>CM041026.1:935000-10935000 GCA_022984855.1 Dimocarpus longan
TCGAATCCCTATCATCTTCTTCCTCAAACTCATCCCCAACGTACTCCTCATCTCCATCTCTCTCTCCCCTAGGCTGAATTCTATCCCTCCTATGCCTATTAGGAATGTTTTGTGGCAGCCTCTGTTGTGTTCCCTCTTCTACCCTATCCAACCTCTCGTGTATGTGCTCTAATTCTACCCTCATCATCCGCCTCATCTCTCCCAACAACGCCTGCATTTGTATGTTCGGAATGGGTGGTTGTTGATTGTTTCCACTTGAATTTTCTTCTTGATTGTGTGACATATTTGACCCTGCAAAATCAGGTTAGAAAGATACAAAAAATAAAATAAAATAAAGGACCTCACTACGCTCCCTCACGTGTTTCACTCAAGAATATGATTCGCTCCAATTCCACTCGTGTTTCACTCAATTAAATCTGGCTTTTACCCTCTGATACACTCACACTCTCTTGCCTTTTTCCACTCGTAGTATCCTCTATAGGTTCTTATCAAACTAATCAAACAAATATCAAAATTTCCAGCAACAATTCACCCCAAACTCAGCACAAAAATTTTGGATTCAATGGCTAGGGAAAGAGAAAATAATACAATGTTGTATGTGATGGAATTTTAAGGGTTTGATGGTAACAAGAAATTTGGATTGAGAATCAAAAAGGGAAAACAAAATTGTAAAATTAAAACAAGATTGTAAGAATTAATTCTCAAATCACACTTTTTTTTTTCTTTTTTTTTTCTTTTTTTTTTTTGTTTCTGATTTTTTTTTTTGAATAAAATAAAGAAGATAGGCAAACCTGAGACTAAACCAGGCTTTGATACCAACTGATACGAACCACGCCAAGAACTGACGAAACCCGAGAATCAAGTAGGGTTCCAAGATCGCCTAGATTCAGATTTGTATGGAAACCTCGACCCGTTGCTTATATGGAAGCAAGAACCTTGGTATTGTGATGACGCCACAATCAATGATGGAAGAATTGATTGATAAGTCTAAGAAGAACGCCACAGGAAAATCCTGATAAGTTCAAAAATTCTACGAAGAACCAAAGAGAATACTCTCACAATATTATTAATCATGAATGAATTCCCTTTAGGGTTACACTGATTTATATAACTAAAACACTAAGCAGCAAAAGGAAATAATTAATTAGGCAAGAAAAAGGAAACTGATGGACAAATAGAGGTTGTTAATAGGACTTTGGGTACTTTGCTGCGTTCCATCATCCAAAAGAACTTGAAGAATTGGGAAGATTGCTTACCACATGTTGAGTTTGCATACAATCGAAGTGTGCATTTGACTACTGGTTGTTCGCCATTCGAAGTTGTGTATGGGTTTAATCCACTTACTCCTTTGGATTTAATACCTTTACTTATGGAGGAAAGAGTTAACTTGGATGGTAAGAAGAAAGCTGAATTTGTTGAGCAATTGCACGAGAAAGTTAGGCAACATATTGAGCGACGAACTGAGAAATATGCTACTCAAACTAACAAGGGGCACAAGAAAATTGTGTTCGAACCAGGAGATTGGGTTTGGGTGCATATGCGTAAAGCGAGGTTTCCTTATCAACGCAAGTCTAAGTTGCAGCTACATGGAGATGGTCCATTCCAAGTGCTTGAACTCATAAATGACAATGCGTATAAGATAGACTTGCCAGGTGAGTATAATGTTAGTGCTACTTTCAATGTTTCCGATCTTTCTCCATTTGATTTTGATGCAGATGCCGATTTGAGGACAAATCCTTTTGAGGAGAGGGGGAATGATAGAAACCAAGAAAGCAAGCTTATGGATCCTTTGAGCATCAATGAAGGACCTGTGACAAGGGCTCGAGCTAAAAGGATGAAGGAGGTTTAAATGGGCTCATTCAAGAGATTTGGGTCAAGAGTCTTACACAACATGGCTTGGATGGCTTGGAGGGAACATCGAGGCTTCAAAATATCATTCAAGTTCAAAACCCAGTCCAAGAGCATTAATCTTGAGGTTTGGATAGCAATTTTAATACAAATTAGGCTATTATTTATTTGTTGTATTAATTTGGGCTTAATTTGTATTATGGGTTGGCTTTTAAATTAGTTAGTATATTTTATGTTATATTGGGCTTTTAATTATTGGGCTGAGAGTTAATTAAATTAGGATTTTATTTTAGTTTTCTACTAGGTTTAGAATTGATAGTTTATTTTGGGTTTCTTATTAGATTTAGGATTTTATGCCTATAAAAGGCTTATTAAACCTAAAATTTCAATAAGAAGTTTATTGAATAAAGTTTTAGTTTTTCTCTATTGTTCTTTTGAGAACTTTGAGATTGCATCAAGAATTGTTCTTGATTTATTAACCTAGACTTATCTCCCACATTCTCATCTCTTTCTTGGGAGTGGCGTCATTATATCTTTGGTTCTTGGTTCTCTAATCAACGGGTCAAAGATTTTCTATAATCTGAATTAACTTTCTTGGGGGTTGTGTTTCAATTTGATCGTGGGTGTCGTATCATTATATACGGGGTTCGCATCAGGTATCTTACATGTAAGGAAAGTCTTCTAAGGAATCAATTTCATTTCTTTCCTTTTATGTTCTTGCCTAAATAAGAGAATCAATTTTATTTATTCCTTATTTTGTTCTTGCTTACATAAAGAAATAAAATTTAGTTCATTTCCATTCTGATCTTCTTTAAATCAAGGGGGTAAATTTTAGTCTTTTCCTAAATTTGTTTCTTTGAAATAATTTTGTTTCCATTTATTTCTCACTTTGACCACAATTAATTCCTTTTATGTTTTCATTGATTCTTGAATGTCTTTCAATATTCCATTATTTCCTTTTATAAACGTGTTTTTTCTTGTTGAAGATTAGTCAAGGTGATTATTTCAAGGGTGATTTTGGTGTAATCGATTAGTTCTATTAAGAACTTAGAGACAAAACTTTGAGTGTGGACAGGGAGTGTTAAGTTACATCACGAGTGTTGAGGAAAAAAAAAAAGGAGTGATGAGTGATAAACACGTGAGAATTAGAGTGAAACACGTGAGAGGGTATTGTGAGTGATAGAAACCAAGAAAACAAGTCTATGGATCCTTTGAGCATCAATGAAGGACCTATGACAAAAGCTCGAGCTAAAAGGAAAAAGGAAGTTTTAAATGGGCTCACTCAAGAGATTTGGGCCAAGAGTCTTACACAACATGGCTTGGATGGCTTCGAGGGGACATTGTGGTTTCAAAATATCATTCAAGTTCAAGACTCAATCCAAGAACATCAATCTTAAGGCTTGGATAGCAATTTTAATGCAAATGGGGCTGTTATTTATTTATTTGTATTAGTTTGGGCTTAATTTGTATTATGGGTTAAGTTTTAAATTAGTTTAGTATATTTAATTTTATATTGGGCTTTTAACTATTGGACTGAGAGTTAATTAAATTAGGATTTTATTTTGGTTTCTTATTAGATTTATGATTGCATACCTATAAAAGGCTTATTAAACCTAAAATTTCAATCAGACGATTATTCAATAAAGTTTTAACTTTTCTCTATTGTTCTTTTAAGAACTTTGAGATTGCATAAAAAATTGTTCTTAATTTATTAACCTTAACTTATCTCCCACATTCTCAACTCTTTCTTGGGAGTGGTATCGTTATACTTTAGTTCTTTAATAAACGGATCAAAGATTTTCTATAATCTGAATTAAATTTCTTAGGGATTGTGTTCAATTTGATCGTGGATGTCGTATCGTTATATACGAGGTTCGTATCAGTCGGTATCAGAGCTTCGGTTAATTAATTCAGGTTTGGGTTTTCAATTTAAGTTTCTTATTCTGATTTCTTTAGCCGCATATCAATATCTGATTTATTTTCTTTAGCCGCAATTCAGGGTCTGCTTTGCTTTGTTTGCCGCATAACCATCAACAACCACGCATTATCTCAATATTTTATTTGCTTTTGACTCTGTCGTCGCATATCTGATCACCAATTTTCTTGCCTTTTGAGAACTACATCACCATTCATTAAATTGCAGTACCAAAATCAGTCTATATTAAATATATATATCTTCCTTATTTTTGTCTTCTGGTGCTACACATCATCACCCGTCATTCAATTAGCATTCTTTTTAATTTTTGTGTCTTGTGAACTACACGTCAACTTCTTTTATCTATCATATATTTATATTGATTTATTCTTTTGTTTCTTGCCGTCTGCACTTCATCAATTATCTTGACCAAATACAATAATCTTGGTTTGAATCTTCATATTCTGTTCTTGAACTGCATCAACAATTGGGATTCTTGAAAACACATTTTAGGGTTTCTTGAATTCTTGATTTATTATCATATTTGCCTCTTGATTTGCAAGATTCATATCAATATCTTGTTTTTGGTTCAACTTCACAATTTTCAATCCATATACTTGTGCATTTTAGTTTGAATAAAATAAAAAAAAAAAAAAAGGAAAAAAAATCCGAAAAAAAAAATATAAAAAAAAGGGAAAAAAAAAGTATCAAAGAAAAAAAAAATTGAATGCCATAAATTGCTTGGATTGAAGTGAGTTGATACTAATTTATCTTAGTTGCAATTCAAGATATTTGCGGTGTTCGAAATCTTTTCTTGAGATTAGATTGCTTTTTGTTATTTCGTCATTCTAGTGTCATTGTTGGTCCTTATTTCTTTCGTGTTCTTTGTGTGTGCGTTTTTCTTTGTCGAGATTTGTCTAGGGCGATTATTTCAAGGGTGACCATATTGTGATTGATTAGTTCTATAAAGAACTTAATACTAACAAGGGAGCTACACCAAGTGACCCATTACATGTTCCGGTTGGGCCAATAACAAGGGCAAGGGCTAAGAGATTCAAGGAAGTTGATGTGAACCCCGTATATAACAATACGATACCCACGATCAAGTTGAAACACAATCCCAAAAAATATTAAAACAGGTTTATAAAAAAAAAAAAAATTGACCCATTGATTATATGTCAATCAAGAACCAAAGTTATAAAGAACTTTGATCCAATGATTAAAACTCAATCAAGAACCAAAATTATAAAAGAATAATATTGACGCCACTCCCAATACATAGATGAGAAGGTGGGAGATAAGTCATGGTTTGATCGCCACAAGTAAAGCTTGATAAGATTACATGTTCATGAAGAACAAGAGAAAAAAATCACTCTCTCAATAAAACATAAATGGCTGTCTCTTCATTCATCTTGTTATTTTTTTTTTAGGGTTACAAGACAAGCCTTTTTATAGGCAAAGAAAATAAACTAGTTTTGGAACATAATTAATTCCTAAACAAAAAAGTCTAAATTTTAAAGCTTAAAATCTAGGAAATAAAACCAATAGGGAAAGTAAATAATCCTAATAAAATAACCTACTAAATAAGAGATTGAGTGATATTAAATTTACAAGATCTTTTGAATATCCAAAATTTGCAAGATATACATTAAATTTTCAATATCTTCTCAATCTCCAAGATTTGCTAGATATGTATTGAATTTTCAAGATCTTCTGAATGTTCAAAGTTTGCTAGTGTTATGGGTGTTTTTCGGACTCCTCAAATGGGCTAGCAAAAGCCCATCAAGATAGTGGCCCAAGCCACCAAGACCAAGTATGAAGCTCTGTACATCAAATTGTGAGGTCGCTAGATCCCTATAATGGTTGACGAAGTCGAGCCCGTTAGAAGAGTACGAAGTCAAGGTCGCTGACTCATCATGGCGACGTTGAGATCGCTAGGTCGGTGCGAAGACAAGATCGCTACGTCGAAGCTTCAGTTCGCTTTCTACCTCAGTTCGCCCAGTATCAGTGCAAGACAGTAAGATGGCGTATCTTACACGATAAGCAAGATTACTTCACCTAACAGCAGCTTAATACCAGGAAATCTCACCAAAACAGCATGGGCTAACATTTGACCCACATGTTGCCAGAGTTGACCTGACAAGAGTTAGAGACATTAAATGCATTTCAGCAGCATTAATTACGAAAGATCAAGACCCTTTTGTCTGTTTGTTCTCTTTGTAGCCTCATCTCCTCTATAAATAGAGGAAGACATTTATTGTAATGGCATCCCGGTTTTTTAGTGCTGTTATTCTGTCAAAATAGAGAGAGAGCGAAACACTTATAACAGAAACAGTGGACGTAAGCACTTTCAAAAGGCCGAACCACTTTAAACATCGTTGTGTTCTTCTTCCTTCTTCTCTTCTCTTTTGTCATTATTGGGTTTGTTTGTTGCAGGTCTTCTTATCGATTGCGGCATTGGGCTCAAGAATCTGGTTGGCTGGTTTCCCACGTCAACATTTTGGCGCTAGAAGGAGGACCCAACTGCAAGTGGAGGTCTGTAATCGCCATGGCAAAGGGGAGGACAATAAGGAATTCTGTAGACGAGAGAGTTGAGGAAGCCGAGCTGCGACGTCAAGCTCAGATGACAGATACGGGTGCGGGACCTTCTTATGGAGGACGGGACGTCGTGCATGCCTTGGCCCGACGTCAGGAGATGTTAGAAACTACAATGGCGCAGATAGCTGATATGTTGAGGACGTTGACGCGAGGCCGTGATCAGAAAGTTCCGAGGACGACTATAATCCCGCCGCCTGGAGCTGAGGCCGCGAGAGGCGTACCTATCCCGGAAGGATCCATTCATTCGTCAAATAGACGACCTGAAGTCCGGAGTCAGCGAGCTCGGGAAAATGGAGACGCAGCTCGACCTTCAG
Organism: Dimocarpus longan; assembly: GCA_022984855.1. Taxonomy (NCBI): domain Eukaryota; kingdom Viridiplantae; phylum Streptophyta; class Magnoliopsida; order Sapindales; family Sapindaceae; genus Dimocarpus; species Dimocarpus longan. Next base: position 941,676 of record CM041026.1, read on the forward strand.
AATTGAGAGTGAGGATCAGCCAGAATGGACAAAGACGGGTCGAGGTAAGTAACGGGCATCCCCGAGTTTCGGTTCGTAGAGGTGAAGACGAGCTGCGACGAGGGCAGGAGGACCTGCGTAGGGAAAATGAGAACCGCGAGATGGATCAAGGACGCAGAAGGTATGATCAACGCTCCCTCACCGGGGTAAGTCAAAGGAGTGGGAGATCCTCTGTGAGGCAGCTTGGAGCTCGAGACCCGATCATTGAGTAGCTCCTGGAGAGAATGTAGTAGCTCGAAGCACGGACTGGGGCTCAGGCGATGGGGGAGCGAAGTGAAGATAGAAGTCCTTTCACAACAGAGATAGATCGGGAGCCGCTCCCTGCCAGGTTCAAAATCCCTAACATCCCGCAGTATAACGGAGACTCAGATCCTTACGATCACCTGGACGCCTTCAATGTTCAAATGAACCTGCAGACCTCCAGCTCGCTGGTGAAGTGTCGTGTTTTCCCTGCGACGTTCAGGGATATCCCACGGACCTGGCTTAGAAACCTTCCACCTCGCAGCATCAGCAGCTGGGAAGAATACCAACAAAAGTTTCTTGATCAGTATAAAGCCCTGAAGAAGCAGCTCGCCTCGGCCTGTCACCTCGCTACAATTTTTCAGCGATCAGGAGAATCGCTAAAGGAGTATATCGGTCGGTTCAGAAGCGAGATCAATAATGTGGAAAGCTCGTCTGATGAAGGGATCCTGATTGCGATATCAGCGGGACTTCGGAAGGATGGTAAGCTCTACGAAAACATCTACAAGTCGCCTGTGAAAAGCCTGGGTGAATTTTATGAGCGAGCTAATAGGGAGATCAGATGGGAAGAATCTTTCAACTCGAAGAAGGCTGGTCACCCAAAAAATGAGGCAAGTGGATCCCATCAGAGCAAGAAAAGGGATCCGGGTGGCAATGACGATAGAAGGAATCGATCTAATAATCAGGTGGCGAAACGAGCTAAAAAGGAGCCCATAAGAAACCGTTCTCCACCTCGGAGCCGCTTCCACCATTACAGCACCTTATCAGACAGGCAGGACAGGATTTTTCAGACCGAGAAGCATAGGGTGAACTTCGGGAGACCAAGCCCTACTGGTGTCCCCGGCAAATTCAAAAATCCTCACAAGTACTGTGCCTATCATCAGGAAGTAGGGCACAGTACATTTGACTGTTGGGACCTCAAAGACGCCATAGAAGATTTGATAAGGAATGGCCGTTTAAAGGAATATGTGGTGCAGCCCGCCCACGAGAAGTCCCAAAATCAGCGTCCTCGCCGAGATCAGCAGCCCGCGCAGCAAAATCAGCAGAGCTAAGAGCAAGGGTCGATCTGACAGTAAAGACCATCTTTACCATTCATGGCGGTCCCCACATCGCTGGATCCTCCAATAAGTCTCATGAGCGATATGTGCGGGAAGCAAATCACGTCCTACTTTCAGGGCGAGATGATCAGGAAGGGCCAGCAAAGAAGGCCAGAATGACCTCGGAGGATATTGTTTTCACCAAGGAGGACGCGAGCGAGGTGCGATGGCCTCATAATGACGCCCTTGTCATCAGGGCGAGAATCACTAATGCCGAAGTTCTGAGGATCATGGTTGATATGAGTAGCTCGGTAAACGTCATGTACAAAGAATGCTATGATCAGCTCGGACTGGGAGCCAATCAGTTGAAGCCATCTCCAGAGCCTCTCTACGGCTTCACCGAGGACGCCGTCATCCCAATGGGAGAAGTAAGACTTCCGCTTTCAATAGGGGATCCAGCTCGCCAGACAACTACATTAGCAGACTTCCTCATCGTCAACGGCCCATCTACTTACAATGTGGTCTTGGGGAGACCTGCAATGAACGATCTGGATATAGTCGTCTCGACTAAAGCTCTGACAATCAAGTTCCCAAAGGCCAGCGGAGTGGGAGTAGTGCGAGGTGAGCAATATGCGGCTAGGCGCTGCTATATGAAGGCCGTCAAAATAGGGGTGACGTGTAAAAGAGTCGACATGGTAGCAGGGGGAAAGTTGCTTGAAGTTAGTACAAAAGGGTTCGATCGCGATCTTGATCCTTGCGAGGTAGACGAAGACGGGACATCGGGTCCAGCTGACGAGCTCGAATCAATCCAGGTCAGCAAGGAAGACCCTAGAAAATGTCTAAGTGTGGGGCGAAGTCTGGCACCAAGCATGAAGAGCCAGCTCGTCGAATTCCTCAGGGAAAATGTAGATGTCTTCGCATGGAACCACGAAGACATGGTTGGGATTGATCCGGAAGTCATGTCGCACAGACTGAATATTGATCCTCGTTGCAGGCTAGTTCGTCAGAAGCAGAGACTGCTGACCAAGGAACGATCTGAAGCTATTAAAGAAAAAGTGGACAAGCTGCTCGCTAATAACTTCATCAGAGTCGTCCAGTATCCACTTTGGCTCGCCAACCCCGTGCTCGTGAAGAAGAAAAACGGGAAGTGGAGGACGTGCATCGACTTTACAGATCTCAACAAGACATGCCCAAAGGATAGTTTTCCTCTTCCGAGGATCGATCAACTAGTAGATGCGACTGCTGGTCACTAGCTGCTGAGCTTCATGGATGCATATTTAGGTTACAACCAAATCCCCATGAGCCCGCAGGACGAAGAGCATACCTCGTTCATCACAGATAGAGGTCTCTACTGCTACAAGGTAATGCCTTTTGGGCTAAAGAACGCAGGTGCGACCTATCAAAGGCTTGTCAACAAAATGTTTAAAGAGTAGATCGGCAGGACGATTGAGGTATATGTAGATGACATGCTGGTCAAGTTGAAGCAAGCAGAATCTCATGTTGACGATCTGGCAAAAACATTTCAAATCCTGAGGAACTATCGAATGAAGCTCAATCCGCTGAAATGTGCTTTTGGGGTGGCATCTGGGAAGTTCCTGGGGTTTATGGTAAATGAAAGGGGGATCGAGGCCAATCCAGAGAAAATCCAGGCCTTGATCAATATGAAGTCGCCCAGGAAAGTCAAAGAGGTCCAAAGTCTCACAGGTCAGGTCACGGCGTTGAGTAGGTTCATCTCGAAAGCGACTGACAAATACATCCCTTTCTTCAATGTACTAAAAAAGGTGAAAGACTTCGAATGGACAGAGCAGTGCGAACAGGCCTTCCAGCAGCTGAAGGAGTATCTAGGCCGAGCTCCACTTCTGTCAAAGCCTGTGGATGGAGAAAAGCTGATCCTTTATTTGGGGGTATCCGAGAGCGCCCTCAGTGCGGCCCTGGTGCGAGAAGAGGGCAGGACGCAGCTCCCAGTGTACTATATCAGCAAGAGGCTGTCCGATGTAGAGACGAGGTATTCCCAGATAGAGAAGCTCGCTGATTGTTTGGTGACCGCGTCCAGAAAACTCTGACCTTATTTCCAGGCTCACTCATGTGTACCTTGAATGGGAGCATAAGGTGGATCTGGTCTTCGAATGCCATAATTATTCCGAATAAAAGAAGGTGAAGCTTGCTGCAGTTGAATTCACTGATTATGCACTTGTGTGGTGGGATCAATTGTTGTTGACAATGAGGAGAAACCGTGAGATGCTTATTGATACTTGGGATGAGATGAAGGCTGTCATGAGGAGACGATTTGTTCTTAGCCATTATTATCGAGAGCTTTATCAGCGTTTGCAAGGTCTTACACAAGGCTCTAAAAATATGGAAGATTATCATAAAGAGATGAAGATGGCTATGATTCGAGCAAACATTGAAGAGGATAGAAAGGCCACTATGGCTAGATTTTTAAGTGGGCTAAATCGAGATATTGCCAATATAGTTGAATTGCAATCTTATGTGGAGTTAGAAGATATGGTGCATATGGCAAAAAGAGTGGAGAAGCAATTGAAATGCAGAGGGGCAGCAAGATGTGGGTTTAATGCAAGTTCAGGTTCAAGCTCTAATTGGAGGTCCAATTTGGGAAAGAAAGATGATAAGGCTGTTTCGAAGCCTTAGGAAGATGAAAACAAGCATAAAAGTCATGTGGATAGCAAAGAGAAAGGTAAAACCACTTCTCATCCTAAAATAAATAGAGATATTTTATGCTTTAAGTGTTTTGGGACTGGACATATTGCTTCTCAATGCCCCAACAAAAGGGCAATGATAGATGCGCTTCGAGGTGTGTCTCCAAATGATCCAATTCAAATCCTGTAACGCCCCGATAATTATTTTCGTCCAATTAATATTTGTTGATTTAATAAGTAATTTATTAAATGAAAATAAATTGAAATTCATGCGATTATAAAATATTTTGATTGTTAATAAGTGAAATTTAATATTTTCGAAAACGTTTTTCCCCATAAAGAATTATTTTCTAATTTAAATAAAATTAGCAGAATGGAAAGGTTAGGATAGTGAAATTGGATTGTATTGTGGGGGATAATTTCTGAGTTGAAACAATAATTTATTATACAATTATTAGTATTATTATTATTTTTTTTTCATTTAAATAAATTATTTATTTGTGGATAAAAAAATGTTATGGATAAGTTTGAATGAGTTAGTGGAAGTGTGAGGTGTCAAGAGTGTCAAATGGGATGTTAGCAAGTGTGTAGGGGTGTAAATGAAAATAAAAAATTTGGGGTCAAAATATAAATAAAGAAAAGTTTGGGGTAATTTTATAATTATGAGAAGTTTATCACTATAAAAAGGTGTCTCCAGATTTTTTTTTTCAGCCTTTTCTCCTCATCACCGACAGCAGCTTCTTCTTCCTCTGCTCGTGTTCATCTTCTTCTATTATTTTCAATTTTTTTTTATTTGTTAAATCATTAAATCTTTCAAATTTCATTTTTATTTCATCACCTACCCATTCAAGCTTCAAAAATCACTAAAACCCACCTATTTGCAAGTTGATTTTCGAATTTTAAAGGAGTCTAAAAAGAGGTAAGTTTGTTTTATTTGATTATTTTTTCTTGAGTTTTAGTTAGGGATATTCTAATACATCCATGAGTATAATTTTGAAGTTATTTTAACTTTTGGTTTCGTTATTTTGATTTATCTGTTGATTTTTATTTATTTTTGAACCCTAGGTGAGGGTTTGAATGTGTAAGGCCTTAGAGAATGCTAGGGATGTGTAAAAACCTCCCATTGGGTAAGTGAAAAACTAAAAAGCAAGCTCATAAGGCTGGTGTACACTTATTCTGAAACTTTTAATTTTATTAGTTTTGAATCAATTATGTAAATCCCTTGAAACTTATTTTTGTTATTTATTTAAGATGTTAAATGATTTTAGATATTATTTGGATGTTAATTGTATGTTCCTAGATGAGTTTATTTGATGAAAAACGGATTCAAAAAATAATTTCGGAAATAAGATATGGTCGAAATTGATGTATAGCATACTTTAGGGGTAATTTTATCATTTTATACCATGTGCATATTATTCGAATGATGTTCGAATGATCGATGGGTTAAAAAAATAATAATAATAAATAAATAACTCGAATTGAAAAGAAATATAAATAAATAATTAATAATAATAATAATAATTAAATAAATAAAATTCATTTCTTGGAACTAATTTGTGGTGAAGAAAAAGAAAAAGGGTTTTATTAAGAAAGTTAACTCTGAAGTTAGGGGCAAAATGGTCATTTACAGTGGCCATGAGAGGTGACACAAAGAAATTTGAATAATAGATTTAAATTGGTATTACTATATATATATATATCCGATTTAAATTTTGTTGGGTTTTAAAGTGCGTGGAATTATTTTGATAAATTATGATGAAAGATTGTTTAAATATAATTTTAATGAATTTTGAATGTAAACGAAAAAGAAAACGAAATAAAACGAAAAGAAATGAATAAGTTGAGTACCTTAATCGAATATATATATATCGGAATAAAGGTATGAACATTCTGAAAATAATAATAATAATAGTAATAAATAAATAAATAAATAAAGAGCCCGCGTAAAATTAATCACCGATAGGTAGGGATTGGTAGTTGGCTAGCCAATAGGGTGATTTTTAGCAATACTGCACCGTTATGATTGCTTATAGACGTTGTATGATTGACTTTGAGAGGCACCGAATGCCCGTTCCCGAAACGGAAACAAATTGTGATATGCGACCCGGTGGATAGTCACCGAGCGGCCGTTGCCGGCGTTGCCATTTAGTCTGGCCGATGCCATAAAACCCGTTACCGATCACGATCTATGGTATCGTGATAGAATTTTATAAAAAACTCTAATTAAAGAAGAATGGTATAATCGTAAATATGTTTGATAAATGTTAATTGATAAAGTAAAGTATGTGAAATATGTTAAAAAGAGAAATGATATGGGAGAAAGGGCATTATTGTAATTAGATGTGACAAGTAAGACTTGACATGATGAATGTTGACATTTTTATTTATTAATTGATATAATGTCATGAACTTTACGATTGGTTAAAATTTTTAAATGATTAGTTAATGTATTACGAAAATATTGTTGAAATTCATATCTTGTGTTTTGATTTTTAATTGATGATAACGTACTACTTTCGGAAATATAATTATGATTATGATATAAAAATTGAGTTGAAAAGATAATAGTGTAAATGTGTTTGACAACGGATTTTGAAAATGTTTATGTGAATTGTAGTTTATATTGATTCAGGTTTGATATATATATACATTTTTGAAAAAAAAAAAACTTATCGTTATGTATTTCGTTTGATTTCATTATTGTAAAATTTAAGTTAAGTTACCGTGTTAAAAATGATTGAAATGAAATTTATTATGTTATAATATAAATATTTAAAAAGATTATGAAATCTGGATTTCTGACTTAAGTTTTGGGAAAAAGAAAAAATCATTTATGAAAATAATCTGATTTAAAAATCGGAAAGAAATGAGTTATGTACTTTATCTATGTAATGAATTTATCGATTAGCAACTTTTTGATAAAAGTTTGAGAATGACGTTAATAATATTAATTGAAAAGTTGTGTGAGTTGTGTGAGTTGTAAAGGGATATAAAGAATTTTATATGTTTTACATTCAAAATTGTTAGTAAAAGGGATAATTAGCAAAATTGATAAAAATTTGAAATTGTGTAACATATTAATTGTGATTGAAATTTTGAGAAACGAAAATTATTAAATGCAATGATGTTATATTAATATATATATATATAGATGAAAAATGATTGCTAAGTATTTAATAAGTATAATTATTAGTAATATAATTTCATCGGGATTTGTAATAAAATTTTTACAAAATCGAATTGATAGGATTCATAAGTAATAGTATGAATATTAAGTATATAATTTAGATATTTGAAACCGTTAATCAAGTAATTACGTTTGGATTATTATGAAAAATTAAAAAAAAAAAAGAATATATATGTATATATATATAATATCGGATTGCTACATTTAATAACAAATTTTATGGGTTGGATATGTGAAATTATGCTTAAATAGATGAAAAATGATTATTATATAATTGATGTGTATAATAAATAATAAAGTTTTTTTTACAGTGATGTGTAATAGAATTTTTACAGAAAAAATTAATATGCCTAATAATAAATTGTATATGTTTTGTATGTATATTTATTAGTAAATTCATCCCATTGTGAAATTTAATAATGAAAAATGTTTGATGAAAATCATTTCAAAATACCGTCAAAAGAAATGTTATGTTTATATCTATTTATCAATTAATAAATATTAATGTGTTATGTAAGGTTTATTTGAGATTGAGAAAATTGAATTTTATACAATCATTTTTTTTTTTAAGAAAAGAGAAGTTTTTATAAACCAGACAAAAGGGGAAAGATACAATGGGCATTGACATTATGCCAACAAAGAACCTCCAGAGAGGACCAGGCTAAAGTTGCCAGATGATGTGCCAGACGATTACCATTTTTGGGAATAGCCTGACACTTACAGACATCAACAACTTCACACAACACCTTAATATCATAAATAAGTGAGAGAGCTTCACCATTGGGAATATCATCAACATTAACACAGGAAACCACTCCCACAGCATCAACCTCCAAAATGTCAACCTTAAGATTTAGAGAAGAAGCATATAATAAACATTCCTTCAAAGCCAATAGCTCACCGATTTCAGCTGAGAAAGAACCTCTCCAAGGCTTGGCCACAGCAGCAACAATCCTTCCTTCGTGGTCGCGAACAGCAAACCCCAATCCAGATTTTAGAGAGTCAGGCCTAATGGCCACGTCTGAATTCATCTTAAGCAAACCAAAAGGAGGAGGGGACCACGCGGACGGACACAGGACCTTAGGACAATTAGGCTTGACAGAAACTGCCTCTTTAGTTTTCTGAAACTCCTCCAACAAATTCAAGGCTTTGCTGAACACTAAAGTAGGATCAGTTTTCCGAGACATTAAGTTTCCTGAATTTCTAGCATTCCAAATACTCCACATTATCGTGCTGAACTCAGACAATAGGTTTTTATCATACAGCTTCCAAACTCCAAACATAATCTGCAGGACATCATTGAAGTGAAAACTGGCAAGGACATTTCCTCTAGCAAAAAGATTCCAGACCTGAGAGGCGTTCGGGCACCAGAAGAGAGCATGGGTAGTACTTTCCTCGACAGAAAAACACAGATCACAGTAGCCATCAACTAAAACCTTTCGGTGCACTAAATTCGCCTTAGTTGGAAGAGCATTAGAACAAGCTCTCCAAACAAAAAATTTGACTTTTGGGGGAATATTAAGGTTCCAAAGTGTTTTCCACCAATTTTGCATCAACTCAGGGGTGCTCACAGAACCACTCATAGCAGACAGATGCTCCACAGCAACCCTATAGCCACTCTTCACAGTATAAACCCCTTTCTTGTCATAGAACCACCTTCTAAAGTCAGGAATCTCTCTGAAACTAAGAGGAATAGAAAGGATCAGATCTCTATCGAACGGAAGAAAAAGTTCATCCAACTTTTGGTGGTTCCATTGTTTAGAAACCGGATTAATTAGCTCTTCCACCAGTATATCTTCATTCGAGCTAGGGGAGATCAGCTTGAAGGAGCTTGGTCTAGGGATCCATCGGTCCTTAAAGACATTAATATTCCTCCCATTGCCAACTTGCCAAACCCATCCTTTGAGAAGGAGGTCTCTACCCCACAGAAGACTTCTCCAAGCGTGCGAACTACCACTTTTACAATTAACCTGCAAAAAATCAAAATTAGGAAAGTACTTAGCTTTTTGGACTTGAGCCACCAAGGAGTTCGGGTGATCAATCAATTTCCACGCTTGTTTGGCAAGTAAGGCTTGGTTAAATAATGATAAATCTCTGAAGCCCATTCCTCCTGCCACTTTAGGAAGACATAATTTTTCCCAACTCACCCAACTAATTTTACGTTTATCATCCTTTCTACCCCACCAAAAGGAAGCAGCTAGAGATCCTAACTCCTTGCAAAGGCCCACTGGGAGTTGGAAAATGCTCATAATGTAAGTAAGGATGGCTTGCATGACCACCTTAATAAGGATTTCTTTACCGCCTTGGGAGAAGAGGTGGCTGTTCCACCCTTTTAGCCTCTTCCACAAAGCTACTTTGATATCCATAAAAGTAGCTTTTTTGTTTCTACCAACAAGGGAAGGTAAACCCAAATAGCGGTTGTGCGACGAGCTAAATACTAATTCCCAAGCGAGACTAAAGATCATCCTTCTGAAGGGGGGAAAGGTTGGGGCTGAAACAGATAGAGAATTTTACAAGGTTGATTTGTTGACCTGATCCTCTACCATACACCTCAATCGCCTCCTTTATTAATTTACAGTTAGAGGCTGAGGCTCTACAAAAAACAATACTATCGTCAGCAAACAAAAGATGACTAATAAATGGGCTCGAAATCCCACATTTAACACCCAGCCCTCTGCCCTTTCTTTCTGCCTTTCTGATCCCACCAGAGAAAGCTTGCGCACACAGTAAGAAAAGATAAGGGGACAGGGGACATCCCTGTCTCAGGCGCCTATCAGGCTTTATTCTACCCACCTCGACTCCATTTAGAAGGAAGGACAAGGATGACGTTGAGATGCAATCCATTACAAGAGTTATCCAATTCTCCGGGAACGCCATTCTCCTTATGATTGCCTTCAGAAATTTCCACTCCACCCTGTCGTAAGCTTTGCTAAGATCTAGTTTCAAAGCCATCAGACCTCTCTTTCCTTTCCTTATACTATTAATAGAATGCAGCAGCTCGAAAGCAATAAGAATATTGTCAAAGATTTGCCTATTAGGCACAAAAGTAGATTGATTCAATGAAATCAAATCAGGGAGGACCGACTTTAATCGATTCGCAATCACCTTGGTGATGATTTTATATAAGACTGACATTAGGCTTATAGGCCTGAAGTCCTTCAGCATCTCTGGATTCTTGCATTTTGGGATCAGAATCACATTTGTGGAGTTGAAGAATCTAATAGAAGACTCACCTCTGAGAATTTTTAAACAAGCTGTAGTAATCTCCCTGCCAACTGTTTCCCACATTTTTTGATAGAAAACAGCCTGAAACCCATCAGGGCCAGGCGCATGAAATGGACCCAGGCTGAAAAGGGCAGCTTTGATCTCCTCAGTGCAGAAGGGGAGGTTCAGAGAGTCACGTTGCCTTTCATTCATACAGCTCTCAACTCCTGAAATGGCTTTAGTGATTTCTAAGGGGGAGGGGAAAGAGGAGGTAAATAGTTGTTTAAAATAAGAACAAGTGCCCCTCCCTATATCTTCAAAAGATTCTAGCACTGACCCATCTTCCTCAACTAGTGATACGAACCACGCCAACCTGTGATGAAACCCGTAACCAAGAGGAGAAACCAAAACCGTTTCCTAAGACAAGTTCGTAGGAATGGAACCGCGACCCGTTACTTATGACGAGGTAAGAACCTTGGTATGGTGAAGACGCCACAATCAACAAGGGAGGGTTGATTGATAAGTCGAAGATTTCAAACGCCACGGATAATTCCGATAAGTTTGAGAGTTGTTCAAAGAACCAAAAAGAAATTCGATCTCACAAATACCATAAAAATTGTCTGCCTCTTCTCATTGATATGATGCCTATTTATAGGCTGAAAGTTACAAATCTGAATTCGGAAAAATACAAGCATTAAAATCAAAGAGAATCATGCCTATGATGAATAAGGCAAGTTCGGATTACAATAATAGCAAAGGAAATAATTGCTAAGACAGAAATGAAAAGTCTACAATTTATTATTCCTAATTTCTCTAGAGACCTAAATAGAAGAGTTGACCCTCTTCCCATTATTCTGGTGAATTAATGCCCAAGATACACGCCCATTAATTGCGAAGATTAAGTTTGACTTGGGCTGGAATCCTCTAGAACTTGGATCAAGTTGATGCAATTTAATTCCTCACGTGGGCTTCCATCAATGGGCCTCCATGATTGTATTTGAGTGCAAACTCCTTGAATCAGCCCGTTAAGTGTTTCCTTGAATTTCTTAGCTCGAGCCCTCGTAACCGGTCCAATAGGAATTTGAATTGGATCATTTGGAAACACACCTTGCTCCGCATCATTCCCCTCCTCTTGAAAAGGATTTGTCCTCAAATCGTCCCCTACATCAAAAGGACTCAAGTCAGTAACATTGAAAGTGGCACTAACATTATACTCACCTGGTAAATCTAGTTTGTAAGCATTGTCATTGATGCGTTCTAGAACTTGGAAAGGTCCATCTCCTCTTGGAAGCAATTTGGAACGTCTTTGCGCCGGAAATCGCTCCTTCCTCATATGCAACCAAACCCAATCTCCAGGTTCAAAAATTAGTTTGGAGCGTCCCTTGTTGGCTTGCTTGACATATTGTTCCGTCCTTCGCTCAATGTTGAGTCTTGCCTTCTCATGAATCTGCTTGACAAAATCAGCCTTCTTTTTGCCATCTAAATTAACACGCTCAGATATTGGTAAAGGAGATAAATCTAATGGAGTCAACGGATTAAAACCATACACAATCTCAAAGGATGAAAATTTAGTAGCAGAATGAACAGTACGATTGTAAACAAATTCAACATGTGGTAAACAATCCTCCCAAATCTTAATGTTTTTGCTGATGATAGCCCTCAATAAAGTAGATAAAGTCCTATTAACTACTTCGGTCTGACCATCGGTTTGTGGGTGACAAGTGGTAGAAAACAATAGCTTAGTATCTAACTTACTCCACAAAGTCTTCCAAAAGTAGCTTAGGAACTTAGCATCCCTATCCGAAACAATTGTTCTAGGCATACCATGTAATCGCACAATCTCCCTAAAGAACAAATCAGCAATATGTGAAGCATCATTCGTTTTATGACAAGGGATAAAATGTGCCATCTTAGAAAACCTATCTACCACCACAAAAATTGAGTCTTTGCCATGCTTAGTCCTAGGCAAACCTAACACAAAGTCCATAGAAATATCAATCCAAGGGTGATTAGGAATAGGTAGTGGCATATACAAACCGTGGGCTTGCACTCGGGATTTTGCTTGTTTACAATTAATACACCTACCACAAACCCTTTCAACGTCTCTTTTCATGCGTGGCCAAAAGAAGTGTTCCTGCAAAATAGCCAAGGTCTTAGCAACTCCAAAATGTCCCATTAACCCTCCGCTATGGGATTCCTTAACTAGCAAATCACGCAAAGAACAATTCGGCACACATAACTTATTCTCCCGAAATAAGAATCCTTCAATCCTATAAAACTTACCCATTGCGTTTTTCTCACAAGCTTGAAACTCCTCAGAAAAATCTTGGTCTAAAGAATATAACTCTTTAATGTGCTCAAAACCAAGTAATTTTGCATCAAGAGTAGAGAGTAATGCATACCTGCGAGAAAGTGCATCGGCAACCACATTCTCCTTACCTTACTTATACCTGATGACATATGGAAATGTCTCGATGAACTCCATCCAACGTGCATGTCTCTTGTTCAACTTTTGTTGTCCTTTCAAATGCTTCAATGATTCATGATCGGTGTGAATCACGAATTCTTTGGGCCAAAGATAATGTTGCCACGTTTGCAAGGCCCGAACTAATGCGTACAACTCCTTGTCATAAGTTAGGTAGTTTAAAGCTGCTCCATTTAACTTCTCACTAAAGTACGCAATTGGTCGTCCATCTTGCATGAGTACGGCGCCAATACCTACACCTGAAGCATCACATTCAATCTCAAACGTTTTATCAAAGTTAGGTAAAGACAATAATGGAGCGTTTATTAATTTTTGCTTGATTAGCTGAAACGCCTTTTCTTGCTCCTCCCCCCACTTGAATCCAACGTTCTTCTTAATTACTTCTGTGAGTGGTGCGGCCAAAGTACTAAAGTCTTTCACAAATCGCCGGTAGAAACTGGCAAGTCCATGAAAGCTCCGAACTTCACCTATGCTTGTGGGACTCGGCCAATCTTGAATTGCACGAACCTTTTCATCATCAACCTGTATTCCTTGTGCACCAACAACAAAACCAAGAAACACAAGCCTATCGGTGCAAAACGTGCATTTCTTCAAGTTAGCAAACAACTTTTCTTTTCTAAGCACATCCAAAACTGATTTTAAATGCACAACATGATCTTCCAAGTTTTTGCTATAAATGAGAATATCATCAAAGTAAACAACAACAAACCTACCTATGTATGCACGCAAAACATGATTCATCAATCTCATAAATGTGCTCGGTGCATTAGTTAATCCAAAAGGCATTACTAACCACTCATATAATCCATGTTTTGTCTTAAAGGCAGTTTTCCATTCATCACCCTCTTTCATGCGAATTTGATGATATCCACTTTTCAAATCAATTTTGGAAAATATACGAGCACCATGCAACTCATCCAACATGTCATCTAAGCGAGGAATAGGATGTCGATACTTTACCGTTATGTTGTTGATGGCTCGGCAATCAACACACATCCTCCAAGTTCCATCCTTCTTAGGCACAAGTAGAACCGGAACAGCACATGGGCTCATGCTTTCCCTCACATACCCTTTCTCCAGTAACTCACTAACCTGCCTTTGAAACTCCTTTGTTTCCTCGGGGTTGCTTCTATAAGCCGGTCGGTTTGGGATCGTCGCACCGGGTACAAAGTCAATTTGATGCTCAATCCCTCGCATTGGAGGTAAGCCAGGTGGTGTATCTTCGGGAAAGACATCATCATAATCCTGCAAAAGAGAATTAATATTGCTCGGCAAATTTCCGACAAGATCATTAGTACACAAAAAAGCCTCGTTGTACATAAGTACTATAAAAGGCTGTTGTAATTGTAAAGCTCTCTTGATCTCATTTTTTTTTGCAATGAAACAATGCTTTTCCTCTCTTAAACTCACCAAGGCCGAATTTGATTTCTTTTTTTCTTTCTCAATTTTTTTGGCCTCTCTCTCTTTTTCTCTCGAATTTTGACTCGTTTCTTTCCTCTCATTCTCTTCTTTTGGATCTCTCTCTTCTTTTTGGTCATTCTCTTTTTTTAACCTCACTTGATCCTCATATACTTGTTGTGGTGTCAAAGGTACAAGAGTGATTGGACGTTGATTGAGTACAAAAGAGTATTTATTGGTAAACCCATCATTCTTGACCTTTCGATCAAATTGCCATGGTCGTCCTAGCAACAAATGTCCGGCTTGCATTGGAACGACATCACATAATACCTCATCTTCATATTTTCCAATTCGAAATGCAATTAACACTTGTTTGCTTACCTTTAATTCACCGCTATCATTCAACCACTGCAACTTGTAAGGCCTAGGGTGTCTCAATGTGTGTAAGCCTAGTTTCTCCACCATAGTTGTGCTAGCAACGTTAGTACAACTACCACCATCAATAATCACACTACATACCTTATTTTTGACGTAACACCTAGTGTGAAAGATGTTTTCTCGTTGCACTTCGTCCTCCTCCTTGGCTTGTACACTCAAAGCCCTTCTCGCCACCAACAAATCTCCATGTACAGCAAATTCTTCTCCATAAACGTCCTCCAATGGTGGCATATCATCGGTGTCAGAATCTTCATCATCGGTCACAACATCTCCATTGTCTCGCATCACCATAACCCGCTTGTTTGGGCATTGACTCGCTATGTGACCCCTGCCTTGACATTTAAAGCATTTAATATCACGATTCCGTGCAGTAGTAGTATCGGATTTACCTTGAGAATCACGGCTGGTGTTCTCCGGCTTATGATCAAATTTGGGCTTGAGAGTTGAGGACGACTGTGGTTTGTCCTCCTTTCTTGAAGAACTTGGTTTCCAAGGGTTAGACCCTTGGTTGTGGCCTGCACGGGTGCCTCCCCTCCTCTTGAGTTGTCGCTCCACGATAATGGCCATGTGCACCATGTCCTCGATCTCCACATAATGTTGCATCTCCACCCGGTCATGAATGTCTTGATTCAACCCTTGCAAGAACCTCGCCATGGTTGCCTCTGGATCCTCTTCTACATTGGCTCTAATCATGGCTTTCTCCATTTCTTGGTAATACTCCTCTACACTCCGATGCCCTTGCCTAAGCCCTTGCAAACTTTTGTATAATTCCCGGTAATAATGGCTTGACACAAATCGCTTCCTCATCACTGACTTCATATCTTCCCATGTTGCAATCGGACGCTCCCGGTTCCGACGCCTATTTAACACCAACTGATCCCACCAAACAAGAGCATAATCGGAAAATTCAATGGCTGCTAGTCTCACCTTCTTAAGCTCAGAATAATTGTGGCAATCGAATACTAACTCCACCTTCTTTTCCCACTCAAGATAGGCTTCCGGATCGGCTTTTCCTTGGAACGGCGGAATCTTCATCTTAATGCTACCCAAATTATTGTCCTCCCAATTCCTAACTTCTCTATTCCCATTCCCTCGTCTGAACCTACCCCGATTCAATGGTGCTTCATTCAACTCTTCCAACTCCTCCTCTTCTTCTTCAACGTCACCCCAATGCTCTCTTTGTTGCATTCGCCTAGGTGGTGGCCTAACAGGTGAATTTCGTTGTCTCCTATTCTCCAATTCTAACCTATCCATCCTTTCATGGAGTTGCTCATTCTCAGCCCTCATTATTCGTCTCACCTCTCCCAATATCGCTTGTATTTGTAGGTTAGGGATGGGTGACTGTTGTACCTCTTCCGTTGAGTTCTCTTCTTGGTTGCGTGACATGGTTATAACCTGCAAAATGAAAATAGAAACAATATAGAAAGAACCTCACTACACTCCCTCACGTGTATCACTCGAAATTATGAATCACTCAATTTCGCTAGTGTTTCACTCAATTGGCTTTTACCCTCTAATATGCTCACCTCTCTTGCCTTTTTCCACTCGTGAATTCTCTTTCGGTTCTTTTCGAACTAACAAACAGTATTCAAAATTACACGTAGCAATTTGCCAACCCACAAGCTTACCAACCAAAAGGTAATACTGATATGAACTAGCACGATAATATTTTGGATTCTCAAGAAGGAAAAATATTTCGACTCAAAATTTTCACACTGAAATAAGGGTCAGATTATGACTTGTGGACACACGAATAATGGAAAGAAAACAAAATTTCTGTTGAAGAGTTTCCAGACTTTTTTTTTTTTTTTTTTTTTTTCCGATCCTCTTGTTTTCTTCTTTTCTTTTCTTTTCTTTTTTTTTTTCTTTTCTGTTCTTTCAGATCTTCTTTTTCCTTTTTTTTTTTTTTTTTTTTTTTTCAATAAAAACTAGAACGAATGGAAACGGAACTTAAAGACGGAAACAAAGAAAGTGAAAGGATAGGTAAACCTGACCTAGAACCGTGCTCTGATACCAAACTGATACGAACCACGCCAACCCGTGACGAAACCCGTAACCAAGAGGAGAAACCAAAACCGTTTCCTAAGACAAGTTCGTAGGAATGGAACCGCGACCCGTTACCTATGACGAGGTAAGAACCTTGGTATGGTGAAGACGCCACAATCAACAAGGGAGGGTTGATTGATAAGTCGAAGATTTCAAACGCCACGGATAATTCCGATAAGTTTGAGAGTTGTTCAAAGAACCAAAAAGAAATTCGATCTCACAAATACCATGAAAATTGTCTGCCTCTTCTCATTGATATGATGCCTATTTATAGGCTGAAAGTTACAAATCTGAATTCGGAAAAATACAAGCATTAAAATCAAAGAGAATCATGCCTATGATGAATAAGGCAAGTTCGGATTACAATAATAGCAAAGGAAATAATTGCTAAGACAGAAATGAAAAGTCTACAATTTATTATTCCTAATTTCTCTAGAGACCTAAATAGAAGAGGTGACCTTCTTCCCATTATTCTGGTGAATTAATGCCCAAGATACACGCCCATTAATTGCGAAGATTAAGTTTGACTTGGGCTGGAATCCTCTAGAACTTGGATCAAGTTGATACAATTTAATTCCTCACGTGGGCTTCCATCAATGGGCCTCCATGATTGTATTTGAGTGCAAACTCCTTGAATCAGCCCGTTAAGTGTTTCCTTGAATTTCTTAGCTCGAGCCCTCGTAACCGGTCCAATAGGAATTTGAATTGGATCCTTTGGAAACACACCTTGCTCCGCATCAACTAGTATGGTAATTGTATTCTTCTTTTTTCTAGCATTCGCACAAGCATGGAAAAATCTAGTATTGCAGTCACCAACTATCAACCAGTCAGTGCGCGCTCTTTGTTGCCAGTATAGTTCCTCTTTAGATAACAAGATTTCCAACTCCTTCTACTGCTTTTTAATTTCTTGCATAACACCTTCTTCAGAAACATTCTTATATAATGATTCTATCAGCTTTTGCTTGGAGGAGATCTTGTTTTGATAGATCCAAAACGCTCTTTGCTCCAATCCGAAAGCCCTTTCGCACACCTAGTAATTTTAGAGGTAAGGGCCTCTGATGAGCTTGCTCGGTCTGACCCATCCCATATTAATTTAACTCTGTCGAGGCAGTCGTCTTCTTTGAGCCAGAAAGGCTCAAACTTGAAGCCCTTGTTTGTCAAAGGTACCTTCTTAAAACCTTTTCTAAATTTTAGGATGATTGGTCTGTGGTCCGAATTGTTGTAATTCAAGTTATCCACCGTCGCATCTAAGAACTCATCCCTCCATTTTGAATCAACCACAAATCTATCCAGACGCTCTTGAACATTTGCTGCCCCATTTCTCCTATTATTCCATGTGAACCTAGGACCTGAGCAACCCAAATCAATGAGGTCACAGTCCTCTAACACCGACCTCAAAGCAAGCATGTTAGATAAATCTTTTGCAGGGCCACCTTTCTTCTCATTCGGAATACTAATAATCTCATTTAAATCACCACCAATCAACCAAGGTAAATTGTCCACATTCCTTAAACGCCTTAATAAAGTCCAAGAATCTCCCCTCTTTATACAATCATACTAATCATACTTGAAATAAGATTTTTATGTACTGCATGAATTGTGTTTTAAGAAAAATTAAAATATGGTGAAAGTTTTATTTAATATTGTTAAAAAGTTTTGTGAAATTATACTATGAGAAAAGAAAGTTTTATGACCTTTAAATTAAGTGTACACTCATTAAGTAGAAATACTTAGCGCGTTGGATTTACCATGCGCAGGTAATTAAATTGGGCTTGTTGCCGAAACGAAGACGAAACCCCTGTAGATACTCTACGAGCCACATCCGACATAAATTTTTGGGTAATAATAATTTTGTATTAGGTGTATATATATGCATGGGCATCATCATGTATGTGTATAAGTTTTTAAATTTAAACGTTTGTAAAGTATAATTTGTAATAAAGTTTTAAAATATTTGTAAGTTATGTATATAATTTGATAAATATGTAGTGTAAAGCTTATGATGGTGGATTTTGAATTTTGATTAAATATTGATTTTAAGTGGTTACGTGTTGAAGTGATTTTTGGATTTTTGGAATCGGACGGGAGGTCCGAATTAGAGTTGAGAAGTGAATTTTATAGAAGTGTTATACTTTTCTTTACAGGTTCAATTTTGGATTTTCAGAAAAACAGAGGAAACTCTGCCGGATTTTCTAAAATTATATAAGAGAAAATAATATTAAAGTTTTTTTTTTTTTATATCATAAAACTTTTAGTGGTAATTCAATTTCTTTTAGTAAGAAATCTTCAAATAAATGAATTTTCAGTTTGGAACCGTAACGCCCTTTGCCTTGAATCTTGCTCCGATGGGAAATCAGGGTAAGGAGTGTTACAAATCCCTATTGGACCAGTTACGAGAGCTCAAGCTAAAAAGTTCAAGGAAGCACTTAACGGGCTAATTCAAGAAGTTGCACTCAAATACAATCATGGAAGCCCATTGATGGAAGCCCACGTGAGGAACTAAAATGCATCAACTTGATCCAAGTTCTAGAAGATTCCAGCCCAAGTCAAACTTAATATTTGCATTTAATGGGCGTGTATCTTAGGCATAAATTCACCGGCATAATGGGAGAAGAGTCAACTATATTTAGGTTTCTAGTAAAATTAGGAATAACAAATCTTAGACTTTTCCTTTTTGTCTTAGGCGTGATTTCCTTTGCTATTATTGTAATCCGAAATTTCCGTTTTCGTCATAGGCATGATTCTCTTTGATTTTAATGCTTTTAATTTTCGAATTCGAATTTGTATTTTCAGCTTATAAATCGGCGTAATATCAATGAAATGGGGAAGTAATTCATGATATTTGTGAGAAAGAATTTTTCTTTGGTTCTTTGAATAACTTTCAAACTTATCAGAATTATCCGTGGCGTTTGAAATCTTCGACTTATCAATCAACCCTCTATTGTTGATTGTGGCGTCTTCACCATACCAAGGTTCTTACCTCGTCATAGGTAACAGGTTGCGGTTCCATCCCTCGAACTTATCTTAGAAAACAGTCTTGGTTTCTTCTCTTGATTACAGGTTTCGTCACGGGTTGGAGGGGTTCGTATAAATGATTTTGCGTGACAATGGGGATATAGAGACTGAGGATGATGAGAGTGATTCTATGCCACCTTTGGATGATGCTAGTGATGTAGAGTATGCCGTAGAGAGTAATGCTTTGGTTATAAGGCGTGCATTGAATACTCAAGTGAAAATGATGGTGATGAGGTTCAGAGAGATAATATCTTTCACACTAGGTGTCTTATTCATGATAAAACATGTAATATGATCATTGATGGTGATAGTTGTGTGAATGTAGCTAGTACTACTACTGGTGCGAACTTTGTATATAACGATATGACACTCAAGATCAAATTGAAACACAACCCCCAAGAAAGTTAATTCAGATTATAGAAATCTTTGATCCGTTGATTAGAGAATCAAGAACCAAAGATATAATAATGTCACTCCCAAGAAAGAGACGAGAATGTGGGAGATAAGTCAAGCTTGATTAATAAAAAACAATTCTTGATGCAATCTCAAAGTTCTCAAAAGAACAATGGAAAAAAATTAAAACTTTATTCAATAAACTTCTGATCAAACTTTAGGTTTAATAAGCCTTTTATAGGTATACAATCCTAAATTTAATAGGAAACCAAAATAAACTCTCAACTCTAAACCTAATAGGAAACTAAAATAAAATCCTAATTTAATTAACTCTTAGCCCAATAATTATAAGCCCAATATAAAAGTAAATATACTAAAATAATCTAAAACGCAACCCATAATACAAATTAAGCCCAAATTAATACAACAAATAAACAATTGCCCACTTTGTATTAAAATTGCTATCCAAGCCTCAAGATTAATGTTCTTGGACTGGGTCTTGAACTTGAATGATATTTTGAAGCCTCGATATTCCCTCAAAGCCATCCAAGCCATGTTGTGTGTAAGACTCTTGGCCCAAATCTCTTGAATGAGCCCATTTAAACCTTCCTTCATCCTTTTAGCTCGAGCCCTTGTCACAAGTCTTTCATTGATGCTCAATGAATCCATAGGCTTGATTCTTTGGTTTCTATTATTCCCTCTTTCCTCAAAAGGATTTGTCCTCAAATCGGCATCTACATCAAAATCAAAAGGAGAAAGATCAGAAACATTAAAAGTAGCACTAACATTATACTCACCTGGTAAGTCTATCTTCTATGCATAGTCATTAATGCGTTCAAGCACTTGAAATGAACCATCTCCACGCGGCTGTAACTTAGATTTGCATTGATCAGGAAACCTCACTTTACGCATATGCACCCAAACCCAATCTCCTGGTTCGAACACAATTTTCTTTCGCCCCTTGTTAGCTTGAATAGCATATTGCTCAGTTCGTTACTCGATATGTTGCCTAACTTTCTCGTGAAATTGCTTAACAAATTTAGCTTTCGTCTTACCATCAAAGTTAGCTCTTTCCTTCATAGGTAAATGTATTAAATCCAAAGGAGTAAGTAGATTAAACCCATACACAACTTCAAATGGCGAACAACCAGTAGTCGAATGCACACTTCTATTGCACACAAACTCGACATGTGGTAAGCAATCTTCCCAATTATTCGAGTTCTTTTGGATGATGGAACGCAGCAAAGTACCCAAAGTCCTATTAACAACCTCTGTTAAATGTCCATCAGTTTACGGATGACAAGCAGTAGAAACAATAGCTTTGCTCCTAGCTTTCCCCACAAAGTCCTTCAAAAATGGCTTAAGAACTTCACATCTCGATCTGAAACAATGCTCTTTGGCACTCCATGAAGTCGAACAACCTCCTTGAAGAATAAATCAGCAACAGATGTGGCGTCATCGGTCTTGTGACATGGTATGAAGTGAGCAATCTTCGAAAACTTGTCAACCATAACAAACACCGACTCTCGACCCTTTTTGGACCTAGATAAACCCAATATAAAATCCATAGAAATGTCAATCCAAGGTTCACTAGGTATAGGCAAAGGTGTATGCAAACCATGGGGTAAAACTTTAGACTTAGACTTTTTACATGTTGCTCAACATCTCTCTTCATGTGTGGCCAAAAGAAATACTCATCTAATACATCTAAAGTTTTCTTAACACAAAAATGTCCCATTAAACCACCCTCATGCGTCTCTCTAACAAGTAACTCTCTTATAGAACCCTGAGGAATGCACAATCTGATGCAAACCTCGTCAGTTGTAGCACAATTGAGAGGCCTAGGACCGTTCTAATATCTGGTTTGAATGGAAACCGCGACCCAACACCTATAATGAGATGTGAACCTTGGTATAAGGATGACGCCACAATCGAGGATGGAGTATTCGATTGATAAGTCAAAAGGAGGAACGCCACAGAGAAATCTGATAAGTTTCAATTAGTTCTCAAAGAACAAGAGATAAATTAAGCTCTCAATTTTCATTCAACTTCTGATGTGCCCATTACATGTTTTTTTGTTCTTTATAAACTAAAACCCTAAAAGAAAAGAGAGGCTACATGCCTTTTAAAAAAGAAACAAAATATTCGGCCATTAATTGCTTTACAAAACAAGAAACTAATTAAAACTAAATCAATCAACTAATTGACTTAATCCCTATTTGGAAGGCTGAAATTAAAGCAAATCAGCCTCTTAATTTGGGAAACAAATCAATTCATTATTCATGGAAAATCTAAAAAGGAAACAACTTAAATTGAATCTTCTTGCTTGTGCCACACGCCCAAGCTTTCTGCCACACACCCAAGTCAACTCCTATTCAGCCCAATTAATTGCCTTGATGATGTTAATTAGGCCTTGGTCTTCATATGGGCTTATCTTGGACTTTATTAAGTCGGAATCAGCCCAAGTGTCTTGAATCAAGCAATTTAGTGCTTCCTTGAATCTTTTAGCCCTTGCCCTTGTTATTGGCCCAACTGGAATATGTAATGGGTCACTTGGTGTAGCTCCCTTGTTCGTAACATTCCCTCCCTCTTGAAAATGATTTGTCCTCAAATCGTCACCTACATCAAAAGGAGACAAATAAGAAACATTGGAGCTTGCACTAACATTATACTCACCTGGAAGATCTAACTTGTAAGCGTTGTCATTAATTCGTTCAATCACTTGAAATGGGCCATCTCCCCTAGGAAGTAGTTTAGAACGACGCTGCACTGGAAATCGTTCCTTCCTCATATGTAACCACACCCAATCACCAGGTTCAAACACAACTTTCTTGCGTCCTTTATTAGCTTGCGTGGCATATTGCTCAGTTCTCCTCTCTATGTGTTGTCGAGTCTTTTCATGGATTTGCTTGACAAAATCTGCCTTTGTCCTCCCATCCAAGTTAACATGCTCATTCACAGGTAAAGGAATTAGATCCAAAGGAGTCAGTGGATTAAAACCATACACAACTTCAAAAGGCAAAAAATGAGTTGCAGAATGCACACTCCTATTATAAGCAAATTCTACATGCGGCAAACAATCCTCCCATGTTTTCAAGTTCTTTTGTATTAGAGCACGCAACAAGGCAGATAAAGTCCTATTAACTACTTCAGTTTGACCATCAGTTTGGGGATGACAAGTGGTAGAAAATAAAAGCTTAGTTCCTAACTTACCCTACAATGTCTTCCAAAAGTAGCTTAAGAACTTAGCATCTCTATCCGAAACAATGGTCTTAGGCATGCCATGCAATCTAACAACTTCTTTGAAAAACAAATAAGCAATATGTGATGCATCATCAGTTTTATGGCAAGGAATGAAATGTGCCATTTTAGAAAACCTATCAACAACCACATATATAGAGTCCCTACCCCTTTTGGACCTAGGTAAACCCAACACAAAATCCATAGAAATATCAACCCAAGGCTCACTAGGTACAGGCAAAGGAGTATACAATCCATGAGGCTTAATTCTAGACTTAGCTTGTCTACATGTAATGCATTTCTCACAGATTCTTTCTACATCACGTTTCATACGAGGCCAAAAAAAATGTTCATGCAAAACATCTAGTGTCTTGACTATACCAAAATGCCCCATCAAACCTCCCCCGTGAGCTTCTCTAACAAGCAATTCACGCAAAGAACTCTTTGGCACGCATAATTTAGTTTGTCTAAACAAAAATCCATCATGCCTATAAAACTTGTTAAACGCTACCTTTTCACATGCATTGAATACTTTGCTAAAATCAGAATCTTCCACATACAATTCTTTAATGTAATCAAAGCCAAGCAATCTAGCATCCAAAGTAGAAAGTAAAACATACCTTCTGGACAAAGCATCGGCGACCACATTTTCCTTATCTTTTTTGTACTTGATCACATATGGAAATGTTTCAATGAACTCCACCCACTTGGCATGCCGCTTATTTAGCTTGTGTTGCCCCTTTAAATGCTTCAAAGACTCATGATCAGTGTGAATCACAAATTCTTTTGGCCAAAGGTAATATTGCCAAGTTTCTAATGCCCTAATCAAAGCATACATCTCCTTGTCATATGTAGGATAATTCAAGGCTGTTCCACTTATATTCTCACTAAAAAATGCAATGGGACGTCCTTCTTGCATTAGAACAGCTCTAATACCTATTCCTGAAGCGTCACACTCAATCTCAAAAGTTTTAGCAAAGTTAGGCAAAGCAAGTAAAGGTGCATTAGTTAATTTCTCCTTAATCAAGTTAAATGCCTTTTCTTGATCCGTACCCCACTTAAACCCGACATTCTTTTTGATAACTTCAGTTAAAGGTGCGGCTAGACTACTAAAATCTTTCACAAACCTCCTATAAAAACTAGCCAGCCCATGAAAACTTCTCACTTGTCCCACATTTGTAGGTTTCGGCCACTCCCTAATTGCCTTAACCTTTTCTTCATCAACCCCAATTCCCTTAGCACTAACGACAAAACCCAGAAATACAAGCTTATCGGTGCAAAAGGTACACTTTTTGAGATTAGCAAACAACTTTTCTGTTCTTAAAACACCTAAAACAAGTTTTAAATGTTCAACATGCTCATCCAAGTTTTTGCTATAAATCAGAATGTCATCAAAGTAAACAACCACAAATCTTCCAATAAAAGCACGCAAAACATGGTTTATTAATCTCATGAAGGTACTAGGTGCATTAGTTAATCCAAAAGGCATAACTAACCACTCATATAAACCATATTTTGTTTTGAAAACAGTTTTCCACTCATCTCCTTCTTTCATCTTAATTTGATGATATCCACTCTTAAGATCAATTTTAGTAAAAACAATAGAACCATGCAATTCATCAAGCATATCATCTAATCTAGGAATAGGATGTCGATACTTTACAGTGATATTGTTGATGGCACGACAATCAACACACATCCTCCATGTTCCATCCTTCTTAGGCACAAGCAATACGGGAACCGCACAAGGACTCATACTCTCACGCACATATCCCTTTTCCATGAGCTCACTAACCTGCTTTTGAAGCTCCTTTGTCTCCTCGGGATTACTTCTATATGCTGGTCTATTTGGGATGGGTGCTCCGAGTACAAAGTCAATTTGGTGCTCAATCCCCCTTATTGGTGGTAAACCCATAGGCATCTCTTCGGGAAACAGCTCATCAAAGTCCTGCAAAAGTGAAACAACAACACTAGACAAAGAAGAGTCAAGTTCATTAGCACTAAAACAAGCCTCTTTGTACAAAAGTACAATCATTGGCTGGTTAGAAAACAATGCCTTCTTGACCTCACTCTCTCTTGCGTAAAAATTCACTTGTTTTTTGTCTCTTTTTTTCTCATCAACCTCTTTTTCCTTTTCATTCTTCTTTTCTATTTTTGTTGTTTCAGACTCTCTTTCTTTTGTCTCTCTCTCTCTTGAACTCTCACTCTCCTTTTTTACATCTCTCTCTTTTTTTTAACCTCACTTGATCTTCATATACTTGTCTTAGGGTTAAAGATACAAGAGTAATTGGCCTTTTATTGAGCACAAAGGAGTATCTATTGATATATCCATCATGAGTCACATGCCTATCAAACTGTCATGGTCTTCCCAAAAGGATGACCCGCATTCATTGGTACCACATCACACATAACATCATCTTTGTATTTTCCAATTGAAAATGACACCAACACCTGTTTATTCACCCTAACTTCCCCACTATCATTCAACCATTGTAGTTTATAAGGTTTTGGGTGCTTCAAAGTTGCTAAATTCAATTTTTCCACCAAAATAGTGCTAGCCACATTAGTACAACTCCCCCCGTCAATAATCATACTACATACCTTATCATTAACATAGCAACGGGTGTGAAAAATGTTATCACGTTGTACCTCATCATCTTCCTTGGCTTGAGCACTAAGAGCTCTCCTCGCAACCAAAAGTTCTCCACCCACCGGATATTCAAGGTCACTTGCATCCTCCAAAGGTGGCATGGACTCATCATCAGATTCACCCTCGGATTCGATACCACCCTCATCCTTTAAAACCATTACTCTCTTGTTTGGGCATTGTGATGCAATATGACCTGCTCCCAAACATTTAAAACACTTAATGTCACGGGTTCTAGAAGGTTGAGAATCTGATTTACCTTGATTTAACGTGCCTCCGGCCTTATGCTCTTTGGAAGGTTCGGTCTTGGCCTTGAAACTAGGCTGGTCCTCCCTCTTGCTCCAATTCGGTTTCCATGACGATGACGAACCCGAATTTTGCCCAACCCGTGTGGAACCCTTCCTCTTCAATTGTTGTTCCACTTTAATGGCCATGTGTACCATGTCAATCAATTCAACATAATGTTGCGACTCCACTACATTTGCAATGTCGAGGTTCAGCCCATTTAGAAACCTAGCCATAGTCGCTTCTCGGTCCTCCTCTACATCAGCTCGAATCATGGCTATCTCCATCTCCTTGTAGTAGTCTTCAACACACTTAGACCCTTGAGTAAGAGTTTGTAATTTTTGAAACAAACCCCTATAATAGTGGCTTGGAATGAATCTCCTCCTCATAACAACTTTCATCTCAGCCCATGTCTCAATAGGTCTTTCTCCATTCCGTCTCCTACTCACAATCAATTGATCCCACCAAACAATAGCATAATCAGTGAATTCTATGGCTGCCAATTTCACCTTCTTCAATTCGAAATATTCATGGCAATCAAACACCAATTCTATTCTTTTCTCCCACTCCAAATAAGCTTCAGGATCAGTTTTACCTTGAAAGGTTGGAATCTTCACCTTTATACTACCCAAATTATTATCAACCCTCTCTCCATATCTATCTCCTCTATTCCCATACCTATCTTCTCTATTCTCATACCTAACTCCTCTACCTCCCATTCCACGCCTAAATCTACCCACACTCATATTGGACATGTGATCAGCCTCATCCATGTCATTATCATCCCCATAGTAATCATTAACTTCTTCTCTAACCGGAACTCTCTCTCGTCTACGTGCTTGTGGAACGGGTGGTGGCTGTTCCACACGTGAGTTTTTCACTTGATCTAATCGCTCATGTAATTGTTCCAATTCCCCCCTCATCATCCGTCTCATCTCCTCTACTAATGCTTCCTTCCAAAGCTTTATATCCGCCAGGATGGAAGAATCCTCAGTAGAGCCTTTATCTTTGTTTCCGGACATGTTTTCCTGCAAAAAAAAAAATAATAATAATAATAATAATAAGGGACCTCACAGCACTTTCTCACGTGTTTTCACTCGAATAATCAGTTCACTCAACACTCGTGTTTATACACAATAAATTTGGCTTTTACCCTTAGTATGTACTCACCACTCTTGCCTTTTTCCTCTCGTAATTTCTCAAAAGTTCTTATCAAACTAACCAAACAACAATAAAGATTTCTTAGTCGCATTCACATGAGACAAAAGAAATCTCCTAGGTTCACACGAAAATGAATCACAATGAAACTGGAATAACAAAGATGAGTTCCTAGTACCAGAATTTTTTTTTTTGTTTAATTGACACTGCACGAAACCAATAAGAGAAATAACAATAGCTGATATATTCAACTATAGGATCGTTCTGAAACAAAATTTTTTTTGTACTCTTTTTTTTTTTTTTTTTTTTTTTTAGAATTGATCAAGCGGAATTAACGAAGAAGAACAACTAAGATAGATAAAACCTGATGTTAGAAGCCGAAGCTCTGATACCAAATGATGCGAACCTCGTCAGTTGTAGCACAATTGAGAGGCGTAGGACCGTTCTAATATCTGGTTTGAATGGAAACCGCGACCCAACACCTATAATGAGATGTGAACCTTGGTATAAGGATGACGCCACAATCGAGGATGGAGTATTCGATTGATAAGTCAAAAGGAGGAACGCCACAGAGAAATCTGATAAGTTCCAATTAGTTCTCAAAGAACAAGAGAGAAATTAAGCTCTCAATTTTCATTCAACTTCTGATGTGCCCATTACATGTTTTTTTGTTCTTTCTAAACTAAAACCCTAAAAGAAAAGAGAGGCTACATGCCTTTTCAAAAAGAAACAAAATATTCGGCTATTAATTGCCTTACAAAACAAGAAACTAATTAAAACTAAATCAATCAACTAATTGACTTAATCCCTATTTGGAAGGCTAAAATTAAAGCAAATTAGCCTCTTAATTTGGAAAACAAATCAATTCATTATTCATGGAAAATCTAAAAAGGAAACAACTTAAATTGAATCTTCTTGCTTGTGCTACACGCCCAAGCTTTCTGCAACACACCCAAGTCAACTCCTATTCAGCCCAATTAATTGTCTTGATGATGTTAATTAGGCCTTGGTCTTCATATGGGCTTATCTTAGACTTTATTAAGTCGAAATCAGCCCAAGTGTCTTGAATCAAGCCATTTAGTGCTTCCTTGAATCTCTTAGCCCTTGCCCTTGTTATTGGCCCAACCGGAACATGTACTGGGTCACTTGGTGTAGCTCCATTGTTCGTAACACAATCTACTTTCCCTAAACAAATACCCCTCATGTCTATAAAACTTTTCAAAAGCAGTTTTTTCACAAGCAACATACACACTAGCAAAATCATAATCATTAACATACAATTCCTTTATATGCTCAAAGCTCAACAATCTTGCATTCAAAGTAAAAATCAATGTATACCTGCGAGATAATGCATCAGCTACTACATTTTCCTTTCCTTGCTTTTACTTTATCATAAAAGGAAACGTTTCTATGAACTGTACCCATTTAGCATGCCTCCTACTCAACCTACTTTGACCTTCCAAATGTTTTAAGGACTCATGATCAGTATGGATTACAAATTCCTTAGGCCACAAATAATGTTGTCAAGTTTCTAAGGCCCTAACTAAAGCATACAACTCTTTGTCATAAGTAGGATAATTCAATGATGCTCCACTCAATTTCTCACTAAAATAAGCTATATGACGCCTATCTTGCATAAGAACAGCCCCTATACCTATTCCCGATGCATCACACTCAATCTCAAATGTCTTAGAGAAATCAGGTAAAGCAAGCAATGGAGCAGTACACAATTTATCCTTAATCAATTCAAATGCATGTTGTTGCTCACTACCCCATTTGAAACCCACACTCTTTTTCACAACCTCAGTTAGTGGTGCCGCTATGGTGCTAAAATCCTTAACAAATCTCCTATAAAAACTAGCCAACCTATGAAAGCTACGGACTTCACTAACATTGTTAGGTTTAGACCACACCCTAATAGCCTTAACTTTCTTCTCATCTACTTCTATCCTTTTTGACGTAACGACATAACCCAAAAACACAATCTTATCCGTGCAAAAGGAACACTTTTTCAAATTAGCATATAACTTTTCTTTCCTTAACATTAAGCACACATTGTAAATGCCTAACATGTTCATCTATGCTCTTGCTATACACTAATATGTCATCAAAGTAGACCACAACAAATTTTCCAATGAAAGAACGCAAAACATGATTCATTAATCTCATGAAAGTACTAGATGCATTAGTTAAACCAAAAGGCATGACTAACCACTCATACAAACCATGTTTCATTTTAAATGCAGTTTTCCATTCATCTCCTTCTCTCATTCTAATTTGATGATATTCGCTTTTAAGATCAATCTTAGAAAACACACAAGATCCATGCAACTCATCTAACATGTCATCTAATCTAGGTATGAGATGTCGATACTTAACTATAATTTTGTTGACAGCTCTACAATCGACGCACATACGCCAAGTCCCATCCTTTTTAGGCACAAATAAAATCGGTACGGCACATGGACTGATGCTCTCCCCCACATACCCCTTTTTCATCAGCTTCTTAACTTGCCTTTGAAGCTCCTTTGCCTCATCGGGATTACTTCTATATGCGGGTCGGTTTGGAATTGCAGCTCCGGGTATGAAATCAATTTGATGTTCTATTCCCCTCTTCGGTGGTAATCCATCGGGCATCTCCTCGGGGAATACATCCTTAAAATCCTACAAAAGAGTTGTAACAACACTAGGCAAAGAAACATTAAGGTCAGAGTTAGAAAAATAAGCATCTTTGTACAAAAGTACAAACATTTGCTGCTTGGCGAGAAAAGCAGCTCTCACATCACTCTTTTTTTGCATAAATACTCATTTTCTTTTTCTCACTTTTCTTCCTCTCATTCTCTCCTCTACACTCGACCTTCCCAATTTTCTTTTGCACACGCTCTAGTGTTTTGTCACTCTTTTTCTCATACTCAGCTCCCTTTCTCTCGGCCTCACTAGTGTTTGAACTCTCGACCTCTCTTTTTCTCGAACTCTCTTTTATGCTCACTTGATCTTGATACACCTATCTAGGTGTTAAAGGTACCAAAATGATCGTTCGCCCATTCATGGTAAAAGAATATCTATTTTTAAACCCATCATGCATTACTCTCCTGTCATATTGCCATGGACAACCCAAAAGCAAGTGACTAGCATGCATAGGTATAACATCACACAACACCTCATCTTTGTACCCACCAATAGCGAAAGGAACTAGCACTTATTTTGTTACCTTCACCTCTCCACAATCGTTTAACCATTGCAATTTGTATGGTCTAGGATGTTTTGAAGTAGGTAAACTCAATTTCTCCACTAACTCAGTGCTAGCAACATTGGTGCAACTACCCTCATCAATAATCACACTACACACCCTATCCTTGATATGGCATCTAGTATGAAAAATATTATCACGTTGCACCTCATCATATTCTTCCTTCACTTGCACGCTTAAAGCACGCCTTGCCACTAACAACTTTCCATTTGCAGGATACTCAATTTCAACATCACTAGCATCTTCCAAAGGTGGCATCTCATTGTCATCACTTTCCCCTTCAGTCTCTGTATCTCCATCCTCCCTCAAGATCATAGTTCGTTTGTTAGGACATTGAGAAGCTATGTGACCTCTTCCCACACACCTAAAACATTTGATATTCCTATTTCTCCCTTGGGTTGCCTCGGCCTTGCCCTTATCATGGCTTCTATCTCTACCCTCCTTAGGCTTAGTAGTTTCAGCCTTAGGCTTTTAAGTTGCCTTATCTTCCTTTCTACTCCATTTTGACTTCCAAATGGATGTGGAACCTGAATTGCTACCATATCGTGACATCGAACCCCTTCTTTTGAGTTGTCTCTCCACCTTCATAGCCATATGGACCAAGTCCTCAAGCTCCATATAATGCTGCAACTCAACAATATTGGCAATATTTTCATTCAATCCTTGTAGAAATCTTGCCATAATAGCCTCTCTATCCTCCTCTATATTAGGCTCTGCAATCATCGGTATAGCTCCTTATAGTATGATCTAGGAACAAACCGCTTCCTCATAACAGTTTTCATCTCACCCCAAGTGTTTATAGGACGTTCCTAATTTCTCCTTCTATCTAACACTACTTGGCCCCACCAAACCACAGCATAATCCACAAACTCAGCTGTGGCTAACTTCACCTTCTTCTCTCCTCAATAAAATTATGACACTCAAAGACTAACTTCACTCGTTTCTCCCATTCTAAATACACATCAGGATCAGCCTTCCCTTGGAAAGAGGGTATCTTCATCTTAATGATACCGAGATCCTTATCTAGTCTATTGGGTCTATCATCCCATCTTACTCTCTCATTCCCATCCCCATAGTACCTACAATCTCCATCGCCATTACCTCTTCCTCTACGACCACCTCTACTGATACGAACCTCGCCAACCCGTGATGAAACCCGTAATCAAGAGAAGAAACCAAGATCGTTTTCTAAGTCAAGTTCGAAGGATGGAACCACGACCCGTTACCTATGACGAGGTAAGAACCTTGGTATGGTGAAGACACCACAATCAACAATTAAGGGTTGATTGATAAGTCGAAGGTTTCAAAAGCCACGGATAATTTTGATAAGTTCGAAAGAGTTTCAAAAAACTAAAGAGAAATTCGTTCTCACAAATATCATGAATGACTTTCCCTTTTTCATATATTACGCCTATTTATAGGCTGAAAAATACAAATCCAAATTTGAAAATTACAAGCATTAAAATCAAAGAGAATCACGCCTATGACGAAAAAGGAAATTTCGGATTACAATCAATTAGCAAGGAAATCACGCCTAAGACAAAAAGGAAAAATCTAAGATTTATTATTCCTGATTTTACTAGAAACCTAAATATGAGAGTTGACTCTTCTCCCATTATGCTGGTGAATTTATGCCAAAGATACACGCCCATTAAATGTAAAGATTAAGTTTGACTTGGGCTGGAATCCTCTAGAACTTGGATTAAGTTGATGCATTTTAGTTCCTCATGTGGGCTTCCATCAATGGGCTTCCATGATTGTATTTGAGTGCAAACTTCTTGAATCAACCCGTTAAGTGCTTCCTTGAACTTCTTAGCTCGAACCCTCGTAACCGGTCCAATAGGAATTTGAATTGGATCCTTTGGAGACACACCTTGAGTCGCATCATTCCCCTCCTCTTAAAAAGGATTTGTCCTCAAATCGTCTCCTACATCAAAATGACTCAAGTCAGTAACATTGAAAGTGGCACTAACATTATACTCACCCGGTAAATCTAGCCTGCAAGCATTGTCATTGATGCGCTCTAGAACTTGGAAAGGGTCATCTCCTCTTGGAAGTAATTTGGAACGCCTTTGTGCCGAAAATCGCTCCTTTCTCATGTGCAACCAAACCCAATCTCCAGGTTCAAAAATTAGTTTGGAGCGTCCCTTGTTGGCTTGCTTGGCATATTGTTCCGTCCTTCGCTCAATGTTGAGTATTGCCTTCTCATGAATGTGCCTGACAAAATCAGCCTTCTTTTTGCCATCTAAATTAACACGCTCAGATATTGGTAAAGGAGATAAATCTAATGGAGTTAACGGATTAAAACCATACACAATTTCAAAGGGTGAAAATTTAGTAGCGGAATGAACAGTACGATTGTAAGCAAATTCAACATGTGGTAAACAATCCTCCCAAATCTTAATGTTTTTGCTAATGATAGCCCTCAATAAAGTAGATAAAGTCCTATTAACTACTTCGGTCTGACCAACGGTTTGTGGGTGACAAGTGGTAGAAAACAATAACTTAGTATCTAACTTACTCCATAAAGTCTTCCAAAAGTAGCTTAGGAACTTAGCATCCCTATCCGAAACAATTGTTCTAGGCATACCATGTAATCACACAATCTCCCTAAAGAACAAATCAGCAATATGTGAAGCATCATTCGTTTTATGACAAGGGATAAAATGTGCCATCTTAGAGAACCTATCTACCACCACAAAAATTGAGTCTTTTCCACGCTTAGTCCTAGGCAAACCTATCACAAAGTCCATAGAAATATCAATCTAAGGGTGATTAGGAATAGGTAGTGGCGTATACAAACCGTGAGGTTGCACTCGGGATTTTGCTTGCTTACAATTAATACACCTACCATAAATCCTCTCAACGTCTCTTTTCATGTGTGGCCAAAAGAAGTGTTCTTGCAAAATAGCTAAGGTCTTAGCAACTCCAAAATGTCTCATTAACCCTCCACTATGGGATTCCTTAACCAACAAATCACGCAAAAAACAATTCGGCACACATAACTTATTATCCCAAAATCTTTTAATCCTATAAAACTTATCCACTGCGTTTTTCTCACAAGCTTGAAACTCCTCAGAACAATCTTGGTCTAAAGGATATAATTCCTTAATGTGCTCAAAACCAAGTGATTTTGCATCAAGGGTAGAGAGTAACGTGTACCTACGAGAAAATGCATCGGCAACCACATTCTCCTTACCTTGCTTATACCTGATGACGTATGAAAATGTCTCGATGAACTCCATCCAACGCGCATGCCTCTTGTTCAACTTTTGTTGTCCTTTCAAGTGTGATTCATGATCAGTGTGAATCACGAACTCTTTGGGCCAAAGATAATGTTGCCACGTTTGCAAGGCCCGAACTAATGCGTACAACTCCTTGTCATAAGTTGGGTAGTTTAAAGCTACTCCATTTAATTTCTCAATAAAGTACGCAATTGGTCGTCCATCTTGCATGAGTACGGCGCCGATACCTACACCTGAAGCATCACATTCAATCTCAAACGTCTTCTCAAAGTTAGGTAAAGACAATAATGGAGCGTTTGTTAATTTTTGCTTGATTAGTTTAAACGCCTTTTCTTGCTCTTCCCCCCACTTGAACCAACGTTCTTCTTAATTACTTCGGTGAGTGGTGCGACCAAAGTACTAAAGTCCTTCACAAACCACCGGTAGAAACTGGCAAGTCCATGAAAGCTTCGAACTTCACCTATGTTTGTGGGACTCAGTCACTCTTGAATTGCACGGACCTTTTCATCATCAACCTGTATTCCTTGTGCACCAACAACAAAACCAAGAAACACAAGTCTGTCGGTGCAAAAAGTGTATTTCTTCAAGTTAGCAAACAACTTTTCTTTTCTAAGTACATCCAAAACTGATTTTAAATGCACAACATGATCACCCAAGTTTTTGCTATAAATGAGAATATCATCAAAGTAAACAACAACAAACCTACCTATGTATGCACGCAAAACATGATTCATCAATCTTATAAACGTGCTCGGTGCATTAGTTAATCCAAAAGACATTACTAACCACTCATACAATCCATGTTTTGTCTTAAAGGCAGTCTTCCATTCATCACCCTCTTTCATGCGAATTTGATGATATCCACTTTTCAAATCAATTTTAGAAAATATACAAGCACCATGCAACTCATCCAATATGTCATCTAAGCGAGGAATAGGATGTCGATACTTTACCGTAATATTGTTAATGGCTCAGCAATCAACACACATCCTCCAAGTCCCATCCTTCTTGGGCACAAGTAGAACCGGAACAGCACATGGGCTCATGCTTTCCCTCACATACCCTGTTAACGTCGAAAAATGGTTTCTTAGTCAACGAGGTTGTTTTCAGGCCCAAACTGCAGTTTCGGGTTGTTAATAGGATGCATATGAAGTGATAGGAACGAGACGAAGAGGTCAGGGGCGAGGAGGAGATTTACAGAGGGATTTTTAGAGTGGTTCGGCCCAAAAAGATGCCTATATCCACTGTTCACTCTCTCACTATTTTGGTAGAGTAACGGCCCTCTGGATCGGATCCTTTTACAAAGAAAATTCTCCCCTATTTATAGAGAAAATAAGGATACTACAGTTAAACAGAACAAGACAAAAGCATACAGTAAACTACAGTTACAATGATGGGCCACATTTAACGCGTCGGGATTATAATCAATGCGGTTGACAGAGCATTAAATGCGGCCGAATCCGTCACTTCCGGGCTCTTCCTGAGCGAGATTTCAGGTGGCTGATCTGTACGTGTCATGATTGGCTATCGGGATCTTTAGCTGTAGTCTCCGGCAAGGATGGCGTGCATGGCACATCTTGGAGCTGTAATCTGCATAGCACTTTTGATTTCCGTTGACTTGAGCGTCTGAGGAGCATGGCAGAGATGGACTTTTTAGCAGATAAAATATCAAGTCTACATGGTGGATCGACGAGTTTCTGATGAATTCGGCTACATGGGGGAGTTGTGTAACGCCCTTCGCCCGACTTCCGTTACGGTCGAAAATCCAGAACGGAGAACGTTACTTTCCTAATAAATCCGTTTCTATTTCTTTTGAAAAACTATTATCAAACTTATTAAAACTCGTTACCAATAGCGGAATTTTTTTTTTATTTTTTTAAAATATAAATTTGGCAGAGTTTCCTCTATTTTTCTGAAATCTTAAAATCTGTTTCCTGTAATTGAAACTCTAACATTTCTAAAACATCAATTTCTAAACTCCCCTTTCGGACCTTCCGTCCGTTTCCAAAACATTTCATTAGTCAAATATATTATAAACATTTATATGAATACATAACCAAAAGTAAGCTTTTAAGAAATATACATATGCTTTTATACAGAACTTTGTTATAATTAAGTGGAATACGATAATTTACACAAATATACATGTATTCCAAAAATGTATGATCATATGCAATATATCTATATATCTACCAAAAGTGTAGAGGGGATGGTGACTATCTGAGTCTTCGCGTACAAGCTATTTCCTCTGTCTGAAAATGGAGTCAAAAGATTCAACCTGCGCGCGATAAATCAATGTGCTAAGCATAATTGCTTAATAGGTATACACATAATCTAAATTCTCAATTTCAAATGTAATTTCAGCTGTAACTAAAAGCATTCTAACTTTAACATTCATAAATATATATATATATATATATACGTTGTATAAAAATACTTAAACATATAGTTCACAATTTTTCGAATTCAACATTTTTTTTATAGCAGTGAAAATTTCATTTCACATAACATTTTCATTTCATTTCTTATAACATTTTTCAGTGCCCTTAGTAAACATATATTCGATACTCATGTATTGGTATATGGGTTTTCGGCATCGGACACGTGGTGATTATCCGCCGGAATAACGGTCGACCCCGGCATCGGCCGCTCGGTGATTATCCACTGGGTCGTATATCATAACACATAATCGTTCAGGACCGGACACGAAGTGCCTCTCATAGTCCATAATAAATCAATTTAGTGTATGCAAATAAACGGTGCAGCTGCTAATTTTCCTATTGACATGTCAATTATCAATTTCCATTTATCGATATCTAAGTTTACTAGGGCTATTTATAACATAACGTTTGTATCACATTTTTCACTTTGATTTTAGTATCAAGATTTTCATAACAAATCAATTTCGCGTTTCATTTCAAGTATAGTCAAATACGTTTGTAAATGCATCATATTGAAATGATATAACAATCTCATTTAAGAAATTCATTTCACAATGAAAACACTTTCAAGTAAAATTTAAAGATAATGTGTATACCGACCTCAAACGGATTCGATCTTTGAATCGTATACTCCCTTACGCTTTACCCTTATTCTTTGGTTGAGAATCCGGTTCGCCGGGTTCTCCTTGACTTTTCAATAAAAATAAACGTAACGAAAGTTTATTTAATATATTTTTAGCGTTACTTAGTGCACTATAACTATATGTTCTCCTATAATGCATTCTAAACACTTCCAATGGATATCACTTCGAAACAGCTCATAATATCCTTTTTATGACTGTCTTTACCGTATTGAGAATAATCTCAAAATAACACATTCATATAGCTTATGACAGCCCAAAAATCAATACGAAAACAACATTTAAATAACTCAAAACTGTACGAATAACGTTCTAAAAACAACATGCTATTCCTCATTTTGACATCCCATAACTAGCATATTTATAGCTCATATAATCACACTTTAACAGCTCATTTATATAGCATGAAAACTGCCTTTAAACAATTCAAGAACGGTTCTTACACATGCTAAAAACTGCATGTCCAAAATAGTCCACAAAATTTAGTCACATCGTCTTTCATTTACGCGAATTAACTCTAACAAACCATCATGAAATCTCTCAATCATTTTCGTCATAGATATTCATTTGAATCACATTCAAATATCACTTAACATCATGGCATTTTAATCACAATTCATTCGACACTAAATTGCAAACTAACACCTTTCGAAATCATGGAAAAACTCTATCGAAACACTTGAAAACAATCTAGCGATATTCAAATAACTTTTCAATACTCTTAAGCATATCGAAGCGAATCATTTTCCATGCCGACAATCTCGAAACGAAAAGCAACACATAACAGCCCCTATATGGATTTCGCATCGCACTTTAAATATCAAAATCCATTCGCAAACATATCAAATCAATATCGAACGAACCTCCGCACTAACGAGGTTCTAAATCCTATATCCCAATCATGTCATCATCCATTTAATCCACAACTAAATCATAAATATTTCTATTGCAAACGAAGTCCATAAATTCGGACTCCGAAACCATTCGAAAGCTTTGAAACTTTAAGGGACTCCCGCGAATGGGCTGCCTATCGATTCTCCTATCCACGAACTTCCTTAAATCTAAACGAACAAGATTAACTCTTACAAATTAATCGAAACATGATAACAAGACCAATGGGGCAGCAACTTACCTTCGTTTGAGCTATTTTTCGCTTCGAAACGGCTCTCAAACGTTCGCGACGGCCGAACGACGCTCAGTTTAGCTCACAGCAGTAACTTGAATGCGTTGATTCCCTTCAAAACAGCATCCACACATTCTTAACAGAAATTTAATGCCAACGGAAACTCACCCACTGCAGCAGCACACCCACGGCAGCAGCTCCTATGGCAACAACTCCCACGACAGCAGCTCTCGTCCATGGCAGCAGCACTGCACGGCAGCAGCAACGACAGCACCAGGCAGCAGCAGCAGCGACAGCACCAGCACCTTCACGCCAGCAGCAGTTGCCTCATGCCAGCAGCAGCTCCTCCAGCGCTCGCTCGGCAGCAACTCACTTTCGGCAGCAGCTCCACTTCTCGACAGCAGCAATATCATGGTCTGGCAGCAGCAGATTTCCCTTCCAAGCTTGCATGCATGAACAGATCTTCTACCTGGATAGCTTGGACAGCGCATGCATCAGCTGGTGCTGCTCATTCTCCATCACTAGCTTACAGCTCACAGTTCCAGCTTACACAACAGCTCACGGTTCCAACTTGCACAACAGCTCACGGTCTTCTTCTCGAGCTCTTTTTCTAACTCTCACTCTCTCGATCTCTAACTCTTTCGGTTGAGGATAAAGGAGACCGAATGACTGCTTTGGTTTTGCCTTTCTCTCCCATTCTCTTTCTTCACTCGGCTCTCTTTCTTTTTGGCTCTCGGGTGAACTTATCTCTTTCCCTTCTTTTGGTTCCTTATGTGATCGAGAATGAAATTGCTTCCATTCAAATGTTTGCTTTCATTTAATATATCTTTAATAACCATCAAACACTTGTCACCTTTTCAGCCAAAATCACCATCCATTTGTCATTGAGATATCATGCATGAGAGCCACTTGTCTTGATTCCATTCTTACACGATGACACGTGTCCTTCATGGGCGGATTTCACTCTCCACTTACTTTCCATGTTTTCCATTCCGCTTTCGAAATTCAACTCGTTTTCGCCGTTCGGAATCGCTTTCACTCAGATTCACTTTGAGTCCGCCTAAAAATTTAATAAAAATCCAAATTCACATACGGAAACTTTATTAGATTCCGAATAAATATTTGAATCCGGACGCTCTACTTTATTTTATGAGATTGGATTAAATAATTATTTCCGGACCCGACTGGAGTATTTTATAAAAATTCAATTACTCATCCGGATCCGAACGGATAATTATTTACATCATCCCTTAATTAATAATCAACATTTAATAATTTAATTGAACACCGAAACAGCATGTTACAAGTTGAGAAGGCGGATTATGAATCAATACCTCTACGGCTAGTCATGACAATAGGCAGGCAAACTTGTAAGTGAATAAGCGGGTATACGGACACGATCAGAAACCAGCGATCGGCCAGTCAGATCATTGTGAATAAGTCGGACTGGCAAACCTATTCGACGGATGGCCGCCCTTGGCGGATAGCATAGACGAACAAATCTGTCGGACAGATATGGCGAACAAAATGTCGGATAGACCGGCGAATAGGCTTACGGATAGCGATCAGCGGTCAGACCAGATGAATAAGATCAGCGGTCAGCCTGGCAGACGGAACCAGCGGACAGGATGAGCAGTCGGCCTAAGTGGCCGGGACCAGCAGTCAGGCTAAGCGAACGCGATCGACAATCAGGATGGGCGATTACGGATGGGCCCCTTGCGGTGAAGGTGGACTGGAAGAATTGTGGTTTATTGAGCCTTTGGGCTATTGGGCCTGCGCTGTAGATTTTTCTGGGCCTGATTATTCTGATCGCAAAAATACTCATAACATTAAGCCCCCTAACTCTTGGTGCTTTGCAGAGGACCAGGAGCTACAGATCCCAGAACGAGTAGAATAGGCGGGAACGGTTATAAGCGGGATCAGTTACGATACCTTTTTAAATTCCGCTTTATTGATAGGCCACGTGGAGCTTCCCCAGACAACGGTTATAAGCCACTCCATGCGCCGTATGCATTTAATGCACGTCTCTCACCTGACACGCTGCATGATGACAAAATCCCGAGAATCGCGTCATATCGTTAGATTAAGGGTAGTTACACAGCTGTCTTGATCTAACGGCTGGGGCTTAATTATTTTAAAAGGAGGGCGACGCTTTGCTTTCTTCTTCTTTTAGCATTTTCAAAAATCACAAACTCCTTCATTGCTTCCCTTCCCTGCTTCGAGTTTTCATCTCTTGTTTAACAATCTCCGTCCAAAGTCGCCGGTCATCACCGCACTTAAGGTAAAGCTTCCTCCCTCTTTTTTGCATTATATTCGTTGTCATTGTCTTTTATTCCGCACATGGTACCCGTTTACCGTTTACTTTGAGAGTCTGGACTGAAGGGGGCGGGGGGCATCCCTTATTGCCTCTGGTCCGATAGGGCCTGGAATGCGTGTGAAGTACTTCTATCTGCTTCTCTCCTCCTTTTTCTCCTTTATCCTAGGTAAAAAACTCATCAAATGAGGCCCTTGTCTCCTCCTTTATGGCTTCCTAGGCGCACGACTTGACGCTTAAGCATAGTAGACTTAGGCTTTTCCTTGTTCTCAAGTCTGGTTGGCTGTCAGCGGCCTAACTGGCTGTTTCTTTTGTAGATGTCAAGTCGTGGACGCCGATATCGCCAAGTCATGTCCAGTGACGAAGGCTCTGAGAGGGGTTCTTCTCATCAAGACAGAGATTCTTCGAGCGCAACCACCCAAGGCGGCGGGGATGCGTCGAGTTCCTCTGGGTAGGAGGAAACTTTTGCCAATCATATCTTTTACCAACACGACTCTCAGATCACTCTTGAAGAGCTCAAGACCGTAGCTGAGGCATTCCATTTCCCTTCCGGGTGTCATGTCATGGTCCCCGCTCATCGCGACCATGTGGCTGGTCCCCCTGATGGGTTCATAACGATCAGCCGCCAGCATGTGAACTCAGGGTTTAAGTTTCCAGTCCCCCGGTATTTGATCAACCTTCTGAATGATTTAGAGATAGCTCACTTTCATCTTACACCAAATTCCTACGCCCAAATAACTACTCTAGCTTATATCTTCCTTAAAAATGGTCTTCCGCCACAAACTTCGAACATTATCAAAGGCCTTTTCTTTTTCAAATCCACTACCAGCCCTCAAGCTACAAAACGAGACGGTATTTACTATACGACCGCTCACAATTCTCCTTATAAGGCGCTTCTGCCACAAAAAGTTGGCAAATCAAATGTAGGGGATTATAAATCCCGTTGGTTTTTTGCGTCCTGTTTGTCTTTACTGAAACTTGCCAACTTCGATTTTAACAACGATCCTGGTGAGCATGTCTCTGCTCGCTGTTCGCGCATGCATGGCTATGTTACCGTGTTCCATCATTGCTAACATTTCCTTCTTTCGTGTGCAGCATTCGTCAAAGGCTCAATCAATCTTTCAGACGAGGAGATAAGGACACTTAAGAGGTTTTCAGAGGTGAAGGACCCCGAAGACGATTATTTCCCGACAAATTCTCTCTTAGGGAAGTACGGGCTCGCACCTAGGGCTGAGACCAAACCTTTGAAATTGGCCCTGGACGTTGGGGTACAAAAAGGTCGGGAGGTTCAATCTGTTTTTGCTGGACCTGGTGAAGGTACTTCTGCCCCAACCTCGAAGAGACCAAGAACCATGGTGAACCTTGAGATGCTCTCTCCTCCGTCTTCGCCAGCAGCCAAGTCAGGGGAGCCTGAAGTGGAGATAATGGGCTCAAAGGGAGGCCCCGGCACAGACAGCAAATCCGTCAAACACAGTGGTCGGTCCGTCTGTCAAGAAACCGACAATGAAATACAAATTTGTAGGGAAGAAAGTCGTGAAGCAGGTACCCCCACTGAAGGGTGCGGCCAGCAAGGGAATTTCAATTTCCGAGGAGGGACCAGCCAGGCCCTCAGGAACCGAAGACAAAGGGAAGGAGGCCATAGAACCCCCTGCTAAGCGCCTGAGGTCCAAAGATAAAGTGCCCATGGTAGGAGGGGCTGATGAAGGGCAAGCCCATGAGGCTGATGCGGGGGAGTATTTAATGACTTGTTGGATCGGCTGCCGGCATTACTGGGACCTGACAAGCCGGATGTCTATCAGAAGCATGTTCGCGGCGAGCAACTGATCAATTATGCCGCTCGTTGTAATGTGCTGGTAGGTCTTGTTCCTTATTCCATAATTATGCTTCATACTCATACATATCACTAATATATTTTCTTCTCAGGCCTCACTGGCCATGATGAAAATGCATCAGGACTTTCCCGACCTGGTAAGAGAAAAGGCTTCATTGAAGGAAGCGAACAGGAAGCTGGAGCAGGAGAATCGGAAGCTTAAAGGGGAGTCCGATGCTACCAAGAAGACTATTTGCAAGCTCGAGCAGAAGCTTGAGGATGCGGAGAAGTCCTCAGAGAATGAGAAGAAGCTTCGACTGATCGCTTCCTCTTCGCTCCAAGAGGCCACCGAACACGTAGACAAGGTCACCCACAAGGCCATCTTTCAGAAAAGACGGACGCTGAGAAGAATGCCGAGTCGACGCTGAAGGACCTGACCGCGATGAGGGATAAGTTTGCTCAGCTAAGGGAGATGTTCGGTCAGTCGGAGGTCCGGGCTTTTTAGGCTGGTAAAGAAGCAACCGAGAAGATGAGCAGCAAGTTTCTGTACACTTTGTGGTTGCATCATCCTGAGCTAGATTTCTCATTCTTTGGGGAGGAAGCGGTGGAGGAGGTAAAGAAATATGCAGCTCGCGCTGCCAGAGACGCCCAGGTAAAGGCCGCTCAAACCACTCAGAAGGGGGTGGTTCCTGCAGCTCAGACGAAAAGTTTCGAGACTTCGTTTGCTCAGATCAGCGCCCCACCAGCCCAGGGTGATTCTTCCTCGGTTCCTCAAGGATCGGCACCGAATGGGGGACAAGGCTCATCTTCGCAAGGAACCCCCAGTAAGAAGGATCCGAAGGACACTTCTGCCAGTTCTTCAAAAACTCCATAGGATAGATAATTTTAATGTTCCCCTTTGTTGCCAATAGGGCTTATCTTTGAACATCGATACTGTAGCTATTATTTTCGTTTAGTTTCATGATGCTTCACAATTATTCATTTATTATTATTCTTGTGGTATCCCTGTTGATTGGCTATACTGCTTTGCCGAGCCTCGTAGATTTAATCAGAATTGATTGAGAACAGGTAACTCCTGAGATGTAAATAACAAATGACTAATTAGCAAGGGGGGCTGATCGCCCATGTAGATACCTTAGGAGAGGCGAAGCGAGGGAAATAATTCTTTAGGCTGCGAATATTCTTTGAGACTTTCCAGTAGACAGCCCCTAACATGAATTGAGGTATAAGGAGCTGGAAGGAATTCCAGAAGGCAGATAGGTACTCCGTTGTGGAGCAGTTATCACCAGATTAGAAGTAATAGGCCGATTGGCTCTCTTGCAGAAAGTAACTGATTGCCGAACAAATAGGCTTGCCTTGTGCAGGTGGAGAGCATGTGGGGCCGCTCGCATGTCTTTCTTACCGCTACTGGGGTAAAAGGTTGTGTTAAAAAAGGTGGGGATCCGGGAACATACAGCATAACGAACCTCTCCAGCTGCGCTCACAAGGTTAAACCTGAGCATTTACAGCGAGAGTGGTGGAGGTTGGGACCTCGGCTGCGCTCACAAGGCCAATGTCTGAGCATCTACAGCACAATGAGATGAACCTCTCCAGCTGCGCTCACAAGGTTAAGCCTGAGCATTTACAGCGAGAGTTGTGGAGGTTGGGACCTCAGTAGGGCTTTTATTCTTGTTCGTGCGCGAACGTGTAGAGGGGGAGACCAATCAATGAGCGGCGATTAGGTGCGCAGGCTCGTGGTCGTTTTAAGCTGGTGCTTTGCTTTTTATGATCGGGTACCTCACACACAAGAACACACATAGGCATTTTATGTCAGTGATAATTTATAATAATTGAAGAGTGATTCTCATTATGTTTGTGCAAAATCCACTTTGCATGGGCGATAGAACAATAATAAAAATACAATGGTCTTGTGTAATAAGGCCTCAGGTGAATGGTGTTCCATGCCCTTGGTAGTATTGCCCCGCTTATATCTGTCAGATGGTAGGCTCCGTTCTTCAAGTCTTCATGAATCACGTATGGCCTTTCCCAGTTTGGCCCCAGCACTCCTTCGCTGGTTTTACGGGCGGTAGGACCTCTCGCAGCACAAGATCTCCTAGTTTGAATTGTCGTACCCGGACCTTCTTGTTGTAGTGTCTGGCCATCCTTTGCTGGTATACGACTGCCCTGAGACGAGCAGCTTCTCGAGATTCTTCAAGCAAGTCTGAGTGAGTGGCCAAGAGCTGATCGTTGTCTTCAGAGTTAAAATTGGCTCTCCGATGACTGAAGACTTCAAATTTTGCAGGAATCATAGCTTCAGATTTGTAGACCATTGAAAAGGGG
The DNA here is from genome assembly GCA_022984855.1 of Dimocarpus longan. Taxonomy (NCBI): domain Eukaryota; kingdom Viridiplantae; phylum Streptophyta; class Magnoliopsida; order Sapindales; family Sapindaceae; genus Dimocarpus; species Dimocarpus longan. The sequence goes on from CM041026.1 coordinate 986,291, forward strand.
GTCTCTCATGTGGTGGTGTTAGCAGTTGTCCAATAGGCCCATAACACTTTCTGTAATTCATCAACCCATGCTCCTTTCTTAGCTTCAAGCTTGGTTTTCAGGATCTGCTTAATAATTTTGTTGACCGCCTCTATTGACCGTTAGCTTGAGGGTGGTCTACCGCGGAGAAACTCTTGACGATGCCGAAGTTGTTGTAGAATTTCAGGAATTATTCACTTGTGAACTGGGTCCCATTGTCTGTCACAAGTTGTTGGGGGGTACCGAACCTGCAGATTACATTGTCCCATACGAACTTCTCGATCTTCGTTGTGGAGATCTCGGCCAGTTCTTTTGCTTCCGCCCATTTTGTGAAATAGTCAACGGCCACGACGGTGTACTTGTATCTTGCCCGACCTACTGGAAGAGGTCCGATCAAGTCCATACCCTAGATGGCGAAGGGTCACGGGCTGATCATCTGTAGGAGGTAGGCTAGCGGTGCCCGAGGGACCTTAGAAAATCTTTGGTATTTGTCGCATTTCCTCACCAAGTTAACGGTGTCCTGCCTCATAGTTGACCAGTAGAATCTTTGTCTGAGCGCCTTTTGGGCCAGGGAGAGTCCCCCAGCATGGTTGCCACAGTGCCTTTCATGAATGTCCTTCATCAATGTGGTGCAATCCGGCTCATCGATACATCTGAGCAAGGGGGCGGAGAGGCCTCTCTTGTAAAGGACATCACCATAGATGCAGTACCTTACTGCCCTTATGCGTAGACGGCGCGCCTTTATCCTGTTTTCTGGTAGCCCTCCTTTCTGTAGGTAATTAACCAGCTGGCTCATCCATGAATCTGCTGCCATTGTCAAGATCATTACTTATGCATCGGGTTCAGTACTGGGCTTAGGCAAAAACTCCACGGGTATGCTTTCGGTATCATTTATATATATACTTGAGCAGTCGCTAGGCAGGCCAGTGCGTCTGCATGAGAGTTCTGAGCGCGCGGAATCTGGTTCACTTCAAAATTCTCGAAGGCTCCCAAAAACTCATGGACCTTCTTCAGATAGATTGCCATTTTCGAACCCCTAGCTTGATATTCTCCTTTTATCTGGCAGACCACCAACTGCGAGTCACTGAATATCCTGAGCCGTTCAACTTGCATCTTCTTGGCTAGGTGGAGCCTCGCTAGCAGAGCTTCATATTCCGCCTCATTGTTAATCACTCTGAAACCAAATTTGAGGGCACAGAGGAACCTACCCCCATCTGGGTCGATCAGCAGGATCCCGACCCCTGCGCTTCTTTCATAGGAAGATCCATCCACAAAAAGCTCCCAGAATGAGCCTTCAGAAGTTTCAGCCTTATCGTCCACTGGCTCGGTGAAAGAAAAAATCTGCCAGTGCTTGCCCCTTGATTGCCGGTCTTGGCTTGAACTTAATATCGAACTGAGCGATTTCAATGGCACATTTGATGAGTCGGCCGAAGGTATCTGGTTTCTGAAGGATTTGCTTTAGCGAGTACCTGGTCGGGACTTCAATCTTATGCACCTGGAAGTAAGGACGCAGCTTCCTGGACGCCATCACCAAATAATAAGCGAGCAGTTCCATTGGGGTATACCTGGTTTCAGCTTTTACCAGCTTCTTGCTGACATAATAGACCGGGACCTGTGCTCCATTTCCTTCTTGCCTTGTCAGGGTCGCGCTCAGGGCGTGTTGGGATACCCCCAAGTAGACCGTCAGAGTTTCCCCTTCTTTTGGCTTAGTCAGCAGCAGGGCTCGCCCCATATTCTCCTTCAGCTGCAAGAATGCGACCTCACACTCTTCCGTCCACTGAAAGTTCTTGGCCTTCTTCAGTACCTCGAAGAATGGAGCACATTTGTCAGAGGCTTTGGATACAAATCTGCTCAAGGCTGCTATCTGGCCATTCAGACTCTGAATCTTCTTCACGCTGGTTGGCGATCTCATGTCTAACAGAGCTTGGATCTTTTTCGGGTTGGCCTCAATTCCCCTGTTGTTCACAATGAAGCCCAGAAATTTACCCGAGGAGACCCCAAAAGCACACTTGAGGGGATTGAGCTTCATCTAGTACCTCCTCAGAATTTGGAACATTCTCTCCAGATCACGGACATGGTCTGCAGCTTGCCCAGATTTGACGAGCATGTCGTCCACGTACACCTCCATGGAATCCCCAATCAGCTCTTCAAACATTTTGTTTACCAACCTCTGATAAGTAGCCCTTGCATTTTTTAGGCTAAAGGACATTATCTTGTAGCAGTACAATCCCCGATCGGTCGTGAACAATGTGCATTCCTCGTCATTGGGATCCATAGGGATTTTATTATAGCCCGAGTAGGCGTCCATGAAGCTAAGAAGCTCATGCCCCGCTGTCACGTCCACTAGCTGATCAATTCTGGGCAAGGGGAAGCTATCTTTCGGACAAGCTTTGTTCAGATCTATGAAGTCTATGCATGTCCTCCACTTCCCGTTCTTCTTCTTTACCAGTAAGGGATTTGCTACCCAGGCTGGGTATTGGACTTCTCAGATGAACCTATTAGCCATGAGCTTGCCTACTTCCTCTTTCAGAGCCTCACTACGTTCTTGGTTCATTTGCCTCCTTTTCTGATAGACCGGTCGATGATGGGGATCCACATTAAGCTTGTGAGTTATTACATTCGGATCAATCCCCACCATGTTGCCATGGTTCTAGACAAACACATCTGTATTTTTCTTGAGGCAGTTAATTAATTGGGACTTTATCTCCGGGGCCAAGTTCCTGCCCAGCTTGAGACATCTCATTGCATCTGCTACACTGACCAGGACGTCCTCAAGCTCCTCCATCGGGCCGGTACTCTGACATGCCTCGAAGTTCCTGGGGTCCAAATCGTGGCTGGCTCCTGATGAAGTAATCGTCTGCAGCTCACGTTTCGGAACCACATCTACTTTCTTCCCTTGGACCCCTCTCTTAATTGCATCCACATAACAGCGACGAGCTAGAGATTGCTCGCCTTGCACATGCCCTACCCCATTGGGAGTCGGGAACTTCACCGTGAGGGCCTTGGTGGAGACGACCATATCGAGATCGTTCATAGCCGGTCTTCCCATTACCACATTGTATGCAGAGGAAGGGTCAATAATGAGGAAGTCTGCTAGCACCGTGGACTGGTGGGCGGCGTCACCGAGGGTCAAGGGCAATCTGATCTGTCCGACAGGGACAACCGAGTCTCCAATAAATCCGTATAGGGGCTCAGGGGGTGGTTTGAGTTGATCGTCATCAATCCCCATTTGATCATAGCAGTCTTTGTACATGACGTTCACTGAGCTTCCGGTGTCAACCATGATCCTCTTGACCATTGAGTTGCCGATGCATGCCTTAATTACCAAGGCATCATTGTGGCGGAGGCGAACATCTCGGACATCTTCGTCTGTGAACACGATGTCCTCTAATACCCTTTTGGCTTTTTTGGCAAGTCCCCCCGATTCTCTCTGCTCTGCAGGCTGGACGCGTCTAGCTTCGCACACAAAACGCTCCTGGGACCTATTGGATTCTCCAACTTTAAAAGGTCCTCCGTGAATGGTATGGATAGTTCTGACAGAAGGTCCTTCGGGAGCCTGAATGGGGGCCGATCGCCCGAAGTTCTCTCTGCTCTTCTCAGTTGCATAGATCCGGTCTTGGGTATCTGACAGGGCATTATGTGTATTGTACCGACTTTGATATCGTGGCCGCTCTCGCCCCTAGTTTCCCCCTAGTCTTCGTCAATCCCTAGCTTTTTTGGCAACCTGATGGCTTTCTCTTCGCCCCCCAAGATTACTTCCTCCACTGCTTCTCTTCCTCCCATGACTAGGGTTGCCAGCTTCATTCCCTCGGGAACTGGCTTTTCTAGGATTGGTCACTTCTTCCCACCTGATTTCCTTCTCTGCTCGTTAATAAAATTCTCCCAGATCTTTCACAGGGGACTTGTAGATACTCTCGTATAGCTTCCCGTCTTTTCTCAAACCTAACGAGGTGGCCGATAACACCCCCTCATCTGTAGGGTTCTCCACATTCGTCACTTCACGTCTAAACCTGTTAATATAGTCTTTTAAGGGCTCACCGGGGAGTTGGCAAATGGTGGAAAGGTGGCAGGGTGGCGCAAGCCGCCTCTTCAACGCTTTGTATTGGTTCAGGAACTTTTGCTGACATTCCTCCCAGTTGTTGATGCTGCGCGGGGGGAAGGGGGTTGGTGGGGGGGGGGGGGGGGGGGGGGTTTCTGAACCATGTTCGCGGAACGTCACTGAGCGTGGTTGGGAATACACGACATTTTACAAGTGGACTTGTCGTTTGGAGGTCCATCTGAATGTTAAAAACCAGATGGTCATAAGGTTCAGAGTTCCTTTTGTATTGGGGAATGTTGGGAACTTTGAACCTCGGAGGGAGTGGTTCCAGCTCAATCTCTGAGGCAAATGGGGTCCTCTCCCCAGTCTGGCCTCTTTGTTCTTGCGCTCCCGGTCGTGCTTCAAGTTGCCGGACCCTCTGGAGGAGTTTTGCAACTAATGTACCTCGCGTCTCAATTCCCCCGACAGCGGAATGCCTGTCCCTTCCGCTTAGGGATCGGTTATCTCCAGCCTCTAGTCCTCCGGCATTGGGTCTTGGTCCCGTCTACCTACGCGGGTCGGGATTCGGTCATGGTTGAGGCCAGCTTGTTCCGGTCGGTGTTCGTTGCAAGTCCGAGGAAGTCGAGCACTAGAATGCACGCTGGAAGAATGAACTGACCTTTCTCGCCTTGAATCCCTGACGTCCCTCCTGTTCGCGTCGGGGTCTTCTGCATGCCTCCCTTGGGGAACATCTCTTCCTGGAATGGCGCGAGAGGGGGGGGGGGGTCCCCAGGAGGTTGGGTTTGGGTTCGGATCAGGGTCCTCATTTTACCAACTAACTGCGCAACTGTATTCTCTAATCTCTCCTGTCGTCGCTGCAACGCCTGCGTAGCATCCCCTCCTGCAGCATCAGACACGGGTTGGCAACCGGGAATAGGAGGCATACCTTAAGCGTCCCTTGTCATGGGCACGTTAGACGTCCCTGCATCAGCATCGGGTATCCCCCCAGTAGACATAGCCTGCTATTTTTGATCTAAAGTTTCTTGGCGGTTTTCTATTGTGTTGAAGTCTCTAGGAATCCTCCCTCTGACCATGGTGAGTGAAGAATGAGCTCTGAAAGCTAAGGAGTAAGAAAGATGACGAAACCGAATATGAGCCCCTCCTTCTAGAGCCAAAAATGTTAACGTCGGAAAATGGTTCCTTAGTCAACGAGGTTGTTTTCGGGCCCAAGCTACAGTTTCAGACTGTTAATAGGATGCATGTGAAGCTATAGGAACGAGACGGAGAGGTCAGGGGCGAGGAGGAGATTTATAGAGGGATTTTTAGAGTGGTTCGGTCCAAAAAGATGCCTACATTCACTGTTCACTCTCTCACTATTTTGGTAGAGTAACGGCCCTCTGGATCGGATCCTTTTACAAAGAAAATCCTCCTCTATTTATAGAGAAAGGAAGGACACTACAATTAAACAGAACAAGACAAAAGCATACAGTAAACTACAGTTACAATGATGGACCGCATTTAATACGCCGGGATTATAATCAATACGGCTAACAGAGCATTAAATGCGGTCGAATATACATTTAATGTGGTCGAATCCGTCACTTTCAGGCTATTCCCGAGCGAGATTTCAGGTGGCTGATCTGTACGTGTCATGATTGGCTATTGGGATCTTTAGCTGTAGTCTCCGGCAGGGATGGCGTGCATGGCACGTCTTGGAGCTGTATTCTGCATGGCACTTTTGACTTCCGTTGACTTGGGCGTCTGAGGAGCATGGCGGAGATGGATTTTTCAGCAGATAAAATATCAAGTCTGCATGGCGGATCGATGGGTTTCTGATGAATCCGGCTACTTGGGGGAGTTGAGAAGGCGGATTATGAATCAATACCTCTGCGGCCAGTCATGACAATAGGCAGGCAAATTTGTAAGTGAATAAGCGGGTACACGGACACGATCAGAAACCAGCGATCAGCCAGTCGGATCATTGTGAATAAGCTGGACTGGAGAACCTATCCGACGGATGGCCGCCCTTGGCGGATAGCATAGACGAACAGATCTGTCGGACAAATATGGCGAACAAAATGTCCGATAGACCGACGAATAGGCTAACGGATAGTGATCAGCGGTTAGACTAGATGAATAAGATCAGCGGTCAACCTGGCAGACGGAACCAACGGACAGGATGAGCGGTCGGCCTAAGTGACCGCGACCAACGGTCAGGCTGAACGGACGTGATCGGCGATTAGGATGGGCGATTACGGATGGGCCCCTTGCTGTGAAGGTGGACTGGAAGAATTGTGGTTTATTGAGTCTTTGGGCTATTAGGCCTGCACTGTAGATCTTTCTAGGCCTGATTATTCTGATCGCAAAAATACTCATAACTTACCCTTTCTCCAGTAATTCACTGACTTGCCTTTGAAGTTCCTTTGTTTCCTTAGGGTTGCTCCTATAAGCCGGTCGATTTGGGATCGTCACACCGGGTACAAAATCAATTTGACGCTCAATCCCTTGCATTGGAGGTAAACCAGGTGGTGTGTCTTCGGAAAAGACATCGTCATAATCTTGCAAAAGAGAGTTAATACTGCTCGGTAAATTTCCGGCAAGATCATTAGTACACAAAAAAGTCTCGTTGTACATAAGTACTATAAAGGGCTGTTGTAATTGCAAAGCTCTCTTGATCTCACTCTTTTTGACAATGAAACAATGTTTTTCCTCTCTTAAACTCACCAAGGCCGAATTTGATTTCTTTTTTTCTTTCTCAATTTTTTTGAACTCTTTCTCTTTTTCTCTCGAATTTTGACTCGTTTATTTTCTCTCATTCTCTTCTTTTTGATCATTCTCTTTTTTATGCAAGGAATAGGTATAGGGGCTGTTCTTATGCAAGATAGGCGTCCTATAGCTTATTTTAGTGAGAAATTGAGTGGAGCATCATTGAATTATCCTACTTATGACAAAGAGTTGTATGCTTTAGTTAGGGCCTTAGAAACTTGGCAACATTATTTGTGGCCTAAGGAATTTGTAATCTATACTGATCATGAGTCCTTAAAACATTTGAAAGGTCAACGTAGGTTGAGTAGGAGGCATGCTAAATGGGTAGAGTTCATAGAAACATTTCCTTATGTGATAAAGTATAAGCAAGGAAAGGAAAACGTAGTAGCTGATGCATTATCTCGCAAGTATACATTGATTTCTACTTTGAATGCAAGATTGTTGGGTTTTGAGCATATAAAGGAATTGTATGTTAATGATCCTGATTTTGCTAGTATGTATGTTGCTTGTGAGAAAACTACTTTTGGAAAGTTTTATAGACATGAGGGGTATTTGTTTAGGGAAAGTAGATTGTGCATTCCTCAGGGGTCTATAAGAGAGTTACTTGTTAGAGAGGCGCATGGGGGTGGTTTAATGGGACATTTTGGTGTTAAGAAAATTTTAGATGTATTAGATGAGCATTTTTTTTTGCCACACATGAAGAGAGATGTTGAGCGAATTTATGAGAGGTGCATAACATGTAAAAAGTCTAAGTCTAAAGTTTTACCCCATGGTTTGTATACACCTTTGCCTATACCTAGTGAACCTTGGATTGATATTTCTATGGATTTTATATTGGGTTTACCTAGGTCCAAAAAGGGCCGAGATTTGGTGTTTGTTGTGGTTGACAGGTTTTCGAAGATGGCTCACTTCATACCATGTCATAAGACCGATGACGCCACATCTGTTGCTGATTTATTCTTCAAGGAGGTTGTTCGACTTCATGGCGTGCCAAAGAGCATTGTTTCAGATCGAGATGTGAAGTTCTTAAGCCATTTTTGGAGGACTTTGTGGGGAAAGCTAGGAACAAAGCTATTGTTTTCTACTGCTTGTCATCCGCAAACTGATGGACAAACAGAGGTTGTTAATAGGACTTTGGGTACTTTGCTGCGTTCCATCATCAAAAAGAACTTGAAGAATTGGGAAGATTGCTTACCATATGTCGAGTTTGCGTACAATAGAAGTGTGCATTCGACTACTGGTTGTTCGCCATTTAAAGTTGTGTTATGGGTTTAATCCACTTACTCCTTTGGATTTAATACCTTTACCTGTGGAGGAAAGAGTTAACTTGGATGGTAAGAAGAAAGCTGAATTTGTTAAGCAGCTGCATGAGAAAGTTAGGCAACATATTGAGCGACGAACTGAGCAATATGCTACTCAAGCTACCAAGGGGCGCAAGAAATTGTGTTCGAACCAGGAGATTGGGTTTGGGTGCATATGCGTAAAGTGAGGTTTCCTGATCAACGCAAGTCTAAGTTGCAGCCGAGTGGAGATGGTCCATTCCAAGTGCTTGAACGCATAAATGACAATGCGTATAAGATAGACTTGCTAGGTGAGTATAATGTTAGTGCTACTTTCAATGTTTCTGATCTTTCTCCATTTGATTTTGATGCAGATGCCGATTTGAGGACAAATCCTTTTGAGGAGAGGGGGAATGATAGAAACCAAGAAAGCAAGCTTATGGATCCTTTGAACATCAATGAAGGACCTGTGACAAGGGCAAGAGCTAAAAGGATGAAGGAAGGTTTGAATGGGCTTATTCAAGAGATTTGGGCCAAGAGTCTTACACAACATGGCTCGGATGGCTTGGAGGGAACATCGAGGCTTCAAAATATCATTCAAGTTCAAGACCCAGTCCAAGAGCATTAATATTGAGGCTTGGATAGCAATTTTATAGCAAATTGGGCTATTATTTATTTGTTGTATTAATTTGGGCTTAATTTGTATTATGGGTTGGGTTTTAAATTAGTTAGAATGTTTTATGTTATGTTGGGCTTTTAATTATTGAGCTGAGAGTTAATTAAATTAGGATTTTATTTTAGTTTCCTACTAGGTTTAGAATTGAGAGTTTATTTTGGGTTTCTTATTAAACTTAGGATTTTATGCCTATAAAAGGCTTATTAAACCTAAAATTGCAATCAGAAGATTATTGAATAAAGTTTTAGCTTTTCTTCATTGTTCTTTTGGGAACTTTAAAATTGCATCAAGAGTTGTTCTTGATTTATTAACCTTGACTTATCTCCCACATTCTCATCTCTTTCTTGGGAGTGGCGTCGTTATATCTTTAGTTCTTGGTTCTCTAATCAACGGGTCAAAGATTTTCTATAATCTGAATTAACTTTCTTGGGGGTTTTTGTTTCAATTTGATCGTGGGTGTCGTATCGTTATATACGGGGTTCGCATCAGTTGGTATCATTAATATCATTAATGATGGATTTAAAATCACTAATCTTGAAGACTTTGGGAGCTAATTAAAGACAATTAGAGGCAAACTTGAGTTAATTGGGCTTTAAATAAATTGGGTTGAATTTATTTTAATTGTAATGGGTTTTAAATTAAGTTAGTTTATTTAATTTCATGTTGGGTTTTATTTTATGTATTGGGCTGAAATTATTTAATTAACTTAAGCCCAGGAATATATTTAATGAGCCCAATTGTTAGGAGGGCTAGGGTTTCATGTTATATTGTTTTCTTTGCCTATAAAAAGGCTTGTTTTGTAACCCTAAAAAGGGGAACAGATGAATTAAGATGCAGCCACCTTATATTTTATTGAGAGAGTGAATTTTCTCTCTTGTTCTTCGTGAACATGTGATCTTATCAAGCTTTACTTGTGGCGATCAAACATGTCTTATCTCCCACCTTCTTATCTATGTCTTGGGAGTGACGTCAATATTCTTCTTTTATAATTTTGGTTCTTGATTGAGTTCTAATCATTGGGTCAAAGTTCTTTATAACTTTGGTTCTTTGATTGACATATAATCAATGGGTCAAAATTCTTTCTTTTATAAACCTGTTTTAATCTTTCTTGGGATTGTGTTTCAAGTTGGTGGTGGGTGTCGTATCGTTATATACGGGGTTCACATCACAAAGCCCTTCTCGCCACCAACAAATCTCCGTGTACAGCAAATTCTTCTCCATAAATGTCCTCCAATGGTGGCATTTCATCAATGTCGAAATCTTCATCATCGGTCACAAGATCTCCATTGTCCCCCATCACCATAACCTGCTTGTTTGGGCATTGACTCGCTATGTGACCCCTGCCTTGACATTTAAAGCATTTAATATCACAATTTCGTGCAGTAGTGGTGTCGGGTTTACCTTGAGAATCACGGCTGGTGTTCTCCGGCTTATGATCAAGTTTGGGCTTGAGAGTTGAGGACGACTGTGGCTTGTCCTCCTTTCTTGAAGAACTTGGTTTCCAAGGGTTAGACCTTGGGTTGTGGCCTACACGGGTGCCTCCCTTCCTCTTGAGTTGTCGCTCCACAATAATGGCCATGTGCACCATATCCTCGATCTCCACATAATGTTGCATCTCCACCCGGTCATAAATATCTTGATTCAACCCTTGCAAGAATCTCGCCATGGTTGCCTCTGGATCCTCTTTTACATTGGCTCTAATCATGGTTTTCTTCATTTCTTGATAATACTCCTCTACACTCCGGTGCCCTTGCCTAAGCCCTTGTAAACTTTTGTATAATTCCCGGTAATAATGGCTCGGCACAAATCGCTTCCTCATCACCGACTTCATATTTACCCATGTTTCAATCGGATGCTCCCGGTTCTAACGTGATGAGTACCAAGGTAGGTTGGTTGACAAGAATAATAAGGATCCTTTGTACATTCCGGATGGGCCAATAACAAGTTCAAGAGGGAAGAAGATCAAAGAAGCAATGCAAGGACTCATGCAATCTACTTGGGCTAAAAGTGCAACTAGCAAGACACCAACAACATTCAAGATGGGCTCAAACGAGGTGGAACCATCCTTCGTTCATGTAATTCAAGCCGGGGAGAAGACGGCCTAGCATTTGAAGCATTGGACGTGTGGGTTGGCATCATGGCTGTTGGAATCTATTGTGTGGGCTTCCAAAGCAATTATTTTTTTTTAAATAAGTTTATGTGTAATTTGGGCTAGAGTTTTTGTAATTAAGAGGCTTTATTTGTGACTTTTATTAATTGGGTTACTGTTCACATTATGGGGGTTAATTTGATTAGTTCTGGGTCTCATTTAATTAAATATCATATTGGATTTATTTTAATTAATGGGCCTTTGAAGCCAAATAGGGTTTGGACCCATTTAGGAGTAGTTTATTTTATTTGGCTTTAATATAAATAAGGCAAAACCCTAATTTTGTATCAGTTTTCAACAGCCATCAATTAAAAGAATTGAGAGAATTTGTTTCCTTTTCTTGTTCTTGAATGAACTTAGAACTTATCAAATGATCAAACCTTTGTGGCGTTCATACTATCAATCCGGGTTCTTGAAACGAGTTTTCAACGGGTCTGGTGATACGAACCACGCCAAGAACTGACGAAACCCGTGAATCAAGTAGGGTTCCAAGATCGCCTAGAATCAGATTTGTATGGAAACCTCGACCCGTTGCTTATATGGAAGCAAGAACCTTGCCCTTCACATCGCAACGAGTATGAAAGATGTTTTCCCGCTGCGCTTCCTCTTCTTCTTCTTCTTCTTTAGCTTGCAAACTCAAGGCTCGTCGTGCAACTAATCCAAGCATCTCTCCATGCTCGGCTCCAAACTCCTCGTCTCCCATGGAAACATCCTCCAATGGTGGCATATCATCTAAATCATCCTCATCTTCAGATTGAATCTCACCACTCTCCAAGATCATCATAACTCGCTTGTTTGGACATTGGCTAGCTATGTGTCCTCTTCCCTGACATTTAAAACATTTAATTTCACTAGAACGAGTCGAAGTAGGGGCTGTTTTACCTTGAGAGGCCGTGTTAGTGATGGCCATCTTTGGCTCGAATTTGGCCTTGGAAGTGGATGGGTTTTCTTCTTTCTTTGGATAACCCGACCGCCAAGGTGCGACACTCGGATTTTGTGGGGTTGATTTGGGTCGGGTACTACTTCCCCTCTTGAGTTGCTGCTCAACTTTGATGGCCATGTGTACCATATCTTCTAACTCCACATAATGTTGCAACTCCACCCTATCATGGATCTCCTTATTTAACCCCATCAAAAATCTGGCCATGGTAGCTTCTCGATCCTCCTCTACATTAGCCCGAATCATTGCAATCTCCATCTCCTTGTAGTAGTCTTCCACACTTAAACTCCCTTGTCTAAGTCCTTGCAATTTCTTGTACAACTCCCGGTAGTAATGGCTTGGAACGAACCGCTTCCTCATCACCGCTTTCATCTGCCCCCATGTCTCTATTGCACGTTCCCTATTTCGCCTCCTATTTATAACAAGTTGATCCCACCAAGTAACAGCATAATCAGAAAATTCAATTACAGCAAGTTTTACCTTCTTTGCTTCGGAATAGTTATGGCAATCAAAAATGAAGTCCATCTTCTTTTCCCACTCAAGGTAAGCTTCCGGATCTGATCTACCTTGAAAGGACGGAATCTTCATCTTAATACTACCCAAATTGTTGTCTTCTCGATGCCTAACTCCTCTATTCCGACCACCATACCTCCTATTGCTAGCAATCGAATCCCTATCATCTTCTTCCTCAAACTCATCCCCAATGTGTTTCACTCAAGAATATGATTCACTCAATTCCACTCGTGTTTCACTCAATTAAATCTGGCTTTTACCCTCTGATACACTCACACTCTCTTGCCTTTTCCCACTCGTAGTATCCTCTATAGGTTCTTATCGAACTAATCAAACAAATATCAAAATTTCCAGCAACAATTCACCCCAACCTCACCACCAAAATTTTGGATTCAATGGCTAGGGAAAGAGAAAAGAATACAATGTTGTGTTTGATGGAATTTTAAGGGTTTGATGGTAACAATAAATTTGGATTGAGAATCAAAAAGGGAAAACAAAATTGTAAAATTGAAACAAGATTGTAGGAATTAATTCTCAAATCACACTTTTTTTTTTCGGATTTTTTTTTTCTCCTTTTTTTTTCGGATTTTTTTTTTCTCCTTTTTTTCTGATTTTTCTTTTCTTTCTTTCTTTCTTTTTTTTTTTCTTTTTTTTTTGTTTCTGATTTTTTTTTTTTGAATAAAATAAAGAAGATAGGCAAACCTGAGACTAAACCGTGCTCTGATACCAACTGATACGAACCACGCCAAGAACTGACGAAACTCGTGAATCAAGTAGGGTTCCAAGATCGCCTAGAATCAGATTTGTATGGAAACCTCGACCCGTTGCTTATATGGAAGCAAGAACCTTGGTATGGTGATGACGCCACAATCAATGATGGAAGAATTGATTGATAAGTCTAAGAAGAACGCCACAGGAAAATCCTGATAAGTTCAAAAGTTCTACGAAGAACCAAAGAGAATACTCTCACAAATATTATTAATCATGAATTGAATTCCCTTTAGGGTTACACTGATTTATATAGCTAAAACACTAAGCAGCAAAAGGAAATAATTAATTGCCTAATTAATTATTTCCTTTTGCTGCTTAGTGTTTTAGCTATATAAATCAGTGTAACCCTAAAGGGAATTCAATTCATGATTCATAATATTTGTGAGAGTATTCTCTTTGGTTCTTCGTAGAACTTTTGAACTTATCAGGATTTTCCTGTGGCGTTCTTCTTAGACTTATCAATCAATTCTTCCATCATTGATTGTGGCGTCATCACCATACCAAGGTTCTTGCTTCCATATAAGCAACGGGTCGAGGTTTCCATACAAATCTGATTCTAGGCGATCTTGGAACCCTACTTGATTCACGGGTTTCGTCAGTTCTTGGCGTGGTTCGTATCATCTGGAATAATTAAAATCTTATTCTTGGCTTTCTTGGGGTGTTTATCGATTTGTTTGTGGGTTCTAAGGTTTCAAATCCCACGGGTTCACATCACGACGCCTATTCAACACCAACTGATCCCACCAAACAAGAGCATAGTCAGAAAATTCAATGACTGCTAGTCTCACATTCTTAAGCTCAGAATAATTGTGGCAATCGAAAACTAACTCCACCTTCTTCTCCCACTTAAGATAGGCTTCCGAATCGGCTTTTTCTTAGAACGACGGAATCTTCATCTTAATGCTACCCAAATTATTGTCCTCCTGATTCCTAACTTCTCTATTCCCATTCCCTCGTCTAAACCTATCCCGATTCAATGGTGGCTCATTCAACTCCTCTAACTCTTCCAACTCCTCCTCCTCTTCTTCAACTTCACCCCAACGCTCTCTTTGTTGCATTCGCCTAGGTAGTGGCCTAACAGGTGGATTTTGTTGCCTTCTATTCTCCAATTCTAACCTATCCAACCTCTCATGGAGTTGCTCATTCTCAACCCTCATCATCCGTCTCACCTCACCCAATATCGCCTGTATTTGTAGGTTAGGAATGGTGGACTGTTATATCTCTTCAATTGAGTTTTCTTCTTGGTTGTGTGACATGGTTATAACCTGCAAAAATGGAAATAGGAACAATATGGAAAGGACCTCACTACACTCCCTCACATGTATCACTCGAATTTATGAATCACTCAATTTTCACTCGTGTTTCACTCAATAGGCTTTTACCCTCTAATATGCTAGCTCTTTTGCTTTTTCCACTTGTGAATTCTCTTTCGGTTCTTTTCAAACTAACAAATAATATTCAAAATTACACGTAACAATTTGCCAAAGACTACCCAACCAAAAGGTAATACTGTTATGAACTCGTACCAACCAAAAGGTAATACTATTTTATGAGCTGTCAAGCTGATACGAACAAGATTTCGGATTCTCAAAAATTTCGACTCAAAATTTTCACACTTGAAATAAGGGTCAGATTAAGACTCGTGGACACTCGAATAATGGAAAGAAAACAAAAATTTTGTCAATTTTTTTTTTTCGATCTTCTTACTTTCTTCTTCTCTTTTCTTTCTTTTCTTTTCTTTTCTTTTCCTTTCTTTCGATTTTTTTTTTTTTTTTGCCTTTTCTTTTCTTTTTTTTTTTTTTTACTAAAAACTAGAATGAATGGAAACGGAATTTAAAGACAAAAACAAAGAAAGTAAAAGGATAGGTAAACCTGACCTAGAACCGTGCTCTGATACCAAATTGATACGAACCCCGTCAACCCGTGACGAAACCTGTAATCAAAAGAAGAAACCAAGACCGTTTTCTAAGACAAGTTTGAAAGATGGAACCACGACCCGTTACCTATGACGAGGTAAGAACCTTGGTATGGTGAAGACACCAAAATCAACAATGGAAGGTTGATTGATAAGTTTCAGGTTTCAAACGCCACGGATAATTTCGATAAGTTCGAAAGAGTTTCAAAGAACTAAAGAGAAATTAGTTCTCACAAATATCATGAATGACTTTACCTTTTTCATTGATATTACGCCTATTTATAGGCTGAAAAATACAAATCCAAATTCGGAAATTACAAGCATTAAAATCAAAGAGAATCATGCCTATGACGAAAAAGAAAATTTCGGATTACAATCAATTAGCAAAGAAATCACGCCTAAGACAAAAAGGAAAAATCTAAGATTTATTATTCCTGATTTTACTAGAAACCTAAATAGGAGAGTTGACTCTTCTCCCATTATGCTGGTGAATTTATGCCCAAGATACACGTCCATTAAATGCAAAGATTAAGTTTGACTTGGGCTGGAATCCTCTAGAACTTGGATCAAGTTGATGCATTTTAGTTCCTCACGTGGGCTTCCATGATTGTATTTGAGTGCAAACTTCTTGAATTAGCCCGTTAAGTGCTTCCTTGAACTTCTTATTTCGAGCTCTCGTAACCGGTCCAATAAGGATTTGAATTGGATCCTTTAGAGACACACCTTAAGCCGCATCATCTACCACCTCTAATCGGCCCCTATTAACATTAATGGCATTGTCATCTCCTTCCAAATCTTCTCCATAGAACACCCTATAATCAGCTTCAAATTCATCATTACCACTACGCTCTTCTGGAGCTTTCCTTTGTTGCCCCCTTTGCAAAGTAGCTATGGTCTCATCTTGCCTATTCATTTGATCCCTAATCTCTCCAAACACCATGTTCATCCTCTCAAATTATTGTTGCATCGCTTTGAGAACGAACGACTCATTACCCATTTTGTTACAAATGCCGCTCCACATGCCACTAGTGCTCAAAGAAGTGACTTGGAGATTCATCTTGGAGATTTTAACAGACCAATCACTAGGGCCCAAGCTAAAAGGTTAAAGAAACAACTTCAACTATTTGTGTAAAATTGGGTTGATAATGGGCTGTCTAAGCATGGAGATTTTAAAGAGCCCAATTTGATTAATGTAATTGGACTAAAAGACTAGTGATGGACACCCAAGAAGCAAACAAGTCATTCATCAAGGTATTCATCAAAGCCATCCTAACAATCGTTTGAACATTACTGGTGGACCGATGATGAGGGACAAAATTAAGAGAATCAAGCTTGAAGACTTTAATTGTGCTGGTTGCTTGAAGCTGTTATTTATTTGTTTGTATTAATTTGGGCTTAATTTGTATTATGGGTTAGGTTTTAAGTTAGTTTAGTATATTTAATTTTATATTGGGCTGAGAATTAATTAAATTAGGATTTTATTTTAGTTTTCTATTAGGTTTAGGATTAAGAGTTTATTTTGGTTTCTTACTAGATTTAGAATTGTATGCCTATAAAAAAGCTTGCAATCCTAAACAATAAGAACAATGAAAATGAATGAAGTTGCAGCCAATTAGGTTTAATTGAGAGAGTGAATTTTCTTTCTTGTTCTTCATGAATATGTGATCTTATCAAGCTATACTTGTAGCGATCAAAATCATGACTTATCTCCCACCTTCTCATCTATGTCTTGAGAGTGGCGTCAATATCATTCTTTTATAATTTTTGTTCTTGATTAAGTTCTAATCATTGGGTCAAAGTTCTTATAACTTTGGTTCTTGATTCACAGATAATCAATGGGTCAAAATTTCTTATTTTTATAAACCTGTTTTAATTTTTCTTGGGGTTGTGTTTCAATTTGATTGTGGTACCAACTGATGCGAACCACGTATATAAAGATACGACACCCACAATCAAATTGAAAGACAACCCCAAGAAAGATTAAAACAAGTTTATAAAAATAAGAAATTTTGACCCATTGATTATATGTCAATCAAGAACCAAAGTTATAAAGAACTTTGACCCAATTATTACAACTCAATCAAGAACCAAAATTATAAAAGAAGGATATTGATGCCACTCCCAAGACATAGATGAGAAGGTGGGAGATAAGTTGCCACAAGCATAGCTTGATAAGATCACATGTTCATGAAGAACAAGAGAGAAAATTTACTCTCTCAATTAAACCTAATTGGCTGCAACTTCATTCATCTTCATTGTTCTTATTGCTTAGGGTTGCAAGCCTTTTTATAGGCATACAATTCTAAATCTAATAAGAAATCAAAATAAACTCTTAATCCTAAACCTAATAGTAAACTAAAATAAAATCTTTAATTTAATTAACTTTCAGCCCAATATAAAATTAAATATACTAAACTAATTTAAAACCCAACCCATAATACAAATTAAGCCCAAATTAATACAAACAAATAAATAACAGTTTCAAGCAACCAGCCCAATAAAATCTTCAAGCTTGATTCTCTTAATTTTGTCCCTCGTCATCGGTCCACCATTAATGTTCAAACGATTGTTAGGATGGCTTTGATGAATACCTTGATGAATGACTTGCTTGCTTCTTGGGTGTCCATCAACTAGCTTTGGATTCAGCCCATCTCATTTCCAACCATTCAAGTGGTGTCCAGATTCATTCACTAATTAATGGCAAGAATCAAGGAGTTATTTTGATATTCATGATGGCAAGAATCAAGGAATCACTAATGGCAAGAATCAATGAGTTATTTTTGACATTTATGAGAGGGTTGACTCCACCTTGATTAGTGTCTAGGCTCAATATACATTTTGGTTGTAAAATCTTTAAATAGGGCTGTTTAATTTCATTTTTGGGGATCTGAATATTTCTTCAAACATTTCCTATATGGAATTTAAGAGAGTTTGCTTTTCTTGTGATTTTATGCTTAAGGTGTTGAATTGATGTAATTGAATTTATCTTTGTATTTCAATTCTACTTCCTGTTTCTATTGTTCTTGATTGCTTTGATCTTGCGTTCAAGGGTTATTCTCTTGGGTTTTTGTCAAAACGCATTTCTTGGGTGATAGAACAAATCAACCTGAATTACTTTGGTGTGAATCAAATCTAGTTGTGAGTGATAAAGAGTTCGAAGAAATAATTTGGGTCTTGGGGTTCCGCATCACTTTTCTCCTCCTTCAACTTCTTTATCGTTATCCATAGACATGATTGACACCTGCAAGAATGTTAGTAAAAGTAACCTCACAACACTCCCTCACGTGTTTCACTCTAATCACTCACGTGTTTAATACTCAATGATTTTGATTTAACTCAACACTCCCTATCCACACTCAAACTTTTCTCACTAAGTTATTTATAGAACTAATCAATCACAACAAGGTCACCCTTGAAATAATCGCCCTAGACAAATCTCGACAAAGAAAAACACATACACAAAGAACACAAAAGAAATAAGGACCAACAATGACACTAGAATGATGAAATAACGAAAAGCAATCTGATCTCAAGAAAAAATTCCGAACACCGCAAAGATCTTGAATTGCAAATAAGGTAAGTTAATATCAACTCACTTCAATCCAATCAATTTATGGCATTCAAACTTTTTTTTTTTTCTGGATATATATTTTTTTTCTTTTCTTTTTTTTTATATTTTTTTTTCGGATTTTTTCTCCTTTTTTTTTTTTTTAAATTCAAACTAGAATGCACAACTATATGGATGGTAAATTGTGAAGTTGAACCAAAACAAGATATTGATATGAATCTTGCAAATCAAGAGACAAATATGATAATGAATCAAGAAACCCTAGAATGTGTTTTGCAAGAATCTTGATTTTTGGATGCAGTTCAAGTGCAAAATATAAAGATTCAAATCAAGTTTGTTGTAATCGGTTAAGATAGATGGTGATGTGCCGACTACAAGAAACTCAAGAATATATGATAGCCGAAATAATATGCAGTACCACAAGACACAAAAATAAAAGGAATGATAATTAATGATGGGTAATGATGTGTAGCACTAAAAGACAAAATAAGGAAGATATATATTTAAAATTGATTGATTTCGGTACTGCAGTTCAATAGATAGTGATGCGGTTCTCAAAAGGCAAGTAAATTGGTGATCTGATCAGATATGAATTAGCATGCGATGACAGAATCAAATCAAATAATGAGATAGTGGGTGGTGCGGTAGACTTGTTGATGGTTGTACGACAAACAAAAAAAAAAACTGAATTGAAGAATTGCGGCTAAAGAACAAAAATCAGAACAAGAAACTTAAATTGAAAACCCAAACCTGAATTAATTAACCAAAGCTCTGATACCAACTAATGCGAACCTCATATATAACGATACGACACCCACGATCAAATTGAAACACAACCCCCAAGAAAGTTAATTCAGATTATAGAAAATATTTGACCCGTTGATTAGAGAACGAAGAACCAAAGATATTATGACGCCACTCCTAAGAAAGAAATGAGAATGTGGGAGATAAGTCAAACTTGGTTAATCAAGAACAATTCTTGATGCGAACCCCGTATATAACGATACGACACCCACGATCAAATTGAAACACAACCCCCAAGAAAGTTAATTCAGATTATAGAAAATCTTTGACCCGTTGATTAGAGAACCAAAGATATAACGACGCCACTTCCAAGAAAGAGATGAGAATATGGGAGATAAGTCAAGGTTAATAAATCAAGAACAATTCTTGATGCAATCTCAAAGTTCTCAAAAGAACAATGGAGAAAAGCTAAAACTTTATTCGATAAACTTCTGATTGAAATTTTAGGTTTAATAAGCCTTTTATAAGCATAAAATCCTAAATCTAATAAAAAAAACCCAAAATAAACTCTCAATTCTAAACCTAGTAGGAAACTAAAATAAAATCCTAATTTAATTAACTCTCAGTCCAATAATTAAAAGCCCAATATAAAATTAAATATACTAAACTAATTTAAAATCCAACCCATAATACAAATTAAGCCCAAACTAATACAAATAAATAAATAACAGCCCAATTTGCATTAACATTGTTTCCAAGCCTTAAGATTGATGTTCTTGAATTGGGGCTTGAACTTGAATGATATTTTGAAGCCTTAATGTCCCCTCGAAGCCATCCAAGCCATGTTGTGTAAAACTCTTGGCCCAAATCTCTTGAATGAGCCCATTTAAACCTTCATTCATCCTTTTAGCTCGAGCCGTTGTCACAGGTCCTTCATTGATGCTCAATGGATCCATAAGCTTGATTCCTTGGTTTCTATCATTCCCCCTCTCCTCAAAAGGATTTGTCCTCAAATCGGCATTTGCATCAAAATCAAATGGAGAAAGATCAGAAACATTGAAAGTAGCACTAACATTATACTCATCTGGCAAGTCTATCTTGTATGCATTGTCATTAATGCGTTTAAGCACTTGAAATTGACCATTTCCACGCGGCCATAACTTAGATTTGCGTTGATCAGGAAACCTCGCTTTACGCATATGCACCCAAACCCAATCTTCTAGTTCGAACACAATTTTCTTTCGCCCCTTGTTAGCTTGAGTAGCATATTGCTTAGTTCGTCGCTCGATATGTTGCCTAACTTTCTCGTGCAATTGCTTAACAAATTCAGCTTTCGTCGTACCATCCAAGTTAGTTCTTTCCTCCATAGGTAAAGGTATTAAATCCAAAGGAGTAAGTGGATTAAACCCATACACAACTTCGAATGGCGAACAACCAGTAGTCGAATGCACACTTCTATTGTACACAAACTCGACATGTGGTAAGCAATCTTCCCAATTCTTCAAGTTCTTTTGGATGATGGAAAGCAGTAAAGTACCCAAAGTCCTATTAACAACCTCTGTTTGTCCATCAGTTTGGGGATGACAAGCAGTAGAAAACAATAGCTTTGTTCCTAGCTTTCCCCATAAAGTCCTCCAAAAATGGCTTAAGAACTTCACATCTCGATCTGAAACAATGCTCTTTGGCACTCCATGAAGTCGAACAACCTCCTTAAAGAATAAATCAGCAATAGATGTGGCATCATCGGTCTTGTGACATGATATGAAGTGAGCCATCTTCGAAAACCTGTCAACCACAACAAACACCAAATCTCAGCCATTTTTGGACTTAGGTAAACCCAATATAAAATCCATAGAAATATCAATCCAAGGTTCACTAAATATAGGCAAAGGTGTATACAAACCATGGGGTAAAACTTTAGACTTAGACTTTTTACATGTTATGCACCTCTCACAAATTCGCTCAACATCTCTCTTTATGTATGGCCAAAATAAATGCTCATCTAATACATCTAAAGTTTTCTTAACACCAAAATGTCCCATTAAACTACCCCCATGCACCTCTCTAATAAGTAACTCTCTTATAGACCCCTGAGGAATGCACAATCTACTTTCCATAAACAAATACCCCTCATGTCTATAAAACTTTCCAAAAGCAGTTTTCTCACAAGCAACATACACACTAGCAAAATCAGGATCATTAACATACAATTGCTTTATATGCTCAAAACCCAATAATCTTGCATTCAAAGTAGAAATCAATGTATACCTGCGAGATAATGCATCAGCTACTACGTTTTCCTTTCCTTGCTTATACTTTATCACATAAGGAAATGTTTCTATGAACTCTACCCACTTAGCATGCCTCCTACTCAACCTACTTTGACCTTTCAAATGTTTTAAGGACTCATGATCAGTATGGATTACAAATTCCTTAGGCCACAAATAATGTTGCCAAGTTTCTAAGGCCCTAACTAAAGCATACAACTCTTTGTCATAAGTAGGATAATTCAATGATGTTTTACTCAATTTCTCACTAAAATAAGCTATAGGACGCCTATCTTGCATAAGAACAGCCCCTATACCTATTCCCGATGCATCACACTCAATCTCAAATGTCTTAGAGAAATCATGTAAAGAAAGCAATGGTGCAGTACACAATTTATCCTTAATCAATTCAAATGGATGTTGTTGCTCACTACTTCATTTGAAACCCACACTCTTTTTCACAACCTCAATTAGTGGTGCCGCTATGGTGTTAAAATCCTCAACAAATCTCCTATAAAAACTAGCCAACCCATGAAAGCTACGGACTTCACTAACATTGCTAGGTTTAGGCCACTCCCTAATAGCCTTAACTTTCTCCTCATCTACTTCTATCCCTTTTGACGTAACGACATAACCCAAAAACACAATCTTGTCCGTGCAAAAGGAACACTTTTTCAAATTAGCATACAACTTTTCTTTCCTTAACACATCAAGCACACAATGTAAATGCCTAACATGGTCATCTATGCTCTTGCTATACACTAATATGTCATCAAAGTAGACCACAACAAATTTTCCAATAAAAGAACGCAAAACATGATTCATTAATCTCAAGAAAGTATTAGGTGCATTAGTTAAACCAAAAGGCATAACTAACCACTCATACAAACCATGTTTCGTTTTAAATGCAGTTTTCCATTCATCTCCTTCTCTCATTCTAATTTGATGATATCCACTTTTAAGATCAATCTTAGAAAACACACAAGATCCATGCAACTCATCTAACATGTCATCTAATCTAGGTATGGGATGTCGATACTTAACTGTGATTTTGTTGACAGCTCTACAATCGATGCACATACGCCAAGTCCCATCCTTTTTAGGCACAAGTAAAACCGGTACGACCATGGACTTATGCTCTCCCTCACATACCCTTTTTTTCATCAGGTCCTCAACCTGCCTTTGAAGCTCATTTGCCTCTTTGGGATTACTTCTATATATGGGTCGGTTTGGAATTGCAGCTTCGGGTATGAAATCAATTTGATGCTCTATTCCCCTCTTCGATGGTAATCCATCGGGCATCTCCTCGGGGAATACATCCTTAAAATCCTGCAAAAGAGTTGTAACAACACTAGGCAAAGAAACATTAAGGTCAGAGTTAGAAAAATAAGTATCTTTGTATAAAAGTACAAACATTTGCTGCTTGGCAAGAAAAACAGCTCTCACATCGCTCTCTTTTGCATAAATACTCATTTTCTTTTTCTCACTTTTCTTCCTCTCATTCTCTCCTCTACACTCGACCTTCCCAATTTTCTTTTGCACATGCTCTAGTGTTTTGTCACTTTTTTTCTCACACTCAGCTCCTTTTCTCTCGGCCTCATTAGTGTTTGAACTCTCGATCTCTCTTTTTCTCACTATTTTTTATCCTCACTTGATCTTCATACACCTGTCTAGGTGTTAAAGGTACCAGAATGATCGTTTGCCCATTCATGGTAAAAGAATATCTATTCTTAAACCCATCATGCATTACTCTCCTATCATATTGCCATGGACGACCCAAAAGCAAGTGACTAGCATGCATAGGTACAATATAACACAACACCTCATCTTTGTACCTACCAATAGCGAAAGGAACTAGCACTTGTTTTGTTACCTTCACCTCTCCACAATCGTTTAACCATTGCAATTTGTATGGTCTAGGATGTTTTGAAGTAGGTAAACTCAGTTTCTCCACTAACTCGGTGCTAGCAACATTGGTGCAACTACCCCCATCAATAATCACACTACACACCTTATCCTTGATATGGCATCTAGTATGAAAAAATATTATCACGTTGCACCTCATCTTCTTCTTCCTTCACTTGCACGCTTAAAGCACGTCTTGCCACTAACAACTTTCCATTTGCGGGATACTCAATTTCAACATCACTAGCATCTTCCAAAGGTGGCATCTCATCGTCATCACTTTCCCCTTCGGTCTCTATATCTCTATCCTCCCTCAAGATCATAGTTCGTTTGTTAGGACATTGAGAAGCTATGTGACCTCTTCCCAAACACCTAAAACATTTGATATCCCTATTTCTCCCTTGGGTTGCCTCGGCCTTGCCCTTATCATGGCTTCTATCTCTACCCTCCTTAGGCTTAGTAGTTTTAGCCTTAGGCTTTTGAGATGCCTTATCTTCCTTTCTACTCCAATTTGACTTCCAAGTGGATGTGGAACCCGAATTGCTACCATATCGTGACATCGAACCCCTTCTTTTGAGTTGCCTCTCCACTTTCATAGCCATATGGACCAAGTCCTCAAGCTCCACATAATGCTGCAACTCAACAATATTGGCAATATTTTCATTCAATCCTTGTAGAAATCTTGTCATAGTAGCCTCTCTATCTTCCTCTATAGTAGCTCTGACCATGGCTTCTCCTTATAATAGTCCTCCACACTCTTAGAACCTTGTGTTAGGCTCTGCAATCGTTGGTATAGCTCCCTATAGTATGATCTAGGAACAAACTGTTTCCTCATAACAGTTTTCATCTCACCCCAAGTATTTATAGGACGTTCCTCATTTCTCCTTCTATCTAGCACTACTTGCCCCCACCAAACCACAGCATAATCCATAAACTCAGTTGCAGCTAACTTCACTTTCTTCTCCTCAGTAAAATTGTGACACTCAAAGACCAACTCCACTCGTTTCTCCCACTCTAAATACACATCAGGATCGGCCTTCCCTTGGAAAAATGGTATCTTCATCTTAATGCTACCAAGATCCCTATCCGGTCTATTGGGTCTATCATCCCATCTTACTCTCTCATTCCCATTCCCATAGTACCTACGATCTTCATCGCCATTACCTCTTCCTCGACGACCACCTCTACCACCTCTAATTCGGCCCCTATTAAAATTAATGGCATTGTCATCTCCTTCCAAATCTTCTCCATAGAACATTCTATAATCAGCTTCAAATTCATCATTACCACTACGCTCTTCCGGAGCTCTCCTTTGCTGTCCCCTTTGTAAAGTAGCTATGGCTTCATCTTGTCTATCCATTCGATCCCTAATCTCTCTAAACACCAAATTCATCCTCTCAAATTGTTGTTGCATCGCTTTGAGAATGAACGACTCATTACCCTTTTCTCCTCCTTCAACTTCTTTATCGTTATCCGTAGACATGATTGACACCTGCAAGAATGTTAGTAAAAGTAACCTCACAACACTCCCTCATGTGTTTCACTCTAATCACTCACGTGTTTGACACTCAATGATTTTGATTTAACTCAACACTCCCTGTCCACACTCAAACTTTTCTCACTAAGTTCTTTATAGAACTAATCGATCACAACAAGGTCACCCTTGAAATAATTGCCTTAGAAAAATCTCAACAAAGAAAAACGCACACACAAAGAACACGAAAGAAATAAGGACCAACAATGACACTAGAATGATGAAATAATGAAAAGCAATCTGATCTCAAGAAAAGATTTTGAACACCGCAAAGATCTTGAATTGCAAATAAGGTAAATTAATATCAACTCACTTCAATCCAAGCAATTTATGGCATTCAAACTTTTTTTTTTTTTCTGGATATTTTTTTTTTCTTTTTTTTTTTTTAATTCAAACTAGAATACACAACTATATGGATTGTAAATTGTAAAGTTGAACCAAAAACAAGATATTGATATGAAGCTTGCAAATCAAGAGACAAATATGATAATCAATCAAGAATTCAAGAAACCCTAGAATGTGTTTTCAAGAATCCTAATTGTTGATGCGGTTCAAGAACAGAATATGAAGATTCAAACCAAGATTATTGTATTTGGTCAAGATAATTGATGAAGTGCAGACCGCAAGAATAAATTATAAATATATGGCAGATAAAAGAAGTTGGCGTGCAGTTCACAAGACACAAAAATGAAAAAGAATGCTGATTGAATGATGGGTAATGATGTGCAGCACCAGAAGACAAAAATAAGGAAGATATATATATATTTAATATTGACTTATTTTGGTACTGCAGTTCAATGAATGGTGATGCAGTTCTCAGAAGGCAAGAAAGTTGGTGATCAGATATGTGACGACAAAGTCAAAAGCAAATAAAATATTGAGATAATGGGTGGTTGTTGATGATTATGCGGCAAACAAAGCAAAGTATATGATGGTTATGCGGCTAAAGAAAAAATCAGAACAAGAATCTTAAATTGAAACCCAAACCTGAATTAATTGATCGAAGCTCTGATACCAACTGATGCGAACCCCGTATATAACGATACGACACCCACGATCAAATTGAAACACAACCCCCAAGAAAGTTAATTCAGATTATAGAAAATCTTTGACCCGTTGATTAGAGAACCAAGAACCAAAGATATAACGACGCCACTCCCAAGAAAGAGATGAGAACGTGGGAGATAAGTCAAGGTTAATAAATCAAGAACAATTCTTGATGCAATCTCAAAGTTCTCAAAAGAACAATGGAGAAAAGCTAAAACTTTATTCGATAAACTTCTGATTGAAATTTTAGGTTTAATAAGTCTTTTATAGGCATAAAATCCTAAATCTAATAAGAAACCCAAAATAAACTCTCAATTCTAAACCTAGTAGGAAACTAAAATAAAATCCTAATTTAATTAACTCTTAGCCCAATAATTAAAAGCCCAATATAAAATTAAATATACTAAACTAATTTAAAACCCAACCCATAATACAAATTAAGCCCAAACTAATACAAATAAATAAATAACAACCCAATTTGCATTAACATTGTTTCCAAGCCTTAAGATTGATGTTCTTGAATTGGGTCTTGAACTTGAATGATATTTTGAAGCCTTGATGTCCCCTTGAAGCCATCCAAGCCATGTTGTGTAAGACTCTTGGCCCAAATCTCTTGACTGAGCCCATTTAAACCTTCCTTCATCCTTTTAGCTCGAGCCCTTGTCACAAGTCCTTCATTGATGCTCAATGGATCCATAGGCTTGATTCCTTGGTTTCTATCCATTCTTGATGCAATCTCAAAGTTCTCAAAAGAACAATGGAAAAAAGTTAAAACTTTATTCAATAAACTTCTGATCAAACTTTAGGTTTACCAAGCCTTTTATAGGCATACAATCCTAAATTTAATAGGAAACCAAAATAAACTCTCAACTCTAAACCTAATAGGAAACTAAAATAAAATCCCAATTTAATTAACTCTCAGCCCAATAATTAAAAGCCCAATAGAAAAGTAAATATACTAATATAATCTAAAACCCAACCCATAATACAACAAATAAATAATAGCCCAATTTATATTAAAATTGTTATCCAAGCCTCAAAATTAATGTTCTTGGACTGGGTCTTGAACTTGAATGATATTTTGAAGCCTCGATGTTCCCTCAAAGCCATCCAAGCCATGTTGTGTAAGACTCTTGGCCCAAATCTCTTGAATGAGCCCATTTAAACCTTCCTTCATCCTTTTAGCTCGAGCCCTTGTCACAAGTCCTTCATTGATGCTCAATATCTATAGGCTTGATTCCTTGGTTTCTATCAACTACTTTGGTGGAGAAATTGAATTTGCCTATTTTGAAACATCCTAGGCCATGCAAATTGTAATGGTTAAACAAGTGCGGGGAAGTTAAGGTGAATAGGCAGGTACTAGTTTCGTTTTCCATTGGAAGGTATAAGGATGAGGTGTTGTGCGATGTGGTGCCTATGTATGCTGGTCATTTGTTGCTTGGTAGGCCTTGGCAATTTGATAGACATGTCTTTCATGATGGGTACAAAAACAGATACACATTTGAGAAAGATGGGAGAAAGATTACACTTGCTCCTTTAACTCCAACGCAAGTGTATGAGGATCAATTAAGGATTAAGAGAGCTCTTGATGAGAATAATAAGAGTGGAGTTGAAAAGAGTGAAAAGAGAGATTTTGAGATTGAGATAATAAAAGAGGGTGAAAATAAAGAGTACCCCATTGAAAGAAAAGAGAGCACATCTCAAAAGAAAAGAAGAGCGAATGAGAGCAAAGTAAGTTTGAGTGAAAATAAAAAGTGTTCAATTGAAAAGAAAAATAGTACAGTCCAAAATGAGGGAAAAGAGAAAGAGAGTAAAGTGAGTTTATTTGAGAAAGAAAGAGATGTTAAGAGTGCCTTTTTTGCAAACAAGCAAATATTTGTACTCTTGTACAAAAAGGCTTATTTAAATGATTTTAACCTTAACACTTCTTTGCCTAGTGTTACTGTTGCTCTTTTACAGGAATTTGAGGATGTCTTTCCTGAAGAGATACCGAAGGGGTTACCACCAATCAGAGGGATAGAACATCAAATTGATTTGTTGCTCGGAGCTGCTATTCCAAATCGACTAGCCTATAGAAGTAATCCTGAGAAGACGAAGGGACTTCAAAAGCAAGTTGAAGAGCTTTTAGCAAAGGGACATATTCGTGAGAGCATGAGTCCGTGCTTCGTTCCTGTTTTGTTGGTGCCAAAGAAAGACGAAAAATGGCGGATGCGTGTGGATTGTCGACCTATCAACAAAATAACGGTAAAGTATCGACATCCCATTCCTCGATTAGATGACATGCTTGATGAACTACATGGATCCACCATATTTTCTAAAATTGATCTTAAAAGTGGTTATCACTAAATTAGGATGAAAGAAGGAGATGAGTGGAAAACTGCTTTTAAAACAAAACATGGTTTATATGAGTGGTTGGTTATGCCTTTAGGTTTAATTAATGCACCTAGCATGTTTATGTGTCTTATGAACCATGTATTGCATGCATTTATAGACAAATTTGTGGTTGTCTATTTTGATGACATTTTAGTATATAGCAAGAACTTACATAATCATATTAGTCATTTGATGACAGGACCCTTCCCAGACCTTATCTAGGCTCTTGTCTGGAGGATCCTGCTGGGCACTTCAACAGACTCATCGAACCCGACTCGTCGGATCGAATTAATCCGATAAGCGAACCCTAACTTTCTTAGCCGGTTTACTCGTTTAGAACTTAGTAACTCAGTTTTCTTTAAACTGGTTGGGAGTGATAAAAATTTTTTCGCAATTTTGTTTTAATTACTTTTATAAAAATTTCAGCAGCATAACGGCTGAAATTTGAATATTTCCCAAAATTTTACCTGTAAAATAAACACACTTCTAACTATAGAAATCACCACCCAACTTCGATTTTTCCACAAACATGCAATTCACATCAAATTTAACATCCATACATGTCATATGACATTCATATCCAATCATTTACAACCTGTATATATATTCCATAAGTATCACAACCTATGTAGATATATCATGTGTATTGTGCAATAAGTATGAATGTACAATTTTATATATACAT
Organism: Dimocarpus longan; assembly: GCA_022984855.1. Lineage (NCBI taxonomy): Eukaryota > Viridiplantae > Streptophyta > Magnoliopsida > Sapindales > Sapindaceae > Dimocarpus > Dimocarpus longan. The sequence goes on from CM041026.1 coordinate 1,015,460, forward strand.
ATTTAAATATAAGTTTACAATCTGTCAAACATTCATATATCAAACATGCGATCATTTAGATCATAGCATATACAACAATCTCAAAATAGATTTAATATTCACATAGTCCATCCATTCATTCCCCATCTATAAGTGGAACGTCGCTTCCTCGGCCACAAAATCACCTATAGTTACACTGGATAAAACAAGCAAGCTACACGACAAAATCAATCGTTAGTTCGTTACATAATAATACAACCATTTCAAGTTCATAGTAAAGCATAACTTAAGGAAATATTGAAAGGTTAATCTTTGCAAACTATTTCTTATAAAACAACTATGTGCATAAAAAATGTACTCCAACCATCATGTGACGATTTCTTGACTGACGCCAACGTGAAGCTACTATAGTATTTCGACCACTACGTGCGGAATTTACTACATCGCAACGTAGGGTGAAATAATCTCAAACTCTGAGCAACTACAACTCGGAATTCTCTACATCGCAACTGTAGTGCTAATGAACTGTAATTCATTGCGACTACATGCGGAATTTTTCTACATCGCATATCGTAGTGCAAACTACTCAATAGCTCTCACAAATGTGTGCGGAATTTCCTACATCACAGCATATTGTAAGTAACTACTATCTAGGCGACTATGAATGGAATTTCCTACATCGCAACGTAATGCCAATAGCTCTCAATATACTCGACTACGTGCGGAATTTACTACATCGCAACGTATTGATATATACTCTAAAAATCAAGGGATTACACATGGTTTTTACAACTATTTTTCTCTTATGTGCAAAAGCACAAAATTTCCTTTCTTCCAAGGTTTTTACTTAAACCAAACTTACGATCAGAAAGTTATTTTATAAAACTCTTTAGCAACAATTACAATAATTGAAATTACAATTGAACTAGTATAAGTGATGTAATACTTACCTCAATCTGCGTAAATGCAACGATCTCGACGAGCCTCTCGTGCCTCGCTTGTGTGTTCGTCACCTACACATTAATTTTCCATTATAATTTACTCAAATAAAACGTAACATTAGAGTTTTCAATATAAATAAACTTATTGAAAACCCGTTATGTTATAACTTTCTCGACTCGATTTTAACTCAACCGAGACTCTCAAATTCTAATTTCTTTACAAAAGTCTTACTTGTAGACCTTTAGGATCATCCCCATATGGTTCGTATAATTTTTGAAGGCCCGGAACGAAAATTCAAAAATTTAAGCAACTTTGACACCCTATAACAGAATATTACGTACAGCCCTGCTCAGAGCTCCGTTTCCTTTCATTCTTTTTCCTACGGTTCACTTATCTCACATTCTGGTCACACGTTAAATTTCGTTGAAAAATTCTATCGTTTGCTGTGTCAAATCTAAGAAAAACGCCCATTTTTGGGCACTTTTAGTGTGCGTTTTATGCACCTTTTTGTTTCGGATTAGCGACGCTAGTTTTTCTTTCATATCTAAGCTTCATTTACCTCATTATGATCATCTAAACTCATTTCATGTAATAAAAATTTCATTCGCATAGCTATTTCACCTATCGACTCTCTAATGGCACTATTCTACGCATAACTTGCGCAATTTTTATCGGAATCGATTCGTTCCAAAACCTATAGTTTTCTATGACTTTAGGCATCATTTGAGGTGTAGAACATCCTCATATAAGTCAGTTTTGCCCAGGTTGTCTCCAGCCCATAGTTTGTGCTCGGGATTATCTACGTCACTATTTTGCGCATAACTTGCGCAATTTTTATCGGAATCGATCCGTTCCAAAACTTATGGTTTTCTATAACTCCTAGGCATCATTTGAGGTGTAGAACATCCTCATATAGGTTAGAACAAGTCAGGTCTTATCAGACCCCTTTATCAGCTCGGGATTTTTCAAATTACTTCTATGTCTTCCTTTTTCAACTCTATGCTATATTTCTTGTAATCATTTCATCAAACAAGTTTTCTACAACTCATTTTGTTTAAATCATACTTAAATCTCTACTTCGGGTTTCTCCCATAAACCCTAACACATCACTCATGCCTCCTCTCATACCACTTAAGCTTCCTAGTCACTAACTTGGAGTTCTACACTTGTTTTAGGTGTAAAACTCCTATCACAACTTATCCAAACAAACCAACCATTTACACATCCCTAGAATTTCAATTGACATCAAAACTTGTAGAAATTATGGTATCTTAGCTTAGTTCTTGCTTAGGATTGATGGTTTAGCTTGAAAACATCCTAAGATTACGATTTGAGGCTTGACAATTTGATGTGCAAAGCACCTTCTTCCTCCCTTCAATTGGCGTCCAACACACCCTCTCCGTCTCTAACTCTCACGGCAATCACTTCTTGTTTTTATAAGAATTTTGCTAAGTGTCAATTACATATATATGTGACTTTTGCAAAAATGACCATGGTGTCCCTTTTTCTTGTAATTGCCGTGAACTTTTGATTGCTTTTAATGATCATCTCATCATCTCCCATTATATTTATTATTAACATTAGTGAGACTAAAATGCCCTTCATTCTATCACATAATAACCAAAATAATTCATCTCATGGAATTTATCAAAAAGGGCATTTTGGCAACTTATGGAAGAACACTAATCATTTAATCATTATTGCATGACAACTAATTTGATAATTCATATTTAATTTTTAATTTGTCATCCATTCATTGGTGCAATTCTAGTGACATGGAGTTTAACTTTTATTCAAGCTCATTCCATATAATACTCACACCACTCACACCAAATCCATAAGTTAATTGGAATTTCCTAATCACTTTGTATTCGTACCGGCGTCAGCCAAACGATATCCGACTTGTGATACGAAAATATAATCAACCTCAAATAATATTACAGGAGGCCTATGATTCGACCGTAACTCAATTCGAAGGTTTCTAATACTGTAAAATAATAAATCTGGGTGAGGGCTTACATTTGAGATGTGTGTTTGAAGTTTTGAGGTGTGAAAAACTATATGCTAACTTGATAAAGTGCACTTTTTGCATAGATAGAGTTGTGTTTCTTGGGTTTGTTGTTAGTACTTCGGGCGTGGAAGTTGATGAAGAAAAGGTGAAGGCTGATGGGATTCCAAGCAAACAAGCAAATTTGGACGATTTGGAGGAGTCACCAAGGCTTCAAAATATTGTTCAAGTTTAAAATCACTGATCTTGAAGGTTATTGGGCTTAATCTTGGAGGCTTTAGAGTAATTGTGATGAGTACCAAGGTGGGTTGGTTGACAAAAATAATAAGGATCCTTTGCACATTCCGGATGGGCCAATAACAAGATCAAGAGCGAAGATGATGTGGTGCAAGGTGTGTCTCCAAAGGATCTAATTCAAATTCCTATTGGACCGGTTACGAGGGCTCGAGCTAAAAAGTTCAAGGAAGCACTTAACGGGCTGATTCAAGGAGTTTGCGCTCAAATACAATCATGGAAGCCCATTAATGGAAGCCCACGTGAGGAACTAAAGTGCATCAATTTGATCCAAGTTCTAGAGGATTCCAACCCAAGTCAAACTTAATCTTCGCAATTAATGGGCGTTTATCTTGGGCATCAATTCACCAGAATAATGGGAGGAGGGTCAACTCTCCTATTTAGGTCTTTAGTAAGATTAGGAATAATAAATTGTGGAATTTGCATTTCTGTCTTAGCAATTATTTCCTTTGCTATTATTGTAATCCGAAATTACCTTTTTCCTCATAGGCATGATTCTCTTTGATTTTAATGCTTGTAATTTTCGAATTCGAATTTGTATTTTCAGCCTATAAATAGGCGCAATATCAATGAAAGATGACAGACAAGTTTCATGGTATTTGTGAGATCGAATTTCTCTTTGGTTCTTTGAACAACTCTCAAACTTATCGGAATTATCCGTGGCGTTTGAAACCTCCGACTTATCAATCAACCCTCCATTGTTGATTGTGGCGTCTTCACCAAACCAAGGTTCTTACCTCGTCATAATTAACGGGTCGCGGTTCCATTCCTACGAACTTGTCTTAGGAAACGGTTTTGGTTTCTTCTCTTGGTTACGGGTTTTGTCACGGGTTGGCGTGGTTCGTATCAGTTTGGTATCAGAGCACGGTTCTAGGTCAGGTTTACCTATCCTTTTACTTTCTTTGTTTACGTCTTAAGTTCCGTTTCCATTCGTTCTAGTTTTTATTGAAAAAAAAAAGAAAAAAAAAAGAAAAAGAAGATCCGAAAAAAATAGAAAAGAAAAGAAAAGAAAGAAAAGAAAAGAAGAAAACAAGAGGATCATGAGAATCGGGAAAAAAAAAATTGTTTTCTTTCCATTATTTGTGTGTCCATGAGTTAAAATCTAACTCGTATTTCAGTGTGAAAATTTTGAGTCGAAATTTCTTTTCCTTTTTGAGAATCCAAAATATTGTCATGCTAGTTCATATCAGTATTACCTATTGGTTAGTAAGTCTGTTGGTTGGTGAATTGCTACGTGTAATTTCGAATATTGTTTGTTAGTTTGAAAAGAATCGAAAGAGAATTCACGAGTGGAAAAAGGCAAGAGAGGTGAGCATATTAGAGGGTAAAAGCCAATCGAGTGAAACATGAGCGAAAATTGAGTGATTCATAATTTCGAGTGATACATGTGAGGGAGTGAAGTGAGGTTCTTTCTATATTGTTCCTATTTTCATTTTGCAGGTTATAACCATGTCACGCAACCAAGAAGAAAACTCAACGGAAGAGGTACAACAGTCACCCATCCCTAACCTACAAATACAAGCGATATTGGGAGAGGTGAGACGAATAATGAGGGCTGAGAATGAGCAACTCCATGAAAGGATGGATAGGTTAGAATTAGAGAATAGGAGACAACGAAATTCACCTGTTAGGCCGCCACCTAGGCGAATGCAACAAAGAGAGCAATGGGGTGACATTGAAGAAGAAGAGGAGGAGTTGGAGGAGTTGAATGAGCCACCATTGAATCGGGGTAGGTTTAGACGAGGGAATGGGAATAGAGAAGTTAGGAATTGGGAGGACAATAATTTGGGTAGTATTAAGATGAAGATTCCGCCGTTCCAAGGAAAAGCCGATCCGGAAGCCTATCTTGAGTGGGAAAAGAAGGTGGAGTTAGTATTCGATTGCCACAATTATTCTGAGCTTAAGAAGGTGAGACTAGCAGCCATTGAATTTTCCAATTATGCTCTTGTTTGGTGGGATCAGTTGGTGTTAAATAGGCATCGGAACCGGGAGCGTCCGATTGCAACATGGGAAGATATGAAGTCAGTGATGAGGAAGCGATTTGTGCCAAGCCATTATTATCGAGAATTATACAAAAGTTTGCAAGGGCTTAGGCAAGGGCATCGGAGTGTAGAGGAGTATTACCAAGAAATGGAGAAAGCCATGATTACAGCCAATGTAGAAGAGGATCCAGAGGGAACCATGGCGAGGTTCTTGCAAGGGTTGAATCAAGACATTCATGACCGGGTGGAGATGTAACATTATGTGGAGATCGAGGACATGGTGCACATGGCCATTATCGTGGAGCGACAACTCAAGAGGAGGGGAGGCACCCGTGCAGGCCACAACCCAGGGTCTAACCCTTGGAAACCAAGTTCTTCAAGAAAGGAGGACAAGCCACAGTTGTCCTCAACTCTCAAGCCCAAATTTGATCATAAGCTGGAGAACACCAGCCGTGATTCTCAAGGTAAACCCGACACTACTACTGCACGGAATCATGATATTAAATGCTTTAAATGTCAAGGCAGGGGTCACATAGCGAGTCAATGCCTAAACAAGCGGGTTATGGTGATGCAAGACAATGGAGATGTTGTGACCGATGATGAAGATTCTGACACCGATGATATGCCACCATTGTAGGACGTTTATGGAGAAGAATTTGCTGTACATGGAGATTTGTTGGTGGCGAGAAGGGCTTTGAGTGTACAAGCCAAGGAGGAGGATGAAGTGCAACGAGAAAACATCTTTCACACTAGGTGTTACGTCAAAAATAAGATATGTAGTGTGATTATTGATGGTGGTAGTTGTACTAACGTTGCTAGCACAACTATGGTGGAGAAACTAGGATTACACACATTGAGACACCCTAGGCCTTACAAGTTGCAGTGGTTGAATGATAGCGGTGAATTAAAGGTAAGCAAACAAGTGTTAGTTGCATTTCGAATTGGAAAATATGAAGATGAGGTATTATGTGATGTCGTTCCAATGCAAGCCGGACATTTGTTGCTAGGACGACCATGGCAATTTGATCGAAAGGTCAAGCATGATGGGTTTACCAATAAATACTCTTTTGTACTCAATCAACGTCCAATCACTCTTGTACCTTTGACACCACAACAAGTATATGAGGATCAAGTGAGGTTAAAAAAAGAGAGTGACCAAAAAGAAGAGAGAGATCCAAAAGAAGAGAATGAGAGAAAAGAAACGAGTCAAAATTCGAGAGAAAAAGAGAGAAAGGCCAAAAAAATTGAGAAAGAAAAAAAGAAATCAAATTCGGCCTTGGTGAGTTTAAGAGAGGAAAAACATTGTTTTATTGCAAAAAAAAGTGAGATCAAGAGAGCTTTATAATTACAACAGCCTTTTATAGTACTTATATACAACGAGGCTTTTTTGTGTACTAATGATTTTGCAAGAAATTTGCCGAGCAATATTAACTCTCTTTTGCAGGATTATGATGATGTCTTTCCCGAAGACACACCACCTGGCTTACCTCCAATGCGAGGGATTGAGCATCAAATTGACTTTGTACCCGGTGCGACGATCCCAAACCGACCGGCTTATAGGAGCAACCCCGAGGAAACAAATAAGCTTCAAAGGCAGGTTAGTGAGTTACTGGAGAAAGGGTATGTGAGGGAAAGCATTAGCCCATGTGCTGTTCCGGTTCTACTTGTGCCTAAGAAGGATGGAACTTGGAGGATGTGTGTTGATTGCCGAGCCATCAACAACATAACGGTAAAGTATCGACATCCTATTCCTCGCTTAGATGACATGTTGGATGAGTTGTATGGTGCTTGTATATTTTCCAAAATTGATTTGAAAAGTGGATATTATCAAATTCGCATGAAAGAGGGTGATGAATGGAAAACTGCCTTTAAGACAAAACATGGATTGTATGAGTGGTTAGTAATGCCTTTTGGATTAACTAATGCACCGAGCACATTTATGAGATTGATGAATCATGTTTTACGTGCATACATAGGTAGGTTTGTTGTTGTTTACTTTGATGATAATCTCATTTCTAGCAAAAACTTGGAAGATCATGTTGTGCATTTAAAATCAGTTTTGGATGTGCTTAGAAAATAAAAGTTGTTTGCTAACTTGAAGAAATGCACGTTTTGCACCGATAGGCTTGTGTTTCTTGGTTTTGTTGTTGGTGCACAAGGAATACAAGTTGATGATGAAAAGGTCCGTGCAATTCAAGAGTGGCCGAGTCCCACAAGCATAGGTGAAGTTCGGAGTTTTCATGGACTTGCCAGTTTCTACCGGCGATTTGTGAAGGACTTTAGTACTTTGGCCGCACCACTCACAGAAGTAATTAAGAAGAACGTTGGATTCAAGTGGGGGGAGGAGCAAGAAAAGGCGTTTCAGCTAATCAAGCAAAAATTAACAAACGCTCCATTATTGTCTTTACCTAACTTTGATAAAAAGTTTGAGATTGAATGTGATGCTTCAGGTGTAGTTATTGGCGTCGTACTCATGCAAGATAGACGACCAATTGCGTACTTTAGTGAGAAGTTAAATGGAGCAGCTTTAAACTACCCAACTTATGACAAGGAGTTGTACGTATTAGTTCAGGCCTTGCAAACGTGGCAACATTATCTTTAGCCCAAAGAGTTCGTGATTCACACCGATCATGAATCATTGAAGCATTTGAAAGGACAACAAAAGTTGAACAAGAGACATGCACATTGGATGGAGTTCATCGAGACATTTCCATACGTCATCAGGTATAAGCAAGGTAAGGAGAATGTGGTTGCCGATGCACTTTCTCGCAGGTATGCATTACTCTCTACTCTTGATGCAAAATTACTTGGTTTTGAGCACATTAAAGAGTTATATTCTTTAGACCAAGATTTTTCTGAGAAGTTTCAAGCTTGTGAGAAAAACACAGTGGGTAAGTTTTATAGGATTGAAGGATTCTTATTTCGGGAGAATAAGTTATGTGTGCCGAGTTGTTCTTTGCGTGATTTGCTAGTTAAGGAATCCCATAGTGGAGGGTTAATGAGATATTTTGGAGTTGTTAAGACCTTGGCTATTTTGCAGGAACATTTCTTTTGGCCACGCATGAAAAGAGATGTTGAAATGGTTTGTGGTAGGTGTATTAATTGTAAACAAGCAAAGTCCCGAGTGCAAGCCCACGGTTTGTATACGCCACCACCTATTCCTAATCACCCTTGGATTGATATTTCTATGGAATTTGTGTTAGGTTTGCCTAGGACTAAGCGTGGCAAAGACTCAATTTTTGTGGTGGTAGATAGGTTCTCTAAAATGCCACATTTTATCCCTTGTCATAAAACGAATGATGCTTCACATATTGTTGATTTGTTCTTTAGGGAGGTTGTGCGATTACATGGTATGCCTAGAACAATTGTTTCGGATAGGGATACTAAGTTCCTAAGCTACTTTTGGAAGACTTTGTGGAGTAAGTTAGGTACTAAGCTATTGTTTTCTACCACTTGTCACCCACAAACCGATGGTCAGACCGAAGTTGTTAATGGGACTTTATCTACTTTATTGAGGGCTATCATTAGCAAAAACATTAAGATTTGGGAGGATTGTTTACCACATGTTGAATTTGCTTACAATCGTACTGTTCATTCTGCTACTAAATTTTCACCATTTGAAATTGTGTATGGTTTTAATCAATTGACTCCATTAGATTTATCTCCTTTACCAACATCTGAGCGTGTTAATTTGGATGGCGGCAAAGAAGGCTGATTTTGTCAGGCATATTCATGAGAAGGCAAGACTCAACATCGAGCGAAGGACGGAGCAATATGTCAAGCAAGCCAACCAAGGGACGCTCCAAACTAATTTTTGAGCCTGGCGATTGGGTTTGGTTGCATATGAGGAAGGAGCGATTTCCGGCACAAAGGCGTTCCAAATTGCTTCCAAGAGGAGATGGCCCTTTCCAAGTCTTAGAGCGCATCAATGACAATGCTTACAAGCTAGATTTACCGGGTGAGTATAATGTTAGTGCTACTTTCAATGTTACTGACTTGAGTCCTTTTGATGTAGGGGACGATTTGAGGACAAATCCTTTTCAAGAGAAGGGGAATGATGTGGTGCAAGGTGTGTCTCCAAAGGATCCAATTCAAATTCCTATTGGACCGGTTACGAGGGCTCGAGCTAAGAAGTTCAAGGAAGCACTTAACGGGCTTATTCAAGGAGTTTGCGCTCAAATACAATCATGGAAGCCCACTGATAGAAGCCCACGTGAGGAACTAAAGTGCATCAATTTGATCCAAGTTCTAGAGGATTCCAACCCAAGTCAAACTTAATCTTCGCAATTAATGGGCGTGTATCTTGGGCATTAATTCACCAGAATAATGGGAGGAGGGTCAACTCTCCTATTTAGGTCTTTAGTAAAATTAGGAATAATAAATTGTGGACTTTACATTTCTGTCTTAGCAATTATTTCCTATGCTATTATTGTAATCCGAAATTACTTTTTTCGTCATAGGCATGATTCTCTTTGATTTTAATGCTTGTAATTTCCGAATTCGAATTTGTATTTTCAGCCTATAAATAGGCGCAATATCAATGAAAGATGGCAGACAAGTTTCATGGTATTTGTGAGATCGAATTTCTCTTTGGTTCTTTGAACAACTCTCAAACTTATCGGAATTATCCGTGGCGTTTGAAACCTCCGACTTATCAATCAACCCTCCATTGTTGATTGTGGCGTCTTCACCAAACCAAGGTTCTTACCTCGTCATAGGTAACGGGTCGCGGTTCCATTCCTACGAACTTGTCTTAGGAAACGGTTTTGGTTTCTTCTCTTGGTTACGGGTTACGGCACGGGTTGGCGTGGTTCGTATCAGAAGAAGATCAAAGAAGCAATGCAAGGACTCGTGCAATCTACTTGGGCTAAAAGTGCAACTAGCAAGACACCAACAACATTCAAAATGGGCTCAAACGAGGTGGAACCATCCTTCGTTCATGTATCCAAGCCGGGGAGAAGACGGCCTAGCATTTGAAGCATTGGGGGTTGGCATCATGGCTGTTGGAGTCTTGTTGTGTGGGCTTCTAAAGCAATTATTTTTTTAAATAAGTTTATGTGTAATTTGGGCTAGAGTTTTTATAATCAAGAGGCCTTATTTGTGACTTTTATTAATAGGGTTACTATTCACGTTATGGGGTTTAATTTGATTAGTTTTGGGTGTCATTTAATTAGATATCATATTGGGTCTATTTTAATTAATGAGCCTTTGAAGCCAATTAGGATTTGGACCCATTAGGAGTAGTTATTTTATTTGGCCTTAATATAAATAAGGCAAAACCCTAATTTTGTAGCAGTTTTTAGCAGCCATCAATTAAAAGAATTGAGAGAATTTGTTTCCTCTTCTTGTTCTTGAATGAACTTAGAACTTATCAAAGGATCAAACCTTTGTGGCATTCTTACTATCAATCCGGGTTCTTGAAACGAGTTTTCAACGGGTCTGGAATAATTAAAATCTGATTCTTGGCTTTCTTGGGGTGTTTATTGATTTGTTTGTGGGTTCTAAGATTTCAATCCTACGGGTTCACATCAATTGGTATCAGAGCTTCGGTTCCAAAATCAGGTTTGTTTGTTTCATTATCTTTAATTATTCTTAGCTTCTGCGATTAGGTTTACATATTCTTGAATTCGTCTTTGTTGTTTTCTTTCTTGATATTCTACTTATTGCATCTTCAATCCTATTCCAAAAAAAAAAAAAGGCACGAAAATTATTAAAAAAAAAAAGTGCAGTGGTCTGATAAAAAAAAAAAAATTGCAGTGGCCTGTTAAAAAAAAAAAAAGTCAGTATTTCTTGGATTAATTCTTTGATGATTCTTGGAATGAAAATCTCTTATTGCAAGTGTTACTTGTGAGATAACATATACATAAGTTCTTATTTGGATTTCATGTCAATGAATCGTGTGTGGGCTGTCTCATGTTGATCTGTTCACAAATTAATTTCACACCTATTCTCTAATTCATAAATTTCTTTTGTTCTTATTTTGTCATCTTGATTGAGTTTAGTCATCTTTTTCTTGTGCGTTTTCTTTGATTCCTTCGTATCTTGCTTTTATCTTATTTCAGTCACTAGTTTTAATTGATTTGGACTTTTTGGCTTGTTTCTTGAACTTTTATTGGTGGGAATAACACACGGGTCGAGTTCTTGATTGAGTTCAGTAGTTCTTAAAGAACTTGAAAAAGAAAACAAAGAGTGAAAAAAAGAAAAAAGAAAAAGGGAAGTATTAGAGTGAAACATGAGTGGAGTGCAAACACGTGAGAATTATGGGCATTATTATTTTTCCTTGCAGCTTACATCAAAATGTCAGGCACTAATGACTCAAACTCAAGTCCTGAAATTGACAACACATTCTTTAGATTTCAAGCCATACATCAACCATTTGAGCGAATGAATATGGTTTTTGGAGAGATAAGGGATAGAAAGGACCGACAAGATGAAGCTATAGCTAGAATCCAAAGAGGGCAGCCTAATCGGGAACCAAATGGTCAAAATAGGCGTAGGCATGATCCTTTAGGTGTGGAAGAAACAAAAACTGAAAGTGGAGGGGAGAATGACTTGGAATCCGAAATTGAGATGGAAAGGTTTAGGCCTAGGAGGGGTAGGCGTGGAAGAGGTCCTAGGAAAAACATTGGGGGTCGAGAGAGGTAGATAGAAACTTTGGGAACATTAAAATGAAAATACCATCTTTCCAAGGTAGAAACGATCCTAAAGCGTACCTAGAATAGGAGAAAAAGGTTGAGTTGATCTTTGATTGTCATAATTATTCTGAGGAGAAGAAAGTGAAGCTTGCAGTAATTGAATTTACAGATTATGCAATCATATGGTGGGATCAACTAACGACAAACAGAAGGAGAAATCTTGAGAGATGTGTCGAAACTTGGGGAGAATTGAAGGCTCTCATGTGAAAGAGATTCATACCCACCCACTACTATAGAGACCTTTATCAAAAACTTCAAAGTCTTACACAAGGTTCACGGAGTGTGGAAGATTATCACAAGGAGATGGAGGTCCATGATTAGAGCTAATGTTGAGGAGGATAGGGAAGCCACTATAGCAAGATTTTTGAATGGTTTAAATAGGGATATTGCTAATGTATTAGAGTTGCAGCACTATGTGGAGTTGGAGGACATGGTACACATGGCTATGAAGGTGGAGAGACAATTGAAGAAAAAGGGGGCAGCAAGATACTATTTGCATTCCACAACATTTTGGAAATCGAAGTGGGGTGATAATGAGAAGAATGATAGGGTTGTTTCCAAGCGAAAAATTGAGCCACCTAAAGGGAAAGAAGGAGAAGCTAGCAAAAACAAAACAAAGGCCGAAAACCTACCATCTAAGAATAGGAATATCAAATGTTTCAAATGTTTGGGTATGGGACACATTGCATCTCAATGTCCAAACAAGAGAACAATGATCATGCGCGACCATGGGGAGGTGGAAACTGAAGATGATAGTGATGATATGCCTGAGTTGGTTGACGCTAGTGATGAGGGGGGAGTGGAATACCTCGTAGAAGGTGAAACTCTAGTTGCTAGGCGTGCTCTTAGTGCACAAGTTAAGGTAGATGAAATGGAGCTGCAAAGAGAGAACATATTTCATACTAGATGTCATGTTAATAACAAGGTGTGTAGTATGATCATAGATGGGGGAAGTTGCACCAACGTAGCTAGCACCACCCTTGTTGAAAGATTAAACTTGCTTACACTAAAACATCCTAGACCTTACAAATTACAGTGGTTGAATGAGTGTGGAGAGGTCAAGGTTAATAATCAAGTTTTAGTAGCTTTTACCATAGGGAGGTATAGAGATGAGGTGCTTTGTGATGTGGTTCCTATGCATGCTGGCCATATTCTGTTAGGGAGGCCATGGCAGTATGATAGGAAAGTGATGCATGATGGGTTTAAGAATAGGTACAGCTTTGTTAAAGATGGAAAATCCATTACACTTGTTTCATTAACCCCAAAACAAGTTTTTGAGGACCAAATGAAATTGAAAGGAGAGGGTGAGCAAAAGAGAAAGAATGAGGTTGGGATACGAGAGCAAAAATGAGAGTGAGGCTGAAACATCTAGAAGAAAAATAGAGAGGAAAAATGAGAGTGAGGTTGAAACATCTAGAAGAAAAATGAGTGGAAAAGAAAATGGAGAGGTGACTGATAAGGGTGAGAAAAGAGAGAGACCACAAGAAGGAAAAGAAAGAGAGCATATAGAGAGGAGTGAAAAAACAAAATTGAGTTTTTTTGCGAAAGAAATGGAGGTTAATAGAGCTTTCATAGCAGGTCATTTTATGATCTTGTTTGTCTACAAAGAATCATATCTAAGTCTTGATGAAACTAACCAATCCCTTCCTAGTATAGCTATTTCTTTGTTGTAGGAATTTGAAGACTTGTTTCCTGAGGAGATGCCTAGTGGATTGCCACCCATTAGAGGCATTGAGCATCAAATTGATTTCATACCAGGAGCGGCTATTCCAAAACGACAAGCCTATAGAAGTAATCCAGAGGAAACAAAAGAACTTCAAAGGCAAGTCGAGGAATTGATGAGCAAAGGGTATGTGAGAGAAAGTATGAGTCCATTTGGTCTCACTAATGCACCTAGCACTTTTATGAGGTTAATGAACCATATTTTGCATGCATTCATAGGTAAATTTGTGGTTGTGTATATTGATGATATCCTAATGTACAGCACGAGTCTTGATGAGCATGTTATCCATTTGAGAAGTGTTTTTGAGGTTTAAGACAAGAAAAGTTGTATGCCAATTTTAAGAAATGTACATTTTGCATGGAAAATGTTGTGTTTCTTGGTTATGTTGTTAGCTCAAAAGGTATTCAGGTGGATGAAGAGAAAGTGTAAGCCATTAAGGAGTGGCCAACCCCTAAAAGCGTCACTGAGGTAAGAAGTTTCCATGGTCTAGCTAGATTTTATAGACGATTTGTTAAAGATTTTAGCACTATCGCAGCACCACTCACTGAAATTGTTAAAAAGAATGTTGGATTTCATTGGGGCATTTATCAAGAAAATGCATTTAATCATATCAAAGATAGGTTATGTTCTGTACCTATGTTAGCATTACCAGATTTTAACAAAACATTTGAGATTGAATGTGATACCTCAGGAGTAGGGATTGGAGCCGTTTTGATGCAGGAAGGGCGATCCATAGCATTTTTCAGTGAGAAGTTAAGTGGGGCAGCCTTGAATTATCCCACTTATGACAAAGAGCTTTATGCTCTTGTTAGGGCTTTGGAGACGTGGCAATACTATCTATGGCCTAAGGAGTTTGTGATCCACACCGACCATGAGTCTTTGAAACATCTCAAGGGGCAAGGTAAATTCAATAAAAGGCATGCTAGATGGATGGCGTATATCGAGACTTTTCCCTATGTCATTAAGTATAAACGAGGTAAGGAGAATATAGTTGTTGATGCTTTATCGAGGAGGTATGTGCTTCTTACTTCTATGAGTGCCAAAATGCTTGGATTTGAATATGTGAAAGAAATGTATGCAAATGATACTGATTTTTTTGTTGTGTATATGGCATGTGACAAAGGAGTTGTTGACAAATTCTACAAGCATGATGGTTATTTGTTTAGGGAAAGCAAATTGTGTGTGCCCAACTGTTCTATGCGTGAGTTATTGGTGCGTGAGGCGTATGGTAGGGTCTAATGGGTCATTTTGGTGTTAGGAAAACATTAGAAATCTTGCATGAGCATTTCTTTTGGCCTAAGATGAGGAGAGATTTCATTCGCATTTGTGATAGATACGTTACTTGCAAAAAGGCCAAGTCTAAGGTTTTGCCACATGGGTTGTATACACCTTTACCCGTTCCTAGTGAACCTTGGGTAGATCTTTCTATGGATTTTGTTTTGGGGCTGCCTCGCACTAAAAAGGGTAGGGATTCTATTTTCGTGGTCGTTGATAGATTTAGTAAGATGGCACACTTCATTCCATGTCATAAAACTGATGATGCTATGAATATAGCTGACTTGTATTTTTGGGAGATAGTACGACTCCATGGTGTACCCAAGAGTATTGTGTCAGATAGAGATGTTAAGTTCCTTAGCTACTTTTGGAAAGTTTTGTGGGGTAAGTTAGGCACTAAGCTTTTATTCTCCACCACTTGTCATCCACAAACTGATGGACAAACTGAAGTAGTTAACAGGACTTCAACACAGCTCTTGCGCACTGTCATTCATAAAAACCTGAAAACTTGGGAGGATTGTTTGCCATTTGTAGAGTTTGCATACAATAGGACCATGCATTCTACTACTTCTTATTCTCCTTTTGAAATCGTTTATGGTTTTAATCCACTTACTCCTTTGGATTTGATGCCATTACCTATTAATGAAAGGGGTAGTTTGGATGGGAAAAAGAGAGCAGAATTAGTGAAGTCACTACATGAGAGGGTACGACTTCAAATTGAAAAGAAGAATGAACAATATGTGTCTCAAGCCAACAAAGGAAGAAGGCGTGTGACCTTTGAACTAGGTGATTGGGTTTGGGTTCACATGTGTAAAGAGAGGTTCCCAAACTATAGAAGAACAAAGTTGGGAGTTGGCATCATGGCTGTTGGAGTCTTGTTGTGTGGGCTTCCAAAACAATTATTTTTTTAAATAAGCTTATGTGTAATTTGGGCTAAAGTTTTTGTAATCAAGAGGCCTTATTTGTGACTTTTATTAATAGGGTTACTGTTCACGTTATGGGGTTTAATTTGATTAGTTTTGGGTCTCATTTAATTAGATATTATATTGAGTTTATTTTAATTAATGGGCCTTTGAAGCCAATTAGGATTTGGACCCATTAGAAGTAGTTATTTTATTTGGCCTTAATATAAATAAGGCAAAACCCTAATTTTGTAGCAGTTTTTAGCAGCCATTAATTAAAAGAATTGAGAGAATTTGTTTCCTCTTCTTGTTCTTGAATGAACTTAAAACTTATCAAATGATCAAACCTTTGTGGCGTTCTTACTATCAATCCGGGTTCTTGAAAAGAGTTTTCAATGGGTCTGGAATAATTAAAATCTGATTCTCGGCTTTCTTGGGATGTTTATTGATTTGTTTGTGGGTTCTAAGGTTTCAATCCTACGGGTTCACATCAAATTGAAGACAATTGGAGACAAATTGGAGTTATTTGAGCTTTAGATAAATTGGATTTAGTTTATTTTTAATTGTAATGGGCTTATAAATTAAGTTAGTTCATTTAATTTCATGTTGGGTCTTAATTTATATATTGGGCTGAAATATTTAATGAACTTAAGCCCATGTTTAATTATTTTAAGTACATGAGTGTATTTAATGAGTCCAATTATTAGGGGCTAGGGTTTCATTTTATGTTTTATTTTCTTTGCCTATAAAAAGGTTTGTTTTGTAACCCTAAGAAAATAATAAGATGAATGAAGTTGCGGCCAATTAGGTTTAATTGAGAGTGAATTTTCTCTCTTGTTCTTCATGAACATATGATCTTATCAAGCTATACTTGTGGCGATCAAAACCATGACTTATCTCTCACCTTCTCATCTATGTCTTAGGAGTGGCGTCAATATCTTTCTTTTATAATTTTGGTTCTTGATTGAGTTCTAATCATTGGGTCAAAGTTCTTTATAACTTTGGTTCTTTGATTGACATATAATCAATGGGTCAAAATTCTTTTGTTATAAACCTGTTTTAATCTTTCTCGGGGTTGTGTTTCAATTTGGTCGTGCGTATCGTATCTTTATATACGGGGTTTGCATCAGTTGGTATAAGAGCTTTGGGTATTAATTCAGGTTGGATTTATCAATTTAATTATTATTATTATTTTGTTTTGTTTCTGTTTTATTTTTGTTGTTAGCCGCATGTCATTAACTATTTTTAGGGTTTTTGTTCGTTTGCTTATTTTGCTCATCAATCTTATTCTTGTCTGCATCAACAGCTCCAGTCTTTCATATTTACATATTTTTATTACTCTTGTTTCATGATTTGCCGTGAGCCACCATCCAACATCAAGCCATGATATATAATCACTTTATTCTTTTGTTTCTTGAATTCTACACAGCATCCATTATGTATACATTTTTTTCCTTTGTTTCTTGTGGTGCTGCACGTTGTCTCTTGTTTTATGGTTTGTTTCCTTAGTTTTTTTTTTTTTTAATTAATTATATATATTATCTTTCTTTTGTGTCTTGCAGCCACATCAATTGTTTTCTTTTTTTGTTTGTCTCATCTTGTTTCCGTTTTCAGTGTCACCAATTCTTACGGGTGTGTCATTGTTTTCTGGTCTGATCTGATTTTCATATTCATCTGGTCTGGTTTCTTTCATGTTTTCTGGCTCAAGTCTTGTTTCTTGTTTCATCTTGCTTATTAGTTTTAATTATTGTGCGCGTTCTGGATTGATTTAAAAAAAAAGAAGCAAAAAGTTTGAGCGTGCAAAGGGAATGTTGAGTTAAATCAATAGTGCCGAGTGATAAACACATGAAGAGTGACTGGAGTGAAACACAAAGGATTTTGTGAGGTTATTTCCCTAACATTCTTTTTAGTTGTCAATCATATCATTGCACAACAATAAAGATGAGTTACGATTTCAGGACAAATCGTCTTGAGGAAAGAGGGAATGATGGGATCCAATCAAGCAATCACATTTGGACGATTTGGATAAGTCACTAAGGCTTCAAAACATTGTTCAAGTTGAAAATCACTTATCTTGAAGGCTATTAGGCTTAATCATGAAGGCTTTGGATGCTAATGGAAGACAATTAGATGCAAACTAGAGTTATTTGGGTTTTAAATAAATTGGGCTGAGTTTATTTGAAATTGTAATGGGTTTTAAGTTAAATTAGCTTATTTTATTTTAGTGTGTATTATTTGGACTGACATATTATAATTAACTTAAGCCTATATTTAATTATTGTAAACCCATGAGTATGTTTAATGAGCCCAATTGTTAGGGGGCTAGGGTTTCATGTTATGTTTTATTTTTTTTTTTTGCCAATAAAAAGGCTTGTAACCCTAAGAAAATAACAAGATGAATGAAGTTGCAGCCAATTAGGTTTAATTGAGAGTGAATTTTCTCTGTTGTTCTTCATGAACATATGATCTTATCAAGTTATGCTTGTGGCGATCAAAACCATGACTTGTCTCCCACCTTCTCATCTATGTCTTGGGAGTGGCGTCAATATCATTCTTTTTATAATTTTGGTTCTTGATTGAGTTCTAATCATTGGGTCAAAGTTCTTTATAACTTTGGTTCTTGATTGACATATAATCAATGGGTCAAAATTTCTTATTTTATAAACCTGTTTTAATCTTTCTTGGGATTGTGTTTCAATTTGATCGTGGGTGTCGTATCTTTATATACGGGGTTCACATCAAAGGCCATCAAAGATTGGCCCACCCCAACAACAACAACGGAAGTGAGGAGCTTTTATGGCATAACTGGATTTTATTGGAGGTTTGTGAAAAATTTCAGCACCATTGCCGTGCCTTTAATTGAGATCATCAAGAAAGATTTAGGTTTTAAGTGGGGTGAAGCGTAAGAAATCGCATTCAACCCTTTGAAAGAAAAGCTAAGTTCTATTCCCTTACTTCTTTTACCAAATTTTTCTAAAACATTTGAAATCGAATGTGATGTTCTGGTATTGGTATAGGTGTTGTTCTCATGCAAGACAAACGACCCATTGCTTACTTCAGTGAAAAACTCAATGAGGCTGCCTTGAATTATTCCACATGTGACAAAGAGCTCTATGTTTTGGTAAGGGCATTGGAAACTGATACGAACCACACCAAGAACTGATGAAACCTGTGAATCAAGTAGGGTTCCAAGATCACCTAGAATCAGATTTGTATGGAAACCTCGACCCGTTACTTATATGGAAGCAAGAACCTTGGTATGGTGATGACGCCACAATCAACGATAGAAGAATTGATTGATAAGTCTAGGAAGAACGCCATAGGAAAATCCTGATAAGTTCAAAAAGTTCTACGAAGAACCAAAGAGAATACTCTCACAAATATTATTAATCATGAATTGAATTCCCTTCATGGTTACATGGGTTTATATAGCTGAAAACACTAAGCAACAAAAAGGAAAAAAATTAATCAGGCAATTAAGCCCATTTAAGCCTATAAAAGAAAGGGAAAGTCAACCCCTTACAAATAGGAAAAATAAATTATAAGGAAAGAAGAATAAAAATTGACAACCAATTGTCTTGCAAATAATAGGCATAAAATCAATCCCAAATTGGAAGTCTTCATGACCAAGAAATCAACTTCATGGGCAAGAAATTAGCTAGAATCAGGCTCATCAATTGCTTTAATTAAATTAATTAAGCATTGATCTTCTTTTGGGCCCATCTTGGAATTCGCCACTTTAACATCAGTCCAAATCTCTTGAACCAATCCATTAAGTGCTTCTTTGAACCTCTTAACTCTTACTCTTGTTATTGGCCCAATTGGAATATGCAATGGATCCTTTGGTGATGCTTCTTTATTCTCATCATTAATTGGAAACATGGCAGCATTATTTATGGCCAAAGGAATTTGTGATCCATACTAATCATGAGTCCTTGAAGTACTTGAAGGGGCAAACTAAGCTGAATCGACGTCATGCAAAATGGGTGGAATTCATTGAAACCTTTCCTTTTGTGATTCAGTACAAGCAAGCTAAAGAGAATGTGGTAGCTGATGCACTTTCTAAGAGGTATGCCTTAATCACAACTTTAAGTTCTAAGCTTTTAGGATTTGAACAAATTAAAGAAATGTATGCTACTGATTCTGATTTTTCCAATGTGTATAATGCGTATGAGCATATAGCTTTTCAAAAGTTCTATAGGCATGATGGATTATTGTTTAGAGAAGGTAAATTGTGCATGCCTATATGTTCTTTGAGGGAATTGCTTATGCATGAGGCACATAGTGGAGGTTTAATGAGTCATTTTGGTGTGGCTAAGACATTAGACATATTGCATGAATATTTCTTTTGGCCTAATATACGTAGAGATGTAACAAGAATATGTTCTAAATGCATTTCATGTAGACAAGCTAAATCTACAATCTTACCGCATGGATTGTATATGCCTTTAACTATTCTTACGGACCCTTGGGTTGATATTTCAATGGATTTTGTTTTGGGTTTACTTAGGACAAAAAAATGTAGAGATGACATATTTGTTGTTGTGGATAGATTTAGCAAAATGGCGCATTTTATTGCATGTTACAAGACTGATGATGCAACAAATATTGCTGACTTATTCTTTAGGGAGGTTGTGTTTTTGCATGGTGTTCCTAAGACAATTGTTTCTGATAGGGATGTTAAGTTCTTAAACCATTTTTTGAAAGTTTTGTGGGATAAGTTAGGAATTAAGTTGCTTTATTCTAAAACTTGTCATCCACAAACTGATGAACAAATAGAGGTAGTGAATACAACTTTAGGAAACTTATTACGTGCCGTTGTTGGTAAAAACTTTAAAACTTGGGAAGATTGTTTGCCATTTGTTGAGTTTGCATATAATAGGAGTGTGCATTTATCTGCTGGTTGTTCACCATTTGAAATTTTGTATGGTTTCAATCCTTTAACTGTATTAGATTTGATGTCTTTACCTTTGAATGAAGTTACAAGCTTAGATGGTCAGAAGAAGGCTGAATTGGTTAAAACCATTCATGAGAAAGCGCGGCAGCACATAGAAAAGAAAAAGAAAACCTATGCCCAACAAGCCAATTAAAGGTGCAAATTGTAACTTTTGAACCTGGAGATTGGGTTTGGGTGCACTTGAGGAAGGATAGATTTCCTACATGAAGGAAGTCTAAGCTTGACCCTCGAGGCGATGGTCCTTTCCAAGTTTTAGAGAAGATCAATGATAATGTGATGAGAATAAAGGAGCAACATCAAAGGATTCATTACATGTTCCGGTTGAGCCAATTACAAGGGCAAGAGCTAAGAGACTCAAAGAAACACTTAATGGGCTGATCCAAGAGATATGGGCTGATTTAAAAATAGAGAAGTCCAAGATGGTTTCAGCAGAAGATCAAAAATTAATCAATGTGATTGAAGCAATAAATGTGGTTGATTATTAGTAATTGCTGGAGATTATTTGCCAAATCAGAGCAATTAATTGGCATGTTGACTTTCCAAGAATTGATTGATTGTTTTCCCAATTTTCAAGTCAACTAGATACCATTTTAGTTTTTATTTCCTTAGTCATAATTTCCAGAATTGTAAGGCATTATGGCCATAAGATTATTCCTATTCAATTTTCTAGCTATGAATGGCAATTGCCCTAGGGTTATTGTGTATTTATTTCTAGTATCTATTTATAAGGCCATGTAATCTCTACAGAAGTTTTTTAGTTTTTGGATGATCAATAAAAGTTATTGAGAGAGTTTTCTTTGTAGTTCTTCAAAGAACTCTTCTGAACTTATCAAGGTTTTCTTGTGGCGTTCAAATTTGACTTATCACGCACATAATTCTTCTCTTTGTTATTGAGTGTGGCATCTTCTTCTTATACCTTTGGTTCTTATCTCTTAATAGATAACGGGTCAAGGTCGTTGCTTTGTTTGTAAGAATTTGAATTAGGATGATTCTAGGAACTTATATCATTACTGGTTTCGGGTCTCACTTTCTTTTGTGAGGTTCGTATCATAATGCCTACAAGATTGATTTACCTTGTGAGTACAGTGTTTTTGCTACATTTAATGTTACTGACCTATCTCCTTTTGACATGGATGTAGATTCGAGGATGAATCTTTTTGAAGAGGGAGGGAATGATGTGAGCAGCACACATGACATTGGAGTTGATGGTGCATGCGACAAGGATGGTTGTTCCAAGGATGAATTGAGTATACCCGATAAACCAATCACAAGAGCAAGGTCAAAGAGGTTAAAAACAACATTTCAAGGCTTTGTGCAACATTTTATTGACTTGGAGCTGAGGGCGCGTGATAAGGCTTATGGTGGACCTTTGATGGTGGCCTATGGTGGACCGTCAAGTGGAGTCAAGGGGCTAGCCCAATATGTCAACCTAATTGGCACATATGGACCTAATTTTAAAATCTAGAATTTAATATATTTTAGCCCATTATATAAATAAGCATGTCATGTGCCATGCATGTGATTTTATTAATGAGGTGTCATGTTTACATTGTTTTGGGCTTGTTTATTTAAATTTGAAGAGTAGGCTTTATAATTAAGCTCATTAGGGCACATTTAGGGTTTCTTTGTGAACTAAAGTAACTATAAATACATGTTTGTGCCTCCTTTATGGGGGATGACGGGATTTATAAAAAAATGAGAGGTTATGTCTCCTAAGTTCTTCATTGAACTTTTAACCGAACTTATCAGGGGTTAGTCTAACCTTTGTGGTGTTCATTCTTCTCTTGAGTCTTGGCTTTTGTTTGCAATACAACAACAGGTCAAGATTTCATATATTTGAATCTTGTATTGGGATTTGTGGTTCTTGATCCAAATTTGGTTTTGGGGGTTTCAAGACTTGATTCTTGGGGTTTCCGTATCATGGTGGGCCTTCCACCAATCTTTTGCTCGATCTTTTAACAGAAAGGCAGAGAAAGTCACCATCTGCTTTTCTGTGCACCCCATGACTTGAAATATCTCCTCATTTGTCTCTAGCCATGATAAGGTACGCTCAGGTTCCCCTGTCCCGTCATATGGCTTAGCGCCTAGCTTATGGGCAAGCTCAATCAATATCCTTGTTTCCTGCGACTGATGAAGTGCCACTGTTAGCATATGTGCCATTTGCTCTATATGTCCTGGAGTAAGCTCTGATCTGGATGGCTAGGATGGCTCTGGGTGCGAAGAACTAGCCGGAACATAATGACTATAGTGAGGATGCCCCATGTATAATTCTTCTTTTACTCAACAACCACAACTATCTCATTACTTGTTATAAGTATCGATTTTCAATTAATATTTATATTAATCAAATTACTCTTTCATAGCAGGCCAAGGAAGATAGTATTGTTATTCCAAATACTTCAAGGAGGTGTTTGTAAACTTATTGATTGTTCAGGAAGTGAAGAGTAGGTTGGAAAAGCAGAATTGGCTACAATTGATTATGGTGCCTTGGTACATCATGTGAAACTTGGATCAGATAATTATAAAGTATGGGTTATTGAAGTCATGGTACTAGCATTGCCTTTGACTCGACCTACCGAATAGTTTTCAACTCTTGCTAATGAGAAAGTATGTACAGTTGCTTGGACCAGAAAAAAAAAATGTCACTTTTTGTTGACTACTATAGCTATTTAGATATTATATAGCTAATAGTATCTTGCAATCATTAGATTGTATCTTTCAAAAAGTATGTATAGTTGCTTGGACCAAAAAAAAATGTCAATTATTGACTACTACAGCTATTTAGATATTATATCATATATCTTGCAATCCTTAGATTGTATCTTTCAAAAGTATGTATAGTTGCTTGGACCAAAAAAAATTGTCACTTTTTTATTGACTACTATAGCTATTTAGATATTATATATGGTATCTTACAATCCTTATATTGTATCTTTCAAAAGTTGTTGTTGGATGTTGTGTATATGTTTATTAGGATAATTCTGAAAAAGTTTTGTTACTAGGATTGTTTCTTACCAGTTTTGATTCTATCTTGCAAGTGTTGTTGGATGTTGGGTTATGGTGTGGGGATAATTATGAAAAAGTTTTGTTACCAGGATTGTTTCTTGCCAGTTTAATTTTCAAAATTGTTTTCTATATAATAGCATGATTCTATAATTAGTGCAAATTTTACATATTTGAATGCTAGAACTTGTACTATTGCACTATAGTATCTTACATAAATTCTAACGAAGCTAGACCTGTGTATATAATTTAATGTTCAATTTTCATATAACTATTTGCTTTGTAAAATTTATAAGTTGTTTTCATTTTACAGGGAATAAGAGTAAATAGAAACACTACACTCAAGAAATAAAGTGTTTTTTTGATCTTTTTGCTTTGGACACTTTCTTAATAACTATATATATGTAATCTATTAGTAGTTTGTTAATGTGTATTTATATGTATGTTAAACGTAGCTATATGTAAATGCTATGTGTAATCTATTGGTAGAATATAACAATTAAGTATGTATCTATGCACGAGGTGGTATAGATCTTCTTATAGAAACTATGACAAGAGATGTATTTTTTTTTTTTTTTTGAAGTACAAGAGATGTATTTATGTCACATACATCTCTAGGTTTAAATAGATTGATGATATTGTAATTGTTATGTTAAGCACATGAATTATGTATGAACGTATGTCATCAGGTTTGAGACTATTATTCTTACACGTGCAATTGTCTTGGTTATTGCAACATCAAACCAAGATAAGACATATATTTTAGAGAATAAAAATGACATTATTTTCTTAAGGGCTTAAAATATATGAAATGTTATATTGACTATGATTAAGATGAGGTTGTACCTAAAATTAATTACTGAACCGCTTAGGATGTAAATCCACCATTATGAGTGTGAGTCAAGTTAACTCAGATGTAAGTTTCTTGATAATAGGCACTTGGAGGACAAGCTTTTAAGAACTCAGGTCTAGCAGTAAGATGCGTCTGAATTAAGATCAATATAGTGAATAATCTCAATATAATAGATATATGCGTTTTTATTAAAGGACAAAATTAATTATACCATGCGTTTTATATTGTATGTTCTTATTGTGATTGACGTAGAAAATGAGCGAATTTTTCCTTAACTTCTCATCATGTAAGTTCCACTAAAGTTTTTGTAAAACTTATATCCTTAGTGACTATTTCCTTTGTCTCAAAGTAACAAGTAATAGTTGTATCATTAGTGTATCTTCTATGGCTATGATAATGTATATTTATTTGTAAAACTTATTTTTTTGATAATGCGGCCTATGGGATATATCTATGGTGTCAGTAATTTTATTGATAGACTCGTCAACATTCTCTACCTCTGGAGGAGGTACCTTTGCGGCTGCCTTCCTCGTCCTGGGACAATTGCGACACTGCATATCTATATTTTTTTCCAACTAGACACAAAACTTAGGTTAGAATACTAACAATGCATGAAATAACTCTGAAACTTATGCAGTGCTCAAACTTTATTCTTTATAACTTATGCAATCTCATGCATAATTCATGCATCTATTAGCTCATGCTTCATTCATAAAATAACTTCAAAACATTTTTTGAACTTTATCTGATACCAACTTGACGAGACCCAAACCAAATTATCTCTAAGCTCTTATTTGGAGGGTCTCGTCGGACACTCCAACGGACCTCTCATAAATACTACTCACGGTTTAGAAAGAGCCACATAATGAACCCCTTAAACTTACCAGTTTATTTTTGCTTTGATTAACTAAATTACTCGTTTTATTGCAAAATAGTTGGGTAAGTATAAATTTTTTGAATTCGAGTTACAAACATATTTTAATAAAAATTCGACAGTATAGCAATTGTATTTTAATGTTTCCAAAATTTACCTACATATAAAACGCACTTTGAACTATTTCTAATCACCACCCAACTTATATTTCCACAAACATGCATTTCAACCACATTCACAATGCAATCTCAATTAATGAACATCATGTGAAGGATGTGTGTCATATGAAAGTGTTTCAAATATATACATATCAAAACATTGGATTACAAGTTTCCAATTATGCATTTTCGAAACATGCAATCTCTTAGTTATATTATTTACAACAACAAAAGTATATTTATTATTTATGAAATACATCCATGTGACGCTCACCTAATTGATTGAAAATTTCTTTTTATTCTTGATTTCTTATGGGAGAACCTGAAACGGCTTTAAGCACTATAACAAGAAAAACACATTAGTTAACCAAATACTATAATTTGAACAATTTCATAATTTACAATCATAAACTAATTTAAAATATTAATAATCTTAAATCAATAATTCTCTTTCTAAAAACACCATGTGTAACCCTAACTGCTCTAGCTATCCTCAACGTAGTAAGTCACGTGGCGATTTTTCAACTGACACCGACCATGACACTACTGAGATATCTTGGCCATTACATACGGAATTTGCTGCATCGTAAGCGTATTGTGAAACAATCTTAAATCTGAGCAACTACAATGCGGAATTTTCTACATTGCAAATGTAGTTGATGGAAATCAAGGAAGCAAGTTTAATGATCCTTTAAGCATCAATGGAGGGCATATTACAAGAGCTAGAGCTAAAAGGATGAATGAGGCTTTAAATGGGTTGATTCAAGAGATTTGGGCCAAGAGTATCGCGCAACAAGGGTTGGACGACATGGAGAGAACATCAAGGCTCCAAAACATGATCTAAGATCAAGAACAAGTCCAAGATCATAAATATTGAAGACTTGGGCTTGGGTGGCTATTTGAAGACATATTAGGCTGGTTTAATTTGTTGTATTAATTTGTACCTAATTTGTATTTCGGGTTGGTTTAATTAAATTAGTTCATTTAATTAGTTAGTCAAGTATCAAACTTTGACATTATTGGACTTTAATTTGTTTTATTACATGATGGGTTATTAGTTTATATATTGGGCTGTCATATTTAATTATTTTAAGCTCAAACTTAGTTATTTCAAGCCCAAGTGGGGTGTATTAATGGGCTAGGGCGTCCATGCAATGTTTAGAAGTTAAGGTTTCATTTATTTTAGCTATAAAAGGCCATGTAATGCTAAGAAACGAGATTAGACAATTTTTGATATAAAATTTCAGTTTTTTCTCTTTGTTCTTGAAGAACTTTGAGAATTTATCAATGTTTGATTCTTGATTTATTACTTATCTCCCTCATTCTTTGCTTGTTCTTGGGAGTGATGTCTTTGTTATCTTGGTTCGTGATTCGCTAATCATTGGATCAAGGTACTTTCTTTTTATTTTTCTTTGTTCCTAAATTAAACTTTCTTGGGGTTGTTGATTCAATTGTTTGTGGGTGTCGTATCGTTATATACAAGATTCGCATCATTTGGTATTAGAGCTTTAGGTTAATTAATTTGGGATTTGCTTAAAAAAAAAAAAATTCAGGTCTGTTCATTTTTATTCCGCATAATATCATGTTTGTGTCGTCATATTTCTTATTCCTTTTCCTACTATTCACGTCACTATTTGTTGTGTTTTTTGTTTTCATCTTGAGTTGCAAGTTACTAATAAGAATCATTGTGTGTGATTTTTAATATTTTTTTTTTAAAAAAAAAAAAAAGAAGAAACAAAAAAAGAAAAAAAAAAGCAGAAAAAAAAGGAAAAAAAAAAAAGAAACAACAGAAGAAAAAAAAAGAAAAGAAAAGAAAGAAATTCTTAATTGGGGGAGAGTAAAATTTTATTACTTTCTTAATTGGGTATCTTGCATGTAAGGAAAGTCTTTTAAGGAAATAATTTCATTTCTTTCCTTAAGTTCTTGTCTAAATAAGAAGGAATCAATTTTATTTCTTTCCTATTTTATTCTTGTTTACATAAAGAAATAAAATTTATTTTCTTTCCACACTAGTCTTCCATAAATCAAGGGGGTAAACTTTGGTCTTTTTCTAAGTTTGTTTCTTTGAAATCATTTTGTTTCCATTTGTTTCTCACTTTGACCACAATTAATTCATTTTGTGCCTTCATTGATTCTTAAATGTCTTTCATGTTCCATTATTTCCTTTCATAAATGTGTGTCATTTTCTTGTTGAAGATTAGTCAAGGTGATTATTTCAAGGGTGACCTTGGTGTAATCGATTAGTTCTATTTAGAATTTAGAGACAAAACTTTGAATGTGGACAGGGAGTGTTAAGTTATATCACGAGTGTTGAGTGAAAACAAGAGTGACAAGTGGCAAGTGATAAACACGTGAAAATTAGAGTGAAACACGTGAGAGAGTGTTGTGAGATTTTTTTTCTTTCTAACATTCTTTGCAGGTTTCAAACATATCTTTGAGTAATAAAAGAGACATTGAAGGAGGAGAAAAGATCAATGAGTCAAATGTGCTCAAAGTAATGTAGCAACAATTTGAGAAGATGAATGTGGTGTTTGGAGATATTAGAGATTGATTGGAAAGACAAGACGAGGCCATTGCAAATTTGCAAAGAGGGCAACAAAGGAGGACTCCAAATTGCGTGGTGGTGGCAATGAGTTTGAGGATGATTTTGGGGTAGTTTATGGAGATGAATTAGATTTAGAAGATAATGCATTCAATGCTCATAGGGAACGCTTTAGAGGTGGTAGGGGTGGACGTTGAGGTAGAGGTAATGGTAATAGGGATAATAGGAATTATGGGATTGGGAACGAGAGAGAAATGTGGAATGATAGACAGGATAGAGATCTTAGTAGCATAAAGATGAAAATACCCTCTTTCCAAGGGAAGATGGATCCAGATGTGATGCGGTTCAAGGTGTGTCTCCAAAGGATCCAATTCAAATCCCTATTGGATAGGTTACGAGGGCTCGAGCTAAGAAGTTTAAGGAAGCACTTAACGGGCTGATTCAATAAGTTTTGCACTCAAATACAATCATGGAAGCCCATTGATGGAAGCCCACGTGAGCAACTAAAATGCATCAACTTGATCCAAGTTCTAGAGGATTTCAGCCTAAGTCAAACTTAATCTTTGCATTTAATGGACATGTATCTTAGGCATGAATTCACCAAGCATAATGGGAGAAAAGTCAACTTTCCTATTTAGGTTTCTAATAAAATCAGGAATAATAACTAGATAAGGACTTTTCCTTTTTGTCTTAGGTGTGATTCGCTTTAATGATTGTAATCCGAAATTTCTTTTTTAGAATAGACATGATTCTCTTCGATTTTAATGCTTGTAATTTTGAATTCGGACTTATATTTTTCAACCTATAAATAGGCGTAATATCAATGAAGAGAGGGAGGTTATTCATCATATTTGTGAGAACGAATTTCTCCTTGGTTCTTAGAACAACTTTCGAACTTATCGGAATTATCCGTGGCGTTTGAAACCTTCGACTTATCAATCAACCCTCCATTGTTGATTGTGGCATCTTCACCATACTAAGGTTCTTACCTCGTCATAGATAATCAGGTCACGGTTCCATCCTTCGAACTTGTCTTAGAAAACGGTCTTGATTTCTTCTCTTGATTACGGGTTTCATCACGGGTTGGTGAGGTTTGTATTAAGATATGTATCTTGAGTGGAAGAAACGGGTGGAGTTGGTTTTTGAGTGTCATAACTTTGCCAAAGAGAAGAAAGTGAAACTAGTCGCAGCTGAGTTTGTAGATTATGCTGTGGTTTGGTGGGATCAGTTAGTGTTGAATAGAAGGAGAAATCGAGAGCGTCCTATCAATACTTGGGATGACATGAAATCAGTTATGAGGAGGCGATTTTTCCCTAGTTCATATTATAGGGAATTGTACCAACGATTGGCAGGTCTTACACGGGGTTCTAAGAGTGTAGAAGATTATTGCAAGGAGATGGAGATAACCATGGTTAGAGCCAACGTGGATGAAGATAGAGAGGCTACTATGGCTTGATTCTTGCAAGGGTTGAACAAGGACATTGCCAACATTGTGGAGTTGCAACCTTACATCGAAGTGGAGGAAATGCTTCATATGGCCATGAAAGTGGAAAGGCAACTCAATCGAATGGGTACCATGTCACGATATGGTAGTAATTAGGGTTTTATATCCACGTGGAAGTCGAATTGGGGTAAAAAAGATGAAAAAGCACATTCCAAGCCTAAGGAGGGTGGTAGTAGTCACGATAAGGACAAGGTTGAGGAAACTCAAAAGAGAAATAGGAACATTAAATGCTTTAGATGTTTAGGTAGAGGTCATATCTCTTCTCAATGTCCCAATAAACGAGTTATGATCTTGAGGGAGAATGGAGACATAGAAACCGATGGTGAGAGTGAAGATGATGAGATGCCACCGTTGGAAGAAGCTAGTGATGTTGAGATTGCATATCTAGCAGATGGGAGATTGTTAGTGGCTGCGTGCTTTGAGTGTGCAAGTGAAGAAAGGTGATGAGGCACAATGTAAAAACATTTTCCATACTAGATGTCATATTAATGATAAAGTTTGTAGTATAATCATTGATGGGGGTAGTTGCACCAATGTTGCTAGCACCGAATTAGTTGAAAAACTAAGTTTACCTACTTCTAAACATCATAAACCATACAAATTACAATGGTTGAATGATTGTGGAGAAGTTAAGATGACAAAACAGGTGCTAATATCCTTTGTGATACGAACCACGCCAAGAACTGACGA
Organism: Dimocarpus longan; assembly: GCA_022984855.1. Classification (NCBI taxonomy): domain Eukaryota; kingdom Viridiplantae; phylum Streptophyta; class Magnoliopsida; order Sapindales; family Sapindaceae; genus Dimocarpus; species Dimocarpus longan. The sequence continues at coordinate 1,045,841 of CM041026.1, forward strand.
AACTCGTGAATCAAGTAGGGTTCCAAGATCGCCTAGAATCAGATTTGTATGGAAACCTCGACCCGTTGCCTATATGGAAGCAAGAACCTTGGTATGATGAAGACGCCACAATCAACGATGGAAGAACGCCACAGGAAAATCCTGATAAGTTCAAAAAGTTCTACGAAGAACCAAAGAGAATACTCTCACAAATATTATTAATCATGAATTGAATTCCCTTTAGGGTTACACTGATTTATAAAACTGAAAACACTAAGCAGCAAAAGGAAATAATTAATTAGGCAATTAAGCCCATTTAAGCCTATAAAAGAAAAAGGAAAGTCAACCTTTTACAATAAGGAAAGAAGAGTAAAATTGACAACTAATTGCCTTGAACATAATAGACAAGAAATCAACCCAAAATTGGAAGTCTTTATGACCAAGCAATCAACTCCACAATGGAAAGTCTTCATGACAAGAAATTGGCTAGAATTAGGCCCATCAATTGTTTTAATTAAATTAATTAAACATTGATATTCTTTTAGGCCCATTTTGGAATTCGTCAATTAACATCAGCCCAAATCTCTTGAACCAATCCATGAAGTGCTTCTTTGAACCTCTTAGCTCTTACCCTTGTAATTGGCCCAATCGGAATATACAATGGATCCTTTGGTAATGCTTCTTTATTCTCATCATTCCCTCTCTCTTAAAAAGGATTTGTCCTCAAATCTTCACCTACATCAAAAGAAGTTAAATCAGTAACATTGAAAGTGGCACTAACATTGTACTCACCTGGTAAATCCAACTTGTATGTGTTGTCATTAATGCGCTCAAGGACTTGAAAGGTCCATCTCCTCTCGGAAGCAACTTAGACCTCCTTTGTGCCGGAAACCTTTCTTTTCTCATGTGTAACCAAACCCAATCACCAGGTTCAAAAATCAACTTGTGACGACCTTTGTTTGCTTGCTTGATGTATTGTTCCGTCCTCCTCTCAATGTTAAGCCATGCTCTCTCATGGATTTGCTTCACAAATTCTGCCTTCTTCCTTCCATCTAAATTCACATGTCCAGAAACAGGTAAAGGTGATAAATCCAAAGGAGTTAAAGGATTAAAATCATAAACAATTTCAAACGGTGAGAACTTAGTAGCAAAATGAATGGTACGATTATATACAAACTCAACATGTGGTAAACAATCCTCCCAAGTATTAATGTTTTTACTAATTACAGCCCTCAACAAAGTGGATAAAGTCTTATTAACTACTTCGGTTTGACCATTGGTTTGAGGATGACAAGTAGTAGAAAATAAAAGTTTTGTTCTTAGTTTTCCCCATAATGTCTTCCAAAAGTAACTCAAGAACTTAGCATCCCGATCTGAAACTATTGTCTTAGGCATACCATGTAATCTCACAACCTCTCGAAAGAACAAATCGACAACATGTGAAGCATCGTCAGTGATGTGGAAACCCCAAGAATCAAGTCTTGAAAACCCAAAAACCAGATTTGGATCAAGAACCACAAATCCTAATACAAGATTCAAATATATGAAATCTTGACCTGTTGTTGTATCGCAAACAAAAACCAAAACTCAAGAGAAAAATGAATGCCACAAAGGTTAGATTAACCCCTGATAAGTTCGGTTAAAAGTTCAATAAGAACTTATGAGAAATAACCTCTCATTTTTTGCAAATCTCGTCATCCCCCATAAAGGAGGCACAAACATGTATTTATAGTTACTTTAGTTTACAAAGAAACCCTAAATGTGCCCTAATGGGCTTAATTATAAAGCCTACTCTTTAAATTTAAATAAACAAGTCCAAAACAATGTAAACAAGACACCTCATTAATAAAATCACATGCATGGAATATGATATGTTGATTTATATAATGGGCTAAAATATATTAAATTCTAGACTCTAAAATTAGGCCCATATGTGCCAATTAGGTTGACATATTGGGCTGGCCCCTTGACTCCACTCGACGGTCCACCGTAGGCCACCATCGAAGGTCCACCATAAACCTTATCATACGCCCTCAGCTCCAAGTCAATAAAATGTTGCACAAAGCCTTGAAATGCCGTTTTTAACCTCTTTGACCTTGCTCTTGTGATTGGTCCATCGGGTATACTCAATTCATCCTTGGAACGACCATCCTTGTCGCATGCACCATCAACTCCAATGTCATGTGTGCTGCTCACATCATTCCCTCCCTTTTCAAAAAGATTCGTCCTCGAATCTACATCCATGTCAAAAGGAGATAGGTCAGCAACATTAAATGTAGCAGAAACACTGTACTCACCAAGTAAATCAATCTTGTAGGCATTATCATTGATCTTCTCTAAAACTTGGAAGGGACCATCGCCTCGAGGGTCAAGCTTAGATTTCCTTCGTGTAGGAAATCTATCCTTCCTCAAATGCACCCAAACCCAATCTCTAGGTTCAAAAGTTACAAGTTTGTGCCTCTTATTGGCTTGTTGGGCATAGGTTTTGTTTTTCTTTTCTATGTGCTGCCGTGCTTTCTCATGAATGGTTTAAACCAATTCAACCTTCTTCTGACTATCTAAGCTTGTAACTTTATTCAAAGGTAAAGGCATCAAATCTAACACAATTAAAGGATTGAAACCATACACAATTTCAAATGGTGAACAACTAGTAGATGAATGCACACTCCTATTATATGCAATGATGCGGTTCAAGGTGTGTCTCCAAAGGATTCAATTCAAATCCCTATTGGATCGGTTACGAAGGCTCGAGCTAAGAAGTTCAAGGAAGCACTTAACGGGCTGATTCAAGAAGTTTGCACTCAAATACAATCATGGAAGTCCATTGATGGAAGCCCACGTGAGGAACTAAAATGCATCAACTTGATCCAAATTCTAGAGGATTCTAGCCCAAGTCAAACTTAATCTTTGCATTTAATGGGCGTGTATCTTGGGCATAAATTCACCAGCATAATGGGAGAAGAGTCAACTCTCCTATTTAGGTTTCTAGTAAAATCAGGAATAATAAATCTTAGATTTTTCCTTTTTGTCTTAGGCGTGATTTCCTTGCTAATTGATTGTAATCCGAAATTTCCTTTTTCATCATAGGCATGATTCTCTTTGATTTTAATGTTTGTAATTTCCGAATTTGGATTTGTATTTTTAAGCCTATAAATAGGCGTAATATCAATGAAAAAAGGGAAGTCATTCATGATATTTGTGAGAACGAATTTCTCTTTGGTTCTTTAAACAACTTTCAAACTTATCAAAATTATCCGTGGCGTTTGAAATCTTCGACTTATCAATCAACCCTCCATTGTTGATTGTGGTGTCTTCACCATATCAAGGTTCTTACCTCGTCATAGGTAACGGGTCGCGGTTCCATTCTTCATGATACGAACCTCGTCAACCCAGTGATGAAACCCGTAATCAAGAGAAGAAACCAAAACCGTTTTCTAAGACAAGTTAGAAGGATGGAACCGCGACCCGTTACCTATGACGAGGTAAGAACTTTGGTATGGTGAAGACACCATAATCAACAATAAAGGGTTGATTGATAAGTCGAAGTTTTAAACGCCACGGATAATTCCGATAAGTTCGAAAGTTTTTCAAAGAACCAAAGAGAAATTTTTTTTCACAAATATCATGAATGACTTTTTTTTTTCATTGATATTACGCCTATTTATAGGCTGAAAAATACAAATCCAAATTCGGAAATTACGAGCATTAAAATCAAAGAGAATCATGCCTATGACGAAAAATGAAATTTCGGGTTACAATCAATTAGCAAGGAAATCACGCCTAAGACAAAATGAAAAAATCTAAGATTTATTATTCCTGATTTTACTAGAAACCTAAATAGAAGAGTTGACTCTTCTCCCATTATGCTGGTGAATTTATGCCCAAGATACACGCCCATTAAATGCAAAGATTAAGTTTGACTTGGGCTGGAATCCTCTAGAACTTGGATCAAGTTGATGTATTTTAGTTCCTCACGTGAGCTTCTATCAATGGGCTTCCATGGTTGACACAAACAAGGGAGCTACACCAAGTGACCCATTACATTTCCCATTGGGCCAATAACAATGGTAAGGGCTAAGAGATTCAAAGAAGCACTAAATGGCCTGATTCAAGACACTTGGGCTAATTCCGATTTAATAAAATCCAAGATGAGCCCATATGAAGACCAAGGCCTAATTAACATCATCAAGGCAATTAATTGGGCTGAATAGGAGTTGACTTGGGTGTGTGGCAGAGAACTTGGGCGTGTGGCACAAGCTAGGGTGTGTGGAGAAGATTCAATTTCAATTGTTTCCTTTTTAGATTTTCAATGAATAATGAATTGATTTGTTTCCCAAATTAAGAGGCTGATTTGCTTTAATTTCAGTCTTCCAAATAGGGATTAAGTCAATTAGTTGATTGTTTTAGTTTTAATTAGTTTCCTATTTTTGTAAGGCATTTAATGGCCTAATATTTTGTTCATTTTTGGAAAAGGCATGTAGCCTCTCTTTTCTTTTAAGGTTTTAGTTTATAAAGAATAAAAAGGATGTAATAGGAGGCAGATTGAAAATTGAATGAAAAATTGAGAGCTTAATTTCTCTTTTATTCTTTGAGAACTAATTGGAACTTATCAGATTTCTCTGTGGCGTTCCTCTTAGACTTATCCCTTGAGTATTCCATCTTTGATTGTGGCGTCATCCTTATACCAAGGTTCACATCTAATTATAGGTATTAGGTCGCGATTTCCATTCGAATCAGAGATTAGAACGGTCTTGGGCATCAATTGTGATACAAATGACGAGATTCGCATAATTTGGTATCAGAGCTTTGGCTTCTAACATCAGGTTTTATCTATCTTAGTTGTTATTCTTCGTTGATTCCGTTTGATCAATCCTAAAAAAAAAAAAAAAAAAAAAAAAAAAGAGTACAAAATTTTTTTTTCTCAGAACGAACCTGTAGTTGAATATATCAGCCATTATTATTTCTCTTCTTGGTTTCGTGCAGTGACAATTAAAAAAAAAAAATTTGGTACTAGAAACTCGTCTTTGTTATTCCAGTTTCGTTGTGATTCATTTTCATGTGAACCTAGGAGATTTCTTTTGTCTCGTGTGAATGCGACTAAGAAATCTTGATTATTGTTTGGTTAGTTTGATAAGAACTTGTAAGAAATTACGAGGGGAAAAAGGCAAGAGTGGTGAGTACATATTGAGGGTAAAACCCGAATTGTGTAAACACGAGTGTTGAGTGAACTGATTATTCGAGCGAAAACACATGAGGAAGTGTTGTGAGGTCCTTTATTATTATTATTATTTTTTTCATATTTTTTTTGTTGCAGGAAAACATATCCGGAAACAAAGATAAAGGCTCTACTGAGGATTCTTCCATCCCTACGGATATAAAGCTTTGGAAGGAGGCATTAGCAAAGGAGATGAGACGGATGATAAGAGGGGAACTGGAACAATTACATGAGCGATTAGATCAAGCGAAAAACTCACGTGCGGAACAGCCATAACCCGTTCCACAATCACGTAGGCGAGAGAGAGTTCCGGTTAGAGAAGAAGTTAATGATTACTACGGGGATGATAATGACATAGAGGAGGCTGATCACATGTCCAATATGAGTGTGGGAAGATTTAGGCGTGGAATAGGAGGTAGAGGAGTTAGGTATGAGAATAGAGAAGATAGGTATGGGAATAGAGGAGATAGGTATGGAGAGAGAGTTGATAATAATTTGGGTAGTATAAAGGTGAAGATTCCAACCTTCCAAGGTAAAACTGATCCTGAAGCGTATTTGGAGTGGGAGAAAAGAATAGAGTTAGTGTTTGATTGCCATGAGTATTCAGAATTGAAGAAGGTGAAATTGGCAGCCATAGAATTCACTGATTATGCTATTGTTTGGTGGGATCAACTGATTGTGAGTAGGAGACGGAATGGAGAAAGACCTATTGAGATATGGGATGAGATGAAAGCTGTTATGAGGAGGAGATTCATTCTAAGACACTATTATAGGGGTTTGTTTCAAAAATTGCAAACTCTTACTCAAGGGTCTAAGTGTGTTGAAGACTACTACAAGGAGATAGAGATAACCATGATTCGAGCTGATGTAGAGGAGGACTGAGAGGTGACTATAGCGCTAGGTTTCTAAATGGGCTTAACCGAGACATTGCAAATGTAGTGGAGTTGCAACATTATGTTGAATTGACTGACATGGTACACATGGCCATTAAAGTGGTACAACAATTGAAGAGGAAGGGTTCCACACGGGTTGGGCAAAATTCGGGTTCGTCATCGTCATGGAAACCGAATTGAAGCAAGAGGGAGGACCAGCCTAGTTTCAAGGCCAAGGCCGAACCTTCCAAAGAGCATAAGTCCGGAGGCATATTAAATCAAGGTAAATCAGATTCTCAACCTTCTAGAACCCGTGACATTAAGTGTTTTAAGTGTTTGGGAGCAGGTCATATTGCATCACAATGCCCAAACAAGAGAGTAATGGTTTTGAAGGATGAGGGTGGTATCGAATCCGAGGGTGAATCTGATGATGAGCCCATGCCACCTTTGGAGGATACAAGTGACCTTGAATATCCGATGGGTGGAGAACTTTTGGTTGCGAGAAGAGCTCTTAGTGCTCAAGCCAAGGAAGATGATGAGGTACAACGTGATAACATTTGTCACACCTGTTGCCATGTTAATGATAAGGTATGTAGTATGATTATTGACGGGGGGAGTTGTACTAATGTGGCTAGCACTATTTTGGTAGAAAAATTGAATTTAGCAACTTTGAAGCACCTAAAACTTTATAAGCTACAATGGTTGAATGATAGTGGGGAAGTTAGGGTGAATAAACAGGTGTTGGTGTCATTTTCAATTGGAAAATACAAAGATAATGTTATGTGTGATGTGGTACCAATGAATGCGGGTCATATCCTTTTGGGAAGACCATGGCAGTTCGATAGACATGTGACTCATGATGGATATACCAATAGATACTCCTTTGTACTCAATAAAAGGCCAATCACTCTTATACCTTTAACCCCAAGACAAGTATATGAAGATCAAGTGAGGTTAAAAAAAGAGAGAGATGTAAAAAAAGAGAGTGAGAGTTCAAGAGAGAGAGAGACAAAGGAAAGAGAGTCTGAAACAACAAAAATAGAAAAGAAGAGTGAAAAGGAAAAAGAGGCTGATGAGAAAAAGAGAGACAAAAAACAAGTGAATTTTTATGCAAGAGAGAGTGAGGTCAAGAAGGCGTTGTTTTCTAATCAGCCAATTATTATACTTTTGTACAAAGAAGCTTGTTTTAGTGCTAATGAACTTGACTCTTCTGTGTCTAGTGTTGTTGTTTCATTTTTGCGGGAATTTGATGAGGTGTTTCCCGAAGAGATGCCAATGGGTTTACCATCAATAAGGGGGATTGAGCACCAAATTGACTTTGTACCCTGAGCACCCATCCTAAATAGACCAGCCTATAGAAGTAATCCCGAGAAGATAAAGGAGCTTCAAAGGCAGGTTAGTGAGCTCATGGAAAAGGGATATGTGCGTGAGAGTATAAGTCCTTGTGCAGTTCCCGTATTGCTTGTGCCTAAGAAGGATGGAACATGGAGGATGTGCGTTGATTGTCGTGCCATCAACAATATCACTGTAAAGTATCGACATCTTATTCTTAGATTAGATGATATGCTTGATGAATTGCATGGTTCTATTGTTTTTACTAAAATTGATTTTAAGAGTGGATATCATCAAATTAGAATGAAAGAAGGAGATGAGTGGAAAACTACTTTCAAAACAAAATATGGTTTATATGAATGGTTAGTTATGCCTTTTGGATTAACTAATGCACCAAGTACTTTCGTGAGATTAATGAACCATATGTTGCATGCTTTTATTGGAAGATTTGTGGTTGTTTACTTTCATGACATTTTGATTTATAGCAAAAATTTGGATGAGCATGTTGAACATTTAAAACTTGTTTTAGGTGTTTTAAGAACGTGATGGGATCCAAGCAAGTAAGCGCATTTGGACGATTTGGATAAGTCACTAAGACTTCAAAACATTGTTCAAGTTGAAAATCACTGATCTTGAAGGCTATTGGGCTTAATCATGAAGGCTTTGGATGCTAATGGAAGATAATTAGATGCAAACTAGAGTTATTTGGGCTTTAAATAAATTGGGCTGAGTTTATTTGAAATTGTAATGGGTTTTAAGTTAAATTAGCTTATTTTATTTTAGTGTGTATTATTTGGGCTGACATATTATAATTAACTTAAGCCCATATTTAATTATTGTAAACCCATGAGTATGTTTAATAAGCCCAATTATTAGGGGGCTAGGGTTTCATGTTATGTTTTATTTTCTTTGCTAATAAAAAGGCTTGTAACCCTAAGAAAATAACAAGATGAATGAAGTTGCAGTCAATTAGGTTTAATTGAGAGTGAATTTTCTCTCTTGTTCTTCATGAACATATGATCTTATCAAGCTATGCTTGTGGCGATCAAAACCATGACTTATCTCTCACTTTCTCATTTATGTCTTGTGAGTGACGTCAATATCTTTCTTTTATAATTTTGGTTCTTGATTGAGTTCTAATCATTGGGTCAAAGTTCTTTATAACTTTGGTTCTTGATTGACATATAATCAATGGGTCAAAATTTCTTATTTTATAAACCTATTTTAATCTTTCTTGGGGTTGTGTTTCAATTTGGTCGTGGGTGTCGTATCTTTATATATGGGGTTCGCATCAGTTGATATCAGAGCTTTGGGTATTAATTCAGGTTTGATTTATCATTTTTTTATGTTTTCTGTTATGTTTCTGTTTTTATTTTTATTTTTTTACTTTTGACCGCATGTCAATAATTTCTTTTAGTGTTTTGTTTGCCTTGGTCGAATCAATCTTATGCTTCGTCAATTATCATTAGCTATTTGTCTTTGTCGCATCTCACTGTCCAACATTGATCCATTATTTATATGTTTTCTTTTTCTTTTGATTTTTTGGAGTCTGCGCATTACCATCATTCTTCCATCAATTATACTTTTTTTTTTTTTTTTTTGCTTTTGTTTCTTGTCTGCATAAGGTATCCAACATCACTTTATTATATATATACATTTTGTTTTTTTCCTTGTTGACCGTACCATCTTGGCATCATCTTGGGCTGTTCGCATATGCTCTCATTGTTTGGACTATCCACATCATCAACTTTGTTTGCATCCAGTTTACAGGTCTTGTTTTCTAGACTGATCGGGTCTTCGTATTCATTTGGTCTGGTTTCTTTCTTGTTTCCTAGTTCAAGTCTTGTTTCTTATTTCATCTTGCTTATTAGTTTTAATTATTGTGCGCGTTCTGGATTGATTTAAAAAAAATAATAATAAGCAAACAGTTTGAGCGTGCAAAGAGAATGTTGAGTTAAATCAAGAGTGCCGAGTGATAAACACATGAGGAGTGACTGGAGTGAAACACAAAGGGTTTTGTGAGGTTATTTCCCTAACATTCTTTTCAGGTGTCAATCAAATCATCGCACAACAATGAAGATGAGTCACGATTTGAGGACAAATCGTCTTGAGGAAAGAGGGAATGATGGGATTCCAAGCAAACAAGTAAATTTGGACGATTTGGAGGAGTCACCAAGACTTCAAAATATTGTTCAAGTTTAAAATCACTGATCTTGAAGGTTATTGGGCTTAATCTTGGAGGCTTTAGAGTAACTGAAGACAATTGGAGGCAAATTGGAGTTATTTGAGCTTTAAATAAATTAGATTGAGTTTATTTTTAATTGTAATGGGCTTATAAATTAAGTTAGTTCATTTAATTTCATGTTGGGTCTTAATTTATATATTGGGCTGAAATATTTAATGAACTTAAGCCCATGTTTAATTATTTTAAGTCCATGAGTGTATTTAATGAGTCCAATTATTAGGGGTTAGGGTTTCATTTTATGTTTTATTTTCTTTGCCTATAAAAATGCTTGTTTTGTAACCCGAAGAAAATAACAAGATGAATGAAGTTACAGCCAATTAGGTTTAATTGAGAGTGAATTTTCTCTCTTGTTCTTCATGAACATATGATCTTATCAAGCTATGCTTATGGTGATCAAAACCATGACTTATCTCTCACCTTCTCATCTATGTCTTGGGAGTGGCGTCAATATCTTTCTTTTATAATTTTGGTTCTTGATTGAGTTCTAATCATTGGGTCAAAGTTCTTTATAACTTTGGTTTTTTGATTGACATATAATCAATGAGTCAAAATTCTTTTGTTATAAACCTATTTTAATCTTTCTTGGGGTTGTGTTTCAATTTGGTCGTGGGTGTCATATCTTTATATACGGGGTTCGCATTAGAACAGAAAGTTGTTTGCTAATCTCAAAAAGTGCACATTTTGCACCGATAAGCTTGTATTTCTGGGTTTTGTCATTAGTGCTAAGGGAATTGGGGTTGATGAAGAAAATGTTAAGGCAATTAGGGAGTGGCCGAAACCTACAAATGTGGGACAAGTGAGAAGTTTTCATGGGCTGGCTAGTTTTTATAGGAGGTTTGTGAAAGATTTTAGTAGTCTAGCCGCACCTTTAACTGAAGTTATCAAAAAGAATGTGGGGTTTAAGTGGGGTAAGGAACAAGAAAAGACATTTAACTTGATTAAGAAGAAATTAACTAATGCACCTTTGCTTGCTTTGCCTGACTTTGCTAAAACTTTTGAGATTGAGTGTGATGCTTCAGGAATAAGTATTGGAGCTGTTCTAATGCAAAAAGGACGTCCCATCGCATTTTTTAGTGAGAAGATAAGTGGAGCAGCCTTGAATTATCCCACATATGACAAGGAGATGTATGCCTTGATTAGGGCATTGGAAACTTGGTAACATTACCTTTGGCTGAAAGAATTTTTTATTCACACTGATCATGAGTCTTTGAAGCATTTAAAGGGGCAACACAAGCTAAATAAGCGGCATGCCAAGTGGGTGGAGTTTATTGAAACATTTCCATATATGATCAAGTACAAAAAAGGTAAGGAAAACGTGGTCGCCAATGCTTTGTCTAGAAGGTATATTTTACTATCTACTTTGGATGCTAGATTGCTTGGCTTTGATTACATTAAAGAATTGTATGTGGAAGATTCTGATTTTATAGCAAAGTATTCAATGCATGTGAAAAGGTAGCGTTTGGTAAGTTTTATAGGCATGATGGATTTTTGTTTAAACAAACTAAATTAGGCGTGCCTAAGAGTTCTTTGCGTGAATTGCTTGTTAGAGAAGCTCACAGGGGAGGTTTGATGGGGCATTTTGGTATAGCCAAGACACTAGATGTTGTGTTAGGTTTGCCTAGGTCCAAAAGGGGTAGGGACTCTATATATGTGGTTGTTGATAGGTTTTCTAAAATGGCACATTTCATTCCTTGTCATAAAACTGATGATGCATCACATATTGTTGATTTGTTTTTCAAAGAAATTGTTAGATTGCATGGCATGCCTAAGACCATTGTTTCAGATAGGGATGCTAAGTTCTTAGGGTACTTTTGGAAGATTTTATGGGGTAGGTTAGGAACTAAGCTCTTATTTTCTACTACTTGTCATCCCTAAACTGATGGTCAAACTGAAGTAGTTAATAGGACTTTATCTGCCTTGTTACATGCTATAATACAAAAGAACTTAAAAACATGGGAGAATTGTTTGCCGCATGTAGAATTTGCTTATAATAGGAGTGTGCATTCTGCAACTCATTTTTCACCTTTTGAAGTTGTGTATGGTTTTAATCTATTGACTCCTTTAGATCTAATTCCTTTACCTGTGAATGAGCATGTTAACTTGGATGGGAAGAAAAAGGTAGATTTTGTCAAGCAAATTCGTGAAAAGACTCGACAAAACATAGAGAGGAGAACTGAGCAATATGCCACGCAAGCTAATAAAGGACGCAAGAAAGTTGTGTTTGAACCTGGTAACTGGGTGTGGTTACATATGAGGAAGGAACGATTTCCAGTGCAACGACATTCTAAACTACTTCTGAGGGGAGATGGCCCATTTCAAGTGATTGAACGAATCAATGACAACACTTACAAGCTAGATCTTCCAGGTGAGTATAATGTTAGTGTAAGCTTCAATGTTTTTTATTTGTCTCCTTTTGATGTAGGTGACGATTTGAGGACAAATCATTTTCAAGAGGGAGGGAATGACACGAACAAGGGAGCTATACCAAGTGACCCATTACATGTTCCGGTTGGGCCAATAACAAGGGTAAGGGCTAAGAGATTCAAGGAAGTACTAAATGGCCTGATTCAAGACACTTGGGCTGATTTCGACTTAATAAAGTCCAAGATGAGCCCATATGAAGACCAAGGTCTAGTTAACATCATCAAGGCAATTAATTGGGCTGTGATGCGGAACCCTAAGACCCAAATTGTTTCTTCGAACTCTTTATCACTCACAACTAGATTTGATTCACACCAAAGTAATTCAGGTTGATTTGTTCTATCACCCAAGAAATGCGTTTTGACAAAAACCCAAGAGAACAACCCTTGAACCCAAGATCAAAGCAATCAAAAACAATAGAAATAGGAAGTAGAATTGAAATACAAAGATAAACTCAATTGCATCAATTCAACACCTTAAGCATAAAATCAAAAGAAAGCAAACTCTCTTAAATTCCATATGGGAAATGTTTGAAGAAATATTCAAGTCCCCAAAAATGAAATTAAACAGCCCTATTTAAAGATTTTATAACCAAAATGTATATTGAGCCTAAGCACTAATCAAGGTGGAGTCAACCCTCTCATAAATGCCAAAAATAACTTCTTGATTCTTGCCATTAGTGATTCCTTGATTCTTGCCATCATGAATGTCAAAATAACTCCTTGATTCTTGCCATTAATTAGTGAATGAATCTGGACACCACTTGAATGGTTGGAAAGGAGATGGGCTGAATCCAAAGCTAGTCTTTTAGCCCAATTACATTAATCAAATTGGGCTCTTTAAGATCTCCATGCTTAGATAGCCCATTATCAACCCAATTTTGCACAAATAGTTGAAGTTGTTCCTTTAACCTTTTAGCTTGGGCCCTAGTGATTGGTCTGTTAAAATCTCCAAGATGAATCTCCAAGTCACTTCCTTGAGTACTAGTGGCATATGGAGCGGCATTTGTAACAGGCTAAACGGGAGTTGACTTGGGTGTGTGGCAGAGAGCTTGGGTGTGTGGCACAAGCTAGGGTGTGTGGAGAAGATTCAATTTCAGTTGTGTCCTTTTTAGATTTTCAATGAATAATGAATTGATTTGTTTCTCAAATTAAGAGGTTGATTTGCTTTAATTTCAGCCTTCCAAATAGGGATTAAGTCAATTAGTTGATTGTTTTAGTTTTAATTAGTTTCCTATTTTTGTAAGGCATTTAATGGTCGAATATTTTGTTCCTTTCTGGAAAAGGCATGTAGCCTCTCTTTTCTTTTAGGGTTTTAGTTTATAAAGAACAAAAAGGATGTAATAGGAGGCAGATTGAAAATTGAATGAAAATTTGAAAGCTTAATTTCTCTTTTGTTCTTTGAGAACTAATTGGAACTTATCAGATTTCTCTGTGGCGTTTCTCTTAGACTTATCAATCGAGTATTCCATCGTTGATTGTGGCATCATCCTTATACCAAGGTTCACATCTCGTTATAGGTGTTGGGTCGCAGTTTCCATTCAAACCAGAGATTAGAACGATCTTAGGCATCAATTGTGATACAAATGATGAGATTAGCATCAATGGTTGTATTTGAGTGCAAACTTCTTGAATCAACCCATTAAGTGCTTCATTGAACTTCTTAGCTCGAGCCCTCATAACCGGTCCAATAGAGATTTGAATTGGATCCTTTGGAGACACACCTTGAACCGCATCACTTCAAAATTGTCTTAGAAAACAGTCTTGGTTTCTTCTCTTGATTACGGGTTTTGTCATGGGTTTGTGGGGTTCGTATCATGCAAACTCAACAAATGGCAAATAATCTTCCCAAGTTTTCAAGTTTTTACCAACAACGGCACGTAATAAGTTTCCTAAAGTTCTATTCACTACCTTTGTTTGTCCATCAGTTTGTGGATGACAAGTTGTAGAATAAAGCAACTTAGTTCCTAACTTACCCCACAAAACTTTCCAAAAATGGCTTAAGAACTTAACATCCCTATTATAAACAATTATCTTAGGAACACCATGCAAATGCACAACCTCCCTAAAGAACAAGTCAGCAATATTTGTTGCATCATCAGTCTTGTGACATGCAATAAAATGCGCCACTTTACTAAATCTATCCACAACAACAAATATGTTATCTCTACCTTTTTTTGTCCTAGGTAAACCCAAAACAAAATCCATTGAAATATCAACCCAAGGGGCCGTAGGAGTAGGTAAAGGCATATACAATCCATGCAGTAAGATTGTAGATTTAGCTTGTCTACATAAAATGCATTTAGAACATATTCTTGTTACATTTCTACGCATATTAGGCCAAAAGAAATGTTCATGCAATATGTCTAATGTCTTAGCCACACCAAAATGACCCATTAAACCTCCACTATGTGCCTCATGCACAAGCAATTCCCTCAAAGAACATATAGGCACGCACAATTTACCTTCTCTAAACAAGAATCCATCATGCCTATAGAACTTTTGAAAAGCTATATGCTCACACGCATTATACACATTGGCAAAATCAGAATCAGTAACATACATTTCTTTAATTTGTTTAAATCCTAAAAGCTTAGAACTTAAAATTGTGATTAAGGCATACCTCCTAGAAAGTGCATTAGCTACCACATTCTCTTTACCTTGCTTATATTGAATCACAAAAGGAAAGGTTTCAATGAATTCCATCCATTTTGCATGATGTTGATTCAGCTTAGTTTGTCCCTTCAAGTGCTTCAAGGACTCATGATCAGTGTGGATCACGAATTCCTTTGGTCATAAATAATGCTGCCATGTTTCTAATGCCCTTACCAAAGCATAGAGCTCTTTGTCGTATGTGGAATAATTCAAGACAGCCCCATTGAGTTTTTCACTGAAGTAAGCAATGGGTCGTTTGTCTTGCATGAGAACAACATTTATACCAATACCAGAAGCATCACATTCGATTTCAAATGTTTTAAAAAAATTTGGTAAAATAAGTAAGGGAGCAGAACTGAGCTTTTCTTTCAAAGTGTTGAATGCGATTTCTTGCGCTTCACCCCACTTAAAACCTACATCTTTCTTGATGATCTCAGTTAAAGGCGCGGCAATTGATGCGAACCCCGTATATAACGATACGACACCAACGATCACATTGAAACACAACCCCTAAGAAAGTTAATTCAGATTATAGCAAAAGAATTTTGACCCGTTGATTATATGTCAATCAAAGAATTAAAGTTATAAAAAACTTTGACTCAATGATTAGAACTCAATCAAGAACCAAAATTATAAAAGAAGGATATTGACGCCACTCCCAAGACATAGATGAGAAGATGAGAGATAAGTCATGGTTTTGATCGCCACAAGCATAGCTTGATAAGATCACATGTTCATGATGATGAACAAGAGAGAAAATTCACTCTCTCAATTAAACCTAATTGCTGCAACTTCATTCATATTGTTATTTTCTTAGGGTTACAATGCTTTTTATAGGCAAAGAAATATAATATAATATGAAACCCTAGCCCCCTAACAATTGGGTTCACTAAACATACTCATGGGTTTACAATAATTAAATTTGAGCTTAAGTTAATTATAATATGTCAGCCCAAATAATATAAACCAAAATAAAATAAGCTAACTTAACTTAAAAACTCATTACAATTAAAATAAGCTTAGCCCAAATTATTTAAATCTCAAATAACTCCAATAAGTCTCCAATAAAGCCCAAATAACTATAGTTTGCCTTTAATTGTCTTCCATTAGCATCCAAAGCCTTCATAATTAAGCCTCATTGCCTTAAATTGCTTCATTGCCCAATTGTCTCGTGTTCCTTCATGATTGCTATCTTGGTTTCTATCATTCCCGCTTTCCTCAAAACGATTTGTCCTCAAATCGTGGCCCATCTAGTTATCCGAAGT
Organism: Dimocarpus longan; assembly: GCA_022984855.1. Classification (NCBI taxonomy): domain Eukaryota; kingdom Viridiplantae; phylum Streptophyta; class Magnoliopsida; order Sapindales; family Sapindaceae; genus Dimocarpus; species Dimocarpus longan. Next base: position 1,061,824 of record CM041026.1, read on the forward strand.
CTTGATTGAAAACCTGAAAGAATGTTAGAAAAAATCTCACAACACTCCCTCACGTGTTTTGCTCAACACTTCCTTTCCACGCTCAAACTTTTTCCTCCATTTTAATGTCAAATCAGAACGCGCGCAATAAATAAAACGAACCAGCAAGATGAAACTCTAACAAGACTTGAAGTAGAAAACAAGAAAGAAACCAGACCAGATGAATGCAAAAACCAGATCAGTCTAGAAACACAAGACTTGTAAACTAGATGCAAACAAAGTTGATGATGCGGACAGTCTAAACAATGAGAGCAGATGCGAACAGCCCAAGATGATATGATCAGAAAAAACAAAATAACCAGATTGCTAGAACTTGACGTGAACACGGCAAAAGAAAAAAAACAATAATAATAATAATAATAATAACAAATCAGACCAGTAATAAAAAAAAAAACAGCTGCAAGACACAAAACAAAAATTGATAAATCAAACCTGATTTAATACCCAAAGCTCTGATATCAACTGATGCGAACCCCGTATATAACGATACGACACCCACGATCAAATTGAAACACAATCCCCAAGAAAGTTAATTCAGATTATAGCAAAAAACTTTTGACCCGTTGATTATATGTCAATCAAAGAACCAAGATCACATGTTCATCAAGAACAAGAGAGAAAATTCACTCTCTCAATAAAACATAAGTGGCTGCATTTTCATTAATCTTGTTATCTTTTTTTTAGGGTTACAAGACAAGCTTTTTTATAGGCAAATAAAATAAACTAGTTTTGGGACATAATTAATTCCTAAACAAAAAAGTCTAAATTGTAAGGCTTAAAATCTAGGAAAATAAAATCAACATGGAAAGTAAATAATCCTAATAAAATAACCTACTAAATAAGAGATTGAGTGATATTAAATTTACAAGATCTTCTGAATATCCAAGATTTGCAAGATATACATTAAATTTTTAATATCTTTTGAATCTCCAAGATTTGCTAGATATGTATTGAATTTTCAAGATCTTCTGAATCTTCAAAGTTTGCTAGATATTTTGAATAACACCAAAATGGCTCATTGTAGTTAAGCCCAAATTTGCTTGCTTCCTTGGGTTCCATCATTCCCCCTCTCCTCAAAACGATTTGTCCTCAAATCGTGACTCATCTTTATTGTTGTTCAAATAGGTAATTTAAACCTGAAAATAATGTTAGAAAATCCTCACGTATTTCACTCCAATCACTCGTGTGTTTCACAATTTTTTTTTTCGTCCCCTTCTTATTTTTAATAAAATCAGGAAAATAAAAATAAAAAATAAAAATAAATCAGACCAGAAAATGCTGCGAAAAAAGTTTTGAAGCTAACTTGATATGGTGCGAAAAAGTTGTGGTGAGAAGCGAATCAACAGAATGATTTGATGAAGTAAGATGAGACAAAAAAATAATAATAATAAAATGAAAGGTAGATTGATGTTGGGTGGCGTAGACAAGAACAAAGAAAAATAAAATGAAATACGAAAAACTAATTGATAAACTAAAATGATGAATATGCAGAAAAGAAAAAAAAAACAAATAAATTGGATAACCAAACCTGAATTAATACCAAAAGCTCTGATACCAACTGATGCGAATCCCGTATATAAAGATATGACACCCATAACTAAATTGAAACACAACCCCAAGAAAGATTAAAACAGGTTTATAAAATAAGAAATTTTGACCCATTGATTATATGTCAATCAAAGAACCAAAGTTATAAAGAACTTTGACCTAATGAATAGAACTCAATCAAGAACCAAAATTATAAAAGAAGGATATTGACGCCACTCCCAAGACATAGATGAGAAGGTGAGAGATAAGTCATGGTTTGATCGCCACAAGCAAAGCTTGATAAGATCACATGTTCATGAAGAACAAGAGAGAAAATTCTCTCTCTCAATAAAACATAAGCGGCTGCCTCTTCATTCATCTTGTTATTTGCTTAGGGTTACAATGCTTTTTATAGGCAAAGAAATATAACATAATATAAAACCCTAACCCCCTAACAATTGGGCTCAGTAAACATACTCATGGGTTTACAATAATTAAATATGAGCTTAAGTTAATTATAATATGTCAGCCCAAATAATATAAACCAAAATAAAATAAGTTAACTTAACTTAAAAACCCATTATAATTAAAATAAGCTCAGCCCAAATTATTTAAATCTCAAATAACTCTAATAAGTCTCCAATAAAGCCCAAATAACTATAGTTTGCCTCTAATTATCTTCCATTAGCATCCAAAGATTCATAATTAAGCCTCATTGCCTTAAATTGTCTCCTTGCCCGATTGTCTCGTGTTCCTCCATGATTGCTATCTTGGTTTCCATCAGCAATGGTGCTGAAATTTTTCACAAACCTCCGATAAAATCCAACTATGTCATGAAAGCTCCCTACTTCCGTTGTTGTTGTTAGGGTGGGCCAATCAATGATGGCCTTCACTTTTTCTTCATCAACTTTCCACGCCCCTAGCACTAACAACAAACCCAAGAAACACAACTCTATCTATGCAAAAAGTGCACTTTGTCAAGTTAGCATATAGTTTTTCACGCATCAAAGCTTCAAGCACACATCTCAAATGACTAATATGATCATGTAAGCTCTTACTATATACTAAAATGTCATCAAAATAGACAACCATAAATTTGCCTATAAATGCATGCAATACATGGTTCATAAGTCGCATAAACGTGTTAGGTGCATTAGTTAAACCAAAAGTGCTGTGAGCAGCACACATGACATTGGAGTTGAGGGTGCATGCGACAAGGATGGTTGTTCCGAGGATGAATTGAGTATACCCGATGGACCAATCACAAGAGCAAGGTCAAAGAGGTTAAAAAAAGGGGGAAGAGAAGGAAAAAGGAAGATTAAGCAATTTCAATCCATTTTTGAAGCTCCAAACCTCATTTCCAAGCAAATTCAAGTTAGAATACCAAGCCCTAATCAAGAATAAGGTGATGCGAACCCCGTATATAGCGATACGACACCCATAAATAATTGAATTAACAACCTTAAGAAAGTTTAATTCAGGAACAAAGAAAATAAAAAGAAAGTATATTAACCCAATGATTAGTGAATCACGAACCAAGATAACAAAGACGCCACTCCCAAGAACAGGCGAAGAATAAGGGAGATAAGTCAAGTGATAAATCAAGAATCAAACCTTGATAAATTCTCAAAGTTCTTCAAGAACAAAGAGAGAAAACTGAAATTTTATATAAAAAATTGTCTAATCTCGTTTTTGAGCATCACATGGCCTTTTATAGCTAAAATAAATGAAACCCTAGCTTTTAAATATTGCATGGACGCCCTAACCATTAATACACCCCACTTGAGCTTAAAATAACTAAGTTTGGGCTTAAAATAATTAATATGACAGTCCAATATATAAACTAATAACCCAACATGTAATAAAACAAATTAAATCCCAATAATGTTAAAGTTTGATACTTAACTAACTAATTAAATAAACTAATTTAATTAAATCAACCCCAAACACAAATTAGGCCCAAATTAATACAAACAAATTAAACTAACCTAATATGTCTTCAAATAGCCACCCAAGCCCAAATATTCAATATTTATGATCTTGGGCTTGTTCTTGAGCTTGGATAATGTTTTGGAGCCTTGGTGTTCTCTTCATACCGTCCAACATTTGTTGCACAATACTCTTGGCCCAAATCTCTTGAATCAGCCTATTTAAAGTCTCATTCATCCCTTTAGCTATAGCTCTTGTAATAGGTCCTATATTGATGCTTAAAGGATCATTAAACTTGTTTCCTTGGTTTCCATCATTCCCCCTCTCCTTAAAAGGATTTGTCCTCAAATCTGCAACTGCATCAAAATCAAAAGGAGAAAGATCATAAATATTAAAGGTTGTACTAACATTATACTCACCTGGCAAGTCTATCTTGTATGCATTATCATTGATGCGTTCAAGCACTTGGAATAGACCATCTCCACGCAGCTGCAACTTAGATTTCCATTGCTCAGGAAATCTCTCCTTGCACATATGCACCCAAACCCAATCTCCAGGTTCGAACACAACTTTCTTTCGCCTTTTGGTTGCTTGAGTCGCATATTGCTTGGTCCTCCTTTCAATATGTTGCCTAACTTTTGCATGTAACTGCCTAATAAAATCAGCTTTCTTTTTCCCATCTAAGTTCGTTCTTTCCTCCATAGATAAAGGTATCTAATCCAATGGAGTAAGTGGATTGAACCCATATACCACTTCAAATGGCGAACAACCAGTAGTCAAATGCATGCTTCTATTGTAAGCAAACTCTACATGTAACAAACAATCTTCCCAATTCTTCAAGTTCTTTTGGATGATGGAACGTAGTAAAGTACCCAGAGTCCTGTTAACCACCTCCGTTTGTCCATCGGTTTGTGGATGGCAAGTAGTGAAAAATAACAGCTTCGTTCCTAACTTTCCTTAGAAATTCCTCCAAAAATGGTTAAGAACTATGCATCTCGGTCTAAAACAATACTCTTTGGTACTCCATGAAGTCGAACAATCTCCTAGAAGAATAAATCAACAACGTGTGTCGCATCGTCGGTCTTGTGACATGGTATGAAGTGAGCTATCTTCGAAAACCTATCAACCACAACAAATACCGAATCTCGACCCTTTTTGGACCTAGGTAAACCCAACACAAAATCCATAGAAATATCACTCCAAGGTTCACTAAGTATAGGTCAAAGTGTATACAAACCATGCGGTAGAGCCCTAGACCTCGAATGTCTACATGTTATTCACTTATCACAAACTTTCTCAACATCTCTCTTCATGTGCGGCCAAAAGAAATGTTCGTTTAACACATCTAAAGTTTTCCTAACACCAAAATGTCTCATTCGTCCTGTCCCATGTGCTTTTCTAACTAACAACTCTCTAGATCCTTGAGGAATACATAGCCTATTCTCCCTAAATAAAAATCCCTCATGCCTATAGAATTTACCAAAGACAGTGTTCTCACAAGCAACATACATGGAAGAAAAATTAGGATCATTCACATACAAGTCCTTGATATGCTCAAAACCCAATAATCTTGCATTCAATGTAGAAATTAATGTATACCTATGATGGACACCCAGGAAGCAAGCAAGTCATTCATCAAGGTATTCATCAAAGCCATCCTAACAATCATTTGAACATTAATGGTGGACCGACGACAAGGGACAAAATTAAGAGAATCAAGCATGAAGACTTTAATTGGGCTGGTTGCCTGAAGGGACAACCCCAAGAAAGATTAAAACCGGTTTATAAAAAAAAAAGAATTTTGACCTATTGATTATATGTCAATCAAAGAACCAAAGTTATAAAGAACTTTGACCCGATGATTAGAACTCAATCAAGAACCAAAATTATAAAAGAAGGATATTGACGCCACTCCCAAGACATAGATAAGAAGGCGGGAGATAAGTCATGGTTTGATCGCCACAAGCAAAGTTTGATAAGATCACATGTTCATGAAGAACAAGAGAGAAAATTCACTCTCTCAATAAAGCATAAGGTAGTTGCATCTTCATTCATCTTGTTATTTTTTTCTTATTGCTTAGGGTTGCAAGCCTTTTTATAGGCATACAATTCTAAATCTAATAGAAAACTAAAATAAACTCTCAATCCTAAATCTAATAGTAAACTAAAATAAAATTCTAATTTAATTAACTCTCAGCCCAATAATTAAAAGCCCAATATAAAATTAAATATACTAACTAATTTAAAACCTAACCCATAATACAAATTAAGCCCAAATTAATACAAACAAATAAATAACAGCTCAATTTGCGTCTAATTGCCTTCATGATTGATAATCTTCAGGCAACCAGCTCAATTAAAGTCTTCATGCTTGATTCTCTTAATTTTGTCCCTTGTCATCGGTCCACCATTAATGTTCAAACGATTGTTAGGATGACTTTGATGAATACCTTGATGAATGACTTGCTTGCTTCCTGGGTGTCCATCATTCTTCCTTTCCTCAAAACGATTTGTCCTCAAATCGTGACCTATCTAGTTGTTTGAAGTCTTGATTGAAAACCTGAAAATAATGTTTGAAAATAACCTCTCACACTCCCTCACGTGTTTCACTCAACACTCGGAGTTTCACTTTTTGAATTTCGTTCACTCATAATTCTCCTTTATTTTTTTTAATCAAACTAGAACATACTTTCAATAATTTCAATGTAGAATTTACGGATTGAATCACGATGAAACAATAGATAGATCTTGCAAATCAAGAAACCCTAGGTGATGAATCAATTAAGAATTGACATATAAAAGGCTTATTAAACCTAAAATTTCAATCAGAAGTTTATCGAATAAAGCTTTAGCCTCCATTGTTCTTTTGAGAACTTTGAGATTGCATCAAGAATTATTTTTGATTTATTAACCTTGACTTATCTCAACAAAGAAAAACGCACACACAAAGAACACGAAAGAAATAAGGACCAACAATGACACTAGAATGATGAAATAATGAAAAGCAATCTGATCTCAAGAAAAGATTTCGAACACCGCAAAGATCTTGAATTGCAAATAAGGTAAATTAATATCAACTCACTTCAATCCAAGCAATTTATGGCATTCAAACTTTTTGTTTTTTTGGATATTTTTTTTTCTTTTCTTTTTCTTTTTTTTTTTGGAATTTTTTTTTTTTTAATTCAAACTAGAATGCACAATTATATGGATTGTAAATTGTGGAGTTGAACCAAAAACAAGATATTGATATGAATCTTGCAAATCAAGAGACGAATATGATAATAAATCAAGAATTCAAGAAACCCTAGAATGTGTTTTCAAGAATCCTAATTGTTGATGCGGTTCAAGAACAAAATATGAAGATTCAAACCAAGATTATTGTATTTGGTCAAGATAATTGATGAAGTGCAGACCGCAAGAATAAATTATAAATATATGGCAGATAAAAGAAGTTGGCGTGCAGTTCACAAGACATAAAAATTAAAAAGAATGCTGATTGAATGATGGGTAATGATGTGCAGCACCAGAAGACAAAAATAAGGAAGATATATATATATTTAATATTGACTGATTTTGGTACTGCAGTTTAATGAATGGTGATGCAGTTCTCAGAAGGCAAGAAAGTTGGTGATCAGATATGTGACGACAGAGTCAAAAGCAAATAAAATATTGAGATAATGGGTGGTTGTTGATGATTATGCGGCAAACAAAGCAAAGTATATGATGGTTATGCGGCTAAAGAAAAAATCAGAACAAGAATCTTAAATCGAAACCCAAACCTGAATTAATTGACCGAAGCTCTGATACCAATTGATGCGAATCCCGTATATAACGATACGACACCCACATTCTCATTTCTTTCTTAGGAGTGGTGTCGTTATATCTTTGGTTCTTGGTTCTCTAATCAACGGGTCAAAGATTTTCTATAATCTGAATTAACTTTCTTAGGGGTTGTGTTTCAATTTGATCGTGGGTGTCATATCGTTATATATGGGGTTCGTATCAACCTACGAGATAAAGCATCAGCTACAACGTTTTCCTTTTTTTGTTTGTACTTGACCACATAAGGAAACGTTTCTCTAAACTCTACCCATTTAGCATGCCTCCTACTCAACTTACTTTGTCCTTTCAAGAACTTCAAGGACTCCTGATCAGTATGAATTATAAATTCCTTAGGCCATAAATAATGTTGCCAAGTTTCTAAGGCCCTAACCAAAGCATACAACTCCTTATCATAAGTAGAACAATTCAATGATGCTCCACTTAATTTCATACTAAAATATGCTATAGGACGCCTATCTTGCAAGAGAACAGCCCCCTATACCTATTCCCGATGCATCACACTCTATCTCAAATGTCTTAGAGAAATCAGGCAATGTAAGCAATGGTGCAGAACACAATGTATCCTTAATCAAATCAAATGCATGTTGTTGCTCACTACCCCATTTGAAATCCACACTCTTTTTCACAATCTCAGTTAGTGATGCAACGATGGTGCTAAAATTTTTTAACAAATCTTCTATAAAAACTAGTTAGCCCATGAAAACTATGTACCTCACTAACATTCCTAGGTATAGGCCTATCTTTAATAGCCTTAACCTTTTCTTCATCTACTTCTATCCCTTTTGACGAACAAAATGTAAAACCCAAATCCTCGTTCGTCAGAGAGCAAATTATTTTTTCGATGGATCGCGTTCGATCGAAAAAATATAATTCTCGAGTTCGAAAATATTTGGAATAGTTATGTTAGAATAATAAAATATTAATTTTAGAGTGTGAAGACGGATTCGAAATTAGTAAAAATAATTTCGAAGATAAAATCAAGTCATAAGTGGATTACCCGGAAGGACGGACGAAATCGGATTCTGTTGTGGGCATTTTGGTACTATAGAGAAGCCCAGGAACGAAGGCCTAATGAATCGAGAAGCCCAGGAAGTACTGGTCAAAATGGTCAAGAGTCAAAGGAAGGAGAACAGTCATTCAGTAATAGATACGCCCGAGCACACTTAGTTACGCGGTTGATTGTCTTAAAACGTTAAGTATGGAGTGATTATATGAAGGTTTGGCCGGTAGGCAAAGGCATAAAGATAATCTGCTCGTAATCAGAAGGCTATTCAATAAGTGCCCTTCAGAAGAAACTATTGCAGCGATCAGGAAGTCTGTTCGTCTGCTCGAAAGTCAGAGGGGCGGTTAAGTCTGCTCGTATGGTCGGTTAAGTCTGCTCGTCCGTTCGGTTAAGTCTGCTCGTCTGTTTGGCAATAGAAACATATGATTCTTGGAAGTAGTCTGCCCGTTTGATGCAACGTCAGGTCGCTGAACATGCTATTCGCTAAAATTGACTAGTTGACCTTCTGGAAGGAGAATCAATTCAAAACAGGAAAGGAGTCGACTTACCTATTTTCATGCAAATTGAATCTCTACACTCTTGGAAATTGCTATATATGTGGAAGAGATAATCTCGAAAGATATTATCTTAATTGATGCATATTAGTTTTTGCTTTATCTGTAAGATTCTTAAGCCTATTCTGATTGTAACATCTCCGCTATAAATAGGAGATAGAATTCAGTGTAAAAGACAGAGTGAAATAAAAAATACAATTACTCCGAGAGTGAGAAGGGGTAATTATCGTGGACGTAGGCCATTGTTTTTGCCGAACCACGTAAAAATCTGATTGCACCCTGTTTGTTTTGGTCTTGGTAGTACTTGTTTTGTGTGCGATTTGTTGTGTCGCAGGTATTGGACTTGGAGAACCGGGTTGACCAAAATTGAGTGTCAACATCTTTTGGCGCTAGAGGAAGGGCTTAGACTGCGGTTTGACGACTTCTTAATACTATTCTCTTTTGTTGTGTTTTGCTGACATGACCAGGATCAAGACAACCAGGGTTGTTGCGACAGAAGCTGACCAATCGGAGGGACACCAAGGCTAGGGTCAGGCGGCAAGGACGTCTAGTGCAGCTCTGCCTCCGCTTCCCCCACAACAAGTGGCCGATGGCGGAGACATTGCCCCTGCTTGGCAACAGCGTCAGGAAGTGCGTCAGATGGCGTTAGAGAATACGGTGGCACAATTAGCAGAGGCCATTAGAACCTTGACGCAGGCTCGGGCCTAGGAGGTTCCCAGAAACGTGGACTCTCAACCTCATCACCAGTCGGTAGGTGACGTGCCTGTTAGAAGAGAAGAGGCTGGCAGGGTAAGAGAACAGCAGGCGGTTTCTGTCCATTCCTCAAATTTAAGCCCGAGAAGGGAAGGACGTCTAGTCCATAAAGAAGAAGTGGCTCCACACCCTCCCAATCCTAGAATCAGGATAAGTCAGAATGGCAGTCACCGTATGGAGAATGACCGTGGGGATGAAAGAGTTCAACAGCGCAGTATTGAGCGTATGCACCGACGAGAATCACCCCATGCAGGAAGTTCTCGTAGAAGGAATGAATCACGTGGAAGAATGTCTCTGGACCGAGGGAGGTCACGCACTCCCATCTCGGAAGGCAGAGAGAGTAGGAGGAATTGTTAATTCCCAGCGAATAGGATTGAACGACGGGACCCAATGGTGCAAGAATTAATGCAGAGGGTTCAGCAGTTAGAGACTAGACCTGGGTTCCACGGCCAGGCAAGGGAGCGAGAAGATAGAACTCCATTCTCGAGAGAGATTGAAACACAGCTGTTGCCGCCGAGATTCAAGCTCCCAAACATCCCGCTTTATGATGGGGATAGCGACCCGTATGATCATTTAGACACTTTCAACGTTCAAATGGATTTGCAGACCTATAATCCTCTGGTCAAGTGTCGGGTGTTCCCAGCGACGCTGGGGAATGTGCCAAGGACGTGGCTGAGGAGTCTTCCGGCTCACAGTATAAATAACTGGGATGAATGCCAAAGAAAATTCAAGGACCAGTACAAGCATTAAGAAAACAGCTCGCACCGACCTGCCACTTAGCAACCATCTTTCAGAAGCGGAAGGAGACTTTGAGGGATTACATCGCCAGATTCAGGCGTGAGGTAAACAATGTGGAAAATCCCTCTGATGAAAGTATTTTAATGGCTATTTCTGTAGGGTTGAGAAAGGACGGAAAGCTTTATAAAAGCATCTACAGAAATCCTGTGAAAAGCCTGGGGAAATTTTATGACCGTGCGGCAAAAGAAATTTGTTGGGAAGATACTTTCGGGCAGAAGAAGTCCAGTGAGTGAAAAACAGAGCGAGCAGCTCACGCCAAGGAAAAAAGAGGGGCCATCGTGAGAGCGAAGAGAGCGGTCACAAGCATCGCTCCAGTAATCAGGTAGCGAAGCGGTCAAAGAATGAGTCCCGGAGGAAGACATCTCCACCAAGAGATCGCTATCAGAATTACAGCATCTTGACCGATAGACAAAACAGGATATTTGAAGCAGAGAAAAGACGAGAAAATTTCAGGAAGCTAAGTCCCAAAAATATCCCGAGGAGATTCTAAGATCCAAGCAAATATTGTGCCTATCATAGAGAAAACGGACACTATACTTCTCAATGCAGGGAACTCAGGGATGCGATTGAAGAGTTGATTAGAAGAGGTCGTCTGAGGGAGTATGTGGCACAACCAGAAAATCAGCATCCTCAGCAAGGGCATCAGCCAGTACAAGAACACCCTAATACATCTCGGCAACCTGCCCAATAGCAACCACAGCAGATGGCTGATCAAGGCCACCTACCCGCTGTAAGGACCATCTTTACTATCCATGGAAGACCGCACATCGCAGGGACATCCAACAGATCACAAGAGCGCTATGCGCGGGAGGCTAGCCGCGTCCTACTAATGGGTCGTAGTGAAATGGAAGGGCCGATTAAGAAAGCCAAAGTAACTTCAGGAGGCATGATGTTTAATGAAGAAGATGCTCGAGGTGTACATTGGCCCTACAATGATGCGCTGGTCATTAGGGCAAGAATTGGCAATGCTGAAGTAAGGAGGATAATGATGGATACAGGCAGCTCGATGAATATGATGTACAGAGGATGTTTCGATCAAATGGTTTATCATCTGAGCAGTTATCACCATCCCCTGAACCCCTTTTCGGCTTTACAGGAGATGCAATCGTGTCGTTGGGACATATTAGACTTCCTCTTGCTATAGGGGATTCGGACAGGCAAGCTCTCATAATGATCGATTTCTTAGTTAACGATTGTCCTTCGGTATACAATGCTATCCTTGGAAGACCAGCTATGAATGACTTAGATATAGCAATATCCACTAGAACGCTCACTATTAAATTTCTCACTCCGAATGGGGTAGGATGTGTGAGAGGAGAACAGAAAGTGGCGAGAAGGTGCTATAAAAATGCAGTGAAGGCTGGGGTCAGAGGAAAAAAGGTTAGTATGATAACCGAGGAAAAGAAACAACCAATCAGCACTGTAGGAGTGAGTCAGGACTTAGATCTGAGGGAAATAGATGAAGATCGAGCGATAGGCCCTGTGGAAGAAATAGAGGATGTGCAGGTTAGCGAACAAGATGCCAGACGATGTTTAAAGATAGGAAAAGATCTACTCTCAGGCATCAAGGAACAGCTCGTTAGATTTTTAAAAGAAAATCTGCATGTCTTCACATGGAATCATGAAGACATGATAGGGATCAGCCCAGACGTAATGTCGCATAGGTTGAACATCAATCCTCTCCATAAGTCAGTTCGTCAAAAGAGAAGACCGATGACCGAGGAGAGATATGAGGCGCTCAGGGAAGAAGTAGAAAAACTTCTGGTAAACAAATTCATCAGGGAAGTTCACTACCCGGTTTGGGTAGCAAACCCTGTTCTGGTGAAGAAGAAGAACGGAAAATAGAGGACGTGTATCGACTTCACCGATCTAAATAAGGCATGTTTGAAAGACAGTTTTCCTTTACCGCGAATCAATCAGCTTGTTGATGGTACTACTGGACATCAGCTCCTCAATTTTATGGATGCCTACTCGGGGTATAACCAGATCCCAATAAACCCTGATGATGAGGAGCACACTTCCTTCGTTACTGATCGGGGGCTTTACTGCTACAAGGTGATGCCGTTTGGACTGAAGAATGCGGGAGCAACTTACCAACGGTTAGTAAATATGATGTTTGAACGTCTTATTGGGGGAACAATGGAAGTATACGTTGATGACATGTTGGTAAAATCCAAACGAGCATGCGAACATATGCGAGATTTAGAGGAGATGTTCCAGATCTTGCGAAAGTTTCAGATGAAGTTGAATCCCTTGAAGTGTGCATTTGAAGTAGCTTCGGGCAAGTTTTTAGGATTCATGGTCAACAGCAGGGGGATCGAAGCAAATTCTGAAAGAATTAAAGCCCTCGTTGACATGAAATCGCTCACTAAGATCAAGGAAGTGCAGAGTCTAAACGATCAAATTGCCGCGCTGAGCAGGTTTATATCCAGGTCAACGGACAGATGCATTCCATTTTTCGACGTGCTGAAAAAGGCTAGAAACTTTTAGTGGACTGAGGAATGTGAGTCAGCCTTTCAGCAATTGAAGGAATACATGGGCCGGGCACCTTTACTATCCAAGCCAGTAGAAGGGGAGAAACTGGTCGTTTATTTGGGAGTTTCCCAACAGGCCCTTAGCATGGCCCTGATTCATGAAAAAGACGGAAAGCAACTCCCTGTGTACTATATTAGCAAAAGGTTGCTCGATGCAGAAACCAGATATATGCCCATGGAAAAGCTCGCATACTGTTTGGTGATAGCATCAATGAAGCTCCGCCCTTACTTCCAGGTCCATGCCATTGAAGTTCCGACCAAGTACCCCCTGAAACAGGTTCTTCAAAAGCCTGACATCTCTGGTCGTTTGCTTAAATGGGCCATCGAGCTTGCTCAGTTTGAAATAGAATTTAAGCCCCGAACAGCAATCAAAGGGCAGGTATTAGCAAATTTCGTGGCTGAATTCACAAGGCTGAGCAGTGAAGAACTCGAGTCTTCTGAAGGTCCGTTTTGGGAGCTGTATGTAGATGGATCCTCGAGTGAGCAGAAGGTAGGAGCCGGTGTAATGCTGATAAGCCCAGAAGATCATAGAATTCTATGTGCCTTAAGATTCAAATTTAAGGCCACCAATAATGAGGCCGAGTATGAAGCGTTGTTGGCAGGAATACGATTGGCCAAAGAAGTACGAGCAAAACGGGTAAGGATCTACAGTGATTCCCAACTTGTTGTATGCCAGGTCCGGGAAGAATACCAGGCCAAAGGATAAAAAATGGCCATCTATTTGCAAAAGGTCCGGGAACTTCTGGCAGGACTCGAAAAGTACGAATTGCAGCATGTCTCGCGAACACAAAACTCTCATGCGGATGCATTAGCTCGTTTGGCCACTGCCAAAGATGCAGATTTCATGGGGGCTGTACCAGTAGAAGTGTTGCCGGTTCCAAGCACAGAATCACGAGATGAGATGATGGCGATTGTGGTGGCATAGGACTCCTGGATGAATCCTCTAGTGGAGTATTTGCAAAACGGAAAATTACCCGAAGAAAAATTAGAATCTCATCGTCTTCGAACGCGAGCGGCCCAATACTGCATCTATGATGATAAACTATACAAAAGAGGATTCTCAGTTCCGTTGCTTAGATGCATCGACGGCCTGGACTGCCAAGTCGTTTTAAACGAAATTCATGCTGAACATTATGGTAATTTGTGAGCGAGTAGCAATTCTTGATTTATTTGGCTGATTATGATTTCTACTCATGCTTTGAAAGGTTCAATTGCTACCTATGAGCGAGTAGACTCTGGAAAGTTCAATTGATACCTGTAAGCAAACGTTCTGGAAGATATGATTACCATCTGTGAGTAGCCGGGCTCTGGAAGGTGTAATCAATATTTGTGAGTTAAAAACGTCCTGGAAGACCTTAGCATTTCCTGTGAGTAAGCAGACTCTAGAAGGGATGCTTATGGCCTGTGTATAGGGTGAGTTATGGCTTTCGTAACAGGGCTGGTCGAATAACAGGGCACAACCAGGACAGTCTTGCTTATTTCGCCATATCTCCTTTGTTAACCATTGGATCAGCTTCAAATTTGGTCTGGAGGTTTCTCAGACATTGTTTATCAATCTGAACGGGGAGATGCTTGAGAAAATGTTTCTGTAGAGAGAAAGAAATCCGTGACCAGTACCTTTAGGTTTGTGGTATCTTTTTTTTTTATTTTGTTTAAAGTTTAAATTGTTTGATTTATAATTTGGGTTAAAGTTGGAGATGTTTTAAGTGGCTGGTGAAAATGTTTTTTTTAGAGGATTAAATTGAATCTAAATGAAGTGAATTAAGGTAGTAGCTATGCCTTGGAATGATTAAAATGAGTATGGTAATTTAAGATAAAGAGATGTTGTGTAGCATGGAGGAAAATTCAAGTTTTAGGGGCTGAGATGAGGGCTGATCTATATATCGTTTATTTGAGTTATGTTAAGATATAAAAATGTGCTTAGATATCAAATTTAAATGTTGGAATTGGAAGGAAATGTGTAGGAAAGAAATTGTTAAGTTTCAAGTTACTATAGAGTAAAGAATGAGAGAATTATGTTTTGTTAAATGCTATATTTTTATGTTATCAATTATGTGATGATTAGGTTGTAAATGAGCCATTTAAGTAAAAGAATGATGAAGAATTAGTATGAAAGCTCTCATAGCAATATTTTGTTAGATGAAGAGCAATTGTGTTTAGGTGAATAATGTGTTTGAGAGAATAACCAAGTAAATCTCATGAAACAATGTGTAGTGTGTGTGCATATCACGACCTATGAAGGGGCATGTGACCCCATTGTGTTTTGATGGTATTTATGACGTAATTAGGGTCATAAAAGCATGCATAAATGAGTAGGAATAAGCAAAATTGACATGGATATACATAGGTACAAGAATAGCCTAAATCTAGTAGAGGTTAAAATAGTGCATAGAAGCATGTTAACAATCCCGAGCTCATAAAAGGGTCTGGTAAGACCTAACTTGTTCTAACCCATATGGGGATGTTCTACACCTCAAATGATGCCTAGGAGTCATAGAAAACCATAGGTTTTGGAACGGATCGATTCCGATAAAAATTGCACAAGTTATGCTTAAAATAGTGCCGTTAGTGAGTCGATAAGTGAAATAACTATGTAAATACAATTTTTATTGCTTGGAATGACTTTATTTGATCATAATTAGGTAAAATAAACTTAGATACGAAAGAAAAACCATCGTCGCTCGTTCGATGCGAAAGTGCATCGAAAAGTGCCCAAAACAGGGCGTTTTTCCTAGATTTGACATAGCAAACGATAGAATTTTTCAACGAAATTTTACGGGTGACTTAGTTAGGCGATAAGGAGATGGACGAAAAAGAAATGGACGCGAAATGAGCGCCGGTTCTAAACCTGCTTTTGTTTGTCAAATGGGTTATTAAAAAGTTGACTTTTGTTTTAAGCCCCCGGAGACCAAACGAACCATACGGGGATGATCCTAGGGGTCTAAAAGTAAGACTTTTAAAAAGAAATCGAAATTAGAGAGTCTCGGTTGAGTTAAAATCGAGTTAGAAAACTTATAGTGTAAAGAGTTGTTAATAAAGAAAAGTGTATTAGAAATGTTATTTTAAGTCTTGAGCTATGTGATTAAGTAAGTAATGATAAGAAATCGATATGTAGGTGACACGTAAGCAAGCGAGGTAGGAGAGGTTCGTTGAGGCAGTTGAGCTGTGCGGAGCGAGGTAAGTGTTCTATCACTTACGCTATTTCCATTCTTCCTTTAAACATAATTGTATCATTGTAGTTAAATGATTTTCAAAATCTTGAGTGAAAGCTTGGTAAAATGATTTTTACGTTGGATCTAGAAAAGAGAATTTAAAAAGTGAAAAGTTTTCGAAAAAAAGAGAGGAGTGAAGAGTTTTAAAACCATTTGTATACCCTTAATTTACATGAGATTTAGCGCTACGTGATGAAGTAGAAATTCCGCGCGTAGTCGGTTAGAATTATAATTTGGGGCGCTATAGGGTGATGAAGAAATTCCGCTCGTAGTTGTTAGAGTTACAATTCTTATATAGCACTATAATCGCGATGAAGAAATTCCGCATTGTAGTTGTTTAGAACTGAGGATGATTTCACACTACTCTTGTGATGAAGTAAATTTCGCTCGTAGTAGTCAAGATATTTTATTAGCTTTACGTTTGGCAACATTTGAAAAATTGGTCTCGTGATGGTTCGAATACTTTAGGGGTATACATGTATTTTGGGAACTAAAAGTTAAAAAAAAAAAAAAATCGAAACTTTAAGATTAAGTAAGTTTATAAATTGTTATATATAG
The DNA here is from genome assembly GCA_022984855.1 of Dimocarpus longan. Taxonomy (NCBI): domain Eukaryota; kingdom Viridiplantae; phylum Streptophyta; class Magnoliopsida; order Sapindales; family Sapindaceae; genus Dimocarpus; species Dimocarpus longan. The sequence continues at coordinate 1,078,574 of CM041026.1, forward strand.
CTATGTGATTTACTACCTTATTATGTTGCACTAACATGGTTGTTTGGTGTGTAGTTTATATATCCTATCGGGTGTAATTACGAGTGATTGCGTGACAGAGTTATCATTCTCTATAGGTGGGCGTCGAGTAGATGATTTGCATAAACTCTGGATACATTTTGGATGTTGTAAATAATAAAATCAAATGATAACATAACTTGAATTGTGGATATGTGAATGATGGTTCTTGATGTGATGTTATGGATACTTATATATTTTTGAGACACTTGCATATAATACACATCTATACTTGAAATTTCTAAGTGATTTTGCATGACAATATGATGGTTGAAATGTGTGCACACGAAAATTTTATGTGTGTGAAAATGCTTATATGAGAGATTGTATGTTCGTGGCCAAAAGAAGTTGGGAGGTGATATGATATAGTTCGAAGTGTTTGTTTTCTTTACAGGTAAATTTTGGAAATATTCAAATTACAGTCGTTATGCTGTCAAAATTTTTATAAAATCCGTTTTAAAGAAATGCGAAAAATTTCCACCAATCCCAACTATTTTAAAAGTAAAGAAAGTTTTAAGTTAAAACGAGTAAACCGGCAAAGTATTTTAAGGGTTCGCTTCTCGGATTTCCTTAATCTGACTAGTCAGGTTCGGGAAGTTCGTTGAAGTGCCAGACGGGATCCTCCAAACAAGAGCTTAGAAAAGGTCTGGTTCGGGTCTTGTCAAGTTGGTATCAGAGCCCGGTTTTCGAAAGATTTGAGATTTAGCTTCAAAGAAAATATTTGAACTATTTTATGCACGTAACTAAGTTTAATATGCATGAGTTTATATATAAGTCATGCATTGAGTTCAAAGAAAGTTTAATGTTATTTTGTGCATTAAGTGAGCTATTATGCATGAAGCATGCATGAGATTATTTTATGCATTGAGTTTTCTTGAGATTATATAAGTTATGCTTTCTTAGATTACAGAAGATGAGCATGATATTGCAAGATTTAAGTTTAAATTATCGCAAAAATTTAGAGAGCTATTTCATGCTGAGCCATTATCCTAACATCTATATCTTATGATTATCATATCTATTTGGTGCAAAATAGAGCTATGCAACGTCGTGGTAGTCCTAGGACTAGGCGGGCAGCCGTTGAGGCACCCATACCAAAGGGAGAACATGTTGATGAGTCCGTCAATGTGCCGACCGGTTACTCACACCCCGAGCCATTAGAGCTATCCAGATCAAAGCCTACTGCAGGACATGCTTCCGGACATATGGAGCAGATGGCATAGATGCTAGTAGTGGCGCTCCAGTAGTCGCGGGAGATAGATATATCTATTGAGCGCCCCTATAAGTTAGGCGCCAAGATGTAAGATGGGACTGCTAAGCCTGAGCGAGCACTATTCTGGTTAGAGACCAATGAGGAGATATACCGAGCTATGGTTTGCAGTGAGGAGCGAATGGTAACATTTTCAGCATTCCTCCTCAATGACTGAGCAAAAGATTGAATGGAGGCCCACCAGAGAGCGCATCTGGATGGGGTGTCTTGGACGGATTTCAAGAAGGAATTCATCGGCAAATTCTTTCTTAAGAGCTATGAGGATGCGAAGATAGAAGAGTTCTTCCACCTCGAGCAGGGGACTTCAACCGTGATCGAGTACGAGAGGAGGTTCTCCGAGCTCGTCCACCTGAGCCTTTTCATTTCAGAGAATGAGGAGCAGAAGATCAATAGGTTCATAGTCGGATTACATCTGCGGATCAGGACATATGTGACATCAGTAGTGCATACTCAGTATGGACGACTAATGGGGGGCTGCCACTAGAGTTTAATAGAGTGTGGAGCCCGCCCCTCAGCTAAAGAATTCGAACAAAAGCGCAGCTGGACAGGTAGCCAGCAAGAAGGGTCCAATAAGGTGACTAAAAGTAGTCAGAAACCAGCCTGATCTGAAAGTCAACGACAGAGTCAAAGACCCCAGACTAACCAAAGTTTAGTTCAGTCTTCAGGAGGGTCTAAGAGTCGACAGAGTTGGAAGAGTCGACCTATATGCAGTAGATGTGGTCGATCACATCCCGGAAAGTGTTTTCAGGGCAGGACCAGATGTTTTAGGTGTGGACAAGAGGACCACTTCATGAGAGACTGTTATAACATGGTTGCATCGAGCCCAACAGAGGCCAAACAGAGGCCAAATCTACAATGTAGGGATGGACTAACGAAGGTCGTGGACCTAAGAGGGGAGGCCCCCAGACTAAAGGAGATGCTAGTTCAGGGCAACCCAATGGCGGACCTAATAGGAGCATGGAGCATGCCACCTAGGGGACAACCTAGTAAACCCCGTAGCCAGACCCGAGTTTATGCAGTGACTTAGCAGAAGGCCGAGGCAACTCCAGAGGTGGTTACAGGTATTATTTCCTTATTTGACTCAGATGCCCATGTTTTGATTGACCTAGGGGCAATCCATTCTTTTGTTTCTGAGGCTTTTGTGGGTAGAGTTAGAATCGAGATGAGCCCGACAAACTGCAGTGTGATAGTGTCACTTCCCACAGGCGATTCATTTATAGCAAATAAAGTTTTTATGGGAAGTAAGGTGATCATAATAGGTTAAGAATCCGAGGTAGACTTAATAGTATTAGATATTCATGACTTTGATGTCATTTTGGGCATACACCGGTTATCTAAGCATCGGGCCACCGTGGATTGTTATAAAAAAAAAAAAAGTTAAGTTCAACAAACCTGTGGAATCAGATGCAGTCTTCTGTGGTGTGAGGAAGATACTTCTTGCAGGTTGTCTAAGCACGATAAAAACAAACAAGAGATTTAGAAAGGTGTATCAAGGATATTTAGCCTATGCAGTAGAACCAGATGATAGTGAGTTGCAGTTGGCAGAGGTTCCTTAAGTTAAGGAGTTCAGGATGTCTTTCCAGAGGACCTTCAAGGGCTACCACCAGACAGAGAAATAAAGTTCGAGATTGAGTTGACACTTGGTACAGAGCCCATTTCTGTAGTGCCATACAGGATGATACCAACAGAATTGAAGGAGTTGAAGGTCCAAATGAAAGAGCTAATGGGTAAAGGATTCATTAGACCGAGCACATCGCCATGGGGAGCCCTAGTGCTTTTTGTGAAAAAGAAAGATAGGAGCCTCCGATTATGCATAGATTATGGACAACTCAACAGAGTCACTATCAGAAATCAGTATCTGCTACCCAGGATAGACGATTTGTTCGATCAGCTCCAAGGAGCCAAGGTATTCTCGAATATTGATCTACGGTTGGGGTATCATCAACTGAAGGTGCGTAGAGAAGACGTTCCTAAGATAGCCTTCGGGACCAGATATGGCCATTGCGAGTTCTTAGTAATGCCATTTGGCTTGACTAATGCTCCAACAGCTTTTATAGACCTGCTGAATTAAGTCTTCAGACCCTACTTAAACAAATTCGTAATAGTGTTCATTGATGACATCCTGGTGTATTCAAGTAGCCGAGAAGAACATGCTGAGCACTTGAGTATTGTACTACTGACACTGAGGGAGCATCAGTTGTATACAAAGTTTAGTAAGAGTCAGTTTTGATTGGACAGAGTTGCATTTCTAGGTCATGTGGTATCAGTAGAGGGAATATCAATAGATCCCTAGAAGATAGAAGCTATAGTATATTGGAAGCCACCTACGAACATGACGGAAGTTAGAAGCTTCTTGGGATTTGCTAGCTACTATAGAAAGTGTAACGCCCTTCGCCCGACTTCCGTTACGGTCGGAAATCCAGAACGGAGAATGTTACTTTCCTAATAAATCTGTTTCTGTTACTTTTGAAAAACTATTATCAAACTTATTAAACTCGTTACCAATAGCGGAAATATTTATTTATTTATTTATTTTTTTAACTTCATAATTTCGGCAGAGTTTCTTCTGTTTTTCTGAAATCCAAAATCCATTTCCTGTAATTAAAACTCTAACATTTCTAAAACATAAATTTCAGAATTTCCAATTCGGACCTCCGGTCCGTTTTCCAAACATTACATTACTCAAATATATCATAAACATTTATATGCATACCCATTCAAAAGTAGGCTTTTAATAAATATACATAAGCTTTCTACATGAGTGAAATACAATAATTTACATAATTATACATATGTTTCAAAATGCATGATCCTACGCAATATATATATATAACTACCAAAAGTGTAGGATGGATGGTGACTATCTGAGCCTTCGCGTATAAGCTATTTCCCCTGTTTGAAAATGGAATCAAAAGGCTCAACCTGCGCGCGGTAAATCAACGCGCTAAGCATAATTGCTTAGTAGGTATACACATAATCAAATTTCTCAATTTCAAATATAACTTCATTCGTAATTAAAAGCATTGTAACTTTAACATTCATAAATATATATATATATATATATATACGTTGTGTAAACATATTTAAACACATAATTCACAATTTTTCGAGTTTAACATATTTCAAAACATTGAATATTTCATTTCATTGCTTATAACATTTTTCAGTGCCCTTAGTAAATATATATTCGATACTCATGTATTGGTATATGGGTTTCCAGCATCGGACAGACAGTAGTTATCTGTCGGAATAACGGTCGACCCCGGCATCGGCGGCTTGGTGATTATCCACCGGGTCGTATATCATAACACATAAATCATTCAGGACCGGACACATAGTGCCTTTCATAATCCATAACGAATCAATTTAGCGTATATAAATAAACAGTGCAGCTGCTACGTTTCCTATTGACATGTCAATTACCAATTTCCATTTATCGATATCTAAGTTTACAAGGGCTATTTATAACATAACATTTGTATCATATTTTTACACTTTGATTTTAGTACCAAGATTTTCATAACAAATCAATTTCGCGTTTCATTTCAAGTATAGGCAAATACGTTTGTAAATGCTTTGTATTAAAATGATATATTTTTAGTACCAAGGTTTTCATAACAAATCAATTCCGCTTTTCCATTCAAGTATAGTCAAATACGTTTGTAATTGCATTGTATTAAAACGATATATCAATCTCATTTAATGAAAATCATTTCACAATGAAAACACTTTCAAGTAAAATTAAAGATAATGTGTATACCGATCTCAAACGGATTCGATTTTAGAATCGAATGCTCCCTTACGCTTTACCCTTATTCTTTGATTGAGAATCCGGTTCGCCGGGTTCTCCTTGACCTTTCAATAAAAACAAACATAACGAAAGTTTATTTAATATCTTTCTAGCGTTACTTAGAGCATTATAACTATATGCTTTTCTATAATGCATCCTACACACTTCCGCTTGATATCATTTCGAAACAGCTTATAATATCCTTTTATGACTGTCTTTATCGTATTGAAAATAATCTCAAAACAACCCATTAAAATAGTTTATGACAGCCCAACAATCAATACGGAAATAGCATTCCAAGAACTCAAAACAACACGAAAAACGTTCTAAAAAAACAGCATGCGATTCTTCAATTTGATATCCCATAATTAGCATATTTATAACTCATATAATAATACCTTAACGGCTCATTCGAATAACACGAAAACAGCCTTTGGAACACTTCAAAAATAATCCTTAAACATGTCAAAAACTGCACATAATTTTCATAAAAAGTGCATGTCCAAAACAGCCCATAAATTGTCGCATCGTCTTTTAAATACGCGAATTAACTCTAATAAACCATCATGAAATCTCTCAATCATTTTCATCCTAGATATTTATTTGACTCACATTCATATATCGTTTAACAACATAGCATTTTAAATCACAACTCATTCAACACTAAATCGCGAACTAACGCCTTTCGAAATCACGGAAAACTCGATCGAAACATTTAAAAACAATCTAGCGATATTCAAATAACTTTTCAATATTCTAATGCATATTGTTGTGAACCATTTTTCATGCTGACCATTTCAAAACAAAAAACATAACATAACAACCCATACTTCCTAACATAACAGTCCCTATACGGCTTCGTAACGCAAATTTCAACATTGAAAAAAAATCATTTTCCAACACGTCAAAACTTAATCAAACGAACCTTCGTACTAACGAGGTTCTAAATCTGTTATGGGTATTTTCGGATTCCTCAAATGGGCTGGCAAAGGCCCATCAAGATAGTGGCCTAAGCCACTAAGACCAGGTATGAAGCACTATTCATAAGATCGTGAGACCGCTCTAGTAGTCAGCGAGATCGAGCCCGTAAAGGGATTAGCGAGGACAAGGTCGCTAGTTGCCTTCTTAGCGACGTTGAGGTCGCATACCGGTCATTGCGACGTTGAGATCGTCAGGCCAGCTCAAAGTCAAGATCGTCACAACGAAGATTCAGCCCGTTTTCTACCCAGTTCACCTAGTTTCATGCAAGACAGTAAAATGGCGTGTCTTGCATGATAAGTAAGGGTTTCTCGCCTAATGACAGATTAATTTCGGGAAATCTCACCAAACCAGCATGGGTTAGCAGTCGGCCCACGTAAAGCCAGAGTTGACCTGGCACAAGTCAGAGGCATTAAATGCATTTCAGCAGCATTAATTACGACAAAATCAGTCATTTTTTGTTTGTTTGTTCCGTCTGTAGCCTCATCTCCTCTATAAATAGAGAAGGGCATTTATTGTTAAGCATCCAGAAAATTGTGAGGGCTGTTATTCTGTCGAAACATAGAGAGAGCAAATACTTAGAGAGAGACTGCCATTAATACCAGAGTTAGTGGACGTATGCATTTCTAAAAGGCCGAACCACTTCAAATCTTGTGTGTTCTTCTTGCTTCCTTCTCCTCTTTTTTGCCATTATTGGGTTTGTTTGTTGCAAGTCTCCTTATCTGTGCGGCATTGGGCTCAAGAATCTGGTTGGCTGGTTTACCACGTCAACATTTTGGCGCTAGAAGGAGGGCCCAACTGCAAGTGGAGCTCTGTAATCGCCATGGCAAAGGGGAGGACGACCAGGAATTCTATGGACGAGCGAGCTGAAGAAGCCGAGCTGCGGCGCCAAGCCCAGATGACTGATATGGGTGCAGGACCTTCTCATTGAGGACGGGGCGCCGTGCATGATCTGGCCCGACGTCAAGAGAGGTTGGAAACTACAATGGCACAGATCACGGATACGTTGAGAACGTTGGTGCGAGGTCATGATCAGAATGTTCCCAGGACGACTGTGATCCCACCGCCCGGAGCAGAGGTCGCAAGGGGGGTGCATATTCCAGAAGGATCCATTCATTCATCGAACAGACGTCCTGAAGCCCGGAGTCAGAGAGCTCGGGAGAATGGGGATGCAGCTCGACCTTCGGAGTTGAGAATAAGGATCAGCCAGGACGGTCATAGGCGGGTCGAGGTAAGTGATGAGCGCCCCCGAGTTTCAGTTCGCAGGGATGAAGATGAGCTGCGTCGAGGCCAGGAGGACCGACGTAGGGAAAATGAGAACTACGAGGTAGGCCAAGGACGCAGGAGGCATGATCAGCGCTCCGTCGCCGGGGGGAGCCAAAGGAGTGGGAGATCCCCTGTGAGGCAGGTCGGGGCTTGAGACCCAATCATTGAACAGCTCTTGGAGAGAATGCAGCAGCTCGAAGCGCGACCTGAAGCTCAGACAGTGGGGGGGCGAAGTGAAGACAGAAGCCCTTTCACCGCGGAGATAGATCGGGAGCCGCTCCCTGCCAGGTTCAAAATCCCTGACATCCCGAAGTATAATGGAGATTCGGATCCATATGATCACCTGGACACCTTCAACGTTCAGATGAACCTGCAGACTTCCAGTTCGCTGGTGAAGTGTCGCGTTTTCCCAGCGACGTTCGGAGAGATACCGCGAACTTGGCTAAAAAACCTTCCACCTCGCAGCATCAGCAGTTGGGAGGAGTGTCAGCAGAAGTTTCTCGACCAGTATAAGGCCTTGAAGAGACAGCTTGCCCCAACCTGTCACCTCGCAACAATTTTCCAGCAATCAGGGGAATCGTTAAAGGAGTATATCGGCAGATTTAGAAGCGAGGTCAACAATGTAGAAAGCCCGTCTAATGAGGGAGTCTTAAATGCGATCTCATCGGGACTTCGGAAGGACGGCAAGCTCTACGAGAGCATCTACAAGATGCCTGTGAAAAACCTGGGTGAGTTTTATGAGCGAGCTAATAGAGAGATCAGGTGGGAAGAATCTTTCAGCTCGAGGAAGGCTAGTCACCCAAAGAATGAGGCAAGTGGATCCCATCAGGGAAAGAAGAGGGATCAGGGCGGCAATGAGGATAAAAGGAACCGATCTAATAACCAGGTGGCGAAACGAGCTAAGAAGGAGCCCGTAAGAAATCGTTCTCCACCTCGGAGCCGCTTCCACCGTTACAGCACCCTATCGGACAGACAGGACAGGATTTTCCAGACTGAGAAGCATAGGGTGAATTTCGGGAGACCAAGCCCCAGCGATTTCCCCGGCAAGTCCAGAAATCCTCGCAAGTATTGTGCCTATCATTAGGAGGTCGGGCACAATACATCTGACTGTTGGGACCTCAAGGACGCTATAGAAGAATTGATTAGAAATGGCCGGTTGAAAGAATATATGGTGCAGCCCGGCCAGGAGAGGTCCTAGAATCAGCGTCCTCGCAGAGATCATCAGCCCGCGCAAAAGAGCCAGCAAAGTCAAGGGCAGGAGGACGATTTGACGGTAAAGACTATCTACACCATTCACGGCAGTCCCCACATCGTCGGATCCTCTGGGAAGTCTCATGAGCGGTATGTTCGGGAAGCAAATCACGTCCACCTTGCAAGACGGGGTGATCAGGAAGGGCCAGCAAAGAATGCCAGAATGACTTCGGAGGACATTATCTTTACTAAGGAAGATGCGAGCGAAGTGAAATATCCCCATAATGACGCCCTTGTCATCAGGGCGAGAATCAGCAATGCCGAGGTCCTAAGGATCATGATAGACACAGGCAGCTCGGTGAACGTCATGTACAAGGATTGTTATGATCAGCTCGGGTTAGGAGCTAATCAGTTAAAGCCATCTCCGGAGCCTCTCTACGGCTTCACCGGGGACGCAGTCATCCCAATGGGCCAAGTAAAACTTTCGCTTTCAATAGGAGATCCAGCTCGCCAGGCGACTACTCTAGCGGACTTCCTCATCGTTAATGGGCCTTCTGCTTACAATGTGGTTTTGGGGAGGCCCGCGATGAACGATCTAGACATGGTTGTGTCAACCAAAGCTCTCACAATTAAGTTTCCAACGGCCAGCGGAGTGGGAGTAGTGCGAGGCGTTGTTATGTGAAGGTCGTAAAGATTGGGGTGACGTGTAAGCGAGTTAATATGGTGGCTGGGGGAAAGCCAAGTGAAGTAAGTAAAGAAGGTTTCGATCGCGACCTTGATCCTCGCGAGGTGGACGAGGATGGGACATTGGGTCCAGTTGACGAGCTAGAGTCAGTACAGGTTAACAAGGAAGACCCTGGAAGATGTCTGTGTGTGGGAAGAAGTCTAACTCCAGATGTAAAAAATCAACTTGTTGATTTCCTCAGGGAGAACGCAGATGTCTTCGCATGGAATCACGAAGACATGGTTGGAATCGACCCGGAGATCATATCGCACAGGTTGAATGTTGATCCTCGCTGCAGACCAATTCGTCAGAAGCGGAGGCCGTTGAACAAGGAGCGATTTGATGCCATCAAAGAGGAAGTTGACAAGCTGCTCGCTAACAATTTCATCAGACCGGTCCAATATCCGCTTTGGCTGGCCAACCCTGTGCTTGTGAAGAAGAAGAACGGGAAGTGGAGGACGTGCATTGATTTTACCGATCTCAATAAAGCGTGCCCAAAGGACAGTTTTCCTCTTCCTAGAATTGATCAACTGGTGGATGCGACTGCTGGTCACCAGCTGATGAGTTTCATGGACGCCTATTCAGGATACAACCAAATCCCCATGAGGCCGCGGGATGAAGAGCATACCTCGTTTATTACAGATAGAGGCCTTTATTGTTACAAGGTGATGCCTTTCGGCCTCAAGAACGCGGGAGCAACCTATCATAGGCTCGTCAACAAGATGTTTGAAAAGCAAATCGGCAAGATAATGGAGGTATATGTGGATGATATGCTGGTGAAGTCAAGGCAGGCAGAATTTCATGTTGACGACCTGGCAGAAACATTCCAAATCCTGAGGAGTTATCGGATGAAGCTCAATCCGCTGAAGTGTGCATTCGGAGTAGCATCTGGGAAGTTTCTGGGTTTCATGGTGAATGAAAGGGGGATCGAGGCCAATCCGGAGAAAATTTAGGCCTTAGTCAGCATGAGGTCGCCCAGAAAAGTCAAGGAAGTTCAGAGTCTTACAGGTCAGGTCGCGGCGTTAAGTAGATTCATCTCGAAAGCGACTGACAAATGTATCCCATTCTTTGACGTGCTGAAAAGGGTAAAAGACTTCGAATGGACAGAGCAATGCGAGCAGGCCTTCTAGTAGCTGAAGGAGTATCTAGGTCGGGCTCCGCTGCTGTCAAAACCTGTAGAAAGGGAGAAGCTCATCCTTTACTTAGGGGTATCTGACAGCGCCCTTAGTGCGGCTCTGGTGCGAGAAGAAGACAGGACGCAGCTCCCCGTGTATTATATCAGCAAGAGGCTATCGGATGCGGAGATGAGGTATTCCCAGATAGAGAAACTCGCTGATTGCTTGGTGACCGCGTCTAGAAAGCTGCGCCCTTATTTTTAGGCCCACAAGATTGAAGTCCCAACTCGGTATCCCCTGAAGTAGATCTTTCAGACCTCGAACACTTCAGGTCGTTTATTGAAATGGGCAGTCGAGTTAGCCCAGTTTGACATCGAGTACGTCCCCAGACCGTCCATCAAAGCTCAAGCCCTGGCAGACTTCATTGCAGAATTTACAGGAGCTCCAGAAGAATGAGCTGGGCCATCAGAAAAGCCGATGTGGGAGTTATATGTCGATGGCTTGTCGAGCGAGCTGAAAGCGGGGGCAAGGATACTGCTCATCAGCCCGGAGGGGCACTAGATCTTCTATTCTCTAAAGTTCGGATTTAAGGCAACCAATAACGAAGCTGAGTACGAAGCACTCATAGCGGGGCTGAAGCTCGCTAGGGAGATGCGAGCTGATCAGGTGAGAATATTTAGTGATTCACAGCTCGTTGTATATCAGGTGAATGGGGAGTATCGGACTCGGACATCGAATACAGCTGCATATCTTGAGAAGGTGCAAGAGTTGCTCAGGGCGTTTCAGAGGTACGAAGTAAACTAGATCCCGCGAATTCAAAATGCACATGCTGATTCTCTAGCTCGCTTAGCCACCACTCAAGCAGCAGAAGACCTGAAACCCGTGCCAGTCGAGCTCTTGCCAGTACCAAGCATCCGGAGAGGGGAGACGATGATGGCCCTGGTGGTGGTCGAAGACTCATGGATGAAGCTGTTGGTTGATTACCTGCAGATCGGGATCCTTCCCGAGGACAAGAATGAAGCTCGTCAGTTGAAGGCGCGATCTGCGCGCTACTGCATTTATGATGATCTATTGTATAAAAGAGGTTTCTTAGCCCCTCTTTTGCAATGTATAGATGGGGCGGACTGCGAGACGGTGTTGAGCGATATGCACTCGGGGCATTGTGGGAATCACTCCGGGGGACTCGCTCTAGCCCAGAGAGTGTTGAGGCAAGGTTTCTACTGGCCGACAATGAAGAAGGATGCTATCACCTTGGTAAGAAAGTGTAACAAGTGTTAGAGGTTCGCAAAAGTGCCCCGAGCTCCTCCGGTACTCCTACAGCAGATGGTGAGTCCGTGGCCGTTCGCGATGTGGGGGATAGACCTGATTGGGCCCCTACCCACAGCCCGTGGAAATTGCAAGCACGTCGTAGTCGCAGTTGATTATTTTACGAAGTGGGCGGAAGCAAAGGAGTTGGCCGACATCTCCACCTCAAAGATAATCAAATTTATGTGGGGCAACATCATTAGCAGGTTCGGAGTACCGCAACAGGTGATAACAGAAAACGGGACTCAGTTCAGCAGCGAGCAGTTCATCGATTTATGTGACGAGCTCGGAATCACCAAAAGCTTCTCAGCAGTAGATCATCCTCAGGCCAACGGACAGGTCGAAGCCGTGAACAAGATCATAAAGCAGAACCTGAAGACGAAGTTAGAAGAAAGGAAAGGAGCTTGGGTGGACGAGCTGCCAAAGGTATTATGGGCCTACCGGACTACAGCTCGCAGTACGACTCAGGAAGCACCTTTCTCAATGGTATACGGGTGCGAAGCTATGATTCCTGCAGAATTTGAGGTGACAACGCATCGGAGAGCCGCCTTCAACATCGAAGACAATGATCAATTGCTCGTTTGCGGTCTCGACCTCGTGGAAGAATTGCGAGATGAAGCTCAGCTAAGAGTAGCAGTTTATCAACAACGGGTTGCCAGGTACTACAACAAGAGAGTCCGCGCTCGTCGCTACAATGTCGAGGACCTGGTATTGAGGCTTATTCTGTCTGCAGCTCGGAACTCAAGCGAAGGAACTCTAGGACCGAGCTGGGAAGGACCCTACATCGTTCAAAAAGATCTGGGGAACGGGGCCTACCACCTCAGCAATATGGATGGAATTGAAGTCCCACGAGCATGGAACGCCGAAAAGCTTCTACCATACTTCGCGTAATGTATTCAGGTCGAAATTATTTGTCTTAAATGTAATATTGTGACATTTTGTCTATATATGTGAATATATTCAAGCAGATTTGCATGACTTCTCAAGAACATTCTATTTTCGCTTGTGTTGGTCCCCGTCAATCAATCAAAGTCTTGGGACGGAGCAGTCGCGTCCTAAGAGCTCGACTACGCTCTACACGGGGCGACGGACTCCTGTGGACTCTTCAATCAACCAAGTCCTGGAACGGAGCCGTCGCGTCCTAAGAGCTCGACTACGCTCTACACGGGGCGACGGACTCCTGTGGACTCTTCAATCAACCAACATCCTGGGACGGAGCCGTTGTGTCCTGAGACGGAGACTACGCTCTACACGAGGCGACAGACTCCTGTGGACTCTTCAATCAACCAAGTCCTAGGACGGAGCCGTCGCGTCCTGAGAGCTCGACTACTCTCTACACGGGGCGACGGACTCCTGTGGACTCTTCAATCAACCAAGTCCTGGGAAAAAGCCGTCGCGTCCTGAGAGCTCGACTACGCTCTACACGAGGCGACGGACTCTTGTGGACTCTTCAATCAACCAAGTCCTGGGACGGAGCCGTCGCGTCCTGAGAGCTCGATTACGCTCTACACGGGGCGACGGACTCCTGTGGACTCTTCAATCAACCAACGTCCTGGGACGGAGCCGTCGCGTCCTGAGAGCTCGACTACGCTCTACACGGGGCGATGGACTCCTGTGGACTCTTCAATCAACCAAGTCCTGGGAAAAAGCCGTCGCGTCCTGAGAGCTCGACTACGCTCTACACGAGGCGACGGACTCTTGTGGACTCTTCAATCAACCAAGTCCTGGGACGGAGCCGTCGCGTCCTGAGAGCTCGACTACGCTCTACACGGGGCGACGGACTCCTGTGGACTCTTCAATCAACCAACGTCCTGGGACGGAGCCGTCGCGTCCTGAGAGCTCGACTACGCTCTACACGGGGCGATGGACTCCTGTGGACTCTTCAATCAACCAAGTCCTGGGACGGAGCCGTCGCGTCCTGAGAGCTCGACTACGCTCTACATGGGGCGACAGACTCCTGTGGACTCTTCAATCAACCAACGTCCTGGGACGAAGCCGTCGCGTCCTGAGAGCTCGACTACGCTCTACACGGGGCGACGGACTTCTGTGGACTCGTCGATCGACGCGCTATATAGCGGTCTTACTATCACGTTTACAATTACGATTAACAAACATTCAAAGGCATTCAGATCGCACAAATAAAAGTGAAGTAAAGGGAAAGGCGTGCATTGAATTAAAATATCAATTCTTGAAAAAGTTCAAAAATTACAAGTAAAGACCTCCGAAGAGGTAAGTTCAACAACAATAAAAAGTTTATACAAAGCTAAGCTTCTTTGCTTGGGGGGTCTTGGGTGTCTTGGGGGGTCGAGCTTGTGGCCGCCTGATCGCCGATGACTTCTTGAGGGACGTTCTCAGAAAACATTGGCGAAGCTTCCTGAGGTTGGCCTTGCTCCGCTTCCGCTGAGGCCCGAGCTTCCTCGGCGTAGAACTCGACGTCCTTCACAGCCTCCTCTCCCAGGATAGAATAATCTATCTTAGGATGATGAAGCCAGAAGGTGTACAAGATATTCTGCTCCGTCTCCGCCTTTACCTCTTCGACTCGAGCCTCAACAGTGACCAACGCCTCCTTGAGTTGAACGATCTGTTCAGCGGCGATCTTCAGCTCTTTCTCCCGGTCAACCACAATGGTCTTAGTCGTCAAAAGCTGAGAACTGAGGCTGTCATTGACCTTCTCATATCTACTCTCCGATTTGGCCCTAAGGGTTTCGGCTTGGAGCCGAGCGGCCTCAGCAACATCTAGCTTCCTCTGAAAGATCTCGCGTTCGCTCCTGGCCACTGTGAGGTCGGTTTCGCGGTCTGCCAAGGTCACCTCGAGCTTTTCCATGGCGGTCTTGAGCTCGTCTTTTTCTTCTTCATTCCTCAGCCCGACCTCCAGCACCTTCGCCATTGCCATCGCGCCCTGCACAACAAAAGCGATGAGGAAAAAGAGACCGAAAGAGGTAAGAGATAAAAATAGAAAGGGGATTCTACCTTGACCGTCTCACGCATCGCCCAGGAAACCAGATTCGTCCCATGGCTTTTCGGACCGTCCAGAAACTTGGCAGAGCTGCCCAAATAGCCAGGAACTTGGTCGATCATAAGATCGAAGTACTTCAGCCCGGGGACGTCTCCGACAGGTTGTTTCGGGGTTCCCTCGTGTGGAGGTTCCTGAGATGTGGAAACGACCTACTTCCCCTTCTCCATTGCGGTCTTCTTAGCAGGGGGAAGTTTGCCAGGGACGTCCTGATCCTTCCTCTTCGATCCTTGTTGGGCTGCGACCTGTTTGCCCTTGCCGACGGCGGCGGCCTCTTTGCCCGCAGGAGTTTTCTGAGACACTGGCTGTACGACCTTGGGGGCTAGAGATTCAGCCGTGCTCGCTGCCTGATGCGCTTCCTTGGCGGCAGCCTGAGCGAAATCTGGAGCAGCCGACGAAGTTGCGGCCTGACCCCCAGCCTGGCGATCTCTCCTCTTGGGGGGTGGAATTACTTTCAAAGGCGCCATCTCTACTTCTTCGACGCTTTCTGAACTCGAGCTCGTCTCAACGTCAACCTCGTCAAAAGCAGATTTTACAGGTCGCGTTCGTCGAGATCCGATATGACTGTTGTGGATCAATCTCTCCTTAGGATCAGGAGCGAGCAAAAATCGGCAAAGCAGTTCGTTCGACGGCCTGACGTCGTCCTCGTCAAATTTCTGGGCTGAAAGGATCTCGAGGTCTGCTGCTTCCTCCTGAGATAGACCAAGGATTGGTGCGCTGAGATCTACAAAAGAGGAAAAATTAGTTCGTCCTGAGCAAGATCGCCTGTCATAAGCTGGAAAGCAGCTTGAAGAATCTCCTACCTGGCTCAGCTCGGAAGCTGAAATTCAGAAGGTTCAGTAAAGAGGGGCAGGACGCGTAAAACCAATCGGTCTTATAATGTCCTACGTTGGACTTGCCCTTGGCCTCAGCCTTTGGCAGCACGTCCCTATAGATGGACGACGTGCGGGGGAGGTGTAATAGAAGCCATCCCGAGGTCGCCCTCTGCTAGTAGATTTGAAGGCATACAAATGCCTTATGATTCCAGGAGTGGGATAAGGGAGGCTGTACTTCTTGAAGAAGATCGCTAAGGAAGATAGCTGGGTGTAGGAGTTCGGGGTCAACTGGCACGGAGCGAGCTTCAGATCGTTGAGAAGCTCGATCAGGTATGATGGGACTGGGAATCGCAGTCCGGCCTCCAGGTGCTGAATACTAATGGCCATAAAACCCTTGGGGGGTGTGGCCGCGTGGTCTCTGGGGGAAGGTTCCATGAGGCGACATCCTCTGGGAAGATGATATTGCAACCCCAGACCAACGAGGTCCTGGTATGATAATCGCGAGGGATAATGTTTAAACATCTCGCGACCTCGCCTAGCCTCTGCGGGGTCGAGATCCCCGGCCTCTGAAGGCTGGTCCCCTCCGGAACTCTCCCGAGCTGAGAACTCCTCAGCGGTCTCCTCGCTGTGTAAGGACGCTTGAGGAACCTCCCTCACTTGATCCTCCGAGCTGGAGGAATCGTCCTCTCCTACGGTATGTTGTGGACGAGTGCGACCTGAAGACATCTACAAACAAAAAGGAGCAATTAGGTCGCTGCATGTAGACCGTTCCTATTGAAACTAAAGCTCCAAGTTTGTCACCTAGCTACGTCCTAAAAATAACAGGTCGCAGACTCCACGCAAGATCGCTAGCGACCTCAAGAACGTTTTCTATCCCCTATGCGCGACCTCAAAATCGCTGATATTCACAAACAACTATTCAAGCAGTCTACGACAACCTAGCGGATCAAACCAAGGAAATGCGAAAAGACGCGGACATTCAAACGCAAGAAAAAGAAAGAAAACCAGAAAATCAAGTGGCATGCAAACAAATAATCACCAGAAGAAAAACGCAACAAAATGCAGAAAAACGCAACAAAATGCTGAAAAACAAAGAAACAGCAAAGATAGTGAACTCACCGGTGATCGGAGACGAAAAAGTCTCCTGAAATGATGGACGCCGGAGGATCAAAGAACTGAAGACTGGTGGCTGACGAGAGAAAATAAGACGAAGATGAAGGCTGAAGCGTGAAAATGACAACAAGAAAGAGAAAGGACAGACTGCTCTCCTTTATATACCTGGTCCCGAGGTCGCGTCCCCCACCGTTGGATCTGGTGGCTTACCAACAGCCTCAAATCCAACGGTGCAGCGCGATCTCAAGCGCGTGACCTGAAAAGATGCCATCAGACGAAGAGACGTGTATTAAATGCCCGTTGCAGAAGTCGAATCGCTTCAGGGGGTGTTGCCACGTGTCCAAGAAAAAGGAAGGAAAATGAGTCCGCTTTTTGAAATTTGAAGCTTTCAGATCGCTGAGTGAATCCTCAGTTCGGTTGAGTCTTCAGCTCGCCGCAAATCTCTCAGTTCACTTTAAAGCCTTCAGGCCACTGAAGAGTTTCTCAGCTTTCAGATCGGTGTGTGAAGACTTAAGTTCGCCATGAAGATTATAGCTAAGTTCTCAGGCCGCTGGAAGCAACCTAAGAACTGGGGGGTTGATGTTATGGGTATTTTCGGATTCCTCAAATGGGCTGCCAAAGGCCCATCAAGATAGTGGCCTAAGCCACCAAGACCAAGTATGAAGCACTATTCATAAGATCGTGAGACTGCTCTAGTAGTCAGCGAGATCGAGCCCGTAAAGGGATTAGCGAGGACAAGGTCACCAGTTGCCTTCTTAGCGACGTTGAGGTCGCATACCGGTCATTGCGACGTTGAGATCGTCAGGCCGGCTCGAAGTCAAGATCGTCACAACGAAGATTCAGCCCGTTTTCTACCCAGTTCACCCAGTTTCAGTGCAAGACAGTAAAATGGCGTGTCTTGCACGATAAGTAAGGGTTTCTCGCCTAATGACAGCTTAATTTCGGGAAATCTCACCAAACCAGCATGGGTTAGCAGTCGGCCCACGTAAAGCCAGAGTTGACCTGGCACAAGTCAGAGGCATTAAATGCATTTCAGCAGCATTAATTACGACAAGATCAGTCCTTTTTTGTCTGTTTGTTCCGTCTGTAGCCTCATCTCCTCTATAAATAGAGGAGGACATTTATTGTTAAGCATCCAGAAAATTGTGAGAGCTGTTATTCTGTCGAAACATAGAGAGAGCAAATACTTAGAGAGAGACTGCCATTAATACCAGAGTCAGTGGACGTAGGCACTTCTAAAAGGCCGAACCACTTCAAATCTTGTGTGTTCTTCTTGCTTCCTTCTCCTCTTTTTTGCCATTATTGGGTTTGTTTGTTGCAAGTCTCCTTATCTGTGCGGCATTGGGCTCAAGAATCTGGTTGGCTAGTTTACCACGTCAACAAAATCCTATTTTCCAAACATATCATCATCAAAATTCACCCTCAACTCAATCTTAATCATTATTCAACGAAACGAAATCAATAAAATCACAACGTACCTTTCGAAACTTACTTCGAAAGCTTCGAAACTAGTATGAAGGGCTGTCCAAATAATTTTCTTTATTCACGAGATTCCTTCAATCCAAATGGACACCATTAACATTCAAACATCATTCAAATCATGATAACAATACCAACGGGGCAGCAGCTTACCTTCGCTTGAGCTGTTTTTCGTTCCGAAACAGCTCATGGATGATTGCGATGACGACGACAGCAGCACGGCAGTAGTTTGCGCAACGACAACAATTGATTTATGATGAAAGCACCCGACGATAGCAGTAGCACGTCTTCAGTTCAACAGCCCGCAGCAGCGTCAACGATAACAGCCACCAGCAGCTCACACCATCAGCAAGCTCACGGTGACAGCAACAACAGCACAACAGCACAACAGCAACAACAACAAAAACAGCACTTTCACGCCATAGCAGCAGCTTTCACGCCACCAGTAGCTTCGCGACAGCAAGCTCACACCAGTAACTCAGCACAACAACAACTACAGCAACTCAGTAATGACAGCCACGATAACAACAACAGAAACTACAACAATGACAGCAACGCCAACAACAACAGCAATCTCAGCAACTTCACTCACAAAAACACACATGCAACACTCTTGTGGCTCTCTTCTAAGACAAAGATCGAAAGAAGAGGAAGTTAGGGGCTGTTCTTACCTGAATCAGCCCACCAGTCCGCGGACAGAGCTCAGATTGGCTCACGGACAGCCCTTCACACGAGCTGCACTTCCACCTCCTTTCACGGTTTCACGAGTTCACCAGCTAGCTTCTGCCCGAGCTTCACTTCTTCTTTGCATGCACCAGATCACGTTCAGATCTGGTTGTTTCCAACACCGAACAGCAGCTTCTCTTTCTCACTTCTCTTTTCACGGTCAGCTCACACTTCTTTTCTTCTTCCACGAACAGCAGCCTTCGGTCTCTCTCTCAACTTGCACGACCAGATCTGATTTCTTTTGTTGCTTCACTTGCTTTGATCACTTCGGTTTTGTCTTTGGTGAGAGAGTGAGACCAAAAGCAATCTCTCTTCACTTAATCATTTCATCATTTCATTTATTTCCCTTCATGACACATGTCTATGTCTTCTTGCATGCAAGCCATGTGTCCTTCATGGCCCACTCATTTTATTTAATTCTCCCATGCCATCAATTTCCATTTTTATGATTTCGTTTTTCGCTCGGATTCGCTTCCGGTCAATCTTGAAAATTTAATAAAATCCAATTTCACAAACAGAAACTTCATTAGGTTCCGAATAAATATTTAAATCCGGACGCTCTAATTTATTTTACGAGATTAGATTAAATAATTATCCCCGGACCCGTCTGGAGAATTTATAGAAATTCAATTACTCATCCGGATCTGATCGAATAATTATTTACATCGTCCCATAATATTTAATCAATATTGAATAAATTATATAGATATAATAATAGAATGTTACAATTTTCCCCTCTAAAAGAAATTTCGTCCTCGAAATTTACCTTGACTGAATAGATGAGGATACTGATTTTGCATTATCTCTTCGCTCTCCCAAGTAGCTTCTTCAACTTTATGGTTCCTCCAGAGAACTTTCACTAATGGAATCTTCTTGTGCCTGAGTTCCCTGATTTCCCGATCCAGGATTTTTACTGTTCCTCCTCGTAAGTCATGTCGAGCTGAATTTCAATAGCTTCATGAGAGACTATATGAGATGGATCCGATCTGTATCTCCTCAGCATAGATACATGGAACACATTATGTATCTTGTCCAATTCCGGTGGTAAAGCAAGTCTATAGGCTACCGGTCCTATACGTTTAATGATCTCGTATGGGCCAATAAACCTAGGACTTAACTTTCATTTCTTTCCAAATCGAAGCACTCGCTTCCCCGGAGATACCTTAAGAAAGACCTTATCTCCCACTCGATATTCAATATCTTTCCTTTTTAAGTCCGCATAGGACTTTTGTCAATCGGATGCGACCTTTAATCTCTCTTTAATGATCTTCACCTTTTCTTTAGTCTGCTCCACCAGATCAAGCCCCACTAACTTGCTTTCACCCAACTCGGTCCAACATAAGGGTGTTCGACATTTTCTCCCATATAAGGCTTCATACGGTGTAACGCCCTTCGCCCGACTTCCGTTACGATCGAAAATCCAGAACGGAGAACGTTACTTTCCTGATAAAATCGTTTCTGTTACTTTTGAAAAAAAAACTATTATCGTTCTAAAACTCTTTACCAAATTTTTTTTTTTTAAAACATAAATCCAGCAGAGTTTCCTCTGTTTTTCTGAAATCCCAAAATCCGTTTCCTGTAATTGAAACTCTAATATTTCTAAAACCATCAATTTCTAAACTCTCATTCGGACCTCCCGTCCGTTTCCAAAACATTTCATCACTCAAATATATCATAAATATTTATATGCATACATAACCAAAGTAAGCTTTTAAGAAATATAGATATGTTTTTATATGGAACTTTGTTATAATTAAGTGAAAAACAATAATTTAAACAAATATACATATATCCCAAAAATGCATGATCATATGCAATATATCTATATATCTACCAAAGGCATGGAGTGGATGGTGACTATCTGAACCTTCGCGAACAAGCTATTTGGTAGATATATAGATATATTGCATATGATCATGCATTTTTGGGATATATGTATATTTGTTTAAATTATTGTTTTCCACTTAATTATAATAAAGTTCCGTATAAAAGCATATCTATATTTCTTAAAAACTTACTTTGGTTATATATGCATATAAATATTTATGATATATTTGAGTGATGAAATGTTTTGGAAACGGACGGGAGGTCCGAATGGGAGTTTAGAAATTGATGGTTTTAGAAATATTAGAGTTTCAATTATAGGAAACGGATTTTGGGATTTCAGAAAAACAGAGGAAACTCTGCTGGATTTATGTTTTTAAAAAAAAAAAAAATTGGTAAAGAGTTTTAGAACGATAATAGTTTTTTTTTTCAAAAGTAATAGAAACGATTTTATCAGGAAAGTAACGTTCTCCGTTCTGGATTTTCGATCGTAACGGAAGTCGGGCGAAGGGCGTTACAGTTATTGGTATCAGAGCCCTGGTTTAGGCGATTCTAGACCTAAGCTTCCGATAAATAATTACATTATACATACACATGCATTGCATACTACCAAAGCGGAAAGGATGTGACTCTGACCTGCGAATTTATTTCTTGTCTTATGTAAGGGGGTAGGATAGAACCCTCAAATGTTAGAACCGCCAAGGGCGGTGATGAGTCAGAGTAAGGTAATCTAGCTAGTATGGCTAGAGGTATGTCAGAGGGGTCCGTAGGTTCTCAAAGGGCAAGATCGGCGGCATAGGGTCAACCAAATTTCGTGGAATAAATGGTCGAGTTCTTTAAGTGTGTGGCTAGAGCTGCACCCAGAAAGCATTGACAAGAGGACTAACTCCGCATCTATGTGAGCAATATGGCAAAAAAAAAAAAAAAATGAAAATGAGGGTGCGAAGCTTATCTGGCTCATATGGTTGATTCTCTTCAGGCTGGATCTCAACTTCAAGATATATCCGCAGTGTGTGATTTTCCAGATGTGTTTCCAGATGAATTACTGGGTTTGCCTCCGGAAAGGGAAGTTGAGTTTGTTATTGATATTATGCCAAGCATTGCGCCAGTGTCTATGGCTCCTGCTGAATTAAAGGAATTAAAGATTCAGTTGCAAGAGTTGCTTGACAAGGGTTTTATTCGACCGAGCGTGTCGCCTTGGGGAGCACCTGTGCTATTTGTTAAGAAGAAAGATGGGTCTTTAAGACTGTGTGTAGACTACCGATAGTTGAATAAGCTTACAGTCAAGAATAAATATCCTTTGCCTCGGATTGATGATTTATTTGACCAGTTGGGGGAGCGAGTGTCTTCTCCGAGATTGACCTTCGATCCGGATATCATCAGTTGCGAGTAAAGGAGTCAGACATTCCCAAGACTGCATTCAGGACTAGATATGGACATTATGAATTTGTGGTGATGCCTTTTGGATTAACGAATGCGCCTGCAGCTTTTATGGATTTAATGAATCGTATTTTTCGTCTGTATCTGGATCAGTTCGTCGTGGTATTTATTGATGATATTTTGGTGTACTCTAAGACTCGAGAGGATCATGATAGGCAGCTTCGGGTAGTTTTGCAGACTTTGAGAGAAAAGCAATTGTTCGCCAAATTGAATAAGTGTGAATTTTGGCTCTCTGAAATTGCTTTTCTGGGACATATTGTATCCACTGAGGGAATCCGTGCAGATCCGAGGAAAATAGAAGTTGTTATGGGGTGGCAACCTCCAAAGAATGTCTCAGAAGTTAGAAGCTTCTTAGGTTTGGCTGGATATTACAGGCGTTTTGTCAAAGGATTTTCATCCATAGCGACTCCGTTGACTCGATTGCTCCATAAAGATGTTAAGTATGAATGGACTGAAAAGTGTCAGACAGCTTTTGATCGGTTAAAGGTGATGCTTGTAGAGGCTCTAATCCTTACTCAGCCAGTAACCGGTAAGGATTTTGTGGTTTATACTGATGCTTCTCATCAAGAACTTGGATGTGTTCTAATGCAGGAAGGAAAGGTAGTTGCTTATGCCTCAAGACAGCTAAAGACTCATGAGAGGAATTATCCGACGCATGATCTGGAGTTGGCAGCTATTGTCTTTGCGTTAAAAATATGGAGACATTACCTATATGGGGAAAGATGCTACATTTATACAGATCACAAGAGTCTAAAATATTTGCCTTCTCAAAAAGAATTGAACTTGAGACAAAGGAGATGGATGGAGTTAATCAAGGACTACGATTGTATCATCGACTATCACCCGGGGAAAGCTAATGTGGTAGCCGATGCATTGAGTCGTAAAGCTTTGGTTTCCTTAAGAGCCATGAATGCCGATTTGTAGATGACTCAAGACAATGTTTTAGTGGCAGAATTAATAGTGAAGCCGAATCTTTTGCAGCAAATTCAAGCAAAGCAGAAATTAGATGAAAAGTTTACAGCTATTAGAAGACAAATTTCGCTGGGGAAAGAGTCTGAGTTTTCCGTGAGGGATGACGGTTTCCTATATTTTAAAGACAGAATCTGTGTTCCGAATGATGAAGAATTGAAGAGGATTATTCTTTCGGAAGCTCATAGTAGTCCTTATGCTATGCACCCAGGGAGTACAAAAATGTAACAAGACTTGAAGAATCATTACTGGTGGATCGGAATGAAAAAGGAGATTGTAGACTTTATAGGTAAATGCATGACATGTCAGCAAGTAAAAGCGGAACATCAGGTTCTATCAGGTCTTCTGCATCCGATTTCTATACCAGAATGGAAATGGGATCAAATTATTATGGATTTTGTTATTGGTTTACTGCTTACTCGGACAAGCATGATTCAGTTTGGGTGATTGTGGATCGTTTAACCAAGTCAGCGCATTTTCTTCCGATCAGGGTTAATTACTCTTTGGATAGGTTGGCTGAGCTATTCATTACAGAGATTGTCAGATTGTATGGGGTACCTATATCTATCATTTCTGACCGAGACCCAAGATTTACATATAGGTTTTGGAAGAAATTGCAGGAAGCTTTGGGTACTCAGTTACATTTCAGTACGGCCTTCCATCCTCAGACAGATGGACAATCAGAAAGGATAATTCTGGTGCTTGAAGACATGCTTAGGAGCTGTGTGATTAACTTTGAAGGGAGTTGGGATAACCATCTTCCACTGATAGAATTTGCTTATAATAACAGCTACCAAGCAAGTATTCAAATGGCACCGTATGAAGCTTTATATGGGAGAAAATGTCGAACACCCTTATGTTGGACTGAGCTGGGTGAAAGCAAGTTAATGGGGCTTGATCTGATGGAGCAGACTAAAGAAAAAGTGAAGATTATTAAAGAGAGATTAAAAGCCGCATCCGAGCGACAAAAGTCCTATGCGGACTTGAAGAGGAAAGATATTGAATATCAAGTGGGAGACAAGGTCTTCCTTAAGGTATCTCCGTGGAAGTGAGTGCTTCGATTTGGAAAAAAAAAAGGAAAGTTAAGTCCTAGGTTTATTGGCCCATACGAGATCATTGAGCGTATCATTAAGCGTATAGGACCGGTAGCCTATAGACTTGCTTTACCACCGGAATTAGATAAGATACATAATGTGTTTCATGTATCCATGCTGAAGAGATACAGATCGGATCCATCTCATATAGTCTCTCATGAAGCTATTGAAATTCAACCCGTCATGACCTTCGAAGAGGAACCAGTAAAAATCCTGGATCGAAAAATCAGGGAACTTAGGAACAAGAAGATTCCATTAGTGAAAGTTCTCTGGAGGAACCATAAACTTGAAGAAGCTACTTGGGAGAGCGAAGAGGTGATGCAAAATCAATATCCTCATCTATTCAGTTAAGGTAAATTTCGAGGACAAAATTTCTTTTAGAGGGGAAAATTGTAACATTATGTTATTATGCCTTTATAATTTATTAAATATTGATTATATATTAAAGGACGATGTAAATAATTACCTGTTCGGACCCGGAGGAGTAACGAGATTTTTATTTATAAAACTTTTCAGACGGATCCGGGGATAATTATTTAATCCAATCTCGCAAAATAAATTAGTGTGTCCGGGTTTAAATATTTATTCGGAACCTAATGAAGTTTCCGTTTGTGAAATTGGATTTTTATTAAATTTTCAGGATGGACCCGAAGCGAATCCGAGTGAAAAGCGAAAACGTAAGAATGGAAATTGATGGCATGGAAGAATTAAATAAAGAGTGGGGCCATACAATGACAAGTGGCATGAAATACCATGTGATGGGTGATGATTGTAGGACATGTGTCCAAGCAACAAATGAAATAAATGAACAAAAGAAAGAAAAGAAATGATAAAGTGTAGAGAGCATTTCATTCGGGCAACTCTATCATCAATTCAAAACCGAAACAAAAAGCTAGTAAAGGGAAAAAGAAAAGCAAAATCTGCTTGTGTAACCGTGAGAGAAGAGGGAGAAGTTCAGCTCGTGAGAAGAGCTATTCAGATCTGGCCGTGCAAGTTGAGTGAGAGATCGAAGAGAGCTGCTGTTCGTGCATGCAAAAGCTGACCGTGAAGAAAGAAACTGGTGCAGTAAGGAAGAAGGAAGCTGCTGTCGTCGAAGTGATGTCCAAGCATCCCTGAGAGTGAATCTGACCTTGCATGCAACCAAGAGCTGAAGATCTATTGCTACCAGACCATGGAGTGTTGCTGCCGTGAGGAGCTGAAGTACTGAGTTATTGGAGGCGTCAGCTTGCTATCGTCGTGAACCTGCTGGTGTGAGTTTGCTGTCGCCGTGAAGCTGGTGACGTGAAGTTGCTGCTGGTGAGGTGAGCTTGCTGTTGTTGTTGCTGAAATTTCTGTTGGCATTGTGCTGTCATTGTTGCGATTGTCGTTGTGCTGTTGTTACTGAGTTGCTGTCATCGTTGTGTGCTGATGTGGTTGTTGATATCGTGCTGTCGTTGCTGGTGTTGCGAAGCTGCTGTCGCGAAGTGCTGGTGGCTGTTGTGCTGTTGCGCTGTTGTGCTGTACGCTGCCGTGTGCTGTCATTGCTGCCTTGCTGGTGGCTGAAATCGACGACGCTGCTGCGAGCTGTCAAGCTGAAGCCGTGCTGCTGTTGCGTCGTGTGCTGTCATCGAAAAATAAGTTGCTATCATTGTGCGAACTGCTGCCGAGTTGCTGTCTTTGTCATCGAAATTGTTCGCGAGCTGTTTTGAAGCGAAAAACAGCTCAAGCAAAGGTAAGTAGCTGCCCCGTTGGTATTGTAATCATAATTCGAATGATATTTGAACATTAATGATATTCATTTGCATTGAAGGAAGCTCGTAAATAAAAAGAGATAATTGGGACAGTTTTCGCGCTAGTTTCGAATCTTTTAAAAGTAAGCTTCGAAAGGTACGTTGTGATTTATTTGATTTCGTTTCGTTGGATAATGTCTAAATTGAGTTGAGGATGAATTTTGATGATGATATGTTTGGGAACTAGGATTTAGAACCTCGTTAGTGCGGAGGTTCGTTTGATTAAGTTTTGACGTGTTGGAAATGATTGTTCGATGTTGAGATTTGCGTTGCGAAGCCGTATAGGGGTTGTTATGTAAGGAAATACGGGCTGTTATGTTTTGTTTTTCGATTTGTAATGGTCGGCATGAAAAATGATTCGCAACGATATGCATTAGAGTATTGGAAAGTCATTTGAATATCGCTCGATTGTTTTCAAGTGTTTCGATATAGTTTTCCTTGATTTCAAAAGGCATTAATTCGCTATTTAGTGTCGAATGAGTTGTGATTTAAGATGCTATGTTGTCAAACGATATTTGAATGTGAATCAAATGAATATCTATGATAAAAATGATTGAGAGGTTTCATAACGGTTTAATAGAATTAATTTGCGTAAAGGAAAGACGATATGACGATTTATGGGCTGATTTGGATATACCGTTTTCATGGAAATTATGTGTTGTTTTTACCATGTTTAAGGACTGTTTTTGAATTGTTAAAGGGCTACTTTCGTGCAGTTAAATAAGTTGTTAAGGTGTGATTATATGAGCTGTAAACATGCTAGACATAAGCTGTCAACGTGTAGTATAACATGCTGTTTCTTTTTAGAACGTTATACGTGCTGTTTTGAGTTATTTGGATGTTGTTTTCGTATTGATTTTTAGACTATCATAAGCTATATGAATATGCTGTTTTGAAGTTATTTTCAATATGGGAAAGATAGTCATAAAAAGGATATGGCAAGCTGTTTCAAATAGATATCAAACGGAAGTGTTTAAGATACGTTATAGGAAAACATATAGTTATAGTGCAGTAAGTTATATTAGAAGCATATGTAAGAAAACTTTTGCTAGGATTGTTTTAATGAAAGATCAAAGAGCACCCGGCAAACCGGATTCTAGATCAGAGAGTAAAGGTAAAGCGTAAGGGAGTATTCGATTCAAAGATCGAATCCGTTTGAGGTTGGTATACACATTATCTTTAAAGCTTATTTGAAAGTGTTTTTGTTATGAAATGAATTTCTTAAATGAGATTGTTATGTGAATATTTTTAAATGATATTGTTATATCTTTTCAATATGATACATTTACAAACGTATTTTACTACACTTGAAATGAGATACGAAATTGATTCGTTAAGAAAATCTTATTACTAAAAATCAAAGTGAAAAATATGTGATACAAACGTTGTGATATAAATAGCCCTTGTAAACATAGATATCAATAAATGGAAATTGGTAATTGACATGTCAATAGGGAACTTAGCAGCTGCACCGTTTATTTACATTGATTCGTTATGGATTATGAGAGGCACTACGTGTCTGATCCTGAAAGATTATGTGTTATGATATACAACCCGGTGGATAATCACCGAGCGACCGTTGCCGGGGTCGACCGTTATTTCGGTGGATACTACCACGTGTCCGATGCCGGAAACCCATATGCCAATACATGAGTATCAAATATATGTTTACTAAAGGGCACTGAGAAAAATGTGATAAGCGATTAAATGAAATTGTTACATGATATGAAATGTTCAATGTTTTGAAATATGTTGAATTCGAAAAATTGTGAACCATATGTTTAAGTATTTTTATGCAGCATATATATATATCTATGTTTATGAACGATAAAGTTATAATGCTTTTAGTTACGAATGAAATTATATTTGAAATTGAGAAATTTGATTATGTGTATACCTATTAAGCAATTATGCTTAGCGCAATGATTTACTGCGCGCAGGTTGAATCCTTTGACTCCATCGTCAGACAGAGGAAATAGCTTGTTCGCGAAGGTTCAGATAGTCACCATCCACTCTATGCCTTTGGTAGATATATAGATATATTGCATATGATCATGCATTTTTGGGATATATGTATATTTGTTTAAATTATTGTTTTCCACTTAATTATAACAAAGTTCCGTATAAAAGCATATCTATATTTCTTAAAAACTTACTTTGGTTATGTATGCATATAAATATTTATGATATATTTGAGTGATGAAATGTTTTGGAAACGGACGGGAGGTCCGAATGGGAGTTTAGAAATTGATGGTTTTAGAAATATTAGAGTTTCAATTACAGGAAACGGATTTTGGGATTTCAGAAAAACAGAGGAAACTCTGCTGGATTTATGTTTTAAAAAAAAAAATTGGTAAAGAGTTTTAGAACGATAATAGTTTTTTTTTTCAAAAGTAACAGAAACGATTTTATCAGGAAAGTAACGTTCTCCGTTCTGGATTTCCGATCGTAACGGAAGTCGGGCGAAGGGCGTTACATACGGTGCCATTTTAATACTTGCTTGGTAGCTGTTATTATAAGCAAATTCTATCAGTGGAAGATGGTTATCCCAACTCCCTTCAAAGTTAATCACACAGCTCCTAAGCATGTCTTCAAGCACCTAAATTACTCTTTCTGATTGCCCATCTGTCTGAGGATGGAAGGCCGTACTGAAATGTAACTGAGTACCCAAAGCTTCCTACAATTTCTTCCAAAACCTGGATGTAAATCTCGGGTCTCGGTCAGAAATGATAGATATAGGTACCCCATGCAATCTGACAATCTCTCTAATGAATAGCTCAGCCAACCTATCTAATGAGTAATCAACCCTGATCGGAAGAAAATGCGCTGACTTGGTTAAACGATCCACAATCACCCAAACTGAATCATGCTTGCTCCGAGTAAGCGGTAGACCAATAACGAAATCCATAGTAATTCGATCCCATTTCCATTCTGGTATAGAAATCGGCTGTAGAAGACCTGATGGAACCTGATGTTCTGCCTTTACTTGCTGACATTACATGCATTTACTCACAAAGTCCACGATCTCCTTTTTCATTCCGATCCACCAGAAATGATTCTTTAAGTCTTGATACATTTTAGTACTTCTTGGGTGCATAGCATAAGGACTACTATGAGCTTCCGCAAGAATAATCCTCTTCAATTCTTCGTCATTCGGAATACAGATTCTGTCTTTAAAATATAGGAAACCGTCATCCCTCACGGTGAACTCAGACTCTTTCCCCAGCGAAATCTGTCTTCTAATAGCTGCAAATTTTTCATCTAATTTCTGCTTTTCTTGAATTTGCTGCAAAAGATTTGGCTTCACTTTTAACTCTGCCACTAAAACATTGTCTTGAGTCATCTGTAAATCGGCATTCATAGCTCTTAAAGAAACCAAAGCTTTACGACTTAATGCATCGGCTACCACATTGGCTTTCCCTGGGTGATAGTCAATGATACAATCATAGTCCTTGATTAGCTCCATCCATCTTCTTTGTGTCAAGTTCAATTTTTTTGAGAAGGCAAATATTTTAGGCTCTTGTGATATGTATAAATGTATCATCTTTCCCCATAGAGGTAATGTCTCCATATTTTCAATGCAAAGACAATAGCTGCTAACTCCAGATCATGTGTCGGATAATTCCTCTCATGAGTCTTTAGCTGTCTAGAGGCATAAACAACTACTTTTCCTTCCTGCATTAGGACACATCCAAGTCCTTAATGAGAAGCATCACTATAAACCACAAAATCCTTATCGGTTACTGGCTAAGTAAGGATTGGAGCCTCTACAAGCATTACCTTTAATCGATCAAAAGCTGTCTGACACTTTTCAGTCCATTCATACTTAACATCTTTATGGAGCAATCGAGTCAATGGAGTCGCTATGGATGAGAATCCTTTGACAAAACGCTTGTAATATCCAGCCAAGCCTAAGAAGCTTCTGACTTCTGAGACATTTTTCGGAGATTGCCATTCCATAACAGCTTCTATTTTCCTCGGATCTACACGGATTCCCTCAACGGATACAATATGTCCCAGAAAAGCAATTTCAGAGAGTCAAAACTCACACTTATTCAATTTGGCAAATAATTGCTTTTCTCTCAAAGTCTGGAAGACTACCCGAAGTTTTCTATCATGATCCTCTCGGGTCTTAGAGTACACCAGAATATCATCAATGAACACCACGACGAACTGATCCAGATACGAACGGAAAATACGATTCATTAAATCCATAAAAGTTGCAGGCGCATTCGTTAGTCCAAAAGGCATTACCACAAATTCATAATGTCCATATCTGGTCCTAAATGCAGTCTTGGGAATGTCTGACTCCTTTACTCGCAACTGATGATAACCGGATCGAAGGTCAATCTTGGAGAAGACACTCGCTCCTCTCAACTGGTCAAATAAATCATCAATCTAAGGCAAAGGATATTTATTCTTGACTGTAAGCTTATTCAACTGTCGGTAATCTACGCACAGTCTCAAAGACCCATCTTTCTTCTTACAAATAGCACAGGTGCTCCCCAAGGCGATACGCTTGGACGAATAAATCCCTTGTCAAGTAACTCTTGTAACTGAATCTTTAATTCATTTAATTCAGCAGGAGCCATTCTGTACGGAGCCATAGACACTGGCGCAACGCTTGGCAAAATATCAATGACAAACTCAACTTCCCTTTCTGGAGGCAAACCCGGTAATTCATCTGGGAACACATCTGGAAAATCACACACTGTGGGTATATCTTGAAGTTGAGATCCAGCCTGATAAGAATCAACCACATGAGCCAGATAAGCTTCGCACCCTTTCCTTACTAATTTCATAGCAGACACGACTGAAATCACATTAGAGAGATAATCAGATCTCTCTCCCACCATAATTACTTCATTACCATCCATAGTTTTAAGTGTGATTCTTTTCAGACGACAATCAATCACAACTTGGTGCTTGGATAACCAATCCATACCCAATATCAGATCAAACTCCTGAAATGGTAACACCATCAAATCACCCGAAAACTCATGTCCCCGAAGCCGAATGGAACAATCTTTATATACCCTATTCACGATCACATTGTGACCTAAGGGATTACTAACCACTATTTCATTCTCGGTAACATCAACCTGTAAATTCTTATCTCTAGGCATGGAAGCGTAAATATATGAATGAGTAGATCCTGGGTCTATTAATGCACGAACAGAAATATCAAAGATGGAAATCATACCAACTATCCCATCTGGAGCATCCTGATCATCCTGAGCCCTGATCGTATATGCACGAGCTGGAACACTGGTATCCGTCTCTCTGTGGAGTCTGGTACTCCCCTCAGTCTACTGCTCTGCGCCTCTAACTGATTAGGACCCGGTCTCCTCCCTTTATGAACTGAAGGAGTTGATGCCTCTGTCTGAGGAGCGAAAATGGCTCTGTTCTTTGGACAATTTTTCTGAATATGATCAGATGACCTGCATATATAACATGCTCCTGACACTTTTCAGCATTCACCCTTATGCTTTTTACCATATTGCTTACATGGATGCGGAGTTGGTCCTCTCGCAAATGCTTCCTGGGTACAACTCTAGCCACATACTTAATGAACTCGACCATCCATTCAATGAAATTTGGTTGACCCTATGCCGCCGGTCTTGCCTTTTGAGGACCTACGGACCCCTCTAACATACTTCCAGCCACACTAGCTACATTACCCTACTCTGACTCACCACCGCCCTTGGCGGCTCTAACATTGGAGGGTTCTATCCTACCCCCTTACATAAGACAGAAGAAATAAATCCGCAGGTCAGAGTCACATCCTTTCCACTTTGGTAGTATGCAATGCATGTACATGTATAATGCAATTATTTATCGGAAGCTTAGGACTAGAATCGCCTAAACCACGGCTCTGATACCAATAACTGTAACGCCCTTCGCCCGACTTCTGTTATGGTCGGAAATCCAGAACGGAGAACGTTACTTTCCTAATAAATCTGTTTCTGTTACTTTTGAAAAACTATTATCAAACTTATTAAACTCGTTACAAATAGCGGAAATATTTATTTATTTATTTATTTTTTTAACTTCATAATTTCGGCAGAGTTTCCTCTGTTTTTCTGAAATCCAAAATCCATTTCCTGTAATTAAAACTCTAACATTTCTAAAACATAAATTTCAGAATTTCCAATTCGGACCTCCGGTCTGTTTTCCAAACATTACATTACTCAAATATATCATAAACATTTATATGCATACCCATTCAAAAGTAGGCTTTTAATAAATATACATAAGCTTTCTACATGAGTGAAATACAATAATTTACATAATTATACATATGTTTCAAAATGCATGATCCTATGCAATATATATACATATATAACTACCAAAAGTGTAGGATGGATGGTGACTATCTGAGCCTTCGCGTATAAGCTATTTCCCCTGCTTGAAAATGAAATCAAAAGGCTCAACCTGCACGCGGTAAATCAACGCGCTAAGCATTAGTAGGTATACACATAATCAAATTTCTTAATTTCAAATATAACTTCATTCGTAATTAAAAGTATTGTAACTTTAACATTCATAAATATATATATACGTTGTGTAAACATATTTAAACACATAATTCACAATTTTTCGAGTTCAACATATTTCAAAACATTGAACATTTCATTTCATTACTTATAACATTTTTCAGTGCCCTTAGTAAACATATATTCGATACTCATGTATTGGTATATGGGTTTCCAGCATCGGACAGACAGTAGTTATCCGTCAGAATAACGGTCGACCCCGGCATCGGCCGCTCGGTGATTATCCACCGGGCCGTATATCATAACACATAAATCGTTCAGGACCGGACACATAGTGCCTCTCATAATCCATAACGAATCAATTTAGTGTATATAAATAAACAGTGCAGCTGCTAAGTTCTCTATTGACATGTCAATTACCAATTTCCATTTATCGATATCTAAGTTTACAATGGCTATTTATAACATAACGTTTGTATCACATTTTACACTTTGATTTTAGTACCAAGATTTTCATAACAAATCAATTTCGCGTTTCATTTCAAGTATAGGCAAATACGTTTGTAAATGCTTTGTATTAAAATGATATATTTTTAGTACCAAGGTTTTCATAACAAATCAATTCCGCTTTTCCATTCAAGTATAGTCAAATACGTTTGTAATTGCATTGTATTAAAACGATATATCAATCTTATTTAATGAAAATCATTGCACAATGAAAACACTTTCAAGTAAAATTAAAGATAATGTGTATACCGACCTCAAACGGATTCGATTTTAGAATCAAATGCTCCCTTACGCTTTACCCTTATTCTTTGGTTGAGAATTCGGTTCGCCGGGTTCTCCTTGACCTTTCAATAAAAACAAACATAACGAAAGTTTATTTAATTTCTTTCTAGCGTTACTTAGAGCACTATAACTATATGCTTTTATAATGCATCCTAAACACTTCCGCTTGATATCATTTCGAAACAGCTTATAATATCCTTTTATGACTGTCTTTATCGTATTGAAAATAATCTCAAAACAACCCATTAAAATAGTTTATGACAGCCCAACAATCAATACGGAAATAGCATTCCAAGAACTCAAAACAACACGAAAAACGTTCTAAAAAAACAGCATGCGATTCTTCAATTTGATATCCCATAATTAGCATATTTATAGCTCATATAGTAATACCTTAACGGCTCATTCGAATAACACGAAAACAGCCTTTGGAACACTTCAAAAACAATCCTTAAACATGTCAAAAACTGCACATAATTTCCACAAAAATTGCATGTCCAAAACAGCCCATAAATTGTCGCATCGTCTTTCAAATACGCGAATTAACTCTAATAAACCATCATGAAATCTCTCAATCATTTTCATCCTAGATATTTATTTGACTCACATTCATATATCGTTTAACAACATAGCATTTTAAATCACAACTCATTCAACACTAAATTGCGAACTAACGCCTTTCGAAATCACGGAAAACTCGATCGAAACACTTGAAAACAATCTAACGATATTCAAATAACTTTTCAATATTCTAATGCATATTATTGTGAACCATTTTTCATGCCGACCATTTCAAAACAAAAAACAAAACATAACAGCCCATACTTCCTAACATAACAGCCCCTATACGGCTTCGCAACGCAAATTTCAACATCGAAAAAAAATCATTTTCCAACACGTCAAAACTTAATCAAACGAACCTCCGCACTAACGAGGTTCTAAATCCTATTTCCCAAACATATCATCATCAAAATTCATCCTCAACTCAATCTTAATCATTATTCAACGAAACGAAATCAATAAAATCACAACGTACCTTTTGAAACTTACTTCGAAAGCTTTGAAACTAGCATGAAGGGCTGTCCAAATAATTTTCTTTATTCACGAGCTTCCTTCAATCCAAATGGACACCATTAACATTCAAACATCATTCAAATCATGATAACAGTACCAACGGGGCAGCAGCTTACCTTCGCTTGAGCTATTTTTCGTTTCGAAATAGCTCGCGAACGATTGCGATAACGACGACAGCAGCACGACAGTAGTTTGCGCAACGATAGCAATTGATTTACGATGACAACACCCGACGATAACAGCGGCACGTCTTCAGCTCAACAACCCGCAACAGAGTCAACGATAACAGCCACCAGCAGCTCACACCACCAGCAAGCTCACGGTGACAGCAACAACAGCACTTTCACGCCACAACAGCAGCTTTCACGCCACCAGCAACTTCGCGATAGCAAGCTCACCAGCAACTCAGCACAATAACAACTATAGCAACTCAGTAATGAAAGCCACGATAACAACAACAGCAACTACAACAATGACAGCAACGCCAACAACAACAGCAATCTCAGCAACTTCACTCACAAAAACACACATGCAACACTCTTGTGGCTCTCATCTAAGACAAAGATCGAAAGAAGAGGAAGTTAGGGGCTGTTCTTACCTGAATCAGCCCACCAGTCCACGGACAGAGCTTAGATCGGCTCACGGACAGCCCTTCACACGAGCTGCACTTCCACCTCCTTTCACGGTTTCACGAGTTCACCAGCTAGCTTCTGCTCGAGCTTCACTTCTTCTTTGCATGCACCAGATCATGTTCATATCTGGTTGTTTCCAACACCGAACAGCAGCTTCTCTTTCTCACTTCTCTTTTCACGGTCAGCTCACACTTATTTTCTTCTTCCACGAACAGCAGCCTTCGGTCTCTCTCTCAACTTGCACGACCAGATCTGATTTCTTTTGTTGCTTCACTTGCTTTGATCACTTCGATTTTGTCTTTGGTGAGAGAGTGAGACCAAAAGCAATCTCTCTTCACTTAATCATTTCATCATTTCATTTATTTCCCTTCATGACACATGTCTATGTCTTCTTGCATGCAAGCCATGTGTCCTTCATGGCCCACTCATTTTATTTAATTCTCCCATGCCATCAATTTCCATTTTTATGATTTCGCTTTTCGCTCGGATTCGCTTCCGGTCAATCCTGAAAATTTAATAAAATCCAATTTCATAAACGGAAACTTCATTAGGTTCCGAATAAATATTTAAATCCGAACGCTTTATTTATTTTACGAGATTAGATTAAATAATTATCCCCGGACCCGTCTGGAGAATTTATAGAAATTCAATTACTCATCCGGATCCGATCGAATAATTATTTACATCGTCCCATAATATATAATCAATATTGAATAAATTATATAGATATAATAACAGAATGTTACAAAAAGTTTATGGAAGGGTTTTCAAAAATAGCTACTCCCTTGATAAGGTTGACAAGGAAAGAGGAAAGAGGAAAGTTGAATGTTCGGACGTGTGCCAGCATAGCTTTAATGAATTGAAGAAGAGATTTAGAATTTCAAATGAGTGATAAGGTGTTCTTGCGAATCTCACTATGGAAGGGTGTCTTAAGGTTTGGAAAGCGTGGAAAGTTAAGTCCATAATATATTGGCCAGTTCGAGATAGTGGAAAGAGTGGGTGAGGTGGCATATAGTTTAAAGCTACCACCAAAGTTAGCAAACATCCACGATGTTTTCATGTTTCCATGTTTTGCAAGTATGTAACCGATCTTTTACACATATTGAAAGAACAACCGGTGCAACTAAAAGAAAACTTGACCTATGAAGACCAACCAGTGGAGATTCTTGACCATACAGATCAGGTGTTGCACCATAAGATTATTCCATTAGTGAAAGTGTTGTGGAGAAATCATAGATCAGAAGGAGTTACATGGGAACATGAAGAGCCAAGGTGTCCCCCGTATCCGTACTTAATTGTGATAGGTATATAATTTAAAATTTCGAGGACGAATTTTCTTAAAGGGGGAGTGAATTTGTAATACCCTAACCTATAATTTTGGGTAAATAGTGAATTTTTATGTGAATAGTGACTTTCGATGAATAGTATCTTGATGAATAGTAAATTTCAAAAATTTTACTTTGGGATTCAAAAATCCTGGAATGAATAATGGAGTCCATAGAAACTGAAACAGATTAAAAATGAGTTCATTTGAATAGATTTCGAATGGTCAGAACGAAAATTATTAAAAACGTCATTTTTGAGTTATTAAAAATAATAATGATCCGAAGACCGTTTGAATTTTTTTCGAAGCTTAAGATTGATTAGTTAGATACCCAATTAGAGTACCCCATGGTTAATTTGATGATTAGATGACCATAGAATATTTTTAGAATTTTATTGACTTGGAACTTGGAATTAAATTATAAAGATGATTTGAGTAAATTATAATTTAAGTGTATATGGATTTGATGTGAGTAAATGGGAGTAATGAAATCCTAGAAGAAACATAAATCCATGTGAACGTTTATTAGCCAATAAGAGTTTGCCAAGAAAAAGTGGAAAATGATAGAAATTAACTAAGGTTAATTGGAATTTAACTTTAGTTAAAGTTAACTAATGGGTGTTATGTAATTAGGCAATATTTGAGACACTTTTTAACAAGTTTTGGAGGGCCTATATAAAGACACTCTCAGCTGGAAATTGAGGCAGAAACCTTCACTCATTCAGCTCACCAAATCGTGAGAAACAAAAGCTGAAACGTGAGAGAGAGCTGAAGCAGAGAGCTATATGCACAGGTTTCAGAGAATCGGGATATCTCCTTCATCCACCGTTGGATCAAGCTGAAATTTGTTGGGTATGTTAATCACACATGGTTATTAGTTATGAAGCGTTTGATTTTCAATTGAATGTGTATAGGGTGAGTTATGGCGTTCGTAACAGGGCTGGCCGGATAACAGGGCACAACCAGGACAGTCTTGCTTATTTCGCCATATCTCCTTTGTTAACCATTGGATCAGCTTCAAATTTGGTCTGGAGGGTCCTCCAATGTTGTTTATCAATCTGAACGGTGGGATTCTTGAGAAAATGTTTCTGTAGAGAGAAAGAAATCCGTGACCAGTACCTTTAGGTTTGTGGTATCATTTTTTTTTATTTTGTTTAAAGTTTAAATTGTTTGATTTATAATTTGGGTTAAAGTTGGAGATGTTTTAAGTGGCTGGTGAAAATGTTTTTTTTAGAGGATTAAATTGAATCTAAATGAAGTGAATTAAGGTAGTAGCTATGCCTTGGAATGATTAAAATGAGTATGGTAATTTAAGATAAAGAGATGTTGTGTAGCATGAAGGAAAATTCAAGTTTTAGGGGCTGAGATGAGGGCTGATCTATATATCGTTTATTTGAGTTATGTTAAGATATAAAAATGTGCTTAGATATCAAATTTAAATGTTGGAATTGGAAGGAAATGTATAGGAAAGAAATTGTTAAGTTTCAAGTTACTATAGAGTAAATAATGAGAGAATTATGTTTTGTTAAATGCTATATTTTTATGTTATCAATTATGTGATGATTAGGTTGTAAATTGGCCATTTAAGTAAAAGAATGATGAAGAATTAGTATGAAAGCTCTGCTAGCAATATTTTGTTAGATGAAGAGCAATTGTGTTTAGGTGAATAATGTGTTTGAGAGAATAACCAAGTAAATCTCATGAAACAATGTGTAGTGTGTGTGCATGTCACGGCTTATGAAGGGACATGTGAACCCATTGTGTTTTGATGGTATTTATGACGTATTTAGGGTCATAAAAGCATGCATAAATGAGTAGGAATCAGCAAAATTGACATGGATATACATAGGTACAAGAATAGCCTAAATCTAGTAGAGGTTAAAATAGTACATAGAAGCATGTTGACAATCCCGAGCTCATAAAAGGGTCTGGTAAGACCTGACTTGTTCTAACCCATATGGGGATGTTCTACACCTCAAATGATGCCTAGGAGTCATAGAAAATCATAGGTTTTGGAACGGATCGATTCCGATAAAAATTGCGCAAGTTATGCTCAAAATAGTGCCGTTAGTGAGTCGATAAGTGAAATAACTATGTAAATATAATTTTTATTGCTTGGAATGACTTTATTTGATCATAATTAGGTAAAATAAACTTAGATATGAAAGAAAAACCATCGTCGCTCATTCGATGCGAAAAGTGCATCGAAAAGTGCCCAAAACAGGGCGTTTTTCCTAGATTTGACATAGCAAACGATAGAATTTTTCGACGAAATTTTACTGGTGACTTAGTTAGGCGATAAGGAGATGGAAGAAAAAGAAACGGACGCAAAATGAGCGCTGGTTCTAAACCTGTTTTTGTTGGTCAAATGGGTTATTAAAAAGTTGACTTTTCGTTTTAAACCTCCGGAGACCAAACGAACCATACGGGGATGATTCTAGGGGTCTAAAAGTAAGACTTTTACAAAGAAATCGGAATTAGAGAGTCTCGGTTGAGTTAAAATCGAGTTAGAAAACTTATAGTGTAAAGAGTTGTTAATAGAGAAAAGTGTATTAGAAATGTTATTTTAAGTCTTGAGCTATGTGATTAAGTAAGTAATGATAAGAAATCGATATATAGATGACGCGTAAGCAAGCGAGGTAGGAGAGGTTCGTTGAGGCAGTTGAGCTGTGCGGAGCGAGGTAAGTGTTCTATCACTTACACTATTTCCATTCTTCCTTTAAATATAATTGTATCATTGTAGTTAAATGATTTTCAAAATCTTGAGTGAAAACTTGGTAAAATGATTTTTACGTTGGATCTAGAAAAGAGAATTTAAAAAGTGAAAAGTTTTCAAAAAAAAGAGAGGAGTGAAGAGTTTTAAAACCATTTGTATACCCTTAATTTACATGAGATTTAGCGCTACGTGACGAGGTAGAAATTTCGCGCGTAGTCGGTTAGAATTATAATTTTGAGCGCTATAGGGTGATGAAGAAATTCCGCTCGTAGTCGTCAGAGTTACAATTCTTATATAGCACTACAATCGCAATAAAGAAATTCCGCATTGTAGTTGTTTAGAACTGAGATGATTTCACACTACTCTTGCGATGAAGTAAATTTCGCTCGTAGTAGTCAAGATATTTTATTAGCTTTCGTTTGGCAACATTCAAAAAATTGGCCTCGTGATGGTTCGAATACTTTAGGGGTATACATGTATTTTGGGAACTAAAAGTTAAAAAAAAAAAAAAATCGAAACTTTAAGATTAAGTAAGTTTATAAATTGTTATATATAGCTATGTGATTTACTACCTTATTATGTTGCACTAACATGGTTGTTTGGTGTGTAGTTTATATATCCTATCGGGTGTAATTACGAGTGATTGCGTGACAAAGTCATCATTCTCTATAGGTGGGCGTCGAGTAGATGATTTGCATAAACTCTGGATACATTTTGGATGTTGTAAATAATAAAATCAAATGATAACATAACTTGAATTGTGGATATGTGAATGATGGTTCTTGATGTGATGTTATGGATACTTATATATTTTTGAGACACTTGCATATAATACACATCTATACTTGAAATTTCTAAGTAATTTTGCATGACAATATGATGGTTGAAATGTGTGCACACGAAAATTTTATGTGTGTGAAAATGCTTATATGAGAGATTGTATGTTTGTGGCCAAAAGAAGTTGGGAGGTGATCTGATATAGTTCGAAGTGTTTGTTTTCTTTACAGGTAAATTTTGGAAATATTCAAATTACAGTCGTTATGCTGTCAAAATTTTTATAAAATCCATTTTAAAGAAATGCGAAAAATTTTCACCAATCCCAACTATTTTAAAAGTAAAGAAAGTTTTAAGTTAAAACGAGTAAACCGGCAAAGTATTTTAAGGGTTCACTTCTCGGATTTCCTTAATCTAACGAGTCAGGTTCGGGAAGTTCGTTGAAGTGCCAGACGGAATCCTCCAGACAAGAGCTTAGAAAAGGTCTGGTTCGGGTTTTGTTAAAAATTGTATGAAAATTGTTGGGATGGTGTCTATATGTTTTTGTTGGGTTTATTGATTGGTATAATGGTTGTGTTGTTGTGATAGGGTTTTA
Source organism: Dimocarpus longan (assembly GCA_022984855.1). Lineage (NCBI taxonomy): Eukaryota > Viridiplantae > Streptophyta > Magnoliopsida > Sapindales > Sapindaceae > Dimocarpus > Dimocarpus longan. The sequence goes on from CM041026.1 coordinate 1,118,913, forward strand.
CACTTACAACAAGTGTAGAACTATAGGTTAGTGGTAAGGAAGTTTAGGTTGTAAGTTAGAGAGCTTGTATATCAAGTAAGGGTTTGTATGGGAGAAACCTTAACATGTAATTTAAGCAAGTTAAAATGAAATAAGTGTAGTTATGATATTTGATGAAATGCCTAGAAAAAATGATCAAGTAAAATATGAAGGATTAAATGAAATAAATGGCATGTAGGGATGCTTGTAGGGTCACGGCCAACAAGGGGAGGTGTGATTACCTTGAACATTTATCCATATGAGCTTGATTCCATGCCTATTATAGCTTAGGAAATCAGATGAAAATACTAGTTTTGCAAAAAAAAAAAAAAAAAAGAAACGTAATCAATGTGTAATGTGTAATGTGTGTGCATGTCACGGTCTATGAAGGGGCATGTGACCCCATTGTGTTTTGATGGTATTTGTGAGGTATTTAGGGTCCTAAAAATATGTATAAATGAGTAGGAATTAAGGAAAGTAAAGTAGATATGCACAGGTGCATAAATGGCCTACAATTTAGTATAGAGTAAAATAATAGCAGAATGAAAGAATGGGCCATTGTAAGAGTTATGGAGACCTGACCTATTTGAGCTTAATTAAGGTTGTTTTAGATCTCAAATCATGCATAAATGTCATAGCAAACTATAGAAATTTAAAGAGAAAGGTTTAGATAAAAATTGAGGAAGTTATGACTTAAATAGTATACTTATGTAGTCATAAAGTGAGTTGAGAATGTACATATATTCTTTGAGGCATGAAATGAATGTATTCAATCATAATTGAGTTAAAGAACCTTAGATACGAAAGAAATGACATCGTTGCATGTGTGATGCAAAAGTGTGTGTTAAAAAGTGTCGAAAAATAGATGTTTTTCATAAGTTTCACTCATCGATACTTAGAATTTTTCGAAACCGTTTTACAGGCGACCTAAATGAGAGATAGGGAGGTGATTCAAGTGAAACGGAACGAAAAAAATCGTTAGGATAGTCCCTAGCATATGTTCAGGCAAAGGGTGACGGGACCCTTCCCGAATTCCTTCTCTAGACCCATGAAGGACTCGTAGCACCCTGCAGAACTCCAACAAACCCAAATTTTAGCTCGAAGAAATTTCGTCCAAGCACCAAGACTCAATTTTAACTTATTTTATCACTTTCTAAATAGATGGCATAGATAAATTAAATTTTTTTTTTTTCTGATGAAAATCCGACAGCATGCCGACTGTATATTGGACTATGCCATTGACAAAACCTTTCCCGAATCTTATTCTAAACCTAAGAAAGACCCCGTAGCACCCCAACAGAACTTCAACGTACCCTAACTTTAGCCCAAAGGAATCCCGTACGAGCATCGTTTCTTTAAATAAAACTTATTTTGAACCTATTTGTTAGGTGGCTAGGATAAAAATTTTTCGTTTTTCTGATGAAAATCCAGCAGCATGCCGGCTATTTATTGGACCATGCCACCCTGCAAATTCAAAAGATATTTAAATACACTTCTATGGCAAACAATTCTCCACTGCCATGGGGCCTCTGACCCTCATCTAAATCTAATCACAACATAAATAATCACATTTGTGAAATCGATAGAAATATGAAATTTTCTTTTCAAAACATTTTCATAAAACATGCATCCAACAACGAATATTTCTATATACAAATTTACATAATTTACATCATGACATACAACATATGCATGACAAAAAAATGAGCTCTGCAATAGGGTGTAGTTGTCCGTTAGTCTATCTGTGCGTTAGTCTGAGCCTCATTTGCTGGACGACTCGCTTTTGCATCTGAGCAAATATTTTTAAGAAACACAAAAAAAATAAATGGTGAGTATAACTCAGTGAGATAAACATTAAACCGTTTCATAAACTAAAGTATTTTTCTAAAATACTTTTTAATCTTTCAAATAAAACTATTTTTGAAACTCACTTCGAATTTCTTTCGAAAACTTTCTTATTTCTCACCTTGATGGTAACCTAGGGAAACTACTCCTGTCGTGGCCGCATAAATCTCTAGCTAGCTACTAGGAATTAAGGAATCTATCCTGTGTAATCACCTAAGAACGACTCTAGGCACGCGTTACCCATACACAATCGATATAAACTACACTACTCTATATGTGCAGATAATGACTCAACTGACTCTCTTTCCCTCTCCGGAGTCGTTTGGACTCCACTCTCGGTTAGTGACTCTCTCACATCTACCATGCACGCATAGAGTATCCGTATGGATTGTAAGCCCTTACCCAGATTTATTATTTTATAGTATTAGAAACCTTCGAATTGAGTTACGGTCGAATCATAGGCCTCCTGTAGTATTATTTGAGGTTAATTATATTTTCATATCGCAAGTTGGATATCGTTTGGCTAACCCCGGTACGAATACAAAGTGATTAGGAAATTCAAACCAAATTAACTTATGGATTTGGTGTGAGTGGTGTGAGTATTACATAGAATGAGCTTGAATAAAAGTCAAACTCTATGTCACTAGAATTGCACCAATGAATGGATGACAAATTAAAAATTAAATATGAATTATCATAAATTAGTTGTCATGCAGTAATGATTAAATGATTAGTGTTCTTCCATAAGTTACCAAAGTGCCCTTTTTGATAAATTCCATGAGATGAATTATTTTGGTTATTATGTAATAGAATGAAGGGCATTTTAGTCTCACTAATGTTAACAATATATATAATGGGAGATGATGAGATGATCACTAAAAGCAATCAAAAGTTAATTACAAGAAAAAAGGGACATCATGGTCATTTTTGCAAAAGTCACATATATATATATATAATTGACACTTAGCAAAATTCTTAAAAAAACAAGAAGTGATTGTCATGAGAGTTAGAGAGGGAGAGGATGTGTTGGACGCCAATTGAAGGGAGGAAGAAGGTGCTTTGCACATCAAATTTTCAAGCCTCAAATCGTAATCTTAGGATGTTTTCAAGCTAAACCATCAATCCTAAGCAAGAACTACGGTAAGATACCATCATTTCTACAAGTTTTGATGTCAATTGAAATTCTAGGGATGTGTAAATTGTTGGTTTGTTTGGATAAGTTGTAATAGGAGTTTTACACCTAAAACAAGTGTAGAACTCTAAGTTAGTGACTAGGAAGCTTAAGTGGTATGAGAGGAGGGATGAGTGGTGTTAGGGTTTATGGGAGAAACCCTAAGTAGAGATTTAAGTATGATTTAAACAAAATGAGTTGTAGAAAGCTTGTTTGATGAAATGATTGCAAGAAATGTAGCATGAAAAATTGAAAAGAATGACATATGAGTGCTTGATGTATGTCATGACCAACGAAGGGGTGTATGATCTCATTGCCTTTCCATCCTTTTAAGCTTTACATTATGCATATTTGATGTCATGAAAGTCTCTAGAAAAGTTAAAATTAGAAAAAATAAAGCATAGAGTTAAAAAAGGAAGACATAGAAGTAATTTGAAAAATCCCGAGTTGATAAAGGGGTCTGATAAGACCTGACTTGTTCTGACCTATATGAGGATGTTCTATACCTCAAATGATGTCTAGGAGTCATAGAAAACTATAGGTTTTGGAACGGATCGATTCCGATAAAAATTGCGCAAGTTATGTGCAAAATAGTGACGTTAGAGAATCTCGAACACAAACTATGGGCTGGAGACAACCTGGGCAAAATTGACTTATATGAGGATGTTCTACACCTCAAATGCTGCTGAGGAGTCATAGAAAACTATAGGTTTTGGAACGAATCAATTCCGATAAAAATTGTGCAAGTTATGCACAAAATAGTATCATTAGAGAGTCGATAGGTGAAATAGCTATGCAAATACAATTTTTATTGCATGAAATGAGTTGAGTTGCTCATAAATAGGTAAAAAGAGTTTAGATACGAAAGAAAAACCATCGTCGCTCGTTCGGTACGAAAAATGCATTGAAAAATGCCCAAAATATGGCGTTTTTCCTAGATTTGACATAGTAAAAGATAGAATTTTTCGACGAAACTTTACGGGTGACTTAGTCATGTGACAAGGAGATGCTAGAAAAAGAAACAGATGCGAAACGAGCACTGGTTCTAAATCTGTTTTTGTTGGTCAAATGGCTTATTAAAAAATTGACTTTTTGTTTTAAGCCTCTGGAGACCAAACGAACCATATGAGGATGATCCTAGGGGTCTAAAAGTAAGACTTTTACAAAGAAATAGGAAGTAGAGAGCCTCGGTTGAGTTAAAATCGAGTTAGGAAAGTTATAGTGTAAAGAGTTGTTAATAGATAAAAGTGTATTGGAAATGTTATTTTAAGTTTTGAATTATGTGGTTAAGCAAGTAATGATAAGAAATTGACATGTAGGAGACGAGCAGGCGAACGAGACACGAGAGGCTCATTGAGACGATCGAGTCGCTATTACTCGGATTGAGGTAAGTATACTTTACTTACTTTATTTTAACTTCCAATGATATCATAATGTATTTTGTTATTTTCAAACGTTTAAAGTAAAGTTTGAGTTAAAAATCATGTGTATACCGTAGCATTAGAGTTTTGACACTACGCGGCGACGTAGAAAATTTCACTCGTAGTTGTCGAGATTTAAAGTTACTTGCAATAGGCTACGATGTAGAAAATTCCGTACCTAGTTGTGAGTGATAGTGAGAAGTTACACTATAATACACGATGTAGAAAATTCCGTGTTGTAGATGCCCATAGTTGAGATCATTTTACCCTACGTCGCGATGTAGTAAATTCCACACGTAGTGGTCGAGATACTATAGTAACTTCACGTTGACGTTAGTAGAAAAATTGTCACGTGATGGTTAAGTATATTAGGGTACACACATGGTCCTTTTTAAAAGAAAAGAGATTTCAAACTCAACAATTTGATGTCTTTTGAAGCTATGTATTATTATGGACTTACAATTGTTGTATTATCATGTAAAGAACTAACGAATTTAGTTTGCTTGCTCTATCAGGTGTTATCATAGGTGATTTTGTGGCCGAGAGGATGACATCTTACTTATAGGTGGGGCACGAATAAATGAACTGTAGGAATGCTCAATATATGTTAACATGATTGTATATAGTTTAATAAGATAATCGCACTTAACAGATTGCAAACCCATATTTTGATATGTATATATCGTTGTACATTCACACTTGAGATACACATATCACATGATATATATATATATATATATATTATGATGCATATGAAATGCATATGGAGATTATATTGGCAATGTCAATGCATGATTGTGAAACGTGATGTGAATTGTATGTTTGTAAATATGTATACATGAAAAATTACATGTTTGTGGAATTAAGGTAGTAGGGAGGTGATCAAGGATAGTTCGAAGTGTATTTTTATGCAGATCAAATTTTGGAAATGTTCAAATTACAGTCATTATGCTCTCGAAATTTTTATAAAATCTGTTTTTAAGAAATGCGAAAAATTTCCACCAATCCCAACTATATTTAAAAGGTAAAGAAGTTTTAAATTAAAACGAGTAAATCGGCAAAGTATTCTAAGGGTTCGCTTCTCGGATTTCCTTAATTCGACGAGTCAAGTTCGGGAAGTCCGTTGAAGTGCCCGGTAGGATCCTCCAGATAAGAGCTTAGAAAATGTTTGGTTCGGGTCCTGTCATGGATACTCAACTGGGGCTACGGTAAATCATCGGCGTATTAAAATAATTTTTTTTTAGGTATTCTCAAGTAAACTCGTTTTTAAGGTAAAAAACCTAAAAATGTTAATTCTCAATGGTTCTTTACATAACCACATAATCAATTTAAAGCTCATGTAATAGAATTTTAATATAACAATAATACACAATTCAATTACAAAAATGTAATAAATGCAAATAACTATTAAATAAATTTTAATTCAAACTACACTCGGTAAGGTGGGATTTCTACTCACTAAACTCTCTTTGATCAACAACGAACCTCCTCTAGAAGTCTCCAATATTGTCCGCCTTTACCCTATAACATCAAATACTCATTTAGAATTTATAAACTCGCTCAAATAAAGCTATAAATAGCTTCTAACGCAACTAATTCTATAAAAGCATTTTTTCGCCTAAACTTCGTAATTAAGTTTTAACTCATCTGAGGCTTTCGAATTCCGATTTATTTTTATGAAACCTACTTATTATCATCTAGGAACACCTCAGTATACTCAAATTCATTGTCGAAAGCTCGGAATGGAATTCGTCTGATTGCGCTTACTAGTAAAAATCACTTTTCGTTTCGAACATCCGATAACTTTAACAATCAATCCTTTAATGTTCTAACACCCAATCATGATTAAATAAATGGTTTCGTGCGTTAAACGAACGATTGAAGGGTTTCGAAAAATGCCCTTCAACTCGTTCGTTTAGCTCTGAAATCAATCATAAACCTTTTGTTTTCAAAATCTAACTTCATAGGATCATTTCCTAACCTCTGAAACATCCATCTAATACCTTAAAATTGAAAACGAAATCGGATCCTAAAAACCCCCTTTTTGGTCGTGAATATCCCTCTCTCCTTCATCTATTTTTCTTCCATGAATCCACTTACAAACCACACCAAAATCATCCTCAAATCTCTCTCTTATCATCCCTAAACTCGGATTCGAAAAAGAAGCAGAAGAAAAAATGGGTTTCATAGAAATCATCAAACTTTGAACTGAAATAACTCACCCAATAGGTGATATCTTTACTTCAAATTCATTTAGCTAGCTAGAGGAGATGATAAGGATCGACTTTGGTGAAGAAACCGAGGCAAGATACAGACTGGATCACTTCTTTTCCTCCCTCTCTCTCGGCTGCACGCACGTAGCTTCTTTCTTACTCTCGGTCATGGCCTCTTTCTCTCGTCTGACTCTCTCTCTTTTTCTCTTGCTTTTCACAACAAAAAATGAATCAAATGAGATAAAATCAACTAATATATATACTAATGCTCAATTGCTAAAAAGTCCCTTAAGAAAATCTCACTTTATCACCTCAAACTTTCAATAATTATACTAGTGCCCAAAAATAGATAACCATCAATTCTATTGGTCCACTTGACACACTTTAGTCCACTTATTTCTTCAACTAATCGATAGATGACAGGTGGCACAACCATAGCCACTACTTTTAAAAGTCACTTATCTCATTTCTTATTTGGTTGAAATAAAATATCTTTATTTTATTCCGTGAGCTCACCTCGATTGATTAACACATAAATCACTCCTAATCACTTTGTATTCGTACCGAGTCAACCAAACGACATCCGACTTGCCATACGAAAATATAATAAACCTTAAATAACATTATTGGAAGCATATCATTCGACTGTAACTCAATTCGCAGATTTCTAATACTATAAAATAATAAATCTGGGTGAGGGCTTACAGCCACTCTACAAATTTAAAAACAATTTTAAAACACTTCTATGACACCCAATCTCCACTACCAGGGGCCTCTGGCCCTCATCTAAAATCAATCACAACATAAATAATCACATTTATAAAATTGATGGAAATATGAAATTTTCTTTTCAAAACATTTTCATAAAATGTGCATCTAACAACTAATATATATATATATATATATATGTTTATGACTTTACATTATTTACACCATGATTTATATACAACACATGATGACAAAAAGATGAGCTATACAATGGGGAATAGTCGTCCATCAATCTATCTGCACGTTTGTCTGAGTCTCGTCTGCAGGACGACTCACTCATGTACCTAAGGGAACATTTTTTCAGAAACATATGGCAAACAAACTGTAAATATAACTGAGTGAGATAAACATTAAACAACTTTATAAACTAAAGCATTTTTCTGAAATACTTTTTAACCTTTCAAACAAAACTATTTCTGAAACTCAATTCGAATTTCTTTAGAAACTTTCTCATTTCTTGTCTTGATGATAACCTAGGGAAACTACTTCTACCGTGGCTACAAATCTCTAACTAGCCACTAGGAATTAAGAAATTTACCCTGTGCAGTCACCGATATGCGAACTCTGGGCACGCGTTATCCCTACACAATCAATCTAAACTACATTACTCTATACGTGCAGAGGGTGACTTAACTGACTCTCTCCCTCTCAGTTAGTAACGCTCTCATATCTACCATGCACGTATAAAGCGTTTGGCTGGGTATTCAATTGGGGTTAAGGTAAACCATCGGCACACTGAAATACTTTTTCTCTATATTCTTAATTAATCTCATTTTTAAGACAAAAAGCCTAAAAACTTTAATTTTCGTAAATTCTTGATATGAATACATATTCAACTAAAAATTCACATAATAAAATCTTGGTATAACTACAATACACAATTCAATTACAAAAAATGTAATAATTGCATATAATCAAGAAATAAATTTTAAATTAAAATACACTTGGGAATGGTAGATTTCTACTCACGAAATGCCCTCCGATAGATGACGATTTTCCTCTGGAAGTCTTTAAAACTTTTCGCTTTCACCCTAAAAGATCAATCACTCATTTAGAATTACTAAACTCACTAATATAAAGTCATAAATAATTTCTAATACAACTAACTTTGTATAATCCCCGTTACGTATAAATTTTTGCCAATTTTTATCCGATCATTTCCCTTCCAATTCCTACACTTAAATATGATATTTAGGCATGCTTTAAGGTATAAAATAACCCTATTTAAGGGCACACATTCCAACCCTCTCTAACAGTCCCTATCCTCCAAAGTTTTGCTCACAATTTACATGTTATTACATTAGAACGCATGCATTAATTACTTCCATGCATGTCATTTTATTTTTTTTGAATTTCATTCATTCAAACACACATTTAGGGCCATGATTACACCTTAGACTCAAACAAAATACATGGATACCATGCAACCATTAGTCTTGACCGAACCTACATAAATACACAACTATTTTTTTTTTTTTTTCAATTTTCGTCATCATCTATCAACTTAACACACTTAATTATCATTTCTCATGCATTTAATCATTTGAAAAACTTCTCCCACACAAGAATCACAAGCTAGCCAAATCACCTTTCACCAATCTCTTCATTTTTCTTTCAATTTCTATTATCACATTCACATAAAAGTGCAGAATTTTACACATGGCAACTCACACACATTTAAATCTTAAAATCACATAAACTCTAACTTATTACCTTGGTTTCTTGTTTAATCTTCCAAGTTCTTTCTTGCCAACTCAATTTAATCAAGAAACCTACTCTAAAGCAAGCAAACTAACTCCATAAATTCATCATCCAAACATATAAAGCTACTTACATAAATTTTCCATATAAAAATCATGAAACTTACTTGATTTTTATGATTGATTTGCTTGAATTACTACTAGATGACCTCCCTAACTGTTGACGTCCAGATTTGGATCCTTAGCTAATGAGGTTCGTTTTGGGCCCAAATTGCAGCTTTGGGTAGTTGATATTGAACGTGCAAAGTAAAGGAAAAAAGAAGGGGTGATCAGAGGCAAGCAACGAAAAACACCAGACGATTTTAGAGTGGTTCGGTCCAATTAGATGCCTACATCCACTGTTCACTCTCTCACTATTTTGGCAGAATAACGACACTCAAAAGATTGTAACCGTTTTACAATGAAAATCCTCCCCTATTTATAGAGAAAGGGGAGGTGCTACAGTAAAATAGAGTAAGACAAAAGCATACAGTAAACTGAAATTACAATGATGGACCACATTTAATGCGCCGGAATTTCATTCAATGCAGCTGACAGTGCATTAAATGCGACCGAAATTACATTAAATATGGCTGAAACTGTCACTTCTGAGGTCTGCCCGAGAGCGATTTCAAGTGGTTAGTCTATACGGGTCATGGGAGGCCACTGAAATCTTGGCTGTAGTCTCTGGCAAGGATGACGTTCATGACACGCTTTGAGCTGCATCTTACATGGCGTCTTCGGCTTCCGCTGACTCGTGATTTGAGAGTTAAGGCTGAGATGGGCTTTCCAGCAGATAGAATATTCAGTTGAGCTTCTGACGAAACAGAGACTTGGAGGGTTTAGGAGACGGATCATGAATTAATACTCCCGTGATCAGCTGTAATATTAGGCGAATAGTCCCACAAACGAGCAGGTTTACGGGCATGCTCAGAAACTACCGAGCGATAAGGAGAGCCATTCTAAACGAATAGACTCGAGTCGAATGAATCTACCGATCACCCTTCGGCAAACAGCTTAAGCGAATAGATTTGGAGAGTAGGCATAACGGGCAGCCTAGGCGAGCAAGCATAGTGATTAGCCTTAGCGAACAGATATGACGATCAGCCTATGCGAACAGAACTGATCGTAATCGTATGTGGGATGACGAATAGGTCACTGATCGGGCAACCAATATTATTCGCGAGCAGGACGACGATCAGTATGGGGGACTTGGGACGTGATCGAAAATAGAGAATTTGTTTGTCGTACAGATCCGTTGCCAGGAAAGGTGGTCAAGAAGAAAGATGGGTTGCTGAGTCCTTAGGCTATTGGGCCTGCATTATAGATCTCCTCTGGCCCAATCGACTTGATCGCTAAATTACCCATAACATAATCCCCCTAGCTCTTGGTGCCCTATAAAGGACTATGAGCTATACACCCATTAACGAGCAACTTCGACGGGAACAGTTATGTCGCTTTTTAAATTTCGCCTTATTATCAGGCCACGTGGAGCTTCCCCAAGCAACGGTTACAAGTCACACCATGTGCCGTGTGCATTTAATGCACATCTCTCAATTGACATGCTGTATGATGGCAAAATCCCGAGAATCGCACCATATCGTCTGATTGGGGGCGGTTACACAGTTGTTTTGATCCAACGATTGGGGCTTAGCTGTTTTTTAAGGAGGGTGACGCTCCATTTTCTTTTCTTCTGATATTTTCAAAAATCAGATACTCCCTCGTTGCTTGCTTTCTTTCTCGATTTTTCACCCCCGTTCGCCGATCTTCAACCAAAGCCACCGGTCATCATTATGTTCAAGGTAAGGTTTCTTCTCTTCTTCTCTCTCTCTCTCTCTTTTTTTGTGTGGCATTCCATTTTCAAGAGTCAGGGCCAGTGCCGGCGGGACGTTTTTCGTGTTGCCTCCGGTTTGCTTGGGCCTGAAATACCTGCAAAACAGTTTTTACCCGCTCTCTTTCTTCCTCTTCTCTCTTCTTCCTGCCTTTTTTAGCTTGGGGGGGTGGGGGGGAAGTGGGGTGTTTATCGAATATGCCATTCTTGCTCCTTACTGGCTTCCCAAGCGCACGACTTGACGCTTAGGGACATTAGATTTAGGTTCTCTTTGCTTCTTGGGTCTGGTTGGTTGTCAGCGGCCTAATTAGCTGCTTCCTTTGTAGATGTCAAGTCGTGGACGCCGATACCAACGAGTCATGTCCAACGAAGAGGGCTCTGAGGAGGGTTCTTCTCATCAGGGTAGAGATTCTCTGAGCGCAACCACTTGGGGGTGCGGGGATGCGCTGAGTTTCTCTTGGCGAGAAGAAGCTCTTGATCGTGAGTTCTTTTAACAACGCGACTCTTCTGTTACTCTCAGGGAGCTTAAGACCATAGCTGAAATGTACGGTTTCCTTTCTGGGTGTTGCTTCATAGTCCTTGCCCATCATGATCACGCGGTGCACCCTCCTGAAGGGTTTACAGCGATCAGTCATTAGCATGTGGACCTAGGGTTTAGGTTTTTGATTCCTCCATACCTGATCGACCTGTTGAATGACCTGAAAATAGCCCCTTTCCAACTCACGCCAAACTCTTACACCCAAGTGACTACTTTGGCCTATATCCTTCTCAAGAACGGCCTTTCGCCACCGACCCCGAACATAATCCAAAGCCTTTTCTTCTTTAAGTCCACCACCAGCCCTAAGGCCAAGAAACGAGACGGTATCTATTATATGGCCGCTCGCAACTCGCCTTACAAGGCGTTCCTGCCACAGAAGGTTGGCAGGTTAAACGTAGGGGATTATAAATCCCGTTGGTTTTATGTGTCCTGTTTGTCCCTGCTGAAACTGGCCAATCTTGATTTTACCCTCAATCCTGGTGAACATACTACTGCTTGCTGCTTCTGCATATGTGCGTACATCATCATTCTCTATTATTAATGACATCTCTCCCCTTATGTGCAGCTGTTAGCAAGGGCTCAATTAGTCTCTCGAGCGAGGAGTCAGGGGCACTCGAGAGATTTTTTGAGGTCAAGGATCCTACAGACGATTATTTCCCAGCGAACTATTTATTGAGGGATTACGGGCTCGCACTTGGGATTGGGACCAAACCCCTCAGTCTAGCATTGGACGTTAGAGTGTGAAAGGGTCAAGAGGTCCCTTTTGTCTTTGCAGAACCCAACGAAAGAGCTTTTGCCCCGATTTTGAAAAAGGCCAAAACCATGGTACACCTTGAGATGGAATCTCCTCCACCCCCGCCCGTGGCTGAAATGGAGGAGCTTAAGGTAGAAATAACAAGTTCTAAGGGGCCCCCAACCTAGGCGACAGAACCGTCACAAATAGGGGCCGCCACATCTAGTAAAAAGCAGGGAATGAAGTACAAGACTGTGGGGAAAAAGATCATGAAATACATACCCCCACCAAAGAGTTCAGCTGGCAAGGAAATCCCAATTCTTGGAGATGAGTCAATAAGGCCCTCGGGGGCCGAAGACAAAGGAAAGGAGGCTATGGACCCTTCTGCTAAGCGTAAAAAATCTAAAGGCAAAGCGCCTATGACAGGAGGGGCAGATGAGGAGCAGGCCCAGGAGGCTGATGCGGGGGAATATTTTGATGACCTACTGGATCAACTGCCAGAGTTGCTGGGACCTGACAGACCAAACGTCTATCAAAAACATGTTCGCGGCGACCAGTTGATCGCCTATGCCGCACGTTACAACGTGTTGGTAGACCCTATCCTTCACTTTGTAATTATGTATTATCTTCATACCCATTGCTGATACACTTTCATTTCAGACTTCATTGGCGTTGATGAAAATGCGTCGGGACTTTCCCGACCTGACGGGGGAGAAAGTTTCACTCGAGGAGATGAACAGGAGGCTGGAAGCAGAAAATAAAAAGATCAAAGAGGAATCTGATGCTGTCAATAAAACTGCTCGCGAGCTCGAGCAGAAACTAAAAATTACTCGCGAGCTCGAGCAAAAACTTCAGGAAGTGGAGGAGTCCTTGGCTCACGAGAGGAAGCTTCGGGATATCACTGCCTCCTCGCTCAAACAGGTGATCGAGGATATAGACAGGGTCACACAGGAGGCCATCTTACAAAAGAGATGAGCTGTAGATGCTGAGAAGAAGGCCAAGTCGGTGATGCAGGATTTGAACACAGTAAGGGGTAATCTTGCTCAAGCTAGAGAATTGCTCAGTCAATTTGAGGCTCTTGTTATGGGAAAGACGCGGTAGAGGAGGTGAAGAAGTTTGCGGCTTTCACTGCCAAAGAAGCCCAAGAAAAGGTCGTGAAACCTGTCCATAAGGGGATCATTCCTGCAGCCCCTAAGAAGAACTCTTCGCCCTTAACTGCTCAAATTGGCGCCCCTCAGGCCCAGGGCGGTCCTTCCTCAGGTCCTCAAGAGTTGATGACAGGCAGGGAGTAGGGATCGTCCTCGCAAGGAGCCTCTAGTGAGAAGGATCCGAAGAGTACTCCTACCAGCTCTTCTAAAGCTTCTTAGAGCAGATAAATACAAAATCTGTCCTCCCTACCAACAGGGCTTATTTTCGAATATTGATACTATAGATACCATTTTCATTTAATTCCATGATGCTTTATTCTTATTTTTTAATCAACATAGAAGCCCTGTTGATTTCCTTTGTCGCTCTCTGAATTTCATATGCATTGTTATGATAAGTTGGGAACGGGCACGTATAATAGAGTAGGCAGTGAATTAAGCAAACAATGAGTCTGATCGCCCATATAAATATCTTCCAAGAGATAAAGTAAGGAAAATAATTTTATGGGTTACGAATGCACCCTGAGGTTTCTCTGTAGATAGCCGTAGGTATACATCATTATTCAAAGAACAAGAAAGAATCCCAGCGGGTGAATTAGTAACTCAATTCCTGTTGTTGAACAAACATTGTTCCATTATAAACAGCAGATTGATTGGTTCGCTTGTAGGTACTAACTAATCAATAAGTAAACCAGCTTGCGCTATCGTGCAGCTGTAGTATATATAACATAAGATAATATTGATAAAGAGATATGAGTCGAGAAAAAAAACTAGATGATGTGCATGTGATGTTGTTCGCAGATCTTTATGATCGCTACTAAAACTGATAGAGGTTGTGCTCGAAAGGTAGGGGCCCGAGCCTGTACAGCCGACTGCGCTCACAAAGTTAAACCTGAGCATTTACAGCGGACTGCGCTTGCAGGGTCGATACTTGAGCTATACAGCCTATTGAACCTCTCAAGCTACGCTCATAAGGTCAAATCCTGAGCATTTATAGCGAGAGTTATAGAGGTTTAGATCTCAGCTGCGCTCACAAGGTCGTAACCTGAGTATTTACAGCTAGTGTAGAGCTGAGCGCTTAGTTATCAAGCTTCTGTTCTGTTCACGCACGATGGATCGGGTTGCGGCGTGTGTAGAACAACTTATAGAGGGGGAGGCCAATCAACGAGCGGCGATTAGGTGCGCAGGTTAGTGGCCGTTTTAACGCCTCTTACCTCGTAGGGCAGGTGTGGGGTCGGTATCCACCGATATTCAGCCCCTTATCCCTATAAGGCTAGCAAATGTTTGAACTTTAAGCTGGCTTCTTGCCTTTTATGGTTGTGTACCTCACATATAAGAACACACATGCGCATTTAACGTTAATGGTAGTTCATAATAATAAATGAGTAGCTTTTATTATGTCTGTACACGATTAACTCTATAGAGATAACAAAACACCAACATAATTACAATGGTTATGTATAGTAGGGCCTCAAGTGAATGGCATTCCATGCCCTTGGTAGCATTGCTCCGCTCATGTCTGCTAGGTGGTAAGCTCCGTTCTTCAAATCTTCATGGATTATGTAGGGCCTTTCCTAATTAAGTCCTAATACACCTTCATTGGTTTTGTGAGCACCAGGTACAATTTCTCATAGTATAAGGTCACCTGGCTTGAATTGGTGCACCCGGACCTTCTTGTTGTAGTGTTTCGCCATCCTCTATTGGTAGACGGCTGCCCTGAGATGAGCAGTTTCCCTAGACTCTTCGAATAGGTCTGAGCTAGCGGCCAAGAGCTGGTCATTTTCTTCGGGATTGAAATTCACTCTTCGTTGATTGAAAACTTCAAACTCTGTAGAAATCATAGCTTCAGACCCATAAACCATTGAGAAAAGGGTCTCCTCTGTGGTGCTGCGAGCTATTGTATGGTAGGCCCACAACACCTTCTGCAATTCATCTACCCATGCTCCTTTTGTAGCTTCAAGCTTGGTCTTCAGAATCTGCTTAATGATCTTGTTGATCGCCTCCACCTGACCGTTAGCTTGTAGATGGTCTACTACTGAGAAGCTCTTAACAATGTCGAGACTGCTACAGAATTCCAAGAGCTATTCGCTTGTGAATTGGGTCTCATTGTCTGTCACGAGTTGCTGGGGGATACCAAATCTGCAAATAATATTGTCCCACACGAACTTCTCAACCTTTGTTGTGGAGATTTCAGCCAGCTCTTTTTCTTTCACTCATTTCATGAAATAGTCAACCACTACGATGGCGTACTTGCATCTCGCTCGGCCTACTGGGAGAGGCCTGATCAGGTCCATACCCCAGATAGCAAAGGGCCATGGGCTGATCATCTGCCGGAGATAGGCTGGTGGTGCTCAGGGAATTTTGGAGAATCTTTGGCATTTATCACATTTCCTCATCAGGTCGATGGCATCCTGCTTCATGGTTGGCTAGTAGAATCCTTGTTTGAGCGCCTTTTGGGCTAGGAAAAGTCCCCCAGCATGGTTACCACAATGTCCCTCATGAATGTCTCTCAATAGTGTAGTGCAATCCGGCTCATCGATACACCTAAGTAAGGGGGCTGAGAGGCCCCTTTTATAAAGAACAGTACCATACATACAATACCTTGCTACCCTTGTACACAGGCGGTGGGCCTTCATCTTATCTTCTGGCAGTTTTCCATCTTGCAAATAACTGATTAGCGGGTTCATCCATGAATCTGCTGCCACTGTCAAGGTCATTACCTCTATGCCGGGCTCAATGCTTGGCTTTGGCAGGAATTCTATAGGTACACTTCCGGTAAAATCTGTGTTCTGAGTGGTCGCTAAGCTAGCTAATGCGTTAGCGTGGGAGTTCTAAGCGTGTGGAATTTGATTCAACTCAAATTTCTCGAAGGCTCCTAACAGCTCTTGGACTTTCTGTAGATAGACTGTCATTTTTGACCCTTTAGCTTGGTATTCACCCCTTATTTTACAGACTACCAACTGTGAACCGCTGAATATCCTAAGCCGCTCGACGTACATCTTCTTGGCCAAGTGAAGCCCTGCTAACAGTGCTTCATATTTTGCCTCATTATTAGTCGCTCTGAAACCAAACTTGAGTGCATAGAGAAACTTACTCCCGTTTGGGCTAATTAGCAGAATTTCAACCCTCATGCCCCTTTCACAGGAGGACCTATCCACAAATAACTCCTAGTACGGACCTTCAGAAGGTTCAGCCTCGTCGTCCATAGATCTCGTGAACTCAACAATAAAGTTTACCAGTGCCTGACCCTTGATTACTAGTCTTGATTTGAATTCAATATCTAACTGGGCAATCTCGATGGCCCATTTGATGAGTCGGCCGGAAGTATCTGGTTTCTGAAAGATTTGCTTTAATGGATATTTCGTCAGGACTTCGATCTTGTGCGCCTGGAAGTAAGGACGCAATTTCCTGGACGTCATCACTAGGTAGTAGGCGAGCAACTTCATTAGGGTATATCTTGTTTCGACTTCTACCAACTATTTGCTAACATAGTAGACCAGGACCTGAGCTCCGTTTCCTTCTTCTCTTGTCAGAGCCGCGCTCAAGGCGCGTTAGAATACCCCCAGGTAGACTGTCAGAGTTTCCCCTTCGTTTGGCTTGGTTAGTAGCGGGGCTCACCCCATATACTCTTTTAGTTGTAGGAACCCGACCCCGCACTCTTCTGTCCACTTGAAGTTCTTGGCCCTCTTCAGTACCTCAAAGAATGGAGCGCACTTGTCAGAGGCTTTGGACATAAACCTGCTCAAGGCAGCTATTTGACCATTCAAGCTATGTATCTCATTTATACTGGTCGGTGACCTCATGTCCAGTAAGGCCTGGATCTTCTCTGGGTTGGCTTCAATCCCCCTGTTATTCACTATAAAGCCCAGAAATTTACTTGAGGAGACCCCAAAAGCACATTTGAGGGGGTTGAGTTTCATCCAGTATCTCCTTAGGATTCGAAACATTCCCTCGAGATCCCGGACATGGTCGATAGTCTGCTCGGACTTCACGAGCATGTCATCCACGTACACCTCGATGGTTTTTCCAATTAGATCTTCAAACATTCTGTTCACTAGTCTTTGATAAGTCGCCCCTATATTTTTTAGTCCGAAAGGCATCACCTTATAACAGTACAGCCCTCGGTCTATAATGAACGACGTGCACTCCTCATCCTCAAGGTTCATAGGGATCTAGTTATAGCCTGAATAAGCATCCATGAAGCTAAGGAGCTCATGCCCCGCGGTTGCATCCACCAACTGATCGATTCTAGGTAACGAGAAAGTGTCTTCCAGACAATCTTAGTTTAGATCCATGAAGTCTATGCAGATTCTCCATTTCCCGTTCTTCTTCTTCACTAACATAGGGTTAGCTACCCAGGCTGGGTACTGGACTTCTCGAATGAACTTACTTGCTAGAAGCTTGTCTACCTCTTCCTTTAAGGCTTCACAGCGCTCTCGATTCATTTGCCTCCTTTTCTGACAGACCGGCTTGTGCTAAGGATTGACGTTCAGATTATGGGTCATTACATTCAGATCGATCCCCACCATGTCCCCATGGTTCTAGGGGAACACGTCTAAATTAGCTCTGAGGCAACCTGTCGGTTGAGCCTTTATCTCCAGGATCAAGTTTTTGCCTAGCTTACGACATCTTGTTGCATCTGTTTCACTAACCTGGATGTCTTCAAGTTCTTCCACTGGACCTATACTCTGGTACGCATCGAATTCCCTAGGATCCAGATCGTGGCTGATCCCTGATGAGGTGATCGTCTGTAGCTCACGCTCCGGGGTCATGTCCACCTTCTTCCCCCGAACTCCTCTTCTTATCGCGTCCACATAGCAGCGACGAGCCAGAGACTGCTCGCCCCGCACATATCCTACCCCATTGGGAGTTGGGAATTTTACCGTAAGAGCCTTGGTGGAGGTGACCATGTCGAGGTCATTCATGGCGGGCCTTCCTAACACCACGTTGTATGCAGATAGGGAATTATTGATGAGAAAATTTGCTAATACAATGGAATGGTGAGCGGCGTCTCCAAGGGTCAGGGGTAATTTTATCTGTCTAGCAGGAATGATCGAGTCTCCAGTGAAACCGTTCAGAGGCTCAGAGGATGGCCTGAGCTGTTCGTCACCAATTCCCATTTGATCATAGCATCCCTTATATATCACATTAACTAAACTCTTGTGTCAATCATTATCCTATTGACTACTGAGTTATCAATACACGCCTGAATCACCAATGCGTCATTATGGGGAAACGAACATCCCGGACATCTTCATCTGTGAACACAATGCCCTCTGACACTCTTCTGGCTTTCTTCGTAGGTCCCCCTAACTCCCTTTGTCCTACAGGCTGGACACGTCTCGCTTCGCGCACAAACCGTTCTTGGGATCTATTGGACTCTTCCACTTCCGAGGGACCCCCATAGATGGTATGAATCGTTCTGACTGAAGGTCCTTAGGTAGAGTCAGGCTCCTACTGAGTTTGGGTCGGCGGCTCCTATAGGCATTGGTGAGGACGTTGCTATTAGGACGGTCACCTTGGGGGTCTCACAACATAATCCCTCAGACTATCATTTCTAATCATCTATTTAGTAGCATCCTTGAGTGCCCAGTAGTCTGAGGTATTATGCCCCCACTTCGTTGTGATAGGCACAAAACTTGTTTCTATCTCTTCACTCTTCGGGAGTCTGGATTGGGGTTGGTAGCCCGAAATTCTCCCTGTTCTTCTCGGTTGCGAAAATCCTGTCTTGGGTATCAGACAAGACATTGTATGTATTGTAGCGACCTTGATATCGGGGTCACGCCCGCCCCCAGCTATCTCCTGGTCTGGGCCAGTTCCTATCCTTCTTTGCAATCTGATTATTGTCTCTTCGGTTTCCAGGGTTGTTTCTCCATTGCTCTTTTTCCTTCCCTTACTGGAACTACCAGTTTCATCCCTTTGGAAACTGGTTCTTCTAGGGTTGGTTGCTTCTTCCCACCGGATTTCTTTTTTTGCCCGCTCGTAGGATTCCCCTAAATCCTTCACTGGGGATTTGTAGATGCTCTCATACAATTTTTCGTCTTTTCTCAAACCCGACAAGATAGGCGTTAGTACCCCATCGTCTGTTGGATTCTCCACATTTATCAGTTCCCGCCTAAACCTACTGATATAATCCCTTAACAATTCACTGGGATGTTGGTAAATGGTAACAAGATGACAGGGTGGCGCGAGTTGCCTCTTCAGCACCTTATACTGATTCAGGAATTTCTGTTGACATTCTTCCTAGTTGTTGATGCTACGGGGGGAAAGGTTCCTGAACCATGTCCGCGGGATGTCCCCTAGGGTAGCTGGAAACACACGACATTTTACTAGCGGGCTGGTAGTCTGGAGATCCATCTGAATGTTAAAAGCATCCAGATGGTCATAAGGGTTAGAGTTCCCCTTATACTGAGGGATATTGGGAACCTTGAATCTTAGAGGAAGCGGTTCTAGCTCGACTTCTGAAGTAAATAGGGTCCTCTCCCCGATCCGGCCTCTTTGTTCCTGTACACCAGATCGCATTTCAAGTTGTCGGACCCTCTGAAGGAGTTCTTCAATTAACGGGCCTTGTATTTCGATTCTCCTAACAGCGAATTGTCTGTCCTGCCTGCTTGAGGATCGGTGATCTCGAGCCCCCAGCCCTCCATCATTTGGCCTCGGCCCTTTCTTGTCTCTGTAGGCCGGGATTTGATCATGGCCGCGGCTAGCCTGTTCTGATTGATGTTCATCTCAAGCCCGGGGAAGCCAAGCGCTGGAATGCATACTAGAAGAACGAACTGATCCTTCTCGTACTGACTCCCTATTGTCCCTTCCGTGCGTGCTAGGGTCTTCGACGCGCCTTCCTCTGGAAGCGTCCCTTCCTTGAGTGGTCTGAGGGGGTCCCTGAGGAGGCTGGACTTGGGTCCGAATCAGTGTCCTGACTTCACCGAGTAGCTGTGCCACTGTAGTTTCCAACATTTTCTGTCGCCATTGCAACACCTGTATAGCATCCCTTCCTACGGGCACACTGGATGTCCCTACACCAGTATTAGGTAGCCCTCCAGTAGACATGGCATGTCGTTGTTGATCCGAAGCTGCTGGGTGGTTATCCATCACGTTAAAGTTCCTAGGAATCCTCACTCTGACCATGGCGAACAAAAAATGAGTTTTGCAGGCTAAGAAGAAAAAGGTGGTGAAACTGAAGATGGACATCTCCTTCTAGCGCCAAAAATGTTGACGTCCGGATTTGGATCCCTAGCCAACGAGGTTCGTTTTGGGCCCAAACTGCAGCTTCAGGTAGTTGATATTGAACGTGCAAATTAAAGGAAAAAAAAGAGGTGATCAGAGGCAAGGAGCAAAAAACACCAAGAGATTTTAGAGTGGTTCGGCCCAATTAGATGCCTACGTCCACTGTTCACTCTCTCACTATTTTAGCAGAATAACGGTACTCAAAAGATTGTAACCGTTTTACAATGAAAATCCTCCCCTATTTATAGAGAAATGAGAGGTGCTATAGTAAAATAGAGTAAGACAAAAGCATACAATAAATTAAAATTACAATGATGGACCGTATTTAATACGTCGAAATTTTATTAAATGCAGCCGACAGTGCATTAAATGCTGCCAAAATTACATTAAATGCTGCCAAAATTACATTAAATGCGACCGAAATTTTCACTTCTGAGGTCTGCCCGAGAGCGATTTCAGGTGGTTAGTCTGTACGGGTCATGGGAGGCCATCGAAATCTTGGCTATAGTCTCTGGCAGGGATGGCGTGCATGACACGCTGTGAGCTGCATCTTACATGGCGTCTTCGGCTTCCGCTGACTCACGATTTGAGAGTCAAGGCTGAGATGGGCTTTCCAGCGAACAGAATATTCAGTTGAGCTGGCGAATGAGCTTCTGAAGGAACGGAGACTTGGAGGGTTCAGGGGACGGATCATGAATTAATACTCCCGTGACCAGTTGTAATATTAGATGAATAGTCCCGCAAACGAGCAGGTTTACGAGCATGCTCAGAAACTACCCAGCAATAAGGAGAGCCATTCTGAACGAATAGACCCGAGCTGAATGAATCTACTGATCACCCTTCGACGAATAGCTTAAGTGAACAGATTTGGAGAGCAAGCATAATGGGCAACTTAGGCGGGCAGGCATAGTGATTAGCCTGAGCAAATAGATATGGTGATCAGCCTATGTGAACAGAACTGATCGTAATCTTATGTGGGACGACGAACAGGTCACTGATTGGGCAACCAATATTATTCGCGAGCAGGACGACGATCAGCAAGGGGGACTTGGGACATGATCAGAAATAGAGAATCTGTCTGTCGTACAGATTCATTGCCAAGAAAGGTGGTTAGGAAGAAATATGGGTTGCTGAGTCCTTGAGCCATTGGGCTTGCATTGTAGATCTCCTCTGGCCCAATCGACTTGATCGCTAAATTACCCATAACACTAATTTATTCCCATCTTACTTTGACCTTGAAGATAGTTGAAAGACTCTTAGAATTAGAGAACTCCAAGCTGCTGTGACTGCTCCTTGTTTGACCGAGCACCTCTCCTTATTTTTCTTCTTCTTTTGCCATCCAAATGATGGCTTCAAAAGATCATCTCCCTTTATATATATTTTTCTAACTTGGACTAAAATGCCCTCCATTCAATCTCAAAATATCTATTAAATCATGTCCTTTCATTTACTTTAATGCCCTTGAATACATCTCATGGAAACTCATCCATTAAAGGACAAATTTGGCAACTCATGAATTTAAAATACTAATTAATAAGTAATGCATGACAACTAATATATAACAATCCATATTTAACTTTTAATTTGTTATTCATTCATTAGATCAAATCTCATGACATGGATTGGGTTTCTTATTCAAGTTCATTTCATGTAATGCTTACACCAAATCCATGTATTAATTAAGTTTGAATTTTCTATTTCGCCCTGCATTTAATTTCCATTCACACTAAAAATTTTCCTAATACTCTTGGGTTCTCTAATCAACATCTTATTTGCGATGCGAATATAAAATCAACTTTAAGAGCTATTACTGGAATAATACTAATTAACCGTAACTAAAATCGAGGGTTTACAAAGGGGGTAAAAAATGGTGAATTTTCATTTCAAGCTTCCGAGCATCAATTTGAGTGTTTGGGGGGTGTCCTTAGGTGATAATAAATAAGACTTGTGCAAAGAAATCGGAATTAGAGAGCCTCGACTAAGTTAAAATCGAGTTGGAGAGGTTAGAGTGTAAAGGGTTTTCAATAGAGCAATTGCATTGGAAACTCTATTTTTTTAGTTTGAATCATGTACTTAAATAAGTTTTAATGAGAAATTGATAAGTAGGTGACGAGCAAGTGAGCAAGGCATGAGAGGCTTGTTTAGTCACTTGAGCTTAAGTGGATCGAGGGAAGTGTCCTTCGCTTACGTTATTAAAAGTTGATTTTAAATTGTAACTTATTATTGTTCGAAAGATTTACAAAATGATTTCCTAAATATAAATCAATTTCGAGTAAAAGATTATTCTACGGAATCAAGAAATGAGAATTTAAAGTAAGGTTGTTTTCATAAAATTGATGTAAGTTTGAATTATAAATGTTTTAAGATAAGCAATTGTGCGCTTATTGCACTTAGAAGGAAAAAGAGTTTTAAAAGCCATGTGTAACCCCTCACTATTCGGAGTATCTGGCACTATGTCGCGACATAAAAAATTCCACATGTAGCTGTCTAGATTTAGAGTTATTGGCACTACGTTGCAACGTAGAAAATTTCGCTCGTAGTCATCCAGATTTATAGCTAGTAATATGCTACGATGTAGAAAATTTCGTACATAGTTATAAGGCCAATCAAGCAGTTAACACTACAATTACGATATAGAAAATTTTGCATTGTAATTGTTTAGAGTTGGGATCGTTTCAATTTACGTCGCGATGTAGTGAATTCCGCACGAAGTGGTCGAGACATCTCATTAGCTTCATGGTTGATATTAGTCAAAATCACCTCATAATGATTAGAGTGTTTAAGGGTATACATGGTGTTTTTGAAAAGAGAGGTTTTTAAATTGAAAATAAATTTTAATCAGTTATAAATTTCTATGTGGATATATATTTCTATTAGTTTTATATGTTGAACTAATGCCTTTGTTTTTGGTGTAGTTTGTATATTCTTCTAGGTGCCGTGTAAAGTGATTTTGCATATGTAAAACCATTGTCAGAAATCATAGGTAGGCGTCGAGTAGATGACTTGCATAATCATTGAGCATATTTTTAGGTTTGTAAAGAATATAATTAAAGGATTTGTATAAATGGAAACTTGTAGTATATATTTTGATATGTGTATATAGTTGAACATTTGCACATGACACCCATCTATCACTTGATATGCATAGATATATATATATTGATACATATGTGTTCTATTGAAATAATTATAAAAATGCATGTTGCAGAAATTATATTTTACGAGAATGTTCATGGTGAAATTGAATGAGAAATTATCTGTTTGTGGCCAAAAGAAGTTGGGAGGTGATTTGAAATAATTTGAAGCATAATTTTCTTTACAGATGAAATTTGGGAACGTTAAAAATACAGCCGTCATGTTGTTGAATTTTTTTTTTAAAAAAAAAATTGCTTTTAAATCAAACGCGAAAAATTTATACCAACTCAACTATTTAAAGAAAAACAAGTTTTAAATCTAGGTAAAGTAAAGTAAACGGCCAAGATTAACGGGTTCACTCCGCAGATCTCTTCTACCCAACCAGATGGGTTACGAGAGGTTCGTTGAAGTGCTCGACTGGATTTTTCAGACAAGAGCCTAGAGAAGGTCTGGTTTAAGTCCTGTCACAATCAATCTCAACAACTAGGAGCCTCCGGCCCAATCTCAAAACACCTTTTAGCATTGAAAACCCCAATCATAACATTTGATTTAAAACTAAAACTTTTTAACCTTCATTTTCATAATACGACCTTGTAAAGTTATGCATCCAAAAACTCGTATTTACATTGACAATTTACACAATATTGTAATGCAAAACATATACAAGACATGACTATAAGCTATACAATGTAATGAAAGTCATCCGTCAGTCAATTTGCGTGCCCAACTGAGCCTTGTTTGCTGAACGATTTGCTCCTGTACCTGAGGAAAAATTTTTAAGAAAACACATTGAAAGCGAACTGTGAGTAAACTCAGTGAGAAAAACAGTTTAATAAAACTAAAGTATTTTTCTAAAATAATTTATAATAATTTATTCAAAAACTATTTCTAAAACTTGTTCTAAATTTCTTTCTAAAACTTTCTCATTTCTCGCATGAATGGTAACTCAAGGAAACTACTCTTGTCGTGGCAGTATAAATCTCTCGCTAGCCACTAGGAATTAAGGAATTTACCCTGTGTAGTCGCCGATGCGTGAACACTGGGCACGCGCTACCCTTCGCAATCAGTCTGAACTACACTACCCATACGTACAGAGGGTGACTCAACTGACTCTCTCTCTATCATGAGTCGTCTAGACTCCACTCTCAGTTAGTGACTTTCTCACATCTACCATGCACGCATAGAGCATTCGACTGGGTACTCAACTGGGGTTAGGGTAAACCATCGACATACTAAAATACTTTTTCTCAATATTTTAAAATAAACTCATTCTCAAGGCAGAAAGTCTAAAATCTTTACTTCTAACACATTCTCGATATAAATATATACCTAACTCAAAACTCATATGCTAGAATCTCAGTATAACTTCAATAAACACTTTAATTACATAATGAATAGATTCATATGAACAAAAAATATAATACATTCATTCATATAAACAAGAAATAAAATTTAAATACAATAACACTTTGAACAACTAGCTTGCTACTCACAAAACACCCTATGATAAATGACGATCCTCCTCTAAATGCCTCCAAAACTTTTCGCTTTCACCCTTGATCTTGCTTAGGTTTTGATCTGCTATATTAGATTAACACAGAAACTTGATTAGAAGCTTGAAATTGATTGGAAATAGCTTAGGTCTTCTTCTCCCTTTGATTGTCATCCACTCCCCTCTCTTTCTCTCTATTTTGGACGTGAAGAATGGTTGAAGAAATGGCATGGGCTCATCTATATATAGTAGGGAATTTTCTAAAAAAAAAAATACTTACTTTTTATTATAACTGAGCCCCTTGAATTTGCTTAATTCCGTTTAGACCCCTAAATGGATAAGATTGATTCTAGTTGGTCTATTTGTCACAATAATCCACTTATTCCATCCACCAATAAAAAGGGTTCCAAATGACTCACTATCACCATAAATTCTATCACATTTGGCTACTTCTTATTGGGTGAACTTTTAAAATTTTTGACTTTGATTGAGAGTTTATCTCATCCTATACTCTCCCATGTCATTCCTTATTACTCTTGGATCCTTTAATCGATATCCTACTCATGATGTGAAAATAAATTTAACTTTAAAGACTACTACTAGAGTTATACTAGTAAACTATAATCATAATCGAGGGTTTACAATTTTGGTATAGCTCAATTGGTACTCATGTTGTTTCCCATTTGTACTTAGCCCCTAAGTCATGGGTTCGAGACACAGGGAAAGAAATAGATTGGGGGGCCGAGATATCCTGTGACAGCCTAAGCCCAAGGGAGAGGGACGGGTTATCACAATCTTCCTACCTCTCTGTCTCTATTTCTCTCCGATATCCCTCTTTCTCTCATCTTGGATGAACTTAGATTCTGGTGAAACCAAAAAATTTGGGTTTTGATTGGAAACCTAGATTTATTTGGTTTAAAGTTAGTGCAGAGGGATGGGGATGTTGTGAGCAGTGGTCAGATTCAGCTGGGAGTGGTTTGAGTGGTGGAGCTATATGTGTAAGCCCCTACTGTTAATTTTGGACTTCCTAGTATTAGTAGATAAATTATGGGGTGAAAATGCTAAATTTCATAAATATTATCCTCATAAGTGATATTAAGAGTTAGTAGCAAATTTTAGAAGTTGATTTAAACCTAATAGTATGATAAATTTAAATGAAGGGCAAAACGATCATTTTTCCTAAATGAGAGCTATATATATAAGTGTGTTGGTCATCCAACACTTTGAAAAAATTTGAGAGACAGACCAAATGGTGGATGGCAAAGGGAATGAAGAAGAGGAAGAGAAAGTCCAAGCCACTTCCAAGCTATTTTAAAGCTCCAAATCAAGATTTTAGGTTGATTCAAGCTAGGAGATCAAGATTAAAGGAAAATTGAAGTTAGTTTTCATGATCTTATCCAAGTATGATGTTAGTTGGGTTTATATGTATGTTGATTATTTGGGTTAGTCTTTGATGTGCAATTGATAGGGGTTTCATCTAAATCAAGATTGGAACCATGAATAACTAAAACGGAAGCTTGATTTAAGAGAAGTCATTCAAGAAAAAAGAGTTAGGGTTTATATATGTGAAACCCTAAAATTTGATTGAAACATGTTTAAAATGATTTGAATTGTAGTTAAGGTGTTTGATGAAATACCTAAGAGATTGATCAAGTAAAAATCTTAGAAAATGAAAGAAATAAAGTGATGTGTGTGCATGGGTAGTTCACGACCTCTTAGAGGACTGAGTGATTTCATTGAGCTTTGATGCAAATGAGCTTAAATTCATGTATGTTAGAGGTTAGAAAAGCATATGGAAATGTTAGAATTGAAAAAGGAAATGAAATGATACAAGTGTGTTGTCTAAAGTAGATGAAAGGCATTAATGTCTACCGTGCAATGTCACTTCTTCTTTGCATTTTCATATATTGTATGGTCAAAATTGAGCATATATGAGTCTAAAAACCCTAATGAAAAGATAGTTGAGTTTAAAATGTGAAAATGGTAAACTTTGGCATGAAAAATTAGTGAAAAATAGAGGTTTTTGGCTAGAAACCTTCACCCGGCGGCCATTTCTTTTCGAATTCGTTTTTTGGCTGACTAAATGAGAGTTGGGGAGATGATTGGAGTAAAAATGGATGGAAGAAAAGCTAGGGATTACTCCCTAGAATAGGTTCAGCCAATGGGGGTCTAAAAAGATCAATTTTCATTTCGAGCTTCAAAAAATTATTTCGAGCATATAGGATTATTCTTATCTAATAATAAATAAGATTCATGAAAAGAAATCGAAAATTTAAAGCGTTGGTTAAGTTAGAACTTAGATAGGAAATTTGTAGTTTAATGGGCTTTTAATACAATTAGTTGTGTTGGAAGCAATGTGTGTAGCTTTGTATAGTTTATTTTAGCACATTCTAATGAGAATGGGATGTGTAAGTAAGGAGCAAGCGAGTGGAGCACGAGGAACCTATTGAAGCTCTTTAACAAGCTTTGGATTCAGGTGAGTGCTAAAGACTTACTTTACAAATGTTGTGTTGTGAAATATACAATTTATTGTTGTTAAAACACTTATGTATGATTTATTATTATGAAAAGTTATTTCTTTGTTTAATAAAATCATTATATTTGTTTCAATGAAATTTGGAAATAAAATATCTTTTATGATAATCGAGTTTAAAAGCTCTAGCTTAAAGTTTTGAAAGATAAGTTATTTTGTGCTTATTGCACTTAGTGGAAAGATTTTCAAAGGCCATACGTATACCCTCAGATTTATATATTATCTTGCGCTACAATTTGCGATACAGAAAATTTCACACGTAATTGCTAAGATTTATATATTATCTCACGCTATGATTGTAATACAGAGAATTCCACACGTAGTTACCGAGATGTTTCAGTAGCGTCACGGTTGGTGTCAGTTAAAAATCGCCACATGACATACCACATTGAGCGGCAATAGTTTAGCCGTCGTGTAGTTAGAGTATTTAGGGGCACAAATTGTGCTTTTAGAAAGAAAATACTTATGTTGAGATTTTATGCATACTAAAATAAGTTATAATGATTTTCTTTAGTGATTGTTAAATTGCTTTAATTGTTTTGAGATTTATACTTGCTAGTTTTTACTTTGAATTCTTTATATAGTTATTTTAGGATTGGTTAAAACTTAAATGCACTTACTAAGCTTCTATGAGTTCATCATTTCTTTGTTGTATTGTATAAACTCTCCTCAGGTATTAAAGCGGGTGATAGAAGTGAAAAAGCTCCTTTGTCAAAATAGGTAGGCGCACTTGATGGATGCATTGCATAAACCATGTTTGCATTTTTGTCAAAATTAGAAACCAAGTGTTTGCATGCATCATTTTTGCATCTTTTATAACACCCATTTGAAAACTTGTATTGTTATATTTTTGTGATGTAAATATCTTTGTAAAATTTTCGTAAGATATAAAAGATTATGGCCTAGTTTTGGCATGTATACTTGTTAGGCAAATGATTATCACTTGTAGGTTTTATGAGAATAATTGAATGGTTGTTGATAAGAAGTTGGGTTATGGTTGAGAATATTTGGGAGTGTATTTTTCTTTGCAGGAAATTTGGAAACCTTATTAACGCAATCATTATGCTGCCGGATTGTTGTTAAAACTGTTTTAGATTTTGAAAATGAAAAGGTCAATTTTTATGACTTTAACTGAATTTATAAAACCTAGAAAGTTTGAGTTCAAAATGAAACCAACCCAACTAGTTTCAAACAATAAGATCAAAATAACTTCGAAGCAAAGTTTAAACGAACAAGTTTAAGTGTTCGCTGCGCAGATTTATTTTAGTCGTATTGTAGGGTTTAATAGAGGTCCGTTGGAGTACCAAGCAAAGCCTATTAAATACTAGTCTAGAAGAAATCTGGATTGGATCTCGTCAATGCGTGTGGGTGGTTCTTGATGCGGTTTAAGGTGTGTCTCCAAAGGATCCAATTCAAATCCCTATTGGACCGGTTACGAGGGCTCGAGCTAAAAAGTTCAAAGAAGCATTTAACGGGCTTTGCACTCAAATACAATCATGGAAGCCCATTGATGGAAGCCCACGTGAGGAACTAAAATGCATCAGCTTGATCCAAGTTCTAAAGGATTCCAGTCCAAGTCAAACTTAATCTTTGCATTCAATAGGCGTGAATCTTGGGCATAAATTCACCAACATAATAGGAGAAGAGTCAACTCTCCTATTTAGGTTTCTAGTAAAATTAGGAGTAATAAATCTTAGACTTTTCTATTTTGTCTTAAGCATTATTCCCTTTGCTATTATTGTAATCCGAAATTACCTTTTTTGTCATAGGTATGATTCTCTTTGATTTTAATACTTGTAATTTCCGAATTCGAATTTGTATTTTCAGCCTATAAATAGGCGTAATATCAATGAAATGGGAAAGTCAATTTGGATGATATTTGTGAGAACGAATTTCTCTTTGGTTCTTTGAACAACTTTCAAACTGATCGAAATTATCCATGGCGTTTGAAACCTTCTACTTATCAATCAACCCTCCATTGTTGATTGTGGCATCTTCACCATACCAAGGTTCTTACCTCGTCATAGGTAACGGGTCGTGGTTCCATTCCTACGAACTTGTCTTAGAAAACGGTCTTGGTTTCTTCTCTTGATTACGGGTTTCGTCACGGGTTGGCGTGGTTCGTATCAGTTTGGTATCAGAGCACGGTTCTAGGTCAGGTTTACCTATCCTTTTACTTTATTTGTTTTCGTCTTTAAATTCCGTGTCCGTTCCATTCTAGTTTTTATTAAAAAAGAAAAAAAAAAGATCTGAAACAAAAGAAAAGAAAAGAAAAGAAAAGAAGAAAGCAAAAGGATCGAGAGGATCTAAAAAAAAAAGAGTCTGGAAACTCTTCAACGAAATTTTTATTTTCTTTCCATTATTTGAGTGTCCACGAGTCTTAATCTGACCCTTATTTCAAGTGTGGAAATTTTGAGTCGAAATTTTTTTTTTTTTCCTTTTTGAGAATCCGAAATCTTGTTCGTACGTGTTCATGTCAGTATTACCTTTTGGTTGGTAAGTTTTTGGCAAATTGCTACGTGTAATTTTGAATATTGTTTATTAATTTGAAAAGAACTGAAAGAGAATTCACGAGTGGAAAAAGGCAAGAGAGGTGAGCATATTAGAGGGTAAAAGCCAATTGAGTGAAATACGAGCGAAAATTGAGTGATTCATAATTTCGAGTGATACACGTGAGGGAGTGTAGTGAGGTCCTTTCTATATTGTTCCTATTTTCATTTTGCAGGTTATAACCATGTCACGCAACCAAGAAGAAAACTCAAATGAAGAGATACAATAGTTAACCATTCCTAACCTACAAATACAGGCGATATTGGGTGAGGTGAGACGAATAATGAGGGTTGAGAATGAACAACTCCATGAGAGGTTGGATAGGTTAGAATTGGAGAATAGAAGGCAACGAAATCCACCTGTTAGGCGACTACCTAGGCGAATGCAATAAAGAGAGCGTTGGGGTGAGATTGAAGAAGAAGAGGAGGAGTTGGAAAGTTGGAGGAGTTGAATGAGCCACCATTGAATCGGGGTAGGTTTAGACGAGGGAATGGGAATAGGGAAGTTAGGAATCGGGAGGACAATAATTTGGGTAGCATTAAGATGAAGATTCCGCCGTTCCAAGGAAAAGCCGATCCGGAAGCTTATCTTGAGTGGGAAAAGAATATGGAGTTAGTATTCGATTGCCACAATTATTCTGAGCTTAAGAAGGTGAGACTAGCAGCCATTGAGTTTTTCGACTATGCTCTTATTTGGTGGGATCAATTGGTGTTGAATAGGCGTCGGAACCGGGAGCATCCAATTGAAACATAGGAAAATATGAAGTCGGTGATAAGGAAGCGATTTGTGCCGAGCCATTATTACCAAAAATTATACAAAATTTTGCAAGGGCTTAGGCAAGGGCATCGGAGTGTAAAGGAGTATTATCAAGAAATGGAGAAAGCCATAATTAGAGCCAATGTAGAAGAGGATCCAGAGGCAACCATGGCGAGATTTTTCCAAGGGTTGAATCAAGACATTCATGACCGGGTGGAGATGCAACATTATGTGGAGATCAAGGACATGGTGCACATGGCCATTATCGTGGAGCGATAACTCAAGAGGAGGGGAGGCACTCATGCAGGCCACAACCCAGTGTCTAACCCTTGGAAATCGAGTTCTTCAAGAAAGGAGGACAAGCCACAGTCGTCCTCAACTCTCAAGCCCAAACTTGATCATAAGCCGGAGAACACCAACTGTGATTCTCAAGGTAAACCCGACACTACTACTACATGGAATCGTGATATTAAATGCTTTAAATGTCAAGGTAGGGGTCACATAGCGAGTCAATGCCCAAACAAGCGGGTTATAGTGATGCGAGACAATGGAGATGTTGTGACCGATGATGAAGATTCCGACACTGATGAAATGCCACCATTGGAGGACGTTTATGGAGAAGAATTTGTTGTACACGGAGATTTATTGGTAGCGAGAAGGGCTTTGAGTGTACAAGCCAAGGAGGTGGACGAAGTGCAACTAGAAAACATCTTTCACACTAGGTGTTACGTCAAAGATAAGGTATGTAATGTGATTATTGATGGTGGTAGTTGTACTAATATTGCTAGCATAACCATGGTGGAGAAACTAGGCTTACCCACATTGAGACACCCTAGGCCTTACAAGTTGCAGTGGTTGAATGATAGCGGCGAATTAAAAGTAAGCAAACAAGTGTTGGTTGCATTTCGAATTGGAAAATATGAAGATGAGGTATTATGTGATGTCGTTCCAATGCAAGCTGGACATTTGTTGCTAGGGCGACCATGGCAATTTGATCGAAGGGTCAAGCATGATGGGTTTACCAATAAATACTCTTTTGTACTCAATCAACATCCAATCACTCTTGTACCTTTGACACCACAACAAGTATATGAGGATCAAGTGAGGTTAAAAAAAGAGAGTGATAAAAAAGAAGAGAGAGATTAAAAGGAAGAGAATGAGAGAAAAGAAACGAGTCAAAATTTGAGAGAAAAAGATAAAAGGCCAAAAAAATTGAGAAAGAAAAAAAGAAATCAAATTCGGCCTTGGTGAGTGTAAGAGAGGAAAAACATTGTTTCATTGCAAAAAAAAAAGTGAGATCAAGAGAGCTTTGCAATTACAACAGCCCTTTATAGTACTTATGTACAACGAGGCTTTTTTGTGTACTATTAGATCTTGTCGGAAATCTACCGAGCAGTATTAACTCTCTTTTGTAGGATTATGATGATGTTTTTCTCGAAGACACACCACCTAGTTTACCACCAATGCGAGGGATTGAGAATCAAATTGACTTTGTACCAGGGGCGATGATCCCAAACCGATCGGCTTATAGGAGCAACCTTGAGGAAACAAAGGAGCTTTAAAGGCAGGTTAGTGAATTACTGGAGAAAGGGTACGTGAGGGAAAGCATGAGCTCATGTGCCGTTCCGGTTCTACTTGTGCTTAAGAAGGATGGGACTTGGAGGATGTGTGTTGATTGTCGAGCCATCAACAACATAACGGTAAAGTATCGACATCCTATTCCTCGCTTAGATGACATGTTGGATGAGTTGCATGGTGCTTGTATATTTTCTAAAATTGATTTGAAAAGTGGATATCATCAAATTCGCATGAAAGAGGGTGATGAATGGAAAACTGCCTTTAAGACAAAACATGGATTGTATGAGTGGTTGGTAATGTCTTTTGGATTAACTAATGCACCGAGCACATTTATGAGATTGATGAATCATGCTTTGCATGCATACATAGGTAGGTTTGTTGTTGTTTACTTTGATGATATTCTCATTTATAGCAAAAACTTGGATGATCATGTTATGTATTTAAAATCAGTTTTGGATGTGCTTAGAAAAGAAAAGTTGTTTGCTAACTTGAAGAAATGCACTTTTTGCACCGATAGGCTTGTGTTTCTTGGTTTTGTTGTTGGTGCACAAGGAATACAGGTTGATGATGAAAAGGTCCGTGCAATTCAAGAGTGGCCGAGTCCCACAAGCATAGGTGAAGTTCGGAGCTTTCATGGACTTGCTAGTTTCTACCGGCGGTTTGTGAAGGACTTTAGTACTTTGGCCGCACCACTCACAGAAGTAATTAAGAAGAACGTTGGATTCAAGTGGGGGGAAGAGCAAGAAAAGGCGTTTAAGCTAATCAAGCAAAAATTAACAAATGCTCCATTGTTGTCTTTGCCTAACTTTGATAAAACGTTTGTGATTGAATGTGATGCTTCAGGTGTAGGTATTGGCGCCGTACTCATGCAAGAAGGACGACCAATTGTGTACTTTAGTGAGAAGTTAAATAGAGCAGCTTTAAACTATCCAACTTATGACAAGGAGTTATACGCATTAGTTTGGGCCTTGTAAACGTGGCAACATTATCTTTGGCCCAAAGAGTTCGTGATTCACACCGATCATGAATCATTGAAGCACTTGAAAGGACAACAAAAGTTGAACAAGAGGCATGCACGTTGGATGGAGTTCATCGAGACATTTCTATACGTCATCAGGTATAAGCAAGGTAAGGAGAATGTGGTTGCCGATGCACTTTCTCGCAGGTATGCATTACTCTCTACCCTTGATGCAAAATTACTTGGTTTTGAGCACATTAAAGAATTATATTCTTTAGACCAAGATTTTTCTGAGGAGTTTCAAGCTTGTGAGAAAAACGCAGTGGGTAAGTTTTATAGGATTGAAGGATTTTTATTTCGGGAGACTAAGTTATGTGTGCCGAATTGTTCTTTGCGTGATTTGCTAGTTAAGGAATCCCATAACGGAGGGTTAATGGGACATTTTGGAGTTGCTAAAACCTTGGCTGTTTTGCAGGAACACTTCTTTTGGCCACGCATGAAAAGAGACATTGAAAGGGTTTGTGGTAGGTGTATTAATTGTAAGCAAGCAAAATCCCGAGTGCAAGCCCACAGTTTATATACACCACTACCTATTCCTAATCACCCTTGGATTGATATTTCTATGGACTTTGTGTTAGGTTTGCCTAGGACTAAGCGTGGAAAAGACTCAATTTTTGTGGTGGTAGATAGGTTCTCTAAGATAGCATATTTTATCCCTTGTCATAAAACGAATGATGCGTCACATATTGCTGATTTGTTCTTTAGGGAGATTGTGTGATTACACGGTATGCCTAGAACAATTGTTTCAGATAGGAATGCTAAGTTCCTAAGCTACTTTTGGAAGACTTTGTGGAGTAAGTTAGGTACTAAGCTATTGTTTTCTACCACTTGTCACCCACAAACCGATGGTCAAACCGAAGTAGTTAATAGGACTTTATCTACTTTATTAAGGGCTATCATTAGCAAAAACATTAAGATTTGGAAGGATTGTTTACCACATGTTGAATTTGCTTACAATCGTACTGTTCATTCTGCTACTAAATTTTCACCCTTTGAAATTATGTATGGTTTTAATCCGTTAACTCCATTAGATTTATCTCCTTTACCAATATCTGAGTGTGTTAATTTAGATGGCAAAAAGAAGGCTGATTTTGTTAGGTAGATTCATGAAAAGGCAAAACTCAACATTGAGCGAAGGACAGAGCAATATGTCAAGCAAGCCAACAAAGGACGCTCCAAACTAATTTTTGAACCTGGAGATTGGGTTTGGTTGCATATGAGGAAGGAGCGATTTCCGACACAAAGACGTTCCAAATTGCTTCCAAGAGGAGATGGCCCTTTCCAAGTTCTAGAGCGCATCAATGACAATGCTTACAGGCTAGATTTATAGGGTGAGTATAATGTTAGTGCCACTTTCAATGTTACTGACTTGAGTCCTTTTGATGTAGGAGACGATTTGAGGACAAATCCTTTTCAAGAGGAGGGGAATGATGCGGTTCAAGGTGTGTCTCCAAAGGATCCAATTCAAATCCCTATTGGATCGGTTACCAGAGCTCGAGCTAAGAAGTTCAAGGAAGCACTTAACGGGCTCTGCACTCAAATACAATCATGGAAGCCCATTGATGGAAGCCCACGTGAGGAACTAAAATGCATCAGCTTGATCCAAGTTCTAGACAATTCTAGCCCAAGTCAAACTTAATCTTTGCATTTAATAGGCGTGAATCTTGGGCATAAATTCACCAGCATAATAGGAGAAGAGTCAACTCTCCTATTTAGGTTTCTAGTAAAATTAGGAGTAATAAATCTTAGACTTTTCTTTTTTGTCTTAAGCATTATTTCCTTTACTATTATTGTAATCCGAAATTACCTTTTTCGTCATAGGCATGATTCTCTTTGATTTTAATGCTTGTAGTTTCCGAATTCGAATTTGTATTTTCAACTGATAAATAGGCGTAATATCAATGAAATGGGGAAGTCAATTTGGATGAT
Organism: Dimocarpus longan; assembly: GCA_022984855.1. Classification (NCBI taxonomy): domain Eukaryota; kingdom Viridiplantae; phylum Streptophyta; class Magnoliopsida; order Sapindales; family Sapindaceae; genus Dimocarpus; species Dimocarpus longan. The sequence goes on from CM041026.1 coordinate 1,154,553, forward strand.
ATTTGTGAGAACGAATTTCTCTTTGGTTCTTTGAACAACTTTCGAACTTATCGGAATTATCCGTGGCGTTTGAAACCTTCGACTTATCAATCAACCCTCCATTGTTGATTGTGGCGTCTTCACCATACCAAGGTTCTTACCTCGTCATAGGTAACGGGTCGCGGTTCCATTCCTATGAACTTGTCTTAGAAAACGGTCTTGGTTTCTTCTCTTGATTATGGGTTTCGTCACGAGTTGGCGTGCTTCGTATCAATTCTAGTGAAAAGTCGTCAACATGGTGTAGCACTAGACCCACATTTAGATAGTGCCTGTTCTAGTCAAGTTTAGCCGTAATTGAAAAGGATGTTTTAGAAGCTCTAGACTGTTGGATTTTTTGAGGCTACAGGTGATGAATGGCTTGTGCAATCTAAGCGATGGAGGAGACAATGGAGATTCAAGTGACAGGCCCCGTTTGCCTTATCCTAATACGACCCGACGACCTGCCCGACGACCTCACGGAGGCCCTCCAGAAGATATCTAATCCAACTGGAAGGTTCCCATGAAGCTAAGCCTATTTTCTGATAACTTGAAAGATAACTATACAAATAGTCTTGGTAATCCAGATTTAATATAAAAGCGGAAGTTTAAATATATTTTCATACATTCAAAACTTTAAAGTAAAAGTTCAAATCAAGTAATTAAAATCAAAAGGCATCAAAGTGGAATTTAAAATAGTTTAGAATTCACATATAGATAGGTTTACAACTTTTTCAAAATATAGTTAATATAATTCAAGTGTTAATGTTTACAATCCAAAATATTTATAACAAAAGTCGTAGATAAACACGCACAGCAATTACAATGCAACCAAGTCTTGCTATTCGTGAATCGGAGTTCCAACGGCTGAAGCTGTAGTACCTAAACCTGCACCTTGACCTAGGGAGTTTGGTTTTATAAACATATAATAGAGTGAGATAATAATCCTAGTGAGTGTTATTTATTATTCTTAATAAAATCCAGTTTCAAAATAGTCACCTCCCTATCATTTACAAATTTATTCATAAAACATGAATGATTCATTTCACTTAACTTTAAACACATTCATAAAACATTATTTATGATTCTAAAACAAAATTCAGCAGCTTATATTATTCCAATATAACATAAACTTGTAAATTAAAATGGTGGTAAACAAATTAATAAGAATTCATTTCATAATAATATAGTATATCAACCACAAATACTTTATTAGCCAAATGATATACTCAGGCATATGGCAAAGCGGAATCCTATATCGTAAGGCCATATGATCGGTAACTAAGTAGCGGAATCCTACATCGCTACGAGCGGAATCCTACATCGCTCAGGTAGTAAGCTAGCTCATAATATACTCTAGGGAGAGGCGGAATCCTACATCGCAACTCCCAAGCGGAATCCTACATCGCTTTAGGGTATTCTACCATTACCGACAACATCATAAAATCATCCTAAGGAATACCATAGGCTGGATAAAAGATTTATAAAAAAACTACACTTCATATAAAATCCACATTTCATTCTTGAACATAAAAATTCGTAAAGGAGGATATCATAATTAATATAATTCATATCATGACATATTTGATCATAGAATATAATGTTAAGTAAAACTCCATAACTTTAAAATCTTATAACGTCATTTAACTTAATAAGCTCACATGAAATCATAAGGCTTAAAATAAATTCATTCATGCCAAAACGTTTATAAAATTCAAATGATTTAAAATTAAACAATAGTTTCGAAACAATTTAATAACACTCATCGGATACCCTATTGCGAAACTCACAACCTATTCGATTTTGCCTCCACGTTACCTATACATTTAATGTTAATTCTTTAGGTAACGTCACAAGCGAATTCGATCGCATAATCAATTACACAACTACTACATAACGGCTTCGAAACACTTCTAAATGAACTTAAAACAGCCCACGCATTTAAACAGCACATAACACTCATTTGAAACCATGATTATCATCGAAACAACACGCGACAACCAAACCAATAGTTTCGATGCAAAAACAACATTTAACATCACTTTAAAATAGCTTATATTCGTCGAACTAGCGTACGCGATTATTTGAGACAGCTTTGATGTCAAAACAACTTGTAATTCTTAAACCAAAATAGCATGCTACAAAATCACAATAGCCCATAAAACAGCTTCTAAAACAGCCCCAAAACAACTCTAAAAACAGCACGTAACAACTCTAAAAACAACATCGAAACAGCTCACAAAACAACACGATGATAGCCCGTTACGCGACATTTTGATAGCTCACTAAACAGCCCAAATACAGCCTAAAATACTGCACATAAAACAGCTTTTAAACTTTCATAAAAACTGCACATAATGACAGCCTATAAAACTTAATCGCATCGGCTTTTGCTTGATTGATTTAACTCTAAAAATTCATCAACTTAACATATTATTATGCATGAAAATCTTTTGTGTATCTTAGTTTAAATGCACAATAAAACAGCCCATACTTTTTATTCTAACAATCCATAAATCAGATTTTACACAAATATCTCTACAATGAAATCACCCGCAATTGCATCGAAATCACAATAAAATAATATTGAACGAACTTCCACACTAACGAGGTTCTAAATCCTAAATCCAATCATGTCATCATCGAATTTCATCCATAAATTAACCTAAACATTTTTCCATTAAAACGAAATCCATAAACACTCACCGTACCTTTCGAAAATCAATTTGAAACTTTGAAAATCACTTGCGAAGGTACTGTCTATACCTTTTCTCTTTTTCGAGAGTTTCCTTCAATCCAAAAGACACATGCAAGCTTTAAAAATCACTCAATACATCATAACAAAGCTAAATGGGACAGCACTTACCTTTGCATGTACTGTTTTATCGCTCCCAACAGCCTTGAAATCGCGTAGCAGACTGTTAACAAGCTGACACCCTTCAAAACTGCATATCAGACCCCTTATGAGTTGCTACATTCACAAGCTCTTCCTTCCCTTGCTGCATTCGATCTGAAATCAGCTTTTGTTCAGCTCTCAATTTATACACAAACTGCTAGAATTGAAAACTCACTCTCAAATCTGTTGAAAACCGAATGGAGGAGGGAAGAATGATGCTAATGTTGCTCGGTCTGCTTGGATGAGCTCTCGGGTTGCATGCACTCCCTTTCGGTCTCTCACTCTTATCTCACGGGTTGATGAGCTGCACTCTCTCATGATTTCCTCTCTCCGCTCTCACATGCAACATTCTCGATTCACTCTCCAATTCATTCAAAACCAGAACAGCCCCCTTGATTCTGTCTTTCTCGGTTTCAATGGCAACGGAATGGAATGTTTGCTGCTCGAGTTTGATGGACTGCTCGAACTCCTCTTCTAGCTCTCTCAATGTCTTTCACGATTCAAGCTTAGAGATGGGTCTCGGTTTAGGGATGAATGGAGGACCGAGCTGAACTTTGCTTCTCTTTTTCTCACTTGGCTCACAGTTTGGAGGGCTACTTACATCTGCTTTCTCTCTCTATTTTGCTCTCAAATGATGATCGTGAATGCTTGCTTTTGGATCTTGTTTCATCTTTCATTTCTTCATTTTTCTTTTTATAAGTTCTATAATGCTTTTACACATGGCATCCATGCATGGGAGTTTCATGCCACTTGTCCCTCTTACACTTTATCATTCTCTCTTTTCGTGACACTTGTCACATATGCATGAAGTCATTCCACTATCTCTTTTATGTATTCATCCATTTCGATTTCGAATTCGAATCCATTTCCGTCCGAATTTTTTTTTTTTTTAATCACTTAGAATCTATCTAAATGAAATTTTTTTTCGATTTGTTTCACTTTTATTTAATTCGAAAATAAATTTCGAAACTTTCCATTCACTAAATCCGCTTTTCGAGCAATTACTATTCTTGCAGATACTTTCCGTTCGAAAACACAATTCATCGAAAAATAATTTATTTTTCGACGAACGAAGTTTTAGGTTTTACATCAGGTGTTGCATAGTCTCTACATTTTTTATTTTTATTTTTATTTTTTAATTTTTAATTATTTTTTGTACCTATTGGAGTCCTATAAATCTAGGTATTTTTAATTAATAACTAATTTTTAATTTTTTTTTCTTTAATTTTGTGTTTTTTTTTTTTACTTGATATTGTTTTTTATTAATAATTTAAAGAGTTTCAAACATTACATAAATTTGAAGGATATGATAGATATTTCATAGAATTTTGATAAGAGTATTTTGGTCATTTCATGGTTTTTGATGAAAAATACTAATTTTTTTTAATGGAAAATTAACGACAGAGGATGGTTCACTTAATTAAAAAAAAAAAATGATCCATTCACAATTATTTTACTTTTCTAGAGGTTTTCATAATATCCCTAAAGTCATGTTTAGCACACGGGAATGGGAGTAGGTTTAAGATTTAAAATTCTCAAACTTCTTGAATGCCATGTTTGTAGACCAATTGGAAAGTAATGAGTTTGAGATAGAATCTCAAAGTCTGTTATGTCTTAATCTTTTGGTGTAACAAACGGTCTCGCCTTACGCAGTGACCATCCGACAAGTCTCTCTACCCGGCCTCAGCTGTGCAGTTCTTCTGGCAGGTACCATCCTCTCCCTCCAGAGGTTTTCATACATCTTTCACACCTGCTCGAATCCATGATCTAGGGGTTAATTACTTAAGGAATGCAAGGTATAACATGTCATTCCGGATATCCATGCTATGCATATGTGATGTTAAATATGACCTTGTCGTGGTGTATGTAATGATGTGTTTAAGGTGCATTTATTTCATTATAGTAAGATTTCGAATGATTAGGAACCGTCTCCGGATCCGATCGGAAGTTACAGAAGGATTTTTGAAGATTTTCGAAAAATTTAGAGAAATATTGAAATGAGTATTAATAGGCCTAAGGAACGTTTTAGAAGCCTAATTGATGCTTTCGACTGAAATTCGGATCGAAACGGAATCAACCGGAGATCTTCTAAGTTAGCCAAGCATTTTTTCGGAGATTCGAAAAAGGGTATGGAATAACATTTAAGAGTCACCGAAGCCGCTAGAAGTATGTGGGAAGTCCAAATATAGGCTCCGGAGAATTTTCGAAGAATTTCGAAAAGGTTACGAAAAAGCCGATTTCGGGTGTTCCGCAAAAAGTTTAATCAAAAGAACAAGGAATAAGTGGACAAGTAAACCTAATTTTGCATGCATGATGGACATGTGGCATGCAAGTGGGAAGTGATAGCATGATGCGACCCAAACCAGATCTTCTCTAGGCTAGTATCTGGTAGGCCTTGTCTGGCACTCCAACAGACCTCTTTTAAACCCTATAGGCGACTAAAAGAAATCCGTGAAACGAACCCTGAAAAGTTGCCCATTTATTTTTGCCTTGAAATCACTTTAATTTCGCAATTTTGAACTAGTTGGGTTGATTCATTTAAATTCAATTTTCATTTGAGTTAAAGTCATAAAAATGACCATTTCGTTTTCAAAATCGAAACTCATTTTAAGGAAAAAATCGGCAGCATAATAGCTGCATTTATAAAGTTTTCAAATTTTCTTGCAAATAAAATACACATCCAACTAATTCCAATCACAACCCAAATTCTTTTTAGTCCATAACCATGCATTTCCATAATCATTCATTCTCATGCAAATCACAATTGATGATAAACGTATTTCATATCATAAGAAGCTATACAAAGACATATACAACACAAAATATCATAATACACTGTAAAACCCAAAACCTTATTCGTCGTCGAAAAGCGAATTATTTTCCGATAGATTGCGTTTTTTATCAGAAAAATATAATTTTCGAGTCCGAAATTATTCGAAATATTTATTTTAGAAAAATGAATAAGTTAGAGTGCGTTGAGGAATCCGAAAATTTTAAAATAATTCCAAAGGCGAAAGCAATTATAAGCAAATTTCCGGACGAACAGAAACGAATTCGAACTTGGAATTGAAATGGGAGAATGCATGGAAGAAATAAATAAAATAAATTGATGAATGACAGACACATGTCGCACATGCAAGGAATAAGCAAGACAATTGGCAAGAAGTTGCATGCATGGGTGCCATATGTCAATCATTTATATAACATATATATATCAATTGAAAAAGCAAGAATTGAAGGAATAAGGTTGCAAAGCATTCGGTCACCCATTGCAAGCAAAACCCGAGAGTGTGAGTTAAAGAGGGAGAGAGATCTGCTCATGAGAAGTAAGAGAGCTTCAAGCAAAACCATTCGGCCTCCATTGCCTTCAAACCGAGAACGAGAGATAGAGAAAAAGAGAGCTCGAGAGATCGTGAGAAAGGGAGAAAGCTGTGCAGACCAGAAAGTAAAACCAAGACATTACCAAGCTTCGCCCAAGCTGATCGTGCATGCAAGGACAGATCCAAGGATACCAGCTCATATAAGAGCAAGAAGTAGGTGAGCTAGAAGTAGATCATGTGCAGCAAAGGAGGATCTGTTCAGTGAGTGCAAACTGAACCCATGAACTGACTAGATGCAGCAACCGTGAGCTGGTGAGTGAGTGTGAGGGCTGTCAGGTGAGTTTTTGAGTGCCATTGAAGTGATTTCAACTTGAGTGTGTGTGTGTGTGTGTGTGCAGACCGTGAGTCAAGGAAAGCAAAAACCAAGAGGGCTACTGGCATTGAAGGAGTTTGAGGGCTGTTTTAAGTGATTCAGTTTATGCATGCAAGTGAGGAAGAAGAGTGAGTTGCTACCGTGAGGACCTCTTGGCACCGTTTTGCCGTCACAGTTGTTCGAGAGCTGTTTCGAAGCGAAAAACAACTCACACAAAGGTAAGTGTTGTCCCATTTGGTTTTGTTATGACGTTTCGAATAGTTTTTATTGGTTGCATGTCAATTTGGATTGAAGGGAGCTTGCGAATAAAAGCATTGATGTAGGCAGCCTCTTCGCGAGCATTTTCGAAGAGTTCGAATCAATTTCGAAAGGTATATTGAGTTTTATTGATTTCATTTGGATGGATAATGATTAGGATGAGTTATGGATAATATTTGATAAAGTTATGATTGAGTTTTAGGATTTAGAATCTCGTTAGTGCGGAGGTTTGTTCGATATTAATTGGTTGTGTTTTCGAATGAAATTGTCAACGATTATTTTCGTTGTAAAATTGATTATGAGCTGTTATAGTGAGATATAGGGGCTGTTATGTTGTGTGGTTAAATTTAGGTCCGTTGTTGTGAAAAATGATTATTGTTGGTGTGTTTTAAAGTATCGAATAGTCGTTCGGATATTGAAAAACCATTTCCGAGCGATTTGGATAAGTTTTCCGCGAATGCGAATGTGATTTAGTTTGCGATATTCGTGTCGAATGTGAATTTGTATATGGTGTTAACAAGCTTCCATGTTGTGTGATTAAGCTCATTAAAGTGGTAAATGTTGATGTTAGGATAGTTTGAAATATATTAAAGTTAATCGGATAGTTTCGTTGCGTGCGATTATATTAAATCGTTGATTTTCGGAGTCGAAACGGAAAATGAATAATCATGTAGTATGCTGCCATGATTTTCATGATTTTGTTTTGAAGTGTCTGAATCTTCGTTTTCCATGAATTGAGTGAAGTTACGAATAGTATTGACGATAAGTTTGATTGGAAACGAAATAATCGCGTAAAACGTTAAAAATGATAGTTCGCGATACATTGTCGAAATCGCGTAAGTTTTATATTATTCGTTTAGATTCGAATATTCTTTTTGTTGAATCCATTAGAATATGATTTCAATGATATTGATTGAGATTTGAATGACGTTATTGTTGGTTTCAAAATCGTAAAGTTTCTATTAGATTATGTTGTGATAATGAATTGGTTTCGAGATAGTTTCCGCGTGCGAATATTAGTGTTTCCGTGTTGTTATTGTGTGAGGATAATCGCTTGAAATGTCATGATTAGAAATCCCCATGTGATTTAAGTTTAGTTTTTGTGCGAGCCGTGTTTTAACGAAATCTCGATCGAAACCAATTGTAGGTGAACCAGCGGGCGGACGAGATCCATAACGAGAAGTGATGATAAATTATTTGGAAACAAGCTGTGAGTGTGGATTTTATAAAAGTTTTCATGCATTTTATTATATGAATGTGATTTTATTATATTTCATACAATGCATGTATAGCTTTAAATGATTTATATTATGAATGTATATATATTCTTCAAGTAAAGTAAATGAGTAAGTTGAAATGATATACATGCATAGAAATATTATTTACGAAAGTTATATTGCAATGTTATAGTATATTACCGAGATTTTATATATCTATATACCTTTGGTTTACCCTAGCCCCTAGTTACATCCGATCAAAGTATTCCATACAGGTATGGCAAGTTGGGGGGAGTTATTAACTTTAGGGGGATAGTGTCTGTCAGTTGCCCTCTGCACGTATGGGATAGTGTAGATCTGCCTGATGTTGAAGGGAATTGCGATCCCAGAGTTGTTTCCACATTTGCGACTACACATGATGAGAGTTCCCCTAATCCTAGTGGCGTGTCTTCGCACCGTCATGAAGGATAAGTTTCCCTGGGTTGCCAAATAGGCTAGTAAGAAAATGAGAAAATTATATAAGAAAAGTTTAATAAAGCATCTTTCGCATTTTTAAAATGAGTTTTACAATTTTCAAAAAAGTAAAGTAAGTAGTAGTTTTTCCAATCTATTTTGGGAGGAATATTATCTTGAGCAAAAGTATAGTTATATTAAATTTACCCACTCACCGAGTTATTCTCACCATTATTTTCCTGTTTTATTAAAATCCTCTCCAAGTGCAGGTACGAGCAGCGCGACGGAAGCATCTCCATCAGACGTACAAGCGAGCTAGAGACGCGACCACGCTGCACTAGTTTTGACCAAATTATCATGTACTAAATTTACTATCGTTTTCAGACTTATCCAGTATTGTAAATATTGTTTTGGATAATGGATTTTATGGTGAATGTCATGCATGGTGTTTCAAGATTTTAATTAAGTTGATTTTTATATCATTGAATTTTTAAGCATGTTGTGAATGATTGTGTATCTGAAAAAGGGCCTGAAGCCTATTAGTTTGATAAAAGATATTGAATGAAATTATATAGGTTTTGTGAAGTTTTTACTGAGTAGAAATTTTAGAAAAACAACTGTTGTGCTACCGAATTTCCGTAAAAATCTATTTTCATAAAGTTATTTTCAACAAACAAAATTCCTACTCACTTTTAGAACTAAAAGAATTACAAGCATTTTCATATAAGAAAGAGGCTTAGCTCCATGTGAACTTTCCAGCCGGAGCAAATATCGACTGGAAAGCCATCGTGGGGTACCGGACAGGTCGCCTCGCTAGTATAGTTGAGAGGGGCCTGTGATACATATTCTTAAATTAGTGTAGCAAAAGATGCAAATTTATGCATATAAACATTTAGTTTATAGTTTTATCAAAATACAAAATATGGTCTATGTCATGCAATCCGTCAAGTTCCTACCTATTTTGCCTAAGAATTTCTTATGCTTTGATCACCTACGTTGGCACTTGAAATTGGTTTATACAATAAAACACGGAAAAATTGTAATCTTGAAACAATCAACGAAATTTAACAATTGTTAACGAACTAATCATAAACTTATTTAATTATATGTAAAACTCTTCAAAATTCTTTCTTTTTAAAAGCATCATTCGTATCCTTAATTACTATGTCCCATGGCGATTTTCAACTGACACCAACTGTGACATTACTGAGATTCCTCGGCAACGCTACGAGTGGAATTTGCTGTATCGCAAATCGTAGTACGAGATAATATATAAATCCGAGCAACTACAAACGAAATTTTCTGCATCGTAATCTGCATCGTAAGCGTAGTGCTATAAAATTTCTACATTGTAGCGACTACATACGAAATTTTCTGTATCATAAGTGTAGCGCTAGATAATCTATAAATTTTAGCGACTACGAGCGGAATTTTCTATATCACCATATAGCGCTAGAAAATCTGAAATTCTGAAGGTACACGAATGACCTTTGAAAACTCTTTTTCTCAACTAAGTGCAACAAGCACAAAACAACTTTTCTTTCAAACTTTCCACTAAAGCTTGTAAGCTCAATTAATATAAAAGCTATTTTACTTCGAAAATCACTTTGAAACACATGTAATGATATTCCTTTCAATCGAAGAACTTATATATTATAAGTTACTTTGAAACACATGTAATGATATTCCTTTCAATCGAAGACCTAGTATATTATAAGTCATTCATAAACTTTTTAACTATAAAATTTACATTATATAATATAATAGGCATAGTGTGAATGAGTGACACTCATCTCAAGTCCAAGCTTGCCAAAGAGCTCTTATGAGCCTCTCTCGCTCCACTTGTTTATGCTTCACCTACACAACATATTTTCATTTAAAATATACTCAATTGAGCTACTCAAGGCTACAAATAGAGTTTCTAATATACTTGACTCTATTTGAAACCTTTTAGGTTACAACTTTTCCATCTAAGTTCTAACTCAATCGAAACTTTAAAATTCTGATTTCTTTTCACGAACCTCACTTATTATCACCTAGGAACACTTTAGTACACTCGAAATAATTATATGAAGCTCAAAACGAAAAATGCCCGATTTAGACCTCTCTTGGCCGAATGCATGTTAGGGAGCAATCCCTAACTTTTCTTCATTCCGTTTTCACTCCAATCACCTCTCTCTCTCATTTAGATCGGCCTCAAAACGAATTCGGAAAGAAACGACTATCGGATGGAGGTTGCTAGTCAAAAACCCCTATTTTTCACCACTTTTTCATGTCAACTTTCAGCCCTTTTACATTCTAAATTTATTTCTCTTTCCATTAAGATTCTTAGACTTCTATATGTTTAATTAAGATCATACATGACATAGAAATTCAAAGAGGAAGTGACATTGCTTGTTGATCATCAATGTTCTTCACCTAACCTAAACAACACATTTGCATCATCTCTCTTCCATTTTCAATTCTAACTTTCCCATATGCTTTCTAACATCTAACATGCATGAATTCAAGCTTACATGCGTCAAAACTCAATGAACTAACACATACCTCTTGGTGGTTGAATTCACACATGCATACACAACAATCTATTTCTTTCACTTTTTAAGATTTTTACTAGATTACTGTAATACTTTAACCTTTAATTTTGGGTAAATAGTGAATTTTTGTGTGAATAGTGACTTTCGAGGAATAGTATTCGAATGAATAGTAAATTTCAAAAATTTTACTTTAGGATTCAAAAACCCTGGAATGAATAATGGAGTCCATAGAAAGTGAAATAGATTAAAAATGAGTTCATTTGAATAGATTTCGAATGGTCAGAACGAAAATTATTAAAAACGTCTTTTTTGAGTTATTAAAAATAATAATGATCCGAAGACCGTTTGAATTTTTTTTTCGAAGCTTAAGATTGATTAGTTAGATACCCAATTAGAGTACCCCATGATTAATTTGATGATTAGATGACCATAGAATATTTTTGGAATTTTATTGACTTGGAACTTGGAATTAAATTATAAAGATGATTTGAGTAAATTATAATTTAAGTGTATATGAATTTGATGTGAGTAATGTTAGGGTAATATGCCCTAAGAGCTTGTAATTTGTAAATATTTAAATTAAATAATAAATATAATATAATTTATTCAATTTATGTGCATTTATGAAATGATTGCTTCATACAAATATCATGTAACATCCATGGTTACTTATGTAGTCTCAGACTAAGTATATAAGTGTTATATACAAGAGGATTTAGTTTGAGATTAGTAATCTAAAAAGTCCGTAGAAAGCAAACAAAGCTGGATACTTTGTTTGTGGTAAATCTACAGCTGCGGTCCATTTTGTATTTGATACGATGATTTTATCCGGGATTGTTCATGTGGTGACATGAAAATGGAGGCACATTATATAATAGAGATTATATAGGACTGGACCATGATAAAATGAATTTCTTATTAATATCCGTTAAATAAAGAAATTCATTTTTATCAACTTGATGATCATATATGGATTGATCTTAATCCTGAGTGTTTTATGGACTCCTATTTGTTGAGTCATATCTTTTGATTTACATGGGTGAGACTGTTATAAATTTACGGTCAATAAGCTTCGTACTTTGGAGATGTGATTTAATAAATGGCTGGGAACATTCTACACAATAGTGGAATTCACTCATTCTTGCGAGAAGTAGATGTGTAGTTCTCTTAAGTGTTGATTCGGATCTTGAACAATAAGAGCGCTCGACTTTCTAGTTGTAAATAAATGAAAAGATAAATTCATAAGTTGTTATGAATATATTGTTCATTAGAGAATTAATGGTACTTAATGGAATAAGAAATAATTAGAGAGGTATAACGGACTTTAATGACCTAGCTCTAATTATGAACTACTCGTGGAGGATCGAACCATATGAAATGATTAAATCAATGGACACTGAAAATTCAGTTTGTATAAAACATCTATAATTTTGAGAGTGCAATCTTAAGTTTTTAGTGAAGTAACTTTAAGGTTAATAATAGTGAATTAATTAATTAAAGAGTTTAATTAATAATTTCGATATTATTGGAGTTCAAATTATAGGTCCATCTGGTCCCCTTGCTAGCTCATAACCACATAAAGAAACAATGGGAAGAATATAATTGGATTGTCCAATTATAAGTGTACATATAATTTTATGAACATGTTCACGAATAATTTAAATAATTTGATTATTTAAATATAAGTAATTATTTAATTATTTGTAGAGGTTAAATGTTTAACTTTAAAATGGTGTCATTAAATTATATATGATTTAGAATCATTTTAATTTAATAAAAAATCTTTTAATTAATGGATATGGTAATTTAATTTAATTGGAATTAGATTCCATATTAAATTAGATTAAAGAAGTTTTAATTTAATAGGAATTAGATTCCATGTTAAATTAAAAGTAAAGAGTTTTAAACCAATAAGAAATATGATTCCATATTGGATATGAATTGAGTTTTACAATTTAATTAGGAAATTGTATTCCTTATTAAATTAGAAAACTCTAACTCACCATTATATATAAAAGTGTTTTATATTGGTAACAAGAGAGAGAAAAATAGAGAGAATTTTTGGTTACTTGAATCAAAAACTTCCATTAATTAAGAAGATTTCGTGATATAATTCTTCGAGATTGTGCCCACACATAGTTTCTTTTGTGAAGAGTCATAGCAAGGAAGATCGGATGGTGAAGAATTTGCGAATCAAAAGGGATCAATTCAATCTTCATGCAAAGTAAGATTCGATCTTATTAATTTAATTGTTGAATTGTTATTACTAGTATCGATCGGGCGTGCTTTTACATGGAAAAATTTTTAAAATACACGTTTCCGCATTAAATTCAAAATTCAATTTTTTCTTCAATTGGTATCAGAGCCCCGTTGCGCTAGTTTAATTATTGATTCAATAATTTGTGAATATCCTTTTGATTATGATTCTTTGTATGTCATAAGAGTAGGCACTAATTATTTGATAATATTCATATTTTTATTTATTCATGTTGATGGATTAGATTTGCATGGATTGATCGTTAATTGTATGGTTCTTTGGCTAATTTAATTTGATTAAATTTATAAACCGCTTGTGGCAATTTTTTTTTCTCTCGTTGTAATATCATAGATTTAGGATTTAATTATTTGCGAAGATTGTTGACAACAGTGTTGATTTTCTGGGCATAAATTATGATTCAAAACGGACTATGTTGTCGGTGCGTTTGGTGTGATCTCCTGCATCTAGTGACCGTGCAAAGGGCTGTGCGACAGCTTGAGGCACAGTCCAGATCAGGCAGTGCCATAACGGCAGGCAGATGGGTTGTTGCACGTGATGCAAAACTTGGAGGCATGCACATTGTGTGCATGTCGGCTGCACACCAGGCAGCAGCTGGCGTGCATGTGATGCACAAAGCTGCTGCCACTTGGCAGCCCAAGTAGCTGCTGCCATATGGCAGCAGCTGGGCTGTTTTCTGGCAGCCCAAAAGCTGCTGCCATGTGGCAGTAGTTGGGCCGTTTTTCCAGACAGCCCAAAAGCTGTTATGACAGCAGTTGGGCTGTTTCCAAATAGCCCACGTTCAGTCCAATTTCGATTTTTTTTTTTCGAATTTTGGATTTCCGTTTCAATCGTAAAATCATTAAAAATTGTCCACTTATTTTGGATAATTTTTATTGGGTTTGAGAATCAAGAAATGGGCTTCTAAGTCCAATCCATTTGATGGATGTTTTTTATTATTAAATTGGATTTAATTTTAAGTTCAATAAAGCCCATGAAATCCTTGAAGATCTTGAAGACTACAAGTGAAGGACAAGAAATGTCTTGGTTAATTTTTGTAATCTTGAAAAATTAGTTTTAGGTTGTTAAAGCCAAAGAACCCGGTCAATCACATATTGTTTATTTAAATTGTTTATCTTATGATGATTGAATATTTTATTGATAACATGTTCATGCATAAAATATGCCATATAGGTTAGAGAGTGCCTACTCATTACATTATAACATGACATACATACATGTATTATTATTTATTTTTCTATTAAATAGTTTATTAGTTAAAATAGAGATAATAATACATAGAATACCAATTTCATAATTTGTTAGGATTTTAGTTGAAAATCTTAAGTTAACAAATTAGAAATATATGATTAATTTTTAATGTGATTAAAAACATATATCTCAATAATTGGTATTCATAATGTGATTAGATTTTAATAGTTAAAATTGGGTAACTCACATTAGTTCTAATCTAAATCATTTAAAGAGTTTAATTTATTTAGAATAGTAAACCAATTAGAAATATAGTTTTAATGTGATTAAAAGATATATTTCATATAATTGGCTTATAATGTGGATTAGATTTTAAAAGTTAAAATTGAGTAATCTCACATTAAATCTAATCTTTATAACTAAAAAGTTTAGATTATCTAGATTAGATTTTTCAAAATAAATTATTTTTTTTTAAGAGTTAAAAATCCGGTAATTTATTAGGTATTAATAGGATGTTGATTCTAGTAACACACTAATTCCTAGTAACTTAGATTATATTTATTAGTCGTTAGTAATCTAAGATAATGACTAGGAATAATATGTAGAAAACCCTAATCCTAAAATAATAAGTGGGAGAGGGATATATGACAATATATCCCACGGTCTCCATCATTAGTTCAACACCGTGAGATTTGAATGGCGCCTCGAGACGGCTTTGTTTTCGTCCCCCTAAGGGTGGTGTCCATTTGGGTCAATATGAAGGTTGACTTCCTAAAGGATAGGATTTCTGGATGTATTTTGGGATTGACCTACCCTAAGGCTGGCAATTCTTAAGTTAAGTCCGAGAGATCTGAAATGATGGGTTACACTCATAAAGAAATTAATTAATTGATAATTTAATTCTTTGACCGAAATAAGCGGTAGTCAGATTATATAGGAATAAGAGTTATTCTGTTATATTATTTGACTGAGATTTACTCAATTTAACATACAAATATTTGATTTACCCTAAGGTGTCATTTATTTGTGGCATGTTAGATTATCGTGGCATAGTAATTCTTTTTAGGGTATTTCTGATTCATTATTCGTCAATCATGTATCACGTTTAATATTATGCCAAAATCTATTGATATTCGTATTAATGCAATTTTGAATAAAATATTTTGTTTATTTATTTCAGCAATGCCGTCACCTTTAATTACTATACTTGCCAATGATAAATTGAATGGGGATAACTATGTTAAATGGAAAAATAACATGAACGCCATTTTGGTCTGTGAGGACCTAAAGTTTGTCCTGACGGAGGAGCGTCCTCCTGTGCCACCGGCAAATGCTGCGCGTAATGTACGCGAAACCCACCAAAATTGGGTTAAGGCTAATGAAAAGGCCCGCTGCTACCTGTTAGCAGGAATGTTCGATGTGCTTGCTAAGAAGCATGAAACAATGGCAACAGCATCTGAGATGATGTTGTCATTACAAGGGATGTTTGGGCAACCTTCTGAGCAGCAGCGACACGAAACTGTTTGTGCTGCTATGACTGCTAAGATGAAGGAAGGGACATCAGTTCGAGAGCATGTCTTGAATATGATTGACAGGACCCGAGCCAGACCTTCTCTAAGCTCTTGTCTGGAGGATCCTGCCGGGCACTTCAACGGACTCCCCGAACCCGACTTGTCGGATTGGAGAAATCCGGGAAGCGAACCCCTTTACTTGTCTTAACCGGTTTCCTCGTTTTAGGCTTAAAAATTTTATTTTCTTTTAATATAGTTGAAACGGTGTGAATTTTTCGCGTTTGATTGAAAACTAATTTTATAAAAATCGGACAGCATAACGACTGTAAATTTAACATTTCCAAAATCAACCTGCATAAGAAATACACTTCGAACTATTTTGATCACCGTCCAACTTCTTTCAATCTCAAACATGCATTTTTCATTCATTTCACAAACATGCAATTCTTTTACAAGCATAATTCACATATGTAATTAACATATAACAACTCATACTTATATGAAATATGTGTCTTGTGCAATATATGCATATCAAGTGTAATGGTTCATTTATACATACATATCAAAATATTATTCATAATCCGTCAAGTATCTCATGTCAACACATAATTATTTGATTCAATATGTACACATGTACACAATGTCAAAATACATTAACATCCATATATTTCGTCTCATAATTTTCCCCACCTAAAGTTAATCAAAATAATGTCTTTGATGCAAGAGCGTCCGTGCCAACGTCTACTAAAGTATACAAGCTACACAAAACAAAGAGAGGTTAGGCAATATATAAATAAAGGTATAACTTCACATAGACATTACTTAGAAAATAATCAATTATTATTTTCTTTTTTTTTTTTTCTTTTGAAAACCATTTCTCATAAGACAACCATGTGCAAAGCCACTACGCACGGAATTTGCTACATCGCGACGTAGGCGAACTTTCTCAACTCTAGGTAACCACAACGCGGAATTTTCTACATCGCCGTTGTAGTGCCAATAGCTTATACTTTACGCAACTACATGCGGAATCTTCTACATCGCATATTGTAGTGCAATTTACTCATCACTTGCAATTAGATACGGAATTTTCTACATCGTTTCACATTGCTATTAACCTTGACAACTACGAGCGGAATTTTCTACATCGCCACGTAGTGCCAAGATGCTAATATCACAACATGCACATGGGTCTTAATTCAACTTTACTTTGCTTTACTATTAATCCTTTTTGCAACTTACTCTCGCCTTCGAATCTCATTTCTAGATTCTAGGCATAACTCATTACTCAACATAAAACCTATGATTTTGGAAAACCATTTTGCAAAACTCTTTGAAACAATAAATTTTATCATTGTCATATAAATGGAAATCAACTAGATGTAAGTGAAGTGAAGGACACTTACCTTGATCCCAACGCTCTCAATGCCTCAAAGAGCCTCTCGCGTCTCGTCCGCGTGCTCGTCACCTACACATCATAGTCTTGTTATAACTTACTCACTTTCTTAGCTAAAACTAATAAAAATAGAGTTTTCAATACATTGAAAACTCACTACACCACACTTTCCCAACTCGATTTTTGACTCGACCGAGGCTCTCAAAATTTGGTTTCTTTGTAAAAGTCTTACTTCTAGACCCCTAGGATCATCCCCCTATGTTTCGTTTGGTCTCCGGAAGCTTAAAACAAAAAGTCAACTTTTTAACTATACGGTTGACCACGAAAAACAGAATTGAAACCAGCCATGGTTTCACCTCCGTTCCTTTTTCTAGCGTCTCCTTATCGCATAACTAAGTCGCCCATAAAGTTTCGTCGAGAAACTCCATCGTTTGCTATGTCAATCTAGGCAAAACGCCCCATTTTGGGCACTTTTCAAAGCGAGTTTTTACATCGGACAAGCGACGATGGTTTTTCTTTCGTATCTAAGGTTCTTTTACCTAATTATGACCGAATACATCTATTTTGGGCATCAACAAATGCATTTGCATCGCTATTACACATCTCGGTTTCCTACGCCCACTATTTTGGCTATAACTTCGTCAATTTTTATCGGATCAATCCCATTCCAATTTCTATGGTTTTATATCATTCCTAGGCATCATTTGAGGTGTAGAACACCCCCATACATGTCAGATTTGGTCAGGTTTTCTCTAGCTCATGGTTTGAGCTCGGGATTCCACTTTTACTCTATGACACTTTCTACGCGCACTATTTTGGCCATAACTTCGCCAATTTTTATCGGAATGATTCCGTTCCAATTCCTATGGTTTTCTATGTTCCCGAGGCATGTTTTGAGGTGTAGAACAACCCCAAATAAGCCAAAACAAGTCAGGTCTCTACTGACTCTTTATTAAGCTCGGGATTTCTAATATGCTCAAAACCACTTCCATTGAACTTCTATCTTTTCTACTTATCTTCCTAATCTTATTTATGGTAAAATTTGGGTTCAAAACCATCTAATCTCAGAGGTTTTCCACTGATCTTCACAGCCATAACACACCCACACACTCATTCTAGAGTAAAACTTTCAAGTTTTTACAAAACTATCTCTCATAAGTTTTTCATCAAACACTTAATCTACAACTACTTTTGCTTTTCCAACAATTTAAATCACAAGTTAGGGTTTCTCCCATAACTCTAACCTACCATTTTACATCATTCAAGTTCCCTTTTTTAACAACTTATAACTATAACATTGATTTACATCAAAATCTCACCAATAACACATCAAGTAAACAAACTAATCCATCATTATATCATACAAACCCAACATCATGCTTTTACACATTTCCACCATATTAAAGTCTATGGAGAAGATGATATCTTACCTTATCTATGCTTAGGGTTTGATATTTTGGCTTGGGATCAACTAGAACAATTGCTTGGAAGCTTGAAAATTGGTTGAAAATATCACTTGTTCTTCTCCCCCTCTAATTTCCTTCCATCTCATGCTCTCCCTCTCAACTCTCTCTTCTATTTTTGTTTCTCACGCCTACTTCTTCATTTTCAATGAAAAAGTGACTAAGTGGTGTATTTTATGGCCACCTTTTTGCTAAATGACCACCATATCCTCTATTGACTTGTTGGATTTACAAAATTGCCCTTAATTATGTTATTTACTAATAAAAATCGATGATCATTTGTCTCATTTTTTTTTTCATATAATTGAATTATTAACTTACTAAACTAAAGTTTTACAATCTTGCCATCCATTTATATTATATATATATTTTTATTCACTAAATGACCATTTTGTCCTTTTTATTCGATAACTTAGTTTCTAAGGCTAGGAAACATAAAATCGAATATAGGGGTTTACAATGATGACCTATTTTAACACAGCCGAAACTCATGGTGGGGTGATAGATGAGCCTAGCCAAGTAAGCATGATACTGCAAACTCTTCTAAAGAGTTTTATGCAGTTCAAGAGTAATTATGTTATGAACAAACTGCAATATAATATTACTCAACTGCTTAATGAACTAACAACTTATGAGTCCATGAATAAGGACAAGACTAAGTCTGGAGAAGCAAATGTTGCTGAAACTTCCACCTCTAATAAAAATAAGAGGAAAAGGACCACCAGTAAGGCTAAGGCAAAGTCCAACAAGCAAGCTACCAAAAAGAAGAAGCAGAAGGGCTCTAAGACTTCCAAACCCAAAGGAAAATGTTTTCATTGTGATGTGGAAGGGCATTGGAAGAGGAACTGTCCAAAGTACCTCGAAGAGCTCAAGAACAAAAAGAAAATGAAAGGTAAATTTGATTTACTCGTCATTGAATCTTGTTTAGTGGAGAATGATATATTCACTTGGATAATTGATTCAGGAGCCACTAATCATGTTTGCTCTTCTTTACAGTTGATTGATTCTTGGAGGGAGCTTGATGAGGGCGAGTTCACCATGCGAGTTGGCACTGGGGATGTCGTTTCAGCTAGAGCAATGGGAGAAGTTAGACTTCAATTTTCAAATAGTTGTTTTATTGTTTTGAACAATGTTTATTATATTCCGAATTTTAGAAGAAATTTGATTTCAGTTTCTAGATTGTTGGAACATAATTATTCAATTTCTTTCAGTAATAAAGATGTTATTATTTCTAGAAATGGGTTGAATATTTGTTCTGGAATATTAGAAAACAACATATACATGTTAAGATCGTTAACACGTAATTCACTGCTCAATGCCGAATTGTTTAAAGTTGAAAAACCAAAAACAAAACGACAAAAGATTTCTCCAAATAATGATACTCATCTTTGGCATCTAAGACTTGGACACATTAATCTTAACAGAATAGACAGACTAGTAAAGAGTGGAACTTTAAGAGAGTTAAAGATTGGCACTTTACCTGTTTGCGAATCCTGTTTAGAAGGTAAAATGACCAAGAGACCTTTTAAAACAAAAGGTTATAGAGCCAAAGAACCACTAGAGCTTATACATTCGGACGTTTGTGGTCCAATAAATGTTAAAGCTATAGGTGGTTATGAATATTTCGTCACTTTTATTGACGACTATTCAAGATATGGGTATGTTTATCTAATGCAACGGAAATCTGAAACTTTTGAAAAGTTCAAAGAATTTAGAACTGAAGTTGAAAATCAATTAGGTAAAACATTAAAAGCTCTACGATCAGATCGTGGAGGAGAGTACCTTGATACAGAGTTCAAGGATTACTTGATTGAGAATGGGATTATATCCCAACTCACAGCTCCTAGAACACCACAGCAGAATGGTGTTGCAGAAAGGAGAAATCGAACCCTGCAGGATATGATGAGAGCTATGATTAGTTTTTCATCTTTACCTAGTTCTTTCTGGGGATATGCACTGCAAACTACAGTATATATCTTGAATGTAGTTCCTTCCAAGTCTGTTCCTAAAACACCTTTAGAGTTGTGGAATGGTCGCAAAGCTAGTTTGCAACATTTTCGCATATGGGGATGTCCAGCACATGTGCTGAAAAATAAGACTGGGAAGTTAGAACCACGTTCACAAGTTTGCCTATTTGTAGGCTACTCCAAAGAAACTAGAGGCGGATTCTTTTATGATCCTCAAGATAATAAAGTGATTGTATCGACAAATGCTACATTTCTTGAAGATAATTACATAAAAGAACATAAACCTCGAAGTAAAGTTGTACTTGAGGAGTTATTACCTGGTTCAACCAGTATCCAATCAACAACAGTTGTTGAGAACAACATAGTTAAGACCACGTCTGAGCATCAGACAGACTTCCATCAAAATCATCTACCATCTCGTCATAGTGGAAGGGTTATTAGACTACCAGTCCGTTACAGAGAAATCGGAGAAGCACAAATTGCTATCTCTGATGAGTTTATAGATGATCCATTGACATATCATAATGCAATGAAAGATTCTGATAAGGAAGAATGACTTAAAACTATGAATCTCGAGATGGAGTCTATGTACTCAAACTCAGTCTGGGAACTTGTGGATCAACCAGATGGGGTACAACCCATAGGTTGCAAATGGATCTACAAGAGGAAGAGAGGAGTAGATGGGAAGGTGGAGACCTTCAAAGCTAGGCTAGTGGCAAAGGGGTATACTCAGAAAGAGGGAGTTGACTATGAAGAAACTTTCTCGCCAGTAGCCATGCTTAAATCCATTCGCATTCTTCTATCCATAGCTGCATGTCTCGACTATGAGATATGGCAAATGGATGTCAAGACTGCATTCTTGAATGGCAATCTTGATGAAAGCATTTATATGATGCAACCAGAGGGATTTGTGATTCAAGGTCAAGAGCAAAAGGTTTGCAAGTTACAAAGGTCCATTTATGGGCTTAAGCAAGCTTCTCGATCTTGGAATATTAGATTTGATACATCGATCAAGTCTTATGGTTTTGAGCAAAATGTTGATGAACCTTGTGTATACAAGCGTATCATCGACAAGATAGTGGTTTTCCTCGTACTTTATGTCGACGATATCCTACTCATTGGGAATGATGTTGAAGCATTAAAGAACTGGCTTGCTAACCAATTCCAAATGAAAGATTTGGGAGAGGCTAGTTATGTTCTTGGGATCCAAATTATACGAGATCGTAAGAACAAACTGTTAGCATTGTCTCAAGCATCGTACATTGATAAAATCCTTATACGTTTTGCGATGCAGAATCCCAAGAAAGGTTATTTACCTTCTCGGTATGGAGTTCACTTGTCTAAGGAACAATGTCTTAAGACACCTCAAGAGATTGAGGATATGAGACAAATTCCTTATGCCTCTGCAGTAGGCAGTCTCATGTATGCTATGTTATGCACGAGACCTGATATATGTTATTCAGTGGGAGTAGGCAGTCGTTATCAATCTAACCCAGGATTGGATCATTGGGTGGTAGTAAAATATATTCTCAAATATCTTCGGAGGACAAGAAATTATATGCTTGTGTATTCTGGCGAGAATTTGATTCCAACAGGATATACAGATTCTGATTTTCAATCAGATAAGGATTCTCGAAAATCCACTTCTGGGTCAGTATTTACCCTAGGTGGTGGAGCTATAGTATAGAGAAGTGTTAAGCAATCTTGCATCGCTGATTCCACCATGGAAGCTGAATATGTAGCAGCTTGTAAAGCAGCTAAGGAAGCAGTTTGGCTCCGTAAGTTCTTGACAGATTTGGAAGTTATTCCGAATATGGATAGGCCAATCACACTTTATTGTGATAATAGTGGTGCAGTGGCTAATTCTAAAGAACCAAGAAGCCACAAAAGAGGAAAGCATATAGAAAGAAAGTATCATCTCATTAGAGAGATAGTACATAGAGGAGATGTGTCGGTGATGAAGATAGCATCACAAGACAACCATGCTGATCCGTTTACAAAGACCTTAACGGCTAAAGTGTTTGAAGGTCATCTAGAGGGTCTAGGATTACGAGACATGTCTCATCTGCTCTAAGGGCAAGTGGGAGATTGTTAGGGTAATATGCCCTAAGAGCTTGTAATTTGTAAATATTTAAATTAAATAATAAATATAATATAATTTATTCAATTTATGTGCATTTATGAAATGATTGCTTCATACAAATATCATGTAACATCCATGGTTACTTATGTAGTCTCAGACTAAGTATATAAGTGTTATATACAAGAGGATTTAGTTTGAGATTAGTAATCTAAAAAGTCCGTAGAAAGCAAACAAAGCTGGATACTTTGTTTGTGGTAAATCTACAGCTGCGGTCCATTTTGTATTTGATACGATGATTTTATCCGGGATCGTTCATGTGGTGATATGAAAATGGAGGCACATTATATAATAGAGATTATATAGGACTGGACCATGATAAAATGAATTTCTTATTAATATCTGTTAAATAAAGAAATTCATTTTTATCAACTTGATGATCATATATGGATTGATCTTAATCCTGAGTGTTTTATGGACTCCTATTTGTTGAGTCATATCTTTTGATTTACATGGGTGAGACTGTTATAAATTTACGGTCAATAAGCTTCGTACTTTGGAGATGTGATTTAATAAATGGCTGGGAACATTTTACACAATAGTGGAATTCACTCCTTCTTGCGAGAAGTAGATGTGTAGTTCTCTTAAGTGTTGATTCGGGTCTTGAACAATAAGAGCGCTCGACTTTCTATTTGTAAATAAATGGAAAGATAAATTCATAAGTTGTTATGAATATATTGTTCATTAGAGAATTAATGGTACTTAATGGAATAAGAAATAATTAGAGAGGTATAACGAACTTTAATGACCTAGCTCTAATTATGAACTACTCGTGGAGGATCGAACCATATGAAATGATTAAATCAATGGACACTGAAAATTCAGTTTGTATAAAACATCTATAATTTTGAGAGTGCAATCTTAAGTTTTTAGTGAAGTAACTTTAAGGTTAATAATAGTGAATTAATTAATTAAAGAGTTTAATTAATAATTCCAATATTATTGGAGTTCAAATTATAGGTCCATCTGGTCCTCTTGCTAGCTCACAACCACATAAAGAAACAATGGGAAGAATATAATTGGATTGTCCAATTATAAGTGTACATATAATTTTATGAACACGTTCACGAATAATTTAAATAATTTGATTATTTAAATATAAGTAATTATTTAATTATTTGTAGAGGTTAAATGTTTAACTTTAAAATGGTGTCATTAAATTATATATGATTTAGAATCATTTTAATTTAATAAAAAATTTTTTAATTAATGGAGATGGTAATTTAATTTAATTGAAATTAGATTCCATATTAAATTAGATTAAAGAAGTTTTAATTTAATAGGAATTAGATTCCATGTTAAATTAAAAGTAAAGAGTTTTAAACCAATAAGAAATATGATTCCATATTGGATATGAATTGAGTTTTACAATTTAATTAGGAAATTGTATTCCTTATTAAATTAGAAAACTCTAACTCACCATTATCTATAAAAGTGTTTTATATTGGTAACAAGAGAGAGAGAAAAATAGAGAGAATTTTTGGTTACTTGAATAAAAAACTTCCATTAATTAAGAAGATTTCGTGATATAATTCTTCGAGATTGTGCCCACACACAGTTTCTTTTGTGAAGAGTCATAGCAAGGAAGATCGGGTGGTGAAGAATTTGCGAATCAAAAGGGATCAATTCAATCTTTATGAAAAGTAAGATTCGATCTTATTAATTTAATTGTTGAATTGTTATTACTAGTATCGATCGGGCGTACTTTTACATGGAAAAATTTTTAAAATACACGTTTCCGCATTAAATTCAAAATTCAATTTTTCCTTCAAGTAAATGGGAGTAATGAAATCCTAGAAGAAACATAAATTCATGTGAAAGTTTATTAGCCAATAAGAGTTTGCCAAGAAAAAGTGGGAAATGATGAAAGTTAACTAAGGTTAATTGGAATTTAACTTTAGTTAAAGTTAACCAATGGGTGTTATGTGATTAGGCAATATTTGAGGCACTTTTTAACAAGTTTTGGAGGGCCTATATAAAGACACTCTCAGCTAGAAATTGAGGCAAAAACCTTCACTCATTCAGCTCACCAAATCGTGAGAAACAAAAGCTGAAACGTGAGAAAGAGTTGAAGCAGAGAGCTATCTGCACAGGTTTCAGAGAATCGGGATATCTCCTTCATCCACCATTGGATCGAGCTGAAATTTGTTGGGCATATTAATCACACATGGTTGTTACTTATGAACAGTTTGAGTTTAAATTGAATGTGTCTAGGGTAAGTTATGGCTTTCGAAACAGGGCTGGCCGGATGACAGGGCACTACCAGGACAATCTTGCTTATTTCGTCATATCTCCTTCGTTAACCATTGGATCAGCTTCCAATTTGGTCTGGAGGTTCCTTAGACATTGTTTATCAATCTGAACGGTGGGATTCATGAGAAACTATTTCTGTAGAGAGAAAGAAATCCGTGACCAGTACCTTTAGGTTTGTGGTATTATTTTTTTATTTTGTTTAAAGTTTAAATTGTTTGATTTATAATTTGGGTTAAAGTTGGAGATGTTTTAAGTGGCTGGTGAAAATGTTTTTTAGAGGATTAAATTGAATCTAAATGAAGTGAATTAAGGTAGTAGCTATGCCTTGAAATGATTAAAATGAGTATGGTAATTTAAGATAAAGAGATGTTGTGTAGCATGGAGGAAAATTCAAGTTTTAGGGGCTGAGATGAGGGCTGATCTATATATCGTTTATTTGAGTTATGTTAAGATATAAAAATGTGCTTAGATATCAAATTTAAATGTTGGAATTGGAAGGAAATGCGTAGGAAAGAAATTGTTAAGTTTCAAGTTACTATAGAGTAAATAATGAGAGAATTATGTTTTGTTAAATGCTATATTTTTATGTTATCAATTATGTGATGATTAGGTTGTAAATGAGCCATTTAAGTAAAAGAATGATGAATAATTAGTATGAAAGCTCTCCTAGCAATATTTGGTTAGATGAAGAGCAATTGTGTTTAGGTGAATAATGTGTTTGAGAGAATAACCAAGTAAATCTCATGAAACAATGTGTTATGTGTGCATGTGTAGTACACGGTCACAAGGGGATAGGTGATTACCTTGAACATTTATCCATATGAGCTTGATTCGATGCCTATTATAGCTTAGGAAATCATATGAAAATACTAGTTTTGCAAAAAGAAATGAAATGTAATCAATGTGTAGTGTGTGTGCATGTCACGGCCTATGAAGAGGCATGTGACCCCATTGTGTTTTGATGGTATTTATGACGTATTTAGGGTCATAAAAGCATGCATAAATGAGTAGGAATCAACAAAATTGACATGGATACACATAGGTACAAGAATAGCCTAAATCTAGTAGAGGTTAAAATAGTGCATAGAAGCATGTTGACAATCCCGAGCTCATAAAAGGGTCTAGTAAGACCTGACTTGTTCTAATCCATATGGGATGTTCTATACCTCAAATGATGCCTAGGAGTCATAGAAAACCATAGATTTTGGAACGGATCAATTCCGATAAAAATTACGCAAGTTATACTCAGAATAGTGCTGTTAGTAAGTCGATAAGTGAAATAACTATGTAAATGTAATTTTTATTGCTTGGAATGACTTTAGTTGATCATAATTAGATAAAAGAAACTTAGATACGAAAGAAAAACCATCGTCGCTCGTTCGATGCGAAAAGTGCCCAAAACAGGACATTTTTCCTAGATTTGACATAGCAAACGATAGAATTTTTCGACGAAATTTTACGGGTGACTTAGTTAGGCGATAAGGAGATGGAAGAAAAAGAAACGGACGCGAAATGAGTGCCGGTTATAAATCTGTTTTTGTTGGTCAAATGGGTTATTAAAAAATTGACTTTTTGTTTTAAGCCTCCGGAGACCAAACGAACCATACGGGGATGATCCTAAGGGTCTAAAAGTAAGAATTTTACAAAGAAATCGGAATTAGAGAGTCTCAGTTGAGTTAAAATCGAGTTAGGAAAGTTATAGTGTAAAGAGTTGTTAATAGAGAAAAGTGTATTAAAAATATTATTTTAAGTCTTGAGCTATGTGATGAAGCAAGTAATGATAAGAAATCGATATGTAGGTGACGCGTAAGCAAGCGAGGCAGGAGAGGTTCGTTGAGGCAGTTGGGCTGCGCGGAGCGAGGTAAGTGTTCTATCACTTACGCTATTTCCATTCTTCCTTAAACATAATTGTATCATTGTAGTTAAATTATTTTCAAAATCTTGAGTGGAAGCTTGGTAAAATGATTTTTACGTTGGATCTAGAAAAGAGAATTTAAAAGTGAAAAGTTTTCGAAAAAAGAGAGGAGTGAAGAGTTTTAAAACCATTTGTATACCCTTAATTTACATAAGATTTAGCGCTATGTGACGAGGTAGAAATTCCACGCGTAGTCGGTTAGAATTATAACTGGGCGGTATAAGGCGATGAAGAAATTCCGCTCGTAGTCGTCAAAGTTACAATTCTTATATAGCACTACAATCGCGATGAAGAAATTCCGCATTGCAATTGTTTAGAATTGAGATGATTTCACACTACTCTTGCGATGAAGTAAATTCCGCTTGTAGTAGTCAAGATATTTTATTATCTTTACGTTTGGCAACATACAAAAAATTGGCCTCGTGATGGTTCGAATACTTTATGGGTATACATGTAGTTTTAGGAACTAAAAGTTTTAAAAAAAAATCGAAACTTTAAGATTAAGTAAGTTTATAAATTGTTATATATAGCTATGTGATTTACTACCTTGTTATGTTGCACTAATATGGTTGTTTGGTGTGTAGTTTATATATCCTATTGGGTGTAATTACGAGTGACTGCGTGACAAAGTCATCATTCTCTATAGATGGGCGTCGAGTAGATGATTTGCATAAACTCTGGATACATTTTGGATGTTGTAAATAATAAAATCAAATGATAACATAACTTGAATTGTGGATATGTGAATGATGGTTCTTGATGTGATGTTATGGATACTTATATATTTTTAAGACACTTGCATATAATACACATCTATACTTGAAATTTCTAAGTGATTTTGCATGACAATATGATGGTTGAAATGTGTGCACACGAAAATTTTATGTGTGTGAAAATGCTTATATGAGAGATTGTATGTTTGTGGCCAAAAGAAGTTGGGAGGTGATCTAATATAGTTCGAAGTGTTTGTTTTCTTTATAGGTAAATTTTGGAAATATTCAAATTACAGTCGTTATGCTGTCAAAATTTTTATAAAATCCGTTTTAAAGAAATACGAAAAATTTCAACCAATCCCAACTATTTTAAAAGTAAAGAAAGTTTTAAGTTAAAACGAGTAAACCGACAAAGTATTTTAAAGGTTCGCTTCTCGGATTTCCTTAATCTGACGAGTTAGGTTCGGGAAGTTCGTTGAAGTATCCGGAGGGATCCTCCAGACAAGAGCTTAGAAAAGGTCTGGTTCGGATCTTGTCAATTACTCTCTTAGACATTTAATCAAGCACATTAGTTACAAGGCAATTCACTTTACATAAGTTTCTATCACAACTTAGAGTTTTTCCTACATAAACCCTAGTTGTCATCTAGTGCATGATTCCTCTCAATTCATTCTCCCTTTTTAACTTATTTAAGTTCTAAACTTGATTTGAATGAAATCCCACATCAATTTCCACATCAAAACTAACTCAATCATCAACTCATCACATAAACCTAATTAACATCAAACTTGAGCAAAATGATGATAACTCACCTTGATTTTGCTTTAATCTTGCTCTTCTAGCTTGATTAAGCCTAAAATCTTGTTTTGGATCTTCAATTTGGCTTGAAAAATGGTTGATTCTCTTTCTCCTCTTCTTCTCTCCTTTGGTCGACCCTTCTCTCCCTCTCTCTCAAATTTTTTCTTCAAAATTTATTAAGTGTCATGACTAACACACTTATATATATAGGTCTCAATTATATAATTGTCCTCAAAGTTTACCGCTTAATTACATGTCATGCCACTACTTGAATTTAATTAAAATGTCCTCGAACTTTGCATAAATCTCATGGTATCCTATTAACTTTTATAAATTCTCATAATTTTCACAACTAATTCATTCTAATAACTTCTATATATATATAACTCTGAATTGAAAAAATGACCATTTTACCCTTTTTGTTAAATTTTGCCTTATAAGTTAACTACCATTACTAGAAAATGCAAAATTACGAATAGGAGCTTACATAGCATGCATGAAAGACATGTGGCAAGTGTGCATGGAAATGGAAGCATGCGTGGATGACATGTGGAAATGTGTCATGCAAAAGTGAAACATGTGGGAGCCATGCATGAGCTTGGTATGTAAGAGCTTGACATATGTAATTCATGCATGAAGTGGAGTTTTGCATGAGTACCATGTGGAAGAATGATGTAAGCAATATTTAAGTGAAATTTGAAACCAAAATGAGTGTATACGGCAATCAAGGGACACTTTGCTTGTGTAAGGAGTGTTGTAAACCCTTGATCCTAGTTACAGTTAAATAGTATCATTCCAGTGATAATTTTTAAAGTTTAATTTATTTTCGCATCACTAGTAGGATATCGATTAGAGGACTCAAGAAAATTAGAAAATGATATGGGAGAGAATTAGGTGAGATGAGCTTACCACCTAAAGTCAAAAAGTTGAAAAGTAAAAAAGTTCATCCAATAGAAATTATGCAAGTGTGATAAAAGTTATGGTGTACAAGTGAGCCATTTGGAGCTCTTTGATTGGTGGATGGAATTAGTGGATTTTAATGTGACAAATGGGCCAATTAGAATGAAGTTTATCTAGTTTGGGGTCATGGCAAGAATTAGAAAAGTTTAAGGGCTATTTTAAAGATTTTCAAGAGGGACCAATTGGCAATTGTTTATGACAGTACCCGAACCAGACCTTTTCTAGGCTTTTGTCTAGAGGGTCCTGTCGGGCACTTCAACGGACTTCCTGAACCTAAATCATCTGATCGAAGAAATCCGGGAAGTGAACCTCTAACTTTCTTAGCCGGTTTACTCGTTTGAACATAAAAACCTTGATTTTCTTTAAACTAGTTGGGATTGGTGTAAAAGAATTTTTTTTTTTCGTATGTCTTTGAAAACAGTTTTAATAAAAACTTTGACAGCATAACGGCTGTATTTGAATGCTTCCAAATTCAACCTGTGAAGAAAAACACTTCGACTGTATTAAATCACCACCCAACTTCTTTAATCCCAAACATACATTTGCTCATCACATATCACAACCATACATTTACATCACACGTATATTCTCCATGTATATTTCATATGCGTCACACATCTATAGCAAGTGCATCCATGTGATAAATGTGTCTCAAGTGTGAATGTACAACTATACATACATATATATATATATCAAAACATGTTTTTACAATCCATTGAATCTTCATATATCAAACACATAATCATTTAAATTAAAATATATACAACCACGTCAAAATATATTGGGTATTCATATGGTTCATCTATTCATTTCCCACCTATAAGTAGAATATCATTCTCTAGGCCACAAAATCACCTACAATAACACCGGATAGAACAAGCAAGCTACACAACAAAATAATTCATTAGTTCGTTTTGATAATACGACAATTACAAGTCCATAATAATGTATAACTTAAAAAGACATCAATATCTTGATTTTTGAAATCCTTTTCTTATAAAAAGACCATGTGCATACCTTAATGTAAGTAATCATCACGTGACGATTTTTCTATTAATGCCAACGTGAAGCTACTATAGTATTTCGACCACTATGTGCGGAATTTACTACGTCGCGACGTAGGGTCAAATGATCTCAACTCTGGGCAACTACAACACGGAATTTTTTACATCGCATATTGTAGTGCAACTTCTCACTATCACTCACAACTAGGTACGGAATTTTTTACATCATACCCTATTGCAAGTAACTATAAATCTTGACAACTACGAGTTGAATTTTCTACATCGCCACGTAGTGCCAAAACTCTGATACTACGGTATACACATGGTTTTTAACTCAAACTTTACTTTAAACGTTTTGAAAATAACTTTTGTTTTCGAATCTCCTCTCTTGATTCGAGACACAACTTTTTCTTTTACTCAATATCAAACGTATCAAACTTATAATTTGAAAAATCATTTTGTACTATCTTTAAACAAAATACATTACGATATAAATGGAAATCAAAATAACATAAGTGAAGTATACTTACCTTAATCCGAGTAATAGCAACTTGATCGTCTCAATAAGCCTTTCGTGTCTCGCTCACCTGCTCGTCACCTACATGTCAATTTCTCATTATACTTTATTCAATATACATAACTTAAAACGTAACAAAAAATCAACTTTTTAATTAACCCGTTTGACAAAAAAAAAACAGTGTTAAAACCAGTGGTTATTTCGCGTCCACTTTTTTTTCTATCATTTCCTTATCGCATAACTAAGTCACCTATAAAGTTTCGTTAAAAAATTCTATCGTTTGCTATGTCAAATCTAGGAAAAACGCCCTATTTTGGGCACTTTTCGATGCACTTTTTCGCATCGAACGAGCGTTGATGGTTTTTCTTTCGTATCTAAGCTCCTTTTACCTAATTATGATCAACTAAATTCATTCCATGCAATAAAAATTATATTTACATAGTTATTTCACTTATCAACTCTCTAACGGTACTATTTTGAGCATAATTTACATAATTTTTATCGGAATCGATCCGTTCCAAAACCTATGGTTTTCTATGACTCCTAGGCATCATTTGAGGTATAGAACAATCCCAAATAAGTTAGAACAAGTAAAGTGACAAGACCCAAACCAGACCTTTTCTAAGCTCTTGTTTGGAGGATCCCGTCTAGCACTTCAACGGACTTCCCAAACCTAACTCGTCGGATTAAGCAAATCCGAGAAGCGAACCATTAGAATACTTTGTCGGTTTACTCATTTTAACTTAAAACTTTATGTACTTTTAAAAATAGTTGGGATTTGTGGAAATTTTTCGCATTTCTTTAAAACAGATTTTATAAAAATTTTGACAGTATAACGACTATACTTTGAATATTTACAAAATTTATCTGTAAAGAAAATTACACTTCGACTATAATTTCATTTCCTCTCAACTTCATTTATCCACAGTCATGCAATATCATCACACTTTCCACAACATTATGCATGAATTCATTCTAGAAAATGAATATATACATCATCCATGAGAATTCATGACAGTTTACAAACATAATTACATCTATACAATCCCAAAATGTGAAATGTCATAGTCATCATACAATACAATCCCATATACGTACTTTATATGCAACATCTATATGTCATGTGCATCATGTGATAAGTGTGTCTTAAGTGTGAATGTACAACTAAATATACATACCAAAATGTGAATTTACAATCCATTAAATGTTCATATATCAACACACGATTATCTTGTTAAAATATATGGGATAGTATTAAAATTATTGAGTATCCCTATGGTTTCGTCTATTCGTGCCCCACCTATAAGTAAGACGTCGACCTTTCCGTCACAAATCACCTAAACAACACCTAATGAAATAAGGAAGCTACACAACAAAATTAAAGTTTAGATCATCACATATTTATAATACAAACTAATAGTCCACAAAATGCTTTAATTATATAGATATACTAAATTTTCAGTTTTCAAAACCATTTCTTATAAAAAAAACCATATGTATACCTAACGTACTCAAACCATCACATGATGGTTTTTCGACTAACGTCAACGTGAAACTACTATAGTATCTCAACCACTACGTGCGAAATTTACTTCGTCGCCCAAGTAGTGTGAAATCATCTCAGTTTTAAACAACTACAATGCCGAATTTCTTCAACGCAATTGTATTACTCAATTCTATAATTCTGGCAACTACGTGCGGAATTTCTTCATTACAACCATAGTGCCCATAAATCAAACCTTAGTGACTACGTACGGAATTTCTTCATCGCCCCATAGTGCCCAAAATTATAAATCTAATTGATTACACGCGAAATTTCTACCTCGTCACGTAGCGCTAAATCTTATGTAAACTAAAGGTATACACAAGGCTACAAAACTCTTCACTCCTTTCTTTTCGAAAACTTTTTACTTTTAAATTCTCTTTTCTAGATCCAACGTAAAAGTTATTTTACAAAGCTTTAACTCATAATGTTGAAAATCATTTTTAAACTTATTTAACTACAACGATACAATTACGTTTAAAGAAAAAAGTGGAAATAGCATAAGTGGTAGAACACTTACCTCGCTCCGCACAAGCTCAACTGTCTCAACGAGCCTCTCCTGCCTCGCTTGCTTGCCCGTCACCTACATATCGATTTTTCATCATTACTTGCTTAATCACATAGCTCAAAACTTAAAATAACATTTCCAATACACTTTTCTCTATTAACAACTCTTTATACTATAACTTTTCTAACTCGATTTTAACTCAACCGAGACTCTCTAATTCCGATTTCTTTGTAAAAATCTTACTTTTAGACCCCTAGGATAATCCCCATATGGTTCGTTTGGTCTCCAGAGGCTTAAAACAAAAAGTCAACTTTTTAATAACCGTTTGACCCAGAAAAACAGTGTTAAAACCAGCGATCATTTCACTTCCGTTTCTTTTTCTAGCATCTCCTTATCGTATAACTAAGTCACCCGTAAAGTTTCGTCAAAAAATTCTATCGTTTGCTATGTCAAATATAGGAAAAACGCTATGTTTTGGGCACTTTTTGATGCACTTTTCGTATCGAACGAGCGATGATGGTTTTTATTTCGTATCTAAGCTTCTTTTACCTAATTAAGATCAACCAAATTCATTCCATGTAATAAAAATTACATTTACATAGTTATTCCATTTATCGACTCTCTAACGGCACTATTTTGACAATAACTTGCGCAATTTTTATCGGAATCGATCAGTTCCAAAACCTATGGTTGTCTATGACTCCTAGACATTATTTGAGGCGTAAAACAATCCCATATATGTCAGACTTACACAAGTTATCTCTATCCCATGGTTTGAGCTCAGGATTCCCAATTTGTTCAAAACTACTACCATTGAGCTTCTATCCCTTCTACTTATCTTCCTAACCTTATTTATGCTAATATTTGGGTTCAAAACCATCTAATCTCAAAGGTTTTCCCCTATTCTTCATGTCCATAACACACCCATACACTCATTCTAGAGTAAAACTTTCAAGTTTTTACAAAACTATATACACTCATTCTAAAGTAGAACTTTCAAGTTTTTACAAAACTATCTCTCACAAGCTTTTCATAAAACAACTACTCTTCATTAAATATTTTCACATCCATTCTAGTTGTACTAAGGCATAGTTACTACTCAAAACTCATATCATTTAAAGGAAAACACCCTTTTTCACACACACACAAGGCTGACCGAAACACTAACACCCTTCATTTCATTTTGCTTTTTCAATTTCTTATCATAACTAAACATAAAATCAATTATATGCAATTTTTTTTTGTAACCACATGTCAGCGCATATGCATTTTCCATCAACATAATTATATAAACCCTAACTTATACTACTTAAATATTGAGTTAGATGATTCCCTCAACCTTTGAGTTTGATTTTAAACACAAAAATCACTTCAATCTAACGCAAAACATACTTGAATCAATTAATCACCCAAAACAGCCCTTAACTTGGAAAATCATCACCAATTTCACCCTAACTTACCTTGATTTTCTTAGCTCTTTCTTACTTGGTTTCCACATGGATGAATCGGGTAATCCTTGAGCTAAAATCTGCAGTTGCTCCTCTCCTTTTTCATCTCCTACAGTTGACCAAACAGCTCCCTTTTTTTTTTGGTTCCTTCACGGTTGCAAGTCACGATTCTGCTCCAGCTCAAGACAGCTTCATGGTTTTAGCTCCCTCTCACGTCTCTCTTCTCTTTTGACCGAGCAAACTTTCATCCTCTCTTGCATTTAACTTTATACACTTACAATTATCTAAGTTGCCCTCTAACTAATCTCAAAATAACATAATTGCCATTAGTTATAAAACAAAACTTTTAATTGGTCAATAAATTCCATTCAATTAATAATTAACTAAATCAAATCACTTTTTGTTCAACTTCAATTAATGACATTTCTCTTTGACCTTAAATGTGTCACAACATCATTGGTCTTCACATAAGCACATGGATTGTGCTTCTTGGATAGTTATATTCTAAGATATCTTTTAATAATTTATTAAATTTTAAAGCTCATTCAATACTAATAAATTCCAAAAATACTCCATGGTCATCCTATCACCAAATTGATTATGTAATACTTTAATTAGGTATCTTAACCTTTAATCCCGTGCTTCGAAAAAATTTCAATTGGATTTAAACTCACTAAATTTTTAACGTTTCCAACAAAGTTTTTTTTTTTTTTATTAACTTTTGGAATCCTTAAAATCCACTTAAACGAACTCTTTTTTGCTCCATTCCTATTTCAATAGTCTCTATCACTCATTCTAAATGTTTTCGATTTTTTCGAGATTGAACTCGAAATGTTACTATTCACGCATCACTATTTACCTAAAATTCACTATTCATCTGAAAAACTCTATTTATCCTAGAAAATAAAATTTTGGGTCTTACAATTCATCCCTTCTTAAAAAAATTTCGTCCTCAAAATTTAAATAAACATACTTGAGTCAAATAATTGCGGATACTGGTTACACATTTGATCTTCATGCTCCCAATGGCTTCCTCTATTGTATGATTCCTCTACAGTACCTTTACCAATGGAATGACCTTATTACGAAGAACCTGCTTCCTTCTGTCAAGAGTCTGAACTGGTATTTCTTCATATGTCAGGTTCTCTTTAAATTCCATCGGCTGCTCTGTCAAAACATGCAAAGGATCTGGTAAATACTTGCGGAGTATCGAAACATGAAACACATTATGTATCTTGGATAGCTCTACTAGCAGCTTAAGTCTATACGTCATTTTTCCCTCTCGACCAATCACCTTATAGGGACCGATGTAACGGGGACTTAGTTTACCATATCGTCCAAAGCGAATGATCCTTTTCCATGGTGATATTTTCAAAAAGACGTTATCTCCAACCTAGAATTCCAAATCTTTCCTACGCTTATCCGAGTAGCTCTTCTGCCGATCCTGGGCGATTTTCAATCTATCCTGGATAATCTTGATCTTATCTGATGTCATCTGGACCCGCTCCGACCCCATTAGCTTCCTTTCGCCCAACTCATACCAGCATACTGGCATCCTGCACCATCTTCCACAGGGTGCCTGATACGGTGCCATACCAATACTGATCTGCTAATGTTATTATAGACGATTTCAATCACACTATATCTCAACATATCTTCCACAATCTATATAATACTCTTGGACTGACTGTCTGTCCATCTATGGATAGAAGGCTGTACTACGGTGTATCTGAATATCTAAGCTTTTTATATGCTAGGCCAGAACTAAAATGAAAATATGAGATCTCCATTACTATTGTTGACATTGGAGTTCCATGCAACTTGACAACTTTATCTATGTGTATATTGAGAAGTGACTTAAACTAAAATCTCTTTCTTGTAGAGCAATTCGACCCTATCCTGGCTCCACTTCCTATCTGTTCTTCAAGCAATTAAGAATCCTGAGTTGTGGCTCTTAGATATGATCCACTAATATAAAATTATCTGGAATATAGCTTGTAGTGCATCTATTGATGTTGTCTCTAAATGGATTTCTCATAATCTTATCTCTGTTAACATCGAAAATCTACCTTGCTCTTCTACTAACCATTGGGAGGGGGGGTGTTATTTACTCACTGCATCCGCTACTATATTAGTCTTAACTGAAAGATACTCTCTGGTGCCCTCAATTTAGCTTTCTTTCATGTGAGTTGGATCTATACTTATTGAAATACTGGAAAATTCTTTCGACACTCCTCCTTATAAAATACTTTGAAAATGGACGCTGTTTTTGGAATAAAAACAAAAAATCCAATTTAGTCTGTTGGTCTAGGGGTAAACTAGGAAGATTCTTAGGGAATACTTCTAGATACTCCCCAATAACAGAGACATCCTCCATCCGGATCTTCCTCCACACATGGTTTTCCTAGCATATTCCTATGTACTTCACACACGGGTCTCTCAGTATATTTCTTGTTGTCTTGGCTACTATGATATGAGAATAAAACACTCTGTACTCTCTTTAAAATACTATGCTTGATTCTTGCAATAGAATCCCTCAAAACAAAAGAATTAGTGGCTCATAGGTCCACCGGTACTTGTGCATTTGGTGTCAAAGAGGGAAATAGTACTTGTGACAACCTCCGGAGCTGCATCAGCCGCCTGCTGAGTCACCGTATATACTCTCGCGGCCTGGCTATAAGGTCTACTAGGCTGTGCTCAGGGTAGTACACTCCTGTTAGGTCCACCACTGGGCGGCTCTAGGATTATAGCTCCTCTGCTCTAGGGGATTCCTCTTTCTGGTCCATACCCCCTACTGGTTTGTCCCTGCACTATGGATCTAACCTCTGCTGGGCTCGACGCAACTACACTGGGACAATCTTGCACGAAATGGCCCGCTTAGTTGTATTAAAAATAGCCGGTCTTGCCCTGAAGACACTCTCCGGGGTGTGATCAACCACATCTGTTGCATATAGGTCGACTCTTCCAACTCTATCGACTCTTAGACCCTCCTGAAGACTAAACTGAACTTTGGCTAGTCTGGGGTCTCTGACTCTGTTGTCGACTTTCAGATCAGGTTGGCTTCTGACTACTTTTAGTCACCTTACTGGACCCTTTTTGTTGGTTACCTGTCCAACTGCTCTTTTGCTCGAATGTCTTTGACTGAGGGGCAGGCTCCACACCTTACTCAACTTTAATGACGGCCTCCACTAACTGTCCATACTGAGTGTATACCGCTGAAGTCACATAAGTCCTAATCCGCGGATGTAATCCGGCTATCTTCTGCTCCTCATTCTCTGAAATGAAAGGGATCAGGCAGACGAGCTCGGAGAACCTCTTCTCGTACTTGGTCACGGTCGAAGTCCCCTGCTCGAGCTGGAAAAACTCTTCTATCTTCGCATCCTTATGGCTCTTAGGAAAGAATATGTCGATGAATTCCTTCTTGAAATCCATCCAGGACACCCTATACAGATACGCTCTCTGGTGGGCCTCCATTCAATCTCTTGCTCGGTCATTAAGGAGGAATGCTGAAATTGTTACCATTTGCTCCTAACTGCAACCCATAACTCGGTATATCTCGTCATTGGTCTCTAACCAGAATAGTGCTCGCTCAAGCTCAGCAATCTCATCATATGTCTTGGCGCCTAACTTACAGGGGCGCTCAATAGATATATCTGTCTCCGGCGACTGCTAGAGCGCCACTGCTAGCATCTATGCCATCTGCTCCATATGTCTAGAAGCAGGTCCTGCAGCAGACTCTGATCTAGATGGCTCTAATGGCTTAGGGTGTGAGTAACTGGTCGGCATATTGACGGACTCGTCAACATGCTCTCATTTTGGTATGGGTGCCTCAACGACTACCTGCCTTGTCCTAAGACGACCACGACGTTGCATAGCTCTATTTTGCACCAAATAGATATGATATTCATAAGATATAGGTGTTAGGATAATGGCTCAACATGAAATAGCTCTCTAAATTTTTTTGCGAAAATTTAAACTTAAATCTTTCAATATCGTGCTCATTTTATGCAATCTAAGAAAGCATAACTTATATAATCTAAAAAAAAAAACCCAATGCATAAAATAATCTCATGCATGCTTCATGCATAATAGCTCACTTAATGCACAAAATAACATTAAACTTTCTTTAAACTCAATGCATGACTTATATATAAACTCATGCATATTAAACTTAATTACATGCATAAAATAGTTCAAATCTTTTCTTTGAAGCTAAATCTCCGATCTTTCGAAAATCAAGCTCTGATACCAACTTGACAGGACCCGAACTAGACTATTTCCAAGCTCTTGTCTAGAGGATCTCACCGGGCACTTCAACAGACTTCCCGAACCTGACTCATCAGATTAAGAAAATCCGAGAAGCGAACCCTTAGAATACTTTGCCGGTTTACTCGTTTTAACTTAAAACTTTCTGTACTTTTAAAAATAGTTGGGATTGGTGGAAATTTTTCACATTTCTTTAAAACAGATTTTATAAAAATTTTGACAGCATAACGGTTGTACTTTGAACATTTCCAAAATTTATCTATAAAGAAAATTACACTTCGACTATAATTTCATTTCCTCCCAACTTCATTTAACCACAGTCATGCAATATCATCACACTTTCCACAACATTATGCATGAATTCAATCTAGAAAATGAATATATACATCATGCATGAGAATTCATGACAATTTACAAACATAATTACATCTATACAATCCCAAAATGTGAAATATCATAGTCATCATACAATACAATCCCATATACATACTTTGTATACAACATCTATATATCATGTGTGACAGGATCCGAACGAGACCTTCTTTAGACTCTTGTTTGGAGGATCTTACCGGGCACTTCAACAGACTTCCTGAACCCGACTTGTCAGATTGAAGAAATTTCGAGAAGCGAATCCCTAACTTTCTTAGCTGGTGTACTCGTTTAACTTAAAAATTTGGTTTTCTTTTTCTTAAAATAGTCAGGTTGGTGTAAATTTCTCGCGTTTTCTTCAAAACAATTTTTATAAAAATTTTGACAATATAACGGCTGTAAATTTAACATTTCCAAAATTTAACCTGCATAAAAACACTTCAACTATTTTTGATCACCTCCCAACTTCATATATTCCACAAACATGTAATTTCCACAACATGTTTCTTTTCAATTTCACAATACATGTTCCACAATATGCATTTTCAAAATGAATTCCATAAAGCACATAGGTGTTAACATATATATGGCAAATATATATATCGAGTGTGAGTGTTTTCATTATATACATATCCCAAAACATAAATATACAATTGCTTCCATGTTCATAATTCATTTACATAATTATTTAGTCCTTTCGACGATATATTTAGGCAGCGCCTACCTATAATTGAAATGACGATCTTTAGGCCACGAAGTTATTTATAACTACACTTGATAAGATAAGCGAGCTACACATAAAAATGAAAGGTTAGTTCATCATATAATAATAATACTATATAGTGATGCTCTACTTATATAGATGTTAAAAGTTTCAGTTTTAAAACCATTTCTTCTAAAAAGATCATGTGTATACTTAAGGTACTCTAAGCATCACGTAACGATTTTTCTACTAACGTCAACGTGAAGTTACTATAGTATCTCGACCACTATGTGCGGAATTTACTATATCGCGACGTAGGGTAAAATGATCTCAACTATGGGCATCTACAACACGGAATTTTCTACATTGTGTATTATAGTGCAACTTCTCACTATCACTCACAAGTAGGTACAGAATTTTCTACATCGTATCCTATTGCAAGTAACTATAAATCTCGACAACTACGAGCGGAATTTTCTACATCGTCGCGTAGTGCCAAAACTCTAATGCTACGGTTTACACATGGTTTTCAACTCAAACTTTACTTTAAATGTTTTGAAAATAACTTTTATCTTCGAATCTCATCTCTTGATTTGAGACCTAACTTTTTACTCAATATCAAACCTATCTAACTTATAATTTGGAAAATCATTTTGTACTATCTTTAAACAAAATACATTCCAATATAAATGGAAGTTGAAAAAAAGTAAGTGAAGTATACTTACCTCAATTCGAGTACTAGCAACTCAATCGTCTCAATGAGTCTCTCGTGTCTCGCTCACCTGCTCGTCACCTACATGTCAAATTTTCATTATACTTTATTCAATATATATAACTTAAAACATAACAATAGAATTTTCAATATAAATAAATCCATTGAAAACCCGTTACGCTATAACTTTCCCGATTCGATTTTAACTCGTTTGAGACTCTCTGATTCCGATTTCTTCATAAAATTTTTACTTTTAGATCCCTAGGATCATCCCCATATGGTTCGTTTGGTCTCCGAAGGTTTAAAACAAGAAGTCAACTTTTTAATAACCCGTTTGACCAAGAAAAACATATTTAGAATCAGCGCTCGTTTGGCGTCCGTTTCTTTTTCTAGTAT
Source organism: Dimocarpus longan (assembly GCA_022984855.1). Lineage (NCBI taxonomy): Eukaryota > Viridiplantae > Streptophyta > Magnoliopsida > Sapindales > Sapindaceae > Dimocarpus > Dimocarpus longan. The sequence goes on from CM041026.1 coordinate 1,195,670, forward strand.
CTCCTTATCATATAACTAAGTCACCCGTAAACTTTCGTCGAAAAATTCTATCGTTTACTATGTCAAATCTAGGAAAAACGCCCTGTTTTGGGTACTTTTCGATGTACTTTTCGCACCGAACGAGCGACGATGATTTTTCTTTCATATCTAAGCTCCTTTTACCTAATTATGATAAACTAAAGTCATTCCATGCAATAAAATTTGTATTTACTTAGTTATTTCACTTATCTTGAGTATAACTTGCGCAATTTTTATTGAAATCGATCCATTCCAAAACTTATGGTTTTTTATGACTCATAGCATCATTTGAAGTGTAGAACATCCCCATATGGGTTAGAACAAGTCAGGTCTTACCAGACCCTTTTATGAGCTCGGGATTGTCAACTTGTTTCTATACACTATTTTACTCTCTACTAGATTATAGACTATTCTTGTACCTATATGTATTCATGTCAATTTTGTTGATTCCTACTCATTTATGCATGGTTTTAGGACCCCAATTATGTCACAAACATCAACAAAACACATGTATAGCTACTACCCTTCACCTTAGCCAAATTGCACAATCATTCCATCTAGTTTCTATTTTTCCAATCTAACTCTACCATGAGCTTTTCTAATCATATTTGTGCATGATTTTAAACTTAAAGGGGTCAAAACACCACAGAGTTACATACCCTTTCATTGACCATGACCCTCCTTGCACAACACAACACTACTCTTTCAATTTCTACTATCCAATACACATGAAGGTGCAGACTTTTCATGCAAAGCAGCTCACATCATTTAGCTCCTAAACTCACGTAAACCCTAACCTTTTACTTTGGTTTCTTGTCTAATCTTTCAAGTTCTTTCTTGACAACATAAGTAGTTTAAGAACCTACTCTAAAACAAGCAAACTAACTTCATAAATTCATCATCCAAGCATATAAACTTATATACATGAAATTCCCATGTAAATAACATAAAACTCACTTGCTTTTATGCTTGGGTTAATAGTAGATGATCTCCCTAACCTATTTTCATCTTGATTTAACCTTGAAAATGGATGAAAAACACTTGAGATTGGAGCCTCCAAGTTGCCGTGAACACCCCTTGATTAACCGACCCTCACTTCTCTTTCTCTCCCTCTTTTACCATTCACTTTTTGCTTTGTTTCAACTTTTGTCATGCAACATCATGGTTTTCAAGAATTCATCCCTTTTTTATATCATGATTGCTAATTGCTAAGACTAAAATGCCCTTTACTTGTATCTCATGTAAGGTTCTCCATGTAGGGATAAGTTTGAAAATGCATGAATTTAAAGTATTAATTAGTAAGAATGCATGACAACTAATATATGATAATTCATATTTAACTTTTTATTTGTCATCCATTCATTGGTGCAAATCTAATGACATGGATTTTGACTTTTATTTAAGCTCATTCCATGTAATACTCACACCACTCACACTAAAATCATAAGTTAATTAGGTTTGAATTTCCTAATCACTCTGTATTCGTACTGGGGTTAGCCAAACGACATCTGATTTGCGATATGAAAATATAATCAACCTCAAATAATACTACTGGAGGCCTATGATTCGACCGTAACTCAATTCGAAGATTTCTAATACTGTAAAATAATAAATCTGGGTGAGGGCTTACAATGTGCATCATGTGTGAATGTACAACTAAATATACATACCAAAATCATAAGTTAATTGGGTTTGAATTTCCTAATCACTTTGTATTTGTACTGGGGTAAGCCAAATGACATCCGATTTGCGATACGAAAATATAATCAACCTCAAATAATACTACTGGAGGCCTATGATTCAACCGTAACTCAATTCGAAGATTTCTAATACTGTAAAATAATAAATCTGGGTGAGGGCTTACAATGTGCATCATGTGTGAATGTACAACTAAATATACATACCAAAATATGAATTTACAATCCGTTAAATGTTCATACATCAACACACGATTATCTTGTTAAAATATTAATGATAGTATTAAAATTATTGAGCATCACTATGGTTTTTCAATTCGTGCCTTACCTATAAGTAAGACGTCGACCTTTTCGCCACAAATCACCTAAACAACACCTGATGAAATGAGGAAGCTACACAACAAAATTAAAGGTTAGATCATCACATATTTATAATACAAACTAATGGTCCACAAAATGCTTTAATTATCTATATATATTAAATTTTCAGTTTTCAAAACCATTTCTTATAAAACAACCATGTGTATACCTAACATACTCAAACTATCACGTGACGCTTTTTTGACTGACGTCGACATGAAGCTACTACAGTATCTCAACCACTACGTGCGGAATTTACTTCGTCACCCGAGTAGTGTGAAATCATCTCAGTTTTAAACAACTACAATGCGAAATTTCTTCATCGCAATTGTATTACTCAATTCTATAATTCTGGCAACTACGTGCGGAATTTCTTCATCGCAACCATAATGGCCATAAATCAAACCTTGGCGACTACGTGCGGAATTTCTACATTACTCTATAGTGCCCAAAATTATAAATCGAACCGACTACGCACGGAATTTCTACCTTATCATGTAGCGCTAAATCTTATGTAAACTAAAGGTATACACATGGTTACAAAACTCCTCACTCCTTTCTTTTCGAAAATTTTTCACTTTTAAATTCTCTTTTCTAGATCCAACGTAAAAGTCATTTTACAAAGCTTTAACTCATAATATTGAAAATCATTTTTGAACTTATTTAACTACAATGATATAATTACGTTTAAAGAAAAAAGTGGAAATAGCGTAAGTGGTAGAACACTTACCTCGCTCCGCACAAGCTCAATTGTCTCAACGAGCCTCTCCTGCCTCGCTTGCTTGCCCGTCACCTACATATCGATTTTTCATCATTACTTGCTTAATCACATAGCTCAAAACTTAAAATAACATTTCCAATACACTTTTCTCTATTAACAACTCTTTATACTATAACTTTTTTAACTCGATTTTAACTCAACCGAGACTCTCTAATTCCGATTTCTTTGTAAAAGTCTTACTTTTAGACCCCTAGGACCATCCTCATATGATTCGTTTGGTTTCCAGAGGCTTAAAACAAAAAGTCAACTTTTTAATAACCGTTTGACCCAAAAAACTAGTGTTAAAATTAGCGATCGTTTTACACCTGTTTCTTTTTCTAGCATCTCCTTATCGCACAACTAAGTCACTCGTAAAGTTTCGTCGAAAAATTCTATCGTTTGCTATGTCAAATCTAAGAAAAACGCCATGTTTTGGGCACTTTTCGGGACACTTTTCGATGCACTTTTCGCATCTAACGAGCGACGATAGTTTTTATTTCGTATCTAAGCTTCTTTTACCTAATTAAGATCAACTAAATTCATTCCATGCCATAAAAATTGTATTTACATAGTTATTTTACTTATCGACTCTCTAACCACTTTTCGCATCTAACGAGCGACGATGGTTTTTATTTCGTATCTAAGCTTCTTTTACCTAATTAAGATAAACTAAATTCATTCCATGCCATAAAAATTGTATTTACATAGTTATTTCACTTATCGACTCTCTAACGGCACTATTTTGGCCATAACTTACGCAATTTTTATCGGAATCAATCCATTCCAAAACCGATGGTTTTCTATGACTCCTAGGCATCATTTAAGGTGTAGAACAACCCCATATATGTCAGACTTGCACAGGTTATCTCTATCCCATGGTTTGAGCTCAAGATTCCCAATTTGTTCAAAACTACTACCATTGAGCTTCTATCCCTTCTACTTATCTTCCTAACCTTATTTATGCAAACATTTGGGTTCAAAACCATCTAATCTCAGAGATTTTCCGCTATTCTTCATGTCCATAACACACCTATACACTCATTCTAGAGTAGAACTTTCAAGTTTTTACAAAACTATAGACACTCATTGTAGAGTAGAACTTTCAAATTTTTGTAAAACTATCTCTCATGAGCTTTTCATCAAACAACTACTCTTTATTAAATATTTTCACATCCATTCTAGTTGTACTAAGGCATAGTTAGTACTCAAAACTCATATCATTTAAAGAAAACACTCTTTTTCACACACACACAAGGCTGATCGAAACACTAACACCCTTAATTTCATTTTGCTTTTTCAATTTCTTATCACAACTAAGCATAAAATCAATTATATGTAGTTTTTTTTGTAACCACATGACAGCTCACATGCATTTTCCATCAACATAATTATATATACCCTAACTTACACTACTTAAATATTGAGTTAGATGATTCCCTCAACCTTTGAGTTTGATTTTAAACACAAAAATCACTTCAATCTAAAAACATACTTGAATCAATTAATCACCCAAAACAGCCCTTAACTTGGAAAATCATCACCAATTTCACTCTAACTTACCTTATTTTCTTAGCTCTTTCTTACTTGGTTTCCACATTGATGAATTGGGTAATCCTTGAGCTAAAATCTGCAGTTGCTCCTCTCCTTTTTCAGCTCCTACAGTTGACCGAATAGCTCCTTTTTTTTTTTGTTCCTTCACGGCTGCAAGTCATGATTCTGCTCCCGCTCAAGACAGCTTCATGGTTTTAGCTCCTTCTCACGTCCCTCTTCTCTTTTGACCGAGCAAACTTTCATCCTCTCTTGCACTTAACTTTATACACTTACAATTATCTAAGTTGCCCTCTAACTAATCTCAAAATAACATAATTGCCATTAGTTATAAAAAAAAACTTTTAATTGGTCAATAAATTCCATTCAATTAATAATTAACTAAATCAAATCACTTTTTGTTCAACTTCAATTAATGACACTTCTCTTTGACCTTAAATGTGTCACAACATCATTGGTCTTCACATAAGTACATGGATTGTACTTCTTGGATAGTTATATTCTAAGATATCCTTTAATAATTTATTAATGTAAATTTTAATCCTCATTCAATACTAATAAATTTCAAAAATATTCCATGGTCATCCTATCACCAAATTGACCATGCAATACTTTAATTGGGTATCTTAACCTTCAATCCTGTGCTTCGAAAAAATTTCAATTGGATTTAAACTTACTGAATTTTTAACCTTTCCAATGAAGTATTTTTTTTTTTATTAACTTTCAGTATCCTTAAAATCCACTTAAACGAACTCTTTTTCGCTCCATTCCTATTTCAATAGTCTCTATCACTCATTCTGAATATTTTTGATTTTTTCGAGAGCAAACTTGAAAAGTCACTATTCATAATCACTATTCACCTGAAATTCATTATTCATTCGAAAAATACTATTTATCCTAGAAAATAAAATTTTGGGTCTTACCAGACCCTTCATCTAGCTCGTGATTCCCAAACTAGCTCTATGTTACTCATTTTGAAATTATATGACTTCTACAAGGTTTCTTAGCATCTAAACTACATGATTTAAGCCTCAAATAAATAAAAGCAACATGGATTATACAAACCCTAAGTATGGCCAAACACACTTCAACCAAGACTCCTCATTGATCTTTCAAGTTCTAACACCAAAATCACATCAACTCATTATCAATCATCCTAGTTTCAATACTTATCACCAAAATAAACTTTAGAACAACTTTTAAAAATGGGTATCATCAACCATAGATTAGAATCAAGAACAAGAACTCACATATTTAGGCTTCACTTTTGCTTAAAAAGAGCACTAGTAACTTTGGTTAATGATTAGAAGAAGTTTGATGATGAATTGCATGAAGAAAATGCATAAGAGACCTTGTTTTCTCCCTCTTGAATGGCCGGCTCAACACCACATTTTTGCTTTCTCACTCTCAACTTTTACTTCTTTGTTTCATGTGAAAAAATATTCTAAATGTTGAATATATATATGGTCAGCTTTTATAAAAGTCACTATCATGTCCCTTTTTTCTTTTGTTTGTCTTGCACTTCTCTTAGTCACTTACTTTTATTTTGCTTCTTTGTTTGACCGACCACTCTTTTCCCTTTTTGCTTCCTTTTTTATCGTCCAAGTGGTGGCTTTTATGTGGTCATCCCTTATATCATGATTACTAACTTAAATGAGACTATAATGCCCTTCATTCTATCACATAATGATAAAAATAAATCATCTCATGGAATTTTTTCAAAAATGGCACTTTGGTAACTTATGGAAGAAAACTAATAATTAAATAATTAGTGCATGACAACTAATTTATATAATTTCATATTTAGTTTTTGATTTGTCATTTATTCATTGGTTTAAATTTAATGACATGGATTTTGACTTTTATTCAAGTTCATTCCATGTAATACTCACACCAAAATCATAAATGAATTTGGCTTGAATTCCTATTTCGCCCTTAATGTATTTAATGGCCATTTACAAACATCCCAATGACATTTATAAGGACGATATTGATGAAGTTTAAATCTTTTCATCTTTTAGTCTAGTTTCTTACATTAGGGACTCTAGAATCGAGAATGAGAGCTTACAGTTCACCACTATATAAAGTTGAGCAAAGTCACTCTTTCATTCATCTTCTTCACGTGAAAACTAAGAAGGAAAGAGGGAGTGGTTGCCATCCAAGCTAGAGGGGGAAACTAAGATATTTCATGAAATTTCTTCAAGTCTCTCATCATCAAATCACACCTTGTCATCAACCAAAACCATTACAGCAAGTTTAGAGCAAAAGCAAAGCTTAAATAAGTGAATTTACTAGTGTTAAATCATCATGTATGTATGAGAAACTCATTTCTAATCTTGCTTCAAATGATGATTTGAGTTTATGGATTGAAAGTAAGATAATTGATGATGAGTTTGGTGTGATTTGTGTGTTAGAAATTAAGAGATTTGTGATGATTTCTTGTTGGTATGTGTAAAACCCAAAATCGCGTTCGTCTGAGAGTGAAACATTTTTCCGATGGATCGCATCCGATCGAAAAAATTTAAATTATCGAGTCCGAAAATAATCAGAATATTAATTTAGAATAATAAATATAAATTCGAGTTCGTGAGACGGATTCGAGATTTATTAAATATTCCGAGAGTGCGAACTCGAGATTAAATCAAAAGCGAATTCCAGGACGGACGGTCTGAAACGGAATCCGGGCTTGGATTAAAAAGCGAGAATGTGTGAGTAATAAAATAAAGAGAATGCATGTTGGTGACACTTGTCACACATGCAATGGTGGATTGTGACTAGTGTCCAAGAGAAACAAAAGTAAAGATATTTTATAAATAAAATAAAATAAAAAAAATCAAGAAATGAAGTTAAAGGAATAAAGAAGAAAGCAATATATATAGCATTCGGTCAACAGATTGGAAAAGCAATGTATTCAGTCACTATTCTTCCACCAAAGCAAATGAGAAAGTGAAGCTAAGACAAAGAGAAACGGAGTGCATTCTTAGAGAGATTGAGAACTAGAGAGTGAGGAGCTGTAGTCTGTCAGCTCTCAAACCCGAGTCCTACTAGTGAGAAGATATTTCAGCAGCTGCAATCACTCTCCTTGGTCGGTCCCAGCTCACCATTTCAGCAAGGTAAGGGTCAGATCTGATGCCAGAAACTGCATGCACCTTCCTCCAAAAATGTCAGCCCGTGCATGCAAGCAAGAGGAGGTCGTGAGCTGTTGCCATTACTGCTGTGGGCTGTCGCCGCCGTGAGTTGTGTGAGCTGTTATCGAACAGTTGCTGTGGGCATGTCAGATCTGAGGTGAAGACAATGCAAGAGAGGATAGCTGTTGGTTGATCTAGAGAGGAACAGCTGCTGCCCGTGAGTGAAAAGAGAGCTGATCGGGAACAAGAGAAGAAAGCAAGCTCGTGGAAGAAGCCATCAGGCCGAGATGGTGCAAGGAGAAGGCGAGAGCAGATCTGAAACATCTAGCCACATGCAAGATCAGATTTGAAACATTTAGACGGTGCATGCAAGCTAGGAAGAGTTGCTGCCAAGTTGAAGTTGTTGCCATGGTCGCCGGTGAGAGAAGTTACTGGCGTGAAGAGTTGAGCTTGCTGCCGTTGCTGTCGCCGGTGAAGGGAGCTGCTGGCGTGAGTTAGACCGTGGTGAGCTACTATCTTCGTACTCCGGTACTGTCTTGTGCAAGCTGAAGAGCTGAGCTGTCGCGAGGTCATGCTGGTGTTGCCGTCGCTGCCTAGTGCTGACCGTGAGCTGAAGCAGCTGCTATCACCGTTGCTGTTCTGCTGCTGGCTGTTGCCGTTGTAGCTGCTGCCAGGCGCTGTCCTTGCTGCTGCAAGTTGCTGTCTGGTTGCCATAAACTGAAGAGCTGCATGTTGAGGTGATGTTGTGCTATCATGTTGCTGCCTTTGCTGTGTGCTGTCACCGTGACAAAGTGCTGCCATTGAGTGCTGTCACGTTGCTGCCGTATCGTCGTCGCAAGCCGTTGTCCAAGCTGCTGTCGAATAGTTGTCAGGTCAGGCTAAGAACCCATTTCAGAACTGAAGCGAAACAACATCAAAGGATTTAGCTTGTTGCCGAGATCGTGCGAGAGATTCGTCGCCGTTTGGAAGCTATTTCGAAGCCGAAAACAACTCGCTTCTTGGGTAAGGTGCTGTCCCCATTTCTTTTGTTGAGTTGTTTCGAGAATTTATAAACGTGCTTGTGAATTAGAAATCAGATTTGGTCGACAATTGTTAATTGCTATGATTGGGCTTAGGATTGAGAACCTCGTTAGTGCGGAGGTTCGTTCATTTTGTTGTTTTGGTTGGTTTTGAATGATTTGGTAAACGATCGTATTTGTTGCGAGTTTTGAATACGGGCTGTTACGATAAGTTAGGGGCTGTTAACACATGTTTTTAGTTTCTTGTTTGTCGTCGTGGAAATTAATTCATTTAAGTGTGTTTTAAAGTATCAAAAATTCGTCGAATTTTTAGAAATCGTTTCCGAGCGATTCGGTTGAATTTTCCCCGAATACGAGCATTGTTAATTTGTGATTTTAGTTGACGAATATGAAAGTAAATGTGAGGTTAGCTCGCTGCCCCAAGATTGTTTTTAAGCCCGTTAAAGTGTTTAAGTTGAAGTTAGAATAATTTGAGTTTTAACAAAGATAATCGGATAGTTTTTGGTTTCGCGCGAAATCGTTAATTGTCGAAATTTCGGAGTTGAAAACGGATATGAATATACATTAAGCTTGCTGCCATATTTTCTTCTTTAGGCTTAATCATATTTGAATATTCGTTTGCCGTGTTTTAAGTAAAGTCTCGAGTTGAATTTGACAATAAGTTTAAGCGGAAGCAAAGGAATTGCGCGAAACGCTAAAATCGATAAATCGCGATATTAGTTGAAATCGCGTAAGCTTTAAGTTCGTCGTTTGGTTTCGAATCTTCTGTTTAGTGAATTCATTAGAATCTGATTTCGATGATGTTATATTAGATTCGAATGGCATAGTTGTTGGTTTTGTAACCATAGAGTTTCGAGTAGTTTAAGTCGCGATATCGAATCGGTTTGAAATAGTTTTCGCATGCGAATATGAGTTTTCCGTTTTGTTATCGTGTGAGGATAGTCACTTGAGTTATTGTGAGTAGAAATCCTTGTATGGCTTAAAGTTTAGTTGCGTGCGAGTTGTGTTTTAATGACATCCCGATCGAAATCAAATGTAGGTGAATCGGATACCGGGCGAGAGCTATATCAGGAGTGGTTGATCAGTTATTGGAAGCAAGTTGTGAGTGTACATTTTTATTAAGCTTTCGTGAATTCTGTTATATGAAATTATTAATGCGATGTAGTTTATGATTATGTTATTCAAGTAACATTTAAATATTATCGCTTTCCCTATAATGCATATATAGTTGTATATATGTAATTAGTCATAAAGATACTTGAGAACGTTATTTCAATAATTGAGTTTTCGCTCTAGAAAGCAAGTTTTTCGGTTTTAAACCGTAAGTAGAAAACAAAGCACTTATGAGATAAATTTTAAAGGTAAATTATATCTCTTTAGTTTATCTTAACTCTTAACAGAACCCGGCCGAGGTACTCTATGCGTGTATGTTATTAAACGGGGGGAATCGTAATCCCAAGTTCCCGTTCGCCTATTAGACGGGGGGAACCGTAATCCCAAGTTCCCGTACGGCTTAATCTGCGGGGGAATCGTAATCCCAAGTTCCCGTATGCCTATCAGATGGGGGGAATCGTAATCCCAAGTTCCCGTACGGCTTAACATTCGGGGGGAATCGTAATCCCAAGTTCCCGTATATTTCCAGATGTTAGGGGGAAATCGTAATCCCAAGTTCCCGCATCTGAGTACACGCAAGCAGAAAAGTTCTAGTATTTCATGTCATATAGATATTTAGTTTAAGAGCTTAAGAGAAGAAGTTGTTTTAGAGTTACCATTCTAAGTTGAAATACGTCAATAGACGTTAGTTTAGAGTAAAAGAATCTTTTGCTTTTATAAGCCGTATCATTTTCAAAATACTAATGAAAGTAGAATTTATTATTTATGTGCACTCACTGAGTTATTCTCACCATCATTTTCTGTTTTATTTAAATTCCTCCCCAGGTGTAGGAGCGAGCATCGCGGCGGAGGTATCTCCATCGGATGTACAGGCGAGCTGCAGACGCGACCACGCTGCACTAGTTTTAAACACGCCATCATGTATTGCATTTATTATCATCTTTTAGATTTCTCAAGTTTTGTTTATATTGTTTTGGGATAAAGTATTTCATGTGAATATCATGCATGATGTTTAAGATTTTATTCAAGTTGCTTCCGTATTATTGCATGATTGTGAGTTTGAAAAAGGGCCTGAGGCCCACTGATTATGAAATATTTGTGAATACAATTATACAGGTTTTGTCAAGTATTTTACAGGGTGAAATTTTAGAAAAACAGCCGTTGTGCTGCCGGATTTTCGTGAAAATCCTATTTCCATAAAGTTATTTTCAACAAACAAAATTCCCACCCAGTTTCAAAACAAAAAGGATTTCAAGTATTTTAGAATAGAAAAGAGGCTTAGCTCCATAGAAACTTTTCAGTCGGAGCAGATCTCAACTGGGAAGCCACCGTGGGGTGCCGGGCAGGTCGCCTAGCTAGCAGTTAGAAAAGGGGCCTGTCAGTATGTGTTTGGCCAAGCTCAAGGTTAGTGTAACCCATTTTGCTTTCTTCCATTTGAGACTTAATTCATGCATTTTAGATGTTCATAAATCTATTAGAAGTGATAGAATTGAAAAAGATAAATTATAGAAACAAATTTGGTATTTTTGACTTAGTTGAAGGGCAGAAGAGATCTCTTGTAAAAGTATTATTTTAATGCTTGAATTGAATAGGTTGGATCATAGTTGAGTGAATGAACATTAGATATGAAAGAATTGAGCTTATTGCATTATTGGTTTAAAAGTGTGCTTTAAAAAGTGTTGAAAAAGTGAGGTTTTTGGCTAGAAACGCCCATCCGGTGGTTGTTTCTTTCCGGATTTGCTTCATTGCTAACCTAAACGGGAGTTAGAGAGGTGATTGGAGTGAAAACAGAATGAAGAAAAGTTAGGGGCTGACCCCTAGCATGCATTCGGTCAAAGAGGGTCTATAATCAGGTTTTTTTCGTTTCGAGCTTCAGAAAATTATTTTGAGTGTACTGGGGTGTTCCTAGGTGATAATAAATAGATTTCATGAAAAGAAATCGAATTCAAAAGCTTCGGATAGGTTAAAACTTAATTGCGAAGTTTAGGCAAAAAAGGGCTTTTATAGCGTTAATGGCCTTAGAAGTTATGTATGACTTTGTATTAGGGAGTTTTATAATTCTAAATGAATATTTGATGTTTTAGGGTAAAGGCAGAAAGTATCAAAGACTTTTAGAGAAGGTTCGCGGTTGATTGGAGGGAATTTAGTGAGTAGAAAACCAACTCTTTCGAGTGTAGTGTTGTTTAAATTTTCTTTTATGATTATCTATGTTTATTTCATTATATAATTGAATTGTATATGGTAATCATATCTTGTGAGTTTCAAGTTAAGTTTGTATTTTTATCAAAGAATGAAAAAGAATTAAAGATTTTAGGCAGTTTGCCTACTAAACGAGTTTATTTTAAAAAGATTGAGTAAAAGTATTTTAGTACGTCGATGTGTCCTAGCCCCAGTTGAGTACCTAGTAGAATGCTCTATGCATGTATGGTAGATGTGAGAGAATTACTAACTAAGAGAGAGAGAGTCAATTGAGTCACCGTCTGCACGTATAGGGTAGTGTAGTTCAAACCGATTGCGTAGGGATAACGTATGCCCAGAGTTCACGCATCGGTGACTACATAGGGTAAGTTCCTTAATTCCTAGTGGCTAGCTAGAGATTTAAGCTACCACGATAGGAGTAGTTTTCCTAGGTTACCATCAAGGCAAGAATTGAGAATAATGGGTTGTTTATTTTTTGCACTTAACACTTAATGGTGCCGAATTATATCAATTAAGAGATTTTTGTTTGTTTTTTTAAGTAGTCAAACCTCTTAAAACTACCAAAAAACCATTAAAAAAAAAAGTAACATTTTCTGACTTTTTATTTAATACAAAATCACTTAATAATTTTATAAATATATTATTCCAAGTTTATCCTTCTTAAAATAATATTTTTCCAAATTTGTTTTAGTTTTATATTATACAAATTTCTTTTAACACTTTAACAAACAATATTGAAAAATAAAAACCCTAAACGTCTCAACATCAAATTTTTTTATAGCTGGATACTATATTTATCTGATTAAATTTTGATAAAAATCTTTATTGATAAAATGTTTATGCAATAACTCAGAGATCAAATTGCAAATCAATTTGTTTAAGTATTTGATTATTCTTGTTTAATTATAGTAAAAAATATATATTACTTTATAATTTCAATTTTTGTTGTAACAGTAATTCAATTTAAAATCATTTTATTTATTTTTATTTGAATATATAAATTTAATTGACTCTACTATTTTAATTAATCTTATTTTAATTATGAATAAAAATATTTTATATATAAGTTACAATTTCAACTTTTGTTATAATAGAAATTCAATTTAAGATTATTTTATTTATTTTTATTTGAATATATAAACTTAATTGATTCTACTATAATAATTAATCTTATTTTAATTCTGAATAAAAATATTATATACATATATATAAATGTTTTAATATTTGCTAAATAATTTATTGTAGTTGTTTGTATCATATTAAATAAAATTACACAACAATTAATACTAAAAAGATATAAATATAAAATTACCAGTAATCAAACAATTTCAATTTTAAAAAACAAATAAGATTAATATATATTCAGAGGTAAGAAAAGAAAAAACAAACATGTCTATCAGATTTCATATTTCAGTCACTATTCAGCTTTTAATCTTCAGCAGCACTGTTCAAACTTCAGATAAAAAAACAAACGACCCCTAAGTTTTTGAAAGAAATTCGAAATGAGTTTCAGAAACAGTTTTGTTTGAAAGGTTAAAAAGTATTTCAGAAAAATACTTTAGTTCATTAAGCTGTTTAAGGTTTATCTCATTGAATTATACTTACCGTTTGTTTTCCACGTGTTTCTTAAATTGTTCCCTCAAGTGCAGAAGTGAGTCGTCCAACAGACGAGGCTCAGACTGACGTGCGAATAGACTGACTGTAAAACCCCATATTCGACTTTACATTTCCGAACATTAAAAGCTAAGTTATTGAGTAAAAACGGTAAATTAGTCCAAGTCACCCTTCGAAATAACATTAAAATATAAATAAATGTCCTGAAAGATGAAAAAGTTGACAAAAAGGGCGAAACAGTCATTTAGTAAACAAGAAATATAAAAAGATGGCAAAATGGTAGGACATTATTTTAGAAATTTAATAGATGATTATATTTATAGATTTATCAAATTACTTGAAAACCAATCAAAAGTTATTAGAAAATAAATAAATAAATCACTAAGGGCAAGATGGTAAATTATATCATTGAAAGCCTATATATAAGTGTGCATTGATGCAATTCACGCCACTTAGTCAAAAATCAAGCAAAACATAAAGGAAAAAGGGAGAGGTAGTCACGGCAAGAGGAGGAAAGAAATGGGAGAAGATCAAAGGCCTTCCAAGTGATTTTTGAAGCTTCCAAACCCCATTTTCAAGCACACCCAAGTTAGAATAACCACCCCTAAGCAATCTAAAGGTAAAATATCCCCATCCCTACAAGTTTGGATGGTAGTTAGAATATGTAAAAGTGTGATGTTGGGTTGTGATATAAGGATGAATTGAATGGTCTTCTTAGCATGTTGATTATGGAATTTTGATGTGATTCCATGCTCTACTGTGCTTGAAATAACAAGTAGGCATATGTGAAGGATAGTTAAGGCCATGGAAACAAAACCCTAACTTATGTTTGTAAAACATGTCTAAACAATTTGAGAGTAATTAATATGTTTGATGAAATGGTTGAGAGAGATTAACTAAAAAGTAGTGTTTGTGTATGTGTTAAGGACATGAAGAACAGTAGATAACCTCTGAGTTTAGATGGTTTTGAACTCAAATTTAAGCATGAATAAGATTAGAAAAGCATCTAGAAATGATAGAATTATCAAAGAGCTAGTTTTGGGTAATTTGAGAATCCCGAGCTCAAACCATGAGATAGAGACAACTTGTGCAAGTCTGACATATATGAGGTTGTTCTACATCTCAAATGACGCTTAGTAGTCATAGAAAACCATAAGTTTTGAAACGGATCGATTTCGATAAAAATTACACAAGTTATGCTCAAAATAGTTCCGTTAGAGAGTCGATAAGTGAAATAACTATGTAAATGTAATTTTTATTGCATGGAATGAATTTAGTTGATCATAATTAGGTAAAAGGAGCTTAGATACGAAAGAAAACCATTGTCGCTCGTTTAATGTGAAAAAGTGCATCGAAAAATGCCCAAAAAATGGAGTTTTTCTTAGATTTGACATAGCAAATGATAGAATTTTTCAATGAAATTTTATAGGTGACCAGAATGTAAGATAAGAGGACCATAGGAAAAAGAACGAAGGAAAACGGAGCCCTAAGTAGGGCTGTGCATTCAGATCTGTTTTAGGGTATCAAAAGAGGCTTAAATTTTAAATTTTTCATTTCGAGCCTTCAAAAATTATATAAGCCATATGGGGGGTTGGGGTCTAAAACTGAAAATTTTACAAAGAAATTGGAATTTTAAAGATCAGATCAAAAATAAATTCGTATGATCAGTTTAAGTGTAAAATATGAAAAAGTATAGGTGAGACCCAAATTAAGTTGTAATATAACCTATAGAGGATTGAAGAAAGCCTTAAATTGGGTTAATATAGACCCTAAAATGTGCTTGAATATAATAGTAAAGAGTAGGAATTGGAACGGAAAGGACCCGATAAAAATTGATAAAGTTATGGTAAAAATAGTGTGACTATGTACATTGTCAACTAGTCACTTGTTAAACTAGCTTCTTATGAATATGAATGTTATGTAGGTGGCGAGCAGGCGAGTGAGACACGAGAGACTCGTTGAGGCCTTGAGCATATTTGGATAGAGGCAAGTGTCTTCCACTTGCATCTATTTCGATTTCCATTTTAAACTTTGTATATTGTTGTTAAACGAAAACGAAAATGATTTCCAAAATTCTAAATTGACATTATTACAATTTAACTACCCAAATGAAACATTATTACAAACGGAGCTAACATTTTACTTTAATTACAATAAACCCACCTATCGTTAATTCATCTTGGTTAGAGTTAAAGCTTAAGGGGTAAAATTATCTTTTCAATATTATTTATATTATTTTTTATTTTCTTTTCGAATTAATTGTTTTAATAATCTCTCTCTCATTTTTCTTACCCTCACCGGCCACAGTCACCGTCTCTCTCTTATTCTTCATCTTTCTTCTCCTTCTTCTTCTTCACTTCTCATTTTCTTCTTTTTTTTCTTCTCTCTTCTTCTTTTCTTCTCTTCGAATCTAGATTCATCTAGGTTCGAATCTGGGTTCGTTCGAACCAAACATCAAAATCATCAACAATGATCCATCATCAACATAAACAATCATCATTAACACAAATAACACAAACAATGGTCCAACATCATCAATAATCAACACAAACCAAAACCACTGCCATTTTCAAATAAAAACCATTACCATCATCATCAAACAAACCCAAGAACATTAGCATCAACATCATTTGGAAACTAACACCGATGTAGGTCTGGGTTCCGATCTGGAAACCCAGATACCGATCTGGGTTTGGAAACCCAGACGTCGATCTAGGTTTCCAAACCCAGATTGGTGTCTGGGTTGGAAACCCAGATCGGTGTCTGGGTTTCCATCTAAACCCAGACGTCTGGGTTTGCCAGACGCTGATCTAGGATGGAAACCCAAACGTAATCGAAGTTTCCAAACCCAGACGTTGATCTGGGTTTCCAAACCCAAATCGACTGGTGAAGAAGACAAACAAAAGAAAGAGAAGAGGGAGAAGAGAGAGAGAGAGAGAGGGGTGAGAGACCGGGCGTCTGGGTTCCAGTGAAGAAGACAAAGAAAAAGAAGAGAAAGGGAGGTGATTTTTTTTCTGTCAATTTTTGCTGGTGATTCCAGATGAAAAATACCATTTTTTCACTTTTATTTTTATAAATAAATTTTCTACTTATTTTTATTTTTTATTATGGGGGCATTTTGATATTTTAATAATATATATACGGTTAACTGTTAAATTTAACGGAGATTTCGTAACGGAAGGGGGTTGATTGCAATAAAACTAAAACTATTGATCCACCTGTAACTATATTTCAACTGGGTAGCTAAATTGTAATTTACTCTTCTAAATTTACATTTTGAGCATGTGAGTTCCTTATGGAATTCACAAGTAAAGGAATGAAAACAAAGTTGATTTTCAAATGTTTGAAATCGAGAAAAATTTAAGGGTTTGAAAAGTAAAAGGTTTTGTACTTTTGCATTTAGCAATACAGTATATACCCTCAGATTATATGAGATTTAGCGTTACATGACGATGCAAAAAATTTCGTTCGTAATTGCATAGTTTTCTAGAGTATCTAGCGCTACGTTGTGATACAGACAATTCCAGGTGTAGTCTCTTAGATTTACAAATTTGACACTACGTGGTAATGTAGTAAATTCCGCTCATAGTCGCCTAGAGTTATAGCACTACAATTGCGATGTAGAAAATTCCGTATTGTAGTTGCTCAGATTTGAGATTTGTTTCACACTACGTTTGTAACCCAGTAAATTCCATGTCGTAATGGTTGAGAGATCCTAGCAACTTCATGTTTGGCGTCAGTTGAATAACCGCCATGTGATGGTTGAGTTCATTAGGGGTATACATGGAGTTTTAGAGAGAAATATTTTCCTTTAAATAAAAAACGTTTGATAGATGAGTGATGTTATAAATCTTGATGAATTCTATAGCTTGATGTTATTATTATTCGTGGAACTAACCTCTTTACATTTGTGCAACTTAATTATCAGAGTAGATGCTTATATAGGTGACTCTGCGTTCTGGACATCACAACGATTACTTTAGGTGGGCATCGTTTCGATGCATCGCATAAACATTTAATATATTTTTGGCATTGTAAATAATAAATCTAAAGGATTTAAATGATTGGGAAATTGTAATACAATTTTTTATATGTATATACAACTGAACTGTAACATGCTATTTCGATGTCCCAATAATTATTTAAATATAGATTATTAATTAAGAGATGATGTAATTAATTATCCGTCCAGATCCGGAGGAGTAATTGAATTTTTATAAAATTCTCCAGACGAATCCGGAGATAATTATTTAACTCAATCTCATAAAATAAATTAGAGTGTCTGGATTCAAATATTTATTCGGAATCTAATAAACTTTCTGTATGTGAATTTGGATTTTTATTAGATTTCCAGGCAGACCCGAGGCGAATCCGAGCGAAAAGCGAAATCCGTAAAACATGAAATGAATGCATTAAAGTTTATGCATGGGGGATCATGCATGGAAAGACAAGTGGCTTGAGATTTAACACTTGTAGGACAAATGTCCAAATTGAAGACAAAATATATATATATATATATATATAATAAAATGTGAAGATAAAAAGCAACCAATTCATATTCGGTCACCATTTCTAGCAAAACCCGAAAACCATCTTGTGAGAGAGAAGTAAAGAAAAGCAAATGCATTCGTCCATCCTTCAAACTCAAAGCGAGACTTGCTCATAGAGAAACCGAGAGTGCTAGAGTGAAGGAGAATTCAGATCTAAAGCATCTGGATGCATGCAAGGACAGATCTGAGAACTTCAGATCGTGCATGCAAGCTGGAAGAAGTCAGACAGCTGTTGCCGTCGCTGCCTTGTCTGCTGCCGTAAAGCTAATGCTGTTGGCGTGAGGAAGACCATGATATTGCTGTTGCCAAAAAGTGAGTTGCTGCCGAGCGAGCGCTGGAGGAGCTGCTGCTGGCGTAAGGCAACTGCTACTGGCGTGAGGCTGTTGGTGCTGGCGTGAGGCTGCTGGTGCTGGCGTGAAGGTGCTGGTGCTGCCGTGGTGCTGTCACTGCTGCTGCCTGGTGCTATCGCTGCTACTGCCAGGTGCTGTTTGTAAAATCCAAAATCTTCATCGTCGAGGAGCGAATTATTTTTTTGATTGGATCGCGTTTCGATCGGATGAATATCATTTTCAAGACCGAAAGTATTCGGAATAAGCATTTTCGAGGAATAAAATTAATTTTAGAGTGCATTGTTAGATGTGATTTTAGTAAAATTAATTCCGAAGACGAAATCAAGTCATAAGCGGTTTCCCAGACGGATGGACGAAATCGGATTCGAGCTTGGAACCGGAATGGGAGAATGCATTGGAATCTACAAGCGAGACAAATTGCTCGTGTGCCACATGTAGGGCATGCATTATATGCGTGACAAGTGTTTAATGAAAAGGGAATTAAGTGGCAGCTTAATGCTTTAATCAAATAGAATTTTTTTATTTTTTTATATTAAAATGAAATCAAACGAAAGGCATTTATCTCTCTTTCAGCTACCATTTATTTTGTTTTAACCGAGTGAAAGTGAGATTGAGGGAAGTGAGAGCAAAACGAAATCAAAGTGAGAGAAATGAGAGTGTGGTGAGCTTTAATCAATCCCAAGCTCGGTCATCAACAACATCTTTCAGTTT
Organism: Dimocarpus longan; assembly: GCA_022984855.1. Lineage (NCBI taxonomy): Eukaryota > Viridiplantae > Streptophyta > Magnoliopsida > Sapindales > Sapindaceae > Dimocarpus > Dimocarpus longan. The sequence continues at coordinate 1,214,737 of CM041026.1, forward strand.
ATCTTCTTCTTCATTTCAAAACAAAAACCATAAACAAGAAGTGTTACTCGTGAGTGAAGAGAGATACCGAGAGTGATAACGAAACCAAGAGAAGGAAGAGAGCTCGTTGAAGAAGAGTGATCTCAGGAGTAAATCGAAATCAAGAGACAAGACATGCAAGCAACCCCAAGAGCAGATCTGAAGCCTAGACGTGCATGCAAGCAAAGGATGAAAGTGAGCTTGCTGTCGCCGCTATTGAGCAAGGTGCTGTCAGTATGAGTGTGCTGCCGAGCTGGAAGTGTTCTGCTGCTGGCATATGGGCGTTGCTGCTGCCGCGAAAAGCTGCTGCCAAGTGGGTGCTGCCAAGAGCTGAAGCTGCTGGTGGCGTGAGACTGGCAACGTGAGGCTGCTGGCGAGAGATTGTTGCTGCCGAGCGAGTGCTGGAGCTACTGTGATGCTAACCTTGCTGCTGCCAGGTGCTGTCACCGTGTCCTGCTGCCTTGGTGAGCTGCTGTAGTCACTACTGAGGTGCAGCCGTGCACCCATTTGCTGTCGCTGTTACTGCCACTTGCTGCCGTGAGCTAAATCGAACGTCGTCTCGCCATCGCGAACGTGTGAGAGTTGTTTCGAAGCGGAGAACAATTCTCACCAAGGTAAGAGCTGTCCTAGCTGGTGTTAATGTCATGTTTTATGTGATTTAAATGCATGAATTAGTGAAAGAAATTAAGGTTTAAAGGCTGGTGCAGATTCGGTTACGCAAAGGGTATTGGACAGCCTTCGTGTGATATTTTTGTTTTGAAAAGATTTCGATTAAGTTTTGTGAGGAATGTTGTAATGTTTGTGAACGTTGTTATGTTGGAAATTATATAAGGTTAAGTTATGAATGAAAAAGCTGATGGTATGATTGGGTTTAGGATCTAGAACCTCGTTAGTGCTTAGGTTCGTTCGTTTGTTTCGTTATGTTGACGATTGATTGTCGATGTTGAAAGTTCATGAAATATTCGTTGCATGGGCTGTTATGATATGATATAGGGGCTGTCATGTAGTGCTTTTATTTCCAAGTTGTTAACATGAAAAAGGATGCATTTTAGTGTATTTGAAAGTATCGAAATATCGTTCGAGCATTGATTAATCGTTTCCGAGCAATTTGGTTGAGTCTTCCGCAAGTGCGAATGTTTTTAGTTTGTGATTTTCGTGGTCGATTGTTGAAGTGTTTATGATGTCAACTTGATGCCTTGAGATGTGTTTAAGCCCATTATAGTGTTAAGTCGATGTTAGGAAAGTTTGAGATACGTTTATGTTAATTGGATAGTTTTAGTTTTTCGCGAAATCGTTAAATTGTCGAATTTGGAGTTGAATCGGAAAATGTATATTTGTTAAGCTTGCTGCCATATTTTTCTCGCTTACGCTTTATCATGTTTGAATCCTTGTTTGCCTTGATTTAAGTTAAGTCACGAATAATATGGACGATAAGTTTATTTGGAAATGAAGGGAACGCGCGAAACGTTAAAATCGATAAGTCGCGATAGTTAGTTAAATCGCGTAAGTTTTATGTTGTTCGTTTAGCTTCGCTTATTCTTTTTGTTGAATCCATTAGATTATGGCTTCGATGATTGTTGCTTTGGATTCGAATAGCATAGTTACGACATGTTTACATTCGAATGTTAAATTGTTTAGGCATCGATAAGGCGAAGGGAAGCGAAATTGAAGAAGTTGCGCGAGGTAGAAAATCCGGTCTTTTTCGTGAGTTAGGAATCGGTGAGTGTAAATTCTTTTATGAAATTATAAATGCAATATGACTTTTATATGATTTTTATGCTTTCATGCAAGATTTAAACGTTTTAACATTTAAATGAATTTATATGAATGATATACGCTTTACAAGAATGTTATACGTTTTGAAATGTTTTTATAGCTGTATTTAAAGCAATATTGATCGTACAACTCGTTATTGGAATGTGCTTTTATATTTTGTTTATAAGTGAAGTAACATGTTTTACAATGATTATTTTAGCATGTTAATGTATTTCAAAACCAATGGCTACCCATCCCCATTATATGACTGAATTATGACTGTTATGCGGCCGAAGTGTCTTATTGCGCGTATGGCATGTCTGTCGGGGAAAGTCCGCTAACTATGGGAGGGGGGGGGGGGGGATCGAGTCTGTCATGTCGCCCTCTACGCGTATATAAGGTACTATCATGACTGATGCCCTATGTGCAGCGAGGTAACATACCGCGGCATAGTGGTTATGACTGAGATTGCACGTCCCCACCACCGGTGACCTAAGACCGGGCGGTGATCATGATTTTCCCGGGTCCCATTGGATATATGTTTTATGACTGAGGATTGATTATGATTTTATGAACTTATTTATGAACTTATGATTATGTGATGAATAAATTTTACGATGTTAATAATCTTGTATCTTGTTTTCAAGCAGATTATGTATAAAAATGACTTTATGATATTATGAAATGCACGTTTTAATTAAGTTATTTCAAAACTTAGCATTTTTCCAAAAGGTTTTAGAAAGGAAACTTATTTGGAACTGCATAACACTCACTGAGCCTTTTAGCTCATTATTTTCTTGTTTATTTTGTTTTAAAAACTCCCTAGGCGCAGGTTCGAGTCCTCCAAGCGGCAGATCTCCAGCTCAAGAGTAGGCAAGCTTATTTGGCGACTGAAGCTGTGAAATCAAAGTAAATTTTTGTTATATAACGGATTTTAATGTGATGTAAATATTTAAGTTTTATAACTTTGATTTCGTTATCATGCATGTGGAATGTTTTCTTTTAAGTTGAAATGGTTTTAGTTTTCAAATACTTGAATTGAGTTTAATGTGGATTTTGAGATGGACCTGAGGTCCCATTTGGAAGTGGAAATGAATGTATGCATTTTGAAATATTATTAATTGTTTTACAGGTGTTTGAAAAAGTTGGAAATGTCGGAAAAATAGCCGTTGTGCTGCCGAAAATTTTCACCCTAAATTTTTAATGATTAAGAAATGAAACTGTTTTACGGCTTAACTTCACGGAGTCCTTTTAAGTCACCTGCTTAAAGACTGTAAGGATTCTGTGGGGTGCCGGGAGGGCTCTGCTCGGATCTCTTCAAGGGATATCCGGGTTGGGTCCTTTCACTGTTGGTGTTGCTGCCAGATGTTGTTGGTGCTGCTGCTGCCGTGGACGAGAGCTGCTGCCGTGACCTGGAGCTACTGCCGTGGGAGCTGTTGCCGTGGGTGTGCTGCTGCAGTGCGTGAGTTTTCGTTGGCATTAAATTTCTGTTAAGAATGTGTGGATGCTATTTTGAAGGGAATCAATGCATTCAAGTTACTACCGTGAGCTAAATCGAGCGTCGTCTCGCCGTAACGAACGTTTGAGAGCCGTTTTGAAGCGAAAAACAGCAAGCGAAGGTAAGTTGCTGCCCCGTTGATACTGTTATCATGATTTGAGTGATGTTTAAATGTTAATGGTGTCCATTTGGGTTGAAGGAAGCTCGTGGATAAGGAAATTAATTTGGACAGCCCTTCGTGCTAGTTTTCGAAGCTTTCGAAAACGCTTGTGGAAAGGTAAGTCCGAATTTATGGATTTCATTTGCAATGGAAATATTTATGATTTAGTTATGGATTAAACTGATGATGACATGATTGGGATATAGGATTTAGAACCTCGTTAGTATGGAGGTTCGTTTGATTAAGTTTTGACATGTTTGCGATTGATTTTCGATGTTGAATTTACGTTGCGAAATCCGTGTAGTAGTTGTTATGTTTGGAAAGTATGGGCTGTTATGTTTCGCTTTTCGTTTCGAAATTGTAGGCATGAAAAATGATTCGCAACAATATACTTTAGGGTATTGAAAGTTATTTGAATATTGATAGATCGTTATCTAGTGTTTCGAGCAAGTTGTCCATGAATTCGAATGTGTTAGTTGTGGTTTTGGCGTCGAATAAATTCTGATTAGTATGTCGGATGTTAAGTGCTTATAGATGTAATTCAAGTAAATAAATATGATAAGAATGATTATGAGATTGCATGATGGACGGGTTAGAAAAGAATGTTGCGAATTGAAGGAAATTCGATTGAGTTGCTACGCGAAATGTTTCGAACAGTTTGCATAAATTGTTTTTGCTTCGCAAAAGGGCTGTTTTGTTGTGCATTTAATTCAAGTTACGTAAAGAATTTTCGTGCATAAAAATATGTAAAGTCGGCGAATCATTAGAGTTAAAAACAAGCAAGCAATAGCCGACGTAATTGAGTCTCATGGACTGTTTTGATGTACAGATTTTGTGGAACTTAAAAGCTATTTTGTGTGCAGTTTTTATGCTTGAGTAAGGGCTATTATTGAGTGCTTTAAGAGCTGTTTTCATGCTATGTAAATGAGCTGTTAAGGTGTTATTATATGAGCTATAAATGTGCTAGTCATGAGCTATCAAAGTACGGTATAACAAGCTATTTTTTAAGGGCTGTTACATGCTAATTTTAGAACTGTCATACGTGCTGTTTTTGAGTTCATTAAATGCTGTTTTCGTATTGATTGTTGGGCTGTCATAAGCTATTTTAATAGGCTGTTTTGAGGTTATTTTCAACATAGGAAAGACAATCATAAAAAGGATATTATGAGTTGTTTCGAAATGTTATCAATCGGAAGTGTTCAGGATATGTTATAGGAGCGCATATAGTTATAGTGCATTAAGTAATATTAGTAGTTTATGTAAATAAACTTTCGTTACGTTTGTTTTAATTGAAAAGTCAAGGAGAACCCGGCGAACCGGATTCTCAACGAAAGAATAAGGGTAAAGCGTAAAGGAGTATTCAATTTAAAGATTGAATCCGTTTGAGGTCGGTATACACATTATCGTTAATTTTATTTGAAAGTGTTTTCATTGTGTAATGAATTTCTTAAATGAGATTGTTATATCGTTTTAATATAATGCATTTACAAAAGTATTTGACTATACTTGAAATGAAACGTGAAATTGATTTGTTATGAAAATCTTGGTACTAAAACCAAAGTGTAAAATGTGATACAAACGTTATTTGGTAAATAGCCCTTGTAAACTTAGATATCGATAAATGGAAATTAGTAATTAACATGTCAATAGGGAAATCAGCAACTGCACTGTTTATTTGCATATACTAAATTGATTCATTATGGACTATGAGAGGCACCTCGTGTCCGGTCCTGAACGATTATGTGATATGATATACGACCCGGTGGATAATCACCTAGCAGCCGATGTCGGGGTCGACCGTTATTCTGACAGGTGATCACCGCATGTCCGATGCCGGAAACCCATATACCAATACATGAGTATCGAATATATGTTTACTAAGGGCACTGAAAAATGTTATAAGCAATGAAATGAAAATGTTATGTGAAATGAAATGTTCAATGCTTTGAAAAAATGTTGAACTCGAAAAATTATGAACTATATGTTTAAATATTTTTATGTAACGTATATATATATATATATTTGAATGTTAAAGTTAGAATGCTTTTAGTTACGAATGAAATTACATTTGAAATTGAGAAATTAGATTATGTGTATACCTATTAAGCAATTATTCTTAGCGCATTGATTTACCGCGCGCAGGTTGAATCTTTTGACTCCATCTTCAGACAGAGGAAATAGCTTGCACGTGAAGGCTCAGATAGTCACCATCCCCTCAACGCTTTTGGTAGATATATAGATATATTGCATATGATCATGTATTTTTGGGATACATGTATATTTGTATAAATTATCATATTTTACTTAATTATAACAAAGTTCTGTATAAAAGCTTATGTAAATTTCTTAAAAGCTTACTTTTGGTTATGTATACATATAAATATTTATGATATATTTGAGTAATGAAATGTTTTGGAAATGGATGGGAGGTCCGAATGAGAGTTTAGAAATTGATGTTTTAGAAATGTTAGAGTTTCAATTACAGGAAATGGATTTTGGGATTTCAGAAAAACAGAGAAAACTCTACTGGATTTATGTTTTTTTTTTAAAAAAAAAATTCCTCTATTGGTAAAGAGTTTTAGAATGATAATAGGTTTTCAAAAGTAACAGAAACGGATTTATTAGGAAAGTAACGTTCTCCGTTCCGAATTTCCAACCGTAACGGAAGTCGGGCGAAGGGCGTTACATGAACACTTACACATGATACACGTTTATCACTTGATAAATCTATGTATACTTGATACATGCATTGTTGTGAAATTCCTAAAGCATTTGTAACATGTATGTTATGGAAATTAGTTGTTTGTGAAAAAAAAAATGGTGATGTGAATTGAATGAAGAAAGTGTATGTTTGTGGCCAAAATAAGTTGGGAGGTGATTTGATAAAGTTTGAAGTGTGTTTTCTTCACAGGTTAATTTTGGGAAATGTTCAAACTACAGCCGTCATGCTGTCAAAATTTTTATAAAATCTGTTTTAAGAAAATATGAAAAATTTATACCAATCCAACTATTTTAAAAGAAAGTAGAAAGTTTTATGTTAAAACAAGTAAATGGGCTAAGTAATTTAAGGGGTTCGCTTCTCGACTTTCTTCAATCCGACGAGTAGAATTTAGAAAGTCTATTGAAGTGCCCGACGGGATCCTCCAAATAAGAGCATAGAGAAGATCTGGTTCGGGTCTTGTCACTGACGGACGACTATACCCCATAGTATAGCTCATCTTTTGTCATGCATGTGTTATATATAAATCATGGTATAAATTATATAGATTTGTAAACGTAAATATCAATTTTTGGATGCACGTTTTATGAATATGGTTTGAAAAGAAAATTTCAGATTACCATCGATTTCACAAATGTGATTATTTATGTTGTGATTGGGTTTGGATGAGGGCTAGAGACCCCATGGTAGTAGAGATTGTTTGTCATAAAAATATATTTAAAACTCTTTTGAATTTGTAGAGTGGTATAGTCCAATAAATAGCCGACATACTGTCAGATTTTCATTAGAAAACAAAAAAAAATTATCCTTGCCACCTAACAAATGGGTTTAAAATAAGTTTTAACTAAGTAACGATGCTTCAACGAGATTCCTTCGGGCTAAAGTTAGGGCTCGTTGGAGTTCTGTCAAGGTGCTATAAGGTCTTTCTTGGATTCAGAGTAGGGATTCAAGAAGGGTCCCGTCAAATGTGTTACCGTCCAAAGGAGAGAAGAGAGGGAGTGCACAACAACTTTGAGAGGGAGCAAGGGCAGCCCCATTTCATGCCATTTTGGAGAGGTTTTTGAAGGTTTTCAAGCTATCCAAATGAGAGGATCAAGCTAGGAACCAAGGAAGTATTTTATCAAGCATTCTTGACGAGAATTGAACCAGATTGTCTCTAGGCTCTTATCTGGAGAGTCTCGTTGGGCACTCCGACGAACCTCTCTTAACCCTACTAGTTGGGTAAAAGAAATCTACGGACTGAACCCCTTAAGCTAGCTCGTTTGCTTTGTTTTTACTAAATCAATTTCGTTTCTTGGAAAATAGTTGGGTTGGTATAAATTTTTCGAAATCGATTTAAAACAAATTTTAATAAAAGTTTGACAGCATAACGGTTTTATTTTTAAGGTTTCTAAAATTTTCCTGCAAGAAAATACACTTCTAACCATTCACAATCACCACCCAACTTCTTTTTCTCCACAAACATGCATTTCACACACATTCACATATCAATCAACACATGATAAATACCATTTTGTATATATATATGTTATATAAAAGATATCATGCTATATACATCACAAACATTATGATACAAATATTTCAAAAGAGTTTCAAATGCGCAAGGTTGATACATACATGTTCTTTATGTCGAGTTTCAAAATGTAAATAAAATTTATGTGATGCATCTTTCGGTTTTCACCCACCTATATTTTTGATGATGTATTTCTTTTTCCTTTGATTACCTGCAAAAGTACCTGAACAATTTATACACTACAACAAAGGAAAGTTCGTTAGTTAAATCAATGTAAAAAATATGATAATGATTGCATAAGGCTTTACAATTTATTTACTGATTGTAAAGTTTAACATAAAACTTTATTACCAAAACTACCATGTGTATCCCTAAAACTCTTAACCACACGACGACTCACTACGCCGCTAAATATGGCAAGTCACGTGGTGATTTTCAACTGACACCAACCGTGACACTGCTGAAATATTTCGACAGCTACACGCAGAATTTACTGCATCGCAAATATAGTGCAAAATAATCTATAATCTGAGCAACTACATGCGAAATTTTCTACATCGCATATCGTAGTGCTAAATATACTATAACTCTTTTACAACTACATACAGAATTTTTTGCATTGCATATTATAGTGTAAAATCAGCTACTAATCTTAGCGATTACGAGCATCGCAACATAACGCTAGATAATATAAAATCGAGGGTATACATATGGCCTTTTAAAATAGTTTTTCTTCTAAGTGCCATAGGCACAAAACCATTTTTCTTCCAAACCTCTTTAACTCATTCTCAACTCAATTCTCGTAAAAATAGTTTTGTTTCTCAATTTACTTTGAAATGGATCTAACGATCCCTTTGTGCGACAAAAACATTTATATCAAAATATTTAGTTATAAAAAGAATGATAATATTACAATTTACAATACCAATTATAATTGGAAATGTAAGTGTGAGTGTTAACTATCGAAACGTCTCAACAGCCTCCTGGTGCTCCACTTGCTTGATCATCGCCTACACAATATATTCTTATTCAAAATATGCTAAAATGAGCTACTCAAGCTATAATGAAAGCTTTTAAAGCACGTAATAATTTAACACACCATTTTGATTATAACTTCCCCAACTTAGTGCTAACTTAATCGAAGCTTTGAAATTCCGATTTCTTTCCATGAATCTCATTTATTATCATCTAGAAACACCTGGTATGCTCGAAATAATTTTCTGGAGCTTGGAACGAAAATCCCGATTTTAGACCCCCTTTGGTCGAACCTAGTGTAGGGACTAACCCCACACTTTTCTTTGCTCCATTTTCGCTCCAATCACCTCCCTATCTCTCATTTAGGTCCCCCGTAAAACGGTTTTGAAAGATTCCAACTATAGAGGGGCGAAACCTATGAAATACCCAAATTTTTCGACACTTTTTCGTGTCAAAATCTACCATTTTCACATTCTAAACTCAATTTGCTCTCTACTATGATTCTTAGACTGATATATACTTGATTATGATCATTCATCACACTAAAATGTAAAGATGAAGTGGCATTGCATGGTATCCATTAATGCCTTTCACCTAGTCTAATAACACATTTTGAACTATCTCTTTTCATTTTTAAATTCTATAATTCTCATGTGATTTTCTAACATTCGACATGCATGAATTCATGGTCATTTAGATCAAAACTCAATGAAGTCACACACACCCTTCCCTTGGCCGTGATACACATGCACACACATCACCTTGTTTCATTCATTTTTCAATATTTCTACTTGTATACTCTCTTAAGCATTTTATCAAACACTTTAACTTCCATTAAATCACTTAGTTCATGCTTAATTACATACTTAGGGTTGCATCCACATACACTCTAATTTCTATTTCTTGAATGGTTTTCATTAAAACAACTTCCCTTCTTAGGTATTCATGACTATAATCTTGATTTACATCAAGATTCCATCAACAACATAACAAAGAAACAAACCAATCCATGATCACATCATATATTCCCAACCAACATCAAACTTAGAGAAAATGATGATATCTTACCTATATCTTACTTTAACCTTGATGTTCTAACTTAGGTTGACTCAAAAATTTGATTTGAATCTTCAATTTGCTTGAATTTGGGCTAGGTTTTCTCTTCCTTCTCTTCCTCCTTGTTGCCGTCCACCTTTTTCTCTCACTCTCAACTTTCTCTCAATTTTTCTAAGTGTTAGAATGACCAACACACATATTTAGGCATTTTAATTGGGAGCAATGACCATAATGCCTTTCTTTAGTTTATTTCACAATTTGTTTTAATTATTCTAAGTATTAGATGACTAATCACTTATATATCTATGTAAAATTCCTATTTGGAGAAAAGACCATCTTAACCCTTATTTATATATCTCTTATTTGTAAAAAGACCATTTTGCCTTTCTATGACTTTTCCTTACTATTAGAGTCAAACACTTGTAACATTTCTATTAACACTTCAATATGACTTATAAAAACCATATTTATGAGATTTATCCTTTTCATCCCATAACCTAGCTTCTAACACTAGGAAGTTCAAAATAAGGAATAGGGGCTTACAATTCTAGGAAGGTTAGTATGGTCTTTTCCTTAGCTTTTGATGTGAGAAATTAATGGTTAAAGTGTGAATGGGCTGTTGTGATTTCAAAGTGTGATGAAATGTTAATGCATGGATTTTTAATGGATGATTGGGTGAAGATGGATGATGTTGTATGATTCGTTTCGGTCAAAAGAGGTTTTAGTGTTCAAAATAATTTTTGAAGGAAATAATATGATGTTTGATGAATAATGGAGGTGCATGCAAAAGTTGAATCATGAGAAAAAAAAATTAATGGAATGGGTTATGCATGTGTCACGGCCAAAAGGACATTTTTGTGGTTCAAATGGATTTTGGATGCAATGTCATGATATCATGCTTGATCATATGTTAAATGAATGTAAAACGATGAGTTGTGATGTTGAAATGTATTGCATGGGCTGCTTTGAGGTTAAATGCTATCTTGAATAAATGGATTGAGCTGTTTTGGGTGTTGTAAGCTGTCTTGCATAAGTGTATGAACTATTTTGATTGTGTTAGGAGCTGTTAATATTGTATAAAAGCTGTTGAGAGCTGTCTTGTTGTTTTAGATGCTGTCTTGAATGAGGTGATGGGCTGTTTTGGTGGTGTTAAAGCTGTTTGAGCTGTTTTGATGGTATTAAAAGCTGTTTGAAGCTGTTTGAAGCTGTTTTGATGGTGTTAAAAGCTGTTTGGGCTGTTTTGATTGTGTTAAGAACTGTTTTGATTGTATAAGAGTTGTTAAATGCTGTTAAGAGTTGTTTTGATTGTATAAAGGGTTGTCTTTGTGTTGAAAGTTGTCTCGAAGGAGTTACGTGAGCTGTTATGACGTTAATATGCTATCTTGATTGAATGACTTGAGCTATCTTGGTATAAATGCTGTTTTGGAAGCCTATTATAAGCTGTTATGGTATGGAATGCTATCTTGGATGATTCTCACAAGCTGTATTGATGTTTCAGGCTATTATGAGTGACATTTAGAGCCTGTTTTGATGCTATAAAATTGAAGAAAAGTGGTAAACATAAGCTGCCTTTAATTGACTATAGGTGTATCAAAATGTCATGCAATTGTTTTTGATGGATTGAAAGGATTTTATAAACTCTCTTGATGATAGATTAACTTGGTTTGGTCTTGGATATGTTAGAATAAAATTAAACTTCGTTTCTTGCCGTGTTACACGTGTTTGGTAGTTAAAATTCGAATGGAAATAATTAATGTGAAAACCTAATATTGTCGCGATTAGAATTTGATTTTTCGAAAAGTTTCCGTAGTGGTGCAATTTTGTGTGAATTGATGTATTAGTGAATTGTGTTATAATTGAATTGTGTGCGATTTGAGATTTGGTTGTAAAGTTACCTAAAGTTAGAATACCGTAATGCATAGGTGATGCGTAATCTAGAGGAAACCCGCGCTAGTAAGTGAAAGCGAGCTAGGGAGGGAGGTGAGTGTCCTTACAAATGTTTTTACGCAATTGTTTTTCTATTCAATGAATTTATGAAATGTTTACTTACATGCCAAGAAATGCTATTACATGATTTTTTTTTTTTAAGTAAATGAGAATCACTACAACAAATACTGCCTATAGCAACGTCTGAAAGGCAACGTGCATGAGATTTACGTTGCCATAAGTCACCTACAGCAACGTGCTGCCTTGCACGTTGTGGAACCAGTCTATGGCAACGTTCAGTCGTATGTTGCCGAAAGTAACTGACATATAGCAACATGCAAGATCGTGCACGTTGCCAAACATCTAGCTTTGGGCAACGGTCAAGGATGCAGGTTGCTAAAAACGTAACTTTCGGTAACGTGTATAGCTGAACGTTGCTTAAAACCAATATTATGGCAACGTGCACTACCGCGGGTTGCCAAAAACCAATATTATGGCAACGTGCACTGCATCGAGTTGCCAAAAACCAATATTTTGGCAACATGCAATGTTGAAAGTTGCTAGAAAACCAAATTATGGCAACATGTACAGTTGCAGGTTGCCGAAAACCCACATTATGGCAACGTGCAAGGCTGTATGTTGCCAAAAACCGAATTTTTGGCAACGTGTAGTCTTGCACATTGCCATAATGTGGGTTTTAAATTGATATTTCTGAATTTAATTTTTTAATTTTATTTTATTTAATTTCATAATGACTAATCACATCTTATCTCAAACATAAAAAGATAATTATTCTTTGACTTAAACGCAAATTACTTTCCTAACGTGTAACATAATTAAATTGATAAAAATAAATTAAAATTTGAAATTAATTTTATTTAATATCATAATGAAAATATAGTGATTATATATGACAGGCCCCTTTCTAACTACTAGCTAGGCGACCTGCCCGGCAACCCCATGGTGGCTCCCCAGTAGAGATCTGCTCTGCCTGGAAAGTTCTCGTGAAGCTAAGCCTCTTTTCTATTCTAAAATACTTGAAATCATTTTTATTATGAAAAAGGGTGGGAATTTTGTCCGTTGAAAATAACTTTATGAAAATAGGATTTTCACAGAAAACCGGCAGCACAACGACTGTTTTTCTAGAATTCCACCCTGTAAAATATCTCGTAAAACCTGTATAATTGTATTCACAAACAATTTCTATAATCAATAGGCCTCCGGCCATTTTCAAACTCATAATCATGCAATTAAGCGGAAGTAACTAGAATAAATCTTCAAAAACGACATGCATGATATTTACATAAAATCCTTAACTCAAAATAATATTTATAAAACTAGAGAATCTGGAAAATGATAGTAAATACAATACATGATGTTATGCTAGAAAATAGTGCAATCTGGTCACGCGTGTCTAGCTGGCCTGTCCGTGGCCTGTCCGTCCGAAGGAGATACGTCAACCGCGCTACTCGCACCTACACCTGAGGGAGGTTTTTAAGAAAACAAGAAAACAGTGGTGAGAATAACTCAGTGAGTGGGTAAGTTTACATAAACTGTACTTTTGCTTAAAATTACTATTCCTCCCAAAAATAGATTGGAAAACTATTACTTACTTACTTACTTTTCCTGAAAAACTGTAAACTCGTTTAAAAGCTGCGAAAGTTATTTATCAAACTTTTCTTAGAACTTTTCTTATTATCTTACTAGCCTTATCTGGCAACCCAGGGAAATCTTGTCCTTCGTGACGGTGCGAAGACACGCCACTAGGATAGGGGAACTCTCACCATGTGTAGTCGCAGATGTGGATACAACTCTGGGATCGCGAATCCCTTCAACATCAGGCAGATCTACACTATCCCATACGTGCAGAGGGTGACTGACAGACTCGATCCCCCCAAAGTTAGTAACTCCCCCCAACTACCGTACACGTATGGAATACTTTCGGCCGGGTGTAATCTTAGGGGCTAGGGTAAACCATAGGCATATATAAAATGAAATCTCGGCAATATGTTATAGTATCGCAAAATAACTTTCACAAATACTATCTCTATGCATGTATATAATTTCAACTTACTCAATTACTTTACTGAAGAATATAAACATATTCATAGCATAAACTTTAAAGCTATACATGCATTTATAGATGATAAACTATAAACTTTTACTAGAATCTCAAAACCTTTTACTTGCTAAAACTGATTGCATTCAATAACAGAATGTATGAAAACTTTTAAAAATCCACACTCACAACTTGCTTCCAAAATACTTATCACCGTTTCCCGTTACGGCTCTCGTTCGATTCCCGATTCACCTACAATTGATTTCGATCGAGATGTCGTTAAAACATAATTCGCGCGTAACTGAACTTAAGCCATACGAGGATTTATAAACACAATAATTCAAGTGACTATCCTCGCACAATAACAAAACGGAAAACTCATATTCGCACACGAAGACTATTTCGACCTGATTCGTTATCGCGACTTAAAATATTCGAAACTCTACGGTTATAAAACCGACAACTATGCCATTCGAATCTAATGTAACATCATCAAAATCAGATTCTAATGAATTCACTAAACAAAAGATTCAACATTAAACAATGAACTTAAAGCTTACGCGATTTCACTAATCATCGCGATTTATCGATTTTACGCGTTTCGCGCGATTTAAAAACTATCCAATTAACTTATTTAAAACTCGAACTATCCTCACTTCAACTGAAACACTTTAAGGGCTTAATAAAAATCTCGGGGCAGCGAGATAACATTCACAATCCTTTTATATTCGACAACGAAAATCATAAACTAACAATGCTTGCATTCGTGGAAAAATCCAACCGAAACGCTCGGAAACGATTTCTAAATAACCGAACGAATATCCGATACTTTAAAACACTCTAATACTATCTATTTTCCGCGATAACGAATGCGAAACTAAAAACATAACTCAACAGCCCCTACACATCTCATAACAGCCCATAAACAAAACACAACAAGCACGATCGATGATAAAAACACAATCGCAACATCAAACGCACGACCCTCCTCACTAACGAGGTTCTCGATCCTAAACCCAATCATAGTCTCAAACATAATATCATCAATTTATCTCCACTTTATTCACATGGTTGCTTACTAATTACCAAAACGACTCAACAATAAAAATGGGCAGCGCTTACCTTACTAGTTTCGTTCGAAACAACTTCCGAACGGCGACGAAACTCTCGCACGTTCTTGGCAGCAAGTTGTCCCCTTTGAGGATGCTTCGTTTCAGCTCTAAAATGAGGATTGGTTTGACTTGATAGCTACTCGACAACAGCTACAACAATGATGACAGTACCAATCACGACGACAGCAACAATCTTGGCAGCAACTGGAGCTTCACGGTAGTAAGGCAGTGACAGCAACAGCCAGCTCTTGCAGTACAAGGCAGCAAGCTCAATTTTTTTTTCACTCCAGCAGCTATCTTCTTATTCACGGTCAGACAGCAATGGTGACAGCAAGCTCAGCTCGGCAGCAAGCTTGTCAGCTCGTGCAACACCAGGTAGCAAGACAGCACAGCGACAGAACTTTGGACGGTGACAGCACAGCCTTCTCACACCAGCAGTGAGGACGACAGCACCGACAGCTAGGTGGAACTCACGCTGACAGCAGCTGTCTTTTGCTCACGGCAAGACAAGGCAGCGACAATAGCAGCTTCCTCAACGGCGACAGCAAAGGCAGCACTCCAGCTCAGTTCTTCTTGCTTCCAGATCTGCTCTCAGCCAGCTCTTGCATCAACTCGGCCTGAAAAACAGTAGCTGGTCAGCTTGTGCAGCACCAGGTAGCAAGACAGCATCTTCCTCAGCTCACGGTCAGCCCTTGAAGATGATGGCCACAGCTTCTTCGCTCATGACAGCAGCGATTATCGCTCTCCACAGTGGCAGCTCGACAGCTCTCTTTGCTTGTAGCAGCGTGACAGCACCCTCATGATGGCAGCAACTCAGCTTGGCAGCAACGACAGCAGCTCTACCTCAGCTCACGGTGACAGCAGCTCAAAGTCTGACTTCTTCCAGCTTGCATGCATGGGCTGGAGTTCCTAGATCTGGTCTTCTTCTTCAGATGTGCTTCACCTCGGGTCTGCTCTCTCTCAACTTCTCTTCTTCCACTCACGAGCCACTCTTCAAATTTTCAGTTTCTGTTTTGAGCTTGAAGAAGAAGAAGTTGACAGACTGTTTTGCTTGGATTCGGTTTTTTAAATGAATAACAATTGTTGACCAAATGATTGATGTCTCTTGTGACCGAGCATGTAATCAATATTGTTTTCTTCTTTTTCAAATCCTCACGTTCACTCTTGGTTCTCACTTACACGAGCAACACTTCTCACATTTCATTTTTCATTTTTTTTTTCATCCAATGCATGTGTGACACGTGTCACCAACATGCATTCCCTTTATTTTTCTTAAAGCCTTCCATGCATTCTCGGTTTAACTTCCAAGCTCGGATTCCGTTTCCGTTTCCGTCCATCATGAAATCCGCTTTTAATCACTTTTGATTAACTCTCGGTTCTACTCTCGGAATTATTTAATAAATCTCGAATCCGTCTCACGAACCCGAATTTATTTCTCTAAATCGAAAATAATTATTCCAAATATTTCCGGACTCGATAATTATATTTTTTCGATCGGACGCGATTCATCGAAAAAATATTTCGCTCTCCGACGAACGCGGTTTTGGGTTTTACAATATATCAGTAAGTAATCTGAAATAATAAGCATAATGGTGTGTTTACTTCACTTAGAAGAATCAGAATAAGAATCGGATTCGGAATCGGAATAATTTGAAATCAGAATGATATGTATGTATTGGAATCAGAATAAATTGTTTACTTCAACTATAGGAATCAGAATAGAAATCAGTAGTATTCACATTGAGCTGTTACTTTACTTTTAAATCGGAATGAAATAATTACAAGTTATAAAAATATCGTTGATTAAAATAATGAATTAATTACAAAATGTGTAATAATATTTAAGATACATTGCCATATTTTTACCATTTAACTTGTCATAATAGACTAAAAAAATAAACTTTTTAATTACATTATTGTAAACATAGGCTAAAATTATGAATTAATTACAATATGTATGTTGTCGGCTAGGTTAACCCGGTCAGATCAGGGCAAGCTTTCTTTATTGACCACTTGAAAAATAAATAAAAATAATGTAATCAATTCCATTAGTTTCCAAATTCAATTGGTTCTTGAATCATGTTATATATTCTACATGCCAATATCCTTTTTCTTGTATCTTATGATTGTGTGTTTGATTCTTTATCTCATTGTTTACATAATTAGAAATTCTTTTATTAATAATTTATGTAATTAAAACATTTGTAGATATGTTACTTCGAGATTATTTTGAGATCATTCAAATCAATTATTTTGGATCAAGGAGAATATAATTTAATTCATATTTTGTGAAACACAAGGTAAAGTATCCACATTAAAGTATAATTATGATCAAAATATAAATATAAATATATATATTTAAAGATATTAAAATAAATTCTAAAGAGTAATCAATCAATTTTCTGTCTTATATTTTGGTGTTTAAATTGATTTTCGAAAAATATTGTAGACATCTAACCCATTTCGTTTTTATAATAAATCAAGGTGTCTCCTATTGTCAAAGTTAAAATTACCCATTAATTATGGCAAATAGGTTTACACAATTACTTTTTAATATAAAATGCTATACTTTTTTATTATTTTTTAATAGAAATAATATAGCATCCCACCAATGTGACACAATCGTTAACGAATTTACTAGTTTAATTTGAATATTATAGCATTTTAGATATGTTATTTGGCTAGCTCTCAACAACCAAATAGCGGGAAACAAAATGACAAACCCGCTTTAACTTTAGTAGCCGCTTAATCTTCCCCCAATTTTTTTGTTTTCCCTAGTCTCTTATTTTTCAATTTCTTAAAACCAGGAAACCATAAGGTTGGAGGTGGAGTCCTCCAACACCATCAACAACCTCAAGGCCAATATCTAGGACAAGCAAGGAATTCCATCGGACTAGCAGTGCTGCGTGTTCACCGACAAGAAGAGGACAATAGAACCCTACCTGACTACAACATCGAGAAGGAGTCGACGCTCACCTTGTCCTCCGCCTCCGTGGTGGTGCCAAGAAAAGGAAGAAGAACACCTATTGTCCTACACCAAGCCTAAGAAGATCAAGCACAAGAAACAACATCGCAAGTTGCTTTGTTAGACCACCAAACCACATTCGCTAATCAACGTGTAAAAAGCTTGTGAAAAAATATTTATATGAACTTGCAAGAAGGCCAGAGGTGATTTTCATGTCCTTTGTCTATCGATTTATCATTTATAGTTGTCGTTGTTAGTGTTAACAACTTGTATGTTGATTTCATTGCTTGATTGTTAGTGATTGAATATATTTTGAGAGTCGTGGTCTGTTAAGATGAAGAGAATATTTGACAACTTGAACACTGATTTGATTTGGGATTGTTTGTGAATATATAATTGATGAATAATCTTTGTTATTGTTCAAGTTACTGTCTTTGTTACAAAAGGTGTGCTATTAGTTCCTATGAATATTATGTGTATGGATATTGTGGTGAAAGTAATGACATTTCCATTTTATAGATATATGATTACCTATGAGTAGCATTTCCATTACTTTTTTGACAAATGGATACTAGAATAATTTGGTTTGTTGGTAAATTCAAAGGAATTTTTGAGATCCTAACATATATTTGGTAAATTAGTACTCAGGTGGCACCACCCTCTAGAAGTTTACGTGCATCAATTGTTTTCTGAAATGCCACTGTTGTTTGCCTGTATAAGTATTATGATGGTAGATGGATTGTCCCATGGACTCTAGATCCTATTGGCACTATAAGATGATTTTTCTAAGTAGCAATTACCAAAGCACTCTGTCAAATATCTACTTCATGCTACTGGTAATATTACTGCAAAATTTTTCCCACCTCCCACTTCTATACATTTATATATTGAAGACATATATATATATACACATACATATATAAAGGATACGTACACCTAGCTTTTGTAGGGAGACAACTAGCTGCTAACTATTGTAATATTAATAACACTATTATTACTCTAGATTAATAAGATATGTTACTGGTCTTGTGGTCCTTTTTTAGTTAATATTTGGCAAGTGAAAAAAGAAAGCAGTATTTGATAATTAGCCAGTCTATATGCTTTGGTGATCTATCACTTTAGACCAACAAAATTATAAATGAAAAGCAAAGTCGGGGTTGATTTTAGAGCATGTTTGGATTCTTCACTTTAGTTTCACTCTTCCTCTGTCTCTCTCTCTGTCGTTCTGTTCTTGTGTGTGGCTGGTGGACCTGTGTAAGTACTGGGGAGGAACTATTTTTAGGAAGCAGAAAATTCAGGTTTGAGTGGGGACTTTGATATTGTTGTTTTTGAAAACAAAACTATATATGTATGTTAAGACGCCATTAAAGGGTGGGAGGGTGGAGGGAGCCTTCTCTGCTTCCAATTTGCGCCTGAAAAACAAGGACATAGGTAGAAGTAGAACAGAATAATAATATATTAGAATTGTTTGATGGTGATTATAATGATACAAGTAAGAGGAGAGGGAGATATGGCTATCATGCATGCATTTTAAAAAACAAATGCATTTGCAATGGGGGGCCTACAACAAGAAGAACTTCCCATGCCTCCCCATCCTACTTTTTTATTCATGTATGAATTTAAATTTAACATTACAATCATAATGATTAATATCTATACATATAACATCACAATGATCATGATTGATATATATTTTTAAGCTGATAATGATTGATATTTTATCAAAAGATATACACTGATGTAGGATATTTTTAGGAGTCTATTGAAAGTGTTAATAATATCATATTTTCATCCATAATGTATTATTGAAAGTATTTCTGATTATGTGACGGGTAAGTATTTTTAGGAGTCTTGAGGTTGCATTGGTTTGTTTTGTAATGAGCTGGTTGTGTTTTTTTTTTTTTTTTTTGATGTATTAATTAGGTGGTTCTAAGATGTTTACATTTGATTAGCTGGTTCCAAAATGATTACATTTGATATTTCCAGCAATGGTGCATAGTTCTTCTTTATGTTTGCCTAGATTTGTTTTAGTTTGGTGGCTTTATGACTCTATTAAGGTTTAAATCAATTTATTACTTTCTTATATTTAGTAAATCTATAACATATAGATATTAAGAACCCTATAAAGATCAAGGCAGTAATACGTGCCAATCAATTTCACTAGGAATTAATTTGCTTAGCTTTAGGTGTTGCAATGAATTAAAATAATAGCACAATTTCATTAGGAAAACTATAGTACCTTGTAAAGATCAGTTTCTTGTTGGTGTAAATGCATGACGTAGCTATCAATGAAGATTATATATATATATATATATATATATGTAGAGATTTAGATAGATAGTATATTATATTAGTTGACAATGCACTAGATTAAGAAATGATGAGATGTTTGGATTATATGCACAATTTTAACAAATTTTGGTTTTGCATCTATAAGAGTTATTGATTATTATATGTTAGTATTGTTTACTGGGATACTTATAGGTGATTTGTTGATTGAGAAAGAAACAAAATATCGTTTAAAGACAAGCATGACAGAGGTAAGTAGCATTATTTGTTTAACTTTTATTTTAACTATTTTCGCTATGTTATGATGTGTTTGTACCTAATTTATGTGTTTCGTTCTTACAAGTCTTCTAAACAAGCTGCAAAAAGATTTTTGAAGGAACGACAAGCAATCTTGGCTTTAACAAGAAGAAATAGAAATCGTGGGATAAGAATATCAATTGAAGAACAAAATTCAAGGATTGGAGGTCAAAGTAGTATAAACACCCCAAATGAGCAAAGTGATACGCAAGTTAGTCAACCCAATGATAATGCCAAAAAAGCAAAGCAACGCGGATCTACTCATATGTTCAAATTAAAAGGCAAAGAACCAATGGAAGTGGAAGTTAATATGCAAGGTCAAACAGTTGATGGATCTTCAATTACCCTTTCATCTTACATTGGAACTATTGTAAGAGAGCATGTGCCCGTTACACTTCCAAGTTGGAAACAACTTGATAATCATACAAAAGAAATGTTATGGTCATCTCTTTTGGTACGTATTTTTATAAGTATATGTTTATAATTATATTTCTAAAATTTAAACTTTGAAAATCTCTATTTAACTTGAATTGAAATGTCTATTGTGCAGCAATATTTCAAGCTCTTAGATTGTCATAAAGATTACATATTTCGAAAGATGGATGCTCTTTGGAGACTATACAAGTGTAGAATTACTAGAAGAATTAGGGAAGCAATTACAAAACCCCAAAGAAAACGTGAATTGCAGTCAATTAAACCGAAGAACATTACAAATGAAGAATGGAAAACATTTGTTAAAAGAGAGAACATCTATTGCATTTGAAGTGAGTAGTATTTGAAGTATTTAAAATTAATGTCTTCACTTATATATAACTTGTGTTTTTATAATTATTATGTTTGAGAATACTTGTTTGGGTTTGTTATAGGCAAAGAGTAAACAATTTCGTGATATGAGTCTAAGTCAACAATTTCGACACACAACAGGTCGAAGGGGTTATGCTAGCTTGCAACATATGATGGTTAGGCTTTTTCATTATTTAACTTTTACAATTAAATTATTATAAAATTGATTAGTTTTGTTTTAAGTAGATAATACAGTACAAATTTTGTGTTGTAGAAAAAGCAAGCTATAGATGAAGGTAAAGACCCAAATAGTATAACAAGAGTTGACGTTTGAATAAGAGGACATCAAAGAAAGGAGGGTAAATCTGTTGGTGATGCTGTACAAAATGTTTTGGTAAGATATAGTTTCAATAATTTTGTTCTCTCTCTTATTCTAAACTCTTTTTTTTTTTTAAGTTTTAATCTTTTAATTAATTTACATATGCATTTAGAATGAAATTGAGGAGTTGCGCTCATTGGAATGCCCTCTGAATGATAACAAAGTGAATGAAGATACCATTATAAGAATATTTGGAAAAGAGAAATGTGGCCAAGTGAGAGGTCTTGGATTTGGAGCCACCCCATCACGGATAGATGCGCAAGTTCATTCCGGGCAAAAAATGAAATTACTAGAAAATGAAGTGGCAAGTCTTAAAGAGATGGTGGCTATGGTTATGAAACAAAATCAAGAAGTATGCATTTTCAAACTTATTTTATTATAGATATATACTTATTAGAATATATGTTTTAATGAAAACATTTTCTATTATTATTATTTTTAGTTGTTGAATAAATGTGCAATGGTGGATGCAATGGCGTCTCGTGAGCACACTCCTTCTCGTGGATATACTTCGGTTGACTACATGCCTTCTCATGAATATACTCAGGTTAATAGTGCTAAATATTTTCGTTTTAGTTAATCGCATTTTTTAAATTCTCAATAATATGTTATATTTATTATTGAGTCACAACATGGAAGTATCCCTACAACACAAAGTAACTTCCAACTAGAGAATGCAAAATATCACATTTTACATTGGTATCCAACTAAAGATGAAGATAAAGTTGTTGTAGAAGGGAGGATTTCATCAACAGACCCTTCAGTTACAATACATAATATGCCTCTTGGAAAATGTTATTGGAGAATTTGGGTAGAAGTGATGTTTGAAGATATAAAACTATGTAGACCAACCGATGAACATGAAACTTTAAGTCAAGCTATTGGAAGTACCGTTGCTTGGATCAAAGACTGCATCAAGTTAGTGTAAAAAAAGATAGATTTGAAACTTTTATGGTTTTTTAGTTACTTGATGTTCTTCTTGATTCATTGATATTAGCTTGACATGAGTTGTGATCTTAGACTTGATTTAAACAAGTTTTAGATATTTTTTGGAAGCATTGTGATTATGATTTTATTATGAAAGTGATGTAAACATTATATATATATATATATATATAAATGAAATTTCAGTTTGTAAATACAGGTTTCATAATTAGTTTTTAAAAAGTATTGTTGAGTATTTTGTATAAATTGAAAAAATTATTTGTGAGAAAAAATGAAAATGATATTTAGCAACGTGCATTTGAAGTTGCCATAAGCAACCTATGGCAACGTGTAGGTAAAGTTGCCTTAAGTATCAATGGCAACATACACTTGATGTTATCTTAAGATCAACAGCAACGTTAATTACAGGTTGTCGTAAATGACTAACGGCAACATGCAGTCAATGTTGCCTTAAGCACCAATAGCATCTTGCACGTTATGTTGTCTTCCACATCTATGGCAACATGCAACCAATGTTGCCTTACATTCTATGGAAACATTAGTTACAAGTTGCTGTAACCTATTGCAACATGCTGTCCATGTTGCTATAAGAAGTAAGATAACGCGCAGCGCGCGTTGCCAAAGCCTTGATCACTATGGCAACATGCTCATCGGTAACTTGCTCCTGCACGTTGCGAATAGCTACTACAACGTACTGTGCACGTTGCCGTAGGCAGTATTTGTTGTAGTGAATGTTCGAAAACCTCTTGTATGAAATTTCGAAATGATTATGAAATGAGAAAATATGAATTTGTAAAGCAGCGAAAAGGAAATGATTTTGTTAGCCTATGGCACACTTTATAAATATCTCAGTGAATTATTCCCACTGAAGAGTACCCTAAAGACGTGTATGGTAGTGTCAGGAATGTCTGTCACTAGGCAACCTAATAGCAGGAGATACTCGCGAGAGGGATTGAGTTAGTTAGTCCAGTTAGTGTGTCAACCATGCACGTATAGAGGTATGTAATGGCTAGCTTCCCATAACGATGAGATTTTTCTATTACGTGGGACCAGATAAATGACCTAAGCGATGAATAATGCCACTTGGAGCGAAGGGAAATTCTGCTCTGTTATGTATTTAAGGTGCCAAGTAATAATAAGCAATGATGACTACTTTACTTCATGAACATGATTTTAATACCATGTTATATGCTGCTTTACATTTAAATATGTATGATTTATTTCTATTATCAATTGCTCATCTATATAAATATATATATGCATATTACAGTTGAGGTTTTCTATTTATGCATTTCTATCTTGCATGGCATTTTTATTTTCCTTTCGTAATTGTATTATATTGTATTAAAGGCTTTTGAGAAAGTATTTTCCTAAGATAGTTTGAATAAAAGTTATGGCACTCACCAAACTTATTTAGCTCACTCCTTGCTTTATTGTTTTCAACCCAAAACCTCCTCAGGTGCAGGCATAGGTGCTACAGTTTTAGAGACCCCCATCCCAAAGTAGTTGAGCGACGTCGATTGTTGCTGTTTTTGTTTTATATTTTGTATGTGCTCATGATCATGCACTTTTGAATGGATTATTTTGTAAATCAAAATTTGAGTTTGAACTTAAACTTTTGTAATCAATGCATACTCATGAGATGAAATATTCGAGTTACTTTTGAAATTGAATAAACAGAGTTGTGATGATTGTGGATTTGAGATGAGGGCCTGAGGTCCAGTATTTGAAGTGTACAGGTTCTTGTTTTTTTTTACAGGTTGGATTTTCAAAAAAAAAAAAAAACACAGCCGTTATGCTGCCAAAAATTTTATACATCTTAGTTTTATAACCGTGTTTTAAAAAGTGAAAAATTCCCACCGAATTTCGAAACAACAGAAATCCTTAAAGATTTTAAAAGGACTTTCATGTAAAAGAACATGACTTCACTTCACGGGAACTTTCTAGCTGGAGTAGATATCGACTAGAAGGCTTCCATGGGATGCTGAACGGGTCGCCTGGGTGAATAAAGGATAGGGACCCATCACAAGATGTATACCATTTGAGCTAGTAGCTCAGTTGGTACATACCTTGCATTCCTTATGTACTTAACCCCTAAATCATGAGTTCGAGCAGGTGTGAGAAGCGTATAAAAACCCCATGGGGGAGAGGACGGTACCTACTAGAAGAACCGCACGGAAGAACCGCAAGACCGATGCTGGGCCTTTTTATGTAACGAACGACCCCACTTAGCGTGGTGATGATCCGACCAGTCCCGCTACCCGGCCTCAACCGTGCAGTTCTTCTGGCAGGTACTATCCTCTCCCCCTAGAGGTTTTCATATGCCTTCCACACCTGCTTGAACCCATGACCTAGGGGTTAAGTACATAGAGAATACAATGTATGTACCATTTGAGCTAGGTAGCTTAGTTGGTACACACCTTGCATTCCTCATATACTTAACCCCTAGGTCATGGGTTCGAGCAAGTGTAGGAGACGTATGAAAATCTCTAAGGGGAGAGGACGGTACTTATCAAAAGAACTACACGACCGACGCTGGGTAGCGAGACTGGCCGGACGATCACTGCATGAGGCAAGGTCATTCGTTACATTTGAGAATCCTCATTCCTATCTAAAATGGTAGGTTTTGGTGGAAATTTCTGATTTCCTATCTTCTTTCCATTCTCTCACAGCCCCTTCTTCTCTCATCATACATCCGTATAACCTGTAGAAACCTCTGCCCTTTTTTTTTTTTTTTTGTCTTCTTAATTTGGGTGTTTTGGGTTCAATGAACCTAAAACTATCGGGTTCTAGGTGGCTTCAATGATGAACCCATAACTCAATTCTAGGTTTGATGAACCCGAACCAGAAGGTTGAACCTAAAACCATCTAGTTTTGGGTTTGATCAGAACCCCATGTTCTGATTTTATTTATTTATTTATTTTTATATTTTGATGTTGTTGTGAGAGATGATGATGTTGATGAATTGGATTACTCATATTGATGAACTGTGGGTTGATGATGTTAAAAACAGGAGCTCACGATGGATAGTGATTGTTTTTTTTTTTTTTTCATATTTTTTGTAAAATTAATTTTATTCAAATCCAATCTCAAGCTACACCAAATATGATATGATATAATTTCAATCCAATCCTAAATTCTATCACATATGGAATGGTAATTTTTTAATTCAATCCAATTTATTTTATTCTAATTCAAACTCATCTATTCTAATCCTGCATATAAAATGTAGCCAAAAGAATAAGAAAGGGGCCACCCATGCTGCAACTTGCAAGCATAATCAATCATTAAATAATCTTTGTCATTAAAAAAGATATAAATTTTTTTGAGAGATAAAAAAAATATAACCTGTACTTCCCAAGAAACTTAATCAGTCGCATTACAGAAAAATATAAACTCTAATCAGTCAACTTACATAAGCAAAATCAATAATTTTAAATAAGAGAAACAACACAAGTTCTAAAATGTGTCATGGTTTTTTTTTTTTTTTTTTTTTTTTTTTTTTTTTTTTGACATAGTGTGTCATGCTTTCATTTGTTTAATTAATTATTTAGAAGAAGCTATTGGTGGATTCTACTTATGATAATATATTATACATTAATTTATAAGCTATATATCACTATCAATGCTAATAGTTAATAATATAAAGTGATGTTAATACCAAAAAAATAATAATAATAATTTTTTAATACAGGTATATATATTCATATTTATATCAATCATATAGTTTTTTTTTTTTTTTTTTGGATACAGGTATATATTCATATTTATATCAATCATAAATTGCCGTAAAGTAGCCTGCATCTAAAATTAATTTAAATTGATATTACAAAAAATATCACTAATTAATTGATGCTAATGAAAAGGGAATCAACTTAGAAAAAGCTAAATGGTACCAAAACATAGCCTGGGAACACAAAAGCATCTCAATTATTAGTGTAGAAGCCTGTAGAAGGAAAAACATTAGACCAGAATTTACACTTTTCGCATGTGAATTCAAAACTTGAAGCCGTGTTTGGTTGGGTTTTTTCCTTGATATGTAATTAAATTAATGAAACTGAATTTGGCACGGTTATGCTATTATAGACTATTAATTGCACGGAAACTAAACTTAAAACTTTAATATATAGTACAAGAATAAATAAAACAAAAAATGGAATGATCTAGTGGTAAAATCACTTCCATCTATTTTGACGGGACCTAATCCAGACCTTTTTTAGGCTAGTGTCTGATAGGTCTCGCCAGACACCTTAACGGACCTCTCTTACACCCTACTAGTTGGGTAAAAGAAATCCGCGGAGCGAACCTCTCAACTAGCCTGCTTATTTTACTTTGAAACTCGAATTTGATCTTATCATTTTTCGAAAATAGTTGGGTTGGTTTTATTTTATACTAAACTTAGATTTTAACATTCAATTTCAAACAATTTTAACAAAAATTTGATAGCATAACGGCTGCGTTTTTAAGATTTCCAAAATTTACCTGTAAAGAAAATACACTCCCAATATTTTTCATGTCACAACTGTTCTCTTTTCCACAAACATGCATCACATTTATCATTCATAAACATATGCAATTGATGACGAAAGTTTTCATGTCATAAGATACTTTATAAACATATTTACATTATCATTTACACCAAAATACAAGTTTGGTAATAAGTGTTATCAAATATGCAAAATAATACATGCAAAGTGCTTGATTCCATGTTCCATAAAATATAAACATGATTCATGCGATGTATCCGTTGTGACGCCCATCTATATTTTTGACGAAATATTTCTTTTTCAGGATCACCTCTAAGAATACCTTAATCAAATTTGTACACTACAACAAAGAAAATTCGTGAGCTCGACAAATTAAGGCAATATAAAAATTGTAAGGTCTAATAATCACAACTTATTTAATTGTTAATAAATCTCAACATAAAAATTTTCTTACTAAAAGCACCATGTGTGTCCCTAATACTCTAATCACACGATGACTAACTAATGCCGCTCAATGTGGCATGTCACGTGGTGATTTTCAACTGACACCAACCGTGACACTACTAAGATATTTCGACAACTATGAGCGGAAGCTGCATTGCCAACCGTAGTGTGAAATTATCTAAAATCTAAGCAACTACATGCGGAATTTTCTGCGTTGTATATTGTAGTGCAAAATAAGCTACTAATCTTGATGCTATGTACAAAATTTTCTGCATCGTAAACGTAGCGCTAGATAATATAAAACTGAGAGTATACACATGGCCTTTCAAAATCATTTTCTTCTAAGTGCCATAGGTACAAAACCATTTCTCTTTCAAACATTTTCAACTCGTTCTCATCTCCATTCTCATGAAAACAATTTTGTTTCTCGATTTGCTTTGAAATGGATCTAACGATCCCTTTACTTGACGAAAATATTTATATTAAAATCTTTATTTATAAAACCTTTTTAAAAATAATCAACTTACAATTTACAACACTAATAGAAATTGGAAGTGCAAGTGTGAGTAACACTTACCTAGGCTCAAGGTTTGTCAAAACGCTTTAACAGCCTCCTTATGCTCCACTTGCTTGATCCTCCTCCTTGTTGTCGTCCACCTCTTCCCTCACTCTCTCAACTTTACTTCAATTTTTCTAAGTGTTAGAATGACTAACACACACACACACACACACACACACACACACACACACACACACACACACATATATATATATATATATATATATATGGAGCTCTTTAGTATTGAATGACCATAATGCCCCTTTTTAACTTCATTTCACTAAGTGTTACATGACTAATCACTTACATATACTTATATCTAACTCTTATTTGAAAAAGACCTTTTTGTCACATATAAACTTTCTTATTGAGAAAAGACCATTTTGCCTTTCTTTGAAATTTTCTCACTATTTGGGTCAATTAGCTTCTAAGAGTTTTACTGGCATTCTAATATCACTCATAAGGATGATATTGATGAATTTAACATTTTCATCCCATAATCTAGCTTCTAACATGAGGAAGTCCAAAAGTTAAAAATAGGGGCTTGTATATTTCATCCTTCAAAGTGACAACATTTTTCATCATTTATATGGACATCTCTCACTGAACATTTAGGAATGAAATTTCGAACCTTATTTTAGAGTTTCATCTTAGTTAATCCCGTTAGTAGCATGATAAAAAAAAAACACGAAACATATGATATTAAAGACGTATGTCACTTTGCAAAGAAAGGCATATTATCAATAAATACGCGATATCAAAGGAATCATGGGGCCGGCAGCTGGTGACCATCGTGGAAGCTACTGGGCGTGGTAGATATGCACGAGGCGGTTACCACTTACCAAAGACAAAAGAGTGACAAACTGACGTACTATTACGTACAGTTGCATCTCGTGACATATGTTGAAGTATAAAGAATTGCCTTTCAATATCAGAATAACATATATAGGTAGAGAAAGACGCATGAAACTTCCTGCTTCTTTTCTTCATTTTCACACACACCTGCACAGTCCAGTCGGTCCAATTATTGTCTGGTCCACGGATTCATACGCCCAATTCAATTACTACCCAACAAAACCAGTAACGTTTTCAACAAAATCAAACCAATACTCTTTGTTTACTTTCAATAACCACACCATTTCACTTTTTACACTCTTATGCTCAAAAATGCCACTAAAAGCAGTTTAGAAGACAAAACGAAACAGCTAGTTAGCCTAGCTGTATAATTTCAAACATTATCTTGATTAATGCTCTGAAGAATTTTCCAGATGTTGACACTACGTATCCAACCCACCTGGGAAGAATCCAACTCTCAATGAGTCGTAGCCTACTTGTGCTTCCTCTCAATAATCACATTTATAGCCACCCAATCCACTAAATTGCCTTTTAATTAAGTGCTATCTCATCCAACTAAAATCCGTTTTATAAGCGCATAATAATTAATTACTATAAACTATTCTTGAAAAGAGTTGGATGATAATTATTGGATTCGATGGAATACAAAAGCTAAATGTCACCATTTCATTTGTTTAATTAATTATTTAGAAGAAGTATTTTTCAAAAAAAGAAAAAAGAAAAATGAATTTTCTACTTATGATAGTATATTATACATTAATTTATAAGCTATACATATGTTACATCTCTAACCATATTAGCAATATAAATTGATATTAACAAAAGAACTAATTATTTGAATACAGAGATATATATCAATCATAAATTATCTTACTTTAAGTAGCCTCCATATAAAACTAATTTATATTGATCTTACAAAGGATTATTAATTAATCAATGCTAATTAAGAGGGAATCAAAGTAGAAGAAGCTAGAAAGCATGGAGAAACAAAACAACTTAATTATTAGTGTAGAAGCTTACAAAAGGAAAAATATCGGACTAGAATTGAACTTGCAGAAAAGTTGGATGATAATCTTGCATGATTTCAACGGGATTGACAAGTTGCAGTCACTTTCGGAGGAGTTGCTGTGTTTGTGAGTATATTTTGCGGCTCCGGTGGCTGCACATAGCAATGTCATACTCACAATACATTATTTTTTATTAATTTAATCATATTTTATCAGTTTTAGTTAGAGAAAATTATGCAAAAACCCTCTGAAAGTTGGCCTGATGACAAACGGAAATAACTTTTACCTTTTATTACACCGTTCTCCCCTATATTAACGATTTGACCGTGAAGATAGACGTTTGACTGTCAAAATAAAAGTTGTTATGCATATTTTATGGACTTGGGAAATTGACTCTTAAGACCCAGTACCTCAGCATAAATGAATAGAAGTCCAGTAAGCCAAATGGTCAAAATGGTATGCCTGCTCAATAGTTAGCTCGTTCGTCATTATGGTAAGCGGTCAGTGAGACATTGCTCGCTTTCTGTATCTGATCATGTTTTAAGGTTATCTCTGTGCTCGTTGAAAAGTGCATAAGCTGGTCTTATGAGCTCGGTAATTTGGTCGTCTTATGAACTCGACAGTTTGGTCGATACAAAAAGTTTGTTGTTTTTTTTATCAACTCGTGCTTCGAGACTATTTATTAGCACAGTAAGTTCTAAGCCCACTGTCCATTAATCAATAGGTGCATCCTGGCTATCAGCTTGCTAACCACTTTGGACAGCATATCTGGGATGGTATCTGCTCGTCTATCAGCTTATATATAGGCTGCATATGGGTGACTCGAGTATCTGCTCGTGCGTCTCTTAGTGTATTTGCTTGCGTATTAGCTCGCCTGAATACCCTTCTAGCTCGGAAGCTCGCTATGATCTATCAAGTTGACTTTCTAGAAGCCTGAAACAATATAATTCGAGAATGAGTCAACTTCCCTGATTTGAGGCAGATTAAATCTCGAGATTATCTGATTCTGTTGCTGATTTATTGGAAGGGATCTGTGTCATTTTTATCAGAATAGATGTCATAATTATCATAATTAATGTAAATTATTTTTTACCTTATCTGTATGTAATTCAAACCTATTCAAACTGTATGATCCTCTGACTATAAAAAGGGATCAAATTGACTATAAAAAGGGAGAGAAAATAATAATTATACTGTTACTCTACCAGAGATAGGGGTGACAGTCATAGACGTAGGTTTTGTTATTGTCGAACCACGTAAAAAGAAGTGTACTATTTGTTGTCCTCTTATTCTGCAATATTTTATTTTATGCTTTATAGTTGTTGAATCGTAGGTATTGGGATTGAGGATCTGGGTTGACTAAAAAATGCTGTCAATAGAAGTAAAAAACCATAATACTCTTGAATAAGCATTTCGTGGCTGAAATGACAGATTTACCTCTATTTTTGTAAAAAAAATTAAAAAATAATTTAAATATAAAAAATAATTTTTTTTTATCTAATGGATCTAAGCAGTCTTCTCAAAGATGCACGGTCAAGATCAATTTGAAAAAAAATAAAAAATTAATTGAATTTTTAAATTTAAAAATAATTAAAATTAAAAAAACAAAAGAAACCTCCACCGTCCGTCAACATGATGAACAATGGATATTAAGCTTAAAAAACCAAAACTTAAAATAATAATAATAATAATAATAATAATAACTTTTAATTTTAAGACTAAAAAGCCAAAACTTCTCCCATCCATCATCGATCGATTGCCCTCTACTACACGACAATGCTGGAGTGATTGCAGCGGCGGTTTTAGCACTTAGAGTCACTGAAGCTGTAGAAAGCCACGTGCGGCCATCCTCATCTGGGTTTCAACCCAAATGTTGATTATCTGGATGGTCTCTGAAAACCCAAACCTTCTACATTCAAACCTAGATGTACTAATTTCGGTTCAAACCCCCTTTTCTTTTTTAATTTTTTTTCACACTCAAATCTCCTTCGCATGAAGATATGATGGAATCCATGGAGTTGTGTTTGGTTTTTGGTTTGGTGTTTTTGTTTGTGCATTTCTGGGTTCTATTTCATTTTGTGTGTTTCTTTGTGCTTATGTTTTTGGGATGATGATCTTAGGTTGATTTAGTTTTGATTTGGGGGTTCTAGTTTGTGTTAGAAGGAGATGAGAATTAACATCTATGTTCCAATTTGTCAGATTATAATCTTGTTCAACCTCTATTGATCAAACATCAATATGAACAAAGGTTGAAAATGGCAATGGGGACCTAGATTAGATTTCCACCATCCATATGGATGATGGAGATCCAATCTAAATCTCCATGACGTCTTTAAATTTTTTTAATTTTTCCTTTTTTGGAAGTATTCATTTTTTTTTGTCTAAATTGATCTTAACCGTCCATCTTGAAGATGGACGATTTAGATCTATTTGAAAAAAAATTATTTTTATAATGAAAATTGATTTTTTTTTTGTATAAAAATGAAAGAAAATGACCAAAATACCCTTATTGTAGTTAACCCTCACAGTCAACTATGGTTAAACTGTTAGCGCAGGGGAAGACACTATAATAAAAGGCAAATGGTGTTTCTGGTTGTTAATAAGCATATATTTAGAGGGTTTTGAGTAATTTGCTCATTTTGTTATAAATAATGTATTCGTGAATATGCCTTACTGCCTTTCGTTCAAGATTTGACGTTAGGTTACAGGTTGCCATGTGGGGTCATGACAATGTCATGATTCCAGAGAGTTTATTTAATTTATAGTTTAGTGGAGTTTGATTAATATTTTTCTTTTTAAATGATAGGTTTTGATAGAATTCATACATTATGTGAACTTCATATTAATTTTATTATAATTAGTTTAAGAAATTTAGTAAAATTTTGAGGAGAATGTTAGAGTGTGTTTGCATTCGTTTTTAAAATTATATTTTTAAAAATAAAAAACATATTTTAAAAAAGATATTTTTAAAAATATAATGTGTTTAGTAAAATTTCTTAAAAATTATTTTCAAAACAGAAAATGATGAAATTTAAACACACATAACTTATCAATCTCCAAAATGACTTTTTTAATATTTAGGTCCCAAGCTAATTTAAATATTGTTCCAAAACTCGTTACTCGTTACTTGTTACTTGACTAATAACATAACAAGCAGAGAGTATTCGGAAACTTTGTGAGCACTCGACGAGTACTCGGTGAAGGATAAATTTGGTAAAAACTGTAAAAAAATAAAAAATAAAAAAACTATAAATATCATAAAGAAAATGACAAATTGAAAATAATAAAAATATTAAATTGTAAAAGAAAGCCCTTTTTTTTTTAAAAAAAATAAATGAAAACAATGAAAGATATTTTTGTCTAAAAGTAAAAAAGTTGAGTGACATTTTCAGACTAACTCTTTGGAAAGTCTCTCCCTTAAACAAAAATCACTTAGTTGGCTAGTTCCCATATTTTCTCATCCCAAACCAAAACCCATTTTCTCCCTTATCTTCTTTGCTTCTCTCTGTCGCTACTTTTTTATTTCCTTCTTTTTCTTCTTCTTCCAATCTTCATGTGTGTATGTATTAAACGACGACGAGCAGAGATGATGATGAACAACAAATTTAGAGATGACGATGAACGGGGATGAATAGCAACAAATGAGAGAAGAAGAAGATGGAAATGAATCTGGTGACTGAGGAGAGAGAGAAGAATATGGCAATGAATCCAATGAGTAGTGACTGAGTAGAGGTTTTGTTATTGGCTAAGTTTTCCCTTTTCTGTTGTGGCTACAATCAATGACAATGGGTGAGTTTTTTGGTGGGTTTCTTGAATGTGTGTGGGTTTTTGTTGGTGGGTTTCACGGATTGATGACAAAAGAAGAAGAGAGTGATTTTTCAATTTTGTTTTTCGTTTAGGAGAGTTGGACCAGACGAGTTGGGCAGAGTTAAACTGAGTTGTCACCTCTGGTGAGTAGGACCTCCAATCTAGGGGTTCTCAGATCGACGGAGTATCAATCAGCGAGAACCAACGAGCACTTGACGAAACTCGCTGAGTTTTTAAACATCGAATTTAAGCACTTGCCATAGACCCCATAATTCAGTGGTCACCGGAGTATAAATCCCATCATATATATAGTTATCATATATGATAGTAATTCAAACATATATGTTTGAATACTTTAGAAATGGATATATAATAATTAATCTTAATAAAATTTGGATAAATTTTAACCAACCAGGTTACATTATCTCATACAAAAAATTTCCCAAAAAAAAACATTTAATGTAAAGGTAACACTTTATATTTTAAAAGTGAAACTCTATATTTCAACAAATATTAATTCCAAAATTGTTATGACTAACTGTTCAAATTTGTACATAGTAATTACAGTGAAAAACACGCACTAGATTACCAACAAGGGTTCTTTCCAAAAATAATAATAATAATAATAATAAAATTACCAACAACGTTGCTAGTTACTAAAATGACATTCTAAAAGCATTACATATCACTATTTAGTAAAAGTGATTGAATATTTATCTTAATTTTAAAATATCAAGGATTCAAATTCATTATTATCTTTTAAACTATAAAATATGGGTTATAAGTCTGCTCTTAATAAAAATTATCATTTTTTTTATTATGAGGATAATTATTTAATTTTGATAGACTTTAACGATTATTTAACTTATAAGATGGTAATAAAAAGCGGAGACACAGTTTGTAAAGTAGGAAAAAAAGAAAAAAAAAAAGGGAAAACAAAAAAGCGAAACATACAAAAAGCAAGGGAGGAAATTTCCGTCAGAACGGTTAATAACAAACAGTCTGTCTGTTCTTTTTTTTTTTAAAAAAACAAAAAAAGAAACAATCAGTGTGTCCTCATCCAAGGACAATTTCGGTATTTAAAAGAGTTACGTATAAATAAAAAACAGTAGTGGCTTGAGCATTGAATTCATCAAGTTTGACTACGACTCCAAAACCAAAACCGAAACCTTGTTTTATATATGCACTTATTTATTTGATACTATTTTTAAATATAATTTTTTTATTCAAAACAATTTAAAATATCTTTTATCTGTTATAATAAATATGGCGTTTTGAGAGTATGACAACACGCAAACTCACAATCATAGTGATTTGTGTCAGAGTATAACATGGACCTTGCCCTAGTTGGTGGTTCAGAGCAAATTACACTCGTTACTTAAGTATTTCTAAAATTGAACAGAACTTGTAGAATTTTGATCATTATTTAGATTATCCATTGAAACAGTTGGCTAACAATTGATAATTGTTAGTCATCGACGGTTGGAAGGTAATTTAATCTTTTGTATGTGTTAAATAAATAAATAATAAAAGAAAATAGGCTGGGCCAATTAAATATCATCATGTCAACTCTAAAATTTTAAAATTAAAAAAATAATAAATGATAAATAATAACAAAGCCATTATAAAAATGGCATACATATTGATTTGAATATTTTATTTTTTAGGATTAATGGAAGTGATCAATCACTCGTATAAGGGTTGGTGTCCAATTTTAATACAAATGTATAAGTTTTAATGCTTTAAAAATAAATTTTTAAAAATATCATATTTAATTTTACATACATTAATTCCAAAATTATCATGATTAACCGTCAAATCTGGATATGATAATAACGGTAACTGAACATTCACTAGATTGGTAATTAACATTCTTAAAACAATTATCATTCAAGTAATCAATGGAAGACAAGATGCACAGGCACAATTTGCAATGTAGTAAAAAAGAAAACAAAAAGACGAAAAAGACGAATAGTGATGCAAAAAGCAGAGGATGGAAATTCAGTTTGTAAGGTTAACAACAAACAGTCTCTCCTCATCCAAGGACAATTTCGGTATTTAAAAGAATCACGTATAAATGAAACAACCGTACTGGGTGAGATTTGAATCCATCAATGTCAAGTTTCATTGCTACTCCAAAACCAAAACCAAAATCAAAATCAAAACCTTACGCGTGTGTGTGTTTATTTAATTTATATTTAATTATTATATATATAGAGAGGGAGAGAAAGTAGAGAGAGAGAGCTCTCTGTATATTGTTTTAATTCACGTGAATGGTGCTCATCTAACGGTCTCTCTTCCAGGTAATTTTTTTTTTTTTGGTTTTTGGATTGTGTTGTGTGTTTGAGGTGGTATTTGTTTGATTTAGAAATTTGATTAGGAATTGAAGAATCGGTAGGAATCAAAGAAGAAGATGGAGAGGTTTCTATCGGAGATTGATGAGGTGGTGGGAGGGCAGTCAGTGCTTGGGACAATCAAGATTGCAGTTTTACCGATTGCAAAAGTGTTCACCATGTGTTTTCTCGGATTCCTTATGGCTTCCAAACATGTCAACATCTTGCCTGCTAATGGAAGAAAACTCTTAAACGGGGTAAGACTTGGTTTTTTTTTTTTTTTGGTAATTAGATGATGCATTGATTGATTGAGTGGTTATGTGTTTGCGTACCGAACGCAGTTGGTGTTTTCGCTTTTGCTTCCGTGTTTGATATTTTCGCAACTGGGTCAATCTATTACTCTACAGAAAATGATTGAGTGGTACGAGAAGATTCATCACCTACCTCTGTTTGTCTAGTTAATGATTTGCTGATAAAAAAAAAAAAACCCTCAGCTTTTATGTGTTTTGTGTTGTCTGCAGGTGGTTCATTCCTATGAATGTTATTCTGGCTACAATTTCAGGCTCCCTAATAGGATTACTTATTGCTTATATAATTCATCCGCCATACCCCTTCTTCAAGTTTACCATTATCCACATTGGAATCGGTAAAACTAATTGTACCAATTTTACTTGATATTTTGTAGTTTTTTATTGCTTTGGAGCTTGCTCTTTTAAGTTTTATTTGCACGAATGGAAAGTAGCGCTTCCTAAAGTCCTACTACATAATATCGGTGTCAACATTAGGAGGAGACTCAAGGACAAATGTGAGATTGTATAGATCATATTGGCTGACATTCACTGGCTCATGTTAAGAGAATGCTGTTATTTGTATAAAATATCGTTTTGTATGGTGTATATCCATTCACACTTACTATGCTAATCCATTTGCATGCTTGGTTCCCATGTAAACTTCATTCTGATTTCTTCGTTTTCATGCTTTTTATGAATTTAGCATTTAGGTATGATCGGTGTATTAAATTAAATGCATTTTGATAAATCTCAGGAAATATTGGGAATGTGCCGCTTGTTTTGATTGCGGCTTTATGTAG
Source organism: Dimocarpus longan (assembly GCA_022984855.1). Classification (NCBI taxonomy): domain Eukaryota; kingdom Viridiplantae; phylum Streptophyta; class Magnoliopsida; order Sapindales; family Sapindaceae; genus Dimocarpus; species Dimocarpus longan. Next base: position 1,251,768 of record CM041026.1, read on the forward strand.
AGACAAGTCCAACCCTTTTGGCGACTCAGACACATGTAGCACAAAAGGGACTGCTTATATTTCATTTGGACAGTGGGTAGGCTTTTGACATTCCCTGTCAGTAACTTTTGCTTGTGCCGGTTTTACTGAATGAGCCCTTTTTTTTTTCTTTACACGTAGTAAATTGGAGATTATAATTTTATATCTTTTCAAAATAAGGAATTGCTAGATGGCTTGAGTTGTTTACAATGTTTGGGGTTCGGGTACTTCTGATCTTTTCATGCAAATGGAGCCTGTGCCAATGAAACAGTACTCATTTATATTGCCTCAAAGACTAGATTATCACCAATAATATCTTGGTTACAGGGTTTCTCTTTTTTCATGGATTGCTTAAGTTTTAGTTAGGTTTTCTTTGATATAGAGGTTGACATCTTATAAATAAGTTTCAATGTGTGTATAGGTTGGTGCCATAATCCTGTATACATACGTATTTAACATGTTAGCGCCTCCACCTGGAGGTAGCTTTGATGTTGAGGAAGCAACTCTTCCCACTAAGAACACTTCAAAGGATGCTGCGGCTGCACCTGAGCAGGTTCCATTGTTGACTCAGGATGTTGTACCAACTAATTCAGAAGCCCCAAAGGCAGGAAAGGTGAGAATTTACTCCACTTGTATATAAAATCTATTTATGTTTCTGTGGCTTAATATATATCACTATTCACTACTATGCTGATGCAGAAATATTTGGTCGATCGTTAAATTGTATGATACAACTATGCTAGTCAGATGAGTATCACAATTTAGTTTCCTTAATTTAGTAGCTTATTGCTCTTGGTGTCATGAGAAAGACTTCAAATGTGTATTATAACACTGACATTATGTATTTGTCTTAAATTGTCAGCTTCGGGATTTTTCCTTATTGAGATTTTGCAATTCTTTTCACTAAGTTTTTATGCTTTTTCATTGTTCATGATTCCTGTACGTCAACCATAGTTTTAGTCTCATTATATGCTCCCTGATGCAGGTTAAAGAGATTTTAAAATTTCTTTTCGAGAAGTTGAAGCTGAAGCAAATCCTTCAACCCCCTATCATTGCTTCTGTAAGTTCCACTTCACTTAGTTAGGGTATCATTAGAAATCACGGTCTACTTTTGAAGTGGCAGAGTATCATACAGCTTTTCTAGTGACTCCAAGTAATTGCAATAAAACTTCTCATTTACAATGTATGCCTATAAGGACTCTTATTGTTTGTTCCATGACTTCTCTGGTGCTCATTAAAATACATTGTTGTATGACTCTGGAATCATATTTCAAAAAATTTTGAAGGCACATATTCTGAACATGGACTTAATATTGCATGTCTTTAACGGATGTACTCATCTAATTGTATATTATATCTACAGACCAAGTGCAGAAAAACATTATATTCACAAGGAAGTGACTAAACTTCAATTATTGAGTCTCCAAAGTATTTCAACTAAGTATCCCCAGCCTGGGTAGCTTTCTGTTTTAGCTTCTTCATGGAACTCCTTAATTCGTAGGTCTGGAAAAAAGGTCAAAATATGAGTTACGAGCTCTGTTACCAATTGTAGAAATACTCAAATAATTTTTGGCACACCCTGACTTTTGAAGGCCTCTTTATGAGTTTGTTTATTTTTAAAATGATAATAGTATCACCATATTAATCAGATTGACTTAGTAATTATACCTTTTGGTTGTTTTTTTCCCGCCCCTCCTTCAACTTTATGTTTGATTTGTTATGCTTGGATTTGCTACAGATTCTTGCCATGGTACTTGGTGCAGTACCATTCCTGAAGAAGTTGATATTTACAACTGATGCTCCACTTTACTTCTTTACTGACAGCTGCATTATTCTCGGGTATGCTCAGTTGCATTTTAAAGCAAAGTTGTGATTTTGCCTATTAAGACATTGAAGAAGCATGTTAATCTCTCTCTCTCCTTTTTTTTTTTTTTTTAATCCATATATTCACATCATATTCATTTGATAATTGATAATTACTAGGGAGGCCATGATTCCATGCATTTTGTTGGCGTTAGGAGGCAACCTTGTTGATGGTAAGTTATCTATACTTTACAGCTTTGATTTGCAAACATAAAGAGTTTGTAAAGTTTGCTTGGCCTTAGTGTCTTTAGACTTATATGTGTACTAGCTTAGCAGCCCAGGAAATATATAAAACTAATATGTGCAAGTGTATATGTGTGTTTGCTTATTACTGTAATGTGATAGCATTTTAATGAAATTTGAATGCAAATGTGCTTTGTTATGGTTGCAGGACCAGGAAGTTCAAAACTTGGTTTTAAGACAACCGCTGCTATTATATTTGGGCGGTTGGTTTTGGTGCCTCCAGCAGGAATTGGCATTGTCATGTTGGCTGATAAGTTCGGCTTCATCCCTGCAGGAGATAAGATGTTCAAATTTGTCCTACTCCTTCAGCATTCAATGCCAACATCTGTGCTTTCTGGTAAACACCCATTTCTTTATTTCCTAATATTTCAGGGTGTATATACTTGAGTAACTATTTGTAAAAGGTATTTATAAGCGAGGGACAGGACATAACCACCCATTATAGGCAACAATAACTATTATGAGTCGCTTTGGTTTCACCAAAACCAATAAGCTAAATGGTATATGATTAAAATATATCTTGAGATCATTAATTGTAGTGAGGTTGCAAATTCAGTCGTGAAGATTCTTCTCTTGAGCTGCTGTAATATGTAAATTGTTTCAAATGTGCAGGTGCCGTTGCCAATTTAAGAGGCTGTGGAAGGGAGGCAGCTGCCGTGCTATTCTGGGTTCACATATTTGCAGTTATCTCGATGGCTGGATGGATTGTTCTGTATATCAACATTCTCTTCTGAAAGTTTTTCAACCTGATGAGGCTTTTTCTGGGGGGGTTGCCTATTTTTTCCCGTTAATTATTGCTAATATAGCTTTAGTATATTATAATTGATTTTTGGACTTTGAATCCTTGCCCGTGCATTGGATTGGAGATGTGGCAATATTCGTCTCCTATATTGCCTGCATATTTTAAGGGGCATCTGTTCATAATTGAGTAGTAGGAAGGCAGTCAAGCTCTTTTCACTTATCATTCTATTTATTGATTACTCTCGAGTACATTGCTTTCTCAAAGAAAACTGTTAAATCCGTGCAATATATCATCCAGCATTGAGTAATGCATAAGGACAACCAATCTGATAATTTTAGTCACTAAATCTAGCTGCTTGAATTTTAAATTTCAAGCATCAGGAGTATTAAACAACGGATTAATCTCAACTGATGCATCGCGTAAAGTTATCCTAATTAAACTAGAAAAAGTACATGAAACATATTAAGAAGGAGAAGCCGGTTTTTGCAGATTTTAACTGCTATGGCGTGCTATCCTTTCTTGCTCAGAAACTTCAATGCCATCTTTTACCTTCGTTGGATTGATTTTAATGGAGGATTCAGTTCTATGATGATCCAAGATCGAACATTGTTATTGTATAATGAAAACTATGTTACTATGGCAGCTCTCACTAGAGAGACCAAATTTGTACGATAACAACAATTGCATTATAAGGATGATCAATCTGATAATTGAAGTCACAGGTTTTTCCTGCTTGAACTTTAGAACCTGCAAGTTTAAAATTTCAACCACGCACGCTTTCGAAAACTACAAACTATACAATAATAATAACTAAACTCAACTGTCTGTGTGGCAGTGAGTATACAAGCTGGAACTAGAAAAAAATACAGGAAAGATTTGCCTGTACATGAACCAGCTCTTTCCGAAAAGTCAAAAACACACAACTTTCAGGATCAAACAACACAGTTTGTCAAAAATATGATCAGCCAGTCAGCAAACAAATTATTGCCTGATTATAATTATATAGCAAACCCATGAAACCAGTTAAAATAGAGACCACCATCTCCTTCTGTTGTCCCTTCGGCTTGGTGGGGTGGAGCCAGGTATGTTCATTTGATGCTGACTCATTGCTCCACTTCTGCTTGCTAGTGGATTGCCTAACCATAACACCAGAACAATACCCACAAGACTTACAATTGGAGCAGCAGCAAGAAAAAACCATCTTCCTCCTCCACTGTCCCTGCCAGATGATCTAGTAGTAGGATCTAAAAGCTGCAGCTCCCTAATACTTGGTCCATCCAGACTGAGCTCACGGGTTTCAACGGCTTCAGTTTCAACTGAAATATCAGAGGAACTGTCTTCATTCTCCTGCTGCTGGATTCCGTGGTTCTCCATTCTGTTGGTAACATTCCGCTTCTGTTCCTCATACTCTTGGTCATCAGTTGGAAGCTCATACCGACAAAGGGGGCATGAGTTTCGTGCATTCAACCATGGCAAGATACAGGAAGGGTGATACACGTGAAGGCAAGGAAGCTGGTTTACTTCGGTGCCAATGGATAAGACATCCCTGCATATTGCACAAGTTAGACCATCGTGCTTCTCATGTTCCTCATTGACAAGCACACGAGGTAGGCTATTTACAAAAGACATAGCTGCAGGAGGTGCTCCTCTTCTTGAATTGTCAGTAAGAAAGAGATGCTCAAGCATTTCTTCGTAGTCTCTATCATCAAGGTAATGATAATCCCTACGAATCCTAACATTAGTACGAGTCAATCGTTCTCTAGCTCCTGTAACCCAACGAAATCTATGCCCAACTTCAGGAGACTGAAACTGACGACGCTCACTGCTTTCACTGGGATTTGAAATGTAAGAATTTCTGAATCGGAGTCTAGCCACCGTAGAGTCAATCATGTCCTCCTCGATACCAGCTTCTTCCCATTCATGGGTTAATCTTGCTTCTTCCCATTCATGGATTAATCTTTCTCTACCTCCCGTAATCCAACCAAACCTACGCCCAGCTTCAGGTGATTGGAATTGCTGATGCCCATTGCTTTCACTGGAATTTCTAAGTGAAACTGTAGAGTCAACTGTGTATTCCCCAACATCAGGTTCTTCCCACTCACCATCCTCTTCTTCTTCTTCTTCTTCTTCTTCTTCCTCCTCCTCCTCCTCTTCTTCTTCAGGGTCATCTGAGTTCCATTGCTGGTTCATACCAGCATGCATTGGGTCAATATCAGTGTCACTATCAAAGATGCTTCCATCATCTGGTGGAACATATATTTCTGTGTCCATAAAACTATGTCCATCCACAGATGCATCAGAGTCACCTCCATAAGCACTAAAAGAAATTGCATCACTTTCACCATGAAAAACTCTATACCGGCTAAAACTGATATTAGATTCACTCTCCCCAAAAGTAGAGTCCACATTATCAAAACCATCGCTTTCAGCATCAGAGAGAACCCGCCGCCATCTTCTAGAACCACTCAGGATTGCACGGGAACTTGAACGCTGAAATAACCTTGCAGCAGCATCACCTTCTGAAGACTGATCCTCGTGCCCAGAAAAAGTGGACTGGCTTTGCCTCACCGCATTAATCACATGTGAGAGTTGTTGAGAGAAAAGATTTTCAATCGACTCAGTACTACTAAACCTTGTCCTTCTTCCTCCAGGATACAACCTCTGATGAGAGTCTTGCGTGGATGTCCCAACACCTTCTAGAAATAAAAATTTACAGTCCCCACATAAACTAGAAGCTTCAAGATCATCAATTGACTCATTTTCAGCTGAAAGAATTCTTCTGCATATTCTACAAGCTGCCAGTGGGATTGAATGGTCAACAATTACATCACCATCTATACTACCATGGGCTGAGGACACATGTTCCGAGTCTGCATCCATCTAACCGAAAAGCATTTAATCAGAAGATTGCAAGATAAATAGCATGCAGCCAAACAGCAAAGTAACCATCAAGTCATATAAATGCAAAAGATCAGGTTGACAGCCATACAATGTACATATTCTTGCTATAACTTCTTTTAATAGTATAAGCCAGCATTGGTTTACTTACAAACAACTACTCTCATCATCTCATACCACACAAGAACAGACAAACCTCTTATTGACTTACGACACACCCTCATAGCAAAAATCAATTAAAAACAAGTGCAAGAAATCCGCAATAATGTATGTGATCAAAAGTGGGTTACAACAAAGACTAGGCTCATGATGATCTTCCATAGGAAATTTAATGAGAAACAGTATTTTTTTTTTTTTGGTGAGAAAATCTCAAATTCAGGATCTTCTGCCTTATCAGAGACATGCAACCTCAAAGGCAGCATAACTCCTCCATCAAAAGTTCAAGCAATTTCCCAAAACCCACCTCTGCAAAACATATCAACAACACAATAGCAAACAAGCAACTTAAAAAAAATTCCCATTTCTAAACCCTAGAATCAGCTAATGCATAAGTTAAACAGCTGCCTCACAAAAACATTAAAAAAAAAAAAAAGAAAAAAGAAAATTACAAAGAAAGACAGCATTTTTCCATAAAAAAGAACAAATCCCCATATGGGGGCTGTACAATTCGAAGCATCAAGGATCAACAATTCAACAACACATCAAACACATGCCATAACCAATGAAAAAGCAAAGATAAGATAAGAAATCAACAAGAATACAATAATGGGGTGAGAAGAGTTACCAGAAAAAACAAAACAGGTCGGATCTTTACAACACCTAAGACTTTGGCGATAAGGAGAATGGAAGCAAAATGTAAAGAGAGGTTGGATTGGACCCAGTCGTATGCTCCTTTTTTCTAAAAAGAAAATGGAAGGCCACTGTGTGCGCGTGTGCGTCTGTGTACTCCCTTTTCGTCTTCTACGTGGGTGCGCAACCAATGAAACCAATTTACTATTATCTCCAAACCAAAGACTGGCGTACTAGTACACTTTATCATGTTGAATGGGCGGGTCGGGTCGCGTCAATTGAATTTGAGGGTATGGCATGGGTTTATTTATTTATTTTTTTTAGAGAATCAGAACTAATTTAGGGAGTTATCGAGATATTCAGGATAGGAACATTGTTATACAACCTAAAAAATAACTCTTAATGGAAAGAAAATCACTCACACGGAGATAGGAAAGAGACTTAGAGAATAACTCTTAATTGGAAGGAAATCACCCATACGAAAATGAAAAAGAGACTTATATAAGGATGGAAGATCGATCCACACTTAACAGTTAAATATTATAATAATAATTATTATTATTATTATTATATATTTGGATATTTTAAATAGTTTAAAATCATATATAAACTCCCTAATATATTTATTTTTAATAAGAATATTATAAATAACTACCATTAAAAAGTGAAATAATCATGAATAGTCTCAATAACTCTCTTTTTACTGTCCATAAAACTTAACTGGTGTTAAAATTTAAGGTAAAATAGTAATAAAATAAAATAATTAAAATTTTACAATAAAAAATTAATTAAAATTGTCAAAAATTTAAAAATATAATTTAGAAAAAACTTTTACCGTCCACCATCTTATTCGTATTAGAGGTTGACAATAAAGATTAAAATAATTTAAAAAAATAAAAATAAATAATTTTTTTAGTTGTTTTTTGATAGTTTTAAGTGGTTTGACCACTTAAAAAAACAAACGAAAACATCTTAATAGGTACAATTCAACACTATTAAGTTTTAAATGGGAAAAACAAACGACCCCTTAGGACTATTACACAAACAGGATTTTTAACTTCTAGTAATTATACAATTACAATCATAAGACTTAATTATATAGTTGACTCCTAAAAATCCTCCTCGATTTGACCTTTCCAACACTCCTCTCTAGGCTGGTTTGAAGATATTTTCCATGCCTAACTTGCATATCAACTTGTCAAATTGATGTTTTAACAGTCCCTTAGTAAGACAATCTACCACTTGTCTGCCGTTGGAAGATAGGGCATGCAAACCTGTCCACCGTCTAGCTTTTCTTTGATGAAATACTTATCAATCTCCACATATTTGGATCTATCATGTAAAACTAGATTATGTGTTATGGCAATGGCAAACTAGTTATCACAATAGAGTTTTAGAGGTGAGGGAACCAACACCTTTAGATCTTTAAGAAGTCTTTGGATCCACAGTACTTCACATATTCCAAATGCAGTTGCTCGAAACTCTGCTTGTGCACTACTTCTTACAAAATACTTTGCTTTTTACTCCTCCAAGTCATTAGGTTCCATCAGTACAGTAACCAGAAGTGGACCTTCTGTCTATTAAAGTCCTTGCCCAATCTGCATGTGTAGACTTCAACTTGTAAGTGCCCTTTATTGGTATGTAACAAACCCTTACCCAGAGTTCCCTTCAAATACCTTAGGATCCTTAGTACTGTCTTATAGTGTTCTCGACCCGATGCATGCATGAAATGACTTACCATGCTTACAACAAAAGAGATGTCAGGTCTAGTGTGAACAAGATAAATTAACTTACCAACCAGCCATTGATATTGCTTTTTGTCCACCAGTTTCTCTATTTTTGCAGCATCAAATTTAATGTTAGGTTCAATAGGAGTCTCGGTCAGTTTACCGTAAACTCTCGATTATGATTACGATTTACTAGTATTACTTCAGTAGTATTATTTAAAGTTGAATTTATTTTCGCATCATAAATAGGATGTCGATTGGAGGACCCCAAAATATTGGGGAGTGATACGAGAGAGTATAGGGTGAGATAAGCTCACGAGTAAAGTCAAAAAGGATATAAAAGTTCCACCAATAGATATTAGCCTAATGTAATTTAGTTTGTAGAGTCAATTGGAGCCATTTTATTGGTGGAAGAATTAGTGGTTTTAAGTGGTGACAAGTGGATCAATTAGCATTGAACTTATCCATTTAGGGGTTAAAATGAAAATAAGCAAAGTTCAAAGGCTAAGTTGTAATTAAAAGAAAGTATTTTTTTTAGAAAAAATTTGCCACTATAAATAGAAGTCAATTGGTCATTTTCCTTCACATTTGAGACGTGAAGCAAACCGAGAGAAGGGGTGAGAACTCTGGCCATGGAAGGAAGAAGAATCAAGTGAGTTTTAAGCCATTTCTTCAAGTGATTTCACACCAAAATTCAAGCTTGTCATTAACCAAAGCCATGAGAGCAAAAATCAAGTGAGATTGAAGCAAAAAGAAGTAAGTTTCTTGCTCTTGATTCTAATTGATGGTTGATGAGACTCATTTCCAAGTTTGCTTTAAAGTTTATTTTGATGTTAGAGATTGAAACTAGGATGATTGGTGATGAGTTTGGTGTGATTTTTGTGTTAGAAATTAAAAGAAAAATTATGGTTACTTGTTGATGTTTCTCACAACCATGATAGGGTTTATGTAACCCAATTTGATTTTATCCATTTGAGGTTTAATTTATGCATCTTAGAGCCTAAGAAATTATTTAGAAGTGATAAAATTCGAAAACCAAAAGTTTAGAGACAAATTTAGTTATATTTGTCTAGTTAAAGAGCATTAAGAAATATCATAGAAAATCAACCTTGTGATGCATGAAATGAATATGTTTGATCATATTTGAGTGCAAGAACATTAGAGGATAGATAATTGAGCTTGTTGGATGAATGTGATAGAAAATGACCTTAAAAAGTGTTGAAAAAAACATAGTTTTGGACTAAAAACACCCACCAAGTAACCATTTCTTTCTGAATTCGCTTCATACTTAAACGTGAGTTAGAGAGATGATTGGAATGAAAACGGAATAAAGAAAAGCTTTGGATTGGCCTCTAGGTAGTATTCGGGTTTGACACCCCTTATTTTTTTATTTTTTCGTTTCGAGTTTTAGAAAATTATTTTGAGCATACCAGGGTGTTCCTAAGGGAAAATAAATAGGATTCATAGTAAGAAATTGGAATTCAAAAGCATCGGTTCAGTAGAAATTTAGTTGCGAAGGTTTAGGTGTAAAATGGAATTAATAGAGTTAGCTGAGATTTAAGTGATTTATAACTTTGTATTAATGATTTTAGTGACCCTAAATGAGTATTTGTTGTTTTAGGGTAAAAGTGGAAATTATTAAAGGAGGATCATGAATTGAAGAAGGGCGTTTCGTGAGTAGAAAACTAGTTATTTGGGTTATTTTATTTTAATTTTATTTATTATTATGTATGAATGAATGTATTTTATTTTTTGTTCATATGAATTTATTCATTATGTAATTAAGTTGTTTATTGAAATTATACTAAGATTCTAGCGTATAAGTTTTCAATTGAGTATATATATTTATACCAAGAATATGCTAGAAGTAAAAATTTTAGGCTTTTTGCCTTAAAAATGAGTTTATTTGAGAATATCGAGAAAAAATATTTTATTACGCCGATGATTTACCTTGGCCCCAGTTGAGTATCAGGTCGAGTACCCTATATGTGTACGGTAGATGTGAGAGAGTCACTAATTGAGAGTGGGGTTCGGATGACTTCTGAGAGAAAGAGTCAGTTGAGTCACCCTCTGTATGTACAAGGGTAGTGTAGTTCAGACTGATAATGAGAGAGTAACACGTGCCCAAAGTTTACGCATCGGTGACTATACATGGCAGATTCTCAAATTCCTAGTGGTTAGCAAGAGATTTTATACTACCACGACAGAAGTAGTTTCTCTGGGTTACTATTAAGACGAGGAAATGAGAAAGTTTATGAAAAAGATTTAGAACGAGTTTGAAAAACAATTTTCGAATGAGTCTCGATAAAATATTTTAGAAAAGAATAAACCTGTTTTTCTTTAGTTTTTATTAAATTGTAATTCTCACTGAGTTTTACTCACAGTTTTTTTTCAATATGGTTTCTTAAAAATTATCCCTCAAGTGTAGGAGCGAGTCGTACAGGAGTGAGTCATCTAGCAGATTGACTGACGGACGACCTCTACTACCTTATATATTTCCTATTTATATCGTGCATATTTTGAATCAAATCATGGCGTAAATTGTAAATGTCAATACAAGTTTTGGATGCCTATCTTTATACAGTGTTTTATGAAATGAGAAAGTTTTAGTTTTTTAATAAATTTTCATAATTGTGGTTTTTATGATGAAACTGGTTTGAGATGTGGGTCGGAGGCCCCTCGTAGTTAAGATTGATTGCTATTAGAAATGTTTTTAATTATCTTTGAATTTACAGGGTGGCAAAGTTTAATAAGTAGTCGGTATACTGCCGGATTTTCATTAGAAAAACAAAAAACCCCCGCCACCTAGTAAATAAGCTTAAAAAGGAGTTTAAAATAAGTTTCAGTGCTCTGATGAGATTTCTTCGGACTAAAGTTAAGGTTCATTGGAGTTCTGCCTAGGGGTGGGCGTTTTCAAGTTCGGGTTGGGTTGGGTTGTAAATCTCTCAACCCAACATGGGTTGGGTTAAAAATTTTTCAACCCAACCCAACCCAATAAATTCTCCAACCCAACCCAACCCAATAATAATCGGGTTGATTTATGTTAAGTTGATCGGGATTTAATCCACTACGAAGACATAAAAAATTTAGTTAGTAACTTTTATAATCTTAACAATTTGTTTACAAATAAAATGAATACAAATAAATATTCAATGATTAAAAATAAAAGATTTAATCCACCATATAGACTATTCTTGATTTTTATCTCTAACAAATGTGCTTTTAAAAAAAAAAAAATTGAATTTAGAATTAGGGATAGGCATTTATCGGGTTGGGTTGGATTGGGTTACAAATTTTTCAACCCAACCCAACCCAATTTAATTTTGAACCCAACCCAACCCAATCCATCTCAATTTTTTTAAAGATATAACCCAACCCAACCCGACAAAAAGTGATCGGGTTGGGTTGGGTTAGTCGGGTTGGGTTAGAGATGCCCACCCCTAGTTCTGTCGGGGTGCTACGGGGTCTTTCTCGAGTCTAAAAGAGGGATCCGGGAAGGGTCATGTCATTTACTCTCTCCTCGTAACACCCTCCACTCGACTTTCATTGGAATGAAAATCAAGCAAAGGGATGCTACATTGCAAAAATTTTGTTTGTTTTTGTTTTTGTTTTTTTTTTTTAAATCCGACAGAGTTCCGTCTGCTTTTCTGATAACCTAAAAATTTCAAAGCCTGCAAAGGAAGAAAAACACTTCTAACATAATTCTTCCTCAACTTCAGTTCGGATCTCCCGTCCATTTCAAAATCACTTATCCACACAAACATTTACAATAATCAATTCTTTTAAGAAAAATCCATATCCATGAAAATTAATACAAAATCAAAACATAAATACCACTTAAGTTACATAACTATATAATAATACAAAACCTTATAAAATTTATACAATTTATCCTTTACAAAAGTTTACACTTTATATAAATATATATTTTCATGCTCATGCACTTTCATGTTTACATGTATGTTACCAAAGGATAATTACCCAAAATATGGATGTGCTACAGATATCTCTTCTTCAGTCTTTATCTACAATGTCCAATCAACTACCTGCGCATGGCAAATTCAACGCGCTAAGTATTTCTACTTAGTGGGTGTACATAAACAGGAAATTATAATTTCTACTTATATGACATTATAAAAATCAAAATTCCCCATTTTAAAATATTCATACTGTTATGGGTATTTTCTGGATCACCTAGATGGGCTGGCCCAATAGGCTAGACCTAATCTCCCAACTAGTAGAAGCCAACCCCTGGACGTCATACCCTCAGCTTGCGTACCTTACAATACGACGATGTCAAGCTCGCTTTGGTAAGCTCGCACATTACAGTTAGGCTGAGATCGCTAGTCCCTAGTTCGCAGTACGTTATTCCAGATCTAACTTATAGCATGCCTTGCACATTAAAAAATTTGTTTCAGATTAATTGTAGTGTGATTTGGGGAAATTTTACATAACCAGTATGAGTTTAACATATAAATCGGGCTTTGACAGAGTTGACTTGACAGATGTCAGGTACATTAAATGTGCATTAAATCTAATCATCATTGTATTTTAACTTATTATACTCTACCGTAACACCTCCCCCTCTATAAATAGAGGAGGATTTTCATTGTAAAAAAAAATAGAGAAACACCGAGTGCAAACTTTATTGTTACTCTGTCTAAATAGTGAGAGAAAAATAGTGGATGTGACAGTATTGATAGCTGGGAAGAATGTTAGCAGAAGTTCTTAAGCCAATACAAGGCGCTAAAGAGGTAGCTCACGCCACCTTGTCACCTTGCCATCATATTTCAATGCCATGGAGAACCATTAAATGAGTACATTAACAGGTTCAGGTGCGAGGTAAACAACATGGAAAGCCCTACGGATGAGGGGATCTTAACAGTTATCTCGGCAGGACTAAGGAAAGACGAGAAGCTGTATGAGAGCATTTATAAATCCTCAGTGAAGGACTTGGGGGAGTTCTATGAGCGGGCTGCGAATGAGTTAAAGTGGGAGGAGGCCTTCGAATCTGAAAAGCCAAATAACCAGAAGAACAAGGTTGGTAGCTCCAACCAGAGCAAAAAGAGAAGCAATGAAGGGAGCAATCATGAGGGGCAAAGAAGCAATCACCAACTGGCAAAGAAAGCCAAAGGTGGACCTGGGCTGAGAACATATCAGAAATGTGAGCGCCCTCCTCACTTAAGTCATTGTGAAAATTATGCTATCCCATCAGACTCTAGGGATAGGATCTTTGCCATAGAAAATAATAGAGAGAATTTTAGCAAACCTACCCTAACAAATGTACCCAATCGACTCAGAAACAAGAACAAGTATTGTGTTTACCATAATGAAACAGGGCACAACACCTTAAAATGCTGGGCACTGAAAGATGCCATTGGAGAATTGATCAGAAATGACCGTCTAAGAGATTATGTGGTGTGGCCTTTGGGTCAGCGATCTTAGAACAAAGTCTTTAGCAGCGGTCAACACTGCGACTCGTCCAACAAGCCTCTCATCAAGAGCAAGCACCTATTGTGAGAACAATCTTCACTATCTATGGGGGACCTCAAATAGCAGGTACATCTAACAAATCTCATGAGTGCTACGTGCGCGAGGCTAATCATGTACAGCTCACAAGACGAAGAGAATTAGAAAGACCTGCCAAGAGGGAGAAGATGGCCTCAAAAGAGATTGTTTTTACTAAACATGATGTCAGGGGAGTTCATTGGCCCCATAATGATGCCCTAATGATCAGAGCTCATGTCAGGAATGTTGAAGTTAGAAGGATAATGATCGATACAGGGAGCTCAGTTAATGTGATGTACAATGGGTGCTATGACTAGATGGGGATTGGAGACGAGCAGCTCAAGCCTTCCCCTGAGCCCTTATATGGCTTCACTGGAGATGCAGTCACTCCCATAAGGCTGATCAGACTACCTTTAACCCTTGGGGATACATAGCGCCAGTCGACTGTGGACGCAAACTTCCTAATCATTAACTCCCCCTCTGCCTACAACATAGTATTAGGAAGGCTTACAATGAATGACCTTGACATGGTCACCTCCACCAAGACCCTTATAGTGAAACTCCTAACCCCCAAGGGAATAAGGTGTGTGCAAGGTGAGCAGCGTATAGCTCACCAATGCTACGAAGATGCAGTAAGGTTAGGAACTAGAGGAAGAAAGGTGAACGTGGTGTCAGGTGGCAAACCACGTGTTATGACAGAAAAAGGGGTGAGTTGTGACCTTGATCCTCGTGAGGTAGACACAAACAGGGCAACCGATCCAGTGGAAGAGCTGGAGGACATGCAAGTCAGCAAGGCAGATCCTAAAGATGTCTCAAGCTAGGAAAGAGCCTGGCACCAGAAACGAAGTCCCAACTCCTTGACTTCCTTAGGGCGAACTTAGATATATTTTCCTGGAATCATAAGAATATGGTGAGGATAGATCCTGGGGTGATATCACACAAGTTAAACATTGCCCCTCAGCACAAGCCGATTAGCCAGAAGATGAGACCAATGACACGTGAGCGATATGATGCCTTGAAGGATTAAGTAGACAAACTTCTGGCTAACAACTTCATCAGAATAGTCCACTACCCAGCTTAAGTCGCCAACCCCGTGCTTGTGAAGAAGAAGAATGGGAAGTGGAGAACTTGTATAGACTTCATTGACCTAACAAAGCTTGCCCTAAGGACAGTTTCTTTCTACCCAGAATCGACCAGCTCGTGGATGCAACTGTTAATCATGAACTCTTCAGTTTCATGGATGCTTACTCAGGCTACAATCAAATTCCAATGCATCTTGAAGATGAGGAGCATACCTCGTTCGTCATAGACTGCGACCCGTATTGTTATAAGGTAATGCCCTTTGGACTCAAAAATGCAAGGGCAACTTACCAATGGTCTATTTGGACGACATACTGGTGAAGTCAGGGCGAGCCATTAATCATGTGCATGACCTTAAGAGGACATTTCAGGCATTGAGGAAGTATCAGATGAAGCTCAACCCCCTCAAGTGTGCTTTTGGATTGGCCTCGGTTAAATTCTTAGGGTTCATGGTGAATAATAGGAGGATTGAAGCCAACCTTGAGAAGATAAGGGCTCTACTAGACATGAGGCCGCCGACGAAGATAAAAGAGACCCAAAATCTTAATGGCCAGGTCGCGGCCCTCAACAGATTCATTTCCAAGGCCACTGACAAATGCGTCCCATTCCTTGATGTGTCGAGAAGGGCGAAGAATTTTGAATGAATAGAGGAGTGCGAAGCGGCGTTCCACGAGTTGAAGGAATATATAGGACGAGCTCTATTACTCTCCAAACCAAAAGAAACGGAGAACTTGATGATTTACTTGGGGGTATCTCAGCACGCATTAAGTGCAACATTTGTTAGAGAAGAGGACAGAACGCAAGTACCTATCTATTACATCAGCAAGAAGTTGGTAGACGTTGAGACGAGGTACACCCCTATGGAGAAGCTCGCCTATTGCCTAGTGGTGGCTTAAGGAAGTTACATCCTTACTTTCAAGCGCACAAACTTAAAGTTCTGACCAAGTATCCATTCCGGCAGATCCTCTAGAAGCTAGACACTTCAGGCAGCTTCCTCATGTGGGCCATTGAGCTGGCCCAGTTTGATATAGAATTCAAGTCGAGGTCAACAATTACAGGGTAAGCACTAGCTGACTTCGTAGCCGAGTTTACTAGGCCCGCTGAAGAAGAAAAAGCTGGGACTTCAAAAGGACCCTATTGGGAGTTGTATGTTGACGGGTCTTCCAGCAAGCAGAAGGTAAAAGCTGGGGTGTTGCTAATCAACCTGGAAGGGTATAAAATCCTCTGTGCGCTCAGATTCGGGTTCCGGGCTACCAATAATGAAGTAGAATATGAGGCTTTACTGGCAGGGCTTTGTTTAGCCAGGGAGATGCGAGCTGAGTGGCTTAGAATATTTAGTGATTCTCAACTCATGGTCTGCCAAGTGCAGGGAGAATATCAGACCAAGGGTCCAAGATGGCAATTTATCTGCAGAAGGTCCGAGAGTTGTTGGGAACGTTTGAGAAGTATATGGTGAACTAGATCCCGAGAGCTCAGAATTCCCATGCTGATGCTCTAGCTCACTTAGCAACAACTCAGGACACAGATTTTTTTTGGGGAGATATCAGTGGAGTTCCTGCCCAAGCCAAGAACGAAGCCCAATGACGAAATGATGGTCCTAGCCATGGCAACGGACTCATGGATGGGCCAATTAGTTGATTATTTACAAGATGGGAAGCTACCAAATGATAAGTTAGAAGCATGCCACCTATGATCTCGAGCTGCAAGATATTGTATTTGCGACGACTCACTTTACAAAAGAGGCTTTCTGGCTCCACTGTTTAGGTGCATTGATGAGCCCAATTGCATAAAGGTTCTGATGGAGATTCATGCAGGTCATTATGGGAACCACGCAGGGGGGCTCTTTTTAGCCCAAAAAGCACTAAGGTAGGGGTATTATTGGCCAACCATGAAGCGGAATGCCATCGAATTGGTCAAAAGGTGTGACACTTGCCAAAGATTTTCTAGGGTCCCATGAGCTCAACTTGCCTACCTGCGGTAGATGATTAGTCCATGGTTGTTCGCGATTTGGGGCATGGACTTGATTGGACCGTTCCCAACAGGTTGTGGAAGGTGCAAGCATGCCATCGTCGTGGTAGATTACTTCATCAAATGGGCTGAGGCTAGGGAGCTTACCGAGATCTCTACTATAAAGGTAGAAAAATTTGTCTGGAATAACATCATTTGCAGGTTTAGAGTTCCTTAGCATCTCTTGACAGACAATAACACTCAGTTCAGCAGTTCCTCAGATTTTGCAACAGCCTCGGCATTACGAAGAGCTTCTCAGCTGTAGACCATCCTCAACCAAATGGACAAGTTGAAGCAGTCAACAAAATCTTCAAGCAGATTTTGAAGACAAGACTGGAAACCAGGAAAGGAGCATGGGTGGACGAGCTGTAGAAGGTATTGTGGGCTTATAGAACAACAACCCACAGTACCACTGGAGAGACTCATTTCTCGATGGTCTATGGGTCCGAGGCAATGATTCCAACTGAACTGGAGGTGGCCAGTCAACGAAGAACAAGCTTCAATCCGACAGAGAATGATCAATTCCTCAACACAAACTTGGATCTGCTTGACGAAGTAAGGGAGATAGCCTGCATGAAGGCTGCCATATATCAGCAAAAAGTGGCCAGATACTATAACAAAAAGGTCCGAGTTTGGAACTACAAGCCTGGCGATCTCGTACTTTGCCTCATCTTAGCTGGAGCTCGTAAGGCAAGCGACAGGACGTTAGGATCGAATTGGGAAGAGCCTTATATCATCAAAGAAGATTTGCTTATCACTTGACAAACATGAGTGGAGCAACAGTGTCACGAGCATGAAATGTAGAACGTTTACAACCTTATTATCAATAACTTATAGCTCACTCATTTCTATAAATTTCGATTGTTTACAAATTAATAAAAGCTCCATATTCTTCCTAAATTTTACTAATATCACTTATTCATGGTTGCATGCAATAGAAAGCAAGCTCATAGCAATTTTTAACTTGATAGTGGGAGTAGCAAGATTAGGAATTCCTTTTAAAGCAAGATCTTACAGAGGTAAGGGGCTTCATATAAGCTTTTTAGCCAACCTCACACCTACCTTGTGGTCCAAAAGGAATCAACGCCTAAGAAGCTCCCACCAAAGGTTGATAGGCTGCGCAAGCTCATATAGTCAACCTTCGTTGATAAGATGTGCGAGCTCATATCGTCAACCTTCGTTGATAGGCCATGTGAGCTCAACGTCAGCTTTGCATGAGTAAAATAAAGGCTTTTTATAAAGTTTCAAGTAAAAGCTCACCTATCTATGTGACTTATTCTGTGCAAATTATTAGTCAACTCATCATGGGCATTCAATTTAACTTGAGCTTATTCAATCTGGTTCACTTTACGAGCTTCATCTCATTGAGCAAACTTATGCAATATTTTACTAAGGCTATGAGTTCTGATTTGCTTAGGCAACATGTGAGATTTATATTATAAATAATTTACGAGCTCGAGGAACATCACACTATATGAGATGATTGAGCTTCTGCTAGTAAGTCAAGTTAAACATTTATTTTGTCAACTCACAAGAATGCACAGATAAGCAAAATTAAAATATAAGCACATCAATAAGAATCAAAAGACCTCCGAGGTTAATATCCATACAAATAAAAAAGTAGCCTTATAAGCGAGGTGAATTGATATAGAAAAAATAAATTGTCACAAGTACAAAACAAAGATCCACGAAATGAAAGAGGACGGAGCTCATGATGTGCTCGTAAGGTCAGAAGCTCAAGGGATAGGATCCTGCAGAGTTGATCCAGAAGGCCCTTGATCATCTACGCTTTCAGCAGGCAAGTCTATCATGCTCTCTTTAGGCAAAGTCTCCTGGACTTGGTCTTGCACCTCACATTGGGTCCCTTTAGTGTCCTCAATAAAGAACTGGACCTCTTTAACTCCCCTTTCGTTGAAAATGGAGAAGTCAAGGTTGGGGTAAGACTTCTATAGGGTGTACAGAAACCCCGACTCGGTCTCGGCTCTCACTTCTTGAGCATGAGCTTCCGTCGCGATGACCTCCTCCTTAAGTTTTGCTATTTGCTGCGTCATCAGCTCCTTCTCCTTTGAGGCTGCCTCCAAGTCTTTCTCTCGCTCCTCCAGTGCGGTAATAGTATTGTTAAGCTGGGATTAGAGCTTGGCAGTAACTGATTCATGAAGGCTTTTCTCTTTCGCCAAGACGACCTTGACCTCGTGCCTAGTTGCTTCAGCGACGTCTAATTTGGACTGAAGAGTCGCAACTGCCTCTTTCACCTTGCTTGCCACCTTTTGAGCCTAGCTTGCTGCCTCTTTAGCTTTCTCGAGCTCGCCCGTCAAGGTAAGCAGCTCTTCATCATGTTTCTTGGCCGCCTCATTGAGCTTTTTATTGGCAACCTTGAGCTTATTGTATCGCTCCTCTAAATCTTGGGCTTTCATGAGTCCCATGAAGGCTTACAGAATCCACAAAAATGACGAACTATAAAAATCATGAAAACATTAACAAGTATATGAGGGAGAAAAAGAGCCTTACCCTGATAGCCTGGTGTAGCGACTAGGAAAGCAAGGTCACGCCAGAAAAACCATCTTCCTCAAGGTTCTTGGCTGAGGTCAAGATAAACTTCTCTCGAAAAAATTGGAGGGGCAGCTCAGTAGAGAGTTCAGGAGATACCCTCCGGGTCGGAGCTACAACCTACTTACCTTTCTCCTTTTGAGCTTCTTGGCAGGAGGAGGCTTGCTCGGAGCTTCTAGCCCTTTTCTTTTCGCCCCCGAGTTGGTAGAGATACTTTTACCTTTGGTCGCAACAGCTACTTTTGGATATTGAGAGATTTGTGGCTGGGGAGCAGCGATTATGACTTGCGAAGTTCCATAAAGAGTAGCCACTAGAGGACCTTCTAGGATGATCGGGGCAGGGGACTCGGCAGTGTTAAGGTCCTACGGGACCTCATTCGTTACCGCTGCAGATGAGCCGAGAGCAGTAGAAGTAGTGGCGGTAGAGCTTTCAGGTTCTTGAGACTTTCTTTTTGGAGGGGTCAGTAGGCTTAAATTAGCCATCTCTATAGCCTCTTTCGAAATGATCGTGACCTCGGTGTCGTTGGAAAAAGACAACCCCAATGAGCTACTATTGCTTTCACTTACGTCTCCCGCTTCGAATGCTGATTGAATGTCGTCAATGCCGTGGGAGCCCACGTACTTGCTTTTGATGAGCATTCAAGGGGAGGAGCAAACTCGTAAGCCCGGAGCAGCTAGTTTGCTAACTTGACGTCGTCCTCTTCAAATTTTTGCATGGAAAGGATTTCGAAATCTACAACCTCGCCCTGAGTTAATTGAATCTTCTTAGCTCTCAGGTCTAAAAAAAAAAAGAAATGTGTTAGTAAGATCGCAAGAAGTTAAGGGCAACAGCAATTCAGAATTGCGACCTGGAAGCCCTTACTTGACTCAGCTCGGAAACTGAAGTTCTCAAGTCTAAACAAGAAAGGGCAGGAAATATAAAACCAATATGTCTTATAGTTGCTCACATTGGATTTTCCTTGTGCCTGACCCTAAGGCAAAATGCCTTTGTACTGGGTATGACGAGCTGAAATGTATTACAGCCCGTTTCGCAGATGCTAGTACCCTAAAAAGCAAACAGGTACTTTTATAATTTAGGAGAAGGGAAAGGAAGATTATTCTTCCTGAAAAGAATGGCTAAGGAAGTTATTTGAGAATATGTATTCGGGGTGAGTTGAAATGGAGCGAGGTCCAGCTCGTTGAGAAGATCTACAAGGTATGGAGGGACAGGAAACCTAAACCCCACTTCCAAATGCTGCAGGCTGATAGCAACGAAGCCCTCAAGGGGATAAGCCGCGTGGTCACTAGTAGAGGCTGCCATGATGCAGTAACCTCTTGGGATGCGGAATTCTAGTGCCACTCCCATGAGCTCCATAGAGGACATTTGGGTAGGGTGACGCTTGAATATTTCACAGGCTCTTCTTTCTTCAACAGCCCTTTCAACAGCAGTCGATTGTTGGCTTGGGTCGGGGTCCGCACAAATAGAGAATTCTTTAGTAACCTTTTCACCTTGCAAGGTCACCTATTGAGAGGCTCGCGTTCTCTCCATTTGCTTATCAGAGCTTGAGGCTTCTCCTCTCCAATTATGTGTTGTTGACGTCTACAACCTGAAGACATCTACACAATGAAAAGGAGCAGTTAGGTCGCTATACATAGACCATACCTAAAAATATCTGAAGCTCCAATTCCTTAAGCTGCTAATCCTTCTATGGTCAACAGGTCACAAACGCCATGACAAATTATCTATAGGGCATATCTTAAATCTATTGTCTAGCGACCTACGATGATACAAATGCCGCTCCACACGCCACTAGTGTTCAAGGAAGTGACTTGGAGATTCATCTTGGAGATTTTAGCAGACCAATCACTAGGACCCAAACTAAAGGGTTAAAGGAACAACTTCAACTATTTATGCAAAATTGGGTTGATAATGGGCTGTCCAAGCATGGAGATTTTAAAGAGCCCAAGTTAATTAATTTAATTGGGCTAAAAGATTCTCTAGCTTTAGATTCAGCCCATCTTTTTTTCAGCCATCCAAGTGGTGTCTAGATTCATGCACTAATGACAAAAATCAAGGAGTAACTAATGGCAAGAATCAACATTCATTCACTAATGGCAAGAATTAAGGAGTCACTAATGGCAAGAATCAAGAATCATTAACTAATGGCAAGAATCAAGGAATTACAAGAGTTATTTTGACATTCATGAGGGAGTTGACTCACCTTGATTAGTGTCTAGGTTCAATATACATTTTGATTGTAAAAACTTTAAATAGGGCTGCTTGATTTCATTTTTACAGATCTAATTAATTTTTAAAACAATTCCTATACGGAATATGAGAAAGTTTGCTTTCTTATGATTTTATGCATAAGGTGTTGAATTGATGCAATTGAGTTCATCTTTGGTTGGTCGATGGTCTGAAGTTTCCTGGCGGCTTTCTGCTACATTGGAGTCTCTAGGAATCCTCCCTCTAACCATGGCGAACGAAGAAAGCACTGTGAAAGCTAATGGACTGGAAGATGACGAAACCGAAGATGAGCCCCTCCTTCTAACGCCAAAAATGTTAACGTCAGGAAAAGGTTCCCTTAGTCAACGAGGTTGTTTTAGGGCCCAAGCTCACAATTTCGTACGGTTAATAGGTTGCATGAAGAATAAGGAGAATGAGAATGAGAGGTTAGAGGCGAGGAGTAAAAGACATAGAGGATTTTTAGAGTGGTTCGGCCCAAAAAGATGCCTACGTCCACTGTTCACTCTCTCACTATTTGGGCAGAGTAACGACACTCAGAAGTTTCATCCCTTTTACAGTGAAAATTGTTCCCTTTTATAAAGGAAGGGAACAAGCTACAGTAAACAGAATAAGACAAAAGCAAATAGTTAACTACAGTTGCACTGACAGACAGCATTTAATGCGCCGAAAACCCAATTAATGCGGCTGATAATGCATTAAATGCGGCCGGAAACACAATAAATACGGTCGAATATGTCGCGTCTGAGGTCTGCCAGAGAGAGATTTCTTATGATTGGGCCGAATTCGGCATGATGGGCCATCAGGGTCATGATCACAGACTCTGGCGGATGTAGCGTGCATGGCAAGCCTCGGAACTGTACTCTGCATGGCGTGGTTGACTTTTGCTGACTTGAGACTTCCAAACGCGAGAGGGAGACGGATTCTTCCAGCAGGCTGGATAGTTGGCGGGGTGGATTCTGGATTGACATGTCCGCAGCTAGTCACGGCATTAAGGCGGAGGACATCATGAGTGAAGGAGTTGGAATGCGGTCACGCTCAGAAGTCAGAGGACAGTTCAGACAGATAACCGTGGGCGAGGATGGCTTATTGGACATCTATGGTGGGTGGCTCCTCTTGGCGGATACCTTAATCGGACAGGAAAAGCGGACAGACAGGCGGTCGATCGAGGCGAAAATATGGCGAGCAGGTTTGGTTGTCGCGGATGGCGGATATTCTGACGGGCGAGTCTGAGGAATGAGAACTATCGGCCAGCGACGAGGACCAGCGGTCAATCTCAGCGAATGACGTTGAAGGAGAGCTCGGCGATCTGAGTGGCGGAGACTATAGCGGTCTCAGTCAGTCTTGCAGAATAAACGGTCTGCGGTCATAATGGGGGATAGCGGTCAGCGGCCACGACAAGCGTCCGCTAAAGGCCCCCTCTTCTGGGAGAATGGGCCGTTATGACGGTGGATGATTGGGTTTCTGGGCCATTGGGCCTGTACTGTAGATCCATCTGGGCTCGAGTATTCTGATTGCTATTTTACCCATAACAGATCACCTCCCAACTTCTTATATTCCACAAACATGTAATTTCCACAACATGTTTCTTTTCAATTTCACAATACACGTTCCATAATATGCAATTTCAAAATGAATTCCATAAAACACATAGGTGTTAACATATATATGACAGATATATATATCGTGTGTGAGTGTTTCCATTATATACATATCCCAAAACATAAATATAGATGTTGAAAGTTTCAATTTTAAAACCATTTCTTATAAAAGGACCATGTGTATACTTAGTGTACTTTAAGCATCACGTAACGATTTTCTACTAACATCAATATGAAGTTACTATAATATCTCAACCACTAAATGCGGAATTTACTACATCGCGACGTACGGTAAAATTATCTCAATTATGGGCATCTTCAACACGAAATTTTCTACATCGTGTATTATAGTGCAGCTTCTCACTATCACTCACAACTAGGTACAAAATTTTCTACATCATATCCTATTGTAAGTAACTATAAATCTCAACAACTACGAGCGAAATTTTCTACATCGCCATGTAATGCCAAAACTCTAATGCTACGATATGCACATGATTTTTAAGTCAAACTTTACTTTAAACGTTTTGAAAATAACTTTTGTCTTCGAATCTCATCTCTTGATTCGAGACATAACTTTTTACTCAATATCAAACGTATCCAACTTATAATTTGAAAAATCATTTTGTACTATCTTTAAACAAAATACATTACGATATAAATGGAAGTTGAAATAAAGTAAATGAAGTATACTTACCTCAATTCAAGTAATAGCAACTTGATCGTCTCAATGAGTTTCTCGTGTCTCGCTCGCCTGCTTGTCACCTATATGTCAATTTCTCATTATACTTTATTCAATGTATATAACTGAAAACGTAACAATAGAATTTTCAATATAAATCAATCTATTAAAAACCCGTTACGCTATAACTTTTTGGATTCAATTTTAACTCGTTCGAGACTTTCTAATTCCGATTTCTTCATACAAGTTTTACTTTTAGGCCCCTAGGATCATCCCTATATGGTTCGTTTGGTCTTCTGAGGCTTAAAACAAAAAGTCAACTTTTTAATAACCCGTTTGACCAAAGAAAATAGATTTAGAACCGGTGCTCATTTCCCGTCCGTTTCTTTTTCTAGCAACTCCTTGTCCCATAACTAAGTCACCCGTAAAGTTTCGTCGAAAAATTATATCGTTTGCTATGTTAAATATAGGAAAAACGCCATGTTTTGGGCACTTTTCGTTGCACTTTTTGCATCGAACGAGCGATGATAGTTTTTTTTCGTATCTAAGCTCCTTTTACCTAATTATGATCAACTAAAGTCATTCCATGCAATAAAAATTACATTTACTTAGTTATTTCACTTATCGACTCTCTAACGGCACTATTTTGAGTATAACTTACGCAATTTTTATCGGAATCGATCTGTCCCAAAACTTATGGTTTTCTATGACTCCTAGGCATCATTTGAGGTGTAGAACATTCCCATATGGGTTAGAACAAGTCAGGTCTTACCAGACCCCTTTATGAGCTCGGGATTATCAACTTGTTTCTATGCACTATTTTACTCTCTGCTAGATTGTAGGTTATTCTTGTACCTATATGTATCCATGTCAATTTTGTTGATTCCTACTCATTTATGCATGCTTTTAGGACCCTAATTATGTCACAAACATCAACAAAACACATGTATAGCTACTGCCCTTCACCTTAGCCGAATTGCCTTTCACACGTCTAGTTTCTATTTTTCCAATCTAACTCTACTATGAGTTTTTCTAATCATATTTGTGCATGATTTTAAACTTAAAGGGGTCAAAACACCATGGCGTTACATACCTCTTCATTGACCATGACTCTTCTTGCACAACACAACACTACTATTTCAATTTCTACTATCAAATACACACAAAGGTACAAATTTTTCATGCATGGCAGCTCACATCATTTAGCTCCTAAAATCACATAAACCCTAACCTTTTACTTTGGTTTCTTGTTTAATCTTTCAAGTTCTTGACAATAAAAGTAGTTTAAGAATCTACACTAAAACAAGCAAACTAACTTCATAAATTCATCATCCAAACCTATAAATCTACATACATAATTTTTCATATAAATATCATGAAACTTACTTGATTTATAGGTTTGATTTGTTTGTTTTAATACTATAGAACCTCCCTAGCTTAATTCCATCTTGGTTTGGCCTTGTAGGTGGATGAAAAGCACTTGAGATTAGAGGCTCTAAGCTACCGTGAACATCCCTTGGTTGACCGACCCTCACTTCTCTTTCTCTCCCTCTTTTGCCGTTCACTTTTTGCTTTGTTTCTACTTTTGTCGTGCAACATCATTGCTTTCAAGAGTTCATCCCTTTTTATATCATGATTGCTAATTTGCTAAGACTAAAATGCCCTTTACTTGTATCTCATGTAAAAGCTCCATGAAGGGACAAGTTTGACAATGCATGAATTTAAAATATTAATTAGTAAGAATGTATGACAACTAATATATGATAATTCATATTTAACTTTTTATTTGTCATTTATTCATTGGTTCAAGTTTAATGACATGGATTTTGACTTTTATTCGAGCCCATTCCATGTAACACTCACACCAAAATCATAAATTGATTTGGTTTGAATTTCTTATCACTTTGTATTCGTACTGGGGTCAGTCAAACGACATCCGACTTGCGATACAAAAATATAATCAACCTCAAATAATACTACTGAAGGCCTATGATTCGACCGTAACTTAATTCCAAGGTTTCTAATATTGTAAAATAATAAATCTGGGTGAGGGCTTACAAGCACAACTTAACTACTCAACTTATGATAATGAGATGTATGCTTTGGTGAGGGCATTGCAAACATGACAACATTATTTGTTACCAAAGGAGTTCATGATTCATACAGATCATGAGTCATTGAAACACTTGAAATGACAAAGTAAGCTGAACAAGCGTCACGCCAAATGGATGGAATTCATAGAATCCTTTCCATATGTGATCCAATATAAGAAAGGTAATGAGAACATCGTGGCAGATGCGTTATCTAGAAGATATGCTTTAATCTCTACTCTTTCAACTAAGTTGTTAGGATTTGAGCAATTGAAGGAATTGTATGCACATGATCGTGATTTCTCTAATGTTTATAATGCTTGTGAGCATGCTGCATTTCGTGATTTCTATAGGCATGAGGGATTTCTTTTTAAGGGGGAAAAATTATGTGTGCCTAATAGTTCAATTTGGGAATTGTTTATTCGTGAGGCTTATAGTGGAGGTCTTATGGGACATTTTGGCATTGACAAAACTTTGAGCATCTTGCACGAACACTTCTTTTGGCCTAATATGCGTAAGAGTGTTGAGAAAATCTATTCTAGTTGCATTTCATGTAGACAAGCCAAATCTAGAACTCGACCCCATGGATTATACATGCCTTTGCCCGTGTCAACAAATCCTTGGGTTGATATTTATATGGATTTTGTTTTGGGCCTACCAAGGACTAGAAATAGAAAGGATTCAATTTTTGTAATTGTAGATCGTTTTTTCAAAATGGCTCATTTTATACCATGTCATAAAACTGATGATGTTGTGCATATTACTGATTTATTCTTTAAAGAGATTATGCGTTAACATGGCATTCCTAAAACCATTGTGTCCGATCTAGATGTTAAATTTTTGAGTCACTTTTGACGAGTGCTTTGGTCCAAACTTGGTGATGTGAACCCCGTATATAAAGATATGACACCCACGACCAAATTGAAACACAACCCCAAGAAAGATTAAAACAGGTTTATAAAATAAGAAATTTTGACTCATTGATTATATGTCAATCAAGAACCAAAGTTATAAAGAACTTTGACCCAATGATTAGAATTCAATCAAGAACCAAAATTATAAAAAAAAGGATATTGATGCTACTCCCAAGACATAGATGAGAAGGTGGAAGATAAGTCATGATTTGATCGCCATAAGCGCAAAGCTTGATAAGATCACTTGTTCATGAAGAACAAGAGAGAAAATTTACTCTCTCAATTCAACATAAGTGGCTGCATCTTTATTCCTCTTGTTGTGTTTTTTTAGGGTTACAAGACAAGCCTTTTTATAAGTAAAGAAAATAAAACATAACACGAAACCCTAGGCCTCGAACAATTGGGCTCACTAAATATACTCATGGGTTTACAATAATTAAATATGAGTTTAATTTAATTATAATATATTAGCCCAAATAATATACATTAAAATAAAATAGGCTAACTTAACTTAAAACTCATTACAATTAAAAATAAATTCAACCCAATTTATTAAAGCTTAAATAACTTTAGTTTGCCGTTAATTATCTTCCATTAGCATCCAAAGCCTTCATGATAAGTGATTTTAAACTTGAACAATGTTTTGAAGCCTTGGTGATTCGTCCAAATTTACTTGCTTGCTTGGATCCCATCACTTGGTACTAAATTGTTGTTTTCTACTGCTTCCCATCCTCAAACTGATGGGCAAACTGAAGTAGTAAATAGGACTTTGGGAATGTTGTTGCGTGCTTTGATTGGAAGGAATGTTAGAACATAGGAAGATAATCTATCTTTTGTTGAATTTGCATATTATAGGAGTGTGCCTTCTATCATTGGGTTTTCTTCTTTTGAAATTGTGTATGGATTTAATCCACTAACTCCTTTGGATCTTTGGCCCATTCCTTTAAGTGAGATTTCTAATACAGATGGACACAAAAAGATAGAAATAGTTAAATCCATTCATGACAAAGCAAGACAAAAGATAGAAAAGTGAAATGAGCAAATTGCATCACAAGTGAACAAAGGAAGGCGTATGGTGTTATTTGAACCAGGAGATTGGGTTTGGGTTCACATGCGCAAGGAAAGATTTCCTTCTAAAAGGAAATCAAAATTAGATGCTTGTGGAGACGGACCTTTTCAAGTTGTTGCAAAGATCAATGACAATGCATACCGCATTGATCTACCTGGTAAGTATGGTGTTTCAGCTACTTTTTATGTTTCTGATTTATCCCCCTTTGATATTGATGCAGGATCTGATTTGAGGATGAATCCTTTTGAAGGGAGGGGAAATCATACAAATGTCGCTCCATACGCCACTAGTGTTCAAGGAAGTGACTTGGAGATTCATCTTGGAGATTTTAGCAGACCAATCACTAGGGCCCAAGCTAAAAGGTTAAAGGAACAACTTCAACTATTTGTGTAAAATTGGGTTGATAATGGGATGTCCAAGCATGAAGATTTTAAAGAGCCCAAGTTAATTAATTTAATTGGGCTAAAATATTCTCTAGCTTTGGATTCAACCCATATTTTTTCCAATCATCCAAGTGGTGTCTAGATTCATGCATTAATGGCAAAAATCAAGGAGTCATTAATGGCAAGAATCAACATTCATTCACTAATGACAAGAATCAAGAATCATTAACTAATGGCAAGAATCAAGGAATCACAAGAGTTATTTTGACATTCATGAGGGAGTTGACTTACCTTGATTAGTGTCTAGGTTCAATATACATTTTGGTTGTAAAAACTTTAAATAGGGCTGCTTGATTTCATTTTGATAGATCTGATTAATTTTTAAAACAATTCCTATACGGAATATGAGAAAGTTTGCTTTCTTATGATTTTATGCATACGGTGTTGAATTGATGCAATTGAGTTCATCTTTGTATTTCAATTCTACTTCCTATTTCTATTGTTCCTAATTGCTTTGATCTTGGGTTTAAGGGTCATTCTCTTGGGTTCTTATCAAAACGCATTTCTTGGGCGATAGAACAAATCTATCTGAATTACTTTGGTGTGATTCAAATTTGGTTGTGAGTGATAAAGAGTTCGAAGAAGCAATTTGGGTCTTGGGGTTTCGCATCATACGAGCTGCCAACCTATTACTCTATCTATGAGCTGGCGTGTATACACATCACAAACAACAAAAAAATGACAAATGACAAGTTTACCAGATAAAAAAAAAAGGTTTCAGTTTCAAACAAAAACTCAAACAATAAGAAAATGAAGAACAAGTCATGCACGAACCCAGAAAAGCACTGATAATGCAACCTAAAAGAAGTTAAAAACCAAAGAAGAAGTCATGAGAACTTACTGTAAATAAAGCTGAACTGGGTGACTCTTATAGAAACCAGAGGCTGATCTTCGAACAAAGATGGAGAATGAATGCAGCAGTCGAGAGAAAAAGCAGAGAAGTTTTGATGGTGATCGGATTTTGAAAATGACAAGTGAGAGGGAAGACAAAAAGGCTTCCACCTTTTTATAGCGGCAACACCCCAATCATTGGATCTTGAGGCCCAATAACCGCTCTAAATCTAACGGCATAGCGCGACGTTCAGGATTCGATCATCATGCGCCATTAGTTGAAAGACGTGCATTAAATGCACACTCTATAAGAGACGTACATCGAAATCGTCACCTGAGAGGCTGTCGCATGTCTCGATATAAGACAAATTTGAAAGTGGAATAACTGTTCCTACCAAGCCAGCAAGCTCAGAGCTCTCAGTCCACAGGACGCCCTAAGAGCTGGGGGGCTTATGTTATGGGTATTTTCTAGATCACCCAAATGGGCTGACCCAATAAGCCAGGTCTTGTAAGCCCTTATTCTCATTCTGTGAACTCCCTAGTAATAAAAGAATGAAACTCCTAAAGTTGTCAATAGTTCAAGTATAGATTGTTAAAGTTATTTGATGCATTACAGAACATAAATATAAAGAGGGGCAAAAGGGTCATTTTTGCCAAATAAAAGTCCTATATATCCATAGAAGTGATTAGAATAACTTAGTTGTGGGAATTAGGAGAATTCTTAAAAGTTAATGGGATGTCACAAGATTAGTGCAAAATTGGAGGACATTTTTGTTAATTTTCAACTAATGGCATGTCATGTAAATATGTGACAAACTTTGAGGGCCAATTTATAAAAGAAGCCTATATATATAAGTGTTGGTTTCCGACACTTGATCATTTTTTTGAAAGCAAAATAGAGAGGAAGAGAAGTGAGAGGGGTGGCAAAGAGGAGAAGGAAAGGGAGAGGAAGATTCAAGGCCATTTCAAGTAATCTAAAGCTCCAAAATCAAGTTGCAAGGTGATCTAAGCTAGAGAAACAAACCCTAAGCAAATTTGAGGTAAGTTTCCATGAATTTGTTTAAGTTTAATGTTAGTTGGGTTGTAAGATGGGTTAATGGATCAAGTTAGTTTTGATATGTATTTTGATGTGGGATTTCCTTGAAATCAAGTTTAGAACTTTATTAGTATAGGAAGGAAGCTTGATTTACAAGGAATCATGCATGAATGATGATGTAGCGTTTATGTAGAGAAAATCCTAACTCTTGATATAGGCTTGTAGGAAGTAAATTGAGTTATAGATAATGTGTTTGATGAAAAGTCTAAGTGAATATCAATGTAAAAACCTTGAAATCTTAGAGAAGCAAAATGATGTGTGGTGGTGTGCGCTAGAATGGTTCGACCAAGGAAGGGGATATGTGACCCCATTATATTTTAATCCTTTTGAGCCTTAGTTCATGCATATTATGAGTTAGAAATGCTATTAGAAGTGTTAGAATTGAAAAAGGAAAGACATAGAGAGATAAGTTGAGAATTTCGAGCTAGATGAAGGGGCCATAGAGATTTGACTTATTTGAGCTTAATTGGGGTTGTTCTAGACCTCAAAACATATCTAGGAATCATAGAAAACTATAGGAATTAGAAGGGAACGATTTCAATAAAAATTGAAGTTATGGTTAAAATAGTGTGCGTATGAAGTCGTAATATAAAATATGAATGTATCTGCATTCTTAAATGCATGAAATGAATTTAATTGATCATATTAAGTAAAAGAACTTTAGATACGAAGGAATTGAATTCGGTGCATGTAGGATGCAAAAATATGCATAAAAAAGTACCCGAAAAAGGGCGTTTTTCTTAGATTTGACACAGCAAATGATAGAATTTTTCGATGAAATTTTACGGGTGACCAGAATGTGAGATAAAAGGACCGTAGGAAAAAGAATAAAAGAAAATGGAGCCCCGAGTAGGGCTATGCATTCAATTCGGGTTTAGAGGGTCCAAAAATGGTGATTTTGAGTTCCGAGCCTCCAGTGACCATTCTAAGTATTCTGGAGTGTCCCTAGGTGATAATAATTAAGGTTTGTACAAAGAAATAGGAATTTAAAAGCCTTGGTCAAGTTAGAAACTAGATGAGAAAGTTGTAGTGTAAAGAGTATTTAACAGAGTTCATTGTGTTTCAAGCTTTATTTATAGTTTAATAAAGGTTATTTTAGCAAAGTTTGAATAAGACTATGATGTGTAGGTTCAGAGCAGGCTAGCGGAGCAAGGGAGGCTCGTTAGAGCTCATGGGCGAGCGTGGAATCGAGGTGAGTACACTAACTCACATTGTGTTCAATTGTGTTGTTTATTGATATTTTATTTATTATCAAAAAGATTTATGGAAAATGTCAATCTACATTCAAAGTGATTTTTGAAAGTAAAAACATATTTGTGGAAGTTGAGCTTCAAAGCTCTAGTTAAAGATTTCAAAAGATAAGTTCTTTAGTGCTAATGCATTTAGAAGGAAATTTCAAAAGAAAGTTGTTTTGGTGCTAATAGCACTTAGTAAAGAAAAAGATATTTTCAAGGCCTTTCGTATACCCCTTAAAGTTAGGTATGAGTAAGCGCTACGGTGAGCGATGCAAAAAATTCCATCCATAGTTGCTCAGAGTTTCAGCTTAGCACAACGCTACATATTGTGATGCAACAAATTCCGCAATGTAGTCGCTCATATTTTGATATAGTTCCTTGCGCTACGGTTGCGATGCAGAAAATTTTGCACGTAGTCGTCAAGCCTATTTAATAGCTCGCACCACAATTAGTGATGCAGAAAATTTTGCTACGTGGTTGTTGAGAGTATTAGTAGTGTCACGGTTGGTGTTAATAGAAAATCGCCACGTGATATAGTAGTTGGGGCTATTAGAAGTAAAAAGAGTTTTGTAAAGATTTCTATGATGTCAATGAGTTATAATGGTTTAGTTATGAATTGTTGAATTATTGTAAATGATCTAAGTTATATTGTTGTTTCGTTATATTTTTTTGTAAAACCTCCATAGGTACTCACGTGGACAATCAAAACGCACAACCATAAATCAAAAATTTTCTCCAATAGATTAGGTGGGTGAAATCGACAAGTACCTCACATTAACACATGTGTATATTTTGTTAAATGAAAAAAAAAGCAAGTATTGGAATAATTTTGTGTAAATTTGAATTACCATATTTTGTATGATATAAATAACCTTATATATAGCTTCTGTTATGATATAAATGTTTGAGAATCAAATTATGGATTTTATGAAAATGAGTTGTGGTTGAGATGTATGAATTGAAAAAGAAGAAGTTGTGTTGTGAATGACTTATTGGGAGTGTATTTTCTATGCAGGAACTTTGAAAATCTTATAAAAACAACGTTATGCTGCCGGATTTTTATTAAAACAGTCTTGGAATTTGAAATTTAAAATGATCACTTTTGTGACTATGAATGAATGAAGTTTGAAATTTAATAACTCAACCCAACAAAATTTAAGACAATGATATTAAAGTGATTTCCAAGCAAAAGCAAAATTGGCAAGTTTCAGGGTTCACTCCACGATTCCATTTAGTCGACTAGTCGATCTTAAGAGGGAGTCGTTGGAGTGCCAGGCAAGACCTACCAAATATTAGCCTAAAGGGAATCTAGTTTGCGTCTCTTCAGGTCCAATCTCCCAGCTCGCAGAAGCCAGCCCTTGGAAATCATACCCTCCGCTCGCGTACCTTACACTACGGCGATGTCAAGCTCGCTTTGGTCAGCTCTCACATTATAGCCAGACTAAGATCGCCAGTCCCCATTTCGCAGTCTGTGAGGCTAGATCCAACTTATAGCATGCCTTGCATGTCAAGAAATCTATTTCAGATTAATTGCAGCGTGATTTGGGGAAATCTCATCTAATCAGCGTGGGTTTAGCGTCTAAATCAGGCTTTGACAGAGTTGATCTGACATTTATCAGGTGCATTAAATGTGCATTAAATGTAATCATCATTATATTTTAACTTATTATACTCTACTATAGCACCTCCTCTCTATAAATAGAGGAGGATTTTCATTGTAAAAAAAAAAGAGAGAAACACCGAGTATAAACTTTGCTGTTACTCTGCCTAAATAGTGAGAGAAAAACAGTGATGTAGGCCTAATTTTGCTGAACCATTCTAAAAATCTTGTTGAGTTTGTTCTTCGTTTGCCCTCCTTTTTATCTCTTCATCTATTTCTTGTTTTGTTGTAATCGTTTTGCAGCATTGGGCTTTGAAGAACCTGGTTGACTAGTTTTCAACGTCAACACATACTAAATTGAAACAAAATTAAATGACCATTAAATACATACAATAATTTTTAAGAGTCATTCTTTATATACAAATTACATGATTTTCCCATAACAATGTTCAACGCCCTTCGTAAACATTGACACAATACCATAGACTGAAAAACAGGCTTTCCTGGCATCAGACACTCAGTGTCTACCTCCTGGAATCACATTTCACGTACACAATCAATTTTGGGACTGGATGACAGGACTCAAACTAGATTCTCTCTATACTCTTATCTGGAGGGTCTCGCCGGACACCCTAACAGATCTTTTTTTATCCGACTTGTCGAATAAAAGAGATGCACGAGGCGAACCCCTTAATCTTGTCTGTTTCCTTTATCTTACTTAAGTTAAAACTTGTTTTTCAGAAAATAGTTGGGTTGATGTGAATTTTTTGCATTTCTTTAAAACAATTTTTATTAAAATTTTGACAGCATAACGGTTGTATTTTGAACATTTTCAAATTTAACCTGTAAAGAAAACGTACTTCGAACTATATCTAATCACCTCCCAACTTCTTTTAGCCACACTTATGCAATTTCTCATGTAAGCATTTTCACAAACATACAATTCTCGTATGCACACATTTCAACTATCGTATTGTCATGCAAACTCAACTAGAAGTTTCAAGTATAGATGCGTATTATATGCAAGTGTCTCAAAATACATAAGTATACATAACATCACATCAAGAACCATCATTCACATGTCCACAATTCAAGTTATGCTATCATTTTGATTATATTATTTACAACATCCAAAATATGTGGATTTTCATTCGACACCTTGACTTGTCGCCCACCTATATAGAATGATGACCCTGTCACGCAGTCACTCATGATGGCACCTGATAAGATATATAAACTACACACCAAACAACCATGTCAGTGAAACATAATAAGGTAATAAAATCATATAACTATATAATAATTTGTAAACTTACTTAATCTTAAAAGTTTCGATTTTTAAAACTTTTCTTTATAAAAACTCCATTTATACCCCTAAAGTGCTAGAACTATCACGAGACGAATTTTTTGACTAACACCAAATGTGAAGCTAATGAGATATTTCGATCACTACGATACGAAATTTTCTACATCGTAAGTATAGTGTGAAACCATCTCAAATTTGAGCAACTATAATGCAAAATTTTCTACATCGCGATTGTAATGCTATATATAAAGTATAACTCTAGGCGACTACGGGTGGAATTTACTACATCGCAACGTAGTGCCAAAACTACAAATCTAAACGATTATATGTGGAATTTCTACATCGCAATGTAGTGCTAGAAATC
Source organism: Dimocarpus longan (assembly GCA_022984855.1). Taxonomy (NCBI): domain Eukaryota; kingdom Viridiplantae; phylum Streptophyta; class Magnoliopsida; order Sapindales; family Sapindaceae; genus Dimocarpus; species Dimocarpus longan. Next base: position 1,286,644 of record CM041026.1, read on the forward strand.
TCTCTATATCTTAGTGATTATGTACGAAATTTTTTACATCATACATATTACGCTAGATATTCTAAAAACCGAGCGACTACGGACGAAATTTTCTACATCGCCACTGTAATACCCTAACCTTTAATTTTGGATAAATAGTGACTTTCGAGGAATAGTATCCGGATGAATAGTAAATTTCAAAAATTTTACTTTAGGATTCAAAAACCCTGGAATGAATAATAGAGTCCATAGAAACTGAAACAGATTAAAAAAGAGTTCATTGGAATAGATTTCGAATGGTCAGAACGAAACTTATTAAAAACGTCCTTTTTGAGTTATTAAAAATAATAATGATCCGAAGACCGTTTGAATTTTTTTTTCGAAGCTTAAGATTAATTAGTTAGATACCCAATTAGAGTACCCCATGGTTAATTTGATGATTAGATGACCATAGAATATTTTTGGAATTTTATTGACTTGGAACTTGGAATTAAATTATAAAGATGATTTGAGTAAATTATAATTTAAGTGTATATGGATTTGATGTGAGTAAATGGGAGTAATGAAATCCTAGAAGAAACATAAATCCATGTGAAAGTTTATTAGCCAATAAGAGTTTGCCAAGAAAAAGTGGAAAATGGTGGAAGTTAACTAAGGTTAATTGGAATTTAACTTTAGTTAAAGTTAACCAATGGGTGTTATGTAATTAGGCAATGTTTGAGGCACTTTTTAACAAGTTTTGGAGGGCCTATATAAAGACACTCTCAGCTAGAAATTGAGGCAGAAACCTTCACTCATTCAGCTCACCAAATCGTGAGAAACAAAAGCTGAAACATGAGAGAGAGTTGAAGCAGAGAGCTATCTGCATAGGTTTCAGAGAATCAGTACATCTCCTTCATCCACCGTTGGATCGAGCTGAAATTTGTTGGGTATGTAAATCACACATGGTTATTACTTATGAATGGTTTGATTTTCAATTGAATGTGTCTAGGGTGAGTATGGCTTTCGAAACAGGGCTGGCCGGATAATAGGGCACAACCAGGACAGTCTTGCTTATTTCGCCATATCTTCTTTGTTAACCATTGGATCAGCTTCAAATTTGGTCTGGAGGTTCCTCAGATGTTTTTTATCAATCTGAATGGTGGGATTCATGAGCAAATGTTTCTGTAGAGAGAAAGAAATCTGTGACCAGTACCTTTAGGTTTGTGGTATTATTTTTTTTATTTTGTTTAAAGTTTAAATTGTTTGATTTACAATTTGGGTTAAAGTTGGAGATGTTTTAAGTGGATGGTGAAAATTTTTTTTAGAGGATTAAATTGAATCTAAATGAAGTGAATTAAGGTAGTAGTTATGCCTTGGAATGATTAAAATGAGTATGGTAATTTAAGATAAAGAGATGTTGTGTAGCATGGAGGAAAATTCAAGTTTTAGGGGCTGAGATGAGGGCTGATCTATATATCGTTTATTTGAGTTATGTTAAGATATAAAAATTTGCTTAGATATCAAATTTAAATGTTGGAATTGGAAGGAAATGTGTAGGAAGGAAATTGTTAAGTTTCAAGTTACTATAGAGTAAATAATGAGAGAATTATGTTTTGTTAAATGCTATATTTTTGTGTTATCAATTATGTGATGATTAGGTTGTAAATGAGCCATTTAAGTAAAATAATGATGAAGAATTAGTATGAAAGCTCTCCTAGCAATATTTGGTTAGATGAAGAGCAATTGTGTTTAGGTGAATAATGTGTTTGAGAGAATAACCAAGTCAATCTCATGAAACAATGTGTTATGTGTGCATGTGTAGTACACGGTCACAAGGGGATGGGTGATTACCTTGAACATTTATCCATATGAGCTTGATTCGATGCCTATTATAGCTTAAGAAATCATATGAAAATACTAGTTTTGTAAAAAGAAATTAAATGTAATCAATGTGTAGTGTGTGTGCATGTCACGGCCTATGAAGGGGCATGTGACTCCATTGTGTTTTGATGGTATTTATGACGTATTTAGGGTCATAAAAGCATGCATAAATGAGTAGGAATCAACAAAATTGACATGGATACACATAGGTACAAGAATAGCCTAAATCTAGTAGAGGTTAAAATAGTGCATAGAAGCATGTTGATAATCCCGAGCTCATAAAAGGGTCTGATAAGACCTGACTTGTTCTAACTCATATGGGGATGTTCTACACCTCAAATGATGCCTAGGAGTCATAGAAAACCATAGGTTTTGGAACGGATTGATTCCGATAAAAATTATGCAAGTTATGCTCAAAATAGTGCCGTTAGTGAGTCGATAAGTGAAATAACTATGTAAATGCAATTTTTATTGCTTGGAATGACTTTAGTTGATCATAATTAGGTAAAAGAAACTTAGATACGAAAGAAAAACCATCGTCGCTCGTTCGATACAAAAAGTGCATCGAAAAGTGCCCAAAACAGGGCGTTTTTCCTAGATTTGACATAACAAACGATAGAATTTTTCGACGAAATTTTACGGGTGACTTAGTTAGGCGATAAGGAGATGGAAGAAAAAGAAACGGACGTGAAATGAGCACCGGTTCTAAATCTGTTTTTGTTGGTGAAATGAGTTATTAAAAAGTTGACTTTTTGTTTTAAGCCTCCGGAGACCAAACGAATCATACGGGGATGATTCTAGGGGTCTAAAAGTAAGACTTTTATAAAGAAATCGGAATTAGAAAGTCTCAATTGAGTTAAAATCGAGTTAGGAAAGTTATAGTGTAAAGAGTTGTTAATAGAGAAAAGTGTATTAGAAATGTTATTTTAAGTCTTGAGCTATGTGATTAAGCAAGTAATGATAAGAAATCGATATGTAGGTGACGCGTAAGCAAGCGAGGCAGGAGAGGTTCGTTGAGGCAGTTGAGCTGCGTGGAGTGAGGTAAGTGTTCTATCACTTACGCTATTTCCATTCTTCCTTTAAACATAATTGTATCATTGTAGTTAAATGATTTTCAAAATCTTGAGTGAAAGCTTGGTAAAATGATTTTTACGTTGGATCTAGAAAAGAGAATTTAAAAGTGAATAGTTTTCGAAAAAAGAGAGGAGTGAAGAGTTTTAAAACCATTTGTATACCCTTAATTTACATGAGATTTAGCGCTACGTGACAAGGTAGAAATTCCGCCCGTAGTCGGTTAGAATTATAATTTTGGGCGCTATAGGGCGATGAAGAAATTCCCGCTCGTAGTTGTCAGAGTTACAATTATTATATAGCACTACAATCGCAATGAAGAAATTCCGCATTGTAGTTGTTTAGAACTGAGATGATTTCTCACTACTTTTGCGATGAAGTAAATTTCGCTCGTAGTAGTCAAGATATTTTATTAGCTTTACGTTTGGCAACATACGAAAAATTGGCCTTGTGATGGTTCGAATACTCTATGGGTATACATGTAGTCTTGGAAACTAAAAGTTTTTTTAAAAAAATCGAAACTTTAAGATTAAGTAAGTTTATAAATTGTTATATATAGCTATGTGATTTACTACCTTGTTATGTTGCATTAATATGGTTGTTTGGTGTGTAGTTTATATATCCTATCGGGTGTAATTACGAGTGACTGCGTGACAGAGTCATCGTTCTCTATAGGTGGGCGTCGAGTAGATGATTTGCATAAACTCTAGATACATTTTGGATGTTGTAAATAATAAAATCAAATGATAACATAACTTGAATTGTGGATATGTGAATGATGGTTCTTGATGTGATGTTATGGATACTTATATATGTTAACGTCGAAAAAAGGGTTCCCTTAGTCAACGAGGTTGTTTTAGGGCCCAAGATGCAGTTTCAGATGTTCAGTAGAATGCATATAGAGTAGTAAGAATGAGAAGGAGAGGTCAGAGGTGAGGAGAAGAGACACGAAAGATTTTTAGAGTGGTTCGGCCCAAAAAGATGTCTACGTCTACTGTTCACTCTGTCACTATTTTGGCAGAGTAACTACACTCAGAAATTGGGGATCCTTTTTACAGTGAAATTCGTCCCCTATTTATAGAGAAAGGGGACATGCTACAGTAAAACAGAATAAGACAAAAGTAAACAGTTAGCTGCAGTTACAATGATAAACAACATTTAATGCGCCGAGATCTTAATTAATGCGGCTGATAGTGCATTAAATGCGGTCGAAAATACATTAAATACGGTCGAATCCGTTGCTTCTGAGGTCTACCCAAGGGAGATTTCTGATGACTGGGTCGGATATGTCATAATGGGCTATCGAAACCGTGATCACATCTTCTGGTGGTAATAGCGTGCATGGCACATTTTGAAACTGTACCCTGTATGACGTCTTTGACCTCTGTTGACTGGGGCTCTTAAGAGCAAGTCGGGGATGGATCTTCCAACAGATGAAGTATCAAGTCAGCTAGGAGAGTAAGTAAATCTCTGATAAGTATAGCTACTTGGAGAGTCGAGGAGGCAGATTTTAAGTCAACATGTCCACAATTGGTCATGGCAGTGAGGCAGGCAATATTGCGAATGAAGGAGCCGGTATACGGCCATGCTGAGAGATAACCGGTTAGTTTAACTGGATTATCATGTCTGACGGATGACTCCTCTTGGCGGATATCTCAAAAGGACAGAATCAGCGAATAAACAGGCGGCCTGTCGTGGCGGATATGGCTAGCGGTCAGCGGTCAGTCTGAGCGATGGGAGTTAACGGTCAGCAATCAGGACCAACGGTCAGACTGAACGAACAAAACAGACGGATAGACTAACTGATAAAGCTGACGACCAGGATGACGGATGGAGTCAGCGATCATAGATAACGCTCAGAATTGGCGCCTACGGTTAGAATCAGCGGATAGGCTGAGCGATAGCGATTAGCGGTCACGAATGGCCCCTCCGTGAGGAAGGCGGATCGACAGAGATGTCGGATTATTGGGCCTTTGAGAAACTGGGCCTGCACTGTAGATCCTTTTGGGTCCGATTATTCTGATCGTTAAATTATCCATAACATTAAGCCCCCTGGCTCTTGGTGCTTCAAGGAGGACCAGGAGCCATAAATTATAGGGCGAGCAGATTAGGCGGGAACAGTTACAGAATGGAGGCGGTTACAGTACCTTTTGAATTCCACTTTATTGCCAGGCCATGTGGAGCTTCCTCAGACAACGGTTACGAGTCATACTACGCGCCGTGCGCATTTAATGCACGTCTCTCAACTGACATGCTGCATGATGACAAAATCCTAGGAATCACGCCACGTCGTCAGATTGGGGGCGGTTACACAGCTGTCTTGATCCAACGGCTGGGGCTAAATTATTTTTAAAAGAAAGAAGACCCTCCCATTTTCTTCTTCTTCCAGCATTTTCAAGACTCACAAGTACCTTCATCATTTTTTTCCTCTGCTTTGATTTTTCATCTCTGTTCAACAATCATCGTCTGTGGCTACCAGCTACCACCACATTCGAGGTAAGGCTCTTTCTCCCTGCTCACATTGCTTTCGTTATTGCTGTTTTTCATTCATTGAGTAGTACTTGCTTCCCTGAGGATCTGGACCAGTTGGTACGGATAGTCTCCGTACTGCCCCTGGTCCGGTGGAGTCCAGTAATAGTATAGGGTAATTTGCTCAGTTCTTCTTCTTTCTTTCCTCAATATTGGGGGGAAACTTTACTGAATGAGGCCCTTATCCCCCCCTTCACGGCTTCTTAGGCGCACGGCTCGACGCTTAGGCTTAGTAGACTTAGGCTTCTTTTGTTCTTTGAGTCTGGTTGGTTGTCAGCGGCCTAACTGGCTATTTCTTTTATAGATGTCAAGTCGTGGGCTCCGATACCGTCGAGTCATGTCTAGTGAAGAAAGCTCTGGGGGGAGGTCTCCTCAACATGACGGGGACTCTTCAAGCGCAACCGCTCAGGGCAGTGGGGATGCGTCGAGTTCCTCTGGGCGAGGGGAGACCTTTGCCTATCAGACCTTCTATCAACATTACTCCAGATGACCCTTGAAAAGCTTAAGACCGTGGCTGAGGCATACCACTTCCCCTCCGGTTATCATGTCATGGTTCCTACTCACCGCGACCATGCGGCTGATCCCCCTAATGGATTCATAGCGATCAGTCACCAGCATGTGAAATCGGGGTTTAGATTCTCAGTTCCTTCATACCTAGTAGACCTGTTAAATGACTTGGAGATAGCTCCCTTCCAACTAACACCAAATTCTTACGGCCAAATAACCACCTTGGCCTACATCTTTCTCAAAAACGGCCTTCCACCACCAACATCGAATATAATCCAGAGCCTCTTCTTTTTTAAGTCCACTACCAGTCCTCATGCCACTAAACGAGATGACATTTACTATATAACCGCTCGTAACTCCCCCTACAAGGCATTTCTGCCACAGAAGGTTGGCAAATCAAACGTAGGGGATTATAAGTCCCAGTGGTTTTATGCCTCTTGTCTGTCCCTACTGAAGTTCGTCCATTTTGATTTCAATAACGGTCCTGGTGAGCGCATTTCTGCTCGCTGCTGGAGCGCGTACATACACATCCTTATGCCATATTATTATTGACATTTTCTCTTCCCGTATGCATCTTTCATCAAATGATCGGTCAATCTCTCAGACAAGGAGACAAAGGTGCTAAAAAGGTTCGCCGAGGTGAAGGACCCCGATGACGATTATCTTCCATCCAACTTCTTCCTGGGAAATATGGGCTCGCACCTGGAACTAAAACCACTCCTCTGAAATTGGCCTTTGACGTTGGAGTACGAAAAGGCAGGGAAATTAAATCTATCTTTGCAGGATCGGGAGAAAGTACTTCTGCCCCAGCCCCCAAGAGGCCCAAAACAATGGTGGAACTCGAAATGTTCTCTCCGCCATCCTCACCAGCAGTTGAGACAGAGGAGCCTGAGGTAGAGATAACGGGCTCGAAAGAGCCCCTAGTTCCGTCAACAGATCCATCAGTCACAGCTGTTGCCCCGTCCGCCAAACAGCCTGTGATGAAGTTCAAGAGTATGGCGAAGAAGACCGTGAAACAGATACCTCCACCAAGGGGTGTCGCCGGGAAGGGAATTTCAACTTCAGAGGTCGAAGATGAGGACGAGGAGACCATGGAGCCCCCTACTAAGCGCCTGAGATCCAAAGGCAAGGGCAAAGCGGCCATGACAGGAGGGACTGATGAGGGGCCAACCCCTGAGGCCAATGCAGGGGAATACTTCGACGACTTGCTGGATCGACTGCCAGCATTACTGGGTCCTGACAAGCGGGACGTCTACCAGAAGCACATTCGCGGTGACCAGCTGGTTGACTATGCTGCACGCTATAATGTGCTTGTAAGTTCCGTTCCCTACTTCGTAATCATATTTCACGCCCATTCATACTGCTAATATGCTCCTTTGTTAGGCTTCGCTGGCTATGATGAAGATACGTCGGGACTTTTCCGACCTGGTAGGAGAAAAGGCTGCTTTTGAGAAGGCGAATAGGAATCTGGAGGCGGAGAACAGAAAATTCATGGAGGAGTCTGAGGCTGATAAGAAAACTATTCACGAGCTTGAGCAGAAACTTAAGGATGCGGAGAAGACCACGGAGACTGAGAAGAAGCTTCGGCTTACTGCTTCATCCTCACTCGCGAAAGCTACCGAGGACGTAGACAAGATCACCCAGGAGGCTCTCCTTCAGAAGAAACGGGCTGATGATGCCGAGAAAAATAATGAAGCGACGCTGAAGGACCTGACCGTGGCGAGGGATAAGCTTGCTCAGATACGAGAAGCGTATCACAAGGTGGACTTTCGGCCCAAACAAGCTTGGAAGGAGGCCACTGAAAAGACGAGCAGCAAGTTCCTGTATACTTCGTGGCTTCATCATCCTGAGCTAGATTTCTCGTACCTCGGGAAGGAGGCAGTGGAGGAAGTGAAGAAATACGAAGCTCGTGCTGCCAGAGATGCCCAGATGAAGGCCGCACAAGCTACTCAGAAGGGGACAATTCCTCCAGCTCCGCAGAAGGTTTTCGACCCGCCACTTGCTCAGACTGGTGCCCCATCAGCCCAGGGCGGCTCCTTCTCAACTCTTCAAGGACTGGCAAAGGATGGGGACAAAGTTCATCTTCTCAAGGAGGCCCCAGTAAGAAAGATCCAAAGGACATCCCCTCCAGCTCTTCAAAGGATCCTACGGATACTCCTGCCAACTCCTCCAAAGCCCCTTCAGATAAATGATTTTGATATTCTCCTTTGTTGCCAATAAGGCTCATTTTTGAACATTGATATGGTTGTAGTTATTATTTCTGTCCTGTTTTTGGAACATCTTGTAGTTATTGTTTAATCATTATCTCAGTGGGATTTCTTCCAATTCGCTCTGTTGCTTTCTTATCTTCATACGCGTGTAATCATAGTAGATTATGAACAAGTATACCCTGCAAGATAAACAACAGATAGGACTAATAAAGGGGGTGACCACCCCTGTATGTACCTTTGGAGAGGTATAATAAGGAAAGTGACCCTTCGGGTTGCGGATAATTTCCAGCAGATGACCCTCAATACAAATAATAACCTGAGGGGCAGAAAAGAATCCCCGAAGATGGATAGATAAATTGACCTCCACTGTTGAATAAATACCACCAGATTAGGGGTAAGAGGCCGATTGGCTTCCTTGCAGAAATTAATTCAACCAATGAATAAGTAAATCCGTTTTATGCCATCAGTGGTTGTGATGCATCCAACATATACATGTACTCAATATGAGGCGATCTAGATAATGAGAAAGGTGTTGAGGTAGGGAAGAAACCAGACGGAGATTAAACGGGCTGTTATCATGACTTTTGATCGCTGTCGGGGTTGATGAAGGGTTGCACTCTAAAGGTAGGGACCTGAGTTATATGGTACAATGATCCTCTCCAGCTACGCTCACAAGGTTAAACCTGAGCATCTACAGCGAGAGTTGTGGAGGTTGGGACCTCGGCTGCACTCACAAGGCCGTAGCCTGAGCATCTACAGCATAATGGAGTGAACCTCTCCAGCTACGTTCACAAGGTTAAACCTGAGCATCTACAGTGAGAGTTGCGGAGGTTGGGACCTCGGCTACGGTTATAAGGCCGTAGCCTGAGTATCTATAGCATAATGGAGTGAACCTCTCCAGCTGCGCTCACAAGGTTAAACCTGAGCATCTACAGCGAGAGTTGTAGAGGTTGGGACCTTGGTTGCGCTCACAAGGTAGTAGCCTGAGCATATACAGCATAATGGAGTGAACCTCTCCAGCTGCGCTCACAAGGTTAAACCTGAGCATCTACAGCGAGAGTTGCGGAGGTTGGGACCTCGGCTGCGCTTACAAGACCGTAGCCTGAGCATCTACAGCATAATGGAGTGAACCTCTCCAAATGCGCTCACAAGGTTAAACCTGAGCATCTATAGCGAGAGTTGGGCTGAGTGTCACTTCGATCTAGCCCTTTATTCTTTGTTCGTGCGTGAATGTGGAGGGGGAGGCCAGTTAGCGAGCGGTGATTAGGTGCGCGGGCTCGTGGCCGTTTTAGCCCCTCCTGCCTCATAGGGCAATCAGATGTTGGAGCTTTATGCTGACGCTTTGCCGTTTATGGTGGTGTACCTTAAATAAGAACACACATGAGCGTTTTATGTCAGTGATAATTCATCATAATTGATAGATAATTCTCATTATATATGTACATGGTTTCTTTTACATATGTGACAGGACTGCAATAGTAAATAAAAATACAACGTTCAGGTGTAATATGTCCTCAGGTGGATGGCATTCCAAGCCCTTGGTAGAATCGCCCCGTCCATGTCTGCCAGGTGGTAGGCTCCGTTCTTCAGGCTTTCGTGGATCACATAAGGTTCTTCCCAATTCGGTCCCAATACTCTTTCGCTTGCTTTACGAGCATCGGGTAGGACTTCTCGCAGGACAAGGTTACCTGGTTCGAATTAACATACCCGAACTCTCTTGTCGTAATGTCTGACCATTATTTGCTGGTAGACGGCCATCCTGAGGCGAGCAATTTCCCTTGACTCCTCAAGTAAGTCTGAGTTAGCGGCCAAGAGCTGGTTGTTGTCATCAAGGTTGAAGCTTGCCCTTCGATGACTGTAGACTTTAAATTCTGCCGGAATCATGGCCTCAGACCCGTAGACCATTAAGAAAGGGGTCTCCCCGGTAGTAGTGCGGTAGGCCCATAACACCTTTTGTAACTCATCAACCCACGCTCTCTTTCTAGCCTCAAGCTTAGTCTTCAGGATCTGCTTGATGATTTTGTTGACCGCTTCCACCTGACCGTTAGCTTGCGGGTGGTCGACTGCTAAGAAGCTTTTGATGATGCCAAGGCTACTGCAGAACTCCTGAAATTGTTCACTTGTGAATTGGGTCCCATTGTCTGTTAGCAATTGCTGGGGAATGCCGAACCTGCAGATTATGTTATCCCATACGAACTTCTCAATCTTCGTCGTGGAGATCTCGGCCAGCTCTTTTGCCTCTACCCATTTGGTGAAGTAGTCGACTGCCACGACGGCGTACTTGCACTTTGCTCGACCCATCGGGAGAGGTCCAATCAGATCTATGCCCCAGATGGCGAAGGGCCACGGACTAATCATCTGTCGGAGATAAGCTGGAGGCGCCCGGGGAATTTTAGAAAATCTGTGGCATTTATCACACTTTCTTACCAAGTTAATGGTGTCCTGCTTCATTGTCGGCCAGTAGAACCCTTGTCTGAGCGCTTTCGGGGCTAGGGAGAGCCCTCCAGCATGGTTGCTGCAATGCCCTTCATGAATGTCCCTCATCAACGCGGTGCACTTCGACTCATCAATACACCTGAGCAGGGGGGCTGAGAGGCCCCTTTTGTAGAGAATGTCACCATAGATGCAGTACCTGGCTGCTCTTATGCGTAGACGGCGCACCTCCGTTTTATCTTCTGGCAGTCTCCCTTCTTGCAAGTAATCGACCAGCTGGATCATCTATGATCCAACCGCCACTGTCACAGCCATCACTTCCACGCTGGATTTGGTACTTGGTTTAGGTAGAAACTCCACAGGTATGTTTTCGGTACAGTCCGTATCTTGAGCGGTTGCCAGATGAGCCAGTGCGTCTGCATGGGAGTTATGGGCACACGGGATCTGGTTCAATTCGAATGTCTTGAAAGCCCCCAGTAACCTCTGAACCTCCTGTAGATAAGCTGCCATTTTTGATCCCTTGGCTTGATATTCACCTTTTATCTGGCAGACCACTAACTGCGAATCGCTAAATATTCTAAGCCGCTTAACCTGCATCCTTCTGGCTAGGCAGAGTCCTACCAGCAGTGCTTCATACTCCGCCTCATTATTAGTCGCTCTGAAGCCAAATTTAAGGGCACAGAGAAACTTACCTCTATCAGGATTGATTAACAGTATTCCGACCCCCGCGCTCCTTTCGCAGGAGGATCAGTCCACAAAGAGTTCCCAACACGGTCCTTCTGAAGTTTCAGCCTGATCGTCCACGGGTCCGGTAAACTCAACAATAAAATTCGCCAGTGCTTCCCCTTGATCGCCGGTCTTGGCTTGAACTCGATGTCATACTGGGCGATCTCGATGGCCCATTTGATAAGTCGGCTGGAGGTATCTGGCTTTTAAAGGATTTGCTTTAATGGATACCTGGTTAAGACTTCAATCTTGTGCGCCTGGAAGTATGGACGCAGTTTCCTGGATGCCATCACCAGACAGTAGGCGAGCAGCTCCATCGGGGTGTATCTGGTTTCCGCCTCGACCAGCTTCTTACTCACATAGTATACCGGGACCTGTGCTCCATTTCCTTCTTGCTTTATTAGGGCTGTGCTCAGGGAGTGCTGGGACACCCCCAGGTAGACGGTCAGAGTTTCTCCTTATTTCGGTTTGGTCAGCAGCGGGGTGCGCCCTATGTACTCTTTCAGTTGTATGAAGATAGCTTCACACTCGTCAGTCCACTTGAAATTCCTGGCCTTCTTCAGCACTTCAAAGAATGGAGCACACTTGTTGAAGGCCTTTGACACGAATCTGCTTAAGGCAGCTATCTGGCCGTTCAGACTCTGAATCTCCTTGACGTTGTTTGGCGATCTCATGCCCAGTAGAGCTTGGATTTTTTCTGGGTTAGCTTCTATTCCCGTGTTGTTCACAATGAAACCCAGAAATTTACCTGAGGAAACCCCGAAAGAGCACTTGAGAGGGTTGAGCTTAATCTGATACTTCCTCAAGATCTGGAACATTCTTTCAAGGTTCTGGACGTGATCAGTAGCTTTCTCAGATTTGATGAGCATGTCATCCATGTATACCTCCATGCTCTTCCCGATTAGCTCCTCAAACATCTTATTCACCAGCCTCTGATAGGTAGCCCCTGCATTTTTCAGACCGAAGGGCATTACCTTGTAGCAGTACAGCCCCCGGACGGTTGCGAACGATGTACATTCCTCGTCTTTGGGGTCCATGGGGATCTGGTTGTAGCCTGAGTAAGCATCTATGAAGCTAAGGAGTTCATGCCCTGCTGTCGTGTCCACCAGCTGATCGATTCTGGGCAAGGGGAAGCTGTCTTTTGGGCAAGCCTTATTCAGGTCTGTGAAGTCTATGCATGTCCTCCATTTCTCGTTCTTCTTCTTTACCAGCACGGGGTTAGCTACCCAATCTAGGTATTGGACTTCATGGATGAACTTGTTGGCCAGAAGCTTGTCCACTTCCTCTTTCAGAGCCTTGCTGCGTTCCTGGTTCATTTGCCTCATTTTCTAGCAGACTGGCTGATGGCGGGGGTCGACGTTCAGCTTATAGGTCATTATATTCGGATCAATCCCCACCATGTCTCCATGGTTCCAAGCGAATACGTCTGCATTTCCCATGAGGCAATTAATTAGTCAGGATTTTACCTCCGGGACCAAACCTCTACCCAGCTTGAGGCATCTTGACGTATCTGCTTCAGTGACCGGGATGTCTTCAAGTTCTTCTACTGGACCGGTATTTTGATATGCGTCGAACTCCCTAGGGTCTAAGTCGTGGCTGATCCTTGACAAAGTGATCGCCTGTAACTCCCGCTCCGGGACCACCTTTGCCTTCTTCCCCTGGACGCCCTTTCTGATCACGTCTACGTAGTAGCGACGAGCCATAGATTGTTCACCCTGCACACATCCTACCCCGTTGGGAGTTAGGAACTTCACCGCAAGGGCCTTGGTAGAGACGACCATGTCGAGATCATTCATTACAGGCTTCCCCATTACCACATTGTATGCCGATGGAGAGTTGATGATGAGGAAGTCTGCCAACACCGTGGACTGGCGTGTGGCATCCCCAAAAGTTAAGGGTAGTTTGATCTGTCCGGCTAGGACGACTGAATCTCCAGTGAAGCCGTAAAGGGGTTCAGGGGATGGTTTTAGCTGATCGTCACCGATCCCCATCTGATCATAGCAGTCTTTGTACATCACGTTCACGGAACTCCCAGTATCAATCATGATCCTCTTCACCATTGAGTTGCCGATGCGTGCCCTGATTACCAAGGCATCATTGTGAGGAAGATGGACATCCCGCACATCTTCGTCTGTGAACACGATGTCTTCTGATACCTTTCTGGCTTTCTTGGCGGGTCCTTCCGACTCTCTCTACCTTACAGGTTGTACGTGTCTGGCTTCGCACACAAACCGCTCCTGAGACCGGTTAGATTCTCCTGCTCCCGAGGGCCCTCCATGGATAGTGTGGATAGTTCTGACAGACGGCCCATGAGTAGAATCCGGCTCTGGCTGATTTTGAGCTGGCGAATCTTCTGAATGCTGACTAGGGCATTGCTGCTGGGATGGTCGCCTCTGGAGCCTCACAACGTAATCCCTTAGACGACCATTTCTGATCATCTCCTCAATGGCATCCTTGAGCGCCCAACAGTCCGAGGTGTTGTGCCCTATGTCATTATGGTAGGCGTAGAACTTGTTCCTGTCTCTCTTCCCTTCGGGACCCTGAAGGGGAGTCGGTCGCCTGAAATTCTCCCTATTCTTCTCAGTCGCATAGATTCGGTCTTGGGTATCCGACAGGGCATTGTATGTATTGTAATGACCTTGGTATCGAGGTCGCTCCTGTCCCCGACTGCTTCCCGATTTTCGCCAATCCCTGGCCTTCTTGGCAACCTGGTGATTTTCTCTTCGCCCCCCAGGGTTGCTTCCTCCATTCCTCCTTTCTTCCATGATCGGAACTACCAACTTCGTCCTTCAGAGAACTGGTCTTCCTAGGATTAGTTAGTTTCTCCCATCGGATTTCCTTCTCGGCCCGCTCATAGAATTCTCCCAGGTCCTTCACTGGGGACCTGTATATGCTCTCGTATAGCTTCCCGTCTTTCCTCAATCCTGATGAGATGGCTGATAATACCCCTTCATCCGTAGGGTTCTCCACATTCGTTACCTCGCGCCTGAACCTGTTAATGTATTCTTTTAGAGGCTCACCTGGACATTGACAGATGGTAGAAAGGTGACAGGGTGGCGCAAGCTGCCTCTTCAATGCCTTGTATTGGTTCAGGAACTTCTGCTGACATTCCTCTCAGTTGTTGATGCTGCGCGAGGGGAGACTTCTGAACCACGTTCCCAGAATGTCCCCAAGAGTAGCCGGGAACCCACGACACTTCACGAGCGGACTCGTCGTCTGGAGATCCATCTGGATATTGAAAGCGTCCAGATGATCATAGGGATCGGAGTTCCCTCTGTATTGGGGGATGTTGGGAACTTTGAACCTTGGAGGGAGCGGCTCCAGCTCAATCTCGAAAGTAAATGGGGTTCTTTCTCTAGTCTGGCCCCGTTGTTCCTGCACCATGGGCCGTGCTTCTAGCTGACGGACCCTTTGGAGGAGCTCTGCAACTAATGTACCCTGCGTCTCAGTTAATCCAATAGCGGAATGTCTGTCCCTCCTGCTCGGGGATTGGTTGTTTTTGGCCCCCTGTCCCCCGGCATTAGGTCCTGGCCTGGCCCCGTTCTGTCTACACGGGTCGGGACTTGATCATGATTGCGGCCAGCCTGCTCCGGCCGGTGTTCATTGCGGACCCGTGGAAGCCAGGCACTAGAATGCACGTTGGAGGAATGGACAGACCCTTCTCGTTCAAACTCTCTGGCACCCCTTCTGCTCATTCCTGGGTCTTCTGCGTGCCTCTTACGGGGAATATCTCTTCCTGGAACGGCCTGAGGAGGAATTTGAGGAGGCTAGGCTTGATTCCGGAACAAAGTCCCGACCTTACCAATAAACTCTGCGATGGTATTCTTTAGCCTCTCCTGTCATCGCTGTAACGCCTGCATTGCATCTCTCCCTGCAGTATTAAGTGCAGGTTGGCGGGTTGGAAGAGGAGGTATACCTTGAGCGTCCCCTATCACAGGCACGTTAGATGTCCCTGCACCAGTGTTGGATACCCCTCCAGTAGACATAGCCTGCTGTTGGTCTGAAACTTCTTGGCGGTTTTCTGTTACGTTGAGGTCTCTAGGAATCCTCCCTCTAACCATGGCGAGTGAAGAAAGAGCTATGAAAGCTAACGGGCAGAAAGTTGACGAAACTGAAGATGAGCCCCTCCTTCTAGCGCCAAAAATGTTAACGTCGGAAAAAGGGTTCCCTTAGTCAACGAGGTTGTTTTAGGGCCCAAGCTGCAGTTTCGGATGTTCAGTAGAATGCATATAGAGTAGTAAGAATGAGAAGAGAGATTAGAGGCGAGGAGAAGAGACACGAAAGATTTTTAGAGTGGTTCGGCCCAAAAAGATGTCTACGTTCATTGTTCACTCTCTCACTATTTTGACAGAGTAACGACACTCAGAAATTGGGGATCTTTTTTATAGTGAAATCCGTCCCCTATTTATAGAGAAATGGGACATGTTACAGTAAAACAAAATAAGACAAAAGTAAACAGTTAACTACAGTTACAATGATAGACAGCATTTAATGCGCCGAGATCTTAATTAATGCGGCGGACAGTGCATTAAATGCGATCGAAAATACATTAAATGCGGTCGAATCCGTCACTTCTGAGGTCTGCCCAAGGGAGATTTCTGATGACTGGGTCGGATATGTCATGATGGGCTATCGAAACCGTGATCACATCTTCTGGTGGTAATAGCGTGCATGGCACGTTTTAGAACTATACCCTGCATGACGCCTTTGACCTTTATTGACTGGGGCTCTTAGGCTCGAGGCGGGGATGGATCCTCCAGCAGATGAAGTATCAAGTCAGCTAGGAGAGTAAGTAAATCTCTGATAAGTATAGCTACCTGGAGAGTCAAGGAGGCGGATTTTAAGTCAACATGTCCACAACTGGTCATGGCAGTGAGGCGGGCAATATTGCGAATGAAGGAGCCGGTATATGGCCACACTCAGAGATAAGTGGTTAGTTTAGCTGGATTATCATGTCTGACGGATGGCTCCTCTTGGTGGATATCTCAAAAGGATAGAATCAGCGAATAAACAGGCGGCCTGTCGTTGCGGATAATCTGGCGAACAGGCTTAGCGGATACGGCTAGCGGTCAGCGGTTAGTCTAAGCGATGGGAGTTAACGGTCAGACTGAACGAATAAAACGGACGGATAAAGCTGACAGCCAGGATGACGGATGGAGTCAGCGATCACAGATAACGTTGAGAATTGGCACCTACGGTCAGAATCAGCGGACAGGCTGAGCGATAGCGATTAGCGGTCACGAATGGGCCCTCCGTTAGGAAGGCGGATCGAGAGAGATGTCGGATTATTGGGCCTTTGAGAAACTGGGCCTGCACTGTAGATCTTTCTGGGCCCGATTATTCTGATCACTAAATTATCCATAACAATATATTTTTGAGACACTTGCATATAATACACATCTATACTTGAAATTTCTAAGTGATTTTGCATGACAATATGATGGTTGAAATGTGTGCACACGAAAATTTTATGTGTGTGAAAATGCTTATATGAGAGATTATATGTTTGTGGCCAAAAGAAGTTAGGAGGTGATCTGATATAGTTCGAAGTGTTTATTTTCTTTACAGGTAAATTTTGAAAATGTTCAAATTACAGTCGTTATGTTGTCAAAATTTTTATAAAATCCGTTTTAAAGAAATGCGAAAAATTTCCACAAATCCCAACTATTTTAAAAGTAAAGAAAGTTTTAAGTTAAAACGAGTAAACCGACAAAATATTTTAAGGGTTCGCTTCTCGAATTTCCTTAATCTGACAAGTCAGGTGTGGGAAGTTCGTTGACGTGCTCGGCGGGATCCTCCAGACCAGAGCTTAGAAAAGGTCTGGTTCAAGTCCTGTCAGCCGCGTAGTACTAAATCTCATATAAACTGAGGGTATATACATGAGTTTCGAAACTGTTTTCGCTAAGTGCAAAAGCACAAAACCTCTTACTTTTCTAACTCTTAAAAATTTTCTCAATTCAAACATTTTGAAATTGACTTTGTTTTGATTCCTTCATCTTGTTAATTCCATAAAGAACTCACATGCTCAATACTTGGATTTGGGATTCGAAAATCATTTTTTTTTTCATTTATCAACAATATACAAAAATTTAAAATAGAAATCGAAATAGATGTAAGTGATAAAACACTTACCTCAATCCGCGTAAGCTCAAGTCTAGCATCTCAACGAGTCTCTTGTGCCTCGCTTAGTTATTCTGCACCTACATATCAATCTCTTATTATCACTTGCTCAAATGCATAACTCAAAACTTAAATAACGTTTCCAATACAATTTTCTCTATTGATAACCCTTTACACTGTAACCTTCCCATCTCAATTTTAACTTAACCGAGACTCTCTAATTCCAATTTCTTTGCATGGGCTTTATTTACTATCACCTAGGGACACTTCGGAATGCTTAAAATGGTCGTTGGGAGCTTGAAATGCAAAATCGCTGTTTTTGACCCCCCCTAAAATCGAGACTAATTTAGGCCCATTTCGAGCGATTTTCTTTGCTCCATTTTCACTCAAATCATCTTCCTAACTCACATTGAAGTTGTCCCATAAAACGGTTTCAAAAAATTCTAAGTATCGAGAGTCGAAACATATGAAAAACGCTTATTTTTCAACATTTTCTTATGCACATTTATGACATCCTACATGTGACGACTTCATTTCTTTCGTATCTAAGGTTTTTTTTTTACTTAATTATAATCAAATACATTCATTTCATGCATCAAAGAATGCAATTACACTCACATTTCATATTACGACTACACACGTGCCCTATTTTAGTCATGACTTCCTCAATTTTTATCAAAATCATTCCCTTCCAATTCCTGTGGTTTGCTATTTTCCCGAAGCATGTTTTGAGGTTTAGAACAACCCCAAATAAGCTCAAATAGTTCAGATCTCTACAGCCCCTTCATCAAGTTCGGGATTCTCAACTTAACTTTATGCTTCTCCTTTTGCAATTCTATGCTTTTCCTTTTCAAATTCTAACTTTTCTAGAGGCTTTCATGACATCAAATATACATAATTTAAAGCTTAAAATGATGGAAATACAATGGGATCATACACTCCTTCATTGGCCATGACTCACACTTCCACACACAACATAATATTCTTTTCCTTTTCCAAGCTATTTTCTCTCAAGACTTTTATCAAACATCTAATCTACCTCTAATATTACTTTAAGCATGCTTGAAACTCAAGTTAGGGCTTTTCCCCATAAACCCTAACCTATCATTCATGTCTCATTTCATGCAACTCAAACTTCCTTTCTATTTATCCATCACTAGAACATGGATTTACATCAAAATCCTATCAACAACTTACCAAGAAAACAACTCAACTATCAACACACATATACACATTCAACTAGCTTCAAACTTAGAGAAATTAATGAAATCTTACCTAATTCTTGCTTAGGATTTGATTTCCTAGCTTGGTTTGCCGTAGAGACTTGATTTGGAGCAAGAAAATTGGATGGAAAATCACCTATCTCCCTTTCTCCCTTGTTGCCACCACTTCACTCTCTTCCTCTCTCAATTTTCGGTTTTGCTTCTTGTTTTTCAAGTGTTGGCCAACCAACACTCCTTCCCTCTCATATATATATATATATATATATATATATCTTTTAATTAGTTTAATTTACTATAATGCCCTTTCTTTAGTTTATTTCATCTTTTTGTTTAAATTTTACTAAGTATTGGATAATGATATTTATATACATGCATATCACTAATTCTTTATTGGACCATTACTATTTTGCCACTTTTTAAATATAATTCTCTTTTATTTACGAAATGTCCATTTCGCCCTTCACGACCTTTATTTCACTAATAAGTTGGATTTGATTTCTTATATCTTTTATTAAATCTATTCATATAGTTTAAATGTTAAATTCTCATTATAACACTTTTTAATAGAATTCTATCTTTTCATTTCATAACTTAGTTTTTAACGCTAGAAAACGTAAAGTTGAATATAGGGGTTTACACCGGACACTCGATGCCTCTGAGGGTCCATGAATTTATTATCAACATATAAACAAATCGACACAGTACTACTATTGTAAAACCTAAAACTTCGTTCGTCGAAAAATGAATTATTTTTCTAATGGATCATGTTTTCAAATGGATAGTATTCGTGGGAATAATAATTTTTTTAAAAGTAGATTTAGTGAATGGAAAGTTTTAAAAATTATTTTTGGGTTGAGTAAAAGTGAAACGGATCGAAAACAAATCAATTTGGATAGATTTCGAGTGAAAATTTATTGGACGAAAATATATTTTTCGATTTCGGATCGTACGAAATATTTTTAGAAAAATAAAATAATTCCGAGTTCTTGGAGGTGAAAATCGAATTTAAAAATAATTCTGGAGGTGTAATTGAGTTATAAACAGATTTCTAAATGGACGGAATCAAATTCGAATTCGAAATTGGAATGAGAGAATGGATAGAGCAACAAGTGGCATGACTAATGCATGGAAATTGACACTTGTAGCGCATGCAAAAAGGAAGTGAGGCAAGTGGCACAATGAACTTGTGCATGAGAGACAAGTGTCAAGATCTCATCAATAGTATATATATCAATTGAAAAAAAGAAATTGAATGAAGATTGCATTCGGTCAATGCATCCAAAACCAAAGTCATTTTGAGAGAATCAAAGTCATACCTGTGAGCCAAGAGAGTGAGAGGGAGGGTTGTTGTGTTCCATTCGGTTTCTAAAAGCTAAGCCGAGACCATCATCTTGTAAGAGAGAGTGAGACAAGATCGAGAGAACCAAGAGAAGCCAAAACCGAGTGATTGAGGGCTGTTGTGGTGCCGTGAGTTAGGTTTTAATTTCAGCAGCTTTGTGAGTGAATTGGAGAGCCGTTTTAGAGTAATTTCAACTTATGTAGTAAGGGAAGGAAAAGCTGGTGAATGCAGCAGCCTGGTAAGATTATTTGAAGTTGTTTTGTGGTGAAAAATAGCAGCTAATTGAAGGCTTTTGAGTGCAGTTTTTTGAAAGAAATGAGTGCATATAGCAAGTGTTGTCAAGAGAGGAAGAAGAGCAAGTTGCTGTGAGTTGTTTTTGCAAGAAAGCTTGTTAATTTTGAGCATTTGAAGTTGTTTTTGAGCAAATCCAGCACATGCAAGGGGTAAGTGTTGTCCGAGCTGAGTTTAGTGATGTTTTTGATTGATTTTTAAAAGCTTACATATGTGTTTGGATTAAAGGAAGCTCTCAACAAAAGGAAGAGTTTTGGGCAATACCTTCGCAAGTGAATTTTGAAGCTTTTGATTTGATTTTTGAGAGGTATGTTGAGTTTTTATGGTTTTCGTTTTGATGAAAATGTTTAGGTTGGGATTTGGAAGAAATTCAATGATGAAATGATTGGGTTTTATGATATAGAACCTCATTAGTGTGGAGGTCACTAACGAGGTTCGTTCGCTTGTGAATTTGATGTGTTATTGGATGGTTTTCGATGTTGATTTTGTAGCTAAAATCTGTCGTAATGGTGATGTTTTTATTGTGTATTATGGGCTCTTTTGACGTCAACGCTATCTTGGGTAAATGTGTGAGCTGTTTTGACGTTGTAAGAGCTATTTTGGTTATGGGCTGCTTTGTGTTAAACTGTCTGCATTGAGTCACGAAAGCTGTTTTGACGATTAAAAGCTGTTTTGAAGGGATTGTATATGCTGTTTTAGTGTCGAAGCTATTTTGCATGGATGGCGTGAGTTGTTTTAGTGTTAAATATCGTCTCGAATGAGTGTTACGCGTTGTATTTGTTGTAAACCCCTATTCTTGATGTTCCACTCTCTAATATTAGAAGTTTGAACATGGTAACAAAAATATTAGAGCAATGAATAATGGCTTTGTAAGCAATGTTAAATATCAATAAAACTTATGAAAAGTGTTGAATACTAATAACGAAGTAAATGCCACGAGGGGTAAAATCGTCATTTTATAAACAAGAGATAAATAATTAAGTGGCAAAGTTATAAAATCTTATTGCCAGATGTTAAATAAATGAGTTTATGAAAATTGTACTGAAAGACTTAAAAGACCAAGTGAAACCCATTAGAGAAATAAGTGATAAAAGGGCATTATAGTAAATTCTTGATATTAAAACACTATATATATGTGAGTGTGGTGTGATAGTCACCCACACTTAGTAAAAATCAAAGCAAAAATTGAGAAAAAAACAAGGGGTGGTGGACGACAATTGAGGAAAGAAATAGAGGGTCTTTTACATCAATTCTCCAAGCTCCAAATCAAGTTTCTTAGTTAATCCCCAAGCTAAAACATCAACCCTAAGCAAAAACCAAGGTGAGATGTCATCATCTTTCTCAAGTTTGATGATAGTTAGATGTGTTGATATGTTGGATCATTGGGTGGTTGTTTTATTGAGTTGTTGATGGGATTTTGAGTCTATTTAAAGTTTTATTCATGAATAACTAAGAAGAGAGGTTGTTTGAATGAAACCATGTGAGAAATAGGAAATTAAGGTGTATGAGATGAAACCCTAAGTGATGAGTTAGGCATGAAATAAGTAAATTAATAGTAGTTATGGTGTTTGTTAAAATACCTAAGAGAGTAAGTTAATGAAAATATTAAAAGTTTAGTGAAATGAAATGTCATATGGATATGTGTAGGTCATGGTTACTATGGAAGACATGTGGTCCCTTTGAGTTTTCATGCTTATGAGTTTGATTTCATGCCTATTATAGTTTAGGAAATCACATGAGACACTAGTTTTACAAAAGAGATGAAAAGATTAGTATGTGTTAGTGTGGGTGTATGTCTCACGGCAATGAAGGGTTGTCTAATACCTTTGTGCTTTGAACAATGTGGACTATAATTCATGCATATTAGAGACTAGAAAAGCATATGGCAATGTTAGATTTGAAGAAAAGGAATTAGATTGCATTGTTTGTGCTTTTTGACTTGATGAATGGCAATAGGTCATGCATGTGTTTCGTTGGTGTTTATGGCATGTTTAGAGTCCTAAAAGCATGCACGAATGACTAGGAATTAAGGTAATTAATATGAATACATATGAGTGCATAATGGCATACAGTCTAGTAAAGATTAAAATAATAGTAGAATGAGAAAATAGGTAATTGAAAGGGCTGTAGAGACCTGCACTATTTGGATTTCTTTGTGGTTGTTTTAGACCTCAAAACATGTATAAATATCATAGAAAACCATAGAAATTTGAAGGGAAAAGTTTGGATAAAAATTGAGTAAGTTATAGCCTAAATAGTGCACATAGGTAGTTGTAAAGATGAGTTGAGAATGAAAATGCATTCTTTGATGCATGTAATGAATGTATTCGATCATAATTGAGTAAAAGAACATTTGATACGAAAGAAATGACATTATTGCATGTGGGATGCAAAAATGCGCATAAAAAAGTGTCGAAAAAAAGGTGTTTTTTCATAGGTTTCACCCCTTGATACTTAGAAATTATTGAAACCGTGTTACGAGCGACCTAAATGAGAGTTAGAGAGGTGATTTAAGTGAAAACAAAAATGAAAAAGCCCATGGGTTGGGCTGTGTATAGCATTCAGGTTTGGGGGGTTAAAAACTATGAATTTTCTTTCCAAGCTTCTCGTAACCAATTTGAACGTACCGGAATGTTCCTAGGCGAAAATAAATAGGGTTCATGAAAAGAAACCAAAATTTTTATGCCTCAGTCGAATTAGAACTTATATGGGAAAGTTGTAAGAAAAAGGGTTTTCAATAGAAAACCGTTATCTTAAAATTTTGAATAGCTTGATTGAGCAAAGTTCTTAAGTAAGATTGTGTTATGTAGGTGACGATCAGGCTAGCGGAGTGCGGGAGGCTCGGTGACGAGTATAGCTCACTTGGTGAGGTAAGTGTTCTATCACTTGCGTTATTTCCGTTCTTCGTTTAAATATATATATTGTATTGTCGTAGCTAGATGATTTCAAAATGATTTTCAAAACTACGAGTTAAAGTATTATAAAATGATCCCTATATAGGATCTCGAAAAGAGAATTTGAAAATAAAATGTTTTTGAAACGAAATGAGTAAAGAGATTTGTAAACCATATAAATACCCTTAGTTTATATGAGATTTAGCGCTACGAGGTGATGCAGAAAATTTCATCCATATTTGCTCAGTTTTTCAGAGTATCTAGCGCTACATGTATGATGCAGAAATTCCGTATGTAGTCCCTGAGATATAGTGAGATTCTAGCGCCATGTACGACGTAGAAAATTTCGCACGTAGTTGTCTAGATTTACAGTTATTGGCGTTACATTACGATATAGTAAATTCCGCTCGTAGTTGCGCAGAGTTATAGCACTACAATTGCGATGCAGAAATTCCACATTATAGTTACTCAGATTTGAGATCGTTTCACACTACGTTTGCAATGCAGTAAATTCCGTATCGTAGTGGTCGAGATATCTCAGTAGCTTTATGTTTGGTATTAGTCGAAAATCGGGATGTGACGATTTGAGTATATCATGGGCTATATGGAGTTTTCAGTAAAAAAACGTTTTAAAGAAAAAAAAATTGAAAAGAATTTGATATTTGAACATAGCTATGAATTCTAATATAATTATATCTTGATGTTATTATCATTTGTTGAACTAACTTTGTTTGCCTTGTGCAGCTCGTATATTGTATTAGGTGCTTGTACAGGTGATTGTGTGTTTAGAAAACCTCGTTGGATACTTTAGGTGGGCATCACGTTGACATATCGCTTAAACGACAAATATACTTTTGTTGTTGTAATTAACATGACTAGATGATTGCTTGTTTGACTCATGGACATTCAAAAACTTGTAAATTCATATTTTGCTATGTGCATATAGTTGAAACATTGGCACATGATACATTTATGTATATATATATTGATACATATGCATAGTATTTAAAATGTTTATGATAGTGCATGTTATGGAAATTATATATTTACGAAAATGTGTGTTGCGAAATTGAATGAGAAAATGCATGTTTGTGGCCAGAAAGAAGTTGGGTGGTGATTTATATAGTTCGAAGTGTATTTCTTTTACAGGTAAAATTTTGGAAATGTTGAAAATACAGCCGTTATACTATAAAAATTTTCTTAAACTTGTTTAAAACCAAATTTGAAAAATTTACATCAATCCAACTATTTTCAAAAAAATGAATTTTAAATTTAAGTAAAGCAAGTAAATAGGTAAGATTAAAGGGGTTCGCTCCACGGCTCTCGTCTACCCAGCGAGTAGGGTTATGAGAAGGTCGTTGGAGTACCCGACGAGACGCTCCAGATAAGAGATAGAGAAAATCTGATTATGGTCTTGTCATTTTTGTTGCGGGCTGTTTTGAGTAACGTTTAGGAATGTTTCGAAACCATTATTTAGTGTATGATATAGTCGATGAAATGCGAAAGCAAATATATTAATCGAATGCTTTTATGTGATTAAATGTGCGATTGAAATCACTTGCGACGTTACCTAAAGAATTATCATTAAATCTGAACTTCACAATAGGGTGTCCGGTGACTGTTATTAAATTGTTTCGAAACTATTGTTTAATTTTAAGTCGTTTGAATTTTATAAACGTTTTGGCATGAATGAATTTATTTTAAGCTTTATGATTTCATGCAAGCTTATTTAAGTTAAATGATGTTATAAAATTTTAAGTTGTGAAGTTTTACATGACATTTATATTCTAGATCAAATATGTCATTATATGAATTAAATTAATTGTAATATCCTCCCTTACGAATTATTATGTTTAAGAATGAAATGTGGATTTTATATGAAATGCAGCTTATTTATAAATGTTTTATGAAGTCTATGGTATTCCTTAGGGTGATTTTATGATGTTGTCGGTAATGATAGAATACCTTAAAGTGATGTAGGATTCCGCTTAAGAGTTGCGATGTAGGATTCCGCCTCTCCCTAAGGTATATTATGAGCTAGCTTACTACCTGAGTGATGTGGGATTCCGCTCGTAGCGATGTAGGATTCCGCTACTTAGTTACTGATCATATGGCCTTGTGATGCAGGATTCCGCTTTACCATATGTCTGGGTATACCATTTGGTGATTAAAGTATTGGTGATTGATTTACTGTATTATTATGAAATGAATTCTTATTAATTTGTATACCACCATTTTAATTTATAATTTTATGTTATATTGAAATGATATAAGCTGCTGAATTTTGTTTTAGATTCATAAATATGTTTTATGATTATGTTTAAGTTTAAGTGAAATGATTTAATTATGTTTTATGAATCAATTCATAAACGTTAGGGAGATGACGATTTTGAAACTGGATTTTTTTTTGAAAAATTATAACACTCACTGAGTTCATTATCTCACTCTATTATATGTTTATAAAACTAAACTCCCCAGGTCAAGGTGCAGGTTTAGGTGTTACAACTTCAACCGCTGGAACTTCGACCCAAGAATAGCAAGATTCAGTTGCATGTATAGTTGTTGTGCGTTTTCTTTTACAACTTTTTGGTGATACTTTTGTGTTGTAACTAATAACACTTGAGTTTTATTAACTATATTTTGAGAAAGTTATAAACCTATCTATATATGAATTGTAAACTATTTTAAATGCTATTTTAAATTCCACTATGATGTCTTTTGATTTTAATTACTTTATTTGAATTTTACTCTGAAGTTTTGAATGTATGAAAATATATTTAAACTTCTGCTTTTATATTAAATCTAGATTACCAAAACTATTTGTACAGATATGTTTCAAGTTATGAGGAAAGAGGCTTAGCTTCACGGGAACCTTTCAGTCGGATCAGATATCCTCTAGAGGGCCACTGTGGGGGGTCATCGGGCGAATCGTCGGGTCGTAATAGGATGAGGCAAACAAGGCCCGTCAGTTTTGGTATCAGATCCCTATTTTATAAATCAAGTTATGTGTTTTTCAAGTTTTGACTATTTGAAACATTTTCATATTAATATGATAATAGAGTAACCCAGACTGATTTTCATCAATATTTTTCATACATTGGTTTTCAGAAATATTCAACTATTATATAATTTTATTTTGTTTAAAATCACAGCATAATGCAACGATGTGGTCGTAGAGGTTTCCGCAATGCTATACTGGAAGCTTCAACTCTTGCAGCACCCTCCGTCCGGGAGGTTGAAAATGAAACTAGGTCAGAAGAGGCATCTATGAATCAGTCTCACTTGGAACCATCGAGACTAGCAGGACAGCTGAAATGGAATTTTAATGCTGATCAATTGGCTCAGATCTTGATGGCGGTAATGCAGCAGCTGCGAGAAACCCCGAAATCTTCGAAATGTACTATTGAGGGCATCTGTAAATTGGGCGCGAAATCGTTCAACAGGAGTGGTGTAGCATGCTATTCCGATGTTCAAGTAATTTAATAAATTTTGTTCTTTATTACGGGAAAATAGAATTATTTATCCATTCGGATCTGAATGCATATTTGAAATTTTATGAAATTCCTTGATGGGTCCGAGGATGATTTTTTTTTAATTTCAAAATCATAAAATAATTCAGAGCGATCGGATCTGAATAATTAATTGAATTCCAATGAAGTTTCTGAATGTGAAATTTGATTATAATAAAATTTTCAGGTGGACTCGAGTCGATTTCAAATGTGGAAAGATGGAAATCATAAAGTGTGAATAAAAGCTTAAGACTCATGGCATGAGAATGGGACACTTGGCGTGCAAATAGGGTATGATTGTATGCATGAGCAACATGTGTCAATAATGGATGGCAAAAGCTTGACATGTGGCATGAGATGATGAAAAGTATATTTATTGTGATTGAAAGAAGAAGTTGTATTGAAGAGAAGCAATTAAAGGTGAAGCTATTTGACATTCGGTCAAGTTGGAGTGCAAAACCCGAGGGCAAGCAAAAATCTAAAATAAACAAGAAGCACTCATCTCGGTCAAGCAAAAATCAAATGCAAATAAGAGAGTAAATTCAAGTGAGGGAGAGAATGAACCTGTGAGAGAGACCAAAACCCGAAAGCTTCCATCATCTTTCCATCAAGCTTCAACCGAGAGCATCACCTAAAGCAAACCTCCATTCGGTCTTGAAAGGCTTGAATGGATTCGGTCAAAGGCAAGGAGTAAGACTTGTAGCTTGCATGTGGTGTTGGATGTATTCTTGAGTGGTTGTTCAAAGAGGTAAGTTAAATCCCATGACTTTTATTGTTAGGAAAAGTTTGAGTTTTGAAATTGATGAATTTTGTGATGATATGTTTGGGTTTTAAGAATGAAAACCTCATTAATGTCGAGGTGGTAATGTGTAAACCCCTATATTTGATTTTACGTCTCCTAGCTTTAGAAGTTAAGTTATCGAATAAAAAGGGCAAAACGGTCATTTAGTGAATAAGAAATATAAATAGATTGCAAAATGGTAAAACCTTATTCTAGAATTTAATAGATAATTATATTTGTAAATTTATCAAATTACTTGAAAACCAATCAAAAGTTATTAGTAAAAATAAGTTACCAAGAGTAGGATGGTAAATATATCATTAAAAGCTTATATATATAAGTGTGTGTTGGTAATAATCACCAACACTTAGTCAAAAAATCAAGCAAAACATAGAAGAAAAAGAGAGAGGTGGTCACGGCAAGAGGAGGAAGAAAAGGTGAGAAAATCAAAAGCTTTTCAAGTGACTTTTTAAAGCTACCAAATCTCATTTTCAAGCAAACCCAAGTTAGGAAGACAAAACCTAAGCTAGGACAAAGTAAGTTACCATCACTTTCTTCAAATTTTAATGATAGTTGGATGTGTTAATATGTTGAATGATTGAGTTGTTTCTTATGGAATTGTTGGTGGGATTTTGATGTAAATTTATACTTTAGTGATGAATATGTGAAAAGGAAACTTAGATTATAAGTTGGAGAGCTTGAATGATAAGTTAGGATTTATGTGGGAAGAACCCTAACTTGTGATTTAAGTAAGTAAAGAGCTAAATAAATTGCCTATAACTTGTTTGATGAAATGATTGAAAGAAATATAACATGAAAAATTGAAAAGAATGACATGTAAGTGTGTAGTGTGTGTCACAACCATAGGAGGGGTGTGTGATATCATTGTGTTTTGATCCCTTTGGACTCTAGTCCATGCATGTTTGATGTCATAAAAGTCTCTAGAGAAGTTAGAATTAAAAAAGGGAAGATATAGAAGCAAGTTGGGAATTTCGAGCCTAAATGAAGGGCTATGGTGACCTGCACTCTATGGGCTCATTTGGGGTTGTTCTATACCTCAAAATATGCTTAGGAGTCATAACAAATCATAGAAATTGGAAGAGAATGATTCCGATAAAAATTAAGGAAGTTGTGGCTAAAATAGTGCACGTATGTAGTCGTAATATGAAATGTGAATGTAAATGCATTCTTCGATGCATGAAATGAATGTATTTGATCATAATTAAGTAAAATAACCTTAGATGTGAAAGAATTGAATTCGCCACATGTAGGATCCCACAAACGTGAATAAAAAAGTGTTGAAAAATAGATTTTTTTCATAGGTTTCGATCTTCGATACTTAGAATTTTTCAATACCGTTTTACGGGCAACTTAAGTGCAAGTTAGGAAGATGATTTGAGTAAAAATGGAGTGAAGAAAATCGCTCCGAATGGGCTTAAATTAGTCTCGTTTTTAAGGGGGTCAAAAACAGTAATTTTGCATTCCGGGCTACCGGTGACCATTTTAAGCATTTCGGAGAGTCCTTAAGTGATAATAAATAAGGCCCATGCAAAAGAATCAGAATTAGAGAATCTCAGTTGAGTTAAAATCGAGTCGGGAAGATTATAGTGTAAAGGGGTTTTCAATAGATTAAGTTGTATTGGAAAGTCTATTATTAAGTTTTAAGTTATGTAATTGAGCAAAGTATAATGAGAAATTAATATGTAGGTGACGAGTAGGCGAACGTGGCACTAGAGGCTCGTTGAGATGCTCGACTTGAGCTTACACGGATTGAGGTAAGTGTAATTCTCTTATATTATTTTGATTTTAATTTACATTGTAACTTATTATTGTTCAAAAGCTTTACAAAATGATTTCCCAAAATATAAGTTCGAATTCGAGTAAAAATTCTTGTCTCGGATCAAGAAATGAGATTGGAAGGCAAAAGTTTTTTTCAAAACGTTTGAAGTAAAGTTTGAGTTAAAAACTTTCGAGGATAAGTGATTTTGTGCTTATTGCACTGAAGAGAAAAAGAGTTTCAAAAACCATGTGTTTGGCAAGTGATTTCATGTCAAGCACTTCATCGCTGAAAAACTTTAGGTGGGATGTTGAAGAATAATTCGAACAAACAAAAATATTTTGCCTTGTGAAAAATGAAAATGAATGATGATATGTATCATATGATATAATTGTAAATTAATTGCATATATATATTGAGTTTTTATAACATTTAATGAAACCTTTATATCATCAATTTATATATTATTGATCTGGATATGAATGATGACTGAATTGCGTGATTGTAATTATAAGAAGTTGGAAGGTGATTTGATATAGTTTGAAGTGTGTTTTCTTTACAGGTTGATTTTGGAAATGTTCAAAATACAGCCGTTATGCTGTCAAAATTTTTACAAAACTTGTTTTAAGGAAATGCAAAAATTTATACCAATCCTAATTATTTTAAAATTTTTAAGTTAAAACGAGTACATCGGCAAAGTATTTTAGGGGTTCGCTTCTCAGATTTCTTCAATCCGACGAGTCAGGTTCAGGAAGTCCTTTGAAGTGCCCGACGAGACCTTTCAGATAAGAGGCTAGAGAGAATCTGGTTTGGGTCTTGTCAAGTTGGTATCAAAGCCCGATTTTCCTAAGTTTGAGATAAAGTTTTAAAGAAAAGTTTGAGCTATTTTCGCATAAAGCGTGCATTAGAAATGCATGAGTTATGCATGAGGCAAGAAGTTATTATATGCATTCATCTTTTTTAAAATTATATGAGTCATGCTTTCATTGATTACATAAGTTAAAGCATAAGCTATATGATTTAAGTTTGAATATTGCATGAATTTGTACATTAGTTATGGACGAGGTTATCATGTACATGAAGCATGAGCTAGTTTATGCATTTTATACATGAGATGAAATAAGATATAGAAATTGAAGTTGAATATTGCATGAGTATAGAATTATTTCATGCATTATAAATGACGGGACCCTTCCCGAATCCTTCATCTAGACCCGTGAAAAATCTTGTAGCACCTCAACAGAACTCCAACGAACTCTAACTTTAGTTTGAAGAAATCCTGTCGGAGCACCAAACTCCATTTAAACTTATTTTAAACACATTTTGTTAGGTGGCAAGGGTAAAAATTTTTCATTTTCTTAATGAAAATCTGACAGTATGCCGGCTGTTTATTGAACTATGCCACCTTGCAAATTCAAAAACAATTTAAAAACATTTCTATGGTAAATAATTCTCAACTACCAGGGGCCTCTGGCCCTCATCCACAATCGATCACAACATGAATATATATGATTTCTAAAATTTGTGGAAAATTCAATTTTCTGATCAAAACATTTTTATAAAACGTGCATCCAACAACTAATATGTATATTTACAAATGTACATAATTTACATCATACTTCATATACAAGACATGCATGATCAAAAGTGTAAGCTATATAATGAAAAATAGTCATCCGTCACTCGGTTCGCACGTCGGTCTAAGCCTCGTCTGTTGGACAACTTATCCCTGCATCTGAGGAAACATTTTAAGAAACATATAGCAAATAAACGGTGAGTATAACTCAGTGAGATAAATATTAAACAGTTTTATAAATTAAAGTATTTTTTTTTTCTGAAATACTTTATATATAATCTCATTAAAAAACCATTTCTGAAATTCGTTTTGATTTTCTTTCTAAAACTTTCTCATTTCTCACCTTGATGGTAACCCAGGGAAACCACTCCTGTCGTGGCCATATAAATCTCTAGCTAACTGAAAGAAAAATTGAATTTTTAATTTAATGCGGAAACGTGTATTTTAAAAATTTTTCCATATAAAAGCACGCCCGATCGATACTAGTAATAACAATTCAACAATTAAATTAATAAGATCGAATCTTACTTTGCATGAAGATTGAATTGATCCCTTTTGATTCGCAAATTCTTCACCACCTGATCTTCCTTGCTATGACTCTTCACAAAAGAAACTGTGTGTGGGCACAATCTCGAAGAATTATATCACGAAATCTTTTAATTAATGGAAGTTTTTGATTCAAGTAACCGAAAATTCTCTCTATTTTTCTCTCTTTTTTTGTTACCAATATAAAACACTTTTATATAATGGTGAGTTAGAGTTTTCTAATTTAATAAGGAATACAATTTCTTAATTAAATTGTAAAACTCAATTCATATCCAATATGGAATCATATTTCTTATTGGTTTAAAACTCTTTACTTTTAATTTAACATGGAATCTAATTCCTATTAAATTAAAACTTCTTTAATCTAATTTAATATGGAATCTAATTCCAATTAAATTAAATTACCATCTCCATTAATTAAAAGATTTTTCATTAAATTAAAATGATTCTAAATCATATATAATTTAATGACACCATTTTAAAGTTAAACATTTAACCTCTACAAATAATTAAATAATTACTTATATTTAAATAATCAAATTATTTAAATCATTCGTGAATGTGTTCATAAAATTGTACACATATAATTGGACAATCCAATTATATTCTTCCCTTTGTTTCTTTATGTGGTTGTGAGCTAGCAAGGGGACCAAATGGACCTATAATTTGAGCTCCAATAATATCGAAATTATTAATTAAACTCTTTAATTAAATAATTCACTATTATTAACCTTAAAGTTACTCCACTAAAAACTTAAGATTGCACTCTCAAAATTATAGATGTTTTATACAATCTGAATTTTCAGTGTCCATTGATTTAATCATTTCATATGGTTTGATCCTCCACGAGTAGTTCATAATTAGAGCTAGGTCATTAAAGTCCGTTATACTTCTCTAATTATTTCTTATTCCATTAAGTACCATTAATTCTCTAATGAACAATATATTCATAACAACTTATGAATTTTATCTTTCCATTTATTTACAAATAGAAAGTCGAGCGCTCTTATTATTCAAGACCCGAATCAACACTTAAGAGAACTACTCATCTACTTCTCGCAAGAAGGAGTGGATTCCACTGTTGTGTAGAATGTTCCCAGCCACTTATTAAATCACATCTCCAAAGTACGAAGCTTATTGACCGTAAATTTATAACAGTCTCACCCATGTAAATCAAAAGATATGACTCAACAAATAGGAGTTCATAAAACACTCAGGATTAAGATCAATCCATATATGATCATCTAGTTGATAAATATGAATTTCTTTATTT
The DNA here is from genome assembly GCA_022984855.1 of Dimocarpus longan. Classification (NCBI taxonomy): domain Eukaryota; kingdom Viridiplantae; phylum Streptophyta; class Magnoliopsida; order Sapindales; family Sapindaceae; genus Dimocarpus; species Dimocarpus longan. Next base: position 1,319,291 of record CM041026.1, read on the forward strand.
AACGGATATTAATAAGAAATTCATTTTATCATGGTCCAGTCCTATATAATCTCTATTATATAAGGTGCCTCCATTTTCATGTCACCACATGAACAATCCCGGATAAAATCATCGTATCAAATACAAAATAGACCGCAGCTATAGATTTACCACAAACAAAATACCCAGCTTTGTTTACTTTCTACGGACTTTTTAGATTACTAATCTCAAATTAAATCCTCTTGTATATAACACTTATATACTTAGTCTGAGACTACATAAGTAACCATGGATGTTACATGATATTTGTATGAAGCAATCATTTCATAAATGCACATAAATTGAATAAATTCTACTTTATTTATTATTTAATTTAGATATTTACAAATTACAAGTTCTTAGGGCACATTACCCTAACAATCTCCCACTTGCCCTTAGAGCATATGAGACATGTCTCGTAATCCTAGACCCTCTAGATGACCATCAAATACTTTAGTCGTTAAGGTCTTTGTAAACGGATCAGCATGGTTGTCTTGTGATGCTATCTTCATCACTGACACATCTCCTCTATGTACTATCTCTCTAATGAGATGATACTTTCTTTCTATATGCTTTCCTCTTTTGTGGCTTCTTGGTTCTTTAGAATTAGCCACTGCACCACTATTATCACAATAAAGTGTGATTGGCCTATCCATATTCGGAATAACTTCCAAATCTGTCAAGAACTAACGGAGCCAAACTGCTTCACAAGCTGCTACATATTCAGCTTCCATGGTGGAATCAGCGATGCAAGATTGCTTAACACTTCTCCATACTATAGCTCCACCACCTAGGGTAAATACTGACCCAGACGTGGATTTTCGAGAATCCTTGTCTGATTGAAAATCAGAATCTGTATATCCAGTTGGAATCAAATTCTCGCCAGAATACACAAGCATATAATTTCTTGTCCTCCGAAGATATTTGAGAATACATTTTACTGCCACCCAATGATCCAATCCTGGGTTAGATTGATAACGACTGACTACTCCCACTGAATAACATATATCAGGTCTCGTGCATAACATAGCATACATGAGACTGCCTACTATAGAGGCATAAGGAATTTGTCTCATATCCTCAATCTCTTGAGGTGTCTTAGGACATTGTTCCTTAGACAAGTGAACTCCATGTCGAGAAGGTAAATAACCTTTCTTGGAATTTTGCATCACAAAACGTACTAGGATTTTATCAATGTACGATACTTGAGACAATGCTAACAGTTTGTTCTTACGATCTCGTATAATTTGAATTCCAAGAACATAACTAGCCTCTCACAAATCTTTCATTTGGAATTGGTTAGCAAGCCAGTTCTTTATATCAGATAATGCTCCAACATCATTCCCAATGAGTAGGATATCGTCAACATAAAGTACGAGGAAAACCACTATCTTGTCAATGATACGCTTGTATACACAAGGTTCATCAACATTTTGCTCAAAACCATAAGACTTGATCGATGTATCAAATCTAATATTCCAAGATCGAGAAGCTTGCTTAAGCCCATAAATGGACCTTTGCAACTTGCAAACCTTTTGCTCTTGACCTTGAATTACGAATCCCTCTGGTTGCATCATATAAATGCTTTCATCAAGATTGCCATTCAAGAATGCAGTCTTGACATCCATTTGCCATATCTCATAGTCGAGACATGCAGCTATGGATAGAAGAATGCAAATGGATTTAAGCATGGCTACTGGCGAGAAAGTTTCTTCATAGTCAACTCCCTCTTTCTGAGTATACCCCTTTGCCACTAGCCTAGCTTTGAAGGTCTCCACCTTCCCATCTACACCTCTCTTCCTTTTGTAGATCCATTTGCAACCTATGGGTTGTACCCCATCTAGTTGATCCACAAGTTCCCAGACTGAGTTCGAGTACATAGACTCCATGTCAAGATTCATAGCTTTAAGCCATTCTTCCTTATCAGAATCTTCCATTACATCATGATATGTCAATGGATCATCTATGCACTCATCGGAGATAGCAATTTGTGCTTCTCCGATTTCTCTGTAACGGACTGGTAGTCTAATAACCCTTCCACTACGATGAGATGGTAGATGATTCAGATGGAAGTCTGTCTGATGCTCAGACGTGGTCTTAACTATGTTATTCTCAACAACTGTTGTTGATTGGATACTGGTTGAACCAGGTAATAACTCCTCAAGTACAACTTTACTACTAGGTTTATGTTCTTTTATGCAATTATCTTCAAGAAATGTAGCATTTGTCGATACAATCACTTTATTATCTTGAGGATCATAAAAGAATCCGCCTCTAGTTTCTCTAGAGTAGCCTATAAATAGGCAAACTTGTGAACGTGGTTCTAACTTCCCAGTCTTATTTTTCAGCACATGTGTTGGACACCCCCATATGCGAAAATGTTGCAAACTAGCTTTGCGACCATTCCACAACTCTAAAGGTGTTTTAGGAACAGACTTGGAAGGAACTACATTCAAGATATATACTGCAGTTTGCAGTGCATATCCCCAGAAAGAACTAGGTAAAGATGAAAAACTAATCATAGCTCTCATCATATCCTGCAGGGTTCGATTTCTCCTTTCTGCAATACCATTCTGTTGTGGTGTTCTAGGAGCTGTGAGTTGGGATATAATCCCATTCTCAATCAAGTAATCCTTGAACTCTGTATCAAGGTACTCTCCTCCACGATCTGATCGTAGAGCTTTTAATGTTTTACCTAATTGATTTTCAACTTCAGTTCTAAATTCTTTGAACTTTTCAAAAGTTTCAGACTTCCGTTGCATTAGATAAACATACCCATATCTTGAATAGTCGTCAATAAAAGTGACGAAATATTCATAACCACCTCTCGCTTTAACATTTATTGGACCATAAACGTCCGAATGTATAAGCTCTAGTGGTTCTTTGGCTCTATAACTTTTTTTCTTAAAAGGTCTCTTGGTCATTTTACCTTCTAAACAGGATTCGCAAACAGGTAAAGTGTCAATCTTTAACTCTCTTAAAGTTCCGCTCTTTATTAGTCTGTCTATTCTATCAAGATTAATGTGTCCAAGTCTTAGATGCCAAAGATGAGTATCATTATTAGGAGAAATCTTTTGTCGTTTTATTTTTGGTTTTTCAACTTTAAACAATTCAGCATTGAGCAGTGAATTACGTGTTAACGACTTTAACATGTATATGTTGTTTTCTAATATTCCAGAACAAATATTCAACCCATTTCTAGAAATAATAACATCTTTATTACTGAAAGAAATTGAATAATTGTGTTCCAACAATCTAGAAACTGAAATCAAATTTCTTCTAAAATTCGGAATATAATAAACATTGTTCAAAACAATAAAACAACTATTTGAAAATTTAAGTCTAACTTCTCCCACTGCTCTAGCTGAAACGACATCCCCAGTGCCAACTCGCATGGTGAACTTGCCCTCATCAAGCTTCCTCCATGAATCAATCAACTATAAAGAAGAGCAAACATGATTAGTGGCTCCTGAATCAATTATCCAAGTGAATATATCATTCTCCACTAAACAAGATTCAATGACGAGTAAATCAAATTTACCTTTCATTTTCTTTTTGTTCTTGAGCTCTTCGAGGTACTTTGGACAGTTCCTCTTCCAATGCCCTTCCACATCACAATGAAAACATTTTCCTTTGGGTTTGGAAGTCTTAGAGCCCTTCTGCTTCTTCTTTTTGGTAGCTTGCTTGTTGGACTTTGCCTTAGCCTTACTGGTGGTCCTTTTCCTCTTATTTTTATTAGAGGTGGAAGTTTCAGCAACATTTGCTTCACCAGACTTAGTCTTGTCCTTATTCATGGACTCATAAGTTGTTAATTCATTAAGCAATTGAGTAATATTATATTGCATTTTGTTCATAACATAATTACTCTTGAACTGCATAAAACTCTTTGGAAGAGTTTGCAGTATCATGCTTACTTGGCTAGGCTCATCTATCACCCCACCATGAGTTTCGGCTGTATTAAAATAGGTCATCATATTCAAGACATGCTCTCGAACTGATGTCCCTTCCTTCATCTTAGCAGTCATAGCAGCACAAACAGCTTCGTGTCGCTGCTGCTCAGAAGGTTGCCCAAACATCCCTTGTAATGACAACATCATCTCAGATGCTGTTGCTATTGTTTCATGCTTCTTAGCAAGCACATCAGACATTCCTGCTAACAGGTAGCAACAGGCTTTTTCATTAACCTTAACCCAATTTTGGTGGGTTTCGCGTACATTACGCGCAGCATTTGTCGGTGGCACAGGAGGACGCTCCTCCGTCAGGACAAACTTTAGGTCCTCACAGACCAAAATGGCGTTCATGTTATTTTTCCATTTAACATAGTTATCCCCATTCAATTTATCATTGGCAAGTATAGTAATTAAAGGTGACGACATTGCTGAAATAAATAAACAAAATATTTTATTCAAAATTGCATTCATACGAATATCAATAGATTTTAGCATAATATTAAACGTGATGCATGATTGACGAATAATGAATCAGAAATACCCTAAAAAGAATTACTATGCCACGATAATCTAACATGCCACAAATAAATAACACCTTAGGGTAAATCAAATATTTATATGTTAGATTGAGAAAATCTCAGTCAAATAATATAATAGAATAACTCTTATTCCTATATAGTTTGACTACCGCTTATTTCGGTCAAAGAATTAAATTACCAATTAATTAATTCCTTTATGAGTGTAACCCATCATTTCAGATTTCTCAGACTTAACTTGAGAATTGCCAGCCTTAGGGTAGGTCAATCCCAAAATACATCCAGAAATCCTATCCTTTAGGAAGTCAACCTTGATATTGACCCAAATGGACACCACCCTTAGGGGGACGAAAACAAAGCCGTCTCGAGGCGCCATTCAAATCTCACGGTGTTGAACTAATGATGGAGACCGTGGGATATATTGTCATATATCCCTCTCCCACTCATTATTTTAGGATTAGGGTTTTCTACATATTATTCCTAGTCATTATCTTAGATTACTAACGACTAATAAATATAATCTAAGTTACTAGGAATTAGTGTGTTACTAGAATCAACATCCTATTAACACCTAATAAATTACCGGATTTTTAACTCTTAAAAAAATAATTTATTTTGAAAGATCTAATCTAGATAATCTAAACTTTTTAGTTATAAAGATTAGATTTAATGTGAGATTACTCAATTTTAACTTTTAAAATCTAATCCACATTATAAGCCAATTATATGAAATATATATTTTAATCACATTAAAACTATATTTCTAATTGGTTTACTATTCTAAATAAATTAAACTCTTTAAATGATTTAGATTAGAACTAATGTGAGTTACCCAATTTAAACTATTAAAATCTAATCACATTATGAATACCAATTATTGAAACATATGTTTTTAATCACATTAAAATTAATCATATATTTCTAATTTGTTAACTTAAGATTTTCAACTAAAATCCTAACAAATTATGAAATTGATATTATATGTATTATTATCTCTATTTTAACTAATAAACTATTTAATAGAAAAATAAATAATAATACATGTATGTATGTCATGTTATAATGCAATGAGTAGGCACTCTAAATTCTATATGACATGTTTTATGCATGAACATGTTATCAACAAATTATTCTATCATCACATGATAAACAATTTAAATAAACAACATGTGATTGATCGGGTTCTTTGGCTTTAACGACCTAAGAACTAATTTTACAATATTACAAAAATTAATCAAGGCATTTCTTGGCCTTCACTTGTAGTCTTCAAGATCTTCAAGGACTCACTTAGGCTCAAAATTAAATCCAATTTAACAATCAAGTATATTCATCAAATGGATTGGGCTAGAAGCCAATAACTTGATTCTTGAACCAAGGAGTTATTGTCCATTTAAGAATGGACAATTTGATAAATATATACATATATACACAAACTTAATGGAAAGCCGAAAAGCTTGAAACACAAAGTCTAGGAGCTTTTCCGGAAAAATCCAATAAAGTGCCAAGCATGAGCCATCAATCATGTGCTCTGTGTGTACACGTGTCGTACAAACAAACTTGCAATGCTTTTCACGCACAATTGCAATGATTGCATTGTTATGTGCATGAAACTTGATCATGTGCAACTATTGCACTTTACTATGCATTGCATTGTTTTGTCAACACGTGATGTGCAAAGTGTCACAACCCGCGCATTTCATCGAACACCTTACATGCAATTTCCCAACAACATGGAGGCTCTTTAGATTCTAGAAGCTTCTAGGGTAGGTGGTGGTTGGTGAGATTGCATATCCACCGTTAGATCAAATAGATCTAAGCCATTCATTTGGTAGGTGGTGGTTGGTGAGATAGCATATCCACCGTTAGATCAAATAGATCTAAGCCATTCATTTGGTATGTGGGGGTTGGTGAGATTGCATATCCACCATTGGATCAAATAGATCCTAGCCATTCATTTGTATAGAAGCCATCTATAAATAGGGGAGCTCTCATTTGCTCTCCACACCACAAAATTGTAAAGTTCTCTCAAGCTAGTAAAGCTCTTTTCTCTCCAAGGGTTCTCTTGTGCTTTCTTCTTACTCTTTTAGGCTTACTTAGGTGTTAAAGTAGCATCTAAGGCCGCACGGTTCAAGCTTCAAAAGCTAAGTCCGTGACAGTTGGTATCAGAGCCGTGGTTTGCTCAACGTGTGGAGTTTGAAGAAGGAAGAATGTCGGATGTCACCGAGGAAATGAGGGGAAGGGATGTTAATCCTAACCCAAATGCCGCTAAGAAGGGTCGTGGGCAAAGCAAGTCTCGTGAGGTGGTTAGTGCCATGGAGACCAGGATGGTCAAGGCGGAGTTAGCTATAGCCGATGGAAGGGCGAAGCTAGACGAGTTGGAGCAAAGTGTGGAGGAGCTCGATGGCAAATGTGATAGCCAAGTTGAAGAGCTGCGGGATTCCATGCTAGAAGCTCTCAACACCGCCATTGGTACAAGTCGCCAAGAGAGTGAGACATTTCAAGCTAGGGTGCTGGAGGTACTAGCCCAAATCCAAGCTCAAGTGACTGAGCTCCAGTCAGGCTTGGAAGAGACTCGTGCGGATGTGACCTTATGTAAGCATGCGATGGCTAATGGGTCACTAGTTGGTGTTTCTAATCCTCGAAAGGTGAAGACTCCGGAGCCCAAGGAGTATGCGGGCAAGCGGGATGCGAAGGAGTTAGACAACTTCCTATGGCACATGGAGAGATACTTTGATGGAGTGGGCATCAAAGAGGAGGAGGACAAGGTAAACAATGCTACTCTCTACCTTACTGACACTGCTGCTACTTGGTGGCGTAGGAAGCATGCCGAGAGGGAGCAAGGCAAGTGCGACATTCACACTTGGGAAGACGTAAAGAAGGAGCTCAAGAAGCAATTCTATCCGGAGAATGTGGCCCATGATGCACGGAAGAAAATGCGAGAGCTAAAGCATACAGCTTCGATTGTCGAGTACGTGGATCAATTCTCCGCACTCATGCTCCTAGTCCCAGACATGAGCCAAGAGGATTTGTTCTTCAACTTTACGGAAGGATTGCAAAATTGGGCAGCGTTGGAATTACAACGTCGAGGTGTGAAGGATATCGCCACAGCTCTCACTACAGCTGAATCCTTGACCGAGTTCCGCAAAGGAGAATCCTCAAAGCTGAAACCATTTAAAAACAAGAATGGCAAGCCTAACCAGTCTAATGGTGGGGGAGTCAAAGACAAGGAAACTAGCTTTGGGGACAAGAACAGCAAGTGGAAAGGCAGCAAGTACAACAAGGATGGCAAGAAAGACAAGAAGGACTTCAAGCCAAAGTACAACTGCTACTTGTGCGACGAGCCACATTTGGTAAGGGATTGTCCGAAGAGAAAAGCTCTCACAGCTTTGATCGAGGAAAAAGAGAGGGGCAACCAAGAACAGACCAACATGGGTTGTCTTCAACTCCTCAATTCATTGAAGGCCACTCCTACACCAACCAATCCTCCTATCCGGTCTCTTTTGTATGTGGAGGCACGCGTCAATGGGAAAGACGTCCGGACGATGATCGATACCGGGGCCTCTCACAACTTCATGCGACGTGAAGAAGCTAAGAGACTAGGGTTGAAGGTAGAAAAGGGGGACAGTTGGTTGAAGACGGTGAATGCGGACGCCAAGCCACTCGATGGTGTAGCTCGTGGAGTAGAGTTACACATTGGATCATTGAGCGGTAAGGCAAATTTTTCTGTGGTACCCATGGATGATTTTGACATTATGCTAGGAATGGAGTTCTTGAGGCAGTTCAATGTAGTTCCACTACCTCGCTATAACTCCATATGCATATTAGAAGGAGGTCCGTGCATGATTCCAGCAACGGTGAAGCCTACTATCTCTAAGACAAGCCAACTCTCTGCGATGCAATTCAAGAAGGGAGTGAAGAAAGGGGAGATCACCTTTATGGCTACCATACAAGAGGTGAAATATGTGACGGGCCAACCACAAATTTTGCCACGGGAGATAGCACGAGTCCTCAATGAGCACAAAGACGTCATGCCACCCGAGTTACCCAAACGGTTACCACCTATGAGGGAGGTGGACCACAAGATAGAGTTGGAGCTTGGAGCTAAACCACCTGCTAAAGCTCCTTATCGAATGTCCCCACCTGAGCTTGCCGAATTGAGGAAGCAGCTTAAGGAGTTATTGGAGGCGGGATACATTCAACCATCAAAGGCGCCATATGGAGCTCCGGTGCTATTCCAAAAGAAGCATGATGGATCATTGCGGTTATGCATCGACTACCGAGCTCTCAATAAGGTAACCATCAAAAACAAGTATCCTATTCCTCTTATTGCTGACTTGTTTGATCAGCTAGGCCAAGCAAAGTACTTCTCTAAACTAGATTTGAGATCGGGCTACTATCAAGTCCGAATAGCAGAAGGAGACGAGTCGAAGACTGCTTGTGTTACACGCTACGGGGCCTACGAGTTTCTAGTCATGCCGTTCGGTCTCACAAATGCCCCGGCTACCTTCTGTACTCTCATGAACAGAATCTTCCAACCATACTTGGATCGGTTTGTGGTGGTGTACTTGGATGACATCGTGGTGTATAGCGACTCATTAGAAGAGCATGCCCAACACCTTCGAACCGTATTCAAGGCCTTAAAGGAGAATGAGTTGTATGTGAAGAAGGAGAAGTGTTCGTTTGCTCTTCAAGAAGTTGATTTCCTTGGCCACAAGATTTCACAAGGGAAGCTTTTCATGGACAAAACCAAGATAAAAGCCATAGAGGAATGGGAGCCACCCACTAAGGTGTCCGAGCTACGATCTTTCTTAGGGTTAGTCAATTACTATCGACGCTTCATCAAGGGCTACTCGAAGATAGCTGCCCCACTCACTGATCTACTGAAGAAAAGCCAATCGTGGGCATGGTCGGAGAAGCACCAGCAAGCATTCGAGTCCCTGAAGCAAGCTATCATGAAGGAACCAGTGCTAGCCCTACCGAACCACACTCTACCATACGAGGTACAGACCGATGCCTCAGACTTTGCCATCGGTGGAGTGTTAATGCAAGATGGACACCCGATTGCTTATGAGAGCCGGAAGCTCAATGATACGGAGCGGCGCTACACCGTCCAAGAAAAGGAGATGACTGCCATCATCCATTGTTTGAGGACTTGGAGACATTACTTGTTGGGGTCTAAGTTCATGGTCAAGACTGACAATGTGGCAACCAGTTACTTCCAATCACAGAAGAAACTCAGCCCCAAGCAAGCAAGATGGCAGGATTTCTTGGCGGAATTTGATTATGTGTTGGAGTACAAACCCGGAAAAGCCAATGTTGTAGCCGATGCTCTTAGTCGGAAAGCTGAGTTAGCCGCCATTGGCAAGTTGCAAGGAGGCTTACTTGATTCAATCAAGGAAGGCATGGAGCATGATCCCATCGCCAAGCAACTTATTTCGCTAGCTACCGAAGGGAAGTCGAGAAGGTTTTGGGTGGAAGATGACCTTCTCTACACGAAAGGGCGTCGGGTTTACGTGCCGAAATGGAGGAATCTTCGGTGACACTTGATCAAGGAGTGTCATGATACGAGATGGGCAGGCCATCCGGGACAAAGGCGCACGAGGGCGTTATTAGAATCAGCATACTTTTGGCCCAACATGCGGGATGAAGTGGAGATGTATGTGAAGACATGTCTTGTTTGTCAACAAGACAAGGTGGAGAATCAAAGCCCAGCTGGTTTGTTAGAACCGCTTCCCACACCGGGGAGACCATGGGATAGCATTTCCATGGATTTCATCGTCGCTTTGCCGAAATCTGATGGGTGTAGCACGATCATTGTGGTGGTAGATCGTCTTTCGAAGTATGCTACCTTCATTCCAGGCCCAAAGGAATGTTCAGCAGAGGTGACGGCCAGGTTGTTCTTCAAGTATGTGGTGAAGTATTGGGGGTTACCACGATTAATCATAAGTGATAGGGACTCCCGGTTCACAGGGCGATTCTAGACTGAGTTGTTCAAGTTGATGGGTTCAGAACTTCACTTCTCCACCAGTTTTCATCCCCAGACGGACGGGCAGACGGAGAGAATCAATTCTTTATTGGAGCTTTATTTGCGGCACTTCGTTAGTGCTAACCAACACGACTGGGTTAAGTTGCTTGATGTAGCACAATTTAGCTACAACTTGCAGAGGAGCGAAGCAACTAACCGCAGTCCCTTTGAGATGGCTATAGGTCAGCAGCCTTATACCCCACATACGCTAGTAGCCAAGTATACTGGGAGGAGTCCATCAGCTTTCAAGGTTGCTAAATCTTGGCATGAGCAAGCCGACGTAGCACGAGCATACTTAGAAAAAGCAACCAAGAAGATGAAGAAATGGGCGGACAAGAAGAGGAGGCATGTGGAGTATAATATCGGAGACATGGTGTTAGTGCGGATTCTTCCTTCACAACACAAATCTACCCGCTCATTACATAAGGGACTCATCCGAAGATACGAGGGACCATTCCCTATAGTCAAGAAGGTTGGCAAAGTTGCTTACAAAGTGGAACTTCCTTCAAGACTTAGGCTACATCCGGTCTTTCATGTTAGTTGCTTAAAGCCATACAATGAAGACATGGAGGATCCATCAAGGGGCGCACCAAGTCGGGTACCTTTGGGCACTTCTGCTACTTATGACAAGGTGGCGGAGTTCATCATGGCTGATCGAGTGATTCGAAGGCCGAGTTATCCACCAAGTCGTGAGTACTTAGTCAAATGGAAGGGTCTACCCGAGTGCGAGGTGAGTTGGGAACCTGAAAAAGACCTATGGCAATTCGAAGATCTGATCCAGCAATTTTGGCAGGAGGGTGCTACACGTGACGAGGACGTCACGCATTTAGGTGGGGGAGAATGTCACAACCCGCGCATTTCATCGAACACCTTACATGCAATTTCCCAACAACATGGAGGCTCTTTAGATTCTAGAAGCTTCTAGGGTAGGTGGTGGTTGGTGAGATTGCATATCCACCGTTAGATCAAATAGATCTAAGCCATTCATTTGGTAGGTGGTGGTTGGTGAGATAGCATATCCACCATTAGATCAAATAGATCTAAGCCATTCATTTGGTAGGTGGGGGTTGGTGAGATTGCATATCCACCATTGGATCAAATAGATCCTAGCCATTCATTTGTATAGAAGCCATCTATAAATAGGGGAGCTCTCATTTGCTCTCCACACCACAAAATTGTAAAGTTCTCTCAAGCTAGTAAAGCTCTTTTCTCTCCAAGAGTTCTCTTGTGCTTTCTTCTTACTCTTTTAGGCTTACTTAGTGTTAAAGTAGCATCTAAGGCCGCACGGTTCAAGCTTCAAAAGCTAAGTCCGTGACAAAAGGCACCGTATCCAGTGCGTTGTTATCGGGTATACCATGCACTGCCAACACACCTATAGCTCAGTACGCATCCAATGCGCATATCAAAGTTTTGGTGCTAAACTGGGTACAAATTTTGCACCGATTTCACAGCTGAATCAATTCTGTCGACAACGATCTTCGCGAATAATTATTTGGAAAAAAAATTAAATAAACTTATATCTATGATTTACAAAAAAATAATAAACGCCACGTATGACTTACAAATTTAATCAAATTAAATTAGTCAAAGAACCATACAATTAACGATCAATCCATGCAAATTTAATCCATCAACATGAATAAATAAAATATGAATATTATCAAATAATTAGTGTCTACTCTTATGACATACAAAGAATTATAATCAAAAGGATATTCACTAATTATTGAATTAATTATTAAACTAGCGCAACCGGGATTCTGATACCAATTGAAGGAAAAATTGAATTTTTAATTTAATGCGGAAACGTGTATTTTAAAAATTTTTCCATATAAAAGCACGCCCGATCGATACTAGTAATAACAATTCAACAATTAAATTAATAAGATCGAATCTTAGTTTGCATGAAGATTGAATTGATCCCTTTTGATTCGCAAATTCTTCACCACCTGATCTTCCTTACTACGACTCTTCACAAAAGAAACTGTGTGTGGGCACAATCTCGAAAAATTATATCACGAAATCTTTTAATTAATGGAAGTTTTTGATTCAAGTAACCAAAAATTCTCTCTATTTTTCTCTCTTTTTTTGTTACCAATATAAAACACTTTTATATAATGGTGAGTTAGAGTTTTCTAATTTAATAAGGAATACAATTTCCTAATTAAATTGTAAAACTCAATTCATATCCAATATGGAATCATATTTCTTATTGGTTTAAAACTCTTTACTTTTAATTTAACATGGAATCTAATTCCTATTAAATTAAAACTTCTTTAATCTAATTTAATATGGAATCTAATTCTAATTAAATTAAATTACCATCTCTATTAATTAAAAGATTTTTCATTAAATTAAAATGATTCTAAATCATATATAATTTAATGACACCATTTTAAAGTTAAACATTTAACCTCTACAAATAATTAAATAATTACTTATATTTAAATAATCAAATTATTTAAATCATTTGTGAATGTGTTCATAAAATTGTACACATATAATTGGACAATCCAATTATATTCTTCCCTTTGTTTCTTTATGTGGTTGTGAGCTAGCAAGGGGACCAAATGGACCTATAATTTGAGCTCCAATAATATCGAAATTATTAATTAAACTCTTTAATTAAATAATTCACTATTATTAACCTTAAAGTTACTCCACTAAAAACTTAAGATTGCACTCTCAAAATTATAGATGTTTTATACAATCTGAATTTTCAGTGTCCATTGATTTAATCATTTCATATGGTCTGATCCTCCACAAGTAGTTCATAATTAGAGCTAGGTCATTAAAGTCCGTTATACCTCTCTAATTATTTCTTATTCCATTAAGTACCATTAATTCTCTAATGAACAATATATTCATAACAACTTATGAATTTTATCTTTCCATTTATTTACAAATAGAAAGTCGAGCGCTCTTATTGTTCAAGACCCGAATCAACACTTAAGAGAACTACTCATCTACTTCTCGCAAGAAGGAGTGGATTCCACTGTTGTGTAGAATGTTCCCAGCCACTTATTAAATCACATCTCCAAAGTACGAAGCTTATTGACCGTAAATTTATAACAGTCTCACCCATGTAAATCAAAAGATATGACTCAACAAATAGGAGTTCATAAAACACTCAGGATTAAGATCAATCCATATATGATCATCTAGTTGATAAATATGAATTTCTTTATTTAACGGATATTAATAAGAAATTCATTTTATCATGGTCCAGTCCTATATAATCTCTATTATATAAGGTGCCTCCATTTTCATGTCACCACATGAACAATCCCGGATAAAATCATCGTATCAAATACAAAATAGACCGCAGCTATAGATTTACCACAAACAAAATACCCAGCTTTGTTTGCTTTCTACGGACTTTTTAGATTACTAATCTCAAATTAAATCCTCTTGTATATAACACTTATATACTTAGTCTGAGACTACATAAGTAACCATGGATGTTACATGATATTTGTATGAAGCAATCATTTCATAAATGCACATAAATTGAATAAATTCTACTTTATTTATTATTTAATTTAGATATTTACAAATTACAAGCTCTTAGGGCACATTACCCTAACACTAACCACTAGGAATTAGGGAATCTACTTTGTGTAGCTACTGATGTGCGACTCTGGGCACGCGTTACCCTTACACAATCGGTCTAAACTATACTACCTTATACATGCAGAGGGTCGCTCAACTGACTCTCTCTTAGTTAATAACACTCTCCATGCACGCATAGAGCATTCTACTGGGTACTCAACTGGGGCTAGGGTAAACCATCAGCGTATTAAAGTTCTTTTACGAAAACTTTTAAAATAACTTGTTTACTAGGCAAACTGCCTTAAACTTTAATTCTGTTTTATTCTTGATAGAAAAACAATCTTAACTTAAAATTCACAACATATAATCACAATACACAATAAAATTATTTAATGAAATAAACATATATATTCATTAAATAAAATTTGAGCAACACAACACTCAAAAGAGTTGGTTTTCTACTCACGAAGTGCTTCCCAATCAAAAGCAAACCTTCTCCGAACTCCTCTGATACACTCCGCTTTCACCATAAAACGTTCAATACTCATTTAGAATTACTTGAATCATTAACACAAGGCTAAAAATCACTAAAACTCAAATAACTCTATTAACTCTACTTTACACCTAAACCTTCGTAACTAAGTTTTAACTTATCAAAGGTTTTCGAATTCTGATTTCTTTGCACAAGCCTTATTTATTATCACTTAGGGCCACCCCGGAATGCTAAAAATGGTTATTGGAACACCAATTTCCCATTTTTGACCCCCCCAAAATCGAGGCTAAATTAAGCCTTTACCGAGTGATTTTCTTCGCTCCATTTTTACTCAAATCATCTTACTAACTCGCACTTAAGTCACCCATAAAACGGTTTCGAAAAATTGTAAGTATCGAAGGTTAAAACCTATGAAAACACTTATTTTTCAACACTTTTTGATGCACAATAGTGACATTCTATAAGCGATGACTTCATTTCTTTCATATCTAAGGTTCTTTTACTTAATTATTATCAATTACATTTATTTCATGCATTGAAAAATGCATTTACATTCACAAATCACCTTACGACTACATAGGTGCACTAATTGAGCCATAACTTGCTCAATTTTTATCGGAATCGATCTCTTCCAATTCCTATGGTTTGCTATGTCCCCGAGGCATGATTTGAGGTCAGAACAACCCCAAATAAGTTAGAATAGGTCAGGTCACTCTCAGCCCTTCATCTAGCTTGTGAATCCCAACTTAGCTCTATGTTTCTTATTTTGAAATTCTATGACTTCTACAAGGTTCTTAGCATCTAAATGGTATGACTTAAGTCTCGAATGGATGAAAGCAACATGGGTTATACAAACCTTAAGCATGGCCAAAATTGACATTAACAAGAACCCCTTATCTTTCTTTCAATTCAAACACAAAAATCACACTACAATTCAAGAAGTTTCAATTTCTATTCTCAAAATAAACTTTAAAGTAAACTTAGGAATGGGTATGATCAATTCTCAACTAAAATCTAGAGTAAGAAACTTACTTCTTTAGACTTCAAGTTCACTTGATTTTGACTCCTAAAGCTTGTTGGAAGACAAACCCATGAAATGGAGATGAAAAGCTTGAAGAACTTGCATGAAAATCCTTGGTTTCTTTCTTCTCACATGGCCGGCACTTCTCTCCCCTTTTTCTCTCAGTTTTGGATGGCAACAAAGTGAAGAAATTGACTTGCTTTCAACTTTATATAGTGGTGTAACATTTGCAATTTGGTCCCTTTTGAAAATCATCAAAATAACCCTTAAACTTTTCTTAATACTGTCATGACCCCAAACTAGATAAACTCCAATCTAATTGGTCCACTTGGCACACTTTAATCCACTTATTTCTTCAACCAATCAATAAATGACAAATGGCACAACCATAGCCACTACTTTTTAAAAGTCACTTATCTCATTTCTTATTGGTTGAATTAAAGTATATTTTACTTTATTCCGTGAGCTCATATCGCTTTATTAACACATAAATCACTCATAATTACTTTGTATTCATACTGGGGTCAGCTAAACGACATCCGACTTGTGATACGAAAATATAATTAACCTCAAATAACACTACTGGAAGCCTACGATTCGACTGTAACTCAATTCAAAGATTTCTAATATCATAAAATAATAAATCTGGGTGAGGGCTTACATTTTGACTTTGGGATTCTAAACTTATTTCATCGAATAATTTTCCATCTTAATTCTTAATTTTCTTGGGTCTTCTAGTCGACACTCTATTCTTAATGTGAAATTAAATTTGACTTTAAAAAATATTACTAAAATATTACTATTCAACTTAGTTAAAATCGAAGGTTTACAATTTTAATGGCTCAATTGGTACCAGACATGCTTCCCATAAGTAGTTAGCTCTTAAGTTGTAGGTTTGAGTGTCTGGGAAGGCGAAAGAAATCGGTTGGGGGGCCGAGATATTTTGGGCTTAGAGGGCTGGCCCAGCAGCTAGATAAACCTCGACCTAGATTGCGATGAGCTGTTACACAAAAATGCCCCTTTTTATTATGGGGTCCCTTCTCTCTGGGCTGTCCCACTCACAAGATACTATTCTCGGGCCAGAGGGTTTTGCTTGGCCTCCCCCACCCGCACTTGAACCCATGACCTAGCCCCTTAGTCAAATAGATTCTTCTTGCAAGGTGAGTACCAATTGAGCTCTCAATTGGTGAGTAAGGATTTATTAAGTCAAGCACCTCACCGTGGGGAGCTCCAGTGTTGTTTGTAAAGAAGAAAGATGGGAGCCTCCGGTTATGTATTATCGACAGCTTAATAAACTCACCATCTAGAATCAATATCCCTTTCCGAGGATAGATGATTTGTTTGACCAGCTATAAGGGGCTAAGGTTAACAGGCCCCTTTTTAATTATACTAGCTAAATGACCTGCCCGGTACCCCACGGTGACTTCCCAGTCGAGATCTACTCTAGCTGAAAAGTTCTCATGGAGCTAAGCCTCTTTTCTTTCTGAAATTACTTGAAAACCTTCTTAATTCTGAAAACGGTAGGAATTTTGTTCGTGGGAAATAACTTTATAAAATTAGAATTTTATTTTGGAAATCCAGCAGCATAACGGCTGTTTTTTTTTTTTAATTTCCATCATGTAAAACTTCGCAAAACCTGTATAAATCCATTCAATATCTTTATCAAACTAATAGGCCCAGGCCCTTTTTCTAATACGCAATCATTCGTAACATGCTTAAAATATTCAATGATATGAAAAGCAACTTAATTAAAATCTTAAACATCATGCATGATATTTACATAAAATCCTTTATCCAAAATAATATTTACAAAACTTGAGAAATATGAAAACGATATTAAATGCAGTACATGATAACTTGTCTAAAACTAGTGCAGCGTGGTCGCGTCTGAACTCGCATGTACGTCCGATGAAGATACCTCTGTTGTGCTGCTCGCTCCTGCACCTAGGAAGGATTTTAAATAAAACAGAAAATGATGGTGAGAATAACTCAGTGAATGTACATAATAATAAATTTTACTTTCATTATTATTTGGAAAACAATACGGCTTATTTAAGCAAAAGATTCTAAACTAACATCTATTGACGTATTTCATTTCTTTACTAACTTATAAGGGTAACTCTAAAAAAAAAAAACTCATTCTCTTAAGCACTTAAGTTGAAGATCTATATGACATGAAATACTAGAAATTTTCTGTTTGCGTGTGCTCAGATGCGGGAACTTGGGATTACGATTCCCCCCAACATCTGAAAATATGGGAACTTGGGATTACGATTCCCCGTAAATATTAAGCCGTACGAGAACTTGGGATTACGATTTCCCCCGTCTAGTAGGCGTACGGGAACTTGGGATTACGATTCCCCCTGAATATTAAGCCGTATGGAAACTTGGGATTACGATTCTCCCCGTCTAGTAGGCGTACGGGAACTTGGGATTATGATTCCCCCCATCTAGTACTATACACGCATTGGGTACCTCGGCTGGTTTCTGCTAGAGGTCAAGTTAAATTAAAGAGATATTAATTACCTTTAAAATTATCTCATAAGTGTTTTGTTTTCTAGTTACGGTTTAAAACCGAAAAACTTGCTTTCTAGAGCGAAAACTCCATTATTGAAATAACGTTTTCAAATATCTTTACGACTAAATACATATATACAACTATACATGTATTATAGGGAAAGCGATAATATTCTAAAATGTTACTTGAATAACATAAATCATAAACTAAAATAATATCGCATTAATAATTTCATATAATAGAATTCGCGAAAGCTTTATAAAATGCACACTCACTACTTGCTTCCAATAACTGATCAACCACTCCTGATATAGCTCTCGTCTGCTCGTCGGTTCACCTACAATTGGTTTCGATCAAGTTTTCGCTAAAACACAACTCATGTGCAAACTAAACTTTAAGCCATACGAGGATTTCTAATCTCGACAATTCAAGTGACTATCCTCACAATAACACGATAACAATACGGAAAAACTATCGTACGTGGAGACTATCTTAAACCAATTCAATATCGCAACATAAACTACTTGAAACTCTACGGTTACAAAACCGACACTATGCCATTCGAATCTAAAGTAACATCATCGACATTACATTCTAAAGGGATTCAATAAAAAGAAGATTCAAAACCAAACGACTAACATAAAGCTTACGCGATTTTAACTAGTTATCGCAAATTATCGTTTTTAGCGTTTCGTGTGGTTTCTTCGTTTCCAATTAAACTTATCGTCAATTACTACTTGTGACTTTATTTAAAACATGACAAACGAATATTCAAACACTTTAAAGCATAAACATGAAAAATATGGCAGCAAGCTTAACGAATATCCATTTCCGTTCAACTCCGAAATTTCAACAATTTAACAATTTTACGCGAAACAAAAACTATCCGATTAACTTTATTATAACTCAAACTATCCTAACTTCAACTTTAAGACTTTAGTGGGCTTAATAATGACTCGAGGCAGCGAGATAACATCATAAACATTTTCATCGTCGACAACGAAAATCACAAACTAAAACATTCGCACTCGCGGAAAACTCAACCGAATCGCTCGAAAACAATTTCTCAATATCTGAACGACTATCCGATACTTTAAAACACACTAGAATGCATCATTTTCCACAACGACGAACTTGAATTTAAAAGCATACTCTAATAGCCCCTAACTCATCTTCTAACAGCCCGCAATAGATTTCACAACGGAAACAACCATTTACAATATCATTCAAAACACAACCGAAGCAACAACGAGCGAACCTTTGCATTAACGAGGCTCTCAATCCTAAACCCAATCATTTCATCATCAAAATTCATCCTCAACTCAATCTTAATCATTATTCAACGAAACGAATTCAATAAAATCACAACGTACCTTTCGAAACTCACTTCAAAAGCTTCGAAACTTCTAAAAACACTCGCGAATAATCGCGACGGCGACGACGCTCTCACAGCAGCAAGCTGTCTTCCCTTGATGCTGTTTCACTTCAGGTCTGAATGATGCACTCGAACAGACTTGACAGCAGTTGCTCGGTAGCAGCTCACGATAACAGCACACAGCAGCAATCAGCAGCAACGGCAACAGTAACTGGTTCACGGCAGCACCTCAATAGCGACAGCAGCTCCTCCAGGCCTGACAGGTCCTCACACCAGCAGCTCCTTACTGTCCTCCTCACGCCAGCAGCTCCTTTCGCCAGCAACTCCTTAAGGCAGCAGCTCACGATAACAGGACACAGTAGCAAGGCAGCAAGTCAACAGCGGCGACAGCAGCTTACCACGGCAGCGGGACACAACGACAGCAGCAGCACGGCCTCCTCTTGCTTGCATGCATTGTTTCTTGGTTCAGATCTGCTCTTGGGTGGTTCAGATGCTACAAGCAACTACTAGCCTTGAAGGATTCCTCTCCGATCTGGTCTTCCCCTCCTCTCGATCACTCTCTCATTCACTCTCGAGTTCTCTCTCACGAGCAACAGCTCTCTTCCTTCTCTATCTCTCACTCTCGGCTCTTTGATGATGAATGTTGAGTGTCTCATGCCTTGGTTTTGGGATATGGTGACCGAGATTCGAATTTGCTTCTCTCTCAAATTTCTCTCTAAGAAAGCTTTCGGTTTTTGCTTTGCTAAAAATGACAACCGAATCTCTTCTTGTTTTCAATCTTTGCTTTTCAATATTATTATTATAACTATTTGCTTTTTCACTAACTTATATAAACACGTAATCTACAAATGATGTCATTTGTCTTGTTCCTCCTTTGCATGTGTGACATGTGTCACCCCATGCATAAATTTTACTTTTATTTTATTCCATGCATTCCCGCTTTAATTTCAAGCTCGACTTTCGATTCCGTCCGTCCGTCCGGGAATCCACTTTTAATTTAATCTTGGCTTCGCACTCTCAGAATTATTTTAAAATTTTCGAATCCGTCTCCACGAACTTGAATTTATTTTATTATTCTAGAATAATTATTCCGAGTATTTTCGGACTCGAGCATTATATTTTTCCGATCGGACGTGATCCCTCGAAAAAATATTTCGCTCTCCGACGAACGAGGTTTTGGGTTTTACAAAGGTAATCTCGAAGATTGACTTGAGGTCGAGATACCATCAGTTGAAGGTACGTAGGGAAGATGTTCCTAAGACGACCTTCAGGACTAGATATAGGTATTATGAGTTCTTGGTGATGCCATTTGGCTTAACCAATGCCCCAGTAGCTTTTATGGACTTGATGAATAGAGTATTTAGGCCTTACCTGGATAAGTTCGTAATTGTCTTTATAGATGACATCATGGTGTATTCAAGTAGCCAAGAAGAACACGCTGAGCACTTGAGGGTAGTG
Source organism: Dimocarpus longan (assembly GCA_022984855.1). Taxonomy (NCBI): domain Eukaryota; kingdom Viridiplantae; phylum Streptophyta; class Magnoliopsida; order Sapindales; family Sapindaceae; genus Dimocarpus; species Dimocarpus longan. The sequence continues at coordinate 1,340,237 of CM041026.1, forward strand.
TTGCAGACCTTGAGGGAACATCAACTATATGTAAAGTTTAGCAAATGCCAGTTTTGGCTAGACCGAGTGGCCTTTCCAGGACATATAGTGTCAACAAATAGGATATCTATAGACCCTCAGAAAATAGAAGCTATGGTCAATTGGAAACCACCCACGAATGTGACTGAAGTGAGGAGCTTCTTGGGCTTAGCTAGGTATTATAGAAAGTTCGTGGAAGGGTTTTCAAAAATAGCTACTCTGTTGACCAGATTAACAAGGAGAGAAGAAAAGTTCGTCTGATCAGAGGCATGCTAGAGCATTTTCGATGAATTGAAAAAGAAACTGACCTCAACACTAATATTTACGCTGCCATCAGAAAGTTATGGGTTTATGGTATATTGTGACACTTCTAGACAAGGCTTAGGTTATGTGTTGATGCAACATGACTGCGTAATAGCCTATGCTTCGAGACAGTTGAAGAAACATAAAGTCAATTACCCTACGCATGACCTAGAACTAGTAGCTGTAGTGTTCGCCTTACGGATTTGGAGACACTACCTTTATGGAGTACCTTGTAGGATCTTTACACATCATAAAAGCCTACAGTATCTGTTCTCACAGAAAAAGTTGAACACGAAGCAGCGAAAATGAGTGGAACTCATAAAAGATTATGAGTGCACTATTCAGTATCACCCGGGTAAAGCTAATATGGTGACTGATGCACTGAGCAGAACACCTACCAGCTCCTTAGCCCAGCTTAAAGTAGAATATTTACCCATGCTGATAGAGATGAGATCGATGGGTGTTCGATTAGAGATGACGAATTTAGGTGTCCTGTTAGCAGCCTTTCATGTTCGTCCTGTGCTGGTAGACCGAGTTCGAGCCTTGCAGCTCTAAGATCATTACTTGATGAAGCTTAGAAGTGAGTTAAAAGCTGCGCAGTAAAGTAGCTTCACGTTGAGAAACGATGGAGCACTAATTCTGGGGCAACGATTATGTGTGCCAAATGTAGCAAAACTGAAGAAAGAGATCATGGATGAGGCTCATTCATCCGCTTATGCTATGCATTCAGGGAGTACCAAGATGTATCAAACTCTGAGAGACTACCACTGGTGGAGAGGAATTAAGAGAGAGATAGTAGAGTTCGTATCGAAGTACCTAACCTGCTAGCAGATCAAGGTAGAGCACTAGAAACCAATAGGTTTATTACAACTTCTGTCTGTTTGTGAATGAAAATAGGAGAGAATTACGATGGACCTCGTGGTTGGACTGCCACGAACTCAGAGAGGACATGATGCCATTTGGGTGATAGTTGACAGATTGACAAAGTCCGCCCACTTTCTAGCCATCAAGAACACTTATTCCCTAGAAAGATTAGCTGAGCTGTATATATATGAAATTGTGAGGTTGCATGGCGCATCGGTGTCCATTGTATCAGATAGAGATCCTTGGTTTACTTCGAGGTTTTAGCCAAAGCAACAAGAAGCTATAGGCACCATATTGAATTTCAGTACAGCTTTTCACCCGCAGATAGATGGCCAATTAGAGAGAACCATCCAAACTCTTGAAAATATGTTAAGAGCCTGCGTGATGGAGTTTAAAGGAAACTGGGATAATCATCTACCTTTAATAGAATTTGCATACAACAACAGTTATCAATCGAGTATTGGCATGGCTCCATATGAACCGTTGTATGGTAGAAAGTGTAAAACCCTAGTTTGTTGGGATGAAGTAGGTGAGAGAAAGATGATTGGCCCAGAGATTGTCCAAGCTACAACCGAAAAGATCGATGTGATCAAGGAATGGTTAAAGATAGCAAGCGACAGATAGAAAAGCTATGCGGACCATCGAAGACGAGATTTGGAGTTTGAAGTGGGTGATAAAGTATTTTTACGAATCTCACCATGGAAGGGTATTTTGAGAATCGAGATACGTAGAAAACTGAGTCCTCGATATATAGGGTCGTACGAGATAGTAGCAAGAGTAGGTGAAGTAGCTTATCGGTTGAAACTGCCACCAGAGTTAGCAAATATTCATGATGTGTTCCACATTTCTATGCTCCGCAAATATGTAACTGATCCATCGCACGTTCTAAAAAAGCAACCAGTGCAAGTGAAAGAGAACTTGACATATGAAGAATAACCAGTAGAGATTCTAGATCATATAGATCAAGTATTGTGCCACAAGGTGATTCCGCTAGTACAGGTGTTATGGAGAAATCACGGGTCGGAAGAGACTACATGGGAATCTGAAGAGCAAATGCACTCCCAATACCCGTTGTTATTCGAAACAGGTATGTGTTTTAAAATTTTGAGGACAAAATTTCTATAAGGATGGGAGAAATTGTCAACCCCTATATTCGATTTTACGTTTCCTAACTTTAGAAGTTAAGTTATCGAATAAAAAGGGTAAACCGGTCATTTAGTGGATAAGAAATATAAATAGATGGCAAAATGGTAAAACCTTATTCAAGAATTTAATAGATACTTATATTTGTAAATTTATCAAATTACTTGAAAACCAATCAAAAGTTATTAGTAAAAATAAGTTACTAAGGGCAAGTTGGTAAAATATATCATTAAAAAGCCTACATATATATATATATATATATATATATATAAGTGTGTGTTGGTGATAATCACCAACACTTAGTCAAAAATCAAGCAAAACATAGAAGAAAAAGAGAGAAGGTGGTCACAGCAAGAGGAGGAAGAAAAGGTGAGAAAATCAAAAGCTTTCCAAGTGACTTTTTAAAGCTTCCAAATCTTATTTTCAAGCAAACTCAAGTTAGGAAGACAAAACCTAAGCTAGGACAACGTAAATTACCATAACTTTCTTCAAATTTTGATGATAGTTGGATGTGTTAATATGTTGAATGATTGAGTTGTTTCTTGTGGAATTGTTGGTGGGATTTTGATGTAAATTTATACTTTAGTGATGGATATGTGAAAAAGAAACTTAGATTATAAGTTGGAGAGCTTGAATGACAAGTTAGGGTGTTTATGTGGGAAGAACCATAAATTGTGATTTAAGTAAGTAAAGACCTAAATAAATTATCTATAACTTGTTTGATGAAATGATTGAAAGAAATATAGCATGGAAAATTGAAAATAATGACATGTGAGTGCATAGTGTGTGTCACGGCCACAGGAGGGGTGTGTGATATCATTGTGTTTTGATCCCTTTGGACTCTAATCCATGCATATTTGATGTCATAAAAGTCTCTAGAGAAGTTAGAATTGAAAAAAGGAAGACATAGAAGCAAGTTGGGAATCTCGAGCCTAAATGAAGGGCTATAGTGACCTGCACTCTATGGGCTCATTTGGGGTTGTTCTAGACCTCAAAATATGCTTAGAAGTCACAGCAAATCATAGAAATTGGAAGGGAACTATTTCGATAAAAATTGAGGAAGTTATGACTAAAATAGTGCACGTATTTAGTCGTAATATGAAATGTGAATGTAAATGCATTCTTCGATGCATGAAATTAATATATTGATGATAATTAAGTAAAAGAATCTTAGATGTGAAAGAATTGAATTCGTCACATGTAGGATCCCACAAACGTGCATAAAAAAGTGTTGAAAAATAAGCGTTTTTCATAGGTTTCGATCTTGGATACTTAGAATTTTTCAATACCATATTACGAGCGACTTAAGTACGAGTTAGAAAGATTATTTGAGTAAAAATGGAGTAAAGAAAATCGTTCGAAAGGGGCTTAAATTAGTCTCGATTTTAGGGGGGTCAAAAACAACGATTTTACGTTCCAAGCTTCTGGTGACCCTTTTAAGCATTCCGGAGGTCCCTAAGTGATAATAAATAAGGCATGTGCAAAGGAATCGAATTAGAGAGTCTCGGTTGAGTTAAAATTGAGTCGGGAAGGTTATAGTGTAAAGGGGTTTTCAATAGATTAAGTTATATTGGAAACTCTATCATTAAGTTTTAAGTTATGTAATTGAGCAAAGTATAATGAGAAATTGATATGTAGGTGACAAACAAGCGAACGAGACTCATTGAGACGCTCGACTTGAGCTTACGCGGATTGAGGTAAGTGTACTTCATTTACATTATTTTGATTTTAATTTACATTGTAACTTATTATTGTTCAAAAGCTTTACAAAATGATTTCCCAAAATATAAGTTTGAATTAGAGTAAAAATTCTTGTCTTGGATCGAGAAATGAGATTCGAAGGCAAAAGTTGTTTTCAAAAAGTTTGAAGTAAAGTTTGAGTTAAAAACATTCAAGGATAAGTGATTTTATGCTTATTGCACTGAAGAGAAAAAGAGTTTCAAAAACCATGTGTATACCATAGTATCAAAGCATTTGGCATTACGTTGCGATGTAAAAAATTCTGCTCGTAGTAGCTCAGAATGATAGCTACTTGCATAGGCTGCGATGTAGCAAATTCCGTACCTAGTTGCAAGGGCTATTGAACAGTTTGCACTACAATATGTAATGTAGAAAATTTCGTATGTAGTGGCAAAGATTTATAGTTTTTAGCACTACAATTGCGATGTAAAAAATTTCACGTTGTAGTTGCTCCGAGTTGAGATCATTTCACATTATGATGTGATGTAGTAAATTCCACATGTAGTGGTCAAGATATCTTAGTAGCATCATGGTTGGTGTCAGTAGAAAACTGCCACGTGATAGAGAGCAATTGAGGTTAGACATGGTATTTCTAGTAAAGCAAAACTCATTTTGAAAATCAAGATTTCAATTAAGTTGATGATTAGCTGCGAAATTATATTTACATTGCCTTTATATGTTAAACTAATGAGTTTGCTTTCTTGTTTAGCGTGTACATTCTATTAGATGATTTTGGCACATCGCTGAAAAACTTTAGGTGGAATGTTGAAGAATACTTCGAATAAACAAAAATATTTTACCTTATGAAAAATGAAAATGAATGATGACATGTATCATATGATATAATTGTAAATTAATTGCATATATATATTGAGTTTTTATAACATTAAATGAAAACTTTATATCATCAATTTACATATTATTGATCTGGATATGAATGATGCAATTGCATGATTGTGGTTTTAAGAAGTTGAAAGGTGATTTGATATAGTTCGAAGTGCATTTTCTTTACAAGTTGATTTTGGAAATGTTCAAAATATAGTCGTTATGCTGTCAAAATTTTTACAAAACTTATTTTAAGAAAATGCAAAAAATTTACATCAATCCCAATTATTTTAAAAGAAAACAAAATTTTTAAGTTAAAACGAATAAACCGGCAAAGTATTTTAAGGGTCGCTTCTCGGATTTCTTAAATTCAACGAGTCGGGTTCAGGAAGTCCGTTGAAGTACCCGACGAGACCCTCTAGATAAAAGTCTAGAGAGAATCTAGTTTGAGTCTTGTTATAATGCATGTGAAATTTATGTGAAAATCAAATGAAGAAATGGCATGCATATTGGTTTTGTGTTCGGTCATGGATGGGATGTTGGTGTTGGATGAGTTTTGATTGTTTTGCCATGATGTTTAGTGATATTTGGATGTGATTCAAATTGTTTAAGCATGATAGAAAATGAATGTGAAAATGCATGTTGGATTCGATTAGCAAAGGGAGTTGAGAGTTGATTGAATTTCGATTGTAATAATATGTGTTCTTAGTGCGATTTTAGTGCGTGATATATTTCGAAATGAGACGTAGGGACTGTTTTTGTGTTCTGTCAAGAGGGGACAATTTGTTGTACTTTGAGTTGAGTTATGCGAAAAATTTTAATGCATGATAGTATGTCGAATCAATGAATTTTTAGAGTTGAAACGAAAAACCGAAAGTCGATGCAATTGCATGTTTTATGGGCTGTTTTGATGTTGTCATTGGTGCTGTTTTATGGACTGTTTTGATGCTGTCATAGGTGCTATTTTATGGGCTGTCATGGGCTATTGTACAAGCTGTTTTTGTGTGAGCTGTTTTGGCTGTTTTGAATATGTAATAAGGGTCGTTTTGTATTAAGTTGTTTCGAATTAATTGCGTAAGCTGTTTCAATGATTATAAGTTGTTTTGAAGAGATTTTATATGCTATTTTAGTGTCGAAGCTGTTTGTATGGATGACATGAGCTGTTTTGGAATTAAATGTTGTTTCGAATGAGTGTTATGCTATGTATTTTCGTTATTGGATGTTTTGAGTATCATTTAAGGATAGTTCGAATATGTTATATAGTGTTTTATATAGTAGATGAAATGCAAAAGCGATTACATTACGCGAATGTGATTATATGATTAATTATGCGATTGAAGTCGGTTGTGACGTTACCTAAAGAATTAACGTTAAACGTATAAGTAACATGGAGGCAAAATAGTATAAGTTGTGAACTTCGCAATAGGGTATCCGGTAAGTGTTATTAAATTGTTTCGAAACTATTGTTTATGTAAAATCCAAAATCTTCATCGTCGAGGAGCGAATTATTATTTTTTAATTGGATTGCGTTTTGATCGGATGAATATCATTTTCAAGACCGAAAGTATTCGGAATAAGTATTTTAGAGTAATAAAATTTAATTTTAGAGTGTAAGGGGGATGCGAGGTTAGTAAATAATAAGAATAATAAATAAATAAATAATCCCGGAAACGAAATCAAGTTGTAAAGTGGATGCCCGGACGGATGGAAGAAATCGGTTTCGAGCTTGGAATTAATGGGAGAATGCATGAAAGATTTTTTTAATGAAATAAATTGGTGCATGCATATGACACTTGTCACTCATGCAAGCAATGAGGAATACAAGTGTCATTCGGGCATCAAAATATTTAAATGGGAAACAAAAGCGAATGAAATAGAAGAAAGCAATTTATGTCAAGCTCGGTCAACACTTCTTATTTTAAAACCGAAATCAAAGTAAGAAGATTGAGAGACCGAGAGAGTTGAGAGCTGCCCTCGGTCAGCTCATCCAAAACCAAATTGAGTTATGTGAGAGTTAGAGGAAGAGAGTTCAAAAAGAAGACCGTGAAGCTGATAGCAGCAACCAAGAGAACCTTTAGTCCGTGAGTGTTGCATGTGAGGTTTGAGGATAGATCCAAGGATACCAGCTCAAGAACAATAAGGATCTGAGCTAGATGCAGCAAAGGAAATAAGGTTCGGTGAGTGCAAGCTTATCTTTATATTGATTGAGGCAGATCGTGAGCTGGGGATGCAAGGAGGAACTGCTTTGTGGCGTGTCAATTAGCTGCTGCAGTATCATCTTCCTGGAAGGTCTCAGCCCATGCATGCAAGCAAAGAAGGAAGATCTGTTGCTGCCAAGCGTGGTGTTGCTGCCGAGCGAGTGCTGGAGCTATCGTGATGCTGTCCACGCTGCTGTCAGGTGCTGTCACTGCTGTCCGTGGAATTGCTGCTGTCGTGGTGAAGGTGCTGGTGTTGCCGTGACGCTGTCCTTGCTGCTGCCAATTGCTGTCGTCGCAAGCTGAGTTATGCGAGCTGCTGCCATCGTGAGCTTGCTATCGTTGCTGCCATCTGGTGCCGTGTGCTGTCAACATTGATGTAGCTGCTGCCAACAGCTGCTGTCAAGCTGAAATCCACATCCAGTTTTGAAGTGAAACAGCAAGAAGCGAAGATACTTGCTGGTGGAAGAAGGAGCTTGCTGCCGCGAGTGATTCGTCATCGTCGCGCTCGTTCGAAAGCTATTTGAAGTGAAGCTAGCGAGTAAGTGCTGCCCCATGTTGCTTTGTTAAGTTGTTTTGGTATTTAGTAAGCAACCATGTGATTAAGTTGAGATAAAGTGGTGATATTATGTTTGGGTTTAGGATTGAGAACCTCGTTAGTGCGGAGGTTCGCTTGAGATTTATTTTGCTTGTGATTTTGGAACGAAATGGTTATCGATTGTTGCGTTGTGTTTCGAGTGCGGGCTGTTATAAGAGACTTTAGGGGCTGTTATGGAGTGAATTTAATTTGATTTCATTGTCTTGAATTAATGGTTAGTTTTTGAATGTTTTAAAGTATCGGATAATCGTTCAGATATTTAGAATTTGTTTCCAAGCGATTCGGTTGAATTTCTCTGCGAATGCGAGCGTTGTCAGTTTGTGATGTTTGTTGTCAAGTATGAAAGTAAATGTGATGTTAGCTCGATGCCCCGAGATTTTTATTAAGCCATTATAATGTTAAGTTGATGTTGGGATAGTTTAAGATACGTTTAAGTTAATTGGATAGTTTAGTTTCGCGCGAAATCGTTAAATTGTTGGTTTTGGAGATGAATCGGAAAAATTGTATAATTGTTAAGTTTGTTGCCATATTTTTCACGGTTATGTTTTATCATGTTTGAATCTTTGTTTGCCTTGATTTAAGTTAAGTCACGAGTAATATGGAGGATAAGTTTATTCGAAATTAAAGGAATCGCGCGAAACGTTAAAGGCGATTAGTCGCGATAGTTAGTTAAACTCGCGTAAATTTTATGTTGTTCGTTTAGGTTCGCTTATTCTCTTCGTTGAATTCTTTAGATTGTGGTTTCGATGATGTTGCTTTAGAATTCGATTGGTGTAGTTCCGGCATGCTTATATTAGATTGTTAACTTATTTAGGCAGCGATAAGGCGAAGGAAAGCGAAGTTGAAAAAGTAGCGCAAAGTAGAAAGTTTGATCGTTTCCGTGAGTTAGAAATCGGTGAGTGTAACTTGTTTTATAAATGATAAATGCAATATGATTTCTATATGATTTTTATGCTTTCATGCAAAATTTAAATGTTTTAATACTTAAATGAATTTATATGAATGCTATACGCTTTACAGGAATGTTATACGCTTCGAATTGTTTATATTTGTATTTAAAGTAATATTGATCGTATACTTGTTATTGAAATGTACTTTTATGTTTCGTTTTATAAGCGAAGGAACATGCTTTACAAATACTATTTTAGCATGATAATGTATTTCAAAACCAATGGCTACCCATCCCCATTATGACTGAATTATGATTGTTATGCGGCCGAAGTGCCTTATATCGCGTATGGCATGTCTGTCGGGGGAAAGTCCACTAACTATAGGGGGGGATCGAGTCTGTCATGTCGCCCTCTACGCGTATATAAGGTACTATCATGAATGATGCCCTATGTGCAGCGAGGTAACATACCGCGGCATAGTGGTTATGACTGAGATTGCACGTCCCCACCACCGGTGACCCAAGACCGGGCGGTGATCATGATTTCCCCGGGTCCCATTGGATATATGTTTTATGATTGAAGATTGATTTATGATTTTATGAGATTATTTATGAACTTATGATTATGTTATGAATTAATTTCACGATGCTTATAATCTTGTATTTTGTTTTCAAGTAAATTATGTGTAAAAATGACTTTATAATATTGTGAAATGCACGTTTTAATTGAATTATTTTAGAACTTACATTATTCCAAAACGTTTTAGAAAGGAAACGTATTTAGAACTGTATAACACTCACTGAGCCTTTTTAGCTCATTATTTTCTTGTTTATTTTGTTTTAAAAACTCCCCAGGCGCAGGTTCGAGTCCTCTAAGCGGCAGATTTCCAGCTCAAGAGTAGGCAAGATTATCAGGCGACCGAAAATGTGAAATCAAAGTAAATTTTTGATGTATAACGGATTTAATGTGATGTAAATATTTAAGTTTCATATTTATGATTACGTGGTCATGCCTGTGAAATGTTTTATCTTTAAGTTTAAAATAGTTTTATTTTAAATACTTAAATTGTGTTTAAACGTTGATTTTGAGATGGACCTGAGGTCTTATTTGGAAGTGGAAATGAATGTATGCACTTTGGAAATATTATTAATTGTTTTACAGGTATTTTGAAAAAGTTGGAAATGTCGGAGATACAGCCGTTGTGCTGCCGAAAATTTTTCACCCTCAATTTTTAATGATTAAGAAAAGAAACTGTTTTACGGCTTAGCTTCACGGAGTCCTTTTAAGTCACCTACATGAAGACTGTAAGGATTCTGTGGGGTGCCGGGAGGGCTCCGCTCGGATCTCTTCGGGGGAAATCCGGGTCGGGTCCTTTCAGTTTAATTCTAAGTCATTTGGATTTTATAAATGTTTTGGCATGAATGAATTTATTTTAAGCCTTATGGTTTCATGCAAGCTTAATTAAGTTAAATGATGTTATAAAACTTTAAATTATGAAGTTTTATATGACATTTAAATTCTGTGATCAAACATGTCATGATATGAATTAAATTATTTGTGATATCCTCCCTTACGAATTTTTATGTTCAAGAATGAAATATGGATTTTATATGAAATGCAACTTATTTATAAATGTTTTATCAAGCTTATGGTATTCCTTAGAGTGATTTTATGATGTTGTCGGTAATGGTAGGACACCCTAAAGCGATATAAGATTCTGCTTGGGAGATGCGATGTTGAATTCCGTCTCTCCCTAGGGTATATTATGAGCTAGCTTACTACTTAAGCGATGCAGGATTCCTCTCGTAGAGATGTAGGATTCCGCTACTTAGTTACCAATCATATGACCTTGCGATGTAGGATTCTGCTTTGCCATATGCCTGGGTATGCCATTTGGTGATTAAAGTATTTGTGGTTGATTTATTGCATTATTATGAAATGAATTTTTATCAAATTGTATACCGCCACTTTAAATTGCAGATTATGATATATTGAAATGATATAAGTTGCTAAAGTTTGTTCCAGATTCATGAGTTATGTTTTATGAACGTGTTTAAAGTAAAGTGAAATGATTTAATTATATTTTATGAATAAATTTGTAAATATAGGGAGGTGACTTTTTTGAAACTGGATTTTATTTAGAATAATATAACACTCACTGAATTTTTTTTCTCACTCTATTATATATTTATAAAACCAAACTCCCTAGGTCAAGGTGCAGGTTTAGGTACTATAGCTTTAGCTGTTGGAACTCTGACCCACGAATAGTAGGACTCGATTGCATTGTAATTGCTATGTGTGTTTATCTACAACTTTTTGTTATAAATATATTTGGGTTGTAAATATTAACACTTGAATTATATTAACTTTATTTTGAGATAGTTATAAACCTATATATATATATATATATATATATATATATGAATTGTAAACTATTTTAGACCTAGAAGACAGAAGCTTCCTAAATCTATTTTCCTAAGCATCAAGTAGTGCGCCTAAGCGAGCTACTAAGGACAAGAGAGTTTTGGGTATCAGCTCATCGAGATCCAGTAGCAACCAAAAAAAAAAAAAAAAAGGAAAGAGAATGAAAGATGAATGATTAAGTCTTTACAGGCATCCTAGATTCAATCTAACGAGAAACAGTATGCGTGTATGCTCCTAGCACAATCAACACGCATTTTAATCAGGGTTTTCAAGCTCTCTCAAGCAAGAAATACAAAGGGTCATAGAATGATCAAGCAAAAAATAGAAGTCAGACTCGAAAAAGCAAAAAGCACCATACATGCAGAAGAAAATACAGAAGGATTAGGGATAGAGGTAAAACTCACCTTGAATGCAATGGAGTCTGATGGAGAAAGCAGAGAAACTCGAAAGGCCAAAGGGAGTTTGATTTTGAAAATGACAAATAAAAGGGAAATTGAAACGTCTCTATCATTATATATCTGCTAAGCCTTAGTCATTGGATTTAACAGCTGTATAACTGCCCTTGATACGACGCTGAGCAATTTGAGGGATTTTGTCATCATGCGTAGGTTAGTCGAAAGACGTGCGCATTAAATGCACACAATGCAAGGCCTGCATTGTAACCGTCATCTGGGGTGATGCCATGCGTTCAGTAGAGAAAGCAGAATTTGAAAAAGCAATGCAACTGATCCCGCCAAAGCGACTCTTGTGTGTGAGCTCGTAGCTCCCAGTTCGCAAAGCAAACTGAGAGCTATAGGGCTTATGTTATGCATATTTTAGTGACCTAAAAGACTAGGCCAGTAAAGCCAAAATGGTTAAAAGCCCAGTAGGTCCAATAAACAGAAGAACGACCTGACTAGTTCTTGGCTCCCTAAAGCGAGCTCCCAGGTCTCTTTATTATCTGCTCACGTATGCAAAACTCGACAGAAGATCAGATAACACTACGTATTACCAAGTTCATAGCACGTCGACCTTGTGCATCCCTACTCGCGAGAGCGAGCTCGTTTCTATCACACCTCTCAAATTACAAGTTAACTATAATGAGAACTGTCAAACCAAAATACAGCTCAAGGCGTATTGTACACTCCAAATCCGTTAGAGATTACAACATGAATTAAGAAAATTTCACCTAACCAGTATAAGTTTAACGTCTAAATCATGCTTTGTCAGAAAACTTTGACAAATATTGTAGCTGTCAGTCTTGGAAATGTAATTAATCATCATTACTTTTGTAAGCCCTTGTTTGTAACCTATGACTCCCTAGTACTAGTGAATAAACTAGGTGGTGAAGATGCTAGAATCTATGAAGAACCTCATTAGAGAAAAGAATGAAATTTTAATGAAAGTTAGAAGTTTCTTTAACTTAAGATTCGTACAAAAATCAAAAGAAGGGCAAAAGGGTCATTTTTGCTAAATAAAGAGTTATATATATAGAGGAGTGATTGGAATAAGCAAAGTGGAAACTAATCACTTTTCTTAATAGCTTTTATAAAATTAATAAGCTAGTACAATTTATATAAATACTTCTTTATCGCTTGAAATTTAAAAATGCTAGTACAATTTATATAAATACTTCTTTATTGCTTGAAATTTAAAAATGCTTTCTCATTACTCATTAAAGCATTCTATTCTATAAAAACTTATAAAATTTGTAAATCTAAAAAAACGAAATCAGCTTTCTAATTTCTTACCAAGCATAATGATATAAAAGCTTCACTTGTAATTGCTAAAGAATATACAATGTCTATTATACTAAAATAGTTCAATCTCATTAATCTTTCAAATCTATTAAAACTTTTGCTTGGCTTCTTTTCTAAATGCGCCAAATGGATCCCAATAGAGTTACAAACTCACTCAACGACTAAACTTGCGCTGTACAATGTGAGTGGAATCTAGTCACATGCTGACCAAACTAGCATTGTGCAATGTGACGACATGTGGCGACTAAACTAGCACCACTCCTCATGACTCTATCAAAGACCTCTCACAACCATAAAGCAGAATTCTACATCACATAAGTGGAGTGGGATACTACCTTATATGTGTAGAGGGCGATATGATAGACTCAATCCCACCAATACAATGTAGTGAAAATGCAGTGACCCCCCCCCCCCCACCGACACATGTAGGGTACTACGGTTGGGTTTATAAACTTTTCTTCATATCATTTCCGTCAATTCCATAGGTGTTTCACGCAAGCGTCCTTCACACCTTTAGTATCCATAATCTTTAACATGGGTGGTCCATCGGCTTTTGAAAACTTTCTTTATATACTTTAGAAAACTAAATCTTTTTACTAAAGGCACATAAAATACATTTGGCATTATACTTTAAAAATTTCCACATTGCATAAAATCTATTGAAACTTTTATTCATAATAAAATTTCATATGGCTAAATTATTAAATACGAAGCTTAATAAAGCTTTAAAAACATTTATTTCTCATACGTTTCCAAATCATGCACAAACTAAAATGCGCAATATATTTCATAGCTAATTCAAATAACACTTTAAATAATTTAAAGGATACATAACTATTTCAATAGCATGTAAAACACTTTTAAAGGTAGAAGTTCATAAAACATAAAACTTAAAAAAATAACCACTCACTCTTTGCTCCTTCCTTTTATTAGTAACCCTTTAAAATTTCTTTCTCCTTCCAACCTTGGTTGCTCTTCACCTATAAGCCATATTCTACATCATATTCACTACTAATGTAAAATTTGAAAACTACAATGAACTATCTTCTCATTTATTCATCCTTCACCCAAACTAGTAAGGTGTTATAATAGATATCCTTAGCTTTTCATATCTTCAATCTTTATTGTTTCTTTTACAAAGATATATTTAAATACATCATTTAGTAACTCTAACTCATTAAAATCAACTTAATTCTCAATTAAACATCCTTAAGCCACTTAAACAAAATTTGTAACACCCTCCCCTCGACTCCCAAAGTAATGAGAATCGAGACAAATGATATTACCTGTCTTACTAAAATTCATTTAAATTGTTTATAAAAATTCATTTATTCTTTTATTCAATCGTTTTATTTTACGGAAAATCCAACAGAGTTTCCTCTGCTTTTGTGAAAACCCAAAATTTAAACCTATAAGAAAAAATAACACTTCTAAAACATTCATTTCTCAACTTCCATTTCGGACCTTCCATCCGTTTCCAAATCACTTCACTACACAACATTTATGAACACAACATTTAATAAAAAAAAATCTTATTAATAATAGTAAATGCTAATTAAAAGAAAATTAATAAATTTATTTACAGAATCACTTTATAATACCAACATCTTTTATACTATTTATATACAGTATCATTCATAAAATCTTATGAATATATATTCGTGTACATATATGTGTGTGTGTCAATACATGTTAACAAGACACATAATGTCAAAGAATAACTATTCTAAAAATGGAGGGATGTGACTCATAGAAAACGCGGTAGCTAATTTCTTGTATGTCTTTATTTATAGTGCCCAAATCTAAACCTGCGTGTGATAAATCCAACACGTTAAATATTTTTACTTAGTAAGTGTACACTTTATTTAAAAGTTACAAAATTTTATTATATAACAATATAAACTCACACTTTCAACATTTTTCAAATTTTCAGAATATAACATAATATAAAATGTGAATAACTAATGAAATTTAAAAGTAACTTTTAACAACCATTTTTTTTTTAACTTTATATAAAAAATCCATAAAAAAATCAATTCACTAACAATTACACATACAAAATATATAAAATCATTTCTTTCCAATTATAACTACATGATTCTCACCAAATATTAATATTCCTTAAAATATAAATCGTAAATTAATATTTCATAAATTTTCAAACTTTTACATATAAATTACAAAAAACTCAAATTACAAATTAATACACACATAAAATACAACAATTGTCATTTTTAACCATATTAACACAGTTTTCTTTTACTTCTTTTCAGCGCCCTTCGTAAACACTAACACGATACCATGAATCAGATTCGAGTTTCCTGCCATCGGCCACTCGATAGATACCCGTCAGAATAAACGGTATCCCCGGTATTGACCACTGGGTGACTACCCATCGGGTCATATATCATAATCGGATTAGGGTCTCCTAGCATTGATCGCTCGGTGGCTACTCGCTAGAATAAACGGCGTCTCGGTATTGGCCACTCAGTGACTACCTGCTGGGTCGCATATCACAATCGGTTTCGACTTCAAGACTGGACACCTAATGTCTCTCATAATCCATCCGTTGAAAACTCTGTGTCGGTATAATGGTACAATACTGCTAATTTACCCTATTGGCATGCTAATTTCCAATCATTACCTACCAATGTTCAAGTTTACTCGAGCCTTTGACATTTTCTAATAATTACGAAATTATTAATTCAAACATAATTTTAATCGTGTAAATATTTAATCACGTCTTTTTATCTATTTTTCAAAATTGTTCAAATTGTCACCCTTAGCGATTTCAAATGACCGTTGTACGCCTAGATTTAGCATCAATGGTTAACAAAACCAACACTTTTCTTTTCATGCACACATTCGGTCAAGGGGTAAAATTTGTAACTTTTTCTTTCAAATTACGAATTCCACACATAATTCATTCAATAATCAAGAAATCAACATATAATTGAACATGAAATGACAAAACTACCCTTGGATAACAAGCTAACATGTATTCGGCATAGACAGGGGATTTTCGAAAACTTTGATTTTCATACATCAATTTATTACATAAATCTTACAAACATCATTGGAATAACACATAAATAGGTTTGAAATGATAAAAATACCCTTAGGTTTCTCTTTAGGGTATATTCAGCCAAAGCCCATTCAAAATTTTGTTTCAAATTTAATTTCTATTCTAAGAATCATTCCAAACACATCTCAAATAACATGTAACCACCTTAACACTCAAACTTTTGATTTTAAATTTTTCTTCCATTTGTTTGCTACCAAATTAACTCATATGCATTCCAAACTTCATACAAACTATTCAAACCTTCAAAATCACTTAAATACATATAAAAATACAAATTGTCCACACGCTAATATAATTATTCATCTATTTATCCATCTGCATTTTCATCCCAAATATAATCTCAAATCAACATAAATCATCATGTAATATCATTAAACAATCTTAATCTTCCAAATTCAACTCAACATATAAAAACTCCTATACTAACTAAATAAATTACCAAGCTTTCCAATCAATTCTTTTTCATTTTCTTCACACAAACCCACTCAAATTCACTTAGATTTTCATATAAATTCATCAAACATTAAAAAGCTACAAAATCACCACCACAAACTTTTTGGCTGACCACACTAACACACACACCATCCATCACTTTTCATTTCCAACAACATCAATCATACTTAAAATACTTCAAAACTCATTCAACAACCAAAAATCAATTCAAATAAATTTAATTCAACATATCACTAAAAACCCACAACTTTTAACTTACTAAAACCTTTGAGTAATATGCGATTCACACCCTTTTGCCACTTCCAACCTTAGTTTAATGTTAATCCACCTCAATTTAAGTCAAAAATTTCATCTATCAACCATCATATCATCAATCCTCAAAAACCCATAAAAACTAATCAATTAACATCAAAATAAATTCATTTTACTCACCAATTGTTTTCCAACTCTTCTTGATCATTTGAGAGTGGAAATGAGAGAAGATGAAAATCTACTTGAATTTTTGGCTTTCTCTTTTTCTCTTCATCTTCCCTTTTTCGGCCATCTTCTCCTCCTCTCTTGATCCCTCCCTCTTTTCTCTCCTTTTCACGTTTTTCTTCTCTCTTTTGCGACTATCCATCTTCTTTCAACTCATTTCATCCTTCACTTTATATACTATCCATCCAAATGACCATTATCAATTAACGTCAAAATAAATTCATTTTACTCACCAATTATTCTCCAACTTTTCTTGATTATTTGAGAGTAGAAACTAGAGTGAGAGAGGATGAAAACCCACTTGAACTCTTGGTGTAGCATGCCATCCCGGTCTCTAGGTAATTAATTAAATATTGATTTTGATTAAGGAATAAGGGAATTAATAATCCGTTCGGATCCGGAAGCGTAATAGAATTTTTATAAAATTCTTGGATGGGTCCGGGGATAAGTAATAAATTTAAAATTTTAAAATAAATTAGAGCGACCGGATTCGAATAGTTATTCGGAGTCTAATGAAGTTTCCGTTTGTGAAATTGGATTTTAATAAAATTTTCAGGCGGATCCGATGTAAAACCCAAAACTTCGTTCGTCGGAGAGCGAAATATTTTTCGATGGATCGCGTTCGATCAGAAAAATATAATTCTCAAGTCTGAGAATATTCGAAATATTTATTTTAGAATAATAAAATAAATTCGAGTTCGTCGAGACAGATTCGAAATAATAAAATAATTCCGAGAGTGCGAAGCCGAGATTAAATTAAAAGCGGATTCCTGGACGGACAGACGAAAACGAAATTCGATTTCGGATTTTGAAATGGGAGAATGCATGAGAAATAAAATAAATTAGTGCATGCAAGTGACACGTGTCACACATGCAAAGGGTGAGCAAGGACAAGTGGCAAAGAAATTGCTTGTATGAGTGCCACTTGTCAAGCAATTATATATAATTGAAAGTGAAGTGAAACAAATATAACAATTCAGTCACCATTTGCACTAAACCGAGAGAGTGAAAAAGTGAGTTTGTAAAGATGTCAAACTCTATTCGATAAACATCATCATCCAAGAGTCGAGAGAGATAGAAACGAGAGAGTGAAGTAAAAACATAAGCAAAGCATACTCGGTTCTCATCAATCACCATATAATCTCAAATCCGAGTGAGAGATCATTAGCAAGAGAGAACCGAGTGAAGGAAAGAAATTGAGGAACGAGCTGCAGCGGTCAGTCCGAGATGAAGCAAGTGGAAGGAGAAGTCAGATCTGAAGCATCTGGTTATATGCAAGAGCAGATCTGAGCAAAGAGATCGTGCATGCAAGCAAGGAGGGATGGTGGGCTGCTATTTGGCCGTGAGGAGCTGAGCTGCTGCCATTGCTGCCGTGAAGCTACTACTATTGGTGAGGAGAGCTGCTGGCATGAGGAAAACCGTGAGCTGTTGTCGCCGTCCTCAGGTGTTGTCGACATTCTGAAGTGCTACCGTGAATCGTCGTTGCTACTAGCTGTTGAGTTGAAGCCGTGATCTGGTGCTGTCGCCATTGTGGGAGCTGCTGCCGAGCAGCTGTCAGGTCAGGCCAAGACCTCAACCCATCCTCATTTGGCTCTTCATCAAGTTGGAAAGGGAGAAAAGAGGTGTTGCTCGCTACCGCGAGCTTACGTGAGCGTCATCACCGTCGCGATTGTTCGCGAGTGTTTTTCGAAGTTTCGAAGCTTTCGAAGTGAGTTTCGAAAGGTACATTGTGATTTTAATTGAATTCGTTTCGTTGAATAATGATTAAGAGTGAGTTGCTGCCCCTTTGGTCTTGTTATCATGTTTCGATTAATTTTTAAGAGTTAATCGTGTTTGTTTAGATTTAAGGAAGCTCACGGATAGGAGAATCGATATAGGCAGCCCATTCGCATGAGTCCCTTAAAGTTTCAAAGCTTTCGAATTGATTTCAGAGAGGTAAGTTCGAATTTATGGATTTCGTTTGCAATGAAAATATTTATGATTTAGTTGTGGATTAAATTGATGATGACATGATTGGGATATAAGATTTAGAACCTCATTAGTGCCGAGATTTGTTCGATATTGATTCAATATGTTTGCGAATGAATTTTGATATTGAAAGTGCGCGGCGAAATCCGTATAGGGGCTGTTATGTTTGGATAGTATGGGATGTTATGTTTTGCTTTTAGTTTCGAAATCGTCGACATGAAAAATGATTCGCAACGATATACTTTAGAGTATTGAAAAGTTATTTGAATATTGATAGATCGTTATCTAGTGTTTTGAGCAAGTTGTCCGTGAATTCGAATGTGTTTGTTGCGGTTTTAGCGCCGAATAAATTCTGATTAGTATGCCGGATGTTGAGTGCTTATAGATGTAATTCAAGTGAATAAATATGATGAGAATGATTATGAGATTGCATGATGGACTAGTTAGAAAAGAATGTTGCGAATTGAATGAAATTTGATTGTGTTGCTACGCGAAATGTTTCGAATAGTTTGGATAAACTATTTTTGCTTCGTGAAAGGGTTGTTTTGTTGTGCATTTAATTCAAGTTACGCAAAGAATTTTCGTACATAAAAATATGTAAAGTTGGCGAATCATTAGAGTTAAAAACAAGCAAGTAATAGCCGACGTAATTGAGTCTCATGGACTGTTTTTATGTGCAGATTTTGTGGAACTTAAAAGCTGTTTTGTGTGCAGTTTTTATGCACGACTAAGGGCTGTTATTGAGTGCTTTAAGAGTTGTTTTCATGCAATAAAATGAGCTGTTATAGGGCTGTGTTAGTGAACTGTAAATGTGCTAGTCATTGGCTGTCAAAACGTAGTGTTATGTGCTGTTTTCGAGACCATTATGCATGCTGTTTTTGGGCTGTGTGAATGCTGTATTTGCACCGATTATTGGGCTATTACAAGCCGTTTTGATGGACTATTATATGCTGTTTTTGATGAGCTATTTTGGTTTGTTTTTGGTGCGGTAAAATCAATCGTAACATGCTATTATGAGTTGTTTTAGCGTCAACGTTGCATTGAATATTATGTAAATAATTTTACGATCGAAATCGCTTGTAATGTTACCTCAAAAGATTAACATTAAATGTATATGTAACGCGATGGCAATATCGAATAAGTTATGAACCTTGCATTAAGATGACATGTGAGTGTAAAAATTATTTTGCCATTGATAAAAGGCAATCAAGTATGTTTTCATGAAATGTTATTAAATGTTTTACGATGTCCTCCCTTATGGAACTTCACGTTTAAGCATGAGATGTGAACTATATTTGATATGCAGCTTACTTTATAAATGATTTATAATGCCTATGGTATTTCTTAGGATATTCATGATATTGTCGGTAATGGTAGAGTACCCAAAAAGCGATGTAGGATTCCGCCTGGAAGTTGTGATGTAGGATTCCACCTCTCCCTAGGGTATATTATTATGCTAGTATACTAACTATGCGATGCCGGATTCCGCTCGTAGTGATGTAGGATTCCACTACTTGGTTACCGATCATATGGTCCAGCGATGTAGGATTCCGCTCTGCCATATGCCTAGGATGCAATAGGTGAATAAATGATTGGTGATAGAATTACTTTGTTATTACGCTATGGTTTTTAATAAATGTGTATACCACCATTTTGATTTCACAAGTTTATGTTATACTGAAACGATATGAGCTGCTGGATTTGAATATGTTTTATGAAATATTTATGAACATTAGGGAGAATATACGGTTATGTCTAACTATTATGAGATAAGAGATAAGTTACGTTAAGTACTATGTGCAAGATATAAATTCATGCTAAGTAACATGAATTCTTATAAATGTTTAGACATGGATAAATTCTTTTAAGCTTACAATGTCTTATAAGTTTATATAGAATTGCATATCACTTACTGAGCTAGTTAGCTCACTACTTCTTGTTTGTTGTCATGAAAATCTTTACAGGTGTAGGAGTGAATATTCAAGGCGAGCGATCTCCGATGCAAAGTTAGGCGAGCACATCCGACGACTGCTATTGTAAAAATTAATATAAGTATTTTGAGATATAATGAATATACATGTTGCAAATACTTTTGACTTTGTACTGATACTTATGATTTGTATACATATTAAATAAATTTCAAATTCAAAATAGTTTTAATTTAAACGCTTTTATTTACTTTGGGAAGTGGAAATGAATGTATGCCTTTGAAAATGTTCATAAACTAATTCATAGGTGTTTTGAAAAGGTTGGAAATATCGATGAAATAGTCGTTGTGCTGCCGAAAATTTTTCCACCCTAAATTTTGAAATGAATGAGAAATGAAAATTTGTTTTACGGCTTTGCTTCACAGAGTTCTTTTGAGTCACCTATACGAAGACTTCAAGGATTTTGTGGAGTGTCAGGGGGGGTTCCGCTCAGATTCAAATAGAGAAAATCCGAGTTGGGTCCTTTCACTTGGCTTCCTCTTCTTCTCTTTTTATTCCCTTTTTCGGCCCTCTTTTCTCTCCTTTTCATATTTTTCTTCCTTCTTTTGCCAACTATCCATCTTCTTTCAACTCATTTCATCCTTCACTTTATGTACTATCCATCCAAATAACCATTTTACCCTTAAAACTTTCTCAATCTCACAAAAATGCCATCCGTGAAATCTTGACAAATGTCCTCATCCTTATCTCATATGCCATGTGTCACTTTTTCCATGGTTGCTTACCTCACAAGTCTATCCTTTCTTATCTCTTTTGATTTGACTTTTTTGAAACGCCCAGATTCGACTTTTCTAAAACGTTTTAGAAATTCTTTCAAAATTTACCGGGACCTATATTCGGACTTTTTGTATACTTCTAACAACTTTGGTAACCCTTAAAAAAAGTCATTCCATGCCCCTTTTTGGCTCTCCAAATTTCACTAAATCGATATTGACAATTTCCACATTGATTCCATTTCAATCTCAATTTCCTTCGGAAGTGTCGTTTAAATTTCTAAAATAATGCTTAAGCATTTTAATACTCATTTTGACACTTCTCTAAATTTTTGAAATTTTTCAAAAATCTATTCGAATTTTCGGTCAGATCCAAAAGCTGTTCCATTTTACCTCAAACTAACTCATTTTCGATCCGTTTTAGTTTCCGTTAATTCGAATATAATTTTTAAAATTTTTAATATACAATATTCATTTTTCAAAAATTACTATTCACACAATCACTTATTGTTCGAAAACACTATTCATCGAAAAAAAAATTTATCTCACGAAACTTTTAAAATCACTATTTACTCAAAGATACTATTCATCCAAAAATACTATTCATTTAGATATATTTTTATTTCTCTTAAATAGAGAAAATTCGAGGTGTTACAAAATCTACATATAACACTTTCCAAAATTTCTTTTTCCCCAATTTCACTTCCATTTGCATTTAAATTATCATAAAATCATATAAACTAAAATTAAAACACACCATCATCATCATCTTCCTTAACTAGCCGAATTCTATCCATGTTTGAATCATCATGATTTCTTCAATTTCTCTCTACCAATTAGTTTAAAATCACATTAAATCTCATGCAATTTCATGAAATACTAAGATCAATTAAATTTTTCCATCAAAGCATCTCTTGACCATACACTAATAAACATGTGCATCCATTCATTCATTTAATTTTTCCTTTCATAAGTAACTTCAATTCAAATCAAATTTCACATGACTTCATTCAAACAACAAATAATTCAATTACATAACATCTTCCCTTTTTAACCAAACACATACATAACACATATCACATTTCATCTTTCCTTTTTTTTTAACCATAAATCAACAAAACCTTAACTTAACCCTTACTAATCTTTTGAGTTTAATACTATCCAAGTTTCAAATCTTCAGTCCCAAGCTAGATCATAAACTTGTTTAGATATCAATAATTTTAATTCTGAAAGCTTTTCTTTCTAAGAGCACCATGTATACCCCTAAAATACTCTAATCACGCTCACTGTGGTATGCCACATGGCGATTTTTAACTAACACCAACTGTGACACTACTGAGATATCTAGATTGTAAGCTTTTATCCTCGATTCTAGATTTCCTAGTGTTAAAATTTTTGACTAAAGGATGAAAAGATTAAATTTTGTCAATGTCATCCTTATAAATGTTATTAAGATATTAGTAAATAGCCATTAAATCCATTAAGGGCGAAATAGGAAATTCAAACCAAATTAATTTATGATTTTGGTGTGAGTGTTACATGAAATGGACTTGAATAAAAGTCAAAATCCATGTCATGAAATTTTAAACCAATGAATAAATGACAAATCAAAAACTAAATATGAAATTATAGAAATTACTTGTCATGCACTAACTATTACATGTTAGTCTCCTTCCATAAGTTACCAAAGTCCCTTTTTGATAAAATTCCATGAGATGATTTATTTTGGTCATTATATGATAAAATGAAGGGCATTTTAGTCTCACTTAAGTTAACAATATATATATAAAGGGAGATGACGAGATGATCACTTAAAGCAAACAAAAAGTGATCGGCAAAAGAAGAAGCAAAAAGAAAAAAAGAGTGTTCGGTCAACAAAGGCAGTCACGGCAGCTTGGGGTCTTCCATTTCAAGTGTCTTTCATCCACCTATAAGGCCAAACCAAGATGGGAAAAAGTTAGAGAGAGCATCTACTATAAGTTCAAGCAAACTAAGTATAAAATCAAGTAAGTTTTTATGATAATTATATGGAAAAATTATGTATGTAGATTTATATGTTTGGATGATGAATTAATGGAGTTAGTTGCTTGTTTTAGAGTAGGTTCTTAAGCTACTTGAGTTGGCAAGAAAGAACTTGAAAGATTAAACAAGAAACCAAAGTAAAAGGTTAGGGTTTATGTGATTTTACGATCTAAATGGATGTGAGCTGCTATGCATGAAAAATCTACACTTTTATGTGTATTTGATAGTAGAAATTGAAAGAGTAGTGTTTGTGTATGTGCAAGGAGGGTCATGGTCAATGAAGGGGTATGTAACCCCATGGTGTTTTGATCCCTTTAAATTTTAAATTATGCACAACTATGATTAGAAAAGCTGATAGTAGAGTTAGATTGGAAAAATAGAAACTAGATGGAATGGTTGTGCAATTCGGTTAAGGTGATGGGCAGTAGCTATGCATGTATTTTATTGATGTTTGTGACATACTTAGGGTCCTAAAAGCATGCATAAATGAGTAGAAACCAACAAAATGAACATGGATACACACAGGTACAAGAATAGCCCACAATCTAGTAGAGAGTAAAATAGTGTATAGAAGCAAGTTGACAAATCCCGAGCTGATAAAGGGGTATGGTAAGATCGGACTTGTTCTAACCTATATGGGGATTTTCTCCACCTTAAATGATGCCTAGGAGTCATAGAAAACCATAGGTTTTGGAACGGGTCGATTCCGATAAAAATTGCGCAAATTATGACCAAAATAGTACCGTTAGAGAGTCGATAAGTGAAATAACTATGTAAATGCAATTTTTATTGCATTGAATGACTTTAGTTGATCATAATTAGGTAAAAGGAGTTTAAATACGAAAGAAAAACCATCGTCGCTCGTTCGATGCCAAAAGTGCATCGAAAAGTGCTCAAAATAAGGCGTTTTTCCTAGATTTGACATAGCAAACGATAGAATTTTTCAACGAAACTTTACGGGTGACTTAGTTATGTGACAAGGAGATGCTAGAAAAAGAAATGAACGCGAACGATCACTGGTTTTAACACTGTTTTATTTGGTCAAATGGGTTATTAAAAAGTTGACTTTTTATTTTAAGCATCCGGAGACCAAACGAACCATATGGGGATGATCCTAGGGGTTTAAAAGTAAGACTTTTACAAAGAAATAGGAATTAGAGAGTCTCGAACGAGTTAAAATCGAATCGAAAAAGTTATAGCGTAACGGGTTTTCAATGGATTGATTTATATTGAAAACTCTATTGTTACGTTTTAAGTTATATACATTGAATAATATATAATGAGAAATTTATATATAGGTGACGAGCAGGCGAGCGAGACACGAGAGACTCATTAAGACGATCGAGTTGCTATTATTTAGATTGAGGTAAGTATACTTCACTTATATTATTTCGACTTCCATTTATATCGTAATATATTTTGTTTAAAGATAGTACAAAATGATTTTCCAAATTATAAGTTTGGTACGTTTGATATTGAGTAAAAGAAAAAGTTGTGTCTCGAATCAAGAGAGGAGATTCGAAAACAAAAGTTATTTTCAAAACTTTTAAAGTAAAGTTTGAGTTAAAAATCATGTGTATACCGTAGCATCAGAGCTTTGGCACTACGTGGTGATGTAGAAAATTTCGCTCGTAGTTGTTGAGATTGCAATAGGGTACGATATAGAAAATTTCATACCTAGTTGTCAGTGATAATGAGAAGTTGCACTGCAATATGCGATGTAGAAAATTCCGCGTTGTAATTGCCCAGAGTTGAGATCATTTGACCCTACGTCGCGACGTAGTAAATTCCGTATGTAATAATCGACATACTATAGTAGTTTCACGTTGGCGTTAGTAGAAAATCATCACGTGATGTTTAAAGTACACTAGATATACACATGGTCTTCTTAGAAGAAATGGTTTTGAAAACTGAAAATTTTATGTATTGATATAATTACAGCATTTTATGGACTGTTATTTTATATTATAAATATGTGATGAACTAATCTTTAATTTTGTTGTGTAGCTTCCTTATTTCATCAGGTGTTGTATAGGTGGTTTGTGGCGAAAAGGTCGATGTCTGACTTATAGGTGGGGCACGAATAAACGAACCATAGGAATGCTCAATATATGTTAACACGATTGTATATAGTTTAACAAGATAATCGTGTGTTGATATATGAACACTCAACGGATTGTAAACCCATATTTTTTATATGTATATATAGTTATACATTCATACTTGAGATACACATATCACATGACGCACATGATATATATATATATGTTTTGATGAATGTGATTTGCACGCGAAAAAGATATGAATGATATGAGAAAATGTATATTTGTGGTTATAAGAAGTTGGAAGGTGATGTGATATAGTCGAAGTGTGTTTTCTTCACAGGTTGATTTTGAAAATGTTC
Source organism: Dimocarpus longan (assembly GCA_022984855.1). Taxonomy (NCBI): domain Eukaryota; kingdom Viridiplantae; phylum Streptophyta; class Magnoliopsida; order Sapindales; family Sapindaceae; genus Dimocarpus; species Dimocarpus longan. The sequence continues at coordinate 1,366,086 of CM041026.1, forward strand.
AAAATACAGTCGTTATGCTGTCAAAATTTTTATTAAAACGTTTCCAAAGAAATGTGAAAAATTTACACCAAGCCTAACTATTTTAAAGAAAATCAAGGTTTTTAAGTTCAAACGACTAAACCGGATAAGAAAGTTAAGGGTTCGCTTCCCGGATTTCTTCAATCCGACAAGTCGGGTTCAGGAAGTCCTTTGAAGTGCCCGGCAGAACCTTCCAGACAAGAGCTTAGAAAATGTCTGGTTCGGGTTCTGTCATAGACTACTACGTGCGGAATTTGCTACGTCACAAGCTTAGTGTGAAACAATGTCAAATATGAGCAACTACAATGTGGAATTTTCTGCATCACATATTATAGTACTAATAAACTATACTCTTTGCAACTACCGATGAAATTTTCTGCATCACTTGTCGTAGTGCAATTTGAGCTATAACTCTTGGTGACTACGATCGAAATTTTCTGCATCACCACGTAGTGCTAAATAATATCTAAAACTAAGGATATACACATGGCCTTTGAAAATCTTTTTCTTCTAAATGTCATAGGCACAAAACCACTTTTCTTTTAAAACTCTTTAATTCATTCTCAACTCAATTCTCGTAAAAACAGTTTTGTTTCTCGTTTTCCTTTAAAACAGATCTAACGATCCCTTTATGCAACGAAAATATTTACATCAAAATACTTATTTATAAAACCTTTTTAGGAGTGATAATGTTACAATTTACAATATCAATTGAAATTAAAGTTGCAAGTACGTGTAACACTTACCTCGGCTCACGGTTTACTAAAAGCTTTAACGACTACTCTGTGCTTCACTTGCTTGCTCGTCCCCTACATAACATATTTCTTATTTAAAAACCTGCTAGAATAAGATATTCAAGCTACAAATAGAACTTTCAAAGTAATTCACACTTTTAACTACACTTTTAACTATAATTTCCCGACTCGATTCTAACTTCACCAGAGCTCTAAAATTCCAGTTTCTTTTCAAAAGTTTTACTTATATACCCGTAGGGGCATCTCCACGCAGTCCTTATAATTTTCTGAGGCCCGGAACAAAAAATCAACTTTTTGGACTCCATTTGATAAAATACTATTCACAGCCTAATTCGTGGACTTTTTCACTTCCGTTTTCACTTGAATCATCTCCCTATCTCTCATTTAGGTCGCTCGTAAAACAATTTTGAAAAATTTCTACTATAGAGGGGTGAAACCTATGAAATACCCCTATTTTTCGACACTTTTTCGTGTCAAAATCTATCATTTTCATACCCTACACTCAATTTCTTTTCTATTAAGGTTCTTAGACTTATTTATGCTTAAGTATGATCATCCGTCACATGAAAATGCAAAGATGAAATGGCATTGAATAATAATCACACATGCCCTTCATCTAGTTATAACCACATTTTATAGCATTTTAATTTCTTTTTCCAATTCTAATGTTTCCACGTGCCTTTCTAAGCTCTAATATGCATGAACTCAATGTCAAATAGATCAAAACTCAACAAAGTCACACATACCCTTGCTTGGCCATGACCTACACATGCACCCACAACATACATTTTTTTTCAATTTCTCATGTTATTCTCTTTCAAACATTTCATCAAACACCTTAACTACCACTCAAATTACTTAAATATACTTCCATCACGAGTTAAGGTTTTGCCTCCATAAACCTTAACTATTCTCTCATACATAAATTCTTGCAAACTAAGCTTCATTCTTAGTTAATTAAAGATCTAAACTTGATTTAATTTAAAACCACATCAATTACACCACAAATAAACAAACCAACCACCAACATCTACACATAAGCTCAACTAACATCAAACTTGAAGAAATAATGAAACCTCACCTTAATCTCTCTCAAATGGTGATATTCTTATTTGAATATAGTTAGAACATGGAGTTGTAGCTTCAAATGGGATAAATTTTGGCTAGGTTTTTCTTTTTCTCCCCTTGGTCTCCTTTGCCGTCCACCTCTCTTTGCTCTCTCAAGTCCCTCTTTTTTTTTTTTTTTTTTTCCTAAGTGTTAGAATAGCTAATACACTATCACTCACATACATATAACTTTTAATTTGAATGGTTTACCAGAATGCCCCTTCTTTAGTTTATTTCACTTTTTGTTTAAATTTTACTAAGTGTTGGGTGATAAATATTCTTTTATGTGCATATCACTAACTCTTAATTGGACAAATATTATTTTGCCACTTATGAGTATATATGGCTCTTATATGTAAAAAGACTATTTTCCTTCTTTGATTTTCCTTTTCATAATGGTTCTACACTTTCTAAAATTTGTATTACTATTTCAATACGCTTATAATTACATTATTGATGAGATTCATCATCATTATCCCATTACCTAGCTTCTAATACTAGGAAGTTCAAAAGTTAAGAATAGGGGCTTACAAACCAGTTTCTTACTGATATAATAGACAGAGAATTACATCTTGTCTTTTTCTTGAACTAAGGCTGCACTTAGAGCGTGCTGGGATACCCCTAGGTATATTGTCAGAGTTTCCCCTTCTTTTGGTTTTGACAAGAGCGGAGCTCGCCCCATATATTCTTTTAGCTGTTGGAACGCGACCTTGCATTCTTCTGTCCATTCAAAACTTTTGGCCTTCTTCAATACTACAAAGAAAGGAATACATTTGTTTGTGGCTTTGGAGACAAATCTGCTAAGGGTAGCGACCTGACCGTTCAAGCTCTATACCTCTTTCATCTTGGTTGGCAACCTCATATCCATCAAGGCCCTTATCTTTTCTAGATTGGTCTCAATTCCTTTATTATTCACTATAGAAATTTACCTGAGGCTACTCCGAATGCACATTTGAAGGGGTTGAGCTTCATCTGATACTTCCTCAAAATCTAGAACATCCTCTCTAGGTCGCACACATGGTCCGCCACTTGCTTGGACTTTACTAGCATGTCGTCAGTATAGACCTCCGTAGTCTTGCCAATCTGATCCTCAAACATCATGTTCACCAACCTTTTGTAGGTTACCCCAACATTTTTTACTCTAAAAGGCATCACCTTGTAATAATATAGCGTGCGGTCTGTGATGTACAAGGTATGCTTCTTATCTTCAGGGTTTATTGGAATCTGGTTGTAATCTGAGTAAGTATCTATGAAGCTCAAAAGCTCGTGATCAGCAGCTACGTCTACAAGCTAGTCAATTCTGGGGAATAGGAAGCTATATTTTGGGCAAGCCTTGTTCAAGTTTGTGAAGTCTATGTAAGTTCTCTATTTTTCGTTCTTTTTCTTGACCAGCATGGGATTAGCTACCCAGATTGGATAGCGAGCTTCACGAATAAACTTGTTTGCCAAGATCTTGTCTACCTCCTCCTTCAAAGCTTCATAACGCTCGCAAGTCATAAGTCTCCTCTTTTGGCAAACTGGCTTGTGATAAGGATCTATGTTCAGCTTATGAGTTATCACCCCTGGATCAATCCCCACTATATCTTCATGGTTTCAGGCAAACACATCCAAATTTTCCTTAAGAAAATCAGTTAGCTGGGTTTTTATTTCTAGAGCCAGGTTCTTTCCCAACTTGAGGCATTTCTCAGTTTCTACCTCACTGACCTGAATGTCTTCCAGTTCTTCTACTGGACATGTGGTCTTGTACACATTAATTTTCTTAGGGTCCAGATCATGACTCACTCCTAAAATACTAACAGCGTGCAGCTCGCACCTTGAGACCACATTCACCTTTTTCCCTCTAGCTCTCATTTTTACTACATCTTTATAGCAACAACGAGCTAGTTGCTGCTCGCCTTGCACACATTCTAATCCACTGGAGTTGGAAATTTCACCATCAGGGTTCTGGTGGAGGTGATCATGTCCAGATCATTCATTGCGGGCCTTCCCAACGCCACATTATATGCCGAGGGGGAATTTATGATCAAGAAGTCCGCAAGCACAATTGATTGGCAAGCTGTATCTCCAAGAGTCAGAGGTAATCTAATCTACCCAATAGGAGTGATCGTGTCTCCGATAAAACCATACAGAGGCTTAGAGGAAGGCTTAAGCTGTTCATCACCAATCCCCATTAGGTCATAGCATTCCCTATACATTACGTTAACCGAGCTCCCTGTGTCGATAATTATTCTCCTCACTTTTACATTCCCAATACGAGCTCGAATCACCGGAGCACCATTATGGGGCCAATAAACCCCCATGGCATCTTCTTCTGTAAAAACTGTCTCCTCATATGTCATCCTTGCTTTCTTGGCCGACCTTTTTGATTCTCTTCCACCAGCGAGCTGTATATGGTTGGCTTCACGTATGTAGAGCTCTCGTGATCTATTAGATATCCCTGCCATATGAGGACCTCAATGGATAGTAAGAATTGTCCTCACGGCGGGTGCATGTTCTTGGTCAGGGACTTATTGGGCTGGCTACTACTCTTGCTGCCGCTGTTAAAGGTGCTGCTATTAGGATGGTCGCCCCACAGGTCGCATAACATATTCCATCAAACAACTTTTTTTTATCAAACTCTTTATGGCGTCTTTCAGAGCCCAACAGTCGAAGGTATTATGCCCTACTTCACTATGATAGGCACAGAACTTGTTCTTGTCCATGTACTCTTTTGGAGTCTGAATAGGAATAGGTCTCCCAAAATTCTCCCTATTCCTTTTTGTCGCAAAGATTTTTTTTCGAGTATCAAACAAGGTGCTATATCTCCAGTAACGACCCTGATGATGAGGTCACTCTCGCCTCTGGTTGTTCCTCAGTACAGGCCCATTTCTAGCCTTTTTCATAATCTGATTGTTACTCCTGTGGCCCCCATGACTATTCCCCTCATTGCTCCTTTTCTTGTTTTAATTGGAGTTGCTAGCCTCGTCTTTCTGATTACTCGCCTTCTTAGGGCCAAACGCTTTCTCCCACCTTATTTCTTTCGTAACTCGCTCATAAAACTCCCTCAGGTCCTTTACTAGGGATTTGTAAATACTTTCTTATAGCTTCCCATCCTTTCTTAATCCTACTGAGATAGCTATTAAGATCTCCTCATCCATAGGGCTTTCCACATTATTCACCTCACGTCTAAATTTGCTAATGTAGTCCTTTAATAGTTCACCGAAACGTTGAAAGATTGTAGATAGGTGGCAATGTGATGCGAGCTGCCTCTTCAATGCCTTGTATTGGTTCACAAATTTTTGTTGACATTCCTTCTAATAGTTGATGCTGCGAGATGGGAGATTTCTGAATCACGTCCGCAGAATATCCCCAAGTGTTGCTAGAAAAACGCGACACTTGACTAGCAAGCTGATGGTCTATAGGTTCATCATAATATTGAATACGTCGAGGTGGTTATAAGGATCAGCGTCCCATTATGCTGTGGGATGTTAGGAACTTTAAACCTAGGGGGAAGTGGCTCCAATTTAATTTCTGAAGTGAATGAAGTCCTTTCTTCGGACTGACTCCCCAGTTCATGGCCTCCAAGTCACACTTCTAGCTGTCAGAGCCTCTGAAGGAGTTCCTCGATTGTAAACTCTCGATTCTAGTTACGATTAAATAGTATCGTTTTGGAAATAGTTTTTAAAGTTTAATTTATTTTTGCATCGCGAGTAGGATGTCGATTAAAGGACTTAAGAGTATTAGGATTTGAGATGGGAGATTGTTGAATGAAATAAGCTTAGAATTTTAAAGTCAAAAATCAAAAAATTCCACCAATGAGAAGTTGCCAAATGTGATAAAAAGTTATGGTGTTTAGTGAGCCATTTGGAGCCATTTGATTAGTGGAAGAATTAGTGGAGTTTATTTGATGACAAACGGACCAATTAGAAGGAATTTTATCTATTTAGGGGTCAACGCATGAATTAGTAAAGTTTGAGAGTTATTTTGGTGATTTTTAAGAGGGATCAATTAGCAATTGTTGTGCCATTATATAAAGTTGAATCAAGTCAATTTTCCATACATGTTGGCATTCAAAACCGAGAGAGGAAGATAGGTGTGTGGCCGACCAAGGAAGAGAGGGATCCAAGAGATTTCAAGCTATATTCTTCAAGCAAATCATCATCAAATCTCACATTGTCATCAACCAAAGTCATTGGAGCAAGCTTAGAGCATAAGTAAAGCATAAATAGGTGAGTTTACTTGTGTTGATTCACTTTGTATGTGTGAGAAACCCATTTTTGTTCTTGCTCCAAATGTTGTTTTGACTTTATGGGTCGAAATTAGGTTGGTTAGTGATGAGTTTAATGTGATTTTTATGTTGAAAATTGAAAAAAAGATAAGGACTCTTTGTTGATGTGTGTTCAGCTATGATAGGGTATGTGTGACCCAATTTGATTTCATCCATTTGAGGCTTAATTCATGCATTTTAAAGGCTAAGAAACATATTAAAAGTGAAAGAATTGAAAAATCTAAAGTATAGAGACAAAGTTAGTGTTTTTGATCTAGTTGAAAGGCATGAAAGAATCTCATGCCTAGGTGTTCTTTTAATGCTTGAATTGAGTATGTTTCATCATATTTGAGTGAAAGAATGTTAGTTGCGAAAGAAATAAGTTGATTTCATGTTTTGACTAAAAATGAGGTTTTAAAAGTGTTGAAAAAGTGTGGTTTTTGGCTAGGAATGCCCACCCGACAGTCGTTTCTTTCCAAATTCGATTCATGGCTGACATATACGTGAGTTAGGGAGATTATTAGAGTGAAAATGAAATAAAGAAAACCTAGGAATTGCTCCCTAATTGGGCCAAAATCGATGGTTTTTCGTTTTGAGCTTCAAAAAATTATTTCGAGTATACCGAGGTGTTCCTAAGTGATAATAAATAGGTTTCATAAAAAGAAATCGGAATTCAAAAGCCTCTAATAAGTTAAAACCTAGTTGTGAAGGTTTAGGCGTAAAAAGACTTTTATAAAGTTAGTTGTTTTAAAAGCTATTTATAACTTTGTTTTAGTGAATTTATTGATTCTAAATGAGTATTGGATGTTTTAAGGTGAAAGCGAAAAGTATCGGAGGATTTCGAAGGAGGTTCACATTTGATCGGAGGGCGTTTCCGTCAGTAGAAATCCACCCTTTTCAAGTGTAGTTTGATTTAAAGTTCATATAAGTGTTATTGGTATTTATTTCATTATATAATTGAATTATGCAGTGTAATTATATTTTGTGAGTTTTGAATTAAGTTCTTAATTGTACCACGAATGCATGAAAATTAAAGATTTTAGGTAGTTTGTCTTAACACTAAGTTTATTTTAAAAGATTAAGCAAAAGCATTTTAGTAAGTCGATGGTTTATCCTAACCCCAGTTAAGTACCAAGCCGAATGCTTTATATGTGCATGGTAGATATGAGAGAATTACTGACTGAGAGGGAGAGAGTCATTTGAGTCACCCTCTGCACGTATAGGGTAGTGTAGTTAGACCGATTACATAGGGGTAACGCGTGCCCAGTGTTTGCACATCGGCAACTACACATGGTAAGTTCCTTAATTCCTAGTGGCTAGCTGGAGATTTAAGCTACCACGATAGAAGTAGTTTCTTTGGGTTACCATTAAAGCAAGAAATGAGAAAGTTTTAGAAAGAAATTCAAAACGAGTTTTAGAAATAGTTTTCTAATGAGTTTATATAAAGTATATCAGAAAATACATTAATTTTATTAGGTTGTTTATCTCACTGAGTTATACTCACGATTTGCTTCTATGATTTTCTTAATTTTACCCTTAGGTGCAGGAGCGAGTCGTCTAGTAGACGAGGCTCAAACCGACGCGTAAATCGATTGACGGATGACTATATCCCATTGTATAGCTCACACTTTTGTTATGCATATTTTGTATAGAACGCATAATGTAAATGATGTAAATTTTGTAAATATAAATATAAGTTGTTAGATGCACTTTTTACAAAAATATTTTGATTAGAAATTTCTGATTTTTCATTGGTTTTCGCAATTGTGAATATTCATATTGGGGTTGATTTTGGATGAATGCCAGAGACCCCTGATAGTTGAGATTGTGTGCCATAGAATTGTATTTAAATTGCTTTTGAAATTGCAAGGTGACATTTTTCAATAAACAACCGGCATACTGCCGGATTTTCTTTAAAAAAACGAAAAATTTTTACTTTTGCCACCCCAAGTAAATGATTTATAAAATAAGTTGAAATTAAGTCTCGGTGCTTCGACAGGACTTCTTCGTTCCAAAGTTAGGGTTCGTTAGAGAACTGTTGGAGTGCTACGAGGTCTTTCACAGGTCCAGAAGAGGGATTCGAGAAGGGTCCCGTCATATTGGGGTTGATTTTGGATGAAGGCCAGAGACCCCTGGTAGTTGAGATTGTGTGCCATAGAATTGTATTTAAATTGCTTTCGAAATTGCAGGGTGACATTTTTCAATAAACAACTGGCATACTGCCGGATTTTCTTTAAAAAAACGAAAATTTTTTACTTTTGCCACCAAGTAAATGATTTATAATATAAGTTGAAACTAAGTCTCGGTGCTCCGACAGGACTTCTTCGGGCCAAAGTTAGGGTTCGTTAGAGAACTGTTGGAGTGCTACAGGGTCTTTCATAGGTCCAGAAGAGGGATTCGGGAAGGGTCCCGTCATTGACCAGTGAATCCTGCTCTTCAAATCGTCTGACGATGGATCGTCTGATGATGCATTGATTAAGGAACATTGACCTTGCAACCCCTGTCTCCTTCTATATCCAAACTAGGGGGTATAACAACCAGGTTCGTATCTCTAGTCGAACCTGTTCGACACATCTTCTCTACTCGAACCTCTAAGACAATGCCTTTGCCCAACTTCATCTCTATGGGTTGAGACTTGCACATATCTATGGTTTATCTCCACCTATCGGTGCCTGTCCTGGCTCACCCTCGCCCTCAATCTTGAAGGGCGAGTCGCTTCTTCATTATTACGAGCTTATTAAAACCGATCACTAGACTACATGCTGAAGGAATGGGTCAACCCCTCCTGAGTAGATTCCTTGATAACTCTCTCATTCGGGGTGAGAGCCTCAACATACTGACGTTGCTGGATATCCCTCCTCGTAGTAGCCTGAAGTGGTCTCTAACCTGCTTGAACCTGGGTCTGAATCAGCACCCTAACTTCATTTGTGTAACGTCTCGAATTTCCAGATGAATACCATTTCGGACGAAATAGTGATTTCTGGATGAATAATGTCAAGTGAATAGTGAATTTTGATAATCGGATCTCGAAAATCATTGAAAGGAAAATTTTTTATGAATAGTATTTTCAAACGAAAAGTGTCCGTGTGAATAGTAATTTTTAGAAAATAGGCTTTGTATATTAAAAATCCTGAAAATTATATTGGAATTAATGGAAACTGAATCGAATCATAAACAAATCAATTTGAGGTAAAAATGGAGCAGTTTTTGGATCTGACCAAAAATTCGGACGGATTTTCAAAAAATTTTGAAAACTTGGAAAAATGTTAAATAAGTACGAAAATACTCAAGAAGTGTTTTTGAGACTTAATCGGCACTTTCGAAGCAGATTCGGATTGAAATAGAACCAATCCAGAGATTTTTCTAAGGTAATTTAGTGAAAAGTAGAGAGTTGAGAAAAAGTCCGGAATAACTTTTAAGGGTTACGAAAGTTACCAGAAGTATGTAGAAAGTTCAAATTTAGGTCCCAAAAAATTTTGAAAGGATTTCGAAAAAAATTCCGAAAAAGCCGAATTCGGACGTTCCGAAAAAGTTAAATAGGGTTGGTGTGATATTTTTATATATAATATTATATATATTAGTGATGGGACCCATTAGAAAAAGAAATATATATATAAGATAATGGAGGTTGGTGGAGAAATAAATCAATAATAATAATAATAAAATAATTAACAAAGCAAAAAGCAAAGTAGATAAGCATGATAAAGTCGGTGATCTTTATATATATATATATATATATAGGTGTGTTTATGTGTTCTAAAAAAAAAAAAGGAGAACATAGAAGAAGAAGAAAAGAAAATTAAAAGAAGAAGAATAAATCGAGAAGAAGAAGAAAAAGAGTATGAGAGGTGCTCCGACATCCCTAACCTCTCAAATCCATCAAGATTTCACAAGAAAAAGTGAAGGTAAGTTGAGTTAGATTTATGTTTAATTGATGGGTTGATTTTTTTTAGTTTGGTGATTTAATTTATAGAGTAATAAAATAACTTAAGTGCTCATATGTGCAGTTGAGTTCTAATAATATTTTCTAATAAATCGGAGATTAGTTTAGAGATAACAAATCAAGTATGAAGCATAACATAATTTAAGTTATTGCTTAATGAGAATAAATATGGCATTATAGTTCGTAGTGAATAGAGTGCTAAATGAGCAAAAGAAGGATTTTAGCGGAAGCTTAGCTATGGATGTTCAAGAAGAGTATAGAATGGCATAAGTTAAATTTGGAAATCTTGATTAGCGAGTTGATGACCTGAAAGCTAAATGTGGTGACCTAATAGCTAGCTGAGAGTTGATGTAGCGATCTGATAGCTAGCTAAGAGACGATATAGCTACCTGATAGCTAGCTGAAAGCTGACGTAGCTACCTGATAGCTAGCTGAGAGCTGACGTAGCGACCTGATAGCTAGCTGAGAGATGATGTAACTACCTAATAGCTAGCAGTCACTAATAGCTAGCTGAGAGCTGATGTAGCGACTTGATAGCTAGCTAAAAGCTGATGTAGCGACCTGATAGCTAGCTGAGAGTTGATGTAGCGACCTGATAGCTAGCTGAGAGATGATGTAGCGACCTGATAGCTAGCTGAGAGCTAATGTAGCGACATGATAGCTAGTTGAGAGCTGATGTAGCAAACTGATAGCTGAATGTAGCGACCTGAGAGCTGAATGTAGTGACCTAAGTTGAGAGCTAAATGCAATGAGCTGAGAGCTAAATGTAGCTACCTGAGAGTTGAGAGTTGAAAGCAGCAACCTAAGAGCTGAGATGTAATCGAATTATTTTGATAAATTATAATAAAAGTTTGTTGAACTATGAGGGTTTTGATCCCAATAATGGAATAAGTACGTAGGCGTTTGAGATAATCTCAAACTCAAGCCTAATTAAAATAAAATAACTTAGTTTTCTAGGTCGTATGCACTTTAAAGAGCAACCCAGGGATATTTTTGTCATGTGTTAAACCAATCACTTTTAAATACCTTATGTGATGCAATAATACGTGAAAAAGAAAATATTTCAAAAGATTACAGTTTTTCAACTTGACGAGACCTTATCCAAATTTCCTCTAGGCTAATATCTGGTAGTCTTGCATGGTACTCCAACGGACCTCTCTTAAATCCTACTAGGTGGCTAAAAGAAATCCAAGAAGCGAACTCTGAAAACTTATCTGTTTGCTTTATTTTGAAGTCACTTTAATCTCATTGTTTTAAAATTTGTTGGGTTAATTTTGTTCGAATTCAAATTTTCTAAGTTTTATAAATTTGGTTAAAACCATAAAGGTGATGCTTTTTATTTTCAAGATTTAAAATCGTTTTAATAAAAATCGGACAGCATAACGGCTGTATTTATAAGGTTTCCAAATTCCTACAAAGAAAATACACTCCCAAATTTGTTTCAACCATAACCCAACTTATTGTTTACCACAAACATGCAAATCAACAATCATTTGATCATTCTTATAAATGTCACAAATGATAACTAAGGTTTTTCATATCATTGGAAACTTTACAAGCTATTCACATCATAAAAATATAATAGTATAAATTCACAAATGGGTGTTGTAAAATGTTGCAAAAGTGATGCAGGTAAACACTTGATTTTTCGTTTAACAAAATACAATGTAATTTATGCAATGCATCCGTCGAGTGTATGCCTACCTATAATGTTGAAGGAGCTCTTTTGCCTAGATCACCCGCGATAATACCTGAAGAAGGTTTATACAATATCACAAATAAAGGATGAACTCATAAAAGCTCAATAAACTGTACTAACTTTCAAATTAAAATAATTTTTAACTCATTTTTTTTAAAACTAAGTTTCTCCCAAAAACAGTTTAATAAAGCTAAAGTATTTTTTTTTTCCTAAAATACTTTATAATACTCCGTTAAAAACTGTTTTTGAAGCTCGTTCTAAATCTCTTTCTAAAACTTTCTCATGCTCGCCTGAATGGCAACCCAAGGAAATTACTCATGTCGTGATAGCATAAAATCTCTCGCTAACCATTAGGAATTTGAGAATCTGCCATGTGTAGTGTCGATGCGTAAACTCTTGGCATGCATTACTCTCTTGCAATTGGTCCGATCTACACTACCCTTATACGTGCAAAGGGTGACTCAATTGACTCTCTTTCTTAGGAGTCATCCAAACTCCACTCTTAGTCGTGACTCTCTCACATCTACCATACACGTATAGGGTACTCGGCCTAATACTCAACTGGGGCTAGGGTAAACCATTGGCGTAATAAGATACTTTTTGATCGATATTCTCAAATAAGCTCGTTTTTAAGGCAAAAAGCCTAAATTCTATACTTTTGGCATGTTCTCGGTATAAATATATATATACTCAATTGAAAACTCACATACTAGAATCTTTGTATAATTTAAATAAATAACTTAATTACATAATTGTTATGTTTTTCACGATCAATACAAGTGGGCTGACAAAAGTGTAAAGAGTAGGCCCAATAGTCGAACAACCAAGAAAGCCCAACTATCTGCTCATCTATTTGCTCGCTTATCTGCTCGATAATCTACCTGTCCATGTGCTCGTTTATTAGCTTTCATCGTGTGATCATTTGTCAACTCGTGAATGAGCTCGTTTATGAAATTGATCATCTACTCGTCAAAACTGCTCGGCTCTTTCTGCATGTACTCGCTTATCAGCTCGTCCATCAGATCGTTGGATACCTCGCTTATTACCTTTATCAATAACCCTTAATGAGATCAATTCAGCAGAGCTTTATTTACTTATCAACTTGACAGAGTATTCTTCTCGCTAAAGAGCTCGCTTCTACCACATCTCTCAGATTACAGTCAAAACAGTCAGAACCGATTACAGCTCAAGGTATACCGTACACTCCAATTCCTTCAGAGATTATAACGTGAATTAAGGAGATTTCATATAATCAGTATAGGTTGCCATCTAAACCCATGTTTTGACAAAATTAATCTGATAGATGTCAGCCTCATTAAATGTAACCCATCTTTTCAGCTTGACTCACTATATTTTGTCTTATTATGTTTTATTGTAGTACCTCTCATTTCTCTACAGATAGGGAAGGAAATTCATTGTAAAGGATCTTTTGATCTTTTGAGAGTCGTTACTCTATAGAAATAAAGAGAGAGAGAACAGTGGACGTAGGCATCAATTAGGCCGAACCACTTAAAAATCCCTGGTGCACCCTTTTTCTTCCCTGACCTCTTTTCCTTCATTTTCTACTGGTTTTTCATATTGCTTTGATCGAAACTATAGCTTGGGCTAGAGAAGAACCTAGTCGGTTAAATCCAAACGTCGACAATAATAAATAAATTCATATGAACATGAAATGAAATTTTAACAAACAACACATGGAAAAACTAGATTTCCACTCACATTGAAATGTTTATAATGATCTTCTTAATCAAAGGAAGAATTTTGCATAATAATAACTCATTGATAAACTTTTTAACAATAATAAACTTACAATTTACAATGTAAATATTGGAACGCAAGTGTGTAGCACTCACTTGGATTCCATGCTTGTTGAAGAGTTTTAATGGGCTCCTCTTACTCTACTTGCTTGCTTCTCAGCTTAATCTTGTTTTTCATTTTAGAAACTATAATCTTTTGAAATCTCTTCTTTTTCACGCATTATTGCATCGCATAAGGTATTTAAAAGTGATTAGTTTAACACATGACAAAAATATTCCTAGGTTGCTCTCTGGAGTGCATATGACTTAGAAAACTAAGTTATTTTATTTTAATTAGGTTTGAGTTTGAGATATTAGCTCAAATGCCTACGGACCCATTCCATTATTAGGATCAAAGCCCTCGTAATTCAATAAACTTTTATTATAATTTATTAAAATAATTCGATTACATCTTAGCTCTCAAGTCACTGCTTTCAGCTCTCAACTCTCAAGTAACTACATTCAGCTCTCAGGTCGTTGCATTTAGCTCTCAACTCAGGTCACTACATTCAGCTCTCAGGTCGCTACATTCAGCTATCAGATCACTACATCAGCTTTCAGCTAGCTATTAGGTTGCTATATCAGCTCTCAACTCAGGTCACTACATTCAGCTCTCAGGTCGCTACATTCAGCTATCAGATCACTACATCAGCTTTCAGCTAGCTATTAGGTTGCTATATCAGCTCTTAGCTAGCTATCAGGTTGCTACATCAGCTCTCAGCTAGCTATCAAGTCGCTACATCATCTCTTAGCTAGCTATTAGGTCGCTACATCAGCTCTCAGCTAGCTATCAAGTTGCTACATTTAGCTCTCAGGTCATCAACTCGCTAATCGAGATTTCCAAATTTAACTTATGTCATTCTATACTCTTCTTGAACATCCATTGCTAAGGCTTCCGCTAACATCCTTCTTTTGCTCATTTAGCACTCTATTCACTACGAGCTATAATGCCATATTTATTCACATTAAGCAGTGACTTAAATTATATTATGCTTCATGCTTGATTTGTTATCTCTAAACACATCTTCGATTTATTAGAAAATTTTATTAGAACTTGTTGTGTGTATTTTTAGAGTGCACAAAATGGGCTGGCAAAAGCCCAAAAGATTGATCCAATGAATCGGCCTAGTAGGTAGAAGCCCATCTGGTCAGCATGAGCTTGTCCATCAACTCATGAGCATGAGCTCGTCCATAATTTTTTAATATGAATATATTAATTTGCTGTGCTATAAATATTTATATAATTATCTCTATGCCAAAAGTTTAAGCAGCTCGAGCTATGTTGTCGGGTGACAACCCTCTAGGCATAGCTCGCGACTTATTACATTGTTGTCGGGTGACGACCCCCTAAACAGCTCCAACCACTTACGCTGTTGTTGGGTACGACCTCCTAGACATAGTTTACAAATAATTGCACTATGTTATCGGGTACGACCTCCAGGATAGCTCGCGGGTTATTAAATCATATCAGCTCGGGTTCTAACCCTTAAAGCACAAGCAGAGGTTCCAACGTCCTCAACTCTCGCTATGTCGCCAGGTTCCAACACCCCATGAGCCTAGTTCGAGAGGTTTATTGTGGCTAATGCACGATTTCATTTCTTAGTCCCTAGGAAAATTCCAGGACTTGAAGAAACAAGGGCACAAAAACAACACAAAAACAAGAAAATGCAAAGGAAACCTCACAACAATGAGAATCAGACAACATGACTCTTACCAACAAGCTCCATACACCAGCTTTTACTAGCAAAGACAAGCTCCCAATCCATAAACGCACTAGGAGCTTAAGGGCTTGTGTTGTGTGTATTTTTGAGCTGCACAAAATGGGTTGGCAAAAGTCCAAAAGATTGGTCCAATGAACCGGCCTAACAGGTAGAAGCCCATCTGGTCAACAGGAGCTCGTCCATCAACTCATCAGTATGAGCTCGTTCATTAGCTCATCAGCATGAGCTCGTTCATCAACTCTCAGCATAAGCTCGTTCATCAGCTCATCAATATGAGCTCGTCCATCAACTCTCAACATGAGCTTGTCTATCAGCTTTCAGCATCAGCTTATCAACTCGCCCAAAACGAGCTCATCAGCTCATTTTGGACGAGCTCCATCTCATCGAGAGCAGAATCAGCTCGTGAAAAAGAGTGAAGTACACGATAAGTCTTTCTCAGAATGGCAACAATGCAAATTAAGGAACACACAACTACCAAATCAAAACCCGGATTTTATGGAATTTGACCCCACATTTAATAGATGTCAGTTTTGGGAAAATATAATTAATTATTTTCTATTATATTATAACTGTAGTACCTCCCCCTCTCTATAAATAGAGGTGAAAATTTGGTAGAGGAGACTTTTTTTCTCTTTCTCTTTTTCTCTTTCTCTCTATTCTCTTCCACTGTAACCTGAAAATATAATAATAACAGTGACTGTCTCTCCACCATCGGAGCAGACACCATGGACGTTGGCCTTCCCCTTGGCCGAACAACGTAAAATCTGCGTCTAATCTCTACCTCTTTGCCTCTATTATCTTGCTTTTGTTATATTTTTCATAGATTTGCAGTCTTGAGTTTTGAAGAACCTTGCTGACCAGATCCGAACTCAACCGTACATATGAGCACTTAAATTATTTTATTACTCTATAAATTAAATCACCAAACTAAAAAATAAAAAAATAAAAATCAACCCATCAATTAAACATAAATCTAACTCAACTTACCTTCACTTTTTCTTGTGAAATCTTGATGGATTTAAGAGATTAGGGATGTTGGATCACCTCTCATACTTTTCTTCTTCTTCTTCTGATCACCTCTCATACTCTTCTTCTTCTTCTTTTGGGTTTATTCTTCTTCTTCTTCTTCTTCTATCTTCTTCTTTTATTTTTCTTTTCTTCTTCTTCTGTGTTCTCCTTTTTTTTTATTACACACTTATATATATATATATATATATATATATAAAGATCACCGACTTTATCATGCTTATCTACTTTGTTTTTTGCTTTGTAATTATTTTATTATTATTATTATTTATTTATTTCTCCACCAACCTCCATTATCTGATATATATATATATTTTTTTTTTCTTTTTTCAATGGGTCCCACCACTAATATATATTATTATTATATATAAAAATATCACACCAACCCTATTTAACTTTTTTGAGACGTCCGAATTCGACTTTTCAGAATTTTTTTCAAAATCCTTCCAAAATTTTTCAGGACCTATATTCAAACTTCCTACATACTCCTAGTAACTTTTGTAATCCTTAAAAATCATTCCAGACCTATTTTCGACTCTCCACTTTTCACTAAATTACCTTAGAAAAATCTCTAGATTGGTTCTATTTCAATCTGAATCTCCTTCAAAAGTGTCGATTGAGTCTCAAAAACACTTATTGAGCATTTTCGTACTTATTTGACACTATTCGAGGTTTTCAAAATTTTTTGAAAATCCATCCGAATTTTCGGTCACATCCGAAAACTGCTCCATTTTTACGCCAAATAGATTCATTTCTGATCCGATTCAATTTTTATTAATTCCAATATAATTTTCAAGACTTTTAATATACAAAACCCATTTTTCAAAAATTACTATTCATACTTATAATTTTCGTCCAAAAATACTATTCATCAAAATTTTTCCTTTGAATGATTTTCGGGATTCGATTATCAAAATTTACTATTCACTCTATACTATTCATCCAAAAATCACTATTCTGTCCAAAATGTTATCCATACGAAAATTCGGGGCATTACAATTTCTCCCCTCCTTATAGAAATTTCGTCCTCGAAATTTTAAATTACATACCTAACTCAAATAAGCGCAGATACTGGGGACACATTTGCTCTTCATGCTCCCGAGTAGCTTCTTTCGACCCATGATTTCTCCACAACACTTTTATTAATGGAATAGTCTTGCGGCGTAACATTTGATCTCTATGATCTAGAATCTCCACTGGCTGCTCTTTGTAGTCAAGTTCTCCTTTAGTTGCACCAGCTATTCTTTCAATATATGCGAAGGATCAGCTACATACTTACGAAGCATGGAAACATGAAAAACATCGTGGATGTTTGCTAACTCTGATGACAACTTCAGTCGATATGTCACCTCATCCACTCTTTCCATGAACTCGTACGACCTAATATATCGTGGACTTAACTTTCCACGCTTTCCAAACCTTAAGACACCCTTCCACGATGAGATCCGCAAGAGGACTTTATCACTCACTTAAAACTCTAAATCTCTTTTTCGATTGTTCGCATAACTTTTCTACTTGTTACTTGCTATCTTCAGCTTTTCTTTAATCACATTGACCTTCTCTGTTGTGATTTGGACAATCTCTAGGCCAATCAACTTTCTCTCACCCACCTTATCCCAATAAACTGGGGTTCTACACTTCTTGCATACCACGCTTCATATGGCGCTATGCCACTACTAGATTGATAGTTGTTGTTGTAGGTAAACTTTATTAGAGATAGATGAGTATCCCAACTTTCTTTGAACTCCATCACACAAGCTCTTAACATATCTTCAAGAGTCTGAATGGTTCTCTTGGATTGGCCATCTGTTTGGGGTGAAAGGCCATACTGAAATTTAATCTGGTGCCCAATGCTTCTTGTAGCTTCGGTCAAAATCTAGAAGTAAATCGTGGATCTCTATCTGATACAATAGATATTGGTGCGCTATGCAGTCTCACTATCTTATCTATATATAACTGTGTCATCTACTCTACATCTACTTAGGCACGCTCTAATCTTCCGGGTTGCGAAGATTCTGGGTAAGAGGAACTAATTGGCACGTTAACTGACTCATGAACGTGCTCCTCCTTAGGTGTGGGTGCTTATGCGGCTACCCACCTTGTCCTTGGGTGATCACAACGTTGCATGCTTCTATTTTGAATCAAATATGCATGAAATGTCATGAAGTGCATGAGTTATGTAATTAACCACAACCCAACTTCTTGTTTACCACAAACATGCAAATCAACAATCATTTGATCATTCTCATAAATGTCACAAATGATAAATAAGGTTTTTCATATCATAGGAAACTTTCTAATTCTATCCCAAAATTTTATAAAATTTGACTCTGATACCAACTTGACGAGACCCAATCCAGATTTCTCTAGGCTAATATCTGTAGGCCTCGTCTGGCACTTCAACGAACCTCTCTTAAATCCTACTAGGTGGCTAAAAGAAATCCACGGAGCGAACCCTGAAAATTTGCCCGTTTACTTTACTTTGAAGTCACTTTAATCTCATTATTTTAAAATTTGTTGGGTTGATTTTGTTCGAATTCAAATTTTCTAAGTTTTGTAAATTCGGTTAAAGCCTTAATGTGACCCTTTTTATTTTCAAGGTTTAAAATCGTTTTAATAAAAATCTGATAGCATAACGACTGCATTTGTAAGGTTTTCAAATTCCTGCAAAGAAAATACACTCCCAAATTTGTTTCAACCACAACCCAACTTCTTGTTTACCACAAACATGCAAATCAACAATCATTTGATCATTCTCATAAATGTCACAAATGATAAATAAGGTTTTTCATATCATAGGAAACTTTTTAATTCTATCCCAAAATTTTATAAAATTGGACTCTGATACCAACTTGATGAGACCCAATCCAGATTTCTCTAGGCTAATATCTGTAGGCCTTGTCTGGCACTTCAACAAACTTCTCTTAAATCCTACTAGGTGGCTAAAAGAAATCCACAGAGCGAACCTTGAAAATTTGCCCGTTTACTTTACTTTGAAGTCACTTTAATCTCATTATTTTAAAATTTGTTGGGTTGATTTTGTTCGAATTCAAATTTTCTAAGTTTTGTAAATTCGGTTAAAGCCTTAATGTGACCCTTTTTATTTTCAATATTTAAAATCGTTTTAATAAAAATCCGACAGCATAACGACTGCATTTGTAAGGTTTTCAAATTCCTACAAAGAAAATACACTCCCAAATTTGTTTCAACCACAACCCAACTTCTTGTTTACCACAAACATGCAAATCAACAATCATTTGATCATTCTCATAAATGTCACAAATGATAAATAAGGTTTTTCATATCATAGGAAACTTTCTAATTCTATCCCAAAATTTTATAAAATTTGACTCTGATACCAACTTGACGAGACCCAATCCAGATTTCTCTAGGCTAATATCTGTAGGCCTCGTCTGGCACTTCAACGAACCTCTCTTAAATCCTACTAGGTGGCTAAAAGAAATCCACGGAGCGAACCCTGAAAATTTGCCCGTTTACTTTACTTTGAAGTCACTTTAATCTCATTATTTTAAAATTTGTTGGGTTGATTTTGTTCGAATTCAAATTTTCTAAGTTTTGTAAATTCGGTTAAAGCCTTAATGTGACCCTTTTTATTTTCAAGGTTTAAAATCGTTTTAATAAAAATCTGATAGCATAACGACTGCATTTGTAAGGTTTTCAAATTCCTGCAAAGAAAATACACTCCCAAATTTGTTTCAACCACAACCCAACTTCTTGTTTACCACAAACATGCAAATCAACAATCATTTGATCATTCTCATAAATGTCACAAATGATAAATAAGGTTTTTCATATCATAGGAAACTTTTTAATTCTATCCCAAAATTTTATAAAATTGGACTCTGATACCAACTTGATGAGACCCAATCCAGATTTCTCTAGGCTAATATCTGTAGGCCTTGTCTGGCACTTCAACAAACTTCTCTTAAATCCTACTAGGTGGCTAAAAGAAATCCACAGAGCGAACCTTGAAAATTTGCCCGTTTACTTTACTTTGAAGTCACTTTAATCTCATTATTTTAAAATTTGTTGGGTTGATTTTGTTCGAATTCAAATTTTCTAAGTTTTGTAAATTCGGTTAAAGCCTTAATGTGACCCTTTTTATTTTCAATATTTAAAATCGTTTTAATAAAAATCCGACAGCATAACGACTGCATTTGTAAGGTTTTCAAATTCCTACAAAGAAAATACACTCCCAAATTTGTTTCAACCACAACCCAACTTCTTGTTTACCACAAACATGCAAATCAACAATCATTTGATCATTCTCATAAATGTCACAAATGATAAATAAGGTTTTTCATATCATAGGAAACTTTACAACCTATTCACATCATAAAAATATAATAGTATAAATTCACAAATGGGTGTTGTAAAATGTTGAAAAGGTGATGCAGGCAAACACTTGGTTTTTCGTTTAACAAAAATATAATATAATTTATGCAATGCATCCGTCGAGTGTATGCCCACCTATAATGACGAAGAAGCTCTTTTGCCTCGATAACCCGCAATAGTACTTGAAGAAAGTTTATACAATACCAGATGAATTCATAGAAGTTTAGTAAACTATAGTAACTTTCAAATTAAAATAATTTTAACTCATTTTTTTAAAAAACTAAGTTTCTCCCAAAAACAGTTTAATAAAGCTAAAGTATTTTTTTTCCTAAAATACTTTATAATACTCCTTCAAAAATTATTTTTGAAGCTCGTTCTAAATCTCTTTCTAAAACTTTCTCATGTTTGCCTGAATGGCAACCCAAGGAAACTACTCTTGTCGTGGTAGCATAAAATCTCTTGCTAACCACTAAGAATTTGGAAATCTACCATGTGTAGTCGCCGATGCATAAACTCTGGGCACACGTTACCCTCTCGCAATCGATCCGATCTACACTGCCCTTATATGTGCAAAGGGTGACTCAAGTGACTCTCTCTTTTAGGAGTCGTCCACACTCCACTCTTGGCTAATGACTTTCTCACATCTACCGTACACGCATAGAGTACTCAACCTGATACTCAACTGGGGCTAGGGTAAGCCAATGGTGTAATAAGATACTTTTTCTCTATATTCTCAAATAAGCTCATTTTTAAGGCAAAAAGCCTAAAATCTTTACTTCGAACATGT
The DNA here is from genome assembly GCA_022984855.1 of Dimocarpus longan. Lineage (NCBI taxonomy): Eukaryota > Viridiplantae > Streptophyta > Magnoliopsida > Sapindales > Sapindaceae > Dimocarpus > Dimocarpus longan. The sequence goes on from CM041026.1 coordinate 1,387,540, forward strand.
TCTCGGTATAAATATATATATTATTAGTGATGTGCCCTAGAACCAATCAACCTTAGGTTGTATTTATGAATATTTCATTTTAATAAAATAGGCAATATTATTATTCAGTATATATTCTTACATTCTGTAACGCCTCGAATTTTCTCTATTTAAGAGAAATAAAAATATATCCTGATGAATATTATTTTTGAAATAAATAGTGTTTTTGGGTGAATAGTGATTTTTGGATGAAAAGTGATTTTCGGATGAATAATGATGAGTAAATAGTGATTTTTGAGAAACGGATCTCGAAAATCATTGAAAGTGATAAATAGGAACGAATTATTATTTAAAATATTATAAATATTTATTATTGAGAATAATTGTATGTGTGAAATATTATAGTGTAGAATATGCTATTTTATGTAAATGTATGTGGAAAAAATTAGATATTTATTTAGAATGAAATTATTATAGTTATTAATGATTAAATGAATACAATTAGCGTAAGATATTTTGAGATGAGATAGTTCCTACATTTCGATGATGAAATTTTATAAGGGAGAATGAATTGTAAGGCCTAAATATAATTGAATCTAAGAGATTAATTAAATTTTAATTTATTTTTATTTAATTAGTCCGGTTTTAGTTTTAAAAGTACAGAAGTTTATGGATAAATATCTCATTGGAGGATATTTTTAAAAGGAATTAAGAAAAGTTGGATTAAAAGGAAAAAGTTTAGAAGGGTTGAAAATGAAAATATGCATATATTGCCAAAGCCAAAAATTGTTGACGAGATTGTTTTTAATAATAATAAAATAATTGAAAAAAATTATATATATGTATATGTGATGGTCGACGGCGAACGAGGAAAATATTAAAATAATAATAATAAAAAAATAAAATAAATGAGGCAAGAGGCGGTGCATCAAGATATAGATATGTATGTGTGTTCTGCTCGGCAAGAAAAAAACAGAGAAGGAACGAATCAGAGAGAAAACAAATATAGAGAAATGGAGAAGAAGAGAGAGAGATAGAGAAGCAATGTACCGGCAGTAAAGAGAAATGAAGAAAAGCGAAAAAAAATAAAGCCGGGAGGGAGGATGTGAAGAAGAAAAGAAAAACATTTTGGGTATTCCATTATTCAGATAAGTAAATTTATTTTAATATGATTTGGATCCCAGAAAAGTAATTTATTTTTGTATAGTTTTATATTCAGTTTTATATGATTTTTGGATAAATATAGGATGATAAGGAAATAAGAGGGAAATATGTTTTAGATCCAGAAATAGGTAAATGAGTTATGTTAGTGGATAGTTTTGTATTTAACTTAAATTGTTTGAGTTATATTTATTTTTATTCCAGATTTTATTATTAATATTAAGTAAATAATTAGTTGAATTAATTGATTTTATAGATTATGTTATTTTGATTGAAAGAAAAGTTTATAGATATTATAAATTTTATTTATGTAAGTGTTACTAAAAGAGAATTAATTAATTAGTTTATTAACTTAGTGATTATGTATTATGATTTATGATTTGATTATAGAATATGTATTTTACTAATTATGTTTATATATTAGAAATCGAGTTATACAAATTTTGCATACAAAAATGATTTAAGATTTGAAAATAAAATGAGACTTTCAGTATGTTTACGTATATTTAAGTTTTTATTATGTATTGAAAATAAATAAATTATTTAGTAAATTGTGTGATATCACTATTTTTAATTGATTTGATTTCAGGTTTATATGAAAATCATAGTATAAATAATTTTGTGACCTTATGAAATGAAAAATAAAAAGTTTGAAAAAATATATATATGTATATATATACAGGCTGGTATAAAAATAGAGATTGAGTTTATTATGAATTATGTTGATAAATTATAATAATAATAGTTTGTCGAACTACAATGGCTTTGATCCCAATAATGAAATGGGTACGTAGGCGTTTGAGATAATATCTCAAACTCAAATCCAATTAAAATATGATAATAATTTAGTTCCCTAGACCATATGCACAGTCGAGAATAACCTAGTGGTATTTCTATCATTTTCATCTTATTAGTGTGTTAAATCTTGATTTTTGAATGTTTTATATGATGAAGTAATGCGTGAAAAAGAAAGATTTTTAAAACTTCTTTTGATGTCAAATGAATGTTAATTTTGAAATTCAAGGGTATTCGTGTCATTTTATGTTTATTTAAGTAATGATTAAATGATGATCGAATGATTTTGAATAATAATGGAAAGTAAACGAAAAGAAATGGATAAGTTCAGTGCCTTGACCGAGCATATATCGAAAGAAGGGCACGGACGTTATGAAAAAGATTGGATGAGTTAACTGAATGTAAAATAATGTTTTATGATGTTTATATGAATAAATTGAATGTATAAAAAAAAAATGGTGGCTGAAATTATGTTTCTCGCTTTTTGAATGAAATGTTCTTTTTGGTAAATAATAAGATTAATAAAACTAAGTAGAGCCCGAGTAAACCTGAGCATTGGTAGGTGGGGACTAGTAGTTGGCTAGCCAATAGGGTGATATAGCAGTACTGGGCCGTTACATCGATACCGATACATAGTTTTCGATGGATGGATTATGAGAGGTACCAGGTGTCCGGTCCTGAAGTCGAAACCGATTGTAATATATGATATGCGATCCGGCGAGTAGTCACTGAGTGGCTGATGCTGAGAACGCTGTTTATTCTGTTTGAGACCCGAATTCAGGTCCATGGTATCGTGTCAGAGTTTACGAAGGGCACTGAAAATTATTAAATGAAATCGTGTTATTATGTTTGAATGTTTTGAAGATTATTAAACAAAATCGTATTATTAAATGATTGTTGATTAAATGGATATGTGAAATTCTTAATCAAGTGTTTGTGTCAGAATTGCTTTGAAAATGTTTATGAAAATTGTTAGTACGCTGTTTGTGATATATTGATAAAGTTTAGTGATGATATTAATTTGAAAAAATGTTTGTGTGGTGAAGTGATATTGGATTTGGACTGTAAGTTCGAAACGAAAGTTTGAAAGTGAATGTAGTTTATAAGTGTTTCTGTTGAAAATTGTAGGGTTTGTAAATTTTCGGTTTTTAGAAAAACAGAGGAAACTCTGCCGAATTTTCGTTAAATTAAAAAAAAATTCTTAATAATAATAATAGAGTTTAAAAATGAAAAGATTTGTAAGGTAGCATCCTCCGTCCGAATTTTCTGTTCCAACAGGAGTCGGGTAGAGGGTGTTACATATTCAAATGCATAATAAAGTCTCTAGTACATATAACCAAAGTGTAAAGGAAATCATGAAAGAGTTCATGATATGAGATTCCTATTACATTCAAATGTGTTAATACTTAAATATCACTAGTCATAGTATTAATAAGATGAGACATCATTAGTACGGATAGACTAACACGTGTTATGCTCCTCGATTGGATCAAGCAATAGTTCTCATAAGCTGATGGCATATGCCTAGAGTAAACATATGGATGCTTGTTTAGAATGAGTACATTGGATAACCTGATTGTAAGATGATCATATGGATAGTTTTATGTCAATGATCTCATCTTAGCATAGCAGTAGTTGCAAGTATCCTTTGACATGATATCTCCAAAGTATACTAAGTATTGACTGTCATCCTTTACTGCCATTCCTTGTTGACTCAGAGAGTTGAGTCATAGGGTGGTACTTGGGTTCGACATGAGCTACTCGAGCGTAGTTGAGTGATCAATAAAGGATTCGTCACTTCTCATAGTAGAAGAAGATATCTCACGGCCTCTTGAGGAAATCGTTATTCCAGAAATCTCTAGCTAGAGTGATCGTACTAGTGGAAGAGTCTCCCAAGATATGTAATTGGAAATAACGGATTTCGGGAACAAGAACTAATAAATTCGAGCTAGACATGACTTAGTCATTCTAATGAGAGTTGACATATAGTCCATACTCATAACCGAATGAGATATGTTATGACAAAAGGATGAATTGCACGGTAACTGTCTATAGAAATGTATTGTTCTAACCACGGACAATTATGGACACTTGGGTGGTCATGATGCATTGCTAGATGCCAATCTTGATCTACTCAGAATCAATTAGTTGATTGGTGAATCAAGGATTAAATCAAAAGGTTTAATTTAATCTAATCCTAATTTGATTATGATTATAATTTATTCCGGGTTGCCAACGTGTTCGGATACCTAATGGGTCACACACTTAAGCAACTTGATGTACAATGTAAAATGGCTATAGATTTTAATATACTAACATGAGATGTTAATATTAATTGTGATAAATAAAATAATGGCCCATTTAGTTTATTAGGATCAATTTAATTTAATTAGATCAAATTAAAATTGGACCTAAAACTAATGGGTTAGGCAAATTCCTAATGAGCTTAGACTAGGATTTCTTTTCTTTTTCTTTATCTAAATGAAAGACCTATAAATACCCATATGATGGGGCAACAATTATCAATCTCTCTTAAAAGAAAAAATTAGGGCAAAACAGGTAACTCTCAATATCACCACATAACCAACCACCTTGACTAGCACATAGGGTGTTTGGCTATCGCCATCTCCAATTGGGTTTTTGAACATCGTGTTGCTGTGTGAATACCTTAAAGGCAATTCTACTCTTGGATTGCTAGTGGATTAGATCATACAAAAAGGGAAGGAGCCGCCAACGAAGGTATGGCTTCAATAAAACACATAAAACACCCTATGTATGTTTAATTGTATTGGTTTTAAACTAATCTAGAGTGATCTAACTTGGATTTTTTATTTTTGTTTGCTGTAAATTTTTTGTTTTTTCGCTGTGCTATGATGTATGAGATGTATATCCAAACCCAACATATACTCAATTGAAAACTCACATGCTAGAATCTTTGTATAATTTAAACAAATAACTTAATTACATAATGAATAAATTCATATGAACATGAAATGAAATTTTAACAAACAACACTTGGAAAAACTAGATTTCCACTCACATTGGAATGTTTATAATGATCTTCTTAATCAAAGAAAGAATTTTACATAATAATAACTCATTAATAAACTTTTTAATAATAATAAACTTACATTTCACAATGTAAATATTGGAACGCAAGTGTGTAGCACTCACTTGGATTCCATGCTTGTTGAAGAGTTTTAATGGGTTTCTCTTACTCTACTTGCTTGCTCCTCACCTTAATCTACTAGCTCAATTGGTATCAGACATGCTTCCTTCAAGTACTTAGCCCCTAAATCTTAGGTTTGAGTGTCTGGGAAGGCGAAAGAAATCAATTGGGGGGTAGAGATATCCTGGGCCTAGAGAGTGGGCCCGACCGCTAGAGAGGCCTCGACCCAGACCGGGATTGACGAGACCCAATCTAGATTCCCTCTAGGTTAGTATCAGGTAGGTCTTGCCTAGCACTCCAACGACTCCCTCTTAAGCTCGACTAGTTGGCTAAATAGAATTATAGAGCGAACCCTAAAACTTGCCCATTTTGTTTTTGTTTGGAAATCACTTTAATATCATTGTCTTAAAATTAGTTGGGTTGAGTTATTAAATTTTAAACTTCATTCATTCATAGTCACAAAAGTGATCATTTTAAATTTTCGATTCCAAGACTGTTTTAATAAAAATCTGGCAGCATAATGGCTGCTTTTATAAGGTTTCCAAAATTCTTGCATGAAAATACACTCCCAATAATATATCGTATTCAACCCAACTCCTTTTCCATTACACAAACATGCATTTTCCATATCATTTACTTTCATCAAATCCACAAATTGATGTTCAAAATGATTTTTATCAAAAGAGGTTATAAGTTTACTTGCATTACAAAATAACATCTACATACAAATACACACAAGTTTCATGATGATATGTTAAAATGCACTATATGTTTTCATGTAAATTATAACATATTACAATTATTTTTTGCACGTTCGCCCACCTAAATTTGTTGAGAAAATTTTTGTTTTTGATTGTGCGCTTCTATTTTTTCGTGCAAGTAACTGTAGAAGTTTTATAGGATATAACGAAAACAACAATATAATTTAGATCATTTATAATAATTCAACAATTCGTAACCAAACCATCATAAACTCATTGAATTTATAGAAATCTTTACAAAACTCTTTTTACTTCTAAAAGCACCATTCGTAACCCCAATTGTCATGTCATGTGGCGATTTTCACTAACACCAGTCGTGACACTACTAACACTCTCAGCAACCACGTAGCAGAATTTTCTGCTTCGCCAACCGTGGTACAAGCTGCTATATAGACTTAGCGACTACATTACGAAATTTACTGCATCGCAATCGTAGCGCAAGACACTATATCGAAATCTAAGCGACTACATTGCAGAATTTTCTGCATCGCAAAATGTAGCGCTATGCTAAACTAAAACTCTGAGCGACTACGGGCGAAATTTTCTACATCGCTTACCGTAGCGCTTACTTATACATAACTTTAAGGGGTATGTGAAAGGCTTTGAAAATCTCTTTTTACTTTACTAAGTGCTAATAGCACTAAAACAACTTTCTTTTGAAATTTCTTTCGAAAAAATAACATATCAATTAACAACACAATTGAACACAATGTGAGTTAGTGTACTTACCTCGATTCCACGAGCTCTAATGAGCCTCCCTCGCTCTGTTAGCCTGCTCTGAATCTACACATCATATTCTTATTCAAACTTTACTAAAATAGCTTTCATTAAACTATAAATGAAGCTTAAAACACAATGAACTCTATTAAACACTCTTTACACTACAACTTTCTCATCTAGTTTCTAACTTGACCGAAGCTTTTAAATTATGATTTCTTTGCACAAACCTTAATTATTATCACCTAAGGACACTCCGGAATGCTTAGAATGGTCACCGGAAGCCCGGAACTCAAAATCACTATTTTTGGACCCTCTAAACCTGAATTGAATGCATAGCCCTGCTCAGGGCTTCTTTTTCTTCGTTCTTTTCCTACGGTCCTCTTATCTTACATTCTGGTCACCTATAAAATTTTATCAAAAAATTCTATCGTCTGTTATGTCAAATCTAATAAAAACGTCATTTTTTGAGCACTTTTTGATGCATATTTTAGCATTCTATATGTGGCGAATTTAATTCTTTCGTATCTAAAGTTCTTTTGCTTAATTATGATCAATTATATTCATTTCATGTAGTAAAGAATGCATCTACATTCATATTTCACCTTACGACTTCATCTGTGTACTATTTTAGCCATAATTTCGTTAATTTTTATCGGAATCTTTCCCTTCCAATTCCTATGGTTTTCTATGATTCCTATGCATGTTTTAAGGTCTAGAACAACCCCAATTAAGCTCAATTAGGTCAGGTCTCTATGGGCCCTTCATCTAGCTCGAAATTCTCAACTTATCTCTATGTCTTTCCTTTTTCAATTTCTCAAGTTATCTTCTCTTAAACTTTTTATCAAACACTTAATCTACAACTTAGTCTGCTAAAAACAAGCTTTAATCAACACTTAGGGTTTCATTTACATAAACCCTAACTTCCATATATTGCATGATTTCTATTAGATTTAGTATCCTTTTTTGTTTACTATGATTCTACTCTTAATTAACATCAAAACCCCCATCAAACTCATACCACAAACTAATCCAATCAATCCATACTTCACATGACTTAACTAACATCAAACTTGGGAAGAACTATGAAAACTTACCTTGATTTTACTCCAACTTTGATCTTCTAGTTTGAATAGGCCTAAATTCTTGGTTTGGACTTTCAAAAGTGCATGAAAATTGGTTGGATTCTCTCCCTCTCTTGTTGTCGCCACCTTCCTTTGCTCTCTCTCAATTTTTGTTTCAAAATTTTGTCTAAGTGTCATGACTAACATCACATATATATAGGCATGAGCTATAAAATTGCCCCTAAAGTTTAATGCTTAATTACCATTCGTGTCATCACTTGAATTTTAACATAAAATGTCCTCTAACTTGGTTTTAATCTCATGGCATTCCACTAACTTTTGTAAATTCTCATAAGTTACATACTTTACTTATTCCAATCACTACTATATATATATATATATAACTCTTTATTTAGCAAAATGACCCTTTTGTCGTTCTTTTGATTTTTGTACGAATCTTAAGTTAAAGAAACTTCTAACTTTCATTAACATTTCATTCTCTTCTCTAATGAGGTTCTTCATGGATTCTAGCATCTTTACTGCCTAGTTTATTCACTAGTACTAGGGAGTCAAAGGTTACAGACAACGGCTTACAAGGATAGGCCATTACAATTTGCCAGCTGCGTCATGGTATTCTCTAACACCTCTTGGCACTGTTGTAACACCTATATAGCATCTCTTCCAGCAACATTAGGTACAGGTTGACGGGAAGGAAAATGAAGCATACTTTGAGCATTTCCAGCTATAAGTGCGTTAGACGTTCTTGCACCCATGTTAGGTGGTCCTCTAATAGGTAGGACGTCTCACTGCTGGTCTGAGTTCTTGAGCCGGTCAACAACCGCGTCGGAACTCCTAATGAATCTTCCTCTGACTATGGTGACTAATGAACGAGCTTTGAAAGTCAAGAGCAAATGTGGTGAAACTGCAGATGGGCCCTTCCTCTAACACCAAAGATGTTAATGTTCAATGTCGATCAACTTAGATTCATCGAAACCCAATACTGTAACTAATGAGAAGCAAAGGAAACGCATGAGAAAAGTCAGAGGGAGAAGCAAAGTGGTTCAACCCAAGGAATGCCTATATCTACTATTTTTCTCTCAATATTTTGGCAGAGTAATGGCCCTCTCGGTAAAAGTGTTTCTCTCCTCTTTTACAATGAACTTCCTCCCCTATTTATAGAGAAATGGGAGGTACTATAGTAATACATAATAAGACAAAGTACAATAAGTCAAAATAAAATGATGAATTACATTTAATGAAACTGACATTTGTCAGGTCAACTCTGTTAAAGCATGGTTTAGACGCTAAACCTATGCTGGTTAGGTGAAATTTCCTTAATTCATGATGTAATCTCCGACGGAGTTGGCTTGTACGATACGTCTTTAGCTGTATTCGGTTTGACAGTTCTGACTGTAGTTGACTTGTAATTTGAGAGGTGATAAAAACAAGCTGGGATGCATGAGGTTGAGGTGCTATGAACTTGGTAATGAGTAGATGATCTCCATTCAGCGAGCTGGTCTTCTTCCTGTTAGGTTGAAGCATTGGGCCGAAATATGAAAGTTGACTTCTTCTCCAACTAAACCGTTTCAGTCTTCTAGAAGGTCAACTGGGTCAATACGGTCATCTCTTTAATGAGAAGGATATCCAGTCAAGCTAACGAGCGAATAAGGCCCTCTACCGAACTTATCTCATTCCGGGCTATTGACCAAGATGATAGACGAACTAGATGACGATCTGATGAATCAGGAAATAATTGATCTCATCAATGGGCTCATGGGCAAGCTGATAAACGAGCATATGCAAAAGGCTGAGCAGATGGACGAGCAAAATGATAGGCTTTTTGGGCTTTTGGCCATTGGGCTCATCCTTTGGGCTTTTAGCAGTTCAATTGGCTTGATCGTGAAAAACACTCATAACACTAATTAATCCAATAATTGATAATTGTTATTGATAGGTAATCTTATCTAGTTAATAAGATAATTAAACCCATAAACTTAATTGAATTGGTACACTTTTGGTTTAAAATTTTAAATTTAATAGAAAAATTTATACAATTTACAAAGGGGCAGTAGGGGTGGTAAAAACCGCGGCGGTTAAAAGGGTGTCGTAATTGCGATGCCATGGAGGATAAAAAAACAAGAGGAAAAGTCAGCTCGTGTCACTTTAAACCATTGAATAAACATTCTTATCCCATTTGAATAAACTTAACATTTGTGTCCCAACCTCTTCTTTTTTAGACACAAATACCCTTAAGAACTCATTTAACTCTTTTCAAAGTTTTCTCTCTCTTTGTTTTTACCGCCGACAGCCCCTACTTCTTCTTCACTTTCTCCTCCTCCTTCATTTCTTTATTCTATAGATCTACTTTTCCCTCTTTTCTCTTTTGGTCTCTCATTTCGCAGACACCATCCATCTTCATTCTCTTTTGCAGTAGCCACCATCCATCTTCATTTTCTTCTTCACACCATCCATCTTCATCTTCTACACTATAGGTAATGTTAAGTTAACTTTTGAACACTTGTTTTTCAGTTATTTTCTCTCTTTGGTCTTTTGGTCCCTCATTTCGCAGACACCATCCATCTTTATTCTCTTCTGCAGTAGCCACCATCCATCTTCATTTTCTTCTTCACACCATCCATCTTCATCTGCTACACTACGAGTAATGTTAAGTTAACTTTTGAACACCTGTTTTTTAGTTATTATTAGTTATTATAGTTAGCTATGTTGATATTGAGTTGTAGGAATTGGCTTCAAGGTTTATAATGTTAATAATGTTATTAGTCACACCAATAGTGTCGAGTGTTATTAATACTAGTTACCTCGATGTGAGTAGTGGTGTCATGTCTTGATTTGTAAAAAAAAAAAACTAGTAGTCAAAACACTAGTCACACCAATATACTCGAGTGTTATTAATACTAGTTACCTTGGTGTGACTAGTGGTGCCATGTCTTGATTTCTCAAAAAAAGCCAGTAGCCAAAATACTAGTCACACCAATATACTCGAGTGTTATTAATACTAGTTACTTCGGTGTAACTAGTGGTGTCATGTCTTGATTTCCCCAAAAAAAACCAGTAGCCAAAACACTAGTCACACCAATATAATCGAGTGTTATTAATACTAGTTATCTCGATGTGACTAGTGGTGCCATGTCTTGATTTCTCAAAAAAAAAAATCAGTAGTCAAAACACTAGTCATACCAATATATTCGAGTGTTATCAATACTAGTTACCTCGGTGGGACTAGTGGTGTCATGAGTTTATGGGAAAAAAAAACTAGTAGCTAAAACAGTAGTGACGCCAAGATGGCTTGCGTTAGTAATGCATATCACCTCGGTGTGACTATTAGTGTCTATTATGAGCATTTATTGGGTAGTTTAATTACTTAAGTTTATCAAAGTATAAGTAATGATATATTGCTAGTCTTGATTTTGAGCTTAATTACTAAAGTCGATCATTTATTTGTGTACAGTGATATGGACGAAACTATAATTATAGTCACCCATGATGGATAATGGATTGGTTATAAGTTTGAGGGTGGTGAATCAGAGATAGCTTTTGTTTCGACGAAGGCGATGCTTGATGACTTAAAAAAGACCATCGGGGATATTGTTCAAGTTGATACAACAAAGAGTACATTTGACTTACACATATTGGTGGAGACTTTCGGTAAGCCTGCCATACCAAAATTAACAATTGATAAAGTTGTATCTTTCTGGCTACAAAAGAAAAATCCTGAAGTTTACACTATTATTGTTCCAAAAAAAATAAATAACTATGTGCGAGATAAGGGAAATGTTCAATTACCAATCCAACAACAAATTCAACACCAATCCATTTACAAGTACCAATCCTATCGCAGTTCCAACTACCAATCCAACCGCAAATCCAATTATCAAGCCAACCACACATCCATTTAATAGACTAGCCACAACACCAAAGTTTTGTTCAATTAGTTTCTCAATTCAAGTCTGTTTCCTCAAGCAACAAAGTTTCAATCCATAAGGACCGTACCATTGAAAATGAATGTGAAAACATAGATGAAGATGATGATAATGATGATGATGATTACAATGATGATGATGATGATAAAGAGAAAGCAGATAATATTGATTCACACGGTGAGTATAACTTAAATGACACTCAGTGTAATCCTTCTACAGAATATTGGTTGGATGACATTGTTTCAGACAAGTTTTCTGAATACTACCGGCCAATTAAAAGTATTCCTATAGCCACTAATATTTTCACAGGAGATGGAAGAAGTCGACATACAGTTTTGGTTGAAGATTTAGGTGGCAATGATGACAGTGGTGGTGGATTTAGTCATGATATTCGTGATGAGGATTGTAATATAAATAATGATAATGTTCGACATGACCATGTTAGGGATGATGGTGTTGGGTGGTCCCGTCAAGCCAATGATGATAATAACACGCAACAAAGAGTAACTAGTGAATGGCGCATTCCTGGAATAGATCTTTCCACTTTTTGTACAATCGCCACTGAAGAGTTAAAAAGAGAAGACCTTTATTTCTTCAGAGGGAAAATATTTCCTTCAAAGCGTGATATGGGTAAAGCTGTAGAAATGTATGCATTAAAGGAGGGTTTTCGTAGACTTGTGAAGAAATCGAACAACATCCGTTATGACGTTAGGTGCAAGGATGAGAACTGTGCATTTCAGATTGTAACCATCAAAACCAAGATTGGAGACCAATGGGAGCTGCGAAAATTTCAAAAACAACATTGTTGTTCGCTTGATATTGTACATCGACGGTGCAGAAAAGTGAGTGCAAAATTGATTAGAGACCTTATCACTTTAAAATTGCAAGTCAGTGGTCAAAGCATGAAACTCAAAGAAATTATGGCAGAAATGCAAGTTAATTATAGAGTTAACTTGCCATATAATCAATGTCGGAGAGCCAAAGATCATGCTGAAGAAAACGTGTTTGGGTCTACGGAGTTGTCATTTGAACAGTTGCCTGCGTATTGTTATCAATTGGAGTTAGCTAACCCAAGTACAATCACAAGCATTAAGACGAATGGCAATAACCAGTTTATGTACATGTTTATTGCTTATGGTGTTAGTATTTCTGGGTTTCGTAGAGTAATTAGATCAATTATTGTCATTGATGGAACACATTTGAAAGGGAAATTTGGTGGGATTATGTTCATTGCGGCATGTAAAGATGGTAATGAGCAAGTATATCCATTAGCATTTGGGTTTGGGGATGTTGAAGATGAAAAATCATGGTCATGGTTTTTATTGAAGTTGAGAAATATAATTGGGTGTCCACAAAATTGCATGTTCATATCTTATCGGCATCTTGGAATTAAAGTTGCCATGGAAAAAGTGTATCCTGATGCACATCATGACCTTTGCATGTATCACATGACACAAAATGTGAAAAATTCATACAAAAATAAGACTGTCACCGGATTATTCCATCATGCATCAAAGTGTTATCGTCAATATAAGTTTTGGGCCATAATGGAAGACCTCGAAAAAATACACCCAAAGGCCCATAAAGAATTAATCGAACTTGGACTACATAGATGGGCACTGGCAATGACTCCAATAAGGCGTTACTGCATTTTGACTTCCAACTTTGCTAAATGCATGAACGCATGCTTGGTTAAAGCTCGCTAATATCCAATAACGACTTTGGTGGAGTAAATTAGGGGTATGATGCAAAGATGGTTTTATGAACGACGGAAGAATGCAGAAAAAATGTCACCAGATATAACAGAATGGGTAGAGAAGAAAATTGTAGAGTATAATACAGACTTACAAACTTACACGGTCACACCAATCAATGATACCAAGTATACAGTGCAGGATGGGAGTAGGAAGACCATTGTTAATCTAACTGAAAGTATATGTACTTGTGTGGTATTTCAGATGGATCTTTTACCATGTTTGCATGCACTTGCAGTGTTAAGGTAAGACATATATTTTGATGAAATTCCATCTAACTGTAGAATAAAAGTTTAATATTGTTTTCAGTGCTACAGGCATTGTAATAGGTCATTCATTCCTTACATATCCGAGTGTTATAAAATACCCAATTTATTGACTGCATATGCTGGTGTTATCTTCTCGGTTCCTGACTTAGATGAATGGACAGTTCCAGAACACATCCGAAACATGACTGTGAGACCACCACCATGGCATCTGCAAGCTGGCAAGCCTAGAAAGAAAAGAATTCCATCTGTTGGCGAGAACAGAAGGGTTTTGAAATGCTCCCACTATGGCCAAAAAGGCCACTATCGATAAAATTGTTGTAATCCATATCCGTGTCAACGCCCTCCTACGAACAATAATGAAGGCTCCATTACCAAGGAAGAAGATGACAAAAGTGTCGAACCTGCCACCAACCAGGACATAATAGCAAGACTTGTAACAAAACTCCCCGACCCATTGTACCAGATCAATCTGAAACATAACCTTATATTTTATTAAGTACCGTTGCTTTTATTTGTAACAAATTGCAAAACTATATTCATACTTACTATAACATTATACTTGGTTATGTCTTGGTGTTTGGTGATATTTTTATTAAAGAGAGACACTATATAAAGGATTTGTTTGAAAACAGTAACCCACAATGTCGTGCCTAGTGGTGCCATATCTTGATAGAACAAAACCAAAAGCCAAAACACTAGTCACACCAAGTGTGACGAGTGTGAATCATACTGCTCACACTTGGTATGACTAGTGGTCTCATGTCTTGATGGAAAAAAACTAGTAGGCAAAACACTAGTCACACCAATAGTGACGAGTGTGAATCACACTCAGCACACCAGGTGTGAGTAGTGTATTGGCTTCTGGTTTTGTTCCATCAAGGCATGGTACCACTAGTCACACCAAGTGTGACGAGTGTGATTCACACTCGTCACACTTGGTGTGACTAGTGTTTTGGCTTTTGGTTTTGTTTCATCAAGACATGACACCACGGTTTTGTTCCATCAAGGCATGGCACCACTAGTCACACCAAGTGTGACATGTGGGGTCCGGGATTTGCCTATACTGGGGTCCCCATGGGCTGGCCCAGGTTTGCCCGGCGAGCCCACTCACTAGGTACTGTCCCTGGTTAGGGGATTTGCTTCGCCTCCCCCAGCTGCCACTCGAACCTCTGACCCTCAAGGATATGAGTGTTTCTCTTGCAAGCTGGGTACCAATTGAGCTAGTAGCTCAATTGGTAGCAGGTGTGCTTCCCATTTGCCTAAGACCCTTAGGGCATGGGTTCGAGCACCTGTGGAGGCGAAAGAAATCCGTGAGGGGGGCCGAGATATCCAAGTGAGTGGGCTCGCGGGGCAAACCTGGGCCAGCCCAAGGGGACCCCAGTATAGGCAAATCCCGGACCCCACAATAAAAAAAATCTAACTTCAAAAGATTATTTCCTAACCTCTAAAACATCAATCTAATGCCTTAGAATCGAAAACGGGATCAAATTCCATAAAAAACCCATTTTTCTCTACGACTTCCCTCTCTCGTTTTATCTGTTTTTCTTCCACCAAATCATTCCAAAATCATACCAAAATCATCCTCACATATCCCTCTTATTATCCCTAATCTCTGATTCGAAATTAAACGAAAGAATAAAAATGGGTTTCATATAAATATCAATCTTTAAACTGAAATAACTCACCAAATAGGCAACCGTTTTGCTTCAAATTTGTTGGGTTAGCTAGAGGAGATGACGAGGAACAACTTTCGTGAAGAAACCGCGTCGAAAATCGGATCAGATCTCTTTCCTCTTCTCTCTTCTCTTCTCTCTCGGCGCACACACGGGACATTCTCTCTCTCTCCACTCTCGGCTTCTCTCCCTCACCCGATCTCTCACTTTTGCTTTGCTTTTCACGGTCTCAAATAATACAAATGAGACAAATCACTTATATGTATTTTATTGCTCAATTACTAAAAGATCCCTCAAGAAAATCTCATTTAAGAACCTCAAACTTTCACTAATTATACTAGTGCCCAAAAACAAATCAATTTATATTCTATTGGTCCTCTTGTCTTATTTTCATCCACTTATTTTTTCAACCAATCCATGGATGACACGTGGCACAACCCTAGCCACTACTTTTCAAAAACACTTATCTATTTTCTTATTGGTTGAATTCTGTGAGCTCACTTCGCTTGATTAACACGTAAATCTCACCTAATCACTTTGTAATTATACCGGGGTTAGCCAAACGATATCCGACTTGCGATATGAAAATCTAATAAGCCTCAAATAACACTACTGGAGGCATATGATTCTACCGTAACTCAATTCGAATATTTCTAGTACCATAAAATAATAAATCTGGATGAGGGCTTACACTTGGTGAATTCTCATTTCAATATCAATATCTAATCCTTCTGAAAAATATTCCACAAATATTCTACACACATCTTATGACCAATTCGACTTTATCCACGTCAATTTAGGTCTAATACCTCTCATATATGCTTAATAAAGGAAATGTTCCTAACCGAAATCTGATCGAATCAACCGATATCTTTTTATACGTATCTATAGCTTAAAAACTCGATTTTTACACTCATTCTCGTTAACTCATTCTCATTCACTTGGGTTACACTCCTTGAAACTTCTGCATATCATTCTCATGCTTGATCCATGAATACTTAACTTAAAATGTCCATTGTGCCCTTTTTATGATATAATTTCACTTTGATTGAAAAATATTCTGAAAATATTCCATGGTCATCTAATCTTCAAATTGACCATGAAATACTCTAATTGGGTGTCTTATCTATCAGTCTCATGCTTTGAAAAAAATTCAATTGGATTTAAACTCATTAAAACCTATTAATCTCTCACAAGGGCAATATCGTAATTTTCTTCGGATCGCTTAAAACTGATTCAAATGGTCTTCTTTTTGATCCGTTTCTGTTTCTCTATACTCTCATACTATTTTCAGACCTTTTCGACCCTTAAGGTCAATTTTCAAAAATTTTACTATTCATTCGAAAATTTTCGTCCGAAAATACTATTCACCAAAAACTTTTGTTTCCCATCGAATCTAAATTCATGACCCTGAACAATATCACCAGATCCAAATTCGATCTTAAACACAAACTTTCGGATCTTTTTAAAAAATACTATTTATCTGGATCCGAATACTATTAACTGAAAATTCTCATTTCTTCCTAACACGATACTCAGGGCCTTATAAATATAATCGAATTCTAACCGGACCTCTTGCATTATTTCTAGACTCTTTATTCTTTATCTGATCGCCGAAAATAAATTCTCTGAGGAAACTAGGATCGGGGTCTATCATGACGAGTGTGATTCACACTCATCACACTTAGTATGACTAGTGTTTTGGCTTCTGGTTTTGTTCCATCAAGACATGACACCACTAGTTACACCAAGTGTGAGCAGTATGATTCACACTCATCACACATGGTGTGACGAGTGTTTTAGCTTCTAGTTTTGTTCCATCAAGGCATAGCACCACTAGTCACACCAAGTGTGAGCAGTATGATTCACACTCATCACACATGGTGTGACGAGTGTTTTAGCTTCTAGTTTTGTTCCATCAAGGTATAGCACCACTAGTCACACCAAATGTGACGAGTATAATTCACACTCGTCATTATTGGTATGACTAGTGTTTTGCCTACTGGTTTTTCCATCAAGACATGAGACCACTAGTCACACCGAGGGAACTAGCGTGATTAACGCTATTCACCTTAGTGTGACTAGTGTTTTGGGTGTTGGTTTTTGTCAACTAAATATACCTTTACACATGAAAATCATAACACCTCAATATAATGCAAAATATATTCGTAAAAACCACAAATGTTACATAGCCTCGATCAAAGAAACTTTATATACATTCATATAAAAAATGTTCTACATCATTATCGATAATGGATACCCCTTATCCATCAACAGCATTACAAAATATGGTGAAAGCGTATTCCCTTCTCATTTTGTGAACTTCTGGTAGCCCTCAATTCCATAATGCACCTTTCCTACTGATACACTCGATATACTTACATACATAACCACCATAGCTATTGTTATCCTTTTGAGTTGGTATGTTTTTGTAGTTCAACATCTGTACGGTAAAGAAGTCCCCTCTCTTTTTCATGTGTTTCTCTTCAAAATAACCAGACTTTGCCAACACGGAAGGCAACAAGTACCTTAAATAGGCCACCTGGTTCTCTCTATATGTCGCATCAATTGAGGTCTTATATGTCAACGAATCGTATATAACAATACTCCACTGTGATAAATCTACCTTACATAAGATCCAATGACCATCAGGAGTTCCAACAGCACACAGAATTAGCAACTGCATAACAAAAAACAAGAAATTAAATTAAAACGTCATATGACCAGACAACGATGTCAAATAACACTAAGCCATACTTACTGTGTTTACGAATGTCCATCTCTTCCCCCATGCTAGCTTTTCTCCAGTATCGTATAGTATCCAATCATCAGGGGCGTTGAACGAAAATGGATCAAATTGACTAGTAAATGGTTTGTGCACATCTGGATGAATTTCCTTTCATGCCTCTGACAATTTTGACTGCAAGCTATACCATAACATGTTTTAAAAAATTAGATTGTACAGCAAAATCAAAATAAATTCAAATGAAATGTAATAAGACCCTAAATTTACAAAGAAATCCACACATAACACTGCAATATCATCATGAAATAGACTTGGGTGCTCGTTTCTACGTTTACCCAAAACTGCGAGAATCCCATCAATGTGCTACATTCATATGGAAAAATTTCACACAATGTATCAGAAAAAAACTTACAAATAAACGATAGTAACATATTTCAATTATAAAGCAAATGTTGACATATTCAATGAGTTACTCACTTCATTTGTCATCCATACTAAAGTCTTCTCCAAGTCGACAAAGAACTCACAATCCACAAAGACTTCGGTCCCAATATTTAGTCTAAAATTCAAAGAAATCATTAGTAAACATACCTTAAAATTGACTTATATTTAATATTAATCATAAATGTACTCACAAGACTCCACTATTTTTTGTTCTCTTGTATGCTCTATATTCTTTTTTCTTCCGGTCAAGTACTACATCCCGTGTTGCCCAAGGATTGATGTATGGAGAAGCACAATATTTTGATGCAATCTTTAATCTAATTGCTAGATCAACATATGTTTTCGGACGGGGAGCATCCCGAAACATGACATCGACATCATCATCCTTATCCACTTGGACATCCTCAGCATTTTTATTAATATCATTGTTATGATTAGACCCTTCACCATCCAATTTCTGTGACTGAGAAGCCAACAAGCCTTGACCATCCTTCCTTGTCCTTGCATTTCCCTTTTTTTGATAAACACATAGCCCCTCCTTATTTCGGACCTGTGGTGCCCCTCCTAATCGTGCCTCCTCGGTAGAACCACATGCCTCATATGATTGTCTTAATTGACTTGGTGTACGTGTATGATCAATATGTGTAGGAGTCCCCGTAGCATCCATAGGAACTTATTGTGGCTCAAATGTCGTCCAATGAGGAGGATGGACATCATCTTCCATCACATGCACAAAGAAAGTATAATTATGATACCCCTAACTCAACAGCACCAGGTTAGCCTCTAACAATTTATGCGAACTGAAAATAGTTTAAGTCGGTAGAATATTGTGGACATACCTAATAGGTTGAATATTGCTGGCGATTCTGAAATGCTTTATCAATACGGTCATTTAAACGACCCTCTAATGCCTTCAACTTCTTATCGACATAGTTCTTCATACGGTGTGGGATTTCCTCCATAGCATTCTTGACTAACTCACACAAATTTCTCCAATCCCTACATAGAGCAACAATGGTATTCAAAAGACAAAAAATCTGAGGTTTTACTTGACAATGATAATATGAAGTGTACTAACTTCTAAATTTGTATTTGACAATATTGAGTCTTCTGCTACTGGGGGCGTAGGGGGAGATGGATCTACATTGCGCGACCGCTTTTTCTGTCTCGCAAGACGACGTATTGGACTACTCACAGCAACACCACCATTATCACCTTCATCATTATCCACTACTGTGAGTGGAACAAATTCAACACCTTCATCTAGATTGGTTTGAATACCTTTCTAGTAACCTTGTCTTGCCTCCTCCCTCGATGGTCGAAAGTACAGACAAACTGGATAAAACTATAACAAAAAATTCAAATGTTATAAACAATCAAAGACATGGTATATAATAACAGTTTTCCAAACTTACATCTCCACGATCCTCTATTTGTTTAAGACTCTGGTGAAAAGTTTTTGGACGCTTATTGAAACTCCATCTCAACATTCTCGGGTAGGTAACACCAGATACCCGAGTAGCTAACAATTCTCTCATTGACCGAATATTCTCAATCCTCACAGCAACACCACCATTATCACCTTCATCATTATCCACTACTGTGAGTGGAACAAATTCAACACCTTCATCTAGATTGGTTTGAATACCTTTCTAGTAACCTTGTCTTGCCTCCTCCCTCGATGGTCGAAAGTACAGACAAACTGGATAAAACTATAACAAAAAATTCAAATGTTATAAACAATCAAAGACATGGTATATAATAACAGTTTTCCAAACTTACATCTCCACGATCCTCTATTTGTTTAAGACTCTGGTGAAAAGTTTTTGGACGCTTATTGAAACTCCATCTCAACATTCTCGGGTAGGTAACACCAGATACCCGAGTAGCTAACAATTCTCTCATTGACCGAATATTCTCAATCCTCCATATCTGTAAATACAAAAATGACAAGAAGCACGATATTAAAAATATATAAATATAAAATATAAATCAACACATGAAATGTAACATATAAAAACCAACTTGTAAAGCATAAGGAAACCCATAATAATTACATTTTGTAACTGATGTTCTTAAATAGGATAGTGTTAACTTAAATGCATAATGTCCCCATAGAAACGCATTCCACTCATCTACATTCTCAACCAACATGAGCAACCATAATGTCGTTTTGCTCTTTAAAAGTTGCCCAAATAATACTATGTTTGCTAGTAACACCAGGGTCATCTTCAAACAATCACCTTTTTGGTGAAATTCCTTGGTGGCAATATGGTTGTGTATCTCAGAAAGTGGCAATGGTATTTTCCTATCAAAATATCGATCATGTATCCACCCACGTACCATTTCATATGGCCGTTGAATGATATCGGGTAATAGACCAAAAGGTAATCCAGTTATTAAACAAAACTCAACAAGGGAAAACCTAGTCTTCATGCCCCCGTTGGAAAACCACATGTCATGCAAACTTGCTTCTTCCACGTGAATCTCTCTTTGATGCAACTGATGAATCAATCAAGCAACAAACATGTGTTTACTTGGTATTTTCAGTAAATACTTGAAAACTGTTTCTTCAGCTAGTTCGTACTCCTCTTCTCGTCGTAAAATATTTTCAATCAGCCCGACTACATCGAACTTGGAGTGCATATTTATCGACCTTCCTGGTACCCATTGTGATCGCGGTATCTTCAAAAACTGATCATAGTTAATTTCTACCATCTGTAAACAAATAAATAAATAAGTCATTAACTGCATGCTCTTTACGTTAATTGAAAACATAGAAAGTAAATTATATTATGCAAAAGCTTTTTAGTGTTTATCTTCTCATTAAAGAGAGAGAATAGGGAGCTACAAGAGAAGGCAAATGAAAAGATTGTTAAGAACTGGAGTATATTGGTGTGCCTAGTGGTGACACAACTTGATGGAAAAAAGATCAGTAGTCAAAACACTAGTCACACCAAAATACTCCAGTATTAATAATAGTAGTTACGTCGATCTGACTAGTGCTGTCATAGGTTTATGGAAAAAACAGTAGCCAAAACACTAGTCATACCAAGGTGACGAGTGTTAATTACACTTATTACCTCGGTGTGACTAGTGGCGCAATGGGTATAACTTATGGCAAAAAATCAGTAGGCAAAAACACTAATCACACCAAGGTGACGAGTGTTAATCACACTTATTACCTCGGTGTGACTAGTGGTGCTAGAAGTGTATAAAAAAAATCAATAGGCAAAACATTAGTCACACCAAGGTGACGAGTGTTAATCACACTTGTTACTTCGGTGTGACTAGTGATGCCATTGGTTTATGCCAAAAAACGGTAGGCAAAACACTAGTCACACCAAGGTGACGAGTGTTAACAGCGGTAGTTACCTTGGTGTGACTAGTGTTGTGGCTACTAATTTTTCTTTTCATAAACTTATGACATCACTAGTCATACCGAGGTAACTAGCATTATTAACGTTCGTCATCTTGGTGTAACTAGTGTTTAACTACTGGTTTTTTTTTTATCGAATCATGTCACCAGTAGTCACACCGACTAAACTAGCATTATTAACACCCGTTTCTACGCTTGGTGTGACTACTGTATTAGACACTGGTTATCACCACTTACCCATGACATAAACTTGTGTTAAAAACTGAGTTTGATTACTAACAAAGACCATTCATATGGCAATGCCGATAAGAAAAATGCAATGAAAATATGATTTTTTAAATTATCTCCTGACAAGAAAAAACAGAAACATATGTCGAGGACAATTTTAAAAGAAAAAAAAAAGAATAAATATCAGACATGGAAAAACAAAAGGAAGACTCAGTTATAACATGTCTTGATGCCAACCAAGTAAAATGTGATAAAATTTTGGAGATTTGATATTTAAAATGGTAGGCCTTATTGAAGGCCTCAATAGGCATCATACCAAATATAAATATAGAAACGGCATGCCTGTGCTTGTTTATGCAAAATAGAGTTGTTAGACATTTGTCTTTAATCCACACCAAAGACAAAAACTATTTGCCAACATGCACCTCTTGAAAGCCATACTTACGTAAAAAGTAAATAAGCCAAAACAAAAAATTACTCTAATTGGACAACATCATCAACATACGGAAGTGAGAAATGAGAACATTCAAGAGGTAAGACAAATGCGATTAAGCCAACAACCAAATTGCATTTGTCTTACCTCATATATTTATATATATCTATATATATATGAGCTAAAACAAATGCAATTTTTTAAGTGAATGATCTTACTATGTAGTGTTGTAAAATGAATATAATATTTCACTTCATCCAAAGCACATATGAGGATGCACATCATTTTCTTTAAGCACAATAACCATTCAACTAAAAGCAAGTTTAAACAACTGTATGTTTACATTACTAGTTGCTAAAATAAGCAATAATATCAAGGTTTACATTTTCTATATGTACAAAGGAAAAAGTTCTAAAAGTGATGAAACTATCAACTAATACAAATTAATTCCAGAGGAAGCTAAGAATTTCTACCATCTGCCACATCAACCATTAATATACAGAAAATGGCATCAGTATTACATTCTATTAAACGTTGCAACAACATACGTATAGAGCTTTCTGCAAGAAAGTTACAATAGTACATGAGGAACTTGAACTTAAGTTCGAACTCATCAATATCTAGTGAGATGTTCTCACCAACGTTTCTACGGCACCATTATAAAGAGATACGAAAATATCTGGCATGCTGCCCTAATGCTTAGGATTAGTTAACCCAATGAAAAGCTCACCATAAGTATTGACATCCACCGTCTTGTCAAAATAAACCGCAACAGTTGTCCTCACAAACTTCTGTATGCAATCAGTTATCAGTTCTTTACAATTATCATCACAAACCACACTCACCCATGCAGGCACACCCGATGACCCCTCCCGACATTGAACCACACTAGAATGATCACCTACATTAAACTCATTCACTGATTCACCATTCGCATAAAACCCCAAAATAAGTTCCTCGCAAAACTACCTATCATGACCCCAAAAACTCATACCAGCAGTAGAGAAAATCCTATCCATTACCGTATCACTAAAACTCAATTGGTGAGGAAGGTTTTGCACACGCAGGAAATTCGCACATCAACGAGTTCCATGACCTTAGTTCCAAAGCCATTGAAGTTTCTTCATCCTCATTATGGAACTCTGAAAATATTTTATGAAACCATAGGGTAATCAGATCTAAAGGTATCATTTACTAGTTTAACTTAATATTTAATTTTAAAGTTTCATCTATTATAGTTACTATTTGATACATTTGCATTAAATGCAGAAATACCTGGCGAATATATCGCCTGTTTTAGCCTTGACCATGTCCGTTGAATGAGAACGGGTATGGCTTGTTGTTATTAAATTTAAGTTGTATTTTGTATGGGATAATTGTTTCAAATAATTTTGTGGGGTTATGTGTGAAGTAGGATCTTTATTGTCTATTCCAGTTTAGTATGTTCAATGTAAGCACGGTTTTTCATGTTCTGTATACATCTTTATGCGCAACATGTTTATAACAAATTTGCTTGACATCCAATTGTAAATCTCTTTCTATAGTTCCTTAATTAATCTGAGAAGTACTTATCTTTCTGTAGACTGTGTGTGTAACTTGTTAACAGTAAATTTATATTTAATTACTTTCATTAGACAACACTTTCAGGAGAGCTTGAAGTTTCAAGTACTGGGGTCGGAAGGTGATATAGGTTCGTGGGGTCATGAATATGTCATGTGAATCATTGTATTTGAGAGCATTGTAGTTACATTTAGTATTATACTGGAGCATGATAGTGTTGTCAGTGCTTCAGTAGTTATATCTTATAAAACTTTCTAAAGTTATAGATTATGCTATGGGTTTTCGATCACTGATTAGTTAATTGTGTTTTCACTTTGGAGTTGTATATTTCAGCTATTCTATATGATGCTTTTCATTTAACGCTACAGGCTTTAATTCTCTTATGAATATTAGTTGTTTTAGTGGAATAACGTGTCTTATATGAATATTACCCTATCACTTGATGGAATTTGATCATGTAAAAATTGCAAAAACTCCTTCAAATCCCTAGACACAACACCCATAAAGTCAACAGAATCACACACCAATTCAGCAATAGAAACCAGGGTCCCTATGACTTTAACCAATCTCCTCCTTTTCTTCGTCACCAGAAGGCAAATTATATGCCTTGTAAACCCCATAACTAAACACACCACATACAGCGACCAAAACTAGCCATTTCTTTTTCTTATGAGAGAAAGTCACAGCCTTCCTCACCAATTGAACATCCATCAAAACCTCCCTACAACTCAAGTCACTCAAACCCTAGGGTTTCCAAATTGTGAAAACAAATTTCAACCCTAAGCAAGATCATATACACACAGGCAACAATTATTTAGATATAGAGAAAATTAGGCTCTTCTTTTATGGTTTTTTTAGGAAATGTCACCATATATAGAAAATTAGAAGCAGATCTGAACAGAGGGAAAAAAATACGACGAAAGAAGAAGAAGAATAACTATAAGGGAAAGAAATATGACGAAAGAACTAGTGTTTTGGATACTGGTGTTCTCCATAAACCCATGTCATCAACTTGTCTTAGAAACTGAGTTTGGCTACTAACAAAGACAATTAATATGGCAATTACTAAGGAAAACACAATGAAGATTTGATTCTTCAAAGTATATCCTGACAAGAAAAACTAGAAACGTATGCCGAGGACAATTTTTAAAGAAAAACAAAAGAAGAATCAACAAGGAAAAAAATATCAAATCAACCAGAAAGCTATTTCCCTACATTGTTAGATTACCAAAAGCACAAATATGCAACACAACAATTTAGTAACATATGCAATTAGTAAATTTCTGTGAAGCTCATATTGTAAAAGATCAAAACATAATCAAATCCAGACCCCTTCACTTAGGGCTCATCATAATATCATAAATTATGACTATCAAATCTTCAAGATGCTAACTTTGTGGATGGATATAAAATTTGGACACTAATTTATCTTTGTTACCATCAAATTTGGATGCTAACCATGAACATTAATTTTTCGAAAATATTTTCTAATAGATACTTTAAAGTGTCTTTCCATATAAACTCCTGATCTCCTCATCGACTGTGTACTTGTGTTTACAAAAAAATTGTATGCTTTTAAATTTCAATATTCATTGTAAACATCATAATATCATGCTCATCACTTAACAATGTAAAAATCTACCAATAGTATCTATTGTGTTGAAGAAATAAATTTGATTTTCAAACCATAACATTTGATCCCCAGTACCAAAGAACTTCAACTACTAATTAATTTAACTAAATAGAAATAAAAAAAGAAACAATGACATTTCCATTAAATCACATCATGCATAATAAAGCGTACACTCCAATGCTGAATGTCCAAAACAATGACATAGCCAAAGGCCTCCTAATAAACAGTTAACGCATTAAACAATTATATCTCACGGAAAGAAAGACTAGCTTGCTCACACTATCTTCTTGTTTATTATTGTTAGTGTCCACATATACTAACACCACTTGTACCTTATCAATCAAAATATATATAAATTACACTCTAGAAGGGCGTGTGTCCACCACAAGCATCCACCTAATCTCTCATGAATATTTTTCTCTTGTCATTAAATCTTTTGGTGTTTATCTCCCCACGCCCTAGCTTCACCAAAAACTTATCCTGAACAAACATCTTCTAGCAATCTAAAAATCATATCAATTCAAGTTAACAACCCTGAAATGAACCCATGTGGCAGTGTTGTTGAACCTAGCATAGTCAACAATGAGTATGACTACACTCAGACTTATTCCCAAAGATAACCCAAAACAACTGTTTTAAGATCTTCAAAAATCCTTTTATTTCTTTCTGTCCACACAACCCAGAAAAGACAATATTTCTTTTCATTTACTAATATTATTATAAGAATCTCAAACACATAATATACATACTTTTAACTATACTACATATAAAAATAATATATTTTGAAACTTCGTCAATATAAAGGTGGCTACTATCAAAGGTCAAGGTCGGTTTCTATGTATGTTTCACACAGTTTTCTGATATCAATTTGCTACTGAAAAATAAGAAACATCAATCCATCAAGTTAAAACCCACAAAAGATTAACTAAACTAAAAACAAGAGTTGCCCAGATCCTAATTTATAGCTCTGACAAAACCCAAGATATCCAAAAAATAAGAGAAAAGAACAAAAAGGAATTTCAACTAACTTGACAGAGCCAGTAACACAAAAAGTAGGCACAGAACTCTGCCCCAGGTTTTCCTCTTCATGGAAGGTAACACTTAGTTACCACCCAAAAGTGTATCTTCCATGCTCTGCTGCCTCATTATTTCAATTTCTCTCCTGGGTAACAAAAACAAAATTGATTGATAATAAAGCAGGAAGTTAAGTGTTACTTAAAGCTACTTTGGTTGTCTCGGGTGGGCAAAACACTACCTAAATTTGCCCCTTCATTTCGTTTTCACTTAATATAGGTGTGGCTATAATAAATAAATAATAACAATACTTCACATGTATTCACACCATGTAACTAAATCGAAAATCCACCAAAAAAACAACCCCAATATCATATAAATCAACCAAAACAAAGTAAATAAATAGAGCTAATCGAAATGAAGGTCCAAGAATAGAGAAGAATTACCTGCTCCACTAATGCAAAAGAGATTCTGAATGGAAGATTTGAACGGCAACAGATCTGAATAGAGCAAAAATAAATGAGAAAAATAAGAATAAGAATAAGGGGAAGAGGCGCATCATACTTGGTCTGGTCGTGCGGAAGAAGAAGCTGAAGGGGTCGATCCCTGAGGAAGAGAGGGAGGTGGTGTGTCGGTCTGTCAAGGAAGATAAAAAGAGTAAGATGAAGAGGAGAAAAAGAAGAATAATAAGGGAAAGAGGAGCATCATACCTGGTCTGGTCGTGCGGAGTAAAAAGCTGAAGGGCTCAGTCACTGAGGAAGAGAGAGAGGTGATGTGCCGGTCTATCAAGGAAGATAAAAAGAGTAGGAGGAGGTGGAGAAAAAGATGGAGACAAAAGGGTTGAACGGCGACTGTATTGAGAAGGTGGAGAGTTACTTCCTCTGTTTGCAAAAAAATACCTCTTCAACTTTCTTTTAATACAAAGATATTTTCATATTTTCATAGGTAAGAAGAAGGACATGAACGTTAGATCCCCATTTTATTGTGTCATTTTTGCCCCTCTCCCAACAAACAAAGTGTGTTGACATTGTAAGTCCTCTGCCGTTTGAAACCCGTTTGATAACGTCATTACTTCTCTTTATAATTAAATAAGTAAAAAACAAAATCTGTAAAACCGCATAGAGTGTTGGTGGGTTTGTGCGTTGCTGGTTTTATTGGGTCAATTAAACTGGAAAACAACGTGCCATCTCCATTACCAGTTTTATAATAATTCTTTCTTTAATTAACCTTATAATTCTAATTCACTGCTCCTCTTCTTTGTTAGTGTCCATTTTCTATTCTACTATCATTTTTTTTTTGTTGTTAATCAGACACGCTTTGGGTTTATTCCATGGAACATACTCTTGTCCCTTTCTGTGCAACCCCATCAATCAAGATCCTTTTTTCTTCCCATTGGTAAGTTTTTTTCTTCCAATTCAAGCAATTGGGTGTCAGACCCAGTTTTCAAATTTATTAGATTTCTTTGTTTCAGGTTCAATTAGTTTTTAGGGCTTATTTGATGATTGGTACTCGATTTTTTCTTTTCTTTCTTTTTTTTTTTAGGTGGTTAGTTGTTTCATGTTTGTTCTATTAATTGATGAAATATAAAATGTGGGGATTTTTCAAAATGTGGGTTTTCTTTTAATTTCGTTTGTGGATGATTGTCAATTGAATTTAGAGTGTGATGGTGTCAATTTAGGTAAGGTTCATTTTGTTTTTTGTCAATTTTAGAGAAATTTAACATGTTTATTTTGTGGATCATACTTTGGTTGGATTATTATCTTGTATTCCGAGCTCATCACTTGTAAAAAATTTGATTTTTGAGTTGCAGCAGTTGTTGACTTGGAAGTGACCAAAAGTTTCTGACTTGTGTCCCAAAGTTGGCTTTTGAAGGCATTCTTTTTGGAATTCATTTGTTTGGGGTTTTGGTTGTGGTGAAATTAACATGATGAGTCGTATTTAATTGTAAGAAACGCGGCTGCTCTTTGGTGATGTTTATGCAGAGAACAATGCATATTGGATTAAGATACATCCTGTTAGTTTTGTTCTTCTGCATAGTGTTGCTTGGCTGTGTTACAGCAGAGTCTGAAAATGAGATTTCTCAGAAGATTAGAGCTGCTCCACACAAAAATGTAGGAAACAATGTTATAGATGGCACTGGCACTGAGAGTATATTAAGTTTTGATGGCATGGATAGTGGGTTGGGTGAGAGGAAGGGCAGTCACAATAGAGTATCTGTTTCAACCGTAGCTTTATTTACTTTGGCAATGGCTGGTGCAACTGGTTTAGGTGCGGTGCCATTCTTCTTTGTGGAACTTGATCCTCAGTGGGCTGGAATATGCAATGGAATGGCTGCTGGTGTGATGTTGGCTGCAAGCTTTGATCTCATACAGGAAGGGCAAGGCCATGGTGCAAGTAATTGGGTTGTTTTTGGGATTTTAGCTGGTGGTGTTTTCATTTTACTTTGTAAAAAGGTGATGGCTCTGTCTTTCATTTCTGATTATTAAATTGGTTTATTTTATTGTAAAATTTATCATATTAGATTAGAGGCACGACTTTATTAATCACTATTATTATGGGTTGCAGTTTCTTGAACAATATGGGGAAATGAGTATGTTGGACATAAAGGGTGCTGATGCAACTAAAGTTGTTCTTGTCATTGGTATAATGACTCTTCATTCATTTGGAGAGGGATCAGGTGTTGGAGTCTCTTTTGCTGGTTCAAAAGGCTTTACTCAAGGCCTTTTGGTAACTTTGGCTATAGCTGTGCATAATATACCTGAGGGTTTGGCTGTGAGCATGGTGCTTGCTTCTAGGGGTGTTTCCCCACAAAATGCAATGTTGTGGAGTATAATTACATCCTTACCTCAGGTAATGTGATATGGTTCTTTGAGATGTCAGACTTTATACATTTTACTCCATGCTAATATGAATCAATTTGGACGTGGTTCACTGTGAAGTCATTGTTCCATAATACTTGTAAAGAAGGATAAATCTTTGAATTCAATTTTTGTGTTAGAAGATTTGCAATCACTAGAGCTAGCTAGGAAATTACTTTGTCTAGTTTTGACTTTGTGCACTGCTTTACATGTTGCTCCTAATGAAATGATGTGACTGTATGAAATCAGTTGCATTTTATTATGTCAGTTAAAATGAGTAACTTATATCCGTCAGTTGGTTTAGTTATTCTGTGTGCTAACTGAAAACTTAAGCTGCACAAGTTGCCATTCTAACTGCAACTTGAAGGGCTTAATTACTGGAGGTTTGGTATGTCATTTACATTACATGTGCTGGATACAGAGTAGGAAAAAAACCTAAAATTTGAAGCTATTTTGACAAAGCTAAATTATAAAGGTTATTATTCATCGCAGCCTCTTGTAGCAGTTCCGTCATTCATATGTGCTGATGCCTTTAACAAGTTCCTCCCATTCTGTACTGGCTTTGCTGCTGGATGTATGATCTGGATGGTTGTTGCTGAGGTACTCCCTGATGCATTCAAGGTAATAACCTAACCTATCTTAATGAATATAAGTCTACGTAGTCTCACCCCTCTTAATTTGAGGGTTATTTTTTGCATTAAGCTTTCACATCACTCTGGTTTGGATTGAAGTTAACCTCGTCACTATGTTTTTTTAATTCTCATTTTTGCTATTGTAAAAAAATTTCCTCAATCAGCTCTCTTTGGTTATATAAATATGAAAATGTGAAAAGTATGATCATTCTGTACCGGTATCAGTCTTCCTGGGTTAGCTACAGTTATTCTTATGTAATTGCACTTTAAGTAATATATTCTTATGTAATCTTGTAGTCATCATATTGTGGTTGAATTGGATTGAGTTTCATATTATCAATAAATGCTTCTGTGAGATCAATACATGGAGAGAAACGTTTTGTATCTATCATCATATTGTGGTTGAATTGGTACCTTTTAATGCTTGGTGTTATTAAGTAACGTAACATAATAATGAGAAATACTCCATCTAGCAGATTGCCAGAGTCTCCACTCTGCTTTGTCCTCCCTAAACTGACCTCTAATAGCTAAAAATCTCTCTATGAACTTTATTATTTGGAAGCTGAATGTGTTTTAAATTTTCATAGTTCGAATTCCCTTATTTTAGATGTGCAATGTTTTATTCTTTGGCATTTTGATTATAGGAAGCCTCTCCATCTCCAGTGGCATCAGCAGCTACACTGTCTGTGGCATTTATGGAAGCTCTCGGTGTTTTGTTTCAGAACATCAGCCATGATTACAGGTGAGTTGTTTTTCGAACTTCATGTTGTTTATAGGAGAATCAAGAATGCATGAACAGAATAACAATATTCCATAAGCAATATCTCAACTATTTGGGCTTGCTTTACTTATTTTATAATGACATTCATTGTTCTCTTTAAGTTTCAAGTTTCTTTTGGATTAGAGACTTCAAATCCTTCAGTATACTATATGTGCCATTCTGTTTGTTCATATGAAGTTAAGCAAGCTTCGACCTCACTATTAAAGGAAATATTCCTATTGTGATATCTTGATCCAATAGTCTACTGTATTATTGAGCCATACTTCTCTTTTACTTTCATTTTTGGATTGTATTTGTCTTCTTCACCTTAATTAAATTTATTTTTTCTTCTTTTCAGTGCTGAGGATGCTTCTGGCTTTTTTGTTTCATTGCTTTTTGGTCTTGGGCCATTGCTTGGTGGCATTGCCCTTGTTGCCTTTGCTCTTGCTTTCCAGCTTCAGCATGCCCTTCTCATGGGTGCAGCCTCTGGCATTGCATTTGTCCTTGGTGGCTGGCGACCAATTCAGCTACTTGTGTCTTCAAAGATGGGGTTTGTTCCCCTCATGTTTCTCCTTGCACTGGGGGCCGCATGTGTCCATGTATTGAGCTCCAGTATATTGAAGCTCGCAAGCCGAAAAAGGGTTTCATCAGTTACTTTGCCTACAGTTACCAGCTTCCCAATGAGTGTTCTTACCCTTCAGTCATTCTTATCATGTGGAGCGGTGGCCCTGCATGCATTGGCAGAGGGGCTTGCACTGGGAGTTGCTGCACCAAAAGCATATGGACTTGGTCAACACATGGTCCTTCCTGTTTCCCTGCACGGCCTCCCTAGGGGTGCAGCTGTGGCAAGTTGCATATTTGGGGCAACTGATAGCTGGTCTGGATCCCTTGCAGCAGCTGCTTTGATTGGATTCATGGGGCCCACATCTGCAATCGGAGCCATCCTCGCGAAAATTGACAACTACAGTGGTCTAGACCATGTGATGGTTTTCGCATGTGGGGGATTACTCCCAACCTTTGGAAGAATAGTAAAGAGAGGACTGGGCTTGGACATGCGGAAAAGCAGTTGTGGACTTGCAGTGGGAGTCGGATTTGCTACTCTCTGTTTAACATGCACCAAGCTGGTTTGCTTGCATACCCCATATTGCAATTCGGCTCCAGAAGCTGTTAGATGATAAAGAGAGCCTATTAAAGCTCTTGTGTAAGTAAATTGGTTAATGAAGTGAATTCAGGTTTCTACATAAAGTTAGGCATTCACTTGGATGATAGTTACAGCATACACATGAAAATTGTCAATTAGACCCTGTGGAAAACAGGAACAACACAAAGGAAAGTTACATTAGTAAGATAAGGCTTCATTCTGTACAAAGAGGGGATTGCTTATTTGTACGCTTTATGGAGAAAGGGCAAGAACATGGAGTGGATCGAGGATGGATGATATTACCTGGGTTTTTTTTTTTTTTTTTTTTTCTGGAATTTTATTTTACCTTGGTTTTAATCTTTGTACACACAGTTGGGTTGTAGTATTTTTTAGACTGAGAATTGAGATCATTGAAATACAATTCAAATGCTTCATATGAGAATATACTGATTTGAAGCCTTTTTTAAGTAGTAGATTTTTCACATACGTGTTTTGAGAAATGGCCACAACCATAGACTGAAAATCTGTGGCCAATTTATCAGCCAATAATGCAGTGCAAAATCATTTAGTTGGACAATATCTCTATATGCATTATTGATGTCGCCATCGCTAACAACACTTGACTGACATGTTTTGTCTATCGTTGCACATCAACAAGAAGAAAAGACTTGAACTATGATGAAACCTTAACCACAACACGATGAGACTATATAACTTGCTTTAGAAAAATATCTTCTTGTGATTTCTATTTTGGTTCCTTCTGAGAAAACCACACACCCAAAACAGACAAATTGTTTATAAAACCTTGCAAAACAAAGATGTTCATTCATTCAATTCAACTACTTTTATTATTACACGGTCATGGATAGACATTCAAACCAACAAGAGGCAACCAAGAATAGAATGTTATGTTGAGTCTGTCACTGGTTGCTCTTCAAGTTTTCATCGGCATCAACGAGCAACTTGTGCTTGTCATCCTCGACCACGACAGGAGGCTTCTCTTCTTCTCCTGCAACGCTTTGGGAACCAGTCATCCTAGCCAATATAACAAATGACATGCCACCAAGCACATTATTAAAACACCTCAAAACCACCACAGAAGACTTGAACACCCACTCAGGAACCGACTTGGCCAGCAAAAACTCAACCCCATTAAGCGTCTGGTACCTAAAATTACTACTAATCCCCATGTGCAAAGCCCAAGTGAGGGCATTCAAAACGGTGGGTGGCGCCTTGTTGGGGGTCTCAAAACCCGGATCCATCTTCTTCCTGAGCGTGATCAAGCCATTCGAAATGGCGGTCCCTACAAGCCCAGCAGCGAACCCAACAGTAGCGAACACAACCCCTTTGTAGACAAAAGTGCCGAACCTGTTCATAAACGAATAACCACCCGGTTCGAACATGTGACTGGTCGGAGAGCTCGCGAAAATCCCTGGAAGAGTCTGGGAGGAAGCGGATATTGTAGGAGCCAAGAGATACATAAGCGTGAAATTCATGATGGATCCGACGACGAGAGTCGAGAAGACGAAGTCAAGCTCGTTGAGACCGAAATTTGGACGAGAAGCCATGTCGCCGATCACACAAGCCGTCACGCCGACCAACTGCTCCATCAATACCTTGAAAGGGAACTGCGAATCGGCGGCGACTCTCGATCGCCAACCGTTCGATAGAAGTCCCACGAGACCAAAACCTGAATTATTTCCACCTTTACCTCCACCTCCTCCACCACCGCCGCCACCGCCGTCGTTGTGGTTGTTTCCTCCGCCGTGGTTGTTGCCGTTGCCTGTGGTGGAGCAGACTTGGAATCTGGGGTTGCGGAGAAAACGAAGAGTGTAGTTTTGAGGGGGGAGGGAGAGACGAGGTGGAAGCTTGCAAGTGAAAGCGGAGATTTGGCGACTGTCAGTGGCGACATTTGGGACGTGTCTGCTCCTCGACATTATCGAATAATGTAACCGACCCACCGACGCCATCTATCTCTTTCGTTTTGTTTTTTTTTTTTTTTTTTTATTCTCTGATCGGACAACAATAGAATCAGATACAAAAACAGGATATCGATTGATGAAACATAGAAAAGATTAGAAATGTGTACCGGGAGGGAGAGACTGGTGTTGTTGGTGGAGGCAGCACTGCAGGCGGCTGCTAGACGTCCAGCCTTTTTATAATTATAATAATTAACCACTTCGATCCAAGATTAATTTTAGGTTTTCCACGGATGGATGGATGGGTCATGGACTCACGGGTGGGTGGGTTCACCTTTTCCTATACGTTTCTTTTTATTATTATTATTATTATTTTACATTTTACATTACATATTACAAACACCAATACCACTTAGCAGGACTCCATAGATGGAGGCACATGAAGAGCGGTTTGAAACATAAGAGGAGCGACTCCCAGATAAGAGAGTGAAAAGCTGACAACATAAAGGAGCTATCCAGCTCTTGAACCCGTAATTTGAACATGAACAAGGCCTATCTTAATTACCTAAGCAGGCCACCAAGCTCACATTTTCTTCACTTAAACTAACCTATTTTACTTTTCATATGAGTTCTGTTGACGTTTGAATCTGGTTCAGTCAATTTACTGGTTCATTCAAGCTCAAGACTGCAGATCTGTGAAAAATACAAACAAACAAAAAGATAGGCAAAGAGAAAGAAGAAAAACACACGATATGTACGTGGTTCGGCCTTAAGAATGGCCTACATCCACGGCGTCAGCTCCGATGGTGGAGAGGCAGTCATTGTTACTATGTATGCTCTGTGTTTACAGTCAGAGAGATCTCGAAATGGAAATCCCCCTTTACATTGATTTTGATCTCTTATTTATAGAGAAAATGTTACAATTTAAATAGGTTTAAGAATTTTACAGATAAGGCAAAAAATAATATACATTAATTATCTCTCAAGATTATCTCCATCGTATCTATCGAAAATGTTGTGATTTGATTTGTATGAAAATAGGCAAGTTGACTCCTTTTCTGAATTGAATTGATTCGCCTTCTAGAAGGTCAACTGATCAACTCTAGCGAGCACATTGAATGAACAGATTACTCCAGCGATTAGATATTGCACCCAGCGAGCAGACTCTGGCCTGGACGAGCTAGTGCTCGGGTAATGTCAACGATCTGATTGTTCGAGCAGGGATCGCGTAAGCTGGTCACGCAGTGTAGTCGAACAAGCTGGTTGTGCAGAATGTCCGAGCAGCGTAGGAGCCTGTAGTGCTGCAATGAGCTCGTTGAAGCATGCATATTTGCTCTTACGCGAGCTGATTGTCTGAGCTTTAGTCTTAGCTGGATTCTTGTTCGTCCATCTGCTAGCTGGTCAGCTCGTCTGTATGCTTTTTCATGGATTGTGCTTTGCTGGGTTGCGAACGTAAATCTCAAGAATACATCCACTAAATTAACAATTCTTAGGATGTCAACAGCATCAACCGGAGACCCCTGGTTGTTACGTTATAAAGCACGAAAATCTCTTTCTGAAAACATATTATAATAGACAATCTGACAACCGAGCACAAAGTTATGCATGTTTTTTTGAACCAGTAATCTTGGGTTCTTGTCTGTTGAGACGGTTTTAACAGGTTTTTATTGGGCCTTTGAACTTTTACCAACCCATTCGAGACAGCCCAAAAACACATACAACAAGTTCATTATAGTGTAAATATCAATATATAGGGACTTAAATTTAAATATTTTAATTCAAAATATGATTATAATTATAATATTCAAGTAAGTAATTCATGTAATGAATTTGTTAGCAAGCAGAAATATTATCAATTTATAAACAATTATAAGAATTTTTTATTTTATAAATTATGAATTTTTGTGTTTATTTGGATTTAAATATAATGATCATTAATCATCCCACTAATAATATTGATTCTACATGGTAGAAGAACTCCTAATTTTACATTAAGTTTTGGGAGTTGGATCATGGGTGGGTGGGTCACATCTTAAATTGAACAAACCTGTTTCGGTTTTCACATGGGTCCATACCAATACGAATTCCGCATCTCACCTAATTCCATCTTCACCAAGTTGTCAACTTTGTTCTATTTGAATAATTATTTAAAATGGTTTCCAGCATCCACTCCGACCTTAGCTCAGTTGGTAGAGCGGAGGACTGTAGTGGGTTAAGTGCTTCATAGCCATCCTTAGGTCGCTGGTTCGAATCCGGCAGGTCGGATTTTTTCCAAATTTTTTCGCCTTTTCATCACTTGATTTGTCTAGTTAAATTTTATCAGTTATAAGGTAGAAAAAATAGTATAGATGAAGAAACAATAATTTAAAAATAAAATATTATCAGATTAAATGAACATTTTTCAATATAAAACCATATTAGATTATAGTATCAATATGAGTATTGCAACTAGGAATGAATGCAATTATAACAAGTTTATACCCAATATTCCATAAATAGAAAATAAGGTCTTTGTTATGTTACTCTTGACTATAAAAAGACTTGATTGTTTGATCTAAGAAACTAACTAGTGCTAACGAACTTTGTTTGAGTTAGCAACTTAGAAACAGTTTTTGTATGTGTGTAGATAAAGTTGTGAGAACATTGTAGAAGAATCAAGGACAATTATTAAAAATGATCATTACAAGAACAAAAAGATAAGAGAATGGAATTCATTCTTCTCCTTTCTTTCTTTCTTTTTTTTTTTCGCCTCTTTGATTTGGAGGAATTCGAGAGGAACAAAATGACATTGACTAGTTTCTGTGGAGGCTTAACACCTCATATCATGGTTTTAAAATTGGCTTTGAAGTGTAACCTCTCACACATTGCTTTCAACTACCTTTATGCTCATTCTCCTTTCACATATTTAGGAATTGATTATAGTGAAACCTTAAATGAAATGATATGATTCCAATGTTCCAATAAGACTTTCAAGATCTGAATTTGACCATGAGAAAGTGAAGACCAACCTTTCTGATTCACGCACTTTAACGTTACTTCACAAAGAAAAAAAACAAAACCCTTTTTGACAAACCATCCATCGAACAACAACCAAAGTGCATCATCTGTCTTTAATTATGCTTTTCATATGAGAACCCCTGCTCAAATTTATATAAACATGTTTTATAAATGCTGTTGTCCAATTCAGGTCTTTTGTATTTTATAGTAAAAAACAGATCAAGGCTAGGACTAAAGACTGAGTAATAGTACAGCATAGGATTCCACAAGTATAATTGATCATATGAGCAGACAATCACATGAGGAAACTACCCCACCTTGGAATCTGCAGTCAGTGGACAATTCCAAGTTATTACAACTTGGAATCTCTACCTACCTATACTTAAAATACAGTACAAAGGCAAGAAATATATGATAGTTCACAACCCATGTGAATTGATGGTGAATTGTAGTAAATGA
This sequence comes from Dimocarpus longan, assembly GCA_022984855.1. Lineage (NCBI taxonomy): Eukaryota > Viridiplantae > Streptophyta > Magnoliopsida > Sapindales > Sapindaceae > Dimocarpus > Dimocarpus longan. The sequence goes on from CM041026.1 coordinate 1,425,026, forward strand.
TTGAGATTGTAAATGGGAATAGTACACACCCAACTTACATAACTTTTGTCTCAATGCTTTTATATAAACATATAGACATATAATAAACACACCTACAAAACTCAAATTTTTTCGACATTGGACCTATTGTTTGAACCATTAATATATATATATATATATATATATTCCACACTCCTCAAAGTCACTGACACAAGAATAAATCCAATGAATGTATTAAGTTTACAGGAAAATCTGACCTCAACAAACCTAAAACTCCAATAACCAACTATATAAATATTTTTTTTTTGAAATGTCTTTCATTTTCTTGCCTTTCGTTTTTGTTTCAAAAAACAAAACCATAATAAATGAAAAACCCACCAGAGAGCTCACCAGCAAGAACTGTTAGCCTAATCTTTTGTAGCTGTGCTGATCTGAAATGTATCAGAAGGTATAATCAGCCATGAAATTCTGGAGCAGGGTAAAAAACAACTTCATATAGGGATAAATATCAGCTCTTAGCGTCCTGTTTTTGCACGTTTCATTCCACTTGAATTGAATGGGGAGACACTACCACTTGGCCCAGGGCTGTCTTCTCTGAAGTTTGAATTTAACATTGCTAGTTCACGCAACTGTTGTCTCTTGATATAATCTTGCGATTCATCCTACAGAGGAAATTATATTAAAGTTTGACAAAGTATTAGTCAAAACAAAACTAAGATGCCTTCTAAAAGATATTCAGAGAGAATTAGAGGCGTGCACAGTCTGTATGCAGGTAAATTTAATTCTTTGGTTAGCTGAACCATCAATTTTATGGACCAAATAATAGTAAATCAGCCGCAGATACCTTAGACTTCTATTTGAACAAGTTTTTTAATCATTGTGGTCTTGAAGGGTGCATCAGAAGTGACTTGAGCATAGAATGTACACAACTTGCTACACAATCTGTTTCTGCAGAATGGGGAATGAGAGTGTTTGGGGGAGGTGGAAGTAGGTAAATATGCAGCAATCTCCATATAAAATGCTTGCCTTTCGACAACCTAGGAGGTTCTCTATTCACTTCTTTAAAGACAAGGATGATGCACACACTTCATTTTAAGAATTAAAACAACTAAATCCTAGAAGCGGTAAACCTTAACATGAAATTTTTATCAAGTCTCCTCTTCAAGCATAGTTCCATGCAACAAAATGCAAGTTATTGGACAATAGAACATGAAAATATCTGTGAACAACAATAGTACAACTTTAAAATTACGAAAATGAGAACTAGGATCGAGATACACACCACAGGTTTCAGCAATTCTTCTATAATCTCCTGTGCCTGTCTCAGCCTCATGTCGACAATACTGGCAGGTAAATCAGCCTCGATCAAGATGTGGAGTGGATCATTGAGGTGCTCATACCCTGGTCTTCCCCTTAGCTTATCTTCCTTGAGATGAGAAAGGATAGAAAATAATTGAGCACAGAAACCAACCAATCTTCAACGTCAAGAGATTGGAAACAAATAAATTCACTGTATCCATACCCATTTTCAGTTGACTCATCATTCCAAATTAGCTAATTCCAGCAGATTAGACCAGTAAAAAAATTTAAAACAAGAAAAAAAGGAAGAAAGAGATAAAGAAATGCATATGCTTACTTTGTCTGGATCTTTTATCGACCCCTTCCCTCTAATGTATACACGACAGCCGGTAGTAGCTTCCACCCGTTTTAGTGAATTGCCTCTTGGGCCAAGAAGTCGTCCAACAAAATTGAACTATCAAAACAATACAAAACAGACATCCAGGCAATATTATCCACATTAAGATTTGGTTTCTTAAGGTGAAGTCTCTACATACAATCAACCCATCAATTTTGACATGATAAACTATAAATCTTATTCATAAAGCTTACATTTGGATAAGTATCAACAGGAATTTCCAATCGCAGAATCCTCTTCACTGTATATGAACTGGGGCTGGCAGGTGCACCTTGCCAGTCCATTGTCATTCCAGGAGGTCCACCTAATCTCTGTGATGTAAACATTGGGTATCTTAGCATAGAGCATAGCAGTAATAATAAAAAAGATCAGTGTTCATCGTTCAAATAACAAACAACACATCAATCAACAGAGAACGTATAAATAATAAGCATATCAAGTGAAAAGTAATCAGCAACTATTGTCATTACCTTCAGTTTTAGAGGATATCTCATACCAGCATAATCGAATAAGCAAGATACTACCATTCAAAAATAAAGTCTTTGGTTCAAAAATAAAGTCTTTGATGACCTGACAGAAAAGAAGTTAATAGAATCCATTGGTCATCACTTTCTCTTCAGATCTAAATGTTGATCCTTCCAACAAGTTAAATGGTTAGGGGTCTATCCACCATACCCATAAGTAAATGATAGAAAACAGAAGGGAAAAAATAATCTAAATGGAAGATATAGATTTTACTCAGTCAATAAACACAGTACTACTAGGAACCTTTAGGAGTCATTGAGGCAATATATCCAATAGTACACGAAACTCTTATTAAGTTTTGAATTAAACTCTTTCTCAGTTACATTCACTTTGGTATATCTTACTCAGTCTTTGTATAGTCAGTATGTTTAAACAAATTGAAACCAAGTGAGAACCCAATTTCACATCAGAATCTTGGAAAGGTTAAATCATTATTGGGAAGAAAACAGATGTGCTTGTTAGAAATGGTGAGGCGTCAGTCTCATACACAGTATATTAGCAAATTGAATTCTATTATTAAGTAGGAATATACAGTTAGATAAACAGCTGAAAAATAGGTCCTTACATTACATGGTTATTGTCCTATTAAAAAAAAAAAAAATTACATGGATATTGGACAAGACCACTTTCAATCTTATTAAATTTCATGCCCCTAGATAAGCCTTCCACAGAGCAAACAAGGAACTATTGACACTATAGACCAATTCTCCAGCTGCCACTTTTACAATAAAATGCAGTTTTTGATAAACTACGAACAAGTAATAGACAATTCAATTAAGGGAACTTTGTAACAATTTGAAAATTTAAATAGGATTATCTGCAATACTGTCCTATGAGTGATTTGTTAAGCTTAAACGTATAGGAAATAAAGCAACCGAAACCAGTAAGCTTCATGTTGTTTTTGTCTGTGTAGCTAAGGGAAAAAAATAATATATATAAGATATTGTTGGATGGTTCATACTGAAAATGAACACCTCAAACAACTTTTCATTTCATTTGTCAAAAATTTTTAAGTGAAACAACTTAACATGACACATGTTCTGTAAACTGTTTCTCAAACAAGGCATGAGAAGAAGGATTCAACTACAACTTGATAGTAATTTTTGTTGTTTAGAAAAAGGTTGAAGTTACACATACAAGATTGACATCCTAACAAAAAATCTGAGAACAATTACCTCCTGAGGTAGGTTATTCCAGCCACTTAATCCTGTGCCAGGAACATTAGACATAAGGTTTGAAGAAGCCATGGGACTGGGGCTTCTATGTCTCAGTCTATCAAAGTCACCAAACCCTTGATTGGGCATCATTCCAGAAACTCGAAAAATCTCTGCAAATAAATGAGCATTTTGTATGAGATAATAATCAGCAGGTGACATAATATATAACCAAAGAAAGAAGCAATTAATCCAAACAAAAAAAAAGGGAAGCAATTAATCCACACAAAATAAAAGGCACAATGAAGAAGCTAACTCAAAAACAAAACAAATGACCAAGAAGAAAGATACTGCAACAAGGACAAAATCTAGAGGGCATTTCATTATGAAGAAGTGTGGCAATACATTTCAAGTGAAAACTGTACTGAAAATGTAGCCTAAGGAGATATAAGGCACAATGAAGAAGCTCACTCGAAAACAAAACAAATGAACAAGAAGAAAGATACTGCTACAAGGACAAAATCTAGAGGGCATTTCATTGTGAAGAAGTGTAGCAATACATTTCAAGTGAAAATTGTACTGAAAATGTAGCCTAAGGAACTGATATCTCCTGTCTTACATTAGAAGTGGAAGACACGATGACATCCTATACATGCCAATACCAGTCATGAACTAGCAATAACTAGTTCAAAAAAACTCTATCGTGCATCATCCAGAACAAGGCAAATACACCAGATAACACAATTGAAGTTTTAAAATTTCAAGAATCCCCAATGTACAGAACGAAAGGTTACACTTAAAATGACAGCAATTACATAGATGAAGCAATTCAACACAATTGACATAAGTGCCAAGCCACCATCTAGAACACAATGAAAAGAAAATTGAAAAATTATCAGAATCCCATCAACTAATGTGATCAAGCCCAGACAATAAAGCCAATCCCACAATATAAGATAACCAAAGGGAAATTCGATACAAGAACATATCAAGCATCAACCAGTCACTAAGGTTTACTAGGAAAATGACAATCAAAACGATCTAAACAAACCAAAGAAGCACAAGTAGGAGGAGCAGCAATGCAGTAATGGGGACAAGAACATAGAGAAAACAAAAACCCCCCATCAAAATCAAGAAAATCTTAGATCCAAAAGTGAGAGATTGAGCAAGTAACCTTGAGTTAACAGTCGACTACATATCGGAAGCACTTGTGTGAAAGGTCCAAGCTTTTGATGTTCAGCTAACAGCTCTGACAAATATTGACTGCAACCAAACAACCAAACCGACATAGATCAAAAAAACCACAACACAATTCCATCACAGATTGACAACCAAAAAAAAAAATAACAGCTTCACCAAGACTACACAAGTCCAATCTATTCATCAAAAAGACACAAGCTTTACACAAAGACATACCTGTCAATATCTGGGGTGCTTCTAATTTGTGGAGAAGCAGCCCTTGCAGGTGAGAAGTTGGGATTATACAAACCTGACATAGCTTTGCAAGTCCTCTGCTTTTTAGAGAATTTAGAACCAACAAAAGAATGGCTGGATTCTTAAAAAAAGGAAAAGGGTTTTAGTTGTGGTTGTTGCAGAATAAAAAGGAGAGACACAGGCACTATCAATAAAAGGGCTTGTTTTGCAATAACAAAGCACACAAAAAAATAAATATTAATAAGTATATACTGCACACTATAGACAAGCCCTTCTGTCAAATTTGCAGAAAGATGGAAAATTTTTTATATATAGTAATATATTTTCACTCCTCTCTATAAAGGGTGTGTTGTTTTGGTGCGTGGACAAATAAAAAATTAAAAAAAATAAATAAATTGTTGAGATTTTTGGTAGCAGAAGTGACCCAGTAAGGAAAATAAGGTGGTAATAAAAGGAAGGCGAAGATTTTTTTTTTTTTTTTTTTTTTACTGCGAAGTGGAAGAGAGAAGGAGAGCAAGTGTACTGTGTATTGATGTACACAGGAGTGGAGTCGGCATCTGTACATAATGTGGACACGTGTCGGGCATGCAGGAAATCAAGGTTGCATTGAGAGGGAGAGGTCCCACGTTGGAGTAGAGATCATTGGCGGATGATAATGATGTTTGCCAACGCAGTCTTAGCTGGACTGTGAGTGTGTCCTACCCTTGGTTTTTTTTTTTAATTACACTACGTCGTTTTGATTAAAAAGAACAAAATTTAAGGAAAAATTTAAATTTTTCTTTTTTGGGTTTTTTTGACCTTTTACTTTAAAAAATTTTGATTGGCTATCTCCACAAATTTTGCTGTTCTTTGGCCCTGCCTCTGCTTCCCCTTGTTTAGATATGGGATATGTTTTGGATGCTTGACCACTTTTTGACCAAACTAAACGTCATTTCTTCATTTAGCTTTGCTCTTTTGCTGCTTCTTTTATCACCTATTCAAATTTGTATAATCTTATAGGTTTAGTTACTTTATTCAACTATTAATTTTACTCATCAATTGAAGTTCTTATATTGATTATTCTTATAATCAATTCAAAAGATTTCTCAATTGATAGATAATGTTAGTGGTTAAATAAGATAGTCAAACTTCTTATTTCATTTTACATTTTTTATTACTTAAATTTTACTTTTATGAGTATCCCACCAAAATTTCAAACCCTTTAATGGCACCTTCTCACACTAACCAAACCCACCAAGCCCAACTACGTAAATGTGCTTTTGTTGACATTCGGAATCAATCAACAAGGTTTTTCAAAGCCTAAGACTGCAAATTGATGAAAAATAAAATAAAAGCAAGAGAAAGAGATTAGACACAGGTTTTACATGGTTCGGCCAAAAGGAAGATCTACGTCCACGGTGACTATTCCGGTGGTAGACAGGCAGTCACTGTTATTACTATATTTTCTGGTTACAATGGGAGAGAAGAGAGAGAGAAAAAAGTCAGAGAGCAACCCACTAACCATCTCTCTTTACACTGTTTTTGCTACTATTTATAGAAAAATGAAGGTGCTACAGTTAATACAATAAAAAATTATTAATTGCAAATTTTCAAGTCTGACATAATCACATTTGTCAAAGTCTTCTGCCAAAAGCATGGGCTTCTAACACCACTCACGTTGTAGTGGTTGCGAAAATCAAGCTACTACAGATTGAGAAGGTTGGCCGTGCACATCACGTTATCGCTCCAGCTGGCCCTACTCTGGGCGGGCTAGAGCTCGTAAAAAACGAGCTGATAAGCTCATTTTGGTGCGAACTAATGAGCTGATAAGCTAGTTAATGGACGAGCTCATAGACGAGCTGATGAACGAACTCATGCTGATGAGCTGGGCTTCTGCCTGCTAGGCCAGTTCATTGGGTCAATCTTTTGGATTTTTGCCAACCCATTTTGTATAGCCCAAAAATATACACAACACAAGCCTTCCAGCTTTTAGTACATTTACGGACTAGGAGTTTGTATTTGCTGGTAAAAGCTGGTGTATGACGCTCGTTCGTAAGAGTCATGTTGTCTAATTCTCCTTATTGTAAGGTTTGCTTTGCATTTGCTTGTTTTTGTATTGTTTTCGTGCTCTTGTTTCTTCAAGTCTTGGAATTTTTCTAGGGACTAAGAAATGAAACCGTGCATTAGCTACAATAAACCTCTCAAGCTATGCTCAGAAGGTTTTAAAACCCGGCGACATAGCAAGAGTTGAGGAAGTTGGAACCTCTGTTATGCTTTAAGGGTTAGAACCCGGCTGTTATGATTTAATAACCCGCGAGCTATCTAAGAGGTCGTACCCTACAACATAGTGCAATTATTTGCAAACTATGTCCAAGAGGCCATACCCGATAACAGCATAAGCGGTTAGGGCTTTCCATGAGGTCGTCACCCGACAACAGCGTAATAGGTCACGAGCTATGTCCAGGGGGTCATCATCCGACAACATAGCTCGAGCTGCTCAAACTTTTGGCCATAGAGATAATTATAGAAATAATTATAGCACAACAAAGTAATATATTTATATTCAAAAACTAAATTTTTTATCAAGAGCATGAGCTCAGAAAGTTACCAAATATGGAGCTATACCCGTGAGGTGAGGTTTACCATGTGCAAGAATTTCTCTTACAGCCAGTTCATGTTTTGGATTAGGAGCTCACTAGGATTGCTGCCATGTTGGCTACTGAGGTCGTTGAGGTCGCTAACTTGTCTGCTACACCACATACTCATTCAGCCTACCTTGCTTAATCAGATTTTCAATGGCGTCCCTCAGTTCCCTACAATCTGAAGTGTTGTGTCCAACCTCATTGTGATATTTATAGAATTTCTTCTAGTTTATGCTACGAATTGAGGATCTCATGGGATTGGGCTTTCCAAAGTATTCCCTGCCCTTTTCAGCTTCATAGATTCTGTCTTGAGAATCTGACAAGGTGTTGTAGTAGCTGTCATGACGTTAAGATCGCTTAGTTGTAAGCTCTTTTCTGGCCTTCTTAGCGACCTGGTAGCTCAAGTCATGATCGTTTTTCTTTGACTGGTTGGAACTACCAGTTTCATCTTCTTGGTCAAGTTGCTTTGAGCTAAAGGTCTCTTCCCATCTGACTTCCTTAGCAGCTCGCTCATAGAATGCGCCCAAGTCCCTGACTGGAGACTTATAGATATCTTCATACAGTTTTTCATCCTTATGAAAGCCAACTGAGATTGTTGTCAAGATGGTTTCATGAGGGATTGTCTACCTTGTTGACCTCACATCTAAATCTAACAAGATAATCTTTTAGCGATTCATTTCGTCGCTCGAAGACTGTGACAAGGTGGCAAGGCGGCGTGAGCCGCTTTTTTAGAGCCTTGTACTGATTTGTGAACCTTCTTTGAAATTCTTCCCAGCTGCCAATTCTACAAGCTGAGAGATTATTGAACCAAGCTCGTGGAATGTCTCCGAGTGTTGCTAGGAAGACGCTACATTTGACTAACGAGTTGATGGTTCGCAAATCCATCTGAATGTTGAACGCGTCCAGATGATATCGCTTATATTTGGTTTATTCTAGCCAAGACTTTTTCAAGTCATGTACAACACAATTAAGCAAAATAATGTTGATATCACTTATATATATATATATTTTAATAATATTAGTAGTTTTCATTATTTGAAATTTTGAATGATTAGGGTTTTTATTAAATACATAACGTGTTGATGTCAAAAATAGAATTCAGTCAATGTATATATATATGGACAATGTTCATTTATTATTGTATAAATTCGTGATGTTTCATGTATCAACCATCATTGTCTTCCTTGTATATATATGTACACGTGTACGTACATATACACATACATTAAATTTACAAGAGCAAATTATAAATAAGCTACACAGTTTAAACATATTTACTAATGGAATCAACTTTATAGATTTATTAAAATTTAGCTACCTAAAGTTAATTTAGTTAGTCAACAGTTAGTCAATTTCAACATATCCAAGGGTATTTTTGTCTTTTAACTGTATTTTAAATTTTTTATAATTTGAAAAATTAAAATTTCTTTATAATTAAAAAAATCAAAAACTTAAAAAAAAAAATACTCCACCCAGATCATCACTTACCCAGATCATCACTTACCCAGTTCATCTTCCTTGTCCCTCCATCACTCAATTCATGAATTACTTTTAATATCATCCATTCCCCACCGTCATCAATGTATCATTATAATCACCACTAAAATATCATCCCAAGAACCCCAATCACTACCTAAACACCCAAAACATACACCACTCAAACACTTATCCACCCACCCATAAAATTGGAGGCTCCTAGAAATCACCTCACCGCCACCCAACATTACCCCCAAACACCCAAACACCGCCATATCACGACAAGCCAACAACACATCCCAAATACACCATCGAAGCTCCAGATTACAAAATTATTTCACCATCAACCCCCAACACAACCATTGAAATCCACCTAATCAACCCCAAATACCAATAACACCAGATTTCTGGGTTCAAACAGAATAGAACTCAAGTTGGACCCAGAAGAAGAAGAAGAAAAAAGAGATAGGGACGGCAGCGAGGGCAACAGCGATAGAGACAGGGATAGCGACGACGAAGAAAGGAGAAAAGTCTGAGGGATGATAGAGAGAGAGAGAGAAAGAGAAGGGCGTCGATCTTCTTCGCTAGAAAGAGGTTGTCGCTTCACGTCAACGACGAAAAATGGTACAGGGGTGGAGAGAGGGGAGTGAGGAAAACAGCAGCCGAGAGAGGAGAGTGGGGCCACAGGATTTAAGGTAGGCAGCTTATGGCAACGTCGTCTGGGAAGGTTGATGGTGGCGATACCGTCCACACTGTCGTCGAAGAGTAGAAGGAGAATAGAAGAGGCGAGAGGGAGGTGGGAGAAGAGAGAATGAGAAAATTAGTTAAAAATATTTTAAATATAATTTATTTAATATTTTATTTGGTCAAATCAGTCAATATAATCAGTTAGGGGTATTTCTGTTTTTTTACCACTATAACATTAGTCGCCATCAAAACTAACAAACTTGAGAAACCATGTGTGAGTATTTTATAATAAATGCATAAGGTTATCCGTCTGTAAATAAGTTTGAATTGGGTAGCTGATTTGTAATTTACTCATTTCACAAATGAGCTTGGACATGTAAATGCGCCTGCAAGCCCATCAGAGCCCAAAATGAATGCAAATAAAATCGGAGAAAACAACACGAAACATAAAGTAAAAAAACAACAGAACACACAAGTGCATCATCGAACAACAGTTGAAAACAGTGGTGGTGGTGGTGGTGGTAGTCGTCGACGGAGATGGCGTGGATTTGGTTGGAGGCGGCGCTGCCTCTGGGTATCATTGCAGGGATGCTCTGTGTTATGGGAAATGCTCAGTATCACATCCACAAAGCTGCTCATGGACGGGTAATTTTGTCTCTCTTTCGATTTTGGTATCAGATGTTAGATTTTTGTTGATGCGGGTCGTCAAAGGTTTTGTTTTTATTGATTTGTGTAGCCGAAGCATGTTGGTAACGATATGTGGGACGTGGCCATGGAGAGGAGGGACAAGAAGCTCATGGAGCAGTTCTCTGCTGCCGCTTCTTCTTCTAACTAGTTGTATGTGTATTTGTGTTTGTTTATCAATAAAGATTCAATCTTTTTATATATGTGTATGCTTCTGTTGTGTTTCGTGTGGTGCGGTTGATTTATTTGTTGTTAATTTGTGAGATTTGGTTTGTTGAAAGGCCCTAGCTTTCAATTTTGTTAGCAGATTAGATGGCTTTGAGACCTCAGACCAAAATACTTTCAAGTTCTATGCCATTATGATCGAAAAGGTTTTGTAGAGTGATATTAGTGTTACGATGGATACATGGAAGATGTTAGTAACGTGACTATTCAGGATAAATTTAGAAGGTATTCGTTTCGTTGCCGATGTTTTTGGTCCCAGAGAGTGAGAAAGTAGTTCTGGTTTTACTATAAGAGGAAATTGACGCTGTGAGGTGTTTCTGAAGATATTCTCTGTGGATAATGGCATTGAATGATGAGATGAGAAAATGCGATGATGGATTACTTTCTGATAGACCTCCAATTAGGCACACATATGTAAGACGTAAGGTTCAGGGGTGGGTTAAAAGGTAATGTGGGAAATGTGGGAAATTAGGAGCTGTATTTTGGGTTGTTATTTCTGATTGTTGGTTTTGGGTGTTTGCCACTTGTTTTCGGTTAGGAGTCTGTTTAGTGAGTAGGAGTGAGGCAATTCTGTTAGAGGTAAGAGAGAAGGAGAGCTGATCATATAAAGAGTAGATTAGAAATGGGAGGGAGGTATGTATTTTCTAATTTCAGAGCTGAGCTCTTTTGGGAGAGTCCAGGCCTCTCGAAAGCCTGTGTTATCTTGTTTTCAGCAATCAATGCAGTTTCTAGTTTGTTTTCTAGCCTAATTTCTCTAGTTAGATTCTGGTGTCTATCAAACTGGTGGCGTCCGATCTTGTTGTGGGAAGAACTGAAGCGGATGATCCTGAAGCAATTTCGTGCTACTTGTGCAGGGACCTTGTGTGAGCAATTTTTGGCGTTGAAACAAGAGGGAACGGTGGCAGAATATCGTCGAAGGTTCGTCACCTTGGCTGCACCGTTGGAGAATGTGTCGGATGATGTGTATGTGAGTCAGTTTATCAATGGGCTGAAACCTGAGATCCGGGCTGAAGTAAGAATATTAGAGCCAAATGGTTTGAGCCGGGCCATGGATCTGGCCCAAAGAATTGAAGAGAAAAATCAGATTGTCCAATCCACTAAAGCAGGCTTAACTTATCCAAATACAAGAAATTTGTGGTCATCGCGAAATGTGAGTGAGCAGCAGGGCAAAACGCGATCCTTTTCTGCTGTGGGTACAGAATCGGCAAGGAACAGGGGAGGTTATCGGAAACTCACTGACACGGAACTGCAAAACAAGCGAGCTAAAGGGCTATGTTTTCGTTGTGACGAGAAGTACTCACCGGGACACGAGTGTAAAAAGAAAGAGGTCAGCGTGATGGTGGTCCAGGAGGAGATCGGGGAGGAGGAAGGCGGAGAAGAACCGCCGGAAGAAATCATATCAGACTTGGAGACAGCTGAGTTCGCACAGATCGCGGAAGTGTCGCTGAACTCGGTAGTGGGACTGACGACCCCTAAAACAATGAAGATGGAGGGAAGAATAGAGGAACAGAAAGTGGTGGTGTTGGTGGACAGTGGGGCCACCCACAATTTCATCTCCAAGACCTTAGTAGAGGAATTGCAGTTGCCCATTACAACCATAGAAGCATACGAGGTCACCATGGGAACAGGGGAGGCGGTACGAGGCGAAGGACTTTGTAAAGGGGTAAGGGTATACATTCAAGGAATTGAAATTGTGGAAGAATTCTTGCCGCTCGAGCTGGGAAGTTCTGATGTAATTCTGGGAATCCAATGGCTGGAGACGTTGGGACCTACTTTTACCAATTGGAAATCACAGGTGATGAAATTTAGATTAGGAAACGAAACGATAACTCTGCGAGGGGATCCAACATTGGGAAAAACGTTGATCTCTTTGAAGGCTATACTGCGGACAATTCGTCACGAAGGCCAAGGAATATTGATGGAGTTGGGGGAATTGGACAAGCAAGAGATAGTACCTACACGCATGAGTAAGACGATCGGGAAGGTGGTGGATCAGTTTGATTCAATTTTTCATATGCCACAAGGATTACCACCAAGGCGCGGACGAGAACATGCAATCACGCTAAAAGGGGGAACTGAGCCTGTCAATGTTAGATCGTATAGATATCCCCAATTTCAGAAGAATGAGATCGAAAGGCTGATACGGGAGATGTTGACAACAGGAATCATTCGAGGCAGCAACAGTCCCTACTCAAGTCCAGTTCTCTTGGTTAAGAAAAAGGACGGAAGTTGGAGGTTTTGTGTCGATTACCGAGCTTTGAATAAGGCTACAGTCCCTGACCGATTTCCCATTCCCATAATAGAAGAGCTTCTGGATGAATTGCATGGAGCAAGGATTTTCTCCAAACTCAATTTGAAATCTGGGTATCATCAGATTAGGGTTCGAGAGGAAGACATTCCCAAAACCGCTTTTCGAACGCATGAGGGACATTACGAGTTTATGGTGATGCCTTTCGGACTTACGAATGCCCCGGTAACCTTTCAATCCCTCATGAATGATGTGTTCCGTCCTTACCTTCGCAAATTCGTCTTAGTGTTTTTTGACGACATATTAATCTATAGTTCTAGTGAAGCAGCTCATGTCGAACATTTGCTGATAGTGTTTGAAGTGTTACAACAACAGCAACTTTATGCTAATAAAAAGAAGTGTGCTTTTGGTCAACATGAGTTAACGTATTTGGGGCACATAATTTCAGGTAAAGGAGTGGCAGTGAACCCTTTCAAGATTCAAGCGATGGTAGAATGGCCTGTTCCAAAGACGTTGACTGAGTTGAGGGGATTCTTGGGGCTCACGGGATATTACCGTAAGTTTGTGGCAGGGTACGGTCAAATTGCATGGCCATTGACAGAACAGTTGAAGAAAGATAGGTTCGAGTGGAATCAGCATGCATACCAGGCCTTTCGAGAGCTCAAGGATAGAATGACGAAGGTACCAGTACTGGCTATGCCTGACTACACCAAAGATTTCGTCATCGAAACGGATGCCTCTGGATACGGATTAGGAGCAATACTGATGCAAGATCAAAAACCAGTCGCATTTTTTAGTCAGGTGCTAGGTCCTCAAGCTCGAACGAAACCGATATATGAGAAGGAACTCATGGCTATAGTTTTTGCAGTAAATCGGTGGCGACCATATTTATTAGGCCGTAAATTTGTAGTGAAGACGAATCAGCAAAGTTTGAAATATCTGCTGGAACAACGAGTGGTGGGGATGGAGTACCAAAAATGGGTGCAGAAATTGTTGAGCTATGATTTCGAAATACAGTATAAGGCTGGTCCAGGAAACAGGGTGGCGGATGCACTGTCCAGACGGGATAAACCAGCAGAGTGTAACACGTTAGTGGTCCCTCAGTGGCGACAATGGAAACAACTGCGGGCTGAAATTGACTCTGATGAGTTTCTGCGACAGCTTCGAAACGATCTAGAAACTGGTGGGGTGAAGCAGGATGGATTTTCGTTACAACAGAACGTGCTGCTTTACAAGGGAAGGTTAGTCATACCCAAAACATCATCTCTAATCCCTTACATATTCGCAGAATATCATGGGTCACCACTGGGCGGGCATTCTGGGGAGGCAAAAACGTATCAACGAATGGCTGCAGAACTATACTAGGTGGGAATGAAGGTTGACATTGCAAAGATGGTGGGGGAGTGTAACATATGTCAGAGAAATAAAACCATGGCAACTTCACCTGCTGGTCTCTTGCAACCTATTCCGCTGCCACTACAAGTTTGGGACGAAGTGACCATGGATTTCATCGAGGGGTTGCCGCGTTCTGGTGGATTTGACACAATTCTGGTCGTGGTGGACAGGTTGAGCAAATATGCTCACTTCTTAGGACTCAAGCATCCTTTTATAGCCCAAACAGTGGCAAATTGTTTCGTCCGCAAAATCGTGAGGTTACATGGTGTGTCCCTCTCCATTATAACCGATCGAGACAAAATATTTCTGAGCAATTTCTGGAAAGAAATTTTTAGGCTGCAAGGGACTGTTTTGAAGCGCAGTAGGACATACCATCCTCAGACCGACGGCCAGTCAGAAGTGGTCAACAGGGGACTCGAAACTTATCTGCGATGTTATGCTTTGGACAAACCTGGGCAGTGGAGTAAGTGGTTAACGTGGGCAAAGTATTGGTACAACACTTCCCACCATTCGGCTCTTGGGTGTTCTCCTTTCAAAGCTTTGTATGGCCGGGAACCACCACACATCCTGTGTTACGAGAGAAATTCGACGACAGTTTCCTCGGTGGACCAGTTGTTAGCAGAACGTGATGCCATGTTGGATGACTTGCGGATGCACCTGTTGCGCGCTCAGTAGAAGATGAAAAAGCAGGCTGATCGCAAACAGCGGGATGAAGAATTTATGGTAGGTGACAAGGTTTTTCTTAAACTTAGACCCTACAGGCAACGTTCATTGGTGGCTAGGCAGAACCACAAACTAGTAGCACGATTTTATGGGCCATATAAAATTTTGGAACGCATTGGAGCAGTGGCCTACAAACTGGAACTTCCAGTTTCCTCTTCTATCCACCCTGTTTTCCATGTTTCACAGTTGCGAAGGGCCAAAGGAGATTGTATGGCATCTTCTGTTCTGCCTCCACAAATTAACGCTGAGTTAGAAATGATGGTAGAGCCGGAATCACTAATGGGCGTAAAGCACAAGGTTAATGGAAATCCGGGGGATTTGGAGGTCCTCATTAAATGGAAGTCGCTGCCAGTTTTTGAAGCTACCTGGGAAGATTACCAGCTGTTACAAGCCCAGTTTCCTGCATTCCACCTTGAGGACAAGGTGAAACTCTGGGGGGGAAGTATTGATAGACCTCCAATTAGGCACACATATGTAAGACGTAAGGTTCAGGGGTGGGTTAAAGGGTAATGTGGGAAATGTGGGAAATGTGGAGCTGTTTTTTGGGTTGTTATTTCTGATTGTTGGTTTTGGGTGTTTGCCACTTGTTTTCGGTTAGGAGTCTGTTTAGTGAGTAGGAGTGAGGCAATTCTGTTAGAGGTAAGAGAGAAGGAGAGCTGATCATATAAAGAGTAGATTAGAAATGGGAGGGAGGTATGTATTTTCTAATTTCAGAGCTGAGCTCTTTTGGGAGAGTCCAGGCCTCTCGAAAGCCTGTGTTATCTTGTTTTCAGCAATCAATGCAGTTTCTAGTTTGTTTTCTAGCCTAATTTCTCTAGTTAGATTCTGGTGTCTGTCACTTTCCAGACTACAAAGTTCATGGCATTTTAATTGAGGGGAGAAGATTGTTAATTTGTGATGATATTATACATCTGTTAACTAGTATACTCACTGAAAATTATAGTGTATTGCTGTATTAGTCTTGTTGCTGCAATTTGTGATGTTTTAGACTATTTAACCCTTTTGCACCTTTGTTCTTACACACACTAGATGCTTCTCACAATCTACCTCATCATGATTATCTTCCTTTGAATGTTTGGCTCAACCATTCCCCATCAGCATTGTTAATGGCCTAATCATCACTTGCCATCTTCCCTCATTTGGGAGGAAAATCAGTTTTTAGGGATTTGGGACTTCTTCCATGAAAACTCTTAAGATTTTGGTCAATTAGGATCTTCTCATATTGGAGATCCTAAATTTTAAATTCTGTAATATTCATAGTGCAGTCAAACATAATAGCTTCTTGTCTTGATCAATGCTTTTAACAAGCAGCAGGTAGTGCGAGGCAGTCATGCACTGGTGAGGCAAGGCGGTCGTCTTGAGGTAGTTGAGACGGTTTCCTCTACTCAAAAATGATAAAAATAAAATTTGAAAAATAAATAAATAAAGTAGAATATCATCCATGACATTTAATAAATGAGTCATTATTAATTAGAAACATTAATATCCCAATAAAATGAAACATGAAAATATATATGTTATCCTAATGATAAATATAGTAGTTTAGAGGTTGAATGGAGATGAGAAATTAGTTTTAGGGTTCCAAGGGCTGAAAGACACCCTTATATATATATATATATATATTAAAAAAAAAAAAAGGTTTGAGCCACCTCAGACCGAGTCACCTTGACTTGGTGTTGAGGTGGCCGCCTCAAGTGAGGGAGGGGGCCCGCCCCATTTGAATCGTCAAGGTGGCCGCCTTGAGATGCCTCTAGCTGCGAGACAGCTGAGTCATGCCTCAAGGAGGTGTCACTTTAATTCGAATTTTAAACATTGGACTTGAGATTTTGTCCTGTTGATTTCTTATATATAGTATCCCTGTACTTAGCCTGTCATTTTATTGAAAGGCTAACCAGTTGAAATAAATTAAAGTTTGAAGAAAGCAAACTGCTGTTGTGGGAAATTTGATTTTTTACCCGTCTATTACTGAAAATTCTTAGATTAGCCTATTATTTTATTAGAAGGCTAACCAGTTGAAATAAAGTAAAGTTTGAAGAAAGCAAACTACTGCTGTGGGAAATTTGATTTTTTACCTGTCTATTACTGAAAATTCTTAGATTTTCCTCGATGGCGAAAGCTTGAATTATTTGATTTTGAGTCTGTCTTCAATTGTTATTTATAATGGTAGCCTGTATAGTCCTTTGTAGGGCCTGTTTTTCATTAAGTTATGCTGGGAAAGGCCACGACCTCTGAGTATTAATGCCTATGGTTCTTTGTTGTGGCCTATGGCATATCAGTGACCATCTTGCACCTTTGTGAAAGCCATTCTGTTTTTTGAGACTATCTTGTCATAAATCACAATTCGTTTGCTAGGTGTTAGACATTTAAATAATGCAAGAAAGAGGCGAAAGCCAACCAACTATTGAGCTCACCATAAAGGTAATGGTGATGAAAAGGTTATAATCAATTGCATCTTTTATTGCTTAAAAGCCAATTGATTTTGATGGGTACACGTCTTCTGTAAGCACATATTATAAAAAGTGTGAAGACATTTAATCCCTGATAAGTACAAGAGGGATATTTAGTGTGATAGACTTTGTTTTTAAAAGTGTAATTCCCGAAGTGGTAGTTCAATAGAAGTATCATTTCCCTTTGCTTTTATAAAAGAGATAATCTCAAAAAACTCACTATAATTTGTAAAAATGTCCATTTTACTGCATATGATTTCATTTTTGTTCAAAATCCCTTCCTAACGTTAATCAAAACACTCAAAATATCTTTGTGAAGACATGTGAAAGGATGACAATACTCTTGACAGTCACAGATTCTGTTAGATTGATTTAGTTGACCATCTGTATTTAGAGGCAAAATGGGAAACACGTTAAAAAAAATTAATTAAAATAATATAATTAAAGGGATAATCCCAAAAAACTCAATGTAGTTTGTAAAAATATTTATTTTACTACCTATGATTTTCATTTTTATCCAAATCCCTCCTAACGTTAATAAAAATACTCAAAATATTCCTTGGAGATGTGTGAAAAGACGATAATACCCCTGACGGTCACAGATTCTGTTATGTTGATTTAGTTGACCTTTTACTCTAGAGATAAAATGAGAAATGAAATAAAATCTAAGTCAGATGGACATCTGAGTTCAGAACCTAGACGAACATCATCTGGGATCGTCCTAGATGATGTTCGTCTCGATTCGATTCGAATGCAGATATTTTATTAGATCTAGGTTCGATTCGAATCTAGATGATGCATTTCAGTGATTGATGATGTTGGATATGTGATTGTTGATTGGTAATTATTGATTTTTTTTTTTTAATAGGTATGTTGATGATTTTTTTTGTTAATATTTTTTGTTTATTATTTGGGTTTTAACGGTGAAAATTCAATTTAAAGATTGGATCTTCATCTTTATATTGGTTTCTAGTTTGGAACTGGAAACCCAAAACTTTTTTAAAAATATATTATTTTATAATTATTTTATTTACTAATAAAAATATCAAGGTTTAAATTATCTTCATGCCCTTCATATAATTTTTCTGTCAATTTATTAAGGCTAAAAGGCGATTTTGGATAAAAATGAAAACTAGTGTGGTAAAAAAGATGTTTTTGCAAATATCTTAGGTTTTTTGGGATTATTCCTTATCATTATTTTATTTATTCAATAAATATCTTAGGGTTAAAATTATCTTTTTACCCTTTATATAATTTTTTTATTAATTTATTAACGTCAGAGAGGATTTTAAACAAAAATAAAACTAATGTAGTAAAATTGACATTTTGCAAATTACAATAGGTTTTTTGGGATTATTCCTTTATAAAATGGTTGAAATCATTGCAAACTCTCTTCAAAGTGCTCAATTTTCCACTGTAGTCAATCTTGTATAGCATATACATAACTAATTTCTCCATATGAATTTATTTAAGCTGAAATCTAAAATGTATTTGTTTTTATTTCCATTTTAGCTGAATCCGCTTTTGTGTAAAATATCACTTTGGCAAATTTTACTAGCATCAACATGATTAAAAACAGACTTCATGTGTTCTGTTCTTGAGAAGATAAAAAATTTGCTCGTTGTACTATCTGTAATTTTCTGCATCATGGCAACATTGGCAAGTATGTCGATTGGAATTGTGGGTTTCTTTGTTCTCAATTCTTAAAAATGCAGAAACTACAACCATTTGTGAGCGTGGGGTATAGGTGAATGTAGTAGGGAATGTTTATGCATGTCCAATTATGTGTCTCAACTAGGACTCCAAGCTGCTTTAATGTGTATCTTTTAAAGAGATAAGACTGCCCACCAAGTTGTTGCCGCCTTTAAATTTGCCTTCTTTCTCCCACTTTAGTGATGATGAAACTTACGATACGTAAAATTGCAGGAAGCTTTCCGGTGGACCTAAGAAGGATGAATAAAGTGGTTGTCTGATATTCTGCTTTGCTTATGAAGACTCAGTGGAAGCTGCAGCTGATATATCTATTTTACTTTGTCTTTTGTATGTGAATCTACATAAGCTTTCAAACTGTTTCAAGAAAAAAGTTGTTTGTCCAACATTGAATTTTACTTTTTAATGTTGACATTTTGAAATGGGTTTGTTAGAGAGCAATGTTGGTATTGAGATCCTTTTGACCTATTGACATGTGTTTTGTCTGTCTAATTATTGGGAGATGACCTTTACTATCCATCATAGTTGTGAGATAAAACTATGGGTGGAGAAGTTAATTGCTACTATCTTTTTAAGAACCTTTTTTTTTTCCTATGTTTGGAGCAAATGATTGGATTTGATTGGATTAGAACAGATGCAATTATGGAGAGGCTAAAATAGTCTCATCCAATTACGAACATCAAACATGGCTTCCCCGTAGCATCTTTGAAAAATGAGGGTGCATTTGCCGATATTTAGTTGGTTTGCTATGCTCCATGTGACCTATCACTCATGCCTAATTGACCAAACTCCCCCTGCTTTATTGTTTTGATTTGTAGCCGAGACAAATTCACCTTTAAATTATCTTGCTTATTGGAACTCCAGACTAACATATCATAATATCATATTACCACCAAAAGACATTAAAGAAAGCAAGACATAACTAGAGACTGTAGTTTTAGAAAGGGTGATTGTGTCTTATGTTTTATATACCTAACTGGTATGAACTGATCAAACAAAAAAAGTGATAATATTTTTCAATAATTGATTCATGACAATTCACGAGTACTAGATTCCCTAACTGCCATGCCTTGCCAGCCCATGAACTAATAATAATAAATAAATATCCCTCTTACTACAGCTTTTCTCAACTCATTTGGTCCCTTATTTTAAAAGAATCATACTCTATTGATTTCTAATAGGATCTTGTACTGATAAATATTGTTAATATCATTCTTTTTTAATTTTATTTTTATTAATAACCAATTATAAGCATATGATGTGCTTGGATTGAGAGATACAAACATGGCCTCAACTTCCAAACTCTGTGGCCACTTTTAGTGTTTTTTGGGTATCCATTTCCATTTGACGGTCAGATGTGCCCAGATATCTCAATAAATTGCAGGGCATGAGGTGGGCAATACAATCAATATTTAGTATTTAGAGGGAAAAACCAGTAGTATGACAGATGTCATCATCAATTTTATATTTTAGTTGGGTTCATTAACTGATTTCTGGTTTGTGCAGCACATTGATTCCCTTATACCCTTAAACATACCCACCACCAACCCCCACCATACCCCGACGCCCCGCCCCGCCACCCCCCCACCCCCCTCAGTCTTTGCATAATCTTTTTCTGGGGTTTGTTGGGGCCCTTTTATTTTATTATTATATGAATGCTCATCTTGTTGTCTCTTCAAAATTGCAATATAAACCTGATTTGATAGATAACAGTTTTCTTTAATCAAATTTTTTAAATAAGCAGAGACTTTCCAAAAGTTCTTTAATTTGTTTTTTGCTTCTGTGTTTCTCTCTCTTGAATAATTGTACATAATAGGCCAAGACAAGCACAGCACTTCAATTAAGCAATGAAAAAGAAAATGATCATTTTTGGATTGGTATGTGTGTACTAGAAAGTACTGAGGGGTCAATGCATGCAAATATGGATACATGGATACATGAAAAAGAAAATGTCATACATGGATACATACATACATACAACCAAAAAGTACTGACTCTGTAAACTGCACATAGCTTTGACTGAGAGGTCAATACATACAAATATGATGTCTACATTTTTGCAGTCAGGATAAATTAAGGCTACATCTTCTCACCAGACACTAGGTTCCTGCAAAATACCATTTAAGTCCCTTTCAGCAGCTAAGTTTAAGGCTTTCTTCTACAATTCTGAGCACTATACCATTTGTGTGCTTGCATTTTGGCAACAATGTTCAAGCACTTGTGATTTGTAATTTTACCTATAGTGTAGCAGTTGTAGCAAAGGAATTCATTTTACCTCCATAAAAATTACCTCTTCCAAGAGGAAGCCATTTTAAGTGATTATAGATCATACAAGAGGAAAGCTGGGAAACTTTATGTACAATCAGGCAAGAAATGAGACAACAACAATAATAGAAAATGAAAGGCACCACAAAAAGTTTTATTCCTTGTCAATGGACAACTAAATTCATGACATATAGAATGACTTTGGGGTTGACATGCACACACAAATGAATCATAAAACTATGCAAAGGGTTTGTGAGTGATAACAGATTTACACAAAAATCCTATATTACCCACACTAACAACCAAGAGAGCCAGCCTATCAATACCAAACAAGGCCACAAAAGAGGACACCACCAAAAAACGGTGTGATTAGAAGAATTGCTGAATACATGAATGAACTTGAATAAGAATGTGATTGGGAATGGCAGAAGAAGCTTTGTATCAATGGTGGGGACTAGGGAACATATTCATTCTCAAGGACCGGTTGCGTCCGAGTTACTGCAGCTGCTGGTGCTTTTGTATCCCCAACCGAAGTCATTTGCAGGGCTTCTCCCACATCTGCAGCCTTTTGCATCTGTTCCATTTTCTTCCTGTGCTTGTATTTTTGCAGCCAACAAACCAGAAATGCCAATAACACCAACAATGCTAAACCACCCAGCACAGGTCCAACAATTATCCAGACTTTCGAATTATTTTTCTTTCCTTTACCTCCAGGACTTGGAACACTAGGTGGTGGTGCAGAGGGGACTGGTTGAGGACTGGGGGCAATGGACTCCACAACTATAGAAAAATGCCCCTGTTCAGTAGTTGAGCACGTATTGCCAGCCGTTACATTGGTGAAATTGGTTAAACCATGTAAATCGAACCAAACACACTTGGCAACAGACCCAGCTGGGGCAGACACCACATCTTGGAATGTGATCGATATGGGATCACCAGATGCCCTAATATCTAACTCGGGTAAATTGGTAGCGGACAAGTTTACAGCATCATAAGCAAGAAGACCAAGCACCGGAGACAAGTATGTATAATTAGGCAACGGATAATATCTCATAGACCAATTGCCCAAATTCTGGTACACCAAAACAAGCCGCTCCACGTAGGGACTCTCAGTAACTCCTCTAGGAATTCGAAACTCTTGGTACATCTGCACACCTCTGGTTCGCAAGCTGCCACTCCTGAGCCTCATTGCGGCGATCTTCATCCCAGTCAAATTAGAAGGAACATCACCATCATAAACTCTCCCAGTCCTCGGACGAACGAAAGCCCTATAAGCATAATCTTGAAGAAGGGCATCAAGAGCACGTGCAGACGCAGGGCTTCCAATATCCGATTGACCCACAACACCAGGCAACAACAACCACCATACTGGAACAACAACAACTACAAGAAGCATCGCGAGACTTCGAAGAGGAAGCCCCATCGATGCTTTCAAACCTCAAAATTTGCCACTCAAATCAACCCTAGTAAAAAATCAAAACAAACACCCCCACCAAGTTAATAACAGCAACACCCCAGATCCAAAACAAGTAACAACACAAATGCAGACAGATAATGCAGTAAATTCTCCCAAGAAGGAACGTCACAGATCATCAAATAGTTGGGGAGTCACGTCTCGAGACCACAGATGGTGTTGACAACGGATACACTGTATAAAACAACAAAAATTTATTCTTTCACGAGGGCTTATAATAAAAGCAGCTTTGAATATTTCAAGCCGTTGCAAGCTACACTTTGTTTCTTTTGGAATCCTTGTAAAAGCAGCATCTATCTCACTAGCCGAAACCTAAAGAATCTTGACAGCATTTTATTTTCTCCCCAAAATCCCCCCCTCCACCATTATATCTCCATTAAACACCCAATTATCACACAAAACGTTCGATTTTGAACGCCCAATCCAGCATTATTTCACTTTCCAAGATTGGAATCACCCTACAAGATTACATACAAGCAGCAGTACTAGTGTGTACCTGATTTTGGTGGCAAACAATGGCTCTCTCTCACTTGAACCCTCCACCACAGAACCCTAGAATCTTGAGATATATCATGATGATCTTGAGCCAGTAATGCGAGTAGAGTTGTTGAGAAACAAAGATTTCCGGTGCCCTTGTAAAATTAGCTTGCAAAACAGAGTGGCTGCATTTTCGATTCAAAGTTGCGGACTTGAAAAGATACGTGGCTGAGCCCAACTCGATTCTGATTTGTTGATGATAATGCTTGGTGGGTTTTTGGATCCAGAGCTTTTTTCACGTTTTTTCTATTAAAACCATACTCTCCACACTACAAAATGTACGCAAGCGAATATCCCTCTCTCTCTCTCTTTCTCTTTCTTTTCTTTCTTTTTCGCGAGAAACAAACAAAAAACCCAGAAATGAGAAATGGAAAATCAACAGAGAGGGAGAGGGAGAGAGAGAGAGAGAGGGAATCAGTCCCCTTTTTGGTTTGTAAATGCGTTCTCACTCCTCACAGTCCACCACCATAGACTCTCTTTTGTTCTTTTTTTACAGATGTGTTGGTGTAAAAACACGCTCTATCTCTCTCTAGACCCTAGTCCAAACCCCACATCATTTTATTCCATTTCTGACCTTAATCTTTTTGCATATAGACCAATTTGTCCCTCCTTTGTTGGCTCAACTGTATGGCTGCCACCAGCAATCATCCTATTTTTGTTAAGATTTTAATAATTTTTACAAAACATAAAAGTAGCGTCAAGTTTTTCAATTTTTTTTTTTAATTTTATATAAATTATCAAAATATTATAAATTATAAGATAATAAAATAATTATTAAGATTTTTTTTAGGATACCTAGCATTACTAAAAAAATAATAAACAATAAAATTTTTCATGTATCAATCAAACTTAAATTTCTTCTACAAAGAACTTAACAAAATAAGAGCTTATTACAAAATCTTTAGTCCACTACCACACATGACTTTGTTATATTAATAGTGTTGTTAATTCTATTTAAAATATATATATATATAGTGTTGTTAATTCAACATTTGTTTGATTTGTTGTTTAGTATTCTTTACTCTGCTACTGCACAAGACTTTGATTATATTATTAGTGTTGTTAATTCAACATTTGTTTGATTTATTGTTTAGTTAATATAGTAATGCCTATTGTTGTTTTATTAAACATTCACCTCAGACTTTGGATCGTAAAAATATTGCATTTATTTGTGCTGGGTTGGAGTCTGTCTTGATACCTCGTCTCCTTATTATGATGTTCTAACCATTTTTAAAGGCAAATATCCAACAAACTAGAAGGGCTGCAGAGAATTTTTATTAAGGATCATCTGGACCTATAGGTACTTTTAAAAAAATTAAAAATTAACACCGAATATATCATAAGACTGTCAATATCAATTATAAATATGAATAAACTATATATACTGTTAACGTCGGAAAATGGTTTTCCTTAACCAACGAGGTTGTTTTAGGGCCCAAACTCACAGTTTCGTACGGTCCAGGGTTGCATGCAAAGTGATGGAGATAAAATGGAGAAACTAGAGGCGAGGAAGAAAAGACACAGAAGGTTTTTAGAGTGGTTCGGCCCAAAAAGATGCCTACGTCCACTGTTCACTCTCTCACTGTTTGGGCAGAGTAACGGCACTCAGAAATTCCATCATTTTTACAGTGAAAATCGTCCCCTTTTATAGAGGAATGGGACATGCTACAGTAAATAGGATAAGACAAAAGTAAACAGTTAACTACAGTTACACTGACAGACAGCATTTAATGCGCCGAAAACTCAATTAAAACGACTGACAGTGCATTAAATGCGGTCGAAAATGCATTAAATGCGGCCGAATCCGTTGCATCCGAGATCTGTCCACAGAGGATCTTTGCTGACCGGGTCGGATACGTAATGATGGGTTGTCGAGGCTGGGATTCTGACTTCTGGTAGAAGTAGCGTGCATGGCAAGCTTTGAAACTGTGCTCTGCATGGCGCTGTTGATTCCTGCTGACCGGAGCTTCCAAATTCGAGAGGGAGACGGATTTCTCCAGCAGACTGGAAAGTTAGTGGGACGGATTCTGGACCGGCACGCTCACAGCCGGCCACGACATCAAAGCGGAAAACATCAAGAGTGAAGGAGTCGGAATGCGTCCACGCTCAGAAAACAGCGGCCAGTTCAGACGGACAACCGTGGGCGAGGATGGCTTGTTGGGTACCTCTGATGGACGGCTATTCTTTGACGGATACTTTAACCAGACTGGAAATAATCGGTCATACAAGCTGTCGATTGTGGCGGAAATATGGCGATCTGATATAACTGTCACGGATGGCGGATATTCTTGCGGACAAACCTGAAGGATGGAAGTCAGCGATCAGCGACGAGGACCGGCCGTTCACCTTTAGCAAGTAGAATTCTGGGGGAACATGGCGACTGGGCGACGCGGAACATAACGGTCATAAAAGATCTCGCGGAATAGGTGGTATATGTGGAGATCGAGCGATCAGACTGAGCGACTGCGGGCTTACTGAGCGATAGCGGGCTTCGGCCTCAACAAGCGCCCACGAATAGGCCATGATTCCAGGAGAATGGGCCAAGATGAGTACGGATATCTGGGCGTCTGGGCCCCTGGGCCTGCACTGCAGATCCAATTGGGCCGGACTGTTATGATCGCAATAATTCCACCATAACATATACAAAATAGAGTCTATTTATAAACTACAAAAGATAATCAAATCTAACAAAAAAGGGCAAATGATACTATATGGAAATAATATAAATAGAAAATAATACAATATGAAAATAATATAAGTAGGAAATAATACGATATGGAAGAATATGATATAAAAATAATATCAATAGAAAAAATTATGATATGAAAATAATAATATGATTAATGTGAAAACATTCCTTATAAATCGAAGATGACGAGATAGATATAAGTTTGAATTTGAAAACCAAGTCACGAAAACGTCTAAGATGATGAGCTTTTGTAAAACTATCAACAGTGTAGCAGTGCCATAGAGACTACACACAGCGCAGCAGTAGAACAAAGATTACACGTAGGGAGACAGCAATGAGACAAAAAAAAATTATAGTCTATTTTTAAGTTACACAAAATAATCAAATCTTCTAAATAGGAAAGAAAATCAAATCTTCTAAACATAAAATAAAAAAGAATACGATATGAAAATAATATAAATACGAAATAATATCATAAGGAAATAATATAGGCAAAAAAAAATGATGTGAAAGTAAGAATATGATTAATATGGTAATGGCTAATACTTGTATTAAATTAAAAAAAAAAAAAAAAAACCTAATTATCCCCAGCACATAAGTGAAGGAAGAGGTGTCTACCTACGCCAAGAGGTAATTTGCACAATGTTACTATTTTACTCATGTTGATAGGTTATTTTTTTTATATTAAATGAAACGCGGCTCTATTCGTTTTCAAAATAAAACAGCTACGCTTACGAACTTTAATCTCAATCATCCAAGTGCACAGATACAATGGTTTACTAATCGAAGTTTGACGCCAATGGATCATCTAAATGCTGTGGTATCTAATTAAAATCCAACAAGTCAAGAGTTTGACAGCACTCATCAAGATTAAAAATTGCAAGTACAGCTCATATGTTGATTCTTTGGTTTGAAAATCATTGAGATTTTTCTCCAGTTTTGATGGTAAACACATAGTATGAAACATAAGTTTTTACATTTAACTTGGTCATCCGTCTAAAAGTGAACGATAAGAGAATTATACATATATAAAGATGATTATTATTTTTTTTTCTTTTTAATTGTCTATTAACTTAAAATGGTTTTTTCAAAACTGTTTATTTTGTAAGTGTTATTTGAAGATAATTTTATTAAGAGTTTTGATTAAAAGTGAAGTATCGATATTTTCTTCAATAGATAGTATTATTATTATTATTTTTTTGAACATATTACAACTACCGAAACCATTATGATAAATATTATGGTATGGTCTAAAACATAATATTTATACAGATGTTTTTATTCTAAGAGAATAATTGTCCTTCCATTTTTAAGTGATTTAAACGTAATTTATCCACACATAGAAGAGATCAAGTGATGACTATCCATATTATTGTTGACAGTACTCAAACTTGCACACTCACTCTTAAGCGTAGGTGTTGTGTCACTCAAACATAATAATTTAGAGTAGGTAGTATAATTTTCGAAATAATATATGTTTACGTGACAATTGACATTCAAATTTAATTTTGGAGATGTAACAATAAAGCGTCTACCATTAAAAACAATTACAATTAACCTTTGTTTTATTAAGAATTACAATTAACCTTGTCACAAGTATATTAAACATTAACCGACACAAAAAGTGAACGCTCCAAAGCAAAAATAGAAAGTGAAAAATTAAAATAAAATATGGGAAAAGAAATTTAGTTATAAAAGTGCCAGCTCACACACCTGGCTCATATTCTTGCAATCATACAATCTGGTCCACACATGCTAGACTAGGCCATGTGCCCTCTACCTGTCCCGCCTTTCCTTATTTTAAGTGATTTGGTTCATATCTTATTTCCGTTCAGACATCAAATCTGTGAATGTTTACGTCAAATATTTCATATCTTAATGAGTATTTTCATAACTGCTTATACAATTTCCGAGCCAATTTGTCTGTCATAGATTTAGTTACATCAATAGGTTTAACTTAAATTTAATTTTGAAATAATTACGCGTTCATATATTAAGAAACAGAATTGGTGGGTTTATAGTGTATGTGGGTTTCAAAAGTCAAAGTTAAATCACTCCATTCCTTTACCCTAAAGCTGTGTTTGTTTCGTTGGATTGAACTGAGTTTGAATAAAATCCAGTTTAATCTCTCGTTTGATTGTGACATGGGATTGGAAAACCAATCCTATGTCACTTATTTTAAGTGGCTGCGGTGGGTTAATTTAAACCCACCACAACACATGGGTTTATTTAAACCCACTGCTAGTTGCTTTAGTTTTTATTTTTTATTTTTATTTATTTTTTTCTTTCAGCCTTTTTTTCTTCAAGCCATCAGGTATGTGCAATATTATATTATTTTAAAATTAATTTAACTATTTTAAATATAAAAAATATATATCTTATTTATATTTTTTAATCCAATCTCATCTTCAACCAAACAGAAGATAGTATTATTTTTATCCAGTCCATACTATTGCATCAAATACATCATAGTATTATTTTTATCCAGTCCATACTATTGCACCAAATACATCTGTTGACGTGGTAAACCAGCCAACCAGATTCTTGAGCCCAATGCCGCGCTGATAAGAAGACCTGCAATGAACAGGCCGAATAATGGCGGAGGAGAGAAGAAGAAAGGAGAAAGAAGAAAGAACACAGGAGGTTTGAAGTGGTTCGGCCCGATCTGGAAGGGCCTACGTCCACTTGTTCTGTTATTACTGTTGATCTCTCACAAAACACTTGCTCTCCCTACGTTTTTACAGAGTAACAGCCTCTCCAACTCTCAATTTCTGGATCCGCTCAACAATAAATGCCTCTCTATATTTATAGAGGAGAAGAGGCTACAAAGAGAACAAACGGACAAAAGGGCTGATCTTGTCGTAATAAATGCCGCTGGAGAGCTTTAAATGCTTCTGACTTCTGACATGTCAACTCTGGCAAAACGTGGGCCGACTGCAAACCCATGCTGGTTTGGTGAGATTTCCTGAAAGTAAGCTGTCATTAGGTGAAAAACCCTTACTTATCGTGCAAGACACGCCATTTTACTGTCTTGCATTGAACCTGGGCGAACTGGGTAAAAAACGAACTAGAGCTTCGACGTGACGATCTGGACTCAGAAACGATCTGGCGATCTTGATATCGCTGCAACGGTCTAACAACCTTGACGTCGCTATCAGCGTAATCGGGTGAAACTGTCACTGTCTGTCCCGATCTCGATCTCGCGATCTGATACACAGTATCTCTCACGGGCCTTTGGTAACTTGGGCCACTATTTTTATGGGCCTTCACCAGCCCATTTGAGGAATCCAAAAATACCCATAACATCAACCCCCCAGTTCTTAGGTCGTTTCCTGCGGCCTGAGAACTCAAAAGTCAACCATGATCTTTGTAACGAAATGAGACTTTACACGGCGATCTGACTTTTTTAGCGAACTAAAATCTTCATGCTGCCCTGAGAGGCTCAAACGGTCTGATTGTTTGAACTGAAAGCCTATCCGAACTGAAGAATTCTGAGCGTACTGAGAATTTCGATCAGCGTACTGATACCTGAAGCGGACCGAAAACCTTTCATCGATCTGAGATCTTGAAAAGCTAAATTTTTCCCTCCTTTTTCTCGGACACGTGGCAACATTTCCTGAGGCGGTTTGTCTTCTGCAACGGGCATTAAATGCACGTCTTTTCGTCTGATGGCGTCTCCTCGGGTCACGCACCCTAGATCGCGCTGCACCGTTGGATCTGAGGCGGTTGGTCTGCCACCAGATCCAGCGGTCAGCGATATGACCTCGGGACTGGCTATATAAAGGGGGCCAGTCTATTCTTTTTGCCTTTTGCTTGTCATTTTCACGCTTCAGGTTTCATCTTCGTCTTCTTGCTTCCGTCCGTCATCAGTCTTCAATCTTTTGGTTCTCCGGCGTCCATCATTCAGGCGACGTTTCTGCTTTCCGGTCACCGGTGAGTTCTTTATCTTCGTCGTTTCTTTGCTTTTCAGCACTTTACTGCTTTTTTACTTCTGGTGATGATTTGCTTGCTGCTTGGTTTCTGGCATTTTGTTCTTATGCTTGTGTTTGAAGGTCTGCGTCTTTTCGTATTCCCTTAGTTTGATCCGTTAGGTTGCTGAAGAATGCTTAATTACTTGTTTGAGAGAGTTAGAGCGATTTTAAGGTCGCGCATAGAAAGTAGAACACGATCTTGAGGTCGCTCATAACCTTGCGCGGCGTCTGCGACCTGTTAGGTAGTAGCTAGATAGCAAACTAGGAGCTTTAGTTCGATAGGAACGGCCCGCATTCGGCGGCCTAACTGCTCCTTTTTGTTTGTAGATGTCTTCAGGTCGCACACGCCCACAGCACATCGTAGGAGAGGACGATTCCTCCAGCTCGGAGGATCAAGTGAGGGAGGTCCCTCAAGCGTCCTTACATAGCGAGGACGTTACTGAGGAGTTCTCAGCTCGAGAAAGCTCGGAAGGGAATCAGCCTTCCCAGGCCGGGGAGCTTGATCCTGCGGAGATTAAGCGAGGCCGCGAGATGTTTAATCATCATCCCTCGCGGACAACATACCAGGACCTCGTCGGTCTGGGGGTTCAATATCGCTTCCCCCGGGGCTGTCGTCTTATGGAGCCCGCTCCGATGGACCATGCGGCCACACCCCCCAGGGGATTTGTGGCCGTCAGCGTCCAGCATCTGGAGGCCGGTCTACGATTTCCGGTTCCACCGTATTTGATCGAGCTTTTGAACGTCCTGAAGCTTGCTCCCTTCCAGCTGACCCCGAATTCGTACGCCCAGTTTTCCTCGCTAGCGATCTTCTTTAGGAAGTACGGCCTGCCTTTCCCGAATCCAGGAATTATAAGGCACTTATACGCTTTTAAGGCTACTAGCAGGGGGCAACCTGGGGATGGTATCTACTACGCTTCCCCTCGCACGGCGTCCATTTACAAGGACGTGGTACCAAAAGGGGATGCCAAAGGCAAGTCCAACGTAGGACATTATAAGACGAGCTGGTTCTATGTTTCTTGCCCTTCACTGTCCAATCTTTTGAACTTCAGCTTCCGGGCTGAACCAGGTAGGGTGTTCTTCAAGCTGCTTTCCAGCTTATGTTTGCGATCCCGAACTAAATATTTTCCTTTTTTGCAGATCTTTCCGCTCCAGCCCTCGGCTTGACTCAGGGCGAAACAGCCGATCTCGAGATAATTGGTGCTCGCTGATCGGACGAAGACGACGTCAAGCTGACGGATGAACTGCTTCGCCAATACCAGCTTGCTTCCGAATCCGCAGAGGGATTGGTTCGCTCTAAACATATCGGATCTCGGCGAACTAAACCTGTAAGGTCCGTTTTTGACGAGGTTGTTGACACCAGCTCGGGATCGGACAGCGTCGAAGAGGTTGAAATGGCGCCCTTACAGCTAATCCCGCCACCCAGGAAGAGAGCCCGCCAGACCGGAGGCCAGGCTGCAACATCACCGGCCGCCCCGGGTTCATCTGGCGCAATGGGGACTCAGGCCGCCAGTACGGCCGAACCTCCAGCCCCTCAAGCTGTTCAGCCCGTTTCTCAGAGGGCTCCCCCGGCCAGGACTGCTACTGCAGCGGACAAAAGTAAGCAGGTCGCGACCCATCAGGGGTCGAAGAAGAAAAATCAAGGGGCGCCCATCGAGCCTTCTCCCACCAAGAAGACCACGCTGGTCATAGGGAAACAGACCGCGGTTTCGTCTCGGCAATCTCAGGAGGGTGCCCCGGGGCAGGCTGCTGAGGAAATTCCCGGGCTATCTTACCTCAAGCTCGCATTCGAGCAAGTGCCCGGTCTTCTAGGGAACTCTGCCAAGTTCCTGGATGGTAAGGAGAGCCACGGGGTGAACTTGCTTAACTACTCACTCCGGGAAGCTGCTAAGGTGAGATTTTCCCCTTTTTTCTTTTGTCTTATATTTTCCTTGCTTTCCTCCTGCTGATTTAAGTTGTTCAGAGCGCTATGGCGACGGCGAAGGCAATAGACAGCGAACTGAAGAGGGAGGAAGAAGATAAGAAGCTCAAGGCCGCGAAGAAGGAGCTTGAGGCGACCTTGTCAGAACGTGACATCGAGCTCGCGGTGGCAAGGAGTGATCGCGAGATTTTTCAGAAGAAGCTGCTCGATGCTGAGGCCGCCCGTCTTCAGTCCGATACCACTTGGGCTGAAGAAAAAAGCAGGATGGAATTGGTGATCAACAGCCTCAATTCTCAGGTCGAAACGGCCAGGACTGTTACGGATGACCGGGAGAGGGAGCTGAAGGACGCAGAGGCGCAGCACGCGATGGAGATCAGCAAGCTCCTGGACGAGCTGACTGCTACTCGAGCTCGGATAGAGGAGGTCAGGGTGGAAACGGAGCAAAGCATGGTTTACACCCTGTGGACGCATCACCCTAAGATAGATTATTCCATCTTTGGAGATGACGCTGTGAAGGACGTTGAGTTCTATGCTGAGGACGTTCAAGCCGCAGCGGAAGCAGAGCAGGGCCAACCACAAGAAACTCCCTGGACGCCTGCTGAGATCGTCCCTCCAGAGGCCGCTGATGACCAAGCGACCGCCAGCTCAACCCCCCAAGACCCTCAGGACCCCTCCAGCTCGCAACATTAGGCCTTTTTTGTACTTGATTTATTTTCGCCTTTCGAACTTCACCTCTTTTGAGGTCTTCGTTTGTAATAATGACTTTTTAACTCAATATACGCTTTATTTCGTTTCGCTTTAATCTGTGTAATGCTTTTATTGGACGACGTAGATAACGATTGCGAGTGTAAATTATTTTGAATGTGCTGGTGACGTCGTTACGTTGTGATTTTCAGTCCACAGGAGGACGTCGGCCCGTCCAGAGCGTTGCGAGCTCACAGGGCACGCGATTCCGTCTTAGACTTGAATAATTTTAAGTCCACAGGAGATCACGGGCCCGTCCAGAGCGTTGCGAGCTCACAGGGCGCGCGATTCCGTCCAAGACTTGAATAATTTTAAGTCCACAGGAGATCACGGGCCTGTCCAGAGCGTTGCGAGCTCACAGGGCGCGCGATTCCGTCCAAGACTTGAATAATTTTAAGTCCACAGGAGATCACGGGCCCGTCCAGAGCGTTGCGAGCTCACAGGGCGCGCGATTCCGTCCAAGACTGTCGGTTGGGGACAAGTCCACAGGAGATCACGGGCCCGTCCAGAGCGTTGCGAGCTCACAGGGCGCCCGATTCCGTCCAAGACTGCTGGTTGGGGACAAGTCCACAGGAGATCACGGGCCCGTCCAGAGCGTTGCGAGCTCACAGGGCGCGCGATTCGGTCCAAGACTGTCGGTTGGGGACAAGTCCACAGGAGGACGTCGGCCCGTCCAGAGCGTTGCGAGCTCACAGGGCGCGGCGTCTCTGTCCAAGACTTGAATAATTTTAAGTCCACAGGAGATCACGGGCCCGTCCAGAGCGTTGCGAGCTCACAGGGCGCGCGATTCCGTCCAAGACTTGAATAATTTTAAGTCCACAGGAGATCACGGGCCCGTCCAGAGCGTTGCGAGCTCACAAGGCGCGCGATTCCGTCCAAGACTGTGTTGAGACCGATAAATACAAGGATGATGACAGACATAAGAGGAGAGAATTTGCTTGAATATATTTATATATGCACTGGCGAACTGCCAAAAGTATTACAATTGCAGCAAATAACTTGATCTGACAAATTACATTTGAGATAGATAATCCGATCTGAATATATTACACGAAGTACGGTCGAAGCTTCTCGGCGTTCCATGCTCGCGGGAGTTCCATTCCGTCCATATTGCTTAAGTGATAGGCTCCATTCCCCAGATTCTTCTGAACGATGTAAGGACCTTCCCAGCTCGGTCCTAGAGTGCCTTCGCTGGAATTCCGAGCTGCAGGTAGAACAAGTTTCAGTACCAGATCTCCGACGTTGTAGTGACGAACTCGCACTTTTTTGTTGTAATATCTGGCAACTCTCTGCTGGTAGACTGCCAACTTTAGTTGAGCTTCATCCCGTAGTTCGTCCACGAGGTCGAGATTGCGCGCGAGCAGCTGCTGATTATCTTCAACGTTGAAAGTGGCTCTTCGGTGCGTCGTTACTTCGAACTCAGCTGGAATCATGGCTTCACACCCGTAGACCATCGAGAAGGGCGTTTCCTGAGTCGTACTGCGAGCTGTAGTCCGGTAGGCCCATAATACCTTTGGGAGCTCGTCCACCCATGCCCCCTTTCTTGCCTCTAGCTTTGTCTTCAGGATCTGCTTGATGATCTTGTTCACGGCTTCGACCTGTCCATTGGCTTGAGGATGATCTACTGAGGAGAAACTCTTGGTGATCCCGAGCTCGTCACAAAAGTCGACGAACTGCTCACTGCTGAACTGAGTCCCGTTGTCTGTAATCACCTGCTGCGGAATACCAAACCTGCTGATGATACTACTCCACATAAACTTGATGATCTTCGATGTCGAGATGTCAGCTAGCTCTCTTGCTTCTGCCCACTTTGTAAAATAATCAACCGCGACCACGGCGTGTTTGCAATTTCCCCGAGCTGTCGGCAGGGGCCCGATCAGATCCATACCCCAAATCGCGAACGGCCATGGGCTAATCATCTGCTGCAGAAGTGCAGGAGGAGCCCGGGGCACCTTTGCGAACCTCTGACACTTGTTACACTTCCTGACCAAGGCGATAGCGTCCTTTTTTATTGTAGGCCAGTAGAAACCCTGCCTTAACGCCCTCTGAGCTAGAGCGAGGCCGCCGGAGTGATTTCCACAATGGCCTGAATGCATGTCATTTAATACATTCTCGCAGTCCGTCCCGTCTATACATCGCAAAAGTGGGGCCGAGAATCCCCTCTTGTACAGCATATCGTCGTAAATACAATAACGCGCAGATCGCGCCTTTAGCTGGCGAGCTTCGTTCTTGTCTTCAGGAAGGACTTCATTCTGGAGATAATCAGCTAACGGCTTCATCCAAGAATCTTCAGCTACTACTAGAGCTAGGATGGCTTCTCTTTTCTGGATGCTCGGCATCGGCAAGAGCTCGACAGGTACAGGCTTCAGGTCTTCAGCCGCTTGAGTAGTGGCTAAACGAGCTAAGGCATCGGCGTGCGCATTTTGAGCTCGCGGAATTTGGTTCACTTCGTACCTTTGAAACGTTCTGAGCAGCTTTTGCACCTTTTCAAGATATGCAGCTGTATTCGATGTCCGAGTCCAGTACTCTCCTTTTATCTGGAACACAACGAGCTGTGAGTCACTGAATATTCTTACCCGGTCAGATCGCATCTCCTTAGCGAGCTTCAGCCCCGCTATGAGTGCTTCGTACTCTACCTCGTTGTTTGTTGCTTTGAACCCGAATTTTAATGCATAGAAGATCCTGTGCCCCTCCGGACTGATGAGTAAAATTCCTGCCCCGGCTCTCAGCTCGCTCGACGAGCCATCAACATACAACTCCCACATCGGCTCCTCCGATGGCCCAGCTCCTTCCTCTGCTGTCCCGGTAAATTCTGCAATAAAATCTGCCAAGGCCTGAGCCTTGATGGACGATCTGGGGACGT
Organism: Dimocarpus longan; assembly: GCA_022984855.1. Classification (NCBI taxonomy): domain Eukaryota; kingdom Viridiplantae; phylum Streptophyta; class Magnoliopsida; order Sapindales; family Sapindaceae; genus Dimocarpus; species Dimocarpus longan. The sequence continues at coordinate 1,460,491 of CM041026.1, forward strand.
ACTCGATGTCAAATTGGACCAACTCGACTGCCCACTTCAATAGGCGACCTGAGGTATCCGAAGTTTGGAAAATCTGCTTCAAGGGATACCTAGTCGGGACCTCGATCTTATGAGCCTGGAAATAAGGTCGGAGTTTTCGGGATGCGGTCACTAGACAGTCAGCGAGCTTCTCTATCTGGGAATATCTCGTTTCTGCATCAGACAACCTCTTACTGATGTAATACACCGGGAGTTGCGTCCTGTCTTCTTCTCGCACCAAAGCTGCGCTGAGGGCGCTTTCAGACACCCCCAAATAAAGGAAAAGCTTCTCCCCCTCTATAGGTTTTGACAATAGTGGAGCCCGGCCCATATATTCTTTCAGCTGCTGGAAGGCTTGCTCGCACTGTTCCGTCCATTCGAAGTCTTTTACCCTTTTCAGCACGTCGAAGAATGGAATACACTTGTCAGTCGCTTTCGAGATGAATCTGCTAAGCGCCGCGACCTGACCTGTCAGACTTTGAACCTCTTTGACCGTCCTGGGTGACCTCATATTCATCAAGGCCAGAATCTTTTCTGAATTGGCTTCGATCCCCCTCTCATTCACCATGAACCCCAGGAATTTTCCAGATGCGACCCCGAAAGCGCACTTCAGCGGGTTGAGCTTCATCCTGTAATTTCTCAGAATCTGGAATGTCTCCGCTAGATCGTCGACATGGGACTCGGCTTGCTTCGACTTGACCAGCATGTCGTCTACATATACTTCCATCGACCTGCCGATCTGCTTCTCAAACATCTTATTGACGAGCCTCTGATAGGTCGCGCCAGCATTCTTCAGACCGAAGGGCATCACCTTATAGCAATAAAGGCCTCTATCCGTAATGAACGAGGTATGCTCTTCGTCCAGCGGGCTCATAGAAATTTGGTTATATCCTGAATAAGCGTCCATAAAACTCAACAGCTGGTGACCAGCAGTCGCGTCCACTAACTGATCGATCCTTGGAAGAGGGAAACTGTCCTTAGGGCACGCCTTATTGAGATCGGTGAAATCAATGCACGTCCTCCACTTGCCACTCTTCTTCTTTACGAGCACAGGGTTAGCGAGCCATAGTGGATACTGGACGGCCCTGATGAAGTTATTAGCGAGCAGTTTATCAACCTCCTCCTTGATGGCATCAGATCGCTCTTTCGTCAACGGTCTCCTCTTCTGGCGAACCGGTCTGAATCGGGGATCAATATTCAATCTATGCGACATAACCTCAGGATCGATCCCAACCATGTCTTCGTGACTCCAGGCGAAGACATCTACATTTTCTTTGAGGAAATTAACGAGCTGATTCTTCACTCCCGGGGTCAGACCTCGCCCCACACTCAGGCATCTTCTTGGATCTTCCTCGCTGACCTGAATAGATTCAAGCTCGTCTACTGGACCCGATGTCAAAAACTCATCCACCTCGCGAGGATCAAGATCGCGATCAAAGCCCTCTTTGCTGACTCCATCTGGCTTTCCTCCAGTCACCATATCTATTTGCTTATACGTCACCCCGATCTTCATAGCCTTCACATAACAGCGTCTCGCTGTATACTGCTCACCTCGAATTACCCCAACTCCGCTGGCCGTCGGAAACTTGATTGTGAGAGCTTTGGTTGACACGACCATATCCAGATCGTTCATCGCGGGCCTCCCCAAAATCACGTTGTAAGCAGATGCCCCATTAACGATGAGGAAGTCCGCTAGGGTAGTCGCATGACGAGCTGGATCTCCTATTGAAAGCGGAAGTCTTACTTGGCCTATTGGGATGACGGCGTCCCCAGTGAAACCGTAAAGAGGCTCTGGAGACGGCTTCAGCTGATTAGCCCCTAACCCGAGCTGATCGTAACAATCCTTGTACATAACATTGACCGAGCTGCCTGTATCTATCATGATCCTCAGGACCTCGGCGTTGCTGATTCTCGCCTTGATAACAAGGGCGTCATTATGGGGAAATTTTACCTCGTTTTCGTCCTCCTTTGTAAAAACGATCTCCCCCGAAGTCATTCTAGCCTTCTTCGCTGGCCCTTCCTGATCACCCCGCCCTGTAAGATGGACGTGATTTGCCTCTCGCACATATCTTTCATGAGACTTACTAGAGGATCCGGCGATGTGGGGACCGCCATGGATGGTATAGATAGTTTTCACCGTCAAATCAACCCCCTGCTCTTGGCCTTGCTGACTCGTCTGCGCGGGCTGGTGATCTCGACGAGGACGCTGATTCTGGGGCTTCCCCTGGTCGGGCTGTACCACATACTCCTTCAGACGGCCATTTCTTATCAAATCTTCTATAGCGTCCTTAAGGTCCCAGCATTCAGACGTATTGTGCCCGTTCTCCTGATGATAAGCGCAATACTTACGGGGATTTTTGAACTTACCCGGGAAACCAGTAGGGCTCGGCCTCCCGAAGTTGACTCTATGCTTTTCTGTCTGAAAGATCCGATCTTGCCTATCGGATAATGTACTGTAGCGGTGGAAGCGACTTCGAGGTGGCGAATGGTTCCTCCTGGGCTCCTTCCTAGCTCGCTTCGCCACCTGATTATTAGATCGGTTTCTTCTATCTTCATTACCGACCTGATCCCTCTTCTTGCCTTGATGGGATCCGCTTGCCTCATTTTTCGGCTGGCTAGCCTTTCTCGAGCTAAAGGATTCTTCCCATCTGATCTCCCTATTAGCTCGCTCATAAAATTCTCCCAGGTCTTTGACAGGCATTTTGTAAATGCTTTCATACAGCTTTCCATCCTTCCGAAGTCCAGCTGATATTGTCGACAAAACGCCCTCATCAGACGGGCTCTCCACATTATTAATCTTGCTTCTGAAGCGGCTGATATATTCCTTTAGCGATTCCCCTGACCGCTGAAAAATGGTTGCGAGATGACAGGCCGGAGCGAGCTGCCTTTTCAATGCTTTATACTGGTCGAGGAACTTTTGCTGGCACTCCTCCCAGCTACTGACCAAGTTCGCGGTATTTCTCCGAACGTCGCAGGGAACACGCGACACTTTACCAACGAACTAGAGGTTTGCAAATTCATTTGGACGTTGAAGGCATCCAGATGGTCATAGGGGTCTGAATCTCCATTATACTTCGGAATGTCAGGGAGCTTAAACCTGGCAGGAAGCGGCTCTCGATCTATCTCCGCTACGAGAGGGCTTCTGTCTTCACTTCGCTCTGCCACCGCCTGAGCCCCGGGTCGCTCTTCGAGCTGCTGCATTCGCTCCAGGAGCTGCTGAATGATCGGGTCTTGAGCTCCGAGCTGCCTCACGGGGGACCTCCTACTTCTTTTACTTACCCCGGTGATAGAATGCTGGTCGTACCTTCGACGTTCTCGGCCCACCTCGTAGTTATCGTTCTCTCTACGCCGGTCGTTCTGGCCTCGCCGCAGCTCGTCTTCATTTCTGCGATCTGAAATACGGGGAATTCCATTGCTTACCTCGACCCTTCGGCCACCATCTCGGCTGATTCTGACTCTCACATCCGAAGGTCGGGCCGCATCTCCATTCTCCCGAGCTCGCTGACCCCGGGCTTCAGATCGCCTATTCGACGAATGAAGAGATCCTTCTGCCACATGCACTCCCCTTGCGACCTTTGCTACAGGAGGTGGAATCACCGTCGTCCTTGGCACGTTCTGATCACGACCTCGTGCCATAGCCCTCAATGTATCCGCCATCTGAGCCATTGTAGCTTCTATCCTCTCCTGACGTCGGGCCAAGTCATGCACGACGTCCCGTCCTCCCTGAGACGGTCCTGCACCCATATCCGTCATCTGAGGTTGACGCCGCAGCTCGGCCTCTTCGGCTCTATCGTCTACTGAATTTCTGGTCGTTCTCCCCTTAGCCATGGCGATTACAGAACTCCACTTCGCAGTTGGGCCCTCCTTCTAGCGCCAAAATGTTGACGTGGTAAACCAGCCAACCAGATTCTTGAGCCCAATGCCGCGCTGATAAGGAGACCTGCAACGAACAGGCCGAATAATGGCGGAGGAGAGAAGAAGAAAGGAGAAAGAAGAAAGAACACAGGAGGTTTGAAGTGGTTCGGCCCGATCTGGAAGGGCCTACGTCCACTTGTTCTGTTATTACTGTTGATCTCTCACAAAACACTTGCTCTCCCTACGTTTTTACAGAGTAACAGCCTCTCCAACTCTCAATTTCTGGATCCGCTCAACAATAAATGCCTCTCTATATTTATAGAGGAGAAGAGGCTACAAAGAGAACAAACGGACAAAAGGGCTGATCTTGTCGTAATAAATGCCGCTGGAGAGCTTTAAATGCTTCTGACTTCTGACATGTCAACTCTGGCAAAACGTGGGCCGACTGCAAACCCATGCTGGTTTGGTGAGATTTCCTGAAATTAAGTTGTCATTAGGTGAAAAACCCTTACTTATCGTGCAAGACACGCCATTTTACTGTCTTGCATTGAACATGGGCGAACTGGGTAAAAAACGAACTAGAGCTTCGACGTGACGATCTGGACTCAGAAACGATCTGGCGATTTTGATATCGCTGCAACGGTCTAACGACCTTGACGTCGCTATCAGCGTAATCGGGTGAAACTGTCACTGTCTGTCTCGATCTCGATCTCGCGATCTGATACACAGTATCTCTCACGGGCCTTTGGTAACTTGGGCCACTATTTTTATGGGCCTTCACCAGCCCATTTGAGGAATCCAAAAATACCCATAACAACATCATAGTATTAATTTATCAAATCCTATCCTATCCTATCCGATCCAATCCAATCCCACCAAAATAATCCAATCCAATCATATGTACCAAACAAGGCCTAAAAGTTCTAGGATCTGATTCCCGTTATTATTTTAATAAAACAAAATATATAAATATAAATCTATTTTTATAGGAATCATCGATCTTGACAGATTGCTACGGTCTTTATAATTTTTTTTTTTAAAAAAAAATAGGTAATTTAAAAAAATGTAACTTCATCTATTTTCTTACCATTGTTTTAATAAAACATAAGATTTAGTGTGAGTCTCATTCTATAGGGATAAATATCTCCTGATTATAAGAGTTTATCAATCTTAACAGGTTGCGATGGTTCTTTGTATTTCAAAAAAAGAAAAAAATCAATTTAAAAAAAATGTAACTTCTCCATTTATTTTCTTACCATCCTCCAACTGTCAATTATTGCAATTCAAAGACATAAATTTTAATGGAATATAATCTAATTCAAGTATTAAAATTGAAATAATTGTTTATGAGATTAAACGGATCCTTCAATGGAATTAAATCAAACTTTAACCGGAGATAAGATTACTAAAATTAATAGTTAATCATATTGAATTCTGGCAAAATTAGTGAATTTAATTTCAATTAGTTAATTGATAAGATAACTTAATAGAAAATGACTTATCCACGTTCATATTTTAGAATATGCTAGTTGGATTAAATATCATCGTGTTGTTTTATTCTTTTTAATAGTACTATATTTTTAAAATTTTATTAAAAAATTTTGTTTAAATAATATAATAAATTAATTTATAATTATTATATTAATTTTGAAATAATATTGTGATGATATAATAATTATAAATATATTTATCGTACCGTTTAAATACTAAATTTATAAGGAAAAAAACGACGGGGACACAGCTGGAAATAGCCAATGTGGGAAGAGAAACGAAAAGTACTGTGCGTCTGTGACAGTCACGCTTAATGTGAATTGACAAAACTGCCCCTTACCAAAAAAAAACCAGGTCCAAAGCTACAGTTGGTAATGTACGCAGTTGACAAGCGGCGCAGATTAGAAGGTTCTCAATGCGGGATGGGGCCCATTGGTTTTTGGATCATTTTGAAAGAGGCTCGTGATGCGGCGTCGTCGTGTTGCTACCAACACCTTCATGTGTGAATGGTCACTGTGTTTCTCTGTTGTCTTCCGGCTCCACCCCCCCCTCCCTTATTTTAAATCTTCACACTTCACACCATTTGTCAATAAGATGCCTTTATAAAATCATATTAAGAATTTGATATAGATTAATTGATCTAGTTTAAATAAGTTGTATTCATATAATCACAAACGGGAATAAGAAAGTAGTCAATTGTTGGCATCTTTGATTAAAAACTGCAGTCACATGCCTCTTGGTGTGGGTTTTACACCTCATAGCAATATCTCTTATCAATTTATATGGATAGTCTCTCAACCAATGTGAGGATCACTCCTCCAGTCTTCGTATGAGTCAATCTCTCTCATATGAGAATAATTCTCTGGACCACATCATTAATATCCTATCCTGATTAGTCTGGATAGTCTCCTGGATCAGTCTTAGAAATAAATAATAATAATAATAATAAGAAAACAACTGTTTACACTGTGCATACATGAGATAAACTTAATAAAAATATTTTAACTTGTTAAAAAGATTAGCAAAATGAATTATTATTTATACAATTCAGAAGACTATTTATATAATTGCCTATTCACATAACTATAAGAGATCTATCACTTAGAAATCGTTTGTTTTTTTATCCGAAGACTGAATAGTGTTATTAAAGACTGAAAATTGAATGGTGATTAAAAATTGAAATCTGATTGATATGTTTATTTTTTCTTTTCTTACCTCTAAATGTATAATAATATTGTTTGTTTTTTAAAGTTAAAATTGTCTGATTACTAGTAATTTGACATTTATATCCTTTTACTAGTAGTTGTTGTATAATTTTATTTAGTATGATACAAACAATTGCAATAAATTATTTAACAAATATTAAAACACTTATATATATATATAATATTTTTATTTATAATTAAAACAAAATTAATTATTATAGAAGATTCAATTAAGTTTCAAATAAAAATAAACAAAATAATCTTAAATTGAATTACTATTATAATAAAAGTTGAAATTGTAACTTATATATATAGTATTTTTATTCATAATTAAAATAAGATTAATTAAAATAGTAGAGAAAATTAAATTTATATATTCAAATAAAAATAAATAAAATGATTTTAAATTAAATTACTATTACAACTAAAGTTGAAATTGTAAAGTAATATATATTTTCTACTATAATTAAATAAGAATAATCAAATACTTAAACAAATTGATTTGCAATTTGGTATCTAAATTGTTGCATAAATACTTTATTAACAAATATTTTTATCTGAATTTGATCAAATAAATATATTAATCCAACTATAAAAAAATTTGATGTTGAGATGTTTAGAGTTTTTATTTTTTAATGTTGTTTGTTAAAATATTAAAAGAAATTTGTATAATATAAAACTAAAACAAACTTGGAAATATATTATTTTAGGAAGGATAAACTTGGAATGATATATTTATAAAATCATTCAGTGATTTTGTATTAAGTGAAAAGTCATAAATTTTTTTTTTCAATAATTATTGGGTGGTTTTAAGTGGTTTGACCACTTAAAAGAAAATATAAAAATATTTTAATTGATCTAATTTAGTACCATTAAGTGTTAAATGTAAAAAACAAACAATCTCTTACTGAATAAAAGAGAAAAAACTTCATATGTACTTATAACTTTATAAAACTGAATAAAAGAGAAAAAACTTCATATGTACTTATAACTTTATAAAACAGAATATAAACCGCACTATTAAGAAAAATGAGATTTTTTTTCGGAAAAAAAAAAATGAAAAGATGTCCATTTGATTAGGAGAGAATGTACTGATACATTATGACAGATTCTCTACATTATTATTATTATTTATTTATTTTTGTTGAAGAAGAAGACAGATTCTCTATATTAATTATATTTAATATGATATAGTTTTTACGTTGATTGTATTTAATTAATTAATGATTTCTTTCCTATTGCAATATTTTGTTAATAGTTTTCCCAATTGCTTAGCATTTATTAGATTTTTATTTTGTATTGATGAGGTCTTATTTGTTTCTTATGCAGATGTAATTATTGGTTTATGAATTCCCTGTTATCAATAAGATCAATGTGAGACACTGCAATAATATATGCTTGAACTTGAAAGACTTGGTTACTGGAAGTTGGTTCAAATTTGCACAAAAATTACTTGATTAGGGATGGCAACGGATTGGATCGGATCAAATTTTATCCCTTTCGAACCCGATTCGAAATTTTTGAAAGATGCTCCAAATCCGACCCTTGTCCCAAACGAATTACCACTTTCTGTCCCAAACCTAAACCCAATTGGAGGGATTTACCCCGAACCCGATCCATTAACCCGATTTAGTTTTTAACTAAAACAAATATTTAAACAAAAAAACATAACAAATATCAAAAGACTTACTACATTCATGATAAAATGTCATTACACAATCCAAAATATTAATACTATATAGTCATAAATACTAAAATAATAGTAACAATATAATCAAGTTTCATTACAAACACTAAATAAATAAATAATTGAAAACATTACAAAAATCTATGCTAAAAATTCATCTCAATGCTATCAAACATTGGAGAAGTGACTGTTGTTACCTGTTAGGTTTTTTTGTCTTTAATTTATATACCGGGTTAATGGGGCAGGTCGGGGCAAAAAAGCTTGTCCCGTTCCTGACCCGGTAATCTGAGCGGGTCAGCCTTTTAGCTCTAAACCCGCTCCAAAGTCAATTTTTTTGGCCCCAAATCCATCCCAAATAAACCAGATTTTTTCGAATTTGGATCGGATCGGATATTTTTACCATCCCTAGACTTGATGACATGACATGACTCAGCACGTCCTCTTTTAGTTCTATTTTAGTTCAAATAGCGTTCACCTCTTTTTTCGTGCTTATAAACTCCTACTCTACATAATTACGGAGAAGCAGGTATCTCTTAAATCTCAATCATGAAAATACAATTTTATATCACTCTCATAATATTTATTTATTGACAAGTCTCGATAATCTTTTGCCCTTCGGACTTCAGCGCTATATTAAAAAAAGGACCAAGAATGCACTTTTGACCCCTTCTTTGAGGTTGGATGGACTCTTAGAATGTAAGAAGTATATAATGAACAGCATATACAAAAGAAAATTCCAAGTCAACAATCTCTGCAAGACTGCAACCTTTATACTGTCCAGTTGATCATGGGGGTAGTTCCATGTAATTTTCATGCTATTAATGATGTTAGCTAGGTTTGAAGATTGTGTCAGTTGATAGTGAAGTAGATTATTTCATCTTAATATTGGTAGATGAAACTATGGTTTTTTGGGAAGGTCGAATTAAATCAGGCATGTCATTCAAGAAAAAGGGCATTAAATTAATTTCTAATTCTGAACTTTAAGGACACAACACTCTGTCTCTGTACATATCTCCATATTTCATATGTGAGTTTTGGTAGCTGGAGACTTCCATTTTACAAGTTGATTGCATTTTAAGATAGCGACGGTTTGTGCTTTTATGGAAAAAGTTTTTAGAATCAATGAACCACTTTTTTGTACAGCAATTGTTCACAATTAATGTGGGTATGTATGATCTTCGCAAGACCTTAAAGTTCATGCAACGCCAATTGGTCTAAGTTACCAAAGCCAATTAATGTTATAGGTATTTAGTCCCCATGGAATTGAAAACTACAAGAAAAGAAATGTTTTGCACATTAAGGGATCGGTTGCTTTCGTTACTTTTCACTTAATGAATCTTAATTATATCCGTTAGGTGATTTTTATATATATATTTTTAAGGGATCCCTTGTTTTTTTGTCTGAAGACTAATAAGTGCTGCTGAAGACTAAAAACTGAATAGTAACTGAAATCTGAAATCTAATAGATATGTTTATTATTATTATTTTTTTTAACTCTGAATGTATAATAATTTTATTTGTTTTTTATAGTTAAAATTGTCTGATTATCAGTAATTTAACATTTATATTCTTTTACTATTAATTATTGTGTAACTTTATTTAATATGATACAAACAATTGCAATAAATTATTTAACAAATGTTAAAACACTTATATATATAATATTTTTATTCATAATTAAAATAAGATTAATTATCATAGTAGAGTTAATTAAATTTATATATTCAAATTGAATTACTATTACAACAAAAGTTGAAATGGTAACTTATGTATATAATATTTTTATTCATAATTAAAATAAGATTAATTATAATAGTTGTCGACGTTTGGGTTTAGCCAACCAGGTTCGTGTTTTAGGCCCAAGCTATAGTTTTGGATTCGATGTTGTTGAATAAGCAAAGTAAGAAGCAAAGGAAATGAGGTCAAAGAGGAAAGAGAAGATATCAAGAAGTTTTTAAGTGGTTCGGCCCAAAAAAATGCTTACGTCCACTGTTTATTCTCTCACTATTTTAGTAGGGTAACAACACTCAAAAAATTGATCTCCCTTACAATGAGGGTCCTCCCTATTTATAGAGAATGAGAGGAGTTACAGTATAATACAATAAAATAATATACAGTAAACAAATATTACAATGATGAGCCGCATTTAATGCGTCTGAATTATATTTAATGTAATTGACAGTGTCAGGTTTATTCTGTCCAAAACATGGGTTTAGACGGCTAACCCACGCGGGTTAGGTGAGATTCTAGTAATCCAAGCTGTAATCTTCGACGGAATTGACATGGACGACACGCCTTGAGCTGTAATCCACCTGACAACTCTAATTTCTGTTGACTTGTGATTTGATGGACGGGATAGAGGTAAACCTCTTCAACGAACAGAATACTCTCTTGAACTAACGAGCAAATAAAACTCAAGGTAATTGAGCGCCTTAAGGGTCACGGGGGCAAATCATAAGTGAGCCCTCAGGCGGTCAAATAACTCGATGGGCAAACTGATGGAACCCAAGGAAGCAAGCAAGATTTGGGCCTAAACTATAATGGACCACTTTTGTGTTATTCAAAATATCTAGTAAACTTTAAAGATTCAGAAGATTTTGAGAATTTATTGCATATCTTGCAAATATTGGAGATTCAGAAGATCTTGAGAATTTAATGTATATTTTACAAATCTTGGATATTTAGTAGATCTTGTAAATTTAATGTCATACAATCTCTTATTTAGTAGGTTATTTTGTTAGGATTATTTACTTTCTATATTGGTTTTATTTTCCTATATTTTAAGTCATACAATTTAGACATTTTTATTTAGGAATTAATTATGTTCCAAAACTAGTTTATTTCTTTACTTATAAAAGGCTTGTAATGCTAAGCAAAAGAGAGGAAGATGAATGAAAATACAGCCAATTATGTTTATATGAGAGAGTAAATTTTCTCTTTTGTTCATTGTTGAACATGTGATATTATCAAGTTTTGCTTGTGGTGATCAAATCATGATTTATCTCTCATATTCTCATCTATGTCTTGGGAGTGACTTTAATATCATTCTTTTATAATTTTGGTTCTTGATTGAATTCTAATAATTGGGTCAAAGTTCTTTATAATTTTAGTTCTTGATTGACATATAATCAATGAGTCAAAATTTTTTATTTTATAAACTTGTTTTAATATTTCTTGGGGTTGTGTTTCAATTTGGTTGTGGGTGTCGTATCGTTATATACGGGGTTCACATAAGTTGGTATCAGAGCTTTGAGAATTAATTCAGGTTTGGTTATCCAATTTATTATTATTTTTTCTTTTCCGCATATCCATCATTTTAGTTTATCAAGTAGTTTTTCGTGTTTCATTTTATTTTTCTTTGTTCTTGTCTATGCAACCCAACATCAATCAGTAGACCTTTCATTTCATTTTTTTTTTGTCTCATCTTACTTCATCAAATCATTCTGCTGATTCGCTTCTCACCACAACTTTTTCGCACCATATCAAGTTAGCTTCAAAATTGTTTTCGCAGCATTTTCTGGTCTGATTTATTTTTATTTTTTATTTTTATTTTTCTGGTTTTATTAAAAATAAGAAGGGGACGAAAAAAAAGATTGTGAAACACATGAGTAATTGGAGTGAAATACGTGAGGATTTTCTAACATTATTTTCAGGTTTGAATCACCTCTTCGAACAACAATAAAGATGAGTCACGATTTGAGGATAAATCGTTTTGAGGAAAGGGGGAATGATGGAACGCAAGGAAGCAAATAAGATTTGGGCTTAAACTACAATGAATCACTTTTGTGTTATTCAAAATATCTAGTAAACTTTGAAAATTCAGAAAATCTTGAGAATTTATTGCATATCTTGCAAATATTAGAGATTCAAAAGATCTTGAGAATTTAATGTATATCTTACAAATCTTGGAGATTTAAAAGATCTTGTAAATTTAATATCATACAATCTCTTATTTAGTAGGTTATTTTGTTAGAATTGTTTACTTTTCATATTGGTTTTATTTTCCTATATTTTAAGTCATACATTTAGATATTTTTGTTTAGGAATTAATTATGTTCCAAAACTAGTTTATTTCTTTATTTATAAAAGGCTTGTAATGCTAAGCAAAAGAGAGGAAGATGAATGAAAATACAGTCAATTATGTTTATATGAGAGAGTAAATTTTCTCTTTTATTCATTGTTGAATATGTGATCTTATCAAGTTTTGCTTGTAGCGATCAAACCATGACTTATCTCCCACATTCTCATTTATGTCTTGGGAGTGACGTTAATATCTTTCTTTTATAATTTTGGTTCTTGATTGAGTTTTAATCATTGGGTCAAAGTTCTTTATAACTTTGGTTCTTGATTGACATATAATCAATGAGTCAAAATTTCTTATTTTATAAACCTGTCTTAATCTTTCTTGGGGTTGTGTTTCAATTTGGTCGTGGGTGTCGTATCGTTATATACGGGATTCACATCATATGGTATCAGAGCCACACCTCGTCTGATCGGTGGGCCATGTATGAAGGTTCTCTGCATGAGGATGTGTAGTCTAAATGGGTCGGGAATGATTAGTCCCACATCGGTTAGCAAGGGTGTTATTGGGTGTTATATATATGGGTTTGCAACCCTCCCCTTGCAAGCTAGCTTTTGAGGAGGAGTTAGGCAGGTTCTTATCACAAACGGCCTCAAACACGAGCAAGTAAGCGATTATGAGCAAGAATTGACAAGCAGCTAATCGATCGAAGTAAACGGGTCTCTATTCGATCTGATGAACGAGCACAGGGACGAACAGATACCGAACAGGGTATCGAGCTTAATAGCGAACAGGTTAACAACCAACAGGAAGACTTGGGATACGAACATAGTAGCGATCAGAAAAGCGAGCAAGTTGGCGATCAGACGGGCGATCAAAGAGATGGGTTGATCATTGGGTTTCCTGGGTCTTCGAGTCATTGGGCCCATACTGTGGGCCTTCCTCAGCTCAATTGGCTTGATCGTAAAATTATCCATAACAATAGTATAGTCAATTAAATTTATATATTCAAATAAAAATAAATAAATTGGTTTTAAATTAAATTACTATTACCACAAAAGTTAAAATTATAAAGTAATATATATTCTTTACTGTAATTAAACAAGAATAATTAAATACTTAAATAAATTTATTTACAATTTAGTCTCTGAGTTATTGCATAAACATTTGATCAATAAAGATTTTTATTGAAATTTGATCAGAAAAATATAATAATCCAACTATAAAAAAATTTGATGTTGAGATGTTTAGGGTTTTTACTTTTCAATGTTGTTTATTAAAGCATTAAAAGTAATTTGTATACTGCAAAATTAAGACAAACTTGAAAATATATTATTTTAAGAAAGATAAATTTGAAATAATATATTTATAAAATCATTAAATGATTTTATATTAAATGAAAAGTGAAAAAATATTACTTTTTTTTTTTTTAGTGATTTTTGGGTTGTTTTAAGTGGTTTAACCACTTAAAAATACAAATAAAAATATTTTAATTGGCCTAATTCAGTACCTATTGATGTTCAAATACCGATCAACTCTGGTCCACAAGCCCAATGCTGCAAATCTAATGAAAATAGTGTAAGAATTAAATAAAAAGCAAAGGAAAGGGTAAAGGAAGAACAGATAACACCAAGTTTTTTAAGTGATTCGGCTAAAAGAATGCTTACGTTCACTGTTTTTTCTTTCATTATTTTTGCAGAGTAACAGCACTTAAAGTATTTTTTTTCTTGATTTACAATAAATTTCCTCCCCTATTTATAGAGAATGGAGGTACTATAGTAATACATAATAAAACAAGATAAAATTATGATAAATTACATTCCCAGGTCAACTCTGTCAAAGCATGGGTTTAGACGCTAAACTTATGCTGGTTAGGTGAGATTTCCTTAATTTAGACTATTAACTACTCTAACATGGTCTTTTTAACATGCACACCACGTCAAGGGTTGTGTCCCGCTCTTGAAAATTTTGGGGCTGGCGAGGGTGTCTAGTGACCTGAGTGATGTAATAGTGGACGATCTCGACATAGCGAGCTGATCCCCTCTGAGCTATGCATACACGAGCTGAAAATAAGGAGATCGAGGAGCTCGCTGTAAATAGCTGGGAATCAGATAGGTCGTATTTCAATTGACTGGGCCTGCTGAGCTTATATCCCTTTTGGCTTTAATGGCCCAGTCTTTTAGGTCGTCAAAATATGTACAACACAAGCCTCCTAACTCTTAGTTCGATTTGCTACCATGGTGCAACTAGATTTAGAAATGCAACGACCCTCTCCAGATATTGAAGATGTGGATCATGACGTGCAAATAATGGGCTCCACCTCAGCCCACAGGAACTAGCCAGACCTCAGAGGGTCCTAGCTCGCAGATCTCTTCGAAAGCTGCTACGGGGTCGTCTTCCCAACCAGAAACTGCAGCATCTCCCCAGAAACAAGGCGTAAGGTACAAGTCTGTGGGGAGGAAACCTTCAAGTAAAGATGTTGCCCTACCAACAAAGGCCCCTAGTCAGATGATGCCAGCCCCGGATAGCTCATTATCGAGGCGATCTGGGGTTATTAGACAAGGGTAAAGGGATCGCAGAGCCACCCTATAAAAACGTTAGAAAACAAATGGGAATGAGCCCGTAGCTGAAGGGAGCCATGAGGAGTAGTCCTAGGAGTTTGATGCTGGGGAATATTTTAGCGATCTCCTGGATTATCTACCATAGCTTTTGGGGCCTGACAAACCAACCCTTTACGAGCGTCATATACGCAGCGACCAACTGAATCACTATGTTGGTCGTCATCTTGTGCTGGTAAGTTTCCACCTCTAATCATTGAAATTCTGTTCTCTTTATATTCATCACTGAAATTCTTTTATCTCAGGGTGCCATGGGTACGATGAAGATGTTCAAAGACTTTCCCAACCTTTCACAGGAGAAAGTTTTGCTTGAAGAAGCGATGAGTAAGCTCGAAGGCGATAATAAGAAGATAAAAAATGAGTCGGAGTTCTTTCATAAGGAATCTGAAAAGGCAAAGAAGGCCACTCTTGACTTCGAGCAAAAATTTAAAAGTGCCCATGAGCAAAAAGCTAAGGTAGAGACGGCCTTAACTCGCGAGATCAAGCTTCGAGAGAGCACAGTCTCCTCGCTTGGGAAAGCCATCGAGGAGAATAAAAAGATGAAACAGGATACGGTCTTACTGAAGCAAAAGATGAGCTCATACCAGAAGTGTTATGAGTATTTTTATGATCAGACTAGATGAGCTGTCCAAAGTCTAAAGTATGAGCCCAGTGACCCGAATACCTAAAAAGCCCAACAATCTATTCATCTGTCTGCTCGTCTGTTTGCTCGTTAACCTGCTCGCGTATTTGTTCACCATCTGTTCACATATCAGATCGACCAAGTATTCATTTATCAGTTTTTCTCATGTGCTTGTTTATTAGCTTGTGAAAGAGCTCGTTTATGTGTTTGGTCAATCAGCTCGTCTAACTGCTTGGCCCTCTCTATATGTACTTACTTATCAATTCGTCCATCAGCTCGCCTATGAGGATGATTGTCTGCTAATTCATCAGATTGCGGGACAGATCGCTTATGACCTTTATCAGCAACCCTTAATGGGAACAGTTCGACAGAGTCTTATTTGCTCATCAACTTGACAAAATATTCTTTTAGCTAAAGAGCTCGCTTCTATCACATGTTTCATACTACAAATCAGTTACAATCGGAACAGTCAGAATCGATTACAGCTCAATGCATGTCGTACACGTCAATCTCGTCAGAGATTATAGCTTGGATTACGGAGATCTCACCTAACCAACATGTGTTAGCTGTCTAAACCCATGCTTTGGCAGAATTAACCTGACACTGTCAGCAGCATTAAATATCACACATCATTTCAGTTTGACTTACTATACATTATCTTATTATGTTTTACTGTAGCACTCTTATTCTCTATAAATAGAGGAGGATTTTCATTGTAAAAATAGGACAATCTCTTGAGTGTCATTAATCTGCTAAAATAGTGAGAGAGTGAACATGGACATAGGCATCTTTTTGGGCCGAACCACTTAAAAATCTCTGTTGTTTTTTATTTTTCCCTAACCTTTTTTCTTTTGCTTTCTGCTTTGCTTACTATACTACAATAACCCAAAACTGTAGCTTAGATCTTAAATAAACCTAATCGGCTAAATTCAGACGTTGACAAGAAGCGAGTTGAAAATGCTGAGAAGAAAGTCTAGCTAATGCATCAGGATGCCGTTGTAATGAAAAAGAAATTAGCTTGCAATTAGGAGATGATCAGCTAGGCCGAAGCTCGTATTAAGCAGGTTCGCGAGGACGCCACCTTGAAGATGGGGAGTTCATTCCTATACACGTTATGGAAACGTCATCCAGAAATGGATGTTTCATTCTTCGGGAAGGATGCAGTGGAGGAGGTGAAGAATTACACGGCTCATGCTGCCAAGGCTGCTCAGGTTGAAGCTGCAATGGTTACTCAGTAGACGATTATTTCTCCTACCCCCAAAAAGAGCTCAACTCATTCAACCACTCAGACTGCAACTCTTCGGGCTGATGCTCCCCTAGCTCCTTCTAAGGGCCCCGTCCTGTAATTGTTCAATGCGCGAGTTCATCAGCTCCTTCATCGAGCATTGCCTCTTCAGCTCAGCTAGAGCCTTCTTCAAGCTCTTCGTAACTGACAACTTATGAAATGCAAAGTGCAGTTCCAAAAGAGGCCCCCCGGGTGACCAAGACTCGAAGAAGACCTTTGCTAGCTCTTCATAGACCCTTTAGATATCATTCTTCTTTTCTTTTCCTTTGTAACTGTTTTTGAACATTAATAACAATGATTCTGTAATATGTTTGCTCCTCGCTAGACGAGGTTGTAATTGTATGCAGTGTTTTTTTTCATTGCTTTGTTTTCTAGTTGACTTGCTTTATTATGCATTATCGAGTAATAAATCTCATCGCATAATTGAATAGACCACGATCATGCACAGCCAGGTAGCTGAATAGACAATATTAATATCAAATCATGACAACTAATTGAACAGAATAGCCTTATTGTAATTACAAGTGCCCATAGGTCACAAAAATGATTATCTCGGGGTGCCTTTCAGGGCATTTAAAAATGAGCTCGCAGGCAATATGACAGCCTTCCAAAACTTATTGGCTAACAGGTCACGCAAATACCTTCCAAAGCGTTAAGACAGAAGTTCGTAGGTCGCGAATGCGCCTTTCAAAACATTAATTTGAGAGGAGTTCACAGGCTACAATCATTCTTTCCAGAGCATCAAAACGAGCTCACTGGCTACGATTGTTCCTTCCGAATCTTTTAGATGAGTTCATAAGCTACAATTGTTCCTTTCAGAGCATCAAAACGAGCTCACAAGCTATAATCATTCCTTCTCGAACTCCTGAGTTTTGGCTTATAAATAACAGTTGCACCTTCCAGAGCTTGGATGCTCACATGTAGCACTGTATCTTTCAAAGCTTGACAATATTGGCTCGTAGGTTACAACTGCACCTTCTAAGGTTGGAGAACTTATAGGTAGCAACAGTACCTTTCAGAATTCAAGTGGGGTTGTTTTGGTGGAACATATAAATCTTACGAGGATCCACAGCTAACAAACCAAAGAAACAACTTGCATAATAGCATATATTAGCTCATAATAATGAAGTAAACTAGTTTGCATAATATAGCAAATTAGCTCGCTCAAGAGAACAATAATAAGAATTATAGAATAATTGACTATTGCAGAATAATACAAGGGTCATGAGAGAGCTAACAAGTTAGGTTAAGTATGGCCAGAGTTTTTTGGCGTTCCAGGCTTGTGGGACCTCGGCTTTGTTCATATTGGTCAAGTGGTAGACTCTATTTCCCAAATTTTCTTTGATGATGTAGGGACCTTCATAATTTAGACTGAGAGTCCCATTACTAGCTTTACAAGATACAGGTAGGATGAGATATAGCACCAGGTCTCCGACGTTGTAGCGCCGAACTCTGACCTTTCTGTTATAGTACATCGCAATTCTTTGCTAATAAATGGCTACCGTCAAATGGGCTGTTTCCCTTGTCTCTTCAAGGAGATCCAAGCTAGAGGCAAGAAGTTGATTATTATCCTCTGGATTGAATGTGGCTTTGCGCTGCGAGGTCACTTTTAACTCTGTGGGGATCATAACTTTAGATCCATAAACTATAGAGAAAGGGGTTTCTTGAGTAGTGCTACGAGTTGTGGTCCTGTATGTCCATAACACCTTGGACAGTTCGTCCACCCATGCTCATTTTCTGGCCTTCAATTTTGTCTGCAGAGTTTGCTTTATTATTTTATTTACAGCTTCGACTTGGTTGTTGGCCTGTGGATGATCCACTGCTAAAAAGCTCTTAACAATCCCCAGGTCGCTGCAGAACTTGATGAATCGGTCACTATTGAACCGAGTTCATTATCTGTCATAACCTGTTGTGGGGTTCCAAATCTGCAGATAATATTACTTAACATAAATTTTATTATTTTTGTCGTGGAGATTTTTGCTAGCTTTTTAGCTTCTGTCCACTTGGTGAAATAATCTACAACGACCATGATATGCTTGCAATTCCCATGGGCAGTTACTAGAGGCCCGATCAGGTCCATTCCCTAGATTGCGAAAGGCCACGGGCTCACCATTTATTGAAGGAAAGCTAGTGGAGCTCGCAGAACCTTAACGAATCTTTGGCATATATCACACTTTTTGACCAGAGAGATGACGTCTTGTTTCATTGTGAGCCAGTAGAACCTTTGTCGAAGTGCCTTTTATTCAAGAGATAGCCCCTCAGCATGGTTGCTACAATGACCTACATGTATATCATTTAGCACTTTCATGCAATCTGGTCCGTCTATACATCTTAATAGCGGGACCGAGAACCCTTTCTTATACAACATATCTTTGTAGATGTAATATCGCGCAGCTCATGCTCGCAGACATCGAGCCTCAAACTTATCCTCTGACAGCTTCCCATCTTGTAAATAACTAATCAATGGGCTCATCCATGAGTCCCTTGCCACAATTATGGCCATCACTAAGTCTTTCTCTTCGATGCTCGGGACTGGTAAGAACTCTATCAGTATGGACTCTAAGTCTTCTACGACCTGGGTAGTTGCCAGACGAGCTAATGCATCTGCATGTGTGTTTTGAGCTCGTGGAATTTGGTTCATCTCAGACTTCTAAAAGGTGCCCAATAACTCCTAGACCTTCTGGAGGTAAGCGACCATTTTCAAGCCCCAAGTCTGATATTTGTCGCGGATCTGGCAGACCACAAGTTAAGAGTCGCTGAAAATCCTTAACCGATAAGCTTGCATTTCTCTGGCTAGTCGCAGCCCTACTAGTAATGCTTCACATTTAGCCTCGTTATTGGTGGTTCGAAACTCGAACCTTAAAGCATGAAATATTTTATGTCTTTCAGGGCTAATCAACAGTACTTCTACCCCAGCTCTCAGCTCGCTGGACGACCTATCTACATAAAGTTCCCACATCGAACTTTCAGAAGACTCAACACCCTTTTCTGTAAGCCCTATGAATTCTACGACGAAATCTGCTAGAGCCTAAGCCTTGATCGTTTATCTCAGTTTGTACTCTTTGTCGAATTGTGCTAGCTCAATCGTCCACTTGAGTAACTGACCCGAGGTGTCAGACTTTTGGAAGACTTGTTTCAATGGGTGTTGGGTAAGGATCTCAATTTTATGAGCTTAAAAATATGGGTGCAGCTTCCTTGATGTAATCACCAGTTAGTAAGCGAGCTTCTCCATCTACGAGTATCCAATCTCCGCATCAAGTAGTCTTTTGCTCACATAATACACTGACAGCTGCGTCTTCCCTTCTTCTCGTACCAAAGCTGCACTGAGGGCGTACTAAGATATCCCCAAATATAAGATGAGCTTTTCTCCTTCTACGGGCTTTGATAGGAGCGGAGCTTGGCCCATGTAATCTTTCAACTGCTGGAATGCTACTTTGCATTGCTTAGTCCACTTAAAATTTTTTATCTTCTTCAGTAAATAAAAGAAAGGAACACATTTGTTCGTGACATTTGAAATGAATCTACTGAGCACTACAACCTGGCCATTGAAATTTTGCACGTCCTTAATCTTATTAGGGGATCTCATGTCAATCAGGGCTTAGATCTTCTCAGGATTGGCCTCTATTCCTTTTTCATTCACTATGAAGCCCAGAAACTTTTTGGAGGCCACTCCAAACGGACACTTCAGCGAGTTTAACTTCATATGACAGTTCCTCAATACTCGAAACATCTCCTCCAGATTGTATACATGGGTAGCTGTCTGCTTGGATTTCACTAGCATATCATCTACATATACTTCTATTGTCTTGCCAATCTGTTCCTCAAACATCATATTGACTAACTTCTGATAGTTCGCCCTTACATTTTTCAATCCGAAGGGCATGATTTTGTAGCAGTATAGGTCGCGGCCAGTGATGAATGAGGTGTGCTATTTGTCTTTTGAACTCATGGGTATCTGATTATAGCCTAAGTAAGCATTCATGAAACTAAAGAGCTAGTAACCAACTGTTGCATCCACGAGCTGATCAATTCTTGGTAGAAGGAAGCTGTCTTTTGGACATGCCTTGTTTAAATCTGTGAAATCAATATACGTTCTCCACTTTCCATTCTTTTTCTTTACAAGTACAGGATTGCGACTCAGGTCGGGTAATAGGCTATTCGGATGAAGTTGTTGGTCAGTAGCTTATTTTCACCTTTTCCTTCAAGGCTATATAAATACTGCTAAACTCAGGTCCATAAGTCCAATGCTACAAATTTAATGAAAATAATGTAAGAAGCAAATAAAAAACGAAGGAAAGGGCAAAGGAAGAACAGATAACACCAAGTTTTTTAAGTGGTTCGGCCCAAAGAATGCCTACATCCACTGTTCTTTCTCTCACTATTTCTGCAGAGTAACGACACTCAAAGTGTTTTCTCTCTTGATTTATAATGAATTTCCTCCTTTATTTATAAAGAAGAGGAGGTGCTGCAGTAATACATAATATAAGACAAGATAAAATCATGATAAATTACATTCCCAAGACTGACATTTGTTAGGTTAATTCTGTCAAAGTATGAGTTTAGATGCTAAACCTATGCTGGTTAGGTAAGATTTCCTTAATTCAAGCTGTTAACTACTTTGACATGGTCTTTTTAGTGTGAACGCCACATCAAGGGCTGTGTCCTGCTCTTGGACATTCTGGGGCTGACGAGGGTGTCTAGCGACATGAGTGATGTAATAATAGACGATCTCGGCATAGCGAGCTGATTCCTTCCGAGCTATGCATACACGAGCTGAAAATAAGGAGATCGAGGAGCTCGTTTTAGATAGTTGGGAATTAGACAGGTCATTCTTCAGTTGACTGGGCCTGCTAAGCTCATATCTCTTTTAACCTTAATGACCCAGTTTTTTAGGTCACTAAAATATGTACAATAACATCATTAAGTGTTAAGTGCAAAAAACAAACAACTCTCAAGTGATAAAACCACTTAAAACTACCCAAAAATCATTAAAAGAAAAATGTTACTATTTTTAACTTTTATCTTAATGTCAATTTACTTAATAGTTTTCTAAATATATGATTTCAAGTTTATAATTTCCAAAATAACATATTTCTGAATTTATTCAAAATTTACATTATATAGATTATTTTTAAATGTAATTAATGAAATATTGCAATAATTAAAATATATATTACTTTATGTTAACGTCAGGAAAAGGTTCCTTTAGCCAACGAGGTTGTTTTAGGGCCCAAGCTCACAGTTTCGTACGGTCAATGGGTTGCATGAAGAATAATGAGAATGAGATGGAGAAGTTAGAGGCGAGGATGAGAAGACACGGAAGATTTTTAGAGTGGTTCGGCCCAAAAAGATGCCTACATTCACTGTTCACTCTCTCACTATTTGGGCAGAGTAACGACACTCAGAAGTTGGATCTTTTCTTTTACAGTGAAAACCATCCCTTTTTATAGAGGAAGGGGACGTGCTACAGTAAACAGAATAAGACAAAAGCAAACAGTTAACTACAGTTACACTGACAGACAACATTTAATGCGCCGGAATCCCAATTAAAACGACTAACAGTACATTAAATGCGACCGAAGACTCATTAAATACGGCCACATCCGTCGCATCCGAGGTCTGCCCAAAGGCGATTTCTGCTGACCGGGTCAGATACGCAATGATGGGTTGTCGAGGTTGAGATTATAGCTTCTGGTGGAGGTAGCGTGCATGGCAAGCCTTGGAACTGTACTTTGCATGACGCTGTTGACTCCTGTTGACTGAAGACCTTCAGAAATGAGGCGGAGATGGATCTTCCAGCAGATAGAACACCGAATCAGGCGGGGGAACAAGAGGGTCTTTGAACACTGTCTTCTAGGAGGATCGAGGAGGCGGGTTATAAGTCGGTGTGCCCGTAGCTGGATATGGCGGTGAGGCGAGTGATGCCATGAACGAGGGAGTCGGTGCGCGGCCACGCTCAGAGATTAATAACCAGCTCAATCGGATCATCTCGAATGAGAAGGACTTGCCGGGTACTTCTGACGGGTGTCTCCTCTTTGAGGAGTACCTTGGTTGGGCGGGGTGGCGGAGAAGAAATCGGTCAATCGTGGCGAATAATCTGGCGAGCTGACTCGGTAGTCATGGATGGCGGATATCGGCAAGTATGAAAGATGAAAGCCAGCGGCCAGCGACAAGGACCATTAGTCAAACTTTAGCAAATAAAGTTGATGAGAATCAAGGCGATCTGAGCTGTGGAGAAGATGGCGGTCACGATAAACGCCTACTAGCGGGCCCCCGCTCTAGGAGAATGGGCTGGAGGGATGACGGATAATCGGGCTTCTGGGCCACTGGGCCTGTACTGTAGGTCCGTCTGGGCCAGGTTATTTTGACCGTTATTTTATCCATAACATAAAGCCCCCTGGCTCTTGGTGCTTAAAGAGGACCAGGAGACATATATTCCAGAGCGAGCAGAATAAGTGGGAGCAGTTACAGAAAAAGGGCGGTTACAATAGCTTTTGAATTCCACTTTATTGCCAGGCCACGTGGCGCTTCCCCAGACGACGGTTACTGGCCACATCGCGCGCCGTGCGCATTTAATGCACGTCACTCAATCGACACGCTGCATGATGACAAAATCCCGGGAATCGCACCATGTCGTCAGATTGGGGACGGTTGCACAGCTGTCTTCATCTAACGGTTGGGGCTGAATTATTTTAAAAAGAAGAAACACCCCTCCATATTCTTCTTCTGGCATTTTCGAGTTTCATAGGCGTTTCCATCGTCTTCTTCCTCCGCTTTGATTCTTCAACCCTGTTCAGAGGTTACTGTCTGTAACTTTCGGCGACCATCATACTCCAGGTTAGGCTCTTTTTCCGTTCACATTGTTCTCGGTACTGTTAGTTTTTGTTTTCCGCGTGGCGCTTTCCCTTCTGAGATCCTGGACCAGTTGGGGCGAATAACCTCCGTACTGCTTCTGGTCCGATATAGTCTGGTAATAGCATAGGCTAACTGGTTCGTTTCTTATTCTTCCTTTTTTCAATCCTGGGGAAAATCTATAGAATGAGGCCCTTATCTCCTCCCTTTTTGGGACTTCCTAGGCGCATGGCTTGACGTTTAGGTTTAGTCTTCTTAAGCTTTTCTTGGCTTCTTTTGTGGATGTTAGCGGCCTAACTGACTGTTTCTTCTTGTAGATGTCAAGCCGTGGACTCCGATATCTCCGAGTTATGTCTAGTGACGAAAGCTCCGGGGGGAGGTCTTCTCAGCACGATGGGGGCTCCTCGAGTGCCACCGCTCAGGGCAGCGAGGACACGCCGAGCGTCTCTGGGCGGGAGGAGACCTTCGCCTACCAGACCTTTTACCAACATGACTCCCAGATGACTGTTAGGGAGCTTAAAATCGTGGCCGATGCGTACCACTTCCCTTCCCCTTATCGTGTCATGGTTCCCGCTCATCGTGACCACGCGACTGATCCTCCTGATGGGTTCATAGCGATCAGCCGCCATCACGTGAAGATGAGGTTTAGGTTCCCGGTCCCCCCATATATAATAAATTTGCTGAATGATCTGAAGATAGCCCCTTTCCAACTCACACCGAATTCTTACGGCCAAATAACCACCCTAGCTTATACTTTCCTCAAGAACGGCCTTCCACCACCGACCCCGAACATCATTCGGAGTCTTTATTTCTTTAAATCCACCACTAATCTTCTTGATACCAAACGAGACGGTATTTACTATATCACAGCTCGTAACTCCCCTTATAAGGCGTTTCTGCCATCAAAGGTTGGCAAATCGAACGTAGGGGATTATAAATCCAAGTGGTTTTACGCTACCTGTCTGTCCCTGCAGAAACTTGCTCATTTCGACTTCTACCACGATCCTGGTAGACCCTTTTCTTCCTCTTCTTCTCTCTTTCTCTTGTGTTTCCACGCTTCGTTTTACGTACCCCATTATCACTAATGTTCTCTATTCCTGCATGCAGCTTTTGCCAAAGGGACGATCAGTCTCACGGAGGAGGAGACAAGGACGCTGAAGAGATTCGTTGAGGTGAAAGGTCCTGAGGACGATCACTTTCCAGAGAACTCCTTGTTGAGGAAATACGGGCTCACACCCGGGACAGAAACCGCGCCCTTGAGGTTGGCCTTCGACGTCGGTAAACGGAAGGGTCAAGAGGTCAAATCTGTTTTCGTTGAACCTGGTGAAGGGACCTCTGCTCCAACCCCAAAAAAGCACAAAACAATGGTGGACCTCGACATGATTTCTCCCCATTCTTCGCCTGTAGCCGGGACAGGGGGGCCTGAAGTGGAGATAACAGGCTCGAAGGAGCCCCCAGCCCCACCGACGGGCTCACCGGTCACAGTTACTGCTCCATCTGCTGCACCGCCTGGGATGAGGGTCAAAAGCTTGGCGGAGAAAACTGCGAAGCGGACAAGGGGTGCTGCCGAAAAAAGAATTTCGACTTCAGAGACTGAAGAAGAGGACGAGGAAGCCTTGGAGCCCCCTGCGAAGCGCCCGAGATCCAAAAACAAGGGCAAGGAAAAGGTGGCCGCAGCAGGAGGAATTGATGAGGAATCGATCCCTGAGGCCAATGCGGGGGAGTACTTCAACGACTTGCTGGATCGGTTGCCAGCATTATTGGGCCCCCACAAACCGGATGTCTACCAGAAGCACATTCGCGGTGACCTGTTGGTTGACTATGTCGCACGCTGCAACGTGCTTGTAAGTTCTATTTACTGTCTTGTAATCACATTTTACGCTCATATTCGTCGCTAACTTGCTATCCTTTCAGGCTTCTTTGGCCATGATGAAGATGCGTCGGGACCATCCCGACCTGATAGGGGAGAAGACTGCCCTCGAGGAGACGAAACGGGAGCTGGAGGCGGAAGTTCAGAGCCTTAAAGAGGAGTCTGCGACTGCTGCAAAAACTATCTCCGAGCTGGAGCAGAAACTTAAGGGTGCGGAGAAGACCGCGGATAAGGAGAAGAAGCTTCATCTTGCTGCCTCTGACTCACTTGCGAAGGCCACCGAGCAGATGGAGAAGATCGCCGAGGACGCTGTTATTCAGAAGAAGCGGGCTGATGATGCTGAGAGGAGCTTAGTCGCGGCACAAGAAGAGTGTCGCAAAGCGGAACTCCGAACCAACCAAGCTTGGAAGGAAGCCACTAAAAAGATAGGCAGCAAGTTTCTATATACTATGTTGCTGCGTCACCCTTCGCTAGATTATTCATACCTTAGGGAGGACGCAGTGGCGGAAGTAAAGAAATATGAGGCTTGCGCTGCTGCAGATGCCCAGAAGAAGGGGGCGCAAGGCGTTCAGAAGGAGAAGACTCCTCCAGCCCCGCAGAAGGCTTCAGACCCACCTCCCGCTCAGACCGGTGCTTCGTCGGCCCAGGGTGGTTCTTCCTCAGTTCCTCAAGGATCGACGAAGGATGAGGGACAGGGCACATCCTCTCAAGGGGCCTCCAGCAGCAAAGATCCCAAAGACGCCCCCTCCAGCTCCTCCAAGATTCCAGCGGACACTCCAGCCAGCTCCTCCAAAGCTCCTTGAAGCACGATATTTTGATATTTTTCTTCTTGCTGTGCATTGAACATTGATCAGCTTCCATAATTGTAAAAATTTTTGTTTTCGGAACAATTTTACAATTATTGTTTAATCATTATCTGAATAGGATTTCTTTTAATCTGCTTTGTTGCTCTCTCATTTTCATGAATTCAATAATAATAGATCGCGGATAAATATACCCTGCCAGATAAACAACAAATTAAGAACAATAAGGGGGGTGACCGTCTCCATATATATCTTTGGGGAGATATAATTGGGAAAATAATTCTTCGTATTGTGGACGATGCTCAGCAGAACACCTCTAACACACATAATAATCGGAGGGGTAGGAGAGAACCCTCGAAGACGAATGTACAATTTTGATCCCCCAATACGTGGTCATAACACTTTTAATATATATACCCATGTATGATAGAAGGCAAGACAGATAACAATGAATGTGTTGAAGAAGAGAGGAAACCAGATGGATAATAGGTAGACTGTCGTCGCGTCTTTTCCTGATCGCAGTCGGAGTTGATGAAAGGTTGCGTTCAGAAAGTAGGAGTTTGATCAACTCAATACAATAATCCTCTCCAGCTGCGCTCACAAGCTGAGCCTCTACAGCGTAATTCGGGCCGAGTGTCACTTCGATCGGGCCTTTTACTTTTTCAGAATCAGGGCTAAGTGTCATTTCGATCGAACCCTTTATTTTTGTCGGTGCGCGAAGGTGGAGGGGGAGGCCAGTCAGTGAGCGGCGATTAGGTGCGCGGGCTCGTGGCCGTTTTCACCCTTCCTGCCCCTTAGGGCCATTAGATGTTGAAGCTTTAAGTTGACGCATGGCCGTTTGGTGGTGTACCTTTCATAAGAACACATGTAGGCATTTGATGTTAGAAATATTCCATCACAATTGATAGACGATTCTCATTATATCTATACATGGTTTGTTTTTACATATGCGACAGAATAGCGACAGTAAACAACAATACAACACTTAAGTGTAGTACATCCTCAGGTGGATGGAGTTCCAAGCCCTTGGCAGGATTGCCCCGTCCATGTCCGCCAAGTGGTAGGCTCCGTTGTTCAGGCTCTCGTGGATCATGTAAGGTCCTTCCCAGTTCGGTCCCAACACTCCTTCACATGCTTTGCGAGCACCGGGCAGGATCTCTCGAAGGACAAGGTCACCCGGCTTGAATTGACGTACCCGGACCTTTTTATTGTAGTGTCTGGCCATCCTCTGCTGGTAGACGGCCGACCTGAGGCGAGCAGCTTCTCTTGATTCCTCGAGTAAGTCTGAGTTGGTGGCCAGGAGCTGGTTGTTGTCGTCGAAGTTGAAGTTTGCCCTACGGTGACTGTAGACTTCGAATTCTGCTGGAATCATGTCTTCAGACCCGTAGACCATTGAGAAGGGGGTCTCTCCAGTAGTACTGCGGGTGGTAGTGTGGTAGGCCCACAACACTTTCTGTAGCTCGTCAACCCACGCTCCTTTCCTGGCTTCAAGTTTAGTTTTTAGGATCTGCTTGATGATTTTGTTGACCGCTTCCACCTGACCATTAGCTTGCGGGTGGTCAATTGCAGAGAAGCTTTTGATAATGCCGAGGCTGTGGCAGAACTCCTGAAACTGCTCACTTGTGAATTGGGTTCCGTTGTCTGTCACCAGTTGCTGAGGGACGCCGAACCTGCAGATTATATGATCACATACAAACTTCTCAATCTTTGTCGTGGAGATCTCGGCCAGCTCCTTTGCTTCTGCCCATTTGGTGAAGTAATCAACGGCCACAACGACATATTTACACCTTGCTCGTCCTACTGGAAGAGGTCCAATTAGGTCCATGCCCCAGATGGTGAAGGGCCATGGACTGATCATCTGACGGAGGTAGGCTGGTGGAGCTCGGGGAACCTTAGAGAATCTCTGGCACTTGTCACATTTCTTCACCAGGTCGATGGCGTCCTTCTTCATTGTCGGCCAGTAGAAACCTTGCCTGAGTGCTTTCTGAGTTAAAGAGAGCCCTCCAGCATGGTTGCCGTAGTGTCCTTCATGTATATCCCTCATCAAGGCAGTGCACTCCGGCTCATCAATGCACCTGAGAAGAGGGGTTGAAAGGCCCCTTTTATAGAGGACGTCACTATAGATACAGTACCTGACCGCTCTTACTCGTAGACGGCGTGCCTCCATCTTATCCTCTGGCAGTGTGCCTTCTTGCAAGTAATTGACAAGTGGGCACATCCATGATCCATCCACCACGGTCAGAGTCATCACTTCCATGTCAGACTTGGTACTTGGTTTAGGTAGGAACTCCACAGGTATGCTTTCGGTGCAGTCCGTATCTTGAGCGGATGCCAGACTAGCCAGAGCGTCTGCGTGGGAGTTCTGGGCTCGCGGGATCTGGTTCAGCTCGAATGCTTCGAAAGCCCCCAGTAATTTCTGAACCTCCTGCAGATAGGCCGCCATCTTCGCCCCCTTGGCCTGATATTGACCTTTTATCTAGTAGATAACCAATTGGGAATCGCTGAAGATCCTAAGTCGTTCCACCTGCATCCTTCTAGCCAGACGAAGCCCTGCCAGCAGCGCTTTATACTCCGCCTCATTGTTAGTTGCTCGGAAGCCGAATTTAAGGGCACAAAGGAACTTACCCCCGTCTGGATTAATCAACAGGATTCCGGCTCCAACGCTCCTTTCGTAAGAGGACCCGTCCACAAAGAGCTCCCAGTATGGTCCTTCAGAAGTTTCAGCTTGATCGTCCACCGGTGCTGTAAACTCAACAATGAAGTCTGCCAGTGCCTGACCCTTGATCGCCGGCCTTGGTATGAACTCGATGTCATATTGGACGAGCTCAATGGCCCACTTGATGAGTCGGTCGGAATTGTCTGGTTTTTGAAGGATTTGCTTCAGAGGGTACCTGGTTAGGACTTCGATCTTGTGTGCCTGGAAGTATGGACGCAGCTTCCTGGATGCCATCACCAGACAGTAGGCGAGCAGCTCCATTGGGGTGTATCTGGTTTCTGCCTCGACCAGCTTCTTACTTACAAAGTACACCGGCACCTGTGCTCAATTTCCTTTTTGCCTTATCAATGCTGCGCTCAGGGCGTGCTGGGAAACCCCCAGGTAGATGGTTAGAGTTTCCCCCTCTTTCGGTTTAGTCAGCAGCGGAGCGCGCCCTATGTATTCCTTTAACTGCATGAAGGCGGCTTCACACTCATCGGTCCACTTGAAGTTCCTGGCCTTCTTTAACACCTCAAAGAACAGAACACATCTGTCGGAGGCCTTGGAGACGAAATGGCTTAAAGCCGCAATCTGGCCGTTTAGACTCTGAATGTCTTTCACATTTCTTGGCGACCTCATGTCCAGCAAGGCTTGTATCTTCTCCGAGTTAGCTTCTATTCCCCTGTTGTTTACAACGAACCCAAGAAATTTACCTGAGGAGACCTCAAAGGCGCACTTGAGAGGGTTGAGTTTCATTTGATACTTCCTCAGGATCCTGAACATTCTTTCAAGATCGCAGACATGATCGGCGGCTTTTTCCGACTTCACAAGCATGTCGTCCACGTAGACCTCCATACTCTTCCCGATCAACTCTTCAAACATTCTGTTCACCAGTCTCTGATAAGTAGCTCCTGCATTTTTTAGGCCGAAGGGCATTACCTTGTAGCAGTAGAGCCTCCGGTCAGTGGTGAACGATGTGCATTCCTCGTCTTTAGGGTCCATGGGGATCTGGTTGTAGCCCGAGTAAGCATCCATGAAGCTAAGGAGTTCATGTCCCGCCGTCGCGTCCACCAGCTGATCAATTCTGGGCAGAGGGAAACTATCTTTCGGGCAAGCTTTGTTAAGGTCCGTGAAGTCTATGCAGGTTCTCCACTTCCCGTTTTTCTTCTTTACCAGCACGGGGTTAGCTACCCATTCCGGATATTGAACCTCTCGGATGAACTTGTTGGCCAGGAGCTTGTCCACTTCTTCCTTCAGGGCTTCGCTGCGTTCCTGATTCATTTGCCTCATTTTCTGGCAGACCGGTAGGTGGCGGGGGTTGACGTTCAGCTTGTGAGTCATCACGCTCGAGTCAATTCCCACCGTATCCCCATGATTCCAGGCGAATATATCTGTATTTTTCTTGAGGCAGTTAATTAGTTGATACTTTACCTCCGGGACTAGGCTTCTACCCAGCTTGAGACACCTTGACGCATCAACCTCCGCAACCGGGACGTCCTCAAGCTCTTCTACTGGACCAGTATTTTGATGTACGTCGAATTTCTTGGGATCCAGATCATGACTGACCCTTGACGAAGTGATTACCTGTAATTCCAGTTCCGAAATCGCCTCCGCCTTCTTCCCTTGGGACCCCTTCCTGATCGCGTCAACATAGCAGCGACGAGCCATGGATTGCTCGCCCTGCACACACCCTACGCCATCGGGAGTTGGGAACTTCACCGCGAGGGCCTTGGTGGAGATAACCATGTCAAGATCGTTCATCGCGGGCCTCCCCATTACCACATTGTACGCCGAGGGAGAATTGATGATGAGGAAGTCCGCCAGCACCGTGGACTGCTTGGTCCCATCGCCGAGGGTCAAAGGCAATCTAATTTGTCCAGCAGGAATGACCGAGTCCCCAGTAAATCCGTAAAGGGGTTCAGGGGATGGTTTCAGCTGATCATCATCGATCCCTATTTGATCGTAGCAGTCTTTGTACATGACATTCACGGAGCTGCCAGTGTCTATCATGATTCTCTTCACCACCGAGTTCCCGATACGCGCCCTGATTACCAAAGCGTCATTGTGAGGGAGGCGGACATCCCGCACGTCTTCATCAGTAAACACAATGTCCTCCGCCACCTTCTTGGCTTTCTTGGCAGGTCTCCCTGACTCTCCCTGCTTCCCAGGCTGGACGCGTCTTGCCTCCCGTACAAATTGTTCCTGAGATCGGTTAGATTCTCCTGCTCACGAGGGTCTCCCATGGATTGTATGGATGGTCCTGATGGAGGGCCTTTGGGTAGAATTCAGCTCTGGCTGGTTTTGAGCTGGAGGGTCTTCTGAACGCTGGCGCGACCGTTGCTGTTGAGAAGGTCGCCTTGGGGGTCTCATGACATAATCCTTCAGGCGGCCATTTTTGATTAATTCCTCGATGGCATCTTTGAGCGCCCAACAGTCGGAGGTATTGTGCCCAATGTCGTTGTGGTAGGCGCAGAATTTGTTCCTGTCTCTTTGCCCTTTTGGACCCTGAAGGGGAGCCGACCTCCCAAAATTCTCTCTGTTCTTCTCAGTCGCAAATATTCGGTCTTGGGTATCCGACAGGGTATTGTATGTGTTGTAACGACTTCGATACCGTGGCCGCCCCGATCCCCGACTGCTATCCGGTCTCTAACAGTCTCTAGCTTTCTTGGCAACCTGCTGGTTTTCCCTTCGCCCTCCAGGGTGGCTTCCCCCGTTGTTTCTTTTTCTCTCATGACTGGAAGTACCAGCTTCGTCCCTCTGAGCACTGGTCTTCCTAGGATTGGTCACTTCCTCCCACCGGATTTCCTTTTTCGCTCGCTCATAGAACTCTCTCAGGTCCTTGACGGGGGACCTATATATGCTCTCGTACAATTTACCATCCTTCCTCAGACCAGACGAAATGGCCGACAAAACCCCTTCATCCGTAGGGTTTTTCACATTCGTCACCTCGCGCCTGAACCTGTTAATATATTCTTTTAGAGGCTCACCTGGGCATTGGCAGACGGTAGAAAGGTGGCAGGGTGGTGCAAGACGCCTTTTCAGTGCCTTATACTGGTTTAGAAACTTCTGCTGGCATTCGTCCCAATTATTGATGCTGCGCGGGGGAAGGCTCCTGAACCACGTCCGCGGAATGTCCCCGAGAGTAGCTGGGAACACTCGACACTTTACGAGCGGACTCGTTGTCTGGAGGTCCATCTGGATGTTGAAGGCGTCCAGATGATCGTAGGGGTCGGAGTTTCCTCTGTACTGGGGAATGTTGGGGACTTTGAACCTTGGAGGAAGCGGCTCCAGCTCAATCTCCGCAGCGAATGGGGTCCTTTCCCCGGCTTGGCCCCTCTGTTCTTGTACCGCAGGTCGCGCTTCCAGCTGCCGGACCCTTTGGAGGAGTTCTGCTACCAACGTACCCCGTGTTTCAGTTCTTCCAACGACGGAGTGCCCATCTCTTCTGCTCGGGGATCGGTTGTTTCTACCAGCTTGCCCTTCAGCATCAGGTGCTGGTCCTGTTCTATCTACATGGGTCGGGATTCGATCATGATTGCGGCCAGCCTGCTCCGGCCGATGCCCATCGCGGGCTCGTGGGGGTTGAGCATTAGAATGCACGCTGTAGGAATGGACAGACCCTTCTCGTTCAAACTCTCTGGCACCCCTCCTACTCACATCGGGATCTTCCGCGTGCCTCCTACGGGGAACATTTCTTTCTGGAACGGCCTGGGGAGGAACTTGAGGAGGTTGGACTTGATTCCGGAACAGGGTCCTAACTTCACCCATAAACTCCGCGACGGTATTCTCCAGCCTCTCTTGTCGTCGCTGTATCGCCTGCATTGCATCTCCGCCTGCTGCATTACATGTAGGTTGGCGAGTTGGGAGGGGGGGGATACCTTGAGCGTCTCCCGCCCTCGGCACGTTAGACGTCCCTGCGCCATTATTGGACACTCCTCCAGTAGGCATGGCTGGTTGATGGTCTGAAGCTTCCGCACGGTTTTCTGTTGCATTAAAGTCTCTAGGAATCCTCCCTCTAACCATGGCGAATGGAGAAAGAGCTGTGAAAGCTAACGGGTGGAAAGGTGACGAAAACTGAAGATGAGCCCCTCATTATAGCGCCAAAAATGTTAACGTCAGGAAAATGTTCCCTTAGCCAACGAGGTTGTTTTAGGGCCCAAGCTCACAGTTTCGTACGGTCAATGGGTTGCATGAAGAACAATGAGAATGAGATGGAGAAGTTAGAGGCGATGAGGAGAAGACATGGAAGATTTTTAGAGTGGTTCGGCCTAAAAAGATGCCTACATCCACTGTTCACTCTCTCACTATTTGGGCAGAGTAACGACACTCAGAAGTTGGATCTTTTCTTTTACAGTGAAAACCGTCCCTTTTTATAGAGGAAGGGGACGTGCTACAGTAAACAGAATAAGACAAAAGCAAACAGTTAACTACAGTTACACTGACAGACAACATTTAATGCGCCGGAATCCCAATTAAAACGACTGACAGTGCATTAAATGCGACCGAAGACTCATTAAATGCGACCGCATCCGTCGCATCTGAGGTCTGCCCAAAGGGGATTTCTGCTGATCGGGTCGGATACGTAATGATGGGTTGTCGAGGTTGAGATCATAGTTTCTGGTGGAGGTAGCGTGCATGGCAAGCCTTGGAACTGTACTTTGCAATGTGCTATTGACTCCTGTTGACTGAAGACCTTCAGAAGCGAGGCGGAGATGGATTTCCAGCAAATAGAACATCGAATCAGGCGGGGGAATAAGAGGGTCTTTGAACACTGTCTTCCAAGAGGATCGAGGAGGCGGGTTATGAGTCGGTGTGCCCGTAGCTGGATATGGCAGTGAGGCGAGTGATGCCATGAACGAGGGAGTCGGTGGGTGGCCACGCTCAGAGATTAATAACCAGCTCAATCGGATCATCTCGAACGAGAAGGACTTGCCGGATACTTTTAACGGGTGTCTCCTCTTTGGGGAGTACCTCGGTTGGGCGGGGTGGCGGAGAAGAAATCGGTCAATCGTGGCGGATAATCTGGCGAGTTGACTCGGTAGTCATGGATGGCGGATATCGGCAAGTATGAAAGATGGAAGCCAGCGGTCAGCGACAAGGACCATTGGTCAAACTTCAGCAAATAAAGCTGATGGAGAATCAAGGCGATCTGAGCGGCGGAGAAGATAGCGGTCACGATAAACGTCCACTAGCGGGCCCCCGCTCCAGGAGAATGGGCCGGAGGGATGACGGATAATCGGGCTTCTGGGCCACTGGGCCTGTACTGTAGGTCCGTCTGGGCCAGGTTATTCTGACCGCTATTTTATCCATAACACTTTACAATTTTAATTTTTATCGTAATAGTAATTCAACTTAAAAACATTTTGTTTATTTTTATTTAAATATATAAATTTAATCTACTTTACAATAATAATTTATTTATACATATATAATTTTTTTAAAAAATACTTTACTATAATAATTAATCATATTTTAATTATAAATAAAAATATTATTATTATATACGTAAAAGTGTTTTAATATTTATTAAATAATTTATTATAATTTCTTATATTATATTAAATGAAGTTAGATAATAACTAATAATAAAAAGATATAAATGTTAAAATACTAATTTCAGATAATTTTTATTTTAAAAAATAAATAATATTACTATATATTCAGAGATAAGGGAAAAAAGTAAACATGTCGTTCAGAAATTAGGTTTTGTCACTATTCAGTCTTTAGTCTTTAAAAACACTATTCAGTTTTTAATTTTTAGTAATATTATTCAGTCTTCAAATAAAAAAACAAATAACTCCTAACTTTTTTTAAGTGATTATTCATCTTCCTTTAATTAGTAATAATGCGATTTAAGTAAAAATCTCTCTTGCATCATTAGAATAGCTATTATAATTACAATAATACTGCTACAACATAATATTATACAATACCAAACACAAATTAAGTGACAGAAACTTAGTAAGGAAAGACTTATTAATCGGAATTGAAAATAAAATGTAATTATAAGTTTCATTTAAAAGAGAATTACGAATGTAAACTTAATTCCTTAAGTGAGAGGAAAGAATTTTGTTATATTATTAACTTAAGTTTTTGATCAGTGTATGAGGACTATCTAACTTAATTTTAGTTTTATTTTCAGGATAATCCTAATTTTTTCTCTATTATTTGATGTAATTGCTAACTAACCCCCTTATAATTTGAAGAAATCTCATTTTTCCCCTTTTATTAATTCTGTTAGTAAAAAGTGGACTTTAACCATAGAAGTGTGCAAAAAGACAAAATGGCCCTGAATTTATATAAAAAGCTAAGAAAATAAAAAAATAATGAAAATAATTTATTAAAAAAAATTTAATCTCTACCGTCAATCTCTAGTTCATCTTAAAATGGAAAAAAAATTGAAAGACATATTTCTGGCTTAGAAACCCAAAAAATTCATCTTCATCAATGACTATATCAAACCTAAACCAAACCTAATTTATCTATTTCACCTAGTTCATCATCTTGATCCATCATCAATGCCTAAACCAAATTCAAACAAAATCCAGTTCATTATCTTTAACCATCATCAATCTTTAAACCATTGTCAACCCTCAAATGCTAACAATCTCTCCTCTTTCTTCCACTATGAACCACCATTAATAGATCATTAACATCATCAATATCAACATAATTTTTTTAAACAAATTTAAAAAAATTGGGTTTCAAATTAAAAAAAAAAATGAAAAGTGAAAAATCTTCTTCTTCATTTGTCATCAATGAACACCAAATCAACAATAACAAACAACCATATTGCATTTGAAAAAAAAAAAAATCCAAATTCATCACCTTATCATCGAAAAATTGAGGGAAAACAAAAAAGAAAAAAGCTAAAAAAATGTAAACATGAAGTCCCATTCGTTGGAGAGTAGGGGTTCTTCAACGAAAAAGACCCAACGGTCTTTATCGCACGAAGATTATAACTGGTCTTTGTGCAATGGAGACTAGAACTGATCTTCTGGCAATAAAGATAAGATCTGGTCTCTGTCGCCAAGGGACCAGTTCTAGTCTCCAAGCGATGGAGACCTTGGTCTTCGACCTAATGCCACTTTTGAAAATGAAAGAAGAAAAAGATGTCCTCCATGCCAACCACTGGTTTTCGACGAAGAAGAAGAGGAGGATGGAAGAAGAAAAAGAAGATGGAAGTAGCAAATGGATATAGGATGGTCAAATGGAAGAAAATGGATAGATTTTTTTTTTTTTTTTTTTTTTTTTTTGGGTTTAAACAAATTTATTGTTTTAATTTTTTTTTTAATTTCATTTAATAAATTTTTTTATTGTTTTCATTTGGTCGGTAGAGATGACATTTTTTTTTTAATTAAAAAAATCTAATTTAATTAATTAATTAATTAACATTATAATATATTTTATTTTGATTTGATAGTTTTGCTCTTCTACATGAACCATCAAATATTGACTTCTAACGTCAAAGTTGACAGCAGAGAGTTTTTTAGATATTTTAATAAACTACAGGGGTACATATCAACAAACTGTAGGGGAATATTAATTATTTCTCAAATCAAGGAGGGATTTTGGCTATTTTATCAAATTACATGAGAGAAATTGAGATTATCCATTTTTTTTTTGAACAAGTATAGAAATAGTACATTATATTAATGACTCAACATTTATGTCATTTTTTTAAAAATATAACAATTGAGTCCTAAAATATATAAAAAATGTCATTAGATAACACTTTTAAATATTACATTGACAATCTTACCCCATTTCAATAAAATTAACAATTGAGTCATAAACTTTATTTTTTTTTATATAAATACCTTTGATAAAACTGGTGAGATTACTATATGTTTTGAAAAATGACTCAATTATTACATTTATTGTAAGAATATTTTGGTATTTTTATATATGATTTATGCTCAATTGTTATATTTTTTGAAAAATGACATAAATATTGAGTCATTAATATAATGTGCTATTTTTGTATTTGCCCCTAAATTATATGTAAAAATATCAAAATATTTTTACAATAAATATAACAATTGAGTCATTTTTAAAAAAATGTAATACTTTCATCAGTTTTATCAAGGGTATTTGTGTACAAAAAAATAAAGTTTAGGACTCAGTTGTTAACTTTATTGAAATGAGATAAAATTATCAATTCAATATTTAAAAGTATCAACTGGTTATATATATATATATATATATATTTCAATTGGAAGCAAATAAAAGGCAAGTGAGAACTAAGGGAAAAAAAGCCCGATGGACACGATGGGCTTGTAAAAGAGAGAAGATAGAAAGAGAATGGGCTAATAGATATGCGCTAGGCCCATTGTCAGCAAAATCATAAATTGAAATAATTAAACAATAACAAATGTTAACAAATTTGGCACATAAACTGCTAGCGTACGTACGCCTCTTTAACCATACAACGGGAGGTTGATCTTTTCCAAATGCTAAAAATGAATGAATGAATGTAAAGGTAGGTACAAATAAACGGGTGGCACATATTCTCCTAGGGTGAGTTCCACCTCCCTAAATAAATTTTATACATAAGTGTAAGTATTGATTTCTTTCCATCATAAAAAAAGATATTTGAATTGTCAATGGTCAAGTAGTGCAGTGGAGACACACATTTTAGCCATGGTCTTATGTCATTGTTCGATGTCCACCACTTTCAATAATAAAGATGAGATTTTTTTTTATATATATTGATTATTTTTTATTCATATATGGATAATTTTTAACTATATTAGAGTCATTTATTCGGACCGTATTATTAGAATTCTGTCAATTTAGTTTCGGTTATTTTTTAGTTTGTTTCAATATAAAAAAAAATAAAAAAAATAGATATTTGAATTGTGTACTAGAGTGATTGGTTTCCTGGAATAAATAAAGAAATAAATAAACGAGTCTTTATGGATGCGCAGACGTAGTATTATATGGTGACATGCACAAAGCCAGAGCCGGGTCCCGCCTAATTAAAATCGAGTTGGTGCTACAATTTTGTCCCTTTTCTCTCTCTCTCTCTCTCTCTCTTCTCTGTATTCTCGCTCTCTTCCATTCAGCGAGAAACAAAAGAAGAGAGAAAATAAAGAAAAGAAAGGAAAAAAAAAAAAAAAAAGAAACCAAACGAAACGTTTCTCGTTTTCACCAACAACTGACGGATTTCGCATTTCAATTTGATGATCCGACGACACTCTATGCGCAGGCCGATGGTTGTCGCTTTGTTGACTTTTCGTTTCTCCTGACTCCAGCCCTAGGGTTAGGGTTTCTTCGCCGGATGAAATCTCTCCTCCTCCTCCTCCTCTGAAATCCTACAAGTTCCTCCACGGAGTTTCGTTTTCGAAGGTACGATTCGTGTTTTCTTCGAATTCCTTTTGTTTATTTTGAATTCGTTTTGTTGATTTTTCTGTTATGTGAAAGATGGTACCTTTAATTTGGATTGCATATAAACGTGAAAAGTGTATTATGGGTAGGGTTAGGGCATCAAGGGAAATGGAAGCGTCTGGTAATAATACGGACGCCTATAGAGGTTCTTCTGGAACAAGTAGTAATTCGAGAAGATATGGGATGTTTTCGGCCTCTAATATAATTCAGGCGCCTATTTCTATGTTGTTAGAGTATTCGGGTCTTTTAAGGACCAGGTCGAGTCATCAGGAATCCGAGTCTTTGATTAGTTCTGGTGTGCATACCCGTCTTGATGGTTCTACTGTAAATGCCAACAATGGTGAGGTTGCTATTAGGATAATTGGGGCGGGGGAGCATGAGCACGAAAGAGATGGGTCTGGAGGATTGGTGGTTGGGCAGGTCAGGGAAGTGATCAGTCAGGGTGAAGTGCCATCTGTGTCTTTGGTAGCTGATAATCAGGCAGATATTAGGACTGATCGTGGGGTGGCGGCAGCGGTGTCTGGTGATGGTGTTTCTCAGTCTTCTAATGGGAATGGTGACACTGAAGCTGGGGATGGGCCTGTTGCTAATGGGAGGGATTCTTCGTATCAGAGATACGATATTCAGCAAGCTGCAAGGTGGATTGAGCAGGTCCTTCCTTTTTCTTTGCTTCTTTTGGTGGTCTTCATTCGTCAGCATTTGCAAGGTATACTTTCTATCTTTTATTTCCTAATATTTATTGGTAATGCTTGGGATTGTCACATTTGGCTATTGTGTGCTCTGGTTTGATTTGCTTTGTCTACAT
Organism: Dimocarpus longan; assembly: GCA_022984855.1. Classification (NCBI taxonomy): domain Eukaryota; kingdom Viridiplantae; phylum Streptophyta; class Magnoliopsida; order Sapindales; family Sapindaceae; genus Dimocarpus; species Dimocarpus longan. Next base: position 1,499,708 of record CM041026.1, read on the forward strand.
TTTCAACCCTTGGTTTCTCCAACTTTATGTTATATTTCTTCCATGGGGGCTTGCAGGCTTCTTTGTTACGATTTGGATTGCGGCTGTCATGTTTAAGTCAAATGACATTCTACGGAAACAAACAGCTTTGAAGGTGTTGTGATATGTCATTTCATGTTCTTATTTATTATTCCGTGTTTGTGCTCGATTAAAATATGAGAGTGAGAGCAATCTGCACCATTTTTCACTGTGATTAAAATATGAAAAATTAAGCTGGTCAAATTTGTGGTGGCTGCAGGGAGAGAGGAAGATCTCTATTTTGATTAGTATTTCAGTTGCATTCATGCTTCATGTTGTTGGTGTCTACTGGTGGTATAGGAATGATGATCTTTTGTACCCGTTGATCATGCTACCTCCCAAATCCATACCACCATTCTGGCATGCCATCTTCATCATCATGGTCAATGGTATGTTATCCTCAAGCTATTTGTCTGGCTATCTTTGTGTTGCGCAAGTGTTGTAGATATTCATGGCTGTGATGATTGTTATTTTGTGCCACTTTCATTCAGTGCATCCTTCTTACTCTTAGGTTGTGGACAGAAAGTGTTGGGAGCTTGGATATTTTGATAAATAAATGAGCTAAATGACATGAAAATGCTTTTTAATCTTTGTTTTGTGCTGTGGTGAAGAAATTTGTGGCTATTATGATTTGTTATCTTGTGCCACTTTTATTTAGTGCATCTTGTAGGCAAAAAGTGTTGGTAGCTTGGGGGGGGGGGAAGGAGTGTGGGGGAGGAATTTTTTGATAAAAAACAAGTGAAACAAAATGAAAATATTTTTATCTTGTTTGTAGTTTTAGCGAGAACCAGCGAAACTCACTTTTTTATTTTTTATTTTATTTTACACTGAAAGCACTATGGGTCGGAATGCGGCTTGAGGCGAATGCCTTGTTTGTTTCCAATGTGGCAACCGCCCTTAGTGCATAGTTATCAAAGGCGCGCCTAGGCATAAGACGACTTAAGGCGCATGACCGGTGCCTCGCATTACTGGAGGCGATGCAGGTTTGGTTAGGTGCTTGCCTCGCTCACCTAGGCACGAAGGCACAACTCGCGGTTCGCCATGTGAAACCCTAGGAGTTTAAAAGGGTCAATGTTGGGTCAAAGGGCTAAACCAGTGTTTTTTTGGCTAATCTTCACCCTTTCTCCTCTTCTTTTATCTCGTCGCCCAAACCACCTTGCCAGCAGCTAGAAAAGCTTGCTAACCATCGGAAACTGCCTTCCAACCACCAAAATCATACGTTTGAAGCTGCCCAGCCGCCGATCTGCTCACGTTGGTGTTCTAGCCGTCAAAAAACTGGCATTTCGTCCGTTGGTGATGGGTGGTTGCTTGGCTACTGTGGGATTGGGGTTGAAAAAGGGAAAGAGATGGCTGCGGCTGCTATGAGTGTGGAGGTTAGAGTTTACAACTGTTGTAAACTTAAATATATACTTAGAAAAAATTGTAAATGGCCCCTAACTTTTGATAAAATATCTAATTAGACCCTCTGATATGAAAAACGTACAAAAGCATCCCTATAATTATATATACATATACAAAAAAAACCTAAACTTTATGACTTTATAATATTTTACCTAAACTTTATGACTTTATAATATTTTAAGTCTTTTTTAATAAAAGTTTTGCTTTGTGTCGGAAAGGAGCGCCTCATCTTGTTCATCTTGAGCCTCAGGCTCTTGCAGTGTTTTAAAAGGCGAGGCGAGGCGGCGCACGAAGGCGGCGCCTCGCCGTCTTGTGGTCATTAGCGCCTCAAGGAGGTTACCAAAGGCGGAGGCGGTCGCCTTAAAGCGAGGCGCCCGGAGGCGGTCGAAGGGATGATGGGAGTAGAATCTGATAATATGTTAAAGCTTTCAAACCAATCACAATCCACAAAGCCAAAACGTCTCTCTGTCTTTTTAATGATGCAAATTTGTGAAGAAAGCTAAATAAGAATGGTAGAAGAAGAGAAGAGGAAAGAAGGGGGTGTTTTCATGGCATAGATGGGTGCAGAGAAGCAGAGAATGCGGAAGAAGAAGCTAGAAGATGAAAAGCTAGACTTTATTTGTTTTAAGGGAGTTTATATATAATTTTTAATTTAGTTGTCATTTCCCAAAAAATTAAATAATGTGCTGTCACCAACTCCTTTTCTCTGTAGGTTCTATTGGGTACTGACCCCACGTTTCAAAAAAAAAAGTAAATAATAAAATTTCAATTCTAACCACATTTTTTTTACTAAATATCTTACAGTAATATCTGCCATTAAAATCAAAGATTTAGTAGAAAAACATATTTTAATATAATACTATTTTTAATTTAAAATCACTGTAAGATGAGATTCCATAAACAAATTAAATTTTTAATCCCCTCCCAGCCAAAAAAAAAAATAATTTTTAGTTTTATTAATATTTATTAAATATTATATTATCCCTTTTTCTATAACCTTTTATATAATTACAAACTTGAGATTTTGTATGTTTAGTTATTATTATTAGATTTATTTTATTTTATTTGATACTTATGTTTAATATTGATTTTCACTATCTTTTTAAAGATTATTGATGATTTTGTAAGTTAAGGTTTATATATATATTTTATTTAGAATTGAGGCGGTCGCCTCGATTGCCTCAAGGCGATCGCCTCGATTGCCTCAAGGCGATCGTCGAGACTCTATCGCCTCGTCTCGCCTTTCGCCTTTTAAAACATTGGGCTCTTGAGCCCTTTGCACCTTGGTGTGCCTTTTGCCTTTTAAAACTATGCCCTAGTGATTAAGGTGACTGCCTCAAGCTCGCCTCGTTTGAGGTGATGGTGAGGCGGCCTTCCATGCTGGAAGCCCAGAAAAACACAATGGTGAGGTGGTTACCATGTTTCCAATAATGTTTGAAGGTTTTTTAGGAGTTTCAAAAGAGAAAACACGTTGTCGGCGACCTTTGAAGGCTAATCAAAGCTTAATTCGGTATATCACTCTGATTTGAAGGTTTCCGATGAGTGCCTATGAGACTTCAGCAATTTTTGGAGCTTTCTGGTGGGTTGCCGGCAAGAGAAGATGATTTTCGATAGATCACCTATGGCAGATGTGGTGGCAACAAAAGAGAGTGGGAGGGTCAAGGTCGCCTCAATCGTGCCTTGTCTCATATTTGCCTTTTAAAACCTTGAAATCAACTAACCGTTCACAAGAAAGCTTTGAAAATTATGCTGATCATGTCATGTCTTAAATATTCATTTTTAAATAGATAACTACTACAATATAACCTCTTTAATTTGATACTTGAAATTAATAATTAATCATTTCTTTTATATAATAAATTTTGTTGGTCCCTACTTGGGCCAAAGAGATAAAATAATAATTTTGAGTTAATTATAAGATAATACATGTATGAAATTTCCTTCTAAGAATTGTGGGCCCTCTCATTCTAGAAATTAATAATCTGCTAAAAAGCATAGAGTTGACTGTGATACTTTTTTAAATGTGAAATCTATTGTTGCTTATTTATTTACATTTTTTAAAATTCAAGTCTAATTGGATCTCGTCTTGAATTTTGTCAATTTGCAACAAGAAATTGTATAGTATTATTGATGCTTTAAGTGCTTCATTGCGTGGAACAAGCTCCAAAATTAGTATGAATTATTTAACTTCAACGTATTAAATGTGTTGTAAAATATATGTTTGCAATAAAAGAAAATGATACACACTCTTTATCTTCATAAATTTATTAAGGATTTATTTATCAATTAATTAATATCTCCATTAATTAAAAGGTTTTGTATGGTTTTAACATTATTAATATATATAGGTTATATCGTATTTAAGTGGACAAGTTTATCTATGCTTGCTTGATATAATAGTAAACTTGTTATTTTTGGTGGTATTTTAATATGAGTTTCTTTCAGATACTTTGGTCCGACAAGCGGCGATGGTGTTGAAGTGTTTTCTGTTAATGTATTACAAGAATAGTAGAGGTCGAAATTATCGAAAGCAGGTGGGTAATCTATGATGGAATAATGTTACACTTCCCTAGCTTAAATGATGTGGCAAATTGATTTGTAGCAATCACTACTTGTATGATGATGTATTGATGATGGGGTAGTTACAAATCAGCTTTTCACATCATTTAAGATATGAATTTGGATAAATTTTTGGGTAATATAACATTACTCTATTTGATGTTGCATTAAAAAAATATACACGCATGCTGACTGCTTCTAAAAGAAGATTTTTTAAATTGGCTTCTTCTTTATCTTTTAGTAATTTTAAATATGTTTTGTTCCTTATCATCGTCCTTATCTTTTATGAGAATTAGACTGTAAGGTGTGTCTTCAACTTCTATTTAAATTTTGAATTCATTACTTTCTGACTGTGGACATTCTTGTTTTCCAGGGCCAGTTGTTAACTTTGGTTGAGTATATGATGCTGTTATACCGTGCTTTATTGCCAACCCCAGTTTGGTATCGTTTCTTCTTAAATAAAGAATATGGGAGCCTCTTCTCATCACTAATGACAGGGCTATACTTAACTTTCAAGCTCACATCTGTTGTTGAGAAGGTATGATTATCCTTATGATTGACTTTACTCGAGTAGAGAGTGGCTTAGCATGCATTCTTCTCTTTCTCTCTCCCCCTCCCTGCTGTTTACACTTGTATGTATTGTGAATTTCAGGTGCAATCCTTCTTTGCTGCATTGAAAGCCTTATCCCGTAAAGAGGTGCATTATGGAGCTTATGCAACATCAGACCAGGTAGTTTGGACTTTGCCTTTTTCCCTAATTCCAAGCATTGAATGATCTGAATATTTGTCTATGTTATACGGCAGGTGCTGCATTTCTACCTTCAATACAATATTTTCTGTCATTCATATTGTCAATTATTGAGTTCTTGTTAAAGATGAGAGAATCTATTAATAAAATGTGTTGCACAGATGTCAACGTCAGCGAATTCAGTGTAACTGATCTTTCTTAAACTTGGCCTCCAATGTCATTGATTTGGGCTAGGTGTAGTTTCCTTTCTTATGTCCCATATTTTATGAGTAAAGTTATATTTTCTTGTCAGTGCAACTTGTTAGGATTTTAAACACCCTGACTGATATTTTGCCTTAGTTGTGGAATTATGGAATTTCCAAGAAGTATGGCACGCTGCACAAAAGCCTAACTGAATCATATATTCCCGAATTAAGAGAATACTTGGTCTGTTTTTAGTCTCATTGATTGTAGAAGACGTCATCCATCTCTTGCACATTTTTTCTTGAGATGAAAGGCAATGTATTGTCTTATGAAAACCATTTACCAACACTCTACATGTTAGCATACCTTATACTTTAACTCTGTTGTGTGACCTTTCTGATATGTTGCTGGTTTGAGATTCTGAAGTATTTTGAGTGGTTTATAATCTTTAATTTGATGTGAAACTGTGAAAGTGTCATTGTGTCTAAGCTACTTGCGATCTATTGCAGGTAAATGCAGCTGGAGATTTGTGTGCTATTTGCCAGGAGAAGATGCATGCTCCTATTCTACTTCGTTGTAAACACATATTCTGTGAAGATTGTGTGTCAGAGTGGTTAGTTTATGATTCTGACCTGAATTGTGAACTGTAGTCGTTAACAGTGATTATTTTCTGCGTCTTGTGGATGATTGACATCTGTTTTTCCAGGTTTGAGAGGGAAAGGACTTGCCCGTTATGCAGGGCTTTGGTCAAGCCAGCAGATCTCAGATCATTTGGGGATGGATCAACTAGTTTGTTTTTCCAGATATTCTAATTTACAAAACAAGGGAGTTTTTTCTGCTTTGAAGTTCTAAATACTTAAATCAAAGCTGCTTCCCCTGAATATCATCTACACCAGTAAATTTGACTGCATTCTACTCTACCTTGTTGGGGTTGCCACCAAGAAGAAAGTCGAAGTGAAATGGATATAGAATTGTACTGGGATGGGTGTTTGTTAGTATGTTGTATTAAAAAATGTGAATGATGATGGCAAAAATGTGGAATGTATCTAATAGGGTCATTAAGTTACAGGATTTTTTTTTGTTTTTGTTTTCCTTTTGAGTTATTTTAAAACACTAACGATATATGTCAATGTCCATTTGCTATAATGAAAGCTTTTCCTTTACCTTGTTTCATATGTTGTCAATTAGGCATTTAATATTGTTCTACTGATGATTGGTGTTTGGTAAAGTGGTTCCAAATATTATTTATGAGCATGATGTTGTGGTGTTAGGTCCCAGGTGGTACCGCAATCAAAGCGTCAGGCTGGTCCTTGCAAGACGAGATGAGTTATGCAGCAGGAATACTGAATACACTTAATAATCTGGGTGTGATTGGATCAATGAGGTACGTTAACATCAGGATCACCAAGACGTTTCTTTCCAACAATCCTGAAGAAAATAAAGGGCAATTCCCAAGTTTTATTTAATAAGAAATCCAAAGCTTAGATACACAAGATAATAACAAATGCATGCCAAGAAGTTTAAAAAACCAAAAAAAAAAAAAAAAAAAAAAAACCAAAGAAAGAGAATTCCCCTTCTCTTGCCTCCCCTCTTTCCTCATACACAAAAATCAGAAGAAAAAGAAGGTGAAAACAAATGAAACAATGTTACAAAAATCTCTCCAACCAGATAATAAAACTAAAGTTTTAAGTAGAAAGCACTGAAGGTGTAGGTCTTTTTGCTCCCTTTGCTTCAGCTACCTGATCAGTACTTGAACTTGGTGGAACATTAGTTTTCGAAGCATCAGCTTTTGCTTCTGATGGAATAGGTACAGGGAAGATTTCCTTAGTCACTGGTGGGTTCCCAGGTGGTGGAATCTCGGATGGTGATGTTGGGGATGTAGGTGAGAGTGGCGAAACACATGACAGCATCTCGGAGACTGAGGGAATTGATATGGGGAATACCTCTGTCACTTCTTCATTGCCTTCGTCTAAGTAGACTACATCCTGCATTGTAAGCTGGTGGTATTCAACAATCTCCCTCAGAAAACGATTCTCTCGTGCATATACTGAGTTGTCGTGGGCTAGGCGTGCCTTCTCCGCCAGAAGAGTTTCGAGTTGAAGGCGAATCTGAGACCACAAATTTACAGAATCAGAAACAATGTTGTAGCAAATGATCAAGCCAACATAAACTACGCATTACAGCATTAGTTTCAATTCAAGTTTACCAAATCATCATCTGCAGGATTTTGCCCCTTCTCACGACTCTCACGAAGGAGTTTATTCTCTTCCTCCAGTTGAGAACATCTTTGCTTTGCAAAAGCAAGATCTGCTTTGACGGATTTCAGCTCCCGAAGAAGAAGTTTTGCTTTTGCAGCTGTTGCCATTGCAACCTGTAAACCGAAAAAAACATCCAAGATGCATTTCACCGGATAGGAGATATCACAAAAAATAGGCTCATAAAACTTAAGTTTCCCTCATGCTAATTATTGAGCATGAGCAATGAAAATAACACTAATTCCCCATTATCATGAGTAAGCTCAAACTATAAATTATGTTAGACCCCAAATCACTAGAACTGCAACACAAACCAGTCCCAAGCAAGCTTCAACAAGATGCATTATAGATTTCATGACAAACCAAGGTACTGTATTCCACTCCTGCTTTGGCTAAATTATATATATATATATACATATATGTATAAAAGAAGCAGTATGTGTAGTAGATGAACCGTGAACACGCAATAACATAATTGCCACCTTACGTCGCGAGATGCCTTGAGTTGGGTTTCATGGTGGGTTTGATTTTGGGGTTGTGTAGCCTGCATGATAGGCTGGTCATCAGGACCGCCTCCTTTTCGCCTGATTTGGAGTTTGATATCAGCAGTTTTGTTTTCGACCATTGTCTTACCTTCCTGAAAAAAACAAACAAACAAAGAGAAAATGATGAAAACAAGTCTCATTTGTAGATTTGAGGTAGGAAACTGAAAAGAAAAGAGTTTAGACCTCAAAAGCCTTTTCAAAGGTGTCACCGATTTGATTAAGAGAATTTGTAATCTTATCCAAACCCCTCCTGAAGGAAGGCTGATTCTCAACATTTCGAAAGCTCTCATATCTATGCTGCTGCTGCGACTGCAATAATCATAACAACAGATGCAAATGCAAATCAATACAAAGCTAAAACAAGAGTCCTGATGGTTGTGATATAGATATGGCCACCTGGGCAGATGATGGTGAGGTCTCAGACATCTGCCATCTTGATTTGGCAGAGTTATCGAATTGCAGTTGACCATCATGTTGTTCATCGTCCAGAATTGCTTTGGCTTTTCGGGCAAGAACACCCCAGAAACCTTTCGTTTCATTTCTCAACGATGCGTCCTCATACGCAGTGAAAGCCTGAAACTTTTCAGAGTCAGAGGGAAAAGCCATTGAAACAGAGAAAAATAATTTGATTGAAGAAAAAAAAAAACAAATCCAATGCCTTGGATCGCTGAGAGTCAGGAGAGTGAGCGGATTGACGATGAGCAACAGAGGCACGGATCGCCTGAGCAGCCAGAGATTGCGATGGAGACGACAAAGACGACGAAGAAGGCGAAAACGAATGAGAAGACGTAAGCTTGTTGGCGTCGTTGGTTTCAGGTGGCGGATGATGAGTCTCTTCCTTGAAAGTTGACGATCTGGTGATGCCCTGCCTTCTCCTGTACGCCATTCCTAATCAGAAAAAGACGTCAACTTTAAGGCTGAAGAGAGTCAGCCGTCGAAACCCGGATGAGAAAGACGACGGAGGATCTGCAGTATCCGTTTTTTTTGTTGCGTCCAACCAACCAACTCCTCCTCCTCCTCTTTTTAATCTTGTACCTTTTAAAATGATAAACTACCATAATTTTCAACAGCACACAAACTGAGAGAAGACAGGTACAAACGACTTGCATTAATTTCACGCTGCCACCTGTCTTCTCTCTCTACTCCTCCATTTTACTATTTTATCCTTCTTCTCTATTCTTATCCTCTTCTTGTTTTTCGTCGTCTCCGTTCCAACGCTTGGGAAACTTTATTTCGGTCATCATGATTTAAAAAGATATTAAATTTTTAAAAATAATTTATTTTATCTCTTACGTTTTTTAAAACTTTTTAAAATTGGTCAAATCATCTAACAATTACAATTAATATAATAAGTTAAAAATATTTTTATTTTTAATGATTGTATGTAACACAAAATTTATTGAATTATTCTTATAAAATAATGAATTTATAAATTAAATTACCTAAAATATTTATAAATTTTACATAAAATTTTTCATTGACTGTCAGTTGTTTGATTATTTGAATTTTTTTTTTAAGAATTTTAAAAAAATTAAAGATGAAAAAAATTATTTTTAAAATAGTTTTAAAAATATAATACTTTTTGACATTTTAGGTATAAATTTCTTCCATTTTCCTTTTCTTTTATGTTTCCGACCCTATTACTCTGTCTCTGTTAGCACACTTTAGATATGCAGCATTTTTAATGCAATCAGAACTCGCTTCAGAGGTAAAATTTATAGTTAATATATAAATTTTTGGATAATACATGTGTTGAATGACTTGTTAGTTACATATCGTATAACAAATCATTCAAACATAAATTTAAACAAATAATTTAGCGATTTAGTATTACTTATAAAATATTAATATCTATAGATTTATGTCATCAATAATGTTAGATTGTTCATACATAATAAATAAAATAAATAAATAATGTTAGATTGTTCATATTACTTATAAATATTATGTTATATGAATTATGATTAACATATCATCCATTATTTTATATTAATATAAACACGGTAGTTATGGCATACATATTACATCATTAAACATAAATTTAAATAGTTTAGTATTATAAATAATTGTCATCTCGGAAAATTAAATAACAATTGTCAAAGGCCTGCTGGATCACAACTCACATAAGTTGGGGTCTTTGACAACTCAAAGAGGTTGCTAGTTGCCAGCATTTAATTTAAATTTGGACCAAATTAAAGCCGTTGTGGTTAGGCTTTTTTATTATTATTTTATTTATTATACAACACAAATATCTTACACATCATATAGTTTGTCGAACGCTCTTGATCAGGATCTCTGAGATATATTTTGTAACATCCCTATTCCAATTTCCCGTCGGATCGAGATTCGAGGCGAAGGACATTACGGTTCTGAACTGAAAATTTATTTATTTAAAAATTTCTTACTAAAAAAAATGGAATCACCACTAAAAGTTTTACGATATAAAAACAAATCTTTAATATAATTTCCACTTTTATAAATTTTGAAAATCCGGTAGATTTTCCTCTGTTTTTTTGAAAATCCAAAATTTAACCTGTAAAGAAATTGATAACATTTCTATAAAATTCATTTCTCAACTCCAATTTGGACCTCCCGTCCGATTCCAAAAATTACTTCAACACGCAACCAATTAAAATAAATATTTAATCAAACATTCAAAATCTACCACCATAAAACTTTACACTACATACTTATCAAATAATATACATAACTTATAAATATTTTAAAACTTTAATATAAATTGCACTTTACGGACTTTTAAATTTAGACACTTATACACATACATGATGGTGTCTATGCATATATATACACATGATACAAAATGATTATTACCCTAAAATTTATATCGAATGTGACTCGTAGAGTATCTGCAGGGGCTTCGTCTTTGCCTCGGCAACAAGCCCAATTCAATTACCTGCGCGTGGTAAATCCAACGCGCTAAATATTTCTACTTAGTTGGTGTACACTTACTTTAAAGGTCATAAAACTTTATTTTCTTATAATATAATTTTACAAAACTTTTCAACAATATTTGAGAGTTCAACATGAAACACAATTCATAACGTGCATAAAACTCTTGTTTCAAATATGACTTTTTAAACTTCAGTTTTTCTCAATTTCAAACAAACCTTATATAACACATTAATATTAATTGACTGATGAATAGATATAATCATATTATTTTCTTTGACAACATTTGGAAAAGATTTTCACCAAATATTTTTCTTTACTAAAATTTCACAATTAAATCAATTTCATTTCTAATAATTCTATTATATATCGCTATGAAAATACTTTACTATTGATTACACATATCAAATATATAGAAATTATTTTCCATCTATTTACCCATAATTTATTTCTAAATTTCATATTCACATGTACTGATTACTCAAGTTACTAGTAATTTTACATATCAAATATATAAAAGTATTTCTTTCCATTTACCTAGACACGATTTTCACCATAGACGCACATTTCTCAATGTTTACTAAAATTCACAATCAAATCGGTTTATTCATAAATGTACCTTCAAAATACATATATTTTATTCTTTATCACATAAGTTCGATTTGAAAGAAAATTTTATTTCAAATTCTTATTCAAACACATTACCAAGAATTACACATATCAAACACGTAACGATCATTTTCTATATATATATTTATATATGTAAATTGTTTTCAGATTCTTAAGCTTTTATTAGAAGTCACACGTAAAAACTACTTTATTAATAATTACACATACAAACCACGTAAAAATCAATCCGATCATAGACATTTTATTAAAAGTTTTAATTATCTAAATTATATACTTAATATACATACTACTTAGTAATTCGATTAAAGAGAATTTTACTAATAATTATTCTTATCAAATACGTAATACTTATTATTCCTATATATATATATATATATAATACGATTTCGTTTAACAATTTTCATTTCAAACTTTTTAACATGGTAACTCAATATCAAATTTTCAATAATAAGATCAAACAAAATACATAAATAATTAGCTTTTTAAGAACACATACATCAAACATGAGTTAGGAACACATATATCAAACATGATTCAATCACCTAACTTTTTCGGAATCCATCAAACATATTTACATTATTATCCTTTCAATTAAATTTCAGATCTTAATCATCATTATATTTTTAAAAACAATACGTTATCGTCAAATAAAATCAAAATACACTACGAAATTTAACAATATTTTCGTAATACATAAAGTAATCAATTAAAAATTATAATCAATTGAAGAGTTTATAATATAATATCAATTAATAAATAAAAATCTTAACATTAATCTTTTCAAATTTCATTTGTAACATCTAATTACAATATTATCATTTTCTTTAATCAGAGCTCTTTGTGAAATTCTGTCACGATACCATGGATCGATAACGGGTTTACTGGCATCATTCAGACTAAACGACAACCTCAGCAATGGCCGCTCGGTGTTTATCCACCGGGTCGCATATCATAATTTGTTTCCGTTTCGGGACCGGACACTCAATGCCTCTCAAAGTCCGTCATATAACGTCTGAAATCAATCGTAACGGTGCAGTACTGTTAATAATCACCCTATTGACTAGCCAACTATCAATCCCCACCTACCGGTGACTAGTTTTACGCAGGCCCTTTTATATTTTTCAAGACTTTTAAATTTTCAATTTAAAATAAAAATTTTAATCGCGTAAATTTTTCATTGCATATTTAAATCAATTCATCGAATTTTCTCTGGGCATCACTTATGGTCATTTCAAATGATCATTTTGCCTCTGGTTTTTATATCACGTCTTGTTAACGTCAGGAAAAGGTTCCCTTAACCAACGAGGTTGTTTTAGGGCCCAAGCTCACAGTTTCGTACGGTTAATGAGTTGCATGAAGAACAAGGAGAATGAGAATGAGAGGTTAGAGGCGAGGAGGAGAAGACACAGAAGATTTTTAGAGTGGTTCGGCCTACAAAGATGCATACGTCCACTGTTCACTCTCTCACTATTTGGACAGAGTAACGACACTCAGAGGTTGGATCCCCTTTACAGTGAAAATCGTCCCCTTTTATAGAGGAAGGGGACAAGCTACAGTAAAAAGAATAAGACAAAAGCAAATAGTTAACTACAGTTACACTGACAGACAGCATTTAATGCGCCGGAATCTCAATTAAAACGACTGACAGTGCATTAAATGGGGTCGAAAACTCATTAAATGCGGCCGAATCCGTCGCGTCCGAGGTCTGCCCAGAAGAAGATTCTTGCTAACCGGGTCGGATACGCAATGATGGGTTGTCGAGGTTGAGATCATAGCTTCTGCCGGACGTAGCGTGCATGGCAAGCCTCGGAACTGCACTCTGCATGGCGCTGTTGACTTCTGCTGACATGGGACTTCCAGATGCGAGGCGGAGACGGATCTTCCAGCAGATAGAACACCGAATCAGGCGGGGGAACAAGAGGGTCTTGGAACACTGTCTTTCGGGAGGATTGAGGAGGTGGGTTATGAGCCGGTATGTCCGTAGTTGGATATGGCGGCGAGGCGAGTGATGCCATGAACGAGGGAATCGGAACGCGGCCACGCTCAGAACTCAACGATCAGTTCAGACAGATAACTTTGGACGAGAATGGCTTGTTGGTCATCTCTGATGGATGGTTCCTCTTGGCGGATGCTCCCATCGGACAGGAATAGCGGTCAGATAGGCAGTCAATCATGGCGGAAATATAGCGAGTAGGCTTAGCTGTCACGGATGGCGGATATTCTGGCGAGCGAGTCTGAGGGATGAGAGCCATCGGCCAGCGACAAGGACCAGCGATCAGTCTCAGCAAATAAAGTTGAAGGAGAACACGGCGATCTGAATGACGGAGAATATAGCGGTCACAGCCAGTCTTGCGGGACAAACGGTCTGCGGTCAGAATGGGCGGTAGCGGTCAGCGGCCACAACAAAGCGCCCACTAACGGGCCCCTCTTTTAGGAAAATAGACCGAAATGATGGCGAATAATTGGGCTTCTGGGCCATTGGGCCTGCACTGTAGATCCGTCTGGGCTTGAGTATTCTGATCGCTATTTTACCCATAACACGTCTTAACACAATACTTATCACATTTTTCAGATTTTAATTTAATATCAAAAGAGGAGAATCTCAATTTTTTTTTTTTTTTTTTTTTTTCAATTCCAAATCCGTTATACGTATCATCAACACATGATATAATTAACACAACAACGAAAACGAAAAGACGAAAATACCCCTAAGGTACTCTATATTTCAACTTAAGCCATAAGGGGTTTTATTTTGCGAAATCGTTTTCAAAACCGTTTTTCATCAAATAAATTCATCCAATGACGTGCAATTATCATATAATTAACACTCGGAACCATTTGATATCTCAACTAATCAAATTAAACAATTTTCCAAAGAGATTTACACATGGATGTCAAACTAATAAACATAACTTTTCATTCCAACCATTATTTTATCATAAAAACTACGCGAATATCATTCAATTACCACACAAATGGAAAAGAATTGATAAAAATACCCCTCGTTTTTCTCTACTTAATATTTGGCCTAAAGGGTTATTTTTCGAAAATATTTATGAAAATTATTTGTCAACCCATTTTTCACTCCAATAATATGCCAATAACATACAAATAACATATCAAAGTATTTAACACATCAAATAAACAATTTTATCAAGTTTCAAATCAATTTACATATTAATATCAAACTAATAAAAATAAAATTTTTCAACGATGTGTACACCAATCTTTTTGGGCTTTCCACTAGCTTTTTACACACTCAAGGAAAGGTTTTCACGTCTCCTTAACCTTCCCTAAGGTCTCACGCATACAAATCCTCACCTAGGGTTCAAAATAATTAAATTTCAACAAAGAAATTCACATATAATTAATCAATTGCAAAACTAATCAAATTTACATACTCTAGAAATTATTTAAACCATTTTTAATCTATACCCATCAAAATAAATCAAAACCCATAGACATACCTCTTTTTGTCCCATTTTTACACGAAATTAAACTTGAAGAATTGATGGGTTTTGAGGAATTTAAGGTTTGGAATTGGTAGGTGATGAAATAAGAATAAAATTTGAGAGATTTAATAGTTAAACAAATAAAAAAAATTGAAGAATGGAAGAAGATGAACACGAGCAGAGGAAGAAGGACTGATGTCGGCGATGAAGAATAGCAACTGAAAAAAAATTTGGGAAAAAAACAGCCTTTTACAGTCACAAACTTCTTATAATTATGAGATTGCCCCAAAATTTTTGTTATTTACAAACTGACCCTAAAAATTTTTATTTTCTGCATTTACACCCATACTCATATGCTAATATCCCATTTGATACTTTTGCCATCACATTATCCCACTAACTCATTCAAACTTATCCATAACCTTATTTTATCCAAAAATAATTAATTTATTTTAATGAAAAATAATAATAAATTCTTTATTCAACTCAAAAATTATCCCCTACAATACAATCTAATTTTACTATCCTAACCTTCCCATTCAAAAATTATTCAACTCAAAAATTATCTTCTACAATACAACTCAAAAATAACAATAATACAATCCAATCCAACTAAAAAATTATCCCCTACTTATTTTATTTAGATTCGAAAATAATTCATTACGCGAGAAAAACGTTTTCGAAAATATTCAATTTCGCCTATTACGATCAAAACATTTTAAATTCAAATTTATTATCATTTAATAAATTACTTAAGAAATCAACGAATATAAATCGGACGGAAATAAATATCGAGACGTTATATGTTTGGAACTGAAACTCTTAGAAACGAAAGAAAAGACCCACATCACATGAGAAAATTGTTCTCAATTCAAAGGCTCCAAGTACAGATCGAACTATGGATGCCTGATTGAAATGATCTAAACTCTATGGACTGGATGCCACTACACCATACAGCCTTTGTTAATTGTAGATTAGACTTGAGAAAAATCATCTTTCATATAAAATTTAACAATTTGTTTAGTTGTAAACGTGAAGCAATCTCCTATACAAAGAAACAGCATGGATGGGGCCTGTCACTTTTTACACCACTATACAAAGTGAATGGTTTTTTCATTTCATCCACAGAACCATACTAGCTGCAAAAATATATTTTAACATAACGTGTTTGTAAAGATCAAATTTCTACTATTCTTAATTCTTTTGATCGATATCTTTCCAAAGAAGTTGTTAAAGCTGAAGAACCATGTCACTACTAGTCCTGCTACCTGTGCATTGCACCTGTCTGTCTCGCCTTGATGAATTTATCTGATCAAGTCGTGTTTTCAGATATGGTAGATCGAAAGTAAACTGGGAAGCAACTGGCCTAGGTTGGCTTGGTCTGTATGAACCACCACCACCTTGTGCAGCAGCGATGGCTTGATGATGAGAAGTTGACATGCTGCTGCTTTGTAGAGGCCATGCAGATGATGAACCGTGGTTGTTTCTCCAATTGCATTGGGTTACATCTGGCTGAGTATACTCCAAGGTTGGCTCTAATGATTTACTCTTTTCTGATTTCAATGATGGGGACTTGCTACCTGCATCTTTGAACCCAGCAACTGAGAAATTCGGTTCTCTAGCAGCCATGATGGACTGAATTCCGTTGTTTCCCATTTTATGAACCCGGTCACTACCTAAAACACATAAAGCATTTTTATCATTTCTGCTGTAATCCTCCCATCTAGAGGCAACGCAGCTCTTCCTTTTTTCGGCGCTGTTGGGTGACGCTTCTGTAGAAACAACACAAGTACCTGCTGTTGTCTCACTAGTGATGGTTTGAAGTCCAAGAAACTGGTCCAATACATTGTGAGACATTGAGGTACTAAAGTGAGTATCGAGAATTGTAGGTCTCTGTTGACCAGAGGCAAAAGCAAGAAGATTTTGACAATTTGGAGCATGCAACCGAGAATTTAAATCTGCAGTCCAAAAATTAGAAGGCCCAGATGACCATCCTTGTAACTTCCTTTTTGCAATCATGTGGGCAGTCGGTCCTAAATCCCTTACAAACATCATCAAGCTTTCTTTATAACCAATATCCTGCTGGTTCACCTACACAAAACAACAAATAAATTTTCAGCTTCGCATTTAGAAAGTTTTTAAATACCAGGAAAATAATGTTCAACATACAAGCAAAACGTGGAATGCATGTATTAGAAGGACTTAGGGACTTGTGGTTGCATACAAGTAACTATTGAGACCAAAAGAGGGGCTGCAACAGAAAATATTTAACAGGTTTTTAAACTGGCTAGCCACCTAATGCCACCCTCCTTATATATAATTTAAGACCAACCCCATAAAAGTTTAAGGTACTGAGAAAATAACAAAGGCAGATATTGTAAGTCTTAATAATTCGGACCAATATATTTCCAAAATTTATTAACGGCATATAGAAAGGAACTCTTGTGTTTGAGTACACAAGTAAAGCTGAATTATGACTTATGTGATAGCCCACCCGGGAAAAAGAAGGAAAAGAAAATTATGTTATTAGAGGGGCTTTAAACATCATGTATCTATCTTTAATAATAGTCCAACCCCACCCACAAAGAAGCAGGAAAGATGCTAAAAACACAAACCAATATAGTAATTAAAAGAATGATGTTGACCATTTAGTGCCTTCATCAAATAACAAAAAGGCATTATTCGTATGCTTTCATCCTGCCAGAATGCGTGGATCATGTATCACTTGACTACCTGCAGTATGATGAGTCCTAATCATCTGCTTTACGTGAATTACATTAAATTTGACAATACGCTTTGGTAATATATAAAAGCCAGATAAAGAGTCAAATAAGCAAAAGAAAGTGAAAAACACTCACTTGCATTAGAGTTTTGGAATTATTATAAGTTGTTGAACTCATTGAATTGTTCTCATTGAGGAAGGAGATCCAGGGAACATAAGTGCACCGTCGATCTACTTCAGCATAATTGGCTTTTCTACCATCTTTAGCACCTGTTAGAAAAGTGCTATCATTGAAGCGTCAATGAATATCTAAATTTGTAACAACAAACAGCTACAATAAGAAGGAACTTTTCTAAAAAGGAGAAGGCCAATGAAGATACAAAAAGAATTTACAAAGAAAGCTCCAACAATGGCACACCAGGTCATGAAAATAATTGTTGGAAACTTTGGCGAATCATAATCAAAACTAGTTTCTAAAACTTTATAGCTCATAACTATGCAATTAAAATTCAACAAAAATGAAAAACAAGTAGGCTATCTTGAAGCATGTGCAATTTGCCTCTGAAAAGCACCTAAAAATTTTAACTGAGAAATTTAAATTCATAGTAAACAGAATTCAATATTTACCCGAAAGCATCTCATGTTCTCTTGCACTAGCATGTGTTGCAGCACTAGAGCTCCCGGGGTTTCCTCTGCTTCTCTTCATATTTGATGAACCACTCAATGAATTTGGCATGGTTTTGGATGATACATTAACAGCCGTGCTATTGCATCTCAAATTTGGAGCAAGCTTTTGACCAGAGCTATGAATGGGACCATTAGCTTCACTATGTTGCCTTCGAGTAGTTCTTCTTCTTGTCTCTGAGAATTCCAATTTAAAATTGTCCGGATCAGTTTTAAGAGCGTGAAAAACCTTCTTAGCTAGTTCATGTATTGCACGAGCCTGTAAGTACCAAGAGTTACAAACAGTTGATGGCAAAGCTCTGGATGATCCTACTAAATAATTCTAGAACATTGCTGCCAGACTTTGACATAGAATTGATAATCATACCTGTCTAAAATAAATGGTGGTTGAGGAATTAAAATGCATTGCATTTTCAGATATCAAAACTACGTCATGCTGCATTATATTCCGGAAAAGAGTCAGTTGCATAACATATCTGATAGTCTATTCAAAAGCCACAAATATGATATCTATCACCAAGTTAATTTATATCTCATCTGCCTGACTCAAGCAGATAAAAACTATAATAGATCAAAAAGTTGTATTTAACATCAATTTGTTGCGTTATGTAGTTGAATATTATAGAAGCACTACTAGTAGACTTTGAACAAAAACACATTTACCTTCAGAATAGAAAAATAATACAAAAATTGATTTCTAAAGAAAAGGGCAGACCTCAAACTCCTCGAGACTTGTATACATCCCTTCATGAAGTTTAGCCCTCATGGTGCCAAAATCCATAGGCTCTTTGATAATTTCGTAATAATCCTCAACCTAATAACAGCCAACGATTCCATCATATGATGCATAACAAAGGAGAAAAGGTTTTCCACGATTTGACACGATGAAACCAACAACCAAATGCAAACCTCTTTGGGGTCAACTGGTTCGGCAAATATTTCGTAGGTGTCTCTCCTAATATTCAAAATAATATGCAAGTAAATCAACATATACAAAAGTTTAATAATAACAATTTGATGCACCACAGGTGTAATAGTCTTTCTTGTGATCTACAAATAAAGCAATGCTTTTTCACCTCTGAAGTATGTCAACGATACGCTCCAACAAACGTTTTTCAGGCATTGACGAGGCAGATGGCACACTAGATGGTTGATCTGATGCAATAGTAACAGTTTCAAGAATAAAGATACATATCATCATAGTCTTGAAAATGCAGGAATAATGTTTCACAATTTTAGTAGAGACAAATGAAGTAACCAGGATTGGTAACTGGATGGTTGTCATTATCCTGCGGAAGTGCTTTATCTGGCACAACAAACAGTATAATCAATCAAGCAACTGGCACAGAAATGTACAAACAGGTAATTAAATAACAATCACATTTGCAACAGAATGCATAAAGTCTCACCAGTATTACTTTCTTCATGGCCTTGCTTATCACCATCCTCTTCCATGTCATTAGCATCAGCATCCTGAGACTACAATTTACACAATAAATAAATGAAGCCTCTATATTGTTTTACATTGATAAAACAGTCCCCTGACAATAGACCAGAAATTAAACAACCCCATATCTGTCATGAGTCATGACAATCTCTAAGAGCAACAGACTATAGTCTTCCTGGAGTAATATTTATCTGCCTGAATTAGAGCCGATGGCTAGTGACCATTGAGTCACTGAATACAATGCAACTCCAATTCAATATTGCGATGGACATACTTCCAATAAAATAACCA
This sequence comes from Dimocarpus longan, assembly GCA_022984855.1. Lineage (NCBI taxonomy): Eukaryota > Viridiplantae > Streptophyta > Magnoliopsida > Sapindales > Sapindaceae > Dimocarpus > Dimocarpus longan. Next base: position 1,519,592 of record CM041026.1, read on the forward strand.
TAACTCCAAAAAATTGAAGAAATATCCGGAGGCAGCAGGCTTCATATATCATAACAGTGACATTGAAGTAAAACAAGATTTTTTTTAAAAAAATAAACTTTGAAAAAGATAAAAGAAGACAAAAACCCCATAAAATAAGAGAGTGAGTTTGTCAGTTATCAGATAACTATTTTGTCTGCATTAGTTTAATTGACTGCAAAAATTCCCAGCAGTAAAACATTAATAAAAAAAAAAAAACTGAGAAATCCCACAAAATAAAAATAAATGACGAGGGAAATGAAAATGTAGACCAAATAAGAGAAAAAGAGACCTGTTGAGAGATGGGTGAAGAAGGAGCAGCAACATCTTGGAGGGGCCTGAGCTTTCTCTTTTTCCTGGCTCTAGTGCGAGAGGCTGGTCCATTTATGCGATGATGACGATGATCAGCATTTGTAGTAGTACCACCAACTTTGTCTTTCACGCGCTGACCATTGCACGCATTATTCAAACTAGATATTCTTGGACTCCTCCTCCTATGTCCCTCTTTCCACATCATCGACATTTGTACTTTTCTTCTACACACACACACATTTTAATTACCACTTTTAACGCACTCAACACACACACACACACACATATATATATATAGAGAGAGAGAGAGAGAGAGGAGAGAGCAAAGGTAACATTTTTTTTCACATGCATTTGCAAAAACCCACCTGGAAAACATTGTTGAAAGCTGAGAAGAAGAAGGAGAAGAAATTACTAGAATGAGAGATCATTAGCTACAGGTTTTTATTTTAATACAGGATTAAGAAAAAAAAATATTTTTTTGCTGTTTTGAGAAATGTAACAAATGCATTAAAAGGTACAGCTTGCAAATTGATTTGGTTTCTATATAGCGAGAGATATACAAACTGCAGACAAGGAAAAAACATTAAACACATCAAATGTTTTGTTCTTGTTTTGCTTCTAAATTGACTCGGACAGCAATATCAGTAATCAATGGAAACAAAACACAAAAAGAAGAAGACTGGTGTCAAAAAGAGTAAGACATTAAAAATGAGAGAGTAAGAAAGAAGAGGTTGGTGGTTGTACTTTTTACTCTCTTCTTGGAATCACATTCAGACAGATGTGAAGTCATAACTCAGCTCTCTATTTTTCGGATGATACAACGCGCCCACCCATGAGCGTGAACTCTCACTCTTGCAGGCTTTTAATGGGCTCATATTTGGGCCTCCATAGCTGCCCAAGTTGGCCGGGTCGGGCTGAAACGCCGGGCAGGGGCCAGTTACGGCTCAATCCTAGAAGTATTTTGAGCTCGACCCTGTCTAGTAGCCTCATCTAGAGCGGGTTTGTAAGCCCAAGAATGGACGGGCTTGGATGCTCCTCGGGGCTTTTGCTTTTGAGTAGCGATATTTTCACCCCTTCAAAATTGTACGTACAACCCAAATCATTAATTTTTTTTTGAAATTCCAATATTCTCTTTATGTGTTTTTTTTTTTTTTAAAGAAAAAAATCAATTATACATAAAACATAACGACCAATTGACTATTTATTTTTACATATAAATTAATATGGACAAGTAATGGAGGGCTTGCTGTCTATTTCATTGCTTTTGAAGTTGCGAAGAGTAAGAGAAGATGGAGGCAAGTTCGAACTTCTTATGCTCTACTTTCTCTTCCTCCTAGGATGTACTGTTGGTCGTATCATGTCGATTCCATGGACCGAAGGAGGAGTTATTTTTGTCCAACAAAGATGTGAGGCGTTTGTAATCACTTTTGTCATTTCGTTCTAGCCTAGACAGTTTCTGATTATAATATTGCATCGGGACAGGATTCTCGGAATGGGACAGGATTTAGACAGCTTCTGATTATAACGAATGACTCGTATTCTTAAATGACTTGTAAAAAATAAAAAAGGGGACCTTATACTATATGTCATGGTAGCCTAGATCGCTACTGATTACAAGTCATTTGTTGTTGCCGTTGCATCACTGGTTGTTGTCGTTTACATGAAGCCCAATAGTTGCTATTAAATCTTTTTCTTGTTAATTAAACATCAAAAGAAAAAGAAAAGGATACATTGGTAATACGTGGGGTGTTCTCACAAGGAATAATGTTTAAACAAAATCTTAATGGGGTACATGTACAAAAAAGGTGCACATACAGTTTTTTAGGGGTGTATTTATTCTCACTCTTTGCTTCTTCTTTTTCTTATATATATATATATATTCTTTTAGATTTTTTCAACTTTTAAGCTCAATCTTGTGAGTGTAAGAGCAATATGTTTTTATATGAAAAGTTAACTAATGAGTCGTTTGTTTTTTTATCTGAAGATCTTCAATGGTATTGCTGAAGACTGAAAACTGAATAGCGACTGAAACCTAAAATCTGAATGACATATTTATTTATTTATTTTCTTTATCTCTGAATGTATAGTAATCATATTTATTTTTTAAAGTTAAAAATATCTGAAAATTAGTAATTTGGTATTTATATCTGTTGACATTGAGAATTAGTGACCAAGATTCGTTTTTGGGCCCAAACTACAGTTTCATGTTGTTCGTTATAAGATGGTCGTTAAGTGAAGTGATAAGTAAAGGAGAAGTGGTCAGAGGAGAAAAAGAAAACACCAGAGGATTTTTTAAGTGATTCGGCCCAAAAAGATGCCTACGTTCACTGTACACCCTGAGAATGAGAGGTGCTACAGTTAAAATTCTACAGTAAACCGAGATTACAATGATGAATTACATTTAATACGCCGAGATTTCATTTAATGCGGCTGACAGTGCATTTAATGCGGTTGAAACTACATTAAATGCAGTTGAAACTGTCAGGTCTGAGCTCTGTCCAGGCGTGATTTCAGGCGACTAACCTGTACGGGTTGGGTGAGATCACCGTAATTTTGGCTGTAGTTTCTGATAGAGATGACTTGCATGACACGTCTTAAGTTGCATCTTGCATGACATCTTTGACTTCTGTTGACTCGCGGTTTGGGAGATATGGCGGAGACTGGATGCTCAACGAGCAAGGTACCCCATCGCGCTAGCGAGCAAATAAAGCTCTGAAGTATAAGACGTTCCGAGGGTTGATGATGTAGGTTGCAACTGAATTCTCCCACAATCAGATAGATTAATAAGCGAGCAGCCTCATAAATGAGCAGATACATGATCATGGTCAGAAACTGTTAAGCAATTGCGCGAGCAGATAAAGCGAACAGTTGACCAGATTACAGATGGGCTCGCTCACAAACTAATAAGCGGTCCGAAGAGAAAATTGGATGAGATCACATTCGTGATCAGAAAAACGAGTAGATTACCAAGTAGACTATCGGGCTTATCGACGATCAGATTGACGACCAGCGAGGGGACCCCAATTACGACCAGAATGGTGAACAGCCAAGTGATCGAATTAGCGGTCAGGCGCGCGATTAGGGGTATGGATAGATTGCTGGGTTTTCTGGGTTTTTGGACTATTGAGCCCATACTGTAGATCACTCTCGGCCCAATTAGCCTGATCGCTAAATTATCCATAATAATCTTTATTTAGTATGATATAAACAATTATAATAAATTATTTAACAAATACAAAAACACTTATATATAATATTTTTATTTATAATTAAAATATGATTAATTATTGTAATATAGCCAATTAAGTTTATACATTTAAATAAAAATAAACAAAATAGTTTTAAGTTGAATTACTGTTGTAACAAAAGTTGAAATTGTAAAGTAATATATATTTTCTACTAAAATTAAATAAGAATAATTAAACATTTAAACAAATTGATTTGTAATTTGGTATCTAAATTGTTGCATAAACATTTTATCCAATATTCTAAATTCATTGTTTGTGTTGGTGTTTGTCTTTGATAATTGGTATTGTTGCTGTCATGCATCAATTTCAAGTTTTAAATACTATAGTTGAGGCATTTTCCATCAACTTAAGTTTTTGGATCTAATGGTAACTGATATGATATCAGAGCTTTGAGGTATCTGATTTAAATCATCTCTATCTGTTTTATCTGAAAATTTTCTCGTTACACATGTTATACAGTAGGAGGCATTTAGTGATGGACCTTGTCCCTATACAATTATTTCTATACAGATGGCAACCTACCGGCAATCCCATCGATATCTAATCCGACTGAAAGGTTCTCGTGAAGTTAAGCCGTTTTTCTTTTACTAAAAACCTTTTTAAAAATCTCTTTTCTAATGGAAACGAGTGAAAAAATTTTCTTTTTATTATACATTTGCAAGATGGGGTTATAAAAATTTCGACAGCATACGACTATTTTTCTAAAAATGCTACCTTGTAAAAATTTACAGAAAATCTGTACACTTATAAAAACAAACAATTTCTCAATTTTTGGGCCTTACACCTTCACTTTTCTTTTTCCTCAATTCACAAGCAATCACAAACACGCTATCAGTTTCAAAGATAAATTAAAATATATTTACATGTCATACATATATTCATTTATACATTTTTCGAAACCATCGAAAAAATTTATACAATCATTAATATACAAATTTTTAAAGTCATTCAAGAATAAATTTATAGAATCATAACAGCACACACAACTCAATCCGTCTAATCTTGAGGTAGAACCTACTGTAAAACCCAAAATCTCGTTCGTCTGAGAGCAAAATATTTTTTCGATGGATCGCGTTTGATCGAAAAAATATAATTATCGAGTCCGAAAATATTCGGAATAATTATTTTAGAAGAATAAAAAAATAATTCAAGTTTGTGAAGATGGATTCGAAATTTTAAAATAATTCCGAAGGCGAAAGCAATTAAAAGCGGATTCCCGGATGGACGGACGAAAATGGTTTTGAAGTCGGAATCCAAATCGAGAGAATGCAGGGAAGACTTTAAATAAAATAACATTAGTGCATGAAAGTGACACATGTCACACATGCAAGAAATGAGCAATGACAAGTGTTGGATTGAGAGAGACCATATGGATATAAGTTAATTAAAAAAAACAAGAAATGAAATTAAAAGTAAAGTAAGCTCACATAAACTCTATTCGGTCACCATTATTCATTAAGCAAAACCGAGAGCTTATCAAGAGAGGGAGAGAGTATTCAGTCTTCGTCTTCTTCATCCTTCTTTCTTGACCGAGAGTGTGAGATTGAGAGCAAGAGAGATAGAGAACGAGAGAATGAAGAGAGATCTGTGTGTGCTGCTCATGGAAGAGAGAACCGAGAGCTGATCTGAGCAAGAACCACCATTCTTCTCTTTCCCCATTTGGTCCTCCACCAGATCTGAAAGTAATTCTTTAAGGCCAGCAGCTGCATATGTCCTCCAAGCAAGCTAAGAAGAGAATCTGTCCATGCATGCAAGTAAGGAAGGGCGAACAGCTGCTGTCAGATCGTGGAGAGCTGCTGCTGAGAGGTGTTGTTGCTGTGGGCTATCGCTGCCGTGAGCTGATGGGTTGTGTTGTGCAGCTTGTGCATGCAAGCTAGACGGAGTGCTGTTGTGCTGTTGCTGTCAGGCCGTGGGGAGCTGAAGTGCTGCGGTTGCTGTCGTGTCCACTATCGTGAGCTGCTATCACCGTTGTATGGGCTGCTGCGGAGCAGCTGCTGTCAGGTCAGGCCGAGACCTCATCAGGTGAAGACCGAGTAGCTTTGGACCTTCAAACCATCATCCCTTGGATCTCCATCAAGTTGGAAGGGAGGTGAAGAGAGGAAGCTGCTGCCGTGAGCTTAAATGAGTGTCGTTTCGCCGTCGCGATTGTTCGAGAGCTATCTCGAAGTGAAAAACAGCTCATTCTTCGGGTAAGTGCTATCCCATTAACTTTGTTATGATGTTTTGAGTTGTTTTAAAGCTTGCATGTCAATTTTGGATTGAAGGAAGCTCTCGGATTATAGAAATGATATAGGCAGCCCCTTCGCGAGTGATTTTCGAAGCTTTCGAACGATTTTAGAGAGGTAAGTTTTGATTTATGGTTTTAGTTGAATGGAAAATATTTAGAATTGAATTATGGATCAAATTGATATCGTTATGATTGGGTTTTAGGATTTAGAACCTCGTTAGTGTGGAGGTTCACTCGTTATTGTTCAATTGTGTTTTTTTGGAATGAAATTGTCATCGATTGTTTTTGTTGCGATTCGAGTATGGGCTGTTATAGGAAAGTTAGGGGCTGTTATGTTATACTTTTAGTTTCGAGTTCATTGTCGTAGAAAATGGTTAGTATTGATATATTTTAAAGTATCGGATAGTCGTTCGGATATTGAGAAATTGTTTTCGAGCGATTTAGATGAGTTTTCCGCTAATGTGAATGTTTTTAGTTTGTGATTTTCGTTGTCAAATGTGAAAGTGTTGATGATGTTATCTCACTGCCTTGAGATGTAATTAAGCCCATTAAAGTGTTAAAGTTTGATGTTAGGATAGTTTGAAATATATTTAAGTTAATTGGATAGTTTTTGTTTTACGCGAAATCGTTAAATTGTCGAAATTCGGAGTTGAATCGAGAAATGAATATTATTTAAGCTTGCTGCCATATTTTTTATGTTTGTGTTTTAAAGTGTTTGAATATTCATTTTCCATGATTTAAGTATAGTCACGAGTAGTAATAACGATAAGCTTGATTAGAATTGAAGTAATCGCACGAGGCACTAAAAATCGATAATTCGCGATAACTAGTGAAATCGCGTAAGTTTTATGTTATTCGTTTTAGCTTTGAATCTTCTTTTTATTGAATCCATTAGAATGTGATGTCGAGGATGTTGCTTTGGTTTCGAATGGCATAGTTATTGATTTTGTAACTGTTATGGGTGTTTTTCGGATCACCTAGATGGGCTGGCAGAAGCTCATAAAGTTAATGGCCCAAGCCACTAAGACCAATAAGTAGGGCCCAAAATGGAAGCACGTCCAAACCTGGCGAATTAAAGTCTGTTTAAGTAGATCATGAGGTGAAGAATGCTGAACTGGCCGCGAAGTCAAGATCGCTCAACGGGCATTTCTATTGTAACGATGTGAAGTTTGCTTTATCCGTACAAAGTCAAGATCGCTTACCGCGCAGTTTTAGTCCGTTTTCCACTCAGTTCGCTCAGTGCCATCTCAGAACAGCAAGATGGTGAATCTTGCACAATAAGCAAGGTTATCTCACCTAATAACAGTATAATTTCGGGGGATCTCACCAAACCAGTATGGGTTAGCATCCAGCCCATGTGTTGATAGAGTTAACCTGGCAAAAGTCAGAGGCATTAAATGTATTCCAGGAGCATTAATTGTATTAGATTATGACCTTTTGTCTGATTATTCTCTTTGTAGCTCACTCTTCTCTATAAATAGAGGGAGGCATTTATTGTAAAAAAGGGCGAAACACTTTGAGAGAAAATATTGCTTCCACTTTGCAGAAATAAGAGAGACAATGGACGTAGGCAGTTAAAATGGGTCGAACCACTTTAAAAGCTTGGTGTTGATTTTGTTCTTCTTCTTTATCTCTTCTATTTTGCTATTATCTGGGTTTCCTGTTGCAGATCTTCTTACGTTGCGGCATTGGGCTCAAGAATCTGGTTGACTGGTTTCCCACGTCAACATTTTGGCGCTAGAAGGAGGGCTCAACTACAATCGGAGGTCTGTCTTCGCCATGGCAAAAGGAATAAATATGAGGAATTTTGAGATACCAAATGAGAGAACTGAGGATATGGAATTGCGACGTCGCACTTAGGTGATGGAAGCAGATGCGGGACCTTCTAATGCAGGTGGAGATATTGTACATGCTCTGGCCCGGCGTCAGAAGATGTTAGAGACCACAATGGCGCAGATAGCGGACAATTTAAGGACGTTGACACGAGGTCGTGATCAGAATGTTCCGAGAACGACAGTAGTCCCACTGCCTGGAGCGGAGGTCGCAAGGGAAGTACCTATCCTAGAAGGATCTATCCACTCGTCAAACAGACGGCCAGAAGCACGGAGTCAACGACCTCGAGAAAATGGAGATGCTGCTCAATCTTCGGGGTTAAGAGTAAGGATTAGCCAAAACGGACATAGACGAGTTGAAGCAAGCAACGGGCATCCACGAGATTCGATCCGGAGAAATGAAAACGAGCTGTGACGAAGACAGGAAGGTCCACATAGGGGGGATGAGAATTATGAATTAAGCCAAAGGAGCAGAAGATTTCCTGCAAGACAGCGTGGAGCCCGAGATCCCATAATTGAGCAACTCCTGAAAAGAATGCAGCAGTTAGAGGTGTGGCATGGGACTCAGGAAACGGGGAGACAAAGTGAAAACAAGAGTCCTTTCACAGTGGAAATAGAACAAGAGCCACTCCTTATCAGGTTCAAAATTCCGAGCATTCTGCAGTACAATGGAGATTCAGACCCATACGACCACTTGGATGCCTTTAACGTTCAGATGAACCTGTAAACTTCTAGTTCGCTGGTGAAGTGCCGCGTTTTCCCTGTGACGTTCTGGGATATTCCGCGAGCCTGGCTTAGAAACCTCTCACCTCGCAGCATTAACAACTGGGAGGAATGTCAGCAGAAGTTTCTCGATCAATATAAGGCCCTAAAAAAGCAGCTCGCACCGGCCTGCCACCTCGCTACGATCTTTCAGCGCTCAGGAGAATCGTTGAAGGATTACATTAGTAGATTCAGAAGCAAAATCAACAATGTGGAAAGCTTGTTTGATGAGGGGATCCTAATTGCAATATCGGTTGGGCTTCGAAAGGATGGCAAGCTCTATGAGAGCATCTATAAATCATCTGTGAAAAACTTAGGTGAATTCTATGAGCGAGCTAATAGGGATATCAGATGGGAAGACTCTTTCAGCTTGAGGAAGGCCGGTCACCCGAAAGGCAAGGCAAGTAGTTCCCATCAAGGCAAGAAGAGGGACCAGGGCGGCAGTGAAGACAGAAGGAATCGATCTAACAATCAGGTAGCAAAACGGGTTAAGAAGGAACCCAGAAGAAATCGTTCTCCACCTCGAAGCCGCTACCATCACTACAGCACTTTGTCAGATAGGCAGAACCGAATCTTTCAGACCGAGAAGCATAGAGTGAACTTCGGAAGACCAAGCCTCACAGGCCTCCCCGGCAAGTTCAAAAATCTCCATAAATATTGTGCCTATCATCGAGAAAAGGGGCATAATACTTCCGACTGCTGGGACCTCAAGGATGCCATCAAAGACTTGATAAGGAACGGCCGCCTGAAGGAGTATGTAGTGCAGCCCGCTCATGATAAGTCCCAAAACCAGCATCCTCGGTAGAACCAGTAGCCAGCGCAGCAGAATCAGCAAGACCAGGAGCAGAAGACTGACCTGACAGTAAAAACCATCTTCACCATCCACGTCGGTCCTCATATTGCTGGAACCTTCAATAAATCCCATGAGCGATATGTACGAGAAGCCAATCACATCCTAATAGCGGGGCGAAGTGATCAAGAGGGGCCAGCAAAAAAGGCCTGAACGACCTCGGAAGGTATCGTTTTCACCAAGGAGGACGCAAGCAAAGTGCGTTGGCCTCACAATGACGCCCTCGTTATCAAGGCAAGAATTAGCAACGTTGAGGTTTTGAGGATTATGGTGGACACGGGGAGTTCGGTCAACGTCATGTACAAAAATTGTTACGATCAGCTAGGGTTGGGAATCAACCAGTTGAGGCCATCCCCAGAACCTCTCTACGGCTTTATCGGAGATGCTGTCATCCCCTTAGGTCAGGTCAGACTTCCATTTTCGATAGGGGATCCAGCTCGTCAAGCGACAACGCTGGCAGATTTTCTCATAATTGATGGCCCGTCCGCATATAATGTCGTCCTAGGAAGACCTGTGATGAATGATCTAGACATGGTTGTATCAACTAGAGCTCTGATGATCAGATTTCCCACGTCGAGCGGAGTAGGGTTCGTGTGAGGAGAGCAGTATACGGCGAGACGTTGTTATGATAAGGCTGTAAAAATAGAGGTGACATATAAAAGAATCAACCTGGTGTCTGGGGGAAAGCCATGCGAAGTCAGCGAAAAGGGAATCAGTCATGATCTTGATTCTCGCGAGGTGGACGTGGATAGGGCATCGGGGCCGGTCGACGAGCTTGAGTTTATTCGAGTCAATAAGAAGGACCCTAGAAGATGTTTGAGTTTGGGGCGATGCCTAGCGCTAGAAATAAGGGGTCAGCTTGTTGATTTCTTAAAAGAAAACTTGGATGTCTTTGCATGGAGTCACAAGGACATGGTCAGAATCGACCCGAAGGTTATGTCGCACAAGCTAAACATTGACCCCAGCTGTAGACCAATTCGTCAGAAGCGAAGACCCATGACCAAAGAGCGATCTGAAGCCATCAAAGAAGAGGTAGACAAGTTGTTGGCTAATGGCTTCATCAGAGCAGTCCAATACCCGATTTGACTCGCCAATCCAGTGCTCGTGAAGAAGAAAAATGGGAAGTGGAGGACGTGTATCGACTTCATAGACCTCAACAAAGCATGCCCGAAAGATAGCTTCCCCCTTCCCAAGATCGATCAACTGGTAGATGCGACTGCAGGTCATTAGCTCCTGAGCTTCATGGACACATATTCAGGGTACAATCAGATCCCCATGAGCTCGCAGGACGAAGAGCACACATTGTTCATCACAGATCAGGGGCTCTATTGTTACAAGGTTATGCCCTTCGGACTCAAGAACGCCGGAGCGACCTATCAGAGGTTTGTCAACAAAATGTTCGAAGAGCAGATTGGTAAGACAATGGAGGTATATGTAGATGACATGCTGGTTAAGTCGAGGCGAGCAGAGTCCTACGTAGATGATCTGGCAGAAATGTTTCAGGTCCTGAGGAACTACCAGATGAAGCTGAATCAGCTGAAGTGTGCATTCGGGGTGGCATCCGAAAAATTTCTAGGCTTTATGGTGAATGACAGGGGTATTGAGGCCAACCCGGAAAAGATTCAAGCTCTGATCGGCATGAAGTCGCCTAACAAAATAAAAGAAGTCTAAAGCCTCACGGGTCAGGTCGCAGCATTGAACAGATTCATCTCAAAGCAATAGACAAGTGTATCCCCTTTTTCGAAGTACTTAAGAAGGTGAAGAACTTCGAGTGGACTGAACAGTGCAAGCAGGCATTCCAGTAGCTGAAAGAATATATGGGCCGTGCTCCACTCTTATCGAAGCCCGTGGATGGAGAGAAGTTCACCCTGTACCTGGGAGTGTCCGAGCACGCTCTCAGCGCAGCTTTAGTATGGGAAGAAGGCAGAACACAGCTCCTAGTGTATTATGTAAGCAAGAGGATGTCCGACGTGGAGACGAGATACTCGCCAATAGAAAAACTTGCTGATTGCTTGGTGACGGCCTCGAGGAAGCTTCGCCCCTATTTTCAGGCTCACAAAATCGAAGTCCCAACTCGATATCCCTTAAAACAGATTTTCCAGACATCAGATACCTCGGGTCGGCTACTGAAATGGGCAGTTGAGCTGGCGCAGTTTGACATCGAATACGTTCCCAGATTACAATCAAAGCCCAAGCCTTAGCAGACTTCATCGCAGAATTCACGGGGTCCGTGGAAGAAGGGGCTGAACCTTCGAAAAAACCGATGTGGGAATTGTATGTTGATAGTTCTTCAAGCGAGCTGAGAGCTGGAGCAGGTATATTACTGATCAGTCCAGAAGGGCACAAGATCTTTTACTTATTGAAGTTCGGGTTTCACGCAACCAACAACGAGGCTGTGTACGAAGCGCTTATAGCCGGACTGAAGCTCGCCCAAGAAATGCGAGCAGATCAGGTAAAAATTTTTAGTGATTCTTAGCTTGTTGTATGCCAGGTAAAAGGGGAATATCAGACGAAAGGGCCTAAAATGGCTGCGTACCTCGTAGAGGTTCAAGAGCTGCTCAAATCATTTCAAAAGTATGAGGTCACTAGAATCCCGTGAGCTCAAAACACGCATGCCGATGCCTTAGCCCGCCTGGCAACTATCCAAGCAGCAGAAGACTTAAAGCCCGTACCGGTCGAGCTTTTACCAGCACCAAGCATCCAGAAAGGAGAATTGATGATGGCCCTAGTAGTAGCAGAAGATTCATGGATGAAACCGCTGACTGAATACCTCCAGAGTGGAAAACTCCCCAAAGACAAGAATGAACCTCGCCAGCTGAAGGCGCGATCTGTGCGTTACTGTATTTATGACGACATACTGTACAAAAGGGGATTTTCAGCCCCACTCTTGCGATGTATAGACGGGGCGGACTGTGAGAAGGTACTAAACGACATGCACTTGGGCCATTGCGAAAATAATTCTGGGGGACTCGCTCTAGCTCCGCGAGCATTAAGGCAAGGATTCTACTGGCCTACAATGAAGAAGGATGTCATAGCCCTGGTAAGAAAATGTGATAAGTGTCAAAGGTTCGCAAAGGTACCCCGAACTCCTCCAGCACTCCTGCAGCAGATGGTAAACCCATGGCCCTTCGCGATATGGGTAATGGACCTAATTGTGCCTCTGCCAATAGCTCGAGGAAATTGCAAGCACGTTGTGGTCACTGTGGATTACTTCACCAAATGGGCAGAAGCGAAGGAACTAGCCGAAATCTCCACTACGAAGATTATTAAGTTTATGTGGAATAACATTATTTGCAGGTTCGGAGTGCCACAGCAGGTGATAACAGATAATGGGACTCAATTCAGTAGCGATCAATTTCTCAGTTTCTGCAGCGACCTCGGGATCACAAAAAGTTTTTCAGCAGTAGACCATCCTCAGGCCAATGGTCAAGTCGAAGCAGTAAATAAGATTATAAAGCAAATCTTGAAGACAAAACTAGAGGCCAGAAAAAGAGCATGGGTAGACGAGCTCCCAAAAGTATTGTGGGCTTACCGAACTACAGCTCGTAGCACGACGCAGGAAACGCCTTTCTCAATGGTTTATGGTTGCAAAGCCATGATCCTGGCAGAATTCGAAGTGACAACGTACCGAAGAGCCACATTTAACACTAAAGAAAATCATCTGCTCCTCGCCTCCAATCTTGACCTCGTCGACGAAGTGCGAGATGAAGCTCAATTGAAATTGGCAGTTTATCAACAGCGAGTTGTCAGGTATTATAACAAGAAAGTCCATGCCCGTCGTTACAAAGTTAGAAATCTGGTACTACGACTAATCCTACCTACAACACGAAATCCTGGAGAAGGCACCTTGGGGCCAAATCGAGAAGGTCCCTACGTCGTAAGGGAAAATTGGGAAATGGGGCCTACCACCTGAGTAGCATGGATGGAGCTGAAGTCCCAAGGGCATGGAAAGCTGAGAAGCTCCGACCATACTTCATGTAATTTACTTAGTCTGGATCATCTGTCTCAAGTGTAACAATCTTTTGGCGCTTTGCCCATATATATAAATATATTCAAGCAGATTTGCTTCACTTCTAAAAAAATATTTATCTTCGCTTTCATCTCGCTTGCATTGGTCATCCACTTCGACTAAGTTCTGGAAGGATCGCGTCCTATGAGCTCGCAACACTCTGGACGGAGCGATGGTCTCCTGTGAATTCAACAAAGTTCTGAAAGGAACCATCGCGTCCTATGAGCTCGCACCGCTCTGGAAAGAGCGATGGTCTCCTGTGAACTCCTCAAAAATTGCACAGGGATCACGTTATTGAGCGGAATCATGACCTTAAAATCGCTATTTCATTATCGTTATAAGTTAAAGCAACTCAACAATTTTCTAAAAGTCACATGAACCAGAAAAACTGAAAATTAGAAAACATAAATCCTCATTAAAGTCAGAATGTTACAAATGAAAACCTCAAAAAGAGGAAAGTTGACAAAATATAAATAGGTTTATACAAAGCAAAAGGCCTACACACTCTGGCCTGAGGGATCTTGAGGGTCTTAGGGGGTTGAGCTTGAGGGCGCCTGGTCACCCACGCCCTCCTAAGGAATGTTCTTCGCGACCATAGGGGAAACCACCTGAGACTGGGTTTGATCTCCTTCCTTGGCAACTCGGGCGTCTTCAGCATAAAATTCCATGTCCTTGATGGCTTTTTCGCCAAAGATAGAATAATCTATCTCAGGATGGTTCAGCCAAAGGGTGTACATGATATTATGTTCTGTATCCACCCTTATCTGCTCAGCACGAGCTTCAGCAGCAGCCAACGCCTCTTTGAGCTTGGCAATCTCTTGGTCAACCTCGGTGGACTTCTGTTCATGCTACTTTGTCGCGGTCTCTAGCTCACTCTCCCGATTATCCAAAAGAGTCTTAGCAGTTTCGAGCTGAGAGTACAGGCTGGAGGAAATGGTCTCATGCATACTTTGCTCCTTGGCCATAGCGGTTTCCGCCTTAAACCGAACGGCCTTAGCAATGTTAAGCCTAGACCGGAGATCCGCAGCTTCACCTTTTGTTACGACGAGCTCATTATCACGCTCCGTTAAAGCCTCATCAAGCTTTTTGTTAGCGACCTTGAGCTCATCTTCCTGTTCCTCCTTCGCCAGTCCTTTCTTCAGTGCCTTCGCCAAAGCCATGACAGCCTGTATAACAAGAAAAATTATAAGTAAGAACGAGGTCAAGAACGAAGCGAAAAGCGGGAAGGGAGGATTCGACCTTGACTGATTGACGAGTTGCCCAAGAAAGTAGGTTCACCTCGCGACAAGACTGCTGGTCCAGATATCTGGCTGACTTGTCTAGAAGAGTAGGGACCTGCTCAGATAGGAGATCAAAGTTTGATGCCCCAGGAATGTCTCCTAGAGGATCTTCTGCGGTAACCTCGGGAGGAGGATCCCGAGCTGTGGATGCAACTTGCTTCCCCTTCTCCTTCAAAGTTTTCTTGGCAAGAGGGGGCTTGCTAGAAGAATCGTGCTCTTTCCTTTTCGTCCCTTGATGAGCTGCAGCCTGCTTCTCTTTCCCCGCAGCCGCGGTTTCCTTAACCACAGGAACCTTCTGACGAGCAGTAGGATGCACAGTCTGCGTAACGCCTACTGGAGGGACCTCGAAAATTGGTGACTCCACTGTGCTAGTAGCGTGGGCACTTTCTTTTGCCGTCACCTGAGACAAGCTCGGAGCAACCGACGACGTTGCAGAGGGATCTCCGGACTGGCGACTCCTTCTCCTCAGAGGGACAACTACTTTCAAAGACGCCATCTCGGCAACTCCTTTCGATGTGGTTCTAACCTCGGCACCGCTAGGTGAAAGAGACGATCCTGGCGAACTCGAGCTTGATGCGATGTCAGCTTCATCAAATGCAGATCTTACAGGCCGATCGATTCGAGACCCTATATGCTTAAAGTGGATCAAACTATCTCCAGGGCGGGGAGCGAGCTGGTAATGACTAAGAAGCTCGACCGTCAGTTTGACATTGTCCTCGAAAGACTTCTGGGCGGACACAACCTCAAGATCCGCAGTCTCCCCCTGAGTTAAGTCAAACGGTCTTGCGTTTAGATATGTAAAAGAAGGCATAAAACAAGTCAGATTTGATTACGCGACCCGCCCGATGGTAAGCAAGTTAGGACGCCACTTTACCTGGTTCAGCCCGAAAGCTGAAGTTCTCGAGATTTACTAGAGAGGGGCAGGATGTGAAGAACCAGTTCACTTTGTATTTTCCTACGTTGGACTTGCCTTTGGCCTCGCCCTTTGGCAGGACATCTCTATATACAGATGACGTTCGGGGAGAAACGTAGTAATATCCATCTCGTGGACACCCCTTACCAGTGGCTTTGAAGGTGTACAAATGTTTAATGATCCTAGGAGAAGGAAGGGGAAGGCCATATTTCCTAAAAAATATGGCGAACGAAGACAACTGAGTGTATGAGTTGGGAGTCAGTTGAAACGAAGTGAGCCCTAGATCGTTGAGAAGCTCGACCAAGTAGGAAGGAACTGGAAACCTTAACCCAGCTTCCAGGTGTTGTACGCTGACAGCCACGAAGCCCTTGGGAGGGATAGCGGCGTGATCCCATGGGAAAGGTTCTGTGAGGCTACAGCCCCTAGGGAAGTGATACTCCAGACCTAATCCAACGAGGTCTGGGTATGACAACTGTGAGGGATAGTGTTTGAACAGGTCATGACCCTTTCTGACTGCTGCGGACTCAGGATCTTCAGCCCCTATAGGCTGGTCCCCTTCAGGGTTGGTACGAGCTGCGAACCTCTCAGCGGATTCTCCGCTCTGTAAGGACGCTTGAGATGTCTCCCTTACTTGCTCCTCGGAGCTGAAAGAATCGTCCTCTCTTATTATGTGCGTTTGGCGTTTGTGACCTGAAGACATCTACAAACGAAAATAAGCAGTTAGGCTACAGTATACAGACCATGCCTATAAAAGCTAAAGCTCCAAATATGCTAATGGCTATTTCCTAGTCATCAGGTCACAAACGCCACACAAGGTTGCTACCCTAACGACCTCAAAACGTACCTTCTGTTCCCTATTCACGATCTCAAGACCGCTTAGACTTACCAACAGCAAATCAAATGGCTTAACAACAATCTAACGGATCAAAATGTGGAATATGAAAAGACGCAAACATTCAAACATTCAAGCAGAAAACCAAGCAACATTTAAAAGAATGAAGGCACCAGAAAATGACAGCCAGAAAATCACTGAACGAACCAACAAGACACCAAAGAAAGAAAAAGCAATAGATATGAACTCACCGTTGATCGAAGTCGAAAAAAGTGCCTGAGTTGTGCGCACTGAAAAACTAAAGCCTAGAACTTGGTGGCGGACGAAAGGGAAAGAGACGAAGAAGAAAACTGACTGAAGCATGAAAATGACAAGCAGAAAGTGAAAAGGCAAGATTTTCACCTTATATATGGGCTCGAAGTCGCATCCTCGATCGTTGGATTTGGTGGCTTACCAACTTCCTCGAATCTAACGATGCAGCGTGATCCTCGGGACGTAGCCAACAGGCACCGTCAGTTGAAGAGACGTGCATTAAATACCTATTGTAGACGCTGAACCATCATCAGGGGAAACGCCACGTGTCCAAGAAGAGGGAGAAATTTTTTAGCCAAGTTCAATTCAAAGTTCTCAGGCAGTGGAACGACCTAAGAATGGGGGGCTGATGTTATGGGTGTTTTTCGGATCACCTAGATGGGCTGGCAGAAGCCCATAAAGTTAATGGCCTAAGCCATTGAGACCAATAAGTAGGACCCAAAATGGAAGCACGTCTGAACCTGGCGAATTAAAGTCCGTTTAAGTAGATCACGAGGTAAAGAATGCTGAATTGGCCGCGAAGTCAAGATCGCTCGACAGGCATTTCTATTGTAACGATATGGAGTTCACTCTATCCGTACAAAGTCAAGATCGCTTACCGCGCAGTTTCAGTCCATTTTCGACTCAGTTCGCTCAGTGTCAGCTCAGAACAGCAAGATGGCGTATCTTGCACGATAAGCAAGGTTATCTCACCTAATAACAGCATAATTTCGGGGGATCTCACCAAACCAGCATGGGTTAGCATCCAGCCCACGTGTTGACAGAGTTGACCTAGCAAAAGTCAGAGGCATTAAATGCATTCCAAGAGCATTAATTGTATTAGATTATGACCTTTTGTCTGATTATTCTCTTTGTAGCTCCCTCTTCTTTATAAATAGAGGGAGGCATTTATTGTAAAAAAGGGCGAAACACTTTGAGAGAAAATATTGTTTCCACTCTGCAGAAATAAGAGAGACAGTGGATGTAGGCAGTTAAAAAGGGCCGAACCACTTTAAAAGCTTGGTGTTGATTTTGTTCTTCTTCTTTATCTTTTCTCTTTTGCTATTATCTGGGTTTCCTGTTGTAGATCTTCTTACGTTGTGGCATTGAGCTCAAGAATCTGGTTGACTGGTTTCCCACGTCAACAGTAACCGTAGAGTTTCGAGTAGTTTATGTTGCGATAATGAATTTGTTCGAGATAGTTTTCGCGTGCGAATATTAGTTCTCCGTATTGTTATCGTGTGAGGATAATCGCTTGAATTGTTGTGATTAGAAATCCTCATGTGGTTTAAGTTTCATTTGTGCACGAGCCGTGTTTTAACGAAAACTCGATCGAAACCAATTGTAGGTGAATCGACGAGCAGATGAGAGCTATATCAGGAGTGGTTGATCAATTATTGGAAGCAAGTCATGAGTGTGCATTTTTATAAAGCTTTCGCGAATTCTGTTATCTGAAATTATTAATGCGATACTATTTTAGTTTATGATTATTATGTTATTCAAGTAACATTTTAGAATATTATTGCTTTCCTTATAATGCATGTATAGTTGTATATATGTATTTAGTCTTGAAGATACATGAGAACGTTATTTCAAATAATTAATTTTTTGCTCTAGAAAGCAAGTTTTTCGGTTTTAAACCGTAACTAGAAAACGAAACACTTATGAGATAATTCTAAAAGTGATTAATATGCTTGAATGCTAAGTAAATATAAGTTAAGCGTAAGTTTTAAGTGTATTAAAAGATTTTTAGATGTTTTTAGTTTATCTTGACCTCTAACATAACCCGATGGAGGTACCCTATGCGTGTACGCCTAATAGATGGGGGGAATCGTAATCCCAAGTTCTTGTATGACTTAATATTCGGGGGGAATCGTAATCCCAAGTTCCCGCATTTCCTGATGTTGGGGGGAATTGTAATCTCAAGTTCCCGCATCTGAGCACACGCAAACAAAAAATTTCTAGTATTTCATGTCATATAGATTTTTAACTTAAGAGCTTAAGAGAATAAGTTTTTCTAGAGTTACCCTTCTAAGTTAGTAAAGAAATGAAATACGTCAATAGACGTTAGTTTAAAATCTTTTACTTAAATAAGTCGTATCGTTTTTAAAATAATAATGAAAGCAGAATTTATTATTATGTACACTCACTGAGTTATTCTCACCATTATTTTCTGTTTTATTTAAAATCCTTCCCAGGTGCAGGAACGAGCAGCGCGGTGGAAGTATCTTCATCGGACGTACAGGCGAGCTCAGACGCGACCACGCTGCACTAGTTTTAGACAAGTTATCATGTACTGCATTTACTATAGTTTTCAGATTTCTCAAGTTTTGTAAATATTGTTTTGGATAAAAGATTTTATGTGAATATCATGCATGATGTTTAAGATTTTAATTAAGTTTCTTTCCATATCATTGAATATTTTAAGCATGTTGCAAATGATTGCATATCTGAAGAAGGGCCTGAGGCCTATTAGTTTGATAAAGATATTGAATGAATTTATACAGGTTTTGTGAAGTTTTTATAGGATGGAAATTTTAGAAAAACAGTCGTTGTGCTGCTAGATTTTCGTAAAACTCTTTTTCATAAATTATTTTTAACGAACAAAATTTCTATCCATTTTCAGAATTAAAAGAGTTTAAAGTATTTTCGAATGAGGAAGAGGCTTAGCTCCACGAGAATTTCTCAGCCGGAGCAAATCTCGATTGGAAAATCACCGTGGGGTGCCGGACAGTCCCTAACTAGTATAGTTAGAAAGGGGCTTGTCACCTACCCCCTGGGGAGGTTTTGATGGGACCCGCCTTGAATTTTCCCTTTTGGAGCTCTTGTGATCTCGTCGAGCACTCCACAAAACCCTTTTGGACTCTAACTAGTAAGACCAAAAGAACTCTATGGAGCAAGCCCTTAAACTTAAATCATTTCATAAATATATAAAATTTCAATTGCAAACATTTCTTTTTCCATAATTTAGGTTTTCTAGTAAAATTTTGACAACACAATAGCTATTTTTCGAGGTTTCTGAAAAATTCAAATCACCTGAAAAATAATTCAACAATACTTCAATATTTCAAACAACATTCTCCACTACCATATTGGATCTTCGGTCTATCTCAAAACCATCACCTAGCCACAATAGATCTAGTTCAACAAAATCATTTCAAATTAAAAAAATATAACTTCATTTATAAAATCAAAGACATTTATACATATCCCAAATATTTACATTGTATATACATTAAGGCATTTCATAAAGTTCTTTACAATCAAAACTATGTACATATGTAAATTTTCAATTGAATTAAAACATGCAAGTGTGACTTCACAGAACATCATGATAGGACCCGAACCAGACATTTTCTAAGCTCTTGTCTGAAGGATCCTGTCGGACACTTCAACGGACTTCCCGAACTTGACTCATCGGATTAAGGAAATCCGAGAAGTGAACGTTTAAATACTTTGCCGGTTTACTTGTTTTAACTTAAATTTTCTTTACTTTTAAAAATAGTTGGGATTGGTGAAAATTTTTTGCATTTCTTTAAAACATATTTTATAAAAATTTTGACAGCATAATTGCTGTAATTTGAACATTTCCAAAATCTGACCTGCATAAAAATATACTTCGAACTATGCTTGATTACCTCCCAACTACTTTTATTCCACAAACATGTAGTTTTACATGTATACATATTCACAAACATACAATTCATATCACGTTTCACAATCATGCATTGACATTGCCAGTATAATCTCCATATGCATTTTATATGCATCATAATATATATATATATATATATATATACACAACAAGTGCATCATGTGATAAATGTATTTCAAGTAAGAATGTACAACTACATATACATATCAAAACATGAGTTTACAATCCATTAGGTGTTCATATATCAACAAATGATCATTTTGTCAAAATATATACAACAATGTCAAGATATTTTTAGCATTCACATAGTTCATTTATTTGTCCTCCACCTATAAGTAATGCATCAACCTTTCCGCAACAAATCATCTATAATTACACCTGATGAAATAAGCAAGCTACATAATAAAGGAAAAAAATTAGTTCGTCACATATTAATAATATAAAATAACATTCCATAATAATGCTTTACTTATATAAATATTGGAGGTTTTAATTTTTCAAAACCATTTCTTATAAAAAGACCATGTGTATACCTAAAACACTCAAACCATTACGTGAGTCAACTGATGTCGATGTGAAGCTACTATAGTATCTCAACCACTACATGCGAAATTTACTTCATCGCCCAAGTAGTGTAAAATCATCTTAGTTTTAAACAACTACAATGCGCTCAATTCTATAATTCTGGCAACTACGTGTGGAATTTCTTCATCGTAACCATAGTGCCCCTAAATCAAACTTTGGCGATTACATGCGGAATTTCTTCATCACCCCATAGTGCCCAAAATTATAAATCTAATCGACTACGCGCAGAATTTCTACCTCGTCACATAGCACTAAATTTTAGGTAAACTAAGGGTATACACATGGTTACAAAACTCCTTACTCCTTTCTTTTTGAAAACTTTTAACTTTTAAATTGTCTTTTCTAGATCCAACGTAAAAGTCATTTTACAAAGTTTTAACTCATAATGTTGAAAATCATTTAACTACAATGATACAATTATGTTTAAAGGAAGAATGGAAATAGCGTAAGTGATAGAACACTTGCCTCGCTTCATGCAAGCTCAACTATCTCAACGAACCTCTTCTGCATCGCTTGCTTGCCTGTCACCTACATATCGATTTCTTATCATTACTTGCTTAATCACATAACTCAAAACTTTAAATAACATTTCCAATACATTTTTCTCTATTAACAACTCTTTACATGATAACTTTTCTAAGTCGATTTTAACTCAATTGAGACTCTCTAATTCCGATTTCTTTGTAAAAGTCTTACTTTTAGACCCTTAGGATCATCCTCATATGGTTTGTTTGGTCTCCGGAGGCTTAAAACAAAAAGTCAACTTTTTAATTAACCCGTTGACCAAAAAAAAAAAAAAAATTTAGAACCGGTGCTCATTTCGCATCCGTTACTTTTTCCAACATCTCCTTATCCCATAACTAAGTCACCCGTAAAGTTTCGTCGAAAAATTCTATCGTTTGCTATGTCAAATCTAGGAAAAACGCCATGTTTTGGGCGTTTTTCGATGCACTTTTCGCATAGAACGAGCGATGATGGTTTTTCTTTCGTATCTAAGTTTTTTTTACCTAATTATGATAAACTAAAGTCATTCCAAACAATAAAAATTGTATTTACATAGTTATTTCACTTATCGACTCTCTAACGGCACTATTTTGAGCATAACTTGCACAATTTTTATCGGAATCGATCCGTTCCAAAACTTATAATTTTCTATGACTCCTAAGCATCATTTGAGGTGTAAAACAACCCCATATAAGTTAGAATAAGTCAGGTCTTACCAGACCCTTTTATCAGCTAGGGATTTTTCAAATTACTTCTATGTCTTCCTTTTTCAACTTTATGCTTTCTCTTCTCTAATTTTAACTTTTCTAGAGACTTTCATGACATCAAATATGCATAATTTAAAGCTTAAAAGGATGAAAATACAATGGGATCATACACCCTTTCATTGACCATGACACACATCAAGCACTCACATGTCATTCTTTTCAATTTTTCATGCTATATTTCTTTCAATCATTTCATCAACCAAGTTCTCTACAACTCATTTTGATTAAATCATACTTAAATCTCTACTTAGGGTTTCTCCCATATAAATCCTAACTATGACTTCATGCTCTCTAACTTATCATCTAAGTGTCCATAACACATATCCATCACTAAAATATAAATCTACATCAAAATCCCACTAACAATTCCATAATAAACAACTCAATCCATCAACATATTAACACATCTAACTACCAGCAAAGTAGAGAAAGATGATATTTCACCTTAGTTCTTGCTTAGGATTGGTGTCTTGGCTTGAAATCAACTTGAAAGATGAATTGGAAACTTGAAATGGGATAAAAAGTCACTTATTCTTCTCCCCCTCAATTGCCGACCAACACCTTTTCTTTTGCTTTATCACTCTCGGTTTTGCTTCTTGTTTAATGTGCAAAATATTCTAAGTGTTGAATAGATATATATATGGTCAACTTTTATAAAATCACCATCATGTCCCCTTTTTGTTGATTGCTGACCACATTTCTTTTGTTTCATCTTACTTTGTTGATTTTTCTTCTTTATTTGACCGATCAAGTGATGGGTTTTTTAAGTGGTCATCACTTATATCATGATTGCTAACTTAAGAGGACTAAAATGCCCTTTTGTTGTATCTCATGTAACATTTTCCATAAAGGGACAAATTTGACAATTCATGAATTTAAATTACTAAGTAAGTAATGCATGACAACTAATATCTAATAATCCATATTTAACTTTTAATTTATCATTCATTCATTGGTGCAAATCTAATGACATGGATTTTGACTTTTCTTCAAGCCCATTCCATGTAATACTCACACCAAAATCATAAATAAATTTTGCTTAAATTTCTTAATCACTTTGTATTCATACCGGAGTCAGCCAAACGACATTTGATTTATTATACGAAAATATAATCAACCTCAAACAATACTACTGGAGGCCTATGATTCGACCGTAACTCAATTCTAAGATTTCTAATACTATAAAATAATAAATCTTGCTGAGGGCTTACAATTCCTCCCCTCCTTAAAATAAATTTCATCATCGAAATTTAAATAACATACTTGAATAAAAAAGGATGAGAGTATTGTCTTCGCATTTGCTCCTCAGGCTCCCATGTAGCTTCTTTTGATCCGTGATTTCACCATAAGACCGTCACTAGCGGAATCACCTTGCTACGCAATACTTGATCCCTACGATCTAAGATCTCCACTGGCTGCTCTTCATAGGTTAAGTTCTCTTTTGCTTGCACTGATTGCTCTTTCAGAACATGTGATGGATCAGCTACATACTTACAAAGCATAGAGACGTGAAATACATAATGAATGTTGGCAAGCTCTGGTGGTAACTTCAGTCGATAGGCTACTTCACCCACTCTTGCAACAATCTCATATGACCCTATATACCGGGGACTTAACTTTCCACGTTTTTCGAACCTCACAATGCCCTTCTAAGGTGAGATGCGTAGGAATATTCTATCACCCACTTCGAACTCTAAGTTTCTTTTTTGATTGTCCGTATAGCTTTTCTGTTGGTCTCTAGCTATCTTCAGCCACTCTTTTATCACATTGATTTTCTCGACCGTAACTTGGACAATCTTTGGGCCAATCAATTTTCTTTCACCTACTTCGTCCCAACAAACTGGGGTTCTACACTTTCTACCATACAAATCTTCATACGGTGCCATGTCGATATTAGACTGGTAGCTATTATTGTAGGCAAATTCTATCAAGACTAGATTGGTAGCTATTATTGTAGGCAAATTCTATCAAGGGTAGGTGATTATCCCAACTTCCTTTAATTTCCATTACACAGGTCTCAACATATCTTCGAGAGTCTGGATGGTTCTCTCTGATTGACTATCTATCTGCGGGTGCAAGGCCGTACTGAAATTTAATCAGGTGCCTATGGCTTCTTGAAGTTTCGACCAAAACCTTGAAGTGAATCGAGGATCTCTATCTGATACAATGGACACTGGTGCGCCATGCAATCTCACTATCTCATCCACATATAGCTGTGCTAATTTTTCTAGGGATAAGTATTATTGATGGCTAGAAAGTGAGCGTGTAAACCCTCGATTCTAGCTACAGTTGAATAGTAATATTTTAGTAATAGTTTTTAAAGTCGAATTTAATTTCACATTAAGAATAAGGTGTCGACTAGAGGACCCAAGAGAATTAAGAATTGAGATGGGAAATTATTGGATGAAATAAGTTTAGAATCCTAAAGTCAACATTGTAAGCCTTCACTCGAATTTATTATTTTATGGTATTAGAAATCTTCGAATTGAGTTACGGTCGAATTGTAGGCCTCCAGTAATGTTATTTGAGGGTTATTAGATTTTTGTATCGCAAGTCAAATGTCGTTTGACTGACCCTAGTACGAATACAAAGTGATTAGGAGTTATTTATGTGTTAATCAAGCGAGGTGAGATCACGGAATAAAGTAAAAGAAACTTTAATTCAACTAATAAGAAATGAGATAAGTGACTTTTAAAGGTAGTGGCTAGAGTTGTGCCACTTGTCATTTATTGATTGGTTGATGAAATAAGTGGTGTAAAATGATAACATGTGGACCAATTAAAAGATAGTTTATCTAGAGTGGGGTCATGACATAATTAGAAAAGTTTAAAGGTTTCTTTGGTGATTTTCAAAAGGTATTAACTTGTAATTGTGGCACCATTATATAATGTTAAAAGCAAGTCACTTTCTCTTGCATTTGAATGTGAAAAACCGAGAGCAAAAAGGGAGAGAGGTGCCGGCCATTGAAGAGAGAAAAGCAAGGGTATTTCATGCCATTCATGTAATTCTTCACCAAATCTCATTTTGTCACCAACCAAGGCTACTAGATCAAGTTAGGCTCAAGATCAAAGCTTAATCAAGTGAGTTTCTTGATGTTGATTCATTTTAGAGTTCATGAATACCCATTTTTAAATTATATTAAAAGCTAAATTTGATGTTAGAGATTGAAATTTCATGGTTTAGTGATAAGTTTAGTGTGATTTATGTGTTGGAAATTGAAAGATTGATGATGGTCCTTTGTAATATAAATTTCAACCATGTTAGGGTTTGTATAGCCCAAGTTTATTTCATCTAATTGAGGCTTAATCCATTCATTTTAGAAGCTAAGAAACCTTGTAGAAGTCATAGAGTTGTAAAAAAAGAAGTATAGAGTGAAGTTGAAAAATCCCGAGTTGGATGAAGGGTCTGGTAAGACCTGACTAGTTTTAACTTATTTGGGATTGTTCTACACCTCAAATGATGCTAGGAGTCATAGAAAACCATAGGTTTTGGAACGGATCGATTCCGATAAAAATTGCACAAGTTATGCTTAAAATAGTGCCGTTAGAAAGTCGATAAGTGAAATAATTATGTAAATGCAATTTTTATTGCATGAAATGAATTTAGTTTATCATAATTGGGTAAAAGAAGCTTAAATACAAAAGAAAAACCATCGTCGCTTGTTCGATGCGAAAAAGTGCATAAAAAAGTGCCTAAAAAAGTGCCTAAAACAGAGCGTTTTTCCTAGATTTGACATAACAAATGATAGAATTTTTCGATGAAACTTTACGGAAGACTTAGTTATGCGATAAGGAGATGCTAGAAAAAAGAATTGACATGAAATGAGGGCTGGTGTTTAAACTGTTTTTTTTTTGGTCAACGGGTTAATTAAAAAGTTGACTTTTTGTTTTAAGCATTCGAAGACCAAACGAACCATATAGAGATGATCCTAGGGGTCTAAAAGTAAGACTTTTGCAAAGAAATAAGAATTTGAAAGCCTCTAATAAGTTAAAACTTAGTTGCGAAGGTTTAGGCGTAAAGTGGAGTTAATAGAGTTATTTGCGTTTTAGTAATTTCTAGCTTTGTGTTAATGATTTAAGTAATTCTAAATGAGTAGTAAATGTTTTAGGGTGAAAGCGGAGTGTATCAGAGGAGTTCGAAGGAGGTTTGCTTGTGATCGAGAAGCGCTTTGTGAGTAAAAATCTCACCTTATCAAGTGTGGTGTAATTCAAAGTTCATTTAATGGTTAATTGCATTTCTTACATTGTTGTAATTGAATTTTGTATAATTGTTATATCTAGATTCTATTACATGAGCTTTAAATTGAGTATATACTTAGATAAAAACCATTGAGAATTAACGTTTTAGGCCTTTTGCCTTAAAAACGAGTTTACTGGAGAATACCAAGAAAAAGAATTTTAATACGTCGATGGTTTACCCTAGCCCCAGTTGAGTACCAAGTAGAATGCTCTATGCGTGTATGGTAGATGTGAGAGAGTTACTAACTGAGAGACAGAGTCAGTTGAGCGACCCTCTGTACGTATATGGTAGTGTAGTTTAAACCGATTGTGTAGGGGTAATGCGTGCCCAAAGTCGCACATTGGTAACTACACAGGGTAGATTCCCTAATTCCTAGTGGCTTAGCTAGAGATTTATGCGGCCACGATAGGAGTAGTTTCCCTGGGTTACCATCAAAGCGAGGAATGAGAAAGTTTTAGAAAGAAATTCAAAACGAATTTCAGAAATAGTTTTAATTGAGAAATAAAAAGTATTTCAAAAAAATACTTTAGTTTATAAAATTGTTTATTATTTATCTCACTGAGTTATACTTACCGTTTGTTTGCTATGTATTTCTTAAAATGTTTCTTCAGGTGCAGGAGTGAGTCGTCCAGCAGACGAGGCTCAGACCGACGCGCGAATCAAGTGACAGATAATTATTTCTTATTGTATAGCTCACACTTCTAATCATGCATTTGTTGTATATGAGTATGGTGTAAATGATGTACATTTAAAATAAGTTTAAATAGAGTTTATATATTAGTTGTTGGATGCACGTTTTATGAAAATGTTTTAATTCTTTAAATTGAGTTTCCATAAAAGTTTAAAATTTTATATATATTCATGTTGTGGCTGATTGTGGATGAGGGCCAAAGGCCCCTGGTAGTTGAGAATCGTTTGCCATAAAAGTGTTTTTAAATTGCTTTGAACTTGTAGGGTGGCATATCTTAATAAACAGTCGGCATACTGTCGAATTTTCATTAGGAAAAATAAAAATTTTTACCCTTGCCCCCTAATAAATGTTTTGTAAAAAGAAGTCTAAAGTGAGTCTCGGTGCTCCGATAGAATTTTTGTGGGCCAAGCTAGGGTTCGATGGAGCTCTGTTGGAGTGCTACGGGGTACTTCACGGATCCAGAGTAGGGATTCGGGAAGGGTCCCATCAAAGCGGACTTTGTCAATATGTCAACTATTTCCTGTATGGCATCGTATCCGCTTTGAGTCCGTGGTAATCTAATCATGAAGTCCATCGTAATCCTTTCCCATTTCCATTCCGAAATTGACAAAGGCTGCAATAAATCTGCGGGTTTCTGGTGCTTTGCTTTGATATGTTGGTAGGTTAAACACTTTGATACGAACTCTGCTATCTCTTTCTTCATTCCTCTCCACCAGTAGTGGTCTCTCAAAGTCTGATATATTTTGGTAGTCCCTGGATGCATGGCATAGGTGGATGAATGAGCCTTATCCATGACTTCTTTCTTCAATTCTGCTATCTCTGGCACACATAATCGTTGCCCTAGAATTAGTGCCCCATTGTCTCTCAATGCGAAGCTACTTTGCTGACCAGCATCTAACTCGCTTCTAAGCCTCGAGACAGTTGAATAAGCATGAAGTCTGTAACATGCTGTTTCGGTGTCTATATAATTTACTAAATATTGATTATTAATAAAGGGATGATGTAATTAATTATCCGTCCAGATTCGGAGGAGTAATTTAATTTTTATAAAATTTTTCAGACGGGTCCGGAGATAGTTATTTAATTCAATCTCGTAAAATAATTTAGAGAGTCCGGATTCAAATATTTATTCTTGATCTAATAAAGTTCCTGTATGTGAATTTGGATTTTTATTAAATTTCCAGGCGGACCCGAAGAGAATCCGAGCGAAAGCGAAATCCGTAAAGCGCGAATTAAATGCATTAAAAATTTGATGTGTAGGAGTTGGTGCATGGTGGGACAAGTGGCTTGAGAGTTTAACACTTGTAGGACAAATGTCCAAAATGAAGACAATATATATATATATATATTAAAATGTGAAGATAATGAGTAAAATAATAAACTTTTAAAAAGCAAAATATCTTCATTCGGTTTGCATTGTCTTGAGACCTGAGAGAGTGAAAGATAGTGAACAAGAGAGAGAGTTTGTGAGGAAAGAGATCCTCGGCCAAGAAGCAAATCTGATTGGTGGGTGTTGTTCGTGGAAGAAGAGAGAACCAAGAAGAGTGAAATGGAAATGGTGAATGTAAGCTCGTGCATGCAAAGAAGAAGAAGCTGTGCAAACTGCCATCAGCTGTTCGTGAAATCGTGAGAAGGGAGAGGAGTGAGCTGGTGGTCTGTGTTTCAGATCTGAGTCAACTCGTGCGTGCAAGGTAAGAGCTGAAACCGAAACCTTGCCATCTTCTCTTTCCATCCAAGCAAAAATAAAAAATTGTGTTGTGAGAATGAAAGCTTAAATCTGTTAATCTGGTGAGGGAGATTGAGCAACACCAGCTGATGCATGTACTGTCTAAGCAATCCAAGTGGAAGGTCTAATCTTGCATGCAAGCAAGGATTGGAATTTGCTGCTGCCAGACCGCGACCTGTTGAGCTGCTGCCTTGCTGTCGCTGTGAAGCTGCTGGTGGCGTGAAGTTGCTGTTGGTGGCGTGAAAGTGCTGTCGTTGCTGTTGTTGCTGTCGTTGCTGTTGTTGCTGTCATTGTTGTTGTTGTTGTTGTTGTTGCCGTCGTTGCTGTCGTTGTTGCCGTGCTGCTGCCGTCGTCGCTGCTGCGAGCTGTTGAGCTGAAGCTATGATCTGGTGTTGTCGCCATTGTACGAGCTGCTGTCGAGCAGCTGTTGTTAAGTCAGACCAAGCTCACCCATTCAGACTTGAAGTGAACAACACCAAAGGAAGACAGCTTGCTGCCGTGAGAGCGTTGTCGCCGTCGCAATCGTCCGAGAGCTGTTTCGAAGCGAAAAACAGCTCAAGCGAAGGTAAGTTGCTGTCCCATTGATATTGTTATCATGATTTGAGTAATGTTTAAATGTTAATGGTGTCCTTTTGGGTTGAAGGAAGCTCGCGGATGGGAGAATCGATATAGGCAGCCCATTCGCGTGAGTCCCGTAAAGTTTCAAAGCTTTCGAGTTGATTTCGGAAAGGTAAGTTCAAATTTATGGATTTCGTTTGCAATGGAAATATTTATGATTTAGTTGTGGATTAAATTGATGATGACATAATTGGGATATAGGATTTAGAATCTCATTAGTGCGGAGATTCGTTCGATATTGATTCGATATGTTTGCAAACGAATTTTGATATTGAAAGTGCATTGCGAAATCCGTATAGGGGCTATTATGTTTGGATAGTATGGGCTGTTATGTTTTGCTTTTAGTTTCAAAATCGTCGACATGAAAAATGATTCACAATGATATACTTTGGAGTATTGAAAAGTTATTCGAACATTGATAGATCGTTATCTAGTGTTTTGAGCAAGTTGTCCGTGAATTCGAATGTGTTAGTTGCGGTTTTAGTGCCGAATAAATTCTGATTAGTATGCCGGATGTTGAGTGCTTATAGATGTAATTCAAGTGAATAAACATGATGAGAATGATTATGAGATTGCATGATAAACAGGTTAGAAAAGAATGTTACGAATTGAAGGAAATTCAATTGAGTTGCTACGCGAAATGTTTCGAATAGTTTGAATTAACTGTTTTTACTTCGCGAAAAGGCTGTTTTGTTGTGCATTTAATTCAAGTTACGTAAAGAATTTTCGTGCATAAAAATATGTAAAGTTGGCGAATCATTAGAGTTAAAAACAAGCAAGCAATAGCCGACGTAATTGAGTCTTATGGACTGTTTTGATGTGCAGATTTTTGTGTAACTTAAAAGCTGTTTTATGTGCAGTTTTTATGCACGATTAAGGGCTGTTTTTGAGTGCTTTAAGAGCTATTTTCATGCTATGTAAATGAGCTGTTAAGGTGTTAGTATATGAGCTGTTAACGTGCTAGTCATGAGTTGTCAAAGTGCGGTATAACAAGCTGTTTTTAAGGGCTATTATATGTTGATTTTAGAACTGTCATATGTGCTGTTTTTGAGTTCATTAAATGCTGTTTTCGTATTGATTGTTGGTCTGTCATAAGCTATTTTATTAGGCTGTTTTGAGGTTATCTTCAACACAGGAAAGACAATCATAAAAAGGATATTATGAGTTGTTTCGAAATGTTATCAATCGGAAGTGTTCAGGATACGTTATAGGAGAGCATATAGTTATAGTGCATTAAGTAATAGTAGTAGTATATGTAAGTAAACTTTCGTTACGTTTGTTTTGATTGAAAAGTCAAGGAGAACCCAGCAAATCGGATTCTCAACCAAAGAATAAGGGTAAAGCGTAAGGGAGTATTCAATTCAAAGATCGAATCCGTTTGAGGTCGGTATACACATTATCTTTAAATTTTACTTGAAAGTGTTTTCATTGTGAAATGAATTTCTTAAATAAGATTGTTATATGAATTTCTTAAATGAGATTGTTATATCATTTCAATATGATGCATTTACAAACGTATTTGACTATACTTGAAATGAAACGCGAAATTTATTTGTTATGAAAATCTTGATATTAAAACCAAAGTGTAAAATATGATACAAACATTATGTTATAAATAGCCCTTGTAAACTTAGATATCGATAAATGAAAATTGGTAATTGACATGCAATAGGGAAATTAGCAGCTGCACCGTTATTTGCATACACTAAATTGATTCATTATGGACTATGAGAGGCACCTCGTGTCCGGTCTTGCATGATTATGTGTTATGATATACGACCTGGTGGATAATCACCGAGCGGCCGATGTCGGGGTCGACCGTCATTCCGGCGAGTAACCATCGCGTGTTCGATGCCGGAAACCCATATACCAATACATGAGTATCGAATATATGTTTACTAAGGGCACTGAAAAATGTTATAAGCAATGAAATGAAAATGTTATGTGAAATGAAATGTTCAATGCTTTGAAAAATGTTGAACTCGAAAAATTATGAACTATATGTTTAAGTATTTTTATGCAACGTGTATATATATATATATTTATGAGTGTTAAAGTTAGAATGCTTTTAATTACGAATGAAATTACATTTGAAATTGAGAAATTAGATTATGTGTATACCCATTAAGCAATTATGCTTAGCGCATTGATTTACCGTGCGTAGGTTGAATCTTTTGACTCCATCTTCAGACAGAGTAAATAGCTTGCACGCGAAGGCTCATATAGTCACCATCCCCTCTATGCTTTTGGTAGATATATAGATATATATTGCATATGATCATGCATTTTTGGGATAGATGTATATTTGCATAAATTATCGTATTTCACTTAATTATAACAAAATTCTGTATAAAGGCTTATGTATATTTCTTAAAAGCTTACTTTTGGTTATGTATGCATATAAACGTTTATGATATATTTGAGTAATGAAATGTTTCGAAAACGGACGGGAGGTCCGAATGGAAGTTTAAAAACTGATGTTTTAGAAATGTTAGAGTTTCAATTACAGGAAATGGATTTTGGGATTTCAGAAAAACAGAGGAAACTCTGCTGAATTTAAGTTTTTTTTTTTTTTTTTTAAAAAAATCTCCCTCTATTGGTAAAGAGTTTTAGAATGATAATAGTTTTTCAAAAGTAACAAAAATGGATTTATTAGGAAAGTAACGTCATTCGTTCCGGATTTTCAATTGTAACGGAAGTCGGGCGAAGGGCGTTACAAAGTCAATTATCTTAATAAATCATTTAATGTTTTGACTTGCATGGAAACATAACAGTTAAACTTTATAGAGTATTTTCCTTAGACCTCGGGAGGGACTATGTGAATAATTCAGGGAATCTTGACTAGCAACCGGATAATTAATTTTTGATTAAAAAGAACAAAAGGGAGGAATAGATTAGTTATGGTGAAATCAGACCCTTAAAGTTTTCATTTATTGAGTTAATTTCAGTAAAAATTCATTTATATTTGTAGCTAACATTAGTTGTAGTTTTCAGTTCCTTAAATCAAATTTCATTTGCTAAATAAAAATTGGGTTACTTTAATTTTAGGCATTAATTAACAACAATCATCGTGGACCGATACTTCTCTCATCATTATATTACTTGTTCGGCTTATCCACTTACAATTTTGCACGACAAGTTTTTGGCATCGTTGCGAGGATTGTTTAAATTAATACTGATACTACATAACTCAAATTTTAATTTGATATTTTATTTAGTCATTTATTTATTTATTATTATTATTTATTTATTTTAATTTGATTTTTATTTAGTCATTTATTTATTATTTTTTTTCTATTTTATTGACTTTATTGCAGATGCTTTTTTTGGTGTATGACAAAGTTCGGGGATGAAGTTTTGATATCATTTGATCCAGAAATTGAAAGAACTTACCGCAAGAACAGGAAAGAAGCAAGGAAAGCTGCAAGTGTTGCTCTTGTTGACATAGCTGAAGAACCAAATAACGTACAAAATATTGTATCAATAAATGCTGAAAATACTCGACCATTACGAGATTATGCTCTACCTACAGTGGGTAATGTCAGCAATTATCAAGCCAGCAATTATTCTGATTATGGTGGACATTTTGGGGCCAATTGAACTGTAGGCAAAATTCTTCAATCTGGATACTATTAGCCTACCATTTTCAAGGATGTTCAATCGTATGTTGCTGCATGCAATCAGTGCCAACACACGAGATTCAAAAATACGGCGACCGACCATTGCTGCTAATAATTTTGAGATCAAGCCAGTAATTATTCAGATGGTGCAAAAGAACCAGTTTGGTAGGGCTCTGAACGATGATGCAAATGCCCACATTGACAGCTTTTTGGAGATCTACGATACTTTTAAGTATAATGGTATTACTAATGACGCCATCCGATTGAGATTGTTTCCGTTCTCTCTTCGAAACAAAGCCAAAAGATGGCTCAACTCTTTACCATCAGGAAGTATTACCACATGCGATACCTTGGCACAAAAATTTCTAGCCAAATTCTTTCCACCAACCAAGACTGTAAGACTACGAACTGAGATAGCCACATTCAAATAACTTGATGGAGAGTCATTGTATGAAACATGGGAAAGATTCAAAGATCTACTAAGAGGGTGTCCACATCACGGAGTTGTTGATTAGTTGTAGCTACACACATTTTATAATGGTTTGGGGAATTCCATGAGAATATTGATAGATGCCACAGCTGGAGGAGCACTTTTAGGAAAACCTCATCAAGCCGCTTGGGACTTATTAGAGGAAATGGTTGCAGATGCCTATTAATGGCCATCAGAAAGAGCAGTTATGAAAAAAGTTTTCGGAATACAAGAAAATGATGTTTTAACAAGACTTTTCACTCAGGTCGAGACATTAGCCAAACATATTAGAAACTTAAAAGCTAATACCATTCATACTCAGTTGGCATCTTGTGATTTTTGTGGAGGGGACCATTCCAACGTGCATTATGATGAAGACCGTATAGGTCAAGCCTTTTTTGTAGGCAACAGACAACAAAATAACCCGTATTCCAACACATATAATCCAGGATGGAGGAATCATCCAAACTTTTCATGGAAAAAACAACGATCAAAGACAACCATATCCGTCACCACTTCAACAGCAGCAGGCCAACAAACCGTCGCTTGAAGAAGCACTTGCTCAGCTCACCGCAACTACTACTCAATTTATGACGAGAACAGACACCATGCTTCAGAATCAAGCTACTTCCATTCAAAATCTAGAGGTACAAATGGGTCAAATCTCAAATCTGTTGACTGCAAAACCTCAAGGAACCTTACCAAGAACCATAGAGACCAATCTTAGTGAGCACCTTAAGAATGTCACGATACGAAGCGGTAAAATGCTGAAAGATCCTGTTAAAAGAACATGTGAAAAATAAGAATCAAGCAAAATAGAAGAAGTGGTGTTTGAACAAAATGAAGCGGAGAAGTCAAAATCAAAATTGTTTTCAGATAATCCGACACCATACAAACCACCATTACCCTTCCCTCAGAGATTCCAGAAGCAGAAACTAGACAAACAATTTTCTAAATTTTTGGAAGTTTTTAAGAAACTGCAAATTAATATTCCTTTTGCATATGGTCTGAAACAAATGCCCAGCTATGTGAAGTTCATGAAGGAAATCCTATCAAATAAAAGTAAGCTGGAAGAACATGAAACAGTAGCTTTGATCGAAGAATGTAATGCAATCTTGCAGAAAAAGCTATCGCCCAAACTCAAAGATCTGAGGAGTTTCACAATTCCTTGCACCGTTGGTGATTCATTATTTGATAAAACATTATGTGATCTTGGTGCAAGCATTAACTTAATACCATTCTCTGTTTTCAAGAAATTCAGCTTTGGAGAAGCAAAACCTACTACAATATCTTTACAGTTAGCTGATCGATCAATCAAATATCCAAGGGGAATTATAGAAGATGTCATAGTAAAAGTGGATAAGTTCATATTTCCTGTAGATTTCATTGTGCTAGACATGGAGGAAGATCAAGAAATACCCATCATTTTAGGTAGACCATTCTTAGCAATAGGAAGAACTCTCATTGATGTACAGAAAGGTTAACTCATACTAAGAGTTCAAGATGAAGAAGTAACTTTCAATGTGTTAAAAGCACTCAAACATCCATATGATGTCGACAACTGTATGAGGGTAGAGGTAGTAGATGAATGTATCAAAGAAATACATCAAACCATCACTCTAAAAGATCTGCTTGAAGCTTGCCTAAATGGAACACTAAACTCAGAAAGTTTGAACATCATTGAATGTGTCAACCAATTGGAAGCTTCACCTCCCATCTTTATCAGATGACCTTTTGAGGAGTTTGGAGCGAGTAAGAGACAACCGGTACCATCAACAGAAAAATCACCAGAGTTAAAGTTCAAGCCACTTCCAGTTCATCTCAAGTACGCATTCCTAGGTACTTCATCTACACTACCTGTCATTATTTTATCTTCTCTAAGTAGAGAACATGAGGAAAAGCTTTTGAGAGTACTACGAGAACACAAGATGACTATTGGATGGTTGATTGCAAACATTAAAGGAATCAGCCCATCTATATGCCAACACAAAATTCTCATAGAGGATAAGTACCGGCCATCCATCGAGCATTAATGACGTTTAAATCCAAACATGAAGGAGGTTGTCCGAGCAGAGGTACTTAAACTTTTGGATGCAAGTATCATTTATCCTATTTCGGACAACACATGGATAAGCCCGGTACAAGTGGTACCAAGGAAAGGAGGAATGACAGTAGTCACCAATGAAAACAATGAGTTGATTCCAACACGAACAATATTCGGATGGAGAGTGTGTATTGACTACAAGAAACTAAATAAGGCGATCAGGAAAGATCATTTCCGTTTACCCTTCATTGAACAGATGCTCGACAGATTAGCATGTCACCCTTACTATTGTTTCCTAGATGGTTATTCTGATTACAATCAGATCTCTATAGCACCTGAGGACCAAGAAAAGACTATATTCACATGCTCATATGGAACGTTCATGTTTCGGAGAATGCCATTTGGTCTATGCAATGCACCAGCCACCTTCCAACGGTGCATGATGTCAATGTTTTCAAACATGGTGGAACGCTTCATCGAGGTATTTATGGATTATTTTTCAATCTTTGGTTCATCATTTGATTCTTGTTTGGATAACTTAGCACAAGTACTGAAAAGATATGAACAGACAAACCTGATTCTTAACTGAGAGAAATACTATTTCATGGTTCAAGAAGGAATAATCGTCTTAGGTCATAAAGCTTCAGCTAAGGGCATCGAGATTGATAGAGCGAAGATTGAGGCAATTAAGAAGTTGCCACCACCAACATTTGTTAAAGACATTCGAAGTTTCTTAGGGTATGTAGGGTTTTACAGAAGATTCATCAAGGACTTCTCAAAGATCACAAAACTATTATGCAATTTGCTCGAGAAGGATGTTTTATTCCACTTTGATAATACATGTAGGGAGGCATTTGAGATACTGAAAAAGGCCATTGTGATAGCCCCAATCGTTATTACACATAACTGGGCTTTATCTTTCGAGCTGATGTGTGATGCTAACGATTATACCATTAGAGCTGTGTTAGGACAACGTATTGGTAAGATTTTCCATACCATTTGTTACGCTAGCCGTACACTAACTGATGCACAAGTCAACTATGCTACCACTGAGAAGAGCTTATAGCCGTAGTCTTTACATTCGACAAATTTTGGCCATACTTGATCGGTTCCAAAGTCATTGTATTCACAGATCACTTAGCCATCAAGTACCTTCTGGAGAAAAAAGATGCAAAACCATGCCTGATTCGATGGGTCCTTATGCTATAAGAGTTCGATTTAGAGATTCGAGATAAGAAGGGAAGTGAAAATGTGGTGGCCGACTATCTTTCTAGACTAGAGCAACGAGGGGATAAGGATGATCTTGACATAGCAATTAAAGAGATTTTTCCTTAATGAACAGCTCTTCATTTTGGATACAAGCAATATCCCATAGTATGCTGATTTTGTTAATTTTCTTTCTTACAAAGTTTATCTGTCTGACATTTCATGGCAGTAAAAGAAGAAATTCTTGGCGGATGTAAAATATTACTATTGGGATGAGCTGTTTCTATACAAGTTATATCCAGATTAGATCCTTTGATGATGTGTCTCAAAAGATGAAGCACGAAATATTCTCCATCATTGTCATTCTTTTGATTATGGTGGACATTTTGGGCCAATTGAACTGCAAGCAAAATTCTTCAATTTGGATACTATTGACCCACCATTTTCAAGGATGTTCAATCGTATATTGCTGCATGCGATCTGTAACATACCCTTCCGATTCTTGTATGAGATATGTACGGAATAATGGTATATGCCCTTATTATTGAGGTAATAAAATAAATTAAAGTGTCTAAAGGTGATTAAGAAAATTTCTGGATCGTCTGGGAATGGTTAGTAAAATTTTCAGAGCATTCATAAAGGATTTATCGAGGTTCTCGAAGAGCTCGAATGGGTAAATTAAGTCCCGATAAAATTCTAGGATTGTCCAGGAAGGGTTTAATAAGATTTTCGGATAGCCTCGGATGTATAAGTTTTGCTCTCGATCAAGGAATAATAGAATTAATTATTCATTCGGATTCGGATGCGTAATTGAATTTTTATGAAATTTTCGGTTAGGATCGAGGATAGTTTGAATTTCGAAATCATAAAAATAATTTCGAGAGAATGAAGATGGATTCGAAATGTAAAAAATAATTCCGAGAGCATGAAGATGGATTCGAAATGTAAAAAATAATTCCGAAGACGAAATCAAGTCGTAAGCGGATTCCTGAACGGACGAACGGACCGAAGCGGATTCGAGCTTGGAATCAGAATGGGAGAACACATGAATTAGCATATTGCATGAATGGTACATAATTTCGACTCGTGTCATTGTGTAAAAAATGGGAATCAAGACAAGTGGCAAAGAAGTTTCATGCATGGGTACCACATGTGTCAAGCATCTATTAAACAATATATATATATCAAAGTGAAGGTGCAATTGTAATTATATATATATCAAAGTGAAGGTGCAATTGTAATTAAAAGCCAAAGTTGAAATTTCGGTCCCCATTTTACATCAAAACCAAGAAAGTTAGACTAGAGATATTAGATAATTAGATTGAGAGAGCAATCCAAGAGAGACTTGTAAGGGAGAACAGCTCAAGTAAAACCCATATTCGATCATCCAATTGTCTTCAAGCTGAACCGAGAGTGAGAGGTTGAGAAAGAGAGACCGAGAGATCGTGAGAGAGGGAGAGAGCTGTGCAGATCAGAAAGCAAATCTGAGGCATCTCCAAGCTTAGACCAAGCTACTCGGGTAGGCAAGGATAGATTCAAGGATACCAGTTCATATAAGAGCAAGAAGGAGGCGAGCTTGAGGTAGATCGTGTGTAGCAAGGGAGAATCGGTTCGGTGAGT
Organism: Dimocarpus longan; assembly: GCA_022984855.1. Taxonomy (NCBI): domain Eukaryota; kingdom Viridiplantae; phylum Streptophyta; class Magnoliopsida; order Sapindales; family Sapindaceae; genus Dimocarpus; species Dimocarpus longan. The sequence continues at coordinate 1,557,910 of CM041026.1, forward strand.
GCATGCTTAACCCGTGAACTGCTAGATGCAGTCGTGAGTTGATGAAGAAGATTGAGCAGCACCAGCAGCTGCATATGCTGTCCAAGCGTAAAGATGGAGAATCTGATCTTGCATGCAAGCTAGGAAGGGCGATCAGCTGCTGTCAGGCCATGTGGGAGTTACTGCCGTGACCTGTTGTTGCTGCTAGACCATGAACTGCTGTTGCTGCCAGGAGGTGCTGCTGCTGCTCGCTTAAAGGTGCGTTTTTTGTCAAGCTAGTGCTGCTGCTGGCGTGAGAAGCTGCTGGCGCGAGGAGCTGCTGGCATGAGAAGCTGTTGGCGTGAGAGCTGCTGGCGTGAGAAGCTGCTGGCGTGAGGAGTTGCTGCCGTGAGTATTTTGACTCTGCTTGGCCGTCGCGAACGGTTGAGAGTTGTTTCGAAGCGAAGAAAAGCTCACGCAAGGCAAATGCTGTCCCGTTTGGTTTCGTGTTGACGTTTCGATGAATTTTTATTGGTTTCATGTTAATATGGATTGAAGGGAACTCGCGAATAAAGGCGTTAAGCGGGCAGAGTCTTCGAGCTATCGTTTCGAAGTTTCGAGTTGAGTTCCGAAAGGTATATTAAGTTTTATTGATTTCGTTTGGATGGATTATGATGATGTTGAGTTATGGATAATAATTGATGATGTTATGATTGGGTTTTAGGATTTAGAACCTCGTTAGTGCGGAGGTTTGTTAGATTTTATTTCGTTGTGTTGACGGTTGATTTTCGATGTTGAAATTTCATGAAAAGTTCATTGTACGGGTTGTTATGATGTGAATTAAGGGCTGTTATGTTGTGCTTTTATTTTCAAGTTCGTTAACATGAAAAATGATGCATTTTAGTGTGTTTTAAAGTATTGAATAATCGTTTGGATGTTGTAAAATCGTTTTCGAGCGATTCGGATAAGTTTTTCGCGAATGCGAATGTTAGTTAGTTGCGAGTTTCGTTGACGAATATGGAAATGTAATTGACGATTAGCAAGCTTCCATTTATGTTACTAAGCTCTTTAAGACGATAAATGTTGACGTTAGGATAGTTTGAATTATAATAAAGTCAATCGGATAGTTTTGTTTCGCGACATGAAATCATTGGTTTTCGGAGTCGAATCGGAAAGTGAATAATCGTTTAGCTTGCTGCCATGATTTTCATTTTTGTGTTTTAAAGTGTTTGAATATTCATTTTCCATGATTTAAGTATAGTCTCGAGTAGTATTAACGATAAGTTTAATTAGAATCGAAGTAATCGCGCGAAACGCTAAATGCGATAATCCACGGTAAGTCATTGAAATCATGTGAGTTTTTCGTTATTCGTTTAGCTTCGCTTATCCTTTTGGTTGAATCCATTAGAATGTGACTTCGATGATGTTGCTTTAGATTCGAATAACGTAGTTACGGCATGCTTATATTAGAATGTTAAATTATATGGGCATCATTATGGCGGAGGAAAGCGAAGTTGAAGAAGTAAGGCGAGGTAGAAAATACAAACGTTTCCGTGAGTTAGAAATCGGTGAGTATAAATTGTTTTATGAAATAATAAATGCACTATGATTACTATGCTTTCATGAAAGATTGAAATGTTTTTAATATTTAAATGAATTTATGTGAATGATGTACGCTTATAAATGTTTTTATATATGCATCTAAAGAAACATTGATTGTGTGAATTTATTTTTGGAAATGCACTCTTATGTTTTGATTTCTAATTGAAGAATTTTTTTTATACAACAATTATTTTAGCATGTAAATGTATTTCAAAACCGATGGCTACCCAATCCCCATTATATGAATGAAATATGACTATTATGCGGCCGAAGTGCCTTATTGCGCGTATGGCATGTCTGTGGGGGAAAGTCCACTAACTATGGGGGGGATCGAGTCTGTCATGTCGCCCTTTACACGTATATAAGGTACTATTATGACTGATGCCCTATGTGCAGCGAGGTAACATTCCGCAGCATAGTGGTTATGACTGAGATTGACCGTCCCCATCATTGGTGTCCTAGGACCGGGCAGTGATCATGATTTTCATGGGTCCCATTGGATACATGTTTTATGACTGAGGATATGATTTATGAATTTATTTATGAAATTGTGATCATGTTATGAATAAATTTTTACAATGCATATAATCTTGTTATTTCGTTTTCAAGCAAATATGTATAAAAATGGTTATGTAATAAGATGAAATTCATATTTTGAATAACTTACTACGGAACTTGAATTCTTTCAAAAGATTTTAGAAATGGTATTAAAAGAAACTTATTTAGAACTGCATAACACTCACTGAGCATTTTTAGCTCATTATTTTCTTGTCATTTTATGAAAACTCCTCAGGCGCAGGTGCGAGTCCTTTAGACGGAAAATCTCCAGCTCAAGAATAGGCAAGCTTATCAGACGACCATCATTGTGCAATCAAAGTAACTGTTTTGATGTATAACGGATTTAGTGTAATGTACATGTTTAAGTTTTATAATAACGATTATGATGCCACGTATTTGGAATGTTTTAAATTTGAAATGGTTTTGGTTTTTGAATATTTGATTTGTGTTGAACATGGATTTTGAGATGGACCTGAGGTCCAATTTGAGAAGTGAAAAGAATGTGTGCATTTTGAAATGTTTATTAATTATTTTACAGGTGTTTGAAAAGGTTGGAAATATCGGAGAAACAATCGTTGTGCTGCTGAAATTTTTCCACCCTAATCTTTAAATGATTAAGAAATAAAATTGTTTTACGGCATTGCTTCACAGAGTCATTTTGAGTCACCTGCATAACGACTGCAAGGATTCTGTAGGGTGCCGGGAGGGCTTCGCTCGGATCTCTATAGGGGTAATCCGGGCTGGGTCTTTTCATGTGGTATCAGAGTCGAGGTTTTGAAATGTTGTTTGAAAAATTCAAAAGGTTGTTTTAGAAACGAAAAGAAAACTCACTTCCAAAAATGATTTGATATTTTTCTAAAATTACATAAATTCTTTCGATATTCTTTTAGAATCAAATGTATTACATGAAAATACAAATTTAAATTTCACAGAAGATGTGTCATCGAGGCCGTTCGCCTATTGGGAGAGCTGCTGCAGAGACTCCTGCACCAGTTAGAGGAGTAAATGGGTGATAATCGATGTCGTGAATATTTATGACTTGGAGCTTTTAAGTGATATGAATATTTTAAGCTTATTGATTTCATGTAAGTTGATTTAAGTTTAAATCCTATGATTTCATGGAATGTGTTTGAGATTATATAATGGTTTTATAGTATTTAATATTTTATATATGAGAATTTTAGGTTCGCTAGATTTGCAATTGGATTACGAGCTAATAAACTGAATTCTGATATAATTAATGAGAATCAAAGTGAATGTGTTACAGTATTGGTGTCATAGGACATGATTTTGGATAATATATGAGCTCCAAAGAGATATACGAATAGTCATCGTAGAGATCCTGAATTTAAAGTTGGCAATAAAGTATTTCCTAGGATCATATGCGCTCAATTGTATCCTCCTTTTTGCATAAGCTGAACTTCTTAAATTTCGAGGATGAAATTTTATAAGGTGGGGAGGATTTGTAACATACCCTTCCGATTCTAGTATGAGATATGTACGGAATAATGGTATATGCCCTTATTATTGAGGTAATAAAATAAATTAAAGTGTCTAGAGGTGATTAAGAAAATTTCTGGATCGTCTGGGAATGGTTAGTAAAATTTTCAGAGCATCCATAAAGGATTTATCGAGGTTCTCGAAGAGTTTGAATCGGTAAATTAAGTCCCGATAAAATTCTAGGATTGTCCAGGAAGGGTTTAATAAGATTTTCGGATAGCCTTAGATGTATAAGTTTTGCTCTCGATCAAGGAATAATAGAATTAATTATTCGTTCGGATTCGGATTCAGATGCGTAATTGAAATTTTATGAAATTCCCGGTTAAGATCGGGGATAGTTTTAATTTCAAAATCATAAAAATAATTTCGAGAGCATGAAGATGGATTCGAAATGTAAAAAATAATTTCGAAGACAAAATCAAGTAGTAAGCGGATTCCCGGACGGACGGACGGAAGCGGATTCGAGCTTGGAATCGGAATGGGAGAACGCATGAATGGTACATAATTTCGACTCGTGTCATTGTGTAAAAATGGGAAGCAAGACAAGTGGCAAAGAAGTTTCATGCATGGGTACCACATGTGTCAAGCATCTATTAAACAATATATATATATATCAAAGTGAAGGTGCAATTGTAATTATATATATATCAAAGTGAAGGTGCAATTGTAATTAAAAGCCAAAGTTGAAATTTCGGTCCCCATTTTACATCAAAACCAAGAAAGTTAGACTAGAGATATTAGATAATTAGATTGAGAGAGCAATCCAAGAGAGACTTTTAAGGGAGAACAGCTCAAGTAAAACCCATATTCGATCATCCAATTGTCTTCAAGCTGAACCGAGAGTGAGAGGTTGAGAAAGAGAGACCGAGAGATCGTGAGAGAGGGAGAGAGCTGTGCAGATCAGAAAGCAAATCTGAGGCATCTCCAAGCTTAGACCAAGCTACTCGGGCAGGCAAGGATAGATTCAAGGATACCAGTTCATATAAGAGCAAGAAGGAGGTGAGCTTGAGGTAGATCATGTGCAGCAAGGAAGAATCGGTTCGGTGAGTGCAAGCTGAACCCGTGAACTGCTAGATGCAACCGTGAGTTGATGAAGTAGACCGAGCAACACCAGCAGCTGCATGTGCTGTCCAAGCATCCAGATGGAGAATCTGATCTTGCATGCAAGCTAGGAAGGGAGACCAACTGCTGTCAGGCCATGGGGGAGCTACTGCCGTGACCTGTTGTTGCTGCCAGATCGTGAACTGCTGTTGCTGCCAGGAGGTGCTGTTGCTGCTGGCGTGAAGGTGCTGTTGCTGCTGAGAGCTAGAGTGTTGCTGTCGAGAGCTAGTGCTGCTGTTGGCGTGAGAAGCTACTGGCTCGAGGAGCTGCTGGCATGAGAAGGTGCTGGCGTGAGAGCTACCGGTGTGAGGAGCTGCTGGCGTGAAGAGTTGCTGCTATGAGTGATTTTGATTCCGCTTGGCCGTCGCGAATGATTGAAAGCTGTTTCGAAGTGAAGAAAAGCTCACGCAAGGTAAATGCTGTCCCGTTTGGTTTCATGTTGACGTTTCAATGAATTTTTATTGGTTGCATGTTAATTTGGATTGAAGGGAACTCGCGGATAAAGGCATTAAGCAGGCAGAGCCTTCGGGCGATCGTTTCGAAGTTTCGAGTTGAGTTTCGAAAGGTATATTAAGTTTTATTGATTTCGTTTGGATGGATAATGATGATGTTGAGTTATGGATAATAATTGATGATGTTATGATTGAGTTTTAGGATTTAGAATCTCGTTAGTGCGGAGGTTCGTTCGATTTTATTTCGTTGTTTTGACAGTTGATTTTCGATGTTGAAATTTGGTGAAAAGTTCATTGTAGGGGCTGTTATGATGTGAATTAAGGGCTGTTATGTTGTGCTTTTATTTTCAAGTTCGTTAACATGAGAAATGATGCATTTTAGTGTGTTTTAAAGTATTGAATAATCGTTCGGATGTTGAAAAATCGTTTTCGAGCGATTCGGATAAGTTTTCCGCAAATGTGAATGTTAGTTAGTTTTGAGTTTCATTGACCACTATGGAAATGTAATTGACGATTAGCAAGCTTCCATTTATGTTATTAAGCTCTTTAAGACGATAAATGTTGACGTTAGGATAGTTTGAATTATAATAAAGTCAATCGGATAGTTTTGTTTCGCGACATGAAATCATTGGTTTTCAGAGTCGAATCGGAAAGTGAATAATCGTTTAGCTTGTTGCCATGATTTTCATTTTTGTGTTTTAAAGTGTTTGAATATTCGTTTTCCATGATTTAAGTATAGTCTCGAGTAGTATTAACGATAAGTTTAATTAGAATCGAAGTAATCGCGCAAAATGCTAAATGCGATAATCCGTGGTAAGTCGTCAAAATTCGCGTGAGTTTTTCGTTATTCGTTTAGCTTCGCTTATCCTTTTGGTTGAATCAATTAGAATGTGACTTCGATGATATTGCTTTTGTTGACGTGAGAAACCAGTCAACCAGATTCTTGAGCCCAATGCCGCAACGATAAGAAGACCTGCAACAGAGAAACCAGATAATGGCAAAGGAGAAGAGATGAAGGTGAAACAAGGCAACATAATTTTTAAAGTGGTTCGGCCTTTATAAGTTGCCTACGTTCACTGTTTTTCTTATTTCCGGCAATAACTCTCTCTCTCCCAAGTGTTTTGCTCTTTCTTTACAATAAATGCTCCCCTCTATTTATAGAGAAGAGGGGGCTACAAAGAGAACAATCAGACAAAAAGGTCTTAATCTATCACAATTAATGCTTTTGGAATGCATGTAAAGCTTCTGACTTTTGCCAGGTCAACTCTGGCAACATGTGGGCCGGATGCTAACCCATGCTGTTTTGGTGAGATTTCCCGGAACTATGCTGTCATTAGGTGAGAAAACCTTGCTTATCGTGTAAGATACGCCATCTTACTGTTCTGAACTGGCATTAAGCGATCTGAGTCGAGAACGGACTGGAACTGTGGAATGAGCGATCTTGACTTCGCACGGATTCGACGATCTCTACGTCATCAGAAGGGATGGACGTGCAGCGATCTTGACTTCGTTAGTATGCACATGGACTTGACTTCGTTAGTCCTTTATCTGTGCTCGCGAGCTTCTATGTTGGGCTTCATATATTTGGTTTTGGTGGCTTGGGTCACTAACTCCATGGGCCTTTATCAGCACATTTAAATAGCTCGAAAAGCACCCACAACAGCTTTAGATTCCAATAGCGTAGTTACGTCATGCTTATATTAGAATGTTAAATTATATAGGCATCATTATGGCGGAGGAAAGCGAAGTTGAAGAAGTAAGGCGAGATAGAAAATCCGGACGTTTTCGTAAGTTAGAAATCGGTGAGTGTAAATTGTTTTATGAAATGATAAATGCACTATGATTACTATGCTTTCATGAAAGATTGAAACGTTTTTAATATTTAAATGAATTTATGTGAATGATGTACGCTTATAAATGTTTTTATATATGCATCTAAAGAAACATTGATTGTGTGAATTTATTTTTGGAAATGCACTCTTATGTTTTGATTTCTAATCGAAGAATTTTTGTTATACAACAATTATTTTAGCATGTAAATGTAACATTGCTACTTCGGTGTCCTAATAATTTATTAAATGTTGATTATTAATTAAGGGATGATGGAATTAATTATCCGTTCGGATTCGGATGAGCAATTGAATTTTTTCTTTTTATAAAATTTTTTAGACCGGTCTAGGGATAATTATTTAATTCAATTTCATAAAATAAATTAGAGCAACTGGATTCGAAAAATTTTTCAGAATCTAATGAAGTTTCCATGTGTGAAATTGGATTTTAATTAAATTTACAGGCGGACCCGAAGCGAATCCGAGCGAGAGCGAAATCATAAAGCGAGAATTGATGGCATGAGAGAAATAAATTGAATAAGTGGGTCCATGAGGGACACATGGCAAGCATACAAGAGAAATCAAGGACATGTGTCATGCAAGGGAATTAAATAAATTGAAAAATTGAATGGTGGATGATGACTTATCATGACAAGTGTACGGCAAAGAGAGAATCATATTTAAATGAGTTGCAAAACACCCAAATGAAGTTCGGTCATCACTTTCAGATTTAAAACAAAACCGAAACCTCCCAGCAAAGTCAAGAAGCTCTCGGTCCAAAAGCATCATCAACCTTCAACCTTGGTCTTCAACTTGTGGAAGAGAGATTCTTGACCATGAGCTGCTCGTGAGTGAAAACCGAGAGAGTGTGAGACCAGCTGGGAGAACCGTGACCTGCAGCAAGAAGAAATCGTGCAAGCTGCCATCAGCTGTTCGTGAAACCGTGAGAAGGGAGAGGAGTGAGCTGGTGGTCGGTGTTTCAGATCTTAGCCAACTCATGCATGCAAGGTAAGAGCTGAAACTGAGAGCTTGTCATCTTCTCCTTCCATCCAAGCAAAAATCAAAAGTTGTTTTGTGAGAATGAAAGCTAAAATTGTTAGCCTGGTGCAGTCAGTGAGGCAGAAGTGCAACAAGAGGAGTCTCAGTGTTGCATCCAACTTGTGAGTTGTCTTAGTGTAGGTCTGATCTAGTGGTGTCCTCCATCCTCCTCCTTGCTCGGTCTTCACCAGATTTGAAGGTAAAACTACAGAACCCAATGGTTGATGTGCGAGTTGATGTACTGTTTTTTAGTGACTTCGGTTTATGCATGTAGAAAAGGAAAATGAGAGCTGCTGCTGTGAATTATTGGTGAGGGATTACAGCAGCTCATGAATGATTTTAAATGGCTGTTCTGGGCATTTAAAAGCAGTAGTTTGAGGTAAGAAATAAGTCAGTTTTGAGAGAAAATGGTTCATGCTTGAAGGTGAAGTGATCTGGTTTGTAACAGTGCAGATTGTGAGGGACAGTGCTGACTGTGACACCTAAGTGCAATCCGGACAGCTTGGAAACTCTCATTCCCTTCTCTATTCGGCTATCATCAAATTTTTAAGGTGAGGTTTTCATGTTCCTGCAATAGTGTAGATTTTAGAGAGCTATTTTTGAAGTGATTTTAGCATGAATGCAGATAAAGGGAAGTGTTGCTTGTTGCCGTAAGTTTCTGTGAGTGTCAATTGCCGTCGCGATCATCCGAGAGCTGTTTCGAAGTGAAAAACAGCTCAAGCGAAGGTAAGTTGCTGTCTCGTTGATATTGTTATCATGATTTGAGTAATGTTTAAATTTTAATGGTGTCCATATGGGTTGAAGGAAGCTCGCGGATAAGGAAATTAATTTGGACAGCCCTTCGTGCTAGTTTTCGAACCTTTCGAAACGCTTGTGGAGAGGTAAGTTCTAGATTTATGGTTTTCGTTTCGGATGAAAAATATTTAGGATTGAGATATGGAATAAATTAATGTTGACATGTTTGGGGTATAGGATTTAAAACCTCGTTAGTGCGGAGGTTCGTTTGATTAAGTTTGGACGTGTTTGCGATTGATTTTCGATGTTGAATTTGTGTTGCGCAATCTGTTATGGTATAAAGTATGGGCTGTTCTATCGTGCAATTTAAACTAAGAAATGCAAATGATTTTCATGTTCATGAGTATGTAAAGTTGATGGATTGTTAGAGTTAATTCGCGCAAATAAAAGCCGTTACGAATAAATTTTATGAGCTGTTTTGGACATGCAGTTTTCATGGAAATTATGTGCATTTTTTAGCATGTTTAAGGACTGTCTTGAATTGTTTAAAGGATGTTTTCGTGCAGTTAAATAAGCTGTTAAGGCGTGATTATACGAGCTGTAAACATGCTAGACATGAGCTGTCAAAGTGAGGTATAACAAGCTGTTTTAAGGACCGTTGCATGCTGTTTTTAGGATAGTGATGTAGGCTGTTTATGGGCTATTTGAATGCTGTTTTTGTAGTGATTAGTTGGCTGTTATAAGTAATTTTGATGAGCTATTTTGAGGTTATTTTTAGTGCTATAAGACAATCATAAAAAGGATATTATGAGTTGTTTTGAAATGTTATCAATCGGAAGTGTTAAGGATACGTTATAGAAGAGCATATAGTTATAGTGCATTAAGTGATATTAGTAGTATATGTAAGTAAACTTTCGTTATGTTTGGTTTATTGAAAAGTCAAGGAGAACCCGGCGAACCGGATTCTCAACCAAAGAATAAGGGTAAAGCGTAAGGGAGTATTCGATTCAAAGATCGAATCCGTTGGAGGTCGGTATACACATTATCTTTAATTTTACTTGAAAGTGTTTTCATTGTGAAATGAATTTCTTAAATGAGATTGTTATATCATTTCAATATAATGCATTTACAAACGTATTTGACTATACCTGAAATGAAACGCGAAATTGATTTGTTATTTGAAACTTGGTACAAAAACCAAAGTTGTAAATGTGAATTAAACGTTATGTTGTAAATAGCCCTTGTAAACTTAGATATCGATAAATGGGAATTGGTAATTGACATGTCAATAGGGAAATCAGTAGCTGCACCGTTTATTTGCATACACTAAATTGATTCATTATGGACTATGAGAGGCACCACATGTCCGGTCCCGAACGATTATGTGATATGATATACGACTCGGTGGATAATCACCGAGCGGCCGATGCCAGGGTCGACCGTTATTCCGACGGGTAATCACCGCTTGTTTGATGCCGGAAACCCATATACCAATACATGAGTATCGAATATATGTTTACTAAGGGCACTGAAAAATGTTATGAGCAATGAAATGAAAAATGTTATATGAAATGAAATGTTCAATGCTTTGAAATATGTTGAACTCGAAAAATTGTGAACTATATGTTTAAGTATTTTTATGCAACGTATATATATATGTATATTTATGAATGTTAAAGTTAGAATGCTTTTAGTTACGAATGAAATTATATTTGAAATTGAGAAATTAGATTATGTGTATATCTATCAAGCAATTATACTTAGCGCGTTGGTTTATCGTGCGCAAGTTGAATATTTTGATTCCATCTAAAGACAGGGGAAATAGCTTGCACGCGAAGGCTTAAATAGTCACCATCCCCTCTACGCTTTTGGTAGATATATAGACATATTGCATATGATCATGCATTTTTGGGATACATGTATATTTGTGTAAATTTTTGTAATTCACTTAATTATAACAAAGTTCTGTATAAAAGCTTATGTATATTTATTAAAAGCTTATTTTTGGTTATGTATGCATATACATGTTTATGATATATTTAAGTAATGAAATGTTTTGGAAACGGACGGAAGGTCCGAATGAGAGTTTAGAAATTGATATTTTAGAAATGTTAGAGTTTTAATTACAGGAAACGGATTTTTGGGATTTCAGAAAAACAGTGAAAACTCTGCCGGATTTATGTTCTTTTTTTTTAAAAAAAAAAAAAAAATTTCTCTATTGGTAACGAGTTTAAGAATGATAATAGTTTTTCAAAAGAAACAGAAACGAATTTATTAGGAAAGTAACGTTCTCCATTCCGGATTTTTGACCGTAACGGAAGTCGGGCGAAGGGCGTTACAGTAAATGTATTTCAAAATCGATGACTACCCAATCCCCATTATATGACTGAAATATGACTGTTATGCGGTCGAAGTGCCTTATTGCGCGTATGGCATGTCTGTAGGGGGAAAGTCCACTAGCTATGAGGGGGAACGAGTTTGTCATGTCGCCCTCTACGCGTATATAAGGTACTATTATGACTGATGCCCTATGTGCAGCGAGGTAACATTCCGCGGCATAGTGGTTATGACTGAGATTGACCGTCCCCACCACCGGTGTCCTAGGACCGGGCGGTGATCATGATTTTCCTGAGTCCCATTGGATATATGTTTTATGACTGAGGATATGATTTATGAATTTATTTATGAAATTGTGATCATGTTATGAATAAATTTTTACAATGCATATAATCTTGTTATTTCGTTTTCAAGCAAATATGTATAAAAATGGTTATGTAATAACATGAAATTCATGTTTTGAATAATTTACTACCGAACTTGAATTCTTTCAAAAGATTTTAGAAATTGTATTAAAAGAAACTTATTTAGAACTGCATAACACTCACTGAGCCTTTTTAGCTCATTATTTTCTTGTTATTTTATGAAAACTCCTCAGGCGCAGGTGCGAGTCCTTTAGACGGCAAATCTCCAGCTCAAGAATAGGCAAGCTTATCAGACGATCATCACTGTGAAATCAAAGTAATTGTTTTGATGTATAACGGATTTAGTGTAATGTACATGTTTAAGTTTTATAATAACGATTACGATGCCACGTATTTGGAATGTTTTAAATTTGAAATGGTTTTGGTTTTTGGAATATTTGATTTGTGTTGAACATGGATTTTGAGATGGACCTGAGGTCCAATTTGGGAAGTGAAAAGAATTTGTGCATTTTGAAATGTTTATTAATTATTTTACAGGTGTTTGAAAAGGTTAGAAATATCGGAGAAACAGCCGTTGTGCTGTCAAAATTTTTCCACTCTAATCTTTAAATGATTAATAAATGAAATTGTTTTATGACATTGCTTCACAGAGTCCTTTTGAGTCACCTGCATAATGACTGCAAGGATTCTGTGGGGTGCTAGGAGGGCTCCGCTCGGATCTCTACAGGGGTAATCTGGGCTGGGTCCTTTCACGATCAGTGCCAATACATAGGTAACATTTCGCGAAGACATGGGATGCCCCTAAAAAATATTTTGGAAGTGGAGTTGTTCGATGTTTGGATATCGATTTCATGGGACCATTTCCACCATCTTTTTAGAATCTATACATTCTGGTGGCCGTAGATTATGTGTCAAAATGAGTTTAAGTCATTGCTATGCCAACCAATGACTCTAAAGTGGTGATGAATTTTTTTGCATAGAAATATCTTCACTAGATTTGGAAGTCTAAGAGCAATCATTAGTGATGAGGGGAAACGTTTTTGCAACAGATATTTTGATGCTCTTCTAGTCAAATATAGGGTCAAACACAAAGTCGCTATGGCCTACCACCCGCAAACGAATGGACAAGCTTAAGTCTCAAATTGAGAATTGAAATGGATTCTGGAAAAGACGGTAAGTGCATCTCGAAAAGACTTGTCGAAAAAGCTTGATGATGCATTATGGGCCTATCAAACAACGTTCAAAACGTCAATTGGGATGTCTCTGTACATGTTGGTATTCGAAAAAGCATGCCACTTACCCGTTGAACTTGAGCACCGTGCATATTGGGCTATCAAAAAATTAAATTTCGACATAGGAGCATCAAGAGCTCTGCGAAGGTTTCAACTCAATGAGATGAACGAATTCCGTCATGGTGCATATGAAAATGCTAAGCTTTACAAGAAATGCACTAAAAAGTGCCATGATCAATTTATCCTAAACAAGGAGTTCACTCCAGGACAGAAGGTTTTTTTATTTAACTCATAGTTAAGTTTGTTCCCAGGTAAGCTACGCTCTAAATGGTCTGAGCCCTTTACAGTTGTTCAAGTTTTTCCACATGGTGCTGTTGAAATTCAAAGTGCGGATCGTCGATTCAAAGTCAACGAACAATGACTTAAAGCTTACATGGATAGTGGAGAGCCTCAACAGAAATCCACCATCGCGCTTTCAGACCCAAATTAAAGCGTTTTTTAATTGTCAAGCTAACGACTATAAATTAAGCGCTTATTGGGAGGCAACCCAAGTTTTTCCTTCTTAATTAGTTTTCTTTTGTTTGTGTGTTATTGTTTTTTTTTTATAATTTTCTTTTCTCTTTTAGAGATGGAGGCAAGTCTTGCAGCACTCAAAAATCATTTCCCTACTCTGCTTCAAGATGTATTCAGAAAGATTTATAAGTACAGACTCGAAAGAATGATGGCATTAACATGATTAGGTCTTCCAGAGCATATTCGGGGATCATTGAAGCTAAAGTACGTCTAGCATGAGAGTTGAATGATTCATTCATTAAACGTTTACCAGGATTTGGAAGAAGTTCTTACTCAAAGAAGAGGAGAGCTAAAAGAATGGGAGTCTGTCATAAGTGTGCAAGATGAAACTGCAACACACACTGTAAAAATTATGGATATTTGTCTATAAATCGAGAAGATAAAATTAAATGCATAAAAGATGGGCTGAGTAAGGAGTCTCTGGATAATATCCTTGAAACTCTTGAGATACATACTTGTGGGAAAGTTCAACGTATTTTTTTAGATTTATGAGAGTTATTCAAAAAAGAGAAACAACGTTACAGTCTTGAGAATTTGACTTTAAAAGACCTTGTTTGCCAGTTTATAAGAAAACTGGATGGGAAGCTGATTCTCAACTCATAGAAGGTGTTAAACCATTTCTGGATGTAAAACGAGAGGAAGATGTGAGTCACAATCACAACTATTATATTATCATTTTTTTCTTTGTTTAGCAGCCTATTTCAAACTTTTTCGATAATTATGTTTACTTTTTGACATTTCTTCACCTGCCATTTTGGATTTTTTTAGCTTGTTTCAAATTTTTTTCGATAATTGTGTTTACTTTTTGACATTTCTTCATCTGTCATTTTGGATTTTTTAGCTTGTTTCAAATTTTTTCGATAATTGTGTTTGCTTTTTGATGTTTCTTCACCTAACATTTTGAATTTTGTATTTTTAGTAGCTTGTTTTATTTTTTTTTGAAGATTGTGCTTTTTTTTTTTAACATTCTACACTTAACATTTTCTTTTTCCCCTGATCACAACTGTTTAGCATCGTAGAACTATTTTTTTACTCTTTCTTTTTCTTTAAATGAGCATTCATGGTTGATAACAAACAATTAGTTTTGTATAAGAAAAAAAAAAAAAAAAAAAGGAAAAAATAATGATAGAATCCTCGAGCAGCAGATTCAAAATCATGTATTTTTTATGGCTCGAAGTTTGGTGTGAGTACACAATATTCAAAGGCAACAGTTGAACTTGGTAAGGCTTCAGCTGCCCGAAATATAAATCTAGTGTATGGGGGAGGCAGTTTAGGACTGAGGGGTTCTGTCGCGGTAATTGTAAATGTTGCAGGTAGCATAATTTTAGGTATCACAGTAAAGCCTTTGGCTGAAAGGAGAGATATCATTGGTATGAGTATAGGTAATGAGTTTCAGATCACGAGCACGCACATGTGAATGGAGTACATGTCACTCAATGTTGATGCCTTTATCGCGTTACCTGGTGGTTTGAAAATGTTTGAAGAAATCTTCTGCATTATGTCCTAGGCCCATCTCAACATTCACAAAAAGCCATTAGGTTTGCTTAATGCTAACATTTTTTATGATGGTTTATTGGCTTTTCTTGATTATACTGTGGAACAGGTTTTATGACTTAAGCAAACCGGCGCATTCTAGTCTTAGTTTCAAGTGCTGATGAACTGATTGACCAACTACAAGACTTTGTATCCGAAGTTGATCCAATCATGTCGTAGGTGGTTTGGGATTCTAAAGCAAACGGTAATAAGAAATGTGTACTGGATCTTAATCTTCGATTGTAACTTTCTTACCCTATAGTTTTATTAATAGCATTTTCATTTGTGTTTTTCTTTTTTTATCTTACTAGATATTGGGGACAATGTCTTAAATAAGTTTGGGGGTAGAGTTTACTATTATTAAACCACAATATTCAAAAATTGGTCCGAGTTGAAACCAAAAGATGGCAAAGTAAGGAGTACTTTTATGCTCTTGATGTGCATCTTTGTTTTCTTTTCTAAAAAAAAAAAAATTCATTATTTTTTCCCATTATTTCTTTTTTGTTTTTGAATTCTGCCCTAACAAGTTGACTAATTATTTTGTGTTTGTTAATGGAGTCTTAATGCATGTTTTTGGTTGGATATCTTTACTAGGGAATAGTCATGAACATCTTTGCATGATCTGAGACATTTGAATGCCATGATCTTAGTTAATTGAGTGGATGAATATCATGTTTACATGAATTGTAGACTATTAGTGAAGATTACCTTTGGTGAGGATTTGAACTTTTTAAATGTTTCTTTTTGAGTGATTTATTTGTTTCTACTCTTAAACACTCTTCACTTTGTTCTTAATAGATTATCGCTATAGGTTTTGCATTGAATACTAAAGAACAAATCATCATTGTAGATAACATGAGTTGCTTTGATTTAAAAATTGGATCGACTTCTTAGAAGTAATATAAGTAATTTTTACTCCATAAAAGCCTACTTTCCTATTTTGAATTGAGATATTTCATAAGTCCTTTGAAGCTAAACACTTTAAACATTTTTCTTTATTTACCCTTATTAAATGACCCTATTGAGCCTTTAAATTTAGTCATACCTTATGAAGCTTAGAATCATGTTATGTAATGAAAGAGGAGAAGGGAATTGAAGTGTTAACATTTATATGATATGTACATAGGCATATGCATTAAAAGAAGTGTGTTTCTAAATAGCATTGTGAAAAAAAAAATTGAGAAGCACAAGTTTTATAATGCTTAGATGTACAAGACGAGGTGGAAGTAAATGGAAAAAGAAAGTATTGAATTGAAAAATTCTATGAAAAAAAAAGAGAAGAGAGAAGTTGTGATGAATTAAAGAGAATAAATGAAGTACTTTGTTCTTATTGAACCTGTACCTTAAAATTTCTTATATATCAATTAACCATAACCTAAATATAATCTTTAATAAAACTTATTGATCTTCAAGAGGAAGTCCAATTTGAGAGTTGAAGTATGTCATCATGCTCTATGTACATTCTTAGTATTTGATTCCAATCATGAGATCTACTCACTTAAAAGCGCGGTTCTTTTTAAACGTCTATATTCATATATGATGTAAATGACGCTTGCTATTGCTTTGAGAGTGGTGTGAGATTGTTGATGATTGTGTTTTAGATTATTAGTGACTTATCTTTAGTCCTAATATAAGATAATACATGTATGCGATTTTCGTTAATTTGCATTTAGTGAGATGTTGATGAGTTATGGGTGCAATCTTTTAACGTTTATGGGTGTCATTGCTGGTAAACCCTTAGGAGACATAACTCCTCCTACTAAGGACACCTAGGGGTTTAAAGGCTTGTGGCATATGCTCAATGCCATCATGTTCACCTACGAAAATGGATTGTATTTTTATTTTATGTGTTTTTAGCTTAGGTAACAATTTTTAGTTTTGCTTGAGGACAAACAAAATCTTAAGTTTAGGTGTGTGATAACTCTATTTTTATAGAGTTATTTTATTTTTTTAAACTTGAATTCTTACTTAGTTCTTGATATTTTTATTATTATTAAGTAAATTATTACATCTTTTTGCATTTTTTATTTTCAGAATAAAATTGGTGAAAAAGCGCATGTGGACCCCACTAGATGCTATTGTTCGTGATAAGATCATTACTGTAAATGAATGTCATTAGAAGCATTTCATCACTTCAAGAATAACTCGAATCAGAGATCCCATAAAGAAATTATCGTAGTTTAAAGATCGAGTATTTTAGAAATAAATATTATGTCATACTGATGTAAGGACTTATATCATTATGATGTAAGTAATGATGTAATGAGAACTATGATGTAAGTAATGATGTATTATGAAATTTGACTTACAAGAGATAGGTGAATCATGATATAAGCGATGATGCATAAAGGTAGAAAATTAGAAAGAGATGATGCATACGGTGATGTAATTGGAGATGAACTTTGCCTATAAATAGGCTTTATGATCACCATTCGAAGCATCCCATCAGAAATCAAAATAACAAGTAGACTAGATAAAGAGAGAGCTTAGAGAGGAGGAACAAAGCAGAAGAAGAAATTTTACGGCGAAGCGTCAATCCACTAAGTTTTCTTATATTTTGTTATGTTTATTTTTCTAGTTTTTATCAATTTTAATTTAAGTATGGAGTATATTTATCTTTCTAAGGTTATGATGTAGCCTAACTTTGATGTTCCAACCTTTTGTTCAATTCAATTAAAGATTTTCTATCTTGATTGATGCATTTAATACTGTTCTTAATGCTTTTAAATAACTGACCACTATTTAGTTGAATTGTTAATCATAATGATAGCGGAATCTGATTTATGTGTCTAGTTCATTGTATTGAATGTCATAAATTACATACATGATAGGAATATACCTGCATTGTTTGTGTAGTCTATAAAAGAGATCCATAAATCTTAATGAATCATTTAATGTTTTAACTTGTATGGGAACATAGTAGTTGAGCTTTATAGGATATTTTTCTTAGACCTCGGGAGGGGCTATGTAAATAATTCAGGGAATCTCGACTAGCAACCGGATAATTAATTTTTGACTAAAAAGAACAAAAGGAAGGAACAGATTAGTTATTGTGAAATCAGAACCTTAGAGTTTTCATTTGTTGAGTTAATTTCAGTAAAAATTCATTTATATTTGTAGCTAACATTAATTGTAGTTTTCAGTTCCTTAAATCAAATTTCGTTTGCCAAATAAAAATTGAGTTACTTTAATTTTGGGCATTAATTAATAATAACCCTCGTGGGATGATACTTCTCTCATCATTATATTACTTGTTCGGCTCCTCTACTTGCGATTTTGCACGATACCCTTCATCTAACTTTAACAACACATTTAACTCTTTTCCTTCCTTTTTCAATTCTAACACTTCCATAGGATTTTCTAACATCTAACATGCATGAGTTCAAGCTTATTTAGATCAAAACTCAATGAGATCACATATCTATCATAGTGGTCGTGACCTACCCTTACACACACACCAATCTATTTCATTCATTTCTTAAGATTTTTACTTTACAATTCTCTTAGGCATTTAATCAAACACATTATCTATGACTCAATTGACTTAACTCAAGCTTAAATCAAGTTCTAGAGTTTCTCATACTTAAACTCTAACTTGTCTTTCTTGATTGGGTTTTCTTGTATCAAGTTTCCCTTTTCAATTAATATGGTTCAAAACTTGATTCTTATCAAAACCCCTATCAAATTCATATCAAGAACTAACCCAACAATTCAACATATCACATAAGCTTAACTAACATCAACTTAGTAACAGTGATGATAACTTACTTGATCTTGCTCAAACTTGGATTTTCTAGCTCGAATAAACCTAAATTCTTGTTTTGGAGCTTGAAAAATGGTTGAAACACTTGATCTCCTTTCTTTCTCTTTTGGCCGTCCCTTTCTTGGTCTCTCCTTCTCTATTTTTCCTTCAGTTTTGGCCAAGTATTGGAAAACAACAATTATATATATAGGCATCTTTTAGGAAAATGACTATTTTGTCATTTTTAAATTTTATCATACTATTAAGTTCAATCAATTTCTACAATTTCTACTATCATTGTTATATTACTTATGAAGATAATTTTAAGAAATTTAGAATTTTCACCCCATAACTTATCTACTAAGACTAAGAAGTCTAAAATTACAAATAGGGGCTTATAGCTAGTTTCTGTACCTGAGTATGTTTTCATAAAACATAAAACAGAGAGTGATAAGCTAAAAGAGCTCAGTAAGGGGTAAGATTTTTCTATTAAAAAGAAAAAATACCATTTCTTTCTAAATACCTCCCAAAAACCTTTTCCAAAAGAAATTATTTTGTTTCATAATATTTTCGCATTCAAAATTATAAACTTTAATAAATTTATGGGCAATCTTAAAACATGGTTTTAAGCATAAAAACATAATAATATTTCAATTATGGCTTAACTAAAGATTTTCCTTTCCATGCTAAAACTGCACTAATGAAACCCAAAGATCATCGTAACGTAGTCACATGGTAATTCAATTTACGTCGCTCATCGTGACGATATACATGAGATATCTCACAACACATAGCATAATTTTCTATATCGCATACGCGAGTGAGATAATACCCCACATATGTAGAGGACGACATGACTCAATTGGTTGGCTCAATCCCCCTGAAGTTAGTGACATGCCCTCCCAACACTTACCATAATAGTGGGGTATATTTGCCATGTCTATGTAATATACGCTCCCTATTTTAGTATTGTAAATATATTATACACTATTGCCCTCATTTATGGAATAAAAAAATAATTTAAAGTGTCTAAATGCGAAATCGAATCATGATAGAAATTTCGAAGTAAACAGGAAATAATTTCGAATGCGAAAAGTGGTATGATGATTTATTAAAATAGTGTGAAGTAAAATTCCATGAAAGGGCACCATGAGAAATTAAACTATAAAAGAGAATGTTTGAAAAGTGTAGAGAAAAGAATGACATGAGTTATAATTAGATGACAAACTTGAGGGGTAATTTTTTTTTTTGGCCATTTTTGTAAATTAAAAGCAATGGCATGCATGTAATTATGTATCAAACTTGAAAGGCATTTTGTCAAGGTCATAAATATATATATATACACATATATATATATAAATATAGGTGTGAAGTTGCTAGAAAAAAAATTGAGAACAATTGAGAGAAAGAGAGAAGAGAAGTGTTCGACTGAAGTAAGCCAAAAGCTGGGACAGCAAGCATCCTTCATCCATTCTAAGCTATTTTTCAAGTGATTTCAAGCTAAGAAAAGTTGGAGAACAAGTTTAGGGAGGTTATCTAACAAGGGTAATTGATTTTCAAGTGAAAATGGTTGAGTTTGCATGAAGTTATTAAGTGAAAAAGTTGATTTAAAACTGTCCATGGACAACTTGTGTTATTAATGAAATTTTTACTTGTTGATTTAGAGTTTTGAGGCCTTGAACTTAAGGGAAAGTAAAGCAAGTGATCAAGGGCAAATTTGGTAAGTATACTAGTGTGAATGAAATTTTGAAATGTTTAAGTTGAGGTTGATTTGTGGATTAGTTGTTTTGCCATGGATTTTGATGTGATTTAGCTTGAAATTTAAGTAGAAAACTTGATGAGATATTGGTGTATGTATGAGTGATGTACATGACCAAATAAGGTTTTTGATGATTCAGGTTGTGTTTGATGTAGTTCAAGTAATTGCATGCATGAAAATATGCAAGAATATTAAGTTTGATTGTTAAAATAAAAATAAAAAACATGGTATGTGTGTAATGTATGTATTCGGCCATAAGGAGTTTTGGGTGAGAGATAATTGTTTTGATCACTTTGAATGGAGTTAGGGGCTGTTTTGGATGTTGAATTTAGCCTAAAAAAAAAAGAATTCAATTAGATAACAAAGGATTCATATTCGGCCAAGCTATGTCATTTTATGTAATTGTGATGTTTTATGAGTTTAGTTAAATTTTATGATATATGCCTAGGAATGTAATTTTGGTAAGAAAATTTGATTTCGATGGATGGTTTATAAAGGGGAGTGTATTTGGCCAAGAAGGGTCTAGATGGGGTGAAAAGTTGTTTAATGCATTGATGAAGAAATTAGACTCCAATTGTAATGCTAAGCATGCATAAATGTCTAGAAATTCAAAAGGAAAGCATGTGTAATGAAATGAAGTTATTACAATTTAAATTTAGGGTGTTCGGTATCCCTATACGGTTAACTGTTTGTTTGTATGTTGATGTATCAATGAAAATGTATTATATATATATGATTAAGTCTGATTATAATGTCGCCTAAATGTGAAATGCGACAATATATAAGTAACTTGGAATCGAGGGAACCCCCAAAACGTGTATTCCCGTGAGTTAATGATGAGACCCTTCCTAAATCCCTATTCTGAACCCGAAAATACCCCATAGCACCCCGATAAAACTCCAATAAACCTTAACTTTGGCTTGAAGAAATCCCGTCAGAGCACCGAAACTTAATTTAAACTTATTTTCTCACTCCTTTACTAGGTAGCAAGGGTAAAATATTTTCCTTTTTCTAATAAAAATCCGACAACATGCTAGCTATTTATTGAATTATGCCACATTTTAAATTCAAATACAATTTAAAAACACTTCTATAGCACTCAATCTCAACTACCAGGGGCCTCCGGCTCTCATCCCAAAATCAATTCCAGCATGGAAAACCACAATCAAGAAAATCGATTGAAAAATTAGAACTTTATTCTCAAAACATATTTATAAATATATGCATAAAAAAACTTGTATTTACATTTACCATTTATACTATGCTTTGATACAAAATATGCACATAACAAAAATATGGCTATACAATATGATAAAGTCATCCGTCAGTCGATTCGCGCGTCTGTCTGAGCTTTGTCTGCTGGACGACTCGCTTCTACACCTGAGAGAGAATTTTTAAGAAATACATGGAAATCAAACTGTGAGTAAAACTCAGTGAGAATAGCAATTTAATAAAATTAAGGAAAAACAATTTTATACTTTTCTAATATACTTTCTCGAAACTCGTTCGAAAACTATTTTCCAAGCTCGTTCTAAATCTTTTTCTGAAACTTTCTCATTTTTCACCTGAATGGTAACTCAAGGAAACTACTCCTGTCATGACAGCATAAAATCTCTTGCTAGTCACAAGGAGTTAAGGAATCTGCCAAGTGTAGTCTCCGATGCGGAAACTTTGGGCATGTGTTACCTTCTTGCAATCGGTCTAAACTACACTACCCTTATACATGCAGAGGGTGACTCAACTGACTCTTTCTCTCAAGAGTCATCCGGACTCCACTCTCAGTTAGTGACTCTTTCACATCTACCATACACGTATAGGGTATTCTGCCTGGTACTCAACTAGGGCTAGGGTAAATTATCGGCGTAATAAAATACTTTTTCTCGGTATTGTCAAATAAGCTTGTTTATAAGGCAAAAAGCCTAAAATCTTTGATTCTAGCATGTTCTTAGTATAAATATATACTCAACTTAAAATTCTCATTCTAGGATCTCAATATAACTTCAATAAACAACTTAATTACATAATGAAATATCTCGTATGAACAATAAAATATATTAATTCATAATAACAAGAAATGAAATTTAAACAAAATAACACTTTGAATAATTAGCTTTCTATTCACAAAACGCCCTCCGATCAATGACAATTCTTCTCCGAAAGCCTCTGTTACTTTTTGTTGTCACCCTAAAACATCGAATACTTATTTAGAATTACTAAACTCATTAATACAAAACTATAAATAGCTTCTAACGTAATTAACTCTATAATCCTTTTTATGCCTAAACTTTCACAATTAAATTTTAAGTCATTCGATACTTTCGAATTTCAATTTCTTTTTACGAATCCTATTTATTATCACCTAGGAAAATCCCGAAATGCTCGAAATAATTTTCTGAAACTCAAAACAAAAAATCCCTAAATATGACCCCCTTTGGCTGAATGCTACCTAGGGAACAATCCCTAGGTTTTCTTCATTCCGCTTTTGTTCCAAGCTTCTCCCTAACTCGCATTTAGGTCAGTCACGAAGCGAATTTAGAAAGAAACGATCGTTGGGTGGGCATTCCTAGCAAAAAACTATATTTTTTCAACACTTTTTAATGCACATTTTTACCTCACTTGTGCAATAAACTCAATTTTTTTATGTTTAACATTCGTTCACTCAAATATAATCAAACATATTCATTTCATGTATCAAAATGAGGCTTTTATATGAAATCCCTTAATGCCCTTCAGCTAAGCTTAATAACACTCTATTGTCTCTACACTTTAGTTTTCTCAATTCCATCACTTCTATATGGTTTCTTAGTCTCAGATATGTCTGAATTTAAGCTTAAACATTGAAACAAACATAAAGTCACAAACCCTAGCATTTGACCATGACTTCATCTTACAAGACTTCTCATTTTTCTCTTGATTTTCATCACAATAATCACACCAAAATCATCACCAACCAACCTAGTTTCAATCCATAATTTCAAATTAACATTTAAAGCAAGATGAGAAATGGGTTTCTATCTCATCTAGGTTGAATCAAGATAAAAAACTCACGTATTTAGACTTCAATCTCACTTTAAACTTGTACAAATAGCTTCGGTTGATGACAGGAATCAAAATAGTGATGAAATATTTGAAGAAATTAGCTTGATCTCTCTTGCTCTCCTCTTTCTCTTGTGGCCAGCAACTCACACCCATCTCTCTAAATTTTTGACTGTGAGAAATGGATGGAAAAGAGACAAATAAGCATCTATTTATAGTGATGCTTAATTTGCTAATGGATCCCTCTCAAGAATTGCTAAAATGGCCCCTAAATTTAGCTAAATCTTGCTTTGAGCCCTAAATGAATAATATTGATTCTAATTGGTTCATTTGTCACCTTCTAAATCAGTTATTCCATCTACCAATCAAAAGACTCTAAATGGTTCATTAAGCACCACAATTTCTATCACATTTGGCTAATAGAGATTGGTGAAAATTTTATAACTTTTTGACTTTGAGTTTGAGCTTATCTCACTCAATACTCTCCCATCTCATTCCCTAATTCTCTTGGGTTCTTTAATCAACATCATACTCACGATGCGAAAATAAATTCAACTTTAAAAGTTACTGCTGGAGTGATACTAGTTAACCGTAACTAGAATCGAGGGTTTACAATTAGCACTAGGTGAGTGTATTTTGAAATATTTCGATTTGATATAATAATTACTTGTACCATAATTTGCGAATAAAATCGATTTTGAATTAAAGATATCATATATGAAAATGTTTTGCATGGATTGCATGAATTTGAAAGGATTATATGAAAGATGTATTTTTTTTTTTTTTTTTATGAAAACGGTTATTGGAAAAGTATTGGAAAACTATGGTATGCCTAGTAGATATTACAGATATCTCCAATTGAGATTGAGTACTCAAAGCGTGCATTGGTAGTATCAGGGGTGTCTATCACTAATAATGGGAGGAAACCCATAGGGGGGATTATGTTGAGTCAGTAGTTCAGTCCTATGTGTCGCCAATGCAAGTGCAGGGTATATTATTAGCTAGCTTCCACTTGAGCGAGGAAAAATGTCGCTCTGTAGCAAGAAAAAAATTCAGCTACGTAATACGAGATAGATGGCCTGAACGAAAGAAAATTTTGGGAAGGTCGGAGCGAGACAAAATTTCACTCCATACCTATGATACTATGTGCTACGGACCGATAGTGGTTGTGTAACATGCTGTTTCGGTGTTTATATAATTTATTAAATATTGATTATATATTAAAGGATGATGTAAATAATTATCCATTCGGATCCAGATGAGTAATTAAATTTTTATAAATTCTCCAGATGGGTCCGGGAATAATTATTTAATTCAATCTCGTAAAATATATAGAGCATTCGGATTTAAATATTTATTCGGAACCTAATAAAGTTCTCGTATGTGGATTTGGATTTTATTAAATTTCCAGGCGGACCTGAAGCGAATCCGAGCGAAAGCGAAATCCGTAAAGCGCAAATTAAATGCATTAAAATTGATGTGTGGGAGTTGGTGCATAGTGGGACAAGTGGCATGAAAAGCATGTGATGGGTGTTGCTTGTAGGACAAGTGTCCAAATTGAAGACAATATATTTATATTAAAATGTGAAGATAATGAGTAAAATAATAGAAATCTAAAGCAATATATCTTCACCGGTCTTCATTTTGCTTAAGACCCGAGAATGAAAGACATTTAGCAAGGGAGAGTTTGAGAGGAAGGAGATACTCGGCCAAGAAGCAAGCTGATCGGTGAGTGCAGTTCGTGAAAGAAGAGAGAAACGAGAAGAGTGAAAATGGTGAATGTGAGCTCATGCATCCAAGAGCTGAAGTGAAGAGCAAAGAGCAAGCTGTAAGTGAACTGTTCGGTGAGATTGGAAGACCAACCAGATCTGAACGTGAAGCTGGTGCAGCAAGGAAGAAGTGAAGCACGGACAGCAGTTGGTGAACTCGTGAAACCGTGAAAGGAGGTGGAAGTGCAGCTCCTGTGAAGGGCTATCTGTGAGCTGATCTGAGTTCTGTCCGTGAACTAGTGGGCTGATTCAGGTAAGAACAGCCCCTGACTTCCTCTTCTTTCGATCTTTGTCTTAGATGAGAGCCACAAGAGTGTTGCATGTGTGTTTTTGTGAGTGAAGGTGCTGACCGTGACACTTATGTGCAGTTCAGGCAGCATTAAACTTTCATTTCCTTCCCATTCGGTTGTCATCAATTCTTTAAGGTGAGATTTCATGTTCTGGCAATGTGTGTAAGGTTTAGAGAGCTACTTTTGAAATAATTTCAGCTTATAAGCAGAATATGGGTAGTGTGGTGGTCGCCGTGAACTTGCTGGCGTGATAGTTGCTGGTGGTGTGAAGCTGTAGCTGGCGTGAAGCTGCTGTTGGTGGCATGGAAGTGCTGTCGTCGTCGTTGCTATGAGCTGTTGAGCTGAAGCCGTGCTGCTGCTGTCCCCGTGTGCTGTCAGCGTAAATTAGTTGCTACCGTTGTGCAAGTTACTGCAGTGCTGCTGTCGTCGTCATCGCAATTGCTCGAGAGTTGTTTCGAATCGAGAAACAGCTCAAACGAAGGTAAGCTGCTGCCCCGTTGGTACTGTTATCAAGATTTGAGTAATATTTAAATGTTAATGGTAATTATTTTGGTTGAAGGAAACTCGCGCATAAGAAAATTAAAATAGGCAGCCCTTCGTGCTAGTTTCAAAGCTTTCGAATTGGTTTCGGAAAGGTAAGTCCGAATTTATGGACTTCGTTTGCAATGGAAATATTTATGATTTAGTTGTGGATTAAATGGATGATGACATGATTGGGATATAGGATTTAGAACCTCGTCAGTGTGGAGGTTCGTTCGATATTGATTCGATATGTTTGCGAATGGATTTGATATTTAAAGTGCATTGCGAAATCCATATAGGGGCTGTTATGTGTTGCTTTTGTTTTGGAATTTGTCGGCATTAAAAATGATTCGCATCGATATGTTTTAGAGTATTGAAGCGTTATTTGAATATCATTATATTGTTTTCAAGTGTTTCGATCGAGTTTTCCGTGTTTTCGAAAGGCATTAGTTTGTGATTTAGTGCTGAATGAATTGTGATTAAAATGCCATGATATTAAACGATATTTGAATGTGATTCAAATGAATATCTATAACAAAAATGACTGAGAGATTTCATGATGATTTATTAGAGTTAATTCGCGTAAATAAAAGACGATGTGACAATTTATGGGCTGTTTTGGGACATGCAGTTCTCATGGAAATTGTGTGCAATTTTTAGCATGTTTAAGAACTATTTTTGAATTGTTAAAGGGCTGTTTTCGTGCAGTTAAATAAGTTGTTAAGGTGTGGTTATATGAGCTGTAAACGTGGTAGACATAAGCTGTCAAAGTGCAGTATAACATGCTATTTTTAGAACGTTTTACGTGCTGTTTTGAGTTATTTGAATGCTGTTTTCGTATTGATTTTTAGGCTATCATAAGCTATATGAATATGTTGTTTTGAGGTTATTTTCAATACGGGAAAGACAGTCATAAAAAGGATATTGTAAGCTGTTTCGAATTGATATCAAACGGAAGTGTTTAAGATACGTTATAGGAAAACATATAGTTATAGTGCAATAAGTTATATTAGAGGCATATGTAAGCAAACTTTTGCTATGATTGTTTTAATGAAAGATCAAAGAGCACCCGACAAACCGGATTCTCGATCAGAGAATAAGGGTAAAGCGTAAGGGAGTATTCGATTCAAAGATCGAATCCGTTTAAGGTTGGTATACACATTATCTTTAATTTTATTTGAAAGTGTTTTCATTTTGAAATGAATTTCTTAAATGAGATTGTTATATGAATTTCTTAAATGAGATTGTTATATCATTTCAATATGCTGCATTTACAAATGTATTTGACTATACTTGAAATGAAATGCAAAATTGATTTGTTATGAAAATCTTGATACTAAAATCAAAGTGTAAAATGTGATACAAACGTTATGTTATAAATAGCCCTTGTAAACTTAGATATCGATAAATGGAAATTGGTAATTGACATGTCAATAGGGAAATTAGCAGCTGCACCGTTTATTTGTATACACTAAATTGATTCAATATGGACTATGAGAGGCACCTCGTGTCCGATCCTGAACGATTATGTGTTATGATACACGACTCGGTGGATAATCACCGAGCGGCCGATGTCGGGGTCGATCGTTATTCCGGCAGGTAACCATCGCTTGTCCGATGCCGGAAACCCATATACCAATACATGAGTATCAAATATATGTTACTAAGGGCACCAAAAAATGTTATAAGAAATGAAATGAAATGTTCAATGTTTTGAAATATGTTGAACTCGAAAAATTGTGAATTATGTGTTTAAATATGTTTATACAACGTATATATATAAATATGAATGTTGAAATTAGAATGCTTTTAATTACGAATGAAGTTATATTTGAAATTGAGAAATTTGATTATGTGTATACCTATTAAGCAATTATGCTTAACGCGTTGATTTACCGCGCGCAGGTTGAATCTTTTGACTCTATCTTCAGACAGAGGAAATAGCTTGTACGCGAAGGTTTAGATAGTCACCATCCACTCTCTGCCTTTGGTAGATATATAGATATATTGCATATGATCATGCATTTTTGGGATACATGTATATTTGTGTAAATTATTGTTTTCCACTTAATTATAACAAAGTTATGTATAAAAGCATATCTATATTTCTTAAAAACTTACTTTTGGTTATGTATGTATATAAATGTTTATGATATATTTAAGTAATGAAATGTTTTGGAAACGGATGGGATGTTCGAATGGGAGTTTAGAAATTGATGTTTTAGAAATGTTAGAGTTTCAATTACAGGAAACGGATTTTGGGATTTCAGAAAAATAGAGGAAACTCTGCCGGATTTATGTTTTTTTTTTTAAAAAAAATTCTATTGGTAAAGAGTTTTAGAACGATAATAGTTTTTCAAAAGTAACAGAAACGGTTTTATCAGGAAAGTAACGTTCTCCGTTCCGGATTTTCGACTGTAACGGGAGTCGGGCTGAGGGCGTTACAGGTTGGCTTGTTTTATTCAGAGCTTTTTAAACAAGTAGCGCCACCACTATTTATGTTTTTCAATAGAAAACTAAAAACATGCATTGTTTTGCTTTATTATTCAATTTTATGATGAAATTAAATGATATTTAAGAAAATTTCTCATCCATGCAATTACTTAAAATGTGGTTTTCAGAGAAAAATTGATTTTAATATTACAATGATTAAGGATTTATAAAATGTTTTAAAACTACAGGGAGGATTTTTTTTTTTTTTTACGTAAATTTAAAATAAGAACTTATAACACTCATTGGGCTTGTGTAGCTCATATTGTTTTATGTTTTATAAACAAAACCTCCCCAGGGACAGATGCAGAAATAGATACATCGACAGTAGGGACTTTAGCCTAGGATTAGGTAGATCGAATTGGGGGTGTGGCTGTGATTGTTTAAATGTATTTTGAATTTTCTTAAAAGTTTGTATATAACTGATTGTATAATTTTTCTATAATTTTTGAAAACGTATAAATAAATATATGCATGACTTAAATGTGTTTTAAGTTATTTTTGAAAATTTATGGCATGTCTGTGGTTGCTTGTGCATTGAAAAATGAGGGCCTGAGGCCCTGGTAGTTTGGGGGAAATTGAATTGATTTTAGAAGCGTATGAACTTTCTAAAAAATTAGTAGGGTGGCATTCATAGAAAATAATCGTTATGCTACCTAAATTTTTGTTAAATCTGTTTTATAATCATGTGCTGAAAAAAAAAAGGTAAAATTTTCAAATAAAGGGAAAACGACTTAGCTTCACGAGAACCTTTCGGTCGGATCTGATATCGGTTGGAGGGCCATCGTTGGGTTACTGGTAGGCTGTCGTCCATACGGGAAAGGATGTACAGAAATGAGGTCTGTCAGTCTAAAGGGTAGGCCATTGGTGTTTGAAAACATTTTCTTTTCTATGTAATTCGAAACCTGTTATGGGTATTTTTGTGATCAAGATAAATGGGCTGCTAAAAGGCCAAAAGATGAGCCCAAGGATCGAAAGCCCAAAAGGCCTAAAACTCTGCTCGTCCATCTGTTCGTCCGACTGTTCAGTCCTTTTACATCAACTCGTTTATTAGCTCGTTCATCAGCTTGCCTATGAGGCCAATTGTCTACTGATTCGTTAGACTGCCATCTAGCTCGTCACTCATCTCAGTTAATAGCTCGAAATGAGGTCAGTTCGACAGAGAGCCTTATTTGCTCGTTAACTTGACAGAATATTCTTCTCGCTAAAGAGCTCGCTTCTGTCATACCTATCGGGTTACAAGTCAACTACCGTCAGGACGGTCAGACCAATTACAACTCAAGACGTACTGTACACATTAATCTTGTCAGAGATTACAGCATGAATAAAGGAAATCTCACCTAACTAGCATGGGGTTAACGTTTAAACCCATGCTTTGGCAAAATTAATGTCTAAACCCAACTGCATTAAATATAATCCATCATTTCATTTTGACTTCTTATAACGTTGTCTTATTATAAATTACTGTAGCACCTCCCATTTTTCTATAAATAGGGGAAAAAATTCGTTGTAAAAGGGGAACAATCTTTAAGCGCCGTTACTCTACAGAAATAGTGAAAGAGAGAGAACAGTGGACGTAGACATTAATTGGGCCAAACCACTTACAAATTTCCTGGTGTTCCTTATTCTTGTTTGGCTGGTTTCTTTTGCTTTCTATTTGTTTGCTATACTGTTTTCATCTACATTGTAAATTGGGCTTAAAAGAACCTAGTCGGCTAAATCCAGACATCGACATTTTGGTGTTAGAAGAAGGGCCCATCTATAGTTTTACCACCTTTGCTCTTGACTTACAGAGTTCGTTCACTAATCACCATGGTCAGAGGAAGAATCACCAAGAGTTCCGACGTAGATGCTGACAGACTCGAGAACTTAGACCAACAGCGAGACATTCTGGCTATTGGCGAACCACCTTGCATGAGTGTAGGAACGTCTAACGCACCTATGGTTGGGAATGCTCAAGGTATACCTCCTCTTCCTTCTCGTCAACCTATACCTAATATTGTAGGAGGAGATGTTATACAGGTTTTACAACAGTGCCAGAAGGTGTTAGAGAATACCATGACACAGCTAGCAAATGAAGTCAGGGCACTGATTTAAGCCCAAGTTAAAACTGCTCAGAGACCACCTCAGGCAGTTACGAGGGGGGATATCTTGCAGCGACAGCATACTAAGGCCCCTACCTTGAATGAGAGAGTCGTCAAGGAATCGGTTTAAGAGGGGTCAGCCTATTCCTCCAGCGTGCATTCCTGTGCTCGGTTTCAACGAGCTCGTAATGGGGAAGGTGCGGCTCATCCTTCAAGATTTGGAGCGAGTACGAACCAAGATGAACACCGTCCGATGAGACGGACCATGGATATGACCAGGTCTCAGACTACAGAGATGAAATCGGGCAGAGGCATCATCATAAAGGTTCGTGTAGAGAAATTACGTCAGACAGGCTTGACCAAAGACGTGAGCCTAGTTGCTATGCCCTGAATTTAAAGATAGAAGAAGACCGGGGGCACGAGGTTAGCATTCTCTGAGTAGGCAGGACAAACAGAATAGACAACATGTAGTCAGACAATCTACTGCCAAACGATTTGAAGGGCAAGATTCACTAGCCAGAGCAGCTCTTTCAGAGAGTCCAGTAGCTTGAAGTGTGACCCGGAGCCCATAAACGGGAGAGTGAGAGTGGATTCCATTCACTTAGGAGATTGAGATGGGGCTGCTTTCCCCTAGCTTTAAAGTTCCCAACATTCCACAATATAATGGAGACGCTGATCTTTATGATCACCTGGATGTGTTTAATATCCAGATGGACCTGCAAACCACCAATTCTATGGGATCCCTTCGTATCTCTTTAAGGCCTACTCAAAGGTACTGTCCCGGTCAAATGGGTTTTCTTTCGCCTCCTCCAACGCTCGAACCTGGCCCTTGACCTTTAAATCCAAATTCTTAGAGAGGTGAGGACCAATTGAGCTAGTAACAACTAGCTCAATTGGTCCTCACCTCTCTAAGAATTTGGATTTAAGGGTCAAGGGCTAAGTTCGAGAGGTGGGGGAGGCGAAAGAAAACCCATCTTGACGAGGATAGTACCTTGTGAGTGGCAAGCCACGGGCTTCAAGAGGGAGGTTGGCGTGGATCCCATAACTTCGCTAGTCAAGTACCGCGTTTTCTCAGCAACATTTGGGGATATTTCGCGAACATAGTTTAGAAGCCTCCCATGTCACAGCATCAATAATTAGGAGGAGTGCCAACAAAAATTTCTGAACCAGTATAAGGCACTGAAGAGATAGCTCGCGCCACTCTGTTATCTCACCATCATCTTTCAACGTCTTGATGAATTGTTAAAAGACTATATCAGTAGATTTGGGTGCGAGGTGAATAACATGGAAAGCCTTACGAACGAGGAGATCTTGACTGTTATCTCGACAGGACTAAGGAAAGACGAGAAGTTGTATGAGAGCATTTATAAATCCCCAGTGAAGGACCTAGGGGAATTTTATGAGCGAGCTGCGAAGGAAATAAGGTGGGAGAAAGCATTTGGCTCTAAGAAGGTGAATAATCAGAAAGATGAGATTGGCATCTCTAATCAGGGGAAGAAAAGGAGCAATGGAGGAAATAGCCATAGAGGCCATATGAGTAACAATTAGATGGCAAAGAAGGCCAAAAATGGACAGGGATCGAGGAATAACCAGAGGTGAGAGCGACCTTAGTATTAAGGTCATTACAATAGATACAACACCCTGTCTGGTACTCGGGAGAGGATCTTTGCAACTGAAAGGAATAGGGAGAACTTTGAAAGGCCCGCTCCTATTTAGACTCTTGAAGAACGTGGGGATAGGAGCAAATTCTGTGCCTATCGCAATGAAGTTTGGCACACCACCTCCGATTGTTGGGCACTGAAGGACGTCATTAAGGATTTGATCAGAAAAAGTTGCTTAAGAGAGTATGTTGTGCCACCTGTGGGGTGACCATCCTAGCAGCAATGTCCTCACCAACGGTAACAAGAGTAATAGCTAGCCTAATCAACTCCTGACGAGGAGCACGCACCCGTTGTGAGGATGATCCTTACTATCCATGGAGGTCCTCATGTGGTAGGAACATCAAATAGATTGCAGGAGAGGTATGTGCATAAGACTAATCATATCGAGCTTACAGACCAAAAAAAGCTAGAAGGACCTGCAAAGAAGGTAAGAAAGGCATCAAAAGAGATTATTTTCACAAAAGAAGATGCCCAGGGTATTCACTAGACCCACAATGATGCCCTAGTGATCCATGCCTATATCGGGAACTCAGAGGTCAGAAGAATAATGATTGACACCGGGAGCTCGGTGAATGTGATGTATAAGGAGTGTTACGACCAGATGAGGATTAGTGATGAACAATTAAAGCCATCCCTTAAACCTCTATATGGTTTCACTGGAGACGCAGTCACTCTTATCGGGCAAATCAGACTACCTCTCATTCTCGGAGATGCAACTTGCCAGTCAACTGTGCTAGCGGACTTCCTGATTATAAACTCCCCTTTAGTCTATAATGTGGTGTTGGGAAGGCCCGCGATGAATGATTTAAACATGGTCACCTCTACCAGGACCCTCACAGTGAAGTTCCCAACTCCCAATGGCATAGGATGTATTCGAGGTGAGCAATAGCTAGCACGTCATTGCTATGCAGATGCAGTGAAGATGGGAGCTAGAGGGAAGAAGGTGAACGTGGTCTTAAGGCACGTTCTGGGGTTAGCCATGTTCTGGACCCTAAGGAGATCGATACGTGCAAGACCACAGGTCTAGTGGAAAAGCTAGAAGATGTGCCAGTGAGTGAGGCAGATGCTGAAAGGTGCCTGAATCTTGGCAAGAATCTGGCCCCTAAAGCAACGGCCAAGCTAGTTGATTTTCTTAAGGCGAATTTGGATTTGTTCACCTGGAACCATGAAGATATGGTAGGGATTAATCCAAGAGTGATGACTTCTAAGCTGAACATAGACCCTCACCATAAACCAGTTTGCCAAAAGAGGAGACCGATGACCCGCGAGCGATATGAAGCCCTTAAAGAATAGGTAGATAAGCTCTTGGCAAACAAGTTTATTCATGAAGCTCACTACCAGACCCAGGTAGCAAATCCCATGCTGGTAAAGAAGAAGAATGAGAAATGGAGAACTTGTATAGACTTCATAGATCTAAACAAGGTCTGCCCGAGAGATTGCTTCCCAGTGCCCAAGATTGATCAGTTTGTAGACGTAACAACTGGCTATGAGCTTTTTAGCTTCATGGATGCTTACTCGGGGTACAACCAAATTCCAATGAACTCCAACGATAAGGAGCATACCTCATTCGTTACAGGTCGAGACCTGTATTATTACAAGGTCATGCCCTTCGGACTAAAGAACGCAGGGGTGACCTATCAGAGGCTGGTAAACATGATGTTCAAGGGTTTGATTGGGAAGACTAAGGAAGTGTATGTTGATGATATGCTGATGAAATCCCAATAGGCTGTTGACCATGTTCGTGACCTCGAGGGGATGTTCCGGATCTTGAGGAAGTACCATATGAAACTTAACCCACTCAAATGTGCATTCGGAGTAGTCTCGGGTAAATTTCTGGGTTTCATGGTAAATAACCAAGGAACCGAAGCCAACCCAGAAAAGATAAGGGCTTTACTGGATATGAGGTCGCTAGCGAAGATGAAAGATGTCCAGAGCTCGAATGGTCTGGTCGTCACCCTCAGCGGGCTCATCTCTAAAGCCACAAACAAATGTGTTCCATTCTTCGAAGTCTTAGAGAAGGCCAAAAGCTTTGAATGGACAAAGGAATGCGAGGTCGCGTTCCAGCAGCTCAAAGAATACATGGGGCGAGCTTTACTCTTGT
Organism: Dimocarpus longan; assembly: GCA_022984855.1. Classification (NCBI taxonomy): domain Eukaryota; kingdom Viridiplantae; phylum Streptophyta; class Magnoliopsida; order Sapindales; family Sapindaceae; genus Dimocarpus; species Dimocarpus longan. The sequence continues at coordinate 1,592,177 of CM041026.1, forward strand.
CAAAACCAAAAGATGGGGAAACTCTGACAGTTTATCTCGGTGTATCCCAACATGCTTTAAGTGTAACCCTCATTTGGGAAGTAGACAGGACTTAGTTCACTGTCTATTATATCAATAAGAAGCTGGTTGACGCCGAGACGAGGTACATCCCAATGGAAAAGCTTGCCTATTGTCTAATGGTGGCATCGAGGAAATTACGTCCTTATTTTCAGGCACATAAAATTGAAGTACTGACCAGATATCCCCTCAGGCAGATCCTGTAGAAACCTGACACCTCAAGCTGCCTTCTCAAATGGGCAATCGAGCTCGCTCAGTTTGACATCAGGTGCAAGCCAAGGTCAGCAATTAAGGGGTAAACGCTTGCTGATTTTATTGTCGAATTTACATAACCTATGGATGAAAGGGTTGAATCTTCTAAAGGTCCATTTTGGGAACTGTTTGTTGACGGTTCTTCCAGTGAATAAAGAGCTGGAGCTAGAATATTATTGATCAGCCCGGAAGGACACAAAATCCTCTGTGCGCTCAAGTTTGGATTCTAAGCTATGAATAATGAAGCCGAGTATGAGGCCTTGTTGGCAGGGTTTCGCTTAGCCAGGGAGACGTAGGCTGAACGGCTCAGAATCAGTAGCGACTCTTAGCTTATGGTTTGTCAGATAATGGGTGAATACCAAGCTAACAAGCATGACAATCTATCTATAGAAAGTCCGTGAGCTGTTAGGAACATTCGAGAAGTATGAGGTGAATCAGATCCCGTGGGCCCAGAACTCCTAAGCAGAGGCTTTAGCCCACCTGGCAATAGCTCAGGACACAGATTTTTCTGGGGATATACCAGTAGAATTCCTGTCAGAACCAAGTACAAAGCCCAGTAACGAGATGATGGGCCTAGCTGTGGCAACAGACTCATAAATGAGACCTTTGGTTGATTATTTATAGAAGGGTAAGCGACTAGAGGATAGGCTAGAAGCCCGTCATCTGCAGATGAAAGCTGCAAGATACTATATCTATGATGACATGCTTTACAAAAAGGGCTTCTCGACTTTATTGTTGTGAAGTGTTGATGGCCAAACTGTACCACGATCTTAAAAGACATCCAAGCTAGTCATTGTGACAATCATGCTGGGGGACTGTCCCTAGCCTAAAAAATGCTTCAATAAGGGTTCTACTAGCCAACAATGAAACAAGACACCATTAATATACTAAAGAGATGTGATAAATGCCAGAGGTTCGCCAAGATTTTACGAGCTTCACCCGCCTACCTGTAGCAGATGATTAGTCCATGACCCTTCACAATCTGAGGGATGGACCTGATAGGACCCCTTCTAATAAGTTAGAGTAGGTGTAAGTATGTTGTCGTTACAGTAGACTATTTCACGAAGTGAGCAGAAGCGAAGGAACTTGCTGAGATATCCACACAAAAATAGAAAGGTTCGTGTGGGATAATATTATCTGCAGATTTGGAGTTCCTTAACAACTTGTAACAGATAATGGAACCCAATTCACCAGCAAACAATTTCTGGAGTTTTGCAGCAACCTCGGCATCACTAAAAGCTTCTTAGCTGTGGATCACCCCCAAGCCAATGGCCAAGTGGAGGTAGTCAACAAGATCATAAAGCAGATCCTAAAGACCAAGCTTGAAATTATTAAAGGAGCATGGGTAGACGGGCTTCAAAGGGTGTTGTGGGCGTAAAGAACAACAACTTGTGGCACCACTAAAGAAACCTCTTTCTCAATGGTCTATGGATCTGAGGCCATGATCCTTACTGAGTTCTAGGTGACCAGCCAGCTAAGAGCAAGCTTCAATCCCTCTAAGAATGACCAACTCTTGGCCACAAATCTGGATCTCCTCGAAGAAGCAACAGAAGCAACTCGCTTGAGAGTGGTTGTTTATCAACAGAAGATGGTTAGGTACTACAACAAAAGGGTTCGAGTTTAGAAGTTCAAGCCAGATGACCTTGTGTTACGGCAGATTTTTCTCGGAGCACGCAAAGCCAGTGATGGTACTCTAGGACCAAACTGGGAAGGATCTTATATCATTCATGAAGATCTCAGCAATGGAGCATACCTGTAAGCCTTGTTTCGTAAATTTGGACTCCCTAGTATTAGTAAGTAACGTATGGGGTAAAAATGCTAAATATTAGAGATATTATCTTTGTAAATGATAGTGAAATGTTAGTAGAAATTTAGAAATGTATTTATTTTAAGATGAAGATAAAATATAAATGAAGGGCAAATTGGTAAATTGTTCACATGAGAGGTATATCTATAAGTGTTGTTTCAAACACTTAGAAAATTTTCAAAACAAAGTTAGTGACCAAGAGAGGGTGGATGGCAATTTTAAAGAAAGGGGACATAATGGTCATTTTCATAAAAGTTGTCTATATATATATGTATGTATATCAAAGTGTTAGCTATTAACACTTAATAAAAACTTGAAAAGCTGAGAGATTTTGTGAGGGGTAGACGACAACTTGAAGAAGAGAAGAACAAGTGATTTTTCAACTAGTTTAAAGCTTCCAACCTTGAAATTAAGTTGATCCAAGCTAGACAAACAAGATCTAAGCAAGATTAAGGTAAAGTTTTATGATTTTACACAAGTTTGATAGTTAGTTGGATTCATGAATGTGTTGATGGTTTGGTTTGTTAGTTGTAGTGTAATTGATGATGTTGATGATCTAAATCATGTTAAGAATATTACATAGTAAAAAGGGAGTTTGAAATGTAAGTAAACATGAAAGAAAGAGGAATTAGTGTGTATGTGGATAAAACCCTAAGTATGTATTTAAGCATAAACTAAGTGAATTAATAGTAGTTAATGTGTTTGAAGAATTGTCTAAGAAATGAATCAAGTAAAAATGTTGAAAAATGAAGGAAGTAAAGTGTTGTGTAGGCATGGGTATGTCACGACCACCATGAAGAATATGTGATTCCTTTAGGTTTTGATGTGATTGACATTAAGTTCATGCATGTTAAATGTTATAAAATTAATTGAAATTGTTAGAATTGAAAAAGGAAACTAAATTAGAGTGTTTGTGCATTTCAGCTAGATGAAGGACACTAGCTTATGCATGTATTTTGTTGGTGTTTATGATGTATTTAGGGTCCTAAAAACATGTATGAATGAGTAGGAATCAAGGAAATTAACATGGATACATATGGGTGCACGAATGACCTACAATCTAGTAAAGTGCGAAATAGTAGTAGAATGAAAAAATAGGCAAGTGTAAGAGGTATAGAGACATGATCCATATGAGCTTAATTCGGGTTGTTTTAGACCTCAAAACATGCCCAACTATCATAGAAAACCATAGAAATTTGAAGGGAAAGGTTTGGATAAAAATTGAGCAAGTTAGGACTTAAATAATACACCTATATAGTCTTAAAGTGAGTTATGAATGCAAATGTATTCTTTGATACTTGAAATGAATGTATTCGATCATAATTGAGTAAAATAACCGTAGATATGAAAGAAATGACATCATTGCATGTGGGATGCAAAAATATGTACCAAAAAGTGTTGAAAAATGGGTGTTTTTCATAGATTTCAACCCTCAATACTTAGAATTTTTCAAAACCGTTTTACGGGTGACCTAAGTGCGAGTTAGGGAGATGATTAGAGTGAAAACGGAGTGAAGAAAATCGCTAGGTTGGGCCCTAAACAGGTTTGGTTTTAGGGGTCCAAAAACAACAATTTTTCATTTCGGGCTTCCCGTGATCATTTTGAGCATTCCGGAGTGACCCTAGGTAATAATAAATAAGGCTTGTGCAAAGAAATTAGAATTTGAGAGTTTCGATTGAGTTAAAATCGAGTTGGGGAGGTTAGAGTGTAAAAGGGTTTTCAATAGAGCAATTGCATTGGAAACTCTATTTTTTTTTTTGTTAGTTTTGAGTTGTTATGGATAATTTAGAGATTAGAATAATCGGACCCAAAAGGATCTACAGTGCAGGCCCAGTTTCTCAAAGGCCCGATAATCCGTCTCTTTCCCAATCTGCCTTCCTGACGGGGGGCCCATTCGTGACCACTCGTCGTGACTGCTAATCGCTATCGCTCAGCTTGTCCGCTGAGTCGGACCGCAGGTGCCAATTCTGAGCGTTATCTATCACCGTTGACTCCATCCGTCATTTTGGCCGTCGGCTTTATCCGTCAGTTCTGTTCGTTCAGTCTGACCGCTGGTCTTGATCGCTGACTGTTGGCTCCCATCGTTGAGACTGACTGCTGACTGCTGGACCTTAGCCGTGTTCACTAAATTATCCTCCACGACTGGCGACCTGTCTATTCGCTGATTATGTCCGTTCAAGATATCCGCCAAGTGGAATCATCCATCAGAAATGTTCAACAAGTCTCCCTCGCCCAAGATGATCCGGCTGAACTAATAACTAATCTTTGAGCGTGGCCGCGTGCTGGCTCCTTCACTCGTAGTATTGCCTGCCTTACCGCCATGACCAGATTGTGGACGTGTTGACTTAAAATCCGCCTCCTCGACTCTCCAGGTAGCTATACTTATCAGAGATTGATTTATTCTCTTAGCTGACTTGATATTTCATCTGCTGGAAGATCCATTCCCACCTTGCTCCTAAGAGTCCCTGTCAACAGAAGTCAACAGTACCATGCAGAGTACAGTTCCGAGACGTGCCCTGCACGCTATTTCCACCAGAAGCTGTGATCACGATCTCGATAGTCCATCATGACATATTCGACCCAGTCATCAGGAATCTTCCTCGGGCAGGCCTCAGATGCGACGGATTCGACTGCATTTAATGTATTTTCGACCGCATGTAATGCACTGTCAGCTGCATTAATTAAAATCCCAGCGCATTAAATGTTGTCTATCATTATAACTGTAGCCAACTGTTTACTTTTGTCTTATTCAGTTTTACTGTAGCATGTCCATTTCCTCTATAAATAGGGGACGATTTTCACTGTAAAGAGGGATCCAATTTCTGAGTGTCGTTACTCTGCCAAAATAGTGAGAGAGTGAACAATGGACGTAGGCATCTTTTGGGCCGAACCACTCTAAAAATCCTCCGTGTCTCTTCTCCTCGTCTTTACCCTCTCCTTCTTATTCTTATTACTTTACATGCATTCTACTGAACATCCGAAACTGCAGCTTGGGCCCTAAAACAATCTCGTTGACTAAGGAAACCATTTTCCGACGTTAACATTTTTGGCGCTAGAAGGAGGGGCTCATCTTCAGTTTTGTCACCTTTCTGCCTGTTAGCTTTCATAGCTCTTTTTTCACTCGCCATGGTTAGAGGGAGGATTCCTAGAGATCACAACGCAACAGAAAACCGCCAAGAAGCTTCAGACCAACAGCAAGCTATGTCTACTGGAGGGATATCCAATACTGGTGCAGGGACATCTAACATGCCTGTGACAGGGGATGCCTAAGGTATACCTCCTCTTCCAACCCGCCAACTTGCGCTTAATACTGCAGAGGAGATGCAATGCAGGCGTTACAGCGACGACAGGAGAGGTTAGAGAATAGCGTCGCGGAGTTTATCGGTGAGGTCAGGACTCTGTTCCGGAATCAAGCCCAGCCTCCTCAAATTCCTCCTCAGGTCGTTCCAGAAAGGGATATTCCCCGTAGGAGACATGCAGAAGACCTCGGTGTGAGCAGAAGGGGTATCAGGGAGTTTGAACGAGAAGGGTCCGTCCATTCCTCCGGTGTGCATTCTAGTGCTCGGCTTCCACGGGTCCGCAATGAACACCGACTGGAGCAGGTTGGCCTAAATCATGATCAAATCCCGGCCCGCGTAGACAGAGCGGGGCCAGGGCTTAATGCTGGTGGACAGGGGGCCAGAAACAATCGATCCCCGAGCAGGAGGGATAGACATTCCGCTATTGGAGGAACCGAGATGCGGGGTACATTAGTTGTAGAGCTCTTCCAAAGAGTTCGTCAGCTAGAAGCGCGACCCTTTGGTGTAAGAACAACAGGGCCAGACTAGAGAAAGAACCCCATTCACTTCCGAGATTGAGCTGGAGCCGCTCCCTCCAAGGTTCAAAGTTCCCAACATCCCCCAATACAGAGGGAACTCCAATCTCTATGATCATCTGGATGCTTTTAATATCCAGATGGATCTCCAGACGACGAGTCCGCTCGTGAAATGTCGCGTGTTCCCGGCTACTCTTAGGGACATTCCGCGAACATGGTTCAGAGGTCTCCCCTGGCGCAGCATCAACAACTGGGAGGAGTGTTAGCAGAAGTTCCTGAACCAATACAAGGCGTTGAAGAGGCGGCTTGCGCCACCCTGTCACCTTTCTACCATCTGTCAGCATCCAGGTGAGCCTCTGAAAGAATATATTAACAGGTTCAGGCGTGAGGTAACGAATGTGGAGAACCCTACGGATGAAGGGGTATTATCAACCATCTCGTCAGGATTGAGGAAAGACGGGAAGCTATACGAGAGCATATACAGGTCCCCTATGAAGGATCTATAAGAATTTTATGAGCGGGCCGAGAAGGAAATCTGATGGGAGGAAGTAACTAATTCTAGGAAGACCAGTTCTCAGAAGGACAAAGCTGGTAGTTCCGGTCATGGAAGAAAGAGGAGCAATGGAGGAAGTAACCCTAGGGGGCGAAGAGAAAATCACCAAGTTGCCAAGAAGGCCAGGAATTGGCAAAGACCGGGAAGCAATCGGGGACAGGAGCGACCACGACATCATGGCCTTTACAATACATACAACGCCCTGTCAGATACCCAAGACCGAATCTATGCAACTGAGAAGAGCAGGGAGAATTTCGGGCGGCCAGCTCCCCTTCAAGGTCCCGAAGGGCAAAGAGACAGGAACAAGTTCTGCGCCTACCACAATGATATAGGGCACAATACCTCTGACTGTTGGGCGCTCAAGGATGCCATTGAGGAGATGATCAGAAATGGTCGTCTAAGGGATTACGTTGTGAGACCCCCAAGGCGACCATCCCAGCAGCAACGCCTCCGACAGCGTTCAGAAGATCCGCCAGCCCAAAATCAGCTAGAGTCGGATTCTACTCAAGGGCCCTCCGTCAGAACTATCCACACCATCCATGGAGGACCCTCGGGAGCAGGAGAGTCTAATAGGTCCCAGGAGCGGTTTGTGCTTGAAGCCAGACGCGTCCAACCGGTAGGACAGAGAGAGTTGGGAGGACCTGCCAGGAAAGCCAGGAAGGTATCAGAAGACATCGTGTTTACTGATGAAGATGCGTAGGATGTCCGTCTTCCTCACAATGATGCCTTGGTAATTAGGGCGCGCATCGACAACTCAATGGTGAAGAGGATCATGATTGATACTGGGAGTTCGTGAACGTGATGTACAAAGACTGCTACGACCAGATGGGGATCGGTGACGATCAGCTAAAACCATCCCCCGAACCCCTCTATGGCTTCACTGGAGATTCGATCATCCCAGCTGGACAGATTAAATTACCCCTAACTCTTGGTGATGCCACACGCCAATCCACGGTGCTGGCAGACTTCCTCATCATCAACTCTCCCTCGGCATACAATATGGTAATGGGGAGACCCGCAATGAATGATCTCGACATGGTCGTCTCTACCAAGGCCCTTGCGGTGAAGTTCCCAATTCCCAAATGGGTAGGATGTGTGCAGGGCGAATAATCTATGGCTCATCGCTGCTACGTAGACGCGATCAGAAAGGGCGTCCAGGGAAAGAAAGCAGAGGTGATCTCGGAGCGGGAGTTGCAGGTGATCACTTCATCAGGGATCAGCCATGACTTAGACCCCAGGAAGTTCGACGCATATCAAATACCGGTCCAGTAGAAGAGCTTGAGGATGTCCAGATCAGTGAAGCGGATGTAACAAGATGTCTCAAGCTGGGCAGAAGTTTGATCCTGGAGGTAAAGTTTCAACTAACAAACTGCCTCAAGAAAAATGTAAATATATTCTCCTGGAACCATGGGGATATGGTGGGGATTGATTCGAATGTGATGACCCACAAGCTGAACGTCGACCCCCGCCATCGGTCGGTCTGCCAAAAAATGAGGCAAATGAACCAGGAACGCAGCAAGGCCCTGAAAGAGGAGGTGGACAAGCTCCTAGCTAACAATTTCATCCGTGAAGTCCAGTACCCAGATTGGGTAGCTAACCCCGTGCTGATAAAGAAGAAGAATGGGAAATGGAGGACATGCATGTATTGACTTCACAGACCTGAATAAGGCTTGCCCGAAAGACAGCTTCCCCTTGCCCAGAATCAATCAGCTGGTGGACGCGACAGCAGGGCATGAACTCCTTAGCTTCATGGATGCTTACTCAGGCTATAACCAGATCCCCATGGACCCAAACGACGAGGAGTGTACGTCATTCACAACCGACCGGGGGCTGTACTGCTACAAGGTAATGCCCTTCGGTTTGAAAAATGCAGGGGCTACCTATCAGAGGCTGGTGAGCAGGATGTTTAAAGAACTAATTGGGAAAAGCATAGAGGTATACGTGGATGACATGCTCGTTAAGTCTGAGAAAGCTGCTGATCATGTCCAGGATCTTGAAAGAATGTTTCGGATCTTGAGGAAATATCAGATGAAGCTCAACCCCCTCAAGTGCGCCTTCGGGGTTTCCTCAGGTAAATTTCTAGGTTTCGTTATGAACAACAGGGGAATAGAAGCTAACCCAGAGAAAATCCAAGCTCTACTGGACATGAGATCGCTAAGCAACGTGAAGGAGATTCAGAGTCTGAACGGCCAGATAGCGGCCTTAAGCAGATTCGTGTCAAAGGCCTCAGACAGGTGTGCTCCATTCTTTGAGGTGCTGAAGAAGGCCAGGAATTTCAAGTGGACTAACGAGTGTGAAGCTGCCTTCATACAACTAAAAGAGTACATAAGGCGCGCCCCGCTGCTGACCAAACGGAAAGAGGGAGAAATTCTGACCGTCTACCTGGGGGTGTCCCAGCACGCCCTGAGCGCAGCCTTGATAAAGCAAGAAGGAAATGGAGCACAGGTCCCGGTGTACTATATGAGTAAGAAGCTAGTCAAGGTGAAAACCAGATACACCCCAATGGAGCTGCTTGCCTACTGTCTGGTATGGCATCCAGAAAACTACATCCTTACTTCCAGGCACACAAGATTGAAGTCTTGACCAGGTATCCATTAAAGCAAATCCTTCAAAAGCCAGATACCTCTGGCCGACTTATCAAATGGGCGATCAGTATGACATCGAGTTCAAGCCAAGACTGACGATCAAGGGGCAAGCATTGGCAGATTTTATTGCTGAGTTTACCGGACCAGTGGATGATCAGGCTGAGACTTCTGAAGGATTGTATTGGGAACTCTTTGTGGATGGATCCTCTTGTGAAAGGGGCGCAGGAGCCGAAATTTTGTTAATCAATCCTGATGGGGGTAAGTTTCTCTACGCCCTTAAATTTGGCTTCAGAGCAACTAATAATGAGGCGGAATATGAAGCATTGCTATCTTCTGCTTCTTTAGCTTAATTCATAATCCTCATCTTCCCTGCGTGGACCTTCCTATCTTCGTTGCAGCTCGTTCTCATGTCTCCGAACCGAAGCTCGCGGATTCCCATTGCTCGCTTCAACTCGCCTATGTCCGTTTTGGCTAATCCTTACTCTTAACCCCGAAGATTGGGCTGCGTTCCCGTTCTCCCGAGCTCATTGACTCCGTGCTTCAAGCCGTCTGTTCGACGAGTGGATGGATCCTTCTAGGATAGGTACTTCCCTCCCGACCTCTGCTACGGATGGTGAGACTGCAGTTGTTCTCGGAACATTTTGATCACGACCTCGCGTCAACGTTCTTAGGGTATCCGCTATCTGCGCCATCGTGGTTTCTAGCATCTCCTGACGTCGGGCCAGAGTGTGCACGACGTCTCTACCCCCATTAGAAGGTCCTGTACCCGTATCTGTCACCTAAGCATGACGTCGCTGCTCGGCTTCCTCTGTCCTCTCGTTTATCGCGTCAGAATTCCTTGTAGTCCTCCCATTTGCCATGGCGGTTACAGACCTCCACCTGCAGTTGGGCCCTCCTTCTAGCGCCAAAATGTTGACGTGGGAAACCAATCAACCAGATTCTTGAGCCCAATGCCGCAACATAAGAAGATCTGCAACAGAGAAACCAGATAATAGCAAAAGAGAAGAGATAGAGGAGAACAAAGCAACACAATTTTTAAAGTGGTTCGACCCTTATAAGCTGCCTACGTCCACTGTCCTTCTTATTTCCGGCAATAACTCTCCCTCAAAGTGTTTCCCTCTCTCTTTACAATAAATGCTCCCCTCTATTTATAGAGAAGAGGGAGCTACAAAGAGAATAATCAAACAAAAAAAGTCATAATCTATCACAATTAATGCTTCTGGAATGCATTTAATGTTTTTGACTTTTGCCAGGTCAACTCTGTCAACACGTGGGCTGGATGATAACCCATGCTGGTTTGGTGAGATCTCCCGGAATTATGCTATCATTAGGTGAGATAACCTTGCTTATCATATAAGATACGCCATTTTACTGTTTTGGACTGGCACTGGGCGATCTGAGTCGAAAACGAGCTGAAATTGTGGAGTAAGCGATCTTGACTTCGCATGGACCAGGCGGACTCTACGTCGTCGCAATAGGAATGGTCGTTTAACGATCTTGACTTCGCTAGTCTTCCTACGGACTTGACTTCGTTAGTCTTTTGACCGTGCTCACGAGCTTCTATGTTGGGCTTCACATATTGGTCTCGCTGGTCTTTGCCACTAGCTTTATGGGCTTCTGTCGGCCCATTTAAGTAGCCCGAAAAACACCCACAATAGGTATGTTTCGGTTTTAGTTTTCCTTACTAGTGATTGTTCCCAATGGCATTGCTCACTGTGGTAGATTGCTTGCAAGAAGGGAGACTGTCAGAAGATAAGATGGAGGCGCGCCGTCTGCGTATAAGAGCAGCCAGGTACTACATCTATGGTGACGTTCTCTACAAAAAGGGCCTCTCAGCCCCCCTGCTCAGGTGTATTGATGAGCCGGAATGCACCGCGTTGATGAGAGACATTCATGAAGGGCACTACGGCAACCATGCTGTAGGGCTCTCCTTAGCCCAGAAAGCGCTCAGACAGGGGTTCTACTGGCCGACAATGAAGCAGGACGCCATTAACCTGGTAAGGAAGTGTGATAAATGCCAGAGATTCTCTAAATTTCCCCTGGCGCCTCTTGCTTATCTCCGACAGATGATCAGTCAGTGGCCCTTCACCATCTGGGGTATGGACCTAATTGGACCTCTCCCAGTGGGTCGTGTAAGGTGCAAATACGCCGTCGTGGCAGTTGACTACTTCACTAAATGGGCGGAGGCAAAGGAGCTGGCCGAGATCTCCACGACGAAGATTGAGAAGTTCGTGTAGGATAACATAATCTACAGGTTCGGCATTCCCCAACAGTTGGTGACGAACAATGGGACCCAGTTCATAAGTGAGCAATTTCAGGAGTTCTACAGTAGTCTCGGCATCGTCAAAAGCTTCTCAGCAGTCGACCACCCACAAGCTAACCGTCAGGTAGAAGCAATCAACAAGATCATCAAGCAGATCCTGAAGGCTAAACTTAAGGCTAGAAAGGGAGCATGGGTTGACGAGTTACAGAAGGTGTTGTGGGCCTACCGCACTACCGCCCGCAGTACTACCGGAGAGATCCCTTTCTTAATGGTCTACGGATCCGAGGCCATGATCCCAGCAGAATTTGAAGTCTATAGTCACCAAAGGGCGAGCTTCAACCTTGATGACAACAACCAGCTCTTGGCCGCCAGCTCAGACTTGCTTGAGGAGTCAAGGGAAACTGCTCGTCTCAGGATGGCCGTCTACCAGCAAAGGATGGCCAGACATTACGACAAAAGAGTCTGGGTACATTAATTCAAACCAGGTGACCTTCTCTTATGAGAAGTCCTACCCGGTGCTCGCAAAGCAAGTGAAGGAGTATTGGGACCGAACTGGGAAGGACCTTACGTGATCCACGAAAGCCTGAAGAACAGAGCCTACCACCTGGCAGACGTGGACGGGGCGATTCTACCGAGAGCTTGGAACGCCATCCATCTGAGGACATATTACACCTAGACGTTGTATTTTTATTTACTATTGCAGTCCTGTTACATATGTAAAAGAAACCATGTGCAGACATAATGAGAATTATCTATCAATAATGATGAATTATCGCTGACATAAAATTCTCCTATATGTTCTTATTTAAGGTACACCACCCTAAACGACAAAGTGTCGGCATGAAGCTCCAACATCTGATTGCCCTAAGGGGCAGAAGGGGCTAAAACGGCCATGAGCCCGCGCACCTAATCGCTGCTCGCTGACTAGGCCTCCCCCTCCACATTCGCGCGTGAACAAAAAATAAAGGGCTCGATCGAAGTGACATTCAGCCTAACTCTCGCTGTAGACGCTCAGGAATAACATTGTGAGCGTAGCTGGAGAGATTCACTCCATTATGCTGTAGATGCTCAGGCTACGGCCTTGTGAGCATAGCCGAGGTTTCAACCTCCACAACTCTCACTGTAGATGCTCAGGTATAACCTTGTGAGCGCAGCTGGAGAGGTTAACTCCATTATGCTATAGATGCTCAGGCTACGGCCTTGTGAGCACAGCCGAGGTTTCAACCTCCACAACTCTCGCTGTAGATGCTCAGGTATAACCTTGTGAGCGTAGCTGGAGAGGTTAACTCCATTATGCTATAGATGCTCAGGCTACGGCCTTGTGAGCGCAGCTGAGGTTTCAACCTCCACAACTCTCACTATAGATGCTCAGGTATAACTTTGTGAGCGCAGCTAGAGAGGTTCACTCCATTATGCTGTAGATGCTCAGGCTACGGCCTTGTGAGCACAGCCTAGGTTTCAACCTCCACAACTCTCGCTGTAGATGCTCAGGTATAACCTTGTGAGCGCAGTTGGAGAGGTTCACTCCATTATGCTGTAGATGCTCAGGTTATGGCCTAGTGAGCGAAGCCGAGGTCTCAACCTCCACAACTCTCGCTGTAGATGCTCAGGTTTAACCTTGTGAGCGCAGCTGGAGAGGATCATCGTACCGTACAACTCAGGCTCCTACCTTCTGAACGCAACCCTTCATCAACTCTGACAGCGATCAGGAAAGACACGTCGACAGCCCACCTATTCTCCATCTGGTTTATTCTCTTCCTCAACACACTCATCATTATCTACCTTGTCTTCTATCGTGCATGTATATATATTGGAAGCGTTACGATCACGTAATGGTACGAAACGTATCTACTTACTCATTGGTTGGATTAATTTCTGCAAGAAAGCCAATCGGCCTATTACTCCTAATCTGGTGGTGTTCATTCAACGATGGAGGTCAAGTTATCTATCCACCTTCAAGGATTCTTTTCTACCCCTCAGATTATTATTCATATTGAGGGTCATCTGCTGGAAAACGTCCACAACCCGAAGGGTCATCTTCCTTATTTTATCTTCCCAAAGATATATGCAAGGGCGGTCCGCCCCTTTATTATTCTTATTTGTTGTTTGTCTTGCAGGGTATACCTGTTCGTAATTTACTCTGATTACGCATATATATGAAGATAAGAAAGCTACAAAGCAAATTGAAAGAAATCCTACTGAGATAATGATTAAATAATAACTACAGATTGTTCCAAAAACAGGACAGAAGTAATAACTACAACCATATCCATGTTCAAAAATGAGCCTTATTGGCAACAAAGGAGAATATTAAAATCATTTGTCTGAAGGGGCTTTGAAGGAGCTACAGGAGTATCTGCAAGATCCTTTGAAGAGTTTGAGGGCATGTCCTTTGGATCTTTCTTACTGGGGGCTCCCTGAGAAGATGAGCTTTGTCCCCCATCCTTTGCCAATCCTTGAGGAGCTAAGGAGGAGCCACCTTGGGTTGATGGGGCACCAGTCTGAGCAAGTGGCGGGTCAGAAGCCTTCTGCGGAGTTGGAGGAATTGTCCCCTTTTGAGTAGCTTGTGCGGCCTTCACCTAGGCATCTCTGGTAGCGCGAGCCGCGTATTTCTTCACCTCCTCCACTGCTTCCTTCCCAAGGTACGAGTAATCTAGCTCAGGATGATGTAGCCATGAAGTATACAGGAACTTGCTGCTTATCTTTTTAATGGCCTCCTTCCAAGCCTGTCTGCCCTGGAGGTCTGCCTTGCGACACGCCTCTTGTACCTGAGCAAGCTTATCCCTCGCCACGGTCAGATCCTTCAGTGTCGTTGCATTGTTTTTCTCGGCATCATCGACCCATTTCTTCTGAAGGATAGCCTCCTCGGTGATCTTGTCTACATCCTCGGTAACTTTCGCGAGCGAGGAGGAAGCAGCCAACCAAAGCTTTTTCTTAGTCTCCGCGGTCTTCTCCGCATCTTTAAGCTTCTGCTCCAGCTTAGAGATAGTCTTCTCGACAGTCGCGGACCCCTCTTTGAGACTCCGAACCTCCGCCTTCAGCTCCCTGTTCGCCTCCTCAAGAGCAGCCTTTTCCCCAGCCAGGTCGGGGAAGTCCCTGCGTATCTTCATCATGGCCAGCGAAGCCTGAAGAGTTAGCATATTAACAACATATATGGGCATGGAATGTAATTACAAAGCAAGGAACAGAACTTACAAGCACATTGTAACGCGCAGCGTAGTCAACCAGCTGGTCACCGCGAATGTGCTTCTGGTAGACATCCGGCTTGCAAGGACCCAGTAATGCTGGCAGCCGATCCAGCAAGTCATCGAAGTACTCTCCTGCATTGGCCTCAAGGGTTGGCCCCTCGTCGGTCCCTACTGTCATGGCCACCTTCTCTTTGCCCTTACCTTTGGATCTCATGCACTTAGCAGGAGGCTCCATGGTCTCTTCGTCCTCCTCTTCGACCGTCGAAGTTGAAATTCCCTTCCCGGCGACACCCCTTGGTGAAGGTATCTGCTTCACGGTCTTCTTCGCCACACTCTTGAACCTTACCACATGCTGTTTGGCAGACGGAGCAATAGCTGTGACTGACGGATCTGTTGACTGAGCTGGGGGCTCTTTTGAACCAGTTATCTCCACCTTAGGCTCCCCTGTCTCAGCTGCTGGTGAGGACGGAGGAGAAAGCATTTCGAGTTCCACCATTGTTTTGGGTTTCTTTGGGGCTGGAGCGGAAGTTCCTTCACCAGGTCCTGCAAAGACAGATTTGACCTCCCAACCCTTTCGTACTCCAACGTCAAAGGCCAACTTCAGATGTGTGGTTTCAGTTCCAGGTGCGAGCCTATATTTCCCCAGGAAGAAGTTGATTGGAAGATAGTCGTCCTCGGGGTCCTTCACCTCGGCGAATCTCTTCAGCTCCTTTATCTCCTCGTCTGAGAGATTGACCGCTCCTTTGATGAAAGCTGTATACGGGAGTAAAAAATGTCAGTAATAATGAGGCACGAGAATGTGTGTATACGCGCTCCAGCGGCAAGTAGAAATACGCTTACCTGGACTGTTGTTAAAATCAAAATGGACAAGTTTCAGCAGGGACAGACAAGAAGCATAAAACCACCGGGACTTATAATCCCCTACGTTTGATTTGCCAACCTTCTATGGCAGAAACGCCTTATAGGGGGAGTTACGAGCGGTTATATAGTAAATGTCGTCTCGTTTAGTGGCATGAGGATTAGTGGTGGACTTAAAAAAGAAAAGGCTCTGAATTTATTCGATGTTGGTGGCGGAAGGCCGTTCTTGAGAAAGATGTAGGCCAGGGTGGTTATTTGGCCGTAAGAATTCGGGGTAAGCTGGAAGGGGGCTATCTCCAAGTCATTTAACAAGTCTACTAGGTATGGGGGAACCGGGAACCTAAACCCCGATTTCACATGCTGGCGACTGATCGCTATGAATCCATCAGGAGGATCAGTTGCATGGTCATGGTGAACAGAAACCATGACGCGACACCCAAAAGGGAAATGGTATGCCTCGACCACGATCTTAAGCTCTTCAAGGGTCATCTGGGAATCATGTTGATAGAAGGTCTGATAGGCAAAGGTCTCCCCTCGCCCAAAGGAACTCGACGCATCCCCACTGCCTTGAGCGGTTGCGCTTGAAGAACCCCCGTCATGTTGAGGAGACCTCCCCCCGGAGCTTTCTTCACTAGACATGACTCGACGGTATCGGAGTCCACGACTTGACATCTACAAAAGAAACAGCCAGTTAGGCCGTTGACAGCCAACCAGACTCAAAGAATAAAAGAAGCCTAAGTCTACTAAGCCTACGCGTCAAGCCGTGGAGGGGGGGGGATAAGGTCCTCATTCAGTAAAGTTTCCCCCCAGGATTGAGGAAAGAAAGGAGAGAAAGCGAGCAAATTGCCCCATCCCATTACCGGACTCTACCGGACCAGAGGCAGTACGGAGATTATCCGTACCAACTGGTCCAGACCCTCAGGGAAGCAAATACTACGCCACGAATGAGAAACATCAATGACGAAAGCAATGTGAACAGGGAGAAAGAGCCTTACCTTGAATGTGGTGGTGATCGGTAGTTGCAGATGACGATTGTTGAACAGAGGTGAAAAATCGAAGCATAGGAAGAAAATGATGAAGGCGTCTGTGAGTCTTGAAAATGCCGGAAGAAGAAGAAATCGGGGGGTCATTTTTCTTTTTAAAATAATTTAGCCTCAGCCGTTGGATCAAGACAGCTGTGTAACCGCCCCCAATCTGACGACGTGGCGTGATTCCCGAGATTTTATCATCATGCAGCATGTCAGTTGAGAGACGTGTATTAAATGCGCACGATGCGTGGTGTGACCTGTAACCGTTGTCTGGGGAAGCTCTACGTGGCCTGGCAATAAAGTGGAATTCAAAAGGTACTGTAACCGTCTCCACCCTATAACTGTTCCCGCCTAATCTGCTCGTCTTGGAATTTATGGCTCTTGGTCCTTTTTAAAGCACCAAGAGCCAGGGGGCTTAATGTTATGGATAATTTAGTGATAAGAATAATCGGGCCCAGAAAGATCTACAGTGTAGGCCCAGTTTCTCAAAGGCCTGATAATTCGTCTCTTTCCCAATCCGCCTTCCTGACGGGGGCCTATTCGTGACCGCTCGTCGTGACTGCTAATCGCTATCGCTCAGCCTGTCCGCTGAGTCGGACCGCAAGTGCCAATTCTGAGCGTTATCTATGACTGTTGACTCCATCCGTCATTCTGGCCGTCGGCTTTATCCGTCAATTCTGTTCATTCAGTCTGATCGCTGACCGTTGGCTCTCATCGCTCAGACTGATCGCTGACCGCTGAACGCTGGCCGTGTCCGCTAAATTATCCGCCACGATTGGCGACCTGTCTATTCGCTGATTGTATCCGTTCAAGATATCCGCCAAGTGGAATCATCCATCAGAAATGTTCAACAAGTCTCCCTCACCCAAGATGATCCGGCTGAACTAATAACTAATCTCTGAGCGTGGTCGCGTGCCGGCTCCTTCACTCGTAGTATTGCCCACCTCACCGCCATGACCAGATTGTGGACGTGTTGACTTAAAATCCGCCTCCTCGACTCTCCAGATAGCTATACTTATCAGAGACTGATTTATTCTCTTAGCTGACTTGATATTTCATCTGCTGGAAGATCCATTCCCGCCTTGCTCCTAAGAGTCCCAGTCAACAGAAGTCAACAATACCATGCAGAGTACAGTTTCGAGACGTGCTCTGCATGCTATTTCCACTAGAAGCTATGATCACAATCTCGATAGCCCATCATGACATATCCGACCCAGTCATCAGGAATCTCCTTCGGGCAGGCCTCAGATGCGACGAATTCGGCTGCATTTAATGCACTGTCGGCCGCATTAATTAAAATCCCGGTGCATTAAATGTTATCTATCATTGTATCTGTAGCTAACTGTTTACTTTTGTTTTATTCAGTTTTACTGTAGCATGTCCCCTTCCTCTGTAAATAGGGGACAATGTTCACTGTAAAGAGGGATCCAATTTCTGAGTGTCGTTACTCTATCAAAATAGTGAGAGAGTGAACAGTGGACGTAGGCATCTTTTTGGGTCGAACCACTCTAAAAATCCTCCGTGTCTCTTCTCCTCGCCTCTACCCTCTCCTTCTCATTCTTATTACTTTACATGCATTCTACTGAACATCCGAAACTGCAGCTTGGGCCCTAAAACAACCTCGTTGACTAAGGAAACCATTTTTCGACGTTAACATGAGTCATGTTTTTGAGCAAGTTTTAATGAAAAATTGATATGTAGGTGATGAGCAAGCGAGTGAGGCACGAGAGGCTCATTGAGACACTTGAGCTTACATGGATTGAGGTAAGTGTACTTCACTTACATTATTAAAAGTTGATTTTAAATTGTAACTTATTATTGTTCAAAAGATTTACAAATAATTTCCTAAATATAAGTTGATTTCGAGTAAAAGATCCTTCTGCGGAATCAAGAAATGAGAATTTAAAGTAAAGTTGTTTTCATAAAGTTTGATGTAAGTTTGAACTATAAACGTTTTAAGATAAGTGATTTTGTGTTTATCGCACTTAAAAGGAAAAGAGTTTTAAAAGTCATGTGTAACCCCTTACTGTTCAGAGTATCTAGCACTACGTTATGATATAGAAAATTCTGCATGTAGCTGTCCAGACTTAGAGTTATTGGCACTATGTTGCAACGTAGAAAATTTCGCTTGTATTTGCCCAGATTTATAGCTACTTGCAATATGCTGCGATGTAGAAAATTTCGCACATAGTTGTAAGGGCTATTGAACAGTTAATATTACAATTGTAATGTAGAAAATTTCGCATTGTAGTTGTTTAGAGTGTTTAGGGGTATACACGATGTTTTTGAAAAGGAAATTTTTTAAATTGAAAATAAATTTTAATCAGTTACAAATTTCTATGTGGATATATTTCTGTTATTTTTATACGTTGAACTAATGCTTTTGTTTTTGGTGTAGCTTGTATATATTCTTCTGGGTGCCATGCAAGTGATTTTGCATATGTAAAACCATTGTCGGAAATCATAGGTGGGCATCGAGTAGATGACTTGCATAAGCATTGAACATAGTTTTGGCTTTGTAAAGAATATAATTAAAGGATTTGTATAAATGGAAACTTGTAGTATATATTTTGATATGTATATATAGTTGAACATTTGTACATGATACACATCTATCACTTGATAGGCATAGATATATATATATATATATTGATACATATGGGTTCTATTGAAATAATTACGAAAATGCATGTTGCAGAATTTATATTTTACGAGAATGTGCATTATGAAATTGAATGAGAAATTGCCTGTTTGTAGTCATAAGAAGTTGGGAGGTGATTTGAAATAGTTCGAAGTGTAATTTTCTTTACAGGTGAAATTTGGGAACGTTAAAAATATAACCGTTGTGCTGTCAATTTTTTTTTTTTTTTTAAATTGCTTTTAAAATGAACGCGAAAAATTTACGTGTATCCAACTATTTTTAGAAAAATGAGTTTTAAATTTAAGTAAAGTAAAGTAAACGGGCAAGATTAAAGGGTTCGCTTCGTAAATCTCTTCTACTTAGCGAGTTGGGTTACGAGAGGTTTGTTGGAGTGCCTAGTGGGATCCTCCAGACAAGAGCCTAAAGAAAGTCTGGTTTAGGTCCTGGCAATACCACTTAGCAGACATGGGTGGGGCAGTACTTCCACAAGTCTAGAACGTTGTACATTTGCGGCGATATTACCAATAATTATTGAATTGATTAAATTGCCTCTGTAAAGTTGACCCTATAAATATTATAAAAGCTTCATATTTCCCTTATATTATTACTGACGCAAATTGATTATGTGCTCCTGTGTGAAGTGTATAGCTGTGAAAAGTAGGGAATGAGTTGGAGATCTGAACGCTTAAATCCCTATAGGGATAAGGGGCTTAATATCGGCACAATAGCTGATCCCACACCTACCCTACAGGGTCGAAGGTTAATACGGCTGTAAGCTCGCGCACCTAATCGTAGCTCGTTGACAGCCCTACTCCTTAGATCGTTCCAGATACTTCATGACTCGACATTCCGTGCAAAATAAAGACCAACTTGACGGGAAGGAGTTATACATCCGAGATACCTATAAGGTTGAGGATTCTACTCCGGACGCGACCCTACAGGGCCAAAAGGTTAAATGAGCGTTAGGGACTACGGGATATGGGACATACCCTTCCAACGAGCTTGGCCTATGTGACAAGACCCAAACCAGATTCTCTCTATACTCTTAACTGGAGGGTCTCGCAGACACTCTAACAAATCTCTCGTAACCCTACTTGCTGGGTAAAGGAGATCCACGGAGCAAACCCCTTAATCTTGCCCATTTATTTCTTTATTTAAATTGAAAACATTGTTTTTATTGAAAATAGTTAGGTTGGTGTAAATTTTTTACAATTCAATTCAAAACCAATTTTAAGAAAATTCGACAGCATAACGATTGTATTTTTAATGTTTTCAAATTTTACCTATAAAGAAAAATACACTCCGAACTATTTTAAATCACCACCCAACTTCTTTTGACCACAATCATGCAGTCTCATTCATTTTCTTTAACTCACATTCTCACAATACATAATTCCGCAAGCATACATTGTTATAAGCGTTTCAAGCTCCACTCGTATGCATCAATATATATATACATATATCAAAATATGGGTTTACACGTTTTCGAATGTCCATATGTCAACATGCAATTATTTCGTTAATATATTTACAATAACATCAAAAGTATGTTTAGCATTTGTATGATTCATTTACGTGACTCCCACCCAAAATTTATCCACGATGATTTCTTGGATGCAATACCTCCCATACAAGCACCTACTACAATATACAAACTTCATAACAGATAGAAGTGTTAGTTCACGTATAAAGATAATATAACCATATAATCACATAAGATTTTATACTTATATGGTATATATACTTATTGAAAAAATTAATTTTTTTATTAGAAAACCTTCCTTTCTAAAGACACCATGTATACCCTAATATACTCAAATCATCATATGGTGGTTTACAACTGACGCAAAACATGAAGCTACTGAGATATCTCGACTATTAAGATATGGAATTTTATACATCGCAAGTGTAGTGTGAAACCATCTCAAATCTAAGCAACTACAATGCAGAATTTTCTACATCGCGATTGTAGTGCTATATATAAACTGTAACTCTAGATGACTACGAGCATAATTTACTATATTACAACGTAGTGCCAAAACTGCAAATCTAAATGACTACATGCAGAATTTCTGCATCACAATGTAGCACTAGAAATCTCTTTACATCTCAGTGAATATGTATGGGATTTTCTACATCGTACATATCACGCTAGATATTCTGAAAACTGAGCAACTACAGACGGAATTTTCTACATCGCCGCGTAACGCTAAATCTCATATAAACTGAGGGTATATACATAGGTTTCGAAACTATTTTCGCTAAGAGCAAAAGCACAAAGCCTCTTACTTTTCAAACTCTAAAAATTTTCTCAATTCGAACATTTTGAAATTAACTTTGTTTTGATTCTTTCACTTTGTGAATTCCATAAGGAACTCACATGCTCAAAACTTGGATTTAGGATTTGAAAATCATTTTCGTTTTCGTTTAACAACAATAAGCAAAGTTCAAAATAGAAATCGAAATAGATGCAAGTGGAAGACACTTACCTCAATCTGCGTAAGCTCAAGTCAAGCATCTCAACGAGTTTATCATGCCTCGTTCGCTCGCTTGTCACCTACATATCAATTTCTTATTATCACTTGTTCAATTACATAACTCAAAACTTAAAATAACATTTTCAATAAAATTTTCTCTATTGACAACTCTTTACACTGTAACCTTCCCAACTTGATTTTAACTCAACTGAGACTCTCTAATTCTGATTTCTTTGCACGGGCCTTATTTATTATCACCTAGGGACACTCTAGAATGCTTAAAATGGTCATCAGAAGCCCAAAATGCAAAATTGTTGATTTTGACCTCCCTAAAATCGAGACTATTTTAGGGCCCCTCCTAATGATTTTCTTCGCTCCGTTTTTGCTCAAATCATCTCCCTAACTCGTACTTAAGTCTCCCGTAAAACGGTTTTGAAAAACTATAAGTATCGATGGTCGAAACCTATGAAAAACGCCTGTTTTTCAACACTTTTTTATGCACATTTTTGCATCCTACATACGATGAATTCAATTCTTTCGTATCTATGGTTCTTTTACTTAATTATAATAAAATACATTCATTTCATGCATCGAAGAATGCATTTATACTCACAATTCACATTACGACTACCTATTTTAGCCATAACTTTCTTAATTTTTATCAGATCGTTCCCTTCCAATTTCTATGGTTTGCTATGACCCCTAGGCATGTTTTTAGGTCTAAAACAACTGTAATTGTGACATCCCGGCTCCCAAGATCGCCACTAGCTCAATTGGTACCCACTTCTCTAAGAATTTGGTATTAAGCCCCAGGTGCCAGGTTCGAGAGGTGGGGGAGGCGAGAAAAATCCCCAGGGGAGGGAACAGTACCGATTGAGTGGCGATCTTGGGAGCCGGGATGTCACAGTAATTAATCTCAAACGGGTCAGGTCACTATAGCCCCTTCATTTAGTTCGAAATTCCCAAGTTACTTCTATGTTTTTCTTTTTTCGATTCTATGCTTTTCCTTTTCTAATCCTAACTTTTCTAGAGGCTTTTATAACATCAAATATGCATAATTTAAAGGTTAAAAGGATAGAAATATGATGGGATCATACACCCCTTCATTGCCCGTGACTCACACTTTCACACACAACATGATGTTTTTTTAATTTCTCAAGCCATTTTCTCTCAATCAATTTATCAAACACCTTAAATGCTATTAATTCACTTGATTCATGCATATCTACATGCTTAGGGCTTCCTCCATATACATATTAACTTCCATTTCTTGTATGGTTTTCATCAAAAACCACTTCTCTTTTTAGTTATTTATGAATAAAAGCTTGATGAGAATTAAAATCCCATCAACAACTCAACAAAACAACAACTGAACCATCAACATATTTATCAATCCAACTAACAACCAAACTTAGAGAAATTGATGGAATCTTACCTAAATCTTACTTAGGGTTTGATCTTTGAGCTTAGATCACCTTAAAATATTGTTTGGAAGCTTTGAAAATGGTGAACAAATGGCTTGGTCTCTTCCCCTTAAAGTTGTCGTCCACCCCTAGTTTGCTCTCTCAATCTCACGGTTTTTGCTTCTTTGTTTCATCCAAATTTTGCTAAGTGTTGGTTATATATATATATATGTGACTTTTCATAAAATGACCATCACGTCCCTTTGACTTCATTTGACCACTAACTTGCCTATTTTCTAAGTGTTACATAATCAACACTTAATATATATCTATACTTCCAACTCTTATTCAGAAATGACCATAATGCCACTTATGTAAATAAAATTCTTAGTTTTACGAAAAGACGATTTTACCCTTCTTTGACTTTTCTTACTAAAATGTTCCAATGCTTTCCACAATTACTATTAGCATTTTCATAGCACTTATATGGAGGTTATTCATGAATTTTATCATTGTAATCCCCTAACCTAGCTTCTAACACTAGGAAATTCAGAATCGAGACTAAGGGCTTACACTACGGATGCTACAAAAATCGTTTATTGACTAGTTCAAACCATCAACACAAAAATGCGCATCTTAGGTCTGCTCATATGCCATTTGCGCCACCTCATAACTCTAACTATAAATGCTTGGGTTCAAACCCTGTGAGTATAACTCGAGAGGACATAATATTGTATTGCTCGGGTTTCGACCTAATGAGCGCAGCCCATTGTAGATGCTAAGGTTTCGACCTAATGAGCGCAGTATACTGTAGATGTTCAGGTTTCGACCTTATGAGCGCAGCCTGACTGTAGATGCTCAGAACCCAACCTTGCGAGTGCAACGTGCTGTAGAAGCTCGGGCCCTTACCCTTTGAGCATAACTCATAACCAAGTGAAGAACGGCTATGATAGTCTACGAGCAGCACTCCGCCTAACTAGTCAATTCCTTCATAATCCTTATATTACTTTGTAAGCTTTTACTTAAGTTGCAATTTTGATTATTATCTCATTATTTTGACATTTTGATATCATGTAAGCCGAATTGCTCCATTTTACGAGAAGAATTCTCAATATTATTGTACAAACTTACTTGCTTCGTATTACCAGCTGATATCCGTTACAATAACGAACTAATTATTAAGTTACCAATCTGAGGATTCTTTCTTTCTGAATTATATGTTCTACCAGAACAATCCCACTCGAAGAAGGCGTATTCGCGACTTATGAACCTGTCTTTATGATCTTAAAGATATTTTGCAGACATTTATACCCTGCAAGGCATCTCTGCAACCTATTGTTACTTGTCATTATAACTGAGCATTCTCGACCAATTCTCTTAATCAGGTTCATTATTTAATTATCTGATTATCTATTCTACTTCTTATGCATGGTCGTGATTTATTTGAATTATACAACATGATGTATTGCTTTATGATGTGCATGGGACTAAGAAAAACAAAGTAAATCAATGGAGATCTCATTTTGAAAAGAGCAGTTATATTACAAAATCAAATCAAACTATTATCATCAATGTTTAAAGATAAGTACAAAAAAGAAGAAAAATAAAAAAGTTGCAATCTAGAGGGCTTGTGAAGAGCTGCCAAAGGCCTTATTCGAGCTATGATCACCTGGGGCCTCTTTGAAGATGCATTTTGTGTCCCATGGGTCGTTGGCTACGAAGAGCTTGAGGAAGGTCCTCATTGAGCTGAAGAAGCAGTACTCGGTGAAGGAGATGAAGAAGTTGTGCCTTGGGCAGTTGCAGGAGCTAGATGAGCATTGGCTTAAGCAGCTGAAGGTACTGAACTCTTTTTGGGGGCTGGTGGAAGTGTCCCCTTTTGAGTAGCCATTGTGGCCTCAGCATGAGCGGCCATAGCAGCGTGAGCCACATATTTCTTCACCTCCTCCACAGCCTCCTGCCCGAAGAATGAGAAGTCTATTGTCGGATGACGCTTCCACAAAGTATACAAAAATGAACTCGATGTCTTCGAAGTGGCATCCTTACAAGCCTGCTTAATGCGAGCTTCTGCCTAAGCTAAATTGCTTCTCATTATTTCCAAGTCCTGCAACACCAATTCGACCTTCTTCTCGGCTGTCTTAGCTAGCTTCAAGTTAGAGCCCACTTCCTACTTCAGCGAGTTCACTTCCTACTTTATCTTCTTGTTTTCCTTAGTGGCATTATCGAGCGAGGAGGCAGTGATATCTTGGAGCTTGATTTCACGAGCTAAAGCTTCCTTTACCCTATCCCTTTACTCTTTGGCACTCTTGAGCTTCTGTTCAAACTCATGGGCACCTTTTTCGCTTTCTCGGACTCCTTTTGGAAGAACTCCGACTTGCTTTTAATCTTCTTGTTGTCACCTTCAAGTTTCCTATTCACTTTCTTAAGCAAAGCTTTCTTCTTTGCTAGGTCAGGGAAGTCTTTGTACATCTTCATTAAGCCCATGGTAGCTTGAAATGGAGATACCTTAGTAATGAATATGAAAAGAGTAGAAGTTTAATGACTAAAATTGAAGCTTACCAACACGACGTGACGAGCAGAATAGCTAACTAGCTGATCGTTGTGTGTATGACTTTGATAAATGTCTAGTTTATTGGGCCTTAAGAGATTCGGCAAATGGTCCAGGAGGTTGCTAAAGTATTCCCTAACATCATACTCTCGACTCTGCTTCTCCTGGCTCCCTTCAGTAGCAGGCTCCTCACCCTTGGTTTTCTAGCGTTTTGACAAGGGCTCAGTGATCCCTTTTCCCTTATTTACAGCCCCTCATTGCCCCAGTGGTAACTTTCTCGATGCTTGGGTTATCTCGGTTGGGGGCTCCTTTAGTGGGGTAGCATCTTTTGAAGGCTTTGTCCTCACAGATTTATACGTAACACCTTGCTTCTGTGGGGTCGCTACAGTTCTAGGTTGAGAAGATAACCCCGTAATAGCTTTTGAGGCAGTCTGTGAGCTCGGTTCCGTCGAGGGTTGGCTTACGGGTCCAGTAGTGCCCGCTATTTGAACCTCGGGATCCTCGGGCTCAACTCTTGAAGAAGGTGGTGAAGTCTCCAAGTGAAGTTGCACCATGCTTGTGAGCTTTCTCGAGGTCAGGTGACGTGACCCAATCCAGATTTTATCTAGGCTAATATCTTGTAGGCCTCACCTGGCACTCCAACGGACCTCTCTTAAACTCTACTAGGCGGCTAAAAGAAATCTGTGAAGCGAACCCTTAACTTGTCTGTTTAAACTGGACTTCGAAGCTAAATTGATCTCGTGGTTTTGAAACTAGTTGGGTTGGTTTATTTTTAAACTCAACTTACCAAGTTGAAATTTGAAACTAAAACCATAGAAGTGACTCTTTTATTTTCAGGGTTTAAAATCGTTTTAATAAAAGTCTGGCAGCATAATGACTACATTTATAAGGTTTCCAAATTTCTGTAAAGAAAATACACTCCCAAATTTTGTTTCAACCACAACCCAACTTCTTGTTTACCTCAAACATGCAAATCAACAATCGTTTAATCATTCTCATAAATGTCACAAATCATAACTAGAATTTTTCATATCATAGGAAACTTTACAAGCTATTTACATCATAAAAATATAATATAATTTATGCAATGCATCCGTCGAGTGTACGCCCACCTATAATGACGAAAGAGCTCTTTTGTCTCGATCACCCGTGATAATACTTGAAGAAAATTTATACAATACCACAAATAAAGGATGAACTCATAAAAGCTCAGTGAGCTGTAGTAACTTTCAAATTAAAATAATTTTAACTCATTTTTCTAAAACTAATTTTATCCCGAAAACAGTTTAATAAAGCTAAAGTATTTTTTTTTTCTAAAATATTTTATAACACTCATTCAAAAACTGTTTTTGAAGCTTGTTCTAAAACTTTCTTATTTTCTCGCCTTAATGGTAACCTAGGGAAACTACTCCTGCGTGGTAACATAAAATCTCTCGCTTGCCACTAGGAATGATGGAATCTGCCATGTGTAGTCGCCGATGCATAAACTCTGGGCACACGTTACCCTCTCGCAATCGGTCTGATCTACACTACCTTTATACATGCAGAGGGTGACTCAACTGACTCTCTTTCTCAGGAGTCGTCCGGACTCCATTCTCAGTTAGTGACTCTCTCACATCTATCGTACATGTATAAGGTATTCAACTGGGCACTCAACTGAGGTTAGGGTAAACCATAGATGTAATAAAATATTTTTTCTCAGTATTTTAAAATAAACTCGTTCTTAAGGCAGAAAGCCTAGAATCTTTAATTTTAGCACGTTCTCGATGTAAATGTATACTTAACTCAAACTCACATGCTAAAATCTCAATATAACTTCAATAAATAACTCAATTACATAATGAAATAAATTTATATAAACATGAAATAAAATTTAGACAAACAATGCTTGGAAAAACTAGATTTCCACTCACTTTGGAATGTTTATAATGATCTTCTTAATCAAAGGAAAAATTTTGTATAATAATAACTCATTGATAAACTTTTTAACAATAATAAACTTACATTTCACAATATAAATTTCACAATATAAATACTGTAACACAAGTGTGTAGTACTCACCTAGATTCCAAGCTTGTTGAAGAATTTTAATAGGCTTCTCTTACTCTATTTGCTTGCTTCTCACCTTAATCTTGTTTTTCATTTCAGAAACTATAATCTTTTGAAATCTTTTCTTGTTCACGCATTATTTTATCACATAAGGTATTTAAAAGTCAATGGTTTATCACATGACAAAAATATCCCTAAGTTGCTCTCTGGAGTGCATACGGCCTAGAAAACCAAGTTATTTCATTTTAATTGGGCTTGAGTTTGAGATATTATCTCAAATGCTTACGTATCCATTCCATCATTGGGATCAAAGCCCTCATAGTTCAACAACTTTTATCATAATTTATCAAAATAATTCGATTACATCTCAGCTCTCAGGTCGCCGCCCTCAGCTTTCAAGTCACTACATCAGCTCTCAGCTATCAGGTCACTACATCAGCTCTCAGCTAGCTATCAGGTCGCTACATCAGCTCTTAGCTAGTTATCAGGTCGCTACATCAACTCTCAGCTAGCTATTAGGTTGCTACATCAGTTCTCAGCTAGCTGTCAGGTCGTTACATAAGCTCTTAGCTAGCTATCAGGTTGCTACATCAGCTCTCAGCTAACTGTCAGGTTCTACATCAGCTCTCAGCTAGCTATCAAGTCGTTACATCAGCTCTCAGCTAGCTGTGAGGTCGTTACAGAAGCTCTTATCTATCAGTCACTACATCAGCTCTTATCTATTAGGTCACTACATTAGCTCTCAAATTTAACTTATGGCATTTTATACTCTTCTTGAACATCCATAGCTAAGGCTTCCGCTAACCTCCTTCTTTTGCTTGTTAAGCATTCTATTCACTATAAGCTATAATGTCATACTTATTCTCATTAAGCAGTAACTTTACTTATATTATGCTTCATGCTTGCTTTATTATCTTTGAACTTATCTCCGATTTCTTAGAAACTTTTATTAGAATTTAACCACACATACGAGCACTGAAATTATCTTATTACTCTATATATTAAATCTCTAAACTAAAAAAACTAACCCATCAATTAAACATAAATCTAACTCAACTTACCTTTACTTTTTCTTGTGAAATCTTGATAGGTTTAAGAGGTTAGTGATGTTAGATTACCTCTCCCACTATTCTTCTTCTTCTTCTTCTCGGTTTATTCTTCTTCGTTTTCTTTTTCTTTTCTTCTTCTTCTGTGTTCTCTTCTTAGAACACACACACACACATACACACACCTATCTATATATATATAAAGATCACCGACTTCATCATGCTTATCTTCTATATATATATTTATTATTATATTATTATTTATTTCTCTACCAACCACCACTATCTCATATATACATATATTTCTTTTTTGAATGGGTCCCACCACTAATATATATTTTTATTTATATATAAAAAAATCACACTAACCCTATTTAACTTTTTCGGAATGCCCGAATTAGCTTTTCTATGACTTTTTCAAAATCCTTCCAAAATTTTTCAAGGCCTATATTCGAACTTTCTACATACTCATGATAACTTTTGTAACCCTCAAAAGTCATTCCAAGCCTCTTTTCAACTTTTCACTTTTCACTAAATTACCTTAGAAAAATCTCTGAATTGGTTCTATTTCAATCCGAATCTCCTTCAAAAGTGCCGATTGAGTCTCAAAAACACTTCTTGAACATTTTCGTACTTATTAGACACTTTCGAGGTTTTCAAAATTTTTCAAAAATTACTATTCATACCGATACTTTTCACCTGAAAATACTATTCATTAAAAATTTCTCTTTCAATGATTTTCGGGATCGGATTCTCAAAATTCAATATTCACTCAGTACTATTCATCTAGAAATCACTATTCCATCGAAATATTATTCATCTAAAAATTCGGGGTGTTACATTTGGTCTGGTGTTCCCTTTTTAAAAATTTCAAAGACTGAGGGGACCTCTCTCTTTTTACGGACCTCGATGTCCTTTTGAATGCTTAAGAGCTTAGTCCTAACCTTCAGTGCAAGCCCGTACTCTCGCAAAAAATAGTCGCTATAGAACTGATCGTCTAACAGGCTCTTAACCTCGAAAAACTTCTGAAAAGCCTTTACCTCTTCGTCAGTGAGCTCGAGCAAGCTCTTGGATACGTCCACACATGAAAATGAAAATCAGTAAATACAGCAATGATAATATGCATGTATGTTTAAAGATAGAAAGCTGATAACATGCTCACCGGGATAAAAAGAAAAAGAAAAAGAAAAATTTTCAAGATCGAAAAGAGATGGGCAAGACACTTAGAACCAAGGAGTCTTGTAGTCACTCACATTCGACCTAAGAATCCCTTTGGGTAAGAATACCTTGTAAGGTAAGCTGCAGACGACAGTGTAATAAAACCCATCCCATTTCTCTACCTTGGCACCCGTGGTAGCGTAGAAGTGGAAAAGATGTTGGATTATATTAGGGGTCGAAGGTGGAAGTCCGTTTTTGATGAAAATGGAAGCCAAAGAAATCAAGTGGGCATAGGAATTTGGTGTAAGTTGAAATGGGGCTAAGGCCAGGTTGTTTAGGAGGTCGATAAGGTAGTAAGGGACTAGAAACCTAAATCTAGATTCTAAATGCTAGTGGTTGATCACTATGAACCTTGGAGGAGGGTGAGCCACATGGTCACGGTGAGCCGGTACCATTACTCGGCATCCTGAGGGGAGATCAAACTTTTGAGCTATTGTAACGAGCTCGTTGTGAAGGACAGTGGAGTCGTATTGGAAGAAAGACTCGCGAGTAGGGAAGTCTTCTCGCCCTAATAACTCTAGTGCATTTTCATTGCTTTGGGAAGTTGCACCTAGAGAATTCCTGACTTGTTGAGCAGATTCCTTCTTAGAGTCCTTATCGCTAGCCCCTCATTTGTGGTTGCGGCATCCACGACTTAACATCTACAAAAGAATCAAGAGAATTAAGTCGCTAATAGCAGACCAGACTTAGAAGATACAATATTCATGTATTCAATTTCCTAAGCATCAAGTCGCGTGCCTAGGGGAGTTGCTAAGGATAAGAAAAGTTTAGGGCACGAGCTCATCGAAACCCAACAGCAAAAAAAAAAAAAAAAAATCCTTTTTGCAAGTATCCTAGAGGAACCTTGAGCAACGACAAGCAAAAAGCAGCATGCATGCCCTCAATTAGATCAAACATGCTCTCTTACATAGATTTCTCAAAAACTCTTGAGCTAGAATTCGAAAAACATTTGCAGAACAGTCAAGTAGAAACAAAAACCGGACTCGAAAAAGAAAAATAGTGTCATGCATGCAAAAATAAAAGCAGAAAAATCAGGCGAAGATGTAAAACTCACCTTGAATGTGGCGGCATCTGGTGGTTCTAAAAAAAAAGTGACGAACGATGGCGATGGAGAGTATAGAGAAAGTCGAGGGACTAAGAGACATCTAATTTTTGAAAATGACAGGGAAGAAGAAAATGAAACGTCTCTGCCTTTATATAGCTGTCAAGCCCGACAACTATGTAACCACCTTAGATCTGATGACACTGCGTTATTCTCGGGATTTTATCATAATACGCAGTCAGTTGAAAGATGTGCATTAAATGCACACTGCGCATGGCGTGCCCTGTAACCGTTGTCTAGGGTAACGCCATGTGTCCAAAAAATAAAACGGAATTTGAAAAAGTGAAATAACTGTTCCCGCCAAAGCAGCTCGTGTATAAGTTCGTAGCTCCTAGTCTATCGAATGCACTAAGAGCTAGGAGGCTTGTGTTATGGGTATTTTTGCGATCAAGACAAATGAGCTGTTAAAAGACCAAAAGATGAGCCCAAGGACCGAAAGCCTAAAATGCTCAGAACTTTGCCCGTCCATCTGCTCATCAATCTGCTCGTCCAACTGTTCAATCATTTTGCATTAGCTCGCTTATCAGCTCGTCTATCAGCTTGCCTATGAGGCTAATTGTCTGTTGATTCGTCAGATTGCCATTTAACTCGTCAGTCATCTCGGTCAATAGCCCGAAATGAGGTCAGTTCGACAGAGAGCTTTATTTGCTCGTCAACTTGATAGAATATCTTTCTCGCTAAAGAGTTCGCTTCTGTCATACCTATCGGGTTACAAGTCAACTACCGTCAAGATTGTCAAATCGATTACAGCTCAAGACGTACCGTACACACCAATCTCGTCAGAGATTACAACATAAATTAAGGAAATTGTTGTGCAAAATCGCAAGTGGACGAGCCGAACAAGTAGTAAAGTGATGAGAGAAGTATTGTCCCACAAGGATTGTTGTTAATTAATGCCCAAAATTAAAATAACTCAACTTTTATTTGGTAGACGAAAATTGAGTAAATGAGTTGAAAACTACAACTAAATTTAATTGCAAATATAAATTAATTCAATGAATAAAAACTCTAAGGTTTTGATTTCACCATAATTAATCTGTTCCTCCCCTATGTTATTTTTAACAAAAATTAACTATCCAGTTGCTAGTCGAGATTCCCTGAATTATTCACATAGCCCCTCCCGAGGTCTAAGAAAAATACCTTATAAAGCTTAATTGTTATGTTCCCATACAAATCAAAACATTAAAGGATTCATTAAGATTTATGGATCTCTTTTATAGACTACACAAACCGTGCAGGTATATTCCTATCCTACATGTAATTTGTGACATTAAATACAATGAACTAGACACATAAATCAATTTCCGCTATCATTATGATTAACAATTCAACTAAATAGTGGTAAGTTATTTAGAAGCATTAAGAACAGTATTAAATGCATCAATCAAGATAAAAAATCATTAATTAAATTGAACAAAGGATTGGAATATCAAAGTTAGGCTACATCATAACTTTAGAAAAATAAATCTACTCCATATTAGAATTTACAAAGATTAGAAAATTAAACATAATAAAAGATAAGAAAACTTAGTAGATTGAAGTTTCGCCGTAGAATTTCTTCCTCTGCTTTGCTCCTCCTTTCCAAGCTCTCTCTCTCTTTCTCTAAACTACTTGTTGTTTTGGTTTTTGATGAGATGCTTGGAATGGTGATTCTAAGGCCTATTTATAGGTAAAGTTCACCTCCAATTACATCATCACATGCATCATCATTTCCTAATTTTCCACCCTTCTGTATCATCGCTTACATCATGATTCACCTACCTCATTCAAGTCAACTTTCATATTACATCATTGCTTACATCATGGTTCACCTACCCCTTGCAAGTCAACTTGCATATTACATCATTGCTTACATCATAATTTTCATTACATCATTTCTTACATTAGCATGACATAATATTTATTTTTAGAATACTCGATTTTAAACTGTGATAACTTCTTTATGCGATCTCTTATTCGAGTAATTCTTGAGGCGATGAACTTACTTCGAATGACATTCATTTTGTAGCGATGATCTTGTCTCGAACAATAGCACTTGGTGGGGTCCACATGCTCTTTTTCACCAATTTTATTCTGAAAATAAAAATACAAAAATATGAAATAATTTACTTAATAATAATAAAAATATCAAGAACTAAGCAAGAACTCAAGTTTAAAAAGATAAAATAACTCTATAAAAATAATGTTATCACACCCCCAAACTTAAGATTTTGCTTGTCCTCAAGCAAAACTAAAACTTACAACCTAAACTAAAAACACAAATTTATTTTCGTAGGTAAACATGATGGCATTGAGTGTATGCCACAAGCCTTTAAACCTCTAGGTGTCCCTAGTAGGAGGAGTTATATCTCCTAAGGGTTTACCAACACGATACCCACAAACGTTAAAAGATTCCACCCATAACTCATCAACATCTCACTAAATACAAATTAACAGAAGTCATACATGTATGATCTTGTATCAAGACTAAGGATAAGTCACTAATGATCTAAAATAGAATCATCAACAATCTCATACCACTCTCAAAGCAATTTCATTTCTAAACACCATATTCACATGTCATGGACTTATTTCGCCTCGACTCTAATCCTTATAAGATATCTCTCATAACCCTCATGAATCCTAAAGCAAACACTCATGCAATCATATGAGATAGAGGTTATGTAAAGGCATAGCAAGCGTCATTTACATCACATATGAATATAAACGTTTAAAAAGAACCGCACTTTTAAGTGAATAGATCTCATGATTGGAATCCAATACTAAGAACGTAGATAGAGCATGATGACATACTTCAACTCTCAAATTGGACTTCCTCTCGAAGATCAATAGGCTTTATTAAAGATTGTATTTGGGCTATGATTAATTGATATGTAAGAAATTTTAAGGTACAAGTTCAACAAGAACAAAGTACTTCATTTATTCTCTTTAATTCATCACAACTTCTTTTTTTTTTCTTCCACCTCCCATTGTATATTTAGGCATTACAAACTTGTGCTTCTCATATATATATATATATATATATATATTCACAATGCTATTTAGAAACACATTTCTTTTAATGTATATGTCTATATACATATCATATAAATGTTAACCCTTCAATTCCCTTCTCCTCTTTCACTTCATAGCATGATCTCAAGCTTCATAAGGTATGACTAAATTTAAAGGCTTAATAAGGTCATTTAATAAACGTAAACAAAGAAAAATGTTTAAAGTGTTTGGCTTCAAAGGGTTTATGGTGTATCTCAATTCAAAGTAGGAAGGTAGGCTTTTATGGAGTAAAAATTACCTATATTACTTCTAAGAAGTCGATCCAATTTTCAAATCAAAGCAACTCATATTATCTACAATGATGATTTGTTCTTTAGTATTCAATGCAAAACCTATAGAGATCATCTATTAAGAACAAACTGAAGAATGTTTAAGAGTAGAAACAAATAAATCTCTCAAAAAGAAACGTTTAAAAAAAACTCAAATCCTCACCAAGGGTAATCTCCACTAATAGTCCACAATTCATATAAACATGATATTCATATACTCAATTAACTAAGATCATAGCATTCAAAAGTCTTAAATCATGTAAAGATGTTCATGGCTCTTCCCTAGTAAAGATATTCAACCAAAAACATGCATTAAGACTCCATTAACAAACACAAAGTAATTAGTCAACTTGTTAGAGCAGAATTCAAAAACAAACAAAAAGAAAATTAAAGGAAATCTTTTTTTTTTTTTGAAGTGAAAACAAAAATGCGTATCAAGAGCACAAAAGTAATCCGTACTCTGCCATCTTTTGGTTTTAACACAGACCAGTTTTTGAATCTTATGGTTTTAATAATAGCAAACTCTACCCCCAAACTTATTTGAGACATTGTCCCCAATATCTAGTAATATAAAAAGAAGAAAAACACAAATGGAAATACTATTAATAAAACCATAGGATAAGAAAGTTACAACCGGAGATTAAGATCCAATGTACGCTTCTTGTTACCACTTGCTTTAGAATCCTAAACCACCTACGATATGATTGGATCAACTTCGGCACAAAGTTTTGCAGTTGGTTAATCAGTTCATCAGCACTTAAGGCTGAGACTAGAATGCGCCGGTTTGCTTGAGTCATAAAACCCTATTCCACAGCATGATCAAGAAAAGCCAATAAACCATCATTAAAACCGTTAGTATTAAGCAAACCTAATGGCTTTTTGTGAATGTTGAGATGGGCCCAAGACGCAATGTTGAAGATTTCTTCAAAAGTTTCCAAACCACCAGGTAACGCGATAAAGACATCAGTATTGAGTAACATATACGCTATTCGCCGGTGCATGCTCGTGACCTGAAACTCATTACCTATAGTCATACCGATGATATCTCTCTTTTCGGCCAAAGGCTTTACTGTGATACCTAGAAAATGATGTCCCGCAGTCACTCGTAATGACACCCGATAGGATATATAAACCACACACCAAACAACCATGTTAGTGCAACATAACAAGGTAGTAAATCATATAACTATATATAAGAATTTATAAACTTACTTAACCTTAAAGTTTCGATTTCTAAAACTTTTAGTTCTCAAAACTACATGTATACCCCCAAAGTATTTGAACCATCACGAGGCAAATTTTTCGAATGATGCCGATCGTGAAGCTAATAAAATATTCGACTACTACGAGCGGAATTTACTTCATCGCAAGAGTAGTGTGAAATCATCTCAATTTTAAACAACTACAATGCGGAATTTCTTCATCGTGATTGTAGTGTTATATAAGAATTGTAACTCTAACGACTACGAGCGGAATTTCTTCATCGCCCTATAGCGCCTAAAATTATAAATCTAATCGATTACGCGCGGAATTTCTATCTCGTCACGTAGCACTAAATCTCATGTAAACTAAGGGTATACACATGTTTACAAAACTCTTCACTCATTTATTTTCGAAAACTTTTCACTTTTAAATTCTCTTTTTCTTAAGTCAATGTAAGAATCATTTTATGAAGGTTTAACTCATAACCTTAAAAATCATTTTTGAACTCATTTAACTATAATAATACAAATACATTTAAAGGAAGAATGGAAATAGCGTAAGTGATAGAACACTTACCTCGCTCCGTGCAAGTTCAACTGTCTCAACGAGCCTTTCCTGCCTTGCTTGCTTGCCCGTCACCTATATGTCGATTTCTTATCATTACTTGCTTAATCACATAGTTCAAAACTTAAAATAACATTTCCAATACACTTTTCCCTATTCACAACTCTTTACACTATAACTTTCCTAACTAGATTTTAACTCAATTGAGACTTTCTAATTCTGATTTCTTTGTAAAAGTTCTACTTTTAGACCCCTAGGATCATCCCCTTATGGTTCGTTTGGTATCCGGAGGCTTAAAATAAAAAGTCAACTTTTTAATAACCCGTTTGATAAAAAAAAAACAATGTTAAAACCAGCGGTCGTTTCACATCTGTTTCTTTTTCTAGTATCTCCTTATCGCATAACTAAGTCACCCGTAAAGTTTCGTAAAAAAATTCTATCGTTTGCTATGTCAAATCTAGGAAAAATGCCCTGTTTTGGGCACTTTTCGATGCACTTTTCGTATTGAACAAGCGACGATGATTTTTCTTTCGTATTTGAGCTTCTTTTACCTAATTATGATCAACTAAAGTCATTCCATGCAATAAAAATTGCATTTACATAGTTATTTCACTTATCGACTCTCTAACGGCACTATTTTGGTAATAACTTACGCAATTTTTATCGGAATCGATTCGTTCCAAAATCTATGGTTTTCTATAACTCCTAGGCATCATTTGAGGTGTAGAATATCCTCATATAGGTCAGTTTTGCCCATGTTATCTCCAGCTCATGGTTTGAGCTCGGGATTGCAAAAATTATCTAAACTAGCTCTTTTGAACTTCTACCACTTCTACATGTTTTTCTATGCTTTTCCCACCTCAAATATGTTCAAATTTGAGTTCAAAACCCTCTAATCTTAGAGCTTTTATACTGGTCTTCACAGCCATAACACACACACAAACACTATTTTTTCATTTAACCACTCACAACTCACTCACCAAT
Organism: Dimocarpus longan; assembly: GCA_022984855.1. Lineage (NCBI taxonomy): Eukaryota > Viridiplantae > Streptophyta > Magnoliopsida > Sapindales > Sapindaceae > Dimocarpus > Dimocarpus longan. The sequence goes on from CM041026.1 coordinate 1,629,137, forward strand.
TTCATCAACTACTTGATGTGCATGTAAAACAGATTTCTGTTTCTATTTTGATCAAGTAGATGGTAGCCCATATTTATAACCCTAAGCTACCATTTACACATCTCAACTTATCATTTAACTCTCTACAACAATCACTTAGAGTTCTACCATAATTTTGAGGGTAAAATACCCAACACAACACAAAAAAATTCTGCACAACACTCAACAACCCAATTACTTCAATTTCAGCAAGTATAAGGAAGAAAAGAGATGAGATCTCACTTGATTCTTGTTTAGGGAAGTGAGAGAGACTTGGAAGAGGTCCTAAAGAGGTGGTTTTGAGTTTTGGATGGGCTGGGAGGGGCTTTCTTCTTCCACTTTTCCTTGCTGTCCGGTTTCTGCTCTCTTTTCATGCCAGACCTGCTCCTTTGCATGTCTGCTCTATTTGCTTCCTGTTATGCACGACCAGATCTGCTGCTCTTGCCTTTTTGCTCTCTCAAGTTCATTCTAAGTCTTGTATTTATACTACTAACACTTCCCTAAATTGCATTCATGCCTCATTTCTTTTAAATTTCACACCAATTCCTTTCTATTCTTTCTACTTTTCACGGTTGCCCTTCATTAACATTTTATGGAATATCAAACTTGCCCATTTGATTTGATTTGTTTTGTCTATCACTTTTAGTTTAAATGTTTGGTTACTTACTTGTTAACTACTAATTCTACATGACACTTCCTTTAGTTTTTATTTTTGAATTTAAACGTATCATCACTTATCATCTATTACTTGATTTTGGATAAACTATTTTATCCTTACTAATGTTTATTGTTGTAATTTTAGAATGAGCGTTCGCTCATCAATGAATCTATTTAGATTAATACTAACTAGATTTATTACTTAACTTCACAATCTAGTTTCACTCGCTAGGAAGTTAAGAATCAGAACTAGGGGTTTACAGAAGGGTCGTTGGAGTGTCAGACAAGACCTACCAGGTACTAGTCTAGAGAGAATCTGGTTTGGGTCTCATCACCTGGCCTGGTATACACCCCTTATATGACAGATCACGAGCTAGGAGTCATTGAAAATTCTGAGACGTTCAACTCGCATTTCCTTGGCTAGGTAAAGTTCGGCTAACAAAGCTTCATACTCAGCTTCATTGTTTGTGACCTGAAACCCAATGTAATGCCCTTCGCCGATTTCCGTTACGGTTGAAAATCCGAAACGGAGAACGTTACTTACCTGATAAAACCGTTTCTGTTACTTTTGAAAAACTATTATCATTCTAAAACTCTTTACCAATAGAGAATTTTTTTTTTTTTTTTTTATACATAAATCCGACAGAGTTTCCACTGTTTTTCTGAAATTTTCAAAATCCGTTTCCTGTAATTGAAACTCTAACATTTCTAAAACATCAATTTCTAAACTCCCATTCGGACCTCCTGTCCGTTTCCAAAACATTTCATTACTCAAAACATTTATATGCATACATAACCAAAGGTAAGCTTTTAAGAAATATAGATATGCTTTTATACAGAACTTTATTATAATTAAGTGGAAAACAATAATTTACACAAATATACATGTATCCCAAAAATACATGATCATATGCAATATATCTATATATCTACCAAAGGCGTAGAGTGGATAGTGACTATCTGAGCCTTCGCGTACGAGCTATTTCCTCTGTCTGAAGATGGAGTCAAAAGATTCAACCTGGGCGCGGTAAACCAACGCTCTAAGCATAATTGCTTAATAGGTATACACATAATCTAATTTCTCAATTTCAAATATAATTTCATTCGTAACTAAAAATATTCTAACTTTAACATTCATATATATATATATATATATATATATACTTTGCATAAAAATACTTAAACATATAGTTCACAATTTTTCGAGTTCAACATTTTTCAAAGCATTGAACATTTTCATTTCACATAACATTTTCATTTCATTGCTTATAACATTTTTCAGTGCCCTTAGTAAACATATATTCGATACTCATGTATTGGTATATGAGTTTTCGGCATCGGACACGTGATGATTATCCGCCTAAATAACGATCGACCCCGGCATCAGCCGCTCGGTGATCATCCACCGGGTCGTATATCATATCACATAATCATTCAAGACTGGACACGTGGTGCCTCTCATAGTCCATAATGAATCGATTTAGTGTATGCAAATAAATGGTGCAGCTGCTAATTTCCCTATTGACATGTCAATTACCAATTTCTATTTATCGATATCTAAGTTTACAAGGGCTATTTATAACATAACGTTTGTACCACATTTTACACTTTGGTTTTAGTATCAAGATTTTCATAACAAATCAATTTCACGTTTCATTTCAAATATAGTCAAATATGCTTGTAAATGCATCATATTGAAATGATATAACAACCTCATTTAAGAATTTCATTTCACAATGAAAACACTTTCAAGTAAAATTTAAAGATAATGTGTATACCGACCTCAAACGGATTCGATCTTTGAATCGTATACTCCCTTACGCTTTACCCTTATTCTTTGGTTGAGAATCCAGTTTATCGGGTTCTCCTTGACTTTTCAATAAAAACAAACGTAATGAAAGTTTATTTAATATATTTCTAGCGTTACTTAATGGACTACAACTATATGTTCTCCTATAATGCATCCTAAACACTTCCAAGGGATATCACTTCGAAACAGCTCATAATATCCTTTTTATGACTGTCTTTACCATATTGAAAATAATCTCAAAACAACCCATTAAAATAGCTTATGATAGTCCAACAATCAATACGAATATAGCATTCAAATAACTCAAACAGCACGAATAACGTTCTAAAAACAGCATGCTACTCCTCATTTTGACATCCCATAACTAGCATATTTATAGCTCATATAATAACACTTTAATATCTCATTTGTATAGCATGAAAACAGCCTTTAATTACTTCAAAAACAGTCTTTAAACAGGCCAACAATTGTACACAATTTCCATGAAAACTGCATGTCCAAAATAGCCCATAAATCGTCACATCGTCTTTCATTTACGTGAATTAATTCTAACAAACCATCATGAAATCTCTCAATCATTTTCGTCATAGATATTCATTTGAATCACATTCAAATATCGTTTAACAACATGACATTTTAATCACAATTCATTCAGCACTAAATCGCAAACTAACGCCTTTTGAAAACACGAAAAAACTCTATCAAAACACTTGAAAACAATCAAGCGATACTCAAATAGCTTTTCAATACTCTAAAGCATATCGATGCGAATCATTTTTCATGCCAACAATTCTGAAACAAAAAGAAAAACGTAACAGCCCATACTTTCCTAACACAACAGCCCCTATACGGATTTTGTAACGTAAATTCAACATCGAAAATCAATCGTAAACACGTCAAAACTTAATCAAACGAACCTCCGCACTAACGAGGTTCTAAATCCTATATCCCAATCATGTCATCATCAATTTAATCCACAACTAAATCATAAATATTTCCATTGCAAACGAAATCCATAAATTCGGACTTACCTCTCCGAAATCAATTCGAAAGCTTTGAAACTTTACGGGACTCACGCGAATGGGCTGTCTAAATCGATTCTCCTATCCGCGAACTTCCTTAAATCTAAACGAACACGATTAACTCTTACAAATTAATCGAAACATGATAACAAGACCAATGGGGCAGCAACTTACCTTCGAGTAAGCTGCCCTTCGCTTCGAAACAGCCCCTCACGCGTACGACAGCACGACGGTACCAAGAAATCTCCACGGCAACAGCTCACTTATCATCCTTACTTGGATGCACAAGCTGAAATTAGAATTCTTGACAGCAAGTTAACATTAATGCGACTCATGACAACAATAGTTCACGCACACACTCAGGCTGAAATTATTTCCAAGGCATTCAAACAATATCAATCAACTGCTGAAATTCAATTTCACTCACCTTCTAATCTTGAGAAAAATCGAATGGGGGATGGATTAATGGATCAAAGCTGCCTGGTCTACACTTGGTGACACACGGCCTGACAGAACCTCACAACAGCAGCTCCTCACGCCAGCTCTTGGCAGCAACAACACTTGCACCACGACAGCAGCAGCTCCACGCTCGGCAACGACAGCACCTGCAAGCTAGCAACAGTAGCTGCTTCACGCCAACAGCAGGACTCGGCGACAGCAAGGCAGCAGCTCAGCTCCTCACGGCAACACTTCAACAACGACGACAGCACTATCACGCCAACAGCAGGACTCGACGACAGTAAGGCAGCAGCTCAGCTCCTCACGGTAGCACTTCAACAGCGACGACAGCACTGTCACGCCAACGGCAGCAGCTTCCTCAGCTCTTAGCCTGACTTCTTTCAGCTTGCATGCACTGTTTCTTGGTTCAGATATGCTCCTAGATGGTTTAGATGATACATGCAGCAGTCGATCTGCACTGGTGAGTTCATGGCAGCAGCACCAGTTCACCATCCTTCCTCTCGTTCTCTATCTTTCACTCTCGGTCTCTCTCTCAGTCTCTCTTTTCTAACTTTCACTAGCTCACAAGCTCAGATTCAGCTTGCTTCTTGATCTCTCACTCTTGGATTTGCTTGATGATTGAAGAATAAGCACTCACGGTCTGAAGAATGGAGGACCGAATGCATTTGCTAGCTTTCCTTCACTCTATCTATTTCTCTCTTACATTACACTCTCTAAATGTCTTCCACTTTAACTCTTTCGGTTTAAAAAATAATGGGCTGACCGAATAACTTGTTTTTGCTTACTAAAATAAAAAAAATAAATTTCATCTTTTAAAATTTTATTTATAAAGCTTTTGGCAATTGGTGACACTTGTCTTCATGCATGAGAGCTTCATGCCATTTGTCATCTATACTATGGCCATCTCACCTTTTTCATGTCACTTGTCCTTCCATGCATCAACTTTAATGCATTCATTTCACGCTTTACGGATTTCGCTTTTCGCTGGGATTCGCTTCGAGTCCGCTTGAAAATTTAATAAAAATCCAAATTCACATACGGGAACTTTATTAGATTCCAAATAAATATTTGAATCCGGACGCTCTAAATTATTTTACAAGATTGAATTAAATAATTATCCCCGGACCCGTCTGGAGAATTTTATAAAAATTTAATTACTCTTCCAGATCTGGACAGATAATTAATTACATCTTCCCTTAATTAATAATCAACATTTAATAATTTATTTGGACATCGAAACAGTATGTTACACCCAAATCTTAGCGCGTAAATGATTTTAGGCCCTTTTGGGCTGAACTATAATACTCCTGCCTCGGCTTTATGCTCATTGGAAGACCCATCAACAAACAATTCCCAATATGGACCTTTTGAAGACTCAACTTCTTCTTCCACAGGTCTTGTGAACTCGGCTATAAAATCATTCAGTGTCTGTCTCTTAATCACCGATCTCGGTTTAAACTCAATATCGAACTAGACGAGCTCAATTGCCCACTTAAGGAAGCAACCTGAGATGTCAGGTTTTTGGAGGATCTGCTAGAAAGGATATCTGGTCAGCATGAAAGGACCTAACTCGGATTTTCTCTATCTGAATCCGAGCAGAGCTCACCCGGTACCCCAATAGAAATCCTTGTAGTCTTTATATAGGTGACTCAAAAGGATTCTGTGGAGCAAAGCCATCATATTTTATCATTCCTAATTTTTTTTTTTTTTTTATAGAGAACTTCAATAAGCACAACGACTGTTTCTCTGACCATTTCAACTTTTTCAAACACCTGTAAATCAGTTTATAAGTATTTGTGAATATATCTATTCTTCTCCACTTTCAAATTAGACCTCAGGTCCATCTCAAAATTCATATTCAAATGAAAATCAAAGCATTTAAATTGAAACTATTTTGAACTTAAAATTATTTTAATATGCATAAAATTGTAAGTATCAATATAAAATCAAAAGTATTTAAATCATGTAAATTCATTATATCTCAAAATACTTATTTAATTTTCACAGTAGCAATCGTCAGATGTACTCGCCTAACTTTGCATCGGAGATCGCTCGCCTTGAGTATTCGCTCTTACACCTGAGGAGATTTTCATAACAACAAATAAGAAATAGTGAGCTATAAAGCTCAGTGAGTATTATACATTCCTGTTTAAACTGTTATAAAGTCATAAAGCTTAAAAGAAATTTATTCATCTTAAACATTTATAAAATTCATATTACTTAATCTTAAACAAAAGTTTATGTCGTTGAACATTATACCTAGTTACAAACTTATATCGTTGAACCTCATAATTAAACATAAACTTCTATATTTTAATATAATACTTAAACATAAGCTTATATCATTGCACATAATACTTAAACATAAGCTTATATCCTCCCTAATGTTTCATAAATATTTCACAAAACATAATCAAATCTAGTAGATTATATCATTTCAATATAACATAAACTTGTAAAATAAAAATGGTGGTATACGAGTTAATTAAAAATCATTGCGTAATAACAAAGTAATTCAACCACCAATCATTTATTCACCTATGGCACCCTAGGTATATGGCAAAACGGAATCCTACATCGCAGGGCCATATGATCGGTAACTAAGTAGCGGAATCTTACATTGCTACGAGCGAAATCCTACATCGCTCAGGTAGAAGTTAGCATCATAATATACCCTAGGGAGAGGTGGAATCCTACATCGCAACTCTCAAGCAGAATCTTACATCGCTTTAGGGTACTCTACCATTACCGATAACATCATAAGATCATCCTGGGAAATACCATAGGTTTAATAAAACGTTTATGAATATGTTGCATTTCATATAAAATCAATATTTCATTCTTGAACATAATTGGTTCGTAAGTTTCAATAAAAATTTAGCAGTTTATATAATTTCTACATAACATAATCCTGTAAATAAAATGGTGGTATGCATGTTAATAAAAATTATTTGCATAGTAATAAAGTAAATCAACCACCATTCATTTATTCACCTATAGCACCCTAGGCATATGACAAAGCGGAATCTTACATCGCAAGGTCATATGATCGGTAACCAAGTAGCGGAATCCTACATAGCTCAGGTAGAAGCTAGCATTATAATATACCCTAGGGAGAGGCGGAATCCTACATCGCAACTTCCAAGCGGAATTCTACATCGCTTTTCAGGTACTCTACCATTAGCGATAATATCATAAACACATCCTAAGGAATACTATAAGTTATTAAAAAATTTGTAAATCAGTTGCTTTTCATATAAAATTTACATGTTATTCTTAAACAAAAAATTTCGTATGGGAGGATATCATAATGCATTTAAATTTACTTCATAACATACTTTGTATAATTTAAATGCTATATAAGATTTCATGAAATCACATAATTTGATTTAAATCAACTTATCGTTGAACATAATTTTCAAGCATGCCATAAATGCTTTCACTAAAACATACTAGAATGCATTTAGTAGTTAAAAATAATTTTCACTCACATTAAAACATACTTGATTGCATTTTATCAATGGCAAAATAATTTTTACACTCACATGACACCTTATTGCAAAGCTCACAACCTATTTGATATTTCCTTCGCGTTACCTATATATTTAACGTTAATCCTTTAGGTAACATCGCAAGCGATTTTTGTAATATACTCTTCCGATTCTAGTACGAGATATGTGCGGAATAATGGTATATGCCCTTATTATTGAGGTAATAAAATAAAGTAAAGTGTCTAGAGGTGATTAAGAAAATTTTTGGATCGTCTGGGAATGATTAGTAAAATTTTCAGAGCATCCACAAAGGATTTATTGAGGTTCTCAAAGAGCTCGAATGGGTAAATTAAGTCCCGATAAAATTTCAGGATTGTTCGCGAAGGGTTTAATAAGATTTTCGGATAGTCTCGGATGTATAAGTTTTGTTCTTGATCGAGGAATAATAGAATTAATTATTTGTTCGGATTCGAATGTGTAATTAAAGTTTTATGAAATTTCTGGATAGGATCGGGGATATTTTTTAATTTTAAAATAAGTCCGAATGTGCGAAATCGAATTATAAGTGGATTTTCGTACGGACGGAAACTAGTTGAATTTTCGAAAGCGGAATGGAAAGCATAGAAAGCAAGTGGCGAGCGAAATCCGTGCATGAAGGACATGTGTCATCGTGTAAGAATGGAAGCAAGACAAATGGCATTCATGCAAAAGGAGAATGTGACACTTGGCATATGAGCATTAAACAAATGCAATGTGACACTTGTCTAGGTCAACTGATTATTAAGAAAAGCAAAAACAAAGTGAAGTAAACAAGAGGCATGAAGCACAATTAATCAAGAGGGAGTGAGACCGTGAGAAATTGAGAGAGTATTTAAGAGACCAAGAGTGAGAGATTAAGGAAGAGGAAGAAAGCAATCAAACTCAAGAAGCAAGCCCAGACCTCTCTCAAGCATAAACCGAGAGCTGCCCTTGTTGCATGTGGGATGTGCGACCGAAATTGGTGAGTTTGTGTGTGTGTGCAATCGGGAGAAGTGTGAGAGAGTGAGATTGGCAGCTCGATGAAGCAGATCTTAACCGGAGGATGCGCATGCAAGGAGGAAGTGAAGTTGTGAGCTACTGTCTTGGATGAGTGTTGCTGCCGAGCATTGGAGCTACTGTTGCTAGGTGCTGTTGTTGCCAGGTGCTGTTGTTGTCGAGCGCTGGAGCTGCTGCTGCCAGGTGCTATTGCTACCGAGCGCTGGAATTGCTACTGCTAGGAAGTGCTACTGCTACTGGCGTGAAGGTGCTGTTGCTGCTGAGAGCGGGTGTAGCTACTATCGTGGGCAAGCTGTTGCCGTGGGTGATTTTGGCTTCGCTTGGCCGTCGCGAATGTTTGAGAGCTGTTTCGAAGCGAAGAACAGCTCATGCAAAGGTAAATGTTGTCCCGTTTGGTTTCGTGTTGATGTTTCGATGAATTTTTATTGGTTGCATGTTAATTTGGATTGAAGGGAACTTATGGATAAAAGCGTTAAGTGGGCAGTACCCTCGCGCAATCTTTTCGAAGTTTCGAGTTGAGTTCCGAAAGGTATATTGAGTTTTATTGATTTCGTTTGGATGGATAATGATGATGTTGAGTTATGGATAATAATTGATGATGTTATGATTGGGTTTTAGGATTTAGAACCTTGTTAATGCGGAGGTTCGTTTGATTTTGTTTCGCTGTGTTGACGATTGATTTTCGATGTTGAAATTTCGTGAAAATTTCGTTGTAGGGGTTGTTATGTTCTGATTTAAGGGCTGTTATGTTGTGCTTTTATTTTCAAGTTTGTTAACATGAAAAATGATGCATAATGGTGTATTTTAAAGGATTGACTAGTCGTTTGTTAATCGAGAAAATTGTTTCCGAGCGATTCAGATAAATTTTCCGCGAATGCGAATGTTAGTTAGTTGCGAGTTTCGTTGTCGAATATGGAGATGTAATTGATGATTAGAAAGCTGCCTTTTATGTTATTGAGCTCTTTAAGACGATAAATATTGATGTTAGGATAGTTTGAAATGCATTTAAGTTAATCGGATAGTTTTTGTTTCGCGCAAAATCATTAAATTATCGAAATTCGGAGTTGAATCGGGAAATGAATATTGTTTAAGCTTGCTCATGATTTTCATTTTTGTGTTTTAAAGTGTTTGAATATTCATTTTCCATGATTTAAGTATAGTCCCGAGTAGTATTAACGATAAGTTTGATTAGAATCGAAGTAATTGCACGAAGCGCTAAAAGCGATAATCTGCGATAAATCGTCAAAATCGCATGAGTTTTACGTTATTCGTTTAGATTCGATTATCCTTTTTGTTGAATCCATGAGAATGTAATTTCGATGATATTGCTTTAGATTCGAATAGTGTAATTATGACATGTTTATATTAGAATGTTAAATTATATAGGCATCGATAAGGCGGAGGGAAGCGAAGTTGAAGAAGTATCGGGAGGTAGAAAATCCGGACGTTTCCATGAGTTAGAAATCGGTGAGTGTAAATTGTTTTATGAAATGAAAAATGCACTATGATTACTATGTTTTCATAAAAAAAAAAATTGAAACGTTTTTAATATTTAAATGAATTTATATGAATGATGTACGCTTATAAATGCTTTTATATATACATCTAAAGAAATATTGATAGTGTGAATTTATTTTTGAATGCGCTTTTATGTTTTGATTTCTAATCGAAGAAACATGTTATACAACAATTATTTTAGCATGTCAATGTATTTCAAAATCAATGGTTACTCAATCCTCATTTTATGACTGAAATATGACTGTTATGGGGCCGAAGTACCTTATTGCGCATATGACATGTCTGTGGGGGAAAGTCCACTAACTAGGGGGGGGGGGGGATCGAGTCTGTCGTGTCGCCCTATACGCGTATATAAAGGATTTTTGAAAGGAAAGCTTATTTAGAAATGCATAACACTTACTGAGCCTTTTTAGCTCATTATTTTCTTGTTATTTTATGAAAACTCCTCAGGCGCAGGTGCAAGTTCTCCATATAGCAATTCTCCAGTTCAAGGGTAGGCGAGCTTATAAAGCGACTGTAACTGTGAAATTAAAGTAATTGTTTTGATGTATAATGGATTTAGTGTAATGTACATGTTTTATAATAACGATTACGATGTCACGCATGTGAATGTTTTAAGTTTAAAATGGTTTTGTTTTGAATATTTGATTTGTGTTTGAACATGAATTTTGAGATAGACCTAAGGTCCCATTTGGAAGTGGAAAAGAATGTATGCATTTAGAGATGTTTATAAATAATTTTACATGTGTTTTAAGTTGGAAATAATCGAAAAAACAGCCGTTGTGCTGCCAAAATTTTTCTACCCTAATTTTTAAATGATTAAGAAATGAAATTGTTTTACGGCTTTGCTTCACAGAGCCCTTTCGAGTCACCTGTATTAAGACTGTAAGGATTCTATGGGGTGCCAGGAGGGCTCCGCTCGGATCTCTATAGGGTTAATCCGGGTTGGGTCCTTTCAATTTTAATCGCATAATTTAATCATGAAAACACATTTGTGCAATGCAATCGCTTTTGCATTTCATTTACTACATAAAACACTACATAACGGTTTCGAAACACCTCTAATTGATACTCAAAACAGTCCGAGCATCAAGATAACGCGCATAATACTCATTTGAAACCATGATGAACACTAAAATAGCACACGACATTCATACCAACAGTTTTGACACATAAATGGCACTAAAAATCTCATCGAATCAGCTTGTAATTTTCGAGATAGCTTACGCAACCATTTGAGATAGCTTTTACATCAAAACAGCCCATGATTCTAAACCAAAACACCATGTTATAACGTCACAATAGCTCATAATGCAAAACAATCCCGAAAACAGCATATAACACAACGTTTCGACATCCCGTTTCGCAACGTTTTCACAGCTCAACTAAGTGCATTTTAACAGCCCATTAAGCGACCAATTAACAGCCCATAAACTACACTATAACAGCCCTTAATCAATAAAAAACAGCCCCTAAAAATAGATGTTACACAAATATCTCAACATTGAAATCATCTGCAATCGCATTAAAATTGCAATGAAATATAATCGAACGAACCTCCGCACTAGCAAGGTTCTAAATCCTAAAACCCAATCATGTCATCATCAATTTCATTCATTTCTTAACATAAACATTTTCCAATGAAACAACACTCGCAAAAACATGACTTACTTCGCGAAAAACTAATTGAAAACTTCAAAAATCGCTTGCAAAGGGCTATCCAAACTTGCCGTGAGCTCCTCTCAAGCTTGATGAAAACCAAAAACGGAGGAGAATGACGGTGATTCTTGCTCAACTCTTCACTAGCTCTCAAAACCGAGCTCTTCTCTTTCCTTCTTTGAATGACAATGCAAGGAGCTGTCTCAGCTTCTAATGCACAACAGAACAGCTTTCTTCTTGCTTCCAAAGACTCCTCTTGCTTCTTAATCTTGCTTAGCTTGAATCCTTCTCTAAAACCTTTGGTTCCTTTTGTTTTGACCGTGTATCATCCTTCTTTAGTGATCGTGAATCTCATGTTTCAACCTTGATTTGCTTTTTGGTTTGACTCATTTTTGATGATTTGAATTCGGTTTTGAAAGCTATAATGACTGTGAACTTGAATTTTGAAAGAGAGGAGAAGTCTTTTGATGTTTGTTGATTGGGAATTGCACACACACTAATTGACGTTTTCTTCTCTTGATTTCACTTTATATATGATTAATAATTTCTTGACACTTGGCACACTTTATTGGTTGCATGAATACCATTTGTCCTCTTGGTTTATTGCATGGACGCCACTTGTCAATCATGCAATGCCTTCCTCATCATTTTCATGACACTTGTCTTGCATGCACGATCTCCCATGCACATTCTTTTATGTTTTTCAGTTCACGCTTTCCGATTTCTGCTTTTAGCTTCGAATTTGCTTCGGGTCCACCTGGATATTTTATTAAAATCCGATTTCACATTCGAAAACTTCATTAGAATTTGAATAATTATTCAGATCTGATCACTCTAATTTATTTTATGATTTTGAATTTAAAAATTATCCCTGGACTTGTCCGAAAATTTCATAAAAATTTAATTACGCATTCGAATTCGAACGGATAATTAATTATATTATCCCTTAATCAATAATCAACATTTAATGAATTACTTGGACGTTGGGATATCATGTTACACAACACTTCAATACTTCTTGGACGCTACCACAAGGCAGTAGGTGAGTTTCTCCATCGGAGTATACCTTATCTCAACATTAACTAGCTTCTTACTGATGTAATAGACAAGGAACTGCGTCCTGTCCTCTTCCCAGACTAGGGCTGCACTTAACGCGTGCTGAGATATCCCAAGATAGACTGTCAGAGTTTCCCTTACTTTTGGTTTTAACAAAAGTGGAGCTTGCCCCATGTATTCTTTCAGTCACTGAAATGCCTCATCGCATTCTTCTGTCCATTCAAAGTTCTTCACCTTTTTTAAGACTTCGAAGAATAGAATGCATTTGTCTGTGGCTTCGGAAATGAACTTGCTAAGGGCAGCGACTGGTTCATTCAAGCTCTGTATATCTTTTACCTTTGTTGGCAACCTCATGTCCAGTAAAGCTCTTATCTTTTCTGGGTTAGCCTCGATCCTCCTATTATTCACCATGAAGCCCAAAAATTTCCTGAGGCTATTCTGAACGCTTCATCTGATACTTCCTCAAAGTCTAAAACATCCCTTCAAAGTCACGTACATGGTCAGTTGCTTGCTTGGACTTTACCAGCATATCATCAACATAGACTTCCACAGTCTTGCCAATCTATTCCTCGAACATCATATTGACTAATCTCTGATAAGTTGCCCCTGCACTCTTCAATCCGAAGGGCATGACCTTGTAGCAGTATGGATTGCGGTCTGTGATGAATGAGGTATGCTCCTCATCTTCAGGGTTTATTGGAATTTGGTTGTACTCTGAGTAAACATCCATGAAACTGAGGAGCTCGTGACCAGCGATTGCATTTACAAGCTAATCGATCCTAGGTAGTAGGAAGCTATCTTTCGGACAAGCTTTGTTTAGGTTCATGAAGTCTATATAAGTCCTTCATTTCCCATTTTTCTTTTTGACCAGCACGGGATTAGCTACCTTGGTCGGATTGCGAGCTTCACGAATAAACTGATTTGCCAAAAACTTGTCCACCTTATCTTTCAAAGAATCATATCGCTCACGGGTCATGGGCCTCCTTTTCTAACAGATTGACTTGTAGTAAGGATTTATGTTCAGCTTGTGCGTCATCACCCCTAGATCAATTCCCATCATATTTTCATGGTTCCAAGCGAACACATCTAAATTTGCCTTGAGAAAATTAGCTAGCTGGGTTTTTACTTTTGGAGCCAACTTCCTACCTAGCTTGAGGCACCTTTCAACATCTACCTCACTAACTTTAATATCTTTCGGTTCTTCTACTCAACTAGCGGTCTTGCATGCATCAATCTCCCTGGGATCTAGGTTAGAACTCACCCCTGAAGTACTGATAGCCTGCAACTCGCGTCTTGGGACTGCATTCACCTTTGTTCCTCTAGCTCCCATCTTTACTGCGTTTGCAAAGCAATGATGAGCTAGTTGTTGCTCACCTTGCACACACTCTATTCCACTGGGAGTTGAGAACTTCACTGTAAGGATTCTGGTAGAGGTGATCATATCCGGATCATTCATTACGGGTCTTCCCAACACCACATTATATGTTGAGGGGGAATATATGATTAGGAAGTCCGCAAGCACAGTTAATTGGCAAACTGTATCTCCAAGAGTCAAAGGTAGTCTAATCTGCCTAATGGGAATGATCGCGTCTCCAATAAAACTATATAGAAGTTTAGAGGAAGGCTTTAACTATTCATCACCAATCCCCATCAAATCGTAGCACTCTCTATACATTATGTTAACCAAGCTCCCGATGTCGATCATTATTCTCCTTATCTCCGCATTCCCAACATGAGCTCGAATCACCAGAGCATCGTTATGGGGCTAGTGAACACCCTTAGCATTTTCCTCTGTGAAAACAATCTCCTCAGATTTCCCTTCTTGCCTTCTTTACAGATCCTTCTAGCCCATTTCGACTTGCGAATTGGATGTGATTAACTTCACGCACGTATCGTTCACATGATCTGTTCGATGTTTCCGCTATATGAGAAACTCCATGGATAGTAAGAATTGTCCTCACGGTGGGTGCATGTTCTTGGTCAAGGATCTATTGAGCTGGCTGTGGCTCTAGTTGCCGTTGTTGAAGACGTTGTTACTAGGGTGGCTATCTTGTAGGTCGCACAACATACTCCCTTAAGCAACATTTTCTGATCAGGCCTTCTATGGCGTCCTTGAGCACTATACACTCGAAGGTATAATGCCTTGCCTCATTGTGATAAGCATAAAATTTATTCTTGTTCCTGTTTTCTTCTGGGGTCCAGAGTGGAGCAAGTCTCCCAAAATTCTCCTTATTCCTTTCTATTGCCAAGATTCTTTCCCGAGTGTTAGATAGGGTGTTATATCTCCCATAACGGCTTTGATGTTAAGGTCCCTCTCGTTTTTGGTTGTTCCTTGGTACAGGTCCATTTTTAGCCTTCTTCGCAATCTGATTGTTACTCCTATGGCCCCCATGGTTATTCCCTCCATTATTCCTTTTCTTGTTCTAATTATAGCTGCCAGTCTCATCTTTCTAATTACCTGTCTTTTTAGGGCCAAATGCTTACTTTCATCTTATTTTTTTCGCAGCTCGCTCATAGAACTCTCCTAGGTCATTCACTGGGGATTTGTAAATGTTCTCGTACAGCTTCCCATCCTTCCTTAGTCTCATCGAGATAGCTGTCAAAATCCCCTAGTCCGTAGGGTTTTCCACGTTATTCACCTTACGTCTAAATCTGCCAATGTAGTCCTTTAACAGTTCACTAGGTCGTTGAAAGATCGTAGCGAGGTGGTAAAGTGGCACGAGCTGCCTCTTCAGCGCCTTATATTGGTTCACAGATCTTTGTTGGCAGTCCTCCTAATTATTAATGCTACGAGGTGGGAGGTTTCTGAACCACGTCTTCGGAATGTCCCCAAGTGTTGTCGAGAAAACGCTACACTTGACTAGTCAGTTGGTGGTCTGCAGGTCCATCTGGATATTGAATGCATCGAGGTGATCATAAGGGTCAGTGTCCTCATTATATTGTGGGATGTTGGGGACCTTCAACCTAGGGGGAAGCGACTCCAACTCTATCTCTAAGGTGAATAGAGTCCTTTCTCCATTCTTACTCCCATGTTCTTAAGTTCTGGGTCGCATTTCAAGTTGTTGGACCCTCTGAATGAGTTTCTCGACGAGTGGATCCTGTGCTTCAAATCCTCTAACATTGAATCGTCTATTTTGCCTACTCTGCTTGGTTAGGGAACATTGGCCTTGCACCCCCCCTATCTCATTTTATATCCAAACTCGGGGGCATAGCGACCAGGTTCATATCTCTGGTCAAACCTGTTTGAGACATCTTCTTTACGCGAACCTCTATGACAATACCTCTGCCCGGCTTCATCTCTGCGGGCTGAGACTTGCATATATCCATGGTTCGTCTCTACCAGTCGGTGTTCAACTTGGCTAACTCTCGCCCTTAACCTTGAAGGATGAGCTGCACCTTCTTCATTGCAAGCTCATTGAAACTGAGCATTGGACTACACGTTAGAGGAATGGGTCAACCCCTCCTAAGCTGATTCCCTAATAACTCTCTCATTCGGGGTAAGGCCTCAACATGATGTCCGTGCGGGATATCCCTCTTCGCAGTAGCCTGAGGTGGTCTTTGAGTGGCCTGGACCTGGGTCTGAATTACTGCCTTAACTTCATTCGCCAGCTGCGTCATGGTATTCTCTAGCACCTCTTGGTGATGCTGTAAAACCTGTATGACATCTCCTCCAGCAATATTATGTATAGGTTGACGAGAAGGAAGATGAGGCATACTTTGAGCATTTCTAGCTATAGGTGCATTAGATGTTCCTGCGCCTATGTTAGGTGGTCCTCCAATAGGTAGGATGTCTCCCTATTGGTTTGAGTTCTCGAATTGGTTAGCAACCGCGTCAGAACTCTTACTGATTCTTCTTCTGACCATGGTGGCTAATGAATGAGCTCTAGAAGTCAAGAGCAAAAATGATGAAACTGTAGATGGGCCCTTCCTCTAGCACTAAAGATGTTGACGTTCAATACTAGTCAATTTAGGTTCGTTGAAGCCAGTACTGCAACTAATGAGAAACAAAGGAAACAAATGAGAAAAGTAAGAGGAAGAATCGTAAGCACAAGATTTTTTTAGTGGTTCGACCTAAAGAATGTGTACGTCTACTATTTTCTCATTATATTTTGATAGAGTAATAGCCCTCTCAGTAAAAGTGTTTCTCTCTTCCTTTTATAATGAATTTCATCCCTTATTTATAGAGAAAGGAAGGCACCATAGTAATACATAATAAGACAAAATAAAATAATGATGATTAATTACATTTCCAAGACTAACAGCTGTAACATTTGTCAACGTCTTCTGACAAAGCATGGTTTAGACGTCAAACCCATGCTGGTGAGGTGAGATTTCCTTAATTCATATTGTAATCTCTGACGGATTTGAAGTGTACAATACGACTTGAGCTGTATTTTGGTTTGACAGTTTTGACTATAGTTGACTTGTAATTTGAAAGGTGTGATAGAAACGAGCTCACTCCCGTGAGCTAGGATGCATGAGGTTGACGTGCTATGAACTCAATAATTCGTAGTGTTATCTAATCTTCGAGAGCTGATCTTCTCTCAAGCTTTGCATACGCGATTTGATAACAAAGAGACCCGGGAGCTCGCTTTAGAGAGTCGAGAACTAATCGAATCGTTCTTCGGTTTATTGGGCCTGCTGGGTTTATCTTTGAGCTTTAATGGTCCAATCTTTTAGGTCACTAAAATATGCATAACAATATCGAAATAATTAATTAAACTCTTTAATTAAATAATTCATTATTATTAATTTTAGAGTTACTCCACAGAAAACCTAATATTGCACTTTCAAAACTGTAGGTGTTTTTATACAATCTGAAATTTTCAGTGTCCATTGATTTAATCACTACATATAATTTAACCCTCCACAAATAATTAATAATTAGAGCTAGGTCAAAATGTCCGTTTTACCCTCTAATTATTTATTGATCCTTATGTACAATTGATTATCTAATGAACAATATATATCCATAATAACTTATGAATTTATCTTTCCATTTATATATGAATGTAAAGTTGAGCGCTCTTATTGTTCAAGACCTGAATTAAACCTTAAGGGAACTACTTCTGTACTTCTCCCTAGAAGGAGTGGATTTCAATATTGTGTAGAATATTCTCAGTTACTTACTAAATCATATCCCCAAAGTACGAAGTTATTGATCGGGCATTTACACCAATCTCATCAATGTAAATTAAAGGATATAACTCAACAAGCAGGAGTCCATAATATACTCAGGATTAAAATTAATTCATATATGATCTAGTTGATAAATATAAATATTTAAGTTTAACAAATATTAATAAGAGACTTATATTTATCGTGATCCAATCCTATATAATCTTTATTATATAAGGTGCCTCCATTTCCATGTCACTACGTGAATAGTTTCGGATAAAACTATCGTACCGAATACAAAATGGACCGTAACTGTAGATTTACCACAAATAAAATATCCAACTTCATTTGCTTTCTACGAACTCTTTAAATTACTTATTTCAAACTAAATCCGCTTGCATATAATACTTATATACTTAGTTTGAAACTACATCAGTAATCAAAGATATTTCTCATGATATATATAATTTTTATAAAATATATAAATTAAATAACATGAATATTTTATTATTTATAAAACCGTTTACATTATTATAAGCTCTTAGGATATAAAACCCAACACTCTGATCGTTCAAAATCTTTGTGTTTACTTCATTTCCTTTAGTTCTGATACAATGTGAATATTCCCTCAAATATTATAGGATAGAAAATAGGTCCTCATTCAAAATAAAAATCAAATCGTCTAGGTTTACAAGAACAAAAAAATACACCTTAAATGTATAGTAATAAATAAAAAGACTAAACTACTCTTACATAAAGAAAATATTTACAAGAATATTAACTCTAATGCAAACAAGTTAATACAAGTATTTACATGGATGTCCCAACCATCTAAACATGAAACGTAAAACACAACCTAGCAACGTTAAATAAATATACGTCTAGAATCCATTTTTACACTTTATTTTGTATCATATAATGTAGTAAAAACAAAGCCAGTTTTGGGATGTCAGCGAGGTTTGACGATGGGCATGACACCACTCATAAGATCACTACCTGAAACATAGGACGACCTGTATGAACCCTTTGACACCATAGTTGAAGAAGAAGCCGACGTTGATTGGCTCGAAAACACGGGCGTGGTAGATTCAAAGAGAATGGCGTCACTTTCTGGCACCATCTTCACAATGTTTTCTAGCTCCCTCACTACCTCCAATATGGATGGACGGTGTTTCGGCTTGTTGTGGCAACAACTCAGGGCCAAAGCTACAAACTTTTCAATGCATTCGAATGGGCACGAGCCCATTCTTCTGTCTATGATCGAAAACATCGTGCCTGATTGATGTGCCATGTTCACTTCGCGGACAATGTTCTTGCCATGTGATATTGGTTGCATACCGGTCAAGAGCTCCAGAAGTACAACTCCGAAGCTATAAACATCACTTTTATCTGTTAACTTATGTGTCAAAAAGTATTCTGGATCGAGGTAACCCTGCATTATATGATAATAGAACATGAGAGTTAACATTAAGAATGAAAATCATTAATGAGTGAGCACTGAAGAGGAACAATGTCCAAATTTGGATTCAAATGATTTGTGTGATCCATGAACATGTAACATAACGAAATGGATCGAGACTTACTGGTGTTCCTTTCACAATTGTGGATATATGAGTTGGCACAGCTCCATCCTCATCCATGACAGGAGCAAGCCGGGAGAGTCCAAAATCAGCAACTTTAGCTTTAAACTTGGAGTCCAAAAGTATGTTGTTAGCTTTGATATCACGGTGGAAAACTGGCGGATTAGCATCTGCATGGAGGTAAAGAATTCCCCTAGCTGAATCAAGTGCAACGCGTAGCCTCATGCCAAAATTCAGGCTTTCTTCACCTTTAGCTGCATATTGTAGTGACCATTTAAGCATCAGCTTCTTGAGCCAAGCAAAATTGAACAAATCACAAACCAAATAAAATCACATATTCTTAACAAACAATCCAGATGCATGTTGAGCAACGAAGTAATGATAAAATGTCAAGAAGAATTCAAGCCAGGAGACTATAATACCAGAAAGCCAGTCCCTTAAGGTGCCATTAGGCATGAATTCGTAAACCAGCATCTGCAAAAGCACACAAGTTAATATCAAGATGGCAGCGATTTTAGATGTCTAGCTAGCTAATTCTTCCTTCAGACAACTTATACAACATACAACAACCCCCATCGCTGTATCAATTTTGACACCTTGCAAGAATTACCTGCTCGCCTTCTTCATCACAATATCCCACCAGTGAAACCAAGTTTCGGTGATGTAATCTGGACAACAACTTTATCTCGGTCAAAAATTCTTTTTGGCCTTGTAAAGAACCTTCTTCTGCACGCTTTATGGCAACAACTGTATTATCAGACAGAACGCCTTTATAAACCTTCCCATAACCTCCTCGACCAACTTGAGTTGAGCTGTTAAAATTGTCAGTCGCTTCTGCCAATTCTCTAAACTTGAAGTTTTTCACACCATCAAGTTTCATAGAAGCTCTTGATGAGGCTGCAAGCACAGCACAACAGTAACTCATTACATTCCCCTCTGATACAGTCATATTGAATAACTATCATGTAGTTGTACATACGTAAATGTGTTCTTGACAGTGAGTGTTGATTTCTAGCATGTCTTCTCTCTATCAAAAGTGTTACAGTTGCAGATACTGTCACAGCACAGGCAACAGCCCCTACTACAATGGCTGCTAAAATTCCCCCAGTAATTCCTGTTCTTTGAGTCTCAACATTTACTTAATAAAATAAGAAATCACGTAAGAAATTAGTAAAAACTTCTCAGTTAAAACAATCGAGTCAATGATATCATTAACAGTTGATGTTAAAGACATGCTATCAAATCTCTCCTGAAACCAATCTTTCCATGTTGGTATAAATTAAGCAAAGAAATATCAGGTTGAGTTACTTACAAGTTGCATAAGGTCCTATGAGAGTGAAGTTGAGCAACTCATATGGTCCAAAGAAGTGATTAGGAGGAAACTGCCATCTCGTAAATTTGCCTCTAATTCGCAGAACTTCACTTGCATTAAATGTATTTGAGTGCACATAATTCGCCCTAGGAAACAACTTCACATGCATATGTAGACGATGTCCTTCTTCAAATACAAATAATTCAATTGATAGTTGATAAAGTTCTAAGTTGAGAGCATTAGTCAGGTACTCCTCAAAAGAGTACTTGTAAGGAAGAAAATAAAAAAAACTTGGACTCTTTAGCCGGTATTCAATCCTCAGAGGAGATGCACAAAAGCATGGCACAGGGGATGCTGGGACATAGTCAAAGAAATTCTCCACAGGACATGTTGCAATAGGACAGCTCATTGTTGAATTTGTTGCGTATGTTGGGGACCTTTCCTCTCCACCTCCGGCTTCAATACCACAGAATCGACCAATATTTCGTATGTTTGCCTTGGTGCAGATAGGATTGCCCCCAAGCCTAAAAAATAAATGCTAACATGAGAAGAAAAACTAATGAAATTGAGGACACTACATAATCATACGGAAGATTCTTTTATTGTTGTAGTTAACATGCTCACAATTTTCATTAGTACTAGATTCAAAATCTATAGTTAAATGTTCACTAAAAATCTTCAGAGTGAATTTCCATGTCACTTCCATGTTATCCACACATTACATCCATAATTTGGCCGGTTTTCTCGAAGATGTTGTCTAAGTTATCCATCCTATACACTAATTACAACAAGAATATGTGCATGGTTCCTCATACCAGGGGCAAATAAAGGCTGATTCCAAGTCTTCATTCTATAGTTATTATGTAGCTGTTTCTTTCAACATTCAAATATTAATGCCTGAAGTTAGTTCTAATTCATTTCAGCCACAGATTAATTTGTTGGACTTTCCTCATACCTTAGGGTGACATTATCTGGAATATGTAGATCTTCTGAAATGTTCGACAGCTGATTGTTTCTCAGATCACTGCATTTACAATATGCACAGAAATTAAATATGGTTAGAAGACTGATATTTGACAAAACTGGACTAAACATATGCACGGATTCCACACCAAAAATTAGTAGGTAAGAACAATCAATTTAGTTTCATATACATAAATCTAGAGTGGCTAGTTGCATTATGTAGTTGTGAACAAAAGGAAAATCAATCAAGTACTATAGACAATTACTCAAATATTCTTCTATCAGATCTTACAGTGTCAGTCTAGCACTTGTATTCCGCCATATGTTTGTGGGCACAGAACCGGCAAGAGAGTTGTTCTCCAGTGATCTGAAATGGACAATTGTTTGAAAATATAATCCAGAAAGTATATAAGAGGATCCAATAATAATCCACTTAAGTCTAAACATAATCCTATTTAGATATTACGAGCATCGTTGCTAAATATATCACAGCAGGAAACCATATATTAAGAAGTACATGGTTCCTCACAGTATCTGAAGTGAAGGAAGATCTGAGAAGTTTGCAGGGATGGAACCATTCAGGCTGTTGTCTGACAAATCACTGCAATCAACAAGTGTGAATGAGGATATCTTTTCTGTATTTTGTAGCAGAAATTCACAAATGGTGATGCTAAATTTCTTTTTACTTGAAAAATGATAACTGAGTCAATATAAATAATTGACTAGTTCACTAATGCAATTACATACATGGTAGTCATATTATGAGAAAGCTTATTTGATGGTATAGGTCCTGTTAAATGATTCCGGCTAAGATCTCTGTCACATGAACCCAGTGACAATAAGTTAGATAAGGTAATGATAGAAGAATGGAAATCAAAGCATCAACATTTCAAGAGTTGATACGGTGAAAGGTTAACATTAAATTGCTTAACATAACTTGCGCAACAGTCAAACTTACAGATACAAAAGGCCTGGTATCCCGCTAAGATCAGGAACAGCTCCCTGCAAGCCACAATTCCTTAGACTTCTGCAATTTATAGAAAGAAATATAAAGCAGCATCAGCAGTCCTTCCAAGCATATTCATGCAGCAAATGCTCATACAGTTGCATTTTCCTTTCTCGACACACAAAAGCAAAGCATTTATGTAACCACCATATTAAATATGCAAAATAATTATTCATTAAATTATGTATTGTAAACAAATAATGAGTGCATATGTCTTTCTTTTTAAAGTAATTCCAAGTTACTGAAGTTTTTTTTTTTTTTTTTTCCCTTGCTTTAAGGTTTCATGTGACAGTATTAACACATGATTTCACTAATAGACTGTAAGCCAGTAACAGAAGTAAATATGTTTAAATGACACTCACAATTTTGCTACTTTGGAAAAGTTTCCATAAATTGAAGGAATTTCAGAACCATTAAACTGGTTGTTGTCAAGTTGACTGCAGAGAAAATTAGAAACAAGAGTTACAAACTACAGCAATATGGTAAATATGATAATGATATGTTCCATCCCATTTTAGCATGTCCTTAAGAAGGTCCTAAAAACCAACCAGCATGAAAATTGGAGTGGAACAATTCGAACTGTCACCCCTGACCCACATCAAATCAAGACAACTAATATTAAGCAAAAGTAACAATTAGGAGTTGACAGAAGGAGGAATATACAGTATGCGCAACTCTGGCAACTTCGAGATTTCTGGTGGAAGATTCCCAGAAAAGTTATTATTATCCAGAAGCCTGCGAATAATTCTTTCATCAGCCCCATGTTGTTCATGTCACGTCAGTAACATTCAGTAAGGAACAAACATGACACAAAGTTGTAGCAGAAAATGAAGGATAAAAACAAAATTGTGTTAACTCACAAGTGAACAAGAGTAGATAAATTAGAGAGCTCAGCTGGAATTTGACCACTAAATGAGTTATTGTTCATGTGGCTGTAAAAATCTCATTCAAGCAGATAAGATGAGTAGAAGAACCATAACTCATCACTATAAATTGAAGCAGCATTTGGATCGATTATCCACTTACATGTGTTTCACACTGCTCAAGTTACCAAACGATTTTGGTATTGGGCCTGAGATACGGTTCTCGTCTACTTGGAACCTATCCAACTTTGAAAGATAGCCAAGTTCGTCAGGTAAAGAACCCGATAATTTGTTTCCATTCAAGAGCCTGCATACATATATACATCAGATTAAACTAAATCAACATGAGGTATATTCTTGCCAGCATTTATATATTGATGACTTGGGAAAAAAATAATCGAAACTCACAAGAGTTTCAAGGAAGAAAGACTTCCTATCTCCTTTGGTATGCTTCCAGTGAGGTCATTCCACATAAAATCTCTACCAAAAGACAGCGGAAGAACAAAAATGTAAGCATCACTGTTTTGATTATGTAGACAATGTAACTAATAATTCTCAAGAAATCAGTTTTAGTTAAAATTTGTGTCTCACAATATCCAAAGATGAGGTAGTTGGCCAAGTTCTGGTGCTAAACTTCCAGAGAGATTCATATTTAGCAGCTCGCTGCATCAAGATCTATGAAGGATAAGAATTCTCAATCACTGCAAAGACTTATATTCAAATCGTAACATTTAGCAAAATACAAATTAGATGACTAAGGCAAATTTAAAAATCTGAAAATATGAAAAATAACAATAAAAGAAAAGTGGGAAATGTGAAGTGCAAAAATTGTGGAAAAGAAAGCAAACATGAGAATAGAAAGGACATACAGTGCCTTCACATGCAAGTAACCATCATTCGACACTGTGTCGGAACATAAAACTCCTGTCCAATTTGATATGCATGGATCCCCACTTTTCCAATTTCTGAGATGTTTCATAGGATCACTTAAACTGTTTTTGACTGCCTGCAGGGCACTGACTGCAAATGGATAATTATCATAGATCAAGAAAAAGAGATTAGTTGATAAGTTACCATTTGCTCAATAAAGTTACGGATCAGATCAAGTGGCCCCCAAAATATGAAAGCAAAAGAGACCGCTCTTCAACAAGGCAGTAACACACTAGAATACACGTTGCCAACTTACAGCAAACATTTAGTTGAATTAACACTTAAATAGACTATGGTAGCTTCCATGATCAACTTCTCTTCAAAACCACTGTAGTGAAGCTTGAAAACATTAAGGCATAGTTGGGCAATGAAGTTACTTAATTGTTATCGTATCAAGAATGGCTAGGTATAACAGCTGAGTGCAGCATCAAGAGGTCTTGCATTTTAAGTCTCACTCATGCAAGTGAGCAGAGAGGTTTGTATATATCTATCACACAACATCGACTTAGTAGAGATATTGAGGAAAAATTCTGACTTAATACAGCAGTTGCAGCAAATTACCTTCTGAGGGATCTATAATTTGAGTAACAGCAAGATGCAGCAGGTAACAATGCACCGCAGCATAAACAAATCCGGAAAGTCTCAATCCCATCATCATAACACCTGGAAAATGGAAGTGCGCCAAAAAACCTAAAGATTGCAAATTGCCAATAACAATTTCACATTAAAAGAGTATCGGTTCACTAACTAGCCTATAAACACCTAAACTCTCTTCTCATCGTGAACAATCAACTATATTACTTATAGTCAATCATTGAAATGTTAATAACCGTTATATCCAAAGTTGCAGCTTGGCACATGGACCAAGCCCAAATACAAAGGCAGACACATGCAAATTACAGAATAAGTTTAGAAACACATGCATATGGGGGATTTGAATCTAGAACTACTGAGACAAACCAGACTCAATTAATATGTTAATAGCCCCTAGACCTAGAAGTTCAAGCTGTCAGGTAAGTATCCAACTAACAAGATAAGACTCTTTAAAACCAAATTCAAGAGATTAGTTTTACTTGGCTATGTTAACATATATTCTTCATCATACTAAAAAGACAATCAAACTATACAAGTAATCCAAGGAAGAAGGAATATTTATTGACTAACCTTAGAAAGAGACAAGTAGAAATATCTAAACCATAGCTTGAAGTCTGCAACTAGAAGCCAAGTCAATGGTGAGGAATTCTAACATTATCAGCTAATGAGATGTTGAAGCAAACCCGTTCTGAAACATTGTAGTAGCTAGGTACATGATTAAAGACTGTTTTTTTGCTACACCAAAAACAAACTTCTGACATGGCATTGTTGTCATGGTTAGTTCATCCAATTTAGCGGACAAAAAGAGAGGGTCTGAATAGGATATTATCATTAATCACTGTCACGTCACAAGTAGAGACTTGAACTGGCAGTGAAAATGAAAAAAAGATGACGGATTTGAAACACAAGTTGTAATTTATAAATGTAATCCTTAGCATTATAAACAAAACACGGCAGTTGCAGTAAAAAGTATATTAGCTTGTGCATATGCATGCACAACATGAATCTTTACATGGAGATATCCCAACTATCTAAAATTGATAAAAACATAAATAACAAATTTGCAATGTTACACAAAACGTCAAAAATATAATTTTACCTTTCTTTTTTTTTTTTTTTTTTTTTTTTTGCGTGTGATCAACTGAAATCGAAGAAAACACCATTCTTTAGGAGTGTCAAGGAGGTGTGATTATGGGGATGAACATCGCTGACAAGATCAGCGCCTGAAAAGTTGGTTGACATGTACTGATCCCTTGACAGCATATTCAAAGAAGAAGAAGCTGATTGGCCTGAAAATATGGATGTGGTGGATTCACAGACAGTGGTGTCACTTTCTGGTACCATTTTGACAATGATTTCTAGCTCCCTGACTACGTCCAACATGGATGGACATTGCTCTGGCTTGTCGTGGCAGCAGCTGAGGCCCCAACCTACAAAATTTTCAATGTATTCAGACTGGTATGAACCCACTCTGCTGTCGACGATTGAGAACATCATGTCTGATTGATGCGCCACATTGACTTTGCGAACAATGTTTTTGCCGTGTGGTATGGGTTGCATATGTAACATGGCATCATTCCAATTTGACATAAAAATCAATGCAGTGAAAGGTTCAATCTACCACTTAAATCTCTCAACAACTCAATTAAAGAATAATTTCACTAAGTATTTATTTCAATAACATAAATACATCTTAACATCTGAATACAAGTCTTAACAACTCAAATCTACAATCATTCAAAATCAGTCTTTACATTTATATCGTGTTATGGGTATTTTTGGGCTACCTTAAAAAATTGGTAAAAATCCAAGATTCTCATAGAATGCCCAAAATAGTATATCCAGAATAGTATACAGCCCAAGACCAACTGAGAGGAAATGACCACTTATTTTGGCTAAGGCATAGCTCGCTGAGGATTCAACGTATTAACTATTGGTTTATCCAACATCCAGTTCGCTGAGATACCCGGTCCATCAGACAACATATCAGAGAGCCTGCTCAGGGATAAATGTATAGTTCGTCAAAGAAATCAGCCAGTATACGCTTAGATCATCTGAAAATACAGCTCATCAGCTCTACAAACTATTCAAATGCAGAAGAATTCACCTCATCATTAGTGACACTACAGACCAATTACTCTGCTTATCTATCACGCTGCTCATCAGACAAGTAGATCGCCAGGTCGCAGAGTCACAATACCAGATCTGTATTCAGGGACGAAATCATGAATTTCAGTTCGTTCAGACGAACTCTTGACTAATCCAGCTCGCCTGGAGCAAATCAGATACTGTCAGAACTGTCAGAGTAAAAGTTAGCAAATCATGTCTTCCACGTTGTTCCGTGTCGCCCACGTCGTTCCATACCGTCCACGCCGTTCCCGTCAACAATTACAGCATGTATTACAGTCAGCCTACTTAATCCGCGTTGATTAGCCGCCTAATACCGCCTAATGTAGACTTTAACCCACTCGATTTGACACATGTCAGACGCATTAAATACACACATTAAATATAACTCATCATTACAAAATAAATAATTGCACATTACTATAGTATATCTCCACCCTATAAATAGGAGAGAATTCTCATTGTACAAACAACACAATGTCTTTTGAGAGTACACTTACTCTGTAGATATAGTAAAATCACCAGTGGACGTAGGCAAAAAACACTTTGGGTTGAACCATTCTAAAAAATCCTTGTCTAGTGTTCTTCCTTAGTCCCGTTTTATTGCTTCTTTTATGTCTATTACATTACTCTCAACATAAATCGCAGTTTGGGTCAAAAGAATCTCGTCGGCTAATTCCCAACATCGACATATCCTAACAAGTGAAATAAACTTAAATGGTTATTTAATAATAACAAGAGATATAACCACAATAATATAACCAAAATCCTCCTCCAAATGATACTAATAACTCGAAGTCGTTTATTATAACAAATAAAGCCTATTAATCTATAAAAAATGGTGAAGACGAGAGATAAGTCGTCAATTCAATAGGTAAATATTATACATTATGATGTAGTATATAATTAGAAAGATATATTACAATTTTACAAAATAACTTTACAGTAAAAATAAAATTATAATTTCACGATAATTGAAATAATTGCAAATATATTAAAACCAATAAAACATTGAACAATATGATATAAGAAACATTTAATATTTAAACCGAAGTTAAAAATAATGGAAAATATTTCATATATGAATTTAAGAAAAAATAAAAATGACTCCCGTCATATAATATCATTTACAATTTTGATGATCCAGACAATACAATACAATTTAGCACCTGTAATCTTAGGGCAAGGCCAATATAATTAATAATAAGCAATAATAAATATTTCAATTGGACCAATATAATACAATTATAACACATGTAATTCCGGTGTATAGACCGATATAATTAAATGAATAATGGTCAGATGAGCTAAAACGTTTTCATTACAATTATGATTATAATATATATCATATTTTTCAAATACAAATGAAAAATTTGATAGAACATATCACACTTTTCAAATAGAAAAACAATACTTTTCATACGATTCTCTTAAGATACAAATATATATATTTGAGCATGCAAAATTACTTAAATAAAATATAATAAAAAGTAACATTGAAAAACTAAAGGTTTTATGCCAATCAAGATATTTTTTAAGTTGGACACATAATATATTAAGATAATGTACGAGTATAAGGTTTATTTATGTCGACGTTGAGAATTAGCCGACGAGATTCTTTCAGCCCAAACTACGGTTTATGTTGTGGATGAAGTAAAATGCATAAAAGAAACAATAGAAAGGGAGAGAGGAAGAACACTAGACAAGAAGTTTTTAGAGTGGTTCGGCCCAAAGTATTTTTGCCTACATCCACTGTGATTTTTTTTTTTACTATGTCTATAGAGTAATTGACTTCAGAGAATGTTGTCTGTTGTTTACAATGAGGATCCTCTCTTATTTATAGGGTGGAAAAGTGTTATAGTAATGTGCAATTATTTGCTTTATAATGATGAATTATATTTAATGCTTGTCTTTAATGCGTCTGACATTTGTCAGACCAAATGGGTTAAAGTCTGCATTAGGCGGCTAATCCACGCGGATTAGGTAAGACTGCCGTAATACATGCTGTAATTGTTGACAGAAATTGTATGAACAGCACAGAACGGTGTGGGCGACACGGTTTGCTGACTTTTACTCTGACAGCTCTAACAGTATCTGATCTACTCTGGGCGAGCTGGATTAATCAATAGTTCGTCTGACCGAGCAAGAATCCATGATTTTTGTCTCTGAATACTGATTCTACATCGTGGCTCTGCGACCTGGCGATCTTTATTGTCTGGTGAGCAGAACAAGGGATAGGCGAAGTAATCGGCCTGCATCGTCACTGCTAGTGAGATGGATTTATTTTCCTAGAGCTAACGAGCTCTATTTCGGATGATTTGGCGTATGCTGAACTTGACTCTTTTTATGGTGGACTACATATTTTATCCCCTCAATGGCCTCTCTACTACGTTGTCTGATAAATTGGGTATTTTCGCGAGCTGGTAACCACTTAGTTGATATGTTGATTTCTTCAGCAAGCTGTGCCTTAGCCAAAATGAATGGTCCTTTCCTTTCAAACGGCTTGGGCCATGTGTTGTTCTGGGCTTTCTATGAGGATCTTGGGCTTTAATTAGTCCTTCAACGATGACCCAATAATGACCCAAAAATACCCATAATAATTTACCCCTTCCACTTATCCTAATTGAAAAAATAATTTTATGAATTAATCCCATTTATCAATCTAAAATCACATTACAAAACTCATTTATATAAATTTACAAGAAATTGTGATGTCATAAATTAATCTAGACTAGTAAACAGTGCATTCAATGATAGGACCCTAACCAGACCTTCTCTCGACTCTTGTCTGGAGAATCCCGTCAAGCA
Organism: Dimocarpus longan; assembly: GCA_022984855.1. NCBI lineage: Eukaryota > Viridiplantae > Streptophyta > Magnoliopsida > Sapindales > Sapindaceae > Dimocarpus > Dimocarpus longan. The sequence continues at coordinate 1,659,163 of CM041026.1, forward strand.
CTTCAACGGACTTCCTATACCCGACTCGTCGGAGTGAAAAAAGTCGAGAAGTGAACCCCTTAAATTACTTAGCCCGTTTACTTGTTTTGTTTAAAAATTTTGTTTTCTTTAAAAGTAGTTGGGATTGGTTGTGAATTTTTCATATTTTCTTAAAACAGATTTTATAAAAATTTTAACAGCGTAACGGCTGTAATTTGAACATTTCCAAAATTTACCTGTAAAGAAAAACACTTCTAACTATATCAAATCACCTCTCAACTTCTTTTGGCCACAAACATACATTTTCTTAATCCAATTCACATCACACATTTTTCACAAACAAATAATTTCCATAACATACATGCTACAAATGCTTTGGGCATTTCGCAATAATGCATATATCAAATATACATAGATATATCAAGTGATAAATGTGTATCATGTGTAAATATTTAGTTGTATATACATATCAAAAATTGTAGTACAAATTCCCAACCATTTAAATTTATTATTTATAACACCAAAATGTATTAAATGTTTATGTAATGCATTGAAACGATGCCCACCTAAAGTATCCGATGAGGTTTTATATATACAAAATCACCTGCACGACACCTAAAAGAATATACAAGCTACACCACAATCAAAGGCGTTAGTTCAAGCATATAGAAATAACAAGAATATATTCACACATAAAAATTATAACTTATCAAAATCTATTTTCAATTTTTAAAACTTTTCTTTCTAAACCCACCATGTATATCCCTAAAACACTCTGTCCATCACGAGGTGATTTTGACGAACACCAATCATGAAGCTAATGAGATATCTCGATCACTATGATCCGGTGATAGACCCCGATCCTAGTTTCCTCAGAGAATTCATTTTCGGTGATTGGATAAAGAATAAAGAGTCCAAAAATAGTGCAAGAGGTTCGGTTAGAGTTCGATTATATTTATAAGGCCTTGAGTATCGTGTTAGGAAGAAATGAGAATTTTCAGTGAATAGTATTCGAATCCAGATAAATAGTGATTTTTTTAAAAAAAAGATTCGAAAGTTTGTGTTTAAGATCGAATTTGGACCCGGTTATATTGTTTAGGGTCATGAATTTAGATTCGATGGAAAATAAAAGTTTTCGGTGAATAGTATTTTTCGGATGGAAATTTTTGAATGAATAGTAAAATTTTTGAAAATTGACCGTAAGGGTCGAAAAGGTTTGAAAATAGTATGAGAGTATAGAGAAACAGAAACGGATAAAAAAGAAGACCATTTGAATAAGTTTTAAACGATCCGAAGAAAATTACGATATTACCCTTTTAAGAGATTAATAGGTTTTAATGAGTTTAAATCCAATTGAATTTTTTTCGAAGCATGAGACTGATAAATAAGACGTCCAATTAGAGTATTTCATGGTCAAGTTGAAGATTAGATGACCATGGAATATTTTCAGAATATTTTTCGATCAAAGTGAAATTATATCATAAAAAGGGTAAAATGGACATTTTAAGTTAAGTATACATGGATCACGCATGAGAATGATATGCGAAAGTTTCAAGGAGTGTAACCCAAGTGAATGAGAATGAGTTAACGAGAATGAGTGTAAAAATCGAGTTTTTAAGCTATAGATATGTATAAAAAGATATCGGTTGATTCGATCAGATTTCGGTTAGGAACATTTCCTTTATTAAGTATATATGAGAGGTATCAGATCTAAATTAAAGTTTATAAAGTCGAATTGGCCATAAGATGTGCGTAGAATATTTGTGGAATATTTTTCAGAAGGATTAGGTATTGAAAGTTCTATTGAAATAAAAATTCACCAAGTGTAAGCCCTCACCCAGATTTAATATTTTATGGTGTTAGAAATCTTCGAATTAAGTTACGGTCGAATCATAGGCCTCCAGCAGTGTTATTTGAAGTCTATTATATTTTCATATCGCAAGTTGGATATCGTTTGGTTGACCCCGGTACGATTACAAAGTGATTAGGTGAGATTTACGTGTTAATCAAGCGAGGTGAGCTCATAGAATTCAACCAATAAGAAAATAGATAAGTGTTTTTGAAAAGTAGTGGCTAGGGTTGTGCCACGTGTCATCCATGGATTGGTTGAAAAAATAAGTGGATGAAAATAAGACAAGTGGACCAATAGAATATAAAATCATTTATTTTTGGGCACTAGTGAGATTAGTGAAAGTTTGAGGTTATTAAATGAAATTTTCTTGAGGGAGTTTTTAGCAAATGAGCATTAAAATATATATAACTTAGTTTTGTCTCATTTGAGACATTTTTTATCGTGAAATGAGAAAGAAACAGAGAGAGAAGCCGAGAGTTGCCGAGAGAGAAGCCGCGAGTGTCGCGCACGAGCGAGAGAGAAGAAGAGAAGGTGATCCGATCCGATTTTCGTCATGGTTTCTTCACGAAAGTTGTTCCTCGTCATCTCCTCTAGCTAACCCAACAAATTTGAAGCAAAATGGTTGCCTATTTGGTGAGTTATTTCAGTTTAAAGATTGATGTTTATATGAAACCCATTTTTTTTCTTTCGTTTATTTTTGAATCAGAGATTAGGGATAATAAGAAAGATATGTGAGGATGATTTTGGAGTGATTTAGTGGAAGAAAAATAGATAAAACGAGAGAGGGAAGTCGTAGAGAAAAATGGGTTTTTTATGGAATTTGATTCCGTTTTCGATTCTAAGGCATTAGATTGATGTTTTAGAGGTTAAGAAATAATCTTTTGAAGTTAGATTTCGAAAACGAAAAGTTTAGGATCGATTTCGGAGCTAAACGGACGAGTTGAAGGGTGGTTTCTAAAAACCTTCGAAATGCGTTCGTTTAACGTTCGAAATAGTTTATTTAATCATAGTTGGGTGTTAGAACACTAGAGGATTGATTTTTTAAGTTGTCGGAAGTCCGGAGCGAAAAGTGATTTTCGTTAGTACGTGAATCCGGTCGAATTTCGTTTCGAGTTTCCGACGATGAGGTTAAGTATTCTGAGGTATTTCTAGGAAAGAATAAGTAGAATTCGTGTAGAGAAAACGGATTTCAAAAACCCCGGTTGAATAGAAATTGATATCCGAAAGTTTAGGCTCTAAAGGATATAAATAGAGATAATAGGATTTTTATTGATTTTGAATATTATTTGAATGAGTTAAGTGACCCTAAATGGATATTTGATGTTTTAGGGTAAAAGCGGAGACTTCCGGAGGCATACGGAAGAGAATCGGATTTTATCTGAGGATGTGTAGTGAGTGAAACTACAAGTTTTTATTTATATCATCTTAAAGTTTATTTTAAAGTTAAAAGAATTTATGATAAATAGTTATTTATTTATTAATTGAATTTATATTAAAATTCTAGCATAAAGATTTTAGTTTATTATTTATGTATATGAGAATGTGCTAGAATTAAATATTTTAGGTTTATTGCCTTAAGATTTATAATATTTAATGTGTTAAGAAAAAAAAAATTTTAATAGCCCATGGTTTACCCTAGCCCCAGTTTAGTACTCGGCCGAATGCCCTATGCGTGATACGGTAGATGAGAGGAAGTCAGTCAGTGAGATTTGAGTCTAGTCGACTCATATGTGAGCGAGGTATGAGTGATCCGTATGCACGTATAGGGTAGTGTAGTCGGTCCGCAGCGTGGGCCCGTTTTCGGCGACTACACATGGTAGATCCCCACTCCTAGTGGTTAGCTAGATTTTATATGCTACCACGTCAGGAATAGATATTCCCTGGGTTACCATTTAGGCGAGCACCAGAAAATATTTTTAAGAAAAGAGTTTAAGAAAGGATTTCATAAAGTTTTAGAAAGAAATTTAAAACGAGATTCAAAAGTAGTTTTTCCCACTTCTAGTGGTTAGCTAGAGTTTATATGCTACCACGTTAGAAGTAGATATTCTCTGGGTTACCATTCAGGTGAGCACCAGAAAAGATTTTAAGAAAAGAGTTTAAGAAAAGATTTCATAAAGTTTTAGAAAGAAATTTAGAACGAGATTCAAAAGCAGTTTTAAATGAGTTTTAGAAAGTATTTTAGAAAAATACTTTAGTTTTATTAAACTGTTTTTGGGATAAATTTAAGTGTAGAAATAAGTTTTAATTTAAAAGTTACAACCACTCACTGAGTTATACTCACGTTTTTCTTTAACATGTTTTTCTTAAAAATTCTCCCACAGATGCAGGAGCTAGTCATCCAGCCGACGAGGTTCAATCAGATGTGCAGGTGGACGTATAAGACGATACCTACTACAAGTATATATGGTGTTATTTTGATCATGTATATGTTTATATATATAGTTGTAAATATTTTAAAGAAATCGTGGATGTATTAGTTAAAAATGTTTTATTAAAATTTTATATGAATCAGTTTTCTGATTTTAATTATTTGGTTATGGTTGTGTTGTGAAAAATGAGCCGGAGGCTCTGGGAGTTGAGAAATGAATTTCATAGAAGTGTTTTTATAAACTGTATTTGAAACTTGTAGGGTGGCATAGTTTAGAAAACAGACGGCATGCTGCCAGATTTTCAATAGAAAAGCGAAAAATTTGTACCCCTGCCACCTAATAAACGAGTTTAAAAAGAAGTTTAAAGTAAGTTTCGGTGCTCTGACGAGATTTCTTCGAGCCAAAGTTAGGGTTCGTTGAAGTTCTGACGGGGTGCTACGGGGTCTTTCTCGGGTCCAGAGGAGGGATTCGGGAAGGGTTCCGTCATCCGAAATTTACTTCATCGCAAGAGTAGTGTGAAATCATCTAAGTTTTAAACAATTACAATGCAGAATTTCTTCATCGCATATTATATTGCTCAATTCTATAATTCTGGCAACTACGTGCGGAATCTTTTCATCGCAACCATAGTTCCCATAAAACAAACCTTGGCGACTACGTGCGGAATTTCTTCATTGCCCCATAGTGTCCAAAATTATAAGTCTAACCGACTACATGCGGAATTTCTACCTCGTCACATAGCACTAAATCTCATATAAACTAAAGGTATACACATGGCTACAAAACTCTTTACTCTTTTCTTTTTGAAAACTTTTCATTTTTAAATTCTCTTTTTTCTTGATTCAATGTAAAGATCGTTTTACAAAGCTTTAACTTATAGTCTCAAAAATTATTTTTGAAATCATTTAACTACAATAGCACAAATATGTTTAAAGGAAGAATCGAAATAGCGTAAGTGATAGAACACATACTTCGATCCACGCAAGCTCAACTGTCTCAACGAGTCTCTTGTGCCTCGCTCGCTTGCCCGTCACCTATATATCGATTTCTTATCATTACTTGCTTAATCACATAACTTAAAACTTAAAATAACATTTCCAATACAGGTTTCTCTATTAACAACTCTTTATACTATAACTTTTCCAACTTGATTTTAACTCAATTGAGATTCTCTAATTCCGATTTCTTAGCAAAATTTTTACTTTTAGACCCCTAAGATCATCCCCATATGACCCATATAATTTTTTAAGGTCCGGAACGAAAAATTAAAAATTTAAGCCTCTTTTGACACCCCAAAACAGATCTGAATGCACAGCCCTACTTGGGGCTCCATTTTCCTTCGTTCTTTTGCCTATGGTCCTCTTATCTCACATTCTGGTCACCTATAAAATTTCATCGAAAAATTCTATCGTTTGCTATGTCAAATTTAGGAAAAACGTTATTTTTCGAGCACTTTTTAGATACGCTTATGAAATCCTATATGCGACGACTTCATTTCTTTCGTATCTAAGGTTCTTTTACATAATTATGATCGAATACAATCATTTTGGGCATTGAAGAATGCATTTGTATCTTTATTTCACATTACGACTTCCTACGCACACTATTTTGGCCATAATTTCGTCAATTTTTATCGAAATGATTCCGTTCCAATTCCTATGGTTTGCTATCTTCCCAAGGCACGTTTTGAGGTCTAGAACAACCTCAAATAAGTTAGAATAGGTCAGGTCACTGCTAGCCCTTCATTTAGCTCGTATTCCCAAATTAGCTCTATGTTTCTCATTTTTGAAATTCTATGACTTTTACAAGGTTTCTTAGCATCTAAACTATATGATTTAAGCCTCAAATGAATGAAAGCAACATGGCTTATACAAACCCTAAGTATGGCCAAACACACCTCAACCAAGACTCATAATTGATCTTTCAAGTTCTAACACCAAAATCACATAAAACTCATCATCAATCATCCTAGTTTCAATACTTATCACCAAAATAACTTTAGAACAACTTTTAAAAATGGGTATCATCAACCATAGATTAGAATCAAGAACAAGAACTCACTTATTTAGGCTTTACTTTTGCTTCAAAAGAGCACTAGTAGCTTTGGTTAATGATTAGAAGAAGTTTGATGATGAATTGCATGAAGAAATTGCATAAGATACCTTGCTTTCTCCCTCTTGAATGGCCGGCTCTACACTGCCTTTTTACTCTCTCACTCTCGGCTTTTACTTCTTTGATTCATGTGCAAAAATGTTCTAAGTGTCACTTATATATATATAACTTTTGCAAAAATGACAGTAATGTCCTCTTTTCTTATCATTGTCGTCCATTACCTCTCGGTTTTCATGCTTTTCACGTCAAAAAAATAAGCCAAATGAGACAAGTCAACATATATATATATATATATATATTAATGCTCAATTATTAAAAGTCTCTCAAAAAAATCTCACTTTATCACCTCAAACTTTCAATAATTATACTAGTACCCAAAATGAGTTCTATTGGTCCATTTGGCACACTTTAGTCCACTTATTTCTTCAACAAATCAATAGATGACACATGGCACAACCATAACTACTACTTTTCAAAGTCACTTATCTCATTTCTTATTGGTTGAAATAAATATCTTTTACTTTATTTCGGGAGCCCACCTCGTTTGATTAACACATAAATCACTTCTAATCACTTTGTATTCGTACCGGGATCAGCCAAACAACATCCGACTTGCGATATGAAAATATAATCAACCTCAAATAACACTACTGGAGGCCGACAATTCGACCGTAACTCAATTCGAAGATTTCTAATACTGTAAACTAATAAATCTGGGTGAGAGCTTACATTCAATCTCTACATATCATGTTATAAATGTTATACTAACATTAGCTTAATGCGAACCATACTTTGTTAAATTAATCTAACTCCAAATACTATTAAAATTCACTACTATCAACACTATCTCTACTGATGCAGTCCACTTTCTTCATTTTTAATAAATTATATATATATCTAAATAAATATTCTAAGGACCCAAAACAAATGTCATAAAAATGTCCAGCCTTAAATGCCTCTGATAACTTATCATTTTAAAGGGAAATCTATAGTTTTTACTCAAATGAAAAGAAAATTTTTGTTTTTACCTAGACTTTTATAAAAATTTGTTTTTAACCTCTCAAACAAATTATTTCTATTGTATACCCATGATTACTAAAATACCCTTAAGTCAAAATCTCTAAATTGCCTTAACCCGAAATTACCAAAATAGTCTTGTTTGTAAGGACCTGCCCCGAGTTCCCTCTACTGAACCTGACGGGAGTCCCTACAGAGCATTCCGATGGAAGGGTTCCATGGAGGTACCGATCTAACTTTAAAATTCTTTTCTTACAGAAATAAATAAAAACTTTTTATTTTCTTTAAGGGTAAATTGTAAAACGCGGTTATAAAAATATTTGCAGTATAACGGCCGTTTTTTGAAAATGCCACCCTTTAAATTTTAAGAAAAACACTTTTATTGATGGGACCCTTCCCGAATCCCTTTTTTGGACCCGAGAAAACCCTGTAGCACCTCTATAAAACTCCAACGAACCCTAACTTTAGTCCGAAGAAATCCCATCGGAGCACCGAAACTTATTTTAAACTTCTTTTTAAGTTTGTTTACGAGGTGGCAGAGCTAAAAATTTTTCATTTTCTAATGAAAGTCCGGCAACACGCCAGTTGTTTATTGAACTATGTCACCTTGCAATTTTAAAGACAATTTAAAAACACTTCTATGGCAAACAATCTCAACTACCAAGAGCCTCCGATCCTCATCCAAAACCAACTTCACTATAAAAACCACAATTACGGAAATTGACTGAAGAACTAAAACGTTCTCATTTCATAAAACACATTTTAAAGACATGCATCCAAAACTTGTATTTATATTTACAAATTTACACCTTGATTTGATTCAAAATATGCACATGACATAATAAGAAATATACAAGGTAGTAAAGGTCGTCCGTCAGTCGATCTGCCCGTCAGTCTGAGCCTCGTCTACTGGACGATTAACTCCTGCTTGACCTGCTCCTGCACTTAAGGGAGAAATTTTCAGAAATATATTGCAAGCAAACTGTGAGTAAAACTCAGTGAACAATATAATAAAACAAAAACAAAAAAACAGTTTTATATTTTTTGAAAATACTTTATTAAAACTCATTCGAAAACTGTTTTTCAAGCTCGTTCTCAATCATTTTCTTAAACTTTCTCATTTTCTTGTCTTAATGGTAACCCAAGGAAACTACTCCTGTCGTGGCGGCATAAAATCTCTCACTCGCCACTAGAAATGAAGGAATCTGCCATGTGCAAACTCTGGGCATGAGATACCCTCTCGCAATTGGTTTGATCTACACTACCCTTACATGTGCAGAGGGTGACTCAACTGACTCTCTCTCTCAAGAGTCATCCGGACTTCATTCTCAGTTAGTGACTCTCTCACATCTACCGTACATGTATAAGGTACTCAACCGGGTACTTAAATGGGGTTAAGTTAAACCATAGGCATAATAAAATAATTTTCTCGGTATTCTCAAATAAACTCGTTTTTAAGGCAAAAAGTATAAAATCTTTACTTCTAGTATGTTCTTGATATAAACATATACCCAACTGAAAACTCACATGCTAGAATCTTAATATAACTTTAATAAACAACTTCATTACATAATGAAATAATTCATATGAGTAGTGAATAAAATATGTTCATTCGTATATAACAAAAAATAAGAAACAAATAAAATAACACTTTAAATAACTAACTTTCTACTCACGAAACGCCCTTCGATGGATGACGATATTCCTTCGGAAGCCTTCAAAGCTTTCCGCTTTCACCCTAAAACATCAAATACTCATTTAGGGTCACTAAAATTATTAACACAAAGCTATAAATCATTTAAATCTCAACTAACTCTATAAAGACCTCTTTACGTCTAAACTTTCTCAACTAACTTTTAACTTCTCCGAGGCTTTTAAATTTTGATTTCTTTTCACGAATCCTATTTATTATCAGCTAGGAAAGCCTTAGTATGCTCGAAATAATTTTCTGAAGCTCGGAACGAAAAATCACTATTTTGAACCCCTCTAAGTGGAACCTACCTAAGGAGAAATCTCTAGGTTCTTTTCTTTCTCGTTTTCACTTCAATCATCTCCCTAACTCATGTTTAGTCAATCATGAAGTGAATCTGAAAAGAAACGACCACTGGGTAGACATTCTTAGCCAAAAACTACACTTTTTCAACACTTTTTAAAGTCATTTTCTATTACATTCATCCAACAAGCTCAATTATCTATCCTCTAATATTCTTGTACTCAAATATGATTAAATATATTCATTTCATGCATCAAAAGGTTGATTTTCTATGATATTTCTTAGTGCCCTTCAACTAGACAAATATAATTAAACTTGTCTTTAAACTTTTGGTTTTCAAATTCTATCACTTCTAAATGATTTTTTAACCTCTAAGATGCATGAATTAAACCTCAAATGGATGAAATCAAATTGGGTTATGCAAACCCTAAGCTTGGCCATGAGAAACATCAACAAAGACCATAATTTTTCTTTCAATTTATAACTCAAAAATCACATCAAACTCATCACCAATCATCCTAGTTTCAATCTCTAACATCAAAATAAACTTTAGAACAAACTTGGAAATGGGTATCATCAACCATCAACTAGACTCAAGAGCAAGAAACTTACTTCTTTTTACTTCAATCTCACTTGCTTTTTGTTCTCATGGCTTTGGTTGATGACAAGAAGAAATTTGGTGAAGAATTGCTTGAAGAAAATAGCTTGATTCCCTTTGCTTTTCTCTCTTGAAATGGCCGGCCTCCACTCTCTCTCACTTTCGATTGCACTGAGGAAGAATGAAGAAAATGGCTTGACTTCAACTTTATATAGTGGGGAACTTTGCTTAATTACAACTTGTCACCTAAATGGATAAATTTGCTTGACTTCAACTTTATAGAGTGGGGAACTTTGCTTAATTACAACTTGTCACCTAAATAGATAAATTTGCTTAATTATATTTTGACCCCTAAATGGATAAATTTAATGCTAATTGATCCATTTGTCACCTCTTAAAACCACTAATTCCATCTACCAATAAAATGGTTCCAAATGACTCACTTATACGCCACAAATTTCTATCATATTTGGCTTATTCTTACTGGTGGAAATTTTTAACTTTTTATCTTTGAATGGCAACTTATCTCACCCAATACTCACCCATCTCATTTCTTATTACTATTGGGTCCTTTAATCGACATCCTATTAGTGATGAGAAATTAAATTCAACTTTAAAAAGCTACTACTGGAGTAATACCAATAAACTGTAAATAGAATTGAGGGTTTACATTTATGGCATGCTTATTTCTCAACTACTGGGCCTTGGACCCTCATTCTCACAATCAAACCCAAACATGCTTTCAGTTTAAACTAAACTTAAAAATAAAATCATTTACATAAACTCAAAATATCTACCAAAATTTAATTTACAAAACGTAATTCTCAAAAGGGTTTATAAATATTCAAAAGTAAGATTTACAAAAATACAAATAAGCATGAAATATGATGCATGCACAAACATTCAAAGGAATTAAACAAGTGTAGTAGTATCATGCTCGTGGCCCACCTACACGTCTGATGGAGCGGCGTCTGACTGCTAGCTCATTCCTGCATCTAAGGAGGATTTTTTAGAAAACATAAAAATAGAGTGGTGAGTATATAATTCAGTGAGTGAGTAAAATTTTCAAGCAATAATTTACATTCTAAAATATAATAATATCCTCCCAAAATAGTTTTAGACATTTACAATCTCTCACTAAACTTTATAAAATTGAAAAATTAGTATAAATAAATAATATAGTTTTACTCAGAATTTAGTAATAACTTTAGTAAAGCATAAAATACATCGCTTTCTAAAATTCTTTTATTTATCAACTTCGCGCCTACGAAAGCGCCCTTTTTCTTTCGAAACTAGCCATGGCAACCTAAAGAAACTTGCTCTATTGTGATAAAATTTCTCATTGCCACTAGAGCTCAAGAATACTACCATGTGTAGTCGTAGAGGTGGGAAACTCTAGGGTGTCATGATCCTCTCCCGACATCAAGTAGATCTATACTATCTCACACGTGCAGAAGGCAACTCACTAACTCAACCCCCCAGTTAGTGACTCTCCCAACCAACTTACCGTACACATTGGGGTATTTCGGTTAGGTATACTGGAGATTAGGACAAACCTTATATTTATAAATTCTTTTACTTTACTGCAGAATTTTTAGCCACACTAGGCATAAAATAGTTTAAATTTAACTAAAAAATCTTCATTCTTTAGTGTATAATTCTCAATAAAAAAATGCTATTTTTTTAAGGCGAAAACCTAAATATTTGCAAGTACTCTTAGCATGTATTTTGTTCAACTTATTATTTCACTTTATTTCTAAAATATATATATTTATAACATAAATGTAGAAACTTACTTGCATCATAAAAATTACTAACATACTAAAAGTTCAATTGGTTCAACTAATTAAATCAGATACTATAATTCATGCTTGCAAACATAAATCAACAAATAACAAAATTCATCAAAACTTTGAAAATAACCACACTCACTACTTTATTCGAACTAGTATACCACTCTTCTGAGCTTTTCTTTCACTGTTCTTTGATTCGAACTGTAATCCCCTAAAGTTAGTCTATATTCGGATGAATAGTATTTCGGTCGGAATAATGAATTTTGGATGAATAGTATGAGTGAATAGTGATATTTGAGAAACAGATCTCGAAAATCATTGAAAGAGAAATTTTTGATAAATAGTATTTACAAGGAATAGTATTTTCTAATGAAAAGTATCCGTATGAATAGTGATTTTTAGAAAATAAGTCTTGTACATTAAAAAATTTTGAAAATTATATTCGAATTAATGGAGACTAAATCGAATAAAAAATAAGTTGGTTTGAGATAAAACGGAGCAGTTTCCAAATTCAAACGAATTTTCGAAAAATTTTGAAACTCAAATGACACTTTCGAAAGAGATTTGAATTGAAATGAAAGCAATCCAAAAATCGCCTAAAGTAACTTAGCAAAAAATGGAGAACCGAAAAAGGTATGGAATGACTTTTAAGGGACACGAAAGTTATTAAGAGTATATAGGGAGTCCAAATATAGGCCCCAATAAATTTTGAAAGGATTTCAAAAAAGTCCCAAAAAACCCGAAATCCGGGCGTTCAAGAAAAGCTAAAAATAAAAAAGATAAAAGAAGAGATAAGCATGAAAAAAGTAACCAATGGATAAGTGACACGTGGCAAGTGGATAAGGATGAGGACACGTGTCACAATTCGTATGGATGACATTTTTGTAGTTTTGATAAAGTTTTAAGGGCAAAATAATCAATTAGCGGTTTATATATATATTGAAACATGGAATGAGATTAGAAGGAGAGTGAGAGGCGGCTAAAGAGTACAGAAATAGAGTTGGAGATAGAAAATAGAGAGCAGTCCGTGAGGAAGAAAGAAAAGTCGAGAAAGGAGGAAGAAGAAGAAAAGAAAAGAAGAGGAAGAAGAAAGAGAAGAAAGAGAGGTGATTCCCCCATCCCAAACCTCTCAACCCATCAAGATTTCCACAAGAAAAAGTGAAGGTAAGTTGAGCTAAATCTATGCTTTATTTGATGGGTTTCTAAAAATTTTTAAGTAAATGGATTTTGATGAATTTTATGGGTTAAATTGAGCTAGAATAACTTCAAATCAAGCTTAGAAGAGGGAGGAATCATCAAGGAGCTTTGGAGCATGGAAATTAGTAAGGTGAGTTTGGGTTTGATATATTAAAGTTGATGAAATTTAATTGTTTTTTTTTTAGTTTAAGGTTTTAGTTAAATATTTGATAATTGTTTAAGGTGTTTGATGTGATTTTGAGTTGGAAATGAGAAGGATGAATTAATTTGGTTATTATTAGTATGTGTATAATTTGGAAAATTTTGTGTAATTGAAGAGATTTTAGTGTTTGAATTAATTTTTGGATATTGAATTAATTTTGGAATATTTTGAGTGTGATTGGAGTTGTTGGAATTGAAAAATGATGGATGGTGTAAGTAGACTAGTGTTCAGCCAAAGGGTTTTAGTGGTGATGATTTTGTGGTTTTTGATGTTTGATGATTTTATGTGAAAAATTAAGTGAATTTGAGTCGGTTTGTGTAAAGAAAATGAAAAATAATTGGTTGAAAAGTTTGTTGATGAATTTTGTTAGTGTAGAAAATTTTATGTGTTAAATTAAATTTGAATGATTTAGGTTGTTTTGGTAATGTTTTATATGGTTTCGAATAGCATGAGATTGAGTTTATGGAAGGAAAATAAAGTTAGAATTTATTTGAATGAGAATTGGATGGATTTCGAAAAAATATTATTATTCTAGTATAAGTAGAATTAATTAAATTTAAGTGAATTAATTTTAGTTTCAAATAAAATTAGTGTGTGATGAATTTAAATTAAATTGTAGTCAAAAAATGACGGGCAAACTAATCAAGTATCGAGGAGGTGAAGGACTTCGAGCTACTAAAATTTTCACGATATAGGAAATCGGGAGATTTTCGTGAGCTAGAAATTAAGTCCAAAAGGTTGGTGTACACTTATTTTGCAAATTCAATTTCAATTGCAAAGTTTGGTATTTACAAGTTTTTGAAATATTGTAAATTTGGTTAAATTGATATAGTTATTATAATTGAAATTTGAATTTTTTTTTATTAGTTGGAAATGTTTTGAATGATGATTGGAATAGAAAATAAATTGGAAAACAAAATTTTAAAAATGAAGGGCTTTGAACGAATGTACCCTAAAAAGAAACTTAGGGGTATTTTTATCATTTTAAACTTATTTATGTATTAATTAAATAATATTTGAATAATTTATATGATAATTTAGCAAGTTGAAAAGAAAGTATTCAAAACTCCCTTCATTGGATGAATATATGTAAATTTTGAAACTCAAGGGTATTTTTGTCATTTCGTGCTTAATTTGCATTGGTGAAATAATGTTTGAGCGAAGTATTAAATGAATTAGTGATTTAAAAAGAAAAGTTAAAAAAAAAAAATTAACCCTTGACCGAATATGTGTAAGAAAAGTAAAGTGTTGGTATTGTTAAATTTGGATGTTAGAATAAAGCGTAAAATAATCATTTTAAATGACCAAGATTGGCATTTTAAAAGATTTGAAAAAATAGTTACAAATATGCGAATAAACATTTATGCGATTTAAAATTTATGCTTGGTTTTCAAATATGTGGAATTATTCAGATAATTTGAAATAAAAGATGTTTAAATATGGTTTTAATGAATATCGAACGAAAACAGAAAAGAAACAGAAAATAAACGAATAAGTTCAGAACCTTGACCGAACATATGATGAAAGAAAGACATGAACGTTTTGAAAAGTTTGGATGGGTTAATTGTATAATATTCTCTCTCGAGGATATTATTATTCATATATACGAAATGAATAAATATATAAATATATCCCTTTGCAGAAATAATAAAAAAGATTTTTTTAAGTATTTAACGGAAAAATTTTAGTTATGAAATTTTGAAAATAAATATAAATTATTAAAGTTGAGGGACAAAAAAGAAAAATGTCAGATATTTTTAAGAGAATTCTCTAGAATGTGGTAATTTCGTAATTTTCAAAAAATCTAAGGGTTAAAGGCAAGCTTGACCCATGCCTATAAATAAGCGTGAATGGTGAGTCAGTGGAAAGAGAGAAAAAGGCAAAGTGAGGAGAGAGGGAAAGAAAAGGAGAGAGAGAGAGAGAAAGCTGTCGGCCAGTAGAGGAGACAAGCTGCTGCCATCATTCCAAGTGAGTTTTCGTTGCTTTGGAGGAAAAGATTGAGCTATTGGAAAGTGAGGAGCTCGTGTATGTGAGCTGAGAGTAGGAGCTCGCGTGAGTGGAGCTGAGGGAGCTAAGTTAAGTCGAGCTAGATGTGAGCTGGAGCTAGAGCTATGTGAGCTGGAGCTGGAGCTCGTATGGATAGCTCGAGCTGAAAAGGGTGGAGCAGGCAAGCTAGAGGACGAGGTTGCTGAGAACAGAAATAAAGTAGTTGGGTGGCGAGCTGTGAGTGTGAAATTGTTTTTAAATACTTTTAATTTATTTGGTAATATAATTTTATTTTCATCTAATTGTTTTATGTTTTAGCATGAAAATAAATGATTTAATTGAGTATGGTATGCATCATATATTATTTATTTTTATAGCATGATAAATAAATAGTTTTCAGTTATAGAAAAGTAAAAAGAGGTTCTCAAACCTAGTGGATGGCTCGAGACTGTATAGAGTGACCTTTTAGCTTTAGACCTGACTGGTATACCCCACAGTGTATGACATATATTGGGAGGGTTAGTCTAGCTAACATCAGAGGGGGATCGAGTCTGTTGCACTCTACATTTATGGGGTATTTCTCGATGCACAGCGAGTGATGATAGTTCCACCACGCGTGTACAAGACGTCTTAGTGGCTTTGTCAGAGTGAGCGATACTAGCCTTGCGTCACGTGACCCTTTTCCCCTACACTGAACGGAGCTAGAAATAAAAATGATTTCAAAGAAAATGTTTTCAAAAAATGTTTTTTTGGAGGAAATTTTAATAAATGCGTACACACTCACTAGGCTTTATAGTTTATTATGTTTTTATTTCAAAATCCTCCCCGGGTGCAGGTGTAGGCGCTTCAAGTATCATAGAGCCACGATCAGACTAGGTGGATCCCGACCGACGACACAACATAACTTTTTGTGTAAAATTTATGATTTAGATTTACTCATGTAATTTATATATTTTTCAATTTTATGAATAGGTATTGTAGCACTTTTATGAATGCATGCATGTTTTAGATATTCACATTTTATTTTAATACTATGTTTAATTATTTGGAGCAAGTGAAGTATGATTTATATAGAATTAGTTAAATCGTTATGGGTTCGCTCCATGATGTCCTTCTGGGCCATATTAGTTGGGCTTCAAAAGGGTCTCGTGGGGTGCCCAACAGGATTACTGGATTCATTAGTAGGAATCCGGGTCGGGTCTTGTCAGTTTGGTATCAGAGCCAAGACTTTAAACGATTATAAGATAAAGCTAGAAAATGTTCGAAAGATTGTTTTGGCAAAAGTTTCCCTATAGTTAGATGATTTTTACAAAGTCATTTTCTACTTCATGCATTACATGATTTTTGTGCATTTCATAAAATCATGCATCATCGAGGTCGACCACCTACTAGAAAAGCAGCTGTTGAGGTACCCACACAGAGGGAGAGACACGTTGACGAGTTTGTCAACGTGCTTATAGGCCAAGCTAGACCTTCGTAACCTACGGAGCACGCAGGTGGGAATATGGATATAGAACGACTAGCTCAAATGTTGGTAGTAGCTTTGCAATAGCCGCGGAAGTCAGGAGTTTCTATCGAACGCGCTTGGAAGTTAGGCGCTAGATCTTACTGTAAGTCCTCACCCAGATTTATTATTTTACAGTATTAAAAATCTTCGAATTGAGTTATTGTCGAATCATAGACCTCCAGTAATATTATTTGAGACTGATTATATTTTCGTATCGCAAATCGGATGTTGTTTGGCTGACCCCGGTACGTATACAAAGTGAATAGGAAATTCAAACCAAATCAATTTATGATTTTGTTGTGAGTGTTACATGGAATAGACTTGAAGAAAAGTCAAAATCCATGTCATTAAAGTTGCACTAATAAATGAATAACAAATTAAAAGTTAAATATGGATTATTAAATATTAGTTGTCATGCATTACTTACTAATTAGTATTTTAAATTCATGAATTGTCAAACTTGTCCCTTTATGGAAAAGGTTACATGTGATACAAGAAAATGGCATTTTAGTCATATTAAGTTAGAAATCATGATATAAGTGATGACCACTTAAAAAAACACCTCACTTGATCGGTCAAACAAAGAAGAAAAAGCAACAAAGTAAGATGAAACAAAAGAAGTTCACGGCAAATAAGAAAAAGGGGATATCATTGTAATTTTTGCAAATGTTATACATATATATAAGAGTGTGTTAGTCATAGTTACTAACACTTAGAAGAAAAATTGAAGCCAAATAGATTGAGAGAGTGGAGAGTGAGGGACAACAGCTTTGGGAGAGGAAGAGCAAGCTATTTTAATCTCCTTTCAAACCTTAAATCCATTTTTCTTCTTGGTTCAAGCTAGAACCTCATATTCTAAGTGAAAAAATAGTAAGTATACTTCCCTTACTTTATTTCAACTTCCATTTATATCGTAATATATTTGGTTTAAAGATAGTACAAAATGATTTTCCAAATTATAAGTTGGATACGTTTGATATTGAGTAAAAAGTTAGGTCTCAAATCAAGAGATGAGATTCGAAGAAAAAAGTTATTTTCAAAACGTTTAAAGTAAAGTTTGAGTTAAAAACCATTTGTATACCATAGCATTAGCGTTTTGGCACTACGCGGCGATGTAGAAAATTTCGCTCGTAGTTGTAAGTGATACAATAGGATACAATGTAGAAAATTCTGTACCTAGTTATAAGTGATAGTGAGAAGTTGCACTATAATACACGATGTAGAAAATTCCTTGTTGTAGATGCTCATAGTTGAGATCATTTTACCCTACGTCGCGATGTAGTAAATTCCGCACGTAGTGGTCGAGATAATATAGTAACTTCACATTGATGTTAGTAGAAAAATCGTTACGTGATGCTTAGAGTACCCTAAGTATACACATGGTCTTTTTATAATAAATGGTTTTAAAATTGAAACTTTCAACATCTATATAAATAGAGCACCACTATATAGTATTATTATTATATGACAAACTAACCTTTTATTTTTATTATGTAACTCGCTTATCTCATCAGGTGTGGTTATAAATAACTCCGTGGCCTAAAGATCGTCATTTCAATTATAGGTGGGCGTTGCCTAAATATATCGTCGAAAGGACTAAATAATTATGTAAATGAATCATGAACATGGAAGCAATTGTATAATTATGTTTTGGGATATGTATATAATAGAAACACTCACACACGATATATATATTTACCATATATATGTGAACACCTATGTGTTTTATGGAATTTATTTTGAAAATGCATGTTGTGGAACGTGTATTGTGAAATTGAAAAGAAACATGTTGTGGAATATAAGAAGTTGGGAGGTGATCAAAGATAGTTGAAGTGTTTTTATGCAGGTTAAATTTTGGAAATGTTTAATTTACAGTTGTTATGCTGTCAAAATTTTGAAAAATTTCGTTTTAAGAAAACACGAAAAATTTACACTGACCCGACTATTTTAAGAAAAAGAAAACCAAAATTTTAAGTTAAACGAGTAAACCGGCTAAGTAAGTTAGGGGTTTGCTTCTCGGATTTCTTCAATCCGACGAGTCGGGTTCAGGAAGTCCATTGAAGTGCCCGGCAAGATCCTCTAGACAATAGCCTATAGAAGGTCTGGTTCGGGTCTTGTCACTTACAATGGGATTGGAGACCCGAAGAGCGCCCTATCATGGTTAGAGACAAGCGAGGAAATCTTCTAGGTAATGGGTTGCTCCAAGGACCAGATGATACCCTTCGCCGCCTTCCTATTGAAAGACAACGCTAAAGATTGGTGGAGGGCGCTGAAGAGGCGAAATCTAGCCGAACTACCCTAAGCGCAATTCAAGCAAGAGTTCATGAACAAGTTCTATCTAAGGAGCTACCAGGATGCTAAGATTGAAGAATTTTTTCGATTAGAGCAAGGTAAACTCTCTGTAGCTGACTACGAGCGGAGATTTTTAGAACTAGTTCGTGTTGTGTCGCTCATCGTGGACAATGAGGAGCAGAAGACCAAAAGATTCATAGCAAGTTTAAATCTGATGATCCAAGCTTATGTTTCTTCAACGGCTCATACTCAGTACGAAGAGCTGGTAGAAGCCGCGATCAAAATGGAAAGAAGCTTTGAGACCATCCCTAGACCAGGGTAATCGACCCTAAAGTGCAGATGGACTGAAGGTTCTTCAGGAGGACCCAGCAAATTCACTAGAAATGGGGAGTCATCTGCTGGATTGGGTAGCCGAATATTAAGCCAAGGGTTGCAATTGAGTTAAAGTTCTGTAAGGCAGTCAGTCGGATCCGAAAGCAGTAATGAGAGATGGAAGAATTGGCCTGTGTGTCGGAGGTATAGGAAGATGCATCCGAGTGAATGTCTTCTAGGTAACATCGGATGTTTTAAATGCATTCAATAGGGCCATTTTATGAAGGATTGTCCGATGACAGTTGCAACATTCAGATCAGAGATCAGGATCGTAGCGCCGGAGCAGTCTAGCGGAGGCAGGAAACTAGGGCGAAGGAGTTTCCAAGCTAGAGGTATAACCAGTTCCGGCCAGTCTAGCATAGCATCAGGTAAAGGAGTAGCCCCCTAACAGGACAGCCAGGGAGGCCTCGCGTATAGGCTCGAGTCTTTGCGATCACCCATTGGATTGTGCTATAGTAGTATCTATCCTTGTTGGAGATTCACATTTGGCTAAGAAAATGCTAAACGCTATCACATGGTAAAACAGTTGCTGAGAACAAGAGTTTCTAGCAATCTGAATGCAATGTTCCATGAAATACGAAAAGCGCTTATCATAAGCGTCATGACCGCTATTGACGAGACCCAATCTAGACCTTCTCTAGGCTTTTATCTGGAGGGTCTCGCCGGGCACTCTAATGCTCTTAAGCTCGATTGGTCAGCTAAATGGAATTCGTGGAACGAACCCTGAAACCTGTTCGTTTAATCTTGTTTTGAAACTAATTTGATATCCTTATTTTACAGCAAATTGGGTTGATTTGCCAAATTTAAAATTTTCATTTTCCACTTTAGGTCATAAAATCAACCATTTAATTTTCAAATCTAAAACTATTTTAATAATAATTCGGTAGCATAACGACTGCATTTTTAGGGTTCCCAAATTCCTGCAATTGAAAGATACACTCCCAAAATAAATCAATCTCAACCCAATTTCTTTTGTTCCACAAACATGCATTTATCCACATAAAACCTCAATTGATAACCAAATGCTTTTCACATCATATAAAACATTATAGCTAGTTATATCACAACATATATAATACATATTCACAAAGTAGTATCGCAAAAGGATACAAAATATGCATGAAATTTGTTGGATTTTAATTACAACAAAATACAATATGACTTAAATGATGCATCCATCGATGTGCCTACCTAATTTGTTGCAGAAGTTTCTATTTTTGTTTTTGCATTTCGATCGTCCGTGCGAGTACTTGTAGAGGTTTTATAAAACATAAAAAACAATAATATGAACTTGAAACATTTCAATGACTACATAATTCATAACTAAACGATTGTAAACTCATTACCAATTATAAGCTTATCAAAATTGTAGAGATTTCCATAATTTTTTTTTTTTTTACTTCGAAAAGCATCATTTACACCCACTAACTTCTATGTCACGTGACAATTTTTATTTAACGTCAACCGTGACGCTACTAATACTTCTAAACAACCACATAGTGTAATTTTCTGCATCGCCAACCGTGGTGTGAGCTACTATATAGGTTTAGCGATTACGTGCGGAATTTATTGCATCGTAATTGTAGCGCAAGATACTATATCAAAATCTAGGCAACTACATTGCGGAACTTTTATATGTAGCATTGTACTAAACTGAAACTCTGAGCGACTATGTGTAGAATTTTTTGCATCGCTCCCCATACCACTAACTCATGCAAAACTTTGAGGGGGTCTACGAAAGGCCTTTGAAAATTCTTTTTCTCTACTAAGTGCAACATGCACCAAAACAACTTTCCTTTTGAAAATTTTCTTCTAAGTGCATTAAGCATTAAATCGCTTATCTTTTGAAACTCTTGAACTAAAGCTTTTAAGCTCGATCTTTCAAAAAGTTATTTTACTTTCAAAATTTATTTTAAACATATATTAACATTTTTCATAAACTTTTTGATGGCAATAAAATTACATTAAACTACACAAATGTACATAGTGTGAGTTAGTATACTCAGCTCAAATCCACACTTGCCAATGAGCTCTAATGAGCCTTCCTAGCTTCACTAGGTTGCTCTGCACCTACACATCATATTCTTATTCAAACTTTGCTAGAATAGACTTCATGAAACTACAAATGAAACTTTGAATACACTTAACTCTATTGAAAACCCTTTTGACTACAATATTCCCATCTAATTTCTAACTTAACCAAGGCTTTTAAATTCCGATTTCTTTTCACGAATCTCACTTATTATCACCTAGAAACACCCCGATACACTCGTCATAATTTTCTGGAGCTTGGAACGAAAATTCCTCATTTTAGACCCCCAAACCCGAATGCTATACCCAGCCCTATCCATGGGTTTTTTTTGCTTCCATTTTCACTTGGATCACCTCTCTCTCTCTCTTATTTAGGTCGTTCATAAAACGGTTTCAAAAAATTCTAAGTATCGAGGGATGAAACCTATGAAAAACACCTATTTTTCGACATTTTTTTATACACATTTTTAATAAACATGCAATGAACTTAATTCTTTCGTATCTCATGTTCTTTCACTTAATTATGATCGAATATACGCAATTCATGCATCAAAGAACGCATTTGGTGTGAAATTCCTAAATGCCCTTCAACTAAGCCCTTAATTCTTAACTTCTCTCTACACTTATCTTTGTTTAATTCTATCCTTTCCAATTGGTTTTCTACCATCTAATATGCTTGAATTCAAGCTTACATACATCAAAGCTCAATGAAATCACCTATTTCTCCTTATGGCCGAAAATCACTCATGTACACACAACACTTTATCTCTTTCATTTTCTAGGATTTCTACTTGACAACTCTCTTAGGCATTTTGTCAAACATATTATCTACATTCAATTCACTTAAACCATGCTTAAATCACATTTTAGGGTTCCTCCTACATAAACCCTAACTTGCCTTTCTTAATTGATTTCTATTAGATTAAACTTCCCTTTTGATTTGCTATGGTTCTACTCTTAATTAACATCAAAACCCCCATCAATTTTACGTCAAAACCCAACTCAATCATCAACGCAACATACTAACTCAACTAACTTTATACTTGAAGAAACTATGAAAACTTATCGAAATTTTTGCTTAAGTTTTGATCCTCTTGCTTGAATCTACTCAAATCCTTGTTTTGAACTTCAAAATCACTTGAAATTTGCTTGAATCTTCTTCCCCTTCCTTGGTTATCCCTTTCACCTTTCTTTCTCTCTATTTTGCTTAAATTGTTTCTAAGTATGGATGACTAACCACTCATATATATAGGCCTCCATTTATGAAATTACCCTTGAAGTTTGGTAGTTAATTATATGTCATGCCACTTCTTGAAAATTAACCAAAAGTGTCCTTCAACTTTGTACTAATCTCATGGCTTTTTCTTAACTTTTATGAATTCTCATACTTCCCGACAACTCATTGATTCTAACCACTTCTATATATATATAACTCTATATTTGCCAAAATGACCATTTTTGCCCATCTTTTGATTTTTGCATTAATCTTAAGTTAAGTAAACATACTAAACTTTCACTAACATGGTATTCTTATTTTTAATGGGGTTATTTATAGAACTTAGTAGTTTCATGGCTGAGTTTATTCACTAATACTAGGAAGTCTGAAATTATGACAACGGGACTTACAATTTCTCCCCTTTTTATAAAAATTTCATCCTCAAAATTTTAAACTACATACCTGATTCAAATAAACGTGGATACTGGGCGCGCATGTAAGCCCTTTTTCGTAACTTACAACGTCCTAACATTAGTAAATAAACTAAGCGGTCAAGATGCTAGAATCCATAAATAACCTCATTAGAGGAGGGAATATAATGTCAATAAAAGCTAGAAGTTACTTTAACTTAAGATTTGTGCAAAAAAAATCAAAAGAAGGGCAAAAAGGGTTATTTTGCCAAGTAAAGAATTATATATATCTAAGTATTTTAATCACTTATATATATATATATCTAAGTGATTAAAATACTTAAATTGGGGGAAATTATGAAAATTTATAGAAGTTAGTTTGATGTCATGAGATTAGTAGAAAGTTAGAGGTCATTTTAACAAAAATTGAAGTGATGGCATGACTTGTAAATAACTATCAAAGTTTGAGGGCAAAACCATAAGTGCATGCCTATATATATGAGTGTTATCTTCCAACACTTAGCCATTTTATGAAGCAAAAATAGAGACGGAGAGCATGTGAGGGACGGCAATTGGAGGAGGAGAAGAGGAAGAAGAGCAAAGTTTTCTAAACTCACTTTTAAGGCTCCAAATTAAGGATTTAGGATGATTTAAGCTTAAAGAACAAGAATTTAGCAAGGTTAAGGTAAATTGTTCTCATTTTCTTTAAGTTTTATGATAGTTGAAGTAGTATGTATCTGTTTATGGTTGGATTATTTATTTGAGGTGTTGTAAATGGAATTTTGATTCAAATTTAGTGTAGAACCCAACTTAATCAAGAATAAAGCTAGGATTATAAGGAATCATGCATGAATGGTGATCTAGGGTTTATGTAGAATAAACCCTAAGTGTTGAATTAAGTATGTTTAAAGTAAAATTAAGTGTAGATTAAGTGTTTGTTGAAATGCTTGAGAGAATATAACTTAAGAAATTAAAAAGAAATGAATTGTTATGCGTGTGAGTATGGTTCGGCCATTAAGGGGAATGTGTAATCCCTTTGAGACTTAATCCATTTAAACTTAAAATCATGTTTATTAGAGTTTAAGAAATGTTATAGAAAAGATAGAATTAAGAAAACCGAGTGTAAAGACAATGAAGGTGTTAGTGAGTTGAAGGGCATTGTGGAAACTCATCTATAATGCATTCTTTAATCTATGAAATGAATGTTTTTGATTAAAATTAAGTGAAAGAACATTAGGTATGAAAAAAAATGACTTCATTGCATGTATGATGCAAAAATGAGCATGAAAAAGTGTTAAAAAATAGGTGTTTTTCATAGGTTTCACCCCCTGATACTTAGAATTTTTCATAACCATTTTACAAGCAAGCTAAATGAGAGATAGGGAGATGAATGGAGTGAAAATAGAAGTGGAAAAGCCCATGGGTTGGGCTGTGCACTCAATTCGGGTTTAGGGGGTCCAAAAATGGTGATTTTGAGTTTCGGGCTTCCGGTGACCATTTTAAGCATTCCGGAGTGTCCCTAAGTGATAATAGATAGGGCTTGTGCAAAGAAATCAAAATTTGAAAGCCCCAGTTAAGTTAGAAACTAGATGAGAAGGTTGTAGTCTAAAGAGGTTTTAATAGAGTTCATTGCATTGAAAGTTTCAATTGTAGTTTAATAAAGTTCATTCTAGCAAAGTTTGAATGAGAATGTGATATGTAGGTTAGAGCAAGCTAGCAGAGTAAGAGAGACCCATTAAAGCTTGTTGGCGAGCATGGACTTGAGGTGAGTATACTAACTCACACTATATTTATTTGTATCATTTAATGTAATTTTATTTGTTGTCAAAAATATTTATGAAAAATATTAATATGTGTTCAAAGTGATTTTTGAAAGTAAGAATATCTTTGTGGAAGATGAGCTTAAAAGCTTTAGTTTAAAGATTTCAAAAGATAGGTTATTTGACAGGCTCCTTTCTAACTATACTAGCTAGGCAACCTGCCCGGCACCCTACAGTGGCTTCCCAGTCGAGATCTGCTCCTGCTGAAAAGTTTCCGTGGAGCTAAGCCTCTTTTCTTCCTGAAATTACTTGAAATCTTTTTAATTCTGAAAATGGGTAGGAATTTTGTTCGTTGAAAATAACTTTATGAAAATAGAGTTTTACGAAAATCCGGCAGCACAACGACTGTTTTTCTAAAATTTCACCCTGTAAAATACTTCACAAAACCTGTATAAGTTTATTCAATATATTTCCATAATCAATAGGCCTCAGGCCCTTTTCAAATTCACAATCATTCAATGATACGGAAAGTAACTTGATTAAATTCTTAAAATGTCATACATGATATTTACATAAAATCCTTAATCCAAAACAATATTTACAAAACTTGAGAAATCTAAAAACAATAGTAAATGCAATACATGTTAACTTGTCTAAAACTAGTGCAGCGTGATCGCGTCTGTAGCTCGCCTGTACGTCCGATGAAGATACTTCTGCCGCGCTGCTCGCTCCTGCACCTAGGGAGGATTTTTAAATAAAATAGAAAACGATGGTGAGAATAACTAAGTGAGTGTACTTAATAATAAATTCTGCTTTCATTATTATTTTGAAAACGATACAGCTTATTTACGCAAAAGATTCTTTTAGTAAACTTTTTGCAATTGAATTTTTCTTATTATTCTAAACTAACGTCTATTGACGTATTTGATTTCTTTACTAACTTAGAAGGGTAACTCTAGAAAAACTCGTTCTCTTAAGCTCTTAAAGTAAATATCTATATGACATTAAATACTAGAAATTTTCTGTTTGCGTGTGCTCAGATACGGGAACTTGGGATTACGATTCCCCCCAACATCAGAAAATACGGAAACTTGAGATTACGATTCCCTCGGAATATTAAGTCGTACGGGAACTTGGGATTATAATTCCCCCCGTTTATTAGGTGTACGGGAACTTGGGATTACGATTCCCCCCGTCTATTACCATACACGCATAGGGTACCTCGGCCGGGTTCTGTTAAAGGTCAAGATATACTAAAGAGATATTAATTACCTTTAAAATTATCTCATAAGTGTTTCGTTTTCTAGTTATGGTTTAAAATAGAAAAACTTGTTTTCTAGAGCAAAAACTCAATTATTGAAATAACGTTCTCATGTATCTTTATGACTAAATACATATATACTACTATACATGCATTATAGGGAAAACGATAATAGTCTAAAATGTTACTTGAATAACATAATAATCATAAACTAAAATAGTATCGCATTAATAATTTCATATAACAGAATTCGCGAAAGCTTTATAAAATGCACAATCACAACTTGCTTCCAATAACTGATCAACCACTCCTGTTATAGCTCTCGTCCGCTCGTCGGTTCACCTACGATTGGTTTCAATCAAGCTTTCGTTAAAAAACGGCTCATGCACAAACTAAACTTAAACCACACGAGAATTTCTAATCACGACAATTCAAGCGATTATCCCTACACAATAACAATACGGAGAATTAATATTCGCACGGAGACTAGCTCGAACCAATTCATTATCGCAACAAAAACTACTCAAAACTCTATGGTTACAAAAGTAACTAAAGTAACATCATCGACATCTCATTCTAATGGATTCAATAAAAAGAAGATTCGAAGCTAAACGAATAACATAAAACTTACGCGATTTCAACTAGTTATCGCGAATTATCGTTTTTAGCGTTTCGGGCGATTCCTTCGTTTCCAATTAAACTTATCATCAATTTCTACTCGTGACTTTACTTAAAACAAGGCAAACGAATATTCAAACACTTTAAAGCACAAACATGAAAAATATGGCATCAAGCTTGATGAATATCCATTTCCTGATTCAACTCCGAAATTTCGATAATTTAATGATTTCGCGCGAAACAAAAACTATCCGATTAACTCAAATATATTTCAAACTATCCTAACATCAACCTTAACACTTTAACGGGCTTAATTACGCCTCGAGGCAGCTTGATAACATCATAAATACTTTCACATTCGACAACGAAAAATTACAAACGAAAAACATTTGCATTCGCGGAAAACTCAACCGAATCGCTCGAAAATAATTCCTCAATATCTGAATGACTATCCGATACTTTAAAACATACTAATACTAACTATTTTCCACAACAACGAACTCGAAACTAAAAGTGTAACATATCAGCCCTTAACTTTCCTATAACAGCCCGTAATCCATTTCAAAACGAAAACAATCGAAAACAATTTCATTCCAAAAACACAACCAATAATATCGAGCGAACCTTCACACTAACGAGGTTCTCAATCCTAAAAGCCAATCATAATATCATCAATTATCAACCATAACTGAATTCTAAATATTTTCCATCCAAACTAAAACCATAATAAAAGCTTACCTCTCTAAATTCGTTCGAAAACTTCAAAATTCACTCGCGAAGAGTTGCCCAATATCCGATGATCAACCGAACCTATAACAGCCCCTCCTTGCTTGCATGTACTGCCTCCTCTTGGTTTCGCTTCACCTCAGGCCTGGAATGGAGTTCTCGGCCTGACAGTAGCTGCTTAGCAGCAGCCCACACAATGGCGACAGCAGCAGCACGGTAGCAACTCCTCAGCTCACGGTCTGACTCCTCTTTGCTGCTCTTTCTCTCCAGATCAACCAGCAGCTGTCTTCTTTGTTTACGGCTTGACAGAATCTAATCGACAGCAGCTCATGATGGCAAACTCACTGAAAGGACCCAACTCGGATATCCCTTAAAGAGATCCGAGCGGAGCCCTCCCGGCACCCCACAAAATCCTTACAGTCTTTAAGTAGGTGACTTAAAAGGACTCCGTGAAGTTAAGCCGTAAAACAGTTTCATTTCTTAATCATTAAAAATTCAGGGTGAAAAATTTTCGGCAGCACAACGACTGTTTTTCCGACATTTTCAACTTTTTCAAAACACCTGTAAAACAATTAATAATAGTTCAAAATGCATACATTCATTTCCACTTCCAAATGGGACCTCAAGTCCATCGCAAAATCCACATTTCAATGCAATTCGAGTCTTTAAAACTAAAACCATTTCAACTTAAAAGAAAACATTCCACATGCATGATAACGTAATTAAAGTTATAAAACTTAAATATTTACATCACATTAAAATCCGTTATACAACAAAAATTTACTTTAATTTCACAGTTTCGGTCGCCTGATAAGCTTGCCTACTCTTGAGCTGAAGATCTGCCGCCAGGAGGACTCGAACCTGCGTCTGGGGAGTTTTTAAAACAAAATAAACAAGAAAATAATGAGCCAAAAATGCTCAGTGAGTGCTATACAGTTCTAAATACGTTTCTTTTCTAAAAACCTTTTGGCAAAATGCGAAGTTTTGAAATAACTTAATTAAAACATGCATTTCATAATAGTATACCGTCATTTTTATACATAATTTACTTGAAAACAAGATACAAAATTATAAGCATCGTAAAATTCGTTCATAACATAATCATAAGTTCATAAATAAACTCATAAAATCATAAATCAATCCTCAGTCATAAAACATATATCCAATAGGACCCGGGGAAATCATGATCACCGCCCGGTCTTGGGTCACCGGTGGTGAGGACGTGCAATCTCAGTCATAACCACTATGCCGCGGTATGTTACCTCGCTGCACATAGGGCATCAGTCATGATAGTACCTTACATACGCGTAGAGGGCGACATGACAGACTCATGACAGACTCGATCCCCCCATAGTTAGTGGACTTTCCCCCGACAGACATGCCATACGCGCAATAAGGCACTTCGGCCGCATAACAGTCATAATTCAGTCATAATAAGGATGGGTAGCCATTGGTTTTGAAATCCATTATCATGCTAAAATAATATTTGTAAAACATGTTCCTTCGCTTATAAAACGAAACATAAAAGCACATTTCAATAACAAGTTATACGATCAATATTACTTTAAATACAAATATAAACAATTCGAAGCGTATAACATTCCTGTAAAGCGTATATCATTCATATAAATTCATTTAAATGTTAAAACGTTTAATTCTTTCATGAAAGCATAGAAATCATATAGAAATCATAGTGTAATAATCATTTCATAAAACAATTTACACTCACCGATTTCTATCTCACGGAAACGATCGGATTTTCTACCTCACGCTATTTCTTCAACTTCGCTTTTCTTCGCCTTATCGATGCCTAAATAAGTTAACATTCTAACATAAGCATGAAGAACTACGCTAATCAAATCCAAAGCAACATCATGAAGCCATAATCTAATGGATTCAACAAAAGAATAAGCGAACTATCGCGACTTATCGATTTTAACGTTTCACGCGTTTCCTTCATTTCCAATTAAACTTATCGTCCATATTACTCGTGACTTAACTTAAATCAAGGCAAACAAAGATTCAAACATGATAAAGTGTAAACGAGAAAAATATGGCAACAAGCTTAACAACTATACATTTTTCCGATTCAACTCCAAAATCGACAATTTAACGATTTCGCGCGAAACTTAACTATCCGATTAACTTAAACGTATCTTAAACTATCCTAACATCGACTTAACATCATGATGGGCTTAAACACAACTCAATACAGCGAGAAGACATCATAAACGTTTTCACAATCGACAACGAAAATCACAACTAAAAACATTCGCACTTGCGGAAAACTCGACCAAATTGCTCGAAAACGATTAATCAACGCTCGAACGATATTTCAATACTTTCAAATACACTAAAATGCATCCTTTTTCATGTTAACAAACTTGGAAATAAAAGCACTACATGACAACCTCTTTATCATATCATAACAGCCCACACAACGAATAATCCACGGACTTTCAACATCGGCAATCAATCGACAACAAAACGAAACAAAACAAACGAACCTCCGCACTAACGAGGTTCTCAATCCTAAGCCCAAACATAATATCATCACTTTATCTCAACTCAACTTAATCAATATTCGTTGAAATGAATTCCATAAAATCATAACATACCTTTCGAAACTCAATACGAAGCTTTGAAACGACAAAATTCACTCACAAACGATCGCGACGACGACTAATCTCTCACGATAGCAAGCTGTCCCCTACCACCAACTACTGACTTCTCTTCAGGATTGCTGTGCAGCTCACGGCCTGACTGGGCAGCAGCTCGCACAACTCGGCTTGCGACGACAGCAGCTCACCAAGGCGGCAGGACACGGCGACAGCAACTGGCAGCAGCAAGGACCGCGACACGGCAACACCAGCCCCTTCACGCAAGCAGCAGCAACCTCACGCCAGAACCTCACGCCACCAGCAGCTTCAACTCATGGCAGTACCCACCAGGCAGCAGCAACGCCCACACGCCAGAAGTAGAACGGTTCCAGCTCGGCAGCAACAGTCCACGCACAGCAGCGACCACCATCACTTCACGCCATCAGCTCACTTCCTTGCTGCTCTTCACTCCACGGCCTAGATTCACCTCTCCTTGCTTCTACCCTTGCATGCATGATCAGATCTGATCATTTTGGGGCTTGGACGGCACATGCATCAACGGAAAAAGATCAATCTTCTTCCAGCTCGCGACTGCCTCTTCTTGCTCTTTACGGTCAGCAGCTTGCAAATCCAACTCTCTCTCCTTTCTCGGTCTCTCAGATCAACTTTTGATTCGACAGCCTCTTGTTCTCTCTTCAGCTCACGGGCATGACCATTCTCTCTCGGTCAAGAAGAATGAAAGATGAAGAAGAAGGTTGCATGCACGAGCTTCTCTCCTCTCACGGTCAGCTTTTTGAATGGGAGGCCGAAAGTTATAAGCTTTTGTTTACTTCACTTTCACTTCATTTTTAATTTAATATTTCAAAGCTGCCACTTGTCCCCCATTCATTTCCAATTTAACACTTGTCTCTAACATACAATGCATGCCTTACACGTGGCACAAGAGCAATTGTTTCGCTTGTCGATTTCAATGCATTCTCTCATTCCGATACCAAGCTTGAATCCGATTTCGTCCGTCCGTCCGGGAAACCGCTTATGACTTGATTTCGTCATCGGGATTATTTACTAAAATTCACATCCGTCATTGCACTCTAACATAAATTTTTATTCCTCGAAAATACTTATTCCGAATATTTTCGGTCTTGAAAATTATATTTTTCCTATCGAAACGCGATCCAATCAGAAAATAATTCACTCATCGACGATGAAGATTTTGGGTTTTACACTCACGGCAACATCAAAGTCACGACAACAGCTTCCTCTTGCTTGCATCACGAGCTCCTTTTTGCTTGCATGCACGGCTGGAGTTCTCAGATCTGTCCTTGCATGCATCCAGCTTGCTTCAGATCTGAATTCTCCTTCAACCTTGCATCACCTTGGTCTGTCAACAGTTGTCACTCTCGGTTCTCTTTCACGAGTAGCATCTCTCACTCTCGATCACTCTCTCGATTTTCTCTCACTCGATCTTACACTTTGGGTCTCTCTTCTCTAATTCTCGTTCTCTATCTCTCTTCATAAGCTCTCAGATTTGTTTTGATATGAAGGCCGAATGACTCTTGCCTTGGTTTTGGGATACAACTCTCTCAAGTTCTCTCTCTCGGCTTTGAGATTATAAGTGACCGAATATGTTATTTGTTTCCAATCTTTGCTTTTCAATTTATTTCATTTCTTCTTTTTCACTTTCACTTTTTGCTTTTATCTTTTGTTTAATGCATAGTTTGACATGTG
This sequence comes from Dimocarpus longan, assembly GCA_022984855.1. NCBI lineage: Eukaryota > Viridiplantae > Streptophyta > Magnoliopsida > Sapindales > Sapindaceae > Dimocarpus > Dimocarpus longan. The sequence continues at coordinate 1,690,782 of CM041026.1, forward strand.
TCATTCATGCACACTATCACTATGCCACTTGTCCTTGCTCACCCTTTGCATGTGTGACAAGTGTCACTTTCATGCACTAACTTTATTTTATTTAAATTCTTCCATGCATTCTCTTGCTTTGATTCCGATATCGAATCCATTTTCGTCCGTCCGTCCGGGAATCCGCTTTTAATCGCTTTCACCTTCGGAATTATTTTAAAATTTCGAATCCGTCTTCACGAACTCGAATTTTTTTTATTATTCTAAAATAATTATTCCGAATATTTTCGGACTTGATAATTATATTTTTTCTATCGAACGCGATCCATCAGAAAATATTTCGCTCTCCGACGAACGAGATTTTGGGTTTTACATTATTTAGTGCTTAATGCACTTAGAAAGAAACTCCAAAAGCTAATTGTTTTGGTACTTATTGCACTTAGTAAAGAAAAAAAGTTTCAAGGGCCCTTCGTATACCTCTCAAGTTATGTATGAGTTGGCGCTACGGTTAGCGATGCAGAAAATTCTGCTAGTCGTCGCTTAGAGTTTCAATTTAGCATAGCACTACATTTTGCGATGCAGAAAATTCCGTAATGTAGTTGCTCAGATTTGATATAGTGTCTTGTGCTACAAGTTGCGATGTAGTAAATTCCGCATGTAGTCGCCAAGCTTATATAGTAGCTCGCACCATGCTTGGCGATACAGAAAATTTCGCTACGTGGTTATTGAGAGTATCAGTAGTGTCACGATTGATGTTAGTTGAAAATCGCCATGTGACATAGTAGTTGGGGTTACGAGTGGTGCTTTTAGAAGTAAAAAGAGTTTTGTAAAGATTTTTATAATTTCAATAAGTTTATGATTGACAATAAATTTACAATTGTTTAGTGGTGAATTATGTAAATGTGGAAATTGTTTCAAGTTCATATTGTTGTTTTTGTTATGGTTATGTTTTATAAACTTCCACAGGTACTCACACAGACGATCGTAACACAAAAATAAAAACAAAAACTTCTGCAACAAATTAGGTGGGCATGTCGATGGTTACATCACATGAATTAAATTACATTTTGTGTTGTAATTAAAAGTGAAACAGTTGCATGCCTTGTTTTGTATCTTTTGTATCACTACTTTATGGATATGAGTTGTATATATTACGATGTAAATAGATCATAAAGTTTTCTGTGACATGAAAATATTTTATTCTTGTTGAGGTTTTTATTCGAACATGTGAATGTTTGTCGAAATGCATGATTGTGGAAAATAAAGAAGTTGGGTTGTGATTGATATATTTTGGGAGTGCATATTTCATTTGCAGGGATTGGGAATGACACGACCCTACCCGACCACTCTAGAACTCATGTCGGATAAGCATCGTGCGAGCACCCCAACGGATACTCACAACTCCTTACGCGGCGGAGAGAAATCTGCGGAGCGAACCCTAACTGTTTACTCCTAAACCTTTCTTTTGTGTCCTATTGAAATTCCTTTTACATTCACATCGTTGGGTTGGTTTATTTAAAACTCAGATTTGACTTGCATTTCAAAACAAAAATCGGTCGTATAATGGCTGTTTTAAAGACTACCAAAAAAAACTACAAACATTGAAAACACATCAATATCTTCTTTTACTTATCCAACCCAACTTCATTTCCTCAATCATAGGCATCTAAACTCAACATAATCTATCAACCATAGTCATCACTAAGGCCATCAAGACTTAACTTCAAGTAAACTAAAACGAAACCATCAAGAGTCAACCATTAAATATAGACATTAATACATAAAGTAGCTTACTATAAACTTAAACATAGATCACCTATGTACATCAACGTAACTCTTTAAACTTTATATCTCAACTCATAATATCATTCTTAACTTATGAATACATAACATATATATATTCTAATGTGCCATGGTTTGACTTCAATAACATAAAAAAAACATTAAAGACATCAATAGCAGCCTTTGTTGTGTCGTTGCCCACCTATCTCGTTTGAGCAGCTATTTACAGGTCTTCACACATGCCTATACCTGGAAGAGTTTCAAAACAAAATAAAAGGGGAATGAGCTTACAAAAGCTCAGTGAGTGCATTTAGTGTCTTAGTAACATTAATAAATTTCTTGGATAAATATAACTCATAATATAAATATAACTCAAAGCTTTATAAACATAAAATGTAAATAAATCTATTAATAGAAAATAACATAATAACTTATAATATCTCTTAAGTCACGTATGCGGAATGATACATCGCATATTAACTCTCTCTCGGTTAGGAGTGAAATGCTCCATCACTTCCGTAGAATGAGAAATGTCCCACTTGTACAAAGACATAATAGTAGGACATAACATTTTCTCATTTGCTATTAATAAGGATATACTTATAGTATGTAAAACATTGTACTAAACTCAACATATAAACTTTTATAAACTCAAGTGCACATACTCAAAACCATATGCTATAACATCACATATCATATGATAAAAACCATACTCAAAGGTATTCAAATTAATTTATTCAAGCACCATAACTTCATGAAATTAAAATGAACTCAATTATAAACTAAATAGCTCAAAGTTATTTTAAAATTCTTAAGCACTCACCTTAGCTTTGCTTATTTTACTTACTGGAAAACAAAACTATCAATCCTCGTGCCTCGCCCCGCTAGTCTCCATGTCGCTTACATAATATTCATAGCTTTAATAAAAATCATTCTAATGATTTAAAATGATTTACTACTTTACAGTCCATAAAAGCGCATTGTTTTGACCATAACTTGGACAATTTTTTATCGGAACCTTTTCGTTCCAATTCCTACACGTTACTATGATATTCATGCACATTTTAGGGTCTATTTTAACTCAAACTAAGGGCAATATGCCCAACCCTCTACAACTAAAGATATAGGCCTAGTTTGCTCATATGCGTTTCTCGACCATTTATGCCTAAACTTGTCTCACGGATTTATCTTTGATCTAATCTTTAAATTTTCAATTTCTTTGGAAAATTCTTACTTTTAGACCCCTAGGATTATCCCCATATGGTTCGTTTGGTCTTCGGAGGCTTAAAATGAAAAGTTAACTTTTTAATTAAACCGTTTGATCGAAAAAAAACAGTTTAAAAATCGACGATCGTTTTGTGTCCATTCTTTTTTCTAACATCTCCTTATCACATAACTAAGTCACCAGTAAAGTTTCGTCAAAAAATTCCAACCGTAGAAAAAGTTATGCATGGTTTTCGCCTTTTTTTTTTTTACTACACTTTTCTAGGCGTTTTGGGTGACTTTGAGTAGCTAACTTCATTTATTACTTTTTCTACCTTATATATGTCTAATTATACTCATTTACAATTTAGGGATGCATATAGGAAGGGTTCATACAATATATATTCTCAAGGCCTTCAACTTAGGCTTATATCACATCTTGTCTTAAATCACTTCTAATTTCTATTCTCTTGCTTTCTAATGCTTGTGTAACATCAAATGAGCACTTATCTAAACTTTAAGGTACCAAAACAAAATGATATCACACATGTATCTCATAACCGTGTGTCACTCATCTCCACTCCAAGTTCATATCTTTCTAGTTTGAGTTTATTTGGGTGATAAGTCTTTGTTACAACACAATGACTACTAAATGATCTCTAATCTTTGCTCAACTCATCCAACTCAAAAGACTTACTCATTCTCTAACACAGGGCATGCATGACACATTCATATACAACATTATTGTTGTGCAAAATCGTAAGTGGACGAGCTGAACAAGTAATAAAGTGATGAGAGAAGTATCGTCCCACGAGGATTATTGTTAATTAATGCCCAAAATTGAAATAACTCAACTTTTATTTGGTAGACGAAATTGAATGTGAAAACTAAATCTAAATTTAAATGAAAATGTAAATAAATAAGAATTAATTCAATAAATGAAAATTCTAAGGTTCTGATTTCACCATAACTAATCTGTTCCTCCCATTTGTTCTTTTTAACAAAAATTAATTATCCAGTTGCTAGTCGAGATTCCCTGAATTATTTACATAGCCCCTCCCGAGGTCTAAAGAAAATACCCTATAAAACTTAACTGCTATGTCCCCATGCAAGTTAAAACAATAATGGATTCATTAAGATTTATGGATCTCTTTTATAGACTACACAAACCATGCAGGTATATTTATATCCTGTATGTAATTTATGACATTCAATACAATGAACTGGACACATAAATAAGCTTTCGCTATCATTATGATTAACAATTCAACTAAATAGTGATAAGTTATTTAGAAGCATTAAGCACAGTATTAAATGCATCAACCAAGATAAAAAATCCTTAATTAAATTGAACAAAGGATTGAAACATCAAAGTTAAGCTACATCATAACCTTAGAAAAATAAATCTACTCCATATTAGAATTTACAAAGACTAGGAAATTAAACATAATAAAAGATAAGAAAACTTAGTGGATTGAAGCTTCGCCGTAGAATTTCTTCCTCTGCTTTGCTCCTCCTCTCCAAGCTCTCTTTCTTTTTCTCTAAACTACTTGATGTTTTGGTTTTTGATGAGATGCTTGGAATGGTGATTCTAAAGCCTATTTATAGGCAAAGTTCACCTCCAATTACATCATCATTTGCATAATCTTTTCCTAATTTTCCACCATTTTGCATCATCGTTCACCTACCTCATTCAAGTCAACTTTCATATTTCATCATTGCTTACATCATGATTCACCTATCCCATATAAGTCAACTTTAATATTACATCATTGCTTACATCATAATTTTGATTACATTATTCTTTACATCAGCATGACATAATATTTATTTCTAGAATATTCGATCTTTAAATTGCGATAACTTTTTGATGCGATTTATGATTCAAGTAATTCTTGAGGCGATGAACTACTTCGAATGACATTTATTTTGTAGTGATGATCTTGTCTCGGATAATAGTATTTGGTAGGGTCCACATACGTTTTTTTTTTCAACAAGTTTATTCTGAAAATAAAAATACAAAAATATGAAATAATTTACTTAATAATAATAAAAATACCAAGAACTAAGGAAGAATTTAAGTTTAGAAAGATATAATAACTCTATAAAAATAAAGTTATCAACTATCTCATGCACTATCTTGAGTCATTTATTACTTAAATATGCAAGAACTAAGTGACTTTACATAATATCTATCCATGCTCTTCATCTTAGGCTTTATTGCGCACTTGTCTCTCACATTTCTCTTGTTCAATGCTAACATGCTTAGATGTTTCTCTAACCTCTAATATACATAGATTTAGACTTTAAGGCATCAAAATACAAAGAGTTTCACATGCTCTTACTTAGCCATCTATCACACACAACATACTCTAATCATGTTTTCAACTTCTAAACTATTCTTTTGCTAACTTGTTCTAATATATCATTAATATACATTAGCTCAAGTTCACTTACATTAAATAAAACTCAAAGAGTTATACACCCCTTATCAATGTCGTGCTTCATGTACACACACCCACATCAATTCCATTCAATAATCTCAAGCCATTATATAACTAGTTTCTTTAAGGCAATGATACAAAAACTTTGTCTACACTAAAATCCACATTAAACTTTATCAAGTTATTGCTCAAACATCATGGTGTCTCTACAAAACCCTAACACAGCAACTAGCATAATAATCAATCATTTATGCTTCTCTCTAATGCCATATAACTCAAAACAAATCATAAATAAAAACCCAAGTCAATATCTCAACAAATACTAACTTGATCATCAAGTTTCCATAAAACGTCCATTAATGGAGAGCTTAGAAACTCACTTTTTATGGCTTGTTTCTTGCTCCTAACTTGGTCTTCAAGCTTAGATGAACTTGCTCTCTTGATTTGGTGGCTTGGAAAGGTTTGAAAAGCTTTGGTCTCCTTGCTCCTCTTCATGGCACGACAACTTCTTCACTCTCGGGTCTCCTTGCTCCTCTTCATGGCACGACAATTTTTTCACTCTCGGGTCTCTCTTGCTCATGCACGACATCTTCTCTCATTTTTCTTCTAATTGAACTCCGCTTTTCTCATGTCACGACCAAACATCACTCTTTTAAGTTTTAATAAAGTCACAATGACCCTCTTGCCCTCTCTTCACAATTTAACTCAACTCTCTCTCAACTCTCATCTCTTTCTCGTCCAACATCCTCTTTTCTTTCTCAAATACCCGAATTGCTTCTCTTCTTTTTCTTTCTTTTTTTTTTGTCTAAGTGTTGCTCACAGCACCAACTATATTTTATGAAGCCTTTTAGCTTGCCAAATGATCATAATACCCTTTCTTTATACTAAATCAATTAACTTACAAAAGGGCATTAATGTACTTTTAAAATTTTGTTAACTTAGTACTCTTCCACTTATCTCTAATCTCATTGGTTCCTTTCATTTCACTTGAATTGTGTTTCTCCCTTTGGTTACCTTACACATTATAACTCACATCGAAACTAATTCTCATGGCTCAATGACCATATTGTTTCTTTATTAAACTTAACTCTATAATTGGCTTTGTATACCTCAAAACTTTTACTATAAATACGTATTCCCTCACTTAACTCGTTCTCTAAAATTCAAAGCTTAAACATCATTACTTAAATACTTATATTAGGGAATCCATCATTTACCATTTTATCCCTTAAACTTCACTTATTGTCTCCACAATCATAACATTTTCTAATCGGTCATTTTACATCAGATAGCGCTCCGAACTTTCGGATTCTGATGACACTCATTCGAATCCTATCGGTGGGATTTAGTTAAGTTTTAATTATTTTGGGGCATCTTTACCTCATTCGGATTCATATTAATCCTTAAAGTCTCCAACTAGAAAATTATAATTAGGCCCCTCCTTCGACTTATAACTTATTATTAAACTCCATAACCTTTAAAACTCCCTCTATTTAATCTTAAAGGCTCTTTAAACTTACTTCTCATCAAATCAACTCTTTTAAAATCATAACTGAGTTATTCATACTAAGGACTTATTACCTTAACTTAACGAGTAATGGTGAAGTATACCACAATTCGGATTGGGGTTTTACAGGGAAACCTTAAAAATGCAACCATTATGTTGCAGGATTCTCATTAGAAAGATTTTCGATTTCGAAAATGAAATAATGACTTTCATTATTTCAATCTAAATGAAAAATCTGATTTTTAAATGAATCAACCCAACTATTTTCGAATCAACAATACCAAATTAGTTTCAAATCAAAAGAAATTGGCAAGGTTTTCAGGGTTCACCCCACGAATTCCAAGTAGCCGACCAATCAGGCTTAAGAGGGGTCCGTTGGAGTGTCAGGCGAGGCCTACCAGGTACTAGTCTAGAGAGAATCTGGTTTGGGTCTCATCAGTGCATCTGCTCCTCGGGTTCCCATATGGCTTCCTCCGATCCATGATTTCTCCACAACACCTTTACTAATGGTATTGGCTTGTGGTGCAACACTTGATCTTTATGATCTAAAATCTCCACTGGCTGCTTTTCATAAGTCAAGTTCTCTCTCATTTGCACCAGTTGTTCCTTCAAGATGTGCGAGGGATCCGCTACATATTTTTGAAGCATGGAAACATGAAATACATCATGGATGTTGGCTAACTCTGGTGGCAGCTTCAATCGGTTTGCCACTTCACCTGCTTTGTCCGCTATTTCATACGACCCAATATAACATGGACTCAACTTCCCACGCTTTCTGAACCTCAAAACACCATTCCAAGGTGAGATTCGCAGAAATACTTTATCACCCCCTTCGAATTCTAAATCTTCTTTTCGATTGTCTACGTAACTTTTCTGCTTGTCACTCGTTACCTTCGACTTATCTCTGATCACATTTACTTTCTCGGTTGTGATTTGGACAATCTTTAGACCAATCATCTTTCTCTCGCCCACTTCATCCCAACAAACTGGAGTTCTATATTTTCTGCCATATAACGCTTCATATGGCGTCATGCCAATACTCAACTAATAGCAATTTTTGTAGGCAAATTTTGTTAGAGGTAAATGATTATCCCAGTTTCTTTTGAACTCTATTACGTAGGCTCTTAACATATCTTCACGAGTTTGGATGGTTCTTTCTGATTAGCCATCTGTTTGTGGATGGAAGGCCATACTAAAGTGTAATCAGATGCTCATGGCTTCCTATAGCTTCGGCCAGAATCTAGAAGTGAACCGTGGATCTCTGTCGGATACAATAGACACGAGTAAGCCGTGCAATCTCACTATCTCATCTACATACATCTAAGCTAATCTCTCCAGGGAATAAGTGTTCTTGACTGCAAGGAAATTAGCGGACTTCGTCAATCTGTCAACTATCATCCAAATGGCATCATGTCCACTCGAAGTCCGTGGGAGTCCTACTACGAAATCCATCATAATCCTCTCTCATTTCCATTCAGGAATAGCTAAAGATTGCAATAAACCTACTGGTTTCTGATGCTTTGCTTTAATCCGCTTGCAAGTTAAGCACTTGGATACGAAATCTGCTATTTTTTTTTTCATTCCTTTCCATTAGTAATGATCCTTTAGAGTTCGATACATCTTGATACTCCCTAGATGCATAGTATATGCTGAGGAGTGTGTCACTTCCATAATCTCTTTCTTTAAGTCTTTCACATCTGGCACACATAATCTTTGGTCGAACACCAGAGTTCCGTCACCTCTCACTATGAACTTGCTCACTCTTTAGCTTCATTAAATAAGGATCTTGGGCCTGTAGCTCTTTATCCTGGTCTACTAACACTGGACGGACCTGGAAGGCTGCTAACAAAGCACTTGAATTTGTCGACTCCAAGCTAACACCATAGATCATAATTCCACAAGCATAGGCAAATACTCAGCTTTCAACTAGGCTAACGAACTGGTGGGCTTTCTGTTCAGTGCATCGACTACTACATTAGCCTTGCCGGGGTGATACTCAATCGTGCATTCATAATCTTTGATGAGTTCCACCTATCTTCTTTGCCTCATATTCAGATCTTTCTGAGAGAACAGGTACTGTAAGCTCTTATGATCCGTGAAGATCCTGCAAGGGACCTCATAAAGATAATACTACCAAATCCTCAAAGTGAACACTATAGCTGCTAATTCTAGGTCGTGTGTGGGGTAGTTTAGCTCATGCTTCTTTAATTGTCTTGAAGCATAGACTATCACTCTGTCATTTTGCATTAACACGCAACCTAACCCTTAGTTGGAGGTGTCACAGTAGACTACAAATCCATCTTGCTCCGATGGAAGTGTCAAAATCGGTGCCGAAGTTAATCTCTTCTTGAGCTCATCAAAATTGTGCTGGTATGCTTTTGACCACTCAAACTTTTCTTCTTTTCTAGTCAATCTCGTTAAGGGAGTAGCTATCTTCGAAAATCCTTCCATGAACTTCCTATAGTAACCTACTAATTTACTATGGCTTCTATCTTCTGAGGATCCATAGATATCCCATCTGCCGATACTACATGTCCCAGAAATGCTACTTTACCTAGCCAAAATCGGCACTTAATAAACTTTGCATACAGCTGATGTTCCCTCAACGTTTACAATATAACCCTTAAGTGCTCGGTATGCTCCTCTCAACTCCTAGAATACACCAATAAATCATCAATAAAAACAATCACAAAGCTATCAAAGAAAGGTTTGAAGACTCTGTTCATTAGGTCTATAAAGGCTGTTAGGGCATTAGTTAACCCAAATGACGTGACCAGGAACTCATAATGCCTATAACGAGTCTTAAAGACTGTCTTAGGAACATCTTCCTTCCGGACTTTCAATTGATAATATCCTGATCTCAAGTCAACCTTAGAAAACACCTTGGCTCTCTGAAGCTGATCAAATAGGTCATCTATTCTTGGTAACGGATACTGGTTCTTGATAGCAACCTTGTTAAGTTGCTTGTAGTCTATACAAAATCGGAGGCTTCCATCCTTCTTTTTCACAAACAGTACTGGAGCTCCCCATGGTGATGTACTCGGCCTGATAAACCCTTTACCTACTAATTCTTCCATCTAAATTTTCAATTCCTTCAATTCAGCTAGTGCCATTCGATATAACGCTATGTACTAGGTGCTAGTTCAATCTCAAACTCCATCTCTCGGTATGGTGGTAGCCCTTAAAGGTCCTCTGGAAAAACAGTAGGAAACTCATTGACAACAGAAACCTCTGTTAACTGTAACTCATTACTGTCAGCTTGTATCGCATAAACTAGATAACTCTGACATGCTTTTCGAAGTATCTTGTCAGCTTTTACTGTACTTATTAAACTTGTGGAAAGTAACTCCGCACACCACAGAAAACCACGTCAAGTTCCCTGGTCTATTGAACTTGACTTCTTTTCTGTAGAAAGCCACCGTAGTATGATGCTTGGATAGCCAATCCATGCCCAAAATAACATTAAAGTCATGAATGGTAACATTATCATATTAGCCTCAAACTCTTGATTTTCTATAATCACCTTACTTCCCATATAGACTTTGTATGCTAAAAGTGAATCTCCCATGAGAAGTGACACTACCATACTACAATCTATCAGACTCATCTCTATTCTTCTCATTCTACCTAGAAACTCCCCAGAAAGAAAAGAATGGGTTGTCCCCGGGTTAATCAAAGCATAAGCATCTTAGTCAAATAAAGAAAGAATACCCGTCACCTCGTCTGGCCCTGCCTCAGCCTCCTGTTGAGTCACTACATAAACTCTAGCTGCCTGGCTATGAGGCCTACCAGGCTATACTCTGGGTGGTATGCCTCTGCTGGATCCACCACTGGGCTATCCTACACTAGCAGGTCCTCTGGTCTGGCGGCCTTCCCTATCGGGTCCATGACCTCCATTGGGTTGTCCCTGTGCTGTTGATCAGGCCTCTGATGGACTGGAGGTGATTATGCTGGGACAATCTTTCATAAAGTGGCCCTCCTGACCACACCTGTAGCATCTTGTACGGCTCTTAAAGCATTCCACTGAATGTGCTCTTCCTTATTTACTCCAATGAGGAATCGCCCTCCAACTTTATCTACTCTTGGACCCACCAGGTGACTGAATCGATCTCTGACTCTTACTAGGTTGCGCCCCTTGACTCTATCTGTGACTCTCAGACCATGTGGGCTTTTGTTCACTTTTGCCTACTTTACTTGGTCCCTCTTGCTGACTACATGTCCAGGTGCGCTTCTATTCAAATTTGTTAGGTTTAGGGGTGGTCTCTGCGACACTCCTATTAACTCTGATGGTTGCCTCTACCAGCTACCCATACTGAGTATGTACTGAAATGTCACTATGGTTTTGATCCTAGGGTTGAGACCTGCTATAAATCGGTTAATCTTCTGCTCTTCATTTTCAGCTATGAAAGGAACCAAGTGAATTAGCTCTGAAATTTTTTTTTCATATTCTGGCACTAAAGAGTTCCTTTGCTCCAATCTGAAAAACTCTTCTATCTTTGCATCTTTATAACTCTTAGGGAATAATTTATTTGTAAACTCTTTCTTGAAATCTGCCTAAGAAACCCCCTCCGAATGCGCTCTCTTATGCACTTTCCACCAATCTTTCATGCGATCTTTCAGCAAAAATGCATAATAAGAAACCATCTGCTCTTCAGTGCACCCTATAATATGGAATATTTCCTCATAGGTCTCAAGCCACAATAGTGAACACTCTGGCTCCACTGTTCCATCATAGGGCTTCGTGCCTAGCTTCCTGACGCGCTTTATAAATACCCCTATCTCCCGCGACTGATGAAGTGCCACTGCAAAAACCTAAGCCATCTACTCTACATTCATCTGCGCTTGTTCTGGTCTCTTAGGTTGTGAAGGTTTTGGATGCGAAGAACTGGTTGGTATATTAACTGATTCATCAACCTGCTCTTCCTCTGGTGTGGGTGCCTCTACGACTGGCCTTCTTATTCTTAGACGATTTCGTCGTTGCATGTCTTTGTTCTAATTTCAAATACATATGAAAAGTTATGAAACTCATGAGTTAACATACTAACAATACATGAAAGCAACTCTGGTGATCATGCAATGCTCAAACCAAAAGCTGTATAACTCATGCAATCTAAAAGCAAATATCATGCATAAACAACTTCGAAGCACTTTTCAAATTCTATCTCAGATTTTACAAAACCGGGCTATGATACCAACTTAATGAGACCCAATCCAGACCTTCTCTAGTCTCTTATCTGCAGGGTCTCACTGGGCACTCTAACGAACCCCTCTTAAGCTCAACTGGTTGGCTAAATGGAATTCGTAGAGCGAATCCTGAAACCTACCCGTTTAATCTTGTTTTGAAACTAATTTGATATCCTTATTTTACGATAAACTGGGTTGGTTTGTCAAATTTAAAATTTTCATTTTCCACTTTAGGTCATAAAAAAGACCATTTGATTTTCTAATAAAAAATTATTTTAATAAAAATTCTATAGCATAACGATTGCATTTTTAGGGTTCCTAAATTCCTACAATTGAAAGATACACTCCAAAAATAAATCAATCTCAACCCAACTTCTTTTATTCTTCAAACATGCATTTATCCACGTAAAACCTCAATTGATAACCAAATGCTTTTCACATCATATAAAACATTATAGCTAGTTATATCACAACATATATAATACATATTCACATAGTAGTATCGCAAAAAGATACAAAATATGCATGAAATTTGTTGGATTTTGATTACAACAAAATACAATATGACTTAAGTGATGCATCCATCGACGTGCCCACCTAATTTGTTGCAGAAGTTTCTATTTTTGTTTTTGTGTTACGATCGTCCATGCGAGTACCTATGGAGGTTTTATAAAACATAAAAAAAAACAACAATATGAACTTGAAACAATTTCAACAATTACATAATTCATAACTAAACAATTATAAACTCATTACCAATTATAAGCTTATCAAAATTGTAGAGATTTCCATAATTTTTTTTTTTTTTTTTACTTCGAAAAGCACCATTTGTACCCCCTAACTTCTATGTCACGTGACGATTTTTATCTAATGCTAACCGTGATGCTACTGATACTTCTTAACAACCACATAGCGAAATTTTCCGCATCACCAACTGTGGTGCGAGCTACTATATAGGTTTGGCGACTATGTGTGAAATTTACTGCATCGCAATCGTAGCGTAAGACACATATCAAAATCTGGGCAATTACATTGCTAAATTTTCTACATCGCAATATGTAGCGTTGTACTAAACTAAAACTCTGAGCGACTAGAGGTGGAATTTTCTGCATCACTCATCATAGCACTAACTTATACAAAACTTTGAGGGGGTTTATGAAAGGCCTTTAAAAATTCTTTTTCTCTACTAAGTGCAACATGCACCAAAACAACTTTCCTTTTGAATTTTTTCTTCTAAGTGCATTAAGCATCAAATCGCTTATCTTTTGAAACTCTTAAACTAGAGCCTTTAAGCTCAATCTTTCAAAAAGTTATTTTACTTTCAAAATTTATTTTGAGCATATATATTAACATTTTTCATAAACTTTTTGATGGCAATAAAATTACATTAAACTACACAAATGTACATAGTATGAGTTAGTATACTCACCTCAAATCCACACTTGCCAAGGAGCTCTAATAGGCCTCTCTCGCTCCGCTAGCTTGCTTTGCACCTACACATCATATTCTTATTTAAAACTTTGCTAGAATAGACTTCATAAAGCTACAAATGAAGCTTTGAATACACTTAACTCTATTGAAAACCCTTTTGACTATAACTTTCCCATCTAACTTCTAACTTAACCAAAGCTTTTAAATTCCAATTTCATTTCACAAACCTCACTTATTATCACCTAAGAACACCCCGATACACTTGTCATAATTTTCTGGGGCTTGGAATGAAAATTCCTCATTTTGGACCCTCTAAACCTGAATGCTATACCCAGCCCTATCCATGGGCTTTTTAGCTTTCGTTTTCACTTGGATCACCTCTCTATCTCTCATTTAGGTCGTCCGTAAAATGGTTTCCAAATATTCTAAGTATCAAGGGGTGAAACCTATGAAAAACACCTACTTTTCGATATTTTTTTATGCACATTTTTAACATAAACATGCAATGAACTCAATTATTTTGTATCTAATGTTCTTTCACTTAATTATGATCGAATATACCCAATTCATGCATCAAAGAGTGCATTTGGTGTGAAATTCCTAAATGCTCTTGAATTAAGCCCTTAATTCTTAACTTCTCTCTGCACTTATCTTTGTTTAATTCTATTATTTTCCAATTGGTTTTCTAACATCTAATATGTTTGAATTCAAGCTTACATACATCAAAGCTCAATGAAATCACTTATTTCTCCTTATGGCTGAAAATCACTCATGCACACACAACACTTTATCTCTTTCATTTTCTAGGATTTCTACTTGACAACTCTCTTAGGCATTTCGTCAAACATATTATCTACATTCAATTCACTTAAACCAAGCTTAAATCACATTCTAGGGTTCCTCCTACATAAACCCTAACTTGCCTTTCTTGATTGATTTCTATTAGATTAAACTTTCTTTTTGATTTGCTATGGTTCTACTCTTAATTAACATCAAAAACCCCATCAATTTTATATTAAAACCCAATTCAATCTTCAACACAACATACTAATTCAACTAACTTTATACTTGAAGAAACTATGAAAACTTACCGAAATTTTTGCTTATGTTTTGATCCTCTTACTTGAATCTATTTAAATCCTTATTTTGAACTTCAAAATCACTTGAAATTTGCTTGAATTTTCTTCCCTTTCCTTGGCCGTCCCTCTCACCTCTCTTTCTCTCTATTTTGCTCAAAATTTTTCTAAGTATGGATGACTAACAATTCATATATATAGGCCTCTATTTATGAAATTGCCCTTGAAGTTTGGTAGTTAATTACATATCATGCCACTTCTTGAAAATTAACCAAAAGTGTCCTTCAACTTTGTACTAATCTCATTGTTTTTTCTTAACTTTTATGAATTCTCATACTTCCCGACAACTCATTGATTCTAATCGCTTCTATACATATATAACTCTATATTTGGCAAAATGACCCTTTTTGCCATTTTTTGATTTTTGCATTGATCTTAAGTTAAGTAAACATACTAAACTTTCACTAACATGGTATTCTTATTTCTAATACGGTTATTTATAGAACTTTGTAGTTCCACGACCGAGTTTATTCACTAATACTAGGAAGTATGAAATTATGAAAACGGGATTTACAGCCATGATGAATTTATAAGATGCTCAACAAAAGATACCTTGGGGATATACTACTGATGTAATTTTGTGCTCCACAAGATCTCTTTTATTTTGGTAGCCTCTTCTTTAATGGTTCAAATTAGGGGTGGGCACCAAAACATGGAACCGACCCGAAGGACTCGATCCGACCCGATCTGTGGGTGTTCGGGTCGGATTCCATGTTAAATATTAAGCTGTTCGAGTCAACAAAATAAAAAACATGGTGTTTGACGGATCGGTTCGGTTCCATAGGGTCAAAATTGAACCGACCCGTGAACAGGGGTACAAGCGTAATTTCGCATGTCCCTTTATAATGTCACACACAAAATCTCAAACCCTAGCTGAAAAAGACCCCAACCCGATCTTAGTTTGTTGCTGTTGGTTCTCGTCGCCGCGCAGCACCGTTTCCCCCTTCTTCCTCCTATCGCTCGCCGGCCGTCACATCTCGTCTCTATTGCCATTGTCGTGGCCCCGACATCACTATAAGTCATCTCCAACCGTTGCTGTCGGCGCCGTTTGTCACCTCTAAGGTTCTAATCGTGACCGTTGCTGTCGACGCCATCACCTTCTTCTTGCCGTGACCGTGACCGAGCTTGTCCTCGTCGACATCGTCGCGGTGAAGCCCCCTCTCATCTCTCATCTTTCATTTCTCACCTCTATCGCCGCCATGGAGTACTCGTCGTAGTCGTGGCTGTCAATCTGTTGTCCTCATTGGCGTCACCGTGATTCACGTCAGCTCTTCTCACAGTCGCCATCACCTGAAGCCGTGGCCGTGAAGCACAAGTCCCCGTCAGGCCATCACCAGCTCGTGGTTCCTGAAGCCGTGGCCGTGAAGCACAAGTCCTCGTCAGGCCATCACCAGCTCGTGGTTCCTAAAGCCGTGGCCGTGAGCAGCTCGGTACTCATCAATCTTGTATACATTTGATATTTCAGATCTGTTACAATTTCAGTATTTTAGTTTAAGTTTTTTACAGTTTTACTCATCAATCTGTTTTGGACATTGATGCAGAGTAGTAACCAGCTTGATATTCCTATTCCGACGCTCATCCTTGGCAGCCCCAGTCACTAAAACCTGCAACTCGTAAGTGTACTCATCAGGCTCTTATTTTGCTGCTTTAATCTTGATTTTTACATGCTTAGTGGCTTTTGAGGTGTTGAGTCAAATTGGTGTTTTGACGTTTGTTGTTTTGATAAAAATGGTACATGTTAAATAACTGTTGACTGTTGTGGTTTGTTGTTTTGACGTTTGAATCTTGTTTGTTGTTTTGTGTTTGTTGTGTTTGTTGTTTTGACGTTTGAATCTTATTTGTTGCTTAGCTGTTGACTGTTGTGGTTTAATTAGTTTTATTATTCATTATGTGTTGTTGTTGTGAATAGATGGGAAAAAGTGTTGTGAGCGGTTCCGGGTCTGAATTTGATGATGATGGAGTTAGTTCGGTTGGAAAAAAGCATGATCTTAGGGTGAGTAAAAAAATAGAGAAGAATAGTGAAAGTAGTAGTAGGCTTAAGGCAGATTGTTGGGATCATTTTGAGATTTATGAAACTCGTGAGGGGAAAAGAAGGTCTAGGTGTAAACATTGTGGAGCTTCATATGTTTGTGATTCCTTCTCTAATGGGACCACAAACATGAACAAGCATATTAAATTTAGGTGTAAGGTACTCAAAGCTAAACAAATAGATCTCACCCAAAAAACATTAGGGAGGCAAAGAACTTTAGAAGGATATGGTAGTAATTTGACTACATATTCCTTTAATCCAGATGAATGTAGGAAAAGATTGGTGGAGATGATTGTACAACATGAATTGCCATTTAGATTTGTGGAGAACGAGGGATTTCGAAGGTATAGTGAATCATTGTGCCCTCGATTTGAAATACCATCTAGGAGAACACTAGTGAGAGATGTGTACAAATTATATGTTGGTGAGAAGGAATTATTGAAAAAAAAGATCAAGCAAAGTAAAGTGAGAGTTTGTCTAACCACAGATACTTGGACTTCGATTCAAAATATTAATTACATGGTTGTGACATCTCACTTGATTGATAATGAGTGGCAGTTGCAGAAGAGGATTTTGAGTTTCACTCCAATAGAAGATCATAGAGGGGAATCAATTGGGAGGTGTATTGAAAGGGTTTTGCTTGATTGGGGTATTGATAAAGTTTTTGCCATTACTGTTGACAATGCAAGTGCAAATTCAGTTGCCTTAAACTATTTGATTCGAAAATTAAATAGTTGGCATGTGCATGGAACAATTTTAGGAGGAAAATATTTGCATGTTAGATGTTGTGCCCATATATTGAATATGATTGTGGGTGAAGGTTTGAAAGATATCCATGAGTCAATTGCAGCCATTCGAAATGCAGTGAAGTATTTTAGATCTTCTCCTAGTAGATTGGCGAGGTTTAAAAAATGTGTTGAAGATGAGAAGCTTGGGCAGTCGAGTTTGGTATGTATGGATTGTCCTACACGGTGGAACTCGACATATTTGATGTTAGATAGTGCTAACAAATTGAAAAAGGCTTTCAGCCGATTGGAGGAGGAGGATGGGTATTATGTTAGCTACTTTACAGAAAATGAAGACGGGAAAAAGCGGGTTGGACCACCTTCTTTGGAGCATTGGGACTGTTCCATGGTATTTGTTGATTTCTTGCGGACTTTTTATCAGATTACTTTGACATTTAGTGCTTCTTTGCGAGTGACAGCAAATGAATATTTTTCAAATTGGTGTTCGATATTTCAAACAATTATTGAGTTGGAAGGTTTACCTGATCCGCTTCTGGTTAGGATTGCCTCTAACATGAGGCAAAAGTTTTTTAAGTATTGGGGAGGGTTGGATAAAACTAATATGATGTTGTTGGTAGCGAAAGTGCTTGACCCTAGGTTCAAATTGGATTATATCCAGTATCGATTGGAGACTTTTTATCCTTTGATAAAAGCACAATCCATTACCTTACAAATAAGAAGGTTGTTGGAAGAGTTGTTTGATTATTATAAATCAAGGCAGTCTAGTGGGGAAGAAGATGATAATCGTAGTGGTGATTCGATTGTGCTTCGTGCTGATAGTCAGAAGACTCAAACTCGCAAAGCAGACATGGCTTTAGCAGATAAATTATGGGCAATCAAACAAAAACAACGGAATGCGAGAGTGGAGAAGAAGACTGAATTAGATTTGTATTTATTGGAAGAATGTGAACCTGTGGATAATGAGATGTTTAATGTGTTGCATTGGTGGAAAAATTCTTGTACTAAATACCCAACTTTGGCAAACATAGTAAAGGATGTGATGGCAATGCAAGTTTCAACGGTGGCGTCGGAATCCGCTTTTAGCACGGGTGGTCGTATTCTAGATCCATTTAGGAGTTCATTAACTCCTAAAATTGTAGAGGGAATGATTTGTTATCAAAATTGGTTGACTGCTTTACACCCAAAGCGCGAAGTTGTTAATGTAGATGAGCATGCGGCATATGAAGACAATAGTGTTGCAAATATTCAGTTTTACGAAACCATTGAAACCAGTGAGTTTATAATTTAGTTTAACATTCATATTTTATGTTTTATGCTTATGTTTACATAAATATTACTTCATTATTTGATTTAACTTATTTCTTCATGTAGTGTCCTTCAATGCAGCAGCAAATGAAGTTTCAACTTCATTGGATAATTTGGATTTGCTTTAAAATTTGATGGTAAGATTTTATAGTTTATGTTATTTTGAATATCATTGTTCATTTATTATATATATTGTTTAGTTTTTATGTGCTAATAAATTTGTTTTGAATGACTAGGTTCAAAGGTGTGTGAACTTTGGAGCTAATTTTTGATTGGTTGGAGTTGGACTTAGAGCTAATCTTTGGAGTTTGGAATTGTTTACTTTATGTTGTATTTTTATGTCTACTATGTTGCTATATTTTTTTTAAAAAAAATTATATTTTGTTATATGTTTATGCCTACTATTTTGTGTAATATGTGCATGTGGGCATTGGATATTGTTGAGAATTTAAGGATGTAATGTGTGGATGTGAACATTGAATGGTGCCATTTGATATTGCATATTTTTTCTTAGTATGTTTGAACATTGGATCTTAGTATATTGTATATTTTTTCATAGTATGTTTGAACATTGGATATTTTTTCTTAGTATGTTGTATCCATCTAATATTTTTCTTTATCCATTTAATTTTTTTGGTATCATCCACAACATAAAGTAAGTTTAAAGAGTCCAAAAACACTTAAATTTAAAGGTCCAACAGTAATGGACTCAAAAACAATTAAAAATTAATAAAAATTTTGGCCCAAAAAATGAAGCCCAAATTTGGGCCCAAACATGGAAACCGATCCGAATCGAACCGAACACTGGGTGTTCGGTTCGGGTCGGTTCCTCTCCCTCATCGGACCATGTTCGGATCCAAAAGTGGCGATCCGCGAATTTATCATGTTCGGGTCGGTTCCAATAGGAACCGAACCGAACATGGTAGTGCCCACCCCTAGTTCAAATGATTAATTCATTTTCTATCTTTGATTATTTGTCGTATTGTTGCTTTGATTTAGTTCCTTATTGCCCGGTTGTGTTCCTTGTTTTCATTTTCATCTTGGTTTCCCATTGATCTCTTGCCAAACACAGTTTGGAACTTTGATTTCAACACCAAAAATTGCTGTTGTTTTATTTCTCACGTTGTTGTTCTGCTATCCAATTTTGCTTCCTTGTTATTTGATACGATGTGTGATTTTGCCACCCTTATTTCTCGTGATAACTTCCTTTGTGGATCCCTTAGTGGACATTTTGGTCATCCGTCTTTCTTCCCCAGTATTTATTATGATTGAGCATCAAGTGATATTGTCTTCGGAAGCTAGCTTTAGTTGCTTTTTAAATAAATGTTTATTATTATCGATCTAAATTAGTTTCAATGCCCTCACTTATGTTTCCTTACGACGGATGAGATTTCTTTCTTTGAACAAGCTTTGTAACCTTTTTAGTCATAAATTTTCCCAAAGGTTAATCAAGGTATCGCAGACAACTAATCAGAGTGATAGTTTGAAATCAACCATCAAAGATAGCTAGAAGACATAACGTGTTTCATGCATGAGGAGAAAGCTACGTAAGAGTATGAGGATTTGATGCGCCAATGCCACCCTCATTTGTTTTAGTAATTAAAGATATGTAAATTTCGAGGACGAAATTTTATTAAAGGGGAGAAGAAATGTAATACCCTCTCCCGATGATATTACTATTCATATATACCGAATGAAGAAATGTACAAACATACCCCTTTGGAGAAATAATAAAAATGATTTTTTTAAGTATTTAATGAAAAAATTTAAGGTTTATGAAATTTTGGAAATAAATATAAATTATTAAAGTTGAGGGACGAAAAAGAAAAATGTGAGATATTTTTGAGAGAATTCTCTAGAATGTGTCAATTTCATAATTTTCAGAAAATTTAAGGGGTAAAGGCAAGTTTGATCCGCACCTATAAATAGGCGTGAGTGGTAAGTCAATGGAAGGAGAGGAAAAGGCAGAGTGAGAAGAGAGAGATAGAGAAAGAGAGAGAGTTGTCGGCCAGTAGAGGAGACAAGTTGCTGCCATCATTCCAAGTGAGTCTCCGCTGCTTTGGAGGAGAAGATTGAGCTGTTGGAAAGTGATGAGCTCGCGCGAGTGAGCTGAGAGTAGAAGCTCGCGTGAGTAAAGCTGAGGAGCTCGCATAGGTGAGCTAAGTCGAGCTAGAGTTGGAGTTGGATGCGAGCTAGAGTTGGATCTAAAGCTCGCATGGGTAACTCGAGCTGAGAAGGGTGGAGTAGGCAAGCTAGAGGAGGAGGTTGCTGAGAGCAGAAATAAAGTAGCTGGGTGGTGAGCTGTGGGTGTGAAATTATTTTTAAATACTTTTAATTTATTTAGTAATATAATTTTATTTTCATCTAATTGTTTTATATTTTAGCCTGAAAATAAATTATTTAATTGAATATGGTATGCATCATATACTATTTATTTTTATAGTATGATAAAGAAATAGTTTTCAGTTATAGAAAAATAAAAAGAGGTTCTCAAACCTAGTGGATGACCCGACACTGTATAAGGACCTTCTAGCTTTAGACCCGACTGGTATATATGCAAATATGTATGACATATGTTGGGAGGGTTAGTGCAGCTAACATCGGTGGTTGGGGAGGGATCGAGTCTATCGCCCTCTACATTTGTGGGGTATTTCTCGATGCACGGTGAGTGATAATCGTTCCTCCATCTGTATACGAGACGTCTTACTATCTTTGTCACGGTGAGCGATACTAGCCTTGCACCGCGTGACCATTTTTCCCCACACTAAGTGGAGCTAGTCTGACTGCCTTTGTGGTTTTAGCTTTTTTGGGTGGCCATTAAAGATTTTAGAAAGTTAGCATACTGTTAGAAACAGATTTTAGAAAGAAAATATTTTCGGAAATAATAAACCCTTTTTAATGAATTTTTGAAACTTATAGAAATTTTATAAAAACCCCTAACTTTGGAAATAAAAATGATTCCAAAGAAAATGTTTTCGAAAAATGTTTTTGAGAGAAAATTTTAATAAATGCGTACACACTCACTTGGCTTTATAGCTCATTATGTTTTTATTTCAAAATCCTCCCCAAGTGCAGATGTAGGCGTTCTAGGTACCAGAGAGCTACGATAAGACTAGGTGGGTCCTGACCGACGACACAATATAACTTTTTGTGTAAAATTTACGATTTAGATTTACTTATGTAATTTATATATTTTTCAGTTTTATGAATAGATATTGTAGCACTTTTATGAATGCATGCATGTTTTAGATATTCACATTTTATTTTAATACTATATTTAATTATTTGGAACAAGTGAAATATGATTTATATAGAATTAGTTAAATAGTTATGGATTTGCCCCACGATGTCCTTTTGGGCCATATTAGTTGGGTTTCAAAAGGGTCTCGCAGGGTACCCGCAGGATCGTTGAATTCATTAATAGGAATTCGGGTCAGATCCTATCAAATTGAATGTGAAATGGTGCTTTGTAAAGTTTATATTGATAATTTGAATATTTGGGAAAAAAAATGTGTCTGAAATTGTGTTTTTTCTTTTCGTATGAAATTTTGTTTAAAATTAAAAGTTGTCAAAATATGAACTTTTTGATAATTAATAAAATTTTGAAGGACCCGAGTAAACTTGGATATTGGTAGGTAGGGACTGATAGTTGGCTAGGCAATAGGGTGATATAGCAGTACCGTGCCATTACACAAATACCAACACACAGTTTTAGACGGATGGATTATGAGAGGCATCAGGTGTCCGATCCTGAAGTCGAAATCGATTGTGACATATAATATGTGATTTGGTGGGTAGCCACCTAGTGGTCGATGCCGAGGACGCCGTTGATTCTGGCGGGTAGTCCCCAAGTGGTCCATACTGGGAGACCCGAATTCCGGTCCATGGTATCATGTCAGAGTTTACAAAGGGCACTGAAAATAATTAAACGAAATCGTATTATTTTGTTTGAAAAATTATTAATGGAAATCGTGTTATTATTTTTTTTGAAAATTATTAAATGAAACCGTATTAGTAGATGATATTTGGATTAAAATGGATACATTAAATTTTAATAAAGTGTCTTTGTAAGCGTTGTTTTAAAATTTTTTTATAAAAGATCGGATTGATATGTTGAACAATAGTTTTATGTGTTTTATATATGGAAATATTAATAAACTAATTTTATTTGTGAATTTTAATAAAAATTGTGAATTCTAATAAAATTTTGAGAATATTTCGAAATTTATATATGTATATATATGTATGGAAAACTATCGTTACGTATTTGATAGCTGTAATTATTAGTAATGTGCTTTCATAGGGATTTGAAATAAAATTCTTACAAATCAAACTAATATGATAAAAAAAATAAATTATATGTATTTGGAATGTGCCTCTATTAGTAAATAGATTTAATTGTAAATTTTAATAAAAGTAAAGAAATGTTAACATAGGTGAAAATCATGTAATGGTAAATGGAAAGAATTGCTTTTACATAATTGGTATATGTGAAAGTAATAGTAACTTGAGTAATCAGTAAATTTTGATATAAAGTTTATAAATTATTTATAAAAGTTAATTTTTAAGTTTCACTAGTTAGTCAACTTTTATTTTGTTATAATTCCGAACCCTGAAAATTGTTGAAAAGTGTAAGTTTATATTATTGCAAAGTAAAGTTTTGTGACTATTAAAATTTAGTGTACACCTTCTAAATAGAAATACTTAGCTTGTTGAATTTTCTGTGCGCAGGTTTAGTACTTTGGGCATTGTAGATAGAGTCAGACGAAAAGAAAGCTGCTGCACTTGCTGCGAGTCACTATTCTTTAGCAATTAATTGTTGTCCTTTTTGATATTGTATAAGTGCATGTACATGTGTATAAAGTCTTAATGTTTTGTAAACGATAATGTATATTTATTGTAGAAAAAAAGTTTTTTCAAAAAAACAAAGGAAACTCTGCCAAAATTTTGTAAATGTTTTTAACAAAATTTTTAATAACGAAACATTTTAACGTTTTAAAAGAATTTTAGGTCAGAAAGGTAACATCCTTCGTCCGGATTCTCCATTCCAGCGGGAGTCGGGTGGAGGGTGTTATAGTTTTAGTGGTATCAGAGCTATGATTTAGGCGTTCTTAGATCTAGCGGTTTTTGAAAAAGAATTATTGCATTTTCGTGTACATGCATTTCATATAGAAATAAAACTAGGAGGATGTGACTAGAATGTGCGACTATCTTCTCCGACTTGAATAAGGAAAAGAATATAACCCTCTGACGCTTTAGTAGCAGAGGGTGGTGAAAGAAGTGGAATAATGGCTTAGCTAGTGTAGCAAGAAGTATATAAGAGAGTGAGGTGACTGTTATGTTTTTACAGAAAGAGAGAAGAAAAAGAAGCAAGAATACAGCTTGGTAACAAAGGAAGAGCCATTGTATAAGTGTTCTGTGGTAAGAGTAGTAAAGATGCAATGAGTTGGATTTAGAGTTTTGGAGCAAAAGTTTATTCGTTGGAAGCTTATTTGAGAAGCTTGAGATCGCAAGTTAGAGTTAGACTAAGGTAGCGGCTCGCTAAGAGTAGAAAAGAGTGAAAGGAGTGTACTATGTGAACTGGACCGTGCTCAATATTCTAGAAAAGCTAAGCGGTGCTAGAAACTTGCGAGGTTGAGCTGGGCTTGAGAAGCAGTTCGCAAAGCGAGTTGGGCGATGCTCACGGTGTAGACCCTCGATTCTAGTTTTGGTTAACTAGTATCACTCCAATAATAGTATTTAAAGTTGAATTTATTTTTGCATCATGTGTAGGATGTCTATTAGAGGACTCAAGAGTATTAGGAAGTGACATGGGAGAGTTTAGGGTGAGATAAGCTCACAACCAAAGTTAAAAAGTTATAAAAGTTCATCCAATGAGAATTAGTCAAATGTAATAGAAAATGTAGTGTTTAGTGAGCCAATTGGAGTCTTTTGATTGGTGGATAAAATAAGTAGATTATAAAGTGACAAGTGGACCAATTAGAAGTAATCTTATCCATTTAGGGGTCAAGACAAGATTAAGCAAAGTTCAAGGGGATAAATTATAATTAAAAGTTTTCCACTATAAATAGAAGCTCTCATGCCATTCTTCCATTCATTTTTGACATTCAAAACGAGAGAGAGAGTGGTGTGTGTGCACCGGCCAAGGAAGAGAAGAAATCATAAGAGATCAAGCCATGTTCTTCAAGTCTTTCATCATCAAATTCAAGCTTGTCACCAACCAAAGCTACTAGAGCAAGTTTGGATCAAAAGCAAAGCATAAACAAGTGAGTTTCTTTGTGTTAATTTGCTTTAGATCACCTAGAGACCCATTTCTATCTTGCTTCAAAAGTTAAATTTGATGTTGGGTTTTAGAACTAGGGTGGTTGGTGATGAGTTTGGTGTGATTTTTGTGTTAGAAATTTAAAGAATAGTGACGAGACCCGAACCAGATTCTCTCTAATCTCTTGTCGATTTAGGTCTCGCCGAGCAATTTAACAGACTTCTCATAACTAGACTTGTCAGGAAATAGAAAAGCCATGAAGCGAACCTCTTAACCTTGCCTGTTTACTTTTTTTTTTTTTTTCGAAATCAATTCAAAACAAATTTTAAGAAAATTCGGTAGCATGATAGTTGTATTTTCAACATTTCTAAAATTTACCTGTAAAGAAAATACACTTCGAACTATTTCAAATCACCACCCAACTTCTTTTGACCACAAGCATGCATTTTCTCAAGTAATTCCACAACATACATTATTCGCAAATATATAATTTCCCATAACATAAAATTCTCTATAAGCTTATGTTACATTAATCTTCAAGAAAGTAATTCAGGTGCATTTATATATATATAGAAATATCACATATTCAAATGTGTCATATGCAAGTGTTCTAACCATATACATGTATCAAAAGATAAGTTTACCAGTTTCCTATACATGAATAAAACTTGCGAACATTTTATCGTGTTAATTACAACCAGAAAATATGTTTGTCGTTTAAGCGATATATCAACGCGACGCCTACCTAAAATATTGGATGAGGTGTTCTAAACCCAAAATCACCTGTAAAGCACCTAATACAATATACAAGCTGCACCAAGGTAAACAAGGTTAATTCAACAAATTATAATAACATCAAGATATAATTATATCAAAATTCTTCTTCGATTTGTTAAAACCTTTTCTTTCTGAAAACTCCATGTATACCCCTAATATACTCAAACCATCACGTGGCGGTTTTCGACTGACACCAAACATGAAGCTAATGAGATATCTCGACCACTGCGATACAAAATTTTTTACATCGCAAGCGTAGTGTTAAACCATCTCAAATCTGAGCAACTATAATGTGGAATTTTCTACATTGCGATTGTAGTGTTATGAATATGAACTGTAACTCTGGGCGACTACGAGCGTAATTTACTACATCGCAATATAGTGTTAAAACTACAAATCTAAATGACTACATGCGGAATTTCTGCATCGTAATGTAGCGCTAGAAATCTCTCTACATCTCAGCGATTATGTACAAAATTTTCTACATCATGCATATCACGCTAGATACTCGGAAAACTGAGCGACTACGGATGAAATTTTCTACATCGCCGCGTAACGCTAAATCTCATATAAACTGAAGGTATATACATGATTTACAAATCTCTTTGCTCTTTTCTTTCCGAAAATATTTTATTTTTAAATTCTCTTTCCTAGATCCAATCTAAGGATCATTTTACAATACGTTAACTCGTAGTTTTGAAAATCGTTTTTGAAATCATTTAGCTACAACAATATATATATGTTTAAATGAAGAATTGAAATAATGTAACTGATAGAACACTTACCTCGATCCAAATATGCTCAAATGCCTCAATGAGCTTTTCATGCCTCGCTCGCTCGCTCGTCACCTATATATCAATATCTTATTATAACTTGCTCACATACATAACTCAAAACTTAAAAATAGAGTTTCCAATACAAGTTACTCTATTGAAAACCTTTTACACTATAACTTTCTTAACTCGATTTTAACTCAACTGAGACTCTCAAATTCCAATTTCTTTGCATGGGCCTTATTTATTATCACCTAGGGATACTATGGAATACTTAAAATGGTCACCGGAAGCCCGGAACACAAAATCACCGTTTTGGACCCCCTAAAACCGAAACTATGTTAAGGCCCCTCCTAGTGATTTTCTTTGCTCCATTTTCACTCTAATCATCTCTCTATCTCTCATTTAGGTTGCCCGTAAAATGGTTTCGAAAAATTCTAAGTATCGAGGGGTGAAACCTATGAAAAGCACTTATTTTTCGTTACTTTTTTATGCACATTTTTGTATCACACATGCGACGATATCATTTCCTTAGTATCTAAGGTTCTTTAACTCAATTATGATTGAATACATTCATTTCATGCATTAAAAAATACATTTATATTTACAACTCACTTTACGATTGCATACGTACACTATTTAAGCCATAATTTCCTCAATTTTTATCCAAATCTTTCCTTTCAAGTTTCTATGATTTTATATGACATTTATGCATGGTTTGAGGTCTAGAACAACCCCAATTGATCTCAAATAGGTCAGGTCTCTATAACTCTTACAATGGCCTATTATTTCATTCTACTACTATTTTACTATTTACTAGATTGTAGGCCATTTATGTACCCATATGTTTCCATGTTAATTACCTTGATTCCTTCTCATTTATGCATTCTTTTAGGACCCTAAATATGCCATAAACATCAACAAAACACATGCATAGCTACTGCCATTCACCTTAGCCGAAATGCACAAACACTCCCACTTAGTTCCTTTTTTCAATTCTAATATCTCTATATGCTTTTCTAACATTAATGATACATGATTTAGAGCTCAAAGGGGTCAAATCACAATGGGGTTACATACCCCTTCATTGGTCGTGACTCCCCTTACACACACACACACACACTACTCTTTCAACTTCTCATGATTTTTGCTTAAAACTTTACTTAAGCAATTCATCAAACATTTAATCTACCATTTAATTCACTTTAAACATACTTCCTTCATAAGTTAGGGTTTTCTCCATAAACACTAACTATCTTCTTTATGCATAACTACTTGTAAACCAAGCTCCATTTTAGTCTATTAGTGTTCTACACTTGCTTTATAATCAAAACTTCCGTCACAATAACATACAATCCATACCAACCATCACACACTTTAACAATTCAAACTAATTATCAACTTAAAGGAAATTATAAAACTCACCTTAGATTGGTTAGGTTTTTTATTTCCTAACTTAATTTACCCTAGAATGGTGTTTGGAAGCCTTAGAAATTACTTGGAGCTTGCTTGATTTCCTCCCCTTTTAGCCTCGTTGTCGTCCCTTTGTCTCCCTCACTCTCTCAATTTTCTTCATGTTTTTCTCTAAGTGTTGAATGATAATTCACTATCACTTACATATATATAGCTTTTAAATTTAAATGATTTACCATAATGCCCTTTCTTTAGTTTATTTCATCTTTTTGTTCAAATTTTTATTAAGTATTGGATGATGATATTTATATACATGCATATCACTAATCCTTAATTGGACCATTACTATTTTGCCACTTTTGAATATAATTCTCTTTTATTTGCGAAATGTCCATTTTGCCCTTTATGGCCTTTATTTCACTAATAAGTTAAACTTGATTTTTTATATCTTTTATTAAATTCGTTAATATAGTTTAAATGTTAAATTCTCATGAT
This sequence comes from Dimocarpus longan, assembly GCA_022984855.1. Classification (NCBI taxonomy): domain Eukaryota; kingdom Viridiplantae; phylum Streptophyta; class Magnoliopsida; order Sapindales; family Sapindaceae; genus Dimocarpus; species Dimocarpus longan. The sequence goes on from CM041026.1 coordinate 1,719,248, forward strand.
AAAACTTTTTAATAGAATTCTATCTTGTCATATCATAAGTTAGCTTTTAACGCTAGGAAATGTAAAGTTGAATATAGGGGGTTACAAATAGTCGGAGTAGCCATGATAGTATTTGGGTGATAGTTGATCGACTTACGAAGTCAGCTCATTTTCTACCTGTCCGTTGTACTTATTCCCTAGACAAGTTGGTCGGTCTATATGTTGATGAGATTGTCAAGTTACATGGAGCTCAATTTTGATTATATCTGATAGAGATCCTAGATTCACATCAAGATTTTGGCCTAATCTACAGAGAGCTTTAGGCACTCAATTACACTTCAACACATCATTTCATCCTCAGATGGATGGACAGTCCAAACGTACCATTCGGACTTTAGAGGATATGTTAAGATCCTGTGTGATGGAGTTTGGCGGGAGTTGAGATACTTATTTGTCATTGATCAAGTTTGCTTATAATAATAGTTATCAGACCAGTATCGGCATGACACCTTATGAGACTTTTTATGGAAGGCGATGTAGGACGTGTATATATTAGGATGAAATGGGCGAAAGAAAACTTTTGGGACCCGTATTAGTACATATGACTACAGATAAGATCAAGATTATTTTAGACAGATTAAAGATTGCCTAAGATCGCCAGAAGAGTTATGCAGATAATCGAAGGTGAGATCTGGAGTTCCAAGTAAGGGATAAGGTATTCCTGAAGATATCACCATGGAAAGGGATCATCAGATTTGGCAGACGTGGAAAGCTTAGTCCACTATATATTGGTCCGTATGAGGTGATTGGTAGAGTTGGAGATATGACTTATCGTCTTAAGCTACTGCTAGAATTGTCCAGAATTCACAATGTATTTTATGTCTCAATGCTTTGCAAGTACATGTCAGATCCTTCACATGTATTGACCAAGCAGCCAGTGGAGTTGAGAGAGAACCTGACCTATAAGGAGAGTCCAGTACAGATCCTAGATAGGAGAGTGCAGGTTTTTCGTAATAAGATAATTCCATTGGTAAAAGTTCTGTGAAGAAACCATTTAGTTGACGAGACTACGTGGGAGCCTGAGGAGCAGATGAGGAGATAGTACACCCACCCTTTTTATTCAGGTATATAAATTAAATTTTAAGGTCGAAATTTTTTTAGAGGGGGAGAAATTGTAAACCCTCGATTCTATTTACAGTATATTAGTATCATTCCAGTAGTAGTCTTTTAAGTTGAATTTATTTTTGCATCACATGTAGGATGTCGATTAGAGGACTTAAGAGTATTAGGAAGTGACATGGGAGCGTTTAGGGTGAGATAAGCTCACAATCAAAGTCAAAAAGTTATAAAAGTTCATCTAAAGAGAATTAGCCAAGTGTAATAGAAAATGTGGTGTTTAGTGAGCCAATTGAAATATTTTGATTGATGGATAAAATAAGTGGATTATAAAGTGACAAGTGGACCAATTAGAAGTAATCTTATCCATTTAGGGGTTAAGGCAAGATTAAGCAAAGTTCAAGGGGCTAAATTGTAATTAAAAGTATAAGATGGCTCTCTTGCAATTTTTTCATTCATTCTCACGTTGAAAAACCGAAAGGGAGAGGGGTGTGTGTGTCGTCCAAAGCAAGAGAGGAAGCCAAGGTATTCCAAGCAATTCTTCACCAAATTTCGTCTTGTCATTAACCAAAGCTACTAGGGCAAATTTGAAGCAAGAGTGAAGCTTAAATAGGTGAGTTTCATTATCTTAATTCAACGTAAATGAGCTAGAAACCCATTCTCCATCTTGCTTCAATGTTTTTTTGAGTACATGGATTGAAAGTAGGTTGTAGGGTGATGATTTTGGTGTAATTATTGTGATAGAATTTGAAAGAAAAATGAGGACACGAGTGAGGGGTATGTCACGGCCAAGCTAGGGTTTAGTGATGTTTTTGTTTCAATGTTTTGAGCTTGAATTTAGACATATTTCAGGCTAAAAAACCATACAGAAGTGATAGAATGGAGAAAACCAAGGTGTAGAGACATTGGAGTGTTATTAAGCTTAGTTGAAGGGCATTAACGGATTTCATATAAAAACCTCTTTTTGATGCATAAAATGAATATGTTTTATAATATTTGAGTGAAATAATGTTAGATGTGAAAGAAATAAATTGATTGCATGCTTTAGGTAAATATGTGCTTAAAAAAGTGTTGAAAAAAGGTGGTTTTTGGCTAGGAAAGCCCAGCCGTGGTCGTTTCTTTCTGAATTCGCTTCATGGCTGACCTAAATGTGAGTTAGGGAGATGATTGGAGTGAAAATGGAATGAAGAAAATCTAGGGAATTCTCCCTTGGTAGCATTCGGCCAAAGGGGGTCTTATTTTGGGATTTTTCATTTTGAGCTTCAAAAAGTTATTTCGAGCATATCGAGGTGTTCATAGATGATATTAAATAGGATTCGTAAAAAGAAATCGAAATTTGAAAGCATCAATTGAGTAGAAATTTAGTTGCGAAGGTTTAGGCATAAAGTGGAGTTAATAGAGTTAGTTGAGATTTAAGTGATTTATAGCTTTGTGTTAATGATTTTAGTGATTCTAAATAAGTATTCGAAGTTTTAGGGTAAAAGTGAAAAGTATTGGAAGCTTTCGGAGGAGAATATTTTTTCGTTGAAGGGAGTTTCGTGAGTAGAAATCTAAATTTTCTAAGCGTTATATTATTTAAGTGTTATTTTATATTTATATTATCTTATTTCATTATGTGATTGAGTTAGTTATTTAAATTATATTGCAACTTTATCATTTGTGTTTGAGTTCAATATATAGTTGTATCAAGAATATAAGAGAATCAAAGATTTTAGGCTTTTTGTCTTGAGAACGAGTTTATTTTAGAATATTGAGAAAAAGTATTTTATTACGCCAATGGTTACCCTAGCCCCAGTTGAGTACCAGGCCGAGTACCCTATATGTGTATGGTAGATATGAGAGAGTCACTAACTGAGAGTGGAGTCCGGACGACTCCTGAGAGAAAGAGTCAGTTGAATCACTCTCTACACGTATAATGGTAGTGTAGTAGAGACCGATTGCGAGAGGGTAACGCGAGCCCAGAGTTTACGCATCGGCAACTATACTTGGTAGATTCCTTAACTCCTAGTGGTTAGCGAGGGATTTTATGCTGTCACAATAGGAGTAGTTACCCTGAGTTACCATTCAGACTAGAAATGAGAAAGATTCAGAAAAAGGTTGAGAATGAGTTTAGAAAAATAGTTTTTGAACGAGATTCGATAAAGTAATTTAGAAAAGTATAAAACTGTTTATCCTTAGTTTTATTTAATTGTTATTCTCACTGAGTTTTACTCACAGTTTGTTTTCCATGTTTTTTTTAAAAATCTTCCCCAAGTGCATGAGTGAGTCATCCAGCAGACAAGGCTCAGATAGACGTGCGGACTGACTGAAGGATGACTTTGATCATTTTATATAGCTCATACTTTTGTCATGTGCAAATTTTGTTTCAAGCATGATGTAAATTGAAAATGTAAATATAAGTTTTTGGAGGCAAGTTTTTATAAAGTTGTTGCAATGCAAAAGTTTTTGGTTTTTAAATCAATTTTTGTGTTTGTGCTATTCCTTGTTGGAATTGAAATTTTGAGATGAGGGCCGAAGACCCATGATAGTTGAGATTGAGTGTTATAGAAGTGTTTTTAAATTGTATTTGAAAATTTGCAGGGTAGCATAGTTTAATAAGCAGCCGGTATGCTACCGGATTTTTATCAAAAAAACTAAAAATTTTTACCCTTACCACCTATTTAAAGAGTGGGAAAATAAGTTTAACTTAAGTTTCGATATGCTGACAGGAATCCTCGGGCTAAAGTTAGGGTTCGTTGAAGTTCTGTCGGAGTGCTACGGGATCTTTATTGGGTTCAAAGAAGGGATTCGGGAAGAGTCCCGTCAGTTTATATATATATTGAAACATGAAATGAGATTAGAAAGAGAGTGAAAGGTGGCTGAAGAGTGCAGAAACCAAGCTGGAGATAGAAAATAGAGAGCAGGTCGTGAGGAAGAAAGAAAAGCCGAGAGAGGATGTAAGCCCTTATTTGTAATTTTGGACTTCATAGTATTAATAGATACATTATGGGGTTAAAATGTTAAATTTCATAAGTAATATTTTTATAAGTGATATTAAGATGTTAGTAGACATTTTAGAAGTTGATTAAACCTGATAGTATGATAAAATTTAAAAAGGGATGAAACAGTCATTTTTCCAAAAGATGATTATATATATTTATGTTGCTTTCAACACTTAGAATAATTTAGAAGCCAAATTTGAGAGAGTTTGTGAGGGGTGGACGACAACCTTATGAGAAGAAGATCAAAGCCGTTTCAAGGTTATTTTGAAGTTCCAAAACAAGTTTTTGTGTTGATCTAAACTAGAAAATCAAGATCAAAGCAAGATCAAAGTAAGTTATCATGACTTTATCCAAGTTTGATATTAGTTGGATTTGTATGAGAGTTGATGATTTAGTTAGTTTTTTGATGTGTATTTGGTATGGATTTCATTTAAATCAAGCATATAACTCTAATAAACTAAAAAGGAGACTTGAATTGAGAGGAATCATGCATGAGATTAGAGTTAGGGTTTATGGAAGAAACCCTAGAATTTAATTTAAACTTGTTGGAAGTGAATTAAGTTGTAGTTAATGTGTTTGATGAAATGCCTAAGAGAGTAATCTTCTGAAAATCTTGAAAAATGAAAGAAATAGATTGTTGTGTGTGCATATGCGTGTCACGACCTCATGAAGGAATATGAAAGTTCATTGAGTTTTGATGCATATAACCTTAAATTCATGCATGTTAGAATTTAGAAAATGCTATGAAAGTGTTAGAATTGAAAAAGGAAGAGAATGAGTTCAATGTGTTGTTAAACCTAGATTGTAAGCTCTTACTCTAAATTCTAGATTTCCTAGTGTTAGAAGCTAGACTAAAGAATGAAAATGTTAAAAATTCATTAATATCATTCTTATGAGTGATATTAGAATGTTCGTAAAACTTTTAGAAACTAATTAACATTAAGACTGAGATAAATGCAAAGAAGGGCAAAATGGTCATTTTGCTAAATAAAGAGGTTTTATGCATATGTATAGAAATGAATAGAATGAGTTAATTAATTATATGAATTGTGCAAATAGATTAAAGTTAGTAAGGTTGCCATAGGAATTTAAGCAAATTTGATGACTTTTTAGTTAAATTCCAAGCAATGGCATGACATGTAATTAACTATCAAACTTCATGGGCAATTTCCTAATTGAAGCCTATATATATATATATATATATATATATATATATATAAGTGACTTAGTGTAAAACCCAAAATCTTCGTTAATCGGAGAGCGAATTATTTTCAGATGGATCGCGTTTTCGATTAGATTAATATAATTCTCGAGTCCGATAATATTCGAAATAATTATTTTAGAGTATTAAATTTAATTTCGAGAGCGTTAAGACGGATTCGAAAAGTAGAAATAAGTTCGAGTGTGCGGAATTGAAATCAAGTTATAAGCATATTCCTGGACGGATGGACGAAAGCGAATTAGAGCCTGAAATCGAAATAGGAAAGCGCATGAAATAAGAAGTGGCATGGTATTAGTGAGCATATAGGACACGTGTCAAGCATGCGGATAGGAAGCAAAACAAGTGTCATGCATGCATATAGGAATGGTGACATGTGTCCAAAAAAAAAGCATGAATTTTATATTTTTAAAATTTAAATAATCAATTGAATGAGTCTAGTAACCTCATGGTCACCAAAATTCAAAGAAAAGCTAGTTCAACCACCCTTTTAGTGTCAGCCCGAATGACTGAAATATTGAGGACAGCTCAAGCATCCATTCGGTCCTCCCTCAAGAGACCTGTGAACTCCTTCTTCTTCTTCTTCTAACTCCCTTGTCAGTTCGGTTCCAAGCTGAAATTAAGAATTGTGCAGACCGAGATGAAGCTAAGTTGAAGGAGATGACCAGATCTGCCGTGCATGTAAGGAAGCCGCTGGTGAGGACTTGTGAGCGACTGCTTGGGTGTGCAACCAGCTCATTGAAGAGCATCAAGGAGGCAGATAGTGAGCTGGGGAAGGAAGGAGGGACTGTTCTGTGGCGTGACAACCAGCTGTTGCAACAACATCTTCTTGGAAGGTCTCAGCCCGTGCGTGCAGGCAAAGAAGGAGGATCTGCTGCTGCCATGTCAGGTGCTGTTGCTGTCGCCGATCGTGAGCTGGTGGAGAACCGATCTTGAGCTCGTGGAAGTGTTGACAGACGTGAAAATCATGGAAGGGAAGGATTGGCAATGCAAGGATGCAGATCTGAACCAGAAAAGTGTGCATGTGTAGCTTGTGGACAACCAGACTGTGAACTAAGTACTGTCGTGAGAGTTGCTGCTGTGGAATAAGCGTTGTTGTGACCAAGCTGCTGCGGTGAGCCATTGAAGAGCGAGACAGCTTCGAATGCAGTAACTTTGCAAATGATTTGAAGCTGTCTTAGAGTAAAAAAAAAAAAAATAATAGATCAGCACATGCAGCAAGGAAGAAATGATTGTGAGAGTTGAGCGCAGCAACTCGTGGGCTGTCGTCTGGTGTGTGTTTGTGTCCGTGAATTTGTGAGGGCTGTCTGTTGCGTGAATCATCAGTTTGAGGTGAGTTTTGAGTGCTTTTGAGATGATTTCAGCTTGTAATTAATATTAAATGTTGTTAAGAAGCTGACAGTTTATGCTCGCAAGGGAGGAAAAAGAGTTATCTGTTGCCGTGAGTGTCTTTTTGGTGTCATCTTGCCGTTGCGACTGTTCGAAGGCTGTTTCTGAGCAGATTCAGCTCTGTCAGCGAGTGAGTGCTGTCCCTTTAGTTTTGATGAGATGTTTTGAGTGGTTTTTAAATCTTGCATGACAATTTTGGATTGAAGGAAGCTCGGTTTCAGGTGAAGTTTACGGGCAGTATCTTCGCGTGTAGTTTTCGATGTTCTGAATTGATGTTAGAGAGGTACGTTGAGTTTTTATTTAATTCTTTTTGATGGAAAGTAGTTAGAATGAGTTTAGGATGATATTTGATAATATTATGATTGGATTTTAGGATTTAGAACCTCATCAGTGCGGAGGTTCGTTTGGTTGAAATAGTAATGCAATTTTCGATGTTGGAATTGTGTGAAAAGTGTGTTGTAGGGGCTGTTATTTAGAGATTAGGGGCTGTTATGTTATGTTTTTTACTCTCAAGTTTGTCGTCCTGAAAATGATGCATAATAGTGTATTTTAAAAGATTATATCGTCGTTCGATAATCGAGAATTTGTTTCTGAGCGAATCATATAAGTTTTCCGTGAATGCGAATGTTATTTGGTTACGAGTTTCGTTGTCGAATGTGGAAATGTATTTGATGTTTAGCAAGCTGCCATTTAAGTTGTTAGGCTCTTTAAGAAGAAAAATATTGATATTAGGATAGTTTGATTTATTAAAGTAATTTGGATGGTTTCATTGCGCACGATTTTAGGAAATTGTTGACTTTCGGAGTCGAAATGGAAAATGAATAATTGTTAAGCTTGCTGCTATATCTTTCTCATTTACGCTTTATCATGTTTGAATCTTTGTTTGCCTTGATTTAAGTTAAAGTCACGAGTAATATGGACGATAAGTTTATTGGAAATGAAGGAAACGTGCGAAGCGTTAAAATCGTTAAGTCACGATCGTTAGTTAAATCGCGTAAGTTTTATGTTGTTCGTTTAGCTTCGCTTATTCTTTCTGTTGAATCCATTAGATTATGGTTTCATGATGTTGCTTTGGATTCGATTAGCTTAGTTCCGTCATGCTTATGTTAGAATGTTAACTTATATAGGCGTCGATAAGGTGAAGGAAAGCGAAGTTGAAGAAGTAGCGCGAGATAGAGAATCCGATCGTTTCCGTGAGTTAGGAATCGGTGAGTGTAAATTGTTTTATGAAATGATAAATGCAATATGATTTTTATGATTTCATGCAAGATTTAAACGTTTTAATATTTAAATGAATTTATATGAATGATATACGCTTTACAGGAATATTATACGTTTCGAAATATTTTTATATCCGTATTTAAAGCAATATTGATCGTATAACTCGTTATTGAAATGTGCTTTTATGTTTTGTTTTATAAGCGAAGGAACATGTTTTACAAATATTATTTTAGCATGATAATGTATTTCAAAACCAATGGCTACCCATCCCCATTATGACTGAATTATGACTGTTATACGGCCGAAGTGCCTTATTGCGCGTATGGCATGTCTGTCGGGGGAAAGTCCACTAACTATGGGGGGGATCGAGTCTATCATGTCGCCCTCTACGCGTATATAAGGTACTATCATGACTGATGCCCTATGTGCAGCGAGGTAACATACCACGGCATAGTGGTTATGACTGAGATTGCACGTCCCCACCACCGGTGACCCAAGACCGGACGGTGATCATGATTTCCCCGGGTCCCATTGGATATATGTTTTATGACTGAGGATTCATTTATGATTTTATGAGTTTATCTATGGACTTATGATTATGTTATGAATAAAGTTTATGATGCTTATAATCTTGCATATTGTTTTCAAGAAATTGTTAATAAAAATGATTATGTAATATCATGAAATTCACGTTTACGTAAATTGTTTCGGAACTTGAATTCTTTCAAAAGATTTTGAAAAGGGTATTAAAGGAAACTTATTTAGAACTGCATAACACTCACTGAGCCTTTTTAGCTCATTATTTTATTGTTTATTTATAAATTCCTCAGGCGTAGGTTCGAGTCCTCCAAGCGGTAGTTCTCCAGCTCAAGAGTAGGCAAGCTTATCAGGCGATCGAAACTGTGAAATCAAAGTAAATTTTTGTTGTATAACGGATTTTAATGTGATGTAAATATTTAAGTTTTATAACTTTAATTACGTTATCATGCAGGTTGAATGTTTTCTTTAAGTTGAAATGGTTTTAGTTTTAAAGACTCGAATTGCATTGAAATGTGGATTTTGCGATGGACCTGAGGTCCCATTTGGAAGTGGAAATGAATGTATGCATTTTGAAATACTATTAATTGTTTTACAGGTGTTTGTTGAAAATGTTGGAAAAACAGCTGTTGTGCTGCCAAAAATTTTTCACCCTAAATTTTTAATGATTAAGAAATGAAACAGTTTTACGGCTTAACTTCACAGAGTCCTTTTAAGTCACCTGCTTAACGACTGTAAGGATTCTGTGGAGTGCTGGGAGGGCTCCGCTCGGATCTCTTCAAGAGATATCCGGGTTGGGTCCTTTCACTTAGTCATAAACACTTAGCAAAAATCAAAACAAAGTTGAGAGAGTGAGAGCAAAGTGGGACGGCAAGGGAGAGATAGGAAGGGAAAGGAAAACTTAACCAAAATTCAAGGAATTTGAAGGTCCACAACCATCTTTTGAGTTGATTCAAGTTAGAAGAGCAATGTTTAAGCTAAAGCAAGGTTAGTTTATATGATTTCTTCCATGTATGATAGTTAGTTTAGTTGTATGATGTGATGATGGATTGGTTGGTTTTCTTGAGATGTTGTTGATGGGGTTTTGATGTAAATAAAGATTTTGTTTATGAATAACTAAAAAGAGAAATGGTTTTGATGAAAACCATACAAGAAATGGATGTCAACATGTATATGAATGAAACCCTAGGTAGGCATGTAAGCATGAATTAAGTAAATTAATGGTAGTTAATGTGAATGATGGATTGTTTAAGAAAGTTATCTAATGAAAATCTTGAAAAGTGAAAGAAATAGATTGTTGTGTGTGCATGTGTGTGTCACGGCCTCATGAAGGAATATGAGAGTTGATTGAGTTGTAATGCCTTTGAGCCTTAATTCATGTATATTATAAGTTAGAAAAGCATATAGAGGTGTTAGAATTGAAAAAGAAAAAGTGTAGAGATGAGTTGAGAATTAAGAGCCTAGTTGAAGGGTGTTGTAGAATTTCATGTAAAATGCATTCGTTGATGCATGAAATGAATATATTCGATCATAATTGAGGGAAATAACATTAGATATGAAGGAAATGAGTTCATTGCATATTCGAGGCAAAAATGTGCATGAAAAACTAGTGAAAAATAGGGGTATTTCATAGGTTTCATTCCTCTATGGTTAGAATTTTTTAGAATCATTTTACGGGCACCTAAATGAGAGATAGGGAGATGATTCAAGCGAAAATGGAAGTGAGAAAGCCCACGGATTGGGCTGTGAATAGTATTCGGTCAAAGGGGGTCCGAAAAAACTGACTTTTCATTTCGGGTCTCAGAAAATTATACTGATTGCGTGGGGATGTCCCTAGGGGTATATAAGTAAAACTTTTGAAAAGAAACCGGAATTTTAGAGCTTCGATGAAGTTAGAATCAAGTCGAAGAAGTTGTAGTTAAAAGTGTAGTTAAAAGTGTGAATTTCTTTGAAAGCTCTAATTGTAACTTGAATATCTTATTTAGCAAGTTTTAAATAAGGAATATGTTATATAGGTGATGAGCAAGCAAGTGGAGCATCGGGAGGTCATTGAAGCTTTTAGCAAGCCATGAGCCCAGGTAAGTGTTACATCACTTGCACTATGTCCATTTTTATTTGAAATGTAAATTATTGTTGTTAAGAGATTTTAAAAATGTAGAACTAAATCGCTTTCAAAATATTTGAGTTCAACTGTAATTAATAGCTTTGAAAAGAGAAATGTTTTGTGCTTAATGCACTTAGTGAACAAGAGTTTTAAAGGCCATGTGTATTCTTTTAGTTTTTATACTATCTAGCACGACACATGCGACATAGAAAATTTCGCATGTGGTCATCTAGGTTTATAGTTATTTATGCTACGTTGCGATGCAGAAAATTCCGCTTATAATCGCCAAGATTATAGCTGAGTTTGCATTACAATATGCGATACAGAAAATTCTGTATGTAGTTGCAAAAAGTTATAGTTTATTAGCACCACAATATGCAATGCAAAAAATTCCGCATATGGTTGCTCAAATTTGAGATTGTTTCACAGCACGCTTGTGATACAGCAAATTCCTCACCTAGTGGTCATGATATCTTCGCAGTATCACTGTTGGTGTCATTTGAAAATCGTCACGTTACGTACCACATTGAAGGTGGTTAGCATATTTAGAGATACACATGGTGCTTTTAAAAAGAAAAGTTTTCAAAATCGAAATTAGTGATTTAAATAAGTTTATGGAGGTATGTAATAACCTCCATATTACTTGTTATTGTTGAACTAACAAATTTCCCTTATTGTAGTTTCTTAACTTGTTTCAAGTATCTTCAGGTGGTCAAGACAAAATAAACGCTTCATCAAAACTATAGGTGGGTAAAATCGTAGAATAGATCACATAAACCATGTCTATAATTGTGAATTTAGAAAACAAGAAAATGCATGTATTATATTGAATCTTTGGTAATATGTGTTTGAAATTTTATCTTGGTGTAAATAATGATTGTAAATATTTTGTAAGTTTCATATGATATATGTATATATATATCACATGATGTGGGTTTACCATTGGTCATTACTATGTGATTGTGGGATGAAATGCATGTTTGTAGATTCAAAAGAAGTTGGGTGGTGATTGAAAATAGTCGAAGGGTGTTTTATATGTAGATAAACTTTAGAAATATTGAAAATATAGCTGTTATGCTATCAATTTTTTATTAAAATTTGTTTTAAATCGAATTCGAAAAATTTGCACCAACCCAACTATTTTAAAAGAAAATGAAATTGTTTCAGTATAAGCAAGAAAACGAGCAAGATTAAGGGGTTCGTTCTACAAATTTCTTTAATCCGACAAGTTGGGTTAAGAGAGATTCGTTAGAGTACCCGACGAGGCCTACCAGATAAGAGCTTAGAGAGTATCTGGTTCGGGTCTCTTTAAGTTGGTATCAGAGCCCGGTTTTGAAAAGTTTTGAGATGAAAGTTTAAAAAGTATTTGAAAGCTATTTAGGTTTAAGGCATGAGTTATGCATGAGATTGCATAAGTTATAAAGATTAAAGTTTGAGCATTAAATGAGTTTCAGAGTTATGTCATGCATTGTTAGTATTCTAACCTGAGTTTTGTGTCTATTTGGAAAAATCAATTAGACATGCAGCTTCGCGATCGTCCTAGGACGAGAAAGGCAGTCGTAGAGGCACCTCCCCTAAAGGTAGAGTATGTTGACGAGTCTATCAATGTACCTACTAGTTCTTCGCACCCAGAGCCACCCCAACCATCCAAATAAGAGCCTGCTCGAGGACTTATGGAGCAGATGGCATAGATGCTAGCAGCGACACTTCATCAACCGTGAGAGACAAGTGTATCGATTGAGCACACTCGTAAGCTAGGCACTAAGCCATATGCGGGGAGACGAGAGCCCGAGCATGCATTATCATGGCTAGGGACAAATGAGGAGATATTTCATGTCATAAGGTGCACAGAAGAGCAGATGGTAACTTTCTTCGTCTTTCTGTTAAAAGATCAAGCAAAAGATTGTTGGAAGGCCCACCAGAGAGCACATCCAGATGGGGTGTCGTGGGCAGACTTCAAGAAATAGTTCACCGACAAGTTCTTCCCAAAAAGTTACAAAGATGTGGAGATAGAAGTGTTCTTTCGGCTAGAGTAGGGGAGTTCGATAGTGACAGAGTATGAAAAGAGGTTTTTTAAGCTAGTTCGCCTGATCCCCTTCATCGCTGAAAACGAAGAACAAAAGATTAATAGATTCATAGCCAGGTTGAGTCTGAGAATCAGGATATATGTGACTTCAGCGGTACACACTCGATATGGGGAGTTAGTGGAGGCAGCCACTAGGGTAGAGAGGAGTGCAGAGACCTTCCCAAAATCGAAGTAGCAATTCAGTTAGAAACGTAGTTGGATCGGCAGCTAGCAAGGAGGCTCAAGCAAAATGGGCAAGAGTGAACAGAAGCCTTCAAGGTTTGATAATCGAAGGCAGAGTCAGAGGGCTCAAACCAGCCAGAACTCAGTTCAGTCATTTGGGGGGTCTAGAAGCAAACAGAATTGGAGGAACAGGCCTGCCTACAGCAAATGTGGTAGATCACACCCCGACGAGTGCATTCAGGGCAGGACCAGATGCGTTCAGAAGGGTCACTTCATGAGAGATTGTCCAAGTGTTGTCACATCGAGTCCAGCAGAGGCTAGATCTGTAGTTTAGGGACAATCGAGTGGGGGTCGTGGACTAGAAAGGAGAGGCCCCTAGGGTAGAGCAGCTACAGTCCCAGAGTCAGCTACCGGTGGACCCAACAGAGGGATGCCACCCAGAGGGTAGCCTGGTAGACCTCGTAGCCAGGCCAGAGTACATGTGGCTACATGCATAATCGCAAGTGGACGAACCGAAGAAGTAATATAATGATGAGAAGTATCGTCCCAGGAGGATTGTTGTTAATTAATTCTCAAAATTAAAATAACTCAATTTTTATTTGATAAACAAAATTTGATTAAAGAAGCTGAAAACTATAACTAAATTTAACTACAAATGTAAATAAATTTTTACTGAAATTAATTTAATAAATAAAAATTCTAAGGTTCTGATTTCACTATAATTAATCTGTTTCTCCCCTTTATTTTTTTTTAACAAAAATTAATTATTCGGTTGCTAGTCGAGATTTTCTGAATTATTCACATAGTCCCTCTCGAGGTCTAAGGAAAATATTCTATAAAGTTTAACTGCTATGTTCCCATGCAAGTCAAAATATTAAAGAATTCATTAAGATTTATGGATCTCTTTCATAGATTACACAAACCATGCAGGTATATTCCTATCATGTATGTAATTTATGACATTTAATATAATGAACTAAAACACATAAATCAGCTTTCGTTATCATTATGATTAACATTTCAACTAAATAGTGGCCAGTTATTTAGAAGCATTATGAACAATATTAAATGTATCAATCAAGATAGAAAATCCTTGAATTGAATAAAGGGTTAGAACATCAAAATTAGACTACATCATAACCTTAGAAAATTAAATCTACTTCATACTTAAATTAAAATTGACAAAGACAAGAAAATTAAACATAATAAAAGATAAGAAAACTTAGTGGGTTAAAGTTTCGCCGTAGAATTTCTTCCTCTGCTTTTCTCCTTCTCTCCAAGCTCTCTCTCTTTCTTTAATCTACTTGTTATTTTGATCTCTCATGGATGTTTGAATGGTGATTCTAAAGTCTGTTTATAGACAAAGTTCACATCTAATTACATCATTGCATGCATCATCTCTTTATAATTTTCTACCTTTTTGCATCTTCGCTTACATCATAATTTATCCACCTCATGCAAGTCAAATTTTATATTATATCATTGCTTACATCATAGCTCACATTACATCATTACTTATATTATAATGACATAAGTCCTTACATCAGCATGACATAATATTTATTTATAGAATACTCGATCTTTAAACTGCGATAACTTCTTTATGCGGTCTCTAATTCGAGATATTCTTGAAGCGCTAAGTTGCTTCGAATGGCATTTATTTTACAGCGATGATCTTGTCATGAACAATAGCACTTAGTGGGGTTCACATGCGAATTTTCATCAATTTTATTCTGAAAATAAAAAATGCAAAACGATATAATAATTTATTTAATAATAATAAAATCTCAAAAACTAAGCAATAATTCAAGTTTAAAAAGATAAAATAACTTTATAAAAATATAGTTATCACACCCTCAAACTTAAGATTTTGCTTATCCTTAAGTGAAACAAACTCCAAACCAACTTCATAATCAATAACTCATAATCAGTAACATAGGACAAAACAATCATTATAAAGATCTGAATATTAATCAAAGGGTTAAATGATCTTACCAAGCCTCTTGAAGTGTGTGTGTGGATGGACACTTTGAATGACCCAAACTCTTAACTCCGGCAATTGGTTTTGGCGATGTAGACTACGAACTCAACATTATCTATTTTATTTTATATTTTTATTATTTTTTTACTATATATTTATTATTATTATTTATTTATTTATTTATTTTTGCGGCTGGTCTTAGGAAATAGTTCATCTTTTTTATGTGAAAATCCATATTTGTGATACATACCCCCAGTTACTCAGTGAAACATTTATACTAGTATGTTTTGCATGCTCATACCTTGGATACGCCTTTTTAAGTGAAAATTCATATTTGTGATATAGATTCCCAGTTACTCAGCATATATAAAGACATCGAAGCATTGCCCCGCTCTTTTTTTTATTTATATATATATAATAAATAACAAACTAAATTATTTTATTTGAACATCGTAAGAAAATATATATTTTTCATATCACCGAGTTTTGGGTTAAGATCACTCTCTTTGTCACAATAGTGTACTTAAATTATATCACAAGGCCAAGTAAAAGTGAAAAACCCAAAGATTAATACAGATCTAAAGAATGACTATTTAATACACATACCTTTGAAGCGGAGCTATTTTGTCTATAGTGATTAGAGAGCCCTCTTTTTTTTTTTTTTTTTTTTTTTTTTTTTTTTTTTTTAAGAAAAGAAAACAAAGATGCGTATCAAGAGTACAAAAGTACCCCTTACTCTGCCATTTTTTAGTTTCAACTCAGACCAGTTATGAATCTTATGGTTTTAATAATAACAATTTTTTTTTTTTTTGAAGACCAAACTCTACCCTCAAACTTATTTTAGACATTATCCCCAATGTCTAGTAGGATAAAAAGAAGAAAAACAAAATTGGAAATGCTATTAGTAAAACCATAGGGTAAGAAAGTTATAACGGAGATTAAGATCTAGTGCACACTTCTTATTATCGTTTGCTTCAGAATCTCTAACCACCTGCGACATGATTGGATCAACTTCAGGCACAAAGTTTTGTAGTTGGTTGATCAGTTCATTAGCACTTGAAGCTGAGACTAGAATGCACCGGTTTGCTAGTGTCATAAAACTCTGTTCCACAGCATGATCAAGAAAAGCCAATAAACCATCATAGAAGTCGTTAACAATAAGCAAACCTAATGGCTTTTAGTGAATGTTGAAATGGGTCCAGAACACAATGTTGAAGATTTTTTCAAACGTTTCCAAACCACCAGGTAACGCGATAAAGACATTAACATTAAGTAACATGTACGTCATTCGCCCGTGCATGCTCATGACTTGAAACTCATTACCTATACTTATACCAATGATATCTCTCATTTTAGCCAAAGGCTTTAGTATGAGACCTAAGATTCTGCAGCCTGTAACATTTGCAGTTACCGCAACAGAACCCCTCAATCCTAAACTGCCTCCCCCATACACCAAATCTATGTTTTAGGCAGCTAAAGCGTTACCAAGTTCAACTGTTGCCTTTGAATATTGTTTACTCACACCAAACTTCGAGCCACAATAACATAGATAGTTTGAATCTACTGCTCGAGGACTCTGCCATTTCTTTTTTATCTCTCATACAAAATTAGTTGTTTGTTATCAGCAATGAACGCTCATTTAAAAAAAAATGAAAGAGTAAAAAAACAATTATACGAGGTTAAACAGTTATGATTGGTGGGGAAAATGTTAAGTGTAAAAATGTAAAATAAAAAAAAGCACAATCATCGAAAAATTTTGAAACAAGCTACTAAACACTAAAAAAAATCCAAAATAATAGGTGAAGAAACGTCAAAAAATAAACACAATCATCGAAAAAATTTGAAACAATCTACTAAACACTAAAAAAAAATCCAAAATAGTAGGTGAAGAAACATCAAAAAGTAAACATAATTATTAGACATGACCACGGTTCAGTTCGAACCGTTCGGTTCGAACCGAACTGTCACTGTAGAACCGAAACTAGAACATAAGGTTCTGGTTCCGGTTCGGAACCGAACCGGAACTGTCACTGTAACGGTTTCGATTTCGGTTCTAACCCTAAAGGAACCGGAACCGCCTTGAATTGACGGTTCCGGTTCAGTTCCGATTATTAAATAAAAAAAAAAAAAACAAGAACCAACCGTTGGGGCCATGTAGGCCACGCGGCCCGACCGTTGGCCCCAACGGTGGGTTTTAGTTTTTTAAGAAAAAACAAAGTGACCAACGGTCACTTTTAAAATTTTGACCGTTGGTCACATTTGATTTTTTTATGTTTTAAATCCTCATTTAATTTCTCTTTTAACTCCTCTCTTTCCTTTATAAATTCCTCTCACATTCTTAATTTTTTCTCACATCTGTCTCCCTCAATCTCAACTCTTTTTCTCTCCATTAATCTCAACTCAATCTCAACTCTATTTCTCTCCATTAATCTCAAATCTCTCTCAATTTCAAAATATTCTCTTAATTCTCAATCTTAATTTTCTTTAATTTTTTTTACTTATATCTATAAATTATAATTTTCAATTTATTGTTTGAAGTTTTAAATTTTTAATTTATTATTTTTAAATTTTTAAATTTTATTTTATTATTTTTAAATTTTAAATTATCAATTTATAATATTTATAAATTTCAAATTTTTAATTTAGAATATTTTTTAACTTATAAATTTTGATTTCAATTTATATTTTTAAATCTAAATTTTTAATTTATTAGTTATTACTTATTACTTTTAAATATTAAATTTTCAATTTATTATTATTAAATTTCATATTTCAATGGCTAGTTCTAGTTTAAGAAAATCATTTTCTAGGAATAAGAGTAAAGATCCTATTAATATCGAAGAAACACCATAACCAAATGCAGATCTTTTAAATCTTGATCTTTTCAATGAGGAAAATTATAATGATTTTATACAACAACAAGTAGATTTTTTAGAAATATTTGGTTCCCAAAATCCCTCTAATCTTAATCCTCCACATGCTACTCCTCAAAACCCCCAATCCCAGGACCAACCTGAGACGCCGACGTCTCGTCAGTCCAATTTTGGAAGCAATTCCGCTAGTATGTCTAACCTTGGGCTTGGGAATTGTGATGCAGCTGATGTTGATGACGATAAAAAGTACAGATATGATCTTTTAGTACACATGAAGAAGGTTGAAAAAGAACCAGGTACGATTAAGGCTGTATGCAACTACTGTGGGGCAGAATTCGAGTGGAACAAATCTAAAGGATATGGAAACACATAAGATCTCAACATCTGGTAGAAGCGAACCGTTCACGCAGACAACAACAAATTTCCAAGTTTGCAAGTCCTACTAATCAATTATTTAATTATACTGATGCACAAAATAGGGAAGAATTAGCTAGATTTGTAGCCACAGAAAGCTTATCTTTTAGTTTTGGTGAAAAAACAAGTTTTCTTAATTATTGTCATAAAGCCTTAAATCCTGCTGCATGTAGGGTGCCTAGAACAACTCTCACATGTACATTATATGATATTTATAAAAGAGAGAAAAAAAAGTTTAATTAGATTTTTTTAAAAATATGAAGGTCGTATTACAATTTGTGCTGATATTTGGAGTAATAATTTGCAACAACATTCATATTTAGGTGTTACTTGTCATTTTATAGATAATTCATGGATTATACAAAAAAGAGTTCTTGCGTTTTGAGTTTTTGATGATTCTTATTCTGCACAAAATATTTATAGACTTATGAAAATTATTTTTGAAGAATATTCTATTGAAAATAAAATTTTTGCAATTGGTTTTGATAATGCTGCAAATAATACTGCTGCTATTCCTCATTTAATTAATTTATGTAACCCTTATTTTGGCGGTAGATTTTTCACCAAAGATGTGTTTGTCACGTTTTAAATTTATGTGTACAAATCGGTTTAACTTTACTTAAAGATAGTATTAACCCAATTAGGAATGCACTTTATTATTTATGGAAACATCCAAATATCATGAAACAATGGGCTAAATTTTGTAAATCTAATAGAATGCATCCAATTAGATTTTTTCATGATGTTCCACATCGTTGGAACTCAACCTATAAATTGTTTTCTGAAAGTTATGCATATAAGGATTTATTAGTTACTTTTATACAATATAATTGTTCAAAAATTTCTTTATTTCCTCAACATTGGGATGTTTGCACACAAATTTGTGAATTATTAAAAGTTTTTAATAATAGTACTTATAATTTATCTGGTATTTATTATCCTACCACCCATTTATTTTTTTGAAGAAACTCTTAATATTGTAGGTGCATTTTCTACATGTGAGAATGATGAATTATTAGGTGATGTTGTAGCAGCTTTAAAGCAAAAATGGTTAAATTATTATAGAGAAATTCCTTTAATTTATGCAATTGCATTATGTTTTGACCCACGGTGTAAATTTGAAAATTTATTTGTTTATTATAGCAATTATTATCAACGTTTAGAGATAACTGATGTAGATCCTATTGTTCTAGCTAATAATATTAAAACTTTATTTTATGAATTGTATGATGAGTACCTAATATCATACGGTCCATCAATGAACATTACCGTTCAGACATCTGAAAATGCCTTTGGCTCTAAAAGTCGAGAATCCTCTTCATCATTTATGAAGTTAGGTTCTATGTTGATGTCCAAACAAACGAAAAAAGGTTGAACTTCGTCTTCATCCTCCACCACAGAGGTTGACATCTACTTAAAGACGCAGTTCAAGTTTATGGACAATGATAACATTGAATTTAATATCTTAGAGTGGTGGAAGGAACATGAGAAACATTTTTCAATTTTGTCTATAACAGCCAAACAAATTCTTGGAACCCCCGTCTTAACTGTGGTAGTGGAATAAGAATTTAGCTCTGGCAGTAATATTCTAGACCTCAAACGGTCCTTAATGAGTCCAGAGTCTGCACAAGCTGAAGTTTGTGTCCACGACTGGACGAAGGCACAACTGAGACAGCAAGAGATGGATGAAGTGAAAGCTCAAGGCGAAATTTATGATTTTTTTGAAGACACTGATCAAACCACCATCGGGGGCACTGGAAACACAAGTGACGATTAGGTGAGTCACAAATTTTCATAAACTCCATGTAATAAAAGATAAGAGAACTACATGAGCTTTGATTCCTCCAAAATTTGAGAGGATACGTAGGCAACTTAATTATGGTGATAAATAAAGTGCAAGCCCAATATTTTTATTTTATTTTTTTATTCAATCAAAGTTTAAATAATGAGTAAATTACTGTAAACCCTCTCCATATTTATTTTATTACAATCGAAAACCACTTTTACCTTTTGTAACAATGACCTCCCTTCTATTAACGTTTGATCATGATTGATCGTCAAAGTTAACTGTAATAAGGATATTTTGGTCAATTTATTTGATTTTTATTTTTTCTTTTAAAAATTAAATTGATTAATAAATAATTTAAAATTTTAAAACTTAAAATATTTAAAAAATAAAATAATTTAAAAAATTAAATTTAAACTATAAAAAAATAATTTAAAATTTTTTCAAATTGATCTAGACCATCCATTTTGAGATGGACGGTCTAGATTCATTTATAAGAAAAATAATATTTAAAAAAATAAAAAAATAAAAAATAAAAAATTGATGGTGATTCAATTCATTTGTTCTTGAGTTCATCGCATTTCAGTTTCTGGTTCACGTTTCAGGTTTCTGGTTCACGAAGGATATCTGGATTTCTGGTTCATCAATAGAGACATTAATCCAGCATCAAACAGACCCAAAACATCAATATCATCTACAATAAATACAATCATCAACACCATCATAAATACAATCATCATCAACAATAAACAGTAAAAATCAATCATCCAAACGGAAACCTAGTTTTTCAGACAGAAACCCAGATCGAACTGGGTTCCGTATCCGAAAACCCAGATCTAGGTTTTCAAATCTAGAAACCCAGATTTGGTTTTCCGGATCGAAAACCCATCTAGGATCGGTTTTCGATCTGGAAACCCGATCTGGGTTTCCAGATGGAAACCCAGATCGGATTTCCAGACAATATTTGGGTTTCCAGATGGAAACCCAGACGCTAGTTCGGCGTCTGGGTTTTGGAACCCAAATTGGCGTCGTCGATCTGGGTTCCAGAATCCATATCAACTGGTGAAGAAAACAAAAAAAAAACAAAGAGAAGAAGGAGAAGAATGAGAGAAGAAAGAGAAGAGAGAGAGAGAAGAAAACAAAGAAATAGAAAAGAAGAGGGAGAAGAAAAAGATGAGAGAGAGAGACAAAGTGACTGAGTGAGGGTAATGGATTTTATAAATTAAGGGTATTTCCGTTTTTTTACCTTATTTTGTCATTTTCCAATTATATTAAAGTTTAAATGGTCCAACGTGATCAAAGGAGAGGTCATTATTATAAAATATAAAAGTAGTTTTCGATTGTAATAATGCTAGTTGTGAGTAATTTGCTCTTCAAATAATTAAATTTTTTATTTCGTTTGTGTATAGATTTATTTTTTTAATTTTAAAATATAGTTTAATATTAATTTTTAAATTTTAAATTGTCATTTTAAAAAAAGGTTCCAAAACCAGAACTGAAACCGTTATAGAACCGAAACCGAAACCGAAATTATTACAGAATCTACGATTCTAGAACCAAACCGGAATCGTTTTATTTTCGTTAAGGTTCCGGTTCTAGCTTTTTTAGAATCGAAACCATCGGTTCGGAACCGGAACAAAAATCAAACCGAACCGAACCGTGGTTATGTCTGATAATCATCGAAAAAATTTGAAATGAGTTGTTAAACATAGAAAAAAATGATGCTATAGTAGTTGTGATTGTGACTTATATCTTCCTCTGGTTTTACTTCCTGAAACGGCTTAAACACTTTCTATGAGTCGAGGATCAGCTTCTTATCCAGTTTCTTATAAACTGGCAAACAGGGTCTTTTAACGTCAGATTTCCAAGACTGTAATGTTGTTTCTCTTTTCTAAATAATTCCCATAAATCTAAAAGAATGCAGTGAACTGTCCCATAATGATGCGTCTTAAGAGTCTCAGGGATATTATCCAAAGACTCCTTACTTAGCCCATCTTTTATGTATTTAATTTTATCTTCTCAATTTATAGACAAATATCCAGAATTTTTACAGCGTATGTCGCAGTTCCATCTTGCACACTTATGATAGACTTTCATTCTCTTAGCTCTCCTCTTATTTGAGTAAAAACTTATTCCCAATCCTGGTAAACGTTTAATGAATGAATCTTCAACTCACATGCTAGACATACTTTAGCTTCAATGATCTACCGAATATGCTCAAGAAGACTTAAATATGTTAGTGTCTCCATTCTTTCGAGTCTGCTCTTGTAAATATTTCTGAGTACATCTTGAGACAGAGTAGGGAAATGATTTTTGAGTGTTGCAAGACTTGCCTCCATTTTTAAAAGAGAAAAAAAAAATTATCAAAGAAAATAATAACACATAAAGAAAACAATAATACACAAACATAAGAAAACTAATTAAGAAGGAAAAAACTTGAGTTGTCTCCCAATAAGTGCTTAATTTATAGTTGCTAGCTTGGCTGTTGAAAAATATTTTAATTTGGGTCTGAAAGCACGATGGTGGATTTGTGTTGAGGCTCTCCACCATCCAATAAGCTTTAAGTCGTTGTCCGTTGATTTTGAATCAACGATCTGCACTTAAAATTTCAACAGCACCATATGAAAAATGTAAGTTCTCATCCTCGATTCTAGATTCCTTAGTGTTAAAAACTAGACTAAATGATGAAAAGATTAAATTTCGTCGATGTCGTCTTTATAAATGTCATTAAGGTGTTTGTAAATGACCATTAAATACATTAAGGGCGAAATAGGAAATTCAAGCCAAATTAATTCATGATTTTGGTATGAGTATTACATGGAATGAACTTGAATAAAAGTCAAAATCCATGTCATTACATTTAAACCAATGAAAAAATGACAAATCAAAAAACTAAATATGAAATTATATAAATTAGTTGTCATGCACTAATTATTTAATGGTTAGTTTTCTTCCATAAGTTACCAAAGTGCCATTTTTGATAAAATTTCATGAGATGATTTTTTTTGGTCATTATGTAATAGAATGAAGGGCATTTTAGTCTCATTTATGTTAGCAATCATGATATAAGTGATGACCACTTAAAAGCCATCACTTGGTTGGTCGGCAAACAAAGAAGCAAAATCAAGAAAGTGAATAAGGAACAAAAGAAAAGTGGTCGGCAAATAACAAAAAGGGGACATGATGGTGATTTTATAAAAGTTGACCATATATATATATAAGTGACACTTAGAATATTTTTGCACATGAAAGAAAGAAGTAAAAGTGGAGAGTGAGAGAGCAAAAAGGTGGTGTTGAGCCGGCCATTCAAGAGGGAGAAAGCAAGGTCTCTTATGCACTTTTTTCATGCAATTCATCATCAAACTTCTTCTAATCATTAACTAAAGCTACTAGTGCTCTTTTTTCTTAGCAAAAGTAAAGCCTAAATAGGTGAGTTCTTGTTCTTGATTCTAATCTATGGTTGATGATACCCATTTTTAAAAGTTGTTCTAAAGTTTATTTTGGTGATAAGTATTAAAACTAGGATGATTGACGATGAGTTGATGTGATTTTGGTGTCAGAACTTACAAGATCAATGATAAGTCTTGGTTGAGGTGTGTTTGGCCATACTTAGGGTTTGTATAATCCATGTTGCTTTCATTCATTATGATTCTTAAATCATGTAGTTTAGATGCTAATAAACCTTGTGGAGGTCATAGAATTGCAAAATGAGAAACATAGAGCTAATCTGGGAATCACGAGCTAGATCAAGGGTCTGATAAGACCTGAATTGTTCTAACTTATTTGGGGTTATTCTACACCTCAAATGATGCCTAGGAGTCATTGAAAACCATAGATTTTGGAATGGATTGATTCCGATAAAAATTGTGTAAATTATGCTCAAAATAATGCCGTTAGAGAGTCGATAAGTGAAATAACTATATAAATATAATTTTTATTGCATGGAATGAATTTAGTTGATCATAATTAGATAAAAAGAGCTTAGATACAAAAAAAAAATCATCGTCACTCATTCGATGTGAAAAAGTGCATCGAAAAGTGCCCAAAACAAGGCATTTTTCCTAGATTTGACATAGTAAACGATAGAATTTTTCGACGAAACCTTACGGGTGACTTAGTTATGCGATAAAGAGATGCTAGAAAAAAGAACGGATGCGAAATGATGACTGCTTTTTAAACTATTTTTTTCGATCAAACGAGTTAATTAAAAAATTGACTTTTTGTTTTAAGCCTCCGGAGACCAAACGAATCATATTGGGATGATCCTAGGGGTTTAAAAATAAGACTTTTACAAAGAAATCAGAAATAGAGAGTCTCGGTTGAGTTAAAATCGAGTCAGAAAGGTTATAGTGTAAAGAGTTGCTAATAGAGAAAAGTGTTTTGGAAATGTTATGTTAAATTTTAAGTTATGTAATTGAGCAAGTAATAATAAGGAAATGATATGTAGGTGACGGGCAAGCGAGCGACGCACGAGAGGTTCGTTGTGACATTTGAGCTTGCGTGGAGTAAGGTAAGTGTCTTTCACTTGCATCTATTTTAATTCTATTTTAAACTTGTATATTGTTGTTAAAGGAAAATTAAAATAATTGCCAAATCCTAAATTCAAGTTTTGAGCATATGAGTTCCTTATGGAATTCACAAGTGAAGAAATTAAAACAAAGTGATTTTCAAATGTTTGAAATCGAGAAAATTTTTAAGAGTTTGAAAAGTAAAAGTTTTGTGTTTTTGCACTCAGCAATATCGTTTCGAAACCCATGTATATACCCTCACATTATATGAGACTTAGCGTTACATGACGATGCAGAAAATTCCGTCCGTAGTTGCTTAGTTTGCAGAGTCCTTAGCATTACGTGACGACGTAGAAAATTTCGTCTGTAGTTGTTAGTTTTTCTAGAATATCTAGCACTACATTGCGACATAGTCAATTTCATGCGTAGTCGCTTAGATTTATAGTTTGGCACTATGTGGCGATGCAGTAAATTCTGCTCGTACTCGCCTAGAGTTACAACACTACAATTGCGATGCAGAAAATTCCGCATTATAGTTGCTCAGGTTGAGATCGTTTCACCCTACGTTTGCGACACAATAAATTCTGTATCGTAGTGGTTGAGAGATCCCAGTAACTTCACGTTTGGCGTCAGTTAAAAATCGCCATGTGATAGTTAAGTTCCTTAGGGATATACATGGAGTTTTAGAAATAAATGTTTTCTTTTAAATCAAAAACGTTTGATAAATGAGTGCGGTTATAAATCTTGATGAATTTTATAGCTTGATGTTATTATTATTCGTTAAACTAACCTCTTTACTTTGCCCAGCTTAATTATCGTAGTAGGTGCTTATATAGGTGACTCTGTGTCCTGGACACTACATCGATTACTTTAGGTGGGCATCATCTCGATGCATCGCATAAACAGTTAAAACACTTTTGGCGTTGTAAATAATAAATCTAAAGGATTTAAATAGTTGAAAATTTGTAATAAAATTTTTGATATGTATATACAACTGAACACTTACACATGATACACACTTATTACTTGATATATCTATATATATTTGATATATGCATTGTTGTGTAATTCCCAAAGTATGATATCTTGGTATATTCTAGGAGTTGAGAGGAGCATGCCGAGTACCTAAGAGTTGTGTTGCAGACGTTGAGGGAACATCAGTTGTATGCAAAGTTCAGTAAGTGCCAATTTTGGCTAGACAGAGTAGCATTCCTAGGATATGTTGTATCGGTAGATGGGATATCTGTGGATCCTCAGAAGATAGAAGCCATAATAAGTTGGCAGCTACCCACGAACGTAACAGAAGTTAGAAGCTTCTTGGGCTTAGCAGGTTATTATAGGAAGTTTGTGGAAGGGTTTTCAAAAATAGCTACTCATCTAACAAGATTGACCAGAAAAGAAGAGAAGTTTGAATGGTTAGAAGCATGCCAACATAGTTTTGACGAGCTTAAAAGGAGATTGACATTAGCACATGTTCTGAGACTTCCGTCAAGACAGGATAGATTTGTAGTCTACTATGATGCCTTTAGGCAGGGATTAGGTTGTGTGTTGATGTAAAATGATAGAGTGATAGCTTATGCTTCGAGACAATTAAAGAAGCATGAACTAAACTACCCCACACATGACCTAGAGTTAGCAGTTGTAGTCTTCGCCTTGCGGATTTGGTGACGCTATCTTTATGGGGTACCTTGTAGGATTTTTACTGATCATAAAAGTTTATAGTATCTGTTCTCTCAAAAGGATCTCAATATGAGACAAAGAATATGGGTAGAGCTTATAAAAGATTATGATTGCATAATTGAATATCACCCCGGCAAGGCTAATGTAGTAGCAGATGCCTTGAGTAGAAAGCCCTCCAGTTCGTTAGCCCAATTTAAAGCTGAGTATTTGCCTATGCTCATGGTATTACAATCTATGGATGTTAGATTGGAGACAACGGATTCATGTACTCTGTTTGCAACCTTTCATGTCCGTCCAATGCTAGTGGATCAAGTTAGAAACTTACAAGCCCAAGATCCTTACTTAGTAAAGTTAAAAAGTGAGATAGAAACGGGGCAACCGAGCAAGTTCGCAATGAGAGATGACGGAACACTAGTGTTGGACTAGAGATTACGTGTGCTAGATGTGAAATATTTAAAGAAAGAAATCATGGAAAAAGCACACTCCTCGGCATATACCATGCATCCAGGGAGTACTAAAATGTATCGAACTTTGAAGGACCATTACTGGTGGAAAGGAATGAAGAGAGAAATAGCAGAGTTCATATCAAAGTACTTAATCGACACAGCAGATTAAAGTAGAACATCATAAACTAGCAGGTTTGTTACAACTTTTAACCATTCCTGAATGGAAATGGGAGAAGATTACGATGGATTTCATGGTAGGACTCCTATGGACTTCAAGTGGACATGATGTCATTTGGGTGATAGTTGATAGATTAACGAAGTCCGCTCATTTCCTTGCAGTCAAGAACACTTATTCCCTAGAAAAGTTAGCTCAATTATATGTAGAAGAGATTGTAAGACTACATGTTGCTCTAGTATCCATTGTATCAGACAAAGATCCACGCTTCACCTTCAGATTCTGGCCGAAGCTACAGGAAGCCATGGGCACCAGATTACATTTCAACGTGGCCTTTCACTCGCAGACAGATGGCCAATCTGAAATAACTATCCAAACTCTTGAAGACATACTGAGAGCGTGTGTGATGGAGTTCAAAGGAAGTTGGGATAATCACCTACCTCTAATAGAATTTGCCTACAACAACAACTACTAGTCGAGTATTAGCATGGCTCCATATGAAGCGTTGTATGGCAGGAAGTGTAGGACCCCGGTTTGTTGGGATGAAGTGGGTGAGAGAAAAATGATTGGTCTAGAAATTTTCCAAGTTACAACCGAGAATGTGAATGTGATCAGAGATAAGTTAAAGATAGCGAGTGACAGACAGAAACGTTACGCGGACAATCGAAGATGAGATCTAGAATTTGAAGTGGGCGATAGAGTGTTCCTATGAATCTCACCTTGGAAAGGTGTTTTGGAGGTTCAGGAAGCGTGGAAAGTTGAGCCCACGCTATATCGGGCCGTATGAAATAGTAGATAGAGTGGGTGAAGTGGTATATCGTTTAAGACTACCATCAGAGTTAGCCAACATCCATGATGTCTTCCATGTCTCCATGCTTTGAAATTATGTAATTGATCCTTTACACATCCTGAAAGAGCAACCGGTGCAATTAAGAGAGAACTTGACCTACGAAGAACAACCAATAGAGATCCTCGACCGAAGAGATCAAATGTTGCACCATAAAATGATCCCATTAATAAAAGTGTTATGGAGGAACCATGGATCAGAAGAGGCTACATGGGAGCCTGAAGAGCAAATGCGTGCCCAGTATCCATCCTTGTTTGAATCAAGTAAATAGTTTAAAATTTCGAGGACGAAATTTTTGTAAGGAGGGAAAAAATTGTAAACCCCTTTTTCATAAGTTTAGACTTCCTAGTACTAGAGAGTAAACTAGGTCGTGGAAATGCTCAGTTCCATAAATAATCCCATTTAAAAAGTGGATACAATATTAATGAAAGTCGAAAGTGTTAATTTAACTTAGATTAATCAAATGAAGGGCGAAATGGTCATTTAACCAAATAAAGAGTTATATATATGGAAGATGTGATTATAATAAATAAAGTATGTGAATAGGAGAATTTATAAGAGTTAGTGGAATGCCATGGGAATTGTGCAAAGTTGGAGGACATTTTATGTTAAAATTCAAGTGGTGGCATGGATGGTAATTAACTATCAAACTTCATGGGCAATTTCATAAATGGAGGCCTATATATATGTGATGTTAGTCATGGAACTTAGACAAATTTTGAAGAAAAACTTGAGTGAAGAGAGACTAAAGTGACGACAATTACAAAGGAAGAAAATTCCGCCCGTAGTCGCTCAAAGAGTACGGTTTAGTATAGCACTAGCTATTGCGATGTAGAAAATTCCATAATATAGCGCTCAGATTTGATATAGTGCATTGCGCTACGGTTGCAATGCAATAAATTCTGTACGTAGTTGTCAAGCCTATACAGTAGCTCGCACCACCGTTGGCGATGCAGAAAATTCCGCTACGTGCTTGCAAAAAAGTATAAACAGAGTCACGGTTGGTGTTAGAAACAAAATTGCCACGTGACATAGAGACTAAGGGGTACGAATAGTGTATTTAGAACTAAAAGAATTTTATGAAAAATTTTCTACGTTTTAAATAAGTTTAATTATAATTGTTTAGTTGTGAAATTATGTAATCATTGAAGTTGTTTTAAGTTTATATTGTTGTTTTGTATATATTATAAAACCTCCACAGGTATTCGCTTGGACGGTCGTAACGCAAAACAAAAATAAGAACTTCGACAACCAAATTAGGTGGGCATAATGACGGATGCATTGCACAAGTTTTAACGCATTTTGTTGTAATTAAAGTTAAACATTTGCTTTCACCCTTTTGTATCTTTGGTATGCCTTACTTATCGATATAAATTGTGTATGTGTCACAATGCAATTGAATCATAAAGCTTTCTATGACAAGAAAAATGTTTTATTTTTGTTGAGGTTTTATTTGAGTATTTGTATGTTCGTAAAAATGTGATCGTGGAACAATTGAAGTTGGGTTATGAATGATATCTTTTTGGGAGTGTTTATTTCATTTGCAGGAAATTGGAAACTGTACAAATACAGCTGTTATGCTGCCGGATTTTCGTTAAAAATATTTTAGAAATTGAGAAATTGAAAATGAAAAGGTTACTTTTACAACTTTAAACGGAAATGAAAATTTTCAAATCAAGTAAGCCAACCAAACTAGTTTTGACATAACAACATTAAATCAGTTTCCAAGCAAAAACAAAACGGGCAAGTTTTAGGGTTCGCTCCACGAATTCCAAGTAGCCGACCAGTCAAGCTTAAGAGGGGTTCATTGGAGTGCCACGTGAAACCTACCAGATTTAAACCTACCTAGAAGGAATCTGGTATGGGTCTCGTCATTCATCCTTTAGTTTAGCTTCTAACACTAGGGGATCAAGAATCGAGAATAAGAGCTTACATTTTTACCCTTCAAAAAATTTTTCATCACATAACTCCAACATGAATAATTCTTCCCATCTAATTGCACACTAATAGATTAAAGTGAATCATCTCTTTCACCAGCCATGACATATAATGTAACACCCCAAAACCCGATACAAGAAATCTGGAATGATACTCGCTCAAAATTAAACTTTATAATATACTTTATTTGATCTAATGCTTAAAGTCAAACTACCATTAATAGGATGTTCTAACAATAACAAAGAACTAATTAAAAATCAATCCCTATAAATAAATAAAATTAAAAGGAACAATAGTTCTCCAAATAATAATTACAAATTCTAACTACTAATTCTTTTCTCTAACCATTCTCTAAAAGATATGAAAATCAACATCCTAACATAAACTATCTAACATTAACAGAGTTTGCCTATAATAACAATTTGCACTCTAGTATTGGCGTGCCACCTTTTGAAGCATTGTATGGTTGAAAGTGTAGATTTCTTATTTATTGGGATGAGATAGGCGAGAGAAGTATGTTAGGGCCAAAACTTGTTCAAATTACTATATATAAATTAAGCTTATCAAAGAATGTCTATGTCTATACAGAGTAGACAAAAGAGTTACGCAGACAGTCGAAGAAAAAATTTGGAATTTGACATTGGAGATTTTGCTTTCTTAAAGATTTTGCCTTGGAAGGGAGTCTTCTTACTGGGACCCTTCTCGAATCCCATCTTTGAACCCGAGAAAGACCCCGTAGCACCCCGACAGAACTCTAACGAACCCTGACTTTGGCCCAAGAAATCCCGTTGGAGCATCGAAACTTAATTTAAACTTATTTTCCCACTCTTTAAATATAGGTGGCAAAAGTAAAAATTTTTCATTTTTATGATAAAAATCCAGTAGCATGCCGACTATTTATTAAACTATATCACCTTGCAAATTTTCAAATACAATTTAAAAACATTTCTATAATACTCAATCTCAACTACCAAGGGCTTCTGGCCCTTATCCTAAATTTTCAATTCCAGCAAGGAACAACACAAACACAAAAATTGATTTAAAAACTAAAAGCTTTTGCATCGAAACAACTTTATAAAAACTTGCATCCAAAAACTTATATTTACATTTATAATTTACATCAAGCTTTAAACAAAATATGCACATGACAAAAGTATGAGCTATACAAAATGATCAAAGTCGTCCTTTAGTCAATCCGCGAGTCTATCTGAGTCTCGTCTGCTAGAATACTCACTCTTACACATGGGGAAGATTTTTAAGAAACACATAGAAAACAAACTGTGAATAAAACTCAGTGAGAATAACAATTTAATAAAACTAAGGATAAACAGTTTTATACTTTTCCAAATTACTTTATCGAATCTCTTTCGAAAACTATTTTTTCAAACTCATTCTCAATCTTTTTCTAAAACTTTCTTATTTCTCCCTTGAATGGTAACCTAGGGAAACTACTCATGTCGTGGCAGTATAAAATCTCTCACTAACCACTAGGAGTTAAGGATTCTACTAAGTGTAGTTGCCGATACGTAAACTCTGGGCACGCATTACCTTCTCGCAATCGGTCTCTACTACACTACACTTATACGAGAAGCTAGCCATTATATATCTCTTTACGTGCATGGTTGATACACTGACTGAACTAACTGACTCAATCCTTCTCGCGGGTATCTCCCGCTGTTAGGTTGTTAGTGACAGACACCCTTAACACTACCATGCACGTCTTTAGGGTACTTTTCACAGAGAATAACTCACTAAGATACTTGTAACGTGTGCTATAGACTAATAAAAATATTTCATTTTCTGCTGCTTTTCAATTCATATTTTCTCATTTCATAAACCATTCGAAATTTCATGTAAGAGGTTTTCGAAACATTCTCATTTGCATAAAATCATGTAATAGTATTTCTTGGCATCTAAATAAACATTTCATAAATCCACTGAGTGATGTAATAGAAATCAATTTCATAAGAACAATTGTAAGGGCAACTCACCTCTTTCCCAAGCTTACTTTAGCTTACTAGCGCAGGTTTCCTAGTTCACGCGTCACCTACGCATTTTTGACATTCCAATTTAGGAAATTCTGCAACCAATCTCAAATCGCACACAAATCAATTATAACACATTTCATTAACGTACCAATTCACACAAAATCATACCACTATGGAAACTTTTCGAAAAATCAAATTCTAATCGCAACAACACTAGATTTCACATTATTTATTTCCATTCGAATTTTAACTACCAAACGCATGTAACACGACATGAAACAAAGCTTAATTTTATTCTATCATATCCATGACCAAACCAAGACAGCTTGCATAATATCACAATTCTTCAATTTTACAACACCAAAAAAACTCATGCTTTTCACTAAAACCAGCACCTAGCATGTTAACAGCTCATGCTTTCCATTCGAGACAGCATTTAACATGTTAACAACTCATGCTCTCATTCAAAACAGCACCCAACATGCTAACAACTAATGTAACTTACACAAAACAACATCTAACTTCCAAAATAGTCCATGTAATTTATCTAAGGCAGCTTATAACACTAAAACAGCTATTTATACAATCAAAACAGCTATTAACAGCTCTTACAAAATCAAAATAGCTCAAATCACAACCAAAATAGCATTAACAACAAAACAGCCCATACAACTCTTTCAAAATAGCACTTATAACGCCAAGACAGCCCTTTAAACATCAAGACAGCTATTAACAGCTTTTAACACCATCCAAAATAGCTTAAACAGCTTTTAACATCATCAAACAGCTTCAAACAACATTTCAATATCATCAAAACAGCTTTAACAGCTTTTAACATCATCAAAACAGCTCAAATAGCTTCAACACCACCAAAACAACCCATACAACTCATGCATGATAGCTTTTATACTAAGACAACTCAAGTCATTCAATCAAGACAGAATATATAACGTCATAACAACTCACACAACTCCTTTGAGATAGCTTACGACATGAAAACAGCTCAAAATAATTATCCATGACAGCTTATAATATCAAGACAGCCCTTAAACATCACATGCAACACTTACATTATCCTTTTGAGGTCTTAAAACTTCAATAGCCATCATAAAATTACATCCCAAAAATTTATTATCATACCAGCCCATGCATCACTAACAAACTCATCATTTTAGGACCTTAAATCCATTAAACGCCAACATAAAACCAAAACCAGTCTATCACAAAATAATTCCAGCATTTCCATAATAAAATATCATGAAAACAAGTTCTTACCTTCTCAAAATGACACGCAAAGCTACTACCCTTGGTTTCCCTTTCTTGGTCGTGACACCTCTTAATAGGACCCTTCCCGAATCCCTCATCTGGACCAATGAAAGACCCCGTAGCACCCCGACAGAACTCCAATGAACCCTAACTTTAGCTCGAAGAAATCCTATCGGAGCACTGACACTCATTTTAAACTTATTTTGTCATTTGTTAGGTGGCAAGGGTAAAAATTTTGGTTTTTCTGATAAAAATCCGGTAACTTGTCGGCTGTTTATTCGACTATGCCACCTTGCAATTTCATAAGCAATTTAAAGATACTTCTATGGCACACAATCTCCACTATCAGGGGCCTCTGGCCCTCAGCAAAACTCAATCACAACATAAATTATCACATTTGCAAAATCGATGGAGAATTCTGAAATTTTCTTTTCAAAACATTTTCATAAAACGTGCATTCAACAACTGATATTTATGTTTTCTAATTTACATTATTTACACCATGATTTATACACTATACATGCATGGCAAAATGTGAGCTATACAATGGAGTATAGTCATCTGTCAGTTTATCCGCGCGCCAGTCTGAACCTCGTCTGCTGGATGACTCGGTCCTATATCTGAGGTAACAATTTAAGAAACATATGGAAAACAAATGGTGAGTATAACTCAGTGAGATGAACCTTAAATAGCTTAATGAACTAAAGTATTTTTCTGAAATACTTTTTAACATTTCAAATAAAACTGTTTCTGAAACTCATTTCGAATCTCTTTAAAAAACTTTCTCATTTCTCGCTTTAATGGTAACCCAAGGAAATTACTCCTATCATGGTAGCTTAAATATCTAGTTAGCCATTATGAATTAAGGAACTTACCATGTGTAGTCACTGATGCGCAAACTCAACTGACTCTCTCCCTTTCAGTTAGTAATTCTCTCATATCTATCATGTATATATAAAGCAATCGACTGGGTCTCAACTAGGGTTAGGGTAAACCATCGGTGTAATAAAATGCTTTTCTCAATATTCTCAGATAATCTCATTTTCAAGGCAAAAAGCCTAAAAACTTTAATTCTTTTATATTCTTGGTACAACTATAGACTCAAATCAAACATTCATCATAAAGTCTCAATATAAATTAAATACTAATTCAATTACATAATGATATAAGATAATATAAGCATGAATTAACACTTAAATAATATATCGCTTAGAAAATTGAGATTTCTACTCATGAAACGCCCTCCAATCAAATGCGAATCTCCTTCGAAATCCTCTGATACTTTCCGCTTTCACTCTAAAACATCCAATACTCATTTAGAATCAATTAATTTACTAAAACAAAGTTATAAATAACTTCTAACACAATTAACTCTATAAAAGTCTTTTTTTATGCCCAAACCTTTGCAACTAAGTTTTTCTTTATTCGAGGCTTTCGAATTCGGATTTCTTTGCATGAATCCTATATATTCTTTCTTAAGAATAGCTCAGTACACTCAATTTCATCGTCGAAAGCTTGGAATGAAATTTGTCCGATCTCGCTTACTAGTAAAAATCACTTTTCGCTTCGAACATCCGATAACTTCAACAATCAATCCTCTAGTGTTTTAACACCCAATCATGATTAAATAAATGGTTTCGAACGTTAAACGAATGCGTTTCAAAGGGTTTTGGAAAACGCCCTTCAACTCGTTCGTTTAACTTCGAAATCAATCATAAACTTTTCGTTTTTGAAATCTAATTTCATAGGATCATTTATTAACCTCTGAAACATTCGTCTAATGCCTTAAAATTAAAAACGAAATCGGATCCTAAAAAACCCCCCTTTGGTCATGTACTTTCCTCTCTCTTCTCATCTATTTTTCTTCCATTAAACCACTCACAAACCATACCAAAATCATTCTCACATCTCCCTCTCATCATCCCTAAACTCGGATTCGAAAAAGAAGTGAAAAGATAAAATGGGTTTCATAGAAATCATCAAACTTTGAACTGAAATAACTCACCAAATAGGCGATATTTTTACTTCAAATTCGTTTGGTTACCTAGAGATGATAAGGATCGACTTTAGTGAAGAAACCGCGATGAGATATGGACCAGATCACTTTCTCTTCCTCCATCTCTCTCGACCGCGCGCGTAGCTTCTTTTCTTCCTCACGGTCTTGGCTTCTCTCTCTCTCACACGACTCTCTCTTTCCCTCTTGCTTTTCACGTTCAAAATGGAGCAAATGAGACAAAAATCAACTAATATATATACTAATGCTCAATTACTAAAAAGTCCCTCAAGAAAATCTCATTTTATCACATCCAACTTTCAATAATTGTACTAGTACCCAAAAATAGATAAACATCAATTATATTAGTCCACTTGGCACACTTTAGTCCACTTATTTCTTCAACCAATCAATAGATGACACGTGGTATAACCATAGCCACTACTTTTCAAAGTCACTTATCTCATTTCTTATTGGTTGAAATAAAATATCTTTTGCTTTATTCCGTAAACTCATCTCGCTTGATTAATACATAAATCACTCCTAATCACTTTGTATTTGTACCGGGGTCAACAAAATGACATCCGACTTGCGATACGAAAATATAATAAACCTCAAATAACACTACTGGCGGCATACTATTCGACCGTAATTCAATTCAAAGATTTTTAATACCATAAAATAATAAATCTGGGTAAGGGCTTACACCCTTCTTTCCTTAGACTTCCACCTCTCGGTGAAAACACCCCTTGATCTAACCTTTTTTATTCTTAACAGAGACCACACACACTCTCTCAAACTTCTTCTCTTTTCTTTTTGCTCTGACCAAGATATACCCCTTTTTGGCTTGAAAAGTCACTTAAAATTCCACTCAAACACACCACACAAACATGCTATCATGGAGCTTCTTTCTCTTAGTCACAACTCTCTCTTTTTTCTCTCTTTTGCTGTGAACACCATTCTACCCGAGAGCACACTTTTATTTCATGCATTTTTTCTTTCAATTTTCATTTATATATTGCTTACATCACCCTTCCACATGGACTAATTTGAGGTTCCAATCCATGCATGAATTACAAATGTCAAACTCTTGCTCAATTAGCTCATGCATGGCTCCCACATGGATCCCACATGTCTAACTTTTTCATGACACACTTTACATATGTCAACCATGCATTCAAGTCACTTTACACATGTCATATATGCAAGCTTCCATTTCCATGCATTCTTGCCAAATGTCATCTATGCAAGCCTATTTCATGACACATGTCAACGATGCATCAAAGCTAGCCCTACTTGTCCACCTTTTCTTACTTTTTTCGATTTAACCTTATTGGAATATCCGAAATTAGCTTTTTTGCGACTGTTTCGAAATCTTTTGAAAATTCTCCGAATGACGGGACCCTTCCTGAATCCCTCATCTGAACTAGAGAAAAATCTCGTAGCACCCTGACAGAATTCTAATGAACCCTAACTTTGGTTCGAAGAAATCCCGTCTGAGCATCGAGACTCATTTTAAACTTATTTTTGAAATCATTTATTAGGTGGTAGGGGTAAAATTTTTTTCGTTTTTCTGATGAAAATCCAGCAACATGCCGGCTATTTATTAAACTATGCCACCTTGCAATTTCAAAAGCAATTTAAAGACACTTTCATGGCACACAATCTCCACTACTAGGGGCCTCTAGCCCTCATCCAAAATCAATCACAACACAATTAATCACATTTATGAAATCGATGGAAGGCTGAAACTTTCTTTTCAAAACATATTCATAAAACGTGCATTCAACGACTGATAATTATGTTTACAAATTTATATTATTTACACCATGATTTATATACAACATATGCATGACAAAAAGATGAGCTATACAAGGGATGTAGTCGTCTGTCAATCGATTCAGTCTGAGCTTCATCTGCTGAACGACTCGCTCTTGCACCTGAAGGAACATTTTAGGAAACACATGGAAAACAAATGGTGAGTATAACTCAGTGAGATAAACATTAAGCAGCTCCATAAACTAAAGAATTTTTCTGAAATACTTTTTAATATTTCAAACAAAACTATCTCTGAAACTCATTTCGAATTTCTTTCAAAAACTTTCTCATTTCTCACCTTGATGGTAACCCAGAGAAACTACTCCTATCGTGGCAGCTTAAATATCTAACTAGCCACTAGGAATTAAGGAACTTACCCTATGTAGCCATCGATGCGTGAACTCTAGGCACGCATTACCTTTACGCAATCGGTTGAACTACATTACCTTATATATGCAGAGGGTGACTCAACTGAGACTCTCTCACTCTCAGTTAGTAATTCTCTCATATCTACCATGCAAGTATAAAACAATCAACTGGGTACTCAACTGGGGCTAGGGTAAACCATCGGCGTACTAAAATGTTTTTCTCGATATTCTCCAATAATCTCATTTTCAAGGCAAAAAGCCTAAAAACTTCAAATTCCTATACATTCTCGATATGAATACATATTCCATTTAACAATTCAAATAATATAATCTAGACTTACTACAATACATAAATCAATTACATAATGAAATAAGTGCATATATATAACCATAAAATAAACTCTAACCAAAACTATGTTTGGGAATATGGAATTTCTACTCACAAAATACCTTCCAATCGAAAGTGAACCTCCTTCGAAATCCTCCGATACTTTTTGCTTTTATCCTAACAATTACTCATTTAGAATCAATAAATTTACTAACATAAAGCTATAAATTGATTCTAATGCAACTAACTTTATTAAAACCCTTTTTCGCCTAAACTTCGCAATTAAGTTTTTACTCATCCGAGACTTCGAATTTAAATTTCTTTTTATGAAACCTATTTATTATCACCTAGGAATACCTCAGTATACTCAATTTCTTTTTACGAAACCATTCAAATAACTCTGATGACAACTCTAGACGATAAGCCACATCTCCAACTCTATTGATCACCTCATAAGGACCAATATATTGTGGACTGAGCTTCCCATATCTACCAAATCTGATGATCCCTTTCCATGGTGATATCTTCAAAAATACCTTATCCATTACCTGGAACACCAAGTCTTTTCTTCTATTGTTTGCATAGCTTTTCTAACGATCTTGAGCAATCTTCAATCTGTCCTGAATAATTTTGATGTTATCTGTAGTCATTTGAACAAGCTTGGGCCCTAATAATCTCCTCTCGCCCACTTCATCTCAACATAATGACGTCCTGCACCGTCTCCCATATACCTCATACGGTGCCATGCCGATACTGGCCTGATAATTGTTATTATAGACGAACTCGATCAGTGGCATATGAGTATCTCAACTCCCACCAAACTCAATCACACATGTTCTTAGCATATCCTCTAAAGTTTAGATAGTGCACTCAGACTGTCCGTCTGTCTATGGATGGAATGTTATACTGAAATGTAATCAAGTGCCCCAAGGCTCTCTATAAACTAGGCCAAAATCGAGATATAAATCTAGGATCCCTATCAGAAACAATAGAAACTGGAGCTCTATGAAGCCTAACAATCTCGTCAACATACAATCTGGCTAGTCTGTATAGGGGATAAGTACTGCAGATGGGTAGAAAATGAGCTGACTTCGTAAGACGATCAACTATCACCCATATATCATTATACCCACTCCGACTGCATGGAAAACCAACCACAAAATCCATCATGATGTGCTCCCATTTCCACTCTGGAATGGGGAGTGGCTGAGCTAATCCTGTAGGTCTCTGATACTCTGCTTTAACCTGTTGACAAATCAAACATCTCGGATACGTACTCAGCTATCTTCTTCTTCATACCTTTCCACCAAAAATGCTTTTTCAAGGTATGGTACATCTTTGTACTACTAGGATGCATCATATAAGCCGAAGAATGAGCCTCATCTAGTATCCCTCTCTTAAGATCCACCAGGTTTGGAACACATAATCTCTGTCCCATCATCAGTGTACCATTCTCTCTCACTGAGAAGTCCTGGCCTCTACCCAACTCAACTCCCTGTCTAATCGCAACCAATTAGGGATCCTATCCCTGAAGCTCTCAAACCCAAACTGAGAGTACCAATCTAACCTAAAATATGGCTAGCAGTGCACCTGAATCTAAAGTGGTCAACTGAACCCCTAAAGATCTCATCTTCCTCAACAACGGATAGTACCCTACTCTCAAATGTGCCACTGAGCTACTAGACTATCTACTTAGGGCATCAGCGACTAAATTTGACAGGACCCTTCCCAAACCTTATCTAGGCTCTTGTCTGGAGGATCCTGTCGGGCACTTCAACGGACTCATAGAACCCGACTCGTCGGATCGAATTAATCCTAGAAGCGAACCCTAACTTTCTTAGCCGGTTTACTTGTTTAGAACTTAGTAACTCAGTTTTCTTTAAACTGGTTGGGAGTGATAAAATTTTTTTCGCGATTTTATTTTAATTACTTTTATAAAAATTTCAGCAGCATAACGGCTGAAATTTGTAGATTTTCCAAAATTTTACCTGTAAAATAAACACTCTTCGAACTATAGAAATCACCACCCAACTTCGATTTTTCCATAAACATGCAATTCACATCAAATTTCACATCCATACATGTCATATGACATTCATATCCAATCATTTACAACATGTATATATATTCCATAGGTATCACAACCTATGTAGATATATCATGTGTATTGTGCAATAAGTATGAATGTACAATTTTATATATACATATTTAAATATAAGTTTACAATCTGTCAAACATTCATATATCAAACATGCGATCATTTAGATCATAGCATATACAACAATCTCAAAATATATTTAATATTCACATAGTCCATCCATTCGTTCCCCACCTATAAATGGAACGTCGCTTCCTCGGCCACAAAATCACCTATAATTACACTGGATAAAATAAGTAAGCTACACGACAAAATCAATCGTTAGTTCGTTACATAATAATACAACCATTTCAAGTTCATAGTAAAGCATAACTTAAAGAAATATTGAAAGGTTAATCTTTGCAAACTATTTCTTATAAAACAACTATGTGCATCACAAATGTACTCCAACCATCACGTAACGATTTCTCGACTGATGCCAACGTGAAGCTACTATAGTATTTTGACCACTACGTGCGGAATTTACTACATCGCGACGTAGGGTGAAATAATCTCAAACTCTGAGCAACTACAACTCGGAATTCTCTACATTGCAACTGTAGTGCTAATGAACTCTAATTCTTTGCGACTACATGTGGAAATTTTCTACAACGCATATCGTAGTGCAAACTACTTGATAGCTCTCACAAATGTGTGCGAAATTTCCTACATCGCAGCATATTGTAAGTAACTACTATCTAGGCGACTACGAGCGGAATTTTCTACATCGCAGCATATTGTAAGTAACTACTATCTAGGCGACTACGAGCGGAATTTTCTACATCGCAGCATATTGTAAGTAACTACTATCTAGGCGACTACGAGCGGAATTTTCTACATCGCAACGTAATGCCAATAGCTCTCAATATACTCGACTACGTGCAGAATTTACTACGTCGCAACGTATCGATATATACTCTAAAAGTCAAGGGATTACACATGGTGTTTACAACTCTTTTTCTCTTCCAAAGTTTTTACTTAAACCAAACTTACGATCAGAAAATTATTTTATAAAACTCTTTAGCAACAATTACAATAATTGAAATTACAATTGAACTAGTGTAAGTGATGTAATACTTACCTCAATTCCCGTAAATGCAACGATCTCAACGAGCCTCTCGTGCCTCGCTTGCGTGCTCGTCACCTACACATTAATTTCCCATTATAATTTAATCAAATAAAACGTAACATTAGAGTTTTCAATATAAATCAACCTATTGAAAACCCGTTACGCTATAACTTTCCCGACTCGATTTTAACTCAATCGAGACTCTCAAATTCTAATTTCTTTACAAAATTTTTACTTTTAGACCCCTAGGATCATCCCCATATGGTTCGTATAATTTTTGAAGGCCCAGAACGAAAATTCAAAAATTTAAGCAACTTTGACACCCTATAACAAAATATTACGCATAGCCCTGCTCAGAGCTCCGCTTCCTTTCATTCTTTTTCCTACGGTTCACTTATCTCACATTCTGGTGACACGTCAAATTTTGTTGAAAAATTCTATCGTTTGCTATGTCAAATCTAAGAAAAACGCCCATTTTTGGGCACTTTTAGTGTGCGTTTTATGCACTTGTTCGTTTCGGACTAGCGACGCTAGTTTTTCTTTCATATCTAAGCTTCATTTACCTAATTATGATCAAATAAACTCATTTGAAGCAATAAAAATTGCATTCATATAGTTATTTTACTTCTCAAAGCTCTAATGGTACTATTTTGATCATAACTTGTGCAATTTTTATCGGAATTGATCCGTTCTAAAACCTATGGTTTTCTATGTTCCCGAGGCATGTTTTGAGGTGTAGAACAACCCCAAATAAGTTAGAATAAGTCAGGTCACTGTCAGCCCTTCATCTAGCTTGTGACTCCTAACTTAGCTCTATGTTTTCCTCTTTGAAATTCTATGCTTTTCCTTTTCAAATTCTAACTTTTCTAGAGGCTTTCATGACATCAAATATACGTAATTTAAAGCTTAAAAGGTTGGAAATACAATGAGATCATACACCCCTTCATTGGCCATGAATCACACACATACACAACCATCACACTACTTTTTCAACTTCTCTTGGTATTGTCTTTCAAACAATTTATCAAACACCTATTATACATCAATTTATACTTTCAACATGCTTAAATCTCTACTTAGGATTTCACCCATACAAACCCTAACTTGCCATTTGAATACTATATCATGCAACCTAAGCTTTCTTGATATTAAATTAAAGTTTTATACTTGATTGGATGCAATACTCTTATCACAAACACACCATAAACTAATCCAACCCATCATCACATCCATATACCCAACTACCATCATATTTGGTACAATTAATGAAAACTCACCTTAGTTTTGGTTAGAGTTTGGTGGTTAAACTTGGAATCAACTAGAAAGCTTGATTGGAGGCTTGAGAAATTGATGAAAGCTTCACCTTCTTCCTCCCTTAAGTTGCCATCCCTCACATCTCTCTTTCTCTCTTTTTGGTTGTTCACGGCTACTTCTTGATTTTCATCAAAAATTGACTAAGTGTCCAATATATATATATTTAACTTTCATGAAAATGACCCTCATGTCCCCTTGACTTGTTGACTATCAATTTTTTTACCATATTGCCCTTAGTCCATTTGATTCACTAATAAAAATCAATGGTTTTTATGTTATTTATCTCATTTCTTGTATAATTGAATTATTGATTCACTAACTAAAGTTTTACAACTTTGCCATCTATTTATATTTCTTATTTACTAAATGACTATTTTGCCCTTTTTATTCAATAACTTAATTTTTAAAGTTAGGAAACATAAAATCGAATACAGGGGTTTGCAATATTGGCTTTTCCTAGATAGTACTCTATAGAGCAATCGTAGTTCTTAATCAGTTCCAATCACCTTCTCTGTGTCATATTCAATTATTTCTGCGTGAGTAAATACTAGAGGCTCTTGTGGTCTGTGAAAATCTGGTAAGAAACCCCATACAAGTAGTGTCTCCAGATCCTCAGTGTGAACACCACTACTGCTAACTCCAAATCATGAGTTGAATAATTCTGTTCGTGCTTCTTCAATTGTCTGGATACGTATGCTATTACTTTCCCATTCTGCATCAAAACACACCCTAAGCCCTATCTGGATGCATCACTGTATACCACGAATCCCTCTGTCCCAAAAGGAAGTGTAAGAATGAGAGTTGTGGTCAACCTTGCCTTCAATTCATCAAATCTCTATTGATAGGCCTCTGACCACTCAAATTTAACATCTTTTCTATTCAACTTCGTCAAAGGAATGGCTGTCCTAGAGAATCTCTCCACAAACTTTAAGTAGTACCTTGCCAATCCTAAGAAACTTCTAACCTCTGTAATGGAAGTCGGCGGCTTTCAATTTAGAATTGCTTCAATTTTATGGGGGTCTACACTGATCCCATCTGTCGATATCACATG
The DNA here is from genome assembly GCA_022984855.1 of Dimocarpus longan. Classification (NCBI taxonomy): domain Eukaryota; kingdom Viridiplantae; phylum Streptophyta; class Magnoliopsida; order Sapindales; family Sapindaceae; genus Dimocarpus; species Dimocarpus longan. The sequence goes on from CM041026.1 coordinate 1,762,022, forward strand.
CCCTAAAAATGAGACTCTGTCTAACTAGAACTGACACTTGCTGAACTTAGCATATAGATCGGCGATCCCTCAAAGTCTGCAAAGCCAGTCCCAATTGCTCGGCATGGGCCTCCCTATTGCCGGAATACACTAGGATATCATCAATGAATACTATCACAAACTTGTCAAGAAAGTCATGGAACACATGCATTGGTTAGTCGCTTAGGCTTCACCAGAAACTCATAGTGTCCATAACGTGTCTTGAAGGCAGTCTTAGGAACATCATCTTCCTTAATCTTCAACTAATGGTATCCGGATCTCAGATCTATCTTTGAAAGTATACAGGCCCCCTGAAGTTGATCAAACAAATCATCAATGTGAGGAAGCGGATACTGGTTTCGAATAGTTACTTTATTCAACTCCCTGTAGTCAATGCATAATCATATACTACCATCCTTTTTCTTTACAAACAAACTGGTGCTCCCTAGGGAGAAACACTCGACCGAACGAAACCCTTATCCACCAACTCTTCTAATTGCACTTTCAGCTCCTTTAACTTAGTAGGTGCCATCCTATAGGGTGATCTAGCTACAGGCGCTGTCCTCAAAGTCAGATTAATCTCAAACCCTATCTCCCTGTCTGGGGTAACTCAAGAAGATCCTTTGGGAACAAGTCTGGAAATTCCCTAACCACTAGGATATCCTCAAATCTGACCTCTCTCTCTGAAGTATCTACCACATAAGCCAAATAACCCTCACATTGCTTCTTTAACATCTTCCTAGCTATCATAGCTGAGATTACATAAGAAGAAAGCATCAGGCGCTCACCCCTGAATGCCACATCTAACTTTCCTGAAATACTAAATCTAACTTCCTTATGGTAACAATCAACAGTGGCGCAGTAAGTAGCTAACCAATCCATCCCCAGAATCACATCAAAATTATGAATGTCCACCACTACTAAACTAATTGGAAATGCTTTGCCCTCAATCACAACCCTATCACCCCTGAACTCCCTCTCGGCAACTAATACATCACCAGTAGAGTAGTCACCACCATCTGACACTCTAATGACTCTAGTGTCAATCCAGCTCGGCTAATAAAACTCTCAAAGATGAAGGAGTGAGTAGCTCCCAGATCAACTAACACATGACTATCAAAACCAGAAAGCGAAACTGCACCTGTAACCACCTTAGGCATCGCCTCTACCTTCTGCTAAGTGACAGCAAACACTTTGGCCTGAACTAGAGGTCTTATTAGCAGGCCTCTAAATGGGGTGCCTCGACCTATGCTATCTCCAGCAAGTCTCACATCGGGGTATCCTGCTCTAGCTACTACCTCGATTCTTTGACCCGGATGGTGGTCTCACTGAACCCTAACTGGAAGTAACTCCTTGACTCTGTTGCCTCACAGAAGGTCCTCCATACTTGCTTCCGATCTTGGGGGTTTTACTAGGTCCCCATGTCTGCCATTCCTGGCTCGGTCCCCTCTTCTGCTATGGTGACCCCCTCTCGGTATGAACAATCTTTCAACCCTCAAAGTTGCCTCTACTAATCTTATATATTCTCTATACTCAGTAGTAACTACATATGCCTTGATTTTGAAGTTCAGGCCCTATAGGAATTTATGACATTTTTTGGCTTCGTCATCAACAATGAACAGCGCCACTCGAGATAACTTTGTAAACTTTTTCTCATACTCTTCTATGTTCATATTACCTTGAACCTGTCGGTAGAACTCTTTAATCTTCGCATCCCTGTAAGCTTTGGGATAGAATCTCTCATTGAAATATTCTTTAAACTGCTCCCATGAAATCAGAGTAGTCACTCTCCTCCTCATAGAATCTTACCAATAACTAGCGGAAGCTCGCAGGAGAAATGAAGCAATAGAAACTTTGCATCGCACTTCATCTACTCTAGAACCCTCTCTATACTCTCCAACCACTCTAGAGCTACATCTGGCCTTCTACTCCATCAAAACCCTCGACACCTATCTTTCATGCTCTCTCTATGGTGGCGCCTAGTGCGCGAGGTCTCATGCCTTGTATAATCTGAGCCAGTCTCTCAATAAGATCGATTTCTAGCCCTACCATTGGTGGCTCTAACTGCCCTCCAGCCTAAGGCTCATTTACGGACTCATGAATAGGCTCCTCAGCCTCTGGTAGAGGAGAAGGAACAAGTGGAGTCTCAGCGGCGGCTCTACAAGTACGAGGACGACTAGCTAGACCCATAGCTCTAATACAACAAAAACCATGAATGTCATGTAACGTGTTATAACTCAATGCAATAAATTGCATAAATAACTTTTGGATGCACATTTTTTCAAAAATTTTCTAAACAACTTTAAACCAAAAGCTCTGATATCAAATTGATGGGACCTTTCCCAAATCCCTCATTTGAACTAGAAAAAGACCTCGTAACACCCTGACAGAACTCCAACGAAAACTTTGACTCGAAAAAATCTCGTCTAAGCACCGAGACTCATTTTAAACTTATTTTTGAAATAATTTATTGGATGGCAGGGGTAAATTTTTTTTTTTGTTTTTCTGATGAAAATCTGATAGTATACTAGCTATTTATTGAACTATGCCACCCTACAATTTCAAAAGCAATTTAAAGACACTTTTATGACACACAATTTTCACTACCAGGGGCCTCTGGTCCTCATCTAAAATAAATCACAACATAATTAATCGCATTTATGAAATCGATGGAAGGTTAGAATTTTCTTTTTAAAACATTTTCATAAAACGTGCATCCAACGACTAATAATTATGTTTACAAATTTACATCATTTAACCATGATTTATATACAACATATGCATGACAAAAAGATGAGCTATACAATTGATATACTCGTCCATCAATCGATTCGCATCGGTCTGAGTCTCGTCTGCTGGATGGCTAGCTCTTGCACCTAAGGGAACATTTCAGGAAACACATGAAAAACAAACTATGAGTATAACTCAGTGAGATAAACATTAAATAGCTCCATAAACTAAAGAATTTTTCTGAAATACTTTCTAACATTTCAAACAAAACTGTTTCTGAAACACATTTCGAATTTCTTTCGAAAACTTTCTCATTTCTCACCTTGATGGTAACCCAGAGAAACTACTCTTGTCGTGGCAACTTAAATATCTAGCTAGCCACTAGGAATTAAGGAACTTACCCTATGTAGCCATCAATGCGCGAACTTTAGGACGCGTTACCTCTACGCAATCGATTGAACTACACTACCCTATACGTGCAGAGGGTGACTCGATTAAGACTCTCTCACTCTCAGTTAGTAATTCTTTCATATCTACCATTCACCTATAAAGCAATCAACTAGATACTCAACTGGGGCTAGGGTAAACTATCGGCGTACTAAAATGTTTTTCTCAATATTCTCAAATAATCTTGTTTTCAAGGGAAAAAGCCTAAAAACTTCAAATTCCTATACATTCTCGATATGAATACATATTCAACTTAACCATTTAAATAATATAATCTAGATTTACTACAATACATAAATCAATTACATAATGAAATAAGTACATATAACCATAAAATAAACTTTAACCAAAACTATGCTTGGGAATATGGAATTTCTACTCACAAAACGCCTTCCAATAAAAAGTGAACCTCCTTCGAAATCCTTCGATACTTTTTGCTTTTACCCTAAAACATCAATTACTCATTTAGAATCAATAAATTTACTAACACAAAGCTATAAATTGATTCTAATACAACTAACTTTATAAAAGCCATTTTTCATCTAAACTTCGTAATTAAATTTTTATTCATTTGAGGCTTTCAAATTCCAATTTCTTTTTACGAAACCTAGTTATTATTACCTAGGAATACCTCAGTATACTCAATTTCATCAACGAAAGCTCGGAACGAAATTCGTTTGATCTCACTTACTAGTAAAAATCACTTTTCGCTTTGAACATCCGATAACTTCAACAATCAATCCTCTAGTATTCTAACATCCAATCATGATTAAATAAACGGTTTTGAACATTAAACGAATGCGTTTCAAAGGAAATGCCCTTCAATTCATCCGTTTAGCTCCGAAATCAATCCTAAACTTTTCGTTTTCAAAATCTAACTTTATAGAATCATTTCCTAACCTCTAAAATATCCATCTAATGCCTTAAAATGAAAACGAAATCGGATCTTAACATAACGACCTTTGGCCATAAACTTCCCTCTCTCTTCTCATCTATTTTTCTTCCCTTAAACCACTTACAAACCACAACAAAAATATCCTCACATCTCCCTCTTATCATCCCTAAACTCGGATTAGAAAAAGAAGCGAAAGATAAAATGAGTTTCATAGAAATCATCAAACTTTAAACTAAAATAACTCACCCAAAAGGCGATATTTTACTTCAAATTCGTTTGGCTAGCTAGAGAAGATGATAAGGATCGACTTTAGTGAAGAAACTACTGCGAGATACGGATCAGATCACCTTCTCTTCCTCCCTCTCTCTCCGCCGCGCACGTAACCTTTTTTCTTCCTCACCGTCTCGGCTTCTTTCTCTCTCGCACAACTCTCTCTTTCTCTCCTGCTTTTTCACATCAAAAATGAGCAAATGAGACAAAATCAACTAATATATATACTAATACTCAATTGTTAAAAAGTCCCTCAAGAAAATATCACTTTAACACCTCAAACTTTCAATAATTGTATTAGTGCCCAAAAATAGAAAAACATCAATTCTGTTGGTCCACTTGGCACACTTTAGTTCACTTATTTCTTCAAACAATCAATAAATGACACGCAGCACAACCATAGCCACTACTTTTAAAAGTTATTTATCTCATTTTTATTAGTTGAAATAAAATATCTTTTACTTTATTCTATGAGCTCACCTCGCTTGATTAATACATAAATCACTCCTAATCACTTTGTATTCGTACCGGGGTCAACTAAACGACATCTGACTTACGATACGAAAATATAATAAATCTCAAATAACATTACTTGAGGCATACTATGAAAAAACCCAACCCGGATTAATCCTGTAGAGATCCCAGCGGAGCCCTCCCAGCACCCCACAGAATCCTTATAGTCTTTATACAGGTGACTCGAAATGACTCTATGAAGCAAAACCGTAAAACAATTTCATTTCTTAATCATTTAAAAATTAGGATGAAAAAATTTCGACAACACAACGGCTGTCTTTCTGATTAATTCCAACTTTAAAACACCTATAAAATGATTTATAAACATCTCTAAATGCATATATTCTTTTCCACTTCCAAATGGGATCTCAGGTCCATCTCAAAATTCATTTCAAACACAAATCAAATATTCAAAACAAAACCATTTCAAAGTTAAAACATTCACATGCGTGACATTGTAATCGTTATTATAAAACTTAAACATGTACATTACACTAAATCCGTTATACATCAAAACAACTATTTTAGTTTTACAATTACAATCGTCTTAGAAGCTCGCCTACCATTGAACTGGAGAATTGCCGTCTGGAGGACTCGCACTTGCGCCTGAGGAGTTTTCATAAAATAACAAGAAAATAATGAGCTAAAAAGGCTCAGTGAGTGTTATACATTTCTAAATAAGCTTTCCTTTCAAAAATCCTTTATAAATTTCTAAGTTCTGAAATAAGTTGTTCAAAACATGAATTTCATATTACTACATAATCATTTATATACATGTTTGCTTGAAAACAGGATTATATGCATCAAAAACTTTCATTATATAACATAACTCATTTGAAATTCATTCATAACATAATAATAATTTATACATAAATTCATAAATCATATAATCAGTCATAAAACATGTATCCAATGGGACCCAAGGAAATCATGATCACCGCCCGGTCCTAGGACACCGGTGGTGGGGATGGTCAATCTTAGTCATAACCACTATACCATGGAATGTTACCTCGCTGCACATAGGGCATCAGTCATAATAGTACCTTATATGCACATAGAGGGCGACATGACAGACTCGATCCCCCCATAGTTAGTGGACTTTCCCCCACAGACATGTCATACGCGCAATAAGGCACTTCAGCCGCATAACAGTCATATTTCAGTCATATAATGGGGATTGGGTAGCCATCGGTTTTGAAATACATTTACATGCTAAAATAATAGTTATATAACATATTTCTTCTATTAGAAATCAAAACATAAAAGCCCATTTCAATAATAATTTATGCGATCAATATTGTTTTAAATACATATATAAAAACATTTATAAGCGTACATGAGCGTACATCATTCATATAAATTCATTTAAATATTAAAAACGTTTCAATCTTTCATGAAAGCATAGTAATCATAGTGCATTTATCATTTCATAAAACAATTTACACTTACCAATTTCTAATTCACGGAAACGTCGGATTTTCTACCTCGCGTTACTTCTTCAACTTCGCTTTCCTCCGCCTTATCGATGCCTATATAATATAACATTCTAAAGTAAGCATGACGTACTACACTATTCGAATATAAAGCAACATCATCGAAGTCACATTCTCATGGATTCAACAAAAAGGATAATCGAATCTAAATGAATAACGTAAAACTCACACGATTTCGACGATTTACCGCGGATTATCGCTTTTAGCGCTTCGCGCGATTACTTCGATTTTAATCAAACTTATCATTAATACTACTCGTGACTATACTTAAATCATGGAAAACGAATCTTCAAACACTTTAAAACACAACAATAAAAATCATGGTAGCAAGTTAAACGATTATTCATTTTCCGATTCGACTCCGAAAACCAACGATTTCTTATAATCACGTGAAACAAAACTATCCGATTGACTTTATTATAATTCAAACTATCCTAACTCAATATATATATATTTCATGATAAAACCATCAAACAATATTTCAACAGCCCATTTCACACCTTAGCCGAACCAACAACACTACCACATCAAAAACTTCATCACTTTTTGTGTTAAAACAACAAGCAAACCATCATCCAACACTCACAGATTCTAAACACTCAAGCAAAAATATAATCTCACAACCATCCATTCATTTACACAAATAAAATCATGGAATAAAGTCTTACCCCTAGGAAAACAACTTAGACTTGATTAATCTTGCTCTTGGTCTTGAATGGAACCTTTGCATGCGAGGACAACACTCAAACACCACTTCAAATCTTCAAGAACAGCTGCTGCCATCCTTAGATCATTCTTGGCAGCGAACACCCCTTCCTTGCTTGCATATACTGCCTTCTTCTTGGTTCTGCTCCACCTCAGGCCTGACAGTAGCTGCTCGGCAGCAGCTCACGACGACAGCAACAGCACCAACGCTCGGCAGCAATGGCACCTGGTAGCAACAGTTCTAGCGCTCGACAACAACAACACTAGTGCTCGGCAGCAGCAACACCTGGCAGCAGCTCCTCACGGCGACAACAGCAGCTCATGGCCTCCTCTTACTTGCATGCACACCCTCTGGTTCAGATTTACATCATCGAACTGCCAAGCCTTCCCTTTCATGGTTTTCACGCTTTCATGAGCTCAAGATCGGCGCTCCATCAGCTCATGATCGGCCCCCCCTTTTGCATGCATAAACTGGTTGCTTCACCTCTTATTGCAGGTCACGAGCATGGCTTCTCTCTCTCTATCAAGAAAGAAGGATGAAGAAGAAGAAGAAGACCGAATGCTCTCTCATTCTCTTTCGATTTTCTCTCTCGGGTTTGATGGCAATGTGTGACCGAATGACTTGAAATCTTCCATTATGCACTTTCAATTGATGTATATATATGTTATATAATTGCTTGACAAGTGGCACCCATGCATGTGACCTTTTTGCCACTTGTCTTGCTTCCCATGCCATTTGTCCTCATCATTTCATGCATTCTTCCATATTAATTCCGAAATCGAATTCCGTTTCGTCCGTCCGTCCGGGAATCCGCTTACGATTTGATTTTGTCTTCGAAATTATTTTTACATTTCGAATCCGCCTTCACGCTCTTGAAATTAAATTTATTACTCTAAAATAATTATTCGATTTCGATCGCTCTAAATTATTTTATGATTTCGAAATTAAAAACTATCTCCGATCCTATCCGGGAATTTCATAAAAATTCAATTACGCATTCGAATCCAAACGAATAATTAATTATATTATTCCTTGATCAAGAACAAAACTTATACATCCAAGGCTATCCGAAAATCTTATTAAACCCTTCCTGGACAATTCTGGAATTTTATCGAGACTTAAATTACCCATTTGAGCTCTTCGAGAACCTCGATAAATCCTTTATGGATGCTCTGAAAATTTTACTAATCATTCCCAGACGATCCAGAAATTTTCTTAATCACCTCTAGACACTTTAATTTATTTTATTACCTCAATAATAAGAGCATATACCATTATTCCGCACATATCTCGTATTAGAATTGGGAGGGTATGTTACATACTATTCGACTGTAACTCAATTCGAAGATTTCTAATACCATAAAATAATAATAAATCTGGGTGAGGGCTTACACTAGGGCCTATATGTGGACTTCTTACATACTTCTAGTGGTCTCAGTGACTTTTGAATGTCATTCTCTACCCTTTTTCTGGTCTTCGAAAACTTACCTAGTTAGCTTTGGAGATCTTCGGATTTGATTCCGATTCAATTCGAATTTCGATCGAAAGCTTTTATTAGGCTTCTATGGTGCTCCTTAGACCTAATAATACTTATTTTGGCATTTTTTTAAATTTTCTAAAATCTTCGAAAATCCTTCTGTACTTTCCAGTCGGATCTAGAAACGGTTTCGGATCATTCGAAATCTTACTAAAACAAAATAAAAGCATCTTAAACACATTATTACACCACAAACAATGGCATACTTAACATCACATATGCACAGCATGGATATCCATAATGACATATTACATGTAATTAATTAATTTTGTTTCTTTCGTTAGTACATAAATGTAAACATTGATTTTGAATGATTGTAGATTTGAGTTGTTTAAGACTTTTATTGAGTTATTAAGACATATTTATGTTGTTTACTGATAAACATTGTGTCAGATAAGTGTCCGCCTAATGCTATAAGGCTTTTAACACCAAATTCAAAGAGATAAGTTTTACTTGGCTCTGTTAACATATATTCTTCATCATACTAAAAAGACAATATTTATTGACTGGCCTTGGAAAGAGACAAGTAGAAACATGTACATCATAGCTTGAAGTGTGGAGCTAGAAGCCAAGCAAAGTCAATGGTGGGGAATTCTATCAGTATCAGGTAAACCGTCAAGCTTTTGTGTTCTGAAACATTGTAGTGGTCAGGTACACGAATAAAGACTCTTTTTTACGTACCAAAAATGTAACTTCTGAGATGGCATTGTTGTCATTGTTAGATCATCCAATTTAGCAGAGAAAAAAGAGGGTCTTAATAGGATATTATCATTAATCACTGTCACATCACGAGTACAGACTTGAACTGGTAGTGAAAATGAAAGAAAGCTGATGGATTTGAAACACAAGTTGTAATTTAAAAAGGTAATCCTTAGCGTTATAAACAAAACACAGTATTAGCAGTAAAACGTACATTAGCTTGTGCATATGCATGCCCAACATGAATCTTTGCATGGATATATCCCAACTATCTAAAAATGTTAAAAAACATAAACAACAATGTTGCAATGTTACACAAAACGTCGAAAATATATTTTTACTTCTTTTATTTTTGTGTGACCAACTAAAAAAGAAGAAAAAACCATTCTCAAGGAGTGTCAACGAGGTGTGATTATGGGGATGACATCGCTGACAAGATCACTGCCTGATACGTTGGTTGACATGTACTGATCCCTTGACAGCATATTCGAAGAAGAAGATGCTGATTGGCCCGAAAATATGGACGTGGTGGATTCAGAGACAGTGGTACCACTTTCTGGTACCATTTTGAGAATGTTTTCTAGCTCCCTGACTATGTCCAACATGGATGGACGATGTTCCGGCTTGTCGTGGCAGCAGCTGAGGGCCAAAGCTACAAAATTTTCAATGCATTCAGATGGGTACGAGCCCATTCTGCTATCTATGATTGAGAACATCATGCCTGATTGATGTGCTACATTCACTTCGCGGACAATGTTCTTCCCGTGTGATATGGGTTGCATAGCAGTCAAGAGCTCCAGGAGTACAACTCCAAGACTATAAACATCACTTTTGTCTGTCAATTTATGTGTCAGAAAATACTCTGGATCGAGGTAGCCCTACATTTCATAATCATTTGAATAACGAAGTTAACGTAAGAATGAAAATCTATAATGAACATACCGTTTAACACACATGCAGAATTAAGGTGAAATTAAGTCAAAGAATGACTACACAATTTTTGTCAATGTTTGAATTTTCACATTTTCACCAATCCGCACAATTCAAAACTTGTGTGATTCATGATCATGTAACAAGACAAAATGGATTGAGACTTACTGGTGTTCCTTTCACAATTGTAGATACATGAGTTGGCACAGTTCCGTCCTCATCTAGGGCTGGAGCAAGCCGTGAGAGCCCAAAATCAGCAACTTTGGCATTAAGCTTGGAGTCCAGAAGGATGTTGCTGGCCTTGATATCACGGTGGAATACTGGTGGATTAGCTTCCGTATGGAGGTAAAGAATTCCCTTAGCTGAATCCAACGCAACGCGTAGCCTCATGCCAAAATTCAGGCTTTCTTTACCTCTAGCTGCATATTATAGTAACCATTTTCTAGCATTAGTTCTGGTGCAAACCACAAACCAAATTAATTACATATCCTTAACAAACAATCCAGACACTGATCAAGGAAGTAACTATAATGTTGAAGAAGAATTCAATCAAGGAGCAGTTCAGAACTATCATACCAGAAAGCCAGTCCCTCAAGGTGCCATTAGGCACGAACTCATAAACCAGCATCTGCAAAAACACAAAGCCCACAAGGTTGTTGAATACAAAGATTAAGCTAATTTTTTATGTCTAGCTACGAAACATATTTGTATATCAGACATCAATTAAATGAACCCCATAACAATAGCAATGACATTGCAAGATTTACCTGCTCCTCTTCTTCATCACAATATCCCACCAGCGAAACCAAGTTTCGGTGATGTAATCTGGACAGCAATTTTATCTCAGTTAAAAATTCTTTTTGGCCTTGTAAAGATCCTTCTTCTGCACGCTTAATGGCAACAACTGTATTATCAGACAGAACACCTTTATAAACCTTCCCATATCCTCCTCGACCAACTTGAGTTGAGCTGTTGAAATTGTCAGTCGCCTGTGCCAATTCTTTAAACTTGAATTCTTTGACACCATCAAGTTTCATAGAAACCCTCGATGAGGCTGCAACCACAATAGTAGTAACTCATTACATCATTCCCCATTGATACAGTCATATCGAAGAACTACTATATGAGACTACTCACATAAGCGTTTTCTTGACAGTGAGTGCTGATATCTAGAATGTCTTCTTGCTATCAGAAGTGTTATAATTGCAGATGTTGCCACAGCAGAGGCAACGGCCCCTACTATAATGGCCGCTAAAATTCCCCCAGTGATTCCTGTCCGTTGAGTCTTGACATTCACTATAGAAAATAAAAAATCATACAAGAAATTACTTCAAGAACAGTTATTAATGAGAACTTCATAACGATTATATAGATTTCAAATGACATTGATAGTATACATGCCTAGAGAATAACTATAACCATCCGTCCAGCTGCATAATCTCTATTTATTTATGAATATTAGTTTTCTCTTCAGTGCTAATGAAACCAATCTCTCCATGTTGGTATAAATTAAAAAAAGAAACATCAGGGTGAGTTACATACTAGTTGCATAAGGTCCCAGGAGAGTGAAGTCGAGCAGCTCATACGGTCCAAATAAGTCATCACGAGGGAATCTCCAGGTTGTAAATCTGCCTCTAATTCGCTGAACCTCACTTTCATTAAATGTATTTGAGTGCATATAATTCGCTTTAGGATACAATTTCAAATGCATTCGTAGACGAGGTCCTTTTTCCCAGACAAATGAATCAATTGATAGCTGATAAATGTCCAAGTTAAGAGTAGTGGTCAGGTAACGCTCAAAAGGGTACATATAAGGAGGGAAATAAGAAAAACTTGGGCTCTTCAGCCGGTATCCAATTCTAACGGGGGATGCACAAAAGCATGACAAAGGGGATGCTGGGACATATTCAAAGAAATTTTCAGTGGGACAAGCTGCAATAGGACAGCCATCGAATGTAGAATTTCTTGTGTATGTTGAGGTCCCATCCCCTCCAGCTTCAGAATGACAGAATAGGCTGACGTTTGGCATGTTTTCCTTGGTGCAGATAGGATTGCCCCCAAGCCTAAAAAATACTGCTAAAATGATAAGAAGAAGCAATAAAATTGAGGACAATACATAAATATAAGGAAGATTCTTCTGTTGTTTTGATTAACATGGTTACTGTATATGCAACAACTTGTCATGGCTCTGATAAATCTACATGGTTTGTGGGATTGTGTTCAATCAATTCTGTAAATATTCCAAGGTCAGAATCTCTAAATCATCAAACAAGTAGTGTTGGTTCAATTAAATCCATGCTTTACAGTTGCAAAGATAAGCAGTCAAACCAAGATGCAGATTTATTGCAAAATTCCTTACTCATGCAATGCAAATGAACCATTCGAACATACAAGTAGAAACCACAAACAACAAAACTACGAACAAAAGAATCACCATGGTAATAATAGCCAATGCATCATCATTTATCAGTGCATATAGAAAAGCAGTATACCTTAAGGTGACATTATTTGGAAGAACTAGATCTCCAGAAATGTTCAAAAGCTGATTGTTTCTCAAATCACTGTATTTTGAATGAGCACAAAATGAAAAATGATTAGAAGACTGATATTTTCAAACAAATAGATAAGAACACTCGATTTGATTCCATATACATAACTCTAGAATGGCTTGGACTATTATGCAGATCTGAATGTCAGGAAAATCAATTAAGTACTGTAAAACAATTATGCAAGAATTCTTCTTTTGGATCTTACAGTGTCAGTCTAGCACTTGTACTGAAAGTTTTGTTCTGCCACATGTCTGCAGGGACTGAACCGGTGAGAGAGTTGTTCGCTAGTGACCTGAAATGGACAATTGTTTGACATATCATCCAGAAAGCATAGCAGATCATCCAATATTATCCACTTGAGTTTATATGGAACTGTATTTAAATACTTCACTATAAGCATCGTTGCAACATATTTTCTAACTAGAGTTTCATACGTGTAATATCATAGCAGGAGGCAAAGTAATTAAGAAGTAAATGGATTCTCACAGTTTCTGAAGAGAAGGAAGATCTGAGAAGCTTTCAGGGATGGATCCATTCAGATTGTTGTCTGACAAATTGCTGCAATCAACAAGTGTGAATAAGGATAGCTTATTTGTACTTCATAGCAGAAATTCACAATTTTTTTACTCGAAAAAATGATATTTACTTCACTTAGAAATGCATAATTAGGACATGGAAATAAAAGTAAAGTCAATATTCCGTGGGTCACTTTTTCTTTTGTGCATATTGAGTGAAATAATAGTGTAGTTCGTGATTTTCATCACATACATGGTCGTCATATTATCAGAAAGCTTATTTGATGGTATAGGTCCTGTTAGTTGATTCCGGCTAAGATCCCTGTCACATTAACCCAGCAACAATAAGTTAGATAAGATAACAATAACAGGATGGAAATAAATGCATCAACATTGTCAAGAGTTGATATGGTGAAAGGTTAACATTAAACTTACAAATACAAAAGGTTTGGTATCCCACTAAGATCAGGAACAGATCCCTGCAAGCCGCAATTCCGTAGACTTCTGCAAATTGTCAGAAAGAAAAATAAAGCAGCATCAGAAATCCTTCCAAGCTTATTCATGCAACGAATTGTGTATAAAATTTCATTTTCCTTTCTGAACACATAAAAGAAAAGCATTTAAAACATCTCTTGAGAATTGTGATTTTTATTTATTTAAGGCCACAGGTCATGTGACTGGATTATCACATGGTTTTTCACCAGTAGAATGTAAAACATTAACAAAAGTAAATATGTTTAAATGACACTCACAATTTTGCTAAATTGGAAAAGTTTCCATAAGTTGCAGGAATTTCTGAACCATTAAACTGGTTGTTGTCAAGTTGACTGCACAGAAAAACAGAACAAGCATTATAAACTAATTGTAATATGGTAAACATGAAGCCGATATGTTTCCATCTCACTAAGCATGCTCTTAAGAAGGTCCTAAAAACCCACCGGCATGAAACACAGAGTGGAACAATTCATAGTGTCACCAATGACACACATCAAATCAATACAACTAATATTAAACAAAAGCAACAATTTGGAAGTGAGGAGGAGCATACAGTATGCGCAACTCTGGCAGCTTTGAGATTTCTGGTGGAAGATTCCCAGAAAAGTTATTATTATCCAAAAGCCTGTGAATAATTTTTTCATCAGCCGCAGGTTGTTCATGTCAAGTCAGTAACATTCAATAATGATTAAGTATAACATGGAAAAAAAAGTTTCTTATTAACTCACAAGTGAAGAAGAGTGGATAAATTGGAGAGCTCAGCTGGAATTTGACCACTAAATGAGTTATTGTTCAAGTGGCTGCAAAAGTTTAATAGAAGAAGATAAAATGAGTAGAAAAAACAAAACTCATCTCTATAAATTGGAGCAGCATTAGATTGATTATTCCACTTACAGGTGTTTCACACTGCTCAAGTTAGCAAATGATTTTGGTATGGGGCCTGTCATATGGTTCTGGTCTACTTGGAGCCTATTTAACTTTGAAAGATAGCCAAGTTCTTCAGGTAAAGAACCTGATAATTTGTTTCCATTCAAGAGCCTGCACACTCAAATACATCAGATTATCCTAGCCAGCATTTACACATTGACTTGGGAAAAAATAATAAAATTTCGGTATCCTTTTCATTGAGTACGAAAATTGCTCAAAGCACAATAAAAAAACTAATTGCGCAGAAGTATTTTCATTTACTAATAGGTTATTTTCATTTCCCAACGATGGTTAATGGAAGTCTGAAGTACAGGACATGCCAGATTAAACTCTGTACCTTTATCTTAGAAGGTAGTCCAAAGAAAGGTATTAAAAACAAAAGTAGAAGAAGAAGAAAACAAGAAAAAGAATCCAAAATAATTGAAGCTTACAAGAGTGTCAAAGCTGAAAGACTTCCTATCTCCTTTGGTATGCTTCCAGTCAGATCATTCCACATGAAATCTCTTCCAAAGGATAATGAAAGAAGAAAAATATTAGCATCACTGATTTCATTATGTAGAAGTTGTAATTAATAATTCTTGAGAAATCAACTTATGTGTCTCACAATATCATAAGTTGAGAGAGGCGGCCAAGCTCAGGCGCTAAACTTCCAGAAAGATTCATATTCAGCAGCTGGCTGCATCAAGATAGAGCGAGGATAAGTATTCCTAATTATTACAATGACTTGTATTCAAAATGTAACATTTATCAAAATACAAATTAGATGGCAAAGGCAGATGTAAAAATATGGAGGAAAAGAAAAATAAATAAATAAAAGGACTTACAGCTCCTGAACATGTAAGTAACCATCATTCATAGCTGTATCAAAACATAAAACTCCTGTCCAATTTGATGTGCATGGATCCCCGCTTCCCCAATTTCTGAGATGCTTCACAGGGTCATTTAAACTGTTCTTGACTGCCTGCAGGGCACTGACTGCAAATGGACATTTTTCAAAAGTTGGAACTCAAGAAAAAGATCATTGATAGCTTCCATGATCAACTTCTTTGCAAAGATTGTTGCAAAATGAAAACAAGATAGTGGAACTCGGAAGCATCAAGGCGTAATTTGGCAGTGAATTTATCAAGAACGACTAGTTACACCAGTTGTGAGCATCAATTAACTTAGTCTGTAAGGTCTCATGTCGTTCTACAAGAGGTTTTAGATTCAAGTCTGTTCTCACTAGAGCGACGAGAGGTTTGTTTATATTTATAATACAGCTTCAACTTAATACGTATTTTGAGAAAAAATTCAGAACTTGAACTTGCAGTTTCAGGAAATTTACTTACCTTCTGAAGGATCTGTAATCTGAGCAAAAGCAAGATGCAGCAAGTAACAACAAGCCGCAGCATAAACGAATCCAGAAAGTCTAAATCTCGACATCATAACTCCTGGAAAATCGAAGTGAGCCAAAAAAACAAATACCATAAGATTGCAAATTTTCAATATCGATTTCACATTAGAGCTACATATATATCCTCACAAGCCATTAAACACCTAGACTTTCTTCTCCGTGTGAACAACCGACTACAGTACTTACATCGTCCAAATTCAATAGATAACTCTTACTTGGCTGTCCTTATTCTAACATTTGTGTGTCAATTCTTAAGGACTAAATATCAAAACTAGAGATCATTCACACATTTATAGATAACCTAAAAAAAGAGATATTTATCAACTTACCTGAGAATAAAAAGACAAGTAGATATATCAAAATCAAAACTTGAAGCCTGGAACTAGGAGGCTATTAAGTCAATGGTGGGGAATCATCATTCATCACTCATCAGTCATCTGGTTATTATGAGTATGTTGAAGCAAACCCATCCAGCTTTTGTGTTATGATGCATCGTAGATGTCAGGTACATCATTGTAGTCTCTTTTTTTTTTTCGTTAATACACAAAAAAAAAAAGAATTTCTGAGATGGCATTGTCGTCACGGTTAGTTCATCCAATTTAGCAAAGAAAAACAAAACATTATCATAAATCTTTGATTGTTACAATTAAAATATGTGACATAGAATTTAAAAAAAAAAAAAAAAGGCTGAGGTTCCTGTCAGCATCTTTGAAATTTAACATCTCAAGGGTGACAATGGAGGTGCCTTGTCCAGGTTGACTGGCCATTGTTACTTCAACATATTTTTGGCCTTGTCTCTTCACTTACCTGCTCTGCCACAAACATTTTTTAACAGCACGAGATTTGAACGTGGGGGTTGGGGGGGTCCACTTTCCAGGCATTTTTCGGACAACGGAGATAGATAGAAGAAAGTACAAGTGAGTTTGGACCCCACTTGGAGGGTGGTACATTATTGTCAACGTTGTTAGGCAGATCTAGGCTTTTTGTGCCACGTGTCGTCGTGCCTATGTGAAAACAGAACTCAACCCGGTTTCCGTATATATGCTTTGACCATGACAGGCGGCTGACGGCTGTGTGATGTGCCGTCTACGCTTGCCATTGTTTTGAATACAAATTGAGTAATTGACCATTTTCATTTCAATATCTTCACCTACATATGGATTATACAATGCATAGAGTTACTGTACGGATCAAATATCCCAACCAATGAAATTGTTTCATGTGACATATGTCCAGAAAAATCGAATTTGAATTTAATGCGAAATATGGATTTTTAAAATTTTTTTTAAATAAAAACATACCCGATCGATGCTAGTAATAATAATTCAATAATTGAATTAATAAGATCGGATCTTACATTACATAAAAATTGAATTGATTCATTTTGATTTACAAATTCTTCACCACCCGATCTTCCTCGTAATGACTATTCACAAAAGAAACTGTGTGTAGGCATAATCTCGAAAAATTTTGAAATGGGTAATATGGTGTTTTTAATTAATGGAAGTTTTTTTGTTCAAATAGCCAAAAATTCTCTAATTTTTTTCTCTCTCTTGTTACCAATATAAAACATCATTTTTATAATGGTAAGTTAGAGTTTTTTAATTTAATAAGGAATACAATTTCATAATTAAATTGAAAAATTTAATCCAAATCCAATATACAATCAAATTTTTTATTGGTTTATAACTATTTACTTTTAATTTAATATAAATTTAATTTCTATTAAATTAAAACTTCTTTAATTTAATTTAATGTTGATTCTAATTCCAATTAAATTAAATTACTATATATATTAATTAAAAGATTTTTCATTAAATTAAATGATTCTAAATTATAAATAATTTAATAACATCATTTAAAATTGAACTCTTAACCTCTACAAATAATTAAATAATTAATAATTAATAATTAATTACTTATATTTAAATAATCAAATTATTTAAATTATTCGTGAACGTGTTCATAAAATTGTATGTACACTTATAATTAGACAATCCAATTATATTCTTCTCTTTATTTCTTTATGTGGTTGTGAGCTAGTAAGAGAACCAAATGGACCTATAATTTAAACTCAAATAATATCATAATTATTAATTAAATCTTTAATTAAATAATTCACTATTATTAATCTTAAAGTTACTCCACTAAAAACTTAAGATTACACTCTCAAAATTGTAAATGTCTTATACAATCTAAATTTTCAGTGTCCATCGATTTAATCATTTCATATGGTTCGATCCTCTACAAGTTGTTCATAATTAGAACTAAATCATTAAAGTCTGTTATACCTCTTTAATTATATCTTATTATATTAAGTATCATTGATTCTCTAATGAACAATATATTTATAACAACTTATGAATTTATCTTTCCATTTATTTACAAATAGAAAGTCGAGCGCTCTTATTGTTCAAGATCCGAATTAACACTTAAGGGAACTACTCATCTATTTCTCGCAAGAAGGAGTGGATTCCACTATTGTGTAAAATGTTTCCAACCACTTATTAAATCACATCTTCGAAGTACGAAGCTTATTGACCGTCAATTTATAACAGTTTCACCCATGTAAATCAAAAGATATGACTCAATAAATAAGAGTCCATAAAACACTCAGGATTAAGATCAATCCATATATGATCATCTAGTTGATAAATATGAATTTCTTTATTTAACGGATGTTAATAAGAAATTTATTTTATCATACTCCAGTCCTATATAATCTCTATTAAATAAGGTGCCTCCATTTTTATGTTGCTACATGAACGATCCCGGATAAAATCATCGTATCAAATACAAAATGGACCATAACTGTAGATTTATCACAAACAAAACACCCAGTTTTGTTTGCTTTCTACGGATTCTTTAGATTATTGATCTCAAACTAAATCCTCTCATATATAACACTTATATACTTAGTTTGAGACTACATAAGTAACCATAGATATTACATAATATTTGTATGAAGCAATTATTTCATAAATGTACATAAATTGAATAAAATAAATATATTTTATTTATTATTTAATTAAATATTTATAAATTACAAGCTTTAAGGGCACATTACCCTAACAACATCATCAGATGACGCACCCTTAGGGGAGTCTAAAGGGATTGTTGGATGTGGCATCATTGGAAGATCCCTCATTGGGGGACTATAGTATATTCAATCCCTTTATAGAAGTAGTCTATCGGTAGGTGTGATCAAAAGAAAAACACATTAGTTATTTCCTAAAGAAAATAACAACTAGCACAAACGTTTAATGCATATGCGATAACAACAGAGACTCGTAAGAGCTTGGAAATGTTAATATATATTGTATATATTCCCATGCTTAGGTTGAGGGGTGCTTTTTAGTAACTTTGTACATTACACCCTAATATATAAACTAGTTTTTTCTCTTCTTTTTGCTGCTGCCAATACAAGAAAGTAGTTTTTGTAAACACTTTTTGTTGCTATGTTAATGAGATTCTCATAATATGTTTAAGCATTTTACATAATGTTATGGGTAATTTAGTGATCAGATCAATCGAGCCCAGGAAGATCTGCAGTGTAGGCCCAAGGGCCCAAAGGCTCAATAATCCGCCCTTCTTCCGGTCCACCTTTCTGCAAGAGACTCGTTCACCAGACCTGCTCTCCGTTCTTTAGCATGTCCTAAGTCCCCTTTATGATCATCAGTCTGTTCGTGAATAGGTAGTTGATACCATAAATGTTGGTTCTGATCGCTCAGGCTATCCGCTGGTTCTGATCGCTCAAGCTGATCGTTTGGCCTGTCCGCCATATCTGTTCGTTTAAGTTGTCCGTCAAAGGGCGACCGTCAGACCTGCTTCACTCAGACTTATGCGTTCAGAGTTGTCCATCTGGATTGTTCGATGATTTCTAGGCATGCCTATATACCTGCCCGTTTGTGAGATTGCTCGCCTATTATTATGATCAATCGCGGATGTATTAATTCATAATCTGTCTTCCTTACCCTCAAAATGTCTGGTTCATCAGAAGCTCCTTTGTTCGTTAGTTTAACTGAATATTCTGTCTACAGGAAAGTCCATCTCGTCCACGAGTCAACAGACGTCAAAGGTGTCATGCAAGATACAACTCCTAACGTGCCATGCAAGCCATGTCTACCAGAAACGACAGCCGAGATCCTGGTGGCCTCCAATGGTTCATACAGACCAGCCACCCCAGATCTCGCTTGGGCAGAGCTCAGAAGTGACGAATTCGACCGCATTAAATATATTTTCGACCGCATTTAATGCACTGTCAACCGCATTAAATGAAATCCCGACGCATTAAATGCGGCCTATCATTGTGTTTTCAGTTTACTGTATGCTTTTGTGTCTTATTCCATTTTACTGTAGCTCCTCCCCTTTCTCTATAAGTAGGGGAGGACTTTCATTGTAAAAGAGACTCCTTTTGAGTGTCGATACTTTGCCAAAATAGTGAGAGAGTGAAAAGTGGATGTAGGCATCTTTTTGGGCCGAACCACTCTAAAATCTTCTTGTGTTTCTACTCCTCGCCTCTGACCTCTTCTTATTGCTTCATTTTTAATCCATACGACCAACCTCAACAACTCGAAACTGCAGCTTGGGCCCAAAACGAACCTCGTTGACTAGGGATCTCGACTAGATTTTAACGTCAACATTTTTGGCGCTAGAAGGAGAGGCTCATCTTCAGTTTCACCACATTTTTCTTCTTAGCCTACCAAGCTCGTTTTTATTCGCCATAGTCAAAGGGAGGATTCCTAGGAACTTCAACGTAACAGATAACCACCCGAAAGCTTCAGACCAACAATAATATACCATGTCTACTAGAGGGCTACCCAATACTGGTGCGGGGACGTCTAGTATACCCGCATTGAGGGGTGCTTAAGGTATACCTCTTCTTCCTACTCGTCAACCTGTGCCTAATGCTGCAGGGGGAGATGTTATACAGGTGTTGCAGCGGCAACAGGAATTGTTAGAAAACACGGTGGCACAGCTACTTGGCGAAGTTAGAACGCTGATTCGGACACAAGCCCAACCTCCTCAGGAACCTCCCCGGATCGATCCGGGGAGGGATGCTCCCCTAGAGGGGTGCACTGAAGACCTTGGAGCTACCAGGAGGGGCGTTAGGGAGTTAGAACGAGAAGGATCATTTCATTCTTCCAATGTTCATTCTAATGCTCGATTGCCTCGGGCTCGTGGTGAATATCGGCCAGGACAAACTGACGGCGGCCATGACCAAATCCCGGCCCGCAGAGATAGAACAAGACTGGGACCCAATAATGAAGGATTAGGGGTTCGAGACCTAGATCCCCGAGCAGAAAGGATAGACAGTCCACTGTTAGAAGAACGGAAGTACGAGGCCCCTTAATTGAAGAGCTTCTTTAGAGGGTCCAACAACTTGAAGCAAGACACGGAGTGCAGGAACAGAGAGGCCGAACATGGGAGAGGACCCCATTTGCTTCAGAAATTGAGCTAGAGCCGCTTCCTTCAAGATTCAAGGTTCCCAACATCCCCTAATATAAGGGGAACTCCGACCCCTATGACATCTGGACACTTTCAACATTCAGATGGATCTCCAGATGACGAGTCCACTCGTAAAATGTCGTGTATTCCCAGCTACACTTGGAGACATCCCGCGGACATGGTTCAGGAACCTTCCCCCCCGTAGCATCAATAATTGGGAAGAGTGTCAGCAAAAGTTCCTAAACTAGTACAAGGCATTGAAGAGGCAGCTCGTGCCACCCTGCCACCTTGCTACCATTTATCAATGTCCCGATGAACTGTTGAAAGACTATATTAGCAGGTTTAGGTGCAAAGTAACAAATGTGGAGAATCCAACAGATGATGGGGTATTATCAGCTATCTCGTCAGGTTTAAGAAAAGACGGGAAGCTATACGAGAGTATTTACAAATCCCCAATGAAGGATTTAGGGGAATTCTACGAACGGGCAGAAAAGGAAATCCGGTGGGAAGGAGTGACCAATACTAGAAAAGTCAGTTCCCAGAAGGACGAAGCTGGTAGTTCCAATCTGGGAAGGAAGAGAAGCAACGGAGGAAATAATCCTGGAGGACGAAGAGAAAGCCAACAGGTTGCCAAGAAGGCCAAGAATTGGCATAAACCAAGAAGTAGCCGGAGGTGGGAGCGGCCTCGGTATCAAGGCCGGTACAACACGTATAATGCCTCATTCGATACCCAAGACAGGATTTATGCTACCGAGAAGAACAGGGAGAATTTCGAAAAACCAGCCCCCATCCAGACTCCTGAAGGACGGAGAGATAGGAGCAAGTTTTGTGCCTATCATAACGAATCGGGCCATAATACTTCAGACTGCTGGGCGCTTAAAGACGCCATTGAAGAGATTATCAGAAACAGTCGTCTGAGGGACTATGTTGTGAGACCCCCAAGGCGACCGTCCCAGCAGCAGCGTCCCCGCCAGCGCTCACAAGACCCGCCAACTCAAAATCAGCCAGAGTCAGACTCTACCTAAGGACCTTCAATCAAAAACATTCATACCATCCATGGGGGTCCCTTGGAAATAGGGGAATCCAATAGATCCTAAGAGCGGTTTGTACGCGAAGCGAGGCGTGTCCAGCCTGCAGTCAGAGAGAGTTAGGGGGAACCGCAAAGAAGGCCAGAAAGGCGATAGAGGACATTGTGTTTACAGATGAAAATGTCTGAGATGTTCGCCTCCCCCATAATGACACATTGGTGATTCGAGCGCGCATTGGAAACTCGATGGTTAAGAGAATTATGATTGACACAGGGAGCTCAGTGAATGTGATGTATAAAGATTGCTACGATCAGATGGGGATTGGCGATGAACAGCTCAAACCATCCCTTGAGCCCTTGTATGGATTCACTAGAGACTCATTCGTCCCTACTGGACAAATTAGATTACCTCTGACCCTCGGAGACGCCACTTATCAGTCCACAGTGTTAGCAGATTTTCTCATTATCGATTCTCCCTCTATGTACAATGTGGTGTTGGGAAGATCTGCTATGAACGACCTTGACATGGTTACCTCAACTAAGGCCCCACGGTAAAATTCCCGACTCTCAGTGGGGTAGGATGTGTGCGGGGTGAGCAATCTCTGGCTCGTCGCTGCTATGTGGACGCGATCAGAAGGGGAGTTCGGGGAAAGAAAGCGGAGGTGACCCCGGAACGTGAGCTGTAAACAATCACTTCATCAGAAGTCAGTCACGGCTTGGACCCTAGGGAATTAGAAACATGTCAAGGTACCGGTCCGGTGGAAGAGCTTGAGGATATCCAGGTTAGTGAAATAGATGCAACAAGATGTCTCAAGCTAGGTAAAAACTTGATCCCATAAATGAAGACCTAGTTGACAAACTGCCTCAGAGCAAATTTGGATGTGTTCGCCTGGAACCATGGGGACATGGTAGGGATTGATCCTCATGCAATGACCCATAAGTTGAACGTCGATCCCCACCACAAGCCGATCTGTCAGAAAATGAGGCAAATGAACCGGGAACGTAGCGAAGCTCTGAAAGAGGAAGTAGACAAGCTCCTGGCTAGTAAGTTCATTCGAGAAGTCCAGTACCCAACCTGGATAGCTAACCCTGTATTAGTAAAGAAGAAGAACGGAAGTGGAGAACTTGCATAGACTTCACGGATCTGAACAAAGCTTGTTCGAAAGACAGCTTTCCGCTGCCCAGAATTGATCAACTAGTGGATGCAATGGCCGGGCATGAACTCCTTAGTTTCATGGATGCCTACTCAGGTTATAACCAGATTCCTATGGACCTTGAGGACGAGGAGTGCACATCATTCATTACCGATCGAGGGTTATATTACTACAAGGTAATACCCTTTGGACTAAAAAATGCAAGGGCAACTTATCAAAGATTGGTGAATAGAATGTTCGAAAATCTGATTGGGAAGACTATGGAGGTGTATGTGGATGACATGCTCGTGAAGTCTAGACAGGCTACTGATCACGTTCAAGATCTCGAGAGGATGTTTCAAATCCTGAGGGGATATCAGATGAAACTCAACCCCCTCAAGTGTGTTTTCGGGGTCTCCTCAGGTAAATTTCTGGGCTTTATAGTGAATAACAGGGGAATTGAGGCCAACCCAGAGAAAATCCAAGCCCTGCTGGACATGAGGTCATCGACCAACGTAAAGGAGATTCAGAGTCTGAACAGTCATATAGCAGCCCTGAGTAGATTTGTGTCCAAAGCCTCCGACAGATACGCTCCATTCTTTGAGGTACTGAAGAAGGCTAAGAACTTCAAGTGGACAGAAGAGTGTGAGGCCGCGTTCTTACAACTGAAAGAGTACATGGGGCGAGCCTTCCTGCTGACTAAACCGAATGAAGGAGAAACTTTGACTGTCTACTTAGGGGTATCCCAACACGCCCTGAGCGCGGCTCTGATAAGAGAAGAAGGAAACGGAGCTCAGGTCCCAGTCTATTATGTTAGCAAGAAGTTGGTAGAAGCTGAAGCAAGGTACACCCTAATAGAGCTACTTGCTTACTGCCTGGTGTTGGCGTCCAGAAAGCTACGCCCTTACTTCCAGGCATACAAGATTAAAGTCCTGACAAGATACCCATTGAAGCAGATCCTCCAAAAATCGGATACCTCCGGTCGACTCATCAAATGGGCCATCAAAATTGCCCAATTTGATATCGAGTTCAAGCCAAGATCAGCGATCAAGGGGCAAGCGCTGGCAGACTTCATTGCTGAGTTCATTGGACCTATGGACGACAATGTTGAACCTTCTGAGGGTCCGTACTGGGAGTTGTTTGTAGATGGGTCCTCCTGTGAAAGGAGCGTTAGGGTCGAAATTCTGTTAATCAGCTCGACAGAAGTAAGTTCCTCCATGCACTTAAATTTGGGTTCAGAGCAACTAACAATGAGGTAAAATACGAAGCACTGTTGACAGAGCTCCGCTTGGCCAAGAAGATGCAGGCTGAGTGACTCAGGATATTCAGCTACTCACAGTTGGTGGTTTATCTAATAAAGGGTAAGTACCAAGCCAGGGGGGTGAAAATGACAATCTATCTGCAGAAGGTCCAGAAGTTGTTGGGAGCTTTCGAGAAATTCGAGTTAAACCAGATTTCGCGCGCCCAGAATTCTTATAAGGACGCATTGGCTTGCCTAGCGACCGCTTAAGACACAGATTGTGCTGAAAATATACCTGTGGAGTTCTTGCCAAAGCTTAGTATCGAACCCGGCATAGAGGTGATGACCTTGACAGTGGCAGCCGACTCATGAATGAGCCAGCTGGTCAATTACCTACAAGAAGGAAAGTTGCTAGAGGACAAAATGGAGGCCCGCCGCCTACACATAAGGGCAGCACGGTACTATATTTATGGTGATGTTCTTTATAAAAGGGGCCTCTCGGCCCCCTTACTCAGGTGTATCGATGAGCCGGATTGCACCACATTGATAAAGAACATTCATGAAGGACATTGTGGTAACCATGCTGGGGGACTCTCTCTGGCCCAAAAGGCACTCAGACAGGGATTCTATTGGCCAACCATGAAGCAGGATGTCGTTGACTTGGTGAGAAAGTGTGATAAATGCCAAAGGTTCTCCAAAGTTCCCGAGCACCACTGGCCTATCTCAACAGATGATTAGCCCATGGCCCTTCGCTATTAGACCTGATCGGCCTCTCCCAATAGGTCGAGCAAGATGCAAGTAGGCCATCGTAGCTGTCGACTATTTCACAAAATGGGTAGAGGCGAGAGAGCTGGCAGAGATATCCATGACAAAGGTTGTGAAATTTGTATGGGACAACATCATTTGCAGATTCGGTATTCCCCAACAACTCGTGACAGACAACGGAACTCAGTTCACCAGCAAACAATTCTTGGAATTTTGTAGCAATCTCGGCATTGTTAAGAGCTTCTTGGCAGTAGACCATCCACAAGCCAATGGTCAGGTGGAGGCAATCAACAAGATTATTAAACAGATTATGAAGACCAAGCTTGAAGCAAGGAATAGGGCATGGGTAGACGAATTGCAAAAGGTGTTGTGGGTCTACCAGACAACTGCTCACAACACCATGGGAGAGACCCCCTTCTCGATGGTTTATGGGTCCAAAGCTATGATCCCCGCGGAATTTGAGGTGTTCAGTCAGCGAAGAGTGAATTTCAATCCCGAAGAAAACGGCCAGCTTCTGAGCGCTAGTTCTGATATGCTCGAAGAAAATAAGGAAACTACTCGTCTCAAGGCAACCGTCTACCAGCAGAGGATAGCGAAATACTACAACAGGAAGGTCCGAGTGTGTCAGTTCAAGCCAAGTGATCTCGTACTACGAGAAGTCCTACCCAGCGCTCACAAAACCGATGAAGGAGTATTATGACCCAATTGGGAAGGGCCATACATGATCCACAAAGACTTGCAGAACGGAGCATACCACCTGGCGGACATGAACGAAGCGATGCTTCTAAGGGCATGGAATGCCATCCACTTAAGGCCCTATTATACATAATTGTTGTAATATTGTTGATGATTTGTTGTCTCTTTAGAACCAAACATGTACAAACATAATGAAAAGATTATCCATCTATTATTATGAACTGCCGCTAACACAAAACGCTCATGTGTGTTCTTATGTGTGAGGTACACGACCATGAAAGGCAAGGAGCTAGCTTAAAGTTCAAATATTTGCTAGCCCTACGGGGATAAGGGGTTGAATATCGGTGAATACCGACCTCACACCTGCTCTACAAAGCAAAAGGGGTTAAAACGGCCACGAGCCTGCGCACCTAATCGCCGCTCGTTGATTGGCCTTACCCTCTATAAGTTGTTCTGCACACGCCGCAACCTGATCCATTGTGTGCAAACAGAACAAGAGCATGATCAATAGGCGCTCAACCCGACACTCGCTGTAAATGCTCAGGTTACGACTTTGTGAGCGTATTTAAGGCCTAAACGATCATAACCATCGTTGTAAATGCTCAGGTTACGACCTTGTGAGCGCAGCTGAGGCCTAAACGATCATAACCCTCATTGTAAATGCTCAGGTTACGGCCTTGTGAGCGTAGCTGAGGCCTAAACAATCGTGACACTAGTTGTAAATGCTCAGGTTACGACCTTGTAAGCGCAGCTGAGGCCTAAACGATCATAACCCTCACTGTAAATGCTCAGGCTTCGACCTTGTGAGTGCAGTTTGAGAGGTTTGATAAGCTGTATAGCTCAAGTATCGACCTTGTGAGCGCAACCCACTGTAAATGCTCAGGTTTCACCTTGTGAGCGCATTCGATTGTATATGCTCAGGTCCCTACCTTTCGAACACGGCTCTTACCAGTTTCAGCTACGATCAGAAGAGTCCGCGAATAGCATCGAATGTTCATCATCTGGTTCCTTCTCAACCCATATTGTTTTATCAATGTTATCTTACGATTGCATATGTTACGACTAAGCAATAGTACAAACTGGCCCAATCATTAGTTAATTGGTATCCACAAGAAGGCCAATTGACCTATTATTTCTGACGAAGTGATGATTATTTAAGAAAGAGGGACTGAGTTATTGATTCGCCCGCTGGGGCTCCTTCTTGCTCCATACCTGTATCTGTGCGAGCCGTTATTTACTGGAAAGTCTCAGAATACATTCACACCCTAGAGAATTATTGTCATCGCTCTATTCCTCAAGAGGTATTCATATGGGCAATCAGCCCCCTTATCTATTTCCATTCGTTGCCTACTTTATAATGTGTACCTATCCACAATCCATTCTAATAATATCTACAAAGTTCAGAAAATAGTGAAGCATATCGGCAAAAATCCCATATTAATAAAAATAGTAGTAAAACGTTGTGAAATTAAATGAAAATAATATCCACAATGTCAATATCCGACAAATAATCCTCATCGACGAGAAAGACAAATTATATATCTATCTACTTTAAGAAATCTTAGAAGAACTGGCAGGCGCATCCTTCGAATCCTTCTCACTGGGGGCTCCTTGCAAAGATGAACCTTGCTTCACACCTGGTGCCGATTCTTGAGGACCTAAGAAGGGATCGCCCTGGGCTGATGGGGCACCAATTTGAGCAGACGAAGACTCAGAACCCTTCTTCAAAGCTGTAGGAATTATCTTCTTCTGGATAGGTTGTGCGGTCTTTACCTAGGTCTATCTGGCGCAACGAGCTGCGTACTTATTCACCTCCGCAATCGCTTCCTCCCTAAAGAATGAGAAGTCCAGCTTAGGGTGATGCTTCCATAAGGTATACAGGAACTTGCTACTCGTCTTCTCAGTTGCTTCCTGATGAGCTCGTAAGACTCGAGCCTCCGACTGGGCGAACAACTCCCTTAAACGAGCAAGATTATCCCTCACCGCAGTTAAATCCTGCAACACTGACTCAGTCTTCTTCTCAGCATCCTCAGCCCATTTCTTCTGAAGGAGAGCCACATAAGTAACCCTGTCTACGTCCCCAGTAGCATCTTTGAGCAAGGAGGCAGTGATTTGTCAAAGCTTCTTCTCGCTCTCCAAGGACTCCTCCGCATCCTTGAGTTTCTGCTTGAGCCCGTGAGTGGTTTTAAGTTTCTGCTTGAGCTCGCGAATAGTCTTCTTGGCAGCATCAGACTCCTCTTTGAGCTTCTTATTTTCTGCCTCCAACTTCCTGTTTGCCTCCTCAAGTGAGGCTTTCTCTCCTGCCAAGTCGGGAAAGTCCCAACGCATCTTCATCATAGCCAATGAAGCCTGAAAAGAAAGTGTATTAGCGATGGGTATGAACATGATACATAATTATAAGGTAAAGAACAGGGTCTACTAGCACATTGTAGCGAGCGGCATAGATGATCAGCTGGTCATCGCGAACATGTTTTTGATGGACATCTGGCTTGTCGGGTCCCAGCAATTCTGGTAGCTGATCCAACAGGTTATTGAAGTATTTCCTTGCATCAGCCTCGTGGGCCTATCCCTCATCAATCCCTTTTGTCATGGGTGCCTTACCCTTGGACCTTAGACGTTTTGCAAGAGGCTCCATGGCCTCATTTCCCTTGTCTTCGGCCACTGAGGGCCTAGTTGACTCATCTCCAGGAATCGAGATTTCTTTCCCAGTGGCATCCTTTGGTGGGGGTATGTTCTTCACGGTCTTCTTCCCCACAGTCTTATACTTCATTATCGGTCTTTTAGCAGACGAGGCGACCACTATATCTGATAGATCCGTTACCTACGTTGGGGGCTCCTTTGAACCTGTTATTTCTACTTCAGGCTCTCCTGTCTCAACTGCTGGCGAAGGCGGGGGAGAATACATATTGAGGTGCACCATAGTTCTGGGCTTCTTTGGGGTTAGAGTAAAGGCACCTTCGACGGGTCCAACAAAAACAGATCGCACCTCTCGACCCTTTCGTACTCCGACGTCCGAAGCCAATTTCAGAGGCTTGGTCCCGACTCTAGGTGCGAGCCCGTACTTCTCCAGGAAAAAGCTCGTTGGGAAATAATCGTCCTCAGGATCCTTCACCTCATAAAACCTCTCAAGTGCATTTGTCTCCTCATCCGAGAGACTAACTGAACCCTTGTTAACAGCTGCACATGGGTGGAAGAATGTTAGTAATAATAAGAAACGGTAATGTATACATGTATGCAATAGTAGCGAGCAGTGGCATGCTCACCAAGATTAAGGATGAAGTTGAAATTGACAAGTTTCAGTAAAGACAGACAGGACACATAAAACCAACGAGATTTATAATCCCCTACATTTGATTTACCAGCCTTCTATAGTAGAAACGCCTTATAGGGCGAATTACGAGCAATCATATAGTAAATGTTGTCACATTTTTTGGCTTTAGGGTTGGTGGTAGATTTAAAGAAGAAAAGAGTTTGGATTATGTTCGGGGTCGACGGCGGAAGACCGTTCTTGAGAAATATATAGGTCAGAGTGGTTATTTGAGCATAAGAGTTCGGTGTAAGTTGGAAGGGAGCTATTTCTAAGTCATTTAGCATGTTGATCAAGTATTGGGGAATTGGAAACCTAAACCCTAGGTTCACATGTTGACGACTGATCCCTGTGAACCCTTAAGAAGGAGAAGCCGTATGATCATGATGAGCGGAGACCATGATGCGGCACCCAGAAGGGAAATTGTACGTTTCAGCTACAGTCTTGAGCTCCTCGAGAGTGATGGAGGAATCGTGTTGATAAAAGGATTTGCAAGCAAAAGCTTCATCTCTCCTAGAGAAACTCGGCGCATCCCTGCCGCCCTGGGTGGTTACGCTCGAAGAATCTCTGCCTTGTTGAGAAGACCCTCTTCGCTAGACATGACTCGTTGATATCAGCGTCCATGACTTGACATCTACAAAAGAAACAACTAGTTAGGTCGCTGACAGCCAACCAGACCCAAGGAACAAAGAAAACCTACGTCTACTGTCCCTAAGCATCAAATCGTGCGCCTAGGAAGCCATTAAGGGGTGATAAGGGCCTCATTTAATAAAATCCCCCTCAGGTTAAAGGAGAAAAAAGGAGGAAGAGAAAGAGAGAAGCAGGTAAAATTATTTCACATGCATTCAGGGCCCGACCGGACTACACGTAGTACGGAGACGCTCCACCCACATTGGTCCAGATTATTAGAAAAGCAAGTACCATGTAAAAAATTAAAAATGATGATGACGAAAATGATGAAAGTAGAGAGAGAGAAGAAATCTTACCTTAGGCGTAGTGGGAACTGATGGTTCTAACCAAGGATCGGCGAACGGGAGTATGAAATTGGAGAAGAAAGCAAAGTGCGAGGGAGTCTCAGCTTTTTGAAAATGCTAGAAAAGAAGGACATGGAGCGTCGCCTTCCTTAAAAGCAGTAAGGCCTCAACCGTTGGATCCAGACAGCTATGTAACTGCCCCTAATATGACGGTGTGGCACGATTATCGAGATTTTGCCATCATGCAGCTTGTCAGTTGAGTGACGTGCATTAAATGCGTACAGTGCGTGGTGTGACTTGTAACCACTACCAGGGGAAGCTCAACGTGGCTTAGTAATAAAGCGGGATTTAAAAGGTATTGTAACTGTTTTCGCCTCATCTGCTCGCTCAGGAATCTGTAGCTTTTAATCCTCTATAAAGCACCAAGAGCTGGGGGGCCTAATGTTATAGGTAATTTAGCGATCAGATCAATCGGGCCCAGGAAGATTTATAGTGCAAATCCAAGGGCCCAAAGGCTCAATAATCCGCCCTTCTTCCGATCCACCTTCCCAGCAGGAGACTCATTCGCCAGACCTGCTCTCCGTTCTTTAGCATGTCCCAAGTCCCCTTTATGATAATTAGTCTGTTCGTGAATAGGTAGTTGATACCATGACCGTTGGTTCTAATCGCTCAGGCTGTCTGCTGATTCTGATTGCTCAGACTGATCGCTGGTTCTGATCGCTCAGGCTATCCGTTGGTTCTGATCGCTCAGGCTGATAGTTTGGCCTGTCCGCCATATCCGTTCGTTTAAGCTGTCTGTCAAAGGGCAACCGTCAGACCTGCTTCGCCCAGACTTGTGCGTTCAGAGTTGTCCATTTGGATTGTTCAATGATTTCTGAGCATGCCTATATACCTGTCCGTTTGTGAGATTGCTTGCCTATTATTATGATCAGTCGCGGATGTATTAATTCATAATCTGTCTTCCTTACCCTCAAAATGTTCGGTTCATCAGAAGCTCCTTTGTTCGCCAGTTTAACTGAATATTTTGTCTACAAGAAAGTCCATCTCGTCTACGAGTCAACAAATGTCAAAGGTGCCATGCAAGATACAACTTCTAACGTGCCATGCATGCCATGTCTACCAGAAACGACAGTCGAGATCCTGGTGACCTCCAATGGTCCGTACAGACCAACCACCCGAGATCTCGCTTGGGTAGAGCTCAGAAGTGACGGATTCGTCGGCATTAAATGTATTTTCGGCTGCATTTAATGCACTGTCAACCTCATTAAATGAAATCTCGGCGCATTAAATGCGGCCCATCATTGTGTTTTCAGTTTACTATATGTTTTTGTCTTATTCTATTTTACTGTAGCTCATCCCCTTTCTCTATAAGTAGGGGAGGACTTTCATTGTAAAAGAGACTCATTTTGAGTACTGATACTCTACCAAAATAGTGAGAGAGTGAACAGTGGATGTAGGCATCTTTTTTGGCCGAACCACTCTAAAATCTTCTTGTGTTTTTGCTCCTCGCCTCTGACCTCTTCTTATTGCTTCACTTTTAATCCATACGACCAACCTCAATAACCCGAAACTGCAGCTTGGGCCCAAAACGAACCTCATTGACTAGGGATCTCGACCAGATTTTAACGTCAACACATAATATCAAAGTTTAGGGATTAAACAATAAATTCCTACTATAAGTATTCAAGTTCAGGATCAATTTTGAAATTTTGATTACTTATTATCTTCAAAATCATTGACATCTTCCTGGGTCTTGTTGTGGTTACTCTAGATTAAGGTTAGTTACCAATCTTTATATTGTCTTTTTATTACTACTCTGTATAGAGATTGTTTGGTATATTCTTTAGTGATTTACTGAACATGGATTCTTCCAATAATCGATCCATTTAGGAGTTTTATTCCTATTTGACTGAATCGGGGGATCAATTAGCATTAATAGATCCTATTGAGTTGGTAAAAGATCTTATTTACCAAAAACTACAAGAATAGGACAAGTTGGTTGGAACTTTTGATGGTTTTATGTGAAGATTTAGAAAATCTTCATAGTTTTATGCTTCATTGATCACTTTTACCTATTATTTCTACCGTTGTCAATGAGTTGTTAGTTAAAGAGACTCATTTTAAGTCTCTCCGTTTGATGTCTTACACAAGTTCTTCCCAAGTTTTTACTACAGGTTCATAAGGTTTGGTACAAGTTACTAGTACATCGAAACTAAATATAATAAGTGTGCTTGTTGTCATGAGAAAGAGCATTAGAAAGGTTCTTGCCTAACAAGTCAGACAAACAAGTGTACCGCAACAAGCCTTGGTATTTTTCTAAACCTGGAGCAGCGGTTGTTAGTGATGTGCCCTAGAACCAATCAACCTTAGGTTGTATTTATGCATATTTCATTTTAATAAAATGACAATATTATTATTCAGTTTATATTCTTATATTCAACTGCGTAATAAAGTCTCTAGTACACAGTGTAAAGGAAATCTTGAAAGAGTTCATGATATGAGATTCCTATTACATGCAAATGTGTTTATACTTAAATATCCCTAGACATAGTATTAATGAGACGGGACATCATTAGTACGGATAGACTAGCATATGTTATACTCCTTGATTGGATCGAGTAGTAGGTCTCATAAGCTGATGGCATATGAGATGCCTAGAGTAAACATGTGGATGCTTATTTAGAATGAGTACATTGGATGACCTGATTGTAAGATGATCACATGGATAGTTTTATGTCAGTGATCTCATCTTAACCTAGCAGTAGGTGCAAGTATCCTTTGACATGAGATCCCTAAAGTACACTGAGTATCGATTGTCGTCCTTTAATGTCATTCCTTATTGACTCAAAGAGTTGATTCGTAGGGTGGTACTTGAGTTCGACATGAGCTACTCGAGCGTAGTTGAGTGATCAATAAAGGATTCGTCACTTCTCATAGTAGAAGAAGATATTTCACGGCCTCTTGAGGAAATTGTTATTTCAGGAA
This sequence comes from Dimocarpus longan, assembly GCA_022984855.1. Lineage (NCBI taxonomy): Eukaryota > Viridiplantae > Streptophyta > Magnoliopsida > Sapindales > Sapindaceae > Dimocarpus > Dimocarpus longan. The sequence goes on from CM041026.1 coordinate 1,795,714, forward strand.
TCTCTAGCCAGAGTGATCGTATCAGTGGAAGAGTCTCCCAAGATACGTAATTGGGAATAACGAATTTTGGAAACAACAACTAATAAATTCGGGCTAGACATGACTTAGTCATTCTAGTGAGAGTTGACAAATAGTCCATACTCATAACCGAATGAGATATGTTATGACAATTCTGGTAACCGAATGAGATATGTTATGACGAAAGGATGAATTGCATGGTAACTATCTATGGAAAGGTATTGTTCTAACCACAGACAATTTTGAGCACTTGGGTGGTCATGATGCATTGTTAAATGCCAATTTTGATCTACTCAAAACAATTAGTTGATTGGTGAATCAAGGATTAAATAAAAAATGTTTAATTTAATCTAATCCTAATTTGATTAGGATTATAATTCATTCCGGGTTGCCAATGTATTCGGATACCTAATAGGTCACACACTTAAGCGACTCGATGTACAGTGTAAAATGACCATTCAATAGGATTTAATATATTAACATGAGATGTTAATATTAATGGTGATAAAATAAAATAATGGCACATTTATTTTATTAGGGTCAATTTAATTTAATTGGATTAAATTAAAATTGGACCTAAAACTAATGGGTTAAGTGAATTCTTAATTGGTTTAGATTAGAGTTTCTTTTCTGTGCCTAAAATATAAATACTCATGTGATGGGGCAACAATTGAGAAATCTCTCTTAGAAACAATAAGCTCTTAATATCACCACATAGCCAACCACCTTGACTAGCACATAGGGTGTTTGGCTATTACCATCTCCAATTGGGTTTTTGAACATCGTGTTGCTGTGTGGATACCTTAGAGGTGATTCTATGCTTGGATCGCTAGTGGATTAGATCATACAAGAAGGGGAGGAGCCGCCAACGAATGTATGGTTTCAATAAAACACTCTATGTGTTTTTAATTGTATTGGTTTTAAACTAATCTAGAGTGATCCAACTTGGGTTTTTGGTTTTTGTTTGTTGTAATTTTTGTTTTTTCGTTGTGCTATGATGTATGAGATGCATACCAAAACCCAACAGCGGTAATGGCTACTAGTACTAGGACTTCTTCTTCTACCTTCATAGATACTCAATCTACTCCTAAAATTTCGTTTCTTGCAATGTAGGTAGCTTAGAATCTTGGTGTTTCCATATCATCTAGCACTATGTTGGCATCTCCTACAAGTTTGTCTAGTATGACCCACTCTGGTTTGTCTACTATTTAGATTATTGATTTAGGTGCCATACATCATATGACTTCTAATAAGATTATTCTCTCTCATTGTATTTCCCTATCTAAGTTTAATTCTATTATGGTTGTAAATGGAGCATCTATGGTTGTAGGCTCTATTGGTTTAGTTACTCAGTCTACTTGTGTGGGACCCCTCTTTGCGGGGCAGGGCGCTACCTACCGGCCGAGGCTAGCCCCACTCACTAAGTACTGTCCCCAGATCATTAGGGTTTTGCTTCACCTCCCACACCCCTTGAACCCATAACCTAAGCCCCTAAAGTCAAACGGATTCTTAGAGCAAGGTATGTACCAATTGAGTTAACTAGGGACAATCCTTAGGTTTTCTGACGAGACCCTTTTCGAATCCCTCCTCTGGACCCGAGAACAACCCCGTAGCACCCCAACAAAACTCCAATAGACCATAACTTTAGTCCGAAGAAATCTCGTCGGAGCATCGAAACTCCTTTTAAACTTATTTTGAACTTATTTATTAGATGGCAAGAGTAAAAATTTTTCATTTTTTTAATGAAAATCTGACAGCATGCCGACTGTTTATTGAACTATGCCACCTTGTAAATTTAAAAGAAATTTAAAAACACTTCTATGACATACAAATCTCCACTACCAGGGGCCTTTGGCCCTTATCCAAATTCAATCTCAACTCAAATATTTTACATTTTCAAAAATCAAGGAAAACTAGAATTTTCTTTTTAAAATATTTTAGCAAAACGTGCATCTAGCAACTGATATATATATATTTACAAATTTACATTATTTACATCATGATTTATATACAAAACATGCATGACTAAAAACGTGAGCTATACAATAGGATGTAGTCATCCGTCAATCTATCTGCACATCAGACTGAGCCTCGTCTGCTGGACGACTCGTTCCTGTACCTAAGGGAATATTTTAATAAACACATGGAAAACAAACGATGAGTATAACTCAGTGAGATAAATATTAAACAACTTCAAAAACTAAAGTATTTTTGTGAAATACTTTTTAACATTTCAAACAAAATTGATTCTGAAACTTATTTCAATTTCTTTCTAAAACTTTCTTATTTCTCACCTTGATGGTAACCCAGGGAAACTACTCCTGTCGTGGCCGCATAAATCTCTAGCTAGCCACTAGGAATGAGGGAATCTACCCTGTGTAGTCACCGATGTGCAACTCTGGGCACGCGTTACCCCTACACAATCGGTCTAAACTACATTACCCTATACGTGCAGAGGGTGACTCAATTGACTCTCTTTTCCTCTCTAGAGTTGTCCGGACTCCACTCTCGGTTAGTGACTCTCTCACATCTACCATGCACGCATAGAATATCCATCTAGGTACTCAACTGGGGCTAGGGTAAACCATCGGCATACTAAATTATCTTTGCTCAATCTTTTTAAAATCTCATTCTCAAGGCAGAAAGCCTAAAACGTTTATTTCTAGGACGTTCTCGGTAATAATATAAATCTGATTTAAAACTTACGTGCTAAAATCTCATTATAATTTTAGTAAATCACATAACTATATAATGAATATTCTCAGATAAACAATAAATGAATACAATCATTTATATATAACAACTAATAAGAAATAAATATAATAACGCTTAAAAAAACTAGTTTTCTACTCACAAACCGCCCTTCGATCGAATGCCAACTTCCCCTGGAAGTCTCCGATACTTCCCGCTTTCACCTTAAAACATCAAATATCCATTTAGGGTTACTTAACTCATTCAAATAATATTCAAAATTAATAAAAATCTTATTTATCTCTATTATTACCCTTTAACATCTAAACTTCCGGATCTCAATTTATATTTAATCGAGGTTTTCGAAATCCGTTTTCTCTACATAATTCCTACTTATTCTTTCCTAGGAATATCTTAGAATACTCAATCTCATCGTTAGAAACTCAGAATGAAAATAGACCGGATTCACTTACTAACGAAAATCACTTTTCGCTCCGGACTTCTAATAACTTTAAAAATCAATCCTCTAGTGCTCTAACACCCAACCAAGGCTAAATAAACCGCTTCAGACATTAAACTAAAGCATTTTAATGGGTTTCAAAAAATGCCCTTCAACTAGTCTGTTTAGCTCCCTGTTTAGCTCCGAAATCGATCATAAATTTTTCGTTTTCGAAATCTAACTTTAAAAGATTATTCTCTAACCTCTAAAACATCCATCTAATGCCTTATAATCGAAAACGAAATAGAATTTCATAAAAATCCATTTTTGACCGTGACTTCGTTCTCTCATTTTATCTATTTTTCTTCCATCAAATCACTCATAAATTATACCAAAATCATCCTCACATCTCTATCTTATCGTCCCTAATCTCGGATTCGAAAAAGAAGCAAAAGAGAAAATGGGTTTCATATAAATTAACAAACTTTGAACTGAAATAACTTACCCAATAGGCAATAACTTTGCTTCAAATTTTTTGGTTAGCTAGAGGAGATGATAAAGAGCAACTTTCATGAAGAAACTACGGCGATATACGAACTGGATCACCCTCTCCTTCTCCCTCTCTCTCGACGTGCGCACGTAGCTTCTTTCTTCCTCCACTCTCGGCTTTTCTCTCCCTCTCCCAACATCTCTCACTTTTTCTTTGCTTTTCACGTCCAAATTCACCCAAATAAGACAAAATTACTTAATATATATACTAAAGCTCAATTGCCGAAAAGCCCCTAAAAAATTCTCACTTTATCACCTAAAATTTTCATTAATTATACTAGTGCCCCAAAATCAATTCTATTGGTCCACTTGGCACACTTTAGTCCACTTATTTCTTTAACCAATCCATGGATGACATGTGGCACATCCATAGCCACAAATTTTGAAAGGCACTTATCTCTTTTCTTATTGATTGAATTAAAATATCTTTTACTTTATTCCGCGAGTTTATCTAGCTTGATTAACACATAAATCACTCCTAATCATTTTGTAATCGTACCGGGGTCAACCAAATGACATCCAACTTGGATACAAAAATATAATAAACTTCAAATAACATTACTGGAGGCCTACGATTCGATCGTAACTCAATTCGAAGATTTCTAATACCATAATATTATAAATCCGGGTGAGAGCTTACATTTTGACTTTAGGATTCTAAACTTATTTCATCCAGTAATTTCCCATTTAAATTCCTAATTCTCTTGGGTCCTCTAGTCGACACCCTATTCTTAATGTGAAATTAAATTCGACTTCAAAAACCATTACTAAAATATTACTATTCAACTGTAGCTAGAATCGAGGGTTTACATACTTTATACTTTCAATTATTATTCTATTGCCCAATTTTAATTCCTTAACTTCACTGATTTTCTATTTTGTCATTTTCCGATACAATACACTCCGAATTTTCAGATTATGTTGTCCCTCATTTAAATCATATCTGTGGGATCTAACTAACTTTTGGTTAATTTTAGTCGTCTCTTTCTTATTCAGATTCGTTTAAATCCGATAAGTTTTCTATGAAAAATATCTACTATGTCTCTTTATTAAATTTTGAACTCTAATCGAATCTTATCAATTCCAGAATTATCTCTATCTTGTCAAGACACTCTAATGGTTCGTTTGGGTATCTAATCTCACCCTATGAATTTATACTGGAAATACTGTAACACGAGAATAAAGGCTTATGACAGGATCCGAACCAGACCCTCTCTAGGCTCTAGTCTGAAGAATCCCGCCGGACACTTCAACGGACTTCCTGAACTCGACTCGTCGGATTGGAGAAATCCGAGAAGCGAACCCCTAGAATACTTTGCCGGTTTACTCGTAATAACTTAAAAATGTTGTTTTCTTTTAGAGTAGTTGGGATTTATGTAAATTTTTCGCATTTCCTTAAAATGAGTTTTATAAAAATTTTGACAACATAACAACTGTATTTTGAACATTTTCAAAATCAACCTGTAAAAAAAACACACTTCAAACTATATTAAATCACCTCCCAACTTCTTTTAATCACAATCATGCAATTTCACCTATCTACATATTCACAAACATACAATTTCAACAACATGCAATTTTATAAATGTTTCGAATACTTTGTATGTACCTTAATTGTAAGTGTTGTCACAACTATATATATATATATATTTGTCAAAACAATAATTAGAGTTTTTATACATCTTCATATTTAAATGAATCAATCTTTGAAGTAACATATTGACAACATTCAAATTTGTTTGATGTTTATGTAATGCATCAAGACGATGCCCACCTAAAGTATCCAACGAGGTTTTATGTGTACAAAATCACATGCACAGTATCTAAATGAATATGCAAGCTACAAAAAAAAAAAAAAAAAAAAAACAAAGGCGTTAGTTCAAGCATATGGAAATAACAAGAATATATTCACCTAAAAATTATAACTTACCAATTCCATTTTTGAATTTTTTAAAACTTTTCCTTTTAAAACACACCATGTATATCCCTAAAAATACTCTATCCATCACGAGGTGATTTCGACTAACACCAATCGTGAAGCTAATGAGATATCTCGATCACTACGAGCGGAATTTATTTCGTTGCAAGAGTAGTGTGAAACCATCTCAGTTCTAGACAACTACAATGCGGAATTTCTTCATCGTCCCATAGTGCCCAAAACTATAAATCTAATCGACTACGTGCAGAATTTCTACCTTGTCACATAGCGCTAAATCTCATGTAAACAAAGGGTATACACATGGTTACAAAACTCTTCACTCTTTTCTTTTCTAAAACTTTTCATTTTTAAATTCTCTTTTCTAGATCCAACGTAAAAGTCATTTTACAAGGCTTTAACTCATAATTTTGAAAATCATTTAACTACAATGATACAATTATGTTTAAAGGAATAATGGAAATAACATAAGTGATAGAATACTTACCTCATTTTGCGCAAGCTCAATTGTCTCAACGAGCCTCACCTGCCTCGTTTGTTTGCCCGTCACCTACATATCGATTTCTTATCATTACTTGCTTAATCACATAGCTCAAAACTTAAAATAATATTTTCAATACACTTTTCTCTATTAACAACTCTTTACACTATAACTTTTTTAACTCGATTTTAACTCAACCGCGACTCTCTAATTTTGATTTCTTTGTAAAATTTCTACTTTTAGACCCCTAGGATCATCCCCATATGGTTTGTTTGGTCTCCGAAGACTTAAAACAAAAGGTCAACTTTTTAATTAACCCATTGACCAAAAAAAATGGTTTTAGAACCGGCACTCATTTCACGTCCGTTTCTTTTTGTAGCATCTCCTTATCATATAACTAAGTCACCCGTAAAGTTTCGTCGAAAAATTCTATCGTTTGCTATGTTAAATCTAGGAAAAACGTCATGTTTTAGGTACTTTTCGATGCACTTTTCGCATTGAATGAGCGACGATGATTTTTCTTTCGTATTTAGGCTTCTTTTACTTAATTATGATCAACTAAAGTCATTCCATGCAATAAAAATTGTATTTACATAGTTTTTTCACTTATCGACTCTCTAATGACACTATTTTGGTCATAACTTACGCAATTTTTATCGGAATCAATCCGTTCTAAAACCTATGGTTTTCTATGACTCCTAAGCATCATTTGATGTGTAGAACATCCTCATATAGGTTAGAATAAGTCAGGTCTTACCAGACCCCTTTATCAGTTCGGGATTTGTCAACTTGCTTCTATGCACTATTTTACTGTCTACTAGATTGTAGACTATTTTTGTACCTATGTGTATCCATGTTCATTTTATTGATTCCTACTCATTTATGCATGCTTTCAGGACCCTAAATACATCATAACACCAACAAAACACATGCATAAGCTAATGCCCTTCAACTAGACTCATAATTCCTCTACTTCTACACTTTTTATTTTTCGATTCTAATCTTTTTGGATGCTTTTCTAATATCAAATTTGCTTAAATTATAATTCAAAAGAATAAAAATACAATCGGGTCACATGCCTCTTCATGGGCCATGACATGCACACACACCACACATTGGTTACATTTTATTTCTCTTTTGCAAAACTACTAATTTCATATGATTTCCTAAGCTATAATAGGCATGGTATCAAGCTCATATGGATCAATATTCAAATCAACATCAAATGCATCCAACCTCCTTCTAAAATCTTAATATACAATAAAATCAAATCTCATCATACAAACACACAAAACCCACACAAAACCACCAAAAATCATCACCAAACACACTAGTTTTAATGTCAATTTTATTCCCCTCGATTTCCTTTCTATTTCTAAGCTAAAACTCATGGATTAAATATGATTTGGACTCAAAAATAACACCCAAACACCAGCATGTATGCAGGTCACGAAATCACCACAAAATCTCATCAAACAACCTCAAACTTTAAACAAAATAGAAAAGGATAGTATCACAAACCTAAAAGTACTGGTCACGGATTGCTTTCTCTCTACAAAAACCTCTTCTCAAGGATCCAACCGTTAATATTGGAAGACTACTTCTGATGAATCTCCAGACCAAATTTGAGGTTGATCCAACGGTTAACGAAGGAGATATAGCTCAATAAGCAAGACTGTCCTGGTTGTGCCCTGTTGTCTTACCAGCCCTGTTTCAAAAGCCATAACTATCCCTAGACAGCTCCAATTAAAAATCAAACTATTCAGAATTAAGAACCATGTGTGTTTAACATACCCGACAAATTTCAGCTCGATCAAAGGGTGGATGAAGGAGATATGGCAATTCTCTTAAAACTGTGCAGATAGCTCTCTACTTCAGCACTTCACGGTTTCAGCCTGCTTTGACCGAGCAAACACACCTCTCATCCTCTCTTGCACTTGACTTATATATATTAACACTTCCAAATGTCTAAATTGGCCTTCAACTAACTTAAAAATCACTAAAATGCCATTAGTTGCAAATTTAAAACATTTAATTGGTTCATCTATCAACTAATTATTCCACTAACCAATCACTCCACTTTTAATTTAATTTTAACTTATCATCTTAATTTTTGACTTTAAATGTGCCACGATACCATTGGTCCTCACATGAGCACATGGATTGTGCTTCTTGGATAGTTATCTTCTAGTATATCCTTCAATAATTTATTAACTTAAATTTTTATCTTCATTCAACACAAAAATATTTCAAAAATATTTCATGATTGTCCTATCGCCAAATTGATTATACAATACTCAAATGAGATATCTTAACCTTCAATCCCATGTTTCGAAAAAAAATTTAATTGGGTTTAAACTCATTAAAACCTATTAATCTCTCAAAAGGCTAATATTATAACTGTCTTCGGATCGTTTAAAACTAACTTAAATGATCTTCTTTTTGATCCGTTTCTGTTTCTCTATAATCTTTTGCTATTTTTGTACATTTTCGACCCTTAAGGTCTATTTTTGAAAATTATACTATTCATCCAAAAATTTTCATAAAAAAAAAAACACTATTTCCCGAAAGCTTTCGTTTTCCACCGAATCTCAATTCATGACCCTGGACAATATAACCGGGTCCAAATTCGATCTTAAACACTAATTTCGGTTGTTTGTTTGTTTGTTTGTTTTTTTTTTGAAAAAATACTATTCATTTTGGATCTGGATACTATTCACTGAAAATTCTCATTTCTTCTTGAAATGATACTGAAGGCCTCATAAACATAATTGAATCCTAGACTGACCCTTAGTACTCTTTCTGGATCGCTTATCCACTGTCCTAATCACGGAATGGATTTTTCGATGACACTAGGATCAGGGTCTATCAGCTTACATTTTCTTCATTCTGTTTTTGCTCCAATCATCTCCCTAACTCATGTTTAGATCAGCCATGAAGTGAATTCGAAAAGAAACGATCATCGGGTGAGTGTTCCTAGCCAAAAACTACCTTTTTTCAATACTTTTTCATGCTAATTTTTACCTAAAGCATGCAACCACTTATTTCTTTCACATCTGACATTCTTTCACTCATATATGATCAAACATATTCAATTCAAGTATTAAAAGAACACTTTTATAAGAGATTCATTTATGCTCTTCAACTAGACAATGATAACTAAACTTGATTCTAGACTTTTGGTTTCCAAATTCTATCACTTCTGGTTGATTTCTTAACCTCTAGGATGCATGAATTGAACCTCAAATTGATAAAATCAAATTGGGTTACACAAACCCTAAGTTGGCCGTGATCACTTTTCACTAGTCTCTTTATTTTTCTTTCAATTTCTACCACCAATTACATACAAAACTGTAGAATTTTCACACATTGTAGCTCACACACATTTGTATCCTAAAATCATATAAACCCTAACTTATTACATTGGTTTCTTGCTGAATCTTCCAATTTCTTTCTTGCCAACTCAATTTGATTAAGAAATCTACTCTAAAGCAAGTAAACTAACTCCATAAATTCGTCATCCAAACATATAAATCTACATACATGAATTTCCCACATAAAGATCATGAAAACTTACTTGATGTTATGCTTAATTTGCTTGAACTTATAGTAGATGACCTCTCTAACTTATTCCCATCTTAATTTGGCCTTCAAGATAGTTGAAAAACACTTGAAATGGAGGAATCCAAGCTACCGTGAACTGCTTCTTGATTGACGGAGTGCCCCTCCTCTTTCGCTTCTTCTTTTGCCGTCCAAGTGATGGCTTTAAGAGGTCATCTCCCTTTATATATATATATATATTGCTAACTTAATTGGACTAAAATGTCCTCCATTCAACCTCAAACTAACTATTAAATCATCTCATTTCATTTACCTTAATGCCCTTTGATTGTATCTCATGGAAACTTATCCGTTAAAGGACAATTTGGTAACTCATGAATTTAAAATAATAATTATTAAGTAATGCATGACAACTAATATATAGAAATCCATACTTAACTTTTGATTTGCCACTCATTCATTGGTTAAAATCTCATGACATGGATTGTGTTTCTTACTCAAGTTCATTCCATATAATGCTCACACCAAATCCATGTATTAATTAAGCTTGAATTTACCATTTTGCTCTTAATGCCCTTAATTGCCATTCACACTAAAAATATTTTTTCTAATACTCTTAGGTCCTCTAATCGACAGCCTACTCGAAATGTGAAAATAAATTCAATTTTAAATAAAACTACTTGAGTGATACTAGTAAACTGTGATCATAATCAAGGGTTTACAATTTCTCCCCCTCTAAAAAAATTTCGACCTCAAAATTTAAAATTACATACCTGAATCAAATAGGTGTGGGTACTGTCTCCGCATCTGCTCCTCAGGCTCCCACGTAGCCTCCTCAACTGAATGATTCCTCCATAGAACTTTTACCAATGAAATTATCTTGTTGCGGAGAACTTGCTCCCTCTTGTCTAAGATCTACATTGGACTCTCCTCATAGATCAGGTTCTCTCTCAATTCCACTGGCTACATGTGAAGGATCTGACATATACTTACAGAGCATTGAGACATGGAATACATTATGAATTCTGGACAATTCTGGCGGTAGCTCCAGATGATAAGCCACGTCCCCAACTATATCGATCACTTCATAAGGACCAACATATCGCGGACTAAGCTTTCCACGTCTACCAAATTTGATGATCCCTTTCCACCGTGATATCTTCAAAAATACCTTATCCTCTACCTGGAACTTCAGATTTCGCCTTCGATTATCTATATAACTCTTCTGGCGATCCTGGGCGATCTTTAGCCTGTCTCGAATAATCTGGATCTTATTTGTAGTCATCTGTACTAATTCAGGTCCTAGAAATCTCCTTTTGCCCACTTCATCCCAACATACCGACATTATACACCACCTCCCATAAAGAGCCTTATAAGGTGCCATGCCGATACTGGCCTGATAACTATTATTATAGGCAAACTCGATTAATGGCAAATAAGAATCCCAACTCACTCCAAACTCCATCACACAAGATCTCAACATATCCTCTAAAGTCTGAATGGTACGCTCGGACTGTCTGTCCGTTTAAGGATGAAATGCTGTGCTGAAATGCAATCGAGTGCCAACGCTCTCTGTAAACCAGGCCAAAATCTGGATGTGAATCTGGGATCTCTGTCAGATACAATCGAAACTCGAGCTCCATGTAACTTGACAATCTCATCAATGCATAGTCTGGCCAACTTGTCTAGGGGATAAGTACTACGAACAGGTAAAAAATGAGCTGACTTCGTGAGCTGATCAACTATCACCCAAATACTATCATGTCCTTTCTGGCTACAGGGAAATCCAATAACAAAAGCTATAGTGATATGCTATAATTTCCATTCAGGAATAGGGAGAGGCTGAGACAAACCTACTGGTCTCTGGTGTTCTGTTTTAACCTGTTAGCATATCAGACATCTGGATACATACTTAGCTATCTCCCTCTTCATACCTTTCCACCAATAGTACTCTCTCAAGATATGGTACATCTTTATACTCCTTAGATGCATCGCATATGCAGAAGAATGAACTTCATCTAGAATCTCTTTCTTAAGATCTATTAGGTCTGGAACACATAATCTCTGACCCATCATCAAAGTACCATCCTCTCTCATAGAGAAGTCTTGTCTTCGGTCCAACTCAACCTCCTACCAAATCTTGCTCAATTAAGGATCCTAACCCTATAACTCTCAAACCCGATCTGCGAGTACCGGTCGGACCTAAAATGTGGCTATTAGTGCACCTGACTCTGTAGTCTCCAAATGAACCCCTAAAGATCTCATATCCCTCAACAAGGGAAGGTACCTTGCTCTTAAATGAGTTACCGAACTACTGGGCTATATACTCTAACCACCACATTGGCTTTCCTTGGATGGTACACAATGGTGTAATCGTAGTCCTTGATCAACTCTAACCATCTTCTCTACCTCATGTTTAGTTCTTTTTTAGAGAATAAATACTGAAGGCTCTTATGGTCGGTGAATATCTTACAAGAAACCCTATAAAGGTAATGTATCCAGATCCTCAGTGCGAACACTACAACAGCTAGTTCCAGATCATAAGTAGGGTAATTCTGCTCGTGCTTTTTCAATTGCCTGGATGCGTAAGCTATTACTTTTCCATTTTGCATCAACACACACCCTAAACCCGGTCTGGAAGCATCACTATACACCATGAAGCCTTCTACTCTTGAAGGAAGTGTAAGAACAGGATCTCTAGTAAATCTAGTCTTCCACTCATCAAAACTTTTCTAACAAGCTTCTGACCACTCAAACTTAACATCTTTTCTGGGTAAGCTTTGTCAAAGGAATGGCTATCTTGGAGAATCCTTCTATAAACTTTCGGTAATACCTTGCCAATCCTCAAAAACTTCTAACCTCTGTAACCGAAGTTGGTAGCTTCCAATTAAAAATTGCTTCAATTTTTTGGGGTCTATGTTGATCCCATCTGCAAATACCACATGCCCTAAAAACAAGACCTTGTCCAACCAGAATTGACACTTGCTGAATTTAGCATACAATTGGCAATCCCTTAAAGTCTGCAAAACTAACTCAGATGCTTAGCATGCACCTCCCTACTGCCTGAATACACCAGAATGTCATCTATGAATACTATTACAAACTTATCAAGAAAATCATGAAACACCCTGTTCATCAAATCCATAAATACTGTAGGAGGATTGGTTAGCCCAAAAGGCATCACCAAAAACTCATAGTGTCCATAGCGCATCCTGAAGGCAGTCTTAGGAACATCATCTTTCTTAATCTTTAACTAGTGGTATCCTGACCTCAGATCAATCTAATACACTGGCCCCCTGAAGTTGATCAAACAAATCATCAATGCGAGGAAGTGGATACTGGTTCCATACCGTCACTTTATTCAACTCCCTGTAGTCGATGCACAACCGTATACTACCATCATTTTTCTTCATAAACAATACTGGTGCTCCATAGGGAGAAACATTCGGTCAAATGAAACCCTTATCCACTAACTCCTCTAACTACACATTCAGCTCCTTTAACTCAATGGGTGTCATCCTATAAGGTGCTCGGGCTATAGGCGCCGTCCTTGGAATTAGATTAATCTTAAACTCAATCTCCCTATCTGGAGGTAACTCAGGAAGATCCTTCGGAAACTCCCTAACCACTAAGATATCCTCTAATTGGGGTCTCTATTCGAAGTATCTACCACATAAGCCAAATAACCCTTACACCGCTTCCTTAACATCTTCCTAGCCGTCATAGCAAATATGATACAAGAAAAGAGCATCTGGCACTCACCCCGGAATACCACATCTAGCTCCCCCGGAGTACTGAATCGGACTTCCTTGAGAAAACAATCAACTGTGGCGCAGTGCATAGCTAACCAATCCATCCCCAGTATCACATTAAAATCATGAATGTCTAACAACACCAGACTAACTGGGAATGCTCTACCCTTAATCACAATCTCACAACCTCTGTACACACTCTCTACCACTAAAACATCTCCAGTGGGAGTAATTACCACCATCTCCCCTTTTAATGGCTCTAAGAGTAACTTTACTCAACTAGCAAAACTTTTAGAAATGAAGGAGTGAGTAGCTCCTAGATCTACTAACATATAAACATCAGAACTAAAGAGTGAAATTGCACCCATAACCACCTTGGGTGTCTCCTCTGCCTCCTGCTGAATCAGAGGTCTCTCTGGCTGACCTCTGAATGAGGTACCTTGACCTATACTTTTGCCTGACTGACTAGGGGTCCCTGGTCCTCTCTCTTATGGACCTCCCCTACCTTTCCACTACCTTCCACTAGGCAGTACCGGAGTCACCGATCTCGACTCACTGCTCTCTGCGGTATTCATCTTTGGGCAATCTCTCTTCATGTGTCCCTCTTGGCCACAGTAATAACATCTAGTACTGCCCATATGACACTCTTCCCGATGCAATCTCCCACATGTCACACACTAGGGTATCCTGTTCTGGCCACTACCTCTGCCTTGAGAACCTGACGGCTACCTCACTGAACCCTGGTTAGAAGTGGCTCCCTAACTCTGCTGCCTCACTGAGGGTCCTCCAAACTTGCTTCCGAACTTGGGGGTTTTACTAGGCCCCTGTCCGCCATCCCTAGCCCAATCTTCTCTTTTGCTGCTGTTGTCCCCTCTCTGCCTAAACAATCCTCTCCACCCTCAAAGCTGCCTGTACCAATCTCTCGTACTCTTTGTACTCGGTAGCAGCTACATATGCCTTGATTCCAAAGTTCAGGCCTTATAGAAATTTATGGCATTTATTGGCTTCATCTTCAACGACGAAAGGCGCTACTCAGGATAGCTTTGTAAACTTCTTTTCGTACTTTTCCATTGTCATATTATCCTGTACCAGACGGTAGAACTCCTCGATCTTTGCATCTCTGTAGGCTCTAGGGTAGAATTTTTCATTGAAATACTCGTTAAACTGATCCCACGATAGCGGAGTAGTCACTTTCCTCTTCACGAAATCCCACCAGTCTCTAGCTGAAGATCGCTGAAGAAATGAAGCAATAGATACTCTCTACAGATCCTCACACTCCATCTGTGACGAGACCTTTCCCGAACTCTTCATCTGGACCCAAGAAAGACCCCGTAGCACCTCGATAGAACTCCAACGAACCCTAACTTTGGCCCGAAGAAACCCCGTCGGAGCACCGTGACTTACTTAAAACTTATTTATTAGGTGGCAGAGGTAAAAATTTTCGTTTTCCTGATAAAAATTCGACAGCATGTGTAACATACCCTCCCGATTCTAGTTTGAGAGATGTGTGGAATAATGGTATATGCTCTTATTATTGAGGTAATAAAATAAATTAAAGTGTCTAGAGATGATTAAGAAAATTTCTGGATCGTCTGGGAATGATTAGTAAAATTTTCAGAGCATCCATAAAGGATTTATCGAGGTTCTCGAAGAGCTCGAATGGGTAAATTAAGTCCCGATAAAATTCCAGGATTGTCCGGAAGGGTTTAATAAGATTTTTGGATAGCCTCGGATGTATAAGTTTTGTTCTTGATCAAGGAATAATAGAATTAATTATTCGTTCGGATTCGAATGAGTAATTGCATTTTTATAAAATTTTCGGATAGGATCGGGGATAGTTTTTAATTTCGAAATCATAAAATAATTTAGAGCGATCGGATCCGAATAATTATTTTAGAGTAATAAAAATAATTTCGAGAGTGTGAAGACGGATCCAAAAAATGTAAAAATAATTCCAAATGTGCAAAATTGAAATCAAGTTATAAGAGGATTTCCGGACGGATGGAAATGAGTTGAAATTTTGAAAGCGGAATGGAAAGCATGGAAAGCATGGAAAGCATGTGGAGAGCGAAATCCGTGCATGAAGGACACATGTCATCATGTAAGAATGGAAGCGAGACAAATGGCATTCATGCAAAAGGAGAATGGGACACTTGGCATGCAAATGGAGAATGATGGTGTGCATGAAGGACAAGTGTCCTTAAATCTTGAAATATATATATAGAGTGTAAAATGTGTGAAGCAAAATGTCAAACTCTAGAAAAGCATTTCGGTCACATTTGTTTTAAGCCAAGAACAAGAATTAAAAGAGAGAGAATTGAGTGAGATAGAGAATGAGAGAGTAGAAAAAGAGAGCATTCGGTCACCCTTTCTTCAGCAAATCCAAAAGCCCAAGCAAGAGAGATCGAGAGATCGTGTGAGGGAGAAAGAGAGAGAGCTCGTGAAATCAAGAGTAGTGCAGACCGTGAGAGGAAGAGGAAGCTAGTGATGATGAACTCGGGGCAGCAACCAAGAGAAACCATCAGTCCGTGAGTGCTGCATGTGAGGTTTGAGGACAGATCCAAGGATACCAGCTCAAGAACAAGAAGGATCTGAGCTAGATGCAGCAAAGGAAAGTATGTTCGGTGAGTGCAAGCTGATCTGTGAATTGATTGAGGCAGATCTTGAGCTGGGGAAGGAAGGAGGGACTGTTCTGGGCGTGACAACCAGCTGCTGCAGCAACATCTTCTTAGAAGGTCTCAGCCCGTGCATGCAAGCAAAGAAGGAAGATCTGCTGCTGCCAGAAAGTGCTACTGCCGCCGTGGAGCTGCTGTCATTGCTGTCAGGTGCTGTTGCTGCCAAGCGTGGAGCTGCTGCTGCCGTTGTTGCCAGGTGCTGTTGCTACTGTGCTACTGCCATGGAGCGGTTGTTGCTACCGAGAGCTGTAGTGAGCTAACCGAGAGCCATTTGAGGAAGTTTGGGTGCTGTTATTGAAGAAAATCAGCACATGTAAGGTAAATGCATTAGCAGTCCCTTTAAACTGATTTTGAATGATTTTAAAACCTTGCATGTCTATTTTGGATTAAAGGGAGTTCGTACAAAGTGATTATGTTAGGATAGTTTGTGTTGCATGTGAAGTTAGTGTGATGGTTGCTGAAAATGTGATGACGAGTGTTTGTGTTGGTCCGCCGATGGTAGAGATTTGTGGTTGAATGCTGATGTTATGGAATATAGTGTATTGGTGTGTTATGGAAGAATATGGATGTTGAAAAGTTTGTATATTTTGGCTAATTAGGGGCTGTTATAGGTTTCGTTAATTATCGGATAATGGACAGCTCTTCGCGTGAAAGTTTCGAAGCGTGTCGATTGTTATTCGTGAGGTAAGTTTGTGTTTTAAGATTTTCATTTTGTTGGAAGTGTTTAGGTTGTAATATTGAATGAAAATTGTGATGAAATGTTTGGGATTTAGGATTAGAACCTCATTAATGTGGAGATTCGTTCGATTGTGTTCTTTTGAAATGATATGGTTATCGTTTGTGTTCGTTGCGTTTTGTTTATGGGCTGTTATGATGTGATTTAAGGGCTGTTATGTCGTTCTTTTATTTTCAAGTTCGTTAACATAAAAAAATGATGTATTTTAGTGTGTTTTAAAGTATCGAATAATCGTTAGGATGTTAGAAAATCGTTTTCGAGCGATTCGAATAAGTTTTCCGTGAATGCAAATGTTATTTGGTTGCGATGTTTCGTTGTCAAATGTGAATAAGTAATTGATGATTAGCAAGTTGCCATTTATGTTATTAAGCTCTTTAAGATGATAAATGTTCATGTTAGGATAGTTGAATTGGAATAGAGTCAATCGGATAGTTCGTTGCGTGTGATTATAAGAAATTGTTGAAATTCAGAGTTGAATCGGAAAATGAATATTGTTTAAGCTTGCTGCCATATTTTTCATGTTTTTGCTTTAAAGTGTTTGAATCTTCGTTGCTGTGTTTAAGTAAAGTCTCGAGTAGAAATTGATGCTAAGTTTAATTGGAAACGACGGAATCGCGCGAAGCGTTAAAAACGATAAGTCTCGATAGTTAGTTGAAATCGCGTAAAATTTATGTTATTCGTTTAGCTTTGCTTTTTCTTTTTGTTGAATCCATTAGAATGTGATTTCAATGATGTTGCTTTGGATTCGAATAGCATAGTTACGACATGCTTATATTAGAATGTTAACTTATATAGGCATCGATAAGACGAAGGAAAGCGAAGTTGAAGAAGTAGCGATGGTAGAAAATCCGGACGTTTCCGTGAGTTAGGAATCGGTGAGTGTAAATTATTTTATGAAATAATAAATACACTATGATTTCTATGCTTTCATGAAAGATTTAAACGTTTTAATATTTAAATGAATTTATATGAATGATGTACGCTTATATATGTTTTTATATATGCATCTAAAGAAATATTGACTTTGTGAAATTATTATTGAAATGCACTTTTATGTTTTGATTTCTAATCGAAGTAATATGTTATTCAATGATTATTTTAGCATATCAATGTATTTCAAACCGATGGCTACCCTAATCCCCATTATATGACTGAAATATGACTGTTATGCGGCCGAAGTGCCTTATTGCATGTGTGGCATGTCTGTCGGGGAAAGTCCACTAACTATGGGGGGATCGAGTCTGTCATATCGCCCTCTACGCGTATATAAGGTACTATTATGACTGATGCCCTATGTGCAGTGAGGTAACATTCCACGACATAGTGGCTTATGACTGAGATTGACCGTCCCCACCACCGGTGACCTAAGACCGGGCGGTGATCATGATTTCCCTGGGTTCTATTGGATACACGTTTTATGACTAAGGATAAGATTTATGAATTTATGTATAAATTATGATTATGTTATGAATGAATTTCAAATGAGTTATGTTATGTAATGAAAGTTTATGAAAGTTTTTTATGCATATAATCCTGTTTTCAAGCAAATATGTATATAAATGATTATGTAGTAATATGAAATTCATGTTTTGAACAACTCATTTCAGAACTTAGAAATTTATAAAGGATTTTTGAAAGGAAAGCTTATGTAGAAATGCATAACACTCACTGAGCCTTTTTAACTGATTATTTTCTTGTTATTTTATGAAAACTCCTCAGACGCAGATGCGAGTCCTCCAGACGGCAATTCTCCAATTCAAGGGTAGGCGAGCTTCTAAGGCGACCATCACTGTGAAATCAAAGTAACAATTTTGATGTATAATGGATTTAGTGTAATGTAAATATTTAAGATTCATAACTATGATTACGCTGTCACGCATGTGAAATATTTTATCTTAAGTTAGAAATGGTTTTGTTTTAAATACTTGAACTATGTTTAAACGTGGATTTTGAGATGGACCTGAGGTCCCATTTGGAAGTGAAAAAGAATGTATGCATTTTGAAATGTTTATCAATTATTTTACAGGTGTTTGAAAATGTTGAAAATATCGGAGAAACAACAGTTGAGTTGCCGAAAATTTTTCACCCTAAATTTTTAAATGATTAAGAAATGAAATTGTTTTACGGCTTTGCTTCACGGAGTCCTTTTGAGTCACCTGCTTAAAGACTGCAAGGATTCTATCGGGTGCCGGGAGGGCTCCGCTCGGATCTCTTCAGGGTTAATCCGGGTTGGGTCCTTTCAACATGCCGACTGTATATTCGATTATGCCACCCTGTAGATTTAAAAGCAATTCAAAAACTATTCTATAGCACATAAATCTCAACTATCAGGGGCCTCTGTCCCTTACTCAAAATCAACTCCAACACACAATAATTATATTTGCGAAAATTAATGGAAAACTAGAATTTTCTTTGAAAAAACACTTTTGTAAAACTTGCATCCAACCTTTGGTATTTATATTTTTAAATATTTACCCTATAATTTACATACAACACATGCACATGACAAAAGATGAGTTATACAATGAAATATAGTTATCCGTTAGTCAATCCGTGAGTCAGTCTGAGCCTCGTCAACTGGACGACTCTCTCCTGCACCTAAAGGAATATTTTAAAAAACACAAGGAAATAAACTATGAGTATAACTCAGTGAGATAAAGAACTTAATGAAACTAAAGTATTTTCTAATATACTTTATATAATCTCATTTGAAAACCGTTTCTGAAACTCATTTTAAATTTCTTTCTAAAACTTTATCATTTCTCGCCTTGATAGTAACCTAGGGAAACTACTCCTGTCGTGGCAGCATAAAATCTCTAGGTAACCACTAGGAATGAAGGAATCTACCCTGTGCAATCATCGATGTGCGAACTCTGGGCACGCGTTACCTTTATGCAATCGGTCTGAACTACACTACCCTATACGTGTAGAGGGTGACTTAACTGACTCTCTCTCTCTCAAGAGTCATCCAGACCCCACTTTCAGTTAGTAACTCTCTTACATCTACCATGCATGCATAGAATATTCAACTGGGTACTCAACTGGGGTTAGGATAAACTATCAGCGTAATAAAGTACTTTTTCTCGGTATTCTCAAATAATCTAGTTTTTAAGGCAAAAGGCCTAAAAACTTTAAATTCTCATAAATTCTTTACATGAATATATATTTACTTTAACAATTCATATAATAGGATTCAACTATATTAAAATCTATAAATCAATTACACAATGAAATAAGCGCATATAACATTAAAATAAACTTTAAACAAACTAAGTTTGGCGAAAAGTGGATTTCTACTCACGAAGCACTTCCTGATCAAAAGTGAACCTCCTCCAAACTCCTCTGATACACTCCGCTTTCACCTTAAAACATTCAATACTCATTTAGAATTACTTGAATCATTAACATAAAGTTAGAAATCACTAAAAACTCAACTAACTCTATTAACTCCACTTTACGCCTAAACCCTCGCAACTAAGTTTTAACTTATTAGAGGATTTTGAATTTCGATTTCTTTGCCCGGATCTTATTTATTATCACTTAGGGACTTCCCGGAATGCTTAAAATGATCATCGGAAGCTCGGAACACCAATTTCCCGATTTGGACCCCCCTAAAACCGAGACTGATTCAGGCCTCTTCCGAACGATTTTCTTCACTCTATTTTCACTCAAATCCTCTCCCTAACTTACACTTAAGTTGCCCATAAAACGGTTTCGAAAAATTCTAAGTATCGAGGGTTGAAACCTATGAAAAACGTCTATTTTTCAACACTTTTTAAGACACACTTTTATACCAATCATGCAATAAGCTCAATTCTTTCATATTTAATGCTCATTCACTCAAGTATGATAGATTATATTCATTTTATGCATCAAAGAATGCATTTACATCATCAACTCACTTTACGATTACATAAGTGCACTATTTGAGCCATAACTTTCTCAATTTTTATTGGAATCGATCCGTTCTAATTCCTATGGTTTGCTATGGTCTCTAGGCATGATTTGAGGTCTAGAACAACCTCAAATAAGCCCAACTAATTTAGGTTTCCACAGTCCCTTCATCTAGCTCGAAAATCCCATTTTTACTCTACACTTTATCTTTTTCAACTCTATCACTTCTAATAGGTTTCTTAACATCTAAAATGTATGATTTAGGCCTCAAATAGATGAAATAAACTTGGGCTATACAAACCCTAACATGGCTAAAATTTACATCACAAAGAATCATCATTTTTCCTTTTATTTCCAACACTAAAAATTACACCAAACTCATCACTAAACCATGAAATTTCAATCTCTAACATCAAATTTAGCTTTTAAAATAAATTAAAAATGGGTATTCATGAAATCTAAAATAAATCAACATCAAGAAACTCACTTGATTAAGCTTTGATCTTGAGCCTAACTTGATCTAGTAGCCTTGGTTGGTGACAAAATGAAATCTGGTGAAGAATTACATGAAGAATGGCATGAAATACCCTTGCTTTTCTCTCTTCAATGGTCGGCACCTCTCTCCCCTTTTGCTCTCGGTTCTTCACGCTCAAATGCAAGAGAAAGTGACTTGATTTTAACTTTATATAATGGTGCCACAATTACAAGTTATAATGGTGCCACAATTACAAGTTAGTCCCTCTTGAAAATCACCAAAGAAACCTTTAAACTTTTCCAATTATGCCATGACCCCACTCTAGATAAACTATCTTTTAATTGGTCCACATGTTATCATTTTACACCACTTATTTCATCAACCAATCAATAAATGAAAAGTGGCACAACTCTAGCCACTACTTTTAAAAGTCACTTATCTCATTTCTTATTGGTTGAATTAAAGTTTCTTTTACTTTATTCCGTGAGCTCACATCACTTGATTAACACATAAATAACTCCTAATCACTTTGTATTCTTACCGTGGTCAGCCAAACGACACCCGACTTACGATACGAAAATCTAATAACCCTCAAATAACACTACTGGAGGCCTACAATTCGACCGTAACTCAATTCGAAGATTTCTAATACCATAAAATAATAAATTCGAGTGAGGGCTTACAATTTTGACTTTAGGATTCTAAACTTATTTCATCCAATAATTTCCCATCTAAATTCCTAATTCTCTTGGGTCCTCCAGTGGACACCCTATTCTTAATGTGAAATTAAATTCGACTTTAAAAACTATTACTGAAATATTACTATTCAACTATAGCTAGAATTGAGGGTTTACAATCTGATCTAGAACCCTCTCCGTACTCTCCAACCATTCTAGAGCTGCATCTAGGTCTCCGGATCCATTAAAACCCTCGGTGCCTAACTTCCATGCTCTCTCCACAATGGCACTTGATACACGAGGTCTCATGCCTTGCATAATCTGGGCCAGTCTCTCTATAAGATCCACTGCTGGCCTTGCCATTGGTGGCTCCGGTTGCACCTTTGGTTGAGGCTCATTTACTGACTCATGAATAGGTTCCTCAGCCTTTGGTGGAGTGATGGGTAAATTCCTAATGCACTAATTACAATAGGTCACGTGCAAGTATACACGATCACAATGTAATATAATGGCAAATCAAGGTCGTTCCCACAGGGACAATTGCTAAATTTTCCGTATCAATTACCAAAATTGATTGAGACAATTTTATTCAAACTATCAAAACTAAAACAAAGGTGAATAAAAATATAATAAAAATATAAAAAGTAAAAATTAAATAAACACCCAAATTAATGATGGAACTAACAGCAGATTTGTAGATCTAAGGCACAATTTCACCTTTTTATTTCATCAACCTATTCTCATTTTATTCTCACAAACATAATTACTTTTATTTTGTATTTAATCGGGTAAAACTTTAAATTAATTACCAGCCTCTTTCGATCAGTCAAGTAATATTATCCAGAATAATTAATCTATTATATGTTTATATAGATTAAATTAATCCGAACTCATTAAGTTTCAATTACCCACATATGATTATACAATCCTATAGGTATATGTCTATCCTATACAGATTATGCCATTCTATTGATGTCTAACACATGATACCTTCGTTAAGCGCATCATAGTCACAAGATCTATAAATTAACTGGCCTTATTTGATTGACAGCATTAAGTTCCAATAGAATAGAATACAAATATAAAAGGAAACAATAATCTATTAACCCAAAAACTCATTAAATAGGCTATGAAATAAATCGGCTACATTGTAGCTTTAGAAATTAAAATTAGTTCGACATAAAGTTGAATAACACAGTGTATAAAATTGAATTAACAATAATCAACATTGAAACAAATAACTAAAAAGATGAAATAGTCACTGTGTTCTCTGAGATGTTGCTCCCTGCTGAAATTGAATATTGAATATTCTAGAGTGCCTTGAATTCTAACAATGTTGAGATCTTATTGTGCCTCCACTTTCTTTAAACCCTCTCTGCTGCTGTCCAAAAGAAAAAATGATCAATGAACGAAAAAAACCCTAAACTTTACTCTCTGCCGAAAGTCCCCCCGTCTGCTTCCCAACAATATGAATTTATATGAGAAGGGTTTTAAATTGAACGCATCGGTTGACTTTTCTTTTCTTTCTTGATTCTTTGCCAATTGCCCTTCTGCCTACTAAAGCTCTCCCAATTTCCTTCAAGACGCTCTCTGTCAATACCATATACTGACTGCTCGAATCCCTGCTTTGACTGCTTACCAAATTAATTTAAAAATCTTATATAAGACCGCTTGAATTTCCTTCAAAACCTTGATCCCTTGCCTAAATTATCTTCGACAAATCAATTAAAACATTAATGATGATTCTCCACGAGTGAAATTAGCAAGGAAAATTTTCAACGTATGCTTGGATCGCTTCACGCTGGCCTGCACGTCGTTTACGTGAAAAAAAAAACAAAACATGCAGCCTATGGTTGCAGGCCTGTGGCCTGCGTATAATTCCAGCAGCCAGCTGCTGGATTGGGCTGCTGGAAATCAGTCAGCAACTATGACCTACAGGTAAAATTAGGAAAAGGCCCCTCAAGTTTTGAAAATTATACTTTTACCCTTAAACTTTCAAAAATTATACTTTTACCCCAAAAATTTACAGTTCAGTCTCTGCATTCAATTTCTGCACAAAACACTCAGAAAAAATTAGAACACCCCTATTTTACTCTGGTTTTTATCATAAGAGTATAGGTTAAGAATATATAATCGTGCACAATTTTAGTCCGATCAAATACCCCCAAACCTAACTTTTACTTGTCCTTGAGCAAAAGTCTAACAAAACAAAAATAAAAACAACCAAAATTAAAATCACATCCATTTTCGTAAGTAAACACGATGACATTTAGCATATGCCATAAGCCTTTAAACCTCTAAGTGTCCCTACAGGAGGAGTTATGTCTCCTGAGGGTTTACCAGCTACGATACCCACAAACGTAAAACAATCAAGTTCAAACTCAACAACAAATCTTCCAGTGCTATCTTCAAGAAAAATCACTCCACCTGAGATCTTGAACCTCGACTGAAAATAAGTCACTAGTAATCTTCACACAGTCGTCCGTCTTCTCCAACTCATCACCCAGCATTCGAAATTCGATAACACTATGCATACACACCATGACCTTATTTCGCCTCGACTCTACGCCTCACTGGAAATCACTCATTTTATTTTATTTCACAGAGTCCTACGGCAACATTCTCACAACATACAAGCAGTTAGGAGGTTATGCATCAAGAAAAAATTTAAATCTTTACAATGCTTGTATAATAATTTATGAATTATAAACGCTAAGCACAAAATAGGTCTCTTGAAAGAATCAGACATCTAAAGTCAGTGCAACACCCATAATTCTGACTTTAAGCAATCATGATCCCTTATTAATTAGCAGGTCTTACCAAGGGATGCAACGGGGCTAGGTGTTTTGGTTCATAAGGAACTGGAATAAGGTCAACAAAGAGGAGCTTGAATTTCTCCAGAGATTGTTCATTCCATCTCTAAAAATATTGCAATTAATACCGAGCTCAACTTTGCTAACTGACGTCGTCTCCTTTATTTTGACATCAACATTTTCATTTTTTGTTCTCTCCTTTTTTTTTTTTTTTGAAATAGATCGATGTCCTTACTTAACATTTCCCCTAAACATGAGTTTTTCTGCACCTCATACTCTCTTCTTCCATCCTTTAGCAATTTTTTTTTTTTTTTTTCATTGAAATAAATCCAAGCTCTAAGGGTAAGGATTATTTTTTAATTTTCGCTAGGATAAGGACAAATTATAAGGATAAAAAAAAATAAAGGCTAATATGTGTTTGGCTTCAAATTGGTTTTAGGCACACACATATTTTAGGTTCGGAAATTTTTGGTTTCTTAGCCTTTTTTTTTTTTTCTAGAGTTAATCACACATATGCCTGCCTCATGTCAATAAGTTCACATAAAGACTCAAAACATTAAAAATAATAAAGAATTGCAATGAATTTTTGACCTTAAAGTCCAAACAAAGCCTAAAGAGACCAACTAGTCATGAAAAAAGAATTTCTGAAAAGTGTTTAAGAGTGAAA
Organism: Dimocarpus longan; assembly: GCA_022984855.1. Lineage (NCBI taxonomy): Eukaryota > Viridiplantae > Streptophyta > Magnoliopsida > Sapindales > Sapindaceae > Dimocarpus > Dimocarpus longan. The sequence goes on from CM041026.1 coordinate 1,821,078, forward strand.
ATGAATAAAGTCCCTCTGAAATGAAACGATACGACTCAAAAGTTCTCATAGAGGTAGTCTTCACTAATAGGCCACAACTATGCATGCGCAATATCTCTACATTCTCCTACTAGGCTTAAAGTCTTTGATAACATCAAACTATGCTTAAGACTTTCATGACTCTTCCCTAGTCAAGATTACCAATCATACAGCGCAATAACTCTCCTCTCGATAGCACATGGTCAATTTATTAATCAAGTTTGAAACAAGAATGTTTCCACCCCCAAACCTAGTCCAAACATTGTCCTCAATGTTTAAAAAAAAACTAGAGTCATGAGAACGACAACAAAATGAAATAAAAATAAAACACACTTAAATATGAAAGAAAATAAAACAAATAAGCAATCATAAAATAGCAGACAAAAAAATAAAAATAAAAGGTAAAAGATAAAACAAAACAAAAGCATAAAAACAAAGAAAAGAAAAGTAAACAATGCAAAAATAAAAAGAGTTACTTGAAAACTTGGGTTGCCTCTCAAGAAGCGCTAGATTTTTAGTCTTCAGCTCGACTTCCAACTGGGTTCAATTGTTGTGATCCACCAAGATGATGGTGGATTTTTGATGATCTAATTCACCACCGTAATAATGCTTCAACCTTTGGCCATTAACCTTGAACGAATTCTTCGTTTTCTCATCTTCAACTTCCATTGCTCCATATGGATATACCGTTTTCATAATGAAAGGACCTGACCATCTAGATTTGAGCTTGTCTGGGAATAATCTTAGCCTGGAATTAAATAACAATACTTACTGTCCTGGTATAAAATGCTTAGCTAAGATTTTCCTGTCATGCCATTGCTTTGTCTTTTCCTTGTAGATGCGAGCATTCTCATATGAATCCAATCTGATTTCTTCGAGCTCATCCAATTGAAAAAGACGTTTATCACCAGCTTTCTTCAAATCAAAATTCAACTCCTTAATTGCCCAAAAAACTCGATGCTCCAACTCTACTGGCAGATGACATGCTTTCCCATACACTAACCGAAATGGAGACATTCCAATTGGTTTTTTATAGGCAGTGCGATAAACCCAAAGTGCATCATCAAGCTTGATACTCCAATCCTTCCTTGATCTACTCACAATCTTCTCTAGAATACCCTTAAGTTCCCTGTTTGAAATTTCCACTTGTCCACTAGCTTGAGGGTGATATGGGGTGGTTATCTTGTGAGTGACCCCATATTGCTTGAGGAGACTCTCAAATTGGCGATTACAAAAATGTGAATCTCCATCACTGATAATGGCTCGAGGTGTTCCAAATCTGGTAAAGATATTCTTCTTCAAAAACTTGGTCACAACCTTTGCATCATTTGATGATGTAGCAACAGCTTCTACCCACTTTGACACATAGTCTACTACCACCAAAATATACTAATTTTGAAAGGATGACGGAAAAGGTCCCATGAAGTCTATACCCGATACATCAAATAGCTCAACTTCTAAAATATTTTGCAGCGGCATCTCATGTCGCTTCGAAATATTTCCTATCCGTTAGCATTGATCACATGTTTGCACAAATCTCCGTGCATCTTTAAAAATCGTCGGCCAGTAAAACCCTACTTGTAAAACTTTTATGGCAGTTCGCTCTCCACCAAAATGACCCTCGTAGGGATGAGTGACAATGTCGTAAAATATCTTCAATATCTTCGTGTGGCACACATCATCTCAACATCTGAACGGTACATTGCTTGAACAAATACGGGTCATCCCATACATACCTTTTCACATCATGGAGAAATTTCTTCTTTTGCTGAAATAATAAGTTAGGGGGAAGTACATTGCACACTATGAAATTAACAAAATATGCGTACCACGGTACCTCTTCATTACTACACGAGAAAAGCTGCTCATCGGGGAATGCCTCATTGATATTTGTCTTATCATCTGCACTATTCCCTTCCAATCTGGACAAATGATCTGCAACTTGATTTTCTATCCCTTTCTTATCTCTTATCTCTAAGTCGAACTCCTGTAGTAGCAGTACCCATCTGATCAGACGTGGCTTGGCATCCTTCTTGGTTACAAGGTACTTAATGGCAGATAATTTTGGAGGTAACTTTTGTTGTAAGATTGCACTGCATTCTTCTGTTAGTGCTTCAGTCTCAAACTCTTCCAACTTCCTTTTCTTCGATAGGATCTCTTTCATGAACTTCACATAACTAGGCATCTGTTCTAGTGCTTATGCAAAAGGTATATTGATATGCAGCTTTTTGAATACCTCCAGAAACTTCGAGTACTGCTTGTTTAGTTTTTGCTTTTGAAACCTCTGAGGAAATGGTAACGGTGGTATCTGAGACGCTTTCTTTTCTCCTATTGGCTTTGCTGGTCCCTCTTTGTCATCCTTCTGCTCTTTCTTTAGCTCCTTCTCTTCTACAACTACCTCTTCATCCATTGATGGGTTAGGCACCACAATAGATTTTCTTATGCTTTGATTCAGCTCCTTACCATTCCTCAACGTGATAGCCTTACACTGCTCCTTGCTTTCCCTCTTGGGGTTTTGCTCCGTATCGCTTGGTAAGTTTCCATACGGTCTACTGCTGATAGAATTAGCAATCTGCCCTATTTGCACTTCCAAGTTTTGAATTGATGCACTCTGTAACTGAGCTTGGAATTGATTTTGTTGATTCTGCTGATTCTATAACATATTCTGTTGATTTTGCATAAGAGAATAAGTTTTCGTCATGTACTATAACATCATTTTTTCCATTAAAGGCTTTCTGACTTGAGGTTGAACTTGTTGTGGTTGACTCTGAAAACCGGGTGGAAATGCAGGCTTCAATTGTGATGCTTGATCTTGATTTTGCTTCCACGAGAAATTGGGGTGATTTCTCCACCCAAGATTGTAAGCATTTGAATATGGATCATTGCGTTGTTTGTTATAGTTGGCTACAAACTGTACCGACTCCTGATTACCTGGATAACTATCTGTTGCATGACTACCTCCACACTCTTCACAGCTAACAAATAAGCTTTGGATTGCATTAATGCCACTTACGCCCATACCGTAAGCATCCAATCTCTTAGTCAAGGTAGAAACTTGAGCTGTTAATGCTGTAATCACATCCAACTCATGTACACCTGCCACTGATTTTCTAGATTTTGTCTCAGAAGGCCACTGATAAATATTAGAGGACATCTCTTCAATAAGCTCAAATGCATCCTCCACATTTCTTTTTAATAGAGCACCCTCTGCTACAGCATCCACATTGGACCTTCCAACCTCTGATAATCCTTGATAAAAAGTCTATATTTGCATCCATTCTGGAACTCCATGATGAGAACACTTCCTAAGCATCTCCTTAAACCTCTCCCAAGCCGCGTATAATGATTCTCCTTCCCTCTGAGTGAATGCAGTAATATCATTCCTCAATTGCGCTGTTTTTGCTGGAGGGAAATACTTGGCTAGGAACTTCTACGCCAACTCATCCCATGTAGTGATAGAAGATCGAGGCAATGAATTCAGCCAGCCCTTTGCCTTATCCTTTAAAGTGAAAGGGAATAACCTCAACCGAATGACATCATCCGTCACTCCATTGTACTTGAAAGTGTCGCAAATCTCTAAGAAATTTGCGATATGCTCATTTGGATCTTCATTGAGTAAACCGTAAAATTGCACTGCTGATTGAACCATTTGAATGGTTGTCGGTTTGATCTCAAAATTGTTCGCTTGAATGGCTGGTCTGCGAATGCTTTGATGAATCCCTTCCACGGTTGGTATAGAATAATCTCTGAGCGGTTTGGAACCCTCGGGATGTGCTTGATTATCCCCCATTTTTACTTTATGTTCCGCCAAACGCCTAGCTTTTCTTATTCCACGAACTGTTCTCTCAATTTCACTATCGAATGGCAATAACTCAACGCTTTTAGACCTTCGCATAAAAAGTCTGCCAGCACTTGAAAAAAAATGCAAAATAAAATTGTCTGAAGTAAGATTGTTTCAACTAGTATTGATATTGATACTATAAAACAGCACGTTGTCCCTGGCAACGGCACCAAAAACTTGATGGGTAAATTCCTAATGCACTAATTACAATAGGTCACGTGCAAGTATACACGGTCACAATATAATATAATGGCAAATCAAGGTCGTTCTCACAGGGACAATTGCTAAATTTTTCGTATCAATTACCAAAATTGATTGAGACAATTTTATTTAAACTATCAAAACTCAAACAAAGGTGAATAAAAATATAATAAAAATATAAAAAGTAAAAATTAAATAAACACCCAAATTAATGATGGAACTAACAGCAGATTTGTAGATCTAAGGAATAATTTCACATTTTTATTTCATCAACCTATTCTCATTTTATTCTCACAAACATAATTACTTTTATTTTGTATTTAATCGGGTAAAACTCTACATTAATTACCAACCTCTTTTGATCAGTCAAGTAATATTATCCAGAATAATTAATCTATTATATGTCTATATAGATTAAATTAATCCGAACTCATTAAGTTTCAATTACCCACATATGATTACACAATCCTATAGGTATATGTCTATCCTATACAGATTATGTCATTCTATTGACGTCTAACACATGATACCTTCGTCAAGCGCATCATAGTCACAAGATCTGTCAATTAACAGGCCTTATTTGATTGACAACATTAAGTTCCAATAGAATAGAATACAAATATAAAAGAAAACAATAATCAATTAACCCAAAAACTCATTGAATAGGCTATGAAATAAATCGGCTACATTGTAGCCTTAGAAATTAAAATTAGTTCGACATAAAGTTGAATAATACAGTGTATAAAATTGAATTAACAATAATCAACATTGAAACAAATAACTAAAAAGATGAAATAGTCACTGTATTCTCTGAGATGTCGCTCCCTGCTGAAATTGAATATTGAATATTCTAGAGTGCCTTGAATTCTGACAATGTTGAGATCTTACTGTGCCTCCGCTTTCTTCAAACCCTCTCTGCTGCTGTCTAAAAGAAAAAATGATCAATGAACAAAAAAAACCCTAAACTTTACTCTCTGCCGAAAGTCCCCTCGTCTGCTGCTCAACAATATGAATTTATATGAGAAGGGCAATAAATTGAACGCATCGGTTGACTTCCCTTTTCTTTCTTGATTCTCTGCCAATTGCCCTTCTGCTTACTAAAGCTCTCCCAATTTCCTTCAAGACGCTCTCTGTCAATACCATATACTGACTGCTCGAATCCTCGCTTTGACTGCTTCCCAAATTAATTTAAAAATCTTTTGCAAGACCGCTTGAATTTCCTTCAAAACCTTGATCCCTTGCCTAAATTATCTTCGAAAAATCAATTAAAACATTAATGATGATTCTCCACGAGTGAAATTAGCAAGGAAAATTTTCAACGCACGCTTGGATAGCTTCACGCTGGCCTGTACGTCGCTTACGCGAAAAAGAAAACAAAACACGCGGCCCATGGTTGCAGGTTTGTGGCCTGCGTATAATTCCAGTAGCCAGCTACTGGAAATCAGCCAGCAGCAATGGCCTGTAGGTAAAATTATGAAAAGGCCCTCAAGTTTTGAAAATTATACATTTGCCCATAAACTTTCAAAAATTATACTTTTACCCCATAAATGTACAAAAATTTACAGTTCAATCCCTGCATTCAATTTCTGCACAAAACATTCAGAAAATATTAGAACACCCCTATTTTGCTCAGGTTTTCATCATAAGAGTATAGGTTAAGAATATATAATCGTGCATAATTTTAGTCCGATCATGGAGCAAAAGGAATAGGTGGAGTCTTAGTGACGACGCTATTCATGCGAGGACAACTAGCTGGACACATAGCTCTACCACAGTAAAAAACAATGAATGTCATGCAACGTTTTATAACTCAATGCAATGTAAATACATAAATAACTTTTTGGATGCACTAATATTAAAAAGTTTTCTAAATAATTTTAAAACAAAAACTTTGATACCAAATTGACGAGACTCTTCCCGAATCCCTCCTCTGAACCCGAGCAAGACCCCGTAACACCTCGATAGAACTCCAATGAACCCTAACTTTAGCCCGAGGAATTCCGTCGGGGCACTGAAACTTAATTTAAACTTATTCTTTCACTCTTTAAATAGGTGGCAAGAGTAAAAATTCTTCGTTTTTCTGATAAAAATCTGATAGCATGCTGGCTGTTTATTCAACTATATCACCTTATAAATTTTCAAATACAAGTTAAAAATAATTCCATAACACACAATCTCAACTACTAAGGGCCTCCAACCCTCATTCCCAAAGTCAATCCAGTAAGGAAAAACCACAATCATAGAATTTGGTTTGAAAACCAAAAGCTTTTACATCAAAATAACTTTATAAAAACTGGCATCCAAAAACTTGTATTTACGTTTATACTTTATACCATGCTTTAATACAAAATATGCACATGACAAAAATGTGAGCTATATAATGAGGTAAAAATCGTCTGTCAGTCAATCCGCGCGTCTGTTTTAGCCTCCTCTACTGGACGACTCGCTTCTACACCTGAGAGAGAATTTTAAGAAAACACATGGAAACAAACAGTGAGTATAACTCAATGAGAATAATAATTTAACGAAACTAAAGAAAACAATTCTAAGCTTTTCTAAAATACACTTTTGAAACTCATTTAAAAACTGTTTTCCAAACTCTTTCTAAATCTTTTTCTAAAGCTGTCTCATTTCTCACCTAAATGGTAACCCAGGGAAACTACTCCTATCATGGTAGCATTAAATCTCTCGCTAACCACTAGGAATTTGAGAATTTGTCATGTGTAGTAGCCGATGTGTAAACTCTGGGCATGCATTACCCTATCGCAATCGGTCTGAACTACACTATCTTTATACTTGCAGAGGGTGACTCAACTAACTCTCTATCTCAGGAGTCGTCCAAACTCCACTCTCAGTTAGTGACTCTCTCACATCTACCATACAGGCATTAGGTACTCGATCTAGTACTCAACTGGGGCTAGGGTAAACTATCAACGTAATAAAATACTTTTCTCGGCATTCTCTAATAATCTTGTTTTTAAGGCAAAAAGCCTAAAAACTTTACTTTTAATAATTTCTTCCTATAAATACATACATCCACTCAAAATTTACATAATCAAATTTTGATATAACTACAATACACAACTCAGTTATATAATAAAATAAATGCATATAACCATAAGATAGAATTTAAACAAAACTACACTCGGGAAGGTTAGATTTCTACTCACAAAACGCCCTCTGATCAATGACGATTCCCCGCCGAAAGCCTTCGATATTTTTCGCTTTCACCCTAAAACATCAAATACGCATTTAGAATCACATAACTCACTAATACTAAGCTATCAATAGCTTTTAACACAACTAACTCTATAAAACCCCTTTTACGCCTAAACCTTCGCAACTAAGTTTCTACTTAACCGATACTTTGGAATTATGATTTCTTGCTATGAATTCTATTTAATATCACCTATGAACACCCTGGCATGCTCGAAATAATTTTCTGAAGCTCAAAATGAAAAATCATGATTTTAGATACCCCTTGACTATAACATGCTACTACGGTGTCCAAATAATTTATTAAATGTTGATTATTAATTAAGGGATGATGTAATTAATTATCCATTCGGATCCTTATGAGTAACTGAATTTTTATAAAATTCTCCAGACGGGTCCGGAGATAATTATATAATTCAATCTCATAAAATAATTTAGAGCGATCGGATTCGAATATTTATTTTAGAATAATAAAAATAATTTTGAGAGCCTGAAGACGGATTCGAAATGTAAAAATAATTTCGAGTGTGCGGAATCGAAATCAAGTCGTAAGCAGATTACCCGGAAGGACGGACGAAATCAGATTCGAGCTTAGAATCGAAATGGGAGAATGCATAAGAAGCGATAAATGAGATAAGTGCATATGTGCCACGTGTAAGGAATGCAGAGGTGGGTGATGATAGGTGTTAAAATGGAAAGAAAATTGTGTGACAAGTGGCAGCTTCATTATATGAATAATTAAAAGAAAATCAAACAAAAGGCATTCATAAGAAAAGCAATTTCAATCGCTAGCAAAGCAAAGGCCGAGTGAAGAAATAGAATGAGAGAGTGAGGTAAAACCAAAGCAGTTATTCGGTCACCTTTATCTGAAGCCAAGAAGAAGAAATAAAAGAGAGAGAACCGAAAGAGATAGAGAATGAGAGAGTGAGAGAGTAGAAAAAGAGAGCATTCGGTCACTCATTCTCCAGCAAATCCGAAAGCCCAAGCAAGAGAAACCATCAGTCCGAGAGTGCAAGCTGATCCATGAGCAGTTTGGATGTTGAGTGTGAGCTGGTGAAGGAGATCCAGCACATGCATGTGCTGTCCAAGCATCCAGATGGAGAATCTGATCTTGCATGCAAGCTAGGAAGGGCGATCAGCTACTGTCAAGCCATGAGGGATCTGCTGCCGTGGCCTGTTGCTACTGCCAAACCGTAAGAGCTGCTGCCAGGTGCTGTCGCTGCTGAACGCTGGAATTGCTGCTGCCAGACCGCGACCTGCTGGTGTTACCGTGGAGAAGAGCCACTGTCGTGGAAGCTGTTGCAATAGCTACTGCCAGACCGTGGAGTGTTGCTGTCGAGAGCTGAAGCTGCTGCTGTTGGCGTGAATCTGCTGCTGTTGTGGTCTGTTGCTGCTGTTGGCGTGATGAAGGTGCTGTTGCTGTCAAGGGCTGGTGTTGTTGCTGCCGTGGTGCTGCTGCCAGGCCTGGAGGAGATGTTGCCGTGACTTGCTGCTGCTGCCATGGGTTGCTATCGCTGCCGAAGGTGACATCCAAACTGTTGTGACCTGCACTTGAAGTAAGTGGCTGTTGGGTTTTTGTTTGAATGCAGTTTTGGGATGTCAAATAATAGTTTAATTGAAGGTTTTAAGTGTAGTTTTAAGGGAAGGTAATGCATGCAGCAAGTCATTGGAAAGAGAGGGAGAAGAGCAAGCTGTTAGGAGCTGAAAGCAAAAAATAACTTGCTGTTTTAGACGTCTCGAAGCTGTTTCTGAATAGATTCAGCCCATTCGACGGGTAAGCGCTGTCCAATTAACTTTGTTGTGGTGTTTAGAGTGAATTTTAAAGCTTGCATGTCAATTTTGGATTGAAGGAAGCTCGGTTAAAGGAGAGGTTTAGGGGCAGTACCTTCGCGAGAAGTTTTCGAAGTTTCGAAGTGACTTTCAAGCGGTATGTTGAGTTTTTATTGATTTCATTTTGTTGAAAAATATTTAGGATTGAGTTATGAAATAAATGGATGTTGTCATGATTAGGATATAGGATTTAGAATCTCGTTAGTGCATGGGTTCGTTTGATATTGGTTCGATATGTTTGCGGATGAATTTCGATATTGAAATTTACGTTGCGAAATCCGTATAAGGGCTGTTATGTTTGGAAAGTATGGGCTGTTATGTTTCGCTTTTCGTTTTTAAATTGTCGGCATGAAAAATGATTCGCATCGATATGCTTTAGAGTATTGAAAAGTTATTTGGATATCGCTAGATTGTTTTCAAGTATTTCGATCGAGTTTTCCGTGATTTCGAAAGGTGTTAGTTTGCGATTTAGTGTCGAATGAATTGTGATTAAAATGACATGATGTTAAACGATATTTGAATGTGATTCAAATGAATATCTATAACGAAAATGATTGAGAGGTTTCATGATGTATTGTTAGAGTTAATTTGCGTAAAGGGAAAGACGATGTGATAATTTATGGGCTGTTTTGGACATGTAGTTTTTATGAAAATTATGTGCTGTTTTTAGCATGTTTAAGGACTGTCTTGAATTGTTTAAAGGCTATTTTTGTGCAGTTAAATAAGCTGTTAAGGTGTGATTATATGAGCTGTAAACGTGCTGTTTTTGAGTTCATTAAATGCTGTTTTCGTATTGATTTTTTTTGGGCTGTCATAAGCTATATGAATGTGCTGTTTTGAGGTTATTTTCAATTCAGGAAAGACAGTCATAGAAAGGATATTATAAACTGTTTCGAATTGATATCAAACGAAAGTGTTTAGGATACGTTATAGGAGAGCATATAGTTATAGTGCATTAAGTAATATTAGTAACATATGTAAGTAAACTTTTGCTATGATTGTTTTAATGAAAGGTCAAGGAGAACCCGGCGAACCGGATTCTCGATCAGACAATAAGGGTAAAGCATAAGGGAGCATTCGATTCAAAGATCGAATCCTTTTTGAGGTCGGTATACACATTATCTTTAAATTTTACTTGAAAGTGTTTTCATTGTGAAATGAATTTCTTAAATGAGATTGTTATATCATTTCAATATAATGCATTTACAAACGTATTTGACTATATTTGAAATGAAACGCAAAATTGATTTGTTATGAAAATCTTGATACTAAAACCAAAGTGTAAAATGTGATACAAACGTTATGTTGTAAATAGCCCTTGTAAACTTAGATATCGATAAATGAAAATTGGTAATTGACATGTCAATAGGGAAATTAACAGCTGCACTGTTTATTTGCATACACTAAATTGATTCATTATGGACTATGAAAGGCACCCTGTGTCCGGTTCTGAACAATTATGTGATATGATATACGACCCGATAGATAATCACCGAGCGGTCGATGCCGGGGTTGATCGTTATTCCGGTGGGAAGTTACCACATGCCCGATGCTGGAAACCCATATGCCAATACATGAGTATCGAATATAAGTTTACTAAGGGCACTGAGAAATGTTATAAGCAATGAAATGAAAAATGTTATGTGAAATGAAATGTTTAATGTTTTGAAATATGTTGAACTCGAAAAATTGTGAACTATATGTTTAAGTATTTTTACGTAACGTATATATATATTTATGAATGTTAAAGTTATAATGCTTTTAGTTACGAATGAAATTATATTTGAAATTGAGAAATTAGATTATGTGTATACCTATTAAGCAATTATGTTTAGCGCGTTGGTTTACCGCGTGCAGGTTGAATTTTTTGACTCTATCCAAAGACAAGGGAAATAGCTTGTACGCGAAGGTTCAGATAGTCACCATCCATTCTACGCTTTTGGTAGTTATATATATATTGCATATGATCATGCATTTTTGGGATACATGTATATTTGTGTAAATTATTGTATTTCACTTAATTATAACAAAGTTCTATATAAAAAGCTTATGTATATTTATTAAAAGCTTACTTTTGGTTATGTATGCATATAAACGTTTATGATATATTTGGGTACTGAAATGTTTTGGAAATGGACGGGAGGTCCGAATGGGAGTTTAGAAATTGATGTTTTAGAAATGTTAGAGTTTTAATAACAGGAAACGGATTTTGGGATTTCAGAAAAACAGAGGAAACTCTGCCGGATTTATGTTTAAAAAAAAAAAAATTCTATTGGTAACGAGCTTAAGAATGATGATAATAGTTTTTCTGAAAAGAAACAAAAACGGATTTATTAGGAAAGTAATGTTCTCCGTTTTCGGATTTTCGATCGTAATGGAAATCGAGCGAAAGGCGTTACAGTTATTGGTATCAGAGCCTGGTTTAGGCGATTCTAGACCTAAGCTTCCGATAAATAATTGCATTATACATACACATGCATTGCATACTACCAAAGTGGAAAGGATGTGACTCTGACTTGCAGATTTATTTCTTCTGTCTTATGTAAGGGGTAGGATAGAACCCTCCAATATCAGAGCCGCCAAGGGTGGTGGTGAGTCAGAGCAAGGTAATCCAGCTAGTGTGGCTGGAGGTATGTTAGAGGGGTCCGTAGGTCCTCAAAGGGCAAGACCTCGCAAAGAGACGAGATACTCGTGTCCCAGCCGTGCATACGCGATTAGGGCCCAAGATGATCAAGATGCTCTAGATGTGATAGTTGGTAGGATTTCAATCTTTGATATTTCTACTCACGCATTAATAGACCCAGGGTCTACTCATTCGTACATTTGCACTTCCATGCCTAGAGATAAGAATTTGCAGACTAATGTCACCGAGAATGAAATGGTGGTTAGTAATCCCTTAGGTCATAGTGTGATCGTGAATAGGGTATATAAAGATTGTCCCATTCGGATTCAGGGACATGAGTTTCCGGATGATCTGATGGTGTTACCATTTCAGGAGTTTGATATGATTTTGGGTATGGATTGGTTATCCAGGTACCAAGTCATGATTGATTGTCGTCTGAAAAGAATCACACTTAAGACTGTGGATGGTAATGAAGTATCTATGGTGGGCGAGAGATCTGATTATCTCTCTAATGTGATTTCAGCCGTGTCGGCTATGAAATTAGTAAAGAGAGGGTGCGAAACTTATCTGGCTCATGTGGTTGATTCTCATCAGGCTGGATCTCAACTTCAAGATATACCTACAGTGTGTGATTTTTCAGATGTGTTTCTAGATGAATTACTGGGTTTGCCTCCGGAAAGGGAAGTTGAGTTTGTCATTGATGTTATGCCAGGCACTACGCCAATGTCGATGGCCTTGTATAGAATGGCACCTGCTGAACTAAAGGAACTAAAGATTCAGTTACAAGAGTTGCTTGACAAGGGATTTATTCGACCAAGCGTGTCTCCATGGGGAGCACCTATGCTATTTGTTAATAAGAAGGATGGATTTTTGAGACTATGTGTGGATTTCAGACAGTTGAATAAGCTTACAGTCAAGAATAAGTATCCTTTGCCTCGGATTAATGATTTATTTGACCAGTGGAGAGAAGCGAGTGTTTTCTCCAAGATTGACCTCCGATCTGGTTATCATCAGTTGCGAGTAAAGGAGTCGGATATTCCCAAGATTGCATTCAGGACTAGATATGGACATTATGAATTTGTGGTGGTGCCATTTGGACTAACGAATGCGTCTGCAGTTTTTATGGATTTAATGAATCGTATTTTTCGTCCGTATCTGGATCAGTTCGTTGTGGTCTTCATTGATGATATTTTGGTGCACTCTATGATCCGAAAGGATCATGATAAACAGCCTCGAGTAGTTTTGTAGACTCTGAGAGAAAAGCAATTATTCACCAAGTTGAATAAGTGTGAGTTTTGGCTCACTGAAATTGCCTTTTTGGGACATATTGTATCAGCTGAGGGAATCCACGTAGATCCGAAGAAAATAGAAGCTGTTATGGAAGGGTAACCTCCAAAGAATGTCACAGAAGTCAGAAGCTTCTTAGGCTTGGCTGGATATTACAGGCGTTTTGTCAAAGGATTCTCATCCATAACGACTCCATTGACTCGATTACTCCACAAAGATGTTAAGTATGAGTGGACTGAGAAGTGTCAAACAGCTTTCGATCGATTAAAGGTGATGCTTGTAGAGGCTCCAATCCTTACTCAGCTAGTAACTGGTAAGGATTTTGTGGTCTATAGTGATGCTTCTCATCAAGGACTTGGATGTGTGCTAATGCAGGAAGGAAAAGTAGTTGCTTATGCCTCTAGACAGCTAAAGACTCATGAGAGAAATTATCCGACGCATGAACTGGAGTTAGCAGCTATTGTCTTTGCATTAAAAATATGGGGACATTATCTCTATGGGAAAGATGCTACATTTATACAGATCACAAGAGCCTAAAATATTTGCCTTCTCAAAAAGAACTGAACTTGAGACAAAGAAGATGGAAGGAGCTAATCAAAGACTACGATTGTATCATCGACTATCACCTAGGGAAAGCCAATGTGATAGCCGACGCTTTGAGTCGTTAAGCTTTGATTTTTTTAAGAGCCATGAATGCCGAATTGCAGGTGACCCAAGATGATGCTTGGTGGCAAAGTTAAAAGTGAAGTTGAGTCTATTGCAGCAAATTCAAGAAAAGCAGAAATTAGATGAAAAGTTTGCAACTATTGGTAGACAGATTTCAGAGGGGAAAGAGATTGAGTTCACCATGAGGGATGACGATTTTCTATATTTTAAAGACAGAATCTGTGTACCCAATGATGAAGGATTGAAAAAGATCATTCTTTCAAAAGCGCATAATAGTCTTTATGCTATGCACCCAAGTAGTACTAAAATGTATCAAGACTTGAAGAATTATTACTAATGGATCAGAATGAAAAAGAAGATTGTAGAGTTTGTAAGTAGATGCATGCCGTGTCAACAAGTAAAGGCGGAACATCAGGTTCCATCAGGTCTTCTTCAGCCGATTTCTATACCAGAATGGAAATGGGATCGAATTACTATGGATTTCGTTATTGGTCTACCACTTACTCGGAGCAAGCATGATTCAGTTTGGGTGATTGTGGATCGCTTAACCAAGTCAGTGCATTTTCTTTCGATCAAAGTTGATTACTCATTGGATAGGTTGGCTGAGCTATTCATTAGAGAGATTGTTAGATTGTATAGGGTACCCATATCTATCATTTCTGACCGAGACCCGAGATTTACATCCAGGTTTTGGAAGAAATTGCAGGAAGCTTTGGGTACTCAGTTGCATTTCAGTACGGCCTTCCATCCACAGACGGATGGACAATCAGAAAGAGTAATTCAGGTGCTTGAAGACATGCTTAGGAGTTGTGTGATTAATTTTGAAGGGAGTTGGGATAACCATCTTCCACTGATAGAATTTGCTTATAACAACAGCTACCAAGCAAGTATTAAAATGGCATCATATGAAGCTTTATATGGGAGAAAATGTCGAACACATTTATGTTGGACTGAGCTGGGTGAAAGCAAGTTAGTGGAGCTCGATCTAGTGGAGCAGGCTAAAGAAAAGGTGAAGATTATTAAGGAAAGATTAACAGCCACATATGATCGACAAAAGTCCTATGCGGACTTGAAAGGGAAAGATATTGAATATCAAGTTGGAGACAAAGTCCTTATTAGGGTATCTCCATGGAAGCGAGTGCTTTAGTGTGGAAAGAAATGAAAGTTAAGTCCTAGGTTTATTGGCCCATACGAGATCATCAAGCGTATAGGACCGGTAGCCTATAGACTTGCCTTACCTCCGGATTTGGATAAAATTCTTAATGTGTTCTATGTATCTATGCTGAGGAGATGCAGATCGAATCCATCTCATATAGTCCATCATGAAACTATTGAATTACAGCCCGACATGACCTATGAGGAGGAACCAGTAAAAATCTTGGATCGGGAAATCAGGCACTTAGGAACAAGAAGATTTCGTTAGTCAAAGTTCTCTGGAGGAACCATAAAGTTGAAGAAGCTACTTGGGAGAGCGAACTGATAATGCAAAATCAATATCCTCATCTATTCAGTTAAGGTAAATTTTGAGGACGAAATTTCTTTTAGAGGGGAAAATTGTAACATGCTACTACGATGTCCAAATAATTTATTAAATATTGATTATTAATTAAGGGATGATGTAATTAACTATCCGTTCGGATCCGGATGAGTAACTGAATTTTTATAAAATTCTCCAGACGGGTCCGGAGATAATTATATAATTCAATCTCATAAAATAATTTAGAGCGATCGAATTCGAATATTTATTTTAGAATAATAAAAATAATTTCGAGAGCCTGAAGATGGATTCGAAATGTAAAAATAATTCCGAGTGTGCGGAATCGAAATCAAGTCGTAAGCGGATTACCCAGACGGACGGACGAAATCGGATTCGAGCTTAGAATCGAAATGGGAGAATGCATAAGAAGCGATAAATGAGATAAGTGCATATGTGCCACGTGTAAGGAATGCAAAGGTGGGTGATGACAAGTGTTAAAATGGAAAGAGAATTGTGTGACAAGTGGCAGCTTCATTATATAAATAATTAAATGAAAATCAAACAAAAGGCATTCATAAGAAAAGCAATTTCAGTCGCTAGCAAAGCAAAAGCCGAGTGAAGAAATAGAATGAGAGAGGGAGGTAAAACCAAAGCAGTTATTCGGTCAGCTTTGTCTGAAGCCAAGAAGAAGAAATAAAAGAGAGAGAACCGAAAGAGATAGAGAACGAGAGAGTGAGAGAGTAGAAAAAGAGAGCATTCGGTCACCTATTCTCCAGCAAATCCGAAAGCCCAAGCAAGGGAAACCATCAGTCCGAGAGTGCAAGATGATCCGTGAGCTGTTTGGATTCTGAGTGTGAGCTGGTGAAGGAGATCCAGCACATGCATGTGCTGTCCAAGCATCCAGATGGAGAATCTGATCTTGCATGCTAGCTAGGAAGGGCGATCAGCTACTGTCAGGCCATGGGGGAGCTGCTGCTGTGACCTGTTGCTGTTGCCGGACCATGAGAGCCACTGCCAGGTGCTGTCGCTGCCGAACGCTAGAATTGCTGCTTCCAGACCGCGACCTGTTGCTGCTGTCGTGGACGAGAGCTGCTATCATTGGAGCTGTTGCAATAGCTGCTGCCATACCATGAAGTGTTGCTGCCAAGAGTTGAAGCTGCTGCTGCTAGCATGAATCTGCTGTTGCCGTGGTCTGCTACTACTGTTGGCATGATGAAGGTGTTGTTGCTATCAAGGGCTAGTGTTGTTGCTGCCGTGGTGCTGCTGCCAGGCCTGGAGGAGATGCTGCAGTGACTTGCTGCTGCTGCCATGGGTTGCTGTCACTGCCAAAGGTGACATCCAAACTGCTGTGACCTGCACTTGAAGTAAATAGCCGTTGGATTTTTGTTTGAATGCAGTTTTGGGATGTCAAATAATAGTTTAATTGAAGGTTTTAAGTGTAGTTTTAAGGGAAGGTAATGCATGCAGCAAGTCATTGGAAAGAGAGGGAGAAGAGCAAGCTATTAGGAGCTAAAAGCAGAAAATAACTTGCTGTTTTGGACGTCTCGAAGCTGTTTCTAAGTAGATTCAGCACATTCGACGGGTAAACGCTGTCCCATTAACTTTGTTGAGATGTTTTGAGTGAATTTTAAAGCTTGCATGTCAATTTTGGATTGAAGGAAGCTCGGTTAAAAGAGAGGTTTAGGGGCAGTACCTTCGCGAGAAGTTTTCGAAGTTTCGAAGTTTCGAAGTGACTTTCAAGCAGTATGTTGAGTTTTTATTGATTTCATTTTGTTGGAAAATATTTAGGATTGAGTTATGGAATAAATGGATGTTGTCATGATTGAGATATAGGATTTAGAACCTCGTTAGTGCATAGGTTCGTTTGATATTGGTTCGATATGTTTGCGGATGAATTTCGATATTGAAATTTACGTTACAAAATCCGTATAAGGGCTGTTATGTTTGGAAAGTATGGGCTGTTATGTTTCGCTTTTCATTTTTAAATTGTCAGCATGAAAAATGATTCGCATCGATATGCTTTAGAGTATTGAAAACTTATTTGGATATCGCTAGATTGTTTTCAAGTGTTTCGATCGAGTTTTCCGTGATTTCGAAAAGTGTTAGTTTGCGATTTAGTGTCGAATGAATTGTGATTAAAATGCCATGATGTTAAACGATATTTGAATGTGATTCAAATGAATATCTATAACGAAAATGATTGAGAGATTTCATGATGTATTGTTAGAGTTAATTTGCGTAAAGGGAAAGACGATGTGATAATTTATGGGCTGTTTTGGACATGTAGTTTTTATGAAAATTATGTGCTGTTTTTAGCATGTTTAAGGACTGTCTTGAATTGTTTAAAGGCTATTTTTGTGCAGTTAAATAAGCTGTTAAGGTGTGATTATATGAGCTGTAAACGTGCTGTTTTTGAGTTCATTAAATGCTGTTTTCGTATTGATTTTTTTTTGGCTGTCATAAGCTATATGAATGTGCTGTTTTGAGGTTATTTTCAATTCAGGAAAGACAGTCATAGAAAGGATATTATAAGCTGTTTCTTTGAAGTGTTTAGGATACGTTATAGGAGAGCATATAGTTATAGTGCATTAAGTAATATTAGTAACATATATAAGTAAACTTTTGCTATGATTGTTTTAATGAAAGGTCAAGGAGAACCCGGTGAACCGTATTCTCGATCAGAGAATAAGGGTAATGCATAAGGGAGCATTCGATTCAAAGATCGAATCCTTTTTGAGGTCGGTATACACATTATCTTTAAATTTTACTTGAAAGTGTCTTCATTGTGAAATGAATTTCTTAAATGAGATTGTTATATCATTTCAATATAATGCATTTACAAACGTATTTGACTATACTTGAAATGAAACACGAAATTGATTTATTATGAAAATCTTGATACTAAAACCAAAGTGTAAAATGTGATACAAACGTTATGTTGTAAATAGCCCTTGTAAACTTAGACATCAATAAATGGAAATTGGTAATTGACATGTCAATAGAAAAATTAGCAGCTGCACCATTTATTTGCATACACTAAATTGATTTATTATGGACTATGAAAGGCACCCCGTGTCCGGTCCTGAACAATTATGTGATATGATATACGACCCGGTGGATAATCACTGAGCGGCCGATGCCGGGGTCGACCGTTATTCCGACGGGAAGTTACCACATGCCCGATGCCGGAAACCTATATACCAATACATGAGTATCGAATATAAGTTTACTAAGGGCACTGAAAAATGTTATGAGCAATGAAATGGAAAATGTTATGTGAAATGAAATGTTTAATGTTTTGAAATATGTTGAACTCGAAAAATTGTGAACTATATGTTTAAGTATTTTTACGCAACGTATATATATATATTTATAAATGTTAAAGTTAGAATGCTTTTAGTTACGAATGAAATTGTATTTGAAATTGAGAAGTTAGATTATGTGTATACCTATTAAGCAATTATGCTTAGCGCGTTGGTTTACCGCGTGCAGGTTGAATCTTTTGACTCTATCCAAAGACAAGGGAAATAGCTTGTATGCGAAGGTTCAGATAGTCACCATCCATTCTACGCTTTTGGTAGTTATATATATATTGCATATGATCATGCATTTTTGGGATACATGTATATTTGTGTAAATTATTGTATTTCACTTAATTATAACAAAGTTCTATATAAAAAGCTTATGTATATTTATTAAAAGCTTACTTTTGGTTATGTATGCATATAAACGTTTATGATATATTTGGGTATTGAAATGTTTTGGAAACGGACGGGAGGTCCGAATGGGAGTTTAGAAATTGATGTTTTAGAAATGTTAGAGTTTTAATAACAGGAAACGGATTTTGGGATTTCAGAAAAACAGAGAAAACTTTGCCGAATTTATGTTTTAAAAAAAAAAAATTCTATTGGTAACGAGCTTAAGAATGATGATAATAGTTTTTCTGAAAAAAACAAAAACGGATTTATTAGGAAAGTAACTGAAAGGACCCAACCCGGATATCCCCTAAAGAGATCCGAGTGGAGCCCTCCCGGCACTTCACAGAATCCTTACAGTCTTTAAGCAGGTGACTTAAAAGGACTCCGTGAAGCTAAGCCGTAAAACAGTTTCATTTCTTAATCATAAAAATTTTAGGGTGAAAAATTTTCGGCAGCACAACGGCTGTTTCTCCGACATTTTCAACTTTTTCAAACACCTGTAAAACAATTAATAATATTTCAAAGTGCATACATTCATTTCCACTTCCAAATAAGAACTCAGGTCCATCTCAAAATCAACGTTTAAACACAATTTAAGTATTTAAAATAAAACCATTTTAAACTTAAAGATAAAACATTTCACATGCATGACCACGTAATCATAAATATGAAACTTAAATATTTACATCACATTAAATCCGTTATACATCAAAAATTTACTTTGATTTCACAGTTTCAATCGCCTGATAATCTTGCCTACTCTTGAGCTAGAGATCTGCCGCTTAGAGGACTCGAACCTGCGCCTGGGGAGTTTTTAAAACAAAATAAACAAGAAAATAATGAGCTAAAAAGGCTCAATGAGTGTTATGCAGTTCTAAATAAGTTTTCTTTCTAAAACCTTTTGGAAAAATGCTAAGTTTTGAAATAACTTAATTAAAACGTGCATTTCATAATATTATACAGTCATTTTTATACATAATTTACTTGAAAACAAGATACAAAATTATAAGCATCGTAAAATTATTTCATAACATAATCATAAGTTCATAAAAAAAAAATCATAAAATCATAAATCAATCCTCAGTCATAAAACATATATCCAATGGAACCCAGGGAAATCATGATCACCGCCCGGTCTTAGGTCACCGGTGGTGGGGACGTGCAATCTCAGTCATAACCACTATGCCGCGGTATGTTACCTCGCTGCACATAGGGCATCAGTCATAATAGTACCTTATATACGCGTAGAGGGCGACATGACAGACTCAATCCTCCCCCCCCCATAGTTAGCGGACTTTCCCCGACAGACATGCCATACGCGCAATAAGGCACTTCGGCCGCATAACAGTCATAATTCAGTCATATAATGGGGATGGGTAGCCATTGGTTTTGAAATACATTATCGTGCTGAAATAATAATTGTAAAACATGCTCCTTTGCTTATAAAACAAAACATAAAAGCACATTTCAATAACTAATTATACGATCAATATTGCTTTAATACAAATTAAAAACATTTCGAAACGTGTAACATTCCTGTAAAGCGTATATCATGTTTATAAATTCATTTAAATATTAAAACATTTAAATCTTTCATGAAAGCATAGAAATCATATAGAAATCATAGTGTATTTATCATTTTATAAAACAATTTACACTCACCGATTCCTAACTCACGGAAAAGACCGGATTTTCTACCTCGCGCAACTTTTTCAATTTCGCTTCCCACCGCCTTATCGATGCCTAAACAATTTAACATTCGAATGAAAACATGTCGTAACTACGCTATTCGAATCCAAAGCAACAATCATCAAAGCCATAATCAAATGGATTCAACAAAAAGAATAAGCGAAGCTAAACGAACAACATAAAACTTAGTGATTTAACTAACTATCGCGACTTATCAAATTTAACGCTTCGCGCGTTTCCTTCATTTCCAAATAAACTTATCGTCCATATCACTCGTGACTTAACTTAAATCAAGGCAAACAAGGATTCAAACATGATAAAGCGTAAGCGAGAAAAATATGGCAGCAAGCTTAACGAATATACATTTTTCCGATTCAACTCCACATTTGACAATTTAACGATTTCGCGCGAAACTATAACTATCCGATTAACTTAAACGTATCTTAAACTATCCTAACATCAACTTAACACTATGATGGGCTTAAACACAACTCAAGACAGCGAGTAGACATCAAAAACATTTCACGAAATTTCAATATCGACAATCAATCATCAACATAACGAAACAAAATCGAACGAACCTCCGCACTAATGAGGTTCTCAATCCTAAAACCTAATTAAAGCATCATCAATCATTATCCATAACTCAACATCATCATAATCCATTTAAATGAAATTAATAAAACTCATAATACCTCTCGGAACTCGACTCGAAACTTTGAAACAATCGCGCGAGGGTACTGCCTATGATAACACCTTTATCCACGAGTTCCCTTCAATCCAAAATTGACATGCAAGCTATAAAATTCATTCAAAACGTCTCAACGAAACTAATGGGACAGCGCTTACCCGATGAATGGGTTGAAACTGATCGGACACAGCTTCGAAACGTCTAAAACAACAATTATTTTCTACTTTCAGCTCCAAAATAGCTTACTCTTCTCCCTCACTTTCCAATTACTTGCTGCATGCAATGCCTTCTATCAAAACTACAATTAAAACCTTCAATAAACTAACATTTGACATCCTAAAACTACATCCAACAAAACCCAACAGCCACTTACTTCAATGCAGGTCACGGCAGCTTGGGTACCAGTCTTGACAGCAGCTCAAGGCAGCGACGCTCCTCCAAAACAGCAGCTGATAGCTTCCTCCAGCAACCTGTCTTCACTTGCTGCTATTCCACTTTAGGTCTGAATGTGTAATTCACGGACAGACTTGACAGCAGCTCTACACGGCAGCTTCAGCTCTCATGACAGCATAGCAGCAGCTTTTACAGTCAGGTAGCAGCAACAACGGCAACAGCCAGCAGCAGAACAGCTCCAGCTCGGCAGCAGCTCCCGTCCACGGCAGCGGCAGCAGGTCGCGTCTGGCAGCAGCAACCTCAACTCCACGCCAACAGCAGTGGCTTTAGCTCCACGCCAGCAGCAACACTCCTCCAAGACAGCAACCAACAGCTTTACTTCTTCCTTGCATGCAAGCTATCAGATCTGGCCGAAACACTTACATGCAACCCGACATCTCTTGGTTTGGATGCTAACCGAACTCTCTCGATCACTCTCAGACTCCTCTCTTCTAATCTAACATTGGGCTTTCAGATTTGGGGAGCTGGAAGAAGAAATAAAGGGTTAGAAGAAGAAACAAAACAGGAAGCTTTGGGTTTTGGAAATGGATGACCGAGCACTCTCTCATAAAGGAGGATTGGTTTTGCTTTTCTCTTCTCTCAAACTGGCTTTCGGTTTTACACTTAATAGAAAACTGAAATTGCTTTTCTTTTTATCTTCTCTCACGATCAAGAATAATGAAGACCAATTAATTAATACTTTTATTTCATTCAATGCACAAATATACCTATTTTAATTACTTTCCAACAAGACACTTGTAATATATATGCCTTAAATGTTAATCCACTTGTCTCAATTCCATTCCTCATACTTGACACGAGTCTCATATGCCCACTAAATCCATGCCACTACATATTTCATGCATTCTCCCATTCCGATTCTAGGCTTGAATCCGATTTCGCCCGTTCATCCGGGAATCCGCTTACGACTTGATTTCGTCTTCGGGATTAATTTCACTAAATTCACATCCATCATTGCACTCTAATATTTATTTTATTCCTTGAAAATACTTATTCCAAATATTTTCGGTCTTGAAAATTATATTTTTCCGATCGAAACGCGATCCAATCAGAAAAATAATTCGCTCATCGATGATGAGGATTTTGGGTTTTACAGTAACGTTCTCCGTTTTCGGATTTTCGACAGTAACGGAAGTCGAGCGAAGAGCATTACATTGACCGAATGCTACTGAGGGAGTAATCCCTAGGTTTTCTTCATTCTGTTTTCGCTCCAATCATCTTCCTAACTCACGTTTAGGTCAGTTATGAAGCGAAATCGAAAAGAAACGATTGCTGAGTGGGCATTCCTAACTTGCATTAAGGGAGTAGCTATCTTTGAATTTCACAAACTTCCTGTAATACCCAGCTAATCCTAAGAAGCTTCTAACTTCCGTCACGTTCGTGGTCGGCTTCAATTTTACTATAGCTTCTATCATCTAGGGATCTACTGATATTCCCTCTGCTGATATCACATGCCCCAGAAATGCTACTCTATCCAGCCAGAACTGACACTTACTGAACTTGGCATACAACTGATTCTCCCTCAATGTTTGCAATACAACTCTCTGGTGCTCAGCGTGCTCCTCTCGACTACTTGAATACACCAGAATATCATCTATAAAGATGATCACAAACTTGTATAAATAAGGCCTAAAGACTCTGTTCATAAGATCCATAAAGGCTGTTGGGGCATTTGTGAGTCCAAATGGCATCATTAAGAACTCATAATTGCCATAGTGAGTCTTAAAGGCCATCTTAGGGACATCCTCCCTGCGAACCTTCAATTGATAGTACCCTGATCTTAAATCGATCTTCGAGAACACCTTGACTCCTGAAGTTGGTCGAACAGGTAATCTATCCTTGGTAATGGATATTGATTCCTGATAGTGACCTTGTTGAGCTGCTTGTAATCTATACATAGCCGGAGGCTTTTATCTTTCTTCTTTACAAACAACACTAGAGCTCCCCAAGGCGATGTACTAGACTTTATAAACCCTTTACCCACCAATTCTTCCATCTGAACCTTTAGTTCCTTTAGCTCAGCTGGTGCCATCCTGTATGGTGCTATGAAAATAGGTTTCGTTCTAGGTGCTAACTCAATCTCAAACTTTATTTCTCGGTTGAGTGGTAGCCCTAGAAGGTCTTCTGGAATGACATATGGGAACTCATTAACTACAGGAACTGTCAACTATAACTCACTACTACTAGCTTTCACTGTATAGACTAAATACCCCTGATAAGCCTTTCTAAGCATCTTATTAGCTTTCACTACAGTTATCAAACTCGTGGAGAGTAACTTCCTTACACCATAGAAAACCACATCAGGTTTCCCAAGTCTGCTGAACTTGACTTATTTTATGTAACAATCGACAGTGGTACGATGCTTGGATAGCTAATCCATGCCCAGGATGACATCAAAATCATGGATATCTAACACTATCAGATTGGCCTCATACTCTTGATTAGCTATGATCACCTTACTCCCCACATAAACTTTATCTACCATAATTGAATTGCCTGTGGGAAGTGATACTACCACACTACATTCTATCGGGCTCACCCCAACTCTAACTCTACCCACATAATCCCCAGAAACAAAAGAATGAGTTGCCCCTGGGTCAATCAACACATGCGCATCTGAGTCAAATAAGGAAATAATACTTGTAACTACCTCTGGGGCTGTATCAGCCTCATACTGGGTCACTGCATAAACTCTGGCCTGGCTACGAGGACTGCCAGGCTGTCCTTGAGGTGCCATGCTCCTGCTCGGTCCGCCACTAGGCTACCTTACACTTGCAGCTCCTTTGGTCTGGAGGCCTTCTCTTTCGGGTCCACGACTCCTAATAGGCTGTGCCTATATTGCTGATCTAGCTTCGGAGGGACTGGAGGCGACTAAACTAGGGTAATCTTTCATGAAATGGCCTTCCTGACCGCATCGGTAGCATCCAATTCTACCCTTCAAACACTCCCTAGTATGTGCTCTCCCACACTTGTTGTGGGTGGGCCGAGTCTTCCAACTCTGTCTATTTCTGAATCCACCAGGTGATTGAATGGAGCTCTGACTAGTCTACGCTCTCTGACTTTGTCTGTGGCTCTCAGACCATAAGGATTTCTGCTCGCTTTTAACTACTTTACTTGACCCCCCTTGCTGGCTACCCGTCCAACTACATTTATGATCAGACTTCTTTAGCTTAGGGGTGAATTCGGCACTCCTTTCGACCCTGGTGGCTGCTATCACCAATTGCCCATATCTGGTGTGCACGGATGATGTCACATAAGTCTTAACTCGTAGATGTAAGCCTGTTATGAATCTGTTGATCTTTTGTTCTTCATTCTCTGCAATGAAGGGAACCAAGCGAACTAATTCTGAAAATTTCTTTTCATACTCCACTACTGTATCATTCTCCTGCTCTAACTGGAAGAACTCTTCAATATTTGCATCTTTGTAATTTTTGGAAAAGTACTTATTGTTAGTGATGTGCCCTAGAACCAATCAACCTTAGGTTGTATTTATGCATATTTCATTTTAATAAAATGACAATATTATTATTCAGTATATATTCTTATATTCAACTGTGTAATAAAGTCCCTAGTACATATAACACAGTGTAAAGGAAATCATGAAAGAGTTCATGATATGAGATTTCTATTACATGCAAATGTTTTTATACTTAAATATCCCTAGTCATAGTATTAATGAGATGGGACATCATTAGTATGGATAGACTAGCACATGTTATACTCCTCGATTGGGTCGAGCAGTAATTCTCGTAAGAGGTATATCAGATGCCTAGAGTAAACATGTGGATGCTTGTTTAGAATGAGTACATTGGATGACCTGATTGTAAGATGATACATGAATATTTTTATATCAGTGATCTCATCTTAACATAGTAGTAGGTGTAAGTGACTTGAGATCTCCAAAGTACACTGAGTATCGACTATCGTCCTTTAATGCCATTCCTTATTAACTCGAAGAGTTGACTCATAGGGTGGTACTTGGGTTCAACATGAGCTACTCGAGCGTAGTTGAATGATCAATAAAGGATTCGTCACTTCTTATAGTAGAAGAAGATATCTCACGGCCTTTTAAGGAAATCGTTATTCCAGGAATCTCTGGCCAGAGTGATCGTACCAGTGGGAGAGTCTCCCAATATGCGTAATTAGGAATCATGGATTTTGGGAACAAGAACTAATAAATTCGGGCTAGACATGACTTAGTCATTCTAGTGAGAGTTGACACATAGTCCATACTCATAACCGAATGAGATATGTTATGACGAAAGGATGAATTGCACAGTAACTGTCTATGGAAATGTATTGTTCTAGCCACAAACAATTCTGGGCACTTGGGTGGTCATGATGCATTGCTAGATGCCAATCTTGATCTAATTGGAATCAATTAGTTCATTGGTGAATCAAGGATTAAATCAAAAGGTTTAATTTAATCTAATCTAATCTAATCCTAATTTGATTAGGATTATAATTCATTCTAGGTTGCCAACGTGTTCGGATACCTAATGGGTCACACACTTAAGCGACTCGATGTACAATGTAAAATTGCTATTCAATAGGATTTAATATATTAACATGAAATGTTAATATTAATGGTGATAAAATAAAATAATGGCTCATTTATTTTATTAGGATCAATTTAATTTAATTGGATTAAATTAAAATTGGACCTAAAACTAATGGGTTAGGTGAATTCTTAATCGGCTTAGATTAGAGTTTCTTTTCTTTGCCTAAAATATAAATACCCATGTAATGGGGCAACAATTGAGAAATCTCTCTTACAAACAATAAGCTCTCAATATCACCACATAGCCAACCACCTTGACTAGTACATAGGGTGTTTGGCTATTGTCATCTCCAATTGGGTTTTTGAACATCGTGTTGCTGTGTGGATACCTTAGAGGCGATTCTACGCTTGAATCGCTAGTGGGTTAGATCATACAAGAAGGGAAGGAGCCGCCAACGAAGGTATGATTTCAATAAAACACTCTATGTGTTTTTAATTGTATTGGGTTTAAACTAATCTAGAGTGATCCAACTTGGGTTTTTGGTTTTTGTTTGTTGTAATTTTTGTTTTTTCACTGTGCTATGATGTATGAGATGCATACCAAAACCCAACACTTATCTATGAATTCCTTCTTGAATTCCACCCAGAAGACTCCATCTGGGTGTGCTCTCTTATACGCCTTCCACCAATCTTTTGTAAGATCTTTAAGTAGGAAGGTTGAATATGAAACCATCTGCTTTTCAGTGCATCCCATGACCTGAAATATTTCTTCATTGGTTTCCAACCATGATAGTGTACGCTCTGGATCACCTATGCCATCATAAGGCTTCGAGCCTAGCTTACGGGTGTGCTCTATAGATACCCCTATCTCTCGCGGCTGATGGAGTGTCATTGCCAAAACCTGAGCCATCTGCTCTACATTCATCTGTGCCTATTCTGGTCTCTCAGACTGTGAAGGCTCTGGATGCGAAGAACTGGCTGGTACATTAACTGATTCATCAATATGCTATTCCTCTAGTATGGGTGCCTCTACGTCTGCCCTCTTTGTTCTCGGACGATTTCATCGTTGCATGTCTCTGTTCTATTTCAAATACACATGAAAAATCACGAAACTTATGAGTTAACATACTAACAATACATGAAACAACTCTAGAAATCATGCAATGCTCAACTGGAATCTATGTAACTCATCTATATAACTCATGCAATCTGAAAACAAATCTCATGCATAAGATAACTCTAAAGCACTTTCTAAACTTTATCTCAAAACTTTCTCAAAACTAGGCTCTGATATTAACTTGACGGGACCCAATCCAGATTCCCTCTAGGCTAGTATCTAGTAGACCTCGCATGACACTCCGATGGACCTCTCTTAAGCTCTACTGATCGGCTAAAGAAAATCTGTGGAACGAACCCCGAACTTGCCCATTAAGCTTTGCTTCGAGACTAATTTGATATCATTATTTTGAGACTAGTTAGGTTGGTTCATTTGATTTCAAATTTTTGTTTTCGTTTAAAATTGTAAAAGTGACCAT
Source organism: Dimocarpus longan (assembly GCA_022984855.1). NCBI lineage: Eukaryota > Viridiplantae > Streptophyta > Magnoliopsida > Sapindales > Sapindaceae > Dimocarpus > Dimocarpus longan. Next base: position 1,848,804 of record CM041026.1, read on the forward strand.
TTCATTTTCAAAATCTAAAATATTTCTAACGAAAATTCAATAGCATAACGACTGCATTTATAAGATTTCCAAATTTTTCCTGCAAAGAAAATAAAACTCCTATAGTTTCATTCACAACCCAACTTTTGTTCCATAATCATGTATTTCAATTTCATTCAATCATTCAATCACTTTCATAAAACTCACAATTGATGACCAAGATATTTTATATCATAAGAGGTTATACACAAGTATTTTCATCACAAATGTCATATTATAAGTTTATACAAAAATGATGCATGCAACCATATCATTTCTAAATTTCACAAAATATACACATATTTTAATGCGATGCATCCGTAGAGTTCGCCCACCTAATTTGTTGAAGAAGTTTTTGTTTTTGTGTTTCGATCATCCGTGCGAGTGCTTGTGAACGTTTTATAAAATATAACAAAAACAACAATGTAAACATAAAACAATTACAACAATTCAATAATTCACAACTAAATGATCATAAACTTATCGAAAACAAATCTTCCAAAAGCACCGTTCGTACCCCTAACTGGTATGTCACGTGACAATTTCAACTGACACCAACCGTGACACTACTAATACTCCTTAGCAACCACGTGCAGAATTTTCTGCATCGCCAACCGTGGTGCGATCTATTATATAGGCTTGGTGACTATGTGTGGAATTTACTGCATCACATTCGTAGCGCGAAGCACTATATCAAAATCTAAACAACTACATTGCGAAATTTTTTGCATCGCAATATGTAGTGTTGTGCTAAACTATAAGTCTGAGCAACTACGGGTAAAATTTTCTGCATCGCTAACCGTAGCGCTACAGAACTTTGAGAGGGTACGAAAAGGCCTTTGAAAACTCTTTTTTCTCTACTAAGTGCAATAAGCACCAAAATAACTTTTCTTTCAAAACTTTAGACTAAAACTCATAAGCTCAACTCATTTAAACACCACTTTATTTCGAAACTTCTTTGAACTCATAAATTTCTCTTCTTGATCAAATAAAGGATTTGTGTAAAACAATTTGTTCATAAACTTTCTATTAATCAATAAAATTACCAAAATGTTACATAACCATACATAGTGTGAGTTAGTACACTCACCTAAAGTCCAAGCTTGCCAAAGATCTCTAATGAGTCTCCCTTGCTCCGCTAGCTTGCGCTCACCTACACAACATATTCATATTCAAAGTTTGCTAAATAGAACTACACAAAACTACAAAGAGATTTTCCAACACAACTAACTCTATTGAAAACCCTTTTGACTACAACTTTCCCATCTAAGTTGTAACTTAACCAAGGCTTTCAAATTCCGATTTCTTTTCACGAATCTTAGTTATTATCACCCAGGAACACCCCAATACACTCGCCAAAATTTTCTGGAGCTTGAAACAAAAATTCCCTATTTTAGACCCTCTTAGGCCGAATGCATACTAGGGAGAAATCCCTAGCTTTTCTTCGTTTTGTTTTTGCTCCAATCATCTCCCTATCTCTCACTTAGGTCACCCGTAAAACGATTTTGAAGAATTCTGACCATAGAGGGGTGAAACCTATGAAATACCCCTATTTTTCACTACTTTTTCATGCAAAATTTTTCTAGTTTCACATTCTAAACTTAATTCTTTTTCCATTATGGTTCTTGAGCTCACACCTATTCAATTTAGATCATACATGACATAAAAAGGTAGAGAGGGAGTGGCATTACATGTTAACCATCAATGCCCTTCACCTATATAAACAACACCATTTCACTATCTCTATTAGTTTTTCAATTCTGATATTGTCACATGCTTTTCTAGCTTCTAATATGCAAGAATTTAAGTTCATATGCATTCAAACTCAAGGAATTCACACATCCCTTCGTGAGGCTAAAATCACTCATGCACACACCTCACTTGTTTTTTTCATTCTTCAAGTGTTTTATTTGATCCTTCTCTTAGACATTTCATCAAATACATTGTCTACAAAACAATTTACTTCATATAAGCCTATATCAAGAGTTAGGATTTTATCTACATAAACCCTAGTCATCACTTAAAGTATGATTTCTTTAAATTTTAGTTTTCTTTGTAATTTGTTAGGGTTCTAATCTTGATTCACACCAAAACCCCCATCAATTTCTACTTCAAAACTAACCCAACTAATTCATACTTCACATGACTTGAATTAGTTAAATTAATTTCATCAAACTTTGATAAAATCATGGAAACTCACCTCAACCTTCCTTAGGTTGTTCTTGCTTGAATCTATCAAAAATCTTGTTTTGGAACTTGAATTGGGTTGGAAAATGGTTGCTTCTTCTCTCTCCCTTGGCCATCCCTCACTCTCTCTTTCTCTCCATTTTTGCTTCAAATTTCTCTAAGTGTCATGACTATTACACTTATATATATAGGCCTCCCCCTATGAAATTGCCCTTGGAGTTTGATACTTATTTACAAAACATACCACTACTTGGATTTTAACTAAAATGTCCTCAAACTTTACTCAAATCGGCATTGCATTCTATTAATTTCTATAAATTTTCATAATTCAAATCTTTAAATGTATTCTAATGACTTATATATGTATAGGATTCTTTATTTGGCAAAATGACCCTTTTGCCATTCTTTTAACATTTGTATTGACATTAAGTTAAATTAATTTCTAAACTTCTACTAACGTTGTATTCTCACTTCTAATGAGGTTATCTATGGAACTTAACATTTTCACCGCCTAGTCTATTTACTATTATTAGGAAGTCAAACATTACGAAAAAGGGGTTTACCTCAGGGTTCTAGAGCAGATAGAGTGCGAGGATTCGCAGAGAGTATCTATTGCTTCATTTCTTCTGTGATGATCGGCTAGAGATTGATGGAATTCCGTGAGGAGAAGGGTGACTACTCTACTCACATGGGAGCAGTTTAAAGAATATTTCAACAAGAAGTTCTCTCCCAAGGCTTATAGGGATGTAAAGATTGAGGAGTTCTACCGTCTGGTATAGGGTAACATGACAGTGGAAGAGTACGAAAAGAAGTTTACAGAGCTATCCCGAGTAGCACCATTCATCGTTGAATACGAAGCCAACAAGTGCCATAAATTTTTACAGGGCCTGAACTTTAGAATCAAGGCACATATAGCTACTACAGAGTACAGAGAGTATGGGAGATTAGTAGCGGCAGCTTTGAGAGTTGAGAGGATTGTTCAGGCCGAGAGAGATCAACAACAGCAGAAGAGAGGACCGGGTTAGGGATGGCATGACAGGACCAGAACCAAACCTTTTCTAAGCTCTTGTCTGGAGGATCCCGTCGGGCACTTCAACGGGCTTCCCGAACCTGACTCATCAGATTAAGGAAATCCGAGAAGCGAACCTTTAGAATACTTTGCCGGTTTACTCGTTTTAACTTAAAACCTCTTTTACCCTTTTTAAAATAGTTGGGATTGGTGGAACTTTTTCCCATTTCTTTTAAACAGATTTTATAAAAATTTTGACAGCATAACAGCTGTAAATTGAACATTTCTGAAATTTATCTGTAAAGCAATTAGAACACTTCAACTATTTTCCAATTCCAACCCAACTACGATTGCCCTCAGGGCCTCAAACATGCTATTTCAAACTTAAATATAAAATCAATTTCTACTATTCGCAAAGCACAAACTTTCAACCTTCGCAACATGGAAATATGCACAACAACTAATAACAACTTATTTACAAATATGTACAACTCAAAATGATTTATTTACAACAAATTCTTTTAAGATACAAAACATGCAAAATGTTTATCATGTGGGAACATCGTTGTGTCGAGCCCACCTATAATTGAAGTGACGATCTTTAGGCCTCAACGTTATTTATAACCACACCTGATGAAATAAGCGAGCTACACAATAAAAATGAAAGGTTAGTTCGTCATATAACAATAATATTGTATAGTAGTGCTCTACTTTTATAGACGTTGAAAGTTTCCATTTGAAAACCATTTCTTATGAAAAGACCATGTGTATACTTAATACACTCAAACCATAACATGACGCTTTTATTTTTCGATTGACATCAACATTAAGCTACTATAGTATCTTGACCACTACGTGCAGAATTTACTTTGTCGCCAGAGTGGTGTAAAATCGGCTCAGTTTTAAACACAAACAATGCGGAATTTCTTCATCGCAATTGTATTACTCAATTCTACAATTCTGGTAACTACATGCAGAATTTCTTCATCGCAACCATAGCGCCCACATTTTAAATCTAACCGACTACGCGCAGAATTTCTACCTCGTCGCGTAGCGCTAACTCTTACATGGTTTCAAAATTCTTAACTCATTTCTTTTTGAAAACCTCTTATTTTTAAGTTCTCCTTTTAGACTCAATGTAAAGATCATTTTCAAAACTTTAACTCATAATCTTGGAAATCATTTTACAAAACTTTAACTACAATAATGCATATATGTTAAAAAAAAAAAAATGGAAATAGCGCAAGTGATAGAACACTTACCTCGAAATCGTGCAAGTCCGAATCAAGTGTCTCGACGAGTCTCTCGGACTTCGCTCGCTCGCTTGTTACCTACATGAAAATTTCTTATTATCACTAGTGACAACTCATACTCAACTTTAACTTTACAATAACATTTCTAATACAACTTTCTCATAAACTATCATTTTTACGCTATAACTTCCTAACTCCATTTTTTTCTCAATCTAGGCTCTCTAACTTCGATTTCTTCACAAAAGTCTAAGTTTTGAACCCTTAGGGATACCCTCATGTAGTCCGTAAAATTTTTAGAAGCCCGAAACGGAAAATAACATTTTTAGGCCTTGATATGTCAGAACAGAACATAACACAGCCCCTTGCTAGGAGCTCCATTTTCCTTCGTTCTTTTTCCTACAGTTCACTTATCTTACATTCTGGTCACACGTCAAATTTCGTTGAAAAATTTTATCGTTTGCTATGTCAAATCTACGAAAAACGCCCTTTTTCGGGCACTTTTCTTGCACTTTTTGTGTACTTTTTAACATCGAACGAGCGACGTTGGTTTTTCTTTCATATCTAAGCTTCTTTTACCTATTTATGACCAACTAAGTTCATTCCATGCAATAAAAATTACATTTTCATAGCTATTTCACCTATCGACTCTCTAACGGCACTATTTTGCGCATAACTTGTGCAATTTTTATCGGAATCGATTCGTTCCAAAACCTATGGTTTTCTATAACTTCTAGGCATCATTTGAGGTGTAGAACATGCCCATATATGTCATTTTTGCCCAGGTTATCTCCACCTCATGGTTTAAGCTCGGGATTTCTCTAACGTCACTATTTTACGCATAACTTGTGCAATTTTTATCGGAATCGATCCGTTTCAAAACCTATGGTTTTCTATGACTCCTAGGCATCATTTGAGGTGTAGAACACCCTCATATATGTCAGTTTTGCCCAGGTTATCCCCAGCCCATGGTTTGAGCTCGGGATTTTCAATTTGCCCAAAACTACTACCATTAAACTTCTATCTCTTCTACTTATCTTCCTACCCTTATTTATGGTAAAATTTGGGTTCAAAACCATCTAATTTCAGAGGTTTTCCATTGGTATTCACAGCCATGACACACACACATCCACTATTTTGTTATTTTTACACTCACAACTCACTCACAATTTTTGACAAATACTTAGAGTGCATAAAAACCACTTTTATTTCCATTATTATTAAGCTTATGGAGGCCCTTTTTGCACAACCCTAATCTACCATTTACACACCACAACATGCCATTTAAATCTCTGCATCATCTAGTTAGGGTTCTACACTTGTTTGAAGTGTAAAATTCCCCTCACAACAACACAACCATTATACCAATCAACAAACCCACTAAAACAATATCTACACCATTCCAACCATTTTCATACAATTTCTACTAACTTGAAACTTGAGAACTTGAATCTTGCTTGGAATTTGATATCCTAACTTGATTTTGCTTGGAAATGATGTTTGGAGCTTCAAAAATGGATTGGAAACCCTTTGGTCTTCTTTCCCTAAGTCTCTCCTCTTTGCCTTTCCACTTTGCTCTCCCTCTCTCAATCTCACGTTTTCTTTTTGCTTCTTTGATTCACAGCTACTTCTTGTTTGAAATGAAAAAAATTGACTAAGTCATGTATTTATATAACCATCTTTTGCTAAATGAGCACCGTGTCCTCTCTTGATGTTGGATTTACAAAATTGCCCTTAGTAATGTTATTTACTAATAACATTTATAGTTTTTAAGTCTTTACCATTTCGTTTCTAATTAACTTATTAAAGTCACTTAATGAGAGTTTTACAACTTTGTCATCCATTTATATTTCTTATTTATTAAATGACCGTTTCGCCCTTTTTATTTGATAACTTAGTTTCTGAAGCTAGGAAATGTAAAAATCGACTATAGGGGGTTACATGGCAGACAGGGGGACCTGGCAAAACCCCCAAGACCATAATCAAGTTTAGAGGACCCTCAGTGAGGCAGCAGAGTCAGGGAGCCACTTTCAGTCAGGGTTCAGTGAGGTTGCCGTCAGGTTCCTAGGGCCGAGGTAGTAGCCAGAGCAGGATACCATGGTGTGCGACCTGTAGGAGATAGCATCGGGGAGAGTGTTACCTTGGCAGTACTGGGTGTTATTACTATGGTTAGGAGGGACACCTGAAGAGAGATTGCCTACAGAGGACTACCGTAGAGAGCATTGAGTTGAGATCAGCAACTCCGGTTTTAGCCTAGTGGAGTGCTGTAAACCCTCGATTCAAGTTACGGTTAAATAGTATAATTCCAGAAATAGTTTTTAAAGTTTAATTTATTTTCGTATCGAGAGTAGGGTGTTGATTAGAGGACCCAAGACTATTATGAATTGAGATGGGTGATTATTGGATGAGACAAGCTTACTTTCCAAAGTTGAAAAGTCAAAAAATTCTACCAATGAGAAACTTCCAAGTGTGATAGAAATGTGTGATGCTTAATAAACCAATTGGAGCCATTTGATTGGTGGAATAATTAGTGATTTTTAATGGGATAAATGGACCAATTAGAATTAAGTTTATCTAGTTAAGGGTTGTTATGGGCATTTCTGGGCCACCTTTGATGGCCGGTAAAAGCCCAAGATTATCATAGAAGGCCAAAACAGTTCAAAGCCCAAGGCCTTCCAAGGAGAAGGGACTGCTTATTTTGGCTAAGGTATAGTTCGCTGAGGATTCAACATATCAGCCATCCATTTCTATACAGAATTTGGTTTATCCAACATCCAGTTCGCTGAGATATCCAGTCTATCAGACAACATATCAAAAAGCCAGTTAATCAAGACAATTCGGTTAATTGGCTCTATAGCCTGCTCAGGGGCTTAATGTATAGTCCGCTGAAGAGGTCAGTTTAGCATACACGAAGACCATCTAAAAATTCAGCTCGTTAGCTCTACAATCTACCTGAATACAGTAGGATCAAGCTCATCCTCTATCCGGATCATCCATGACTTAGCATACCCGCTGACCAGCTCATCCATCACGTTATACATCAGACATACAGATCGTCAAGTCGCAGCATCAAAATACTTGACCAGTTCACAGAGACAAAGTTCAGTCAGACTTCAGATGTTCCAGTTCGTACAGACGAGCTACCAACTAATCTAGCTCGCCTAAAGAAGATCAAACATTGTCAGACCTGTCAGAACAAAAGTCAGCAAGACGTGCCGCCCACGTCGACCTCGTCAACAATTATAACATACATTACAGCAGTCTTACCTAATCCACGTTGATTAGCCGCCTAAAACATACTTTAACCCACTTGACCTGATACATGTCAGGCATATTAAATGAACACAGTAAAATTAATTCATCATTACAATTTGAATAACATATTACTATAGCATCTCTCCACCTTATAAATAGGAGAGGATTCTCATTGTACAGACAGCACAAGAACTTCTGAAGAGTACACTTACTCTGCAGATATAGTGAAATTACAGTGGACATAGGCAAAAATTGGGCCGAACCACTTTAAAAATCCTCTGTCTAGTGTTTTATTTCTTCCATGTCTATTACACTATTCTCTACGTAAACTATAGCTTGGGCCAACGAATCTCATCGGCTAATTCCCAACATCGACATTTTGGTGTTAGAATGAGGGCTCTTCTTGCAGTCTCGACTTTTGCATCTTTGATTTCAATACCCGTGTGCTATACACAATGGTTCAAGGAAGAATCACTAGAAGTTTAGACGTATTTGCTAGCGCAGATACAATCGCTGACCAACTCGATAACATCGATCAACAAAAGGCGTCCAGTTTGCTAGAGAATATACTGGCTTGGGGGCTAGAACCTCAAATAGTCCTTTACCCGGGAATCCTCCAAGTATACCTCCACTCCTTTCTCACCAGTTTGTACCTAACACCGCTGGAGAGAACACTGTCCAGATTTTACAACGGCGTTAGAAGGCATTGGAAAACACCATGACACAACTGGTGGAGGCAGTACGGACATTAACACAGGTCCATACCGCTCAAGGCCCAGTCTAGATCCCAGCAAGAAATAGAAGGCCTACTAGGGAGGTGCCAACCCTAGAAGCATCAGTCCATTCATCAAATGTACATTCCAAAGCTTGGGCCTAGTGAGCTCATGGTGAGGAAGACTGATAGGCCCCATTCACCTTATCTTAGTACATCCGGTGACCCGCCCGACGACCCCACGGAGGACCTCCAGAGGATACCTGATCCAACTAGAAGGTTCCCGTGAAGCTAAGCCTTTTTCCTGATAACTTGAAATATAACTATACAAATAGTTTTGGTAACTCAGGATTTATATAAAAGCGGAAGTTTAAATATATTTTCATACATTCAAAACTTCATAGTAAGATTCAAATCGAGTAATTAAAACAAAAGCGTCGAAGTGGAATTCACATAATTTAAAATAGTTTAGAGTTCATATTTAGATAGGTTTACAACTCTTTCAAAATATAGTCAACATAATTCAAGTGTTAATATTTACAACCCAAAATATTTATAACAAAAGTCATGGATAAACACGCATATCAATTACAATGCAATCAAGTTCTACTATTCGTGGGTCAGAGTTTCAGCAGCTGAAGCTGTAACACCTAAAACTGCACCTTGACCTGAGGAGTTTGGTTTTATAAACATATAATACAGTGAGATAAAATCATCAGTGAGTGTTATATTATTCTAAATAAAATCCAGTTCAAAATAGTCACTTTCCTATTATTTATGAATGTATTCATAAAACATGATTGAATCATTTCACTTAACTTTAAACGTATTCATAAAACATAATTTATGAATTCTGGAACAAAATTCAGCAGCTTATATCATTTCAATATATATATATCTCGTAAACTTGTAAATTAAAGTGGTAGTATACAAATTAATAAGAATTCATTTTATAACAATACAGTAAATCAACCACCAATACTTAAATCGCCAAATGGTATACCCAGGCATATGGCAAAGCGGAATTCTACATCGCAAGGCCATATGATCGGTAACTAAGTAGTGGAATCCTACATTGCTCAGGTAGTAAGCTAGCTCATAATATACCCTAGGGAGAGGCGGAATCCTACATCGCAACTCCCAAGCGGAATCCTACATCGCTTTAGGGTATTCCACCATTACCGACAACATCATAAAATCATCCTAAGGAATACCATAGGCTGGATAAAAGATTTATAAATAAGCTACACTTCATATAAAATTCACATTTCATTCTTGAACATAAAAATTCATAAATGAGGATATCATAATTAATATAATTTATATCATGACATATTTGATCATAGAATATAATGTCATGTAAAACTTCGCAACTTTAAAATCTTATAACGTCATTTAACTTAAATAAGCTCGCATGAAATCATAAGTTTTAAAATAAATTCATTCATGCCAAAACGTTTATAAAATTCAAATGATTTAAAATTAAACAGTAGTTTCGAAACAATTTAATAACACTCACAACTTGCTTCCAAATACTTTATCACCACTTCCCGATACAGATCTCGTCCACTCGCCGGTTCACCTACAATTGGTTTCGATCGAGATTTCGTTAAAACACGGCTCGCACGAAACTAAACTTAAATCACACAAAGATTTCTAATCATGACATTTCAAGTGATTATCCTCACCCAGTAAAATCTGGAAACTACTATTCACATGCGGAAACTATCTCGAAACCAATTCATTAACGCAACATAATCTACTCGAAACTGTATGATTACAAAACCGACAATTATGCCATTCGAATCTAAAGTAACATCATCAACATCACATTCTAATGGATTCAATAAAAAGAAGATTCAAAACCAAACGAATAACATAAAACTTACACGATTTTAACTAGTTATCGCGAATTATCGTTTTTAGCGTTTCGCGCGATTCCTTCATTTCCAATTTAACTTATCGTCAATTACTACTCGTGACTTTACTTAAAACACGGAAAACAAATATTCAAACACTTTAAAGCACAAACAAGAAAAAATATGGCAGCAAGCTTAACGAATATCCATTTCCGGTTTCAACTCCGAAATTTCGATAATTTAACGATTTTGCGCGAAACAAAAACTATCCGATTAACTTAAATGTATTTCAAACTATCCTAACATCAACTTTAACGCTTTAATGGGCTTAAATACATCTCAAGGCACCTTGATAACATCATCGACACTTTCACATTCGACAACGAAAATCACAAACTAAAAACATTCGCATTCGTGGAAAACTCAACCGAATCGCTTGGAAACAATTTCTCAATACCCGAACGACTATCCGATACTTTAAAACATACCAATACTAACCATTTTCCACGACAACGAACTTGAAACTAAAAACATAACTCAACAGCCCCTAACTTTCCTATAACAGTTCACACTCGAATCGCAACGAAAACAATCGAAACAATTTCATTCCAAAAACACAACCAATAATATCGAGCAAACCTCCGCACTAACGAGGTTCTCAATCCTAAAACCCAATCATAATATCATCAATTATCAACCATAACTGAATTCTAAATATTTTCCATCCAAACTAAAACCATAATCAAAACTTACCTCTCTAAATTCATTCGAAAACTTCGAAATTCACTCGCGAAGAGTTGCCCGATAACCGATGATCAACCGAACCTATAACAGCCCCTCCTTGCTTGCATGTACTGCCTCCTCTTGGTTCCACTTCACCTCTGGCCTAGAATGGAGTTCTCGGCCTAACAGTAGCCGCTCGACAGCAGCTCACGACGACAGCAGCAGCACAACAGCTCCTTCTAGCTTGCATGCACGATCAGATTCGCTCTCAAGGTTGCTTGGAGGACACATGTAGCTGCTAGCCTTAAAGAATGACTCTCAGATCTGGTGGAAGGCCGAATGGAGAGGAGGATGATGGCTGTTCTACTCGGGTCTGCTTGGAGCACGCTCACAGTCAGATTGTAACACCGAACTGCTTTGCTTTGTTGCACTTGGTCTGCACTTGAGTTGGTTTCTCTTTCCCTTTGCTGCATGCCCGAACTGTTAAACTCACTCCCTCACTTTCTTGCTTGCGACTACAAACACACACATTTACAAATTTTTGGGTCTCTCACAGTCAGCTCTCGGATTTTCTCACACGAGCTCCTTTCCCAATTCAAGCTTTCTCGATCTCTCACTCTCTCTTGCTTGCATGCATTGCTTCTTGGTTCAGATATGCTCCTGGGTTGCTTTGCTTCAGATCTGCTATCGGTTCTCTCTTCTTCCACGAGCAGCACACACACACAACTTACTCTCGATTTTCTCTCAAAATGACATTTCGGTTTTTGCTTGAAATGGGAGACCAAATGATGTTTTTGATGAGCTTCATTTCATTATCAATTGATATATCTATTAATCAACTGAATGGTGACAGAATAACTTTTATTTATTTGCTTTTTTCACTTTTAATATTTGCTTCTCTCTTTTTTTCTTTTTTCTTTTTATAAAAACATGGCTTGCTTATCATTTGATGACACATGGTCACCATACATATCGATCTCATGCCACTTGTCACCATCATTTCATGCATTCTTTTATTTCAATTTCCAAGCTCGAATTCCGTTTTCGTCCGTCCGAAAATCCGCTTTTAATCACTTTCGCCTTCGGAATTATTTTAAAATTTCGAATCCGTCTTCACGAACTCGAATTTATTTATTTTTTGATTCTAAAATAATTATTCCGAATATTTTCAAACTCGATAAATATATTTTTTCGATTGAACGTAATCCATCGGAAAAATATTTCACTCTCCGACGAACGAGGTTTTTGGTTTTACAAAGACGCAACTCACCACTCGGGATTAAGAGTGAGAGTGAGCCAGGATGGGCATCGGCAAGTGGAGATAAGCCAAGGATATGTTCGGATTCCAGTTCAGAGAAATGAAGATGAACAACAAACCAGACGTGGAGATCCTCTTAGGGAAGACAGGCTAAACAAGCCTCCCCGGGAGAATGAACCTGTGCACCGCTCTCTTGAACCTGAACGAGAAAGGAGGCATAGGATTCAAAGTCGGAATTCACCAGACAGAAATAGTAGAAGAAGCAGACAATCTTCTGTCAACCGATCTGGAGTGCAGAACCAAATCGTTGAGGAGCTCCCTCAAAGAGTCCGACAGCTAGAAGTCTGACCCGGAACTCAAGAATACAAGGGTCAATTTGGTGAGAGAACCCCATTCACAACAGAAATTGAAAGAGAGCCACTTCCCCCAAGATTCAAAGTCTTCAACATCCCACAGTACAAGGGGAATTCTGATCCTTATGACCATCTTAATACTTTTAACGTCCAAATGGATCTCCAGACCACTAGTTCGCTAGCAAAATATCGCATATTCCCTGCAACACTTGGGGATATCCCACGAACATGGTTCACGAACCTCCTACCTCGCAACATCAGTAGTTGGGAGGAATGCCAACAGAAGTTCCTGAACCAATACAAGGCACTGTGGACGCAGCTCGTACCACCTTGCCATCTTGCAACAATTTTTCAGTGTCCTGGCGAACTGCTAAAAGATTATATTAACAGGTTCAAACGGGAAGTAACCAATGTTGAAAATCCCATCGACGAAGGAATCTTGACAGCTATCTCGGCAGGACTGAGGAAAGATGGGAAGCTGTACAAGACATCTATAAGTCCCTAGTGAAAAACTTAGGGGAATTTTATGATCGAGCATGGAAAGAGATCAGGTGGGAAGAAGCTTTCGGCTCCAAAAAAGCCACTACCCAGAAAGGGGAAACTAGCAACTCTAATCAAGGGAGGAAGAGGAGCAACGAAAGAGGCAGTCATAGGAATCAGAGAAATAGTAATCAGGTTGCCAAGAAGGCCAGAAATGGGCCTAAACCAAGCAATGACCAGAGGCATGAGCGCCCTCCCCATTTAGGTTGCTACGAGAACTATGCAGACCTGTCAGACTTTAGGGACAGGATTTATGCGATCGAAAAGAACAGGGAAAACTTTGGAAGACCACCTCTCATCCTAACTCCTGAGAGATGTAAAGATAGGAGTAAATTCTGTGCTTATCATAACGAAGTGGGACAGCACTTCTGATTGTTGGGTATTGAAAGACGTTATTGAAGAGATGATTAGAAATGGTCGTCTAAGGGACTATGCAGTCCGACTTGCAGGACAGCGTACTCAACAACAGCGACCTCACCAAAGGCCACAAGAGCAGCCAGCCCAAACCCAGCAAGAACCTGACTCTCAACTTGAACCTGCTGTAAGAACAATCCTTACAATTCATAGAGGTCTTCATATTGCTGGTACTTCAAACAAGTCACAAGAATGCTACATGCGTGAGGTCGCTCATGTACAGATCTCTGGACGAGGTGAGATAGAGGGGCCTGATAAAAAAGCAAGAGTGACATCAGTGGAGATAGTCTTTACCAAGAAAGATGCCAAGGATATTCATTGACCTCATAACGACGTCATAGTAATCCGAGCTCGTATCGAAAATGCAAAGGTCAGAAGAATAATGCTCGATACAGGAAGTTCTGTTAATGTGCTGTACAAGAAGTGCTATAACCAAATAGGGATTGGAGATGAACAGCTACATCCTTCCCCTGATCCTTTATACGGTTTCACTGGTGATGCAGTTATTCCTATTGGACAAATTAGATTGCCTTTGACTCTTGGGGATGTGGGTCGACAATCAACAGTTATGGTGGATTTCCTCATTATAGACTCCCCTTCCACTTATAACGTGGTGATAGGAAGGCCGGTAATGAACGACCTGGATATGGTCACCTCCACAAGGGCCCTAACAATAAAATTCCCAACTCCCAATGGAATCGGATGTATACAGGGTGAACAACAGTTAGCCCGTCTTTGCTACAAATATGTAGTAAACATGGGAGCAAAGGGAAAGAAGATGAGTATAGACTTAAGGCGCGAGCTCCAGATAGTCAGCACCTTTGGGGTTAATCACGACCTAGACCCCAGAGAGATAAAGGCAACTTAGACTACTAGTCCGGTTGAAGAACTGGAAGATATTCAGGTCAGTGAGGTCGACCCTAAAAGATGCCTCAAGCTGGGAAAGAACTTGGCTCCAAAAGAAAAAACCTAGCTAGCTGAATTTCTTAAGGCGAATTTGGATGTTTTCGCCTGGAACTATAAAGATATGGTGGGAATTGACCCAGAAGTGATAACCCATAATTGAACATCAATCCTCACCATAAACCGGTTTGCCAAAAGAGGAGACTAATGACTAGAGAACGTTATGACGCCTTAAAAGACGAAGTAGATAAGCTCCTAGCAAATGGATTTATCTGTGAAGCCCACTACCCGGTCTGGATAGCTAATCCCGTGCTCGTAAAAAAGAAGAATGGGAAATGGAGAACCTGTACAGACTTCACGGATCTGAACAAGGCCTGTCCCAAGGATAACTTTCCTCTACCCAGAATTAATCAACTTGTAGATGCGACAGTAGGGCATGAGCTCCTTAGCTTAATGGAAGCCTACTCAGGGTACGATTAGATTCCGATGAATCCTGGAGATGAGGAATATAACTCGTTCACCACAGATCGCGGCCTGCACTGCTATAAGGTCATGCCTTTTGGTTTGAAGAATGCTAGGGCGACTTACCAGAGGTTGGTGAACATGATGTTCAAAGATCAAATAGGAAAGACGATGGAGGTCTATGTTGACAACATGTTGGTAAAGTCAAAGAAAGCAACTAATCACGTGAGCAACCTCAAGGGGATGTTCCAAATTTTAAGAAAGTACCAGATGAAACTTAACCCCCTCAAATGTGCATTCGACGTAGCCTCAGAGAGATTTTTGGGATTCATGGTAAACAATAAAGGAATCGAGGCTAACCCATAAAAGATGAAGGCTCTGCTCGACATGAAATCGCTAACAAAACTAAAGGAAGTACAAAGCCTCAATGGCCAGATCGACGCCCTCAGTAGATTCGTTTCCAAAGACTCAGATAAATGTGTTCCATTCTTTGAAGTCTTAAAGAAAGCTAAAAACTTTGAATGGACAAAAGAATGCGAGGTCGCATTTTGGTAGCTAAATGAGTATATTGGGCGAGCTCCACTCCTGTCGAAACCAATGGAAAGAAAAACTCTGATAGTCTATCTCGGAGTATCCCAGCATGCCTTAAGCGCTGTCCTGGTACTAGAAAAAGAAAATGGAGCCTAGTATCCAGTCTACTACGTTAGTAAAAAATTGGTTGATGCAAAGACAAGGTACACCCCTATCAAGAAGCTCACTTATTGTCTGGTAGTAGCTTCCCGAAAATTGCGCCCTTACTTTCAGGCTCACAAAATTGAGGTATTGACCAAGTATTCTCTCAAACTCATCCTCCAAAAACCTGATACTTTGGTACGAATCCTGAAATAGGCTATAGAACTCGCCCAGTTTGACATCGAGTTCAAACCAAGGACAGCTATTAAGGGGCAAACACTAGCAGACTTCATTGCAGAATTTATAGGACCTACAGATGAAGTAGCTGAATCTTTAGAAGGTCCGTTCTGGGAGCTATTTGTCGATGGATCCTCAAATGAACAAAGGGCTGGAGCTGGAGTATTGTTGATCAATCTTGAAGGGCACAAAATCCTCTATGCTCTTAAATTCGGATTTTGTGCCACAAATAATGAGGCAGAGTATGAAGCTTGGCTAGCAGGGCTCCGTTTAGCCACGAAAATGCAAGCTGAACAGCTTAGAATCTTCAGTGATTCCCAGCTCGTGGTATGTCAAATTAAAAGAGAATTCCAAGCTAAAGGAACAAGGATGGCAATCTACCTTGAGAAAGTCCAAGAGTTGTTAAAAAATTTTCAGAATTATGAGATCAATCAAATCCCACGAGCTCAAAATTCTCATGCAGATGCTTTAGCTCGCTTAGCAACAGCTCAGGAGACAGATTTCTCTGGAGACATACTAGTCGAAGTCCTGTCCAAGCTGAGTACAGAACCTGTTGAAGAAACAGTGCTCCTGAACTTGGCAAAAGACTCATCGATGAACCCTTTGGTGGATTACTTACAGGAAGGTAAACTGCCGAATGATAAGTTGGAAGCCCGTCGTCTACGAATGCGAGTTGCAAGGTACTGTATCTATGATAATAGACTTTATAAGAAAGATTTTTAGGCCCTCTGCTATGATGTATCGATGAACCAAATTACGCTACCATCTTAAAAGATATTCATGAGGGCCATTGCAGCAACCACGCTAGAGGGTTATCTTTGGCTCAAAAGGCACTGCGCCAGGGATTCTACTGGCCGACCATGAAGTAGGATGCCATCGATTTGGTGAAAAAATGCGATAAATGCCAAAGGTTCTCTAAGATCCCGTGAGCCCCGCCTGTATACCTGTAACAGATGATCAGTTCATGACCCTTCGCCATCTGGGGCATGGATCTGATAGAACCCCTCCCCACAGGTCGAGGCAGATGTAAATATGCCATTGTTGTAGTAGATTACTTCACAAAATAGGCAAAAGCAAAGGAACTTGCCGAAATCTCTATAAGGAAGGTGGAAAAATTCGTCTAGGATCACATCATTTGTAGATTTGGAGTTCCTCAGCAGCTCGTCACAGACAATGGAACCTAATTCACGAGCGAACAGTTTCTCAAGTTTTACAATGACCTGGGCATCACAAAAAGTTTCTCAGCAGTAGATCATCCCCAGGCTAATGGTCAAGTTGAAGCCATTAACAAAATCATTAAACAGATCCTAAAGACCAAGCTTGAAGCTAGGAAAGGAGCATGGGTAGACGAACTACAAAAAATGCTTTGGGCTTACAGAATGACAGCTCGAAGCACCATTGGAGAAACCCCTTTTTCAATGGTCTATGGATCCGATGCAATGATCCCTGCGGAGTTTGAAATAATTAGCCAACGGAGAGCAAGTTTTAACCCCGAGGAAAATAACCAACTACTAGAAGCAATCTCCTCGAAGAAACTAGAGACACAGCGCGACTGAGAGTTGCAACCTATCAACAAAGAGTGGCTAGATATTACAACAAAAAAGTCCAAGTTCGAAAATTCCGACCAGGAGACCTGGTGTTATGACAGATTCTTCTGGGGGCTCGAAATCCTAATGATGGCACCTTAGGACCCAACTGGGAAGAACCTTACATCGTCTAGGAAGACATTGAAAATGGAGCATACCACCTAGTAGACATGAGCGAAGCAACACTTCCTAGGGCTTGGAATGTAGTGCATCTCAGGCGTAGATAACGCTCTCTCTCTCTCTTCTGCTTGTAATTTCTGTAAAAATTACGTATATAGCACGTGACAAGACCCAAACCAGATTCCTTCTAGGCTAGTATCTGGTAGGTTTCGCCTGGCACTCCAACGACCCCTTCTTAAGCTCGACCAGTAAGCTAAATGGAATCGTGGAGTGAACCCTGAAACTTACCCGTTTTGTTTTTGCTTGGAAACTGATTTAATATTACTATGTCAAAATTAGTTAGGTTGATTTACTTGATTTGAAAACTTTCATTTCCGTTTAAAGTGGTAAAAGTAACCTTTTCATTTTCAATTTCTAAAATATTTCTAACGAAAATTCGGGCAGTATAACGGTTGCATTTGTACAGTTTCCAATTTCCTGCAAATGAAATAAACACTCCTAAAAATACATCATTCACAACCCAACTTCAATTGTTCCACAAATCACATTTTTACAAACATACAAATACTCAAATAAAACCTCAACGAAAATCAAACATTTTTCTTGTCCAAGAAAGCTTTATGATTCATTTGCATCGTAATACATACACAATTTATATCGATAAGGTAGGCATACCAAAGATACAAAAGGTGGCAAGCAAATGTTTAACTTTAATTACACCAAAATTGCGTTAAAACTTGTGCGATGCATTCGTCATCATAGCCGCATGATTTGGTTGTTGAAGTTTTTATTTTTGTTTTGCGTCACGACCGTCTAAGCGAATACCTATAGAGGTTTTATAATATATACAAAACAACAATATAAACTTAAAACAACTTCAATGATTACATAATTTCACAACTAAACAATTGTAATTTAACTTATTAAAAATGTAGAAAACTTTTCATAAATTTTTTTTTACTTCTAAAAGCACCATTTGTACCCCCTAGTCTTTATGTCATGTGGTGGTTTTGTTTCTAACCCCAATCGTGATGCTATTAACACTCTCAGCAACCACGTAGCGGGATTTTCGGCATCACCAACCGTGGTGCAAGCTGCTATATAGGCTTAGCGACTACATTACGGAATTTACTTCATCACAATATGTAGCACTGTGCTAAACTGAAACTCTGAGCGATTACGGGCGGAATTTTTTGCATCGCTCACCATAGCGCTTATTCATACATAACTTTAAGGGGTATACGAAAGGCTTTGAAAATCTCTTTTTCTTTACTAAGTGCTCATAGCACTACAACAACTTTCTTTTGAAATTTCTTTCGAAAACAATAACATATCACTTAACAACACAATTGAACACAATATGAGTTAGTGTGCTCACCTTGATTCCACACTCACCCACGAGCTCTAATGAACCTCCCTCGGTCCGCTAGCCTGCTCTGAACCTACACATCATATTCTTATTCAAACTTTGCTAAAATAACCTTCATTAACTATAAATGAAGCTTGAAACACAATGAACTCTATTAACCACTCTTTACACTACAACTTTCTCATCTAGTTTCGAACTTGACCGAGGCCTTTAAATTCCAATTTCTTTGCAAAAACCTTAATTATTATCACCTAGGGACACTCCAGAATGCTTAGAATGGTAACCGAAAGCCCGGAACTCAAAATCACCATTTTAAGACCCCCTAAACCTGAATTGAATGAACAGCCCAAGGCTCTGTTTTCTTTCATTCTTTTTCCTACCGTCCTCTTATCTCACATTTTGGTCACCCGTAAAATTTCATCAAAAAATTCTATCATTTGCTATGTCAAATCTAAGAAAAATACTCTTTTTTGAGCACTTTTTGATGCACATTTTTGCATCTGACATGCGACGAATTCAATTCTTTCGTATCTAGGTTCTTTTACTTAATTATGATCAATTACATTCATTTCATGCATTAAAAAATGCATCTACATACATATTTCACCTTACGACGTCATACATGCACTATTTTAGCCATAACTTCTTCAATTTTTATCGAAATCGTTCCCTTCCAATTCCTATGATTTTCTATGATTCCTAGGCATGTTTTGAGGTCTAGAACAATCTCAATTAAGCTCATATAGGTTAGGTCTCTAAGGCCCCTTCATCTACCTCGAAATTTCCTACTTATCTCTATGCTTGGTTTCTCTCAATTTTTACCCATTGTCGCATTGTAATTCTCTTAGACATTTCATCAAACATAATATCTACAACTCAACTCAATCAACGCATGCTTCAATCCACACTTAGGGTTTCATCTACATAAACATAATTTTCCATAACTTGCATGATTTCTTTCAACTTAAGCTCTCTTTTTCATTCATGAGGCTTCTAATGTTGTTTTTGATTAAAACCCCCATCAAATTACTTCTCAAAACTAATCTAATCATCATTTCATCATTCAAACCCAACTACAACAATAATCTTATGAAATCTTGAAGAAAATAATGAGAACTCACCAAGTTTTTGCTTAGGGTATGATCTTCTAGCTTGAAATGGCTTAAAATCTTGTTTTGGAGGCTTAGAAAATGGGTTGGACAAGCTTTCTTCTTCCTCTCCTCCTTATGAACGTCCCTCGTCTCTTTCCTCTCTATTTTTGCTTCAAAATGTCTCTAAGTGTCATGACTAACATCACATATATATAGGCTTTCACTTAGAAAATGCCCTTGAAGTTTGATACCTAATTACATGCATGCCACTCCTTGGAGCTTTACCTAAATCTCCTCCACCTTTGCATCATTTCCATAATATTCTATTAGCTTTTATATGCTTTCATAATCCTCCCTAACTAACTTGTTCTAATCATGATCATAGGCATTTAATTTAGCAAAATGACCATTTTACCCTTGTCGACATTTTTGCATTACAATTAGTAGACAACAACTTTAACACTTTCTACGTGAACCATTTACAACTTATGAAATTTTATTACATAATCTATCGTATATTACTAGGGAGTTCACGGGTGAGAATAAGGGCTTACAGCACGAGCTCCGGAATTCCCATCAAAATTACTGACACAAATTGATTAAGTGTTTTTTAATATGGAGCTGTAAAATGTAGGGAACGAGCGGCAGAATCAAGCATCTATTCACCCTAAATAGATAAGGGGCTTAAAATCAACACAAAAGCTGACCCCATACCTACCTTACAAAGGGCCAAGTTTCATAAGACTAAGAGCTTGTACACCTAATTATAGCTCGTTAACAGATCTACCCCGTCAAAGATTACTGCAAATATTTGACTCTCCAGAGACTGGACATGACACATCAATAGAAGACCTTCTTAGTTTGGTTTAAATACCCTAAGACGATTAAATATGTTGTAAATGCTCAGGTTCCGACCTTGTGAGCGTAGCAGAGGTTACAACCTCCCCAACTCTTGCTATAAGTACTCGGGTTATAACCCTTTGAGCTTAACTTGAGAGGCTTCATATGCTGACAAACTCAGGCTTCAACCTTTTAAACACAGCTTGCTGTAAATGCTCGGATACATCCTGTGAGCGCAATTCACTGTATAGCTCAGGTTTTAACCTCTAAACTCAGCCTAGGTTCCGACCTTCATAACTTGTTGTAAATGCTCAGGTCTTTAACCTTAAGAGCGCAGCCTGTTACAGAACTTGGGTCATAACCCTTTGAGTGTGTCCCAAAAAAATGTATCATGCTATATAGCTCAAGTTTTTACTCTTTGAGCACAACCAGTTGTACAGGCTCAAGTTACGACCTTGCGAGCGCAACTCGTTGTATCAGCTCGGGTTCTTGCCTTTTTGGAGCACAGTTCGGGTTTTACAAAAGTCTTATTCATCTTGCTAAATGAATTTACTATTTGTTATACAGGTCATTTTACAGATGATTTGGCAAAGATGTGCAAAATAATAACGAGCTCGCGAGATTCGTATGACATTTTCAATTGTGAAATATTTCATCAGTTATTCTTACAAGAAATATAAACAAATAAGCCAACAAATTATATTTGA
Organism: Dimocarpus longan; assembly: GCA_022984855.1. Classification (NCBI taxonomy): domain Eukaryota; kingdom Viridiplantae; phylum Streptophyta; class Magnoliopsida; order Sapindales; family Sapindaceae; genus Dimocarpus; species Dimocarpus longan. Next base: position 1,870,369 of record CM041026.1, read on the forward strand.
ATCAGAAGTTGTATATAAAAGCCTCAAAATGAGGACCAATTGTCTATTACAAAAGAGAGAAGAAAACAATGTAAAGGAACAAAAAATTTTTCCTAAGTGTCAGCTCGATGACATTCTTCTATTTGTTTCCACCATGGGAAGTTAAGGGCCCAGCAACTGCATCATGCGAGGTCGTTTCAGGTGGGGCATCAGCTTGAACGGTCTCCGAGGTTGAAGCCTGAGGAACTTCAACAGCAGCTGTGCAGCATCTAGAGCAGCTTCCTCCTTAAACCTTTCTACTTCAGTAAGACCTCCCTCACTGAAGCAGGTCAAATCTATCTCAGGATGATTTTTCCAAAGGATCCAGAGGAAGTTACTTGCTGTCTCCTCTACTGCTTCCTCTCTGACCTTGATTATCTCCTCCTTGAGCTCCTCAACCTTTTTCTCAGCGGCCTCCGCTTGTTGAATGACCGTTGCCAAGTCATGCTTCACCTTATCCCGTTCTTCTTCAGCATTAAGAAGCTGAGCAGTAAGCAGAGACCTCAAGGATCTATACTCATCCTCCTGGCGAGCTAAAGCCTCTTCAGCCTCATTCTGAGTAGCTCGAGCATTCCTCAATTGGGTGTCCAGCATGGATTCCGCTATTTTGGCCCTGAAAGCTTCTTGAGACATGAATGCCAGCTCGCTCCTCGCCTGATCCCTTTCCGCTTTAAACTTTTCCTTCTCAACCTCTGACTTCTGGAATTCAGATTGGAGACACTTATTTTCTTCTTTCAGGACTAGCGCCTCCTACATCTGCTTCCTGATCCCCATGGAAGTTTGCAAATTAATAAGTCAGTATTGAAGGAAAGAAAATATGCAAAAAATGACTAAGTGTCAGAAAATACCATGACAGAGTGGCGGAGGGACCAAAAGAACAAATCATTATCAGTTAGCTCTTTTGTATCCAGCTTCCTAGCATGACCCCCAAGAAACTCTGGCAGGAGTTCCAACACTCCTTCGAGATAGAGCGACCTAGGAATACGCTCAAACTCACCCTCGGACTCTGATCTTTGACTCCTCTTCGAAGTCGCAGGTTGCTTTCCCTTTTCAACCCGGGGGCATTTATGTGGAGCTCGCTTCACCACAATTTTTCTTTTTGTGCCTATGCTTGAGGCAGCAGGAGCGCCACTCGTTGTAGTGCCTTCAATTAGGACTCGATCTGAAGGGACCCCTCCAGTTGAAGCATCACCCCTTGTAGCTATTCCCTCGGCAGCCCACTCCTGATCGCTTTCGATCTCAATTGGCTAAGAAACAGGGGGTTGGGACTCTGTAGGCACTACAGCCCGTTCAGACGTAACTGCCTCGGTAGAAGCAGAGGCTGCAGGAGTAGCAGTTGATTGAGCAGTGCGGCGTTTAGGACGCTGCTCTAGATAAATTTTTGCCATTGGTGGAACGTTTAAGGGATCTGGATCAACAATTCCTCTAGCAGCTTGGAGTACAGAAACGAGCTCACGATGCCCTCGAGTGCCGATATCTTTCCTAATATCTATCAACTCGTTATCTTGTGTTGGCGCGAGCTGGAACTGTGCAAGAAGATTATCGTCAAAAGCCTGTGCTGTGCTCCCCTCTTCGAAATTCGCAAACGTACGAAAGTGACGTCTCTCCTCTGCAGTTATATCCCCTTTACTTCTATCTACATAAAACAAAACAAAAAGCATTAAAAGAAAATAAACAGAAGATTATATAGCTCACAAAAAGCCACCCCATAAGTACCTAGAGTCATAACAAAGCTACGATAATGAAGAGGGGTGAGGGAAGGATAGGAGATATAAAACCATGTTGATTTGTATTCTCCTACGTTGGATTTGCCCTTTATCTGTCCCTTCAGTAAAAGGCCCTTGAAATCCGACTTATGGGCTGTTAAATAATATATCTCCTCGCGAGGTCTCCTTTTCGAGCTACCGACTCCCTTCATGCTATAAATATGGGATAAGATGCGTGGATTAGGGGCCTCCAGTCCATTTCTAAAGAAAACCAATGCCATCAAGGTAAGCTGGGCATATGAGTTCAGAGTCAACTGGAACGGGCTGAGTCTTATTCGATTCAGAAAATCGACGAGATAGCCGGGGATCGGGAATCTGAGCCCGTGTTTCATATGAAGAATACACATAGTAATATAACCATAAGGAGGGAAAGCTGAGTGATCAGAAGAAGATGGGAGCATGATGCGACATCCCTTTGGAAGACGATACTCTAAGGCTATTCCACCCAGCTCGTCTAGCTCTAGACTTGAAGGATGGTATGTGAATACATCACGAGCAGTCTTGCCGAAAGGCCGTACTGTCGTTATAGGATCCACCTGAGCCGCAAACTCCTCAGCAGCGTCCTCACTACTGGAAGTTGCCCCTCCGACCTCGCAGACTATTCCCAGGTCACTACCTTCCACACTAGAGCTAGTGCTGGGAATATCATCTACTCTGTGCTCTCGGCGAATGCGACCTGAAGACATCTACACATAAACAGGGAATAATTAGGTCTCTATCTACAGACCATCCCTACCTATACCTAAAATATTTAATGCATTTCTAAAGGTCTACAGGTCACAAACGCAGCACAGATCACTAAAATCATAGGGTTTCTACCTACAACTAAAACGAGCTAAACAACCTATAGAAGTTCCAGCTTACAGTTCGCTTACTCAATAATCACAAATAGCAAACTCAGGTATAACACCCAGCAAACAAGATCAAGATAGCGAAAACTGAAGCGTCATAACAAAGAACAAAGTTTCAGAAAAGGAAACACATGAAAAACAACGCAAAAGCTTAAGCCAGAAAATGCACTATGCAAGTACATCAGAAACGAAAGCTAGAAAACAAGAAAAGTGTGAATAGCTTACTCTAAAGCAAGATGAAGCAAGACCGCAATCGGAGTGATGATTCATAAATTCTGATATGCCGGTGCTGTAGAAATAAATGAAGCGAAGGTTAAAGACGAATGGAAGATGAAACGTTTTGAAAATGATAAGATGAAGCTGAAAAGGACAAAAAACCTGCCTTATATAGGGGTGCATGACTAAAACCTCGACCATCAGATCTGGTGGCTCCTCAATCTCCTCAGATCCAAAGGTTTAGCGCAATTCAAGGGATATGGTCATCATGCGCTATCAGTTGAAAGACGTGCATTAAATACACCTAAAAAGAAACGTACCCTGCACGACAACCAGCATGCCTACCACGTGTCCCACGATAGTTTGGAATTTGAAAAGATAAAGTAATTGTTCCCTCCAAACCAGTCACCGAATCAGATGTCCTCAGCTTTTACCAGCGGTCTATCAACTTCCAGCCCGCGAAACAAACTGAAAACTAGGGGCTGGTGTTATGGGTATTTCTAGGCCACCTTCGATGGCCAGTAAAAGCCCAAGATTATCATAGAAGGCCCAAAACAGTTCAAAGCCCAAGACCTTTCAAGGAGAAGGGACCGCTTATTTTGGCTAAGGTATAGCTCGCTGAGGAATCAACATATCAGTCATCCATCTCGATACAGAATTTGGTTTATCCAACATCCAATTCGCTGAGATATTCAATCCATCAGACAACATATCAAAAGGCTAGTTAACCAAGACAATTCAGTTCATCGGCTCTATAGCCTGCTTAGGGGCCTAGTAGTCTGTTGAAGAGGTCAGTTCAGTATACACGAAGACCATCTAAAAATTCAACTCGTCAACTCTACAATCTACCCAAATATAGTAGGATCCAACTCATCCTCTATCCGGATCATCCGTGACGCAGCATACCCACTGACCTGCTCATCCATCACGCTATATATCAAACATATAGATCGTCAGGTCACGGCATCAAAATACTTGACCAGTTTATAAAGACAAAGTTCAGTCAGACTTCAGATGTTCCAGTTCGTACAGACGAGCTCCCAACTAATCCAGCTCGCCTAAAGAAGATCAAACATTGTCAGACCTATCAGAACAAAAGTCAGCAAGACGTGCCACCCACGCCGACCCCGTTAACAATTACAGCATACATTACGACAGTCTTACCTAATCCACGTTGATTAGCCGCCTAAAGTATACTTTGACCCACTTGACCTGACACATGTCAGGCACATTAAATACACACATTAAATGTAATTCATCATTACAATTTGAATAATTACATATTACTGTAGCATCTCTCCACCCTATAAATAGGAGAGGATTCTCATTGTACAGACAACACAATAACTTTTAAAGAGTATACTTACTTTGTAGATATAGTGAAATTACAGTGGATGTAGGCAAAAATTGAGCCAAATCACTCTAAAAATCCTCTGTCTAGTGTTCTTCCTCAACCCTCTTTTTTATTTCTTCCATGCCTATTACACCATTCTCTACGTAAACTGCAGCTTGGGCTAAACGAATCTCGTCGGCTAATTCCCATCGTCAACAAGGGTCAAGATGAGATTAAATGAAATTTAAGGACCACTTTGGTGATTTTCAAGAGGGATCATTTGGCAAATTTGACCCCATTATAAATAGGCAACTCTCTTGCAAATTTCATTTGCTTCTCATGTTGGAAAACCAAGAGAGTGAGGGATTGAGTGCCGTCCAAAGCAAGAGGGGGAGACAAGGAATTTCAAGCAATTTTCTTCAAGCAAATCATCACCAAATCTTACCTTGTCATCAACCAAAGCTACTAGATCAAGTTTAGAGCAAAAGCAAAGCATAAGTAAGTGAGTTTTCTTGTGTTCAATTACCTTAGATCTCATAGAAACCCATTTTAATCTTGCTTGAAAAGTTAAATTTGAGTTTAAAGGTTGAAACTAGGATGGTTGATGATGAGTTTGGTGTGTTTAGTGTGCTAGAAAGTGAAGAAATGATGATGGTTCCTTATTGATGTCAATTTCGACAATGCTTAGGGTTTGTGATGTAATTGTTGTTTTAATGTTTTGAGCTTAAATCTAAGTATATTTGAGACTAAGAAACCTCATAGAAGTGATAAAATTGAAAAGGATAAAGTGTAGAGACAATTCTGGCGTTTTTGACTTAGTTAAAAGGCATGAAGGGATCTCTTGTAAAAGTTTCTTTTAATGTTTGAATTGAATATTTTTGATCATATTTGAGTGAATAAACATTAGATATGAAAGAATTGAACTTATGGCATGATTGGTATAAAAGTGTGCTTTGAAAATTTATGAAAAAGTATACTTTTTGGCTAGAAACATTCACCCGACGATCGTTTCTTTTCGAATTCGCTACATGGCTGACCTAAATATGAGTTAGGGAGGTGATTGGAGTGAAGACGGAATGAAGAAAAGCTAGGGGTTGACCCCTAGCATGCATTCGGCCAAGGAGGGTCTAAAATTGGGTTTTTTCGTTTCAAGTTTCAAAAAATTATTTCGAGCATTCCGGGGTGTTCCTAGGTGATAATAAATAGGTTTCGTAAAAAGAAATTGAAATTAGAATGCCTCAGATGAGTTAAAACTTAATTGCAAAGTTTAGGCAAAAAAATGGCTTTTATAGAGTTAGTTATGTTAGAAACAATTAGCTTTGTTTTAGTAAATTTATTGATTCTAAATGAGTATTGGATGTTTTAGGGTGAAAGCGGAAAGGATTTCGAAGGAGATTCGCTTTTGATCGTAGGACGTTTTGTGAGTAGAAAACCAACCCTTTCGAGTGTAGTGTTGTTTAAATTTTCTTTTATGATTATCTGCGTTTATATCATTATATAATTAAATTGTATATGGTAATCATATCTTTTGAGTTTTAAGTTAAGTTTGTATTTTTATCAAGAATGAAAGAGAATCAAAGATTTTAGGTAGGTTGCATAGTAAACGAGTTTATTTTAAAAAGACTGAGTAAAAGTATTTTAGTACCCTAATGGCTTACCCTAGTCCCAGTTGAGTATCTAGTAGAATGCTTTATACGTGCACGGTAGATATGAGAGAATTACTAACTAAGAGGGAGAGGGTCAGTTGAGTCACCCTCTACATATAAAGGGTAGTGTAGTTCAAGCAGATAGCATAGAGGTAACACATGCCCAGAGTTCGCACATCGGTGACTACACAGGGTAAGTTCCTTAATTCCTAGTGGCTAGCTAAAGGTTTAAGCTGCCATGACTGGAGTATTTTCCCTGGGTTACCATCAAGACAAGAATTGAGTATAAGTTTTTGAAAGAAATTTGAAATGAGTTTTAGAAATAGTTTTGTTTGAAATGTTAAAAAGTATTTCAGAAAAATACTTTGGTTTATTAAGCTGTTTAAGGTTTATCTCACTGAGTTATACTCACCATTTGTTTTCCATGTGTTTCTTAAATTGTTCCCTTTGGTGCAGGAGTGAGTCGTCCAGTAGACGAGGCTGAGATTGACGAGCGGATAAACTGACGGATGACTATACCTTATTATATAGCTCATATTTTTTCCATGCATTTATTGTATATAAATCATGATGTAAATGATATAAATTAGTAAACATAAATATCAGTTGATGGATGCGCATTTTATGAAAAGGTTTTGAAAAGAAAATTCTAGATTTCCATCAATTTCATAAATATTATGATTGATTTTGGATGAGGGCCTGAGGCCTCTGGTAGTAGAGATTGCGTGCCATAGAAGTGTCTTAAATTGCTTTTGAAATTACAGGATGGCATAGTTCAATAAACAGTTGGCATGCTGCCAGATTTTCAATAGAAAAACGAAAAACTTTTACACTTGCCACCTAATAAATGGATTCATTATAAATTTTAAATAAGTAACAGTGTGTAAACCCTCGATCCTAGTTACAGATAAATAGTATCCTTCCTATAATAATTTTTAAAATTTAATTTATTTTCGCATCGCAAGTAGGATCTCGATTAAAGGACCTAAGAAAATTAGGAAATGATATGAGAGAGAATTAAGTGAGATGAGCTTATCACCTAAAGTCAAAAAGTTCATCCAATAGAAATTATCCAAGTATGATAAAAGTTATGGTATACAAGTGAGCCATTTAGAACTCTTTGATTGGTGGATGTAATTAGTGGATTTTAATGTGACAAATGAGCCAATTAGAATGAAGTTTATCTAGTTTTGTAAGCCTTTACCCAGATTTATTATTTTATGGTATTAAAAATCTTCGAATTGAGTTACGGTCGAATCGTAGGCCTCTAGTAATGCTATTTGAGGTTTATTATATTTTCGTATCGCAAGTTGGATGTCGTTTGGTTGACCTTGGTATGAATACAATGTGATTAGAAGTGATTAGAAGAGATTTATGTGCTAATCAAGCGAGATGAGCTCAAGGAATAAAGTAAAAGATATTTTATTTTAACCACTAAGACATGAGATAAGTGACTTTTAACATTGGTGGCTATGGTTGTGCCACGTGTCATCTATTGATTGGTTGAAGAAATAAGTGGATTAAAATGTGCCAAGTGGACCAATAGAATATATAATTATTTATTTTTAGGCACTAGTGCAATTATTGAAAGTTTAAGGTGATAAAGTGAGATTTTCTTGAGGAACTTTTTAGCAATTGAGCATTAATATATACATAAGTGAATTTTGTCTCATTTGAATCAAAGTTTGCCGTGAAAAACAAGAGAAAGTTGAGAGAGAGAGTGGGTAGAGAGAGAGGAGAAAAAGGAAAGCTACACGTGCGGTCGAGAAAGAGAGAAGAAGAGAAGGTGATTCGGTCCGTATCTCGCCTCGGTTTCTTTACCGAAGTTGCTCCTTATCATCTCCTCTAGCTAATCAAACAAATTTGAAGTAAAGTTGTCGCTTATTGGGTGAGTTATTTAAGTTCAAAATTTGTTAATTTTCATGAAACCCATTTCCTTTTTCGTTTCTTTTTTGAATCCGAATTTAGGGATAATGATAGGGTGATGTGATGATGATTTTGGTGTGCTTTGTGAGTGATTTAATGAAAGAAAAATAGAAGAAAAAAAAGAGAGAGAGAAATTCGACCAAAAATAGATTTTTTCTAGAATTCTATTTTGTTTTCGATTTTAAGGCATTAGATTGATGTTTCAGAGGTTAGGAAATAATCCTATGAAGTTAGATTTCAAAAACGAAAGGTTTAGGATTGATTTCGGAGCTAAACGGACGAGTTGAAGGATATTTTTCGAAACCATTCGAAACGTTTAACTTTCGAAACTGTTTATTTAATCATGAATGGGTGTTAGAACACTAAAGGATTGATTGTTAAAATTGTCAGATGTTCGAAGCGAAAAGTGATTTTTATTAATAAGCGAAATAGGACAAATTTCATTCCGAGCTTCTAGCGATGAAATTGAGTATTCTGAGGTGTTCCTATGTGATAATAAATAGATTTCATAAAAAGAAATCAGAATTCAAAAGTCTCAAATAAGTTAAAACTTATTTGTGAAGTTTAGGCGAAAAAGAGCTTTTATTCAGTTAGTTGTGTTAAAAACTATTTATAGCTTTGTTTTAGTAAATTTATTAATTCTAAATGAGTATTGGATATTTTAGGGTGAAAGTGGGAAGTATCAGAAACTTCCAGAATAGGTTCACGGTTGCTCGAAGGGCATTTGGTGAGTAAAAAACTAGTTATTTCAGTGTTGTTATATTTATTTCTTATTAGTTGTTATATATATAAATGATTGTATTTCATTTATTATTCATGTGAGTTTATTTATATATAATTATGTGATTTGTTAAAGTTATAATGAGAATCTAGAACGTGAGTTTTAAACTAGGTATATATTATTACCTAGAACGTGCTAGAAGTAAATATTTTAGGTTTTATGCCTTGAAAATGAGTTTATTTTAAAAAGATCGAGTAAAAGTATTTTAATATGCCAATGGTTTACCCTAGCCCTAGTTGAATACCCAATAGAATGCTCCATGCGTGCATGCTAGATGTGAGAGAGTTACTAACTGAGAGAGAGAGAGAGAGAGAATCAGTTAAGTGACCCTCTACACGTATAGGGTAGTGTAGTTCAAACCGATTGCGTAGGGATAATGCGTGCCCAGAGTCACGCATCAGTGACTACATAGGGTAGATTCCCTAATTCCTAATTGTTAGCTAGAGATTTATGCGGCCACGACAGAAGTAGTTTCCCTGGGTTACCATCTAGGTGAGAAACAAAAAAGTTTTCAAAAGAAATTCGAAGTGAGTTTCAGAAACAGTTTTATTTGAAAGATTAAAAAGTATTTTAGAAAAATACTTTAGTTTATGAAATTGTTTAATGTTTATCTCACTGAGTTATACTCACCATTTGTTTTCCATATGTTTCTTAAAATGTTCCTTCAAGTGCAAGAGCGAGTTACCCAGCAGACGAGGATAAAACCGACACGCGAACTGATTGACGGATGACTACTTTTCATTGTATAGCTCATATTTTACCATGCATGTTTTGTATGTAAATCATGGTGGAAATGATGTACATTTGTAAATATAAATATCAGTTGTTGGATGCATGTTTTAAAAAGAAAATTCTAGATTTTTACCGATTTCATAAATATGATGATTTATGTTATGATTGAATTTGAATGAGGGCCTAAGGCCCTTGGTAGTGGAGATTGCCTGCCCTAGAAGTGTTTTAAATTGCTTTTCAATTTGTAGGGTGACTTAGTTCAATAAACAGCTGGCATGCTACCAGATTTTTATTAGAAAAAAAAAATGATCTTACCACCAATAAAATGAGTTAGAAAATAAGTTAAATTGAGTTTCAATGCTCTGACGGGATTTCTTCAGACCAAAGTTAGGGTTCATCGAAGTTCTGTCAGTGTTCTATAAGGTCTTTCTCGAGTCCAGATGAGGGATTCGGGAAGGGTTTCATCCATTTGGTATCAGAGCTTTTGGTTTAAAGTTGTTTAGAAAATTTTTGAAAAACTGTGCATCCAAAAGTTATCTATACATTTTATCTAACATTCTTGGTTTTTGTTGTAATAGAGCTATGCATTTAGGTAGTTGCCCTCGTACGCACAGAGTCATCACTGAGACTCCACCTGTTCCTTCTACTCCACTAGAGGCTGAGGAGCCCATTCATGAGTCTGTAAATGAGCCTCAGACTCGAGTGCAGCCAGAGCCACCAGTGGCAGAGCCAGTAGTCGATCCTATTGAGAGATTGGCTTAGATTATACAGGGTATGAGACCTTGCACACCAGGCGCCACGTAGAGAGAGCACGAAAGCTAGGTGCCGAGGGTTTTGATGGAGTAAGAGGTCCTGTTGCAGCTCTTCTAGAGTGGCCAGAGAGTACAGAGCGGGTTCTAGAGTAGAAGGAGTGCGAGGATCAGTAGAGAGTATCTATTGCTTCATTTCTCTTTCGAGCTTTCGCTAGAGATTGATAGGATTTCGTGAGGAAGAGAGCGACTACTCCGCTTTCATGGGAGCAGTTTAAAGAGCATTTCAATGAGAGGTGCTATCCCAGGGCTTATAGGGATGCGAGGATTGAGGAATTCTACTACTTGGTACAGAGTTAATATGACGGTGGAAAAGTGCGAGAAGAAGTTTACCGAGCTGTCCCGCGTGGCACTGTTCATGGTCGACGATGAAGCCAACAAGTGCCATAAATTCCTGCAGGGCCTGATGTAACATGTTGTTTCGGTGTCTATATAATTTATTAAATATTGATTATATATTAAGGGATGATGTAAATAATTATCCGTTCGGATCCGGATGAGTAATTGAATTTTTATAAAATTCTCCAGACGAGTCCGGGGATAATTATTTAATTCAATCTCGTAAAATAAAATAGAGCATTCGGATTTAAATATTTATTCGAAATCTAATAAAGTTCTCATATGTGAATTTGGATTTTATTAAATTTCCAGGCGGACCCGAAGCGAATCCGAGCGAAATTCGTAAAGTGCGAATTAAATGCATTAAAAATTGATGTGTGAGAGTTGGTGCATGGTGGGACAAGTGGCTTGAGAGTTTAACACTTGTAGGACAAGTGTCCAAAATGAAGACAATATATATATTAACATGTGAAGATAATGGGTAAAGCAATAAACTTTTAAAAAGCAAAATGTTTTCATTCGGTTTGCATTGTCCTGAGACCCGAGAGAGTGAAAGATAGTGATCAAAAGAGAGAGAGTTTGTGAGGAAACAAATCCTCGGCCAAGAACAAATCTGATCGGTGGTTGTTGTTCGTGGAAGAAGAGAGAACCGAGAAGAGTGAAATGGAAATGGTGAATGTGAGCTCGTGCATGCAAGAGCTAAAGTGAAGAGCAAGAAGCAAGCTGGAAGTGAGCTGTTCGGTGAGATTGGAAGACCATCCAGATCTGAATGTGAAGCTGGTGTAGCAAGGAAGAAGTGAAGCACGGGCAGCAGCTGGTAAGCTCGTGAAATCGTGAAAGAAGGAGGAAGTGCAGCTCGTGAGGAGAGCTGTCCGTGAGCTGATCTGAGCTCAGACCGTGAGCTGGTGGGCTGATTCAGGTAAGAACAGCCCTTAACTTCCTCTTCTTTTGATCTTTGTCTTAGATGAGAGCCACAAGAGTGTTGCATGTATGTTTTTATGAATGAAACTGTTGTTGTCGCTATTGAAGTACTGCCGTAAGGAGCTGAGCTGCTGCCTTGCTGTCGCCGTGAACCTGCTGGTGGCGTGAAGCTGCTGCTGGTGGCATGGAAGTGTTGTCGTCGTCGCTGCTGTGAGCTGTTGAGCTGAAGCCGTGCTGCTGCTGTCGCCGTGTGCTGTCATCGTAAATTAGTTGCTGTCGTTGTGCGAGCTACTGCCGTGTTGCTGTCGTCGTCATCGCAATTGCTTGAGAGTTGTTTCGAAAGGTACATTGTGATCTTATTGATTTAGTTTCGTTGAATAATGATTAAGATTGAGTTGAGGATGAATTTTGACGATGATATGTTTGGGATATAGGATTTAGAACCTCGTTAGTGCGGAGGTTCGTTTGATTAAGTTTTGACGTGTTTGAGAATGATTTTGCGATGTTGAATTTTGTGTTGCGAAAGCCGTGTAGGGGCTGTTGTGTTAGGAAGTATGGGCTGTTATGTTTTGCTTTTCATTTTGAAATTGTCGGCATGAAAAATGGTTCACAACGATATACATTAGAGTTTTGGAAAGTTATCTGAATTTTGCTAGATTGTTTTCAAGTGTTTCGATCGAATTTTCCGTGATTTCGAAAGGCGTTAGTTCGCGATTTAGTGTTGAATGAGTTGTGATTTAAAATGCCATGTTGTTAAACGATATATGAATGTGAGTCAAGTGAATATTTAGGATGAAAATGATTGAGAGATTTCATGATGGTTTGTTAGAGTTAATTCGCGTAATTAAAAGACGATGCGTCAATTTATGGGCTGTTTTGGACATGCAGTTTTTTATGGAAATTGTGTGCAGTTTTTGACATGTTTAAGGACTGTTTTTGAAGTGTTCAAAGGCTTTTTTTGTGTTATTCGAATGAGCCATTAAGGTATTATTATATGAGCTATAAATATGCTAATTATGGGATATCAAATTGAGGAGTAGCATGCTGTTTTTAGAACGTTATTTGTGCTGTTTTGAGTTATTTGAATACTATATTCGTATTGATTGTTGGGCTGTTATAAGCTATTTTAATGGGTTGTTTCGAGATTATTTTCAATACGATAAAGACAATCATAAAAAGGATATTATGGGCTGTTTCGAAGTCATATCCATCAGATGTATTTAGGATGCATTATAAGAGAGCATATAGTTATAGCGCATTATGTAACACTAGAAATTTATTAAATAAACTTTTGCTATGTTTGTTTTAATGAAAGGTCAAGGAGAACCTAGCGAGCTGGATTCTCGATCAGTGAATAAGGGTAAAGTATAGAGGAAGCATTCGATTCAAAGATCGAATATTTTTTGAGGTCGGTATACACATTATCTTTAAAGTTTACTTGAAAGTGTTTTTGGTTTGAAAGAAATTTCTTAAATGAGATTGTTATATGAATTTCTTAAATAAGATTGTTATATCATTTCAATATGATGCATTTACAAACGTATTTGACTATACTTGAAATGAAACGTGAAATTGATTTGTTATGAAAATTTTGATACTAAAACCAAAGTGTAAAATGTGATGCAAACGTTATGTTATAAATAGCCCTTGTAAACTTAGATATCGATAAATGGAAATTGGTAGTTGACATGTCAATAGAGAAATTAGCAGCTGCACCGTTTATTTGCATACACTAAATTGATTCATTATGGACTACAAGAGGCACTTTGTGTCCGGTCCTGAACGATTATATGTTATGATATATGACCCGATGAATAATCACCGAGCGGTCGATGCCGGGGTCGACCGTTGTTCCGACGGATAACCACCGCGTGTCCGATGCCGGAAACCCATATACCAATACATGAGTATCGAATATATGTTTACTAAGGGCACTGAAAAATGTTATAAGCAATGAAATGAAATGTTCAATGTTTTGAAATATGTTGAACTCGAAAAATTGTGAACTATGTGTTTAAGTATGTTTATGCAACGTATATATATATATATTTATGCATGTTAAAGTTAGAATGTTTTTATTTACGAATGAAATTATATTTGAAATTGAGAAATTTGATTATGTGTATACCTATTAAGCAATTATGCTTAGCGCGTTGATTTACCGCGTGCAGGTTGAACCTTTTGACTCCATTCCCAGACAGGGGAAATAGCTTGTACGCGGAAGCTCAGATAGTCGCCATCCATTCTACGCTTTTGGTAGTTATATATATATATTGCGTAGGATCATGCATTTTGAAACATATGTATATTTATGTAAATTATTGTATTTCACTTATGTAAAAAGCTTATGTATATTTATTAAAAGCTTACTTTTGAATATGTATGCATATAAATGTTTATGATATATTTGAGTAATGAAATGTTTGGAAACGGATGGGAGGTCCGAATTGGGAATACTGAAATTTATGTTTTAGAAATGTTAAAGTTTTAATTACAGGAAATGGATTTTTGGATTTCAGAAAAAGAGAGGAAACTCTGCCGAATTTATGTTTAAAAAAAAAAAATTCCGCTATTGGTGATGAGTTTTAATAAGTTTGATAATAGTTTTTTCAAAAGAAAAAGAAACGGATTTATTAGGAAAGTAACGTTCTCTGTTCTGGATTTCCGACCGTAACGGAAGTCAGGCGAAGGGCGTTACACCTGAACTTCAGAATCAAGGCGTATGCAGCTACTACCGAGTACAAAGAGTATAGGAGATTAGTAGAGGCAGCTTTGAGGGTTGAGAGGATTGTTTAGGCTGAGAGGGGACCGCAGCGCAGAAGAGGGGACTGAGCCAGGGATAGCAGACAGAGAGACCTAGTAAAACCCCCAAGACCTCACAAAAGAAGGATATATTAATTATTTATATGTCCTTGTGTATTCATAAAGAAATCAAAATTTGGATTTACAATTGTAGTAATATATGTTAATGATATTAACTAAATTGGAACTTCTGAAGAGCTCCTAAGAACTACTGAATATTTGAAAATAGAATTTGAGACATAAGATTTTGTTTGAGAAAATAAGATATTATCGTAGCCTGAAGATCAAGCACAAATTAGAGGGAATACTAGTCCAACTTGAAGACATTGGAATGATGTTAAATAAGTACTTCGTTATCTTCGAGGAACATCAGACATGAGTTTATTTTATTCAAAGCACTCAAAGCAGAATTAATCGAATATGCAGATGCTGTGTAAGCCCCTCTTTTGTAATTTCGCACTCCTTAGTAACAACAGAGGACTTCAAGGAGGAAAACGATAAAGAACCTCATTATAAGGGAGAATACAATGTTGGTAGAAGTTTAGAAGTGATTTAACTTAAAATTTATTTAAAATCAAAAAAGAAGAGCAAAAATGGTCATTTTGCTAAATAAAAGTCCTATATATATATATCTGAAAGTGATTTGAATAAATAAAGTGTGTGAATTATGGAAATATATAAAAGTAATAGGATGCCAAGGAATTTATATAAACTTGAAGGACATTTTGGTGAAATTTTAAACTAGTGGCATGACATGTAATTAACTATCAAACTTCAAGAGCAATTACATAATAGAAGCCTATATATATAATGTGTTAGTCACTTAACACTTGGTAAAATTGAAACAAAAAATTTGAGAGACTGAGAGAGAGTGGTCGGCCAAAGAAAGGGAGAAGGAGAAAAGCAAGCCAAACCATTTCCTAGCCATTTCAAGGCTCCAAGACCATATTTTGGGTTGATCCAAGCTAAAATAACAAGGTTTAAGCAAAAATCAAGGTGAGATTTCATCATTTGCTCCAAATATGATGTTATTTGGGTATGTATACATGTTGGCGATTTGGGATTGGTTTTAACGTGAAATTTTGATGGGATTTGATTCAAGTTAAGCCTAGAACCCTAATTAAATGTAAAAGAAGCCTAGTTTGCAAGAAACCATGCATGAATGACAAGTTAGAGTTTATGTAAGATAAATCCTAACTCGTAATCTAAGTAAGTTTAAAGTAAGATTCATGGTAGTTAAAGTGTTTGATGAAATGTTTAAGAGAGAATAACTTGAGAAATGGAAAAAGTAGCATGTTGTGTGTGTGTTAGGATGGTTTGGCCAAGGAAGGGGGTATGTGACCCTATTGTGTTTTGATTTCTTTGAGCCTTAATTCATGCATATTAGAAGTTAGAAAAGTATATAGAAATGTTAGAATCAAAAAAGGAAAAGTGTAGGAATGATTTGAGATATTAAGAACATAATTGAAGGGTGTTGTGGAATTTCACACCAAACGCATTCTTTGATGCGTGAAATGAATGTATTTGAGTATAATGGAGGGAAATAACATTAGTTATGAAAGAAATGACTTTATTGTATATGTGATGCAAAAATGTGCATAAAAAAGTGTCAAAAAATCGATGTTTTCTCAATAGTTAGAATTTTTCATAACCGCTTTACGGACGACCTAAATAAGAGATTGGGAGATGATTCAAGCAAAATGGAAGTGAAAAAGCCCATGGATTGGGCTGTGCATACCATTCGGGTTTGGGGGGTCAAAAATTATGATTTTTCGTTCTAAGCTTCCTACAAGCAATTTGAGCATACCGGGGTGTTCCTAGGTGAAAATAAATAGGGTTCGTAAAAAGAAACTGGAACTTTTAAGCCTTGGTCAAGTTAGAACCTAGATGGGAAGGTTGTCGGTTCAAGAGTTGTCAATAGAGTGACTTACTAGAAACCTTTGTTTAAAAAGTTTCGAATAGCTTAATTTAGCCAAGTCTTGAGTAAGATCGTGTTGTGTAGGTGAGGAGCAGCCTAGCGGATCACGTGAGGCTCATTGACGTGCCTAGCTCGCTTAGTTTGAGGTAAGTGTTCTATCACTTGCAACTATTTCAATCTCTATTTTAAATTATAAGTCATGTAATTAAATTACTTCTATAATGATTTTTAAATGATGAGTTAAAGTTTCATAAAACAATTCCTTACATCGAATCTAAAAAAGAGTATTTGAAACGACGTTGTTTTGAAAAAGATTTGAGTAAAGAATTATAGTTAAAGGTTTTGAAAGAGAAATTGATTGTCATTTGACGGGACCCTTCCCGAATCCCTCTTCTAGACTCGTGAAAGACCCCGTAACACTCCAACAGAACTCCAATGAACCCTAACTTTGGCCCAAAGAAGTCCCGCCTGGAGCACCGAGACTTAGTTTCAATTTATTTTTATAAATCATTTACTTAGTGGCAAAGATAAAAATTTTTCCTTTTTCTGATGCAAATCCGGTAGCATGCTGGCTATTTATTGAACTATGCCACTCTGTAATTTTAAAAGCCAATTTAAATACACTTCTATGACACACAATCTCAACTACCAGGGGCTTCCAGCCCATATCTCAACCCAATTTCGGCAGAAAAATCACAAGTATACCAAAGTTGATTGAAAACTAAGATTTTCTTTTCAGATTTTCTTTTCAAAGTTTCTTTATAAAAGCGTGCATCCAACAACTTATATTTATGTTTACAAGTTTACAACATTTACACTATACTTTAAATAGAAAACATGCACATGACCAAAGTGTGAGCTATACAAGGTGATACAATCATCTGTCAGTCAATCCGCGCATCAGTCTGAGCCTCGTCTGCTAGACAACTGACTTCTACATCTGAAGGTAAATTTTAAGAAACACATAGAAGCAAACTGTGAGTATAACTCAGTGAGATAAACAGTTTAATAAAATTAAAGTATTTTCTGACATACTTTATATAAACTTATTCGAAAACTGTTTCTGAAGCTCGTTTTGAATTTCTTTCTTAAACTTCTTCATTTTTCGCCTTGATGGTAACCCAGAGAAACTACTCCTGTCACGACAGCTTAAATCTCTAGCTAGTCACTAGAAATTAAGGAACTTACCCTGTGTAGTCGGCGATGTGCAAACTCTGGGCACACATTACACCTACGCAATTAGTCAGAACTACACTACCTTATACGTGCAAAGGGTGACTCAACTGACTCTCTTCTTCTTAGTTAGTAACTCTCTCATATCTACCATGCATGTATAAAGCATTCAGCGGGGTACTTAACTGAGGCTAGGGTAAACCATCGGCGTACTAAAATACTTTTGCTCAATTTTTAAAATAACTCACTCTCAAAACAGAAAGCCTAAAATATTTACTTCTAGCACGTTATAAATATATACCCAGTTTAAGACTCATGTGTTAGAATTTCATTATAACTTCATTTATTCACATAATTGTAGAATGAATAAACTCATATGAATAGTAAATAAAATATATTCATTTATATATATAGAACAACAAATAAGAATCAAATATAACAACGCTTGAAAAACTAATTTTCTACTCACGAAATGCCCTCTGATCAAATGCGAACCTCCTCCGAAATCCTCCAAAACCTTCCGCTTTCACCCTAGAACATCCAATACTCATTTTGAATCAATAAATTCACTAAAACAAAGTCTTAGCATCTAACACAACTAACTCTATAAATGACTTTTTACACCTAAACCTTCGCAACTAGGTTTTAACTCATTAGAGGCTTTCGAATTCCGATTTCTTTTTACGAAACCTATTTATTATCACCTAGGAACACCCCGGTATACTCGAAATAATTTTCTGAAGCTAAAAAAAAAAAACCATGATTTTAGAGACCTCTTGGCCGAATGCTACCTAGTGAGTAATCCCTAGGTTTTCTTCATTCTATTTTTGCTCAAATCATCTCCCTAACTCACGTTTAGGTCAGCTATGGAGCGAATTCGGAAAGAAACGACCGCTGGGTGGGCATTCCTAGCCAAAACCAACACTTTTTCAACAATTTTAAATGCTCATTTTTATTCAAAACATGAGATCAACTTATTTCTTTCACAACTAACATTCTTTCACTCAAATATGATGAAACATATATAATTCAAGCATAAAAAGAGCACTTAAGCATTAGATTCCTTCATGCTCTTCAACTAGACTAAAATCACTAAACTTATCTCTACACTTTAGCTTCTTCAATTCTATCACTTCTATAAGGTTTCTTAACCTCTAAAATGCATGAATTAAGCCCCAAAAGGATGAAATCGAATTGGGTTACAGTAACCCTAACATGGTCGAAATCAACATCAACAAAGACCATAATCAATCTTTCAACTTCCAACATAAAAATCACACCAAACTCATCACCAAATATCCTTGTTTCAATCCATAAACTCAAAACAACAATTAGAGCAAGATGGAGAATGGGTTTCTCACAAATTCAAGTTGAATCAACACAAGTAAACTCATATATTTATGCTTTACTTTTACTCCAAACTTGCTCTAATGGCTTTAGTTGATGACAAGGTGAGATTTGATGATGATTTGCTTGAAGGAAATTGCTTGGAAAGCTTTGGTTTCCTCTCTTGCTTGGACGGCAATCACTCCCCCTCTCCCTCTCGATTTTGACATGAAGATGATGAATGAAAGAGTGATTTGGGTTCAACTTTATCTAGTGATGCATAAATTGCTAAATAGTCCCTCTCATTAATTGCTAAATCACCCTTAAACTTTGCTAATTCTTGCTTTAACCCCTAAATGGATAAGATTCCTTCTAATTGGTCCACTTTGCCATCACTTAAAACCACCAATTTTTCCACCAATCAAATGGCTCCAAATAGTTCACTAAACACCATAACGTTTTATCACATTTGGCAACTTCCCATTAGTGGAACTTTTTAACTTTTGACTTTGGAATTTTAAGCTTATTTCATCCAATAATCTCCCATCTCAATCCCTAATACTCTTGGGTCCTCAAATCAACATCCTACTCGCGATGCAAATCGATTCTAGTTACAGATAAATAGTATCATTTCGTTCGTAGTCACCTAAAGTTACAATTCATATACAGCTCTACAATTGCGATGCAAAAAATTTCGCATTGTAGTTTCTCAGATTTGAGATGGTTTCAAATTACACTTGTGATGCAGTAAATTTTGCTCATAGTGGTCAAGATATCTTAGTAGCTTCACATTTGGCATCAATTACAAAATCGCAATGTAATGGTCGGAGTATATTACGGGTATACATGGTACTTTTAGAAAGAAAGGTTTTCAAAATAAAAAATTTTGATATTCAAATGTAGTCGATGAATTTCGATATATTTCTGTCTTGATATCATTATTATATGTTCAATTAATGTTTTACCTTTGTGCAGCTTGTATATTATATTAGGTGCTCACACAGATGATTTTTGATGGGACCCTTCCCGAATCCAGCTTCTAGACCCATGAAAGACCCCGTAGCACTCTAATAGATTTCCAACAAGCCCTAACTTTGGTCCGAAGAAGTCCTGCTAGAGCACCAAGACTTAATTTCAACTTATTTTATAAATCATTTATTTAGTGGCAAAGGTAAAAGTTTTTCATTTTCTAATGAAAATTTAGCAGCATGCATGCTGTTTATTTAAAAATGTCATTCTGCAATTTTAAAAGCAATTTAAATACACTTCTATGACACACAATCTCAACTACCAAGGGCCTCTGCCCCTCATCCAAACTCAACCCCAACATAAATACTCACAATATCGAAAATCAATGAAAACCAGAATTTTCTGATCAAAATATTTTCGTAAAACGTGCATCCAATAACTTATGTTTATATTTACAAAATTTACATCATTTACATTATGCGTTATATGCAAAACATGCACGACAAAAGTGTGAGCTATACAATGGAATATACTTGTCCGTCACTCAATTCACCATTTGTGAGTTAGAGGCCATTTGTGAAGATTTTCATGCATGCAAGCCCACTTGGGAAGAGGAGACTCATTGCAATAGGGACAACAGCCTTTCTAAAGGTTTCAAGGTGAGTTTGATGAGATTCCAAGCCATTAAGTTGCATACAAAGATAAGTTGCTGTCTTAGTAAAATTTTAGTGATAATTTTGGATATTTTCAGCTCACGCATGTCATGTCTAGATTGAAGGAAGCACATGGAAAAAAGTAAATATATGGGCAGTACCTTACTAAGAGTGTTTGAAGATTTCGAATTAATTTTTGAGAGGTATGTTGAGTTTTTATGGATTTCCTTTTGATGGAAATATTTAGGTTGAATTATGGGTGAAATTCGATGATGATATGATTGGGTTTTAGGATTTAGAACCTCATTAGTGTGGAGGTTCGTTCGATTATGTTTCGTTCTATTAACGGATGATTTTCAATGTTGAAAATTTCGTGAAAAATCTGTCATAGAAGCTGTTATGATGAAATGTATGGGCTGTTATGTTATGGTTTTATTTTCGAGTTCGTTTTCTTGAAAAATGATGCATATTGGTATGTTTTAAAGTATCGAATAGTTGGTTGATTATCGAATAATCGTTTCCGGGTGGTTTGGATAAGTTTTCGTGATTACGAACGTGTTTAGTTGCAATTTTCGTTGTCGAATTTGAAAATGTATATGAGGTTAACAAGCTTTCATGATATGTATTTGAGTTCATTAAAGTGACAAATATTGACGTTAGGACGGATTGAATTATGTTAAAGTTATTCAGATAGTTTTCGTTTCACGCGAATACGTTTAATTGTGGCTTTTCGAAGTCAAAACGAAAAATGAATAAACATATAATATGCTGCCATGATTTGCATTCATGTGTGTCGAAGTGTTCAAATATTAGTTTTATATGTGTTGAATGAGATAATGAGTTGCATTGACGTTAAATGACATTATATTCTATGATCAAATATGTCATAATATGAATTAAATTAATTATGATATCCTCCCCTGCGAATTTTTACGTTCAAGAATGAAATGTGGATTTTATATGAAATGTAGCTTATTTATAAATGTTTTATCAAGCCTATGATATTCCTTAGGGTGATTTTATAATATTATCGGTAATGGTAGAATACCCTAAAGCAATATAGGATTCCGCTTGGGAGTTGCGATGTAGGATTCCACCTCTCCCTAAAGTATATTATGAGCTAGCTTACTACCTGAGCGATGCAGAATTTCACTCGTAGCGATGTAGGATTGCGCTACTTCGTTACCAATCATATGTCCTTACGATGTAGGATTTTGCTTTGCCATATGCCTGGGCATACCATTTGGTGATTAAAGTATTGATTGTTAACTTATTACATTATTATGGAATGAATTTTTATCAAATTGTATGCCACCACTTTAAATTGCAAATTTTGATATGTTGAAATGATATAAGCTGCTAAAGTTTGTTTCAGATTCATGAATTATTTTTTATGAACGTATTTACAGTTAAGTGAAATAATTCAATTATGTTATATGAATAAATTTGTAAATGATAGAGATGTGACTATTTTGAAACTAGATTTTATTTAGAATGATATAACACTCACTATCTCACTCTATTAAATGTTTATAAAACCAAACTCTCCAATTCAAGGTGCAGGTTTAAGTGCTATAGCTTCAGCCGTTGGAACTCCACACGATTAGCAGGATTCAGTTGCATGTATAGTTGCTGTGCATTTTCTTTTACAACTTTTTGGGTTATAAATATTTTTGTGTTATAAATATTAACACTTGAATTATATTAACTACATTTTGGGAAAGTTGTAAACCTATCTATATATAAATTGTAAACTATTTTAAATGTTGTTTTAAATTTCACTTTAATGCCTTTTGATTTGAATTTTACTCTAAAGTTCTGAATATATGAAAATATATTTAAACTTCAGCTTTTATATTAAATCCTGATTACCAAAACTATTTGTATAGTTATCTTTCAAGTTATCAAGAAAGAGGCTTAGTTTCACGGGAACCTTCTAGTTGGATTAGATATCCTTTGGAGGGCCTCCGTGGGGTCGCCAAGTCGTATTAGGATAAGGTGAACGGGGCCTGTCAGCTTTGGTATTAGAGCCCGATTTTATAAATCGAGTTATGTGTTTTCAAGTCATGACTATTTGAAACATTTTCATATTAATATGATAATAGAGTAACCCAGATTGATTTTCATCACTATTTTTCATACATTGATTTTCAAAAATAATCAAGTGTTATATGATTTTTTCTTGTTCAAAATCATAGCATAATGCAACGATGTGGTCATAGAGGTTTCCGCAGAGCTATACCGAAAGCTTTAGCTCCTACAGCACCCTCTGTTCGGGAGGTTAAAAAAAATGAATCTAGGTCAGAAGAGGCATCTATGAATCAGCCTCACTCGAAACCACCAAGATCGATGGAATAGTCGAAGGAAATTTTAATGTTGATCAAGTGGCTCAGATTTTGATGGTGGCAATGTGGCAGCCGGGAAAGACCACGAAATCTTCGAAATGTTCTATTGAGCACGTCTATAAGTTGGGCGCGAAACCGTTCAACGGGAGTAGTGATCCCGAAAGTGCCTTATTATGGTTAGATAGGATCGATAAAAATCTATAAAGTCACAGGGTGCTCAGATGATTAGAAAGCCATATTCTCTAGCTTCCTATTAGAAGATAGGGCTAAAAATTGGTAGGAGGCGTTGGAGAGGAGAAATCCAAATGGGGTCTCATAGGAACAATTTCAGAAAGAGTTTACTGAAAAGTTCTATCCTAAAAGCTATAAAAATGCCAGAATAGAAGAGTTCTTCAAGCTAGAGTAGGACTCGACCTCAGTCGC
This sequence comes from Dimocarpus longan, assembly GCA_022984855.1. Taxonomy (NCBI): domain Eukaryota; kingdom Viridiplantae; phylum Streptophyta; class Magnoliopsida; order Sapindales; family Sapindaceae; genus Dimocarpus; species Dimocarpus longan. The sequence continues at coordinate 1,893,316 of CM041026.1, forward strand.
TGATTATGAAAAGAGGTTCTCAGAACTTGTTCGGATTGTTCCCTTCATCGCTGATAATGAGGAGCAAAAATGTAAGAGGTTCATTGCAGGCATAGGTTATCATCTCTAAATCCATTTATCATGTGCTTCGCAGACAAATTATGGGGAACTAGTTGAAGCTGCTATGAAAGTGGAACGAAATGTGACCGTCATTGCTTAGGGCGAAAAATCAAAAAACAAGCACAGCGGATCCAGTATGCTCTAAGAAAGGGTCCAGTAAGACTACCAAGAAAAAGGAAAAATTCGACTGGTCAGGTAGCAAGAGATCAGACAGAGGTACTCAGTCTAGCTAGGGATCAGTTAGACCGCCTGTAGCACCCAGAAGCTCCAGAGACTTGAGTCAGTGGCTATAATGTATCAAATATGGAAAGAAACATGTGGGCGTGTGTAGACCTAGCAGCTATACATGTTTCAGATGTGGACAGACAAGACATTTTGTTAAGGATTGTCTATAGTTACCTGATATCGCTAAGTCAGAGACTAGACCTGCACAGCAGATGCAGTCAGGATATGGTTGAGGTATGGAGGTAGAGGCTCCCAAACTAGGGGATTTAGAGGTGGTGTTCCGAGGGATGCGAAAAGTGCTAGCCACTAGTTTTGTGACCGCTGTATCAGCTAGTAGGATGTTCTATAGAGGGTGTTAGGGATATCTAGCATATATGATTAATCAGTCTGGGGATGAGAGCCGATTGGAAGTTACCCCGGTGGTCAGTGAGTTCCCAGATGTGTTTCCGGAGGATCTTTCAGGTTTACCCCCAGATCGAGAGATAGAGTTTGAGATAGATTTGGTTCTGGGAACTGAACCAATCTCAATCACTCCTTATAGGATGGCTCCATTTGAGTTGAGAGAATTAAAAGTTCAGATGGAAGAGTTATTAGACAAGGGCTTTGTGAGACCAAGTACTTCTCCGTGGGGAGCCCCAGTTCTATTTGTCCAAAAAAAAAAAAGATGGGAACTTAGGGTTATGTGATTACAAGCAACTGAATCGAGCAACGATCCGGAATCAGTATCCCCTCCCCTGAATTGATGACTTGTTTGATCAATTATAGGGATCTAGAGTGTACTAAAAAATTGACCTAAGATCAGGGTATCACCAGCTGAAGGTCCGCAATGAAGATGTTCCAAAGACTGCTTTCACAACTCAGTATAGGCATTATGAATTCTTAGTTATGCCATTTGGATTGATGAATGCCCTAGTTGCCTTTATGGATCTAATGAACGAGGTTAAACGGTTTTGTAGTGTATAGTGATGCCTCGCGTCAGGGTTTGGGTTGTGTATTAATGCAGAATGATAAAGTAATCGTTTATGTTTCCAAGTAGTTGAAAAACCATAAGCAGAACTACCCAACCCATGATCTGAAGCTTGAAGCGGTAGTGTTCGCACTCAGGATATGGAGACATTACTTATATGGTGTTCCCTGTCAGATTTTTACAGATTATAAGAGTCTGCAGTACCTGTTTACCCCAAAAGAATTGAACATGAAGCAGAGAAGATGGTTAAAGCTGATCAAGGATTATGACACTATCAAGTACCATCCAGGGAAAGCAAATGTAGTAGCCGATGCATTGAGTAGGAGACCCACCAGCTTGATAGTACATTTGAGAGCTGGGTATATTCTGTTGTTAGTAGGGATGAGATCTTTGGGAGTTAATTTGGAAGCAGTGGATTCAGGTGCATTGCTAGCTACATTTCATATTCGATCGGTACTCATGGATAGGGTCGAGAGTTACAGATTTAGGATCCTCAGTTGAATAAGATTAGACAGGAAGTGGAGTCAGGTCAGCAAGGAGACTTCTCAGTAAAGGATGATGGTACTCTAATAATGAGAAGAGGTTGTGTGTACTAGATGTGGTAGAACTCAAGAAATAAATTCTAGATGAAGCTCACTCCTCAGCATATGCTATGCATTCGGGAAGTACGAAGATGTATCATACCTTGAAAGAGCATTATTGGTAGAAAGATATGAAGAGGGAAATAGCTGAATATATGTCAAAGTGCTTGATTTGTCAACAGGTCAAGGCTGAGCATCAGAGGCCAGCAAGACTTCTTCAGCCACTCCCCATCCCAGAGTGGAAATGGGAGCGTATTACAATGGACTTTGTGGTAGGATTTCCTCAGATTCGAAATGGTTATGATAATATTTGGGTGATAGTTAATCGACTTACGAAGTTAGCTTATTTCCTACCTATCTAAAGTACGTATTCCTCGGACAGATTGGCCACGTTGTATGTTGATGAGATCACTAGGTTGCATGGAGCTTCAATGTCAATTGTATCAGATGGAAATCCGAGATTTATATCTCGATTTTGGCCTAGTCTATAGAAGGCATTGGGCACTAGATTACATTTTAGCACACCATTTTATCCGCAGACAAATGGACAGTTTGAGCATACTATTCAAACTCTGGAGGATATGCTCAGGTTTTGCCTGAAGGAGTTTGGAGGAAGTCAGGATACTTATCTGTCGTTAATCGAGTTTGCCTATAATAACAGTTATCAGGCTAGTATCGGCATAACACCTAATGATGCACTTTATGGGAGGTGATATAGAATGCCAGTATGTTGGGATGAGATGGGTAAGAGAAAGTTAATTGGGCCCAAGCTTGTACAGATGACTACAGATAAGATCAAGATTATTTGGGATAATTTAAAGATAGCCCAAGATCGATAGAAAAGCTATGTAGATAAACGTAGGAAAGATTTGGAGTTTTAGGTCGGGGATAAAGTATTTCTGCGGATATCACCATAGAAAGGGATAATTCGTTTCAGGAAGCGTGGTAAATTAAGTCCTAGATTTATCGGTCTCTATAAGGTGATTGACAGAGTAGGTAAAGTGGCATATCGACTTGAGCTACCAGTAGAACTTTTCAGAATTCATAATGTATTCCATGTCTCGATGCTCCACAAGTATTTAGCAGATCCTTCACATGTGTTATCAGAGCAACTAATGGAACTCAAGGAGAACCTGTCATATGAGAAGGCCCCAGTTCAGATTCTTGATAGGAGAAAATAGGTTCTTCGCAGCAAGGTCATTCCGTTGGTAAAAAAGTTATGGAGGAATCATGCTGTGAAGGAAGCCACGTGGGAGCACGAGGAGCAAATGGGCAACAAGTATCCATATCTTTTGAAGCAAGTAAGTATATTGATATATTCGATATTTTATTAGTCTATGAATGATGGGATTGAATCTTTTTGAAATACATTGCATGAGAGTTATGTGTTAGAATAAGGATTGTATCCAGTAAAAGCGTTGTGCGAATTTCGATGACGAAATTTTTATAAGAAGGGGTAAAATGTAAAACCCAAAACCTCATTCATCGAAAAATAAATTATTTCCGATGGATCGCATTTTTTATAGGAAAGTAACTGCGAGAATATAAATTTTTTCCCAAAAAAAAGGATTTAGTGATTGGGAAGTTTCAAAATTTATTTTGGAGTTGAATAAAAGTGAAACGAATCGAAAACGAATCCATTTGAATAGATTTCGAGTGATTTGAAAATTTATCGGACGAAAATATATTTTTCAATTTTGAATCATACGGAATATTATTTTTAGAGAAATAATATAATTCCGAGTGCTCGGAGATGAAATCAAAATTTAAAAATAATTTCGAAGGCGTAATTGAGTTATAAGCGGATTTCTGAATGGACGAAATCGAATTTGAATTCAAAACTAGAATGGGAGATTGCATGAAATTGGAACGAAATGTGGCACAAAAGGGATGCATGGATTGGACACATGTCATGTTTGCATAAAAGGACAAAGACAAGTGTAAGTCAAATAATATGCATGAAAGACAAGTGTTGGTATTTGGTGAACCATATATATATGAATGTTGAAAGAAGAAATTGAAGCATGAAGGGCAAGCATTTGGTCTTTATTGTTTCAAATGCCAAGAGAGAGAGAGTTTAGAGTGAGAGAGAGTGAACTGAGAGTGTTGCATGTGAGAAATAGAGAGAGAGCTCGTGAGAGAGGGAGAAAGAGTGAGAAACCGAGAGCTTATTCTAAGCAAAACCCATGAGCCAAGGGTGAGACAAAGATTTAGAGCTCGTATAAGGACTGAATGCAGCAAGAAGAAAGTATTTCGGTCCAAGAGCAGCCATCATCTTTCGTTCATTCAACATCATCAATCAAGAAGCAAATCTAGAGGGAGGGTTGCTCGGTTTTGAGGGCTTAAGTGCAAACCCAAGAGTAAAATCAACATGCAATAGCTTGTGAAGAAGTTAAATGCAGTTTTGAGGGAGATCAGCTTGTGCAGCAGCCTATGGTAGTGAAACCAAACTATTTTTGGGGTGAGTTAGAGGCCATTTGTGAAGACTTTCATGCATGCAAGCCCACTTGGGAAGAGGAGACTCACGATAATAGGGACAGCAGCCTTTCTAAAGGTTTCAAGGTGAGTTTGATGAGAATCCAAGCCATTAAGTTGCATAGAAAGATAAGCTGCTTTCTTAATAAAATTTTAGTGATGATTTTGGATATTTTTATCTCATGCATGTCATGTTTGGATTGAAGGAAGCTCACGGCAAAAAGAAAATATATGGGCAGTACCTTCGCAAGAGTGTTTCGAAGATTTCGAATTAATTTTTGAGAGGTATGTTGAGTTTTTATGGATTTCGTTTTGATGAAAATATTTAGGTTGAGTTATGGATGAAATTCGATGATGATATGATTGGGTTTTAGGATTTAGAACCTCATTAGTGCGGCGGTTCATTCGATTATGTTTCATTGTGTTAATGGATGATTTTCGATGTTGAAAATTTCATGAAAAATCTGTCATAGGGGTTGTTATGATGAAATGTAGGGGCTGTTATGTTATGATTTTATTTTCGAGTTTGTCGTTTTGAAAAATGATACGTATTGGTATGTTTTAAAGTATCAAATAGTCGATTGATTATCGAAAAATCGTTTCTGGGTGATTCGAATAAGTTTTCCATGATTACAAACGTGTTTAGTTGCAATTTTCGTTGTCGAATTTGAAAATGTATATGAGGTTAACAAGTTTTCATGATATGTATTTGAGCTCATTAAAGTGATAAATATTGACGTTAGAACGAATTGAATTATGTTAAAGTTATTCGGATAGTTTTTGTTTCACACGAATACGTTTAATTGTGGATTTTTGAAGTCGAAACGAAAAATGAACAAACATACAATATGCTGCCATGATTTGCGTTTATGTGTGTCGAAGTGTTTGAATATTAGTTTTATATATGTTGAATGAGATAATGAGCTGCATTGACATTAAGTTTGAATCGAAACAAAAATAATTGTGCAAATTGCTAAATAGAAAAGTTTGTGATAAAAATTTCCATAATCGCGAAAGTTTATCATTTATTGGTTGTGTTTCGAAGCCTTATTTTATTGAATTCATGTAAGTGTGATTTCGATGGGATTCGATTGAGAATGGATGGTATTAGTGTCGGTTTGAAAGTAGTCGAAAAAGCTAGAATAATTGTAAAGTTTAGATTGGTTGTGTTTTACGAAATAAAGTGATTTCGAAATTATTCTCGTGTGTGAATGCTAGGACTTCCGTGATGAGATTATGTGAGATTAATCGACGTTATTATGCATTGAAAATTGGATTCGAAATCCTCGCGTGGTTAGAGTTTAAGTGTTAATACGAACATCGATATTAATGAAAATGCGATCGTAAATAATTGTAGGTGAACCGACGAGCGGGCAAGAACCGTATCAAAGTGGTGGATAAGTTATTGGAAGCAAGTAGTGAGTGTTATTAAATTGTTTTGAAATTATTATTTGATTCTAAGTAATTTGAATTTTATAAATGTTTTGGCATGAATGAATTTATTTTAAGCTTTATGACTTCATGCAAGCTTATTTACGTTAAATGACATTATAAGATTTCATCTTATGAAGTTTTACATGACATTATATTCTATGATCAAATATGTCATAATATGAATTAAATTAATTGTGATATCCTCCCTTACGAATTTTTACGTTCAATAATGAAATGTGAATTTTATATGAAATGCAGCTTATATATAAATGTTTTATCAAGCCTATGGTATTCCTTAGGGTGATTTTATGATGTTGTCGGTGATGGTAGAATACCCTAAAGCGATGTAGGATTTCGCTTGTGAGTTGCGATGCAGGATTTCGTCTCTCCCTAGGGTATATTATGTGTAAGTTCTCATCCTCGATTCTAGATTCTCTAGTGTTAAAAACTAGATTAAGGGATGAAAAGATTAAATTTCGTCAACGTCGTCTTTATAAATGTCATTAAGGTGTTTGTAAATGGCCATTAAATGCATTAGGGGCAAAATAGGAAATTCAAGCCCAATTAACTCATGATTTTGTTGTGAGTATTACATGGAATGGAATTTGAATAAAAAGAAAAGTCAAAATCCATGTCATAAAAAAATTACCCAATGAATAAATGACAAATCAAAAACTGAATATGAAATTATAAAAATTAGTTGTCATGCAGTAATGACTAAATAATTAGTTTTATTTCATGGGTTACCAAAGTGTTCTTTTATGGATAAATTCCATGAGTTGAGTTAGTGGACATTTTATGAGGGAATGAAAGGTATTTTAGTCTCGTTTAAGTTAGCAATATATATATAAAGGGAGATGGTCACTTAAAGTAAAAAGTGAACGGCAAAAGAGGGAGAGAAAGAGAAGTGAGGGTCGGTCAACCAAGGAGTGTTCACGGTAGCTTGGAGTCTCCGATCTCAAGTGCTTTTCATCCACCTACAAGGCCAAACCAAGATGGGAAAAAGTTAGAGAGAGCATCTATTATAAGTTCAAGCAAACTAAGTATAAAATCAAGTAAGTTTTTATGATATTTATATGGAAAATTATGTATGTAGATTTATATGTTTGGATGATGAATTTGTGGAGTTAGTTGCTTGTTTTAGAGTAGGTTCTAAAGCAACTTGAGTTGGCAAGAAAGAACTTGAAATATTAAACTATAAATCAAAGTAAAAGGTTAGGGTTTATGTGATTTTAAGATCTAAATGGATGTGAGCTATCATGCATGAAAAATCTGCACTTTTATGTGTATTTGATAGTAGAAATTGAAAAAGTAGTGTTTGTGTGTGTGCAAGGAGGGTCATGGTCAATGAAAGGGTACGTAACCCCATGGTGTTTTGACCCCTTTAAGTTAAAAATCATGCACAAATACGATTAGAAAAACTTATAGTATAGTTAGGTTGGAAAAATAGAAATTAGATGGAATGGTTGTGCAATTCGGCTAAGGTGAAGGGCAGTAGCTATACATGCATTTTGTTGATGTTTGTGACATAATTAGGGTCCTAAAAGCATGCATAAATGAGTAGGAATCAATAAAATGGACATGGATACACATAGGTACAAGAATAGCCTACAATCTAGTAGAGAGTAAAATAGTGCATAGAAGCAAGTTGACAAATCCCGAGCTGATAAAGGGGTCCGGTAATACCTGACTTGTTCTAACCTATATGGGGATGTTCTACGCCTCAAATGATGCCTAGGAATCATAGAAATTCATAGGTTTTGAAACAGATCGATTCCGATAAAAATTATGACTAAAATAGTGCCGTTAGAGAGTCGATAAGTGAAATAACTATATAAATACAATTTTTATTGCATGAAATGAATGTAGTTGATCATAATTAGGTAAAAGAAGCTTAGATACGAAAGAAAAACCATTGTTGCTCGTTCGATGCGAAAAGTGTATCGAAAAGTGTCCAAAACAAGACGTTTTTCCTAATTTTCACATAGCAAATGATATAATTTTACGACGAAACTTTACAGGTGACTTAGTGATGTGATAAGGGGATGCTAGAAAAAGAAACGGACATGAAAAAATCACTGGTTTTAAAACTGTTTTTTTTTTGTTAATCGGGTTATTAAAAAATTGACTTTTGTTTTAAGCTTTCGGAGACCAAACCAACCATATGGGGATGATCCTGGGAGTCTAAAAGTAAGACTTTTACAAAGAAATTGGAATTAGAGAGTCTCGTTTGAGTTATAAACAAGTTGGGAAGTTATAGTGTAAAAAGAGTCGTATTAGAGAATGTTAAGTTAAAGTTGAGTTATGAGTTTTTCACTAGTGATAATATGAAATTTCCATGTAGGTGACGAGCGAGCGAGCGAAGGCCGAGAGTGTCGAGACCCTTCCCGAACCACTACTCTAGGCCTGAGAAAAACCTCGAAGTATCCCAACGAAATCCCAATGAACCCTAACTCAGTTTGAAGAATCCCGTTGAGACACCAAACTTTCTTTTCTTAAACTTAAAATTATTTACTTTTCTATAAAATGATAAACGAAGGGTGGTGGTATTAAAAATTTTTTGCATTAAAATCTAAAGAAATTTCAGCAAAGTGCCGGCTGTACTTTTGACTTTACCACCTTGCAAATTTGAAATTAAACACTTCTATTTCATAAATTCTCAACCACTATGGCCTCGGGCCCACCATTATCCAAAACACAAACCAAATCACAACCATTTTTCAATTTCAATTCAATAAATCATATAACACCATATATATAAATATATACATTGGTTCAAAGCATTATCACTACATATCACAACTTACAATCTTTATAAGTTGAAATCAATATATATAATCATCTCAAACTATTTTGAATAAACACATAATGGAATGGAAATCTCTTTTAAGTAAACCTTTAATATATAAACATATATACACCATAAAATATAACTTTATATATACAAATTATGAACATATTTATATAGTTCCAAAACTATATACAATGCAACGTTTTTCTCAAAATGAATATGCATATGGTATGGAACATAAACCCACATGAGAAGATGTAGTAGAGCCTGTCTCCGTCAATCAGCTTGTACGTCGCTCTGTGCCTCGTCCGTCAGACAACTAATTCCTGCATTTAAGGGAGGTTTTTTTTGGAAAAATATAGAAAACAGTGAGAAATCTTAGTGAGAATAATAATTTAACGAAACTAAAGAAAACAATTTTAAGCTTTTGTAAAATACACTTTCGAAACTCGTTTACAAATTGTTTCCAAACTCTTTCTAAATCTTTTTCTAAAACTGTTTCATTTCTCGCCTGAATGGTAACCCAGGGAAATTACTCCTGTCGTGGCAGCATAAAATCTCTAGCTAACCACTAGGAATTAAGGAATCTACCCTATGTAGTCGTCGATGCGCGAACTCTGGGCACGCATTACCCCTACGCAATCGGTCAAAACTACACTACCCTATACGTGCAGAGAGTGACACAACTGACTCTCTCTCTCAGGAGTCGTTCGGACCCCACTTTCAGTTAGTAACTCTCTCTCACATCTACCATGCACGCATAGAGCTTTTAACTGGGTACTCAACTGGGGCTAGGGTAAACCATCGGCGTATTAAAATACTTTTACTCAATCTTTTGAAACAAATTCATTTTCAAGGCAAAACGTCTAAAATCTTTGATTTTCATACATTCTGAGTATAAATATGAAATCAACTAGAAACCCAAATGGTATAATTTCAATATAATCGCAATATATATAATTCAATTACATAATGAAATAAATACCAATAACCATACAAGAAATTGTAAACAAACCACACTTGAAAATAGTAGATTTCTACTCACAAGTAGCCATACACTTATAGGGCACTCAGCCGATTACTTACTGCTCATCATTGGCTAAGTAAACTAAAGGCATTTCTAAAATCACTTTACTTTATTCAAAAATCTTTGATTTCTTAAGGCAAAAGCCCAAAAAAAACATTTCTTAAATCTTTCTAGCATACGTCAAAATAAATCAAGACATAAAATGTTAACCATGTAAATATTAAATTCAACATACATATTAGATATTTCTCATAGTAAGAGTAATTAATACAACTAAAAAAAAAATTATTCTTTCTAAGGCAAAAGCCTAAAATTTCGTAATCTCTAGTATGTCTTAAATATGCATATACATTACTAAACCATATCAAATGGTTCTAAATACTAGTTTTTCTTACTTCAACTCGAACTTTAAAATTTCACACGCCATAAACTTTAATTCTTTTCATGCTGAAAGTCATAATTAAAATAATGTACTAACATTTATGAATTCAAATAAATAATTATAAACTCAATAATGTACAACATACTATGTACTTTAAATTTCAATGAAAACTCCACTCATAATTTACTTTCCGCCGCTTTTCCTTTACTCCACCGCTTTTCCTTCACATTTAAGGCCTAATCTCACTTCACATATAGATTTAATATCACAAAAACTCATCCATTAAACATAGGGGACAGCTTATGCACAATCACCTCACATAGGCCACTATCATGTCTATTATGCATCCTTCCAAATCCTTTTATTTTCTTGGAATTCTAATCATTCAAGCATGTATTTAGGGCCATGAAAACATGTTGAATTCACTCAAAATAAAGAGGTACATACCAGCCCTTCACTTAATCAAAAACAATCATAAAAACACATTCCATAACACACCAATTTCTATTCTAATGCCTTACATGCTTCCAATGCAATTTCAAGCAAATACCCAATTTCTAATCCTAACTCACCTTACTAAATTGCTAGGGATGACATTTCCACTTGCTCTTCAACTTGGTTTCAAGCTCAAATGAACTTAATCCAAGCTAGAAACACAAAAGAAAATGTTACTAGAAGAAGACAGCTCATGTATCCATAAAATCTCACCAACTAGTATGAACTTACCCATTTTTTCTTGATCCTTTTCTTACTTGATCATGTGCCCAGCTGATTGCCCTTGTTCTAAGCTTGAAATCAGCTTGATCACTCCTCTTTTTCAGCCTCAAATCTGATCGGAACAGCAGCTGCACTCTCCTCTCTATTTCCTCTCTTGGACGGTAGCTTGTGTGTGATTGTTTATGCCTCTCGGTTCTGCTATGTTTGGTCTGATTTCTGGTGAGTTTTGTGCCCCAATTCAGCTGATTACACGTGTATTTATAGGTCTCTCAAATTGCCCAAAACAGCCCCTTAACTTACCCCTAATTTACAAGCTGCCATTAATTACAAATACTATCATTTTATTTGTCCATAGTTTGACAAAATCCTAACTAAATCAAACTAATACAATTCCAATTACAAATCCATTACTTTTTGACTCACAAATGCCCCATTTCAATTGGTTAACCAAGCTTCACATGGATTGTGCTTTCCTAACTCAAATTGACTTAAATTTTAATTCTCATTTCAATAAAACTTCCAATACCTAATCCTTCTAAAAAATAATTCACAAATATTATACACACATCTTATGACCAATTTGACTTTATAAACTTCAATTTAGGCCTAATGCCTCTCATTTGTACTTGATAAAAAAATGTTCCTACCCAAAATCCGGTCGAATAAACCGATAACTTTTTATACATATCTATAGCTTAAATACTCAATTCTCTTTAACCCATTCCCATTCACTTGAGTTACACTCCGTAAAACTTCCTTATATCATGCTCATGCATTATCCATGCCTACTTAACTTAAAATGTCCATTTTGCTCTTTTTATGATCTAATTTTACTCTGATCGAAAAATATTCTGAAAATATTCCATGGTCATCTAATCTTTAAATTGACCATGAAATACTCTAATTGGGTGTCTTATCTATCAATCTCATGCTTCAAAAAAAATTTCAATTGGGTTTAAACTCATTAAAACCCATTAATCTCTCAAAATGGCAATATCGAAATTTTCTTCAGATCACTTAAAACTGACTCTAATAGTCTTCTTTTTTATCCGTTTCTATTTCTCTATACTCTCCTATTATTTTCAGACCTTTTCGACTCTTAAGGTCAATTTTCGAAAATTTTACTATTCATCCAAAAATTTTCGTCTGAAAAATACTATTAATCAAAAACTTTCGTTTCACACTTAATCTGAATTTATGACCCTGGACAATATAACCGGGTCCAAATTCAGTCTTAAACACTAATTTCGGATCTTTTTTTAAAAAATCACTATTCATTCTGGATCTGAACATTATGCACCGAAAATTCTTATTTCTTCCTGATGTGACACTCAGGGTCTTATAAATATAATCGAATTTTAACCGGGTCCCTTGTACTATTTTCGGACTCTTTATTCTCTATCTGATCGCCAAAAATGAATTCTCCGAGAAAATTGGGATCGGGGTTTATCAGAGAGACTCATCGAGACGCTTGATTGGATTTGTGCGACTTAGAGGTAAGTGTTCTATCACTTAAGCTATTTTCATTCTTCCTTTAAACATAATTGTATCATTGTAGTTAAATGATTTCAAAAATGATTTTCAAAATTATGAGTTAAAGCTTTGTAAAATGACTTTTACGTTGGATCTAGAAAAGAGAATTTAAAAGTAAAATGTTTTCGAAAAGAAATGAGTGAAGAGTTTTGTAACCATGTATACCCTTAGTTTACAGGAGATTTAGCACTACGTGACGAGGTAGAAATTCCGCACGTAGTCTTTTAGATTTATAATTTTGGGCGCTATAGGGTGATGAAGAAATTTCACTCGTAGTCGTCAGAGTTACAATTCTTATATAGCACTACAATTGCAATGAAGAAATTTCGTATTGTAGTTGTTTAAAAATAAGACGATTTCACACTACTCTTACGACGAAGTAAATTCCGCTCGTAGTGGTCGAGATATTTTACTAGCTTCACGTCTAGCGTCTTGTGAAAAATTGCCACATGATGGTTGAGTTCATTAAGGGTATACATGGAGTTTTAGAAAGAAATGTTTTCTCTTAAGTTGAAAACGTTCGATAAATGAGTGCAATTGTAAATCTTGATGAATTTTATAGTTTGATGTTATTATTATTCGTTGAACTAATCTCTTTACCCTTGTGCAGCTTAATTATCGTAGTAGGTGCTTATTTAGGTGACTCTACATTCAGGAAATCACATCGATTTCTTCAGGTGGGCGTCGAATCAAGATGTCGCATGAAAATCCACATATTTTGGATGCTGTAAGTAATATAATCCAAATGATAGCAGTAACTTGAATTGTAGACATGTGAATGATGGTTCTTGATGTGATGTTATATATACTTATATATTTTGAGACACTTGCATATAATACGCATCTATACTTGAAATTTCTAATTGATTTTGCTTGACAATATGATGGTTGAAATGTGTGCACACAAGAATTTTATGTTTGTGAGAATGCTTATATGAGAGATTGTATGTTTGTGGCCAAAAGAAGTTGGGATGTGATTTGATATAGTTCGAAGTGTTTTTTTTTTCTTTACAGGAAAATTTTGGGAATGTTCAAATTACAGCCGTTATGTTGTCCAAATTTTTATAAAATTTGTTTTAAAGAAATGCGAAAATTTTCCACTAATCCCAACTATTTTTAAAAGTACAGAATGTTTTAAGTTAAAACGAGTAAACCTACAAAGTATTCTAAGGGTTCGCTTCTCGGACTTCCTTAATCAGACGAGTCAGGTTCGGGAAGTCCGTTGAAGTGTTCGGCGGGATCCTCCAGACAAGAGTTTAGAAAAAGTTTAGTTCGGGTCTTGTCAAGTTGGTATCAGAGCCCTTTTTTCAAAAACTTTGAGATTAAGTTTCAAAGAAAAGATTTAAGTTATTTCGGGCATTAAGTTTTAAAGAAAGTTGGGTGCCATTCGGCGTATTAAGTTAACTTTACTATGCATGAATTTATGCGTGAGACTAAGTTATACATTGAGTTTGTATGAGAATTATATAAGTTATGTTTGCATAAGATAAGTATGTGGCTACAAGAATCGAGATGTGTATCGCATGAAATTATAGAATTAATTCATGCTGAGTTATCATTCTAATACTTGTATTCTTTTGATTATTGTGCCTATTTAGTGCACATATAGCTATGCAGCGTAGGTGTGGGACCCTCTCTGCGGGGCAGGACACTACCTACCAGCCTCGATCGGCCCCACTCACTAGGTACTATCCCCGGGCCCCTGGGGTTTTGCTTCGCCTCCCATACCACTCGAACCCACAACCTGAGCCCCTGAAGTTAAATGGATTCTTAGAGTAAGGTGTGTACCAATTGAGCTAGTATCCCCTTTCGAGGATAGATGATTTGTTTGATCAGCTACAAAGGGCTAAGGTATTCTCGAAGATTGACTTGAGATTGGGATACCATCAACTGAAGGTACGTAGGGAAGATGTTTCTAAGACGACCTTCAGGACCAAATATGGACATTACGAGTTTTTGGTAATGCCAGTTGGGTTGACTAATGCTCCAGCAGCCTTTATGGATTTCATGAATCGAGTTTTCAGACCCTACCTGGACAAATTCGTGATAGGTTTCATTGATGACATCTTGGTATATTCAGGTAGTCGAGAGGAGCATGCTGAGCACTTAAGGATTGTACTACAGACGTTGAGAGAGCATCAACTTTACGCAAAGTTCAGCAAGTGCCAGTTCTGGCTAGATCGCGTGGCATTTTTGGGACATGTGGTATCAGCAAATGGGATATCCGTGAATCCTCAAATGATAGAAGCTGTAGTAAACTGGAAGTCACCCATGAATGTAACCGAAGTGAGGAGTTTCCTAGGTTTGGCAGGATATTACAGAAAGTTCGTGGAGGGATTTTCGAAGATAGCTACTCCGTTGACCAAGTTAACTAGAAAAAAAGAGAAGTTCGTCTGGTCAGACGCGTGCCAGAGCAGCTTTGATGAATTGAAGAAGAGACTGACTTCAACTCCAGTACTTACATTGCCATCAAGGAATGATGGGTTTACGGTGTACTGTGATGTCTTTAGACAGGGTTTAGGTTATGTGTTGATGTAGCACGACAGAGTAATAGCTTATGCTTCGAGACAGTTGAAGAAACATGAAGTCAATTATCCAACCCATGATCGATAGTTAGCCGCAGTAGTGTTTGCTCTACGAATATGGAGACACTACTTATATGGAGTACCTTGCAGAATTTTCACTGATCACAATAGTTTGCAGTATCTGTTTTCCCAGAAGAAGTTGAATATGAGGCAGAGACGATGGGTTGAATTCATAAAAGACTATGATTGTACCATTGAGTATCACCTAGGTAAAGCTAATGTGGTAGCAGATGCGTTAAGTAGGAAGCCTACAAGTTCCTTATCCCAATTGAAAGCCGAGTACTTGCCCATGTTAGTAGAGTTGAGATCTATGGGCATCAGATTGGAGGTGGCAGATTCAAGCTCTTAATTGGTAGCTTTTCATGTCCATCCGGTATTGGTGGATCAAGTTAAAGAGTTGCAAGCTCAAGATCCCTACTTGATGAAGCTTAGAAGCGAGTTAGAAGCTGGTCAACAAAGTAGCTTTACATTGAGAGACGATGGGGCACTAATTTTGGGGCAACGATTATGTGTGTCAGAGGTAGTAGAATTGAAGAAAGAAATCATAGATGAGGCTTATTCATCTGCCTATGCCATGCATCCAGGGAGTACCAAAATGTATCGGACTCTGAGAGACCACTACTGTTGATAGATTGATATAGTCCGCCCACTTTCTAGCCATCAAGAACACTTATTCTCTAGAAAGATTAGCTCAACTGTATGTAAATGAGATTGTAAGGTTGCATGGCACACCGATGTCCATTGTATTAGATAGAGATTCTCGATTCACTTCGAGGTTTTGACCGAAGCTATAAGAAGCCATAGGCACCAGACTGCACTTTAGTAGGGCTTTTCACCTGCAGACAAATGGCCAATCAAAAAGAACCATCCAAACTCTCGAAGATATGTTGAGAGCTTGTGTGATGGAGCTCAGAGGGAGCTGGGATGGTCACCTACCTTTAATAGAATTTGCCTACAACAATAGCTACCAGTCTAGTATTGGTATGGCCCCTTACGAAGCGTTGTATGGTAGGAAATGTAGAACCCCAGTTAATTGGGATGAAGTAGGTGAAAGAAAGTTTATTGGTCCAGAGATTGTCCAAGCTACCACTATAAGATAAAGGTGATTAGAGAACGGATGAAGATAGCAAGCGACCGACAGAAGAGCTACGCGGACAATCGAATGAGAGACTTAGAGTTTGAAGTGGGTGATAGAGTATTCCTGCGAATCTCGCCTTGGAAGGGTGTTTTGAGATTCGGGAAGCATGGAAAGTTAAGTCCACGATACAGTGGACCGTATGATATTATAGCCCACTTGCGACCAGAGCTCGCGAACATTCATGATGTTTCATGTCTCCATGCTTCGCAAGTATATAGCTGACCCGTCACACGTTTTAATAGAGCAACCAGTACAATTAAAAGATAATTTGACCTATGAAGAGCAACCAATAGAAATTTTATATCGTAGAGATCAAGTATTACGCCATAAGGTAATTCCGCTAGTAAAAGTATTGTGGCGAAACCATGGGTCAGAAGAAGCTACGTGGGAGTCTATAAAAAAAATGTGCTCTCAGTACCCGCAACTATTTGAGACAAGTATGTGATTTAAAATTTCGAGGACAAAATTTTTTATGAGGAGAGAAAATGTAAGTTCTCGTCCTTGATTCTAGATTCTCTAGTGTTAAAAACTAGATTAAGGGATGAAAAGATTAAATTTCGTCAATGTCTTCTTTATAAATGTCATTAAGGTGTTTGTAAATGGCCATTAAATGCATTAGGGGCGAAATAGGAAATTCAAGTCCAATTAACTCATGATTTTGGTGTGAGTATTATATGGAATGAACTTTGAATAAAAAGAAAAGTCAAAATCCATGTCATAAAAAAATTACCCAATGAATAAATGACAAATCAAAAACTAAATATGAAATTATAAAAATTAGTTGTCATGCACTAATGACTAAATGATTAGTTTTATTTCATGGGTTACCATAGTGCCCTTTTATGGATAAATTCCATGAGTTGTTAGTGGACATTTTATGAGGGAATGAAGGGCATTTTGGTCTCATTTAAGTTAGTAATATATATATAAAGGGAGATGGTCACTTAAAGCAAAAAGTGAACGGCAAAAGAGGGAGAGAAAGAGAAGTGAGGGTTGGTCAACCAAGTAGTGTTCACGACAGCTTGGAGTCTCCAATCTTAAGTGCTTTTCATCCACCTACAAGGCCAAACCAAGATGGGAAAAAGTTAGAGAGAGCATCTACTATAAGTTCAAGCAAAATAAGTATAAAATCAAGTACGTTTTTATGATATTTATATGGAAAATTATGTATGTAGATTTATATGTTTGGATGATGAATTTATGGAGTTAGTTGCTTGTTTTGAGTAGGCTTTTAAACTACTTGAGTTGGCAAGAAAGAACTTGAAATATTAAACTAGAAATCAAAGTAAAAAGTTCGAGTTTATGTGATTTTAAGATCTAAATGGATATGGTTGCCATGTATGAAAAATCTGCACTTTTATGTGTATTTGATAGTGGAAATTGAAAAAGTAGTGTTTGTGTGTGTGCAAGGAGGGTCATGGTCAATGAAGGGGTATATAACCCCATGGTGTTTTGACCCCTTTAAGTTTAAAATCATGCACAAATATGATTAGAAAAGCTTATAGTAGAGTTAGATTGGAAAAATAGAAACTAGATGGAATGGTTGTGCAATTCGGCTAAGGTGAAGGGCAGTTGCTATGCATATGTTTTGTTGATGTTTGTGACATAATTAGGGTCCTAAAAGCATGCATAAATGAGTAGGAATCAACAAAATGGACATGGATACACATAGGTATAAGAATAGCCTACAATCTAGAAGAGAGTAAAATAGTGCATAGAAGCAAGTTGACAAATCCCAAGTTGATAAAGGGGTCTAGGAAGACCTGACTTATTCTAACCTATATGGGGATGTTCTACACCTCAAATGATGCCAAGGAATTATAGAAAATCATAGCTTTTGGAATGGATCGATTCCGATAAAAATTGCGCAAGTTATGACCAAAATAGTGCCGTTAGAGAGTCGATAAGTGAAATAACTATGTAAATGCAATTTTTATTGCATGGAATGAATGTAGTTGATCATAATTAGGTAAAAGGAGCTTAAATATGAAAGAAAAACCATTGTTGCTCGTTCGATGCGAAAAGTGCATCGAAAAGTGCCCAAAACAAGACGTTTTTCCTAAATTTGACATAGCAAACGATAGAATTTTTCGACGAAACTTTACGGGTGACTTAGTTATGCGATAAGGGGCTGCTAGAAAAAGAAACGGACATGAAACAATCACTGGTTTTAAAACTGTTTTTCTTTTTAGTCAAACGGGTTATTAAAAAGTTGACTTTTTGTTTTAAGCCTCCGGAGAACAAACGAACCATATGGGGATGATCCTAGGGATCTAAAAGTAAGACTTTTACAAAGCAACAGGAATTAGAGAGTCTCGGTTGAGTTAGAAACAAGTTGGGAAGCTATAGTGTAAAAGGGGTCGTATTGGAGAATGTTAAGTTAAAGTTAAAGTTGAGTTATGAGTTTTTCACTAGTGATAATGCGAAATTTCCATGTAGGTGACGAGCGAGCGAGCGAAGGCCGAGAGACTCGTCGAGACGCTTGATTGGATTTGTGCTACTTGGAGGTAAGTGTTCTATCACTTACGCTATTTCCATTCTTCCTTTAAACATAATTGTATCATTGTAGTTAAATGATTTCAAAAATGATTTTTAAAATTATGAGTTAAAGCTTTGTAAAATTACTTTTACGTTGGATCTAGAAAAGAGAATTTAAAAGTGAAAAGTTTTCGAAAAGAAAGGAGTGAAGAGTTTTGTAACTATGTATATACCGCTAGTTTACAGGAGATTTAGCGCTACGTGTCGAGGTAGAAATTCCCCACGTAGTCGGTTAAATTTATAATTTTGGGTGCTATAGGGCGATGAAGAAATTCCACTCGTAGTCGTCAGAGTTACAATTTTTATATAGCACTACAATCGCAATGAAGAAATTCCGCATTGTAGTTGTTTAAAACTAAGACGATTTCACACTACTTTTACGACGAAGTAAATTCCGCTCGTAGTGGTCGAGATATTTTACTAGCTTCACGTCTGGCATCTTGTGAAAAATCGCCACGTGATGGTTGAGTTCATTAAGGGTATACATGGAGTTTTAGAAAGAAATGTTTTCTCTTAAATTGAAAACGTTCGATAAATGAGTGCAATTGTAAATCTTAATGAATTTTATAACTTGATGTTATTATTATTCGTTGAACTAATCTCTTAACCCTTGTGCAGCTTAATTATCGTAGTAGGTGCTTATTTAGGTGACTTTGCATTCAGGAAATCACATCGATTTCTTCAGGTGGGCATCGAATCAAGATGTCGCATGAAAATCCACATATTTTGGATGCTGTAAATAATATAATCCAAATGATAGCAGTAACTTGAATTGTAGACATGTGAATGATGGTTCTTGATGTGATGTTATATATACTTATATATTTTGAGACACTTGCATATAATATGCATCTATACTTGAAATTTCTAATTGATTTTGCCTGACAATATGATGGTTGAAATGTATGTACACGGGAATTTTATGTTTGTGAGAATGCTTATATGAGAGATTGTATGTTTGTGGCCAAAAGAAGTTGGAAGGTGATTTGATATAGTTCGAAGTGTTTTTTTTTTCTTTACTGAAAAATTTTGGGAATGTTCAAATTACAGTTGTTATGCTGTTCAAATTTTTATAAAATTTGTTTTAAATAAATGCGAAAAATTTTCACCAATCCCAACTATTTTTAAAAGTACAGAAAGTTTTAAGTTAAAACGAGTAAACCGGTAAAGTATTCTAAGGGTTCGCTTTTCGGATTTCCTTAATCCGACGAGTCAAGTTCGAAAAGTCCGTTGAAGTGCCCGACGAGATCCTGCAGATAAGAGCTTAGAGAAAGTTTGGTTCGAGTCCTGTCATTATGAGCTAGCTTACTACCTGAGCGATGCAGGATTCCGGTCATAGCAATGTAGGATTCTGCTACTTAGTAACCCTCAAACTTTACTAATTCATGCCTTGACTTCTAAATGGATAAGATTCTTTCTAATTGGTCTACTTGTCATCACTTAACACCACTAATTCTTCCACCAATCAAATGGTTCCAATTGGCTCACTAAACCCCATAACGTTTTATCACATTTGGCAACTTCCCATTGATCGAACTTTTTGACTTTTGACTTTGGAATTCTAAGCTTATTTCATCCAATAATCTCCCATCTCAATTCCTAATACTCTTGGGTTCTCTAATCGATCTTACTCGTGATACGAAAATAAATTAAACTTTAAATGTAACATGCTGTTTCGGTGTCTATATAATTTATTAAATATTGATTATATATTAAGGGACGATGTAAATAATTATCCTTTCGGATCTGGATGAGTAATTGAATTTTAAAAAAATTCTTCAGACGGGTCCGGGGATAATTATTTAATTCAATCTCGTAAAATAAAATAGAGCATTCGGATTTAAATATTTATTCAGAACCTAATAAAGTTCTCGTATGTGAATTTGGATTTTTATTAGATTTTCGGGTGGACCCGAAGCGAATCCGAGCGAAAAGCGAAATCTTAAAACGAGAATTGATGGCATGAGAGAATTAAATAGAATAAGTGAGCCATGAGGGACACATGACATGCATGCAAGAGAGATCAAGGACATGTGTCATGTAAAGGATTAAATAAAATGAAATAAAATGATAAAGTGAAGAGAGCAATTAATTCGGCCAACATTCACTCATTAGATACAAAACCGAAGTGAAAAGTAAGTGAAGCAATAAGAGTTAGATCTATTCATGCAAGTTGAGAGAGAAATGAGAGAGAGAAGCTGCTGTTCGGTCAAGGTAAGTGTAGCAGACCAGAAGAAGTGTGAGCTGAACCAAGAGAGAGAGAGTGATTGAGAGTAAGAACTGCAGTTCGTGAAAGAAGAGAGAACCGAGAAGAGTGAAATGGAAATGGTGAATGTGAGCTCGTGCATGCAAGAGCTGAAGTGAAGAGCAAGAAGCAAGCTGCAAGTGAACTGTTCAGTGAGATTGGAAGACCAACCAGATCTGAACGTGAAGCTGGTGCAGCAAGGAAGAAGTGAAGCACGGGCAGCAGCTGGTAAGCTCTTGAAACCGTGAGAAGGGAAAGGAGTGAGCTGGTGGTCTGTGTTTCAGATCTGAGTCAACTTGTGCATGCAAGTGAAGGAGATCGAGCAACACCAGCTGATGCATGTGCTGTCCAAGCAATCCAAGTGGAAGGTCTGATCTTACATGCAAGCAAGGATTGGAATTGTTGCTGCCAGACGCGACCTGCTGAGCAGCTGCCTTGCTG
Organism: Dimocarpus longan; assembly: GCA_022984855.1. NCBI lineage: Eukaryota > Viridiplantae > Streptophyta > Magnoliopsida > Sapindales > Sapindaceae > Dimocarpus > Dimocarpus longan. The sequence goes on from CM041026.1 coordinate 1,914,494, forward strand.
TCGCTGAGACCTGCTGGTGTTGTGAACCTACTGGTGGCGTGAAAGTGTTGTCGTTGACGTTGCTACGAGCTGTTGAGCTGAAGCCGTGCTGCTGCTGTCGCCGTGTGCTGTCATCGTGAACTAGTTGCTGTCGTTGTGCAAGCTACTATCGTGCTGCTATCGTCGTCATCGTAATTGCCCGAGAGCTGTTTCAAAACGAAAAACAGCTCAAGCGAAGGTAAGTTGCTGCCCCGCTGGTACTGTTATCATGATTTGAATGATGTTTGAATGTTAATGGTGTCCATTTAGGTTGAAGGAAGCTCGTAGATAAAGAAATTTATTTGGACAGCCCTTCGTGCTAGTTTCGAAGCTTTCGAAGTAAGTTCCGAAAGGTACGTTGTGATTTTATTGATTTCGTTTCGTTGAATAATGATTAAGATTGAGTTGAGGATGAATTTTGATGATGATATGATTGAGAAATAGGATTTAGAACCTTATTAGTGAAAGGTTCGTTTAATTTTGGTTCGATATGTTTGCGAATGATTTGCGATGTTGAATTTTATGTTACGAAAGCCGTGTAGGGGCTGTTATGTTAGGAAGTATGGGCTGTTATGTTTTGCTTTTCATTTTGAAATTGTCGGCATGAAAAATGGTGCGCAACGATATGCATTAGAGTATTGAAAAGTTATTTGAATATCGCTAGATTGTTTTCAAGAGTTTCAATCAAGTTTTCCGTGTTTTCGAAAGGCGTTAGTTTGCGATTTAGTGTCGAATGAGTTATGATTAAAATGCCATGTTGTTAATCGATATATGAATGTGAGTCAAATGAATATCTAGGATGAAAATGATTGAGAGATTTCATGATGGTTTGTTAGAGTTAATTCGTGTAATTGAAAGACGATGCGACAATTTATGGGCTATTTTGGACATGCAGTTTTCATGGAAATTATGTGCAGTTGTTGGCCTGTTTAAGGACTATTTTTGAAGTGTTTAAAGGTTTTTTTCATGCTATACAAATGAGCTATTAAAGTGTTATTATATGAGCTATAAATATGCTAGTTATAGGATGTTAAAAATGAGGAGTAGCATGCTGTTTTTAGAATGTTATTCGTGTTGTTTTGAGTTATTTGAATGCTATATTCGTATTGATTATTGGGCTGTCATAAGTTATTTTAATGGATTGTTTTGAGATTATTTTTAATACGGTAAAGACAGTCATAAAAAGAATATTATGAGCTGTTTCGAAGTGATATCCATCGGAAGTGTTTAGGATGCATTATAGGAGAACATATAGTTATAGTGCACTAAGTAACGCTAGAAATTTATTAAATAAACTTTCGTTACGTTTATTTTTATTGAAAAGTCAAGGAGAACCCGGCGAACCGGATTCTCAACCAAAGAATAAGGGTAAAGCGTAAAGGAGTATACGATTCAAAGATCGAATCCGTTTGAGGTCGATATACACATTATCTTTAAATTTTACTTGAAAGTGTTTTTATTGTGAAATGAATTTCTTAAATGAGATTGTTATATGAATTTCTTAAATGAGATTGTTATATCATTTCAATATGATGCATTTACAAACGTATTTGACTATACTTGAAATGAAACGCGAAATTGATTTGTTATGAAAATCTTGATACTAAAACCAAAGTGTAAAATGTGAAACAAATGTTATGTTGTAAATAGCCCTTGTAAACTTAGATATCGATAAATGAAAATTGGTAATTGACATGTCAATAGGAAACTTAGCAGCTGCACCGTTTATTTGCATACACTAAATCGATTCAATATGGACTCTGAGAGGCACCACGTGTCCGGTCCTGAACGATTATGTGATATGATATACGACCCGGTGGATGATCACCGAGCGGCCGATGCCGGGGTCGACCGTTATTCCGGCGGATAATCATCGCGTGTCCGATGCTGGAAACCCATATACCAATACATGAGTATCGAATATATGTTTACTAAGGGCACTGAAAAATGTTATAAGCAATGAAATGAAAATGTTATGTGAAATGAAATGTTCAATGCTTTGAAAAATGTTGAACTCGAAAATTGTGAATTATATGTTTAAGTATTTTTATGCAACGTATATATATATATATATATATATATATATTTATAAATGTTAAAGTTAGAATGCTTTTAGTTACGAATGAAATTACATTTGAAATTGAGAAATTAGATTATGTGTATACCTATTAAGCAATTATGCTTAGCGCATTGATTTATCGCGCGCAGGTTGAATCCTTTGACTCCATCCTCAGACAGGAAATAGCTTGCACACAAAGGCTCAGATAGTCACCATCCCCTCTACGATTTTGGTAGATATATAGATATATTGCATATGATCATGCATTTTTGGAATACATGTATATTTGTATAAATTATCGTATTTCACTTAATTATAACAAAGTTCTGTATAAAAGCTTATGTATATTTCTTAAAAGCTTACTTTTGGTTATGTATGCATATAAATGTTTATGATATATTTGAGTAATGAAATGTTTTGGAAACGGACGGGAGGTTCGAATAGGAGTTTAGAAACTAACGTTTTAGAAATGTTAGATTTTTAATTACAGGAAATGGATTTTGGGATTTCAGAAAAATAGAGGAAACTCTGCCGGATTTATGTTTTTTAAAAAAAAAAAAAAAATTCCTCTATTGGTAAAGAGTTTTAGAATGATAATAGTTTTTTTTTAAAAGTAACAGAAACAGATTTATTAGGAAAGTAACGTTCTCCGTTCCGGATTTCCAACCGTAACGGAAGTCGGGCGAAGGGTGTTACATTAAAAACTATTACCGGAACGATACTATTTAACCATAACTAGAATGGTTTACAATTTATTCCTCTCTTATAAAAATTTCAACCTCGAAATTTAATTCACATACCTGAATCAAAAAGGTACGAGTACTGTCTCCGCATCAGCTCCTCAGGCTCCCACGTAACCTCTTCAACTGAATGATTCCTCCACAAAACTTTTACCAATGGAATTATTTTGTTGCATAGAACTTGCTCCCTCCTGTCTAAAATCTGAACTGAACTCTCCTTGATAACTCTATTTTTATACAGTTATTTTATCTTTTTAAATCTAAATTTTTGTTTAGTTCTTGAGATTTTTATTATTATTAAGTAAATTATTACATTTTTTTGCATTTTCATTTTCAGAATAAAATTGATGAAAAATCGCATGTGGACCCTATCAAGTGCTATTGTTCTTGATAAGATCATCATTATAAAATGAATGTCATTCGAAGTTGCTCATCGCTTCAAGAATAACTCGAATAAGAGATCATATAAAGAAGTTATCACAGTTTAAAGATTGAGTATTCTAGAAATAAATATTATGTCATGCTAATGTAAGGACTTATGTAATTATGATATAAGTAATGATGTAAGGTGAACTATGATGTAAGCAATGATGTAATATAAAATTTGACTTGTATGAGATGGATAAATCATGATGTAAGCGATGATATAGAATGGTGGAAAATTAGAAAGAGATGATGCATGCAATGGTGTAATTGGCGGTGAACTTTATCTATAAATAAGCTTTAGGATCACCATTCCAAGCATCCATCAGACATTAAAATAATAAGTAGATTAGAGAAAGAGAAAGCTTGGAGAGGAGAAGCAAACTAGAGAAAGAAATTCTACAGCAAAGCTTCAACCCACTAAGTTTTTTTATCTTTTGTTATGTTTAATTTTATAATCTTTGTCAATTTTAATTTAAGTATGGAGTAGACTTATTTTTTTAAGGTTATGATGTAACATAACTTTGATATTCCAACCCTTTGTTCAATTCAATTAAGAATTTTTTATCTTAGTTAATGCATTTAATACTGCTCTTAATATTTCTAAATAACTGGCCACTATTTACTTGAATTGTTAATCATAATGATAGCGGGAGCTGATTTATGTGTCTTAATTCATTGTATTGAATGTCCTAAATTACAAACATGATAGGAATATACATGCATGGTTTTTGTAGTTTATAAAAGATATCCATAAATATTAATGAATCTTTTAATGTTTTGATTTCTATGGGAACATAGTAGTTAAGTTTTGTAGGATATTTTTCTTATACCTCGAGAAGGGCTATGTGAATAATTTCGGAAATCTCGACTAGCAACCGGATAATTAATTTTTTGTTAAAAAGAACAAATGGGAGAAACGGATTAGTTATGATGAAATCAAAACCTTAGATTTTTCATTTATTAAATTAATTTAAAAAAAAAATTCATTTATATTTGTAGTTAAATTAGCTGTAGTTTTCAACTCCTCTAATCAAATTGCGTTTGCCAAATAAAAATTAAGTTATTTTAATTTTTGGAATTAATTAACAATAATCCTCGTGGGTGATACTTCTCATCATTATATTAATTATTCGGCTCGTCCACTTGCGATTTTGCATGAAAAATTTTTGGCGCCGTTGTCGAGGATTGTTTGTTTAAATTAATATTGATACTATATAACTCAAATTTTAATTTAATATTTATTTAGTCATTTATTTATTTATTTTATTTGCTTTATTGCAAGTGCTTCTTCTGGTGTATGAGAAAGTCCGGGGACGAAGTTTTGATACCATTTGATTCAGAAATTTAGAAAACTTACCGTAAAAACTGGAAAGAAACAAGGAAAGCTGCAAGTACTACTCTCGTAGACATGGCTGAAGAACCAAACAACGTACAAAATATTGTATCAATAAATGCTGAAAATACTCGAGCATTACGAGATTATGCTTTACCCATAGTGGGTAATGCTTCGACAATATGACAACTGACCATTACAGCTAACAATTTTGAGATCAAGCTAGCAATTATCCAGATGGTGTGAAACAACCAATTCGGTGGGGCTCCAAACGATATGCAAATGCCCATATTAACAGCCTTTTAGAGATCTGCGATACTTTTAAGCATAATAGTGTTAATTATGATGTCATCCGATTGAGATTGTTCTTGTTCTCTCTTCGAGATAGCCAAAAGTTGGCTCAACTCTTTGCCATCAGGGAGTATTATCACTTGGGATACCTTGGGATAAAAATTTCTAGCTAAATTCTTTCCACCAACCAAAACTGCAAAACTACGAACCGAGATAGCTACATTCAGACAACTTGATGGAGAGTCATTATACAAAGCATGGGAAAGATTTAAAGATCTGCTATGAAAGTGTCCACATCATGGAGTTGCTAATTGATTGCAACTACACACATCTACCACAAGAACATTGGTAGATGTCGCAGCTGGTGAAGCACTTTTTGGAAAACCTCATCAAGCTGCTTGAGACTTATTAGAAGAAATGGCTATAAATGCCTATCAATGGCCATCAGAAAGAGCAGTTACAAAAAAGGTTTTCTAAATACAAGAAAATGATGTTTTAACTAGACTTTTCACTCAGGTCAAGACATTAGCCAAGCAACTCGGAAACTTAATAGCTAATGTCATTCATATTCAGTCAACATCTTGTGATTTTTGTGGAAGGGACCATTCCAACGAGCAATGCATGAAGACCAGATAGGTCAAGCCTTTTTTATGGGCAACAGACAACAAAATAACCCGTAGTCCAACATATTTAATCTAGGATAGAGGAATTATCCAAACTTTTCATGAAAAAACTACAAACGACCCAGACAACCATATCCGCCACCACTTCAATAGCAGCAGGTCAACAAATCGTCACTTGAAGAAGCATTTGCTCAGTTCATCCAAGTACTAATCAATTTATGATGAGAACAGACACCACGCTCCAGAATCAAGTTGCTTCCATTTGAAATCTAGAGGTACAAATGGGTCAAATCTCAAATCTGCTGACTGCAAGACCTCAAGGAACCCTGCCAAACAACACATAGACCAATCCTAAGAAGCACCTTAAGGTTGTCACATTACGAAACGGTAAAATGCTGAAAGATCCTGTCAAAAGAACATACGAAAAAGAAGAATCTAACAAAATAGAAGAAGAAGTGATGGTTGAACAAAAAGAAGTAGAGAAGTCAAAATCAAAGTTGTTTCCAGACAATCTGACACCATACAAACCACCATTACCTTTTCCTCAAAGATTCCAGAAGTAAAAACTAGATAAACAATTTTCTAAAGTTTTAAAAGTTTTTAAGAAATTGCAAATTAATATTCCTTTTGCAGATGCTCTAGAACAGATGTCCAGCTATGTGGAGTTCATAAAGGAAATCCTATCAAATAAAAGGAAGTTGGAAGAACATGAAATGATAGCTTTGATCGAAGAATGTAGTGTAATCTTGCAGAAAAAGCTACCGGCCAAACTCAAATATTCGGGGAGTTTCACAATTCCATACACCATTGGTGATTCATTCTTTGATAAAGTATTATGTGATCTTAGTGCAAGCATTAACTTAATGCCATTCTCTGTTTCCAAGAAACTCGGCTTTGGAGAAGCAAAACCTACTACAGTATCTTTACAACTAGCTGATCGATCAATCAAGTATCCAAGAGGAATTATAGAAGATATACTGGTAAAAGTGGATAAGTTCATATTTCCTGCTGATTTCATTGTGCTAGACATAGAGGAAGATCAAGAAATATCCATCATTTTGGGTAGGCCATTCTTAGCAATAGGAAGAACTCTCATTAATGTACAGAAAGCCAACTTATACTAAGAGTTCAAGATGAAGAAGTGACATTCAATGTGCTAAAAGCACTCAAACATCCACATAATGTTGGCAACTACATGAGAGTAGATGTAGTGGATGAATGTATCAAAGAAATATATCAAACCAGCAATCTAAAAGATCTGCTTGAAGCTTGCCTAAATGGAACGCCAAACTTAGAAAGTCCGACCATTATTGAATATGTTAACCAATTGAAAGCTTCACCTCCCATTTTCATCAAACGACCATTCGAGGAGCTTAGAGCGAGTAAGAGACAACCGGTACCATCAACAAAAAAACCACTAGAGTTGAAGCTCAAGCCACTTTCCAGTTCATCTCAAGTACGCATTTTTAGGTGATTCATCTACACTACCTATTATTATTTCATCTTCTTTAAGTATAGAATAGGAAGAAAAGCTTTTGAGAGTACTACAAGAACACAAGATGGCTATTGGATGGTTGATTGCAGACATTAAAGGAATCAACCTATCTATATGCCAACACAAAATTCTCATGGAGGACAAGTACCGGCTATCCATCAAGCACCAACGACATTTAAATCCAAACATAAATGAGGTTGTCCGAGCAGAGGTACTTAAACTTTTGGATACAGGTATCATTTATCCCATTTCGGACTGTACATGGGTAAGCTCGATACAAGTTGTACCAAAGAAAGGAGGAATGACAGTAGTCACCAATGAAAATAATGAGTTGATTTCAACACGAACAGTAACCGGATAGAGAGTGTGGATTGACTACAGGAAACTAAATAAGGCGACCAGAAAAAATCATTTCCCTTTACCCTTCATCGATCAGATGCTCGACAGATTAGCAAGTCACCCTTACTATTGTTTCCTAGACGGTTATTCTAGTTACAATCAGATTTCTATAGCATCTGAGGACCAAGAAAAGACTACATTCATATGCCCATATGGAACGTTCGCGTTTCGGAGAATACCGTTTGGTCTATGCAATGCACTAACCACCTTCCAACTATGCATGAAGTCAATTTTTTCAGACATGGTAGAACACTTCATCGTGGTATTTATGGATGATTTTTCAGTCTTTGGCTCATCATTTGATTCTTGTCTAGATAACTTGCACAAGTACTAAAAAGATGCGAAAAGACAAACCTGATTCTTAACTAGGAGAAATGCCATTTTATGGTACAAGAAGGGATCGTCTTAGGTCATAAAGTTTCAACTAAGGGCATTGATGTTGATAGAACTAAGATTGAGGCAATTGAAAAGATGCCACCACCAACATCTGTTAAAGGCATTCAAAGTTTCTTAGGACATGCAGGGTTTTATAAAAGATTCATTAAGGATTTCTCGAATATCACAAAGCCATTATGCAATTTGCTCGAGAAGGATGTTTCATTCTAGTTCGATAATACATGTAGGGAGGCATTTGAAATACAAAAAAAGGCCCTTGTGACAGCCCCATTCATTATTGCACCTGACTGGGCTTTGCCTTTCGAGCTGATTTGTGATGCTAACGATTATGCCATTGGAGCCTTGCTAGGGCAATATATTGGTAAGGTTTTCCATACCATTTATTACGCTACCCGTATATTAACCGATGCACAGGTTAACTATGCTACTATTAAGAAAGAGCTTCTAGTCGTGGTCTTTGCATTTGACAAATTATGGCCATACTTGATCGGTTCCAAAGTCATTGTATTCACGGATCACTCAGCCATCAAGTACCTTATGGAGAAAAACGATGCAAAACCACGCCTGATCCATTGGGTCCTTCTGTTATAAAAGTTTGATTTAGAGATTCGAGATAAGAAGGGAAGTGAAAATGTGGTGGCCGACTATCTTTCTAGACTAGAGCAACGAAAGGATAAGGATGATCTCAACATAGCAATTAAAGAAATTTTCCTGATGAACAGCTCTTCGTTTTGGATACAAGCAATATCCTATGGTATGCTGATTTTGTTAATTTTCTTTCTCACAAGGTTTATCCACCTGACCTTTTATGGCAGAAAAAGAATAAATTCTTGACGGATGTAAAACATTACTATTAGGTTGAGTCGTTCTTATACAAGTTATGTCTAGATCAGATCCTTCGACGATGTATCTCAAAAGATGAAGCACGAGATATTGTCCACCATTGTCCACCATTGTCATTCTTCTGATCTTTTAATTGTGGCGGACATTTTGGGGCCAATCAAACTGCAGGCAAAATTCTTTAATCTGGATACTATTGCCACACCATTTTTAAGGATGTTCAATCGTATGTTGCTGCATGCGATCAATGCCAATGCATAAGTAACATTTCGTAAAGGCATGAGATGCCTCTAAACAATATTTTGGAAGTGGAGTTGTTCGATGTTTAGGGTATTGATTTCATGGGATCATTTCTACCATCTTTCTAGAATCTCTACATTCTGTTGGCCGTAGATTATATGTCAAAATGGGTTGAAGTCATTGCCGCGCCAACCAATGACTCTAAAGTGTTGGTGAATTTTTTACGTAGAAATATTTTCACCAGATTTGGAACTCCAAGAGTAATCATCAGTAATGAAGGGAAGCATTTTTGTAATAGGTATTTTGATGCTTTTTTAGCCAAATATGGGGTCAAACGCAAAGTTGCTATGATCTGTCACCCACAAACGAATAGATAAGCTAAAATCTTAAATCGAGAATTAAAATGGATTTTGGAAAAGACGGTAAGTGCATATCAAAAAGACTAGTCGAAAAAGCTTGATGATGCATTATGGGCCTACAGAACAGCTTCAAAACACCAATTGGGATGTCTCCGTACATGTTGATATTAGGAAAAGCATGCTACTTACCCGTTGAACTTGAGCACCATGCATATTAGACTATCAAAAAGTTAAATTTCAACATAAAAGCATCAGGAGCTCTACGAAGATTGCAACTCAATGAGATGAATGAATTCTGTCATGGTGCATATGAAAATGCTAAGCTTTACAAAGAACACACTAAAAAGTGGCATGATCAACGTATCCTAAATAGGGAGTTCACTTCAAGATAGGAGGTTCTTTTATTTAATTCACGGTTACATTTGTTCCTAGGTAAGCTACACTCCAGATGGTCTGAGCCCCTCACAGTTGTTCAAGTTTTTCCACATGGTGTTGTTGAAATTTAAAGTACAGATCGTCGATTCAAAGTCAACGGACAACGACTTAAAGCTTACATGGATGGTAGAGAGCCTCAACAGAAATCCACTATCACACTTTCAACCCAAATTAAAGCGTTTTTCAACATCAAGCTAACAACTATAAATTAAGCGCTTCTTGGGGCCTAGCAACCTAAGTTTTTTCATTCTTAATTAGTTTTCTTTTGTTTATGTGTTATAGTTTTCTTTGATAATTTTCTTTTCTCTTTTAGAGATAGAGGCAAGTCTTGCAACACTCAAAAATAATTTCCCTACTCTGCCTTAAGATGCATTCAGAAAGATTTACAAGTGCAGACTTGAAAGAATGAGGGCACTTATCCGGACTCGAACCAGACTTTCTCTAGGCTCTTGTCTGGATTATCCTATTGGACACCCTAACGGACCTCTCTTGATCCGACTTGTTGGATAAAAGAGATGCGCAGAGCGAATCCCTTAATCTTGCCCGTTTCCTTTATCTTACTTAAGTTAAAACTCGTTTTTCTAAAAATAGTTGGCAAAGTTGAGTTCACGTTAGGAATGATTTGAGATATTAAGAACATAATTGAAGGACATTACAGAATTTCACACCAAATGCATTCTTTGATGCATGAAATGAATGTATTTGAGCATAATGGAGGGAAATAACATTAGCTATGAAAGAAATGATGTAACGTGCTGTTTCGGTGTCCAAATAATTTATTAAATGTTGATTATTAATTAAGGGATGATGTAATTAATTATCCGTTCGGATCTGGATGAGTAATTGGATTTTTATTAAATTTTCAGGCGGACCCGAAGCGAATCCAAGCAAAAAGCAAAATCCGTAAAGTTCGAATTAAATGCATTAAAGTTGATGTATGGGAGATTATGCATGGTGGGACAAGTGTCACAAAAGCATGAGATGGGTATTGCATGAATGACATGTGTCATGCAAGGGAATTAAATAAATTAAAATTGAATGGTGGATGATGACTTAGCTATGACACGTGTACGGTATTAAAAGGGTATATATAAATGAAATGAAAAGTGAATTAAAGAGGAGAGCAGAATCATTCAAGTGCAGTCGGTTACAAAAATCAAAAACCGATTTCAAAAGAAAGCTTGAGAGGACCCGTGAGAAACATTAGAGAGAACTGAGAGAGTGAAATGAAGATTGTAGATGTGAGCTCATGCATGCAAGAGCAAAAGTGAAGAGCAAGAAGCAAGAAGAAAGTGAACTGTTCGATGAAGTTGGAAACAGACCAGATTTGAAACGTGAAGCTGGTGCAGCAAAGAAGAAGTGAAGCAAGGGCAGCAGCTGGTAAGCTCGTAAAACCATGAGTTTGTAGGCTGATTCAGGTAAAAACAGCCTCTAACTTCTTCTTTTGATCTTTGTCAAGGATGAGAGCCAAAAAGGTGTTGCATGTATGTTTTTGTGACCTACAACAAGAAGAAAATGTGCAAGCTACCATCAAGCTGTCCATGAGTTTTTGAGATTTTGCTATAGCTTGTGGATGGCGTTAGAGGCTGTTCTGGGCAGGAAAAACAGCTGTTTGAGGTGAGATCTAAGTGCAGTTCATGAGTGAAATCATGCATGCAAGAGGGAAAAATGATCAAGGTTGTAAATCAGTGCAGGTTGTGAGTGAGAGTGCTGATCGTGACACCCAAGTGCAGTCCAAGCAGCTTTGAACTTTCATTCCCTTCTCCATTCGGCTGTCATCAATTCTTAAGGTGAGGTTTTCATGTTCCTACAGTGCATGTAAGATTTAGAGAGCTGCTTTTGAAGCGATTTCAGCTTACAGGCAGAATGAGGGAAGTGTGGTTGTTGCCATGAGCTTTAGTAGGCACCGCGTTACCGTCGCGGATGCGTAGAAACTGTTAGAGACGAAGAACAGCACTCCAAAGGTAAGTACTGTCCTAAGTTGAGCCTTAGTGTGGTTTGTAGGCTTAAATGCTTGATTTGATAAAAAATATTGGTGATTAAGGGGCTGGTATAGGTTCGATCAAGCAAAGGATAGTGGGCAACTCTTCGCGAGCGATTTTTGTTGTGTCATCTTGATTTTTGAAAGGTACGTTGAGTGTTATTGATATGATTTTTGATGGATAATGTTTAGGATGGTTTATGGATGAGTTTTGATGATGACATGATTGAGAAATAGGATTTAGAACCTTATTAGTGAAAGGTTTGTTTGATATTGGTTCGATATGTTTGCGAATGAATTTTGATATTGAAATTTACGTTGCGAAATCCGTATGGGGGCTATTATGTTAGGAAAGTATTGGCTGTTACATTTTTCTTTTCGTTTCGAAATTGTCGGCATGAAAAATTATTCGCAACGATATGCGTTAGAGTATTGAAAAGTTATTTGAATATCGCTAGATTGTTTTCAAGTGTTTCAATCGAGTTTTCCGTGATTTCGAAAGGCGTTAGTTTGCAATTTAGTGCCGAATGAATTGTGATTAAAATGTCCTGATGTTAAGCGATATTTGAATGTGATTCAAATGAATATCTATGACGAAAATGATTGAGAGATTTCATGATGATTTGTTAGAGTTAATTCGCGTAAATGAAAGACGATGTGACTAAATTTATAGGTTGTTTTGGACATGCAGTCTTCATGGAAATTATGTGCAGTTTTTAGCATGTTTAAGGACTGTTCTTGAATTGTTTAAAGGCTGTTTTCATGCTATATAAATGAGCTGTTAAGGTGTTATTATTGAGCTGTTTCGAGGTAATATCCATTGGAAGTGTTTAGGATGCATTATAGGAGAACATATAGTTATAGTACACTAAGTAACGCTAGAAATATATTAAATAAACTTTCGTTATGTTTGTTTTTTTTTATTGAAAGGTCAAGGAGAACCCGGGGAACCGGATTCTCAATCAAAGAATAAGGGTAAAGCATAAGGGAGTATTCGATTCAAAGATCGAATCCGTTTGAGGTCGGTATACATATTTTCTTTAATTTTACTTGAAAGTGTTTTCATTATGAAATGACTATCTTAAAATGAGATTGTTATATCGTTTCAATATAATGCATTTACAAATGTATTTAACTATACTTGAAATGAAACTCGAAATTGATTTGTTATGAGAAACTTGGTACAAAAACCAAAGCTGTAAATGTAAATTAAACGTTACGTTGTAAATAGCCATTGTAAACTTAGATATCAATAAATGGGAATTGGTAATTGACATGTCAATAGGGAAATTAGCAGCTGCACCGCTTATTTGCATACACTAAATTGATTCATTATGGACTATGAGAGGCATCACGTGTCTGGTCCCGAACGATTATGTGATATGATATACGACCCGGTGGATAATCACCGAGCGGCCGATGCCGGGGTAGACCGTTATTCCGACGGGTAATCACCGTGTGTCCAATGCCGAAAACCCGTATACCAATACATGAGTATCGAATATATGTTTACTAAGGGCACTGGAAAAATGTTATGAGCAATGAAATGAAAAATGTTATGTGAAATGAAATGTTCAATGCTTTGAAATATGTTGAACTCGAAAAATTGTGAACTATATGTTTAAGTATTTTTTTATGTAACGTATACATATATATATTTATGAATGTTAAAGTTAGAATGCTTTTAGTTACGAATGAAATTATATTTGAAATTGAGAAATTAGATTATGTGTATACCTATTAAGCAATTATGCTTAGTGCGTTGGTTTACCGCGCATAGGTTGAATGTTTTGACTCCATCTAAAGGCAGGGGAAATAGCTTGTACGCGAAGGCTCAAATAGTCACCATCCATTCTACGCTTTTGGTAGTTATATATATTGCGTAGGATCATGCATTTTGAGACATGTATATTTATGTAAATTATTGTATTTCACTTATGTAAAACGTTTATGTATATTTATTAAAAGCTTACTTTTGGTTATGTATGCATATAAATGTTTATGATATATTGAGTAATGAAATGTTTTGGAAACGGATGGGAGGTCCGAATGGGAATTTAGAAATTGATGTTTTAGAAATGTTAGAGTTTTGATTACAGGAAATGAATTTTGGATTTCAGAAAAACAGAGGAAACTCTGCCATATTTATGTTTAAAAAAAAAATTGTTGTATTGGTAACGAGTTTAATAATGATAATAATAGTTTTTGAATCGAAACAGATTTTCGAAGTCGATAACATCCTCCGTCCGGATTTCTGATAGTTAATGGGAATCGGATTGAAGGGTGTTACAAATGACTTTATTACATATATGATGCAAAAATGTGCATCAAAAAGTGTCAAAAAACATGTGTTTTCCATATGTTTCACCCCTCGATAGTTAGAATTTTTTAGAATCGCTTTACGAGCGACCTAAATAAGAGATAGGGAGATGATTCAAGCCAAAACGGAAGTAAAGAAGCCCATGGATTGGGCTATGCATACCATTTGGGTTTGGGGGGGGTCAAAAACAATGATTTTTCATTTCAAGCTTCCTACAACCAATTAGAGCATATCGGGGTGTTCCTAGGTGAAAATAAATATGGTTCGTAGAAATAAATCAGAATTTTTAAGCCTTGGTCAAGTTAGAACCTAGATGGGAAGGTTATGGGTTCAAGAGTTTTCAATAGAGTGACTTACTAGAAACCTTTGTTTAAAAAGTTTCAAATAACTTATTGTGTTGTATAGGTGAGAAGCAGCCTAGTGGATAACATGAGGCTCGTTGACGTGCCTAGCTCGCTTAGTTTGAGGTAAGTGTTCTATCACTTGCAACTATTTCAATCTCTATTTTAAATTAGAAGTCGTGTAATTAAATTACTTCTATAATGATTTTTAAATGATAAGTCAAAATTTCATAAAACAATTCCTTACATCGGATCCAAAAAAAAGTATTTGAAACGACATTGTTTTGAAAAAGATTTGATTAACAAATTATAGTTAAAGGTTTTGAAAGAGAAATTGATTGTTATTGCTCAATGTACTTAGTAGAAAAGAGTTTTGAAAATCATGTATATACTCTCAGTTTATATGAGATTTAGTGCTACGTGACAATGTAGAAAATTCCATCCGTAGTTACTCAGTTTTCCAAAACATATAGCACTACCTGTGCGATGTAGAAAATTTCGCATGTAGTCATCTAGATTTACAGTTTCAGCACTACGTTGCAATACAGTAAATTCCGCTCGTAGTCGCCTAAAATTACAATACATATACAACACTACAATTGCGATGCAGAAAATTTCGCATTGTAGTTGCTCAGATTTGAGATGGTTTCACACTACGCTTGTGATGCAGTAAATTCTGCTCATAGTGGTCGAGATATCTCAGTAGCTTCACATTTGGCATCAGTTACAAAATCGCCACATGATGGTCAGAGTATATTAGGGGTATACATGGTACTTTTAAAAAGAAAGGTTTTCAAAATTGAAAATTTTGATATTCAAATATAGTCGATGAATTTCGATATATTTTTGTCTTAATATTATTATTATATGTTGAATTAACGTTTTACTTTTGTGTAGCTTGTATATTGTATTAGATGTTCGTATAGCTAATTTTTGCATCCAGGAAACCCTTATCAGAAATTTTTGGTGGGAGTCAAGTAGACAAATTACATAAACGCCAAACATACTTTTGATGCTATTGTAAATAACTTAACGAAATAATTGCATATTTGACATATGGACACTTAAAAACTTGTAAAACAATATTTTGATATATACATATAGTTGGAACGCTTACACATGATACACACCTATCACATGATGCAAATGATCTATATATATATATATATGTTGATGCATATGAGTAGTGGTCGAAATGCTTGTAAAAGTGTATGCTTGCGGAATTATATGTTTGTGAGAATGCGTGTTAGTGAAATTGAATGAGAAAATGTATGTTTGGAATTCAATAAAGTTGTGAGAATGCGTGTTAGTGAAATTGAATGAGAAAATGTATGTTTGGAATTCAATAAAGTTGGGTAGTGATTTAAAATAGTTCAAAGTGTTTTTGTATGCAGGTAAATTTTGAAAATGTTAAAAATACAGTTGTTATGCTGTTGGATTTTTATCAAAATTGTTTTAAGTTAATTTCAAAAAATTTACACTAACCCAACTATTTTACATCAAAACGAGTAATTTGGTTAATCAAGGCATAAATAAACGGGCAAGATTAAGGGGTTCGTTCCGCGCATCTCTTTTATTTGACAAGTCGAATTAAAAGAAGTCCGTTGGAGTACCTGACGAGACCCTCTAGATAAGAGTCTAAAGAGAATCTGGTTTAGGTCTCATCATGCTAGATATTTATTAGATCCATATAAAGCACGATCTCATATGCTGGTTCTGACAACATGACAGATTTGTTCACAAAGACACTTCTTTCAACAACATTTGAGAAATTGGTGAATAAGATTGGCATGCACCGGTTCAGAGAATTTTGTTAAAATTCACCAAAATAAGACATATTAGCATGAGGGGGAGGTTACTACATACAAGAATTATGTACTCTTTTTTCTTTTATCAGGTTTCTTTTTCCCCGTAGGGCTTTTTTCCTGATAAGGTTTTTAATGAGGCATATTCTTTGTACAGTGGACATCCAAAGGAGGAGTGTTGTAATTAGATATCACCCTTTAGTATTTTATAACCTCCACATTAAGGATCTATCACTCAAATAATGATCATTATTGTAAACTCTCGATTCTATTTACGGTTTACTAGTATCACTGCAGTAGTAATCTTTAAAGTCGCATTTATTTTCGCATCTCGAGTAGAATGTCGATTAGAGGACCCAAGAGTATTCAAAAGTGATACATGAGAGTATAGGATGAGATAAGCTCACATCCAAAGTGAAAAAGTTATACAATTCCTTCAATGAGAATTAGCTAAATGTAATATAAATTGTGGTACCTAGTGAGTCATTTGGAATCTTTTGATTGGTGGATAGAATAAGTGATTCATAAGGTGACAAATGGACCAATTAGGATTAATCTTATCTAGTTAGGAGCCAAGGCAAGATTTGACAAAGTTTAAGGGCCATTTTAGTAAAAATTGAGAGGGACTACTAGTAATTGAGCACTACTATAAATAGATGCTCTTTAGTCATTTTCCAATCACTTTTCACATTCAAAACTGAGAGAGAGAGAGGTGTGTGTTGCCGACCATAGGGAAGAGAGGAATCAAAGAGATTTCAAGCAATTTCTTCAAGTATTTCATCACAAAATTGAAGCTTGTCATCAACCAAAGCTATTAGTGCAAGTTTGGAGTAAGATTGAAATATAAATAGATGAGTTTCCTTATCTTGAAACAACTTAGATAAATTAGAAACTCATTCTCTATCTTGCTTCAAATTTTAATTGGAGTTTATGGAGTTAAACTAGGTTGGTTGGTGATGATTTTGGTGTGATTATTGTGATAGAAATTGAAAGAAAAGTGAGGATGCTTGCGAGGGGTGATTCACGACCAAGTTAGGGCTTTGTGATCCCATTTTTGGTTTCATGTTTTTAGCTTAAATTTAGACATATTTGAGGCTAAGAAATCATATAGAAGTGAAAGAATTAAGTAAACAAAAGTGTAAAGACAAATTGAGTATTATTTGTCTAGTTGAAGAGCATTAAGGAATTTCAAGTAAAGGTACTCTTTTGATGCATAAAATGAATATGTTTGGTCATATTTGAGTGAAAGAACATTAAATATGAAGAAAATGAGCTTATTGCATATTTGAGGTAAAAATATGCATTAAAAAATGTTGAAAAAAAGTAGTTTTTGGTTAGGAACACCTTCCTGGTGGTCGTTTTTTTTTCGAATTCGCTTCATGGCTGACCTAAACACGAGTTAGGGAGATGATTGGAGCGAAAACGGAAGGAAAAGAAGTTAGGGATTAGTCCTTAGGGTGTATTCGGTCAAAGAGAGTCAAATTCAGACATTTTTCGTTCCGAGCTTCAAAAAATTATTTTGAGCATATCGGGGTGTTCTTAGGTGATAATAAATGAGATCTATAAAAAGAAATCAGAATTCGAAAGCATCAGATAAGTTAAAACTTAATTGAGAAAGTTAAGGCGTAAAGAGGATTTTATAGAATTAGTTGCATAGAAGTTATTTATAACTTTGTATCAGTGGATTTAGTGATTCTAAGTGAGTATTTTAGGTTTTAGGGTGAAAGCAGAAAGTATCGGAGGCTTTCGGAGGGGAGTCATCGTTTGGCAGAGGGCGTTTCGTGAGTGGAAATCTAGTTTTTCAAAAAATTATTTTATTTAAATCTTAATTTTTGTTTATATGAATTTATTTCATTATATAATTAAGTTGTTTATATGAATTTATTTCATTATGTAATTAAGTTGTTTATATGAGTTTATTTTATTATGTAATTGAGTTATTTATATGAATTTATTCTGAGATTCTAACATGTAAGTTTTGAGTTGAGTATATATTTATACTGAGAACATGTTAGAATTAAAGATTTTAGGCTTTTTGCCTTAAAAACAAGTTTATTTTAGAATACTAAGAAAAAGTACTTTAGTGCGTTTATGGTTTACCTTAACCCTAGTTGAGAACCCAACTAAATGCTCTATGTGTGTACTGTAGATGTGAGCGAGTCACTAACTGACAAAACCCAAACAAGATTCTCTCTAAACTCTTATCTGGAGGGTTTCGTCGGGCACTCCAATGAACTCTCGTAACCCTCCTTGCTAGGTAGAAGAGATCCACGAAGCGAACCCTTTAATCTTGCCCGTTTACTTTCTTTTACTTAAATTGAAATTCTTTTTTATAAAATAATTGGGTTAGTGTGAATTTTTCAAATTCAATTTTAAAACAAGTTTACGAAAATTTTGATAGTATAACTGCTATATTTTTAACATTTTCAAAACTTACCTGTAAAGAAAAACACACTTCCAACTATTTTAAATCACCACCCAACTTCTTTTGGCCATAAGCATGCATTTTCTCAATTTAATTTCATACCATACATTCTCACAAATAAGAAATTTTCAGTAGCATACATTTTTTCACAAGCATACAATTCAACAAGCATTATGAAAGTAATTCATATGCATTAATATATGTGTATATATATATAGAAATATCACATATCAGTGTGTGTCATGTGCAAGTGTTCCAACTACATATACATATCAAAATGTGATATTATAGTTTTCCAATATCCACATATCTAACATGCAATCACTCATATATGTCGTTTACAACAACAAAATGTATGTTTTGTTTAATTCATTCTTCGATTTTGCCCACCTATTTGTATGATGAGGATCTTTTCAAGCACCCAGGCACCTGTAACGATTCCTAAAAATAATGTACAAGCTACACAATAAGTAAATGGGTTAGTGCACATTACAAGGCAATATAATCATATAATTATAAAACAACTCATAACTTATTCGTATGTTAGAATTTCTCAATTTTTAAAACTTTTCTTTCTAAAACTCCATGTATACCTGTAATGTACACGAACCATCACGTGGTGATTTTCAACTGATGCCAAACGTGAAGCTAATGAGATATCTTGACCACTACGATGCGAAATTTACTGCATTGCAAACGTAGTATAAAACAATCTCAAATCTAACCAACTACAATGCGGAATTTTTTGTATTGCAATTATAGGGCTATAACTCTGGGTGACTACGTGCGAAATTTGCTGCATCGCAACGTAGTGCCAATATCTGTGAATCTAAACAACTACGTGTGGAATTTTATGCATCGCAATGTAGCGCTAGAAATCTCTAGAAAACTAAGCGACTACGGACGAAATTTTCTATATCACCGCGTAGCGCTTAATGTCTTATCAATTGAGGGTATATACATGGTTCACAAATCTCTTTACTCCTTTATTTTTCGAAAACATTTTATTTTCAAATTCTCTTTTCTAGATCCAACTTATGGATCATTTTACAATACTTTAACTTGTAGTTTTGAAGATCGTTTTTGAAATCATCTAACTACAACAATATATATATATTTAAATGAAGAACTGAAATAACGCAAGTGATAAAACACTTACCTCAATCCAAGCGAGCTATACTCGTCACCGAGCCTCCCATGGTCCGCTAACCTACTTGTCACCTACATAATACATTTTCACTTAGAGTGTGCTAAAAAGAGCAACATAAAACTAGATATATTGCCTTTAATACACTAACTCTTTTAAAGCCTCATTTCACTACAAATTCCCCTACTCGATTCTAACTTAACCAAAACTTTCTAATTTTGATTTCTTTGCATAATTTTCACTTATTATCACCTAGGAAACACCCTCAAACACTCAAATTGATGCTCGGAAGTTTAGAATGAAAAATTACATTTTTAGGGACCCTTTGACTGAATGCATACCATGGAGAAATCCCTAGCTTTTCTTCATCCCATTTTCACTCCAATCACCTCCCTAACTCTCATTTAGGTCACCCGTAAAACGGTTTCAGAAATTTCTAAGTATCGAGGGATGAAACTTATAAAAAACACATATTTTCAACACTTTTTGGTGCCCATTTTTGCATCACACATGCAATGATGTCATTTCTTTCATATCTAAGGTTCTTTTACTTAATTGTGATCGAATACATTCATTACATGCATCAAAGAATGCATTTTTATTCTTAACTCACCTTTACAACTACATAGGTACACTATTTGGGCCCTAACTTACTCAATTTTTATCCAAACCTTTCCCTTCAAATTTCTATGGTTTGCTATGATATTTATGCATGTTTTGAGGTTTAAAACAACCCCAATTAAGCTTATATGGACCAGGTCTCTATACCTCTTACACTTGCCTATTTTTTCATTCTACTACTATTTTGCACTTACTAGATTGTAGGTCATTCGTGCACCCATATGTATCCATGTTAATTTCCTTAATTCCTGCTCATTCATACACAATTTTAAGACCCTAAATTTGTCATAAACACCAACAAAACATATGCATAAGCTAATGCCCTTCATCTAGTCTAAAACTACACCATGAGTTCTTTTTCTTCCTTTTTCATATGATTTTCTAACTTCTAATATGCTTACTTCCAAGCTTAAATGTATCAAAGTTCAATGGGATCACACATCCCTCATGGTGGTTGAATTCTACACATGCCCACCTAGCACCTTATTTCATTTACTTTTCAACTTTGTCACTTGCTAACTCTCTTGGACAATCTATCAAACACATCAATTACCTTCAAATTCACTTATCTCAAACCTAATTCAAGGTCTAGGGTTTCTCCTACATAACCCTAACTTGCATGAGAAAATTTTAGAAAGAGATTTAGAACAAGCTTCAAAAATAGTTTTTGAATGAGTTTTTATAAAGTATTTTAGAAAAATACTTTAGTTTATTACACTATTTTTCTTACCGAGTTTTACTCACGGTTTTTCTTCAATATTTCTTTTAAATATTTTCCCTCAGATGCAAGAGCGAGTCATCCAGTAGATGTATAAACCCCTACTCTCGATGTTCTATCTCTAATAATAGAAGTCAGAGCATGGTAACAAAAATGTTAGAGTTATGATTGATGACATTGTAAGTAAGGTTAAATACCAATAAAATTTATTAAAAATGTTGAACACTAATAATGAAATAAATGCCACGAAGGGCGAAACGGTCATTTAGTGAATAAGAGATATGAATAGATGGAAAAGTTGCAAAACTTTGCTTAAGTGAATTTAACAATCAAGTTATATGAGAATTTGACTAAAAGACTTAAAAACCAATTGACTTTTATTAGTGAAATAAAAGACTAAGGGCAATATAGTAAATTGAACAAGTTAATAATTATAAATAGATGAGTGCTAGTGTATTTGATCAACACTTAGCAAATTTTTTTCAAGCAAAACATAGAGGAAAAGAGACAGGGAGTCACGGCAAGAGGAAGAAGTAAGGGGAAGAAGATCAAAGCTTTCCAAACTCATTATTTAGGGTTCCAAATCTAGTTTTCAAGGCAAATCAAACTAGAATATCATATCCTAAGTAAAGGCAAGATGAGATATCACCAATTTCTTCAAGTTTGAAGCTAGTTGGATTTGCATGTGTGTGTTGATACTTGGTTTGTTTTTGATGTGTAATTGATGGGGATTTAATCTATATTAAGTGTAGAACTTAAATATAGTAAAAAGGAGGTGTAAACTATGATGAATCATGCATGGGAAAATGATTAGGGTTTATGTAAACAAGACCCTAACTTATGAATTAAGTTTGTTTAAAGTAAAATGGCTTGTAGATTAAGAGTTTGATGGAATAATTGAGAGAAAATGACTTGAGAAATTGAAAAGCTAAATGATGTGAGTGGGTGTGCATGTCTCGACCAAGAGTATGTGTGATACTATTATGTTTTGATCCCTTTGAGCCCTAAGATATGCATATTTAATGTTAGAAAATCATATGGGAGTGTTAGAATTTAAAAAGGAAAGTAGATTGCATTGTTGATGCTTTTTGACTTGATGAAGGGCAAGAATTTATGCATATGTTTCGTTAATGTTTATGGAATATTTAGAGTCCTAAAAATATGCATGAATGAGTAGCAATCAAAGTAATTAATATGGATATATATGGGTGTATAATGGCATACAATCTAGTATAGATTAAAATAATAGTAGAATGAGAAAATAGGTACTTGAAAGGGGTATAGAGACCTGCACTATTTGAGCTTAATTGGGGTTGTTGTAGACCTCAAAACATGCATAAATATCATAGCAAACCATAGAATTTGAAGGGAAAGCTTTAGATAAAAATTGAGGAAGTCATGGCTTAAATAGTGTACCTATGTAGTCGTAAAGATGAGTTGAGAGTGAAAATGCATTCTTTGATACATGAAATGAATGTATTCTATCCTAATTGAGTAAAAGAACCTTAGATGAAAAAGACATGGCATCATTGCATGTGTGATGCAAAAATGTGCATAAAAAAGTGTCAAAAAATAGGTGTTTTTCATAAGTTTCACCCCTCGATACTTAGAATCTTTTGAAACTGTTTTACGGGTGGCCTAAGTGAGGGATAGGGAGATGATTCAAATGAAAACGGAATGAAGAAAATCGTTGGGTTGATCCCTAGCATGCATTCGGGTTCAGGGGGTCCAAATTTGTGATTTTTCATTCCAAGCTTCCCGCAACCAATTCGAGCATACCGAGGGGTTTCTAGGTAAAAATAAATAGGGATCGTAGAAAGAAACCGCAAATTTTAGGCCTTGGTCGAGTTAGAACCTAAATGAGAAGGTTATATGAAAAAGTGTTTTCAATAGAGTATCCCATGGAAACCATTATTTAAAAGTTTCGAATCACTTGATTTAGCAAAGTTTTGAGTAAGATTTTGTAATGCAGGTGACGAGTAGGCTAGCGGAACATGGGAGGCTCGTTGACGAGTATAGCTCGTTTAGTGAGGTAAGTGTCCTATCACTCACGTTATTTCAATTTGTATTTAAATTATAAGTTGTTGCGTAATTAACGATTTTCAAAACTATGAGTTAAAACGTTGTAAAATAATCCTTATGGCGGATCTAGAACGAAGGATTTGAAAATAACAAGGTTTTTGAAAAGAAATGAGTAAAGAATTTCGGTTAATGGGTTCAAAAGAAAATCGATTTGTGCGCAATGCACTCAAAGGAAAAGAGTTTTGAAATCCATGTATATACCCTCAGTTTATATGAGATTTAGCGCTACGTGACAATGCAGAAAATTCTGTCCGTTGTTGCTCAGCTTGGCAAAATATTTAGAGCTACGAGACGTTGTAGAAAATTCTGTTCTTAATTGCTCAGTTTTTTAGAATATCTAACACTGCGGTGCGATACAAAAAATTTCGTACATAGTCGTTTAGATTTATAGTTTTGGCATTATGTTACGATACAACAAATTCCGCTCGTAGTCTCCCAGAGGTATAGCACTACAATTACGATGCAGAAATTCCGCATTGTAGTTGCTCAAATTTGATATTGTTTCACACTACGTTCGCGATACCGTAAATTTCGCATCGTAGTGGTCGAGATATCTTAGTAGCTTCACGTTTGGCATCAGTCAAAAACCGCCACATGATGGTTTGAGTATATCAGGGGTATACATGGAGTTTTCAGAAAGAAAGGTTTTTAAAATTGACAAAGAATTTGATATTCAATCACAGCTATGAATTTTAATATAATTATATCTGGATATTATTATCATTGATTGAATTAACCCTGTTTACCTTGTGTAGCTTGTATGGAGTATTAGGTGCTTGTACAGGTGTTTGTGCATTCAGAAAACCTCGTCAAATATTTTAGGTAAGCATCATCTAGACGTATTGCATGAATGTCAGCCAAAAAAATTTTGATGTTGTGAATATTATAATTAGAGGATTACATGATTTAAATGTGAATATTGAAATATTTATAAATATTGTTTTGATATGTATGTATGTGTAGTGTGAAACAATATCAAATCTGAGCAACTACAATGCGGAGTTTCATATATTGAAATATCATATATATATGATATTTCAAGATTTATAATGTATCATATATAACACTCGCACACTATACACACTTAATATATGATACATCTTTATAGATATATATAAATTGATACCTATGCATAGCATTTAAATTGTTAATGACAATGCATGTTAATGCATGTTACAGAGATTATATATTTGTGAGAATGTATGTTGTGAAATTGAATGGGAAAATACATGTTTGTGGCCAGAAAGAAGTTGAGTGGTGATTTATATAGTTCGAAGTGTATTTCTTTTACAGGTAAAATTTTGAAAATGTTAAACATACAATTGTTATGCTATCAAAATTTTCTTAAACTTGTTTTAAATCGAATTCGAAAAAATTACACCAATCCAACTATTTCCAGAAAAACAAGTTTAATTTCAATAAAGCAACTAAACGGGTAAGATTAAAGAGGTTCGCTCCGCGGCTCTCGTCTACCTAGCGAGTAGGGTTACGAGAGGTTCGTTGGAGTGCCCGACGAGACCCTCCAGATAAGAGATAAAGAGAATATAGTTTGGGTCTTGTCAATATGAGACTCAGACAATGCAGATTGACTAACAGACGACCTCTACTACATTGATTAGTTCATATTTATGTTATGTGCATGTTTTGTATTAAAGCATTTTGTAAATTGTAAATGTAAATATGAGTTTTTGGATGCATAGTTTTATAAAGTTATTTTATGAAAACGAAAGTTAGAAAGTTTTAGTTTTTCACTCAATTTATGTGATTGTGATTTTTCATGATGGAATTGGTTTTGAGATGAGGGCAGAAGGCCTTTGGTAGTTGAGACTGATTGCTATTAGAAGTGTTTTTAAATCGTTTTTGAATTTTCAGAGTGACATAGTTCAATAAGCAGCTGGCATGCTGCTAGATTTTCAAGAAAGAAAAAAATTTACCCCTACCACCTAGTAAACGAGATAAAAAACAAGTTTAAAGTAAGACTCGGTGCTTTGACAAGGTTTCTTCGAGCCAAAGTTAGGGTTAGTTAGAGTTCTATCGAGGTGCTATGGGGTCTTTCTCGGGTTTAAAAGAGGGGATTCAAGAAGGGTCCCGTCAATCATAATAGTGCATTAATACTTTTTATAACTTCCACATTAAGGATCATTATCACTCAAATAATGATAATCATAATAGTGTCTTAATGTTATGTATAACTTATGCCCTTTCTATTTTCTACATTTATGATTCTTCGTTTATAAATAAAGGGTGCATAAGTTTGTATGTTAGATCCTGGCATAAGAAATAAAATAATAAAATGACAACTCTCTCCAAAATTCTTCTTATATTTTATCTTTAGTTCTTGTTTTTATTTTGCAATATCTTAATATTGTATTTATTTTATAATAGATTATCCATACTGGGTGTCGACCCGCCCTATATGAATAAATGGATTATCCATACTATGTGGGTCGATAGTCAGGTATGGATAATTAAGATTAAAAAAAGAAAAATAAATAGGTTATCTATATTAAGCAGGTGAACTGCCCGGTATGGATAATCCAGTTTATCCATATCGAGCGGGTCATCTGCTCAATATGGATAATCACAGTTAAAAAATAATAAAATAAATTAGTTATCCATATTGAGCGCCCGACCTTGTTTGGTATGGAAATTCATATTATCCATACTGGGTGGGTCGACCGCCCTGTATGGATAATCAAGAACTTAAAAAAATTAAAAAATATATATATTATTCATACGCCCGTCCGGTATGGATAAGTTGGGCAATTTTGTGCTCGATCGAAACTTTCCCCTCATTCTCCATTTTCTTTCTCTCTCTATCTCTTTCTATCACATCTTCTCCCTCTACAAAACCTAGCCACCTTCAATCCTAGCTGCTTCAGTTGCCAACTGCCATAGCCTCCAACCTTCGTCGCCAATGATCATCGGTGAGTCATCTCTTATTCTTCTTCTTCTCCTCTTTTTCTTCTTCTTCTTTTTCGATTTCCTTTTCATCAATTATAAAAAAGTGATATTGATGCCACTTCCAAGATATAGATAAGAAGATGGAAGATAAGTCATATTTGATTGTCACAAGCATAACTTGATAAGATCACATGTTCAACAATGTACAAAAAAGAAAATTCACTCTCTCAATTAAACATAATTGGCTATATCTTCATTGTTCATCTTGTTGCTTAAGGTTACAAGTCTTTTTATAGACAAAGAAATAAAACATAACATGAAACCCTAACCTCCTAACAATTGGGCTCACTAGACATACTCATGGGCTTAAATATTTATTAAATGTCTCAGCCCAAATAACATTACTTAAAATAAAATAATCTAACTTAATTTAAAATCCAATCCATAATACAAATAAAACCCAAATTAATGTAAACAAATAAATAATAGCCCAATTTGCATTAGAAATAAAGCCCCATAAAGTTCTATTGCTTTCATGATTGATAATCTTCAAGAAACCAACCCAATTAAAGTCTTCAAGCTTGATTATCTTAATTTTGTTCCTTGTCATCAGTCTAGCATTAATGCTTAAATGATCGTTAGGACGACTTCAATGAATACTTTGATGAATAAGTTTCCTGGGTTCCCATCATGGAATTTATGATTTTGTGTTTTTCAATATTTCAATTTATGATTTTGTATTTTGTGGATTTAACTATATATCGTATATGTATTATTGTTGTTATGATTTTGGATTCTTTTGATATAAATATAATATTATTGTTAGGGTAATTTTATATTTTTGGTTTTGTGGAGTATTTTTAAAGATTAAAGTTATGATATTTTTTATGTTTTGTATGTAAAATATAAAAATATATGTGTGTATGCTATTTTGTATAAATAAGTAATATGTAAGATAATTGCAATATATGTAGATGTGATGAATATCTATGTGAATGTGATTGTTTTTTTTACATTCAAAGTTTAATAATTTTAATATAGTTTAACATTATGTTGTGATATGTTTTGTTTTTTAGTATTGTATGTTTTCAAATTGATAAGAAATAGTTAAGATTTTCAAGGTTAATATCCTAAATTCAATTTATAAGTACATAAAATTTAAACTTTTAATATTTTTAACAATTTTGTCTGTCATTTTTAAACTTTTAGAGTATCTAAAGAATATAAAGAATGAGACAAAAACTTTGTTAAGGCCGTAAACAAATATTTAATAAATACTGGTTTCATCCCTTACCCTTATATAAAATGTCTATATAGGAGGTATCATCTTACTAAGATAGTGTATGAGCAGTTAGTCATTAATAGGATAGACCATCAGTATACAACTTGGTTCATGCATAGGAAACCCCTGAAAACTTCCACACCTGTTGAAAATATTTCCAATACATTTAGAATATATTATTGATGCAAATCTTAAAACCTATTGTAATGTTGAACCTGATATTAAAGGAAGAGACGAAAACATCACTGCTACTTTAAAAGATGTTGAAACTCTTTTGTATGAAGGTTGCTCCATGTACACAAAATTATCGGTTAATGTAGCTTTATATAAACATAAAACTATGTATAGTTTATCCGATAAGGGGTTTGATAAACTTCTTAACATCGTTTGAGACATGTTGTCATCGAATAATATTCAACCAGAATCATTGTACTCAATAAAAAAGTTATTAAAAGTGTTTGATTTGGGGTATGAAAAAATTCATACATGCATCAATGATTGTTGTCTATTTAGAAAAGAATTTGAGCATCATGAAGAATATCCAAAATATGACACTTGTAGATGGAAAGTAAACTAAAAATATTCATAAGGGAGTGTTGGCTAAAGTACTTCAATACTTTCCAATCATACAACGATTTAAGAGAATGTTTACATCAACTGAAATGGCTAACGACTTGAAATGACATTCTACCTATATAAGCCACGATAGAAAGATGTGTCATCTTGTTGATTCAAAAGCATAGAAGACTATAGATAGGATTTAGCCATGTTTTGCTTCAAAGCCACGCAATTTGACGTTGGGTTTAATTACAGAAGGATTTAATCCTTATAATAATATAAGCTTAGCCGGTGGTATTAGTTACATACAATCTAATTTCATGGAAGTATATGTTCAAATAAAACTTAATGCTAACACTATTGATTCCAAGAAGAAAACAATCAGGAAATGATATTGATGTTTACTTACAGCCATTAATCGAAGATTTGAATGAGTTATGGCACTCGAGAGCACAAGTGTATGATTCATCCACTAAGTCCACCTTCAACTTAAAGGTTATCTTAATGTGGACCATAAATGATTTTCCTATTTATGAAAACTTAACAGGATGTTGTGTGAAAAGTGAATATGCTTGTCCTATATGTAGATTGAACATGCATTCACAAAAGTTAAAATATAGTAATAAACATGTGTATATAGGTAATCGATGATTTCTTCCAAAAAATCATGTTTTTCGAAAGAAGAAATCGTAGTGTCATGGGAAAGAAGAAATGGATGATCCTCTAGAGATTCTTGATAAATAAATTCGAATTACATGCGAAAGTTGAAAATGATTGGGGAAAGAAAGTAAAAGAGAAAAGAAAGAGAAAAGGGCATCCTATACGAAAAAAAAAAAATATCAATATTCTTTGATCTTCTGTATTGGGAGGTAAAATCTTTAATTCAAAAGATAATTTAACTTATTTAATTATATTTAACTATGTCTCAAATTTAACATCATCAATTTTTATAGGATTTGTACTTACATCATAATTTAAATGTGATGGACATTAGAAAAAACATTAGTGAGAGTCTTGTTGGCACGTTATTAGACATCAATGGAAAAACTAAGGATGATGTATATTCTCGTAGAGATCTGGAAAACATTAAGATTAGGTAAGACCTTTATATGAAAGAGGATGGAGATAAACTGTATTTACATGCAGCATCACATATTCTATCAAAGGTAGAAAACAACAATTTTGTAAAAGGTTGTTAAATTTAAAGATGTTTGATGATTATGCTTCAAACATCTCTAATTATATTTCATTGAATGAACACAAGATAGATGGGCTTAAGTCCTATGACTATCATGTATTGATGTAACATTTGTTATTAGTGGCAATACGGGTTCTCCTGCCTAAAGAGCCAAATATTGCTATATTTCGGTTGTGTTTATTTGTTAATACAATTTGCCAAAGAGTGTTAGATAGAGATAAGTTAGATTCTTTAGAAGAAGAAGTTGCAGTTAATATGTGTATGCTTGAATGTTATTTCCCTCCTTCTTTCTTTGACATAATGGTTTATCTTACAATTCATCTAACAAGAGAAGCTCGCTTATGTGAACCAGTTCAATATCGTTGGACACATTCTTTTGAAAGGTTATTCTTACACTATTCTTTATATATGAATTAAGATTAATAATATTCAGACATTTCAAATACCTTTATATATTCATTTTATAGATTTATGAAAGTGTTAAAAGGATATGTAAGAAATCATGCACGACTAAAGAGCTACACAGTAGAATGCTATTTAGCCGATGAATGCATACAATTTTGTAGTAAGTATGTACCACAGACAATAGATGTTAGTGAGAAGCACAATAGAAATAAAGGTGTTATGTTTCAAAATGTAATGGAAGGACATCCTGCATCTGCATTGACATTAAAAACGATTTCTACAGCATGCTATGGATTGCACATATGTATATATTGTTGAATAATGCATTAATAGAACCATACATTGAATAAGTGGTTTAAATTAAAGATGAATATAGTGTAAATATTAATCAAAATTATTAACATTGTACTTTTTTGGTTATATTGTTTTTATTTATATAAACATTTTATTAACATGCATCTGGAAAAAAACTTTGACATTTAGATCCTAGTCTTTTAAGTAAACCAATTTTGTTGCAAACGACACATACTAGAGAATTTCCAACATGGTTCAGAAATAAGATGAATTTACTACCCTATACGTTAATAATATTGACGAGCTCCGAACTCCATAGCTACTACTACACATTGGGAAGCCCACTGGCAACCTCACGATAGCTCTCCAAATGATATTTGGATCCGACTAAAAAGTTCTCATGAAGTTAAGCCGTTAGCTTTTTCTAAAATTTCTCTTAAAATTCTTTATTACGAAAGTGATGGGAAATTTTTCGTGTTTTCTTAAATCTTTTACAAAACAATTCTATAAAAATTTTGGGTAGCATAACGGCTGTAATACTGACTATGCCACCTTGTAAAATATTTATAAAGAGAAATATACTTTTATAATCATCATTTTCACCACTTCCGGGCCTCAGGCCATATTAAAACCACAAACCTAGCCATGATTTTATCTAACTCAAAATCATAAAATCTTAAATTCAATCTCAAAACATTACTCAAGTATATTGATATCAACTTTTTAATAAAACACATTAAATGATATGCATATATAACGGGAATCAAAAATTGATTTTAATTACAAGCCCTGTATATAATTCTAAAATCAAAACACTTTCATAAAAAAATTCACAAACAAAATTTATTTTACAATCCATATGATGAGACCCAAACCAGATTCTCTATAGGCTAGTATCTGGTAGGCCTCACCTGGCACTCCGACGGACCTCTTTTAAGCCCTACTGATCGGCTAAAAGAAATCCGCAAAACGAATCCTGAACTTGCCCGTTAAACTTTGCTTCGAAACTAATTTGATATCATTATTTTGAGACTAGTTGAGTTGGTTCATTTGATTTCAAATTCTCGTTTTCGTTTAAAATTGTAAAAGTGACCATTTCGTTTTCAAAATCTAAAATATTTTTAACGAAAATTCAACAGTATAACGGCTACATTTATAAGGTTTTCAAATTTCTGTAAATGAAATATACACTCCCAAAATATACCAATCACAACCCAACTTCTTTTTATTCCACAAACAAGTATTTCCACAAACATTCATATATTTACATAAAACCTAAATGATAATCAAATGTTTTTCATGTCATAGAAAAATTTATAACTACTTTCATCACCACATACACGATCCATATTTGTAGAGTAATGTCACAAAAGATACAAAATAGTGCATGCAAATGTTTAACTTTTAATTATAATAAAAATGCATTATAACTTGAGCGATGCATTCGTTGATGTGCCCACCTAGATTTACGAAGGAATTAGTTTGCTTCAATCATCGACATGAATACCTGTGGAGGTTTTATACAATACAACACGAAAATATATAAACTTAAAGTAATTAAAGTGATGTAACAATTATTAATTAAATAATCATAAACTTATTTGGATTTACGTAAATTTTCACTAAAAACTCTTTACTTTCTAAAAGCATCATTCGTACTCCTAACTGTTATATCACGTGGCGGTTTTCAACTGACACCACCGTGACACTACTGATACTCTACAACAACCACGTACGGAATTATCTGCATCGCAATCCATGGTGCGACTATAGTCTTGACGACTACGTGCGGAATTTTCTACATTGTAAACGTAGCGCAAGATTGCGGAATTTTCTGCGTTGCATATTGTAGCACCAACATATTATAACTCTGAGCAACTACGTGCGGAATTTTCTACATCGCTAACCGTAGTGCTTTATAATACACAACTCTAGGGTATACGAATGACCTTTGAAAACTCTTTTCTCACTATGTGCATCTAGCACAAAATGACTTATCTTTTGAAACTTTTAGGCTAGAGTTCATAAACTCAATTTTCACGAAAATTGTTTTATTTCAAAATTCTTTCGAAACACATATCATAAGCATTCACAACTTTTTTTAAATAAATGACAGAATATTAAACAACACAATACTCATAGTGTGAGATAGAGTTACTCACCTTGTTTCCAAGCTTGCCAAAGGCTTTACTAGTGTTTCTCTCTCTCTCCATTTGTTTGAGCTTCACCTACACATCACATTCTCATTTAAAACGTGCTCAAATGAGCTATACAATGCTATTTACATTGATTCTAACTCAACTATTTCTATTGAAAACCCTTTTGACTACAAATTTCCCATCTAAGTTCTAACTTAACCGAGGCTTTCAAATTTCGATTTCTTTTCACGAACCTCACTTATTATCACCTAGGAACACCCCCATGTACTCACCATAATTTTCTGGAGCTCAAAACGAAAATTCCCCGTTTTAGACCCCCTTAGGCCGAATGCATGCTAGGGAGAAATCCCTAGCTTTTCTTTGTTCTGTTTTCACTCCATTCACCTCCCTATCTCTATTTAGGTCACCCGTAAAACGGTTTTGAAAAATTTCAACTATAGAGGGGTGAAATTTGTGTCAAAATTTTAGTTTCACATTCTCAATTCAATTATCTTTTCATTAGGGTTCTTAGACTCTCATATGTTCAATTAAGATCACACATGAAATAAAAATGCAAAGAGGAAGTGGTATTGCTTGATAATCACTAATGCCCTTTATCTAGCTTAACTAATATATTGAACTATCTCTTATCCTTTTTAAATTCTAACACTTTCATAAGATTCTCTAACACCTAACATGCATAAATTCAAGCTCATTTAGATCAAAACTCAATGGAATCACACGACCATTCTTATGGTCGAATTCACACATGCATATACATACCACTTATTTCTTTCATTTTTCAAGGTGTTTATTTGATCATTCTCTTTGGCATTTTATCAAACACTTTATCTACAAGGTAATTTACTTCATTCAAGCTTCAATCACAACCTAGGGTTTCTCCTACATAAACCCTAATTGTCATCTAATGCATGATTTTACTTAAATCAAACTTCCTTCTTACTTGATTTGGACTCTAAATTTGATTGGAATGAAAACCCACATTAATTACATATCAAACCAACTTATTCATCAACTTCACATACATACTAACTCATTTAGCATCAAACTTGAGAAAAAGGATGGTAACTTACTTTGATTCTCCTTAGGTTTTGATCCTCCTACTTGAATTTGCACAAAATCTTGATTGGAAACTTGAAAATGGCTTGAAAATCACTTATTCTTCCTCTTCCTTTGATGTTGTCCCTTTCTCTCTCTATAGCTTTCAATTTTGCTTCAATTTTTCATTAAGTGTCATGACTAATACTCACATATATATAGGCCTTTATTTATGAGATTGTCCTTGGAGTTTGACACTTATTTACAAACCATGCCACTACTTAACATTTAACCAAAATATTCTCCAACTTTGCACACTTATTTACAAACCATGCCACTACTTAACATTTAACCAAAATATTCTCTCCAACTTTGCACAAATCTCATGGTATTCCGTTAACTTTTATAAATTTTCATATTTCCCATACTTTATTTATTCTAATCACTCATATATATATATATATATATATAACTCTTTATTTGGCAAAATAACCCTTTTGCCATTCTTTTGATTTTGGTATTAATCATAAGTCAAGTTAACTTATATTATGGTGAAAGGACCCAACCCGGATTTTTCTCTATCTGAATCCGAGCGGAACCCTCCCGACACCCCACAAAATCCTTGCATTCTTCGTATAGGTAACTTAAAGAACTCTGTGAAGCAAAGCTGTAAAATAATTTCATTTCTTATTCATTTAAAAATTTATGGTGAAAAATTTTTGGCAGCACAACAGCTGTTTCTCCGATATTTCCAACCTTTTCAAAGCACCCGTGAATCAATTTATAAACATTTTCAAATGCATACATTCATTTCCACTTCCAAATGGGACCTTAGATCCATCTCAAAATCTACATTCAAATGTAAATCAAAGCGTTTAAATTGAAACTATTTTGAACTTAAAATTATTTTAATATGCATAAAATCGTAAGTATTTATATAATGTAAATTCATTATATCTTAAGGTACATGTTTTAATTTTCACAGTAGAAATCGCCGGATGTGCTCTCCTAACTTTGCATCGGAGATCGCCTGCCTTGAGTATTCGCTCCTACACTTGGGAATGTTTCCATAACAACATATAAGAAATAGTGAGCTAAAAAGCTCAGTAAGAGATATGCATTTCTATTTAAACTTTCATAAAGTCAAAAAGCTTAAAGAAATTTATTAATCTTAAACATTTATAAAATTCAAATTACTTAAACTTAAACAAAAGTTTGTCATTGAACATTATACCTAGACACAAATTTATATCGTTGAACCTCATAATTAAACATAAGCTTCTATATTTGAACATAATACTTAAACAAAAGCTTATATTATTGCACATAATACATAAACATAAACTTATATCATTGCACATAATACATAAACATAAACTTTTATCCTTCCTAATATTTCATAAATGTTTCACAAAACATAATCAAATCCAGTAGCTTATATCGTTTCAATATATCATAAACTTGTAAAAAAAATGGTGGTATACGAGTTAATTAAAATTCATTGCGTAATAACAAAGTAAATCAACCACCAATCATTTATTCACCTATGGCACCCTAGGCATATGGTAAAGCGGAATCCTACATCGTAGGGCCATATGATCGATAACTAAGTAGCAGAATCCTACTTCGTGCAGGTAGAAGCTAGCATCATAATATACCTTAGGGAGAGGCGGAATCCTACATTGAAACTCCCAAGCGGAATCCTACATCGCTTTAGGGTACTCTACCATTACCGATAACATCACGAAATCATCCTAGGAAATACCATAGGTTTAATAAAATATTTATAAATAGGCTGCATTTCATATAAAATTAGTATTTCATTAGTGAACATAATAGTTCATAAGTTTCAATAAAAAAAATCCAGCAGCTTGTATAATTTCTACATAACATAATCTTGTAAATAAAATGGTGGTATGCATGTTAATAAAAATTCTTTGCATAGTAATAAAGTAAATCAACCACCATTCATTTATTCACCTATGGCACCCTAAGCATATGGCAAAGCGGAATCCTACATCGCAAGGCCATATGATCGGTAACCAAGTAGTAGAATCCTACATCGCTACGAGCGGAATCCTACATCGCTCAGGTAGTAAGCTAGCATCATGATATACCCTATGGAGAGGCGGAATCCTACATCACAACTCCCAGGCGGAATCCTACACGCTTTTCGGGTACTCTAGCATTACCGACAATATCATAAACACATCCTAAGGAATATCATAGGTTATTAAAACATTTGTAAATCAGCTGCTTTTTCATATAAAATTTACATGTTATTCTTAAATATAAAATTTTATACGGGAGGATATCACAATGCATTTAAATTTACTTCATAACATACTTCCTAGGATTTAAATTGACAGACCCCGTTTCTGCACTTCTATTTTCGTACAGACGGCAGCCTGCTGGCAACCCCACGGTAACCCTCCAGCCTATATTTAATCCGACTGAAAGATTCCCGTGAAGCTAAGCCGTTTTTCCCTATTGAAAACTTTTTTAATTACACATTTATATAATAGACTTAGTAAAAATTTGGGCAGCATAACGACTATTTTTCTAAGATTACCACCCTGCGAATTTGGTAAAAACTGTTTTTCCCAAACTTCTGGGCCTCAAGCCCTCAATTTATCAATTCACAAGCAACCACAAGCATGTCATCAATTTTCAAAATAATTTAAAACACAAAATAGTACGTCATGCATTTATATTTACTCATACATGTTCAAAAATAAGAAAAACTTATATATTATATCATATACAATTAAGTATTTCCCAAAATAAGATATATACAATTACAGCAGTACAAAGCACTTTCGACCCAATCTGTCTAGTTCTGGACTGGAGTCTCTGATCCTGATGTACCTATACCTGTACCTGTACCTGCATCTGCCCCTGGGGAGGTTTTGTTTGTAAAACATAAAACAGTATAAGCTAAACGAGCTCAGTGAGTGTTGTAAGTTTTTATTTTCATTTTATCTTTATAAAAATTCCTCCCTTAGTTTTAAAATACTTTATAAACCTCTCATCGCTGAAATATGAAAAATCAATTTTTCTCTCAAAACCATTTTTCAGATAAATGCATGGATAACTTATTTATGTAAATATCATTCAATTCCATTATAAAACTAAAAAATACGATAAATTATCATATAATTTCTGTTTTCTGCATAAAATATAAATAGTGGTGGCATTATTATTTTTGAAAAGTCTCTGAATAAAACGAGCCAACCACTAATGATCCGTACCATATGGTATCCTAGGTATGGAGCGGAATTTTGCCTCGCTCCGGCCTTCCCGGAATTTTTCCTCGTTCAGACCATCTAACCGGTATTACGTAACGGAATTTTTCCCTCGCTACGGAGCGGCATTTTTCCTCGCTCAGGTGGAAGCTAGCTAATAATATACCCTATACGTGCATTAGGCGACACACTAAACTGAACAATTAACTCGATACAATCCCCCCTGCGGGTTTCCTCCCGCTGTTAGTGACAGACACTCCCAACACTGCCAATGCACGCTTCGGGTACTCAACCTCAACCGGAAATAACTGTAAGATCTACCAAGCATACCATATGTTCAATATATATTTCCATCAAATAATTTTTCACCATAATTCCATCAAATAATTTTTCACCATAAATACTTATCTCGTATAAACTTTTCAAATTTAAGAAATCCACATCTCATATAATCATTTATAGTCCATGCAAAATATTTTTCATATAATTTCATTTATTTCAAAATCAAAATATAACATATCATAACATAAACTTTAAAACATTATATCCAAAATATTTTGAATAACACTCACCTATTATTGATTCACAAAATCACACGCTTTTGGGTTTCCTCGATTCCAAATATAATTATCGCCGTCCTAATTTAAATCTACAAAGTGATATAATATATAAAATTTTTAGTACGGCTGTCATACTGGAAAAATCACCCTAAAAATGAATTCTACACTTAA
Organism: Dimocarpus longan; assembly: GCA_022984855.1. NCBI lineage: Eukaryota > Viridiplantae > Streptophyta > Magnoliopsida > Sapindales > Sapindaceae > Dimocarpus > Dimocarpus longan. The sequence continues at coordinate 1,951,402 of CM041026.1, forward strand.
AAACGAGTCCGTAGACACGTCGGGAGCTAAATTTCGAGTTCGGGAGGTCGAAAATCTTACCTCCGCCGTACGTGGTGGCCGACGGTGACTTTCCGGTGGCGGATTCCGGCGACCTCGGTGGTGGGAGGTATGGTTAGGTGGGTTTTGTTGTCCTCGACACACTGATCACGAAAACGAGGTCGATCGGCGTCGAAATCGCTTTGTTTCGCCGGAATCTAGAAAATAAAAGTTGGTTAACCGCCTTACTTCATCTACTGAAACGAAGACCCAAACGGTGATAAAAATTGACAAAATTGGTACCTATAGAATCTACGTCGCACGAGCTTTCCCACGGTACCAAGATCGGCCAAAACGGAGCTCGGATGAGGTCGAAATGAGAGATTGAAGTTGGGCTCGCGAAACTGAAAATTTCTGGAAATCCGAGGAGAGAGAAAGGAGTGAGTCGGCCGAAGGAAGAAGATGATGATATAATCCGGCCGAATTGCAATTTGTCCCCTCAACTTTGTACAAATTACGATTTTAACCTAAACTTTTAAAAACATAACTTTTTAGTCCTTGCACTATTGCCCAATTTTTATAACATTTTTCAATTTCACCCTTTTCTTCAATATTTCTTTTCATACTATTTTCATACCTCTAAATCAATTATTTTACCATTTCTTGAGCTCGAAATCGAATCCATAAATTTCATCATAATCCAATTTTATATTTGGGCACTCTAAATTATTATTTTATTCCATAAATGAGACATACGTGTACAATACGTATATAATACTAAAATAGGGATGGCATATTACAAATTCTTCCCCCCTTAAAGAAATTTCGTCCTCAAAATTTACAAAACTCATCGATGTCTACTGGAATAATTGAGGATATTTATGTTTCATTTGATCCTCATGCTCCCATGTGGCCTCCTCTATATCGTGATTCCTCCACAATATCTTTACTAAGGGAATGACTTTACTACGTAGAACCTGTTCTCTGCGATCTAAAATCTGAACCGGTTCCTCTTCATAAGCTAAGTTTTCCCTAAGCTCCACAGGTTGCTCTCTAAGTATATGAGAGGGATCGGAGATATATTTTCGAAGCATGGACACATGAAACACATCATGAATTTTATCCAACTGTGGTGGCAGCTTCAACCTATACGCTACTGATCCTACTCTGTCGATAATCTCATACGGCCCAATATAACGCGGACTCAGCTTACCACGTTTTCCAAATCTAAGTACGCCTTTCCAGGGAGATATCTTGAGGAATACTTTATCTCCAATCTCGAATTCGAGATCTCTACGGCGATTGTCTGCATAACTCTTTTGCCGATCGCCTGTTATATTGAGTCGGTCCCTTATAACTTTAACTTTATCTGTAGTGATCTGAACAAGCTCAGGACCTATCAATTTCCTCTCACCTACCTCATCCCAACACACTGGAGTCCTGCACTTTCTTCCATAAAGTGCCTCATATGGGGCCATACCTATACTGGTCTGGTAACTGTTATTATAAGCGAACTCCATAAGTGGTAGGTGTATATCCCAACTACCCTTGAATTCCAGAACACATGACCTGAGCATATCTTCAAGTGTCTGGATCGTCCTCTCTGACTGACCATCCGTTTGCGGGTGAAAGGCTGTGCTGAAATTTAGCCGAGTTCCTAATGCTTTCTGTAGACTGGGCCAAAACTTCGATGTGAATCTAGGATCACGATCTGAAACGATAAAAACCGGTGTACCATGAAGTCTTACTATCTCATCAATGTAGAGCTGCGCTAATCTGTTAAGGGGGTAATCACTCCGGATGGGCAGAAAATGGGCGGATTTCGTTAATCTATCAACTATCACCCATATCGCATCATGCCCCCTCTGACTGCGCGGAAGCCCTACTACAAAGTCCATGGTGATCTTCTCCCATTTCCACTCAGGAATAGGGAGAGGTTGCAACAGTCCTGCCGGTTTCTGGTGCTCTGCCTTGACTTGTTGACAGGTGAAGCATCGGGATACAAAAACTGCAATTTCTTTCTTCATCCCTTTCCACCAGTAATGTTCTTTTAGGGTATGGTACATCTTCATGCTACCCGGATGCATGGCGTATGCTGAGGAATGAGCTTCTTCCATGATTTCCTTCTTCAGATCCTCTACATCCGGTACACATAAGCGCTGTCCCATCATTATTGTACCATCTTCCCTGATAACGAAATCTGTTCTCTTTCCATCTTCGATTTCTTTCTTTAATTTGACCAACTGAGGATCCTGTTTTTGCAATTCTCTTATCTGATCCACCAAAATGGGACGAACATGGAAAGTAGCTAACAATGCTCCAGAGTCTGCTACATTTAATTTTACTCTCAACGATCTTAATTCCACCAAAATCGGAAGATACACAGTCTTCAATAGTGCTAGGGAGCTCGTAGGTCTCCTGCTCAAAGCATCAGCCACTACATTGGCTTTTCCGGGGTGGTACTCTATCGTACAATCATAATCTTTAATTAGCTCTAGCCACCTCCTTTGCCTCATATTCAATTCCTTTTGAGTGAGTAGGTATTGTAGACTCTTATGATCTGTAAAGATCCGACAAGGAACACCATATAAGTAATGCCTCCAAATCCGCAATGCAAATACAACTGCTGCCAATTCTAAATCATGGGTAGGGTAGTTTTGCTCGTGCTTCTTTAGCTGTCTAGAAGCATAAGCTACAACTTTATCGTTTTGCATCAACACACAACCTAAACCCTGTCTCGAGGCATCACTATATACCGTGAATCCATCTGTTCCTGTTGGTAGTGTCAAAACAGGAGCTGACGTTAATCTTCTCTTCGATTCATCAAAGCTTTGCTGGCAAGCTTCTAACCACTCGAACTTTTCTTCCTTTCTCGTCAGTCTAGTTAATGGGGTTGCTATCTTGGAAAAACCCTCAACGAACTTTCTATAATAGCCTGCCAACCCGAGAAAACTCCTAACTTCAGTCACATTTGTGGGTGGCCTCCAATTCGTGATAGCTTCAATCTTTTGGGGATCCACACTAAGCCCTTCAGCTGAAATGACATGACCTAGGAAAGCAACTCTATTCAACCAAAATTGGCACTTACTGAATTTCGCATACAACTGGTGCTCTCTCAGGGTCTGCAACACAATCCTGAGATGTTCCGCATGCTCTTCATGACTGCCTGAGTATACTAGAATATCATCAATAAACACAATCACGAACTTATCCAAATAAGCTCAAAAGACCCTATTCATTAGGTCCATGAACGCGGCTGGGGCGTTTGTCAATCCAAATGGCATAACTAGGAATTCATAATGCCCATACCGAGTTCTGAATGCAGTCTTCGAAACATCTCCCTTCCGAACCTTCAATTGATGATAACCCGATCTCAAATCAATCTTCGAATACACCTTGGATCCCTGTAACTGGTCAAATAAATCATCAATCCTCGGGAGCGGATATTGATTCCGTATTGTTACCCTATTCAGCTGTCTATAATCAATACACAGTCGTAAGCTCCCGTCTTTCTTTTTCACAAACAAAACTGGAGCCCCCCATGGCGAATGACTAGGCCTTACAAAACCTTTTTCCAATAACTCTTCCATCTGTACCTTCAGTTCTTTCAACTCAGCTGGCGCCATCCTGTATGGAGTAATCGAGATTGGTTCAGTTCCCGGAACCAAATCTATCTCAAATTCTATCTCCCTATCTGGTGGCAAACTTGGGAGATCCTCCGGGAATACTTCTGAAAACTCTCTGACCACTGGAATATCTTCCAACCGAACTTCATCCTTCTTCTGTTCAACCATATAAGCCAAATATCCTTGATATCCTTTACGAAGCATCCTACTGGCTATTATGGCGGTGACCATACTAGTGGCAAGTACTTTTCAAATTCCACGGAATACCACCTCTGGTTCCCCTGGTCTGGCCAATCTAACTTCCTTCCCATAACAATCAACTGTGGCTCGATATCTGGATAGCCAATCCATCCCCAATATCACATCAAAGTCCCGAATATCTAATACAATTAGGTCAACTGGAAACTCTTTATCTTCTATCACAATTCTACTATCCACAATCACCTTCTCGGCCAATAAGACATTTCCAGCAGGGATGGAAACTACTATACTACCCTCCAAGGACTGTAATTCCGCTCTAACCTTTGTTGAAAATGGTACGGACACAAAGGAATGTGTGGCTCCAGGGTCTATCAGTGCATATGCATCATGATCTAGAACAGAAACCTTACCAGTAATAACTTCTGGAGCGGCGTCCGCCTCCTTCTGTGTGACAGCAAACACTCGAGCCTGGGTGCGGGGTCTACCTGGCTGACCCGCTGAAGACACTCCTCTGCCCACTGCACCTGTAGCCGAAACTGAAGAGCCACGTCCTCTAGTCTGAGAGCCTCTACCTCCCTGTCTCTGGCCCACACTGGCTTGTGAAGAGGCTGTTGAAGGTCTAACCTCTGAACTGACTGAGGTGATTAGCTGTGGACATTCTCTCCTAAAATGACCTTCCTGTCCGCAATGAAAGCAAGCTGTGCTAGAACTCCTCATCCGACACTCGCCCAGATGTCTCTTCCCACATGTACTGCACTCTGGTATCAAATTCCTGGTATTATACCAACGAAAGTCTCCAGGCATTGCCGGTGGTCTAGCTGATCCCTGACTAGATGATGCTCCTTGGCTCATTTTCCTACCACTAACCCATCTGGACTCACTCTGCCTTCTGATAAACTTGCTAGGCACTTTCTGTGGTAGATTGGATCCGCTACGTTTGCCTTCTGGTTTTCCCTGTTGAGATGCGGCTGTTACATTTTTTTCTACTTTAAATGCTTTAAATGCAGCCTCCACCAGCTCTCCATAATGCGTCTGAGGAACCCATGACAAATGAACTTTGAGGTTGGGATTCAGACCTGCCATAAATCTCTTACACCTTTGCTCCTCGTCATCTGAGATGAAAGGGACAATCCGGACCAATTCGGAAAATTTCTTTTCATAGTCGGTCACGGATGTCGAGCCCTGCTCCAATCTGAAGAATTCCTCCATTCGGGCATCTTTGTAGTTTTTCGGGTAAAATCGATCTGTAAACTCTCGTTGGAATATCTCCCATGTCACTCCTCCCGGATGTCGCCTCTCCAAGGCTTTCCACCAATCCTTTGCTTTGTCTTCTAAGAGGAAAGAGGAGAACAGAACTCTTTGCTCATCGGTACATCCCATTACTCTGTAAATCTCTATAACCCGATCCAACCATGCTAAAGCACTCTCTGGGTTGCCAATTCCGTCAAATGGCTTTGCTCCCAACTTACAAGCACGTTCTATCGAGCGTTTCGGTTCTTCGGGGGCCTCCTGCGGTTGACGCACTGCCGCCATTAGTATCTGAGTGACCTGTTCTGCATTAAAACCCCCGCCGGCTGGTTCTACGGGTGCTAACGGTCCCGGACGGCTCTGATCTATAGGGGCATTTATCGACCCCGATGCGTGCTCTACCCCTTGGGCGGACGGTAACTCAGGTACAGGAGCCTCTGAAGTGGCTCTACGAGGACCCTTACGACCTCGTCGGTGCATAATGCTGTGATTTCCATAAAAACAAGATAGTGAAACATTTGAAATTTGGAAAATCATATGCATGACAAATAAAATAACTGAAACATGTTTGGGTTGCTTTATTTATAAAATAAAGTAAAATAAATAATTTAATCAATTAAAATCTAAAGCATGAGATCTCATTTCAAAACCCCGCTCTGATACCAACATGACAGACCCCGTTTCTGCACTTCTATTTTCGTACAGACGGCAGCCTGCCGGCAACCCCACGGTAACCCTCCAGCCTATATTTAATCCGACTGAAAGATTCCCGTGAAGCTAAGCCGTTTTTCCCTATTGAAAACTTTTTTAATTACACATTTATATAATAGACTTAGTAAAAATTTGGGCAGCATAACGACTATTTTTCTAAGATTACCACCCTGCGAATTTGGTAAAAACTGTTTTTCCCAAACTTCTGGGCCTCAGGCCTTCAATTTATCAATTCACAAGCAACCACAAGCATGTCATCAATTTTCAAAATAATTTAAAACACAAAATAGTACGTCATGCATTTATATTTACTCATACATGTTCAAAAATAAGAAAAACTTATATATTATATCATATACAATTAAGTATTTCCCAAAATAAGATATATACAATTACAGCAGTACAAAGCACTTTCGACCCAATCTGTCTAGTTCTGGACTGGAGTCTCTGATCCTGATATACCTATACCTGTACCTGTACCTGCATCTGCCCCTGGGGAGGTTTTGTTTGTAAAACATAAAACAGTATAAGCTAAACGAGCTCAGTGAGTGTTGTAAGTTTTTATTTTCATTTTATCTTTATAAAAATTCCTCCCTTAGTTTTAAAATACTTTATAAACCTCTCATCGCTGAAATATGAAAAATCAATTTTTCTCTCAAAACCATTTTTCAGATAAATGCATGGATAACTTATTTATGTAAATATCATTCAATTCCATTATAAAACTAAAAAATACGATAAATTATCATATAATTTCTGTTTTCTGCATAAAATATAAATAGTGGTGGCATTATTATTTTTGAAAAGTCTCTGAATAAAACGAGCCAACCACTAATGATCCGTACCATATGGTATCCTAGGTATGGAGCGGAATTTTGCCTCGCTCCGGCCTTCCCGGAATTTTTCCTCGTTCAGACCATCTAACCGGTATTACGTAACGGAATTTTTCCCTCGCTACGGAGCGGCATTTTTCCTCGCTCAGGTGGAAGCTAGCTAATAATATACCCTATACGTGCATTAGGCGACACACTAAACTGAACAATTAACTCGATACAATCCCCCCTGTGGGTTTCCTTCCGCTGTTAGTGACAGACACTCCCAACACTGCCAATGCACGCTTCGGGTTCAACCTCAACCGGAAATAACTGTAAGATCTACCAAGCATACCATATGTTCAATATATATTTCCATCAAATAATTTTTCACCATAATTCCATCAAATAATTTTTCACCATAAATACTTATCTCGTATAAACTTTTCAAATTTAAGAAATCCACATCTCATATAATCATTTATAGTCCATGCAAAATATTTTTCATATAATTTCATTTATTTCAAAATCAAAATATAACATATCATAACATAAACTTTAAAACATTATATCCAAAATATTTTGAATAACACTCACCTATTATTGATTCACAAAATCACACGCTTTCGGGTTTCCTCGATTCCAAATATAATTATCGCCGTCCTAATTTAAATCTACAAAGTGATATAATATATAAAATTTTTAGTACGGCTGTCATACTGGAAAAATCACCCTAAAAATGAATTCTACACTTAAAAACGAGTCCGTAGACACGTCGGGAGCTAAATTTCGAGTTCGGGAGGTCGAAAATCTTACCTCCGCCGTACGTGGTGGCCGACGGTGACTTTCCGGTGGCGGATTCCGGCGACCTCGGTGGTGGGAGGTATGGTTAGGTGGGTTTTGTTGTCCTCGATACACTGATCACGAAAACGAGGTCGATCGGCGTCGAAATCGCTTTGTTTCGCCGGAATCTAGAAAATAAAAGTTGGTTAACCGCCTTACTTCATCTACTGAAACGAAGACCCAAACGGTGATAAAAATTGACAAAATTGGTACCTATAGAATCTACGTCGCACGAGCTTTCCCACGGTACCAAGATCGGCCAAAACGGAGCTCGGATGAGGTCGAAACGAGAGATTGAAGTTGGGCTCGCGAAACTGAAAATTTCTGGAAATCCGAGGAGAGAGAAAGGAGTGAGTCGGCCGAAGGAAGAAGATGATGATATAATCCGGCCGAATTGCAATTTGCCCCCTCAACTTTGTACAAATTACGATTTTAACCTAAACTTTTAAAAACATAACTTTTTAGTCCTTGCACTATTGCCCAATTTTTATAACATTTTTCAATTTCACCCTTTTCTTCAATATTTCTTTTCATACTATTTTCATACCTCTAAATCAATTATTTTACCATTTCTTGAGCTCGAAATCGCATCCATAAATTTCATCATAATCCAATTTTATATTTGGGCACTCTAAATTATTATTTTATTCCATAAATGAGACATACGTGTACAATACGTATATAATACTAAAATAGGGATGGCATATTACATAAATGCTATATAAGATTTCATGAAATCACATAATTTGATTTAAAGCAACTTATTGTTGAACGTAATTTTCAAGCATGTCATAAATGCTTTCATTAAAATATACTAGCTTGACATGCTATTGCGAAGCTCACAAGCTATTTGATTTTGCCTTCGCGTTGCCTATACATTTAATGTTAATTCTTTAGGTAACGACGTAAGCGAATTCAATTGCATAATTAATCATAGAAATGCATTCACATAATGTAATCGTATTCGCATTTCAATCTAATACATAAAACACTATATAACGGTTGCGAACCATCCTTAAGTGATACTCAAAACAGTTCGCAATAACAAGACAGCATGTAATGCTCAGTCGACCCAATATTTAACACTAAAACAACATATGTTATCCATACAACCAGCTTCCTCATTAAAACAACACATACAATCTCTTCGAACAGTTTATAATCGTCGAAACGGTTTGCAAAATCATTTGAAATAGCTCAACGCAATACAGCCCATGATTTAAATCAAAATAACATGTTATAGTACATAACAGTTCATAGAACAGCACCTTAACAACCTCCAAAAACAGCATATACTAGCCCACGAAATAACACGATGATAACCCAATAATTAACACGTTAACAGCCTATAAATCAACATACTAATAGCCCACAAAAACTGCATGATAACAGCCTATAACAGTCCTTAAAAACACCTATAAAACTGCATGTTAACATCTCACAAAACAGCATGATAGCAGCACCATAAAACTGCACGATGACAGCACCATAATAGCACGATGACAGCACCATAAAACAGCACGATGATAGCATCATAACATAGGATGATGACAACATCGTAACAGTATCAAAACAGCCCCAAAACAGCATGTTATAGCCCTTTGACAGCTCATAAAACAGTCTATAGCACGCATTGCAACAATTTTCTGTTTTTCGTTTAAACTCTAAAAACTCATCGATTCAATAATTAATCGCGTTCGCGTGCAACGAAATTAACTGAGCAACTTTAACTTAACTTAAATCATCTTAATATCATAATTTAACATTTTAACGCTCCTAAACGAAAACCATGACAGCCTAGTAACTATATATTCACTTTTCGATTCGACTTCGAATTTCGTCAATCAATTAACCCATAACGCATCCGAACTACCCAAAAACAATTTTCGATAATCAATACAACACTTCAATGTTCTCCAACACATAAAAAATCATCATTTTTCATGGCAACACGTTCAAAAACAAAAATGAAATCATAGCAGCCCCTATGAGGACAGATTTTTCATAACAAATTCAACATCAAGATTTCATTCGTTATCACGTCAAGATTATTAGCAATTGAACCTCCGCACTAATGAGGTTCTAAATCCTAAACCCAGTCATTTCATCATGAACATTCATCCAATATCACAACCTAACATTTCCAATAAAATGATAAGCATAAAAACATATCTTACCTTTCGATTTCAACTTAAAATCAACTTCAAAAACAGCTCACACCCCATAAGCTATCTACTGCCCAAATTTCTCCTCCTTAACCGAGCTTCCTTCAATCCAAACAAAGGCATGCAAGCTTTAAAATCACTCAAAATCATCACTAACATTTAATTGGGACAGTAGCTTACCCTTCGAATGGGCTGAATCTATTCAGAACCAGCTTCTAAATGTCCAAAACAATGAGTTATCTTCTGTTTTCAGCTCCAAACAGCTTGCTCTTCTCCCTCTCTTTCCAATTACTTGCTGCATGCATTGCCTTCCCTTAAAATTCGAAGTGCAGGACACGGACAGCTTAAATCTCAATTTCAACAGTAACTCACGGCAGCGACGGCAGCTCACGGTAGCAGCAGCAGGTCACGACAATAGCAGTAGGCCACGACAATAGCTTCTCAAGGCCTAGCATCAACTCCTCTCAAGGCTTGACAGCAGCTCCACGGCAACAACACTTCACGGCAGCAACACAGCTCACGGCCTGACCCCTCCTAGCTGCTCTTCCACTTCACGGTTTGGTTCTAATTCTCCTTGAAGCTGTCCTTGCATGCACGATCAGCTTGGGCTAAGCTTGATGGTGTCTGATTTGCTTCATGGTCTGCACTGAATAGCTCACAATCGGTGCTCAGCTAGCTCACTTCTTTGCTTGCATGCACGAATGGAGACCGTTCAAAGGGAGTTTATGTAGCTACCGGTGCACTCCACCACGAGCAGGTCTCGGCTTTGCCTCTCACTGAGCAGATCTCCCTCTCTCTCAATCTCTCACTCTCGGTTCTCTCAAGAAGCTCTCGGGTGAACTTATCTCTCTCTTCTCTTTTGGTTTCTTTTGTGACTGAGAATGAACTTTGCTTTCATTCAATTGTTTGCTTTAATTTAATATATGATTAATAACCATCATACACTTGTCACATTTTCATCCATAATCACCATCCACTTGTCATTGAGATAGCATGGATGAGAATCACTTGTCATACATTCATGGTGGCTTTGTGCCACTTGCTTTCGATTCCGCTTTCGAAATTCAACTCGTTTCCACCGTCCGGAAATCCACTTATAACTCAATTTCGATTCCGCACACACGAAATTATTTTTACATTTCGAATCCATCTTCACGCTCTCGAAATTATTTTTATTATTCTAAAATAATTATTTCGAATATTTTCGGACTCGAGAATTATCTTTTTTTTTTTTTCGATCGAAAGTGCGATCCATCGAAAAAATAATTCGCTCTTCGACGAACGAGGTTTTGGGTTTTACAAAATTGACCTTTTGAAAAATTATTATTCCCGTGGACGTTTTCCATTTGGAAACACCGTTCACTTGAAAATAATTTATTTTCAATCGAACGAAGTTTTGGGTTTTACATTACTAATTATTTCTAGACTATCCATAAATTTTCTTAATCTCCTCCGTACAAACTAGGAATCATATTGAAATTCAATCTCACCTCTGGACAATTTAGTTTATTTTATTACCTCAATAATATGGGCATATGCTATTCCATACATATACTGTACTAGGATCAGGAGGGTATGTTACATATGGGGTCCCCTCCGGGCTATCCCATCTATTCTAGATATTGTCCCCACCACAGGATTTGGTGGCTAAGCCACGCCTTCTCCAGTTGCCACTCGAACCGCTGGTTTCACTGATAAGAGTGTTTAACTTGCAAGCTGAGTTCCAATTGAGCTGGTACTCAGCTTGCAAGTTAAACACTCCTATCAGTGAGACCAGCGGTTCGAGTGCCAACTGGGGGAGGCATGGCTTAGCCAGCAAATCCCGTAGTGGGGACAATACCTAGAATAAATGGGACAGCCCGGAGAGGACCCCACAATAAAAAAAGGCACTTTTTTATGTAACAGTCCATCTCAATCTGGGCCGGGACCTCTCTAACTGCCGGGTCCGCTCTCTAGGCCCAGAATATCTCGGCCCCCCAACCGATTTCTTTTGCTTTCCCGGACACTAGAACCCACTCCTTTTTATTATGGGGTCCCCTCCGAGTTGTCCCATCTATTCTAGGTATTGTCCCCATCACTAGCTCAATTGATACACATATTGTAAGTTAAACACTCTTATACGTGAGACCAGCGATTCAAGTGGCAACTGGGGTAGGCATGGCTTAGCAAGCAAATCCCGTTGTGGTGACAATACTTAAAATAGGTGGGACAGCCTGGAGGGGACCCAACATCTAAACTTTCACTAACATTGTATTCTCATTTCTAACGGGGTTATTTATGGAACTTAGGATTTTCACGGCCTAGTTTATTCACTAGTACTAGGAAGTCTAAAATTATGAAAAAGGGGTTTACACCATAACTTCTAAATTTCTACATATATGTTTCAAATGACTTCATAGAAATCATCTTCTCTTCTAGCCCACGTAATCGCCCATAGGAGACTGAACGCCTTGCTCACTTATACCTGCACCTGGGGGATATTTTGGAAAACATAAAATAGAAAATAATGAGCCAAAGAGCTCAGTGAGTGCTTAGAGTTTCTATCTAAATTATATTTTTTTTTCTAAAATTTACTCCAAAATCTTTCTGAAAATCTTATTTTCCAAAAAAAAAAAAACATTTCTTTCTAAAATCTCATTTTTAAAAGCTTTTCTTTTTCTAAAATCTGAACCAATGGAAATCCCCGTAAAATCTAATCATATGACGACTAAACTAACGCTGCTTCATGTGACAAAACTAACGGCCGAAGCCGCAATCTAAGCCACGTGACGACTATCTAACGCCGCTTACCGTGACCAATCTATTTGAAACATCCCTCAGCCATGTAGCGGAATGTTACATCGCAAGCATGGAGGGAGACAATGCCCCACATATGTAAAGGGCGACTCGACCGACTTAACTCTGACAAACTTAGTCCCCCCAAAGTTAGTAGGACTCGTCCTCCCAACAAACTTGTCATACACGATAGGGTATACCTACCTGGTCTAAATCTGAATCTATAATCTGTATTCGATGGGTGTGGCATTGGCCTTTAAAAGCATTTTTTCTCTAATAATTTAGAATATGATTTCTCTTTTCAAAGGTGTAAACTATAAAGTTTTTGTATTAAAACTTTCTAACTCATAAAACTTTATAAACTAATGAAATTGAATCATTCTAATTTCTATATCAAGGACTACGATTGTATCATCGACTATCACCCAGAGGAAAGCCAATATGGTAGCCGACGCGTTGAGTCGTAAAGCTTTGGTTTCTTTAAGAGCCATGAATGCTGATTTTCAGGTGACCCAAGACAATGTTTTAGTGGAAAAATTAAAAGTGAAGCTGAGTCTATTACAATAAATTCAAGAAAAGCAAAAATTAGATGAAAAGTTTGCAGCTATTGGTGGACAGATTTCAGAGGGGAAAGAGATTGAGTTCACCGTGAGGGATGACGGTTCTCTATATTTTAAAGACAGAATCTGTGTACCCAATGATGAAGGATTGAAAAAGATCGTTCTTTTGGAAGCGCATAATAGTCCTTATGCTATGCACCCAAGTAGTACTAAAATGTATCAAGACTTGAAGAATTATTGCTGGTGAATCGGAATGAAAAAGAAGATTGTAGAGTTTGTGAGTAGATGCATGTCATGTTATCAAGTAAAGGCGGAACATCAGGTTCCATCAGGTCTTCTTCAGTCGATTTCTATATCAAAATGGAAATGGGTTCGAATTACTATGGATTTCATTAGTGGTCTACCACTTACTCGAAGCAAGCATGATTCAGTTTGGGTGATTATGGATCACTTAACCAAGTCAGCGCATTTTTTTTGCCAATCAGAGTTGATTACTCATTGGATAGGTTGGCTGAGCTATTCATTAAAGAGATTGTCAGATTGCAAGGGGTACCCATATCTATCATTTTCGACCGAGACCCGAGATTTACATCCAGGTTTTGGAAGAAATTACAGGAAGCTTTGGGTACTCAGTTGCATTTCAGTACGGCCTTCCATCCACAGACGGATGAGCAATCAGAAAGAGTAATTCAGGTGCTTGAAGACATACTTAGGAGTTATGTGATTAATTTTGAAGGGAGTTGGGATAACCATCTTCCATTGATAGAATTTGCTTATAACAACAGCTACCAAGCAAGTATTAAAATGGCACCATATGAAGCCTTAAATGGGAGAAAATGTCGAACACCCTTATGTTGGACCGAGTTGGGTGAAAGCAAGTTAGTGGGGCTTGATCTGGTGGAGCAAACTAAAGAAAAAGTGAAGATTATTAAGGAAAGATTAAAAGTCGCATCCGATTGACAAAAGTTGTAACATGCTATTTCGGTGTCCAAATAATTTATTAAATGTTGATTATTAATTAAGGGATGATATAATTAATTATCTGTTCGGGTCAGGATGAGTAATTGGATTTTTATTAAATTTTCAGGCGGACCAGAAGCGAATCAGAGTGAAAAGCAAAATCCGTAAAACGTGAAATGAATGCATTAAAGTTGATGCATGGGAGATCGTGCATGGAAAGACAAGTGACATGAAAAAGGTGAGATGGCCATTGTATAGATGACAAATGGCATGAAGCTCTCATGCATGAAAACAAGTGTCATGCATGAATATATAAATGGTGACAAGTGTCCAATTGGAGGCAAAATAAATATATATTAAAAGTGAAAAGCAAGACTTGAACAAAATAAATAAATAAAATAATAAATAAAGCATTCTCGATCCAATATAAGTCACTCGTTCATCATTGTGTTTAGCAAGCAAAACCGAAGTGAAAGCAAAAGTGAAACAAACAAAAGGCAGCAAGGAGAGAGAGATAAGTTCACCCGAGAGCAGCTAGCAGAAGAGAAGCACATGCTTTCATCCTTTGGGTCATCAGCCATCAATTTCAAAACCGAAAACAACCAAAAAGGAGTTGAGCCGTGAAGAACAAAGGAGATACAACTATGAACTGGTGAAAGAGATTGAGCTATACCAGCAGATGCATGTGTTGTCCAAGCCATCCAGGTGAAAGATTTGATCTTGCATGCAACCAAGGACTGAAGATCTGCTGCTACCAGACCGTGGTGTGGTGCTGTCGAGAGCTGAAGCCGCTGCTGTTGGCGTGAAGCTGCTGCTGTCGTCATCACTGCTGCGAGCTATTGAAGTGCTGTCGTGATATGAAACATGAAGCTGGTGCAGCAAAGAAGTAGTGAAGCAAGGGCAGTAGCTGATAAACTCGTGAAATCGTGAGAGAAAGAGGAAGTGCAACTCGTGAAGAGAGCTATCCATGAGTTGTTTTGTGTGCAGACCGTGAGTTTGTAGGCTGATTCAGTTGCTGTCACCGTTGCTACCGATTGCTGCCGTGTGCTATCATCGTGAACTAGTTGCTGTCGTTGTGCGAGCTACTGTCGAGCTGTTGTCAAGTTAGGCTGAACTCCATTTCAGACCTGAAGGGAAGCAGACCTGAAGAGAAGATAGCTTGCTGGTGAAACAAGAAGTTACTGCCGAGAGTGAACGTGAGAGCGTCGTCGTCGGCGCAATTGCCTGAGAGCTGTTTCGAAACGAAAAACAGCTTAAGCGAAGGTAAGTTGCTGCCCCATTGGTCTTGTTATCGTGTTTCGATTAATTTGTAAGAGTTAATCGCGTTCGTTTAGATTTAAGGAAGTTCGCGGATAGGAGAATAGATATAGGTAGCCCATTGGCGTCAGTCCCTTAAAGTTTCAAAGCTTTCAAATTGATTTCGGAGAGGTAAATTCGAATTTATGGATTTCGTTTGCAATAAAAATATTTATGATTTATTTGTGGATTAAATTGATGATGATATGATTGGAATATAGGATTTAGAACCTCGTTAGTGCGGAGGTTCGTTCGATATTGATTCGATATGTTTGCGAATGGATTTTGATATTGAAAGTGCGTTGTGAAATCCGTATAGGGGCTGTTATGTTTGGATAGTATAGGCTGTTATGTTTTGCTTTTCGTTTCGAGATTGTCGGCATGGAAAATGATTCGCGTTGATATGCTTTAGAGTATTGAAAAGTTATTTGAATATCGCTATATTGTTTTCAAGTGTTTCGATCGAGTTTTCCATGATTTCGAAAGGTGTTAGTTTGCGATTTAGTGTCAAATGAATTGTGATTAAAATGTCATGATGTTAAGTGATATTTGAATGTGATTCATATGAATATCTATGACAAAAATGATTGAGAGATTTCATGATGATTTGCTAGAGTTAATTCGTGCAAATGAAAGCCGTAATGAATAAATTTTATGGACTGTTTTGGACATGCAGTTTTTATAGAAATTATGTGCAGTTTTTAGCATGTTTGAGGACTGTTCTTGCATTGTTTAAAGGTTGTTTTCGTGCAGTTAAATAAGCTGTTAAGCGGTGATTATATAAGCTATAAACGTGCTAGATATGAGTTGTCATAAGCTATTATAATGGGCTGTTTTGAGGTTATTTTCAATATGGGAAAGACAGTCATAAAAAGGATATTATAAGGTGTTTCGAAATGATATCAAACGGAAGTGTTTAGAATGCATTATAGGAAAACATATAGTTATAGTGCTCCAAGTAACGCTAGAAATATATTAAATAAACTTTCGTTACGTTCGTTTTTATTGAAAAGTCAAGGAGAACCCGGCGAACCAGATTCTCAACCAAAGAATAAGGGTAAAGCGTAAGGGAGTAGTCGATTCAAAGATCGAATCCTTTTAAGGTCGGTATACACATTATCTTTAAATTTTACTTGAAAATGTTTTCATTGTGAAATGAATTTCTGAAATGATATTGTTATATCATTTCAATATAATGCATTTACAAACATATTTGATTATACTTGAAATGAAACGCGAAATTGATTTGTTATGAAAATCTTGATACTAAAACTAAAGTGTAAAATGTGATACAAACGTTATGTTGTAAATAGCCCTTGTAAACTTAGATACCGATAAATGGAAATTGGTAATTGACATGTCAATAGGGAAATTAGCAGCTGCACCGTTTATTTGCATACACTAAATTGATTCATTATGGACTATGAGAGACATTACGTGTCCGGTCCTGAACGATTATGTGATATGATATACGACTCGGTGGATAATCACCGAGCGACCGATACCGGGGTCGACCGTTATTTCGACGGATAATCACCGCGTGTCCGATGCCGGAAACCCATATACCAACACATGAGTATCAAATATATGTTTACTAAGGGCACTGAAAAATGTTATAAGCAATGAAATGAAAATATTATGTGAAATGAAATGTTCAATGCTTTGAAGTATGTTGAACCTGAAAAAATGTGAACTATATGTTTAAGTATTTTTATGCAACGTATATATATATATTTATGAATATTAAAGTTAGAATGCTTTTTAGTTATGAATGAAATTATATTTGAAATTAAGAAATTAGATTATGTGTATACCTATTAAGCAATTATGCTTAGCGCGTTGATTTACCGCGCGCAGGTTGAACCTTTTGACTCCATTTCCAGACAGGGGAAATAACTTGTACGTGAAAGGTTCAGATAGTCGCCATCCATTCTACGCTTTTGGAAACATATGTATATTTATGTAAATTATTGTATTTCACTTTTGTAAAAATTTTATGTATATTTATTAAAAGCTTACTTTTGATTATGTATGCATATAACTGTTTATGATATATTTAAGTAATGAAATGTTTTGGAAACGGACGGGAGGTCCGAATTGGAAATTTTGAAATTGATATTTTAGAAATGTTAGAGTTTTAATTACAGGAAATGGATTTTGGGATTTTAGAAAAACAGAGGAAACTCTGCTGAATTTATGTTTCAAAAAAAAAAATTTCGCTATTGGTAACAAGTTTAATAAGTTTGATAATAGCCTTTCAAAAGAAATATAAACGGATTTATTTGAAAAGTAACGTTCTCCGTTCTGGATTTTCGACCGTAACGAAAGTCGGGCGAAGGGCGTTACAAAAGTCCTATGCGGACTTGAAGAGGAAAGATATTGAATATCAAGTTGGAGACAAGGTCTTTCTTAGGGTATCTCTATAGAAGCGAGTGCTTCAGTTTGGAAAGAAAGGAAAGTTAAGTCCTAAGTTTATTGGCCCATACGAGATCATTGAGCGTATAGGACCGGTAGCCTATAGACTTGCTTTACCACCGGAATTGGACAAGATACGTAATGTGTTCCATGTATCTATGCTGAGAAGGAACCAGTAAAAATCTTGGATCGGGAAGTCAAGGAACTCAGGAACAAGAAGATTCTGTTAGTCAAAGTTCTCTGGAGGAACCATAATGTTGAAGAAGCTTCTTGGGAGAGCGAAGAGATAATGCAGAATCAGTATCCTCATCTATTCAGTTAAGGTAAATTTCAAGGACAAAATTTCTTTCAGAGGGGAAAATTGTAACATGCTGTTTCGGTGTCCAAATAATTTATTAAATATTGATTATTAATTAAGGGATGATGTAATTAATTATCCGTCCAGATCCGGAGGAGTAATTGAATTTTTATAAAATTCTCTAGACGGGTCCGGGGATAATTATTTAATCCAATCTCATAAAATAAATTAGAGCGTCTAGATTCAAATATTTATTCAAAATCTAATAAAGTTCCCGTATGTGAATTTGGATTTTTATTAAATTTCCAGGCGGACCTGAAGCGAATCCGAGCGAAATCATAAAGCAAGAATTGATGGCATGGGAGAAATAAATAGAATAAGTGGGACCATGAGGGACATATGGCAAGCATACAAGAGAAATCAAGGACATATGTCATGCAAGGGAATTAAATAAAATGAAATAAAAATTGAAAGTGAAGAGAACAAATGCATTCGGTCAACATACATTCATCAAGAGACAAAAACCGAAATAAAAGCAAAAGTGAAGCAAACAAGAGGTAGATCTGTTCGTGGAAGAGAGAACCGAGAGCTCATTCTTGTGCAAGTTGAGAGAGAAGTGAGAGAGAGCTAGGGAGTGCAAGCTGAAGCTGTGAGCTATTATGATTGGGGAGGTGCAGCTGAGAACTGGTGAAGGAGATTGAGCTATACCAGCAGATGCATGTGCTGTCCAAGCCATCCAAGTGAAAGATCTGATCTTTCATGCAACCAAGGACTGAAGATCTACTGCTGTCGGACCGTGGAGTGGTGCTGTCGAGATCTGAAGCCACTGCTGTTGGCGTGAAGCTGCTGCTATTGGCGTGAAGCTGTTGCTGCTGGCGTGAAAGTGCTGTCGCTGTTGGCATGAAGCTGCTGCTACTGGCGTGACGAAGATCATGAGCTATTGCTATCTTGAGAAGCTGCTGCCTTGAGGAGTTGCTAGCGAGAGGTGCAACTGCTGTCGTCACTATTGAGGTGCTGCCGTGAACCAGTTGCTGTCGCCGTTGCTGCCGATTGCTACCGTATGCTGTCATCATGAACTAGGTGCTGCCGTTGTGCGAGCTACTGTCGAGCCGCTGTCAAGTCAGACCGAACACCATTTCAGACCTGAAGAGAAGACAGCTTGCTGGTGAAAGAAGAAGTTGCTGCCGAGAGCGAACGTGAGAGCATCGTCGTCGTCGCAATTGCCCGAGAGCTGTTTCGAAACGAAAAACAGCTCAAGCGAACATAAGTTGCTGCCCCGTTGATACTGTGATTGATAGGACCCGAGCCAGACCTTTTCTAAGCTCTTGTCTGGAGGATCCTGTCGGGCACTTCAACGGACTCCCCGAACCCGACTTGTCGGATTGGGGAAATCCGGGAAGCGAACCCCTTTACTTTATATTAACCGGTTTACTCGTTGTAAGCTAAAAAAAAAATTTTTATTTTCTTATAACTATAGTTGAAACGGTGTGAATTTTTCGCGTTTGATTGAAAACTAATTTTATAAAAATCGGACAGCATAACGGCTGTAAGTTTAACATTTCCAAAATCAACCTGCATAAGAAATACACTTCGAACTATTTTGATCACCATCCAACGTCTTTCAATCTCAAACATGCATTTTTCATTCATTTCACAAACATGCAATTCTTTTACAACCATAATTCACATATGTGATTAACATATAACAACTCATACTTATATGAACTATGTGTCTTGTGCAATATGTGCATATCAAGTGAAATGGTTCATTTATATATACATATCAAAATATGATTCATAATCCGTCAAGTATCTCATGTCAACACATAATTATTTGATTCAATATATACACATGTACACAATGTCAAAATACATTTACATCCATACATTTCATCTCATTATTTTCCCCACCTAAAGTTAATCAAAATAATGTCTTTGATGCAAGAGCGTCCGTGCCAACGTCTACTAAAGTATACAAGCTACACAAAACAAAGAGAGGTTAGGCAATATATATATATAAAGGTATAACTCCGCATAGACATTACTTAGAAAATAATTGATAATTAATTTTTTTTTTTTTCATTTGAAAACCATTTCTCAAAGACAACCATGTGCAAAGCCACTAAGCACGGAATTTGCTACATCGCGATGTAGGGCGAACTTTCTCAACTCTAAGTAATCATAACACGGAATTTTCTACATCGACGTTGTAGTGTCAATAGCTTATACTTTACGCAACTACATGCGAAATTTTCCACGTCGCATATTGTAGTGCAATTTACTTATCACTTGCAATTAGATACGGAATTTTTCTACATCGTATCTCATTTCTATCAACCTTGACAACTACGAGCGGAATTTTCTACATCGCCGCGTAGTGCCAAGATGCTAATATTACCACATGCACATGGGTCTTAATTCAACTTTACTTTGCTTTACTTTTAAACCTTTTTGCAAAACTCTTTGAAACAATATATTTTATCATTGCCATATAAATGGAAATAAATTAGATGTGAGTGAAGTGAAGGACACTTACCTCGATCCCAACGCTCTCAATGCCTCAACGAGTCTCTCGCGTCTCGTCCGCGTGCTCGTCACCTACACATCATAGTCTCGTTATAATTTACTCACTTCCGTAGCTAAAACTAATAAAAATAGAGTTTCCAATACATTGCAACTCACTACACCACACTTTCCCAACTCGACCGAGGCTCTCAAACTTTGGTTTCTTTGTAAAAGTCTTACTTCTAGACCCCTAAGATCATCCCCATATGTTTCGTTTGGTCTCCGGAAGCTTAAAACAAAAAGTCAACTTTTTTAACTATACGGTTGACCACGAAAAACAGAATTGAAACCAGCCATGGTTTCACCTCCGTTCCTTTTTCTAGTGTCTCCTTATCACCTAACTAAGTCGCCCGTCAAGTTTCGTCGAGAAACTCCATCGTTTGCTATGTCAATCTAGGCAAAACGCCCCATTTTGGGCACTTTTCGAAACGAGTTTTTTCATCGGACAAGTAACGATGGTTTTTCTTTTGTATCTAAGGTTCTTTTACCTAATTATGACCTGATACATGTATTTTGGGCATCAACGAATGCATTTGCATCGCTATTACACATCTCGGTTTCCTACGCCCACTATTTTGGCTATAACTTCGTCAATTTTTATCGGATCGATCCCATTCCAATTTCTATGGTTTTATATCATTCCTAGGCATCATTTGAGGTGTAGAACATCCCCATACATGTCAGACTTGGTCAGGTTTCCTCTAGCTCATGGTTTGAGCTCGGGATTCCACTTTTACTCTATGACACTTTCTACGCGCACTATTTTGGCCATAACTTCGCCAATTTTTATCGGAATGATTCCTTGCCAATTCCTATGGTTTTTTATGTTCCCGAGGCATGTTTTGAGGTGTAGAACAACCCCAAATAAGCTAAAACAAGTCAGGTCTCTACTGACCCTTCATTAAGCTCGGGATTTCTAATATGCTCAAAACCACTTCCCTTGAACTTCTATCTTTTCTACTTATCTTCCTAATCTTATTTATGGTAAAATTTGGGTTCAAAACCATCTAATCTCAGAGGTTTTCCACTGATCTTCACAGCCATAACACACCCACACACTCATTCTAGAGTAAAACTTTCAAGTTTTTACAAAACTATCTCTCATAAGTTTTTCATCAAACACTTAATCTACAACTACTTTTGCTTTTCTAACAATTTAAATCACAAGTTAGGGTTTCTCCCATAACCCTAACCTACCATTTTTACATCATTCAAGTTCCCTTTTTAACAACTTATAACTATAACATTGATTTACATCAAAATCTCACCAATAACACATCAAGTAAACAAACTAATCCATCATCATATCATACAAACCCAACATCATGCTTTTACACATTTCCACCACATTAAAGTCTATGGAGAAGATGAGATCTTACCTTATCTATGCTTAGGGTTTGATGTTTTGGCTTGGGATCAACTAGAACAATTGCTTGGAAGCTTGAAAATTGGTTGAAAATATCACTTGTTCTTCTCCCCCTCTAATTTCCTTCCATCTCATGCTCTCCCTCTCAACTCTCTCTTCTATTTTTGTTTCTCACGCCTACTTCTTCATTTTGAATGAAAAAGTGACTAAGTGGTGTATTATATGACCACCTTTTTGCTAAATGACCACCATATCCTCTATTGACTTGTTGGATTTATAAAATTGCCCTTAGTTATGTTATTTACTAATAAAAATCAATGATCATTTGTCTCATTTTTTTCATATAATAGAATTATTAACTTACTAAACTAAAGTTTTATAATCTTGCCATCCATTTATATTATATATATATTTTTTTTATTTACTAAATGACCATTTTGTCCTTTTTATTCGATAACTTAGTTTCTAAGGCTAGGAAACATAAAATCGAATATAGGGGTTTACAATTTCTCCCCTCCTTATAGAAATTTCGTCCTCAAAATTTTAAACTACTAACCTGATTCGAATAGGCGCGGATATTGGGTGCGTATTTGCTCTTCAGGCTCCCATGTAGCCTCTTCTGATCCGTGGTTTCTCCATAACACTTTTACTAGCGGAATCACCTTGTGGCGCAAAACTTGATCTCTACGATCTAAAATCTCCACCGGTTGCTCTTCGTAGGTCAAGTTATCTTTTAACTGCACTGGTTGTTCTCTTAAAACGTGTGACGAATCAGCTATATACTTGTGAAGCATGGAGACAAAAAACACATCATGAATGTTCGCGAGCTCTGGTGGCAACTTCAATTGGTAGGCTACTTTACCCACTCTTGCTATAATCTCATACGGTCCAATGTATCGTGGACTTAACTTTCCACGTCTTCCGAATCTCAAAACACCCTTCCAAGGCGAGATTCGCAAGAATACTCTATCACCCACTTCAAACTCTAAGTCTCTCCTTCGATTGTCTGCATAGCTCTTCTATCGGTTGCTTGCTATCTTCAACCGTTCTCTAATCACATTAATCTTTTCGGTTGTAGCTTGAACAATCTCTGGACCAATCAACTTCCTTTCACCTACTTCATCCCAACAAACAGGGGTTCTACACTTTCTACCATACAACGCCTCGTATGGTACCATGCCGATGCTAGACTGGTAGCTGTTGTTGTAGGCAAACTCTATCAAAGGTAGGTGATTATCCCAGCTCCTTCTAAACTCCATTACGCATGCTCTCAACATGTCTTCGAGAGTCTGGATAGTTCTCTCTGATTGGCCATCAGTCTGAGGGTGAAAGGCCGTACTGAAATTCAATCTAGTACCCATGGCTTCTTGGAGTTTCGGCCAAAACCTCGAAGTGAAGCGAGGATCCCTATCTGATACAATGGACACTGGTACGCCATGTAATCTCACTATCTCGTCCACATATAGTTGTGCTAGTCTTTCCAGGGAATAAGTGTCCTTGATGGCTAAAAAGTGAGCGGACTTTGTCAATCTATCAACTATTACCCATATGGCATCATGTCCACTTTGAGTCCGTGGCAGTCCAACCATAAAGTCCATTGTAATCCTTTCCCATTTCCATTCCGGAATCGACAAAGGCTGTAATAAACCTGCGGGTTTCTGGTGCTCTGCTTTGATCTACAAGCAGGTTAAACATTTTGATACAAACTCTGCTATCTCTTTCTTCATTCCCCTCCACCAGTAGTGGTCTCTCAAAGTCCGATACATTTTGGTACTCCCCGGATGCATGGCATAGGCGGATGAATGAGCCTCATCCATGATTTCCTTCTTCAATTCTGCTACGTCTGGCACACATAACTGTTGCCCCAAAATTAGTGCCCCATCGTTTCGCAATGCGAAGCTACTTTGTTGCCCATTTTCTATCTCATGCCTAAGCTTCATCAAGTAAGGATCTTGAAGCTGTAAAGCCCGAATTCGATCGACGAACACTGGACGGACATGAAAGGCTGCTAACAAGGCATTTGTATCCGTCGTCTCTAAGCGGACACCCATTGCCCTCAACTTGATCAGCATGGGTAAGTATTCCGTTTTAAGCTGGGTTAGGGAACTGGTAGGCTTCCTACTCAAGGCATCTGCTACCACATTTGCTTTACCCGGGTGATACTCAATGGTGCAATCATAGTCTTTTATGAGTTCAACCCATCGTCTCTGTCTCATATTCAACTCCTTTTGACTGAACAAGTACTGTAAGCTCTTGTGATCAGTGAAGATCCTACAGGGTACTCCATAAAGATGATGTCGCCATATACGTAGGGCAAACACTACTGCAGCTAGTTCTAAGTCATGTGTTGGATAATTGACTTCATGTTTCTTCAACTGTCTCGAAGCATAAGCTATTACTTTGTCATGCTGCATCAACACACAACCTAAACCCTGTCTGGAGGCATCGCAGTATACTGTAAACCCATCACTCCCCGATGGCAGTGTAAGCACTGGTGCTGAAGTCAATCTCTTCTTCAATTCATCGAAGCTGTTCTGGCACGCGTCTGACCAGACAAACTTCTTTTCTTTCCTTGTCAATCTGGTCAGTGGAGTAGCAATCTTAGAGAACCCTTCCACAAACTTTCTATAGTATCCTGCTAAACCCAGGAAGCTTCTAACTTCTGTCACGTTCGTGGGCGGCTTCCAGTTCACTACGGCTTCTATCTTTTGAGGATCTACGGATATTCCATCTGCTGATACCACGTGTCCTAGAAATGCCACTTGATCTAGCCAGAACTGGCACTTGCTAAACTTTGCGTAAAGCTTATGCTCTCTCAGCGTCTGTAGTACAATCTTCAAGTGCTCAGTATGCTCCTCTCGACTACCCGAATACACAAGGATGTCGTCTATAAAGACTATCACAAACTTGTCCAGGTAGGGTCGGAAGACTCTATTCATCAGATCCATAAAAGCAGCTGGAGCATTAGTCAGGCCAAATGGCATAACCAAGAACTCGTAGTGCCCATTTCTAGTCCTGAAGGCCGTCTTAGGAACATCTTCTCTTCGTACCTTCAGCTGATGATATCCCGACCGTAGATCAATCTTCGAGAATACCTTGGCTCTTTGGAGTTGATCAAATAGATCGTCTATCCGTGGCAAGGGATACTGATTTCTGATTGTAACCTTATTAAGTTGCCTGTAATCAATACATAACCAAAGGCTTCCATCATTCTTCTTAACAAACAACACCGGAGCTCCCCACGGTGATGTACTCGTCTTAACGAAGCCTTTGCTTAACAGTTCTTCCATCTGTACCTTTAACTCCTTTAACTCCACTGGCGCCATTCGATATGGCGCTATAGAAATGGGCTCTGTACCAGGCGCTAGCTCAATCTCGAACTCAATATCCCTATCTGGTGGCAACCCTGGTAGGTCTTTAGGAAATACATCAGGGAACTCATTAACCACAGAAACTTCCGTCAGTTGTAACTCACTACTGCCAACTTCTATGGCATAAACCAAGTACCCTTGACATGCTTTACGGAGCATTTTGTTGGCTTGAATCACACTTACCAAACTTGTAGAGAGTATTTTCCTCTCTCCACAAAAGATTACATTTGGTTCTCCAGGCTTGTTAAACTGAACCTCTTTCCTGTAGCAATCTACGGTGGCACGATTTTTGGATAACCAATCCATACCCAAAATAATGTCAAAATCATGAATATCGAGCACTATCAAATCAGCCTTGAACTCATGACTTGCTATAGTCACTTTACTTCCCATGTAAACTCTATCCGCAATAAGCGAATCACCAGTGGGAAGTGACACTACCAGGCTACACTCGGTCGGTCTCAACTCTATCCCGACTCTATTTATAAACTCTCGTGCAATAAAAGAATGGGTGGCCCCTAGGTCCACCAGTACATGAGCATCAGTATCGAATAGAGAAATGATACCTGTGACCACATCTGGAGTCGCATCTGCCGCCTGCTGGGTCACTGTGTATACTCTGACGGCCTGACTGCGGGGTCTGCCAGGCTGTCCTCTGGGTGGCACGCCTCTGCCTGATCCGCCATTGGGCTGTCCTGCACTAGTAGCTCCTCCGGTTTGGGGGCCTCTCCTATCGGGTCCACGACTCCCACTAGGTTGTCCTTGTGCCGTTGATCTGGCCTCTGCTGGGCTCGAGGCAGTTACACTGGGACAGTCTCTCATAAAATGACCCTCCTGGCCGCATCTGAAACATCTCGTACAACCCATAAGGCATTCACCTGGATGCATTCGGCCGCACTTGCTACAAGTAGGTCTGTCTGTCCAGCTCGATCTCCTCTTGGATCCCCCCGATGATTGAACTGAACTTTGACTGGTTTAGGACCTCTGGCTCTGCTTACGGCTCTTAGACCATGTGGACTTCTGATCTTGTTTGCCCACCTTACTTGGTCCCCCTTGTTGACTACCGCTCCAACTGCGCTTCTGATTGAATGGTGGCTTCGGCTTGGGAACGGTTCCTGCACTCTGTTCCACTCGAGTGGCTGCCTCCACTAGGTGTCCATACCTCGTATGTACTGAAGATGATACAATGGTCCTAACTGCAGGGTTAAGGCCTGCTAGGAACCTGTTGATCTTCTGTTCTTCATTTTCTGCAATAAAAGGGACCAGGCGGATCAGCTTGAAAAATTTCTTTTCATACTCTGGCACTGAGAAGTTCCCTTGCTTCAAACTGAAAAATTCTTCTATTTTTGTATTCTTGTAGCTCTTGGGAAAGAATTGATCTGTGAATTCCATCTTAAAGTTTGCCTAAGAAACTCCCTCCGGATGTGCTCTCTGATGCGCCCTCCACCAGTCCTTAGCGCGATCTTTAAGTAGAAAGGCTCAATAGATATTGCACGCTCTAGATCACCTGTGGCATCATAATGCTTTGCACCTAATTTTTGAGCCCGCTCAATAGATACCCCTGTTTCATATGGCTGCTGCGGTGGTGGCGGATGGAGTGCTGCAGCAAAAGCCTGTGCCATCCTCTCTGCCATCTGCTCTATATTTACATGTGCTTGTGCCTGCTCTGGCCTCTCAGGCTGGGAAGGCTCGGAATGTGAAGAACTAGCTAACACATTGATTGACTCGTCAACATGTTCCTCTTCAGGGGTGGGTACCTGTGCAGCTGCCCTTCTTGTTCTGGGGCGACCTCTACGCTGCATCTCTATAATTGAAATGATCATAAAGTCAAGTTAGAACTTTTATAATGCATGAAATAACTCTATACTCATGCAATTGCCTTCTTCAATTTCTCTATCTCATAAATAAATGCATAAGCTAACTCATGTCTCATGCATATAATGACTTATGCATATTGGTGTACATCAATAACAGCATAACTCATATAATCTTGAAAAATATGAATGTATCATCACTAATGCATGTTTGATGCGAAAATCGTTAAAACTTCTCTTAAAACTTTATTTCAACTTAACGAGAACCGGGCTCTGATACCAACTTGACAGGACCCGAGCCAGACCTTTTCTAAGCTCTTGTCTAGAGGATCCTGCCGGGCATTTCAACGGACTCCCCGAACCCGACTTGTCGGATTGGGGAAATCCGGGAAGCGAACCCCTTTACTTTATATTAACCGGTTTACTCGTTGTAAGCTAAAAAAAAAAAAAATATTTTCTTATAACTATAGTTGAAACGGTGTGAATTTTTCGCGTTTGATTGAAAACTAATTTTATAAAAATCGGACAACATAACGGCTGTAAGTTTAACATTTCCAAAATCAACATGCATAAGAAATACACTTCGAACTATTTTGATCACCGTCCAACTTCTTTCAATCTCAAACATGCATTTTTCATTCATTTCACAAACATGCAATTCTTTTACAACCATAATTCACATATGTGATTAACATATAACAACTCATACTTATATGAACTATGTGTCTTATGCAATATGTGCATATCAAGTGAAATGGTTCATTTATATATACATATCAAAATATGATTTAGAATCCGTCAAGTATCTCATGTCAACACATAATTATTTGATTCAATATATACACATGTACACAATGTCAAAATACATTTATATCCATACATTTCGTCTCATTATTTTCCCCACCTAAAGTTAATCAAAATAATGTCTTTGATGCAAGAGCGTCCGTGCCAACGTCTACTAAAGTATACAAGCTACACAAAACAAAGAGAGGTTAGGCAATATATATATAAAGGTATAACTCCGCATAGACATTACTTAGAAAATAATTGATAATTAATTTTTTTTTTTTCTTTTGAAAACCATTTCTCAAAGACAACCATGTGCAAAGCCACTACGCACGGAATTTGCTACATCGCGATGTAGGGCGAACTTTCTCAACTCTAAGTAACCACAACACGGAATTTTCTACATCGACGTTGTAGTGTCAATAGCTTATACTTTACGTAACTACATGCGGAATTTTCTACGTCGCATATTGTAGTGCAATTTACTTATCACTTGCAATTAGATACGGAATTTTTCTATATCGTATCTCATTTCTATCAACCTTGACAACTACGAGCGGAATTTTCTACATCGCCGTGTAGTGCCAAGATGCTAATATTACCACATGCACATGGATCTTAATTCAACTTTACTTTGCTTTACTTTTAAACATTTTTGCAAAACTCTTTGAAACAATATATTTTATCATTGCCATATAAATGGAAATAAATTAGATGTGAGTGAAGTGAAGGACACTTACCTCGATCCCAACACTCTCAATGCCTCAACAAGTCTCTCGCGTCTCGTCCGCGTGCTCGTCACCTACACATCATAGTCTCGTTATAATTTACTCACTTCCATAGCTAAAACTAATAAAAATAGAGTTTCCAATACATTGCAACTCACTACACCACACTTTCCCAACTCGACCGAGGCTCTCAAACTTTGGTTTCTTTGTAAAAGTCTTACTTCTAGACCTCTAAGATCATCCCCATATGTTTCGTTTGGTCTCCGGAAGTTTAAAACAAAAAGTCAACTTTTTTAACTATACGGTTGACCACGAAAAACAGAATTGAAACCAGCCATGGTTTCACCTCCGTTCCTTTTTCTAGTGTCTCCTTATCACCTAACTAAGTCGCCACTTTTAAACCTTTTTGCAAAACTCTTTGAAACAATATATTTTATCATTGCCATATAAATGGAAATAAATTAGATGTGAGTGAAGTGAAGGACACTTACCTCGATCCCAACGCTCTCAATGCCTCAACGAGTCTCTCGCGTCTCGTCCGCGTGCTCGTCACCTACACATCATAGTCTCGTTATAATTTACTCACTTCCGTAGCTAAAACTAATAAAAATAGAGTTTCCAATACATTGCAACTCACTACACCACACTTTCCCAACTCGACCAAGGCTCTCAAACTTTGGTTTCTTTGTAAAATTCTTACTTCTAGACCCCTAAGATCATCCCCATATGTTTCGTTTGGTATCCGGAAGCTTAAAACAAAAAGTCAACTTTTTTAACTATACGGTTGACCACGAAAAACAGAATTGAAACCAGCCATGGTTTCACCTCCGTTCCTTTTTCTAGTGTCTCCTTATCACCTAACTAAGTCGCTCGTCAAGTTTCGTCGAGAAACTCCATCGTTTGCTATGTCAATCTAGGCAAAACGCCCCATTTTGGGCACTTTTCGAAACGAGTTTTTTCATCGGACAAGCAACGATGGTTTTTCTTTTGTATCTAAGGTTCTTTTACCTAATTATAACCTGATACATGTATTTTGGGCATCAACGAATGCATTTGCATCGCTATTACACATCTCGGTTTCCTACACCCACTATTTTGGCTATAACTTCGTTAATTTTTATCGGATCGATCCCATTCCAATTTCTATGGTTTTATATCATTCCTAGGCATCATTTGAAGTGTAGAACACCCCCATACATGTCAGACTTGGTCAGGTTTTCTATAGCTCATGGTTTGAGCTCGGGATTCCACTTTTACTCTATGACACTTTCTACGCGCACTATTTTGGCCATAACTTCGCCAATTTTTATCGGAATGATTTCGTTCCAATTCCTATGGTTTTCTATGTTCCCGAGGCATATTTTGAGGTGTAGAACAACCCCAAATAAGCTAAAACAAGTCAGGTCTCTACTGACCCTTCATTAAGCTCGGGATTTCTAATATGCTCAAAACCACTTCCATTGAACTTCTATCTTTTCTACTTATCTTCCTAATCTTATTTATGGTAAAATTTGGGTTCAAAACCATCTAATCTCAAAGGTTTTCCACTGATCTTCACAGCCATAACACACCCACACACTCATTCTAGAGTAAAACTTTCAAGTTTTTACAAAACTATCTCTCATAAGTTTTTCATCAAACACTTAATCTACAACTACTTTTGCTTTTCTAACAATTTAAATCACAAGTTAGGGTTTCTCCCATAACCCTAACCTACCATTTTTACATCATTCAAGTTCCCTTTTTAACAACTTATAACTATAACATTGATTTACATCAAAATCTCACCAATAACACATCAAGTAAACAAACTAATCCATCATCATATCATACAAACCCAATATCATGTTTTTACACATTTCCACCATATTAAAGTATATGGAGAAGATGAGATCTTACCTTATCTATGCTTAGGGTTTGATGTTTTGGCTTGGGATCAACTAGAACAATTGCTTGGAAGCTTGAAAATTGGTTGAAAATATCACTTGTTCTTCTCCCCCTCTAATTTCCTTCCATCTCATGCTCTCCCTCTCAACTCTCTCTTCTATTTTTGTTTCTCACGCCTCCTTCTTCATTTTGAATGAAAAAGTGACTAAGTGGTGTATTATATGGCCACCTTTTTGCTAAATGACCACCATATCCTCTATTGGCTTGTTGGATTTACAAAATTGCCCTTAGTTATGTTATTTACTAATAAAAATCAATGATCATTTGTCTCATTTTTTCATATAATAGAATTATTAACTTACTAAATTAAAGTTTTACAATCTTGCCATCCATTTATATTATATATATATATATATATTTTTTTATTTACTAAATGACCATTTTGTCCTTTTTATTCGATAACTTAGTTTCTAAGTCTAGGAAACATAAAATCGAATATAGGGGTTTACAGTCATCATGATTTGAATGATGTTTAAATGTTAATGGTGTCCAGTTGGGTTGAAGGAAGCTCGTGGATAAGGAAATTAATTTGGACAGTCCTTCGTCCTAGTTTTCGAAGCTTTCGAAAATGCTTGTGGAGAGGTAAGTCCGAATTTATGGATTTCGTTTGCAATGGAAATATTTATGATTTAGTTGTGGATTAAATTGATGATGACATGATTGGGATATAGGATTTAGAACCTCGTTAGTGCGAAGGTTCGTTTGATTAAGTTTTGACGTGTTTGCGATTGATATTTGATGTTGAATTTACGTTGCGAAATCCGTATAGGGGCTGTTATGTTAGGAAAGCATGGGCTGTTACGTTTTGCCTTTCGTTTCGAATATTGTCGGCATGAAAAATGATTCGCAACGATATGCTTTAGAGTATTGAAAAGTTATTTGAATATCGATAGATTGTTTTCAAGTGTTTTGATCGAGGTTTTCATGATTTCGAAAGGTGTTAGTTTGGGATTTAGTGTCGAATGAATTGTGATTAAAATGTCATAATGTTAAGCGATATTTGAATGTGATTCAAATGAATATCTATGATGAAGATGATTGAGAGATTTCATGATGGTTTGTTAGAGTAATTCGCGTAAATGAAAGACAATGTGACTAAATTTATGGGCTGTTTTGGACATGCAGTTTTCATGGGAATTATGTGCAGTTTTTAGCATGTTTAAGGACTGTTCTTGAATTGTTTAAAAGTCTGTTTTCTTCTTATACAAATGAGCTGTTAAGGTGTTATTATATGAGCTATAATTATGCTAGTTATGGGCTATCAAAATGAGGAGTAGCAAGCTGTTTTTTTTAAAGGGCTGTTACATGCTATTTTTAGAAACGTTATACGTGCTGTTTTGAGTTCTTTGAATGCTATTTTCGTATTGATTGTTGGGTTGTCATAAGCTATTTTAATGGGATTGTTTTGAGATTATTTTCAATACGGTAAAGACAGTCATAAAAATGATATTATGAGCTGTTTTGAAGTGATCTCCATTGGAAGTGTTCAGGATGCATTATAGGAGAACATATAGTTATAGTGCACTAAGTAACGCTAGAAATATATATTAAATAAACTTTTGTTACGTTTGTTTTTATTGAAAAGTCAAGGAGAACCCAGCGAACCGGATTCTCAACCAAAGAATAAGGGTAAAGCGTAAGGGAGTATACGATTCAAAGATCGAATCCGTTTGAGGTCGGTATACACATTATCGTTAATTTTATTTGAAAGTGTTTTCATTGTGTAATGAATTTCTTAAATGAGATTGTTATATCATTTTAATATAATGCATTTACAAACGTATTTGACTATACTTGAAATGAAACGCGAAATTGATTTGTTATGAGAAACTTGGTACAAAAACCAAAGTTGTAAATATGAATTAAACGTTATGTTATAAATAGCCCTTGTAAACTTAGATATCGATAAATTGGAATTGGTAATTGACATGTCAATAGGGAAATCTGCAGCTGCACCGTTTATTTGCATACACTAAATTGATTCATTATGGACTATGAGAGGCACCTCGTGTCCAGTCCTGAACGATTATGTGATATAATATACGACCCGGTGGATAACCACCGAGCGGTCGATGCCGGGATCGACCGTTATTCCGACGGATAACCACCGCGTGTCCGATGCCCGAAACCCATATACCAATACATGAGTATCGAATATATATTTACTAAGGGCATTGAAAAATGTTATAAGCAATGAAATGAAAATGTTATGTGAAATGAAATGTTCAATGTTTTGAAAAATGTTGAACTCGAAAAATTGTGAACTATATGTTTAAGTATTTTTATGCAACACATATATATTTATGAATGTTAAAGTTAGAATGTTTTTAGTTACGAATGAAATTACATTTGAAATTGAGAAATTAGATTATGTGTATACCTATTAAGCAATTATGCTTAGCACATTGATTTACCGCGCGCAGGTTGAATCTTTTTACTCCATCTTCAGACAGAGGAAATAGCTTGTACGCGAAGGCTCAGATAGTCACCATTCCCTCTACGCTTTTGGTAGATATATAGATATATTGCATATGATCATGCATTTTTGGGATACATGTATATTTGTGTAAATTATTGTATTCCACTTAATTATAACAAAGTTCTGTATAAAAGCATATGTATATTTCTTAAAAGCTTACTTTTGGTTATGTATACATATAAATGTTTATGATATATTTGAGTAATGAAATGTTTTGGAAACGGACGGGAGGTCCGAATGGGAGTTTAGAAATTGATGCTTTAGAAATGTTAGAGTTTCAATTACAGGATATTTTGGGATTTCAGAAAAACAGAGGAAACTCTGCCGGATTTATGTTTTAAAAAAAAGAAAAAAAATTCCTCTATTGGTAAAGAGTTTTAGAATGATAATAGTTTTTCGAAAGTAATAGAAACGGTTTTATTAGGAAAGTAACGTTCTTCGTTCCGAATTTCCAATTGTAACGGAAGTCAGGCGAAGGGCATTACAGTCTTAACTAATTGCCCTCTAAGTTTGTCACTTAATTACATACATGCCATTATATTTTGTTGAGCATTTTGCCCTCCTTTGTTTTCATAATTTACATGTACACCACACTAGTTTTAATGAAATTTCACCATTCATGCAAATAAATTGTTCTAATCACTTCTAGCTCTTTTTGGATGTCCCTTGATCATCATGTCGCTTATTGGATTTGAATTCGTTTTTGATCCATTCAGAAATTATACTAAAATCCAATTACGCAATTGGAAAAATTTAATGACTTTATTAATTCTTAAATGAGGACATTTTTGTACATTTTATTTACATAATTTATACATCTCTTATCTACAATAGGGAATTCGAATGAGGGACATCACAAATATTGTTTTTACCTTAGGTTTTTGTCTTTGATAATCTAAATTGTACTCTCCTAAAATAGGTCCTTGATGAATCAAATATCGTGGATATGTCCCCAACTTTAAAGTTGCTAGCACTTGGACCAAGTATGCAAGTCACATGCTATTCAAGTTATGTTGTGAATGAGAAATGATACTACGTAAAAAGTAGTGAGAAAACTACACAAGATAGCGGTGTTTCTCTTGAAGCAGAAACTGTTTGTAATGAAAGAAATAGCACTCAAGTTGTCAATAAGATAGTTTACTATGGAGTTTTAAGGGAAATATTTTTGTTGGATTTCTTAGTGATGGGAACACTGAGTTTCAAACAAGTCATTCATTGAAGTCGTCCTAATGATCATTTGAGCATTAATACTGGACCGATGACAAGGGACAAAATTAAAATAATCAAGCTTGAAGACTTTAATTGGGCTGGTTTCTTAAGGATTAACAATCATGAAAGCAATTCGACTTTATGGGGCTTTATTTCTAATACAAATTGAGCTATTATTTATTTGTTTGTATTAATTTGGGTTTAATGGGTTAGGTTTTAAATTAAGTTAGATTATTTTATTTTAAGTAATGTTATTTGGGCTGAGACATTTAATAAATATTTAAGCCCATAAGTATGTTTAGTGAGCCCAATTGTTAAAAACTAGAGTTTCATGTTATGTTTTATTTCTTTGTCTATAAAAAGACTTGTAACCCTAAGCAAAAAGAGGAACAATGAAGATCCAGCCAATTATATTTAATTAAGAGAGTGAATTTTCTCTTTTGTTCATTATTGAACATGTGATCTTATCAAGTTATGTTTGTGGCGATCAAATATGACTTATCTTGCACCTTCTCATCTATGTCTTAGAAATGACATCAATATTCTTTTTTTATAATTTTGGTTCTTAATTGAGTTCTAACCATTGGGTCAAAGTTCTTTATAATTTTGGTTCTTAATTGATATATAATCAATGAGTCCAAATTTCTTTTTCTTTTTATAAACTTATTTTAATCTTCTTGAGGTTGTATTTCAATTTGACCGTGGGTAGCGTATCTTTATATATGGGGTTCGCATCATTTAGCATTTCATGTTCCATTGTTCAGATGTGATTGGATGGGTAGTGTAAGTGATGTTAGAGAAGAAGATAGGTTCACACTAGTTAATTTTAGTTCACGTGTAAATAAATGAGATAGAGATTCTTTCATTTTAGCCTCACAAGCAACACAAGTGTTTTATTTTAGGGAAAATGATACCTCTAATTGTTATGTTGTCCTAAAAGCACCTCCAAGATGTTTTCATGATCTAGAGAAGTGTGATGAGAATGAAAACTACGCCATTAGATGTATCTGAATTTGCCGCTAGTGTGGATAATAGTGAGGATTATGTTCGGATAGATTGTGAGGAATTGGTTGTAAACATATAATGTTAATGAGTTTAATCATATTTTCATATTTTTTGCAATATGTGTGTATATATACTGTTTATGTTTGCGTTTGTGGAGAGACAGAGTCTCTGAAGTGGTTAGATATGTTATAAAATTACTTTGCTATTTACATTACAGATGAACTAAATTTTTGGTAAGGTTGAAAAACAGTGGAAACTTTGTCAAAATTTTTGTAAAGTAGATTGACTTTATATGTATTATTTTATATATTGAGTTTGTTATCCATGTGTTGACTACTAATATATGTCATTCCCATAATATTTTCAGATGTCGACTGAAGGAACATGAACTGGTCAATTTTTAGGTAGCTCTAGTGAGGAGAAGAAAATGAAGAGGTCCCAACCGTTTGAATTATAAAAAAATAGCTAATGTCAAAGCTACAGGGATACAAATTAATGAAGTGAGACAACCAATTGGAGAAAATTCGGTGATCTAGAGTTAAATGGTAGATGCCATTGCAACTTAAATGATACCTATAACCTACAGTGCTGGGATAAGATACTGAACTCTAAAAGATACAACGTTAGAGAATATAAAGATATATAGTAGTTTC
This sequence comes from Dimocarpus longan, assembly GCA_022984855.1. Lineage (NCBI taxonomy): Eukaryota > Viridiplantae > Streptophyta > Magnoliopsida > Sapindales > Sapindaceae > Dimocarpus > Dimocarpus longan. The sequence goes on from CM041026.1 coordinate 1,987,232, forward strand.
ATTTATTTATAATATCAATGTTACATATTTATTTTTAAAACATATTTAATTTTAAAAAACTTACAACTATAGTTACGACTTAGTGCTGATGAATCAATGAAAGTTCATATGTTAAAATAAATCAATGAGTGTTGGAGACACTATAAAGGCAAAATAACAAACAAATTACAAACGTTCCTTCTGATCCTGATGCACACAGAAGATATGATATGCTAAAACCAGCTAACATTAGTGATCAGGATTAGACTATATTTATGATGGGACACTTCCCGAATCATACTCTGGACCCGAAAAAGATCTCGTAGCACCCCGATAGAACTCCAACGAACCCTAACTTTAACCCAAAGAAATCCTGTGGGAGCACCGCAACTCAGTTTAACTTATTTTCTAATTCATTTTATTGGTGGCAAGGTAAAAATTTTTCATTTTTTTGATAAAAATCCGGTAGCATGTCTAACTGTTTATTCAATAATGCCACCCTGCAAAATTAAAAAACAATTAAGATACACTTCTATGTCAAACATTCTCAACTACCAAGGGTCTCTGACCTTAATCCAAAATCAATCAAAACATGAATATACACAATTTTGAAATTTTTGTGCAAAACTCAATTTTTTTATCAAAATATTTTCATAAAACGTGCATCCAACTACTTATATATATATTTACAACTTTACATCATTTACATCAAAATTTATATACAAAACATGCATGAGCAAAAGCGTGAGCTATACAATAGAATGTAGTCGTCCGTCAATCAGTCTGTGCATTGTTCTGAGCCTCGTCTGCTGGACGACTCGCTCCTGCACCTGAGGGAATATTTTAATGAACACACGAAAGATAAATAGTGAGTATAACTCAGTGAGATAAATATTAAACAATTTCATAAACTAAAATATTTTTCTGAAATACTTTTTAGCCTTTCCAAAACAAACTGTTTCTGAAACTCATTTTGAACTTCTTTAGAAACTTTCTCATTTTTCGCCTTGATGGTAACCCAGGGAAACTATTCCTGTCGTGGCAGTATAAATCTCTAGCTAGCCACTAAGAATTAGGGAATCTACTCTATGTAGTTACCGATGTGCGAACTTTGGGCACGCGTTACCCCTACATAATCGGTCTAAACTACACTACCCTATATATGCAGAGAGTCGTTCAACTGACTCTCTCTCTTGGTTAATAACTCTCTCATATCTACCATACACACATAGAGCATTCTACTGGATACTCAATTGGGGTTAAGGTAAACGATCGGCGTACTAAAATTTCTTTTACGCAAGCTTTTTAAAATAACTCGTTTACTAGGCAAACTGCCTTAAATCTTTAATTCTTTTTCATTTTTGATAGAAAAATAGACTTAACTTGAAATTCACAAGATATAATTACAGTACACAATTCAATTATGCAATAAAACAAACACATATAATCATCAAATAAAATTTGAACAACGCTACACTAAAAAGGAGTTGATTTTCTACTCACAAACGCCCTCCGATTGGATGCGAATTTCCTTTGAAAATCTCCAATACTTTCCACTTTCACCCTAAAACATCAAATACTGATTTAGAATGATAAAACTCGCTAATACAAAGTCATACATAGCTTCTAAGACCATTAACTCTATAAAAGTCCTTTTTTGTCTAAACTTCGCAATTAAGTTTTAACTTATCCGAGGCTTTCGAATTTCGATTTCTTTTTACGAAACCTATTTATTACCACCTAAGAACATCTCAACATACTTAATTTCATCGTCGGAAGCTCGAAACGAAATTCGTCTTAATTCGTCTTACTAGTAAAAATCACTTTTCGTTTCGAATATTTGATAACTTCAACAATCAATCCTTTAGTGTTTTAACACCCAATCAAGATTAAATAAACTGTTTCAAAAGTTAAACGAACGCATTTCAAAGGATTTCGAAAAATGCCCTTCAACTTGCCGTTTAGTTCCGAAATCAATCCTAAACTTTTCATTTTCGAAATCTAACTTCACATTTCTTAACCTCTGAAATATCCATCTAATGCCTTAAATTTGAAAACGAAATCGGATCCAAAAAAACTCACTTTGGCCGCCCACTTCACTCTCTCTTTTCATCTATTTTTCTTCCATTAAACCACTCACAAACCACACCAAAATCATCCTCACATCTCCCTCTCATCATCCCTAAACTCGAATTTGAAAAAGAAGCGAAAAATAAAATGGGTTTCATATAAATCAACAAACTTTGAACTGAAATAACTCACCCAATAGGCAATATTTTTCCTTCAAATTCGTTTCGCTAGCTAGAAGAGATGATAAAGATCGATTTTGGTGAAGAAATTGTGGCGGATACTGACCGGATCACCTTCTCTTCCTCCTTCTCTCTCGACCGCGCGCTAACTTTTTCTTCCTCCCTCTCTCTCAATTTTCATCTCTCTCGCCCGACTCTTTCTCTTTTTCCTTTGCTTTTCACGTTCCAAATGTCATAAATTAGACAAAAATCAACTTATATATATACTAATGCTCAACTGCTAAAAACGTTCCTCGAAAATCTCACTTTCTTACCTCAAACTTTCAATAATTGTACTAGTGCTCAAAAATAAATAATTATAAATTCTATTGGTCCACTTGACACACTTTAGTCCACTTATTTCTTCAACAAATCAATAGATGACCTTAGCTACTACTTTTCAAAGTCACTTATTTCATTTCTTATTAGTTGAAATAAAATATCTTTTACTTTTTTCCGTTAACTCACCTCAATTGATTAACACATAAATCCCTGTTAATCACTTTATATTCGTATCGGGGTCAATCAAACGATATCCGAATTACGATATGAAAATATAATAAACCTCAAATAACACTACTAGAGGCCTACGATTCGACCGTAACTCAATTCGAAAATTTTTAATACCATAAAATAATAAATCTGGGTGAGGGCTTACAATTCGAGTAGCTCAATTGGTACCCAGCTTGCAAGTTAAATACTCTTATCCGTGAGACCAGCAGTTTGAGTGGCAGCTGGGCGAGACGTGACTTAGCTAGCAAATCCCATGATGGGGATAATACCTAGAATAGGTGGGACAACCCGGAGGGGACCCCATAATAAAAAAGGTGCCTTTTTATGTAACGACCCGTCCCAGCCTGGGTCGGGGCTTATCTGACTGTTGGGCCAGCCCTCTAAGCCCAAGATATCTCGGGCCCCCTCACCGATTTCTTTCGCCTCCACAGGTGCTCGAACCCATGCCCTAGGGGTCTTAGGCAAATGGGAAGCACACCTGCTACCAATTGAGCTACTAGCTTAATTGGTAGTAGGTGTGCTTCCCATTTGCCTAAGACCCCTAGGGCATGGGTTCGAGTACCTGTGGAGGCGAAAGAAATCGGTGAGGGGGGTCGAGATATCCTGGGCTTAGAGGGCTGGCCCAACAGTCAAATAAGCCCCGGCCTAGATTGGGACGGGCTGTTACAATTTATCACTCAGTGATTGTTTCCAGAATTTGAGGTAATTATGCATTTATATTCTTAAGCTGACATGAACACGTTTAATGGAATGTGATTAAATTTTACAATATTTCAAGCTACTAGTAAGCATTATAGGGAGTTGTCAAAGAAGAATCATACCCCACATACATCAAGTCGTAAATGAATGGCACACTTATGAGAAGATTTGGTAAGAGTTAAATATATTGTGATGATTGTCTTATATGTGTATAATTTTTGTTTTTTGAACTTGTATGTATTTTTGTATATATGAATATCAATATTAGAGAGCAAAAAAAATGGCTGCAAATGAGGATCCCGAAGTTGATAGAGTTGACATATAGATAGTCAATTATAGCCACAAAGATGGGAGCGCAGTAAATGAGGGGACTATTGACAAATTTGTATGTTACGTTGATTTGATCAATTATTGTGTTGATTATATTACATCTGTATGGTTTTTTTAATATTAATTAATATCATTTGACATCATTTATAGGCACAAATGAAGTCACTACATCAAGAAACCCAACATTCAATACAAGATGATGTTGTCTCACAAGTTATGGGTAAGGAGTATCGAGATAGAGTTCAAGGAATGTATTATGGTGTAACACCATCTATTGTACAAACATTTGTGGTTGGTAAACAAAACTTCACACAATACCAACAACATGTCAATTATGAGATAGCAACCATGAAACAAATAATTGTTAATTTGACAAACTTATACATGACTCATTTGTTGAACGTAAATAAGCTCAAGTATTAGTATGTATGCCTCCCACATAGTCGGTAAACAACTTAAAACATTTAAAATTTGTTTACGTCTATTTTTTGGTACATAATATATTTTTTATGCATTTCCATGTATTCTCACAAGTTAGTGTAATCATATTTTAATATTTTTTGCTACATCTGTATTTGTAATTATATATATTGTTTACGTATATATTTACTAAAAGACGTTTTGGTTGGATCGATTGTAAAAGATTTGAGAAGTTTGATAAATTGTATGGGAATTAAATTTTTGACAAGTTCAAAAAAGTGGGAAACTTTATCAAAATTTTTACAAAATTAATCTAGTTTATATGTATTGTTTTATATATTGAGTTTGTTAACAACATATAGGGGTACTTAAATTTTTTTTTTTTTCGATATTCATGTTTCCTCATAATAATGTTATTTATTTTTTTTATAGACACAATATTTAAGTGGCTCAAATCTAATGAGAGTTAGTAAAAGTATTCAATTTGCTGACCTTTAGCTAAAGTAAAATATCCAAGAAATTTATATTATTTATTATTTCAATTTAATTTTATATAATGTAATTATTTAAATTTGTTAATGGGAGTAAATAGTTAAATTCTTGTACATACAGTCCATACCTTGGAGTTCCTCAAGCCAAGTTGGTGGATCGAATGGAAACCACTACAAGCTATTAAAATGGATGGGTAGAGGAACAGTGATGGCAAAAACGGTAATTTACTCAAATGACCCCTATGCTAAAGTTCATCACCTAGAGCTTGGTCCAGATTATTAGTTTGTTTTCGTCAAGAAAGTAATGGTTAGTGTTTCGCTACTTCAACCTACCAATAAGTTACTAATTTTAGAAGATGTATTAAACTCATTTATTCCTTAGCCAGTAGATAATATTGTATTTTAGAATTATATATTGATTTGTTATAACATTTCATAATGTACAGTGACTTTAAATGATATATGTTAATTTTAGATTATGTAATTTAAATATTGTTTATTTATTAAATTATATATATTTTTAACGTTTCTGTACGTTGTTAGTATTTATTGTAATATTAAATTATATATTTTTTTCATTTAATTTTTTTAAATTAAAATATTTTTCATACCGAGCACATGTCCAGTATGGATACAATTAACCATACCGAGGGGTCCAGTATGGTTAATTACCTATTCCGAGCATGGACCCGACATGAAAAAAATTATCTATATCGAGTCGGAGCTCGAAATGGTAATAAATATTCATACCGAACGGGTGCCCCATATGGATAATGAATATCCAAACCGAGCACGTAACCGGTATGGATATTTGATATATCGCACGTCGACCCATGGGTCGACCTGTGACTTGAACATATCAATATTGTTCCACCCTCGGTATGGATACTACCAGCATCTGTACTGACAGCAACCACATCGGACGGATTGCCCAGCATGGATAATCAACCATACTGGGTAATGCCCGATATAGTTGACCTGTTTTGTTGTAATGCACCCTCACACTTTATTATTATCAAGTGCTAAAAAAATCTAACTTAATGGTTGGAGGATAGTTTTGGTATAAATCACTGGAAGAAACTTAACGAGATTGCTAGTTGTACAGGTACTCCAAGAGGGTTATTTGATCAAAACAAATGAGTTTGCTAGTTTTACAGGTACATCAAGAGGGTTATCTAATCAAAACCATTTGAAAAGCAATGGTTATAAATAGTGAAGAATAAAGGAGATACGGTTGATTCAATAATATGTCTTTCATGTATTTAAGTTGTAGGTTAGAATTACACCTAGTCATAAACAGATATTTCACATCACACCTTGATCTATATGAAACACTAGAACTGAAAATGTACTACGATAACAATGATAATGATATATAGATAATGAGTTTGATGAAGGGAATTGCATCAGCGAGGCTTGATGGTGGGGATGACACCACTGACAAGGTCACTTCCAACTTCAGGGAGACTAGAAGAGGCATATAAGTTTCTTCTAGAGTAGAGAGATGATGCTGAGGAGGAGGCAATTATTCCTGACATATCGGAAGAGACAGACACATCGGATTCTGTTGGAATTATGTCCAGTTCTGGTGGAAGCATGGAAGATATGTTCTCTAATTCTCTTACTACCTCCAACATTGAGGGTCGTGCCTCTGTGTTGTCCTCACAGCATTTCAGGGCCAATGTCATGAACCGTTTGAGGCATTCAGAGGAGTATGGACCCATGCTCTTGTCTATGACAGAGAGCATCATCCCGGATTGACAGGCTGCATTCACCTGTTGTTGCAACCATGAAAAATAGAATAACACTATAGCAAAAATGTAGTCATGACTCATGACCTTGCCTAATTAGAACAAAACTTGTCATGGAAGTTAAGTAGAGAGTATTTGAAAAAGGCATTGAGATTCGTTACCTCTCTGACGATGTTTCTACCGTGAGAGATAGGTTGCATCCCTGTCAAGAGCTCTAGAAATACGATTCCAAGGCTGTAAACATCGCTCTTCTCTGTCAACATGTGAGTTAAAAAATATTCTGGATCAAGATACCCCTATGTGGAAGACAAAGTGCAAGTTAGTTCCAGTACCTACAATACTCAACATTGAACAGTACAAACGACAAAGGAAGGAAGACTATGGACTGGCACTGCTGTCAGGAAATAACTATCCATTTAGATAAATACTATCATATAATCTGCTAGGCAATAAATGGCAGGACAAATTCTATATCATCGTTGCATTTACACACGTATATGCTGGTACACATGCCTATAAATGTGCACAACCATAGTAGAATGAAACCAAACCTTCGAGCTTTGGTATATAGCTAATCGTATGTTGATGAAGAAACCATTTTCTAAATGTACATATTCTTAATACATTCTATCGTATAAAATAAAATATTTTACTTCATCAACTGACTATCTATGACATGGCGATGCTCACAGAAAAAATGTTATGTCAATGGTTAGAGTTAAATGCAGCTCAAGTCTAACCAAGTCATTCAGAAATGAGAAGGATAAGAGCATATATGAGAGCTTTAATTCAAATTTTCACTAGGAAGACACGACATTGTCAATGGATAAAACCACTAGATTTAACCTAAATATAACTTCAGAATTGCAAAACCACTTTGACAATATATAATGTTGTCATGTGTTACTTACCGGTGTGCCTCTCACGACAGTGGAGACCTGACCCACAGCTCCTCTAACAGTAGGTACTGGTGCAAGCCTAGAAATTCCGAAATCTGAAACTTTTGCAGTAAATTTCAAGTCCAACAGTATGTTGTTTGCCTTGATATCTCGGTGGATTATAGGAGGGTCAGCTTCCGTGTGAAGGTAAAGAATGCCCTTGGCTGAACCCAATGCAATATGCAGTCTCTTGGAAAAACTCAAAGGGTCCTTTAGTCTAGCTGTCATATCACCAACAATGTCAAATTCACAACATGACAGAGCTGAAGTTGGCAAACCTAAGCACTAGACTGGTACCATAGAATCAAATAGAGACTTGTATTACGTAAAATTGAGTGATATAATTGAAGTTTCTTTCTCCTCCGTTATTCAATAACTGGGAAAAGAAGATGAATAATGATCATAATGTGAAACAAACACTGCTGCTACAGTTTTGATCAGAAAAACAATGAACATATGCAGGAAGTGGTCTGGTTAACAACTTGTGTTTCTCAAGCAAATAAAGAAACTCTTATTTCTGTTTTGAGATGGTGGTACCAAAGGATTAAAAGAAAACACCGATGATAAACACAAGTAAATAAATAAATACGCATACCCAAACACAACTAGATTCATTTTGAGACATTCATAATATTTTTTTTTCCCAAAAAAAAAAATAAGAGCAAATTACAATTTAGCTACCCGGTTTAAACGCTTTCTCAGGCGGAGCAAATGTTTCCATTTTATTACAATTTACCCCCCTACCGTTAATGAATTCAGTTACATTTAACTAAGTCAGGGGTAAAATCGTCTTTTCATATTAATTTTTTTTTTTAATTTTATCCCAAAATATACGATCTCATCCATTCAAAGTTCATCACCAGGTTCAAAGTTCATCACCAGCAACCATGGATCATCACCAGCAACCATTGTCAACCAGCAACATCACCCAGCAAATCATCACCAGCAACCATTGTCAACCAGCAACCATAAAATGATTCCAAACATCTTCAATCAACTAGCCAACATCACAACTTCTGAAAATCCAAAAAATGACCTCAAATGTATCCATCAAACCCAACATTATCAATCTCAAAAGCATCAAACCCAATATCATCTGAAATCAAAACCATCAAACTGAAAAAAATACATTTCTGGGTTCATCGGACGAACCCAGACTGGGTTCACTGACGAACCCAGCTGGGTTCGTTCGTGAACCCTGACGAACCCAGCGCGGGTTCGTCAGTGAACCCAGTCTGGGTTCACTGACGGAACCCAGATTCTGGGGTTCGTCAGTGAACCCAGTCTGGGTTCACTGACGGAACCCAGATTCTGGGTTCACTGATGAACCCAGGTTCTGGGTTCGTCAGGAACCCAGATCTGGGTTCCTGAGAACCCAGCTGGGTTCGCTGAGGAACCCAGCTGGGTTCGTGACGAACCCAGATGGGTTCGTCAGGAACCCAGACTAGGTTCCTGACGAACCCATCTGGGCAGCGAGCCCAGCTGGGTTCGTGACGAACCCCGCTGGGTTCGTCAGGAACCCAGATCTGGGTTCCTGAGAACCCAGATCTGGGTTCGTGACGAACCCAGCGGGGTTCGTCAGCGAACCCAGATCGGAGTGTCTGGGTCTCCGATCTGGGTTCGCTGACGAACCCAGCTGGGTTCGTCAGCGAACCCAGATCGGAGAGAACCCAGACGATCCGAGGAAGAAGAACAACAGAAGAAGAAGAAGAAGAAGAAGGAAAGAAGAAGAAGAAGAAGAAGAAGAAGGAAAGAAGAAGAAGAAGCGGAAGAAGAAGAAGCGGAAGAAGATGAGAAGCGGAAGAAGAAGGATGAAAGGAAGAGAGAGAGAACAGCTGAGTGAGTGAGGAGTTGACCAGATATATATTTGGTCAACTGGTCAACTTTAGTCAAAGGATAATTTCGTCTTTTCATCGTTTACCGTCAAATATAACGAATTTTACTAACGGGAGGGGGGTAAATTGTAATAACATGGAAACATTTGCTCTGCCTGTGAAAGCGTTTAAATCGGGTAGTTAAATTGTAATTTGCTCAAAAAATAATAATAAAATAAAAATGAATGAAACTAAGTACACACACAAGTGGTGCCGTAACTCTAGGAAAAAGTGTACATATATGTAAATAAAAAACTTTACCATTGAGAACATCTAGAAGAGAACCATGAGGCATGAACTCATAAACTAACATCTGCAAAAACAAACAAGAACCAAGAAAAGGCCTTAAATTGCTCATCTTGAAGCAGATTATGGGTATTATCAGTAAAGCTCACTTTTACGGATGCATATAATAAGCAACTTCTACAGAAACTTTTAGGCTTGCCCATTTAAAATCACGAAATCATGCATAATAAAATATTTCTCAATGAGTGAAAAGTGTCAAATTACATGGTCACTCATTAATATAAATGTGACATTCAAACAGAAGACTGGTAACTTTTATTCAAATTTAAAAAAATGCTTACTAATTTTACCCAGCATAGGTTTCAGTAAGTGACACTATTAGATTTTGGAAGATCTGCAACTAATTTCACTTTCTGTCTATGTAATGTTAGTATATATGTGTTATATGTATTTTTAGGCTATCGCAAATGGGCTGGTAAAAGCCCAAAGACCCAGTAAGATAACCTGCTAAAACCGTCCCAATAGACAAAGGCCCAAGTTACTAGTCCAAAGAAATAGACATAACTTTGTGCTCGGATGTCAAATTGCCTATTATAATATGTTTTCGGAAAGGGATTTTCGTGCTCTATAGCGTGGCAACCTGGGGTTCCCCGGTTGATGCCGTTTGCGTCCTCAAAGTTGTTGTTTTAATGGATGTGTTCTTGAGGTTTACATTTGCTGCCAAAAAGTTCTGACAGCAACCAGCAGCGACAAGGCGTCCAGATCTGCTCACCCGACCGATCGCTCGGCTGTCCGCTGATCGCTGACAGTGTGACCGCTGATCCTGTCCGCTGACAGCCTGACCGTTGGTTCTGTCCGCTGACAATGTGACCGCTGATTCTGTCCGCCAGACTGACCGCTGAGTCTATTCGCTCAGATCTGCTCACCCGGGGCTGTCCGCCCAGAACCGCCCCAACTCGTGGACAGTGTGACGTGCACGCGCCAAATCCTTCTCAGAATGTTAGCAGCACAATTTTCGGGGATCTCACCTACCATGTCAGACGACTCAGACTTTGTGACAGAAGACTTTGAAAATTGTAATATGCATTTAATGCTTTCCTATTTAAGTTGTACAATTACTGTAACTCCTGTCTCTCCAGATAAATATGAGTGATTTTCATTGTAAAGGGCGGGTTCTTTTTAGCCCTCTCTTTCTCTACTGTTTTCTCTCTCTACAGCTGTAACAAAATGAATAGTAATAACAGTGACTGCCACACTCCTCACCGGAGCCGGCGCCGGGGACGTAGGCCTTCCCTTTGGCCGAACCATGTAGATCTTGCGTGCCCTTCCTCTTTCTTCTCTCGTTTTCTTCTTCTTCCTCTTTGTTTCTCCTTTCTTTCTCTTATTTTCTATGGATTGCAGCTTGGGCCCAAAAAGAACCTCGTTGACTAAGGAAACCATTTTCCGACGTTAACATTTTTGGCGCTAGAAGGAGGGGGCCCATCTGTAGTTTACAGAACTCATTCGCCAAACTCCATGGCAAGGGGAAGAAGAAGCAGAAGTTCTGGCGCTTAAACACAACAGTAAGAAGCAAGCAACACGGCGGGAAGCGAGTTCCCTCCAGCCCCTCGCCAACCAGCTCAGACAGTCTTTACGACTAGAGGGCTCCAGGATCGCCATCAACGGCAGGAGACGCTGATAAACTCAATGCAGCAACTCGCAGAAACAATTAGACAGTCGAAATAAGCTACAAATGCTTTCCTCACCATACTGCGACTCTTACTTTACGGGTACACCCTTATATTTGGCAAATGAACGAATATGTATTTACTTCGATTTCGTAAATGCCAATGAATATTGTAAAATTATCATACTGTGTTGTGGCAATTCATCAAACTCGTTCGCAAACGCCCTGCCTACGCTTACGGGTCCCCCTGGAGGGGTTAAAGGCCACTGGGGTCCGAATTACTACTGTCGTGAGTGACGACTCCCAAGACAGCCTCGCCAGAAATTACGCTGTAAATGCTCAGGCTTTGACCTTGTGAGCGCAGCCGAGGTCCCAACCTCCGTAACTCTCGCTGTAGATGCTTAGGTTCCGACCTTGTGAGCGCAGCTTGAGAGGTTTATTATGCTGTAAATGCTCAGGCTTTGACCTTATGAGCGCAGTCGAGGTCCCAACCTCCGTAACTCTCGCTGTAAATGCTCAGGTTCCGACCTTGTGAGCGCAGCTTGAGAGGTTTATTATGCTGTAGATGCTCACAAGGTGTAACCTTATGAGCGCAACTTGCTGTAGATGCTCGGGTAAGCCCTGTGAGCGCAGCTCGCTATAGATGCTCAGGTTACAGTTTTGTGAGCGCAGCTGTGGCTCCTATCTCCATAACTCTCGCTCTTATGCCCCCTCGGCACAGTGCGAAATGCTTGTTGTTACTGATGTTTTTACTTTAAGTCCACAGGGAACTCACGTGCTCAGATAGAAGCACCCAGCGCAGATTAAAAATAAAGCTGACGGCCTGACCGCTGATTCTGTCCGCTGACAGCCTGATCGCTGATTCCGGCCATTGGCACTGATTCTGGCTGCTAGCGCTGATCCTGGCCGCTGGCGCTAATCCTGATCGCTAGCGTCGATTCTGAGCACTGATTCTGACCGTTGGCTCCATCTGCCATTCTGGCAGTTGTTTCTATCTGTCAGTTCTGTTCGTCCAGTCTGGTCGCTGATCCTGACCGCTGGCCATGTCCGCTAAGCCTATTCGCCAGATTATCCGCCATGATTGGTCGTTTGGCCTGACCGACATATCTGTTCGTTTAAGATCAGTTGCTCACCCAGAATTGCTCATCCAGATCTGCTCGCCTGCACAGAACGTTTCATTCAATCCGAGCTCCCTAATCTCAGTTCCTCCTCATCTTCGTATGAACTCAAGCCTGAAGTCTGACAAGGCCAAAATGATGCAGAAAATGTGCAGAAGGTAGCACACCAGCTTTTACCAGCTAGATCAAGCTCCCAACCCGCAAGCGAACTAGGAGCTGGGGGCTTATGTTATATGTATTTTTAGGCTACCGCAAATGGGCTGGTAAAATCTCAGAGGCCCAGTAAGATAACCTGCTAAAACCGTCTCAACAGATAAAGGCCCAAGTTACTGGTCTAAAGAAACAGACATAATTTTGTGCTCGGATGTCAGATTGTCTACTATAATATGTTTTCGGAAAAGGATTTTCGTGCTCTATAGCGTGGCAACCTGGGGTTCCCCGGTTGATGTCGTTTGCGTCCTCAAAGTTGTTGTTTTAATGGATGTGTTCTTGAGGTTTACATTTGCTGCCAAAAAGTTCTGACAGCAACCAGCAGCGACAAGGCGTTCAGATCTGCTCGCCCGGCCGATCGCCCAGCTGTCCGCTGACAGCCTGCTCGCTGACATCCTGACCGCTAATCGCTGACAGTGTGACCGCTGATCCTGTCCGTTGACAGCCTGACCGCTGGTTTTGTCCGTCGACAGTGTGACCGCTAATTCTGTCCGCCAGACTGACTGCTGAATCTGTTTGCTCAGATCTGCTCTCCCGGGTCTGTCTGCCCAGAACCGTCCCAACTCATGGACAGCGTGACGTGCACGCGCCAAGCCCTTCTCAGAATGTTAGCAGCGCGATTTTCGGGGATCTCACCTACCATGTCAGACGACTCAGATTTTGTGACAGAAGATTTTGAAAATTGTAATATGCATTTAATGCTTTCCTATTTAAGTTGTACTATTACTGTAGCTCCTCTCCCTTCCGATAAATATGGGTGATTTTCATTGTAAAGGGCGGGTTCTTTCTAGCCCTCTCTCTCTCTACTGTTTTCTCTCTCTACGCTGTAACAAAATGAACAGTAATAACAGTGACTGCCGCGCCCCTCACCGGAGTCGGCGCCGTGGACGTAGGCCTTCCCTTTGGTCGAACCACGTAGATCTTGCGTGCCCTTCCTCTTTCTTCTCTCGTTTTCTTCTTCTTCCTCTCTGTTTCTCCTTTCTTTCTCTTATTTTCTGTGGATTGCAGCTTGGGCCCAAAAAGAACCTCGTTGATTAAGGAAACCATTTTCCGACGTTAATAATATGTATGTGATTCGTATTGAACAAATTAATTTTGATGAGAATTGTAGCATTCCTATATATATATATATATATTATGTTACTATCATGGGGGAATAGTCTTTTTCTTTTCCCAGTAATGAAAAACGGCAGGGACAAGTCAGCACCTGTTCGCTTTCTTCATCACAGTATCCAACCAACGAAACCAGGTTGCGATGATGCAATCGTGATAGCAGCTCTATTTCGGTTAAGAACTCTTTCTGACCCTGCAAGGATCCCTGCTGCGCACGTTTGATTGCAACAACTGTCCCATTAGCTAAAGTGCCTTTATAAACCTTTCCATAGCCTCCTTTACCAACTTGACTGGTCACACTAAACCCGTTGGTCGCTTCTTCCAGTTCTAAGAAATTGAATCCCTTGACACTTTCTGCCTTGATAGGAATTTTTGCAACTGTAAAGAAAGAAAAGACATCATTTCTGCTAAATGTAATAAGAAACAGTGAAATAGGTCTTGAAATAAATGGAAGAGACTACTTGGCTGTTTTTTTGAAACTTCATGTTTGTATCCTCTCTTCCTTTTGTAGAAAAGAAACACAACCACCAAAGATATTGCAATAAAGCAGGCAATGGACCCCAACACGATACCAGCTACAGCGCCTTTGCTCATACCTGATTTTAGAGGCTCAAGAAGAACTGCAACAAGACAGATCAAAAATACCACTGCCAGTTTTAAAAATCTGACCAAATTGTTATTGACTAAATTACTAAAATAGCTAGTTTTATGTGCAGCAAATTTATAACAACTCTTAAAAGTAGTGTTCCTTGAAAAAAAGCAACTGGACCGTACACCTTAATTATGAAACAAACATAGTCAGGAGACATACCATCTGCATATGGTCCAAGGAGTGTGAAATTAAGCAGTTGATACGGGCCAAAGATACCATTGGATGGAAGAGAAAATGTAGCAATTATGTCTCTAAGCCGTTGGATCTCACTAGTGTTAAATTTATTGGAACTGTTGCTTTGCTGAGGGAAAAGTTTTACATAAATATTTAGCCTAGGACCTTTCTGCCATATAAATGATCCAATGGATAGTTGGTAAAGCTCCAAACTGAGACTGGAGGTTAAGTACACTTGATACCGATAAGAATATGGAAGAAAATTTGATATGCTTGGACTTCGCAACAGTAATCCAACTCCAAGGGGTGCTGCACAAAAGCAGGAAACAGGAGATTCCGGGACATATTCATAATTATCACTAAGAGGACAGGACTGAAGCGGGCAGCCAGTTGAGTCATTCGAGCTTCCAGAAACTTCATCATCTCCAATTTTGAGTCCACAGAACTGGATTATGTTTAATTCATTTGCTCTTGAACAAACAGGGTTGCCTTCAAGCCTGTATACAGTATATCCAGTAACTGGAGGTCATCAAACAATTTGCAACTGATAAATTGAGTATATCTACATCAGTTCGCTTGAAGCAATCTAAAAACATGTCACTATGAGTCACAATTCCAAACTATCCCCGAGATCAATACACTGCAGTTTTCATTTTCTCCTATTTTATAGGTAGGAAACTCAGATCAACTCTTCAATTGTCATTACAAAAGCAGCAATTAATGTCCCTGCCTACATTAGTATTAAGTGTACTAGACAGTGAAAGCATATCCTTATATGTGTATAATATTTATGATGAATAATCTTTCTGAAGGTTTAATGAATTCCACTTGGATGCAGCTTCAAAGAATCTTAAAAAATTATATATATGTATAATGTAACAGTCATGATGAGAAGCACATATGTCCTACTCATGTTATTATTTACTCTGTGACATTACTGAGAAGGGATATTGTTTAGGTTCAAGGCAAGGTTTTGATAAAAACTGAAAGTGCTGAAGGGACAAGAGAATATCAAAATGGGTGAGGGCATCAAGAGAAGCAAGGTACGGCAGCCAAAATAGTGATTTTTCATCCTTCAAGCTCATATAACCAAATCATTTTTTTGGACTACATGCAGAAACAATAAAAGTAAAGTGACAACGAGAACTCTACAGGTTTTCCAGTACACACAGACTAGGATTACTCACCAAATGGAGACATTTGAAGGAGGATTCAGGCTACCTGAAATATTCATAAGCGAATTATTCTGGAAATCCCTGCAAGTCAAGCATCAATACAACATCCAGTGAGGATATAGGAAATTATGATGTGTTGGAGTTCACCCACTGCTCTTGATGTACTTAACCTCCAAAGTAAATGAAAATCATGAAACATATAAAGGTATTCGAACATCAGATTCTCACGAAATTGTCACTTCTTACAAGGTAAGGGTTGCAGTTGCACTAAAATTTATGTTCTGCCAAACATTTGAGGGAACATCACCACTCAATGCATTGTTCTCAAGGGACCTACAATAAGCACAAGCTTCATTATTTTGCTAGATAGCTACGAAATTCCATCTTGTTATAGATTAGATTCCAAATCATCATTCTAAACTATAACAAATGTTTCCATTTGGTGCATCACTACAAGGAAAACAGAAGTGCAAATACAAGTGTGGATGCCTCTTACAATCTCTGCAGTTGAGGTAGGCCTGAAAAATTTGAGGGGATAGGTCCAGTAAGCTTATTGTTGGATAGATCACTGCACAAATAAAAACATGATGAGTTACTTTATCATTTTAATATTGAAATAATAGTTATACAGTAGTAGCAATATATCTATATGAAGAAATATTAGACATGAATGCACACAAACACAGAAAGAGAGGCCAAGCTCAGCCAATGAAGAAATATTAGACATGAGTTACAAAATACAACATAGTGATTATGAACATCAACAATGACATACATAGTTGTGATATTGTCGGAAAGCTTATTGGTTGGAATGCTGCCTGTAAGTTGATTCAAGCTAAGATCTCTGAAACATAATAAGTAATGAAAATTAGATAAAATCAAACAAGTTCTATGGAAATTGCTAGTTTATTTTTAAGATTTCCATATGTTAACAGCAACTGCTCAATGGAAAACCTTTAAAAGTGCCCATAAATTTAGAGAAATTTTATTTGCAGACCACATTTATCTAAACGCCAAAGGAAATTTATAAACTGATTTATAGTTACAACCCGCCTTATCAACAAGAACACAAACTCCAATCTTAACAATGCCCTGAGACTTACAAGAAAAGAAGGCCTGGTATACTGCTTAAATCGGGGATCTCTCCTTGCAAGTTGCAGTTCCTTAGACTCCTGCAAAGTAATTGATATGTAATTAGCACACAAAAATATTTACTATTCAAAGGTACAAATGAACGTCCTTTCTCATGACTAAAATTTTCACAAAAACCACAAGTCCGAAGATTAGTAAGAATCAAGAGCAGGTATCCGCACATAACCAAATTTCATTCACTTTTCCTCCATCTAAATAGCAGTCATTGTTAGCTATCAAAAAAAATTTACTGAATGTCCAGGGGAAGAGAGGGAGAGGGAACTTACAGTTTCAACAGTTTGGACATGTTCGTATAAGAATCTGGAATCCTGGTACCTTCAAAATTGTTGTTATCAAGTTGGCTGCAACAAGAAGAAAGAAACTAGGGTAATAATCATTCTTCATGGAGGGAAAACTGCATCTTCCAATAATTAGTGTTAAACCAAAAGGATTATAGAAGCAGGAACCAAAAACCAGAGAATGATATCATTTATTGAACTTTCTATCAAACTAAAAGCATTAATACCACAGTATCCATTTCATTGCAAGTAACTCATCACTCAAGTTGCTTCAGTTTATAGGTTCTTAACTGCACATGATTTGACATATCTCTACATACACCGCTTAAAAACCAATGCAGTTTGACAAAGGTATTAACCATCTCATGCTTTTCGTACATGTTTTCGAAATTTGCTTACAACTTGGTCATTTCTATGCAACTCGTGCATGGTATTACATCATATCAACCTACATATCTTGCAGTATTTATACTAACTATATATATTGTATAGAGACCGAAAATGTTATGCAGGGACAAGTACATGACTGTGCTTCTTGAACACATTGAGAGCAAACAAAAGATGATATAACTTGGTCATATAATACGAGGAACAGTGAACATACAGAATCTTCAGGTTTGGCATCTTAGAAAGTTCTGGTGGTAGATACCCTGATAAGTTGTTATTGTCCAACAGGCTGCAAAATACCATTAGTATATTATTAATGGCATAGTAAACGCATAAACTAAAGAACATATTATTCATTGTGTTAAAGAAAGCAAAACCGGTGAATTGTTATCGAACTCACAAGTGTAAAAGTTCAGGTAACTCAGACAACTCTGGTGGAATCTGACCACTGATGGAATTGTTGTTCAAATGACTAACACAAACATAAAATCAGTCACTACAAGCACCAAAAACACTACTAAACAGACACCTCCAACAAATGAAAAACATCTGGCCAACCAGAAGCTACTCACAAGTGCTTGGCGTTTCTTAAATTTGCAAATGATACGGGAAGTGGTCCTGATATAAAGTTCTGCTCCAGGTTAAATATTGTCAAGTTAGAGAGAAAACCAAGCTCATCTGGTAAAGGCCCTAACAATTGATTTCCGCTCAAAAGCCTGCCACGAAGAACAATTAATAAGTAATCTTGTCATACAAGGCAATTGACAGCAACGTTATATATTTGACCAAGTCTAAAACCATACAAATTCCAACTTACAGGAGCTTCAAAGAAGTGATATTGCCTATCTCTTTAGGTATGCTGCCACTTATGTTGTTCCACATCACATCCCTGGCCAGAAAAAAATGGGGAAAAACAAAAAGGATCAATAAGCACAACAAATGCATATTAAAGATTAACATGGATAAAGATTAAAGCAAAACAAGACTCAGCCAAAATGATGCACCATAATTTGGTGTCTAACACAACATGACTCACAATATAGTCATATGAGACAGTTGGCCCAGTTCAGGAGACAGTGTTCCAGAAAGATTCATTTTGAGCAACCGCCTGTTTCATGATTGAAACCGAAAAGGAACCAAGGATCTGTTAGTCCACAATAACATGATCGATGTGTTTAATATACATATGAAAGAAGTCAAAAAAGGCAATAACTTAAATGATATCTAAAACATTCAAAGTAAAAAAAAATTACATAAAACTCTCTCATATTATAACATCCTATCTTTGAGTTCAGTTAAACTAAGATGGTAGTCTCATGTGCCAAACCAAGTCTACTAAAATGGAATTAAAGTTGACACAATAAGCATGTTAAAGAGCAAAGATTGAATACTAAAGTTGATCAACATACAATTCTTGGACATGGAGATAACCATCATCTGAATTTGCACAGATTATGCCTGTCCAGTTTGATGAACATGGATCAGTCTTCTTCCAATTGTTGAGATTCTTACTTGAATCTTTGAGTTTACGGCGTACAGCTAGCAAAGCATCAACTGTAGTTCAAGAAACACAATCTTTTCAAAGTGATTAAGAATCTAATAAGAAAAATTCCAAATCATAATCTAATATTTTGATTTCAGTATTAACAAGTATGTCATCATATACACGACCATAATGAAGTACAAAAGCAAGAAGAAATCAACCTTCAGCTGGATGAGTAATCTGTTCAAGAGCATGAAGGAAAAAGCAACACGATGATAAAGCAAGTATGATCCAAATTAGATAAACTCTCTGCCAGGCCATCTGTGAAATATAAATTCAACACATTCAACACTAATATTACCATCAGTAGAATAACTTCTGTTGATAATTAAAACATGAAAACCAAACATACATATTTAACTTAATATTTTCAAAAAAAATATTAAGTGAATTTTTTCAGTCATGCAAAAATCAGTTCTTGTAATTTGTCTCATTGATTTAGAAGCCAAACAGACCATTAAAGATTGTTACCACCAATATAACAAAAAGCAGCACTTAAGAATCACTTAGAGCAAAAGCTTGGAAATACCATGCCAGTGCAGATGAAAAGAGCTTGGTTAATAAAAATAGAGGATAAACACCATTTCTATGCAATATGCATGGAATATGAAGCTGACCTCAGAGAGAAAGATTAAGTCAGGAAATTGTTTTTAAGTTAACACCAAACCAAGTAAAAGGATTTGGTAAATGGCACTTTCCAACTTGTTTTTAATTTTGCTACTTAATCAAGACTCCAGAGAGCTTGGCCTAGGACTTTGTCTTTCAAGTTCTAACCATGGAGCCAAAGTCTATCCTCTTGCAACATTTTTAAAGCTCATTTTAACAATACAACCACATTGACAGTGACCACTCCTATTTGTATCCAATTTAATTCATTTTCTGAGACGTCACCGCCGGTGAAGTTGGAGGTTGACATTCTCCTTAGTAATTAGTTAATTAGTTATAAATTCCATTTCCCGTCTGAGTGGCCAGCGCACCCAACAAAGACACATATGAAATAAAATATTTGCCTACCTACTTGTATACAGACAAAACAGCTCTTCTCCTGCCATGGAACAACACACAGAACGTTCAAGCATACACGTCAGTAGGATTGATATGAAGTAGCTTAAGTCATTAATAAGGTACAAGCATCGTCTTGAATATCTTCAAGGGTTGAATAAGCATTTCACAACGGCGGTTATGCACCCATCAACACCTAATTACATTTTAGGTTGTGAGCAACTATCTTGATTGAGTGTAATGTATACAATGTCAAGAAACCATGCTCTTCAGAATCACAGGAGGGTAATAAAAGTCTCCTCAAGAGAGATATCTTGTCCATTACTATAATCATACTGCATACACAATTGATACTCATTGGCTAAATGCTGATTCTTTATATTATCATTAAGTTTGACTATCAGCTTGTCCAATAGCAACTTAAAAAACACAATTTGACAACACAAACATTTATTTATTGTATAATGTTGGATAGAATCAACCTGATTAAGTACAGGAAGCGAGATAAAACTGTGATTGATTGAATAAGATTATAACCACTCATATTACAACACGACATGGCTTCATTCAATAATGATTTACAAAGAATATAAGTGTGCTGTGTATGTCAACTTGAGCTTGAAGAAAAAAAAAACACCAATGGATTATTATCTTGTAAGCCTAAGACCTGAAATGTTTGGATTTATAAAACAAACAAAAAATAATTACAAATGTATAATCAATACAGCCTTGCATAAAGATCATTTTCTGCCACTGTCCATACATACTTGCCAGTTGAACTGACACAGTCAATACCTCGGGTACCAAAACATGCCCTTAATGCCTTCCGGATCAGGTTGAAAACCTAAATTTCGATAGAACTCCACAACTGCAATGACAATATAACAAAACAAAGTAAAACTCCAAGGTTCAAACTGTTACCACAATACAGATAACTGTCACATTGATAAGGTCAAGATTAACGAAGTGCACAAAATGTTAGGCAATCTATAATTTAAAGTGCTCCAATAGGTGAGGTAGGGTAGAAATATATTGAAGGAAGGTAGATGGTGAATCTTGTGTGTCAACGGAAAAAAGGGCTCCCCACCTTTAGTTTTCCCAACAATACCCTCCCTCATCTCCTAACAGAATCCATCTAAAAGATGAATAGATGACGATTACTAGTCGGACAAATTAGTGAAACCCTCATATACTGTGGAGAGCGGGGTGTTGAGTCAATCAATGAGCACAGTAAATATGTTTTAATATTGAAACAACTATGACAATTTGAACAGCATTCCGTGCTAATAAACTTAAACTACTAATTATAAGACTGTTATACCTTGACTATCTGCGAAGAGTGCAATATTCCCAATATCTCTCTGTAGCAGAGCCCTTACAAGCTTTTCAACAAGGGCCTTTCCAAGACCTTGACCCTGAAAGGAAAGAACATTGTTAGACTAAATTACTAAAATATAAGTGCATCAAATCATAAGTAACAAATATCTGTTCATAACACGAACAATGCCTCTGTCCAACAACGCATAAATAACTCTTGTATTACCCTTGGATTTTTCTCAAAGCATCAAACAATGCTTTTTGGTGTCTTTCAAACCATGCACAAATTGATACATTACACATGATGCTCCGTAAGGCCTCAAAAACCATTCTTCCAAATCAATTTTGGGCAAACAAAAATTCCTATAAAGTTATTGACCAATTTAATCTTGTCCCCACCCAGTACAAAAACCTGTTATGCATCACCAGAAGACCAATTTTAGCTGATCACAGGCATTACATTAGTGCCTAGCTTCGGTTTTTTGCCCCATTTGTCATAATGATGAACTACACCAGCACTCTCTCATGCTTGCCTCATTAGGTTAGTTATACAAGTTTAGTTGAATGATGGCATTTCAAGAATGTTTACTTAAGCCAGTGTTCATCTGTCTAGGAAGGTGTGCCTATGTTCCTGTCACATAACAATGTACCTGATAGCTAGGATCAACAAGAACATCCCAAATTGTGGCATTGAAGGCATGATCTGACGTAGCACGAGCCATGCCAATTAGTTTCTTCTCGTCACTCCCCTCTGTCAAATAACTTCTCCAAGTACACTAAGATGTTCATCAAATAATTTTAGAGGTAAAAACAAATGTGAATATAGCTTTACATGCCAATTACAATGACAGATAATAGCAGCTAAGGAATGGAATTATTATTAAGTACCTGGTCCCGGTGCTTTCCTAACAGAATGCAATGTGGCTACAATGTAGCTATTTTTCAAAGCAGCTGCTAGTTTTGACAACGGCCTCCGAGGCCAGCCTACCTGTTTTAACACATGAAATTTCAAACATAGGAACAACTCGATGCATGTATAAACAAGAATTCAATAGTTATTTGACTTCCAGCTCTGGTATGTATGCTTGAGCAGAGAATGATAACAGTTACCTTATCACATAGGGCCTCAAGATCATATACATCAACATCTCCACCTGACGAGAATATGATTTGCTCAATTTCTCCATCTTGTAGAGTTTTCTCAATAAGAACAAACTCCTCCGGTATTGGTTCTTCCTCTTCTTCAAGTATGGGGGGCTCTTCAATGACTTGTGTTGGGTTATCTTTTAAGAACCTGAGGAGAGACATGAAACTGTAACCCTTTCAAAGAAGAAAACATAAAGAGATAGGTGATGTTGGTAGTAGCATGGGACAATTAACGCATAGATGATTGAGGAGTAGTGAAAATTGTAACTGAAGGACAAACAAAGTTTTTATGAAAAAGGCTTGTATCATAGCCAGCAATTGATGAAGCGAGGGGGAAGAAATTACATCAATAATGTATTGTCTACAGAGTGCAAATATATTGTTTCTCCCCTTTATAACTCCAAAGCAAATTTGTATCTTTATGATAATGGAAGTGTGCCAGTCATGTATATTAAACTTTTAGATACACCAATTCTTCACTAGGAAATCTACAAATGTATTAGCAAACTGCCTAACTGTCAATCATACAAACCGGTCTAGGATATAAGGCAATCTCAAAGAGCACAATTCACCATTGTCTCATCAGTCTGCCTTCCCTTCATAGAAATCTTATGCCAGCATATACAAACTGAACCACAAACTTAGTCAATTATGTGGCTGAAACGAAGATTATGTAGGATACCTAACTGATTCAAATTGAAATTCCTTCATAAAAACTACATGTGTTCCCCGAATATTAGTTATGCTTTGCTACATATACAACACTCTCACAGAAATGAAGAGAATGCAACACATTAATTCCACAACCCAGGTAGCAAACTTTGAAATTTGGCTAGTGCTTCGCATGCACATGTGTGCAAGTAATGTCAAAAGCAAATTAGATTTGATTACCCAGATCGGATTGATTCCCAAAAATTAGCCTTGACCCCCGAAACCCTGAGCTTTCTGGTAGCTGCAAAACATAATAACAGCTGAATTTCAAAATCACAATAGCTTAAACTCCTAAAAAAAATTATATCAGTCACTCTTCCATAACAAAATCCAAACTTTTAACAAGCAAGTCAAAGGCGGCTAATAGTTCAACAACGAAAGAACAAACATCAATGATAACCACTAACCATTCCTTATCATTCACATGTATCTAAAATCAAGAATCATTAAGACAATAATGAAAACAAAAACTAGTAAACAGAATAAAAATCTTATCTTTATCAAAAATCACCATTAGAAACAACAGTTGAATGGGGTAAATACCTTTGACAAACCCGTAATTTAAACTGCTTGGAAACAACAACTGATTGGATGCTTGACACTGGCAGTCAAAAGAAATAACCGGGCACCTACAAAATTCATAATAAAAGATAAAACAGAGAAAAAAATTGTAAATTTCAAGGTTTCTGCTGCTACTGCTGTTGTTGTTTAAACTGATAAAAACTAGTTCAAAAAAACAATCCAACATATAAGCGATAATGAGAAGAAGAAAAGAGGAAGTGGGTTACAGAGAAGAAGGAATGAGTCCATTGTTGGCTAGCATTTTCTCTGGTTCAAGATACTGCCTTCGCTGCAGCTACTGAGCCATCAACTGTGACCAGTGATGTTAAATATCAACTTCCAAGTTTTATTGTATTTTCACTTTGGCCCTTATGGTTTTTCCATTTCTCGTCTATACCCTCCATCCTCCAAAATAAAGAAATATATATATATATATATATATATACATATTTATATATACTATTAGCCCAAATGCCCAATAGATAAGGACCCAATTTACCAAACCCCAGCTCGCGGAGGTAGTCCAACAGAATACTAGACAAGCAGTCTATGTGCGAGCAAACTAGCGAACAGATGGACGAGCTGCAGCTCGTCCAGAATGAGCTACAGCTCACCCAGAGCAGTTTCAGCTCTTAGCTCCTAGCTCGTAGGCACGAGGTCCTAGCTCGTAAGCATGAGCTTTCAGCTCCAGGATGCTCAGCCTAAGCTCTCAACTCTCAGCTCCCAGCTCCTAAAATGCTCAACTCGAGCTCTCAACTCTCAGCTCAAACTCCCTACTCGCAAGTATTAGCTCCTAGCTCGCACGATAGCGTGACGTGCACGGCCAACCTTTCTAGATCAGTGTCAGCTTGACTTTTTCAACCACTAAGCTTGGGTCGGTGTCAGACACTCATGCCTTTGACAAATATAATCACCATTTAATGCTTTCCCACTTGTAACTCCACTGTAGCACCTCCCCCTTTCTATAAATAGGGGTGAAAATCTTTGTAGAATGGACTTTTTTCCCTCTCTTTTTCTCTCTCTCTCTCTTCTCTCCTACTGTAATCAGAAAATATATTAATAACAGTGACTATCTTTTCACCACCGGAGAAGGCACCATGGACGTAGACCTTTCCTTTGGCCGAACCACATAAATCTTGTGTTCTAGTTCTTCCTCTCTGCCCCTCTTCTCTCCTATTTTTGCTCATTTTTCCGTTGATTGCAGTCTTGGGCTTCAAGAACCAGCATTGACTAATTTTGAACGTCAACATATATATAGGAAGATTTTTCAAAAGCAATTAATATTGTAGATTTAATTTTTGGTGAGAGGAGGAATTATTAAAGAGTTGTGTTACACCAAATTATTTATGTACACCAATTTTTCTTTTTTCATTCATGTTCTTTCCTAATCTCTATTTCTTCTATTTATTTGTTTTTTATTTGATTTGGACTGTTCTGATCAATATGTT
This sequence comes from Dimocarpus longan, assembly GCA_022984855.1. Lineage (NCBI taxonomy): Eukaryota > Viridiplantae > Streptophyta > Magnoliopsida > Sapindales > Sapindaceae > Dimocarpus > Dimocarpus longan. The sequence goes on from CM041026.1 coordinate 2,012,414, forward strand.
TATTTAAATATATTCAATATGAATCTTATTTGAAAATCCATATTAAGAGCTTCAAATTTATATATTGTTTGCATGAATTGTTTAATTGAATAAAAAAATGATTAAATGAAAATTGAATAGATAATTTTTTTATTTAATCTAATAGTAAAGATAAAATAAGGTGAAGTATACAAATTCAATATTAATGACTAATCTATATTGTCAATTGCTTGTAAATCTAATAGTTGAAAAATTATATCAAATGATGAGTCCCAAACTAGATTTTCTCTAAACTAGTATCTGGTAGGCCTCGCCTGACACTTCAACGGACCTCTCTTAAGCCCTACTGGTTGGCTAAAGAAAATCCGCGAAGCGAACCCTTAAACTTGCCCGCCCACTTTTACTTCGAAACTTTTTTGATATCATTGTTTTAAAACTAATTGGGTTAACTTATCAAATTTCAAACTTCGTTTCATTTAAAGTCATAAAAGTGACAATTCCATTTTCAAAATCTAAAACTATATGGGAAAATAACAAAATTGCCCTAAAATGTATTCAGAATTACATAAATACCTTTAACAAAAATAATTTAACAAAACTGCCCCAAAAGGACTAAAATGCCCTTGAGTAAATTACCCCCTTCTATTCATTCTACCACCAGCCCAGACACACACCCCACCAGCCTGAACGCCGGCATAAACTCATGGTCGGCAGCGGCGACGGCGGTATAAACCCCTCCATCAACGAAGGCAAGGGCAACTCATGATCATCCCAACTCGAAATCACCCCAACCAGATCCCAAACCCCACTAGCCCGAGAGACACCAGACGAACCCGAACGCCGATGTCATCTCATCCTCGACAGCGACGACGATGACGGTGACATAAACCCTTCCACCGGTGACAGCAACGGCAACTCGACATCACCCTAACCCGATCCCAAATGCCACCAGCCCAAATTCGGGTCACCAAACCAACCCGAACGCCAACGTCATCTCATCATCGACAACGACGACGACAACATAATCCCTTCCATCGGTGACGACAACCCGAAATCACCCAAATATTAAGGTTGGTTTTTATGATATCTCTATATTTTTTGTTTTGCACATTATAACGGTTTATATGTTTGGTTGGATCTATTGATAAGTTATTATTCTTATTAATGGGGTCTTCAATTTGATGATTTGAGGTGTTGTTTATTTCCAAATATATGTGTAGAAAAGAAATGAGTTGGAGTTTTAACATGTGTTATGGAAACTATTGTTTATGCATAAAAAGTGTTTGTGAAAATGTTTGTGAGAACTTTAGTATGAATAGATGAATATGTATGTAAAAATTGTTGTATACTTTTATATTGATAGGTTATGACTATGGATGTAAAAATTGTTGTGTGTGTGTGTCCTTAATAAGTGGACGATTTGAATTTTATGAAATTTCCTTTGAATTTTTATTATCATATATGTATCCCAACTCAATGAGGCTTTAATTGATTTAACTTTTTTATTATGTTCTTTTGATGTGGATTTAGATTGTTTCTATTCATATCCGTTTAATTTTATGGTTACATAAAGAATCTATATTCTTCTTTTAATTATGGAACAACAATTTTGTATGTCTCTTGTTTGCTATCTCTATCTTTTTTTTTTTTTTTTACCCTTGTTATGGATTGTGTAGTTGGTTGAAGATATTATTAAGTTGTTGTTCTCATTGATGGGTTGTTGAATTTTGGATTTGTTTAGTTTCTGTATATGGAGTTGTTTGGACTTGAAGTTTGCTCCTCTGGAATATCAAACCCCACAACTTGCCCTTCTCAACATTGCCTACCGTTGAAGTTTTGCAGTTATAGGATAATAATAATAGTATTATTATTATTGGTAATAGACATATTAAGAAAAGACCTCAGGGCCTTTGAAAATGGGTTCTTGATAGTGTTTTTGTGATTTGAGTTATGTTTTGTTTGTCAAATAGATATTGAGGACTGAGTATGTATTCCTTTGGGTTTTCCTGTGCTAATAACAACCGTCCATCCAAATCTTTTTGGGGTCTCAATGCTTGCTTGTCATTTCTTTTTTTTGGTTCATCTCTTCTCATCCCTCATTTTGTGTTTTTTAAGTTATATGCAATGAAAATGATGTTATTTTCCGTCTTTGAATTGTTATTGTGTGAGGATCCAAATTCCAAATAGATTCTTATTGCCTTAAGATTCCCAAAAAAAAATGTTATTCTTCTATTTTATGGTTCATATTTAAATATGAGAACCAAGTTTTTAATGAGAAGCAAATCTAGACTAGCAGTGACAAGAGTGTGCGACAGACTAGTAGTAGTAGTTGGGTGTGATGTGCGTAGAGATATTTGTATAAGGAATAAACAAGGCAAAAAGATGTAAATTTTATTGAGAGTCCCTGTTGAGCTTTAGCTGCATTCCATTCTAGCTTGTCTAACTATGCATAATGCTTATCTCATATTTACCTAAAGCTATAGAATGGTTGTGATTATGTGTGAGTTGCACCTGTTTGGTAGCACATCTTAATTGTGTGCGCTACCCTCCTGTATTGTACTGTATCTCTGTCGTTGTCGTTTGACTTTCCCTGACACGTGATGTTCTCTTAAACATCAAAAAATACTTGCATTTATAATTTTTTTTATTAAACTATTTAAGTAGTGATTAAGTACACAGGTGGTTGCATGTGAGCTTTAAGAATCACTTAATTTTTGTAAATTTGTCTCTGTAATTTTTTATTATACAATTTTAGAAGTGATTACCTACACAAATGGGTTGCATTGCATGTGAGATTTAATAGTCACTTAATTTATATTATAATTGTTGTAGCATTTTCCTTTAAATTTTTAAAAGTAAAGTTGTTAAGGATCTTAATTGTTGCAGCACTTAATAGGATAATCTCTATTTAATGCTATTGTTAAGTTGTTGTTCTCATTGATGGGTTGTTTGCTATCTCTAGCCTTTGTATATGGACTTGTTTGGATTCTATTCTTGTTCATTTCATTTATTTATTCTTTCTGTAAATGTTTATGTGTGGGTGTTTGTTTTGAGTGGATGAATTCTGCTTTTTTAGATGATGTATATGAATTGGTGTAATGGGTTGTGATTGAAGCTCACATTGGAGCTGTATTGTACATGTACATGTTGGCAATACTTGCATGTATGTATGTATGTTTGTGTGTGTTTATATGTGAATATATGACTGCATATATGTATGTATGTGTATGTGTGTGTGTGTGTGTCTGTAAATGTTTATATTTATTTAAGACTGTTTGGTTGGGTTATGAGTGAGTATGCTCTACAAATTATATTATTGGTTCTTTGAAACTAAAAAACTTTTATTTTAATAAGGTGCTAATGGCTACTTTTGTTGGATTGGGGATATGTGTTTGTATTTGACAGAGGATTGTGTTGGAATTGACTTGATATCTCAATGTGTGAGAACCATGAAGCTATTTTTTAATTATATAACTTGTGTTGAATGATTATAATTAAGTTGAGTTCTAGTGTGGTCTTACTAATTTTTTGCGGTAATTCCATTAGTGCCTTGTCTATGATTCACTGAAATAATACTTATGGGGGTTGTTTGCTGTTTGATCATTGAGCAGTTTGTCTTTACATTTTGTTTGAAGAGTTCAATCCTCGAATAATAGAATTTAGAATCTTATGCATATAGAATGTCATTGGTTGTTGCATGATTTAACTTTTTGGCAAATATTTAGGCCATAAAATGAAACTTAATTGTGGGCACCCCATTAACATAATTGTAGGAACACATTATGCAGCTTGCTTTACTATCTTCAATGCAATTACAAATGGTGGCACCTAGCTTGAATTGACGTACCCATACCTTCTTGTTGTAGTGCTTTGCCATCCTCTGCTGATAAACGGTTGCTTTGAGACGAACCATTTCCCTAGACTCTTCGAGCAGGTCTGAGCTAGCGGCTAGGAGCTGGTCGTTTTCTTTGGGATTGAAACTCGCTATTTGCTAATTGAAAACTTCAAACTCCTCAGGAATCATGGCCTCGGACCCGTAAATCATTGAGAAATGGGTTTCTTCTGTGGTGCTGCGAGCAGTTGTTTTGTAGGCCCATAACACCTTCTGCAATTCATCTACTCATCCTCCTTTTCTAGTTTCAAGCTTGGTCTTCAGAGTCTGCTTAATGATCTTGTTGACCGCTTCCACCTGACTGTTAGCTTACAGGTGGTCTACTGCCAAAAAACTCTTAGTAATGCCGAGGTTGTTACAAAATTCCAAGAACTGCTCGCTCGTGAATTGGGTTCCATTGTCTGTTATGAGCTGTTGGGGGATACCGAATCTACAAATAATGTTATCCCACATGAACTTTTCAATCTTTGTCGTGGAGATCTCAGCCAGTTCTTTTGCTTCCACCCACTTCGTGAAATAATCAATTGCTACAGCGATATACTTGCATCTTGCTCGGCCTACTGGGAGGGGCCTAATCAGGTTTATACCCCAAATAGCGAAGGGTCATGGGTTGATCATCTGCCGGAGATAGGCTGGTGGTGCTCAGGGAACTTTGGAGAATCTTTGGCACTTATCACATTTGCTCATCAAGTCGATGGCATCCTGCTTCATGGTTGGCCAGTAAAATCCCTGTTTGAGTGCCTTCTGGCTAGGGAGAGTCCCCCAGCATGGTTACCGCAATGTTCCTCATAAATGTCCCTCAGTAATATGGCGCAATCCGGCTCATCGACACATCTAAGTAAGGGAGCCGAGAGGCCCTTTTTATAGAGAATATCACCATATACACAGTACTTTACTGCCCTTATTCGCAGGCGATGGGCCTCCATCTTATCTTCCGACAACTTTCCCTCTTGCAGATAGCTGACCAGTGGGTTCATCCATGAATCTACTGCTACTACTAGGGTCATTACTTTTGTGCCGGGCTCGGTACTTGGCTTCGGCAGGAATTCTACAAGTACATTTCCAGCAAAATCTGTGTCCTGAGTTGTCGCCAAGCGCGCCAATGTATCTGAGTGGGAGTTTTGGGCGCGCGAAATCTGATTCAAGTCAAACTTTTTGAAAACTCCCAACAGCTCTTGGACCTTCTGCAGATAGACTGTCATTTTTTACCCTCTGGCTTGGTATTTACCCATTATTTGACAGACCACCAGCTGAGAATCATTGAATATTCTAAGTCGCTCGACCTGCATTCTCTTGGCCAAACGAAGCCCTGCTAACAGTGCTTCGTATTCTACCTCATTATTAGTTGCTCTGAAACCAAACTTGAGTGCACAGAGGAACTTACTCTCATCCGGGCTGATTAGTAGAATTCCAGCCCTTACGCTCCTTTCATAAGAGGACCTATCCATGAATAGCTCACAGTATGGACCTTTAGAAGGTTCTACCTCGTCGTCCACAGGTCCAGTAAACTTAGCAATAAAGTCTACCAGTGCCTGCCCCTTTATTGTTGACCTTGGTTTGAACTCAATGTCGAACTGGGCGAGCTCGATGGCCCATTTGATGAGTCAGTCGAAAATATCTGGTTTCTACAGGATTTGCTTTAATGGATATTTCGTCAGGACTTCGATTTTATGCACTTGAAAGTAAGGGCGCAACTTCTTGGATGTCATCACCAGACAGTATGCGAACAATTCCATTGGGGTGTACCTTGTTTTGGCTTCTACCAACTTTTTGCTAACATAGTAGACAGAAACCTGAGCTCTATTTCCTTCTTCCCTCATCAGAGCCGCATTTAGGACGTTTTGGGATAACCCCAGGTAGACTGTTAGAGTTTCTCCTTCATTTGGCTTAGTCAATTGCGGGGCTCGCCTTATATATTCTTTTAGTTGCAGGAACGCAACCTCTCATTCTTCAGTCCATCTGAAGTTCTTGGCCTTTTTCAGCACCTCAAAGAATGGAGCACATTTATCGAAGGCTTTGGATACAAATCTGCTCAAGGCGGCTATCTGACCGTTCAAACTCTGTATCTCCTTCACGTTGGTCGGTGATCTCATGTCTAGCAGGGCCTGGATCTTCTTTGGGTTGGTTTCGATCCCCCGGTTATTCACTATGAACCCTAGAAATTTACCTGAGGAGACTCCAAAAACACATTTGAGGGGGTTGAGTTTCATCTGATATCTCCTTAGGATCTGAAACATTCTCTCGAGATCCCGGACATGGTCGGTAGCCTACTCGGACTTTACGAGCATGTCATCCACGTACACCTCTATTGTTTACCTGATTTGATCCTTGAACATCATGTTCACCAACCTTTGATAGGTAGCCCCTACATTTTTCAGTCCGAAGGGTATTACCTTGTAGCAGTACAATCCTCGATCTGTAATAAACGATAGCCTGAGTAATCATCCATGAAGCTAAGGAGCTCGTGCCCAGCCGTCGCATCTACTAATTGATTGATTCTGGGCAGTGGAAAACTATCTTTTAGACAAGCTTTGTTTAAATCCGTGAAATCTATATAGGTTCTCCATTTCCCGTTCTCCTTTTTTACTAGTACGAGGTTAGCTACCCAGGCTGGGTACTGGACTTCTCGGATGAACTTATTTGCTAAAAGCTTGTCTACCTTTTCCTTCAGGACTTCGCAACGCTCTCGGTTCATTTGCCTCCTTTTCTGACAGACCGGCTTGTGGTGAGGATTGACGTTCAGCTTATGAGTCATTACATTCGGATCGATCCCCACCATGTCTTCATGGTTCCAAGCGAACACATCTAGATTTGCTTTGAGGCAAACGGCCAGCTGGGCCTTTATCTCCGGGATCAGGTTTTTGCTTAGCTTGAGACATCTTGTAGCATCTACTTCACTAACCTGGATGTGTTCAAGCTCTTCTACTGGACCTGTACTTTGGTATGCATCGAATTCCCTGAGATCTAGATCGTAGCTGATCCCTAATGAGGTAATCGCCTGTAGCTCATGCTCTGGAGCCACATCCACCTTCTTCCCTCGAACTCCTCTTCTTATCGCGTCCACATAGCAGCGACGAGCCAGAGATTGCTCGCCCTGCACACATTCTACCCCATTGGGAGTTAGGAATTTTATTGTGAGAGCCCTAGTGAAGGTGACCATGTCGAGGTCGTTCATGACAGGTCTTCCCAACACTACATTGTATGTAGAGGGAGAATTAATGATAAGGAAATCTGCTAGCACTGTGGACTGATGAGCTGGGTCTCCAAGGGTTAGAGGTAATCTTATCTGTTAGGCAAGAATGACTGAGTCTCCAGTGAACCTATATAGAGGCTCGGGGGATGGCCTGAGCTGCTCGTCACCAATCCCCATTTGGTCATAGCACTCTTTATACATCACATTTACTGAACTCCCCATGTCAATCATTATTCTCTTGACCACTAAGTTACCAATACGTGCTCGGATCACCAATGCATCGTTGTGGGGGAGGCGAACATCCCAGACATCTTCTTCTGTGAACATAATGTCCTCAGACGCCCTTCTGGCTTTCTTTGCAGTCCCCCCTAACTCTCTTTGATCCACAGGTTGGACAAGTCTGGCTTCACGCATAAACCGTTCTTGTGATCTATTAGATTCCCTCACCTCCGATGGACCCCTATGGATGGTATGAATTGTTCTGACAGAAGGTCCTTGGGTAGGGTCAGGCTCTTGTTGAGTTTGGATCGGTGGCTCCTGCTGGCATTGGTGGGGACGCTGCTGTTGGGGTGCTCGCCCTGAGGGGCTCACAACATAATCCCTCAGACGACCATTTCTGATCATCTTCTCGATAACGTCCTTGAGTGCCCAACAGTTTGAGGTATTGTGCCCTACTTTATTGTGCTAGGCACAGAACTTACTCCTATCTCTTCGTCCCTTAAGAGTCTAAATGAGGGCTAGTCGCCCGAAGTTCTCCCTGTTCCTTTCGGTCATGAAGATTCTGTTTTGGGTATCAGACAAGGCATTGTACGTATTGTAACGACCTTGATACCGAGGTCGCTCCCGCCCTCGGTTACCCCCTGGTCTGGGCCAATTCCTAGCCTTTTTCGTAATTTGCTTACTGTCTCTTCGGCCTCCAAGGCTGTTTCCCCCATTGCTCATCTTCCTTCCCTGACTGGATGTAACGCCCTCAGCCAGACTTCTATTACAATCAAAAATTCGGAACGGAGAACGTTACTTTCCTGACAAAACCGTTTCTGTTACTTTTGAAAAACTATTATCGTTCTAAAACTCTTTACCAATAGAAATTTTTTTTTTTTAAAACATAAATCCGGCAGAGTTTCCTCTGTTTTTCTGAAATCCCAAAATCCGTCTCCTGTAATTGAAACTATAACATTTCTAAAACATCAATTGCTAAACTCCTATTCGGACCTCCCATCCGTTTCCAAAACATTTCATTACTCAAATATATCATAAACATTTATATGCATACATAACCAAAAGTAAGCTTTTAAGAAATATAGATATGCTTTTATACAGAACTTTGTTATAATTAAGTGGAAAGCAATAATTTACACAAATATACATGTATCCCAAAAATGCATGATCATATGCAATATATCTATATATCTACCAAAGGCATGGAGTGGATGGTGACTATCTGAACCTTCGCGTACAAGTTATTTCCTCTGTCTGAAGATGGAGTCAAAAGATTCAACCTGCACGCGGTAAATCAACGTGCTAAGCATAATTGCTTAATAGGTATACACATAATCAAATTTCTCAATTTCAATTATAATTTCATTCGTAATTAAAAGCATTCTAATTTCAACATTCATAAATATATATATACGTTGTATAAACATATTTGAACACATAATTTACAATTTCTCGAGTCCAACATATTTCAAAACATTGAACATTTCATTACATTTCTTATAACATTTTTCGATGCCCTTAGTAAACATATATTCGATACTCGTGTATTGGTATATGGGTTTCCGGCATCGGACACGCGATGGTTACCTACCGGAATAACGATCGACCCCGGCATCGGCCGCTTGGTGATTATCCACCGGGTCATATATCATAACACATAATCGTTCAGGACCGGACACGAAGTGCCTCTCATAGTCCATATTGAATCAATTTAGTGTATACAAATAAACGGTGCAGCTACTAATTTCCCCATTGACATGTCAATTACCAATTTCCATTTATCGATATCTAAGTTTACAAGAGCTATTTATAACATAACGTTTGTATCACATTTTACACTTTGATTTTAGTATCAAGATTTTCATAACAAATCAATTTCGCGTTTCATTTCAAGTATAGTCAAATACGTTCGTAAATGCATCATATTGAAATGATATAATAATCTCATTTAAGAAATTCATATAACAATCTCATTTAAGAAATTCATTTCAAAATGAAAACACTTTCGAATAAAATTAAAGATAATGTGTATACCAACCTCAAACGGATTCGATCTTTGAATCGAATACTCCCTTACGCTTTACCTTTATTCTCTGATCGAGAATCCGGTTTGCCGGGTGCTCTTTGATCTTTCATTAAAACAATCATGGCAAAAGTTTGCTTACATATGCTTCTAATATAACTTACTGCACTATAACTATATGTTTTCCTATAACGTATCTTAAACACTTCCGTTTGATATCAATTCGAAACAGCTTACAATATCCTTTTTATGACTGTCTTTCCCGTATGGAAAATAACCTCAAAACAGCATATTCATATAGCTTATGATAGCCTAAAAATCAATACGAAAACAGCTTCAAATAACTCAAAACAGCACGTAAAACGTTCTAAAAACAGCATATTATACTGCACTTTGACAGCTTATGTCTAGCACGTTTACAGCTCATATAATCACACCTTAACAACTTATTTAACTGCATGAAAGCAACCCTTTAATAATTCAAAAACAGTCCTTAAACATGCTAAAAACTGCACACAATTTCCATGAGAACTGTATGTCCCAAAACAGCCCATAAATTGTCACATTGTCTTTTATTTATGCGAATTAACTCTAATAAACCATCATGAAATCTCTCAGTCATTTTTGTTATAGATATTCATTTGAATCACATTTAATATAATGACATTTTAATCACAATTCATTCAACACTAAATCACAAACTAATGCCTTTCGAAAACACGGAAAACTCGATCGAAACACTTGAAAACAATATAATGATATTCAAATAACGCTTCAATACTCAAAAACATATCGATGCGAATCATTTTTCATGCCGAAAAATTCCAAAACGAAAGCAACACATAACAACCCCTATATGGATTTCGCAACGCACTTCAAATATCAAAATCCATTCGCAAACATATCGAATCAATATTGAACGAACCTCCGCACTAACGAGGTTCTAAATCCTATATCTTAATCATGTCATCATCCATTTAATCCACAACTAAATCATAAATACTTCCATTGCAAACGAAGTCCATAAATTCGGACTTACCTTTCCGAAACCAATTCGAAAGCTTTGAATCTAGCACGAAGGGCTGTCCAAATAACTCCTTTTATCTATGAGCTTCCTTCAATCCAAATGGACATCATTAACATTCAAACATCATTCAAATCATGATATCAACATTAACGAGACAACAACTTACCTTCGCTTGAGCTGTTTTTCGCTTCGAAACAGCTCTCGGGCAATTGCAACGGCGACAACGCTCTCACGGCAGCAAGTTGTCTTCTTTTGATGCTGTTCACTTCAGGTCTGAATGTTGTTTTCAGCTTGACAGCAGCTGCTAAACAGTAGCTCACGACAGCAAGTTCACGACAACGGTAGCAGCACGGTAGCAACAACAGCTCATCGACATCAGCTACTGGTCACGACAGCAACAGCACAGCTTCAGCTCAATAGCTCGCAGTAGCGACGACGACAACAGCTTCACGCCACCAGCAGCTCACGCCAACAGCAGCTATCACGCCACCAGCAAGCTCAGCTCCTTACAGTAGAACAGTGACGACAGCACAACAATAACAGCAACAACAGCAATGATAGCAACAAGAACAACGCCAGCAACCACAGCAAGGCAGCAACAAAAACAACGGCAGCAATGACAGTAAGGCAGCAGTTACCTTAGCTAATGGCGTGACTTCTTCAGCTTGCATGCACTAATTCTTGGCTCAGATCTACTCCTGGATGGTTCAGATGATACATGCAACAGTCGGTCTACACCAAGTCTGGACAGCTCTCTCTTCACGAGCTGAACTTCCCCTTTCTCTCACGGTTTCACGAGCAGCTGCTGCTCTTGCTTCACGCTTCAGATCTGGTTGCTTCCAACTTCACCGAACAGCAGCTTCCTTCTTGCTTCTCACGGGCTCTTGGTTTCACTCTCAATCTCTCTCAGTTCACACGAACAGATCTGCTCTTATTTGCTTCACTTGCTTTTCACTTCGGTTTTGAATTTGATGAGAGAATTGTTGGCCGAATTAAAAGCTCCCTTTACTTTATCATTTTATTTCATTTATTTAGTCCTTTACATGACACATGTCATTGTTTTCTTTTGCATGCAAGCCATGTGTCCCTCATGGCCCACTTATTCTATTTAATTCTCCCAAGCCATCAATTCCCGCTTTATGATTTCGCTTTTCGCTCGGATTCGCTTCGGGTCCACCTGAAAATTTAATAAAAATCCAAATTCACATACGGGAACTTTATTAGGTTCCGAATAAATATTTAAATCCGAATACTCTATTTTATTTTACGAGATTGGATTAAATAATTATCCCTGGACCCGTCTGAAAAATTTTTATAAAAATTTCATTACTCCTCCGGATCCAAACAGATAATTATTTACATCATCTCTTAATATATAATCAATATTTAATAAATTATATCGACACCGAAACAGCATGTTACACTGGAGCTACCACCTTCATCCTTCTGGGAACTAGCTTTTTTAGGGGTGATTGCTTCTTCCCACCTAATTTCTGTTTCTGCTCGCTCGTAAAATTCCCTTAAATCCTTTACTGGGGATTTGTAGATGCTCTCATACAAATTCCCGTCTTTTCTCTAGCCTGTCGAGATAGCTGTTAGTACCCCTTCATCCGTTGGATTCTCGACATTTATCACCTCACGCCTAAACCTGTTGATATAGTCCCTTAACAACTCACCGGGATATTGGTAAATGGTAGCAAGATGGTAGGATGGCGTGAGCTGCCTCTTCAACGCCTTATATTGGTTCAGGAATTCTTGTTGACACTCTTCCCAATTATTGATGCTGCGATAGGGGGGGGTGAAGGTTTCTGAACCATGTCCGCGAAATATCCCTGAGTGTAGCCAGGAACATGCAACATTTTACGAGCCAACTAGTCATCTGGAGATCAATCTGAATGTTGAAAGTGTCCAGGTGGTCATAAGGGTCGGAGTTCCCCTCGTACTGAGGGATATTAGGAACCTTGAATCTTGGAGGAAGCGGCTCCAACTCAATTTCCGAAGTAAATGGTGTCCTCTCCCCGCTCTAACCCCTCTACTCCCGTACTCCCGGTCGCGCTTCAAGCTACCGGACCCTCTGAATGAGCTCTTCAACTAACGAACCTTGCATTTCGGTTCTCCTGACAGCGGATTGTCTATCATGCCTGCCCGGGGATCGATGTCTCGAGCCCCCAGTTCCCTATCATTAGGCCTTGGCCCTGTCCTATCTCCGCGGGTTGGGATTTGATCACGGCCACGGCCAGCCTGTTCCGATCGATGTTCATTGCGAGCTCGACGAGACCGAATGCTGGAGTGCATGCTAGAAGAATGAACTGACCCCTCTCGTATTGACTCCCTGACGGCTCTGTTGTTCTCGTTAGGCTCTTCAGCGTGCCGTCCTCAGGGGGCACCCCTCCTTTGAGTGGCCTAGGGGGGGGGGGGGGGGTCCGGTGGTGTCTGGACTTGGGTCTAAATCAGCGTCCTGACTTTATTGACCAACTGTGCCACCGTAGTTTCTAACATCTCCTGTCACTGCTGCAAAACCTGTATAGCATCTCCTCCTGCAGCATTAGGCACATATTGGCGAGTAGGAAGAGGAGGTATACCTTGAGTGTCCCTTGCCATTGGCACATTGGATGTATCTATACCGATATCGAGTAGCCCTCCAATAGACATTGTATTCTGTTGTTGGCCTGAAGCTTCTGGGTGATCATCCATCACGTAAAAGTTCCTAGGAATCCTCCCTCTGACCATGGCAAATGATAAACGAGCTTTATAAGCTAAGAAGAGAAAAGGTAGCGAAACTGAAGATGGGCCCCTTCCTCTAGCACCAAAAATGTTGACGTCCGGATTTGGATCCTAGTCAACGAGGTTTATTTCTAAGCCCAAAGAGCAGCTTCGGATCGTGGATATTGAATATACGAGGTAAAGAAGTAAAGAAGAAGAGGTTAGAGGTAAGGAGAAAAACACAGGAAGATTTTAGAGTAGTTCTGCCCAATTAGATGCCAACATCCACCGTTCACTCTCTCACTGTTTTAGCAGAGTAACGACACTCAAAGGATTGTACATACTTTACAATGAAATTCCTCCCCTATTTATAGAGAAATGGGAGGTGCTATAGTAAAACGGAATAAGACAAAAGTATACAGTAAACAGAAATTACAATGAAGAACCACATTTAATTCACCGGGATTTCATTTAATGCGGCTAACAGTGTATTTAATACGGTCGAAATTACATTAAATGCGGCTGAAACTGTCACCTCTGAGCCCTGCTCTAGTGTGATTTCAGGCGGCTTATCTGTACGGGTTAGGTGAGGTCACCGTAATCTTGGCTGTAGTTTCTGGCAGAAATGGCGTGCATGACACACTTTGAGCTGCATCTTGCATGGCATCTTCGGCTTCTGCTAACTCGCGGTTTGGGAGGCATGGTGGAGATGGACTCTCCAGTGAACAGAATATCCAGTTGACGGATCGGGAACTTTGAGAGTTAGTGGGATAGATCATGAATCGGTTCTTCCGCGACTAGACATAATATTAGGCGAATAGTTTCACAAACGAGCAGACATAGAGTATGCTTAGAAATTGCCCAGCAACCAGGCGAACAATTCTGAATGAATAAACTCGAGCAAAATAGATCTATCGATCACCCTTCGGCGAACAGCTTAAGCGAACAGATATAGCGATCAGAATAGGCGAACAGGCATAGTGATCTGAATAAGCGAGCAGGCATAACGATCAAAATAAGCGAACAGGCATAGCGATCAGAATAAGCAAACAGGCATAACGATCAGAATCAAGGACCGGTATTTACCGCAGTTGTATGTAGGACAACGAACAGATTACTGAGCTGGCTACCAATACTATTCACGAGTAGATCGACGATCAGCAGGGGGACTTGGGATACGAACAGAATTGAGAGTTAGTCTAACGAACAGATCTGTTGTCAGGAAGGCGGTCAGAAAGAAGGACAGATTGCTGAGCCTTTGGACCATTGGGCCTGTACTGTAGATCTTCCCAAGCCCAATCGACTTGATCGCTCAATTACCCATAACAGGTTAGTTTTAATTTTTTTTTTTTTGTCTCAAACTTTGTGAGCGTTGAAAATTCAATTAAGCCAACATATGATCCTTATTATTTTTGAAATCTAAAATCTTTTTAACAGACAATTGGCAGCATAACAGCTGCGTTTATAAGGTTTCCAAATTTTTCCTGCAAAAAAAATTACACTCTCAATAGTTTCAATCACAACCCAACTTCGTTTTTCCACAAACATGTATTTCCACAATCATTTCATTATTCATAAAAGAAAACCACAAGTGATGTCCATAATTTTTCATATTATAGAAAACTTTACAAAGTTATTTACATCACCAAAAACATCACAATATATTGTACTACGAATTTTCAAATGGATGTCACCCAAGTTACAAAAGTTATGCATGCATGTACTTGGTTTTTAGGTTTAACAAAATACAATTATAATATTTATGTCCATTGAGAGCATCCACTTGTTTTAACAAAGGAAGTCTATTGTTTCAATCGCCCGCTTTAATACCTATGGAGGTTTTATACAATGTAACAAAGAAAAATGTAATTTCACAACTAATGAAATAATTTAGCGATTGTTAAACAAACCATTTAAAACTTTTTTTAAATTCGCTTTAAACTTGTTATGAGTATTTTCGCGATCAGACTTAATGGGCCGACAAAAGCCCAAATTATGGGCCCAGCAACACGAAAACCCAAAAAGATCTATCTCTCTGCTCGTCTTTCTACTTATTTATCTATTCTTCTGTTCGCTTGGAGGCATGCTCGATATCCTGCTCACATATTTGATCACTCATCAGCTTTTCTTTTGCGATCGTTTGTTAGCTCGTGATTGAGCTCGTTTATGGGACTGGTAGGTTGCTCATTCTCTTGCCCGCACAACCCCTCTGGTCTGTCCGCACGTGTTCGTATACCTGCTCGACTACGAGGCCTATTGTTTGCCAATATATCTGATCGCTAAAGTGCTCGCTTATGACCTGTATCAGTAACTCTCAAGGTGGTTAATTTACCCGAGCTTTATTTGCTCATTAACTCGATAAACTATTCTACTCGTTGAAGAGTTCGCCACTACTACATTTCTCACATCACAAATCAACAAAAGTCAAAGCTATCAAGCAGATTACAGCTTAAGGCATGTCATGCACGTCAATCTCATCAGAGATTACAGCCTGGATTATGGTGATCTCACCTAACCTACATGGTTTAGCCACCTAAACCCATGCTTTGGATAGAATTAGCCTGGCGCTGTCAGCCGCATTAAATGCAATCCAGACGCATTAAATGTAATTCAGGCACATTTAATGTAACCCATTATTACAATATTGACTTACTGTACATTATGTTATTATGTTTTACTATAGCTCTCTTCATTCTCTATAAATAGAGGAGGACTTTCTTTGTAAAAGGATCCAAAATCTTTGAGTGTCGTTACTCTGCTAAAATAGTGAGAGAGTGAGCAGTGGATATATGCATCTTTTTGGGCCGAACCACTTAAAAAACTTCTTGGTGTTCTTTCTTCTTCCTTGACCCCATCTTCTTTGCTTGCTTACTGCATTGCCAATCATACAACAATAACCCAAACTGTAGTTTAGGCTAGAAACGAATCTAGTC
This sequence comes from Dimocarpus longan, assembly GCA_022984855.1. Classification (NCBI taxonomy): domain Eukaryota; kingdom Viridiplantae; phylum Streptophyta; class Magnoliopsida; order Sapindales; family Sapindaceae; genus Dimocarpus; species Dimocarpus longan. The sequence goes on from CM041026.1 coordinate 2,028,383, forward strand.
GGCTAAATCTAGACGTCAATATTTTTGGCGTTAGAGGAAGGGCCCATCTGCAGTTTCACCACCTTTGCTCTTAGCTTACAGAGCTCGTTTATTACTTACCATGGTCAAAGGAAGAGTCACCAGAAGCTTTGATGCTACTGAAGATCATCCCAAAACCTCTGATCAATGACAGAATATTATGCTTACTGGAGGATTACCTAATATAGGTGTAGGAATGTCTAATACGCCTACGGCTGGGAATGCTCATGGTATACCTCATCTCCCTACCTGTCAACCTATACCTAATGTAGCTGGGGGAGATGTTATATAGGTGTTATAGCAATGTCAGGAGATACTTGAGAATACCATGATGCAACTGGCAAATGAAGTCAGGACATTGATTCGGGTCTAGGTCCAGGCCACTCAAGGACCACCCCAGGCTACTGCAATGAGGGATGTTCCGCAACGACAGCACGATGAGGCCCCTATTTATAACAAGAGAGTTATCGGGGAGTCAGTTCAAGAGGGGTCATCTCATTCCTCCAACCAGCAGTCTAGCGCTCGATTTCAGCGAGCTCGTCATGGAGAAGATGCAACTCATCCCTCAAGATTCAAAACAAAGGCGAGCCAAAATGAACGCCTACCAATGCAGATGTATCGTGGGCATGATCAGGCCTCGACTCATAAAGATGGAGTTAGGCAGAGACCTGATAATAGAGGTTTGCGAAGAGAAGTTGTATCAGACAAGCCCGAAAAGGGACGCGAACCTGGTCGTTATAACCCTGGATTTAAAGGTAGTAGGGAGTAGGAGGCTCATGACCAGCATTCCCCGAGCAAACAAGACAAGTAGGACAGACAGTCCACTATCAGAAGAGCCTAAGTGGATGATCCACTTGTTGAGGAGCTCCTTCAAAGGGTTCAGCAGCTTGAAGCACGACCCGATGCCTACGAACAAAGGAGTCAGAGCAGAGAGAGGACTCCATTCACCTCAGAAATTGAACTAAAGCCACTCCTTCCAAGGTTCAAAGTTCCCAACATCCTACAATACAAGGCGAACACTGACCCTTATGACCATCTCGATGCTTTCAATATCTAGATGGACCTCCAGACCACCAGCTCGCTTGTGAAGTGTCACGTATTCCCAGCAACACTTAGGGATATTCCGCGGATATGATTTAGGAACCTATCATCCCATAACATCAATAAGTGGGAGGAATGTCAACAAAGATTCCTAAACTAGTATAAGGCGCTGAAGAGGCATCTCGCACCACCTTGCCATCTTGTAATTATCTTTCAATGTCCCAGCGAATCATTGAGAGAATAGATCAGTAGGTTTAGGCGTAAGGTGACTAATGTAGAAAACCCTATCGATGAAGGGATCTTGACAGCTATCTCGTTAGGACTAAGGAAAGACGGGGAAGCTGTATAAGAGCATTTACAAATCCCCGGTGAACAACTTAGGGGAATTCTACGAGTGAATAGCGAAGGAAGTGCTAGTGGTAAAAAAGATGAAGCCGGTAACTCCAATCAGAGGAAGAAAATGAGCAATGAGGGAAGCAGTTGTGGGGGCCAAAGAAACAACAATCAGATTGTAAAGAAGGCCAGAAATAGGCCTGGACCGAGGAGAAGCTAGAGGCGAGAATGACCCCAGTATCAGGGCCGGTACAATACATACAATACCTTATCTGATACTCAAGACAGGCTTTTTGTAACTGAAAGGAATAGGGAGAACTTTAGGAGACCAACCCCTATTCAGACTTCTAAGAGATGCAGAGACAGAAGCAAATTTTGTGCCTATCACAACGAAGTAGGGCATAACACCTCTGATTGTTGGGTGCTTAAAGACACCATTGAAGAGATGATCAGAAATGGCCGCTTGAGAGACTATGTTATGCGACCTTCAGAGCGACCGTCCCAACAACAGCGTCCCCATCAACGGCAGCTAGAACAGCCAGCCCAGACCCAACAAGAGCCTAACCTTCAGCATGGACCTGTTGTGAGAACGATCCATACCATCCATAGGGGTCCTTCTGCGATAGGAGCATCTAGCAGATCGCAAGAGTGGTATGTACGTGAGGCTGATCGCGTCTAACTCGCAGGTCGAAGATAATCAGAGGGACCTACAAAGAAGGCTAGAAGGGCATTCGAGCAGATTTGTTTCATGGAAGAAAATGTCCAGGATGTTCGCTGGCCCCACAATGATGCTTTGGTAATCCGAGCCCGTATCGGGAACTTAGTGGTCAAGAGAATAATGATTGACACTGAGAGCTCGGTGAATGTGATGTATAAAGAGTATTACAACCAGATGGGGATTGGTGATGAATAGTTGGAGCCTTCCCTCAAGCCTCTATATGGCTTCACTGGAGACGTAGTCACTCCTATCGGGTAGATCAAACTACCCCTCACTCTTGGAGATGTAGCTTACCAGTCAACGATGCTCATGGACTTCTTAATTATCAACTCCCTCTTAGCCTATAATGTCGTATTGGGAAGACCTGCAATGAATGATCTTAACATGGTCACCTCCACCAGAGCCCTCACAGTAAAGTTCCCAACTCCCAATGGGATCAGGTGTGTGCGAGGCGAGCAATCCCTGGCTTTTCGTTGCTATGTGGATGCTGTAAGAATGGGAGTTCGGGGAAAGAAGATGGATACAGTTTCAAGGCATAAGCTGCAGGCTATCACTGTAATGGGGGTTAGCCATGATCTGGACCCCAGAGAGATTGATACATACCAGACTACAGGTCCAGTAGAATAGCTCGAAGACATTCAGATCAGTGAGGCAGATGCGGCAAGATTCCTCAAGTTGGGCAAGAGCCTAGTCCTAGAGATAAAGGCCTAACTGATTGACTGTCTCAAGGCGAATTTGGATGTGTTCGCCTGGAATCATGAGGACATGGTGGGGATCGATCTAAAGGTGATAACTCATAAGCTGAACGTTAATCCTCGCCACAAACCTGTTTGCCAAAAAAAGCGACAGATGACTCGAGAACGTTGTAATGCCTTGAAAGAGGAGGTAGACAAGCTCCTGGCAAACAAATTCATCCGAGAAGTCCAATATCGTACCTGGGTGGCCAATCCCGTGCTAGTGAAAAAAAATGGGAATTGGAGAACTTGCATCGACTTCACGGACTTGAATAAGGCCTACCCGAAAGACAATTTCCTACTGCCTAGGATTGATCAGTTAGTAGATGCGATTGCTGGGCACGAGCTCCTTAGCTTCATGGATGCTTATTCAGGCTACAATCAGATTCCAATGAACCCTGAAGATAAGGAGCACACCTCGTTCATTACAGACCGTGACTTGTATTGCTACAAGGTAATACCCTTTGAATTAAAAAATGTAAGCGCAACTTATCAGAGGCTAGTAAACATGATGTTCGAGGATCAGATTGGGAAGACTATGGAAGTATACGTTGACGACATGTTGGTAAAATCCAAGCGGGTTGTCAACCATGTCAGCGACCTCGAGGGGATGTTCCAAATTTTAAGGGGATACTAGATGAAGCTTAACCCCCTCAAGTGTGCATTCGGAGTGGCCTCAAGTAGATTTTTGGGCTTTATGGTGAATAACAGGGGAATTGAAGCCAACCCAGAAAAGATCCAGGCTTTGTTGGACATGAGATCGCTAACGAAAATGAAGGACTTGTAGAGTTTGAATGGCAAGTCGCGGCCTTGAGCAGATTTATATCCAAAGCCTCAAACAGATGTGTTCCATTTTTTAAAGTATTAAAGAAGGCAAAGAACTTCGAATGGATAGAGGAGTGCAAGGTCGCTTTCCAGCAATTGAAACAATATATGGGACAAGCTCTTATGCTGTCAAAGCCAAAAGAATGGGAAATTCTGACAGTTTATCTTGGGGTATCTCAATACGCCCTAAGTACAGCGCTTGTACGAAAAGAAGGAAATTAAGCTCAGGTCCCTATGTACTACATCAGTAAAAAGCTGGTTGATGCCGAGATAAGGTATACCCTAATGGAGAAACTCGCCTACTGCCTCGTGGTGGCGTCCAGAAAGCTGCGTCCTTACTTCCAAGCACACAAAATTGAAGTGCTAGCTAGGTATCCTCTTAAGCAAATCCTGCAAAAGCCTAACACCTCAGACCGTCTTCTTAAATGGGCGATTGAATTGGCCCAGTTCGATATTGAGTTCAGGCCAAGATTAGCGATCAAAGGGCAAGCATTGACGGATTTCATGGCTGAGTTTACAAGGCCCGTGGATGAGGAAGCCGAGTCTTCTAAGGGCTTGTCAATGGATCTTCTTGCGAATGGAGTGCAAGGGTTGGAATTTTGTTGAGAAGCCTAGAGGAATAGAAATTCCTTTATGCACTCAAGTTCGGGTTCAGAGCCATGAACAACGAAGTAGAATATGAAGCATTATTGGCAGGACTTCACTTGGCCAAGAAGATGCGAGCTGAGCGACTTAGGATATTTAGTGACTCCCAGCTTGTGGTCTATCAGATTAATGGTGAATATCAGGCCAGGGGGTCAAGAATGATAGTTTACCTACAGAAGGTTCGGGAGTTGTTAGGAACCTTTGGGAAGTATGAGTTAAATCAGATCCCACGAGCCCAGAATTCCCATGCAGATGCATTGGCTCGTTTAGCTACAGCTCAGGATATAGATTTTGTTGGGAGTGTGTCGGTAGAGCTCCTACTCAAACCTAGTACTGACCCCAGTGATGAGTTAATTATCTTAGCGATGGCAGCAGGCTCATAGATGAGCCCTCTAGTTAATTACTTACAGAAGGAAAAACTGCTAAAGGATAAGTTTGAAGCATGTCATTTGTAAACAAGAGCAGCGAGATATTGCGTATATGATGACATGCTTTACAAGAGAGGCTTCTCGGCTCCATTAATACGATGCATTGATGAGCCAGATTGCACCGCGGTTTTGAAAGACATCCATAAAGGGCACTATGGCAACCATGCTAGAGGGCTGTCCTTAGCCCAAAAAGCACTCCGGCAAGGGTATTACTGGCCGACTATACAACAAGATGCTATCAACCTGGTGAAGAAATATGACAAGTGCCAGAGGTTCTCCAAGATTCCTTGAGCCCCGTCGGCCTATCTTCAGCAGATGATCAGTCCATGGCCCTTCGCAATTTGGGGGATGGACTTGATAGGACCTCTTTCAACAGGTCGGGATAGGTGTAAATATGCAGTGGTTGCAGTCGATTACTTTACAAAGTGGGCAGAGGTGAAAGAACTGACTGAGATCTCCACAACGAAGATAGAAAAGTTTGTGTGGGATAATGTCATCTGTAGATTCAGTATTCCTTAGCAGCTCATGATGAAAAATGGAACTCAGTTCACAAGTTAGCAATTCCTGGAGAGAACGACCAACTCTTGCCCGTTAGTTCAAATCTCCTCGAAGAAGCTAGAGAAGCAGCTCGCCTGAGAATGGCCGTCTATCAGCAAAGAATGGTTAGACACTACAACAAAAGGGTCCAAATTCGAAAGTTCAAGCCAGAGGATCTTGTGCTACGAGAGATTTTACCCGGAGCCTGTAAAGCCAGTAAAAGCACACTAGGACCAAACGGGAAAGACCCTATATCATCTATGAAGATCTCAAGAATGGAGCCTACCACATAGCAGACATGAGAGGGGCAATGCTTCTGCGAGCATGGAATGCAATACATCTACGACCGTATTATCAATGATTGTTGTACTAATTGACATGCTTTTATAAATAGTGATTGTATAAACGTAATGATAAGCTCCATGATTTTCATATATTATCACTAATGCAAATCGATAGTGCATTTCTGTGTGAAATGTATAGCTACGAAAAGCATGGGTTGACATAACCAGGAGCTCGCACACCTAATCGCAGCTCGCTTACAGTTTTTCCTAGACTGCACCAGATGTTTCACCACTCGGCCCACCTCGCGACGCAGAGATCAACCTGACGGATAGAGGTTATGCACCCAAGAAACCTGTAAAGTTGAGAGTTCTACTTTGGACGCTACCCCACGGGGCTAGAAAGTTAAACGAGCATTGGGGCCTATAGGATATAGGACGTACCCTTCTACCAAACTCAGCCTTAAAGCGTTATTGATCAAAATGCGTGTTTTAAATCCATTCATATGCAATTGGTGTCGTACCTCAAGTTATGTTGTAAATGCTTAGATTACGACCCTATGAGCACAGTCGAGGTCCCGCGACCTCCTCAACTCTCGCTATAGATGATTGGGTTCTGGCCCTGCAAGCATAGCTCGAGAGGACAATACATTGTATAGCTCAGGTATTGATCTTGTGAGTGCAGTTCATTGTAGATGCTCAGGTATCGACCATACGAGTGCAGTCCACTGTAGATGCTCAGATTTAACCTTGTGAGCACAGCCCTGTAAATGATCGGGTCCCTACCTTGCGAGCACAACACCATATAAAGGCTCGAGTCCCTACCTTTTGAGTACAGCGCTAATAGAATGAAGCATGGCTGAAGTAGTTTACGAGCAACACCCTATCGATATTAGTTAGTCCTTCCTTAACTCATACTACTTTGCAAATATTTATTTTTGTTACAGATATTACTGCTGCTCAGTTTTGCAAGCTGACTTACTCACTATTGGATGGTGCCTATTATTACGTGAGCAGACTAGCTTTTTATGAGTTATTGTTCGCCAGGTAAAGGGCTAAGTTACTGATTCACTTGTTGAGAATCTTCTTCTTCTTCATATATTACCTGTCTACCAGAGTTGATCTACTTAGATCCTTAAGGGCGTATCGTTATGGTGGATCCAGTTCGGCTCGCTAGCTCGTTCAGATTTATTTTCGAGCAGTTTTATTATCTATTTTACAGTCTATTCATAGTCGCAGATTATTCTACTTATGAGAAGAAGATTACAATCCTATTATTCATATGGGAATTAAAGAAAATGGAGCAACTCAACTGAAGAATGAATCTACATTATGACAAATCAAAGAAGTCAATAGTGTTTTCAATATTCAAAGATAAACCTCTACAAAAAGAAAAAATACAGGAAGCTATCTTAGAGGGCTTTAGAGGAGCTAGCAGAAGCTTTCTTCGGGCATTGTCTACTGGGGGCTCCCTATGATAACAAACCTTGACCCCTATTAGGTACCGGTTGTGGGAATCTGAAGAAGAACCCCCATGTGCCAGAGGAATTGCACCTTGAGCAGGAGCTGGAGGAGCCGTCAGCCACATTAAATGCAATCCAGACGTATTAAATGTGATTCAAGCATATTAAATGTAACTTATCATTACAATATTGACTTATTGTACATTATTTTATTATGTTTTACTATAGCTCCTCGTCTTCTCTATAAATAGGGGAGGACTTTCTTTGTAAATGGATTCGAAATCCTTGAGTGTCGTTACTCTGCTAAAATAACGAGAGAGTGAACAGTGGATGTAGACATCTTTTTGGGCTGAACCAGTTAAAAAACCTACTGGTGTTCTTTCTTCTTCCCTAACCCCATCTCCTTTGCTTGTTTACTGCTTTACCAATCATACAACAACAACCCAAACTGTAGCTTGGGCTAGAATGTCGATAAAACTCAATACAACTCTTTTCTTTCTAAAAACACCATTCGTAACCCTTAAATACTCTAACCACCTGACGACTAATCTCTTGCCGCTCAACGTGGTATGTCACGTGGCGATTTTCAACTGACACCAACCGTGACACTATTGAGACTCTTTGGCAACCACATGCGGAATTCTCTACATCGCAAACCGCAGTGCAAGGAAATCTATAAACCTTAGCGACTATGTGCGGAATTTGCTACATCGCAATCGTAGTGCATGATACTATATAAATCTTGACGACTACATGCGAAATTTTCTGCATCGCATTGTAGCGTAAGATAATCTGAAATTTTGAGGGTATGCGAATGGCCTTTGAAAACTCTTTTTCTACTGAGTGCAATAAGCATAAAATAACTTTTCTCTCAAAACTTTATGCTAAGCTCGTAAGCTCAATTCATATAAAAGCTACTTTATTTCAAAATCTCTTTGAAATACATATAACAACTTTCTTCATCAAATAAAAACTTGTGTAATACAATTCATTCATAAACTTTTTAACAACCAACAACATTTTATTATTCAACAAATAATTCATAGTGTGAGTTAGTAATACTCACCTTAACTCCAAACTTGCCGAAGAGCTTCAGTGGGCCTCTCTTGCTCAACTACCTTGCGCTTCACCTACATAACATATTCTTATTCAAAATTTGTTAAATTGAGCTATTCAAAGTTACAAATCAAGTTTCTAACACAACTAACTCTATAAAAAACTCTTTAGACTATAACCTTCCTATCTAGGTTCTAACTTAACCGAAGTTTTCAAATTCCAATTTCTTTTCACAAACCTCATTTATTACCACCTAGGAACACCCCCATACACTCGGAATAATTTTCTGTAGCTCGGAACGAAAAATCCTCGTTTTTGACCCCCTTTGGCTGAATGGTATGTAGGGAGCAATTCCTAACTTTTTTTTCTTCCACTTTCACTCCAATCATCTCCCTAACTCTCATTTAGGTCAGCCACAAAGCGAATTCGAAAAGAAACAGCTGTCGGATAAAGGTGCCTAGCCAAAAACTCACTACTTTTTCATGTCAAAACTTATAATTTTTATATTCTAAACTCAATTCTCTTTCCATTAGGGTTATTAGACTCTCACATACTCAATTAAGATCTTACATGACATAAAAATGCAAAGAGGAAGTGGCATTGCATGATGATCATCAATGCCCTTCATCTAGCTTAACTACCATTTTGCACTAACTTTCATCCTTCTTAAATTTTAACTTTTCCATGTGATTTTCTAACATCCTACATGCATGAATTCAAGTTTATATGCATTAAAACCTAATGATGTCACACAACCCTCCTTGGCCGTGAACCATACATGCACATCATACATTGCATTTTTCAACTTCTCAACCTATTTTCTTAATTATTCTTTCAAACATTTCATCAAATACCTTAACTACAACTCAATTCACTCTAAACATATTGGAATCAATACCTATGGTTTCACTTGCATAAACCCTAACTATCATTTCTTTCATGATTCCTTGTAACTCAAGCTTCCTTTTTACTTAATTAGGGTCCTACACTTGATTTAGATGAAAAACTCCCATCATAAACACATCAAAAGCTAGCTCAACCATCAACACATTATACAAGTCCAACTAACTTTAAACTTAGATAAATTGATAATAACTCACCTTGTTCTTGTTTAAACCTTGATCTCCCAGCTTAGATTAACCTCTAGTCTTAACTTAGAGATTCAAAATTGATTGAAAATAACTTGGCCTCCTTCCTCTCTAATTGCCGTCCACCCCTCTTGGTCTCTCACTCTCTCAAATTTTTTCTAAGTGTTGGTTTACTAACACATCCATACATATATATAGGCTATTAAATGAGGACAATGACCATAATGCCCCTCTTAACTCATTTCACTATTAACTTCAAATTTTTGACTAAGTGTTAGATGACTAACACTTAAATATACCTATATATAAAAATACCTAACTCTTATTTGGAAAAGACCATTTTGCCACTTATATATCTATATAGTTCTTATTTGGAAAAAGACTATTTTGCCATTCTTTTTTAATTTATCTTACCATTGGTTTCAAACATTTTCTACAACTTCTACTAACATTTTAATATCACTTATAAGGATGATATTTTTGAAATTTAACATTTTCACACTATGATTTATCTATTAACACTAAGAAATCCAAATAATAAGAATAGGGGTTTTGTGGGGTCCCTTCTCTCTAAGCTGCCCAATTGGTACTCACCTTACAAGAAGAATTCATTTGACTAAGGGGCTAGGTCATGGGTTCAAGTGTGGGTGGGGGAGGCGAAGCAAAACCCTCTCACTCGGGGATAATACCTTATGAGTGGGGCAGCCCAGAAGAAGGGACCCTACAATAAAAAATGGGTCTTTTTATTATGGGGCCCCCTTCGGGCTATCCCACCTATTTTAGGTATTGTCTCCACCATGGGATTTACTAGCTAAGCCACGCCTCCCTCAGCTGCCACTCGAACCCTTGGTCTCACTGATAAGAGTGTTTAACTTACAAGTTTGGTACCAATTGAACTAGTAGTCGGAGTGCTCCCTTGCCCACCTCAAATTAGGTGGGCTAGCCATGAACGATGTTCTATGAAGTCACATATTGCATATTTTGATTTCATTGAAAATTTATACATATATATAGTTTTCCTTGTAAAGAATTTTATGAATTTTATCATAGTTGTGGTGTTATGTTTTATTCATTTAAATAAAATGAATTGATGCTTATATATATTTACAATGTAAATATTTTTGAATGTGTATACATGTTTTTAATTTTATGCATGAAAAGTGTGTTTTTGAATTTGAGATGATTTTATTGCGGCTAGGTGATGGTTTTGAGATGGATCGAAGGTCCAATATGGTAGTGGAGATTGTTGTTTGAAATATTGAAGTGTTATTTAATTGTTTTTCAGGTCATTTGAATTTTTGGAAAATCTTGAAAAACAGTCGTTGTACTGTCAAAAGTTTTCTAGAAAACCTAAATTACAAAAAAATAAAATTTTATAATTGATGATTCATATGTTTATGAAATTATTTAAGTTTTAGGGCTTGCACTGCGATGTTTTTTTGGTTATGCTAGTAGAGTCCAAAAGGGCTCCGTGAGGTGCCAGGTAGGATCACTAGAGCTTTGAAAAGGGACATTCAGGGCAGGTCTCGTCAGAGTGGTATCAAGGCCCGGTTTTAGGTGATTTTAAGATAAAGTTTTGAAGATATTTAAATGTTTGTTTGTTGAATGAGTTTTTCATAGTCGTATGAATTTTTATTTTCATTATTTTATGTATAGCATGACCTTATTTGTGACTAAACTTCACATAATCATATATCATCGAGATCGCCCAGTTACGAGAGGGGCAGCTATAGAGGCGTTCACACCTATCCAGGAAAATGTTGACAAATTTGTCAATGTCCCTACAAATCAACCTCCCGCAAGACCCTCCTAGCCTGCAGGGCTAGTAGAATGGGAATGTAAATGCCGAGCAGATAGCTCAGGCATTGGCAGCGGTGATTGACTAGCCACAAGAGATGAGGGTTTTGATCGAACGCACTCGTAAGTCATATGATAGGACCAATGACCCCGAGCACACCTTTTCTTGGTTGAAGGCGAATAAAGAGATTTTCCATATGATGGGGTGTTCAAATGATCAGATGATCATTTTCTCCGTCTTCCTATTAAAAGATGGAGCCAAAAACTGATGGAAATCACTACAGAGGCGAATTTTAAGAGGTGTGTCGTAGGAGTTGTTCAAGAAGGAATTCCTGGATAAATTCTACCCTAGAAGCTACCAAGATGCCAAAATTAAAGAATTTTCAAGTTAGAACAGAGGGCACTGTTAGTAACAGATTATCAAAAAACATTTTCAAAATTAGTCAGGATGGTTCCTTACATTGCAGACAATGAACAATAGAAAACCAAGAGGTTTATAATAGGCCTAAACCCTAAAATCAGGGCCTACTTGTCGACAATGACTTACCTTAGTACGGCGAGCTAGTAGAGGTAGCAATCAGGGTAGAAAAGAGTGTAGAGGCCATCCCTAGACTGAGAAAGCCAACTCAGAAACGTGGTTGGTCGGGTAGTTATTTCGGAGGACCTTGCAAGTTCGCAAGAAGTGGAGAAAAGTCAACCGTGTTAGACAGTCGGAAGCCGAGTCGCTATGCACAATCTAGTCAAAATTCTAAAAAAGCTAGAATCGGAACCTTAACCGAAATAAAACGGTTCCGGTTCGATTCTGGAACAGTCGGTTCTGTAATGGTTTCGGTTCCGGTTTCGGTTCCGGTTCTAGAACCGTTTTTTAAAATGATAATCTGAAATTTAAAAATTTATATTAAACTATATTTTAAAATTAAAAAAATAAATCCATACACAAACGAAATAAAAAATTTAATTATTTGAAGAGCAAATTATTGTAGATGGTATTGATGTTTTGGGTCTGTTTGATGCTGGATTAATGTCTCTGTTGAGTGTTGATGAACTAGAAATCTAGATATCCTTCGTGAACTAGAAACCTGAAATGTGAACTAGAAACTGAAATGCGATGAACTCATGAACAAATGAACTGAATCACCATCAATTTTTTATTTTTATTTTTTTATTTTTTAAAATATTATTTTTCTTATAAATGGATCTAGACCGTCCATCTCAAAATGGATGGTCTAGATCAATTTGAAAAAATTTTAAATTATTTTTTTATAGTTTAAATTTAATTTTTAAATATTTTAAGTTTTAAAATTTTAAATTATTTATTAATTAATATAATTTAAGAACCGGAACCGAACCGAAACCGCCGGTTCAAGGCAGTTTCGGTTCCACCGGTTCTTTGAACCGACGGTTCCGGTTCCTTTAGGGTCAAAACCAGAACCGGAACCGCTACAGTGACGGTTTCGGTTCTACAGTGACGGTTCGGTTCGAACCGCACGGTTCGAATCGAACCGTGGTCATGTCTAGTAGAGGCCGAGATCTAGATCGGTAGGGTTCACAGGTTAGAGGATCTACTAGTTCCGACTAGCCTGGTGGAGTAACTAGTAGGGGTATGCTATCCAGGGGTTAGTCAAGTAGACCACGTACGTAGGCCCGGGTATTACAATTACACAACAGGAAGCAGATGTAGTCCCTGAAGTAGTGACAGATACTGTTAAAGTATTTGGCTGTGATGTATACACATTGATTGATCCAGGAGCTACCCATTCATTTGTTTCCATGCATTTTGCTAAAATTGCTAATGAGAAACCAGAACCCCTGGGTTATAGCATGAAAGTGTCGATTCCTACAAGGGATTCGCTCTTAGCAAAAAAGGTGTACATTGGTAGTCAAATAGTTATAGAGGGTCAGGAGTTCCCAACGAATTTGATTTTGCTGGATATTCAGGATTTTAATGTGATCATCAGGATAGACTGATTTTCTAGGCATTACGCCACAGTGGATTACTACCATAAGAAAGTTAAATTTGTTAGAGAGGGGGAGTTTGATATGGTTTTCCATGGAGTACGGAGGATGCTTCCTAATAGTGTGATGAATGTAATGACGGTAGCTAAAATGCTTCGAAAATCGCATCAAGGGTATCTAGTCTATGCAATTGAAGTGAGGAAGGATGAAGTGAAGTTGAAAGATATCCCAATGGTTAGGGACTTCCCGATGTATTCCCGGAAGATCTTCCTGGTTTACCACCCGATCGGGAGATCGAATTGAGATAGAACTTAACAGGACCCTCCCGAATCCCTCATCTGGACCCGTGAAAGACCCCGCAGCACCCCGACAGGACTCCAACGAATCCTAACTTTAGCCCGAAGGAATCTTATAGGAGCACCGAGACTCAGTTTAAACTTATTTTATAAATCGTTTACTTGGTGGTAAAAGTAAAAATTTTTCGTTTTTTTTTTTTCAAATGAAAATCCAACAGCATGTCAGCTGTTTATTGAGCTATATCACCCTGCAATTTCAAAAACAATATAAAAACACTTCTATGACACACATTCTCAACTACTAGGGGCCTCCGACCCTCCTCTAAAGTCAATCCCAACCTGAGCGAACACATTTGCGAAAATCAATGGAAAACTAGAATTTTTCTTATCAAAACGCTTTTGTAAAACGTGCATCCAACGACTTGTATTTATATTTACACATTTACATCATTTACACCATGCTTGATATACAAAACATGCACAACAAAAGTATGAGCTATACAAGGTGATATGGTCGTCCATCAATCAATCTGCGTGTCAATCTGAGCCTCATCTACTGGACGACTTGCTCCTACACCTGAGGGTAAATTTTAAGAAACACATAGAAGCAAACTGTGTGTATAACTCAGTGGGATAAACAGCTTAATAAAATTAAAGTATTTTCTGACATACTTCATATAATTCATAAATAAAACTATTTTCAAGATTTGTTATGAAATTCTTTCAAAACTTTCTCATTTCTCGCCTGAATAGTAACCCAGGGAAACTACTCTTATCGTGGCAGCATAATTTTTTAGCTAGCCACTAGGAATTAAGGAATTTACCCTGTATAGTCGTTGATGTGTGAACTCTGGGCATGCATTACCCCTACATAATCGGTGTGAACTACACTACTTTATACGTACAAAGGGTGACTTAACTGACTCTCTCTCTCAGGAGTCGTCCGGACTCCACTCTCAAGTTAGTAACTCTCTCACATCTACTATGCACGCATAGAGCATTCTGCTGGGTACTCAACTGGATTAAGGTAAACCATCGACATAATAAGATACTTTTTCTCGGTATTCTCAAATAATCTTGTTTTTAAGGCAAAAAGCCTAAAAACTTCAATTCTGATAAGTTCTTTATATAAATACATACTTGACTCAAAATTCACATATTAGAATTTTGGTATAACAACAACACGTAAATCAGTTACATAATGAAATCTATGCATATAATCACAGAATAAAATTTAAACAACATTACACTTGAGAAAGTTAAATTTCTACTCATAAAACGCCCTCTGATCAAAAGCAAACCTCCTCTGAAATTCTCTTATACTTTCCGCTTCCACCCTAAAACATCAAATACTCATTTAGAATCACTAATTTCACTAATACAAAACTAAAAATAGCTTAAAGGCCAATAACTCTACAAAAACCTTTTTACGCCTAAACCTTCGTAACTACATTTTAACTTATCAGAGGCTTTGGATTAGGATTTCTTTTTACGAAACCTATTTATTATTGTCTAGGAACACACTGGTACACTCGAAATAACTTTCTGAAGCTCGAAATGAAAAATCACGATTTTTGACCCCCTTTAGCCGAATGCTACCCAGAGAGCAATCCCTAGGTTTTCTTCATTCTATTTTTGCTCCAATGACTCGTGTTTAGGTCAGCCATGAAGCGAATTCGGAAAGAAACGACCACTGGATAGGCATTCCTAGCCAAAAAACCACCTTCTTTTCAACACTTTTTCATGCACAATTTTACCCAACGCATACAATCAACTTATTTCTTTCACCACTAACATTCTTTCATTGAAATATGATGAAACATATTCAATTCAAGCATTAAAAGAACACTTATGTATGAGATTCTTTCATGCCTTTCAACTAAACCAAAAACACTAGTTTTGTCTCTACACTTTAGATTTTTAAATTCTATCACTTCTACAAGGTTTCTTAGTCTCAAATATACTTAGATTCAATCTCTATTGAATCAAGGATTAACTCTCCAAGCCCTAACATTGGTCGAAATTCATCTCTCACAACTCCCTTACTTTTCATTCAACTTTCAACACAATAAACACACCCTAATCATCACCAACCAACCTAAATTCAGTCCATGAACTCAAAATAACATTTGGAGCAAAATAAGGAATGGTTTTCTCACACATCCAAGTTGAATCAACACAAGTAAACTCACCTATTTTGGCTTTACTTTTGCTCCAAACTTGCTCTAATGACTTTGGTTGATGACAATGTGAGATTTGATGATGAAAATCATGAAGAAAATGACTTGAAGTCCTTTGCTTTTCTCCCTTCCTTGGTTGGTAGCTCACACTCATTTCCCTCTCAGTTTTTCCCGGCAAAAATAAATAGAGAAAATGGATGAAATGACCCCTTTCAGCAGCTGGATTGGAAAAGTAACCTTTTAGTTTTTGTTCGTACAAAAAAGTGTATGAATGGACAAGAAAGCCCTTAAAGATCCCTTTCCTTTTCAATGATATATTGACATGGGCTGTGCTGCAGTTTTTGTTCTGACCCTCCAACATCTCCCGCCAACCATCCTCTTCTGCCTTTCGGTTGTGCTGCAGTCTCCTCCCACTGGCCTTACATTCTGTCACTTCCGACGGGCAACACATCTACTCACTTCCTAAGCTCTTATGCGAAACGTCTATGCTACTCCCTTCTCATATCCCGCGGCCAACCTTTCTTCTGTCTTTTATTGCATAAGAAAGGAAGGAGTGTGAATTTTTGGACCGTCGAAGAACTGCAATCACAGCTGCCGATCTGCTTCTCTGCGGGTGGGTAGTATACGTGACTAGTTATGGTTGCATCGGGTAGATGAAAATGGTGATATGAACGGAGGATGGGGTAATGAAAATGGGTTTTTGACTATTTGGTGAAAATGGTTGTGTGTGTGTGTGTGTGTTTGTGGGTTTGATGCGAATGTGAGAGTTAGATTGTTGGTTTAGGTAATGTGAATCTGAAATTTGATTGTTACGGTCTTTGTAACATAGGGTGAGATGAGATTTGAGGTGAAGTGTTCATGTAAAGGGCAGGAAACTTTTAGGTTAGGAATCTGAACTTTGAGGTTGGCATTCCAAACTTGTTAAATGGGAAGCTGAAGCTGAACCTGAAATTGAGATTCCAAACCTTCAGGTTGGGAATATCATACCTTGGAGTTGCAAATCTGAACCAAAAGGTTAGGATTGCCATGCTTGGGTTACCATTAAGTTGAGTATCCCATGTTGGAGGTTGGGAATCCGAATCTCCAAGTATAGAATCTCAACACTGATATTCAACCAAAGTTGGGATTCCCATGCTAAAGGTTGCCGCTTCCCAACCTTGAGGCTGAGAATCCCAATGCTGAGGTTAGTTTGTCCAAACATGGATTGGGATTCCCAACCTTAAGGTTGGGATTTTTTTGGAATTCGAAATGTTGAGTTTAATATTAGGGTTGAGAATCCCATCCTTAAGGTTGAGATTCCAAATAGGCATGTTGAACCTACGTTATTCCCAACCTTCAGGTTGTGATTCACAACCTGGATGTTGAGAATGTTGGATTGTTTATCAAGTTGTGATTCCTAACTACAAGTTATGAATTCCCAACCAAAAGGTTTGGATCCCAACCTATAGGTTATGATCCCAACCTGGAGGTTGGGAATCGAAACTAGGTCCTAACCTTGATTCTAGAATGCCAAAAAGTTATAGTGTGTTTTATGTTGCATTTATGAATGTAATTGATGTGATATATTTTTTGGTTTCTAAGTACATTTTCATGTACTTGTTGATTGATGGTGTTTATTCAAGGTTTGGTGGCTATGGTAATGTAGATGGATACATGTTGGAGTTATATAGCGTTGGGTTTGAAAGAAGAACTAATTATCGTGAAATGCGTACAAGTTATTGTTATCGTTGAAATATATGTTATACTTATGGAGAAAAAAATGAAATTATACATTGTCTTATTAGATTGATTGTGGAGTAGTAGTGCTTGTTTGTCACAAAGCTGGAGGAAGCAATGTTTTGATATATATTGATAAGACTGACTTTATTTGACAGGTTGAATGACATGGATAAAATTCGAATCCCACTTCGATATGATGGTGCTTGGACGATGAATAGTAGAGGAAATGTGTTGTACGAATGTGGCAAGACTAAAGGAATTTTATTGTTGAAGAATACATCTTATGAAGAATTACATTTTGTTGTGGTACGTGCACTTGATATTAATCCTGCTGAATTTGCAGTTACGATGATGTTCAAATGTAAAACGTGTGATCCCAACCCACCAATGGAAGTGATGAATGATAGTGATGTTGAGTTCTTTATTACTGAAGTCAGTGATGTATCAACCAGGAATTCCTTATGCATTACAATGGAACGTTTGTGTGATTCAACAGAAGGCTTGTTAGTTGGTGAGGAAGAATGTGCGAAAAATATTGGATTGAAAGTTGCTGAAAAAAAATATTTAGGCAGTCAAAGTCCGGTTGGGTTGGAACGCACAATAACCGAAGAAGATGTGTTGGGGTTTAAAAATTATGGAGATCACATATTTGATCATTGTGGTTTTGAACCTGTAGATGTGTGTACATCTCCTGCAGCTCTACAGAAGCATCAGTCCATCCCATGGACGACAGTTTGAAGTGGAATAAGTTGAAATAAAAAATACATGAATGGGATTGTCAACCTCCAACAACATCTTCGATTCGTCAGGGAACAAATGGTGGGCATATTGACAGTGTGTTCAACATTGTGAAAGATGTTCGAGCTGGTGATATATGCTCTAATAGGGATGAGCTACAACTAAAGATAAGAATGTTAGCTGTTGCTAGACAATTCAATATAAGAGTGAAGAAGTCCACCAAAGACTTATTGGTTTTGGCTTGTGTGCAGAAAGGTTGCAAGTGGTGGCTGCGTGCAACGAAACTTGTGGGCTTAAAAGCTTTTCGCGTGACGAAGTACATGCCAGAGCACACATGTTCTCTTGATTCGTTCGTTTTTCACCGTCCGCAAGCAACAAGTAAATTGATTGGTCATTGTATTAAATGGAAGTATGAGGGTGCTTCTCAGAGTTACCGACCAAATGACATAGTTCAGGACATGAAGAAAAGGTATAGGATGACTTGTACTTATGATAAAGCATGGAGGGCTAGAGAGGTTGTTATGACGCTAGCTAGGGGATCACCGAAACATTCCTATAGTGTGCTTCCGTTGTATTATGCCATGTTGGAAATGAAAAATCCGGGGACTATTACTCACATTGAATGTGATGCTTCTAATCGATTCAAGTACTTTTTCATGGCATTAGGAGGTTGTATTGCTGGATTTAGATCTTGCATTCGGCCCGTTATAACTATGGATGGAACTTTTCTGAAATGCAAATATAAAGGTACCCTATTTATTGCGACTTGCATGGATGGAAATAACCAAGTGTACCCATTAGCTTTTGGCATTGGAGATTCAGAAAATGATGATGCATGGATTTGGTTTATGACCAAGTTGCATGGGTGTATTGGAGAAGTTAATGATCTAGTGTTCATTTCCGACCGAAACACAAGTATAGCAACGACTATTGCACATTCATTTTCATGGGCTTTGCATGGAATATGTATGTATCACCTAGGGCAAAATATGAAGGCCAATTGTAAAGGTTCTAGTTTTCTGCATAAGTTGTTTTACAAGGCTGCCAAAGCATACCGGGTTTCAGTGTTCAATGAAGTCATGTCCCAAATCGCCGGTGTTAATATTAAGGTAGCTGAGTATTTGATTCTTGCGGAACCTACCAAATGGGCCAGATGTCAGTTTCATGGTAGAAGATATTCCATTATGACAACAAACATTGCAGAGTGTTTGAATGCCATTTTGAAGGAGGCACGAGAGCTACCGATAATGAAGTTAATAGAGCATATACGTGGCGTACTTCAAAGATGGTTTTGGGAAAGGCATGAGGAAGCTGCAAAAATGACAACACCTATGACAAGATGGGTTGAAGCCAAGTTACGACAAAGGATGATTAAAGCTTCTTCTTATCCAGTGCGTGTCGTTGATGTACATAAGTACCTTGTCATTGATGAATTTTTGAACCCGGTTGTGAACATAGAAAGTAGAACATGTGTTTGCAAAAAATTTCAGCTGGACCAACTGTCATGTGCACATGCATTAGCAGTCTGTATTAGTCGCCATCTATCTTATTACGACTACTATGCGACCTACTACAGCACGAAAGCATTAGCAGCAGCATATGCAGTTTCCATCCATCCGGTTGGCCTTGAAGATGAGTGGATTTGGCCAGAACTTCTTGATGTTCCTGTTGTCCTACCTCCTGAAGGTCGTAAGCCTCGTGGACGACCTACGAAAAAAAGAAAACTTTCTAAAGGTGAAGGTAAGCAGCAAACCAAGTTTAGTAAATGTGGTGGTTTCGGACACAACAGACAAAAGTGTAGGACACCAATTCCAGTTAGCTCATCTGCTACATAGAAATCGATTGTCGATTGGGGAAACTGTTACACATTAACACTTCCATAATAATATAATATGGAAGGAGAACTGTTTATACAACTGTGTTTTCCTTTTCATTTATTAAATTAGTTTATTTTGGGCCTGTAACCTAACTGAAGCATACCGAAGAAAAGTAATATTTGTCTGTTATGTTATGAAAAGAATTTGCTCTTCTTCCTTCTTCTTGGCATAACTTTTTAAGTTTCCAGCTTAAATTGTACTATTGATGCTACAAGTAAATTGAATGATTACATAGATTGTTTAGATCCTTTAATGAAATCAACTTTAATGACTGAGACAACATTGTCAAGTTTGTTCTGTAAACAAAATAAAGGAAGAAATGGTAATTTGTACACTTGGCATGATGAACTTTATGTATCTTAAATCAACTTAGAACGAAATGAAATTAACACCATTTATGCATCAATTAGTCACATAATGGAATTACAGGTACAATAAAATTAATATCATCGGGCAGAGTCAAAGTTGAGCATTGCATAAACTTGAACAAACAAGCATCAGATCTGACTTGGCCAAACGTTTGAGACCTTCAACGAGGTTGGAAAGATCGAATGCAACCTTGCATTCAACAGCGACACAAACAACAAGTGAGACAGAAAACTTCGTAACTCTAATAGGATGAGCTTCAACTTCCTTCTCATTTGTCAATGTAGCATTTTTGGTAATGAACTGATCCAAACCAACCATAGCCATGGTATTCCCACAGGCCATATCATGGCTATGGTTTCCTACTTCTTACCCATCCAAATAACAGTCCTCTGTACACTTTTCACATACATATTTGAAGTTTCTGTTAACGTACATAGTTTGGACCCATGATTTTAACCTTTAAACCAGTAGACACCCCCATAACGGTTGATGGCATGAAATTAAAATCTCACAAACAGAGCACCAGTAGCCAACTCAAAAAAATAAACTAAACAAACCCAAACCCAGATCCATTTTTAAAATCCAGAAAAACCATCAAACCAATCCCACATCAGTAACAAGTTAGAAACTTTACATTAAAAACACCAGTACGCCTTCAAGCACATTAATGCTCTCCAACCAAAAACGACGCAATCTATAAACCAAAAAAAAGATAATGTGCGAAAAAAAATCAACACCACCACACGCAACACAATACTGTCCCCAAAATTAATAAAAATAAAAAATAAAACAACAAACAACCCACCAAAATAATATAAAAAACCAAGATATGTAACCATAACCCATTATCTACCACAAGAATTCCAACATTATCCCCAAAAATTCAAGCCTTTTACATAACAGAACACAACTTACATGTACGGTAAATCTCATGACAAGTCAACCACAGTCTCACCAATATTTGGTTAACATCAACAAAATTTAGTTTACTATACACTTCATTGTATATACACAAGGACGTTGGTGCTAAGGTTTTAATATATAGGACATATGACATAACAAAATAAGGAAAATGTCAGTGGGTTATAATGTTGATGGGGAAAGCAATCCTAGACTTGAATGCATTATCAAGTTCGTTTGTGCGAGTACATGTCTGCTGTCTTTGACGACACCATCCAACCATTTACATGATCCACTGTTGCCATAGTTGCACCATGCTAACAAAATCGGATAGTGCACAAACAACAATAACAGATGGTAACGGGCATTAGAGGAAGTTCCATATGCTTCAATAGCTTGTGGGAGGAAGTTCCATGGCAGCTGTGCGCGTAGCGCACGTCCGACTACATCAGTTGACCTGACCAACAACCAATATTCCTATGAAAAATCAACAATATACAAAAACTCTTGCATTAGCACATGACCATTTATAGCTTTTATACAATAACCTTGATATTATATACAAGCTACACTATAATGGCATACAAGTTGCACTATCAAAGTCATCTGAAGTCAATGTGGCAGCAGCAATGGCATCACTGAAGTCAGCGATTCAGTCACCTGCTCTATAGCCCACAAAGATGGAACATCAACAGTGAATAAGTTTGAATGCAACAACATAAAAATATGACAGACGTATAGCATTTACAAAGGCATTGGAACCAGAAAAATTTTACCCCCCAAAAACTTATTGGACCATTTCCACAGGTTCAGAGCTAGCTCTTCTCGGAAATGTGATATGTCCAATTGGTTGAATGAGTCCACCGGCATACCGTTCGCCAAGCGTTCCACCAACTTGATTACAAACATCCCACAATCACCACTACTACATAACAGAAGATAAGATAGCAATTAGCACATAACGTAAGTAACATTGGAAAACTAGAAACTGCTACATGTGCAATAATGCATTATGCCAGTGCTTGTTGTGGCGTGTCGTCGCAATGTATCAGTGTCCATCCCTCCTTCCTATACCACATATATGTCATGTTTGAATGTTTCCCATAGTGATCAGTCTTTTGAAGGAGCAATGGCAATAGTGTTGCTATGGGCTGTAAAAACGTTACGTAATTGCATATGGTGCGGAGCGAGTCATACAGGGTTTTGGTTCGCTCATTGAAATGTGCTTTCGCGAGGACCCAATGTGAACCCCTATAATTTAGTGGCATGTATAGCTACACTTAGCACAAATAGATAGGGAACCACAAGTAAGTTGCGATATATAACATCAGAGATAAAATGACAAATGCGAATCAACTAATAAAGTATGATACCGTCATAAGTCCTGCCTAGGGACGATAGGCTACCTCCCTTGCTACGTTTGAACTGCCACCTACCTCCCCCCTTTCGTATCATACGCAGATATCATCGTCTACCCAATTGCATTTTTTTCTTCATATAAGCCTCCCATTTACTCTGCAGGTGTTGCTACATATATTCAAACAATTACAGTAATTAGTATCGAAAAAATGCTTCCTACTTCAATGGGTAAGTTTAATTTAACAATAAAAAATTAGTTACCCCAAACAAAATGTCAGTTGTTGTGAATGCTTCCATCTTGTTTATAGGGAAAGTCATTGACTTCCATCAAAAAAAGCATAAAGCAGCATCTATATGCTGCAAAACATCAAACACAAGCAACTTAAAAAAAACAACTCAACTCTTTTGGTCACAACCCAGTTGACAGATTCCAAAAACCCAACTTAGAAACGCATGCAGTGTTTTTATAAACCAGCAAATTTTTTCATACAATTTCTATATCAACAAGTCCAATTATCAAAAACAATAGATGCTACACAGGGAAAATGCATACGTTTATACTACCACATATATGTATAGCATAACTGCTTTCCATCTTGTTCATATGCACCAAATCAGTCAACCAGAAATTGTCAGTACACAAATCCCTGAACCACTTCCGAGAACAGTCTCCTATTGGCAACCGGATCGTTAGTCTATAATGGCATACAATTTAGTGACATTATGTTATATAATAACCATATTTAACGTACATGTATAACAGAAAATATGAATGGAGTAAGAGTGACTAAAACATACAACTCATTCAGGACATATGTGTCCCGCCACGCTTTAAATGCATTAATCTCAATATCGTACGGTTTACAAAGTAGCTCAAATCTGGTGCGCTTTCTTGGAACCACTTCAAATTGTTGAAACGGTGAGGAAATTTATGGATCCTTTTTACGCAGTCGCTTGAAAAATTTTGTTTCTAGTATGATCTTCAGACTTACATCAGAACCGTGCAATGGCGACCTTACTATTGTTTGTCGTGGCAGGATGGGGTTTAAAATCATTTTCCCCCTGAATCTGTCTACTATCACAGGTCTAACTTCTACACTCCCCTCTACTGGATTGGGCGATGATGTTTGCATCCGTTTTTTGCCTCTAACTGCAGACCGTGTTAAAACAGAGGTAATTTGTGCACCCTTGTCTCGCTTTCTGGCAACAAAAGTGGTTTGTCGTCTCATCATTACACTTGCATCTGAACCAATGAAAGGCGAGCCAATAATTGGTTCAGGTGGGACGATAGGGTCGAACGTCATTTTGTCACCAAAACTATCAATGTCATCATGCATGGGTTCTTGATGCGTATCAGCCGCATCCGGCAAGGAGCCTTCCAGCCCAGAACTATCTTCGAAGGTTTCACCTTTAACGTCATAGTTATCCTATATAACAAAATTCAACCATAATCAGTACATGTTGAAAAATATTACCAGTAATTGCCACCATTAGTCTGTTAAGTTTACCTTCGATGCAGGTGCGTTCTGGTGTGAAGCAACAACATTATTTCTAAATAAAAAGTCGATAATCATATCAACTTTCTTGTTTGTTTGCTGCAGCAGAGCGTGTATTTCCTTGATCTCTAGCCTTGTGGCTTGAAGGTTCTGGTATGTGTGTTGTCATAAGATGGACATTTCTTCCTTCACCTGCTCCAACTGTTTATGGATGGCTTTAATATCATCACTATGTTTGGCATTATTGCTATCCTTGCCAGCCTGCAGACAAGTTAATTAGTTAAAGTGACATTGTATACTAAAAAAACAAGAAAAATAGCCATAAAAAAAAAACTATCAACGATTGTGCCTGACGATACGGTCCTTTTCCAGCAGGCAGCGACTTCAGAACCGCAGCATCACTTAACTTCTGAATTTTCTCGACCCTATGACTGTTAAAGGCGACGCTGTCAGTAGACACTCATGCTACACCCTCGCCCTTACTGATGAAATATGTGCAATATTCCTCATTTCCCTCTTCCGGCATCGATTCCAACATCGGGTCGACTTCAAGCTACAATGACATGAAAAAAAAAAGTATGACAAATGTACTACAATGTCGCGCGTGTATTAAAGGCAGTAATGATTTTACATACAACGGACCGATGTAACAATGTAACTATATCTCCTGATTTTGGGATTGCAGTTGAACTCCAACTTAGGATACGGGGAGCAAATAGCATGATTTAACTACAATTTGCAGCCCAATGCTCGAAATTGCTTCGCATGCCCATATCTACCAATGCACAAAAAAGAGATTAATGTCAGCGGCAAATAAAGCGATTGTTACAAAATCAACAAACAAAAGACTTGTTCCTAAAATGCATATGGGAAACTAGTCAAAAAAAAGAAGGTAGCATCTGCCTTCTGGCCTTTTTTTCGATTTCCCATGTTCGCAGCCATTTTCTTGAAATCCTTTTTCATGCCATGCAAGGTCATCTCGTACGAGCAACGACCCCATGGGAAATTGTTGAATGCATTCATATTATCCAACAAGCGAATATTCTCCATTTGAATCTGATTCTTTGGATTCTTACCAAGTAACACCGTTTCTAAAAAGTACAACAATGCAAGTTTGACGATGTCCTTGTCATTGTCCGAAGAAGCACCCCTAAACATGATGTCTAACTGTTTGTTGGAAACTTTGCGGTAACTTGAAAACATTCTGTGGCTGAACATCTCAAAGGATGTATGTTGATGACTTGAGTCCTCTTTTGGATACAGCCGACAATCTAGGCCTGTCACAATGGCAAACTCTTGCATAAAGAACCGAATGACAGTGCCATTCAGAAGTGCAAACCATAGCTCCTCGGAAACATCACTTTCCACTTGTCGGAGGAGCAAATTATGCACAAACTGGCCAGGGAACCTAAGGTCATTCATTTGCAATAGTTTTCCAAAGCAGGAACTTTTAAAAATCTCCAATTGATGCTGACTTAACTTGTCCTCTATAACTTTTATGGCATGCAACTTCGAAAAGCATGTCACTTTTGAACTAAAATGCTGCACGTCCGTTATCTTGTAATTTACTGGAGCGTCCATCTGCAATATGACCTGCAATTAACACCAAAACCCAATAAATATTGTTTATTACATTTAACGATTCAACTATGATATAACATATATTATACTAGCACATTTTCCGTGTATACGAAAGTGCTTTATCAAAAACTAATAAATTTTTTAATAACACACATTATAACACCTTATAACACAATAAAAAACACTACCAAAATGTCATTTACCAACCACTGACTTTTAAGCAAAGGGTTGAGAATTCAACCTCAAACATTCCATAATCAACACTGATTTTGTAACCGAATCCCTATTGCAAAATTCCTCATCCCAACCTACACGTTGAGATTTTCCTATATTGAGGTTGCGAATTGCAATCAAATGACAAACGGTGGTTGTGAGTCCCAATTTGGAAGCTACAATCCCAACCCCAAGTTGGCATTCCCAACTGTAAAGTTCGGATCACAACCTCCAGGTTGGGTAGGTTAAGATATCTCACCATTGTTGGAAAAGTTGGAACCAAACCTTATGTTAGGATTCTTGACCACGACGTTAGAAATTCCAACCCCTATGCTAGAAATCCCAACATATAATTGTCAATCCCTACCTAAAGCTTGCGCATCACTATCTGCGAAAGCTTGCGCATCCCTACCTGTGAGTTGTGATTCCAACATGTAGGTTCAAAATCCCAATCTACACATTGCGAATCCCAATCGCCAAATTGCGACCCCATATTTGATCCCAATGTCGAAGTTCGAATCCCAATTCTGGCAAAACCAACCTCAAAGTTAGCTTTCAAATGAAGTTCACAAAATAAATAAAACCCAAAAAAAAATCAATTTTATATATGTATGTATTCATTAAACCAAAACTTAGAAATCCCAACGTATAGATTGGGTTTCAAACTTTATTCCCATCCTCAATTCCTAACTAAGTTAGAAAATCCCAACCAGATTAGGAACCTTAACCAGCAGATTGCCAATCCCAACCTTCAAGTTTGGAATCTCATCTTCAAGGTTGGTTTCAACTTTCATTGGGAATCCCAACCTTCAGCTGTTTACAATACGGGTAGACTACACAAATCCAATTTTTTTCCAAATTTCATAACAGAAACTCACTAAATATTACCAACAACAAACTTTTGATACTACAATAACATACAACCACTAAACAAACTACAATAAAAACACCCCACAAGCAATGTGTTCTTACTGTGGAGTTTACTTTCAAACTACTGTAGCTGTCAGTCAACTTCAACTTATTGCCTCTTCTGCCTTCACCTTTTTGCCTTTTCTTCCCTCGACTTCTTCCTTCTTCCATCTTCTTCATCTTCTCATTCAGATTGTCGGTAGCTGGAATCAACCTCAGAGTCGTCACTAACAGGACATTCACTGGTAGGCGGTGGGTCGACTTTTGTTCCGACTGTGACGGTGGTGGACGGAGGAGAGGTCAGGTCGGGAGGTTACGGTTTCTTTCACCAATAATAACATACAAGGCTTACAGACAAAGAGAACGACGGTGGGTACGTTGCGGGTTGAGGTCGGCAATCACTGGTAGGTGACGGTGATGACGGGTACAGTGAGAGACACTCAAAGGTTGGGAATTTAAGAGACAGAGAACCGTATTGGTAGGGTTAGAGTCACCAACAGACAAAAACATGTGGGACAGGGGCAGTATCGTCCAAAAAAGGATAGTGTGCAATGCTTTAAAAAAAAAAGGTTCATTTCCCAAACGGGTCATCCAAAATGGGTCATTTTTCCAAAAAACCCAAATAAATAAGAAGAGACAATTGGGCTTCTATTTATACAACTCCATAATTTGCTAATTAGTTCCTCTTGAAAATCACCAAAGTAACCCTCAAACTTTGCTAATTCTTGCTTTGACCCCTAAATGGATAAGATTCATTCTAATTGGTCCACTTGCCATCACTTAAAACTACTAATTCTTCCACCAATCAAATAGCTCTAAATGCCTCACTAAACACCACACTTTTCTATCACAATTGGAAACTTTTCATTGGTGGAACTTTTTGACTTTTGACTTTGGAATATAAGATTTTCTCATCCTATTCTCTTCCATCTCATTCCTTACTTCTCTTGAGTCATCTAATCGATATCTTACTTGCGATGTAAAAATAATTTAAACTTTAAAACTATTATCGGAATGATACTATTTAACTGTAACTAGAATCGATGGTTTACAATTTCTCCCCCTCTTATAAAAATTTCGACCTCGAAATTTAATTTACATACCTGAATCAAAAAGATGTGTGTTCTGTCTCCGCATCTGCTCCTCAAGCTCCTACGTAGCCTCCTCAACTAAATGATTACTCCATAGAACTTTTACCAATAGAATTATCTTATTGCGAAGAACCTGCTCCCTCTGTCTGAGATTTGTACTAGACTCTCCTTATAGGTCAGGTTCTCTCTCAATTCCACTGGCTGCTCGATCAATACATGTGAAGGATCTGCATGTACTTGCGGAGCATTGAGACATGGAATACATTGTGAATGCTAGACAACTCTGATAGTAGCTTGAGACGATAAGCCTCGTCTCCCACTCTACTAATCACCTTATAAGGACCAATATATCGTGGACTAAGCTTTTCACGTCTACCAAATCTAATGATCCCTTTCCACGATGATATCTTTAAGAAGACCTTATCCTCAACTTGAAACTCCAAATCTCGTCTTTGATTATCTATATAACTTTTCTGATGATCCAGGGCGATCTTTAACCTATCTCAAATAATTTTGATCTTATCTGTAGTCATATGTACTAATTCGGGTCCCAAAAGTTTCCTTTCGCCTACTTCATCTCAACATACCGACGTCCTACACCGCCTCCGATAAGGAGCCTTATAAGGTGTCATGCCAATACTGGCCTGGTAATTATTATTATAGGCAAACTCGATCAAAGACAAATAAGTATCCCAATTACCTCCAAAATCCATCACACAGGATCTCAACATATCCTTTAAAGTCTGAATGGTACGCTCGGACTGTCCGTCCGTCTGAGGATGAAATGTTATGCTAAAGTGCAATCAAGTGCCCAAAGCTTTTTGCAAATTAGGCCAAAATCTGGATGTAAACCTGGGATCTCTATTAGATACAATCGACACTGGAGCTCCATATAGCTTAACAATTTCATCAACGTATAGACTGGCCAACCAATCTAGGGAATAACTACTGCGAACGGGTAGAAAATGAGCTAATTTCGTGAGCTGATCCACTATCACCCAAATACTATCATGACCACTCCGGCTACATGGAAATCCAACCATGAAATCTGTGGTAATATACTCCTATTTCCACTCTGGGATAAGGAAAGACTGAGATAAACCTGCTGGTCTCTGATGTTCTGCTTTAACCTGCTGGTATATCAAACATCTGGATACATACTCAGCTATCTTCCTCTTCATACCTTTCCACCAGTAGTGCTCTCTCAAGGTATGGTACATCTTTGTACTTATCGGATGCATCGCATAAGTAAAAGAATGAGCTTCATCTAGAATCTCTTTTTTAAGATCTGCCAGGTCCGGAATACATAATCTCGAACCCATCATCAGTGTACCATTCTCTCTCACTGAAAAGTCCTGTCCTCTACCCAACTCAACATCCTGACAAATCTTAATCAACTAAGAATCCTGACCTTGTAACTCTCAGACCCAATCTGTAAGTACTAGCCGTACCTGAAATGTGCCTAGCAGTACACCAGACTCTAACTCTTAGATGAACCCCTAAGGATCTTATACCTCTTAACAACAAAAGATATCCTGTTTGCAAATGAACTACTGAACTAGAGGGCTGTCTACTCAAAGCATCAGCTACCATATTGGCCTTCCCTGGATGGTATTAGATAGTGCAGTCGTAGTCTTAAATTAGCTCTAACCACCTCATGTGCCTCATGTTTAGTTATTTTTGGGAAAGTAAATACTAGAGGCTCTTGTGGTTTGAAAGTATCTGATAAGGAACTCCATATAGATAATGTCTCCAGATCCTCAATGCAAATACCACTGCAGCTAACTCTAAATCATTAATCGATTAATTATGTTTGTGCTTCTTTAACTGCCTGCATACATATGCTTTCACTTTCCCATTCTACATCAAAACACACCCTAAACCCTATCTGGAAGCATCACTGTACACCACGAAGCCTACTATTCCGAAAAGGAGTGTAAGAACGGGAGCTGTAGTCAATTTAGTCTTCAACTCATCAAAACTTTTCTGACAGACTTCTGACCACTCAAATTTAACCTCTTTCCTAGTTAGCTTGGTCAAAGGAATGGCTATCTTGGAGAATCTCTCCATAAACTTTCGTAATACCCTGCCAATCCAAAGAAACTCCTAACCTCTGTAACCGAAGTCGGCAGCTTCCAATTCAGAATTGCTTCAATTTTCTGGGGGTCTACATTGATCCCATTAGCGGACACCACATGTCTTAAAAACGAGACCCTGTTCAACCCAAACTAACACTTGCTGAACTTAACATACAGTCAGCGATCCCTCAGAGTTTGCAAAACCAACCTTAAATGCTCGACATAGGCCTCCTTACTGCGTGAATACACTAGGATGTCATCAATAAACACAATCGCAAGCTTATCAAGAAAATTATGGAACACTCTGTTCATCAAATCCATAAATACTACTGGTGCATTGGTTAGCCCAAAAGGCATCACTAGAAACTCATAGTGTCCATAACGCGTTCTAAAGGCAGTCTTAGGAACATCATCTTCCTTATCTTCAACTGATGGTATCTGGACCTCAGATCAATCTTCAAAAATACACAGGCCCTTTAAAGCTAATCAAACAAATCATCAATGCGAGGAAGCGGATACTGGTTCCGTACAGTCACTTTATTCAACTCCTTATAGTCAATGCACAACTGCATACTACCATCCTTTTTCTTCACGAATAACATTGGGGCTCCCCAGGGAGAAACACTCGGACGAATGAAACCATTGTCCACTAATTCCTCTAACTGCACCTTCAACTCTTTTAATTCTGTAAGTACCATCCTGTAAGGTGATCTAGCTATAGGCGTTGTCCTCAAAATCAAATTAATCTCAAACTCTATCTCCTTGTCCGAAGGTAACTTAGAAAGATCCTCCCGGAACACATCTGAAAACTCCCTCACCACAGGGATTTCCTCTAATCTGGTCTCCCTTTTTGTAGTATCTACCATATAAGCCAAATAGCCCTCACACTGCTTCCTTAACATCTTTCGGGCTGTCATAGCTGATATTACATAAGGAGAAAACATCTAACACTCACCTCTGAATACCATATCTGGCTCTCCTGAAATACTAAATCTGACTTCCTTCCGGAAACAATCAATTGTGGCGTGGCGAGTAGCTAACCAGTCCATCCTCAGTATCACATCAAAATCATGAATGTCTATCACTACTAAACTAACTAGAAATGCTCTGCCCTCAATCACAACCTCACCATCTCAAAACACCCTCTCTGCAAGTAAAGTGTCTTTAGTCAAAGTAGTCACCATCATCTCACACTCTAAGGGCTCTAATGGTAACTCTACTCGACTAGCAAAACTTTCACAAATGAAGGAGTGAGTAGCTCCCGGATCTACTATGAGTATCAAAACTAGAGAGTGAAACCACACCTGTAACCACTTCGGACGTTGCCTCTACCTCTTACTGGGTAATAGCAAAAACCTTGGCCTGAACTGGAGGTCTCCCTACTTGTCCTCTGAATGGGGTACCTCGACCCATACCTCTATCTAGCGAACTAGAGGTCCCTAGTCCTCTCCGCTATGGACCTTCCATGCGTCTCGACTACCCCCCATTAAGCTGAACCAAAATCGTTGGTCTTGACTCATTACTCTCTACGGTAGTCTTCTGTGGGCAGTCTTCCTTCAGGTGTCCCTCCTGACCACAGTAATAACACCCAGTACTGCTAATGTGACACTATTCCCGATGCCATTTCCCGTAGGTCGCACACCGGTGTACCCTACTCTGGTTACTACCTCAGCCCTGGGAACTTGACGACGGCCTCACAGAACCCTGACTGGTAATGGCTCTCTGACTCTGTTGCCTTATTAAGGGTCCTCCAGACTTACTTTCCGTCTTGGGGGTTTAACTAGGTCCCCCTATCTGCCATCCCTAGCTCGGTCCTCTCTTCTACTACCGTTGTCCTCTCTTGGCTTAAACAATCCTCTCCACCCTCAAAGCTGCCTCTACCAATCTCCCGTACTCTCTGTACTCGGTAACAACTACATATGCCTTGATTCTTCAGTTCAAGCCCTGCAAGAATTTATGGCACTTGTTGGCTTCGTCATCGACAATGAACGATGCCACTCTGGATAACTCTGTAAACTTATTTTCATACTCTTTCACTATTATAGTACCCTGCGCCAGACGGTAGAACTTTTTAATCTTCATATCCCTGTAAGCCTTGGGATAGAACTTTTCATTGAAATACTCTTTAAACTGCTCCCAGGTGAGCACAGTAGTCATTCTCCTCCTCACAGAATCCCACCAATCTCTAGCTGATGATCACAGAAGAAATGAAACAATAAATACTCTCTGCGGATCCTCACACTTCATCTGCTCTAAAACTCTCTCTGTACTCTCCAACCACTCTAGAGCTGTATCTGGACCTCCTATCCCATTAAAACCCTTAGCATCTAACTTTCGAGCTCTTTCTATGGTGGCGCCTGGTGTGCGAGGTCTCATGCCTTGCATGATCTGGGCCAATCTCTCGATAGGGTCCACTATTGGCCTTGCCACTGGTGGCTCTGGCTATACCCCGGGCTGAGGCTCATTTACTGACTCATGAATAGGCTCCTCAGCCTTTGGTAGAGTAGAAGGAACAGGTAGAGTCTCAGCGACGGCTCTGCGTGTACGAGGACGACTAATTGGACGCATAGCTCTACTACAACCTAAACAATGAATGTTATGCAATGTTTTATAACTCAATGCAATAAAATGCATAAATAACTTTTAGATGCACAATTTTTCAAAAACTTTATAAACAACTTTAAACCGAAAGCTCTGATATCAAATTGACGAGATCCTTCCCGAATCCCTCATTTGGACTCGTGAAAGACCTCGTAGCACCACGATAGGACTCCAACAAACCCTAACTTTGGCCCGAAGGAATCTCATAGGAGCACCGAGACTCAGTTTAAACTTATTTTATAAATTGTTTGCTTGGCGGCAAAGGTAAAAATTTTTACTTTTTATTTTCTTTTCAAATAAAAATCCGGCAATATACCAACTGTTTAATAAACTATGCCACCCTACAATTTCAAAAACAATATAAAGATATTTCTATAGCACACATTCTCAACTATTAGGGGCTTTTGGCCCTCCTCCAAAGTAAAGCCCAACCTAAGCAAACACATTTACGAAAATCGATGGAAAACTAGAATTTTTCTTATCAAAACACTTTTCCAAAACATGCATCCAACGACTTGTATTTATATTTACACATTTACATCATTTACACCATGCTTGATATACAAAACATGCATAACAAAAGTATGAGCTATACAAGGTGATATGGTCGTCCGTCAGTCAATCTGAGTCTCGTCAGCTAGATGACTCGCTCCTGCACCTGAGGGTAAATTTTAAGAAACACATAGAAGCAAACTATGAGTATAATTCAGTGAGATAAACAGTTTAATAAAATTAAAGTATTTTCTGACATACTTTATATAATTCATAAATTAACCTGTTTTCAAGACTTGTTCTGAAATTCTTTCAAAACTTTTTCATTTCTCACTTGAATGGTAACCCAGAGAAACTACTCTTGTCGTGGCAGTATAATTTTCTAGCTAGCCACTAGGAATTAAGGAATTTACCTTATGTAGTAGTCAATATGTGAACTCTAAGCACGCGTTACCCCTACACAATTGGTATGAACTACACTACTCTATACGTGTAGAGGGTGACTCAACTGATTCTCTCTCTCAGGAGTTGTCCGAACTCCACTCTCAAGTTAGTAACTCTCTCACATCTACCGTGCACGCATAGAGCATTCTACTAGGTACTCAATTGGGACTAAGGTAAACCATCGGCGTAATAAGATACTTTTTCTCGATATTCTCAAATAATCTTGTTTTTAAGGCAAAAGGCCTAAAAACTTTAATTCTCATAAGTTCTTTATATAAATACATACTTGACTCAAAATTCACATATTAGAGTTTTGGTATAACAACAACACGTAAATCAGTTACATAATGAAATCAATGCAGATAATCGTAGAATAAAATTTAAACAACACTACGCTTGAGAAAGTTAATTTCTACTCACGAAATGCCCTCCGATAAAAGGTGAACCTCCTCCGAAATCCTTTGATACTTTTCGCTTTCTTCCTAAAATATCAAATACTCATTTAGAATCACTAATTTCACTAAGACAAAACTAAAAATAACATCTAAGGCCAATAACTCTATAAAAGCCTTTTTATACCTAAACATTCGCAACTAAGTTTTAACTTGTCAAAGGCTTTTGAATTCTGATTTCTTTTTACAAAACCTATTTATTATCGCCTAGGAACAATCAGTACACTCGAAATAATTTTCTGAAACTAGAAACAAAAAATCACTATTTTTGACCCGCTTTGGCTGAATGCTACCTAGGGAGCAATCCCTAGGTTTTCTTCATTCCGTTTTCACTCCAATCACCTCCCTAACTCGCATTTAAATTAGTCATGAAGCAAATTCAGAAAGAAACGACCGTCGAGTGGGCGTTCCTAGCCAAAAATCACCTTTTTTCAACACTTTTTCATGCACAATTTTATCCAATGCAATCTACTTATTTCTTTCACCACTAACATTCTTTTATTCAAATATGATGAAACATATTCAATTCAAGCATTAAAAGAACACTTATGCATGAGATTTTTTCATGCCCTTCAACTAAATCAAAACACTAGTTTTGTCTTTACATTAGCTTTTCCAATTCTATCACTTCTATAAGGTTTCTTAGTCTCAAATATACTTAGATTCAAGCTCTATTGAATCAAGGATGGACTCTCCAAGCCTTGACATTGGCCGAAATTCACCTCTCACAACTCCCTTACTTTTCATTCAACTTTCAACACAATAAACACACCCTATCATCACCAACCAACCTAAATTCAGTCCATGAACTCAAAATAACATTTGGAGCAAAATAAGGAATGGGTTTCTTACACATCCAAGTTGAATCAACATAAGTAAACTCACCTATTTATGCTTTACTTTTGCTCCAAACTTGCTCTAATGACTTTGGTTGATGACAAGGTGAGATTTGATGATGAAAAGCATGAAGAAAATGACTTGAAGTCCTTTGCTTTTCTCCCTTCCTTGGCTGGTAGCTCACACTCCTTTTCCTCTCGATTTTTCACAACAAAAATGAATAAGAAGAGACAATTGGGCTTCTATTTATATTGCTCCATGATTTGCTAATTAGTCCCTCTTGAAAATCACCAAAGTAACCCTCAAACTTTGCTAATTCTTGCTTTGATCCCTAAATGGATAAGATTCCTTCTAATTGGTCCACTTGCCATCATTTAAAACCATTAATTTCTCCACCAATTACATAGCTCCAAATGGCTCATTAAACACCACATATTTCTATCACACTTGGAAACTTCTCATTGATGGAACTTTTTGACTTTTGACTTTGGAATATAAGCTTATTTCATCCTATTCTCTTCCATCTCATTCCTTACTTCTCTTGAGTCCTCTAATCGACATCCTACTCGTGATGCGAAAATAATTTAAACTTTAAAACTACTACTGGAATGATACTATTTAACTGTAACTAGAATCGAGGGTTTACAGAACTTATTCCTGGAACACATCCAATATCTAAAGCACCTTATATAATGGCTCATTCAGAATTGAAAAAGTTAAAAGTATAGATGAAGGAGTTAGTAAACAAGGGTTTTGTTAGGCTAAGTACCTCACCATGGGGAGCACAAGTGTTATTTTTGAAAAAGAAAGATGGAAGCATGATGTTATGTATTGATTATAGGTAGCTAAACAAGGTAACGGTGCGCAATCAGTACCTATTTCCAAGAATAGATGACTTGTTTGATCAGTTTCAAGGATCCAAAGTGTTCTGCAAGATTGATTTGAGGTCCGACTATCATTAACTAAAAATTCACAGGGAAGATGTCCCTAAGACTACCTTTAGGATGAACTATAGGCATTATGAATTCTTGGTCATGCCTTTCAGATTGACCAATGCCCCTACAACGTTCATGGATTTGATGAACAAGGTTTTTCGGCTCTATCTTAATAAATTTATGATTGTATTCACAGATGATATATTGGTGTACTCAGGCAATCGGGAAAAACATGCAGAGCACCTCAGAACAGTACTGCAAACTTTAAGGGAGCACTAATTGTAATATACCCTCATTGTTTTAGTGATGTAAATACATTGTACACTTATACTCCATTTATGGAATAAAAAAATAATTCAAAGCACTCTGAAGTGCAATTGGATTTCAGTAGAATTTTTTATTACAAGATTGAATTTCGGTGAGATCTTTGGGTAAATCAGAAACGATTTCGAAATCTAAAAGTAGTAAGATAATTGATTTGAAGTTTAGTAAGGAATTTGCATTAAAAGAAATATTTTTGGAAAGGGTATTACTGATGTAATAGGTTGGATAAATATAGGTGGCGAAATTGTAAAAATTTTACCCAATAGCATGGGTTGAAATTATGTTTCAAACTTTAGGAGCAAATTTTGTAAAATAAAATTAATGGCATGGAGGGTAATTTAGTGTCAAACTTGGAGAGTAATTTATTAAGACTATGTCTATATATATTTGGTGGAATTGTCTAGAAAAAATAGAGAGATTTTAAGGGAGAGAGGGGGTTGATTTGGGCTGAAACAGAATAGAGTGCAGCTGCTGTCCTTCATCAAATTTGAAGCAATTTTAAGTGATTTCCAAGCTATCTAAGGGTAATGTACAAGCTTAGGAAGGTTATCTAGTAAGATCAAGTGAGTTTTCCTTAGTAAGATTCAAGTTCCGTAGATTTTTATATGTGAATTGTATGTGA
Organism: Dimocarpus longan; assembly: GCA_022984855.1. Taxonomy (NCBI): domain Eukaryota; kingdom Viridiplantae; phylum Streptophyta; class Magnoliopsida; order Sapindales; family Sapindaceae; genus Dimocarpus; species Dimocarpus longan. The sequence goes on from CM041026.1 coordinate 2,064,816, forward strand.
GATGTTTGTGATTTTAATGAGAAGTTTATTCATGGATTTAGAGGATTTAAACTTTAAAATTAGTAGGAGAGCAAAGTTAGGGTCTCTAGAGGAGTTGATAAGCTTACTAGAAAGAGGGATTTGATGATTGAAATTCAAGTGGATGTTATTTATGATATTAGTGTTCTTGCCATAAAAATTTATGTAATTTAAGTGTGATTTCAAGTGGGAAAAGCTTGAAGAAAATTTTTGTAGGTGTGCTATTGTTCATTGCCAAGCTAAGGTTTATGTGGTCTAAATTGTATTTGATTTATTTAAGTGGTTTTATGTATGAGAAGATGTTAAAATTGTCAAGTTAGAATGATGGAATGAGAAATAAAAATTTGTATTGCAAAAATGTATGCATTCGGCCATAGGGTTTTCAAGTATTGGATTCTTGTTTTGAGATGTGTTTTTTTTTTTTTTTTTTTTTTTTTTTTTTTGAGTGGCTATATGAGTTATGTGGGTGATAAAAATAGCATGAAAAATGGAAAGATATCCATTGGATATCAAGTAGTGTAATTTATGGCCAATTGCATATTAGTTTGCTAGATTTTGAACTTATTAAAAGTTGATTTGATTGTTGCTAATTTGCATGTGTTTGTGCATGATTTGGTGAGAAAATTTTGATGAAAAGGATGGTGTAAAAGTATGTCAAGATTCAGTCAATATAGAATTAGAACGATTCAAGATTTGTTAAAAGTGTAGATATGAATTTTTTAGCATCGTTTGATAGTGTTTTGCGTGATTAAATGTGACCAGTTCCATGTAGGAAATCTATACGAATGATTTAGTTGTGACATCACCTATGTAACGCCCCGATAATTATTTCCGTCCAATTTATATTCGTTGATTTCATAAGTAATTTATTAAATAAGAATAAATTTGAATTTAATGAAATTCGCACGATTGTAAAATATTTTGATTGTTAATTAGTAAAATTTAATATCTTTGAAAACGTTTTTTCCCGTAAAGAAGTATATTCAAATTTAAATAAAATAAGTAGTAGAATGAGAAGGTTAGGATAGTGAAATTGGATTATATTGTAGGAGATAATTTTTGAGTGAATAAAGAATTTATTATATAATTATTAGTATTATTCTTATTATTATTATTTTTCATTAAAATAAGTTAATTATTTTTGGATAAAATAAGGTTATAGATAAGTTTGAATGAGTTAATGGGATGATGTGTTGGTAAGAATGTCAAATGGGATATGAGCATGTGAGTAGGGGTGTAAGTGCAGAAAATAAAAAGTTTTGGGGTCAATTTGTAAATATAAAAAATTTTGGGGCAAAAGCGTAATTATAAAAAGTTGGTTATTATAAAACCCGATTGTTTCTAGATTTTTCAGTCTCTGTTTTTGGTTCAGCTACCGACTCTTCTTTTGCTCTGCTGCCGTAAGTCTTCTTCCATTTTCTTCATTTTGTTTTGTTTTATTTTTCAATTAATTCCTTTAATCTTTTAATTTTTCTATGATCTATCTATTTCTAAACTCAAAATTACTAAAACCCGTCTATTTGTCAAGTTTAATTTCGGGTCTGAAGAGATTAAATGAAATATATGGGCATGGGTGTGTGATTTTATGATGGATTATGTTTAAAAGTATGATAAATACATCAATAACCATGTATTTGAAATTGTTTTAGTAGTTTGATTTATTAAGTTGATATTATTGTTTATTTTTGTTTATTTTTTAAATCCTAAGTGAGGATTTAATTTTAGAGGACTTAGGAAAAGTTTGAGAGGCCTGAAAACCTCTCATTGGGTGAGTGGGAAACTAAAAAGCAAGCCCATAAGATTGGTGTACACTTACTCTTAGACTTTTAATTTAATTAGTTTTAAATCAATTATATAAAACCTCCTGAAATTTGTTTTTGTTATTTATAGGAGATGTTAAATGTTTTTAAATGTTATTTGGATGTTAATTGTATGCTCCTGGATGAGTTTATTTGATGAAAAACGGATTTGAAAAATAATTTCGAAAATAAAATACCCTATGGCCGAAATTGATGTGTAGCGTGCTCTAGGGGTAATTTTGTCATTTTATACTATGTGTATATTATTCGAATGATGTTTGAATGATCAATGGGTTAAAAACAAATAAATAAATAAATCGAATTGAAAAGAAATATAAATAAAGTAATAAAAATTAAATAGATAAAATTCATTTCTTGGAACTAATTTGTGGTAAAGAAAAAGAAAAATGGTTTTATTAAAAATTTAACTCTGAAATTAAGAGCAAAATGGTCATTTACAGTGGCCATGAGAGGTGACATAAAGAAATTTGAATAATTGATTTAAATAAGTATTTATATATATATATGAAATTTAAATTTTGTTGGGTTTTGAAGTGCGTGGAATTATTTTGATAAATTATTCTGAAAGATTGTTTAAATATGATTTGACTGAATTTTGAACGTAAACGAAAAAGAAAACGAAATGAAACGGAAAGAAATGAATAAGTTGAGTACCTTGACCGAATATATATATATCGAAATAAAGGTATGAACATCTGAAAAAGAGTTGATGAATTAATTGAATATATAATAGTGTTTTGTGTCGTTTGTATTGATAATTTCTAAGTATGAGAAAAACCGTGGCTGAAATTGTGTTTATTGGCTTTTAAATGAAATTTTTTTGTTAAAAGATAAAAGTTGTAAATATATATATATGTGAAAATTTTAGTGATTAAAAAAAATATATATAAAAAAATATAAAGGGCCCACGTAAAACTAATCACCGGTAGGTGGGAATTGATAGTTGGCTAGCCAATAGGGTAATTATTAGCAGTATTGCACCGTTACGATTGATTTCAGACGTTGTATGACAGACTTTGAGAGGCATTGAGTGCCCGGTCCTGAAACGGAAATAGATTATGATATGCGACTCGGTGGATAGACACCGAGCAGCCGTTGCCGGGGTTACCGTTTAATCTGGCTGATGCCAGTAAACCCGTTATCGATTCATGGTATCGTGACAGAATTTTACAAATGGCTCTGATTAAAGAAAATGGCAATATTGTAATCAGATGTGACAAATGAAATTTGAAAAGATTAATGTTAAGATTTTTATTTATTTATTGATATTATATTATAAACTCTTCGATTTGTTATAATTTTTAAATGATTAGTTTATATATTATGAAAATATTGTTGAAATTGTATAGTGTATTTTGATTTTTATTTAACGATAACGTGTTGGTTTCGAAAATATAATTAGGAATATGATAGGAAATTAAGTTGAAAGAATAAAAATGTAAATGTGTTTAATAACGGATTTCAGAAAAGTTCATGTGATTAGAGTTTATATTGAGAAATATTATGTTTATATTGAACTATATTGGAATAAATATTGTGTTTATATTGAACCATATTGGATAGACGTATTTTTAAGAAATTGATCGTTTATGTATTTCGTTTGATCTGATTATAAGCTGATGAAAAGTTGGAAAGAAATGACTTATTTATTTTGTCTGTGTAATTACAATAAAGCGATTGATTAGTAATTTTCAAACGAAAGTTTAAAAAGGGCGTTAAACATATTAATTGAGAAAATATGTGAATTATCAATAGATATAACTAATTTATATGTTTTGCATTTAGAATTTTTAGTGACCTAGATCATTTGCGAAACTGATGATAGTTTGAAATTTTGTGAAATATTAATTGGCAACTGGTATTTCAAGAATTAAAGATTATTAAATGAAATTATGTTATATTAATTAAAGAAAAATATATTATAGAGAGATATACATATATATAAATATGTATATATAGATATGAAAAATGATTATTATGTAATTGATAAGCGTTATTAGTAATAATATGTTTTTCATATGGATTTGTAATAAAATCCTTACAAATCGAATTGATAGGTCTAGTAAGAAATAATTTGTATGTTAAAAATATAATTTAGATAATTGAAACTTATAATAAAATGTCTTCGTTAGGATTTGTTATAAAAATATAAATATATATATATAGAAAATGATCATTACGCGTTTGATATGTGTGATTCTTGGTAAGGTGTTTGAATAGAAATTTGAAGTAAAATTTCTTTTAAATCGAACTTATGTGATAAAGAATAAAATATATGTATTTTGAAGGTACGTTTATGAGTAAACCGATTTGATTATGAATTTTAGTAAAACAATTAAGAAATGTGCGCATACGGTGAAAATCATGTAGAGGTAAATGGAAAGAAATGTTTTTACGTATGTGGTATATGAAATTGATGGTAACTTGCGAAATCAGTAAATATAAATATAAAATTTATGAATAGATTTTAAGTAACTAGATGGACAATGCTTATTATGCATTTGATAGGTAAAATCGATAGTATAATAAAATTTTATAAATGAAATTGATTTGACTAATACTAAATCGTATGCATTTTGTATATGTATTTATTAGTAAATAAATTTAATTGTGCAATTTTAGTAAAGAAAAATATTTAGTGAAAATTGTTTCCAAATGCCGTTAAAAGAAATAGTATGATTATATCTATTTATCAATCAATAGATATCAATGTGTTATATAAGGTTTATTTGAAACTGAAAAAAACTTAATTTTATAAAGTCATATTTGAACCAATATTTTATACACTTTATGACTTGTATTTTTTTTTTAACTCTCAACTATTATTGAAAGGTTTTGTGAGATTATATTATGAGAAAATGAAGTTTTATGATTTTTAAATTAAGTGTACACCCACTAAGTAGAAATACTTAGCGCGTTGGAATTTCCACGCGCAGGTAATTGAATTGGGCTTGTTGCCGAGACGAAGACGAAACCCCTGCAGATACTCTACGAGTCACATCCCGTCATAAATTTTTGAGTAATATTCATTTTGCATCATATGTATATATGCATGGGCACCATCATGTATGTGTATAAGTTTCTAAATTTAAAAGTTTGTAAAGTACAATTTGTATTAAAGTTTTAAAATATTTGTAAGTTATGTATATTATTTGATAATTATGTAGTGAAAAGTTTTATGGTGATGAATTTTGAATTTTGGAATAAATATTTATGTTAATTGGTTGCGTTTTGAAGTGATTTTTGAAATCGGACAGGAGGTCCGAATTGAAGTTGATAAATAAATTTTATAGAAGTGTTATTATTTTCTTTACAGGTTAAATTTTGAATTTTCAGAAAAACATAGGAGACTTTGCCAGATTTTTTTAAAATAATAAAAGAGAAAATGATATTAAAATTTTTTTTTATATCGTAAAACTTTTAGTGGTGATTCCATTTCTTTTAAGAAGAAATTTTCAAATAAATAAATAAATGAAATTTCAATTCGGAACCGTAACGCCCTTCACCTCGAATCTTGATCCGATGAGAAATCGGGGTAAGGGGTGTTACAACCTAAATATAGAATATGATCATGTGTAGGTGTATTACAACAAGGGAACCCAGAATCGAATTTATCATGAGCTAATAATAAGTAAGTGTCCTTCAAAATATTTTGATATGTTATATTAAAATTGTGTTATGATATGTTACAGTTTGCTTTTGAAATAGATGGATTTTATATGGAAAATATTTTGCATGGATTATAAAGCTACTATAAGAAATGTGGATTTTGTAAACTTGAAAAACTTATATGAAATGAAAATTTTATGGTGAAATATAGTTTGATGAAAACATATTTATGAACCTATGGTATGCCTAGTAGATGTTACAGTTATCTCCAGTTGAGATTGAGTACCTAAGCGTGCATTGGTAGTGTCGAGGATATCTGTCACTACCAATGGGAGAAAACCGACAGAGGGGATTGTGTCGTGTCGGATGAGTCCTATGTGTCACCCAATGCACATACAGGGTATATTATTAGCTAGCTTCCACCTGAGCGAGGAAAAATGCCTCTTTATAGCGAGGAAAAAATTCCGTTATTTAATACCAGATAAATGGCTTAATGAGGGAAAATTCAGGGAAAGCCGGAGTGAGATAAAATTTCACTCCATACCTAGAATACCATATGGTATGGATCGTTAGTAGTTGGCTTGTTTTATTAAGAAATTCTTAGAAAACAATATTGCCACCAGTAATTATGTTTTCTAGCAGAAAATGGAAACCATGCATTTTTTTTTATTTTATTATTTAGCTTTGTAATAAAATGGAATGATGTTTGTGAGAATTATTTATCCACACAATTATTTGAAATATAGTTTTCAGTGAAAAGCCAATTTTAAAATGTTACAGTAGTTAAAGTTTTGTAAAATGTTTTTAAAACACAAAAGGGAGGTTATTTTATAAAGTAAATTTGACATGAAAATGTAAGACACTCACTATGCTCGTATAACTCACACTGTTTTATATTTTACAAACAAAACCTCTCTAAGGGAAAATGCAAGTATAGGTACATCAGTAGTAGGGACTCCAGCCCAGGATTAGTCAGACCGAGTTAGGGGTGCTATTGTGGTTGTATAAATGTATTTAAATACTCTTAAACATTTATACATAAATGATTATATAACTTTTCTAAAATTTTGAAATCGTGTAAATAAATATATACATGACATGTGAATATGCGTCACTTTATATTTTAAATATGATGGCATGCTTGTGATTGCTTGTGCATTGAAAAATGAGAGCCTGAAGCTCGATAGTTTAAGGGAAATTTGACTGATTTTAAAAGTGTTTTGGTTTTATGCAAAGATTGTAGGGTGGCATTGTTAGAAAAACAGCTGTAATACTGTTCAAAATTTTATTAAATCTATACGATAATCTTATGATAAAGGAAAAAGTAAAGTATTTAAATTTGATGAAAAACGGCTTAGCTTTGCGGGAACCTTCTTGTTGGATTAGATACCGACTGGAGGACTACCGTAGGGTCGCCAGCAAACTGCCATCTATACAGAAAATGAGGTGTAGAAACGGCGTCTGTCATGTTGATATCAGGCCGTGGTTTTGAAATGGGATTTTATAATTTTATATTAAATCGTTTTATACCTCCTTTAAATGCATAAAGGAGGTATAGAAATGGGCCGTCTGTGCGCCCATTTTAAATTTTTTTAAAGCATAAGATTGAGAGTTAGGATACCCAATTAGAGTATTACTTGGTTAATTTGATAATTGGATGACCATGAAATGTTTTTGGAATTTATTTGAGTATGAATGATAATTAAATGCATTAAGGACAAAATGGTCATTTTAACTTCAAGAATTTATGGAAGTGGAATGAGCATAACATGGAAAGAAATTAAACAAGAAGTACAACCCATGTCATCTAAAATGAATCAATAAGTGAATGACACATCAAATTCAATTTTTAAATTAATTAGAAATTAGTTGGCATGCATTAAGAATTTTTAAGATTTTAAATGATCAAGTTACTAAATTGCCCTTGGATGGATGAGTTGTTATGAGATATAATTAAGGGTATTTAAGTAAAAATAATTAAATGATTTAATGGTCAGTTGGAGCTTAGATAAAGGGCATTTTAGCCAATGAAATGAGAGACTATATGAAGTTTATGGGTGGTGAACTTACTAGAGGGTTTTTTAACAGCAAAAAAAGAAGAAAAAAAAAAAGGGTGAGAGCAGTTTAAGTACTTGGGCAGCAAGGGAGAAGAAAACAAGTGAGTTTGATCCATTTCTTTATGCCAAAATTCATCAAATTCCATCAAGTAAGTTGTCAGAGCAAAGATTGAGTAAGAAAGTAAGGAAAAATAGGTAAATAAGTTGAGTTTTTATGGTATTTTGATGGCTTTTCATGATGGAATAATATAGTGATGTGTTTGTTGGATTTTTGGTGTGATTAAAGGTTGATGGCATTGTATTTGAACTTGGATTTGAAAGGAGTTACAAATTAAGCAAGTTGATAAGCAAACTAGTAAAGTGAGTATTTAGGGTTTGTGTAATTTTTCAAGTAAATTTAAATTGAATTGATTTTAGGATATTAGATGATTATGATGGAACTCTTCCCGAATCCCTAATCTGAACCCGAGAATGACTCCATAGTACCCCGATAGAAACTTTAGCCCGAAGAAATCCCGTCGAAGCACCGAAACTCCTTTTAAACTTATTTTGAAATTATTTATTAGATGATAAGAGTAAAAATTTTTCGTTTTTCTAATAAAAATCCGGTAGTGTGCTGGTTGTTTATTGAACTATGTCACCCTGCAAATTCAAAAGCAATTTAACTACACTTCTATGACACACAAATCTTCACTACCAAGGGCCTCTAGCTCTCATCCAAATTCAATCTCAACTCAAATATTTACGTTTTAAAAAATAAGGGAAAACTAGAATTTTCTTTTTAAAACATTTTAGTAAAACGTGCATCTAGCAACATATATATATATATATATATATTTACAAATTTACATTATTTACACCATAATTTATATATAACAAAACATGCATGACTAAAAGCGTGAGCTATACAATAGGATGTAGTCGTCCGTCAATCTATCTGCGCATCAGACTGAGTCTCGTTTGCTGGATGACTTGTTCCTATACCTAAGAGAATATTTTAATAAACACATGGAAAAAAAATGGTGAGTATAACTCAGTAAGATAAATATTAAACAATTCATAAGCTAAAGTATTTTTCTGAAATATTTTTTATACTTTACAATCAAAACTGTTTCTGAAACTTATTTCAAATTTTTTTCTAAAACTTTCTTATTTCTTGCCTTGATGGTAATTTAGGGAAACTACTCTTATCGTGGCCGCATAAGTCTCTAACGAACCACTAGGAATGAGGGAATCTACTCTATGTAGTCACCGATGTGCGACTCTGGGCACACGTTACCCCTACACTATCGATCTAAACTACACTACCTTATACGTGTAGAGATGACTCAATTGACTCTCTTTTCCTCTCCAGAGTCATTCGGACTCCACTCTTGGTTAGTGACTTTCTCACATCTACCATGCACGCATAGAGTATCCATCTGAGTACTCAACTTGGGTTAGGGTAAACCATCGGCGTACTAAAATATCTTTGTTCAATCTTTTTAAAATCTCATTCTCAAGGCAGAAAGCCTAAAACATTTATTTCTAGCACGTTCTCGGTAATAATATAAATCCGGTTTAAAAATCACGTGCTAAAATCTCATTATAATTTCAATAAATCACATAACTATATAATGAATATTCTCAGATAAATAATAAATGAATACAATCATTTATATATAAAAACTAATAAGAAATAAATATAATAACGCTTAAAAAACTAGTTTTCTACTCACAAATCGCTCTCTGATCGAATGCGAACCTCCTCTGGAAGTGTCCGATACTTCCCACTTTCACCCTAAGACATCAAATATTCATTTAGGGTCACTTAACTCATTCAAATAACATTCAAAATCAATAAAAATCTTATTTATCTCTATTATTACTCTTTAACGTCTAAACTTTCGGATCTCAATTTCTATTCAATCAAGGTTTTCGAAATCCATTTTCTCTACATGAATCCTACTTATTCTTATATAAGAATACCTCAGAATACTCAATCTCATCGTCGAAAACTCGGAATGAAAATCAACCGGATTAGCTTACTAACGAAAATCACTTTTCGCTCTGGACTTTCGATAACTTCAAAAATCAATCTTCTAATATTCTAACAACCAACCAAGGTTAAATAAATGTTTCGAATGTTAAACGAACGCATTTCAAAGGGTTTCGGAAAACACCCTTCAACTAGTCTGTTTAGCTCCGAAATCGATCCTAAACTTTTTGTTTTCGAAATCTAACTTCAAATGATTATTCTCTAGCCTCTAAAACATTCATCTAATACCTTAGAATCGAAAATGAAACAGGATCCCACAAAAACTCATTTTTGGCCACGACTTCCCTCTCTCGTTTTATCTATTTTTCTTCCATCAAATCACTCATAAACCATACCAAAATCATCCTCACATCTCCCTCTTATCATCCCTAATCTCGGATTCAAAAAAGAAGCAAAAGAGAAAATGGGTTTCATATAAATTAACAAAGATTGAATTGAAATAACTCACCCAATAGGCAATAACTTTGCTTCAAATTTGTTTGCTAGCTAGAGGAGATGATAAGGAGCAACTTTCGTGAAGAAACCGCGGTGAGATACGGACTGGATCACACTCTCTTTCTCCCTCTCTCTCGACGCATGCACGCGAAGCTCTCTCTCGGCCACTCTCGGCTTCTCTCTCCCTCACCCGACCTCTCTCACATTTTCTTTGCTTCTCATGGGCAAAAATGATGAGAATGAGACAAAAAATCAATTTATATATATATTAATGCTCAATTGTTTAAAATTCAAAAAGAAAATCTTACTTTATCACCTCAAACTTTCATTAATTATACTAGTACCCTAAAATCAATTCTATTGGTCACTTGGCACACTTTAGTCTATTTATTTCTTTAACCAATCAATGGATGACATGTGGCACATCTATAGCCACTACTTTTCAAAGACACTTATCTATTTTTTTATTGGTTGAATTAAAATATCTTTTACTTTATTCCGTGAGCTCACCTCCCTTGATTAACACATAAATTGTGGGATCCCTCGCTACGGGGCAAGGCGCTACCTACCGGCCTTGGCTAACCCCACTTACTAGGTACTGTCCCCGGGCCCCTGGGGTTTTGCTTCACCTCCCACACCACTCGAACCCATGACCTGAGCCTCTGAAGTCAAATGGATTCTTAAGTAAAGTGTGTACCATTTAACTTCAAGGGCTTAGGTCATGGGTTCGAGTGGTGTGGGAGGCGAAGCAAAACCCCAGGGGCCCGAGGACAGTACCTAGTGAGTGGGGTCGGCCAAGGCTGGTAGGTAGCGCCCTGCCCTGAGAGGGAGTCCTACATAAATCACACCTATTCACTTGGTAATCTTACCAAGGTCAATCAAACGACATCCAACTTACAATATGAAAATACAATAAACTTCAAATAACACTACTAAAGGCCTATGATTCGAGCGTAACTCAAATCGAAGATTTCTAATACCATAAAATAATAAATCTGGGTGAAGGCTTACATTTTAACTTCAGGATTCTAAACTTATTTCCTCCAATAATTTCTCATTTCAATTCCTAATTCTCTTGGATCCTCTAGTCGACACCCTATTCTTAATGTGAAATTAAATTCGACTTTAAAAACTTATTACTGAAATATCACTATTCAACTGTAGCTAGAATCGAGAGTTTACATACTTTATACTTTCAATTATTATTCTATTGCCAAATTTTAATTCCCTAACCTCACTGATTTTCTATTCTGTCGTTTTTCGATAAGATACACTCCGAATTTTCAGATTCTGCTGTCCCTCATTTAAATCCTATTTAAGGGATCTAATTGACTTTTGGTTAAGTTTAGTTATCTCTTTCTCATTCGGATTCGTTTAAATCTGATAAGTTTTCTATGAAAAATATCTACTATGCCCTCTATTAAATTTTGAACTCTAATAGAATTCTATCGATTCCAAAATTATCTCTATCTTGTCAAGGCTCTCTAATGGTTCGTTTGGATATCTAATTTCACCCTATAGATTTATACTGGAAATACTGTAACACGAGAATGAGGGCTTATATTTTCTCCCTTCTTTATAAAAATTTCATCCTCGAAATTTTATTTACATACCTGAATCTAAAAGATGTGGGTACTGTCTCCACACCTACTCCTCAGGCTCCTATGTTGCCTCCTCAATTGAATGGTTTCTCCACAAAACTTTTACCAACGAAATTATTTTGCTACGAAGAACCTATTCTCTCATATCTAGGATCTGTACTGGACTCTCCTCATAGGTCAGGTTCTCTTTTAATTCCACTGGCTGCTCGATCAATACATGTGAAGAATCTGGCATGTACTTGCAGAGCATCGAGACATGAAATACATTATAATTCCTGGATAACTCTGATGGAAGCTAAAGACGGTAAGCCACGTCTGCAACTCTACCCATCACCTCATAAAGTCCCCTACCGTTATTGGCCTAATAGTTGTTATTATAACCAAACTCGATCAAAGGCAGATAGGAATCCCAACTACCTCCAAACTTCATCACACAGGATCTCAGCATATCCCCTAAAGTCTTAATAGTGTACGCTTGGATTATCCGTCCGTCTGAGAATAAAATGTTGTGCTGAAATGTAACTGAGTGCCTAAAGCTCTCTACAACTAGGCCAAAATCTGGATGTAAATCTAGGATATCTGTCTGATACAATCGAAACTGAAGCTCCTTGTAGCTTGACGATCTCGTTAATATATAAACTGGCTAATTGATCTAGGGAATAAGTACTATGAATTGGAAAAATGAGCTGACTTCGTGAACTGATTAACAATCACCCAAATACTATCATGCCCACTCTGACTGCGGGGAAAACCAACCACGAAATCCATGGTGATATGCTCCCATTTTCACTCTGGGATAGGGAGAGGCTGAGATAAACCTGCTGGTCTCTGATGTTCTGCTTTAACCTGCTGGCATATCAGACATCTGAATACATACTCAGCTATCTCCTTCTTTATACCTTTCCATCAGTAGTGCTCTCTCAAGATATGATACATCTTTGTACTCTCTAGATGCATCGCATAAGCAGAAGAATGAGCTTCATCTAGAATCTCTTTCTTTAGATCTGGCAAGTTTGGGACACATAATCTATGACCCATCATCAAAGTACCATATTGCCTTACATAGAAATCCTGGCCTCTGCCTAACTCAACCTCCTAACGAATCCTGGTCAACCAATGATCCTAACCTTGTGACTTTCGAACCCAATCTACGAGTACTAGTCGAACCTGAAATGAGGCTGGCAGTGCACCTGACTATAGTCTCCAAATGAACCCCTAAAAATCTCATATCCCTCAACAACGGAAGGTACCCTACCCGCAAATGAGCTACAGAACTGTTGGGCTATCTACTCAAAGCGTATGCCACCACATTGGCCTTCCTTGGATGATACAGAATGGAGTAATCACAACTCTTAAACAACTCTAACCACCTTCTCTGCCTCATATTTAATTCTTTCTGAGTGAGCAAATACTATAGGCTCTTGTGGTCTGTGAATATCTGACAGGAAACCTCATATAAGTCATGTCTCTAGATCCTCAGTGTAAATACCACTATAGCTAGCTCCAGATCATAGTAGGGTAATTCTATTCATGCTTCTTCAATTGTCTGGATCCATAGGCTATTACTTTCCCATGCTGCATCAATACACATCCTAAACCCTATCTATAAGCATCATTACACACCATGAATCCCTTGGCTCCTGAAATGAATGTAAGAACGGGAGCTGTGGTCAATCTAGCCTTCAATTCATCAAAGAACTACTCTCAATTGCTCAGCATGTGCCTCCCTACTGCCCAAATACACTAGTATATCATCAATGAACACTATCACAAACTTATATAGGAAATCATGAAACACCCTATTCATCAAGTCCATAAACACTGCAGGTGCATTGGTTAGTCCAAAAGGCATCACCAAAAACTCATAGTGTCCATAACGCGTCCTGAAGGTAGTCTTAGACATATCATCTTCCTTAATCTTCAACGGATGGTATCCGGACCTTAGATCAATCTTCGAAAACACACTAGCCCCCCTGAAGCTGATCAAACAAATCATCAATGTGAAGAAGTGGATACTGGTTCCGAACCATTACTTTATTCAACTCCCTGTAATCAATGAACAACCATGTACTGCCATTTTTTTTCTTTACAAATAACATTGGTGCTCACTAGGGAGAAACACTCAACCGAATAACTCCTCAACTCTTATCCATTAACTCCTCTAACTGCACCTTCAACTCTCTCAACTCAGTAGGTGTCATCTTGTAGGATGCTCTAGCTATAGGTGTTGTCATCGGAATCAGATTAATCTCAAACTTTATCTCCCTGTCTGGAGGCAACTCAAGGAGATCATTTGGGAACACCTCTAGAAACTCCCTAACCACAGGTATATCCTCTAATCTGGCCTATCTCTCAAAAGCGTCCACCACATAAGCCAAATAACCTTCATGTTGCTTTCTTAACATCTTCTGAGCTGTCATAGTTGATACTATAAAAAAAAAAAAAAAAGTCCGACGCTCACCCCGAAATACCACACCTGGTTCCCTTAAAATACTAAATCTGTCTTCCTTTCGGAAATAATTAACTATAGCGCGATGAGTGGCTAACCAGTCCATCCCCAGTATCACATCAAAATCGTGAATATCCATCACCACCAAACTGACTGGGAATGCTCTCAGAAACGAAGGAGTAAGTAGCTCCCGGATCTACTAAGGTATGAATATCAAAACCAGAGAGGGAAATTGCACCTATAACCACCTCGGGCGTCGCCTCCGCCTCCTACTAAGTGACAACAAAAACCCTGGCCTGAACTGGAGGTCTCCCTAGCTGGCCTCTGAATGGAGCACCTATACCTCGACCTAACTGACTAGGGGTCCTTGGTCCTCTCTCCTGTAAACCTCCTCTACCTCGCGACTGCCCTTCACTAGGCTGAACTTGAGTCGTTGGTCTCGACTCACTACTCTCTACAGTAGTCCTCTACGGACAATCTCTCTTTAGGTGTCTTTCCTGACCACAATAATAGAACCCAGTACGACCAAAATGACACTCTCCCTAATGTCACCTCTCGTAGGTCGCACACTAGGGTACTCTACTTTGGCTACTACCTCTGTCCTAAGACCCGGACGGAGATCTCACCGAACCTTGACTGGATGTGGCTCCCTGACTCTGTTACCTCTTTGAAGGTCCTCCAGACTTACTATTAGCATTGGGGGTTTTACTAGGTCCCCCTGTCTACCATCCTTGGCGTGGTCCCCTCTTTTACTGCTGCTGTCCTCTCTCAGCCTGAATGATCCGCTCAACTCTCAAAGCTACCTCTACTAATCTTCCATACTTTCTGTGTGAGACCCCTCTCCGCGGGGTAGGGCGCTACCTACCTGCCCCAATTACTAGGTACTGTCCCCGGGCCCCTGAGGTTTTGCTTCGCCTCCCACACCATTAAAACCCATAACCTGAGCCCCTGAAATTAAATGGATTCTTAGAGTAAGATGTGTACCAATTGAGCTAGTAGCTAGTGAGTGGGGCCGGTCGAGGCCAGTAGATAATGCCCTGCCCTGAGAGGGGGTCTTACACTCTGTACTCGGTAGTAGCTACATATGCCTTGATTCTGAAATTCAGGCCTTACAGGAATTTATGGCACTTGTTGGCTTCATCATCGACGATGAATGGTGCCACTCTAGATAACTCTAGAATAAAACCTTTCATTGAAATATTCTTTAAACTGCTCCCATGATAGTGGAGTGGTCACTCTCCTCCTCACCGAATCCCACCAGTCTCTAGCAGAAGCTCGCAGGAGGAATGAAGCAATAGATACTCTCTGCTGGTCCTCACACTTCATCTGCTCTAGAACCCTCTTTGTACTCTCTAACCACTCTAGAGCTGCATTAGGACCCCCTGATCCATCAAAACCCTCGGTACCTAGCTTTCGTGCTCTCTCTACGGTACTGCCTGGTGCGCGAGGTCTCATGCCCTGCATAATTTGGGCTAGTCTCTCAATAGGATCAACTGGTAGCCCTGCCACTGCTGGCTCTGGCTGCACCCCAGGCTGAGGCTCATTTACGGACTCATGAATAGGCTCCTCAGCCTTAGGTGGAGCGAAAGGAACAGGTGGAGTCTCAGTGGCGGCTCTGCGTGCACGAGGACAACTGGCTAGACGCATATCTCTACTACAGTCAAAACAATGTATGTCATGCAAAAGTTTTATAACTCAACGCAATAAAATACTTAAATGACTTTTGGATGCACTATTTTTCAAAATTTTCTAAACACTTTAAACCAAAAGCTCTGATACCAAATTGATGGAACCCTTCCCGAATCTCTCCTCTGGACCCAAGAACGACCCCGTAGTACCCCGATAGAACTCCAACAGACCCTAACTTTAGCTCGAAGAAATCCCATCGAAGCATCGAAACTCCTTTTAAACTTATTTTGAAATTATTTATTAGATGATAAGAGTTAAAATTTTTCGTTTTTCTAATGAAAATCCAGTAGCGTACCAGCTGTTTATTGAACTATGCCACCCTGCAAATTCAAAAGCAATTTAATGACAATTCTATGTCAACAAATCTCCACTACCAGGGGCCTCTAGCCCTCATCCAAATTCAATCTTAACTCAAATATTTACATTTTCAAAAATAAGGGAAAACTAGAATTTTCTTTTTAAAACATTTTAGTAAAACGTGCATCCAGCAACTGATATATATATATTTATAATTTTACATTATTTACACCATAATTTATATATAACAAACATGCATGACCAAAAGCATGAGTTATAAAATAGGATGTAGTGGTTCGTCAATCTATCCGCATGTCAGTCTAAGCCTCGTCTGCCTGACGACTTGCTCCTACGCCTAAGGAAATATTTTAATAAACACATGGAAAACAAATGGTGAGTACAACTCAGTGAGATAAACATTAAACAATCCATAAGCTAAAGTGTTTTTCTGAAATACTTTTTATACTTTACAATCAAAACTGTTTCTGAAACTTATTTCGAATTTCTTTTTAAAACTTTTTTATTTCTCGCCTTGTTGGTAATCCAGGGAAACTACTCCTGTCGTGGCCGCATAAGTCTCTAGCTAACTACTAAGACTGAGGGAATCTACCATATGTAGTCACCGATGTGCGACTCTGGGCACACATTACCCCTACACAATCAGTCTAAACTACACTACCCTGTACATGTAGAGGGTTACTCAATTGACTCTCTTTTCCTCTCCGAAGTCGTTCGGACTCCACTCTCGGTTAGTGACTCTCTCACATCTACCATGCACGTATAGAGTATCCATTTGGTACTCAATTGGGGCTAGGGTAAACCATCGGCGTACTAAAATACCTTTGTTCAATCTTTTTAAAATCTCATTCTCAAGGCAGAAAGCCTAAAACATTTATTTCTAGCACGTTCTCGGTAATAATATAAATCCGGTTTAAAACTCACGTGCTAAAATCTCATTATAATTTCATTAAATCACATAACTAAATAATGAATATTCTCAGATAAACAATAAATGAATACAATCATTTATATATAAAAACTAATAAGAAATAAATATAATAACGCTTAAAAAACTAGTTTTCTACTCACAAACCGCCCTTCGATCGAATGCGAACCTCCTCTGGAAGTCTCCAATACTTCCCACTTTCACCCTAGGACATCAATTTAGGGTCAGTTAACTCACTCAAATAACATTCAAAATCAATAAAAATCTCATTTATCTCTATTATTACCCTTTAACGTCTAAACTTCCGGATCTCAATTTCTATTCAATTGAAGTTTTCGAAATCCATTTTCTCTACATGAATCCTACTTATTCTTTTGTAGGAATACCTCAGAATACTCTGTTAGTGATGTGCCCTATAACCAATCAACCTTAGGTTGTGTTTATGTATATTTCATTTTAATAAAACGGTAATATTATAATTCAGTATATATTCTTATATTCAACTGCGTAATAAAGTCCCTAGTACATATAACACTGTGTAAAGGAAATCATGAAAGATTTCATGATATGAGATTCCTATTACATGCAAATGTGTTTATACTTAAATATCCCTAGTCATAGTATTAATGAGACGGGACATCATTAGTACGGATAGACTAGCACTTGTTATACTCCTCGATTGGATCGAGCAGTAGTTCTCATAAGCTGATGGCATATGAGATGCCTAAAGTAAACATGTGGATGCTTGTTTAGAATGAGTACATTGGATGACCTGATTGTAAGATGACCACATGGATATTTTTATGTTAGTGATCGCATCTTAACATAGTAGTAGGTGCAAGTATCCTTTAACTTGAGATCTCCAAAGTACATTGAGTATCGACTATCGTCCTTTAATGCCATTCCTTGTTGACTCGGAGAGTTGACTCATATAGTAGTACTTGGGTTCGACATGAGCTACTCGAGCGTAGTTGAGTAATCAATAAAGGATTCGTCACTTCTTATAGTAGAAGAAGATATCTTACAGCCTCTTAAGAAAATCGTTATTCTAGGAATCTCTAGCTAGACTGATCGTACCAGTGGGAGAGTCTCACAAGATACGTAATTGGGAATAACGGAGTTCGAGAACAAGAACTAATAAATTTGGGCTAGACATGACTTAGTCATTCTAGTGAGAGTTGACACACAGTCTATACTCATAACCGAATGAGATATGTTATGACGAAAGGATGAATTGCACGGTAATTGTCTATGGAAAGGTATTGTTCTAGCCACGGACAATTCTAGGCACTTGGGTGGTCATGATGCATTGCTAGATGCCAATCTTGATCTATTTGGAATCAATTAGTTGATTGGTGAATCAAGGATTAAATCAAAAGGTTTAATTTGATCTAATCCTAATTTGATTAGGATTATAATTCATTCCGAGTTTACCAACGTGTTCAAATGGGTTTTCAAATATGGACTTTGGTTGACCCACCTGAAGGGATAAAACCCATAGAGTGCAAATGGGTGTTAAAAAAGAAGACTGATATAGAGGGTAATGTGGTTACCCATAAAGCTCGCTTAGTAGCAAAAAGATATCGTCAGAAGCAAGGAATTGATTATGACGAGACCTTTTCTCTAGTAGCTATGCTTAAATCCATAAGAATACTTCTTGCTATTACTAATTATGATTATGAGGCAAATGGATGTAAAAACAGCTTTCCTTAACGAAAATCTGATCGAGGAAGTGTATATGACATAACCCGAGGGATTTACATTCAAAGATAACAATAAAGTATGTAAGCTGCAAAGGTCGATTTATGGACTTAATCAAGCATCTAGGAGTTGGAACATTCGTTTTGATGAGACAGTCAAAGAGTTTAGATTCTTACAAAACATGGATGAACCTTGTGTATACAAAAAGGTCAATGGGAGTGCAATAGTTTTCTTAGTATTATATGTGGATGACATATTGCTTATAGGAAACGATGTCTCAGTTCTTCAATCAATCAAGATATGGCTTTCTAAGAAATTCTCCATGAAAGACCTCAGTGAAGCAACCTATATACTGGGGATAAGGATTTATAGAGATAGATCCAAAAGGTTGCTAGGTCTAACGCAATCTACATATATAGATAAGATGCTAAAAAAGTTTAGCATGGATCAATCCAAAAGAGGATATTTACCCATGTCACATGGGATAAATCTCTCCAAGTCTATTGGTAAACAAGATATAAAGATTGAAAAAATTCCCACGGATCGGAATATTGCAGATCTAATGACTAAACCACTTCCCCAAAAGAAATATGATGTTCATGTAAACATCTTTGCTATTAGATACATTGGTGATTGGATCTAGTGCAATTAAGAGTATGTTAGTGATGTGCCCTAGAACTAATCAACCTTAGGTTGTATTTATGCATATTTCATTTTAATAAAACGGCAATATTATTATTTAGTATATATTCTTATATTCAATTGCGTAATAAAGTCCCTAGTACATATAACGCAGTGTAAAGGAAATCATGAAAAAGTTTATGATATGAGATTCCTATTACATGCAAATGTGTTTATACTTAAATATCCCTAGTCATAGTATTAATGAGACGGGACATCATTAGTACGGATAGACTAGCACTTGTTATACTCCTCGATTGGATCGAGCAGTAGTTCTCATAAGCTGATGGCATATGAGATGCCTAGAGTAAACATGTGGATGCTTGTTTAGAATGAGTACATTGGATGACCTGATTGTAAGATGATCACATGGATATTTTTATGTCAGTGATCTCATCTTAACATAGTAGTAGGTGCAAGTATCCTTTGACTTGAGATCTTCAAAGTACACTGAGTATCAACTATCGTCCTTAAATACCATTCCTTGTTGACTCGGAGAGTTGACTCATAAGGTGGTACTTGGGTTCGACATGAGCTACTCGAGCGTAGTTGAGTGATCAATAAAGGATTCATCACTTCTTATAGTAGAAGAAGATATCTCACGGCCTCTTGAGGAAATCGTTATTCCAGGAATCTCTAGCTAGAGTGATCATACTAGTGGGAGAGTCTCCCAAGATACGTAATTGGGAATAACGGATTTCGGGAACAAGAACTAATAAATTCGAGCTAGACATGACTTAGTCATTCTAGTGAGAGTTGACACACAGTCCATACTCATAACCGAATGAGATATGTTATGACGAAAGAATTAATTGCATGGTAGCTGTCTATGGAAAGGTATTGTTCTAGCCACGGACAATTCTGGGCACTTGGGTGGTCATGATGCATTGCTAGATGCCAATATTGATCTACTTGGAATCAATTAGTTGATTGGTGAATCAATGATTAAATCAAAAGGTTTAATTTAATCTAATCCTAATTTGATTAGGATTATAATTCATTCCAGGTTGTCAAGTGTTTGGATACTTAATGGGTCACACACTTAAGCGACTCGATGTACAGTGTAAAATGGCTATTCAATAGGATTTAATATATTAACATGAGATGTTAATATTAATGATGATAAAATAAAATAATGGCTCATTTATTTTATTAGGATCAATTTAATTTAATTAGATTAAATTAAAATTGGACCTAAAACTAATGGGTTAGTCAAATTCCTAATGGACTTAGATTATGGTTTCTTTTCTTGGCCCAAAAGAAAGACTAGATTGCCTACAAGTACCCACGTGATAAGGTAGCAAACAACAATCTTTTTAGAAAAAATTAGGGCAAAACAAAAAGCTCTCAATATCACCACATAGCCAACCACCTTAACTAGCACATAGGGTGTTTGGCTATTGCCACCTCTAATTGGGTTTAAACATTGTGTTGCTATATGGATACCTTAGAGGCGATTCTATGCTTGGATCGCTAGTGGATTAGATCATACAAAAAGGGAAGGAGCCACCAACGAAGGTATGGTTTCAATAAAACACCCTATGTATGTTTAATTGTATTGGTTTTAAACTAATCTAGAGTGATCCAACTTGGGTTTTTGGTTTTTGTTTGTTGTAAATTTTTGTTTTTCCGTTGTGCTATGATGTATGAGATGCATACAAAAACCCAACATACCCAATCTCATTGTCGAAAACTCGAAATGAAAATCGACCGGATTAGCTTACTAACGAAAATCACTTTTCACTCTGGACTTCTGATAACTTCAAAAATCAATCTTTTAATGTTCTAACACCCAACCAAGGCTAAATAAACCGTTTCGAACATTAAACGAATGCATTTCAAAGGGTTTCGGAAAACACCCTTCAACTAGTCCGTTTAGCTCCAAAATCGATCCTAAACTTTTTGTTTTCAAAATCTAATTTCAAAAGGTTATTCTCTGGCCTCTAAAACATCCATCTAATGCCTTGGAATCGAAAACGAAATAGGATCCCACAAAAACCCATTTTTGGCCCCGACTTCCTTCTCTCGTTTTATCTATTTTTCTTCCATCAAATCACTCATAAACCATACCAAAATCACCCTCACATCTCCATCTTATCATCCCTAATCTCGGATTCGAAAAAGAAGCAAAAGAGAAAATGGGTTTCATATAAATTAACAAATTTTAAACTGAAATAACTCACTCAATAGGCAATAACTTTGCTTCAAATTTGTTTGGATAGCTAAAGGAGATGATAAGGAGCAACTTTCATGAAGGAACCGCAGCGAGATACGGATCGGATCACACTCTCTTTCTCCCTCTCTCTCGGCGCACGCACGCGAAGCTCTCTCTCGGCCACTCTCGACTTCTCTCTCCCTCACCCGACCTCTCTCACGTTTTCTTTGCTTCTTACGGTCAAAAATGATGAGAATAAGACAAAAAAAATCAATTTATATATATATATTAATGCTCAATTGCAAAAACGTTCCTCAAGAAAATCTCACTTTATCATCTCAAACTTTCATTAATTATACTAGTGCCCCAAAATCAATTCTATTGATTTACTTGGCACACTTTAGTTCACTTATTTCTTCAATCAATCCATGGATGACATGTGACACATCCATAGCCACTACTTTACAAAGACACTTATCTATTTTCTTATTGGTTGAATTAAAATATCTTTTACTTTATTCTGTGAGCTCACATCGCTTGATTAACATATAAATCACGCCTAATCACTTTGTAATCGTACCGGGGTCAACCAAACGACATCCAACTTGCGATATGAAAATATAATAAATTTCAAATAACACTACTGGAGGCCTACGATTCGATCATAACTCAAATCTAAGATTTCTAATACCATAAAATAATAAATCTGGGTGAAGGCTTACATTTTGACTTTAGGATTCTAAACTTATTTCCTCCAATAATTTCCCATTTCAATTCCTAATTCTCTTGGGTCCTCTAGTCGACACCCTATTCTTAATATGAAATTAAATTCAACTTTAAAAACTTATTACTAAAATTTACTATTCAATTGTAGCTAAAATCGAGGGTTTTCATACTTTATACTTTCAATTATTATTCTATTGCCAAATTTTAATTCCCTAGCTTCACTGATATTCTATTCTGTCGTTTTTCGATACGATATACTCTGAATTTTCAAATTCTGTTGTCCCTCATTTAAATCCTATCTGAGGGATCTAATTAACTTTTGGTTAAGTTTAGTCATCTCTTTCTCATTCGGATTCGTTTAAATTCGATAAGTTTTCTATGGAAAATATCTATTATGCCCTCTATTAAATTTTGAACTCTAATTGAATTCTATCAATTCCAGAATTATCTCTATCTTGTCAAGGCTCTCTAATGGTTCATTTGGGTATCTAATCTCACCCTATGGATTTATACTGGAAATACTATAACACAAGAATAAGGGCTTACAGATTATTTGAATGATTTTATTGTTTTTGGTGGCTATGAAATTGAAAGAATGATGTTAGTAGTCGGGGTGAATTTTCGGCCAAACTAGAGTGTGTATGTGTTTGAATTGATTTTGGTGTTTTGATGAAACTATATGATATTTGGTATGATTTTAAGTTGATGTGTATCAATGGAATGAAAAGAAAATGTTTGTGTTTGGTTACCATGGTGATTTGGCCAAGAGGGCATATTGGTGCTCAAATGATTCCTTGATTATTTTGATGTGTTTTTATCAATTTGTGCATGTGATTAAGTGAGTTTGAATTAAGAAAATGGAAGGAATCGAATGCAACGTTAAATATATTAGTTTATGCTAATTTTGGTGGTTTAAGATGAATATGATGTTTTAAGTGAAAATAGATTATTAAATGCTCATTTTTATTAAATAGATGGTAAATTTTAAAGTATGATGTGTATTGTAGGTGGAAAGGAAGCAAAAGAATCGAGGGAGAAAAATCGAAGGGCAAATTAGTGATTTGTGGGATATGTGAGTAAAAATATATTTTATGAATCGTTAAATGCTTATTTTGCTATTTTAAAGCATATATGTGTTGGTAATGCATTTAGGATTGAAAACATTAGTTTATGGATATTTCATGTATTGCTTGAAAGAAAAATGTTTTATGTATGAAAGGTTTGAAACGATGATGTTTATGTTTTAATGGTTTTTATACAATATGTTTCATACTTTTAAGTTTATGGAATAAAGGAAATCGATTTTGAATGATATGTGAAAGAAATGTTTTCAAACGTCAATGACTTACCCCATATTATATGTTATATGTTATAGATTATGATTCAGACCCGGCCATTATACCCCAATGTATATGACAAATGTTGGGAGGGCGTGTCACTAACATCGGGGGGACTGAGTCAGTCGGTCGAGTTGTGTCGCCTTCTACATATGTGGGATATCATCTCACTCGCGTATGCGATGCAAAAAATTCTGTTGCGTGTGGTGAGATGTCTCATGTATACCTTCACAATGACCGTCATTGATCGAATCACCACGTAACTATGTTATGATGATTCTCTGGGTTCCATTGGTGCAGTTTTACTATGAAAAGGAAAATTTTAAGTTATGAAATAAATGAAATATCATTATGTTTTTATGCTTGAAACTGTATTTTAAGATTTCTCATAAATTTATTAAAGTTTATGATTTTGATTTCGAAAACGTTATGAAAAAAAATAATTTCTTTTAAAAGTGTTTTTGAGAGGTAATCCGAAAGAAATAGTTTTAATACAAAATCTTAATACTCACTTAGCTCCTTTAACTCACCATTCTCTGTTTTATGTTTTATGAAAATCTCCTCAGGTGTAGAAACTAGCAGTCAAAGTGCTCTCTCCTTACCTCAGATTAGGTGGGCTAGCCATGAACGATGCTCTGCGAAGTCACATATTGCATATTTTAATTTCATTAAAAATTTATAGTTTTGGTTGTTAAGAATTTTATGAATTTTATCACGGTTATGGTGTTATGTTGTATTCATTTAAATAAAATGAATTGATGCCTATATGTATTTACAATGTAAATATTTTGAAATGTGTATACATATTTTTTATTTTATGCATGAAAAGTGTGTTTGAGATGATTTTATTGAACAAGATCTATTGTGGTTAGGTGATAGTTTTGAAACGGACCGGAGGTCCAATATCGTAATGGAGAATGTTGTTTGAAATATTGAAGTTTTATTGAATTGTTTTTCAGGTGATTTGAATTTTTGGGAAACTTTGAAAAATAGTCGTTGTGCTGTCAAAATTTTTCTAGAAAACCTAAATTATGGAAAAGAAATATTTTATAATTGATGATTCATATGTTTATGAAATTATTTAAGTTTTAGGGTTTACTCCACAGTATCCTTTTAGTGATGCTAGCTAGAGTCCAAAAGGGCTTCGTGGCATGTATGGTAGGATCACGGGAGCTCCGAAAAGGGAAATTCAAGGCGGGTCTTGTCAAACACATTCCCTCCTGCCATTAGTGATAGACGCCCTCGATACTGTCAATACGCGCTTAGGGTATTCAACCTCGATTGGTAATATCTAAAATATCTCTAGGGCATACCATAAGCTCACAAATACATTTCCAATTAAGTTGTTTTTCATCATGAAATTAGTATCTCAAACAACTTTCTAAAATTCATGCATGAGATATTCTTGTTGAATTTACTTACTTTAAATTAATTTCTAGCATTTCAAAGCATGAGTTTTAATATAACATACAACTTCATTGAATTGAAAATAATCATATCAAAACATTTCGAAATGACACTCACCTATTGTTAACTCACGATAAGACACGATTTAGGGTTCTCTCGTTTCCATTTGACCTACATATGATTACATTCTAAGATGACGTCACAACCAGATTTATTCATATATACTTCCTATTCGAAATTCCTAATATCTAAGCATGTAAAACCCTTAAAACGATGTTTAACTTCACATTAATGTATTAAACGAAATTTTGTATCATTCTAGCTCATGTTGACCAAACCTTCTCTAAACTTTTACACCAACCATTTCACTTAATTTCCCCATCATAATCATGCTCAAATACATGAAAAAATGATGTCAAATCAAGTAAAATTCATAAAACTCACAAGCTAGCAACATAGTATGGTTTGGCCGTGAGATACATCACTTAACATTCAATGGATTCCTTTTCAAATTTCATGTTAATTTCACTATCAACATAACTCATATAATCATTTAAAACAACCAAACACAATTATCCATAACTTGAAGATACCTATGGCCAAATACATAACATATGACCATACTAGCTTTTGCTTCCCATTTCAACATCCTAATGTGATAATTTAACACCTTTACATGCAATGAAATTATTTAAATAAATTAAACACAACTTGGACCATAAAAACCCTCACTTGGCTGTGTACTGCCCCCAACCTAACATCAAGATTTCTTTAAGTTTTTCCACATGAAATTATATAAAATCACACTGATTCTCATGGTAAGAAAACTAGTATCCTAAACAACATCAACTTGAATCTAAATCAAAAAGTCATCTTCACTAGTAAACTTACTAATTTCTCTTGAGTCACTAGTCTTACTTTCCCACCAATTTGAAGTCTCAAATCTTTAAATCCATACATACAAACCACGTTAAAATCACATAAATCTCATTAGGAAACATTGATCCATATATTTACATATATAAGTCAAGGAAACTTGAACCTTACCACTTGAAAACAATTTGATCTTGTTAGATATCACTCTTAGGCTTATACACAACTTTTGTATGGCTTGAAAATCACTCAAAATTGCTTCAAAATGATTAGATGCAGGAAGCTATCCTTGGTTCTGTTTCTACCAAATTGCACCCTCTCCACTCCCTCAATTTTCTTTCTTGATTTTTCTAGTTACTTCACTTTATATAGTCTCTAGATTGCCTTAATAATTGCCCCCAAACTAACTTTGAATTTACGAGTTTACCATTAGTTAGGCTTGAAAGCTTTTGATTGGTTGAAACCTAAAAACCATTTCAATTCTAACTAATTTCATTTCATTTCAACCAAATACTAGCTAATTTGTTATATTATCTCTAAAATTATCATTATATCATTCTTATCTCTACACTCCCATGCATTCTATCATATTTCTAAATTTTCCAAAATGCCCTTATACATGTTTTTACTAATTTATTTAATCATACTCCTTTTTGGTAATTTTTTTGACACTGATTTCATGTTAGACTCTAATTGATTACCATACCACTTTTCGTATTCGAATTTATTTTCGGTTTATCCGAAATTTCTACTAGAATTTAATTATACAACTGAGCACTTTAAATTATTTTATCATTAATAAATAAGGGCATACTTTATACAATACATATACAGTAATAGAATCGAAATGATATATTACAAATTCTCCACCCTTATAAAATTTCGTCTCCAAAATTTACAAAACTTATCTATTGAAAAAGGTAAGGATATCGTTGGCACATCTGATCCTTATGCTCTCATATGGCTTCTTCTACGTCATGATTCCTCTATAGAACCTTTACTAAGGGAATGACTTTATTATGCAAGACCTGTTCCCTATAATCTAGAATTTAGGTTGGTTCTTCTTAATAAGTTAAGTTTTCCCTTAGTTCCACGGGTTGATCTCTAAGTATATGAGAGAGATCAGGAATATACGTTTGGAGCATGGATACATGAAATACATCATAGATTCTAGCTAATTATGGTGGCAGCTTCAACCTGTACGCCACTGATCTAACTCTGTCCATGATCTCATATGGCCCAATGTAGCGTGGACTCATTTTACCATGCTTTCTAAATCTGACCACACCTTTCCATGGAAAAATCTTGAGAAATACTTTATTACCAATTTCAAACTCAAGGTCCCTATGGCGATTATCCACATAACTCTTTTGACTATCACTCGCTGTCTTAAGCCTGTCCCTGATTACTTTAATTTTCTCTGAAGTGATCTGGACAAGCTCAGAACCTATCAGTTTCCTTTCACTTACCTCATCCCAACACACTGGAGTCTTACACTTCCTTCCATAAAGTGTCTCGTATGGGGCCATACCAATATTGGTTTGATAACTGGTATTATAAGCAAACTCCATGGGTAGTAGGTGCGTGTCCCAACTTCCCCTGAATTCCAGGACACATGATTTAAGCATATCTTCAAATGTCTGGATTGTTCGTTCAGATTGATTGTCGGTCGAGATGAACGGTTGTGCTAAAATTTAACCTCATGCCTAAAGCTTTTTATAGATTGGGCCAGACTTTGATGTAAACCTAGGATCACAATCTGAAATGATAAAAATCGACGTACTATGGAGTCTGACTATTTCATCGATATAGAGCTAGGCTAATTTGCTTAAGGGGTAATCATTTCTGATTGATAGGAAATGAGCGAACTTTGTCAATCTTTCCACTATAACCCAAATTGCATCATGCCCCATTTGACCACGTGAAAGCCCTACTACAAAATCCATGACAATCTTCTCCTATTTCCATTCTAAGATAAGGAGGGATTGCAACAATCCTGCCAATTTTTGATGCTCTGTTTCACTTAATGACAGGTTAAGCATCGGGAGACAAAATCTGCTATCTCCTTCTTCATCCCTTTCCACCAATAATGCTCTTTCAAGGTATCGTACATCTTCATACTGCTCAGATGCATGGCATAAGCTGAGTAGTGGGCCTCTTCTATAATCTTCTTTTTTAGATCTTCCTCACCCGGTACGCATAAGCGTTGATCTATCATCACCGTACCATCTTCCCTGATTACAAAGTCTTATCTCTATCCACTCTCTATTTCCTTCCTCAATTTTTTCAACTGGGGATCATGTTTTTGTTGTTCCCTTATTTGATCTACCAAGATGGGGCGGACATGAAAGGTAGCTTATAATGCCCCTGAGTCTGCCACATCTAACCTCACTCCCAAAGACCTCAGTTCTATCAAAAGCGAAAAGTACACAATCTTTAGCTGTGCTAACAAACTAGTAGTTCTCCTGCTCAAGGCATCGACCACTATATTGGCCTTTCTGGGGTGGTACTCTATTGTAT
Source organism: Dimocarpus longan (assembly GCA_022984855.1). NCBI lineage: Eukaryota > Viridiplantae > Streptophyta > Magnoliopsida > Sapindales > Sapindaceae > Dimocarpus > Dimocarpus longan. The sequence continues at coordinate 2,093,175 of CM041026.1, forward strand.
AATCATAGTCTTTTATCAACTCTAATCATTTCCTTGCCTCATATTTAATTCCTTCTAAGTGATCAAATATTGTAGACTCTTATGATCCATAAAGATTCGACAAGGGATACCATACAAGTAATGCCTCCAAATCCTTAGTGTAAATACCACTGCCGCAAGCTCTAGATCATAGGTTTGATAGTTCTACTCATACTTCTTTAATTGTTTAGAAGCATACATTATGACTTTATCATTTTGCATCAAAACACAACCCAAACCCTGTCTCAAGGCATCACTATTTACAGTAAAACAATATTTCCTCGTTGGTAATGTTAATACTGAAACCGATGTCAACCTCTTTTTAAGCGCATCAAAACTTTGCTAACTAACGTTTGACCATTCAAACTTTTCTTCTTTTTTTGTCAATCTGGTCAGTGGAGCTGCTATTCTAGAAAACCGCTCGATGAACTTTCTATAGTAGCCTACCAACCTGAGGAAGCTTCTAACTTCGATCACATTTATGGAGGTCTGTAGTTTGTAATATCTTCTATCTTTTAAGGATCCACACTAAGCCCTTCAACTGAAATGACATGACCCAAGAAAATAATTATGTTTAACCAAAACTAGCACTTACTGAACATAATGTATAGCCGGTGCTCTCATAAGGTCTGTAGCACTATCCTAAGAAGTTTTGCATGCTTCTCATGACTACTTGAGTACACTAGGTTGTCAACAATGAACACAATCATGAATTTATCCAAGTAAGCTTGGAAGACCCTATTCATTATATCCATAAATACGGTCAGGACATTTGTCAATCCAAAAAGCATAACTAAAAACTCATAATGCTCATACCGAGTCCTGAAAGCAATCTTCAGTCCATCTTCTTTACGAACTTTCAACTGATGATAATCCGATCTCATGTCAATCTTTGAATACACTTTAGATTCTAATAACTGATCAAACAAATCATCAATTCTCGGGAGCAGATACTGGTTCCGTATTGTCACCCTATTCAGCTATCTATAGTCAATACACAACCTTAAGCTCTCATTCTTTTTCTTGACGAACAAAACTAGAGCCCCTCATAAAGAAGTGTTGGTTCTTATAAAACCCTTATTTAATAATTCTTCTATCTGCACTTTCAATTTTTTCAACTCAGACGGGGCCATTCTGTAAGGAGTGATTGAGATCAGCTTGGTTCCTAGGATCAAATCTATCTCAAACTGTATCTCCTTATCTAGGAGTAAACCTAAAAGATCCTCCGGGAATACATCTAAGAACTCTCTAACCATCGAAATATCTTCTAATCAAACCTCATCCTTTTTCTGTTCAACCATATAAGCTAAATATCCCTTATATCCTTTATGGGGTATCTTACTAGCTATCATGGCAATCATAATATTGGCGGCAAGTACTTTCCATATTCCACGGAACACCACCTCTGGTTCCCCTGATCTGATTAATCTAACTTCCTTCTTATAACAATCAACAGTGGCCTGATGTTTGGATAGACAATCCATCCCTAAGATTATATCGAAATCCTGAATATTCAATACATTTAGATCCGCCGGGAACTCCTTGCCTTTTATCATTATCTTACTACTCACCATTACCTTTTTCGCCAAAAGTGAGTCTCCAGCAAGGATGAAAACTATTACACCACCATCTAACAACTGTAATTCCACATTGTCCTTAGTAGAAAAATGTACGAACACAAAAGAATGTTTGGCTCCAAAGCCTATTAATACATATGCATCATGGTCAATGATAGAAATCATACTAGTGACTACCTCCGAAGTGGCACTCGCTTTTTATTGGGTGACAACGGACACTCGAGTCTGTGTACGGGGTCTCCTTAATTGATCGATAAGAGGTACTCACCTACCCTCTGTACCTCTAACTGAAGCTGTGGCACTCCGCCCTTTAATCTAAGAGCCTCTACCTCCTTATATCTAGCCAACACTGGTCTATGTGGGTGCTGCTGAGGTCCAACCTCTGAGCTCGCAATAGTGGCTAACTGTGAGTACTCTCTCACATAATGGTCTTTCTGCCTACAATGATAACAAGTAGAGTTATTCCTTTTACATTCGCCCACATGTCTCTTCTTATATGTATTACACTCTAGCACCAAACTTCTCATGTTACGAGAGCCTCTGGGCACTGTAGGCGGCCTAACTGATCCTTGACTGGATGATGCTCCTCGGCTCATCCTCTTGCCACTAACCCATCTAAACTTAGTCTTCTTCTTGGCAAACTTGCTAGGCTCTTCCTGAGGCAGACTGGATCTGCTACGTTTACCTTCCAATTTCCCACTCTGGGCAATGGTTGTGGCATTCCTCTCTACTTTCATTGCAGCTTCTACCATCTCCCCATAATGTGTCTGAAGGGCCAATGATAAATGGATCCTGAGGCTGGGATTTAGACTCGCAATAAATCTCTTGCACTTCTGCTCTTCATCCTCAGCAATAAAGGGGATAATCCAGACTACCTTAGAAAATTTCTTTTCATACTCTGTTACGGATGTCGAACTCTGCTCCAGTCTAAAGAATTCTTCAATTCGGGCAACCTTATAGCTCTTCGAATAGAATTTGTCTGTAAACTCTTTTTGAAACTGTGCCCATGATACCTCATTTGGATGTCGCCTCTTTAAAGCCTCCTACCAATCTTTTACTCTATCTTCCAAGATGAAAGTGGAGAATAGTACTTTTTATTCATCAGAGCACCCCATGACTTTATAGATCTTGCTCGCCCAATCTAACCCAGCTAGGGCACTCTCGGAATTGCCACTCCCATCAAATGGTTTCGTCCCTAGTTTACAGACACGCTCAATCGAACATTTTGGTTCCTCTAGGGTCTCTCATGGTTGACACATTACCGCCATTAGTATTTAAGCCACCTAGTCCGCATTAAAATTTCTACCGGCTGGTTTCGCAGGTCCCAACAGTCCTAGATAGGGCTGATTCATAGGGGCGTTCATGGACCCCATCACGAGTTTAGCCTCTCGAACAAATAGTACATCAGGTGCTGGAGCCTCTGGTGTGACTCTCTTAAGACCCTACGGTCTTGTCGGTGCATATTGTTGTGATTTCAACAAATAAAAAAATTATGTAACACATGACACTTTTGAAATCATATGCATGAAAAACAATGAAATTTTTTCAAGTTGCTTTGTCACATAACAATGTAAAAACACTTTATAAAATCAAACATAAATATATGCAACCCTATTTCAAATCGGGCAACCCCATGGTGGCTCTCCAGTCAATATCTGATCCGATTGAAAGATGTTGTGCAAATTTTAGTACTCGCAAGTGCACGAGTCTATTGTAAAATAGATTATATAAGTATGAGGTCGATCCACAGAAATTGAGAAAATATTAATCTAAATCTAAATTACATTTAATTCTAATCTAGTTAACAATATTTGAAAATTGAGAATTAATTAAAACTAAAACAAATAGAATTCTAAATTGACAAAATATATTAGATTGCAAATTCAAACAATAAACGAGAAATCTGAGGTTCAGAATCCACCATTATCAACTTATAATGTTTTACTATTCAAAGTATTATTATCAAAAATTAAAGAAACAACTTAGAAATCAATATGTTGTTTTCTCAGGATTTATCAATTAAGCTTATAAAATAAATCTTATATAAATTCTTACTTCAAGACTTGAAATTTATAAGATCTAAGTATTATATGTATCCAATATTGAAAAACAAATAATCAAAAATCTTATATTTAAACCTTTCAATTCAAAGTCAAATTAATAAAATAATATTGTAACAACCAAAAATACTTGATATTAAAGGTGAAACAATTTTTATTTTATCAATCGATGAAACTAAGAATTATTAAACATTAAAACAAAATTGATAATAATATTCAAACAGCAAAATCATTATAAAGTTAATAATGGTTTCATCCTACACCTCAGAAAAGAAAACTAAACAATCATGGTGATAACAAAAACAAATAAATCAAAACCCGGCATAATCTCTATGAACTTTGGCTTCTGTCTTGTCTTGTTCTATTATACTCTTGTTCTTTTTTTTCTCCACCAAAGCTGCTATCTTCTTTCTCCTTAGCCGTCTCAAAGCTCTATTGTCTTCTTCTTTTATATTTTCTGTCTCCAAGCTTTTTCTTATACTATGCCATTAGTCTTAATTTGTAAATTGAAAATTGCCTCAATAATAAGACACCGTTTTTTGTCTTTCCATAAACTAAATAGTGAGCTTTGATTTTTTCTCAAAATCTGCTACTTTTTTCTTCTTTTCTTGATTTGCTTCCAAATTTGCTTTTTCCTTAATTGATCTATTTCCTTATGTCAACTAATTTCCTAATTGTTTGACAAATAATTTTGAGCAAGAATTGAATCCTTGATTGACTTGGATTTTGACTTAATTAAAATTGGAATTTTTCCTCATTCAACACACAAATCTTCTTTTATTCCTGTTTCACCAAAAACACAACTAATTAAAATAAATTCAACACAAAATTGGACTAATAAATCTATATTTAAGGGTAATAAATCTATATAAATTATATTTATCAAATACCTCCAAACCTAGATTTTGCTGGTCCTCAAGCAAAACTTAAAAATTTTAAAACAACCTAAGCTAAAAACACATAAAATAAAAACGCAATCCATTTTCGTAGGTAAACAGGATGACATTGAGTGTATGTCACAAGCCTTTAAACCTCTAGGTGTCCCTAGTAGGAGGAGTTATATCTCCTGAGGGTTTACCAGCAACGATACCCACAAACATTAAAAGATTCCACCCATAATTTATCAACCTCTCACTAAATGCAAATTAACAGAAATCTCATACATGTATGATCTTGTATCAGGACTAAAGATGAGTCACTAATGATCTAAAACACAATCATCAACAATCTCACACCACTCTCAAAGCAATTTTATTTCAAAACACCACATTCACATGTCATAGACTTATTTCGCCTCGACTCTAATCCTCACAAAATATCTCTCATAACACTCAAGAATCCTAAGGCAAGCACTCATGCAATCATATATGACAGAAGTTATGTAAAGGCATAGCAAGCGTCATTTACATCACATATGAATATAGACATTAAAAAGAACCGTATTTTAAGTGAATAAATCTCATGATTGGAATTAAATACTAAGAACGTAGGTAGAGCATGATGACATACTTCAACTCTCAAATTGTACTTCCTCTTGAAGATCAATAGGCTTTATTAGAGGTTGTATTTGGGTTACAGTTAATTGATATGTAGGAAATTTTAAGGTACAGGTTTAACAAAAAAAACTTAGGATCATACCAAAGCATTTCATTTATTTTCTTTAATTCATTACAACTTCTCTCTTCTCCTTTCTTTCTTATCACAAAATTTTTCAATTCAATACTTTCTTCTTCCATCTACTTTCACCTCCCTTTGTACATCTAGGCATTATAAAACTCGTGCTTCTCATTTTTTTTTCTTTTTTTTTTTCATTCTCATGCTTTTTTCTATTTTTTTTCTATTTTTCTATTTTCACTTTTTTTCACAATACTATTTAGAAACACACTTCTTTTAATGCATATGTCTATATACATATCATATAAATCTTAACACTTAAATTCCTTTCTCTTCTTTCACCATATAGTATGATCCCAAGTTTTATCAAGTATGGCTAAATTTAAAGGCTTAATAGGGTCATTTAATAAGGATAAACAAAGAAAAATGTTTAAAGTGTTTGGCTTCAAAGGGTCTATGATGTATCTCAATTCAAAGTAAGAAAGTAGGTTTTTATGGAGTAAAAATTACCTATATCACTTCTAAGAAGTCAATCCAATTTTCAAATTAAAGCAACTCATGTTATCTACAATGATGACTTGTTATTTAGTATTTAATGCAAAACCTATAGAGATCATCTATTAAGAATAAAGTGAAGAGTGTTTAAGAGTAGAAACAAATAAATCTCTCAAAAAGAAACGCTGAAAAAGCTCAAATCCTCACCAAGGGTAGTCTCCACTAATAGTTCACAATTCATGTAAATATGATATTCATCCACTCAATTAACTAAGATCATGACATTCAAAAGTCTCAAATCATGCAAAGATGTTCATGGCTATTCCCTAGTAATGATATCCAAACAAAAACATGTATTAAGACTCTATTAACCAACATAAAGTAATTAGTCAACTTATTAGGGCAGAATTCAAAATCAAGAGAAAGAAAAAAATTAATGGAAAAAAAAATGATTTTTTTTTTATTAAAACATTTTGCACCACCCCCAAACCTATTTTAGATATTGTCCTCAATGTTTCCCTATCTATTATCCAAAATTGCTCAAATAATATCCAAAGATGTAAAGAAATAAAAAGAGACAATATAAAATAGTAAGGAAGAGATTACACCTTGTTTGCTCCATCATGTAATCTAACACAATAATGTAAATCAAGAATTCACGTTAGAATACATTAATAATTAAAAATAAAAAATTAAAACTAACATGAATCACACAAACGAAAACTAAATACTAAGAAAAATAAAATAAAAATAAAATAACAAAACCCCTATAAAAAAGTTAAAGATTAAAAACAATAATAAAAATAAACAAAAGAAATAAAAGTAAGCCTAGACTCAAAAGAAAGTCAATCCTGATAAATAGGATCTTCCAACAATATTTCCTCTACTTCTAGACTTCTTAACTCTAAGAAAGGTTTCAATCTTTGACCATTGACTTTAAACACATCACCATTCTTAGGATTCTCAATTTCAATAGGATCATGAGGAAAAACAGTGCGGACAATAAAAGAACCTGACCATCTAGAACGCAACTTGCCAAGAAATAGATGCAAACGAGAATTATATAACAAGACTTTTTGACCAAATGAAAAAGATTTCCTTAGAATATTTCTATCATGAAAAACTTTCATTCGATCCTTATAATGTTTAGCACAATCGTAAGCATCATTCCTTATTTCTTCCAACTCATTAAGTTGTAACCTCCTACGATTACCTACATTATTAAGATCAAAATTCAATTTTTTAATGGCCCAATAAGCTCTATGTTCTAACTCCACAGGTAAATGACATGTCTTACCATAAACAAGTCGATAAGAAGACATTCCAATAGGGGTTTTGAAAGCAGTACGGTAAGCCCACAATGCATCATAAAGTTTCAAAGACCAATCTTTTCTAGTTGGGTTAACCGTTTTTTCAAGAATATTTTTAATCTCCCTATTAGAAATCTCAACCTGTCCACTAGTTTGTGGATGATACGGTGTTGCAATTTTATGTGTAATACCATATTTTTTCATTAATTACTCAAAATGCTTATTACAAAAGTGTTTTCCCTCATCACTAATGATTGCACGAAGTGTACCAAAACGAGAAAATATATTTTCTTTCAAAAATTTAACCACCACCTTGTGATCATTAGTTTTATAAGAAATTGCTTCCACCCATTTAGAAACATAATCCACAGCAATAAGAATATAAAAATTGCCAAAAGAATTAGGAAATAGACCCATAAAATCAATACCCCAAATATCAAATAATTCAACAATAAGAATAGGATGTAAAGGTATCATATTTCTACGAGTAATACTTCCTAATTTTTGGCACCTCTCGCAGAAACTACAGTATGTATGAGTATCTTTAAACAAATCTGGCCAATAAAAACCACATTGTAAAATTTTTGCAGCAGTTTTCTTGGAACTAAAATGACCTCCACAAGCATGATCATGACAAAAAGAAATAACATTTAATTGTTCACTCTCAGGCACACATCTCCTAATAATTTGGTCAGGACAATACTTAAACAGATATGGATCATCCCAAAAATAATGCTTAACCTTGGTTAAAAATTTCACACGATCTTATTTAGTCCAATGTGTAGGCATTTGACCAATAACAAAATAGTTAACTATGTCAGCATGCCAAGGAAATTTGGACACAAGCATGAGTTGCTCTTCAGGAAAGGACTCTCTAATAGGCACACGTTCATCTATAGACTCGACTACTAATCTTGACAAGTGGTCAGCGACAACATTCTCTAACCCTTTCTTATCCCTAATCTCAAGATCAAATTCCTGTAACAACAAGATCCATCTAATTAGACGAGGTTTAGCATCTTTCTTAGACAAAAGATATTTCAATACAACATGATCTGAATAGACTATTACCTTAGACCCGACCAAATAAGACTTAAATTTTTCTAATGCAAAAACTACTGTTAACAACTCTTTTTCTATGGTAGAATAATTGAGTTGTGCATCATTGAGAGTCTTACTGGCATAATAGATCACATAAGGTAGTCTATCAATTCGTTGTCCTAAAACAATCCCTATGGCATAATCGGAGGCATCACACATAATCTCAAAAGGAACACTCCAATCTGGTGGCCTAATGATAGGTGCAGTTGTCAAAATGGTCTTAAGTTTCTCAAAAGCTCTCAAACAATCATCATCAAAGTTGAAATTGGTGTCTTTAGCAAGCAAGTTACACAAAGGTCTAGAAATCTTACTAAAATCCTTTATGAACCTACGATAGAACCCTGCATAACCTAAAAATGACCTAACCTCTTTAACTGTTCTAAGAGGTGGAAGACTAGAAATCAAGTCTACTTTAGCCTTGTCTACCTCAATACCACTATTAGAAATAACATGACCAAGAACTATCCCTTCCCTAACCATAAAGTAACACTTCTCCCAATTAAGCACTAAGTTCTTTTCCTTACACCTAACTAACACTAAGGTCAAGTAGTGTAAACACTCATCAAAACTAGATCCAAAAACTGAAAAATCATCCATGAACACCTCGACAAACCGCTCTACCATGTCAAAGAAAATACTCATCATACACCTTTGAAAAGTAGCAGGAGCATTGCACAACCCAAATGGCATACGACGGTAGGCAAAAGTGCCAAAAGGATAAGTAAAAGTTGTTTTCTCTTGATCCTCAGGGGCTATAGGAATTTGGTTATAACCGGAATAACCATCAAGGAAACAATAAAATGCATGACCGGCTAACCTTTCTAGCATTTGATCAATAAAAGGAAGAGGAAAATGGTCTTTCCTAATGGCAGCATTAAGCTTGTGGTAGTCAATACAAACACGCCACCCGGTTTGCATTCGGGTAGGAACTAATTCATCATGATCATTTTTAACTACCGTGATGTCAGACTTCTTAGGTACTACCTGTACAGGACTTACCCATGAACTATCAGAGATAGGATAAATGATACCTGCATCTAAGAGTTTAATGGTTTCAGCTCTTACAACCTCTTTCATGTTAGGGTTTAATCTTCTTTGAGGCTCATGAGTGGGTTTAACATTGTCTTCTAAATGAATCCTATGCATGCACACAGATGGACTAATACCCCTAATGTCTACAATTGTCCAACCTATTGCTTCTCTATGCTCCCTAAGTACACTAATCAACTTATCCTCCTGTTCTTTTTCTAAATCAGATGCAATGATAACAGGCAAGGTCTCAGAATGTCCTAAAAACACATACTTTAATGACTCAGGAAGAGGTTTCAATTCTAATTTAGGTGGTTTCTCCACAGATGGAAGAGGTACAGACTCAGAAGGTGGAAGAGGTTCTATTTTGGCTTTCCATTTGGTACTATCTAGTAATGGGGTAAATTCTAATAAAGCATTCACCTCACTAACAATACTATCCTCATCTAAGTTCATGCCAAAATGAGCTAAACATCTCTCTAATGGGTCTTCACAAGACAAGTGCCTAAAGGAATCGTAGACTGAATTCTCAATAAAACTAACCTCACACAAATCATCATGATCCTAAGGTTTTTGACTAACATTAAACACATTGAGCTCTACAGTCATGTTTCCAAAGGAAAGTTTCATGACTCCATTGCGACAATTAATTATCGCGTTGGAGGTGGCTAAGAAAAGTCGTCCTAGAATCATAGGAATCTGAGCACTAATGTTTTCAACAGGCTGGGTATCTATGACAATAAAATCTACTGGAAAGTAAAACTTATCAATCTGGATCAAGACATCCTCTATGATACCCCTTGGAATTTTAACAGACCTATGAGCTAATTGAAGGGTCACAGGAGTGGGTTTTAGTTCCCCTAATCCTAATTGCCCATACACATAATATGGCAATAAATTAACGCTCGCACCTAGATCAAGTAAGGATCTATCGATAACATGCTCACCTATAACATAAGAAATAGTAGGACATCCAGGATCCTTATACTTGACAGGAGTTTTCATTTGGATTATGGAACTAATTTGCTCAGTCAGACATGTAGTTCTAGGAACATTTGTTTTTCTTTTCACAGTGCAAAGATCTTTTAAGAATTTAGCATAAGCAGACACTTGTTGAATAGCATCAAGAAATGGGATGTTTATGCGAACTTGCTTAAACACCTCCAAAACATCATTATATGGTGTGTCTTTCTTTAAAGGGACAAGTCTCTGTGGAAAAAGGGGCCTTAGGAACATAAGAAATGGAAGGAACATCACTCTCTTTTGACTCTTGACTTATAAATCTCTTAGATGACTCATCAAGGTGCAAATCATCTACTGTGCTATTACTAAAGTCTTTTTTCACCTTAGATTTGCTAGGCTCAGGCTCAATTACATGGTTATCTATTTCTTTACCAGACCTAAGGGTGGTTATGGATTTGACTTCATCATAACTCCTATCAGAAACAGAACCTATCTCAAACTGACCCTTTGGGTTAGGCACTGGTTGACTAGGTAACTTCCTTTTCTCTCTCCCCTATGACAGTGGCTAATTGACCCACTTGAGTTTCAAGTTTTAATATAGCTTGTTGGGTTGACTGCATGAATTGTTACTACGATTGCATCATTTGTTGCATTGTATCCTCTAAGGAAGGTTTCCTTTGAGATGCAGCAAAATTGGGAGTAGACTGAAAACCAGGAGGATGTGAAGAATTAGAAGGAGCAACTTGTTGCCCTCCATAACCCATTGGAGACTGGTTTTGTCTCCATGAAAAATTTGGATGATTCCTCCAATTAGGATTGTACGTGGCTGAGAATGGGCTATCTGATGAATTTTTATAATTGAGTGCATTTGCCTGTTCAACATAGCTCTCTTGAAAAGTAGGGGTTGGATTGACATATGAAGCACACAACTCATTCCTAGAACTCATTGTTGAATTCATAGATTGACTTAAAGCTAAGGCCTCTACTTTCCTAGTGAGATTTCCTAAGGCAATTTTCAGATCTAGATTATCACTCACCTCATACAACCCTCCTCTTTTAGGTTTCTCCCTTTCATTTGAAAACTCTCACTGTTGAGAATTTTCAGACAAAGTCTCTAAGAATTGCCAAGTATCAGTACTACCTAGGCTTAAGAATTTTCCACCATGCATAGATTCAATCATTTGACGGCTAGGCACAGTTAGTCCATTATAGAAGTATTGTACTAGTCTTAATGGTTCAAAACCATGGTGGGGACACCTTAAGAGTAAGTCTTTAAATCTCTCCCAACAGACATAAAACTGTTCATCATCTTTTTGAGTAAAATCTGCTATTTCTCTCCTAAGGGCATTAGTTTTAGACATGGGAAAAAATTTAGACAAAAATTTATAATTTAATTGGTCCCAACTAGTGATAGAACTAGGAGCAAGTGAGTTTAACCATGCTTTTGCCTTATCTTTTAAAGAAAATAGGAACATCCTAAGCCTAACAGACTCATCTAAAAAATTCTGAAAATGGAAGGTAGAACATATGTCTATGAATTCCTTGACATGAAGGTATGGGTCCTCACTCTCTAACCCATGGAATGATGGAAGAAGCTGAATCACATAAGGTTTAAGCTCAAAGTGAGTCGCCCTAGTTTGTGGCAACTCTATGCAAGAAGGATGATTAATTGCAACTGGTGAAAAATATTCTTTAAGCGATTTCTTTATAGGCATTATATTTTTCACTACATCATTGTTTCCTACAGGTGCTACATTGTTTTCTGCCATATTTGAACCTGAAATATCTATCATAGTTAAGCGTTGATGCAATTCACGATTCCAAGCACGCATAAACTAGCACAGATCCTAACCACAAATCTCTAGTCCTAATTGTCTCTAAAGCAATCTAAGAAAAATAAGTCTCTAATAAAAAAACAAGATAATTGGCAAAATATTAAATAAAATAAAATAAAAACAAAACACCAACAATAAAATTAAAAACACACAAAAATAAAAAACAAAACAAATAGACTAACACAAATAAAACCAAAATAAACTGACATTGACAAAGGTAAAAAAAAAAACAGTTTTTTTTTTTTTTTTTTTTTTGCAATATGTTAGAATAATCCTAAATTAAAACTAGCAGAAGAATTAAATAATCTAGACTAAACTAAGTTTTCTAACAATCCCCGATAACGTCGCCAAAAACTTGTTGTGCAAATTTTAGTACTCGTAAGTGCACGAGTCTATTGTAAAATAGATTATGCAAGTACGAGGTCGATCCACAGAGATTGAGAAAATATTAATCTAAATCTAAATTTAATTTAATTCTAATCTAGTTAACAATATTTGAAAATTGAGAATTAATTAAAACTAAAACTAATAGAATTCTAAATTGACAAAATAATATTAGATTGCAAAATTCAACCAATAAACGAGAAATCTGAAGTTCAGAATCCACCATTATCAACTTATAATGTTTTACTATTCAAAATATTATTATCAAAAATTAAAGAAACAACTTAGAAATCAATCTGTTGTTTTCTCATGATTTATCAATTAAGCTTATAAAATAAATCTTATGTAAATTCTTACTTCAAAACTTGAAATTTATAAGATCTAAGTATTATATGTATCCAATATTGAAAAACAAATAATCAAAAATCTTATATTTAAACATTTCAATTCAAAGTCAAATTAATAAAATAATATTGTAACAACAAAAAATACTTGATATTAAAGGTGAAACAATTTTTATTTTATCAATTTATGAAATTAAGAATTATTAAACATTAAAAACAAAATTGATAATAATATTCAAACAACAAAATCATTATAAAGTTAATAATGGTTTCATCCTACACCTCGAAAAAGAAAACTAAACAATCATGGTGATAACAAAAACAAATAAATCAAAACCCAGCATAATCTCTATGAACTTTGGCTTCTGTCTTGTCTTGTTCTACTGTACTCTTGTTCTTTTTTTTCTCCACCAAAGCTACTATCTTCTTTCTCCTCAGCTGTCTCAAAGCTCTATTGCCTTCTTCTTTTATATTTTCTGTCTCCAAGCTTTTTCTTATACTATGCCACTAGTCTCAATTTGTAAATTGAAAATTGCCTCAATAGTAAGACACCGTTTTTGGTCTTTCCATAAACTACATAGTGAGCTTTGATTTTTTCTCAAAATCTGCTACTTTTTTCTTCTTTTCTTGATTTGCTTCCAAATTTGTTTTTTCCTTAATTGATCTATTTCCTTGTATCAACTAATTTCCTAATTGTTTGACAAATAATTTTGAGCAAGAATTGAATCCTTGATTGACTTGGATTTTGACTTAATCAAAATTGGAATTTTTCCTCATTCAACACACAAATCTTCTTTTATTCCTGTTTCATCAAAAACACAACTAATTAAAATAAATTCAACACAAAATTGGACTAATAAATCTATATTTAAGGGTAATAAATCTATATAAATTATATTTATCAAAAGGTTCTCATGAAGTTAAGCCGTTTATATTTATAGAAAAATCTGTTATAACATTTTAGGAATCTCTTGCTCAAATGAAAATGGGTGGAAACTATTTCCGAGTCATTAAAAAATTTGGCAACATAAGGACTGTTTTTTTTTAAATTTCACCTTGTAAAATGTACTAAAAAACCTGTACATTTCTATAACAACATATATCTCAACTTCTGGGTCTTAGCCCCTCTTTCAAAATCAACCATAATATGCTTGTAATTTAAAGCACAACTCAAACTTTTAATTTTAGCAATCCACTAATATGAAAATAATTGAAATGCAACATGTCATTCAAAACATTTACATGTCATGCACCAATATATTTACACATTTACAAAAATGTATCCATTTACATACAAAAGTTATTATGTAGATTTTCAAAAACATTTATGACAAATATACATAATCACAGCTGCACTCGGCTAAATTCGTCTATTCTTGGGTCGGATTCCCTGCTACTAAAGTACCTGCACTTGTACTTGCCTCTGGGACGTTTTGTTTATAAAACATAAAACTATGGGTGAGCTAAACGAGCTCAGTGAGTATCTTACGTTTCTATTCAAATTTTATTTTTGAAGTTAAGTCTCCCTAAATTTTAAAATGTTTCATAAATGCTTTAATACTGAAACCATGCTTGATCTAACTGCATGAATAAACATTTATTATAAATATAAATCATGTATAGTGAAACTGAAATACATGAACGTATTGAAAAACGAGTTTTTTTATTTCTGAAAACTATTTTGAAATTCAAATTTGAAACATATAAAATATCATTTCCTATGATTTCATTTTTCTGCTGTAAAATATAAACAGTAATGGCAATAAAGATTTTTGAAAAATCTTTGGGTAAAATAAGTTAACCACTGACAATATCACATGGTACCTAGGTATGAAGCGAAATTTACCCTCACTCAGACCTTCACGGAATTTACCATTGCTCAGGCCATCTATCCAATTTTACGTAACGAAATTTAACCCCACTACGGAGTGGCATTTACTCTCATTCGGATGGAAGCTAGCTTATAATATGCCATGTACGTGTATAGGTGACATACTAAACTGAACTGACTAATACGTTCTTTCCCATTATTAATGACAGACGTCCTAGATACCGCCAATGCACACTTAGGGTATTCAACCTCAACCGGTAATATCTGAGATACCTATAGGGCATATCATAGACTCACAAATACATTTCCAAACAAAAAGCTTTTTATTATGAAATTCGTATCTCAAATAAATTTCCAAAATTCATGTAGGAGGTATTCATGTTCAATTTACTTATTTTAAATCAATTTTTAGCATTTCAAAGCATGAGTTTCAAGATAACATACAACTTCATTGAATAGAAAATAATCATATCAAAATATTTCGAAAAGACACTCACCTATTGTCAACTCACGATAAAGCACGATTTAGGGTTCCCTCGTTTTCACTTCACCTACACATGATCACATTCTACTTTTAGACGACGTCACAACCGAATTTATTCGTATATACTTCCCATTTGAAATTCCTAATATCTAAGCATGTAAAACCCTTCAAACAATGTTTAACTTCATATTAACGCATTAAACAAAATTTTGTATCATTCTAGCTCATGTTGACTGAACCTTCCCTAAACTTTTATGCCATCCATTTCACTTAATTTTCTCATCATAATCATGCTCAAATACATGAAAAAAATGATGTTAAATTAAGTTAAATTCATAATATTCACAATCTAGCAACATAGTATGGTTTGACCGTGAGATACATCACTTAGCATTCAATGGATTCCTTTCCAAATTTCATGTTAAAACACCATCAATATAGCCCATGTAACCATTCAAAACAACCAAACACAATTGTCCATAACTTAAAGATATCTATGGTCGCATACATAGCATATGATCATACTAGCTTTTGCTTTCCATTTCAACATTCTAACGTGAATGCAATGAAATTACTTGAATAAATTAAACACAACTTAGACCATAAAAACCCTTACTTGGTCTTATACTACCCCCAACCTAACACCAAGATTTCTTCAAGTTTTTCCATATGAAATTATATAAAATCACATCTATTCTCATAGTAAGGAAACTAGTATCATAAACAACATCAACTTGAATCTAAATTAATAAGTCATCTTCATTAGTAAATTTACCAACTTCTTTTGGGTCACTAGTTTTGCTTTCCCACCAATTTGAAGTCTCAAATCCTTGAATCCATACATTAAAACCATATTAAAATCATATACATCTCATTAGAAAACATTGATCCATATATTTACACATCTAAGTCAAGGAAACGTAAACCTTACCACTTGAAAACAACTTGATCTTATTATTTATCACTCTTAGGCTTGTACACAACCTTTGTATGGTTTGAAAATCACTCAAAATTGATTCAAAATGATCAGATGTAGCATGTCCTTGGTTCTATTTTTGTCGAACTGCACCCTCTCTACTCTCTTAATTTTCTTTCTTGATTCTTCTTCTATTTGCTTTCACTTTATATAGTCTTTGGTTTGCCTTAATAATAGCCCTTAAACTAACTTTAAATTTACAAGTTTGTTATTGGTTAAGTTTAAAAGCTTTTAATTGATTAAGATCTAAAAATCATTTCAATTTTAACTAATTCTATTCTATTTCAACTGTGCATGCATATCATTGTGTCATCCTTATCTCTATACTCTCATGCAGTCTCTCATATTTCTAAATTTTTCAAAATGCCCTTATACATGTTTTTATTAATTTATTTAATTATGTCCCTTTTTGATAATTTCTTTGACATTTATTCTATGTTAGACTCTGATCGATTACCATATCATTTTTCGTATTTGAATTTATCTACAATTTATTCGAAATCTCTACTAAAACTTTAAATTATTTTATTATTTCATAAATAAAGATATATTTTATAAAATATATATACTGTATTAAAATCATAAGGGTATGTTACACGTTCAATTAACCAACTATAATCATTGGGTTGTGAATCAAACTATGTGTCCATGTCTGTCGTTTCTTCGAGCAAAATCACATAAAATTACTATGATGTAATGTCAAAAATAACAAATAAAAAAATAAATAAAAGAGAGGTTGGAAAGTAGTTGTCTCAAATAATTGCAGAGACTTTATTGAGTTCCGTGCCATGGCTGTCTCTGTCTGATCATACCACGCTCTCCCGTCGCTCTTCACTGACTTTTCTCTCTCCATAGTGACTCCTCGATTTCTTCACATTCACCCACCTTCCCTATGACCAAACCTTTTCTAAATATCATCCCTGTCCACGTATCAGTCCTTCACGCTACTCATGTTTTTAAAAACATAATATTAAATTTATACTCCTAGATATCTTAAAATTAAGGGAAAATTTTAATCTAATCCCTAACGTTTGATAAAATATTACTTTTTTACTCACGTTTGTATTTCGAATTTCCGTCATCCCTAACGTTTCATAAATATATCAATTTAGTCCTTCTGACCAACAAGATAACAGTCAAACATGACAGACAGGATAAAAAGATAAATTTACCCTTGATATAATTTAAAATAGTTAAAATGATATAATTATCCTTTTAAAAACTAATAATTACAAAATAATCATTCCTATTATTACAAAATTACCATTGACCACCTCCAATCAAATTATGACACATCATCAAATCAATTTTTTTAATTTAATTTATTGTTAATAAATATTTTAATTAAAAATGATATTTTTAATATAAAATTAAAAAAAGAAAAAATCATCCTTTATCTCTATCTTCTACCTCTCATCATCTTCCTCATCTTTAATTTCATCTTCTACATTCATCAAAATCATCATCTTCATTATTTTCATCAAATCAACATCATCCAAATTAAACACCTAACATCAAACCAAATATCTTCCAAATCTAAAAAAATAAAAAAATATTTATCCAAAATTTTTTTAAAAAAAGTTCACATAAATTAAAAAAAAAAAAACTTCACCATCTGGTCTCCATTGCCGGAGACCAGTTGGCTCGCTGGAGACCATTGTCTCCAGCGCGAAGTCTCCAGCGAGCGCTGGAGACCAGTTTCAGTTTCTGGTCTCCAGCGAGCGCTAGAGACCGGTTTCAGTTACTAGTCTCCAGCGAGCACTGGAGACCGGTTTCAATTTTTGGTCTCTCCAGCCCAGGAGCGCTGGAGACCGATTTCAGTTACTGGTCTCCAGCGAGCGCTAGAGACCAGTTACAGTTTCTGGTCTCTAGTGCTCGTGGAGACCAGTTTCAGTTTCTGGTCTCCAGCCCAGGAGCGCCGGAGATCCACTGGTCTTCAGCAAGCGCTGGAGTTTCAGTTACTGGTCTCCAACGAGCGCTGGAGACCAGTTTCAGTTTCTGGTCTCCAGCGCTCACTGGAGACCAGGTCTCCAGCCCAGGAGCGCTGGAGCTGGAGACCAGGACTCTTGGTGAACTGGTCTCCAGTGAGACCAGTTCGGTCTCCAGCAAGACCTCCGGCCTGGTCTTCGATCTTTTTTCTTTATTTCTTTTGTTTTTTTAACATATTAAATTAAAAATATAAAAATATATTATATTAAATATATATTAAAATTATATAAATATATTCAAATTAAAATGACCAAATTAACCCTCGTTGACTAATATTTGACTGACAGAAGGACGAAATTTATACATTTTTAAAACGTTAGGGATGAGGGGAATTCGAAATACAAACATTAATAAAAAAGTAATATTTTGTCAAACGTTAGGGATTAAATTAAAATTTCCCCTAAAATTAATAGTCACAAAATTTAGACGTCATCTTTTCTTTATTCTTTAATCTTTTATCAGGGGTACATGCTCAACTAACATTTGAGACCAATCGAAGTATAACTCTGATACTGTATCTAAAAATATTCTACATCAAGTCGGGTAACCTATAAATAATGGAAAAATTCTTTATTTTAAGTGATCGGCATAAAAAGAATATCAAAATATTGAAGATATTTTTAATACTTTTATCCATATTTTTATAAATTTAGAGTCCAAATATTTTCATGGAAACAATAATTAATTCTGGTTTAATATAGAAAGTAATGAATAGAACCGTAGAACAAGGAAAAGGAGTTTCAAACTTGGTAGATTACAAAAAAGTGAAAAGGGCAGTCAAAGAAACAAACAAACGAGCTGTGTTTATTGAACGTCGAAACTCGGAATTATTATTATTAGTCTGTGTGACAGTGTGTGTCACTGTGCATGCATGTGTCTCTTTTTTAATGTTTGGAGCATGGCGTGAGAGAGAGCTGTTCAAGTCAGGTACTGTTATCCTTTTTATTCCTTCTTTATCGGAGATTGAGTACTATAAACGAACAACTCAGAAAAAAAAAGGAAGGTAAAGAGACAAGTCTTAAGTGAAAGCAAAAGTTGCAAGAGAGAGAGACAGTGGTTGGCTGGTGGCGGTGGTGTTGGTTTCTTGTCAAAAAGGTAATGACAAGGTTATGTGAGTAAATTCCCAGCTGGCTTCTTCTTCATCTTCATCTACATCAACCCACATAGAGAGAGAGAGACAGAGACAGTGTCACATGTTGTTGTTGTTGTTGTTTGACTGTTGTTGACTAAACAGAAGCTTGAAGCTTGAAGGCGAGATGGTCTCCTCTGACGCTCCTTTCTCTTCTACTCGCTCTCCTGCTCCCAAGTTCTCCAATTCCTTCACTACTCGGTACACACACGTGTTGCATGTCTCTCGATTCGCTTTCATGCATCATGCATGCTTGTTTGTGCTTGGTTGTTTTTCTTCATTAAAATATATGGCGTTTTCTTGTCTTGTTTCTAATATTAATTTGTGCTGTTTCCTTGTCCTGGTTTTTTTACACATGGGGTGGTTTAACTTATCCTTTTTATTATATTATTATTATTGTTTGTTTGTGTTAAAATATATCTCTTGCAACTTCTATTTGAATAAAATTTTACTCAGGCAAGCTCTGGCCTCAGTCTCTCTTTGATTATTGAAATCTGAGAATGTCCTAAGCTTGTTTACAGAAATGAAGAAAACTAAAAGGTTTCTGTCAGGATCTGATATCAATATATAAATATGCAGATTGTTGCACTTGTTTATTTGTAATTGTGATATTCCCTCTTTTGTGTGTTGACTTAAAATGATAATAAACATGATTGTGGTTCTGTGGATGCAGTATATTTTCAGATGTTGCAGGGGACATTACAATTGTTGTTGATGGGGATTCCTTTCTTCTTCACAAGGTAACATCTTTCTACAACATTTTCATGTCAATTTTGGTTCTTCTAGTTAGTAGTAGTTGTTATTTGCCTTGCAAAACTAGCAATGGTCTTGATGTTTTTGTTTGTGTATGTCTAGTTTCCTCTGGTGTCTCGAAGTGGGAAGATCCGAAAAATGGTTGCAGATGCCAAGGAGTCCAACACTTCAAAATTGGAGCTTCTCAAGTTACCTGGTGGACCGCCTACATTTGAGCTTGCTATGAAGTTTTGTTATGGAATGAACTTTGAGATCACAACAGCAAATGTAGCCCATCTGAGGTGTGCAGCAGAGTACTTGGAGATGACTGAAGACTACCGCGAAGAGAACCTCATTGCGCGAACAGAAACTTATTTGAATGAGGTTGTAGTGCAAAGCCTCGAAAAGTCTGTGGAAGTGCTATCTGCTTGTGAGATGCTGCCTCGCATAGCAGAGGAGGTTGGGATTGTCAATAGATGCGTGGAGGCGATTGCTATGAATGCTTGCAAGGAGCAGCTGGTGTCTGGTTTGTCACGACTGGATTGTGACGGTGAACCTACTGAGCTGAAGAGTGGTTGTCTTGAGTGGTGGATTGAGGATTTATCGGTACTAGGAATCGATCTTTATCAGAGGGTTGTGTGTGCCATGGGAAGATTGGGTGTTCGTCCTGACAGTGTTACTGCATCTTTGATGCATTATGCTCAGGCATCGTTAAAGGGTATCGGAAAATGTCAAATTTGGAATCCGGCAAGACTGAAATCGAGCCCTACCATGGCAGAGAGTGACCAGAGGACTATTGTGGAAACTCTTGTGAGTCTTCTACCAACGGAGAAAAGCTCTTCGATTCCACAGAATTTCCTGTTTGGGATTTTAAGAATGGCCATCATGGTGGATGCTACTATTGCCTGCAAGCTTGAACTCGAAAGAAGACTTGCTTTTCGGTTGGAGATGGTTTCGCTTGATGATCTGCTTATACCGTCTCTGCAGACAGGGGATTCATTGTTCGATGTTGACAGTGTCCATCGAATACTGGTAAATTTCCTGCAGCGAATAGAAGATGAAGACAACCAAGATTGTGGATATGAATCCGAAGGCCTTGGTTCTCCTGGACATGGTTCTTTGTTGAAGGTTGGACGGCTTGTTGATTCATATTTAGCGGAAATTGCTCCTGATCCTTACCTAAGTCTGCAGAAATTCATTGCTATGATAGAAATATTGCCTGATTACTCTCGTATTATTGATGATGGACTTTATAGAGCCATTGATATATATCTGAAGGTAAAATTTTTGGTTACGAGTGATCTTGAAACCATTTCATTTTTTTTTTTTTTTTGAACCTTTTCAAGTCTAAGCCTGACCAATGTTCTTTTTTTTTTTTTTTTTTTTTTTTTCATATTCTTGCTCAGGCTCATCCAATGCTAACCGAACATGAATGCAAGAAACTCTGCAAGTTCATAGACTGCCAAAAACTCTCACAGGAAGCCTGCAATCACGCTGCGCAGAATGATAGACTCCCAGTTCAGATGGCAGTAAGAGTTCTCTACTGTGAGCAGCTGCGCTTAAAGAACGCCTTATCGGGAAGTTCTGGAGATGGATTCCTCTCACAAAGAATCAGCAGCGGTGTCCCAAGCGCAGCCATGTCCCCTAGGGACAACTATGCTTCGTTAAGGAGGGAAAATCGAGAACTAAAGCTCGAGATCTCTAGGATGAGAGTGAGGCTGAGTGAATTGGAAAAAGAGCAGATGTTCATGAAACAAGGCATGATGGATAAATCAGGAAATGGGAAAACTTTCTTCACCTCACTCTCTAAAGGGATTGGAAGGATCGCGATTTTCAGTGGTCCGGCGGGAGGGAAACGCCAGAAATCAGGTCGAAAATCTAGAGGATCAGAAGGGAAAACCGGCAGAAGCAGGAGGCATTCAGTTTCCTAGCCTGTTTTTCGAACAAACTAGAGTTTGTTTGTAATGCAAGTATATGTAACGGTAAAGTGTACATGAGTTCATGATTCATTTGAGTTTTGCAGGAAATATATATGGCAGTTTATCATATCATACCCTTAATAGAATAGTAGTTCTTCTTTGAAGATTGTTCAAAAATCACAATAGCATGCATCATGATCAACTTTTTATTTTATTAATTCCGAATTATTGGATAACAAGTCACAGAATTGTGCCCCTACTCAGAGGTACAAAATGAAAAGAAAACCAATGGAGAATTGTTGCAATTCAATATGCATAATCAAGAAAGAAGATTGAGCTGGTCACGCACCCATTTTTCCAACAAGGCGCTTCCTGATCTGCAAAAATAAAAAGAGTAAAGGCAATTTTGACTACTTTCAAGTACTAGAGATGATTAATACTGTGTTACATAGTACATACCTCCGGCAATTTTTGCCTGAAAACAACATCCAATCTTGCGTCTAAAGTATTCTCCAAGACTATCTTCCCATCTTGTGAAGCCAAGACCACTCCACCAGAGCTAAACCAATACAGGATCACGAGTTAGTCCATACATTAATAACCAAATTGAACCATAATCATGCCATAAAATCAGTCAAAACAAGTAGTATATTATATGCTGTACTATTAAGATAGGATCATTTATTGATCCAAACTCTAATGAACTTTTACCATGAAGGTTCATGAGAATCAGGCTTGGAGCGAGGCGGTGGGAGAAATACTTTGTCGTCTATGGTAATTTTAGGCGCATGTACTTGGGCTTTATCTGCATATTCTCGTTTTGCTTCTTCCACGATAGAATCAACAAGCTTCTTGTCAACCTCTCTGCACCGCAGCAACACCGCGGGCTCCTTCAGCCTCATTAAACTCTACACATAAAATGTATTACTCCATCACAAACTTTAATTATTTTCATTCTGACATCAAATCTCGATTACCTGAACGATCAAGCCTTTGAGAAGGATTTTATAATTCTTTTTGTCGTTAGAAACTCGAAGCAATTCCTTGCTAGAAGACTCCTTCATAGCATTCACCACATCATCCTGTCCCTGAAGAACTTTTATACGTGACGCATTTAATTGCGTTGAGTATTCACTGCATGCATGGGAAAACATTAATTCTAGGACTCGACAACTCTCTAATTTATCGAATTTCAACAAAGATAATGGTTTGGATAAGAGCGTAATGACAGGCGTAATTATCGAATTTCAACAAAGATAGGGTTTGTCTCCCGTCCACTATGGGCTGCCCTCCATTCATTGTTTCCTCTTGCTTTAGGGGCTGTTTCCAAGACCGTACTACCAGAGTAATCTCTCTTGATCCCTGCTGTTACCAGTACTTACAAAAAAAATATATATATATCAACAAAAATAAACAAAATATAACTCACATTTTCTTGCGAATTTCAACTTGCTTCGCCTTGCGCTCATACTCTTGTCTGATCTTCTTCTTTTCAGCTTCAACTAGTTGCAATTTCTCAATGTTGAATTCCTGTAAAAAATATGTTTTTATTAAAAATTAACTAACGTATTAAAATGACCAAGTCTAGTATATAAAAGGTGACCAAAAACTGATGATACAAACAAAGTTGTTTAACAAAGTAAATGAAATTATATATAAAATGGACCTCCTCCGCGGCAATGGAGATTTCATTGGCTTTCTCCTCCGCTTCCAGGCGGATGAATCTGACCATCTGTTGAATCTGCTTGGACACATCGCCGTCGTTCATTTTTATTCAAATATCAATCAATCAGGAATAATGAATTTGTTGTTGTAAAGGTGTCCGTATGTGTGTTTATATGTTTTATTGGTTTTGTTTTTTTCTGTTAACAAAACATCCTCTTTGTCTGCTTCTTGATGCGAAATTTCTTCCGAACTTACTTCTCTTTTGGACGTTTAACAAATCCAATTTCGACCATCATTTTTTGTTTTCTATCAAATTCTGACACATGTTTGAGTGCATTTTGGTTCAAACACCTTTGATGAAGTCATTTTAATTTATTATGAATATCAATTCACAATATCATCCACGTAATAATTTTTTTTATCAGGATTGGTTCTGAAACCTAATTAGAGAGACATCTGTCATCCACACACCAATCATAATCGTCAATAGTTTCCTTTCTTTTTTGTAAGATTAAGTGCACAGTACATTATTGTATACTAAATAAACATATATTAATAAAGCTATGTGACACTTTTAGAATAGATGGTTGTGTACCTCCCGTTCCTTAAAGAGATTGAGGATTCGATTATCACCAAACATATATTACATGATCGCACAATTCTTCCAAGAAGTTGAAAATTCAATTTTCATCAAGCATATATTATAAGTTGGACAAGTAGTGTTTGATATAAATAAGTTTTCGCAAACCTATCTTTAGTTAGTTCAATGTTAGCTTTCTAAAAAACTAAGGGTGTGTTTACTGATACGTAATCGAAATTGCTTGGAATTAGAATGATGTATCGGAATCGGAATAAATTGTTAACTTCAATTATAGAAATTAAAGTCGAAATCGAAATCGTCAGTATTTTCAAGAGATGCTTTCTTTATCTGAAATTAAAATAGATTGATTACAAGTTATACAAATACCTTTGATTAAAATTATGTACTTCATAAATATTTTTTTATTTAACAAGAGTTATATTATAAGTATTTTCTTAACCACCCAATTAGGATGGTAAAAGCTCAATAAGCTCGTCCAATAGGTCAAGTCCAATTTCCCAGCTCGTAAAAACTCTTTGAATGTCATATTCTCAGCTCGTGTATATAGCAATATAGCGCTATTGAGCTCGCTAAAGCCAGGTCGCACATTATAGCCAGACTGAGATCGCTAATCATCCTCACCAATCCCCAGCTCGCAATACGTGAGGTCAGATCCAGCTTATAACATGTCTTGCAAGTCAAGAAATCTGTTTCAGACTAATTGCAGTATGATTTGAGAAAATCTAACCTAACCAGCATAAGTTTAGCGTCTAAATCAGGCTTTAATAGAGTTGACTTGACACGATATCAACCTCATTAAATGCAATCCATCATTTCTTTTTGACTTATTATACATTATTGTAGCACCTTCCCCTCTATAAATAAGGGAGAATTTTCATTATTAAAAAAAAAAAAAAAAAACACTAGTGTAAGCCTTACCGTAGGAAAATAGTGGATGTAAGTATAAATTAGCCGAACCTGTAACACCCTCCACCCGACTTCTGCCGAAACGGATAATATAGACAGAGGATGTCACCTACCTCACTTAAATTCGTTTATTATCATATTTTCTTTTACTCAACTTTGTGTTATAAAAAATTCATTAAAAACGTTCATTTAAATTTCTAGAAAATCTGGCAGAGTTCCCTCTATTTTTCTGAAAACCCAAAATCTAAAAACCTGTAAAGAAATAATTAACACTTCTAAAATCACGTTCATTTTCTCAATTAGCCTTTCGGACCTCTCATTCGACTTTAAAATCACTTCACCACACAAACATTTATAATAAAATATAATAAAACTTATTAATTGAAAAACGCATGATAGCATGAAAATTATTATTTTTAACGGGCATTCTTAAATTTTTTTATATCAATATTCACTACTTACTCCATTTATTAACAACTGTACGTACACAATACTTAACATCATTTCTTTTTTTTTTTCCTATTTGTAACCATACAATTTTCATTATATTTTGAAATACAAGTTGTAAATTAAAATTTCACAATTTTTCAGACTTTTACAAAATAATTCAAGAATTCAAATTACAATTTGATGTACATATAAAATATAACAATTTTCATTCTCAATATTATCAACACTGTTTCGTTTATCTTTTTTCTCAATGCCCTTCATAAACTCTGACACGATACCATGGACCGGAATTCGGGTCTCAGACAGAATAAACAGCATTCCTGGCATCGGCCACTTGGTGACCATTCATCGGGTCGCATATCACATATCACATATCACAGTCGGTTTCGACTTCAAGACTGGACACTTGGTGCCTCTCATAATCCATCCGTCGAATCCTATATATCAGTATGGGTGTAACGGTGCAATACTGCTATATTACTATGTTGGCATGCCAACTACCAGTCCCCACCTACCAATGTTCAGGTTTGCTCGGGCCCTTTTTCAATTTTATTAATCACAAATTTCATATTTGTGATGACTTTTATTTCTATATAAAGATTTCATTCGGAAAGTGATGAATATAATTTGAGACATATATTTTCATATACATATATATATATATATATATATTCAAATTATCAATATGAACATCGCAAAACTCTATTTTAATTCAAGGAACTTATTAAATTATTTCCAAAACGTTCGTGACTTTCTTCCGATATACGCTCGGTCAAGACACTGAACTTATCTGTCTCTTTCTCGTTTTTTGTTTGAAATTAATTAAAATCATATTCAAACAATCCTTTATTTCAATTTATCGAGATAATTTCATATATTTCAAAATCAAACAAAATTTAAATTTAAATTCTATTCTAACATCATTCAAAACATATCCAATTTACATAAAATCAAAAACCCAATATAATTACTATATTATTTTAATCAAATTTATAACATTTCAAAAACTTATAAATACTAACTTTTAGTAATAAAATGAGATTTTCAAATGGAGTATACATCAACATTTTTGGGCTTGAGTTTAAGATATCATCTCAAACGTCTACGTACTCATTCCATCATTAGGATCAAAGCCCTCGTAGTTCGAACAAACTTTTATTATAATTTATTAAAATAATTTACAATATACCCAATCTCTATTTTCAGCAACGCATGTATATTCCCCAAACTTTTTATTTTTCATTACATAATGGAACAAAATTATTTATGTTATGTTTTCACATAAACATGAAATTAAATCAATAAAAAAAATAATAATATTACACAAGTTACGAAATAATTAATTTATTTTTAATACATAATAAACACTGAAATATACTTAAACGTACTAAAAATCTCATTTTAATCATTTTCAAATCTTAACTTACTTATATGCAAAATTTATATAACTCGATTTCTAAATATAAATATAATTATCAAAATACACATTCTATACTCAAATAATAAATTATAATACCTAATCAATAAATTAATAAACTAATTAAATAATAATTTTTTTTTTTGAATAACACTTAAATAAATAAAATCTGAAACATATATAAACTTTTATTTTATTCCTAAAACATAATTTATAATATATAAAATCAACTAACTTACTAATTTATTTACTTGAAATAAATAATAAAATCTGAAGTATAAATAAATATAACTTAATCAATTTTAATTAAAATAACACTATCCACTCATAAACTCTTTTACTTATTTATAGATGTGAAACAATTTCCCCTTTAATTTATCATCTTATATCCAATTTAAAATTGTATAAAATTTAGTTTCTAACTTCTTGAAAAATAAACCAATTTTTCTTAAATCTAACTCTTATTAAAATAAATTTACTGATATTGGACACCTAAAATATTTTTCATTACCTTTCTTCTTCGTTTTCTTCTTCCTCCTGCCACGCTCGTATCTATCATCTTCCTGCCATGCTTCTCGCTGTCTATCTCCTTTTTCTAAAAGGCTTTCTCACATATCTATATATACAAACACATTGCACCGCCTCATATATGACACTCTTCTTTTATTTTATTTATTTATTTATTATTTTATTATTATCCATTTCCTATTTCTTCTTTCGGCATTCATTTGTCTGATTTCAATTTTTTTTTTTAATCAGATGGGTCCACCATTAACTAATAAATATAAATATATATATATCATTTTTTTTAATCGGGTCCCATATTACATATATATATATATAATCACACCGACCTTTTGAATTATTATTATTATTTATTTATTTTTTTATGTAAATTTTCATTTATATCCCTATGACTATTTTCCTTTTAACCCAACTTTCTTAGTATCTTTTAAAATATTCTCCAATCAGATATTTATCCAAAAACTTTTATACTTCTAAAATTAAAACCGGACTAAATTAATAACAATAAATTAAATTTCAATTAATCCCTAACTTTTTCACATACATAAGATCATATATTCTACACTATAACAATTCACACCTACGACTATTCTAAATAATAAATATTTATAATATTCTAGATAATAATTATTTTCTTTTTTGATCAATTTCCTGTTCTTTAGTCTCTAATATTAATTTCGAAACTTTTTAATGTGCGAGATCCACTTTCCGAAAATTACAATTCGTAAAGACACTTTTCATTCGAACATATTATTCATCAAAATTTTCACTTTCAATGATTTTCGGAATCTATTTCTTAAAATCACTATTCATTCATCACTATTCATCCAAAAATCACTATTTCATCCGAAATACTATTCATCCGGATATTCGGGGTGTTACAGAACCGCTCTAAAATCTTGTTGTCTTTGTTCTTCCTTTGCTTTATTCTCCATTTTTCATTTGTTTCTTGTACAATTTTTACCATTTTACAGCATTGGGCTTTGAAAAACTTGGTTGATTAGTTTTTAACGTCAACATTTTGGCACTAGAAGGATGGCCCAATTTTAATTTTTCATCAATCATTAACATAGCAAAGGGTAGGATAACTAGGAGTTTTGGTGCAATGGCTGACAGAGTGGAGAGTACAAATTACCAGCGGGGTGCTTTGTCAACCAACCTGGGTGCAGGCACCTCAAATGCTCCCTTAGATGGGACTGCTCAAGGAGGGAATGTCGTGTAGATTCTGTAGCAACGCCAAAAGAGGTTAGAGAATTCAATAATGTAGATAGCAGATACTATAAGGGCGCTAACACAGACTCAAGTTCAGGTCCCTTAGAGACCAGTTGAGATCCCCGCAGCAGAAAGGAGAGCTACTAGGGAGGTGCCAACATTGGAGGGATCGAACCACTCCTCGAACGTACGATCTGGAGCTTGTACTCAACAAGCTCGTAAGGACGAGAATGTGGCCGAGCCTTCAGGACTAAGAGCGAGGATGAGTCAGGATGGGCATCGGAAGGTCAAAATAAGCCACAGACATATCCATGGGTCAGCTCGGAGAAGCGAGAATGAGCGTTGCCATTGACATGGAGGCTCATATAGAGAAGATGGGTCAAGCAGGTTAGACAGGAGACATGAACCAGGCCGTCACTCCCCTGAGTCGAGCACAGAAGAAGGCATGATGTACCAAACCAATATTCCCCGAATAGGGAGAGCATGTGAGACAGGCAGTCCCCAGTCAAGCAATCTGAAGTGAAAGATTCAGTAATCAAACAGCTCCCTCAAAGGGTCTAGCAGTTGGAGGCCCGACCTGGGACTCAGAAGCAAGGGAGTCGAAGTAGGGAAATGACGCCATTCACTCTAGAGATAGAATTGGAATCCCTTCTCCCAAGGTTCAAGGTTTCTAACATTCCACAATACAACGGAGACTCTGACCCTTATGACCATTTGGACGCTTTCAATGTTCAGATGGATTTGCAGACTACTAGCCAACTCGTCAAGTGTCGTGCCTTCCCAGCTACACTAGGCGACATCCAGCGGGCGTGGCTAAAAAACATCTCACCTTACAGCATCGGTAATTGGGAAGAATGCCATAAAAAATTTGTTGATCAATACAAGGTGCTGAAAAGGTAGCTCGCGCCACCATGTAACCTCATTACAATCTTTCAGTAACCTGGCAAACCTCTGAAGGATTACATCAGTAGGTTCAGACGCGAGGTAAACAATGTGGAGAACCCCATAGATGAAAGAATCTTGACAGCTATCTCAATAGGATTTAAGAAAGACGGAAAGCTGTATGAAAATATCTATAAATCCCCGGTGAATGACTTGAGGGAATTCTTTGAGCGAGCTTCGAATGAGATAAGGTCTGAGGAGGCTTTCGGGTCGAAGAAATCTAGCGATCAGAAGAATAAGGCTAATTGCTCCAGCCAGAACCAAAACAAAAGAAGAAACGAGGGGAATGGTAATGAATGGCATAAAAATAATAATCAAATGGTAAAGAAGACCAGGAGTGGACCTGGGTTAAAAACCAATCAAAGACGTGAGCGACCCCCTCGCCTAGGTCGCTATGAGAACTACGCCATCCTGTCAGACTCTTAGGATAGAATCTATGTTGCAAAAAAGAGAAGGGAAGACTTTGGGAAGCCTGTTCCAACAAATGTGTCTCATCGACTCAAAGATAAAAGCAGGTATTGTGCTTATCATAATGAAGTAGGGCATAACACCTCGAAATGCTGGGCACTAAAAGATGTCATCGAAGAATTGATCAGAAATGGCCGCCTGAAAGACTATGTGGTGAAACCTGTAGGACAATGACTTCAATACCAGCGTCCTCAATGGTAGTCAGTACCTCGACTAGCCCAGCAGGCCTCTGAATCAGAACAAGAGCATGAGTCTGTGGTCAAGACCATCTTTACTATTCATTGTGGTCCACATATTGCAGGCACCTCAAACAGATCACACCAACGCTATGTGAGGGAGGTAAATCACATCTTGCTCGCAAGCCGAAGTGAATAGGAAATACCTGTGAAGAAAGCAAAGGTGACCTCGGATGACATCGTTTTTACTGAGGAAGATGCAAGGGGAGTGCGCTAGCCCCATAATGATGCACTTGTCATTCAAGCCATAATAAGTAATACTGAGGTACGGAGGATCATGATTGATACAGGGAGCTCAATTAATGTTATGTACAGGAGGTGCTACGACCAGCTAGGGCTTAGAATAGAACAGGTAAAGCCATCCTCAGAGCCTCTCTACGGCTTCACAGGAGATGTCATCGTTTCAATGGGCCAGATCAGGCTCCCACTCACACTTGGAGATTCAGGTTGTCAGGTAACTGTACTGACAGACTTTCTAATCATAGATTGCCCTTTTGCATATAATGTTATCTTGAGGAGACCAGCGATGAATGATTTAGATGTGGTCACCTCCACCAGGACACTCACAATCAAATTCCCGACCCCAAAGGAGTAGGCTGTATATAGGGTAAACAACATTTGGCTTGACGTTGCTACGAGGAAGCAGCGATGTAGTCTCTGGAGGAAAGCCTCGCGATGTGAGCAAAAACGGGGTGAGTTATGATCTTGATCCTCATAAAGTGGATGAGGAAAGACCTACAGGACCTGTCAAGGAGCTTGAGCACATTCAGGTCAGCGAGCTAGACGCTAAAAGATGTCTAAAGCTGAGATGGGGCCTAACCTTAGAAGTACGATCCCAACTTGTAACTTCCTCAAAGCCAACCTGGACATCTTTACCTGGAATCACGAAGATATGGTGGGGATGAATCCTGAAGTTATGTCACACAAATTAAATGTTGATCCCTACCATAAACCAGTTAGCCAAAAGAGAAGGTCAATGACAAATGAGCTGTATGAAGCCCTAAAAGAAGAAGTAAGCAAACTCCTGACAAATAAATTTATCTATGAAGCTTGCTATTCGACCTGGGTCGCTAATCTAGTACTTGTGAAAAATAAGAATGGAAAGTGGAGGACCTATATAGACTTTACCGACCTCAACAAAGCCTGCCCCAAGGATAGCTTTCCCTTGCCAAGAATTGACCAACTCATAGATACAACTGCTGGTCACGAGCTTCTCAGCTTTATGGACGCGTACTCAAGGTACAATCAGATCCCCATGCATCCTGAAGATAAGGAGCATACCTCATTCATCACAGATCGAGGCTTACATTGTTATAAGGTAATGCCCTTTAGACTCAAGAATGTAGGGGCAACATACCAAAGGCTGATGAACATGATGTTTGAGGACTTGATTGGAAAAACAATGGAAGTCTATATTGACGATATGCTGGTAAAGTCCAAACAGGTGGCTGATCATGTGCACAACCTTAAGAGGACATTCTAAGTGTTGAGGAAGTATCAAATGAAGCTCAATCCTCTCAAGTGTGCCTTCGGAGTAGCCTCAGACAAGTTTCTAGGTTTCATGGTGAACAATAGGGGAATCAAAGCTAACCAAGAGAAGATCAAAGCCCTAGTAGACATGAGGTCGTCGATAAAAGGAAAAGAGATGTAAAGCCTTAACAGTCAGATCGCGGCACTCAGCAGGTTCATTTCAAAGGCTACCGATAAATGCATCCCTTTCCTTGACGTACTAAGAATGGCGAAGAATTTTGAGTGGACTGAGGAGTGCGAAGTGGCGTTCCAACGGTTAAAGGATTATATGGGGCGAGCTCCGCTCCTCTCAAAACCAGGAGAATGAGAAGATTTAATGATCTATTTGAGGGTATCTCAACATGCGCTAAATGCAGCTTTAGTTCGGGAGGAAGGTAGGATGCAATTCCCTGTCTACTACATCAGCAAGAAATTGGTTGACGTTGAGACGAGGTACATCCCTATGGAAATGCTCACCTACTGCCTAGTAGTGGCGTCAAGGAAGCTGCGTCCTTACTTTCAGGTGCACAAAATTGAAGTTCTGACCAATATCCACTCAGGCAGATCCTCCAGAAGCTAAATACTTCAGACCACTTCCTCAAGTAAGCCATCGAGCTGGCCCAGTTTGATATAGAATTCAAGCTGAGGTCAGCAATCAAGGGGCAAGCATTAGCTGACTTCATAACCAAGTTCACTGGGCTTATTGAGGAAAAAGAAGTCGAGACTTCAGAGGGACCTTATTGGGAATTATACGTTGATGGGTCTTCCAATGAGCAGAGGGTAGAAGCTAGAATATTGTTGATTAGCCTTAAAGGGCAAAAAATCCTCAGCACGCTCAGGTTCAAGCTCCAAGCTACCAACAATAAGGTCGAGTATAAGGCTTTGCTGGCAACACTTCGTTTAGCCAAGGAGATGCGAGCTGAACGATTGAGGATTTTCAGTGATTCCCAACTTATGGTTTGTCAGATATAGGGTGAATACCAGACTCAGAGGTAGAATATGGCTATTTACTTGCAGAAAGTCCGAAAGCTGTTGGGGACATTTGAAAAGTATGTGGTGAACCAAATCTTGTGAGCTCAGAATTCCTATGTTGATGCTCTAGCTCGCTTAGCAATAGCCCAGGATAGATTTTTCTAGGGAGATACCAGTCAAGTTCCTACCAAGACCAAGTATAGAGCCAACAGATGAGGTAATAGCCATGACTATGGCAGATAACTCCTTGATGAGCCCCTTGATCAAATATCTACAAAATAGGAAGCTGCCAGATGATAAGGTAGAAGCACGCCGCCTAAGATCTCGAGCTACAAAATCCTGCATTTGTGACGATGTGCTCTACAAAAGAGGCTTCTCAGCTCTATTGTTGAGATACATTGATAAGCCCGACAGCATAAAAGTTTTAATGGAGATTCATGCAGGTCATTATGGGAACCACGATGTGGGGCTCTCCTTAGCTCAGAAAGCGCTGAGATAGGGATATTACTGGCCAACCATGAAGTAGGATGTCATCAACCTAGTCAAGAAATGTGACAGTTGCCAAAGATTTTTCAAGGTCTCTCGAGCTCCATCTGCCTACCTACAACAGATGTTCAGTTCATAACCATTCACGATCTAGGGCATGGACCTTATAGGATCTCTCCCAACAGGCCGAGGAAGATGCAAGTATGTCATCGTCGCAGTGTATTATTTCACCAAATGGGCTGAGGCTACAAAACTTGCCGAGATCTCCACTGCAAAAGTAGAAAAAATTGTTTGGAATAACATCATTTGCAAGTTTGGAGTCCCCCAATAGCTCGTGACCAACAATGGCAATCAGTTCAGCAGCGAACAGTTCGTTAGGTTTTGCACCAGTCTCAAGATTAAAAAGAGCTTCTCAGCAGTAGACCATCCTCGGGCAAACGGCTAGGTCTAAGCAATCAACAAAATCATCAAACAGATATTGAAGACAAGGCTTGAAGTCAAGAAAATAGCATAGGTGGATGAGCTATATAAAGTGTTATGGGCTTATAGAATAACAGCTCGCAGCACTACTAAAGAGACCCCTTTCTCAATAGTCTATGGGTCCGAGGCTATGATTCTAGCTGAATTGGAAATGGCCAGTCAACGAAGACGATCTTCAATCCGACGGAGAATGATCAGCTCCTCGCCATAAACTTGGACTTACACGACGAAGTCAGGGAAGCAGCATGCATGAAGATTGCCATCTACCAGTAAAAGGTAGCCCGGTACTATAACAAAAAGGTTTGAGCTCGGAGCTACAAACCTGACGATCTCGTACTTCGCCTTATTCTAGCTGGAGCTTGTAAAACAAGTGATGGGACGCTGGGCCCGAATTGAGAAGGGTCTTATATCGTAAAAGAGGACTTAAAAAATGGAGCATATCACCTGACAAACATGAGTGGAACAATGGTGTCACAAGCTTGAAATGTAAAAAATTTGTGGCCTTATTTCCAATAATTTATTGCTCACTTACTTTACTTTGTAAATCATGTTTGTTTGCAAATTAATAAAAGCTCCATCTTCTCCTTCAATTTTACTAATGTCATTTGTTCATGATTATATATAACAGAAAATAAGCTCATAGCAATTTCTGATTCAATGGTGGGAGTAGCAAAGTTAGGAATTCCACCCCAAGTGAGTTACTACAGGGGTAAGAGGCTTAATATTAGCTTCTCAGCCGACCCCACACCTACCATATGGCCCAAAAGGAAAACGACACCCATAAAGCTCCCACCAAAGGTTAATAAGTCGCGCGAGCTCATATCGTCAACCTTCGTTAATAGGCTATGCGAGCTCATATTGTCAACCTTCGTTGATAGGCCACGCAAGCTCATATTGTCAACTTTGGATGATCTATTCGAGAACATGGGCAAGATTAAAGCCTTTTCTAAAATCTCAAGTAAGAGCTCATCTACATATAACTTATTCTGTGCAGCTTGTTATGGGCATTCAATCTAATTTTATCCAAGTCTGTTTAATCTGGTCCATATTACGAGCTTGATCTCATTAAATAAATGAATACAATATTTTACAAAGATTGAATTATAATCTACCAAGTATGTTACAATATATCCCAGATTGTGAAGAAGCAGCATAAACGAGCTCTTGAGCTCCTGCTAAATATTGCCTCTAATGGCTCAAGTCATATATTTATTTCATCAGCTCATAAGAATGCGCAGATAAGCAAAATTAAAATTTATCAAAGCAAATATTAAAAGAACCTCAAAGGATGTCAGCATCCATACAATCAAAATAATAACCTTACCAGCGAGGTAAATTAACAGAAAAATTACAATCATCTAAGTATAAAAGAAGGATTCATAAAACAGAAGAAAAAAAAGCTTAGGCTATGCTCGCAAGGCCTCTCGAGAAGAGCAGACTTAGGGAACAGGATCTTGAGAAGTTGAGAGCGCTTGATCATCTACGCCTCCAGCAAGCAGGTCTTTCGCACCCTCTTTAGGCAAGGTTTCCTGGACTTGGTCCTATACCTCACCTTACGTCCCTTCAGCATCCTCGATGAAGAATTGGACTTCTTTAACTCCCCTTTCATCGAAAATGGAAAAGTCAAAGTTGGGGTACGACTTCCATAAGGTATACAGGAACCCCAACTTGGTCTTGAACCTCACCTCCTGAGTGCGAGCTTCCACCGAGATGACCTTTTCCTTCAGCTTTGCTACATGCTCTGCCATCAGCTCCTTCTCCTTTGAGACCGCCTCCAAGTCTTTCTCCCGTTCTTCCAATAAAGCCTTAGTATTATTAAGCTGGGATAAGATCTTGGAAGAGATAAGACTCTTCTCTTTCGCCAAAGTGACCTCGACCTCATGTCTAACAGCCTCAGCAACGTCCAGTTTGGACTGAAGAATCGTAGCTGCCTCATTCACCTTATCTGCTACCTCCTGAGCCTTGCTTTTTGCCTCCTTCACCTTACCGAGCTCGTTTGTCAAGGAAAGCAGCTCGTCATCATGCTTCTCGGCTGCCTCTTTGAACTTCTTATTGGCAGCCTTGAGCTTATTATACCGCTCCTCCAGGCCAAACTCTTCATCTCGGGCCTTCATGAGTCCCATAGACACCTGCAGAAGTTAAGAAAATGATAAGAATCATGAAAAATTAACAAGTAAATGGGGAAGAAAATGAGTCTTACCTTGATGGACTGACGTAACAACTAGGAGAGTAGATTCACACTAGAGAAATCATCCTCTTCAAGATTCTTGGCTGAGGAACCTACAAGGGAGGGGGCCTACTCCTACGCGAGGTCGAGGTAAACTCCTCTTGGAAAAACTAGAGGGGGCATCTCGACAAAGACTTTAGAAGATGCCTTTTGGGTTAGAGCTGCGACTTGCTTACCTTTCTCTTTTTTAGTCTTCTTAGCAGGAGGAGACTTATTTGGAGCATTGAGGCCTTTTCTCTTTGCTCCCAAGCTGGCGGCAATACTTTTGCCCTTGGCTGCAGCAGCTGCATTTGGATCTTGGGAGACTTGTGGCTAAGGAGCAGAAATGATAGCCTACGAAGTCCTAAAAGGAACAGCCACTGAAGAACCTTCTGAAATGATCGGAGCAGGAGACTCTGCGGTGCTAAGGTGCTGTAGGACCTCCTTCGTTGCCGCTGTAGATAAGCCAGAAGTAGTGGAAGTAGCAGCAGTTGAGCTTTCAGGCTGTCGAGATTTTCTCTTTGGAGGAGTTAATAGGCTCAAATTTGTCATCTCCGCAGCCTCTCTTGAAATGATCTCGACCTCGATGCCGCTGGAAGAGGATAGTCCTAACGAGTTGGAGCTCTCACTAACATCTCCCGCTTCAAAAGCTGATCGATGTCGTGGGGGCCGCAGGAACCTACGTGCTTGCCCTTAATGAGTATGTCCTGAAGGGAAGGGGCGAGCTCGTAAGCACGAAAGAGCTCATCTATTAGCTTGACGTCGTCCTCCTTTGATTTCTGCACTGAAAGGATTTCAAAATCCGCGACCTCGCCTTGAGTCAATTAAATCTTCCAAGTCTTCAAGTCTAGAAAATATATATATATATCGTTAGTAAGATCGCAAGCAATTAAGGATGAAAGTAATTCAGAAGCGCGACCTGAAAGCCTTTACCTGGCTCAGCTCGGAAGCTGGAGTTCTTAAAGCTAAACAAAGAAGGACAGTAAATATAAAACCAATGTGTCTTATAGTCGCCCACATTGGATTTTCCCTTTGCCTGACTTTGAGGCAAGATGCCCTTGTACTGGGAATGATGAGCTAAGACGTAATACAGCTCGTCCCATGGATGGCCGGTGCTAGTACCTTTAAAGGCGAACAAGTACTTTATTAATTTAGGAGAAGGGAAAGAAAGATTATTCTTCCTGAAAAGAATGGCTAAAGAAGTTATTTGGGAGTATGTGTTTGGGATGAGCTGAAATGAAGCGAGGTTCAGGTCGTTGAGAAGATCTATAAGGTATGAGGGGACAAGAAACCTAAACTTCGCTTCTAAATGTTACGGGCTGATAGCAATGAAGCCCTCGAAAGGATAAGCCGCATGGTGGCTAGGAGAGCTTGCCGTGATGCAGCAACCTCTTGGGATACGGAACTCTAGCGCCACTCTCATAAGTTCTATAGAGGACATCTTTGTAGGATGACGCTTGAATATTTCACGAGCTCTCCTCTCTTCAGCAACTCGTTTAACCGCAGTTGATTGTTGGGCTAGGTCGGGATCTGTATGAACAGAGAATTCTTTAGCAACCTCCCCGCCTTGTGAGGTCATTCCCTGAGGAGCCCGCGCTTGCTCCATTTGCTTATCAGAGTTTGAGGTTTCTCCCTCTCCTATTGTATGTGATTGGCATCTGCGACCTAAAGACGTCTACACAATGAAAATGAGCAGTCAGATCGCTATATGCAGACCAAGCCCAAAATTATCTAAGGCTCCAATTCCTTGAACTGCTAATCCTCTTATGGTCAACAGGTCACAAACGCCACGAGAAATTATCTACAGGACACGTTTTAATCTACAATCTAGCGACCTACAAGCTGCCAACCTATTGCTCTATCTATGAGCTCGCCTATATGTCTCAAACAACAAACAAATGATAAAAAGTAGGTTCACCGGATCAAAATCAACAAAAATTGAAGTTTTAGTCTCAAACAACAAGAACATGAAGAATAAGCTATAAATAAACCCAGAAAAACGCACCAACAATGCAGTCTATAGAAGCTAAAAAACAAGAAAGAAGTTAAAAGAGCTTACTGTGAGTGAAGTAGGACTTGGTGGCATTGAGACACCAGAGATTGATCTTCAACGAATATGGAGGATGATTGCGGCAGTTGAGAGAAAAAGCAGAAGAAATTGATGGTGGCCGGATTTTTGAAAATGACGTGAAAATGAAGAATGTGAAAGGTCCTTGTCTTTTTATGGCTGCCTCACCCTAACCGTTGGATCTTAGGGCCCAATAACCACTCTAGATCTAACGGTGTAGCGCGACATTCGGGATTCAATCATCATGTGCCGTCAGTTGAAAGACGTGCATTAAATGCACACCCTGCACGAGACGTACGCTGAAACCGTTGCCTGAAAAGCTGTCGCATGTCCAGAGATAAGACAAATTTGAAAAAATGCAAAATGTCAAGTCTCGCCAAGCCAACTTTTACCAGCGAGCTTGTAGCTCTCAGTCCGTAAGACGTCCTAAAAGTTGAGGGGCTTATGTTATGGGTATTTTTCTGAACCACCCAATTAGGCTGGTAAAAGCCTAATAAGCTGACCCAATAGGCCAAGTCTAACTTCCCAGCTCGCATAAGCTCTTTGAACATCATATCCTCAGCTCATGTATATAGCAATATAGCGGTGTCGAGCTCGCTAGAGCTAGGTCGCACATTACAGCCAGGCTAAGATCACTAGTCATCCTCACCAGTCCCCAACTTGCAATACGTGAGGCTAGATCCAGCTTATAGCATGTCTTGCACGTCAAGAAATCTGTTTCAGACTAATTGCAGCGTGACTTGGATAAGTCTCACCTAACCAGCATAGGTTTAGCATCTAAATCAAACTTTGTTATAGGTATTTTTCGTAACATCTACTTGGCCTGATAAAAGCCCAACCAATTGGCCCATCTGAGCCAGGCCTTATTCTAATTTGTCCATCAAAAGAAACCATCAAGCCCTGC
Organism: Dimocarpus longan; assembly: GCA_022984855.1. Taxonomy (NCBI): domain Eukaryota; kingdom Viridiplantae; phylum Streptophyta; class Magnoliopsida; order Sapindales; family Sapindaceae; genus Dimocarpus; species Dimocarpus longan. Next base: position 2,132,012 of record CM041026.1, read on the forward strand.
ATAAAACCTACGGTGTGGAGTACGTTCAAGCATTTATAGGGAAGTGAAACCCTTACGGAGTGGAACGCACAAGCATGCCATACTGAATAACGCTAGGCGCAGTACGGAGTCCGGAGTCCGAGCTGCCCACTTCGCGAAGCTGAGTCCGTTCCATATTAAGCCAAGTTTATCTATGGGAACCTGAGGTCGCCAATCAGTTCTCCCCATCTTTCTACACTCTAGTCCGCCCAGAACTTCACTTCGCTCACCATCATGCCAGATCATCGCATAACTTGCCTTGCACTCCAAAACTTGTTAGAGATTACTGTTCAAATCACAGATAACCACACCTAATCCACGTGGGTTAGTCACAGATCTCTTCCACCTGTCCCGGGCATTTAATGCAATCCGACTGCATTAAAATTAAGTCAGGGGCATTAACTGTTGTAATCATTTTATTTTAACTCTTTGTTGATCGCTGTAGCTCTTCTCCTTCTATAAATAGGAGAAGCTTATTCAATGTAAACTAAGAGCGAAACACCTAGTGAAAAACTGACCGTTACTCTGTCAAAATACTAAGAGATCAACAGTGAATGTAGGCAAAGCAAGCCAAACCACTTAAACACCTTCTTGTCCAATACTCTACCTTTGTCTCCTTGACTCCTGCTACTTACTATTTTATGTTATAGCCTTCATCCATGTAGTGTTGAGCTTGAAGAACTTAATTGACTAATTTTATACGTCAACATTTTGGCACTAGAAGGAGGGGCTCATTTGCATAAGTTCATCATTAATATCATGGCAAAGGGTAGAATCACCAAAAGTTCAGATGTTGTAGTTGAGAGAACAGAAGGTTTAAACCGCAGGCGAGGTGAGATACCAATAACTCTCGGTGTAGGTACTTCCCACGTTCGTGTGGACGGAGTAACTCCAGAAGGAAATTCTGTGCAAATTCTCCAACGTCAGGAAAGACTAAAAGGCACAGTTCAACAATTAGATGAAGCTGTAAGAGCGCTAACGGAGGCTTAAGCTCGTGGTCTGCGCAAGCCAAATGACGCTCCTACAGGTGAAAGAAGAGTAACCAGGGAAGTGCCACTGTTCCAGGAGTCAAACCTGTCATCCAATGTATGTTCAGTAGCTCGAACTCGGCGAGCTCATGATGACGAAAATGACGCTCAGCCTTCAGATTTAAGGGTAAAGGTGGACCACGATGGACACTGAAGAGTTGCAGTGAGCCATGGAGGTGCCCAGGCGTCAGCTCGGAGAAATGATAATGAATGCCAATATCAAGGTTCTTGCAAAGAAGGAGCTCCAAACCAGTCACGTCAAAGACAGAAGCCTATTCGTCGTTCCCCTGAGCGAGGAAACAGGAGGTATGAAGAACCTGAGCAGTATCCTCCTAATAGGGAAAGCAGATTGAATAGATGATCTCCTGCTAGGCAGCCTTCAATACAAGATCCTGTTATACAGCATCTTCTTCAAAGAATGCAGCAGCTGGAGGCAAGACCAGGAATATCGGAGCAGAAGATTCCAGAAGGGGAAAGAACTCCGTTTTCCTTAGAAGTTGAGGCAGAACCCCTTCCTCCAAGATTCAAAATCCCCAACATTCCATAATACAACGACGACTCTGACCCTCATGACCATCTGGATGTTTTTAATATTTGAATGGATCTGCAAACCACCAGTTCGCTGGTGAAATGTCGCGCTTTTCCTGTAACCCTCGGTAATATTCCTCGATTATGGTTCAAGAACCTCCCACATCGCAGCATTCATAGCTGGGAGGAATGTCAACAGCAATTTTTGAATCAATACAAGGCACTGAAGAGGCGGCTCGTGCCACCTTGTCATTTGGCCACCATCTTTCAGCGCCATGGGGAATCGTTGAATGACTACATTGATAGATTCAGGCGCGAAGTGAATAAAGTAGACAGTCCAACTGAGGAGGGTATCCTGAATGCCATCTCATCGGGGTTGCAAAAAGATGGGAAATTGTATGAAAGCATTTACAAGTCTCCTGTAAAGACTTTGGGGGCGTTTTATGAAGAAGCTGAAAAGGAGATACAATGGGAAGAGGCCTTCGGGTCTAAAAAATCAGCTGATCAGAAGGATAAAACTGGTAGTTCCAATCAGTAGAATAAGAAGAGAAACAATGAGAGAAATAACCATGAGGGACAAAGAAGTACCCATCAAGTTACAAAAAAGGCACGAAGTGAACCGGGGCAAAGATCTAATAAGAGACCTGAGCGTCCTCCTTGGGCAAATCGATATGAGCACTATGCCCTTCTATCAGACTCCAGAGGCAGAATCTTTACTGCTGAAAGGGACAGAGAGAATTTCGGGAAACCTGCTCCCACAAATGTTCCTAACTGGTTCAGAAACAAAAATAAATATTGTGCTTATCATAATGAGGCAGGGCACTTCACTTCGAAGTGTCGGGCGTTAAAAGATGTCATTGAAGAAATGATTAGAAATGGGCGTCTTAGAGAATATGTAGTACGGCCTGCAGATCAGCGGTCTCAGAATCAGCGATCTCAACAACGTCCAACGCCCCAGGCTAACCTACAAAATGATGAGCAAGAACGGGATCAGGAAGTAAGAACAATTTTTACTATCTATGGAGGGCCTCACATTGCAGGTACATCGAATAATTCTCATCAGTGCTATGTGTGCAAGGCTAATCATGTACGAGTTGCGGGTCAAAAAGAAGTGGAAGGAGCTTCCAAGCGAGCTAGGGTACCCCAGCAGAAATCGTGTTTACAAAAGAAGATGCTGAAGATGTCTGCTGGCCTCATAATGATGCCCTGGTGATCCGAGCTCGGGTTGAAAATGTAGAAGTCCGGCGCATAATGATTGACACCGGGAGTTTCGTAAATGTAATGTATAAAGGGTGTTACGATCAGATGGGAATTAGAGATGAACAGCTTCAGCCCTCTTCAGAGCCTTTGTATGGATTCACTGGAGATGCAATTATTCCCATGGGGCAAATCAAGCTACCCTTGACCCTGGGCGATGTTAAATGTCAATCCACTGTGCTTACAAACTTCCTGATCATCAATTCACCTTCTACTTACAACATGGTGTTGGGGAGACCTGCCATGAATGATCTAGATATGATCACATCCATCAGGACCCTTACAGTGAAGTTTCCTACTCCTAACGGTGTTGGGTGTGTACGAGGTGAGCAGCGCGTAGCCCGCCAATGCTATGAGAAAGCTGTAAAGTTAGGCACCTAGGAAGCTATGAAGATAAATGTGGTGTCTGGTGGTGAAACGCATGTAATGACAGAAATTGGGGTGAACCACGATCTGGACCCTTGTGAAGTTGATACTGACAAGGCTACAGGTCCTGTAGAGGAGTTAGAGGAGGTACCAGTCAGTGAAATTGACCCTGAGAGATATCTAAAGTTGGGAACCAGATTAATCCCCGAAGTGAAAGCGAGGCTTGTTACTTTTCTAAAAGCAAACCTAGACGTCTTCGCTTGGAATCATGAGGATATGGTGGGGATCAGCCCAGAGGTGATGTGTCACAGGTTAAATATCTCTCCCCATTGCAGGCCATTTCGTCAAAAGAGGAGACCAATGACGCAGGAGCGATATGAGGCATGGAAAGATGAAGTGGAGAAACTCCTGGCCAACAACTTCATCAGAATCTTTCATTATCCATCTTGGGTTGCCAATCTTGTGCTTGTAAAGAAGAAGAATGGCAAATGGAGAACTTGTATAGATTTCACTAATCTTAACAAAGCATGTCCAAAAGACAGTTTTCCATTACCCAGGATTGATTAGCTCGTCGATGCTACTGCTGGTCATGAGCTCCTCAGCTTTATGGACGCGTACTCCGGTTATAATCAAATTCCAATGTATCTTGCAGACGAAGAGCACACATCATTTGTTACTGACCGTGGCCTGTTTTGTTATAAGGTAATGCCCTTCGGGCTGAAAAATACAGGGGCTACTTACCAAAGGTTAGTAAATATGATGTTTATGGATCTCATAGGGAAGAGCATGGAAGTTTATGTCGATGATATGCTGGTAAAATCCACTCAAGCCATTAATCATGTACGCGATCTGGAGCAGACATTCCAGGTACTAAGGATGTACGGAATGAAGCTCAATCCTTTGAAGTGCACCTTCGGAGTGGCATCCGGAAAATTTCTTGGGTTCCTGGTGAATACTAGGGGAATTGAAGTCAACCCTGAGAAGATACAAGCTCTGCTTGATATGAAGCCACCAGCCAATAAGAAGGAGGTGTAAAGTCTTAATGGTTAGATTGCAGCACTTAACTGATTCATTTCAAAGGCTACTGACAAGTGCATCCCTTTCCTTAATGTGCTGAAATAAACGAAGACCTTCGAGTGGACTGAGGAGTGCAAAGAGGCGTTTCAGCAGTTAAAAGATTATCTGGGGCGAACTCCACTCCTAGCAAAACCTAAAACAAGGATACCTTTATTGCTCTATTTAGGGATTTCTCTACATGCTTTGAGTGCAGCTCTGGTGCAAGAAGAAGATGGTGTCCAGCACCCAGTATATTACATCAGTAAGAAACTAGTTGATGCTGAGACAAGGTATACTCCCATGGAGAAGCTTGCTTACTGCCTAGTTGTGGCCTTTAGGAAGCTGCGTCCTTATTTCCAAGCGCATACGATCTCTGTCATCACCAAATATCTTATTGGACAGATCCTTCAGAAGCCGGAGACTTCAGGCCGCCTTCTCAAATGGGCTATCGAATTGGCCTAGTTCAACATAGAATATAAATCAAGGTCAGCCATTAAGGGGCAAGTTTTAGCTGACTTTGTGGTTGAATTTATAGGGTCTGTTGATGAAAAAGAGGTTGGAACCTCGGAAAGTCCCTACTGGGAGTTATATGTTGATGGTTCTTCTAACGAGCAGAAAGCTGGAGCTGGTATGTTACTAGTCAGCCTAGAAGGACAGAAAATCCTCTATGCTCTCCGATTCGGGTTCAAAGCCACTAACAATGAAACCGAATATGAAGCTCTATTGGCAGGACTCTGTTTGGCAAAAGCATTGCATGCTGAGCAACTTAGAATCTTTAATGATTCTCAACTAGTAGTATGTCAAGTACTATAGGAATATCAAGCTCGGGGGGCAAAAATGATTGTCTACTTGCAGAAGGTACGAGATTTATTAGAGCAATTCAACAAATATGAAGTAAACCAAATTCCATGAGCTCAGAATTCCTATATCGATGCCCTAGCCAGCCTGGTAACTGCTCAAGATGCTAATTTTTCTGGAGAAATACCGATAGAATACTTGCCCAAGCCCAGCACTGAATCTCAAGAAGAAGTCATGACCCTGACAGTGGCAGCTGATTCCTGGATGAGTCCGCTGGTTACCTACTTACATGAAAGAAAGCTATCAAATGACGAATTGGAAGCACGCCGTCTACGAACGCGAGCTGCCAGATATTGCCTCTGCGACGACGTGCTCTATAAGAGGGGTTTTTCAGCTCTGCTATTAAGGTGCGTTGATGAGCCAGACTCTACTAGTATTTTAACTGAAATCCACGCAGGTCACTGTAGGAATCATGTTGGGGGAATCTCCCTAGCCCAAAAGGCCCTGAGGCAGGGATATTATTGGCCTACCATGAAGCAAGACGCACTTAATTTGGTAAAGAAATGTGATGTTTGCCAAAGGTTTGCTAAAATCCCACGAGCTCCGTCTGCTTAGCTACACCAGATGGTTTGTCCATGGCCCTTTGCAATCTGGGGCATGGATTTGATAGGGCCACTTCCCACAGGACGAGGTGGATGTAAGCATGCTATTGTGGCAGTAGATTACTTCACCAAGTGGGCTGAAGCGAAAGAATTATCTCAAATTTTCACTGCAAAGGTAGAACAATTTGTTTGGAATAACATTATTTACAGGTTTGGAATCCCTCAGCAACTGGTGACCGATAATGGCACTCAGTTTAGCAATGAAAAATTTATCAAATTCTACGATGGCCTAAGCATCAAGAAAAGCTTCTCAGCAGTCGACCACCCTCAAGCCAATGGTCAAGTAGAAGCTATCAATAAGATACTCAAGCAGATATTGAAGACCAAGTTAGAAGCCAGGAAAGGAGCATGGGTGGACGAACTGCAAAAAATATTATGGGCCTACAGAACCACAGCCCGCAGCACTACTGGAGAAACTCCCTTCGCTCTGGTTTATGGATCTGAGGCCTTGGTTCCTGCTGAAATTGAAGTAGCCAGTCAACGGAGGATGAACTTCGATGCTTTAGAAAATGAACAACTCCTCATTACAAGTCTGGACCTTCTTGAAGAGTTAAGAGAGACTGCTAATATGAAAGCGGCCATCTATCGTCAAAAAGTGGCTAGATATTACAACAAAAAGGTTCGACTTTGGGATTACAAACCCGGCAACCTCGTACTCCGCCTCATCTTGCTTGGGGCCCATAAGAGGAGTGATGGAACACTAGGTCCGAACTGGGAAAGGCCTTATATTATCCAAGAGAGTTTGGAGAATAAGGCTTACCACTTGAAGACTGTGGAAGGAGATATATTGTCACGAGCCTGGAATGCGGAGCACCTAAGGCCTTATTACCTATAATTTATTAACTTGTTTCCCCTGTACATTTTACTTATTTTGCAAGTTAATAAAAATATCTCTACCATGTTGACTCACTTCGTCTATGATTGTCTTTGACAGCCTTTCTATTCATAGCTAATCTTGAATCTAACCTCGAGGATCATAAGTCTATGAATTCTTGTAAAAAGTGAAAAACCATAAGGGTAAGGGGCTTAATATCGGTAGACTAACCGACCCCACACCTACTTTATGGTTAAAAAATTGGCAGGCCGCATGTGCTTACATCGTCAACTTTGTTGACAGGCCACGTGCGCTCACTTCGCCAACCTTCATTAGCAAGCTGCGTGTGCTCACATCGTCAACTTTGTTGACAGGCCACGTGCGCTCACTTCGCCAACCTTCATTGGCAGGCTGCGTGTGCACATCGTCAACATTGTTGACAGGCCACGTGCGCTCACTTCGCCAACCTTCATTGGCAGGCCGCATGCGCTTACATCGTCAACCTTTGTTGACAGGTCACATAAGTCTTTATCATCATCACCATTTTGCACCGAAAGGATACATAAGCTAATATGATGGTATTGATGATTTTCGTAAGGTTTCAAGTAAGCTCATACTTATCCTTATTATTTCTCTTATACTGACTCTCAGTTCGCCAACAACATTCACTTCGTTATTATTAAGTTATTTGAATAAGGCAAATAACACTGCTTAAGACGAACGGAAACCATTGTTTCTTATATGCTTATCTTTATGTCTACATTCATCTTAAGGCATTAAGAAGTAGAAGTCAAATTGAAAAATTGAAAATATTTCTAGCACACTGTACATAAATTCGAGCAATTCCCTCATCAACGAGGTAAACAAAATAAAATTCTGTCCAAATACATAAACTGGATAGTAAAATGATAGAAAAAGACATCAGGAGACTATCAATTCATGCAGCAAGATCTTGGGGAGCTTAAGAAGAAGGCACTTGATTCCCTGTACCCTCAGTAGAAGGGTCTTGAGTATTTCCTCCAGGTAATTGCTCTGGGACTTGACCTAGCGCCTCAGCCTGTTCCTCTGCTGCATACTCAGCAAACTACTGAACCTCCTTGACTCCGCCTTCACCAAAAATGGAATAATCAAGATCAGGGTAGGTATTCCACAAAGTATACAATATCCTTGCTTCTGTCTCCATCATGATCTCCTCTGCGCGAGTCTCTGCTGCGGTGAGCTATTCTTTCCGCTTGATTATCTCTTGAGAAGCAGTTTCTACCTCTTTCTCTTTTTGCCCCAAGGTATCTTACGTGTTTTTAAGTTGGGAGTACAGCTTGGAGGAAATTGTCTTGTGGCACTCTTTCTCCTTCTCCTGAGCGAGCTCAAGGGCGCGCTTAGCGGCGTCAGCTACATCCAACTTAGACTGAAGCGCTGTAGCCTTTTCATTAGCCTTCGTAACCATGTCTTAAGCTTTCTTCATCACCTGCTCAGCTTTATTTACTGCTTCCTGAGATGCCTTCGCTGTCTGCTCGGCCTTATTTGCAGCCTCCTGAGATTTTTTAAATTCCTCCTTCAATGAAAGAAGCTCCTCCTCTTTTTTCTTGGACGTCTCTTTCAGTTTCTTGTTGGCAGCCTTGAGTTCGTTATTTTTGTCCTCTGCATAGGACTCCTCATCCAAGGCCTTCATAAGTGCCATAGAAGCCTGTGGAAGATACATATGATCAGAAATTGACATATAAAGAAAGTATATTTATCTTCTGTCTTACCCTGAGTGACTGGCGAAGTCCCCAAAAAAGTAGCCTTTCGCCAGTGAACTCCTCTTCTTCAAGCCTCTAAGCTGATATACCCACGAGAGAAGGAGCTTGTTCGCACGCGATGTCCAGATAAGCTCCTTCAGGGAAATCGTCAGGAGGCACTCCGATAGGAACCTTTGGCCTCGATGTGGGAGGCTGATCAGCAATCTGCTTGCCCTTTTCTTTTTAGATTTTCTTGGCAGGAGGAAGTTTGCTGGCACCCCTAGTCTCTTTTCTCTTGGTCCCAGCCTTTTTACCTTTGGCAGCAGCAGTGATCTTTGGATCTTGGGAGCTTAGAGGTCGAGCACCAACACTGGTCTCCTGCTCAGTAGGAGCAGATACTGGAGGTCTTTCTAGAGCGAGTGTGGCAGGGGACTTCGCAGTGCTAAGATCTGGCACTTCCTTTGCCGTTGCTGAAGAAGAGCCAGGAACTGCTAAGGTAGTAGCCGTGGAGCCCCCAAGTTTGGTCTTTCTCTTTGGAAGTGATAATAAGTTCAGTTTACCCCTCGGCTCTGTCATCTCTACATTATCTTCAGAAATAACCTAAACTTCCACTTCGCTTGGAGAAGTTAACCCTTCCAGAGTGCTGGAACTTCCACTAATGTCCTCAACGGCAAAAACCGATTCAATTTCTCCAAGTCCCTGAGTACCCACGTGCTTACTTCTGATAATCTTACTATCAGAAGACAGTGCGAGCTCGTAAGATTGAAGAAGCTCAGTTGTCAATTTGACATCATCCTCCTCTGATTTCCGTACTAAGAGGATGTCCAACTGAGATTCTTCTTCCGATGGTAGGTCAACCTTTTTGGCCTTTAAATCTGTAAATCATTAGAAAATGAAATATTAGTCAGAATGTCCAAGCTAAATATCATATCGTCAGCAGTATTATGCAAAGCATTGTACCTGGCTCAGCCCGGAAGGTGAAATATTGTAACTTAACTAAAGAAGGACATGAAATATAGAACCAATGTGTTTTATAATCTCCCACATTGGATTTTCCCTTCGCTTGTCCCTTGGGCAATATATTTTTATGACGGGACTGATGAGGTAAAGAATAATAGTATCCGTCTCTTGGCTGACCCGTGCTAGTCCCTTTGAAGGTAAGCAGATGTTTGATTATATTCGGACTAGGAAAAGGAAAGTCATTCTTCCTAAACAGGATAGCTATCGAGGATATTTGATTGTATGTGTTTGGGGTAAGTTGAAAGAGGGCTAAGCCCAGTTCGTTGAGAAGATCAATGAGATAAGGCGGAACTGGAAACCTAAGCTCCGCTTCTAGATGCTGCGTACTCACAACTACAAAACCATTAGGAGAGTAAGCTACATGACCCTCTGGTGAGGCCACCAAGATGCGACAACCTCTAGGGAGGTGAAATTCAAGCACTATTCCCATAAGGTCTATTGCAGCAACCTTTGACGAATGGCGCTTGAACATTTCCCTCGCTATTCTCTCTTCGACAGCTCGTTCAGCCAAAGTTGAAGCCTGGGCAAAGGGGGTGGGAGCCCAGGGAGGAGAGAAACCTGAAGCAGCCTCCTCGAATTGTGGAATTGATTCCTGAGGAGCCTTTTCCTGACCTATCTACTCTTTTGAGCTCGAGGATTCTCCCTCTCCTATTATATGTTGACGTCTGCGACCTGAAGCCATCTACAAAATAAGACAAGGAACTGTTAGTCCGCATTACGCAGACCTAACCTAAAAGTTTCTAAGGCTCCTAATTTTCAATAACTAAATCTCCTATGGTGGTCAACAGACCGCAGACACTACAGAAGATTATGCGCGAAGTCAAATCCTGGCCACTATCTCGCGGCCTCCAAACTGCCTATCTACGCTTCTACAAAGTATTTCCTAACTCTATGAAAAACAAATAGCAGCCCACAAAATGCTACTTGCTTGGATCAAAGGTTAGCCATTTTCCTATTTGATGTTCAGTTAATCATACAATACAGCAAAAACACGAAGAACAATCTTCATTCAAAGCGCAACCCAGAAAACTATCTCTACAGAAGTATAAAATCAGAGAGAGATTCATCGTAACTTACTTGAACAATGCAAAGCTTGGGCGCCCTGAGATGATGAAGGTTGATCGTCGGCGGAAGACGAAGATAAAAGTCACGACTGCAGAAAGGAAACTGAAAATCTCTCTATGGCAATGGCTGTTGGAAAATAATGGAAAAGAAGAGTATCCGAACAGTCGTTGCTTTTGTTTGTTTCCCTAATACACCCCAACCGTTGGATCTCAAAGCTCAGCAACCGCCTCAGATCTGACAGCCTCGCGCGATGTCAGGAGCGGTTATCATTACGTCGTCAGTTGAAAGACGTGCATTAAATACACACCCTGCACGAGACACGTCTCTTCATCTCCTCTGAGTAACTGCCACATATCAGATCAGACAAATTTGAAAAACAAAGAGTAACGGTTCCCGCCTATTCAGCTTTTATCAGTTCAGCTCGGAGCTCTCAGTCCGCAATACGGCCTAAGAACTGGAGGGACTTATGTTATGGGTATTTTCCGCAACATCTACTTGCCTGATAAAAGCTCAACCAATTGGCCCATCTGAGCCAAGCCCAATTCTAATTTGTCTATTAAAGGAAACCATCAAGCCCTGCATAAAACCTACGGTATGGAGTACGTTCAAGCATCTATAGCGAAGTGAAACCCTTGCAGAATGGAACACACAAGCATGCCATACTGAATAACGCTAGGCGCAGTGCGGAGTCCGGAGTCCGAGTTGCCCACTTTGCGAAGCTGAGTCCGTTCCATATTAAGCCAGGCTTATCTGTGGGAAACTGAGGTCGCCGATCAGTTCTCCCCATCTTTCTAAACTCTAGTCCGCCCAGAACTTCACTTCACTTACTATCATGCCAGGTTATCGCATAACTTGCCTTGCACGCCAAAACTTGTCAGAGATTACTGTTCAAATCACAGATAACTACACCTAATCCACGTGGGTTAGTCACAGATCTCTTCCACCTGTCCCGGGCATTTAATGCAATATAGCTGCACTAAAATTAAGTCAGGGGCATTAACTGTTGTAATCATTTTGTTTTAACTCTTTGTTGATCGTTGTAGCTCTTCTCCTTCTATAAATAAGAGAAACTTATTCAATGTAAACTAAGAGCGAAACACCTAGTAAAAAACTGGCCGTTACTCTGTCAAAATACTGAGAGATCAACAGTGGATGTAGGCAAAACAAGCTAAACCACTTAAACACCTTCTTGTCCAATACTCTACCTTTGTCTCCTTTACTCCTGCTACTTACTATTTTATGTTATAACCTTCATCCATGTAGTGTTGAGCTTGAAGAACTTAGTTGACTAATTTTATACGTCAACAAACTTTGACAGAATTGACCTGACAAGATGTCAATCTCATTAAATGCAACCCATCATTTCTTTTTGACTTATTGTACATTACTGTAGCACCTCCCCCTCTAAAAATAGGGGGGATTTTCATTGTAAAAATTATTAAAAAAAAAAAAGGCAAATACTAATGTAAGTCTTGTCGTTACTCTGCCCAGATAGTGAGAGCAAAATAATGAATGTAAGCATAAATTGGTCGAATCACTCTAAAATCTTGTTGTCTTTGTTCTTCCTTTACTGTATTCTCTATTTTTCATTCGTTTCTTGTACAGTTTTTACCATTTTGCGGCATTGGGCTTTAAAGAACATGGTTGATTGGTTTTTAACGTCAACAGGTTATAAAAGACTTTTTCATTTATAGAAAGGAATGAAAATGAGATTTTCAAGTGGGGTGAGAGGAATGAGATTCTCATTCCACAACCCCAAATATAGGACCCATAATTTTATTCTTATTATGAATTGATTTTAGAGTAAGTAAACATCAATAATAATTCTTATTCTTTATTCTCATTTTTTAATTCATCAAGTAAATATACCATAAATATGCACACAAGTGTTTGATCTTAACAACTTTTGGTAAACCTCTGATTTATTCAGTGCTAGCATTCAAAAAGAAAAAGTTATGCGTACAAATAATGTTTGATATTAAGAAGTTTTGGTGGACCTCTAATATGTTTAGTATCAATTTTCAAAGAAAAATTGTGTGTGTAGTTACATTATGTGATATGAGTAGTGAATACCTACATGAGCTTATCTAGGTTGAGTTCTTTTCTAAGTATAACAATGTCAATGAGAGGTTTTATTTATTTATTGGAAAAATTTTAATTTAGTCCCTAAAATTTGACAAAATATTACATTTTTTACTAACATTTGCATTTCGAATTCCCTTCATCCCTAACTTTTTATAAATATATCAATTTGGTCCCTCTTACCAAAAAAATAACAATCAAACGTGATAGACGAGTCAAAAAAACGGATTTACCCTTGATATAATTAAAAATAGTTAAAATGACGTAATTACCCTTTTAAAAACTAATAATTACAAAATAACAATTCCTATTATTACAAAATTGTCATTTACCACTTCCAATCAAATTGTGACACATCATTGAATCAATTTTTTTAATTCAATTTAATATTACTAAATATTTTAATTAAAAAAATAATATTTTTAATATAAAATAATAATAAAAAAAAAATTCTTTTTCATTTTCTACCTCTCATTATCTTCCTCATCTTCAATTTCATCTTTTTTATTCATCAAAATTATCATCTCCATTATTTTCATCAAATCAACATCATCCAAATTAAACATCTAACATCAAACCAAACATCTTCCAAATAAAAAAAAAAATATTTATGCAAATTAAATAAAAAAAAAAGTTTATGTAAATTAAAAAAAAAAAAAAATTAGAGATGACAACACCATCTCCAAGCAGTCTTCACCGTTGGAGACCCTTTGGTCTCCATCGATATGGTCTCTGGTGATGAAGACTAGTGTTGGTCTCTAGACGTTGGGGACCTATCTCCAACGATGGAAACCAGTCGGTTTCCATCACTGAAGACCATGTCTCCAACAAAGAAATTAGTGTTGGTCTCCTCGTGGGAGACCAGGCCCGCCGAGAGGAGAATGATCTCCATGGGAGACCAGTCTCCCATGGAGATCCCTTTTTTTTTTAACTTAAAAGTATTTTTATATATTAAATTAAAAATATAAAAATATATATTAAAAGTATATAAATATATTCAAGTTAAAATGATCAAATTAACTCTCTCCCTATTAAGGTTGACTAACAGAATGATTAAATTGATATGTTTCCGAAACGTTAGGAATGATGGGAATTCGAAATGTAAACATTACTAAAAAAGTAATATTTTATTAAATGTTAGGAATTAAATTAAAATTTTTTCTTATTTATTTATTATTTAAAAAAAAAAAAAAAAAGGTTATATTAGGATATCTGATTAGGTTTGTGAAATTTCCTAGAAATTTCTTAATAGAACATGAAAGATTAATTATAATTTAAAGGTAGGACAAATGGGATCTGGGGTCCACCTGAAGTGGATTCTCTTCACAAGATTCTGTCATAGGTCTTTGTATAATCAACGGAATGAACGCATTGATAAGTTGACTAGGACATAAAAGGATGCAAATGCTGCTCCGATCCATAAGTAGTGATGGTTGACAAGAAGGAAAAGCCAAGTTCAGCTGAAGCTTCATTAATTTGCATTTTCTTGCAGAGAGTGAGGTACATTGTTGAACACCTTATAATGTTGCTTTCAGAGTTTAGGTTTCGGATCAAAGATACACGTACACATGGTGATGATCACAATGGAAACTACTGTTTGTTTCCCAGGAAAGAAGATTTTTAAGGAACAAAATACATGGGGTTTGGAAGCTTGAAAGTGCGGTTGCCAGGACATTCTCCTTGTAAATCACTCCATTGGTCTCCCACATTTCCCCATATTCTGTAACCTTCTCCCATCAGTTGTTTCCTGATTTCTGACTTGTATGCCACTGCACTTTTCCCTTTGTCCATGGCAGTCCTGCACGTGCTCAAAAACACCGAAAACTCAGAAACCGAATCCTCTATACATACAACAGACTTTTAACAATTTTACAACATATTAGGGTGATTAATTTAAGAAGTTTTACTATGTTACTGGTTGGATAAGGTTACTTATCAATAATAACTCATGAATATTCTTCGATAACTATCCTTACTAACCTTATCCAACCAAAATCAGTAAGTTAGCAAAACTCTTAATTTAAACTTATAAACTTTATTTATATTAACAATCAAATACAAATTAATAAAATCTATTCAAATGAAGATTCAAACGTAAGAAAATAAGGAATAACTAATTGCATGATTTGGATGGATGATCATGTGAGTGCTACCCTTGAAAAATAAGATGAGGTAGACCATAAAATTCAAATAGTGTGCATGAAAATGCAAGTGTTTTTCTACCCACTCATAATTTTATGTACTAATATCCACTTGGAACAATCATATATATATATATATATATATATATATATAAATGATTGTTGACTAGGATAACTTAGATCATTGTTTGCACTTTCGTAGTTGACACTCAAGTGTACTTAAATTGAATATCTCAGCAAGCAATTACAGTTGAATGATTATATCATAGAATATGTCAAGTGATTTGTGCAAGACACATTTTCCTAGAACCTACCAAAGCCGGAAGAATATTAGAACAATGGATAAGCATATTATAGCTTACCTCATAATGAGACGATCATAGCCACTGAATCCTTGATTATGCAAGTTATCACGAGTGATTTGGCTAAATGTCTCCTCATCTCTGCCAGTCACCAAAATCACTTTGAATCCACTGTCAACCAATTTGCTAAACAACCCGAACACAGCAGGAATCGCAGGACACCCTCCCTTCAACGCCCATGCCTTGAACCCACTCGGGTCATATGGGTCACACCTACATGATATATGCCACAAAATTTAATCAATTCACCTCCCACTTTACTCACTACAGATAAACTTTCTACAAATTGCAAAAACTTGAGTTGTTGGATAAAATTCACATATTAAATTTTTAGTCGTCTAATAAATCTAACATATAAGACCATTTAGACCTTACATCCAATCAGGTTATATTGGTTGCACCTACATGCCACAAAATTCTATAAAATTACATCATCATATTATGTTACTGTTAAAATTTAAACTTTGAATTGTTAATAGTTAGATATCTAACATATAGATATTATTTTGATTTTTTGTATAGAACAAGAAATTCTATTAAGAACTATTATTATCAATACTAAATTACACATCTCAATCTTAACAAAATACGAATATGTGACACTAATATAAAAATAAGAATATCCAATAATTATAACTATGGATTAACGTCAATAGTTACTCTTATAATTAATTTAATTGATGTAATATTTGATGCATAAGGTTATCTTATCATCAAGGTAATCAAATCAGAAGGTGAAACTAGTTGTCATAAAAGAAGAAGAAGAAGGGAAAAAAAAAAAAAAAAGGCATAGACATACCCGTATCGCTTTCCTCGGTAGTAGAAAACGTTAGAGATGCAGGTGTCATCAACATCGAGAATCCAAGCATCCATGCCGTCATCAGAGACGACAATCTCATTAACGTAGCTCGAGATTTGCTCAACAATCAGCTCAACATCTCGGTCGTACTGGCCATCAATCATGTAGCTCTCGACGTAGCGCAAACATTGAGTGGGCACGGTGCGCCATGCACGTACATTGTTGGCCTCCACAGCCAGCCGCCAGCTGAGGCAGTAGCTGCCGCCGTCCGGCCGGACACTTGCCCTGGAATTGTAGCCTGGCTTCACCCCAGTCGCCTTGGAGAATACCGCCAGCAACAAGAACAGCAACAGCTCCCGTATGGACTGCATCACTGCCTTAAACATAGTAGCTTGTTGAAAAGCCTAGAGAGGCAAATATCAACGAAAACAACAATTTTTTTTTTTTTTTGCGAGAAATCAAAGGAACCAATGTAGACTATAAATATGGGTAATGGGTAATCAAGGTAATGATTATAAAAAGACTTTTTTGGATCGATTTGTCCCACTGAAGATTATTTTGTTTTGTGATGCTCATGTATGTGGTGGGGTCATAATAACAAAAAACACCAACGAAAATGACAAATTCGAGAAGAAACCGGGCTGATCATAGTCGATAGAGCAACAGAGAAAGTGGAGAGGTCGCCATTAGAGGAGATACGAGGAAGGTGAGTTGGGTCGTCAAGTAATAACGTGAGCTTGGTGACGAAATAGTTTGGCGAGACATAGGCCTCATTTGGCAGATACAATTAGATTGGATTGAATTTAATAAATTATCGGTTATAATTAGTATTGTATGAGGTGAACTAAAATAGTGTTTAATTATGTGTTTTTTATATGATTTTGAAAAAAAAAATTATATTATTTTGAAAATTAAAATCTAACTCTTTAAAAATAATTTTTTAAATAATATTTATTTTATAATTATTATTGATATATATTATTTTTTAATATTTTAATAAAGCACACAGAAATAATATTAATAATAAATTTAATGTTTTATATAATTAATGTAAAAAAGAAAAATAAATAAATAAAATAAAATAAAAGTATCCCATGTTGATTAATGGATAAATTTATCCCAGCTAAGTGGAATAAAATTTCCAATCTACCGAGGAGCTGACTTGTCTCGGTGAAGTGGAGGCCCCCAACCTTGTCAGTGTACCAGGGTTTAATCCTAACCAGCTACTTAATATGGTGACAATTTTTTTATTACTTTCTTGGTCATCCTTTTCTATTTTTGAAATAAATTTTCGGACTGCAAACTCAATCAAGATATTATAGATCCTAACAGCTACATGATATGGTGTATGGAAGTTGTTGTAAATAATAAAAAAAAAATCCAATCTACTGCAACAAACATACCCTTGGCTTTTTATTTGGGAAGGTGTCGTTTTCAAAAGCGGAAAATTGGACATTAAAGCAAGGAAAGGTCCGTATTGTCGAAATCTTTTGGGTTGTTACAACAATTGCATTGCGGCTGCTTGTCTGCCACGTTTTTTTTTTTTTTTTTTTGACCTTTAACTTTTTTGTTTTTTCAGAAACCAAATTCATGATAGGGTGGGTAAAGAAGTACTGTAGTAGTGGTTGTTATTACTATAATATTATATTATATAAAAATTTATTAAAATTTATTATTTAAATAATATAATAAATTTACATGTAATTATCATATCATCGATACATCATCCTAAAATTAATATAATAACTATAAAATCATATTGATACATCATTTCTCCAAAATTTTTGGATGAATTTTTGAAAAATATATTATTATTCTTATTATTATGTATTATTAATTTCTGTTTTTTTAAAGTTGATATAAATTGGATAGAAGATTGTGAGAACATGCCTAAATAAATAAGTAATTGAACAATACAAATAATTACATAACTGAATAATATTTAGTCTCGTGATAAGCGGGGAGAGAGAGAGAAAGAAGAAACACCCTAACTTAAACCCATTACCTAAAACTTCATCATCAGCCGTTGATAATATATATATATATATGAGAGAAAGAGAGAGGAAACTCCCTAAATAATTAATTCTAGTGAGGACCGCCGAAGTTGGTATGAAATTGCACGGTAGGTTGTGGTTGTCCTTTTCTATGTAAATGATTTTATTATATATGTCACATATTTACATGAAATGCCTTTGGAGATCAATCAAGGATATTTCCATGTTCCTACCAACCAAATTCAATATACTCTGTTATGATTCTTTTTATTTCTGAAGCATATGCTATTTGGTTGGATATGTCTGTGTGTTGTGCAACAGAAGAATATATATATATATATATATGAACAGTCTACAATATATTTAGATAAGAATACGTTTATAATTTTAATAATTTGAATTTTAATGAATGAAATCTAAGAGTATTAACTCATTAATTGAAGATTAAATCTCAATTTTTAGATATGACTTATTGAAAAATGAATGATCAAGGTATTAGCACATTTATATTTAAGAATATTGAAGATTGTATAATATATATACACGTATGTGTGTATGTACATACTAATTAATTAAGTGGCCAAAAATTTCCCTCCAAATAAGTTATTCTTCTTTTAAGTTACACGAGAAAAATTTAGGTTATAATAAAAAACGAAACAAATATATGAAAGAGAACCTCATGACAAGCCGTCATAAATATGTATTTAGAGAGTGGTAGTGGCATTTTGGGAGTTGTGAAGTTAAAAAAAACAGAGAGATGAGACAAGACATACAGTTAGACAAAAGAGTGCTTGGTGTTCGAATATCAAGGAAAAGTATAACATCATCTTGGAGAATTAAGTTTTAATGGAGACGATAGACCCTAAAGCAGCCGAAATCATGGACCAACAGAACTTTAACACTTGGCCTCACCTTTCTTTTTCTCTACCCTTTTGATTAAATTCTTGACGTGGTTGCAGTATAATATTTATATATAAAAAAAAAAATTATAATTATATATTTATAATTTAAAAAATAAAAATTAATCAATCAAATTCATTCATTATATTTTTTTTAAAAAAAATTATTTAATTTAAATATAATAAATAAATTTAATTAATTAATCTTTACATTTTAAAATCAAATATATCTAATCATAAAAATATTTTATATGTTATAGTATCTAGTCATAAAAAATATAATGAAACCTAATCTTTAAAACAAACAATGTTGTGATAAAAGGGTGCTGATTTGTTAATTAGAAAATTTAATTACTTAATTAAGTACATACCTACTAATTGCCCCTTCTGGTCTTACAAATTCTACCGTTATAACTTTTGTCACTCTATTTTCTTGGTCAAAGAAAGCTGTAATGTCAAACTCCCACACGAAAAACGAAAGTAAATGGATAGTGGCACAATTACAAAGAGTGAAAAAAAGAAAAAATAAAATAAAATAAAATCTTGTCATGCTCATGGACTTGTTGCACGGCAAAGCAGACATTTTCAAGCAGTCATCTTTCCAATCTCTTATCAAGACAAAAAATGAAAGAAGAAGAGAGAACTGATAAGTGCATTAGAAGAAGAAAAAAATATATAGTTACCTATTTTTAGATGAGAAGAGAGGACTTTATATGGTAATGCTGCAAAAAACTATACTTGCCCTTTGAACGAGGTCAAGTGTGCTAGCTAGCTAGAACACGATTAAGGCGTACAAGAATTGGGCACCAAGTGAGGTTATATATATATATATATGAAGAGAGAAAAGGAAAGAAACCTTATATTAAAAGAAACGCAGAGAGATCATTGACCTACTACTACAACTACAACGACAACAATCCTATTCTTTAACGTAGCAAAAAAATTTTGTGGGCGTGTGTTGTGGGGGGGTGGTGCGGGTGGCGTCAGAGGGCAAAAATTGTAGCTTGTGATTGGACCGTGCAATGGGGAGGCAGAGGTTAGTGGCGCCCACCTACACGCAGCCGTGTGGAGAAATTGACGATGAAAATCAACCGCCAAGGTTTGTGGGGATCGATCATGGATTGAGTCAGAGGCCATCAACTTCCATCAAAGTGGAGGTACAGCCGTCATCTTCTCACTGTATGTGCCTGGGTTGGTTGGCATTGGATTTTGGATCAACCAATGGTCTTCATCGTCATCGATTGTATTTGCCATTGCCACCTCATTTTTGTGCCAACTATTGGGTTTTGTTTGATTAAAAAGTTAATATTTTAAGAAACAAAATGTACATGGTACAATGTTTTAGATGGCATCCAGAGCACTTTGCACACAATTACAAGAGTTTTGCACGTACATGTATTAAAGAATGACTGAATTACAATTTAGCTACCTGAATAAAACGTTTTTACAGGCGAAACAACAGTTTCGATATAATTACAATTTACCCTCATTCCGTTAGTAAGTTTCGTTATGTGTAACCGAAAATAGTATAAAAAAAATAAAAGACGAAAATACCCTTGATGGTTGGAGTTGACCAAATTGACCGAGTTAAAAATTAAAACCTCTTTAAATAATTCTTGAAATATTCTCTCTCTCTCTCTTCCCTCAGCCACCTTTAAAAATTTTTAAATTTTAAAACATTAAAAATATTCTCTCTCTCTCTTCCCTCAGCCACATTTTTTGTCCGACTTGTTGCTCTGTCGCTCTTCCGCTTCTTCTTCTTCCGCTTTCGCTTTCTCTTCTTTCGTTTCCGCTTCCGCTTCTTCTTCTCGAACCCTATCTGGGTTCTGAGGAACCCAGATCTGGGTTCATCCGCTTCTTCTTCTTCCGCTTTCGCTTCCTCTTCTTTCGTTTCCGCTTCTTCTTCTCGAACCCGATCTGGGTTCCTCACGAACCAACCCAGAAATCTGGGTTCGTGAGGAACCCAATCTTCTTCTCTTCTTCTGTTATTTTGTTTCTCGAACCCGATCTGGGTTCGAGTGAACCCAGATCTGGGTTCTCCGAATGAACCCAGATCTGGGTTCTGGCAGTGCACCCAGATCGATCTGGGTTTGCTAGAACCCAGATCTAGGTTCTGGCAGTGAACCCAGATCTGGGTTCTGCCAGTGAACCCAGATTCGGGTTCTGGCAGAACCTAGATGTGGGTTCATTCCTAGATTTACCAATTTTTTTCTTCAATTTTGCTTCTAATTATTTGAGTTGAACTGGTTATTTTCATGTTGTTGTTGAACTAATTATTGTTTGGATTGATGATTTTTTGTTGGTGAACTGGTGAACTGATTTTGTTTGTGAATGGTGAACTGGTGAAGATGAGGTGATGGGTTGATGATGGTTGATGATGTTTCAGGTCATTTTTTGGGTTTATAAGAGTGGATTGATTATGTTGGGTGATTGATTGATGATTGTTAATGATGTTCAACACAATGTTTTGGATGTTTGGGATTATTTTTTGGGTTTCCAGTTGTCTGGAAGCCCAAAATCTGTTTGGATACCCGAAGTCTGGGCACCCGGTTCTGGAAAAAAAAAAAAAAGCAATGTCAATAATTACACTCGGTTCTGGAAAAAAAAAAAAAACAAAGTCAATAATTACACAGTTTTTAATTTTTAACTCGGTCAATTTGGTTAACTCTAACCATCAAGGGTATTTTCGTCTTTTAAATTTTTTATACTATTTTCGGTTACATGCAACGGAATTTACTAACGGAATGTGGGTAAATTGTAATTCAGTCATTACTGTTGCTCCGTCTGTAAAAGCGTTTCATTCAGGTAGCTAAATTGTAATTCAGTCTTTAATAGTTTATTTTTTTATCTAAAAATTGAATAATATTATTGAAAATTAAATAATAATTAAAATTTAAAATCTAAATTATATGTTTTTTTTTTATACCTCTGAATATATTGTAAACTTATTCAAATTAGTAAGTTGACATTTATATATTTTTAACTATTTGTTATTATATAATTTTAATTAATTTAATACATATATATAAAAATAAATAATTTAATAAATTCTAAAAAAAATTTATGTACATATTAATAATATTTTATTTTTAATAAAAATATTATTAAAAATATAGTAGTATTAACCATATTTATATATTTAAATATATTAATATACTTAAGAAAACAATTAAAAAAATGAATGATTAAATTATAAATTAAAATATATTAGTTTAATTCCAAAATAATTTGGGATGAGATATATTTATATTTTACTTTTCAAATATATTTTTTATAAGTATCAAGAAAAAAAAAAAAAAGTAATGTTATGGGTATTTTTGGATTCCCCAAATAGGCCAGCAAAGGCCCATCCAAAGTGTGGCCCAAGTTACCAAGACTAAGTGGAAAGTACTATTCCTCAGCCCGCTAGGTCGGGCCCGCTAGATCGCTCCAGTACTCGACTACCAGATCGGTCTCGTCAGGAGACTAGCAAAGCATGTCAGATCGCCCTAGTAGCGACGTTGAGATCGTCTACCGATCATTGCGACGTCGAGATCGCCAGGACGGACCGAAGTCAAGATCGCCACGACGCAGCTTCAGTTCGTTTTCTACCCAGATCGCCCAGTTTCAGTGCAAGACAGTAAAATGGCGTGTCTTGCACGATAAGTAAGGGTTTTTCACCTAATGACAGCTTAATTTCGGGAAATCTCACCAAACCAGCATGGGTTAGCAGTCGGCCCACGTTTTGCCAGAGTTGACCTGACAAAATTCAGAAGCATTAAAGACTCTCCAGAAGCATTAATTACGACAAGATCAGCCCTTTTTGTCTGTATATTCCATCTGTAGCCTCATCTTCTCTATAAATAGAGAGAGGCATTTATTGTATCCGGATCCAGAAATTTGAGAGTTGAGAGGGCTGTTACTCTGTAAAAACACAGAGAGAGTGAGCATTTAGTGAGGGATACTGTCATTAATACCAGAAAAGTGGACGTAGGCCGTTCTTAAAAAGGGCTGAACCACTTCAAACACTGTGTGTTCTTTCTTCTTTCTTTCTTCTTTCTCTTTGCCATTATCTGGTCTGTTTGTTGCAGGTCTCCTCATCTGTGCGGCATTGGGCTCAAGAATCTGGTTGGCTGGTTTACCACGTCAACAAGTAATATAAAATTAAGATGAATTTGAAATTATGCTATTTTGGGGATGATAGATTTGGAATAAAAACTTTTAAATATCATTAAGTGATTTATAATTAAGTGAAAAACTAAAAATTTTTACTTAATTTTTTCAGTTGTTTTATGGTAGTTTTAAGTGATTTGATTACTTAAAAAAATAAATGAAAATAACTTAATAGACGCAATTTTAGTACTATTAAGTCTTAAATGGAAAAAACAAACTACCTTTAAGTATATAAATATTTACAAACAAGTGATTTGCTTTCTTAAGATAAAAAACTTGTCATTGGGAAATAAAAAAGAATTATCTCTCAACAATAACAATTCTTAGTTATCAAACACATGTTAACCGTATAAACAAACATTAAAGAACTTAGTACTTATTTGACTAGTATTAAAGAATTAAGCTGAATTTTATTAGCACATGCTTGGATGAAAAGATAATAATACCCTTTATTGAAAAAAAAAAAAAAAAAAAAAGAACTAATATATATATATATATATATATATATATTGTTTCATTGTCATCTTCTTCAATTCAGCAATTGACTTGTCATTTTCTTTTTCACCAAAGAGTTGCTAGAACTCTGATCTAACCAAAAACCAAATCAAATCACCCAAAAAAATACTAAATCTAATTAAAAAAAAAAATCAATTAAACAATTATCACTTTCTTAGGTCTATTGGCAATGCTTCAACTAGTTAAAAGAAGAAGCGGCAACAAAGATACCTAACGACAGCATCGCCTCCAACCAAACCCAAGCCAACTCTAGCAGCGGAGATACACACTCTGTTTATCTTCTCTGAAAAGAGAGCAAAGCAACAACACCAAGTTGAATTCGAGTTCAGCTTGGTGTGCGTGTGTCTCTACACGATACAACAGTAAGGGTTCAACTTAATTAATGTTTTCTATGCAATATAGAGATTGATGCTTTAGAAAAAAACAAAGCAAAGAATGAGAGATTATAATGGATGAATTTAATTGGTTCATCATAATTTTACAAAGTTATGAAGCACCAATGATAGAAGCGCTATATATATATATATATATATATCTCAATCTATGTTTTGTCTTGACTCTTTGAAAGGAATTTATATAGTAGAAGATGATACTTATGTGTTTCAAACCCATCAATGGAATCGAGAAATTTTTTTATAGAAAAATAGGCAAATTGAACCAATTAGTTGAAGAATTCTCAAGGAATTCCATTGGATGGATTAGAAAAGGGAGGATTGTACATATTCATCAGCAATTCATGGTTGCGGATCACACCAAACCTAGAAGAAATTTAAAACATGTAGTAGTGTACCTATGATATAATAATTATATTATATTATAATTGCAAGAACCACGCATTAAGGAAAAGTGTGATTAACCATCTAGAAAGTGAGGTCAAAAGTCAACCTTATTGGATCATAAATTGCAATTAATTTAAGTGGGTATGATGAAGATGATGATTAGATTATCCAATCAAAAAGTTTGGAGAATCCACGTGGCAGAAGATGGAGTCTGATGATTTGTGTGCGTCCATTCTCCATTATTGTCGGCTAACCACACACTCACCACCTCCCTTTATAAAATTAAATGGAGAATGATTTGTTTTTCTCTACTTTTGCATTTACATTTACATGTTCAACCGGCCCGTCACTGATCTCCACAAACTTCCAGAGTGTGTCACTAGCTAGCCACTACCCTTTGTTGGCGGCACGGGCAGTCTACCGACATTTTCCTTTGGCATGTGTGAAGGGAATGTGTCGATTATGAATATTCATAGAGAATAGATTTGGCAAAACTTCGTTAAAAATTTAAAAAAGATTTGACTACTTTATTGATTAGATAATTTACTCATAAAGAACTCTTTGATTAATTATAATGTGGTTATAAAAGTCAATTTATGAATTATTATTAATGAGTAATTTTATCCAATTAATAATATATTCGAATCCCGAAAAAGGATATGTAGTTATAGTTAAAAAATTATGAATGTCAATGGGTAATTGTAGATTGGGGGAGCCATCGTAGCATTAAGCAGAGGTGAATCTAGAGCCTTGTTCTATTTCACATCCTCGAGAAGATGATAAAACAAATTATAAAGGTTTTTTTTTTTTTTTTATTTATATTTTAATGAATTAAGAAAATTAAAAAATATTAATATCGTTATTATTATTTTACTATTGAGAATGAATTGATATTATTATTATGTTATTATCGTTGTTATATGAGTTTGTGAACAAACTAGTTATTGGTCTGGTTTATGTAAAATCATCTCATAAACGAGAAATTGGTTTGGGATGAGAATTTGCCCAAAATGGTCCAAACACTTAGGCCCATAATTCAACAAAATGATTCTTTATAAAAAGGAAGCGAAAATTTAAACTCATTCCTATATTTTGAGAAACCTTCATTATTTTAAATGCGAATTGATTTATTACTCCATCATCCCTAAATTATCAGAATATTCATTATTTTAATCTCTCCAACAGGATTTTGGATGGTCAATCGTAATAGAAAAATAAAAATTTCATTTTACCCTTGCTACTATTTAAAATATTAAATTACCATTTCACTCTCAAATCATTTAAAGGATATTATGAAAAATATCCTAAAAAGTAAACTAATCGAAATTTATTCCGATTTTTTTTTATTAGATGAACCACTCCTTACCGGTTAAAAAAATCGGATGGTGTTAAGTTTGAAAAGTATAATGGTAATTGAATGAGTAAATTTATGTATTTTAATAAAATTAAATAAAAATTGAAATAAAAAACTAAATAATTAAAATAAATAAATAATTTTTTTCTCTCTCTCTCTACCATTCTCTCTCTCATTCTTTACCATTCTCTCTCTCACTCTGCCATTTTCTTCTCTCTCACTCACTCATCCATCTCTCTTTTTCTCTCGTCTTCCATGCCCTCATCCATTATCGGCAACCAACACACACCCTTCTTCTTTATCTTCTTCTTTTTCTCTTTTGTTTTTTCGGTTCTGGGTTGGTGAACCCAAAACCATCTGGTTCCGAGTTTCATATGGTGGGTGAGTAGTCTGTGGTAGTGGTATGTGTTTGTTTTAAGGTTGTTTTGGGTGGTGGGTGAGTGATTTAGATTTGTTCTTTGTGGTTTATGGTATTGGTGGGTGGAGAGGCAACTCTTATTGGGTGGGAGGTCTGGGTACGATAGGTCTCTATTAGGTCTAGGTTTTTTTTAAAAAAAAAAAAAAATTCAAATGGTTAATGATGATGATTGTGGCATTTCTAGTGTTTTAATCGAATTTTTCGATGTTGTGGGTTGAAGTTGTTGATGTTAATGATAATGTTAAGTATAATGTTGTTAATGTTTTCATGATAATGGCGGTTGATTTTTTTTTTAGATAAGTTGATTTGGTTTTAATGGGTTTCCACAATCTGTGATTTTTTATTTGGTTTTTGATTTGGGTTTTTAGATTTGATTTTGATTTCATTGTTTATTTTTGGTTTTGTTAGGTATTTTTGGTGTCAACTTGGAAACCAAAAATTTATTTATTAATTATTATTATTTTTTTTAATCTTGTGCTATTTTTTTAATATTATTATTAATTAATAATTTAAAGGGTAGTTTAATCATTACATAAATTTAAAAGGTATAATATGGATTTTATAAAATCTTAATAAGGATATTTTGATCATTTCATTATTTTAGATGGAAAATATTAATATTTTGGATGAAAAGTTAACGATAGGGAACAGTTCACCTAATAAAAAAAAAAAAAAAAAGGTAAATCTCGATTATTTTACTTTTCGGGAGGAAGGGGGTTTCATAATGTTATGGATAATTTAGCGATCAGAATAATCAGGCCTAGAAAGATCTACAGTGCATGCTTAGTGGCTCGAAGGCCCAATAATTCGTCATCTCTTTCAATCCACCTTCCTGACGGAGGGCCCCTTTTGTGATCGCTCGTCATGACCGCTGATGGCCTACGCTCAGACTGACCGTTGATTCTGACCACAGGCGCCAATTCTGAGCGCTGGCTCTGACCGCTATCTCCATCCGCTATTCTGACCGTCGACTTTACCCGTCAGTCTAGACATTCGTCAATTCTGTTCGTTCAGTTTGATCGCTGGTTCTAATCGCTGACTATTGGCTCTCATCACTCAGACTGACCGCTGATCGCTGGCCGTGTCCGCTAAGCCTACTCGTCAGATTATCCGCCATGATTGACCGTCTGCCTATTCGTCGATTCTGTCCGTGCGAGATATCTGTCAAGAGGAACCATTCATTAGAAATGTTCAACAAGTCCTCCTCGCCCAAGATGATCCGGCTAAACTAATCGCTAATCTTTGAGCGTGGCCGTATACCAGCTCCTTCACTCACGATATTACCTGTCTCATTGTCATGACCAGCTGCGGACGTGTTGACTCGTAATCCACCTCATCGACTCTCCAGGTAGCCAGACTTATCAGAGACTTATTTATTCTCCTAACTGACTTGGTATTTCGTCTGTTGGAAGATCCATCCCCGCCTTGCTCCTAAGAGTCCCAAGTCAACAGAAGTCAAAAGTGTCATGCAGAATACAATTTCAAAACGTGCCATGCACGCCATATCAACCAGAAGCTGTGATCAAGATCTCGATAGCCCATCATGACATATCCAAACCAGTCACCAGAAATCTCCCTTGGGCAGACCTCAGATGCGATGGATTCGACCGCATTAAATGTATATTCGACCGCATTTAATACACTGTCAGTCGCATTAATTGAGATCCCGGCACATTAAATGTTGTCCATCATTGTAATCGTAGTTAACTGTTTACTTTAGTCTTATTCTGTTTTACTGTAGCATGTCACATTTCTCTATAAATAGGAGACAAATTTCATTGTAAAGGGGATCCCCGATTCTGAGTGTCATTACTTTGTCAAAATAGTGAGAGAGTGAACAGTGGACGTAGGCATCTTTTTGGGCCGAACTACTCTAAAAATCCCTTTGTGTCTCTTCTCCTTGCCTCTAACCTCTTCTTCTCATTCTTACTGTTTTGCATGCATTCCATTGACCATACGAAACTGTAGCTTGGGCCCGAAAACAACCTCGTTGACTAAGGAAACCATTTTCCGACGTTAACACATAATATCCCATTATTTAAAATGTATTAAGTTATCATTCACCATAAACCAATAAAATTTTGATATATGTCATATAAAATTTAAAATTTTAAAAATATATAATTTACAACTGTTATGGATAAATTATGGCGACCAGAATAGTCCGGCCCAATGGATCTACAGTGCAGGACCCATATCCCAAGGGCCCAATTTTTCGCCATCCATCCAGCCCGTTCTCCTGGATAAGGGGCCCATTTATGGGCATTTGTCTTAACCGCTGCTCGCTATCGCCCAGCCTGACCGTTCACACCGACCGCAGACCGCCTATTCCGCAAGCTGGCTGTGACCGCTATGTTCTCCGTCATTAAGGACGCAACTTTCTCCGTCAGCTTTATTGGCTGAGGTGGACCGTAGGTCCTTATCGCTGGCCGTTGGCTCCCATCCCTCAAACTCGCTCGCCGGAATATCCGCCATCCGTGACAGCTAAGCCTGCTCGCTATATTTCCGCCATGATTGACCGCCTGTCTGACTGCTATTCCTGTCCGATCGGAGCATCTGCCAAGAGGAACCATCCATCAGAGATGTCCAACAAGCCATTCTCGTCCAAAGTTATCTGTCTGAGCTGGTCGCTGGTTTTTGAGCGTGACCGCGTTCCGACTCTCTCGTTCATGGCATCACTCGCCTCACCGCCATATCCTACTACGGACATACCGACTCATAACCCGCCTCTTTAATCCTCCCGGAAGACAGTGTTCAAAGACCCTCTTGTTCCCCCACCTGATTCGGTGTTCTATCTGCTGGAAGATCCGTCTCCGCCTCACATCTGGAAGTCTCATGTCGGCAGAAGTCAACAGCGCCATGCAGAGTACAGTTCCGAGGCTTGCCATGCACGCTACGTCCGGCAGAAGCTGTGATCTCAACCTCGACAACCCATCATTGCGTATCCGACCCGGCCAGCAAAAATCCCCTTTTGGGCAGACCTCGGATGCGTCGGGTTCGGCCGCATTTAATGAGTTTTCGGCCACATTTAATGCACTGTCAGTCGTTTTAATTGGGATTCCGGCGCATTAAATGCTATCTGTCAGTATAACTGTAGTTAACTGTTTGCTTTTGTCTTATTCTTTTTACTGTAGCATGTCCCCTTCCTTTATAAAAAAGGACAATTTTCACTGTAAAAAATGATGGAATCTCTGAGTGTCGTTACTCTGCCCAAATAGTGAGAGAGTGAACAGTGGACGTAGACATCTTTTTGGGCCGAACCACTCTAAAAATCTTCTGTGTCTTCTCCTCCTCGCCTCTAACCTCTCATTCTCATTCTCCTTGTTCTTTATGCAACCCATTGACCGTACAAAACTGTGAGTTTGGGCCCTAAAACAACCTCGTTGGCTAAAGAAACCTTTTCTTGATGTTAACAACAACCAATTAAAATCCAATACACATCACCATTTTACAATTAAAATATTTAGTTACTACAAAAATGAGTAATAATTTTTTGGAAAAATCTGAAAATAATTCATTTAAAAAATATGAAGTAATGAAAATAATAAAAAAATACACTTATGGATCTCCACCGTTGACGAATCTATATTAATGGTGAAGGATCCCTTTTAAATTGAAAAAAAAAAAAAAAAGTCAATTCCAATTTCATCTTCGTCTTGAATGTAACGTCCACTGCAATCTTTATCTTCAACTTAACTTCCTCTTCAATCTTCATATTCAACTAACAAGAAAAATCTACCCAATTCTATCATGCATGTCAAATGGAACAACACTTCCATACAAATAAATGTGAAATTGAACACCACTTTCATCAAGATCAATACAAAACCCATAAAATATAGAAAACCCATAAACAAAGTAAAAAAGAAAAACTAAAAAATCAATACAATAGATGCCACTCATCCTGCTCCCATGTAAAAATTTATCCAATCTCTCTCTCTCTTCCATAAATGATCTTGGTTGTTGATTTCCAAACGGAGATGTCGATATCGTCGATGGCTTGGCCAATAGACTCTTTACTAATTAGGTAATTTACTCATCAACAACTCTTTGATTAATTTTAGGGTGGTTATTAAAATCAATCTATGAGTTATTATTTATGAGTAATCTTATCCAATTAATAATGTAGTTAAATCCCGGAAAAGGATATGCAATTATGGTTAGAAAATTATAAATGTCGATGGGTAATTTTAGATTAGGGGAGCCATCATAACCTTAACTAGAGGTGAATTTAGAGCCTTAGCTCTATTTCACATCCTCTAGAAGATGATAAAACAAATTATAAAGTTTTTTTTTTTTTATTTATATTCTAATGAATTAAGAAAATTAAAATGCATTGATACCATAATTATTATTATTTTACTATTGAGAATGAGTTGATATCGTTATTATGTTAAATTGATTATAAAAATTACATTATTATTGTTGTTATATGAGTTTGTCAACAAACTAGTCATTGGTTTGATTTATATAAAATCGTCTCATAAACGAGAAATTGGTTTGGGCTGAGAACTTGCCCAAAATGGTCCAAACACTTAGGCCCATAATTCAACAAAAGAATTCTTTATAATAAGGAACGAAAATTTCAACGCATCCCTATATTTTGAGAGACCTTCATTATTTTAAATGTGAATTGATTTATTACCCCACCATCCTTAAATTATCAGGATATTTATTATTTTAATCTCTCTAACTGGATTTTGGATGGTCAATGGTAATAGAAAAATAAAAAGTCCATTTTACCCATGCTACTATTTAAAATACTAAATTACTATTTCACTTTCAAATTATTTACAGTATGAAAACATGCTAAAAAAATAAACTAATAGAGATTTATTCCGATTTCTTTTTTATTAGATGAATCGCTCCTTAGCAATTAAAAAAATCAGATGGTGTTAAGTTTGAAATGCATAATGGTAATTGAATCAGTAATTTTATGTATTTTAATAAAATTAAATAAAAATTAAAATAAATAAATAAATAATTTTTTTTACTCTCTCTGACTCTACCATTTTCTTCTCTCTCTCTCTCTCACTCCTCCATCTTTCTTTTTCTCTTATCTTCTGCGTCCTCATCCATTGTTGGTAACCAACCTACACCCTTCCCTCTACCTCCTTCTTCTTCTCTTTTGTTTTGTTTTGTTTTTTTTTTTTGTTCGGGGTTGATAAACCTAGAATCATCTGATTCTGAGTTTCATGTGGTGAGTGGGTAGTTTGTGGTGGTGGTTCCTATTTGGTTTATGGTTATTTTGGGTGGTATGTGTGTGATTTAGGGTTGTTCTTGGTGACTTATGGTGCCGGTGGGTGGAGAGGCAACTCCTATTGGGTGGGGAGGTCTGGGTATGATGGGTCTCTATTAGGTTTGGTTTTTTTTTTTTTTTTTTCCAAATGGTTGATGATGATAATTGTGACATTTCTAGTGTTTTAATCGAATTTTTCGATGTGGTGGGTTGAAGTCGTTGATGTTGGTGATGATGATAGGTAAAATGTTGTTGATGTTTTGATGGTAATGGTTGTTGATTTTTTTTTCTTTATTTTTTTGAAATATGTAACGCCCCGATAATTACTTCCGTCCGATTTATATTCGTTGATTTCAAAAGTAATTTATTAAATGAGAATAAATTTGGATTTGATGGAATTTGCGTGATTGTAAAATGTTTTAATTGTTAATTTGTGAAATTTAATATTTTCGAAAACGTTTTTGCCTCGTAAAGAATTATTTTTGAATTTAAATAAAATAAATAGTAAAATGAGAAGGTTATGATAGAGTATTTAGATTATATTGTAGAGGATAATTTTTGAGTTAAATAAATGATTTATTATATAATTATTAGTATTATTATTATGATTATTATTTTTCATTAAAATAAATTATGTATTTGTGAATAAAATAAGGTTATGAATAAATTTGAATAAGTTAGTGGAAGTGTGGGGTGTCAAAAATGTCAAAAGGGATATTAGTATGTGCGTAGGGGTATAAATGCAGAAAGTAAAAAGTTTTGGGGTTAATTTGTAAATATAAAAAATTTTGGGGCAAAAGCGTAATTTTCAAAAGTTTGTTTTTATAAAAGCCGAATTGTTTCCAGATTTTTCACCTGTTTTTTGCTCCAGCCCGCCGACTCTGCTTCTGCCTTTGCTCTGCTGCCGTGAGTTCTTTCTTTTCCATTTTTGTTCATTTTGTTTTGTTTTATTTTTAATTAATTCCTTTAATCTCTTCATTTTTCATGATCTACCTATTTCTAAGCTTAAAATTTCTGAAACCCATCTATTTATCAAGTTTAATTTCGGGTTTAATGAGATTTAATTAAATAAATGGGTATGGGTGTGTGATTTTAGGATTAATTATGTTTAATTATGTTTAAAAGTGTGATAAATACATCCATAGACATGTATTTGAAATTATTTTCGTAGTTTGATTTATTAAATTGATATTATTGTTTATTTTTTTTAAAATCCTAAAGGAGGATTAAATTTCAGAGGCTTTAGGGAAGGTTTGAGAGGTCTGAAAACCTCCCGTTGGGTGAGTGGGAATCTAAAAAGCGAGCCCATAAGGTTGGTGTACACTTATTTTGAAACTTTTAATTTTATTAGTTTTGAATTAATTATATAAATTCCTTGAGACTTGTTTTTATTATTTATTTGAGATATTAAATAGTTTTAGATGTTATTTAAATGTTAATTGTATGCTCCTGAGTGAGTTTATTTAAAAAAAAAAAATAGATTTGAAAAATAATTTCGAAAATAATATACCCTATAGTCAAAATTGATGTGCAGTGTGCTCTAGGGGTAATTTTTTCATTTGTATATCATTTTTATATTATTTGAGTGATGTTTGAATTATCGATGTGTTAAAAATAAAGAAATAAATAAATCGAATTGAAAAGAAATAAATAAATAATAGTAATAAAATTAGGTAGATAAATTAATCTCTTGAAACTAATTTGTGGTAAAGAAAAAGAAAAAGGGTTTTATTAAAAATTTAACTCTGCAATTAGGAGCAGAACGGTCATTTACAGTGGCCATGAGAGGTGACACAAAGAAATATGAATAATTGATTTAAATAAGTATTCATATATATGATATTTAAATTTTGTTGGGTTTTGAAGTGCGTGAAATTATTTGGATAAATTGTTCTGAAAGATTGTTTAAATATGATTTGACGGAATTCTGAATGTAAACGAAAAAGAAAATGAAATGAAACGGAAAAGAAAATGAATAAATTGAGTACCTTGACCGAATATATGTATATATCGGAATAAAGGTATGAACATCTGAAAAAGAGTTGACGAATTAGTTGAATATATAATTATGTTTTATATCATTTATATTGATGATTTCTAAGTATGAGAAAAATCGTGAATGAAATTGTGTTTATTGGTTTTTAAATGAAATCTTTGTTTAAAAGATAAAAGTTGTAAAAATATATGTGCGTGAAAATTTTTAGTGATTAATAAATAAATTATAAGGGCCCGCGTAAATCTAATCATCGGTAGGTGGGGATTGGTAGTTGGCTAGCCAATAGGGTAAATTTTAGCAGTACTGCACCGTTACGATTGATATCAGACGTTGTATAATGGACTTTGAGAGGCACCGCGTGCCCCGTCTTGAAACAGAATTAGATTGTGATATGTAACCCGGTGGATAGACACCGAGCGGCCATTGCCTGGGTTGCCGTTTAGTCTGGCTGATGTCAATAAACCCGTTACCGATCCATGGTATCGTGATAGGATTTTACAAATGGCTCTAATTAAAGAAAAATGATAGAATCGCAAATATATTTGATAAATGTTCTTTGATAAAATAAAGTGTGTGAGATATGTTACAAAGGAAAATGATATGAGAGAAAGGGCATTATTATAATTAGATGTGACAAGTAAGACTTGATATGAGGAATGCTGGCATTTTATTTATTAAGCGATATGATGTTATAAATTTTATGATTGGTTAAAATTTTTAAATGATTAGTTAATGTATTACAAATATATCGTTGAAATTCGTACCTTGTGTTTTGGTTTCTAATTGATGATGACATGCTATTTTCAGAAATATAATGATGATTAAGATCCGAAATTTCATTAAAGGGATAATAGTGTAAAAGTGTTTAATGGATTCCGAAAAAGTTAGGTGATTGAATCATGTTGGATATATGTGTTTTTGAATCCTGTTTGATATATTTGTTTTTGAAAAGCTAAGTATTTATGTATTTTGTTTGATCTTATTATTGAAAATTTGACATTGAGTTACCGTATTAAAAATTTTGAAATGAAAATTGTTAAACGAAATCGTGTTATATATATATATATGTATATATATATATATATAGGAATAATAAGTATTACATATTTGATAAGAATAATTATTAGTAAAATTCTTACAAAACGAATTACTAAGAAGTATGTTTATTAAGTATATAATTTAGATAATGAAAACTTTTAATAAAGTGTTTATGATCGGAATTGATTTTCACGTGGTTTGTATGTGTCATTATTAATAAAACTTTCTTTCAAATTGAACTTATGTGATGAAAAATAAAATATATGTATTTTGAAGGTACAGTTATGGGTAAACCGATTTGGTTGTGAATTTAGTAAACATTAAGAAATGTATGCATATGGTGAATATCGTGTTGAGGTAAATGAAAAGAAATACTTTTATATATTTGATATATGAAATCAATATTAACTTGGGGAATCCGTAAATGTGAATATAAAATTTATGAATAGATTATGCAGTGTTCCAAAACTCACTACTCGGACCTGGATCGGTGAGGCAGCGAGCTGCGAGTACTCGGCAACTCGGCGAGTACTCGGTAAGGGGTAAAATTGGTAAAAATTATAAAAAGTATAAAAAACTATAAATATCATAAAGGAAGGGGCTAATTGAAAATAATAAAAATGATTATATTATTAAGTCTGATGGTTTTTTTTGAAATAATGAGAAATAAAGAAGGGTAATGTTGTCCAAAAACTAAAAAACTGAAGGATATTTTTGAATAACTAAATTTATTATATTGTTCATTTCACTTCTCTCTGTCTCAGATCTGATTTCTTTCTTTTTCTTCTTCTTTTGCATCCGATCTGCATGTCTTCTTCTTCTTCTTCTTCTTCCAATCTTCATGTCTTCTTCTTCTCCTTCACTTCACACACGGAGACGGCGACTGCGACGGAAGGAGCGACGGAGGACGAGAAGAAGGCGCAGCAGAAGTTGATCGGCGATGGCAGGATTGGTAGAAGCAGCACGGCAGCAGGCAGAAATGCAGAACAGAACGCGGCAGAAGCAGCGCGGAGGCAGAAGAAGCACGGCAGCAGAACAGAACGGAACTGAAGACTGACTGAGTGTTCGGAAACCGAGTAGACCGATTCCGAGTCGGTCCGAGTTGGGCCGAGTCAGCCCGAGTCGACTTGAGTTGGGCCCGAGTTGGGCCGATTGTGGACAGTAACCGAGTTGAAGCCCCCGATCTAGGGGTTCTCGGCTCGGAAGCCGGCTGAGCGGCGAGTTCCCGGCGAGAACTCGGCCAACTCGGCCGAGTTTTTAAACACTAAGATTATGTGTAAATAGATGGAAAAACGATTATTATGTAATTGATGTGTATAATAATAAGTAAAGTGTTTTCATAGGGATATGTAATAGAATTTTTACAAATATAATTGATATGTTTAATAATAAACGGTGTATATTTTGTATGTGTATTTATTAGTAGATTAATTCAATTATGAAGTTTAATAACGAAAAATACTAGCTGAAAATTTGTTTCAAAATCTCGTCAAAAGAAATTTTGTGTTTATATTTATTTATCAATCAATAGGTTATTGATGTGTTATATGATGTTTATTTGAAACCGAGGAAAACTGAATTTTATAAAGCCATATTTGAACCAATATTTTATGTACTTTATGACTTATGCTTTCTTCTGAACTCTCCATTATTGTTGAAAGGTTTTGTTGAGATTATATTATGAGAAAATGAAGTTTTATGATTTTTGAAAATTAAGTGTACACCCACTAAGTAGAAATACTTAGCGCGTTGGATTACCACGCGCAGGTAATCGAATCTGGGCTCGTTGTTGAGACAAAGACGCGGCTCCTGCAAATACTATACGAGTCACATCCCGTCATAAATTTTTGAGTAATATTCATTTTGCATCATATGTATATATGTATGGGTATCATCATGTATGTATATAAGTTTCTAAATTTAAAAAGTTTTTAAAGTACAATTTGTATTAAAATTTTAAATAATTTGTAAGTTATGTATATTATTTGATAATTATGTCGTAAAAAGTTTTATGGTGATGGATTTTGAATTTTGATTAAATATTGATTTTAATTGGTTGCGTGTTGAAGTGATTTCTGGATTTTGGAATCGGACGGGAGGTCCGAATTGGAGTTGAGAAATAAATTTTATAGAAGTGTTATCATTTTCTTTACAGGTTTTTAATTTTGGATTTTCAGAAAAACAGAGGAGACTTTGCCGAATTTTCGTTAAAATATAATAAGAGTTTTTGAAAACATAATTTTTATAAAAGAAATTTTGAAATAAGCTTTTAGTGGTGATTCCATATCTTTTAATAAGAAATTTTCAACTAAATGAATAAATGAAATTTCAGTTCGGAACCGTAACGCTCTTCGCCTCGAATCTCGCGTCGATGGGAAATCGGGGTGAGGGGTGTTACAAAATAAGCTGATTTGGTTTTAATGAGTTTCCACAATCTATGATTTTTATTCGGTTTTTTATTTGAGTTTCTAAATTTGGTTTTGATTTCGTTGTTTATTTTGGGATTTTTAGGTATTTTTGGTTTCAACTTAGAAACCAAAAATTTATTTGTTAATTAGTTTTTTTTTTTTTAATCTTGTGTTTTTTATAATAATATTATTAATTAATAATTTAAAAGATAATTTAATCATTACATAAATTTGAAGGGTATAATAAGGATTTTATAGAATCTTAATAAGGGTATTTAGATTATTTCAAGATTTTATACGAAAAATGCTAATATTTTGGATCGAAAGTTAACGGTAGGAGACAATTCAACTAATTTTTTTTAAAAAAAAACCAAAGATAAATCTCGATTACTGGGGCTGGTTTGATAATATCCTATTATTTAAAATGTGTTAAGTTATCATTCACCGATAAATGTAATATAAATTTTAAGATTTTAAAAATATATAATTTACAACCAATTAAAGTCCAATACACATCACCATTTTACAATTAAAATATTTAGTTACTACAAAAATAAGTAATAACTTTTTAGAAAAATCTAATAATAGTTCATTTAAAAAATATAAAGTAATAAAAAAAAAAACACTTCTGGATCTCCAATCGTTGATGGATCTACATCAATGGTGCAGGTCCATTTTAAATTAAAAAAAAAAAATTATTTGAAAAAAAAATCAATTCCAATTTCATCTTCGTCTTGAATGTAACGTCTACTTCAATCTTTATCTTCAGCTTAACTTCCTTTTCAATCTTCATCTTCAACTAACAAGAAAAATCAACCCAAATATGTCATGCATGTCAAATGGAACAACACTTCCATACAAATAAATGTGAACTTGAACACAACTTTCATCGAGATCAATACAAAACCAATAAAATATAGAAAACTCATAAACAAATTAAAAAAAAAAAAAAAACCAAAAAACCAAAAAATCAATACAATAGACGCCACTTAGCTTGCTCCCATGTAAAAATTGATTCAATTTCTCTCTCTCTCTCTCTCTCTCTCTCATAAATGATCTTGGTCGTCGATTTCCAGACGGAGATGTCGATATCGTCGATGGCTTAGCCAATAAACTCCAATGATTCCTATGTGACGATGGTGTCAATCTCCAGGAGGCTGGGAGGTCCTTGATGGCGTGTAAGGCCGCTATGCGAGGCACGTAGTTCGCTTTCTTCAAGCTAGATCCGACCACTTTAACCGCCTCCCTAACTCCCTCCTTCAATGACTCCTCCTTCTATTCCACCTTCAAGAAGTGCTACTTTCCTTTCTCTAATCTCTTCCGCTTAGTCTTTAGCAGCATCGTCGCACACCTCCAATCTCTTCCGCTTAAGTCTTCCGATTTTGTGTTGATTTTAATTTTTTTTTTTTTTCCAGATTTTGGGTTACCTTTTGTAGGATGAAGTTGAACTATCGTTGGGTTGTAGATGATCAAGTAGGAATTTGGGATTAGGGTTCCCCTATTTTTTAGTTCATTTTTATTAAAAAAAAGTCTCCATCATTGATGGAGATCCATCAACAATAGAGATACTTTTTTTTTTTTTTTTTCTTTATAAAACCTATAATTTTTTTTTTTCATTCATTTTTATTTTTTATATTTTAAATATTTATTTACTATTATGATTAAATTTTTGTAATTAAATATTTTAATCCTAATTGAGAATAAAATAATTATATATATGTAATTTCTTAATTTTTTTGGTGTTGACACTTGACATATAGATGCCTAAAGATAAAAATTATCCCTAAAATATTAAGTTTGATTTAACAGTTACTAACGCCAACAACTAAATTGGTGAAACTTTTGCTAATTTAAAGATGACGGAATAATAAATTAATTCACGTTTAAAAAATTGAAAGTTTTTCAAATATAAGGATGAAATTAATTGAAATTTCTCCTAAAAGAAATGATTATAGATGGATGAATCTCAAATAAATAAGAAAGAAATGCCCCACATATTTGAAGACAATATCTAAAAGAGTGTGATGTTGAGTAGAAAAGGGCCATCAATTCATGATCATAGACTCCAATGGCATGCATGTGAAATTTACATTTATTGAACAGGAACCCTAATCTAAGACGCAAACTGGTCCTACTACTATCGTCCTCGTTCTTCCATCGCAATCAAAATTATTGTGTGTGTGACTATTCAAATTCAAAGCAAAAATATAACAGAAGGTAGGACACACCCACATGCATATCCATTGCCTATTGCATTTTAATTTGATTTTTTTTCTCTCTTTTTGTAATACCAAGGTGTTCTTGAATCTTGATCAATTCATAATATATATCAAATTAAAAGTTTATAAGAAAATGTGAGCTTTCACTCAGATCTGGATCCTACAGAGTCAGAGAGGGCACGTGAAGATATAGAAGCATAATGATAGTGGATGTGATGGAATTTGTCATCAAACTTGGTAGCTTGTTTGCTTTCTTTGGGCATCTCATATATACATATATGAAGAGTGGATCTTTGCTTCCAAGGAATTTTGGTGGTTGATGACACTTGACATAGTCATTGACCTAGTGAGGGGTTTCCCCCTCCATTTATTTTGCCCCATGAAAATCCAATCTTAAATTCTTACTCATCTGATCAACTATACCCAAACTTAATTTAAAAGATGACTTGTAACATGTTAATGTTAATTCATATTATCAATAATATGTGCTTGAATTACAAATCAACTTGATAGGGTTCAAGACTCTCAATTCTATTAATCTATCTACGATCTAATCTTTTGAGATGCTCTAGTAATATATGTTAGAAAATGGGCACAAAATCCCATTTTAAGGACCAATTTTTCTTGGGTTAGAAATATTGATTGTGGTAGAAGGTGTAACACCCCTTACCCCGATTTCCCGTCAGATCGAGATTCGAGGCAAGGAGCGTTACGGTTCCAAACTGAAAATTCATTTATTCGTTTATATAAAGAATTCTTATTAAAAGAAATGGAATCACCACTAAAAGTTTTTATGATATTGAAAAACTTTAATATCATTTATCTCGTTTATAATTTTAGAAAATCCGGCAGTCTCCTCTGTTTTTCTGAAAATCCAAAATTTACAAAAACTTTTAAAGAAAATAAAGACACTTCAAAAGGTTTCTTTCACTTTCTCAACTACCATTTCGGACCTCCCGTCCGACTTCAAATTCACTCCACCACACAAGCATTTTTCAAAATTATATTATTCTGAACTTGATCAATAAATCAAAGCGGGGCACTAACTTTTTCGAAAAAGTAATTTAGGCCACAAAAATTGATGTAAAATACAAAAATTCATCACATGCATCGTAGTGGGTTTTACGGATTACACTTTTATTTATACAAATATATAAAATTTTCAAAACATATGTGAGTCAATGAATATATATAAAAAAAAAAATACGAAACTATTAAACGTGAAAGGATTGTGACTCATAAGAGACGCGACAACTATCTTCTTGTCTGAATCTATCTACAATGCTTAATCCTAATTTATGCGTAGAAAATCCAACGCGCAAAGTGTTTCTATTTAAAGGGGGAAAGAGGTATAGACTTGTTATGGGTAAAATAGCGATCAGAATATTCGAGCCCAGACGGATCTACAGTGCAGGCCCAACGGCCCAGAAGCCCGATCATTCGCCATCATTTTGGCCCATTCTCCCAGAAGAGGGGCCCGTTAGTGGGTGCTTGTTGTGGCCGCTGACCGTAACCCCCCATTCTAACCGCAGACCGTCTATTCTGCAAGACTGGCTGTGACCGCTATATTCTCCCCCATTCAGATCGCCGTGTTCTCCTTTAACTTTATTTGCTGAGATTGATCGGTGGTCCTTGTCGCTGGCAGATGGCTCTCATCCCTCAGACTCGCTAGCCAGAATGTTCGCCATCCGTGACAGCTAATCCTGCTGGCTATATTTCCGCCATGATTGACCGCCTATCTGACCGCTATTCCTGTCCGATGGGGGCATTCGCCAAGAGGAACCATCCATCAGAGACGACCAACGAGCCATTCTCGTCCAAAGTTATCTGTCTGAACTTGTCGGTGAGTTTTGAGCGTGGCCGCGGTCCAACTCACTCGTTCATGGCATCACTCGCCTCACCGCCATATCCAGCTACGGACATACCGACTTATAATCCGCCTCCTAAATCCTCCCGGAAGACAGTGTTCAAAGACCCTCTTATTTCCCTGCCTGATTTCGTGTTCTATATGTCGGAAGATCCGTCTCCGCCTCGCATCTAGAAGTCTCACGTCAGCAGAAGTCAACAGCGCCATGCAGAGTACAATTTCGAGGCTTGCCATGCACGCTACGTCCGGCAGAAGCTGTGATCTCAACCTCAACAACCCATCATTGCGTATCCGACCTGGTCAGCAGAAATCCCCTTTGGGCAGACCTCGGATGCGACAGATTCGATCGCATTTAATGAGTTTTCGACCGCATTTAATGCACTGTCAGTCGTTTTAATTGGGATTCCGGCGCATTAAATGCTGTCTGTCAGTGTAACTGTAGTTAACTGTTTGCTTTTGTCTTATTCTTTTTACTGTAGCATGTCCCCTTCCTCTATAAAAGTAGACGATTTTCACTGTAAAATGGTTCCAACTTCTGAGTGTCGTTACTCTGCCTAAATAGTGAGAGAGTGAACAGTGGACGTAGGCATCTTTTTGGGCTGAACCACTCTAAAAATCTTCTGTGTCTTCTCCTCCTTGCCTTTAACCTCTCCTTCTCATTCTCCTTGTCCTTCATGCAACCCATTGACCGTACGAAACCGTGAGCTTGGGCCCTAAAACAACCTCGTTGGCTAAGGGAACCTTTTCCTGACGTTAACATTTTTGGCGCTAGAAGGAGGGGGCTCATCTTCGGTTTTGTCATCTTTCAGTCCATTAGCTTTCACAGCTCTTTCTTTGTTCGCCATGGTTAGAGTGAGGATTCCTAGAGACTCCAATGTAGCAGAAAGCCGCCAGGAAACTTCAGACCATCGACCAGCCATGCCTACGGGAGGAATGTCCAATAATGGCGCGGGGACATCTAACGTGCCTGGGACGAGAGACGCTCAAGGTATACCCCCTCTCCCGACTCACCAACCTACATGTAATGCTGCAGGTATGGACGCAATGCAGGCGATACAACGACGACAGGAAAGGCTGGAGAATACCGTCGCGGAGTTTATGGGTGAAGTTAGAACTCTGTTCTGGAACCAAGTCCAACCTCCTCAAGTTCCTCACCAAGCTGTTCCGGAGAGAAATGTTTCCCCTAGGAGGCGCGCGAAAAATCCTAAGATGAGTGGGAGAGGTGCCAGAGAGTTTGAACGAGAAGGGTCTGTCCATTCCTACAGCGTGCATTCTAGTGTTCAACCCCCACGAGCCCACGATGGGCATAGACCAGAGCAGTTTGGCCGCCATCATGATCAGATCCCGGCCCATGTAGATGGAGCGGGGCCAAGACCTGGTGTAGGAAGGCGAGCTGGTAGAGACAATCGATCCCCAGGCAGAAGAGACGGACACTCCACTGTGGGAAGAACTGAAACGCGGGGTACGATGGTGGTCGAACTCCTCCAAAAGGTCCGGCAACTGGAAGCGCGGCCTGTGGTGCAGGAACAGAGGGGCCAAGCCGGGAAAAGAACCTCATTCGCTGTGGAGATTGAGCTGGAGCCGCTCCCCCCAAGATTCAAAGTTCCCAACATTCCCCAGTATAGAGGAAACTCCGACCCCTACGATCATCTGGACGCCTTCAACATACAAATGGACCTCCAGACAACAAATCCGCTTGTGAAGTATAGAGTATTCCCAGCTACTCTTGGGGACATTCCGCGGACATGGTTCAGAAGCCTCCCACCGCGCAACATCAATAACTGAGAGGAGTGCCAGCAGAAGTTCCTGAACCAGTATAAGGCGCTGAAGAGGCGGCTGGCGCCACCATGTCACGTTTCTACCATCTGCCAACGCCGAGGTGAGCCTTTGAAAGAATACATTAACAGGTTCAGGCGCGAGGTGACGAACGTGGAGAGCCCTATGGATGAAGGGGTTTTGTCAGCTATCTCGTCTGGTCTGAGGAAAGATGGCAAATTGTACGAGAGCATATATAGGTCCCCCGTCAAGGACCTGGGTCAGTTCTATGACAGAACTGAAAAGGAAATCCGGTGGGAAGAAGTGATGAATCCTAGGAAGGCCAGTGCTAAAAGGAATGAAGCCGGTACTTCCAATCATGGAAGGAAAATGAGTGGTGGAGACAGCAACCTCGGAGTGCGAAGAGAAAACCAGCAGGTTGCCAAGAAAGCCCGAGACTGGCGGAGACCAGACAGCAGTCGGGGATCGGAGCGACCACGGTATTGAAGTCACTACAATACTTACAACACTCTGTCGGATACCCAAGATCGGATATATGCGACTGAGAAGAGCAGGAAAAATTTTGGGCGGTCGGCTCCCCTTCAGGGTCCAGAAGGGCGGAGAGACAGAAACAAATTTTGTGCCTACCACAACGACATTGGGCACAATACCTCCGACTGTTGGGCGCTCAAAGATGCCATCGAGGAATTAATCAGAAATGGCCGCTTGAAGGATTATGTCATGAGACCCCCAAGGCGACCTTCTCAGCAACAACGGCCGCGCCAGCGTTCAGAATACCCTCCAGCTCAAAACCAGCCAGAGTCGAATCCTAACCAAGGGCCCTCCGTCAGGACCATCCATACAATCCATGGGGGACCCTCGTGAGC
Organism: Dimocarpus longan; assembly: GCA_022984855.1. NCBI lineage: Eukaryota > Viridiplantae > Streptophyta > Magnoliopsida > Sapindales > Sapindaceae > Dimocarpus > Dimocarpus longan. The sequence goes on from CM041026.1 coordinate 2,175,247, forward strand.
AGGAGAATCTAACCGGTCCCAGGAACGATTTATGGGGGAAGCGAGGCGCGTCCAGCCTGGGAAGCAGAGGGAGTCAGGGAGACCTGCCAAGAAAGCCAAGAAGGTGGCGGAGGACATTGTGTTTACTGATGAAGACGCGCGGGATGTCCGCCTCCCTCACAATGACACTTTGGTAATCAGGGCGCGTATCGACAACTCAGTAGTGAAGAGGATCATGGTAGACACTGGCAGCTCTGTGAATGTCATGTACAAAGACTGCTATGATCAGATGGGGATTGGTGATGATCAGCTGAAACCATCCCTTGAACCCCTTTACGGATTTACTGGAGACTCGGTCATTCCTCCTGGACAAATCAAATTGCTTTTGACCCTCGGCGATGCCACCAAGCAGTCCACAGTGCTGGCGGACTTCCTCATCATCAACTCACCCTCGGCGTACAATGTGGTAATGGGGAGGCCCGCGATGAACGATCTCGATATGGTTGTCTCCACCAAGGCCCTCGCGGTGAAGTTCCTAACTCCCAATGGTGTAGGGTGTGTGCAGGGCGAGCAATCCATGGCTCGTCGCTGCTACGTTGAGGCAATCAGAAAGGGGTCCCAGGGGAAAAAGGCAGAGGAGGTTCCAGAATGGGAATTGCAGGTAATTACTTCATCAGGGGTCAGTCATGATCTGGATCCCAGGGAATTCGACGTACATCAGAATACTGGTCCAGTAGAAGAGTTTGAGGACATCCTGGTTTCGGAAGTTGATGCGTCAAGGTGTCTCAAGTTGGGTAGAAGCCTGGTCCCGGAGGTAAAGTATCAACTAATTAATTGCCTCAAGAAAAATGCAGATATATTCGCCTGGAATCACGGGGATATGGTGGGAATTGACCCAGACGTAATGACTCACAAGCTGAACGTCAACCCCCGCCACCGATCGGTCTGCCAGAAGAGGAGGCAAATGAATCAAGAACACAGCGAAGCCCTGAAGGAAGAGGTGGACAAGCTCCTGGCCAACAAGTTCATCCGAGAGGTCCAATATCCAGAATGGGTAGCTAACCCCGTGCTGGTGAAAAAGAAAAACGGGAAGTGGAGAACCTACATAGACTTCACGGACCTTAACAAGGCTTGCCTGAAAGATAGTTTCCCTCTGCCCAGAATTGATCAGTTGGTGGACGCGACGGCGGGACACGAACTCCTTAGCTTCATGGATGCTTACTCAGGCTACAACTAGATCCCCATGGACCCAAAAGACGAGGAATGTACATCGTTCACCACTGACCGGGGGCTCTACTGCTACAAGGTAATGCCCTTCGGCCTAAAAAATGCAGGAGCTACTTATCAGAGATTGGTGAACAAAATGTTTGAAGAGTTGATCGGGAAGAGTATGGAGGTTTACGTGGACGACATGCTTGTAAAGTCGGAGAAAGCCGTCGATCACGTCCGCGATCTTGAAAGAATGTTCAGGATCCTGAGGAAGTATCAAATGAAACTCAATCCTTTCAAATGCGCCTTCGGGGTCTCCTCAGGTAAATTTCTTGGGTTCTTTGTAAACAACAGGGGAATAGAAGCTAACTCGGAGAAGATACAAGCCTTGTTGGACATGAGGTCGCCAAGAAATGTGAAAGAGATTCAGAGTCTGAACGGCCAGATTGCGGCTTTAAGCCGTTTCGTCTCCAAGGCCTCCGACAGATGTGTTCCGTTCTTTGAGGTGTTAAAGAAGACCAGGAACTTCAAGTGGACCGATGAGTGTGAAGCCACCTTCATGCAGTTAAAGGAATACATAGGGCGCGCTCCGCTGCTGACTAAACCGAATGAGGGGGAAACTCTAACCATCTACCTGGGGGTTTCCCAACATGCCTTGAGCACAGCATTGATAAGGCAAGAAGGAAATGGAGCACAGGTGCCGGTGTACTTTGTAAGTAAGAAGCTGGTCGAGGCAAAAGCCAGATACACCCCAATGGAGCTGCTCGCCTACTGTTTGGTGATGGCATCCAGGAAGTTGCGTCCATACTTCCAGGCACACAAGATTGAAGTCCTAACCAGGTACCCTCTTAAACAAATCCTTCAAAAACCAGACACCTCCGGCTGACTCATCAAGTGGGCCATTGAGCTAGCCCAATATGACATCGAGTTCAGACTAAGGCCGGCGATCAAGGGTCAGACACTAGCAGACTTCATTGCCGAGTTTACAGCACCGGCAGACGATCAAGCTGAAACTTCTGAAGGACCATACTGGGAGCTCTTTGTGGACGGGTCCTCTTGCTAGAGAAGCGCTGGAGCCAAAATCCTGTTGATTAATCCAGACGGGGGTAAGTTCCTTTGTGCCCTTAAATTCGGCTTCAAGGCAACTAACAATGAGGCAGAGTACGAAGCGCTGCTGGCAGGGCTCCGTCTGGCCAAAAGGATGCAGGTGGAACGACTTAGGATCTTCAGCGATTCCCAATTGGTTATCTGCCAGATAAAAGGTCAATATCAGGCCAAGAGGGCGAAGATGGCGGCCTATCTGCAAGAGGTTCAAAAATTACTGGGGGCTTTCGAAGCATTCGAGTTGAACCAGATCCCGCGCGCCCAGAACTCCCACGCAGACGCTCTGGCTCGTCTGGCATCCGCTCAGGATACGGACTGCACCGAAAGCATACCTGTGGAGTTCCTACCCAAACTAAGTACCAAGTCTGGCATGGAAGTGATGACTCTGAACGTGGTAGATGGATCATGGATGTGCCAGCTTGTCAATTACTTGCAAGAAGGCACACTGCCAGAGGATAAGATGGAGGCGCGCCGTCTGCGAGTAAGAGCGGCCAGGTACTGTATCTATGGTGATGTCCTCTATAAAAGGGGCCTTTCATCCCTTCTTCTCAGGTGCATTGGTGAGCCGGAGTGCACTGCCTTGATAAGGGATATACATGAGGGACACTGCGGCAACCATGCTGGAGGGCTCTTCTTAGCTCAGAAAGTGCTCAGGCAAGGTTTCTACTGACCGACGATGAAGAAGGACGCCATTGACCTGGTGAAGAAGTGTGACAAGTGCCAGAGATTCTCTAAGGTTCCCCGAGCTCCGCCAGTTTACCTCCGTCAGATGATCAGTCCATGGCCCTTCGCCATCTGGGGCATGGACCTAATTGGATCTCTTCCAGTAGGACAAGCAAGGTGTAAATATGTCGTTATGGCCGTTGATTACTTCACCAAATGGGCAGAAGCAAAGGAGATGGCTGAGATCTCCACGACGAAGATTGAGAAGTTTATTTGGGATCATATAATCTGCAGGTTCGGCGTCCCCCAGCAACTGGTAACAGACAACGGAACTCAATTCACAAGTGAGCAGTTTCAGGAGTTCTGCCACAGCCTCTGCATTGTCAAAAGCTTATCTGCAGTTGACCACCCGCAAGCCAATGGTCAGGTGGAAGCGGTCAACAAAATCATCAAGCAGATCCTGAAGACTAAACTTGAAGCCAGGAAGGGAGCGTGGGTGGACGAGCTACAGAAAGTGTTATGGGCCTACCGCACTACCGCCTGCAATACTACTGGAGAGACCTCCTTCTCAATGGTCTATGGATCTGAAGCCATGATTCCAGCAGAATTAAAAGTCTACAGTCACCGCAGGGCAAGCTTCAACTTCGACGACAACAACCAGCTCCTGGCCGCTAGCTCAGATTTACTCGAGGAATCAAGAGAAGCTGCTCGCCTCAGGACGGCCGTCTACCAGCAGAGGATAGCCAGACACTACAATAAAAAGGTCCGGGTACGTCAATTCAAACCAGGTGACCTTGTCCTACGGGAGATCTTGCCTGGTGCTTGTAAAGCAAGTGAAGGAGTGTTGGGGCCAAACTGGGAAGGGCCTTACACGATTTACTAGAGCTTGAACAACGGAGCCTACCACTTGGCAGACATGGACGGGGCAATTCTGCCAAGGGCTTGGAACGCCATCCACCTGAGGACGTATTACACTTAAAATGTTGTATTGTTGTTTACTATCGCTATTCTATCACACATGTAAAAACGAACCATGTATAGATATAATGAGAATCGTCTATCAATTATGATGAAATATTTCTAACATCAAATGTCTACATGTGTTTTTATGAAAGGTACACCACCAAACGGCCATGCATCAACTTAAAGCTCCAACATCTAACGGCCCTAAGGGGCAGAAGGGGTGAAAACGGCCACGAGCTCGCGCACCTAATCGCCGCTCACTGACTGGCCTCCCCCTCCACCTTCGCACATGATCAAAAATAAAAGGCCCGATCGAAGTAACACTCGGCCCAACTCTCATTGTATATGCTCAGGTATATCCTCGTGAGCGCAGCTGGAGAGGTTTACTCCATTATGCTGTAGATGCTCAGGCTAAGGCCTTATGAGCGCAACCGAGGTCTCATCCTCCACAACTCTAGCTGTATATGCTTAGGTATATCCTCGTGAGCGCAGCTGGAGAGGTTTACTTCATTATGCTGTAGATGCTCAGGCTAAGGCCTTGTGAGCGCAGCCGAGGTCTCATCCTCCACAACTCTCGCTGTATATGCTCAGGTATATCCTCGTGAGCACAGCTGGAGAGGTTTACTCCATTATGCTGTAGATGCTCAGGCTAAGGCCTTGTGAGTGCAGCCGAGGTCTCATCCTCCACAACTCTCGCTGTATATGCTTAGGTATATCCTTGTGAGCGCAGCTGGAGAGGTTTACTCTATTATGCTGTAGATGCTCAGGCTAAGGCCTTGTGAGCGCAGCCGAGGTCTCATCCTCCACAACTCTCGTTGTATATGCTCAGGTATATCGTTGTGAACGCAGCTGGAGAGATTTACTCCATTATGCTGTAGATGCTCAGACCACGGCCTTATGAACGCAACTGGAAAGGATCACTGCGTCATACGACCCAAGCTCCTTCATTCTGAACGCGGTCCGTCATTGATCCATACAGCGATCGGAAAAGATGCGGCTACAACCTATCTATTATCCGTCTGGTTCCTTTTCTTATCTGGCAAGATCATTATTGTCTACCTTGCCTCTTTCCGTGCACGAATATATATATATATTGGAAGCAAAATTATTGTGAGATCGAAATTACTTGTCCCTCCTCAAGGGCCCTCTTACGCCCTTCCGACTATTATGTGTGTTGGAGGTGTTCTGCTGGACATCGTCCACAATACGAAGAATTATTTTCCCAACTATATCTCCCCAAAGATATGTATGGGGGTGGCCACCCTCCCTTATTGTTCTTAATTTGTTGTTTATCTGGCAGGGTATATTTATTCGCGATCTATTATTACTGCGCTCATGAAGATGAAGGAGCAACAAAGCGAATTGGAAGAAATCCTACTGAAATAATGATTAAACAGTAATTACAAATTGTTCCAAAGACAGGGCAAAAATAATGACAACCATCATGTCAATGTTTAAAGATAAGCCTCAACGACAGCAAGGAAAAGTATTAAAATCATTTGTCTAAAGGGGCTTTGGAAGAACTGGCTGAAGTATCTGCAGGAACCTTGGAAGAGCTGGAGGGGATGTCCTTGGGGTCTTTGCTGCTGGAAGTACCCTGAGAAGGTGAACCTTGCCCCCCATCCTTTGTCAACTCCTGATGAACTGAGGAAGGACCACCCTGAACCGATGGGGCACCAGTCTGAGCGAGTGGCGGATCAGAAGCCTTCTGAGCAGCTTGCGCGACTTTCTTCTGGGCGTCCGCGGCAGCACGGGCGACATACTTCTTCACCTCCGCCACCGCATCCTTCTTGAGGTACGAATAGTCCAGCGTGGGATGATGCAGCCACGAAGTATACAGGAACTTGCTGCTTGTCTTTTTAGTGGCCTCATTCCAAGCTTGAGTGGCTCGGAGTTCCGCCTTGCGACACTCTTCTTGTGTCGCAGCCAAGTTCTTCTCAGCGTCATTAGCCCGTTTCTTCTGAATAACTGCATCCTCAGTAATTTTCTCCATGTCCTCGATGGCTTTCGTGAGTGAGTCGGAGGCAGCAAGACGAAGCTTCTTCTCCTTATCCGCGGTCTTCTCAGCACCCTTAAGTTTCTGTCCCAGCTCAGAGATAGTTTTCGCAACAGTCGCGGACTCATCTTTAAGGCTTTGAACTTCCGCCTTTAGCTCCCGTTTTGCCTCCTCGAGAGCAGTCTTCTCCCCTATCAAGTCGGGATGGTCCCGACGCATCTTCATCATGGCCAAAGAAGCCTGAAAGGATAGCAAGTTAGTGACGAATACGAGCGTAAAATATGATTACAAGACAGTGAATATAACTTACAAGCACGTTGCAGCGTGCGACATAGTCAACCAACAGGTCGCCGCGAATGTGCTTCTGGTAGACATCCGGTTTGTGGGGGCCCAACAATGCTGGCAACCGATCCAGCAAGTCGTTGAAGTACTCCCCCGCGTTGGCCTCAAGGGTCGATTCCTCATCAATTCCTCCTGCTGTGGCCACCTTTTCCTTGCCCTTATTTTTGGATCTCGGGTACTTCGCAAGGGGCTCCAAGGCTCCCTCGTCCTCTTCCTCAGTCTCCGAAGTCGAAATTCTTTTTTCGGCAGCACCTCGTGTCCGCTTCACAGTTTTCTCCGCCAAGCTTTTGACCCTCATTCTAGGCGGTACAGCAGATGGAGCAGCAGTTGTGACTGGTGAGCCCGTTGGCGAGGCTAGGGGCTCTTTCGTGCCTGTTATCTCCACTTCAGGCCCTTCTGTCCCAGCTACCGGCGAAGAAGGAGGAGAAATCATGTCAAGATCCACCATGGTTTTGTGTTTCTTTGTGGCAGGAGCTGAAGTCTCTTCACCAGGTCTTGAGAAAACAGATTTGACCTCTCGACCCTTCCGTTTACTGACGTCGAAGGCCAACCTCAAAGGTGCAATCTCTGTCCCGGGTGCGAGCCCGTGTTTCCTCAGCCAGGAGTCCTCTGGAAAGTGATCGTCCTTAGGACCCTTCACCTCGATGTATCTCTTCAGCGTCCTTGTCTCCTCTTCCGTGAGACTGATCGTCCCTCTGGTAAAAGCTGCATGCAGAAATAGAGAACGTTAGTAATAATGAGGCATGTAGACAAATGAGAAAACGCTGCAATAACAAGCTGAAACGAGCCTACCAGGATCATGGCAGAAGTCAAAATGAGTGAGTTTCTGCAGGGACAGACAGGTAGCGTAAAACCACTTGGATTTATAATCCCCTACATTCGATTTGCCAGCCTTTGATGGCAGAAACGCCTTATAGGGGGAGTTGCGAGCGGTGATATAGTAAATACTGTCTCGTTTAGTATCATGAAGGTTAGTGGTGGATTTAAAAAAGTAAAGACGCCGAATTATGTTCGGGGTCGGTGGTGGAAGGCCGTTCTTGAGGAAAGTATGAGCTAGGGTGGTTATTTGGCCGTAAGAGTTCGGTGTAAGCTGGAAAGGGGCTCTCTTCAGATCGTTTAGCAAAGTTATTATATACGGGGGAATCGGAAACCTAAAACCCATCTTCACATGATGGCGACTGATCGCTATAAACCCATCAGGGGGATCAGCCGTGTGATCGTGAAGGGCAGAGACCATGACACGACAAATGGAAGGAAGATGGAATGCATCGGCCACGGTTTTAAGTTCCTTAACAGTCATCTGGGAGTCATATTGGTAAAAGGTCTGGTGAGCGAAGGTCTCCCTTCGCCAAGAAGAGCTCAGCGTGTCCTCGCTACCCTGAGCAGTGGCACTTGAAGAGTCCCCGTCATGTTGAGGAGACCTCTCCCCGGAGCTTTCGTCGCTGGACATGACTCGGCGATAACGAAGTCCACGGCTTGACATCTACAAAAGAAACAACCCATCAGGCCGCTGACAATCACCCAAACTCAATGAGCAAGAAGTACCTAAGAAAACTAAGCCTAAGCATCAAGCCGTGTCCCTAGGAAGCCGGGAGGGGGGGCGAGGGCCTCATTCTGTAGGGCTTTTCTCTCTCCCCCCCCCCCCCCCCCCCAAAGATTGAGAGAAGAAGAAAGTAGGAACAAGCTAGCTGCCCTACGACGCTATTAGACTCGGCCGTACCATGAAGCAGTACGGAAGTTATCCGTCCCAATTGGTCCAGAATTTTCGAAGGGAAAAACGCCACGTAGAAAATGAAAAACAACAGTACCGAGAACAATGTGAACAGGAGAAAAGAGCCTTACCTTGAGTATGATGGTCGCCGAAAGTTGCAGATGATAACTTATGAGCAGGGGAAGAAGACGATGAAAATGCCTGTGAATTTCGAAAATGCCAGAAGAAGAATATGGAAGGGTGTTTCTTCTTTTTAAAATAATTCAGCCCAACCGTTAGATGAAGATAGCTATGCAACCGCCCCCAATCTGACGAAGTGGCGCGATTCCCGGGATTTTGTCATTATGCAGTATGTCTGTTGAGTGACGTGCATTAAATGCGCATGGCGCGCGTTATGGCCAGTAACCGTCGTCTGGGGAAGCGCCACGTGACCCGGCAGTAAAGTGGAATTCAAAAGGTACTGTAACCGCTCTTCTTTCTGTAACTGTTCCCGCCTATTCTGCTCGCTCTGGAATGCGTGACTCCTGGTCCTCTTCAAGCACCAAGAGCCAGGGGGGCTTTATGTTATGGGTAAAATAGCGATCAGAATATTCGAGCCCAGACGGATCTACAGTGTAGGCCCAACGGCCTAGAAGCCCGATCATTCGCCATCATTTCGGCCCATTCTCCCAGAAGAGGGGCCCGTTAATGGGCGCTTGTTGTGGCCGCTGACCACTACCCCCCATTCTGACCGCAGACCGTCTATTCCGCAAGACTGGCTGTGACCGCTATATTCTCTGCCATTCAGATCGCCGTGTTCTCCTTCAACTTTATTTGCTGAGATTGATCGCTGGTCCTTGTCGCTAGCCGATGGCTTTCATCCCTCAGACTCGCTCGCCAGAATGTCCACCATCCGTGACAGCTAATCCTGCTCTCTATATTTTCGCCATGATTGACCGCCCGTCTGACCGCTATTCCTGTCCGATCGGAGCATCCGCCAAGAGGAACCATCCATCAGAGATGTCTAGCAAGCCATTCTCGTCCAAAGTTATCTGTCTGAGCTGGTCGCTAGTTTCTGAGCGTGATCGCGTTCCGACTCCCCCGTTCATGGCATCGCTCGCCTCACCGTCATATCCAACTACGGACATACCGACTCATAATCCACCTCCTCAATCCTCCCAGAAGACAGTGTTTAAAGACCCTCTTATTTCCCCGCCTGATTCGGTGTTCTATCTGCCGGAAGATCCGTCTCCGCCTCGCATCTGGAAGTCTCACGTCAGCAGAAGTCAACAGTGCCATGCAGAGTACAATTCCGAGGCTTGCCATGCACGCTACGTCCGGCAGAAGCTGTGATCTCAACCTTGACAACCCATCATTGCGTATCCGACCCGGTCAGCAGAAATCCCCTTTGGACAGACCTCGGATGCGACGGATTAGGCCGCATTTAATGAGTTTTCGGCCGCATTTAATGCACTGTCAGTCGTTTTAATTGGGATTTCGGCGCATTAAATGCTGTCTGTCAGTGTAACTGTAGTAACTGTTTGCTTTTGTCTTATTCTTTTTACTGTAGCATGTCCCCTTCCTTTATAAAAGGGGACGATTTTCACTGTAAAATGGTTCTAACTTTTGAGTGTCGTTACTTTGCCTAAATAGTGAGAGAGTGAACAGTGGACGTAGGCATCTTTTTGGGCCGAACCACTCTAAAAATCTTCTGTGTCTTCTCCTCCTTGCCTCTAACCTCTCCTTCTCATTCTCCTTGTTCTTCATGCAACCCATTGACCGTACGAAACCGTGAACTTGGACCCTAAAACAACCTCGTTGGCTAAGGTTCCTGACGTTAACAACACTAAATTTTAAAAATCTATCATTTATTCAAATTACCTTATTGTGAAACAATATTATCCGAAATCCTCAAATTTATATAAAAATCAACTCAAATTACTAATAAATGCACATACAAAATACACATCATTTAGTATTAATCGTATCAAATCGATCTATAAATAATTTGTTTCAGATCATGATGAAAGCACGGTACTAAAAATTTTGACCTATCAAATACGTAATCATATTCCTATTATTTCCTTGAACAAAATAAAACGATTTTTATTTAAAATATTGTTATTATGATTATTATTATTATTTTACTATCAGTTGCAAACTAACATTTTACAATTGTTTAAACTTTTACCACTAATTTACAAAGAACCCAATTTTTATATTATAGTGCCAAATTTCAAATTTTTCAAGGTTTTATCTAAATTTCACAAATAAATCAATTTACTAATATTAGTACATATAAAATAAATGAGACTCATCGTAAAGCAAATCAATTTGATTCTTTATTTATTTAATTATTTACATTTCATAACAAATTTTGATGAAGACAATTTATAAAAATAATTTCGCATATCAAATACATCCTAGTCATTTAACAATTTTCAAACATAATATTAATACATTTTCATTTCATAGATTTCAAACATCACAACACAGTTTTCTCTTATATCTTTACAGCGCCCTTCGTAAACTCTGACACGATACCATGGACCGAAATTCGGGTCTCAGATAGAATAAACAACGTTCCCGACATCGGCCACTCGGTGACTACCTGTCGGGTCGTCTATCACATATCACAATCAGTTTCGACTTCAGGATCGGACATCCAGTACCTCTCATAATCCATTCATTGAAAACTACGTATCGGTATCGGTATAACGGCGCAGTACTGCTATATTACCCTATTGACATGCCAACTACCAGTCCCCACCTACCAATGTTCAGGTTTACGCGGGCCCTTTCTCAATTTTATTAATCACAAATTTCATATTTTGATGACTTTTATTTCTATATAAAGATTTCATTCGGAAAGCGATAAATACAATTTAAGACACGCATTTTCCTATATATATATATAATCAAATTATCAATATGAACATCGACAAATTCTATTTTTCATTCAAGGAACTCATTAAATCCTTCCCAAAACGTTCGTGTCTTTCTTCCGATATATGCTCGGTCAAGACACTGAACTTATCTGTTTCTTTCTCGTTTTTATTTAAAATTCATTAAAATCATATTCAAATAATCCTTTATTCCAATTCATCGAGATAATTTCATATATTTTACAATCAAACAAAATTTCAATTTAAATTCTATTCTAATATCATTCAATTTACATAAAATCAAAAACCCAATATAATTACTATATTATTTCAATCAAATTTATAATATTTCAAAAACTTATAAATACTAACTTTTAAAAATAAAATGAGATTTTCAAAGGAAATGTACATAGATATTTTTGGGCTTGAGTTTGAGATATCATCTCAAACGCCTACGTACCTATTCTATCATTGGGATTAAAGTCCTCGTAGTTCAAACAAACTTTTATTATAATTATTATTATCAAAATAATTTCACAATACGCTCGATTTCTATTTTCAGTCAAGCATATATATATTTATCAAACTTTTTATTTTCTATTACATAATGTCACAAAATTATTTATGCTATGATTTCACATAAACATGAAATTAATTCAATTAAAAATAACAATATTACACAAGTTACGGAATAATTAATTTATTTTCAATACATAATACACACTGAAATACACGTAAACATACTAAAAATTTCATTTTAATCATTTTCAAATCTTAAATCATTTATATGCAAAATTGGTATAACTCGATTTCTAAATATAAACATAATTATCAAAATACATATTCTATACTCAAATACTAAATTCTAATATCTAATCATTAAATTAATAAACTAAGTAAATAATTTTCTTCGAACAACACTTAAATAAATAAAATCTGAAACATATATAAACTTTTATTTCAATCGTAAAACATAATTTATAACCCTAACTCAATCAATTAAAAATAAATCTATTCACTTATATAATTCTTTTATTTTTTTATTTTTTATTTTATTATTATTATTATTATTTTTGTTCCTTGCCGCGCTTAAACCTGTCATCTTCCTGCCATGCTTCTCCCTCTCATTTGCCTTTCTAAAAAGCCTCCTCATATATATACAAACAATCTGCATCAACTCATGTATAACACTCTTCTTTTATTATTTATTTATTTATTATCTTAATATTTTATTATTCTCTCTTTCCACTAACTTCTGTATGTATATATATTTATTTCTCTCGGCATTCAATTGCCGGTCTTCAATATATATATATATATTTTTATCCAATAAGTCCCACTGTTAATAACAAGTATAACTACATATATTTCTATGTATTTTTCAAGTAGATCCCACCAGTAACATATATATATAAGTATATATATATAAATCACACTTATAAACAAAAATCATCACAAAATCACACATCCATACCATATATTTCATTAAATCTCTTCAAGTTCGAAATTAAACTTGACAAATAGATGGGTTTTAGAAATTTTGAGCTTAGAAATAGGGAGATCATGAAAAAATAACAAGATTAAAGGAATTAATTAAAAATAAAACAAAACAAAATGAAAACAAATGGAAGAAGACTCACGGCAACAGAGCAGAAGCAGAGTCGGCTGGGCTGGAGCAGAAAACAAAGGCTGAAAAATCTTAAACTCTCGGGTTTTATAATAATTAACTTTTTAAATTACGCTTTTGCCCCAAAGTTTTGATATTTATAAATTGACCCCAAAACTTTTTATTTTCTATATTTACACCCCTACTCACGTACTAACATCCCATTTGACACTCTTGTCATTACATCATCCCACTAACTCATTCAAATTTATTCATGTTAACGTTAGGAAAAGGTTCCCTTAGTCAACGAGGTTATTTTAGGGCCCAAGCTCACAGTTTCGTACGGTCGATGGGGCGCATGCAAAATAATGAGGGGGCAAACTGGAGGAGTTAGAGGCGAGGAAGAAAAGACACAGAAGATTTTCAGAGTGGTTCGGCCCAAAAAGATGCCTACGTCCACTGTTCACTCTCTCACTATTTGGGCAGAGTAACGACGCTCAAAAATTCCATCCCTTTTTACAGTGAAAATCGTCCCCTTTTATAGAGGAAGGGGACATGCTACAGTAAACAGGATAAGACAAAAATGAATAGTTAACTACAGTTACACTGACAGACAGCATTTAATGCGCCGGAAACCCAATTAAAACGACTGACAGTACATTAAATGCGGCCGAAAACACATTAAATGCAGCCGAATCCGTCGCATCCGAGGTCTGTCCATAGAGGATCTTTGCTGACCGGGTCGGATATGTAATGATGGGTTGTCGAGGCTGGGATTCTGACTTCTGGTAGAAGTAGCGTGCATGGCAAGCTTTGGAACTGTGCTCTGCATGGCGCTGTTGATTCCTGCTGACCGGAGCTTCCAAATTCGAGAGGGAGACGGATTTCTCCAGCGGACTGGACAGTTGGTGGACAAACAGGCTATCGATAGTGGCGGGAATATGGCGGTCTGATATAGTTGTCACGGATGGCGGATGTTCTCTCGGACAAATCTGAAGGATGGAAGTCAGCGATCAGCGATGAGGGCCGGCGGTTCGCTTTAGCGAGCAGAATTCTGGGGGAACATGGCGATCATAAAAGGTCTTGCGGAATAGGTGACATATGTTGAGATCGAGCGATCGGACTGAGCGATAGCGGGCTTATTGAGCGATATCGGGCTTCGGCCTCAGCAAGCGCCCACTAATGGGCCATGATTCTAGGAGGATGGGCCTAGATGGGTACGGATATCTGGGCGTTTGGGCCCCTGGGCTTGCACTGCAGATCCAATTGGGCCGGACCGTTATGATCGCAATAATTCCACCATAACATAAAGCCCCCTGGCTCTTGGTGCTCAGGAGAGGACCAGGAGACATATATTCCAGAGCGAGCAGAATGGGCGGGAACGGTTACAAGGGGAAGGCGGTTACAGTGCCTTTTATTTTCTACTTTATTGCCAGACCACGTGCTCTACCACTGACGACGGTTACTGTTCAAAACGTGCGCCGCGCACATTTAATGCACGTCACTCAACTGGCGTGCCACATAATGACAAAATCCCGGGAATCGCGCCCTATCATCTGATCGGGGGTGGTTGCCCAGCTGTCTTCATCCAACGGTTGGGGCTGAATTATTTTTTAAAAAAAAGAATAAACATCCCTCCTTGTTCTTCTTCTGGTACTTTCAAAAAAATTCATAGGCATTTCCTTCGTCTTCTCCATTCACACCGACTCTTCAACAACATTCAGAGGTTATCGTTTGTAACTTCCGGCGACCACCATAATTCAGGTTAGGCTCCTCTTCCCTGTTCACTTTGTTCTTGGCGTTATTGCTTTCCCTATTCTGCGTGGTGTTCTTCCTTCTGGGATTTTAGATTAGTTGGGGTGGATAGTCTCTGTATTGCTTCTGGTTAGGGGTGGTCTAGTGGTAGCCTTGGGTGACTATTTTGTTTTCTTTTCTTCTTTTCCCATGTTGGGGGGGAAACCTTTAGGACGAGGCTCCCATCCCTTCCATCCTGTACCTTCCTACGAGCGCGGCTTGACGCTTAGGTCTAACCTCCTTAAGCCTTTCTTGGTTGGTTTTAGATTGGGTGACTATCAGCAGCCTGACCGGCTATTCCTTTTGTAGATGTCAAGCCGTGGGCTCCGTTATCGCCGAGTCATGTCCAGTGACGAAAGCTCCGAGGGGAAGCCCTCTCAGCGCGATGAGGGCTCTTCAAGTGCAAACAGCGAGGGCACACCGAGTTCTTCCACTCGTGAGAGAACCTTTGCGTATGAGACTTTTTACCAACACGACTCCCACATGACCGTTAGAGAACTCAAGACCTTGGCCGACGCATTTCATTTTCCTTCGACATGTCGCGTCATGGTCCCTGCCCATCGTGATCATGCGGCTGACCCTCCCGAGGGATTCATAGCGATCAGCCGCCACCATATAAAGATGGGATTTAGGTTTCCGGTTCCCCCATACCTAATAACTCTTTTGAATGACCTGGAAATAGCCCCTTTCCAGCTCATGCCGAATTCTTACGGCCAAATTACCACCTTGGCCTATGCCTTCCTCAAAAATGGTCTTCCGCCACCCACCTCAAATACCATCCAATGTCTTTACTTTTTTAAATCCACCACCAATCTTCACGATACTAAGCGAGACGGTATTTATTACGTAACTGCTCGCAGAACTCCCTATAAGGCGTTTTTGCCACAGAATGTGGGCAAATCGAACGTGGGAGATTACAAGTCGAAGTGGTTCTATGCCACTTGCCGGTCCCTGCAACAACTTGTTCATTTTGACTTCAATGATGGTCCTGGTAGGCTTATTTTTATTCGCGACTGGGGCGTTCATACGTTTGCCATTAGGCATCACCCTCATTGATATATATATACTTTTTATTTATTTATTTATTTATTTATTTATTTATTTTTTTACTCTTGTATGCAGCTTTCGTCAAAGGAGCGGTCCGTCTAACTGACGAGGAGACGAGAGCGCTGAAGAAATTTGTAGAAGTGAAAAATCCTGAATATGACTTCCTTCCAGACAACTCCGCTTTGAGGAAGTACGGGCTTGCCCCTGGAGTTGAGACTCCGCCCCTGAGGTTGGCTTCTGACGTGGGCAGGCGAAAAGGTCGGGAAGTTAAATCTGTCTTCATAGAATCGGGCGAAGGAACTTCCGCCCCAGCCTCAAAGAAGCCTGAAACGATGGTGGACCTTGAAATGATCTCTCCCCCTTCTTCGCCTGTAGCCGGAACAGAAGGGCCTGAAGTGGAGATAACGGGCTCAAAGGAACCCCCAGCCCCGTCAGCGGGTTCACCGGTTACAATGGCCGCTCCATCTGCCGCGCCGCTTGGGATGCGGGCTAAAAGCGTGGCGGAGAAAACCATAAGGCGGACAAGGGGCGCTGCTGGAAAGAGGATTTCGGCTTCGGAGACCGAAGAAGAGGAGGAAGAAGCTTTGGAACCCCCTGCGAAACGCGCGAAATCCAAGGACAAGGGCAAGGGAAAAATGGCCACTGCAGGGGGAGGCGACGAAGAATCAATCCTAGAGGCCAATGCGGGGGAGTATTTCGACGACTTGCTGGATCGGATACCAGCGTTATTGGGCCCCCACAAACCGGATGTCTACCAGGAGCATATTCGTGGTGACCAGCTGATGGACTATACTGCACGCTGCACCGTGCTTGTAAGTTCTTTTAATTGCTTTGCAGTTACATTTTACATTCTCACTTGTTGTTGATGTACCATTCCCTTCAGGCTTCGTTGGCTGTGATGAAGATGCGTCGGGACTTCCCCGACTTAGCAGGAGAGAAAACTTCTCTCGAGGAGGTGAACAGGGGGTTGGAGGCAGAGGTTCGGAGTCTCAAAAAGGGATCAGTGGCCGCTAAGAAGACCATTTCTGAGCTGGAAAAGAAACTTAAGGAGGCGGAAAAGACCGGAGACGTAGAGAAGAGACTTCGGATGGCTGCCTCCGAATCGCTCCAGAAGGCCACTGCAGATGTGGATAAGATTAAAGAGGAGGTCGAATATCATAAGAAGCGGTCTGATGAAGCTGAGAAGGGGAAGGAAGCAGTCGAGAAAGACTTGGCCGTGGTGAGGGTGAGCTTGCCAACTCGAGAGAGGCGTGTTATAGGGCAGACCTTCGGGCCAGACAAGCAGTGGAGGAGGCTATCAAAAAGACGAGTAGCAAATTCTTATATACTTCGTGGCTGCATCATCCCACGCTGGATTATTCTTATCTTGGCGAGGACGCGGTGGCGGAGGTAAAGAAATATAAGGCCCGCGCTGCAGTGAATGCTCAGAAGAAAGCGGCGGAAGGCGCTCAGAAGGAAAAGACTCCTCTGGTTCCGCAGAAGGCTTCAGACCCGCCTCCTGTTCGTACTGGTGCTTCATTGGCCCCGGGTGGTTCTTCTTTAACTCCTCAGGATTCGACGAAGGACGGAAGACAGGGCACATCCTCTCAAGGGACCTCTAGCGGTAAAGATCCCAAGGGCGCCCCCTCCAGTTCTTCAAAAGATCCCACAGATCTCCCAGCCAGCTCTTCGCAAGCCCCTTCAAGCAAATGAGTCCAATACCTTCTCCCGCTGTTGTTGAGGCTTATCTTTGAACATTGATATTTTAATTGTTATCATTTTTACCTTGTTTGTGGAACAATTTGTAATTTTTAGTTGATAATTATTTCAGCAGTATCTCTTTCACTCTGCTTTGTAGTTTTCCTGTTTTCGTATGCATACAATAGTAATATGTTGTGGGTAGATGTACCCAGCCACATAAATATCCGTTTAATGATAATAAAAAGAGGGGGGAAAGATCACCCCTAAGCACATCCTGGGAGAAACATAATCAGGAGATTGCTTCCAGCACACAGGACAATTGGAGGAACGAAAGGGGAGCCCTCGAGGATGGGCAAATAATCCCGATCCCACAGTAATTTCGTTTTCAATATGTGTACCTTTTCTGGCTGCTGCATGGGTTAACGACGGACAGCGTCCAGAATGCAGGGGCTCGGATCGTACTGCACGGTGATCCATTCCGGCTGTGCTCACGAGGACAGCCTAGGCATTTACAGCGTAATAAAGCTGCGCTCACAGGGCGTACCCTAGCATTTACAGCGAGAGTTGCGGGTGAGGACGCCTCGGCTGCGCTCCCAAGGCCTTAGCCTGAGCATCTACAGCATGATGAAGGAAATCTCTCCAGCTGCGCTCACAGGGCGTACCCGAGCATTTACAGCGAGAGTTGGGGAGGACGCTTCGGCTGCGCTCACAAGGCCTTAGCCTGAGCATCTACAGCATGATGAAGGAAATCTCTCCAGTTGCGCTCACAGGGCGTACCCGAGCATTTACAGCGAGAGTTGGGGAGGACGCTTCGGCTGCGCTCACAAGGCCTTAGCCTGAGCATCTACAGCATGATGAAGGAAATCTCTCCAGCTGCGCTCAGAGGGCGTACCCGAGCATTTACAGCGAGAGTTGGGGAGGACGTTTCGGCTGCGCTCACAAGGCCTTAGCCTGAGCATCTACAGCATGATGAAGGAAATCTCTCCAGCTGCGCTCACAGGGCGTACCCGAGCATTTACAGCGAGAGTTGGGCCAAGTGTCACTTCGATCGGGCCTTTCATTAGTCACGTGCGAAGGCGGGGGGGGGGGGGGGGGGGGGAAGGCCATTCGATGAGCGACGATTAGGTGCGCTGGCTCGTGGCCGTCTGGTGATGTACCTTTCATAAGAACACATGTACCCATTTGATGTTAGAAATGTTTCATCACAATTGATAGAAGATTCTCATTATATCTATACATGGTTTGTTTTTACATATGTGACAGAATAATCGATAGTAAACAACAATACAACACTCAAGTGTAGTACGTTCTCAGGTGGATGGCGTTCCAAGCCCTTGGCAGGATTGTCCCGTCCATGTTCGCTAAGTGGTAGGCTCCGTTGTTCAGGCTCTCGTGGATCATGTAAGGTCCCTCCCAGTTCGGCCCCAACACTCCTTCACTTGCCTTGCGTGCGCCGGGCAGGATCTCCCGCAGGATTAGGTCACCTGGTTTGAATTGACGTACCCGGACCTTTTTGTTGTAGTGTCTGGCCATCCTTCGCTGATAGGCAGCCATCCTGAGGCGAGCGGCCTCTCTTGATTCCTCAAGTAAGTCTGAACTGGCAGCTAGAAGCTGGTTGTTGTCGCCGAAATTGAAGCTCGCCCTCCGGTGACTGTAAACTTCAAATTCTGTCGGAATCATGGCCTCTGACCCGTAGACCATTGAGAAGGGGGTTTCTCCAGTAGTGCTGCGGGCGGTAGTGCGGTAAGCCCACAACACTTTCTGCAGCTCGTCAACCCATGCCCCCTTTCTAGCTTCAAGTTTGGTCTTCAGGATCTGCTTGATGATTTTATTGACCGCTTCCACCTGGCCGTTGGCTTGCGGGTGGTCAACGGCTGAGAAGCTCTTGACAATACCGAGGCTGCTACAAAACTCCTGAAACTGCTCGCTTGTGAATTGGGTTCCGTTATTTGTGACTAACTGCTGCGGAATGCCGAACCTGCAAACTATATGGTCCCACACAAATTTCTCAATTTTCGTGGCGGAGATCTCAGCCAGCTCCTTTGCTTCTGCCCATTTGGTGAAGTAGTCAACGGCCACGACTACATACTTACATCTCGCTCGTCCTACGGGAAGAGGTCCGATCAGGTCCATGCCCTAGATAGCGAACGGCCATGGACTGACCATCTGACGGAGGTAGGCTGGTGGAGCTCGGGGAATCTTAGAGAACCTCTGGCACTTGTCACACTTCTTTACCAAGTCGGTGGCATCCTTCTTCATCGTCGGCCAGTAAAAACCATGTCTGAGCGCCTTCTGAGCCAAAGAAAGCCCTCCAGCATGGTTGCCACAATGCCCCTCATGTATGTCCCTCATCAAGGTAGTGCATTCTAGTTCGTCAATGCACCTGAGAAGTGGTGTTGAAAGGCCCCTCTTATAGAGGACATCTCCATAAATACAGTATCTGGCTGCTCTTATTCGTAGACGACGTGCCTCCATCTTGTCTTCTGGCAGTGTGCCTTTCCGCAAGTAATTAACCAGGGGATACATCCACGATCCATCCACCACCATCAAGGCCATCACTTCCATGTCAGACTTGGTGCTCGGTTTGGGTAGAAACTCCACAGGTATGCTCTCGGTGCCGTCCGTATCTTGAGCGGATGCTAGGCGGGCCAGAGCGTCCGCGTGGGAGTTTTGGGCGCGCGGGATCTGGTTCAGCTCGAATATCTCGAAGGTCCCCAGCAACTTCTGAACTTCCCGCAAATAGGAGACCATCTTCGATCCTTTAGCCTGGTATTCCCCTTTTATCTGACAGACCACCAGTTGGGAATCGCTGAAGACTCTGATCCGTTCCACCTGCATTCTCTTGGCTAGACGGAGCCCTGCCAGTAACACTTCGTACTCCGCCTCGTTATTAGTTGCCCTGAAGCCAAATTTTAGGGCGCAACGAAACTTACCACCGTCGGGATTAATTAGCAGGATTTCGGCTCCGGCACTTTTCTCGCAGGAGGACCCGTCCACAAAAAGCTCCCAGTATGGTCCCTGAGAAGTTTCAGCTTGATCGTCTGCCGGTCCTGTGAACTCAGCGATGAAGTCGGCTAGCACTTGACCCTTGATTGCCGGTCTCGGTCTGAACTCGATGTCATATTGGGCGAGTTCGATGGCCCATTTGATGAGTCGGCCGGAGGTGTCTGGCTTCTGGAGGATTTGCTTCAGAGGATACCTGGTTAGGACTTCTATTTTATGCGCCTGGAAGTATGGACGCAACTTCCTGGATGCCATCACCAGACAGTAAGTGAGTAGCTCCATTGGTGTATACCTGGTCTCTGCCTCG
Organism: Dimocarpus longan; assembly: GCA_022984855.1. Taxonomy (NCBI): domain Eukaryota; kingdom Viridiplantae; phylum Streptophyta; class Magnoliopsida; order Sapindales; family Sapindaceae; genus Dimocarpus; species Dimocarpus longan. The sequence continues at coordinate 2,195,515 of CM041026.1, forward strand.
ACCAGCTTCTTACTCATAAAGTACACCGGCACCTGTGCACCGTTTTCCTCCTTCCTTACCAACGCTGCGCTCATGGCGTGCTCGGATACGCCCAGGTAGACAGTCAATATCTCCCTCTCCTTAGGTTTGGTCAGCAGCGGTGCGCGGCCTAAATATTCTTTGAGTTGCAGGAAGGCAGCCTCGCATTCTCCAGTCCATTCGAAATTCCTGGCTTTCTTTAACACTTCAAAGAACGGAACGCATCTGTCGGAAGCTTTGGAGACAAAGCGACTTAGGGCCGCAATCTGTCCGTTCAAACTTTGAATCTCCTTCACATTTCTTGGCGACTTCATGTCCAGCAGGGCTTGTATCTTCTCCGGGTTGGCTTCTATCCCCCTATTGTTTACAACGAAACCAAGGAATTTACCTGAGGAAACCCCGAAGGCACACTTGAGAGGATTGAGTTTCATCTGGTATTTCCTCAGGATGCTGAACATTCTCTCCAGGTCGTGGACGTGATCGGCGGCCCTTTCTGACTTCACAAGCATGTCGTCCACGTAGACCTCCATACTCTTCCCTATCAACTCTTCAAACATTCTGTTCACCAATCTCTAATAAGTGGCCCCTGCATTTTTTAGACCGAAGGGCATTACCTTGTAGCAGTAAAGCCCCCGGTCGGTGGTGAACGATGTGCACTCCTCGTCTTTAGGGTCCATGGGGATTTGATTGTATCCCGAGTAAGCGTCCATGAAGCTCAGGAGTTCGTGTCCCGCCGTTGCGTCCACCAGCTGGTCGATTCTGGGCAGGGGGAAGCTATCTTTTGGGCAGGCTTTGTTCAGGTCTGTGAAGTCTATGCAGGTTCTCCATTTTCCATTCTTTTTCTTCACCAGCACGGGGTTAGCCACCCATTCTGGATACTGGACCTCGCGGATAAAATTATTGGCCAGAAGCTTGTCCACTTCCTCTTTTAGGGCTTCGCTGCGCTCCTGGTTTATCTGTCTCCTCTTCTGGCAGACTGGCCGATGGTGAGGGTTGACGTTTAACTTGTGCGTCATCACATCCGGGTCGATTCCCACCATATCTCCATGACTCCAGGCGAAAACATCTGCATTTTTCTTGAGACAGTTAACCAATTGGGACCTTACCTCAGAGACAAGACTTTTACCCAGTTTCAGGCATCTTGACATATCATTTTCAACGACTGGAACATCTTCGAGCTCTTCTACTGGACCGGAACTCGGGTATACGTCAAATTCCCTGGGATCTAAGTCGTAACTGACCCCCGACGAAGTGATCGTCTGTAACTCCCGTTCTGGGATTATCTCCGCCTTCTTCCCCTACACACCTTTTCTGATCGCGTCCACATAACAACGACGAGCCATGGATTGTTCACCCTGCACACATCCTACGCCACTGGGGGTCGGGAATTTTACCATGAGAGCTTTGGTGGAGACAATCATATCGAGGTCGTTCATTGCGGGCCTTCCCATCACTACGTTGTATGCTGATGGGGAATTGATGATCAGGAAGTCAGCCAGTACCGTGGACTGATTGGTTTCGTCGCCGAGAGTCAAAGGCAGTCTGATTTGTCCAGCAGGAACGACCGAATCTCCAGTAAATCCGTACAGAGGCTCAGGGGACGGCTCTAGCTGATCCTCACCGATTCCCATCTGATCATAACAGCCTTTATACATGACATTCACGGAACTGCCTGTGTCTATCATGATCCTCTTCACCACCGAATTTCCGATGCGTGCCCTGATCACCAAAGCGTCATTATGGGGGAGACGGACATCCCGTGCGTCCTCATCAGTAAACACAATGTCCTCCGTCACTCTTTTGGCCTTCTTGGCAGGCCTCCCTGGTTCCGCCTGCTTCCCAGGCTGGACACGTCTCGCTTCCCGCACAAATCTTTCCTGAGAGCGGTTAGATTCCCCTGCTCGTGAGGGTCCCCCATGGATTGTATGGATGGTTCTGACGGAGGGCCCCTGGGTGGAATTCGGCTCTGACTGGTTCTGAGCAGGAGGATCTTCTGAACGCTGACAGGGGCGCTGCTGCTGAGATGGTCGCCTCGGGGGCCTCACGACATAATCCTTCAGACGGCCATTTCTGATTAACTCTTCAATGGCATCTTTGAGTGCCCAGCAGTCGGAAGTATTGTGCCCGATGTCGTTGTGGTAGGCGCAGAACTTGTTTCTGTCTCTTCGTCCTTCCGGCCCTTGAAGGGGAGCCGGCCGGCCGAAATTTTCCCTGTTCTTCTCGGTCGCATATATCCGGTCCTGGGTATCCGACAGGGCATTGTAAGTATTGTAGCGACTTCGGTACCGTGGCCGCTCCGACACCCGGTTGCCGTCTGGTCTCCGCCAGTCTCTGGCTTTCTTGGCAACCTGCTGGTTTTCTCTTCTTCCTCCAGGATTGTTTCCCCCGTTGCTTCTTTTTCTCCCATGGTTGGAAGTACCGGCTTCGTCTTTCTGAGCACCGGTTCTCCTTGGATTGGCCACTCCCTCCCACCGGATTTCCTTTTCAGCTCTGTCATAAAATTCTCCTAGGTCTTTGACAGGGGACCTGTATATGCTCTCATACAACTTGCCATCCTTCCTCAGCCCGGACGAGATAGCTGACAAAACCCCTTCATCTGTGGGATTCTCCACATTTGTCACCTCGCGCCTGAATCTGTTGATATATTCTTTTAGAGGCTCACCTGGGCGTTGGCAGATGGTAGAAAGATGGCAGGGTGGCGCGAGACGCCTCTTTAGTGCTTTATACTGATTCAGGAACTTCTGCTGACACTCCTCCCAATTGTTGATACTGCGCGGGGGGAGGCTTCTGAACCACGTCCGTGGAATGTCCCCCAGGGTAGCTGGAAACACCCTACATTTCACAAGCGGATTGGTAGTCTGGAGGTCCATTTGTATGTTGAAGGCGTCAAGATGGTCGTAGGGGTCAGAGTTTCCTTTGTACTGAGGGATGTTAGGGACCTTGAACCTTGGAGGGAGCGGCTCTATCTCGATTTCCACAGCGAATGGGGTCCTTTCCCCGGCTTGGCCCCTCTGCTCCTGTACCGCAGGTCGCGCTTCCAGCTGTCGGACCCTTTGAAGGAGTTCTGCTACCAATGTATTTCGCGTTTCTGTCCTTCCAGCAGTGGAATGTCCGTCCTGTCTGCTCGGGGATCGGTTGATTCTTCCAACCTGCCTCTGCGTATCAGGTCCTGGCCTCGCTCTATCGACATGGGTTGGGACTTGGTCGTGGTGGCGGCCACTTTGCTGCTGCCGATGTCCACCTTGGGCTTGTGGGGGTCGAGCGCTAGAATGTGCGCTGGAGGAGTGGACAGACCCCTCTCGTTCGAACTCTCCGGCACCCCTTCTATCCACATTAAGGTCTTCCGCAAGCCTCCTACGGGGAACATTTCTTTCTGGGACAGCCTGGCGAGGAGCTTGGGGGTGATGGGCCTGAGTCCGGAACATAGCTCTGACCTCTCCCATAAATTCCGTGACGGTATTCTCCAACCTCTCCTACCGTCGTCGCATCGCCCGCATTACGTCTTCTCCTGCAGCGTTACAAGTGGTTTGACCATTAGGGGGAGGGGGTATACCTTGAGCGTTCCCCATAACGGGCACATTGGACGTCCCTGCACCAGCATTGGATCCCCCCCCAGTAGTTATAGCTTGCTGATGGTCTGAAATCTGCTGACGATTGTCCGTTGCATTAAGATCTCTTGGAATCCTCCCTCTAACCATGGCGAATGAAGGACAAGCTGTGAAAGCTAGTGGATGAAAAGGTGACGAAACCGAAGATGAGCCCCTCCTTCTAGCGCCAAAAATGTTAACGTCAGGAAAAGGTTCCCTTAGTCAACGAGGTTATTTTAGGGCCCAAGCTCACTGTTTCGTACGGTCGATGGGGCGCATGCAAAATAATGGGGGGGCAAACTAGAGGAGTTAGAGGCGAGGAAGAAAAGACACAGAAGATTTTCAGAGTGGTTCGGCCCAAAAAGATGCCTACGTCCACTGTTCACTCTCTCACTATTTGGGCAGAGTAACGACGCTCAAAAATTCCATCCCTTTTTACAGTGAAAATCGTCCCCTTTTATAAAGGAAGGGGACATGCTACAGTAAACAGGATAAGACAAAAATGAATAGTTAACTACAGTTACACTGATAGACAGCATTTAATGCGCCGGAAACCCAATTAAAACGACTGACAGTACATTAAATGCGGCCGAAAACACATTAAATGCAGCCGAATCCGTCGCATCCGAGGTCTGTCCATAGAGGATCTTTGCTGACCGGGTCGGATATGTAATGATGGGTTGTCGAGGCTGGGATTCTGACTTCTGGTAGAAGTAGCGTGCATGGCAAGCTTTGGAACTGTGCTCTGCATGGCGCTGTTGATTCCTGCTGACCGGAGCTTCCAAATTCGAGAGGGAGACGGATTTCTCCAGCGGACTAGACAGTTGGTGGACAAACAGGCTATCGATAGTGGCGGGAATATGGCGGTCTGATATAGTTATCACGGATGGCGGATGTTCTCGCGGACAAATCTGAAGGATGGAAGTCAGCGATCAGCGATGAGGGCCGGCGGTTCGCTTTAGCGAGCAGAATTCTGGGGGAACATGGCGATCATAAAAGGTCTTGCGGAATAGGTGACATATGTTGAGATCGAGCGATCGGACTGAGCGATAGCGGGCTTATTGAGCGATATCGGGCTTCGGCCTCAGCAAGCGCCCACTAATGGGCCATGATTCTAGGAGGATGGGCCTAGATGGGTACGGATATCTGGGCGTTTGGGCCCCTGGGCTTGTACTGCAGATCCAATTGGGCCGGACCGTTATGATCGCAATAATTCCACCATAACAATTCATAACTTTATTTTATCCCAAAATAATTAATTTATTTTAATGAAAAATAATAATAATAATAATGATAATACTAATAATTATATAATAAATAATTTATTTAACTCAAAAATTATTCTCTATAATACAATCTAATTACACTATCCTAACTGTTAACATCAGGAAAAGGTTCTCTTAGCCAACGAGGTTGTTTTAGGGCCCAAGCTCACAGTTTCGTACGGTCGATGGGTTGCATGGAAAACAATGAGAATGAGATGGAGAAGTTAGAGGCGAGGAGGAGAAGACACAAAAGATTTTTAGAGTGGTTCGGCCCAAAAAGATGCCTACGTCCACTGTTCACTCTCTCACTATTTGGGTAGAGTAACGACACTCAGAGATTGGATCCCTTTTTATAATGAAAATCGTCCCATTTTATAGAGGAAAGGGACATGCTACAGTAAAAGGAATAAGATAGCAAACAGTTAACTACAGTTACACTGACAGACAACATTTAATACGTCAGAATCCCAATTAAAACGACTGATAGTGCATTAAATACGGCCGAAAACTCATTAAATGCGGTCGAATCCGTCGCATCCGAGGTCTGCCCAAAGGGGATTTCTGCTGACCGGGTCGGATACGCACTGATGGGTTGTCGAGGTTGAGATCACAGCTTCTGCCGGACGTAGCGTGCATGGCAAGCCTCGGAACTGTACTCTGCATGGCGCTGTTGACTTCTGCCGACATGAGACTTCCAGATGCGAGGCGGAGACGGATCTTCCAGCAGATAGAACACCGAATCAGGCAGGGGAACAAGAGGGTCTTTGAACATTGTCTTCCAGGCGGATTGAGGAGGCGGATTATGAGTCGGTATGTCCGTAGTTGGAAATGGCGGTGAGGCGAGCGATGCCATGAACGGGGGAGTCGGAACGCGATCACGCTCAGAAACTAGCGACTAGCTCAGACAGATAACTTTGGACGAGAATGGCTTGCTGGACATCTCTGATGGATGGTTCCTCTTGACGGATGCTCCGATCGGACAGGAATAGCGGTCAGACGGGCGGTCAATCATGGCGAAAATATAGCGAGCAGGCTTAGCTGTCACGGATGGCAGATATTCTGGCGAGCGAGTCTGAGGGATGAGAGCCATCGGCCAACGACAAGAACCAGCGATCAATCTCAGCAAATAAAATTGAAGGAGAACACGGCGATCTGAATGGCGGAGAATATAGCGGTCACAACCAGTCTTGCGGAATAGACGGTCTGCGATCAGAATGGGCGATAACGATCAGCGGCCACAACAAGCGCCCACTAACGGGCCCCTCTTCTAGGAGAATGGACCGAAATGATGGCGAATAATTGGGCTTCTGGGCCATTGGGCCTGCACTGTAGATCCATCTGGGCTTGAATATTCTGATCGCTATTTTACCCATAACACTAACCTTCTCAAATTCGAAAATACTTCTTTACGGGAAAAACGTTTTAAAAAATATTAAATGTCACTAATTAACAATTAAAACATTTTACAATCACGCGAATTTCATTAAATTTAAATTTATTTTAATTTAATAAATTACTTATAAAATCAACGAATATTAATCGGACAGAAATAATTATCGGGACGTTACAGAAGGTGTTTGGATGAATGAGAAACTAAAACTCGTTATACAACAATTGAGATTTAAAAAAAAAAAAAAAAAACTGATGAATTGAATTGAAAAATTCAATGTAGCCATTTTAAAATAGAAAATTAAAAACTGAATTAAGTTTAAATTTTGGTTTTAATTTTGAGTCATTACATTGTGATTATGATAGAATTAATCATACGTTAATTATACAAAATTGAATTTGCATGTTGTATTGTAAATGTTGAATTGGAATTCAAATAATGGCTAAGTTCATTGGTTTAATGGTTAATTTAATCTTGTGTAACCACCAAATTGAATTGAATTACTTCTTTGATTTAATTGCTTTGTAACCATCAAATCAAAATCAAAGGTTAATTCTAATTTGAATCCTCACTTGAGCTTATAAATTGACTGAAATGTGTTGAGAGAATACACTTGGGCAAACAATTGCAATTCTCTCATATTTTCCCTCAAATACTCTTTGTTCTTTCTCTTCTAGTTTAGGTGTTCCTAGTGATTGATTTAAGGTACGATTTAGTTCGCCAAATTTTATTTGGTTTTAAATCGTTGTATTCTATGAGACAAACACTGACCTTTGAGTGTGAGACGAAATCTATTTTAAGGACTCAATGATGAACCTCATTCCTATACATCAATTTTCATATAGACGGCAACCCGCTGCTAACCCCACGATAGCCCTCCAGTCAATATATGATCCTATTGGAAGGTTTTCGTGAAGTTAAATTGTTTTCCTTTATTAAAAATATTTTTAAAAATCTCTTTTTTAACGAAAACAGGTGGAAAATTTTTCTTTTTATTATATGATTGCAAAACAGATTTATAAAAAATTTGACAGTATGACGACTGTTTTTTAAAAAATGTCGCCCTACAAAATTTACAAGAAAACTGTACACTTCTAATACAAATAATTTCTCAAACTTTTAGGCCTCAGCTCTCACTTTCTCAATCCACAAGCAACCACAAACATGCAATCAACTTTAAAGATAAACTTAAATATATTTACAAGTCATGCATATATACTTTTATATATTTTCCAAAAATACAAGTAAATTTATACAATTATTATTATACATATTTTCAAGAATATTTAAAGTAAATGTACATAATCACAGCAACACACACAACTCAGTCCGTCTAATCTTGTGTCAGAGTCTCCACCACTGACGTACCTGTCCCTGCACCTGTTCCTGGGAAGGTTTTGTTTATAAAATATAAAATAATAGGTGAGTTAAATGAACTCAGTGAGTGTCATACAGTTTTTATCCAAATTTTACTTTCTAAAATAAACCTTCCTAAAAGATTTTATAAACATTTTAATGCTATATAATGAAAACAAGTTTTTTAGATAATCATATCTAAATTATATGCATAGATAAACATTCATCATAAATATAATTCATGCATCGTGAAACTGAAATCCAGTAATATATTGAAAAATAAGTTTTCGAATTTCAAAAAACTATTTTAAAATGCTTTTCAATTCTATCTCGTAAAATAACATGTTGTATGATTTTATTTTTCTATTGTAAAATATAAGCAATAATAGCAATAAAACTTTCGAAAAGTCTCTGAATAAAATAAGACAACTACTGTTAGTCCGTATCACATGGCACCCTAAGTACGGAGTGGAATTTATTATAGCTCAGGCCTCCTGTCCGGTAAACGTGGTGGAACTTATCTTCACTCACATAGGAGCTAGATATTATATACCCAATTCGGGTATGGTCGACACACTATACAGGACTAACTGACACAATCCCTCCTATTGTTAGTGATAGATACCTTTGACACTGTCATGTACGGATTTGGGTACTTTGACCCAAAATATTTGGGCGGAATGAACCGTCATCCCCATGGGCGAGACAAGACTTATTGTAATCTGGAATACCTATAGAGTGTACTATAGGTTAATAATCTAAATTTATTGTTTTTCTTCATATCAATCACGTTTCACATAAATTTTTCAAAATCATATAATCCATGGAAAGCATTTTCATATAAAATTTTATTCACTTTTAAAAATCAATTTTTAACGTATCATGGTATGAATTTGAAATACATCACATAAACTCATATGGATGGAAAAATAATTGTATCAAAATATTTTAAAGAGACATTCACCTAATTCTTTAATTCACGATAATACGTAATTAGGATTTCCTTTGTTCCCCCGTCACCTTCATGTTTTCGCATTCTACGTTTAGATGACATCACAATTAAATTCAACCATTTACATATACTTCCATTAGCGCATTAACATACAAACAAATATTTAATCATATAAAGGTTTTGAATACCCATTTTCATGTCGTATATACTCCAATTATTCTCGTATACTTTTTGTTCGAATTTTTCAATATTTAAGCATACTAAACATCGCAATTGGAGTTTAATTTCTACATTGTCGACGTTTTGGAATTAGCTAACTAGGTTCGTATAGACTCAAACTGCAGTTTATCAAGTGAATTGGACGAACGTATAGGAAAAAGTAAAGAATGGATACAGGAAGAACAAAGGACACTAGGGGTTTTTAAATTGTTCGGTTTAATACTTTGCCTACATCCACTATTTCTCACTATTTTTCGGGGTGTTAATCGGCACTTTCTTTTTACAATGAAGATCCTCCCCTATTTATAGGAGGGAAAAGTGTTACAGTAGTGCCTAATAAGTTAAAATATAATGATGATTATATTTAATGCTTCAGAATTACATTTAATGTGCCTAATTTGCATTACATGCGTTTATGTTGCATTAAATGCGTCTGACAGTTGTTAAAGCAAGTTGTTTAGATAGTTGATCCAAGTGGTTAACCTAAGTGGGCTTAGATAAGATCTTTGTAGTCCAGGTTGTAATCCAGACTATAATTAGCGTGTACGGCACGTTTTAAGCTATAATTGATTTGACGGTTCTGATTGTAGTTGATTGACGACCTACGAACTACAGTGCTCGATAGCTCGTGTGGCGAGCTGGAACATCCAAGTTCCGGCTATGCTTATCTTCGTGAACTGATTATGTGGTCTAAGCTCTACGAGCTGGACGACTGGCAAGCTGCATATCTGATGAACTGTTTAGCTGATAAGCTATATATTTGGTAAGATGTATATCTGATGAGTTGTATTTTTGGGCGACCTGTACATCTGTCGTTCTGAACTCATAAGATCTGATGAGCTGTCTGATAAGTTATGTCTTAGTCAAATGTACAGCCTCTTCTTGGAGGACCTTGAGCTTCTATCTGTTTTGGACTTCTATCAATAGTGTTGGACTTTTATTAGTCTATTTGAGTAATCTAAAAATACTCATAACATACGTCCATACATTAAACAAACTTTTTAGACTATTTTGGCCAATCTTAGCTGAATACACACCACCTTTCACACTATCAATCTTATTAAAATTTTCTTATCATAATTACATTCCAATACATATAATATAGTGTGGAATTAAATCAAACTCATAAAATATTACATTTACACATCAAATCTTGTTTGGCCGAGAGATGCATTCCTTGATATTCAATGGATCTCTTTTCAATTTCACACCAATTTCATCATCAAAACAGTTCACAAAGTCATCCAAAATAATAAAAAATAATCATTCATCACACCAAATCTCCCATGACCGGATTCAACTAGTACCTTAACTCAAAGTTTTTTCTTTCATTTTCTTAATACACATCATCTTAAAATCATGTAAAACTTCATACAATTACATTTAAACATTAAAATCAATTCATGGAATTCAAACCCTAATCTTGGTCGTGTAATACATCCAATATAACATTAATCCTTCATCAATTTTCACACTTAATTTTACATCAAAATCACACTAAATTTCATGGTAAGATAACTAGTTCCTAAACCAACATCAACTTAAACTTAAATAAAAAATTCATTCACACTAATATACTTATAAACTTTTCTTGGATTTCAAGTTTTGCTTCCCCACAAGTTTGAGGTTTCAAAACTCTAAATTCATGCATAAAGATCATATCAAAATCATATACAACACTTAGCTAACTTCAATATCAAATTTCACACATAAAAATTTGGAAAACTTGAATCTTACCACTTGAAAATCATTTGAAATTACTAGATATCTTTCTTAGGCTCGTGCACCGCCTTTAGATGACTTGAAAACCACTTATTGCTTCACAAGTGATCAAATATGACTGTTGCCCATTGCTCTATTTCTGTCGACTTCACTTTTCCAACTTTCTCAATTTTCTCTTTTGATTTTTCTTTCCTTCACTTCACTTTATATAGTCTTTGGTTTACCTTAATAATTGCTCCCAAACTAACTTTAAATTCACAAGCTTACTATTGATTGTGGTTGGAAGCTTTTGATTGGTTGGAGTTTAAAAACAAATTTCAATTTTAACAAATTTCCATTTTATTGCAACCACATGATAAGTAGTTTGTCTTTTAGTCAATTTTGTCTCTATGTGGCATCTTATCTTCTTATTTCATGTTTTCCTCTCCATTTCACGCCTCTTAATGCTCTATTTTCTCTCTCATGCCACTTTATGCTAAAATTTGAAATGTTTATTTTGTCCTCGATACATTTCATTCATATTTATACCTAAATAATTTTTAAAAATATTTTATGGTCATTCAATTGACCATGTAATACTCTAATTAGGTATGTTATCTCTCAATTTCATACTTTGGAAAAAATTTAAATGGGTGTAAAATTATCAATTTTCATTATTCTCCAAAAAATGTATTTTCATCCAAAACTCTCTGGAATTCTTAAAATCCATCAAAATAGACTCATTTTTTATTCGTTTTGATTTCTTTAGACACTAATACTAATTTTGGTCATTTTATTTAGGAGGTTCGATTTTCAAAAATTACTATTCATCCAGATACTATTCACACAAAAACACTATTAATCAAAAAAATATCTATTCATAATTTTCGGGATCCCTCTCCAAAAATCACTACTTACTTGAAAAATACTATTTACACGAAATTACTATTTATTAACAAAATTTTATTTCTCATAAAAAAAGAAAATTATGGGATTTACACACTATGTTAAACACAGGCCTCGATTCCAATTTTCTTTTATTTGTTTTATATTTTATCTTTTAATTTTATTTTATTATTCATCCTCTTATTATTGCTTTTGTATTATTTTAATTTTATATGCTTTTATCTTTTACTTTTATTTTATTATTCATCCTCTTATCATTGCTTCTGTATTATTTTATACTCTTATTTCTTTGATTTTAGTTTTGTTGTCTATTTTATTATTATTGCTTTTACTGTTCATCAAATTATTATTTAATTTGTTATTTAATCTAATTGTCTTTTTATTATTATTATTATTTAATCTTGCAATTTACTTGTTCAATATTATAATTCAAGTTGTTTATAGTTTAATAATTATTTATATATGCAAATTGCTAACAATATATACTGGTTATACTTTGCAATATTACGCTAAAAGAAGGCGTTTTGAATTGTTTATCAACTCGATAGGATTCAATTCCCACCATAATCACGAATCACTACGGATCCATTACAAGATCTCATAAGATATTTTTACTATAGTAGGGTTATATTGTTATAATTATGCCCTTTTGTTTATATTGAAATAAATAAATGTTTATTATTGAATCTTATCTATTAGCGTAGCATTATATATTTAATAAGCATTATTATAAAATGCATTCATTTGATTCATACGTGTTGGAAAAAATATACGTGGATGGACATGAATTGAACGTTCATTAACAATAAACGAATGATTGGCTCTAACTGTTTGTGAATCTAAGTAATTCACAAAATGAGGTTGTAATACTTGTAACTTCAAAATTAGTGGAATGATGGTGTATACGTCATTTATGTGAGAGTCTTCACTTATGGTTAAAGTACTAGTGTATGACACATACATTGAACTTGATCATTTACGTGAAACAATCTACATAAAGATTACTGTCAGAGTGGATGAATACTAACATAGTGATTATAGTGATAGCAATATTGATCTAAAAATGGTAATAAAATCATATTGAGTGATCGATTCATTTGATTTATCAATTAACAAGATATATTAATTACAACAAATTCCGTATTATGAGTCTGTGACATGTGACCCACGTGTCATTATGACAAACTTCAAAATCATCTATAATGTATGAATATGTTGCTGAAAATTGACTTAGGAAGGATTTTGATAATTTACATACATAGCTTGCAATTAATTTGTTCGGTGGGTCAAAAATGAATGCAAATTTTGTTGGGCCAAGAACAAATTTTTCCTTCCTAATTTGCTACATTATGAATTCACCATATTATAATTTAATAATAGTATAGATTATAAATATATATATATATGAATTTTTATCCCAAAAAATATGAATTTACAAAAAATTCGAGAATATACGTGATCAGCTCTTGATAAGACTTTATAAGCAATGTTCTTTAATCTAAATAGGTGATGCGTGAGAACTTCTTCTACATACAATTTTTGTATGATTTTACTACGATAAAACCTTCATATGCTTCTTGATCTTATTTACTGAAAACAATTCAAGCAATATATATTTGATTCATGAACGGTAAAATGAAACCTGAAAGCGTATCCGTTTCACGTAGTGGCAATTCTTTGAATCCGGATTGTTCAACTGGTCGGAGTTCGGTCACCAATTACGTGACCAAACCCTCAAATCACAATGTAGATACCTTGCCAAACCATTGATTTTCCCTAATTTTCGTTTGATTGACACAAACATAGCAGTAGCATAGACATGACCACGGTTCGGTTCGGCTCCGGTTCCGATTTCAAACCGACGGTTTTGGTTCTGAAAAAGCTAGAACCAGAACCTTAACCAAGATAAAACGGTTCCGGTTTGGTTCTGGAACCGATGGTTTTGTAACGGTTCTGGTTCCGGTTCTATAACGGTTTCGGTTCCGGTTCGGGAATCTTTTTTATAAATAGAAAATTTAAAATTTATAAATATTATAAATTGACAATTTGCAATTTAAAAATAATAAATTAAGAATTTGAAACTTCAATCAATAAATTGAAAATTATAATTTATAGATATAATTAAAAAAAAATAAAGGAAATTAAGATTGAGAATTAAGAAAATATTGAAATTAAGAGTTAAAATTGAGAGAGAGTTGAGATTAATGGAGAGACAGAGAAAGTTGAGATTCAGAGAGATAAGTGTGAGAAGAAATTAAGAATGGGAGGGGTATTAATAGAGGAAAGGGAGGGGTTAAAAGAGAAATTAAGGAGAGGGGGTGGAATGTAAAAAAAAAGTTACTTTGTAGTTTTGGTTTTTTTTTTTTTGTTAGAACCGGAACTGCCTGTTCAAAGTGGTTTCCGTTCCACCGGTTCTTTGAACCGACGGTTCCGGTTCCATTAATAAAAGATCCGGAACCGGAACCACTACAGCAGCGGTTCCGATTTCGATTCCGGTTCTGAACTGGAACAAAAACCTTTGTTTCGGTTCCGGTTCCAGTTCCATTGACCCAGTTCGATTCGAACCGAGCCGTGATCATGTCTACAGTAGCATCATCTTATGCATGGTTTCATTGTTTTGTCTTCTTGTGCATGTTGTTTATGTACAAAACAGTGCACTATTTTTTTTCTTTGCTCGTGCAACAATTGCACGCCCAGTGACCAAATGCAATGGCAATACTTTGACCTTATATTGAAACCATCAAGAAACTGTCGAAGGCAGTATTGTTTTGTAGTTGCCAACAACCCATTCAAATATGGTTTTGGATCTTGGATCGGGGTCATGGATTTGAATCATCTTAAATGGACCTAACTCATAACCCAACAACCCAACATTTACAAATGAGGCGCCTGAATTGCACGTCACCTCCACAAGATTCATGTTTCATGATGATCTCGACCGATCAGTTATCTAATTTATTAGGATATTTTATTATAGATGGTTATGCGTATCATATATTACTTGAAAATGATGTGCTTTAATTGCACATCAACCCGACAACATTCAAGTTTCATCTCAACATGTTCTTGATCTGATCTCTTGAGATATTTTGTAATAGTATGGCTATACTTTTCGATTCGTTTGCTTCTGCTTTTATAAATTATAAGTTCGAGTGCTAATAAATCTCATTCTTTATATTAATATTCACAAAAAAGATGTGAATAACCATTTTCCAATAATTGAGAGTAGTTATCAGTACTATATTACTATAATTTAATTTAGATTGATCTCGATAATTCCCTTACTCTTAAAAGTATCAGAAAAGAAAAAGAAAAAACAAAAAACAAAACTCCATGGCAAAAACCATTAAATTGGACAACAATAGTTGTCTTACACGTATTATTTTCTTTGGACAAATCAAAGTCAGGAATGTCTGCCGCAACTACTGCTGTCGGATTCAATCTCTCCACATGGTTTAATGGCTATAATGTTGGTTGGGCTTGTTAGGTTGGCCCATGCATCTCATCATCCATCATTTTCTTTCAAACGGTCCAGCAATTACAATAATATGGTCATCTTCATCTACCCCTTATCATTGTAACGTTCTTCAGCTGCCATGGCCCATCCATGTACACCGTCTAGACTAGGATATGCTAGTCCCCACCCCACTCATTTGATCACATTCACATGCTATATACATAGCATATAGCCATCTCATTCAATTATTTATCAATTTTCATCTTTGAAATGATCGGGTTTTAGTGTTCATTAGTCCATCTTAGCACCCTCAATCCAACCTCGACTTGAATAACAACAAAATATGGTGAGTCTGCGTATCTACGACTAAATGAGAACGGATTGTAAAATATAACATACTGAAATGCTATATAATTACTTAATCTAATTGTGCTTACAATTTTATTCAGGTTAATGCCATGCCTCTTAAAATTTTACTTTCATCGATTGTGTTGCAGCAGAAAATGTCCAAGCGAAGGTGGAGCTCTTCGCTGCAAAAACTCCTCCGCAAGAAAGGCAAAACGAGTCCGCGACTTAGCTTGTTAAACAGAAAAAATCTACGTTAGGGTGATCTAGAGGTTGACTTTAGAAACACCATCTAATGCCTAAATTGGTAACTTATCTATCTTGATAAATTTCTCTCATTATAATTCTTGGTAAAAAGTCATTTGTCCTCAAAAGTGAAGAAGTTACATTCTATAAGAGAACAAAGTGTACTTTTCAGGTGTCATTGTATATGTAAGGGTGTTTCCAATTTGTCAATTTTCTTCATACTTTTATTGATAACTATACATTACATGTGAGACACAGTATCAACTTCATTGATCATTTCGTTCGAAGATATGTTGGTCTAAAATTCATCTCACTGATCACAATTTCCGTTCGAAGGTCACATCCTTCTGCCATGTGTCTAGCTTCCTGAAATCCACATGTTCATCTATGATTGGTCCTATCCCATTCCCATACATATTGGATTTTGATATTCGTTCATACTGATGTTTAAATCTAGCTTTAATTTAAATGTCTTCAATCTTGTGAAATTAGGTTTGTAATGGAGATTACTATGATTTGTAATTGAATGTCCCATTAATAAAGAAATCGAAACTTCATGGTTAGATTACTTAGAATACCTACTACAATTAAATAAAGTAGACATACAATAATAATTAAAAAAATTAATCCAACTATCCTTTTAGAAGCAGTGGTTGGGGTGAAGCAACGACTTCCTATCCTTTTGTGGGTAAAACATCATATCGTTAGACTTTTACTTATCTCCGCACACACATCACAAAATCATTAAATGCAAGTAAAATTAAGTAATTAATTAATAGATAATCATACAATAATCACAAGTTGAGGACACGTGGCGCCACACCATGTGACATCCACACAAAACTAGTATGCTTGATGAAACCAGAAAAAACAGGACACCTAAGCACAGATCTTTCAAGCTCATTATTCATGAATTACTTTCATCAAAAAAACAAAAACCAAAAAGCTAGCTCGACTTGATCCAGTTTAGATCTATGACGTAAACTATAAAATTATATAAAAATAAATGGAACATCCGTCAAGTTATGGACAGTACACTTTCTTTTCACGTTATTGATATAGTCGTAATTTTATCATATATATTTATGAATATATAAGATGAAAAGTTTTCTTTTATTTGTTCTTATTTGAAAAGCCAATATTTTCCACTCTTATGAGATTAGATTGCCAAGTGACCTTGAAAGGTAAATTGCTCTTACTGATACAAAAATAATTTTTTTCATCATCTCAAAAGTAAATATTTATATTCCGATATTATGAAAGTAAAGTTTTAAATGTTATTGAAAATAAATAATTTTAACGTGATAAATGAAAATAGATTATAAATTATCATGAAAATAAATTGTTTTTATCATTACGTGAATAAATTCTTGAATTGCTTTGAAAATAAATATTTATTATTCTCATGAGAGTCTATTTTCATCTGATATGTGGAGTAAATAACTTTTAACAAATAATGTTTTTGGACGAGGATGTCTTCTAATATTATAAGAATAATATATATTTTAAATTAGATATCTTTAGATATGAGCAAAAGTGGGATGCTTTAAAGTTGCTTACCCCGACCACTTAGTACAGTGGCAATTTTTCCGTTAATAGTGGTAGTTCACTACGATTTTAAGGGTAGATTTTTAAATTATTATGTTCAGTCGTAATATTTATAAGTTTTGATAGATAATAATCTGATATTAAAAGTCGATAGAAAAAAAAAAAATCTTCAGATATTATACATGACCTGTTTAATTTCGACAAATATAGTAATTATATATATATAAATAAAAATGGAAAAAGAGAGGTAGCTTTGCATATACTAGACTGTTTTCTGTTAGAGGTAGATCTCAATAACTGAGACTGACAGAGAAGGGAAAGAGGAAGAAACCAAACCAAGTTCCAACCATTCAGGTTTGGAGAGAAAATGGTGGGGTGAAATTTTTGAAAAAGATGAATCGGAGCAATAATAATAGTAACAGTTATATGAGGGACTCATTGGTCGGCGGCAGAATTTTTCCGGCAGGGTTGGGGTTGCAGCAGCACCGTCGTGGTCAAAGTTTGACCGCTCTCTCGAAGGACGCTCCTCCCTCGGATGAGAACCACCTAGACCTTTTCTCCAAGACTCGTCGATCTCTCTCCGTCGCCTCCTCCGACGACAACTCCTCCTCCGATGGTATGTCTACTCTCTCTTTCTGTTATCTTCGCCACCCACGGCTTTTGTTCACATTACATTTTTTCCTTTGTCCGAAAACGAACAAAATCCGAGATCTTCTCAGACATTAAAAGACTTTAACGGTGTCGTTTTCAGTTTTTCAGACAAAACCCCCCAAGAAAAGACCAGTTTCGGTTACTAACCGAATTAACAGAAAACAAAATATAGTATTTGTTTGTTTAAATTAAAAAAAAAAAAAAAATGATTTTTTGGTGTTTCTTGAAGCAGTTTCAGTGACGCTAGGGAGATTATCAGTTGGATCAGGCAAATTGGCGAGGAATCCGATCGATGATCTACTTTCATCAACAGATGGAGGAAAGCATGACTATGACTGGTAATTGTTGGTTGCCAGATCTCTTAACTTTTGTGGTTTCTATCAAATTTTTATTGCCATTGTAATCGTGTTGTGTTTGAATGTCGTTGGTGTGGTAAATTTGTAATCTTTAATAGAAATGGGGTTGTTTTAGATTAGCTTGAATGATCGAATATTCGAATTGGTATTTTATGGATCATTGACTTTTTTTTTTTTTTTTTTGGGTTTATTAGGCTTCTTACCCCTCCTGGAACTCCACTGTTTCCTTCATCTGATGGGAATGAATCTCAACCGAATCCAGTGGCTGCTCCAAGAAGTAGTTCCATGGCTCCTAGATCGGTTTCTACTACGAAAGCTTCGAGGGTATGTGGTTTTTTTGTTTGATGAGGAATGAAGTTTTTAACTTTGTTGATACCTAAAATTCTGGCAGTGGAGATTTTTAACTTATTATAAGATTTGCTGGTGATTGGTGTGTTATGGGAATATAATTGGAGTTCGTGACTGTGATTTGATTGAATGTGCTCTGGTGTTCTGTGTTTCAGCTTTCAGTTTCGCAATCGGAAAGTAACCATTCGACTAGACCAGCTAGAAGCAGTTCAGTGACTCGCTCTTCTGTATCTGCTTCACAATATAGTTCGTATTCTTCTAACAGATCGTCTTCGATCCTTAATACAAGCTCAGCTTCAGTCTCATCTTACACTAGACCAGCCTCTCCAAGTACACGTTCTGTATCTACAGCAAGACCTTCTACACCAACTTCTCGGCCGTCAGTGTCAAGATCCTCAACTCCTTCACGAACCCGTCCATCTATCACTGGCTCATCTGTTGACAGGACTCGTCCATCGCAAAATTCAAGGCCATCGACTCCAAGTTCTAGGCCGCAAATCCCAGCGAACTTGAGTTCCACAGCTGGTCGTTCGAGTTCCCGTTCATCAACTCCCACTCGTCGGAGTCCAGTTGCTTCCACATCTCCGGCCGTGGTTCCTTTGACTTCATCAGGACGTGTCATGTCAAATGGCCGTGGCTTAGGCCCAGCTTCCCGCCCAAGTTCCCCAAGCCCACGAGTCCGGCCTCCACAACAGCCTGTTGTTCCTCCTGATTTTCCTGTTAACACACCACCTAACCTTAGAACAACTTTGCCAGACAGACCAGTGTCTGCTGGTAGGTCTCGGCCAGGTGTTGCTCTCACTGTCAAAGGTAACCAGGAAGCTACAGGGTCAGTGAATTTGCCTAGAAGACATTCATCACCCATCGTCTCAAGGGGAAGACTCACAGACCCCCTTAGCAGGAGTCGTGCCAATGGACATATCCCTGACATGCATGAGTCTCGAAGGGCCTCAAATGTCTCTGAGTTATCAACGCGGAAACCTGTCAAGTCCTCGACGACTGCCACAGATAGCACTGGATTTGGGAGAACTATCTCCAAAAAATCTCTGGATATGGCAATAAGGCATATGGTATGTGTCTTCTTCTGCATCATATCAAAGTATATTAATAGGTTTGAGTGTGAAATTCTGCTAGTTATAATATCAAAATCTTCTCTTTATTTGATTTTTCTGTCTAACTTTTCTTCTGGGAGCTATTTGAAACAGGTTAGTCAAATAAAAGATATGACATTTACCACAGAAGTTAGTTATCACTTGATTGTCACATTGTACTAGGACAACAGTAACACTTATTTCAGTCAGAATACTTATGTCGATTGCATAATTGTGGCGTCTTCGTTACAATTATGGATGTCAACACTCGTTGCTTTTATTACTTGAACAACATAAATGAATAATACTAAGACAACCATATTTTCCTTATCATTAGATCATTATCATCATGATTTTTTTTTTTTTTTTTTTTTTGTGAGATTACATTTTCATCATGATTTTGTTTCATTATATCAATATTGTCATTGGCTACACGTAAATCTCGATCCGGAAAATATGAAAATTTTATTACCACTAGGAGTTGCATGAAAACGAAATTAAACATTTCCTGTTATTAAAACAAATAATCAATTTCCTGCAAAATTGTTAGGAAAGAATTGAATATTCTGATTACTTGTTTCGTGCTCATTAAATGAGAGAGAATAATAGTTATCTAACTTGACGCCACCTATTCTCAATTGATCGGACTCAAACTTAATTTATATTAAGATCCATTCATTTGCCATTTCATCATCTCATACTATTCTACATAATTGCTAGCATTGACGTTAGCACAATGATCTTTAATTTTTCTTCTCCCGAAGTCAAAGGTGTTTATTTTTGAAATATTAGCTCGGACATTCCCCTCCATTTGAAGTGGTAGCCATTTATCATAGATCTTTTACTGGGAGCTTGCATTTATGTCCAGGATGATAGCATAGTAAAATGTTTCACTGTCTTGTGTTATATTTTAACAAAAGCTCTAATGTAAGATAGTGCTAATCATATATATGTTAACTTTTGATGTAGGATATAAGAAATGGTTCAGGGAGCATGCGTCCACTTTCAGGCACCGCCCTTTTTCCTCAGAGCATTCGATCTGCCACTTCTAAATCCCATTCTCCTCGAATTTTGGAGTCTGCAAGCATCAGCGGAAGCCCACAAAATGGGGACTTTTCAGAGAAAGGAAATAACTTCAGTAGATTTACAGAAAACGGAAGTGATATTAATGATGGACGATACTCTGCTAAATTGAGCGATGTAGACATCTACGATAGCTCCCGCTACGATGCAATACTACTTAAAGAGGACTTGAAGAACACAAACTGGCTGCATAGTATTGATGATAAAGTGGATCAAGGACCCTTCTTTGACAACGGATTCGAGCCTCTGCCCGAACCTTTCGGTCTGTTATAACATTTGAGAAGCATTTTTATTTTTTTTTTATTTTTTCCCCTTTGATATATAATTTTTTAAATTATATTCTTATGATCTTACCAATTATTTGGTTACTTTTGGAAGAATGAAATATGTCAACTTCTATCACTAAAAACCTGAGTGAAGAGGCTGTGTTTTCTGCAGAAATTGATCTATGTATATTTCTGGTCTTTTAACTATTTTGCTTGTATGTTTCAAAATATTGTGTAATGTAGCAGCATTCTGCTTTGCTTAAACACTTGTTAAGTGAAGGAGCACAATCCCATAATTCCCATAGTTAACCAAAGTCTCTTCAATTCATGACATCTTCTTGTAGATACCAAAAGGAAGGGTAGGCCTGTGTGGCCAAGCCTCCAGCCTCGTTGAGCCAAACAAAATCAACAGTCAGGTGATGTTCACACGCAACTAATCAATTCAAGGCCACTGAATATTTGTGGGTGTGATATTTATTTAAAATCTTTGCGTGTCAAAATTTGCATTGCCAGAGAGTATTAGTTCGGTGGTAAATTTTCACACATAACTATAAACTACATGTTCGAATTGTATCCAACCCACAAGTGATTTACTATGATGGCCAGCTCATCTTGTCTGCTCTTCCCAATAATATAGGGTTCATGTACTACGTCCATTAAGAAATAGAAAATTTTATTTTGACCCACTATCTTTAGATAATTTACTTATAAATCCCTCCAGTTGAATGATAGTTTTACCCATTTAGTATAGATCATTCTCTCCTTGCTAATAGAAAGTAGAGTTAAAACAAGTGATATGTTCTCATCCGTTTCATAATATCTTATTTAGGGGTTTTGACAGTTATACTTGTATTTATAATATCAAAAAACAGATTTGAATTGTATCCCCTCACCAAGATTTGTTCACCGCTAGCTCACTTCAGCCCATTTTATGATAGACTTGATGGCAGGCCAGACCTTACACGAAGCCATTTCTCGTGCACAATATCCATGTATCCTGTTCAATATAAATATAAATATGTTTTTATCTATAAGGTGTGCTATGTTGATGTAACTTATTATTATTGTTATTATTTAATCTTGAAACAAAGGAGGGGCCGGCCACCACAATCACCAAACAAGAGTATGGAAATGTCAAAAGGGACTTTGTGTTTGATTTTATGATTTGGAATCAACTAACGTTGGTTGAGGTGGTTAAAATCATAGACGTTGAAGGCCTTTGTTTTTCTTGTTCTTTAAACAACACAAATAATCAAATCATATTCAACAGAAAGGTTTCGCTCAGCATCACCAGATTAAACAACTGTGTTAATATGTTCTCCTCAATTAAAGGAGAGTATCTTTGCATATGAAAAACCAAAGGGACCATCTAATATAACATGTGGCATCAAATGAAAGGATATTTAATAATCCACGTGAATTCTTTACAATAATGTGGTGGTGGTTTCAACTGCTTCCTCTGCCACATCACCATTTTTCTACGTTTAAGAATTACCTTCACAACATATATATATATATATATATATTTCTTTACATTATAAATACATTTATAATTATCAAGACCATTTATCAGAACTTCATGATATGGCTCGGATCACTACTATTTACTCTCTACTCCTGTTGACGTGGTAAACCAGCCAACCAGATTCTTGAGCCCAATGCCGCACAGATAAGAAAACTTGTAACAAACAAACCCAATAATGGCAAAAAAGAGGAACAGGAAAAAGAAGAACACACGATGTTTAAAGTGGTTCGGCCTTTTTAGAAGTGCCTACGTCCACTGTCTCTGTTATTAATGGCAGTCTCTCTCTCTAAACATTTACTCTCTCGATATTTTGGCAGAATGATGGCACTCTCAATTTGTGGATGCTTAACAATAAATGTCCTCCTCTATTTATAGAGGAGATGAGACTACAAATGGAATAAACAGACAAAAGAGATTGATCTTGTCGTAATTAATGCTGCTGGAGAGCATTTAATGTTTCTGACTTCTGCCAGGTTAACTCTGGCTTCGCGTGTGCAGAGTGCTAGTCCATGCTGTTCTGGTGAGATTTCCCGAAATTAAGCTGTCATTAGGTGAAATAACCTTACTTATCGTGTAAGGCACGTCATCTTACTGTCTTGCACTGAAACTGGGCGAACTGGAGTAGAGAGCAGACTGAAGCTTTGTCATGACGATCTTTACTTCGTGACAGCCTGACGATCTCAACATCGCAATGACCGGTATGCGACCTCAACGTCGCTATGAAGGCAACTGGTGCATCTGACCTTATCTTCGCTAATCCTTTCACGGTCTCGATCTCGTCGACTACTGGAGCGATCTCGCGAGCTTATGAATAGTGCTTCATACCTGGTCTTGGTAGCTTGGGCCACCATCTTGATGGACCTTTGTCAGCCCATTTGAGGAATCCAAAAATACCCATAACAACTCCCAACCGGTAGGGAGAGAGGAATCCGCTTTAAATGAGAAAATTGTTTATCAACTAAAGGGGTTTGATGGGAACTTATCCACACATATATCGACTAGATAGAAATTATCCACTTTTTATAAACAATGGTATTCGAACTTTGTCGTATACTTGAAAAGAAGAAGACTCGGTAAAAATGTTGTCACTGCACAACTTCATTTAAGAGTCACAGAAAATATTTTATAAGTGAAATGACTTATATATGTTAGATTTTATAACTTTACTATACATATAGTATGAAAGTACATTAAAAAAATATTTTTTTGAGAAAAAAAAAAAAAAAGAACTTAAAAACTTGTTATGAGTAAAAATTACTAATGGGAGTTATTTCTATAATACAAGAAGAAATCATCTCACAAACATGAAACGGCTCCAAATTCTAGTCACGGGTGCAAGGAGGGATGCACAACCCTTCAACAAAAATGAATGTGTAGATTCATGTGATGTTCCTTAATTATTTAGCATAATAATAGTCAGTATTATCATATTAATAGCAACAATCATAATCAGTAATCAAATTTGTAATGTTGTCTTCCAATTCAAGAGATTCAATCGCTTGCAATGGAAGAAAACAACCGCCTTTATATAAACTTCAACACCAACCTTCAATTATTAAAGATTCTCCCCCAATTAAACAACAATCAAGACTTTTAAATTAAGGTCATGAGTGACCAAACCAACCCTAATCATTTCCAAAAATTTTTCCAATCCAAATCATTCACAACTTTGCATCTTTCTTCTTTGTATCTATCTACCACTCCAAAATTTATTATGACCTCCCCATTTTGCCTACATTTATTGCAACACATGCCCACCCCTGAAGTGTCATTTTCATATATATATATGGGTACCACACCGTAGCTTCATTGTCCTTTTTTCCAATTGTAGCATAGCATCCTAAGCTATGGTTTCTCTAGGGATTCTATTAACCCTATAAATTAACATTAGGACATACCTTGACAGGATTTTTCTTCAATTAATAATTGTGTATCTTCTTAATTGCAATTTAAATATAATATTCTATTATTTTCTAATAATATGCATTAGTTTTGTAAGATGATAAGGATAAGATGCAAAAATGTCGTGCTATGGTACGCAAGAGCCAAAAAAAAAAAAAAAAAAATCCCACAAAATAATGAAATATAAAGTGAAACCAAGGTGACCAATTTCTGGATTTTGCAAAACCTTGTACCAACTTGCTTCCAAACAATTTCACCAACCTAACAGAAGAAAAATTTGGGTCACCATGATGATGATGGTCAATTGATCATGATGGTTTTGGAATTTATGTATTATGGTCACACATATATACATCCATTCTGTCCCAAGAAATTTCTAGTCAAAGTTCAAAATTATTCTGTGACAGAAACAAATCAATACAACAATTTCAACTTTGATCAACCTTTCTTATAAAAATGATAATTAGAATGAAGGAGAGCATTCTAAGGCCACTGATCTGAAGATAAAATTCAGTGAAAATGGACTTGTCATTGATTTTAAGGTATTTGTAATTGAATTTAAAGTCGGCATAATTATAAATGAAAGTCATGAAATTTGAGTAAGCAAGATGTGGCTTCTGCTTGCAAACTTAATAGTACAACACTACTTTGGCTCATGTGATGTTTGTGATGTGAGAAAATGACCACCCCATGTGTTCGTTGAGTTTACCATAACTCCTCTCCTCAGTCTAAGAAACAACTGATTGTATTTTATAAAATGACCACCCCATGTGATTGTATTTTCATTATATTTTATAATGAAAATACTATTAAATAATTTCTTTCTGGGACCCTTTACTTTAATTTTCTACAGGCATTGGAGAAGTTTCATTGTCTACAGGCTATATCAATATACATTAAAGAGATCGAAAGATTGAGAAAAAATTATGATACATAAAACACTAACAAGCCAAACATTTAAATAATGTTTTCATTCCAAAAGTATTAGAAATAAGAAACTTAATTTAATATTAATCCTAAACCAAAAGATAATAACATAGAACAACTAATCCTAAACTTATAGAAGAACATAAAATAAGGAAAATCATAATTATAATTACAAATTATAAATTTGTTATATTATATATCAGGTATTAAAATGCTATATTTGTCTTTTGTAATCTCTAAATTTATCATTTTCACTGACCAAAGTAGAACACAAAGTTGGGTTGTGTAGTGTGTGAGTAGCTTAGCTACAATAACTGATACATGAAACCTGAGCAGAGCTGGTGCAAGTCAAGTCAACTGACTGAACATGTTACATGTCATGCAAAAAATGATCGTTCAGATCTGTGTCTGAGACAACGTTGGCTTGACGGAGAAGGGTTTTAAAAGCTTGTGTTATTTGAGCTGTCGAATCTCGAATCTGCAACAGCTCTATCTATCTCTCAGCTATGTAATGTCCTTGTATGGATCACTCTGTCTAGACTTTAACTATTTCTGTCTCTTTAGAGACTTCTTTTTCTTTTGTTTTTTTTTTTATTTTTATTCTGTTTTGTTTTCAGTGTGCGTGTCTCTCAAGTTATGCTGCCGTTAAACAACTTTTGAGAAGAAGAACAACCACATTGTAGTTTATAAGTAATTTAACGTTATACAAATGTCTTCATGTCTTGCTCTGGTTTCACTTCCAGAGTCCGTCAGACCGTTTCACTTCTGATTCTTGAGGCCCCCAGGTTTGAGTTCTCTCTCTCCAATTGTGTTTTGTTGTGGAGGTATAGAAACATTTTTTGTTATGTGGGGGGTGAATGTGAGTGTTTGTTTTTTGGAGATTTTTGTTGTTTTTTGAGGTGGGAAATTTTTTCTGTGTTTGGTTGCTGAGAAAGTGGAGGAAAATGGAAGAAACTTTAGAAAATTCTTCAAATTCGAGCGGGGTCTGATTATTAAGATTATAAAAAACTGATTTTCGATGTATGTGATGTGAGAGACACAAATTTACTTCACAAGCTTGTCTTTTATCATATTCACTTCAATTTGAGAAAGAAATTTGATTACTTGCTGCAATTTACGCCCAAATGAAGTGTCTTTTATTCTCTTGAAATAAGAAATTTTGATACAAATGCTTTTGTATTGCTTTTGATGGAAATTGACATGTCTTGTATCTTTTAAGGCCTCTTCTTCTTTAGTTGGTTTGATTATATATCATTATCATCTGTATTCTTTTTGACCCCATATCCAATTTATCGATTCCATACGATTTTGTTTATTTGCTTATTTGTCTCATCAGGAATATATATTTATTTGTTTGATCTTCTTTGTTGCTTAACTTGATGCTACACTCCAAGCAGCATTCATCAAACATCCTTTGGACACAATGAAGAATAATTAACAAAGTTGAAAAAAGTTCGTTCTTTTTGAATTTGTGTTTCATTCTTTAGTAGTGTTTTTTCGCTTTTTCTCTTTCTGTAAAGGTTTATTCTTTTGCATCTTTTTTTCCTCCATAATCACTCCACTTTAGATAATATTGCTTAATTCAAGTACCCTTTTTCTAGTTTTGTGTTTATGTATTTAAATTGTGGAGACATACAAAAATTTAGCACTATAACTGCTCTGATTATTCACTTTTTTTCTGTTTTTGTTGTCAAATGGTTTTGCTACTAGGCTTGCCTGGTGTGACGCAAACTGATCATATTTGTGTAATCTTTGTGCTTTGTTGGGGGCCTAGAGGAGTTTGAGAAGTTACTCTGGCAGTGTAACAAGCGCCTTAGGAGGTCTTTCGTTGGCTACAAACGATGAAGCTAGGCTCGATTTATGTAGGATTACCTTTCCTTTTGTTCTTGTTCTTGATTTCCCATCTCAATGCTGATTTAAAATCAGACAAACAAGCCCTCCTAGACTTTGCCGCCAGTGTTCGTCATATCCGGAAACTAAACTGGAATTCTTCTACCCCAGTTTGCACTTCTTGGGTTGGCATCACTTGCAACTGGGATGGCTCTCGCGTGCTTGCTGTTCGCCTTCCTGGTGTTGGGCTGTATGGTCCCATTCCAGCCAATACAATTGAGAAGCTTGACTCCCTCATGATTCTCAGCCTTAGATCAAACCAACTCAATGGGGATCTTCCATCTGATATACTCTCCCTCCCTTCACTTCGCTACGTGTATCTTCAAAACAACAACTTTTCTGGCAGTATTCCTTCCTCCCTATCCCCCCAGCTTACTTGGATTGATCTTTCCTTCAACTCCATCACAGGAAACATTCCTGTCACAGTCCAAAATTTAACGCGTCTAGTAGGAATAAATTTCCAAAACAATTCCCTCGCAGGTTCCATTCCTGATTTCAATCTATCAAGGCTTAGGCAGTTGAATTTGAGCTACAATAAACTAAATGGTTCAATTCCATCTGCTCTGAAGAACTTCTCTCGATCCTCCTTTGAAGGGAACATTAACTTATGTGGACCACCTCTAACTGAATGCTCCACAATCTCCCCTTCACCTTCTCCATCCACAACTTTCTCTCCTCCACCTCCTATAACAATTCCTGAAAAACCAAAAGAGAGCCACAAGAAGGTACTAAGCACAGGAGCTATAATTGCTATTGCAATTGGGGGATCAGCCATTTTGTTCCTGCTAATTCTCTTGATAGTGTTCTGCTGCTTGAAGAAGAAAAGTGATGAAGGTGCCACTGCCTCGAAAGGGAAGGGTGGAAGGATTGAGAAGCCTAGTGAAGATTTTGGGAGTGGGGTGCAAGAGGCTGAGAAAAACAAGTTGGTTTTCTTCGAAGGCAGTTCATATAATTTTGATCTCGAAGACTTACTGAGAGCTTCGGCTGAAGTTCTTGGAAAGGGGAGTTATGGGACAACTTATAAGGCCATTTTAGAGGATGGAACAACGGTGGTCGTCAAGAGGTTAAAGGAAGTGGTGGTGGGGAAAAAGGAATTTGAACAGCAAATGGAGACTGTGGGGAGGCTTGGTCAGCACCCTAACGTTGTGCCTATTCGCGCTTATTACTATTCCAAGGATGAGAAACTCCTAGTATATGACTTCATTGCAGCTGGCAGCTTTTCTGCATTATTGCATGGTACGACTTGTCCAATTGTATCTTTTCTGATTGGCATCTAGATTGTAAAAACAAAAGACAGTCAAGTCACATCCTATCTCAACATAGGTTCGTATTTTAGTTCTGTAAGATTAGTATGCAATGCTTAATCTGAACAGACCAGTATGTATAATTGAAACAAGTAGATGTATCAGGGCTCTAGCTTAGTCAGTGAAGACATTTTAAGCACTTACGAGACTGACAATGATCCAAAATGTGAAAACATAAAAGGCTTTTTGCTTCTACACAAATTTTGTATGACTATGGATTTGTAAATAGTATGTTTCCTCTTCAGAATTCGTTTATTATGATTACAGGGAGCAAGGGAACTGGACGAACTCCGCTGGACTGGGAATCAAGAGTGAAGATTTCCCTTGGAGCTGCAAAGGGCATTGCTCATATCCATTCTACGGGTGGGGGAAAATTCCATGGCAACATCAAGTCCTCCAATGTCCTTCTAGCCGAAGACCTTCAAGGATGCATTTCTGATTTTGGCTTAACACCTCTATTGAGTTCCCCAACAGTCCCGTCTAGAAGTGCAGGCTATCGAGCTCCTGAGGTGATTGAAACTAAAAAATATACTCAAAAATCCGATGTCTATAGTTTTGGTGTTCTTCTCTTGGAGA
This sequence comes from Dimocarpus longan, assembly GCA_022984855.1. NCBI lineage: Eukaryota > Viridiplantae > Streptophyta > Magnoliopsida > Sapindales > Sapindaceae > Dimocarpus > Dimocarpus longan. The sequence goes on from CM041026.1 coordinate 2,224,424, forward strand.
TGCTGACCGGCAAAGCACCAATCCAAGCATCAGGGGCCGAAGAAGTGGTTGACCTTCCAAGGTGGGTTCAGTCTGTTGTTCGCGAGGAATGGACTTCAGAGGTGTTTGATGTAGACCTAATGAGATTCCAGAATATTGAAGAAGAGATGGTGCAGATGCTTCAGACAGCAATGGCTTGTGTAGCAAGGGTGCCAGACGTGAGACCTACAATGGAGGAAGTTACAAAGATGATTGAGGAAATCCGACCATCTGATTCAGATAACCGCCCATCATCAGAGGACAAGTCTAAGGACTCAAATACTCATACCCCATAACAAATTTAGGCATGTTGTTCCTATTTAGTAGGTTTTTATCAGCACTTCTGTTTAATTCAATTCAAGAATGAAGATCTGTTATCTAAACTGCACGTGTTGGAAGCTACAAACAGAGACACTGCAAGGCCCTTCCACATACAACTCTTTTCTAACTGTAAACTGTGTGATTCTTTTAGGATTTCAGTGTCACAAAAGATTTCAGTAACTAGCATTTTTCCACCTCTTGTATGTCGTAGTCGACGTCATTGTAAAAATAGTTGCTTCTAAATAATTACCTGTCCCTCTCCACTAATGCTTACAATATGAATGGCTTGGCTGGGCATATCATCAAAAGCTTACAGATATATGCACAAACAATAATAAGAATTATTCATCTAGGGACAAAGATTCTGCGATCACAACCAATATGTAAAGTAGCGACAATTATAGGCTCTAGCAATAAAATGATCCATTATCAAAAATAGTTCAAAAATTGGATGTCAATACATTGAAATCATTTTTAAAATTGAGGTTCATCTCCTCAATAGTATACTTCCTATCCCAGTATAAAAACAATGTGAATGGCCCCAATTTAGGTCAATTAGTAATCACTTCATCTGAAGTATATCACCCTTGTATATGAAAATTTTAAAAGACTATAATTACTCAAACTAGGCTAAGGCTGTGAACAAACTTCAAGAGTTGTTGTTAAGCAAGTCAGCACCACTGACATATTTAGCCACAAATGATACTAATCGGAAAGGAGCACCTATCAGTGGAGCATCTGCAAATGGCACAGAATCCTTTTCTTTGCTCTCAACAACCTGCAACTCCACATCCGGAAGTTCATTATCATCCAATGGAATTTGGACAATATCTCCGATAGAATCCGTTGAAGCAGCAGGCACGGCATGCCCATTCATAACACCAATTCTCTCTTCTTTAACTTCTACTAAGTCTGGGGGTTCCAATTTATGGCTCATTATCGGCAGATTTTCGCTGGATTCAGTCAAAGCTTCAGCGGCATTGGTATTTGTAACCACTGGATCACTACAAGAGGTTGAAGATAGCCTATCTACTACGTTTTGTTGGTGAAGCTTAAAGAACAACTCATTCACCTGAGAAATAATATGGTCAGAGAATAAGAGGAAAAAAAATGGGGACAACAAATAATAATGTAATTGCACAAAAATAATAATAATAATAATAATGTGATGGTGTACTGAGTACACTATTTACATGAAAATAGTTACCAAATTGTACACATGAAATTTTGAAAACAACAGAAAGCAATCTTAAAACCACTGGCAACACCATAAGGCTATAGTAAAGATTATGATATAACAAACATGGCATTTACATACCTTCTCTACAAGCTCTGCATTTTCTGTGATCAATTTGCCAACCAATATGCTTGCTGATTCGATTTGAGCGTTTAAGTCCTCTACTTCCTATGTAGCAGAAAGCAAGTTGTCAAATATTAAATTTGTTTAGGTTTTGACAAATTCTTCACAGATAATAATATTGTTTTTCAATGATTTAAATCGAACATATGGAGAATAAAATCTTGCTAGCTAAAACTAATAGACTCTATTCTGAATAATTCTGTACATCACCACCACTAGATCATTTAATCATTCACAAAATATTAGAAAATAATTATTTCCACAAGATACCTAAAATTCCAAACCATGCATAAAATGGCAACATTGCTCAAGCAAAGAACCCCCAAAACATTAAATGTTTTCCAAAACAAACCTTCATCTGGTTATTAGACAAGCGATCAGAGGAAACGTTCCTCTCAAGGTTTTGAAGCTGAAACTGCAAACTAGATGCATGTTCTGCCAGTTGTTGGTTTTCTTGTAAGAGATTAGTCCTAGATTCTTCCAACTCTGTCACCTGCCAGACTTTGTTTTAATTTCCATATCAGAACAAATAGAGAATCATGCTGTATAATGGCCTCTTTTTATTCACTTAACATGCAATTTGCCAGATTCCAATATGAGAAACCAAGTGATAATAAACTAAATTTAATTACCCTATATGCCTGCATCTGCAGTCGTGCGATATCATTATTCAGGCTAGCAATAGTTTCTTTCGACATGCTCTGTCAAAGTTAAAATATCCAAAAATAGGCACACGTAAGGAAGGCCTTTATATTTGAATACTCATAATAAAAAAAGAAAAAAATAAAAATTGATTGATACTGCAAACGATAAAGATGCAATAGTACAATAACGTGGCGAAAGAAAGCATTAACAATCTCAAATAAAAACCACATATCACATAACAAGGACCTCAACACTATGACCAGACATTAACTAGAAGCCAACCACTTCTCTAAGTAATCGAACTTTAATAAGCCTTAATTCCAAACTAATTCGGGGTTGGCTATGGGAATCCTCTTCATCCGTTCTGCCTTATTGAGGGCTATATACTGCCCAACGACGCCACTGTTCGTCCTTCCATAAGTTGCATGAAAGAAAAATAGAAAATAGACTTGATAACAGTCTCCTAGTTCCAAGGATTCAAACATACAAACTAGACAAATATCCACTAATAAGCAGTCAAATATGCAGCAAGTAAAAGAAAAAACCAAAAAATATCACCTGATTTAGAACCTAATATGAAATCACATATGTTGGAATGAATACAAATAACATCTATACTTGAGCCCAGCGATTGGCCAAACAATTAAAAAGATAAATAGGAAAAATGTACAATGGCAACAAAACAACATAAATGTTATTACCTCCTTTTGGACCCAACAATCTTTGTCTCTCTCCAGATGTTTAATTTTCTCCTTTAAGCTTTCCTGTGGAACATGTAACCAACTATTTTGATATTATAAACCGAAGTTTCCAGGAAATATTATGTTGTATATACAAGCAGACACCGACTAGGAAAAAGAAGAGAGGAAGCAATATACAAATCAAGGGAACTTATGGGTCTACTTCTATGGATATACAGTCAGAAAGTAAGGAACTTTACCCGGTCCGAACTCAGATCAACACAATCATCCTCTAACTTACTAATAATCACCTTCAAGCGATCCTGTATTTAGTACAAAATTAGTTTATAAATTCATTTACAGTACAAGTGCTCAACACGCAAACAGTTTGGTATGCTGATCAAAACCAAAGTGATGTGGAAAGACAAATGCAGATATTTATTAACTTTTTCCAATATCAGAGGTAAGCTATGTATTGTTGAAAGCATAATTCTCTAAAGTTAAGAAACAAACATACAAGCTGATTCAAGAAACTAATACATGACCTATCATCCAAGACATACCTCTTCTTGAAGCCACAAATTTTTTTCGCTCTCTAGTTTAACAATATCCAGCTCTAATTCATCCTGTAAATCATCCAATCAGATAGGAAAAAAATACAAGCTGCATAAAGGGCATAATAGAGTACACCTAATGATCTTAAAAAACGATTTCAAAGTAGCTCTGTTTCAGTCCCAGCAATGAGATTTACTTTACATTACCTCTTTTTGTTTGTGTAAACCATTTTCATTTCTGAGTTCTTTAATTGTCTCTTCTAGAGTTGCCTGTAAAAACACAGTGAATTATTATGTGCTCGTAAGAAAAAAAAAAAAAAATACTGTAACATACCCCAAAAAAAAGGGGAAAAAAAAAAAAGAAGTATCTTCTAGATTAGTACACTATATTTGTTTTACCTCTTTCTGCAAGTGTAAGTCATTTTCATTTTGTAACCGTTTAATTGTCTCATCTAAGGTAGCCTGTAGAAAAACAGCAAGTGACTCTCCACTTCATGTTGAATATTAAAACAATAACAAGAATTTCAGCAACACGGTTGAAAGGAAAAAAGGTCCATCAAACTATAAGCTGACAAAGCTTCTCAACTAGATTAAATTTATATTACCAGTTTCTCCGTATGGGAATCACTTTTGTTTTGTAACAATTTGATTGTCTCTTCTAAGGTAGCCTGTTAAAACACGGAGACTTTCAGCTTCTCAATTAAGACAAAAAACACACGTATATAACATCACCCATCTAAACTAAATTATAGACCAAGTTGTAGACTATTTTTTGCAATCAGCTTCGATATTAACTATTACCTCTTTGTGTATAAAATGTTGTTTCTCTTCTTGTAGTCGTTTAATCATCTCTTTTAAAACAGCCTATAAAAAACCAAAAACAATTTACTTGCTATTTTACTTTCACCCAAACAAAACATAAAAATTTTGCAAAAATGGAGGAGCCAGAGTCTCACCTCTCTTTTCAGCCAAGATTGCTTCTCAGCATCATCACCTAAAATGGCCTACACACACCACAACACATATCAAATCAGCCTTCAATCACTAACCTAACATAGACACAAATTCAACAACATTTCATCAAAACAACCTACAATAACATCATCATCATCATCATCAGAATGAAAACTTACGGCTTCTGTACCATTGGATTGGTGTCTACTCAGATCCACTTCACCATTCTCAATCTCATCATCTTTCATCTCCGACACCTGCCTGTCATCATGCGCTTCGTCGGTGTTGTTGTTGTTGGTAACATGATGATTCTGCTTGTTCTTCTTCTTCTTGTTTCTTTTCTTCTTCTTCTCCTCCTCCATAACCTAAACGGATCTATCAACACCACCAATTACGTTAAAACAAAGGCATTCGATTCCAAAATGAAACCCTAACCCTAGATTTCGCAAAATGCCGATGATTCAAGAAATGCGTAAACTTTACCTGCCAGATGCAGATGATAACAGTTTGGTTGATTGAGCGCAGATTACAGTGTGAGAAATTTTTGTCGTTATTTAGCGTTAATTAACTGATTATATTTATTTAATGAAAAAATGGGATGGTTCTGCTCTGATGCCTTCTGGTTTTTCTGCAAAACTTTGATTGCAATTTCCACGCATTTTAGACGTGCCCACGTCACCAGTTAACATTCTAATTAATTTTTCAATTTGGATAGTATTCCTTATAAATATATATATGTATGTATATGTATATATCGATTACCAAAACTAACTCAAGGAATACAAGAATCAACCAGAATAAGACATCAGTGAAATAGTCAAGTAGCTACTCTCATACGAGAGGGTTTGACCTACACAAAGATGAAGGAGCAACCCACATGAGGGTTTGCAATTTGTTTAAACGAATTGGTGGGTAGAATACTTTTATTAGGTGTGGAACTTATGTCGTAAGCACGAGGGTTGTTGACGTTAATCAATAGTGCCAGTTATCCATATTATTATAATTATTTGATAAAAAAATACATATATATATTTTTTTCGAAATTATAAAGAAATAGAATTAGAAGAATGTGTTTGGTATGACTTTTTAAATAGAACTTTTAACAAGTATATTTTTTGAAGTAATGCTTTCACAAGATAGAGTTTTTGGCAAACCATTTAATATCGTTTGGTTGTATATTTATAAAATGTGTTGATCAATAATCAAGCATTAACAGTATACATATTAAATAATAAAACAAGATAAACAATATGCAAATACTGTAATGCGTACCCGTCTCTTAGAGAAACTTGATCAGGATTTTGTGTTGTTCAACTGGGTCGGAATTCGATCACAAAGTATGGAAAGAATACACAATCCACAATGTAAATCCCTTGCTCTTTTTTATCTGTTTTTGCTCTGTATTTTGCTCTCTGCTATTTGTTTTTCTTCTGCTATTTCACACATTCACTCACATATCTTTTTATGCACGTTAATATATATCAATATATAACTGCACATTGCAGTTATGAAAAACCACTCAAAAACTGCTACAAAAACTGCTAACAGCAGTTATATGTTCTGATCCATGTTGGATCCGGGTTTGGGTCTTTGGGTCATCTTGGGTGAACCAGACCCAAGCCCATATAGCCCAACATCTCCCACTCACACAAGATGAGCCAAACAGAACTAACAGAGAAAACTCTGGTGACTCCTTTATAATAAGAAGTACAAGCATTCATACAGGTAAATACATTGTGTGACCTATGAACAACGAAATTTGTAATAGGACTTACTTTTTAAATCTCAATTGTATTTCTATACAAGAGATTATCAATTGTTCATTATTATGTCCTAGATTTAATGAAATAATATTTGTTCAAACATATCGATCCCTTTAACATAACATGCTTGATCCTTTAATATTTCATATAATTACAATTGTGATTCCAAATCACAATTTGTCGACATGTAAATATATGAAAAATAAAATTCATTAAATCTTCCTATCTCACTTTTATCTTTTGGTCAACAAAAATGACTGACATCATAGAAATGTCCCATAGGTCGCATTATCATAACCATAGAAAACACACTAATGATACAAGCATCACTTCGTTACTTTGAGATAAAGTGAATAGTCACTGAGGACATAGGTAGAAGTTTTATAAACTTCAATGGAACTTACACAATGAGGAATTAGGGATAAATTCACTCATTTTCCATGTCGGTCATAATAAGCACACGCGGTATGAAAAGCATGTTACAGTGAATCATGCCCCTCAATAGGGACGCGTATGTCAATTATATTTAGATTATTCACTGTACAGATTTCAGTTCAGACGCTCTCCTAACGTCTAACCTGAGTTTCAAAAAATTGCTTTCTAAGCATCACTTATTAAGAAACTCATATCTGGCTTAATCAGGTTTTCATGATGGTGGGGATACATCACGAGTGGTTCTATTATCAATGTTTAGTGTAGAACCTCATCTTAGCTATTGCTAAGGCGACATTTCATATATTCTAAGTCCTTAAGAGAACAATCATCAATTTATTCTCTAAAAATATATGTGTCTCATCTTGGCTTGCCATCTTAGCAACCAAGGCGACTGTATGTGTAAGAATACCAGTCTCCAACCTGATGATATACTTTATATCATTTGAGTGAAATGAATATGTGCTAGTAATACGAAATAAATTCAATGTATTTATTCATAAATGGATATAGTTCAAAGTGACAATTACAACATTATAATCTACGCAGACCTAAAGACCTAGCATGTGACTTGAAAACATCTCTCGTCACAGCTTTAGTAAGCGGGTCAGCAACCATCTCATGCGTAGATATATATTTGATTATTACATTTCTTTTTGTCACTATATCTCTGACAAAATTATATTTAGTCTCTATATGCTTTGATTTACTGTGATATTTCGCATCTTTGGTATAAGCAATAGCTGCCTGACTATCACAGTAAATTGTAACCGGCTTCTCTGCATCAACTTCTAAAATCAGATCTTCTAAAAATCTCTTAAGCCATACTGCTTCTTGAACTGCTGCTGAACACGCTATAAATTCAGCTTCCATGGTGGACAACGCAATACATGACTGTTTCTTACTACTCCAAGAGATAGCTCCTTGGCTAAGTAAAAATGTATAACCTGAAGTGGATTTTCGCTCATCCAAGTCACCTCCCCAATCTGCGTCTGTAAAACCAACCAGACGCAAATTACCACCTTGGTAGCAAAGGGAGTAGTCTGCAGTCCCTTTGAGATATGCTAATATTCTTTTTACAGCGATCCAATGTTTCTGACCAGGATTTGATTGATATCTACTAACCAGTCCAACTGCATAGCAGATATCAGGTCTTGTACACATCATAGCGTACATGAGACTTCCAATAGCACTTGAGTAAGGAACTCTTTGCATTTTTTCACGCTCTTGTGGAGTCTTAGGGCACATTTCAAGACTGAGAGTTTGTCCCTTCGAGATAGGAGTTTCCATAGGCTTACAATCTGCCATATGGAATCGTTCAAGGATCTTTTTAATATAAGGCTCTTGTGATAGAGCTAGGATTCTCTTTGAACGATCTCTTTTAATCTTAACTCCTAAAATATAGGCAGCTTCTCCCATGTCTTTCATTTCGAAGGTTGAAGATAACCATTCCTTTATAGTTATCATAAACTCCTTATCATTTCCGGCCAATAAAATATCATCCACATATAAAGACAAAATTATGAATTTGTCTTTTATCCATTTGACATACACACAATGGTCCTCTTCAGTCATCTGAAATCCATATGACATTACTGCCTCATGAAAACGAAGGTACCATTGTCTGGAGGATTGTTTCAAACCATAAATAGATCTCTTGAGCTTACAAACTTTTTGCTCTTGACCTTTTGAAACGAAATTCACTGGCTGTTCCGTGTAAATTTCTTCCTTCAGTTCTCCATTGAGAAAAGCTGTCTTTACATCCATCTGATGTAATTCTAAATCCATGTGTGCGACGATAGCTAATATAAGGCGAATTGAAGCAAACCTTACCACAGGTGAGAAGGTTTCTTCATAATCTATACCCTCCTGTTGAGTATATCCTTTTGCAACTAATCTCGCCTTATACCTTTCTATTGAGCCGTCTGCCCTACGCTTGATTCGGAGAACCCATTTATTTCCAATGGCTTTCCGATTAGGTGGCAATTCAACCAAGTCCCAGACGTGGTTGTTTTTCATTGACTCCATCTCTTCTTGCATAGCTTTAATCCAAAACTCTTTAGCAGGTGAGTTGAGAGCCTCATTTACATTCTTTGGCTCATCACTATCATGTGAAGCAACCATAAAAGCTTCCCCTTCTATCTCAAATCGACGACGAGGAATAGTTTTACGGTCACTTCTACGAATTGATGATTTCAGTGATACTAATTCATTAGTTCCTATACTCCCACTGGGAAGAAATGAATTATCACTTTCAATAGCTTTATCACTCCCACTAGGGACAGAGTATTTAGGCAACTCTCTTTCTACCTCTAGTTGAGTATTCGAATGTACAAAATCATGTGATTAACTCAATTCGTAAAATTGAAAATCTTTTTCAACTTCACCTCTGCTAGGAAATTCATTCTCCAAGAAATTCACGTCTCGTGATTCCAATTCAGTTATACTTCCATCTGAATTTTCTCCTATGAATACATATCCTTTAGAGTACTCAGAGTATCTGATAAAGATACATTTCTTTCCTCTAGCACCTAATTTTCCATATTTGCTGGACAAGTCATGTATATATCCTGTGCACCCCTAAGGTCGCATATGAGTGAGATCAGGTTTCCTACCTGTCCATAATTCATAGGGTGTGGAAGATACTGACTTAGTAGGGACCCTATTCAGAATATAAGTAGCTGTCAGTAGTGCATCTCCCCAATAAGATATTGGGAGGTTTGCTTGTGCCATCATAGATCTTATCATCTCTAATAAAGTTCTATTCCTTCTTTCCGCTACACCATTTTGTTGCGGTGTCCTAGGAATGGTCAATTGTCTAACAATACCTTTCTCTTGACACAATATCTCAAATTGTTCTGAGAGGTATTCTCGTCCTCGATCAGTTCGCAGGACTTTGACAGTTCTATCTAACTGATTCTCCACCATATTTAGATATAATCTAAAGCAATCTAATGCTTCAGATTTATGGGAGATTAGATAAACATGACCGTAACGAGTGTAATCATCTATGAAGGTTATAAAGTATGAAGCACCACTTCTAGCTCTAACATTCATAGGTCCACAAATATCAGAATGAACTAATTGTAATGGATTCTCAGCTCTAATTCCCTTTCCAAATGGTTTTCTAGTTGTTTTTCCAGCTAGACAATTTTCACATACAGGCAAATCTATCTTATTGAGGGAACCTAGAAATCCCTCTTTAGCCAATCTATTCATTCGATCTTGGCCGATATGCCCTAGTCTAGCATGCCAAGTATTGACATTTGCATTATCAGAAGAAGCAATTAGTGAAAAACAACTATTATCATCATAATAACCGTTCATCTCGGTATTCAATACAATAAAACCATCTAGTAAATATCCAGTGCCAATCCTTACAGAATTTAAATAAATATCCATACAATCATCATAAAAATTTAAAACATATCCTAATTTAAGAAGTACTGGTACAGAAATCAAATTTCGTCGAATATCAGGAACAAATAATACATCATGGAGATAGAGTACTTGGCCTTTATACAAAACAAGCTTGCAAGTGCCAATACCCTTCACCTCAACACGTGAGTTATTCCCCACATATATCCATCTTGATCCTTGACTTATTCGACGATACTCCACGAATGCTCCTCGATCTCTAGCTACATGATCGGTGGCCCCTGAGTCTACAGTCCATAAAGGACGAGATTCAGTGAGTAATACTGAGCTAGAAACAAAAGCATGATTAAATGTGTCAGAGTAACAATGTACCTTTTCCTTCTTTTGCTCAGTGCATTCACGAGCAAAATGGCCCAACTGACCGCAGTTAAAACAGGTCATTTTTGCTTTCTCTTTCTTTGCCCCAGCGCGCTTGCCTTTCTTGCGCTTTCCGGTCTCATCCCTCTTGAACTTGGAATTACCATTCCACTTCTTGAAATTCTTCTTCCATCCCTTGCGCTTAAAGCCTAAGCCTTTGCGCTTGCTGGATTCAGCCATGTAAAGCTGACCGGAAGCTTTAGCCGCTTCTAAGCGCTCGTCTTCCAATTCAACATGACGTGCAATGTCGTCAAACGACTTGATATTATCATTATGAGTCATGTTGATCTTCATATTCTCCCAGCTGGAGGGAAGGGACCGGATCACAGCCTGTACTTGCTGCTCATCAGTAAGATTATGCCCAGCAGACTTGAGCTCACGTATCATGTTTGACATTTCCCTAAGGTGCTGTTTCATTGTATGATTCTAGCGCTTCCTATAGGTGTCAAACTTAATGGTGAGCCTCCTCAACTTAGTGGTTGAAGTACCACCATACTTGTCTTTTAAGGCTATCCACATGTCCTGGGCAGTCTCATAATTTTCATACGTGCACATGAGATCATCATCCATGCTGCTCAGGATCGTAATCCGAGCAATACTATTCTTCTTTTTCCAAGTCTGATAGATCTCCATGTCTCTTCTGCTTTGAGCAGATGTACCTGACTGGGGCAACACCATAGTATTTGTCAGGGTCTCAAGAGCATCCTGCTCTTCGAGAATATACTGAACTTTTCGGTGCCAGATGTTATAATTATCACCGTTCAGTTTTTCTCCCTTATTTAGTTCAGCAATAATATTCTTTGATGATGAAGCCATTTTCCTGAAATGATATTCAGTTCTATTTAGAGACTTACTATCTATATCCTTTTATATCTATACTAGCACATTTACTATCATTTCACTATAATATTGCAGCAACTATACACTCATAAATATGAAGAAGGAATCCTTGGATAGGAATCGAAAAAATAGTCAAGCTACTCATCATCATCCATTTCCAATTATTTACTAAATCATACTTGTAAGTGTATTTGTGCAAAACAGTCCTAATCTCATTTCTCAATTGAATTAGGACACCCACATAGATATCAATATTCATAATGCAATACAAATAAAATAACATTTTATAAATGATAAAAAGAAAAATTACACTATCCATTTTCAATACATAAATAAAATATTCAACATAACAACCTACATCATTTACAAGATAGCAACAATAAAATAAATCCACAATCAATCAGGTAGATAAGGGGTACGAGGCACAGTCTCCTCATAATACTCTCTCATGTACTGGTCGAAATCAATCGTCATCTCTGGATCCTCCTCGTCTGATGAGATGTCTATCACCTCAATTACCTCATCATCAGAAGTATCCATGATATCGACGTCCTCATCATCTGATATCTCTATAACCTCGATATCATCCTCGTCATCCGAAATGACTATAACATCAACCGGACAATCAGAAGGCACATAATCCGGTGGCTCAATGTCCTCCTCATCATCAGATATGACTATCACATCAGCTGGATAATCAGAAGGCACATAATCTGAAGGCTCGATGCCCTCCTCGTCATCAGAAATGACTATGATATCGTCTGGATCATCAGGGATATCAATGATATCAGGACTCTCAATAATCTCAATGACCTCCTCGACCTCCTCATCAGAATCAGAAAAGTAATGGATAACTCGAAATGCCATCTACAAAATTTATTAGATTAAACATGTTAAATAATTTAGTATATCAAATACTAAATATACTAATTAAATCTTTATAAAATAAATAAATTATTTATTTTATTGATTTATTATTATTATTATTAATATTATCATTTTTTTTTTTTAGGAAAAAAAAAAATTTTTTTTCGTCGCCAAAAACCGCCGTCGGCGGCGGCGCGTGGACCTCACGCGCCGGCTACCGTCGGAGGCAAGCGCCGGCAGTAGCCACTTGCTGGCCGCGCGTGCTCTGCAGTCGCTTCCACGTGGCAGGCTCTGGCGCTTCCACCTTGGCGACACGTGGCCAAATCACATGCTGCCATGTCTTCAACACGTGGCTCAATCAGATTTAGCCATATGGCTGATTACGTGGCACCCCGGACACATGGCGCTCTTTAATTGGATAACAGTGACGACGCGGCATCACCAGAGAGTCGACACGTGTCATGTGGACGCGGCCTCTCCCTAGATCGCCACGTGTCGAGATACTGTTCATCGTCTTCAACCATTCAAAAACCGATTTCCAGTTTTTTTCATATTTCAGGGGCAGATTTCAAATGCAAATATCTCACTCGTTTCTTATCCAAATTGGTCATATAATATACCGTTGGAAAGCTCTTTTCGAGCCCTATCTAATGGTCTATTTATTACATAAAAATAAAAACGTTTACTAACATTTTAAGGCCATGAACAGTCTCGGGTTATGTTTAACTTTTATCCAAAAATGACTTTCTAAATGCCTTAAATTCGAAATATAAGCAAGTCTCATGCTTTCTAATCATCATTACACCAGCAAACAACAAACCTGGCTCTGATACCAATGTTGATCAATAATCAAGCATTAACAATATACATATTAAATAATAAAACAAGATAAACAATATGCAAATACTGTAATGCGTACCCGTCTCTTAGAGAAACTTGATCAGGATTTTGTGTTGTTCAACTGGGTCGGAATTCGATCACAAAGTATGGAAAGAATACACAATCCACAATGTAAATCCCTTGCTCTTTTTTTCTCTGTTTTTGCTCTGTATTTTGCTCTCTGCTATTTGTTTTTCTTCTGCTATTTCACACATTCACTCACATATCTTTTTATGCACGTTAATATATATCAATATATAACTGCACATTGCAGTTATGAAAAACCACTCAAAAACTGCTACAAAAACTGCTAACAGCAGTTATATGTTCTGATCCATGTTGGATCCGGGTTTGGGTCTTTGGGTCATCTTGGGTGAACCCGACCCAAGCCCATATAGCCCAACAAAATGATAAATGGTTTGAGAAATTACATGAGGGTGTATGACAAATAAAATAGAGTTTTATATTCAGAATGAATATCTTAAAATTTATTAAATAGAATAAGGGTATTTGAGAGAATTTATTTCTTTTAGAAAAAGGGCTCAAAATGAGTTTATTAATGAATTTCAAAATTTGAACTTCTTCTGACGGACATTAAACCTTTTTTTTTGTTTTTAATATTTAAAAAGTTCTCAAATTGATGTCGAACAATCAAAGAATTTAAGAAGGCTTCTAACATTAATAAAACTGTAGAAAAATCATACCAAATATACTCAAAATATGATTGTACTTGTATAAAATGTCAAAACCTATCAATGAAAAATATAATTTTATAATATATAGAAAAAAACTTATTTACTCATTATACCAAGAAAAATCTACTCTCACAATTGTAATATACTCTCCCGACTTTTGTACTGTACTCGTACTGTACATAGTATTATGTAAGTAAGCCCTTAAGTTATGGAATAGTAAAATGATTTTAAAGTACCCGATGTGTAATTAAATTTTTGTAAGATTTTCGGATAGATCGGAGACAAATTTGAACACAAAAAGTGGTATGGAGTTCGATTATGGTTTAACATGAAATAGGTGAAAAGAAATTATCAAAGAGATGTATTATTGGAAAAGTAATAAAAGACATGTATTAAGGACAACTTATGGAAATCAAAGAATTTTCTAGAAAGGGACAAACATATAATTAAAGTGTTATGGTAAGGACATTTTGGAAAATTTGAAGAATACTTTAGAAAGGGTAAAGTTGTAAATAAAGTGACATGACAAGGGCATTTTGGAAAATATCAAAGTGTAGAGAAAAGCATGACATTATGGTAATTTTGAAGACAAAGTAATTAGATTGTTAGGTTTTGGTTGAATTGGAATTGAGTTAGTTAGAATGGAATTGATAGTTAAGTGATAACCAATCAAAAACTTTGATTTATAACTAATGACAATATTGTAAAATTTAGGTTAGTTTAAGGGCAAAACCCATCAATGGCAAACTTGTAAAATGGAGGATAGTTGAGGGCAATTGTTAAACTAAACAAAAATCTACATATAGTGGAGGGTGTAAGAATTGTGTAGAAAAATTGAAAGAAAGAAAAGAGAGAGTGAGAGAGAGAACTCAACCAAGGGTGAGTTTGTTTTAATCAATTCTTCATACTAGAATCATTAAGTCCACTCAAATTTGGTGATAAAGCAAGAATTTAGCAAGGAAGGTGAAGTGAAAGTGGTAAGTTTATTTGATTTTTCTTGGTATTTTGGTGATTTCATGTTTGTAAGATAACTTGATGGATTGATGAAAGTTTTGGCATGTTTAGAAGTGGATTAACCTATATTCAAGTGAGGGATTGAAAGAAACTCAAAAAGAAGTCATTAAACAAGTGAGAAACCAAGGTAAGCAATATAATATTTTAGGGTTTTATGCAATCTTTCAAGAAAACTTGATTTGAGTTGTGTTGACGTATAAAAGTAATTCACTAAGTTCTTCCAAACTCAACACTACATAGACGACAGATATAGCAAATAACAGCAAATAACGAGTAAATGAGACAAAGATAGAATACAAGACATAAGTGTTTAAGTGATTCGGCTAGCTTTACCTACGTCCACTGTTAGTTCTCTCAGTATTTTGACAGAGTAACAACCAGTTTTTCACTAAGTGTTTAACTCTTTAGTTACAGAGAAAAGCTTCCTCTATTTATAGAAGGAGAAGGGCTACAGCGATGTTTAAAGAGTTAAAACAGAATGATTACAACAGTTAATAATTCTGACGTCCATTTAATGTAGTCGGATTACATTAAATGCATGGGACAAGTGGAAGATATATATGCCTAACCCACGTACATTAGATGCGGTGATCTGTAGTTCGAACAGTAATCTCTGACAAGTTTGACGTGCAAGACAAGTTAGGTGATGACCTGGCATGGTCTGGCATAGTAGTGAGCGAAGTGGAGGCTTCAGGCGGACTGGAGTGTAGAAAGATGGGGAGTACTGATAGGCGGCCTCAACTTCTCGTAGATCAGCCTGGTTTGATATTGAATGGACTCAGCTTCGCGAAGTGGGCAGCGCGGACTTCACACCGCGCTTGGTGATATATATTGCATGTTCGTGTCTCACTTCGCTGGGGTTTCACTTCGCTATAGATGTTTGAGTGTATTTCACACTGCAGGCCTTATGCAGGGCTTGACGGTTTCCTCTGATGAACAAGCTGAAATTGGGCCTGGCTCAGATGGGCTAATTAGTTGGGCTTTTATCAAGCCATGTAGACATTGCAGAAAATATCTACAACATAAGCCCCCCAGTTCTTAGGGCGTATCGCGGACTGAGAACTCTAAGCTGAACACTGCATAAAAGTTGAATAGGCGGGAACCGTTACTCTTTGCTTTTCAAATTTGTCTTATTTGATACGTGGCAGCTACCCAGAGGAGGTGAAG
Source organism: Dimocarpus longan (assembly GCA_022984855.1). Taxonomy (NCBI): domain Eukaryota; kingdom Viridiplantae; phylum Streptophyta; class Magnoliopsida; order Sapindales; family Sapindaceae; genus Dimocarpus; species Dimocarpus longan. The sequence goes on from CM041026.1 coordinate 2,240,408, forward strand.
AGACGTGTCTCGTGCGGGGTGTGCATTTAATGCACGTCTTTCAACTGCTGGCGTAATGATAACCGCTCCTGACATCGTGCGAGGCCATCAGATCTGAGACGGTTACTGGGTTTTGAGATCCAACAGTTGGGGTGCATTAGAGAAATAAACAAAAGCAGCGACTATTCGGATACTCTTCTTTTTCATCATTTTTCAACAGCCATACAACCATTGCCAGAGAGAGAGTTTCAGTTTTCCTCCCGCTATCGTGACTTTCATCTTCGTCCTCCACTGGCGATCAACCTTCATCATCTCAGGCCACCCAAGCTTTGCATTGTTCAAGTAAGTTATGATGAATCCTCTTTTGATTTTATATTTTGGTAGATATAGTCTTCTGGGTTGTGCTTTGAGTGAAGTTTGTTCTTCATGTTCTTGCTGTTTTACATGATTGTCTGAACATTAAATAGAAAAATGACTAACCTTTGATCCGTGCAAGTACCATTTGGTAGGCTGCTAATTGTTTTTCATAGAGTTAGGAAATACTTTGTAGAAGCGTAAATAAGTAGTTCAGAGGCCGCGATATAGTGGCCAAAACTTGACTTCGCTCATAATCTCCTATAGTGTCTGCGGCCTGTTGACTATAGGAAAATTCATAGGTAAATTAGCGATTCAAAGTTAAGAGCCTGACAAGATTTTAGGCTGGGTCTGCGTACTGTGGACTGACTATTCCTTGTCTTATTTTGTAAATGGCTTCAGGTCGTAGATGTCAACATATAATAGGAGAGGGAGAATCCTCGCAGACGTCAACATATCCGAAAAGTGGATAGGTCAGGAACAGGCTACTTAGGAATCAGTTCCATAATTCGAGGAGGGTGCTCCAGGTTTCTCTCCTCCCTAGGCTCCCACTCCCTTAGCCCAGGCTTCAACTTTGGCTGAACAAGCTGCCGAAGAGAGAATAGCAAGGGAAATGTTCAAGCGCCATCCTTCAAAGGTTGCTGCAATAGACCTTATGGGAATAGTGCTTGAATTTCACCTTCCTAGAGGTTGCCGTATCTTGGTGGCCTCACTAGAGGGGCATGTAGCCTACCCTTCTGATGGTTTTGTAGCTGTAAGCATGCAGCATCTAGAAACGGGGCTTAGATTTCCAGTTCCAGCTTATCTTATTGAACTTCTCAAAACATATACAACCAAATAACCTCGATAGCTATCCTGTTTAGGAAAAATGGCTTTCCCTTTCCTAGCCCAAATATAATCAAACATCTGCTTACCTTCAAAGGGACTAGTGCGGGTCAGCCAAGAGACGGATACTATTATTCTTCATCTCGTCAATCCCGTCATAAAAAGATATTGCGCAAGGGACAAGCGAAGGGAAAATCCAATGTGGGAGATTATAAAACACATTGGTTCTATATTTCATGTCATTCTTTAGTTACGTTACAATATTTCACCTTCCGGGCTGAACCAGGTACAATGCTTTGCATAATACCGCTGATGGTATGATACTTAGCTTGGACATTCTGACCAATCGTTCATTTTCTAATGATTTGCAGATTTAAAGGCCAAAAAGGTTGACTTAACGCCGGAAGAAGAAGTTCAGTTGGATGTACTCTTGGCATGAAAATCGAAGCTCAATCACTGGCATCCAGTATCTTTCACAGACTTCTATGGCACTTATGAAGGCCGTGGATGAGGAAGCTTATGCAGAGGAAAAGTATAACGAACTCAAGGCTGTCAATAAGAAACTGAAAGAGGCGTCCAAAAAAAAGGATGAGGAACTTCTTTCAGTGAATGAGGAGCTTATAAAAGCCTAGGAGATTGCAAATAAGGCCGAGCAGATAGCGAAGGCATCTCAGGAAGCAGTAACTAAAACTGAGCAAGCAATGAAGAAAGCTCAAGACATGGCTGCGAAGGCTAATGACAAGGCCACAGCGCTTCAGTCTAAGTTTGATGTAGCTGACGCCGCTAAGCGCGCCCTTGAGCTCACTCAGGAGAAAGAGAAAGAGCGCCATGAATCAGTCTCCTCCAAGCTGTACTCCTAACTCAAAAATACCTAAGATGCACTGGGAGAACGGGAGAAAGAGGTAGAAACTGCTTCTCAAGACATAGTCAAACCGAAAGAGTAGCTCGTCGCAGCAAAGGCCCGCATAGAGGAGATCAGGATGGAGACAGAGACAAAGATATTGTATACGCTATGGAACACCCATCCTAATCTTGATTATTCCATTTTTGGTGAAGGTGGAGTCAAAGAAGTTCAGCAGTTCGCTGAGTATGCAGCAGAGGAACAAGCTGAAGCGCAAAGTCAGATCCTAGAACAAATACTTGGAAGAAATACTCAAGGCCTTCCTGCTGAGGGTACAGGGAATCAAGTGCCTTCCTCTTCAGCTCCTCAAGATCTTGCTGCATAAGTCCATAGCCTCCTGATTCTTTTTCTGTAGTTTATTCTTTTCCTATCCAGTATGTATTTAGATATTTATTTTCTTTACCTCGTTTATGAGGGAATTGTTTAATTTATGCATAATATTCCAAATGAATTTAACTTCTACTTCTCAATGCCTTAAGTTGAATGTCAGACATAAAAATAAGCAGAGAAAAAGTAATGGTCTCTATTTCTTTTAAGCAACATTACTTACCTTATTAAAAGAAACTAAGAATAACAAAATGAATGTTATTAGCAAACTGAGTCAATAGGAGTGCAATAATAGGGATAAGTATGAGCTTACTTGAAAGCTTAATCATCAATACCATCACAATAGCTTATATATCCTTTTTGCGCAAAATGGTGATGATGATAAATACTTACGCGACTTGTCAACAAAGGTTGGCGAAGTGAGCGCACATGGCCTGTCAATGAAAGTTGGCAAAGTGAGTGCACGTGGCCTGTCAACAAAGGTTGACGATGTGAGCACACGTGGCCTGCCAATGAAAGTTGGGGAAGTGAGCGCACGTGGCCTGCCAATAAAAGTTGGCGAAGTAAGCGCACGTGGTCTGTCAACAAAGGTTGGCGATGTGAGCGCACGCGGCCTGCTAATGAAAGTTGGGGAAGTGAGCGCACGTGGCCTGTCAATGAAAGTTAGCGAAGTGAGCACACGTGACCTGTCAACAAAGGTTGACGATGTGAGCGCACGTGGCCTGCCAATGAAAGTTGGCGAAGTGAGCGCACGTGGCCTATCAACAAAAGTTGACGATGTGAGCACACGCGACCTGCCAATCTTTGAACCACAAGGTAGGTGTGGGTCGGTTGGCTTCCCGATATTAGGCCCCCTTACCCTCAGGGTTTTGTTTATAGCCAGGAATCAAAGATATGCCATCCTTAGTGCCATATTTCAAGAGTTGTTATGAGCAAAATAGCTGCTAAAGGCAATCACAAACGAAGTGAGTCAACAATGTGTATAAGGATGCTTTTATTAACTTGTGAAAATATTGATATGTACAAAAAGGAATAAGAAACTATTGAAAATAAGGTCTGAGGTGTTCAGCGTTCCAAGCTCGTGTTAATACATCTCCTTCCATCGTCATCAAGTGATAAGCCCCGTTCTCCAAACTCTCTTGGATAATATAAGGCCCTTCCCAATTCGGACCCAATGTCCCATCGCTCCTCTTTCGGGCTCCAAGTAAGATGAGGCAGAGTACGAGGTCGCCAGGATTGTACTTTCGGACTCTGACTTTTTTGTTATAATACTTGGCCACTTTTTGACGATAGATGACAGCTTTCATACTAGCATTATCCTTTGATTCTTCAAGAAGGTCCAGGCTTGTAATAAGGAGTTGATCATTGTTCGTTGGGGCAAAGTTTGCTCGTCGGTGGCTCGCAACTTCAAGTTTAGTAGGAATCATGGGGTTCAGAGCCATAAACCAGAGCGAAAGGGGTTTCTCTAGTGGTACTACGGGCTCTTGTTCTGTAGGCCCATAATACTTTCTGCAATTCATCCACCCATGCTCCTTTTCGGGCTTCTAACTTGGTCTTTAGTATCTGCTTGATTATCTTGTTAACAGCTTCTACTTGACCATTTGCTTGAGGATGATCAACTGCTGAGAAGCTTTTCTTGATACCGAGACCGTTGCAGAATTTGATAAATTTTTCACTGCTGAATTGAGTACCATTATCGATCACTAGTTGCTGAGGGACTCCGAACCTGCAAATAATGTTATTCCATGCAAATTGTACTACCTTTGCAGTGGAGATTTGAGATAACTCCTTTTCTTCAGCCCACTTAGTGAAATAGTCTACTGCCACAATAGCATGATTGCATGTACCTCATCCCGTGGGAAGTGGTCCAATCAAGTCCATGCCTCAGATTGCAAAGGGCCAGGGACTAACCATCTAGTGTAGATAAGTAGGTGGAGCTCGTGGGATTTTAGCAAACCTTTGGTAAACATCACACTTCTTTACCACGTTGAGCGCGTCCTGCTTCATGGTAGGCCAATAATATCCCTGCCTCAGAGCTTTTTGGGCTAGGGAGATTCCCCCAGCATGATTTCCACAATAACCTATATAAATTTTAGTTAAAATGCCTATACAATCTGGCTCATCGACACATCTTAATAAAGGAGCTGAGAATCCTTTCTTGTAGAGCATGTCGTCATAAATACAATATCTAGCAGCTCGCGTACGTAGACAGCGTGCTTCCAATTTGTCATTAGGTAGCTTTCCTTCTTATAAGTAGTTAATCAGCGGACTCATCCAGGAATCAACTGCCACTATCAGGGTCATGACTTCTTCTTAAGATTCAGTGCTGGGCTTGGGCAAATATTCTATCGGTATTTCTCCAGAAAAATTAACATCCTGAGCAATTGCCAGGCGAGCTAGGGCATCGGCATAGGAATTCTGAGCTCGCGGAATCTGGTTTACTTCATATTTATTAAATCGCCTTAATAAATCTCGTACCTTCTATAAGTAGACCATCATTTTTGTCCCCTGAGCTTGATATTCCCCTAGTATTTGACATACCTCCAGTTGAGAATCACTAAAGATTCTAAGTTGCTCAACAGATAACTCTTTTGCCAAACAGAGTCCCGCCAGTAGAGCTTCATATTCGGCTTCATTGTTGGTGGCTTTGAACCCGAATCGGAGAGTATAGAGGATTTTTTTGACCTTCTGGGCTAACTAATAACATACCAGCTCCAGCTTTTTGGTCATTGGAGGAACCATCAACATATAGCTCCCAGTAAGGACCCTCCGAGGTCCCAACTTCAGGTTCATCACTAGACCCTATAAATTCAATAACGAAGTAAGCTAAAATTTGCCCTTTGATTGTTGACCTTGCTTTATACTTGATGTCGAACTGAGCCAATTCCCTAGCCCATTTGAAGAGGTGGTCTGAAGTCTCCGGCTTCTGCAGGATCTGTCCTATGGGATACTTGGTAAGGACGGAGATCATATGTGCCTGAAAATAGGGACGCAGTTTTCTAGACGCTATAACCAGACAATAAGCAAACTTCTCCATGGGAGTATACCTTATCTCAGCATCAACTAATTTCTTGCTGATGTAATATACTGGGTGCTGAACACCCTCCTCTTCTTGCACCAGAGCTGCACTCAAAGCATGTAGAGAGATCCCCAAGTAAAGCAACAAAGTTACCCCCTCTTTTGGTTTTGCCAGGAGTGGAGCTCGCCCCAGATAATCTTTCAATTGTTGAAACGCCTCCTTACACTCATCAGTCCATTCAAAGGTCTTTGTTTGTTTGAGTATGTTAACAAATGGGATACACCTGTCAGTAGCCTTTGAGATGAATCAATTAAGTGCTGCAACCTTGCCATTGAGACTTTATACCTCCTTCTTATTGGCTGGTGGTTTCATATCAAGCAAAGCTTGTATCTTTTCCGGGTTGGCTTCAATTCCTCTGCTATTCACCAAAAACCCAAGAAATTTTTCGGATTTCACTCCGAAGGCACATTTCAAAGGATTCAGCTTCATTATGTACATCCTCAGCATCTGAAATGTTTGCTCAAAGTTGCGTACATAGTTAGTCGCTTGAGTGGACTTTACTAACATATCATCGACATAGACTTCCATGCTTTTCCCGATGAGATCAGCGAATATCATATTTACTAACCTCTGGTAAGTAGCCCTGCATTCTTCAATCTAAAGGGCATTACCTTATAACAAAACAGACCACGGTCAATAACAAACGATGTGTGCTCTTCGTCTACTGGATACATTGGAATTTGATTATAACCGGAGTACGCATCCATAAAACTGAGAAGTTCATGACCGACAGTAGCATCAACTAGCTAATCAATCCTGGGTAATAAAAAACTATCTTTTGGACACGCCTTATTGAGATTGGTGAAATCTATACAAGTTCTCCATTTATCATTCTTCTTCTTCACAAGCACAGGATTGGCAACCCAAGATGGATAATGAGCAATTCTGATGAAGTTATTGGCCAAGAGTTTCTCCACTTCATCCTTGAATGCTTCATATCGCTCATGCGTCATCGGTCTCTTCGTTTAACGAACTGGCCTGCAATGGGGGATGATATTTAACCTGTAAGACATCACCTCTGGGCTGATCCCCACCATATCCTCATGATTCCAAGCGAAGACGTCTAGGTTTGCTTTTAGAAAAGTAATAAGCCCAGCCTTCACTTCGAGGATTAATCTGGTTCCCAACTTCAAACATCTCTCAAGGTCAGTCTCACTGACTGGTACATCCTTTAGCTCATTTACGGGACCTGTAGCCTTGTCAGCATCAATTTCACGAGGGTCCAGATCATGATTCACCCCGATTTTTGTCATTACGCGCGTTTCACCACCGGACACCACATTTATCTTCATAGATTCCTGGGTGCCTAACTTTACAGCTTTCTCATAGCACTAGCAAGCTACGCGCTGCTTACCTCGTACACACCCAACACCGTTAGGAGTAGAAAACTTCACTGTAAGGATCCTGATGGATGTGATCATATCTAGATCATTCATGGCAGGTCGCCCCAACACCATATTATAGGCAGAATGCGAATTGATCATCAGGAAGTCTACAAGTATAGTGGATTGACATTTTATATGGCCCAAAGTCAAAGGTAGTTTGATCTGTCCCATGGGAATAATTGCATCTCCAGTGAATCCATACAAAGGTTCTGGAAATGGCTGAAACTGTTCATCTCCAATTCCCATCTGGTCGTAGCACCCTTTGTACATTACGTTTACGAAACTCTCTGTGTCAATCATTATGCATCTGACTTCAACATTTCCAACCCAAGCTAGAATCACCAAAGCATCATTATGAGGCCAGCAAATATCTTTAGCATCATCTTCTATAAACACGATGTCTGCTGGGGTTGCTCTAGCTCGCTTGGAAGATCCTTCCACTTATTTTTGACCTGTAACTCGTACATGATTAGCCTCGCGTACATAACGCTGATGAGATCTGTTCGATGTACTTGCGATGTAAGGCCCTCCATGGATAGTAAAAATTGTTCCTACTTCCTGATCTCGCTCTCGTTCATCATTTTGTAGGGTATCCTGGGGTGTTGGACGTTGTTGAGGTCATTGATTCTGAGGCCGCTGATCTGCAGGTCGTACTACATAATCACGAAGATGCCCATTTTTGATCATTTCTTCAATGACATCTTTCAACGCCCGGCACTTCGAAGTGAAGTGCCATGCCTCATTATGATAAGCGCAGTACTTATTTTTGTTTCGCAAACGGTTGGGAACATTAGTGGGAGCAGGTTTCCCGAAATTCTCTCTGTCCCTCTCAACAGCAAAGATTCTGCCTTTGGAGTCGGATAGGAAGGCATAATGCTCATATCGATTTGTCCGAGGAGGACGCTCAGGCCTCTTATTAGATTTGCGCCCCGGGTCATTTCGTGCCTTTTTTGCAATCTGATGGGTATTTCTCTGTCCATCATGGTTATTTCTCTCATTACTTCTCTTCTTATTCTGCTGATTGGAACTACTAGCCCTGTCCTTCTGATCAACTGGTTTTTTCGACCCGAAGGTCTCTTCCCATTGTATCTTCTTTTCTGCCTTCTTATAAAACTCCTCCAAAGTCCTCACAGGAGACTTGTAAATGTTTTCATATAATTTTTCATCTTTTCGCAACCTTAACGAAATGGCGTTCAGGATTCCCTCATCAGTAGGACTGTCGACTTTATTCACTTCGCTTCTGAATCTATCAATGTAGTCCTTCAAACATTCCCCGTGGCGCTAAAAAATGGTGGCTAAATGACAAGGTGGTACTAGTTGCCTCTTTAATGCCTTGTACTGATTTAAGAATTGTTGTTGACATTCCTCCCAACTACTAATGCTGCGATGTGGGAGATTTTTGAACCATAATCGAGGAATATTACTAAGGGTTGCAGGAAAGACGTGACATTTCACCAGCGAACTAGTAGTTTGTAGGTTCATTCGAACATTGAAGGCATCCAAGTGTTCGTGAGGGTCAGAGTTGCTGTTGTACTGTGGGATGTTGGGAATTTTGAATCTAGGAGGAAGGGGTTCTGCTTCAACTTCTAGGGAAAACGGAGTTCTTTCCCCTTCTAGAGCCCTCCGCTCCTGTGTTCCTGGCCTTGCCTCCAACTGTTGCATCCTTTGAAGAAAGTGTTGTATAACAGGGTTTTGTACTGAAGGTTACCTAGCAGGAGATTGCCTATTCAGTCTACTTTCCCTGTTTGGGGGATAGTGCTCAAGTATCTCCTATCTCCTGCTTCTGTGCTAAGGGGAATGGCGGTTAGGCTCTTGTCTTCGATGTGAGCGATTGGGTTCTTCTCTACGAGAACCTTGATGTTGGCGTCCATTATCATTTCTCCAAGCTGACGCTTGGATACCCCCATGGCTCACTTCGATTCTTCGGTGTCCATCATGGTCCACTCTTACCCTTAAATCCGAAGGCTGAGCGTCATTCTCATTCTCACGAGCTCGCCGAGTCCGGGCTACTGAACGTACATTAGATGACAAGTTTGACCCCTAGAATGGTGGCACTTCCCTGGTTACTCTTCTTTCACCTGCACGGATGTCATCTGGCCTACGCGGACCATGAGCTTGGGCCTCAGTTAACACTCTTATAGCCTCAGCTAACTATTGAACTGTGCCCTCAATTTCCTGACGTTGTAAAATTTGCACAGAATTTCCTCATTGACTTGCTGTATCCACATGAGCGCGAGAAGAACCTGCACCTAGAGTTGCTGGTACCTCACCTCGTCTATGGTTCGACCCTTCTGTTATTTCAATGACAACATCTGAGCTTCTGGTGATTCTACCCTTTGTCATGATCTTGATGAAGAAAAGATGCAGATGAGCCCCTCCTTTTAGCGCTAAAATTTTGACGTATAAAAGTAGTCAACTAAGTTCTTTCAGACTCAACACTACATAGACGACAGATATAACAAATAACAACAAATAACGAGTAAATGAGACAAAGATAGAATACAAGACAGAAGTGTTTAAGTGGTTCGACTAGTTTTGCCTACGTCTATTGTTAGTTCTCTCAGTATTTTGACAGAGTAACAGCCAGTTTTTCACTAAGTGCTTCACCCTTTAGTTACAGAGAAAAGTTTCCCCTATTTATAGAAGGAGAAGGGCTACAACGATGTTTGAAGAGTTAAAACAGAATGATTACAACAGTCAATAATCCTGACATCCATTTAATGCAATCGGATTACATTAAATGCATGAGACAGGTGGAAGATATATATGCCTAACCCACGTAGATTAGGTGTGGTGATCTATAATTCGAACAGTAATCTCTGACAAGTTTGACGTGCAAGGCAAATTAGGTGATGACTTGGCATGGCCTGGCATAGTAGTGAGTGAAGTGGAGGCTTTAGGCAGACTGGAGTGTAGAAAGATGAGGAGTACTGATAGGCGACCTCAGCTTCTCGTAGATCAGCCTGGTTTGATATTGAATGGACTCAACTTCGCAAAGTGGGTAGCGCGGGCTTCGCACCGTGCTTGGTGATATATATTGCATGTTCGTGTCTCACTTCACTGGGGTTTCACTTCGCTATAGATGTTTGAGTGTACTTCACATCGCAGGCCTTATGCAGGGCTTGACGGTTTCCTCTGATGAACAAGCTGAAATTGGGCCTGGCTCAGATGGGCCAATTAGTTGGGCTTTTATCAAGCCATGTAGACATTGCAGAAAATACCCATAAAAAGTTGATTTTAAGGCATTAAATAAAGATTTGAGTGATTTTGACGTGTTTAATGACCATGAAAATGAAAGGATGATGTTGGATGTATGTGGTGTGTGTTTGGTTATCACAAGGGTTTGATGTCAATGGATTGATTTTAATGTTTTGATGTATATATATATATAAAGTTATACATGATTCTAACATGATGTAGTTTAAGAAAATGAAAAGAAAAGTTTATTTTGGTGATATGTAAAATTCAGTCAAAGCTAAGGCTTGTGGTATGTAAATTGATTTTAATGGTTTGACATATTTATGTAATGTGTTGCATAATTTTAAGATGATGTGTATCAAGAAAATGAAAAGAAAAAACTAGGATTACATGATAGGGTGTATTTGGCCAAACATAAATTTTAGGGGCGCATTTTATATTTTGATTATTCAAATGATTTAGATGATGTTAAGATGAATTTAAGATGATTAATGCATGAGAAATCAAAAAAATAAAGTTTATGTGAAAGATAGTGAAATTAGTCAAGTGGGGGGCATGATTGTTGGATTATCAAATTGGATGAATTAGTATTGGTTTTAAATAAATTGGTGATGGATTCTAAGTTAGAATATACATTGTAGGTGAAAAAGAAAGTAAATGAATCAAGGGAGAGTCGTTGAAGGGTGTTTTAGTAATCAGAAGCTAAGTGATTGTGAAAATAGTTTATGAATATTAAATGCATTTTAGTTTACTTTTAAAACAATTATGTATATTAAATTATTTTTAGCCAATTTTAAAACATATTTTTATAAATTTCTATTAAGTATACTAGTGAAGAATACATTTATGTATTGATTTAAAAGAAAATGCTTTATGCATGAAATTATAAAATCATTGAGCTTTTATACTTTTATGAGATTTCATGAGATATGTTTTAGTATTTTCATGCTTATAGAATGAATGATTCAACTTTGAATTATGTGAAAGTAAAGTTTTCAAAGACTAATGGCCTACCCAAATTATAGTAATTTATTGATTCAGATCCAGCTAGTATACCCTATACGTGTATGGCAAGTGTTGGGATGGTGTATCACTAATATCGGGGGGATTAAGTTTTGAGTCCTGAGTTAATGGTGTCGCCTTCTACACTTGTGAGTATTATCTTGTTCTATGTATGTGATATAGAAAAATTTTGCTGCATAGTAGTGAGATAGATGTCTTAGCAATTGTCATGGTGAGCAGTGCTAGCTGAGTCGTCACGTGATCCATTATGCGGTGCTAAACGAGTCGTTATATGATTAAAACTTCTTTGGGTTCCATTAGTACAGTTTTAGAAACTAAAGCATGCCATTAAAGGTTTAGAAAAACAATATTTTAGCTATTCTTGGAAGTTTATGAAATATTTTAGTGATTTATGAAACTATTTTTCGTACGAAGCTTTATTATAGTTTTACATGCAATTACGAGTTTTTAAAATCACTTAGAAAATTTACAAAGTACATGGTTTTAGAAACGAAACTGTTTAATAAATATAAATTTCTTTTAAACGTTTTTGGAGGTAGATTTTTGAATAAATAGTTTAAATAGAAAAACATGAAACACTCACCAAGCTCCTTTAACTCACATTTTCGTAGTTTTATGTTCTAAAAAACTCTTCCCAGGTGTAGGAACGAGTAACAAGGGTGCCAATTCTCCTACTTTATAATAGGTAGGCTGAAGACGACCAATGCTTCTGTGAAATCATATCCATGCATATTTTGATTAAGATAAAATTATGTACATGTTCCTTTTTTTTTACTGTAAATGAGTTTGTAAAATCGCCACATTTGTAGTGATGTGTCGTACCTATATAAATTAAATATTTTATAACTATTTTACGTACATGATGTGGATATTTGAATTATGTATAAATGTTTTTGAATGATATGTAAATACCTTTGAATTTGTGTGCACGAAAATCTATTTTTAAAGTGGAGATAGTTTTCGTTGAATTAGGTAAATTGTTGTTAGGATTGTGATGAAAATGGACTGGAGGTCCGAATTGGAAGTAGAGGATAATTTATGAAACTTTTGGAAGTGTTATAAATTGATTTTATATGATTTGATAGGATGGAAAATATTGAAAATACAGTCGTTATGCTATCAAATTTTTTTTAACCCTTAACTATAGAAAAATAATATTTTAAAAGTTTAAAATATTATGTTTAGCAAGAATCAAATTAAGGGTTCACTCTACGAAATTCTTTTGGTCTTGCTAGTCAAAGAGTTCAAAAGGGTTTCATGAGGTATCCAACGGGATCGCGAAGTCTAATAAAGGAAATTCAGATTAGGTCTCGTCAACAATAATAAGAAAATAAAACTTAAATGTGTTTTCTTCAAAGGTAGCAAATAGATATTAATTGAAAGTAAAAACAATATTAAATAAGCTATTGTCTTGCACAATCTAATTTCGAAAAAGTGTGGGGTCTAAACCTTAAGGCATGTTTGGCATGTGAAAATGAGAGTAGGTTTGAGATTCAAAAATCTCAAATTTCTTAAATGTCATGTTTGGAGACCAATTGGAAAACAATAAATTTGAAATTCAAAGAACCTCAAACTCCTTCATTTCTCAATCTTTTGAGGATCGTCATTCTCATTTAAAATTGTAGGTTTTGATGAGAATGATATTTCTTATTTCCCACCTCAAACTATCTCTCTTTCTCTCACTTTCCCTTATTCTCCTTTCACATATTCATGGAACCTACAACACTTTCTACCGTCTCTCCTTTTTTATTTTTATTTTTATTTTTATTTTTCTTAGTTTGGATACTTGATTTTGGGAGTGAACCTAAAACCATGTTCCAGGGTTCGAGGAATCCAGAACCATCGGTTTCTTGGTTCAAGAACCTAGAACCTGATGGTTTATGGTTCTTGGTTCATCAAATTCAGAACTACCTAGTTTTGGGTGATTAGAACTTCCTGTTCTAAATTTTTTATGTTTTTTTTTTTTTTTTTTTTTTTATATTTTGATATTTTGATGCTGTTATTATGAGAGATGATGATATAATGAATTAGATTAAAGATATTGATGAATTGTAGGTTGATGATGTTGAAATATGGGAGATGATGATATTGATGAACTGTGTTTTTTTTTTTTTTTCCGGATTTTTAATTTTTTCAGATTTTTTATAAAATTAATTTTAGATGATAAAAATTTAAATTAATTTTATTCCAATCCAATCTCAACCTATACCAAATATGATATGGTATAATTTTAATCCAATCTCAAGTTTTACCAAATATGAAATAATAATTTCTTAATCTAATCCATTCCATTCTATTCCAAGCTCGTTTGCCAAGCATAGTCCTATAGTAAGGTGTTGTGTTGATATAAGATTAAAGTTTATAGATCACAAAATCTTGGTCATGTTAAAAAGATGGATTTTCATATAGGTATTTGTAACATTCCGTTATTATATCAATATAATTTATTAAATATTGATTATATATTAACGGACGATGTAAGTAATTATTCGATCGGATCCGGAGGAGTGATGAAATTTTTATAAAATTTTTCAGACGGATCCGGGGATTTTTATTTAATCGAATCTCGTAAAATAAATTAGTGTGTCCGAATTTAAATATTTATTCGGAACCTAATAAAATTTACGTCTATGAAATTAGATTTTATTAAATTTCCAGGATGGACCCGAAGCGAATCCGAGCGGAAAGCGGAATCCTAAAGCGAAAATTGGTGGCATGGAAGGATTTAATAAAATGAGTGGGCCATTGGGACACATGGCTTGCATGCAAAGTAAAGCAATGCCATGTGCCAAGAGAGGAAATAATAAACAAATGAAAAGAAATGAAATAAATAAAACAAAAGCTGAAATGATAAAGTGAAGTAAATCAAAACAGAAAAAGGAGAGAAGTTGCTCGCTGACCGAGAGAGAGAAAGTGAGTGAGAGTTAAAACAAAAACAAAAGCTGAAGTGAAGAAAAACAGATCAGTCGTGTGAGGAAGAGAGAGCAATTCGTGCATGCAAACAGAGGAAGCTGCTGCCTTGCTGCCGAGCTGTTGTTGCCATCCGTGAGTGAGAGAAGTTGAGCAGATCTGGACGTGACCAGAACTGGAAGTGAAGCAAGGGCAGCATCTGTTCGTGGAAGAAGAAACCAGCAAGAAGGAGCTGCTTGTGAAGCCGTGAGGTGTGGGCTGACCGTGAGAAGCAAGAAAGAAAGCTGCTGTTCAGTGTTGGAAAATATTCAGATCTGAAGCAAATCTGGATGCATGCAAGGTCAGATCTGAGACCTCTTGCTCTTGCATGCAAGCTTGGAGGAGCTGCCGTGAGCTGTTTCTGCCTCGGGGAGTTGCTGGCGAAAGGTGAAATCGCTGCCGTGCGCTGTCGCCATCGCTGCCATTGCCGAGAGCTTGCTGTCACCGTGAGGTTGCTGTTGATGTGAGCTTGTGCATGTAAGAGCAAGAAGCAAGCTGCAAGTGAGCTGTTCGGTGAGGTTGGAAGACCAACCAGATCTGAACTTGAAGCTAGTGCAGCAAGGGAGAAGTGAAGCTCGGGCAGCAGTTGGTAAAATCGTGAACCCGTGAAAGAAGGTGGAAGTGCAGCTCGTGTGGAGTTCTGTCCGAGAGCTGAAGGGCTGATTCAGGTAAGAACAGCCCCTAACTTCCTCTCCTTTCGATATTTGTCTTAGATAAGAGCCTCAAGAGTGTTGCATGTGTGTTTTTGTGAGTGAAGTTGCTGAAATTGTTGTTATTATTGTGCTGTCGTTATTGTTGCTTGCTGTCATGGTTGCGATTGTCGTTGTGCTATTTTTACTGAGTTGCTGTCATCGTTGTGTGCTGATGTGTTGTCAATATCGTGCTGTCGCGAAGCTGCTGGTGTTGCGAAGCTGCTGTCGCGAAGCTGCTGGCGTTGCGAAGCTACTGTCGCGAAGCTGCTGGTGGCTGTTGTGCTGTTTTTGCTGAGTGCTGTTGCGCTGTGCGCTGCCGTGTGCTGTCATCGCTGCCTTGCTGGTGGCGTGAGCTGCAGGTGGCTGAAATCGACGACGCTGCTGCGAGCTGTCAAGCTGAAGCCGTGCCGCTGCTGCGTCGTGTGCTGTCATCGAAGATAAGGCGCTGTTTTTGTGCGAACTACTGCCAAGTTGCTGTCATTGTTATCAAACTTGTTCGCGAGCTGTTTCGAAGTGAAAAACAGCCCAAGCGAAGGTAAGTCGCTGCCCCGTTAGTATTGTAATCATGATTTAAATAATATTGGGACGTTAATGATGTCCGTTTGGATTGAAGGAAGCTCGTTAATAAAAGGAGTTATTAGGCAGTCCTTCGAAAACAAATTGGTTGTGTTTGTCTCGATTTCTGGAAGGTACGTTGAATGTTATTAAGATGATTTTTAATAGAAAATGTTTAGGATGGATTATGGATGAATTGTGATGATGAATATGTTTGGAAAATAGAATTTTAGAACCCCGTTAGTGCGGAGGTTCGTTTGATTAAGCTTTGACGTGTTTGCGAATGATTATTCGATGTTAAAAAATTGAGTTGTGAAGCCGCATAGGGGCTGTTATGTTAGGAAGGATAAGTTGTGATGTTTTGCTTTTCGTTTTAAAATGGTTGACATGAAAAAGTTGGTTGGAAATAATTCGTGTAAAGGAAAGACGATACGGTTAAGTTTATAAGCAATCAAAGTGTGATATTACGTGTTGTTTCGAGGTGATATTCATTGGTTGTTGGTAGGTTGCATAATAGGGAAGTATTATGCATTATTTAACGTTAAAAACTTGCTAAATAGACTTTGCTATGTTTATTTTAATGAAAGGTCAAGGAGAACCCGACGAACCGGATTCTCAACCCGAAAGTAAGAGCAAAGCATAGGGGAGCATTCGATTCAAAGATCGAATCGTTTTTGAGGTCGGTATACACATTATCTTTAATTTTACTTTTGAGGTCGGTATACACATTATCTTTAATTTTACTTGAAAGTGTTTTCATTGTGAAATGATTTTCATTAAATGGGATTGATATGTCGTTTTAATACAATGCATTACAAACCTATTTGTCTATACTTGAATGAAAAATTGGAATTGATTTGTTATGAAAACCTTGGTACTAAAAATATATCATTTTAATACAAAGCATTTACAAACGTATTTGACTATACTTGAAATGAAACGCGAAATTGATTTGTTATGAAATGAATTTCTTAAATGAGATTGTTAAGTGAATATTTTTAAATGATATTGTTATATCTTTTCAATATGATACATTTACAAACGTATTTTACTACATTTGAAATGAGATACGAAATTGATTCGTTAAGAAAATCTTGTTACAAAAATCAAAGTGAAAAATATGTGATACAAACGTTGTGATATAAATAGCCCTTGTAAACATAGATATCGATAAATGGAAATTGGTAATTGACATGTCAATAGGGAACTTAGTAGCTGCACCGTTTATTTACATTGATTCGTTATGGATTATGAGAGGCACTACGTGTCCGATCCTGAAACGATTATATGTGTTATGATATACGACCCGGTGGATAATCACCGAGCGGTCGTTGCCGGGGTCGACCGTTATTTCGACGGATACTATCACGTGTCCGATGCCGGAAACCCATATGTCAATACATGAGTATCGAATATATGTTTACTAAGGGGCACTGAGAAAAATGTGATAAGCGATGAAATGAAATTGTTACATGATATGAAATGTTTAATGTTTTGAAATATGTTGAACTCGAAAAAGTGTGAATCATATGTTTAAATATTTTTATGTAGCATATATATATATCTATGTTTATGAATGGTAAAGTTATAATGCTTTTAATTACGAATGAAATTATATTTGAAATTTGAGAAATTAGATTATGTGTATACCACTAAGCGAATATGCTTAGCGCGTTAATTTACCGCGTGCAGGTTGAACATTTTGATTCCATTCCCAGACAGGGAAGTAGCTGATACGCAGAAGTTCAGATAGTCACTATCCATCCTACACTTTTGGTAGTTATATATATATATATATATATTGCGTAGGATCATACATTTTGAAACACATGTATAAATATGTAAATTATTGTATTTCACTTATGTAAAAAGCTTATGTATATTCCTTTAAGCTTACTTTTGAATATATATGCATATAAATGTTTATGATATAATTGAGTAATGTAATGTTTGGAAAACGGACCGGAGGTCCGAAATGGAAATTCTGAAATTTATATTTTAGAAATATTAGAGTTTTATTTACAGGGAATGAATTTTGGATTTCAGAAAAACAGAGGAAACTCTGTCGAAATTATTTAAAAAAAAAAAAAAAAATTCCCGCTATCTTGGTAATGAGTTTTATAATTTTGATAATAAGTTTTTAAAAAAGGTAACAGAAACGGATTTATAAAGGAAAGTAACGTTCTCCGTTCTGGATTTTCGACCGTAACGGAAGTCGGGCGAAGGGCGTTACAGTATTTATGTATGTTACTCTATAATATAAGTTCCTTTTGTGGAAAAATAATATGACTCATAATGTTTTTGATGAAGCAAGGACACAAATTCACACCTGAATACAAAATCGAGTTATGAAATTTTTGTGGACTATTAGAGGAAAAGAGAAGGAAAAGAATTGGCGAGAAATAAGAGATAAAGTTGAGAGAAGAAGAGAATTGATAAGAAGAAAGAGAAAGTTGAGAGTGATGAGAATGATAGCTAGGGTTATGTTTGGATTAAATAGTTTGCTTTGCTATATATAGTTTTTTATTTTTTAAATTTTTATATCGATTTTTCGGGTCGGATCCAAAACCGACCCGAAACCAAAAATAATTGGTTTTCCACACCCAAAACCGATCCGACCTGAAATAAAGTTCAAACCCGACATTTTCGAGTCGGTTTGGTTCAAGTCGGGTCAATCTTGGTTCTTATGCCTACCTTTAGTCATGGCAAACATACTCATAATATGATTATATTTATGTAAGATGTCAAAACCTATTAATGAAAAATCTTCTTTCACAACATATAGAAAAAAACTTATTTACTTTAATTATACCAAGAAAAATCTACTCTTACAATAATAAAAAAAATAAAACTAAGATATGTTTTCTTCAAATGTAGCAAATGGATATTCATTGATAGTAAAAATAAGATTAAATAAGCTATTGTCTTGCACAATCTATTGTTAGAAAATAAAGGGGTCTACACCTTAAGGTATGTTTGGCACGTGGGAATGAGAGTGAGTTTAGGATTCAAAAATCTCAAACTTTTTAAATGTTAAGTTTAGAGACCAATTGGAAACAATGAGTTTGGGATTCAAAGAATCTCAAACTTTCTCATTTCTCAATCTTTTAGGATTTCGTATTCTCATCCAAAAGTGGGTTTTGGTCGAACTGAGATTTCTCATTTCTATCTCCATCTATCTCTTTTTCTCTCATCTCCCTTCATTCTCTCCTCACAAATTTATAGAACCTACAATACTCTCTACCCTCTCTGTAAGCCCCTATTCTTAACTTTTGGACTTCTTAGTATTAGAAACTAGGTAATGGGATAATAATGATGAATCTCATCAATAATATAATTATAAGCAGTATTGAAATAGTAATACAAATTTTAGAAAGTGTTTGACCATTATGATAAGAAAATTCAATGAAGGGCAAAATGGTTATTTTGATAAATAAGTGACAAAATGGTCTTTGTCCAATTAAGAGTTAATGTACATATATAAGTGAATGTTAATTTCCTAACACTTAGTTAAATTTAATTAAACTGTGAAACAAACTAAAAAAAATGGCAATATGGTCATTGTAACCCTTTTAATTGCCTACATATATTAGTGTTAGTGTTAGTTAACTAACACTTAGCAAAATTAAGAAGCAAAATAGAGAGGGAGAGAGGCAAGTGAGGGACGGCAACGAGAGAAGAAGAGGAGAAGTAAGTTCAAGCAATTCCAAGCCATTTCGAAGGCTTCAAATCAAGTTTTGGTGTTGATCTAACCTAGAACATCAAGCTCTACTTGAGATTTAAGTAAGATTTCATCATTTTCTTCAAGTTAATGTTAATTAGGTTTATACTTAGATCATGATGTTTTAGGTTGTTGTTTGTCATGTAAATGATGATATTTACTATCTAAATCAAGTGTAGAACATTTAATAGTCAAGAAGGAAGCCTAAACTACAAGAAACCATGAAAGAATTAGAGTTAGGTTTTATGTAAGAAACAAGACTTGATTAAAAATGGTTGGAAATGGATATAATGGTAGTAAAGGTGTTTGATAGATTGCTTAAGAGAGTTATAAAACAAACATCTTGAAAATTTGAAAGAAATAATAGTTGTGGGTGCATTAGGTGTCACGACCAATGAAGGGGTATGTAACCCCATTGTGTTTTGATCATTTTAAGCTTTAATTTATGCATTTTAGGAGTTAGAAAAACATATAGAAATGTTAAAATTGAACAAAGAAAAGTGTAGAGAGAAGTTGAGAATTAAGGGCTTAGTTGATGGGCATTGTGGAAGTTCATACAAAATGCATTCTTTGATGCATGAAATGAGTGTATTTGATTATAATTTAGGGAAATAAGATCAGCTATGAAGGAAATGAGTTCATTGCATATTTGAGATACAAATGTGTATGAAAAACTAGTGAAAAATAGGGGTATTTCATAGGTTTCACCTCTCTGTAATTAGAATTTTGCGAAACCATTTTACGAGTGACCTAAATGAGAGTCAGAGAGATGATTGGAGTGAAAATGGAGCAAAGAAAATCACGGGGTTGGTCCCTGCATACCATTCGGCCAAATGGGGTCTTAAATTTGGATTTTTCGTTCTAAGCTTCTAGTAATTATTTCGGGCATATCAGGGTGTTCTTAGGTGATAATAAATAAGGTTCGTAGAAAGAAATCTAAAAATTAAAACTTTGATTAAGTTATAACCTAAATGAGAAGGTTATAATCAAAAGAGTTATCAAATGAGTGACTTGTATTGAAAGCTTTATTTATAGCTTTAAGTAGTCATTTGTAGTATATTTTGAGTAAGATTATGTTATGTAGGTGAGGAGCAAGCAAGAGAAAAATGAGAGGCCCGTTGAAGCTCTTGGACCACTTTAGATCGAGGTAAGTGTTATACACATTTGCAACTCTAATTTCAATTGATATTGTAAATTGTAACATTATCATTTCTAAAAAGGTTTTATAAACAAGTATTTTGATGTAAATGTTTTCGTTGCACAAAGGGATCGTTAGATTCGTTTTAAAGGAAAACGAGAAACAAAACGGTTTTTACAAGAATCGAGATGAGAATGAATTAAAGAGTTTTAAAAGAAAAGTGGTTTTGTGCCTATGACACTTAGAAGAAAACGATTTTCAAAGGTCATATGTATACTCCTAGGTTTTGATATTATTTAGCGCTATGTGGCGATGTAGAAAATTTCGCTCGTAGTTGATAAGATTTTCAGAGTTTCTAGCGCTACGCTTATGATGCAGAAATTCCATACGTAGTTTCCTAGATTTATAGCTGACTTTGCACTACGATGCGATGTAGAGAATTTCGCACATAGTTATTAGACTCAGAGTATTGAACACTATAATATACGATGCAGAAAATTTCACATATAGTTGCTCAAAGTATAGATGATTTCACACTACGCTTTGCGATGTAGTAAATTTTACACGTAGTTGTCGAAACGTCTCAGCAACGTCATGGTTGGTGTCAGTGGAAAATCGCCACGTGATGTACCACATTGACTGTGGTTAGAGTATTTAGGGGTACACATGGTGTTTTTAGAAAGAAAAGTTTTGAAAGGTGAAATTCATGGACATTTAAATAAGTTTGTGATTAATTACGTAATAACCTCTATATTGCTTTAATTGATTACGCTAACGAAATTTTCTTTGTTTTGTAGTTGTTTTAGTGTACAAGTTGTTCAAGTAGTTCTACAGTTGATCGATCATAAAGAAATATTTCATCACAATTATAAGTGGGCGAATCTGAAGGATGCATTACATGCGAATTATGTTTATATTTTGTGAATGCGAAATCTAGAAAGTGCATCTATTATATTGCATCTTTGGTAGCATATATTTTGAAACTTGTAACACTTGTAAATTATGTTGTAAGTAGTTGTAAATGTTTTATATGATACATATATATACACACATATATGATTATGATTATCACTTAAAATTGTTGTAAAAATAATTGTGGAAATGTATGTTTGTGGAATAAAAGAAGTTGGGTGGTGATTGTGATTAGTTCGAAGTGTATTTTTTTGCACTAAAAAATTTTAGAAACCTTAAAAATACAATCGTTATGCTGTCAAATTTTTATCAAAATATTCTTGAATTGAATTCAAAAAATTTATACCAACCTAACTACTTTCAAAGAAATGGAAATCGATTTAATCAAAGCAAAGTAAACGGGCAAAGTACTTTAGGGGTTCACTCCGCGAATCTCTTTTAACCGTGAGTAGGGTTATCTGAGGTTCATTGAAGTACCCAACGAGACCCTTTAGATAACAGTCTAAAGAAAATTTGGTTCGGGTCTTGTCACTCTCTCGGTTTTTTTTTTCTTCTATATTGAGCATCTGGTTCTAGGAATGAGCTTAGAACCATGTTCTGGGTTTGATAAATCCAAAACCATCAGATTTTGGGTTTGAGAACCCAAAACTTGATCAAATTCAAAACCTGACAGTTTTGGTTCATTGAATCCAGAATCATCTGGTTCTAGTTTCAATGATAAACCCAAAATTAGATGGTTCTGATTTCGATAATGAACTCAGAACTGGTTCTGGGTTTGATGAGTCTGGAACTGGGTTCTAGGTTCATCGTCGAACCCAAAAGCATCTGGTTCTGGGTTCAATCAGAACCCTCTATTCTGATTTTTTTTCTCTCTCTTTTTTTTTTTCTTTGTAGGTTTATATTTTGATATTGTTGTTGTGGAAGATGATAATATGATGAACTGGATTGATGAACTATGCGTTGATGATGTTGAAATGTGGAAGATGATGATATTAATGAACTGCGGTTATTTTTATTTTTTTTTTAGACTTTTATAAAATTAATTTTATATAATAAAAAATTTAAATTAATTTTATTTTAATCAAATTTCAACTTACACCAAATATGATATGATATAATTTTAGTCCAATCCCTAGTTCTATCAAATATGGAATAGTAATTTTTTATGCCAAATATGATATGATAAAATTTTAGTCTAATCCCCAGTTCTACCAAATATGAAATAGTAATTTCTTATTTCAATCTATTCTATTACAATTCAATCTAATTCGTTATATTCTATTCCAATTCTACATGCCAATGTGACCTTATAGTAAAGTGTTGTGTTGATATAAGATTGAAGTTTATGAATCACAAAATCTTGGTCATATTAGGAAGATGGATTTTCATATGGGTATTTATGTACGTTACTCTATAATATAAGTTCCTTTTGTGGAGAAATAATATGGCCCATAATGTTTCTGATGAATCAAGGGCACAAACTCACACCTCAATCCAAAAGCGAGTTATGAACTTGACTAATTTCAAACCTATATTTATTTTGAGAAATGAGGCCAATGAAAAAGCAACATCCTTACCCAAATTTTTTTCTCCTTTTTTCCCTTAACTTGAATGTTATGAATATTACCATAATAGCCTTATAATGTTGGTTTTGGATTGGTCACCATTAAGTTCAAAAGGTATGGTAGTAGAAAAACAACTTTGTTCTTCTGCTGTAATTATGTCAAACTTTAAGCGTATTATGCAATTACACAAAATTAATTTCTTCAAACAAAAACAAATAATTTTATCGATAATGTCTTAATAGCCTTTGAGATCATCCACTCAATCACCAAAGGAAAGAAAGAAAACAAGGTCAAATGGATTTAACGCTTAACATGAGCAAAGCCTATGATCGAATAGAATGGAAGTTTGTGGAAACTGTCCTACGAAATATGGAATTCCCCCGATTTTAGATCAATCTAATCATGGATTGCTTGATATCCACCAAACCACTTCATCATCAATGGAAAAAGGACAAGATCAATGGTTCTCATAAGAGGCTTAAGACAAGGTTGTCCCATTTCTCCATATATTTTTATAATTTGTGCTTATGCTTTTTCCAGACTTATCTCTACAGCTAAAATTGGAAGCAATAATATTGGAATCTCTTGTTGTCGAGGCAGCCCCTGCGTTAGTCATATTTTCTTCGCAGATGATAGCATTATATTTAGTAAAGCCTCCATTAGAAGTTGTGATGTGCTACTGAATATCTTGAAGGTATACCAAAAGGGCTTGGGTCAACAAATCAACGTACAAAAATCATGCATATCCTTTACCCCCAATGTGAGCAACAACCTTATGAGCAAAATCCAACATAAGCTAGACCTTTCGTCTAACTCAACTCATGAAAAGTACCTCAGTCTTCTTACACTCGTGGGACACAACTAGAGGAGAGCTTTTGAAATGGTTAAAGAAAGGTGTCGAAAGGATGCAATCATGGAGAAGTACGCTTTTCTCTGTATGAGGGAAAGAAATCCTCATAAAGGTAGTAGCACAAGCGATACCAACGTATATGATGAGAAGCTTCCTTCCAAACTTTGTAAGAAATTAGGATCTTTCTGCTCTTATTTATAGTAGGGTACTAGGAAACAACTCTTTCAACCAAAAGATGTAGAAAGCTTGGGGTTTAAAGATTTGTCACTTTTCAACTAAGCTTTGTTGGCAAAACATGTCAGGAGAATCCTTATAGCCTTTTCCTCTCTTGGAGCAATAATCTTGAAAGCAAACTATTTTAGGAACTCAGAGTTTCTAAATTCCAAACCTCGTCAAGGGTCATCGCATGTTTAGCAAAGTTTTTTATGGGAGGGAACTTCTCACATCTGGCCTGAGGAAACGAATAAGAGATAGAGAAACAACCTACGCATTTATGGATCATTGGTTGCCCCGCCCAACCTCTTTCAAACCTATAACACGAAGGCGTGGCACACAAGTGAAAGTAAAGGAATTCATAGACCATTAATCAAGGAGCTGGGATGTAATTAAGTTATTTGAGGCTTTCTTTCCTATTGATAGAGAAATCATTCTCTTCATTCTATTGGGAATCAACAAGTACAGTGATAACTAGCTTTGGCATTACGAAAAAAGGGTTTCTACACAGTGAGAAGTGGTTACAGAATAATGGTCCATCTAGCAACTTCAGAATCTTCGGTCTAATAACTCAACCTTACAACGCTAGTGGCGTGTCTTTTAGAGCTAGAAAATCCCCTCACCTCCCTCTCTCCCCCCCAAAAAAATAAAAATTTTTGCTTGGAAATGTTAACGAAACGCTATTCCAACCCTTGTCAACCTTTTTGAGATGAAGATAATGAATCAATGGAAATGCCAGACCTGTGAAGACAAAGCTGAAACAATCCCACATGCTCTGATTTGGTGCAAATGAGCCAAAGAAGTCTGGTCCATAACCTCTTTTGATTACTTGTTGTGAAATGAAGGAAATCCCTCAATACAGGATCTTCTTCGAAAAGTTCTCCAAGCTGCAAAAAAAAAAAAAAGGTTTGAATTGGTTTTGTGTAATTCTTTGGAGCATTTGGTGGAATAGGAATACCTTTCTTCATGAAGGTAATCTAAAACCTACTCAGGACCTAATAAATTGGTCCATTGACTATCTAAAAGATTTCCAAGGAGCAAAGTCAGCTTTATCATCTGACTCGATCTCCTCAATAATTCAACCTCAAAATGTTTCCTCTTGGCACCGTACTCTTGCAAATTTTCTGAAGATCAACATAGATGTGGCTTTGAAATCAAAGCAACTTAAGGCAGGTCTAGCAGCCATAATTAGAGATAGCAAAGGTTGGGTTATTACACCTCTGTCTAAATAATTTTTTGGTAATTTCACAGCAAAAATAGGCGAACTAGTTGCCCTTTGTGAAGGACTCTTGTTTGCCAAATCGTTGAACTTGCAAATTTGGAATGGGAAGTAGATGCAAGCAACGTCGCATTAAGGATCTCCTCTAATGTAAACTTTTTAGACGATGCTAGTTACTTAGTTTCAGACATTAAAAGGTTATGTTTTGAGCTAGGTCATTCTAAATGTAGCCACATTCCTAAGAGATGCAATGATGCTACCCACTTTCTAGCAAACTTGGTCCTATCCTCCAATCAAGAGATGGTCTGGTTGAATACTAGCTTGAATGATGTTCTTTCTTTTGGTTAATATAAGTTTTATTTCTTCAAAATAAAAAAAAAAAAGTTCGGGTTGGTTCGATACACACAGTAACAACACAAAGCCCAATCTGGATTCGGAGTGCATTAGGCCTAAAATTATTAGTCTTGACACCTCTACTCACATCATATGATCGAATATGAGCTGTTACTAGATTGAATGTGTGTTTTCTATTATCGAGATTATAGTTGAGCATGGGATATTGCTTAATGTTTTTTTGTCACTCGAGTCACATCCATGAAATATGATCAAATTACAGTTCAAAAGGAAAAAATAAAAAATAAAAAATCAAATCAAATATGATCAAACGACATTCAACAATAATATATATTTTGTTAACAAGTCGTTTTTGGCATTTGGCATTTGAATCTCCGTTACATTGTATAGAATGGCCTCTATGTTTATAATTCAATGCATAATTTTAAAATTTGATAAAACACTCCACTTCATGCCAAGGCATGTAGGGTGGGGGACTCTACATGCCTAATCCCACCATAATTCTTATCATATATGCAGGTTCAAGAAGAGGATCCCCATTTTATTTATTTTTAGACTAGAAGGATCCCTATTTCTGTTATAAGCACTTAAATGACCAGACAGCCAACCTATTTGTCTTCCTCGCATTCATGATCATTCCTTTCCAGGCTGTCTTTCTCGTCCTAAACATAAATTTAATCATCACATACAATAAAATATCAGACTTAGGAGTCCAAATTTATCATTGGTAGATTCACACATGAGTGATCTTAAAAATAAATCGTATCATGATTGTGATTGGTTTAGCTGAACAACTTTGATTATCATGATTGTGATTGGTTTAGCTAAACAACAACTTTGATTGTGGTCGTGGAAATTTCCCTAATAAGACAGAAAGGTCCAGCGTCTACATCACTTGTTCACATGCTACAGCGTGTCTCACACCCTCATAAAGCTAGTCAACTTCCCAAAATTAGATATTTAGAGGGCATCCAGGTAATTTCATTCTACAAAAGAGGAAGATAACATCAGAATTTCTTTATTTTCAAAAAAAAAAAAAAAAAATGCATCATAATTTCTCTGAAGGGTGTACTAAATCTAAAATTTATTAAAATTTAGTAATTTGTTTTCTTAATAATAGATTTTGATAGAATTTACTTCATATTGATTTTCTTAAACTTTGTTAAAAAATCTAATGAAATCTTGAAGGAATTATAAAATTTATTATAAATTTTTATTTAATAAAAATCACTTTAAACTCTATTTTAATTCATCACTTGAATGAAATAGGTGAAATCAATAATTTTTTAATACACTTAGATTTTTTTTTTTTAGATTTTATATAAACTTAAATTAAATATACCTAGATTTTAATGAATTATATATAAATCTAAATTGAATACACTTATATTTCAATGGAATCCATTCAGATATATATTGAATACATCTAAACTTCTAAAATCTATTAAATTTCAATAAAATCTTAAATTGAATATACCCTCTAAATTTTTACATATTTTAGAAGTACAAATAAAAATAAATGCTATTAATATATTGAAATTTTAACTATACTTTTATCTCCCACCAATATTTTAATAAATGTTTGTCAAAATATTAATATATACTTCCTTATTGGCAAATGATTTCTTGGGTTTGCACGCATTTAATAATTGACCATATTTGGGTTTGCACACATCTAACCCAAGCTCCAAAAGGGTATATACGTAAAAAAACGTGTCCGAGTCGAGACAAGAAAGAGAAACCGGGTGGTCAAAACTGGTATTATAAAAAGCAAGACCCAGGTAGCTTATAATTTAATCAACAATCCAAAAAAAGCAAAAATTCATGCCAAAAATGATTTCCTCGTTGTCAGGTGACTCACGTTATTCCTCTAATCGTCCTTTTTAATTCTCTAATTTAATCTTCTCTTTCGCTTTTTCCAAATCCATTTCTTGTTAATTGCACTCAGACACGTACTCGTTTCCTTGTTTACATCTCTTCCAATTTCTAGGGTTTCAATCCATTTTTCAACCTTTTGAATTCATAAACAATCTGCAAGGTAATGACTTTGAATTCTCGCTTAGTGGAATTTGGGTAGTTGTAGTTGGGAATAAAAAGTTGTGATTTTGATGCTTGAAAATGTTATCTTTAGTGGGAATTGTTGAGACCTGGTATGTGGGGTGTCATTAGGTGCAGTTGAGTTGTGTTTCTAAATTTGCAAGTGTGCGCTCTGTTGTTGATGATGATTTTTTTTTTTTTTTTCTTTTCCCTTTTAATAGCGAATAAAAAACTGAGATTTTGATGCTTAAAAATGTTGTCTTTGGTGGAATTTGTGTATATTTGGTACCTGGTTATCATTCGATGAAGTGAGTTGTGTTTATTAATGTTGTTGATGA
This sequence comes from Dimocarpus longan, assembly GCA_022984855.1. Taxonomy (NCBI): domain Eukaryota; kingdom Viridiplantae; phylum Streptophyta; class Magnoliopsida; order Sapindales; family Sapindaceae; genus Dimocarpus; species Dimocarpus longan. The sequence goes on from CM041026.1 coordinate 2,268,022, forward strand.
TGATAAAAGCTGAGGTTTTGATGCTGAAAAATGTAATTTTTGGTGGAGTTTGTTTTAACCTGGCATGTGGGTATCATTAAATGAAGTGAGTTTGTGTTTCCAAAATTGCAGTATGTGCTCTGCTGTTGATGCCTAAATTTGACATTGTTTGATTGTTTTAATCTTTTGATTTGAAGCAAATGAGACCTTTGAAGTTCTGATTTTTGAGAGAGTAGTGGCAGGATTTTAATTTTTACTGTTCCATTATGGGTATTGTTTTTAAAAAAGAATGAAACAAGCAGGTTCATGATTGATTGTTTATAGTGGGTTTAATTGGTGAGTTATGATTATCTGCTGAAATTTATGGTTTTCTACTTTTAGCAATTTCTAGCTTTTAATTACTGAAATGATACCTTTGAAGTTTTGAAAGAGTAGTGGGGGGATTTTATTGTCTGTTACAGATACTTTTATTTATTTTTAAATAAAACAAGCAAGTTGGTATTTCATTGTTTATGGTGCTTTAATGCAATTTCGATTAAGTTGTTAATTATCTGCTCAAATTGATGGTTTTCTGCTTTTAGGGTTCTGGTTTGTTGCTGCCGCTAGCTTTTAAGGATTTGGACTTTCTTGGCGTGATTATGGGGCTTTGTTGGTCATCGGTAAGTGTCTTGGTGTTTGTGGAACTCTTTTCAAAAGGAAATCAGATGTTTCTGTTTGTGCATACATGAAGTTTCCATTTTTGTTCTGGACTGGTGTTTAAAATGGATTTTAAAACTAGGTACATTGTGAACCTTCCCAATGTTGGTCTGTTAGTGTAATCTTCTTTGGGTTTTTATGTATGTTGTTTTCGAACTTGATGTTGTAATGTAAATTGCTGGTTTTTTGTTCTGACGTTGTTCATGTCCATGATTCTTGTAGAATCCAAATGACGGAGATGAGTCTGATCAGCATGTAGAGTTTGCTTCTGGGAATGTTACTCTTATAACCACCAAAGAGGGTTGGGATCAAAAGCTTTCAGAAGCTAGTAGGGAGGGCAAGATTGTAAGTCTATTTATCACTTTTTGTTCAGGCAAGAGAATTGAGACGTAATAAATGGCATCTGGGTGCTTGATTATCGTTTTTTCAATAGTTGGCATGGGTGTTTTTCGACCAAGTTCATTATTTTTTGGTGAATTATACAAATTGAGGGCATGCCCCCAATTCTAGTGTTTACATGTCTCACAATTTATGCATATCGGGTTAGGCCTTATTAATAGTGTAATGCTGAAGCATTCAGTAATTTTTTGAAACCAAAAGAATTATAAAGAGATCCTATGAAAAATTTGTTGGCCTCGTATTCTTAGAAATTAAAGATGTCATTTTTTTACATTGTGCGTCAAAGACTAGTCAGGACTGGCTATGAAATTTAAAATGATTTGATATATATTATCTAAAATAGAATTTTGACCAATATAATAGCTTCTCTCTATGTAACTTTATTGTCTAACTAGCAATGTTATGGATTTATAAGAACAACTTGGGCTCCTGGTACCTGCTGGTTTTGCTTTTATATTATATTTTCCTTACCCTGGATGGACTGCTTTCTGCTGTTCAAATTCTCAATTTGCAAGTCCTTTTTTTTTTACCTTTCGCTGACACAGAAATTGGGTCATGTTAGCTTTTGTATAGTTACAGGATAGTTATGTGAGTGAGTTTTATTTAGGTTTTGCTTTTTTTTTTTTCCCCTTAATTTTGAACTTTTTATTTTTGTGACCCTTGGATTTCAATCCATACACCATATAGTAGTTAAATCCTTGATTTATATCATGAATGTTTCGTTATTCAGTTCCTTTACCTGATTGAACAGGTGATTGCAAACTTCAGTGCGACATGGTGTGGTCCTTGTCGAATGATTGCACCTTTCTACTGTGAGCTATCTGAGAAACATCCTTCATTAATGTTTTTAGTGGTGGATGTTGATGAACTAACTGTAAGTAACAGAAATTTCCTTCAAACTAGATTTGATGAAAGCTATTTTACTGCAGTTAAAATGTTTTATCTTGTCATTGCCTGCCTTCATTTGGCATATTTACCACAGAAGGTTCTATCCCTCCTTGGATGACACTGCCATAACTAATGTTCAAAAAAAATATAAGAGCGAGAAAATTGATAAGCTGTTAAATGGTCTAGTTGATCAAGCATATATTAAGTACATTGATGAACTTTACCTGTGCATTATGTGTGATGCAGGAGTTCAGTACATCATGGGATATTAAAGCAACTCCTACGTTTTTCTTCCTTAGAGATGGGCAACAAATTGACAAACTTGTAGGAGCAAACAAGCCAGAGCTACAAAGGAAGATAACTGCCGTTATAGATTCAACAGCCCACCATCAAAAATGACCCTCCCAATGGTTTTCCAATTTCAGTAAGAGGGCAAAGTGAATATTTATCTGTACTTTGGTGTTAGTAGTTTGGTTGCTTGATTGTGAGAAATGTTTTTTCTTGTATATTAATGCACTTGTAATGAAGAAATGAATCATGTGAGAACTCTTTTTGTTACCTCTATTTGCCTATTTAGCTTGTGAAATTCTTGGAGTAATTGTCTTACTTTGCTGGTTATAATTATTTTCAACTGAAGTTCTCTGATCATATTTGGAGTGGGGTTCATATAGCCCATATTTCTCTCTTTCTTTGTTTTTTTTTTTTTTTTTTTTTTTTTTTTTTTTTTTTTTCTAATTAAAAAAAAAAACTCCTTTTTTGTGACAAAAATCTCGTTTGATATCAAAATCATCAAATTTTTTACTTTTTGACAGTCACTGAAAATATCAACAGAAACTGTATAACAACGAAAAAGTTGAATGAAAATTTATGATATTAAAAGTTGGTTAAGTCGGATCAAATTTTCAATATTCAGACACAAAATAAATAATATTAATACTTGATGAAGATTTATGATATTTTAATACTTAAAGTTAGATGATGTAAAATAATAGGTTGACTGGATTTGATAAAAAAAATCCAAAAATAAATGAAGAAAATAAAAAATAAATAAATAAATAAGAGCTGGAAAATTCAAAATGAGTTGGATAGAGTTTAAAATAGTTAGTTCAAACATGTATAACATTGACACATGAATAAAAGCAAAGTCTATTATAATTTAGAGTAAATAACAATTTAACTACTCACAATATATATATATATATATATATATATATATATGGATGGAGTCAAGTTTTTTATTTTATTATAATGAACCCCCCCATCGTTAGTCAAAGTCTATTAAAGTCAACTGAGGATAGAATTGTCATTTGAACTTATTTATTTTTTTTATTTTTAAAACAAATTTTAAAAAATTTAAAATAAATAAAAATTTTAAAAAATCAATATTTCATTTGAAAAAAAATATATATATATATATATAAATTAAATAAAAAATTGCAAAAAAAAAAGGGAGATCCAATTAGCATCTTCATAACCCCACCCCACCTAAAAAAAAAAAAAAAAAAATTCATGTTCAACTAAACCAAAAAAATCAACCATCTATTTTTGACCCAAAATAAAAAAAATCAGCTCAACAAAATCAAATCTTCATCCATCCCACTCAAAAGTTAGCTCAACAAAATCAAAATCAAAATTCATCTTCATCAATCTGCTCAACAACAGAAATTGAAGAAAAAAAAATCAACAAAAATAAAGGAAAAAAAAAAACCTAGAAATTTGGTTTCAGTCCTCCCTGGAAACTTGGATTTCCAAACGACTGTAAACCCAAAAAACTAGGTTTCTAGTCACACCTACCCATGGACGATGACCTACATTAACACTTACCCACAACCACCCATCAAACTCATCCATAGGACATCAAACACACAACGTCCAACAAATACCTACTACACCCGCCAACACCCACGTTGAACACCCAAAAACCAGTCATCCACCACCACCACCAAAATCATCAAAATCTACATAAACCAAAATCATAATAAATAAAACTAAAAAAATGATAAAAAAGAAAACTCATATGGGTTCGAATCGACGAACCTAGATGAAGGTTCATTTGGATTCATCCATTCAAACTCGATGAAACTTCACCTGGATTCAAATTGATGAACTTAGATGAAAACCTATCTAGGTTTAAATCAACGAACCTAAATATTTGAACTTTCATCTAGGTTCATCGATTCGAACCCAAATGAAACTTCACCTGGATACGAATCGACGAACCTAGATAAGGTGGTTCATCTAGGTTTGAGAAGAATAAGAAGAAGAGAAGAAGAGAAGAAGGAAAGGAAGAAGAGGAAGAAGAGAGAGATAGATAGAGAAAGAGAGATGGTAACTATTGTTGGTGGAAGAAAAAGAAGAAAATAAAAGGGCTGGTGCGACTGACTTTTCATTTATTTTTTTTAAAAAAAAATTTAATTATTTTTTAAATTTATTTTCATTTTTTAATTTTTTTTAAAAAAAACATGGTGAGGTCATTTTAGTCTTTTAGTCATATTTATACTGTTTACTATCAATTTTAACAGAGATTCTCCAACGGCAAGTTGCTAAATTATAATAAAACGAAAAACTTGACTCCGCCTGTAAATATTTTATTTATGAGTGTTTAAATTGTAATTTGCTCTATAATTTAATACTTAATATTGATTATATAAATTTAGATTAACTGTGATTTGATTAAAAAAAAAAAAAAAACTAAAGTAAAAGAAGAAAATAAGTAAAACGTCAAAAGTCAATTTGAATTTTGAATCTTAAGGGAAAAAAAAGTATAACATTACTTGAATGAAAATCTATGAAATTTAAAGGGAAGATTTCAATTTCGTCCCAATGTTTTAGAAGAGCTTCACTTTTTTAAATGCAAATTAATTTATGAACCCATCATTTCTATAATTTTAGAAAATTCATTATTTGCGTTCATGTTATTAATTTTTTAATAGTCAAACTTAACATAAATGGTAGTACACATCATAAATGGTAGTACCCATCACCACATTGATTCACTCACAACATCACCCACCCAATCAAACACATTAAATTGCCATCACACAAACCACGCAAACCAGCATCAATCAACATAGTGGCTCCAATGAGTGATGGACCAACATAAGGATCAGATGGCGAAGGAGAAGCTGAAGAAGAATGAGAGAAAGTTGAAGAAGTAGACGAAGATAAGGTTTTGACCTAAAAGCTATGAATAATGAAAAAGTTGAGATTGAAGGGAAAGGTGAAGGTTTTGACCTAGAAGCTATGAATAATGAAAAAGCAAAGATTATAGGAGAGAGAGAGAGATAGAGAGAGAGAGAAAAAATTATATTTTTTATTTTAATTTTTAATTTTTATATTTTATTGTCTTTGTTAAAAATATTTTAATGATGAATTAATTTTTCATCCATATTTTTCCTTTTGCCCCTAGATTTAAACGGTCAATATTTTCAAATAATGAAATCAATGACAGTCAGAGGCAATGTTGTCCTTTCACCCACATCCTAAGGTTATTTTAAGTATTTATTTTAACGTCAATAGGATTTTTAGTAAATTTCAAACTAAAGGTAGCCAAATGGAGAATAAGGCAATACTACGGGCGGGTTTTCGAGATTTTTCCTTTTTATTAATTTATATTCAGTATATTTTCATTAACAATTTTAGTTAAATGTATAAATTGAATTTAAATTTAAAATTTATTATTAATTAATTTTTATTTTATTTTTACATTGATCTATACATAATAGATTTTTATTAATAAACATAGATAACATGGAATATCTTTTTTGGCCATCCACAACAACAAATTTAAATATTAAGTTAACATTGAATTATTTGAAGAGTAATTGGAAACAACAATGAGACTAGGTAGTGTACTGAGACACTAGGGTTATTGGAATTCTACCAGTAAAAACGTTAAATTGTGGAATCATATTTTTTTAAAAGTAATTTTTAACAACGAATATAATTAATAATATTAAACAAGTTAAAAAGTGCGGTATTATTGACAATATGATATTAGCTCAGTAGTAAATCACTTATATTTAGAAGTCTTTGGTTCAAGTTATTTTTGTTTCCCAAACCCAAATTTACTTATAATATTTCAAATTCTTTCTCTCCAACCCAAGTTTAATTGTAATATATATGTATATGTGTGTGTATATATATAAATATATATATATATATATTTATATTACAATTAAACTTGGGTTTGGGAGAAAGAATTTGAAATATTATAAGTAAATTTGGGTTTTGGAAACAGAAATAACTTGAACAAAAGACTTCTAAATATAAGGGATTTACTATTGGGCTAATATCATATTGTCAATAATACCTCACTTTTTAAATATTTTTAAATATACCGGCTCAACAAGTTAGCAGGTTGTTAGCAGTTTGCATTTTTAAAAGTGTATGTATACCTCAGGTGTACATTAGCAAATTATAATTTAACTACCCAGTTTGAAAGTAATTACGTATGGAGTCAATTTTTTATATTAATTACAACAAACCCCCTATCATTAAGGAATCTCCGTTAAAGTTAATTAAGACAAAGATAAAATTTTCTTTTGATCTTATTTTTTATTTTCTTTTAAAATAAATTTTAAAAACTTTAAAATAAATTAAATAAAAAAATGTGACCTGCGTACAGCGGTCTGCGTCGGATGTATACGTACACTTTTAAAAATGTGACCTGTTGACAACCTAGTAACTTATTGAACCAGTATATATATATATATATATATATATATATGTAGAGCAAATTATAATTTAACTATCCAGTTTGAATAATTACAGACGGAGTTAATTTTTTGTTTTAATTAGAACAAACCTCCTTATCATTGAGGAATCTTTGTTAAAGTTAATTAAGATAAGAGTAAAATTGTCTTTTTATTTTGTCTTTGATTTTCTTTAAAAAAATTCTAAAAATTTTAAATAAATTAAATAAAAAAAATTAATCGAATCTCCACCGTCCATCTTAGAATGGACAGTAGAGATTAATTTGAGAATACACAAAAAAAATAAAATAAAATTTAATTTAATGAAAAAAAAATTAATTTAAAATTTCTATTAGATCTCTTGATAAAAAATTGAAAAAATAAATTAAAATTAAAATATTAAAATTTAACTATAAAAAATATTTTTAAATATAAAAAATATAATTTTTTTTAAATGGATTTAAGTCTTATATCTCCAAAATAGGCAATCAATATCAATTTGAAAAAAATAAAATACCAAAATAAACAAAAAATCTTTTGTATTTTTAAAAAAAAAAATTGAAGAAAAAAATTGTAAAGATCCAATTTTTAGATTGGATCTCCACCGTCCATCTCGTCAGATGGACGGTGGAGATCTCCATTCATCCAAGCCACCCACCAAATCTCTCTCAACCTCTTTAATCCAGCTCACTTGCTAGTAAACTCTTATTGACGAGATCAATCAAAAGCTCAATCAAGCTATCCCCTTATTTATCTTCCGTTCACTCTTTTTCTTCCACTTCTCACTTTTGTCTTCTTCATCTTCTGTTGTGTTCTTCTTCTTATTCCACTTGTCTATTTTAGAGATTGGGTTCTGTTTGATGATGATGATTGATGATTTACCAAACTAGAGGAAGGGGTTATGATTTTGGTGTTGGTCGAACTTGATGAAAGGGTTGCAAACCAGAGAATTTGAGGGGTTGAACTGGTTGTGGCTTTGGTGGGTTATGGTGGTCAGATCTGGTTTCAAGCTTAGAGAACTTGAAGATTTATAAAAGATCCATGGTTCTAGAGAACCATAAAGATGTTCTTCATATGAGCTCGTCAAACCCAGATGAAGAACAACTTCATCTCATCTACCGTTCCAAAGAACCAAATGAATGTTCTTCATTTAGGTTCGACGAACCCAGATGAAGAATTCAGTGATGTTCAATTTTTTTTTTTTTATTTATTTTTTTTTTTGAGAAACATGTTCAATTTCATTTTTTTAATTTGTATTTTTTTTGTTCTTCTTTGATGAAGAAATGATGAGATGATGATGTGGTTATGGCTAGGTTTTGTAGAGTTTTGTTGAAGATTTGGTAAATGGTACTTGATCCGATAGATGAAGATGGAATGATGATAAAGATTTGGTAGATGAAGAATCTAGGGTTCTTTTGTCAATAAAATGAAGAACAAAAACATTTCTTCGCTTTAAATTTTTATTGTTTATTTAATTTATTTAATTTTTAATTATTTTTTAAATATCTTTTTGAAATATAATTAAAAGTGAGGGCATTTTAGTCTTTTTGTCAGTTCATTGTTAACTTTAACAGAATTTCCCAACGACAACGGAGATTTATTATAATAAACATTAAAATTTGACTCTGTCTGTAATTATTTTCAAACCGGATAGTTAAATTATAACTTGCTCATATATATAATATTTTTACAATTAGATATATCTGATTTTAAAAAGTAAGGACTAATCAATCAAAATTATTTATTATATTTGAATTAAATAGGAGAGAGAATTTGTTTTAGAAAAAAGAATGCAGTTGATGAATTTAATTGGTTCATTATTACTTTTTAAAATTAGGTATATCTGATTACAAAAACTATATGTGTGTGTGTGTAAAGTGAGGTATGGATATAACTAAGGAATCAAGCCTATGGATCCATTGAGCATCAATGAAAGACCTGTGACAAGGGCTCGAGCTAAAAGAATGAAGGAAGGTTTAAATGGGCTCATTCAAGAGATTTGGGCCAAGAGTCTTACACAACATGGCTTGGATGGTTTGGAGGGAACATCGAGGTTTCAAAATATCATTCAAGTTCAAGACTCAGTCCAAGAACATTAATCTTGAGGCTTGGATAGCAATTTTAATACAAATTGGGCTATTATTTATTTATTGTATTAATTTGGACTTAATTTGTATTATGGGTTGGGTTTTAGATTATTTTAGTATATTTACTTTTATATTGGGCTTTTAATTATTATGCTGAGGGTTAATTAAATTAGGATTTTATTTTAGTTTTCTATTAGGTTTAGAGTTGAGAGTTTATTTTGGTTTCCTATTAAATTTAGGATTGTATGCCTATTAAAAGCTTGTTAAACCTAAAGTTTGATCAGAAGTTTATTGAATAAAGTTTTAATTTTTCTTTATTGTTCTTTTGAGAACTTTGAGATTGCATCAAGAATTATTCTTGATTAAACAAGCTTGACTTATCTCCCACATTCTTATCTCTTTCTTGGGAGTGGCGTCGTTATATCTTTGGTTTTTGATTCTTTAATCAACGGGTCAAAGATTCTCTATAATCTGAATTAACTTTCTTAGGGGTTGTGTTTCAATTTGGTCGTGGGTGTCGTATCTTTATATACGGGGTTCACATCAGTTGGTATCAGAGCTTTTGTTAATTAATTCAGGTTTGAATTTTCAATTTAAGTTTTCTTATTCTGATTTCTTTAGCCGTACATCAATATCTGATTTTCTTTTTCTTTAGCCGCAATTCTTCAATTCAATTTTTGTTTGTCGTATAAGCTGTATCTTGGTGTGCCTTCTTTAATAATTGACTGAATTTGCTGAATATCATAGCCCATAGTCAATTTTCTTTTGTCTGACTTTCCGTTCTTTAATAGGACGCACCAACCACCATCAATGTTCAATTCTCTAATTTGTCCATCTGTCATCCATCAATAACCTTGTGTGTGATCTGCTTCAAATTCATTAATTTTTTATTCTTTAACTTGCTGGTTCAATAACTTTGCAGCATAACAATCAGTTCTACTTTGTGTTATTTTATTTCTGCTTCCTCCATCACATACTGGTTTCATAATTGATTCTCTTCATCCACATAGAACCATCATTGTGACCGATTACAACAATCTTGGTTTGAATTTAAACCGTATCATCAATCAGGATTCTTGAAACACATTCTAGGGTTTCTTGAATTCTTGATTCATTATCATATTTGTCTCTTGATTTGCAAGATTCATATCAATATCTTGTTTTTGGTTCCCACAATTTACAATCCATATAAAGTGCATTCTAGTTTGATTTAGGGAAAAAAAAAAAAAGAAGAAAAGAAACAAAATTCGAAAAAAAAAAGAAGAAAAAAGAAAAGAAAAGAAAAAAAAGTTTGAATGCCATAAATTGCTTGGATTGAAGTGAGTTGATATTAATTTACCTTATTTGCAATTCAAGATCTTTGCGGTGTTTGAAATCTTTTCTTGAGATCAGATTGCTTTTCGTTATTTCATCATTCTAGTGTCATTGTTGGTCCTTATTTCTTTCATGTTCTTTGTGTGTGCGTTTTTCTTTGTCGAGATTTGTCTAGGGCGATTATTTCAAGGTTGACCTTGTTGTGATTGATTAGTTCTATAAAGAATTTAGTGAGAAAAGTTTAAGTGTGGACAGAGAGTGTTGAGTTAAATCAAAATCATTGAGTGTCAAACACGTGAGCGATTAGAGTGAAACATATGAGGAAGTGTTGTGAGGTTACTTTTACTAACATTCTTACAGGTGTCAATCATGTCTACGGATAACGATAAAGAAGTTGAAGGAGGAGAAAAGGGTAATGAGTAGTTTGTTCTCAAAGCGATGCAACAACAATTTAAGAGGATGAACATGGTGTTTGGAGAGATTAGGGATCGAATGGATAAGCAAGATGAGGCCATAGCTACTTTGCAAAGGGGGCAACAAAGGAGAGCTCCGGAAAAGCGTAGTGGTAATGATGAATTTGAAGCTGATTATGGGGTGTTCTATGGAGAAGATTTGGAAGGAGATGACAATGCCATTAATGTTAATAGGGGCCGAATTAGAGGGGGTAGAGGTGGTCGTAGAGGTAGAGGTAATGGCAATGGAGATCGTAGGTACTATAGCGATGGGAATGAGAGAGTAAGATGAAATGATAGACCCAATAGACCGGATAGAGATCTCGATAGCATTAAGATGAAGATACCCTCTTTCCAAGGGAAGACTGATCCTGATGTGTATTTAGAGTGAGAGAAACAAGTGGAGTTAGTCTTTGAGTGTCATAATTTTACTGAGGAGAATAAGGTGAAGTTAGCCGCAGCTGAATTTATGGATTATGCTGTGGTTTGGTGGGGCCAAGTAGTGCTAAATAGAAGAAGAAATGAGGAACGTCCTATAAACACTCGGGGTGAGATGAAAACTATTATGAGGAAGCGGTTTGTTCCTATATCATATTACAAGGAGCTTTACCGACGATTGCAGAGCCTAACACAAGGTTCTAAGAGTGTGGAGGACTATTATAAGGAGATGGAGATAGCCATGGTCAGAGCTAATATAGAGGAGGATAGAGAGGCTACTATGACAAGATTTCTACAAGGATTGAATGAAAATATTGCCAATATTGTTAAGTTGTAGCATTATGTGGAGCTTGAGGACTTGATCCATATAGCTATGAAGGTGGAGAGGCAACTCAAAAGAAGGGGTTCGATGTCACGATATGGTAGCAATTCAGGTTCCACATCCACTTGGAAGTCGAATTGGAGTAGAAAGGAAGATAAGGCAACTCAAAAGCTTAAGGCTGAAACTACTAAGCCTAAGGAGGGTAGAGATAGAAGCCATGATAAGGGCAAGGCCGAGGCAACCCAAGGGAGAAATAGGGATATCAAATGTTTTAGGTGTTTGGGAAGAGGTCACATAGCTTATCAATGTCCTAACAAACGAACTATGATCTTGAGGGAGGATGGAGATATAGAGACCGAAGGGGAAAGTGATGATGATGAGATGCCACCTTTGGAAGATGCTAGTGATGTTGAAATTGAGTATCCCGCAGATGGAAAGTTCTTAGTGGCAAGGCGTGCTTTAAACGTGCAAATGAAGGAAGAAGATGATGAGGTGCAATGTGATAATATTTTTCATACTAGATGCCATATCAAGGATAGGGTGTGTAGTGTGATTATTGATGGGGGTAGTTGCACCAATGTTGCTAGCACCGAGTTAGTGGAGAAACTGAGTTTACCTACTTCAAAACATCATAGATCATACAAATTGTAATGGTTAAACGATTATGGATAGGTGAAGGTAACAAAACAAGTGCTAGCTCATTTCACTATTGGTAGGCACAAAGATGAGGTGTTATGTGATGTTGTACCTATGCATGCTAGTCACTTGCTTTTGGGTCGGCCATGGCAATATGATAGGAGAGTAATGCATGATGGGTTTAAGAATAGATATTCTTTTACCATGAATGGGCGAACGATCATTCTAGTACCTTTAACACCTAGACAGGTGTATGAAAATCAAGTGAGGATAAAAGAGAGTGAGAGAAAAAGAGAGGTCGAGAGTTCAAACACTAGTGAGGCCGAAAGAAAGAGAGTTGAGTGTGAGAAAAAGAGTGACAAAACACTGGAGCGTGTGCAAAAGAAAATTGGGAAGGTCGAGTGTAGAAGAGAGAATGAGAGGAAGAAAAGTGAGAAAAAGAAAATAAGTATTTATGCAAAAGAGAGCGATGTGAGAGCTGCTTTTCTTGCCAAGCAGCAAATGTTTGTACTTTTGTACAAAGAGCAGCATTTTTCTAACTCTGACCTTAATGTTTATTTACCTAGTGTTGTTACAACTCTTTTACAGGATTTTAAGGATGTATTCCCCGAGGAGATGCCCGATGGATTACCACCGAAGAGGGGAATAGAGCATCAAATTGATTTCATACCCAGAGTTGCAATTCTAAACCGACCCACATATAGAAGTAATCCCGAGGAGGCAAAGGAGCTTCAAAGGCAGGTTGAGGAGCTGATGAAAAAAGGGTATGTAAGGGAGAGCATGAGTCCATGCGCCGTACCGGTTTTACTTGTGCCTAAAAAGGATGGGACTTGGTGTATGTGCGTCGATTGTAAAGCTGTCAATAAAATTACAGTTAAGTATCGACATCCCATACCTAGATTGGATGACATGTTAGATGAGTTGCATGGACCTTGTGTGTTTTCTAAGATGGATCTTAAAAGTGGATATCATCAAATTAGAATAAGAGAAGGAGATGAATGGAAAACTGCATTTAAAACGAAACATGGTTTGTATAAGTGGTTAGTTATGCCTTTTGGTTTAACTAATGCACCTAGTACTTTCATGAGATTAATGAATCATGTTTTGCGTTCTTTCATTGGAAAATTTGTTGTGGTCTACTTTGATGACATATCAGTGTATAGCAAGAGCATAGATGAACATGTTAGACATTTACATTGTGTGCTTGATGTGTTAAGGAAAGAAAAGTTGTATGTTAATTTGAAAAAGTGTTCCTTTTGCACGGATAAGATTTTGTTTTTAGGTTATATCGTTACATCAAAAGGGATAGAAATAGATGAGGAGAAAGTTAAGGCTATTAGAGAGTGGCCTAAACCTAGCAATGTTAGTGAAGTACGTAGCTTTCATGGGTTGGCTAGTTTTTATAGGAGATTTGTTAAGGATTTTAGCACCATAGCAGCACCACTAACTGAGGCTGTGAAAAAGAGTGTGGGTTTCAAATGGGGTAGTGAGCAACAACATGCATTTGAATTGATTAAGGATAAATTGTGTACTGCACCATTGCTTGCTTTACCTGATTTTTAATGAAAATAAAAAAATGTGTATAAAAAATTGATAGAGAAAAAAAAATTAGGGGTGGAGATCTTGGATGAGTTTTTTTTCCCTCCAAAGGTAATGGAGATCCTTGGGGTCTCCATTGCCACCTGAAGACCTTCTCCAACTTTGACTTCTTTTTATTTTTCTCAATTCTTATATTTTAGTTATATTTATTCTACTGTCTTTTATTTTCTTAATTTTTGAAATTATTACGGATAGTGGATATTTCTAACTTTTATTTACATTAATTTATCTTAATGATAGTTTAGTAATTTTCTAATTTAATAAGGGGATGCATTTTTTCTTGATTAATTGTGGTCAGCAACTAAAAATAATGAATTTCACTAAAGCCATGTTTGTTACATAGGTTTGGACTAGGTTTGAATAAAATCCAGTCTAAACCTATGTTTGATAATAACATGGGATTAGAAAATTCTTTTTTATCTTGCTCAGGTAGGTTAAATGAAACCCATCAGACAAGTAGGATAAAATTGTCTAGGGTTTTATTTTAGTTTATTTTTTTGATCTTTCGTGAAAATCAGAAGAAAAAGAAGAAGAAGAATCAGGAGCAAATAGAGAAGAGATAATGGAGGTATAACCGATGAGCAATGAAGGAAATAGAGGTCTAGATCAGGTGGAACGGTGGTGTTATGTGTGCAGAGGAAGCAAGGTGGAGGCATTGTCTGTACAGAGTTAATTGACAGTGTGACCAAGTTTGGACAAGGTGGAGGCAACGATGGCGTTAGTGAGAAACGTGAAGGAGTATTAGGCGAGGTGCTGAAGGAGAGGGAGAGAAATAATTTGGTTAGGCAAAATGAGATGGCGATGACCAAAGTGCAAGAGATAGGAGACAAGTAGGATAAAATTGTCTAGGTTTTATTTTAGTTTATTTTTTTGATCTTTCATGAAAATCAGAAGAAAAAGAAGAAGAAGAATCAAGAGCAAAGAGAGAAAAGGTAATGGAGGTGTTATCGATAGGCAATGGAGGAAATAGAGGTCTAGATCAGGTGGAATAGTGGTGTTGTGTGTGCAAAGGAAGCAAGATGGAGGCGTTGTCTGTGCAGAGTTAAATTAACAGGCGACAACGACATGTGTCCACTAGGTTTGGACAAGGGGGAGGCAACGACGGCATTAGTGAGAAACGTGAAGGAGTATCAAGCGAGCTGCTGAAGGAGAGGGAGAGAAATGATCTAGTTCGGTAGAATGAGATGACAACAACGACAGTGCAAGAGACAAGAGACAGGCATGACAAAGCTTGGATGGAATCACGACATCGGTGAAGTTAATTTGGTGGAGAGGGAGAGAGTGACGATTGAGCATGCTTTGACTTTGATTCGACCTAAAAATAGATTTGTTTATTTTTAAAAATAATTTAATTTTTTAAATTTGATTTATCATATCCTATATTGCAGCAAATATATCATAACACTAATTTATTCAAGCCCATACTACACCAAACATATCATAACATTAATTTATCTAATTCAATCTTATCCAATCTAATTTAATCTCATGAAAATAATCCAATCAATCTCATTTGCCAAATGAGGCCTAATGGTGTGAGGGTAATCTAATATAAAAAGTTGATTTCTTGTAAAAAAACATCATCCCATGTACTAATTTGTAATTTACTCTTTATTTTTATTAAAATTTGGAATGTTACAATATTTTAACAATGTGCATAGGTTGCAATATTCGAAAGACGCTCTGTTTTATTTAGGTTCCAAAACATTACAATTTATATTTATGGTAATGCTAAACATTTCATCTTTTAATCCTATTTGTATTCCAACTAACCATGTAGCAATTGCTAAATAGATATGTTTTACAAGTGAAATAATATATGTTGATGCAAAAGTTGTCCAAAATAATCATACCAATAATAATGAATAAATTGTAATGAAAGCTCAATACATTGAGGAATAAAGAGATCGAGATTTTCTATTTATTTAATAGTGAAGTTTGTTACAAAGAAAGAAGTGGATACCTTTTAGAGTGCTCTATCCTACTCTACTTGAGGGGTTATCCCCTTTTCTGGCCCATTTCCTTTCCCCTCAGCTGAGGTTTGTGAGTTGGAAGAAAAGGGACAAAGGACCCTTCCGCTTGAAGGAAAGAAAGACCTAGACTATCATGTGGGTGGTGCTTTAGAATCCCTTTTTTACTCCTCTTTGAACATCCCTTCTGATACCTCTCTTCCTCTTAGAATACTCTCAAGTCATGGTTCTTCTTACTTGCCTCTTTCTTGAACAGTGGATGTCTTGATACATATTTTTTATTGCTTAGGGTTTATTTTCCCTCATTTTCTCATTGTCAACTTGCCTCTTGCTCCCCTTGATGTGTTTTTCTGCATCTTATCACTTGGGCTTCCTTCGGATGGTCATTTTCTCCTTTCTCATATCTCGTGCTTTTGACTCTTTCTAATTTAGATGTCGCATACGCGTGTTCCCTTTTCCTTGGTTGGCTTTATCCTTGCACCATACGGAGTGATCATTGCCTTGCCTTTTTGCACTTACTCCTTGATGCTTATTTTTCTACGATGCACTTGGTCTAGCCCTCATCTTAAGCCTAAATGCTCTGTCGTGTTGACATATAGGAGTTGACTTGTTGGTTTTTGAATTAAAGTTCACCCTTGATTGGTTTTCTTTTCCTATGGTAAGGGTAGTTTCATCCTTTGCCATTTATTTTTATTAACTTGTTGGGATTGGATTTGTATTTTCCTATGGTCAAGTCCCATAGGCTTGCTAGTGGGTGTGGATTTAATTGATCACATCAATTCAATGATGGGCTCAATTAACTTGATAGAGATGGGGTTAATTTCGCCCCTAATAATAAATCATAAATGAATAATCATTTACAGATTGTTACATCATTGTTTTGGGTGTAAATGAGATATAAAATGCAGAATTTCTACCATCGTACCTTAACAACCCAAAATATTGATAGATTGATAATGCTCACGTGACGAATTTTTTTTTTTTCATTAAATTTTTTGGTCTGTTACAATATTTTAACCATTTATAGGTTGTAATATTCTACTAAAGATGCTTTGTTTTATTCGGGTTTAGAACGTTACCTTAATCATCCATAAATCTTAGTTTGTCAACTTGCAATCATCTTCACATCATTATACTTTATTTGTGTTTTGCAAATTAGGTAAGATATCTTTATGGATTTCAAAATATTTTAGTTCTACTTTTTCCTTGATAATATTGTATGAATGCCTCTATAAATTCAGTACTAATTTAGTTTTGACAACATAAAGAACTTGTTTTTGTTAGAATTCTTTCATTCATAATCAAATTTGATTCAAAACCTGATATAAGTTTGAAGTTTTGAGAGATTTTAGAAATGAGTTCTCTTATATATATACTCTTACAGAATAACAAGAACTTGTTTCCTAATAGAATTCTTCTATTCATAATCAAAGTCAATTCAAAACCTGATATGAGCTTGAACTTCTAAAAGATTTTAGAAATGGGTGGCATGGGAAATGAGAGTGTTATTGGTCATCTTCTTTTTCGGGTATTCAATTACAAATTTAGAGATTGAAAGAGGAGGATATGATATTGGTTCAATTTTTTGATATTGAAATTGAAAATATCAAGAAAATGAATCATTTCAGCAATCTTGATGATGTAGGTGTGAGGAGTTGATGACGGAATCGCATGCCAGCTTTCGTCGATAGTGGTGTTTTGTAAAGAAGTACTATTATTTTTTTAAAGCTAACACTGAACAGGTCAAAAGGTACTATTGTTTTTTGAGAGCTAACACCGAACAGGTCAAAAGGCTACCTGAATATGTAAATGTCACACACTAGCTACATGACTTGGATGTCTACTCCTATCAGTGGAAGAAAACTACTCACACACGTTACCAAAATATACGAAGGCTACACACTAGTTGCACCACTTGGATTTAAAAAAAAAAAAAAAAAAAGACACCAAACAGGTTAAATGACTACCAAAATATGCGAAAATTACACACTAATTACATGGTCTGGATATCTACTAATATAAGTGGAGGAAAACTACCCACATGAGCTTTAAATACGAGTTGTAGTGCTTAAAATATTTTCATTAACATATTGTAATGTTCAAGATGTTTATTCTTTATTTGCTAGTGATTATATGTACAATAGTACATTATCTACAAACATGTAATGAATTTTAAGGCAACAATAGTTTGCACAAGCTTTCATTTTATTCTATTTTATTTTTTTGTCCATCGAGATATACCGTGATTAATTAAAATGCATGTCATGTCAACCTTCGTTTGAGAAAATGAATCAATCAAATTGCAAAATATTTGTCGTCTGATGGAATTATAATTATTCACTTACTGAATCCTTCAGAATTTGGAATTCGTGATCAGGTGATTTATTCCCGCTCAAGACATTTCTTATTGCACTCATTTTTTAAGTAGGGTTTTAATTACTAAAATGTACACACACCAAATTTAAAGTTCAATTTATAAGAAATGTTGCAGTTGGTGGTGCGATATAATGGCATCCATCCCTTTGGTGTGGCTTCTCTTAAGCCTCTAGTCCAAGGTTCAAACTACAACGTTTTCACCTAGTTTGTGGGTGATTTTCCCATTTCGTGTGTCTTGTCCCTCTAATTTTTGGGAGCCTTCAACATTTGTATTTGGTTTGCGGGTGATTTTTCCATATCGTGTGGTTGTCCCTCCCATTTTTGGGAGTCTAAACTCCGGACCATGTCTCAGTCTCCTAATTGATAGAGCTCAATACTGACGAATGTACTTATAATATGTCTGTAACATCCCGATAATTATTTTCGTCCGATTTATATTCGTTGATTTCATAAGTAATTTATTAAATGAGAATAAATTTGAATTTAATGAAATTCGTACGATTGTAAAATGTTTTAATCGTAATTGGTGAAAATTGAATATTTTCGAAAAAAATTTTCTCGTGTAATAAATTATTTTCGAATTTAAATAAAATAAGCAGCAAAATGAGAAGGTTAGGACAGTGTAATTAGATTGTATTATAGAGAATAATTTTTGAGTTAAATAAATGATTTATTATATAATTATTAGTATTATCATTATTATTATTGTTATTATTATTTTCCATTAAAATAAATTATGCATTTGTAGATAAAATAAGGTTATGAATAAATTTGAATAAGTTAGTGGAAGTGTCAGGTGTTAAAAATGTCAAATGGGATGTTAGTATGTGAGTAGGGGTGTAAGTGCAGAAAATAAAAAGTTTTGGGTTAATTTATAAATAATGCAAATTTTGGGGTAATTTCATAATTTCAAAAAGTTGGTGTCTATAAAAACATTTTTTTTCTCCAGATTTTTCAATTGTCTGCTGCAGCACCGACTCCTCTTCCTCCTTGTCGTGCGCTGCTTCTTCCAGTTATTTTCATTTTCTTTGCTAGTTCTTTTTACTTATTTCCAATTATTTTCTCACAATCATTAAATCTTCCTACCATCCACCTATTCTTAGTCTCTGAAATACCAAATCCATCAATTTTTCAAGAGGATTTTCGGATCTCTAAATGGGTCAAAAAGATGTAAATTGATTTTATTTGATTATTTTGTATTGAATTTTAGTTAGGGATATTCTAATACATCAATGAGCATGATTTGGTAGTTGTTTTAACTTTTGATTTCGTTATTTTGATTTATCTGTTGATTTTTGTGTATTTTTGAACCCTAGGCTAGAGTATGATTGTGTGAGAATTTATGGGAGGCTAGGGAGGCGTGAAAACCTCTCATTGGGTGAGTAGAAAGCTATTGGAAAGCCCAAATAGGTTGGTGTACACTTATTCTAAAACTTTTGTTTTATTAGTTTTGAATCAATTATATAAATCCCTTGAAACTTGTTTTGTTATTTATTTGAGATGTTAAATAGTTTTAGATGTTATTTGGATGTTAATTGTATGTTCCTGAATGAGATTATTTGATGAAAAACGGATTCAAAAAACAATTTCGGAAATAAAATACCCTATGATCGAAATTGATGTATAGCGTGCTCTAAGGGTAATTTTGTCATTTTATACCATCTGTATATTATTCGAATGATGTTTGAATGATCGATGGGTTAAAAACAAATAAATAAATAAATCTACTTGAAAAGAAATATAAATAAAGTAATAAAAATTAAATAGATAAAAAAATTCATTTATTGGAACTAATTTGTGGTAAAGAAAAAGAAAAAGGGTTTATTAAAAATTTAACTCTGAAATTAGGAGCAAAATGGTCATTTACAATGGCCATGAGAGGTGACACTAAGAAATTTGAATAATTGATGTAAATAAGTATTCATATATATATATGGGATTTAAATTTTGTTGGATTTTGAAGTGCGTGGATTTATTTTGATAAATTATTCTGAAAGATTGTTCAATTATAATTCTAATGAATTTTTAATGCAAACGAAAAAGAAAACGCAATGAAACGGAAAGAAATGAACAAGTTGAGCATCTTGATCGAATATATATATCGGAATAAAGGTATGAACATATGAAAAAGAGATGATGAATTAATTGAATATATAATAGTGTTTTATGTCGTTTATATTGATAATTTATAAGTATGAGAAAAACCGCGGCTGAAATTGTGTTTATTGGTTTTTAAATGAAATTTTTGTTAAAAGATAAAAGTTGTATGTATATATATATGTCAAAAATTTTAGTAATTAATAAATAAATTAAAGGGCCCGCGTAAAACTAATCACCGGTAGGTGGGAATTGGTAGTTGGCTAGCCAATAAGGTGAATTTTAGCAGTACTGCACCGTTACGATTGATATCAGACGTTGTATAACGGACTTTGAGAGGCACCGAGTGCTCGATCCTAAAACGGAAACAGATTGTGATATGCAACCTGGTGGATAGTCACCGAGCGGTCGTTGCCGGGGTTACCGTTTAGTCTGACTGATGCCAGTAAACCTGTTACCGATCCATGATATCATGATAGAATTTTACAAATGGCTCTAATTAAAGAAAAATTGTAGAATCGCAAATATATTTGATAAATGTTATTTGATAAAGTAAAGTGTGTGAAATACGTTAAAAAGAGAAATGATATGAGAGAAAAGGGCATTATCGTAATTAGATATGACAAGTAAGATTTGACATTTTATGTATTAATTGATATAATATCATGAACTTTATGATTGGTTAAAATTTTTAAATGATTAGTTAATGTATTACGAATATATCGTTGAAATTCATATCTTGTGTTTTGGTTTCTAATTGATGATTACGTGCTATTTTCAGAAATATAATAATGATTATGATATAAAAATTGAGTTGAAAGGATAATAGTGTAAAAGGGATTGACAACGGATTTTGAAAAAGTTTATGTGAATTGCAATTTATATTAATTCAGGTCTGATACATATATATATATATATATATATATATATATGTTTTTGAAAAACTGATCGTCATGTATTTCGTTTGATTTTATTATTGTAAAATTTAAGTTGAGTTACCGTGTCAAAAATGATTAAAATGAAATTTATTATGTTATAATATAAATATTTAAAAAGATTATGAAATCCGGATTTATGACTTAAGTTTTGGGAAAAAGAAAAAATCATTTATGAAAATATTATGATTAAAAATCAGAAAGAAATGAGTTATGTACTGTATCTATGTAATGAGATAATCAATTAGTAACTTTTAGATAAAAAGTTTGAGAATGACGTTAATAATATTAATTGAAAAGTTGTGTAAGTTGTAACGGGATATAAAGAATTTTATATGTTTTACATCCGAAATTGTTAATAAAAGGGTAATTAGCGAAATTGATAAAAGTTTGAAATTGTGTAACATATTAATTGTGATTGAATTTTGAGAAATGACAATTATTAAATGAAATAGTGTTATATATATATATGTATATATGTATATATATATAAAATGATTGCTAAGTATTTAATAAGTATAATTATTAGTAATATAATTTCATCGGGATTTGTAATAAAATCCTTACAAAATCGAATTAATAGGATTCATAAGTAATAGTATAAATATTAAATATATAATTTAGATATTTGAAACTATTAATAAAATAATTACGTTAGGATTTATTATAAAAATTTAAAAAGAATATATATGTATATATATAACATCGGATTACTATGTTTAACAACAAATTTTATGTGTTGAATATGTGAAATTATGTGTAAATAGATGGAAAAACGATAATTATGTAATTGATGTGTAAAATAAATAGTAAAGTGTTTTCATAGTGATATGTAACAGAATTTTTACAAATATAATTAATATGTTTAATAATAAACTGTATATATTTTGTATGTGTATTTATTAGTAAATTAATGCAATTATGAAGTTGAGTAACGAAAAACACTAGTTGAAAAAAAATTGTTTCAAAATATCGTCAAAAGAAATTTTATATTTATATCTATTTATCAGTCAATAGATTATTAATGTGTTATATGATGTTTGTTTGAAACTGAGAAAAACTGAATTTTATAAAATTATATTTGAACCAATATTTTATGCACTTTATGACTTGTGTTTTCTTCTGAACTCTCACTTATTATTGGAAGGTTTTGTTGAGATTATATTATGAGAAAATGAAGTCTTATGATTTTTAAATCAAGTGTACACCCACTAAATAGAAATACTTAGCGCGTTGGATTTACCATGCGCAGGTAATTGAATTGAGCTTGTTGTCGAGACGAAGATAAAACCCCTGCAGATAATCTACAAGTCACATCCCGTTATAAATTTTTGAGTAATATTCATTTTACATTATGTGTATATATGTATGGGTATCATCATGTATGTGTATGCATGTGTATAAGTTTTAAATTTAACCGTCTATAAAGCATAATTTGTATTAAAGTTTTAAAATAATTTGTAAGTTAGGTATATTATTTGATAAATATGTAATGTAAAGCTCATGATGATGAATTTTGAATTTTGATTAAATATTGATTTTAATTGGTTGCGTGTTGAAGTGATTTTTGAAATAGGACGGGAGGTCCGAATTGAAGTTGAGAATTAAATTTTATAGAAGTGTTATTATTTTCTTTACAGGTTAAATTTTGGATTTTCAGAAAAACAGAGGAAACTCTGTCGGATTTTCTAAAAATATATACGAGAAAATGATATTAAAGTTTTTCAATATCGTAAAACTTTTAGTGATGATTCCATTTCTTTTAATAAGAATTCTTCACATAAACGAATAAATGAATTTTTAGTTTGAAACTGTAATGCTCCTCGCCTCAAATCTCGATCCGACGAAAAATCGGGATAAGGGGTTTTACAATGTCAATATATATATATATATATATATATATATATATATATATTAAAGAATCGTTTAAAGAGTAAATGAAAATTACAACCACTAGACCAGTTGACGTATTGGCTCTTTCCTTCTCGAACCTAATCATCACCAAAATTTCAATATGTTTTCTTCTTGTCTTTACACAGCTTAAGATGCTATAAAGTTTTAAAAGTTTGTATGCATAAGGCTTCAATTAGATTTCAAATTATCTTACTTTGAATTTAGTACTACCGCTTCTCAAAAATATTATAAAATTACATCAATATGCCCTTTTTTTGTTTTTTTTTTTTTTTTTTTTTGTATTTAAAGCTTAAAACGTTACATTTTAACAACCTAAGGTTTTCATCAACTAAACGATGTAGATGTGAAAATATTTTATTTTATTAAATTTTGAAAAGTTACAATATTTTAACTATTTATATCTTGTAGATAGTAAAATTCATATGAAAGTGCTTTGTTTTATTTACGATCTAGAACATTACAAGTTGACCATCCAGTAGTCATCCTTACCAAGAATGTGCATTTTTTTTTTTTTTTTGGATTTTGCAAAATGGGTAAGGTATGTTTGCAGATTTCAGAATGTTTTAGTTTGTTTGCAAGGTAAGATGTCTTTATGGATTTTTCAAAATGGAATTCCACATCTTTATCAACTCTTTTTTTTATTTTTAATTGAAAATTTAAAATCTTATATTCATAATCAACATAAAATTATCCAGGTGTCTTACATAAAATTTTTAATGAGACCTTTAATGTTTAATATGAAAAAAAAAATTAAAATCTATTTTTAATTTTTAAGATGCAAATATGTTGATTAATATAGTGTGTCATTGAAATAGAATAGTTATCTTCTATTCATTTTTCATGTTTTTCTTCATTAAAAAGTTTATTACTATCGTCTATCATTGAAAAATACCGACAATTTTCAACTTTCGGAAAAAATGATATCATTCATTGAGATTGGATCTCCACCAGCCACAGATGGAGATGGATTCTATTATGCATATTTTAGTGACTTGAGAAAATGGGCTGGTAAGGCTCAATGACTCAGCCCATAGGTAAAAGCTCAACAAACTTAGAAGTTAAGACATCCTCACAGGAGCTCAAGCCATTGTGCCCGAGCTCGCAGCCCATGGACTTCAAATGGTAGGCATCTCATACCAATTGCATCTCAATACAACTACTAAAACATTGGGCTATCAACATCCTTGATATGTGTATATCGTATATACATTAACCCAATCTCACATCTGATATGCATAAGCCTTGGGTTTACCCAACAAACCCATGTATTCAGTTAAGACCGGCCCATTAATTAAGAATCATATTCCATAGGTTGAACATATTAACCTACAGTAGGCTTAGGTTTACCCAACAACCCAACATCAAAGATAACTCTAGTTCTTCCTATATTAATGGAAGGTGTAAATCTTAATATTAATTAAGGGTTTTTGTCCTTTTAGTCTCATCTAACATGCATAATTTATCCTTATTCATCATCAAGATAATTATGGTAATAAAATTACATGGTTGATTATGGACTTTATCTATATCGATTTCCCCGGAGCCACAGGGTAACCGAAAGGTCAAACCTAGGCCATGCATGAATTACAAAGAATGAAATTGACATTTCCCTTCTTCAATTATGTTCTTCCATTCCGTCTTCATCTTCTTCGTATTCCTAATCTTATCTATAAACATAACTATTATATTTATTTAATAAGAAACCTCGAGTTACATTCGAGGGGAGTGAGATGAGAAGAGAAATACAAAGAGAATATTAAGAGAAGACAGGACACGTAGACCCTATTTTAATTAAAATCAAAATCCATGCAAATGCTCAATCATATTGGGCTAAGTCCATAATCTAACCATTATGCTATTCATACACCCTTAGAAACAATTTCTAATCAGATATAATTTAAAAACTATTTCTAAATTATATATATATATTAAAAAAAAAACGATTTCGACTATTTAACATAATTATACTTCAACAATTGAAATAAATGGCATGGGCTTGGGCTTTTGTTTAATTTGGGATCCATATAATTTATTCTTAAATTAATCTCATTAATTAAGATAAAACCAATTTAGAAAAATTTAATTCCAATAAAACTCTTTTGTTAGGAAACTATAATCATATTAGTCAATTTCAACAATTGAAATAAATGACATGAGATTTTGTTTAATTTGGGAGTCATATGATTTATTCTTAAATTAATTTCATTAATTAAGATAAAACCAATTTAGGAAAATTTAATTCCAATAAAACTCTTTTATTAGGAAACTATAATCATATTAATCAATTTCAAAAATTGAAATAAATGACATGAGATTTTGTTTAATTTGGGATCCATATGATTTATTGTTAAATTAATCTCATTAATTAAGATAAAACCAATTTAGGAAAATTAATTCCAATAAAACTCTTTTATTAGGAAACTATAATCATATTAATCAATTTCAACAATTGAAATAAATGACATGAGATTTTGTTTAATTTGGGATCCATATGATTTATTCTTAAATTAATCTCATTAATTAAGACAAAACCAATTTAGAAAAATTTAATTCCAATAAAACTATTTTATTATGAAACTATAATCATACATTTAATATGAATATCTGACCATACTTGAAAATTATGAACAATTCACAATTTTCAATTTTGTTTTGATTTGAACACTTCAAACCTAATTATACGGGGTTGTAATGATTCATTAAAACACTTTTACAAATCATAAACATATTTTTGAAAGATCAAAATCAAACAAAATTCGTATTAAAAACAGTCCATAACAAAAAAATCAATGTGCAGAATTTTCTACCCAATTTTTGGTTTCTGGTTCATACTGTATGATTTTTTTTTATTGACTAAACGATGTCGGATTGATCACAAATTTTATATGCTGGTTCATTAATATGTTAACAACATACATAAATTAACAAGCCAAAAATATTAACAAAATCCCAGTGGGCAAATGTCATTATCAAAACTAGTCCAGGATATTTTCTGCCCAGTTTTTGGTTTCTGGTTCATACCGTATGATTTTTTTGACTGACCAAACGATGTTAGATTGATCCCAAATTTTATAAGTTGGTTCGTTAATATATCAAAAACATACAAAAATTAAACG
The DNA here is from genome assembly GCA_022984855.1 of Dimocarpus longan. NCBI lineage: Eukaryota > Viridiplantae > Streptophyta > Magnoliopsida > Sapindales > Sapindaceae > Dimocarpus > Dimocarpus longan. The sequence continues at coordinate 2,293,934 of CM041026.1, forward strand.
AGCCAAAAATATTAACAAAATCCCAGTGGGCAAACGTCATTATCAAAACTGGTCTAGAAATCATTTTTTTTTTCAATTTCAGTTTTTTAGAACTTGATTTTAAATCAATCTAGAGAGGCTCTGATACCACTCTTGGATTTTTGTATGCATCTCATACATCATAGCACGGCAGAAAAACAAAAATTTACAACAAACAAAAACCAAAAACCCAAGTTGGATTACTCTAGATTAGTTTAAAACCAATACAATTAAACATACATAAGGTGTTTTATTGAAACCATACCTTCGTTGGCAGCTCCTTCCCTTTTTGTATGATCTAATCCACTAGTGATCCAAGCGTAGAATCGCCTCTAAGGTATGCACACAGCGACACTGATATTCAAAAACCCAATTGGAGATGACAATAGCCAAAAACCCTATGTGCTAGTCAAGGTGGTTGGCTATGTGGTGATATTGAGAGCTTCTTGTTTTGTCTTAATTTTTTTTAAATTGATTGTTTTTTGCTACCCCATCACATGGGTACTTATAGGCAATCTAGTCTTTCTTTTGGGCCAAGAAAAGAAACCATAATCTAAGCCCATTAGGAATTTGACTAACCCATTAGTTTTAGGTCTAATTTTAATTTAATCTAATTAAATTAAATTTATCCTAATAAAATAAATGAGCCATTATTTTATTTTATCACCATTAATATTAACATGTCATGTTAATATATTAAATCCTATTGAATAGCCATTTTACACTGTACATGGAGTCGTTTAAGTGTGTGACCCATTAAGTAACCGAACACGTTAGCAACCTGGAATGAATTATAATCCTAATCAAATTAGGATTAGATTAAATTAAACCTTTTGATTTAATCTTTGATTCACCAATCAACTAATTGATTCAAAGTAGATCAAGATTGGCATCTAGCAATGCATCATGACCACCCAAGTGCTCAGAATTGTCCGTTGCTAGAACAATACCTTTCCATAGATAGTTACCGTGCAATTCATCCTTTCGTCATAACATATCTCATTCGATTATGAGTATGGACTATATGTCAACTCTCACTAGAATGACTAAGTCATATCTAGCTCGAATTTATTAGTTTTTGTTCTCGAAATCTGTTATTCCCAATTACGTATCTTGGGAGACTCTCTCACTGGTACGATCACTCTGGCCAAAGATTCCTGGAATAACAATTTCCTCAAGAGATCATGAGATATCTTCTTCTACTATAAGAAGTGATGAATCCTTTATTGATCACTCAACTACGCTCGAGTAGCTCATGTCGAACCTAAGTACCACCCTATGAGTCAACTCTCCTAGTCAACAAGGAATGACATTAAAGGACGATGGTCGATATTTAATGTACTTTGGAGATCTCAAGTCAAAGGATACTTGCACCTACTACTATGTTAAGATGAGATCACTAACATAAAAATATCCATGTGATCATCTTATAATCAGGTCATCCAATGTACTCATTCTAAACAAGCATCCACATCTTTACTTTAGGCATCTCATATGTCATCAGCTTATGAGCACTATTGCTCGATCCAATCGAGGAGTATCACACGTGTTAGTGTATCCATACTAATGATGTCCTGTCTCATTAATATTATGACTAGGGATATTTAAGTATAAACACATTTGCATGTAATAGAAATCTCATATCATGAACTCTTTCATGATTTCCTTTACACTGTGTTATATGTACTGGGGACTTTATTACGTAGTTGAATATAAGAATATATACTGAATAATAATATTGTCGTTTTATTAATATGAAATATGCATAAATACAACCTAAGGTTGATTGGTTCTATGGCACATCACTAACAGCGATGGCCTCCTTAACCTTGCCTCCTACCTCTCTAGCCTTTTCAAGCTCGCTCGACCAGGAGAGCCGCTTGTCCTCATGTTTCTTTGCTACCTCTTTGAGCTTCTTGTTGGCAACCTTGAGCTTGTTGTATTGATCTTCCATGCTAAGCTCTTCGTCTAGGGCCTTCATGAGCTGGAAGCCTACAGAAGTCAAGGAATGATAGTAAGAGTCATGAAAAATCTACAAGTACACGAGAAGAAAAAGGGGCCTTACCATAATGGACTATCACAACGACCATGACAGAAGTCTCACGTCAGAAAAGTTATCTTCTTCAAGGCTCTTAGCCGAGGAGCCTACAAGGGAAGGGGATTGCTCGTATGCGAGATCAAGGTAAACTCCTCTAAGAATAAGTGCAGGAGGCAAATCGACAGCAACTTCATACGGTGCCTGCTAAGGAGTTGCGACCTATTTACCCTTCTCCTTTTGTGTCTTTTTGGCAAGAGGAGGTTTGCTCGGAGCTTCGGGGCCTTTTCCCTTGGCCCCCAAGCTAACAACGATACTTTTACCCTTCACCGCAGCAGCTGCACTTGGATCTTAGGAGACTCGTGACTGAGTTGAAATTATAGCTTGCGAAGTCCCAAAAGGATCAGCCACTAAAGGACCTTCTCAAACTATTGGAGCAGGGGACTCGGTGATGCTGAGGTCCTACGGGACCGCCTTCGTTGCTGCTGTAGATGAGTCAGGAGCAGCGGAAGTAGCAACGGTCGAGCTTTCGGACTGCCGAGACTTTCTTTTGGGAGGGGTTAGCAAGCTCAAATTGGCCATCTCCACAGCCTCTCTTGAAATGATCTCGACTTCGGTGTCGCTAGAGGAGGATAGTCTTAAAGAGCTAGAGATCTCACTAACGTCTCCCACTTCAAAGACCGATACAATGTCGATTGAGTAGTCGGAGCCCACATGCTTACCTTTGACGAGTTTGTCCTAAAGGTAAAGGGGAGCTCGTAAGCACGAAGAAGCTAGTCTGTCAGCTTGATGTCGTCCTTCTCTAATTTCTGGATGGAAAGGATCTCAAAGTCCGCAACCTCGCCCTAAGTCAGTTCAATCTTCCTAGCCTTTAAATCAGCAAGCAATTAAGAAAACGTCATTAATGAGACCGCGGTCAATTGAGAATAAAAGCAACCTAAAACGCGACCTGGGAACCCTTACCTGGCCATGCTCGAAAAGTGAAGTTCTGAAGGCTATATAAAGAAGGGCAAGAGATATAAAAGCAATGTGTCATATAGTCGCCTATATTGGACTTCCCTTTTGCCTACCCTCGAGGCAAAATGCCCTTATACTGGGTATGACGAGCTGAGACGTAATACAACCCGTTTCGTGGCTGGCCAATGCTAGTAGCTTTGAAAGCAAATAGGTATTTTATCAATTTGGAGGAAGGAAAAGAAGGCCATTCTTCTTAAAAAGGATGGCTAGAGAAGTTATTTGTGAGTAAGTATTTGGGGTGAGTTGGAAAGTGACGAGGTCTAGGTCATTGAGAAGGTCTACAATGTATGGGAGGACAGGAAACCTTAGCCCCACTTCTAAATGGTACGGGCTGATAGTGGTGAAGCCCGCGGGGGGATATGTCGTGTGGTCATTAAGAGAAGCTGCCATGATGCGACAACCTCTCGGGAGATGGAACTCAAATGCCACTTCCACGAGCTCTGCAAAAGATATCTTGGTAGGGTCACGCTTGAACATCTCGCGGACTCTCCTCTCCTCAACAACCTGTTCAGCTGCAGTTGATTGTTGAGTTGGATCGAGATCCGCTCAAATAGAGAATTCTTTAGTGACCTACCCGCCTTGCTAGGTCGCCTCTTAAGGAGCTTGCCTTTTCTCCATTCGCTCATCCAAGCTTGAGGTCTCTCCCTCTCCTATTATGTGTGACTGGTGTTTGCGACTTGAAGACATCTACACAATGAAAATGAGCTGTTAGGTCGCTTTAAGCAAACCGGGCCTAAGATTATCTAAAACTCCAATTCCCTAAACTGTTAAACCTCCTACGATCAACAGGTCACAGACGCCACAAAAAATTACCTACAAGGCATGTCTTAATCTACAATCTAACGACCTACGAGTTGCTAACCTACCTTTTTCTCAATAAGCTCACTTACACATCACAAACGGCAAATAGATAACAAAAGGTAGGTTTACAAGATCAAAATCAACAAAAAAAAAAAAGAGATAGACTTCAGTCTCAAGCAAAAATTCAAATAGTAAGAACACAAAAAACAAGCTTCAAACAAAACCCAGAAAAGCATGACAGCAGCACAAGCAATGCAGCCAAAAGAAGTCAGAAGACCAGAGAAGAAGTTGTAAGAACTTACTTTGACAGGAGCTGGACTTGAAAACTTAGAGAAAAACGAAGCTTGATCTTCAACGGAGATGAGAAATGGTTGCAACAGTTGAGAGAAAAGATGAAGGAGGGTTGCCGAATTCTGAAAGTGACAAGTGAGAAGGAAGACGAAAAGGTTTCCCCTTTTTTATAGCTGCAGCGCATGGAAGACGAAAAGGTTTCCCCCTTTTTATAGCTGCAGCGCCCCAACCGTTGGATCTGAAGGTCCAATAACCGTCTAAGATCTTACGGCCCAGTACGACGTCCAAGATTTGGTCATCATGCGTCATCAGTTGAAAGACGTGCATTAAATGCACACCCTACAAGAGACGTGCGTTGAAATCGTTGCCTAGGAAGATGCCACGTGTCAGAGATAAGACAAATTCGAAAATGCTGAGTAACCGTTCCCGCCAAGCCAGCTTTTACCAGGAAACTCGGAGCTTTCAGGCCGCAGGATACCCTAAGAGTTGGGGGGCTTGTGTTATGGGTATTTCCTGGATCACCCAAATAGGCTGGTAAAAGCCCAATAAACTGGCCCAACAGGCTAGGCCTAATTTGCCAGTTCGGAGAAACCAGCTCCAATTCGCACGTTTCATGATTCCAGTGATGTCAAACTCGCCTGGCAGCCACCAAAAGCTAGGACCGCCCTACAATTACCAGTTCATCTATTACTAAAAGGTTGAGACCGCAGGTCGTCCTCTACAGCTTCAACTCGCCTAGAATAATGCCAAATCCCGTTTATGACGTGTCGTGCAAGAAATGTGTTTCAGACTAATTGCAGTGTAATTTGAGGAGATCTCACCTAACCAGCATGGGTTTAACGTCTAAATCTATACTTTGACAAAGTTTACATGACAAATGTCAAGTGCATTAAATGTAATTCAGGTGTATTAATTGTAATCATCATACTATTTTAACTTATTATGCACTACTGTAACACCTTCTTCTCTATAAATAGGGGAGGATTTTCATTATAAAAGCAAAAGAGAAACATCGAATGCAAACCTTGTCGTTACTCTACCCAAATAGTGAGAGAATATCAGTGGATGTAAACATAAATTGGTCGAACCACTCTAAAATCCTATTGTGTTTGTTCTTCCTTTGCCTTCTTCTTCATCTTTTCATCTGTTTTTTGTTTTTTTCTAATCGTGTTGCAGTATTGGGCTTTAAAGAACCTAGTTGACTAATTTTCAACGTCAACACATACATATATATATGTATATGTATATGTATGAAGTACATCTACTGATCACAAACTTTAATAATCTATATATCTAACCGATTTCATAGTGGTTGAATTCCTCATGAACATCTAAACATATTTCTCATCATATTGTATAATATAAAATATTGAATGAATTTTGGGCTTTTTCATATTTGGAAGTTGGCCTTACGTCTCTTGATCGGCAACATTTTACTACACTTTTTTTTACAAAGTTTTATAAATTAACAGCGATAAGTTTAATTAACAGTTAGTTTTTTAGCAATTTTAATTTTTTAAATTTATGTTTTCAAGTGTATTTTTGAGAAAATAAAAGGATATATCTAACCTAACAGTTATTATTATTGAATTACACTATTAAATACATTCTAAAATCTTGAAAATCAGTATTATGTTAATTTATATTTATGAAGAAGAAAGTGAGATGTGTTGAAGAAAAATTTTGTTCTGTTTTAAGAGAAGAAGGAACAGTTTGATGAAATATTAAAACATTTTACATGTATGAATTTAAATCTAAAATATTTTTATGATAAAAAAATCTAAAATATTTTTTTAACCAGTAATTTTATTTCATTTTTATGTTAGCAAATAACTAATAAGAAGTTTTATCTTTTATATTTTAAATGTAATTATAAAATAATTTGACATCAGTAGTCCTAAATTTGCCGGCATCAATCCAAACTTCTTATATCCATATACTAATAAATATATATATATATATATGGAATACATTCTAATATGCACCCAGTGCATGCATAAACTTGATAAAAAAAATATGTGATTACATTCTAGAATATATGATTGTAATTTATTATATATAATTACAACTAAATATATGTGATTGTAATTAGTAAATATGATCACATTTATTAAATGCGATCAATATAATCACATTTATTAATCGTGATCACATATATTTAATTATACTTATATATAATAAATTATAATTACATATTTTAAAAGGTAATCACATATTTTTTTTATTATATGTATGCATAAGTTACGCGACCCTTTTATATATATGGATGATTGAATTAACATAATGTTAATGTTTTATTTATCGCGATAAAATTAACATAATATACTTTTCTCGACCCACATATATAATAATACTATAAAGTTATAACAACTGTCAGAAGTCCAACAACAACAGACTCGCTGGTGTATTGATTGTTTCATCGTCAAACCAAATCATCAACGACTTTTCAAAGTTTTCTTCTTGGCTTTACACCTAGCTTTAAGATGCTTTAAAATGGAGGTCATGTTCTGTTTATTGGCAAGTCTTTGTTTAGTCTATAGACTGAACAAATGGCGGTGTCTCACCTATGGAAGTCGCGTGGACCCCAAAAGCATCTGTCTGCCATTTTTGCACACTCTAAAACACTACATGCTCTTTGCCATGAAATTGCAAATTTGCAATTACCATTAAAGTTATCGTTCAACACGGTTTTGAATTGATCCTAGCTCAAAAACAGAAAATAACACGTTCACACATAGTCAAGATTCTGTAATTCACATGTTAATAAGACTTTTCAAATCTTAATGATGTCCACGAATTTCTTTCCTTAGTTATCATTTTCCCGTGCATAATTACGTAAGAATATTAAAATTTTCAAAAATTTTATTCAAATAATATGATAATCATGATATGGAAGTTACAATGTAGCAGCATAGCTTATAACTAAACCTAAGAGCTAAGAAATTTGATTGGGAATCAATAAGTTTATAGAAACCTTATTGTAGGACTGGCTCAACTTTTATTTGGTTTATTTAGAATTTTCAACCTTAGATTTTTTGTATATTGAAAGATGCTGGCCCATTATTTAAGCAATCAGCTATTTGTTATAAAATTAAAATAAATAAATAAATAAAATCAAGGGGTTAAAGAGAAATTTACCAGGGACTTGATATCAAATTTGAATTAAACTATTGTTAGCAGGAGAGAGAGAGGCGATAGAAGCACAGTACAAAAACAATGATTTTAACAAAAGCGAGAAAATAGAAGTAATAATTGGAGAGAGAGAGAAATAGGAGAAGCAGAAAAGTATTTGTATATTTTTGTTCAGTGCAAGCCTTACATATATATAGGCAATAGGGTCGGTTATAAAACCGACTTAAACTTTTATATTATTATAATATTATTATAATATAATCGTCCAGAAGTTTCACAATACTCCCCCTTAGATGATTATATTATAATATATTTAAAATTCCTATCAGTAAAAACTCAAAATCTAAATAAAAGATATTTTATGATCTGCTGGATCAAAAATATTATAATCTTCTGGATTTAATAATATTTGTATGTGCTTAAAATGACTGCCTCATTAAAAACCTTGTCAGGAAAACCCAGTGGGACAAAACCTAATTGAAGGAAAAAAGAGTGCAGTGCACATATGTCCACAGTGATTTAATATACTCCCACTGAAAAATACTTCAAAATTAATTATGTAATTTACATACTCGACGCATCCCAATGCCATAAATCAATTTTTCGAATGTTGATGTTGGTAATGTTTTGGTGAATAAATCTGCGAGATTATCTGGGGAGCGGACTTGCTTAACATCAATCTGCTGGGTTTGTTGAAGCTCATGAGTATAAAAGAACTTTGGTGAGATATGTTTGGTTCTATCTCCTTTGATGTATCCTCCTCTGATTTGAGCAATACATGTAGCATTATCTTCATATATGATTGTGGGAGAACTTGAAGCAGTAGATAGTTCGCATGTACTCTGGATATGGTGAATAACAGATTTCAACCATATACATTCTCGGCTTGTTTCATGAAGTGCAAGAATTTCAGAATGGTTGGAGGATGTGGCAACCAAAGTCTGTTTTGTTGAGCGCCATGAAATTGCTGTATTATTATAAGTAAAAACATACCCGGTTTGTGAACGAGCCTTATGAGGATCTGAAAGATATCCAGCATCAGCATAACCAATCAAACCTGCACCACTATTAGATTTTGAATAGAATAACCCCAAATCTGTTGTTCCACGAAGATATCGAAAAATATGTTTGATACCATTCCAATGACGTCGTGTTGGTTCAGAACTGAACCTGGCCAACAAATTCACTGAAAAAGCAATATCAGGCCTGGTACATTGTGCTAAATATAATAAAGCACCAATTGCACTTAGATATGGTACTTCTGGACCAAGTATTTGTTCATCATCTTCTTTAGGTCGAAATGGATCATTTTTAGGATCAAGAGATCGAACAACCATAGGGGTACTTAAAGAGTGAGCTTTATCCATATTGAACCGTTTTAGGATTTTTTCAATATATGCTGATTGATGGATAAGTACTCCGTATGATTTATGCTCGATTTCCAAGTCGAGACAATATTTCGTTTGTCCCAAATCTTTCATCTCAAATTCTCTTTTTAAATAGTCAGCAGTTTTTCGGAGCTCTTCAGGTGTTCCGATTAAATTCATATCATCAACATAAACTGCAACAATAGCAAATCCAGATTCTGTTTTCTTTATGAAAACACATGGGCATATAGGATTATTAATATATCCTTCATTTGTCAGGTATTTGCTAAGACGATTATACCACATTCGCCCAGATTGTTTTAATCCATACAAGGATCGTTGCAATTTAATCGAATAAACATTTTTGGCTTTTGATTTGTATGCTTCAAAGCATTTTAAATCCTTCAGGAATTTTCATATAGATATCAGTATCAAGTGATCCATATAAATATGCTGTCACTACGTCCATAAGCCGCATTTCGAGCCCTTCTGAGACTGCTAAACTGATTAAGAATCTAAAAGTAATTGTATCCATCACTGGTGAATACGTCTCATCATAATCAATCCCTGGTCTCTGCGAGAAACTTTGTGCAACAAGCCTTGCTTTATGTCTTACAATTTCATTCTTTTCATTACGTTTCCGTACAAATACCCATTTATATCCAACAGGTTTGACATTTTCAGGCGTTTGGACTACAGGTCCAAAGACTTTACGTTTGGCTAAGGAACTTAATTCTACTTGAATTGCATTTTTCCATTCAGGCCAATCGTATCTTTGTTTACATTCATTAACAGTATGTGGTTCATAATCATCGTTCATAACTGTCAAAGCTACTGTATATGAAAATATATCATCGATGATTATTTTATTACGATTCCACATACCTTCAGCACAATTGATTGAAATTTCTTGATTTCCAGAATTTTGTAACTCATCAATTGTTTGTACCTCTTTGGAGGTTTTAGTCTCTTCAGGGATTGGCAACTCTCCTGGAGTTGATCTTTCAGAGATAATGGATTTTGTAGCTTGAGTATTATTTTCAGAATAATCAGAATTTTTCATTCTCCGTTTCCGGGGAATACTATCTTTTGAGCCCATTGGTCTACCACGCTTCTGGCGTGCAGTAGATGATTCATTTGCTACGTTCTGATTACATTGTTCTACAGGAACAATTATTCTAGCTGGTGTATTGACAGCTGGTATGTGTGATTTTGTCACTTTAGCAGCATCAGTAAATGCATCTGGCAACTGATTCGCAATCATCTGAAGATTAACTATTCTTCGTACCTCACTTTCACATTGGGTAGTACGAGGATCCAAATGAGATATTGTTGTCACATTCCATGACAGCTCATTTTTCTCTCCAATAGTTACATTTTTCTTGTGCTTCTCTTCAGGAGAAATTTTTCCTCCCCCTAATGGTGGGAAAGTTGTCTCGTCGAAATGACAATCTGCAAAACGGGCAGTAAAAAGATCACCTGTCAATGGTTCAAGATATCTGATAATTGAAGGTGAATTAAAACCAACATATATTCCCAAACGACGTTGGGGTCCCATTTTGGTTCTTTGAGGAGGAGCAATAGGGACCTGTACGGCACAACCAAAAATACGTAAATGAGAAATATCAGGTTGGTGCCCAAGTACAAGTTGTAATGGAGAGTACTGGTGATAAGCTGCAGGCCTGAGATAATTTTAGTGATGCATAAATATTCAACATTCTTCTCATTTGTAGTTTCAATATGATATCCGTTACTACGTATATCTTTGAAACTAAGTAGATTTCTTCTAGATCTACTAGAGTATAATGCATCATTTATATATAATTTAGTACCATTTGTCAATAAGATTATGGCTCTTCCAGAACCTTCAACCAGATCTGCAGGACCTGATATAGTATTTACCTTGGCTTTGGCTACTGTCAAATTTGAGAAATATTTCTTATTCTGAAGAATAGTATGTGTTGTTGCACTGTCGACAATACATATATCTGCACCTTCTTTTTTGAGAATAGATAATTCATCCATATCCGTCTTTCATCATATAAACCATATGTTAGTACATCATTGATAACAAAATATAAAGCAAAATAAGTTATCTTACTTCTGGAAGATTACAAAAATATGTACTAATATAACAAAAGTTAATATGACTATATTAACTAGGTAACTTTCTAATTGGTATGGATATCTCCATCACCAATTGAGTAATCCACTTTTCCATCCGCATTATCATGAAAATCCGATAATTCCAGGCTTGTGATATCTTCAGGATCATCACCTTGATCTGCAAAATTTGTATCAATTTTCTTTTCTTTCCCCTTTACAGAGGCTTGATACAGATCAACCAAATGCTTAGTCGTACGACAGGTACGAGACCAGTGTCCAGACACACCACATCTGAAACAAACATCTTCATAATGTTTAGGGGTATGTTTCTCTACATTTTTGCCCTTGTTATGTTTAGCATTATAAACATTCCACTTATGAGAGATGTTTTTCTGGTTTCGATTACTTGAAATTTATACCCACCACGACCATGATTACCACGTTCGCGTCCACGTCCACGTCCACGGCCTTTACTTGTGCTAGCATTTGCTTCTGGAAGTGCAACTGCGCCAGCAGGGTGAAGTTCATGATTTTTCATCAGAAGCTCATTATTTTGTTCTGCCACTAAGAGACATGAGATTAATTCAGAGTATTTTGTAAACCTGCGTTCTCTATATTGCTGCTGCAGGAGCACATTAGATGCATGGAAAGTAGTATATGTCTTTTCCAACAGATCTGCGTCAGTCAGTATTTCACCACACAAGTTCAGCTGTGAGGTTATTTTAAACAGGGCAGAATTATAATCAGCGACTGATTTGAAATCTTGGAGTCTTAAATTACTCCACTCATGCCGGGCTCTGGGGAGGACGACGGTTTTCTGATGGTCATACCTATCTTTTAGATTTGTCCACAGAGTCAGTGGATCTCTAATTGTGAGGTATTGAGTCTTCAGGCTCTCATGTAAATGACGGCGGATAAAGATCATTGCAGTTGCTTTATCCTGTAGAGATGTTTCATTATTATCTCTAATTGTATCAGCTAAGCCCTTGGACTGCAGATACAGCTCTACATCAAGGATCCATGAAAGATAATTATTTCCTGAGATATCCAGTAGAGCAAATTTTGATTTTGCGATATTTGACATGACTATACACATAAAATATCACAATTAGTGACATAATCAAAATGATATATTTGAAACTTCAGGTTGCCAAAAATTTCATTTATATTTTTAGAACTTCAGGTCAAAAATAATAACTTCAGGTTTTAGTAATATATATTTAGAACTTCATGTTCTATTGATTCAGATCCAGAACTTCAGGTTCTAGTACATTATAAATTAAAGAGAATAGAAAAACATAAAATATAAAAGAAATAACTAAGCAATTAGTTAATATAAATGCTATATTGAGCCGGCATAGCCGTGCATGGGATATGCAATAAAACCAGTAAATAATAGAGGTAAGATTGTACATATAGTATATAACAATAAATAAATAAATAAAATTAAATAATTAGATCTGTAATGCATGATAATAATAATAATGAATTATCAATAAGGTTAGTATAATAATTGAGTCGGCAGAGCCGTACATTGATTGAGTCGGCAGAGCCGTACATTGATTGAGTCGGCAGAGCCGTACATTGATTGAGTCAGAATATCAAGAACTTCAAGTTCAAGATCGTGCTGATAACGTGTTATAAAATTAAAATAAATAAATAAATAAAATCAAGGGGTTAAAGAGAAATTTACCAGGGACTTGATATCAAATTTGAATTAAAATATTGTTAGCAGGAGAGAGAGAGGCGATAGAAGCACAGTACAAAAATAATGATTTTAACAAAAACGAGAAAATAGAAGCAATAATTAGAGAGAGAGAGAAATAGGAGAAGCAGAAAAGTATTTGTATATTTTTGTTCAGTGCAAGCCTTACATATATATAGACAATAGGGTCGGTTATAAAACCGACTTAAACTTTTATATTATTATAATATTATTATAATATAATCGTCTAGAAGTTTCACAATACTATTAGATTTATATATATATATATATATATGATGGTGCAAGAAACTCGATACATGACGGTGTAAGAACCTTTATTACTGGACCATGGAAACTTTTTTTGACTTTAGGATAGACTCTTAGCTTTTTTTTTAATATTGAAAGAGACGCTTGTCCAATACTAAACAAGCTGGTCACGCCAAGCCAACAATAATTGAGATAATTTTATTAATAAAGTTAGGTAAAGACATATTTATCAACAATTCACAAGGAGCGTAGAGACAGCTCTTCCACTAACCCTTTCACACGATAGCACTCAAGTGTGGCTGTCTCACATAATGGACATTTTCAAAATCCTAACCACCACTAAAAAGGACCCACAATCACATGTAATATGTCCAAATTTTCAAGCCAAACTATCAATTTGATAGTTTTTCTATTGTCAAGAACATGGCTAGATACCACTGCTCAACCTGGTTTAGTAATAAAGAGCATTCACTTAGCCTAACAATATTCCAGATTTGAACAACCTCTACCGCAGATGATATCTTAAAAAAAGGAACATGATATATGAACGAAGCATGATATAAAACATAGTTGAATAAAAATCAATACATGTTCTCTTCAAAGGGATATGAAAAAGTGGAAGAAATTTTACATCCTTCATGTAACATTAGATACAAACTTGAGACTTGATTGGAAACATAACAAGAGCAAAAATAAAAAGGAAAATAATTATTAGTAAGTAAATGAATAAGCCAAAGTAAAACCAAATTTTGATATATGCTAATCCAGTAACAGCAGAAAGCATCAGTCGTTGCCGGAATCCGGTTATGACAGTGGGTGTGTGGGAGGATGAGGATGATCACTTTTGTACGCTTAACGTCCTTTTGGATTCATGATCTGAGAGAACACTGCACTTGGTGTCAAGCCATCAGAATCTTCACTGGCTAAGCTGCGGCCACCTATGCTCATACTAATACCACTGCTCCTTGAATCGGTCACATTGCCATCGAAAGCTGGATCTGCATTGGGGTCTTTCTTGCCTTTACCGCAAGCCACATCAAATGATCCTTCCTCAATGTCCATCTGCCCAACGATGCCCTTGCCACTCTCTTCTGCACTCTCTTGTAGCTGCAAAGCAAACTCTAGGTTCCACAGGACATCACCCATTGCTGGCCTATCGATACCCTGATCAGAAACACACTTCATTGCCGTCTCTGCAAACTTTTTGAAGCATTCTGGTGCGATTTTGCCCTTCAGATAAGGGTCCATGATCTGATCAAGAATGCCTTTCTTGTGGCAATGAGCAGCCCACTCTGCCAAACTCACTTGCTCCTTTGGGAGTGTCGGGTTCAAGGCCGGTCGGGCACATATGATTTCAAAGAGAACAACACCAAACGAGTAAACATCCGACTTCTCCGTTAGTTGCTGACGCCTGAAGTACTCTGGATCCAAATAGCCAAAACTACCTTTCACAACTGTGCTGACATGAGTGTGATCCAACGTAGGGCCAGTTTTTGACAGCCCGAAATCAGAAACCTTTGCCACCCATTTCTCATCCAAAAGAATATTGGTAGTCTTGACATCACGGTGGATAATCGTGTGTTTAGCACCAGTGTGGAGATAGTGTAAACCTCGGGCAGCGCCAATGCATATCTCAAGCCTTTGCTTCCATGGCAAAGGAGGCTTTTGGGTTTTGTAAAGATGCTCCCGCAGAGTTCCGTGAGCCATGTAATCATACACAAGGATCATTTCACAATTCTCTTCACAGTAACCAATCAACGAAACAAGGTGGCGGTGTCGAAGTTTCGAGAGCATTTCAATCTCAGTCTGGAACTCATGCACACCTTGCTCAGAAAGTGGGTTCCCACGCTTGATAGCAACTTTAGTCGTTCCACCATCAATCTCTCCCCTGTACACTTTGCCAAAACCTCCCACCCCAAGAAGCAGAGCCTCATCAAAGTTGTTAGTGGCAGATTGGATCTCAGCAAACGAAAAGTGGCGACACAGGTTGGAAGGAAGGGAAGACGCATAGCTTCCTGTTGTGTTCGTCTTGGCTGAACCAGCAGAATGTGAATTTCCATACAGTGAAAGAGGTAGCCACCCAGATGGCCCATCGCTCGGACTCTGCTCTTTCCCACCCCTGCGGCGGTGAGTTGCAGCAACAACACAAAAACCAATGGCAAGGGCAAGAACAAGTCCTCCACCAACACCCCCACCAATGATTGCCTTCTGCTTGCTCGAATTACCCGAACGACTTGACGGAAGAGCCCGAGACGGGTCCACATTCTGTTTAGGACCAGGGATTGGATTAGGTCCGGCAAGATTATTACTACTTTTATCACTTACTTTGAATATCTCAACCCCATTTAAGATGGCATCATAAAACTGGGACTTCGAAGCCACATCTGGATGCAGCGCAAGCCATAGATCTCGCTGTGTACCCCCACCCGGAACAAACACCGCATAATCCTCATAATGCGGAACTCCATTCTTCTTTGTCCAAGCAATCACATCAGCCGGGGTAGGAGCAGTTTGATTATTGAGGAAAATATCAAACACTCTCTGATTAACCTTAGTAATATCCGGTTGAATCTCACAGAAATGAAGCCTAACCAAGTAACTAAACCCCGTATCAACACTAAAAAGCCATGTCAAATTATAATTCAAATTGATTCGAGGATTTGGCCCCATCGACCTAGCAGTGGAATAGACTGCAACAGGTGCAACATAACTAGGCAAGTCAGCAGGATAACTAACATTCATACTACTATTAATAGGCACAGACACCCCAAGCGCCGCCCCGTAAATATAAGGCTGATCATCATACCAAGTCCTAAACAGACCCGTATCACCAGAAGGCGAGATATCATTCCCACCCACATTTATCCTATACACATTCTCAAGCGCAGTACTATTATCAATATAAATCGGACTATTTTGACCCACCAACATCACTCCATCTGAGCTGCTATAAATATCAGGCATAGACACCACCTCAATCCCATTAACAAACGCGTACGCACTCGAAGCATTCGTGGAAGGAGTAAACTTGACGGTCAACGTCTCCCCATCGACATGGATCAAGAACTCCTTGATAATATAAGCGTAATTCAAAGCCTCACTAGTTTGAGCAGCGCTGAAATTCCTAAGAAGCGTGAAAGCCCCCGAAGAAACGGAGAACAACGCGGTGGAAGCGTTGAGTTCGTTGTACGAATTCGGATAGAAATGAAGCCGCACGAACTTGCGACCGGGAGCGACCGGGAAACTGTACGAGAACTCCGATTGCGAAACCCTAGCTGTCATGTAAGGGATTTCGGGGACCGACGAGTCTTGACTAGCGGCTTTCGAAGTGGATGACTTGGCTGACAGCAGGAACTTGGATCCGATATCCGGAATCCAACTCCGCCCATCAGTGTCATTGATTGTCGAAGACTCTCCACAGTTCAAGAAGAATTTGTCACTCGGCACATAGTCAGCACTAGAAACAACATGAATAGTAGAAGCTAAGCTGAGAAAGATCACAATAGAAGCTAAAATGCTTCTTTTCGCGATCTTCATCGAGTCAAAACGGTAAGAGAGAGCGAGATCTGAGCTCAAAACACAGACTTTTGAACTATAGACAAAGAAAAGAAGTGAACTTGAAGGAGATGAACACGAGGAGGTTACAAGAAATGGAAATTTCAAGGCATTTGAGGGAGTTTTGAGTTTGGTTTACGTACCTTTTTTGGAGAGCAGACCCGGTTAGTCAAATCGGAGCGATCGTGGTGAGGAGAGAGAGAAAAGAAGGAAGAAGAGGAGTTGAGAGGAGCAAAAACCGAATCATGACTGGTGTCCGAAATTTGTTTATATATTTAGTAGGGACTAGAATTCAAGTCATTAGAGTTAAATGTTGTTTAAAGTGAGATTATGGGAGGTGAAATGACGGGAATGCCCTTGGAGGTGGTGTTTATTACCAGGAAAGCCACTTGCTGGTTCGTCGAACGGTGAGAGATGATTGGATGACAGATCAGTGAATAGAGTGATGAGAATTCAACTGTGTACATGATAAAACCGCGTTTGGGAGAATATGGTCACGCGCTTTCTAGCTTCAACTGCTTTATTGTTTGTCATTAGGTGGCGCCTGTTGCGAACTGGACCCTTACATCGTCCTACTGACGACTACCATGTAGGGCCCAATTCTTAATATTGACCCAGTATTTTTTTTTTTTTTTTTTTTAAGAAAAACATTAAGTGTTTTTTTCTTTTCTTCAAAAAAAACTTCAAATTTTCTTTTTAAATTTGACACCAAGGCCTCGTTTGACACATAGATAAGAAAGAAAGTGAAAATGAGATTGAAAAGGATTGAGATTTGATAGTATTGAATTAGATAAAAAAATTATTTTTCCATATTTAGCAGAATTTGACGATGGATTAAAATTAAAAAATATTATATTTAATATAAGTTGAAATTAGAATGGAATGAAATTAATTTAAATATTTTATTATATAACCTAACTTAAGATTAATATTTTGTAGAAAAAATCTTTAAAAAAATTTTTTAAAAATGAAAACAAAAAATGAAATCTAATATGGGTTAGTTCTCTGCCCAATTCATCTTCTACCCATATTCAATTTGACATTAGCCATCATCTTTATCAGCTTCACTTTTTTCTTTTTTTTTTTTAATATGTTATTTCCGTCATCTAAGTCAAGCAAACCCAAATGGGGATCTACTTTTAATTTATTAAACAAATAAATAAAAACCAAAAAACTTTTAAGTTAAAGATCTAGGTTTTAAACCTAGATCTTCAATTCTTCAATGAATCAACACAAACGATCTAGCCACTATCAACATAGTCAAACCACAAATCAACACAAACAATTAATCTATCACTCACACCAAACACATAAATCAATAAAAATAATCCATCCATCTAGGTTTCTAACTTAAATGAACACTATATGGGAATCCCTTACCCTCATCACCTAAAAAAAATTGATGAATTGAAAAATTGAGTGAAAAGGAAGGATTGGAGACTTTGATAAGAGAAAAAGAGAGAGAGAATGTTGAAGGAAAAAGGTAAAAACAGACACAAGGTGATAGGTGGGAAAAGGAAAAAGAAGCTAAAAAAAATTATTCTTGCCAAGACAGGGTTTAGTAACACACCATCTTTGGTGGGTTTCCATGGTGGGTTTTTATTCTGCCTTGACAAGAAATAGAGATAAGTCTTGGAAGGGAAATATCTCTTCCCTTCCTAGGCCCAAACACTTGATTAGATGGGTTTGGGATTTGAAATCCCATCCCACCCACCAAATCTGATGAAACAAATGTTGGATCTTTAATCCAACGTTGGGACTATATATGAATAACTATGTATTACGGACTGTCAAATAAAATTAAGTCCAATTGAAAGTGATCTATTAGGCTTTGGGTAATTTTAGGCTTTAATATATCTGATAAGGCGTGGTCCTTTAATGTGTAAAGACCGAATGGGTAATTTCTATTTTATGATGGGCTAAATTAGAAATACCAAAAAGAGATAATAGGGTATTATTATGGATATTTTTGGGTTACCTTAAGTGGGTTGGTAAAAGCCTAAGACTGTTGATGAAAGCCCAAGACCTTCCAAGTAGAAGAGACTGCACATTTGGCTAAGGCACAGCTCGTCAAATGGTTCAGTTTATCAAACATATAGCTCACTAGACAGCCAGCTCGTGAACTCAAACTCAGACTACACGATCAATTCACGAAAGCACTCAGTCAGACTTCGAACGTTCCAGCTTATTGAGATGAGCTCTCAGCTACTATAGCTCGCAGGACGCAAGTTAGAAACTGTCAGAATCATTAGAGCAAAAGTCAGCAAGACGTATCGTACACGTCTAACCCCGTCAGAGATTACAACATAGATTACAAATATCTCACCTAACCAGTATGGGTTTAGCGTCTAAATCCATGTTTTGACATAGTTGACCTGACAAATGTTAGCCGTATTAAATGTAATCATCATTTTATTTTGACTTATTACATCACTGTAGTTCCTCCTCTTCTCTATAGATAGGGGAGATTTTCATTGTAAAGGGAGAGACAATCTTTTGAGTATCGTTACTCTGCAAAAATAGTGAGAAAGAATAGTGGACATAGGCATACTTTGGGCCGAACCATTCTAAAATTCTATTGTCTTGTGTTCTTCCTCTGCCCCCTCCTTTGCTTTTCATCCGTTTCTTGCACCTTATCCAACATCATCTGCAGTTTGGGCCAGAAAGAACCTGGTCAGCTTAATCCAGACATTGACATTTTGGCGCTAGAAGAATGACCCTTTCTGCAGCGTCATTCTTTCTCATCCTTGATCTCCAAAGCTCGCATACCAGATGTCATGCCTAGAGGAAGAACCACCAGGAGCTCAAGTGCTATTGTTGGCCAGTTCGACAACTCAAACCACCAGAAAGGCGTCCAGCCCGCTGGAAAACCAACCAACTTGGAGGCTAGGACCTCTAACGTACCATTGACCGAGAATACTCAAGGTATACCTCTCATTCCCTCTTACCAACCTGCACTTAACACCGCTGGATAGGATGTCATGCAAGTTTTACAATGGCGTCCAGAGGTGTTGAAAAATACCATGATGCAAATAGTAGATGCTGTCAAGGCACTGACTCGGGCCCAGCCTTACTCGGCTCAAAGACCTGATGAAACCTACTATAATGAGGGACGTTTCACAGCTGCAGCGCGTTAAGGTCCCAGCCGCAAATGGAAGGCTTGTCAGGGAAATGCCAATGCCTGAGGATTCAGTCCATTCCTCCAACGTACAATCTAGAGCTCGGACCCAACGAGCTTGCGACGATGAAGATGAGGCTCATCCTTCAAGATTTAGGGTAGGAGTGAGCTAGGATGGACATCGATGAGTTGAGGCGAGCAATAGACATGTGCGAGTCCCAGCTCAAAGATATAAAGATGAGCAGCGACACCAACATGAAGGTTCACATGGAGAAGATGGACTAAACAGACCGAATCCAAGGCATGAACCAGATCGCTACTACTCCGAGCCTAAGCAGGGGAGAAGGTATAGGGCTCAAGGTCAACATTCCCCAGGCAAAGAAAGCAAACGGGACAGGCAATCTCCAACCAGACAATCTGAAATCCAAGACCTGGTTATTAAGCAACTTTTCAAAAGATCTAGCAGTTGGAGGCCCAACCTAGGGCTCAGGAGCATGGGGGTCAGCATGGTGAAATGACCCCATTTACCTTAGAGATCGAGCTGGAACCACTCCCTCCCAAGTTCAAGGTCCTTAACATCTCACAATATAATGGGGACTCCAATCCTTATGACCATTTGGAAGCACTCAACATTCAGATGAATTTGCAAACTACCAGCCCGCTAGTCAAATATCGCGTTTTCCCTACAACCCTCGGAGATGTTCTGCTATCATAGTTAAACAATCTCCCACCTCACAGTATCAGCAATTGGAAGGACTGCCAATAGAAGTTTGTCAATCAGTATAAGACATTGAAAAGACAGCTCGTTCCACCCTACCACCTCGCTATTGTTTTCCAGCATCCTGATGAGTCGTTGAAAAACTATATTGCCAGATTCAGGCACGGGGTAAATAATATGGAAAGCCTTACCGATAAGGGGATCCTGATAGTTATCTGAGTAGGATTGAGGAAAGATGGGAAGCTGTACGAGAGCATCTACAAATCCCCAGTGAAGGATCTAGGGAAATTTTATCAGTGAGCTTTCAAAGAGATAAGGTAGGAGGAAACCTTCGGATCTAGAAAACAAAATAATCAGAAAGATGAAGCTGGCAGCTCTAGCTAAGGGAATAAAAGAAGCAGCGGAGGAAATGACAATGGGGGTCACAGGAGCAACAATCAGGTTGCAAAGAAATCCAAAAACTGATCTAGGCTGAGAAACGACCAAGGGCGTAAGCGACCTCGGCGACCAGGTCGCTTTGAAAGTTATAGCTTTCTCTCGGATACCCGGGGAAAAATCTTTGCAGCAAAGCAGAGCAGAGAGAATTTTGGGAGGCTTGCCCCAATCCGAACCCAGAGGAGTACAAAGACGAAAGAAAGTTCTATGCCTACTATAATGAAGTAGGGTACTATACCTCCAACTGTATTGCCTTGAAAGATGTCATAGAAGACTTGATCAGAAAGGGTCACCTCAGAGATTATGTTGTGCCGACCTACAGGATGACCACCCAAGCAATAGCGTCTTCAACCATAATAGTGGTAGGAGCAACAGCCAGCTCAGCCAACTCATGATCAAGAACAAGCACCGGTAGTAAGAACAATTTTTACTATCCATGGGGGACCCCATATAGCTGGTACCTCAAACAAGTCGCATGAATGCTAAATGCGTGAGGCTAACCATATACAGCTCGCTGGCCACAGAGAGTCAGAAGGGCCTGCCAAGAGATCAAGGTTGGCATCTAAAGAGGATGTTAGGGGTGTTTATTGGCCCCATAATGATACTTGGTAATCCAAACTCATATTAGGAATGCAAAAGTAAGAAGGATAATAATTGATATAGGGAGCTCGATGAACGTAATGTATAGATAGTGCTACAACCAGATGGAGATTGGAGATGAACAGTTAAAGCCTTCCCCTTAACCATTATATGGTTTCATTGGAGATTCAATTACTCCTATTGGGCAAATTAGATTACCTCTGACTCTTGGAGTTGCAAGTCGACAGTCAATTGTGCTGGCGGACTTCCTAATCATAGAGTCCCTTTCTACTTACTATGTGGTGCTAGGAAGGCCCACGATGAACGACCTAGATATGGTCACCTCAACCAGAACCCTCACAGTGAAATTCCCAACTCCCAATGGGATAAGATGTGTGTGAAGCGAGCAGCAACTAGCTCGTCATTGCTATACAGATACAGTGAAGATGAGAGTTAAGGGAAAGAAGGTGAATGTAGTTCTGAGAGATGAACTGCAAGCCATCAGCTTTATAGGAGCGAGTTGGGACTTGGATCCTAGGGAAATAAATGAAAACAAGACTACCGATCCATTTAAGGAGTTGGAGGACATTCAGGTCAGCAAGACAGATACTGAAAAGTGCATCAAGCTGGGAAAGAGCCTGGCCCTAGAAGTTAAAACTCAGCTAGTTGAATTCCTTAGGGTAAATTTGAATGTGTTCATCTGGAACCACGAGGATATGGTGGGGATTGATCCAAGAGTGATGACGTACAAACTGAACATTAATCCACACCATAGACCAGCTTGCCAAAAGAGGAGGCCAATGACCCGAAGCGGTATGAAGCCTTGAAAGAAGAAGTAAACAAGCTCCTGGCAAACAAATTTATCCGTGAAGCTCGCTATCCGACCTGGGTAGCCAATCCCGTGCTGGTAAAAAAGAAAAACAGAAAATGGAGAACTTATATGGACTTCATGAACTTGAACAATACCTACCCAAAAGTCAGCTTCCCCACTACCCAGAATTGATCAGCTCGTAGATACAACAACTGGGCACGAGCTCCTCAACTTTATGGATGCTTACTCAGGGTATAACCAGATTCCAATGAACCTTAAAGATGAGGAGCATACCTCGTTCGTCACAGACCACAGCCTATATTGTTACAAGGTCATGTCCTTCGGTCTAAAGAATATAGGAGTAACCTATCAAAGGTTGGTAAACATGATGTTCGAAGGTCTAATTAGGAAGACTATGGAAGTGTATGTCGATGATATGCTGGTCAAATCCAAGTAGGTTGTTGACCATGTTCATAACCTCGATGCGATGTTCCAAATTTTGAGGAAGTATTATATGAAGCCCAACCCCTTCAAATGTGTTTTCGGTGTCGCCTTAGGTAAATTTTTGGGCTCTATGGTGAATAATAGGGGGATTGCGGCCAACCTAGAGAAAATAAAAGCTCTGCTCGACATGAGGTTGCCAGCTAAGATGAGAAAGATACAGAACTTTAATGGTCAGGCCGCTGCCCTCAGCAGATTTGTTTCTAAAGCCACAGACAAGTGTGTTCCATTTTTTGAAGTCTTGAAGAAGGCCAAGAATTTTAAATGGACAGAGGAATGCAATGTCGCATTTCAGCAGCTGAAGAAGTATATCAGGTGAGCTCCACTCTTGTCAAAATCAAATGAAGGGGAAACTCTGATAGTTTATCTCGAGGTATCTCAGCACGCCCTGAGTGCAGCTTTAATTCAGGAAGAAGACAGGACGCAATTTCTTGTCTATTATATCAGTAAAAAGCTGGTTGATGTTGAAACGAGATAAACCACAATGGAGAAGCTCGCCTATTATCTTATGGTGGCGTCTAGACAGTTACGCCCCTACTTCCAAGTGCATAAAATAGAAGTACTGTCTAGGTATCCCCTTAGGTAAATCCTCTAGAAGCCGGATACGTCAGACCGCCTTCTCAAATGGGCAATCGAGCTCGCTCAGTTCGACATCGAGTTCAAGCCAAGGTCGACAATCAAGGGGCAAGTATTGGCTGATTTCATTGCTGAGTTTACATGACCTGTGGATGAAGTAGCTGAATCTTCGAAAGGTTCATTTTCGGAGTTATTCGTTGATAAGTCTTCCAACGAGCAAAGGGTTGGAGCTGGAGTATTGTTGATCAGCCCAGAAGGGCACAAAATCCTCTATACACTTAAGTTTGGGTTTCTGGTAATAAATAATGAAGCTGAGTGTGAGGCCTTATTGGCAGGACTTCGCTAAGCCAAGAAGATGCAGACTGAACGACTCATGATCTTTAGCGACTCCCAACACGTAGTTTGTCAGATAAGGGGTGAATATTAGGCCCGGGGGTCAAGTATGGCAATCTACCTACAGAAGGTCCAGGTGTTGTTGGGAACATTCGAAAAGTATGAGATAAACCAGATCTCGCGAGCTCAGAATTTCCTATAAATGCTTTAGCTCGCTTGACAACAGCTCAGGACATAGATTTTTTCGGAGATACACTAGTAGAATTCCTGCCAAAATCGAGTACAGAGCCTAATGACGAGGTGAAGCCATTCCAGAAGCATTTAGAGGTACAATGTCTGAAGAAATTACTATAGCTAAAAAGTTCCTTGAGGATATTGAAAAATGGTTTGTTAAGAATGAAAAGGCTGAAATAGGTAGACTCTTAACAAGTCTAATTTCAATGAGATATAAGGGCAAAAACAATATTAAGGAGTACATTCTGGAGATGTCTCATCTTGCTTCTAAGTTGAAAGCACTTAAGTTTGAACTTTCTGAGGGCTTGTTAGTACATCTGATTTTGATATCTCTTCCGGCATAGTTTAGCCAGTTTAAGGTGAGCTATAACTACTAGAAGGATACTTGGTCTTTGAATAAGCTCATCTTACACTATGTTCAGGAAGAGGAAAGGCTTAAGCAAGATAAGGCAAAAAACGCTCACCTAGCCTCAATGCTTAAGGACATGGTAAGGAGTATGATTAGTCATTTTACCTTACCAAAATCACTTTAGAGAGAAGCGCTTAAGACTGTAGCTTATAATAGAGTTCCAACTAAAGCAACTATCAAAACCCCTTATGAACTTTGGACGAACAAGAAATCTAGTCTAAAGCATTTGTATGTTTGGGGATGTCCAGCTGAGGCAAAGCCTTATAGGCCTAATGAAAGGAAACTAGACTCAATGACTGTG
Source organism: Dimocarpus longan (assembly GCA_022984855.1). Lineage (NCBI taxonomy): Eukaryota > Viridiplantae > Streptophyta > Magnoliopsida > Sapindales > Sapindaceae > Dimocarpus > Dimocarpus longan. The sequence goes on from CM041026.1 coordinate 2,318,243, forward strand.
AGTTGTTATTTTATTGGATACTCTGAAAGATCCAGAGGGTACAAGTTTTATGATCCCATGACTAAGTCGATTTTTAAGTCAGGAAACGCTCAGTTCGTTAAGGATGTCAAGTTTACAGAAGGAGATACAGTTAAAGACTTTATCTTTGAAGAGGAATATATTAATATTCCAACAGATGTTATTGCATTGATCAGGATTCCATTCTTAACCTTGTTCAAGATACAAGAGATTAAGACAATGTCGGAGAACCTTCAATTCAAGTAATTGTTCCAAAAGAATAACTTCGAGCACCTCAAGAACCTATGTCATTAAGGAGATCTACTAGAGAACGGAGAAGTGCACTGCTAGACAACTACATTGTATTTCTCCAAGAACGTAACGTAGATATTAGAGTGATGGAAGATGATCCAATCAACTTCTGTAAAGATTGAAGGTTTTAACTCTAAAAAATGGATTGATGCCATGAATGAAAAGATTAAATCCATGAAGAATAATGACGTGTGGAATCTTGTCCCATTGCCAAAAGGTGCAAAACTCATTGGTTTGCAAATGGATATTTAAGACCAAAAGGGATTCAAAAGGTGATGTGGAAAGGTATAAGACTCGTTTTGTCTCAAAAGGTTTTACACAAAAAGAAGACATCGACTATAAAGAGACTTTCTCACTGGTTTCTTCGAAAGACTTTTTCAAGATTATAATGGTATTAGTGGCGCATTTCAATCTTGAGTTACATCAGATAGATGTAAAAACAGTGTTTTATAATAGTAACATTAATGAGACGATCTATATAATGCAACAAGAAAACTTTGTGTCAGGAGACCCAAAAAATATAGTTTGCAAACTTAAGAAATTTATCTATAGACTCAAACAAGCATCTCGACAATGATATTTCAAGTTTCATCAAGTGATCATCTCGTTCAGTTTTGAGATGAATTTGGTCGATGATTGCATACATCATAAGTTCTGTGGGAGCAAACATATTTTTCTGGATTTATATATCGATGACATCTTGCTTACCAGCAAAGATATGGGTTTATTGTACAAAACTAAGAGATTTCTAGTTAAGAATTTTGAGATGAAAGATCTTAGTGATACCTTTTTTATATTAGGCATAAAGATACACCATGATCGTTCTGAGGGTATTCTTAGATTATCATGAAAGAGCTATATTAAAAAGGCTCTTAAGAGATATGACATGTAGGATTGTAAACCAAGTGATACCCCTATAGTTAAAGGAGACAAGTTCTGTCTCAATCAGTGCCCTAAGAATGATTTTGAGTTAAAGGAAATGCAGAAAATTCCCTATGCCTCAACAATAGGGAGTCTAATATATGCTCAAGTATATACGCGTCTTGATATTGTGTACATTATCGGGATGTTGAGCAGATATTTAAGCAATTCAGGAATAGACCATTGGAAAGTAGCCAAACGAGTCTTGCGGTACTTATAGAGAACAAAAGATTACATGCTCACTTATCGGATGTTGGATCAGCTTAAGATCATCGGACATACTGACTACGACTTTACGGGATGCAAGATAGTATGAAATCTACATCAAACTATATCTATCTGCTAGTTAGTGGTGCCATCTCTTAGATGAGTGCTAAACAGTCACTTATAGCCTCTTCTACCATAGTAGCAAAGTTCATAGACTGTTATGAGGCGTCCAATCACGGAATATGGCTACGGAATTTTGTCACGGGACTGTGTATAGTGGACAGTGTTGAAAGACCACTCAAATTATTTTGAGACAATAAGTCAATGGTTCTATATTCCAACAACAATAAGAGCTCGACAAAGTCGAAGCTTATAGACATCAAGTTCCTAGTTGTTAAAGAAAAAGTTCAGAGTGGACAGTTGTCCATAAAGTACATTGGAACAAACTCCATGATTGCGGATTCGTTTACTAAGGGATTGCCACCAAAGTGTTTCATGAGCACACTACTTATATGAATGTCATGTATTTTGATGATATTTAGTTTTAGTGGGAATTTGTAATTTTAGATGTTTTTATGATGTAGATATTTTTGGGTTATGTTAGTTTATGGATATTTTGAGATTATTTTCTGCAGAAATAAAGTTTTGGTTTATTTGCACTCTGTTGTTTTTTTTTTTTTTTTTTGGTTTGATCTGTCTCAGGTTTAAGGGTGGACCAGTTGGAAATAGACATGTTAAGATCACATTGCATGAAATTTTCATGCTACACATCCATATCATGATCCATGTCATTCAATTATATTGACATATATGACCATTAATGGGTTGAGTTACGTAAGTTGTAACGAAGGTCGTTTTGATTCAATGATTGGTATGATTGATGGACCGGATTGGTTATAGATCCATTTCAGTAATGACAGCAAAGTTGAGCTTATTCAGCTTTTTTTTTTTTTTTTTTTTTTTGTGCAAAGCATAATTATAAGATTACATATATAGTCCAAGCGGGAAATTGTTGGATCTTTAATCCAATGTTGAGCTTATATGTGAATAATTATGTATTGCAGACTTTCAAATCAAAATTGAGCCTAATTAAAAGCGATCTATTAGGCTTTGAATAATTTTAGACTTTAATATATCTAATTGGATGTGGGCCTTAATATGTAGGGATATAAGGGGTCATTTCTATTTTATGATGAGCTAAATTAGAAATACCAAAAATGGATAATAGGGTATTTATATATCTTATGGTAATAGTCCCCAGATTACACGTATAATTCCAATTTTTTCTGACATCCCATCATCAGAGAGAGAATAAAGAGAGAAAACTAACGGGTTTTCTTGGAATCGTGTTAATCTGAAAGGCTAAACCGCGTGACTCTATAAAGTGATTGGTTAATATGGATTTAAGCAAGCTTCCGTACTTTTATTTATTGGTTCTTGATTATTCAACATGAATGTTTCTATTGTTTAAGTGATGATTTTCATCAAAGGTATATTATCTAACAACAAACGCAACCCAAATGTGTTAGAATATATCTGCTTCCACTAAGTTCAATTGTCATAAGTACAGCTCTATAACCTGTTATGACAACATTGAAGGTGGAAATTTCCTCATATGTGTGTGGTATATATGAACTATCCATCATAAAAGTTAAAAGGGAAGTGTTTATTAAGTTCGAAGGGGGTGTATGTAAATTTTAAAATTTAAAGTTAAATAGCTAGTTAGAAGTAATGTATAATAATAAAGTTAAAGGTCTAATTGATTTATTGTCACAGGAAATTAATTGTATTATGGGTTGTACAACTATATAAAGTCCATAATTTATATGGGTGTTTGAGATTTATTGGGTGCCAATCCAATTTGTTCAAATAAATGAAGAGTTTTTAAAATCAAAACTAAAAATGTTATAATGAATAATGTCTCCCTTGCAACTATCTTTCTATAATTACATACCTTGTATACTCTAGAATTGTTATCTATTAACTATTGTTTTGTGTATATACAATTAACCTTACCTTAAATAAAATTAGTTATCAATAACACACTAAGATCTTTTTTCTTTTTCCTTTTAAATATATCACCTACAGTGTAACAACCTGAAAATGAAATAAATTACGTATTGAAATACCAATACTCATTGATATATCATATATGTGGCAGCGATTTAAATGTAAATGGTAAAATTATTAATGAACGTGATGACATTTACACTCCTCTAAATTTGTATGTACACCTCAAACTTTATATGTGTTTTTTAAACTCCGATACTATCATATATCATTATTATTACCATATTTAGCAGTTTGAGCATGAAATATTTTCGATCCTTTTATCTAGATTTTATTTATTAGTTAAAGACTTAAATTATGATTATTTATGTAAAGTCTGAATCCAAATGGATCCAAAAAATAATTTCTTTCGTTCTGCTAACAATATCAAGTTTTGTGTGTGCACACATGCAAATGTTGTTCGAATGAGCTCAATTTATTTTCTGAGTTCACCTTGAATTTGGACCTTATACTTTAAAATTAAGAATGGTAATGCACTAACATAAAAATTAAGAAGCAGATTGAAAAACATTAAATTGGAATCTAAAAATGTAAACTAAAATAAAAATTATGTTAAATCAAACAAAAGAAGGTGTAATCCCTCCCAAATCTAGGAGTCACACTTCCTCCTACACAATTCATTTATTTTATTTCAATTATTGTGAAAGTCATTATATATATATTTTAAATATATTTAAAAGGTTGTAATTTATAGTATGTAATCAAAAGTTGGGAGGATATGACAAATTATAACATTTTTAAAAAGCTTACTGGAACGCACGTACGGTTGTTTGAGTAAGAATTTTTTATTAATGTTGTTTTTCATTAAACATGGCTCAACTTTCATTCGAAACGGGCCCAAACAAAAAAAACCCACTAGAAATACGTTGTCGTTTTAGAACAAGTACAGCCACCGAGCTTGACTCGACACTATATCTCGAGTCAAGAACAATGAAGAAAAGAGCCCAGAAAGTTGACACGGTGTTGTTTCGTGTTTGATTTCTCTTTTGGAGTTCTGGGTCATCACAAATGACTGAAGAAACACCTCTGCAAGTGAAGGAACACATGTTGGAGGTAAAGTTTCATTTTTTATTTTTTCTTTTTATCTAATACAATGTTCATTGGTTTATGGTTTTTAAAATCATAATGATGATGTCAAATTTACTACATTCATTCGATTTTAGCTAACTTGATTTCCCTTTTAAACATAAATGTTTCAATGATGATGATGATTATGATGCTATTGTATTTTTGTATCAAAATTGCATCTTTTTGATCCAAGTATAAAGAAAAAGAAGAACCAGCAGCAGAAATATGATCAAGCTGATGATTTTGTTGATAATTTGGTTAACCAAACAGGTCTGCTAGAAAGTATGTGTGTAAATAAGACAACTTTGCTCTTATTTATTTATTTATTTGACTAATTTTTTTATGTTTCACATTTTTTGAATTTTCTTTTTTATGTATGTTTACTTGTAGTTGCTGGTGGAGTAGAAAGTTCATTTCTTGATATAAAGAAGAAGAAGATACCAGTAAGTTAATGGTTCTCTGGGGTAAGTATACAACCGACCACGACATATAATGTCAATTCACTGTAATTGGGGATGATGAGTTTGTAGGTAGAAGATGATATCTTGAATGATTTGGATGTGGATTCTGATGGTAATGTTTCTTGTCTTCTATGGATATGTAGGATATGTATAGATTGTATTTGCTTATTTTCGGTAGAAGTTTCCTCCTCACTAGATGTGGAGGACATGTATAGATTGTATTTTCATCGTCTTGAATCATGTAGGTGACGACGGAGGAGAGGAAATTGGCCTGTTTCGGTATCCTTGGGAAGGAAGTGATAGAGACTATATATATGAGGAGGTAATGTTTGGTATTAATCCAATTTTAAGTTTCATTTACTGTTTGAACTGCATGTTTGGTTGTATCTTTTGTACAAGTAGTAAAATTTCAATTGGGGTGTTTAGCAATTTGCTTGTTTCGTGACTTCTCACACCCCGTTTATCATTTTTCATTTGCTATGTGCCTTTTGTGTTCTGAGAGCAAGCTTTTATTTATAGCTCGGAACTGTGTTAATGTATTATAAATTATGTACTTTGCTTGACATTGCAGCTTCTTAGTAGAGTTTTTGATAGTCTCCATGAGAATAATCCTGAGCTAGCTAGAGATAGGCATAGGACAGTTATGAGGCCCCCCCAAGTACTTCGTGAAGGCACAAAAGAAGAAGGTTTTTGTGAATTTTATGGATCTCTGCAAAATGTATGATATCTTTGTTTTAAGTTCAATTTATTATGACTGCACTAGAAGTATCTAACCATCCATCATTTTTCTCAATATATATAACTTATTATCAACTGTGCTCTCATGCATTAATTTGTTATTCCCATTTCGTTTTCAAAGTTTTCTTCTCATTTCGGGATGCACAAGCAGCCAGATCATGTCATGACCTTCTTACTGGCAGAAATGGGGACAAGCGGATCTCTTGATGGACAGCAGCAATTAGCCATAAAGGGTAGATTTGCTCCTAAGAATTTTGAAGGGAATCTGCGTAGATACATTAGTAATTCATGTCTTATAACATTTTGACATATTATCAAGTAATCTTAGCTTAGGTGAGCCTGTATGTATGTTGTGTTTTAAAACTATAGTTGGTCTACTCAATCACTGTGATCAGTAAATATAATAATGACTGCAGTATCTTTTATATAACTTGTTTCTTTTGTTAATTATGGGTACTTTCTCCGCAACTCCTTGCAATTATGCGAACTAATGACCCACTGGCTTACAAAAGTGTATGTGTGTGTGCATGTGTCTAAGTATGCCGGTATGCAATTTTATCATTGCAATAATTTATTTTGAGGATAAGATAATTAGTTTTATTTTTCAACCACATCTGTATTACCTCTCTCTTACAATGATATTATATTTTGTCTGTGGTTGGAGATGAATATGTTACATGTACTAGCTGCAGAAGTCCAGATACAATCCTTACAAATTTTTCTCAGATTTGAGCAGGTATACAAAACACAATTAGTTTTTTATCACAATTGGTTTTTTGTCTATTCTTACTCAAATTGTATGCTTACTCAAATTGTATGCGGTGTATAGATTTTATATTGAACCAGTATTTAGGTTTCTTCAATGAATGAAGATGTAATCCATTGATCATCATTCATCATAATATTGGATGAAGGAAGACTAACGCAAACAATTCTGTAACATTTTCAGTTGAATTTTCTACTTGTCAATGGCGCTTGGAGTAAATCACAAATATATATAAACAAACAAACTACCTGTGCATATGAGAGAGAGAGAGTGAATTCCCAGTTGTAACTTATAGCTATTTTTATTTTTAAATCTACAAATGGCAAGCTTTATTGGCAAGTAGAGACACTACAGCTAGAGCTAGAGGTGTAATTGTATATCATCACGGGCTTTGCTCCTGCTCGGCTTCACTATTTTGCATATATAGGCAGATGGTCTCATAGGTTATAAGGTTATACAAGTTTATGCATGCGCTGACATTTTAGTATTTTCTGATGAATGATTCAAAGTACCATACCTTAAAACAGCAAGAATAATTGCGCAAATAGAGTCGTCTATTTTTTGTTGATATGATAATTTCATTATCATAACTTTCATTTTTATTTTTATTTTTTTTTAAACTATCATAACTTTTATTTTGTTTTATCTTATATTCTTATTAACATCATTCTTTCTGCAGTGGGGTTCTGGCCGGTCTGCAGTTCCCATCAAGGCTAGTTTTATCAGAAGGGTTGGGCTTCGGAACACGAGGACATAACAATTTTATTAATGTTCTGTTTCTGTTTTAATTTTGTATCACAATTATTCTTCAGAATCTGTTGTATTAGACTTTACATACTAAAAAAAACTGTGTAATTCTTGTGATATGTCAATTATCATACAATGACTTATCATGGGATCAATTAAGCAGATCAATCCTCATGGTATTTGGTGACATATAAAGATAATTCTTAAAGAAAGATTAGACAATAATCCATATATCATTGAAGAAGATGAGAAGCTTAACATGCAAATACTCTTTTATCACTTTTGCTAACAATAAACAGATTTAATGTAGCAAGTAAAGTGCAGCATACATGACATCATTTCTAAGACTATCAATATATTATTACAACATACCTTGATGGAGAGCAGGTGTGCAACCGACAGAGAACCAGCACTATATGTTTCTGATATTCATATGTTTCTTCTCTCAGCTGAGGATTAATATCAAAGCAGGTTTTTACCAATTACAACTACCTGTAGACCAAACTAGTCTAGTGATCATCCTGTCCAAGAAAGGTCATATATGTAAGATGTGTGACATCTGGACAGAAGTTGGTGTCATCTTTTCGGTCCCATCAATCCATTAAAGAGTGTAAGACCCACTTTTAACTTGCCTTGGGAGTCTTCATTAACTGTATCTGAAAGAGAGAGACAGAGAGACAAATAGACAGAGAGAGAAAGAGAAGAAACTGGGTTGGAAAGGAAAGAAATTTGCTTCACTTCAAAGCTAAAATGGTGATCTTCTCTTCAAGACTCTTCTTTTGCAATTTGAATTGTTTCAATTTCTTTACTTTATCAGAAGAAACCTTAGATGATGGTGTACATATAAATACGTGGTCCAGTGAAGATGGCAGTTGTAGCTTTGTATAGTATGGATTATCACAAGACTGCATTTGGGTTTAAGTTGATTTTTTTGCTGGTCCTTTTGATTCTTTTTATTGGAAACTCAATTTGCTATGTGTTTAGTTATAATGGGGATGATCAATTTGAATCCATGGTGGAGGGAGCAGAGAATCATTTGTATTCTAGCTCAAGTCATCATGGGTAAAAACCCATTACACTTTAGGAGTACCCATTTAGTGAATTTGTGTTTTTAGGTGTTTAATTAAATTTGATTGCTCATATGTTCAGGGTTTATGATTTGCAAGACATGGAAGATGATGCCTTGACAATGGTGGAGAAGAAGGGCAACCAATTTGTGGTTAATGGTCAACCCTTCTATGTTAATGGATTCAACACTTACTGGCTGATGGTGTTTGCTGCTGATCAATCTACAAGAGGAAAGGTCACTGAGTTGTTCCAACAAGCTTCTGCGGTGGGTCTAACGGTTTGTAGGACTTGGGCGTTTAACGATGGCCAATGGCGAGCCCTTCAGAAATCTCCATCAGTTTACGATGAAGAAGTTTTCAAGGTACTCTTGTAGTTACATTTTCTGTGCTTCAATGATCTCTTCAAGTTGATTTTGTAATTCTTGTAACCCTTTTGCGTCTTGTTGATATAGCAATTATATGTTTGATTTTACCTTCTTAAAATTCCAGGCATTGGATTTTGTGATAAGTGAAGCAAAGAAGTATAAGATCAGGCTTATATTGTCATTAGTTAACAACTGGGATGCATATGGTGGCAAGAAGCAATATGTGAAATGGGGAAAAGATGCTGGCCTTAATTTGACTTCAGATGATGACTTCTTCTCTCATCCGACTCTCAGAAGCTACTACAAGGCTCACGTTAAGGTAACCATCTATTGTTTGTTGAACTTGGTATCTAATTCAACCATGTAGTATGTGATAGTGTTCTCTGCTACTTGAGATCTTCTATGGATTTCAGCTTCAAAACTATACATCTGTTTGATCTATCTTGATATATTGGCATGTAGACTGTCCTCAATAGAGTCAATACTGTCACAAACATAACTTATAAGGAGGATCCAACAATTTTTGCTTGGGAACTGATGAATGAGCCTCGATGCACCTCTGATCCGTCCGGTGATAAACTGCAGGTTTGTTTTCCTTTTACAGCTTTCATCTTGTATTATATCTCCATCTCCAATTCTTGTAGTTGGTTTGAAGTGAATAAGTTACTTGTCATCACATATATGCTGAAGTGATTTGAATTGTTTCTCGTCTAGTCATGGATACAAGAAATGGCAGTGTACATCAAGGGCATGGACCCAAAGCACTTGGTGGAGATTGGATTGGAAGGATTTTACGGTCGCTCAACCCCTGAGAAGGCTCAGTTTAACCCGAATTCCTATGCTACACAAGTTGGAACTGACTTTATAAGGAACCATCGGGTTATTGGTGTTGACATCGCTTCTGTTCACATTTATGCTGACTCTTGGTAAGTATTTGTGTTAAGAGTTTATGCTTGAGTCTCTGTGTTCATTATCGTAATGGTACATTTATGATGGAGTTATGTTGAAAGAGTTACATTTAATCGATGAAGGATATCACAAACAATATCTGATGCACACATTCAATTCACCAAATCATGGATGGAAGCACATATAGAAGATGCTGAGAAGTACCTTGATATGCCTGTTCTGTTTGCTGAGTTTGGTGTGTCTTCAAAAGACACTGGCTACAATGCATCGTTCAGAGACTCGCTCATCAACACTGTGTACAAGACTCTTTTGAACTCAACCAAAAAAGGAGGCAGCGGTGCCGGGAGTCTTTTGTGGCAACTGTTTCCTGATGGTGTAGACTACATGGATGACGGGTATGCAATTGTTCTTCCAAAATCTCCTTCCACATCAAACATCATATCCCTTCATTCAACGCGACTTGCCATCTTCAATTCCATGTGTTCTTGGAAATGTCACTGGGGTTGCAAGAAGAAGAGTCCTCTTGAGACATTCCTCTACCATGATGATCTTTAAGCTTGCATAAAGATTGTGAACCAAAAATTCCAATACCATACAAAGAAATCAACCTTTTAGTAGTCACCATAAAATATGTACCTGTTTGCACCTGTAAATACATGAATATCAATATGAATGTATGTGAGATGTAAATGGATAAATTGGAACAAATATGCTGTCCCAAATTTATGAAATTATATTCTAAACACCGTCGGAGTCAAGATTTCTTATCTTTTGAGGAGAAATCAAGTAAAACTTTTAGACAAAAAAATTCTAGTAAAGAGAATATTTTATTGATGGAAAAAACTGAATGCATAGATTAATATTCTTAAACAAACTTTTTAATCATGCTTGCGTTCCTGATGACACTTAATAACTCTTTTTTTCTTTTTCTAGACTCTATCACAACAATTTTCTAGACTCCATTAACTAGTAACAAGATAGATATTTTTGACTAAATTAAATAGTGACAATCATTCCCTAAGTAAATAAATGACTCCCTTATTTTTCCAACAAAATATCTTTGAAGAAGTAATTGCATCAATGTGGCATACTAATTGAATATTGACATGGATGTTGAATTTCTCTTTTTCGTTTTTTCGGGATTCTATTGAACTCTTTGCCATTCCTAAACATATGGACTTCTATAGTTATATGCAAACTTTAATACACCTAAATATACCATGAACACACTTGAAAGTGTACAACCTAACATTAAGAAAAAGCTAATAGAATGAGCTTCCCTTTTCTCACTACAAACAAGATATGTATGACTTTGTTAAGATTTCCCACTTGGACTTTAAAATCAGAACACCTCACAAGTCCCATCACAAATGCCAACTTATGTCTACATAAAGATCGTCAACTCCATATATATATCTGGTCTAACTACTATTTGAATTTCCATGAGTTGTTGCATTTCTTAGAAATGTTATATTTACTTTTAGACTTAAATTTTTACGCCTAACAATAGGTTGACATAGTATCAAAAATTGAATTTGTTATCTTAAAATTTTTTAATCTTTTAAACATTGGTTGCTAAGTTTGGCTTATTCCATGTGACAAACAGTTTTTGTAGCTTTTGTAGCTTTTCTTTTATTACTAATACAGATTCTGTCAGCTTCTGTTGACGTATGAAATTGGTCAACTAAGTTCTTCCAGGCCCAACACTGCACGAACGATAAACTGAGCAAATAATAAGCAATAAGAGTAGAGATGGCAAAGCTAGAACGCAAGACAATTAGGTGTTTAAATGGTTCGGCCTTGCTTGCCTACATCCACTGTTTGTTCTCTCAATATCTGGACAGAGTAACAGCCAACTTTTCACTAAGTATTTCGCTCTTGTGTTACAGAGAAGAGTTTCCACTATTTATAGAAGGGGAAGTGCTACAGCGATGTTCAATGCGTTAAACTAGAATGATTACAGTAGTTAATGAACCTGACTCCCAATTAATGCAGCCGGATTACATTAAATGCAAGGGACAGGTGGAAGATCTACATGACTAACCCACGCGGATTAGGAGTGGTGATCTGTAATTTGAACAGTAATCTCTGACAAGCTTGACGTGCAAGGTAAGTTAAGTGATGATCTGGCATGGCTTGACATAGTAGTAAGCGAAGTAAGGGTTCTAGGTGGACTGGATTGTCGCTAGAGAGAGCTGAACGGCGACCTCAGCTCCTCGTTCACGGGTTTACTTTGACGTGGAGCGGACTTAGCTCTGCGGAGTGAGCGGTTCGGACTTCGGACTCCGCACAACACTATGTGAGATATTTCAATACATGGTTGTGAATCCCACTCCGTTGGGGTTGCACTTCGCTGAAAGTGCTGAAGCACGCCACGGGCCTTATACAAGAAAATGTTGATTTATTCTGATGAACAAGCTGATCTTGGGCTTAGCCCAGATTGGTGGATTGGTTGGGCTTTTATCAGGCCCCATGGGCATTACCGAAAATACTCACAACATAAGCCCCTCAGTTCTTAGGGCGTATAGCGAGCTGAGAACTCCGAGCTGAGCTGATAAAAGTTGAATAAGCAGGAGTCGTTACTCTTTGTATTTCGAATTTGTCTTATCTGACGCGTGGCAACTGCCTAGAGAAGGTGATGAGGCGTGTCCCGTACAACGTGTGCATTGAATGCATGTCTTTCAACTGCCGGCGCCATGATGACCGTTCCTGACATCGCGCGAGACCATTAGATCTAAGGCGGTTATGAGATCTAACGGTCAGGGCGCTTTGGGGAAATAAATAAAAGTAGACTGTTCAGATACTCTCATTCATTTTTCTTCAACAGCGACTCAGCCATTGCCAAAGAGAGAATCTTAGCTTTTCCCCCGCGGACGTGATTGTCACCTTCATTCTTCACCGGCGATTAAACTTCATCTTCTCAGGCCACTCAAGCTTTGTACTAAACAAGTAAGTAATGATGAATCTTTTTATACTTTGATAGTGAGATGGAAGTAGTCGTTCAGACTGCGTTTTGAATGAGAAGTGTTCTTCATTTTCTTGCCATTTTGCATGAATACTTTGAACATCAAATATAGAGATGACCGTCTTTAGATCTTTGCGAGGGCCATAGGGTAGGTTGTTGGTTGTTTTTCTTAGACTTAGGAAATAACATATAGGAACGTGAATAAGCAACTCGGAGGCCGCGATATAGTGGCCCGAGCCTGATCTCGCTCATACTTCCCTCTAGTGTCTGCAGCCTGATTTTATAGCTTTTTGCCTATATTTGTTTTGGATTCGGCTATTCGATTTTTTGTAATTGAACCAATGTTATTTTCTTTACCTCGTCAATGAGGAAGTTATGCACATTATTCCAACTGAATTTGACTTTTACTTTTCATGCCAAATTACTCGTTAGAACAATAAACAGAGAAGAATTAATAGTTCCTATATCTCTTACATATTACCTGTTTCAGTAAAACAAACTTAGAATAGCAAAATGAATGTTAATAACACACTGAACCAGTAGGAGTGCAATAGTATGAGCAAATTATGAACTTACTTAAAAGCTTAAGCATCAATGTCATCACCATAGCTTAACTGTCAACTATGATAAATACTTACTCATTGTGCCAACAAAGATTATCAAAATCAGCGTATAGGCGAAGTGAGCATACGTGGCCTATCAACAAAAGTTGACGATTTGAACACACGCGGTCTGCCTAGGAACATAGGCGAAGTGAGCACACGTGGCCTATCAACAAAGGTTGACGATTTGAGCACACGCGGCCTGCCCAGGAACATAGGCGAAGTGAGCACACGTGGCCTATCAACAAAGGTTGACGATTTGAGCACACGCGGCCTGCCCAGGAACGTAGGCGAAGTGAGCACACGTGGCCTATCAACAAAGGTTGACGATTTGAGCACACGCGGCCTGCCCATATAAGTATCCACAAGGTAGGTGTGGGGTCGGTTAGTACACTGATATTAAACCCCTTACCCTTATGGTTTGTTTGTAGTCGGAAATCATAAATATGTCATCCTTGGTACCACGTTTCAGTAGTTGTTATGAGCAAGATAGCTGTTAAGGACGATCACAAACGAAGTGAGTCAACAATGAGCAAGGATACTTTTATTCATTTGTGAAAGTATTCGTATGTACAAAAAGACATGAGAGACTATTGAAAATAAGGCCGGAGATGCTCAGCGTTCCAGGCTCGTGATAAGATATCTCCTTCCATTGTCATCAAGTGGTAGGCCCCGTTCTCCAAACTTTCTTGGATAATATAGGGTCCTTCCCAGTTCGGCCCCAATATCCCATCACTCCGCTGACGAGCTCCAAGTAAGACGAGGCGGAGTACGAGGTCACCAGGGTTATGCTTTCGGACTTGGATCTTTTTGTTGTAGTACCTAGCCACTTTCTGATGATAGATAGCAGCTTTAATGCTGGCAGTCTCTCTTAGTTCTTCAAGAAGGTCCAGATTTGTAGTGAGGAGTTGATCATTATTAAATGGGGCGAAGTTAGCTGGACGATGACTAGCAACTTCGAGTTCAGCAGGGATCATGGCTTCAAAGTCATAAACTAGGGAGAAAGGAGTTTCTCCTGTTGTAGTGCGAGCTGTTGTTCTGTAAGCCCATAATACTTGCTGTAATTCGTCCACCCATGCTCCTTTCCGGACTTCCAGCTTGGTTTTCAGTATTTGTTTGATTATCTTGTTGACAGCTTCTACTTGGCCGTTTGCCTGGGGGTGATCAACTGCTGAGAAGCTTTTCTTGATACCAAGACTATTGCAGAAGTTAATAAATTTCTCACTGCTGAATTGAGTACCATTGTCTGTCAAGTTTGGGCGGTGAACGCTACTGAGGTCGTTGATTTTGAGGCCTCTGACCCGCAGGTCGCACTACATAATCGCGAAGACGCCCATTTCTGATCATTTCCTCAATGGCATCTTTCAACGCGCGGCATTCTGAAGTGAAGTGCCCTGCCTCATTGTGATAAGCGCAATACTTATTCTTATTTCTAAATCGATTGGGGAGATGGGTGGGATCAGGTTTCCCGAAATTCTCTCTGTCCCTTTCAACAACAAAGATCCTGCCCACGGAGTCAGATAAGAGGGCATAGTGCTCATATCTTTTCGACTGAGGAGGTCGCTCAGGCCGCCCATTCGTCCTGCGCCCTGGTTCACTTCGCGCCTTCTTTGCGACCTGATGGGTACTTCTCTGTCCATCATGGTTGCTTCTCTCATTATTCCTCTTCTTGTTATGTTGACTAGAACTACCAGCTTTGTCTCTATGATCAGCTGGTTTTTTGGACTCGAAGGCCTCTTCCCAACGTATCTCCTTCTCTGCTTGCTCATAAAACTCACCCAAGGACTTCACAGGAGATTTGTAGATGTTTTCGTATAATTTCCCATCCTTCCTCAGACCTGATGAGATGGCATTTAGAATACCCTCTTCAGTTGGGCTATCAACTTTGTTCACTTCGTGTCTGAATCTATCAATATAGTCCTTCAATGATTCCTCACGACGTTGGAAGATGGTGGCCAAATGACACGGTGGCACAAGCTGTCTCTTCAACGCCTTATATTGATTCAAGAACTGCTGCTGACACTCATCCCAACTACTAATACTACGGTGTGGGAGGCTCTTGAACCATAATAGAGGAAAGTTCCCAAGTGTCGCAGGGAAGACACGACATTTTACCAGCGAACTGGTGGTCTGGAGATCCATTCTGACATTAAAGGCATCCAGGTGTTCATAAGGGTCAGAGTTGCCATTGTATTGAGGAATGCTGGGGATTTTGAATCTGGGAGGAATGGGCTCTGCTTCTACCTCAACAGAAAATGGAGTCCGTTCTCCCAGAGGAATCCTCTGCTCAGGCCGCTCCGGCCTTACCTCCAATTGCTGCATCCTTTGAAGAAGGTGCTAGATCACAGCTCCTTGCACTGAAGGCTGTCTAGCAGGAGATCGCCTATCCAGTCGACTCTCCCTATTGCGAGGATACTGATCAAGTTCATGCCTCCTACTCTTATGCTCAGGAGAACGGCGATTGGGCTCCTGTCTCCGATGTGATCGATTTGGGACCTCTCTGTGAGAGCCTTGATGGCGTTCATTCTCATTTCGACGAGGTGACACCTGAACATCTCCATGGCTCACTTCGACTCTCATGTGCCCACCATGATCCACTCTCACCCGTAAATTTGAAGGTTGAGCTTCATTTTCGTTCTCGCGAGCTCGCCTGGTCCGGGTTGCTGAACGTATATTGGATGACAAGTTTGATCCCTGGAAAAGGTGGCACCTCCCTAGTTACCCTTCTTTCGACTGCAGGGACGTCATCCGGTCTGCGAGGTCCCCGGGCTTGAACTTCAGTCAATGCTCTCACAGCTTCAGCTAACTGCTGGACTGTACCTTCCAACCTCTCTTGACGTTGTAAGATTTGAACAGAATTTCCCCCTTGAGCTGCTCTATCCATATGAACACGAGAAGGACCTGCACCCAGAGTTACTGGTACCTCACCTCGCCTATGGTTCAAGCCTTTTGCTCTTTCAACAACCACATCTGAACTTCTGGTGATTCTACCCTTTGCCATGATTTCGATGAAGAAAAGGTGCAGATGAGCCCCTCCTTCTAGCGCCAAAATGTTAACGTATGGAATTGGTCAACTAAGTTCTTCCAGGCCCAACACTGCACGAACGACAAACTGAGCAAATAATAAGCAATAAGAGTAGAGATGGCAAAGCTAGAACGCAAGACAATGAGGTGTTTAAGTGGTTCGGCCTTGCTTGCCTACATCCACTGTTTGTTCTTTCAATATCTGGACAAAGTAACAGCCAACTTTTCACTAAGTATTTCGCTCCTGTGTTACAGAGAAGAGCTTCCCCTATTCATAAAAGGGGAAGTGCTACAACGATGTTCAATGCGTTAAACTAGAATGATTACAGTAGTTAATGAACCTGACTCCCAATTAATGCCGCCGGATTACATTAAATGCAAGGGACAGGTGGAAGATCTACATGACTAACCCACGCTGATTAGGAGTGGTGATCTGTAATTTGAACAGTAATCTCTGACAAGCTTGACGTGCAAGGTAAGTTAAGTGATGATCTGGCATGGCTTGACATAGTAGTAAGCGAAGTAAGGGTTCCAGGTGGACTGGATTGTCGCTAGAGAGAGCTGAACGGCGACCTCGGCTCCTCGTTCACGGGTTTACCTTGACGTGGAGCGGACTTAGCTCTGCGGAGTGAGCGGTTCGGACTTCGAACTCCGCACAACGCTAAGTGAGATATTTCAATACATGGTTGTGAATCCCACTCCGTTGGGGTTGCACTTCGCTGAAGGTGCTGAAGCACGCCGCGGGCTTTATACAAGAAAATGTTGATTTCTTCTGATGAACAAGCTGATCTTGGGCTTAGCCCAGATGGGTTGATTGGTTGGGCTTTTATCAGGCCCCATAGGCATTACTGAAAATACCCACAACAGCTTCTTAACCTGCTTCGATTTTTCCAAGTAATATGTAGTCATTTGCAACCAAAACACATCTGGGGTGTCTTGTAGTATTGGCCACAGGTTTAGAGAGCCACACAAGACTATATTTGATATGACCATGTACATGTTATCAGTCTCCTTCCCGAGTATTAATATAGATCCACCATGGCCAACACCACTACCGAGCTTGGGAGCCTTATAGAATGGCATGGAAGGAGGAAACTTTACATCATCACTCTTGTGGCTGTGTGTGCATTGGCAATACACTTGTTATATAAATACATTTGGAAATGTAAGTGGATACATGGTTCATGATCTTAAGGTTTTTGCTCAGGTACATCACTCGAAGACACGACTATCTAATGCTTTTCCGCCAACTAACACAACCAAACCCCTCTCGGTTGTGGAGCGTTAGCTTTAGCACCATTAGTGTTTGCGAACAAAATCAATAGTTTATCAATGAATATATATATATATTATCTATCGTATAGTTCGAGTATCTAAGCAAAATAATCTATCAGATTATAAAATGATAAGGTGCAATATCACAATGGGTAATTGCAAATGGCAGCAAAGTCACATAAAAATTTTCTGTTTTTGACCATCCCCTGCTGATTATTAAATAAATATGGAGGTTCATTCTAATTTCTAAATATAGATGATGAACAGTTTTGACATACTCTCCAGTGAAAGTGAAACCTTCAAATATAGGCCAATAATATATAGAGTGTGACATGATAAGGATCTGCTTTTCAAGCCCTCTCCCTTTTGGGATTCTTAATCATTTAATATACTTTAAACACACACAATTACAAGAAACGTTAAAGTTGCTAACATAAGAGAATTTAACACCACTCATTGAGTTTGGTTTCTAGGTGAAATCGTATAGAATCCTTTTGATGAGACTTAAAATGATTGATTAAACTAAATGATACATAACTATGATATGAAAGACAATGATTTTATCAAATACAAATTAATTTCTATAGGTACACGGTACACTGTCAAATACTTCCCTTTGCAATCAAGCTAGTATTTATTAAGTTTTTTTATAGTCTAGTTATACATTAATACGAAAAAAGATGGATGGTTAATATTATTATATTTTTTTCTTTCATACATCACTCAAACTTAAATTTTCATCATAAAAAGTTTAGCAAAAACAAAAAAATTAATAGAGAATCCTTACTCACTTATAGTTGATACCCCCGTATCATATTTACCAAAAATAAAGAAACAACACATATGCCTTTCCCAAAAAAAAAAAAAGGAATTTAGCAATCACCCTTTTTTCATACCATATTTGCATAATGACCCTCTCAATCAAAAAAATAGTAAAATTACCCTAAGTTACCCAAAATACCCCTAATAAATTAAAACCAACTCATTAATGCAAATCATTAATTATTTGCCTACTTAATTAAATTAAAATAAAATAAATAAAACATACCATCAAATAAATACCATTAACCCACATTAATCCATCTCCATCACAATTTTACTCCAAAAACAATCATTTTTTTTCCAAAAAAAAAAAAAAGTTTTGAGTGGTTCCGAAAACATGAAGAAAAGTTGAAGAAATTTGGGTATTGATAGAGATTAGTCTTTATATTTGAGTTTTTAAAAAATTAAGTGATTATCTTTTTGAAAAAAATGGAAAAAAAAAATGTTGTTAGGGTCAGTGAGTGACCCGATTTTGAGTCGACCAGAATCAGGTCACTTATTAACCCAAAAAACAAATATTAGTTCAAATAAAAAACTGGCCCGATACGTGGTCAACTTTTGACCCGATGTTGGGGGTGATCCAAAATCGAATCGATTTTTGACCTGAAACTTAAGCTCCAATATCGAGTCAGTTTCTGACTCGAAACTTAATGTTGACCAGAATCGAGTCAAGAAGTAAGTTTCTAGTTCTGACCCAACTAGGTCAGTTTTCAATCAATAAGTATAATTTTATGTTATCAAAGTACTCTTCAAGTATCCATTGTCAGGCCAATTGCTGATTATATGTTATCAAATTATTCTTTAAGTTGTTTAATAGTAACGATTATATGTTATCAAATTTTCAGGATTTAGAATGTCTACTGTACAATTGATTTATAATTGGGGTAGATGATGGAATAATGATCGTGGAGTTTATTGGTATAAAGGTCAGAGAAGAAGGACTTTTATATTTCCACGAGATATAACTTTTGAGCAATTATTGGATAAAGCATACCACATCACATGTATTAATAAAAACCATTACCAAGCTATATTAATTACTATTGCTCAAACCATTTGTGCATGCCTATTAAGATCATTGATGATAATGAAGTTGCATTATTGCTTGGCCATAAGAATATTGACATTCTAGTTTATATAAGTGTAGAAGTGGTTGAGTGTGATTCAACAGATTTGAAGGATATTTGTCAACCGGAAACTTCTTGTAAACCAAACCAAGCATCTGAATTTGACTTCCATCTTAATTTGGAAACAAGGAACGTGAATGACAATAAAATGTCTAATACCAGTCCAACATATCAACCAAATTCAAGTATCCATTTGGATGGTATTAGGGAAGGATTTACACCATGTAGCAATGATAATACTTGCTCCCCTCTTTATTATGAATTTGAGCGTAGCTCGAGAGTGGAGCATGTTTATGAGGTTTTAATTAATCATCAAACAACGGATTGTGATGAACATGAACAATATACCTATCCTACTAGTTATGGTGAAACAACATCAGGTCAAGATTCGAATTGATATGACCATTAATTTGAGCATGTTCAAAGGGTTGTTCCAGCACCATATGCATTATATTCAATTAATTCCAATGAAGTTACTCCTAGACACAATCCTATGCATACTCAAGATGGTGAATTATTTGATAACAAAGAATAATTGCAATCAGAGTTAGATAGATATGCCTTCGCAAACCTGTTTCAAATAAGGGTCATGAAATCAGATACAAAAAGATAAAAGGTTTGGTAACAACCTGAGAAGACCCTGTGATTTGCTAAAAATCTGTATGCGATTCTAAAATTTCTTGTAAAATATCATTTGGAAAGTTGACAATATATAAAGTGGTTTAATAAAAATTTCGACAATATAATTACTATTTACCTAATAATTCTACTCTGTAATAAATCAAATAAACACTTTTAAAATATTTGGAAACAAGGAACATGAATGACAATAAAATGTCTAATACTAGTCCCCCTTCCAAATTATATTTCAAATATAAACAATATCATGTAAAACATATAAAACAAACTTCCTTTCATATGAAAACATAACTATAAAGTATTTATATATCATATTCAAACTTGGAAGTCAAAATATAAGCAAAATTGATGAGAAATCAGATATTTTACATCATTAAAGTGATAAGCATACACATGCAAACTTAGATGCCATGTAATATACAAAAAATATACATACAATATCAAAATACCATTTCTTAACGTCATGTGATTTAGTGGCTCATCTCTTTTTGTCTGGAGATTTCTTTTAAGACTTGACGATTTCCTAGAAAATTATTTTAAAATTCTATTGGGTCTATTTGGATTCAAGCCTTACATTCAGTGCATCATTGCAGATTGCAAATGGACCTTACATGCAGTTAGAGATGGAAATTTAGATTATTTTCAGATTAAAAGATTTGATAATGAATACACATACTTTATGGAACAACAAGTTCCATATCAAAAGCAAGTGCTCATGTTATAGGGGAACACATCAAGGAAGAATTTATGGACCATCATGTATGACGGGACCCTTCCCGAATCCCTCATCTGGACTTGAGAAAGACCCCTAGCACCCTGAAAGAATTCCCACGAACCCTATACTCAGCCTGAAGGAATCCCGTCAAGGCACCAAAAATCATTTAACTAGATATTTTAACTTCCTTTACAAGGTGACGGTGATACAAATTTTTCGTTTTTTAATAAAAATTTCGACAGCATGCCGTCTATTTTTTAAATTATACCACCCTGTAAGTTTCAAATACAGTTTATAAAAACAATTCTATGAAATTCATTTCTCAACTTCTGGAGCCTCTGGCTCCTTTCTCACAAACAACCACAAACGAGTCAATAAAATTTGAACACTGGATTTCATAAAACGTTAATAAAACATTTTAACTAATGCATAAACTATTTCTTCAAAATATTTATAACTATGTACATCAACACATATACATGATCAAAATAACAAAATATATACATGTAGTAGGTGTCGTCCTATATGTTCGCTTGCACGCCTGACTGAACCTCGTCGGCTGGACGACTAGTTTCTGCACTTGTGGGAGAATTTTTTAAGAAAAACATTTAAAGAAAAATATGAGTTTATACTCAGTGAGTGGTATAATCTTTAAACTAAAACTTATTTCTACATTTAAACTTCTTCAAAAAACAGTTTAATAAAACGAATCAAATGAAAGTATTTTAGAAAATTACTTTCTAAAACTCATTTAAAACTGCTTTTGAATCTCGTTCTAAATTTCTTTCTAAAACTTTTTGAAATCTTTTTTTAAAAATCTTTTCTAGTTCTCGTCTAAATGGTAACACAGAGAATATCTACTCCTAGCATGGTAGCATATAAAATCTAGCTAACCACTAGAAGTGGGGATCTACCATGTGTAGTCACCGAAAGCGAGCCCATGCTACGGACCGACTATACTACCCTATACGTGCATACGGACCACTCATATCTCGCTCACACATGAGTCGACCAGACTCAAATCTCACTGACTGACTTCCTTTCATCTACTGTATCACGCATAGGACATTCGCTCGGGTACTAAACTGGGACTAAGGTAAACCATAGGCTATTAAATTTTTTTTTCTTAATACACTAAAATATTCTAAATTTAAGGTAATAAGTCTAAAATATTTAATTCTAGCACATTTTCATACTCATAAATAATAAACTAAAATCTTTATACTAGAATTAAAATATAAATTCAATTAATAAAGGAATAACTATTTATAATAAATTCTTTTAACTTTAAAATAAACTTTAAGACGATATAAATAAAACTTTGTAGTTCCACTCACTACACATCTTTGGATAAAATCCGAGCCTCCTCCATATGCCTCCGGAAGTCTCCGCTTTTATCCTAAAACATCAAATATCCATTTAGGGTCACTTAACTCATTCAAATAACATTCAAAATCAATAAAATTCTAATTATCTCTATATATATCCTTTAACGCCTAAACTTTCGGATCTCAATTTCTATTCAACCGGGGTTTTTGAAATCTGTTTTCTCTACATGAATCCTACTTATTCTTCCCTATGAATACCTCAGTATACTCAATTTCATTATCGAAAACTCGGAATGAAAATCGACTAGATTCGCTTACTAACGAAAATCACTTTTCGCTCCGAATTTTTGACAACTTCAAAAATCAATCTTATAGTATTCTAACACCCAACTATGATTAAATAAACCATTTCGAACGTTAAACGAACGTGTTTCAAAGGGTTTCAGAAACTACCCTTTAACTCGTCCGTTTAGCTCTGAAATAGATCCTAAACTTTTCGTTTTCGAAATCTAACTTCAAAATATTATTCCCTAATCTCTAAAACATCAATCTAATACCTTAGAATAAAAAACGAAATAGGATCTCATAAAAAACCAATTTTTCTCCACGACTTTCCTCTCTCGTTTTATCTATTTTTCTTCCATTAAATCACTCCAAAATTATACCAAAATCATCCTCACATAACCCTCATATCATCCCTAATTTCATATTCGAAAATAAACGAAAGAAAAAAATGGGTTTCATACGAAGCATCAAGCTTAAAACTGAGATAACTCACCAAATAGGCAACCATTTTGCTTCAAATTTGTTAGGTTAGCTAGAGGAGATGACGAGGAGCAACTTTCGTGAAGAAATCATGACGAAATTCGAACCGAATCTTTTTCCTTTTCTCTCTCTCTCTCGGACGCAGGAAGCTTTCTTTTTTTCTTTATTTTTTTTCCTCTCGATCTCTCTCTCTCCCTTCAGCTGAACTCTCTCTTTCTCTTATAATTCTCGGCAAAATATGTTCAAATGAGACAAATCAACATATATATATATATTATTACTCAATTACTAAAAGATCCCTCAAGAAACTTTCACTTTATCACCTCAAACTTTCATTAATTATACTAGTACCCCAAAATCAATTCTATTGATTCACTTGACACATTATAGTCCACTTATTTCGTCAATCAATCTATGGATGACACGTGGCACAACCATAGCCACTCATGTGAAAAGTCACTTATTTCTTTTCTCATTGGTTAAATTAAAATATCTTTTACTTTATTCCGTGAGCTCACCTCGCTTAATTAGCACGTAAATCTTGCCTAATCATTTTGTAATCGTACCGGGGTCATCCAAACGATATCCGACTTGCGTTACAAAAATATAATAAACTTCAAATAACACTACTGGAGGCCTACGATTCGACCGTAATTCAATTCGAATATTTCTAGTACCATAAAATAATAAATCTGGGTAAACATTTAACTTAACACAATTTAATATACTATTCAATCCAAAAAATATTCTGAAAATATTTCATGGTTATCTAAACTTTAAATTGATCATGAAATACTCTAATTACCCTTACCTCTCAATCCTATGCTTTGCGAAATTTTTTAATAGAGTTTAGGTCATGAAAACTAAATATTTGAAAAATAGTACAATTTGACTAGAATCTTTCGGATCTCCTGAAACTCAATTAAACGGATTCCGTTTCGTTTCATTTCAGTGCCCTTAAGGTCCATCACCTATTTCGGACATTTTCGGTTCTTAGGGTTCTTTTTGAAAATCACTATTTATCCGAAAATGTTTTCGTCCGAAAATTCTATTCATCAAAATTTTTTCGTTTTTCGCCAAAAGAAACTCCAAAGTTTTCTATACCCTAATCGGGTCTTAAATCATTCTTTGACCTTATTTTCGGATTAATGTTCCCTATCATACTCAGGTACATGAAATATAATAGAAAATCAGGTTCGGGGTCTATCAATATATACAAGTCTAAGGAAATTTTAAGAGACATACAAAATGAGTTTGGCATCTCATGTAACTATCATAAAGGATATCGAGTCAGACATATTTCATTGGATGAGGCTCGAGAAACTCCTACCGAATCATACATTATTTTGCCTTCCTACTTATAATGTTAAAACAAGTCAATCCTAAAAGTATTACTGACCTTCATATTAATTCTAATGATAGATTCATGTACATGTTCTTTTGCTTAAAAACTTGCATAGATAGGTTTTTGTCTTCAATTAGACCAATTGTTGTTATTGATGGCACTTTGTAGGTGGCAAGCTATATAAAATAAAAAGGAACTATCTACGTGTGTAAAACTTGGGAAGTTGACAATAAAACAATTAAATGCCACAAATTAGTTAATACATACGTCCATCTTGTCAAATAAATTTTTTTTTATAAAGAATCATAACTAGGGATCCTTATGCATTTCCAATTAAGAATTCGAGAGGCAAAATTGTTGACCATTGTTGCATGTCCAAACGTTGACCACATTGGTATTGCTTAAATTACCCACACCTCAAGAAAGAAATAAATAACAAATATTAATATATAGAAAAGTAATAAGATTCATAAAAGAATTTATTATACTTAAAATTACACTATATTAACCTATAAGGACGTCATAAAGTCATATAAATTTATTTTACTGGCTTTGCCTTTTTCTTTCGCAGAAGAATCAAACGCATCATTCTTAACTAGACAAATATTTATATGACCTATAATGTATCAATGACCCTTATTGAAAGCATCTAAGTCACCCACTAATTGTGAAACCTAGTAATGAATGGTATTACATTTATCCGTTCCACATAAAGTCATTTAAAATATATATATATCCATGTCGCTAATATTCTTATAGCCTAATGCCTCATTTTAAGTAAATCAACCACCATTGTTACTAATACTTTACCCATACTAAAGTACTTCTATTATACCCTGATGGACTCCATTCCTATACATCTATTTTCGCATAGATGGCAGCTCGTCGGCAACCCTACAATGGCCTTCCAATCGATATCTGATTCGACTAGAAGGTTCTCGTGAAACTAAGTCGTTTTCCTTTATTGAAAACTCTTTTAGAAATCTCTTTTCTAACGGAAACAGATGTAAAATTTTCTTTTTATTATATGATTGTAAAACTGGTTTATAAAAATTTTAATAACATGATGGCTATTTTTTTGAAAATGTCATCTTGTAAAATTTACAAAAGAATTGTACACTTCTATAACAAACAATTTCTTAAACTTCTGGGCCTCAAGCCCTCACTTTCTCAATCCATAAGCAATCATAAACATGCAGTCAGCTTTAAAGATAAACTTAAATATATTTACAAGTCATACATATACACTTTTATACATTTTCCAAAAATATAAGTAAATTTAGATAATTATTATTATACATATTTTCAAAAATATTTAAAGCAAATATACATGGTCACAGCAACACACGTGGCTCAGTCCATCTAATCCTAGGTCAGAATCCCTGCCACTGACGCATTTGTCTCTACACCTACCCCTGGGAAGGTTTTGTTTATAAAACATAAAATAATAGATGAGTTAAACAAGCTCAGTGAGTGTCATATGATTTCTATCCAAACTTTATTTTCTAAACTAAACCTCCCTAAAATATTTTATAAACATTTTAATGCTATACAATGAAAACATATTTTTATGAGAACCATATCTAAATTAAATGCAAGGATAAATATTCATCATAAATATAATTCATGCATTGTGAAACTAAAATCTAGTAATATATTGAAAAGCAAGTTTTCGAATTTTAGAAAATTATTTTAAAATGCTTTTCAATTTTGTTTCATAAAATAGCATGTTGTATGATTTTATTTTTCTGCTATAAAACTTAAGCAGTGATGGCAATAAAACTTTCGAAAAGTCTCTGAATAAAGTAGGCCAACCACTGTTAATACGTACCACATGGTACCTTATGGAGTTGAATTTATTATCACTCAGGCTTTTTGTCTGATAAACGTGTTGGAATTTATCTTCGCTCACATAGGCGCTAACTATTATATACTCAATTCGTGCGTGGACGACACACTATACAGGACTAGTTGACACAGTCTCTCTCACTATTAGTGACAGACAGCCATGACACTACCATACACAGATTTGAGTACTCTGACTAAAAATATTTGGGTGGGACAACCACCATCCCAATGGGTAGGATGAACCACCATCCCATAGGCAGGACAACCACCATCCCTAGATTTATCGTAATCTGGAATACCTATAGGGCGTACCATAGGTTCATAAAATATTTCTAAATTTATTGTTTTTCTTTATATAAATCACGTTTCACATAAACTTTCTAAAATTATATAATCTATGTAAAGCATTTTCATATAAAATTTATTCACTTTTAAAAATCAATTCTTAATGTATCATGGTATGAATTTGAAATACATCACATAAACTCATATGGATAGAGAAATAATCGTGTCAAAATATTTTAAAGAGACACTCACCTAATTCTTTAATTCAAAATAATGTGTAACTAGGATTTCCTTCGTTCCTCCGTCACCTACATATTTTCGCATTCTACATTTAGACGACGTCACAACTAAATTCGGTACACTTCTGTTGGCACATTAACATACAAACAAACATTGATTCGTATAAAGGTTTCGAATACTCATTTTCATATCGTATCGACTTCAATTATTCTCGTATATTTTTCGTTTGAATTTTTCAATATTTAAGCATACTAAACATCACGATTGAAATCTAATTTCTACATCCATATATTAAACAAATGTTTTGGACTATTTTGGTCCATATTGGCCGAATACACACCACTTTTCACACCATCAATCTTATTAAATTTTTTTCACCATAATTACATTCTAATACATGTAATATAGTGTGGAATTAAATCAAACTCATAAAATATTATATTTATACATTGAATCTTGTTTGGCCAAGAGATGCATTCCTTGGTATCAAATAGATTTTTGTTCAATTTCACACCAATTTCATCATCAAAACGGTCCACAAAGTCATTCAAAACAATAAAAAACAATCATTCATCACACAAAACCTCTCATGACCGGATTCAACTAATACCCTAACTCAAACTTTTTCCTTTCATTTTCTTAATACACAACATCTTAGAATCATGCAAAACTTCATACAATTACATTAAAACATCAAAATCAATTCATGGGATTCAAATCCTAGTCTTGGTCGTGTAACACATCCAATGTAACATCAATCCTTCATCAAGTTTCATACTTAATTTTACATCAAAATCACACTAAATTTCGTGGCAAGATAACTAGTTCTTAAACCAACATCAACATAAATAAAAAATTCATTCACACTAGTATACTTACCAACTTTTTTTGGATTCCAAGCTTTGCTTTCCCCATAAGTTTGAAGTTTAAAAACTCTAAATTCATGCATAAATATCATATCAAAATCATATACAACACTTAGCTAACTTCAATCTCAATTTTCACACATAAAAATTTGGAAAACATGAATCTTACCACTTGATAATCATTTGATTTGTTAGATATCCTTCTTAGGCTTGTGCACACCCTTTAGATGGCTTAAAAACCACTTAATATTGCTTCAAAAATGATCAGATATAGTTGCTGCCTACCGCTCTGTTTCTGCCGACTTCACTTCTCCAACTCTCTCAATTTTCTCTTTTGATTTTTCTTGTTTTGATTGAATGCATTTCCTATTCTTTTCCATTTCAAGTTTTACTTATATAGTCTTCACTCACACTAACATTTGCCCCCAAACTAACTTTAAATTCACAAGATTGTTATTGGTTAGTTTTGAAAGCTTTTGATTGGTGGAATTTTAAAAACCAATTCACTTTTAATTAATTCCGTTTCATTTCAACTATATGATATCATCTTTTGTCTCCCAATCAATTTTGTCTCCATTTGCAATTCTTATCTCCTCTTTTCATGTTTTCCTTTCCTTTTCAGGCCACTTCATGCTCTTTTTTTCCCTCTCATGCTACTCATGTTAGAATTTGAAATGTTTATTTTGCCATTAATGTATTTCATTCACATTCATGCCTAAATAATTTTAAAAAATATTTCATGGTCATTGAATCATTTAATTGACCATATAATACTCTAATTAGGTATATTATCTCTCAATTTCATACTTTAAAAAAATTCAAATTGGTGTAAAATCATCAATTTTCATTATTCTCCAAAAAGGGTATTTTCACCTAAAACTCTTTGGAGCTCTTAAAATCTACTCAAACAGACTTATTTCTTATTCGTTTTAGTTTCTTTAGACACTAATACTAATTTTAGTCCTTTTGATTTGTGAGGTCCATTTTTCAAAAATTACTATTTATACAGACACTATTCACACGAAAATACTATTCATAAAAAAATCACTATTCATGATTTTTGGGATCTGTTTCCTAAAAATCACTATTCACCAAAAATACTATTCACATGAAATTACTATTCATCAAAAAAATTTTATTTCTTGTAAAAAGAGAAAATTTTAGACTTTACATAGTTTCTAATTATTCATATAAGATTCTTCAATTTCAAGCTTGGAGTCATCTCCAAACTAAAGTCCAGTCACCAAACAAAACCCAATTGAGTTATACCTTATCAAGTCATTTATAACATAAAACCATATAGTATTTGTTAACTTATTTTTATTTTGGATATAACACTCCCTCAAAAGAATATGGTGATAAAAATGTCTAAAAAACATCATTTTATTAACATCAAGAAAATGACCAAAATAAGTTCCCTTAAAAAGTTCGAACTGATTAACAGTAAGAGAAAATTTTATCAATCGTATTATTTCCCAATTACTGTAGCCATTAATTCGCTTTGATTCTCAAGCTGCTTTCTTTATTTATAGTAATTTTTCAAACTTTTTTTTTCAGTCATTTACACACGCAAAAACAATTATTTTGAAATCTTCATGAACTAGAATCCAAACCAAAAATATATAAATTGGTTTCTAAATAGCAAAATTGAAAATATAAATGAACTAAAATCAAACATGATATGTGGTTGGATTGGGAATTGGTCTCAATCTCACCATTAAAAAAAAAAAAACAATTTGGCATCCATAAAAATAAAAAATAAAAAAAAAATAAAAATAAAAAACTAAAACAAAAGTGTTAAAATATTAAAATCTGTAAGCGGGCAATGCGGATAATATTTCATTTTCCCAAGTGTTCAAGACATATATAAAACAAAATCGTTATTCTCTTACAAAGAAACAAACATATACTAAGCAAGTGAACTAACAAAATCAAGTAAACCAACAAGTGGCTTTAACAAACTAAATACCATGTTATATCCATAATAAAGCAAATTGTTTGAAAAACGTTTATAGTGATTATAATGTCATATTTACTAAGCAAGCAACATACATCAATTGTCATTTATCAATACAAACAATCAAACCTATCCTAAAAAACAAACAATCAAAGCCAGTAATACTTTATGTCACACAAACAATCAAAAACCAACATAAACAATCAAAACATATCCTAAAAAACAAACAATCAAAGCCACTAATATTTTATATCACATAAACAATCAAAACCTATCCTAAAAAACAAACAATCAAAGCCACTAATACTTTATGTCACACAAACAATCAAAAATCAACACAAATAATCAAAACCCATCAATATTTTATGTCTATATAAACAATCAAAACCGACCTTAAAAAAAAACAATCGAAACCCAAAAAACCTACACAAATAATCAAAACACACCATAAATTGTTCACGAAAAACTTAAAATCCAAATGAAAATGAATGAGTTTAGGCAAAATATACCTTTAAATGGGTCGAATTTGGCTTGTTATTGAGTTGGAATTCATCGAACGATTGGTAGGCGTGCTTGGTAAGCTTGAGCTTGTATGGTTGGTTATGGTTGAGCTTCGATAAGTGGTTACAGTTGACGTTGGGCGGCAGCTGAGCTTTGAGTTTAGTGGAGGCTGGTTGAGCTTGGGTAGGTTTGAGTGGAGGTTGGTTGACTTCGGTCGGTGGTTGATAACTCGACGTCGAACATCGTAACCGGTAGCTGGTTGAGTTTCAATTCAACTTAGGCAGTCTTCGAGTTGGTGTGGTGTGAACGAAAGCTATTGGGTTGGCATTAGAGTGGTTTAAAGGTAAGGTATCAGGTTGGTTGGTCTTGGTGTGATGTGGTGTGGTATAAAAGAAAGGGGCTAATATGGTTAAGGGCATTTTAGTAAATCGGGGTTACTTTTGTAATTTAATTGCTCCAAATAGTACTTACGTAATTCTAATGAGTATTTGGGATAATTTTGCCAAATTCCTAAAAAAACATATATACCTTTCATTTTTACTGTGATGGATTGAAGTTGGGTATTGTCTAATCTTCAAGTTGGTTAGTGAGATGAATAAGTGAAGTGTAACATCGAGATCTTTTTTAATTATAAAAAAAAAAAAAATTATTTGTTAAAAGATATATTGGTCAATTAGTCAATTTAGAGTTCCTAAGGGTTTTAGGATTTTATACTCAATGTATTTATAATATATAACACTCAGCCACTTTTTTTAAAAAAAAAGAAAAAAAGAAAGAAGAAGAAAAAGAGAACATAAATACACATTTTGTAAACCTCT
This sequence comes from Dimocarpus longan, assembly GCA_022984855.1. Lineage (NCBI taxonomy): Eukaryota > Viridiplantae > Streptophyta > Magnoliopsida > Sapindales > Sapindaceae > Dimocarpus > Dimocarpus longan. The sequence goes on from CM041026.1 coordinate 2,348,993, forward strand.
ATTCTTACTATTCGAACTTCCTAGTATTAATAAATACATTATGGGGTAAAAATGTTAAATTTCATAGGTAATATTTTTATAAGTGATATTAATATGTTAGTATGAATTTTAGAAGTTGATTAAATCCAATAGTATGATAAAATTTAAAAAGAGATGAAACGGTATTTTTCAAAAGATGACTATATGTGTGTGTGTGTGTGTGTGTGTGTGTGTGTGTGTGTTGCTTTCAACACTTAGAAAAAATTAAAAAGCCAAAATTAAGAGAATTTGTGAGGGGTGGACGACAACTATAGGGGAGGAAGATCAAAGTCATTTCTAAGTCACTTTGAAGTTCCAAAACAAGTTTTTGAGTTGATCCAAGCTAGGAGATCAAAATTTAATCAAGATCAAAGTAAGTTGTCATCATTTTACTCAAGTTTGATACTAATTGAGTTAGTATGTGTATTGATGATTTAGTTAGTTTTTTATGTGAATTTGATAGGAGTTTTGATAGGAATCAAGTTTAGAACCATAGTAAATAAAAAGGGAGACTTGATATAATAAAACTCAATCAAGAAAGGCAAAGTAGGAGAAACCCTAGAACTTGGATTAAGCTTGGGTTAAGTCAATTGAGTTGTAGATAATGTGTTTGATTAAATGTCTAAGAGAATTGTCAAGTAAAAATCATAAGAAATGAATGAAATAGATTGGTGTATGTGTAAGGGTAGGTCACGACCACTATGATGGACATATGATCTCATTGAGTTTTGACCAAATGAGCTTGAATATATGCATGTTAGAAGTTGGAAAATATTATAGAAGTGTTAGAATTAAAAAAGGAAGAGAAAGAGTTCAATGTGTTATTTTAACTAGATAAAGGACATTGATGATCATCATGCAATGCCACTTCCTCTTGGTATTTTTATATCATGTATGATCTTAATTGAACATATATGAGTCTAAGAACACTAATGAAAAGATATTTGAGTTTAGGATGTGAATGTGGTAAAAGTTGACATGAAAAAGTGGGGAAAATTAGAGGTTTTTGGCAAGGAACCTCCACCCGATAGCTATTTCTTTTCGAATTAGTTTTACGGCTGACCTAAATGAGAGATAAGAAAATGATTAGAGTGAAAACGGAAGGAATAAAACCTAGGGATTACTCCCTAGGTAGTATTCGGCCAAATGAGGCCTTAAATTATGATTTTTCGTTTCAAACTTCAGAAAATTATTTTGAGTGTATAAGGGGTTTTCCTAGGTGATAATAAATAAGATTCATGGAAAGAAATTGGAATTTTAAAACTTAGGCTAAGTTAGAACTTAGATGGAAAGTGTGTAGTCGAAAGGGTTTCCAATAGAAAAAATTATGTTAGAAGTGATGTGTATGGTTTTGTGTAGTTTATTTTAGCAAATTTTGAATAAGAATATGTTATGTAGATGAAGCGCAAGCAAGTGGAGTGAGGGAAGCCTATTAAAGCTTTTCGGCGAGCTTGGAATCTAGTTGAGTGTTACTAACTCACACCACGAATGTTATGATGTATAATGTAAATTTTATTAGTTGTTTAAAAGTTTATAAATGATTTATATTATATAAGTTTTCAATTGAAAGGAAGATTATTATATGTGTTCCAAAGTGATTTTGAAATAAAATAGCTTTTATGTTAATTGAGCTTACAAGTTTTAGTTGAAAGTTTTGAAAAAAAAAAAAGTCATTTTGCTCTTGTTGCACTTAATAGAAAAAGAGTTTTCAAAGGTCATTCGTATATCTTCAGAATTAGAGATTATCTTGCGCTACAATATGCGATGCAGAAAATTTTACATGTAAGTTGCCAAGATTTATATATAGTACCTTGCGCTACAATTGCAATACAGTAAATTCTACACGTAGTCGCCAAAGCTATTAGTATCTCGCATTGCGGTTTGCGATGCAAAGAATTCCGCATGTAGTTGCTGAGATGTTTTAATAGTATCATGGTTTGTGTCAGTTGAAAATCGTCACATGACATACCACATAGAATGACAATAGTTAGTCACCATATGGTCAGAGCAGTTAAGGATACGAATGGTGTTTTCAAAAAGAATTTGTAAAGTTTTATGTTGAAACTTGTGAATATTGAAACGATTGATAATTGTTTAGTCAATAATTGTTAAATTGTTTCAATTTTTTCCGTGTTGTATTGTATAAACAAATTTCAGATACTAGCGCAGACAATTGAAGTAAAAAATGATTCCTTCATCGATATAGGTGGGCGCAAACTCGACGGTTGCATGCCATGAATTATATTTTGTATTATGTTATTACCAAATACTCACTTGCATCATTTTTATATCTTTTGTGACACCAACTTAAGAACGTGTATTATGATATTTTTGGGATGTAAATGACTTATACTCTTATGGTATAAATTACTTTGATCCTTAATTACGATTTTTGGGATAATGGTGGATTGACATTTGAAATACATGTTTGTGAGAAAGAGAAGTTAGATTGTGATTAATAAATTTTGAGAGTGTATTTGTTTTGTAGGAAAAACTTGGAAACCTTATAAATACAACTATTATGCTACCAGATTTTCGTTAAAAGTATCTTCGATTTTTAAAATGAAATGGTCACTTTTATGACTTTAACAAAAATAAAAATTTGAATTTAAATTAACCAACCCTAGCTAGTTTCAAAACCATGAGATCAAATTAGCTTCAAAGCATATTAAACAAGCAAGTTTTCAAGGTTCACGTCATTGATTTCTTTAGCCGTCTATGGGGTTTAAGAGAAGTTCGTTGGAGTGCCAGACAAGGTCTACCAGATACTAGCATAAAGGAAATCTGGTTTGGGTCGCGTCACGTTTATTCTTCGTATCAAAATTGCTATTGGAACATAATTTCTAGCAACATTGAAAGGCTTACGGTTGATTTGAGAGACAATAAGAGTAGATAGGGTTCTTTTATTTCTTTCCTCTCATCTCAAATTCATGATTTGGTTCTAAGAAAATTTTGCCCTGATTTGGTTTCTAGGTTTTTGCTCAAGAGTGTATTGGGATGGATTGTTGGATTTTTGACGTAACAACGAAGGTGAGATTTGTTTTATGGGGTTATACTTAACAAAAAATTCTGAACATTTTACTATGATAGGATTAATATGTTTATTATTTATATATTAAATTATGTAATTTTCTATTAAATGTATTAAGAGATTGGGCTGTGATCGAAACCAAAATCTGTAGGAAGGTTTTGACGTTTTTGAGTAAACTAATAATAGTGGAATGATCTGAAAGTTTTTCTATATGTTATTTTATATGTCTTCTATTAGCATATAAAATTTCATGATTTTTCAATAACTATAGAATGTATAAAAAAATTTCTAAAACATATTGTGGTTAAAGTGTATTTTTCTTGACAGATTTTGAAAAACTAAAGCGAATGAATGTTTACCCATGCTAGCAACCATTGTTTGATTTGAAATTATCACAAGAGGTTGTTTAATGTGCCTATAATATCATTTAAAATTTTAGATTGATTGGAGATCTAGAGACTTAATTAAAAATGTTTAAATTAACAGTGTTAGGACTGAAATTTCAAAGCAAAAAAGATAAAATTTCGTTTTATTATAATAAGGTGATTTATGTCCAAATAAAATTATTATGGTTTTGTATTCAAGACAATTTTGTACTTATGATTGAATAGGGCTCGATTGATTTTTGGACATTATTTCAGGTTGTTCCACATAAATAATTTTTTCATGACACGTTTTATATTTATTTTTTTGTAATAAATTTAGCCTATGTATAAATATTTTATATTTTATTTTTTGTCGTAAACATAACATATTTTACACTTTAATTATTGTTTACTAAAAATGTTTTCAACAAATATATTTTGAACAATCTTTTACAAAATCCATCCATAAGTTATGTTTTTACTTAATTCTAGGTTTCATAAAAATATATGCAAAAGTTTGTTTAAACTAATATGAAATAAGCATTGCATATTTTCAGTTTATTTTATTCTCAAATTTGTTAAACATGAAAACATATCGTGATTTTGATCTTGGATATTTATTTATTTATATGAAATATTATAAAATGTTTTTACTCATTGTCCGTAGTATCGCTACCATTATTGTTGTCCTAGCCGGGTTATTGTATGCACACTTACTGTTACCGAGCCACACGAGTAAATGTGACATACCGTTACTGAGTCACACGAGCAAATGTGACATACTATTTACCGTTATCATAGACATTGCATGATATAAGCTACTGATTTTTGTTCAATAAATGTTAGTATTAAATGTTTACAGCTATAATTATATTTATTTTATATGGTTCATTTACTGAAAAAATTATTAGTGTTTAATAGGTTTCTAATGTTCTGTTGAATTTGAGTTGACAGTTGACTTCTTTGTTTCCACCAGTTTTACAGGATACTTGTAGTTATGTTAGGATGTTGATTTTATTATAATTTAAAAAGTGGTTACAGAAAGGAATTAGTGGGTAGAGTTTATGATCATTGTTTTAATTGGAAAACTATTGTTTCTTTTAATTATATATATTTGTAAAGATTGATTTTTAATTGGTTCTTTGTTATTATTAGGATATTTTATTAATTGTAACTTGATTTTAAGCGTTTGATTGAATAAAGTACATTTTGGAATTTAAGTTTCATATTCTAAAATTTAGAATGATACTTAATAAAACTTAAATTTCATAATATACTTTATTCAATCAAACGCTTAAAGGCAAGCTACAACAAATAAAATATTCTAATAATAACAAAAGCCAACCGATATTCAAATCTTACATAATCCGAAACTAAATTATAAAAAAAAAAAAAAAAAAATTGTTTTAACTATCATCAAAGCTTTACGTCTAGATGAAGTCCAAGTCCTAAACATTCAATATCAAGAATTTATTTCTACTCTGTAAAATGGTGGGAACGAAGAATGAGCCGTCAACTCAACAAATAAATTCAACATAACATAAAAAAACTATAAATCACTTTCAGTAAATGAACCATATAGATAAATACATATTATAACAATAAACATTTAGCATTAATATTTATTAAATAAAAATCAAAATGTAAAACATTTTCAATATTTCAGTAACTGAACTATATAAAATAAACACATATTATAGTTGTAAACATTTAACATTAACATTTATTAAATAAAAACCAGTAACTCATGTCACATAATGCCTATAGTGATAGTAATGATATATCACATTTACCTATATGACTCGGTAACAGTAACAATAATTATAGGTGTGCACATACAATAACCCAACTAGGATAATAATAATGGTAGTAGTACTACAAATAATGCGTAAAAACATTTTATAGCATCTAATATAAATAAACAATTTCTAAATTCACAATCACAATATATTTTCATGTTTAACAAATCTTGAGAATGAAATAAATTAAAAATATGATAAAACCTAGTATTTAGTGAAAGCTTAACTTTTGCGTATATTTTGTAAAAGATTGTTCAAAATATATTTATCAAAAATATTTCTAGAAAACAATAATTAAAGTGTAAATATGTCTTATTTAAGATAAAACAACAACAAATAAAACAGAAAACATTTTATATAAAGGCTAAATTTATTATAGGAAAATAAATATAAAATGTGTCATGAAAATTTACTTACCCAGAACAATCTGAAACAAATTATTTCTATATCCAAAAATCAATTGAGCCATATTTAGTTGTAATAAAAAAATCATTAAATACAACACCATATATTATTTTATTTGGACATAAACAACTTTATTGGAATAAAACATAAATTTTATCTTTTTTGCTTCAAAATTTCAACTCTAACACTATAGATCTAAACATTTTTAATTAATTCTCTAGATCTCTAATCAATCTAAAAATTTAAATAGATATTCTAGACACATTAAAAATCCTTCAATAAAAATTCCAAATCAAACAGTGTCTGTTAGCATGGGTAAGCATTCAATCATTTCAGCCTTTTGAAATTTGTCCAGAAAAATAAACTCTAACCACAGTACACTTTAGGAATTTTAATAAATTCTATAGGTATTGAAAAATCATGAAATTTTATATACTAATAGAATAAATATAAAATAACATACAAAAGAATTTTTAGATCATTCCACTATCATTAGTATACTCAAAAATGTCAAAATCTCAAAAATAGAAATCAACCCTAAGATTTCAGTTTTTGACCATTGCCCATTCCAACTTTTATATCTCTTCATATACTTAATAGAAACTTACAAAATTTAATATATAAGTAGCAAACATATCAATCTCATCACAATAAAATTTTCAGAATTCGCTGTTAAGTATAACTTAGTAAAAACAATTTTAACCTCAGCTATTACGTCACAATCCAAAAATCTAGTCCAATACACTTTTATGCAAAAACCTAGAAACCAAATCAGGAGTTATTCTTATGACCAAATCATGAATTTGAGATGAGAGGAAAGAAATCAAAATAACCTTACCTACTTTTATTGTCTCTCAAATCAGTCGTAAATCTTCCTATGCTGCTAGAAATTATGCTTCGATAGCGATTTTGATACAAAGAATAAACATATATTTATGTTATATTTTTCTTCTCTTTTAAAAAAAAAAAAAAAAAAAGAAAAGAAAGTGGTTGAGTTTTATATACTATATAACGAGCATAAAACCTTAAAAACCTTGGAAACCTTAAATTGACAATCGACCAATATATCCGTTAACAAATAAAATTCTTTTTTAAAAAAAAAAAAAAAAAATCTATCTAAAAACAATAAAACTCTAATTAAAAATCTTGGTGTTACACATTAGACCTCACATTGGACCTTTGTCCACGGACTTGTGACTCTTATATACATTTGTAGGTTCCCAGTCTCCACCCAGTCAAAATACTTAACATATTATAAAATTTCTAATACGTATATGTATATATATATACATATATATTTTTTCAAATCTTTTGAGTTAAGCTTAAATTATAATTTTTTTTTTCTTTAAATAAAATGAGAATATAAAGTTTTGGAAGTAAATAATTTGAAAACTACTACAAAAATATTTTATTGCTATATAATTTGAAAAGTAAAGATGAATTTCTCTATATTGTATATTCTCTGGTCTCAATGGAAATTATATATAATACAATAACTAATTTAAATTTTAGATCCTAAATTAAAGCATATGTCCATAAATGTCTATTTACATTGAACATTGTTAATTGTCTAAATTTGAAGGATATCCCAGATTTTGTGCATTGGTTAACTTGACATTCATTAACATAATCACCTTAAAAATTAATTTTACAATTAATGTTAAGCACGAATATGGATTGCAGAATATTCAAAAGTTTATATATCAACATGCATACATAATGAATTAATTTATTTATCTGTAACAATCTGAAACAACTTATTTCCACATCCAAAAATCAATCGAGTCCTATTCAATTATAAGTGGAAAATTGTCATAAATAAAATGCCATAATAATTTTATTTGGACATAAATACACTTATTGTAATAGACCAGAAATTTTATACTTTTTGCTTCGAAATTTAAGTCCTGACACTGTTGACCTAAATATTTTTAATTAATTCTCTAAATCTCCAATCAATCTAAAATTTTAAAAGTACATTCTAGACATATTAAACAAGCTCCAGTAACAACTTCAAATCAAACAATTGTAATACCCTCTTCCGAGGTTACTACTGTACATATAAACGGAAGGATGTAATGTACTAATGTACCCTCGTTGATGAAATAATAAATTTAGGTGTTTAGTAAAATTAAATATTTATAGAATTTTCGGAAGAATTGAAAATAAATTTAAATCATAAAAAGTTAAGAGGTAAAGGAGAAAATAAAAGATTTTTCTAGAAGAACGACAAAATTGTAAATAAAGAGAAAATATAAGGACGATAGGGGAAAAGTAAAGAATTCTCTAGAGTTTGGCAGAATCGTAAATTCAAGAAAGTTTAAGGATAAAGGTAAAGCTTAACCCACGCTTATAAATATACGTGTGTGGTGAGCAAATTGTCGTGAAAGAAAGAGAGAGTGAGGAGAGAAAGAAAAATCTAGAGAAAAATAGAGAAAGAAAGAGAGCTGCCGGCAGACGAAAAAAGTAGTCGTCGACCCGACCAGGTTTCTACTATTTTTGAATAGGAAATCGAGTTGTAGAAGGTAAAGAACAAATCTCGGAGAGTGATCATCGAGCTGTAGAAGGTAAAGAACAAATCTCGGAGAGTGATAAAGTTAGATCTGGTAAGAATAAATTGGTAAGAGCAAGTTTCTGTAGTTTTTCTTTAAGAGAGAACTATGTCAAAGCAGTCCTTGAACTGTATTTGATGTTGTTGAGATTTTTGTATGTAGATCTGGAGTTGAAGCAATGAGCTGGTGGGAAAGTAAGGCAAGAGATCAAGGAGAAGTCGGTAAGTGAAGTAGCTAATAATGGTGGTTGTTTAGAATGATTGAGTTCCATCGCAAGACCTGATATGGGTGCGACCTGAGTATAGGTGAAGAACTGATGATATGTTGTTAAAATATATGTTGTGAATTTAAGTGAGATCGGGGATGTGCAAATGTTGTTGATTGTATGTGTAAAACCTGGAAAGAAGAGATGCTATAAGTGGTATGAGTAGAAGCTTGCAAGGCGCGAGCTGGACGAATACCGCAGCCCTTTTTTAGCGCTGGTCAAATTGGCCTAAAGCGCGAGCTCGTAGAGCGAGTTGAGTGATGCTGCCACCCACTATAATGTCTATTCGAGCTGGACTAAGGCAGAAGCCCGTGAGGGTGAGCTGGTCAATGGTAACAGCTCTAAAAGGGCGAGCTTAGCGAGCCGGTAGTGCCTATAGTCAGGTCGAGTTGGATAAAGACAGGAGATCGCCAAGGGTGTGTTAAGCGAGCTAACTGAGATGATTAATGGCCACAATTCGGGCTGAGCTGGGTGATGTAGGAGCCCGTATAGGATGAATTGAGCGAGCTAGAGTATGAGCTCATTGCTTGAGCTGGACTGGCAGTACTGCGGTCCGTAATAGCTAGGTGAAATTATAAGTTATAGATAATAAAATTAACTTGGAATTTAAGTGTTCTACGAGCTAAGTGGAGAGTTCATTTGTGATTAAGTGTAGATGAAGAAGCAAGCTAAGGAGGTCGCTGAAGCAGGAATTACAAGGAGATTGGGAAGCAAGCAATGAGTGTAAAAATATTTTAAATACTTTTTAGTTTATTTAACAAATTTTTATTTTTTTATTGGTTATTTTAGCTTATAAATTATTTATGTTTTATCCTGAAAGGAAATAATTATTTATACATTGATATGCAATATATATATACTTTCTTTTATAGCACGAAAGAGAAATTGATTTGAGTTATAGAAAAAGAAAAATGTTTTCAAACCTAGTTGACGACCTGAGTTTTTTAGATAGACCTTCTAGCATTAGACCCGATTGATATATCCTACAGTGTATGGCAAGTGTTGGGAGGGCATGTCCTGCTAACATCGGGGAGATCGAGTTTGTCGTATCTGTCGAGTTGCCCTCTACACTTGTGGGGTATTATCTCGTTACACGGTGTGTGATGGTAGTTCCGCCACGTGGTAATAGAATGTCTTTATAACTTTATCACGGTGAACGATACTAGCTTTTACGTCACGTGATCCCCCACACTGAGCGGAGTTGGTCTAGCCGCTCATGTGGTTGTAGCTTCCCTTAGATCCCCATTAGGATATTTTTTTAGAAAAGAAAAACATACCATTAAAAGTAGATTTTAGAAAGAAAACTTTTTTGAAATACGAAACATTTTAGTCTTTTATGACTTAGAATGAGTTTTTGAAATTTTGTAGAAATTTTATGAAAACACAAGCTTTTAGGAATAAAATTATTTTAAGGAAAAATATTTTCAAAAATATTTTTGGGAGATAAATTTATAAAGATCATTTTAAATATAAACGCATCCACACTTACTGAGCTTTTGTAGCTCATAACTTTTTTTTTTTTTTTTTTGGTTTTATGTTTCAAAAACCTCCCCAGGTGTAGAAACAGGTGATCAGGGTATCGGCACGTCTCGTTCAGATTATATGGGTTGGATGATCAATGCTGCTACATAACTTCTTTTGTAATATCGTGACTTAAACATTTTCATGCATTTTTGCATACTTTTGGGATTGTGAACAAATTTGTAGCACTTTTTATGTTAGGACGATGCATGACACTTAAATATTTAAGATATTATTGATTATGTTTTGCAAATTTATTTTTGAAATTGAATATGAGATTTTAAAGTTTATGATTCACATGTTTAGCAAATGATTTGTAGTTGGAGGTTCGCTCCATGACATCCTTTTAGGTCTTATTACTTAGACTTCAGAACAGTTTCATAGGGTACCCAGCAGAATCATTGGATTTATTAGAGGGAATTTGAGTCGGGTCCTATCAATAATGGCTGCTAGCATAGTTAAACATTCATTTGTTTCAGCCTTTCAAAATCTGTCCAGAAAAATAAACTATAACCATAGTATGCTTTAGGAATTTTTAATAAATTCTATAGTCATCGAAAAATCATGAAATTTTATATGCTAACAGAAGACATATAAAATATCCTAAAAAGGAAAAAGAAATATATCATTCCACTATCATTGGTGTGCTCAAAAAAGTCAAGACCTCAAACACCATAAATCGGTCTTATAAATTTGGTTCCGACCATATCTCCAGTCTAAAATTTATATCTCTTAATACATTTAACAGAAAATTACAAAATTTAACATATAGATCGTAGACATATTAATCTCATCACAATAAAATGATCGGAATTTTCTGTTAAGTATAACCTATTAAAACAATTCTCACCTCGGCTATTACATCAGAGTCCAACAATCCGGGCCAATACACCCTTGAGCAAAAACCTTGAAACCAAATTAGGGCTTAATTTTCTTAGAAACAAATCATTAATTTGAGATGAGAGGAAAGAAATCAAAAGAACCCTACCTACTCTTATTGACTATCAAATTAGCCGTAAGCCTTCTAATGTTGCAAAAAATTTGTTCCGATGACCATTTTGATACAAAGAATAAATGAATATTTATGTTCTCCTTTTCTTCTTTTTTTTTTTAAAAAAAATAAATAATAATTAAAAAAAATGGATAATTGTTATACACTATATATAATAAGCATAAAGCCCTAAAACCCTTAGAAACCCTAAATTGACCAATTAACCAATCTATCCTTTAATGAATAATTTTTTTTATTAAAAAAATCTCGATGCTACATGACGTTACCATTTAAAATTAAAAATATATCCTGACTAATTGACCTTAAAATTTGGGATTCACATAGACCTAGGCCCAAAGTTGGTTAACTTGTCAAATATTAAGGTAAAAATTTGATGAATGAGACATATCACCAAGAGAGTGTAAAAATGTGTGAAACAAAATAGTATAATAGACCTATTTCAAAATATATATATAGTATAAAAAACGAATCAATCAAATTCATCTATTGCATTTAAATTAAAATATATGAGAGAATTTGTTCTAAAAGAGAAAATATAATGGATGAATTTAATTGGTTCGTCCTAACTTTTTAAAAGTTAGAAGACACTGATGGTAGAATTAATATATATAAATTATATAACTATACTTTTTTTCTTTAATTATAACTATACATAAATTTTAAATCGAAATTATATGAATAATATCTCAAAATTTATCTTACATGATGTTATGGGTAATTTAGCGATTAGACTAATCGGGTCCGGAAAAATCTACAATACAGGTCCAGTGGCCCAAAGGCTCAACGATCCATCTTTCTTTCGGTCCACCTTCCCGACGGGTGGCCCCTCCATCAGACCTACTCCCCGTTTTTCAGCATGTCCAGAAGTCCTTTTTATGGCCGCTGGTTCTGTTCGCTAAGTCTGGCTGTTCGTTCTAGCCGCTGGTAGTGGCCGCTAGTTCTGGTCGCTCAACCTGACCGCCGGTTCTGATCGCCATAACCATTCTCCAGCCTTGTTCGTCCAAGATTATCCGACTGGTTGTTCGGAGATTTCTGGGCACGCCCGTGTCCCTGCCATTTTACGGAAGCACCTGCTACTATAACCAATTAAAGAGATACTGATTCATAATCTGCCTTCTTAACTCTCCAGATGGCTTGTTCGTCAGAAGCTCATCTATTCGCCAATCGAGCTTAATATTTTATCTATTTGAAGGTCTGTCTCCGTCAAGCTCCTCAGAATCATTAGTCAATAGAAGTCAAAGAAGCCATGCAGAATACATCATCAAACGTGCCATGCATGCCATCTTTGCCAGAGGCTATAGTTAAGATTTCGGTAGCCACTCATGACCCGTGCTGATATGAACTCTGCCAACCCATGACGAAACCCGTAATCAAGAGAAGAAACCAATACCGTTTTCTATGACAACTTCGAATGAGGGAACCGCGACCCGTTACCTATGACAAGGTAAGAACCTTGGTATGATGAAGACGCCACAATCAACAATGGAGGGTTGATTGATAAGTCGAAGGTTTCAAACGCCACGGATAATTCTGATAAGTTTGAAAGTTGTTCAAAGAACCAAAGAGAAATTCGTTCTCACAAATATGTCAAAAAAATGTCCTTCCCGATTTCATTGATATTACGCCTATTTATAAGCTGAAAATACAAATTCGAATTCAGAATTTACAAGCATTAAAATCAAAGAGAATCATGCCTATGACTAAAAAAGTAATTTCGGATTATAATAATAACAAAGGAAATAATGCCTAAGACAAAAAGAAAAAGTCTAAGATTTATTATTCCTAATTTTACTAGAAACCTAAATAGGAGAGTTGACTCTTCTCCCATTATGCTGGTGAATTTATGCCCAAGATTCACGCTTATTGAATGCAAAGATCAAGTTTGACTTGGGCTGGAATCCTCTAGAACTTGGATCAAGCTGATGCATTTTAATTTCTCACGTGGGCTTCCATGATTGTATTTAAGTGCAAACTTCTTGAATCAGCTCGTTAAGTGTTTCCTTGAACTTCTTAGCTCGAGCCCTCGTAACCAGTCCAACAGGAATTTGAATTAGATCCTTTGGAGACACACATTGAACCGCATCATTCCCCTCCTCTTGAAAAGGATTTGTCCTCAAATCATCTCCTACATCAAAAGGACTCAAGTCAGTAACATTGAAAGTGGCACTAACATTATACTCACTCGGTAAATCCAGCCTGTAAGCATTGTCATTGATGCGCTCTAGAACTTGGAAAGGGTCATCTCCTCTTGGAAGCAATTTGGAATGTCTTTGTGCCGGAAATCGCTCCTTCCTTATATGCAACCAAACCCAATCTCCAGGTTCAAAAATTAGTTTGGAGCGTCCCTTGTTGGCTTGCTTAACATATTGCTCCGTCCTTCGCTCAATGTTGAGTCTTGCCTTCTCATGAATCTGCCTGACAAAATCAACCTTCTTCTTGCCATCTAAATTAACACGCTCAGATATTGGTAAACGAGATAAATCTAATGGAGTTAACGGATTAAAACCATACACAATTTCAAAGGGTGAAAATTTAGTAGCAAAATGAATAGTACGATTGTAAGCAAATTCAACATGTAGTAAACAATCCTTCCAAATCTTAATGTTTTTGCTAATGATAACCCTGAATAAAGTAGATAACGTCCTATTAACTACTTTGGTCTGACCATCGGTTTGTGGGTGACAAGTGGTAGAAAACAATAGCTTAGTACCTAACTTACTCCACAAAGTCTTCCAAAAGTAGCTTAGGAACTTAGCATTCTTATCTGAAACAATTGTTCTAGACATATCGTGTAATCGCACAATCTCCCTAAAGAACAAATCAGTAATATGTTATGCTTCATTCGTTTTATGACAAGGGATAAAATGTGCCATCTTAGAGAACCTATCTACCACCACAAAAATTGAGTCTTTTCCACGCTTAGTCCTAGGCAAACCTAACACAAAGTCCATAGAAATATCAATCCAAGGGTGATTAGGAATAGGTAGTGGCGTATACAAACCGTGGGCTTACACTCGGGATTTTGCTTGCTTACAATTAATACACCTACCACAAACCCTTTCAATGTCTCTTTTCATGTGTGGCCAAAAGAAGTGTTCCTGCAAAATAGCCAAGGTGTTAGCAACTCCAAAATGTCCCATTAACCCTCCGCTATGGGATTCCTTAACTAGCAAATCACGCAAAGAACAATTCGACACACATAACTTATTCTCCCGAAATAAAAATCCTTCAATCCTATAGAACTTACCCACTATGTTTTTCTCACAAGCTTGAAACTCCTCAGAAAAATCTTGGTCTAAAGAATATAATTCCTTAATGTGCTCAAAACCAAGTAATTTTGCATCAAGGGTAGAGAGTAATGCATACCTACGAGAAAGTGCATCGGCAACCACATTCTCCTTACCTTGCTTATACCTGATGACGTATGGAAATGTCTCGATGAACTCCATCCAACGCACATGCCTCTTGTTCAACTTTTGTTGTCCTTTCAAGTGCTTCAATGATTCATGATCAGTGTGAATCACGAACTCTTTAGGCCAAAGATAATGTTGCCACGTTTGCAAGGCCCGAACTAATGCGTACAACTCCTTGTCATAAGTTCGGTAGTTTAAAGCTGCCCCATTTAACTTCTCACTAAAGTACACAATTGGTCGTCTTTCTTGCATGAGTACGGCGCCAATACCTACACCTGAAGCATCACATTCAATCTCAAATGTTTTATCAAAGTTAAGCAAAGACAATAATGGAGTGTTAGTTAATTTTTGCTTGATTAGCTGAAATGCCTTTTCTTGCTCTTCCCCCCACTTGAATCCAACGTTCTTCTTAATTACTTCTGTGAGTGGTGCGGCCAAAGTACTAAAGTCCTTCACAAACCGTCGGTAGAAACTAGCAAGTCCATGAAAGCTCCGAACTTCACCTATGCTTGTGGGACTCGGCCACTCTTGAATTGCATGAACCTTTTCATCATCAACCTGTATTCTTTGTGCACTACCAACAAAACCAAGAAACACAAGTCTATCGGTGCAAAAAGTGCATTTCTTCAAGTTAGCAAACAACTTTTCTTTTCTAAGCACATCCAAAATTGATTTTAAATGCACAACATGATCATTCAAGTTTTTGCTATAAATGAAAATATCATCAAAGTAAACAACAACAAACCTTCCTATGTATGCACGCAAAACATGATTCATCAACCTCATAAATGTGCTCGGTGCATTAGTTAATCCAAAAGGCATTACTAACCATTCATACAATCCATGTTTTGTCTTAAAGGCAGTTTTCCATTCATCACCCTCTTTCATGCGAATTTGATGATATCCACTTTTCAAGTCAATTTTAGAAAATATACAAGCACCATGCAACTCATCCAACATGTCATCTAAGTGAGGAATAGGATGTCGATACTTTACCGTAATGTTGTTGATGGCTCGGCAATCAACACACATTCTCTAAGTCCCATCCTTCTTAAGCACAAGTAGAACCGGAACGGCACATGGGCTCATGCTTTCCCTCACGTACCCTTTCTCCAATAATTCACTGACCTGCCTTTGAAGCTCCTTTGTCTCCTCGGGGTTGCTCCTATAAGCTGGTCGGTTTGGGATCATTGCACCAAGTACAAAATCAATTTGATGATCAATCCCTCGCATTGGAGGTAAACTAAGTAGTGTGTCTTCGGGAAAGACATCATCATAATCCTGCAAAAGAGAGTTAATACTGCTCGGTAAATTTCCGGCAAGATCATTAGTATACAAAAAAGCCTCGTTGTACATAAGTACTATAAAAGGCTATTGTAATTGCAAAGCTCTCTTGATCTCACTTTTTTTGGCAATGAAACAATGTTTTTCCTCTCTTAAACTCACCAAGGCCGAATTTGATTTCTTTTTTTTTTTTTTGGTCAATTTTTTTGGCCTCTTTCTCTTTTTCTCTCGAATTTTGACTCATTTCTTTTCTCTCATTCTCTTCCTTTTTATCTCTCTCTTCTTTTTGGTCACTCTTTTTTTTCAACCTCACTTGATCCTCATATACTTGTTATGGTGTCAAAGGTAAAAGAGTGATTGAACGTTGATTGAGTACAAAAGAGTATTTATTGGTAAACCCACCATGCTTGACCTCTCGATCAAACTGTCATGGTTGCCCTAGCAACAAATGTCTGGCTTGCATTGGAACGACATCACATAATACCTCATCTTCATATTTTCCTATTCGAAATGCAACTAACACTTGTTTTCTTACCTTTAATTCGCCGCTATCATTCAACCACTGTAACTTGTAAGGCTTAGGGTGCCTCAATGTGGGTAAGCCTAATTTCTCTACCATAGTTATGCTAGCAACGTTGGTACAACTTCCACCATCAATAATCACACTACATACCTTATCTTTGACGTAACACCTAGTGTGAAATATGTTTTCTCGTTGCACTTCATCCACCTCCTTGGCTTGTACACTCAAAGTCCTTCTCGCCACCAACAAATCTCCGTGTACAGCAAATTCTTCTCTATAAACATCCTTCAATGATGGCATTTCATCGGTGTCGAAATCTTCATCATCGGTCACAACATCTCCATTGTCTCGCATCACTATAACCCGCTTGTTTGGGCATTGACTCGTTATGTGACCCTTGTCTTGACATTTAAAGCATTTAATATCACGATTCTGTGCAGTAGTGGTGTCGGGTTTACCTTGAGAATCACGGCTGGTGTTCTCCGGCTTATGATCAAGTTTGGGCTTGAGAGTTGAGGACGACTGTGGCTTGTCCTCCTTTCTTGAAGAACTTGGTTTCCAAGGGTTAGACCTTGGGTTGTGGCCTACACGGGTGCCTCCCCTCCTCTTGAGTTGTCGCTCCACAATAATGGCCATGTGCACCATGTCCTCGATCTCCACATAATGTTGCATCTCCACTCGGTTATGAATATCTTGATTCAACCCTTGCAAGAATCTCGCCATGGTTGCCTCTAGATCCTCTTCTACATTGGCTCTAAGCATGGCTTTCTCCATTTCTTGATAATACTCTTCTACACTCTGATACCCTTGCCTAAGCCCTTGCAAACTTTTGTATAATTCCCGATAATAATGGCTCGGCACAAATCGCTTCCTCATCACTGACTTCATATTTTCCCGTGTTCCAATCGGATGCTCCCGGTTCCGACGTCTATTCAACACCAACTGAACCCACCAAATAAGAGCATAGTCAAAAAATTCAATGGCTACTAGTCTCACCTTCTTAAGCTCAAAATAATTGTGGCAATCAAAAACTAACTCCACCTTCTTTTCCCACTCAAGATAGGCTTCTGGATCGACCTTTCCTTGGAACGACGGAATCTTCATCTTAATGCTACCCAAATTATTGTCCTCCCAATTCCTAACTTCTCTATTCCCATTCTCTCGTCTAAACCTACCCCGATTCAATGGTGGCTCATTCAACTCCTCCAACTCTTCTAACTCCTTCTCTTATTCTTCAACGTCAACCTAACACTCTCTTTGTTGCATTCGCCTAGGTGGTGGCCTAATAGGTGGATTTCGTTGCCTTCTATTCTCCAATTCTAACCTATCCAACCTCTCATGGAGTTGCTCATTCTCAACCCTCATTATTCGTCTCACCTCACCCAATATCGCCTGTATTTGTAGGTGAGGAATGGTTGACGGCTGTATCTCTTCAGTTGAGTTTTCTTCTTGGTTGCGTGACATGGTTATAACCTGCAAAATGGAAATAGGAACAATATGGAAAGGACCTCACTACACTTCCTCACGTGTATCGCTCGAAATTAAGAATCACTCAATTTTCGCTTGTGTTTCACTCAATTGGCTTTTACCCTCTAATATGCTCACCTTTCTTGCCTTTTTCCACTCGTGAATTCTCTTGCGGTTCCTTACAAACTAACAAACAATATTCAAAATTACACGTAGCAATTTGCCAAAGACTTACCAACAAAAAAGTATTATTGATATGAACTCGTACGAACAAGATTTCGGATTCTCAAAAAAAGAAAAAATTTCGACTCAAAAATTTCACACTTGAAATAAGAGTCAGATCAAGACTCGTGGACACTTGAATAATGAAAAGAAAACAATTTTTTTTTATTCGATTCTCTTCTTTCTTCTCTTTTCTTTTCTCTTCTTTTCTTTTGTTTTCTTTTCTTTCGGATTTTTTTTTCTTTTTTTTTTAATAAAAAACTAGAATGAATGAAAACAGAACTTAAAGACGAAAACAAAGAAAGTAAAAGGATAGGTAAACCTGACCTAGAATCGTGCTCTGATACCAAACTGATACGAACCCCGCCAACCCATGACGAAACTCGTAATCAAGAGAAGAAACCAATACCGTTTTCTATGACAAGTTGGAATGAGGGAACCACAACCCCGTTACCTATGACGAGGTAAGAACCTTAGTATGATGAAGACGCCACAATCAACAATGGAGGGTTGATTGATAAGTCGAAGGTTTCAAATGCCACGGATAATTCTGATAAATTTGAAAGTTGTTCAAAGAACCAAATAAAAATTCGCTCTCACAAATATATCAAAAAATGACCTTCCCGATTTCATTGATATTACGCCTATTTGTAGGCTGAAAATACAAATTCGAATTCAGAAATTACAAGCATTAAAATCAAAGAGAATCATGTCTATGACAAAAAAGGTAATTTCAGATTACAATAATAGCAAAGGAAATAATGCCTAAGACAAAAAGGAAAAGTCTAAGATTTATTATTCCTAATTTTACTATAAACCTAAATAGGAGAGTTGACTCTTCTCCCATTATGCAAGTGAATTTATGCCCAAGATTCACGCCTATTGAATGCAAAGATTAAGTTTGACTTGGGTTGGAATCCTCTAGAACTTGGATCAAGCTGATGCATTTTAATTCCTCACGTGGGCTTCCATCAATGGGCTTCTATGATTGTATTTGAGTGCAAACTTCTTAAATCAGCCCGTTAAGTGCTTCCTTGAACTTCTTAGCTCGAGCCCTCGTAACCGGTCTAATAGGAATTTGAATTGGATCCTTTGGAGACACACCTTGAACCGCATCACGTGCAGGTCAGCCACCTGCAACCTTGCTCGAGAAAAGCTCAAAAGTGACGAATTCGACCGTATTAAATTTATATTTTGTCGCATTTAATGCACTGTCAGCCGCATTAATTAAGATCCCAGCGCATTAAATTCAGCCCATCATTGTGTTTTCAGTTTACTGTACGCTTTTGTTTTATTCTGTTTAACTGTAGCATGTTCCATTTCTCTATAAATAGGGGACGAATTTCCTTATAAAAGGGATCCGATTTTGAGTGCTGTTATTCTACCAAAATAGTGAGAGAGTGAACAGTGGATGTAGGCAACTTTTTAGGCCGAACCACTCCAAAAATCTTCGTGTCCTGATGCTCCTCACCTCTGATCTTTTCTGTTTATTTTGTTTGCCTGGTGTGCATCATATGATCTACCCGAAACTGCAGCTTGGGCCCAGAAATAACCTCGTTGACTAAGGATCCAAATCCTGACGTTAACATTTTTGGCGTTAGAAGGAGGGGCTCATCTTCAGTTTCGCCACCCTTGTTACTCCTTTGCTTTCAAAGCGCATTCTTTACTCACCATGGTTAGAGGGAGGATTCCCAAGGACTTTAACACAACAGACAACCATCCGGAAGCTTCAAATCAACAACAAACCATGTCTACAGGAGGACTACCCGATGTTGGTGTAGGGACACCTGGTGTGCCCATAGCGAGGGACACTCAAGGTATACCTCCTCTTCCTACTCTCCAAACCACGCCTAATGCTGCAGGAGGAGATGTTATACAGGCTTTACAGCGGCGACAAGAGATGCTAGAGAATACAGTCGCTTTGTTGGTTGGAGAAGTCAGGACTCTAATTCGAACCCAAGCCCAGCCTCCACATGGCCCCTCCCCCTCCTCCCGGCATCCTAGGAAGAGATGTTCCCCAAGTGAGGGGTGCGAAAGATCATGACGCGAACAGGAGGAACGCCAGAGAGTTTGAGCGAGAAGGGTCCGTCCATTCCTCGAGCATACATTTCAGCGCTCGACTTCCTAGGGCTCGCAACGAACATCGGCCAGAGCAAGCTAGCCGTGGCCACGATCAAATCCCAACCCGCGAAGACAGAATAGGATCAAGGCCTGACAATGGAGGATTGGGGGCTGGAGACCATCGATCCCCGAGTGGGCGAGATAGGCAATCTGTTATCAGGGGAACCGAGATGCAGGGTACATTGGTTGAGGAGCTCCTCCAAAAGGTTCGGCAGCTTGTAGCGCGACCTGAGGTGAAAGAACAAAGGGGCCAGGCCGGGGAGAGAACCCCAATTACTTCAGAAATTGAGATAGAACCACTTCCTCCAAGATTCAAGGTTCCCAACATCCCCCAGTACAAAAGGAACTCAGACCCTTACGACCATCTGGACGCCTTTAACATTCAGATGGATCTCCAAACAACGAGTCCATTCGTGAAGTGTCCCGTATTCCCAACTACACTTGGAGACATTCTGCGAATATGGTTCAGAAACCTGACCCCCCCCCCCCCCCTCCGGGAGCATTAACAACTGGGAGGAATGTCAGCAAAAGTTCCTGAACTAATACAAGGCCTTGAAGAGGCGACTCGCGCCACCCTGTCACCTTGCTACCATTTGCCAGCGTTCAGGTGAGTCTCTAAAAGACTATATCAACAAGTTCAGGCGTGAAGTAACAAATGTGGAGAACCCTACGGATGAGGGGGTACTATCAGCTATCTCGTCGGGCTTGAGAAAAGATGGGAAACTATATGAGAGTATTTACAAATCCCCAGAGAAGGATTTGGGAGAATTCTATGAACGAGCAAAGAAAGAAATCCGGTGGGAAGAAGTAACTGATCCTAGGAAAGCCGGTTCATAGAGGGATGAAGCTGGCAGCTCCAGTCACGGAAGGAAAAGAAGCAATGAAGGAAGTAATCTTGGGGGGTGAAGAGAAAACCATCAAGTCGCCAAGAAGGCCAGGGACTGGCATAGACCAGAGAGAAGCAGGGGGCGAGAGCGACCTCGGTATCATGGCCAGTACAACACATATAATGTCTTATCTGATACCAAGGATAGGATCTATGCTACTGAGAAGGACAGAGAAAATTTTGAACGATCGACCCCCATTCATGCTCCCAAATGGCGAAGAGATAGGAGCAAATTTTGTGCTTACCATAATGAAGTAGGGCACAATACTTCAGACTACTGGGAATTCAAAGACGCTATTGAAGAGATGATCAAAAATGGCTGTATGAGAGACTATGTTGTCAGACCCCCAAGGTGACCATCCTAGCAGCAACACCCTCGCCAGCGTTCATAAGACCAGTCAACCTAAAATCAACCGGAGCCGGATTCTACCCAAGGGCCCTCTGTTAGAACCATCCATACCATCCATGAGGGACCCTCGAAAGTGGGAGAGTCTCGTAGGTCCCAAGAGCTTTTCATACGCGAAGTTAGATACGTCCACCCTACCGATCAGAAAGAGTCAGAGGGACCCGCAAAGAAGGCCAGAAAAGTATCAGAGGACATTGTGTTTACGGATGAAGATTTCTGGGATGTTCACCTCCCCCACAATAATGCTTTGGTGATTTGAACGCGTATCAGCAACTCAATGGTCTAAAGGATTATGGTTGATACAGGGAGCTCAATGAACGTAATGTACAAGGACTGCTATGATCAGATGAGGATCGATGACAAACATCTCAAACCATCCCCCGAGCCTCTATACGGATTCACTAGAGACTCGGTCGTCCCAGTCGGACAGATTAGATTGCCTCTAACCCTCAGTGATGCCGCCCACCAATCCACAATGTTAGCAGACTTCCTCATTGTCGATTCTCCCTCTGCGTACAATATAGTGATGGGAAGACCTGCTATGAATGACCTAGACATGATCGTCTCCACCAGGGCCCTCACGGTAAAGTTCCCGACTCTCAATAGGGTAAGGTGTGTGTGGGGCGAGCAATCTCTGGCTCAACGTTGCTATGTAGACGCGATCAAAAAGGGAGTTCAAGGGAAGAAGGCAGATGTGGTCCCAGAGCATGAGCTGCAAATGATCGCCCCTTCATGGATCAGCCATGACTTGGATCCCAAGGAGTTCGACGTGTATCAGAGCACAGGACTAGTGGAGGAGCTTGAGAACATCCAGGTTAGTGAAGCAGATACAACGAGATGTCTCAAGCTGGGTAGGAACTTGGCTCCGGAGGTAAAGGCCCAATGAATAAGCTGCCTCAGGGGGAACTCAGATGTGTTTGCCTTGAACCATAGGGACATGGTAGGAATTGATCCAAATGTGATGACCCATAAGCTGAATGTCGACCCCCACCATCGGCCAGTCTGTCAGAAAATGAGGCAAATGAACCGAGAGCATTATGAAGCCCTGAAGAAGGAGGTAGACAAGCTTATGGCTAACAAATTCATCCGAAAAGTCCAATACCCAGCCTGGGTAGCTAACCTCGTATTGGTGAAAAAGAAAAACGGGAAATGGAGGACGTGCATAGAGTTCACGAATATGAACAAAGCTTGTCCGAAAGATAGCTTCCCTCTGCCTAAGATCGATCAGTTGGTGGACACGACGACAGGGCATGAACTCCTCAGCTTCATGGATGCCTACTCGGGCTACATCCAGATCCCTATGGACCCTAAGGACGAAGAGTGCACATCGTTCACGACAGACCGGGGACTGTACTACTATAAGGTGATGCCTTTCGGTCTAAAAAATACAGGGGCCACTTATCAAAGGTTGGTGAACAGAATGTTTGAAGAGCTGATTGGGAAAACCATAGAGGTATATGTGGACGACATGCTCATCAAATCGAAGCAGGCTGCAGACCATGTCCGTGACCTTGAAAGGATGTTTCAAATCATGAAGAAGTACTAGATGAAGCTCAACCCCCTCAAATGTGCCTTTGGGGTCTCCTCAGGTAAATTTCTGGGTTTCATTGTGAATAACAGGGGAATTGAGACCAACCCAAAAAAAAATCCAGGCTCTACTAGACATGAGGTCGCCAACCAGCGTAAAGGAGATTCAGATTCTGAATGGCCAGATAGCAACCTTGAGCATATTTGTGTCCAAAGCCTCCGACAAGTGCGCTTCATTCTTCGAAGCACTGAAGAAGGCCAAGAACTTCAAGTGGACATAAGAGTGTAAGGCCGCGTTCTTGCAACTGAAAGAGTATATGGGGCGAGCCCTCTACTAACCAAGCCAAAGGAAGGAGAAACTCTAATAATCTACCTTGGGGTATCCCACCATGCCCTGAGCGTGACTCTGATAAGAGAAGAAGGAAGCGGAGCTCAGGTCCCGGTCTACTATGTTAGCAAAAGTTGGTAGAAGCTAAATCAAGATACGCCCCAATGGAGCTACTCGCTTACTGTCTGGTGATGGCATCTAGAAAACTGCGCACCTACTTCCAAGCGCACAGAATTGAAGTCCTGACAAGGTATCCGCTAAAGCAAATCCTTCAGAAGCCAGATACCTCAGGTCAACTCATCAAATGGACCATTGAAATCGCTCAGTTTGACATTGAATTCAAGCCAAGACCAGCAGTCAAGGGGTAGGCTTTGGCAGATTTTATTACTGAATTTACCGGACCCGTGGACGACAGACAAGGCTGAAACCTCTGAAGGCTCATACTGGGAGTTGTTCGTGGATGGGTCCTCCTGTGAAAGGAACGCAGGGGCTGGAATTCTTTTAATCAACCCAGATGGGGGTAAGTTCCTCTGTGCCCTTAAGTTTGGTTTCAGAGCAACTAACAATGAGGCAGAATATGAAGCATTGTTAGCAGGGCTTCGCTTGGCCAAGAAGATGCAAGTTGAGCGACCCAGAATATTCAGTGACTTGCAGCTGGTGGTTTGCCAAATAAAGGGAGAATACCAAGCTAGGGGATCAAAAATTACAATCTATTTGCAGAAGGTCCAGGAGTTTCTAGGGGCTTTCGAAAAATTCGAGTTGAACCAAATTCCACACGCCCAGAACTCCTATGCAGATGCATTGGCCCGTCTAGCGACAGCTCGGGACACAGATGGCACCGAAAATATACCTGTGGAGTTCTTGCCAAAGCCAAGTACCGAACTCAGCATGGAGATGATGACCTTGATGGTGGTAGTAGATTCATGGATGAGCCAGCTGGTCAATTACCTGCAAGAAAGAAAGCTGCCAGAAGACAAAGCGGAGGCCCGCCGCCTACGCATAAGGGCAGCAAGGTACTGCATCTATGGCAATGTTCTTTACAAGAGGGACCTCTCAGCCCCCCTGCTCAGGTGTGTTGATGAGCCAGAGTGCACCATGTTGATGAGGGACATTCACAAAGGGCATTACGGTAACCATGCTGGGGGACTCTCTCTGGCCCAAAAAGCGCTCAGATAGGGATTCTACTAGCCGATCATGAAGCAGGACGCCATTGACCTAGTAAGGAAATGCGATAAATGCCAGAGGTTTTCCAAAGTTCTCCAGGCACCACCAGCCTACCTCCGACAGATGATCAACCCATGGCCCTTTGCCATCTTGAGCATGGACCTGATCAGGCCTCTCCCAGTAGGCCGAGCAAAGTACAAGTACGCCATCGTAACCGTTGATTATTTCACAAAATGGGCGGAAGCAAATGAGCTGGCCGAGATTTCCATGATGAAGATTGAAAAGTTTGTATAGGACAACATAATCTGCAGGTTTGGAATCCCCCAACAACTTGTGACTGAAAATGGGACCCAGTTCACTAGCGAGCAATTTCTGAAATTCTGCAGCAGCCTCGGCATCGTCAAGAGCTTCTCGGCGGTAGACCACCCCCAAGCTAATGGTCAAGTGGAGGCAATCAACAAAATCATTAAACAAATTCTGAAGACTAAGCTTGAGGCTAGAAAAGGAGCATGGGTAGATGAGTTGCAGAAGGTGTTATGGGCCTACCGTACGACTGCTCGCACCACCAAAGGAGAAACTCCCTTCTCGATGGTTTATGGATCCGAAGCCATGATTCCTACAGAGTTTGAGGTTTTTAGTCACCGGAGGACGAAATTCAACGCTAAAAACAACAACCAACTCTTGGCCGCTAACTCAGACTTACTTGAAAAATCTAGGGAAGCTGCTCGTCTCAGGGCAGCCGTCTACCAACAAAGGATGGCAAAACACTACAATAAGAGGGTCCAGGTACGCCAATTCAAGTCAGGTGATCTTGTGTTATGAGAAGTCCTACCTGACACTCGTAAACCAGTGAAAGAGTGCTGGGACCCAACTGGGAAGGATCATACACGATTCATAAAGACTTGAAGAATGGAGCCTACCACCTGGCAGACATGAGCGGGGCAATGCTTCCAAGGGCCTGGAATGCTACTCATCTGAGACCATATTATACATGACCATTGTATTTTTATTGCCATTTTTGTTGCCTATGTAAAGCAAAGCATGTACAGATATAATGAAAATTACTCATTTATCATCATAAACTGTCACTGACACGAAACGCTCATGTGTGTTCTTATGTGTGAGGTACACGACCATGAAAGGCGAAGAGCCGGCTCAAAGCTCAAACGTTCACCTGCTCTACAAGGTAAAAGGGGCTAAAACAGCCACGAGCCTGCGCACCTAATCCCCGCTTGTTGATTGGCCTCCCCCTCCACACGTTTACAAGGCAAGAGGAGCTAAAACGACCACAAGCCTGCGCACCTAATCGCCGTTCATTGATTGGTCTCCCCCTCCACACGTCTACAAGGAAAGAGGGGCTAAAACGGCCATGAGCCTGCGCACCTAATCGCCGCTGGTTCATTGGCCCCCCCTTCCGTACGTTCGCGCACGAACGAAAACGAGAAGGTTGATCATTGCAACGCTCGGCCTAACTCTCGCTGTAAATGCTCAGGTTTCGACCTTGTAAGCGCAGCTGAAGAGGATTCATTACGTTGTAAATGCTCAGGCTCTGGCCTTGTGAGCACTGCCGAGGTCCTAACCTCCATAACTCCTGTTGTAAATGCTCAGGTTCCGACCCTGTGAGTGCAGTTGGAAAGGATTCATTACGCTGTAAATGCTCAGGCTCTAGCCTTGTGAGCGCAGTCGAGGTTCTAACTTCCATAACTCTCGCTGTAAATGCTCAGGTTCCGACCTTATGAACGCAGTTGGAGAGGATTCATTACGCTGTAAATGCTCGGGCTTTGGCCTTGTGAGCGCAGCCGAGGTCCTAACCTCCGTAACTCTCGCTGTAAATGCTCAGGTTCCGACCTTGTAAGCGCAGCTAGAGAGGATTCATTACGCTGTAAATGCTCAAACTTTGGCCCTGTGAGCGCAGCCGAGGTCCTAACCTCCGTAACTCTCTTTGTAAATGCTCAGGTTCCGACCTTATGAGCGCAGTTGGAGAGGCTCATTACACAATGTAGCTCTGGTATCAACCTTGTGAGTGCAACCCGCTGTAAACGCTCAGGTTTCACCTTATGAGCACGGCCGGCTGTATAAGCTCAAGCCCCTACCTTTCGAGCACAACCCCTTATCAACTCCAGTAGCGGTCAGAAAAGTAAGCGAACAGCGACGCATATTCATCGTCCGGTTCCCTCTCAACTCATATCATCCTATTAATATTATCTTACGGTTGTATATGTTACGGCTGCATGAAGGGGAGGTAGAATTATTTATCTGCCCCTTAGGCTACAATTAATACCAAGGGCTACCTGCTGGAAAGCATCATAACGCGTTCGCAACCCGGAAGATTATTTTCCTTATTCTACATTTCCAAAGGTACGCGTATGGGTGGCCAGCCCTTCCTCTCTTTTATCTTTGATCCATTGTCTACCTAACAAGGAGTACCTGTTCACAATCTAACCTGATTATATCTACGAGGCTAAGAGGGTAGCATAGCAAGCCAACAAAGGTCCTGCAAAATAATGATAAATGAATAACTATGAAGCATTATGAAATTAAACGAAAATGGTGTCTACAGTATCGATGTTCAAAGATAAACCTTATCGGCAACAAAGGTAAATATTAAATTTATCTATCCTAAGAGGCCTTGGAAGAGATGGCAGGAGTATCCTTTGGGTCTTTTTTGCTGGAGGCTCCTGGCAAAGATGAACCTTACCCCTCACTCGGCGTCAACTTCTGGGGACCTGGAAGAGGACCACCCTGGGCTGGTGGAGCGCCAGTTTGAGCAAACGAAGCCTCGAAACTCTTCGTTTGAGCTGCAGGAATTATTTTCTTCTGGGCAGATTGTGCGGCCTTTGTCTGGGCCTCTCTGGCAGCATGGGCCCCATACTTCTTTACTTCCTCCACCGCTTCCTTCCCGAAGAATGAGAAATCCAACTCCAGGTGAAACTTCCACAAATTGAACAAGAACTTGTTGCTCTTCTTCTCAGTTACTTCTTTACAAGCTTGCAAGGCCCAGACCTCCGATTGATGGAACATCTCCCTTAAATGAGCAAGATTATCCCTCATCGTAGTCAAATCCAGCAGCACCGACTAGGTCTTCTTCTCGACATCATCAACCCGTCTCTTCTGAAGGATAGCCTCGTGGGTGACCTTGTCTACATTTTTAGCAGCCTCTTTGAGCGAGGAGGCAGTGATTGATCGAAGTTTCTTCTCATTCTCTAAGGACTCCTCCGTCTCTTTGAGCTTCTTCTCGAGCTCGTGAGTGCTTTCGTGTTTTTGCTCAAGCGCGTGAACGTCCTTCTTGGCAGCCTCCAATTCTTCACTAAGCTTCTTGTTCTCAACCATCAGCTTCTTGGTCTCGGCCACTAATTTTTTGTTCTCAGCTTCCAATTTCTTGTTCGCCTCCACAAGTGAAGCCTTCTCCCCCGCTAGGTCGGGGAAATCCCGACGCATCTTCATCAAAGCCAAAGAGGTCTGAAATAATAATGTGTCAATATTGGGTATGGATATAATACAAGATTATGAAGTAGAGAATGAGGTTTACCAGCACATTGTAGTGCGCGACGTAAGCGATCAGCTGGTCTCCGCGAATATGTTTCTAATAGACATCTGGCTTGTCCGACCCCAACAATTCAGGCAGCTGATCCAACAGGTCATTAAAGTATTCCCCTGCGTCAGCCTTCTGGGCTTGCTCTTCATCAGCCCCTTCTGTCATGGGCGCTTCGTTTTTGGACCTCAGATGCTTAGCAGGGGGCTCCATGGCCTCCTTCCCTTTGTCTCCGGCTCCTGAGGGCCTGGCCGACCCTTCCCTGAGAATTGAGATTCCCTTGCTAGCCGTACCCTTCGGTGGGGGTATCTGCTTCACGGTCTTCTTCCCCACAATTTTATACTTCATTGCCTGTTTTGTAACAGAAAGAGCGACCGCCGTATCTAATAGATCTACCGCCTACGTTGGGGGCTCCTTTGAACTCGTTATCTCTACCTCAGGCTCTCTTCTCTCAACTGCCGGCGAGGGCGGGGGAGAATACATATCAAGGTTCACTATGGTTTTGGGTCTCTTTGGGGCTAGGGCAGAAGTACCTTCACCGAGTCCAGCAAAAACATATTGAACTTCCCGACCTTTTCTTACTCCAATGTCCAAGGCCAATTTCAGGGGCTTGGTCTCGACTCTAAGTGCGAGCCCGTATTTCTATAGGAAAGAGCCCGCGGGGAAATAATCATCCTCAGGATCCTTCACCTCTGAAAATCTCTCGAGTGTCCTTGTCTCCTCGTCCGAAAGACTGATCGAGCCTTTGATGAAAGCTGCACATATGGGAACGAAATGTCAGTAATAATAGGGCATGGTGACGTGTACGTGTATGCACGAGCAGCGAGCAAAGACATACTCACTGAGATCGTTGTTAAAATCAAAATTGGCAAGTTTCAGCAAAGACAGATAAGACATATAAAACCAACGGGATTTGTAATCCCCTACATTTGATTTGCCAACTTTCTGTGGTAGAAGCACCTTATAGGAAGAATTGCGAGTGGTCATATAATAAATACCGTCCTGTTTTGTGGCTTGAGGGCTAGTGGTAGACTTAAAAAAGAAAAGGCTTTGGATAATGTTCGAAGTTGGTGGCGGAAGGCCATTTTTGAGAAAGATATAGGCCAGGGTAGTCACTTGGGCATAAGAATTTGGTGTAAGCTGGAAGGGAGCTATCTCTAGGTCATTCAGCAGGTTGATCAAATATGGGGGGACTGGTAACCTAAACCCTGAATTCACATGTTAACGGCTGATCGCTATGAACCCTGCAGGAGGATCAGCCGCATGGTCACGATGAGCGGGAACCATGACACAGCACCCAAAAGGAAAATGGAATGCCTCGGCTACAGTCTTGAGCTCCTTGAGGGTGATGTGGGAGTCGTGTTGGTAAAAGGTCTGATTGGCAAAAGTTTCCTCTTGCCTAGAGGAACTCGACGCATCCCCGCCGCCTTAGGTGGTTGCGCTCTAAGAATCTCTGTCTTGATGAGAAGAACCCTCCTTAGAGCCTTCATCACTAGACATGACTCGACGATATCGACGTCCACGACTTGACATCTATAAAAGAAGCAACTAGTTAGGCCGCTGACAGCCAACCAGACCCAAGAACAAAGAAAACCTAAGTCTATTGTGTCTAAGCGTCAAGCCGTGCGCTTAAGAAACTATAAAGAGGGTGATAAGGGCCTTTTTTGATAAAGTTCGTCTCAAGTTAAGGAGCAAAGAAGGGAAAAATGAGCAGGTAAAATCATTTCACAGGCATCCCAGGCCTAACCAGACCAGAGGCAGTGCGGAAACACACTGCTCACACCAGTCCAGATTCTTAGAAAAACTAGTGCCATGTAAAGAATAAAAAGTGATAATGACAACAATGGAGACAGAGAGAGAAGAAATTTTACCTTGGGTGCAGAAGTAGTCGGTGGTGTTGATCAAGGACCGATGAACGAGAGTATGAAATCGGAGAGAAAGACAGAGAGCGAGGGAGTTTTTGATTTTCGAAAATGCTGAAAGAAGAAGAAAATGGAGCGTCGCCTTCTTTAAAAAGTAGTCAGACCCCAACCGTTACATTGAGACAACTATGAAACCGCCTCTAATCTGACGATATGGCGCGATTCCCGGGATTTTGTCATCATGCAACATGTCAGCTGAGAGACGTGCATTAAATGCATACGGCGCGGGGTGTGACTTGTAACCGTTGCTTGGGGAAGCTCCACGTGGCCTAGCAATAAAGCAAAATTTAAATGGGATTGTAACTGTTCCCGCCTCAACTGCTCGTTCAGGGATTTGTAGCTCCTGGTCCTTTACAAAGCACCAAGAGTTAGGGGGCTTAATGTTATAGGTAATTTAGCGATCAGACTAATCGGGGCAAGAAAGATCTACAATGCAGGCCTAGTGGCCCAAAGGCTCAACGATCCATCTTTCTTCCGGTCCACCTTCCCGACGGGTGGCCCGTTCATCAGATCTACTCCCCATTTTTCAGTATGTCCCGAAGTCCTTTTTATGGCCACTGGTTCTATCCGCTCAGTCTAGTCGTTCGTTCTGGCAGCTGGTAGTGCCCGCTGGTAGTGATCGTTGGTTCTGGCCGCTCAACCTGACCACCGGTTCTGATCGCCATAACCATTCTCCAACCTTGTCATCCAAGATTATTCGCCTGGTTGTTCGGAGATTTCTGGGCAAGCCCGTGTCCTTGCCCTTTTACGGAAGCACCTGTTACTGTAACCAGTTAAAGAGATACTAATTCATAATCTGCCTTCTTAACTCTCCAGATGGCTTGTTCGTCAGAAGCTCATCTATTCGCCAATTGAGGTTAATATTTTATCTACTGGAAGGTCCGTCTCCGTCAGGCTCCTCAGAATCATTAGTCAATAAAAGTCAAAGAAGCCATGCAAAATACAACATCAAATGTGTCATGCATGCCATCTTCGCCAGAGGCTACAGTCAAGATTTCGGTAGCCACTCATGACCCGTGCAGGTCAGCCACCTGCAACCTTGCTCGAGAAAAGCTCAGAAGTGACGGATTATGTAATACCCTAACCTTTAATTTTGGGTAAATAGTGAATTTTCGTGTGAATAGTGACTTTTAATGAATAGTATCTGAATGAATAGTAAATTTCAAAAATTTTACTTTGGGATTCAAAAACCCTAGAATGAATAATGTAGTCCATAGAAACTGAAACAGATTAAAAATGAGTTCATTTGAATAGATTTCGAATGGTCAGAATGAAAATTATTAAAAACGTCATTTTTGAGTTATTAAAAATAATAATTATCTGAAGACCGTTTGAATTTTTTTTCGAAGCTTAAGATTGATTAGTTAGATACCCAATTAGAGTACCCCATGGTTAATTTGATGATTAGATGACCATAGAATATTTTTGGAATTTTATTAACTTGGAACTTGGAATTAAATTATAAAGATGATTTGAGTAAATTATAATTTAAGTGTATATGGATTTGATGTGAGTAAATGGGAGTAATGAAATCCTAGAAGAAACATAAATCCATGTGAAAGTTTATTAGCCAATAAGAGTTTGCCTAGAAAAAGTGGAAAATGATGGAAGTTAATTAAGGTTAATTGGAATTTAACTTTAGTTAAAGTTAACCAATGGGTGTTATGTAATTAGACAATATTTGAGGCACTTTTTAACAAGTTTTGGAGGGCCTATATAAAGACACTCTCAGCTGGAAATTGAGGCAGAAACCTTCACTCATTCAGCTCACCAAATCGTGAGAAACAAAAGCTAAGACGTGAGAGAGAGCTGATGCAGAGAGCTATCTGCACAGGTTTCAGAGAATCGGGATGTCTCCTTCATCCACCGTTGGATCGAGCTAAAATTCGTTGGGTATGTTAATCACACATGGTTTTTAGTCATGAATGGTTTGATTTTCAATTGAATATGTATAGGGTGAGTTATGGCTTTCGTAACAGGGCTGGCCGGATAACAGGGCACAACCAGGACAGTCTTGCTTATTTCGCCATATCTCCTTTGTTAACCATTGGATCAGCTTCAAATTTGGTCTGGAGGTTCCTCAGACGTTTTTTATCAATCTGAACGGTGGGAT
The DNA here is from genome assembly GCA_022984855.1 of Dimocarpus longan. Taxonomy (NCBI): domain Eukaryota; kingdom Viridiplantae; phylum Streptophyta; class Magnoliopsida; order Sapindales; family Sapindaceae; genus Dimocarpus; species Dimocarpus longan. Next base: position 2,380,869 of record CM041026.1, read on the forward strand.
TCTTGAGAAAATGTTTCTGTAGAGAGAAAGAAATCCGTGACCAGTACCTTTAGGTTTGTGGTATTATTTTTGTTATTTTGTTTAAAGTTTAAATTGTTTGATTTATAATTTGGGTTAAAGTTGGAGATGCTTTAAGTGGCTGGTGAAAAAGTTTTTTTAGAGGATTAAATTGAATCTAAATGAAGTGAATTAAGGTAGTAGCTATGCCTTGGAATGATTAAAATGAGTATGGTAATTTAAGATAAAGAGATGTTGTGTAGCATGGAGGAAAATTCAAGTTTTAGGGGTTGAGATGAGGGCTGATCTATATATCGTTTATTTGAATTATGTTAAGATATAAAAATGTGCTTAGATATCAAATTTAAATGTTGGAATTAGAAGGAAATGTGTAGGAAAAAAATTGTTAAGTTTCAAGTTACTACAGAGTAAATAATGAGAGAATTATGTTTTGTTAAATGCTATATTTTTATGTTATCAATTATGTGATGATTAGGTTGTAAATGAGCCATTTAAGTAAAAGAATGATGAAGAATTAGTATGAAAGCTCTCCTAGCAATATTTTGTTAGATGAAGAGCAATTGTGTTTAGGTGAATAATGTGTTTGAGAGAATAACCAAGTAAATCTCATGAAACAATGTGTAGTGTGTGTGCATGTCACGGCCTATGAAGGGGCATGTGACCCCATTGTGTTTTGATGGTATTTATGACATATTTAGGGTCATAAAAGCATGCATAAATGAGTAGGAATCAGCAAAATTGACATGGATACACATAGGTACAAGAATAGCCTAAATCTAGTAGAGGTTAAAATAGTACATAGAAGCATATTGACAATCACGAGCTCATAAAAGGGTCTGGTAAGACCTGACCTATTCTAGCTTATTTGAAGTTGTTCTACGCCTCAAATGATGCCTAGGAATGATGTAAAACCATAGAAATTGGAATGGGATCGATCCGATAAAAATTGACGAAGTTATAGCCAAAATAGTGGGCGTAGGAAACCGAGATGTGTAATAGCGATGCAAATGCATTTGTTGATGCCCAAAATAGATGTATTCGGTCATAATTAGGTAAAAGAACCTTAGATACGAAAGAAAAACCATCGTCGCTTGTCCGATGTAAAAACTCGCTTTGAAAAGTGCCCAAAATGGGGCGTTTTGCCTAGATTGACATAGCAAACGATGGAGTTTCTCGACGAAACTTTACGGGCGACTTAGTTATGTGATAAGGAGATGCTAGAAAAAGGAACGGAGGTGAAACCATGGCTGGTTTCAATTCTGTTTTTCGTGGTCAACCGTATAGCTAAAAAGTTGACTTTTTGTTTTAAACTTCCGGAGACCAAACGAAACATATGGGGATGATCCTAGGGGTCTAGAAGTAAGACTTTTACAAAGAAACTAAATTTTGAGAGCCCCGGTCGAGTCAAAAATCGAGTTGGGAAAGTGTGGTGTAGTGAGTTTTCAATGTATCGAAAACTCTATTTTTATTAGTTTTAGCTATGAAAGTGAGTAAGTTATAACGAGACTATGATGTGTAGGTGACGAGCATGCGGACGAGACGCGAGAGGCTCGTTGAGGCATTGAGAGCGTTGGGATCGAGGTAAGTGTCCTTCACTTCACTTACATCTAATTGATTTCCATTTATATGGCAATGATAAAATATATTGTTTCAAAGAGTTTTGCAATATGGTTTTCCAAAATCATAAGTTTTATGTTGAGTAATGAGTTATGCCTAGAATCTAGAAATGAGATTCGAAGGCGAAAGTAAGTTGCAAAAAGGTTTAAAAGTAAAGCAAAGTAAAGTTGAATTAAGACCCATGTGCATGTTGTGATATTAGTATCTTGGCACTACGCGGCGATGTAGAAAATTCCGCTCGTAGTTGTCAAGGTTGATAGCAATGTGATACGATGTAGAAAATCCTGTATCTAATTGCAAGTGATGAGTAAATTGCACTCATAGTTTAAAATATCCGCGATATTTTCGATATTTCCGTCGATATTTTCGTAAATCAAGGGTACCGATATCGATAGGGGGTGTAATCTCCTATCCGTCAAAATATCCTGGAAATATCCACGATATTTCTGTAAAATATCCTTTCCGTGAGCTTGTAGTATAAATTTTACAAAATATCGAGAAAATTTCCGGAAATATCCGTAGAATATCCTTGAAATATCCTGGAAATATCGGTTAAATTTTCATAAAATAAAAGTAAAATTTAAGTTTTTCAAATAAGAATTTGTTAAGTTTTTATTAAATAAATAAAAGGAATAATTACAAAAAAGACTCATTTGGTAAGAACAATCTCTAAAATAACATTTCTTATTTTATTGTTATAAAAAATACATTGGGTGGACAAAAATACCCTTAATAAAATTATAGTAATTTGAATCACTATTGGGATTCCCAACCTTAAAGTTAGGCATCTCAACCTCTATATTGGGAGCTTCAACCTTTAAGTTGGGATTCTCAATCTTGATTTAACATTCAGGTTGGGAATATGGATTTGAATCAAGATTAGGACTTCTAACCTAAAAGTTGGGATTCCCAACTTAAAAGTTGGGATTCCCAACCTGAAGGTTGAGAATGTGAACTTGGATGTTTTATCAAGGTTGAAATTCTCTACCTCGAGGTTGAGATTTCCAACTTCGAAGTTGGGATGTAGATTGGGATCTCAACTTCGAGGTTAGGATTCTCAACCAGATCGTTTGGTAGAAAAAGTGACCGACAAAAAATGATGGGTCAAGGGTATTTTCGTCCAAAAAAAGACATTGTACAAAGATTAAAACAATAAAGATTATTTTTCAAATGAGTTATCAAAAATGGGTTAGTTTTCAACAAAACCCTAAATAAAATAAGTTTTCAACCCACGTGAATAATCTCATTTTCATCAAGAATCTTATTATTATATTTCATTTTATAGTCAAACTCAAACATCTCATAATTGTTATTCTATTTTAAAAATAAAAACTCCTAAGCCCTTACTAGTGATGGAATTCATAATGAAGATAATGGTGCTGATGATGGTGATGATGATGAAGATGATGATGACAATGATGATGATGACAATGATAACAATGGAGGAAATAATTATGCTTTTACTTAAAGAAATGATACTGATACAGGTTTGCCATTGAGCTCATTTACTTGTGAAGAACAATACACTCATTGCACACAAAATGAAGACCATGGGTGTAGAGCTGAGGGTCTAGACATAGGGGCTATTAGTAAGGATTATACAAGGAAAATCCATCAAATGCAGTTAGGGATGTCATCATCCAATGAAGATAACATTTCAACTACTTTTGAATCTATGAGTTTAAGGTATAGTGATTATGGTCATATAAGTTTTGGGATCTCCAATGATCCTTACACACAATTTCCTATCTATGGACAGATGGTGGGAAGAAATCAAAAAGCTTATTCATGGCATGTTCGTGATTATATTCAAAATCATTCAAATTATATGTCATGGTATCAGTATTGTATAAATCTAGATGCTAGCTACACAATCTATGAACCACCTAGGACTTCATTTTGGTTTTAAAATTTACATGATTTATGTGATGCAAATTAATTGAAAAGTTTTAATGGAAACTTTTTATATTTTCATATATCTTCTCTATATATTATATCTATATTTATACCTTTTAGTTGTTACTTTTTAAATAGAATATGTTTTTTTTTTTAAATATAATATGATTTTTTGTTGTAAAAATGATTATTTTAACATTACCAAAAGTTTCATTTAAAAATATTATGTTTTTAACTAAATTTCCGTACTTTCCGTAAATTTTATGTAAATTTCCGTCGATATCGATATTTCCGTCGACATTTCAGCCGAATCATAGTACCGATATTTCCGTCGATATCGATATTTTCAACATTGATTGCACTACAATATGCGACGTAGAAAATTCCGCATGTAGTTGCGTAAAGTATAAGCTATTGGCACTACAACGGCGATGTAGAAAATTCCGCGTTGTGGTTACCTAGAGTTGAGAAAGTTCGCCCTACGTCGCGATGTAGCAAATTCCGTGCGTAGTGGCTTTGCACATGGTTGTCTTATGAGAAATGGTTTTCAAAAGAAAAATAAAATAAAATAAAATCGATTATTTTCTAAGTAATGTCTATGCGGAGTTATACCTCTATATATATATTGCCTAACCTCTCTTTGTTTTGTGTAGCTTGTATACTTTAGTAGACGTTGGCACGGACTCTCTTGCATCAAAGACATTATTTTGATTAACTTTAGGTGGGGGAAATAATGAGACGAAATATATGGATGTTAATGTATTTTGACATTGTGTACATGTGTATATATTGAATCAAATAATTATGTGTTGACATGAGATACTTGACGGATTATAAATCATATTTTGATATGTATATATAAATGAACCATTACACTTGATATGCACATATTGCACAAGGCACATATTTCTTATAAGTATGAGTTGTTATATGTTAATTACATATGTGAATTATGTTTGTAAAAGAATTGCATGTTTGTGAAATGAATGAAAAATGCATGTTTGAGATTGAAAGAAGTTGGACGGTGATCAAAATAGTTCGAAGTGTATTTCTTATGCAGGTTGATTTTGGAAATGTTAAATTTACAGCCGTTATGCTGTCCGATTTTTATAAAATTAGTTTTCAATCAAACGCGAAAAATTCACACCGTTTCAACTATATTAAAAGAAAATAAAATTTTTAAGCCTAAAACGAGTAAACCGGTTAAGTAAAGTAAAGGGGTTCGCTTCCCGGATTTCTCCAATCCGACAAGTCGGGTTCGGGGAGTCCGTTGAAGTGCCCGACGAGACCCTCTAGACAAGAGCCTAGAGAAGGTCTGGTTTTGGTCCTGTCAGATTCGGCCGCATTAAATGTATATTTGATCACATTTAATGTACTATTAGCCGCATTAATTGAGATCCCGGCACATTAAATGAGGCCGATCATTGTGTTTTCAGTTTACTGTACACTTTTGTCTTATTCTGTTTAACTGTAGCATGTCCCCTTTCTCTATAAATAGGGGACGAATTTCCTTGTAAAAGGGATCCGATTTTGAGTGCTGTTGTTCTGTCAAAATAGTGAGAGAGTGAACATTGGATGTAGGTAACTTTTTGGACCGAACCACTCCAAAAATCTTCGTGTCCTGATGCTCCTCGCCTCTGATCTTTTTGGTTTATTTCGTTTGCCTTGTGTGCATCATATGATCTACCCGAAACTGCAGCTTAGGCCCAGAAATAACCCCGTTGACTAAGGATCTAAATCCTGACGTTAACACATGATTTGGCCCTCTCATGATATATATAAATGCTAACTTGTTATAAATAATAAGCAAATCATCTAATTAAGGGTTAGTTGAAATAAACTAAATTAAAAGCAAGAAGTGTAATTTTCTCTAGGTTGACCCCTTTGATAATTAATTAATATTTCAATTGAAACTTTCAATCTCTACTTCTTATTCAAGAGAAATGGAATTCAGAAGATTCCTTTCCTGCTAATGCTCTCCACTCTATATATATTTATATTTAATAAAGGTTATTATGTACGATAATGCTTTTCACTTCATTTATTTATTCTTGATAAAAAAAATACAATAATGATAATGATATATTAATTTTTTAAAAGTAAACCATATGCTGATGTAACATTTTTTAGCATCTATGCCTTCTTGTATGCACAACCAAAAATTCTTCTTTAAAGAACTTTTAAACGTGCAGCAATTAAATTTGATACATTTGTGGTTATTAATAATCGGTACATGGCATAACTTTACTTATATATTATTATATCATATGTCACAACATATAGTTTATAAATGGCAAATATGATTAAAACAAAAAATGTTAGGTACACTAGTTTATTCTACATAGTTTCTTCTACCTATCACCTTCAAACTAGTAAAAGTATTTAAAATTTTCTTTCAAGAAAAAAAAAATATATATATATATATATATTTAAAATTCAAACACTACAAAAGTCTTTACTGCTACATCAAGAAATGTTAAGGCTCAATCTTTATCGTTTACTCTCTCGAAAAAAATAAATTTCATTTATGATATTTAAAATTTGATTCTAACATAAATAAAGTAGATGTGTGAAGCTAATTTTCTTTTTCTTAAATAGCGTGAAGCTAATTTTGTTCTTTCATCAAAAACCTCTATTATGAGTTTATAATAAACTTTTGAGAATTTTTCGGCGTAATAAATTCTATTAGGCCACTTATTATGTGTCCTAGCCAGAACATATATATATATATGTATTCTCTCGTGCGCCTACACAGTTTCCATTATATATCAATCTCAATGTCCATTCCGTCCAATCCACTAGATAGCCGACCAATCGAAAAATAATAATAAAGTTGCTCTTGCCGATCACATCATACATAACCTAGGCAATCCACCTGCACGACTTCCATTGATGAATGATAGGGAAATCACTTAAGTGAAGCGAACATGCACCTAATAAACTGTTAATAAATTATTTTATATTGGCCTCCAGGTTTAACTTTACCAAACTTATATAGCCTCTTCTGTTCAAAATCTTTTACATAAATGCATATTCTCTGATCAAAAAATGGGATTAGTCCTTTATTTAGACACTGTTTTAATCCCCTTAAGTCTCTTCATTATGGTAGGCTACCATGCCAATCTTTGGCACAGCTTCAAGAACTGTCCTTCTCATACTTCAATTGGAATCAATGCACTCAAGCGAAAAGTATGGTTTCTTGGCATGAAAGAGGTAAGCATTTTACTATGATCGATCATGTTTTCTAGTTTAACATTCATTTGAATATATATAATGAAATCCGTTTTACATATTTTGAATATACAATCAATAAAACTGTCGGTTCAGGTTCAGGTCCTGCTGAATGTTAAAATCTATATCGGCATATATAATTCTTGTTTGACGATTGAATTTTCGTGTTTTTTAGGGTGATGATAAGAAAGGGATGTTGGCTGTTCAAAGCTTGAGGAACACGTTAATGGCAACCATACTCTCAGCTTCAATAGCCATTCTTGTCAACCTGGCTTTGGGAGCTATGATCAACAACTCCTACAATGCAAGTCACATGTTCAACAGCATAGCGATTTTCGGGTCACAGTCCGGTGGAATTTTTGCTCTAAAATATGGTTCAGCATCTCTTTGTTTGCTGGTTAGCTTCTTCTGCAGTTCCATGGCGGTTACATGCTTGCTCGATGCCAACTTCTTGATAAATGCTTCTTCTTCTTCTTCTTGGGATCATTTCACTTCGGCTCCTGTTTCATGTACACAAACCTTGTTGGAACGAGGGTTCATGTTGGCCCTCGTTGGAAACCGAGTTCTTTGCATGGCGTTTCCTTTGTTGCTGTGGATGTTCGGTCCACTGCCAGTGATTCTGTCCTCTGTGGCTCTTGTTTGGGGCCTCTATGAGCTTGATTTTGTTGGCAAGTTGACAAAAAGTGAAAGTGTTGTCTCACTACACAGTTGAAATTAACCATAACATATTTTCATGTATCACTAGAGCCAAATCTTTACACGGTTGATTTTGTTGGCCTTTTTTTTTTTTTTTTCTCTTAGTAGAAGGACAATTAATATTAGTTCATATGGAAAAATAGAAATATCAGAGGATGACCGTACATGTAAAAAAAAAAGTGTGTTTTCTTCCTTGGTTACCTAAAATTAACTTAGCATATTTTTATATACCAGCAAGTGGTTTGTCATGATAGCCAATCTGCTCAGTTTGCTCCCCTAGCAATATGAGAGTTCGAATATTGCATCCACTGAGAAGTGGACAACTTCGTTTTAGCTCACTTGTCTCTGGATAATCTACTTACAAGTCCCTCTAGTTAGAGGGCAGTTTACCTATTTAGAGTGGATCCCTCTCTCCCTATTATTAAGAAGTAGAGTCAAATAATAATTATATTATGGGTTGTATCATAGAATCCTATCTAAGGGTCCCGGCATATCTAGGGGTCTCAGGTAATTGTAATGGTACTTGTAATATAAAAAATAAATAAATAAATAACATATTTTTATATATTGGTTTGAATAATTCACTTTAAACTGTCACACGTCCACATAGGTAATAGTTAGTTTATGTTAGTTTCTAAGTGTTGGCAAAATAAATGTGGGTGTCAATCCCATATTGGAAACAAAATAAAGGAAGGTAGAGTTTGAAGGCTCTAAAAGGAGTCCAATGTTTTAGTTTCAAATCGCCCCTGTCAAATACACTTTAATTAAGCATTGTATTTGACTTCAATTAAAATTTCTTTATTGTTGTTCTTAGGTTAGAATGTAGAAAATATGAGTCAGTGTATACTTTAAAAAGTGTAGGTTTATTAGAGATGTGGATTATGAGAGAATTATTTGTGTGATTGTAATAATTTTTTTATATAGTGAGTTTCTGTCCGAGGGTCTTGGTTTTTCTTCTGTTTTAGAGTTTCTATGTAAATTTTTGTGTTATGGTGATTGTTATTGTATTATATTTTATTTCTCTTTTATTTCTGATATTCTTACAAGATATAGATTTTTTTAGAGGGGATCTTAGGAGATGAATTTCTTCCCAATAACTGGTATCAGAGCTCGGTTGCCTAGTTGTAAGGTGTTAGATATTTTAGCAAATTCTTAGTATGCTCTATGGTTGCAGCATTATCTTATCTTTCACGATATAAAAGAATTGTTCTTGATGAGGTTACTATTCACATTTGTTCTTAGTGAGACTACTATTCACATGAATAGTGAATTTATGAATAGTAAATTTTCTCAATTGTATTCTAGGAGCTTGGTGGTAGTCTAAGGAAATTCTGTCTAAGAAAACTAGATTTTAAATAAGAACATTGTGGCACTTCCAATCTTTCCTGAGAATTTTTCTGAAGTTCCGTCTAAGAAGGTTGGATTTTAAGTCGAACCATTGTAATCCCTCCAATTCTTTTGGAAACTTTTTTGGCTATTTAAAGCTCTAAGTAGAATTTTACATATTTTACAAAAATCATGTGGAACCAGATTTGAGTGGGAGCGATGGCAACAAACGAATGAAAGAGCATAAAAATTGAGAAATTCAATAGTGAAGATTTTAGCTTGTAGAAGATATAGATCGAAAATTATCTATATCAAAAGGTCATGCATTTGCCTCTTTTAGAGAAAAAGCTAGAAGATATGAAAAATATAGACTGGACTCTACTGGATAAACTGACACTTGGTATTATCCGATTGACATTATCTTGCAATGTCGCTTTTGATATAGTGAAGGAGAAGACCACGAAAGGTCTTATAAAAGCTCTCTATAACATGTATGAGAAGTCATCCGCTTCAAATAAAGTGTACTTGATGAGGTGGTTGTTCAATTTTCGAATGATAGAAGGCGCATCAGTAGCAATTCACATAAATGAATTTAGTACAATCACAACACAATTAAGTTAAGTAGAAATCAATTTCAACGATGAAGTTTGAATGTTAATCCTTATATCCTCTTTACCGAAAAGCTAGAACGCAACGATAACAGTAGTGAGTAATTCTTCTAGGAATAAGAAGATGATATTTAAAGATGTTCAAGACCTAATTCTAAGCGAAGAGATACGCAGAAGAGAATTAGGAGAAAGATTAGGTTCTGGTTACAATACTGAACCTAGAGGTAGATCTAATGACAAAAACTCAAATTGAAGCATATTGAAATCAAGACAGAGTAAGTCTAGATCTAGGAAGGAAAAATACAATTGCTGGAACTGTGGCAAAAGCGATCACTTGAAGAAAGATTGTAAAGCACTGAAAAAAATAAGGACAGTGCAAAAGAATTTGCAAATATGGCTAAAAATAATAGAGACGTTCTAATCCTGAGTGTTAATAATTAAATTGAATCCTAGATTTTAGATTCTAGGGTATCATTTTACTGTACCTCGCATCGAGAAAACATGGAGAACTATATTTGCAGTGATTTCGAGAAGGTTCATCTGGTTGATAATGAGACCTTAAAAATTATAGGAAAAGGCAATATCCAAGTGAAGCTACCAAATCTGAGTAAGTGAAGTTGAAAGATGTGAGATTAATTCCTGATATGAAAATGAATTTAATCTCGGTGGTTCAACTTGATCGAAAAAGGTTATCATACAACCTTTGCAAGTAGTTAATAGAACGTCACTAAAGGAGTTATTGTCATAGCTTGTGAAAAGAAGAATAGTACTTTCTATATTACTTCTAACCAATTGTGGAATTAGATGACAATTGTGATGGAAAATTTTTTGAAAAGTTTCCATCAATTAATAGACCAATTAATAGCTAGTTTTTCATCAATTAATAAACAGTTTTCCATCGACTAATAAACAGTTTTTTCATCAATTAATAGGTAGTTGTCCTTTAATTAATAGACAGTTTTCCATCAATTAATAGGCAGCAATTAAAGAGAAATAATGGTGCAAATAGGTTTGAAAAAAAATAATAAATGATTATTAAATATATATGTATGTATATATCTTTTATTCACTATTAGGTTTTAAACCATATTGTTTTCTATTGATGTTTGATATCAGTCAACTAAGCTTCGTCTAAGCCCAGTATTGCAGCAAGTGTAAACGCGAAGATAACGAATGAGAAAAGGTAAAAGGAAGAAAGGTTGACACAGGGTTTTTAGAGTGGTTCGACCCAAAAAGATACCTACATCTACTGTTCACTCTCTTATTATTTCTGCAGAGTAACAGCACTCAAATATTGTCTTTTTTTTTTTTTTATAATGAATTTCCTCCCCTATTGATAGAGAAATGAGAGGTGCTACAATAATATATAATAAGACAAAAATGCAATAAGTCAAACTGTAATTATGAATTACATTTAATGAAACTAACATTGTCAGACCTACTTCTGCCAAAGCATGGGTTTAGACGGTAAACCCATGCTAGTTAGGTGAGATCTCCTTAATTCATACTGTAATTTCTGACAAAATTGGCATATACAATACGCCTTGAGCTATAATCGATCTGATAGTTCTTATTGCAGTTGACTTGCACTCTGAGAGATGTGACTGAAGCGAACTCTTTAACGAGAAGGATATTTTGTCAGGCTAATGACCTAATAAGACTATCAAGTTGATCTTATTCCGAAATGCTGTTCAAGATGATAGACGAACTATATGGTGATCTGATGAATCAGTAGGCCATCGATCTCATAGGTGAGCTCATGGACGAGTTCATTAATGAGCACATAAAAAGGCTAATAAACGAGTACTTGGACGATCTGATATACGAGCAGATTATCGAGTAGAGGGACTAATAAAGAGACAAGCGGATTGTTGGGCCTTTTGGGCCTTCAGATCACTTGGCTCATCCTTTGGACTTTTGATAGCCCATTTAGTCTGATCATAAAAATACTCATAACACAAACCCCCTAACTCTTGGTGTATTTCATGGACCAGGAGCTATGAGCTTATACACGAGCTGCTTTAATGAGAATAGTTACTCCACCTTTTCAAAATCTGTTTTATCTCCTAGACACGTGGTGTCATCCCAGATAACGGTTACAGGGCACGTCTTCTGCCGCATGCATTTAATGTACGTCTTTCAACTGACTGTTGTATGATGATAAAATCCCGGGAATCACACAGAGTCGTCAGATCAAGGGCAGTTACACAACTGTCTAATCTAATGGCTAGGGTTTAGCAGCTATATAAGGACAGAGACGTTTCATTTTCTTCTTCTCTGTCATTTTCAAAAAATTAGACACCTTTCGGTCTTCCAACTTCTCTGCACCTATTGTCGTTACTGTTCACCATTCTCTTTCCAGAATCACCAGACTCCACTGCGCACAAGGTGAGTTTTACATTTACTTCTGATTTTCCTTCATTTATTTATGCATGCATGGCGCTGTTCGTTTTTTCGAGTCTAGTATTCATTTTTGCTTGACCATTCTGTGACTCTTCGCATTTCTGGCTTGAGAGAGTTTGAAAAATGCGCGTTTGATCATGCTGGGAATATGCATGCATACTGCTTCTAGTTAGATTGAGTCTAGGATGCCTGTAAAAACTTTATCATTTCATTTCTTTTTTTTTTTTTTTTGTTACTAGGTCTTAATGAGCTCATACCCAAAAATTCTTCTGTTCTTAGCAACCCCCCTCCCTCTTTTCTAGGTGCACATCTTGATACTTAGGAGAATAGATTTAGGAAGCTTTTGTCTTCTAGGTTAGGTTTGCCATTAGCGACCTAATCCCTCTGCTCCTTTTATAGATGTCAATTCGTGGACACTGCAGCCACCAAGTAGGGTCTAGCGATGAAGACTCTGAGAGGGAAACTACTCAACAAGTTAGGAACACCCCCAGTGTAACTTCCCAAAGCGATAAAAGTGCACAGGAGTGATCAGGGAGGGACGACTCCCCTGCTCACGAGCCTTTCTTTCAACATGATTCAAATATTCCCCGTAGCGAGCTTGTTACAATAGCCTAGAAGTTTGATTTCCCTTCAGGATACCGTGAAATGGTGTCGACCCTTTGTGACCATGCGGCTTACCCTTCCCCAGGGTTTATAGTGATCAGTCGTCAACACTTAGAGTCAGGTTTAGGTTTCCTGTCCCTCACTACCTCATCGACCTCCTAAACGACCTGGCCTTAGCCCTATTTCAACTTACACCAAATTCCTATGCCCACTTGACTGCTTTGGCCTCCGTTTTCATCAAAAACAGACTTCCACCTCCGACCCCCAATATGATCTAATACCTTTTCAACTTCAAAGCCACTACGAGTGCCAAGGTGGATAAACGGGACGAGTTTTATTACACCGTAGCTCGTAGTTCGCCTTACAAGGTGTTCCTACCCAAAGGAGTCATCAAGTCGAACGTGGGCAATTACAAAACCCGATGGTTCTACGCGTCCTGCCCATCTCTTTTCGACCTTGAAAATTTTTCTTTTTCTGTTTATCCCGGTGAGCGCACTTTCAAACCTTAAACACATGCATGCATATTATTATTTTCGTACTTACTAATTTTTCTTTCATGTGCAAATGTAACCAAAAGCTCAATCGAGCTTAGTGACGAGGAGGCACAAGCTCTTCAAAGGTTCTTAAAGGTCAAGAGTCTGTTAGACGATCAATTTCCAAGCGACTACTTTTTGCGAGAATACGAGATCGCGCCAAAGGTTGAGACCAAACACCTCAACATTCACAAGGACATCGGAGTCCGCAGAAAAATGGAGGTTCCCTCGGTCTTCGAAATTTTTTAGGAGAGAACGCTAAACCCGACCTCCAGAGAACTTGTCGCGATGGTGGAACTAGACGTTGAGATGCCGCCATTTTTTTCAAAGATTGAATATGCAGATCCCGACATACAGATAACAGGGTCTACAGAACCTCTATCTTCTCAATCTGTAGGACCAGGCCAAACCATGGAAGGTCCTAACTCGAAGACTGCCTTAGAAGCTGCTAAGTGATCATCTTCTCAATTAGAAACTACAACGACCTCACAGATACAATATGTGAGGTACAGATCGCTGGGGAGGAAAGCTTCAAGCAAAGACATCGCCTCATTGAAGGAGCCTTATAGCCAAATGATCCCAACTCCAAGGTAATCTAAGGCTACAAATAGAGGGAAAGGGATCATGAAGTCCCATTCAAAATGCCAAAAAACCAAGGGTAAGGAGCCCATTGCTAAGGGGGATTAAGAAGAGTAGACTCAGGATTTCGATGCTGGGGAATACTTCAATGACCTCCTGGATCGACTGATGCAGCTCTTAGGTCCTAACAAGCAGGGCGTTTATCAAAGCCACATACGCGGTGATCAGCTGGTCGGCTACTCTACGTATCACGTGATGCTGGTAAGCTTCTACCTTGATCATTAATCCTTTGCTTTTGCTTTTCAAGGACTTTCCTGATCTGGCACAAGAGAAGGCTTCTCTTGAGAAAGCGAATAAGAAGCTCAAAAGTGACAATAAAAAGATCAAAGGCGAGTCGAAGTTCTTTTGCAAAGAATCCGATAAGGCTAAAAAGGTTGCGCACAAGCTCAAGCAGAAACTTAAAAATGTCAAGGAGCAGAGAGATAGGGTAGAGGAGTCCTTAGCTCCAGAAATCAAGCTTCGAGATATCACCACCTCCTCGCTTGATAAAGCTACTGAGGATAACAAGAATATGAAATAAGAGGTGAGCTCGAGCAACAAGTGAGCTGAGGCTGCCGAGAAGAAGGCCGTGCTGGCGATGCGGGACTTGGATGCAATGAGAAACAATCTTGCTGGCACTCAAGAGTCACTTAGCTAGGCTGAAGCTCGTATCCAGCAGGTCAACAAGGATGCCACTTTGAAGACGTCGAGATCATTCTTATACACTCTGTGGAAAAATCATTTGAAACTAGACATCTCGTTCTTTGGGAAAAATGCAGTTGTGAAGGTGAAAAAGTACGCGGCTTATGTTGCGCAAGTTTCACAGCATGGGACTATTCCTCCAACCCTCAAAAAGAGTTTTGTACATTCGATTGCTCAGGCTAGTACTCCCCCTGTTCCTGCTCCGAGCACTGCCTCTTTGCCTCAACTTGGACCTCCTTCGAGCTCTTCGCAATCAGCAACGCTCAGGGCACAAGGCTCATCTTCAAAGAAAGCCCCTGATGATCAAGGCTCGAAGAATGCCTCTGCCAACCCTTTACAAGCCCCACAGATAGTTGCTCTTACATTCTTTTCTTTTTTTGCTATGCCTAACTTTGAACATTGGGGATGATAATTTGATTTTGATTTTGTAATTTACTGATTCGCCTTATTTTTCTAAATCCCATGCATATCATAGAATAACAATTCTCATTGAATAACTTGAATAAGCCGCGACCACGTATAAATAATGAAACAAATAATTAGATAATGAATCTGAATAGGAGAACTAGTCGAACAGCTTTAGTTATAATAATAATAAATACCATCAGGTCACAGAAATGTCTTCCCGAACATGAATGTCTGTATAAATATCTTCCGGAACATAGAGACAAGCTCATAGGTTACGAATACGCCTTCTTGAACTTAAAGTAGGGTGGCTTTGGAGGAACACATAACTCAGAAAGAAAAAGATTTTTATCTTGATAACATGAAGCATGTCATCCGCATGGTAATATTAGGAACTTCCCATAGAATAGAGCGAATCAGCTCATATAATATCAAAATAATAATATAATAGAAAGAATTGCAACTTAAATAAAAGCTTGTAAAGTAATATGAAGGTCATGAGAGAACTGACTAGTTAGGCGAAATACTGCTCGCAGGCTATCATGGTCATTCTTCAATTGGTTATGAGTTGTGCTCAAAGAGTAAAGGCTCGAGCTTCTATAGCGCGTTGCGCTTACAAGGTTAGGGCTTGAGCATCTACAACAGCTTACGCTCATAAGGTCGAAACCTGAGCATTTACAGCATGTTACGCTCACAAGGTCAAAACCTGAGCATCTACAACGGGCTACGCTCACAAGGTCAAAACCCGAGCATCTACAACGGGCTGCGCTCACAGAGACAAAATCCGAGCTATACAACATAATATCCTCTCGAGCTATGCTTATAAGGTCAAAGCCCAAGCATCTATAGCGAAAGTTGAGGAGGTTGTGGGACCTCGGATCTAAGACGCACGTTTCATTTGTAACGCTTTAAGGCACCCGTAGGCCAAGCTCGTTGGGAGGGTACGTCTCATATCCCGTAGGCCCCAAGACTAGTTTAACCTTTTGGTCTCGTAAGGTCACGTTCGGAATAGAACCCTCAACCCTATAGATTTCTTAGGTGCATAACTCTTATCCGTCAAGTTGATCTTTGCATCATAAGGTATGCCGAATTGTGAAGTGTTTGGAACGATCTAAGGGGAAGACTTGTCAACGAGCTGTAATGAGGTGCGCGAGCTTGCAGCCGTATCATCCTTTGACCCTGGAGGGTAGGTATAGGGTCAGTTATAGTGTCAATATTAAACCCTTTATCCTCACAAGATATCTAAATGCTTGAATCTTCAATTCGTTCCCTGTTTTTCACAGCTACACACTTCACATAAGAACACATAATCAATTTTTATGTTAGTAATAATATAAGGAAAATATGGAGCCTTTATCATATTTACATAACCAATATTACAGAAGTAGTGCAATTAATACAACAATCATTGGTAATATCGTTGTAGATGAACAGCGTTCCAAGCTCATGGAAGTACTGCCCCACTCATGTCTGCTAAGTGGTATGCTCCATTCCCAGAGATCTTCATGAATGATATAAGATCCTTCCCAGTTTGATCATAGAGTACCATCACTGGTTTTGCGAGCTCCGAGAAGAATCTGTCACAACACTAGGTCACCTGGTTTGAACTTTCGAACTTGGAACCTTTTATTGTAGTATCTTGTCATCCTTTGTTGATAGATGGCTACTCTTTCTCTAGCTTCTTCGAGGAGATCCAGGTTTATGGTCAGGAGTTGATTGTTCTCTATAGGATTAAAGCTTGCTTTTCGCTGGCTGGTCACCTCAAACTCAGCGGGGATCATGGCCTTAGATCTATAGACTATTGAGAAATGAGTCTCTCTAGTAATACTGCGAGCTGTTGTTCTAGAAGCCCATAGTACCTTTTGAAGCTCATCTACCCATGCTCTCTTTTTGGCTTCAAGTTTGGTCTTTAAGATCTGTTTTATGATCTTGTTGACTACTTCCACTTGGCCATTGGCTTGGGGATGATCCACTATTAAGAAGCTCTTTGTAATGCCCAAGTCACTACAGAAATCGAGGAATTATTCGCTGGTAAACTAGGTTCCATTAGCTATCACAAGCAGTTGAGGAACCCCAAATCTGTAAATGATATTATCCCACACGAACGTTTTTATCTTCGTCGTGGGATTTCAGCAAGTTCCTTCGCTTCAACCCATTTTATGAAATAATCCACTGCAACGACGGTATATTTACACCTATGCTAACCTATTGGAAGAAGTTGATCTTGCCCTTTAATTGCTAATCTTGGTTTGAAATCAATGTCGCACTGAACGAGCTCGATTGCCATTTAAGAAGGCGACCAGAGGTGTCAGGTTTCTGTAGGATCTGTTTAAGGGGATACCTTGTCAGCACTTCAATTTTATGCACCTGGAAATATAGACGTAGCTTCCTGGATGCCACCACGAGACAATAGGTGAGCTTTTCCATTGGGGTATACCTCGTCTCAGCGTCAACCAGCTTCTTTCTGATATAATAGACAAGAAATTGTGTCATGTCTTCTTCTCACACCAAGGTTGCACTTAGAGCATGCTAAGATACCCCGAGACAGACTGTCAGAGTTTCCCCTTCCTTTGGTTTTGACAAAAGTAGGGCTCGCCCCATGTACTCCTTCAGCTGCTAAAACGCGGCCTCACATTCCTTTGTCCATTCAAAGCTCTTCACCTTCTTTAAGAATTCGAAGAATGTAACACATTTGTTTGTGGCTTTGGAGATAAATTTATCGAGGCAGCAATCCCGCCGTTTAGGCTCTATACTTCTTTCATCTTTGTTGGCAATCTCATGTCGAGCAGAGCTTTTATTTTCTCCGAGTTGACCTCAATTCCTTTGTTATTCACCATGAATCCCAAGAATTTACCCGAAGCCACTCCAAAAGCACATTTGAGAGGGTGTTGAGCTTCATCTTGTACTTTCTCAAAATCTAGAACATCCTCTCGAGGTCGAGAATATGGTTAACAACCTGCTTGGATTTTACCAGCATCTTATCGACATATACTTCCATAGTCTTCCCAATCAGATCCTCGAACATCTTATTTACCAACCTCTGATAGGTCGCTCCTACATTCTTCAGACCAAAGGGCATTACCTTGTAGCAATATAGGTCACGGTCTATGAGAAATGAGGTATGCTTCTCATCTTCAGGGTTCATGGGAATCTAGTTACACCCTGAGTAAGCATACATGAAACTGAGGAGCTCATGCCCAGCTGTTGCATCTACAAGTTGATCGATCCTGGGCAGTGTGAAGCTATCTTTCTGGCAAGCCTTGTTTAAGTCCATAAAGTCTATACAAGTTCTCCATTTCCCATTATTCTTTTTCACCAGCACGAGATTGGCTATCCAGATCTGGTAGTGAGCCTCACGGATAAATTTGTTTGCCAGGAGCTTGTCTACTTCATCCTTCAGGGCATCATACCGCTCGCGGGTCATAAGTTTCTTCTTTTGACAAACTGGCTTGTGGTGGAGGTCTATATTCAGTCTGTACGTCATCACCTCTGGATCAATTCCCACCATGTCTTCATGGTTCCAAGCGAACACATCCAAATTCTCTTTAAGAAATTCAACCGGTTGAGCCTTTGCTTTGAATACTAGATTCTTGCCCAACTTGAGACACCTCTCAGCATCTGCCTCGTTGACTCGGATATCTTCCAGTTCTTCTATTGAACTTGTGGCCTAATACGCATCAATCTCCCTAGGGTCTAGATCATGGTTAACCCTAGAAGTACAACAGCCTGTGACTCACGCCTTGAGACCACATTCACCTTTTTTACCTTTGCTCCCATTTTTATAGCATCCACAGAGCAACAACAAGCTAGTTGCTGCTCGCCTCGCACACATCTTATTCTTTTGGGAGTTGGAAACTTCACAATAAAGGTTCTGGTAGAGGTGACCATGTCCAGATCATTCATTGCGAGCCTTCCTAACGCCACATTATAAGTTGAATGAGAGTTAATAATCAAGAAGTCTATGAGCACAACTGACTGGCGAGCTGCATCTTCGAAGTAAGAAGTAGTCTGATTTGCCCGATAGGAGTGACTGCATCTCCAGTGAAACCATATAAAGGTTTGGGGGATGACTTCAATTGTTCATCGTTAATTTCCATCTGGTCGTAACACTCCTTATACATTATATTCACCGAGCTCCCAGTGTCAATCATTATTCTCCTGACCTCTGAGTTCTCGATACGGGCTCGGATTATCAAGGCATTATTGTAGGGCCAATGAACTCCCCTAGCATCTTCTTCTGTGAAAACAATCTCTTCAAATGCCTTTCTTGCCTTCTTTGCAAGTCCTTCAAACTGTCTTCAACCTGTAAGTTAGATGTGATTAGCCTCATGCACATACCGCTCCTACGATCTGTTAGATGTTCCTACCACATGAGGACCCCCATGGATAGTAAGAATCATCCTCACGGCTGCGTGCTCCTAGTCAGGAGTTGGTTAAGCTAGTTACTGTTCTTGTTGCCATTATTTTCTCCATTGCTCCTTTTCTTCCACTGATTGGAGCTACCAGCCTCATCTTTCTAAATATTTGCTTTCTTGGGGCCAAATGCTTCTTCTCATCTTATTTCCTTTGCTGCTTGCTCATATTCCCTTAAGTTCTTCACTGGGGATTTATAATGCTCTTATACAGCTTCCTATCTTTCCTTAATCCTGTTGAGATAGTTGTCAAGATCCTCTTATCCGTAGGGCTTTCCACGCTATTCACCTCACGTCTGAATCTGCTGATGTAGTCCCTTAATAGTGCACCGGAACGTTGAAAGATGGTGGCGCGAGCTGCCTTTTTACCGCTTTATAATGGTTCAGAAATCTTTGTTGATACTCCTCCAAATTAATGATGCTGCGAGATGGGAGGTTTCTGAACCATGTCCGCGGAATATCCCTAAGTGTTGCTAAGAAAAAGCGGCACTTCACTATAGAGCTGGTGGTCTATAGATCCATCTGGATGTTGAAAGCGTCGAGATGGTCGTAAGGATCAGCGTTCCCATTATATTGCGAAAAGTTAAGAACCTTGAACCTGGGGGTAAGCAGCTCCATCTCAATCTCCGAGGTGAATAGAGTCCTCTCTCCGCTCTGACTCCTCTGTTCATGGGTTCCGAGTTGCATTTCAAACCGCTGGACCTTATGAAGGAGCTCCTCGATGAGTGGACCCTATACTTCAGTTCTTTTGACAATGGATTATCTATCTCACCTGTTCTGTCTGCCTGGGGAATGTTGGCTTTGCGCCCCTCGTCTTCTTCTGTCTTCAAATTCGAGGCATAACAACTAAGTTCATGTCTTCGTTCAGGCCTGTTTGATATAACTTCTCTTTGCAAAACTCTATTACCAGGCCTCTGCCCGACTTCATCTCTACGGGTTGAGACTTACACGTGTTCATGGTTCGTCTCTTCCAACCGGTATCTATCCTGGCCCATCCTTACCCTCAATCCTAAAGGGTGAGTCGCTTCTTCATTGTTACGGGCTCGTTGAAACCAAGCACTGGACTACACGCTGGAGGAATGAGATGATCCCTCTTGAACTTATCCCCTGATAACTCTCTCATTCAGGACAGGGGCCTTAACGTGCTGTCTTCGAGAGATGTCTTTCTTCGTAGCAACCTGAGGTGGTCTTTGAGCAGCCTGAGCTTAGGTCCAAATCAGTGTTCTTACTTCATTTGCCAGCTATGTCATGGTATTCTTAAATACCTCCTAGCGCTATTGCAGCACTTGTATGGCATCTCCTCCAATAATATTGTGTACAAGTTGACAGGAGGGAGAAAGAGGGCATACCTTAAGTATTTCTAGCTGCAGGTGCATTAGACGCTCCTGCACCCATGTTAGGTAGTCCTCTAGTAGGCATGGTGTCCCGTTACTGGTCTGAGTTCTCAAGACGATCAACAACCACGTCGAAACTCCTAGT
Source organism: Dimocarpus longan (assembly GCA_022984855.1). Classification (NCBI taxonomy): domain Eukaryota; kingdom Viridiplantae; phylum Streptophyta; class Magnoliopsida; order Sapindales; family Sapindaceae; genus Dimocarpus; species Dimocarpus longan. The sequence goes on from CM041026.1 coordinate 2,401,416, forward strand.
GATTCTTCCTCTAACCATGGCGACTAACGAACGAGCTCTATAAGTTAAGCAAAAGTGACGAAACTACAGATGAGCCCTCCTTCTAGCGCCAAAGATGTTGACGTTCCATATCAGTCAAACAAGGTTCGTCTAAGCTCAATGCTGCAGTAAGTGAAAACGCGAAGATAATGAATGAGAAAATGTAAGAGGAAGAAAGGTTAACACAGGGATTTTAGAGTGGTTTAGCCCAAAAAGATGTCTACGTCAACTGTTCACTCTTAAACTATTTCTGCAAAGTAACGACACTCAAAGATTATCTCTTTTTTTTTTACAATGAATTTCCTCCCCTATTTATAGAGAAATGTGAGGTGCTACAGTAATACATAATGAGACAAAAATGCAATAAGTCAAACTGTAATGATGAATTACATTTAATGAAACTGACATTGTCAGCCTAATTCTGCCAAAGCATAAGTTTAGTTGGTAAACTCATGCTGGTTAGGTGAGATCTCCTTAATTCATGCTGTAATTTCTGACGGGATAGGCGTATACGATACGCCTTGAGCTATAATCTGTCTGACAGTTCTGATTACAATTGACTTTCGCTCTGAAAGATATGACTGAAACGAGCTCTTTAACAAGAATGATGTTTTATCAGGTTGAGGAGCGAATAAGACTATCGAGTTGATCTTATTCCGGACTGCTGTTCAAGATGATAGACGAACTGGATGGCAATCTGATGAATCAGCAGGCCGCCGGTCTCATAGGCGGGCTCATGGACGAGCTAATAAACGAGCACATGCAAAGGCTGATAAACAAGTACTTGGACGATCTGATATATGAGCAGATTATCGAGCAAAGGGACGAACAAAGAGACGAGCGGATTGCTAGGCCTTTTGGGCCTTTTGGGCCTTCGGGTCACTGGACCCAACCCTTGGACTTTTGATAACCCATTTAGTCTATCGTAAAAATACCCATAACATTTTCATAGCAATCAACTCCATATTATTCAAAACCCTCTTCTTCATTAATGGAATTAAATCTTCAACCATCGAAGTATTTGAGATCAAGGTTATTATAAAAGTTGATTGTAAATCAAGTACGTGTTTCTTTTTTTCTTTCAGTTTCTTAAACTTTATGGTATCATAGGTTTGTGGGATCACATTATTTGGGTTTTGGAGTGTTTTGATGTTAGATTATAATTGTATGAATTATTTTAGAATAATAAATTGTTGATGGAATGTTTTATTTTGAAACAATCAGATGAACTAGAGAATTTAATTAGGTTAGTTATACTACCCATAAAATTATGACATTTGGTGTGAATGATCCTTAGGATGATAACTTATATCATGGAAAGTTTCGTGGTCATATGATAAGCATGTAATTAATTAGAAAGTTTTGTTCACCTCTGACTCGATGAAATAACAAATCAAAATAACATTGAACTAGGTGAATCTTGAATATTTTGGACATACGATTGATGTTATTTTGTTGTCAATAAATTTCTATATGAACCAATATGAGTTCTCTATGAGCCATTAAAATTTGAAGGATTTTTATGAAACAATTTATTTTTAAAAATTCAGGTATCAAAGGCTATTCAATTTTGAAACTAATATCGATACAATCTTGATTTGGATTCGAAGGTTTAAGTTGATAAGTTAATTGAGATATTTAAGGCTGAAAATTTTTACTATATTTGTTCTAAATCTTTAAAACATATATATGCATCTTCAGGACGATTGGTCTTATATACAATTTATTAAAAATGGAGAAAATTGACTACATTAGTGAGGCAGTGTTGATAGTAGTGGATTTTAACGGTATTTGGACTTAGATTAATTTAGTAAGTTATAATTTTCTATAAATTTATGAGTTTTATGATGTAATTTTAGGTTGACAAGAGGAAATAAATTCATAAATTTATTTTCTATATTGGGATAAGCGAAAGAGTTTACTTACACATTGCTTTAACGTATGATCTGTTTAATTTCAAAAATACTTTAATTGATTCTTTAAAATAATCTAATGAAACCTTGATTTTTTTAACATTATTTTATTATATTTTATTTAAATAATTTTGCATCCTCAAATATATGTTTTATATACATTGTTTGATTGTATAAAAAGTAATTCTTTCCTATTTAAAAAAAAAAAAAAAAAAAAGTGATATGGTTTATTAAAAGTATCCCTCTGCATTTGAAAAGAATGATATATATTATAATTGTAATTGTAACGAAAATATTTTGGCTCATCTGTTTGTAGTCCATTTAATTATAATGGTCTAGATACTAGGATTACAGGTGTCATAATTATATTGTATTGGTCCAGCTAGAATATTTATTGTTGTGCAACATTAATTCTATTAGCCCCACACCAGGATTACAAGTACAAATTGTATTGGCCCCGCACCGGGATTACAAGTCTAAATAATATTACGTGACAAGTCACTTCCATGTTTATTTAAATTCGTATATGAAATGTTTTCTGCTATTTTGACTTCGATTTAAATAATGAATATTTATGTATTGTATTGTTAGTTGTTTTATTATTGACTTTGATTTTAAAATTAAATGTTTTCTATATTGTATCGTTAAATGTTTAATCAGCATTGTTATATTCGTTGTTTTTAATTTACTATAAAATTACAATTTTATTCTTACTATAAAGCTACTTTATAAAATTTCAACATATCATTTTAATTATATACTACATTGTAATGTATAATGTTCACCTATTGAGTTGACAGTTCATCCCTCGTCTTTACTATCTTTACTTATTAGTAGGTGTTATTTATCTTGAGAGAAGATTTCAAGTAATTGGTGCCTTTTGAAGAAGGATTTCAGTTTTGCTATTATGTTTATATCTCTTCCCATTTATTAAAGGACCATTTAAGTTTGTTTCATTGGGTAGGACTCAAATATAATGATAAATTTTGAATTTTAGTGGATTTAAGTTGTTTAAGATTTTTATTGAAGTATTAAGAGAAATTATGTTATTGAATTAAATATTTTATAAAATTTTTTATTAATTGAGTTTTAGTTTTAGATATTAAAGTAATTTATTGAACCTTACATTATACTAATTTTTATGGCAAATTGGGGTATTACAACAATTTTAAAATTTGGCACCAAAGACTCAATCATATGAGCAAGAAAAGATTGAAGGTTCTTGTTTTAAAGGAGAAGTTGTCAGACCTGAAGTCTGTAGATGTTGATCTAGATGAGGACTGATGTCAGTTTCTCAAAAATCAGCAAGTCATCCAAAGCAAAGAAATTAGAGCTAGTTTATACAAACATATGGGGACTATCACTGATTCCATCCATTTGAGACTCATTGAACTATGTCACCTTCATTAATAACTTTACAAGAAAAGTAAGGATTTATTTTCTAAAAAAGAAATCTGAGGTGTGTGATGTTTTTAGAAAATGGAAAGTCATAGTAGAAAACGAGACGAGTTTGAAAGTAAAGCGGTTAAAGTTTGACAATGGAATAGAGTACAAGGACAAAAAGCTAAAAAAGTTTTGTGTGGCTAATGGGATCAAGCTGGAAGACACCTCAACATAACGGTGGTAGCAAAACGTATAAATAGAACTCTGAATGAGCGTACCAAAAGTATGAGAATACACGCAGGCTTACCTAAGATGTTTCAGGCTGAAGCCATTAGCACAGCGGCCTATCTTATCAACCGTAGGGCCACTATGCCTCTTGGAGATAAATTACCTGAGAAAATATGGACTAGTAAAAAGGTAAACTTGTCACATTTGAAAGTATTTGGTTATATTTTATATGTTCATATTGACTCATCTGAAAGGAGCAAGCTCAACCCGAAGTCCAAGAAATATGCTTTCGTTGGTTATGGTATTGATAAGTTTGACTACGATTTTAGGATTTCGAAATCAGAAAATCATTAAAAACAGGGATGTTTCAATTAGAAAACAATGTATAAAGATAGACTGTCTGTAGAATCTACTAGCTCAAAAGCTAAAGCTGAAAATAAGGAGTTTGTTGAGTTTAAGGAGAACTTTGACAAAGAAGTGCAATCAGGGGGCCAGCAGAGTCTTGAAAATGAAATCTCTCAAGAAGAACCATACACTCATGTAGTAGCAGTCAAGCGTTCCTCTAGAACTCCTGAACCGGTACAACGTTATTCACCTTCTTTGGATTATTTATTATTGACTAACAATGGAGAACTAGAGTGTTATGATGAAGCTGTTTAGGTTGAAGATTCAGTCAAGTAGGAGTCTGCCATGAAAGATAAGATGTAATCACTAATGTCAAATCAAACATTGGAACTGACTAAACCATCAGAAGAGAAGAAAGCTTTACATAATAAATGGGTTTTCAAGATCAAAAAAGAGCATAAGGGAAGCAAGCGATACAAAACTAAGCTGGTGGTCAAAGGTTTTTAACAGAAAGTAAGCACATACTACACTAAGATTTTCTCTCCATAAGTGAAACTAACAACGATCAGGTTAATGCTAAAGATGGTAGCTACAAAGAATTTATATCTTGAGTAGTTAGATGCAAAGATAGTATTCCTTTATGGCGATTTGGAAGAAGAGATTTATATAAAGCAATCAGAAGGTTTTATGATAGCAGGTCAAGAAAGCATGGTGTGCAAGCTGGAAAAGAGTCTATATGGTCCTAAAACAGGCTTCAAGACAGTAGTATAAAAAGTTCGATAGTTTCATGAGTAGTAGCAGTTTTACAAGATGTCAAGCAAATCAAAAATGTTATATTAAATGGTTTAACAATAACTTTATCATCTTATTTTTATACGTAGATGATATGTTTATTACAGGTTTTGATTTGTAAGAGATAAGTAATTTAAAGCGAGAATTGTCAAAGCAGTTGCAATAAAAGATCTTGGTGCTGTGAAGCAAATTCTTGGAATGAGAATTATAATAAACAAAGAAGCAAGAACTTTGAAGTTGTCACAAACAGAGTATATCAACAAAGTACTTTCTAGATTTAACATGCAGAATGCTAAACTAGTAAACACTCATTTAGGTGCCTATTTCAAACTTTTCAAAGATAATTCATAGAAGATTGAGGAAGAACGTGATCACATAAAGATGATTACGTACGCCTCAGTTATTGGAAGTTTGATATATTCTATGGTTTGTACCAAACTTGATATTACATAAGAAGTAGGAGTGGTAAGCAGGTACATGAACAATCCTGGCAAGATGAATTAGGAAGCAACTAAATAAATCTTCAGATATCTACGAAATAACATAAAAATGGCACTCTGTTTTAAAAATGGAGATATGAAACTAGAAGGATTTTTTATGTTGACCTAGTCGGAGATGTCGAAAATAGAAAAAGCATTATGGGGTATGTGTATACTCTAGAAGAAATTGCGTTGAGTTGGGTTTCTCAATTGCAGAAAGTTGTAGCTCTCTCCACTATCGAGACTGACGGGACCCTTCGTGAATCCCTCATCTGAACCCTAGAAAGACCCTGTAGCATCCCAATAGAACTCCAACGAACCCTAACTTTGGCATGAAGAAACCCCCGTCGAAGCACCAAGTCTTACTTTAAACTTGTTTTCTAGATCGTTTACTAGGTGGTAGGGGTAAAAATTTTTCATTTTTCTAATGAATATCCAGTAGCATGTCGGCTACTTATTGAACTGTGTCACCGTGCAAATTCAAAAACAGTTTAAAAAACACTTCTAATAGCAATCAATCTCAACCACCAAGGTCCTTCGGCCTTCATCTCAAAACCAATAACATCATGAAAAACTACAATCACATAAATTAAGTGAAAAACTAAAACTTTCTAACTTTCGTTTTCATAAAATAACTTTATAAAGTTATGCATCCAAAAACTCGTATTTACATTTACAATTTACATAATGCTTTAATACAAAACATGCACATGATATAAATATGAACTATACAATATAATAGAGGTTGTCTGTCAGTCAATCTATATGTTCTCCTGAGTCTCGTCTACTGGATGACTCACTCCTATACGACTCGCTCCTACACCTGAAGGAAAATTTTTAAGAGAAACATTGAAGGAAAATTGTGAGTAAAACTTAATGAGAAAAACAATGTAATAAACTAAAGTATTTTTCTAAAATACTTTATAAAACTCATTCAAAAACTGTTTTTGAAGCTTGTTCTAAATCTTTTTCTAAACCTTTCTCATGCTCATCTGTTTGACAACCCAAGGAAACTACTACTGTCGTGGTAGCATAAAATATCTCGCTCGCCACTAGGAATTAAAGAATCTACCATGTGTAGTCGCCGATGTGGGAACTCTAAGCACGCGCCACCCTCATGCAATCAGTCTGAACTATACTGTCCTATACGTGCAGAGAGTGACTCAACTGACTCTCTCTCTCAAGAATCGTCCAGACTCCACTTTCAATTAATGACTCTCTCACATCTACCGTACACGCATAAAGCATTTGGCTGGGTATTCAACTGAAGTTAGGGTAAACCATAGGCGTACTAAAATACTTTTTCTTAGTATTCTAAAATAAACTTGTTTTTAAGGCAAAAAGCTTAAAACCTTTAATTCTAACATGTTCTCGGTATAAATATATACTCAACTCAAAACTTACATGTTAGAATCTCAGAATAAATTCATATAAACAACTCAATTACATAATGAAATAAACTCATATAAAAAACCTAATTACATAATAAAATAAACTCTTATAAACAACTTAATTACATAATGAAATAATTTCATATAAACAAGAAAATAAGATTTAAATAAAATAATGTTTTGAAAAACTAGATTTTTACTCACAAAACGCCATTTGACAAACGATGATTCCCCTTCGAAAGCCTCTGATACTTTCCACTTTCACCTAAAATATCAAATACTTATTTAGAATCATTAAAACTCATTAATTCAAAGTTATAAATAACTTCTAATGTAACTAACTCTAGAAAATCCTCTTTACGCCTAAACATTTTCAACTAAGTTTTAACTTATCCGATGCTTTCGAATTCCGATTTCTTTTTATGAATCTTATTTATTATCACCTAGGAACACTCCGACGATATGCTCAAAATAATTTTCTGAAGCTCGGAATGAAAAACAACTTAATTTAACCCCCTTTGACTGAATACACCCTAGAGACCAATTCTAAGCTTCTTTTCCTTCCATTTTCGCTCCAATCATCTCCTAACTCGAGTTTAGATCGACCATGAAGCGAATTTGAAAAGAAATGACCGTCGGAAAGATGTTTCTAGCCAAAAACTACCTTTTTTCAACACTTTTTAATGCATATTTTTACTTCAAACATGTAATATGCTCATTTCCATCATATTTAATGTTCTTTCACTCAAATATGATCAAACATATTCATTTCATGCATCAAAAAAGTACCTTTACATGAAATTCTTTAATGCCTTTTAACTAGACTAATAATACTCAACTTGTCTCTACACTTTTATTTACTTAATTCTTTCACTTCTATATGATTTCTTAGTCTCAAATATATCTAAATTTAAGCTCAAAACATGGAACCAAAAATGGGATCACAAAGCCCTAACTTGGCCGTGAATCACCCCTCACAAGCATTCTCACTTTTCTTTCAATTTCTATCACAATAAACACACTAAAATCATCACCAACCAACCTAGTTTAACTCCATAAACTCCAATTAAAAATTGAAGCAAGATAGAGAATGGGTTTTTAATTTATCTAAATTTGAAGCAAGATAGAGAATGGGTTTTTAATTTATCTAAGTTGTTTCAAGACAATAAAACTCACTTATTTTGATTTCAATCTTACTCCAAACTTACACTAATAGCTTTGGTTGATGACAAGCTTCAATTTTATGATGAAATACTTGAAGAAATTGTTTGAAATCTCTTTGATTCCTCTCTTCCCTATGGCCGGCAACATGCACCTCTCTCTCTCTCTCGGTTTTGAACTTGAAAAGTGAATGGAAAATGACTAAAGGGCATCTATTTATAGTGGTGCTCAATTACTAGTTAGTCCCTCTCAGTTTTCAATAAAATGGCCCTTAAACTTTGCTAAATCTTGCCTTGACCCCTAACTATATAAGATTAATCCTAATTGGTCCATTTGTCACCTTATAAATCACTTATTCTATCTACAAATCAAAATATTCCAAATGGCTCACTAGGCACCATAATTTCTATCATATTTGGCTAATTCTCATTGGAGGAATTGTATAACTTTTTGACTTTGGATGTGAGCTTATCTCATCATATACTCTCTCATATCACTCTCTAATACTCTTAGGTCCTCTAATCGATATCCTACTCGAGATGCGAAAATAAATGCGACTTTAAAGATTATTACTGCAGTAATACTAGTAAACCGTAAATAGAATCGAAGGTTTATAGAGACAGAATATGTTGTAGTTACAAAAGCTAGTAAAGAGATTATTTGGCTTCAAAGTTTCTTGGAAGAACTGAGAAAGAAATAGAAGGATAATATTCTATATTCTGACGGTCAGAGTGCAATCTACTTAGTAAAGAATTCGTTTTTTCATACTAGAATGAAGCATATTCAGACAAAGTATCATTTCATTCTACCTCTTTTGGAGGATAAGGCTCTGAGGCTTGAGAAGATTTATAGAAATGAAAACCCTACAAATATGCTAACGAAGACAATAATGATAGACAAACTAAAGTTATGTTCAGCTTCAATTAGTCTGCAAGTATAGAAAAGGAAAAAAGAGTTGTTGGATTGATCTTGTGAAGACATAATTGAAATAAGTCTTCAAGTGGGAGATTATTAGTTTCTAAGGGTTGGTAAAATAAATGTGGGTGTCAATCCCACGTTGGAAACAAAACACATGAAGATGTAGTTTGAAAGCAATAAAAGGAGTCCAATATCTCAGTTTCAAATTGCCCCAGTCAAATACATTTTAAGTATTGTGTTTGACTTTAGTTAAAAAAAATTTCTTATTCTTCTTATTTTAGAGTGTAGAAAGATATGAGTCGATATATGCTTTGTAAAATGTTGGTGTATTAGAGTTGTGGATTGTGAGAGAATAGTCTGTATAATTATAATAATTTTTTTATATGGTGAGTTTTTTTCTGAGGACAGTGGTTTTTCTCCTGTTTTGAAGTTTTCACATAAATTCTTGTGTTATGATAATTGTTATTATTTTCTATTTTATTTCTCTGTTATTTCTGATATTCTTACAGATTTTTCTAGGGGAAGTTTTGGGAGGTGAATTTCTTCCCAATAGTTTATATGAAAGGAAAAAAAATCTAAGAATGACACTGTAAGAGAAATGATACATTTGACAAATTAAAACTGTTTTTTTTGGGAAAAAAAAAAAAGAAAGGACATGCAATTTCAGAGATGCAAAGTCATTGCTTCCGATAGTAGAACAGGGAATACAAAAGACTTAAGGGCCCAAAACTGTGGGGCACGGCCCAAAATTGAGGCCACCCCACTCGTTGTGTAATCATTGTATTTGAGACAAGTAATATATTTTTGGTGTTTGACTGTTTTCTCGATAGTTTGATTGTTTTATAGTATAATATTATAGCCAATAATGTTTATAGTTAAAAGTCTCACCTCTCTTAGCTATCACAGTTGGCTTTATTCAATCTATTATATAAGATATGTAGCTTAGATGAGCCAAAGTAGAACTAAACTAAAAAAAGATAATAGAGGTAGCTTGCGCAGCCTGTTAAACCAAATTAAGCATAAATTTTAGTTAAATCAAATCAAGTTGGGTGCGCCATCATTCCACTACTATTGACATCAAGAAAGATTGAAATAAATGTTGTTAATCATAAACCACCAAAGATCTAAAAAAAAAAAAAAGAAAAAAAACTCTTCATATATACGTATAAATATGTATGATAAGACTTGAATTATAATCTTTTATATAAAGAAAAAATTTATAAATCCTTAAAATTATTAGCGAATCTCTAATCGTATTAACATTAACGACTCTAAACTTCAATTTCGAACTGTTAGACCAATGTAATATTAGGTTAGACATTCGTTTCACATTATCATCGTCATTCTATAAAGTTCTACAACTGTTTTCCATGAATGAATTGTTTATTTAAATCTCCATTTTGCCACACATTTTGAAAAATTAAAGAGAGAATGTGACTCCCAACGAGGTTGGTGATGATCATAATGTCGTCAAGGGCCCATCAATTTTGTGTGAAAGGGCTACTTCCACATGTGAACACAAACAAAACTAACTCTCAAAAGAAAATGACATAGAAAATGTGAATGTGAATGTGAATGTGAATTCCACTCTTTGTCGTTAAGAGAGAAAAGATGAGAGGACCCACATGATTTTTTTTCCAATCCAATCCACGAGTGTTGAAATCTTCCAAAACAGATGAGACTGGAGGGTTTTGTGAAATCTTGTTCACACATTTCACCAAATATGTTCAAAATTTTCCAGGCAATTAAAATACATTAAACCCTTTTACAAGTTGATATAATTGCATGATTTTGATGGTGAGTGGCAGTGGGTTGTCTTGTATGTAACTCTGTCAACAATAAAAAGACTAGTGGACGGCTATATCCATGAAACTACTTTGTTGTGTCCATGTGAGGTGGGTCTCACTAAGATCCTTAAGTTAATGCATTCATAGATTTGTTTTTTGCACTTTTTTCTTGTAATATAGCCTTTGCCCCACGCTTACGCATCCATTTGGAATTCCGGGTGGTTTTTCTTTGTGCTTAATGTTTTCTGGTTAACCATCCTTGTCACGGAAAATCCAACAATTTCTAATATACGAGAATAAGGCATTTATACATTATAGCTGTTTGACAAAAATTCAAGAATCCTGTGTACCTTATACCGATGCCGAAGTGTCATCTTAACAAAACAAATATACTAATTTGATGTTCTTACAAATAAGAACACGAATTACCTTAATCTTCCAAGATTGAGATCAAATCTCAGTCAAAATGGTCTATAAAATTGGACTTTAATGTCTCAATTTTCCAACATATATATTATAGGTGTTTGAGTAAAATTCAAGAATCGGTGTAAAGTTGTCAAACGGAACCGAAATTTTTGTCGTACTTTCATTTACATCTAACGAAATGCCTACAAAATAAAAATTACTAAAGTGCTACTTGCGTGACTTCGATGTACGTTATAAATGTCGCTCTCCTTGAGACACTATTTACCCCCACCATTCGAGTGACGCACCAGGTTAAGCAAATATACCTCCAAGATACAGTGAAGTAGGATGTTTAATATCATTATGCATTGTAACGATTTAAATCATGAACACTTTTGATGACAAGTTTGTCGAGATACAATATTTTATTGCTTCAGTTACTAGAATACTAGTTTATCTATGCAAGAGAAAAAAAAATTATAAAATGTGTTTATTTATGTGAGAAAAAGAGGGAACCAACATTTTGACTAAACTTTCCAAATTGGTCAAATTCTAGTGATGAAAATAATGATGCGCTTGCTTACACGTAATTAGAGTGACTTTGAATTGAAATGATCTGGAATCGGATTAACTTGGAATCAAATTAATTCATCGAAATCAGAACAAATTTTTTACTTTAATTGTAAAAATCAGAATCGAAATCATTATTATTCTTATTGAGATGTTTACTTTGATTTGGAATCGAAATGAATTAACTACAAATTATAAAAATGTCTTTGATTATAATTATATATTCCGTAAGCATTATACATACATATATACATATATGTAACTATTGAGATTTTTCCAATTACCAAAAAAGCATTGTGTATCTTTTTACAAAATTGTATTTAAGATGTAATGTCAAATGGGAATCCTAGTGGGGTGAGGGGAATGAAAATCTCATTTCACAATCTCAAATTCATGTGGGAACCATAATTTTGTTCCTATTATAGATTTATTTTAGAGCAAGTAAATAGCACTAATCATTCTCATTCTTCGTTCTCATTCTCTAATTCCTTAAGTAAATACATTAATGAAATGAGTGGCCTACTTATAATATGCTTTGTACCATTTCATGAAAGTTTGCAATTATTCATTATGACTTTTCATTTTGAATTGTTTTAAATCCAAACTATTGTATCCATCTTGCAGCATTCACTTTTAATCTAATGATTCAAATCATACCCCTTTATAAAAGTTACACTCCTAGATAAAAACTTGCAGAGCAAGAATTCTCTATTATCCTTTTTTTTTTTTTTTTTTTTTTTTTTTTGTTAAACTTTTGATAATCTAATGACATCAATATTAAAAAATAAATAAATAGTCAAGATTATTAGAGTTTTTTTTCCCTTATAAAAAGCTTAATAGAAAATAGTAATAATAATAATAATAACTAAGAATCCTTGCTCTAAGTTGCAACCCTCCATCACGACTTTTCAATTCAAATGAGTTTGACTCTAGTCGTTAGATTAATATTACAACTTCCATATTTGATCCTATAATTTAGATAGTACAATTCAATAAAGATCACATCTTATGATACCTTTTGATAAAGTCAATGGCTCTCATTTGAACATCACACCAAATCATATAATATGATGAATTATTTTGAAAATAATTCCAACAATATGGTACTTATTGGACTAATGCTCGGTGTTTTAAAGAGTCCCTTTTTTTTTTTCAAATGATGTGACAATCAATTAATCTATAGTTATTATATTTTTACCATAATATCCAGTAACAATTAATACAAATTAACTATCATATTATTTGAGATAACAAATGTGATTATGTAAAAATATGAAAAACATATAATATTAATAAAAACAATGTTTATACTGGTGAATTGACAAAGTAAATATAATAGTTATATCTATTCTTTTTAAAGATAAACACTACAAAAAAATAACTATGAGTTAATTATTCAAATTTAAAATTTTTTTTTTTTTTCTAGAACTAAAAGAAATGTGGGTTTTAAAATTAACATTGAAAAAAGGAGTTTTTGGTATCATTAATTCCCGCTCAAACTATTTCTTTATTCGAGAACTAACCAACAGCTAGTTTGCGAGTAAATCAATACATTAAAAAGAACTTAATATATTTGTATTAGTTTCAAAACTCATATTTTTTAATACTATCTATTAAAATTTTTGTAATTGTAAATTACATCACATGTTGTATATACAATATATACTAAAAAAATCAAAGGATGCATTAGATTAGAATTTATATCGATATCGATTCAAGATGAGCCAAGAGTTATGCACCACTAATTAGTCAAGCGAATATATTAAAACTGACCGATGTGAAGTGTTCGTGGAAAAAAGACAGACGTTGACGGGTCGATCAATGCGAACGTCGTGATTAGAAAATTTGAGTACAAGAGTGAATTTGGTATTTAATTTGACTAGTAAATTTGCAAATTATGTATAATTAATTAAGTCAGATTCTACACTTGCATAGAGATATACTTAAAATCTTGAACATTCAATTTTTAATGTGTCGGATCTAAGAATACTAATCAATTAGTTGAAGATTAAGTCTCAATCCTGAAGTATGATTCATTATATATTGAATGATCATAATTTCAAATACACTTAGATCTAAATACATTGTAAATTATGTCATTAATTAATCACTGCATTTTGTCTTACATATACTTATGAATAATATATCCTTTGGTTTGTTCAATTAAAAACGAAGTCTCACGCCAAATCAATTTTGGTGGTTACTGGAGATAAGAATCTACTGGGAAGATGCGCTATTGTTTGTGGGTCGTCTACCAATTACTTACACTCCACGAACCTCTTCAAATCTTTTCCAATAAATAACCCATCTTTTTCCAAAACACTATCCTTAAAGTTATGTTTGATTTTTAGAAATGTTGCTGACAAAATTTGTCCGTATATGTTCAGGTACATCAACTATATATCAAGAAAATGCAACAACTGTGGTTGTGTTGCTAATTCCTTTACAGACAGTCCACGTTTACTTTCCCTCTTTGAAGGACAAAAACTTTATATCCATGAAATTTTCCTCCAATAACTAGTGAACATGTTATCATCATCTTTTTTGTGCAGCTTTAAATCAGATGACTAACCAATAGACCATTAAAGAGCTTCCCCAAATGAATATTATTGGGATCTTGTGTTTTATCAATGTCAAGGGTCCTACATATATATATATATATATGCCTTCCAAGTTGTAAGGATGGTCTCCTACTTACTAATATTGGGACCTCACGACTGAGGAACCTTCAATAAGATAGAAATATAGTAACATTACTTATACATCTCAGTCTAATAAAATCATGTTATATGTGTACTTATATAAATAAAATAATATGCCTGTAAATCTATTTTTTCTTCTGATTATGGGAATCAACAGCAGACCGTATTTTTCCAATTCTAGCATAACATAACCTTATAGATTTCATTCAATCCAGGGTTAAAAAAACATGACGTATGAGTTTGGTATAGATTTATATGATAAGATTGATGAGAATGACGAGCAGCAAATGCATATACACAAAACGAAACGTTGATCCAAATTAATATACACTACTAATAAGGGAAAGATGCTACAGTACGTCAAGAGCAGTTTCCTACTAACAGAAAAGCAGATTCTTTCTACACAAAAGAAAAATTACAAATCCAGCCCACCTAGAATTCAACCTGATGCAATAAGTCATCATCATCGTCAAAGTTAACAACAGAATCCACAACCAGCGCCCCCATGTCCGTACACGACAAGGATGATGAGTTAACAACCCCGGAGTCATATGTGGTCAGTTGGTGATCATGATCTGGCGACAGGAGATAATGATCAGACGATTCAGATTGGTAATTGTGGGTGATAGGATCATGATGATGATGGTGGTCATCAGCATGACTTGGCATGATTTCCTGATCATCCTTGTACTCCTGTTTTATAAATGGGAACGATGAGAGAAATGGGTTGTTGCTGTTGTTGATGTTGGTTTCTTTGTCGCAGAAGCTGATCATTGGAGAGTTGTTGTGATCCCTGCTGGAATCCATGAAAAGCTGAGAAGCTTTTAGCAAATTCTTGCAAGTGTGATGACCAGAATATGTTGTCCTGTGCAACGGAGGATCCTCTTGAATTCTCTGCACTTGCTTGGTTGCCATACACCCCTGGTCATGCTTGTGTGTGCACCTGAAGTAGTTCCTGCATTATACAAAACAAAAACTGGACCCATTAGGGTTTTCCATCTTCTTAACTTAACTCTTAGGTGGCATGAAAAACATATTCAGACTAAATAAGATCTAGTCCGTCTACATTTTCAGAAGAAACATAAATATATACAAAGAAATTCGACATCAAATTCTTTCTTATCCGTACAAAAAAAAAAAATTACAGAGTTCCCATCTGAGATATGAAATATAGAGCAATTAATTGAACGATTTTTTGAAAACAGGAAAAAATTAGAGATGAATTGTAACATGTTTTTGAGCTAGCTCTCATGCATTGGTGAGTTGGTAGTATTGTATTTACCTGGGGTACTTGGCATTGAGGATCTCTTTTTGTCCATATTTTCTCCATGCATAGCCATCATCTACCAGGTTAGGACTGTCGTTGATCCATGAATCTGAACACTTTCTGCAATCCATAAATTGCATATATATGTTTAGATTTCCACTGAAACACTCAAATTCCAACAAGAACTTGAACGAATAAACAAAAGCAAAGCAGTCCCTTAAGGCATACATAAATGCACAAATAATAAATTAGATCTGTTTTTAAAAAGGGACATAATTTTAACTAAGTAGTTTAAATATCCTCACTAGCCAATGAAAACACATGAAATTACTATAATAAAATATCAAAAATATCTGTTTTTCCCGAACTTACTAAATTACTCTTTTAAACTGTTTATAGTACCCAAAACATTTTTTTTTATTTACTTTTTATCAAGTACAGACTGTCTGATACAGACCTATTAACATTTCTATAAAGAAACAAATTACTTACATAAAAATTCATAGAAAATAAGTCCACATCATATAACAACTAGATGGTTGTTATAATAAAAATTATCTAATATTAGTGTATGTATGATTAAGCTTTAGCTATTTTATTATTTTAGATAAAGTTATTCTATAAAAATCTTCTATAACTATTCATAAATTGATTGTAAGATTTTTCATAACCATCTTTATAATCAATATAAAAGTTATTTCTGAACAAATTAGTTTGAGTAACATTGTCCAGACCAGTAAAGTAACAAAACCGTACTATTGATATTACCTTCTCTTATAGCAGCCTCTCCGATCTTTAACGATTGAAGTGCTCTTGCAACTCTCTCCTGAATCTTCAGATTTGCGAGCTGCTTCCCAGCTGAAGTGTGTAGCATTTGTCTGAATCTGAGAGACCTCATCGGACTGATAATATTGATGATGATCGCCACCGCCATTTGTCAATATGGAGAGTGTGTTGGTGAATGAAGAGAGTATCTTCAACACAAGATCCTGGTTCTGGACAACCCCATCAACATCATTGTTGTTGTTCTCCGATGATGATGATGATGATGGTTTGTTAAGGAGACAGCGGAGCCGGAGAGCGAAGTCACGACCCTTGACGAGCTCCTCGACGGCTTTGGCTCGATCGGAGGTTGAGTTTTCCGGCCAGGAACACGGAGACTCCATTGAGGTTTTTGTCTAATATTTATTATAATGAGATAAAAATATATATATATAGAGAGAGAGAGATAAAAGGTTTGGACTCAACTTGTGAGAATGAGCAGTGCAAGAGGGGAGTGGCTTTGCATGTGAGAAAATAAAACCACAAGGGGTTTTATTATAGGAACCTTGTGAGAAGATTCCTCATGTTATGGAAAGATGCTTTGCCCCACGCGCTCCCTGGCTTTTACGCGACAAATTTAAGACGACATCATCAAATTTAAGTAATATTATATTATCCGAAACATCGAAAATTTGTATGAATAATATTAGATTTTTTAAATTTTTTATCTAAATTTATATTTAAATAATATAATATATAAATTATTAATATTTTATAAATCATGAAATGAGATGATATAATAATTAATAGAAAACTCATATATTATATTATTTAAATAAAAAATTTATAAAATATAATATTACTCAAGTTTTATTTAAATAATATGAAAAGTTAATTTGTGAAAATTGATAACTATATTGGTTATTGAATAGGATTTGGATCATCCACTCTTCTAATATTTTTGATGTAGTAATTTGTATAATCAATTGTTAGCATTTGATTTACTTTTTTTTTTTTTTCATTTTTTATAAATTTTTAAATGATGTGTATTTTGTTTTAATTGTTTAGATGAATAAAAGGATTAGTATAGAAAATAATCTCACTTGTGTGAGATTATGTGGTAATGATATATATATATATATATGTTGGTTACAAATTAGTATATTATATCATTTGATAATTAATTTTAGTAAAATTTTGAATAATATAGTATTATTCTTACAAAATTTACGATGATACTGATTAAATTACGGTATCTTTTTTTATGGTGGGGGAAAATGATACTTTATTTTAGAAAAAATGTTAGACTTGAATCTCATATTTATCCTTTTAGGATTAAAAGAAGTATTCAATCATTCATATTAAAAAATAATGTACGATTGAAAAAATACCTAATTAGTGATATTTTTCAATATTCTTATTAATTTCAATTAATTATATTGATTCATCTATATTTCGTTTTCCAATTGATTATAAAAATGTTTGTGGCATTTACTATGTGAGGTTATATATTTATGATGTCATACTTAAAAATTCTATTATCATGTTTTTTTTTTAAATAATTATCATAATTTTTTTAGAGAGATTGATTCAGGATATAACACTGACCAACAATGATGGGACATTGATAGTATCGTATAGAAAACTACTCCTATAAGAGAGATAATAGTCCACAAGAGGTAGAGAAGTCATCACCGAATATAAAATCATGTCTTTTATGACATGGATTATAGTGTTAATATCAAGGAAGTCAATAACCAACAACAATTCTCAATATAAAAGATTTTAGATAAATTTAGAAAAGATTTTTCCTAAAATTATTAATAATTGTTTTAAGATACTTTTTTATAAACGTGAATTAGATTATATCAATGATGAAGGGATTATTATCATGTTTCCTCTTTCCAATTGATTCTAAAATGTTAGGTAGGAATTGCACGTGGTGTAAAGACGTTGACAAAAGCGCGTGAGAGGAGGTAGTGTGACGTCTAGCTACGTGACGTCACCATCGCTACGTCGGCATCTGGAAAGCTTTTCTAATAAATATTTTCCAAGTTTGATTCCCTCGATTTCTTATCCTTTCAGACCCAACTGGACAATCGAAAGACGAAAATACCCTCCACTGAGGATGGTCAGGTTTTGCTTTTTTGTCGGAAAAAGAAACAAACATGAGGGGTATTTTGAATATCAAAAAAGACAAAACACTAGTAGTTAATCAGCTTCTATCTCCATAGTCCCTGCTTTACGATCTAGTACTGCATTTAAAAGAGAAAATAAATAAATAAACTCAAGTTTGGATAAACATGTAGTGCCCAAATCCAAATGTTAATTGTTTTATTAAAAAATCTTCTATCATTTCATAACAATGCACATACAAGTTGTGATGCATGTGACCTTGTGATTAAATGGAAACCGTCTGATAATAAGTAAACCTATTTGATTTCATATCAAGTTGTAATGATCTAAGAAAAAAATCTCTCCTTTTTTTTTTTCTCTCTCTCTCTCTCTCTAAATCAACTATCAAAGCTTGCATTTGAACTAGAGAAGATTCTCAGATTTGTAATAGTTTTTTAAAAAGAAGATACAAGACTTAGATTGAATAGCAATCATATGATAGTAGTCATCATTTAATAATAAGAGATCGTTTATTTTTTTCACTTAAAATTTAATAGTACTGAATTACACCGATTACTTATTTTCGTTTATTTTTTTAAGTGTTCAAATCATTTAAAACTACTCAAAAACAACTAAAAAAAATTAAATAAGAATTTTTAACTTTTCACTTAATTGTAAATCACTTAATGATATTTAAAAGTTTTTATTTCAAATATATCCTCCCCAAAATAACATAATTTCAAATTTATTCTAATTTTATATTACTCAAATTTTCTTTTCATTTTTTTCTTGGTACTTACAAAAAAATATATCAGAAAAGAAAAGTCTAAATACATCTTATCTCAAATTGTCTTGGAATTAAACTTATATATTTTAATTTATAATTTAAATCTTCATTTTTTTAGTTATTTTCTTAAATATATTAATATATTTAAATATATAAATATGTCTAATACTATAATATTTTTTAATTATATTTTAATTATGAATAAAATATTATTGATATTTACATAAAAAAATATTTTATAATTTATTAAATTATTTGTTTTCAGATATTTATCTTAAATTAATTAAAATCACATAATAACAAATAATAAAAATGTACAAATATCTAATTACTAGCTTTCAAATAATTTTAACTTTAAAAAACAAACAAGTTTACGATATATTCAGACGTGAAAAAAAAAATGTTATTCAAATTTCAGGTTTTAGTTACTCTTTAGTCTTTAATCTTCAACAATATTATTTAGTCTTCAGATAAAAATAAATAAATGACCCCTTAAATTGAATAGCTACCATATGATAATAGTCATCATCTAACAATAAGAGGTGGTATATTTTTTTCACTTAAAACTTAATAATACTGAATTGTACAGATTAATTGTTTTCGTTTATTTATTGGTCAAATCAATTAAAACTACAAATAATAATAATAATAATAATAACTGAAAAAATTAAATAAGAATTTTTAATTTTTCACTTAATTACAAATCACTTAATAACATTTAAAAGTTTTAATTTCAAATCTATCATCTTCAAAATAATATAATTTCAAATTCATCCTAATTTTATATTACTCAAATTTTTTTTCTTTTCTTTTTCCTTGATACTTAAAAATATATATATTTAAAAAATAAAATCTAAATACATTCCACCTAAATTATTTTGGAATTAAACTAATATATTTTAAGTTATAATTTAAACATTCATTTTTTGATTATTTTCTTAAATATATTGTATATTTAAATATATAAATATGGTTAATACTACTATATTTTTAATCATATTTTAATTATGAATAAAATATTATTAATATATACATAAAAATATAAATATTTTAGAATTTACTAAATTATTTATTTTCAGGTTTTTGTATTAAATTAATTAAAATTATATAACAACAAATACTAAAAAAGATATAAATGTCAACTTATTAGTTTTCAGATAATTTTAAATTTAAAAAATAAATAAGCTTACTACATATTTAGAAGTAAGGGAAAAAAAAATAAACATGTTATTCAGATTTCAGTCACTATTCAATATTCAGTAGTACTATTCAGTCTTCAGATAAAATAACAAATCTAAATGAATTTGAATCCTATATATATGTGTGTACCATGAATAGGGATTAGTTAAAATCTATTATATGTAACTAATAAATCTATTTTGATATCGGGAGATATGTACTTTCATGATAAGATAATAAAATTCTCATATAGTTTTATAGATATAAACTCAAATATGAACAAAACTCAAAACAAAATCTTTTTTCGTCTAAATTGAACTCTTAGAGAAGGGGATACTAAGTTTTTTAAACTAATATCAATGAGTTTGCAAATTCCAGCCATTATTTTTCATTCTTAAATTTGTGATAATTTAACAAATAATAAAACTAGGAAAAATAAAGAGATCAACGAACTGGTGGTGGACAATATTCCACTTCAAATTCATTTGTCAATACAGTTTGTAGAGGAATGGAATTCGGACTAGGTTCATGTCACAAGTGTGGGGACCAGCTGACCACCAAGTTTTAGCATGCCAGGCCATCCATAGGTGTGGCACGAAAAGCCATAAAAAGAGTTTGGTGTTTTAAATTATTGCCCCATTAAATATGCTAAGATAATACAAAAATAGTCCAAATTCTATTCCATGATATTTATTGCGCTTTTTGGGACAACAATGTGATTTAACTTCTCGAACAGAGAGTGCTGCTTTACCACCTACTAAAACAGAGTTACGTAAAATAGTTTTCCAACAGTGTAGAATATTATGAACTCAACAGAGAGAGAGAAATATCCACAGATTTTGAGCCAAAACAATGGAGATTTGAATAACTTGTATTGCTGTCAACACTTGTTTCTCATATTATGTGTAGAAAACGTATCAAAAACTTATCTTTACACAACTATTGTATACTACATCATGTAATTGTCTCCTTTTTGGTGTTTTTTGGTTTCTCTTTTCAATTCCCTTCCATATTTTATGTCCATTCTTGAAGCTGCAGGCCATCATCTAACAATCGTTTGATCAAAAAACCGACCGTCACCCTTATATTAGTTCACTTCCGGTGATACCCCAAAACAGTAAAAGAAGCAAAAAATATTCTCAAGATGCTTGGCCTACCGTTTCCGACCCACCTCCACCCTCTTTGCCTTCCCGACTTGAATCATCCAACTGGCGTTTTCTATACACTGAACTAAAGTATCGTTGCCTTTGACAATGTCACTTGACATTTCTATTCTGAGACTGGTAAATCTGCTCTGTCGTCTATTGATTTTTTTCCCCCAAAAAATGGTGCGAAATCAGCTTTGGAAAACCT
Organism: Dimocarpus longan; assembly: GCA_022984855.1. NCBI lineage: Eukaryota > Viridiplantae > Streptophyta > Magnoliopsida > Sapindales > Sapindaceae > Dimocarpus > Dimocarpus longan. Next base: position 2,422,971 of record CM041026.1, read on the forward strand.
GAGGAATGAGAACCACATCAGTAAGTGTGAACTTTGAACGCTAATTCGAATACAGACATGAGTTCAGTATATAATATTGTATTCACGAGGAGAAATCTTTAGGTGAGACAGGCTTGTCCTATAAAATGCTGACCAAGATGGTAATTCAGATACCAAATAAGGAGATTCAAAACATAAATACATGTGTCTAAACTTTGATCAATGGGGAGTACAATAGACATAATATGCTCGTCCCATTAAAAGCTTTCTCCTTTCGAGACCCAAAGACCAAATGAAAATGGTACCTTTATAAATAAACCATATACAAGCAACAATAGTTGTGAAACACTGATAAGATTAAGTTGGACATGACCAAGCTCCAAGACATAACTAGTTATTTATTCCTAAACAATCTGAGGCCATTTTAGGAGGAAACGACATCACCTACATCTTTACCTCATCAAAATTTGCAATGATTTTAAATTCTATCCTATTGACATAAGTTAATTTGAAGCTGGTATATATATCTTTTTTTTTTTTCATCTCAAATGCATTCATTGGATGTTTTGATATCATGGGAACTTCTTAAGTCATGATATTTTCTATTAAACCAGCTTCAAACTTCTTCTTTTGAAAAACAATCTGTGCCTAATGGTCATCCTTTTATAAGTGGTGCAGACAATTTGGAAAGCTCACTGCAGCTTAAACAACAAAACTTTAGCTCAAGGACATTTAGACTTCCTCTTCTGTGGTTTCAAGTAAAGTTATCCTTAATTTAGACACAAGTCACACAATGTATACACGCTGAGAGAAAAATTACATAAAAGTGTCTAAACTATCACAGCACATCACAAAAGTTACAAAACACTGATATACACCAACGCTAGGCATTCGGGCTTCCAGCTATAACCATTGGCAAACATGGCTTTTAGTTGGTCAAGAGACGATATATGGTTGTAATCTTATCATCACATATTTTCCCATGCATTAAATGATCAAACATTATTATTTTATACATATTTCTTTGAGTTAGATAATTAGTTATGTCCTAAGTAAATAACTCACAACACATTCTTCTGTTATCTACTAAAACTAACTTCATAATAAGCATGATAGAGTACACAAGAAAAACAAAAGAGACAGACACTTACCTTAGAACTTTACAACGACATTGCCAAAGGAAAGCCACGCAATGGATGAACTCATGGGAAGTCATCTAAAAATGGGTTAAGCAGCAGAAGGTAAAGCACATGCTAACTAGAACCTCGATCTGGTTTTGACCTCAAATAGTCGGGCCGGTTTTTCAATCTCTCCGCTTCTCTGGCTATCTGAATATCTGAAGGCCATAAAAATTGGTGTACAACTTTCAAAAGAAACCGAGGGAGTAATGCAACTATTATTATAAGCACAATGGTGAGCCAATATGTAGGTGACTTTGCCAGCCGGTAAATTGTCCTGCGAATGATAAAACGAATACTAAATTAATTCCATAAAACCAGAATAATTAGAGAGTGAAATGCACACAATTTGATATCAATAAAACTAACCAGTAGTTTGGAAATATGGGTAAAGAATCCAATACAATCATGCAGGTATATGTAATCAATATTGATCCCCACACTGCAGCATGAGTAATGAATACCCAACGATGAATGTCCATGGCCAAGTGTATATTAACAAGGATAACCACAGATATTGTCCACAAACTGCCCATGCTCCATATATCAATAGTGCTGTCCTTATATATGAAAAAAGGTACAAAGAAAAGAACAAGACTCTGCCATAATGTGTCACACATAGTGATCCAGAAGAGGCGAATATTGTACGCTTCATGACTATGCCCCGCGCCATAGAGTTTTGGATAATGTGTTAATGTCCTATGGCTTAAGTCCTTGTCAAGAACACCAACAAAAATAGTGGGGACTGAAGTATATATAATAGAGTAAAACATACTACTCCAATCCGTTAGTGCAGAAGTTGTTGAATAGCCTGTGAATAATATGAACCTACAAAATAAAGCAAAGCATGTTAACATGAGACCCAAATTTTCATGCGGGTGCCATGATGTATGATACAAAGAGAGCAGAACTTCAAGTTTTCAAGAAATAAATCCATATACCTTGATCAATGCCTAAATTTATTTTATATAAACCGTAATACATTAAAAGCCGAATTAGACGATGAAACAAGAGGAATCTAACTTCAATTTTCAAAGAATTCCCAAATGCAATCAAATGAAAGGCCAAAAGTAGACAGCATTACATCATCCATGTATCCAATCACAAGAAATTCAATGAAAATGGCCTATTTCTTTATCTAGATATCTAATCATGAGAACTTGATTTATATATTGTTTTTACATTTTTTTTTTGTGGGGGGGGAAGGGTTGATAAAAGGAATTTGCTAATATCTGTAAAGTTCTTAGAGCCAAACATAGTGTCCTTGGACGTAAAGAAAGACCAGAATATAAAGAAGTTCTACTGCAAGGAATATCAGACAGACATCTTAAAGCACAGTGGAATGCATAGACCTTAAATGTTTCCCATGTAAAGGAAATTTGCATACCAAAATAGCATCAATACAAAAACAGCATTGCGGTAGAAGTTGTATAGAATTAAATAGCCAACACGCTGATAATTCCAGTGACCATGCACCAGAAGCAATCTTTTCAGAAACCGAAACTGGCCCATAGCAAAATCTGATGCCATCACTGCTTGACGCCCTTCCTGACCACATATTCCAACGCCAACATCCGCCATTTGGATCATTGAAACATCGTTGGCCCCTACCAAAATGTCATCAGTCAAAGGAAAGAAAGAACAAGAGTTCCCTGAACAAGAATGATCGTCCATGCAAATGCTTACACTTTATAAATATTTTCGCAAAATCAGCAGTTAATGATATATTTGATCTATGATTAAGCACAGAAATAACAGAAAGTTTACCAAACAAAACCAACCCAGACTGAATCCTATCCCCCACCCCAGCAGTAAAGGAATTATGAGAAAGAAAACTCACCATCACCTATAGCCAGGGTCATATCATCAGTGCGGCTCTTGATTAGATCAACGATTCCAGCTTTCTGCAATGGTGCAACGCGACAGCATAACACAACCCGACAGGAAGTGGCAAGGTCGAAAAGCTGTTGAAAAACAAAAAAAAAATAATAATAACGTAAAAAATGAGCAAGAGCTTATCTAGCTTTATATAATATGAAAGCAAATTCAACTGCATCTTGTGTTTATCAAAGTGGAATAAGCATCTTACACAAGCCAGTTGCTATAGAAATGAGTGATCATGCAAAACATTTTAGTGCAGTTCCAATACAAAAGAAGTGGAAAGAAAAAGACACATACGTCTGACTCCAAATCCTTCTCCAGAACATATACCAAACTATTCCCATCAATTATGAGTGCTGTCGGTGCATTCCCTGCCCCTTCCTTCCCAGCATGCCATTGTTGGACATTGGAATGCTTTGTTCCATTAGGTATCTCAAGATAGTTATTTTCAGCATCCTTTTTACACTTCAAATTCTTTTTTTTCCCAATTGACGATTTCACACCATACCTTGCCTTGGCATCAGCCAAAAGATTTTTTATTTCCTCCTCTGAATTGCCATTTATAATTATTAGCTGCATATCTGGGGTCAAAAGTTTGCACGAGAGACCAATTGAAATTGCTGTCTCTTGTTTATCACCAGTCAGAACCCAGACCTTAATTCCAGCTTGCCGGAGGGCCTCAATGGTTTCTGGAACACCATCTTGTAATTTGTCCTCAATTCCAGTAGCCCCAAGTAAATTTAAGTCGCATTCAATAAGAGCTGCCGTTTGACGAAGTTTTGAAGCTCTGTCAGATAAGGAGGTGCTTGCATGTTCATACCTGGATTGCCACTGCTCAAGTTCAGCCTCTGTAAGATCCCTTGCAGCAACTACAAGAGTCCGTAAGCCCTCTCCTGAATATTCATTCAAATGGCTCTGTGTTTCATGCCTTACAAGATTGTTCCTCTCAGAATCCTTAGATAAAATGTTGAACATCGAAGTATCAGCACCCTTCACCAACACCTTCACAACATTGTTGGGAAATCTGATAACTACAGACATTCTTTTGCGCACACTATCAAACTCATGCAGCCCCAATACATCCAACCTTTACCAAATACAAAAAGTCAGCATATGAGTATCCATTCAATTAACACAAAAGATTACGTCTAGACAACATTACAAATTACAGTAATTCTAGCAGGATAAAAACTGTAAACAGCAATGTGATTCAAGTATTCAACCAAAGGAAAGTAGCTAGGGTAAATGGGTGTTTATTGACAGTCAAAGACAGAAGTGAAGGTGTCAAAACTTTTTACCTTAGTCTTTCACCATTGACGTCAATCGCAATATGTCCAGATGTGCGCTCAACAAGAGTGTATCCATAAGCCGAGGCTGCAGAAACTAGCGCTTGCTCATCTGGTGATTCACCCTGATAACTAATAGCTTCCACATTTGCAAGTAAGCCGCTTCTTGTGCCACTGGAAGATGTTTCAGACGTAGGTATTGGGATCACAGTGTTACATGCGGCCAAAGTAAGGAAGAACTCATGTGCAGCATTCCTTTCAGCTCCAACCAAGTCTTTGCTTAACAACTCCTTGAGATCAGAATCAACAGGAATTTCAGAATTAAGTTCCCATCTCCTCCTACCTACAGCAGTTACAGCAAAACTTCATAAAAGAGGGAATTATAACATGTTCAACACAATCTCTTCTATTTACTGAACACCCAATTTGCATCAGGCTAATCATCTGTAGACAAACTACAAATAACATTCATAATTGCATGACCTGGCTTCTTTGCATGCACGAAACAACTACCATTTATAATTGTAAGGCTCAGCAACCTCATTACTAGGATAACCACTGATGAAGAACACAAAAGGAGACTTACATCAACAAGTTGCATGTTTATCTCCATACTTAAGCATGTCAAATGGCATAAACCGCCTCCTAGAGAATAGTATAATTCCGCTAGTAAAACTGTAATAAACTTTTTGTTTGTTTAGGAGAAATTCAGACATTTTTTATTTCTCAAATAGAAAATATATTAAGAGAAGAAAAGAGTCCTAAAAACACTCTAAACAGTCGGTTACCTCATGAACATAAACTTCTAAACTGTCAAGGTGGTTTTGGTATTCTTTAAATACCCTATGACTCAAAACCAACGGACAATCAAGATTGATAACTTATAGGTGCTTAGAAAAACTAGTAAGGAAAGGTAGTATGCATTCAGTTACTGTAATCATAAGCAGCCAGACCTGGCCTTATAGCAGAAGCGAAAAAGGCAAAGAACTAGGTCTTCATTGAATTAAGTCTCAAAAGTTAAGGAGAAGAAGCTCTTTTTCCTTAATCTTCAATTCTAAGTTAATGGCACCATTTTTCTTCACCAATTTCGATCGGCATAAAATCCAATTTGTAATGAGTGGTTTGCCTAGAATCTCCACAGAATAAGTTAAGAGCATTGATAGCCTAAGAGGTTAGATTGAAAGGAAGGAGCATTTGCACCATTAGTTAACCCGTCAAAGTCACTAAAATAAATGCCATAAAAGTAGTATAAATCAGCTAACATGACTTGTACAAAAGCAGAACCATTCTGGTTACTTAATAATAAATTGCAAGCTCTGATCTATTGACATTGCAATCAAATACATAAATAGGCTAGATGACAACACGACCTCACTCATTAAGAGAGAAGATTGTCAAATGATAAAAAGAGTTTTTCATACCTGTAGTATCCTCTTTCAACCCGTCAATTGGAATCAAAGAGCTCCCATAATTTCTCCCATAAAGACTTGCTCTTCGAAATTCCATTTTGTTCTCCGTAAGTGTCCCTGTTTTGTCAGAAAACACATAACGTACTTGACCCAAATCTTCATTGATATTTAAAGATCTGCACTGAAACCTCGTGCCAGAACTCCTGTCATACATATGCCTGTCTTCAATCATGAAATACGACTGTCCCAAACGTACCAACTCCATGGTAATGTAAAGAGATATTGGTATCATTATCTGAAAAACAATGATTGAGCTCAAAAAGGAGAAAAAAATCTCCATAGGGATCCCGTAATATCTATATCTTTTCCCATAATCCTTCCCATTATTTAGGTATCTTTTTCTGTAATAAGGCAATGTATCAAGCTGGTCTTTGTGGCTTACAAGCCATACCCCCATGCCAATGGCCACAACCAAACACATGACAAAAAGAAAGATAGACAATGACAGGGTCTCCCTATTCATGTAACTTTCCAGTTTGCTCCTCTTGGAAGGTGATGCTGCACTATTCAACATTGCTTTTGTTTCCTGTCCCGCATACACCACAACACCAACTATCCAATCAGTGTTCTTCAGCTGACAACCACGCAAAACGATGTTTGATTGGCTAAGGGGAAATTTTTGCCCTTGGAACTCCATATTGGCCATGAACTCATAAATATTCCTGTTAGGTTGCTCACATCTGATCAGCCCAGTTAGGGCAGGATCTTCAAACTCTGTGGAAGCTATTTCTTGCCTAGCATACCTAGTTTTCAAGTTGGACTCACCGTCCAAATTCATCGTCTGAATGTAAGCAAGGCCACTGGGATCACTAGTCCCCAACAAGACCATATCACATGGAATTGTCTCATCAGCATATATCCTGACAACCTCACCAGCCCGTATCTTTTTCCATTTTTTTGGTTGAAATCGACCACATTCAAGGACTTGAGCCTCCCGGTTGTTCTCTTTGCGGTCTGATCTATGTCTTCGCCAATCCTCATAGCCATCTTTGATGGCTGTGACACAAAGCACAAACAGGAGGGGAAAAAGAGACACTGTTCTCCCAAAGACTGCAAGGGGAGGAAGCTGGTTGAGAGCAGCAATAGCAAGGAAATATAAATAAGCTACCCGATGAAACTGGATGAAAAGATTCTTTGGCAAGAAGGTGATCAGAGTGTACTTGCTTGTTCGGATCTCATTCCCAGTGAACTCATACTTGTCGTTTGTTTTCCTCGGATCATTAATGTAAATTACCCTAGAATTATCATCATGTAACAATATTTCATCAAACTGAGTGCTTTTGTGACGAACCCTCTGTGACTTGCCCGACTTTTCCTGCGCCAGATTCGAAGTTCTAGCCATTTCAACGGTGGACGGAGTGCTATAGCTGTTCCCCGGTTCCATCACAGCCCACGAGACTAAACGCCTTCTATCCTTTGCAGAGCATGCCAGAGAGAACTGATTATTCAAATGAAGGTCAGCAGAATAGAACTGTTTCGCCTTCGCAATAGAAGAATGGGAAGCCTCAAAAGGTTTCAAATGCAAAACACTATCTCCAACAGAGGCGGCAGCTTCTTTCTTGCTTCCGCTCTCCCCGTCTTCCCCCAAATCAACAGCAATAGAACCCTCCTCAGAATCAGGAGGAGCGAACTCGGAAATGGGAGAAGTAAACGGAGTATCAGAGCAAAAACAACCAAGAGAACCAAATCTTGGAGACCGAGGATGAGGAGGAGACACAGAGAAAGGATCTAACGATGACAGCAATGGCCGCTGCCCAGAACTCATAAATAATTCTCCAACGTCCACATTGGAGAATCCTATAGATAATCTACCCCACCTCTAACTAACTATAAACAACAAATCAAATTCAAACCCCTACTCACTTCTTCTTCAATCCTCAGCCAAACTAAACAAGTCATAGAAAAAACCTCAACTTCAAAATCGATAACAATTCATCCAACACAAACCCATTACTCTCCTCAAAAAATCAACAACCCTTCACCCTCCTCTCGGCCTCACTCAACTCAAATGTATCAATCAACCCAACACCCAAGTTCAATCTTATATACCCAGATCACAGATTATCAAAAAACACAGAAAAACCAAACAATGCAAATCTATTAAAAACACACCAACTTTATGTACCTGAAAACACCCACTAGGCCTCCAAATTCGCAGAAAAACAAAAATTAAAAAAAATAATAATAATAATTAATGCAATCGAAACAAAAGAAGACAAACGCCCCTCTGATCGACGACAGTGTACGGATGGAAGATGAGCCAAAACTGCAAAAAAATCGAAAACACACACGCACAAGACAAAAACCAAATCACAATTAATTAACAAATAAAAAAAAAAAAAATTGAATTGAATAGAGAGGAGGAGACGACTCACATGCGTGTTTATCGTCTCGGGATCAGAGGGCTATGAATGCGCTGAAAACGAAATGATTAAGTAAACTGATCGACGGATCAGACGGATATGAATCCTGAGTCATGAATCATCGAACACGACTCACGAATCAGATCTCTCTCTCTCTCTCTCTCTCTCTCAACCCCCCGACCTCGTCTCAGCTTTTTTTCTTAATTTAAAAATATATATATAAAATATTGGAGGAAGAGAAAACTGTGGGTGGTGGGGCAAACGGCGTTGTCGAGGGACGGAACGGGGTTGAGTTTGCGGGGGGTGAGAGTGAGAGAGAGAGCCGAAACAATCGGGGACGGACAGACAACGATGATTCAACGAGTGGTTTCCCACCTTTTTTGCCTTTGTCTTGTCACACCAACACTACTTACTTCTTTCTATCCTTTTCTTCTTTTTTTCTTTCCCATTTTGCCCCTTTCTTTTCAAAAAAATTAATTGCATTGATTTAATTGGCAGCTGAGCCTGAGGTGTCTAGATTATGTAATTCATGCCTTGAGGAAATTAAGTTCACTTGAACGATATCCAGATAATTTGATTCGGTTATTAATTTAATCATAAATTAGGAATTATTTATTTTCTCTTTTAATGATTGATGTGATATCTAAAATTTTTAACTAAATTATAAAAAAAATGTATAGACAAGTACAGTTTACAATTTTTTTAAAATATTATATTAAATTCGAAATTTTTTAATCATAAATTAGGAATTAATTATTCTCTCCCTTCAGATACAATTACAATTTTTTTAAAATATTCTATTAAATTCGAAATGTTTAGATTTAAAATTGCAATTTAATCTCTAGGAGGTAGGTATCTTAGCTAGATAGAAAAATTAATTTTAAATAATTGAGCTAGAGTTTGATTTGGTGTTTCTTTTTTTAATCTTATGGAAATCAAGTCTATGGTCCATTTGGATTTAGCAGAGCAATAGCCGAAAGTGCATGGCCATTTAGTAACAAACGAGTAGGTTAAGCATTATAGTACCCCAAACTATTCTTTTGCATCATCTATAACCGACGTGTTTTCAAATTATCAAAATTACAAAAAATATAGTGTCAATAAGATAGATATTATTAATGTTGGTCTACTAGAATGCCTCTCACATCTAGATTATTGAAAGTGTTGTTAAATTATAAGTTTAAAATTGTTGATGTATACACACTATCTTTTAGTACAAGTGATTATACATCTTTATATTCTCCTTAGAAAATGAGAGTTTCATTCTCATTAAACTAAACACATATTACAACTAATGTAGGTAGTGTTATCCTCATATCGTGAGAATAGTTATCTTTAATTTATCATAATAAATATATGAATCGGTACAAATAGTATTTTATTTCAATAAATTTGTCTTACTAGTACTTTATATTGCCATATTTATCTCGTAGCTCCTAACAAACCTTATTATGAAAATAATTGTCTCTTATTTGTAAAAATCTACATTTACATCGTGTAAACAGTATTTTCATGATAATAGGTATATCTCAAAAAGTTCCGACAATCCTTTAATCACTAGAGTGTCATTAAGTCATAACCTATAAGCTTTCATTTTTAGGCATATTGGTAACTAAATGGATATCACCATCTTTTTGAATTTTTTATTATTTGTAATATTTAAAAAATAAAAACACGATGGGCATCAAGAACCTATTTAATAAAAAATTCAAAACAACCAATAACATTGGTGTATGAGTATCACATACTCTATACATACATTTAAAACAATACCACACATAAATGCATACATACATACATGGATAGATACTCTTTCAAAAATAAATATGTAAATGATCCATTGTATGTTACATTTAATTAAAAAAAAAAAATTAATATTTATGTGCATTTAAAATCAAACAATCCTCCAGCCTATTACATTTTCGGTAGACAATAATAATACGACTGGATTTAAAATCTAAAATAATTATAAAAAATACTCGAAATACCAAAATGTACGGTCCCGTACAAATAAAGAGAAGAGAAGGGGTATAGATACTCCTCCGCTTCTTCAACGATCACAATCTACATACATTTACATGCTAGAAAGAGGCGGCCTGTCAAAAAATTTGGTGGGTCGCTTTCGGCTTTTATGGGGCGCACGAGTTTAAGTTTGCAAAATACCCAAAATGGCCCTGAGTGTAGTCGGTGCAATGAATCAGATTTGGTGGAGTCAGATCGTGCGGCTGATATTTGCCGAGCAGGTGCGAGGGTGCATGGATTCTGTGTACTGTACTTAATAATCTTTTTGAGTTGCAGAGAGGTTGCTGAGTCCTTACTCAAAGTGGAGAGAGGCTTCCATCAGAGAAAATGAAGTCGCTTCTCTTCCTTGTCGTACCTTTCGTTTTGCGATTTTGTAATTTGGCCTTTTTCCCTTTTTGCCCCTTCTCGAATAGTTTCGTTTTTGGCTTGCCTAGGTTGTTGTATGTACGTGGAGACATATCATGCATATTCAAGGACAAAAAATCGAATATATTTGAAAATATTTTTGATTAAAATATCGATTATGTCTGGAGTATTGACATTTCTCTTTTGTTAAATATTAGTAATTGTAGTACTAGCAAATTACGTCAAACCTCTTGATGTATGGGTTTAGACTAATAAAAATAATGTTTACATTTTTTAACACCGACTTTGCCCGTACTGACAACAGAAACTGATTTGATAGTCAGTGAAGTTGTTTGATCGTCAAAAGCGACTTCAAAGATTGACAGTCCTCTGAATAATTGTTAACTTGTCGAAATGATAACTTTAATTCTCAAGTTATTTCTATCATATCATTAAAAATATTTAAAAAAATTGTATAAAAAATAAAAAAGTCTTTAAAAAACTTGAAAAATTATCATTGTCCATCTAAAAAAGTATAAAAGAAAAGCAAAAATGAAAAAGTCAACTTAATTGTTAAGCCAAACCAATTCTGCTTTGGATTGGCAGAACTGAGAATGAAATTGACACTTTGGATGGAAACACCGTCTAAGAAAAACTTTAATTTTGCTTTAAAATTAGACCGACGTTTTTGCTATCGGAGTTACCTCGATTGACAACACAGGATACATCTAATTCTACCATGCAGAATGTTAAGTATTAACCTGAGAAAATGTTCAATCAATATTTTCAGCTTGTCTTTGATGACCATTCTTTGACCAGTCATCTTGTCTTTCAGCTTTAAAGAAGCATCAGTGTCAAGTGTTGACCCAAAAACAAAGGAAAGGACAAGGTGGCCATCGACCATAAGTTGATAACAATAATAAGCTCCACTCCCCTGCAAAATTAGGAAATAATTTTAAATAGTTTGGATGAGCAAAATCATGTAATTCAAATTGAATTTTGAATTAGAATTGGGGATTTATGTTGGGTGAATTAAGTCGGTGGGTGTATAAAGCATTTTAACTTATTTTTATAAAATTGTTTTGTTCTTAACAGTAATTTTGTTTAAGAACAATTTTGTAATATAATATTGCAATGAAAGTAAGTGTATGAATAAATTTATTGGATGGTAATATCGGTATCCTAATAGAAACTCATCGGTCATGGAATTGTTGTGGAATGGTCATACAGAAGATCACGATTTTAACTCTCGTCATTGCGCATGTGACATGGAATTCCAATTTCGCTCATGCTATTGATGTGATGAAAATTTAAAAACAAATAATGCTTTTAATGTATCTACAAGTTTCATTTCAAAACGTAATAGCTCAAGTAATCAGTTCATTATTTTCCTTTTACTATAGGAGTGAATATCTTTTCATATTACATGAGTATAATTTTTAGTTGCAACATTTGACCATTAATATTAAGTATCTTATATTTGTGTACAAACACATATATAAGGGGCTATTTATTTTTTTCACCTAAGATTTAATAGTGTTGAATTATATCGATTAAGTTGTTTTTATTTTTATTTTTCCTTAAGTGGTCAAACTACTTAAAACTATTAAAAAACAACTGAAAAAATTAAGAAAAATTTTTAACTTTTCACTTAATTGTAAATCACTTAATGCATTTGAAAGATATTATTCAGATTTCATGTTTTAATCACTATTCAGTCTTCAACAGCATTGTTCAGTCTTCAGACAAAAAAACAAACTACTCCTAAGTTTTATTTCGAAATATTTCACTATTTTTCTTATCAATTCAAGTTATCACGCACACACGTATATAAATTTTATTTCAAAACATTCACAAAATTTCTTATGACTTCAAGTTCAGTCCCAGATTACTTACAAAACACAAGTGCAGAAAACCTTTTTCTTTTGTCATGAGTCATGATAATAGTTAATTAGGTTTATATTAGTCAAAGATCTCATTATACCAACATAAACTGGATTATTATCAGATTAAATAAATATTTTTTACCACCAAACCACATTTAGTGGCGGTGGTATCAAACATCCATTCTTAGAGTATGCTTGGGGCATTGGGTATTTCACGAGATTGCAATTGAAAAATTTCAATCTCATAAAATTTGGATTTCGAGAGGTTAAGAAGGGATTCAAAACCCAATCCTAACATTGTTGATGAAAAATAATAATCAACTGTTGATTCGTGAAACCCAAGACTGCAAATCTGTAAAAATATAAACAAACAAAAAGAGAGACAAAGAGAAAGAAGAAAAACACACGAGATTTACGTGGTTCGGTCTTAAAAATTGCCTACATCCACGACGCTAGCTCCAATGGTGGAGAGGCGGTCCTTGTTACTATATATGTTTTATGTTTATAATGTGAGAGATCTTGAGAGGGAAGTACCCCTTTACATTGATTTTGATCACCTATTATAAAGGATATGTTACAATTTGAATAGGTTTAAGAATCTTACGAATAAGATAAAAAATAATATACATTAATTGAGATAATATCTCTCAAGATTATCTCCACCGTATCTGCAGCAATTGCCGAGAATGTCATGATTTGATTTGCATGAAAATAGGCAAGTTGACTTCTTTCCTGAATTGAATTGATTCAACCTTCTAGAAGGTCAACTGGTCAAATTCTGCGTGCACATTGAGCGAACAAATTATTCCAGCGATTAGATATTACACCCAGCGAACAGACTCCGACCTGGACGAGCTGGTGCTTAGGTCAGTGACCTAATAGTTCAAGTAGAGATCGCGCAAGCTGGTCGCATAAACTTTTCGGACAAGCTGATCGAGCAGCTTGAAAGCTTGTAACGTTAAGCTGCTCATTAATGAGCTCGTTCATCATTTTGTCGACCCTACCCGTTAACGTGAGCAGGATGTTATGTACAGTCACGCGAGCTGCTCATACGGCTACTCGCTCATCAGCCTATCTGTATGCTTATTCACGGACTGTTCGTTCAGTGATTTTTGACGCAGAATGAAAGAATAAGAGGATTGCAACGTAAACATCAAGAACACATCCATTAAAACAACAATTCTTAGGTTGTCAACTGCATCAATTGGGGACCCCTAGTTGTCACTTTATAGAGCACGAAAATCCCTTTCCAAAAACATATTATAATAGACAATCTGACAATCGAGCACAAAGTTATGCCTATTTCTTTGGACCAGTAACTTGGACTCTTGTCTGTTGGAACGGTTTTAATAGGTTATCTTATTGGGCCTTTGGACTTTTACCAGCTCATTTGGGGGCAGCCCAAATATACATACAACAAACCTCTTTGAATTCCTAAACTAACAAAAATTCATATTCTCAAATTGACTCGTGAGCTTGTACGGGATGAGATTGTGTTATCTTTGTCTCTCCTAGTCTCTTACTCTTACTCCTCATGTTCTCTCCCCTTTTCTCTTGTCTCTTAATCTCTTTCACTCCAAGTTCTTCATTTATTATTATTATTATTGTATGGTTATAGTCTAGGTGCATGTTCTAGATCCCAAAAGTTATGGTTTTGAATTCGATGGAACCAAAAACTGTCTGGTTTTGGGTTCGATTGTGTCTGGGCGCATGTTCAAGGTTTGATCCATCGAACCCAAAACTAGAGAGAGGAAGAGCAGACAAAAAAGAAAAAGAAAGGGAGAGGAGAGATTGGGGGAGAAAAATAACATAGAGAAGAAACTTGAAAAAAAAAAAAAACAGAAGATGATGATTTTTTTTTTTTTTTGTGATAATAGCATATATATTAAACAAGCAAAAGAAACACTATTGCAAAGAAGATGATGAGTTTGTTGTTGAGACGTTTGTGTATTTTTGTTTGTAGATTTTTGTGAAATTTTGTGAGTTTTTATGGATATGTTGGTGGATTTTTATAGATATGTATGGTAGATTTTTTGAAGATTTTTTGTAAAAAAATTAATTTTAATATAGGTTGTATAATAAAATATTTAAATTAATTTTATTTCAATCAAATTTCAAACTATATCAAACATGATATGGTATAATTTTAATTCAATCTCAAATTCTACCAAATATGAAACTGTAATTTTTCAATCAATTTTAATCTAATCTATTCTATTTCAATATAATTTAATCAATTTTATTTCAATTCTACATCGTTGCTTAAAAGATATAAAATTGTGCTCATCTCCTTGTTGTTAATGATGAAATTTGGATCTCTCTTTCTAAAAACTTTAATGAGCCCAAGTATAAGCCCAACACTGAAGCTCAAGCCCAAGACCAAGCAAAATGAAAGACAATAAATTTTGTTGGTGGAAGCTACGATACCACCATCACAAACAGTCGATCCGCAGAGTCGTCGCAAAAGAATCAGCCTCGACACCACCACCACAAACCAACACGCAGCAAAACCCACTCCCTTCTTCTTCGTCGATCGCTCCGGTATATCTCTCTCTCTCTTGCTACATATATCTTCTTCAGATCTCAATTTTATTTACCTGTTTTCATCGTCGGTCAGACGCCTCTCACCTTCTCTTTCGACTTCTCTGTCAACTTAGGGTTTTGCGACAAGACATGGAGAGAGAGCTCGTCGAATTGTTCGAGTCCGCCAAGAAGGCCGCCGACGCCGCCGCTGACGACGCCTCCTCCGCCGCTCCCGAGGTCTCTCGCTGCGTTGACGCCTTGAAGCAGCTCAAGTCCTTTCCTGTCTCCTACGACATACTAGTCTCCACTCAGGTCCAATTCTTCTTCAATTTCAATTCTATAATTCCATTCGTTTATTATAACATGAAATTGTTTAGATATTGCGTTTTGATAATCTGATTAGGTTTTGTTGATTTGTGATTTATGTGAAATAAAGATGAAAAGCAAGTGCTTTTAGGGCAAGTAAGGAATAAAGTTGTTTTCTTTTGAATGTATAGATACCATATTTGTAGTTGTAGCTGGGGTTGTATTTAGAGAATATTTGAAGCTTAGAATGGGATGTTGGTAAGTCATGTAGCTAAATTTTTCATCGTTAGGAAGCTTATAAAGACCTTTCCGTTATTATTGGTGTTATCAAATTCGAATCAACTGCTATTTATTGTCTATATCTTTGATTTCGTGCGAAGCCGAATTGTCTATTTGTGACTATGTTTTTGATGTGAAAAGCAAGTGTTTTTAGGACAAGTAAGGAATAAAGTTGTTTTCTTTTGAATGTATATACCATTGTTTGTAGTTGTAGCTGGGGTTTAATTTAGAGAATCTTTAAAGCTTAGAATGAGATATTCGGAGGTCATGTTGCTAAATTTTTTGTCATTAGGAAGCTTACAAAGGCCTTTCCATTATTATTGGTGTTACCAAATCAACTGCTATTTATTGTCTATATCTTTGATTACATGCGCAGCTGTATTGTCCACGTATTCTTTTGCGGTTAATGATTGTCTTTTTGCGGCATTCTTGTTTATACATAAAGATTTCTTGTTGTTTTAGAAGGGTTTTATGATGATATTTTGATACGTGGCTGGCTTATATTGGTGGTTGATACCAAATTAACTGCCATTTATTGCCTATATCTTTGATTACATGTGCAGCTGTATTATCCACGTATTCTTTTGCAGTTAATGATTGTCTTTTTGTGGCATTCTTGTTTATGCATAAAGATTTCTTGTTGTTTTAGAAGGTTTTTTATGATGATATTTTGATACGTGGCTGGCTTATAATGGTAGTGGCTAGTTGATTCTTGTGCTTTTGCTTATAAGTCAAATCTGTAGTTCTGAATTTGTTTTTATTGTTTGAGTATATGATTTCGAAGATGGACTGCATTAGTATCAAAGATTTTTTTTTTTTTTTCCTTTAATGATGAGTTGGGTAGTGATGTTATGGTCATGGTTGTTTTGACTGCAAAAGTAAAACACGATTCATATTGTTCATATTCGTTTAATTGGTGTTGTTGGTTCATGTCTGTGTGCCCATGGGTATATATTTCTGTGAAGTTAATTTTCTATACGTTATTTCAGGTTGGGAAACGGCTTCGGCCTCTCACAAAACATCCTATGGAGAAGATACAAATTGTAGCTTCTAACTTGCTTGATATTTGGAAGAAAATAGTCATTGAAGAGACAGCAAAGAATAAGAAAAATGGCATTACTGATACTGTCAAAGTTGAGAAGTTGCAGAAAGCAAATGCGGTGAAGGTTGAAAAAGTCTCAACTGCAGAAACTGTCAAGGTCGAGAGGTCTGGGAGTGTTTCAAAGGTGGAAAGTGTCAAGGTAGAGAAAAAGGCAGCAAATGGGAATGCTAGCGAAACTGTTAAGGTTGAAAAGATAATTGAGGAGGAGAAGCAAGCTTCAAGTGTCAATAAATCATCACAAGGACCTATTGCTACACCGAAGCTGTCAACATTGATCAAATGTAATGATTCTTTGCGTGATAAAATTCGGGAACTTCTTGTTGAAGCCTTGTCCAAAGTTGCCAATGAGGCTGATGAGGAATATATTCATGCGGTTAATGCATGTGACCCAATCCGAGTTGCCGTCTCTGTAGAATCTGCAATGTTTGAGAAGTTGGGAAAGTCTAATGGTGCACAGAAACTCAAGTACAGATCCATTATGTTCAACATCAAGGATCCAAAAAACCCTGATTTGAGGAGAAGGGTTCTTCTTGGAGAAGTGAAGCCGGAGAGGCTGATCGGCATGACCCCAGAAGAAATGGCAAGTGATGCAAGGCAACGTGAGATTTCCCAAATTAAAGAGAAAGCCTTGTTTGATTGCGAGCGTGGTGGTGCACCGAAGGCCACAACTGATCAATTTAAGTGCGGTCGTTGTGGTCAACGCAAATGTACTTACTATCAAATGCAAACAAGGAGTGCCGATGAACCTATGACAACTTATGTAACATGTGTGAACTGCAACAACCATTGGAAATTCTGCTGATGAGGTTTCCTTTAATTCTGCCATTCATGCAGAGAGCAGATACGGAGAAGGTATGGAGTTGGTTATCTGGGAAACTTCATTCTTCTTTGTAACAATTTATCTATTGAGTCTGTTGTTTTAAGGTTTAGAAGACAATCCTCTGATTCACATTTGTTTGTTGTAGGGACAACCCTTATTTAGAGATGGGTTGTGAGGTGTTCTGACTTTAAAATTTATGTGGAAATCCTAATAAAGTCAGATACATCTTGTTTGTAGTGAGAAGGGCTTATTCCATTGAGCCACCAGTTTTTTTAAGTAGTTCTTTTAGCTTTTCTTTTTATGTCAGGTTGTACAATTTAATGTGTTTCTTTCGAAATACATTGACCACATGCCTTGTGAGACGTATCTGCGTGCTGTGCACTTCCCTTATTTGTTGAGGTGAAGAGTGTTCATGGTAGATTTAGTTATATTAATAAATTTCATGTGTTGCTAGAGAATAATGTAGTAGGAAACTACATGTTTTTTTGACTTCATCAATGGTTTTTGATTATGTTTTTAAGCTTTCCATAATCTCCATAGAAATATATTTGCAATGTTGAGTTCCCCTCTATTAGAATTTTTCAGCAGTTAAGATTATGACATATAAACATATAATTATAATTATATGAGAGACAAATCTAATTATATGAGACATATATGTTACATGTCATAATTTTAAGTAGTGGATATGTGTAGTGTATACATTAAGTCCATTAAAGGTTTTTTCAGAACTTAGAACTATTACACTGGCTCATTAATGGTGATTTATAATAAATTAGAATGATTGTGCGACATACCAATAGTGGAGCGTGGAAATGAGAACTCATACATGAAAAATATGTATTTTAGAGCCCACTTGTGGTAAAGGTAATTCAAATCTGGGACATTATCTGAATGAGTGTATTTTGTTTATGTTTTTGTTTAATTAATAAGATATTGAATAGATTTGCGAATGATTGCATTACCACCCTTGGACTGGAGCTACAGGAGAGGGAACAAGACTCTTGTGGCAAGAGATGCTTCGATCCAAGTTTATAGGCTGTTGCTGTCAATAAAACTATAATTCTCTTGGACTACCTTTGGTAATTGCATGTGGCATTGAATCATATGTGAAAAATGAGCCCACAGCAACATTATCACATTGTGTTAATGATGCTAACAACACCTTGGATAGAAAAGCTATCATCATCATTATCATCATCAATCAATGTTGTTTGTGTATTACAAAAATTCGAGGAACTAACTGGGACCTTATAGCCAAAAGAAGAGCGCAAGCACAGTTTCAAATATCAAATCAGCATCATCATTATAACGAGACATTATATCATTTGTTTCTCACGTAATAAAAATCAAAACCATTGACACTCAAAGCAACACGACACTACTACACACACGTCATTCCTCTTTCTCTGTAACAACAAGCTCCGATGAACTCGGACTCGGGCATGGACTATTCTCTCCCACGGATTCCTCTTCCTCCTCCTCCTGGTACTGCTGGCCCTGGGAGTTCACTGCCTCGCCCTCTCCTGTTCTCTTCTCTTCCTCCTTCTCTCTGAGCGTTCTTATGGATGTAATCCTCTGATTAAAATATAAAAATCAATGAATTATTTTGAAATTCTAAATTAGATGGGAATGATTTTATTGATAGAGTTATTTTCATTTTCTCTCTAACGAGTGACAAATCGTTAATTTTCCCTTTATAGATTCAAGAATTATCATTTTATCCATTTTTTTAAAACTCCAGTTAACATTAATTTAGGATTTTTTTTTTCAAACGTTGTTTAAATCAATAAAGGGAAAATGATGATTCAGGAGAAAAATAAAAATAACTCTTATTGATGCGGGGAAGCGATATACATACCTTGCAGTAAGATTTGAGTTGGTTTAATCTGTACAATCTATCAACCTCGAGTTCGAGTGTCTTCTGAATCTCACCTCTTTGCAGTATCTGCTCGAAGTGAGCGTCCATGGCTGCAGCTCTCTCTTCCAACATCTTGTCAGTTTTGTCTTTGTCCGATCTCAGCCTCTCCATCTTCTTCCGAATGGCGGTCAGCTCCTCTGCCAGCGACGCGTCCATCTGGGCCACCACCTGTTGGCTGTTCAAATCTCCACCTGTTGACTTCTGATCCGTCCATTGCGGCTTGGACTTGAGCTTGGGAGTGGTGGTGGTGGCGACTGGAGAGTTAATGGGGTGGAGAGGCTTCCGGCCTGATTTGGGTTTGAGTTTCTGGTCTCCGGCGGCCATTTTTTGTTTGAAGAATGGGGAGATGGCGAAAAATTTGTAGATAGAAATGGGGATGAGAGAGGAGGATTTTTTAAAATGGAATGGAGCCAAGTGACAACGGCTACTTTAATTTATAACAAAAAGACAAGAATTTTTTTTTTTTTTTTGAAATTAAAAATAAAAAGATAAGAGATTGAGATTTTAAAAAAGAGAAAAAGACCATAAGTTATAGGATTCCACAAATTATTTATTATTGTTTTTCAGAGTAGTGAAATGACACTGACAACCCTCCTGTTGTCTCCAGTCACGTATAGGCCACATCAACACAGCCCACTTGCATTAAATTTAGTTTTTATTGGAAAATCAATGATCCTATTTTCTCCCTCACGTAATGCCAAAATCTTTTATTATTTTTAAACATATCTAATATTCTATTTATTAATTTATAAGATAAATAACGTATAAAAATATTAAAAAAAAACTCATTATCATTAAAAATAAAGTTTAACTGTTTGTATAAAAAGGATAAAATTATAAGAACACCCTAATCGTTTCAATCATTGTAATAATAGTAATAACGATAGAAAAAAAAATAAAAATAAAAATTATGTAGGAATAATTAATAATTTCCTTAAACTAGAAGGGAAAAACGAGATTACCCTTAGTTTTGAATGGAAAACGTCAGTTTTTGCGGCTCATCTTTGCTTTAGCCCACACCGTTAGCGTGCCCTACTGGAGCATTCAAGTTCATTAGGCAAATGTCACTCATTTACTCTTATATACTTTGAAATTTGACAATGGGTCATCAAGGGCCTATTAGCTCAGTTGGTTAGAGCGTCGTGCTAATAACGCGAAGGTCGCAGGTTCGAAACCTGCATGGGCCACTCGTTTTGCCTTTTTTTTTTTTTTTTCACTTTTTCCCTTCTTCTCGCTTTCTTGCTTTTTCAAGAGTCTGACTTTGTTGAACTACCAAATCAAAGAACAAGACGCTATAGAAAGTAAAATGAAACATGCACAACATTAAAGTAACACAAACTTGTTAAACAGTGGCAGCAATCAGGTTTCAACTAGAAATAACAAATCGGTTGATCTGATCCTCCGCTGTTTTTATCAGCTACTTGAATATTTACAACATGGTTTTCTTGAGAAAAAGAATACATGGTCGTGACACCCTAAGAGAGGGCCACAACTAAAGAGAACAGTATTGCATAATTTGATGTTGTATGGAATGATACTAACTTTCATTGTGCATCATATAAAAATAAAATATGAAGGCCAAAAAAGAGCATTTCAATCCCAGGAGAGATGTGTGTGTCTACAAGTATCGGAGTGTAGAAAGAGAGAGAAACAGTTACAGGTGTGCTTGAGGATTATAAGTAATCCATTGGAAGCTCCCATTCATCCTCTGTATTTCTCGTCTTTGGATGGAATTTCTGGCGGTTGAAACTTCGTCTTTTGCTTCGGTCGTGATCAAATTTATCAGGCCTTTTTTCATCGTCTGAATATTCTTCAAGTTCGAGCATGGACGTTCTTGCATTCTGGTTGTCCCACAGACCCTGGTACAAATATGTCAGCGATTTCATTAATGCGATGGACAGGATTAATAAAAGTTTTCATCGGATGGGATTGAAATAAAAAGGGTGTGGATACTACAGCAATTGGTTTCTCTAACAATGAAGCTTTGGGACACCCTTAAACCCTGGATGACTGAGGATGATTAATAGGTTTTAAGATGTAGGCAACTCTTCAAGCCGAAAAGAAAGTTGATTTTCACTATAACCAGTTAGCTTGTGGAATTAAGGGCAGGGGCTGGCAGTACCAGTTCACAATTTCCAAATATTTCCTAGAATGAATGGATGATTTTCACTAACTAGCAGTTTAAAAATAGTGATGGAATTGAAGTGTCAAACTGCATGCTTACAAACCGTCAAAAAGTGTCTATACATATCGTGATTTATGAACTAAGGTACCTTAGTTAGCCTTTGCATGTGTACAGCTGCAGCTTCGTGAACAACTACTGTGTCAGATATAACTTCGAGTACATCCTCGACAAGCAAAGCATAAGTACTCACCTGGAATTATTAGAAGCAGATTGCATATGAGCATTGTATAGGAATTGTTCGTAGGATAGATGTACACTGAGTCATATGGTGTACACAGCTGAACATGCAAACATTTGTTTTATCGTAGATAGAAAGGACCAGTCAGCCTACCAAACTTGATGGGATAATTGACATTCCAAATGAATCAAGCTCAAGTGATTCAACGGCTCCTGAATTAATGTTGAAAGTGTACCCTCGCACCTGAAGATGTGGTATCATGTGAGAATGTTAAACCTTAATATGACAATCTAGCATGTGACGAATAAAATCTGAATTCACCTTCCCAATGTTTCGCCGACCTGGTGTGACGACTCTATATCCCACCTAACAAGCATCAAACATCATGCTCTTAAAATTAGAATGCTAATATAAAATATTGTTAGGACCAATCAAAGAGAAAAAGTGGCAAATACAACAAAAATGGGGAGACTGGTAAACAAACACCTACCAATGTGTCAAGTCCAACCATTTTAAAATCATTCTCCATTACACTCTCATCCTCAACAAGTACAACATCACCAACCTGTGTAGAACAACAAATTGAACATCTTCAAGGCTCATGTAAGTACAGATAACACATACAACGGCACATAAATGGGTTGCAGCTCCATTATACAGCATGATTCTCCTGATCAAATCAGCGATACGTAGATGTATAATCAAAGGAAATGCATACAAATTAATGCCACAATAACACCATATAGACATCGTCGACCTAATTAATTAGGAAGTGGACCAAAATCATGAACAAGCAGTAACCATACCATCATGCCACATCCAAGTGGAAAAATGGACAGGGAGGGGGTGTTCAGGCAAACGAAAAGAACCATTGCCAATTATTTAAACAACAAACGAAAGGTTCCTCAACAAGATAATTGTTGACAATTAAACAGTTGTCAAACTAAACTAACTACATCTATTTCTGTAACACGTACAATATTCAACATTTACCAGCCATACCATACACAACTAGATAAACATACTTACAAGTAGTAGTACCTGACTGACATCCTCAAGACGAAACCTTTCTGCTTCACCAGAAAACAAGTTTGGCCTCACTTCAACTACCAACACCACCCACTACCAAAATCACGAAAAAAAAATAAATAAAATCAACTTGTACAAGAAATACCTAACTAGTCATGAATGAAACAAGTAGCCATGTAACACTTACAGAGGCAGTGTCCACCCAAAGCTGGGTTACAAAACCCAGAGAAACAGCAGATTGGATGCTGAATACTTGCTTTGCCAGCATGTTTGACCTCTTCATGTTCTGTCTGCCTCTTCTCAGCCTGACCTTCTTCTCCAAACCTACCCCACCCTTCTTCTCTTCAAACCCCACTTCACTTCTCTTCTCTTCCTTCAATTCAACAGCTTTGGACTCAACATCCACGTCTTCCTTCAACTTCAACTCCCCAAACAAATCCTGGTTTCTGCTCGGTTTGTAACAGCTTTTGACAAGTTGTGAGTTGCCATTTCCGACACTAGCACTGTTTTCTCTCCATTTATGTGATAAAGTTCCAATCTTGAAGACTGAGGCTGGTGGGTAGAGAGGAAATGAGCTTGTGCATTCACAGATTCTGAAAACCCTAAATTGTAATTGCATGATTGGATTTTGTCAAATTTAGGAGGAGATGCAATCTCCAATTTTCATATGTTTATCAACCCTTTTTTTTTTTTTTTATGTAAAAATGAGATAATGTGTTTTCATATAATTAAAAATCTATTATCAAAATTACATATGATTTACTGTAAAAGTGATTAAATATTTGTGTTGACTTTAAAAGATTAAATATTTAAATATTATATTTTATCATTTAAAATACAAGTGAAGAGTTTGTATTAATAGGAATTATTCTCTTTTTAATTTTAAAAAGGTGAAAATAGTTATCTTATCTTCAATTTTATAAATGTGAAAGAGTTACTTTTCTTCGATTTCAAAAGTGTGAGAAAAGTTTACCTCTCTTTTATTTTAAAGGTATAAATTATGATTGTCCTTTTGATATAAGTTGTTCTCTTTTCAATTATAAAATTAATCATTCAAATCATGTTATTGTTATTCTATCTCAATAAATTTTGATAATTCTTTAATATATAAAGTTTTATTTTTAAAATAATAATATATTCAAAAAATTTATCTAAATTATATAATAAATTAATTTTGTAGTTATTATATTAATTTTAAAATAATATATTAATAATATAATAATTATATATAAATATATTATATTATTTTAATAAATAAATTTAGATAAATTTTTGGATTGTGTGTAGCATCATGCTGTCTCAAATTTCCACCACTAGAGATTACGAACAAAGAACAAAATGAATGGATTGATCCACCTCAAAACTTATGATGTGTACATTGACGGACATGTGGCCGTCCATATGGGATTCTCGGATTTTAAATGTCCACCGACTTCCCCAACCTCGACAAAATCACCTGACTTATTTATGAAAAATGCATGGAGTATGGTGTGGATTGAGGATGGAGTCCCTTGTAATAATGACATTGTAAGGTTGATCTCGAGTTTGGATTAATTCCTTCGTCCTTTATAAAGAATCAAATTTATTTTGTTTTTATTAGTAAACATATCTTAAGATTAAATTAAACAAAACTCATAATAGATGATCACATTCATCTTTTTTGGAAAAATTTTAATTTCGTTCGTAATGTTTAATAAAATATTATTTTTTTATTAACGTTTGTATTTCGAATTCTCGTTATTCCTAACGTTTCGAAATGTATCAATTTAGTCATTCTGACCAAAAAATGATAATAAAACATGAGAGACATAGCAAAAAAATGAATTTATCCTTGATATAATTTAAAATAATTAAAATGACGTAATTATCCCTTTAAAAACTGATAATTATAAAATAATAATCTCTATTATTATAATATTATCATTGACCACCTTCCAATTAAATTATGACACATCATTTAATCAATTTTTTTAATTCAATTTAAGTTAGTAAATATTTTAATTAAAAATATATTATTTTTAATATAAAAAAAAAATTACTTCATCTTCCACCTCTCATCGTCTTCCTCATCTCTAATTTCATCTTCTACATTCATCAAAATCATCATCTCCATCATTTTCATCAAACTAATATCACTCAAATTAAACATCAACATCAAACTAAGCATATCTCAAATCTAAAAAATATATATATTTTACAATTAAAAAAAAAAAAATTGGAGATGACAATCTGTCTCTACCGTTTAAGACTAGTCTCCAACAATGAAGATTTTGTGGTCTTCATCGTCGGCGACTGATCTCCGACAATGGAGACCAGTGTTAGTCTCCAGCTAGAGACCAGGTCGAAGACCAGGGTTCTAATCTCTGGTCAGTGGAGACCAAGGTTCTGGTCTCTGGTCTGCATTTCGGTGATGGAGACTAGTTTTTTGGTCTCTCTCGCCGAACAAGAAAGGTCTCCCATGGAGATCCTGATTTTTTCTTTTTTTCAATTAACTTAAAAATATTTTTTATATATTAAATTCAAAATATAAAAATATACATTATATTAAATATTTATTAAAAATATGTAAATATATTCAAGTTAAAATGATCAAATTAACCATCTTTCTGTTAAGGTTGACTAATATTTGACTAACAGAATAACTAAATTGATATATTTCTAAAACGTTAAGGATGATTGAAATTCAAAATACAAACGTTATTGAAAAAGTAATATTTTATTAAACATCAGGGACTAAAATTAAAATTTTCTCACTTTTTTTTTTTTTTTGGCTTTTGATGGCTGGGATAAATCTAGGGATCAACTGCGACTAAGTAAGGTTTTTGATCACATTCACGTTCATATATAATTATTTATTTTTTTGATAAAATTAAAATTTGATATAAATATTTTGCCATGTAATTAAATAACTATGGTATGATTATTATTTTTAAAAACATATTATATACAAACTTCATTGTTATCAAGTTGAATAAATAATAATAGTGGTATTTATTATTTGTTTTTTAACTAGATTAAGAGTAGTAGAGTAACACTACTCTTGTCAAGTTTTATCTTAAATTTTTATTCTAGCAAATATGAAATGTGTTAACGTCGGAAAATTGTTTCCTTAGTCAACGAGGTTGTTTTCGGGCCCAAGCTGCAGTTTCGGACGGTCAATGGAATGCATGCAAAGTAATAAGAATAAGGAAGAGAGGTTAGAGGCGAGGAGGAGGAAACACAGAAGATTTTTAGAGTGGTTCGACTCAAAAAGATGTCTACGTCCACTGTTCACTCTCTCACTATTGGCAGAGTAACGACCCTTAGAAAAATTGGATTCTCTTTACAGTAAAAATCATCCCCTATTTATAGAGGAAGGGGACATGCTACAGTAAAACATAATAAGACAAAAGTAAACAGTTAACTACAATCACACTGACAGACAATATTTAATGCGCCGGAATCTCAATTAATGCGACTGACAGTGCATTAAATACGGTAGAAAATACATTAAATGCGGCAGAATCCGTCACATCCGAGGTCTGCCTAAGGGAGATTTCTGATGACCGGGTTGGATATGCAATGATGGGTTGTCAAAATCACGGTCACAGCTTCTGGCGGATATAACGTGCATGGCACGTCTTGGAACTGTACTCTGCATGACGCTGTTGATTTCTGTTGACCTGAGACTCTCAGGAACGAGGCAGATTGATTTTTCGGCAGACTGAGTGCCAAATCAGTTGGGAGAATAAGAGGATCTCTGACAAGTTCGGCTACCTGGAGAGTTGAGGAGGCGTCTTATGGGTCGACATATTCGCAGTTGATTATGACAGTGAGGCGGACGATAACATGAGTGAAAGAGTCGGTACGCGGCCACGCTCAGAGATTAGCGGTCAGCTCAGTCAGATAATCTCGGATGAGAAAGGTTTGTTGGACATTTCTGACGGATGGCTCCGCTTAGGGGATATCTTGGTCAGGCGATGATGGCGGAGAAGCAGTTGGTCAATCGTGGCGGACATTTTGGCGGGCAAAATTAGTCGTAACAGATGGCGGCCAGCGGTAAGTCTGAGAGATGAAAGCCATCGGCCAGCAACGACCAGCGGTCGAACTGAGCAAATAATGCTGATGGAGAATTCGGCGATCTGAATGGCGGAGAAGATAGCGGTCAGGCTGAGCGATAGTGATCAGCGGTCACGACAAGCGCCCACTAATGGGCCCCTTTTTCAAGAGAATGGACTGGATGGGTGGCGGATGATTTGGGCTTCTGGGTCACTGGGCCTGCACTGTAGATCCGTCTGGGCTCGATTATTCTGATCGCTAATTTATCCATAACAAAATGTAATTTATTATGTCATTCTATTGTTTTTGCTGTGAAATGATATTTTTAAAATGTAAAAATAACAAATTATATATGTTTTAACTCTTAACTTTGAGTGCTTTTGTACTCTTTCGTGTAAGTTAGAACATAAATGTATAGATAAAAAAAGAAAATTGATATATTTGAATTCTTAGATTAAAATGGAAATGAGTGCAAAATGTTTTCAAACAAAAATGATTTTCTTTAGACCAAAAAAATGAAAAAAATAAATGCTATTGTTTTATTTATAACAAGCCTAACTTCTCATAAAAAATTAAATAATACAAGAAATTTGTAATGTAAAAGATGCAAGAATAATTTAAAAAATAAATTTTATACGCAAAAAAGTGTAAAACAAGTAAAAACACTAAAAAAAAAAAAAAAACAAATGTCTCAAGCAATAAACTTGAAATTTTTTTTCATATTATAATTTGAGTGATATTGATGGCCTGCAGTAACTTAAACTCCATGGCCTCATTTAGGACGCGGGATTAGATTGGATTATTTTCATGAGATTAGATTAGATCAGATAGGATAGAATATGATTGGATAAATTAATATTGTGTATATGTTTAGGGTAGCATGAGATTGGATATATTAACGTTGTGATGTGTTTGGTTCAATATGAGATTGGATAACATCAAATTTAAGTAATTAAATTATTTTTTAAAAAATAAATAGATAGTTGTTTAAAAAAAAAAAAATGCTCCAACGTCGTTGAAGAAACCCAGTTTGTCACCATCGGTCTGCCAGAGCCTCCATCTTCATGTCTCACCAGTGCCGTCGTCGATCGATTCTTCTTCATTAGTGCCGTCGATCGGTTCTGCAGTGTCGTCGATCGTCCAGTGTCGTCGATAGATTCTTCTTCCTCAACGCCAGTCGATTCTCCAGCGCCGTCGATCGTTCAGTGCCATCGATGGATTCTTCTTCGTCAGCGCCTATCGGTTCTCCAATGTCATCGATTGTCCAGTGTCATTGATGGATTCTTCTTCATCAGCGTCGATCAATTCTTCAACCTCGTCAATCATCCAGCGCCGTCGATCGATTTCTTTTATCAGCGCCGACCGACGTTGACTGCACACATTGCTTCCAATCTCTCTTCTGATTCTTCTTCTAGTTCTTCTTCCATGGCTGTAAAAATAGGTTTCAAAAATTAAAAAAAAAAATGGTTGAGGAAGATGAGATTCATTTATACCAGCTGTGTGGGTGAGTTTCATTTAACTCACCAGAGTGTTAAAAATTCAGATGAGATTGATTTTTCAAATCCCATGCCCTTACCAAACATGAGTTTGGATTGAATTTTATCCAAACCCAGACAATAAACATGGCACATGATAATTGTTTTTGACTTAAACTGCATTTAATAAGGGATTTGAATATTTTATACATTTGGGGCACGATTGGATTTGTCTTTAAAATAGTGTTATGAAAAATTATTTCCAAAAATAAAATAATGTTTTAAATTTGATGCTTTTGAAATAAAATGTATGGGGGAGGATTTATTAATAACTATTATATAAAACTGAAAATGATATAGATTGTTTGATATTCTTTTTGAAAATAAGTAAAATAGTTTTTTAGATGAAAAATAATGGTTTATTTGAAAAACTTGTTTTAGGAATGGTAAAAAACATGAAAAAAGTTTTTTTTTTTTTATTTAACTTTTGGAATAATAAATGCTAAAATATTGTTTTCTATTTTGAAAAACACATTTTATAAAACATCACAACAAGTACATACACACCCCATTTTTTGTTTTTAAGAATAAAAAATTATATTTCAAAATTGGATCCAAACACCGCTCTAGTTCTTGGGAGTTGCTATAGATATTGCCGCTCGTTGCATGACAATAATTTGATTGTGTTTTTTTTTTCTTTTTTTTTTTCAAATTTAATGTCAAACAAGTTAGAAATTTATCAAAACCTATTTAATTAAACATTATATAAGCAACGTGTATATTTACTTATTTTTTCATAAAAAATGGAATTGACATATAATGAGATATAGGTTTGTTGTGAGTTACTGAGATTAAACATCACATAAATGATTCATTCTCGAGAATATCTTTTCCTATAAATAATAAGAAAAATATCCTCACACATATAAATAATTACATATTATAGGATTTGAATCTCTTATTACCTGAGTTTGTAAATTCAATACATGTACATTCATGGAATTTTTCTTACAATTTAAGACTCATTTTTTAACGTCAACTATTTAATATGATTTAATGGTAAAATACACACACTTAAGTCGGTAATGCCATATATTTGAGTCATCTCAATACTGCACAAGTGCGCATTAAAAAAAAAAAAAAAAAATAGCTAGCTTAAATTCATCCACTCTTTTTCTCCCTTCAATTAAAAAAATAAATTGCGTGAATATTAAAATAAATGATTTAAGTTAAATTTTAAATTAATAATATGATATATATAAATATATATTAATTTATTTACACATGTCAATAATTTTTACGAATCTAAATAAATATAAAATCATTGGATTGCATTTTATCACACTAATACAATCAATTGATTACCAACTAATTAAATAATATTGTCGTGCCATTAACCAAAAAAATACGTGATTTACAATTCATACAAAACAAAATAAATAAAAGATAAAAATAGAAATAAAAATAAAAAATCAACAATATATACACCAATCAATAAGATAACGATCAATAATGGTTGCGTGCGTACGCTGTATTCCACTACTACACCCACCCCCAACCCAAAACGCATATTCTACACTTTGCCCTCATTCTTAAAAAAGGGAACGGTGGTCTGCTTTCACGACGAGACTTTGACCCATTCATGCTTTATCTTAGTTCATGGATTCAATCTCGTACTATTATATTGTAGATAATTTTTTCATATATTATGAATAATTCTCTCTTACTTTTAGGATGTGATATTCGAGCTATACACCTTAATGCCATACTTTGATTTGTCTCGATTACTATATATATATGTATCAATATTTCAAAATAAGAAAAAAACAAAACACCTGACTACTCTAATATAAATGGTCGTGGATCTTCCTATTTATGAATTCAAGTTTTATTATATATTTTATTTGAGTTTAACTACTTTACTGATAGAATAATCTTATTCATTAATAATAACCGGTGGATATTCAATAATCATATTTATAACATAGTCTAGAGTTGATATTAATATGTAAGATTACCTAACTAGTTTGATAGTCAAATTCATTTGTAAATATAAATGAGAAAATTTTATGCTTTTTATTATAAAATTTATCATTTAAACTATATCGATAAAAGTCTATAAAATTTTTGAATTTCATTAAAATCTATCATTAAGAAAAATTCATCAAATTTTAATGAATCATACAAAAAAAAAACATAACTATTCTAAAATAAATAGTAGTGCATCTTCCTAATTACGGATTTAAATTTTATCATATATATTTTAAAAAAATTATACATTTTATTATAAAATTTATCATTTAAACTGTATAAATAAAATTTTATAAATTTTATGAATTTAATAAAAATCTATTATTTTAAAAATTCATCAAATTTTAATGAACTTTAGAGCGAATACAGACCAAAAGCGGTGCCAGCATCGGAATAAAAACATAACTAACCAATTAACCACTACCAACTCGCCACGTGTAGGAAAGCATAAAATTTGCATTAAAAAGATGCGATTGACGCACGTTTTGTTCTTGTAAGCGGCTACGCGACCTCTTCGTTTCAAAATCAGGCACCTTTCTCGTTTATAAGAACTCTCCTTTTCTCTCTTCTGTGTTTCCCTTTCTCTGCATTCTTCCCAGGCAAGTCCTTCACGTCTTCTCTCTTTTTTTTTTTTTTTTTCATTTTGTATAGTTTTTATTAGCGTTTGGTTGCTGAGAAACTTGCAGCAAAACACCCCGCTGTTGTTTTTTGTAATATAGAACCCATCTGGTTGTGGGATCATCAGTGTTAAATTTGCTTGCTTTTCATGTTTTTATGATGAATTCTGATATGTTTCTGATATCTGACGTGTTCTTTCTTTGAAAAACAATGATTTGAGTTGACGTGTTCTTTCTCCATAATTTTTGTTATGTTAAGTGTTGTTTGGTTGCTGAGAAGCTGCAGGAAAACATAGGAAAACGTCCCACCCCACCTCACCATTTTGTTTGTACTCCAGTACCCATCTCGTTGTAGCAGCATAAGTGTTAAATTTGTTTGCTTTTCATGTTTTCATGATGAATTGTGGTATTTTTTTATAGAAGAATAATTTTTTTTTAACGGTTTTTTTGGAGGATCTGAGTTCTTGGGGGTTGTTTGTTGTTTGTTATTTGATTTGATGGATTGATATAGTATGTTTTGGTGTTTTTTTTTTAATGATGTTTCCATGATATGTTGTTTGGCCAGTTGTTATTTTTATAATGATTTTTGAATATTGGTTGTCCAATATGGTAAGTGATCATGGTTTGGAAATTGTCCAAGTATGCTTGTTGTTTGCTGTTTTTATGCTCTAATTTTGTATGTTTTGGTGTTTCTTTATGCTGTTTCCATTTGTTTGCTTTGCAAGTTTTATTTGTAACGTAATTGTATAGTCTTGTTACTAGATTAAGCATTAAAGTTTGGATGCAGTTTTGGGACTTGATCTGATTTTCGTGCTTTGCTTTTTAACATTGAATTGCAGGTTTGACAACTTGATCTTCATGAATTGGAGAACTACTGGAGCATCCGCTGTTTCCTGCAACTCGGGAAACAAGAACTACTTCTTTTCCTGGCTTCTTTTTTGCTTACTGCCAAAGTTTCTAGGGACTCCTATTGCGTATGTGCCCTTCTTGTTGACTAGGGCCATTGACAGGAGCCCTTCAACGGTGCTTCGTTTGGAGAATTTTGAGGGAATTTAGCTCAAGTGGTGATTCATTCACCAACTGCCAGAGCTTGGCGACATGGTTTCTACCGCAACCTGCATGTGCAAACCACTCCAGACTCAGCTACTTTTTCCTGTGAACCCTCCAGATGCTGTTGAGGTTGATCCTGTTGAGCTGGATTTCTCTGATGTATTCGGTCCTGTTCCAGTTTATCCCTCAACAGAAGTGAGTTCTGTTGATTTAGGAAATTCTGTGTTTGCTGCTGCAGATGTGAGTGAGATAATTTATGAAGATCCAGTTGTTATTCACAACCGATCGCATTCTCTGGTTGGCCCATCTTCATGTGTTAGTAAATCGTTGAAGGTAAGCACACTTGTGCTACATGAGACAGAGGATTCAGTAGAACTACTTGACTGCGTCAAGCAACTGAGCATCAAAGAATCCAAGGAATCCTCCATCGAAGATTGTGCTGATGGTAAACCACTTGAAAATGTCAATGGATATGGCAATAAGGTCCCTAGTGTGGGCATCGAAGACTTTGAGTTTTTGAAGGTTGTAGGGCAAGGTGCATTTGGGAAAGTATACCAGGTGAGGAAGATACATTCATCAGAAATATATGCAATGAAGGTTATGCGGAAGGACAGGATAATGGAAAAAAATCATGCCAACTACATGAAAGCAGAGAGGGATATTTTGACAAAAATAGATCATCCGTTCATTGTCCAGCTCAAATACTCATTTCAGGTGATTTTCAATGTTGATCATCATTTCTTGGAAAAATTAGGATTTTTTACCATGGATTGTTAGAACTGTGGTTCTCCTTGAATACATTTTGGAAGTATATTTGTCTTGCTCTTTTGGAAGACTAAGTATGAGTTGTTTCTTGAAATTCAGACCAAATATAGATTGTACCTTGTGTTGGATTTCATAAATGGGGGGCACCTCTTTTTCCAGCTTTACCACCATGGCCTTTTCAGGTATGTTTGAGCTTTGTCATTAGGACAAGTTTTTTGATTGCTCAAGGCATGAGGTTGATTAACTATTGTGAGCTTGTATCAGAGAGGATCTGGCGCGTTTTTATGCTGCTGAAATTGTTTCTGCCGTTTCCCATCTTCATGCAAATGGCATAATGCATAGGGATCTTAAACCTGAAAATATTCTTTTGGATGCTGATGGCCATGTACTTCTCTCTTTCTCTCTCCCTTCATATATGTCTATAAATTTATCAATAGAAATTTGGACTGGCTGAGGCCAGGGCTGAGAAGCATATGCTGTTCCAGACCTGTGCTCCACCGGCACTTGATAAAAAAGGAAAAAGAAAAAGAAAAGACATCTGACGTTTAAATTACCATTTAATGTAGGTAATGTTGACTGATTTCGGCCTAGCAAAGCAATTTGATGAGAGTACAAGATCAAATTCAATGTGTGGAACTGTTGAATATATGTCACCTGAAATTGTCCTTGGTAAGGGCCATGACAAGTCTGCAGATTGGTGGAGTGTGGGAATTCTTTTATATGAGATGCTCACAGGGAAGGTTGGCGTTTTCCCGTATTATCCCTATGTGATTTGTGTTGTATCTGTTCTGAAATTTATTCTAACTATTACTCATTTTTTCAACCTGTGCAGCCTCCTTTTGAAGGGAACAGAGGGAAAGTCCAGCAAAAGATAGTGAAGGATAAGATCAAGCTGCCAGCTTTTTTGACAAGCGAAGCACATTCCTTGTTGAAAGGGGTATGTGTTCGAATTCTTAATTTTTGCTTTGCTTATCATAATCAGTAACTTTCTGTTTGAGATGATGCCATCTGTAGTTGTTCTTAACTATCACTCTCCCCAAACTCAAAATCCTATAGGGAGCTTATAGTTTGAAACAAAAGGCTGATTGATGATTATATCATAACTCAAAAGAGTTATTTCTTTGCTTCCATTTTCCTTGTATTTGGAGGGGTTTCAGGCGGATATCCGAAGTGCAGATATTGGTGTTCATGAATGAGTGAAAACGCTGAGAAAATTTGATTGTCTGTTTGTTGTTTCAGCTGCTACAGAAGGAAGCAAGCAAGCGCCTAGGTAGTGGACCTACAGGAAGTGAGGAAATCAAGCGTCACAAATGGTTCAAACCAATCAACTGGAAGAAGCTGGAGGCAAGGGAAATCCAGCCCAGTTTCCGTCCAGAAGTTGCAGGGAAGCAATGCATAGCCAACTTTGAGAAGCGCTGGACTGACATGTCAGTGTTGGATTCCCCAGCTGCTTCCCCAAAGACCAATGTGAACCCGTTTGTTGACTTCACTTATGTGAGGCCCGCAGCCTCTTTCCTTGTGGGGAATAGCCCCTCATGTTAGGCATATGCACATCATATGAATAGATGGTGTGTATCCACAGTGGTGCTTCAATTTAAAAGCCTCTTGCTAGGTATATGAGTTCGATCTGTGAAGTAATTGGCGAAGATAATTTCACCAGTAAACTAACAAAAATCTATTTTGATCTACGTACTATAATATAAATACTTGTTTTCAAACTTTTGTACTGAGTACTAATTTTACTACCGTGGTTTAATAATAAAGAGTCATTTCAGCCTACTAATATTCTGAGTTTGAATTGCTCCAAGTGGTATCTCAAAAAAAATACTAACCTTGCTTCCCTTTATATTGCTTTTTGGGAATCTCATTATAACAATGGTAATTTAATTAAATTTCATTGTCATTATTGGGGAGGCCATAATTGCATTTTCAAACAAGATGAGGCAACTCAAGTTCCTGGGCCTTTTATCAGGAATTATAAGCATCCACATATTTGCTTGTACATGGATAAAATAGAGAATGAAACGTGGCACAAACGTGGCTCTTCAAAATAAAACAAAACATAACTAAGTAAGTTAGCTCCTTGTGGTAACCATAATAAACTGCCACCAATGGCTTCTCTCTTGTCTCCAACAACAATTACACCACAACAGAATCGCAAAATCATCTGCTTCTCTTCTTTAAAACCCTCTTCCCAGTGCAATTTCTTGTCTTTGTCAAACCGTTTTAGAAGCAATCAAGGAAGGTGCAAGTGCAATGCATTTTTTGGCAGCATCCCAGATGATGTTGTGGACCAGTCAATGTCTCAGCTCCCTGTTTTCCAATCTGGGGTGGTGCAGCTTCAGAGATTCAGTGAAGAACTATCGGATTTTCAGAGGTGGGGTTTCCTGGTTTTTGGTGGGCTGACATGGGTGTACTTGACCGCAAGACCAGGTGTTCTTGTGGGTGCCATTGATGCATACCTTCTAGCTCCATTGCAACTGGGTTTGGATAACTTGACTGGGAGGAGAAGCCTGAAGAGGACTGACTTTGTCATTGGAGACAAACTTGGAGAAGGGTCTTTTGGTGTTGTATATTCTGGAGCAGTTGTTCCAAAAGATGTGACCGTTGAAGATATAGGACAGAAAAGGGGAAGAGGAAGATCACTAGAGTTGGATAGCAGGTTCAAGAAGAAAGTCATTCTCAAGAAGGTAAAATTAAGTCTATGATTTGATCATCAGATGATTATGTTTTTATTGTTGCATGTTTGATACCAATTGTTTTTCTTAGTATCTGTGTTCATTCAAGTTTTAGCATTGTTTTTAGGGACAAAATTTCAGCTTTTCTCATCTGTTATTGAATTGTGAATTAGCATCATTTGGAATTATTTATGTTGAAGAGCTATTAAGTGTTTGTGCTTACATTTGTATTTGGACTTAATCAACATGTCAAGTCAGTCAGCCTGACAAGTAACGCGGTGTATTAGAGAGCAGTCATTTCTTATATACTTAGGTTTTTGAATCTGATAGCCACTAACAATTTAAAGCCTCAATTTTTTGCACGATTAATAGATTGTGCTGTGTTGAGGACCTCATTATAAATTCAATAAGAAATCCTAACCGTCATGACTTGCATCACATAATAGGTTAAAAACGAATCAACCAGTCCATAAAATCGGGTAGATTGATCCTTTAAAATTATATTACAGAATTGACCTAACCCCAGCCCAAGTATTTTCAAACAATTATACCCAGAAAACTGAAATAAATAACAAGACCTTTGTCTTGCAAACTTGCAAGGTTTTATAAATATTTGTCAATGAGATAGTCATAGAATACAAATCCTAAGCTTAAACTCCTATTTATGGCGAAACTAGCCTCCTAATTCCTTTAGGAAACAAGATTTCTTTTGGAATAAAACTCTAAAAAATAAATATTATTTAATAACAACAGGAAGCAATAATCAACCAATTAAAGAAAATAATGTCTAGCCTAAAATGGAAATAGTATCATAAATAAAATGAAAACCCGAACAAATCCTACAAATCAGCTCGCACAAACCAGTCTGTCGCGACTTGCACCGTGAGCTGCATCTACCAACGCAAGTCGCGTCTAGCAGCGCAAGTCGCATTTGTCTCGGACAAATGGTTGCGAGTTACTTCACAAGATGCGACTCGCGATGCAAGTCACATTCATCTTAGGTGAATGGTCGTGAGTTACAATGCAGGATGCACGTCGTGATACAAGTCGCGATCTGCCTGGCCTGGACTTCGCCCCCTCACATCTTCTCCTAATGTTCTCATCATACTGTTAAGGTGGAAAAAGCAGTCATGAAAAGAGAATAGTCCTAAAATTTTGAAAAGGATGAATTTTGACTTGTGGATTTGATAAATTTGGAAATTCACTGATGCAGGTGAAAATTGGAGTTCAGGGTGCTGAAGAATGTGGGGATTTTGAAGAATGGTTTAATTATCGGCTATCAAGAGCTGCTCCTGAAACATGTGCTGAGTTCCTTGGAAGTTTTGTTGCTGACAAAACAAACTCGCAGTTTACAAAAGGTGGCAAATGGCTTGTCTGGAAATTTGAGGTATATTTGCTCAGCTGAAACTGTAATGAACATTTGAATTACCAGTCTGAAAGTCCTATCACTAACTAGTCAGTATCAGTTACAAGTGCATTGCATGAGGACAGAAAAGACACTTTGAATGATAATAGAATTTTGCTACTATATAGTTTCTGTACAGTTATTCGGTAGTTACCAAAAAAAAAAAAAATATTTTTAATCTTTTTTTTCTATTATAATTTTTGAACCCTTGAATTTTATAGACCCTTGAATTGCAATCTAATGATTATCAATCGATCCATGCTACCGTACTGAACGTGTATGGTTACCATAATAATAATATGTCTAGAGGATATACATGCTCAAGTAGCATGGCATTAACATTACTGATTTTTCTTGATGTCTTTATTGTACTTTGAATGAACTTGGTTGTTAAATGCATATGAGGATTTGTGCTCAATTCTGAGTTCACATTCCTGCACTAATTGTAGGGATGTCCATGTGACAGGGAGATCAAAGCCTAGCTGACTACATGAAAGATCGCAGCTTCCCTTTCAACTTAGAGTCTGTCATGTTCGGTCGTGTCTTGGAAGGTGTAGATTCTATGAAACGGAATGGATTGATCATCAAGCAAATAATGCGCCAGATTATTACTTCACTTAAAAAAATCCACGGCACAGGCATTGTTCATCGAGATGTTAAGCCAGCCAACTTAGTGGTAACAAAGAGGGGACAGATCAAGCTCATAGATTTTGGAGCAGCCACAGATCTTCGGATTGGTAAAAATTACGTACCTAATCGTACGCTGCTCGATCCTGATTATTGTCCTCCTGAACAATATGTACTCCCAGAGGAAACACCAATTCCACCTCCAGAGCCTATTGCTGCTTTGCTTTCTCCAATTCTGTGGCAGGTGCCATATCTCAACTTCCGTTTTCACTCTTTCTAAAATGTTTGAAGATATAATATTCTTTGTTGCTAATTTTTATACATTCACGCATTTAGTTATTAATTTAATCTATTGCTCGATTTCATGCAGTCCTTGTGAATGCACAGGTTTCCTTTCCCTATACCGTACTACTATCTTTATGTTCTTTGAAGCACTAAAGTGGAGTTAACTATTATGTGTTGCAGCTGAACAGTCCCGATCTGTTTGATATGTACTCCGCTGGGATTGTGCTCTTGCAAATGGCAATACCAACCTTAAGGTCTATGGCAGGCTTAAAGAATTTCAATTTGGAAATAAAGACAGTCAATTATGACCTGAATAAATGGAGAGAGTACACTCGATTGAGGCCTGACTTCAGCATCCTTGATCTTGACTCAGGAAGAGGTTGGGATCTAGCCACAAAGCTTATTTCAGAGAGAGGTTTCCTTAGAAGGGGTCGTTTATCGGCTGCTGCTGCTTTAAGGCATCCTTATTTTTTGTTCAGTGGTGACCAAGCAGCCGCCATGCTTTCAAAATTAAGCTTAACCAAGTAGTGAACTTCTTGCCGATGTGAGTACACTTCTTCTGTGGTTGTGATAGATCCTCATTTCACACTCTCTCTCTATATTAGCTTGTTTTGGATGGTTTCACTTGAGAGTGTGTCAAAATAGTTCATCATATTTGGAAACAGAAAGTTTTTATGTACTTCTGCTGGAATTTCCAACCATCCTCTCTGCTGTTACACCCTATAATTTTAAGCAGATAGATTATTCTGCTTAGATACTCTTAACCAAGAGATAAAAAAGTTTCCTTTTCTGCTTTTTCAGGGACAAAAGAATGGAAAGAATCATCAATGCAAATGGCTTGTTTGACAATTAATCAGCCTTTCCATTATTGATCTGATGATTCAGATACATCTCTGCCTGTTTCTGCTAGAAACATTTGCCGATACAACAGGAGACATCATTATTTTATTATTTTTTTGTAAGTGAATATATCAAATTTCACTCAATTTTTCCACTAAAAATCTAAGTTCTTCTCATTGCAATTTCAGAAAATCTTCTCTTCTACATACCCCTTGTTAACCTGCATTATGTACTTCCCTAGCATTGCCAAATCGCCTTTCAACAACAGGACTGTGATAAAACTCATGTTGTATTCACAAAATCTTGTATTGAAATTCCACATTTACAAGCTTATTTTGTTTAGATATATTAAGCATTCTTGTTTACTTTATGTGAGATTCCCTTCTTATTCACCTGTATATATTTGCCAAACGATTTATTCCATCAGCAATCCAATTCTTACACAGCTTGGACCCTACTCTGCCATTATAACAAGCCATCTTACTACATGGATGAATTCTGTGAGTTGACATGCTAATCCATCCAACGATCTATTATCTATTTTGTTAAGGAAATTTATATCAAGCTAGCAAAACAAATTCTAACCAGAACATGAGATATATCATCACTAGTCATATATGGAAAGAAATTTTGAATGATGCAGAAAACTATAATGCAATTGTTAATGGCAAGCACAGAAAGTACTTTATGTTCATTCTAATGTTCACACACTCTAATTTATGGCAATTTACTTTAGAAAAAAGAATAAAGTACACACAAGGAATAAAGACATATAGTAAACCAGCACAATTTGTTTAACAATCTTCCCAAAAACACATATACTAATAGTGTTTTTCGTCTGGCTAATGAGATTTACTATTTTTATTGACTGGATATGCGATGATGATGATGTAGTAAGTCCATTCCATTTTGGGACATGAATAAGGGATATACCTTAAATTTCATTTTGGAACATGAATAAGGGATTGTGATTCGAATGTTGTGTAAAGTAATTCTTTTGAATGGAATTTTTATTATAAAGTATTTGATGAACATTTTATTGTACCAGAGTTGATGTTACTATAAAAGTGTCAGGTCAATGTAGCATATAACTTTTAACTTCTATGTGAAATTCTGATTATGGTTATACTTGAAAGTTTTAATCAAGTTATGTTCACATAAATCTGTACAAAATGCTCATATTTCAACTTCTTAATTTACAACGATACTGAAAAAATCAGTGATTTACAAATATGTGTGTGAAACGTAAAATAAAATATATTTATTATGTAGTTAGATAAGTTATTTAATAGTGTGTAATTGTTTGTTTTACCAAGTTGAATTAAAAAAAAAATATATTGATTTGGCCAAAAATGAAGGGAGATACTAAATTGTTGGGTTTTTATTTTTTACTTTTTTATTTTTTATTTTTATTTTGAGATACTAAAGGTGTTGGTTTTAATAAAAGTGATTCATGGAAAAACTGATTCAGCTCTTAGCTATACACATGTGTACTACTTTGATTATGTAAAAAGTTAGCATATTTCATAGAAATTGTTATCTTTCATTTGTCTTCAAGTATACACCAAATTATTTGAGCTTAATGATATTATAAAACAAGGAGTCTTTTTAATTAAACTTAGATTAAATAGATGAGTTTCTCTTTAGCATGTGAGTGATTAATTCCAATTAGATAAGAAAGTGAAATCTTGATTCTGACTACTGGATTGTTAGCGCAAGAATCATAACTTCTGAATATCAGTGTTATAAAGTAATTAAACAACATGGTTTAAGCTATTTAAGTGTTGTTTAATCTTTTAATTTATAGATTGGGATAATTCCAACGATAAATGGAAGAAAACTTTGGAATAATAGCAAATAACTTGACATGTCAAGTATCATGTTGACGTAAAATAATGGTCAACCGGGTTCTTTGAAGCCCAGAACTACAGATCAATGTAAAACAAGCAGAGAAGAGAGAGGAGAGGCAAGGAGGAAGAAGAAATATACTAGCTCAATTGGTACCCAGCTTGCAAGTTAAACACTCTTATCCATGAGACCAGCGATTCGAGTGGCAGCTGGGGGAGGCGTGGCTTAACCAACAAATCCCGTGGTGGGGACAATACCTAGAATAGGTGGGACAACCCGGGAAGGGACCCCACAATAAAAAGACACCTTTTTATTGTGGGGTCCCCTCTCAAGCCTCAACTCGCTATCTCGGGCTGCCCCACTTACTAGGTACTGTCCCCCCCCCCCTCAAAGGGATTTCTTTCGCCTCCTCAGAGTCTCGAACCTGGTGCCTAAGGGCTTAACACCAAATTCTTTGCTACTCTGGTACCAATTGAGCTATTAGTTCAATTGGTACCAGAGTAGTAAGGAATTTGGTGTTAAGTCCTCATGCACCAGGTTCGAGACTCTGGGGAGACGAAAGAAATCCCGAACAGTACCTAGTGAGTGGGGCAGCCCGAGATAGCGAGCTGAGGATTGAGGGGGGACCCCATAAGTAGCTCAATTGGTACCCAACTTGCAAGTTAAACACTCTTATCTATGAGACCAGTGGTTCGAGTGGCAGTTGGGGGAGACGTGGCTTAGCTAGCAAATTTCGTAGTGGGGACAATACTTAGAATAGGTGGGACAGCCCGGGAAGGGACCCTATAATATACAACAAAGATTTACGTGGTTCGACCTTAAGAATGGGCCTACGTCTACGGCGCCGGCGCCGGCTCCGATTAGGGGCGACAGTCACTGTTATTCAAGCTTTTCTGGTTACAGTGAGAGAAAAAGTAGAGAGAGTAGAACAACCATCTAACCATCCTCTTTTACAATGTTTTTGCTGCTATTTATAGAGAGGGGAAGGTACTACAGTTACAAATAAGAAAGTATTAAATACTCATTTACATTTGTCAAAGTCTTTTGCTAAAAGCATGGGTGTTTGATATCGACCCATGTTTTGTGGCTGAGAAAGTCAAGCTGCCACAGACTAGGAAGGCTGGTTGTGCACATCACGCTACTGGGAGAGCTGTTTCTGCCCTGGGCAAGCTTGAGCTCGTGAGGTGCTAGTGGCCTGATGGCGCCTTATTGGTCACTAGTGAGACTGGATCGTGCAACATGGGATTGCTTGTCCTGCGCGAACTGCTATGCGAGCTGCTTGTTCAGTCTGCTCGGTTGTTTTAAGCGAGCTAATACTGACACTGGGCCCTTATCCGTGGGGCCAATTTTATTTGGTTTTTAGGCTTTTACTAGTCCATCTGGCGTAGTCCAAAAACACACACAACATAAGCCCCCTAGCTCCTAGTTTGTTTACAAATTGGGAGCTTGATTCTTGCTGGTAAAAGTTGGTTACGCTTGAGCTTACTGCTTTGATGAGATGGAGAAGCACTGAGAGTAAGTTATAATTCATCTCGTTGTGAGGTTTGTTTGACATTTGCTTTATTTGAGCATTGCCTAGTGCTTTTGTCCAAGTCTTTGAGTTTTCTGTGGACTCAAAAGTAAAGTCATTAGCAATAATATGCCTCTCGAGCTATGCCCAAAGGGTGTAGAAACCCGATAATATAGCGAGAGTTTAAGGAGGTTAGAACCTCGGCTGTGCTCTTAGGGCTGGAACTCGAGCTGATACAGATTAAACCTCTCGAGCTACACTTAAAGGATCGGAACTCAAGCTCTATAACGAGAGTTGTTGAGGTCGTGAGACTTTGGTTGCGCTCACAGGGTTGTAACCCGAGCTATATAGCGAGCTGGGCTCACAAGGTTGAAACCTGAGCAATACAGCACAATGTTCTTCTCAAGCTGTCCAGGTAAGTCGCACAGATGGTTCCCAGGCCAATATGGATAGACCTTAGCTAACAGCTTTACATAAACCTCTTTAGTTACGCTTAAAGGGTCATGACCCGAGCTCTATAGCAAAAGTTGGGGAGGTAAAAACCTTAGCTGCGCTTACAGGGTTGAAACCCGAGCTTATATAACGTAATGTTTTGCTGAGCTATTTTTGAGGGTTGTCACTTGATAATAACGTTATTATTCTAGCGAGCTGTGCCCAGGAGGTTGTCACCCGATAATATAGTTCAGATATTTGCTGAGCTGCACATTTTTGGCCAATTTGGCTTGGCAATTAATTGCATAGAGTATATAATTATAGCTCAGCAACGTAATCATTAATATTCAAAAAATAAAATATAACATTTAAGAGCTTCAGCTCAGAATGTTACCGAACATAGAGATATGCCCCTGTGTTGAGGGTTATTGTATGACATGTTTGTGTTTCTTGTTCGGGAGCTTGATGTTGAGCTTATTGAGGTTGCGAGCTCGCTGGTGTCACAACATAGTCATGCAGGCGATCTTGCTTTATCAGGTCTTCAATTGCATCCTTCAAGTCTTTGCAATTCAAGGTGGTATGATCGACCTTATTGTGATAGACGCAGAATTCATTCTACGTTATGCAACGAATAGAAGCTTTTAGAGGTTTGGGCTTCTCAAAACCTTCCTTATCTCTTTCAGCTTCATAGATCCTGTCTTGAGTATTTGATAGGGTACTGTAGTAGTCATGGCGCTGAGGTCGCTTAGCTCAAGGCTCTATTTTGGCCTTCTTAGCGACCTGATTGCTCTCATCATTGGAGCTGTTCGCTTCATTTGACGAGCTGTTCGTTTCATCTCCGTGGTCAGATCACATCTGATTGAAAGCTTCTTCTCATCTGACCTCTTTGGTAGCTCGTTCATAGAATTCACCTAAGTCTTTCACCAGGGATTTATATATGTCTTCATACAGCTTTACATCATTGCGAAGGCCAGTTGAGATCGCTATTAGGATGGTTGCATCTGAGGGGTTTTCTACTTATTGACCTTGCGTCTGAATCTAGCAAGATAGTCTTTTAGTGATTCATCTCTTCGCTGGAAAACTGTAGCGAGATGGCAAGGCGGCGCGAGCTGCTTTTTTAGAGCTTTATACTGGCTTATGAACCTTTTTTGCAATTCTCCCCAACTGCTTATACTGCGAACTGGTAGATTTTAGAACCAGGCTCGTGGGATATTGGTGCAGCGGAAGTTTTGTTTCGAAACGAAACGAATAAACTTAGATAACGATAGAAAACTCACAAATCTTATTACTAAAAACAATGTTGAACAAGTTACCAAACATAAATAACATAAACCTATTTATAATAGTTCTAATCCTAACTCTTATAGAAATAGGAATTCTAACTTAAAGATTAAATCTAAACATTAAAAAACTTAATATCCTAAACCAAAAAGATTTAATAATTCTAATCTAATGAGGAATTGTAAACTTGTCCTACATAAAATCCTTTCCTCTTGAAAAAAACTCGTCCTCGAGTTTTGTGGTTGCAAAGATAACTCGCTCGAAGAAAAATACTCAACAATTTTCGCAATATTGGATCCCACCAATCGTGCCACCCGAAAACACCTTGGCTACCCCTTTGGTACACATGAACCGGGTCGGGTCGGTATGGGTGTGGTCGGGTCTCTTCAAATCTCTCTCTGTTGTCACCGGAATGACCTCTATCGCCGTCGATTTGAGGTTGCTAGCCTTTATTGTTGCTATTCCAAGCCATGCAAGCTCTAATTTGGGTCAAGTCACGCAGTTCTACGTGCCTAAGGTTACAAAACGGGTCGCGGTTGTATAGATCTACATATGGGTGGAGCGAATCGGAGATCCTGAAGTTGAGCGGTGAGCGGACCTCATCGATCTGATGGGTAAGGAAGGTGAGGTCACGGTCAGGTTAAAAAACGGGTTGCACAGGTGCTGTTGGTAAATTCGGGTCATGCTCGGGTTTTGAGTTTAGATCCCGACCGCGCGAGTCTTAGTTGTTCAGATTTCGGTGGTCTGGAGCGACAATCGCATCTATGTGTGGATTAGGAGGCGTTGGTCGT
Source organism: Dimocarpus longan (assembly GCA_022984855.1). Taxonomy (NCBI): domain Eukaryota; kingdom Viridiplantae; phylum Streptophyta; class Magnoliopsida; order Sapindales; family Sapindaceae; genus Dimocarpus; species Dimocarpus longan. Next base: position 2,467,396 of record CM041026.1, read on the forward strand.
CGGTCTTGCAAGTCACCTTGCGAGTCACACAGATTGTGCAGATCTTGTGGGTCTCGATCTGGATCTCGTAAGTCACAACCATCCAGATTTCGATCTCCCTGTCGCCCGCTGTCGTTTTCGGCATCCTCGTCGGCAGTCACCGTCCGGTCACCTGGCAAGTCAGGTTGACGCTCGCCGGCAACTCGCCTCACTTCAAGAGTTAACGCAGCACAAGTCTGCTGAAGACTTTGAAATGTTGCTTCGATTCTATCGAGTCGTTGCTTGATAGTCGCAAACCGCCGTTCGTTGTCGGGGGTTTGTTGTCCACTTGAACTAATTTCAGCCATCAGTCGAGGGCAAACCACGCTCTGATACCAATTTTGGTGCAGCAGAAGTTTTGTTTCGAAACGAAACGAATAAACTTAGATAACGATAGAAAACTCACAAATCTTATTACTGGAAACAATATTAAACAAGTTACCAAACATAAATAACATAAACCTATTTATAATAGTTCTAATCCTAACTCTTATAGAAATAGGAATTCTAACTTAAAGATTAAATCTAAACATTAAAAGATTTAATATCCTAAACTAAAAAGATTTAATAATTCTAATCTAATGAGGAATTGTAAACTTGTCCTACATTAGATATCACCCAAGGTCGTTGGGAAGACACGACACTTGACTAGTGGATCAGTCGTTTGAAGGTCTATCCAGACGTTGAAAGTATTCAGGTGATTATAAGGATCATTGTCCTCATTGTATTGAGAAATTTTGGGGATCTTGAGCCTTTTCGGGAGAGGTCGCATTTCAATTTCTCTGGTGAGAGGGGTTATTTCCCCATGCTAATCACGCTGATTAGGAGAGCCAGAGCGTGCTTTGAGTTGCTGGACTCTTTAGAGGAGTTCTTTTAGCCTTTGATATTGAGACATACGCTCTCTTCTAAGCTCGAACTTGAGGAGCAGTGGCCTGAGGCATTTTCCCTATTTCGCAAGCTGACTGCTTAGTGCGACTCTGCCCACCGCTGATATTCTGCTTCCTTTTCTTGAGCTCGACAATTAGCAACTCTTGTATGAGGACTAAGGGGGTAAGTTGATGCTTGTTCCTGTTGCTGATGGGAAGCAACGGCTTTTGGTCAGGGTGCGCTCCATGCTTGGGTTTCTGCCAACGCCCTCAACGCATCTGCGAGTTGCTGTATTGTGTCTTGCAGAGCTTCTTGTCGTTGATGTAGCTTTTGAAGCCCCCCAGCTGTTGGGACTGCCAAAACTGGCTGATGGAAGGCTGGAAGGAGCTGACTTTCAATAGCGCCGCCTATGAATGAAGCTGTCTACCCTTTTGGTTGACCTGTGATTGCTGCGCTAGAGCTTCTAGTCTTTCTTCCTCTTGTCATGGTTGCTTGAAAATTGGAAAAAAGATGCAGTCTAGGCTCTTCTTTCAACGCCAAAATGTTGACGTAAAATAATGGTCAACTGAGTTCTTTAGCAAGGAGGAAGAAGAAAATATATAACAAAAATTTACATTGTTCGACCTTAAAAATGGGTCTATATTCACGACGTCAGCGTCTGTTAGAGGCGGCAGTCACTGTTATTCAAGCTTTTCTGGTTACTGTAAGAATGAAGAAGTAGAGAGAGGACAGAACAACCATCTAACCATCATTTTTTATAATGTTTTTGCTGCTATTTATAGAGAGGGGGAGGTACTACAGTTACAAATGAGAAAGCATTAAATACTCGTTTACATTTGTCAAAGTCTTTTGCCAACGCATAGGTGTCTGACATCGACCCACGCTTTGTGGTTGAGAAAGTCAAGCTGCCACAGACTGGGAAGGTTAGCCGTACACGTCACGCTATTGTGTAAGCTGTTCCTGCCCTGGACGAGCTTGAGCTCGTGAGGTGCTAGTGACCTGATAGCGCCTTGTTGGTCACTGGTGAGATTGGATTGTGCAACATGGGACTACTTGTCCTGTGCGAATTGCTACGCGAGCTACTTATTCAGTCTGCTCGATTGCTTTCAATGAGCTGATACTGACGTTGAGCCCTTGTCCGCGGGGCCAGTTTTATTGAGTTTTTGGGCTTTTACTAGCCCATTTGGCGTAGCCCCAAAAATACACACAACATATCATAATTTGAAAAATCACTTTTATGAAAGCAAATAATCGGGTTAGAGACATTTTTATTGAACTCTTTATATCTTGAAAGTCAATGTATTTTTTCACACATTTGTTAGAGGATTTGGTTCGAAATTATTATTTTTCAATGACCATGCAAAAAATTAGTCACTACATTATATTCTTTGGTAAATGACAACGGATAAATTGGAATATGTATATTTATGTATCAAGTATTAAGAGATTCATCAGTCTATTTGAAATATGAAAAGGCTCTTATAAAAAATTGGAATATGGTGATCTAATACATCGATATTTATTGTAAATTAATTTAAAAAATAAAAATGAAATTTTATAGGTTCATAGGTCAGTGCAAACATAACTTGAATCCCCCAAATTCCCAAATCCAGTTACAGTTGTGGCTATTGATTCTTGTCAAACTTGATCCGTCTCCATCCCTAATCCAGACTTCAAATTAAATAAGTCAGTCTTATAATTGTAGGTGTGGATTCTTGTCAAATCCTGCCAAATCTAATCGGTCTCCATCACTAATTTAGACTTCAAATTAGTAAGTCGGTTTTACAGTCGTGGGTGCGGATTCTTGTCAAATCTGACCAAACCCGATCCGTCACCATCCCTAATCCCGACTTCAAATTTATAAGTTGGTCTTCCTTTTGTGGTTGCGAATTCTTGTCAAATCCGACCAAACCCGATCTATCGCCATCCCTAATCTAGACTTCAAATTAATAAGTTGGTCGGTGCATATTCTTGTCAAAGCCAACCAAACCCAATCCGTGACCATATTTAATCCAGATTTCAAGTTAATAAGTTGGCCTAAATCCTAATGGGCAGACCAGTCAAACCCACTTGAGTTCTCAAATGGGCCAAACCGAACCCAACCACTTTGGGCCATGAAAGAGCCTGATTAATCGTCCCATCAAGGCACAGTAACAGGTATTCTGTTGCAGTGGTGCTGGTGAAGGGTCAGCTTTCCACCTTTACCAAAATTTGTTCTCTCACCAGTCAGAGAGTTGAAGAAAAAAGAAGAAGAAGAAGAAGACACTAGACTTTCTGGAAGAAAAAGAAAGAAGATGTGTTTGTGGTCAATTAGTGGTGGCTGCAAAGTGTTTTATGTTGTTGGGTGGTGTTTTTTTATTTGTTTTGTCTCAAACGTTAATGGGTCGATTCACGAATACAAAAATGAAGTCTTTACTCGTCAGTCCAATGCTTTCTTCTTCCATGGCGGCAGTGAAGGCCTCTACGCTTCTAAGCATCTTGATTCCTCTGAGTCTGATAACCAGCCTCTCAAGGGCAAGTCGTTTATCAGGTAAATGTGTTATCTTCTTCTTTCAAGCTTGAAATGGGTTCTGTCTATTGGCTTTTAGCTTTGTAGTTCATGTATGTCAAATATTGAGGGACAGAAGCATGTTGTGATTAGTTCAAGTTGTGTTTTTGTTGTTGGTAGTGTAATAAGAATGTCTGCTTTAATGTGTTTGTTGATGTTTTTGAATAAATTAGTTGCGGTGATGGTCTAATGGAAGTTTCCTGGTGTAGAATAGCTTGATGGGTTGTTGGATTTGATTATATTTGGTAATTTGAAGTGATTTGTTTTAATTTGATAGAATTTGTGGTGTGATTGAAGGATGTGAGTCTGATGAATTGTGTTTCAGGTTCGAAAGTGCTACGTTTGTGAGGCCGAAAGAGGCTGCTAGTAAGCAGAATGAGATGCAGCAGAACACTGGATTGGTGGAAGCCATCATACTTGAGGTAAAAGAAAGGGACAGGATTGGAGGTTCGTTTATGAAAAGTGATCTTATTTGTTGCACGAAGAATCTTTCAAAGGAAGGGTATTGCAGTGTAGGAGAGGTAATTATTCAGAAAGATTCAGATCAACCTGAATGGCCTAAACGGTTTAAAACCTTCTTTGAGGGGAGCAATGAAGAAGCTTCGATGAATCCTGAAATGGTTGAAATACATAGAACTGGAATGTACTACCTCTATTTTATGTATTGTGATCCACAACTGAAGGGTACTGTGATTAAAGGAAGGACCATTTGGAAGAACCCAGGTGGTTATTTACCAGGAAAGATGGCCCCTTTGATGACATTCTTTGGCTTAATGTCTTTAGCTTACCTTGTGCTAGGCCTAGCTTGGTTTGTGAGGTTTGTCCAATTTTGGAAGGATATTATTCAGCTGCACTATTGCATCACAGTCGTAATTGCTCTTGGAATGTGTGAAATGGCTATATGGTACTTTGAATATGTTAATTTTAATTCGACTGGAAGCAGACCTATGGGGATTACATTGTGGGCCGTAACTTTTACCTCTGTGAAAAAGACTTTGTCTCGCCTTCTTCTGTTGGTGGTCTCTATGGGCTATGGTGTGGTAAGGCCAACTCTTGGTGGCATAACTTCAAAAGTTCTTCTTCTCGGTTTTGTATATTTTGTTGCATCAGAGGGCCTTGAGCTCTTTGAAAATTTGGGGAACATAAATGACTTATCCGGAAAAGCAAAGCTATTTTTTGTGCTGCCGGTTGCCATATTGGATGCTGCCTTTATTCTGTGGATTTTCTCATCGTTATCCAAAACTTTGGAGAAACTTCAGGTAATCGTATTGTTCTAACTCTCTTTTCATTTGGATGGTCAGACAATACATAGATAGTATGGAGTTCTTTATTTAGCTCCATGTTGATGAAATAGGTTCTAACATAACTTTTAAAATATTTAGTTCATTTAAGTGCACATATCTTAGTTTATTTTATTTATTCTCGTGGAGGGGACCAGTAGTTTGTTGTTCAAACTTGAACAAGATATTTTATGAATTTTCCACCGTGTGCAAAACTTGTTATGCAACACAACATGTTTTAATTTCTACCTATTTTGGGTGCAGATGAGGAGAAACATGGCTAAGTTGGAGCTGTACCGAAAATTTACCAACTCTCTTGCAGTATGTGTGCTGCTCTCTATAGCTTGGATCGGCTTTGAGGTAATATGTTTATTGCAAATTAACAGTTCTATAGTGCTCAGCGAAGATGAAGTTTCCTGAAATATTTTTACTATTACATATGTATACGAAAGGGAACTGATAGTTGAAATTTCCTTAACTTGCCTTGTCTCAGCTATACTTCAATGCAACTGATCCACTAAGTGAGTTGTGGCAATTTGCATGGATCATTCCGGCTTTCTGGACTCTGCTTTCGTTTAGTCTTTTGGTGGTTATCTGTGTTCTGTGGGCTCCTTCACGTAATCCTACCAGGTGCTTCATTGTTTCTTTTCCCTTGTTTTTTTGTCCAGAACAAAAAACAAAGGTGTAAGTTTCAAAAAAAAAAAAAAAATAGAGCCAAAGGTGTCAGTTTTCTATTTTTGGCTGTCGTTTTTCAATGTTCGACTTTTATTGTTACATATTTTAATTTTTTGAACCTATGCCATCAACAACATTGCCTGACAAACAGCTGGTCTAGTAAAAAAAAAAAAGTATTTACTTTGGTGTGGTGATTCTGCAGATAGAGTTTATAACAGTAATAGGATAAGTTACTTTTGTTTTCCTTAACTTCGTAGGGACAGGCCATTCCATATGACGGATCAACTATGTAAAATAGCATATATAAGCAAAAAAATCTAATCAGTAATCTATGTGTGTTCTTTATATGAATTGCGATTCAATTCACTAGAATTTGACACGTCTGATCAATACAAATGCTATTTTGATATGGATTTGTAGATATGCATACTCGGAAGGAGAGGACTTTGACGAGGAGGGTGTGTCACTGACGAGCAGTGTGATAACTGGGGATGTGGCGACTAAGCTGGAAAGGACCACTGTTTACGGGCTTGGAGAAGACGTTGAGGAGGATAAACGGGAATAGGTTACTTACTCCCTGAAAGAGGCGAATCCATTTTGCACATCCTTAAACTTGTCTGTAAATCTTGCTATATACAATTTGTGTTGTATGTACAAAGCACTTGTTCATGTGATGTTACAATGAAGACTGAAAATATCAGCTTTACAGCTGAAACTGTAATCTTCTGACCGCCAGTAAATTGAGGGAATGAAACAAAGAGAACTTCAAACCATCTCATGTTCTTATCGCTTATACTTCTCCTGCATTGTCAGGCCTTCTTGTTCTGCAAAAAAATTTCGCCTATATTTCAGTATTTTTATACTAACAAACCCCTTAAAACTCTCACCTGTAGGATGCAAGAAATCTCAAATCAATGTGTTTTTGTTTATGTAGATGTAGTATGTTAAAATCTATCGAAATTAATCACTATATTCTAGTCGGATATGTACTTTCATAAGATAAATACTTTTACAATAGGAGGGAAAAATTCTTTATATATATCTATAAATTTACTCCTTAACATAAGATATGTGCTCGTGCAATAAAAGAAAAAAATTCTTCATAAATACTTATAAAACACTCATATAAAACTTTAAAATTCCACCATTATGGTAATTAGAAAATTATACAGTCGTCTAATTCAGAGGAAGACGTGCTTAAAATATAGAGCTTATCATGGTAATTATTATTTTTAAAATAATAATATTAGGTTGTTGGAGGCCCGAATATGTTGGGCTGTGTGTCCACCTCTAACTAGAAGTAAACTTCCAGAAGTTTGCTCCTACTTTGTCAAATGTAAAGTACTTACGTGTTTGCTCCCAAAAGCCATCAACTATCAATCTACTCACTTTCGTCTTCCTTGGTTTCACGGTCTTCTTGCAGATTTGCATTCATTGACCCCCCAACAGGCAAAGAAAACAAACATATCTCCAAACTAAGGTGATTTAATACAATCTCAATCTCAAATTTTTCTGAAGCAGTTGGTCTTAAAAACACATATATTGGTTTTGCTATTTGTGTTTGGAGATATACATCACAAATGGTCTTAAAAACGATTTTTGGTTGGTGGGGTGTTTTCTTTTTCATTAATTCCTGAGGTTTCAGCAGTTGACAAGGAAGAACATGAGCGACCATGAGCGTCACCACCAGCAGCACCGCCGCAATGGAGACAGCCCATATGATGATCCGTTCTTGAGGTGCTGTTGCTGCCCTTTTTGCATTGTCACTTCATTTGTTAGTGGGCTCAACGCTTGCATATCTGCCACCGTCTACCCTCTTTTGCGCTGCTTTGGCTTGGCTGATTCTGACCGCCGCCGCCGCCGCCACCACCACCACAACAACAACAACCACACTCATTTCAATTGATGATCCCCCATTTTCATGTTGTGGCTTCTCTTTCATTATCATGACTCAATTTTCAACCTTTTCTATGATTTTTATAACATTTGTTTGGACAATTCAGTAATTTTAGTATGAAATAATTGCTGCACATTTGTGATGTATATTTCTTTGGTTTTGCTATCCTATTGGTTCGATACAATGAATAACAATCATTCGATTGATTGTAAAGCTGAATTTTAGATTGATTGTAAGAGTAATTATCGAAGAAAATCAAAAGGTTGTTATCGATGAACAATCTTATTCTATCTATAAGGTAATCAACCCTTCTTTACACTATTATGAACTCAAAGAGTTGCATACCGTCGAGGAGATGACTCAAACTAATTTTGAATGTAATTTTAAGTATGGTAATTTTTCATTTCTCTCTTAAAATTATACACCACTTTTTTTTTTTTTTTTTGAGTGATTGAGACTAATTCAGGAGATAATTGAGATCAAACTTGATGCAAACATTGTCTATATAGATACGACACTCACAGTTAAATTGAAACATAATCTCAAGAAAGATTAATTTAGATATATAGCAAAAATTTTGATAAATTTATTATGTCATTTAAGAACCAAAATTATAAATAATTTCGATCCATTGAATATATAATAACCAAGAACCAAAATTATGATAAGAATTTTGATCCATTGATTATATATCAATCAAGAACTAAAGTTATGAAGAACTTTAACCTCTTGATTAAAACTTAATCAAAAACCAAAATTATAATAAGAATGATATTGACGTTACTCCCAAGACATAGATGAAAACATAGTAGATAAATCATGGTTTCTATAGCTATAAGTATAATTTGATAAGATCACATTACCACAAGTTTAATTTGATAAGATCATGATTTCGATTGCCACAAACATTGCTTGAAAAGATAATACCATCACAAGTATAGTTTGATAAGATTAGATGTTCATAAAGAATATAAGAGAGAAAACTCTCATTCCATCACCTCAAACTCATATTTTCGTCCTCCTTTGGTGCTGTCATGATATGTTATATTTATAAGCTCCAAAATACATATTTTTAAAGAACATTAACGATGGTAGCCATCCATCTAACTCTTATTAAAAATAAATGCCCCTCAATTTATCACAAGTCAATAAAACACTCTTGGAGCAACCTTCCAAGTATGAGAAATAGAAAAAAATAAATACAAACAACTAACAACAATAAATAATAAAAACTTGGTTGATAAAATTTAAAGATAAGTTGAATGCACATTTCATAACTCCCTCTTAGAGTCTTTAAATGATACATTCCAAAATGTTAAAAAAAAAGTTAAGACTCTGATGTTTCCAACTACATATTAATAGAAACCAAGAAAGCAAGCTTATGGATCCTTTGAGCATCAATGAAGGACCTGTGACAAGGGCAAGAGTTAAAAGGATGAAGGAAGGTTTAAATGGGCTCATTCAAGAGATTTGGGCCAAGAGTCTTACACAACATGACTTGGATGACTTAGAGGGAACATCGATGCTTCAAAATATCATTCAAGTTCAAGACCTAGTCCAAGAGCATTAATATTGAGACTTGGATAGTAATTTTAATACAAATTGGGCTATTATTTATTTGTTGTATTAATTTGGGCTTAATTTGTATTATGGGTTGGGTTTTAAATTAGTTAGTATATTTTATGTTATATTGAGCTTTTAATTTTTGGGCTGAGAGTTAATTAAATTAGGGTTTTATTTTAGTTTTCTACTAGGTTTAGAATTAAGAGTTTATTTTGGGTTTCTTATTAGACTTAGGATTTTATGCTTATAAAAAGCTTATTAAACCTAAAAATTTCAATCAGAAGATTATTGAATAAAGTTTTAACTTTTCTCCATTGTTCTTTTGAGAACTTTGAGATTGCATCAAGAGTTATTCTTGATTTATTAACCTTGACTTATCTCCCACATTCTCATCTCTTTCTTGGGAGTGGCGTCGTTATATCTTTGGTTCTTGGTTCTCTAATCAACGGGGTCAAAGATTTTCTATAATCTGAATTAACTTTCTTGGGGGTTTTGTTTCAATTTGATCGTGGGTGTCGTATCGTTATATACGGGGTTCGCATCACATATGATATGCTTTATAACTCCACCGAAATTAAAAGATATAACGTTCCAAAAATGTCTCTCATGCAGAATCTTAATGAATGATTTGCTTGCTTTCTGTTTTTCCGTTATTCTCTTTTTTCGAAAATGATTTGTTCTCAAATCGTGACCTATCTTTATTGTTGTATGCGAAAAAAGAAAATAAGAAAAAAAAAATAAATTGGATAACTAAACATGAATTAATTCCCTAAGCTTTAAAAACCAAATGATACGAACCCCATAGATAAAAATACAACACCCATGGTTTAATTGAAATACAACCTAAGAAAGATTAATTTAGGCCATAACAAAAATTTTGATTTATTGATTATGTCATTCAAGAATCAAAATTATAAAGAATTTTGAAATATTGAATATCTGATAACCAAGAACCAAAATTATGACAAGAATTTTGACTCGCTGATTATATGTCAATAAAAAATCAAAGTTATAAAAAACTTTGACCCATTAATTAGAACTTAATCAATAATCAAATTTATAACAAGAAGGATATTAACGTCACTCCCAAAACATAGATGAGAAGGTGAGAAATAAGTTATGATTTTTATCGCCACAAGTATAGCTTGATAAGATCACATCACCACAAGCTTAAGTTGATAAGATCATGATTTCGATCGCCATAAACATAGTTTGATAAGATAACATCATTATAAGCTTAACTTGATAAGATCAAATATTCATGAAAAACATAAGACAGAAAACTCTCATTCCATCACCTCAAACTCATATTTTCATCCTCCTTTGATGATGCTATGATTAGGGTTGGCAATTTGGGTTGGTGGGTCGGGTTAAAGTCGACATGAATACGACAAGATTAATAAACGAATTGGACACTTTCAACACGAACACGACACGATTATATATGGATTGACATGAATACAATTCGATTAATCCGTTTATTTACGAATCGTTTATTGACCCGCTTATTGACTCGTTTAATGACCCGTTCATGACCCATTTAATCATATTTAAATTACTTTTAAATTTTAATATAAATCTTAATAAAGAACAAAATTAAAATATAATTAAACCAAACATCCAAATCTAATTGAAGAAAACTTAAACCAGTATCACTAGATCATCATTTAGTTCAATCCTTATAACCAAAAATAAGAAAGCCATCAAGTGATATATTTACAACACAAATGATTCAATTGATTATTCAACAAGAAAGATAAAAATAAAATAAAATAATAAAAAATAGAAGAAAGATTACAAGATTCATTTAATTCCCACCAAAATCATTCCCGTGCAAGACAAATAAAATATGAATCTTCATAATTAAACATATATATACAAGATTAGATTATATGAAAACAATCAAACATGAAATTAAGAGAAACTGAAAAAATCAAGACGATGTAGCAAAGTAGATTCGGTGCAGCACTGAAACGTTGAAGAAGAGGTAGCAAAGTAGATCCGATGTAGTGCTGAAATGTCGAAGAAGATGAATTGAACTAGATCCGGTGCAGCGTTGAAACGTTGAAGAAGATGAACTGAACCAAATTCGGTACAACGTTGAAACGTCGAAGAAGTTAAACCGAACCATATTCGGTGCAGTGTTGAAACTTCAGGGAAGATGCAGCAAAGTAGATCCGATGCAGTGCTGAAATGTCAAAGAAAATGAATTGCTGTTGAAGGGGATGAACTGTTGTTGAACGAGTTGAACGACCGAACGGGTATGTTGAAAAGACAAGAGAGAGAAAGACCAGAAAGCTGCTGAACTAGTTGAGAGAATGGTTGAATGGATGTGGGCGTGTGGCTGCTGTAAGTATTTAAGGTTTCAGTTTTCACAATATATATATTAAAGGTCAAATTACATACATACCTTTTATCGTAAAATTACTTTTTTTATCCTTGTTAAACGGATTAATCCGTGACACGATTAGGCTAATATGAACACGACACAATTATTAAAATGGTTAGGTGGGTTGAACCATTTATTGACTCATTTATACTCAACTCTAACTCGTAATATTCGTGTTGGAATATCAATCCGTGGTGTTGGGCTCCAAATTGCCACCCTTAACCATGATATACCATATTTTTAAGCTCCAAAATATATACTTTTGTTGTATGTATTTTTGGGCTGCCCCAAATGGGCTGATAAAAGTCCAAAGGTCCAGTAAGATAACCTGTTAAAACCGTCCCAACAGACAAGGGCCCAAGTTACTGGTTCAAAGAAACAGACATAACTTTATGCTCGGTTGTCAGAATGTCTATTATAATATGTTTTCGGAAAGGGATTTTCGTGCTTTATAGCGTGGCAACCATGGGTGCCCCGGTTGATACCGTTTACATCCTCAAAGTTGTCATTTTAATGGATGTGTTCTTGAGGTTTACATTTGCTGTCAAAAAGCACTGAACGAACAATCCGCGAATAAGCATACAGACGAGATGATGAACGAGCAGATGGACGAGCAAGAATCCAGCTAAGACCAAAGCTCAGACAATCAGCTTGCGTAAGAGCAAATCTGCACGCTTCAACGAGCTCATTGCAGCATTACAGGCTCACAAGCTGCTCGGACATCCTGCACAACCAACCTGTTCGACTACAATGCGCGACCAGCTTACGCGATCTCTGCTCGAATAATCAGATCGCTGACACTACCTGAGCACTAGCTCGCCCATGCCAGAGTCTGCTCGTTGGAGGCAATATCTGATCGCTGAAGTAGTCTGCCCGCTGGAGGCAATATCTGATTGCTGAAGTAGTCTGCCTACTGGAAGCAATATCTGATCGTTGAAGTAGTCTGCCCGCTGCGTGCAATATCTGATTGCTGGAGTAAGCTGTTCAATGTGCTCGCTAGAGTTGACCAGTTGACTTTCTAGAGGCGAATCAATTCAATTCAGGAAAGGAGTCAACTTACCTATTTTTATGCAAATCGAATCGCGACATTCTTGGCAATTGCTGCATATACAGTGGAGATAATCTTGGGAGATATTATCTCAATTAATGTATATTATGTTTTACCTTATCTGTAAGATTTCGAAATCTATTCAAATTGTAACATCTCCTCTATAAATAGGAGATCAAAATCAATGTAAAAGGGACTTCCCTCTCGAGATCTCTCTCACTGTAAACGCAGAACAGACATAGTAATAGTGACTGCCGCCCCTAACCGGAGCCAACGTCGTGGACGTAAACCATTCTTAAGACCGAACCACGTAAATCTCGTGTGTTTCTCTTCTTCCTCTTTGCCTCTCTTTTTGTTTGTTTATATTTTTCACAGATCTGCAGTCTTGGGCTTGAACGAACCAGCAAGTTGACCGAACCAGTTTCAGACGTCAACAACTTTCAAATAACATTAATGATGACAACCATCCATCTAACTACCCTTATTAAAAATAATGCCCCGCCCCCCTCCCCCCTTCCCAATAAAACACTCTTGAAACAACCCTTCAAGCATAGGAAATAAAAGAAAATAAATATAAGAAACTAACAACAACAAATAATAAAATTTGGTTAACCAGATTTAAAGATCAGTTGAATACAGATCATCAAAATATATTCGATCATAACTTCCTTTTAGAGTCTTGAAACGACACACTTTAAAAAGTCAAAAAGAAGTCAAGACTCTAATATTTCCAACTACATATGGCACATCTCATAATTCCACCGAAATCAAAAGATACGGCATCCCAAAAATGCCCCTCGTGTCAAATTTTAATGAATGACTTGCTTATTGTATTTCCATTATTCTCCCTTTTCTTAAAACTATTTGTCCTCAAATCATTATCAATTTTTATTGTTGTATGCAGAAAAAGAAAATAAGAAAAAAAAAATTAGATAATTAAACCTAAATTAATTCTTAAAGATCTAATATCAAATGATGTGAACTTCCGTATATAAAGATACGACACTCACTATTCAATTGAAACACAACTCCAGGAAAGATTAATTCAAACGTATAAAAAAATTTTGACCAATTGATTATATCATTCAAGAACTAAAATTATAAAGCATTTTGACCCATTAAATATATAATAACCAAGAACCAAAATTATGACAAAAATTTTAATCCATTAATTATATGTCAATCAAGAACCAAAGTTATAATGAACTTTGATCCATTAATTAGAACTTAATTAAGAATCAAAATTATAATAAGAAAAATATTGACCACTCCCAAGACATAAATGAGAAGGTGGGAGATAAATCATGGTTTCTATCGCTACAAATATAGCTTAATAAGATCACATCGCCACAAGTTTAACTTGATAAGATCATGATTTCGATCGCCACAAACATAGTTTAATAAGATAATATCGCCACAAGTTTAGCTTAATAAGATCAAATATTCATGAAGAACAAAAAACTCTCATTTCATCACCTCAAACTCCAAACTTAACTTGATAAGATCATAATTTCAATCGTCACAAATATAGCTTGATAAGATAATATCGTCACAAGTTTAGCTTGATAAGATCAAATATTCATAAAGAACAGAAAACTCTCATTTCATCACCTCAAACTCATACTTTCGTCATCCTTTGGTGCTATTATAATATGTTATAATTATAGGCTCCAAAATATATATTTTCAAGGAACATTAATAATGACAGCCATCAATCTAACTACCTTTATTGAAAATAAATGTTCTCCCATTTATCACAAGTCAATAAAATACTCTTGGAACAACCTTCCAAACATGGGAAACAAAATAAATAAATAAATAAATAAATGCAAGCAACTAACAACAAAAAATAATAAAACTTGGTTGACAATATTTAAAGACTAGTTGAATACAGAACATCGAAATGTATTCAGTCATAACTTTCTTTTAAAGTCTTTAAATGACACTTTCCAAATGTTAAAAAGAAGTTAAAACTTTAATATTTCCAACTACATATAACACGCTTCATAACTCCATCGAAATCAAAAGATACAGTATCCCAAAATTATCCTTCATGCAAAATCTTAATAAATGACTTGCTTGCTTCCTGTGTTTTCATCATTCCTACTTTCCTTATAACAATTTATTCTCAAATGGTGACCCGTCTTTATTGACAGGACCCAACTCGACTCCTTTTCCGAGTTCAGGAGGATCCCGTGAAAACTGAGGTTTTTCTGATTAAAATCTGGATTTACTGAAAATCCTTTAAAATAATCATCGTAATTTTGATAATCATTTTAATTGAAATGTAAATTGAACAAATCTAAAACATTTAAATTTCTTATGCTGGACCCATAGACTGAATATATAAAATATTTATAAAATATCTATAAAATGATAATTCATTTGTAAAACTATTTTTGAAAATATGTTTACGAAATCTAGTTAATAAAGAAATAATCTACACAAATGCATCTGTTCATCATCATGTGACTCTTCTCATAATATGCAATAATCTATACGAACCTATGACTGATATCTGAAAAAATGAATTCATAAAAGAATGAGAGCTAACATCCAATGAGTGGATATATTTTTTCTAAAACATTTCTAAATAAAACATAAAATATTTTTTGGTAACAATAAATATTTCTCAACGATTTATATAATTTCATATCTAAAATAATAAAAATAAATTTAAATATGATTTCATAGTAAAACTGTAAACTTCTATATAAATTATTTTTATAATTTTAATAATATGAAATATGAAAATCTATAATCTGTAAACTTTTTCTCGAATTTATTTCTGTAAATCTCGTGTTCTGTAAATCTCTTTCTATAAATCTGGTATTTTGTAAATCTCATTTTATATTGATCAAATTAAGTATCTAATATCTGTAATCTAAAAATTTAAACCAACTAGTATCCAGTGAAATATGTCATACGTGGTGGAGATACTCAACATACACATAGAGCGAGAGATAACATCTGTCATACACGTGCTAGACGACCCAGTAACTCTAGACATGACGCGATCCGAACCAGATTCTCTCTAGGCTAGTATCTGTTGGGTCTCACCGAGCACTTTAACGAACCTCTCATAACTCTACACGCAGCTAAGAAGAAAGCTGCTGGGGCATTAGTCAATCCGAATGACATCACTAGTAATTCATAATACCCATAGCGGATTCTGAAGGCCGTCTTCGGAATATTTTCCTTACGTACCTTCAACTGATAATACCTTGACCTCAAATTGATCTTCGAAAATACTCGGGTTCCTTGAAACTGATCGAATAGATCATCTATCCTTGGCAGCGGGTACTGATTCCTAATAGTGACCTTATTGAGCTACCTGTAATCGATGCACAACTGAAGCCTCCCATCTTTCTTCTTCACAAATAATACTAGAGCTCCTCATGACGATATACTCGACCTAACGAATCCCTTACTCAATAACTTTTCTATCTGGACCTTCAATTCTTTCAACTTTGCTGGTACCATCTGATATGGTCTTATGAAAATAGGCTATAACACCCCTTACCCGACTTCCCATGGGATTGAGAATCGAGACGAAGGACGTTATATTTCTTACTGAAACCTCTTTTTCTTTCGTTTACAAAATTTATTTTGGAAATTATTAAACATATTAAAACAGAAGTTTTATTTGAAATAGTTTATAAATAACGTTTATTTAAAACGCTCATAACAATTTAAAACATTTTAGTTTTGGAAAAGTTCGGCAGAGTTTCCCCTGTTTTTCTAAAAAGCCAAAATGTAGCGTTAGATAGACTCCGTTCCAGGTGCTAATTCAATCTTGAACTCTATTTCTTTGTTTGGTAGTAACCCGGGAAGATCCTTTGGGAAAACATCTGGGAATTCATTAACTACTTGAACCTCAGTTAGCTGCAACTGACTGTCATCTGGTTCCACCACATAATTCAAGTATCCTTGGCATGCTTTTCGAAGAATCTTATTAGCTTTCATCACACTTATCAATCTGGTAGGGAGCATCTTCCTCACTTCGCAAAAGATTATATCTGGCTCTCCAGATTTACTGAACTTAACTTCTTTTCTGTAACAATCTACTTGAGTTGTAGTTATTATGTTTGATGAAATGTTTGAGAGAGAATGGCTTGAGAAATCAAAAAAAATATTGTGTTGTGAGTGTGTGTAGGTCACGGCCAAGGAAGGGGCATGTGACCTCATTAAGTTTGACTCACCTGAGCTTGAGTTAATGTATATTAGGAGTTAGAAAATGCTATGAGAAAGGATAGAATTGAAAATGAAAGTGAAAGAATGCAATGTGTACTTAATGCTAGATGAAGGGCATTGGTAACTATTATGTAATGCCATTTCATCTTTGCATATTAGGGTAATGAATGACCCAATTGAACAAATATGAGTATAAGAACCCTAATAGAAATAGAATTGAGTTTAGAATGTAAAAATGGTAGATTTGGTCATGAAAAAATATTGAAAAATAGGGGTTTTTTATTAGAAACCTTCACTCGGTGGCCATTTTCTTTCGAATTCGCTTTGTGGCTGACCTAAGCGAGAGATAAGGAGATGATTGGAGTAAAAACGGAATAAAGAAAAGCTAGGGATTGCTCCCTAGCATAGGTTCGGCCAAAAGGGGTCTAAAATCTATATTTTTCGTTTCGAGTTTCAGAAAATTATTCCGAGTATATGAGAGTGGTCCTAGGTGATAATAAATTAGGTTCATAAAAAGAAACCGGAATTTTAAAGCTTCGGTTAAGATAGAATCAAGTCGGGAAGATTGTAGTAAAAAAAGAGTTTTAAAGAATTAGTTGTGTTAAAGCAATATATATATAGTTTTGTGTAGCTCATTGTAGCACACACTAAATAAGAAAATCATTGAAGCTCCTTAAACCATGTTGGATTGAGGTAAGTTCTATATACTTACGTTACTTATCCTTTATTTGTAAATATAAATTATTATTGTAAAAGAGGTTGTGAAATGAATTTTAAAATACAAGCTCGGATGTTTGTAAAAATTTTTTATATTGGATTCATAAATGAAAAGCAAGAACAAACTTGTTTTCGAAAGGTTTGAGTTAAAGTTCAGTCAAAAGCTTTGAAAGCTAAGTGATTTTGGTGCTAAATGCACTTAGTGAAAAAGAGTTTTCAAAAGCTAGTTGTATAATCCTTAGCTTTATATGTTATTTAGTACTACGTGATGATACAGAAAATTTTGCTTGTAGTTGCTAAGAGTTTTAAATTAACTTGTGCTACAATTGCGATGTAGAAAATTCCGCACGTAGTCGCCAAACATTATAGCTTATTTTGCACTACAAATTGCAATGCAGAAAATTTCGTATGTAGTTGCTCAGATTTTAGATTTTTTCACACTACGTTTGGCAATGCAGCAAATTCCACTTGTAGTTGGTCGAAATATCTCAGCAGTGTCACAGTTAGTGTCAGTTGAAAACCGTCACGTGACATTATCGTTAGAGTATTGAGGGGTATACATGGTGTTTTTAAAGAGAGAAAGATTTATGTTGAAAAATATAAATATTGTAAATCCGTTTATGGTTATTGAATAATAAATTTCTATAATTGCTTTATGTTGTTAAGCTTACAAAATTTTCTTTGTTGTAGTGCATTAATCTATCACAGGGACAATTACAGGCGATCGAATTATAAGAAAATTATCGTTAAATAGGTGAGTGGAACCAACGGACGTTTTTTATGAAACATGTTTATATTTTGCAAAACTTGAAATCAGGAAGTGCATGTATCATATTGCATTTTTATCACAACCATTATAAAACTTATATTTTGATGTAAATAGGGTTGTAAATATTTTTATAAAGTTCTTTATGATATTTGATAAAAATTTTTATTATCAATTGCACATAATTATGAATGACTGAATGATAGTTGAAATAAATGTTTGTGGATAAAAAGAAGTTGGATGGTGATTACAAATAGTTGGAATTGTATTTTCTTACAGGAAAAATTTGGAAACCTTAAAAGCACAGCTGTTATGTTGTTGAATTTTTCTTAGAATTGTTTTAAATTGAATTCGAAAAATTAATATCAACTCAACCATTTTCTAAGAAACGAAATCAGTTTAGTTAAAGTAAAGTCAAATGGGCAAGTATTTAGGGGTTCGCTCCGCGGATTTCTTTTAGCTGCAAGTAGAGTTATGAGAGATTCGTTGGAGTGCCCGGCGAAGCCTACCAGATACTAGTCTAGAGAGAATTTGGTTCGGATCGCATCAAGTTGGTGGTATCAGAGCTTGGTTTCGTAAAGTTTTGAGATAAAGTTTAGAAAATACTTTGAAGTTATTTTATGTATGAAGCATTTTCATCCACTACAGTTAAGAGGAGTATAGAGACCATGACCATCCTTAAGCCGAAGCAGCAATTCAATCAAAAGTGCAGCTGGACCGACAATCAACAAGGTGGCTTGAGCAAGGTGGCCAAAAGTGATCAGAAATCTTCCTGGTTTGAAGTCGCAAACATAGTCAGAGGGCTCAAACCAGTCAAAGTTCAGTGCAGTCATCTAGTGGATCCAAAAGCAAGCAACATTGGAAGTCATTACCTATTTGTTGTAAGTGTGGACGATCGCGCCTAGGCGAGTGTCTTATGTGTAGGACCGGATGCTTTAGATATGGCCAGGAGGATCATTTCATGAGAGACTGTCCCAATGTAGTCGTATCGAGTCCAACAGAGGCCAGATTTGCTGTTCAGGGACAATCGAGTGGGATTCGTGGCTGTGGACCTGAGAGGGGAGGCCCCCAGGGTAGATGAGCTACAGGACCAGAGCCATCTAATGGTGGACCTAACAGAGGTATGCCACCCAAAGGATAGCCTAATAGACCTCGTAGCCAGGCCGAAGTTTATGCAACAACACAGTAGGAGCCGATGCAGCTCTCATGATGGTCACGGGTACTCTTACCTTGTTTGACTCAGATGCATATGTGTTGGTGGACCTAGGTGCCACCCATTCTTTTGTTTCTAGAGACTTTTTAGTTAGAGTCAAAGTAGAGACGAGCCCTATAGATTGTAGTATGATCGCGTCACTTCTAACAGGCGATTCACTTATAGCAGATAAGGTATATGTGGGAAGTAAGGCCATTATAGCAAGTCGTGAATTGGAGGCAGATATGAAAGTGTTGAATATTCATGACTTTGATGTCATTTTGGGCATGAATTGGTTATCGAAGCATCGTGCTACGGTAGATTCTTACAGAAAAGAAGTTATGTTCAGTAAATCTGGGGAGCCAGATGTAATCTTTTGTGGAGTGAGGAAAATGCTTCCTACCAGCTTGACAAGTATGATGAAAGCTAATAAGATGCTTCGATAGCTAGTCTATGCCCAAAATGATATCAAAATCGTGAATATTCAACACTATCAAATTTGCCTCGAATTTATGACCTGCTATAATGACCTTACTCTCACATATACCTTATCTGCCAAAGTAAATCGCTTGTGAGAAGTGACACGATCATACTACAATCTATAGGGCTCGTCTCTACTCTGACTCTACCCAAAAAGTCTCTAGAAACAAAAGAATGGGTGGCACCTGGGTCAACCAACACATATGCATCAGAGTCAAATAAGGTAAGAGTACCTGTGACCACCTCCATAGCTGCATCGGCCTTCTACTGTGTCGCCGCATAAACTCTGGCTTGACTACAAAGTCTACCAGGCTGTCCTCTGGGTGGCATACCTCTACTAAGTCCACCACTAGATGGCTTTGGTTCTGTAGCTCCTCTACTTTGGGGGTCTCTTCTCTCAGGTCCACGACCACGACCCCCACTCAATTGCTCCTGAACGACAGATCTTGCCTCTGCTGGACTTGATCCGACTACATTAGGACAGTCTCTCATTAAATGATCCTAGCCGCATCTGAAGCATCCGGTCCTACCTATAAGACACTCGCCTAAGTGTGATCTTCCACACTTACTGTAGACAATTAATGACTTCCAGTGTTGCTTGCTTCTGGATCCACCGGATGACTGCAATGAACTTCGACTGGCCTGAGCTCTACTTGCGGCTTTCAAACCAGGAAGATTTCTAATCACTTTTGGCTACCTTGCTCGATCCACCTTGTTGGCTGCCAGTCCAACTGCGCTTTTGACTAAATTACTGCTTTGGCTTAGGGATGGTCATGGTCTCTGCACTAGTCTCAACTCTAGTGGCTGCCTCTACTAACTCCTCATACCAGGTATGCACCACTGAGGTCCCATAAGTCCTAACCCTCGGATGTAAACCTGTTGTAAATCTGTTCATCTTCTGTTCTTCATTCTCCGTGATGAAGGGGACAAGACGGACTAACTCTGAAAACCTCCTCTCATACTCCTTCACTGTAAGGGTCCCATGCTCAAATTTGAAGAACTCTTCGATCTTTGCATCCTTGTAGCTCTTCGGGAAAAACTTGTCTGTGAACTCTTTCTTGAAATCTACCAATGAGACCCCATCTGGATGCGCCTTCCACTAGTCTTTTGCACAGTCTTTAAGAAGGAAAGCTGAAAAAGTCACCATCTGTTCCTCTGAACAACCCATAATCTGGAATATCTCTTCATTGGTCTCTAACCATAACAATGCACGCTCGGGTTCCCCTGTACCATTATAGGGCTTGGCACCTAATTTGCGGACGTGCTCTATCGATATTCCAGTCTGACACGGCTGATGAAATGTCGTCGCTAACATTTGTGCCATCCGCTTTATCTTTCTTGGGGCAGGCTGTGATAGTTCTGGATGTGAAGAGCTAGCTGGCACATTAATGGACTAGTCGACATGCTCTTCCTTTGGGGTGGGTGCCTCTATGGCTGCCTTTCTCGTTCTAGGGCGATTACGGCGCTGCATAACTATATATTTTTGCCAAATAAGCATGAAAATCATAAGATATCACGGTTAGAATACTAACAGTGCATGAAATATCTCTAAAGATCATGCAATGCTCAACTTAAATCTTTATACTCATGAAATCTGAAAATGTTTCATACATAAAATAACTTCAAAGCATTTTCTAAAATTTATCTCAAAACTTTACGAAACCGGGCTCTGATACTAACTTGACGCAACCCGAACCAGATTCTCTATAGGCTAGTATCTAGTGGGCCTCGCCAGACACTCCAATGAACCTCTCATAACTCTACTCACACCTAAGAGAAATCCGCAGAGCAAACCCTTAAATACTTGCACGTTTGACTTTACTTTAACTAAACTGATTTCGTTTCTTGGAAAATAATTGGGTTGATATTAATTTTTCAAATTCAATTTAAAACAATTTTAAGAAAAATTCGATAGCATGAGGAGTGTGTTTTTAAAGTTTTCAAAATTTTCCTGCAAGAAAATACACTTCGAACTATTCTCAACCACCACCCAACTTCTTTTTATCCACAAACATTCATTTTAATTGATAATAAAAAATTTTATCGAATATCATAAAGAACTTTACAAAAATATTTACAACACCGTTGACATCAAAATATAAGTTTTGTAATGGTTGTGATCAAAATGCAATATGATACATGCACTTCCTGATTTCAAGTTTTACAAAATATAAACATGTTTTATAAAAAGCGTTTGTTGGTTTCGCCCACCTATTTAACGATAATTTTCTTGCAATTCGATCGGAGCAAAATGCACAAAATCCCCCTAAGATAATGCTGTAAAGATCCATTGTCAAAGTTTTGTTTTTATAACATAATACCTTTAAATCTAACTATTGACTGTGTTCTGTAATAAAAAGATGAAAATACCCTTGATTTTTAAATTAATTTTCTTTTAAAAGTTAAAATAATAAATATTCATTTAATTAAAAACTCAAACATATATCATCATCATCTCAGAATCATCATTATCCACAATAAATCATCATCTCAGAATCATCATCAACAACAATAAAGCAAACTCAAACAAAAGAATCACCTCATCAACAAACCTAGATTTCATCAATTAGGTTCGATTCGAACCCAGATTTCACAAATCTGGATTCGATTCGCACCCAAATTTCATAAATCTGAGTTGAGCAAATTATAATTTATCTACCCAGTTAAAATGCATTTACAAGCGGAGTAACTGTTTCAATATTATTACAATTTACCCCCTACCGTTAACACTTCTTGATTAAAATTAACTGTGTAAGGGGTAAAATTTTTTTTTAACCTTTTAATTTTTTAAGATAAATTTTAAAAATTTTCAAATAACTTAAATAAAAAAATATTAACCAGATCTCCATCGTCCATCTCAATATGGACGGTAGAGATCAATTTAAGAAAAAAAATTAAAGGTTAAATATTAACAAAAAAAATCAACTTCAATCAATCATATTCTTCATCGGTTCACCATCAAAAAATCACCCAAAGTCACCAGTTTAAACATAATCATCAATTCAAACAATCACCAATTCAATAACAAAATTTAGATCACCAGTTCAACTCAAATAATCAGAAGAAAAATTGAAAAAAAAATTAAAAAACAAAATCTGAGAATGAACTCAGATTTCTGGGTTCATCATCTAGGTTCATGATGAATCCAGAAATCTGGGTTCATGAGAACCTAGTTTTGGGTTCCCACGAACCCAGATTTTTGGGTTCTCCTGGGTTCTCAAGAACTCAGAAATCTAGGTTTGTGATGAACCCAGAACCCAGATTCTGGATTCATGAGAACCCAAATCTAGGAAGAAGAATAGCAGAAGAAGAAGAAGAAGTGGAACAAGAGAGGAAGAAGAAGAAGCGGAAGAAGAGAAGAAGAAGAATGAGAGGAATAGAGAACCCAGATTTTTGGGTTCTCAAGAACTCAGAAATCTGGGTTTGTGATGAACCCAAAACCCAGATTCTGGATTCATGAGAACCCAGTCCGAGGAAGAAGAATAGCAGAAGAAGAAGAAGAAGTGGAACAAGAGAAGAAGAAGAAGAAGCGGAAGAAGAGAAGAAGAAGAATGAGAGGAATAGAGATAAGGATAGAATGAGAGACTGATGAGAGGAAGAGAGACTAATGAGTTAACCAGACTTTATATTTGGTCAATTGGTCAACTTTAGTCAAAGGGTAATTTTGTTTTTTTGCTGTTTTAATACTGTTTACCATTAAATGTAACGAATCTTACAACGGTAGGGGGTAAATTGTAATAATATTGAAATAATTGTTTCGCTTGTAAATACGTTTTAACTGGGTACCTAAATTGTAATTTGCTCATCTGGGTTCGACAAACCCAAATCTGGTCTGTCTTTGAGTTCATCAAACCTAGACCAGATTTGGGTTAACGAACCCAGATCTAGTTTGGGTTCGACGAACCCAGACCATAACCAAGATCTAATGTAGGTTCGACGAACCCAAATCTGGTATGCGTTCATCGAACCCAGATGTCTGTCGAAATGAACGAGAAAAGAAGAAAAAGAGAAGAAGAAGAAAGTGGTGGAGGTCTGGTCTTTAGTGAAGGATGGTGGAGAACGATAGAGAGAGATGGAAAATGAAATAAAAATGGTTTTAATAATTTTTGTTATTATTAAAGGATGAAACTACTCTTAGTCAACCAAATATTGATTAACAGATACTAATGATTTGGGGGTATTATATTATAAAAATCAAACTCAGACTATGAATCTTTAAAACCTTACCTCATGGCCCTCAATTTGATCGCCTGTAATTATACCTGAGATAGATTAATGCACTATAACCAAAAAAAAAAAAAATTAAACTCAACAACATAAAGCAATAATAGAAATTTATTATTCAATAACCATAAACGGATTTACAATATTTATATTTTTCAACATAAATTTTTTTCTTTTTTAAAACGCCATGTATACCCCTCAATACTCTAACGATAATGTCACGTGGCGGTTTTCAATTGACACCAATCGTAATGCTGCTAAGATATTTCGACAACTACAAGCGGAATTTGCTGCATCGCCAAACGTAATGTGAAAATATCTAAAATCTAAGCAACTACATGCGGAATTTTTTGTATCGCATATTGTAGTGCTAATAAACTCTAACTCTTTGCAACTACATGCGAAATTTTATGCATTGCAATTTATAGTGCAAAATTAGCTATAATGTTTGGCGACTATGTACGGAATTTTATGCATCGCAACTATAGCGCAAGTTAATCTGAAACTCTTAGCAACTACGAGCAAAATTTTTTGCATCGCCACGTAGTACTAAATAACATATAAAACTTAGGGGTATACAACTAGCTTTTGAAAACTCTTTTTCACTAAGTGCATTTAGCACCAAAATCACTTAGCTTTCAATGCTTTTGACTGAACTTTAATTCAAACTTTTCGAAAACAAATTTGTTCTCGCTTTTCATTTATGAATCCAATATAAAAATCTTTTTACAAACATCCAAACTTGTATTTTGAAATTCATTTCACAACCTCTTTTACAATAATAAATTATATTTACAAATAAAGGATAAGTAGTGTAAGTATATAGAACTTACCTCAATCCAACGCGGTTTAAGGAGCTTCAACGATTTTCTCGTGCTCCGCTTGCTTGTTCCTCACCTGTACATCATATTCTTATTTAGAGTGTGCTATAATGAACTACACAAAACTATATATATATATATATATATATATATATATATATTGCTTTAACACAACTAACTCTTTAAAACTCTCTTTTGACTACAATCTTCTCGACTTGATTTTATCTTAACCGAAGCTTTAAAATTCTGTTTTTTTTTCACGAACCTCATTTATTATCATCTAGGACCACCCCCATACACTGGAAATAATTAACTGAAGTTCAAAACGAAAAATCTTGATTTTAAACCCCTTTTGGCCGAACCTATACTAGGGAGCAATCCTTAAGTTTTTTTTTTTATTCTGTTTTCGCTCCAATCATCTCCTTATCTCTCACTTAGGTCAGCCACGAAGCGAATTCGAAAAAAAAAAACGGTCGTCGAGTGAAGGTTTCTAGTAAAAAACCCCTATTTTTCAACATTTTTTCATGACCAAATCTACATTTTTTACATTCTAAACTCAACTCTATTTCTATTAGGGTTCTTATACTCATATTTGTTCAATTAGAGTCGTTCATTACCCTAATATGCAAAGATGAAATGGCATTATATAATAGTTACCAATACCCTTCATCTAGCATTAAGTACACATTGCATTCTTTTTTTTTTTTTTTTTTTCAATTCTAACATTTCTCATTGCATTTTCTAACTCCTAATATACATTAACTCAAGCTCAAGTGAGTCAAACTCAATGAGGTCAGATGCCCCTTCCTTGGCCGTGACCTACACACACACTCACAACATAATAATTTTTTTTTTCAATTTCTCAGGTCATTCTCTCTCAAACATTTCTTCAAACACAATAACTACAACTCAATTCATTCTAACTTACTTAATTAACAAGTTAGGGTTTCTCCCACATAAATCCTAACTCACAATCCATGCATGTTTTCTTACAACCTAAGCTTCCTTTTTACTTAATTAGAGTTCTACATTTACTTTAGATGTAAAACCTCCATCATAAACACATAGAAATATAACCCAATCATCACATACCATACTGATCCAACTAACTATCCAACTTGATAAAATAATTAAAACTCACATTGATTTTCTTTAGGTTTTGCTAATCTTGCTTGAATCTACTTAAATTTTGGTTTTGAAGCTTCAAAATTGGCTTGGAAATCCTTGGTTTCACTTTTCCTCTTCTTCTCCCCTTTGCCGTTCCACTCTCCTCTCTTTCTCTCTAATTTTGCTTCTTAAATTTTGCTAAGTGTGGTATGACTAACACACCCACACATATATATAGGCATTTAAAAGGGTGGAAATGACCATGATGCCCCTCTTTGGTTTATTTTACCTTTTCATTCAATTTGACTATTATGTAAATAACATTCATTTATATGTACACAACTAACTTTTAATTGAGTAAGGACCATTTTGTCCCTTATGAATCTATATGGCTCTTATTTGTTACAATGACTACTTTACCCTTCTTTAATTTTTTCTTACTATTAGGGTCAAATATTTTCTAAAAGTTTGATTAACATTCTAATATCATTCATAATGATAATATTGATGAGATTTATCATTTCCATCTCATAACCTAGCTTCTCACACTAGGAAGTTTAAAATCGAGAATAGAAGTTTACAAGACATTTGTCATACACGTGCTGGACGACTCTCTCGAACTTATGCACATGAAGCCTATTTGACCATCAGATGAAAGGGTACAAATTTGGTATTCTAAAAGCATTTTTATTTACTTTCTTTTCTCAAATCTTTTCTGCATATCCATATAATTTTGGATGACTACTTTTCTAAAAACGTTAGGCAATATTCTTTCTTAAAACATAAAATCATATTATTTAAAACATTCTGAAAATTTTCTAATAATAACTCAAATTGAAAATATAAAATTCTTACTAGAATTTCTGATAAGTATATATATGAATTCGTAATAAACTTTTATTTCAATCGTAAAACATAATTTATAATCTATAAAATTAATTAACGCAACAAATTATTTACTTGTAATAAATAATAAAATCTGAAAATATAATAAATATAACACAATCAATTTAAATAAATATAAAACTATCCACTCACATCACTCATTTACTCAAATCTGAATCTAAACGAGTTCCCTTTTGATTTCTCATAATTCTAGATTCACTCTAAAATCACATAAAACTTAATTTAAAACTTATAGAAAAATTAACTAATTTTCTGGAATACAATTCTTATTAAAATAAATTTACTTATCTGGATAAATTGGACACATAAACATTTTTCTTTTCTTTTCTTTTTCCTTTTTCTCTTCGCCTTGCTTTTCTCCTCACTGTAATTTTTTCTTATTCTTTGGCGTTCTTCGATTCTGTGTTTGTTATAATGAACTTTGACTCATTGACGGTTTGAAAATCTCTCCTAGCCTGTTTGACCTCTTCAGGCAACACATCTTCTTGGGCACCAAAATTTAGGAACCATTTTAAGAGCCGAGCTAGGAGATTGGGTCTCGATATGTCCATTCTCCATTGAATGAACCAACTATGAGATTTGATAATTCAGCACAGAGATCCAAGCTTGGATTTACAATCTAATTAATTTTTTTTCTTTTTTTTTTTAAATAAAGATTGAGTGTATTTGCTTTTCTGCTATCGGTTTTTGTGCAGCACTTGATTCCCACAAAATTTTGACAAATTTGGACAAATTTACTTGCATTATAGTTGCTTGGATAAAATACTACTAGTGTATTTATTGTTTAATACTAAATAGTTAAATAAAATTTGAAGCAAATATAAATCTTCTATTACAGTCAAATTAAAAGTAGTTGCTGCAGTTTAACTTATATTTCTACTCTATATTCGTGATCAACAAATTGTTTTAATAAACTCAATATTCTGAAAATTTAACATATAACTAGTCCAAGTTCATTCATATTATTCCTTCCTTGCATTTTGGCCGATATTTCATGATGTGTAATTGTATTACAATGTCGGGCATTTTGATCAATTCCCAACCAGAAAGCACAAAAGCTGCATCCATTGCAAACAATATGTGATAATGAACGATAATTATGCCAACAATATAGCAACAAACACAAAGACACAAGTCAGTACATATATGCAGCAGAATGTCAATCTGGCATCATAGGAACCACAAACATTTCACAAGAAAACCTCAAAGAGTCCATCCTGCGAAAAAAATAATATTAAACATTATGAAGGAATAGTCAATCCTTTAAGCGAACATAGATGAAATTATACAATACCTTGACCACCTAACTTTGTCTTCTATCAATCTCCCAAGTTTCCCTCGCCTTTCTTCCACAAAGCCCTGACAAATTT
Organism: Dimocarpus longan; assembly: GCA_022984855.1. Taxonomy (NCBI): domain Eukaryota; kingdom Viridiplantae; phylum Streptophyta; class Magnoliopsida; order Sapindales; family Sapindaceae; genus Dimocarpus; species Dimocarpus longan. Next base: position 2,495,458 of record CM041026.1, read on the forward strand.
GCTCTACATTTGTTAAATATACTCTAACAAGTTCTCTCCTGTACTGACAATCAAGGCAAGGAAATGGACAATCTGCTTTGTCCTTACAAATCGAATATAAAATATTACAAAATTTCCATTAAAATGGATATACCAGAGTCAAGTTCATAAAAGAGAAAATAACTTAGTGGAATAAACTTAACACAAAACAATCACTGTCAAGATAACAACACTCGCAAGTTGTGCTAAAGCAACTTTTAAAATATTTTACAAGACAATTTTTCAAGGTGCACACATATTTTCATGAGTCTAATCCAATGAAAAGGAGCATCAACCCAAAGCATCGGAGAACACATTCAAGGAGATACAAGGTTCTAAATCAGTACATTACAAATTACCTGATGACTTGAACTTGAGCTTTTATAATGAGAGTGTCACCATCTTTAAACCCACCAGACACTTTTGAGAGCTCCATAAACTTTTTCGACCCCCAATCATGCTCTTGTTCCAAACCCGATGCAAAGTATCTACAAAATATACATTAGTCACTCAGCAATCACAAACCTAAATACATTAATCAAACCAATTTTCAACCAACCAACCAGAATATTTTGATTTCTTTGGATCTCTATTCACAACAGCTATCGTGCACTGTGCAAAATGACTCCAGCCTGTTTCATAAACAAAACAGAAACTATATAAATACCAACATAAAAGATTTGAGAAAGATGGTCAAAGGAATTTTTAACCCGTGTATAATAAAGTTCATGATTATCAAACCTAGAACGAGTCTGTCATGATTAGCAACACAGAAAAACAAAGAGAGATGATTAAAAACATCACGACCTTGTGGATATATCAAAATATACCTGTTGACAATAGCAAAAGAATTAAAACAAAACTAATAAAGTTCAACCTACAATTCACTAAACACTTGCAATAATCATCTAACGGATCCATGCCTTCAAATCCAATATGCAGGATGACAAACTAACAATATAGAAAATCCAAAAACATAGAGCACATGCACCACAATTAAAGCAAGAAAACATAATACACGACGATCACTAACAAAATAGCAAATTCAAATGCTTTTAGACCAAATAATCACATAACATATACTTAAACACAACCAAATTAAAAAATTCCCCATATGACCAGTAAAACCTAATCATCTACTTAGTTTCATAATAACATTCAAAGCTTCAATTTTCATTATTTAAAAAAAAAAATGCATCATCCACAACCCTAGCTCTAAAACCCTAAAAAATATAAAAACAGAATCTAAAAACAAACCAAAAATTTCTAATTCCCTGCCTGAATAAACCAAACTCATTTCATTTTCATCCCAACCAAACAGTATTACTTGCACCCATAAAAAAGCCTGAGAAAAAAAAAAGCTGCTAAATTGACGGAATAAAAGGAGACCCTAGAGATAAAAATACCGTCATCTTCATCTTCCTTATCCTCTTCTCGATCGCCAAAAACATCCCCTTTTACAGGCTTGGCCTCCTCGTCGCCTTCGATTGAACCTTTGAAGGAATAGATCGAGTTAATGATGATGCTGATGATGAAATGGATCAAAAATCTCCTCTATCAATCTCTCTCTCGCTCAGTCGGTCTCTGACTCTTTGTGCAACTATGAAGTTGCAGGCAATAGAAGCCAGAAGTTGCGAGCCCTAATGGATTTTAATTAGGGGCAAAATTTTAATGAGAATCTCCCTTGTAACCTGGAGAAAAATACTGGGTAGAGAGAGAAAGAGAGAGAGAGAGGGTGCGTGTATTGAAATGTGAACGGGACATAGTTTAAAATATCCACGATTTTTGTGACATTTTCATAGATGTTTTTGTAAATAAAGGGTACCGATATCGATAGAGATGTAATCTCCTATCCATCAAAATATTCGCGATATTTCCGTCAAATATTCTTTCTGTGAGCTTGTAGTATAAATTTTACAAAATATAGAGGAAATTTTCTAAAATATCCGTGAAATATCCTGAAAATATCGGTTAAATTTTCATAAAATAAAAGTAAATTTAAAATTTTCAAATAAGAATTTGTTAAGCTTTTATCAAATAAATAAAATAAGCTTTTATCAAATCAAATAAGTTTTCATAAGGAATCTCATTATTATATTCCATTTTGTAGTCAAGCATCTCATAATTGTTATTCTATTTTAATAGTCAAATATGTCATGAAGACTCATGATTGCTATTCTATTTTAAAAACAAAAACTCATGAGACCTTGTTATGCTTTCATTTCCATTTTCAAGTGTTATTCTCGTCATCTCTTTGTTCAAAACTTCAAATTACAAGCTTATTTTTTAGAAACTTGTTTACAAGCGACAACCAAAACATAAAACGTAATTTGAAGCTATTTTTTCCCCTTAAATTCATCAAAAGTTACCTTGTTCATTGAAATTATATTGAGTAAGTAGTTTTTTAATAATTTGATTATTGTTGTGTTTTTGTTAAAGGTAATTTGAAGGATTTTGCTTCTGCCCACTTAGCAACTTGTTACAACAAAATACAAAATCTACTCTTGAGGTAATTTCATTTTTTTTTTAATTTATATATAAGTTACATTGTTGTTGGTGATATATTTAAATAAGAAATAATTGTAAAAATGACCCATTTGGAAAGGTCAACTTCAAAAATAACATTTTTTTTTTTATTGTTATAAAAAAGATACTGGAATGACAAAAATACACTTAATAAAATGAGAGTCATTTTAATCACGGTTGGGATTCTCAATCTTGAAGTTAGGAATCTCAACTTCTATGTTGGGGTCCCAACCGTTAGGTTGCGATTCCCAATCTTAATTTAACATTCAGGTTGGGAATCTCAACCCTAAGGTTAAGATTCCAAATGTGGATTTGAATCAAGGTTAGGACTCCCAACCTGGAGGTTGAAATTACTTGGAGGTTGAGAATGTGAACTTGGATATTCTATTAAGGTTTAGATTATCTACCTCGAGATTGGGATTCTCAACTACAAGATTGAGATTCCCAATTTCGAGGTTGGGATTCCCAATCAGATCGTTTGGTAAAGACTAAAGAAAATGACTAACAAAAAAGGACATTGTGCAAATATTTAAAAAATAAATATTATTTTTTAAATTGGTTATTAAAAATGGGTTATTTTTCAATAAAACCTTTAAATAATTAGTCTTTTAATGATTATTATTGTTGTGAATATTTTCAGTACTGCCTATGAGGCCTGATAAAAGCCCAACTGATTGGCCCATCGGGGCTAGGCCCAAAATCAGCTTGTTCATCAACAGAGATTAGTCAAGTCTTGCACAAGGCCCGCGACGTGCTCTAACATCTACAGCGAAGTGAAACCCCAATGAAGTGGGATTCACAGCTGTATTGAGATCTCACCTAGCGTTGTGCGGAGTCCGAACTGATCACCCCGCAGAGCTAAGTCCGCTCGACATCAATCTAGACCCCTATACGAGGAGCTGAGATCGTCGTTCAGCCCTCCCCAGTTATCGATACTCCATTCCACCTGGAGTCCTCACTTCGCTTACAACTATATCAGACCGTGCCAGATCACCACTTAACTTGCCTTGCACATCAAGATTGTCAGAGATTACTGTTCAAATTACAGATCACCACACCTAATCCGCATGGGTTAGTCATGTAGATCTTCCACCTGTCCCTTGTATTTAATGTAATCCGGCTGCATTAATTGGGAGTCAGGTTCATTAACTACTGTAATCATTCTAGTTTAACGCATTAAACATCGCTGTAGCACTTCTCCTTCTATAAATAGGAGAAGCTTTTCTCTGTAACACAAGAGTGAAATACTTAGTGAAAAACTGGCTGTTACTCTGTCTAGATATTGAGAGAACAAACAGTGGACGTAGGCAAGCTTAGCCGAACCACTTAAACACCTCACTGTCTCGAATTCTAGCTTTGCCATCTTTACTCTTATTGCTTATTACTTGCTCAGTTTGTCGTTCATGCAGTGTTGGGCCTGGAAGAACTTAGTTGACCAATTTCATACGTCAACATTTTGGTGCTAGAAGGAGGGACTCATCTGCATCTTTTCCTCGTCAAGATCATGGCAAAGGGTAGAATCACCAGAAGCTCAGACGTGATTATTGAAAGGACAGAAGGGTCGCACCACAGGCGGGGTGAAGTACCGATAACGCTGGGTGCAGGTCCTTCTTGTGTGCATGTGGATAGAACAACTCAAAGAGGAAATTATGTACAAATTTTACAACGCCAGGAGAGGTTGGAAGGCACAGTTCAGCAGTTAGCTGAAGCCGTTAGAGCATTGACTGAGGCTTAAGCTCGGGATCCCCGCAGACCGGACGACGTCCCCGTAGTTGAAAGAAGAAGGGTAACCAGGGAGGTGCCACCATTCCAGGGGTCTAATTTGTCGTCCAATGTGCTTTCAGCAGCTCGGACTCGACGAGCTCATGAGAATGAAAATGAAGCCCAGCCTTCGGACTTACGTGTCAGAATAGACCATGGTGGACACCGTAGGGTCGAAGTGAGCCATGCAGATGTTCAGGCGTCACCTCGGAGGAATGAGAATGAACGCCATCGTCAAGGCTCTCACAGAGAAGCTCTACATCAATCACATTGAAGAATGGAACCTGGTCGCCGTTCTCCTGAGCATAGAAGTAGGAGGCACGGAGAATTTGATCAATATCCTCATAACAGGGAAAGCCGACTGGATAGGCGATCTCCCGCCAGGCAGCCTTCGGTATAAGGAGCCGTTATCCAGCACCTTCTTCAAAGGATGCAGCAACTGGAGGCGAGGCCGGAGATACCTGAGCAGAGGATTCCAGCGGGAGAGCGGACTCTGTTTTCTGTTGACGTCGAAGCTGAACCCATTCCTCCCCGATTTAAAATCCCCAGCATCCCTCAGTACAATGGCGATTCTGACCCTCGTGAACACCTGGATGCCTTCAATGTCAGAATGGATCTCCAGACCACCAGCTTGCTGGTAAAATGTCGTGTCTTCCCCGCAACACTTGGGAACCTCCCTCGGTTATGGTTCAAGAACCTCCCATATCGCAGTATTAACAGTTGGGAGGAATGTCAGCAGCAATTCTTGAATCAATACAAGGCATTGAAGAGGTAACTTGTGCCACCTTGTCACCTGGCCACCATCTTCCAACGACGTGAGGAATCATTAAAGGACTACATTGATAGATTCAGGCACGAGGTGAACAAAGTTGATAGTCCAACTGAAGAGGGTATTCTGAACGCCATCTCATCAGGTTTGTGGAAGGATGGGAAGCTATACGGGAATATCTACAAATCTCCTGTGAAGACCTTGGGTGAGTTTTATGAACAAGCAGAGAAGGAGATACGTTGGGAAGAGGCCTTCGGGTCTAAAAAACCAGCTGATCATAAGGACAAGGCTGGTAGCTCCAACCAACAAAACAAAAAGAGAAGCAATGAGAGAAACAACCATGATGGACAAAGAAGTTCCCATCAGGTCGCAAAGAAGGCACGAGGTGACCAAGGGCGCATATCAAATGGGAGACCTGAGCGTCCTCCTCAGACAAGGCGATATGAACATTATGCCCTCCTATCTGACTCCGTGGGCAGAATCTTTACTGCTGAAAGGGACAGAGAGAACTTCGAGAAACCTGAGCCCACTAATGTGCCCAATCGGTTCAGAAATAAGAACAAGTATTGTGCTTACCACAATGAGGCAGGACACTTCACTTCGGAGTGCCGGGCACTGAAAGATGCCATTGAAGAAATGATCAGAAATGGACGTCTCCGAGATTATGTGGTGCGACTTGCGGGCCAGTGGCCTCAGAATCAACGGCCTCAGCAGCATTCATCGCCCAAACATGGCAGACAAGATGCTGAGCAAGAACGGAGTCAGGAAGTAAGAACCATCTTCACCATTCATGGGGGGCCTCACATCGCAGGTACTTCTAATAGATCTTATCAGCGCTACGTGCACGAGGCCAATCAAGTACAAGTGGCAGGTTCAAGGGAAGTAGAAGGATCTTCCAAACGAGCTAAAACAGTCCTAGCTGAAATTGTGTTTACAGAGGAGGATGCCAAGGATGTCTGCTGGCCTCATAATGATGCCTTGGTGATCCGAGCTCGGGTTGGAAATGTTGAAGTCAGACGCATGATGATTGACATCGGGAGCTCTGTAAATGTAATGTATAAAGGATGCTATGACCTGATGGGCATTGGGGATGAACAGCTTCAGCCCTCTCCGGAGCCCCTGTATGGATTCACAGGGGATGCAGTTATTCCCATGGGGCAGATCAAGCTACCCTTAACCCTGGGCGACGTCAAATGCCATTCCACTGTGCTTGCTGATTTCTTTATAATCAACTCACCTTCTGCTTATAATATTGTACTTGGACGACTTGCCATAAATGATCTGGACATGATCACTTCCACCAAAACCCTTACTATGAAGTTTCCAACTCCTCACGGCATTGGGTGTGTGCGAGGTGAGCAACGCGTAGCTCGTCAATGCTATGAAAAAGCTGTTAAATTGGGCACCCAAGAAGCCATGAAGATCAATGTGGTGTCTGGTGGAGAAACGCGCGTAATGACAGAAATCGGGGTAACTCACGACCTGGATCCTCGCGAAGTCGATGCTGAAAGGGCTATAGGCCCTGTGGAAGAATTAGAGGATGTACCGGTCAATGAGTCTGATCCTGAGAGATGTTTGAAACTGGGAACCAGATTAGTCCCTAAGGTGAAGACTGAGCTAGTTGCCTTCTTAAAAGCTAACCTCGACGTCTTCGCTTGGAATCATGAAGATATGGTGGGGATCAGCCCGGAGGTGATGTCTCACAGGTTAAATATCACTCCCCATTGCAGACCAGTTCGCCAAAAGAGGAGACCGATGACACATGATCAATATGAAGCATTAAAGGATGAAGTGGAGAAACTCTTGACAAATAACTTCATCAGAATCGCCCACTATCCATCTGGGTTGCCAATCCTGTACTTGTGAAGAAGAAGAATGGCAAATGGAGAACTTGTATAGATTTTACCAATCTCAACAAGGCTTGTCCAAAAGACAGTTTTCCATTACCCAGGATTGATCAGCTCGTCGACGCTACAGCTGGTCACGAACTCCTCAGCTTTATGGATGCGTATTCTGGTTACAATCAAATTCCTATGAATCCTGCAGACGAAGAGCACACCTCGTTTGTTACTGACCGTGGTCTATTCTGCTATAAAGTTATGCCCTTTGGACTGAAAAATGCAGGGGAAACGTACCAGAGGTTAGTAAATATGATGTTTGCAGATCTCATAGGGAAGAGCATGGAAGTCTATGTTGATGACATGCTAGTAAAATCTAATCAAGCCAACGACCATGTCTGCGATCTGGAGCAAACATTCCAGGTGTTGAGGAAGTATAAAATGAAGCTCAACCCTCTGAAATGTGCCTTTGGAGTAGCTTCAGGTAAATTTCTTGGGTTCATAGTGAATCACAGGGGCATTGAAGTCAATCCTGAGAAAATACAAGCTTTGTTAGACATGAAGCCTCTTGCCTGCAAAAAGGAGGTGCAAAGCCTCAATGGCCAGGTCGCGGCGCTCAACCGCTTCATCTCCAAGGCCACTGATAAATGCATTCCTTTCCTCAACGTTTTGAAGCAAACAAAAACCTTTGAGTGGAATGAAGAGTGCAAAGAGGCATTTCAACAGTTGAAAGAATACCTGGGGCGAGCTTCGCTCCTAGCAAAGCCAAAAGAAGGGATAACTTTGCTACTCTACCTGGGGATCTCTCCTCATGCTTTAAGTGCAGCTCTAGTACAAGACGAAGAGGGTGTTCAGCACCCGGTATACTACATCAGCAAGAAAGTAGTTGATGTTGAGACAAGATATACTCCTATGGAAAAGCTTGCTTATTGTCTAGTTGTGGCGTCCAAAAAGCTGCGTCTTTATTTCCAAGCACATACAATTTCCATCCTCACCAAGTATCCTATAGGACAAATTCTGCAGAGGCCGGAGACTTCAGGTCGCCTCCTCAAATGGGCCATCGAATTTGCTCAGTTCGACATCGAGTACAAAGCGAGGTCAGCAATCAAAGGGCAAATTTTAGCTGACTTCGTTGTTGAGTTTACAGGGCCTAGCGAAGAATCTGAAGCTGGGACATCGGAGGGACCTTACTGGGAATTATATGTTGATGGCTCCTCCAACGATCTAACAGCTGGAGCTGGCATGTTGTTAGTTAGCCCAGAAGGACAGAAAGTCCTCTATGCTCTTTTATTCGGATTCAGAGCCACCAACAATGAAGCTGAATATGAGGCTCTATTGGCAGGACTCCGTTTGGCAAAAGAATTATCTGTTCAACAGCTTAGAATCTTTAGTGATTCTCAATTGGTGGTAAACCAAATCCTGGGGGAATATCAAGCTCGGGGGACGAAAATGGTCGTCTACTTACAAAAGACACAAGATTTATTGAGAAGGTTTCATAAATATGAAATAAACCAAATCCCGCGAGCTCAGAATTTCTATGCCGATGCCTTAGCCCGCCTGGCAGCTGTTCAAGATGTTACCTTTTCTGGGGAAATACCAATAGAGTACCTGCCCAAACCCAACACTGAAGTTCAAGAAGAAGTCATGGTCCTAAAGGTGACAGTTGATTCCTGGATGAGTCCGCTGATCAGTTATTTACAAGAAGGAAGACTGCCCACTGACAAATTAGAAGCACGCCGTCTGCGTACACGAGCTGCCAGATATTGTCTATGCGGCGACGTGCTCTACAAGAAGGGATTTTCCTCTCCCTTGTTAAGGTGTGTTGACGAGCCTAACTGTACCAACATCTTAACTGAAATACATGCAGGTCATTGTGGAAATCATGCTGGGGGAATCTCCCTAGCTCAAAAAACCCTGAGACAGGGATATTATTGGCCAACCATAAAACAAGACGCCCTCAACTTGGTGAAAAAATGTGATGTTTGCCAAAGATTTGCTAAAATTCCACGAGCTCCGCCTGCCTATCTACATCAAATGATCAGTCCATGGCCTTTTGCAATCTGGGGTATGGATTTGATAGGACCACTTCCTGTAGGACGAGGTAGCTGTAAGCACGCCATTGTAGCAGTTGACTACTTCACCAAATGGGTTGAAGCTAAGGAGCTTTCTCAAATCTCCTCTGCAAAGGTAGAACAGTTTGTCTGGAACAACATCATTTACAGGTTTGGAATTCCTCAGCAGCTGGTGACCGACAATGGTACTTAATTCAGCAGCGAGAAATTTATCAACTTCTGCAATGGCCTAGGCATCAAGAAAAGCTTCTCAGCAGTTGATCATCCTCAAGCAAACGGCCAGGTAGAAGCTGTTAACAAGATAATTAAGCAAATATTGAAGACCAAGCTGGAGACCCGGAAAGGAGCATGGGTGGACGAATTGCAACAGGTATTATGGGCTTACAGAACAACAGCTCGCACTACCACTGGAGAAACTCCTTTCTCTCTGGTTTATGGCTCTGAAGTCATGATCCCTGCTGAACTCGAAGTTGTTAGTCATCGACGAGCTAACTTCGCCCCAATGAACAATGATCAACTCCTCACTACGAATCTGGATCTTCTTGAAGAACTAAGAGAGAAGGCCAGTATGAAAGCTGCTATCTATCGTCAGAAAGTGGCTAGGTACTACAACAAAAAGGTCCAAATTCGGAAGTATAACCCTGGTGACCTCGTACTCCGCCTCGTCCTACTTGGAGCTCGTCAGCGGAGTGATGGGACATTGGGTCCGAACTGGGAAGGACCTTACACTATCCAAGAAAGTTTGGAAAACGGGGCCTACCACTTGATGACAATGGAAGGAGATGTCTTATCACGAGCTTGGAATGCTGAGCATCTCTGGCCTTATTTTCAATAGTCTCTCATGCACTTTTGTACATATCAATATTTTCACAAGTAAATAAAAGCATTACTACACATTATTATCTCACCTTGCTTGTGATTGTTTTTAACAGCTATTCTACTCATAGCAGCCCCTGAAATATGGTGCTAAGGGTAGCATACTTTGGATTGTCGACTATAAATAAACCATAAGGGCAAGGTGTTTAATATCGGAATGTTATCCGACCCCACACCTACCTTGTGGTTAAAAGATCCAACTTACATTGGCAGGCCGCGTGTGCTCATATCGTCAACCTTTGTTGATAGGCCACGTGCGCTCACTTCGCCTAATTACATTGGCAGGCCGCGTGTGCTCACATCGTCAACCTTTGTTGATAGGCCACGTGCACTCACTTCGCCTAATTACATTGGCAGGCCGCGTGTGCTCACATCGTCAACCTTTGTTGATAGGCCACGTGCGCTCACCTCGCCTACTCAAACCACGTACGCTTACTTCGTTTACATTCGTCGATTTTGTTAATCTTTGTGGGCACAACGCGTAAGTATTTACCATAGTTGACATATTAAGCTATGATAATGACATTGATGCCTAAATTTTCAAGTAAGTTCATAACTTGCTCGTATTATTGCATTTCTACTGGTCCAGTATGAATAACATTCAGTTAGTTATTTTGAGTTCATTTTCACTGAGACAAGTAATATGTGATAAATATTGAAATCATTACTTCTTCTCTTTAATGGTGCTGACAGTTAATTTAGCATGGAAAAGTAGAAGTTAAAAACAGGGGGCATAATGTGCATAACGTGAACAATTTCCTCACAAACGAGGTCAATAAAATAACTTTTGTCTCCTCATAAAAATCAAACAACTAAATTAAAAAACAAGTACATGCAAAAAGAGTATCAAATTATGATGCAGGGCCCTGAGGAGTTGAAGAGGAGGGTGCTTGATCCTTTGCACCTTCAACAGGAGGAATCTGAACGTCCTTTGCAAGCGAGGTGTCTAGAGCCTGACCTTGTGCTTCAGCCTGTTCCTCCGCTGCATCTTCAGCGAACTGCTGGATTTCCCTGACTCCGCCTTCACCGAAAATGGAGTAGTCGAGATTAGGATAGGTGTTCCACATAGTGTATAATATCCTTGTCTCCGTCTCCATCCTAATCTCCTCTATGCGGGTCTCCGCTGCGACGAGCTGCTCTTTCAGTCCGGTTATTTCCTGAGAAGCAGTTTCCACCTCCTTCTCCCGCTCTTTTAAAGCATCTTGCGTATTTTTGAGCTGGGAGTGCAACTTGGAGGATGATATTTCATGAAGCTCCTTCTCTCTCGTCTGAGCGACCTCAAGAGCGCGTTTAGCGGCGTCAGCTACATCCAACTTGGACTGAAGTGCTGCGGCTTTTTCATCTGCTTTCACAGCCATGTCCTGGGCTTTCTGCATTGCCTGCTCAGCTTTAGTTGCTGCTTCTTGAGACGACTTCGCTGTCTGTTCACCCTTGTGTGTGGCCTCTCGAGCTTTTGCAAGCTCCTCATCCTTCTTCTTGGAGGCATCCTTCAGCTTCTTGTTGGCAGCCTGTAGCCTGTTGTATTTATCCTCTGCATAGCCTTCCTCATCCACGGCCTTCATAAGCGCCATGGTAGTCTGTGAAAAATATAAATGGTTAGAAGCTAACATATGAAAAAAGAGTGGCAGCTGTTATCTTACCTTGATTGACTGGCGAAGTCCCCATGAAAGTAGCCTGGTACCAATGAACTCCTCTTCTTCAAGCCTCTCAACTGAACGGCCCACAAGAGAGGGAGCCTGTTCACTAGCAAAGTCCAGATAGACCCCTCCCGGAAAAAATACCAGGAGCCAGATCGACAGGAACTTTTGGTCTTGACTTGGGAGGCTGATCAGCGACCTGCTTACCCTTGTCTTTTTGGGTCTTCTTCGCGGGAGGGAGTTTACTGGCCTCCCCAGGCTCTTTTCTCTTGGATCCAGTTTTCTTACCTTTGGCAATAGCCGCAGCCTCTGGATCTTGGGAGCTCGGAGGTTTGATCGGACCTTGGGAGCTCGGAGGCCGGACATCGGCACTTATCTCCTGAAAGGTAGAAGATGGAGGTCCTTCTGGAGCAACTGTGGCAGGCGACTCTGCCGTGCTTAGATCTGGCACTTCCCTTGCCATTGCTGAGGAAGAACCAGGTACTACAGAAGTGGCAGCCGTTGAGCTCCCAGGTTTAACTTTCCTCTTGGGGAGCGGTAGTAAATTCAGTTTACCCCTTGGCTCTGTCATCTCCGCTGTCTCTTCAGAAACGACCAACACCTCCACTTCGCTGGGGGAAGAAAGTCCTTCAGGAGTATTGGTACTCTCACTCATATCCTCAGCAGCAAAAACTGATCCTATATTGTCAATTCCTTGAGTCCCTGTGTGTTTGCTCTTGATAATGGGACTATCTGAAGGTGGCGCGAGGTCAAATTCTTGGAGCAGCTCGGTTGTCAGTCTGACATCGTCCTCTTCTGACTTTCTTGTCAAAAGGATATCTAACTGAGCTTCTTCTTCCGACGTCAAGTCAACTCTTCTGGCTTTCAAGTCTGCACATCGCAAGAAAATAAAAGATTAGTTAGAAAGTCCTAGCTAAAATATTTTACTCTTGACAACATTAGGCAAAACGTGGTACCTGGCTCAGCTCGGAAGGTAAAATACTGTAATGTGACAAGCGAAGGGCAAGAAATGTAAAACCAATGTGTCTTATAATCCCCCACATTAGATTTTCCCTTTAATTGTCCTTTGGGTAAAATATCCTTATGACGGGACCGACGAGGTGAAGAATAATAATACCCGTCTCTTGATTACCCTGCACTAGTCCCTTTAAAGGTAAGTAGGTGCTTAATTATATTTGGGCTAGGGAAAGGAAAGCCATTTTTCCTAAACAAAATGGCTAGCAAAGTTATCTGGTTATATGTGTTTGGGGTAAGTTGAAAAGGGGCTAAGCCCAGTTCGTTGAGGATTTTAATAAGAAAAGGAGGAACTGGAAATCTAAACCCCGCCTCTAAGTGCTGCTGACTTACAGCTATGAAACCATCAGGGGGGTAAGCTACATGGCCCTCTGGTGAGGGCGCTAAGATACGACAGCCCCTAGGGAGGTGAAATTCAAGCACTACCCCCATCAGATCTATTGCAGCGACGTTAGAAAGATGGCGTTTGAACATTTCCCTCGCCGCCCTCTCTTCGGCAGCTCGTTCAGCCATAGTTGAAGCCTGGGCTACAGTAGCAGAAGCCCATGGAGGAAAGACACTTGAAGCACCCTCTCCAAATGGTGGAATTGGTTCCTGAGGAGCTTGCTCCTGCCCTATTTGCTCTTCGGAGCTCGAGGATTCTCCCTCTCCTACTATATGTTGGTGTCTGCGACCTGAAGCCATCTACAAAATAAGACAAGGAATAGTCAGTCCGCAGTACGCAGACTCAGCCTAAAAGCTTGTCAAGGTCCCTAAACCTTAAAATGCTAAGTCTTTTATGAAGTTTCCTAGAGACAACAGGCCGCAGACATTCCAGGAAATTAGGAACGAAGTCACGCTCTAGCCAATGTATCACGGCCTTCGAGCTACGTATTCACATCTCTACATATTATTTCCTAAGCCTAGGAAAAACAATTAGCAATCTACTCAAAGACCCTCGCAAAGATCAAAGGTCAGTCATTTCTATGTTTGATGTTCATGCATTCATGCAAAATAGTAAGAACTTGAAGAACAGTTTTGTGTCTATACAAAACGCAACCCAAACGACTACATCTACCTCAATATTAAAGCTAAAGAAGATTCATCGTTACTTACTTGTATAATGCAAAACTTGAGTGGTCTGAAAAGATGAAGATTGGTCGCCGGTAAGGAACGAAGATGACAATCACGACCACGGGGAGAAAAGATGAAGTTCTCTCTTTGGCAATGGCTGTCTTGCTGTTGAAGGATAATAAAACAAGAAGAGTATCCGAACAGTCTCTCCTTTTGTGTTTCTCCAATGCGCCCTGACCGTTAGATCTCATAACCGCCTTAGATCTAATGGTTTTGCGCGATGTCAGGAACGGTCATCATGGCGCCGGCAGTTGAAAGACGTGCATTAAATGCACACGTTGCACGGGACACGTCTCTTCATCTTCTCGAGACAGCTGCCACGTGTCAGATAAGACAAATTTGAAATACAAAGAGTAACAGTTCCCGCCTGTTCAACTTTTATCAGCTCAGCTCGGAGTTCTCAGCCCGTTATACGTCCTAAGAACTGAGGGGCTTATGTTGTGAATATTTTCAGTACTGCCTATGAGGCCTGATAAAAGCCCAACCGATTGGCCCATCGGGGCTAGGCCCAAAATCAGCTTGTTCATCAACAGAGATTAGTCAAGTCTTGCACAAGGCCCGCGGCGTGCTCTAACATCTACAGCGAAGTGAAACCCCAATGAAGTGGGATTCACAGCTGTATTGAGATCTCACCTAGCGTTGTGCGGAGTCCGACCTGCTCACCCCGCAGAGCTAAGTCCGCTCGACGTCAATCTAGACCCCTATACGAGGAGCTGAGATCGCCGTTCAGCCCTCCCCAGTTATCGATACTCCATTCCACCTGGAGTCCTCACTTCGCTTACAACTATATCAGACCGTGCCAGATCACCACTTAACTTGCCTTGCACGTCAAGATTGTCAGAGATTACTGTTCAAATTACAGATCACCACACCTAATCCGCGTGGGTTAGTCATGTAGATCTTCCACCTGTCCCTTGCATTTAATGTAATCCGGCTGCATTAATTGGGAGTCAGGTTCATTAACTACTGTAATCATTCTAGTTTAACGCATTAAACATCGCTGTAGCACTTCTCCTTCTATAAATAGGAGAAGTTTTTCTCTGTAACACAAGAGTGAAATACTTAGTGAAAAACTGGCTGTTACTCTGTCCAGATATTGAGAGAACAAACAATGGACGTAGGCAAGTTTAGCGGAACCACTTAAACACCTCACTGTCTCGAATTCTAGCTTTGCCATCTTTACTCTTATTGCTTATTACTTGCTCAGTTTGTCGTTCATGCAGTGTTGGGCCTGGAAGAACTTAGTTGACCAATTTCATACGTCAACAATTATATTATTGTTAAGGACTTGCATGCTTCTTTTATCCTATATATAAATCATTGAAACCACATAATTTTTTACTTTTAAATTTATTAAATTAATGTTTATAACTATATATATATATCATTATGTACATTGTAAAATAATATAATGAAGGATATATTAATTATTATATTTAACATATAATTTAAAGATAAGTTGTATGTATATGAAATTTTTATGTCAACTAATATTAATTATGTATTATTTCAAGAATAAGAGAAAAGAAAACTTTATGTATTTCATTTAGATGTATGATTTACAAATGAATTTAAAATTAGTAAAAACAAACTTATCTAAATTATGGAAAGAAAAAGAATGGGATTTGTTGTAAAATGGAGTTGTTGGCTTGACTTACAGTACACTTGAAGAAGAGAGTGATTATGTTGTATATTTGTCTTGCGTTTGTGTGGAGAGGAGATTGGAGAATTTTTGTCTAGTGATTCCATGTGAGGCATTGAAATTTTTGGTATTTTGTTATTAATAAATGGTTTGTCTATATATATTGATTGATTTCATTTGATGATTCATGTGTGGAGTATATGTGCATTGTGATTTTTTATTTTTATTATTGTAGGGTTTTTTTTTTTAACTTTGTTTTTTTAATTATTTATTTATCTATAATTTTGCATTATACTTTTTTACTTTCAATTTATTTATTAATATGTAATTTTTTTATTCATTTTCTTCTTAGATACTTTCTTATATTCACATATACTTTTTTAAATTTTAACTATGGATAAAAGAAATGCTGGTAAAGATATTAACGGTAGCTTGAAAGATCCTGCATGGAAGTATTATTTTCCAGTGGAAGGAAACAAAAATAGAACTCAATGCAGCTTTTGTGGTTTAATAATGAAAAGTGGAGGTTTCACACGCTTTAAATTTCATTTATCATATACAGATCCAGGAAAAAAATTCAAGAAAATGTACAAATGTTCCACCAAAAGTAAAAACTTAGATGTTGGAATGGATATAAAGCAAAAATGGAAGCTTATTCATGGTATGTTCGTGATTATATTCAAAATCATTCAAATTATATGTCATGGTATTAGTATTGTATAAATCTAGATGTTACCTATATCATGTATGAACCACCTAGGATTTCATTTTGGTATTAAAATTTGCATGATTTGTGTGATGCAAATTAATTGAAAAGTTTTAATGGAAGCTTTTTATATTTTTATATATTTCCTCTATATATTATATCCATATTTATACCTTTTAGCTGTTACTTCTTAGATAAAATATGGTTTTTTTAAATATAATATGATTTTTTATTGTAAAAATGATTATTTTAACATTACCAAAAATTTCATTAAAAAATATTATGTTTTTAACTAAATTTCCGTACTTTTCGTAAATTTTACGTAAATTTCTGTCGATATCGATATTTCTATCGACATTTCCACCGAATCGTAGTACTGATATTTCCGTCGATATCGATATTTTCAACATTGAACGGGACAGAAATTGTACCGGCTAATGATCTCATGAGTTGGTACAAATTTCGGTTTTAATTACTGTATTAACCTTTTCATCACATTTCCTTTTCTACATTTAACCACTGTTTGCTTCGAGGGTAAAGAAGTCAATTAACAATTATAATAAAATAAAATTAAATTACTTTTTTATCCTTCTCTTTTCTAACAAACACCAAGGATAAAAAGGAAATTTCCTTTTCAAATAAATTATGGGGTCAAAATTTTAATACTATTCATGATTGCTCTTCCCATTTTTTATGTAGTTAATAGATAATAGATATGTTCTCTTTCATGCAACACACAAGGCTCCTAGGTTTGAAAGATTCCCTTCACGCGTTTCACATTCTTGGATTAAATTTTGGCTTCATCCACAACCACAAGACTTATCCAACCTCCTCAATGCCTTTTTTATCCACCATATCTTCTATTGTAATGATGTGGTACTTTGATTATGGTTAATTTTTTTTGAAAAATCCTAGTTATAATTATAATTTAATAGTAGAAAGCGTTCCTTTATAATTTGAATTGCTCCACAATATATTATATTTTTAAGTAGAGAGCGATGTAGATTGCTATGCAAAATATGATAATACTAGTAGAGAAGTTGATCTAGTCCTAACTATGAATTGGTGCACAATTTACGGGTCATTAATCCTGACTACACGTCATTGCTTTATCTACGCATTATAAGCACTAACTGCAAGTTGTTGCACAATCTACGAGCCGTTAATCCTAACTACGAGTCGTTGCATTATCTATTAGTCATTATTAGTGTTTATTATGAGTCGTTGCACTATCTATGAGTCGATGCATAATTTGTGAGTCATTGTAAGTCCTAACTATGAGTTATTGCACAGTCTTCAAGTCGTTCTTAAAGTATCTTCAATGCAAGTATGAATTATAAAAAAATGAAGCGTTATATAGGATAAATTAATAGAGGGTTAAGATTAACCTCTTAAATGCAAACTTTCATAACCACTATCAAACTAACATGACAAAAAAGAAAATAGAGGTTATCAACGTCAATGTTTATTTCTAGAGAGTCTCGTAGACAGCTATATCAGCAATAAATGAATGAAACTTCCATCAAATAATATTTTATGATAATTTATTTTAATGATATATTATTGTTTGACTATTTATCATTGAAATAAATAGAATATCATTGGAGAGTTTTTTAGATTTGAGTGTCTATCAATCTATATTTATGTCACTTAGGATGCACATTTCTTTAACATTGATGATATGTCCATTTTTTTTAAAAGACAATCCATATTTGCATTGAAGATATTCTTAGTCCTACCTATGAATCGTTGCACAATCTATGAGTTGTTGATCCTAACTATAAATTGGTTGTGCAGTCGACAATATTTCATTAAAAAAAACGGTTTTGTTGAAAACTAACCCATTTTTAATAATCAATTTAAATCTCAATCTCAAGGTAGAGAATCTCAACCTCTAGGTTCAGAATCTCAACTTTCAGGTTGTGAGTCCTAGTATTAATTCAAATCATTTCAACCTTAGGGTTGAAATTTTTGAAATAAAATGTTATTTTTGAGGTTGGCCTTTCAAAACGGTCATTTTTGCAATTATTGCTTAAAAAAAAAAAACAAAACAAAATCACTTATTGAGGGCAAACAATAAAATGGGCTGGACGGGCTCAATCTAGCACATGAAAAAAATTTATTTTATTAAAATCTTCTGCTGAAAATTATATATATATTAAAAAAAAAACCCGCGAAAAATACAAGAAATTATCATCTAAATATTATAAAAAAATTTACAATTATAATTTGTTATTAAATTTATTGATATCCAAATCATTATATAATTTTTTAATCTTTTATGGAGACGGATCCTAGAATAGTAGTACTCAAATCAAATATTTTATATTTGGTAATTTAGCTCATTTTACTTACATTTTCACTACCAGCACATTAAACTGGAGTAAATTATAAAGTTTACAACCAATTAAAATATAATATTATCATTATTAGAAGGTTTTCATTTTTGTTTTAGTTTTCATTATTTATTATTGACATGGGAAACTAGTCAACCAGATTCTTCGAGCCCAATGCTGCAATATAAGATCATAAACGAGAAACAAGATAATAGCAAAAGAAAGAAGCCAAGGAAGAGTAAAGCAACACAGATTTTTAAAGTGGTTCGATCTTTTTAATCTGCCTACGTCCACTGTCTCTCTATTTCTACAGAGTGGTGGCAATGTTTTCTCTCAAGTGTTTCGCCCTCGTTTACAATGAAAGTCTTCCTCTATTTATAAAGAAGGAAGAGCTACAGAAGGGAACAATCAGACAAAACATCATAATCCATTACAATTAATGCTACTGAAACACATTTAATGCTTCTGACTTTTGCCAGGTCAACTCTGTCAACACGTGGGTTTGGATGCTAACCCATGCTGGTTAGGTGAGATTTCCTGGAATTAGGTTGTCATTAGGTGAAATAACCCTTCTTATCTTGCACGATACGCTAGCTTGCTGTTCAGAGTTGGCACTGGGGGAACAGAGATGAAAAACGGACTGAAGCTGCTGAGAAAACGGGCTGGTCCTGTAAACGGACTGATTTAGCGAACTCGACATCGCTACAACAGGAATGCTCATCAAACGATCTCGACTTCGTTACAGTAGGTTAACGGACTCGACTTCGCAGATGGCTCACTGTTTCTACAGGCTTCTGCATTGGGCCTTGTCCACCAGGTTTAGTGGCTTGGGCTACCAATCTCATGGGCTCTTGCCAGCCCCCTTTAGGTGATCCGAAAAACACCCACAACATCAGCCCCCCAGCTCTTAGGGCGTTCCGCGGCCTAAGAGCTCCGAACTACGCTGGTGAAAGCTTTTTGGCGGGATATGTCTTTTGATTTTTCCTCTATTTTGCAAATTCCTCTCTTCTCGGACACGTGGCGACTCTCCAAGCGAGAACTCATCGTCTACAACGGGCATTTAATGCACGTCTCTTCATCTGGCGGTGCCTGTTAGCCACGTCCCAAGGATCGCGCTTCACCGTCAGATTTGAGGCGGTTGGTAAGCCACCAGATCCAATGGTCAGAAACGCAACCTCGCACCCATATATAAGATGGAAAAATTATCTTTTCACATTCTACTTGTCACTTTCACATTTCAGTCTTCTTCTCCATTTCTTTTTCTTTCGTTCGTCATCAAGTTCTGGGCTTCAATCTTACAGCGCGCACAACTCAGGCACCTTTTCTGACTCCGATCAACGGTGAGTCCATAATCGTTGCTTCCGTTTAGAAGTTTTCTTTTCAGTTTCTTCGCTTTCTCTCAGGTATTTTTGTTATTGTTTGGGCGTCTGGTGCTTTTGATATTTTGAATGCGGTTTAGTTCTTACTTGAATGCTTGTTTGAATGTCTACTGTCTTTTCAAATTCCACTAGTTTGATCTGCTGGTTTGTTGTTCAGTCATTTGTTTACTGTTTGTGAGCCGAGCGATCTTGAGGTCGCGCATAGGTAGATAGTAGGTTGTTAGGATACATTTTGAGGTCGCTAGAATAGTAGCTTTGTGCGGCGTTTGTGACCTGCTGATTAGGAAATAACCATTAGCGGACTTGGAACTTCAGACTTTGTAGGTACGGTCTGCGTACTGCGGCCTAACTGCTCATTTTCATTTGTAGATGTCTTCAGGTCGCAGTTGCCAAACGCACACAATAGGAGAGGATGATACCTCCAGCTCCGAGGAGCAAATGAGAGAGATTCCTCAAACGTCCTCGCAAAGCGAAGAAACCGCTGAGGGGTTCGCAGTTCGGATGAACCCTAGGGGAAACCAGCTTGTAGGGGCCGAGAATCTTAGTCCGCAGAAATTAGGAAGGGCCACGACATGTTCAAACACTATCCCTCACAATTATCGTACCAGGACCTCGTTGGACTAGGGCTGGAATACCATTTCCCTAGGGGCTACCGCCTCATGGAACCTTCCCCACGGGACCACGCAGTTATCCCTCCCAAGGGCTTCGTGGTTGTCAGCGTACAACACCTGGAAGCTGGGTTAAGGTTCCCAGTCCCTTCTTACTTGGTTGAGCTTCTCAATGACCTGGGGCTTGCTCTGTTTCAGTTGACTCCCAACTCATACACCCAATTGTCTTCCTTAGCCATCTCTTTCAGGAAATACGACCTTCCTCTTCCATCTTCTAAGATTATAAAACATTTATATTCCTTCAAAGCCACCAGTACGGGGTGTCCACGAGATGGGTATTATTATGTCTCTCCCCGAATGTCATCTCCATATAGAGAGCTTTTACCATGGGGTGAGGCCAAAGGTAAATCCAACGTAGGCAATTATAAAATAAATTGGTTCTTCGCGTCCTGCCCCTCTTTAGTAGATCTTGAGAACTTCAGTTTTCGGGCTGAGCCAGGTAAAGTTTTCTTCAAACTGCATCTTGACCTGCTCATAATTGGTGGCCTTGTAACTAGATTTTACTTATCTACCACCTTCTTTTGCAAACCTTAGAGTGAAGCCGTTTGACTTAACTCAGGGGGAGATAGCAGACCTTGAGGTTCTCTCCTCCCAAAAGTCTTACGAGGACGACGTCAAGCCGACAACCGAGCTATTTCGCCTCTACCAACTTGTTCCCAGTCTTGAAGATAGTTTGATTCACTCAAAGTACATAGGGTCTCGACGCAATCAGCCCATAAGATCTGCATTTGACGAAGTCGACATCGCGACAAGCTCGAGTTCATCAGGATTGTCTCCATTAGCCAGCGGTGCCGAGGTTAAGATTATATTGGAAGAAGTTGTTGGGATGGCGCCTCTGAACGTAGTTGATCCTTCAAGAAGAAGAAGCCGCCAATCCGGAGGTCCCACTGCGACATCGTCGGTTGCTCCAAGCTAGTCCTAGGCGACGGCAAAAGAAGGTACCCAAGCCACCAGCACAGCGGAGTCACCAATTCTCGAGGTCCCTTTAGTAGGTGCTCCACAGGCCTCGCGACATGCACCTAGGCCAAAGGTTCCCGCGGATAAAGAAACTGCTGCTACGGGGAAGGGCAAACAAGCTGCGGCCCGCCAAGGGGCCAAGAGGAAAGAGCATGATACTTCTAGTAAGCCTCCTCCTGCTAAGAAGACTTCGAAGGAGAAAGGAAAGCAAGTTGCACCTACAGCTCAGGAGTCTCCACCCAAGGTCACTGCAGAAGAAACTTCCAAGGATGTACCTGGGGCGTCGTACTTTGATCTCTTGGCTGAGCAGGTCCCTAGCCTCTTGGACAAGTCAGCCAAATATCTGGACCAGAAATCTTGCTCCGGAGTAAATTTATTTTCTTGGGCAGCTCGTCAATTAGTTAAGGTCGAGTCTTCCCTTCTTCCCACGTTTTGCTCTTTTCTTGACGTCGTTCTCTTTATCATTCTTCTTGTTACATAGGCTGCCATGGCAATGGCGAAGGCGCTGGATGAAAAGCTGGCGAAGGAAGAGCGGAAGGATGATCTCAAGGCTGCTTACAAAAAGCTCAAGACCGCCTATGAAAAGCTTGAGGAGGAGTTGAAGGAACGCGACAACGAGCTCCTGCCCGTAAAAGAGGAGCTCGCTATAGCCAAAGATAAGGTGAGGGATCTTCAGTCCAGGTTGGACGTTGCAGAGGCAGCTCGTTTCGAGGTGGAGACTGTTCTGGCCAAAGAGAAGAGTATGCATGAGAATATTTCTGCCAGGCTATACTCTCAACTCGAAACCACTCAGACCCTCTTAGATGATCGGGAGAGGGAGCTAAAGACCGTTGTAAAACAGCACGAACAGAAGTCCGTTGAGGCCAGTCAGGAGATTGCCAAGCTCAAGGAGGCACTAGCCACAGCGAAAGCTCGTTCTGAGCAAATAAGGGTGGATACAGAGTAGAAGATTTTGTACACCTTGTGGCTGAACTATCCCGACCTAAATTATTCTATCCTTGGCGAAGAGGCAGTTAAGGACGTAGAATTTTATGCCGAGGATGCCCGAGCTGCTAAGGACGGAGACCAAAGCCAACCTCAGGAGGTTTCCCCTATGGTCGCAGAGAACATTTCTCAAGAGAGCGCGGGCGACCAAGTTCCTTCAAGCTCAGCCCCCCAAGACCCTACAGGTCGGGACCCGTAGGCCATTACTGTAAAAACTTATCTTATTTTTATCTGTTTACATCTTTCTAGAGGTTTTAACAATTTCGTTTATAATACTCTTAAACTTTATTAACCTCGGTTGAGGATTTATGCTACGCTTTCTGATTTCAGCTTTACGTATGTCATATATACATATATATATGCTTTTTATGCGGTCTTCAGGAAATTATACAAATGCCTTCAAGATTTGTAAAAATACAATCACAATTTCATGTTAATCATGTATGGGCGACCTCGAGGTCGTCAAACTGCATAACAAATATTTATAAATTGACTGCAAATCCCTTAATGAGTTCATAGGACACAATCGTTCCTTCCAGAGTGTTGCGAGCTCATAGGAGACGATTGTTCCTTCCAGAACTTTGACGAGTTCACAGGACACGATCGTTCCTTCCAGAACTTTGACGAGTTCACAAGACACGATCGTTCCTTCCAGAGCGTTGCGAGCTCACAGGAGACGATTGTTCCTCCCAGAACTTTGACGAGTTCACAGCACATGATCGTTCCTTCCAGAGCGTTGCGAGCTCACAGGAGACGATTGTTCCTCCCAGAACTTTGACGAGTTCACAGGACATGATCGTTCCTTCCAGAGCGTTGCGAGCTCACAGGAGACGATTGTTTCTCTCAGAACTTTGACGAGTTCACAGGACACAATCGTTCCTTCCAGAGCGTTATGAGCTCACAGGAGACGATTGTTCCTTCCAGAACTTTGATGAGTTCATAGGACACAATCATTCCTTCCAGAGCGTTGTGAGCTCACATGAGATGATTGTTCCTTTCAGAACTTTGACGAGTTCACAGGACACAATCGTTCCTTTCAGAGTGTTGCAAGCTCAAAGGAGACGATTGTTCCTTCCAGAACTTTGACGAGTTCACATGACACAATCGTTCCTTCCAGAGCATTGCGAGCTCACAGGAGACGATTGTTCCTTCCAAAACTTTGACGAGTTTACAGAACACAATCGTTCCTTCCAGAGCGTTACGAGCTCACAAGAGACGATTATTCCTTCCAAAACTTATTCTCGTAGCTCTATGACTGGTGTAAGCGAGATCAAGCGGGGATAAATTTGAGATGTGAAGCAAATCTGCTTGAATTGTATATATATGCCAGAATATCATTACATTTGAGATAGACACAACGTCAGAAGATTGTTACATTTGAGACAGAATGCGAATCAAACAAATTAAATGGAGTAAGGGCGAAGTTTCTCGGCATTCCACGCCCTCGGGACCTCAGCTCCATTCATGTTGCTCAGGTGGTAAGCTCCATTTCCCAGATTTTCCCTAACGATGTAGGGACCTTTCCAATTTGGTCCCAGGGTGCCCTCTCCGGGGTTTCATGCTGTAGGTAGGACGAGCCGTAGTACCAGATCTCCAACTTTGTAATGACGGGCACAGACTTTCTTGTTGTAATACCTGGCGACTCGTTGTTGGCAAATGGCCAGCTTCAGTTAAGCTTCATCTCGCACTTTGTCTATGAGGTCAAGGTTAGAGGCGAGGAGCAGATGATTATCTTCAGGATTGTACGTAGCTCTGCGGTGCGTCGCCACTTCGAATTCTGCTGGAATCATAGCTTCGCAACCATAAACCATTGAGAAAGGAGTTTCCTATGTCATGCTGTAAGCTGTAGTTCGGTGGGCCCACAATACTTTCGAAAGCTTGTCCACCCATGCTCCTTTTCTGGCTTCCAGCTTCGTTTTCAGCATTTGCTTTATATTCTTATTCATTGCTTCAACTTGGCCGTTGGCTTGAGGATGATCCACTGCTGAAAAACTTTTCGCGATCCCGAGGTCGCTGTAGAAATTGAGGAATTGGTCGTTGCTGAATTGAGTTTCGTTATCTGTTATCACCTGCTGTGGCACTCCAAACCTGCAAATAATATGGCTCTACATGAATTTTATTATCTTCCTAGTGGAGATTTCTGTCAATTCCTTCGCTTCTGCCCATTTCATAAAATAACTTACGGCGACCATGGCGTGCTTGCAATTTCCTCGAGCAGTTGACAGAGGCCCAATGAGGTCTATTCCCCAGATCGCGAAAGGCCACAAACTTACCATTTGTTGTAGAAGTGCAGGAGGAGCTCGAGGTACCTTTGCGAATCTCTGACATTTATCATATTTCTTAACCAGGGCAATGACATCTCTCTTCATCGTAGGCCAGTAGAATCCTTGTCTCAACGTTCTCTGAGCCAGGGAGAGCCCCCAGAATAATTCCTGCAATGGCTTGAGTGCATGTCATTCAATACCTTCTCACAATCTACCCCATCGATACACCGCAAGAGTGGAGCTGAAAATCCTCGTTTGTACAGCATATCATCATAAATACAATATCGCGCAAATCGTGCCCTCCGCTGGCAAGCTTCGTTGTTATCTTCGGGTAGCTTTCCATTCTGCAGGTACTCAATTAGCGGTCTCATCCATGAATCTTCTGCCACTACCAGGGCCATCACTGATTCTTTTTTCTGGATACTTGGTACTGGTAAGAGCTTAACCGGCACGGGCTTCAAATATTTCGCTGCTTGAGTAGTTGCCAAGCGAGCTAAGGCATCAGCATGCGTGTTCTTAGCTCGCGGGATTCGGGTTATTTCATATTTTAGAAACATTTTGAGCAGCTCCTGAACCGTCTCGAGGTATGCAGCCATTTTTGGACCTCTCGTCTGATATTTTCCTTTAACCTGGCATACTATGAGCTAGGAATCGCTGAAGATTCTTACCTGCTCAGCTCTCATTTCTTTAGCTAACCGCAGTCCTGCTATGAGCGCTTCGTATTCGACCTCGTTATTGGTTGCTCGGAACCCGAACTTCAGAGAGTAGAAAATCTTGTGCCCTTCCGGACTGATAAGTAGTATACCTGCCCCGGCCTTGAGGTCACTAGATGAACCATCAACGTATAACTCCCACATCGGCTTATCAGAGGGTTCAGCTTCCCCTTCTATGGATCCTATGAATTCAGGGATGAAATCTGCAAGGGCTTGGGCTTTGATGGCCGATCCGGGGACGTAATCGATGTCGAACTGCACTAGCTCAACTGCCCATTTTAGTAGCTGACTTGAGGTGTTCGATGTCTAAAAGATCTGTTTCAGAGGATACCGGGTTGGGACTTCGATTTTGTGAGCTTGGAAGTATGGGCGAAGCTTTCTTGAGGCTGTCACCAGACAAACAGCGAGCTTTTCCATCTGCGAATACCTCGTTTCTGGATCGGATAATCTCTTGCTCACATAATACACTGAGAGTTGCGTCCTGCCTTCTTCCCGCACTAAAGCTGTGCTGAGGGCGTGCTGAGATACCCCCAAGTACAGGATGAGCTTCTCCCTATCAATAGGTTTTGACAAGAGCGGAGCACGGCCCATATATTATTTCAGTTGCTGGAAGGCTTGTTCACACTGCTCAGTCCACTCGAAGTCATTCACCTTCTTGAGCACTTCGAAGTTTGGGATACATTTGTCCGTCGCCTTCGAGATGAACCTACTCAATGCTGCGACCTGGTCAGTAAGACTTTGGACTTCTTTTATCTTATTGGGGGATTTCATGTTGATCAGGGTTTGAATCTTCCTCGGATTGGCCTCAATGCCTCTATCATTCACCATGAAACCCAAGAACTTTCTAGAAGCTACCCCGAACGCACACTTCAGCGGGTTCAGTTTCATTCGATAACTCCTCAGGACCTGAAACATTTCTGCCAGCTCGTCTACATGGGACTCCGCTCGCCTTGACTTTACCAACATGTCATCTACGTATACCTCTATTGTTTTGCCGATCTACTGCTCGAAAATTTTATTGACAAGCCTCTGGTAGGTCACTCCTATGTTCTTGAGTCCGAAAGGCATAACTTTATAGCAATACAAGCCTCGGTCAGTGATGAATGATGTGTACTCTTCGTCCTTCGGGCTCATAGGAATCTGGTTGTATCCCGAATATGCATCTATGAAGCTTAGAAGCTGATGACCCGCAGTTGCATCTACCAGCTGATCAATTCTGGGGAGGGAAAAACTGTCTTTTGGGCATGCCTTGTTGAGATCCGTGAAGTCAATGTACGTCTTCCACTTTTCGTTCTTCTTCTTGACGAGCATAAGGTTGGCAAGCCAAACTGGGTACTGGACCGTTCTGATGAAGTCATTAGCCAACAACTTGTCTACTTCTTCTTTGATAGCTTCAGAACGTTCCTTCGTTATAAGCCTTCGCTTCTGGCGAACTGGTCTACAGTTGGGATCGATGTTCAGCTTGTGTGACATAACTTTTAGGTCGATCCCGATCGTATCCTCGTGGTTCCATGCAAAGACGTCCAAGTTCGCCCTGAGGAAATCAATGAGCTAACTTCTTACGTCTGATGCTAGGCCTCGCCCCAAACTCAAACACCTCCCAATGTCCTTCTCACTGACCTGTATTAACTCAAGCTCGTCAACTGGCCCCGATGTCCTATCCGCATCCACTTTGCGAGGATCGAGATCATGGCTGAATCCCCTCTCGCTAACTTCATTTGGCTTTCCCCCTGACACCATATTAATTCTCTTGCCAGTCACTCTTATCTTTACGGCCTTTACATAGCAACGCCTCGCCGTATATTGCTCACCCCGCACAGACCCCACTACGCTAGGTGTGGTGAATTTGATCATAAACGCTCTAGTTGAGACGACCATGTCCAGATCGTTCATCGCAGGTCTCCCCAAGACAACATTATATGCAGACGGACCATCAATTATGAGAAAATCTGCCAGTGTAGTCGCTTGGCGAGCTGGGTCCCCTATAGAAAGTGGAAGTCTGACATGACCCATCAGAATTATGACGTCCCCGGTAAAGCCGTAAAGAGGTTCTGGGGATGGCTTTAATTGATTAGCTCTTAGCCCCAGCTGATCATAGCAATCTTTGTACATGACGTTCACTGAGCTCCCCGTATCTACCATGAACCTTAAAACTTCAGCATTGCTGATCCTTGCCCTAATAACAAGGGCATCATTGTGAGGCCAGCACACCTCCCTTGCACCTTCTTTTGTAAAAATGATATCTTTTGAGGTCGTCCTGGCCTTCTTCGCAGGCCCTTCCTGGTCATTTCGTCACGCTATGAGGACATGATTTGCTTCCTGCACATAGCGCTCGTGAGACTTATTGGATGATCCAGCGATGTGGGGACCACCATGAATGGTGAAGATGGTTTTCACCATGGGATCGACCTCCTGCTCTTGGTTTTGTTGGTTTTGTTGAGAGCGCTGATTTTGAGGCTTGTCGTGGGGCGGGCTGCACTACATATTCTTTCAAACGGCCATTCCTTATCAAGTTTTCTATGACATCATTGAGGTCCCAGCAGTCGAAAGTATTATGCTCTTTCTCCCTGTGATAGGCACAATACTTGTGGGGATTTTTGAATTTGCTAGGGAGGCCGGTAGGGCTTGGTCTTCCAAAATTTTCTCTATGCTTCTTGGTCTGGAAGATTCTATCCTGTCTATCTGACAAGGTGCTATAATGATGGTAGCGGCTCCGAGGTGGAGAGCGATTTCTTCTGGGCTCTTTCTTAGCCTGCTTTGCTACCTGGTTGTTAGAACGATTTCTTCTGTCTTCATTACTGCCTTGATCCCTCTTCCTGCCTTGATGGGAACTGCTCGCCTCACCTTTTGGATGACCAACCTTTTTCGAGCTGAAGGATTCTTCCCATCTGATCTCCTTATGAGCTCAGTCGTAGAAATCACCCAGGGTTTTCACCGGTGATTTATAGATACTTTCATAGAGCTTGCCGTCCTTTTTGAGCCCGATCGATATTGCAGTCAAAATCCCCTCTTCGGACGGGCTTTCCACGTTATTGACCTCGCTCCCGAACCTATTAATATAATCCTTTAATGACTCACCAGAGCGTTGAAAGATGGTAGCGAGATGACAGGCTGGCGGGAGCTGCTTCTTCAACGCTTCGTACTGATTTATGAATTTCTACTGACATTCCTCCCAACTGTTAATACTGCGGGGTGGGAGGTTTTTGAGCCACGTCCGCGAAATGTCTCTAAGCGTTGCGGGGAAGACACTACACTTCACCAGCAAACTGGTAGTTTGCAGGTCCATTTGAACGTTAAAAGCATCCAGATGATCATAGGGGTCTGAATCTCCATTGTACTGCGGGATGTTGGGGATTTTGAACCTGATAGGGAGTGGCTCCTGCTCTACTTCTACTGAGAAAGGACTCCTTGCTTCACTACGTCTCCCTGGTTCCTGAGCCCCAAGCCTTGCCTCTAGCTGCTGTATTCTTTCTAGGAGTTGCTCAATTATAGGATCTCGGACTCCGCGTTGTCTCGTGGGAGATTGCCTACTTCTTTGGCTCACCCTGGTTGGGGAATGCTGGTCTCGTACCTTGTGTCTTTGGCCCAGTTCGCGAGCATCATTTTCCTATCACCGCCGCAACTCATTTTCTGCCCCCTAAACTGAAGCTCGCGGGTGCCCGTTACTCCTTTCAACCCGCCTATGTCCATCTTGACTGATCCTTACCCTCAACCCTGAAGGCTGAGTTGCGTCCCCATTTTCTCGAGTTCTAGGGTTCCGAGCTTCAGGTCGTCGGTTCGATGAATTGATGGACCCTTCTTGAACCGGCATTTCCTCCGCGGCCCCCTGCCCAAGAGGTGGGATTGCAGTCGTTCTCGAAACATTTTGATCATGGCCTCGCGTCAACGTCTTCAAAGTGTCTGCTATCTGCGCCATCGTATTTTCTAGCCTCTCCTGGCATCGGGCTAAGGTGTGCACAACATCTCCACCTGCATTTGAGGGTTCTGTACCTGTATCTGTTATCTGGGCGCGACGTCGCTGTTCTATCTCCTCTGTCCTCTCATTTATTGCATCAGAATTCCTTGCATTCCTTCCCTTCGCTATGATGATTACAGACCTCCAATTGCAGTTGACCTCTTATTCTAGCACCAAAATATTGACGTGGGAAACCAGTCAACCAGATTCTTCGAGCCTAATACTGCAATATAAGATCATAAATGAGCAACAAGATAATAGCAAAAGAAATAAGCCAAAGAAGAGTAAAGCAACACAGATTTTTAAAGTGGTTCGACCTTTTTAATCTGCCTACGTCCACTGTCTCTCTATTTCTGCAGAGTGGTGACAATGTTTTCTCTCAAGTGTTTCGCTCTCGTTTACAATGAAAGTCTTCCTCTATTTATAGAGAAAGAAGAGCTGCAGAAGGGAACAATCAGACAAAACATCATAATCCATTACAATTAATGCTATTGAAACACATTTAATACTTCAGACTTTTGTCAGGTCAACTCTGTCAACACGTGGGTTTGGATGCTAACCCATACTGGTTAGGTGAGATTTCCCGAAATTAGGCTGTCATTAGGTGAAATAACCATTCTTATCGTGCACGATACGTTAGCTTGCTGTTCAGAGTTGGCATTGGGTGAACAGAGACGAAAAATGGACTGAAGCTGCTGAGAAAACGGGCTAGTCCTATAAACGGACTGTGATTTAGTGAACTCGACATCGCTACAACAGGAATGCTCATCAAACGATCTCGACTTCGTTACAGTAGGTCAGCGGACTCGACTTCCCGGATGGCTCACTGTGTCTACAGGCTTCTGCATTGGGCCTTGCCCACCGGGTCCAGTGGCTTGGGCTACCAATCTCATGGGCTCCTACCAATCTCCTTTAGGTGATCCGAAAAACACCCACAACATTTATTTGATTAGATTTTGATTTTTGATTTATGTATATGATTATCTATATTTGAGTAGATAGTTTTTATCACTAACTATTAGATTAAAAGTTTAAACTGATACACAATGACTTAACTACAATATCTAAGATATATATTGATAGTATTTATATTACATTAATATACCCCTTCACGTGCAATATAGCAAATAAACATATCGAACATGTATTAATGCTCTCTACCTTGTAATTTTTGCAATGAACAAAGATTCAAATGTGAGGGAGAAGAGAAGATTTAAATCTAATATCTTTAGCTTTGATATCATATTAGTAACTATTAATCCATCTGCTTAATTTGATAAGTAAGTCGTAAGGATTTAATTATAGTATTTAAAATATAGATGGTTAAATTTTATGACATATTAATTGTTTTAACGGCCATTCGATATCCAAATACAGAAGTTTTTTGTACATGTTTTGTTTTTTATTTACAATAATTAGTCCGTTGACAAAAAAGTTGAGCTGAAATGTTTAAAATATTTGTAATATGTGATGTTTGTAATATTAAATAATTTAATTGAGTTGTATGGTTTTCCATCACGGAGGGAATTTGTGTAAATATTATCTTACATTTGATGATAGGTTTTTTTTTTTTTATTACACAAGAATTATATAAACCGCGTAGCTTATCGGATATTATTGATCAGAATCTATAAGGTATGGTCCGAAACTGGGCTCCTAGAATCTAAAGAAGAAACCTATATAGCAAGAAAAAATTATCTTTATCTTCATGATTCTAAGTGTAGATCGAATTATGAACATCTCACTGATGGGCCAAACTCTATGGGTTGGGCTACCACCGTAGCCACCGACCATCCGCAAATTTGATGATCGCTTATAGTTACTCTTTGAACATATTATAAAGTATAAAATTCATAATGACGCATTTTTTTTTTTTTTGCTATATTAATTATAACTAATTACAAGTTAATCATAATTATATGCATAATTATCTTACCAATAAGACTGATTATTATTTTGTCAAATCTATTCATAATTATTATAAAAATAATGAAAATTTATTAGAAATAGTTTTAAGAAAGCATTTTTCTCGTCCTTTTTCAGTCTTTATAATATTTCACGTACAATGTTTTCTAACGTGATACTTAGTAATATCATCTATGGTTGATAAAAAATCAAATAAATCTACAACATTTGTCATTGTTGACTAAGAATCAATCAATAAACAACTTAGGTCCATAAAAATAAAAATTGGTACTTAAAAAAAAAAATGAAAATGGGTACGTGACACAATAAGTAAAATTTGTATTCTTGTGATTAAACACTGACATTGAACTCTTCAACAATTTGTAAATAACTTAGAGCAATAAAACAAACAAAGCAAAACAAAAGAAGCGACAAAATTAGAAGAAAAACAAGGTTAAAAAAGTGGACCACATTTTATTCGTGCGAGCAACAAAAGGGACCGCGTGGCCCTAATAACCACAAAACGAGGCTGGTAGGAAGCCGTGACTGTACACAACTGTTAAATAAAAACCAACACGTGTATTTCATGCAAGAACCACAATTTGTTCGAGAAAATTTTAAGTACAATCATTGCATTTGCTGATTAGTATATCCACCACTCAAAAGTTGACACATAAATTCCATATCAGCTTTTTGTTTTCTCACTTTTTTTTTTTTTTATCTTATTACTTGTTTTTTTTTTTTTTTGGATTTTAATTAATTACAATTATGATTCTATTGAGTTATAAGGTCATCTCCAATGTATAACACCAAATTTGTTGACATCAAAATTTTTTTACTCAAATGTACATGAAATCAAATTAGTGTAAAAGATATCTTCACAGAATATTTCATACATAATTTTTTAACCAACATATATTAAAAATTTAAAAATTTATTAAAATATATTCAATATTATACTCATTTTAAAGATCTCAATAAAATATTTCATATGATATATTTTTTTTGTAATAATTTAATATATATTTTGAATTAAATTAATTTATTAATAAATTATATTTTTTGGTGTAATGAACAGTGCAACACCAAATTTGGTGTTACACTATTCATTTACACCAAAAACTTACCTAAGAATTCGCATTTTGATGTCACGTTGGAGAACAAAATTACATCAAATTGATGTTTTACACCAATTTGATGCAACATTGGAGTTGCCCTAAGACAGACACTAAATTGTTTCATTTTCTTATAATTTTTAATGGTTTTAAGAGATTTAGTTGTGCAAAATTTATATAAAAGTGATAATTTTCTCCTGACTTTTGTTTAAATATATAGTTATGAGGGCAATAACAAATGTGATTTATTTTTATTGATTTTTCAAACTTTTAAATTTATGAACTCTTTTGATTAAAACCATTAATCATTTTGTGATCATCCATGTTATAATTTTTTAACATTTAATCTTATGAACATTGATTTTAATCAATTATTAGTAGTCATTTATGTTATGTTGCGGGTATTTTTGAGACTCTATAAATGGGTTGTTAAAAACTCAAGGCTGATAAGGTGAATTGACTCAATCAATGAAGCCTCAGCTCACTAAAAGGCCCCGCTCGTTAAAGGCCTAGCGCAACAAACGTCCAGCTCATCAAAGGTGTAGCTCTTAGATATGAGCTCTCAAATCGCTGACCTCGGGCTGTCCAGTTTGTAGAAACGAGTTTTCTGTTTGCCGCTACAGTTTTCAAGTCACAAGTCAACCATGGCCAGAGTTGCTTAATATCTGGCTCTAAGTTGTTCTAAGCGAGATCTAGCCCATGGCTTGACATGCACGCTAAACAGATTTTTCCATATGTGTAGCAACCTAAATTAAGGGAAGACTCAACTATCCATTATAGAGATAAAGTCAAAATCATACTTTTATTGGATTTGATCCTATACTAATGGGTGTCAGTCTTGAAAATGTAATCAGTGTAGATTTCTTATTTTTAAGAGCAAAATGCACAAACCCCCCCTCTCCTCGAGGTAAAGTGTTAAACAAACAAATACGAAATTTGAGTTTTATAACAAAATAACTCCGACTTAACAATTGTTGACATCTGGATTTGGATCTTAGTCAACGAGGTTCGTTTCTGGGCCCAAACTGCAACTTCGGATCGTAGATATTGATTATGCAAGGTAAAGAAATAAAGGAGAAGAGGTCAGAGGCAAGGAGAAAAGCACAAGGAGATTTTAGAGTGGTTCTGCCCAATTAGATGCCTACGTCCACTGTTCAATCTCTCACTATTTTAGCAGAATAACGACACTCAAAAGATTGTACCTATTTTACAATGAAAATCCTCCCCTATTTATAGAGAAATGAGAGGTGCTACAATAAAACGGAATAAGACAAAAGTATACAGTAAACTGAAATTACAATGATAAACCACATTTAATGCGCCGGGATTTCATTTAATGCGGTCGAAATTACATTAAATGCGGCTGAAACTGTCACCTCTGAGCTCTGCCTGAGTGTGATTTCAGGTGGCTAATCTGTACGGGTTAGGTGAGGCCATCGTAATCTTGGCTGTAGTCTCTGGCAAAGATGGCGTGCATGACATGCTTTGAGCTACATCTTGCATGACGTTTTCGGCTTCTGCTAACTAGCGGTTTGGGGGGCAAGGCGGAGATGGATTCTCCAGCGAACAGAATGTCCAGTTGAGCTGGCGAACAGATGAGTTTCTGACAAATCGGGTACTTTGAGAGTTTGTGGAATGGATCATGAATCAGTTCTTCTGCTACCAGACATAATATTAGGCGAATAGTTTCACAAACGAGCAGGCATACGAGTATACCCAGAAATCGTTGAGCAACCAGGCGAACAATTCTGAATGAATAAGCTTGAGCTGGATAGATCTATTGATCAACTTCCTGCGAACAGGCCCACTGAACAGATCAGGTGAGCAGATATAACAATCAACTCAAGCGAGCAGACATAGCGATAAGCTCAGACGAACAGATATAGCGATCAGCCCAAGCGAACAGATATAGCGATCAGCCCAGGCGAGTAGGCACAGCGATCAGAATCAAGGACCGGTATTGACCGCAGTCGTATGCAGGACGACGAACAGATCACTGATCAGGCTACCAATACTATTCGCGAGTAGATCGACGATCACCGGGGGGGGGACTTAGGATACAAACAAAATGGAGAGTCAGTCTAACGAACAGATCCGTTGTCAGAAAGGTGATTAGAAAGAATGACAAATTGCTGAGCCTTTGGACCATTGGGCATGTACTGTAGATCTTCCTTGGCCCAATCGACTTGATCGTTAAATTACCTATAACAACAATCAAAATGTGTTAAAATTGATAGTCAACTTTGGTTTAAAATGTAAATACGTAAATGTCCTCGGTTTTAAAAATTAATTTCTTTTCTTTTAAAATTTAAAAGAATAAAAATTAATTCAATAAAATAAGGAAAAAAATCGAAAAAAAAAAAAAAAAAAAATTCAGTTCATCTGCTCACCCAAACCTTCATCTCCCAAACCCAGAAACCTAACTCTCTAATGGCAGAACCAAACAACACAAACCATTGAACAAATTAAAAAAAAAAAAAATTAAATCTTATTCTTTATTCTTCACCAGTTAATACCAAACCAAAAACATAACCATTATTATCAATAAATAATCTCAACTCATCATCAACTGATTTTCAAACCCAACTTAAAACAATCAAGGTTCTCGTGAACCCAGAATCTGGGTTCTCGAGAACCCATATCTGGGTTCATCACGAACCCAAGTCTGGGTTCACTCAAATGATGAACCATGTGTTCATCCAAATGAACCTAGATGGTTCGAGGAAGAAGAAGCGAAAGAAGAGAAGAAGAAGAACAAAAAGCAAAAGAAGAGACAGCGGACGACGGTGACGGAGATAGAGAATGTCGGCTAATGATGTTCTTCTAGGTTTCAAACCCAGACAAGAGACAGAGAGAGAGATTAGAGAGAGCAAGAAGGTCTGATAGGAGAAGGAAAGATGAGAGAGAGGGAAAAGAGGAGAGAGAGAGGGTGTGGTGAGATTTTATCATTTTTTATTTTAAAAAAAAAAATATCTTTTTTTTATTTTTTTTTTAAATAAAATAAATTAGTAAATGACGAAACTACCATTGGTCAATCTAACATTGACTAACAGACACTGATGGCTTGGGGATATTATGTTATAAAAATCAAATTTTGACTATGGATCTTTAAAACCTTACCTCAATGAGGTTTTATGCATTTTACTCTATTTTTAATTGTAATAATATTTTTTAATTGTAATGATATTATAGTCTCCCATCCAATAAATAGAGGTTAAAGTTCATTGCAAACAAAATAAGAAAATTAGTAACATATTGTCTCTATACCAAAATAACCAGAGAATAGTCGTGGACGTAAGTTTTTTTTTTTAGTCGAATCACGTAAAAACCACTTTGCAACAACGTTCTTCCTCTTTTTGTTCTTATTTTCTCTTTGGTTTTACATTATTTGCAGATACGGGGTGAAGAATCTAGGTCGACAGAATTTCATTGTCGACATTTAAGCGTTAGAAGGAGGCTCAGATTGCAAAAATTTCTTCAGTTTTTCAACCATCATGGTAAGAGGAAGAACAACCAAAAATTCTGACGCAGTAGTTGATAAATTAAAGAGGCAGACGGATCAGAAACAACGTGATTTCCAAAAGGTGGGGAACATAGTTATGCCCATGGCAGGCGCATCGCATATCCCCACAAACGGCACTACTATGGGTATACCTTCACTGGCCTATCCCCAACCAGCACCGGTAGTCCTCATAACCGATAGGCTACAGGAATGGCACCAACAGTAGGAGGCATTGGAAAACACAGTGCGACAACTTGCAGACATAGTCAGGGTATTGGCATAAACCCAAGCATAAAACGTGCCTAGACCTGAGACTGTCGCTCCCAGAGATGTGTTGCGACCTGCCGATTCAGCTCGTTCCTCCAACTCAAGTTCGGGAGTTGAAGGTCGTCAAACTTGCGTAGAGGAGGATGATCTACTCCTTGCGAGCTTAAAAATAAGGGTGAGCTAGGATGGGAGCTACCACATAGAGGATGATCGCGTCGGAGTTCGAGCTACATCCCGATATAAAGATGAAATAGATTATCAGCAATCTGTAGGGCTCACGCCAACCTGACGACTTTTAGAAGGCTAGTTAAGGGTATATATTAGACTGTCGCTCTTCAGGCTGGGAGTGCAGGAGTGGACACAGGCCTCAAAAGCTAAGGATAGAAGAGATTCTTTAGAGGGTTCGATAGCTTAAGGCACGCCCTAGCATTTAAAACCAGTGTAGTTAGTATGGGGAGAGAACCCCTTTCATAAAGGAAATTGAGATGCGACTTCTCCCTCACAGATTACAGGTCCCCAACATCCCTCAATATATTGGAGATAGCAATCATTGCAATCACCTAGATGCATTCAATGTCCAAATGGACATTCAAACAACTGATCCTTTGGTCAAGTGTCGTGTTTTTCCAGTCACTTTTGGGGACGTTCCACGGACCTAGTTTAAAAGTCTCCCAGCTCGTGACATAAATAGCTAGGAAAAATGTCAACAAAGGTTCATCGACCACTACATAGCTCTGAGGAGGTAGCTCTTACCATCCTATCACCTTTCCACAATCTTTCAGCGGTGAAACGAATCGCTGAAAGACTACATCACCAAGTTCAAGTGTGAAATCAACAATGTGGAGAATCTTTCAGATGAAAGCATCCTAACTATGATCTCAGTTGGGCTTTACAAAAAGGGAAAGCTTTATGAGA
Source organism: Dimocarpus longan (assembly GCA_022984855.1). NCBI lineage: Eukaryota > Viridiplantae > Streptophyta > Magnoliopsida > Sapindales > Sapindaceae > Dimocarpus > Dimocarpus longan. The sequence continues at coordinate 2,532,390 of CM041026.1, forward strand.
GCATTTACAAGTCTCCGGTGAAGAACCTGAGCGAGTTTTATGAGCGAGCTACCAAAGAGATCAGATAGGAAGAGACATTCGACTCGAAGTAGCCTAGTCAGAAGAACGAAGCGGGCAATTCCAACCAATCAAAGAAAATATGCAATGATGGGAACGAAAGCGAAGGTCAGAACAACAGATTGAACAATTAGGTTGTTAAGAAGGTAAGAAACAAGCCTATAAATGAGTGAAATCAATGTCAAAGTCAACATGGTTGTTACAACATCTTGTCATACACACAAAACAGAATCTTTGCTACGGAAAAGAATAGAGAGGACTTCGAAAAGCCTAGACCCTTGAAGACTTCTCTCAACTTCTAGGACTAGGACAAGTTTTATGCCTATCATAATGAGATCGGGCACAACACTTTAGAATGTTAGGCGTTAAAAGATTTTATCGAGGATCTAATCAGGAAAGATCGCTTAAGAGACTATGTAATATGACTAGTTAACCAACGACCTCGATAGCAACAACCTCAACAACCCTTACAGCCAGCACAGCAACAAAACCAGTGAGCTCCTGAACAAGAACATAAACCCGTAATGAGGACTATTTTTACCATACATGGTAGCCCTCATATCACACGTACATCCAATAGATCACATGAGTTATACGTATGAAAAGCAAACCACATTTTGCTCACAAGCCATGATAGGCCGAAAGGATATGCGAAGAAGGCAAAAATGGCCTCGATGATATTGGTTTCACTAAAGAGGATGCCAAAGGCATGATATGGTCTCACAATGATGCACTAGTCATTCGAGCTAAGGATAGCATTACCGAGGTACGACGGATCATTATAGATACAGGGAGCTCAGTGAATATCATTTACAAGGGGTGCTATGACCAGATGAGACTCAGGGCAGAGCAGTTGAGGCCTTCCCCAAAGTCTCTTTACGGTTTCACTGGAGATGCCATCATTCTAGTGGGCCAAATAAGACTTCCTCTTACACTTGACGATTCAGATTATCAAGCAACTGTACTGGTAGATTTCTTAGTAATTGACTTCCCCTCAATATACAACGTGGTCCTGGGGAGACCTATAATGAACGACCTGGACATGATCACCTCCACTATGACCCTCATGGTTAAATTTTCAACCCCCAATAGGATAGGTTGTGTATGGGGCGAGCAGTACTTAGCTCGACGCTGCTATGAAGATGCAGTCAAAATGGGAATCAGAGGGAAAAAAATAAACATGGTATCAGGGGGAGAGCCACGTGCTATAAGTGAGAATGAGGTAAGCCACGACCTCGACCCACGCGAAGTAGATGCGAACAGAGTGACTGGGCTTGTGTAAGACCTCGAGGATGTCCAAGTCAACGAGGTGGATGCTGAAAGATGCCTCAAGCTAGAGCGAGGCTTAACTCCAGAAATTAAATCCTAGCTCGCTAACTTCCTCAAGGCTAACCTGAATGTTTTTGCTTAGAACCATTAGGATATGATGGGAATTGATCCCAAGGTCATGTCGCACAAGCTAAACATTGACCCCCACTATAAACCAGTTAGCTAAAAAAGGAGGCCAATGATAGCGGAACGTTATGCCACTTTGAAAGAGAAGGTAGATAAGCTTTTGGCTAATAAATTCATCCGTGAAGCTTACTAGCCAAGTTGGGTCGCTAATCTTGTCCCAATCAAGAAGAAGAATGAGAAGTGGAGAACTTGCATTGATTTTACTGACCTAAATAAGGCTTGCCTAAAAAATAGTTTCTCCTTGCCCAGAATTGACCAGCTCGTGGATGCAACTATTGGTCACCAGCTCCTAAGCTTTATTGACGCTTACTCGGGCTACAATCAGATACCCATAAACCTAAAGGATAAAGAGCACACCTTATTCATCACAGATCGCGACATGTACTCCTACAAGGTGATGCCCTTTAGATTGAAAAATGTAGGGGCAACCTACCAATGTTTGGTCAACATGATGTTCAAGGAACAGATTGGGAAGATAATGGAGGTGTATATGGATGATATGTTGGTAAAGTTCAAGCAGGCAACTGACCATATACACGACCTGGAGGAAATGTTCCATAGACTAAGAAGCTATCAGATGAAGCTGAACTTGCTCAAGTGCGCTCCGGGAAATTCCTCGGTTTCATGGTAAACAACAGAGAGATTGAGGCCAATCTTGAGAATATCAAGGTGCTAATTGACATGAGATCCCCTATTCAGATCAAGAACGTACAAAGTCTCAATAGTCAGGTCGTAGCTTCAGCAGATTCATTTCGGAGGCCACTGATAAATGCATTTCCTTCTTTGATACGCTGAAAATGGCGAAAAACTTTGAATAAACTGAGCAATGTGAAGTGGTATTTCGACAGCTGAAAGACTACATGGGCCGAATTCCACTCCTATCCAAACTAGTAGAAAGAGAGAGGCTCATTTTATACTTAGAGGTATCTCATCATACCTTGAGCGCAACTTTAGTGCGAGAAGAGAACAAGGCTCAGCTCCCTATATATTATATGAGTAAGAAGTTGCTTAATGTCGAAACCAGGTACTCGTAGATGCAAAAACTTGCCTATTGCCTAGTGGTCGCATCAAGGAAGCTGCGACCTTATTTTCAAGCACACAAGATTGAAGTCCTCACTCAGTATCCGTTGAAACAGGTCCTCCAAAATTAGACACATTAAGCCGATTACTTAAATAGGCAGTAAAGCTCGCATAGTTCGACATCGAGTTCAAGCCGAGAATGGCAACCGAGGCTCAAACACTAGCAGATTTTATCACAGAATTCACAAAACCCGTAAAAGAGGAGGCTGAATCCTCTAAAGACCTTACTTGGGAGCTATATGTAAACAGATCATCCAGCGAGCAAAAGGCTAGAGCCGGTGTGCTAATAATCAGTCCTAAAGGGTATAAGGTTTTCTATGCATTAAGATTTGGTTTTTAGGCCACCAACAATGAAGCTAAATATAAAGCGTTGTTTGCAAGTCTGAGCCTAGCAAAAGAGATGTGAGCTAAATAACTAAAAATTTTCAATGATTTGCAGCTCATGCTCTGCCATATCAGAAGGGAATACCAGACCAGATGGTCCAAAATGGCCGCCTAACTCAAAAAGGTTAAGAAGCTACTGGCCACCTTCCATAAGTACGAAGTGAACTAGATTTCGTGAGGTCAAAACTCGCATGCAGATGTATTAGCCTGCTTGGCCACAACCCAAGATGCAGACTTCCTGGGAGTTATCCCAGCATAGATCTTACTGACCCTCAGCACAAAAGAAGAAGATTTAATGATGGTCATAGCTGTCAAACCAGACTCTTGGATGAGCTCAATCTTAGACTATTTCTAGGATGGGAAGCTGCCAAGTGACAAACTGGAGGTATGTCGCCTAGGAACTAGAGTAGCTCGATACTGCATTTATGATGACATGCTCTACAAGAAAGGGTTCTCAGCCCTACTCTTGAGATGTATAGATGATAAGGACTATGAGACAATGCTGAAGTAGATACATGTTAGCCACTACGAAAATCACGTTGGGAGGGGCTATTTGTAGCTCAAAAAGTACTCTGACAAGGATTCTATTGGCCCACTATGAAGCAAGACGTCATCAATTTAGTCAAAAGATGCAACAAGTGCTAAAGGTTTTCCAAAGTTCCACGAGCTCCACGAGCTTATCTCCAACAAATTCTGAGCCCCTAATCCTTTGTGATATGAGGAATGGATCTGATCAGACCCCTATCAATAACTCGAAGAAATTGTAAGCACGTTGTGGTCGCAATAGACTACTTCATTAAGTGTGCGGAAGCCAAAGAGCTGGCTGAGATGTCTACCACAAAAATAGATAAATTCATGTAGAGTAACATTATTTACAGTTTCTGTAAGCCCTCACCAAGATTTATTATTTTACAGTATTAGAAACCTTCAAATTGAGTTACAGTCGAATCATAGGCCTCCAATAGTATTATTTGAGGTTAATTATATTTTTGTATCGCAAGTCGGATATCGTTTAGCTGACCTCGGTACGAATACAAAGTGATTAGAAAATTCAAACTCAATTAACTTATGATTTTGGTGTGAATATTACATTAAATGAGCTTGAATAAAAGTCAAAATCCATGTCATTAGATTTGCACCAATGAATGAATGACAAATTAAAAGTTAAATATGGATTATTAGATATTAGTTGTTAATTGTTATGCAACTAGTATTTTAAATTCATAAATTGTCAAACTTATCCCTTTATGGAAAAGGTTACATGAGATACAAGAAAAGGGCATTATAGTCCTATTAAGTTAGCAATCATGATATAAGTGATGACCACTTAAACAACACAACATTTGATCGATCAAACAAAGAAAAATCAACAAAGTAAGATGAAAAAAAAAGAGAAGTTCACGGCAATCAACAAAAAGGGGACATGATGGTGATTTTATAAAAGATGACCATCTATATATCTATTTAACACTTAGAATATTTTGCATATGAAGCAAGAAGCAAAACCGAGAGTAATAGAGTAAAGGAAAAGGGTGTTGGTCGGCAATTGAAGGGGAAAAGGATGAGTGATTTTTTTTATCCCATTTCAAGTTTCCAATCCATCTTTCAAGTTGATTCCAAACCAAGACACCAATCCTAAGCAAGAATTAAGGTGACATATCATCTTTCTCAACTTTGATGGTAGTTAGATGTGTTAATATGTTGATGGATTGAGTTGTTTATTATGGAATTGTTGGTGGGATTTTGATATAGATTTATATTTTAGTGATGGATATGTGTTATGGACACTTAGATGATAAGTTAGAGAGCATGAAGTCATAGTTAGAATTTATATGGGAGAAACCCTAAGTAGAGATTTAAGTATGATTTAATCAAAATGTGTCGTAGAGAACTTGGTTGATGAAATGATTGAAAGAAGTATAGCATGAAAAATTAAAAAGAATGACATGTGAGTAATTGGTGTCTGTCATGGCCAATGAAGGGATGTATGATCCCATTGTGTTTCCATCATTTTAAGCTTTAAATTATGCATATTGGATGTCATGAAAGTCTCTAGAAAAGTTAGAATTTGAAAAGGGAAAACATAGAGTTGAAAAAGGAAGACATAAAAGTAATTTGAAAAATCTAGAGCTGATAAAAGGGTCTGGTAAGACCTGACTTATTCTAACTTATATGGGGATGTTCTACACCTCAAATGATACCTAGGAGTCATAGAAAACCATAGGTTTTGGAACATATTGATTTTGATAAAAATTGCGCAAGTTATGCGCAAAATAGTGTCGTTAGAGAGTCGATAGGTGAAATAGTTATGCAAATGCAATTTTTATTGCATGGAATGAATTTAGTTGATCATAACTAAGTAAAAGGAGCTTAGATATCAAAGAAAAACCATCGTCGCTCGTTCGGTGCGAAAAGTGCATCGAAAAGTGCCCAAAACAGGATGTTTTTCCTAGATTTGACATAGTAAACGATAGAATTTTTCGACAAAACTTTACAGGTGACTTAGTTATATGATAAGGAGATGCTAGAAAAAAACAGATACGAAACGAGCGCCGGTTCTAAATCTGTTTTTCTTGGTCAAAGAGTCATTAAAAAGTTGACTTTTTGTTTTAAGCCTCCAGAGGCCAAACGAACCATATGGGGATGATCCTAGGGGTCTAAAAGCAAGACTTTTACAAAGAAATAGGAAGTAGAGAGCCTCGATTGAGTTAAAATCGAGTTAGAAAAGTTATAGTGTAAAGAGTTGTTAATAGAGAAAAGTGTATTGGAAATGTTATTTTAAGTTTTGAATTATGTGATTAAGCAAGTAACGATAAGAAATTGACATGTAGGAGACGAGCAGGCGAGTGAGACACGAGAGGCTCATTGAGATGATCGAGTCGCTATTACTCGGATTGAGGTAAGTATACTTCACTTACTTTATTTCAACTTCCATTTATATCGTAATGTATTTTGTTTAAAGATAGTACAAATAATTTTCCAAATTATAAATTGGATACGTTTGATAATGAGTAAAAAGTTAGGTTTCGAATCAAGAGATGAGATTCGAAGACAAAAAGTTATTTTCAAAACGTTTAAAGTAAAGTTTGAGTTAAAAACCATGTGTATACCGTAACCTTAGAGTTTTGGCACTATGCAGCGACGTAGAAAATTTTGCTCGTAGTTGTCGAGATTTAATTACTTGCAATAGGATACGATGTAGAAAATTTCGTACCTAGTTGTAAGCGATAGTGAGAAGTGGCACTATAATACACGATGTAGAAAATTCCGTGTTATAGATGCCCATAGTTGAGATCATTTTACCCTACATCGTGATGTAGTAAATTCCGCATGTAGTGGTAGAGATATTATAGTAACTTTACGTTGACGTTAGTAGAAAAATCGTTACGTGATGCTTAGAGTACTCTAAATATACACATGGTCTTTTTATAAGAAATGATTTTAAATTTGAAACTTTTAATATCTATATAAGTATAGCACTACTATATAGTATTATTATTATATGACGAACTAACCTTTCATTTTTATTGTGTAGCTCGCTTATCTCATCAAGTGTGATTATAAATAACTTCGTGGCCTAAAGATCGTCATTTCAATTATAGGTAGGCGTTGCATAAATATATCGTCAAAAGGACTAAATAATTATGTAAATGAATCATGAACATAGAAGCAATTGTATATTTATGTTTTTGGATATGTATATAATGGAAACACTCACACACGATATATATATCTGTCATATATATGTGAACACCTATGTGTTTTATGGAAATCATTTTGAAAATGCATGTTGTGGAATGTGTATTGTGAAATTGAAAAGAAACATGTTGTGGAAATTACATGTTTGTGGAATATAAGAAGTTGGGAGGTGATCAAAGATAATTGAAGTGTTTTTATGCAGATCAAATTTTGGAAATGTTCAAATTACAGCCGTCATGCTGTCAAAATTTTTATAAAATCTGTTTTAAAGAAATGCGAAAAATTTCCACCAATCTCAACTATTTTTAAAAAAGTAAAGAAGTTTTAAGTTAAAACAAGCAAACCGGCAAAGTATTCTAAGGGTTCGCTTCTCAGATTTTCTTAATCTGACGAGCCCGACGGGATCCTCCAGACAAGAGCTTAGAAAATGTCTGGTTCGGGTCCTGTCAGTTTCGGAGTCTTCCAACAGATCGTAACAAATAATGAGACTCGGTTCAATAGCGACCAGTTCATCAAGTTCTGCAACGATCTAAACATCGTCAAAAGCTTCCCAACCGTAAACCATCCACAGGCTAATGGCCAAGTCGAGATTGTAACAAAATTATCAAACAAATCTTGAAAACCAAACTGGAAACCAAGAAAGAAACATGGGTGGATGAGCTATAGAAGGTATTATGGGCATACATAACCATAGCTCGCAGCTCCACTAATGAAACCCCCTTCTCTATGGTGTACGGGTCAAAGGCCATGATCCCCGCCAGAGTTAAAGGTGACCTCGTAGCGTGCATCGACCTTTAACCGGGAAGTTAACAATCAACTACTTGCAGCTAACCTCGACCTCCTCAAAGAGACAAGAGAAACAACTCGTCCGAGGGTAGCTGTCTATCAACAAAATATTACAAGGTACTACAACAGGAAGGTCCCAGTCCGGCACTTTAACGTCGGCGATCTTGTACTATGTCTTGTACTACCCTGAGCTCACAAGGCCAATGACGGATCGCTAAGTCCGAATTGCGAAGGTCCATACATTGTCAAAGAGAATTAGGGAAATGGAGCATACCAACTGACAAGTATGAATGGAGCAATGGTCTCACGAGCTTGAAATACTGAACACGGATGCCCAAATTATCAGTAATTTTGTAAGCATGTACTTAATAATCTTCAATTGTCAATAATGCTCCAAATTCCTATGAGTAATTTCTTTACTGCTTACTTTATTAAATGCTAAATTTCTCTTTGGCCAAAGATTAAGTATAGCTTGCAATCAATCATGCCATGTATTCGAGCTCTGATATATTAAGTATGGCTTGCAAATAATCACACCATATCGTCAAGCTTCGATCTATTACGCATAGCTTGCAAATAATCACGACATGTCGTCGAGCTCCAATCTATTACGCATGGTTGCAAATAATCACGTCATATCGTAGAGCTCCGATCTATTATGCATGGCTTGCAAACAATCACACCATGTCTTCGAGCTCTGATCTATTAAGCATGGCTTGCAATAAATCACGTCATGTCTTCGAGCTCCAATCTACTACACATGGTTTGTAAACAATAACGCCATGTCATCGAGCTTTGATCTATTATGCATGACTTGCAATCAATCACACCATGTTTTCAAGCTCCGACTTATTAAGTATGGCTTGCAATCAATCACACCATGTTAGTGGGTTACAACTTACTGGACATAGTCTTAAAGATTCATTGAGGATACAAATTGCAAACTACGGCGCATCAAAGTTAGCGAGCTCACGTCAAGTTTTACTTATTTACATATCAAATATTTCATTTCAGTTTGTAAGAAATGTAGACTTAGAAAATAAGAAAGTGACAGCTGCCCCAAATTCCTACTTTGAATCCGGCGGTCCTGCCGGGCACCCCATGAGCCCCTTCTGGAATCTATTTATTCTGATCCAAAAGGACCTCATGGAGCGAACTCTTAACTGCTAACTATCCTTGATTATGAGCCAAAAAAATTTTTTTCTCATAAATCATAAATATACAACTTTATGAAAATATGCAACTATCCATAAAAAATATTGTTGTTGCGTAGGTTTATAAATCTGAAATTTATAAAAATTTCATGATAAAAACTATCATTACTATCTTTATACAACAAGAACTATACTGCATTGATGGTTAGAACCCACATAGTCTGCATGGCGCACAGGGTACCTGAAACTCCTAAACCTGCACTTGGGGAGGATGTTATATACAATACAAAGGTATGGCAACATAAATTCAATGAGAATAATATTTTAATATACTATAGAAAATAGTTTTATATTCTTTCTAAAATACTTTTTAGAAAACTATTTCGAAAATTATTTCTGAAATTCATTTTTGAATTTCTTTCTAAAACTTTTCTCTTTTCTCACCTTAATGGCAACCCAGGGAAACTACTCCTGTCGTGGTAGCATCAAATCTCTAGCTAACCACTAGGAATGAGGGAATCTGCCCTATGTAGTCGCCGATGCGTAAACTCTGAGCACACGTTACCCTCTTGCAATCGGTCGGATCTACACTACCCTTATATGTGCAAAGGGTGACTCAACTGACTCTCTCTCTCTCTGGAGTCGACCAGACTCCTTTCTCGGTTAGTGACCCTCTCACATCTATCATACACGTATAGGGTACTCAACTGGGCTCTCTAGGGGCTAGGGTAAACCATAGGCGTAATAAAATGTTTTTTATAAAACTTAAAAAAAAACTTTCTTTTCCCAAAGACATAACTAAAAGTATTTTTCTGAAATACTTGATAAATCATAATCTGAAAATTCTTTCGGAAGCTCATTAAGAAATCTTTTTCTAAAATACTTTTTGAAATATTTTCTTAAAATCTTTTCTAACATGCATCTTACTAACATGCAAATAAATATAAATAACTTGTTTTATTTCTAAAATATAGAAAATTTCTATATATACTTTTGTAGCTCATATGCATCACATAGATTAAACACATACTAAAATACTTATTTTATTTTATTTGGGCTTGAGTTTAAGTTATTCTCTCAAACGCTTACGTACCCAATTCATCATTGGGATCAAAGCCCTCGTAGTTCACTAACTTTATTTATTCTACAACTACACATGCATTTTATAAAAATAAACACATGCTAATCAACTTACTCAAATAGTTATCATACCACTATAATAGAATATTGAAATTATGAATACTCAATTGATAATACGAATAAAAATAAATTTAAATAAACATCACATTTCACTGGATGCTTACTACCTCAGCGACCTCCTTAGCTCGCTGCTCAATGTCCTCTAGCTTATTGCTTTCTGCTCTAGCTAGCTCTAGCTAGCTCGCTCTCAGCTCTAGCTCTAGCTCTAGCTAGCTCGCTCTCAGCTCTAGCTCTAGCTCAGCTCTCTAGCTCACTAGCTCAACTCTAACTCAGCTCTCTAGCTCACTAGCTCAGCTCTCTAGCTCACTAGCTTAGCTCTAACTCATTAGTTCAGCTCTCTAACTCACTAGCTCAGCTCTAACTTAGCTATCTAGCTCACGAGCTCAGCTCTCTGGCTCACTAGCTCAGCTCTCTAGCTCACTAGCTTAGTTCTAACTCACTAGCTCAGCTATCTAGCTCACGAGCTCAGCTCTCTAGCTCACTAGCTCAGCTTTTTAGCTCACTAGCTCAGCTCTCAACTCAGCTATCTAGCTCACTAGCTCAGCTCTCTAACACACTAGCTCAGCTCTAACTCAGCTATCTAGCTCACGAGCTCAACTCTCTAGCTCACTAGCTCAGCTCTAACTCAGCTATCTAGCTCACGAGCTCAGCTATCTAGCTCACTAGCTCAGCTCTCTAGCTCACTAGCTCAGCTCTCTAACTCACTAGCTCAGCTCTCTAACTCAGCTATCTAGCTCACGAGCTCAGCTCTCTAGCTCACGAGCTCAGCTCTCTAGCTCACTAGCTCAGCTCTAACTCAGCTATCTAGCTCACGAGCTCAGCTCTCTAACTCACTAGCTCAGCTCTCTAAATATTTCTTTCAATATTCATAAATAAATTCATAAACTAAAACCTTACCTCTTGAAAAATTGCTTAAACTTGAATAATCTTGCTCCAGCTCTACTCACGCGAGCTCTCACTCTCTCTCTTCCTTCTCTTTCTCTTTCTCTCTCTTCTCACTCTGCCTTTTTTTTTCTCTCTTTACTCTACTTTTTCTCCCTCTTTTCTCCCCTTAAACTGACGTAGCACACACTTATTTATAGGCGCAGATCCAAGCTGACTGTTCTTAAAAATTACGAGAATGCCACTGATTCTAGAGAATTCTCTTAAAATATCTGACAAATTTCGTTTAAACCTCTTAACTTCTAAAAATTCCACTCATTTCATTAAACTTTCAAAATTTTACATTTTTAACTATTTCACTTAAATTACTTAATAATCCTTTTTATTTTCTTTCTAAATGGCACATTAGAACATTTCTTTATTCTGAACAAAAGAACAGTAACATTTTCGGGAGAGGGTGTTACCTTTTTATTTAATGGCCCGTCCTAGTCTGGGTCAGGGTTTATCTGGCTGTTGGGCCAACCTTCTAAGCCCAGGATATCTCGGCTCCCCAACCGATTTTTTTCGCCTCCCCAGACATTCGAACCCACGACTTAGGGGCTAAGTACTTGTGGGAAGCATGTCTGATACCAATTGAGCTAGCAGCTCAATTGGTACCTGTTGACGTGGGAAACCAGTCAACCAGATTCTTGAGCCCAATGTCGCAACGTAAGAAGACCTGCAACAGAGGAACCAGATAATAGCAAAAGAGAATAGATGAGGAAGAACAAAGCAACACAATTTTTAAAGTGGTTCGGCCCTTATAAGTTGCCTACGTCCACTGTTCTTCTTATTTCCGGTAATAACTCTCTCTCTCTCTCAGTGTTTTCACCCTTCCATTTACAATAAATGTCTCCCTCTATTTATAGAGAAGAGGGAGCTACAAAGAGAATAATCAGACAAAAAGGTCATATTCAATTACAATTAATGCTTCTGGAATGAATTTAATGTCTCTGACTTTCGCCAGGTCAACTCTGTCAACACGTGGGCTGGATGCTAACCCATGCTGGTTTGGTGAGATCTCCCGAAATTAAGCTATCATTAAGTGAAATAACCTTGCTTATCGTGTAAGATATGTCATCTTACTGTTTTGGACTGGCACTGAGCGATCTGAGTCGAAAATGGACTGAAACTGTGGAATGAGCGATCTTGACTTCACACAGACTCGACGGACTCGACGTCGTTATAGTAGGAATGGCTGTTTAGCAATCTTGACTTCGCTAGTCTTCTAATCAGGCTTACGAGCTTCTATGTTGGGCTTTACATGTTGGTCTCGGTGGTTTGGGCCACTGACTTCATGGGCTTCTGTCAGCCGTTTAAGTAGTCCGAAAAACACCCACAACATCAGCCCCCCAGTTCTTAGGTCGTTGTAGCGGCCTAAGAACTTTGAATTATAATGGGTAAACAATTTCCCCCATTTTCTTGGACACATGGCGATTCTCCTGATGACGGTTCAGCTACTGCAACGGGTATTTAATGCGCGTCTTTTCAACTGATGGCGTTTGCTGGCCACGTCCCGAGGATCGCTGCATCGTTAGATCTGAGGCGGTTGGTAAGCCACCAAATCCAACGGTTGGGGACACGACTCTGGGACCATATATAAGGTGAAAAACCTTGCCTCTTCACTTTTCGCTTGTCATTTTCACGCTTCTGTCTTCCTCTTCATTTCTTTTTCTTCCGTCCGCCACCAAGTTCTGGTCTTCAGTTTTTCAGTGCGTGCCACTCAGGCACCTTTACGGACTTCAATCAACGGTGAGTTCATATTTGTTACTCTTCTTTCTTTAGAGTTTTGTTGCTTTTTCTAGTGATTTTTTTGTTGTCGTTTTCTGGGGCTTTCATTCTTTTAGATGTCGCTCGATTTTTTGTTTGTATGTTTGAATGTCCATGTTTTTTCATATTCCATCGGTTTGATCCGTTAGGTTGTTGTTAAACCATTTGATTGGTTGTTCGTAAGTCTAAACGGTCTTGAGATCGTGCATAGGAAATAGAAGACACATTTTTGAGGTCGTTAGGGTAACGGCCTCGCGTGGCGTTTGTGACTTGTTGTTTTTAGGAAATAGCCGAGTAACAAACTTGGAGCTTTAGCTTTGGTAGGAATGGTCTGCGCTTAGCGGCCTAATTGCTCCCTTTTGTTTGTAGATGTCTTCAGGTCGCAGACGTCCACTGCACTTAATAGGAGAGGATGATACCTCCAGCTCTGAGGATTAAGTAAGAGAAATTCCTCAAGCGTCCTTACAGAGCGGGGAGACTGCTGAGGGGTTCTCAACTCGGATGAGTCCTGGAGGGAACCAGCCTTCAGAGATCGAGGGTCTTGACCCTGAGGAGGTTAGGTGAGGTCGCGACATGTTCAAGCAGTACCCCTCACGGTTGTCGCATCAGGACCTCATCGGTCTGCAGTTAGAGTACCACTTTCCTTGGGGCTGTCGCCTTATGGAACCCTCTCCTTTGGACCACGTGCCTACTCCTCCCAAGGGTTTTATGGCCGTTAGCATTCAACATTTGGAGGCTGGGTTGTGGTTCCCGGTTCCTTCATACTTGATCGAGCTCCTTAACGACTTGAAGCTCGCTCCTTTCAGCTAACCCTGAACTCGTACACCCAGCTATCTTCCTTAGCCATTTTCTTTAGGAAATACGGTCTCCCTTTTCCTTCTCCCGGGATCATAAAACACTTGTACACCTTCAAAGCCACCAGTAAGGGGCGTCCCCGAGATGGTTTTTATTATATCTCCCCTCGTACGTCGTCTCTGTATAGGAAGATTTTGCCAAAGGGTGAGGCCAAAAGCAAATCCAACGTAGGTAATTATAAAACGAATTGGTTCTTTGCATCCTGCCCTTCCTTATTAAACCTTCAGAACTTCAGCTTTCGGGCTGAGCCAGGTCGAAAACTCTTTGAACTGCTTCTCAGCTTACTTATGACTGGTGATCTGGTTCTGAACAAACTAGCTTTTTCTTTTGCAGATCTTAGCGCGACATCGCTTGACTTGTCCTAAGGCGAGACAGCAGACCTTGAGGTTCTTGGGGCTCAGAAATCTTATGAGGACGATGTCAAGTTAACAAACGAGTTGCTTCGCTATTACTTGCTCGCCCCCATTCCTGAGGAGAGGCTGAACCGCTCCAAGCATATTGGATCATGGCGTACTCGGCTTATAAGGTCTGCTTTTGACAATACCGGTGTCGAGACGAGCTCAAGTTCGCCAAGGTCATCTCCCCCACCTAGCGGTGCCGAAGTTGAAGCCGTACAGGGAGAAGCTGTCGAGATGGCGCCTTTGAAGGTAATTCCACCTCCGAAGAGAAGGATTCGCCAAACTGGGGGTTCGACTGCGACGTCGTCGGTCTCTCCAGATTCGTCTCAGGCAACAGCGAAAGAAGGACATCAGGCCGCAAGCACAGCCGAATCTCCGGTCCCTAAGGTCGCACAACCAGTACCTCAGCCGAAGGCTCCTACGGGTAAGGAGGCTACTACCGAGGGGAAAGGTAAACAGGCCGCAGTCCCACAGGGGACAAAGAGGAAAGATCATGACATCCCCAGCAAACTTCCTCCCGCCAAGAAGACTTCAAAGGAGAAGGGGAAGCAAATCGCTTCCTCAGCTCGGGAACCTCCACGCGAGGAAACTACAAAAGAACCTACTGGGGACATTCCTGGGCTGTCATATTTCGATCTTCTAGTTAAGCAGGCTCCCAGCTTTTTGGATAAATTAGCTAAATATTTGGATCATCAATCTTGCCATGGGGTGAATTTGTTTTCTTGAGCAACTTGCGAGTCACTTAAGGTCGAATCTTCTCTGCTCTTTACTCTTTATCATCTTTTGGTCTTGTTCCCCTCATCATTTTTCGTTATGCAGGCTGCAATGGTAATGGCAAAGGCGTTGGACGAGGAGCTAGCGAAGGAGGAACAGGAAGACGAACTCAAAGCCGCCAACGAAAAGCTTGAGGAGACTTTGGCGGAGCGCGACAACGAGCTCGCGGTGGGGAAGAGTGGGGCTGCGGGCCTTCGAGGAAGATTGGACGTAGCTGAGGCTGCTCGGTTCGAGGTCGAGACCGTTATGGCCCAAGAAAAGAGCAGACATGAAACAGTCTCGGCCAGTCTATTTCTCAGCTCACAACGGCTCAGACCCTCTTGGACAACCGGGAGAGAGAGTTGGAGACCGCAGTGAAGCAGCATAAGCGGGAGTCCGCCGAAGCTGATCAGGAGATTGCTAGACTCAAGGAAGCGCTGGCGGCTGCTGAAGCTCGGGCTGAACAGATAAAGGCGGACACGGAGCAAAACATCATGTATACCCTATGGGTGAATCATCCTGAGATAGATTATTCTATCTTTGGTGAGAAGGCGGTGAAGGACGTTGAGTTATATGCTGAGTAAGCTCGAGCAGTCGCGGAAGGAGAACAAGGTCAACCTCAGAAAATTTTGCCAATGGTTGTGGAGAACGTCCCCCAGGAGGGCGTTGGTGACCAGGCGCCTTCAAGCTCAGCCCCCCAGGACCCCAAGACCCTTCAGGCCAGGGTGCATAGGCCATTTGTTTTGCAGTTTACTTTTATTAATTTACCTTTCTGATGTTTTAATTTGTAATATTCAGACTTGGATGGAGGATTTATGTTTTCTGACTTTGGTTTAATACATGCTGTTTTTTCTTTCCCCCCGCTTTTTTTATTATTCTTCAGAAATTTATTTATCAGCCTTTGAATAATAATTATCAGGGCGATCTTGAGATCGCAAGGCTATAACTTTTGCGCAAATCTTGTGCACAGGAGACCATCGCTCCGTCCAAAGCATCGCGAGCTCACAGGACATCATGGTTTCTTCCGGGACATGGTTGATAAGTCTACAGGAGACCATCGCTCCGTCCAGAGCGTCGCGAGCTCACAGGACGCGATGGTTCCTTCCAGGACTTTGTTGATGAGTCTACAGGAGACCATCGCTCCTTCCAGAGCGTCGTGAGCTCACAGGACGCGATGGTTCCTTCCAGGACAGTCCACAAGAGACCATCGCTCCGTTCAGAGCATCGCGAGCTCACAGGACGCAATGGTTCCTTCCAGGACAGTCCACAGAAGACCATCGCTCCGTCCAGAGCGTCGCGAGCTCACAGGACGCGATGGCTCCTTCCAGGACTTTGTTGACAAGTCCACAGGAGACCATCGCTCTTTCCAGAGCGTCGCGAGCTCACAGGATGCGATGGTTCCTTCTAAGACAATCCACAGGAGACCATCGCTCCGTCCAGAGCGTCGCGAGCTCACAGGATGCAATGGTTCCTCCCAGGACTTTGTGGGGCGTGTAACAATATAGTGACGTGACAAGTAAAACTTTGAGAAGTTGAAGCAAAAATTTCATTGTATTAATATATGGTTTCCATGCTGGGACATAAATGACATTTGAGACAGAATACATATTAAACGAAGTATGGACGAAGCTTCTCTGCATTCCACGCTCTCGGAACTTCTTCTCCGTTCATGTTGGTCAGGTGGTATGCTCCGTTTCCTAGACCCTTTTGAACGATGTAAGGTCCTTCCCAGCTTGGCCCTAAAGTGCCCTCACTTGGATTCTGTGCTGCGGGCAGAATGAGTCTCAGTACTAGATCCCCGACGTTGTAGTGGCGGGCATGAACTTTCTTGTTGTAGTATCTGGCAACTCGCTATTGATAAACTGCTAATTTCAGTTGAGCTTCATCTCGCACTTCGTCTGCGAGGTCAAGACTGCAAGCAAGGAGTTGGTGATTGTCTTCAGCGTTGAATGTAGCTCTTCGATGTGTCGTTACCTCAAATTCTGCTGGAATCATAGCCTCGCAACCATAAACCATTGAAAAAGGCGTTTCCTACGTCGTGCTGCAAGCTGTAGTTCAGTAGGCCCATAGTACTTTTGGGAGCTTGTCTACCCATGCCTCTTTTCTAGCCTCTAGTTTTGTCTTCAGGATCTGCTTTATAATCTTATTCACCGCTTCAACTTGTCTGTTGGCTTGAGGATGATCTACTGCCGAAAAAATTTTTGTGATTCCAAGATCGCTACAAAAATTAAGGAACTGTTCGCTGCTGAATTGAGTCCCATTATCTGTTATCACTTGTTGCGGAATTCCGAACCTGCTAATGACGTTACCCCACATAAATTTAATATTCTTCGAAGTGGAGATTTCAGCCAACTCATTTGCTTCCACCCACCTTGTGAAATAATCCACCACGACCACAGCGTGTTTGCAATTCCCTCGAGCTGTTGGCAGAGGCCCAATCAGGTCCATTCCCCAGATCACGAAGAGGCACGGACTCACCATCTTCTGCAGGAGTGTCGGAGGAGCTCGGGGTACCTTCGCGAACCTTTGACACTTATCACATCTTATTACCAAGGCAATGGCATCTTTCTTCATCGTAGGCCAGTAGAATCCTTGTCTCAATGCTCTCTGAGCCAGAACGAGTCCCCCAGAGTGATTTCCGCAATGGCCTGAGTGCATGTCATTCAGTACCTTCTCGCAGTCCGCCCCGTCTATACATCGCAAGATTAGGGCTGAGAATCCTCTTTTGTGTAGCATGTCATCATAGAGGCAGTAGCACGCAGATCGTGCTTTCAGTTGGTGAGCTTCGTTCTTATCTTCGGGGAGCTTTCCGTTTTGTAGATATTCAGTCAGCGGTTTCATCCATGAATCTTCTGCTACTACTAGGGCCATCATTAATTCTCCTTTCTGGATGCTTGGTACTGGTAAGAGCTCAACTGGTACAGGCTTCAGGTCTTCTGCTGCTTGAGTGGTCGCTAAACGAGCTAGAGCATCAGCATGCGTGTTCTAAGCTCGCGGAATTCGAGTTACCTCGTACTTTTGGAATGCTTTGAGCAACCCCTGAACCTTCTCGAGGTACACAGCCATCTTTGGTCCTCGAGTCTGGTATTCTCCTTTTGCCTGGCATACGACGAGCTGCGAGTCACTAAATATTCTCACCTGGTCTACTCGCATTTCCCTAGCGAGCTTTAGCCCTGCTATAAGTGCCTCGTACTCAGCCTCGTTGTTAGTTGCCCTGAATCCGAACTTCAAAGAGTAGAAGATCTTGTGCCCTTCCAGATTGATAAGTAATATACCTGCCCCAGCTGTCAGCTCGCTTGATGAACCATCGACATATAATTTCCACATCGACTTCTCTAATGGTTCAGCTCTTTCCTCCAAGGTTCCCGTGAATTCTGTAATAAAGTCCGCTAGGGCTTGAGCCTTAATGGTCGGTCTGGGAACGTAATCGATGTCAAACTGTGCCAGTTCGATTGCCATTTAAGTAAGCGACTTGATGTATCCGAGGTTTGAAAAATTTGCTTCAGGGGATACCGAGTTAGAACTTCAATTTTGTGAGCTTGAAAGTAAGGGCGGAGCTTTCTGAACGCGGTCACCAAGCAGTCAGCGAGCTTTTCTATCTGTGAATACCTTGTCTCTGCATCAGACAGCCTCTTGCTTACATAATACACCGGGAGCTGCGTCCTGTTCTCTTCTCGTACTAGGGCTGCACTGAGGGCGCTCTCGGATACCCCCAAATAAAGGATAAGCTTTTCTCCGTCTATCGGTTTTGACAAGAGTGGAGCTCGGCCTAGATACTCCTTTAGTTGCTAGAAGGCCTGCTCGTACTGCTCGGTCCATTCGAAGTCTTTCACCTTTTTGAGTACGTCAAAGAAGGGGATGCATTTGTCCGTTGCTTTCGAGATGAACCTGCTCAACGTCGCGACCTGACCTGTGAGACTCTGGACTTCTTTGACCTTTTTAGGCGACTTCATATTAATCAAAGCTTGGATTTTTTTTGGGTTGGCCTCGATGCCCCTTTCATTCACCATGAATCCCAAAAACTTCCCAGATGCCACCCGAATGCACATTTCGACGGGTTGAGCTTCATTTGATAGTTCCTCAGGATTTGAAACATTTCTACCAGGTCATCCACATGAGATTCCGCTTGTCTTGACTTGACCAGCATGTCGTCTACGTATACTTCCATCGTTCCGCCGATCTGTTCCTTGAACATTTTGTTGACAAGCCTCTGGTAGGTCGCTCCTGCGTTCTTGAGTCCGAAAGGCATCACCTTGTAGTAATAAAGGCCTCTGTCCGTAATGAACGAGGTGTGCTCTTCGTCCTCCGGGCTCATGGGGATCTGATTGTAACTTGAATATGCATCCATGAAGCTCAGCAGTTGGTGACCAACAGTTGCATCTACCAGTTGATTGATCCTTGGAAGGGGAAAACTGTCTTTTGGGCATGCTTTGTTGAGGTCTGTAAAATCGATGCACGTCCTCCACTTACCATTTTTCTTCTTCACGAGCACCGGGTTGGTGAGCCAAACCAAGTACTGGATTGCTCTGATGAAACCATTAGCCAACAGCTTGTCTACTTCTTCTTTAATGGCTTCAGATCGTTCTTTGGTCAGTGGCCTCTGTTTCTGACGAACTGGTCTGTAGCAGGGGTCAATATTTAGCTTGTGCGACATAACTTCCGGGTTGATTCCAATCATGTCCTCATGATTCCATGCAAAGGCATCTACATTTTCTTTGAGGAACTCGACGAGCTGGCTTTTTACACCTGGTGCTAGACCTCGTCCTACACTTAAACATCTCCCAAGGTCTTTCTCGCTGACTTGAATCGACTCAAGCTCGACAACCGAACCCGATGTTCTGTCCACGTCCACCTCAAAAGGATCAAGATCGCGATCGAATCCTTCTTTGCTGACCTCACGCGGCTTCCCTCCTACTACCATATCGATTATTTTGTATGTTACCCCTATTTTTACGGCCTTCACATAGCAGCGCCTTGCCGTATACTGCTCACCTCGCATGACTCCCACTCCGCTGGTCGTCGGGAACTTGATCATAAGAGCTTTGGTTGAGACGACCATATCTAGATCGTTCATTGCAGGTCTCCCCAAAACTACATTGTAAGCAGATGGCCCGTTGACAATAAGAAAGTCCACCAACATAGTCGCTTGGTGAGCTGGATCTCTTATCGAAAACGGGAGTCTGACTTGGCCCATTGGGATGACGGCGTCTCCGATGAAGCCATACAGAGGCTCTGGAGATGGCTTCAACTGATTGGCTCCCAGTCCGAGTTGGTCATAGCATTCTTTGTACATAACATTCACCGAGCTACCTGTATCTACCATGATCCTCAAAACCTCTGCGTTGCCGATTCTCGCCCTGATGATTAGGGCGTCGTCGTGAGGCCATCGCACTTCGCTCGCGTCCTCCCTGGTAAAAACAATGTCTTCCGAGGTCGTTCTAGCCTTCTTTGCGGGCCCCTCCTGATCACTTCGTCCTGCTATTAGGACGTGATTGGCCTTCTATACGTATCGCTCGTGAGATTTGTTGGAGGATCCAGCGATGTGAGGACCGCCATGAATGGTGAAGATGGTTTTTACTGTCAGGTCAACCTCCTGCTCCTGGTTTTGCTGACTCTTCTGCGCGGGCTGATGGTTCTGCCGAGGACGCTAATTTTGAGACTTCTCATGGGCGGGCTACATCACGTATTCTTTCAAGCGTCCATTCCTTATCAAATCCTCTATGGCATCCTTGAGGTCCCAACAGTCGGATGTATTATTTCCTGTCTCCTGGTGATAGGCACAATACTTGCAGGGATTCTTGAACTTGCTAGGGAAACCAGTAGGACTTGGTCTTCCGAAATTCACCCTGTGCTTCTCGGTCTGAAAGATCCTGTCCTGCCTATCTGATAAGGTGCTATAATGATGGAAGCAGCTTCGAGGTGGAGAACGGTTTCTCCTGGGTTCCTTTCTAGCCCGTTTTGCTACTTGATTGTTAGACCAATTCTTTCTGCCTTCATTGCCGCCCTGATCCCTCTTCTTGCCTTGATGGGAACTAATGGCTTTACCTTTCAGGTGACCAACCTTCCTTGAGCTGAAAGAATCTTCCCACCTGATCTCCCTATTAGCTGCTCATAGAACTCACCCAAGTTTTTCACAGGTGATTTATAGATGCTTTCATAGAGCTTGCCATCATTTCGAAGCCCAGCCGATATTGCAGTTAAGATCCCCTCATCGGACGGGCTCTCCACTTACAGGATTTCGCTTCTGAATCTACTGATATATTCCTTTAACGACTCTCCTGAACGCTGAAAAATCGTAGCGAGGTGACAGGTAGGTGCGAGCTGCTTTTTTAGGGCCTTATATTGATCGAGAAATTTCTGCTGACATTCCTCCCAGCTGCTGATGCTACGAGGTGGGAGGTTTCTAAGCCAGGCCCGCGGAACGTCGCAGGGAAAACACGGCACTTTACCAGCAAGCTGGAGGTTTGCAAGTTCATCTGAACCTTAAAGGCATCCAAGTGGTCGTATGGGTCTGAATCTCCATTGTACTGCGGAATGTTTGAAATTTTGAACCTGGCGGGAGTGGCTCCTGGTCTATTTTCGCTGTGAAAGGACTCTTGTCTTCACTTCATCTCCATATTTCCTGAGTCCCAGGCCGTGCTTCTAGCTGCTGCATTCTTTCTAAGAGCTGCTCAATTATTGGATCTCGGGCTCCGCGCTGTCTTGCAGGAGATCTTCCGCTTCTTTGGCTTAATTCATAATCCTCATCCTCCCTGCGTGGACCTTCCTGTCTTCGTCGCAGCTAGTTTTCATTTCTCCGAACTGAAGCTCGCGGATGCCCATTGCTTGCTTCAAGTCGCCTATGTCCGTTTTGGCTAACCCTTACTCTTAACCCTGAAGATTGGGCCGCGTTCCCGTTTTTTCGAGCTTGTTGACTCCGCGCTTCAGGCAGTCTGTTTGACGAATGGATGGATCCTTCTAGGATAGGTACCTCCCTCGCGACCTCTACTACGGGTGGTAGGACTGCAATTGTTCTCGAAACATTCTGATCACGACCTCGTGTCAACGTTCTCAGGGTATCCGCTAACTGCGCCATCGTGGTCTTTAACATCTCCTGACGTCAGGCTAGGGCGTGCACGACGTCTCTACCCCCATTAGAAGGTCCTGCACCTGTATCCGTCACTTGAGTGCGACGCCGCTGTTCTGCTTCCTCTGTTCTTTCATTTATCGCATCAGAATTCCTTGTAGTATTCCCCTTTGCCTTGGCAGTTATAGACCTCCACTTGCAGTTAGGCCCTCCTTCTAGCGCCAAAATGTTGACGTGGGAAACCAGTCAACCAGATTCTTGAGCCCAATGTCACAACGTAAGAAGACCTGCAACAGAGGAACCAGATAATAGCAAAAGAGAAGAGTCATGGAAGAACAAAGCAACACAATTTTTAAAGTGGTTCGGCCCTTATAAGCTGCCTACGTCCACTGTTCTTCTTATTTTCGGCAATAACTCTCTCTCTCTCTCTCAGTGTTTTCACTCTTCCCTTTACAATAAATGTCTCTCTCTATTTATAGAGAAGAGGGAGCTACAAAGAGAATAATCAGACAAAAAAGTCATAGTCAATTACAATTAATGCTTCTGGAATGCATTTAATGTCTCTGACTTTCGCTAGGTCAACTCTGTCAACACGTGGGCTGGATGCTAACCCATGATGGTTTGGTGAGATCTCCCAGAATTAAGCTGTCATTAGGTGAAATAACCTTGCTTATCGTGTAAGATACGCCATCTTACTGTTCTGGATTGGCACTGAGCGATCTAAGTGAAAAACGGACTGAAACTGTGGAATGAGCGATCTTGACTTCGCACAGACTCGGCAGACTCGACGTCGTTACAGTAGGAATGGCCGTTTAGCGATCTTGACTTCGCTAGTCTTCTAATCAGGCTCACGAGCTTCTATGTTGGGCTTCACATGTTGGTCTCGGTGGTTTGGGCCACTGACTTCATGGGCTTCTGTCAGCCCGTTTAAGTAGTCCAAAAAACACCCACAACAGTACCAGACATGCTTCCCACAAGTACTTAGCCCCAAGTCGTGGGTTTGAATGTCTGGGGAGGCGAAAGAAATCGATTGGGGGGCCGAGATATCCTGGGCTTAGAAGGTTGGCCCAACAGCCAGATAAGCCCCAGCCCAGACTACGACGGGCCGTTAAAGAAAGCAAATGCAACAAAAATACAAGACAAAATTGAGGCAAAAACAAATCAAGTCAGCGATAATAATAACACCTCAAAATGAGGTCCAAAAATATCTATTACAAAAGTCCTCTCCAAATGATGAGAATCAAATACAAGTTAAAAAAAAAAAAAAAACAGATGCAATTCGACGAACAGCCTACTTTAAGCCCTGGTCCAAGGGGGCTAATTGGCTGGGAGCTGTATCGTGCGAGGCTAACTCTAGAGGCACAACGACTTGGATTGTCTCTTCTTGGAGAATTACACACTGGGGAGTTGTATATGGAATAGCTGAGGATTGGGCGACCTCCTCTTTGTATATTACCACCTCTGCGACCACCTTTTCGCTAAAACATGAGAAGTCTATTTCTGGATGAGTTACCCATAAAGTGTAGAGGAAGTTACCGGAGGTTTCTATTTCTGCCTCTTTGGCTTTGGTAACTCGCACCTCGACTTCCGCCTTAGCTTTGGTAACCTCCTCTTTTGGCAAGAGCAATCTCTCTCTTAGCAGCCTTAGCTCACCGTATAGTCTCCTCCAGATCGCTCTTGGCCTTATTCAGTTCCTCTTCACTCTTGAGGATCTTAGCATTGACGTGTGACCTTGCGATTGCACGAGTTGCCTGTTTGCAAGCCAAAGTGTCCCCAGCTTCCTTTCGAGCTTCCTTAGCATTCTTCAGCTCGACCAGAAGGCCTTGCTCTGACCTTTTGTGCCTTATCAGCCTCTGAGGTCATGAACAAGAGCTCGTCATTCAACTTCTTTTTCTCGCTTTCGAACTATTTCTTTTCCTCCTCGAAAGCCAGAACTTCATACATCTGCTTCATCACCCTTATAGCGGCCTGAAATGCAACAAGTCAGTATTCAAAGTAAGGAAGCGAGAAAAAACAGAGTCGTTTGAGATTACCATCAACCCATGACAAACTATCCAAGTAGATAAGCCATCACTTCTCAAGCCATCCTTATCCAGGTTTTTAGCAAAAGCCTCCAGGTCTGTGAGCAAATTGTCAAGGATAGCGTCAAGGTACACTCTTCTAAGCACGCTTTCGGGCTGCGTCTCGGTCTGTGGTTCAGTTCTTCTTTCCGCGACCTTGGGCTGTTTGCCTTTTTCAGCTCGAGATCGTTTGGTCGGAAGGTGTTTGGGCACTGACTTTCTCTTCACCCCGCCATTGGGAGTAGCTCGATCCTCGTGAACAGAAGCTCTCATTCTCTCATCTTTTACCTCAACCACTTCTGACTGTGAGGTGAGAGCCTGGGCTTCTAAAGGTTTCGAAGCAGGTTCGGAGGTAGTCACCTCAATAGAGGCAGCGGCTATAGGAGCTGCGGGCTCAGCAGATTGAGCCTTAGGATGCTGAAGTAAAGAAAGTTTTACCATCGTTGGAGTTTCTTGAGGGACATGAGTTGGTTCCATTTTATCAACAGCTTGGAAGACGGAGGCAAGCTCGCGTTGACCTCGAATCCCTATATCCCTTCTGTTGTGAAGAAACTCGCTGCTTAGAGGAGAGGCGAGCTGATGAGATTAGAGGAGCACATCGTCAAATGCATGGATGATGCTTCCTTCCCTTAAATCTACTAGCATCCTAAGAACCTCAATTTTGTCAGCTGTTAGGATTGCCCTGTCTCATGTCCCGTCTGTGAGGTGAAACAAGAAGTATTGAAATGAAATAAAAAATATATATATGCAATAGCTCGCAAAGGTTAGTCTCATTTATCTACCTGGACTAAGGATGAAGCTAAAGTTTTAAAGGTGCCTAAGAAACGGGCAAGAGATATAAAACCAGCTCGATTTATAATCTCTTACGTTAGACTTGCCTTTTACGGCGCCCTTAGGCAAAAGACTTTTAAAGTCTGATTTTTGAGTCGCGAGATAATAAATCTCATCTCACGTTTCCCCTCTCAAGCTGCCAATACTCTTGATACTATATAAGTGGTAGTAAATGCTCGGGTTTGGAGAAAGGAGGTTGTTCCTCTTAAGGATTAAAGCCAAAGATGTCAACTGGGAATAGAAGTTGGGGGTAAGCTAAAAAATGCTAAGCTTTAGCCTATTTAAGAGATCAATCAAGTAAGCAGGGATCGAAAATCTAAGCCCGTGCTTGAGATGGTGAATGCTGACGGCCACAAACCCCTAAGGAAGATAGGATACGTGGTCATCAGGTGAAGGCAGCATGATACGGCAATCTTTAGGGAGATGATATTCCAAAACAATTCCCTTCAGCTCATCATACTTTAACTTCGAGGTGTAGTGTACACCTCACAAGCCCATCATTCAACGATCTGATGGACCATTGTGGGGTCAACTCTAACTGTAAATTCCCCAACGACCTTATCGTTCAGAGAAGTCGCTTCTCCAGCACTGCTGGCTTTCCTCGAATTAAGCTCCTTTGAGCTGGAATTATCACCATCTCCTACTCTATATGGTTGACATCTGCGACCTGAAGACATCTACATACGAAAAGAAGCAATTAGGTCGATATGTGCAAACTATCCCTAAAGATCTAAGTTCTTACTCTAACAAGGAATTTCCTAAGTCGACAGGTCACAAACACCATTCAAAACGCTAAGGCAAAGGGGGGCTCGACCTACAACTTAACGACTTACAAGTTAACGATCTATGAATGTCTCTTCCTATAGCTTGCATGTACGATGTTACAAACAACAGTTAATTTGCAAAAAACCAACCAACAAGATCAAATCAAGAAGAAATGAAAAGTCACAATCACAAACACAAACAAATACTCAATAGTAAGAACACGAAATGTTTAAATGAGAACCGAATATAGAAAAAACGCAGCACATGTAGACTAGAGATGAAAACTAGAAATCAAAAGAGGGTTTTGAAGACTTACTGTGTGCGAAATAGAAGAGGAAATATTGATCTTCGACGGATCTGGATCTTTGAGGTGCTGGTGCAGAGATTTGAAGTAGAAAGAAAACGAAGAACTCAATGGCTAGAAATTGAAAATGACAAAGTGAAGGTGAAAAAGACTGGGTCTCCACTTTATATATAGGTGCGAGACTGAAACCCCAACCATTAAATTTGGTAGCTTACAAACCACCCTGAATCTAATGGTGTTGCGTGAAATACAGGATTTTGTCATCATGCGTTGTCAGTTGAAGAGACGTGCACATTAAATGCGCATAAAACAAGACATGTAAAGGGGTGCGGTTACCCAAAGAGTCACTATAGGACAAGTCACGTGAGGGAATAGCTTGAAAAGGCGGTGCAATAGATTGTGACACGTTAGCTTTTACCAGCTAGATTTAGCTCCCAGTCCACAGATCGAACTGAGAACTAAGGGACTGATGTTGTGGGTATTTTTGAGGCTGCATAAATGAGATGGTAAAAACCCAAGGCTGATTCGGTGAATTGACTCAATCAATGAAGGCCAATTCACTAAAAGGCCCCGCTTGTTAAAGGCCCAGCGTACCAAACATCCAGTTCATCAAACACATAGCTTGAAGATATGAGCTCCCAGATCGCTAACCTCGAGCTGCCCAACTTATAAAAACGAGCTCTCTATTTGCCATTACAGTTCTCAAGTTGCTGGTCAACTATGGTCAGAGCTACTTACTATCTGGCTCCAAGTTATTCTAAACGAGATCCAACCCATAGCTTGACGTGTACGCTAAACAGATTTTTTCAGATGTATAGTAGCCCAAATTAAGGGAAGGCTCAACTGCCCATTATAGAGATAAAGTCAAAATCCTACTTTTATAGGATTTGACCTTATACTGATAGGTGTCAGTTTTGAAAAATGTAATCAGTACAGATTTCTTATTTTTAATTGTAATAATATTTTTTAATTGTAATGATATTGTAGTCTCCCACTCTATAAATAGAAATTAAAGCTCATTGTAAACAAAAAAAAAATTAGTAACATACTGTCTCTCTACCAAAATAATCAGAGAACAGTCGTGGACGTAGGTATCTTTTTGGACCGAACCATGTAAAAACCGCTTTGCAACAGCGTTCTTCCTCTTTCTGTTCTTCTTTTCTCTTCGGTTTTGCATTATTTGCAGGTACTGGGTAACAAATCTGGGTTGACAGAATTCCAACGTCGACACGTTATTTTTGGAAAAATTGCACCATACTCCTCTTTGGGCATGTTTGTTATAATGGATAGGATTGGGATTGAAAATAATTTCCATTCTAATCCGTTGTTTGTTGGTAGCATAAGATTGAATTTCTCCATGGAGCCAATTTACTCCATTTTGATAAATTTGAGGGAAAATCCCAAAAAACCAATTGGCATATTTTTAACAATATCGTTTTACCTCCCTGTCTCATTTTTATTTGAAATACCACAAATGTTATAATTTAATTGAAATGTTTGATAAAAGTTGAAAAGATATTTCTACCCCTAAGATTTTGATTAAAAAATATAATAATATAAAATAATATTTTAGAATAAAAATTATATATTAATAAAAATTTATCTCCACCGTCCATCTCATACATGAACGGTAGAGATCAACACATGAGATTTAAAAAAATAAAAATTGATGAAAATAAGATAAATAATTAAATAATATTTTAAAATAAAAAAAGTAAATACTAGTAAAAATTTATCTCTATCATCTATCTATGAGATGGATGGTGGAGATTAAAAAAAATAAAAAAATTAATTTAAAAAAAATGAACTTCTAGAATGGATCCAAACCATGAATTCCATCATCATCGTCAACTTCAACTTCTCATCTGTCATGGACTCTTAACATCAAGCTAGATTTCTCATCGTCAATCTCTCACAATCATAAATAGACGCCATTAAAAAAAATAATCAACAAATATCAATAACAAAAAAAAAAAAAAAACAGATGGTGGTGGAGACTCGATTTATTGTGGATACTCAAATGGTCTCCACCATTGGAGACCCATTCAAATAATGCGCGTCATAGACAATGCCGTCGTCAAATAAGAAAGAGCTTTATATGCCATCGTTAACTAATTGTGATGGCATAATGAAGTCGTTCGTGCTGTTGAACTGACCATGCTGCCATCGTGACCCGCTTGCAAATCTGCCGCCATGATCAACCTGCAAATTCGACTACGTCGTTGAACCCCAATCATCAACCAAAAAGACCTAATCATCAATCAAAACCCACTATACCATCACCACCATCATTATCGATTGGAAAAGAAAGTGACCAGAGGAAAAGAAGAGAGAGAGAAAGTGAGAGAGCGAGGATAGGTGAGAGACCAAAAGAAAGTAAGAGAGAGGGGTCGGGGATGATTGTGGCTTTATTTAAAAAAATATATCTCATTTTTTATAATTTTATATTTTGATTTTTTATATTTTAATTAATTTTTCATTGCACATTTTGGAGTCAAACAGTCAATCATGTCAACCGAACAAAATCCATGATCGTCAAGGGCATTATAGTCACTTCATATGCCTTCAGAGGATATTTTGAATATTTATTTTAACGTCAAGTAGTATTTTAGATAAATATGAAATAATGAGTGATAAAATCTATATATTCTTATATGTCAAAGGGTTTTTAGGATTGTCCTATATTTAACCCATCATTTGGGTAGGTTAAATTTATCCCACTTGGGATATTTTTTTTTAACACTTTTTTTTTTCTTTCTTGCATTAATTATATGAAACATTAAATTTATTTATAATATTATTTTTATATACATCATGAAATTAAAAAGATAATATATTTCAATAATAATGATAAAATAAATATTATTTAAAAAATAATTTTACATAGTTAGATTTACTTTTCAACATGATATTAAAATATTTTTAGAAAAGTTTTATCAAAATAATATAATACATAGTTATTCTTCTTTCCATTCTCATAATACACCAAATTATGGAAAGTACTATTTTTTAATCCAACATCAAACACGTCTCATAATTAATTTATCTAATTTTATCCTATCATATACAATTCAATCCAACGTGTCAAAGGAAACACATGTCATTCCAATTATATACTTTAATTACATAAATATTCCTTGTAAAACATTAGCCAATGTTAGAAATAATTGGTGATTAATCTTTACAGATAAAAAATCCATTTTGCCCCTATTTTTAATCTCAAAAGTCACTTTTACCCTTCTATTATAAGATAAATTATTTATAAATATTTATTTTTATTAAATCTTAAATAAAAAGGTCAAAATTATAGAGAAACAAACTATGACAAAAATAAAGAGAAACAAATAAAAAAAACTGAAGATGGATCCAGAATTTTTTTTATCGTCAAACTGCACCACCTTCTTCTAAAAGCCCTCCACAAATCATCTTCTCCTCCTTAATCAAAGTCTCTTCGTTCCGTTTCCATTTTTCTACTTCTTTCTCATCTTAATCATTAACCACCTTCCAAACCAAGACAAAAATTGTAACACAAACATCCAATAAATAAATAAATGTAAAACTAAGATGTTGACCGACGGTGAAGAGGATTCCATCACCGGTGAAGTAGATGTAACATAGAGAAAACTACATAGATGACACTGGGATCTCAATTATAGATTTCAATAATCCCCATATTAGAGATTGATCAAATGAATTTCATAAAGAAAATATTTAGAATAGTGATCGATAACCAGAAGAGAACAAATTTATTATTTGCTCTCTTTCTTTTTAATTATTAAGATTATTTCACTTTTTATAAATTTTTATTATTAATTAATTTTAATACCGTAAGAGGTGATGTGGTAACTAATTTTTTTATTGATTAATCTAATATCTAAATTGGAACATCCATTTTACCTTTTCTATCGTTAACTCTCCGTTAATCAATCGTTTACGGAATGACACGTAGGGAAGGTTTATGCAATTAAAGAATCTTTTTACATACGGATGCAATTTCACTAAAGCCAGGATTAATGCAAATTTCCCTCTTCCATTGTTTTGAAAGCTAAATATATTATGTGTCAGCTTTTGATAGCCGGATGCACCAATCAACACATGTACGGTTCACACAAGATTTTCTCCCTCAAAATCAACTAACTCATGGGTCCCTCCAAAAGTATTTTTTACCACGAAACGACAACAATAACGAAATATCGCGATAAAAGCAAACACGCAAGTTCTAATCCAATCCACTCCACTCTCTCTCTAAATTGGACTCCTCAATCAATGGCGGTTTGGATCTCGTAAACACTAAAAATCCATTAATAAACACTATCAACAGAACTGAGTCGTCAGATTTTTCGCCTGTTATCTCATACTTGTCAAAAAGGTCCCATTTTTATCACACATTGTTGAGTGTCTGACACGTCTCTCGATTCCCAGTCCACCTTTTTACCGTCAAAGCAAACCCTCTCGTACGCTTCTCTTTCTCTTGCACCTTCTTCAGCTGGGAATTTACTTTGAGTTCGAAACAGCAGCAGTTGAAGAAGAAGAATAAAAAAATATTTTTTTCTTCTTTTTTGGGTGTGATATATGATTTTTTCAATTTAATTTATAGGGTTTGTTACTGGTTGACTTGTGAGATTCGAGCTGCGGTTTTTTATTGATTTTGGGGTGTTTTGGGAACTGGGTTTGTGAGAAAACAGGGAAATTTGATCTGGGTAGTTGTTGTCGTTGTTTGGATTTGAAGATGAGAGAAAAGCTAGGGCTTTTGGTGTGTTCTGTGTGGTTTTTGCTATGTGGGTCTAGTCTGGGGCGGTTTGTGGTGGAGAAGAACAGCTTGAAAGTGACGTCGCCGGAGTCGATAAAAGGAGTGTATGAGTGTGCGATTGGGAATTTTGGGGTTCCTAAATATGGAGGGACCTTGGTGGGTACTGTTGTGTACCCAAAAGCCAATCAAAAGGCTTGCAAGGAGTTCCAAGAAGTCGGTCTCTCCTTCAAGTCCAAGCCTGGAGGATTGCCCACTTTTCTTCTTGTTGATAGGGGAGGTGAGATTTCTTGTGTTTCGAATTTGATTCCTTGTTTTATGTGTTTTCATATATGGTAAGTTATGTTGGGTGATGCTCGTTTAATTCGTGTATTTGTTCGATGATTTTGTTGATAGATTTGTTTAGATTACTATCATTGATGTCATAGATGAAAATCAGCAGAGTTTTACTAGTGTAGTGTTCGAAATTGATGTGTGAGACTTGAGGTTCTAAGGCTTGGTGATAGATTATGTTTTGTATTAGCTAGATTTTGATTTTTTGTTATGTTTATTATCTGCCTATTGTGCTAATCTTTCGAGAGTTGCTTGGGGGGTTTGGTTATGTTTTCTTGTATTATCTTCGGTGGTCCTTGTTGCTTACTACAAATTTACTGGCCTTGCAGATTGTTACTTCACCTTGAAGGCATGGAATGCGCAAAAAGGTGGAGCAGCAGCCATTCTTGTTGCGGATGACAAGCTTGAGCCATTGATTACAATGGATACCCCTGAGGAAGAGAATGCAGATGCTGAGTATCTTCAAAACATTATGATCCCATCAGCACTTATTAGCAAATCTTTAGGGGATAGTATCAAAAAATCTCTAAATGGTGGGGATATGGTTAATATGAATCTAGATTGGACAGAGGCTCTTCCGCATCCTGATGAGCGGGTTGAGTATGAATTCTGGACAAACAGCAATGATGAGTGTGGACCAAAATGTGACAGCCAGATTGAGTTTGTGAAGAGCTTCAAAGGAGCAGCTCAGATTCTTGAGCGGAAGGGCTACACTCAGTTCACCCCACACTATATAACTTGGTATTGCCCAGAAGCGTTCATTTTGAGCAAACAATGCAAATCTCAATGCATTAACCATGGGAGGTACTGTGCTCCGGATCCCGAGCAGGATTTCAGCCGAGGGTATGATGGGAAGGATGTTGTGGTCCAAAATTTACGCCAAGCTTGTTTCTATAAAGTGGCCAATGAAAGCAAAAAGCCATGGCTTTGGTGGGACTATGTGACCGACTTTTCAATCCGTTGCCCAATGAAAGATAAGAAGTATACCAAGGAATGCGCAGACAATGTTATCAAGTCGCTTGGTAGGTCAAAGATTTTGTATTTTGTGAATGTTTTAAGCTATTACATGGACAAGCTTGTGACAGTATTTGTTTTTTCCCTCCAAAGTTGCTAAGAGTGCATTATGTATGCATTGCTACATTAATTTGTTTCTAAAATTTGCTCAACAGCACTATAACACATTTGACAAATATATTCTGAATACAGTTATCTCGATGATGCAGAATGACTTTTACAAAATAATATTGGTTCGTTTGGATGATTCGAATATTATGATTAAATGGACTTGTGAAATGTTTCCATCAATCTGGTTCCCAAAGTGTGCAACTTATGTTTGTTTTTCCATCAATCTGGTTCCCAAAGTGTGCAACTTATGTTTGTTTCTTTCTCTCTCTAGAGAAGAAAACCCATTGAATCAGTCTTTCTGTTCATCTGATTTTCTGAGTTTCCTTGCCAATGTTTGGAAGAATACATGAAACTGTATCTTTTGTGTTAACAAAATCATTAAAGTTTCACCTAACTTTGTTTTCTTCTGGAGCCAAGAAATGACAGTCAATTGCAGTGTGTCATTGATTTTTCATTTCATCTATTGAGAGCACATTATGTCAAGCTTGAAGACTCTAGATTTACTTTTATCATGTTTCTCTTATGTCTTTTTTTGTTTTTTTGGTGATGTATTTATAGGTGTTGATCTCAAGAAGATAGATGAATGTGTTGGAGACACTGAGGCAGATGTAGCGAACCCAGTTCTTAAAGCTGAACAAGATGCACAGGTTTAGGCTTATATATATTATCCTTCTATAGTAAAGATGGCTTGAAATTTTTATTTCAAAACCACTAATTACGATCATATATTTTCTGTGGGTCCTATCACTGTGGTGGAGTTCATTAGAAATAAGTGGCTATGTTTTATGGTCCTGAAATAAAAATTTCATGACATCCTTATTGGAAAATTTTATATATATATATATATATGTATATGTATATGTTTGATTTTTTGTCAATGTGCTATTCTGTTATACCTAATGTGTACGGTTTTAGATTGGCAAAGGCTCCCGAGGAGATGTGACTATACTGCCGACTCTTGTGATAAACAATAGACAGTATAGAGGTACAAAGCTACCAAATATATGTGGAAGATCTTTTAGCTATCTAATGCATGAAGCTGTTTTACTTATATGTGCATTCTACTAATTTTAGGTAAGTTGGACAAGGGAGCAGTTCTCAAGGCAATTTGTGCAGGTTTTCAGGAGACCACAGAGCCAGCCATATGTTTAAGTGAAGGTTATCATCTATTATTCTTGGCATTTCCACTTGTTTGTTCTGATCTTGTTGCCTTCTGTTCAAGTTACCTATTGCAGTAAAATGCAGCACATCGCATCTAAATTATTCCGTGAATTATTAAAAGAGCAAGCAAGTAGCTTGCTTATGGATATGTTAAAAACAAAACGAAATAAATAATGCCTTTCTCTGTCCTTTTTCATATAGTTTTCAATGAGCTTCATGGATCTTTTGTCCGATTTTCTATGAATGTTGCCTTTACCCGGTGTTCACTGCTTTAATTTTAGTTGAGAGTACAATATAATATAATGACACTGATTACAATATCATAGTTGATGAGATTTGTGTAGGGTTCTGTAGAGGATATTTAAGATGATGTATGTTCACTTCTCTCTTTTTTATTTTTTTGGTGGTTGACTGGTTGGAGAAACTTTTGGAGATGTTATTCATCGTTTTGGCATGGTTTGTTTTGCGCAGATGTAGAAACTAACGAGTGTTTGGAAAACAATGGTGGGTGCTGGCAGGATAAGGCTGCTAATGTAACTGCATGCAAGGTATCTTCGTAGAACCTTATGTGGGTATTATATTTTGGAAAGCTTGAAAGTTCACTTTGAAGTTTGGTTTGGTATTGCTTTCTTACTAATATGCTGTGATCTTGTGTAGGACACTTTTCGAGGAAGAGTGTGTGAGTGCCCTGTAGTCGGAGGTGTGAAGTTTGTTGGTGATGGTTATACTCATTGTGAAGGTAAAATCTTTTTCACTGAGTTAATTATTGAACTTTGACAAGGGAAAGTTAAATTTTCATGGCCGCATGATTTCAATTCATAACAAATGAGTCATTTACCCTTGCTATTTTAGGAAATATGAAACTATAGGACTTGGGGGCTGAGGGTCTTGTGTAATGTTGCACATTCCATAGTTGCCTGTGAGTTTGAAGTTTGTACTTCCCATCATATGTATAAACATTTAGTTGATGTTTACATTCATGGATTTACTATTAAAAGCATAGTTTATTAGTTCTCTCAAAGAAATAGAATTTACTGTACCCCTCTGTGCACTTAATTTGTTGCTACTGTTCCTTTTGTTCCTTTAAATGGCTAAGAAGTTACAGTGGTATTGCTGGACAATAAAATAATTATCTGGAGGTGGCATGAGATATTCCAGAGACTCAATGCTGGTTCTGTCATAGGTTATAATTGTTCTGTAACAAGGATTGCTGTTTCTTTTTACATGTATTTGGTTTCTGTATTCTTCATCTTTCTGCTTGATTGGTTGAACAGCCTCAGGAGCTCAACGTTGTGCAATCAATAATGGAGGTTGTTGGAAAAAAACCCAAGAGGGAAAGACGTTTTCTGCTTGTGTTGTAAGTAAATCGACCTTAATTTGCTGGGTTCTTTCTCTAAAAGCTATAATTATTGTTGCTACTTGATTCCAAATCTAATTGGCCTCTATTGAATTGCAGGAGGATTCACAAACTTGCAAGTGTCCGCAAGGATTTAAGGGTGATGGAGTCCACTCATGTGAAGGTACCGTGTTTTAAGCCTGTAGTTTTCTGCATTTGATGCCATAGAGGATCATTCTCATATCAGGAATAGACAAGAATTGCCATTGTATGTAGGCATTATGCATATATGCTAGTTCAGGGTATCTGAACTTCTTGTCCCAAATTTTTTATTTTGTGATAAACTTTACCTATGTTTTACTTGCACATCATGTGAACTTCCATTATGGAACTAATGGACCACCCTTTAAAACCTCTGGATGAAGGTCCAGAAAACACCATTGTTGTGACACAGTTCCAGGCTTCTTTATAGTAGAAAATATGTGGGAATACAAAGTTGGGTCCTATTTATCAGTTAACTCCTCCAAATAGCAAAACACTGGTTTGAACTTACTGCTAAGTTACTGTGTGCATTTTCTTATTTTGGTTTTGTTGCAGATGTGGATGAGTGCAAGGAGAAGGTGGCCTGTCAGTGCCCTGAGTGCAAATGTAAAAATACATGGGGAAGTTATGAGTGCAACTGTGGCCGTGGTTTATTGTATATGCAAGAGCATGACGCCTGCATAAGTGAGTTTACATGGACTGTACTTACATGATTATTGTCCATTGGGAATTCATGTAGTATTCATGCTTAATAAGTGTTTTACCCAGTTCAGTTTTAATTTTTAAATATATATCTCTTTTATTGTTTCTTATAATTTTATTGGGAAATCGGCAGGTAAAGATGTTAAAACAGAGGTTAGCTGGAGCTTTTTCTGGGTTGTCATCCTGGGTCTGGCAGCTGCTGGAGCTGCGGGATATGCAATTTACAAGTACAGAATCCGGGTATGACTTTCCTAATTAGCATCCTAGATTATTTTATGCTGTTTCTTCACTCCAGGCCCAAATATGGTCAAATTAAGTAATGTATGTCAATGGTCAATTCAAGTCCTTGTTCATCTGGCAGCAGAAAGTATAGTGTGGTGAGTTAACAAGAAGGGAAAAACTAATGGATATAAGATTCAGCCAAGTTGAAATCAATTATGATGAACATAATGCAGTTGAAAATAACTAAAATATGAAACATGCTTCGGTTGAGTTTGGCTTTTTTGTGGGTCATATTCAATGGGTTATTAGCAAGTGTTCCTTGAAGTTTGTGATTTACTGAAAGCTAAGAGTGTAATAAATTCATTGAATTCACCTGATTTAACGGCATCTAAGAGTTGCCAACTTGCTGGCTGTACCCACTAATGATCCTATTTCACTTGGTTTGGATTATGATTTTGACCCTTTTTTTTTCCTTGGGGATGATAAGTTACTTTGAATATCAAAAACAGTATGGTAATATTCATCTGTCTACTTGGTTGCAGCGATACATGGATTCGGAGATAAGGGCAATCATGGCACAGTACATGCCATTGGATAGTCAAGCAGAGGTCCATCACGCGTCTCATGGGGACATCTAAAATTATGCTGGATTGTATGAAGGGGAGATAAAAGAGGAGATCATCATATATACAAACATATGCTAATACGCACTTTCTACATGGTTAAAAAGTAATGGAATGTTTTTAATATATTACGCTCTGCTTTGTTAGCTTTTTTCTCTCTTTAGTTTCTAGTGGGGAGTCACTTGTGTAAATTTGAGTTTTTCTAACTGGTGCACATAAATTCCCATTGCCATGGGAAATTTTTCATTGAATGGAAGAGACATAAATGGCATACCAGAACTTAGTATATTCCTTGTCTATGTTGATTTTCTAGTTTGAAAAGCAGTACATCTAAGAAATAAACTTAATCATTTCAAAATTTGGATTTGCATATTTAGTGTGTTCCTTGTCAATGTTTATTTTCTAATTTAAACAGTAATGTATCTAAGATGTGTGTTATATAATGTCCATATTTGGTGTAGAACATGATTGTGTGATCAATTTGATCTTGTCAGCATATTCTGTGGCACGTTTGGTCATTGATGTTTTAATTTGTTCAAGCATGGAATTGCACCTTCGAAACAGTTGCAAGTGTGTATATTCGGTTCCATCGTACATAATGGAAGAAATTACACCATCTTAACCACAAAATTATCATGTCTAGAAGATTGCAGTAGGTGGACGTTAATGCAATTAGTTGTTTTGGTGGAACTCTTCCATATTTCTATGCAAAAACATTTTGCAAATGCGCTATCAACAGACACAAGAATTGAGAGCAACTGATTGATAAAATAAACATGGAAAACTCATTAAACCCGGGAGTTGAAACATAAATATCTCATCAATATCATATCCAGATCTATAAGATAATGCCATAGGCCATTTGGATTATTCTGTTTTGTTTCGCTTCCTCCATGTTGTCATGACAGATTTTACAACAATATCATCAACCAGGTAAAACAACTAATATCACAAGGCCCTACTCTCTATTCTGTATTCCACATCATCCACAGATAACATCATCAGAAATCTCCATCTCCAATCGTGCTAGTTCCTGGCATTTGAAATCTGGATTACTTGGGCAAAATGAAATCCTTTGAAGATGTATTAAACAACATAAAAGGCTGGACCGGCTTGCCTGTACAGTGAAACAGACAGATTGATAAGCAATGGAGAAGAATAACTTGAACAAAACGTTCATAAAAGCCAATTGCACTAACCTTAGACAACAAATCAGTTCTCTGTCCCGTGTTCCAAGTCTGATCCTTTTATCCAGTTGCCATCAACTTTGATCCTATAAACATAGAATGCTACCATTGCGCCACTGTACAGGGAGGCAAATCATCAGACCAACAAAAGTACGGAAAGACTGGTTTAGAAATTAAAGCTCAATGCTGTAAATCAGGTATGTCTCGAGGAGAAATCGTATATCCTTGTGACTATAGTATCAGAGCTATAATTCTTCCTACTTTGCTTGTTCAAAGATGAACGCTTCAACTTTCATGCAATTTGGAAGAACAAAATACAATCAAAAGAATCAGATTATTTTCCCCCTATCTCCTTGGTGGTACCAACGTATCAAGAACATAAAAGATAGGTTTAACAGATTCACTAACCTGACAATGATTGTCAACAAATTGGGAAAGGTCAGTCTCTGCAGTGCAACGAGGGTAAGATCAATATTAGATGTTTGGAAGACATTGAAAACACAAAGCGTTAGAAAACAGAAACAATAAGTCTATTATGAGGAACCTTTACCTGAGACAAGCAGCGCACCTCCCTCAAGAATATTAAAGCAGCTATTGCTGCAGACCAGACATTCCAGTCAAAACATGAACCACATACAATAAACAAATAAAGGAAAACAAAAGTACAAATTTCCATTTTAATTCCTGGGTTCAATTAATTCCAGGGTTCAAGTTTAAAACAGAATGGTGAATCAGAAGCACAGAACAGAGCATCCGTTTAGAAAACGGCTCACAACTGTGTCTAAAATATAATAACAAGAGTAACAGTAATTTTGTTGCAACAACAGCAATGAATTTTTGGCTCAATGTAGTGACATCCTTAAAAAACATTATACATGTATTCTTAAGTTAAGCAGGTACAATCTATCAATTAGGAGAAAACAAATAAACAAAAGAACAAGACAAACGTAAGACCCACCTATCCCAAAACACCAGAAAACGATTAAGTGAATCAACAGGGTTATGAACATAAAATGAATAGAAACCACTTAATACAAAAATGGGCTCTTTTATAAGTAGCATTTTTGTTTTTTTTCAACATTTGAAGCTCAATCATTAAAAAAACAATTTTTTTTTTTTAAATACACATGTACTAACCTCCCTGTCCTTTCAACGCCAGAGCAGACTTTTCGTTTCTTTGATATGCTTTTAAACTTGATATGCTTAAAGCCAGAAGTGTACCACCTAAAATAACACCAAACCTTATGGCAGAGGTGCTGCCTGTAACCATGAAGGAAAGAAAACCACCCAAAGAAAGAAGCAAACCTACAAATGGATCAAGTAATGCCATTAAATTATTGAACTCATACAGTCATAAAAGAGGCAAAATAGCATCCATATGACTGCCATCACACATCAAACATACCATAAGGTATTCCAAGGTGAAAGTCACGAATGCTAGTAATCTCTTTCAGATCAACATCATCAGTTGATGACGAATACGTTTCCACAATCTCCTTCACCGGTTGCGGGGAATTCTTAGCAGCAGTCACGAGATATTCTTTGCCTTCGTCACTGATTTCCTTCGCAACAACAGTTAAATCCTCTCTCGCCTTATCCGCCTGAATTTTCAACTGCTCCGAAGTTTCTTTCAAGATGACCATCGCTTTCTTCGAGTACACATCATATGCTTCCTGTGACACACTCTGCATCCTCAAGGCTTGTTCTTTAAACGTCGCTAAAGCCTGCTTCCACGCTTCTTCCGATTCTTCCACTTCCACTTCCACTTCGCCAGCACCACCACCATTCTCTATTTCAATTTCCGAAGGCTTCTACATGAAATTCAAAAACAACACCACCCTCTTAATTAACAGCACACAAGACAAAATAACGCGCATTAAATTCCATGCCGACAAAAAGCCTCAATTCCATCAACTAACATACATACAAAACAGTGGGCATTCTCAAAAGCTAGTCATTGAAATTGTTCAACTTAAACTCTTGCATCATCTATTCATATACGAAGCTAATAGACATTATAACGAAACAAACAAGACAATAAACTACATTGATATTTCGAACGATAATAAACCTAAACATTCTATGATAAAGCTTTGATGCACCTATAATATTTATGACTTAATATAATGATATGTGTTACGTCTCTCACGTACAACGTGGACAGATTACAGATAACGGAAACATGCTAAACGTTTCCTGCAGTATTAACATGTGTAATAGAAAGAATTTTGAATAAGGGGGAGAGAGAGTTTGACATCTAAGCTTTAATAACATGTTAATTACTATCATATTCAAAAGCTTCAGCTGATAGAAAATAACCTAATTCCAGTATTTAAGACTTTCTGAGAACTTAAGATTAAAATAGGTCAATACATTCAACACTAACATCAACAAAAAAATCCAACGTGAATGTTAGAACATAGTATTAATACTAGATTATCATCCATGGTCACATATTCTTCAAAAAGATACTAAAAAAAAACTGATAAAAGAAACGATTTTTATCAATAAAAATTTGAACTTTATATAAGGAAGCTCACTGATTCCTCGTGGGAGGCAGCAGAGACGAGAAATGAAGGATGAAACGACGTCATTCGATCCGGGAAGGAAAAACCGACGCCTAGACCTTTTGGAGGGACGGCGGCATTGCGAGCCGCGATTGAGAGTCGACATCCACGAGCTTCGAAACGCAGAGAAGGCGAAGAAGAAGAGGAGAGTCTCTTGAAGGAAGAGGAGAAGGCGTGAGTGGGTCTTCCAGGGTTAGGGTTTTTGATTGAGAGCAGTTCAATCGACAAACTCATTATGATGGAATCAAAAACAAAAACACAACACACACACACACGAAGATCACGAGGTTTTTAGGGTTTTAATAATAAAAAAACACAAAAATGGAAGCCAGAACAGAGCTGCGTTGGAGGGGTTTGGTACTTGGGGGAGTGGGAAGTGATTCTTGCTACGATACGCCGATGGTGAGATGCGCACTCTTTCGAGATCGAGAAATTTTGTTAATGTTCCCAACTTTTGGGTAATTTACATTATTTGCCTTTGCTTTTCAACTTTGTCTTTACTTATTATCTTGGATTTTATTTTTCACTAATAACTATCTCACTAATTTCAAAAAAATTAAATTAAAAAATAACGTCCTCATTTTGTAATATTTTTAGAAAAGTTCCTAATTTTGAGGGGTTTTTTTTTAAAATAACATTTAATTTTATATTTTATTTTTAAAAAAATTACTCATATCTTATATTTTAAGATAAGAATTGAACATAAATTTTTTACTTTAACATAATATGAGATTTAATTTTTGGCTTTTTAAGATTAGAAAAAATATTCGATCACTTTTGAGATTTAGTTTGATTTAAAATAAAATTCGAAAAAAAAAAAAAAAAGGGGAACTATCACAAAATTTGGGCTCAATTTTGGACATTAATTTAAATTCGGGGAGACAAAGAAAATTATCGCAAAACTTGAGCGATCTCAATGATTGGCTTTGGAATTTGAACCTTTCAATGCTTCGGTGACACGTAATCAATATTTTAAAAGGGTTTAATTTATAGTGGGTCCCCCTCAATCTTGTGGGTTGGGGTTTTGTTAAGGTGCGATTGAGTTCAGAGGTCCGTTGGAAGGAGGAAGATACGCGGCGGCCCCCAGACACACACACGCACACATATCTGTTGAAAATATTTTAGATATTTGAGAAATTTTGATGATGTTTTTATATTTTAGGGATAATCCCAAAAAACCGCCTCACTTTTGATAGATTATCCATTCTTCCCCACGTGGTTTTGTTTTTATCAAAATTACCGTCTAACTTTTAATTAAACACCCAAAACTCCCCCTGAAGGCGTATGAAAAGACGGTAATACCCTTGACATTAACAGATTCCGTTAAATGAATAAAGTTGACTATTTGACCCCAGGGATAAAAACGAAAATACGAAAGAAAGTTAAAAAATATATATATTAATTAATTAAAATATGAAAAATTAAAATAAATAAATAATATTAAATATAAAAATATAAAAAATAAAGATATTTTTATTTTTTAAAAAATAAAAAATTTAAATAAAAATAAATTTTTATTCAGTCACTCACCACCTTCCCCTCTAACCTTACCGTTCTCTCTCTCTCTAACTACACCAGTCTCTCTCTCTCTCTCTAACTCACTGCTCAGCCTCCGCCAAACATCCACCACCAACCTCTCCCTCGCCGACTCCTCTTCATCTCTCTCTCTCTGGCGCCGTCGCCTCCGCCTTTGCTCCTCTCCTCTCCTTTTTCTTTTCAGATCAGGATCGAACCCAGACGATTGGGTTCAGCTGGGTTCGAACCCAGACGAACCCTCGTCTGGGTTCGAACCCAGATGGCCTCTGGGTTCGAACCCAGTTGAGGGTTCGTCTGGGTTTAAACCCAGTCGTCTGGGTTCGAACCCAGATGAGCCGAACCCAGTCGTCTGGGTTCGAACCCAAATAAGGGTTCGTCTCCTCTGAGTTCGAACCCAGATGAGACGATCGTTCATCTCGTCTCATCTGGGTTTGAACCCAGATAACTGGGTTCGTCTCGTCTGGGTTCGAACCCAGATGAGGGTTCCAGACGAACCCCCTCCTGTGAGTTTGAACCCAGATGAGGGTTCATCTGGGTTCAGTTGAACCTTCAGCTGTGTTTGGTGCTTGATGATGCTTGATGATTTTATTTTTCAATCTTTGTGGATTTGTTGATTGATTATTGTTCAATGTGGTTTTACTGATTTGTTGTTGATGGTTGTGGGTGTACCGATTTATTGTGATGGTTGTTGGTATGATCATGGTTGTGGGTCTGTAATGGCTATGGTTGTGGGTCTGGCTGATCGCATGTGTAATGGCTATGGAGATCCAAAATCTGGATCTCCATTTGTTTTATTTTTGAAAAATTTTATTTTAAAATATAATTTTATAATTATTTTATTTTTTAATTAAAAATTGAGGGGTAAAAATGTCTTTTTGCTATTTGTTCAAATTTTCTGTCAATTTGGTAACAGAAGGGGGATTTTGGATAAAAACGAAATCACATGGAGGGAAATGGGTAATCCATCAAAACTCGGGCGGTTTTTTGGGATTTTCCCTATATTTTGCTTACCAATAATACTAGACTGTTTCTAAAAGTAGAGATTTGAATAGAATTCCAGAGTCCTATCTTAATTGATTCGGATGGTACTTTGACTTAATGCTAGTAATAAAAATGAAAAGTACTAGAATGCTTAATAATTTATTCAAAAATATGTTCAAATGATATGAAAAACGAGACGTAGTTAATAAATTATATGGTGATTAGAACTCATGTGCCATCATTTAAGCAAATTATTTGTGTAGCATATCATTAATTTTTAATTGATTGGGTTAGACTATAGTAACTTAAAAACTTGATTTAAAATAATAATTTCAACATTTATCCGTTTATTTTTACTCGATCCAATGATTTAAAAAATGAATTAATAAAATAAATAATAATCTTATGTTGAATGAAAATTGATGAATGGATATTGGAATCACATTTTTAAGTCTTGTTTTTAAGTTAATTTAAACTCACCTTAATTAATTTTTTCATAAATTTAAAATGGTAATATTTCTATCAAAATTAATCCTTTTCCTTATTTCCAATTTATGATGATCATGGGGACGTTGTCGATGATGTAAACGCGTATATATAAATATATTACTTTAGCATTTTATTATTTATATTATTAAAAAAAAAATTATTTGTTACATTGTTTGTACATACAACACTCAGTTGAATAAAGTTGCTCCACCTTACAAGGATGCACAACATAATTGAATTTAATGATTTTGAGAATAATCCATTAACCATCTTAAATTATATTGATTGTGGTAGTTTGCGGTTTGCCATTAATACTCACCTTCCTCGTGCTTGTGTAGTTTCTCTCTTGTTTTTAGATTTTGATTTGCATGTTTATTAAACAATTTTTTTTTTCCCTTTTTAAGAAGATGTTTATTAAACAATTGAGAATTAAGTAATATGTACATACATAAGTTAAGAGGTAAATTTTCGCTTGGAATTAGAATAAAGTTACATTTTTCTTATTTTCTTCATGATAAAACTTGATTCCATTATATTTTTATGCACCTGAAAAAAGCGCCCTTTAATATTATGAGCCTTGCTTATTTTGAGAATTTTATTATCGTTTAATATGTATTATTATATTTTATATGCATTCCTCTTTGATATAGAACATCATTCTTATATCATAGAATTTTAATTATTGCATAATAATGTTTAAAGAGAGTTCTTTTTTCATAATCTTTAATTTCTATCGGTATTGATCTGATAACGTTATATAAATGTACATAGTATCGTCCTCGGATCCAATAGGTGTCGATCATATGAAGCTTATATGTAGAGGAGAATAAAGCATTGGTCCACCACAAGTATATTGTTGGGGTATGTACACAAAAGAAAAGAATAGATGCAATTAACATCAATGGGTTTAGGATTAGCTTGTATATTGGAGGATCTCGATAGCCAAAGCCAAGCAAGGCATCTGTAAGTAGCTTCTCTATCAAAACGTCAAAAGTTAGAACTACATTTAAGTAAATATATGCATTCATTCAATTAAAACAATTATTTCCAAATCTTAGTAAATGATTAACATGCTATTATGTAACTTCCTTCAACGAAATAAATGTCTTTTATAAGGATAAAGACTACTTAAGACCTCTTTGACATGTTTTATATTTCCGGTTTTCGAGTTTAAAAGTACAAAAGTCAAAACATAAACTTTTTAAATATTATTTAAATTATATGTTTTAAAAAGACTTTTTACACTATGAAAACTTATGTGATTATTTATTTAAATATTTAAAAATCTCATATGATTTAGATCTTCATGTATTGTCGCAGTCTTAAAGATTGAAGATATATATGTGATTTTTTTTTTCTTAAATTAGAAGCTCTTTCAATAGTACAATCAATTAAACACTCTTAGAAGCTGCTTTGGGGTTTCAAAAATGAAATAAATAAATAATAACTTTTCAAAATCATGTCAAACAGCTCCTAACTAACAAGTTTGTGGGAGTCTTATTGCATGAATAATATCAATCATGTTGACGTGGTAAACCAGCCAACCAGATTCTTGAGCCCAATGCCGCGCTGATAAGGAGACCTGCAACAAACAGACCGAATAATGGCGAAGAAGAGAAGAAGAAAGAAGAAAGAAGAAAGAAGAAAGAACACAGGAGATTTGAAGTGGTTCGGCCCGATTTGGAAGGGCCTACGTCCACTTGTTCTGTTATTACTGTTGATCTCTCATAAAATGCTTGCTCTTCCTACGTTTTTTACAGAGTAACAGCCTTTCAAACTCTCCATTTCTGGATCCGTTCAACAATAAATGTCTCTCTCTATTTATAGAGAAGATGAGGCTACAAAGGGAACTAACAGACAAAAAAGGCTGATCTTGTCGTAATAAATGCTGCTGGAGAGCTTTAAATGCTTCTGACTTCTGACATGTCAACTCTGGTAAAACGTGGGCCGACTGCAAGCCCATGCTGGTTTGGTGAGACTTCCGGAAATTAGGCTGCCATTAGGTGAGGTAACCTTACTTATCGTGCAAGACACACCATCTTACTGTTTTACACTGATACTGGGCGAGCTGATGTAGAGAACGGGCTTATCCTCGACGTGACGATCTGGACTCAGCAACGATCTGGCGATCTTGATATCGCAGCAACGGTCTAGCGACCTTAACGTCGCTATCATCATAGCAGGTGAACCTGTCGTTGTCTTGCCCGAGCTCGATCTCGCGGTCTGATACA
Source organism: Dimocarpus longan (assembly GCA_022984855.1). NCBI lineage: Eukaryota > Viridiplantae > Streptophyta > Magnoliopsida > Sapindales > Sapindaceae > Dimocarpus > Dimocarpus longan. The sequence continues at coordinate 2,577,210 of CM041026.1, forward strand.
CAGTACCTCTCACGGGCTTTTGGTAACTTGGGCCACCATTTTTATGGGCCTTTGCCAGCCCATTTAAGGAATCCAAAAATACCCATAACATCAACCCACCAGTTCTTAGGTCGTTTCCTGCGGCCTGAGAACTCAATAGTCAACCATAATCCTTGTAACGAACTGAGAATTTTACACGGCGATCTGACTTCTGTAGCGAACTAAAATCTTTATGCTGCCCTGAGAGGCTCCGACGGTCTGATTGCTGAACTGAAGACTTATCCGAACTGAAGAATTCTCAGCGTACTGAGAATTTCGATCAGCGTACTGATATTTGAAGCGGATTGCAAACATGTCATCGATCTGAGATCTTGAAAAGCTAAGTTTTTCCCTCCTTTTTCTTGGACACGTGGCAACACCCCCTGAGGCGGTCCGGCTTCTACAACGGGCATTAAATGCACGTCTCTTCGTCTGATGGCATCTCTTCGGGTCACGTACCCTAGATCGCGCTGCACCGTTGGATCTGAGGCGGTTGGTCTGCCACCAGATCCAACGGTCAGGGATATGACCTCGGGACCGGCTATATAAGGCGGGCCAGTCTGCTCTTTTTACCTTTTGCTTGTCATTTTCACACTTCCGGTTTCATCTTCGTCTTCTCACTTCCGTCTGTCATCAGTCATCGGTCTTTGGTTCTCCGGTGTCCATCATTCAGGCGACGTTTCCGCTTTCCGGTCACCGGTGAGTTCTTTATCTTCATCGTTTCTTCGCTTTTTTCCAGCATTTTACTGCTTTCTTTTATTTCTGGTGATGATTTGTTTGCTGCTTGGTTTCTGGCATTTTGTTCTTGTGCTTGTGTTTGAATGTCTGCGTCTTTTCGTATTCTCCTAGTTTGATCCGTTAGGTTGTTGTAGTTTATAGGATTTGCTGTTTGTGAGTCTGAGCGATCTCAAGATCGCGCATAAGTAGTAGAGGAACGATCTTTAGGTCGCTTATAGTCTTTGTGCGGCGTACGCGACCTGTTAAGAAATAGTTAGATAGCAAACTTGGAGCTCTAGTCTGATAGGAACGGTCTGCGTTAAGCGACCTAACTGCTCCTTTTGTTTGTAGATGTCTTCAGGTCGCACGCGCCCACAACATGTCGTAGGAGAGGATGACTCCTCCAGCTCGGAGGATCAAGTGAGAGAGGTCCCCCAGGCATCCTTACATAGCGAGGACGTTACCGAGGAGTTCTCAGCTCGAGAAAGCTCGGAAGGGAATCCGCCTTCCCAGGCCGGGGAGCTTGATCCTGCGGAGATCAGGCGAGGCCGCGAGATGTTTAAACATCACCCCTCGCGGATATCATACGAGGACCTCGTCGGTCTGGGGGTTCAATATCGCTTCCCCCGGGGCTGTCGTCTTATGGAGCCCGCTCCGATGGACCACGCGGCCACACCCCCCAGGGGATTTGTGGCCATTAGCGTCCAGCATCTGGAGGCCGGTTTACGGTTTCCGGTTTCGCCGTATCTGATCGAGCTTCTAAACGTCCTGAAGCTCGCTCCCTTCCAGCTGACCCCGAATTCGTACACCCAGTTTTCCTCGCTAGCGATCTTCTTTAGGAAGTACGGCCTACCTTTCCCGAATCCGGGAATTATAAGGCACTTATACACTTTTAAGGCCACTAGCAGGGGACAACCTCGGGATGGTATCTACTACGCTTCCCCTCGTACGGCGTCTATTTACAAGGACGTGGTACCAAAAGGCGATGCCAAGGGCAAGTCCAACGTAGGACATTATAAGACGAACTGGTTCTATGCGTCTTGCCCTTCATTGTCCAATCTCTTGAACTTCAGCTTCCGGGCTGAACCAGGTAGGATGCCCTTAAAGCTGCTTTCCAGCTTATGTTTGCGATCTCGAGCTAAATATTCTTCTCTTTTGCAGATCTTTCCACTCCAGCCCTCGGCTTGACTCCGGGCGAAACAGCCGATCTCGAGATCCTTGGTGCCCGCAGATCGGACGAAGACGACGTCAAGTTGACGAACGAACTGCTTCGCCAATACCAGCTTGCTTCCGACTCTGCGGGGGGATTGGTTCGCTCTAAACATATCGGATCTCGGCGAACTAAACCTGTAAGGTCCGTTTTTGACGAGGTTGTTGACACCAGCTCGGGCTCAGACAGCGTCGAGGAAGTTGAAATGGCGCCCTTAGAGCTAATCCCGCCACCCAGGAAGAGAGCTCGCCACACCGGAGGTCAGGCTGCAACATCACTGGCCGCCCCGGGCTCATCTGGCATAATGGGGACTCAGGCCGTGAGTATGGCCGAACCTCCAGCCCCTCAAGCTGTTCAGCCCGTTTCTCAGAGGGCTCCCCCGGCCAGGACTGCTACTGCCGCGGACAAGGGCAAGCAGGTCGCGACCCAGCAGGGGTCGAAGAAAAATCAAGGTGCTCCCATCGAGCCTCCTCCCACCAAGCAGACCACGCTGGTCATAAGAAAACAGATCGCTGCTTCGTCTCGGCAATCTCAGGAGGGTGCCCCGGGACAGGCTGTTGAGGAAATTCCCGGGCTATCTTACCTCAAGCTCGCATTCGAGCAAGTGCCCGGTCTTCTAGGGAACTCTGCCAAGTTCCTGGATGGTAAGGAGAGCCACGGGGTTAACTTGCTTAACTACGCACTCCGGGAAGCTGCTAAGGTGAGACTTTTCCCTTTTTCTCTTTTTGTCTTATACTATCCTTGCTTTCCTCCCGCTGACTTAAGTTGTTCAGAGCGTTATGGCGTCGGCGAAGGCAATAGATAGCGAACTCAAGAGGGAGGAGGAAGAGAAGAAACTTAAGGCCGCAAAGAAGGAGCTCGAAGCGACTTTGTCGGAACGTGACATCGAGCTCGCGGTGGCCAGGAGTGATCGCGAGATCTTTCAGAAGAAGCTGGTCGATGCCGAGGCCGCCCGTCTTCAGTCCGATACCACTTGGGCTGAAGAAAAAAGCAGGATGGAATTGGTGATCAACAGCCTTAATTCTCAGGTCGAGACGGCCAGGACTGTCACGGATGACCGGGAGAGGGAGCTGAGGGATGCAGAGGCGCAGCATGCGATGGAGATCAGTAAGCTCATGGACGAGCTGACTGCTACTCGAGCTCGGATAGAGGAGGTCAGGGTGGAAACGGAGCAAAGCATAATTTACACCCTGTGGACGCATCATCCTAAGATAGATTATTCCATCTTTGGAAATGATGCTGTGAAGGACGCATAGTTCTATGCTGAGGACGCTCGAGCCGCAGCGGAAGCAGAGCAGGGCCAACCACCAGAGATTCCCTGGACGCCTGCTGAGATGGTCCCTCCAGAGGCCGCGGATGACCAGGCGACCACCAGCTCAACTCCCCAAGACCCTCAGGACCCTTCCAGCTCGCACCATTAGTTATTTTTTGTACTTAGTTTATTTTTTGTCCTTCGAACTCACCTCTTCTAGGGTCTCTGTTTTGTAATAATAACTTTATAACTCAATATATGCTTCATTTCGTTCCGCTTTAATTTGCGCAATGCTTTTATTGGACGACGTAAATAACGTTTGTAAGTTATTTTGAATGTGCTGGTGACGTCGTCACGTTGTGGTTTTAGTCCACAGGAGGACGTCGGCCCGTCCAGAGCGTTGCGAGCTCACAGGGCGCGGCGCCTCCGTCCAAGACTTGAATAATTTTAAGTCCACAGGAGATCACGGGCCCGTCCAGAGCGTTGCGAGCTCACAGGGCGCGCGATTCCGTCCAAGACTGTTGATTGATGACAAGTCCACAGGAGGACGTCGGCCCGTCCAGAGCGTTGCGAGCTCACAGGGCGCGGCGCCTCCGTCCAAGACTTGAATAATTTTAAGTCCACAGGAGATCACGGGCCCGTCCAGAGCGTTGCGAACTCACAGGGCGCGCGATTCCGTCCAAGACTGTTGATTGATGACAAGTCCACAGGAGGACGTCGGCCCGTCCAGAGCGTTGCGAGCTCACAGGGCGCGGCGCCTCCGTCCAAGACTTGAATAATTTTAAGTCCACAGGAGATCACGGGCTCGTCCAGAGCGTTGCGAGCTCACAGGGCGCGCGATTCCGTCCAAGACTGTTGATTGATGACAAGTCCACAGGAGGACGTCGGCCCGTCCAGAGCGCTGCGAGCTCACAGGGCGCGGCGCCTCCGTCCAAGACTTGAATAATTTTAAGTCCACAGGAGATCACGGGCCCGTCCAGAGCGTTGCGAGCTCACAGGGCGCGCGATTCCGTCCAAGACTGTTGATTGATGACAAGTCCACAGGAGGACGTCGGCCCGTCCAGAGCGCTGCGAGCTCACAGGGCGCGGCGCCTCCGTCCAAGACTTGAATAATTTTAAGTCCACAGGAGATCACGGGCCCGTCCAGAGCGTTGCGAGCTCACAGGGCGCGCGATTCCGTCTAAGACTGTTGATTGATGACAAGTCCACAGGAGGACGTCGGCCCGTCCAAAGCGCTGCGAGCTCACAGGGCGCGGCGCCTCCGTCCAAGACTTGGATAATTTTAAGTCCACAGGAGATCACGGGCCCGTCCAGAGCGTTGCGAGCTCACAGGGCGCGCGATTCCGTCCAAGACTGTTGATTGATGACAAGTCCACAGGAGGACGTCGGCCCGTCCAGAGCGTTGCGAGCTCACAGGGCGCGGCGTCTCCGTCCAAGACTTTGTTGAGGCCGATAAATACAAGTAAGAACGAAGACAGATATAAGTGGAGAATTTGCTTGAATATATTCATATATGCACTGGCGAACTGCCAAAGGTTTTACAATTGTAGCAAATAATTTGATCTGATAAATTACATTTGAGATAGATAACCCGATCTGGCTGAATCATACGAAATAAGGTCGTAGCTTCTCAGCGTTCCATGCTCGCGGGAGTTCCGCTCCGTTCATATTGCTTAAGTGATAGGCTCCATTCCCCAGATTCTTCTGAATGATGTAAGGTCCTTCCCAGCTCGGTCCTAGAGTGCCTTCGCTGGAATTCCGAGCTGCAGGCAGAACCAGTCTCAGTACCAGATCTCCGACGTTGTAGTGACGAACTCGAACTTTTTTGTTGTAATATCTGGCAACTCTCTGCTGGTAGACTGCCAACCTTAGTTGAGCTTCATCCCGTAGTTCGTCCACGAGGTCGAGATTGCACGCGAGCAGCTGCTGATTATCTTCAATGTTGAAAGTGGCTCTTCGGTGCGTCGTCACCTCGAACTCAGCTGGAATCATAGCTTCACACCCGTAGACCATCGAGAAGGGCGTTTCCTGAGTCGTGTTGCGAGCTGTAGTCCGGTAGGCCCATAATACCTTCGGGAGCTCGTCCACCCATGCCCCATTTCTTGCCTCTAGCTTTGTCTTCAGGATTTGTTTGATGATCTTGTTCACGGCTTCGACCTGTCCATTGGCTTGAGGATGATCTACTGCGGAGAAACTCTTGGAGATCCCGAGCTCGTCACAAAAGTCAACGAACTGCTCACTACTGAACTGAGTCCCGTTGTCTGTAATTACCTGCTGCGGAATACCGAACCTGCTGATGATATTACTCCACATAAACTTGATGATCTTCGATGTCGAAATGTCAGCTAGCTCTCTTGCTTCTGCCCACTTCGTAAAATAATCAACCGCGACCACGGCGTGTTTGCAACTTCCCCGAGCTGTTGGCAGGGGCCCAATCAGATCCATACCCCAAATGGCGAACGGCCACGGGCTAATCATCTGCTGCAGAAGTGCAGGAAGAGCTCGGGGCACCTTTGCGAACCTCTGACACTTGTTACACTTCTTTACCAAGGCGATGGCGTCCTTTTTCATTGTTGGCCAATAGAACCCTTGCCTTAGCGCTCTCTGAGCTAGAGCGAGGCCGCCGGAGTGATTTCCACAATGACCTGAATGCATGTCATTTAATACCCTCGTGCAGTCCGCCCCGTCTACACATCGCAAAAGTGGGGCCGAGAATCCCCTCTTGTACAGCATGTCGTCGTAAATACAATAGCGCGCAGATCGCGCCTTCAGCTGGCGACCTTCATTCTTGTCTCCAGGAAGGACTTCATTCTGGAGATAATCAGCTAACGGCTTCATCCAAGAATCTTCAGCTACTACCAGAGCTAGGACGGCTTCTCCTTTCTTGATGCTTGGCATTGGCAGGAGCTCGACAGGTACAGGCTTCAGGTCTTCAGCCGCTTGAGTAGTGGCTAAACGAGCTAAGGCATCGGCGTGCGCATTTTGAGCTCGCGGAATTTGGTTCACTTCGTACCTCTGAAACGTCCTGAGCAACTCTCGCACTTTCTCAAGATATGCAGCTGTATTCGATGTCCGAGTCTGGTACTCTCCTTTTACCTGGAACACAACGAGTTGTGAATCACTGAATATTCTTACCCGGTCAGATCGCATCTCCCTAGGGAGCTTCAGCCCCGCTATGAGTGCTTCGTACTCTGCTTCGTTGTTTGTTGCTTTGAACCCGAATTTTAATGCATAGAAGATCCTGTGCCCCTCCGGACTGATGAGTAAAATTCCTGCCCCGGCTCTCAGCTCGCTGGACGAGCCATCAACATACAACTCCCACATCGGCTCCTCCGATGGCCCAGCTCCTTCTTCCGATGTCCCGGTAAATTCTACAATAAAGTCTGCCAGGGCCTGAGCCTTGATGGACGGTCTGGGGACATACTCGATGTCAAACTGGGCCAGCTCGACTGCCCACTTCAATAGGCGACCTGAGGTATCCGAAGTTTGGAAAATCTGCTTCAAGGGATACCTAGTCGGGACCTCGATCTTATGAGCCTGGAAATAAGGTCGGAGCTTTCTGGATGCGGTTACCAAACAATCAGCGAGCTTCTCTATCTGGGAATACCTGGTCTCCGCATCCGACAGCCTCTTGCTGACGTAATACACGGGGAGCTGCGTCATTTCCTCTTCTCGAACCAAAGCCGCACTGAGGGCGTTATCTGATACCCCCAAATAAAGGATGAGCTTCTCCCCTTCTACGGGTTTTGACAAAAGTGGAGCCCGGCCCATATACTCCTTCAGCTGCTGGAAGGCCTGCTCGCACTGCTCCGTCCACTCGAAGTCTTTCACCCTTTTCAGCACGTCGAAGAATGGAATACACTTGTCAGTCGCTTTCGAGATGAATCTGCTAAGCGCCGCGACCTGACCTGTCAGACTTTGAACCTCTTTGACCGTCCTGGGCGACCTCATATTCATCAAGGCCAGAATTTTCTCTGAATTGGCTTCGATCCCCCTCTCATTCACCATGAACCCCAGGAATTTTCCAGATGCAACCCCGAAAGCGCACTTCAGCGGGTTGAGCTTCATCCTGTAATTCCTCAGAATCTGGAATGTCTCAGCTAGATCGTCGACATGGGACCCGGCTTGCTTTGACTTGACCAGCATGTCGTCTACATAAACTTCCATCGACCTGCCGATCTGCTTCTCAAACATCTTATTGACGAGCCTCTGATAGGTCGCGCCTGCATTCTTCAGACCGAAGGGCATCACCTTGTAGCAATAAAGGCCTCTATCCGTAATGAACGAGGTATGCTCTTTGTCCAGCGGGCTCATAGGAATTTGGTTATATCCCGAATAAGCGTCCATGAAACTCAACAACTGGTGACCAGCAGTCGCGTCCACCAACTGATCGATCCTCGGAAGAGGGAAACTGTCCTTAGGACACGCCTTATTGAGATCGGTGAAATCAATGCACGTCCTCCACTTGTCATTCTTCTTCTTTACGAGCACAGGGTTAGCGAGCCAAAGTGGATACTGGACGACCCTGATGAAATTATTAGCGAGCAGCTTATCAACCTCCTCCTTGATGGCATCAGACCGCTCTTTTGTCAACGGTCTCCTCTTCTGGCGAACCGGTCTAAATCGGGGATCAATATTCAATCTATGCGACATAACCTCAGGATTGATCCCAACCATGTCTTCGTGACTCCATGCGAAGACATCTACATTTTCTTTGAGGAAATTAACGAGCTGATTCTTCACTTCCGGGGTCAGACCTCGCCCCACACTCAGGCATCTTCTTGGATCTCCCTCGCTGACCTGAATAGATTCAAGCTCGTCTACTGGACCCGATGTCAAAAACTCATCCACCTCGCGAGGAACAAGATCGCGATCAAAGCCTTCTTTGCTGACTCCATCTGGCTTTCCTCCAGTCACCATATCCACTTGCTTATACGTCACCCCGATCTTCATAGCCTTCACATAACAGCGTCTCGCTGTATACTGCTCACCTCGAATTACCCCCACTCCACTGGCCGTCGGAAACTTGATTGTGAGAGCTTTGGTTGACACGACCATATCCAGATCGTTCATCGCGGGCCTCCCCAAAACCACATTGTAAGCAGATGCTCCATTAACGATGAGGAAGTCCGCTAGGGTAGTTGCCTGGCGAGCTGGATCTCCTATGGAAAGCGAAAGTCTTACTTGGCCTATTGGGATGACGGCGTCCCCAGTGAAACCGTAGAGAGGCTCTGGAGACGGCTTCAGCTGATTAGCTCCTACCCCGAGCTGATCATAACAATCCTTGTACATAACATTGACCGAGCTGCCTGTATCTATCATGATCCTCAGTACCTCGGCGTTGCTGATTCTTGCCTTGATAACAAGGGCGTCATTATGGGGAAATTTTACCTCGCCTTCGTCTTCCTTTGTAAAAACGATCTCCTCCGAGGTCATTCTAGCCTTCTTCGCTGGCCCTTCTTGATCACCCCGCCCTGTAAGGTGGACGTGATTTGCCTCTCGCACATATCTTTCATGAGACTTACCAGAGGATCCGGCGATGTGGGGACCGCCATGGATGGTATAAATAGTTTTCACTGTCAAACCAACCCCCTGCTCCTGGCCCTGCTGACTTGTTTGCACGGGCTGGTGATCTCGACGAGGATGCTGATTCTGGGGCTTCCCCTGGTCGGGCTGTACCACATACTCCTTCAGACGGTCATTTCTTATCAGATCTTCTATGGCGTCCTTAAGGTCCCAGCATTCAGATGTATTGTGCCCGTTCTCCTGATGATAAGCGCAATACTTGCGAGGATTTTTGAACTTACCCGGGAAACCGGTAGGGCTTGGCCTCCCGAAGTTGACTCTATGCTTTTCTGTCTGAAAGATCCGATCTTGCCTATCGGATAATGTACTGTAGCGGTGGAAGCGACTTCGAGGTGGCGAATGGTTCCTCCTGGGCTCCTTCCTAGCTCGCTTCGCCACCTGATTATTAGATCGGTTTCTTCTATCTTCATTACCGACCTGATCCCTCTTCTTGCCTTGATGGGATCCGCTTGCCTCATTTTTCGGCTGGCTAGCCTTTCTCGAGCTAAAGGATTCTTCCCATCTGATCTCCCGATTAGCTCGTTCGTAAAATTCTCCCAGGTCTTTGACAGGCATTTTGTAAATACTTTCATACAACTTTCCATCCTTTCGAAGTCCAGCTGAAATTGTTGACAAAACGCCCTCATCAGACGGGCTCTCCACATTATTAATCTCCCTTCTGAAACGGCTGATATATTCCTTTAGCGATTCCCCTGACCGCTGAAAAATGGTTGCGAGATGACAGGCCGGAGCGAGCTGCCTCTTCAACGCTTTATATTGGTCGAGGAACTTTTGCTGGCACTCCTCCCAGCTACTGATACTGCGAGGTGGCAGATTCCTGAACCAAGTTCGCGGTACTTCTCCGAATGTCGCTGGGAAAACACGACACTTTACCAACGAACTGGAGGTTTGCAAATTCATTTGGACGTTGAAGGCATCCAGATGGTCATAGGGGTCCGAATCTCCATTATACTTCGGAATGTCGGGGAGCTTAAACCTGGCAGGAAGCGGCTCTCGATCTATCTCCGCCACGAGAGGGCTTCTGTCTTCACTTCGCTTTGCCACCGCCTGAGCCCCAGGTCGCTCTTCGAGCTGCTGCATTCGCTCCAGGAGCTGCTGAATAATCGGGTCTTGAGCTCCAAGCTGCCTCACGGGGGACCTCCTACTTCTTTGACTTACCCCGGTGATAGAATGCTGGTCATACCGTCGGCGTTCCCGGCCCACCTCGTAGTTATCGTTCTCTCTACGCCGGTCGTTCTGGCCTCGCCGCAGCTCGTCTTCATTTCTGCGATCTGAAATACGGGGAATTCCATTGCTTACCTCGACCCTTCTGCCACCATCTCGGCTGATTCTGACTCTCACATCTGAAGGTCGGGCCGCATCTCCATTCTCTCGAGCTCGCTGACCCCGGGCTTCAGATCGCTTATTCGACGAATGAAGAGATCCTTCTGGCACATGCACTCCTCTTGCGACCTCTGCTACAGGAGGTGGGATCACCGTCGTCCTTGGCACGTTCTGTTCACGACCTCGCGCCATCGCCCTCAACGTATCCGCCATCTGCGCCATTGTAGCTTCTATCATTTCCTGACGTCGGGCCAAGTCATGCACGACGTCCCGTCCTCCCTGAGACGGTCCTGCACCCATATCCGTCATCTGAGGCTGACGCCGCAGCTCGGTCTCTTCGGCTCTATCGTCTACTGAGTTTCTGGTCGTTCTCCCCTTAGCCATGGCGATTACAGAGCTCCACTTCGCAGTTGGACCCTCCTTCTAGCGCCAAAATGTTGACGTGGTAAACCAGCCAACCAGATTCTTGAGCCCAATGCCGCGCTGATAAGGAGACCTGCAACAAACAGACCGAATAATGGCGAAGAAGAGAAGAAGAAAGAAGAAAGAAGAAAGAAGAAAGAACACAGGAGATTTGAAGTGGTTCGGCCCGATTTGGAAGGGCCTACGTCCACTTGTTCTGTTATTACTGTTGATCTCTCATAAAATGCTTGCTCTTCCTACGTTTTTTACAGAGTAACAGCCTCTCAAACTCTCCATTTCTGGATCCGTTCAACAATAAATGCCTCTCTCTATTTATAGAGAAGATGAGGCTACAAAGGGAACTAACAGACAAAAAAGGCTGATCTTGTCGTAATAAATGCTGCTGGAGAGCTTTAAATGCTTCTGACTTCTGACATGTCAACTCTGGTAAAACGTGGGCCGATTGTAAGCCCATGCTGGTTTGGTGAGACTTCCGGAAATTAGGCTGCCATTAGGTGAGGTAACCTTACTTATCGTGCAAGACACGCCATCTTACTGTTTTACACTGATACTGGGCGAGCTGATGTAGAGAACGGGCTTATCCTCGACGTGACGATCTGGACTCAGCAACGATCTGGCGATCTTGATATCGCAGCAACGGTCTAGCGACCTTAACGTCGCTATCATCATAGCAGGTGAACCTGTCGTTGTCTTGCCCGAGCTCGATCTCGCGGTCTGATACACAGTACCTCTCACGGGCTTTTGGTAACTTGGGCCACCATTTTTATGGGCCTTTGCCAGCCTATTTAAGGAATCCAAAAATACCCATAACAAATCACCATTTTCAAAAAGGATCCTAATAATCTCTTATAAATTATAAGCACTACATCTCAATAAAGAAGGTGTTAACGTCGGAAAATGGTTTTCCTTAATCAACGAGGTTGTTTTAGGGTCCAAGCTGCAGTTTCAAACGGATAACAGGATGCATGCAAAGCAATGAGAATCAGAATGGGAGGTTAGAGGCGAGGAGGAGGAAACACAAAGGATTTTTAGAGTGGTTCGGCCCAAAAAGATGCTTACGTCCACTGTTCACTCTCTCACTATTTCGGCAGAGTAACGACACTCAGAAAATTGGATCCTTTTTACAGTGAAAATTGTCCCCTTTTATAGAGGAATGAGACATGCTACAGTAAACAGAATAAGACAAAAGCAAACAGTTAACTACAGTTACACTGACAGACAACATTTAATGCGTCAGAATCTCAATTAATGCGGCTGTCAGTGCATTTAATGCGGCCGAAAACATATTAAATGAGGTCGAATCCGTCGCATCTGAGGTCTGCCCAAGGAAGATTTCTGCTGACCGGGTCGGATACGCAATGATGGGTTGTCGAGGTTGAGATCACAGCTTTTGGCGGATGTAGCGTGCATGGTAAGTCTCGGAACAGTACTCTGCATGGCACTGTTGACTTCTGCTGACTCGAGGCTTTCAGAAGCAAGGCGGAGACGAATCTTCCAGCAGGCTGAGAATTGAGTCGGTTGGGAGAACAAGAGAATCTCTGATGAGTCTGGCTACCTGGAGAGTCGATGAGGCGGATGGTGAGTCGGTGTGTCCGCGGCTGGTCATGGCTATGAGGTGGACAATATCACGAGTGGAGGAGTCGGCATGCGGCCACGCTCAGAGACTAGCGATCAACTCACCAGGCCGTCTTGGGCGAGAGGGACTTGTTGGACATCTCTGATGGGTGGCTCCTTTTGGCAGATATCCCAATTGGACAGGAATGGCGAACAGGCAGGCGGTCAATAGTGACGGATAATCTGGCGAGCAGGCTTAGCTGTCACGGATGGCGGATAATCTGGCGACAGGTTTGAAGGATGAGAGCCAACGGCCAGTGACAAGGACCAATGGTCATACTCAGCAAATAAAGCTGACGGAGAACACGGCGGTCTGAATGACGGAGAATATAGCGGTCACAGCAAGCTTTCAGAACAGGTGGTCTGCGGTCAGAATGAGCGGTCAGATTGAGCGATAGCGATCAGCAGTCACAACAAGCGCCCACTAATGGGCCCCTTTTCTAGGAGAATGGACCGGAGTGATGGCGAATAATTGGGCTTCTGAGCCACTGGGCCTACACTGTAGATCCGTCTGGGCTTGAATATTCTGATCGCTATTTTATCCATAACAGAAGGTCATCCTTATACTTAATTAACCCAATTCTTCATTAACTATTTTAGCTAGCTTTAATACAGAAATATCTTATAGATCTATAAGAGGATTTTGGATCTAATCATACTCATGCTAAGGTTTGGTGAGTTGTCTAGTTTATAATTAAGTTCTAGATCTCAAATATAGATTTTTTTTTTTTTTTTTTTAAATAATAATAGCAACACAAATCAAATACCCAAAATGTCATTGTGTTTCCAATTATGGTTGTTGTAATTCGAATTTGAGGTGGCCCATGTGCATGACTCTCCACATTTACACAAATTTGTCTAAATCAAATTGAATCATTAGATATGAGTAATTATAATTAATTGAAGAAATGCGTATATCTTACTCCAAGATGCAAATCTGATGTTGCTGTAATCACTGATTAGTAGACTAGTTACATTGAAGTCTCAGATTGCTTAATTATTTTTGCTTTTCGTGTAAGCATTGCTGCATCTGTAAAATCAACTATGGGCATAGAATTGCAAGAGGCCCAACTAAGAGCCAGCCCAATACAAAATGGAATTATTGATTTTGAATTTGAATTCTCATCCATTAGACGTGCAACAAAGTATTGATCTAACTAATTACACAATCTCATCTATATGAATACAAAGGATTTAATATTGAATCCTCTTAACTTCTGTCAAATTTTTAAGAACTTTTACTACCCTATGATAAAACATGGAATCCAACATTGAGAACATAGCCTCTACAAGTCAATTTTTCATTTTAGACCATTCAATCAAAGATTTATTTTGATCTTAAATTTTCATCTATTAGATAATTTATCGAATTATTATCTATTTATAAATCCAATAATTTAAAAAAAAATAATATAATTCCATACTATAATCTTATTTATGTTGTTGTAAGGTTCTATCACTCCACTACCCCCTATATATATATATCACATAGGGTATTGAACATCTGTTAATAATCTAATATCTTAATTAAATAATTTATATTAATCATTGTACACGGTGTTGGCAAATGAACAAAAAAAAGAATAGAATTGTACTTTAAAAAAAAAAAAAGAATAGAATTGTAAGGTTCGAGAAGTCATAAAATCATAACGTCGATGTTTTGAAGATGTTAGATTCCGCGCCATTTACGCCACTCATCTGCCAAAAAATAAATGGAAGCAGAGCCCGAGAAAGTCATTAAATTCACATGTTAGATCTTAATTCAAGACCAAAACTTCGATGATTGCGACCAATCAAGCTGCCTGGAAACTGAAAAACCTAATCAGACACTTCCATATATGCTCTCTCTCTGTCTCTCATCATCTAAAAGTCAAACACAGTAGAATCAACAGAGCAAGTGAGCAACAGCAAGCAGCAGAATACGTCAAAAAAAAAAAAAAAAAAAATGTACTGTCAACTACACAACATAGTCAAGACACCCGATTTTTCTTTTAGATAACTAACATCTTTCACCGTTGAGACTATTAATTTATTATCAATATCAGTTTAGATGAAATTTTATAATACTGATTTGAAACTCTACTTTCAAATATTAGAAGAGGAATATCCACTCAAATGATGAAACAAGTAAAAAATGACTTACTATCATACTACTTCACTTTTCTCAAGATATCCAATTTTAAAATTAGGTTATTTATGGGTTTTCACTCTTCACTCTTATCCAACAAACAAAGTTAAAACACTTTTTATTTACATGCCTATTCTTAAGAAAAGTAGGTTTTGTTGGGTACTTTCCTATTTATTTATTGGACAAATTTGAATTTCATTTTTATCCTTAAAATCACAAAAGTTGTGGAGAGATCTTACCCTATAACGAGAGTTACATTCCAAACTATATTTATAGCGACTGATTTGCATTTCAATATGTAATCGTAGCAATTGATCATATTAAACAATACACATCTCAATTGTTAAGTATTTTTTTTATGAATAAATTAATAAAGATATTGATATTTACTCTTAATTCAAGTAGTAATATACTCCCCATTCATTTTTATGATAGTAGCTGAAGTCCTAAAAATACATACAAAGAGTTAGAGAGAAAACTCATGAAGATTCGAGTTTTATCATGCATATTTATTAGTATATATAAATGTTTTTTATGTATTATAAAATTAAGATTTAGAACCTATTACTTTATAATTATTTAAAAAAGAAAAATCAAGTCATAGATTATAGAAACGAAATTCTTAAATGCATTTGGTCAATAATATAAATATACTACATCTAATTATTTTACATTTAAAAAAAAAAAAAAAAAAACTGTGTTGAACAAATAGGCATGGAAGAATCCAAGAAAGTAGTATATATATATATATATATATTTTTTTTTTTTTTCTTTTTTTTTTCTTTCTTGGCACTCTTATCAGTTCATACTTCATCTGGATTCCAGAGCAAGGAGTTTTTAAGTAACTTTCTTACAAGTTTGTCCAAAAAAGTAGAGAGAAAAGTGCACATTTTCACTGCCATAAATAACCAAATTTTACGGTCGTCAGTGGGGATTAAAACCTTTTAACTCCCAAGTGTAGAGGACAATCAGCCACCTTCCAGCAGTCATGTTTTAGAAGCTTTATTATGGATGTAAACGAAGAGTGCTAAATATACTACTTCAATACACTATTAATAGATTCTCCATCACTGTGTAAATTATATTTTTTAAACATAAACCTTATTATAAATTTCACTTTTTGAACATATAATTTACATAATAAAATCATAAAATTTATGT
Source organism: Dimocarpus longan (assembly GCA_022984855.1). NCBI lineage: Eukaryota > Viridiplantae > Streptophyta > Magnoliopsida > Sapindales > Sapindaceae > Dimocarpus > Dimocarpus longan. The sequence goes on from CM041026.1 coordinate 2,592,642, forward strand.
ATGGGGAATAGAAAGTATATTAAAAATGCATAATTAGTATTTCTAGGGTGTAAGTATTCTAGAGTTATGAATAAGAATTCATCTTAGCATAAGTTTAATGATGCATCTATGCTGACATCGCTAGTAAATGCCATAGCACCCCATGTTTTATGCCATAAGTTATACACCAAATAACAACATTCTTTTATCAATTTATGTGAGTAGATCCATCATTTTCGTGTGACCTGTTTTTTTACCTTCGTTAAATCAATCTCATCCCGATTGGTCCTACTAACCTCTTGGTCACTTTCAGTAATAAAAAATATATATTTGAAATTATAAATAGGAATAATTTTATTGTTAATATCTCTTACTTTTAAAAGTTAAAGATGAATAAATCAAATTCGTTCGTTATATTTATTTATAATAATTTTTTAAAGTTTGGATTTATAAACAGTGATTAATGACAGACATAAACAGTAAATCTAAGTCTCAAATCCGGATAGACTTTCAAATAGTTGCGTATTAACTTAAAAGAAAGCCGCATCAGACAGTATGGGAATGAGAAAGGCCACGTGTGAATTCCACGTCGGATTCTCCTTTGACCAAAAAACAAATTTGAAAATAAAAATAAAGACTGACTAATTGTGTGCTCTCTCTCTCTCTCTCTCTCTGTTTTTCGTCGTTGAAGACGATTTTAATGCTTTTGCTTTACTCTCTCTCTCTCTATGTCTCTCCCTCTCTCTGGTTTCTATTCAGATTTCACACCAAACCAAACCAAACCAAAAATATACTCCAAACTCCAAACACTCGCTCACTCACTCACTCACTTTCATTTTTGTTTTGTTTGATGAAGTGTCTTGTAGTGTAGCAGAGATGCTTCTCCGATCCCTCCTCCAACCTTCCATTCCTCGAACGTTTTAGCCACAACCCCATATAGATTATACACAGTACTAGGAGTAGTTGTTGGTCTGGTCTTGTCTTCTCAACGTATCCTACCAGCTCAAACACACCCACCACCTTTTCTGTTTTGAAACCGAAGATGATGTTGTATTGTTGTATGATTTATCCACGATATTTGTAGCTGAGAAGAGAAAAGGCAAGTAGTATTTTTTTGGTGAGCGATTTCGTTTTGTTTTTGTTGTTTTCTCTAAAATGTTTATATTATTATAATAGTCGCTGCTGCTTCTCTCTGTTTTCTTCTGCGGAGAAGCCTTTTTTTTTGGTCTCTGTTTTGTACTTTTTGTTTTCAAAGCTGTTTCTATCTCTCTCTGCAAAAGATGCTGCAACAAAATCTCTTGTTTTTGCTTCTTGTCTTGCTTCTTCTTCCATTTCATGTCCAGTCTTCAGACCCCACATTCAACGACGACGTTTTGGGTCTGATTGTGTTCAAAGCTGGTCTTGAAGACCCAAAAAACAAGTTGGCATCATGGAATGAAGACGATGACAGTCCCTGCAAGTGGGTTGGAATCCAATGTGACCCGAAAACCAACCGGGTCACCCACCTCTCTCTTGACGGGTTCTCTCTATCTGGGCATATAAATCGTGGCCTTTTGAGGTTGCAGTCACTTCAAGTCCTTGCACTCTCCAACAACAACTTCACTGGCACTATAAACCCTGACCTCTCCCTCTTTTGGAGCCTGCAAGTGATTGACTTTAGTCAAAACAGCTTGTCAGGGACCATCCCTGATGACCTTTTTCGACAATGTGGCTCACTCAGACTGGTTTCTTTTGCTAACAACAATCTCACTGGACAGATTCCTGATTCTTTGAGCTATTGTTCTTCCTTGGTGTCTCTTAACTTGTCATCCAATATGCTTTCTGGGAATTTGCCAGCTGGAATGTGGTTTTTGAGGGGTCTACAGTCACTTGATTTGTCTAATAATTCACTCGAAGGAGAGGTGGTTGAAGGGATTGCAAATTTGTATGATTTGAGAGACATCAACTTGGGGAGGAACAGGTTTTCTGGGCAGATTCCTGAGGATATTGGAGGCTGTTCTATGTTGAAAGTTGTTGATTTTAGTGAGAATTTGCTTTCTGGGAGCTTACCAGATTCATTGCAGAGATTGAATTCATCTACTTTGATTAGTTTAAAGAGGAACTTGTTGACTGGAGAGGTTCCAGATTGGATTGGAAAGTTGGGGAGTCTTGAAAGTTTGGATCTTTCTGTGAATAGATTGTCGGGTATGATTCCGTTTTCGATAGGGAATCTTCAGTCATTGAAGGTGTTGAATGTGTCCATGAATCAGTTCTCTGGAGAGTTACCTGATTCGATTACGAATTGTGTGAATCTGTTGGCTATAGATGTTAGTTGGAATAGGCTGACAGGAAATCTGCCATCCTGGATTTTCAAGATGGGTTGGCAAAGTGTGTCACTTTCAGGGAACAGATTGAGTGGAGGCATACCACATTTTTCATTGAAGGAGGGTGGTAGTGGTGTTGGTCTTGAGGTGTTGGATCTGTCATCAAATGCATTGTTTGGTGAGATTCCGTCGAGCATTGGGGCTCTTAGTAGTAGCCTGATGGTGTTGAATGTGTCCAAGAACCATTTATTTGGTCCTATTCCTGCAAGTGTTGGAGAATTGAAATCCACTCAAGTTATTGACTTGAGTGAGAATTGGCTAAATGGTAGCATCCCTTCAACAATTGGAGGGGCGGTTTCGCTCAAGGAACTGAGGCTGGAGAAAAACTCCCTATCTGGTAAAATTCCGGCTCAGATTGAGAATTGCTCTTCTCTGACATCTTTGTAAGTTACTCTTTCTATTCGAATTAGTCACATTTTCATATATATATATATATATATATATATATATATATAAATATATAATTTGACATTTGGTTTTGTTTACAAATTTATAACCTGAGATAATTGTAAAATCTGTGAACAGATTTAGCTAACTGTGCATTGGCATTTTGATCTTAAGAGCAAAATGTGATGTTTGTTGTGGAAGTTTATCTGTTGACTGAAGCTACTCATCTTTGTATGTAGAATGAAACAATATGGTTGTCTTAACAGTAATGTGATTAATTGGAATTTGTCTCCCCTATGTATGATTAGTTTGTTGTCATGTTTTTTTGACAATAGAAAGTGTATTTGTAAATTCAGTTAAGCTAAGGACTAAGTTTATCCTGTTCTTACAATATTTTTCTTCGAATTTTATAGGATTTTGTCTCATAATAACCTCAATGGTTCAGTCCCTGCCGGCATCGCAAACCTGAGCAACCTTCAATATGTGGACCTATCTTTGAACCATCTCTCGGGATCCTTACCAAAAGAGCTCACAAATCTTTCCCACCTTGTATCGTTTAATATATCCCACAACCGCCTTCAAGGTGAACTACCGGTTGGGGGTTTCTTTAACACTCTCTCCTACTCATCTGTCTCCGGGAACCCATCCCTATGCGGTTCTGTTGTCAACCGCTCCTGTCCTGCCGTTCATCCCAAGCCTATTGTCCTCAACCCCAACTCTTCTGACTCCCCTAATGGCAAACCGAATCACCATCGCAAGATTGTACTCAGTATATCTGCACTCATTGCCATCGGGGCAGCAGCTTTCATTGCCATTGGTGTAGTTGCTATCACTGTCCTCAATATCCATGTGCGGTCTTCCATGTCCCGTGCTGCTGCAGCACTCACATTATCCGGTGGGGAAGATTACAGTTGTTCTCCCGCCAAGGACCCTAACTATGGCAAGCTTGTAATGTTTTCCGGGGATGCTGAATTTGTTGCTGGGTCTGAAGCACTGCTCAAGAAGGACTGTGAAATTGGTCGTGGTGGTTTTGGAGTTGTCTATCGAACCATGCTGCAAGATGGGCGTTTGGTTGCCATCAAGAAGCTAACAGTTTCAGGTTTAATCAAGTCCCAAGAAGATTTCGAGAGGGAAATGAAAAAGCTTGGGAAGATAAGGCACCATAATCTTGTGGCGTTTGAAGGATATTACTGGACACCATCCTTGCAGCTCCTCATTAGTGAATTTGTCTCCGATGGGAGTCTGTATAAGCATCTCCATGACGGAACTAGCAGAAACTGTGTTTCTTGGCGTCAAAGGTTCAATGTAATCCTTGGGATGGCTAAAGGTTTGGCCCATCTGCATAGAATAAACATGATTCACTACAATCTGAAATCAACCAATGTTCTAATAGATAGTTCTGGTGAGCCCAAGATAGGAGACTTTGGTCTTGCAAGGCTGTTACCAACACTAGACCGTTGCATCTTAAGTAGCAAAATCCAAAGTGCACTCGGCTACATGGCTCCTGAGTTTGCATGTCGAACAGTGAAGATAACCGAAAAATGTGATGTCTATGGTTTTGGAATCTTGGTTTTGGAGGTGGTAACTGGGAAGAGACCTGTGGAATATATGGAGGACGACGTAGTGGTGCTATGCGACATGGTGAGAGGAGCTTTGGAGGATGGCAAGATCGAAGAATGTGTTGATGGCAGGCTTCGAGGTAACTTTCCAGCAGATGAGGCAATTCCATTGATAAAACTTGGCCTAATATGTGCATCTCAAGTGCCATCAAACCGGCCTGACATGGAAGAGGTGATCAATATCTTGGAGCTGATCCAATGCCCTTTAGAAGGGCAAGAGGAGTTGGTATGAAACCTGTAGAGATCAAAGCTGAAAGCAAATGAAGAAGGGATTTCCGGTGAAGACGAATCCAGTTCATCTATAAACCAAAAGAAGAGCATAGATTGTTTGATGTCCATTTATTTTGCATTTCTTGTTTGTTGTTACTGGCATCGCATTTTTTCTTTTCTTTTTTTCTATTATGGAAATTTGTTACAGTTTCAGTTGCTGGATTCTTTTTCACCGGTTGGACTTGAAGCTATAAAAATTATTATTCAGTTATATACCTCTCCATACATATTCAATCTCTCTTTGGTTTTGTTTTGTATATGTTTCATGTAATGGTATATATTTAAATGCAATGTCAATTCAAGTCACCAAAAAATAAAAATTCAACTTCTTTATCATATCCAATTAAAAAGCAATAAGGTCGTCTGATATCTAACATTTCAAATTAGATAAAAGCAAGTTCTCGAGATTCAGGAGCTCATACAAATATTTTTTATTTGATTTAAGGCGTTAAATATCTTTTAAAAATATGTTCAGGTTGACATAATTTTAAAATAATAAGGTGATGGCTGTTTAAATCATGAAGACAAGTATTTCCTTTGCTTCTTTGATATTTCTAGCTTGGAGGGTTTCAGGCATCCTCATTGTGTACAACATGATCAAACAACTTTCGCAATCAAACCAAAAAAGTCATGCGCAGTGGAGCTAATTATAAGAGGAATTGCATACTCATTCAAAATTGGTTAAACACAGTGATATATCTGTTTTTGCAAGCATAGTTAATAATTAACCCTTAGATGTGAAGTTTTAATATAATCAGATGGTGTTGGACACTGAGGGAACCTAATCAAAAGGATGCAACAAGTCATGGGGATGGAGTGGGGGGAGGGGTCCTAAAAAGCACTTTTATTTATAACTTTATGAGAAGTGGGTAAATATTGTAGTGGGCAACAATCATAATGTCTTTGCCACGAGAACCTTTCTTTAAGGCTTTTATTGCTCATGCATCATTAAAATTTTAAAAATATACAAAACAAAAAGAAATGAGAAGTTCTAAGGTTAGATAATTAAGTTTGATTGACGTGGAGCTATTGTAATCTGATACATAAATTCAGTTATATTATTATCACTCAAGAACAGACAGTAGATAGAGTTGGTCAAACTACTAGTTATTATACCTTGAAGGCACAAGTTATACTTCCAATAAAGGCAATCTCCCACTATATAAAAATGAGTAGATTGTCTCTCTACCTTGTGTAGATCCTCATTTTTATCTATGTGTGGATTGTTTCCTTCCGTATGAGAGTTGCTCCTTGACAGCATTATAGAGTCTCGCTTAATTCTATGATTTCTAGGCTTATCTTAACTATATAAAAAAAAAAAAAAAGTAAAAAATGGATAAAAGAACAGGCAAAGGATAAAAATAGTCAAAAAAAAAAACAAAGGGGGAAAAAGTATTTCATGAATCTAATTCAAAACAGAAGTGACCTAAAAAAATAAAAAGTCATTCTTGAAATTTGGGAAGCGATGCTTTGAAAACAAGATGGAGCGTATATTTCCTTCTTGATGTTTGCTTGTTCATTGTTGCTGAATGGAGAGACAGAATGATAAGTCTCCCTACACACTTTCATTAGGCAACTACCAGTAAGGAGCACGTAAAGGTTGAGCTTAGCAATTGCCATGCAAAGTCTCTGGTTATTTTAAAAGCTATATTTAATGAACCTACTTTAAAGAGTGTTTATGAGTTTTTTCAGAATAGGTTTAAGACAACTTCAAAAATTTTTAAGATTTCGATTTTTAAAATAAACTAGAATATATCTTATGTCTTGCATATTTTTCATTCAATATATGTATATATGATCCGATATACCTTAAATGGAACATGCATAATGTATGAGATGAATTCTAAGATTTTTTCCTCTTTTTCATGTGAGTAACTCTTTGAGCTGTAGATTAGAGGACGGACAGGTCCTTCATTTGGTGAATTTTGGAGTCAGCAAAATCCATTAACTTGATTCAAGTTTAGGGACATTTCCCTACCCCAACAGCTTTCTCGATATTGTTTTGGTAAAGTAGTTGGACAAAACTTAGTGACTAGTTGTGAAAGAGATTGCACAATTCCAAGAATCCGAAAAGAGGATCCCCCATTAGTGGGAGACCACAGCTTACAGCAATCTAGTCAGATTATGACAGTATGTAGTACAGATCATGAACTTTGAAGGATGATAAGACTCAAATGATCAAGACAAGAGACAAGAAAGCCAAAGTTAAAAATATACCCATCATCTATTGTGGGAACAAATGGAAAAGAGTTTAGAATTACATCTTGAATGACACCCACTACTACAGCTTCCCGTTTCTACTTTTGGGTTTTCACTTCTAAGCTCAATAGTAGTCCTCGATGAAGTCCAAAAAAAGAAAAAGAAAAGAAGATAAGTATGATAAATGCCTATAAAGTATTTGCTAAGCTTATGGATATACATAGACAATAAACAAGAATTTTCATTTATAAGGCATCTCATTTTTTTTAAGGAAATGCTCCCTGAGATCAGTGGAGTTCAAGGGAACATTTTGTGAGGAAACAAAAGCCACCCGTGGAATGGTGCGAGCTAATACTTATACACAAGAAAATCCGGAGAAAGAAAACATATCACCTTCTGTTCTACGAAGTTAAAATGGTGTTATAAATCTATTTTCAGGCACTCACTAGCATAAGGCAAACTACTCTTGTTGAGGAGGCAAGTATGAAAATTGAAAATGATTTACATTTTATATATTAAATCTCTCCTAAGTTTCGGTATATATTTTCTTTTTCCCCTCTTTATCCTCTTCATAGTTACAACTCTGGTCTTCTCTCATTTAGAGTAAAATTCCTAATCGTCCCAATCATTTTCCCAACCATCTCTGTTTGAAGTCCTAGAAGTAAGACCATTTGCTGAAATGTTTCCTACATGAGGTGCCCCTGGTGATTTCACTGCATTTTCCTCATCCCAATCATCATCCCAGCCTTGATCCCAACCTTCAGCTGATTCTACAACAGGAGCTGAAGCTGATTCAGGCAATCCCATTTCAAGTTCTTGATATGGGACCCCATCATGCCATTTCCTCTTCCTAAACTTGCAGCATGCCCATGTCCCTCCAAATATCAGAACAGATAGAATCAGAAAGTACGCACCATTGATGGGTGTTGCTAGGTGGTCATAAGAAGGAAGGTGCAGGTAAGCATTTTGTGCAGGTTCAAAAGGGGCCCTGTGAAGCCGGCACTCTTCATTTTTGGCATTTAATATCATTTCGGGGCTCTTGCCAACATCTAGCGAGCTATTTATCTGAAAATGAACAATAAAAAGGGGACAACCATGCAAATAGAGCATTGGTCAGACTCAGATACACTTCCCATAGACTGAAAAGTCAAAACATTAACGCAAATGCACAATTTCTGGATTAACTAGGACTCTGGAATACAAAAATCTCAACTACATTGGAAAACTGAACTGAGCAATCAAGTCTTAAACCCAGTAGATCTTTTCACATTGAGGTCACAGTTATATTAGATCATCAAATGACTGCAAAACCATAGAGCAGATCACAGCCAAATCCAGTAACAAAGAAAAGATTCCTACACTTAATCCTACATCTTTCCTTCCCCTTCACACATATGCTATCAATGATTTTCGGTAACACTCTATCAATATCCAATAATTATTTTTACCATTACTACTTGATAAGAACAATAGTCAGACCACCAGAAATCAACAAATTATGAATCTAAATGTAAACTAAGCATGCCACCACAGGAAGCTCAATATTCCTCATTAATATAAATTTTCAACTTTACATTATCAGGATGATTATATCTTAAAGTTTGACCTGAACTTTTTATATCAAACCCAAACCCAAAAGACAATGAAAAAGTGCAGTGAAGCGAAAAAAAAAAAAAAACCTACCATATGATTTTGGTGCTTGGATACTTTAAGCTCCTTGGTGGGACTTTCAACAGCAGATGGGAAAGTAAGCTTCACTGTCACAGTCTTTTCGCCCACATTTTGAACTAGAACAGACAATTTTCCAGTACCTGGTAATAACAAAATGAAATCGGACGAAAATTTAGCTCATCAAGAAATGTGGATGAATGCTCAGCTGACAATCTATACCATGCCGATAAATAGATGGAGTTATTTTACCATATTCTTTTAAGTAATTACAAAACATAGAGACGCATTCAGAAAAGTCTAAAGCTAGGCAGGCACATAATTCGAAATGATACATTGCACAGACAGAAAACTTTTAAATGAACAAATTTCAAACTACTGAAAGCATCCTTCAAAACAAAATCCCGGAACACCAAATCAAACAGTGCCCAAGATGAGATCACATCATAAATCCATCATACTATAAAATTTAAACATATTAAAAGCTACCAATTGTACAGAGGTCATAATCTTAATCATGGAAGCAGCCGTTTATTAGTCAAATAGAGATATGCTTTGCAGATGTCAACTCCGAAAACTTTGGCACCATTATGCTCTATCTAAAGTCCCAATATCATCTGACAAGTCTCCGATATAATACATCATTCAACTACAAATATATGTATATACACACATATATATAGTTCTTGGTCAAATCGCAAAAAATAGGATTAAGTAGACAGTTATGCAACACCCGAAGAACTGTATGAGTATTAGAATCCAAATCTTAGAAAACCAGAATTAAGTATCTAGACCTAGATCTTAGAAAGTGAAAACAGAAGAATGTTGTTAAGTAAAAGAAGAAGAGCACTTTAATGTGTTTGATCAATGTATCACAATTTACTACCATGTAATCTCAACCCAAAGAAGTCCTCAATCACACCATTGTCTATTGCTAAAGTTTTTGCATCATTAACATCTAAGATTTAGTTTCATCATCTCTTAAACAGTTTTCCTGGTCTGCCCTTGTTGTGAAGAGCATTCATCATTTAAAATTTCACACGTTAAAAATCTTCCACTAATTGGTACATGAGAAGTTCTCAGATAAGTTAGCACTTCCATTCTCCCTCTTTAGGTACACGATATTCCCCTTAGTTGCAATTAACATAATGACTCAAGTAACCACGGTGTCCAAAGACACCGAACAAAGATTTTTCTACCACCTGTTAAGGCAGTTCTAAGCCACCTACCATAATCCTCAAACAAATGAAAAATAAATAAATGAAGGCAGAATTTGCTCTCCCATCTACATTGCAATGAAATTGTAAACTTATAATTCTAGCAATCCCTGTATAACTCTACTATTCAAACATTCATGGATTCTAAATAACTTCACTTTGGTAATCCTGTCATCAAGCAAGCATTCAAACAAAACAAACAGCTACTGCATCTCTCTATCAATTTTTTTATACAATAACAATAAGATGCAATAGGACCAAAAGCAATAAGAATTACCCTCATCATAACTCTTAAAGCAGGTAATTATTGTACCCAGCGTGCAGTTGTTAGGTAACCCCGTACAAGTTTCATTAACCCCCAACTCTGAACTGCTTTTCTCTCCATCTTTCTTCCCTTCATTTCCATCCCCATTACTCGTTTTCGAATTTGTTCCCCCATTCAAATCTCCAGGCTTTGTTCCCTTACTAGCAGGACCCATTGTGGAATTCATATTATCTTCTCTTGTCAAATTCTTTCCACCATTCCCATCCGTATTGTTCACAGAAATGCTATTCACCACCCCAGTATCTGAGCTATTCAAACCCTTCGTATTATTCTCCTTCCCCGTCATTCCTTCTCCAACAACCGGACTGCCCGACTTCGTATAACTCGAATTCCCCCCATTCTCCAGTCCCTTTCCAATATTCCCACTCTTCAAATCCGTGTCATTCAACTGTTTAGTGCCATTAGTATCCACATGAGTCAAATTGCCCGGCGGTTCCTTCGTTTTCGTTTTCGTCTCATTCTTATGATCCAGTTTACCATTCCTATCCAAACCCTAACAATTAAACACCCGATTATATAAAATTTTTCCATTTCAATTACACATCCAAATTTTAATATATATATACACATATAAATAAAAGAAAAAAAATTAATTAAAAGAGAAAAAGATCATTACCGGATTCGTCGAGTTTGTAGATTGATTTGTCGACGAAGAAGCATCAGCCAGGCGTCGAAACCTAGCATTGGAAGCATCTGCAGCAATCAAAAACAACAAAAACACTACAAAGATTCCATTTTTTCTATCCATCACAGCAAAAACAACTCTCTTTCAAAACCCCTCTCTCTCTCTCTCTCTCTCTCAATCTCTCAATCTCTTATTGTTTTCCACTATAATCGAAGAATTCATCAATCTTGCAGTCAAAATACAAGAATCAGCACAAATTAGATATGTAAAACCACAGAGGCTTGGATTTCACGCCGGGGAATGGAAAATTGAAAAGAGAAACAGTCGATAACGATCGAAAGGCAACAAATTTGTAGGGTTTGGGCTTTTGTTTTTGCTTTCAATCGAAATTCAACGACGAATTTTGTTTTTTCATTGAACAGATAAAAAATTAGGGTTTACGCGGGCAAATGAATCTAATATCGTGAACATGGACCGGCGCCGTTTTTGTTTTTGGGCCCGTTTTTAAGTTATTTGGGGACCCACTTGAGAGAGACCAGTAAACTACTGTTATTGGCACACCTCTATTGACCTAAAAATGCCACTCTCAATTTTATTTTATACAATTATAATATTTATTAAAATAAATAAAAGAAAAAATATTATCAGACGGTAATTTTGAATATTGGATTGACAATCTTATCTCATTTCAATAAAGTTAATAATTGAGTCACAAATCTTATTTTTTTGACACAAATACCTTTAATAAAATTGATAAGGGAGCTATATTTTTTAAAAAATGACATTTATTGTGAGGATATTTTGATATTTTTACATATGATTTAGGATTCAATTGTTACATTTTTAAAAAATAACATAAATATTAAGTCATTAATTTAATGTACTATTTTTGTATTTGTTCCGAAATAAAATATAAATTTAATTTCTGTTATCAATTTAATTTTACATGTAAAAAATTTAACGAAATCTTAGTGTCATATATATATAATTTATTGTGAAAACACTTCTATAATTATAAATTATAAATTTTAGGGATAATCTTAATTTCCCCCTTAATTTGATGAAATAGTCAAAATCTCCCTTAATTTGAGAAATAGCTAAAATTCTTCCTGTAGTTTATAGATATGTCCAAAAATCCCCTTGTAGTTTATTGAAACGTTCAAAAAACTCTCTATAATCAAATTGGATGTTAAAAACCAATGTTTAACTATTATGTGAAGGGTACACTTATATAATTGTTGTTTTTTTGATAAGTTTTTCCTCTCTAGTTGAGGGTTGAGTAGGGTCTTGCTTGTATAGCAAGTGTTGTGTTTCACTCGGCATTCGAGTGGTTCTTCGGAAATGGAATCAAGGTTTGATAACCTATCTCTATCGGCTGAAGAGGATGAGGAGTTGGTTCTGGAGGCGATGAATGATGGGGTTCAGGCTAACAACTATGAGTTGTGCTTAGTGGGAAGGTTCTTGACAGATCGAGCGATTAACTTTACAATAATGAAGAATCGTATGGCAAGTTTATGGTGTCCGGGGAAAGGAATCTGTATCAAGGATATTACCCCATAATTGTTTCTCTTTCAATTTTTTCATATCATAGATTTGAAGAGGGTATTGGATGGTGGGCCATGGACGTTTGATAATCATGTTCTCATCGTCTACCATTTGCAAGCGGGAGAGGTTCCGGCGAATGTACCATTATTTCATGTAGAGTTTTGGGTTCAGATCTATGACTTGCCTGTTGGTTTCATGGCCGAAAGTGTAGGGCGTCAACTAGGCAACTTCATAGGAGAATTTGTTAGTTATGATGTTAATAATAATTCAGGTTTCTGGCGTAACTATATGAGAGTAAGGGTGCGGGTGGACGTTAGGAAACCATTGAAACGATGGAAACGGATTCGGAAGCACCATGGAGATTGGTCTGTAGTCAATTTTAAGTATGAAAGGTTAAGTGCGTTTTGTTTTATCTGTGGTATTATTGGACATTCGGATCGGTTTTGCGAGTCTTTGTTTACTACGGCAATGGAAGATATAAAAAAGGAGTGGGGTAGCTGGTTGCGAGCTCCAGTTCGTCGGAATATAGGTCACGGTGGAGAGAGGTGGCTACGAGATGGTTTTTTCGGGTTGGATGGTGATGGGAATGGAAAGGAGCAAGATTCTGCTGATACTGGGGGATACGATGGAAACGGTAGCGTGAATAATGGCAATTATAAGATTATGTCTGTGGGACAGTTCCCTAATACTCAGCCTCAATCAGTTGATAAATGTGGTAAGTCAACGTTGGCGAATATTGGTAAATTTGGTCTGAACTCAGCTAAGGGGCAGACTTCGAGGGTGGGCCACGAGATGGGCTTGAAGTTAGAAGATAGTGGGCTAGAGATAGTAGATGATAGGAAAAGGAGGAGGTCAATGGAGGCTATAGACAGGAGTGTTGAACAGATGTATGTGGACAAGGAAAGTGATGTTGGCATCCAGACAACTCATATTGAACTGGATGGGGACAATGCAGCAACTGTTGTTCAGGATTTAACGGCAGAGCCTGGTTACCAGGCCTACCGATCGCAATGAAAAGCTTAAGCTGGAACTGTCGAGGTCTGGGCAATCCTCGAACAGTTCGTAATCTACGGGAGTTAGTAAACTCTCACAAGCCCAGGATTGTTTTTCTGATGGAAACGTTAGTCCATGCTGTCAAAATTGAAGAGGTAAGAGTTCTGTTGGGGTTTACAGGGGCATTTTCTGTGGATAGGTAAGGAAGAGGAGGGGGTTTGGCTGTGCTTTGGAAAGATGAAGGCTTGTGCTCGGTTACTAGTTTCTCAAAACATCATATTGACATGGTGGTTCACAACACGGAGGGAAGAGAGTGGAGACTTACGGGTTTCTATGGTCATCCGGAAAGGCAGAAATGTAAGGAGTCTTGGCAGTTATTACGATCACTTTGTACAATATCTACACTTCCATGGTGCTGTATAGGGGACTTTAATGATCTCCTTCATCTGACAGATAAGAGAGGAGGAGGTGAGCATCCGGGTTGGTTGTATAGGGGTTTTAGAGAGGTGGTTTCACAGTGTCAGTTAACTGATTTGCAACTGGTGGGGTATCCGTTTATGTGGGAGCGGGGGCATGGTACAAATCATTGGGTTGAAGAAAGATTGGATAGAGCTTTGGTGTCTACAAGCTGGCTTGATGTGTTTCCGAAAGCTTTTCTATCTAACTTAATGGCAGCGGTGTCAGACCATTCACCACTGTTGTTGAACACGGTGGTGGCTCGGCCCCATGGTAGGCGACCTCGGTTCCGTTTCGAGAATGCTTGGTTGAAAGAACAAGGGCTAGAAGATGTAGTGCGTAGGAGCTGGAAGGAGAATAATAAGCTGGATGCAGTGAGCAGATTGGAGTCATGCAGTAGTGACATGGCGTGGTGGGGTAGAGACTTTAAGAAGAAATTTAAAGCCCAAATAGATCATTGTCAGGCACGGCTTCAACTGTTGAGGGGCAGTAATGAACCGAGAATTGTTGACGAGTTTAATGCTCAGAAGAGTTTGCTTGAAAACTTGCTGGGGCAGGAGGAAGTATATTGGAAGCAAAGAGCCAAGACTTTTTGGTTGCAAGAAGGTGACTATAACACGAAATATTTCCATGCAAGGGATTCAGAAAGGCGACGGAAAAATAGAATCTTGAAACTACAAGATGATACGGGTAGGTGGATCTCTGGTGATATGAGCCTGGGTGATTTGGCTCATAATTACTTTAGTAAACTTTTTGAGGCTAAGGAAAATAATGACGATGAGATGTTGAGCTGTGTTCGGTCTCGAGTTTTGGATACTGATAATGTCAAACTTCTTGAGGAATTTTCAATTGATGAATTTAGGAGGGCGGTTTTCCAGATGCACCCAGATAAAGCCCCAGGACCAGATGGCTTAAACCCAGCTTTCTTTCAGAAGTTTTGGAGTATCATCGGGCAGGATATCTATAATGCGGGTGTTGGGTGGTTGAAAAGGAAGGAATTCCCTATAGCTCTGAATGACACAATTATAGCTTTGATTCCCAAATGTGATATTCCTGTGTCCATGAAGGATCTGCGGCCAATCTCGTTATGCAATATGCTCTATAAAATCGTTGCTTAGGTGTTGGCTAACCGACTCAAAGGTATTCTTCCTTCTTTAATTTCTATTTCTCAATCAGCTTTTGTCCAAGGTCGATCTATTACAGATAATGTGTTAGTAGCTTTTGAGATAATTCACTCTCTGAAAAGGAAGACAAGGGGAAGTAAAGGAGAAGTGGCATTAAAGATAGACATTAGTAAGGCCTACGATAGAGTTTCTTGGTCGTTTTTGAGAAATATTATGTTAAAAATGGGTTTTGACAATTGTTGGGTGGACTGGATTATGTTATGTGTTAGCTCAGTCTCTTATTAGGTTTCTGTGAATGGAAGACTGTTTGGCCCGATTAATCCTGGAAGGGGTTTGCGGCAGGGGGATCCTTTTTCCCCATATTTATTTATTTTGGTGGCAGAAGGGTTGTCGGCTCTTATTCAGAAGGAGGAAAGGGCAGGAACTCTTCATGGCTGTCGGATTTGTCGAGGTGCCCCTACTGTTTCGCATTTGTTTTTTACAGATGACAGCTTCTTTTTCTTTCAAGCGTCGGAGACTGAATGTAGGACGCTTAAACATATTCTAGGAATTTATGAGGAAGCTTCTGGGCAAAGTATAAATTTTCAAAAATCAGGAATCTTCTTCAGTGCAAATGTACAGCAAGAGACCAGAAATACCATAACTTCGTTGTTGGGAGTTTTTGATTCTCTGAATACTGGAAGGTATTTAGGTTTACCGTCTCTTATAGGGAAGCGGAAGAAAGCTATTTTTGGTTTTCTTAGGGAGAGGTTGTGGAACCGTATTCAAGGTTGGAAGGAGAAGTTATTATCTCGTGCTGGGAAAGAGGTTCTCTTGAAGTCTGTTGCTCAAGCAATTCCCTCATATTGTATGAGTACGTTCTTGATCCCTAAGTCTTTATGTGAGGAGTTGCAACGGATGATGAATTCTTTTTGATGGGGTATGAAGAGGGATGGGTCGAGGGGAATTAATTGGTTTAGTTGGGATCGTTTATGTTTGCGGAAAGATGAAGGTGGGTTGGGTTTTAGGAATTTACATACTTTTAATCTAGCTATGCTTGGGAAACAAGGTTGAAATTTAGTGTTCAACCCAAATACTTTAATAGGAAGGATGCTCAAAGCTAAATATTTTCCTAGAGGGGATTTTTTATCAGCTAAGTTGGGATGTAACCCAAGCTTTACATGGAGGAGTATTTGGAGTTCTCGGCATATTTTAGAGGAGAGATGTAGATGGAAGATCGGAAACGGTTTGACAATAAAGGTTTGGAAGGATGCGTGGCTAAAGGAGAAGGATAATAGGAGAGTTATTTCACCAGTAGTACAAGGGCTTGAGGATATCTTGGTTTCAGACCTTTGGATTCCTGGAAGGAAGGAGTGGGATTTCGAAATGATTCATGAGTTGTTTAATCCTAGAGATACTGCAGCTATATCGGCAGTGGTGTTATCGGGAGGATATTCTGAGGACTGTAGAATCTGGCATTTCAGTAAGACTGGAATCTATTCTGTGAAGTCTGGTTTTCGTGTTGCCATGAGGCTAACATCTCACGGTGAAAGAGAAGTGGTGTCTGGTCAGTGGGTGAAGCTTTGGAGGATGGATATTCCTCCAAAATATAGTAACTTTCTTTGGCGAGTGTGTAGAGGTTGCCTCCCAACTAGAGAGAAGCTAAAAAATCGAGGTGTTAATCTGGTTAATGTGTGTGTGATGTGTAACCAAGCTGAAGAGTCACTGCAACATGTGTTCTTGGAGTGCTATTTTGCTGGATGCTGTTGGCAGCAGGTAGGTGTACAGACTGCATCGCTTGGCGTGTCAGAATTTGGCAGCTGGGTTTTTGATAATATTGTAGATGTTTCAGCAGAGCTGCAGCGCAAAAGATGTGCCGTGCTTTGGAGCATTTGGTGCCACAGGAACGCAGTGTTATGGGGACGGAAGTGGGAGTCGGCTGTAGATGTTGTTAAAGGTAACTTGAACTTCTTGGAAGAATGGCTACAGGCGCGGCACGATATGAGGACCAGGAAGGTAGAAGGTGGCAGCACATGCACGGTTGTTAGATGGGAAAGGCCTCCTTTTGGGACAGTCAAGTGCAATATGGATGCAGCAATTTTCTATGAGAGAAGATTAATGGGCATAGGGCTGATTATTAGGAATGACATTGGAGGATTTGTTAAGGGCATGACTACAACAAGAGCTGGGTTGTTCTCTCCTAAAGAGGCAGAAGCTTTAGCGTTTCGGGAAAGTCTTTTGTGGTTGTTAGAGTCACATATTAGTAATGCTATTGTGGAATTAGATGCCAAAACAGTAGTGGATGCTTTCTACTCTTCAGAGGTAGATGTTTCAGAGTTTGGTTCGATTATGGAGGAGTGTAGGGGATTGCATCGGAGATGTTCGAGGGTTGCTGTCAGCTTTGTTAAGAGGCAAGCTAATGAGGTTGCCCATAGGTTAGCTAGAGATTCGGTATTGATGACAGTCCTACAATTTGGTCTATGCCTCCTTTGTCCATTGAGGCTCAGATTTGTAAGGATTCTTCGCTTTAATAAAAAATTTTATTTACTTTCAAAAAAAAAAAAAAAAACTATTATGTGAAGGGTAAAACTATCAAAACAAAATAAAAATTATAATAATAATAATTATTTAGTTTAATTAAATTAAAACAGATTTTTTTGAAAAATAAAAAATTTAATAATATTTATTTATTTTTAAATAAAAAATATCTGTCTTTACCTTTTTCTTGCATTTTCTTCCGGTTGACTGTATCTATTTGTTTCTTCCATCTTCTTCCATTTTCCATCTCCTTCTTCATCGAAAACCAAGTGTCGCCATGGAGAACATTGGATCTCCTTCATCAGAGACTTGGTTTTCGGTGAACGAGACTCAATGCTGGTCTCCAGGCAATGAAGATCAGAACTAGTCTCTTGGTGATGGTGGTCTTCATCGCGAGAAGACTAGCTCTGGTCTCCATTGCGCTGAAGATTAGTTTGTCTCTAGGCGATAGAAAATATTGGATCTCTTTCACCAGAGACTAGGGTAAGAGATCCAATGTTTTCATTTTTTTTTTCAAATTTTTTCTTTTTATTTTTTTTCAATTTTTTAAGGATGCAGATGATGAATTTGAGTTTTTTTTTTTTTTTGTTTCAAATGCAATATGGTTGTTTATTGTTATTGATGTAGTGTTTGTTAATGAAAAATGAAGAAAAAGATTGTTCATTGATATGGTGTTTGTTGATATTGGTGTCTGTTGTTCTTGGATATTTGATGTTGTGTTGGAGTTTATTTTTATTTTTTTATTTTTTAATGTTTGATATTGTAGTGTTGGGGTTTCGTGATGATAGGGGTTTTCTTGATTTTTTTTAAAAAAAAAAAAAAAAATCTATGCGTTGTGTGTGTGGAAAAGGAAGACAAAACTCTAAAGATAGATTTGTGTGTGCATTGTGTTGATTTTTTTTCCGTACCGTTTGGATGTTCTTCATTGAAGAAGAACAAAACATGATACAATGGAGATTCAATCTTCAAATTGGATTTTTACTTTTTCATTTTTCAAATTTTATTTCATAACAAAATATTATTTATTTTTTTATTTTTTATTGAGGGGTAGTTTGATTTTTTTGTGTATTGTTATGGTTACAATCTTTTTTCATTAACAGAGTTAACAGAAGGGGTGAAATAGAATTTTATAAACTATAGAGGGAAAATTAACGATTATATTAAACAATAGGGAAAAATTAGGATGATCTCAAAATTTTATATTTATAACATTAATCTTAAAAATACGATTGTTTATTATTCACAAATAAAACATAGAAAGCAAAAGCGTAAATTACAAAAACTTTAATATGAAAAGCCGAGTTTGATTGTTTACAAAACTATTTTTTATTATTTTAATAGAAAACAAAATCAATCACATCTAGATTTGTTTCACGTTCCTCTTTCTCAAATCCTAAACTAACTAGTAATTTTTTTTTAATAAATAAATTAATAGAAGCTCTTAGGAATGCACTTTTAGGTGGGATATTGGTGCTTATAGCACCACCTTTTGAAAATTAACAAATTTTAAAGCCATGTTTTCCAACAATAAAGAGAACATCCTAAACAATCGAAATTAGATTTTGTTCATGAGATGGTGCAACTTTTGTGAGAAATAAGCCTCATATAAAGAAGAAGAAGAATGGAAGAGAATAAAACATTGTTTGTATCATACAAGTAAGCATAAAGTGTTTCAAACACACTTCGGCTTAGAACTAAACCAAAACCACAACTTCAGCTTCGGCTTCAAATATTCTCTTAGGGGTCTACATTAGGTTTCCAATCTTAACTATTCGATAGGTTCCAACGAATTTCAATCAATGCCAATAATATGTTGAATTAAACAACCATATAATTTTTTTTTTTTTTTTTTAGTTGAGAGAAACTCAAAGATCAGCCAGGATCAAGCGAGATTTGATTCCGTGGTATAGCTCAACCCACGTATTTTTATACGGTGGGAAACTGTTTTTATTACGAGTAGAACTTGTGCATTCAAAGCACAAGGGATCCAGTTAATGGCGAAAAACTGTCTTTATTAGAAGTAGAACTTATGCATTTAAGACATAAAGGGTCAGTGGCCTGACTAACTACGTTACTACTGACCAACTCTATGTAAATTTCTAATTAATATATGCATCTATCTAACATAACTGATTTACTTTTATTAAGGCTATTTTTTTGAGAAAATGGATAATCTTAGACATTCATTATATTTAATCATCGGCTTATTTTTATTAATTTTTCGATCTGAACTGTTTAATGCATTCAACCGCCTACTTAAATTTACTAACTTTTGATATAACAGCTGGATATATCATTGAATTTTGTCTTCCTAAGTTAACACACCCGCCAAAGATTATAGATTCCCAAGAATTTCAGTCAATGCTAGCTGTAGTTATTTATTTACCTGAGACATACACTTTAAAGTCTTTAACAAACAGGCTTTTCCAGTTCCATGCAAGCACTGTCTGCTTTCATATAAATCTGCAGTAAATCTCTCCAGCTGTTGCTTGGCTTCCCAAACTTAGCTTATTCAAGCCAAAACACACACAGAATAAAAACAAGAATCTTTAAAGTCTTTCAAGTGACATTTCATATATAGTCACATATATCAATATATAAAAAACAATGTGAAGTGATTTTTAGATCAACACCATATTCATGATGGCTGCTTTACCAAGTAGTAGTCATGAAAAGAGAAGCACCAACACCAACACCAACATGGATGAGATTGCAGTTGTTTTGAGGAGGTTTGGGGACGAGGAGAGCACATTGTTGGACCAATTCGAGAGGCTTTCTTTCGAGGTGCAGCTGAACCAAGCCATACTTCGCCGCAGCTTCTCAGAGCCCGGTGGTGTTGGTGCAGTCTCCAAATCACAACCACCAGGCCTCTTTCCATTGCTCAAGACACAACATCACCACCCATCACAGCTGGTCATGAAGCCACAGACGAAGAAGAAGCGAAAAGCTTCCGGTTTCGCTAAAGTCCTCAAGAAGTTGCTCAAGCCCATTTTTCTCAAAAAGGGTAGCACCAACAACAGCAAAAGCAACAACACGAACATCAACAACATCAGCGCAAGAAATCATGAAACTCAGGATCCCAAGAACCCCAAGTTCTTTAAGGCTTTTAGCAGATCACTACGCCTTTGAACATATTTGAAATCTTGATATACTACCACTACAGTACTACATAGTTTACATAATGTTTTTGTTTTTATGTTTTCTTGTTTCTGTTTTCTAAAATCATTAGACAGTTCATTACTCTGATGTACACACTTTAAAGATACGAACTACATTACCTATAGTGATATAACATAATCTTCTATTGATAAGTAGATAAATTTTTGTTTTTGTACACTTGTTCATCAAAAGCTGAAGCAAATGACTTGTTTGGTTTGATAGTTTGGTAAATAAGTGAAATTAATTGAACTACCACGAAAATAAATATCAGAATTAGAATTTTGATGATATATATTTATATTTATACAAATATTTTGTAAATTGAGACCGATATTTATTTTCTTATAAATGACTTGTCACTATTCTTATTTATCCAGAAATGGGATGTGGTCCACAAAACATATTAGTAGATATAAAAGTTGTTAAGACAAGTTGCAAAGAGAAGAGTTGACATGGCTGGAGTGATGTCTTCTTCTTCAAATCCTCCTCCAACGTCTCAACTGGTTCAATCTCCTTTGCTTAGTAACCATTCTTTGATGTTTACAAGCAGTATCAGAAGAAACCACAGCAAAATCCAACGAGTCAAGCTAGTTGTCCTTGCAACCACTGCAGATACACCATTGCAGACCACCATCAATAGTCCCGTTCAAAAAGATGATAAATTTAGCTCAAAAGATGGAAGCTTGGATTTTGATGAGAATCCTTGTGGATTGAAGGCAAACAAGTTCATGGGTGCAATCAAAAGATTGACTTTCAAAGAGAGAGCCGATGTCTTCACTACTAGCATTGGAAAAGATACTAGTAGTAAAAGAAGAGACTGGACTATGTATGAGTTCAATGAATTGTTGATGAGTTTGGTGACTGCAAACGAGCAAGAAATGGCCTTGAAATTGTACAATGATATAGCATCTTATGGATTGGAACCAGATGGTTGGACATTTTCAGTAATGGTCAGGTGCTATTGCAAGAAAAATGACCTGGTTGAGGCAGGGCTGGTTTTAGACTACATGGTGGAAAAAGGGTTGAGTCCTAATGTGTCAACTTTTACTATTGTTATAAATTCACTGTGTAGAAGTGGTAGGTTGAAGAGGGCTTTTGAGGTTTTTGAAGTGATGGGTAGAGTTGGGTGTGAACCTAGTATTCACACATATAATTGCTTGTTGAAGGGGTTGTGTTATGTTGGGAGAGTGGAGGAGGCATTTGATATGTTGATGGACATCAAGAAAAATGGTGCCTTGGAGCCTGACATGTACACATACACAGCTGTTATGGATGGTTTTTGCAAAGTGGGTAGAACCAGTGAAGCCAGGGAGCTGCTAGATGAGGCTGTGGAGAGGGGATTGACACCTCGTGTGGTCAGTTTCAACACTTTGTTTAATGGGTATTGTAGGGAAGGGAAGCCAATGAGAGGGTTTGGGGTGCTGAGGCTCATGAAGGAGAGAAATTGTGTGCCTGATTGTATTAGTTATAGCACCTTGTTAAATGGATTGTTGATATGGGGGAAAACAAGGGCTGCTCTTGGAGTTTTCAAGGAAATGGTGGGTTATGGTTTTGAGGTGGATGAGAGGATGGTCATTAGTCTGCTTAGGGGGTTGTGCATTATGTCATGGAAACAAAAGGATGTGCTTGATGATGTCTACCAAGTGTTTGAGGAAATGAAGGGCAAGATTTCCGTCGTGGATGCCGCTACTTATGCCATGGTGATCCAAGCACTTTGTGTGGGAAAGAGAACAGATGAGGCTTTGGTCCATTTGCATCATATGATTGGAATGGGGTGTATTCCTTGGACGATCACATTTAACAATGTGATTCAAGCGCTTTCAGGTGCTGCAAAGGTCAATGAGGCATTGTTGGTTGTGTTTCTGATGTGTGACCATGGCAAGATCCCTAGCAGAACGTCTTACGACGTTCTGATTAAGAAGCTAAACCAACTGGATAGGTCTTCGGTTGCTTGCGTTGCATATGGTATAGCATTGAAGCAGGGTGTAGTTCCTCGTAGGAAACCAGTACATGTATACAAATGTTGTTCATCAACTTAAATCATGTTTTATGTGAATGAATTAGTGAAATTTGAAAATCCCAGCTGAGCTCAGATAGCTTCTTTTGGTATTAAAGAATTCAATTGTCACATAAGAAAAGTACAACTTCTCAAGTCAATTACAAGAGCGTACATTTCTCAACGAAATGCATGTGGTATTCAACTATTTAAAGCAGGAAACTGAGGTTTGAAGTTTGCGGCGGTCTTGCTAACTAAGCCTCGTGTACGTTACGTTTCATACATATATGAAGATAAACTATGCTACCATGATGAACAAATTTATATTACAAAAATTTTGCCAGGAAGGAAATCTCCGGAAGTAGAATTATGCACGGCTCATGTATTGCCCAGTTCTTGTGTCCACTAATATTTGATCACCTACATTGATAAACAATGGAACGTTGACAACAGCACCGGTATCCAGAGTTGCTGGCTTTGACCCACCTGCAACAAAAGATATATCTCAATCAGCAACAGCAAGTACAAAGAAAAACGAAACATTACAGAAAATTGCAGCCAGAAACAAGCCTTATCCCCTATGGTCATATAACAGAATAAATAGAACTTGTAAGAGAAGAAATATTTATCATAATTTCATCCAAGACATACGGTTCTTTACTGCTTAACAAGATTTAGTTATTAATTTTTTATTTTTTTTGAAGAAAGATTTAGTTATTAATTAGTGCTCATCACTTCCAAAACCTACTAAAAAACTAAATCACATCTCTCAGCATTAAGTACCAATGTTCATCCCCAAGCCAATTAATATGGTTTTCTACTCGTCTCTGACCCTATACCTGCAGTTTCATCTATCAAGAGAAGATCTAAGACACCCCTCCCTCCATTTATAAACATTCATGTCTCTGAAAACAATGTAATGACCGGCAGTTACACCAATAAGATAAGAAACTGGACTTTACCTTGTGCAGTGTCACCTTTAAGACCAGGATCAACATCAACCACAGACAGCTGAACTGTGATAGGAAGTTCAAAATCGATAACCTGCAAGAATATCAATAAGCACACTGCTAAGCAACAGCAACATGACAAGGAAACAATACCACACATTAATGGATGCCACTAATCCTATTAATGTAACATTACGTATCCAACTTATGATCTGTAAGAACACAATGGATAATGGAGCTTCAATATGCCATAATGGAAAGCTTTTCTAACAATACTATAGTCATCAAAATAGAGGGTAGGTAGCTTTTAAAGAGCATCTGCTCATTTGCATGTCAACACTTGAAAAAACATGTATTGAGAATACAGCACAGAAATTAAAATTAAAAGGAAATTACTTTTCCATTCCAAAATAGCACATTGCAGTCCATTCCCTCTTTCAGCCACTTTGTCTTATCCCCAATATCTATTTCATTAAGACGAATTTCTTCAAATGTGTTCTGTGAAATCAAGACACTCAATTTCATTGCGTGTTGACAGTAAAAAGATAAAATATAATCATTGCATCTGCTAACTGCCTTAGGGAAATTCATTTCAACTGCCCTGAAATGGATAGCTCAGGTCATCAAACAGAATGATGAAATGGAAAATTAAGGATACCAGGTCCATAAAGACAAACTGAGAACCATCTTTGTAGGTGAATTGCTTATTTTCCTTGAATACATCTGCCTCATCAAGCTGAAGAAAAATCACACACATAAAGGCATATGAGAAATTTTGAAAGGCATCTAATTACAAGGTCCAACAAAAACATAAGAAGCTCATCCACCCCCACAATAGTAGACCAGATTCAATGTACTTTTAAAGATTACTATAATACTTTAACCAGGATCCTCCTTCAGCTAATGACAAATGAAACTTGATCTTCTTTTCTGGTCTTACAGACTTAAAAATAAAGCTTATATATACAAAGCCAAAGTTAAACATTTTTTTATCTCAACTATACACAATGAGCACCAGCAGTTTTATGCTCAATATTTTACATGATTTCTTACAATGGATCATAATTTCTTCTATTAAATCATTGGACCACTACATCTCCCTTTCAATACTATACAGATAATCAACAACATACAGTCCCATCACATTCATTGAGCAACCTCTAATAATAATCTAATTCCTATATCCATGGCCAAACTAGACCATACAGAAACAGCTACAATAAGCCCCACAACCACATTACATTGTCGCAATACTAACAAAGTATTTTAGTTCTTTATGTCACATGCCGATTGTAACAATAACCAAAAACATGTAAAACTTTTGCTTAATTTACAAGTCAAAATGTTAACATATCATAATATCTAAGTTTTAAATATTAGTTGGGCCTTTTCCTATGAGCTTTCCTATGAGCTTAAGTTTTTGGGTTTGGTGGTATCTAACGTGATATCAGAACTTAGAAGTCTCTGATTTATATGGTAGGAGACATTTAGCATATATCCATTATCTGTTCACGTTATATCCGTTGCATGTGAGGTAACAAATTAACGGATCATAACCTTTAAGTCTTGAAAACTATAGGTAGATCATTTACTACTGGTTGAATAATTTTTTATTAGCTTCAGCTTTTAGGCGTGGTGGTAATTGACACGAAAAATGCACAAACCCAATTGAACTCACAATAAAAAGAACTGGATTAGCAATTTTGATTACCGTACTTCCGGCTCGAAAAGTTTTCTCAACTGTATTTCCAGTAATGTAATTACGCATCTTGGTCCTCACAAAAGCAGCTCCCTTCCCAGGTTTCACATGAAGAAACTCTGCATAAGGAAACAAACACTCACTCACTCACTCTCAACCACCAACTCATTCATTTTCATCAACAAAACAAGGAGAAAGGAAAGTACCCAGAACCCGCCAGGGAGCGCCATCCACTTCAATGTTGGTGCCCACTTTGATGTCGTTACTTGTCAGCGCGTAAATCTCTGCAAATGTGAAACCGAAAGAAAGCTGTAACTTTGAACAATTCTGATATACAAAAAAAATGTAGAGAGGGAAATGGAGGAGTAAGTAACTGGGAAATTTGCGGGAAGAGGGGATTGGGAGGGAGATGGGTTTGAAAGAGAATGAGCGGCGGAGGAGAGAAGACGGTGACGCAGCTGAAGAAATGTTAAAGGTGGCGGTTCCCGCCATGACAGTGGTTTCTTTTGTTTTTCGGCCAAATGTTTGAGGGCCGTCTCTCACTCTCAGATGAGGAGTGCTGCGGGATGGGGTGCTGGTTTGCCTCTCAAGTTAAGCTTGCTTTTACCTTTAACTAGTGGAGACTAGTAAATTATTATTTTTTT
The DNA here is from genome assembly GCA_022984855.1 of Dimocarpus longan. Taxonomy (NCBI): domain Eukaryota; kingdom Viridiplantae; phylum Streptophyta; class Magnoliopsida; order Sapindales; family Sapindaceae; genus Dimocarpus; species Dimocarpus longan. Next base: position 2,618,377 of record CM041026.1, read on the forward strand.
TAAATGGTAGGAAAACGGGGATTAAATCTGAAAATACTGCTCACTCTTATCTTTATAGGAAAATAACGAAATTTGAATCCTTAATTTTTTATTATAAAAAAAAAATTAATCACTTATATTAAAAAGAGTGGTGTGGCAAGAGACTTATAATTAAATATCAGACCAAACTATATATATCTCAAATATTATCTTTATTTTAAGATAATTAATATTATATGTTTATTTGAGGGATTAGTGAATGAGAATGATTATTAATATTTATTTGTTTAAAATTAATTCATAATGAAAATGAAAATATGAGTTTCATACAAATTTGAGATTATGGAATGAAATTATCATTTCATCACCTAATATAGAATTCTCAATCATATTAACTTTTACAATTTAAAAAATCATTTTTATCCTTATTAAAAAAATGGAAAAAAAAAGTTGTTTTGACAATTCTTTTTAATAATAAATATTTTTTTATATTATTCAATTTTTAAAATTAAAATCTATTTGAGTATATTAATATGTTAAAATAATTCATGATATAATATAAATAATAATTTTTAGAATTTATTAAAAAATAGCTTAACAAGTATAATATTATTATATAAAAATACATATTTCTTGATGACAAAAAATAATAATAATAATATTCTTTCAAAAATGCTAAAGAAATACATATTTTTAAGAAAAAATTCCAAAAATACATCTGATTTTTGATAGATTATCCATTTTCTCTCACGTAATTTCGTTTTTATCCAAAATCTCTTTTCTATTATAAAGTTAACAGAAAATTAGATAACAAATAAAAAGACATTTTTAACCCTTAAATTTTTATTTAAAAATAAAATAATTATAAAATAATATTTTAAAATAAAAATTATAAACTAAAAACAAATTAAGAAAATTAAAAAAAAAAGTGGAGATCCAGATTAAATCTCTACCGTTTATCACCAACCATTACGTCATCATTATTAACCCTCAGATCCATCACTAATAATGAATAACCCACAACCATCATAGATGAACATACCATTAGCCATCACAATCAATATACCAAAGATGAACACCAATCAAATAATAAACCCACTTTGAACAGAAGCATATATTACATTAAAATTAAATAAACCCACATTGAACTAAAATGAGGAAAAGAAATAGGTGAAATTACATAAACCCATATTCAGCCCATATATATTGAACTCGAACTCGTTAAAAAAGAGAAGACTACGAACAACGATCAACAAGGAAGATCACAAGCAACAAACGACGACTGTCGAGGAAGACTGATTGATGAATAATGAGGAAGACCCAATTCAGGTCTCTATCTCTCTACCATTGAAGGCCTACTAGAGACCCTTTTGGTTTCTACCTGGAGACCCAATGGTCTTTATTGGTAGAGACCAAAGAGGCTCTCCATCAACTTTGAAGACCCAGAACCAAGGTCTTCACCATGTAGTCGCCATCGAACCATGCTGTCGTTGTTGAATCCACCTATAAATCCGACCAGAGATGGAGGGAGAAAGAGGAAAAGAGGAGAGAGAGGAAAAGAGTAGAGAGAGAGAGAGAGAGAGAGTTTGAGAGGAAAAAAATTATTCTTATATATTATTTTTGTGCTTTTTATTTTTAAATAAAAATAAAATATCTTATTTTAATATTATTTATTTTATTTTTTGTATTTTTATTAATATTTTCATTAACTTTCTATTGACGTATAAAATCAATCAACTAAGTTCTTCCAAGTTCAATACTGCATAAATGACAGATATAGCATAAAAAGATAAATATCAGGAGTAAAAGAGACAAGGGTAGAATATTGGACAAGGATGTGTTTAAGTGGTTCGGCTAGCTTTGCCTATGTCCACTGTTGGTTCTCTCAGTACTTTGACAGAGTAACAGTCAGTTTTTCTAAATGTTTCACTCTTACGTTACATTGAAGAAGCCTCTCCTATTTATAAAAGGAAAAGAACTACAGCGATAAGTAATGAGTTAAAACAAAATGATTACAACAGTTAATGCACCTGATTTAATTTTAATGCAGCTGGATTGCATTAAATGTTAGAGACAGGTGGAAGATATAGATGACTAACCCGCGTGGGTTAGGTGTGGTTTTCTGTAATCTGAACAGTAATCTCTGACAAGCTTGGCATGCAAGACAAGTAATGTTATGACCTAACATGATCTTGAGCGAAGTGGAGTTTTGGACGGACTGGAGTGCATAAAAAGGAGTGAAGAATGACTAACAGCTTCAGTTACGTAATAACAAAGTATGGGCAGCTTATGAGCTTCTTCCAGCGAAGTGCGCTCTACGGACTCCCCGTCGCGTCCAATAAAGGGCGAACTCGACTCCGCTTACCAGTTTCTCAACAGATCTAATGCTGTAAGTTTTATGTTTGAGTTCTCTATGCCAGCTTCCGAATATACTCCACGTTACAAGGTATATAGGGAGCATGAACAAGGCCTGGATGCACTCGGGCCTGACCCGATGGCGCCAAGAACTTAGAGCTTTTATCAACCTATCAAGTATGTCGTAGAATACCCATAACATAAGCCCCCCAGTTTTTAGACCGTACTGCGGGCTGAGGACTGCGAGCTTAGTTGATAAAAGCTATTTAGGCGGGAACCGTTGTTCTTTGATATTCAAATTTGTCTTATCTGATACGTGGCAGTTACTCAGAGAAGCTGAAGAGACGCGTCTCGTGCAGGGTGTGCATTTAATGCACGTCTCTCAACTGACGGCGTAATGATAACCGCTCCTGACATAGCGCGAGACCGTTAGATCTAAGACGGTTGCTGAGCTTTGAGATCTAACGGTTGGGGTGCATTAAGGAAACAAACAAAAAGCAGAGACTTTTCGGATACTCTGTTTTTACACCATTTTTCGACAGCAATACCAGAGAGATTTTTAATTTCTCTTCCACGGTCGTGACAATCATCTTCGTTCTCCACCGGTGATCACCTTCCATCATCTCAGAACGCCAAAGCTTTGCATTTTCCAAGTAAGCTACTACAAGTCTCCCTCTGGTTTGATAATTGTACAGTTAACATTGCAGAGGTATTTTTTTGGGTTGTGCTTTGTTTAACAAGTGTTCTTCATGTTCTTGATGCATTATATATTTATCCGAACATAAAATAGGAAACTAGTTAGCTATTGATCTGCACAAGTAGCATTTTGTAGGCTGTTAGTTGTTTTTCATAAAGTTAAGAAATCCTTTGTAGAAGCATAGATAGGTAGTTCGCAGGCCGCAAGATAGTGGCCCGGACTTAACTTTGTACATAACCTCCTGTGGTGTCTGCGACCTGCTGACCATAGGAGAATTAGTGACAGGATATGGAGTCCTGGATACTTTTAGGCTTGGTCTGCGTTCAACGGACTAACAGCTCCGTTTATATTTTGTAGATGGCTTCAGGTCGCAGACTTCAAAAGCATATAGTAGGAGAGGGGGAATCCTCAAGCTCAGAGGAGCGGATGGATCAGAGACAGGCTCCTCAGGAAACGATTCCACAATTTGAAGAGGGTGCTCCAGGGTTTTCCCCTCCCTGGGCTCCAACTCCACTGGATCAGCGGTCAACTTTAGCTGAACGAGCTGCTAAGGAGCGACTAGCTCGCGAGATGTTCAAGCGCCATCCTTCAAAGGTTGCCGCAATAGATCTTATGGGAATAGTGCTTGAATTTCATCTCCCTAGAGGTTGTCGCATCATGGCGACCTCGCCAGAGGGTCACGTAGCTTACCCTCCGGAGGGTTTTGTAGCTGTGAGTACGCAGCATCTAGAAGCGGGGCTTAGGTTTCCAGTTCCGCCTTATCTTATCGATCTTCTCAACGAGCTGAGCTTAGCCCCCTTCCAACTTACCCCAAATACATATAATCAGATAACCTCTATAGCTATCCATTTTAGGAAAAACGGTTTTCCTTTCCCTAGTCCTAACATAATTAAACACTTGCTTACCTTTAAAGGGACTAGCACGGGTCAACCACGGGACAGGTGCTATTATTCTTTACCTCGCCAGTCCCGTCATAAAAACATGTTGCCTCAAGGGCAGGCAAAGGGAAAATCCAATATGGGTGATTATAAAACACATTGGTTTTATATTTCCTACCCTTCTTTAATTAATCTTCAATATTTCACCTTCCGAGCTGAACCATGTATGAATCCTCACACCGCACTATTAAACACTCTTACTTCTATGTACTCATATGAGATATGATATATGCAGATTTAAAAGCCAAGAAGATTGACCTGACTCAGGAAGAAGAGTCTCAATTAAATGTTCTCCTAGCACGGAAATCAGTGGAGGACGACGTCAAATTGACAAACGAGCTGCTTCGATCTTACGAGCTCGCACCATCTTCCAAGAGCAAGATTGTCAGGAGTAAGCATGTGGGTACCCAGGGACTTGGCGAAGTTGAATCCGTTTTCGCTGTCGAGGACATTAGTGGAAGTTCTAGCACTCCGGAAGGACTTACTTCTCCCACCGAAGTGGAAGTTCAGGTTATTTCTAAAGATACTACAGAAATGACAGAGCCAATGGGTAATCTCACTTTACTTCCACTCCCGCAAAGAAAGTCCAAACCTGAGAGTTCTGCAGCTACTGCATCTACAGTCTCTGGCTCTTCGACAGCAGCTGCGAAGGAGGTTTCAGATGTTAGTACTGCGAAGTCTCCTACTTCACCTGCTCCGGAAGAGCCTTCAGCAACTGCTCATCCCACTGTTGTACAAGAAACTACTTCTGATGCTCCACCTTCAAGCTCGCAAGATCCAAAGACTGCTACTGCAACCAAAGGTAAAAAGGTTGCTCCTACCTCCGGAGTAAAGAGAAAAGAACCTGAGGGTGCCAGCAAGCCTTCTCCGGTAAAGAAAACTCAGAAAGAGAAGGGCAAGCAGGTCGCGAGCCAGACCCCGAAGGCAAGGTCGAAGGTCCCCGTAGCATTTCCTCCCTAAGATTTTCCTGGTGGAGTGTTTTTGGACATCGCATATGAATAAGCTTCTTCCCTTGTAGGCCCTTCAGCCAAAAGACTGGAGGAAGAGGATTTTACTAGGGAGAAATTACTCTCCTGGGCACTTCGTCAATCGCTCAGGGTAAGATTGCTCGTAACTACTTGTATTTATCCTTAACATTTTCTGATTATTTTGTTTCTTGCAGACTTCTATGGGACTTATGAAGGTTTTGGATGACGAGGCCTTCATGGAAAGTTAGCACGACGGGCTCAAGGCTACCAACAAGAAACTTAAAGAGGCGGCCAAGAAAAGAGATGAAGAGCTACTTTCATTGAAAGAAGATCTCAAAAGATCTCAAGAGGCAGCAGGTAAGGCTGAATAGACAGCGAAGGCATCTCAGAAAGTTGTGAGCAAGGCTAAGCAATCAATGAAGAAGGCTTAAGAGCTGGCTTACAAAGCTAAGGAAAAGGCCACAACGTTTCAGTTTAAACTAGATGTAGCTGATGCTGCGAAGCGCACACTTGAGCTCGCTCTGGAGAAGGAGAAAGAGCGCCATGAGACTATTTCTTCCAAGCTTTACTCCCAACTCAAAAATACTCAAGATACATTGAGGGAGCAGGAAAAAGACGCTAAAACTACTTCTCAAGAGATGCTCAAGTTGAAGGAACGGCTTGCTGCAGCAGAGGAGATCAAGATTGAGACAGAGACAATGATGCTCTATACGCTCTGGAACTCATATCCTGACATTAATTATAACATCTATGGCGAAGGAGGAGTCAAGCAAGTACAGCAGTTTATTGAGGACGCAGCAGAAGAGTAGGATGAAGCACAAGGCCAAGCTCCAGATATAGTGCCTGGGGGAAGTGCTCAGGACCCTCCTACTGAAGGCACAGGAGATCAAACACCCTCCTCTTCAGCTCCTCAAGACCCCATTGCATGATTTTATAATCTCCCAATTGTACTTAGCTTTTTCTTGTTACTTCAGTATTTTATTTTTCTGTACTTTGAACAAAGTTTAATTTCCTTTACCTCGTCAAAGAGGAAATTTGCAGATTTTATTCATATCCTTCTCGATAATGTTTCGATTTGATTTTTGTTTAATGTCTCAGGATATTCATAAGGCATAAGTAATAGTTATCAGTAATGATACATAAAATAAGATCATGATAACAAGGCAAATGTCGTTGGCAGACTAATAATCAATATGAGCTAAATAACACGGATAAGTATGAGCTTACTTGAAACCTTAGCGGGGATCATCAATACTATCATGAAATATTAGCTAACATATCCTTCCAGCGAAAAATGAAAATACTCTCAATAAAGATTGACGCGGTTTGCCAACTAAGTTGATGATGTAAGCACACGCGGCCTGCCAACGAAGTTGACGATGTAAGCACACGCGACCTGCCAACGAAGGTTGACGATATGAGCACACGCGGCATGCCAACGAAGGTTGACGATATGAGCACACGCGGCATGCCAACGAAGGTTGACGATATGAGGACACGCGGCCTGCCAACGAAGGTTGACGATGTGAGCACACGCGGCCTGCCAACGAAGATTGACGATATGAGCACACGCGGCCTGCCAACAAAGTTAACGATGTGAGCACACGCGGCTTGCTAACAAAGGTTGACGATATGAGCACGCGAGACCTGCCAACGAAGATTGACGATATGAGCACGCGCGGCCTGCCAACGAAGATTGACGATATGAGCCAACGCGGCCTGCCAACGAAGGTTGACGATATGAGCGCACGCGGCCTGCCAACGAAGGTTGACGATATGAGCGCACGCGGCTTACCAACGAAGGTTGACGATGTGAGCACACGCGGCCTGCCAACAAAGGTTGACGATGTGAGCACACGCTGCCTGCCAACAAAGGTTGACGATATGAGCACACGCGACCTGCCAACAAAGGTTGACGATGTGAGCACACGCGGCCTGCCAACGAAGGTTGACGATATGCTCACACGCGGCCTGCCAACGAAGGTTGACGATATGCGCACACGCGGCCTGCTAACGAAGGTTGACGATATGAGCACACGCGGCCTGCCAACCTTTGAATCGTCAGGTAGAAGTGAGGTTGGTTAGCCTACTGCTATTAAGCCCCCTGCCCTTATAAGTTTTTTGCTTATAACAAGAAATCAAAGAGCTGCCATCCTTGATGCTATATTTCAGGATTTGCTATAAGCTTAATTGCTGCCAAATGTAATCATAAACGAAGTGAGTCAGCATTGTATATAGAAACATTTTTATTAACTTGTAAAAATATAGAAATTACATGGGGAACAAGTTAATAAATTATTGGTAATAGGGCCTTAAGTGCTCAGCGTTCCATGCCCGTGATAACATAGCTCCTTCCATATTCATCAAGTGATAAGCCCCGTTTTCCAGGTTTTCCTTAATGACATAAGGTCCTTCCTAGTTCGGACCAAGCGTCCCATCACTCGCCTTACGGGCTCCAGTTAAGAGGAGGCAGAGTACGAGATCGCCAGGTTTGTAATTCCGAACTCGAACCTTTTTGTTGTAATATCTGGCCACTTTCTGATGGTAGATCGCAGTTCTCAGGCTAACAATCTCCCTTGATTCTTCAAGAAGATCCAGACTTGTAGTGAGGAGTTGATCATTTTCTGACGGGTTGAAGTTCATCCTCTGTTGACTGACTACTTTAATTTCAGTAGGAATCATTGCCTCAAAGCCATAGACCAAGGAGAAAGGAGTCTCTCCAGTGATACTATGGGCTGTGGTTATGTAGGCCCACAGTACTTTTTACAGCTCGTCAGCCCATGCTCCTTTCCTGGCTTGTAACTTAATCTTCAGTATCTGTTTGATTATCTTGTTAACAGCTTCCACTTGATCATTTGCTTGGGGATGGTTAACTGTTGAGAAGCTTTTCTTGATACGAATACCATCGCAGAATCTGATAAACTTCTCACTGTTGAATTGAGTACCGTTATCGGTCACAAGTTGTTGGGAAACTCCGAACCTGCAAATAATGTTATTCCACACAAACTTTTCTACCTTTACAATGGAGATTTGAGCTAATTTCTTCGCTTCAGCCCATTTGGTGAAGTAATCTACGACCACAATAACATGTTTGCACCTTCCTCGGCCTGTGGGAAATGACTCTATCAGATCCATGCCCCAGATTGCGAAGGGCCATGGATTGACCATTTGATGTAGATAGGCAGGCGGAGCTTGCGAAATTTTAGCAAATCTCTGACAGACATCACACTTTTTTACCAATTCGAGAGCGTCCTACTTCATGGTGGGCCAATAATATCCTTACCTCAGATCTTTTTAGGCTAGGGAGAGAGCCTCCCAGCATGATTCCCACATTGACCTACATGAATTTCAACCAAAAAACCTGTACATTCTGGCTCATCAACGCATCTTAACAATGGAGCTGAAAAACCCCTCTTATAGAGCACGTTGTTACAGATGTAATATCTTGCTGCCCAAGTCCGTAGGCGGCATGCTTCTAATTTGTCACTTGGCAGTTTCCCTTCTTGCATGTAATCAACCAGCGAGCTCATCCAGGAATCAGCTGCCACAATCAGAGTCATTACCTTATCTTAAGATTCAGTACTGGGCTTGAGCAAGTACTCTATCAATATTTTCCCAGAAAAATCAGCATCCTGAGCAGTTGCCAGGCGGGCTAGGGCGTCGGCATAGGAGTTTTGAGCTTGCAGGATTTGGTTTACTTCATATTTATGGAATTTCTCCAACAGCTCCCGCACTTTCTGCAAGTAGACCATCATTTTTGTCCTTCGAGCCTGATACTCCCCTTGAACTTGGCATACCACTAGTTGATAATCACTAAAGATTTTGAGTTGCTCAGCATGCACTTCCTTCGCCAAGCGGAGTCCTGTCAGCAAAGCTTTGTATTCAGCTTCATTGTTAGTGGCTTTGAATCCGAATCTGAGGGCGTATAGAAGTTTCCGTCCTTCTGGGTTGACTAGTAACATGTCAGCTCCAGCTTTCTGATCACTAGAGGAGCCATCAACATATAACTCCCAATAAGAACCTTCTGAGGTTTCAGCTTCTTGTTCATCAGCAGACCCTGTGAATTCGACCACGAAGTCAACTAAAATCTGCCATTTGATTGCTGACCTTGATTTATACTCTATGTCGAACTAAGCCAATTCAATAGCCCATTTGAGCAGGCGGCCTGAAGTCTTTGGCTTCTGAAGGATCTGCCTTATTGGGTATTTGGTGAGGACTGAGATTTTGTGCGCCTGGAAGTAAGGACGCAGCTTCCTAGAAGCTACAACCAGACAATAAGCAAGCTTCTCTATGGGAGTATACGTTGTCTCAACATCAACTAGTTTCTTGCTGATATAGTATACTAGATGCTGAATACCATCTTCTTCTTGCACCAGAGCTGCACTCAAAGTATGTTGAGAGATCCCCAAATAGAGCAATAAAGTCACCCCTTCCTTTGGTTTTTCCAAGAGTGGAGGTTGCCCCAAGTAATCTTTCAACTGCTGAAACGCTTCCTTGCACTCCTCAGTCCATTCGAAGGTCTTTGTTTGTTTTAGTATGTTGAGGAAAGGGATGCACTAGTCAGTAGCCTTCGAAATGAATCGATTAAGAGCTGCAACTTAGCCGTTGAGACTTTGCACCTCATTCTTACTAGCTGGTGGCCTCATATCTAGTAGAGCTTGTATCTTCTCTGGATTGGCTTCAGTTCCTCTATTATTTACCAGGAACCCAAGAAATTTGCCCAACGCTACTCCGAAGGCACATTTCAAAGGATTAAGCTTCATTCTGTACGTTCTCAGCACCTGAAATGTCTGCTCCAAATCGTGCACATGGTTAGTGGCTTGAATGAATTTTACCAACATATCATCGACATAGACTTCCATGTTCTTCCCTATGAGATCTGCAAACATCATATTTACTAACCTTTGGTAGGTAGCCCCTGTATTTTTCAGCCCGAAGAGTATTACCTTATAACAAAACAGACCGCGGTCAGTAACAAATGATGTGTGCTCTTCATCTGTAGGATACATTGGTATTTGATTATAACAGGAGTACGCATCCATAAAGCTGAGGAGCTCATGGCCGGCCATAGCATCAATTAGTTGGTCAATCCTGGGTAGAGGAAAACTATCTTTTGGGCATGCCTTATTGAGGTTGTCCTCAATTTGCCATTCTTCTTCTTTACAAGCACGAGGTTGGCAACCCAAGATGGATAATGAACTATTCTGATAAAGTTATTGGCCAGGAGTTTCTCTACTTCATCTTTCAAAGCTTCATAGCGCTCATGCATCATCAGCCTCCTCTTCTGACGAACTGGCCTACAATGGGGAGTAATGTTTAACCTGTGAGACATCACCTCTGGACTTATCCCCACCATATCCTCGTGATTCCAAGCGAAGACATCTAGGTTTGCTTTTAGAAAAGTAACAAGCCCAGTTTTCACTTTGGGGATTAATCTGGTTCCCAACTTCAGACATCTCTCAGGGTTAGTTTCACTGACTGGTACATCCTCTAACTCCTCTACAGGACCTGTAGCTTATCAACATCAACTTCGCGAGGGTCTAGGTCATGATTCACTCCAATTTCAGTCATTACACGCGTTTCACTGCGGGACACCACATTTACCTTCATAGCTTCCTGTGTGCTTAACTTCACAGCAATCTCATAACACTGGCGGGCTACGCGCTGCTTACCTCGCACACATCTAACACCGTTAGGAGTAGAAAATTTCACAGTAAGGGTCCTGGTGGATGTAATAATGTCTAGATCGTTCATAGCAGGCCTCCCAAGTACCATATTGTAAGCAGAATGGGAGTTGATGATAAAAAAGTCAACGAGCACAGTTGATTGACATTTGACATCGCCTAGGGTCAAGGGTAGCTTGATCTGCCCCATGGGAATAACTACATCTCCAGTAAATCCATACAAAGGCTCTGGAGAGGGCTTGAGCTGCTCATCCCCAATTTCCATCTGATCGTAGCACCCTTTATACATGACATTCACGAAACTCACGGTGTCAATCATTATTTGCCTAACTTCAACATTTTCAACCCGAGCTCGGATCACCAACGCATAATTATGAGGCCAACAGATATTCTTGGCATCATCGTTTGTAAACAAGATTTCCGTTGAGGTTGCTTTAGCTCGTTTGAAAGGTCCTTCCACTTCTCTTTGACCTGCCACTTGTACATGATTGGCCTCGCGCACATAACGCTGGTGTGATCTATTTGATGTACCTGCGATGTGAGGCCTTCCATGGATGGTAAAGATAGTTCTTACTTCTTGATCTCGTTCTTGCTCAGTGTCTTACCGGTCAGGCTCAGACGTTGAATGTTGTTGAGACCGCTGATTATGAGATTGTTGACCCGCAGGCTGCACCACGTAATCTCTAAGACACCAATTTCTGATCATTTCTTCAATGGCATCTTTCAACGCCTGACATTCCGAAGTGAAATGCCCTGCCTCATTATGATAAGCACAATATTTATTTTTGTTTCTGAACCGGTTGGGTACATTTGTGGGAACAGGCTTCTCGAAGTTCTCTTTATCCTTTTCAGTAGCAAAGATTCTGTCCTTGGAGTCTGATAGGAGGGCATAATGTTCATATCAACTTGAACGAGGAGGACGTTCAGACCTCTTATTAGATCTTTACCCAGGTCCACTTCGCGCCTTTTTTGCTACTTGATGGCTACTCCTCTGCTCATTATGATTGTTTCTCTCATTGCTTCTCTTCTTGTTTTGATGATTGGAACTACCAGCTTTGTCCTTCTGATCGACTGGTTTTTTCGACCCGAAGGCCTCTTCCCACTTTATCTCCTCTTCTGCTTCTTCATAAAATGCTCTCAAAGTCTTTACAAGAGACTTGTAGATGCTTTCATATAGCTTCCCATCTTTTCGCAGCCCTGCCGAAATAGCGTTCAAAATCCCCTCATCAGTAGGATTGTCTACCTTGTTGACTTCGTGCCTGAATCTTTCGATGTACTCCTTCAACGATTCTCCATGACGCTGAAATATTGTAGCCAAATAGCAAGGTGGCGCGAGCTGCCTCTTCAGCGTCTTGTATTGATTCAAGAATTTTTATTGGCATTCTTCCCAGCTTCTGATGTTGCGAGGTGAGAGGTTTTTGAACCATAATCTCGGGATACTGCCAAGAGTTGCAGGAAAGACACGACATTTCACCAGTGAATTGGTAGTTTGTAGATCCATCTGAACATTAAAAATGTCCAGATGCTCATGAGGATCTGAGTTGCCATTATACTGAGGAATATGTGGGAGTTTGAATCTAGGAGGAAGAGGCTCCACTTCGACTTCTAAGGAAAACGGAGTTCTTTCTCCTTCTGGAATCCTTTGTTCTGGTATTCCTGGCCTGGCCTTCAACTGCTGCACCCTTTGAAGGAGATGCTGAATAACAGAACCTTGTACTGAAGGCTGCCTAACAGGAGATCGCCTATTCAATCTGCTTTCCCTGTTTGGAGGATAGTGTTCAAGTACCTCATGCCTCCTACTTCTATGCTCAGAGGAACGGTAATTAGGCTCCTGTCTTTGATGTGAGCGGTTGGGTCCTTCTCTACGAGAATCTTGATGCTGGCGTTCATTCTCATTTCTCCGAGCTAATGCTCGGGCATCTCCATGGTTCATTTCGATTCTCCGATGTCCGTTGTGGTCCACTTTTACCCTTAAATCTGAAGGCTGAGCTTCATTTTCATTGTCACGAGCTCGTCGAGTCCGAGCTACTGAGCGTACATTGGATGACAAGTTTGACCCCTGGAAAGGTGGCACCTCCCTGGTTACTCTTCTTTTGGCTGTAGGGATGTCATCTGGCCGGCGTGGACCACGAACTTGAGCCTTTGTTAACGCCCTCACAGCCTCAGCTAACTGCTGAACTGTGCCTTCTAATCTCGCCTGACGTTGCAGGATTTGTACAGAATTTTCTCCTTGAGCTGCTCCGTCCACTCGAACGCGAGAAGTACCTGCACCGAGAGCTGTTGGTACCTCACCTTGCCTATGGTGTGTACCTTCTGTTCTTTCAACTACAACATCTGAACTTCTGGTGATTCTACCCTTTGCCATGATATTGACGACGAAATGATGCAGATGAGCCCTCCTTCTAGCGCCAAAATGTTGACGTATAAAATCAGTCAACTAAGTTCTTCCAAGCTCAACACTGCATAAATGATAGATATAGCATAAAAAGATAAATATCAGGAGTAAAAGAGACAAGGGTAGAATATTGGACAAGGATGTGTTTAAGTGGTTCGGCTAGCTTTGCCTACGTCCACTGTTGGTTCTCTCAGTATTTTGACAGAGTAACAATCAATTTTTCTAAGTGTTTCACTCTTATGTTACATTGAATAAGCCTCTCCTATTTATAGAAGGAGAAGAGCTACAACGATAAGTAATGAGTTAAAACAAAATGATTATAACAGTTAATGCACCTGACTTAATTTTAATGCAGCCGGATTGCATTAAATGCTAGGGACAGGTGGAAGATATAGATGACTAACCCGCGTGGGTTAGGTGTGATTTTCTGTAATCTGAACAGTAATCTCTGACAAGCTTGGTGTGCAAGACAAGTAATGTTATGACATGGCATGATCTTGAGCGAAGTGGAGTTCTGGGCGGACTGGAGTGCATAAAAAGGAGTGAAGAATGACTAACAACTTCAGTTACATAATAACAAAGTATGGGCAGCTTATGAGCTTCTTCCAGCGAAGTGCGCTCTGCGGACTCCTCATCGCGTCCAATAAAGGGTGAACTCGACTTTGCTTACCAGCTTCTCAACAGATCTAATGTTGTAAGTTTTATGTTTGAGTTCTCTGCGCTAGCTTCCAAGCGTACTCCGCGCTAGCTCCTGAGCGCACTCCGCGCTACAGGGTATATAGGGAGCATGAACAAGGCCTGGATGCACTTGGGCCTGACCCGATGGGGCCAAGAACTTGGGCTTTTATCAACCCATCAAGCATGTCGTAAAATACCCACAACAATTTTCATTTTTTGCCCTTGGAGTTAAATGATTAATTATATTAACCTAACAAAATCTGTTACCGTCAAAGACATTATCATTCTTTCATACGCCTCTAGGTGGTATTTTTGGTGTTTAATTTAAAGTCAAATGATATTTTAAATAAAAATAGATAATTTGTCAAAAGTCAGAGAGTTTTTTGGGATCATGAAGGATATTCATGTAACTTGTAAGCAGTTAATTCTGATTCAAAGTTAAAATAAACATTTCAAAATAAATATTATTAATTTCGATTACGATTCCTATAATTGAAGTAAACAATTTCAAATTAATCCGATTTCAAATCATTCTAGATCAATCTTTATCATTCATCTTAAGATAGACAATAAAGATATTATGAATAAAATTTTTATTTAATTATTTATTTTTTAAAATTTTTATTTTATTTATTAAAATAAATAAAATTACTCATTCAATTACCATTATACTTTTTAAATTTAATACCAACTGATTTTTTTAATCGATTGGGAGTAGTTTATATAATAAAAAAAAAAATCAAAAGTAATTCCTGATTATTTTATTTTTCGGGTTTTTTCATAATATCTTTTTTTTCTTCCTTTTACTATCCCTAAAAGTATATTACTTCTTCTCTTTCTCCTCCCATCAACCAATCACACCAAAACATCTCATCTCTTCTTCCTTCCATCAGCCAATCACACCAAAACATCTCTTCTCTTCTTCCTTTCATGATCAAACACACACTCCTACGATATCTTAGATTTTGGTGGTGGGTCTTTATCATTTTTCATTAGATTGATTGATTTGTGCACAATCTGGGATTTCAAAGTTTCCAAAACATCTCACAATTTTTTTTTTTCTCATTTTTGTCATATGTTGAAAATTGTGAGATGTTGAAATTTTGGCTTAAAACCTTCCAACATCTCACGATTTCTGACATGTTGGAGATTTTAGATCAAAATTCCAATTTCAACATCTCACAAAGCAACATCTCACGAGACACCTCTTGATTTCGTTAAATGTTGGAAAGCATCTCATTTCCAACATCTCACGAAATTGTGAGATGTAAGAAAACATCCCACGAAGTTTTGAAAAATCCAACATCTCATGATTTTTGCAAAAGTCCACATTCAACCATAATCTTCTCTGATCCTGATCAATGTCGTTTCTTAATCAGTTGACAATATCTGGAGATGATAGGTTGAACGCTGATAGGGTAACATTTGGATATCTGTGGGTTAAACATCTAGGTGTCTAAAACTCAAATTCGAAATATTTTAGCGAGATAAGATGATTAGAACTCACATTTGTTAATTAGAAAAGTGAAACGTCAGTTGCATGTGTGTGTAAATTTATAAACATAAATTAGGAATATAATAATTTCTATAAACCATGTTGTCCATGGTGATACTTATCACCACTTGGCACAGCCCGTTCATGGGAGTAGAAAAAATAAAAAAAAAAATATTGTCGGTGGAGATGTTTAAGGTAATATACCTTGATTGAACTTGTCAAAACAAATAAACTACTCGAGTGTAATTCAATTTGATTGCATGAGATCTTAAACATTACTAACATTTGATACAACTTTATCAAGTAGATCTTTAGAAGTACATCTTTTGGAAATAGATTTTTGAAAAAAAGTTGTTAGTTATTTGGTTATTAATTAAGAAAACTCATTTAAATTATAGACGATTTGATTAAATTATTTTTAAAGCACTTTTAGATTATTAATTTATCAAAAAAGATATAAAAAAATATATATTTATTATAAGAATGTAATTGTTTCAATATCACCATAAAAAATTAGTCAATCGTATAGTAATAAAGACTTTATTGCTCATTCATGATTTAATTAGCCTTAAGAAATAAAATTGTAATATATATATATATATATATATTAATGAACTAATAACAAAATCAATTATAGCATAGCATTCCATTACTTCAACAAAATACTTCATATATATCAGCAAACCAATAATAAAACCAATTCAATATATATAATATTCATGACAAACAAATCAAAAACTAGAATATATATAAATGAATATATATATATATATATCAATAAACCAATAACAAAATCAATTGTAGTATATATATGTATATATATGCAGTGTCTATATATGTAGTGTATATATACAAAATCAGCATAAGATAAAAAAATTGAAGTATATTTATATCGACTAAAACCAATAAAAAAAAAACACATAAAATATAAAAAACTTATTGGTTAGAGAGAAATTCTCAGATATTTTTATAAAATAAAAATAAATAAAAGTGAATTCTATATATTTATATTTATAAGGAAAGTTAATAGAGTTATAATGTATAGAGATATTAACAAAAAAAAATAGGGGTAGATTAGACATTTTAATCTTTTAAAAAAAGTTCAAAAATATCTACTTAAAAAAGTTTAAAATTTGAAATTCTCTAAATAGACATTTTTTAGTTTTTTTAATCTCCCAAAAATTCTACTGGGATATCAACCAAACAACGTAAAAAAAAAAAAAAAAAAAAAAACTAAGTAGAACTTTTAACATTAAAACAGTACTTTTGGCCAATTGATAAGTTGTATCAAACGTACACTAAATCAAGCATACAAATGAAAATGATTTCTTATTAAATCGAAAAAAAAAAATTACTAATTAACAATTTTATATTTTATGTTAACAGGTTTTTTTCTTTATATTTTTGAATTATTTTGAGGCAAAATCCTCATTTTGTGAAATTAAGGTTGATTATATTAGTTTGGATGTGTATATGATGGAACTCAAAGTCTAAGCATAGTTATAAAGAGGAAATGCATCAATCATCTTGGATGTGAGCGAATTTCTATAATTTTTACATACAATGTGGTGAACTTTCATACTATAATTTTGACATGCATGTAACCTATATAAGTTATTAAATGTTGGGGTTTGTGACCTAAGAGTTTGTAATTATGTAAATGGTTTTGTAAATATTAATAAAGTATTCATTTCATTGAATTTATATATATATCGTAAAAATAGTGAATATCATAAGAAACATCGTTGATGTAAACTTAAACTAATTATATAAATGTTATACACAAATAAATTTAGTTTGATATAAGTAACGTAAAGGATCCGTAAAAAGCAAATAAAGTTGAATATTTCATCTGTGGTACATCTACAATTGTGGTACACTTCGTATTTAGTATGACAGTTTTATATGATACCATTCATATGGTGATATGAAAATGACGACATCTTATATAATAAAGTTATATAGGACTGGAACACGATAAACATGAGTTTCTAAATAATATCAATTAAATATAGAGATTTATATTTATCAATGAGATGATAATATATGAATTGATATTAATCTTAAGTGTATTATGGACTTATGCTTGTTAAATTATATCGTTTGATTTATATGAGTGAGATCAGTGTAGCTGTCCGATAAATAATTTTGTACTTTTGGGATATGATTTAGTAAACAACTAAAAACATTCTATACAGTAATGAAATCCATTCGTTTTTACTAGAGGTAGAGAAGTAATTCCCTCAAGGATTAACTCAGGCTTTGAACAATAAGAACCATCAACTTTCTGTTTTATATGTAAACAAAAAGATAAATTCATAAGTTGTTATAAATATATTGTTCATTAGAGAATCAATGGTACTTAATGGTACAAGAAATAATTAGAGGGGTAAAAATGAATATCTGAACTAGCTCTAATTATAAATTACTTGTGAATGATCAAATTGTAAGCCTTTATTCTTAATTTTGGACTTCCTGGTATTAGTAGATAAATTATAGTGTGAAAATACTAAATTTCATAAATATTATTCTTATAAGCGATATTAAAAGTTAGTAGAAAATTTTAAGGGTTGGTTTAAATATAATAGTAAGACAAATTTTAGTGAAGGACATAATGGTCGTTTTACCAAATCATGACTATATATATAAGTGTTAGTCATCTAACACTTAGAAAAAAAAAAAAAAAAAAAAAAGAGATTGAAACAAAAAGAGAGAGAGAGTGACCAAGGGTGGACGACAACAAAGGGAAAAGGAAGCCCAAGCTATTTCCAAGTTAATTTGAAGATCCAAATCAAGATTTTAGGTTGATTCAAGCCAGAAGATTAAGATTAAAGGAAGATTGAGGTTAGTTTTCATGATTTTATCTAAGTATGATGTTAGTTGGGTTTATATGTATGTTGGTTATTTGGGTTAGTTTTTGATGTGCAATTGATTGGGGGGGTGGTTCCATCTAAATCAAGATTAGAACCATGAATAACTAAAAAGGAAGCTTGATTTAAGAGAAATCATTTAAGAAAAGAGAGCTAAGGTTTATATAGGTGAAACCCTAGAATTTGATTGAAACATGTTTAAAATGATTTGAATTGTAGTTAAGGTGTTTGATGAAATGCCTAAGAGATTGATCAAGTAAAAATCTTGGAAAATGAAAAAAATAAAATGATGTGTGTGCATGGGTAGTTCACAGTCTCTTGGAGGGATGAGTGATTTCATTGAACTTTGATGCAAATGAGCTTAAATTTATGCATGTTAGAGATTAGAAAATCACATAGAAATGTTAAAATTGAAAAAGGAAATGAGATGATATAAGTGTGTTGTCTCAACTAAATAAAGGGCATTAATTACTACCATGCAATGCCACTTCTTTTTTACATTTTCATGTGATGTATGATCATAATTGAACATATATGAGTTTAAGAACCCTAATGAAAAAATAATTGAGTTTAGAACATAAAAGTGGTGAAGTTTGACATAAAAAAGTAGTAAAAAATAGGGGTTTTAAACTAAGAACCTCCATCCGGCAACCTTTTTTTTTTAATTCGCTTTTTGGCTGATCTAAATGACAGTTAGGGAGATGATTGGAGCAAAAATTGATGGAAGAAAAGTTAGGGATTGCTCTCTAGCATAGGTTTGGCCAAAAGGGTTGTAAAAAGACCAATTTTCGTTTCGAGTTTCAAAAAAATTATTTTGGGCATATGGGGGTGTTCTTAGATGATAATAAATAAGATTCATATAAATAAATTGAAAATTTAAAGTGTTGGTTAAATTAGAACTTAGATGAGAAGTTTGTAGTTTAAAAAACTTTCAATAGAGTTAGTTGTGTGTGTAGTTTTATGTAGTTCATTTTAGTACATTCTAAATGAGAATGAGATATATAGGTGAGGAGCAAACGAGTGGAGCACAAAGAACCTATTGAAGCTCTTTAACAAGCTTTGGATCCATGTGAGTGCTAAAAACTTGATTTACAAGTGTTGTGTTGTGAAATGTAAAATTTATCATTGTTAAAATGCTTATGAATGAATTATTATTATGTAAGTTCTTTCTTTATTTAAGAAGATCATTATATTTGTTCCGATGTAATTTGGAAACAAAAGTAACTTTTATGAGAATTGAGTTTAAAAGCTATAGCTTAAAGTTGTTGAAAGATAAGCTATTTTATGTTTATTGCACTTAGTGGAAAAGATTTTCAAATGTCATGCGTATACCCTTAGATTTACATATTATCTTATGCTAATATTTGCGATACAAAAAATTCCGCATGTAGTTGCCAATATTTGTATATTATCTTGCGCTACGATTTACAATGCAGAGAATTTTACACGTAGTCGTCGAGATGTCTCAACAGTGTCATAGTTGGTATTAGTTAAAAATCGCCACGTGACATACCATATTGAGCGGTAATAGTTTAGTCGCCGTGCGATCAAAGCATTTAAGGGTACAAATGGTGTTTTTAGAAAGAAAAGACTTATGTTGAGATTTTATAAATATTGAAAGAAGTTTGTAATTGTTTCTATTAGTGATTGTTAAATTGTTTCAATTGTTTGAGATTTATGCTTACTAGTTCTTGTCTTGAATTTTTTTATATAGTTATTTTATGGGTTGAGAAAGTATAAGTTTATATCAAAAGCCTGAAGTATTCACTGAGCTTCTATGAATTCATTCTTTTCTTGTTGTATTTTATAAATTCTCCTCATGTACTAGCGCGAGTGATCGATGTGAAAGAGCACCTCCATCGATATAAGTGGGCGTGCACTTAACAGATGCATTGCATAAATTACATTTGCATTTTTGTTAAACTGGAAACCAAGCACTTGCATGCATCATTTTTGCATCTTTTGTAACACCCATTCGAGAACTTGTATTATTATATGTTTGTGATGTAAATAATTTTGTAAAGTTTTCTTTAATATAAAAGATTATTGACTACCTTTGGAATGCATTTTTGTTTGTACAAATGATTATCATTAGTAGTTTTAATAAGAATGATTGAATGATTGTTGATAAGAAGTTGAGTTGTGATTGAGAATATTTGGAAGTGTATTTTTCTTTACAAGAAATTTGGAAACCTTATGAACGCAGCTATTATGCTGCCGAATTTCTGTTAAAATAATTTTATATTTTGAAGATAAAATGGTCACTTAAGGCTTTAACTGCATTTACAAAATTTAGAAAATTTGAGTTTAAAATAAAACCAACCCAACTAATTTTAAAATAATAAGGTCAAATAACTTCAAAACAAAGTTTAAACTGGCAAGTTTTAAGTGTTGCTCTGCGGATTTTTTTTAGCCATCTAGTAGGATTTAAGAGAGGTTCGTTGGAGTGTCAGGCGAGGCTTTTCGGATACTAGTCTAAAGGAAATTTGGTTTGGCTCGCGTCAAAATTATATGTAGTGATAAAATCAATAGACATTGAAAATTTTATATTGTATAAAAATATTTGCAGTTTTGAGAGTGCAATCTTAAGTTTTTTTTAGTGGAGTAACTCTAAAATTAATAATAATGAATTATTTAATTAAAGAGTTTAATTAATGATTTCTGATATTATTGGAACTCAAAATTATAGGTCTATCAAGTCTCCTTGATAGTTCATTTCACTATAAGAAACGAGTATGTAAAATATTGTAATTGGACAGTCCGATTATATGTATTACGTGAGTAACAAAATTTGTGTTCACTTGATATTTGAATAATACCGATTATTCAAATTATTTAATAATTAATTAGTTAATCATTAAGTATGAATTAATAACTATTTAATTAATTTTATAAGAGGTATTGAATTTGATTCTCAATAGTGATTCTGGTTTAAATTAATTATGAATTAATTTATTAGAGATCAGGAGTTCGATTTTAAAATATAACATGAGTTAATTTTGAATTATTTATGTTATTTAGGGTAAAAATTTAATTTTAATAAAGATGAGGTTCAATGTTAATTTTGAATTAATAAAAAACCTAATTATTGCCTATTAAAGAAAAATAATAATTTTTTCTCATAAGTTTTTGGCTTTGTTGTACATATGTTTAAGAAACAGAAAAGAAAAAAAGAAGATTTTTTTTTAAGTAATTTTCTACAACATATACAATGAAGAAAAATTTTTCTTTTTAAACACACATCTTATATATTGATTTGATTTTTCTTTTTAGAAAATATATCAAAATTTAGTGAACATAGTTTTATATAATTGTTTTCACTCATTTATATTTTGGTGTTGTGACATATCAAATATGACAAAGTGATGAACAATCCACATAGATCAATAAAAAAAGAAAAAATATCTGATCTATTATTTTATAGATACATGATCCCTAAGTTTTATAAGAAGTTTTGAAACTCATTGTCCCATACGTTTTAATTATATCAAAACAATTATAATTTTTTCCAACAATAAACACCATAAGTACTGATTTCAAACACAATATTTGTATTTCAATACTAATTGTGTGCAGACAAAAATATTACCTTTAACACAATAAAGTAGCATGAACATAAAATAATAATAATAATAACACTAATAAACATAAAAATACACATATGCATATATTATTACTTTATTAAACACTTGCTACTTCGGCACCAACAAATCAAATTTAAGGTCATTACAAAAAATTTATGTTAATATATCTTAATATATATATATATATATATATATATATATATATATTTCCAATTCGGTCTGAAAAGCACTGACCTTGTTAGGATTTTCATTCATGCTTTTTCGGTTTTTTAAAGTAAAACTAAATTAATTGTTTTTTTTTTAAATTAATATTATACAAGTGAGAAACCTATTAACATTAATTATTGTTTGCATATGTTAACGTCGGAAAATAGTTTCCTTAGTCAACGAGGTTGTTTTCGGGCCCAAGCTGTAGTTTTGGATGGTCAATAGAATGCATGCAAAGCAAAAGGAATGAGAAGGAGAGATCAGAGGCGAGGAAAAGAGACACGAAAGAGTTTTAGAGTGGTTCGGCCCAAAAAGATGCCTACGTCCACTGTTCACTTTCTCACTATTTTGGCAGAGTAACGACACTCAGAATTTTGGGGATCCCTTTACAATGAAATTCGTTCCCTATTTATAGAGAAAGGGGACATGCTACAGTAAAACAGAATAAGACAAAAGTAAATAGTTAACTACAGTTACAATGATGGATAGCATTTAATGTGACGAGATCTCAATTAATGCGGCTGACAGTGCAATAAATGCGGCCGAATATACATTTAATGCGGTCGAATCTGTCGCGTCTGAGGTCTGCCCAAGGTAGATTTTTGGTGACTGGCTCGGATATGTCATGATGGGCTGTCGAGATCATGATCACAGCTTCTGGTGGATATAGCGTGTATGACACGTCTTGGAACTGTACTCTGCATGACACTTTTGACTTCTGTTGACTTGGGACTCTTAGGAGCAAGGTGGGGATATGCGAGTCAACATGTCCGCAGCTGATCATGACAGTGAGGCGGGCAATATCGCGAGTGAAGGAGCCAGTATATGGCCATGCTCAGAGATTAACGATTAGTTTAGCCGGATCATCTTGGACGAGGAGGACCTGTTGAACGTTTCTGATGGATGGTTCCTCTTGGCGGAGATCTCGTACGGATAGAATCGGCGAATAGGTAGATGGTCAATCATGGCGGATAATCTGGCGAGCAGGATTAGCGGACACGACCAGCGGTCAGCGGTCAGTCTGAGCGATGAGAACCAACGGTCAGCGGTCAGGATCAACGATAAAACTGAACGATCAGAGTTGACGGAAAGACTGACGGTTAGAATGGCGGATGGAGATAACGGTTAGAATCAACGGTCAGGCTGAGCGTAGGCGATCAGCGGTCGTGATGGGCGATCACAAATGGACCATCTGTCAGGAAGGCGGATTGGGAGAGATGACGAATTACTGGGCCTTTGAGCCACTGGGTCTGCACTGTAGATCTTTCTGAGCCTGATTATTCTGATCGCAAAATTATCCATAACAGCATAACTAAATTATCTACTCTCATATTTGATGATATTTGCTTATATAATAATAAAAAAAAAATTATATTTATATAATTAAGATATTTCGCTATATAATTGAGACATATTTACTCTTAATAAGAGGATAAAATTTTCATATATGCACACTAAATAATTAAGGAAAAGCTATCCCTACACTAAGGAAAACTAACCGCCTATACATTCAGAGGCATGACTAGGTGCTGCTGGGCTGCCCTAGAGGGCCCTCAAATTTTTTTTTAATATTTTAATATAAATTACTTTTATATTAATACACAATATTAATTCTGTATAAAAGTTATTTCAAATTAATACACAATATTAATTTACTGACCTCTAAATACATTTTTATTGGTTATACCTCTACCCACACATGCTTATAAAATTTTCATGATGAGACTCGAAGCTTACCACTAGGGTTGACCAGAAGATAAAAGATCACTTAAAATAAAAGATGATATATATATTTTCCAAAGAATTAAAAGAAGATATCCAGTCATATTTTTTATAGTTAAAATCTGTTTAAATTTTTAATTACACAATCCTATAACTATACCTAGTTTCTTAATATATTAAGAGGTAGGTATAAACGAAGATTTGGACTTTGGTGTGACATATAATTATCTATGTTATACGCTAATCACATTTACATATTTATATATTCCTATAATTAAACAACATTAAACATCTTATAATAACAATTAAAAAGAAACATAATAAAAAAATAAATCCCAAGAGGTTGAAGAATGTCGATGGTGGCTTGGAGTCGAGGTAACGTGGTTTGACAAACTCTTTTTGATGAAAACATCATGCGCCTCACTAGCTCGTGAAGCAATTAAACAAATGATGATGATAATGACAATATATGTTCGTAATCAATTGAAAACATCTTCAAAAGTGGCTAACCGCAATCACACTTCACACACGCCCTTCCCACGCGTGCCCTCTGCTCTGCGTCACCAGGCGCGTGTGTTCGCGTTTCCTTTTCAGTGGGAGTAGGTATTGCAGTTGCATTTCCCACGACGACAACACATCTCATCACATCATCACCTTATTGTTTTTACCTCTTTTGTTTATTTTTTGTATGATTAGAAGGTAACCAGGAATTTATTGACACTAACTCACAAAAAAATTATTGATTTTTTTTTTTTAACGTATTATAACAATAAGAATCATTATGATTAACATTATACTATTACTTAAAACACATATTTCTATTAAAAAAACCTATCTTTAATAGTAGAAAGAGATTTAAACGTAATTATTTCATTCACATAGGAGGGATTAAGTGGTAAACGTTCGTGTTGCTGTAGACAATACTTGAACTTGCACATCACATTACATCATCACCTTATTGTTTTTACCTCTTTTGTTTAAATTTTGTATGATTAGAAGGTAATCAGGAATTTATTAACACTAACTAAAAAAAAATATTGATTTTTTTAAACATATTACAACTACCAGTATCATTATAATAAACATTATGGTACGATCCGAAATATAAATTCCTATTAAAAAAAAAAACTATCTTTACTATTTGAAAAAGACTTAAATATAATTAATCCACTCACGTAGAAAGGGTCAAGTGGTAAACATCCGTATTACTGTGGATATTACTTACATCTCCATACTTTTGTGGAGCGTAGGTGTTCTGTGCTAATTAGGTACAAGAACTTAGATCAATTTATCGACACTTTCTATCTTTTTTTTTTTATTATTATTTTTATATGAAATACTATATATGAAATAAAAATTTACTTTCTTAACACTTAAATATATCTAATATATTATTTTAGCAAGACTGTATTGTATATACTACATGAAATTCTATCCCTATAAAAACATAACACTTTTATTTAAATTAAATATTGTGTTATTTGGAATTCTATCCACGTAATATCAAAAGTAACTATTTTCATAATGACGAGGGAAACTTTTACACGCCTTAGAGATTAAATAATATATATAATTAAAGAGTAGTATTAGGTTTTTAAAAATTTTATTTAAATTTATACTCAAATAATATGATATAGAAATTGTTAAAATCTTATTAATGATCATATTATCTTATGATTTATAAGATTTTGATAACTTACATATCATATTACTTAAACAAAATTTTTAAAAAATTTAATATTATTCATGATTTAAAGCTTTATTTTTATAATATTAATTGATATTTATTGAAATTAAATATTGTATTAAATGATATTCATTCTGATAATAAAAGAAAAAAATCTAAATACATTCATACATAATAGTGAATCGATGTGGTCCTACTTGAATCATTCCAATGAATGTGAAATATAGAATGGATTAGAGTAACTCAATAAGAAATGAGTTAGCCGTCATCGCCTATTGCATGACATCATAATTACCCGCAGCCCACGACACAATTTAATTTAAAAATAATTATTCAACGGTAGTAGAAGCACCATGATTAGTTGATAGTTGACACGTGGATGGTGGACGACAAGTCATTGTAATGAAGACTAACAAGCGGGCTACTATGGTAAATTGATGGTTCTGATACTTATAGCATGCGAAGTGCAGTGCAGATGATGTTGGAATGTTAAAGCTACACCTAGTGGCGCACTCGACGGTGCCGTCCACACGCCGTATTTTTGTACTCCACGCCGTAGTGTCAACTTCCACTCGCTTTCGCCTTCCGTTGAAAGCACTCGCTCTGTCACACATTCTTCTCCTTAATCTAACGGCGCGTGTTAATCACACTTAAACCCGCAAGTACAAGGAGATTTCTCGGATATATAGCTCTATTTCGACTTTTAAATTCTTTTTCTAAGACTTTTGTTTCCAATTCCATTATAATTATATATATATAATATCTATATTCTCGCTTATTAATAATTAGGACTATTTATTAAATTTTTCTATATTTTTATTTCTATTCAATTTAAATATAATAAATAATTTAATTAATAATTTTAATAATTTAAAAATTAAAAATTTGATATCAATTAAATTAAAAATATTTTAAAACCGATTAAATACACCATGATTTTTTAAAAATGACCAAGTAAATCATTGATTAGAAAAATCATGAACTAGATAAATACAACTATAAAAAACAATTTCCATTGTATATACTATTCGAAATTGATCGAGATAAATCATGATATAAATTAAAATGAATTGAGAAAACAACTTCAATTATGAGGTTCTCTACGCCCAATTATTAGATCAATAACTATAATTTTAAAAATCAATTCTTATTATAAGTACAATAAAAAACACTTCTTCATCTATAAGAAAAAGATCTCTCTCATATTTTATTAGTAAGGTTCAAATTCTACCGTAATCGATTGTACTTAAACCTATAAACTTACACAAATTATAAAATTTGATATTTAAATTAATTATCAGTGCCGATAATCGAGCAACTTATCCTTGAAGAGCACTCTTTAATTAGATTTTTTTCTTAAAATTAAAATTAAAAAAAACCGAAGTCAAAAAAGAAAAAAAAAAAAGGATAGAGAGAGATGATGTGAGAGTTGGCAGAGTCTTGAAGCATCATTCATCGTGCATGCATTTTTGAATGCACACCCAACTCTCACTTTCTCTCTCTCTCTCTTAGCCCCTCTTCTACTCATTTGCATGCACCAACATCGTCTTCCTCGCTCTCCATTGCCGATTCAGGCTTTTCAAACTCTCCTCTCACCACCACCACCACCACCACTTCTCTCTCCCGCTTAATTGAACCTCAAAACCCACCGACGAAAACGACACACCAACAACAAAGTAAACCATGCAGTTGCCGCTTCTCTCTGTCGTCATGTTTCATCGAAACAACTGACTGAAAAACGGTGTCGTTTTCCAGGTTAGCAGATACATACAACACGAGTGTCGTTTTGGTAGGTAACGGTTTGTATATGTTTTGTTGTGCGAGTGATTGCTGTTGACCGATTGAAAAAAATATAGAGTAAGAAGAGAGAGATGGTTAGGGATTTTTGTTTGTATTTGAATTGAATTGGTGTGGTGAATGATTCGCAGATTGGAGCTTCGAAAGTAGCTGGTAATGGAGTCGAAGACTTGCATGAATGAACTGTGTGGAGCGTCGTCGTCGATCGAGTGGAGGAGGGGTTGGACTCTACGATCTGGAGATTTCGCTCCTCTTTGTGATAAGTGCGGGTAATTTGCATTTCTTTGCTTCGTTGTATGTTCAAATTTTGCAGCAACGGCTTGCAATTGTACGGACGCTTGTTTGATTTTTGTTTCAGTTTTAGCTGTGTGTGATTTTGAATGAGTTGATGAATTGGTGTGTATTATTATTGTTGTTGTTGCTGTCTTCGTTTAAAGCTAAATTAAGTGAAGCATGTACGTGATTTTGTCAACTTTTTGTTGGAAATTTAAATTTGTTTGTTGTAGATCTAATTATTGGGACCAGGAACTTAATTTTGTCAATTGTGTAATTTATTTGACAGTGAAAGCAAGGCTTGTGTTTAGGACTTTTAATTTGGTTTGGTTGTATATTTCTACTAGGTCTGCTTTTGAGCAGTCGGTTTTCTGCGATGTGTTCCATTCGAAGGAATCTGGTTGGAGAGAGTGCAGTTTATGTGCCAAGGTGAGAGATTTGCGTGTTGGTTGAATTTCTTACTTGATATTTATGTATTGATATTGAACTGCTGTGGTGTATGATGATCGAATTGTTTTGTCATCGACAGCGTCTCCATTGTGGATGCATTGCTTCAAAGTCTTTGATTGAGCTCCTTGATCGCGGGGGTATAAGCTGTAAAAGCTGTGCGAAGAAATCAGGAGTTGACTCTGTAAGATCAATTTACTTATGGTTGAATTGCTTTATTGTGATTAAACTTAGGGCTTTTGGGTATGGTGATCGGTTGTCTATTATATTTTTGGTCTAAGTGGCCTTCAAAAGCAATGTATGTTAGATTGTTACACATATTCATATCCAGTGTTTAATTTGTTAGGTTTGACAACTTTGTTTGAGATTGAGGCGTTTTATTTGATAATTATAGAACATGCTTGGTATGTAGGACGTTAGCAATACAACTGTTGTTTTGATTATGTATATGAAACTGATTCACACAGATATCTGGTGATGAAAAGCCTAACAGATTTGGCACACTGAGAGCTGATAATGTCAGTAACTTGCAACCTACCTCTGTTGACAACCAATTGGGTGGTAATGGTGACAAAATGAATCTTATGCCGTTGGGGATTAGTTCTGAGGGTTTTGGGCTGAGACACTTGCTGCAATTAAGGAATGATGATCCAGATGGGTCTTTTGGTAAATTGAAACAGGAGGAAGCTGCCAAGCTGGACATTTCTAAGTCGAATATGGGGGCTAAAGACATCTATGAATCAATGGCACAGACAAACTTAAGCATTACCCTTGGTTCTCCTGGAGGAAACTCAAATTCCTTTCCTGGTGCTGTTATTGATGAAAAGGATAGTAAGACATCTTCTATTATCCAACAAGGGGCTAGGTCTCGCCATCTTTTGCCTAAGCCTCCGAAGTTAGCACTTGCTACTGGTTCAGAGGCAAATGCAGGGATGTCCCAAATACGCATTGCTAGGCCACCTGCTGAAGGACGTGGACGTAATCAGTTGCTTCCACGCTATTGGCCCCGGATTACTGACCAAGAATTGCAGCAAATATCTGGAGAGTATCCTTTGCACTGTTCTGTTTCCATAATAAGTTTACTTTGACTTAATTTCAGAACCATTTGTTATCTGTGTAGTGATCAATTATCTCAGATGGTCGTATCCTTGACACATTACTCTTACAGTTCAAATTCCACCATTGTTCCACTGTTTGAAAAGGTCTTGAGTGCCAGTGATGCTGGTCGCATTGGTCGTTTGGTTCTCCCTAAAGCATGTGCTGAAGTAAGGTTAACTGTACTTAGTTCCAGCTGTGCAACTATTTGCAATAATCTTTTTGTTGTGATTACTGTTACTGTACACTAGTCAAAGTCGGACAACTGTGCAGGCATATTTCCCCCCTATCTCTCAACCAGAGGGTCTTCCTTTGAGGATTCAAGATGTGAAGGGAAAGGAATGGGTGTTTCAGTTCAGATTTTGGCCTAATAATAACAGTAGGATGTACGTTTTGGAGGGTGTAACTCCTTGCATACAGTCCATGCAGTTGCAAGCTGGAGATACCGGTATTGTTTAAATGCTCCCGATTAAGAATTCCAGATTTTTGTTACTCACTCCTCTACTTGTAGCTAAAAACTGTACATCTTTCTGAAGACATGCACTTACTGTGTTTCTCATATGTTTATCAAATTTTGGTATTGCTTGTAATGCTGCAGTAACATTTAGCCGTATGGATCCTGAAGGAAAGCTTGTTATGGGGTTTCGTAAAGCATCAAACTCTGTTGCAATGCAGGTAAAGACCGCAACCAGTTTTTGTGTAAGAAAACTTGATCATTTAATATTAATGTAAGATTATCAAATAAACAGGACACCCAACCATCTGCCATTCCTAATGGCGGTCATTCAAGTGATAGTTTCTTTTCGGGGGTTTTTGAGAACCTGTCTATAATAAGTGGTTACTCTGGCGTTCTTCAGTCGCTAAAGGGAAATGCTGATCCCCACCTAAACGCACTGTCCAAGCATTTGAGTTCCGCGCCTGGTGATATTGGCTGGCTTAAATCTGAGAAGCATGAAGACAAGACAAGGGAAAGTTTGCTGCTACCATCAGTGCTGGCTCCAGAAAGAAAGAGATCTCGAAATATCGGATCAAAAAGTAAAAGATTGCTCATTGATAGACTAGATGCTCTAGAACTGAAACTTACTTGGGAAGAGGCACAGGACATGCTCCGCCCTCCCCCATCTATCATGCCAAGCATTATTACGATTGAGGACCATATTTTTGAAGAATATGAAGTGAGTGATTCTGATGATGTTTTTAATTATTATTATTTTCTCACCTCTCTCTCTTATTTGCTTGTGTTTCTCGTTCATCTGTTTTGCCAACCCTTTTCAACTTCACTTCAGTATTTGAGTTTTGATACTCAATTTATCAGCTACTTCATTAAGTATACTCACTAGTCACTAGTTAATTCTTCCATATTGGTTGGTGATTTTCTTTTGAAGCATTCCCAGAGAAAAAGTAATGCTCTGGGCTGGTGCAGTATTACGAATCTCTACTTTTCAAGTTCCCTTTTTTTTCTTTTTTTGGTTCATGATAGTGATCTCTTGCTGAAACGTGTTGAAATTTAGATGTCCATTTCCATCTCTGTGGAGAACCCTGATTAGATGGGACGGGTAGTGCAGTGGGTAATTTCCTAGTGTACCAGAACTTTGGAGTTGATAGATTGGTAGATATATAAAGAATTTTTCTACTCCTTCCAGAGACATAATTGTTAGCTCTCACTTTCTCTTTTGGAACTTTGTGAAGATATAAGGAGTATACTATGCTAGCTGAAGGATACAAGTTCTCATTTGAGAATGCTTCTTCATTTCATTATGTATATGTGTGTATTTTTACTAAATGTACTACAAAGTACTTGTGATGCTTACTTGATCATGGCCCTTTTAGTGGATGAACTGCACTAATGATAGAGAACCCAACATTGACAGAAAATTAAGATCTCAAAGTTCATCTTGTTCAAAATTTCTTATTATATTTGTTATTATTTTTTGTAAACTGTCTAAATGTTGATTCTCTTTTGTTATGGTTAATGTTTGTGACACAGGATCCTCCAGTTTTTGGCAAGAGGAGCATTTTTGTAGTACGTACGACTGGGTGAGGACTTTAGTAGTTAAGTACTTTATTTTTGCGCTGTGGTATGTAGATTTTAATCTTGTAAAAAATGTAGAATGAAGCCAATTTACAATGGGAATGCATATAGCTATATAGGTACATGAGATTCTTTAACACTACTAGGGTATTAAACAATTTAATCCTAATTTCGATTTTCTTTTTTATTTTTGTCTTTAGTTAAATATACTTTCCAGTGTTGTTTTGATGTTCATAGTCTTTCCTAATTTGATAATGAGACATATTATTGAAAGGAAAAGTTAAGGAGGTCAAAGGATTTATAAATCTTTTTAAGAAAAGGAGAGCGTTAACCAATTAGTGAGTTATGAATTAAGTAAATTCAGCTCGAAGGAAAATATAGTCTTCATTTCTTATATGCATTCTAGGATTGGCATCTCTGGATTTGTAACATATGTTCCCACAAAGAAAATCATAATAAACATAACATAAAAATTGATCTTGAACTACTTATCTTGATTTCTCAGGGGACAAGAGCAATGGGCTCAGTGTGACAATTGCTCAAAATGGCGAAGGTTGCCTTTTGATATTCTACTTCCTCCAAAATGGACTTGTAAGGACAATGCTTGGGATCTCAACAGGTGAACAATTATTTTCTCATGCAAGCTTTTTTCACATTTGAATGGGTTCCTGGGTAAATCTTTTTATTTTCCTATGGGTTTTTGATCGTCAGGTGTTCATGTTCAGCACCAGATGAACTAAGCCCTAGTGAACTGGATAATCTCCTCAGACTGCACAAGGGTATGCTGGCTTGTGTCCCTTTTCGATACATTAGTTATTGCTAGATGGAAACCTAGACTGCTATCTCTGGATATGACTCTTCCATATGTGGTATTTCTGAATGATAAATGGGTTTGTACACCTTTATATATTTTAAAATTTCTAGTTGCTAAGCAGAGTTTCTTATAAGCTCTATGTTACAAGTGATATTGTCATGCCCATACTGTTTATTACTAAATTTTTGATAACATTGATGCAGTTAAACCTCAATGTTTTGCAGATTTCAAAAAACGGAGAATGGCTACTAGTCATGGGCCAAACCAAGAGCATGAACCTTCTGGTCTGGATACATTGTCCAATGCTGCAGTAATTGGAGACCATGTGGGCGAACCAGGAACTGCATCAGTTGCGACTACAACCAAACATCCGAGGCATCGTCCAGGCTGTTCCTGTATTGTATGCATTCAGCCCCCAAGTGGGAAGGGCAAGCACAAGCCCACATGCACATGTAATGTGTGTATGACTGTCAAACGCCGGTTTAAAACCCTAATGATGCGCAAGAAGAAGCGCCAATCTGAGCGGGAAGCAGCGATTGCACAGAGAAATCAACAACGGACTTGGGGGGGTCTTAAAGAGGAAGCAGAAGTAGATAGCAATTCTAAGCACGTATCATCATCACACCACGATCCTTCGGAGAATGAAGCCAGGTCTACCAGCGAGTTAGAATCCAAGAGCCATAGCAACAATCTCTCCAACAAACTGACTGAAACCGGCAAAGGAGGGATAGATTTGAATTGCCATCCAGATCGAGAAGATGCTCAAGCTGGCTTGAATCGTGTGAGCATGATGAGACTTCTTCAAGTAGCAAGCCTTCCGTTGGAGACATATCTGAAGCAGAATGGTCTTACTAGCTTGATGACTGAGCAGCAAGCGAGCTCTGCATCACATGTGCCGCCACAAGCTACTGCCGCTGCTGATAGTGAGGGACAGCCTAACGAGCATGCATCAGCCACGCAAGAGCGTGAGAGTGGAGATGAAGAGAATTGTGAACCTGAACAAGATGAAACCCCAAGTGATGCTCAATGAAGGTCGTATTATTTTATTCAATTTTTAGTGTTCTTTTTCTTGTATAATTACAAAATTATAGGTGTTATTTCCTGGGAGCCGCAATGTATTCTATCATAGCGTGTGCGTTTAATTTTAAGCAAGCATATAATGTGTATCATAAATAATTGAAATCTGTGTTTACAGAGAGCAGTAGA
This sequence comes from Dimocarpus longan, assembly GCA_022984855.1. Taxonomy (NCBI): domain Eukaryota; kingdom Viridiplantae; phylum Streptophyta; class Magnoliopsida; order Sapindales; family Sapindaceae; genus Dimocarpus; species Dimocarpus longan. The sequence goes on from CM041026.1 coordinate 2,651,300, forward strand.
GCATGGTTTTGAAACTTATTTTCACTATTGTTTTGCTAATGTGTCGATACAAGGAGACCCCTTCAAGAAGAATCGAAGAAATCATGTTTGGTCGATTTTCACACAAACTCAAATCAATTCTAATGTATCAAATAAACTCAGCTTTGCAGGCAGCGGAACGCCTAGGAAATTTAACATTTTTTCTTTTCTTCTAAAAGGATATGTAACAATTTGTCTCTGCAAATCTTCTTTTAATTCGTGATTAGCGATACCCACTGAGAACTTTTCTAAGACTTCACTATTTTTTTGAACAAATCTTGTTCTGTGGTCCTGAAGAAAGAATAAAGAATCAAAAACATTATATTCAGAAACAAATGGTATCAATTGGTTAATATGTAACTAATCTTCAGCAAGACAAGGACTTCGAGACTAGAAGATATATTAAGAAAGTGTGGCAACAGTTTCCGCCCAAAGCAGCCGTCAATGCTCAACTTCAAACAGATCAAGTTGAGAAAGATAATATTATTAAGATGATTAAGATGGCATCTGGATAATAAACGCTAATACGAAGGATTTTAAGACTTGAGAAACACAATATTGAGTCAGTGTATCAAAAGAAAAATCATTCAGCAGGCTTAACTTCACTAATGTTTTGCAAGTCACAATAGTTTGCGGCAATTAAACACACCATCCCCGCCAACCCTCTTCAATATCAACTCTAACTTCAAGATTGTGAACTCCACGATCAATTGCAAAGCATATCTATGCATTGACATAGGGATAAGTGACCATCCTCTAACATATTATGGTAGAGATTAAAATCTTGAATATTTTTTGATTGACAAACACTAAGCGCCCTATCCATGAAGTTAACAAAGATACGACGTTTATGATTTACACCACCCAAATACTCAAAATGAAAATTATAAATCGTAGTCCTAAGATTTCTCCTTGTTGGCAACAAAATGCACGTTTTAATAGCATTGCTAGTAGTGAGACAAGAGAGAACAAGACGAAGAATATTATCTGGCAATTTGCTGATGATTTTAGGCCTCTTAGTTCTCACTTCCTTATGAGTTAAATTAATTTCTATATTCTTTATCTTGTAATTTTCTCTCTAAAAATGTGATGTTTTGCATGTGATACATTTGAAGTTAGATTATTGTTTTAATATTGATCAATTAATTTAGAAAATATTTGGGCAACAAATAAATATGTGGATATTTTTAGAGAGGGATTTAGTGTGCTAGAGAAAAGACTTAGGTGGATCACTCAAAAAGAAATGAGAATTGTTATCGGTATTTTTAGGACTACATAAATGGGTTGGTAAAAGCCCATTGAAATGGTCCAGTAGACCGACCCAATGGACAAAGGCTCAGCTTGCTAGCATCCAGCTCACAAAAGCAAACTTTCAGATTATATGACGTCCAGTTTCACAAACAAGCTTTTAATCCCTAGGACACCAAGCTTGTATAGAGAAGCTCCCAGTTCACTGACCTCAAGTTGTCCAGCTAACCCAAAGTAAGATCCAGCCTGCCCAGAGCAAGATCCAGCCTGTGACTTTAAGTACACGATAAAGTTTTTTCTGAAGGCAGCAGCTTAATTTAAGAAAAACTTAACTACTAAATTTAGAGATAAGATTAGACCCATGAATTGGTAAAGTCAAATCCCTAAAATTATGGATACGGTTTTGGGAAATGTAATTAATATTAAAATTTTTTCCTATTTGCATTGTACTAAAACTATAACTTTCCCCTTTATAAATAGAGGTTGAAAAATCATTGTAAGGGAGGGATACAAAAAGACATAAAATATATAACATACTGTCTCTCTACCAAAATAACCAGAGAACAATTATGGACGTAGACAATTCTTTGGGTCGAACCACGTAAAAACCTTATTGCACTCTCTGTTCTTTCTCTCTGCCCTTCTATTTTTGCTTTGTTTTGTGTTAATTGTAGTATTGGGTTGAAGAATTTGGGTCGACCGGATTTACATGTAGATATTTTGGGCGCTAGAAGGAGGGCTCAGATTGTAATTTTTCTCAGTTTTACAATGGCTATGGTGAGAGGAAGAACCACTAGAAATTCAGGTGCAGCGACGACTGATCAACCAGAAGGGCACGCAAATCAACAACAACATGACACCCAATTGACAGGGGATATTATTGTCCCCACAAACGGCACTACTGGAGGTAAACCCCCACTAGCCATTCTCCAGCTAGCACAGATGGTCCTTGCAGTCGGGGGGCTATAGGAGTGGCACTAGTGGTAGGAGGTACTGGAAAACATAGTGCAGTAGCTTGCAGATACAGTTAGGGCGCTGACACAGGTCTAGGCACAGAACGTTCCCAGACCTGAGGTTGCTGCTCATAGAGAAATCTACCAGCAGCAACGAGAACAAATATTAGCTAGTGAAAGACCCATCAGAGAGGTGTCATAATCTATTGGCTTGGTCGTTCCCTCAATTCGCGTTCAAGAGCTGAAGACCACCGAGCTTAGGAAGAGGAAGCAGACTATCAGTGACGTACAGAGTTGCACCGAACTCGCAGTTAGAGAAGTCAGTAATATGTTCCAAGTCACGGTTCTTCAGGTCACGAGCATAGGAGAAAGCACGGGCCTCACGACCCAAGGTTAAAAGAGCTCATTTAGAGGGTTTAGTAGCTCGAGGTGCGCCCTAGTACCTTGAACTAGCGAGATCAATATGGGGAAAGAATCCCTTTTACTCGGGAGATTGAAACACAACTTCTCATCCACAGATTCAAGGTCTCTAGTATCCCTCAATACAATAGGGATAAGGAGCCTTACGATCCACTGGATGCATTCAATATCCAAATGGATTTCAAACGGTTGATTCTTTGGTCAAGTACCGTGTTTTTTCAGCCACCCTAAGGGATATTCCATGAGCCTGATTCAAGAGTCTCTTAACTCGCAGCATAGATAGCTGGGAATATTGCCAATGAAAATTCACTAGCTAGTACAAGACTCTTAAGAGGCAGCTCGAGTCACCTTGTCATCTCATAACAGTCTTCCAACGACAAAACGAATCGCTAAAAGACTATATTACCAGGTTCAGACGCGAAGTCAGCGATGTAGAGAATCCCTTAGATGAAAGCATCTTAACTACGATCTCAACTGGGCTTCGTAGGGATGGAAAAATATATGAAAGTATTTATAAATCTCCAGTAGAGGACCTACGCGAGTTCTACAAGCGAGCTACCAAGGAGATCAGATGGAAGGAGACATTCGACCTGAAACAGCCTAGCCAAAAGGGGAAAACGAGTAGTTCTAACCAATCAAGGAAAAGGAATAATGGTGAGAACAGAAATGAAGGTCGGAATAATAAGGCCAAAAAAGAGCCTAGGAATGAACGACCTTAGCGTTAAGGTCGCCATGATGGCTACAGCACCCTGTCAGATATACAAGATAAGATTTTTGCAATAGAAAAAGACAGGAAAGATTTCGGGAAGCCCACTCCTATGAGGTCTCTAGTTAACTGTAGGAACCAGAATAAGTTTTGTACCTATCACAATGAGGTCGAGCATAACACCTTAAACTGTAGGGAGTTAAGAGATGCTATTGAAGAACTAATAAAGTAAGGTCGCTTGAGAGACTATGTGGTATGACCAGCGAACTCGCGACCTTAATAATCACAATAGTCAACACAGCAGCAGCCTTAGCGAGCTCCCCAAAAAAAATATGAACCCGCAGTAAGAACCATTTTCATTATATACGTTAGCCTCTACCTCGCGAGTACACTCCCATCCTATCGACTACTTTTTGAGCTCATTTTTTCAAATGTTAGACTCGGTTATCAAATGTCAATAAAAGTCACAAAGTTATCATATTGTTGTGCTATAAACAATGCCTGTTGATTTCTCTATTGAATGACAAGAATAAAGGTGAAAGTAACTTCGCCATATGAAGAAAATTATGCTATGTAATCCGGGTTCCGATCTTCTGGGCATAGTCGAGGTTCCGACCTCTATAACTTTCGTTATGTAATTAGAGTTCCGACCTTCTAGGCATAGCTTGAAATGATTATTATACTATATAATCTGGGTTTCGACCTTCTAGGCATAGTCAAGGTCCCGACCTCCGTAATTTTCACTATGTAATTCAGGTTTTAACCCTCTGGGCATAGTTTGAAAGGTTTATTATGCTATGTAATCCGGGTTTCGACCCCCTGGGCATAGCTCGAAAGGTTTATTATGCTATGTAATCCGGGTTTCGACCCTCTAGGTATAATCGAGGTTCTGACCTCCATAATTTTTGCTATATAATCCGAATTCCGATACTCTGGACATAGCTCGAAAGGTTTATTATGCTATATAATCCGGGTTCCGACTCTTTGGGCAAAGCCAAGGTCCCAACCTCCATAACTTTCACTATGTAATTCGGGGTCCGATCCTCTGGGTATAGTTTGAAATGTTTATTACACTATGTAATCCGGGTTTCGACCATCTAAGCATAGCTTGAATGGTTCATTATGCTATGTAATCCAGGTTTTGACCTTCTGAACATAGTCGAGGTTCCGACCTTAAAACTTCATCTTCCGAGCTCACGAGCTCACATAAGGTATTATTACCATTGATTCATGCACAAATAACTTTATTTTTTCAGTTCATAGGAAATTTAGGGGCTAGGTGGAATAAAAGCATAAAGCAACACTAAAGTAAAGCAAGCAGATGCCAAATAAGCCTCACAATAAGGAGAATCAGGCAACCTGCTCCTAATGCTTTTCCACCTCGACTTCCTCCTTAGCCTTGGTGACATGTTCTTCAGCCTCCTTTTTGGCAAGAACGACCTCATTTTCAATAGTCGAAACTTGCTACGCAACCTTCTCCAGAAAGCTCTTCACTTTATTTAGTTCATCCTCACTTTTGAGGAACTTGAAGTCTGACCTTACGACTGCATCAATACTTTATTCATAATTCAAAATGATACAGACAGAGTTTGAAAGGGCAGCGCGGCAGATTTAAACATATCAGCTTTTACAAGTGAGCTCAAGCTCTTATTCAGCAGAACGCATTGAGAGCTGGAGTGCTAATGTTATGGATATTTTTATGACTACATAAATGGGCTGGTAAAAACCCATTGAAATGGTCTAATAGGCTGACTCAATGGACAAAGGCTTAACTTGCCAGTATTCGGCTCACGGAAGCAAGCCCTCATATTATAAGACGTCCAGTTCGTAGACAAACTTTTAGTCCTCAAGACAACCAGCTCGCATGGAGAAGCTCTCAATTCGCTGACCTTAGGTCGTTCAACTAGTAGAAAAGAGCTCTCTCTCTTAAACCTCTGCTCAGTCATAGTTAGAGCTGTTTAGTACCTAGCTCCAGCTCGCCCAGAACAAGATTCAGTCTGTGACTTGACGTGCATGATAAAATTTTTTCAGAAGGTAGTGGCTTAATTTAAGGAAAACTCAACTACCAAACCTGGAGATAAAATCAGACCCTTGACTTGGTGGAGTCAAATCCCTAAAATTGTAGACATAATTTTGAGAAATGTAATTAATATTAAAATTTTTTCCTATTTGTATTGTACTCAAACTGTAGCTATCTCTTTTATAAATAATGGCTAAAAAATTATTGTAAGGGAGGGACACAAAAAGACACAAAATATATAATATATTATCTCTTTGCCAAAATAATCAGAGATAAACAATTCTTTGGGCTGAACCATATAAAAACCTTATTGTACTCTATGTTCTTCCCCTCTGCCTCTCTTTGTTTTTGATTTGTTTTGTGTTAATTGCAGTATTGAGTTGAAAAACTTGGATCGACCAGATTTGCACGTCGACAGAAACTAGCCTTAAAAACTATGGTGAAATTGAATAACTAAAAACTATAGCAATTTAGGGTGTCTTTAGCACTGTTTTTAAAAATTATTTTTGAAAATGCAAAAAAAATTGTTTTAAAAATGATGTTATAAAAAATACGTGTTTGGTAGTGTTTATTAAAAATTGTTTACAAAAATTGGAAAATGATGTAAATATATTTAGTTTTATTCTTAAAATGGGTGAATAGTCATTTGGCAAAAATTATGTTTTATTTTGTAAATATATTATGAAAATGATGAAAAACAATATATATATTATTTCAATTTCTTAGTTATAACTTTTAGAAATTTATTTTTCACTTTCAAAGAAAGATTTTTTGAAACGGACAACCAAACAACTTTTAGCTATTTTTCGTTTATAAAAACAAAAAACACATCAAAACACCACCTAATATTCCCATTTTTCTTCTCTTTTCTTTTTCCTCTCGGCTCTTGCCTTAACATTTCCCAACCCAATTCTCTTGTGTACCATACATGAATTCGTGTAATTTGCCATTCATTGCATGATGTCCTTGTATCCACGGAATTGGACATTTGTCCATTTGTTTTTCCCCCAAACTTGTTGGAGTGTATTTAGTAACACCTTGGGGCGCATTTAGGGCAAATCAACTTAATAGATTATGTGTTGCCCTTAGCAGCCATTTGGGTTCCTTTAGTAATATTTATCCTTTAAGACTTAAACTTGGGTGTAACTTAATATATCTAACTAGTGGCCTGGTTTTAAAGAGATTTGCGATATTTCCACTCTTCGAAATTGTATGCATGCCTGAAATCATTAATTTTTATTTTATTTTTTTAAATTTCAATATTATCCTTGTTAATTTTAACAAAACTTATTCCTTCTAACAAAACTTTGCCACGCTTGCATCATATGTCTTCGTGAAATTGTGGAAGGTCCGCCGATGATGAAAACCACCGCCATCACCACCACCAATTTGGGTTGGGCTTGGACATTCAATTGTCAGAATGATGAAAATTGAGAGGTTGGATTGAGTACTCCAGCTAATTAATGAAGAAGATTTTGGAAGCTCAAAAGCCTCTCGAATACTAACTTCTGTTGTAATAAATTTAACTTGTTTCAGGGAACTACAACTTTTGCCTCTAGTTAAAGAGTAGTGGCACGAGTTAATATCCCAAGCAACCCATTAATGAATGAAAAAAAAAATAATAATAATACAAACGACAAATCAATGAATGAAATTATTTTTGAGTTGTTTGTGGTCCTGTCAATTTTTAAATCATTAACTTATATTTTTAGGGTACATATAAAAATTCTACTAAAAAGATCATATTAGTAGAAAACCAAAAAGAAAAAACCTTATGTGAGGTGATCTCACCGTACCACTAGTAAGATCATCCAATAAAATCGGATCATGTCCCATTAATTTACGTTGGGATGTTGACCTTTTAACTTATCAAAGAAAATTATGGAAGGTGGCAAAGTCTTATTGGGCAACCTCACCACATTAATGGTGAGACTACCCCATGGAAAATTTGCTCGTACTTGTAGAAGCTTTACTTTAAAAGTCATAATAGAAACATTCTAACATTACCCTTAATTAAAAAGGTAAAGAATGGTGATATTTCCACCCCTCAAAATGTATGCACACACCTTTCATTTGCCCACCCCATTAAAAAAATTAAAATTTCTTTAATTTATTTTTAAACTTCTCTTGATATGAGATTACTTTTTTTTTTTTTTTTTAATTTTTTTATTATACTTTAATTTTATAAGTTCACCTCATATATACTTATTTTATTATTTATTTAATTTTATAATATTAATATTATTTCAACGTTGAGAAAACTTCATTTTATTTTGGACAAATGTCAAACGAGCTTTATTGATGTTTTTTTGGTTTGAAAAAGGTACTTCAAATTCCTTTTTATACCCAAACATATCTACTATTATAAATCAAAGACTAAATTCAGTCAAGGCAAGACACCAATTACTATGAGAGATTCACAATTATGTTCAATTATGATTTTTTGTATTTATTCAGTACTTAAGTTATATCATCTAAATGTTCTATGAATTGTTTGAATGAATTTTTTTAGACCAAGAAACCTCCACTTATATACTACAACTTTTTAGTACTAAAAATTTGAGTTATAAGATACGCCAACACATGTGTGATGAATTGTTTGAGTGAAGTGTTTTACAATAAGAAGCTGAAGCTGACACTTACATACAGCAAACTTCTTGGCACTAAAACAACAATTAATTTAAAACTTTACCCTTTTACAACTAGTTTTGTTTAAAGATTTTGTTTCATTCTCTGTACTTTGCCACTATTAGCTGAACCGCGACCTGAGGATGCTGTCTTAGCAGGTCTCTGCAGTGTATTCTGATTGCGACTATCGTCTAGATCTGTTCGTTGGAGAGGATGCTGGCTTGCTTGTTGTCTTCCACCCTGGGGAGGATTCTCACTTGGCGATAGGTTCTCATGCTGCCTCTGAATGAATGCTTGGATGGTCCGGGTTAACACTCGTTGTGCATCCTCTACTCTGCCTTACCTGTTTGCTACAACTTACATTGACAAGCTTACATTTACCAACTTAAAAACTCATATCTGAATCAAAGTCTCGGCAAGCTTACAAAATAAAAATATTTCATTTTAAATTCAATTTAAATATTTACATTCACAAAATAAACCAACTTAAATATTTCTATTTCATTCACAAGCTCACATTCCAAACCAAAGTCTTGACTACCTACAATGAAACTTGTATATGAAGAGTTTCATGTTTGCAAGACACTATTGTCAATCTTATCATGATATTTCCATTGCAGAACTTAAAAACCTAGACATGTTTTTGGTTGATGAAATAGATATCTGTAATAGATGCATGACTGATACATGTGACAGTTAATCCTGTCTTCATAAATATTATGAAAGTCTATTTTGTTAGTCAGTTGTGGTCAGAGTTGCTGTTTGCTTTACTAATTCAGATTAATGGTCCCAATAATATTTAATTGGTATTGGAAACCGGCAAATGAAAGCATACGCAAACACTGTAAGCATAACCCTACCTCAACCACTGTTTCCACAAATGGGGTTCCTTTTTTAATTAGAATCTAACCAACACTTTCGTCGTCTTCTTCTTAATTCTTCAGTACTTGGATAATAAGATAAAAATTGTAAACACCTATTGCCTTCGATCTTGTTTAAAATCGTTGTGATTGCTGGCAGCTTCGTGGTAACTACTGAAGCAAGCAATTATTGTTGAGGTAAGAGCTTCGTAATTTCATATCACTAAATTGAGTCTAATGTTATCGTGAGGCTTTTATTCTTTTAAGACTCAAACTTATGAATATCTTGCTTTCGAAAATAATAACAGCATTGTGGACTGAATCGCGTTAGAATTTTCATAGAAAAAGAGAGATAATTGATCTTATCGTTGAATGTTTTTTCTGAGGTGGAACTTTCTTAGAATCAATCTATAAGTACAACGTAGTAAAAACGTCTAAGATTTGTTAATAATGATGCTATTGGTCCTTTTCGGTGTGGAAATAATTTTGTGATAAAAATAGAAGAGCAAGAAATCAAACACCAATGAGATTCCAAGTGTCTCTTTCACTGCAATATAGCTGGACTCTAATTCACAGCGATAGATGCTTAAATGTCAGAATTCATGCATGAATTTTCCAAGATACTGTTCTAATTCTGCTTCTGCCCTTGTCAACACGAACTTAAATTTTGCGTTGAACTCGATATAAATTTCCAAGAAGGAGCATTACACATAAAGATTATTCATTTCAATCAATCAAAACATGCATCTTATCATATAATTAGTCAATGCTTGGGTTATTTTCCCAGCAACCGACATTTATTAGTTTTAAATTTAGGAAGATTTCAATAGACCTTGACTCGTGAGAATCACGATGGATAGTTATCTAGGTGATGATGATTTATGATAACGTTGCTTTTTCATGTATAGGTTGATCCATTGAGCTGACTTTAGAATTCCCATAAGATTTCAAATAATAGGCTTTTAGTTTTAAAGAGGATCTAAACAAGAACATAAATTTGAAATTCACAGTGTGGAATTATGATGATATAATTAAATTCAAAGATTTCTTAGTATTGATAGAGGATTTTGAGGATAAAAATTGCATTAGATTGGATGTTAATGGTAGCATTTACGAAAAATTCGTCTTTTTCTTTGAAGAACCCTCATCCATCAAAAAGAGTTCCAAAATCGGGTTCTCGTACTGTCTGAAATATGTCATATCAATATTGTAAAGCTTTATGGTTATTGTTTGCACAAAGAAATATAAGTTTTTGACATATGAGTACATTACAATGGGAAGCTTATTTCGTGTTCTACAATATCACAACAAAGCTATTAAGCTTGATTGGAGTAACTGGGTGAACATTGTCAAGAGTGTAGTAGTGCAAGCCTTGTCAATTTTGCATCATAGCATCGGATATCATCTATTGTTCTGTATGATCTCTCAAGTAAAATTAATAATTGAATGCATTCGTTCTTGACTTTCGTTCGACTAACTTATATATTTTGATCCATCCAATAGAACTACACTAGCATGTACATGTAGATGTTATGCTTTAGGTAAATTAATTTGTTCATTTTTTTTTCATGCTTTTCAATCGTCTTTACATTCTTTACTATAATCATTGTTAGAATTATTTAGTAACTACAAAAGCACACTTCAGTTGTCACTAATTAAATATCCTATACTTACTACTGTCTTACTCTCTTGATTGATTACATTGAAATCTTTATCATAATTAATGAATGCAAATTTTTTATTCCAATATTGGCAAAACAAAATTCGACACTAATTTACCTAAACAAAGTTTTTGTCCTCTATTAGAAGACCTTGATTTGCGAGCTTTAGGCTAGATGATAGGTCCACTGAGCTAGACATTTAATATTCAAAGATTTGTAACAAAATGTTCCAATAAATTACTTTTAGTTTGTGGTCGGTAAGCCATTAATTCTATCAACAAACTTTGTCATTAATCATATTAATACTAGGGTAGAATTGGGCTTCAGACCCTTTTCGACAGACATGTGCACTGTCACTATAATTATTCAAGCATTCTATGCTTTTTCCCCTTTTAATGTTTATTGACCCATTGCCCATTTCTATTAGCTTTGTTAATTGACAACACTTCCTTTCACGGTAAAACAAGTGCTCTTACTTGTAGAGCATGGCTAGATTAGAAGACCTTGACTTGTATGCTTCACATGGATGATTGGTCCACTGACAACCACCAGATAAACAACTGTGTAGATTTGAAAGCTCTCTTCATGTAGCAAATGACATTGACTCCCGTTTTTATGTCACAGAAGTCAGGAATGCACGAAATTTCCAAGATGTTGCGTGGGACAAGACAAACTTAAGTTTCACGTTGAACCTTGATATAAGCTTGCCAGAGGCATTTAGCAGAATTAATAAACCAAAACAGCTTAAACATGGTGTCCTCTCCCATTATTTTCAAAATGCTGATAATATGGGCTGCCATTTTCATATCCATTGAAGCCTCCCAATTATCATCTACAGAACTAGAAACAAAAGCTCTCTTAAATACGGGATGGTTTAACGACAGTTTTGCCAACATTAGTCATTCTATTCATTGCAACTGGACTGGTATTGTTTGCAATAAGGCTGGGAGTGCCTTGGAGATACATTTCTACCATTTCTACTCTCAACCGCCAGAAATGGAGCTTGGCCAATTAAACTTCTCCTGCTTCCCAAACTTAAAAGTTCTTTCTGGTTCAGATGTATTATTGTCTGGAAGTATTCCGTCACAAATTGGTGTTCTTTCGGAACTTAGTGTGTTGGACTTACACGCCAACAATCTTACAGGTAAGCTAACAATTTGCTTCCTTTCTCTGTAAGCATTGATTTTTAAAATTTACAAATTCTTTATATTCTTAAATAATTTTTAGATTCATTGAATTTCTATACGAGAGAATTAATTGATGTGAACTTCAGATTTCAATATTGGTAAATTAAGATAGCCTCTAGATTTTAGAGTCATTAAAATGTCTCCTCCAATTTCTTATTAAACCTTCAGAATACTCTAATTAACATGTATCAAATGCACAATACCCTTCCAAACTGAAAATTTTAGTTATACAACTGCCCCTTCTATGGAACAATTTCTTATTATTTATTTTCCCCCGCTAGCTGCCCACAGATTTACACTGACCTGTTTCCTTAAATACGCAGGTACTATCCCCATAGAAATTGGAAACTTGAAGAATTTGATCAACTTATCTCTTTCAGATAACAAATTGTATGGCTTGATACCTATTACGATTGGAGGACTTTTGAACCTAGTAAACCTAAACCTCTCTAACAACAAAATTAGAGGAACAATACCACCTGAGATCATAAACTGCTTGAACTTGCAGAAATTGATATTGAGTGGAAATCATATAAGTGGAAACATTCCACAACTACCTTTATTAAATTACTTAGATCTTTCTTATAATAACCTTTCTGGCACCATCCCCAATTATCTGCATGGAAATTTAAATTACTTAGATCTTTCTCATAATAACCTTTCTGGCACCATCCCCAATCCTCTGTCTGCAAATTTAAATTATTTGGATCTTTCTCATAATAACCTTTCTGGCACCATCCCCAATTCTTTGCATGCAAGTTTTCGTATAGACTTGTCGTACAACAATTTAGAAGGTCCTGTCCCGGATTCATTACAACTTGTCCCAGATTTACAACTTTTGAACAATAAAGGTTTGTGTGGTCAAAATCAAGGGTTGAATCCTTGCCTGCTTGACAAACCTGCACCTTCTTATTCTATCATTCCGATTATTACAATGTTTCTTTTTATTAGCATATCATCTTCTATTATAATTTGTGGATCATGGTTTCTCCTTGAAAGATGTATTAATAAGGGGCCTAAACTCAATGTAAGAAGAATCAAGAGTGGAGATATGTTCTCCATATGGAATTATGATGGTAGAATTGTATTTGAAGATATAATTGAAGCAACAAATGACTTTGACATTAAATATTGTATTGGAACTGGAGGTTATGGTAGTGTTTATAAAGCACAACTACCAAATGGAAGAATTGTTGCATTGAAAAAGCTTCACTCTGTAGAATCTGAAGAGCCAAATTTCATAAAAAGTTTTGAAAATGAGGCTAAAGTACTTTCTGGAATACGACATCGCAACATTGTGAAACTTTATGGTTTTTGTCTACATAAGAAATGCATGTTTTTGGTTTATGAGTACTTGGAAAGAGGAAGCTTGTTTTGCATCTTAAACAATGATGATGAAGCTATTGAACTAAACTGGTTCAAGAGGGTAAATATTATAAAAGATATGGCTCATGCTTTGTCTTACTTGCATCATAATTGCTTACCAACAATTATTCATCGTGACATATCAAGCAACAACATATTACTTAACTCAGAATTAGAGGCCCTTGTTGCTGATTTTGGCATGGCTAGGCTTCTACAACCGGACTCATCCAATAGAACTTTACTGGCGGGAACTTATGGATATATTGCTCCAGGTAAACTACCCAAATATTCTTTTAATAATTCGTTATATATGAATTTTATTTTCATTAAATTGGTTTTTACAAATATCATCGAAATATAATGCTTGTTCTGCTTTGAAGTAGATAAAATTGAATGATGAATTAAATACATTTTATTAATCATGTTATTCAATACTTGTGGAAAATCAACCTACAATTAATTAATATTCTATTTCAGAAGAAAGGTGATTTCTTTGCTTTATCTCATTGGCTTCATTTCTTTTGTAGAACTTGCCTACACCATGATTGTGACAGAAAAATGTGATGTTTATAGTTTTGGAGTGGTGACTCTTGAAACATTAATGGGAAAACATCCTACAGAACTTTTATCATTATTATCATCATCTTCATTTGACAGAAGCATAAGGCTAATTGATATATTAGACCCTCGCCTTCCTCCTCCTGTGGATCAAATGGTTGTGCAAGACATAGTTCATGTTTCAACCATAGCATTTGCATGCTTGCACTCTAAACCAAAGTGTCGACCTTTAATGGAGTGTGTGTCTAAAGAATTTCTCATTTGCAAGACACCAATGGCTTACAATTTTCAAGAAATGTCTATTGCACAACTTAGAAAATAGGAAATGTAACTAGTCAGTAAGCATGAAAATTTATAAATGCATTTCCTGCTCTTTATCAAAGTGATTACTTGTTGTCTATTAGTTGTTTACCTTGCCATAAACTTGATGACTGATAATTCTTTCAACTTCATGCTCAAAATCTACGTATAAACTGGTTGATTTTAGTTGATGTTGTTGTTGGATTAAAAAAATAATTAGTTTTAAAAATTTTGGGGTGTTAGATAAATGTAGATAAATTTAGAAGGGATATTTAATCTGTACCTAAAACATCGTTATAGACAAAGAAATGATAAAATCAAGTAGAATTACTCAACAACTATCTCCATTGGCTTCACGGACTAATCTTTTGCATAGGATGTCCATCATTTAAAAATTATTCAATTCAATAATAATTAAATTATGACAAATGTCATTTATAGTTTGGAAAGCACACATTATTTTTTAGCATCCTATACTGCCACCTCTATTTTTCCTGTTTGTTGACATAACGCTGATTCCTAATCTTATTTGTTGACACAACATCGATTCCTAATCGATTAACTTATTGACATAAGTCTTGAGTAAGGTCAAGCAATCTTTATAAGTATAATGCATGAGTTTAGTTACAGAGTACTATGTATTACTACTCACTTCAGTCAACGGTGACAGTTCAAGGAAAAGTAAAGTGGAATAAGTGTTTGTATATATATAAATAAAATAATTAAATGGTTCTTTCCCTTGACAAATTATTTTCATTCATAATGCGGGCATCCATTGGATACTAAAGTCCAATGTTGTCAAAAACATAGGCAATGTTACTGTATGGATCCAGAAACATTTTAAGAAAAGTTCGATCTAGAAACGTTTCATATCTAAAGATTAAAAATATTGTTCCTTCACACTAGAATAAGTTTTGGCAATTTTTGGAGCAAAGCTAGAAGACCTTGACTACAAGTGGATGACTGATTCACTGAACTTGACAATGTAGGTTGACAGTAAATAACTCACTAGTGCTCTTTTAAGACTTTTATCAAACACTTGGTAGATAACTTTTAACAACACTAGTAACACCTAAGAGTTTGTTTAAATGGTCTTACAAATACAAGTAACATAAAATAATGGCAAGAACACAGACAAGCTAAGAATGAAATCAAATCACAATACAACATATTAGATTTTATGTGATTTACCAAATGGCTACGTTCACGGAGGTCACTGATTTTACTAGTACAAAAATGATAAGGCTATAAGAGATTATCTCTGCTCACAAACTATCTTCTCCCTTTAGTTTTGAATCTTTCGATGTCACAAGCTCTTAAGTCTAAGCTTTCTTTGTTGCTCACAACTTGTAGAGACATAGTCCTCTCTTACTAAAGACTTTCTTAATACCACAACAATATATTTTAAGAGATTTTCAAAAAATTATAACAAAGCGCACCTAACCAAGAAATTGCAAAATATCCCCAAAAACTACCACACATGTTAACGGGACCTAAACTAGATTCTCTATAACTCTTCTCTGGAGGGTCTCGTCGGGCACTACAACGAACCTCTCGTAACCCTACTAGCGGTTGGAAGAGATCCGCGGAGTGAACCCCTAATTTCTTGCCCATTTGACTTTTCTTTAACTAAATTGATTTTCGTTCTTTGAAAATAGTTGGGTTGGTATAATTTTTCGAAAATCGATTTAAAACAAGTTCTAATAAAAATTCGACAGCATAACGACTGTATTTTTAAGGTTTCTAAAATTTTTCGGCAAGAAAATACATTTCTGTTATTCTCAATCACCACCCAACTTTTTTTGTCCACAAATGTGCATTTCAATCACATTCACATATCAATCAACACATGATAAATACCATTTTGTATATATATATATATATATGTTATACAAAAGATATCATGCTATTTACATCACAGAACATTATGATACAAATGTTTCAAAAGTGTTTCAAATGCGCAAAGTGGATACATGCATTTTCTTTATGTCAAGTTTCAAAATGTAAATATAATTTGCGTGATGTATCCTTCGGTTTTTGCCCACCTATATTTTTTATGATGTATTTATTTTCCCCTGGATTTTATGCAAAAGTACTTGAACAATTTATACACTGCAACAAAGGAAATTTTGTTAGTTAAATCAATGTAGGAAATATGATAATGATTGCATAAAACTTTATAATTTATTTATTTATTTTTGAAATTCGCTTTATAATTTATTTAACTGTTATAAAGTTTAACATAAAACTTATTACTAAAATTACCATGTGTATCCTTAAAGCTCTTAACCACACGACGACTAACTACGCTGCTCAATGTGGTAAGTCATATGGCGATTTTCAACTAACACTAACCGTGACACTACTAAGATATTTCGATAGTTACGCGAGAAATTTACTATATCGCAAACGTAGGACGAAATGATCTATAATCTGGGCAACTACATGCAGAATTTCCTGCATAACATATCATAGTGCTAAATATACTATAACTCTTTTACAACTACATGCGAAATTTTCTGCATCGTATATTTTAGTGTAAAATCAGTTACTAATCTTGGTGACTACGAGCGAAATTTTTTGCATCGCCATATAGCGTTAGATGATCTACCAATCTTAGCAACTATGAGTGAAATTTTCTGTATTGCCACATAGTGCTAAATAACAGATAAAACAGAGTTATACATATGGTCTTTGAAAATCTTTTTCACTAAGTGCGGTAAGCACCAAAACCATTTCTTTTCAACGCTTTCAACTGAACTTAAAACTCAAATTTCTTGAAAACACTTTGTTCTCAACTTTCATTTCTAAAATTGACGAGAGAACTTCTTAAAGCCAAAAAAAAACTTGTAACATGAAAATCATTTCATATTACATTTGTAGTAATGTAACACTTACCTTGATCCAAAACGGTCTAAGAGCTTCAACGGGCCTCTCGTGCTCTGCTTGCTTGCTCCTCACGTACATAATATAATTTTACTCAAAATATGCTACAAATGACTACTCAAAGCTATAAATGAAGCTTTCAATGCAAGTCACCAATTTAAAAACTCTTTTGACTACAACCTTTTTATCTAAGTTCTAACTTAACTGAAGCTTTAATTTTTCGATTTCTTTCTACGAACCTGATTTATTATCACCTAGGAACACTCTTAAACACTCGGAATAATTGTCTGAAGCTCGAAACGAAAAATCCCGATTTTAGACCCCCTTGGGCCGAACCTATGCTAGGGAGCAATCCCTAGCTTTTCTTCATTTTGTTTTTGCTCCAAACATCTCCCTATCTCTCACTTAGATTAGCCACGAAGCGAATTCGAAAGAAAACGACCGCTGGATGAAGGTTCTTAGTCAAAAATCCCTATTTTCACCACTTTTTAATGCACACTTTTACCCCACTTGCACAATAAACTCAATTCTTTCATATCTAACATTATTTCACTCAAATATAATCAAACATATTCATTTCATGCATTAAAAAGAGGCTTTTACATGAAATCCCTTAATGCCCTTCAACTTAGGCTTAATGACACTCCATTGTCTCTACACTTGGTTTTCTCAATTCTATCCTTTCTATATCATTTTCTAAGCTCTAATAAGCTGAATTCAAGCTTAAATGGATCAAAGCTCAATGAAGTCAGGTACCATTTCCTTGGCCGTGACCTACACACACACACACACCATACATTGCTTTTTTCAACTTTTTTTTTTCATTAAATTACTCTCTTAGGTATTTTATCAAACACAATAACTACAATTAAATTCATTTCCAACCGTTTTTAATCAAGTCTTAAGGTTTCCTACATGAACCTTAACTCTAGTTCTTTGTTGGTTTCTTACAACTCAAGCTTCCTTTTTAATTACTCATGACTATAATACTGATTTACATTGAAATCCTATCGACAACACATCAAGCAAACAACCCAATCCATCATCACATCATATATCAAAACTGCTATCATATTTGATAGAATGGATGAAAACTCACCTTAGGATGATTAAATTTTTGATTTCCTAGCTTGATTCACTCTAGAATGTTGTTTGGAGGCTTTAAAAAGGATTTGAAATAGCTTTGATCTTCTCCCCTTTTCTTCTTCCTCTTGCCGTCCCTCACTTGCCTCTCTCCCTCTCTATTTTGTTTTGATAATTTGCTAAGTGTTAGTTTACTAACACTAACACATCTATATATAGCCATACTAAAGGGTAACAATGACTATAATGCCCTTCTTTTAGTTTATTTCATCACTAACTTCTATTATTCTAAGGGTTAGATGACTAATCACTTACACATCTATGTAAAATTCTTATTTTGAGAAAAGACCATCTTAACCCTTACTTATATATCTCTTATTTGTAAAAAGACCATTTTGCTCTTCTATGACTTTTCCTTACTATTAGAGTCAAAGACTTCTAACATTTTCATTAACATTTCAATATGACTTATAAAGACCATATTAACGAGATTTATCATTTTCATCTCATAATCTAGCTTCTAACACTAGGAAGTTCAAAATCAAGAATAGGGGCTTACACATGTAGTTATTTTGAGACATACATAAACAATCTCTACCTTGTCAAAAAGAAACTTCAACCCATGGAAATTAGGAAAAACTTTAATTTAGTCCCTGAAGTTTTAAAAAATATCAAGTTGTTAAAGCTCTTTTAGAAAAAGCTATTTTCATCCTTAATTTTTCCAAAACTTTTCAATAAAATTAAAATTGTCAGTCAACTGATGGTCAACGTTAACAGAATGCGTAGAAAAACTTTTTTGCCCTTGATAGTGGTTAGTAATACATAAATTACCAAATTACCCTCATAAAATAATAAATTTATAAGTTAAATTTTCTAAAATGTCCCTGAATTTAAGTTGTTAAAATGTAATTTAACAACTTAAATTTGGGGACATTTTAGAAAATTTAATTTATGAATTCATTATTTTATAAAGATAATTCGGTAATTTATGTGTCACTAACAACCATCAAAGGCAAAAATATTTTTCTACACATTCTGATAATGATAACCATTAGTTGATTGATGGTTTGGACTTTTTTGAAGAAATTTGAAAAAGTTAGGGATAAAAAAAATTATTTTTAAAAGAACTTTAAAAATCTGATATTTTTTAAAACCTAGGGACAAAAATGAAATTTTTCTTGAAAATTATTGGATAACACTCGTGTTTATAACACCTTCACCTTGATAAGAAAAACCCCCTCGCAACAAACCTCAAGTGGTGAGGTGTCCATTTAAATTCAACAAGAGCAAATATTTTATAAGCTCAAGTAATGCCTAAACTTGTCTCTTGTAACTGGTTTGGTGAGCATATCAGATGTGTTTTCATCCTTGTGAACCTTTTTAGTGGAAACTTCACTCGTCGCAATCCAATCTCTTATTCTATGAACTCGGATGTCAATGTGTTTGGTTCTTACATGAAACACTTGATTCATAGTTAAAGCAATTGTAAACCCTCGATTCTATTTATGTTTTACTAGTATCACTCTAGTAGTAGCTTTTAAAGTTGAATTTATTTTCGCAACGCGAGTAGAATATAAATTAGAGGACCCAAGAGAATTAGAGAATGAGATAAGAGTGTATTGGGTGAGATAAGCTTACATTCCAAAGTCAAAAAGTTAAAAAGTTTCTCCAATGAGATTTAGCCAAATTTGATAAAATTTGTGGTGCCTAAGTGAGCAATTTGGAACCCTTTGATTGGTGAATAGAATTAATGGTTTGAAGTGGTGACAAGTGGACCAATTAGCATTAAACTTATCTATTTAGGGGTCAAAATGGAATTAAGTAAAGATCAAGCGGCTAAGTTGTAATTAAAAGAAAGGATTTTTTTTAGAAAAATTTTCCACTATAAATAATTGAAGCAAAGCCATTTCTTCATTCATTTTTGGCATTCAAAAACCGAGAGTGAGAGAGAGGTTGGAGGCTAACCATAAGGAAGGCGAAAAACAAGGGAAATCAAGTTATTTTCTTTAAGTAATTCATCATCAAATTACTTCTTGCCATCAACCAAAGTATTGTGTGCAAATTTGGAGTAAGATTGAAGTCTAAATAGGTGAGTTTCATTGGATTGATTTAATTTAAATCACCTAGAAACCCATTTCTATCTTGCTTCCAAGTCTTAATTTGAGTTTAGGGATTGAATCTAGATTGGTTGATGATGGTTTTCATGATTATTGTGTTAGATATGAAAAAAATAAGTTGGTTGTGACAGACCCCGTTTCTGCACTTCCATTTCCGTACAGACGGCAGCCTGTCGGTAACCCCACGGTAACCCTCCAGCCTATATGTAATCCAACTGAAAGATTCCCGTGAAGCTAAGCCGTTTTTCCCTATTGAAAACTTTTTATTACACATTTATATAATAGACTTAGTAAAAATTTGGGCAGCATAACAGCTATTTTTCTGAGATTACCACCCTGCGAATTTGGTAAAAACTTTAAATACTTCTAAAATCAATTGGTTTCCCCTACATTTCTGGGCCTCAGGCCCTCAATTTATCAATTCACAAATAACCACAAATATGTCATCAATTTTCAAAATAATTTAAAACACAAAACAGTATGTCATGCATCTATAGTTAATTATACATGTTCAAAAATAAGAGAAACTTATATATTATGTCATATACAATTAATTAAGTATTTCCCAAAATAAACTACATTTATACAATCACAGCAGTACAAAGCACTCCCGACTCAATCTGCCTAGTCTTGGACTGGAGTCTCTAATCCTGAAGTACCTGTACCTGTACCTGCATCTGCCCCTGGGGAAGTTTTGTTTGTAAAACATAAAACAGTGTAAGCTACACTTATTTTCATTTTATCTTTATAAAAATTCCTCCCTTAGTTTTAAAATACTTTATAAACCTCTCATCACTGTAATATAAAAGTTAATTTTTCTCTTAAAACCATTTTTCAGATAAATGCATGGATAACTTATTTATGTAAATATCATTCAATTCCATTATAAAACTAAAGGATACGATAAATTGTCGTATAATTTCAGTTCTCTACATAAAATGTAAATAGTGGTGGCATTATTGTTTTTGAAAAATCTCTGAATAAAACAAGCCAACCACTAATAGTCCGTACCACATGGTATTCTAGGTATGGAGCTGAATATTACCTCGCTCCGCCTTCCCGGAATTTTTCCTCGTTCAGGCCATCTATCCGGTATTACGTAGCAAAATTTTTCCTTCGCTATGGAGCGACATTTTTTTCCTCGCTCAGGTGGAAGCTAGCTAATAATATACCCTATACGTGCATTAGACGACATATTAAACTAAACCAATGACTCGACACAATCCTCCCCTGCGGGTTTCCGCCCGCTGTTAGTGACAGACACTCCCAACACTGCCAATGCACGTTTCGGGTACTCAACCTCAACCGAAAATAACTGTAGCATCTACCAAGCATACCATATGTTCAATATATATTTCCATCAATTTTTTTTTTCACCACAAATACTTATCTCGTATAAGCTTTTCAAATTTAAAAAATCCACATCTCATATAATCATTTATAGTCCATACAAAATATTTTTCATACAATTTCATTTATTTCAAAGTCAAACTATAACATATCATAACACAAATTTTAAAACATTACATCCAAAATATTTTGAATAACACTCACCAATTATTGATTCAAGAAATTACAAGCTTTCGGGTTCCCTTGATTCCCAATATAGTTATTACTGTTCTAAAATTAAATCTACAAAGTAATATAATATATAAAATGTTTTAATACGGCTGCCCTATAAACAAAATAGCCTTACAAATGATTTCTACACTTAAAAACGAGTCCGTAGACGTGTCGAGAGCTAAATTTCGAGTTCGGGAGGTCGGAGAACTTACCTTCGTCGTACGTGGCGGCAGACGGCGATTTTTCGATGTCGAATTCTGGCGACCTTGGTGGTGGGAGGTGTGGCTAGGTGAGTTTTGTTGTCCTCGACAGACTGATCATGAAATTGAGGTCGATCGGCGTCGGAATCGCTTTGTTTGGCCGGAATCTAGAAAAATAAAAGTTGGTTAACGGCCTAACTTCCTCTACTGAAACGAAGACCCAAACGGTGATAAAAATTGACAAAATTGGTACCTATAGAATCTACGTCGCACGAGCTTTCCAACGGTACCACGATCGGCCAAAACGGAGGTCGGATGTGGTCGAAACGAGAGGTCGAAGTTAGGCTCGCGAAAATGAAATCTGCTGGAAATCTGAGGGGAGAGAGAGGAAATGAGTCGGCTGGAGGAAGAAGATGATGATATAATCCGGTCGAATTACGATTTGCCCCTCAAGTTTTTAAAAATTACAATTTTATCCTAAACTTTTAAAAATATAACTTTTTAGTCCTTGCACTATTGCCCAATTTTTATAAAATTTTTCAATTTCACTATTTCTTCAATATTTCTTTTAATACCATTTTTATACCTCTCAATCAATTATTTTACCACTTCTTGAGCTCTAAATCGCATCCGTAAATTTCATCATAATCCAATTTTGCATTTGGACACTCTCAATTATTTCTTTATTTCATAAATAAAACATACTTGTACAATACATATATAATACTAAAATGGGGAGGACATATTAGAATTTCTTCCTCCCTTAAAAAATTTCGTCCTCGAAATTTATAAAACTCATCAGCGCCTACTGAAATAATTGGGGATATTTATGTTTCATTTGATCCTCATGCTCCCATGTGGCCTCCTCTATATCATGATTCCTCTACAATATCTTCACTAAGGGGATGACTTTACTACGTAGAACCTGTTCTTTACGATCTAAAATCTGAACCGATTCCTCTTCATAAGCTAAGTTTTCCCTAAGCTCCACAGGTTGCTCTCTAAGTATATGGGAGGGATCTGGGATATATTTTCGAAGCATGGACACGTGAAATACGTTATGAATTTTATCCAACTGTGGTGGCAACTTCAACTTATACGCTACCGATCCTACTCTGTCCATAATCTCGTACGACCCAATATAGCGCGGACTCAGTTTACCACGTTTTCCAAATCTAAGTACGCCTTTCCAAGGGGATATCTTGAGGAATACTTTATCTCCAACTTCGAATTCAAGGTCTCTACGGCGATTGTATGCATAACTCTTTTGCCGATTGCCTGCTATCTTGAGTCGATCCCTGATAACTTTAACTTTATCTGTAGTGATCTGAACAAGCTCGAGACCTATCAGTTTCCTCTCACCTACCTCATCCCAACACACTGGAGTCCTGCACTTTCTTCCATAAAATGCCTCATATGGGGCCATACCTATATTGGCCTGGTAACTGTTATTATAAGCGAACTCCATAAGTGGTAGGTGTATATCCCAACTACCCTTGAATTCCAGAACACATGACCTGAGCATATCTTCAAGTGTCTGGATCATCCTCTCTGACTGACCATCCGTCTGCGGGTGAAAGGCTGTGCTAAAATTTAGTCGAGTTCCTAATGCTTTCTGTAGACTGGGCCAAAACTTAGATGTGAATCTGGGATCACGATCTGAAACGATAGAAACCGGCGTACCATGAAGTCTGACTATCTCATCAATGTAGAGCTGCGCTAATCTGCTAAGGGGGTAATCACTCCGAATGGGTAGAAAATGGGTGGATTTCGTTAATCTATCAACTATCACCCATATCGCATCATGCCCCCTCTGACTGCACGGAAGCCCTACTACAAAGTCCATAGTGATCTTCTCCCATTTTCACTCAGGAATAGAGAGAGGTTGCAACAGTCCTGTCGGCTTCTGGTGTTCTGCCTTGACTTGTTGACAGGTGAAGCATCGGGATACAAAAGCTGCTATTTCTTTCTTCATCCCTTTCCACCAGTAATGTTCTTTTAGGGTATGGTACATCTTCGTGCTGCCCGGATGCATGGCATATGCGGAGGAATGAGCTTCTTCCATAATTTCCTTTTTCAGATCCTCTACATCCGGTACACATAAGCGTTGTCCCATCATCATTGTACCATCTTCCTTGATAGTGAAATCTGTTCTCTTTCCATCTTCGATTTCTTTTTTTAATTTGACCAAATGGGGATCCTGTTTTTGCAATTCTCTTATCTGATCCACCAAAATGGGGCGAACATGGAAAGTAGCTAACAATGCCCCGGAGTCTGCCACATTTAATTTTACTCTCAACGATCTCAGTTCCACCAAAAGCGGAAGATACACAGTCTTCAATTGTGCTAGGGAGCTCATAGGCCTCCTGCTCAAAGCATCCGCCACTACTTTGGCTTTTCCGGGGTGGTACTCTATTGTACAATCATAATCTTTAATCAGCTCTATCCACCTCTTTTGCCTCATATTCAATTCCTTTTGAGTGAGCAGGTATTGCAGACTCTTATGATCTGTAAAGATCCGACAGGGGACACCGTATAAGTAATGCCTCCGAATCCGCAATGCAAATACAATTACTGCCAACTCCAAATCATGAGTAGGGTAGTTTTGCTCGTGCTTCTTTAGCTGTCTAGAAGCATAAGCTACAACTTTATCATTTTGCATCAACACACAATCTAAACCCTGTCTCGAGGCATCACTATATACCGTGAATCCATCTGTTCTTGTTGGTAATGTCAAAACAGGTTTTGACGTTGATCTTCTCTTCAATTCATCAAAACTTTGCTGGCAAGCTTCTGACCACTCGAACTTTTCGTCCTTTCTCGTCAGTCTGGTTAATGGGGTTGCTATCTTGGAAAAGCCCTCAACGAACTTTCTATAATAGCCTACCAACCCGAGAAAGCTCATAATTTCAGTCACATTTGTAGGCGATCTCCAATTCATGACAGCTTCAATCTTTTGGGGATCCACACTAAGCCCTTCAGCTGAAATGACATGACTTAGGAAAGTAACTCTATCTAACCACAACTGGCACTTGCTGAATTTCGCATACAACTGGTGCTTTCTTTAGGTTTGCAACACAATCCTGAGATGTTTCGCATGCTTCTCATGACTGCCTGAATATACCAAAATATCATCAATAAACACAATCACGAACTTATCCAAATAAGCTCGAAAGACCCTATTCATTAGCTCTATGAACGCGGCTGGGGCATTTGTCAACCCAAATGGCATAACTAGGAGTTCATAATGCCCATACCGAGTTCTGAATGCAGTCTTCGAAACATCTCCCTTCCGAACCTTCAGTTGATGATAACCCGATCTCAAATCAATCTTCGAATACACCCTGGATCCCTGTAAGTGGTCAAACAAATCATCAATTCTCGAGAGTGGATATTGATTTCGTATTGTCACCCTATTCAGCTATCTATAATCAATACACAACCGTAAGCTCCCGTCTTTCTTTTTCACAAATAAAACTGGAGCCCCCCATGGCAAATGACTGGGCCTTACAAAACCTTTTTCCAATAACTCTTCCATCTGTACCTTCAGTTCTTTCAACTCAGCTGGCGCCATCCTGTATGGAGTAATTAAGATTGGTTCAGTTCTCGGAACCAAATCTATTTCAAATTCTATCTCCCTATCTGGTGGCAAATCTAGGTGATCCTCCGGGAATACCTTTGGAAACTCTCTAACCACCGGAATATCTTCCAATCGAACTTTATCCTTCTTCTGTTCAACCATATAAGCCAAATATCCTTGATATCCTTTACGAAGCATCCTACTGGCTATTATGGCAGTAACTATACTAGTGGCAAGTACTTTTCGAATTCCACGGAATACCACCTCTGGTTCCCCTGGTCTGGCCAATCTAACTTTCTTCCTATAACAATCGATTGTGGCTCGATATCTGGATAGCCAATCCATCCTTAATATCACATCAAAGTCCTGAATATCCAATACAATTAGGTCAGCTGGAAACTCTTTATCTTCTATCACGATTCTGCTATCCACAATCACCTTCTTGGCCAATAAGAAATTTCCAGTAGGGATGGAAACTACTATACTACCCTCCAAGGGCTGTAATTCCGCTCTAACCTTTGCTGAAAATTGTACGGACACAAAGGAATGTGTGGCTCCAGGGTCTATCAGTGCATATGCATCATGATCTAGAACAGAAACCATACCAGTAACAACTTCTGGAGTAGCATCCGCCTCTTTCTGTGTGATAGCAAACATTCGAGCCTGGGTGCGGGGTCTGCTTGGCTGACCAGCAGAAGACACTCCTCTGCCCACTGCACCTGTAGCTGAGACTGAAGTGCCACATCCTTTGGTTTGAGAGCCTCTACCTCCCTGTCTATAACCCATACTAACCTGTGAAGAGGCTGATGAAGATGCAACCTCTGAACTAGTTGAGGTGGCTAGCTGCGAACACTCTCTCATAAAATGACCCTTCTGTCCGCAATGAAAGCAAGCTGTGCTAGAACTCTTCATCCGACACTCACCTGGATGTCTCCTTCCACATGTACTGCACTCTGGTATCGAACTCCTGGTATCACGAGAGTCTCCAGGCACTGCAAGTGGTCTAGCTGACCCCTGACTAGATGATGCTCCTCGGCTCATTTTCCTGCCACTACCCCATCTAGACTTACTCTGTCTTTTGGCGAACTTGTTGGGTCCTTCCTGTGGTTGGTTGGATCCGCTACATTTGCCTTCTGGTTTTCCCTGTTGAGATGCGACTGTCACATTTTTTTCTACTTTAAATGTAGCCTCCACCAGCTCTCCATAATGCATATGAGGAACCCATGATAAATGAACTTTGAGGCTGGGATTCAGACCTGCCATAAACCTCTTACACCTTTGCTCCTCGTCATCTGAGATGAAAGGGACAATCCAGACCAATTCAAAAAATTTCTTTTCATAGTCGGTCACGGATGTCGAGCCCTGCTCCAATCTGAAGAATTCCTCCATTCGGGCATCTTTGTAGATTTTTGGGTAAAATCGATCTGTAAACTCCCGTTGGAATATCTCCCATGTCACTCCTCCCGGATGTCGCCTCTCCAAGGCTTTCCACCAATCCTTTGCTCTGTCTTCTAAGAGGAAAGAGGAGAATAGAACTCTTTGCTCATCTGTACATCCCATCACTCTGTAAATCTCTATAACCCGATCCAACCATGCCAAGGCACTCTCTGGGTTGCCACTTCCGTCAAATGGCTTTGCTCCCAACTTATAAGCACGTTCTATTGAGCGTTTCGGTTCTTCGGGGACCTCCCGCGGTTGATGCATTGCCGCCATTAGTATCTGAGCGACTTGTTCTGCATTAAAACCCCCGCCGACTGGTTCTACGGGTGCTGACGGTCCCAGACGGCTCTGATCTATAGGGGCATTTATTGACCCCGACGCATGCTCTACCCCCTGGACGGACGGTAACTCAAGTACAGGAGCCTCTGAAGTGGCTCTATGAGGACCCCTACGACCTCGTCGATGCATAGTGCTGTGATTTCCATAAAAACAAGATCGTGAAACATTTGAAATTTTGAAAATCATATGCATGACAAATAAAATAATCAAAACATGTTTGGGTTGCTTTATATATAAAATAAAGTAAGATAAATAGTTTAGTCAATTAAAACATAAAGCATGAGATCTCATTTCAAAACCAGGCTCTGATACCAACATGACAGACCCCGTTTTTGCTCTTCCATTTTCGTACAGACGGCAACCTGCCGGCAACCCCACGGTAACCCTCCAGCCCATATGTAATCCAACTGAAAGATTCCCATGAAGCTAAGCCGTTTTTCCCTTTTGAAAACTTTTTATTACACATTCATATAATAGACTTAGTAAAAATTTGGGCAGCATAATAGCTATTTTTCTGAGATTACCACCCTGCGAATTTGGTAAAAACTTTAAATACTTCTAAAATCAATTGGTTTCCCCTAAACTTCTGGGCCTCAGGCCCTCAATTTATCAATTCACAAACAACCACAAACATGTCATCAATTTTCAAAATAATTTAAAACACAAAACAGTATGTCATGCATCTATAGTTATTTATACATGTTCAAAAATAAGAGAAACTTATATATTATGTCATATACAATTAATTAAATATTTCCCAAAATAAACTACATTTATACAATCACAGCAGTACAAAGCACTCCCGACTCAATCTGCCTAGTCTTGGACTGGAGTCTCTGATCCTGAAGTACCTGTACCTGTACCGGCATCTATCCCTGGGGAGGTTTTGTTTGTAAAACATAAAACAGTGTAAACTACACGAGCTCAGTGAGTGTTGTAAGTTTTTATTTTTATTTTATCTTTATAAAAATTCCTCCCTTAGTTTTAAAATACTTTATAAATCTCTCATCACTGTAATATGAAAAATCAATTTTTCTCTTAAAACCATTTTTCAGATAAATGCATGGATAACTTATTTATGTAAATATCATTCAATTCCATTATAAAACTAAAGGATACGATAAATTATCGTATAATTTCAGTTCTCTACATAAAATGTAAATAGTGGTGGCATTATTGTTTTTGAAAAATCTCTGAATAAAACAAGCCAACCACTAATAATCCGTACCACATGGTATTCTAGGTATGGAGCTGAATATTACCTCGCTCCCGCCTTCTCGGAATTTTTCCTCATTCAGGCCATCTATCCGGTATTACGTAGAAAAATTTTTCCTTCGCTACGGAACGACATTTTTTTCCTCGCTCAGGTGGAAGCTAGCTAATAATATACCCTATACGTGCATTATACGACATATTAAACTGAACCAATGACTCGACACAATCCTTCCCTGTGGGTTTTCGCCTGCTGTTAGTGACAGACACTCTTAACACTGCCAATTCACGTTTCGGGTACTCAACCTCAACCGAAAATAACTGTAGCATCTACCAAGCATACCATATGTTCAATATATATTTCCATCAATTTTTTTTTTCACCACAAATACTTATCTCGTATAAGCTTTTCAAATTTAAAAAATCCACATCTCATATAATCATTTATAGTCCATACAAAATATTTTTCATACAATTTCATTTATTTCAAAGTCAAACTATAACATATCATAACACAAATTTTAAAACATTACATCCAAAACATTTTGAATAACACTTACCAATTATTGATTCACGAAATTACAAGCTTTCAGGTTCCCTTGATTCCCAATATGGTTATTGCCGCTCTAAAATTAAATCTACAGAGTAATATAATATATAAAATGTTTTAATACGGCTGCCCTATAAACAAAATAGCCTTACAAATGAATTCTACACTTAAAAACGAGTCCGTAGACGCGTCGAGAGCTAAATTTCGAGTTCGGGAGGTCGGAGAACTTACCTCCGCCGTACGTGGCGGCAGACGGTGATTTTTTGGCGTCGGATTCCGGCGACCTCGGTGGTGGGAGGTGTGGCTAGGTGGGTTTTGTTTTCCTCGACACACTGATCATGAAAATGAGGTCGATCGGCGTCGGAATCGCTTTGTTTGGTCGGAATTTAGAAAAATAAAAGTTGGTTAATGGCCTAACTTCCTCTACTGAAACGAAGACCCAAACGGTGATAAAAATTGACAAAATTGGTACCTATAGAATTTACGTCGCACGAGCTTTCCAACGGTACCAAGATCGGCCAAAATGGAGGTCGGATGTGGTCGGAATGAGAGGTCGAAGTTGGGCTCGCGAAAATGAAATCTGCTGGAAATCTGAGGGGAGAGAGAGGAAATGAGTCGGCTGAAGAAAGAAGATGATGATATAATCCGGTCGAATTACGATTTGCCCCTCAACTTTTAAAAAATTACGATTTTATCCTAAATTTTTAAAAATATAACTTTTTAGTCCTTGCACTATTGTCTAATTTTTATAAAAATTTTTAATTTCACCATTTCTTCAATATTTCTTTTAATACCATTTTTATACCTCTCAATCAATTATTTTACCACTTCTTGAGCTCAAAATCGTATCCGTAAATTTCATCATAATCCAATTTTGCATTTGGACACTCTCAATTATTTCTTTATTTCATAAATAAAACATACGTGTACAATACATATATAATACTAAAATGAGGAGGACATATTATAGGTTGCATGCTTAAGGTAAAAATGAGCATTAAAAAATGTTGTAAAACGGTATTTTTGGCTAAGAACGCCTACCCAGCAGTCGTTTCGTTTCGAATTCGCTTCATGGCTAACCTAAACATAAGTTAGGGGAATGATTGGAGTGAAAACGAAAGAAAAAGAACCTAGGGATTGCTCCCTAGGTAGCATTCGGCTAAAGGGGGTCTAATTTTAGGTTTTTTCGTTTCAATCTTTAGAAAATTATTTCGAGCATACCAGGGTATTCCTAGGTGATAATAAATAGGAGTCATAAAAAGAAATCGAAATTCGAAAGCATCAAGCGAGTTAAAACTTAATTGCACATGTTTAGGCGTAAAAAAGATTATATAGAGTTAGTTGCGTTAGAAGCTATTTATAGCTTTGTATTGATGAGTTTAGTGCTTCTAAATGAGTATTTGATGTTTTATTGTGAAATCGGAAAGTAGCGGAGGCTTTCAAAGGAGAATTGTCATTCGTCAGAGGACGTTTTGTGAGTAGAAATTTAATCTTTCCAAGCGTTATGTTATTTAAATGTTATTTCATGTTTATATGAACTTATTTCATTATGTGACTGAGTTAGTTATTTAAATTAAATTGAGATTCTATTATATGAGTTTGAGTTGAGTATATAACTATACCAAGAATATATGAAAATTAAAGATTTTAAGTTTTTTGCCTTAAAAACGAGTTTATTTGAAAATATCAAGAAAAAATATTTTATTATACTGATGGTTTACCCTAACCTCAGTTGAGTACCAGGTCGAGTACCCTATACATGTACGGTAGATGTGAGAAAGTCACTAATTGAGAGTGGAGTCTGGATGACTCTTGAGAGAGAGAGAGTCAGTTAAGTCACCTTCTACACTTATAAGAGTACTGTAGTTTAAACCGATTGCGAGACGGTAATGCGTGCCCATAGTTTTCGCATCAGCGATTGCACCTGACAGATTCCTTAACTCCTAGTCGTTAGCAAGAGATTTTATGCTGCCACGACAGGAGTAGTTTCTTTGGGTTACCATTCAGGCGAGAAATAAGAAAGTTTCAGAAAAAGATTTAGAACGAGTATGGAAAACAGTTTTCGAACGAGTTTCGATCAAGTATTTTAGAAAAGTATAAAACTATTTTTCCTTAGTTTTATTAATTGTTATTCTCACTGAGTTTTACTTACAGTTTGTTTTCCATGTGTTTCTTAAAAATTCTCCCTTAGGTGCACGAGCGAATCGTCTAGCAGACGAAGCTCAGATAGACGTGCGGATTGACTGACAGACGACTTTTATCACATTGTATAGCTTATATTTTCGCCATGTGCATATTTTGTATCAAGGTATAGTGTAAATTGTAAATGTAAATAAAAGTTTTTGGATGTGTATCTTTATAAATATGTTTTAATAAGAAAGTTCTAGTTTTTCAATCGATTTTCTTGATTGTGGTTTTCCATACTAGAATTGATTTTGAGATGAGGGCCGGAGGCCCATAGTAGTTGATATTGAGTGTTATAGAAGTGTTTTTAAATTGTATTTGAATTTGTAAGGTGACATAGTTCAATAAACAGCTGGCATACTGCCGGATTTTTATTAGAAAAACGAAAAATTTTTACGCTTGCCACCTAGTAAAGGAGTGAGGAAATAAGTTTAAATTAAGTTTTAGTGCTCCGACGAGATTTCTTTGGGCCAAAGTTAAAGTTCATTGGAGTTCTGTCGGGATGCTACGGGATCTTTCTCGGGTTCAAATGAAAGATTTGAGAAGGGTCCTGTCAACAATAGTACTTTGACTATCATACTTAAGCAACATCATATTTTGTTTAACTCTCATATCATTCACCAAACCCCTCAACCAAATTGCTTCTTTTGATGCTTTCATAATTTTCATGTATTCCGCTTCGATAGTAAACAAAGCACAAGTTGGTTGGAGCATAGATCTACAACTAATTGGTCCACACTCACATGTAAATACATATCCTATTATAGACCTTTTTTTGTGTAAGTCATCTGTATGGTCAGAATTAAGAAACCTAACAACATTTCATCAAAAATTTTGTTTTTCATACATGAGTCCAACTCTTTAGTACCTTTCAAATATAAAAAAAAACCCATTTAATGGTCTTCTAATGCTTTTTGTCGAATTCGCCATGTATTTAGAAATGACACTAATGACCTGGGAGATATCGAGTCTTGTACATACCATGACATACATTAAACAACCAATCGCATTTGCACGTAGGGATTGGAAACCTAAGCCCGTGCCTAAGATGGTGGGTGCTGACGGCCACGAACCCTTGAGAAAGATAGATTGCATGGTCGCTAGGTGAAGGTAGCATGATGCGGCAACCTTTGAGGAGATCATATTCCAAAACAATTCCTCCAACTCCTCGTATTTTAATTTCAAGGCGTAATGAGTAAACACCTCACGAGCTTGCCGTTCAACAACCTGATGGACCATTATAGGGTCATCTTGAGCTGTAAATTCCCCTATAACCTCACTACTTAGAGAGGTCGCTTTTCCAACATTGTGGACTTCTCCCGAGTTAAGCTCCTCCAAGCTAGAATTGTCACCATCTCCTATTTTATATGATCGGCGTTTGCGACCTGAAGACATTTACACACGAAAGGGAGCAGTTAGGTCGCTACGTGCAGACCACCCTTAGAGATCTAAGTTCCTACTCTCTAACGAGGAATTTCTTAAGTCTACAGATCATAAACGCCATTCAGATTGCTAAAGCCATGAGGGGCTCGACCTATGACCTACGTGTAAGCCTCTATTCTTGATTTTGAACTTCCTAGTGTTAGAAGCTAAGTTATGAGATAAAGATGATAAATGTCGTCATTATTATCTTTATAAGTGATAGTGAAATGTTAGTAGAAATTTAAAAGTTAATTTAACTTAAGATGAAGATAAAATATAAATGAAGGGCAAATTGATAAATTGTTCACATGAGAGGTATTTGTATATATAGAAGTGTGGTTTCCAACACTGAGAAAATTTTTAAAACAAAAGTTAGTGACCAAGAGAGGGTGGATGGCAATTTAAAGAAAAGGGACATAATGGTCATTTTTGTAAAAGTTGCCTATGTATATATAAAAGTGTTGTTATCAACACTTAGAAAAAAAAAATTGAAAAGTTGAGAGAGTTTGTGAGGGGTGGACGATAACTTGAGGACGAGAAGAACAAGTGATTTTTCAACCATTTTTAAAGCTTCCAATCTTGATTTTGAGTTTATCTAAGCTAGACAATCAAGATCTAAGCAAGTTTAAGGTAAAGTGCCATGATTTGACACAAGTTTAATGTTAGTTGGATTTGTATGAAAGTTGATAATTTAGTTAGTTTGTTGATGTGTAATTGATAAGGATTTCATTTAAATCAAGTGTATAACTCTAATAAGCTAAAAAGGGAACTTAAATTGGGAGGTATCATGCCCGATTAGAGTTAGGGTTTATGTAGGAAACCATAGAAAGTGATGGAAACTTGTTGGAAATGAATTTAATGGTAGTTAATGTGTTTGATGGATTGTTTAAAAGAGTTATCAAGTAAAATTTTTGAAAAATGAAAGAAGTAAGATGTTGAGTATATATGTGTAGCTCACGACTACAAGGGGAATGATAAGGATCCTTTCAGTTTTTATACTTGTAAGCATGAATTGATGAATGTAAGAAGTTAGAAAACTTTATAAAAGTGCTAGAATTGAAAAAGGGAATGAAAGGAACCAAAAGTGTTAATGAACATAGATGAAGGGCATTGATGGTTATTATACAATGTCACTTTCTCTTTGCTTTGTTATGACATGTATGAGTCTAAATAATCAAATGTGAGTCTAAGAATCCTAATGAAAAGAGGATTAAGTTTAGAATGTAAAAATGGTAGATTTTGACACTAAAAAATATTAAAAAATAGGGGTATTGCCGCTCTATAGATAGAATTTTTCAAAACCGTTTTACCGGTGACCTAAATGGGAGTTAAGGAGATGGTTGAAGTGAAAATAGAACGAAGAAAAGCTAGGGATTTCTCCCTAGCATGCATTCGGCCAAAGGGTCTCTAAAAATGTGATTTTTTGTTTCGAGCTTCAGACAATTATTCCGAGTGTATGAGAGTGTTCTTAGGTGATCATAAATGAGGTTCGTAAAAAGAAATAAAAAAATTAAAGCTTTCATTAAGTTAGAACTTGGGAAGGTTGTGGTCAAAAGAGTTATCAAATGAGTGATTTGTATTGAAAGCCTTATTTATAGCTTTAAGTAGTCATTTGTAGCATATTTAGAGTAAGATTATGTTATGTAGGTGAGGAGCAAGTAAGAGGAACATGAGAGGCTCGTTGAAGCTCTTGGACTGTTTTAGATCGAGGTAAGTGTGACATATACTTGCATTGCTTTATTGGTGTTTGATTTATAAGATTTTGTACTTCAAAATGTTTATGAATGAATACTTTGAATAAAAATCTTTTCATTGTATAAAGGGACTGTATGATCCATTTCAAAGAGAATTGAGAACAAAAGTTATCTTTAGAAGATTGAGTTTATAGTAAAGTTAAAAGCTTTGAGAAATATGCTATTTTGATGCTTATTGCACCTAAAAGAAAAAGAGATTTTAAAGGCCATATGTATACCCTCAGTTTTATATGTTAGTTAGCACTACGTGCGATGCAGAAAATTTCGTTCGTAGTTGCTAAGATTTTCAGATTTTCTAACGCTACGCTTACAATGCAGAAAATTTCGTACATAGTCGCTTAGATTTATAACTTATCTTGCATTGCAATGCGATACAGAAAATTCTGTTCGTAATTGTAAGAGTTCAGCATTTAACACTATAATATGTGACACAGAAAATTCTGCATTGTAGTTACTCAGATCTGAGATTGTTTCACACTACACATGCGACGTAGCAAATTCCGCACATAGTGGCAGAGATATATCTGCAGTATCATGGTTGGTGTCAGTTGGAAATCGCCACATGACATATTACATTGAGCGTGAGTAAAGTATTTTAGGAGTACACATGATGCTTTTAAGAATAAAAGTCCTTAAAACTAAAATTCTGAATGTTTAAATAAGTTTATAATTCAGTATGTAATAATATTCATATTTCTTTTATTGATTGAACTAACTAGTTTCTTCGTTGTAGTGTATAAATCCTTTTAAGAAACTGTTTAGGTGATCAAGACAAATTAAAGTTCATCAAAATTATAGGTGGGTGTCATCATCGAATGCATAGCATGGAAATCATGCACACTTGTTTTGTTGTAACTAAAATCCGAAGGATTACACATTTTGAAATAACCAATTTCATTTTTGTATCATGAGATTTTTTTGAAATTATGAAAAAGTTGTAAATTTTTATATGGCATATATATATATATCATATGTTGTTTATTTGTTGTGGTTGTTGTGATACAAATGTGGAAATGCATGTTTGTAGAAAATTGAAGTTGGCTGGTGATTTGAAGATAGTTGAAGTATCTTTTTATTGCAGGTAAAAATTTGGAAATCTTAAAATTTCAACCATTATGCTGTCGAATTTTATTAAAATTTGGTTTGAATCGAATTAGAAAAAAAAAAAAAATTACACCAATCGAACTATTTTCATAGAAATGGAAATTGATTTAGTTGAAGCAAAGTAAATGAGCGAAGCATTTTAGGGGTTCGCTCCATGGGTCTCTCTTAGCCGTGAGTAGGGTTATTTCAGGTTCGTTGGAATGCCCGGCGAGACCCTTCAGATAAGAGCTTAGAATGAATCTGGTTCGGGTCTCGTCATTATGAGCTAATGATCTACAAATGTCTCTTCCTACAGCTTACATGCATGATGTCACAAACAATAAACAGTTCGCAAAAGGTCAGCCTATAAGATCAAATCGAAGGGAAATGGAAAGTTGCAACCACAAATAAACACGTAGCATTAAAAAGACAAGATGTTCAAGCTAGATCCAGAAAAATGTGCAACACACAAAAAATGGAAACCAAAGAATCAAGGGTTAGTGGCGAGAACTCACCATAAATGCAGTAAAACTTGGTAGCTCAAGAGCAAAGACACTGATCTTCGATGGTGTTGAGAACGGCGGCGAGGGACGAGAGCAGGACAAGAAGGAGGCTCGAAGTTATGAGTTTGAAGATGACAAGAGTGAGAGGAAAAGTTAAGAGACTCCACCTTTATATAGGTGCCATACTCCAACCGTTAGATCTGAAGGCTAGATAACCGTCTTTGATTTGACGGTGCAACGCGAGTTGGAGATTTTGTCATCATGAGCTGTCAGTTGAGATATGTGCATTTTAAATGCGCACAAAACGAGACGTGCAAATTGTACGATTACCTACAGAGTTTCCACGAATCAAGAGGTAAGAAGGAATTTGAAAAGGCAATATAACAAGTCCTGACACGTCAGCTTTTACTAGCGAGCTTAAACTCCTAATTTGTAGATCGCACTGAGAGTTGGGGGTTGATATTATGCCTATTTTTGGGACTGCATAAATGGATTGGTAAAAGTCCAATGAATCGATGCAATGGATCGACCTAATGGACAAAAGCCAGTCCGCCAGCACTCAGCTCACAAATACGAACTCTCAACTCTCAGGACATTCAGTTTGCATAGACAAGCTCTCAGTTTGCTTATTGCAGTTCTCAGGTCGCTGATCAACCATGGTTAGAGCTGTTTAATACCTGACTCTAGGTTGCCTAGAGCAAAGTCCAGCTTGTGGTTTGAACTGCACAATTAAGGATTTTTTTTTAGAAAAAAAGTAATTTAATTTAGGGAAAACTCAACTACCAAATTTGGAGATAAAATCAAGCTTCTATTTTTGTGAGATTTATCCCTAAATTAATGGACACCAGTTTTGAAGGTTTAATTAATGTAGATTTATTTTCTATTTCAATTGTACTCAAACTGTATCGCCTCACTCTATAAATAGGAGTTCAAAATTCATTGTAATGATCAGGCAACTAATAATATACTGCTACTTTGCTAAAACAACCAAAGAAACAGTTGTGGACGTAGACATATTTTTGAGCCGAACCACGTAAAAAACTTTTTGCATTAAGTTTTTCCTCTTGTCTCTCTTTATTGCTTTTGTTTTCTGTTTTTGTGTGCTTTAATTACAGTATTGGATGAAGAATCTGGATCTATCAAATCCAGATGTCGACAATTTCTTAAAAAGAGTTTGATGTTTTAAGATTAACATTTAAAAGAAAATTTATGTGATATTATAATTAATAATATGTGAGTTTACTTAAAAAATATTTACCATTTTAGCAATTTTACTGAAGAGTAATATTGGATATTTAAAAAAATGCTAGTTTGGGGTGTACATATAATTTTTTGGGGGTTAAAGTATCTCCGCTCAAAATTAAATATGAGACAAACGAAATTGAATTATATTGTGGTTTCTTTTTTTATTAATACAAGTTAGTGGACTATGTGGGAACACGCCTAAATTATATACTATAAGTACTATAAGTACCCGCCTAAGTGGTTGCTTGACATCTATACATATATTTTTAATTTTTAATTTTTTAATTAATTAATTAATTTTTTTAATTTTGGACAGATATCAAACGAGATTTATTTATGTTTTTCTGATGTAAAATTTGGCATATTATTTTGTTTCGAATCCTTATATGACATCGTTACAAATGATTTTATATAACATATATACATTATACACACCATTCAAAATATATACTTCACTCTTATACCTTTTGGACTGATTTAAATAAATATTTATTCACATTTTTTCTCGTAATTATTTTATATAGAATCATATCATTGACTATTATAAACTACTCAATCTAGACGTGAGAATCTTTGAAAGTTGGCATGATCTACCTCGATTTTTTTTTTTTTTTTTTTTTTTTGTGTTTTTGCAATCTTATAGATCTAACATATTTACCTCATTCCCATAGCAAAACTTATGGTTAAAAGACTGTCAAAATGTCCATATTTAACACCAAAATAGAATATCAATCTTTCTAATTATATGTATATAAATGTACACACAAGGAACAAAGTTATCACGAAATTAAAATACATTGTATTTATTTTTCTATATGCGTGAATTAATTCACAACTTGATCAAGAACAAAAGGGAAATATTAAGTAAGATTAAATTTAACTATTCCAGTTTATAGCTTAATTTATTTAATTGTAAATATAGAAGTTATTTTAGAATTTAAGTTCAAAATAATATTGTTGACGTGAAAAATATGTCAACATTTGAATGGACGCGAATTGAATATATACTAATTATCAATTAATAACTGCATGCAAGTATGGACAGTGAGAACAATGATAATGATGCAAGAAAAATAAGTAGGAGACAAGAAGGAATTTTTAATGTTGTTTGGCCCTTAGAATGATGCCTAGGTCTATAGTTATATTATTTCTGGAGGGGAAGACTGTGCTTTAGAAGAGTTTTTACTAGAATTATTGTATCATTGCCTGATCGTGGCTTGTACTTACATAAGTATTAGGGTTTTTTTGTTTACGCATGACTTGGTTACTAAAATATATGAAAGATTTGATAGTGCTGTAAGAACAATTCCTAGCATTGTTCCTAGTTTGTAATACTCACGGTTGGTAATCACGTGGATCCCTCTGAGTAGTGTATGATCCTTCTACAACTCTTAACATCCCTACTGTATCCCTGGCTGCTGCCATTATTAACTAAACTACGGCTTGAGGATGTTGTCTTAATAGGTTTCTGCAGTGCACTCTGATTGCGATTATCATTTAGATCTTTTCGTTGGAGAGGATGCTGGCCTGCTTGTGGTCTTTCACCCTGGGGAGC
Source organism: Dimocarpus longan (assembly GCA_022984855.1). Lineage (NCBI taxonomy): Eukaryota > Viridiplantae > Streptophyta > Magnoliopsida > Sapindales > Sapindaceae > Dimocarpus > Dimocarpus longan. Next base: position 2,689,940 of record CM041026.1, read on the forward strand.
ATTCTCACTTATTGGTGGGTTCTCTTACTACCTTTGAATGGATGCTTGGATGGTCCGGGTTAACACTCACAGTGTGTCCTCTACTCCACCTTACCTGTACATTGACAAGCTTGCATTCAACAACTTAAAAACTCATATCTGGACCAAAGTCTTGACAAGTTTACGTTCACAAAATATTTCTGTTTCATTTACAATTAAAATATTTTGTTTAGATTCACAGAATAAAAATATTTTACACTCACAAAATAAAATGTTTCTTTTTACATTCAATTTAAATATTTATATTCACAAAATAAACCAACTTAAATTTTTCTATTTCATTCACAAGCTTACATTCCGAACCAAAGTCTTGACTGCGTACAATGAAATTTGTATCCGAAGAATTTCATGCTTGCAAGACACTATTGTCAATCTTATCATGATATTTCCATTGCGGAACTTAAAATTATAGACATGTTTTTGGTTGATGAAATAGATAGATTTAATAGATATATGCATGATTGATACATGTGACAGTTGATCATGTTTTTATAAATAATATGAAAATTGTTCTATTTTGTTAGTCAGCTGTGGTCAGAGTAGCTGTTTGCTTTACTAATTCAGATTAACGGTCTCAGAAATATTTAATTGGCATTGGAAACCAGCAAATGAAAGCACACGCAAACATTATTAAGCATAACCCCACCTTAACTCCAGTTTTCACAAATGGTGGGTTCGTTTTTAAATTAGAATCTGACCAACATTTTCGTCTTCTTCTTCTTAATTATTCAGTACCAGGACAATAAGATAAAAATTGTAAGCACCTATTGCCTTCGATCTTGTTTAAAATCATTGCGATTGCTGGCAGCTTCGTGCCAGCTACTGAAGCAAGCAATTATTTTTGAGGTAACAGCTTCGTAATTTCATATCACTACATTGGGTCTAATGTTATCGTAAGGCTTTTGTTGTTTTAAGACTCAAAGTTATGAATATCTTGTTTTTGAAAATAATAACAGCATTGTGGACTAAATTGCGTTAGAATTTTCATAGAAAAAGAGAGATAATTGATCTTATCGTTGAATGTTTTTTCTGAGGTGGAACTTTCTTAGAATCAATCTCTAAGTACAACGTAGTAAAAACGTCTAAGATTTGTTAATAATGATGCTTTTGGTACTTTTCGGTGAGGATATAATTTTGTAATAATAATATATAGAAGAGCAAGAAGACCTTGACTTGGGAAGCATCGGGCTGAATAATTGTCAAGACAAACACCAATGAGATTTCAAGTGTCCCTTTCACTGCAATACCTGGACTCTAATTAATTTGCAGCAGTAGATGCTTAAATGTCAGAATTCATGCATGAATTTTCCAAGATACTGTTCTAATTCTGCATCTGCGCTGGTCAAGACAAACTTAAATTTTACGTTGAGCTCGATATAAATTTCCTAGAAGGAGCATTACACATAAAGATTATTCATTTCAATCAAAACACGCATCTTAACAGATAGTTGGTCAATGCTTGGTTTTTTTTTCCAGCAACGGACATTTAATAGTTTGTCTGGAACTTGACTCGTGAGGATCACAACGGATAATTATCTAGCTGATGATGAATTATGATCACACTGTTTTTTTATGTATAGGTCGATCCATTGACCTGACTTTGAAAATTCCACAAAATTATAAATTATAAACTTTTATTTTTTAAAGGAATCTAACTCCGCGTTTCCTTGGAAAATAAAGACATAAACTTTGAAATTCTCAATATGGAATTACGATGATAGAATTGAATTCATAGATATCGTTACAGTGACAGAGGATTTGGACATTACAAAGTGCATTGTGTTGGATGCTATGGTAGTGTTTAGTGTTTACAAAAAGCAATTGTCTTTTTCTTATTGAAGAACCCTCATCCTGACAAAGAGCTCCAAATTGGTTTTCTTTTACGATCTAAAATATGCCATATTAATATTGTAGATTAGATAAATTAGTTTGTTCATTTTTTTTCATGCTTTTCAATCGTTTTTTTACTTTCCTTAATATAATTATTGACAGAATTATTTAATAGTTACAAAAGCATACTTAAGTAGTACTCACTAGTCAAATATCCCATAATTTTTCTCATTAATTACATGGGAAACCATATCATAATTAGTGAATAAAAATTTCTAATTCCAATAATGGTAAAACAAAATTCGACCCTTATTATCCATGTAAACAGTATTCATGGGGGCTATTTATCTAACCAGATCATTTTGTTGGAAACATTTTTTAGATTTTAGTTTTGCAAATGAGTTGGTGCATGTACCCAAGTCAAGTTTTTGTCCTCAAGTTGAAGACCTTGATTTGCGAGCTTCAGGCTAGATGACAGGTCCTCTGAGCTACACATTCAATATTCAGACACTTGGAATAAAATGTTCCAACAAATTAAGTTTAGTTTGTGGTCGGTAATCCACTAATACGTGCACTGTTACTGGAACGCATCCTATGTTTTCTCCCCTGTTTTTAATGTTTATTGACCCATCGCCACAATTTCTATTTGCTTTCTGGATCGACATAAAGCCAGATGAGAAAACTGCTTTATTGACTGACATAAAGCCACCATAGATTGCTTTATTGACCTTGACTTGTATGCTTCACATGGATGATTGGTAGACTGAGGATAACATCCACTGGATGTAGAACTTCAGGAATGCATGAAATTTCCAAGATGTTGCCTGGGACTAGACAAACTTAATTTTAACGTTGAACGTTGATATAAACTTGCCACAGGCATTGAGCAGAATTAATAAACCAAAACAAGTTAAACATGGTGTCCTCCCCCTTTATTTTCCAAATGCTGATAATATGGGCTGCCATTTTTACATCCATTGAAGCATCCCAATTATCATCCACAGAACTAGAAAGAAAAGCTCTAATAAATTCGGGATGGTTTAACAATACCGCTTTTGCCAACATTAGTTCTTCTAATCATTGCAACTGGACTGGTATTGTTTGCAACACAGCTGGAAGTGTCAAGGAGATAAATTTGAATTACGACTCTCCACCTCCAGGAATGGAGCTTGGCCAATTAAACTTCTCCTGCTTCCCAAACTTGGAAGTTCTCTCTGTTTCATATGCATTGTCTGGAAGTATTCCATCACAAATGGGTGTTCTTTCAAAACTTAAAGTGCTGAACTTACAGTTCAACAAACTTATAGGTACGCTAACAATTTGCCTTCTTTCTGTAGAAGTATTGATTTTGAAAATATCTCACATTCTTTAGATAATCTAGAATGTTTTTAAATAACTCATTGAATTTCTATACAAAAGCATTAATTAATGACAACTTCAGATTTCGATATGGCTAAAATAAGATAGCTCCTAGATTTTACAGTTATTAAAATGTCTCCTCCAATTTCTTGCTAAACCTCAGAATACTCTACTCAACATGCATCAAATGCACTATACTCTTCCAAACTAAAAATTATAGTTATACGGCTGCCCTCTATGGAATAATTTCTTATGATTTATTTTCCCAAGCTAGCTGCCAACAGATTTACACTGACCTGTTTTCTTAATTAAATACACATGTATTATCCCCTCAGAAATTGGAAACTTGAAGAATCTGCTTTCTCTAGACTTGAGTTATAATAAGAATCTCTTTGGAAATATTCCATCACATATTAGTGGTCTTTCAAAACTTAAATACATCAACTTATCTAGGTCTCGTCTTACAGGTGATATAACAATTTCGATTTATATCCCTTGAAGCATTGATTTTGAATATCTAGGTTAAATTAACTAACTTTGAACATTCTTAATAATTCATGCATATCCGTTGATTTCTATATCTAAGTATTGATGTGAGCTTCATCTTTCCTAGGTATGTTATAATAGTTTAAGTTTATTAGATTGGTTTTATTAGGTTGAAGCTCTTTTAAGAAAATTAAACATAATATCTTGTCAATCACTTATAACATGGGTAATTAATAAATTCACTGTATATCTTTTAAAAATTTTATTTATTGAAAATAGCTAAGATTCTTTATACAATTTAGAATGCCATTAGATAATTTTTAGATTCATGAAAAACTTTATTACTATTATTCATATGCACAGAATTTTTATGTTGGAACATGAATGTTAAATTTCGAATTAATAAGTAAAATAATTTAGTCTTTTAAATTTTTTTATAACAATTATACAGATCCACCTCCCTTCCATTTTTCATTGAATTCAATAAAACATTGCAATCTTGTCCATATAACACATCACAAGTGATATCCCCAATAAATTGGAAATTCGGAGAATCTGATCTTCCTGCACCTAGAATCCAACATCCTAAGCCAACCTATCCCTTCAAATCTTGGTCATTTAACCAATCTGACCTACTTATTTTTTTCAGATAACAAATTCAATGGCTCGATACCTATTAAGATAGAGGAATCTGGAACCTTAAAAACCTAGACATCTCTAACAACAAAATTAATGGAACAATACCACCTGAGATAAGAAATCGATTGAAGTTGTGGAACTTGATATTGAGTGGAAATAATATAAGTGGAAACATTCCTCTAGAGATTGGACAAATACATTCATTAAATAACATGGATCTTTCTCATAATAACTTTTTTGGCATCATGCCCAATTCTTTGCATGCAAATTTTCATATAGACTTGTCACACGGTAACATAATTGGAAACATTCCTTTAGAGATGGACAAATATCTTCATTAAATCACATAGATCTTTCATAGTTGCCAACAAATTTACACTGACATGTTTCCTTACATTAATACATTGGTACTATCCCCACAGAAATTGAAAATTTGAAGAATCTGCTTTATCTAGACTTGAGCTATGATAAAAATCTCTATGGAAGCATTCCACCACAAATTGGCACTCTCTGGAAACTTGAAATCCTTGTCTTATCTTGGTCTTAACTTACGGATGATATAATAATTTCGTTTTATGTCTCTTGAAGTATTGATTTTGAATATATAGATTTAATTAACTAAATATGAACATTCTTAATAATTCATGCATATCTGTTGAATTTCTATACCTAAGTATTAATGTGAACTTTAGCTTTCATAGGTATGTTATAATAGTTTATTCGGACAACTTTCATATATAATAGTTTCTTTTAAGTTTTGAAGGAATTACATGAAATGCCTTTTAAGGTGAGACTTTGTGCACATGAAACAAGTTTTTGTTTTACTAACATGGAACACCCACGCCGTCAGTCAAAGTTAATCAACATTAGTAGGGTAAAGGGCATATTGGTCCATTTATAGGGATTCTGCTCGACATGCACGCAGAAGTTTGACACGTCATAAGAAATGAAAAACTTTTTTAATTAAAAATAAAAGAAATAAGAATAAAAAGTTGAAAAGGCGTCCGAAAACCTCATTTTTTATCGTTTTCCTTTGTGTCTCTCTTGGTTTTGAATTCGAAACCCATACCTAGTAAATTTGAGGTCAAAACATGAGTTCAAATGGCTGCGATGTCAAGTCTGCCAAAATACTGAATGGAGAAGGAGTCTGGGTCAACAATAGAGTATTCCTTAGTTGAGGGGATTTTGCTAATGAAAATGGTGATTGGCCATCGAGTAATGATGAAGACGGTGTCGAAATTGTAAGTGGTGATGCTTTGAATGATATTAAAGGTTTAAGAGTCCTTAAAAGAGGCGTAGCAATTAGGGACGTTATGGGTACATGTGCCAAAGGGTGAGGAAGAGGTGTAGCTGACACTGAAGTAGATGATAGAGGAGTTGTTATCGGAGCCGAAGCAAAAGATTGAGGTGGTGTAAGTCTCTATCGCGTGAGAGACCTATGATAGAGACCTGACCCAAATTGCTGATGGAAGTCCTAACTCGATGTACATTTGCGATGGAGATCTTGGATCTTCATCTCCATAGAGATTGAGATTGGAGATGGAGATAGATGGAAATTCTAGCCATTCATCAAATTTAATGGACAGTGAAGATCCTATCTATGATCTCTGTCCTGCAATTTTTTTTTTAAATTATTTTATAAATAATCTTTGTTGTCTATCACACAGATCGACGGTGAAAATTAATTTTTTTTAATATTTTCTTTTTTTAAATAATTTTTTCTTTTTTGAATTATTTTTTCTTAAAATAAAGGGTAGTTTGGCCATCCTACTTAAAAGTCTCGGTCAATGGTTAAGTTTAACAATGTTGACTAATGAAGTGGGGTTTTATATTAGTTAAAGATAAATTTATTTTTACATGTACAAAATCATATCTTAGGGGAGTTTCGTGTAATTTCTTCTTAAGTTTATTAGACCAGTTCAATAAGGTTGAAACTCTTTTGAGAAAATTAAACTTGGTAGCTCGCCGATCAATAACCATATGGGCAATTAAGTAATAAATTCACTACATATCTCCTAAAGAGTTTATTTTGAAAATAGCTAAAATTCTTTATATGCTTTAGAATATTGTTAGATAATTTTTAGGATTCATGAAAGACTTTATTACTATTATTCATGTCCATAAAATTTTTGTGCTAGAGCATGAATGCCAAATTTAGAATTAATAAGTAAATTAATTTAGTTGCTTAATTTTTTTTTAATAATTTTCATTTTTTATTGAATTCATTATAACATTGAAACCTTATTCCTATAATACATCACAGGTGATATCCCCCAAGAAATTGGAAACTTGAAGAATTTGGTCTCCCTACGGCTAATGTCCAACATCCTAAACGGATCAATCCCTTCAAATCTTGGTCATTTAACCAACCTGACGAACTTATCTCTTTCTTTTAATAACCTTTCTGGCACAGTCCCAAATTCTCTGCCTACAAATTTAAATTACTTAGATATTTCTCATAATAACTTCTTTAGCACGATCCCAAATTCTTTGCCTGCAAATTTAGATTACTTAGATATTTCTTATAATAACTTCTTTGGCACCATCCCCAATTCTCTACATGCAAATTTTCATATAGACTTATCATACAACAATTTAGAGGGTTCTGTCCCAACTTCATTACAACTTAATCATCAAATGTATTTACAACTTTTGCCCAATAAAGGTTTGTGTGGACAAATTCAAGATTTGAATCCTTGCCGGCCTGACAAACCTACATTTTCTATCATTCTATTTATTACAATTTTTCTTTCGATTAGCATATCGTTTTCTATTACAATTTGTGGATTATTGTTTCTCCTTAGAAGATGTAATAAAAAGGGAACTAAACTCAATGTAAGAGCATGCAAGAGTGGAGATATGTTCTCCATATGGAATTATGATGGTAGAATCGCATTTGAAGATATAATTGAAGCAACAAATGACTTTGACATTAAATATTGCATCGGAACTGGAGGTTATGGTAGTGTTTATAAAGCACAACTACCAAATGGAAAAATTATTGCATTGAAAAAGCTTCACTCTGTAGAATCTGAGGAGCCAACTTTCATCAAAAGTTTTGAAAATGAGGCTAAAGTACTTTCTGGAATACGACATCGCAACATTGTGAAACTTTATGGTTTTTGTCTACATAAGAAATGCATGTTTTTGGTTTATGAGTACTTGGAAAGGGGAAGCTTGTTTTGCATCTTAAACAATGATGATGAAGCTGTTGAGTTGAACTGGTTCAAGAGGGTAAATATTGTAAAAGATATGGCTCATGCTTTGTCTTACTTGCATCATAATTGCTTACCAATAATTGTTCATCGTGACATATCAAGCAACAATATATTACTTAACTCAGAATTAGAGGCCCTTGTAGCAGATTTTGGCATGGCTAGGCTTCTACAACCGGATTCATCCAATAGAACTTTATTGGCGGGAACTTATGGATATATTGCTCCAGGTAAACTACCAAAATATTCCTTTTATAATTCGTTATATATGAATTTTATTTTCATTAAATTGGTTTTTACAAATATTATCGAAATATAATGTTTGTTCTACTTTGAAGTATATAAAATTGAATGATGAATTAAATACATTTTATTAATCATGTTCATTCAATACTTGTGGAAAATCAATCTACAATTAATTAATATTCTATTTCAATAGAAAGGTGATTTCTTTGCTTTATCTCATTGGCTTCGTTTCTTTTGTAGAACTTGCCTACACCATGATTGTGACAGAAAAATGTGATGTTTATAGTTTTGGAGTAGTGGCTCTTGAAACATTAATGGGAACACATCCTGCAGAACTTCTATCATTATTATCATCATCTTCATTTGACAGAAGCATAAGGTTAATTGATATATTGGACCCTCGCCTTCCTCCTCCCATGGATCAAATGGTTGTGCAAGATATAGTTCATGTTTCAACCATAGCATTTGCATGTTTGCACTCTAAACCAAAGTGTCGACCTTCAATGGAGTGTGTGTCTAAAGAATTTCTCACTTGCAAGACACCGATGGCTTACAATTTTCAAGAAATGTCTATTGCACAACTTAGAAAATAGGAAATGTAACTAGTCAATAAGTTTGAGAATTTATAAATGCATTTCTTGCTCTTTATCCAAGTGATTACTTGTCATTTATTAGTTGTTTGCCATGCCATAAACTTGATGATTAATAATTGATTCAACTTAATGCTCAAAATCTATGCATAAACTGGTTGATTTTAGTTGGATTAAAAAAATAATTAGTTTTAAAAATTTTGGGATGTTAGATAAATGCGGATAAATTGAGAATGATACTTAATTAGTATCTAAAACATCATTATAGACAAAGAAATGATAAAATTGAGTAAAATTACTCAACATCTATCTCCATTGGCTCCATGGACTAATCTTTTGCATAGGATGTCCATCATTTAAAAATTATTCAATTCAATAATAATTAAATGATGACAAATGTCATTTATAGTTTGGAAAGCACACATTATTATTCAACATCCTTTATTGTCGCCTTTGTTTTTCCTGTTTGTTGACTTTGTTGACACAACGCTGATTCCTAATCGGTTATCTTATTAACATAAGTCTTGAGTAAGGTCAAGGAACCATGATGTATAATACACGAGTCTAGTTACAGAGTGACAGGCCCCATTTCTGCACATCTATTTCCGTACAGACGACAACCCCGTCGGCAATCCCATGGTAGCTCTTCAGTCGAAATAACATCCGACTGAAAGGTTCCTGTGAAGTTAAGGGATTTTCCTTTATTGAAAACTTTTTTTTTTTTTTTTTTTATAGAAATGGGTGCAAAATTTTCTTTTAATCATATGATCACAAAACAGTTTATAGAAATTTCAATAGCATAACGGCCGTTTTCTCGATATGCTACCATGCAAAATTTTTAAAATCATATACACTTCTAAGTTTAGATATTTTCCCCAAACTTCCGAGCCTTTGGCCCTCATATTTTCAAATCACAAGCAACCACAAACATGCCATCTAATTTCAAAAATAACTTGAAACATAATCACAAGTCATGCATATACATTTATTTACACACTTTCGAAAACAGAGAAAAGTTATACTTTCAATTATATACAAACTTTTATGAATTTAAAATACATTTATACATTCACAGTCCCTGATTCGATCTGCTTAATCCTGGATTGGAGTCCCTGCTACCGAAGTATCTGTACCTGTATTTGCCTCTGAGGAGGTTTTGTTTAATGAAACATAAAATGATGTGAGCTTTTTGAGCTCAATGAGTGTCATACGTTTGCATTTTAAGTTTAACTTTATAAAATATCTCCCTTAAGTTTTAAAAACATTTTTTAACCTTACATTACTGAAATATCATAAATCGATTATGCTTTAAAAACTATATTTCAAATAAATGCATGGATGACAACTTTCATAATTATAATTCAATTACTTTGTAAATTAAGTAATAAAACAATATCTCTTTTGTTGTCAAGAAACTCGCTGTTCACAGGAGGAACTAGCTGGTGGGCTCTAAGGAGCTCGTCGTCGAACGCGTAATTGATTCTTCTCTCCCACGAATTCCCAAGCATCCAAAGAATTTTGACCTTCTCCCTAGTAAGGACTGCCCTATCTCTTGTCACATCCTCAAGATGAAATAAAAAAAAAAAAAAAAAGATCTGTTGTAGCTTGTAGAGGTCGATCCCATCTATCTACCTGAACTAAGGACAAAAGCAAAATTTGGGAGCTGTCTAAGAGAAGGACATGAAATGTAAAACCAACTTAACTTATAATTACCCACGTTGAACTTGCCCTTTGCGTTGCCATGAGACAAGAGGAATTTGAAATCCAACTTTCGAGTTGTGATATAATAAATCCCATCTCGCATTTCGCATTCCCCTTTTTAAGCTACCGACACTCTTAATGCTAAAGAGGTGGCAACAGATTTTTAGGATTGGAGGTAGAAGACTGTTCTTTTTTAAGATTGAAGCTAAGGACTTGAGCTAGGAGTAGGAGTTAGGGATTAGTTGAAAAGGGCTAAGCTTTAGCTTATTTAGGAGATTGATGAGATAGGTAGGGACTGGAAATCTGAGCCCAATGCTTAAAGTGATAGGTGTTGATGGCAGCAAACTCCTTGGGAGGATAGGTTACATGGTTATTAGCTATGGGTAACATGATGTGGCAACCTCTAGGAAGGTGGTGTTTTAAAGTGATTCCCTCTAACTTCTCGTATCTTATCTTTGAAGCATAGTGGATAAACACTTCGCAAGCTCGTTGTTCCTCAGTGGACTGGCGGATCACCACGGGGTCAGCTCGAGCTACAAATTCCTCACCGCTCAGGGAGGTCGTTTTTTCAACAATGTGAACTTCCTCAATATCGAGCTCCTTTGAGCTGTGAGAGTCACCATCTTTTATTCTGTATGATCGGTGTCTGCGACCTAAAGATATCTACACATAAAAGGGAGCAGTTAGGTCGCTACATGTAGATCACACCTGAAAATCTAAGTTTTCTATTCTTTAATAAAGGACTTCCTAATCTATAGGTCACAAATGCTATACAGATTGTAAAGGCCATTAGAGGCTCGACCTATGAGTTGATAATCTACAAATATCTTGCCCTACAACTTACGTACATAGCATACAAACAACAAACAGTTTGCAAAGGGCCAACCAACAAGATCAAATCAAGAGGAAACGAAAAGTCGCAACTAGGAACAAGCACGCAACATCAAGAACATGAAAACATTTAAGCCAATATCAAACCTAGAAAAGACACAATGCATACAAAAAATGGAGACAAAAAAAATCAAGAGTTGGTTATGGAAACTTTCTGTAAACATAGTAAAAATGAAGACGTTGATCTTCAATGACTTTAAATCTCAGGAATGCTGATGCAAAGATGTAAAATGAGAAGAAATTAGAAATTACAACGATGAGTGTGTGTGTGTGTGTGTCAAGGAAAGCAAGAGAAATAAAGGAGGCTTGATGGTAAAATGACAGAGTAAGAATGAAAAGGAAGTAGCTTCTACCGATATATATGCACGAGGCCCTAACTGTTAGATTTGAGGGGTAATCAACTGCCCTAGATCTAACGGTGCCACGCGAGTTGGGGGATTAGTCATCATGGGCTAACAATTGAGAAACGTGCGCATAAAACTAGACGTGCAAGTGGTGCGGTTATCCGAAGAGTCGTCATAGGATAAGTGATGAGACAGAATTTGAAAAGAAGGCACGATAGGTCGTGACATATCAACTTTTATCAGTGAGCTTGAGCTCATAGTCTCCAGATCACACTGAGAGCTGAGGGACTGATGTTGTGGATATATTTAGAGTTGTGTAAATGGGCTGGTAAAAGCCTAAGGAGCTGATCCAATGGATCGATCCAATAGACAAAAGCACAATTCACCAATGTCTAGCTCATAGAAACGAGCTCTTAGCTTGCTATTGTATCTCTCAGATTGCTGGTCAACCATGGTTAAGACTGTCTTATGATCAGCTCTTGGTCACCCAGATCGAGATATAACTCGTAGCTCAAAGTGCTCATTAAATGGATCTTTCTAGAATGATAACAGTCTAATTTGAGGAAAAGTCGATTACCAGCATTAAAAGTAAAATCAAGCTTCTATTTCAGTGGGATCTATCCCTAAATAGATGGACGCTAGTTTTAAAAGTACAATTAATGTAGAATTATTTCTTATTCTCATTGTACTCAAATTGTAACACTTCATGCTATAAATAGGGGTTGAAATTTCATTGTAGAGATAAGCAATTAATAATATAATGTGACTCTACCAGAATAACCAAAGAAACAGTCGTAGATATAGACATCTTTTTGGGTCGAACCATATAAAAATTTCCTTGCATTCAATGTTCTTCCTTTTCTCTTTCTTTTGTTTTTGCCTGTGTTTTGCTCTATTCACAGTATTGGATCAAGAACTTGGGTTGACTGAATTTAGATGTCGACATAGGTCAACATCTGAATGGACAAGAATTGAATATATACTAATTATCAATGAATAATTGCAAGTATGGAGAGTGAGAACAATGATAATGATGCAAGAAAAATAAGTAGGAGACAAGAAGGAAATTTTGATGTTGTTTGGCCCTTAGAATGATGCCTAGGTCTATAGTTATATTATTTCTGGAGGGAAAGACTGTGTTTTAGTAGAGTTTTTACTAGAGTTTTTGTATCATTGCCTGATCGTAACTTGTACTTGCATAAGTATTAGGGTTTCTTGTTTACATATGATTTGGTTACTAAAATATATGAAAAATTTGATAGTGCTGCAAGAACAATTCCTGACACTGTTCCCAGTTTGTAATACTCACGGTTGGTAATCACATGGGTACCTTTGAGTAGTGTATGATCCTTCTACAACTCTTAACATCCCTACTGTATCCCTGGCTACTGCCACTATTAACTAAACTATGGCTTGAGAATGTTGCCTTAATAGGTATTTGCGGTGCACTCTGATTGCGATTATCTTTTCGTTCGAGAGGATGCTGGCCTGCTTGTGGTCTTTCACCCTGGGGAGCATTCTCACCTATTGGTGGGTTCTCCTACTACCTTTGAATGAATGCTTGGATGGTCCGATTTAACACTCGTAGTGCGTCCTCTACTCCACCTTACCTGTTTACTACAACTTACAATGACAAGCTTACATTCACCAACTTAAAAACTCATATCTGAACCAAAGTCTTGACAAGCTTACATTCACAAAATATTTCAGTTTCATTTACAATTTTTATTGTTTAGATTCACAAAATAAAAATATATTTCTTTTTACATTCAATTTAAATATTTATATTCACAAAATAACCCAACTTAAATTTTTCTATTTCATTCACAAGCTTACATTCCGAACTTAAGTCTTGACTGCGTACAATGAACTACTGTCAATCTTATCATGATATTTCCATTGCGGAACTTAAAATTATAGACAAGTTTTTGGTTGATGAAATTGATAGTATTAATAGATTGATACATGTGACAGTTGATCATGTTTTTATAAATAATATGAAAATTGTTCTATTTTGTCAGTCAGTTGTAGTCAGAGTAGCTGTTTGCTTTACTAATTCAGATTAATGATCTTAGAAATATTTAATTGGTATTGGAAACCAGAAAATGAAAGCACACGCAAACACTATTAAGCATAACCCCACCTCAACTCCAGTTTTCAGAAATGGGGTTCGTTTTTAAATTAGAATCTAACCAACATTTTCGTCTTTCTTCTTAATTCTTCAGTACTTGGACAATAAGATAAAAATTGTAAACACCCTATTGCCTTCGATCTTGTTTGAAATCATTGCGATTGCTGGCAGCTTCGTGACAGCTACTGAAGCAAGCAATTATTTTTGAGGTAAGAGCTTCGTAATTTCATACCACTAAATTGGGTCTAATGTTATCGTAAGGCTTTTGTTGTTTTAAGACTCAAAGTTATGAATATCTTGTTTTTGAAAATAATAACAGCATTGTGGACTAAATTGCGTTAGAATTTTCATGGAAAAAGAGAGATAATTGATGTTATCGTTGAAAGTTTTTTCTGAGGTGGACTCTTAGAACCAATCTCTAAGTACAACGCAGTAAAAACGTCTAGGATTTGTTAATAATGATGCTCTTGGTACTTTTCAGTGAGGAAATAATTTTGTAATAATAATAGAAGAGCAAGAAGACTTTGACTTGGGAGCATCAGGCTGAATAATTGTGAAGACAAACATCAATGATATTCCAAGTGTCCCTTTCACTGCAACATCTGGACTCTAATTTGCAGCAATAGATGCTTAAATGTCAGAATTCATGCATGAATTTTCCTAGATACTGTTCTAATTCTGCATCTGCGCTGGTCAAGACAAATTGTACGTTGAGCTCGATATAAATTTCCTAAAAGGAGCATTACACAAAGATTATTCATTTCAATCAAAACACGCATCTTAACAAATAATTGGTCAATGCTTGGTTTATTTTCCAGCAACGGACATTTAATAGTTGTAAATTTTGAAAGATTGCAATAGACCTTGACCAATGAGAATCACGATTGATAGTTATCCAGGTGATGATGATTAAATATCATACTGCTTTTTCATGTATAGATTGATCCATTGAGCTGACTTTACAAGTCCCACAAAATTACAAATTATAAGCTTTTACTTTTGAGGAGAATCTTAACTCCGCGTTCTCTTGAAAACTAAAGACATAAAATTTGAAATTTTCAATGTGGAATTATGATGATAGAATTGAATTAAAAAATATCATTATAGTGATAGAGGATTTTGACCTTACAAATTACATTTGATTGGATGTCATGGTAGTGTTTAGTGTTTACGAAAAGCAGTTGTCTTTTGTTTTAATGAACCCTCATCCATCACAAACAGTGCCAAAATGGTTTTCTTGTACTGTTTCATTTTTGTTTTTTTAAAAAAGCATACATTATTGCAACAAATTATGGTTTTAGTGACAAAATATTTGGTTACAAGTTTATATTTCGTCACTAAAAATATACATATAGTGACGATCATTCACATTCCTCACTATTGATTCAAATTAGTTATCAAATTCTATTTCAAAGCTATATTTTTGTCACTAAATTCTTTATCCTCATTTTAGTTATAAAATATTTAGTTACCAAAATACATTTGCTCACTAATAGTATAGATGTATAGTGACGATCATTTGCATTTCTTACTATTGATTCAAATTAGTTACCAAATTCTATTTCGAAACTATATTTTTGTCACAAAATCCTTTCTCCTCCTTTTAGTTACAAAATATTTAGTTACGAATTTATATTTCCTCACTGATGGTTTAGATGTAGTTGTCATTCTATTTCGAAACTATATTTTTGTCAATAAATTCTTTATCGTCATTTTAGTTATAAAATATTTAGTTACCAAAATATATTTGCTCACTAATAGTATAGATGTATAGTGACGAAATACATTCCTCACTATTGATTCAAATTAGTTTACTAGTTCTATTTCGAAATTTATTAATTATGTATATTTTGTTTTTAAATAAGATAATTGGTATTAAATTTAATAGATTAACATAAGATGGAATTATGATAAAAATAAGATTTTTTCTTTTTTTTCAGTAAAATGCTTGGCAAAGAAAAGTGGCAACCAACATTCATTTGACACCTAATTATTTGTGAGAAAATACCTAAAATAACCCCTTTTTGAGAGTCTATTTGAAAACTAACCATTTTTTTTTTTGTTGGTTTAGTAATTTATGTTGGCTTACTAATGCAACATAAAAGATTTTTTCTTTTTTTTCAGTAAAATGCTTCTATATATGTTCTAGACACTTGTGCGAGAGTTTTTAGTTTTAATTGGTTACTTGGCTAATTGTGCAATGTGAGGGATGCTTCTATAGATTTTTTATTTTTATTTTTAATTTGGCATTATTTAATTTGACATTAAATATATATATATAAATGCTCTCAATTGTTTTCATATATATATATATGAAAAAAAACTGAGAGCTATCATTTTGAATATTTGATGTGGTTCCACTATTTTACACTTTTATCTTTCAATATGTGGAATCTATTAAATGATAATTTATTATAATTACTATAATTTATAGGCTTTAAGGTGTAATCTTTGATGTTATAATTTATTATAATGACAATTGTTATTATCATTTTAGGAACTAATTTTATTTGAAATTAATAATGGTTTTTTAAAATATTTTAATTTACTTATAATTTAGTTAGAGTTTAATTAAATAGGAATTAACAGTTAAAGTTTTAATTTAATTAAACAATTCTATTCCTAACTCAATTGATAAAATAAATTAATTTAATTTATAAATATTTATTAATTGTGAATAATTTGTTTTTAAATAAATTAATTGGTTTTAAATTTAATTCATTAACAATTATTATTATTATTATTTTTTAAGTAAAATGCTTAACAAAGGAAAGTAAAAGTCATAAAATATAGTGGCGGCAGACAACACTCGTTTGGCGCCTAATTATTCAATATATATATATATATATTTATTTATTTATTTATTTGACATTAGAAATTTTTATTTAATAATTAGGTCATATTGGATTACATTTTAGTTGGTTACTTGCAATGTGAGGGATGCTTCCATAGATGATTTTTTTTTTTTTTTTTGGCATTATGAATTTTCATTTAATAATTAAACCATGTTGGATAACACTATAATTATATATATATATATATATATATATGAAGAAAGAGAGAGCATCATTTTGAATATTTAATGGTTTCGGTGTTTTACACTTTTTTCTTTCAATATGTGGAAATTATTAAATGATAATTTATTATTATTAAGTTTTACAGACATTAAGGTATATATATATTAAATATTTTTAAGTGCAATTTCTCTTATATTGAAATTATAATCAAACCCTCCCTTATCTGATAATGTTTATGATTAAAAAAAAAAGTATGTAAATTATATATATGTATATCCCTAATAAATATATATTAGTAAAGTTAAAAAAAAAAATGAATGCATATCAAGTAATTTATTTATGATAGTGTTTATGATTTAAAGTTTGCATTTCAATGACACTTTAAGTAATTTAAAATTACTGGAATAGGGCATGAGATAAGCATAGTTATTTTTTTGGTGAAAGGTTGGTAGACTTCCAGATGTAGGTATCCTTTTATATTACTTTAATATATAAATCCTTGTATAATAATTTACTATTACTTTGTTAGTTTGCTGCAGGTTGGTTTCAATTTCTAGTGTTTTGTTTGTAGAGGAATAAATAACATTATGCCAAAGGTTTGCTTGTTCACGTATATTGCTGCTAAAACATTTTTATGTTGCATTAGTAATTTCAGGGTTCAGCTTCGTTATTATAACCATCACTAGATGATATGTTTAAATTGCTGTATAATACATATTAATTAAACATTACGTTATAGATTGATAAATTTTGGATATAATTTCAGGCCTAATTTTATATTATCTAAAACTTTTTTTCAAAATTCAAATTTATAGTTTAAATAATGTGATAATTTCATTTATATGATTTGTTAATTTTTTTTACTTTCATATAGTTAGTATTCTATTCAACTTAAAATATCCATAAATAAAGAGTACAAATAAAATTGCAATTAAAGATAATATGTAAACAAAGGATAAAGCAAAACAATTTTCCTTAATTACTAAATTATGATGACATAAAGAACAATAATATTTTAAAAATAAATATAGATGTTAATATTTTAAGGATAATGTTAATTTATTTTGAAAATTTAAAATCTTGCTTACCATTTTGATCTCTTGAAAAATCCTAATAGTATTCTTAATGTTGAGTTTTGAGAATTTAAGGCTACTTAGGTAGTTAGTTATCTTTATAATTTTAAATTTTATTGGATAATATATATATATTTTAAATATATGTTGGATAATATTTATGAATTAAAAAAAAAAGTTATGAAAATTATATACTCATATATCCCATAGTATAATTGGTGAACCTGATCATTTTCTTCTAATTAATTATGTTATCATCAGATTGTCTTTTTCTTTTTTCTTTCATTACATTGGTTTGTCTTTTAACTTCAAATAATATTTATAAATTTTGTTAGGCCCTCTTTAACATAATAATAGCGAAGACTTCTTAATTTTTTTTTTTTCAAATAAGAAAATTTTAAATATTTTTGTCCAAAGATAATTAATCAGTTTGAATATTTACATAAAAGATTTAGCAAGAGTTGTATTCATTCAATTAAGACATGGTACAGTGCTATGTAAAATTAAAAAAAAAATTAAAAAAAAGAAAAGAAATGGTACACATTGTATATCATGAAAATAAATTGACTTAATAATTAAGTTTAAAATTCTTGAAGGCAGATGTAAAAATCTTCCTAAAATAACTAATCATATAACACTTAAACAAGCTTATAAACCTCATGGCTTGTTTCATCATATCAATACTTTTTTTTTTTTTTTTTAAGAAAAAAAAAGAAATAATGAAAGTAATTCAAGACCAGACTAAAATTCTTGTCAACAGTCCATATGACACTTTAATATTTAACTAAGTCAAATATCATGTTACTTTCATTTTTGGTCATTAATTAGAAAATTCATCTTTAAGTTAGAGTTCAAATAGAAATTGAGAGTTAGAGTTTTAATTTGATTAAACAATCCAACTCAAATGATAAAATAAATTAATTTAAGTTGTAAAATTCATTAATTATTTTAATAATTTTTAAAATTTTATTATCATCTATTAAACTTCACAAAGTCAATCCTTTCTAAACATCCACATTGGACATAAACATTATAAAGCCACATTTACACCAAGTTAATTACAAATTCAAATAAATTTGATTTTTATTTTAATATTTTTAAAATCTTTATTGATAATATATTAAGCAATATTACCATGCCAAAACATTAGACTTACTATTTAACTTAACGTATTCTGAACAGATTATGATAGAATGAAACATATGTCTTTTTATTAATTAAATAATTCTACTATATAATTTAGCATTAAAATTTTTTACGAGTTTGTAGGTAGCATGCGTGTTTCACTCAAACCCTCTCAGTCTTGTAGCAGAACCTGATCTCGCGAAATTTAGTGGGTGAGGATCCGAGTGTGAGTACAAGTTTTGTCAATTCTACCTAAATTGTACTTTTTATAATCTCAACCTCATACAGAAACCCACATACATAAGTGTAAGTACCATAATCACTTTAATTATAAGTGGATATGACTAAAACCATATTTCAACAATGAACACTTTTATTACTCTCACATAAGTACCATAATTGTTATTTAATCAAAGTAACTTTCCAAATATCCTTGTTTTTTTTTTTCAAGTAAAAAAAATAAAAAAATTAAATGAAATATTTAATTATACAAGATATATATGTTTAAGATATCATGGGATTAAATTAAGTTATATATATTTATTGTATGTTATCTATTGTAATCAATATATTTATTTGAGTAAAAAATAAAAAATTATTCAAATATTCCAAGTCCTTTTTCGTAAAACAAAATCCAAGTAAAAATTACACTTATCCATTTAACTATATAGGTCACATAGTGTTATGGATAAATTATGGCGATCAGAATAGTCCGACCCAATGGATCTACAGTGCAGGACCCATATCCCAAGGGCCCAATTTCCCGCCATCCATCCAGCCCATTCTCCTGGATAAAGGGCCTATTTATGGGCATTTGAAGTGACCGCTGCTCGCTATCGCCCAGCCTGACCGCTCACTCCGACCGCAGACCGCCTATTCCGCAAGCTGGCTGTAACCGCTATGTTCTCCATCATTAAGGTCGCAACTTTCTCCGTCAGCTTTATTTGTTGAGGTGGACCGTAGGTCCTTATCGCTGGCCGTTGATTCTTGCCCCTCAAACTTGCTCGCAAGAATATCCGCCATCCATGACAGCTGAGCCTGCCCGCCAGATTATCCCCCATGATTGACCGCCTGTCTGTTCGCCATCCCTGTCCGATCGGGGTACCCGCCGAGAGGATCCGCCAATCAGAGATGTCCTCCAAGCCCTCTCCGTCCCGGATTTTTCGACTGAGCTGATCGCTAACGTCTGAGGGTGGCCGTGTACTGACTTCTTCACTCATGATCTCATCCGCCTCCTCGCCATGACCGGCTATGGACACGCCGGCTCGTGATCCTCCTTCCCGACCCCTCAGGTAACCACATTTATCAAAGGTTAGTTCGTTTTCCTATCTGACGTGGTAGCCATCTGCTAGAAGATCCCTCCGTCTCTCCTCTAAGGGTCCCGGGTCAACGGAAGTCAACAGTGCCATGCAGGAATAATGTTCCAAGACTTGTCATGCACGCTACGTCCATCAGAAGTCGTGATCGAGACCCCAGCAACCCATCATTGCATATCCAACCCAGACATCAGAAATCTCCCTTGGGCAGACCCGGGATGCGACGGATTCGACCGCATTTAATGTGTTTTCGGCCGCATTTAATATACTGTCAGTCGTTTCAATTAGGATTCCGACGCATTAAATGTTGTCTGACAGTGTAACTGTAGTTAACTGTTTGCTTTTGTCTCATTCTGTTTACTGTAGCACGTCCCCTTCCTATATAAAAGGGGACGGTTTTCACTGTAAAAAGGGATTCAACTTCTGAGTGTCGTTACTCTGCCCAAATAGTAAAAGAGTGAACAGTGGATGTAGGCATCTTTTTGGGCCGAACCACTCTAAAAATCTTCCGTGTCTTCTCCTCCTCGCCTCTAACTTCTCCATCTCATTCTCATTGTTCTTCATGCAACCCATTGACCGTACGAAACTGTGAGCTTGGGCCCTAAAACAACCTCGTTGACTAAGGGGACCTTTTCCTGACGTTAACACATAGCTTCGAATAAAGTAAGACACATGAATATTTTAAAAAATTTTCAAATAAATTTGCAATACACATGTTTTGTGAAAAATATTATGAATTATGTATTTATTTGGAAACAATGTAATATTTAAACTTTTAAATTATGAAGTCACAATCATATGATGTTTCAACTATCATAAATTAGTTCATTCAGTTTTTATGAATAAAATATATTTTAGTTAATTGATTACTTTATTTTTAATCAATTTCTTCTTGATTTATATTATAATATGCTAATATTATCCGTAGTATCATTTTTTTAACTTATCCATTTCATTAGTTTAAATAAAATTATCCATTTAATCCAAGATTATCTTTATAAATTTAAACATAAGATTTTGGTTAGGATAAACTAGTTAATTGAACTTTTCTTCAAAAAAAAAAAAAAAGTTAATTAATTAGTTTATTGATTCATAAAAATCTTAAATATACATTAAAAAAAAAAGGCAATTTAATATCATAACACCAAAACTCATTAAAAAAATAAATAAACTACGTTGAAACACTCCCATCTCTCCCACTCAATTGTCAGTTAATAAAACTAGTATATCTCTCCCATTCAATTGTCATTAACAAAAATAGTATTTAATTTTTTCTTCATTTCAAGAACTATGCTTAAGACTGCAATCTGCTTTTCCTCGAACAATTGATCATTCAACCTGTGATTACAAGCAGTAATTGATCCTTCAACTTCTGATTACAAGCTACTGCAGGTAATTCATTAGAATGGCTTTTGGATTTCAATTACTTTAGTTTTGTTCTTAAAAAAGAAAATCGGTGACATTAGGAGTTGGATTGTATATGTTGAGCAATTAATATGTTTCTTAATGAACAATTAATCTTAATGGTTGTTTTTCAATTGGTTTCAACATTCAAACCTTTTTTATGCTGAGTTTATGTGGTTTACTTGACTCCATCTTCAAATTGAATATGATTTTATTGTTTGACCATGAAAATTAAAAACTGTTTAAATTCATGAATGGTCATTTAACATTTTTTTTTCCATATATTTTACAAAGCATAGTTAATTTAATACTACTTTCGCAAATGTATATGAGAATTACTTATTAATATGATCTAAAATAGTGCTTCTACAAATTTTAAGCAACAACTTTATCTTGAATTTTATGGTTTTTCTTCTTATAGAATTAGCTTGGCATTACTAATTATATGATCACCTAATGCTTTTTTTTTCCTTATGTTTTGCAGATAGGTGGTTATTGGCTTATGTCAACAAAATGCATCTTTCTATCATAGTTTGTATTTACTTATTTATTTTGAATATTTTATAGTTTCGTATTAGTATTTTGGGATGTCATTTATTTTATTGATCTTTATTGACTTATGTCAATAAATTGATCTTTATGTTGTACTTAGGTTGGATATATTATGCATTTTAAATAGATTTTATGGATATGAATATTAATTAATGTTGTTTCTTTTATATATTTTATTTATCATTTTATCATTTTAAGAAATAAGATTTAGAATTTTAAAATTTATGTTCTTTATACAATTGTTTCTTATCATTATTGTTATGGGTAAAATAGCGATCAGAATAGTCAAGCCCAGACGGATCTACAGTGCAGGCCCAATGGTTCGGAAGCCCAAATTATTCATCATCATTTCGGTCCATTCTCCTAGAAGAGGGGCCCGTTAGTGGGCGCTTGTTGTGGCCACTGACCGCTACCGCCCATTCTGGCCGCAGACCATCTATTCCGCAAGACTGACTGTGACCGCTATATTCCCCGCCATTCAGATCGTCGTGTTCTCCCTCAGCTCTATTTGTTGAGTTTGATCGCTGGTCCATGTCGCTAGCCGTGGGCTCTCATCCCTCAGACTCGCTCGCCAAAATATCCGCCATCCGTGACAGCTAAGCCTGCTCGCTATATTTCCGCCATAATTGACCTCCTGTCTGACCGCTATTCCTGTCCGATTGGGGCATCCGCCAAGATTAACCATCCATCAGGGATGACCAACAAGCCATTCCCTTCCAAAGTTATCTGTCTGAGCTGGTCGCTGGTTCCTGAGCGTGGCCGCGTTCCGACTCCCTTGTTTATAGCATCACACGCCTCACCGCCGTATCCAACTATAGACATACCGGCTCATAACCCGCCTCCTCAATCCTCCCGGAAGACAGTGTTCAAAGACCCTCTTCTTCCCCCGCCTAATTCGGTGTTCTATCTGCTGGAAGATCCGCCTCCGCCTCACTTCTGAAGGTCTTCAGTCAACAGAAGTCAACAACGCCATGCAAAGTACAATTCCAAGGCTTGCCATGCATGCTACCTCCACCAGAAGCTATGATCTCAACCTCGACAACCCATCATTGCGTATCCGACCCGGTCAGCAGAAATCCCCTTTGGGCAGACCTCGGACGCGACGGATTCGGTTGCATTTAATGCACTGTCAGTCGTTTTAATTGGGATTTCGGCGCATTAAATGCTGTCTGTCAGTGTAACTGTAGTTAACTGTTTACTTTTGTCTTATTCTTTTCACTGTAGTATCTCCCTTTCCCTATAAATAAGGGAGGAAAATCACTGTAAAAGGGATCCAATCTCTGAGTGTCATTACTCTGCCCAAATAGTGAGAGAGTGAACAGTGGACGTAGGCATCTTTTTAGGCCGAACCACTCTAAAAATCTTCTGTGTCTTCTCCTCCTCGCCTCTAACCTCTCCTTCTCATTCTCCTTATTCTTCATGCAACCCATTGACCGTACGAAACTGTGAGCTTGGGCCCTAAAACAACCTCGTTGGCTAAGGGAACCTTTTTCCTGACGTTAACATTTTTGGCGCTAGAAGGAGGGGCTCATCTTCGATTTCGTCATCTTCCAGTCCATTAGCTTTCATAGCTCTTTCTTCGTTCGCCATGGTTAGAGGGAGGATTCCTAGGGACTCCAATGTAACAGAAAACCGCCAAGAAACTTCAGACCATCGACCAGCCATGCCTACAGGAGGAATGTCCAATAATGGCGCGGGGACATCTAACGTGCCTGGGACGGGAGACGCTCAAGGTATACCCCCTCTCCCGACTCGCCAACCTACATGTAATGCTGCAGGTGGAGACGTAATGCAGGCGATACAACGACGACAGGAGAGGCTGGAGAATACCGTCCCGGAGTTTATGGGTGAAGTTAGGACCCTGTTCCGGAACCAAGTCCAACCTCCTCAAGTTCCCCCCCAAGCCGTTCCGGAGAGAAATGTTCCCTGTAGGAGGCACGCGGAGAATCCTGATATGAGTGGGAGAGGTGCCAGAGAATTTGAACGAGAAGGGTCTGTCCATTCCTACAGCGTGCATTCTAGTGCTCAATCCCCGCGAGCCCGCGATGGACATCTACCGGAGCCGACCGACCGCAATCATGATCAAATCCCTACCCATGTAGACGGAGCGGGGCCAGGACCTGGTGCCGGAGGGCGAGTTGGTAGAAACAATCGATCCCCAGGCAGGAGAGATGGACACTCCGCTGTGGGAAGAACTGAAACGCGAGGTACGATGGTAGCCGAACTCCTCCAAAGGGTCCGGCAGCTAGAAGCGCGACCTGTGGTGCAGGAACAGAGGGGCCAAGCCTGGGAAAGGACCCCATTTGCTGTGGAAATTGAGCTGGAGCCGCTCCCCCCAAGATTCAAAGTCCCCAACATTCCACAGTATAGAGGAAACTCCGACCCCTACGATCATCTAGACACCTTCAACATACAAATGGACCTCCAGACAACAAATCCGCTTGTGAAGTGTAGAATGTTCCCAGCTACTCTTGGGGACATTCTGCGGACATGGTTCAGAAGCCTCCCGTCGCGCAGCATCAATGACTGGGAGGAGTGCCAGCAGAAGTTCCTGAACCAGTATAAGGCGCTGAAGAGGCGGATGGCGCCACCATGTCACCTTTCTACCATCTGCCAACGCCCAGGTGAGCCTTTGAAAGAATACATTAACAGGTTCAGGCGCAAGGTGACGAACGTGGAGAGCCCTACGGATGAAGAGGTTTTGTCAGCTATCTCGTCTGGTCTAAGGAAGGATGGCAAATTGTACGAGAGCATATATAGGTCCCCCGTCAAGGACTTGGTAGAATTCTATGACAGAGCTGAGAAGGAAATCCGTTGGGAAGAAGTGACGAATCCTAGGAAGACCAGTGCTCAAAGGGACGAAGCTGGTACTTCCAGTCATAGAAGGAAAAGGAGTGGTGGAGGCAGCAACCCTGGAGGGCGAAGAGAAAACCAGTAGGTTGCCAAGAAAGCCCGAGACTGGCTGAGATTGGACAGTAGTTGGGAATCGGAGCGACCAAGGTATCGAAGTCGTTACAATACCTACAACGCCCTGTCGGATACCCAAGACCAGATATATGCGACTGAGAAAAACAGGGAAAATTTTGGGCCGCCGGCTCCCCTTCAGGGTCCAGAGGGGCGGAGAGACAGGAACAAATTTTGTGCCTACCACAACGACATTGGGCACAATACCTCCGACTATTGGGCGCTCAAAGATGCCATCGAGGAATTAATCAGAAATGGCCGCCTGAAGGATTATGTCATGAGACCCCCAAGGCGACCTTCTCAGCAACAACGGCCACGCCAGCGTTCAGAAGACCCTCCAGCTCAAAACCAGCCAGAGCCGAATTCTACCCAAGGGCCCTCCATCAAGACCATCCATACAATCCATGGGGGACCCTCGCGAGCAGGAGAATCTAACCGGTCTCAGGAACGATTTGTACGAGAGGCAAGACGCGTCCAGCCTAGGAAGCAAGGAGAGTCAGGGAGACCTGCCAAGAGAGCCAAGAAGGTGGCGGGGGACATTGTGTTTACTGATGAAGACGCGCGGGACGTCCGCCTCCCTCACAATGATGCTTTGGTAATCAGGGCGCGTATCGGCAACTCGGTGGTGAAGAGGATCATGATAGACACTGGCAGCTCCGTGAATGTCATGTACAAAGACTGCTACGATCAAATGGGGATCGGTGATGATCAGCTGAAACCCTCCCCTGAACCTCTTTACGGATTTACTGGAGACTCGGTCATTCCTGCTGGACAAATCAGATTGCCTTTGACCCTCGGCGATGAAACCAAGCAGTCCACGGTGCTGGCGGATTTCTTCATCATCAACTCCCCCTCGGCGTACAATGTCGTAATGGGGAGGCCCGCGATGAACGATCTTGACATGATTATCTCCACCAAGGCCCTCGCGGTGAAGTTCCCAACTCCCAATGGTGTAGGGTGTGTGCAGGGCGAGCAATCCATGGCTCGTCGCTGCTATGTCGACGCGATCAGAAAGGGGTCTCAGGGGAAGAAGGCAGAGGAGGTTCCGGAGCGGGAATTGCAGGCAATTACTTCCTCAGGGGTCAGTCACGATTTGGACCCCAGGGAATTCGACGTACATCAAAATACTGGTCCAGTAGAAGAGCTTGAGAACGTCCCGGTTGCTGAAGTTGATGCGTCAAGGTGTCTCAAGTTGGGTAGAAGCTTGGTCCCGGAGGTAAAGCATCAACTAATTAACTGCCTCAAGAAAAATGCAGATATATTTGCCTGGAACTATGGGGATATGGTGGGAATAGACCCGAACGTGATGACTCACAAGCTGAACGTCAACCCCCGCCACCGGCCGGTTTGCCAAAAAATGAAAAACAACAGTACCAAGAACAATGCGAACAGGAGAAAGGGGCCTTACCTTGAGTATGGTGGTCGCCGAAAGTTGCAGATGATAACTTACGAGTAGGGGAAGAAGACGATGAAAATGCCTATGAATTTCGAAAATGCCAGAAGAAGAATATGAAAGGGTGTTTCTTCTTTTCAAAATAATTCAGCCCAACCGTTAGATGAAGACAGTTGTGCAACCGCCCCCAATCTGACGACGTGGCGCGATTCTCGGGATCTTGTCATTATGCAGTGTGTCTGTTGAGTGACGTGCATTAAATACGCACGGCGCGCGCTATGGCCAGTAACCGTCGTCTGGGGAAGCGCCACGTGGCCTGGCAGTAAAGTGGAATTCAAAAGATACTGTAACCGCCCTTCTTTTTGTAACTGCTCCTGCCTATTCTGCTCGCTCTGGAATGCATGACTCCTGGTCCTCTTTAAGCACCAAGAACCAGAGGGCTTTATGTTATGGGTAAAATAGCGATCAGAATAGTCAAGCCCAGACGGATCTACAGTGCAGGCTCAATGGTCCGGAAGCCCAAATTATTCGTCATCATTTCGGTCCATTCTCCTAGAAGAGGGGCCCGTTAGTGGGCACTTGTTGTGGCCGCTGACCGCTACCGCCCATTCTGGCCGCAGACTGTCTATTCTGCAAGACTGACTGTGACCGCTATATTCCCCGCCATTCAGATCGCCGTGTTCTCCCTCAGCTCTATTTGCTGAGTTTGATCGCTGGTCCATGTCGCTGGCTGTGGGCTCTCATCCCTCAGACTCGCTCGCTAAAATATCCGCCATCCGTGACAGCTAAGTCTACTCGCTGTATTTTCGCCATAATTGACCTCCTGTCTGACCGCTATTCCTGTCCGATTGGGGCATCCGCCAAGATTAACCATCCATTAGGGATGACCAACAAGCCATTCCCGTCCAAAGTTATCTGTCTGAGCTGGTCGTTGGTTCCTGAGCGTGGCCGCGTTCCGACTCCCTCGTTCATGGCATCATTCGCCTCACCGCCGTATCCAACTACGGACATACCGGCTCATAACCCACCTCCTCAATCCTCCCGGAAGACAGTGTTGAAAGACCCTCTTCTTCCCCCGCCTGATTCGGTGTTCTATCTGCTGGAAGATCCTCCTCCGCCTCACTTCTGAAGGTCTTCAGTCAACAGAAGTCAACAACGCCATGCAAAGTACAAATTCCAAGGCTTGCCATGCACGCTACCTCCACCAGAAGCTATGATCTCAACCTCAACAACCCATCATTGCGTATCCGACCCGGTCAGCAGAAATCCCCTTTGGGCAGACCTCGGACGCGACGGATTCGGTCGCATTTATTGCACTGTCAGTCGTTTTAATTGAGATTCCGGCGCATTAAATGCTGTCTGTCAGTGTAACTGTAGTTAACTGTTTACTTTTGTCTTATTCTTTTCACTGTAGCATCTCCCTTTCCCTATAAATAAGGGAGGAAAATCACTGTAAAAGGGATCCAATCTCTGAGTGTCGTTACTCTGCCCAAATAGTGAGAGAGTGAACAGTAGACGTAGGTATCTTTTTGGGTCGAACCACTCTAAAAATCTTCTGTGTCTTCTCCTCCTCGCCTCTAACCTCTCCTTCTCATTCTCCTTATTCTTCATGCAACCCATTGACCGTACGAAACTGTGAGCTTGGGCCCTAAAACAACCTTGTTGGCTAAGGGAACCTTTTCCTGACGTTAACAATTATTAATTAAGTAAATATAATTCAGTTATTTATTAGCGATTGTAAATTCAATATATTATGTATAATATCTATGGAACTTGTTAGTTGTTGCCATTAGTGACCAAAACACTAGTTTTATAATTAATGTATTGACCAATTAATATATATATTCATATATATAATTAGTGACAAAATTTGCACAACAAAGAAATATTAGTGACGAAATACAATACTTTTGTGACATAATATTTTATGGCTAAGAGAATTTACATACACTATTGATATTCAATTTTAGGTCTACTAAATGGATTTATAACAAAAATAGTTTAATTTTATTGATCAAAATAGTGGTTACTAATTATAAAATTGTTTAGTGACCAAATCTTCATTACTAATCAAAGAATTCTATAGTAACATAAAATAGATAATTTGTGACCAACTTTTACATTACTAATTATATGCACATTAGTGACCATTAATTGTGTATTTGCGACTAGATTTTTTATAGCTAATATGTATTATTAGTGACCACTTCCTAACTAATATTACATAAATATATTGTTTTTATGGGACCAATGAATAGATTTAGTAATGAAACTTTTTAACTATAAGTAACAAAAATGGTGGTCACTAATATTTTCAACAATTAGTAA
The DNA here is from genome assembly GCA_022984855.1 of Dimocarpus longan. Taxonomy (NCBI): domain Eukaryota; kingdom Viridiplantae; phylum Streptophyta; class Magnoliopsida; order Sapindales; family Sapindaceae; genus Dimocarpus; species Dimocarpus longan. Next base: position 2,718,583 of record CM041026.1, read on the forward strand.
CTAATTTTTTTCGTTCGTCACTAATTGTCTTTAGTATCAAACTTTAAGTAACGAATGAGAACGAAAACGTTTTTTGTCACTAGAATTGATTAATGACAAAATTTAATATTTTTAGTGATCATATTTTTTATTACTAATTATGTAATTTTTTGTAGTTCATTTTTACGTATCAGAGCCGTGTCCTGAGATACAACATAGATTCATTTTTGTTTTCTAAAAAAACAGACCTTCATTTTTGTTGAATCTCTCTCTTAATTTATGTACATGGGTAATTTTGACTAAGACCCATAATAAAAGCCATCAGAGCTGTATTTCAAGTGAAAAAAACGAAATACAACATATATTTACTTTTGTTGAACCAAAATAGAAACAAATTGGAAACATCATTTTGTTGTTTTCGAAGTTTCACACTTTTATTTTTTATTTTTATCAGTTGGATAAGTGATATATATATATATGTTCTATAAATATTAAAAAACCAAATTATCAAAATTTGTAGAGATTAAAATTATTAGATATAATATTATATATAATAATATTATATAATAATAATTATTATAATATTATATATAATGATTATTAGATATGGGATTCCACTTGTTTTTGTAACATTACAAAATAACTTTGCAATGTGCTAGAGTTGGATCCTACATATAAAAGATGTGCAAAATCTCATATCTTTACAGTTACGGACTTTGAGTACTAGATATAAAGAAAAAAAGTTTCTTTACTATATAATTGCATTATAAAATGATCTTATTTTATTAGATTTAGCAAAAGTTATATATATATATCAACTAATTAAGTTTTATTGTTCAAACTAGAAGATTTGATTTAGTGTTTCACCAAAAGCGGGAGGGGTTATCAACATCCTGGTTTAAATTAGTATTTTCAAACTAGAAGATTTGTTCAAACTAGAAGATATATATATCAACATCCTGGTTTTAAAATTCCTCCAGACATCTTTGGTTATACTTTCTGTTGTTCATATTGGCTAATTTGAACATTGAAATTTTCTTCAAACATATTTGCTTATACTTTCTATTGTTTATAATATTTGACTAATTTGCACATCGGATTATTTTTTGTTGGCATGCCTGCCACCAACCCCTCACCGGTGGCAGACCACAATTGCTGCCAATCACACTTCACCGGTGGCGGACCACGATGGCTCTAAATGGGGCACATGCCCCACCTTAAATATTAAAAAATAAATTCATATTTATTGTTTCATTTTTAAAAGTTTTTTATATTTATTTTTAGAGAAAATTATAATTTAACTACCCAGTTAAAACGCTTTCACAGACGGAGCAACTGTTTCGATGTTATTACAATTTACTCCTCTACCGTTAACAAGATTCGTTACATTTAACAGTAAAACAACAAAAAGATGAAATTGCCCTTTGACTAAGTTGACCAGTTGACCAAATATAAATTTGGTCAACTCAGTCTCTCATTCTCTCTTTCTCTCATTCTTCCCGCTTCTTCTTCTTCTTCTCTTCTTCCGTTTCTTCTGCTATTCTTCTTCCTCGGAGTAAACTTGATCTGGGTTCGTTCGTCACGAACCCAGATCTCGCTTCTTCTTCTTCTTCCTTTCTTTCCGCTTCTTCTTCCCTTCTTCCGCTTCTTCTGCTATTCTTCTTCCATCGGGTGTCTGGGTTCACTCTGATCTGGGTTCGTCATGGATCTGACGAACCCAGATTTGGGTTCGTCCTTGACGAACCCAGAGATCTGGGTTCGTGAGAACCCAGTTCTGGATTCTCACGAACCCAGAAATCTGGGTTCTTGAGAACCCACAAATATGGGTTCTTGAGAACCCAGATTTCTGGGTTCTCACGAACAACCCAGATTTCTAGGTTCTTGCGTGAGAACCCAAAGATCTGGGTTCTCAAGAAGAACTCAAAACCCAGATTTCTGGGATCTTCGTGAGAACCCAGATCTCTGGGTTTGTGAGAACCCAGAAATCTGGGTTCTCATTCAGATTTTGGTTTTTTAATTTTTCTTTTTAAATTTTTCTTCAGATTTTGGTTTATTGATTTGGTGATTGTTTGGGTTGATAATTGTGTTTAACTGATGACTTGGAGTGATTTTTTGATGGTGAACCAAGAAGATGATGGATTGAAATCATAGATTGAAGAGAATGGTAGAAAATTAATGAATTGAAGCTGATGGAACCCAGAGATCTGGGTTCTCACATCATATTTTGGTTTTTAATTTTTTTTTTTCAGATTTTGGTTTACTGAATTGGTGACTTTGAGTGATTTTTTGATGGTGAACCAAGAAGATGGTGGATTGAAATGACAGATTGAAGAGAATGGCAGAAAATTAATGGATTGAAGCTGATGGATTAAAGAGAATGGGAGAAAATTAAATAAAATCAAAATTAACTTAAATAAAATCAAAATTAACCTTTAATTTTGATTTTATTTAATTAGTTTTTATTTTCTTAAATTGATCTCTACCGTCCACATTGAAATGGACGGTGGAGATCTGATTAATATTTTTTTATTTAAATTATTTAAAAATTTTAAAAATTTATTTTAAAAAATTAAAAATAAGGTTAAAAGACAATTTTACCCTTTATATAGTTAATTTTAACAGAAAAGTGTTAACGGTGGAGGGTAAATTGTAATAACATTGAAACTATTGTTCCATCTGTAAAAACGTTTGAATTGGGTAGCTAAATTATAATTTGCTTTTATTTTTAAAATTAAACACTCACGTATTCTTTTTATACTTATTTAACAATCTTTCCCTTTTTTTCTATATATAATTTTTTTTTAATCTTTACTGATCTCTATAGTGACGTATTGTGTCTCTATCATTTTGTTTGTTTATTATTAAATTATACGATCTTTGAACTTTTTTCTTTTTCTCATTTTTTTTTTTAAATCATAATATTTTCTTGATTGACAAACTTCTAATGCCCATAAAACCTCAAATTCATATCTATATATAGCACCAAAACTGCTGATAGATTAGTATGTTTCTTTTATTTATCTTTTAATTTTTAAATTTTCAAAATTTACTTTTCTTAAAATGAATATAAAAACAACTCAACAGTGTAATTAGAAAAAACAAAATGTAAATGAAAGCTTAAGAAATGTATATTCTTCATGACATGTAATATTTACTAAGATGTAAAACCTTGCTGAGAAAATTTGTAGCACCACATTGTTTTTATTGTTCCATTTATTTAATTTTTAAAGATATTTTAATAAGGATTTCATGTAATATTATCTAAGTCCGTTTATTAGGTATGCTACTTGTTTTGACTTGATGTCAGCTTCCTCTTGTAGTCATTTTTTTTTTTTTTTTGAAAAAACAACGATAATCATGTTTACCATGCTATGTAATATGCATTTTACGTTATAACTGCTATTAGTAATGCTATGACCCAACTTGATGCATTACAATTTCATTCAAGTTACTTGAGAATTAAGGCTACTATTTCTTCATATATCAGTTAAAAATATCTATACAACTAGTTGGATCTTAGCACTATTATATTATATAATACTACAATGTCTCATTTTATATAAACTTTTGGGCCTACCACTATTCATGACCCTTTTCCTGTTTTCCTATGGAAACAGGGGTAGACCTAGCATTGGCCTAGGTGAGGCACATGCCCTACCTTAAAATTTTTTTAAGTTTTCAAGTATTATATATTTAATTTTATAAATAATTTAATATTAACTATTTTTCTTCATTCTTTCGTAACTTTTATATATATATATATATATATTTTATCTCTTCTACTTATTAACATTTTTGCAATACTTATTTTTAATTATGATTACAGGCATAATCTGATTCGTAACCATATGTCTCAACAAAACTTAGGTCTCAAGTTTAAATTCCCTTTTCCCCATTTCTTTTTAAATATTTTAAATTAGTATTTTCCTTTTTAGTTACTATTATTCTTTTAAATATTTTTTAATATATAATAGTTTTAGCTTGATCAAGGTCTTTATCCCAAAATTTTAAATTGAATTTGTAGTATTAGTGTTGTACACTTATATTGTAAACTTGTTGCACCAAAACTGAACGAACATGTTGTATTACTATAAGTTGAGTTATTTTATAGTATACAACTTCAAAAACTAAATCATCATTTTCTTAATAACAAGATATATAATGTGTGATTTCCTTAATTTTGAGTCACATGTTTTAGGTTAGTAATTAATTTTCTTCTATATATAAATATAATCAGTTTTGTCAAAATATTCAAATACGAGATTAGTGAATAAATAATTGAATAGGAATTAGTGAATGAAAAATTGATAGATGTGGTATCTTTGATTAGACATTAATTGTTTCTGTACAACATTAAATACTTTAGGAGATAAAATTTATAAACAAAAGATATATCATACCAATTATAATTATGCTTAAATATTATTGTTCTTAAAATGTCTCATCTCACATCAATTTTTGGATCAAACCTATTGCTTAAAACTACAACAACCTCAATCCTCCCTCTTTGAGCCAATATCAGCACATATAAGTCACCTTTTATTGTGGAGGAAAAATTCTAATCCAAACAAAAGGGTGGTACAAATACTATTGTGATAACAGGGTTTAGCCCTGAATTATAATCATTGTAAAAGCTCCTTTACTGCAGGGGGTCCGCCATGAAAAACTTATATTTGCTGTTAAAAAAAAGGGTTTTTAGGAAAAATGACCCATTTTGGATGACCCGTTTGGGAAATGACCCCTTTTTTATAAAGCACCGGACACTATCCTTTTTTGGATGATACTGCCCCTGTCCCACATGTTTTCAACTATCGGTGACTTTAACCCTACCAAAACCGTCCAAAACCGTTCTCTGTCTCTCAAATTCCCAACCTTCAAGTGTCTCTCACTGTACCCGTCATCACTGTCATCACCCTCGTCTGCCAGTCATTGCCGACCTCAACCAGCGACGCACCCACCGTCATTGTGTCTGTCTGTGAGCCTGGTATGTTATTATTGGTGAAGGAAACCCTAACCTCCCGTCCTGACCGCTCCTCGATCCACCACCGTCAGTGTCGGAACAAAAGGCGACGCACCGCCTGACAGTGAATGTCCTGTTAGTTACGACTCTGAGGTCGATTCCAGCCACTGAGCATCCGAACGAGAAGACGAAGAAGACGGAAGAAGGAAGAAGTCGATGGTGCAAGAGGCAAAAACTTGAAGGCAGAAGAGTGTCCAGAGGTTGACTGACTGACAGCCGCAAAAGTTTGAAAGTAAACTCCACAGTAAGAAAAGTTTGTTGTGGGGTGTTTTTATTGTCGTTTGTTTACTGATTGTATGTTATTGTCGCATAAAAAGTTTGTTGTGGGGTATTTTTGTTGTTGTTTGTTTAGTGGTTGTATGTTATTGTCGCATAAAAAGTTAGTTGTTGGTAGTATTTGGTGAGTTTCTGTAATGAAGTTTCTAAAAATTCATATTCGCGTAGTCTACCCGTATTGTAAACAGCTGAAGGTTGGGATTCCCAGCGAAAGTTGAAACCAACCTCGAAGATGAGATTGGAAACATGAAGGTTGGGATTGGCAATCTGCTGGTTGAGGTTCCCAACCTGGCTGGGATTGTCTAAATTGGGTGGGGAAGTGAGAATGGGAATAATGTTTGAAACACAATCTGTACATTGGGATTTATAAGTTTTGGTTGAATGAACACATACACATATCTATATAAAATTGATTCTGTTGTGGGTTTTCCTATTTTTTAATTTATTTATTTTGTGAACTTCATTTGAAAGCTACCTGCGAGGTGGTTTGCCAGAATTGAGATTCCCAACTTCGACATTGGGATGAAATGTGGGGTCTCAACCTGATGATTGGGATTCGCAACCTATAGTTAGGATTTTGAAGCATTAGGTAGGGATGTGCAAGCTTTAGGTAGGGATTGACAATTATAGGTTGGGATTTCTAACATGGGGGTTGGTAAATGTAACGCGTGGTTGGGAATCCCAACCTATAATTGCCAACAACTTATCCAATCGTGGTGAGATATTTTAAGCTACCCAACCTGAAGGTTGTGATCTGAATATTCTTGTTGGGAATGTCAACTTGGGGGGATTGTAGCTTTGAAATCGGGTCTGACAGCAGATGGTAGGCAAATCCCAACCTTAAGGTTTTTATTCCCAACCTTAAGGTTGTGATTATTAACCTTAAGGTTGGGAATACCAATCGATTCCCAACCTTAAGGTTGGGATGAGGAATTTTGCATAACAACTTTTGGTTACAAAATCAGTGTTGCTTGTGGGATGTTTGAGGTTGATTTGTCAACCCTTTGCTTAAACTCAGTGGTTGGTCAATGACATTTTGGTAGTGTTGATAATTGTGTATAAGGTTTTATAATCTGTTTTATGCAAAAATCCATTACTTGACTGATAAAGCACTTTTGTATACACGGAAAATGTACTGATATAGTCTATGTTATGTCATAATTGAATTGTTAAATGTAATCAACAATATTTAAAGGGTTTTGGTGTTAATTTCAGGTCATATTGCAGATGGACGCTCCAGTAAATTACAAGGTAACGGACGTGCAGCATTTTAGTTCGAAAGTGACTTGCTTTTCGAAGTTGCAAGCCATAAAGGTTATACGGGACAAGTTAACTGAGCATCAAATGGAGATTTTTAAAACATCGTGCTTTGGAAAACTATTGGAAATGAATGACCTTAGGTTCGCTGGGCAGGTTGTACATAATTTGCTACTCCGACAAGTGGAAAGTGATGTTTCCAAGGAGCTATGGTTTGCACTTCCGAATGGCAATGTCATTCGGTTCTCTATGCAAGAGTTTGCCATTGTGACAGGCCTAGATTGTCGGCCGTATCCAAAAGAGGACTCAGGTCAGCAGCATACATCCGCGGAGACGTTCAGCCACAGAATGTTTTCAGATTATCGCAAGGTTTCCAACAAACAGTTAGACATCATGTTTAGGGGTGCTTCTTCGGACAACGACGAGGACATCGTCAAACTTGCATTGTTGTACTTTTTAGAGACGGTGTTACTTGGTAAGGATCCGAAGAATCAGATTCAAATGGAGAATATTCGCTTGTTGGATGATATGAATGCATTCAACAATTTCCCATGGGGTCGTCGCTCGTACGATATGACCTTGCGTGGCATGAAAAAAGATTTCAAGAAAATGGCGGCGAACGTGGGCAATCGGAAAAAAGGCCATAAGGCAGATGCTACCTTCTACTCGCTGTCTGGTTTCCCATATGCATTTCAGGTACAAGTATTTTGTTTATTGATTTTGTAACAGTCGCTTCATTTTCCGCTGCTGCTAATCTACCTTTATTTTGTTTGCATTGGTAGATATGGGCATGCGAAGCAATTCCGACCATTGGCCTGCAAATTGCAGTAAAATCCGGTGATTTGGTGCCCCGTATTCTCAGTTAGAGTTCAACTTCAATCCCAAAATCAGGAGCAATAGTTACATTGTTACATCGGTCCGATGTATGTAAAATCATTAGTGCCTTTAATAGATGCGCAACCTGGTGAAAGATGTTCAACATTTGTCATAATTTTGTTTTGCATGTCTTTGTAGCTTGAAGCCGACCCGATGTTGGAGTCGACGGCGGAAGAGGGAAAGGAGGACTATTGCACTTATTTCATCTGTCAGAGCGAGGGTGCAGCCCGGGTGTCTACTGGCGGTGTTGCCTTTGACAGTCATATGGTCGAGAAAATTCATAAGCGCAGTGATGCTGCGGTTGAGAAGTCGCTGCCTGCTGGAAGAGGACTGCGTGATCCGGTACAATCATTCTGTGTTTATAATAACGCTAATTTTCTTAATGTTTTTGTATACACTGACTTTCATCTTATCTCCTTGTCTGCAGGCTGGCAAAGACAGCAACAGCTCCAAACATGGTGATGATATTAAAGCCATCCATGCACGGTTGGACCAGCTGAATGAAGAAATGGTCATCTTACGACAACACGTGGACCAGAACCTTGAAGCCACAAGGCTTGAGATAAAGGAAACACACGCTCTGTTACAGCAAACAAACAAGAAAGTTGATATGATTATCGACTTTTTATATAGAAATAATGCTGTTTTTCCACAACAGAACACACCTGCATCGAAGGTAAACTTAACAAACTGATGGTGGCAGTTACTAGTAATATGTTTCAACATGTTATTACCAAGGTTGATTGTTGTTCTGTAGGATAACTATGACGTTAAAGGTCAAACCCTCGAAGATAGTTCTGGGTCGGATGGCTCCATGCCGGATGCGGCTGATACACGTCCAGAAGCCACACATGATGACATTGACAGCTTTGGTGACAAAATGGCGTCCGACCTCCCAGCTGATCCAAATATGGGGTCGCCTTCCATTGGTTCATATGGAAGTGTGAAGCTGAGGCCAGAAACCACTGTTGTTGGCAGAAAGCGAGACATGGGTGCACAAATTCCCTCCGTTTTAACACGGTCTGCAGTCAGAGGCCAAAAACGTGCGGCAACATCGTCGCCCAATCCAGTAGAGGGGAGTGCAGAAGTAAGACCGGCGACAGTAGACAGAATCATGGGGAAAATGATTTTAGACCCCATCCCGCCACGACAAACAATGGTAGGGTCGCCATCGCACGGTTCTGATGTAAGTCTGAAGATCATAACGGAAACCAAATTTTTCAAGCGACAGCGTAAAAAGGGGCCACAAATTTCCTCACCATTTCAACAATTTGAAGTGGTTCCAAGAAAGCGCACTAGATTTGAGCTTTTTCGTAAACCGTCCGATATCGAGATAAAGGCATTTAAAGCGTGGCGGGACACTGATGTGCCTAATGAGTTGTATGTTTCCGTCACTCTTACTCCTTGTATTTTTTTCGTGTTACATGTACGTTAAATATGGTTATTATATAACATAATGTCAGTAAATTTTATGCCCTTGCAGACCACCGATCCGGTTGCCAACAGGAGACTGTTCTCGGAAGTGGTTCAGGGATTTGTGTACTGACAACTTCTGGTTGACAGATTCGGTTTGTATTAACAAGATGGATAGCCGTTAGCCGTTATTTGTGATTTGGTTATCATTGAGTTGGTTATTTTAAGTTGCTTGTGGTTCACGTTTTGCAGCATATAGATGCAGCTTTATGCTTCATTCGATGGAAGGCAATGACTTTCCCCACAAACAAGCTGGATGCGTTCACAACAACCGACATTCTGTTTGCTGTAAGTAATTTTTGATGCTTACGAGCAACTTAGCCATTCAAGTAGGAGACATTTTTTCGATACTAATTACTGTACTTGTTTGAATATTTGTAGCAACACCTTCAGAGTAAATGGGAGGCATATACAAAGAAAAAATGCACTTGGGCTGACGATGACATCTGCGTACGATACGCAACGGGGGAGGTGGGGGGCAGTTCAAACGCAGCAAGAGATGTAGCCTATCGTCCCTGGGCAGGACTTACTACGGTATCATGCTTGGACTAGTTGAAACCTTTTTGTCATTATGTCTTTGATGTCATATACTGCGACTTACTTGTGGTTCCCCATATACTTGTGCTGTGCCTAGCTATACATCCCACTAAATCAGAGGGGTTCACATTGGGTCCTCGCAAAAGCAAACTTTAATGACCGATCCATAACTCTGTATGACTCGATGAGCACCATACGTAATTACGCCAGGTTTTTACAGCCCCTCGCAACACTATTGCCATTGCTCCTTCAAAAGATCGATCACTATGCACAACATCCAGACATGATATACTTGTGGTATAGGCGCGAGGGATGGACACTACATCATTGCAGGGACACACCACAACAAGGACCACTGTAATGCATTGTTAGACGGTTGAGAAGTTTCTGGTTTTCCAATGAAGTGTATGTTATTTGTTAATTGCTGTCTTATCTTCTGTTATGTAGTAGCGGTGATTGTGGGATGTTTGTAATAAAGTTGGTGGAACGCTTGGCGAACGGTATGCCGGTGGACTCATTCAACCAGACAGACATATCCTATTTTCGGGAGGAGCTAGCGGTGAACCTTTGGAAATGGTCCAGTCAGTTTTTGGGGGGTAAAATGAAACTGGTTCCGATGCCTTTGTAAATATTATACGTCTTTCATATTATTATGTTGTTGCATTCAGACGTATTCACCGTTGCTGTTCCATCTTTGCGAGCTGTTGACCAGGTGACTGAATCCCCGGCGTACGTCATGCCACCGCTGCTGCAACTGAAGCAGATAAAAGTTGCATCAACAATTTAGTTGTCCCAGTTGCAGGTTGGTTTTCTTGTTCATTTTTAAAACATTTTTTTATTATGTTTATTGCTCCTTTTATTGGTGTATTCAGCTATATAGGGGGGAAACTCTTGAATAGGTTTTCAACAACCACAAGCTCCAAGACCCGCTACTGGAAAGCCACCAATGCCAGGTCCTGTTCCACAAATGGATAGACCTCCTCAACCCACTCATCCGCAAAAGCACAAAGTTCCATCACTTGAAAAACATCTTGTGGATCAACTTAGCAAAGAGGAACATGATTCACTGAATGCAAAGCTTAAAGATGCAACTGAAGGAGGAAAAAAGGGACATTCTGTGCAGTACAGGTATTCTCAGTTTAAAGCATGCATTATTGTTTATGCATATGTCTTTGGTGATACAAGTCTGAATTTACTGCATCCCTCATTAATTCTGCGAATTATACAATTGTTTGTGGCTGGCAGTTCATCTTATCTCGGTGTAGCATACCTATTTCCCGCCTCTACCAAAGGCAATCTTTTCCTAATTTATTTATGCTAAGTGTTGATTTTTACAATTACATAAATGTTACCAGGTATTACATGATATATTTTGGATATCACCAGATTAATTTTATCATTGCTTATTAATTCTTTGTTTTGAGAGAATGGAAATCAATAAATTTGACCTCATTGTTCAATTTAGCTTGTTCAGTATATCTTGATTTTTTATTATGTTTTCTGTTTATGGGCTGTTGACCAACTGGAGAAAAGTGTATTGTTTATTGTTGCTTATTGCTTATTGTTGAAAGGAATCGCCTTATATCATTATGCTTTTAATTGTTGGTATGCTTTGGTTATGGGGACATTATTTAAATGTGTTATATTGGACTTGTCCATTTGCAGGAGAAAAAAATGGAACTGTATCAGGCAATTGTCAAAATGCTGGGTGACAGTGTGGATGGTGCTCTTCAGCTATGTAGTTAACAATGAATAATTAGCTTGAGGTCTGCCGAAAACTTCTACCATAGTCCAGTTTGTTTCCACCTTCGTAGGAACATGCTGATGGCATCCAAACACGGCTTGACGAACTACTGAAAAGAATTCCTATGTCCTATATATTGAAACCTTACCACCAACGTCCAATGAAGTGTATAGTAAACCAAATAACATTTTGTTAACCAACAATTGGTGAAATTGTGGATGACTTGGCACGAGATTTACTGTATATGTGACTTGTGTTTTATTATTAATAAAGCTTCAAATTTTGACAGTAATGTTGGATTTGTCGTGGTAGATAGTGAGTTATACTTGTATGTCATGATGTTATGTTTATTTATTGTCGGTTGTTTGCTGTTTTATTTTTTCATTTTACTAGTATGGTGATAGTATTGTGTTGCGTCTGCTGGTGTTCATTTATTGTGGCACATTAATTTTTTTTGGATTTGTTGTTTAGGAGTTGCCTAATGGTGCTATGTTTGCTGTAGCCTAATGGTAAGTTCGTTACCAAGAATGCTATGGCCTGTGCGAATAACAGGGTTATGGTTGGTTTGGATAAGTTCAATACCAATAATACTTCATTGACAACTGAGAAGGAAGTTGCAGGTCATCGTATTAGAGTTAAGAAGTTTCCTGTCATGCATGTTGCTCCATCCATATAATCTAAGCAGTCATTCTTCAAATATATTATGTGCCCAACATAGATGTTGTATGGAGAACCTCATTGTTCGTGTTTATTTATCATATATTCCAATTAGATCATAAACAAAAATCACTTCTAAGCTTGGACGACAGCAACAGAATTTGTTCATGCAAATGGAGTGTTAAAATTACAATGTCTCACAATTTCCTGAAATTGGATTTGTGATTTGGTTATCAGAGGCCAAAAGCTAATTTAATAAATTGTTGAATGTATTTTTAAGAAGCCACAAAACATAACAGAAATATATAATCAAATAACGCGAGGCCCCCCCATGGAAGTTGATTTCACAAAAATATAAATTGTTGAATGTATTTTTAAGAAGCCACAAAACATAACAGAAATATATAATCAAATAACGCGAGGCCCCCCATGGAAGTTGATTTCACAAAAATATAAATTATTCCCCGTCCATATTATATTATTATGGAAGCTGTTAACGGGTAACCGTTTCCCCAAGCGCCAAACGATTTCTATGCAGCAGATGTCCTAACTGGAATTGGTGTCCTACACTTTTGTCTATTGTGTCCAAAGCCACCACATCTACTGCACTTGGTTTGCTGCTTACCTTCACCTTTAGAAAGTTTTCTTTTTGTAGCAGGTCGTCCACGAGGCTTACGACCTTCAGGTGGTAGGACAATAGGAACATCAAGAAGTTCTGGCCAAATCCACTCATCTTCAGGGCCAACGGGATGGATGGAAGTTGCATACGCTGCTGCTAGTGCTTTCGTGCTGTAATAGGGCGCATAGTAGTCGTAACAAGATAGATGGCGACTAATACACACTGCTAATGCATGTGCACATGGCAGTTGGTCCAGCTGAAATTTTTTGCAATCACATGTTCTAGTTTCTAGGTTCACAACCGGGTTCAAAAGTTCATCGATGACAAGGTACTTATGTACGTCAACGGCACGCACTGGATAAGAAGAAGCCTTATTCATCCTCTGTCTCAACTTGGCTTCAACCCATGTTGTCATCGGTGTTGTCATTTTTGCAGCTTCCTCCCGCCTTTCGCAGAACCATCTTTGAAGTACACCACGTATATGCTCTATTAACTTCATTATTGGTAGCTCTCGTGCCTCCTTCAAAATGGCATTCAAACACTCGGCAATGTTTGTTGTCATGATGGAATATCTTCTACCCGGAAACTGACTTCTAGCCCATTTTGTAGGTTCCGCAAGAATCAAATACTCAGCTGCCTTAATATTAACACCAGCGATTTGGGACATGACTTCATTGAACAATGAAACCCGGTATGCTTTCGCAGCCTTGTAAAACAACTTATGTAGAAAACTAGGACATTTACAATTGGCTTTCATATTTTGGCCTAGGTGATACATACATATTCCATGCAAAGCCCTTGGAAATGAATGTGCAATTGCCATTGCTATACTTGTGTTTCGGTCAGAAATAAACACTACATCATCAACTTCTCCAATACACCCATGCAACTTGCCCATAAACCAAATCCATGCATCATCATTTTCTGAATCTCCAATGCCAAAAGCTAATGGGTACACTTGGTTATTTCCATCCATGCAGGTCGCAATAAATAGGGTACCTTTATATTTGCATTTCAGAAAAGTTCCGTCCACAGCTATAATGGGCCGAATGCAAGATCTAAATCCAGCAATACAACCTCCTACTGCCATGAAAAAGTACTTGAATCGATTAGAAACATCACATTCAACTTGAGTAATAGTCCCCGGATTTTTCATTTCCAACATGGCACAATACAACGGAAGCACACTATAGGACTGTTCGGGTGATCCTCTAGCTAGCGTCATAGCAACCTCTCTAGCCCTACATGCTTTATCATAAGTACAAGTCATCCCATACCTTTTCTTCATGTCTTGAACTATGTCATTTGGTCGATAACTCTGAGAAGCACCCTCATACTTCCATTTAATACAATGACCAATCAATTTACTTGTTGCTTGCGGACGGTGAAAAACGAGCGAATCAAGAGAACATGTATGCTCTGGGATGTACTTCGTCACGCGAAAAGCTTCTGAGCCCACAAGTTTCGTTGCACGCAGCCACCACTTGCAACCTTTCTGCACACAAGCCAAAACCAATAAGTCTTTGGTGGACTTCTTCACTCTTAGGTTGAATTGTCTAGCAACAGCTAACATTCTTATCTTCAGTTGTAGCTCATCCTTAGTAGAGCATATATCACCAGCTCGAACATCTTTCACAATGTTGAACACACTGTCAATATGCCCACCATTTGTCCCCACAGGAATCAAAGATGTTGTTGGAGGTTGACAATCCTGTTCGGCTATTTCTGATTTCAACTTATTCCACTTCAATCCGTCGTCCATGGGAAGGACTGATGCTTCTTTAGGACCTGCAGGAGATGTACATACATCTACAGGTTCGAAACCACAATGATCAAATATGTCTTCTGCATAATTTTTAAACCCCAGCACATCTTCTTCGGTTATTGTGCTTTCCAGCCGAACCGGGCTTTGCCTACCTAAATATTTATTTACACCAACTGTCAATGCATTATTTGTTGCACGTTCTTCCTCACCAACTAACAAGCCTTCTGTCCCCTCACACTTACGTTCCACTGTAATGCATAAACGATTCCTCGTTGATACATCACTTACTTCGGCAATAAAGAACTCAACATCACAATCATTCATCACTTCCATTGGTGGGTTGGGATCACACGTTTTACATTTGAACATCATCGTAACTGCAAATTCAGCAGGATTAATATCAAGTGCACGCACCACAGCAAAATGTAATTCTTCATAAGATGCATTCTTCACTAATAAAATTCCTTTCGTCTTGCCACCTTCGTACAACACATTTCCTCCACTATTCATCGTCCACGCACCATCATATCGAAGTGGGATTCGAATTTTATCCATATCATTCAACCTGTCAAATAAAGTCAGTCTTATCAGTATATATCAAAACATTGCTTCCTTCAACTTTGTGACAAACAAACAAACACTTATACTCCACAATCAATCTAATACGACAATGTATCAGTTCATTTTTGTTTTTCCATATGTATAGCATATATTTCAACGATAACAATCACTATCCAGTTACCATAGCCACCAAACCTTGAATAAACAACATCAATCAACAAGTACATGAATATGTAAATCGAAACCAAAAAATATATCACATCAATTACATTCATAAATGCAACAAAAGACAGACTCTAACTTTTCGGCATTCTAAATTCATGATTGGGACCTAGGTTGGGATCAAAACCTATAGGTTGTGATCCCATCCTATAGGTTGTGATCACAACCTATAGGTTGTGATCACAACCTATAGGTTGGGATAAAAACCTATAGGTTGGGAATACATAACTTGTAGTCAGGAATCACAACAATTCGACAATCCACTATTCTCAACATACAGGTTATGAATCACAACCTAAAGGTTGGGAATAACCTAGGTTCAACATACCTATTTGAAGTCTTAATCTTACGGACGAGACTCTCAACGATGTATTAAACTCAACATTTCGAATTACAACAAAATCCCAGCCTCACGGTTAGGAATCCCAATCCACGTTTGGACAATCTACCTCAGCATTGGGATTCTCAGCCTCAAGGTTGGGAAGTGCAACCTTTAGGTAGGAATACCAACTTTGGTTGAATATCAGTGTTGGGATTCCCAACCTGCAACATGGGATACTCAACTTGATGGCAACCCAAGCATGGCAATCCCAACCTCTCGTTCAGATTCGCAACTCCAAGGTATGACATTCCCAACTTTTAGTTGAGATTCTCAACTATAAGGTATGATATTCCCAACTTGAAGGTTTGTAATCTCAATTTCAGGTTCAGCTTCCTATTTAACAAGTTTGGAATGCCAACCTCAAAGTCCAGATTCCTGACCTAAAAGATTCGTACCCTTTACATAAACCCTTCACCCCAAAACTCTTCTCACCCTAAGTTACAAACCCGTAACAATCAAATTTCAGATTCACATTCCCTAAACCAACAATCTCACTCTCATATTCTCAGCATACCCACACACACACACAACCATTTTCGCCGAATAGTCGAAAACCCATTTTCATTACCCTATTCTCCGTTCATATCACCATTTTCATCTACCCAATCCAACCATAACCAGTCCCCCGCAGAGAAGCAAACCACCCGTAGAGAAGCAAACCAGCAGCAGAGAAGCAAAGTTCTTCGACGGTCCAAAAATTCACGATCCTTGCCTTCTTAAGCAACGGACGACAGACGGAATGGTGGCCACGGGATATGAGAACAGAGTAGCATACACATTTCGCATAAGAGCTTACCAAGTTAGTAGACGTGTTGCCCGTCGGAAGTGACAGAATGTAAGGCCGATCAGTGGGAGGAGACTGCAGCACAACTGAAAGGCAGGAGAGGCTGGTTGGCGGGAGAGGTTGAGCACTGCAGCACAACTGAAAGGCACGAGAGGCTGGTTGGCGGGAGAGGTTGGAGGGGCAGAACAAAAACTGCAGCACAGCCCAAGTCAATATATCATTAAAAAGGAAAGGGATCATTAAGGGCATTCTTGTCCATTCAGGCTCTTTTTTGTACGTACAAAAACTAAAAGGTTAGTTTTCCAAACAGCCGCTGAAAGGAGTCATTTTGTCCATTTTCTCTAAAAAAAAAAAAGGATTCTTTAAAATTTTTTTTCATGAACTTAAATTCACGGTAGAAAAGATGGCGACTATTTCCTCCATAGAGGACCCGTCTACACATTTAAAATATTATTACAGTTGATGTAAAGGGAATTTGTTGTGTGGAAAAATGATTATCATAAATATTATATGAAGCTATGCCATCCGTTAAAAAGTAAACAAAGCCGCTACTAACCTGAATTGAAGCTAGAATGGTTCCTGAATCCTCCACTTCCAACAGTATCATGGCCACCTACTGGGCTATTGCTTTTTTATGCAAAACTGCAGCTTCAAATGAATTAGAATGGGAAGCTCTGCTTAATAGCACTTGGCGGGACAGCATCGCAACCTACAACTTTTCAAATCATTGCATGTGGGATCGTATCTCTTGCAATTCCGCTGGAAGCATCACTATGATAAACTTTGGCAATATGCGCTTAAAAGGTGAACTTGACCAATTAAACTTACTCTTGCTTCCCGAATCTAGAAGTTCTCAATGTTTGGAACAATAGTCTCTTTGGAACCACTCCATCAAATATTCTCTTCTTTCGAAACTTAAAATCCTTGATCTTGCTTCAAATGACTTTACAGGTGAGCCAAACAAATTATATCTATCTATCTATATATATATATGTATATATATTGGGTGAAGGACAAAAGTAGCACAATAGGATAAAGGGTTAACATTTATGTCCTTTTTGATAAAATGTAACAAATGAGTCATGTCTTACATGTGAAAATACCAAAATACCCTTAGGATAGAAAAAAGTTAAAATCAATTTTTTTATCGTCGACAGCTCCTGCTTCTTCTTCATTTTTCTCCTCCTCCTTCATTTCTTTTTATTTTCTTTGCCAGACCACCTCCCTTTCGCTGTCACTATCGAGTCATTTATCTTCTTCCTCCACACCACTGGACTAGGCACCGTCAGCCCCTCCATCTTCTTCATTTGCTTCTTCTCCTGGTTTTCATTTTATCTTCTTTGCCAGACCGGCACACCACCTCCCTTTTGCCATCACTATTGGAGCCGTTCATCTTCCTCCTCCGCACCATCGGACCAGGTATGCTACTTCTCTTTCCCTTCTTTTTCTTCTTCTTCTTCTCCTTTCTCTCATTTTTTCCCTCTGTTCAGATCTACTTCTCATTCCGCACCACTAGACTAGGCACCGTCAGCCTCTTCATCTTCTTCATTTGCTTCTCCTCCTGGTTTTCATTTTATCTTCTTTGCCAAACCGGCATACTACCTCCCTTTTGTCGTCACCATTGGAGCCGTTCATCTTCTTCCTCTGCACCACCGGACCAGGTATGCTACTTCTCTTTCCCTTCTTGTTCTTCTTCTTCTTTCTCTTATTCTTTCCCTTTGTTCAGATCTGCTTCTCATTTTCTATATATGGTGACATTTCCTAATTTTCTCTATTTGTAAATAATTGTTGCCTATGTGTATCTCATCTTGCTTAGGAAAGGTATATCGAGTGTAGCAGTATGAAATGTGTATCATGGAATTAGGGGCTACTAGAAGTTTACAAAATGAGAAGGGAATACGCCTTCGCCCTATTTTGTAATGCTGTTGACGGAAATGTAATGTAATTATCGATAATGATGTAGCACATTTATATATCAATATATATAAAGTTACTTTAAGATGCTATGTTACATTCGTGTTTTTCACAAATATATTTTGCATTACTTTGAGGTGTTATGTTAAACTTGTGTTATGGAACATATTAAGTTAAGAAAAAGTAGTAGACAAAACACTAGTCACACCAAGGTGATCGACGTTAATAATGCTAGTTGCCTCGGTATGACTGGTGGTGCCATGAGTTAATAGAAAAAAACCAGTAGCCAAAACACTAGTCACACCAATAGTGACGAATGTTAATAATGTTACTTACCGCGGTATGAGTAGTGGTACGATATTTTGATGGAAAAAAACCAGTAGCCAAAACATTAGTCACACCAATATACTCGAGTATTAATAATATTAGTTACCTCGGTATGACTAGTGGTGCGATATCTTGATGGGCACAAAACCAGTAGTCAAAACACTAGTCACACTAACATACTCGAGTGTTAATAATACTAGTTACCTCGGTCTGAGTAGTGGTGTGATGTCTTAATGGAAAAAAACCGATAGCCAAAACACTAGTCATACCAATATACTCGAATGTTAATAATACTAGTTATTTAGGTGTGACTAGTGATGCGATATCTTAATGGAAAAAATCAGTAGCCCAAACATTAGTCACACTAATATACTCGAGTTTTAATAATACTAGTTACCTCGGTGTGACTAGTGCTACCATGTCTTGATGACCGGTAGTCAAAACACTAGTCACACAAATATACTCGAATGTTAATAATACTAGTTACTTCGGTGACTAGTGGTGCCATGTCTTGATGGAAAAAAACTAGTAACCAACGTATTAGTCACACCAATAGTGACGAGTGTTAGTAATGTTAGCTATCTTGGTGTGACTAGTGGTTGGGTCACTATTTTGAAACAAAGCCTTTATTGATGCACATTTAATAAAAAGATCACCAAACACAAAGACACAACTAAGTATAATATTACAGTAAGTATGAATATAGTTTTGCAATTGTTACAAATAAAAGCAACGATACTTAAACATAAGGTTATGTTTGAGATTATTCTGGTACAGTAGGTCGGGGAGCATTGTTACAAGTCTTGCTATTATGTCCTGGTTGGTGGTAGGTTCGACACTTTCATCGTCTTCTTACTTGGGTAACAAAGCCTTCACTATTATTCGTAGGGGGGCATTGACACGAATGTGGATTACAATAGTTTTGTCGATAGTGGCCTTTTGATGAATGAACTCGGATGGCAAACTTGGGAAAACGTAGGCCTGGACAGTGATTGATGTCTTCTGATGAATGAACTCGACGATGGTTGAAGGGGATAATTCTCTCTCCAAGTTTTCAATTAGTATAGCATAATAGTTGCCAACCCCTCCAACATCTGCATCTTGTTGGTTTTGTTTCCGAAGATTGTTAATCCTCCTCGCCTCTGAAAAAATGGACATCTTGAAAATAACAATTGAATAAATGTGTGAAAGACTGACATGAAGCTCTGGATCTAAGTTGAATCTTATCAGACCAAGGACAAACCTTTATGGGGTGAAATATCAGTCATAGACAACTTGGCATGCTTTGTCCACTGCAAAGAAACAGACACATCATTGATTGTTACTATTAAAACATTCCTGGGAAAGAGCAGATTTTATTTGGCAATTCTAGACCACCATATAAAACTGAATTACCTGATTCGAACTTTTGGAAAATAACTCCTTTTTGAAAATTGAACTCCCACTCTCTTTATGGGAAACAACATCACTACAATTGGCGAGAATGACATCAGAATTTGAACCCGATTTCAGAGCAGCAGCTTCAATTCTCTCCTTTGCTATCTTTATAAAATAAGCCACATTGGGGTTGAGATTTTTATAAGGCTACATAATGCATATGCTTTCAATCTTCTTCGCTGTCAACTTTCCAGTGTTAGGACCATGCTACCAGAAAAGCATGAAAGAACACAAACACTACTTTTCCTCATTCACAATGAATGCTTCTTCGACTTGACCTATAATAGAACACATTTCTTCACTCAACAATGAACAAATGTGAATATAAAACAAAGAAATACACACTAACAAGAGACTGATTCACCAAAAAGGTAATCAAAATTCAAACCCCAACAAAAGGAGGCTTACTTACCACGATGCAAACCTAAACAATCTTGAGAAAACAGTCCTCAAGAACAAAACAAACTATAGTACAACAGAGACCCTAAAACACACAAAGAAAAGCAGAACCTGTTCAAATTTAGAAGATCTCAGAGCTCAAAGAGAGGTTCTTATCCCACACGAAACAAAACTCATCACTACCACAATCCTCAAACATATAGCCAGTACAAGTGTACAACACATTTACACATTTGCAAACTCCTTTCACGCAACACAAACACCATTGAAAGAACAACCACATGCTTTCATTAGTGTTCACTCCATGAACTTCAATTCACACACACACACACACACACACACACACACATACACACACACACACACACACACACATACACACACACACACACTACCACATCAAAATCCCCTCAACATATCCCAAATACCCAAATCATAACCTCTCAAAAACACAAACATCAAACCAATTCCAATCACGCTAAACAAACTCAACAACAACCAATCAAACTTTATCCAACATTTTAGTTATATTTTCAAAAATATTCAACAAGACAAACACCTAATAAAACATTGACAAATATATATATAGAGAGAGAGAGAGACCTATTCGATGATGGCATTGTAGAAGCTGACAAGGTGGTCGATGAAGGTGTGTAAGGCATAGACTTGAGTGCCTCGAAGGACGCGACGGTAGTTGGTGTCTTGGAGCTGTTCGGACATCGAAGGAAACCTACTCCGGAAGTCTTCCAACTTCTCCTAAGTGTCAAAGTTGTTGGCCTTGAAGACGTTATTGTCGTCTTCCTCGTTCGGGAGGTGGTAGTACTGGACAGTAAGCCTCCCTCCCCCGCCATGGTCCAGGATTACTCTCACGTTGTATCAGGCATCGTCCTCGTACAACCGGAACTCCAATTCCTCGTCGTCGATAGAGGCTTGCATTGGTTATGTGGTTGTGTTGGCAGACACACCTTTGGGGTTTTGCAAGGTTCTTCTGGTAGTGGAAATGGCAGACACACCTGTCTCAATTTCCTTTTGTTTCCTGAAAACTATAATATCAAGGGTATTTATGTCCAAAAAAAAAGGGTTAAGATACAATTGTTAATTTTATTCAAATGAGATAAGATTGTCAATTCAAAATTTTTAAATGCCACCAGCTGACATTTCCTCTATATATATAATTGTATACATACACACTCACACAACTACTGTGTATTAACTGATGTCTCTCCATTTTTGTTTTGTTTTTCTTTTTCATCATGTCAGGTTGTAGTCCTATGGAAATTGGGAACCTCAAGAATCTGACTAACTTGTATTTTAACTATAACAAGCTATAGTACAACAGAGACCCTAAAACACACAAAGAAAAGCAGAACATGTTCAAATTCAGAAGATCTCAGAGCTCAAAGAGAGGTTCTTATCCCACACGAAACAAAACTCATCACCACCACAATCCTCAAACATATAGCCAGTACAAGTGTACAACACATTTACACATTTGCAAACTCCTTTCATGCAACACAAACACCATTGAAAGAACAACCACATGCTTTCATTAGTGTTCACTCCATGAACTTCAATTCACACACACACACACACACACACACTACCACATCAAAATCCCCTCAACATATCCCAAATACCCAAATCATAACCTCTCAAAAACACAAACATCAAACCAATTCCAATCACGCTAAACAAACTCAACAACAACCAACAAACTTTATCCAACATTTTAGTTATATTTTCAAATATATTCAACAAGACAAACACCTAAAAAAACGTTGACAAATATATATATATAGAGAGAGAGAGAGAGACCTATTCAACGATGGCGTCGTAGAAGTTGACACGGTGGTCGATGAAGGCGTGGAAGGCACAGACTTGAGTGCCTCGAAGGACGCGACGGTAGTTGGTGTCTTGGAGCTGTTCGGACATCGAAGGAAACCTGCTCCAGAAGTCTTCCAACTTCTCCTAAGTGTCAAAGTTGTTGGCCTTGAAGACGCTATTGTCGTCTTCCTCGTTCGGGAGGTGGTAGTACTGGACAGTAAGCCTCCCTCCCCCGCCATGGTCCAGGATTACTCTCACGTTGTATCAGGCATCGTCCTTGTACAACCGGAACTCCAATTCCTCATCGTCGATAGAAGCCTGCATTGGTTATGTGGTTGTGTTGGCAGACACACCTTTGGGGTTTTGCAAGGTTCTTCTGGTAGTGGAAATGGCAGACACACCTGTCTCAGTTTCCTTTTGTTTCCTGAAAACTATAATATCAAGGGTATTTATGTCAAAAAAAAAGGGTTGAGATACAATTGTTAATTTTATTCAAATGAGATAAGATTGTCAATTCAATATTTTTAAATGCCATCAGCTGACATTTCCTATATATATATAATTGTATACATACACACTCACACAACTACTGTGTATTAACTTATGTCTCTCCATCTTTGTTTTGTTTTTCTTTTTCATCATGTCAGGTTGTAGTCCTATGGAAATTGGGAACCTCAAGAATCTGACTAACTTGTATTTGAACTATAACAAGCTTTCTGGACTGATCCCTTCAACACTTGGTCTATCATCAAAGTTAACACATATAGACCTACAAATGAACAACATAAATGGTGCCATCCTATGTGAGTTTATCCAGTCAAATCAGCTGATTTATCTTGATCTTTCCTTAAACCTTCTTTCGGGCGAAATACTGATTACCATTGGAGTACTTTTCAACATTGAAAATCTAGATATGTCTAATAATTTACTTAGCGGTCCAATACCAAATTATTTCTTGAATTGCTCAAAATTGGAGAGCTTGACACCGAGAGAAAATTATTTTAGCGGAAACATTCCAATGGAGATTGCAACTTCCACAACTAAAACTTCTTGATTTGAGAAATAACTTCATTAATGGGACAATACCTTCCCAGCTAGGAATGATGCCTTTCTTACTATGCTTGTACCTTTGACACAATAATATTTCTGGCCTAATCCCAGATTCTCTCAATAACATGACTGACTTGGATTTATCCTACAATAACTTGAAAGGTGAAGTCCCGATTTCATTTCTATGTAAATACCAACCAGAGCAAATCACTTTGGGCAAGAAAGGCCTACACAGTAAGATTAGGGGTTAGCATTCTTTCCCCACCCATTCAACATCGACAACAAATGATTTGGATGCCATTCACTTTATTAAAACTTTTATCCCTACCTTTTACAATTTTTTTAATACTGTGCTTCCTTAAACGTACTTTCATAACATGTAAACTCCATACAAGTGTAACAAAGGATGGAGATTTGTTTTCAGTATGGAATTTTGATGGTATAATTGCATGTGAAGACATAATTGAAGCAATAGAGGATTTTGACATCAAATATTGTATTGGAACTAGAGGCTATGATAGTGTTTATAAAGCATAACTTTCAGATGGCAAAACAATTACTTTGAAGAAACTTCATGGTTGGGAAAGTGACAACCCAACATTTACTGAGAGTTTTTGAAATGAAATTCTTGTACTATCAAAACTAAGAGATAGAAATATTGTGAAGCTTTTTGGGTTTTGTTTTGTATAAAAGATGCATGTTTTTGGTTTATGACTATTTAGAGAGGGGAAGCTTATTTCATCTTCTAAGCAATGATAAATAAGTTCCTTACTTGGGTTGGAGTAAGAGAGTGGACATTGTCAAGGATGTATCAAATGTGTTGTCTTACTTGCATCATCACTATACACCATCAATTGTTCGCCGCGATAACAACATTATATTAAACTCTAAACTGGAGGCTTTTGTTGCTGACTTTGGCACGACTAGACTTCTTCTTTCAGACTCCTTTAATGGGACTGTATTACAAAGGAATTCTTGGATACATTGCTTCACGTGAAAAAGACTTTTCTCATGCTTCCAACATCTTATTTTCATAAACAATGAATCTATTGATTTATCTAATTGCCTCTATCTTGTTTTTGTTTTTGTTTTTTTATTTTTTTTTCTAGAACTTGCTTATACTACTACGATCATTAAAAGAAAAAAAAAAAAGATGTTTATAACTTTGGCATGGTGGCCTTTGAAACATTAATTGGAAAACATCCAAGAGAATTCTTGTCATTGATAGCATCTTTATTGGGTCAAAATATAATGGTAATTGATATATTGGACCCATGCCTCTCACCTTCCGTGGATCAAAAGGTTGTGGGAGATATTGTTCCTGTTTTAGGTATTGCTTTTGCATGCTTGCATGCCAAACCCAAGTCTTGACCTTCAATGCAACGTGTGTCTCAAGTCTCAACAATTTCTTGCTCATAAGACATTACCACCAAAAGCTTCACACGAAATTTCTATTGCAAAACTTAGGAACCAAGGAATATGTTTGTTTGATGGATGTGATATATAACAATTACTGAGATCATCATTGTTCTCAATTGAGTTGTTTCGGTTATGCAAAATATGAACCAAAAGTTCCACTTGTGCTCGATATATATCTATTTTGTTTCATATCTTGTTTAAATAGTGTTGACGTTCGAATCTAGTCAACCAGGTTTTTCTTGGCCCAATGCTGCAAAAACAGTCAAAACAATGCAAAAAACAGATAAAGGGTGAAGAAGAAAGGAAAGGAAGAACAAAGACAATAAGATTTTAGAGTGATTCGGCCAAATTATGCCTATATCCACTATTCTCCTCTCATTATTTGGGCAGAGTAACAGCAAGGTTTACACTCGGCATTTCTCTCTTGGTTTATAATGAAAATCCTCCCATATTTATATAGGGGAAGGTGCTATAGTAGTGCATAATAAGTTAAAATACAATGATGATCACATTTAATGCTCTTGGATTACATTTAATACATTTGACATCTGTCAGGTTAATTCTGTCAAAGCATGGATTTAGACGCTACACCCATGCTGATTAGGTGAGATCTCCTTAAATTATGCTACAATTAGTTTGAAGTACTTTTCTTGCATGACACGTCATATAGGGGGTATGGTATTATTCTAGGCGAGCTGGAGCTGCAGAGGACGACCTGCAATCTCAACCTTTGGTGACTCTTAGGCGAGCTTGACATCGCTGGAATCATGAAACGTACGAACTGGGAACTGGCTTCTCCAAACTAGCAGATTAGACCTAGTCTATTGGGCCAACTTATTGGGCTTTTACCAGTCCATTTGGGTGATTTAGAAAATACCCATAACATAAGCCCCCCAGCTCTTAGGGCGTCTTGCGGTTTGAGAGCTGCGAGTTTACTGGTAAAAGCTGGCTTGGCGAGAATAGTTACTCAGCATTTTCAAATTTGTCTTATCTTTGACACGTGGCAGCTTCTTAGCGACGGTTTCAGCGTACGTCTCATGCAGGGTGTGCATTTAATGCACGTCTTTCAACTGACAGCTCATGATGACTAAATCTCGAACGTCATGTTGGGCCGTAAGATCTTAGGCGATTATTGGACCTTCAGATCCAACGATTTGGGAGCCGCAGCTATAAAAAGTAGAGACCCTTTGTTTTCTCCTTCCTCTTGCTATTTTTAGAATCCGGCAACCTTTTTTCATCTTTTCTCTCAACTACTGCAACCATTCTTCATCTCCGTTGAGGATCAAGCTCCGTTTTTCTCTGAGTTATCAAGTCCAGCTTCTCTCACAGTATGTTCTCATAACTTCTTCTCTGATTTTCTGGTTTCTTTTGGCTACATTATTTATACTACTGTCATGCTTTTTTGGGTTTTATTTGAAGCTTGTTCTTCATGTTCTTGCTGTTTGAGTTTTTGCTTGAGACCAAAGTTTTTTTTTTTTTTTTCTTTTTGTTGATTTTAATCTGGTAAGCCTGCCTTTTGTAATCTATTTATTGTTTGTAACTGTTTAAGAGCTTAGAGAGAGAGAGAGAGTAATAGGTTAGTAGCTCGTAATTCGCTAGACGGTAAACTAGGATGTACCTTGTAGATAGTTACTTGTGGCATTTGTAACCTGTTGACCTTAGAAGCATTAGTAATTTAGGGAACTAGAGCCTTAGATTATAAAGGCCTGGTCCACAAATAGTGACCTAATAGCTCATTTTCATTGTGTACATGTTTTCAGGTCACAAACGTCAATCACACATAATAGGAGAGAGAGAGACCTCAAGCTCCGATGAGTAAATGGAGTAAGTGGGAGCTCCTCAAGAGGCGACCTCACAAGGTGAGGAGGTCGCTAAAGATCCTTCTGCTTGTACGGGTCCCGACCTAGCTCAACAATCGACTACGGCTATCTAAGAGAGAAGAACCCGTGAAATGTTCAAATGTCACCCCACAAAATATCACCTACAGAGCTCGTTGGGCTAGCGATACAGCTCCACATCCCAAGAGGTTGCCGCGTCATGTTTGCCTCTTCAAGTGACCACACGGCTTATCCTACCGCAGGTTTTATTGCTATAAGTCCATACCATTTAGAAGTAGGATTTAGGTGTAAGCCCTCACCCAGATTTATTATTTTACAGTATTAGAAATCTTCGAATTGAGTTACGGTCGAATCATAGGCCTCCAATAGTATTATTTAAGGTTGATTATATTTTCGTATCGCAAGTCGGATATCGTTTGGCTGACCCCGGTACGAATACAAAGTGATTAGGAAATTCAAACCCAATTAACTTATGATTTTGGTGTGAGTGGTGTGAGTATTACATGGAATGAGCTTGAATAAAAGTCAAAATCCAAGTCATTAGATTTGCACCAATGAATGGATGACAATTAAAAACTAAATATGAAATTTTAGAAATTAGTTGTCATGCACTAATTATTAAATGATTAGTGTTCTTCCATAAGTTACCAAAGTGCCATTTTTGATAAATTCCATGAGATGAATTATTTTGGTTATTATGTGATAGAATGAAGGGCATTTTAGTCTCACTAATGTTAACAATATATATAATGGGAGATGATGAGATGATCACTAAAAGCAATCAAAAGTGGACGGCAATTACAAGAAAAAGAGGACATCATGGTCATTTTTGCAAAAGTCACACACACACACACACACATATATATATAATTGACACTTAGCAAAATTCTTATAAAACAAGAAGCACATGCTGTGAGAAAGATTGAGAGAGTGGGAGAGATAGTGGACAGCAAGGAAGAGTAGAGAAGGAGAAGTGAAATCAAGCATTCCTAAGGTCATTTTGAAGCTTCCAAATCCAACTTTGAACAAATCCAAGATAGGATAGCAAATCCCAAGCAACAACAAGGTGAGATATTATCACTTTGTTTAAGTTAATGACAGTTGGGAATTTTATGGATATGTTGTAGTGGTTAGTTTTTGATGTGTTTAGATGAATGTTGTATTTTTAAAGCAAGTGTAGAATCTTAATCAAGGAAAAGGGTAACTTAGATGGTAGGAAATCATGCATGAAATTAGAGTTAGGGTTTATGGAGAAACCCTAGAGATTGCTTGAAGTTTGTTGAAAGTGAGTTAACTGATGGATGATATGTTTGATAAAATGCTTGAGAGACTTTTTAAACAAAAATCATACAAAATGAAAGTAATTGACGAATGGGTAAATATGTGTAGGTCACGGCCTCATGAAGGGGGTATGTGATCTCATCGAATTGGATGCTTATGACCTTGAATTGATACATATTTGATGTCCTAAAAATCTCTAGATAAGTTAGAATTGAAAAAGGAAAACATAGAGCCAAGTTGGGACTCACGAGCTAGATGAAGGGCTGACATTGACCTGACCTATTCTAGCTTATCTGGGTTGTTCTACACATCAAATGATGCCTAGGAGTCATAGAAAACCATAGGTTTTGAAACGGATTGATTCCGATAAAAATTGCACAAGTTATGCGTAAAATAGTACCGTTAGAGAATCTCGAGCTCAAACCATGGGCTGGAGATAACCTGGGCAAAACTGACCTATATGAGGATATTCTACAACTCAAATGATACCTGGGAATCATAGAAAATCATAGGTTTTGGAACGGATCTATTCCGATAAAAATTGCACAAATTATGTGCAAAATAGTGCCGTTAGAGAGTCGATAGGTGAAATAGCTATGCAAATACAATTTTCATTGCATGGAATGAATTTAGTTGATCATAACTAGGTAAAAGGAGCTTAGATACGAAAAAAAAACCATCGTCGCTCGTTCGGGGCGAAAAGGGCATCGAAAAGTGCCCAAAATAGGGTGTTTTTCCTATATTTGACATAGTAAATGATAGAATTTTTCGACAAAACTTTACGGGTGACTTAGTTATGTGATAAGGAGATGCTAGAAAAAGAAATGGACATGAAAAGAGCGCCAATTCTAAATCTATTTTTCTTGGTCAAACGGGTCATTGAAAAGTTAACTTTTTGTTTTAAACCTCCGAAGACCAAACGAACCATATGGGGATGATCCTAGGGGTCTAAAAGTAAGAATTTTATAAAGAAATAGGAAATAGAGAGCCTCGGTTGAGTTAAAATCGAGTTAGGAAAGTTATAGTGTAAAGAGTTGTTAATAGAGAAAAGTGTATTGGAAATATTATTTTAAGTTTTGAATTATGTGATTAGGCAAGTAATGATAAGAAATTGACATGTAGGAGAAGTGCAGGCGAGCGAGACACGAGAGGTTTATTGAGACGATCAACTATTACTCGGATTGAGGTAAGTATACTTTACTTACTTTATTTTAACTTCCAATTATATCGTAATGTATTTTGTTATTTTCAAATGTTTAAAGTAAAGTTTGAGTTAAAAATCATGTGTATACCGTAGCATTAGAGTTTTGGCACTACAAAAAATTTCGCTCGTAGTTGTCGAGATTTATAGTTACTTGCAATAGGCTACGATGTAGAAAATTCCGTACCTAATTGTGAGTGATAGTGAGAAGTTGCACTATAATACACGATATAGAATATTCCTTGTTGTAGATGCCCATAGTTGAGATCATTTTACCTTACGTCGCGATGTAGTAAATTTCGCACGTAGTGGTCGAGATACTATAGTAACTTCACGTTGACGTTAGTAGAAAAATCGTCACATGATGGTTAAGTATATTAGGGTACACACATGGTCCTTTTTAAAAGAAAAGAGATTTCAAAATCAACAATTTGATGTCTTTTGAAGCTATGTATTATTATGGACTTACAATTGTTGTATTATCATGTAAAGAACTAACGAATTATTTTATTGTATGGTTTGCTTGCTCTATCAGGTGTTATCATAGGTGATTTTGTGGTTGAGAGATGACATCTTACTTATAGGTGGGGCACGAATAAACGAACCGTAGGAATGCTCAATATATGTTAACACGATTGTATATAGTTTAACAAGATAATCGTGTGTTATATATGAACACTTAACGGATTGTAAACCGATATTTTGATATGTATATATCGTTGTACATTTACACTTGAGATACACATATCACATGATTCACATGATATACATATATATTATGACACATATGAAATGCATATGGAGATTATATTGGCAATGTCAATGCATGATTGTGAAACGTGATGCGAATTGTATGTTTGTAAATATGTATACATGAAAAATTACATGTTTGTGGAATTAAGGTAGTTGGGAGGTGATCAAGAATAGTTCGAAGTGTATTTTTATACAAGTCAAATTTTGGAAATGTTCAAGTTATAGTCGTTATGCTGTCGAAATTTTTATAAAATCTGTTTTTGAGAAATACAAAAAATTTCCACTAATCCCAACTATATTTAAAAAGTAAAGAAGTTTTAAGTTAAAACGAGTAAACCGGCAAAGTATTCTAAGGGTTCGCTTCTCGGATTTCCTTAATCCGACGAGTCAGGTTTGGGAAGTTCGTTTAAGTGCCCAGCAGTATCCTCCAGACAAGAGCTTAGAAAAGGTTTGGTTTGGGTCCTATCAAGTGTGCCTTTTTATTGTGGGACCCCTCTCTGCGGGGTAGGGTGCTACCTACCGGCCTCGACCGGCCCCACTCACTAGGTACTGTCCTCGGGCCCCTGGGGTTTTGCTTCGCCTCCCACACCACTCGAACCCACAACCTGAGCCCCTAGAGTTAAATGATTTAACTTTAGGGGCTCAGGTTGTGGGTTAGAGTGGTGTGGGAGGCGAAGCAAAACCCCAGGGGCCCGGGGATAGTACCTAGTGAGTGAGGCCGGTCGAGGCCGGTAGGTAGCACCCTGCCCCGCAGAGTGGGGTCCCATATTAGGTTTCCTATCTCTCCGTACCTTATAGATCTTCTCAATGAGCTGGACCTCACCCCATTTCAACTCACCCCAAATATGTATTCTCAAATAACTTCCTTGGCTATTCTTTTCAGGAAGAAAAATCTTCCTTTCCCTTCTCCTAAATTAATAAAATACCTGTTTGCTTTCAAAGCCACCAGCACTGGCCAACCACGAGACAGGCTGTATTATGTCTCAGCTCGTCATACCCAGTACAAGAGCATCCTACCCCGAGGTCAGGCAAAGGGGAAGTCCAATGTGGGCTAATGTAAGGCACATTGGTTTTATATTTCCTGCCTCTCCTTAGTTAATCTTAAGAATTTTGGCTTTCGAGCTGAGCCAAGTAACGACTTTCTGGACCACATCATGGATCTTTTTTTATAACTGACTGTTGGCCTTTTCACTAACAATTTTTATTTTATTTTATTTTATTTTTTTAGACTTGAGAACTCGGAAGATTGATCTTACTCATAGTGAGGTCATAGATTTCAAAATTCTTTCTGTACAGAAATCTGAGGAGGGCAACGTCAAATTAACAGATGAGCTCTTTCATGCTTATGAGCTTGCTCCTTCCCTTTAAGACCAACTTATCAAGAGTAAGCACATAGGCTCCCGCGACTACAGGAACATCGAATCGGTTTTCGAGGCGGGAGACGTGAGTGAAAGTACCAGCAGCTCGCTTGGAC
Source organism: Dimocarpus longan (assembly GCA_022984855.1). Taxonomy (NCBI): domain Eukaryota; kingdom Viridiplantae; phylum Streptophyta; class Magnoliopsida; order Sapindales; family Sapindaceae; genus Dimocarpus; species Dimocarpus longan. The sequence continues at coordinate 2,749,652 of CM041026.1, forward strand.
TGTCCTCTTCCAGTAACATTGAGGTCAAGATCATTTCAAGAGAGGCTGTGGAGATGGCCAACCTGAGCCTATTAACTCCTTCAAAAATAAGGTCCCGGCAGCCCGAAAGCTCGACAGTTGCTACCGCAACTGCTTTCTGCTCATCTGCAGCGGCAACTAAGGAGGTCCCACAGGACCTCAGCACCGTCGAGTCCCCTGCTCCTATCATCCTAGAAGGTCCTCTAGTGGTTGATCCTTCAGGGACTTCATAGGCTATAATTTATGCTCCTCAGTCATAAGTTTCCTAAGATCCAAAGGCAGCTGATGCGGCGAAGGCTAAGAGTATCACCGCCAACTTGGAGGTATAGAGAAAAAACCCTGAAGCTCCGAGCAAGCTTTCTCCTACTAAAAAGACTCAAAAAGAGAAGGGTAAGCAGGTCGCAGCTCCTGCTTAGAAGGTATCATCCGAAGCTACTACCGAGGAGCCTTTTGCGATTTTTCCTGGAGGAGCTTACCTCGACCTCGCATACGAGCAGGCCTCCTCCCTTGTAGGTCACTCAGTTGAGAGTCTTGAAGAAGCTGATTTCTCTAACGTGAACCTACTTGCCTGGTCGCTATGCTAGTCCATCAGGGTAAGGCTCTTTTTCTTCCCTATATACTTGTAAAATTTTTCATGATCCTTTCCGTTCAATTTTTTTTTTTTTGGATTTTTCAGGCCTCTATAGGACTCATGAAAGCCCTAGACGAAGAGCTTATCCTGCAGGAGTGATATAATAATCTCAAGGCTGTTAATAAGAAGCTCAAAGAAGTTGTGATGAGTTGCTTGTCTTGACCAGCGAGCTCGGTAAAGCTAAGAAGGCAACATGCAAGGCTCAAGAGGCAGCTATGACTCTTCAATCCAAACTGGATGTTGTTGAGGTAGCTAGGCACAAAGTCAAAGTCATCCTGGCGAAAGAGAAACGCCTTCATGATTCGGTGACTTCCAAGCTCTACTCCTAGCTTAACAACATTACGACTACTTTGGAGGAGCAGTAGAAAGACTTGGAGGCAACTTCAAAAGAAAAGGTGTTGATGACGTAGCAAATAACAAAGCTGAAGGAAGAGATCATCGCGACGGAAGCTCGTGCTTGGGAGGCGAGGTCTGAAACCAAGTCGGAGTTCCTGTACACTTTATCAAAATCGTATCCCAACCTCAACTACTCCATTTTTGGTGAAGGGGGACTGAAGGAAATTCATTTCTTCATTGAGGATGCTGAAGGGATGCAAGGTGAGGTCCAAGACCAAGTCCAAGAGACCTTGCTTGAAACAAGTGCAAAAGATCTGCCCACTGGAGGCACAAACGATCAAGCACCCTCCACATCAACTCCTCAAGATCTTGTCCCCTAAATCCCTGGCCTCGCAAGAACAACATGAGCTTCTTTTTCTTTCACTTCATAGATATTGTTTTATATTTGGACAAATACAATTTTATTGTTGTTTGCCTCGTTTGTGAGGTTATTTTCTTGATTTGTATGAACATTGACCTCAGAGGTCTTTTAATATTTGCTTTGATAAATTTTAATTTTGTATATTTGTGCATCCTTGTAAGCTAACAAAATAAATGTCTAAAGCAGCTCATATATTATAATTTTTCCTGAGCTCGTAATTCATAATATAAATCTCTGGAAGACCCGCGTTGCCTTAGTAAATCAGCAAATCAAAACTCATAGCCTTAGTAAGATATTGCATAAATTTTCTTAATAAGCTGAAGCTCGTAATATAGATCAGATTAAATGGACTTAGATGAAATGAATAAGTAATAAATGCACAGAACAAGTCATATGTATATAGATGAGCTCTTACTTGAAATTTTTAGATAAGGACTCTTGTTTGCCCAGGCGATTAACTTGATCATTTAATGCTGATGATATGAGCTCGCGCGGCTTATCAATTAAGGTTGACGATTTGAGCTCGCGCTTATCAATGAAGGTTCACGATTTGAGTTTGCGCCGCCTATCAATCTTTGGTGGGAGTTTCATGAGTGTTGATTCCTTTAGGGCCACAGGGTAGGTGTGGGGTCAGCTGGGAAGCTAATATTAAGCCTCTTACCTCTGTGGCTTCACTCTAAGTGGAATTCTCAACTTTGTTGCTCCTATCGACGAGCTAAAAGTTGCTATGAGTTCGCTTTCTGTCGCATACAACCATCAACAAGTGATATCAGTAAAATTCATAGAGAATATGGAGCTTTTATTAATTTGTATATAATCAAAATTTATAAAGTAAGATGAAAGAGCCATAAGTTATTGATAATAAGGCCGCAAATGCTCTGCATTCCATGCTCGTGACACTGTTGCTCCATTCATGCTTGTTAGGTTATACGCTCCATTCTTCAAGTTTTCTTCTATGATATAAGGTCCTTCCCAATTCAGGCCCAGTGTCCTGTCACTTGCCATGCGAGCTCCAGCTAGAATGAGGCAAAGTACAAGATCGCCAGACTTGTAGTTCCAAACTCGGACCTTCTTATTGTAATATCTGGCCACCTTCCGTTAGTAGATGGCGATCTTCATGCAAGCTGCTTCTCTCGCCTCGTCAAGCAGGTCCAAGTTTGTAGCGAGGAGCTGATTATTCTCTGAGGGATTGAAGTTTGTTCTTCGTTGACTGGCCACCTCCAATTTAGCTGCAATCATAGCCTCTGACCAGTAGACCATTGAGAAAGGAGTTTCTCCAGTGGCGTTAGGAGCTGTCGTTCTGTAAGCCCATAACACCTTTAGTAGCTCGTCCACCCATGCTCCTTTCCTAGCTTCCAATCTTGTCTTTAAAATTTGTTTGATAATTTTGTTGACTGCTTTGACCTAGCCATTTTCCTGAGGATGGTCTACTGCTGAGAAGTTCTTCCTTATGCCAAGGCTTTTACAAAATTTGAGGAATTGTTGGCTACTGAATTGGGTTCTATTGTTAGTCAGGAGCTGTTGAGGGACTCCGAACCTACAAATAATGTTATTCCAGAAAAATTTTTCTACCTTTGTAGTGGAGATCTTGGTAAGCTCCTTAGCTTCAACCTATTTGGTGAAATAATCTATTACAACAATGGCATGTTTGCATTTGCCAAAGCCCGTTGGGAGGGGCCCTATCAAGTCCATGTCTTAGATCGCGAAGGGCCATAGACTGACCATCTGACACAGGTAAGTAGGTAGAGCTCGCGAGACCTTTGAAAATCTTTGGCAACTATCACACTTCTTGACCAAGTTGATGGCGTCCCGCTTCATGATTGGCCAATAATAGCCCTACCTTAATGCTTTATGGTCTAAAGAGAGCCCCTCGGTGTGATTCCCATAATGACCTGCATGAATATCCATCAAAATTGTTGTGCAATCGAGCTCGTCAATGCACCTCAACAGTGGAGCTGAGAAACCTCTTTTGTAGAGAACGTCGTCATAAATGCAGTATTTGGCAACTTGAGACCTTAAGCGACATGTCTCTAACTTGTCATCTAGCAACTTCCTAGTTTGCAAGTAATTGATTAGAGGGCTCATATAGGAATCATCTGTTACAACCATATCCATTACTTCTTCTGTTGGCTCTGTGCTAGGTGTTGGCAAGTATTCAATTGGTATAGCCTTTGAGAAGTTTGTGTCTTGAGCTGTTGCTAGGCGAGCTAGAGCATCTGCATAGGAATTCTAAGCTCGTGGGATCTGATTCATCATATACTTTTCAAATATCTCCAACAGCTCTCGGACTTTCTGCAAATGAATTTCTATCTTCGACCCCCGAGTATGATATTCCCCCTGTACTTGGCAAACTACAAGTTGGGAATCATTGAAAATCCTGAGTCGTTCAGCTCGCATCTCTCTGACTAAATGAAGTCCTGCAAGTAAGGCCTCATAGTTAGCTTCATTGTTGGTAGCCTGGAAACCGAACCTGAGCGTATAGAGGATTTTGTGCTTTGCTGGGCTAATTAACAATACTCCAGCTCCTGCCCTCTACTCGTTAGAAGACCCATCAATATACAACTCCCAATAGGGTCTTTCTGAAGTCCCAACTTCTTTGTCTTCGACAAGTCTAGTGAACTCGACTACAAAGTCAGCCAATGCCTGTCCCTTGATAGCTGACCTTGGCTTGAATTCTATGTCAAATTGGGCCAGCACAATGGCCTATTTGTGGAGGCGACCTGAAGTTTCTAGCTTCTGGAGGATTTGCTTGAGTGGATACTTAGTTAGAACTTCTATCTTGTGTGCTTGGAAATAAGGACACTTCCTTGACGTTACCACTAGGTAATAATCAAGCTTCTCAATTGGGGTGTATCTCATCTCAGTATCAACCAACTTCTTGCTGATGTAATAGATAGGGAGCTGCATTCTGTCATCTTCCTAGACTAAAGCTGCGCTTAGCGTGTGCTGAGATACTCCTAGGTAAATCATCAAGTTCTCACTTTCTTTTGGTTTTAATAGAAGCGGAGCTCGCCCCATATATTTCTTCAATTACTGGAATGCCACTTCACACTCCTCTGTCCATTCAAGACCTTTTGCCCCTTTCAACACATCAAGAAAGGGGATGCACTTGTTAGTGGCATTTGAAATGAATCTGTTAAGTGCCACGACCTGACTATTAAGACTTTGCACCTCCTTTATTTTTGCTGGCGACCTCATATCTAACGGAGCCCTTATATTCTCAAAGTTTTCCTCGATCTCCTTGTTATTCACCATAAACCCTAAGAATTTACCTGAAGCCACTCTGAAGGCGCACTTGAGAGAATTGAGTTTCATCTGGTATTTCCTCAACACTTGAAATGTCCTCTCCAAGTCGCGCACATGATCAATGGCCTGCCTAGATTTTACTAACATATCATCTACATACACCTCCATGGTTTTCCCAATAAGCTTCTCGAACATCATGTTCACCAACCTTTGGTAAGTTACCCCTGCAAGTTTGAGTCCAAAGGGAATTACCTTATAGCAGTACAAGTCGCGGTCTGTGACAAACAAGGTGTGCTCCTCATCTTCAGGATGCATTGGAATTTGATTTTAACCTTAATACGCGTCCATAAAGTTGAGGAGCTCATGACTAGTAGTTGCGTCTACGAGTTGGTCGATTCAGGGCAGAGGGAAACTGTCATTGGGGTAGGCTTTGTTGAGGTTGGTGAAGTCCATAAAGGTTCTCCACTTCCCATTTTTCCTTTTCAGCAGAACTGGATTAGCTACCTAGGTTGGATAGAGAGCTATTCTAATGAAATCATTAGCCAGGAGCTTGTCTATTTCATCTTTTAAGGCATCAAGGAAAGTAACATGGATACACATGGGTGCATTAATGACCTACAACCTAGTAAAAAGTGAAATAGTAGTAGAATGGAAGAATAGGCAAGTGTAAGAGTTATAGAGACCTAGTCTGTTTGAGATTAATTGGGGTTGTTTTAGACCTCAAAACATGCATAAATGTCATAGCAAACCATAGAAATTTGAAGGAAAATGTTTGGATAAAAATTGAATAAGTTATGACCGAAATAGTTCACATATGTCGTTATAAAGATGAGTTGAGAATGAAAATGCATTCTTTGATGCATGTAATGAATGTATTCGATCGTAATTTAGTAAAAGCACATTAGATACGAAAGAAATGACATCATTGCATGTGGGATGCAAAAATGTGCATTAAAAAGTGTCGAAAAATATGTGTTTTTCATAGGTTTCATCCCTCTATTGTAAGAATTTTTTGAAATCGTTTTATGGGTTACCTAAATGAGAGATAAAGAGAGGATTGGAGTGAAAATTGAGTGAAGAAAACATAGGGGTTGGTCCCTACATAGCATTCAGCCAAAGGGGGTGCAAAATCTTGACTTTTCGTTCCAAGCTTCTGAGTATCATTCTGAGTGTTTGGGGGTGTTCCTAGATGATAATAAGTGAGATTTATGCAAAGAAGTTAGAATTAGAAAGTCTCGGTTAAGTTAGAATCGAGTAGGAAAAGTTGTAGGAAAAAGAATTTTCAATAGGAAACCGTTATTTAAAAGTTTCGAATAGTTTAATTGAGCAAAATTTTTAAGTAAAATTGTATTATGTAGGTGACGAGCAGGCTAGTGGAGCACAGGATGCTCGATGATGAGTATAGCTCACTTGGTGAGGTAAGTGTTCTATCACCTACGTTATTTCAATTTGTATTTAAATGATAAGTTGTTACGAAATTAACGATTTTTAAAACTATAAGTTAAAGCGTTGTAAAATGATCCTTACAGCGGATCTAGAAAGAAAGATTTGAAAATAACAAGGTTTTTGAAAAGAAATGAGTAAAGAATTTTAATTAATGGTTTTGAAAGAAAATCAAATTGTGCACAATGCACTCAAAGGAAAAGAGTTTTGAAATCCATGTATATACCCTTAGGTTATATGAGATGACGATGCAGAAAATTCCGTCCATAGTTGCTCAGTTTTCCAGAATATCTAGCACTACATTGGGATGCAAAAAATTCCACATGTGGTCGTTTAGCTTTATAGTTTTGGTACTACGTTGCGATGCAACATATTCCGCTCATAGTCGCCCAGAATTATAGCACTACAATTGCGATGCAAAAAATTCCGCATTATAGTTGCTTAGATTCGATATTGTTTCACACTACATTTGTGATGTAATAAGTTCCGCATCGTAGTGGTCGAGATATCTCACTAGCTTCACAGTTGGCATCAGTTAAAAATCGTCATGTGATGGTTCGAGTACTTTAGGGGTAAAATTTTAATAATTGAAAACTTTAAATTGATTTAAGAAATCGGGAAAGATAAAGGGGTTCGCTCTACGCATCTCTTTTATCCGACAAGTCAGATTAAGAGAGGTCCATTGGAGTACCCAGTGCGACCCTCTAGATAAGTGTTAAGAGAGAGTCTGGTTCGGGTCCCATCATATAGACTCCTAAATTCAGTTTGCTGACTTTGTCTTCTCTAGGCAATTCTAGGTTGCCTTCGAAATTATATTATTTTAACACGTAGAAATGGACTTCTCTCATCACCGATGCAAGTTGCTAGAATTCCAAGATATTTGGAAAAATGTTCTGGAATATTTGTCCAGAACACTGTCAAGTGAGCTTGATTTCAACGTAATCATAAAACAGGCGATGGCTTAGAGTAACAACAACCTCACCGGACCTATACCGTCAACAATTGGAGGACTCATCAGTCTTGAAGATCTAGATTTCCCTACTAACGAACTTGATGGCCAATTCCAACTGACCAAATGATTAGGCGGGATAGATTTTTGAGTAACTATTTGTTGTGGGATTATTTAAATATTGGAATGTGCGTTCTTATCACCAAGTCATATTAGATGGTGTGTTGTAAATAGATATACTTCATTTTAAATATAAAAGATTGGAGGTTTTTATTATATCTAAATTTTGTAGGACCTCACTTTGATACATACGTGATAAATTGAGAATATTAAATACATTTACTATGAACTGTACAGGGGCTTAAACATAATTATAGATAAAAGAAAAAAATGTTAAAATTTTACAGAATCAGCCAACACCAATCTCCATTTGCTTCATGGATTGATCTCTCATGTAAAATGTCAATGAATCAAATTAGTTTTGAGGAAGGAATCAGCAGACCTCGACTTACTGAGCAAAAGTATACTCATGAGAATTACATATAGATTATTCATTTCCGTCAAAACACACATTTATAAGGTGTCATGTATGTCAATGCAAATGGGTTCTTTTCAATCTATTGACATAATTGTAAAATTTGGAACATTGCAAATAGACCTTAACTCGTGTGAATCACGCTAGATTATACATGGCATGCTATTTCCGATCTTTTGGCTCACTAAACGTCACGACAAATGTAATTAATTTGCAGTTCAACAATTCAAAGTTGACCGGTGAGCCTTAATGAGATTGAAATTTACTAGTCAAAAGTATTGAAATGACATGACATGTGATATTACCCTGTTAGAACGGCACTGCAAAGACTTTGACTCCAATAATTTTAAGTAATAAGTCTATTTTAGCTGGCAAATGGCAAGCCGATGTTGAGCCTGAAAACATAATTTATCACCACCAATAGATTCAAGAATTTTCCAAGATAATCTAATTACGCGTTTGTCTGAGACAAGTTCCGTGCCAATCCTTGATATAAACTCACGGCTGACACTTGGCAGAATAACGTAACCAAAATAGCTTCAACATATTCCTTCTGGCTCTATGAACTTTGAAGATATACCCGTGAACCTTATATTTACCATTAGAAAAGAAGACCTAAAGGCTTATTCAAATACAGTTTTAATAGAAATTTACACAGAAAAATTCCTGTCCATCGAGCTTTCCTGGGATCAATTTGTGAGAAAATTGGAGTTAATGCAATTGCATTGATATGCAAAGAGGACTGGACCACACTTATATGAAATTTTTGTTTCTTATGGAAAAATTAATAGATGGTTTCGAATTGGGTCCTTTTCATTCATGACCTGATGAAAACGTATAAAACACTTAAGATGAATAAAATAAAGCATATGAATGTGCAAATATTAATCAAACTTAAGATAAATATGACATTTAAAATAAGTTTCTATTAGGAAATAAACCTTCAAAAACACTTGATTAATGAAGCGATAAAATAATGCGAGAATATTAGAGAACACAAAATTTACGTAGTTCACCTAAAGTAGGCTACGTCCACGGAGTTGCTGTAGATCTTTATTATAGGAAGAATTAACAAGTATTTTCAGATACTCAAACCTTTCAATCTAGATCCTAATTACACCCAATATAATAACAATTCTCTAACACTTAAGAGAATCTCACTTTTCACTCAAAGAGTTACACGACTCTTTTTTCTCTCAATTTTAGGATGAATAAAACAATGAAAGGAGAGATCTTTATATAGACACTTATAGGCTCCCCCTCATTGATTACCATTAATCCACTTCCTTTTTTAATCATGCATCAACTGCTTTATATGCACTCTCAAAATTCTCCACTGCCAAAAATGAGTTTTCTTATTCCTCAATTTCCAAAACAAAGAATTATTGAGTTTTCTTATTCTCTATTGCCAAAACTGAAATTAGTAAATTTTCTCATTTTAGGGATCAATTCTTTTTAAGAATCTAATAATTTCCCACTTGAAAACTTACTTCAATCATGTCTTTAAAACATCAATCCAGTAACTCATCTCTCCTTTTCTACACTTGCAGGTCAACTGAAGCTGAACATAACTCTAGTTTATCTATCATCACCGTCATTGTTAGCATATTTGCAGGGTTTATATTTCCATGAATTTTCTCAAGTCTTAGAGCTTTCGCTCTAAAGGAGATTGAATAAAATGACACTTCATCTGAATATGCTTCGTTTTGACATGGAAAGATGAATTCTTTTCTAAGTGGATTGCATTCTGACTATCATAATAAATAACACAATCCTCTTGTTTATTTCTTAGTTCTTCTAAGAAAATTTGATGCCAAATCATCTCTTTATTAGTTTCTATAACTGTAATATATTCTGTCTTGGTAGTGGAGAGAGCTCCAACTTTCTGCAGTTAAGAAACCCAATTCACCGCAGTTCCTCCAAAAGTATACACATACCCCGTAGTGCTCTTTCTATTGTCGACATCTCCGACTAGATCAGCATCAACAAAGCTTTCCAGTTTCATATCTCCACTTTTAAAACAGAATGTCATTTTTGTGATACTTCGTAGATATCTAAGGATCCATTTAACTGCTTTCCATTGCATCTTACCAGAATTGTTCATTTACCTACTCACCACTCTTATTGCTTGTGCAATATCTAGTCTAGTACAAATCATGACATATATCAAACTTCCAATAGTTGAGGGGTAAGGAACCTTCTTCATGTGGTCATATTCTACCTCAATCTTCGGTGAATTATTCTTGGAAAGTTTGAAATAGGCACCTAAAGGAGTGCTCATTAGTTTAGCATTCTACATGTTGAATCAGAGAGTACTTTATTAACATATTCTGCCTATGACAACATCAAAGGTCTTGCTTTTCTGTCTCTTATAATCCTTATTCCAATAATTTGCTTCATAGCGCCAAGATCTTTCATTGCAAACTGCTTTGACAATTCTTGCTTTAAATTACTTATCTCTTACATATCAGAACCTACAGTAAGTATATCATCTATATACAAAAGTAAGATAATAAAGTTATTGTCAAACTATTTAATATAACAATGATGATCTGCTTGACATCTTATGAAACTGCTGCTACTCATGAAGCTATCGAACTTTTTATACCACTATCTTAGAGCCTGTTTCAGACTATATAGACCATTTTTCAGTTTGCACACCATGCTTTCTTTACCTGTTACCATAAAACCTTCCAGTTGCTTCATATAAATCTCTTCCTCCAAATCACCATAAAGAAATATTGTCTTTACATTAACTGCTAAAGATGTAAATTCTCTATAGCTACTATCTTTAGCACCAACCTACCTGATCGTGGTTAGTTTCACTATGAGAGAGAAAATGTCAGTATAGTCTATGCCTGCCTTTAGTTGAAAATCTTTTACCTTCAGCCTAGCTTTGTAACACTTGCTTCCATCATGCCTTTCTTTGATCCTAAAAGCCCATTTGTTATGTAAAGCTTTTTTCTATTCTGGTAGTTCAATCAGTTTCCATGTCTAATTTGACAACAGTGAGTCAATCTCATCTTTTATGATAGACGCCCACTTGATCGAATCTTTAACCTAAACCGTTTCATCATAACACTCTAGTTTTCCATTGTCAATCAATAGTAAATAATGCAAAGAAGGTGAATAACGTTGTACCGGTTTAAGAGTTCTAGAGGAAAGCTTTACTTCTACAATAGAAGTGTATAGTTCTCTTTGAGAGACTTCTTTTTCAAGACTCTGTCAGTCATCTGATTACACTTCCTTTTTAAAGTTCTCCTTAAACTCAATAAACTCCTTCTTTTTAGCTTCAACTTTTAAGTTAGTAGATTCTACAAACAATTTATCTTTGTACATTGCTTTCTCATTGAAAATGACATCCCTGCTTTTGATGATTTTTTTATTTTTAAAATCCCAAAATCGATAGCCAACCTATCAATGTCATAACCAATAAAAGCATATTTCTTAGACTTTAGGTCGAGTTTGCTCCTCTTAGATAAGTCAATCTGAATACAAGAAATACAACTGAATACTCTCAAATGTGAAAAGTTTACTTCTTTACCAATCCATATTTCCTAAGGTAACTTCTCTCCGAAAAGCGCAGAGGGCTTATGATTGATAAGATAGGCTGTTGTGCCGACGGTTTCAGCCTAGAATATCTTGGATAAGCTTATGTGTATTCTTATATTTCTAACACGTTCATTCAAAGTTCTGTTCATACACTCCATTACACCGTTCGTTGAGGTGTCTTGGGAGTTGTCTTTTTTAGCTTAATTCCATTGGCCACACAAAACTCCTTTAGTTTCTTGTCTCTATATTCTCCTTCATTATCAAACCTCAACTACTTTACTTTCAAACCTGTCTCGTTCTCTACCATAACTTTCTGTTTTTTGAAAACATCACACACCTCAAATTTCCTTTTAGAAAATAAACTCATACTTTTCTTGTAAAGTCATCAATGAAGGTGATATAGTACAATGAGCCTCTAATGGATATAACAAATGATGGTCCTTACATGTTTGTGTGAACTAGTTCTAATTTCTTTACCTTGGGTGGCTTGCCAAGCTTTGAGAAATTGACAATTTTCTGTCTACCGAAAATACAATCCCCACAAAAAACCAACGTCTACAAACTTCAAATCTAACAACTTCCCTTTCAAAACAAGAGTCTTCAATCTTTTCTCACTCATATAACTAAGTCTTTAGTGCTAGATTTTTTACTTGTCATCTGATTCTACAACTATTGTGATATTCTCCATGTTAGAAGTAGCAAAGGGAGTACCATTCTTCTTTCCACGAGCTATGATCATAACTTTCTTAGTGATCCTCCATTCATTACCTATAAAGGTTGTACAGTAATCTTCTTGATTAAGGTAAGCTATCAAGATTTAGTTCCTTTTCATACCAAAAATGAATCTCACATCCTTCAATTTTCATATAGCTGATTTGGTAGCTTTACTTGGATATCGTCTTTCTTTATAATCTTTAAAATCTCAGCCAATGAATCTTCCTAAAATCACCATCGACATAATTTTTCATGATTTCTTGATGTGAGGTACAGCGAAATGATGCCTCAGAATCCAAAATCTAGGATTCAATTTGATTATTGCCACTCAGGATTAGAGTATCTCCATTATTTTCGACCATATTTGCAGATTCTTTTGCATTGCCCCTGTTGTGGGTATTTTCCGGATTATCTGAGTGGGCTGGTAAAAGCCCATGAGTTTAGTGGCCCAAGCAGGTGGATCCAATAGGCCAGGCCCAATATAGAAGTTTGCAGTTCACAAAGGCTGTTAAACCTTCAGTGAAGTCCAATCCGTATACTTGACGACGCCAAGATCATTCCCTACTGTAACGATGTCGAGTTCGCATGATGAGTCCGTTTACATAGTTCCAGTCCATATTCTCTGTAGCTTCAGTCCGTTTTGACCCAGTTCGTCCAGTGTCAGTCCAGAACAATAATTTGACGTGTCTTGCACGATAAGAAGGATTATTTCACCTAATGGCAGCGTAATTTGGGGAAATCTCACCTAACCAGCATGATTTAGCATCTAAATCCACGTTTTGACAGAGCTGACCTGACAAATATCATGAGCATTAAATGTAATTCGGATGCATTAATTGTAAATCATCATGTTATTTCGTCTTATTGATTTTTATTGTAGCACCTCTCCCTCTATAAATAGGGGAGGACTTTTATTGTTAAAGGGGAGAGAAGGACATATTGAGAGAAAACATTGCCATCACTCTGCAGAAATATAGAGAGAACAGTGGATGTAGGCAGATTAAAGGGCCGAACTACTTTAAAAACCTGTGTTATCCTGTTCTTCTTTCGCCTCTTCTTTTTGCTCTTATTCTGTTTCTTGTTTGTCATATTCTTACACTGCAGCATTGGGCTCAAAGAATCTCGTTGACTAGTTTTTCACGTCAACATTTTGGCGCTAGAAGAAGGGCCCAACTACAGTCTCTTGTCTGTAATCATCATGGCGAAAGGAAGAAGCACAAGGAATTCTAATGCGATAAACAAGAGAATGGAGGAGACTGAACGGCGACATCGCGCCCAGTTAACAGGTATAGGTGCAGGACCTTCGAATGTAGGTAGGGACGTCATACATGCTTTAGCTCAGTGTTAGGAGATGTTGGAAACCATAATGGCGTAGATAGCAGACGCTTTGAGGATGCTGACACGAGCCCAAGATCAAAATGCTCCGAGAGCGGTTGAAATCCCAGCTCCTGGATAGGAAGTTACGAGAGAAGTGCCTGTCCAAGAGGGGTCCATCCATTCATTGTATACACGGCCTGAGGCTTGGAATCAGCAAACTCAAGAAAATGGGGACATAGCCTGGTTGAGAGTGAGAATTAATCACGATAGACATAGACAGGTTGAGGTGAGTCATGGGCACCCACGAATTTCAGCTCGGAGGAATGAAAACGAGCTGCGGCAGGGGTAGGAAGGTTCGTACAGAGAAGGTGATGCTCACGAACTAGGCCAAAGGCACTGGGTGTAGAATTAGCTTTCCCCGAACAAGGGGAGCCAGAGAAATAGGTAGTCCCCAGCAAGACAATCTGAGGTCAAGAACCCGATAATTGAACAACTCCTTGAAAGAGTCCAGCAGTTGGAGGCAAGGCCTGGGGCTCCGGAGCTAGGGAAGCAGAGTGAAGAGATGAGTCCCTTTGCAGTGGAAATAGAACAAGAACCACTCCCTATCAGGTTCAAAATCCCCAATATCCTGCAGTACAATAGAGATTCAGACCCCTACGATCATCTGGACGCCTTTAATATTCAAATGGACCTATAAACAACTAGTTCGCTGGTAAAATGTCGTGCTTTCCCCGCAACGCTTGGAGACATTCCACAAACGTGGCTTAGAAACATCCCACCTCATAGCATTAGTAGCTAGGAGAAATGTCAGCAGAAGTTCATCAATCAATATGAGGCATCGAAGAAGCAGCTCGCGCCAACCTGCCACCTCGCTACCATTTTCAACGTTCCGGCGAATCGTTAAAGGAATATATTAGCAGGTTTAGGAGCGAGGTCAATAATGTAGAAAACCCATCTGATGAGGGGATCTTGACTGCAATATCGGCGGGACTTGGAAAGGATGGTAAGCTCTATGAATGTATATATAAGTCACCTGTGAAAGACCTGGGTGATTTCTATGAACAAGCTCACAAGGAGATCAGATGGGAAGAATCCTTCGGGTCAATAAAGGCTAGTCACTCAAAAAATGAGGCAAGCAGTTCCCACCAGGGAAAGAAAAAGGATCATAAAAATAACGAAGATCGGAGGAGTCGTTCTAATAATCAGGTAGCGAAGCGGGTTAGGAAAGAGCCCAGAAAAAATCGTTCTCCACCTCGGAGCCGCTACCACCATTATAGTATTTTGTCAGACAGGCAGGATAGAATCTTCCAAACCGAGAAGCATAAAGAAAATTTTGGAAGACCAAATCTCACCGGTCTCCCTGGCAAATTCAGAAATCCTAACAAGTATTGCGCTTACCCTAAGAAGAAAGGGCATTATACCTCTGACTATTGGGAGAGCAAGGACGCTATTGAAAGCCTAATAAGAAATGGCCGCCTGAAAGGGTACGTGGTGTGGCCTGCCTATGACAGGTCCCAAAGTCAGCATCCTCAGCAAAACCAACAGCCCGCACAGCAAAACCAACAAGACCAGGAATAGGAGATCGATCCCATGATAAAAACTATCTTTACCATTCATGGTGGTCCCCATATTGTAGGATCGTCTAATAAATCTCATAAGTGTTATGTGTGGGAAGCGAATCATGTCCTGATTGCGAGACGGAGTGACCAAGAAGGACCCTCGAAAAAGGCAAGGGCAACCTCAGAAGATGTCATTTTTACTAAAGAGGACGCAAGGGAGGTGCATTGGCCGTACAATGACGCCCTTGTTATCAGAGCAAGAATCAGCAATGCTGAAGTCCTGAGGATCATGGTAGATACAGGAAGCTCAGTAAATGTCATGTATAGAGAATGCTATGACCAGCTGGGCCTAGGAATCAGTCAGCTAAAGCCATCCCTAGAGCCACTCTACGGCTTTACTAAGGACGCCATCATTCCAATGAGCCAAGTCAGACTTCCACTCTCAATAGGGGACCTAGCTCGCCAATCGACTACGTTGGCAGATTTTCTTATCATCGATGGCCCGTTCGCATACAACGTTGTCCTAGGGAGACCTGCAATGAATGATCTGGATATGGTTGTCTCGACCAGGGCTCTTATGATCAAATTCCCCATACCCAACGGAATAGGGTCCGTGTGGGGTGAACAATACATGGCAAGGTGTTGTTACGTGAAAATAGTAAAGATAAGAGTTACAGGCAAAAGGATCAACATGGTGTCAAGGGGAAAGCCACATGAGACCAGTGAAAAGGGGATAAGCCACGACCTCGATCCTCCAGAAGTGGATGCGGATAGGACAACGGGGCCAGTCGAAGAACTTGAGCGAGTACAGGTTAGTGAGAAAGACACTGGGAGGTGTTTAAGTTTGGGATAAGACCTAGCACCAGATGTAAGGAATCAGCTCATCGATTTCCTCAAGGCGAACTTGGATGTCTTCACATGGAACCATGAGGACATGATCGGGATCGATCCAAAGGTTATGTCACACAAGTTAAACATTGATCCCTGTTGTAGACCAGTTCGTCAGAAACATAAGCCCATGACCCGGGAACGTTCTGAGGCTATCAAGGAAGAAGTAGATAAGCTGCTAGCCAATGACTTCATCGGACGGTTTAGTATCCAGTTTGGCTTGCCAACCCTGTGCTTGTAAAAAAGAAGAATGGAAAGTGGAGGACGTGCATTGACTTTATAGATTTAAACAAAGCGTGTCCAAAAGACAGTTTCCCCCTTCTCAGAATTAATCAGCTGGTGGATGCAACTGCGGGTCACCAGTTGTTAAGCTTCATGGACGCATACTCGGGCTACAATCAGATAACTATGAACCCAGAGGACGAATAGCACACATCATTCATCACTGATCGAGGCCTGTATTACTACAAAGTCATGCCCTTCAGACTCAAGAACGCAGAAGCAACCTATCAAAGACTTGTTAATAAGATGTTCGAAGAGCAGATCGGCAAAATGATGGAAGTATACGTGGATGATATGCTGGTAAAGTCAAGACGAGCAGAATCCTATATGAACGATCTGGCAAAGATGTTTCAGGTGCTGAGGGATTATCGAATGAAGTAGAACCCACTGAAGTGTGTATTCGGGGTAGCTTCTGGGAAGTTCTTAGGCTTTATGGTGAATGATAGAGGTATTGAGGCCAATCCGGAGAAGATTCAAGCCTTGATCAACATGAAATCCCCCGACAAGATAAAAGAATTTCAAAGCCTCACTGGCCAGGTCGCAGCACTGAGTAGGTTTATCTCAAAAGCGACGGACAAGTGTATCCCGTTCTTTGATGTGCTCAAGAAAGTAAAGGACTTCGAGTGGGCTGAGCAGTGCGAACAAGCTTTCTAGCAGCTAAAGGAATATTTGGACTACGCTCTACTCTTGTCAAAACCAATTGATAGGGAGAAGCTCATCCTATACTTGGGGGTATCTTAGCACACCTTCAGCGTAACTTTAGTACGGGAAGAAGGCAGGACACAGCTCCCAGTATATTATGTGAGCAAGAGGTTATCCGATGCAAAAACCAGATACTCACAAATAGAGAAGCTCGCTGATTGCTTGGTGACCGCCACAAGAAAGCTCTGCCCATATTTTCAAGCTCATAAAATCGAAGTCCCGACCCGGTATCGCCTGAAGCAAATCTTTCAAACATCGGACACCTCAGGTAGGTTGCTAAAATGGGTAGTTGAGCTGGCATAATTCGACATTGATTAAGTTCCCAGACTAGCCATTAAAGCCTAAGCCCTGGCAGACTTCATTGTAGAATTCACGAGATCCGTAGAGGAGGAAGACGAACCTTCTAAAAAATCGATGTGGGAGCTGTACGTTGATGTCTCATCTAACGAGCTAAAAGCTAGAGCGGGTATACTACTTATCAGCCCAGAGGGGCACAAGATTTTCTATTCTTTGAAGGTTTCAAGCAACCTATTACGAGGCCGAGTATGAAGCGTTGATAGTAGGACTGCAATTAGCCAAAGGGATGCGAGCTAAACAGATCAGAATCTTCAGCAATTCCTAGCTCATGGTGTGCCAGGTTAAAGGAGAATATCAAACTCGAGGATCAAAAATGGCTGCTTACCTCGAGAAGGTTCAGGAGCTACTCAAAACGTTTCAGAAGTACGAAGCAACCCGAATTCCGCTAGCTCAGAACACGCATGCTGATGCCCTAGCTCGCTTAGCGACTACTCAAGCGGCGAAAAACTTGAAGCCTGTGCCTGTTGAGCTCCTACCGACCCCGAGTATCCAGAAGGGAGATTCAGTGATGGCCTTGGTGGTGGTAGAAAACTCGTGGATGAATCCGCTGCTTGAATACCTGCAGAATGGAAAGCTCCCGAAGATAAGAATGAAGCACGTCAGCTAAAGGCATGAGCTGCACGGTATTGTATATATGATGATATGTTGTATAAAAGAGGATTCTCAGCTCCGCTCTTGCGATGCATCAATGGAGTAGATTGCGAAAAGGTACTGAACGATATGCACTCGGGCTATTGTGGGAATCATTCTGGGGGGCTTGCACTAGCTCAGAGAGCATTGAGGTAAGGATTTTACTAGCCCACCATGAAGAAAGATGTCGTTGCCCTAGTCAAAAGATGTGATAAGTGTCAGGGATTCGCAAAGGTTCCACGAGCTCCTCTTGCACTCCTGCAACAAATGGTAAGTTCGTGGCTTTTCGAGATCTAGGGAATGGACCTCATCGGGCCTCCACCAATTGCTCGAGGAAATTGCAAGCATGCTATGGTCGTTGTGGATTACTTCACAAAATGGGCAGAAGCCAAGGAGTTGGCAAAAATCTCCATTGTGAAGATAATAAAATTTATGTAGAGCAATATTATTTGCAGGTTTGGGGTGCCACAGTAGGTGATAATAGACAATGAAACTCAATTCAGCAGTGACCAATTCCTTAGTTTCTGCAGCGATCTGGGGATCGCAAAAGGTTTCTCAACAGTCGATCATCTTCAAGCCAACGGTCAAGTGGAAGCGGTAAATAAAATCATAAAGCAGATCCTGAAGACAAAGCTGGAAGCTAGAAAAGGGGCATGGGTAGATGAGCTACCAAAAGTCTTATGGGCCTACCGATGACAGGCCCCGTTCGCCTTATCCTAATACGACCCGACGACCTGCCTGGTGAGCTCACGGAAGCCCTCCAGGGGATATCTAATCCAACTGGAAGGTTCCCATAAAGCTAAGCCTCTTTTCTGATAACTTGAAAGATAACTATACAAATAGTCTTGGTAATCCAGATTTAATATAAAAGCGGAAGTTTAAATATATTTTCATATATTCAAAACTTTAGAGTAAAAGTTCAAATCAAGTAATTAAAATCAAAAGGCATCAAAGTGGAATTTAAAACAGTTTAGAATTCACATATAGATAGGTTTACAACTTTTTCAAAATATAGTTAACATAATTCAAGTGTTAATATTTACAATCCAAAAATATTCATAACAAAAGTTGTAGATAAACACGCACAGTAATTATAATGCAACCAAGTCTTGTTATTCGTGAGTCGGAGTTCCAGCGGCTGAAGCTGTAGCACTTAAAACTGCACCTTGACCTGGGGAGTTTGGTTTTATAAACATATAATAGAGTGAGATAATAATCCGAGTGAGTGTTATATTATTCTAAATAAAATTCAGTTTCAAAATAGTCACCTCCCTATCATTTACGAATTATTTCATAAAACATGAATGATTCATTTCACTTAACTTTAAACACATTCATAAAACATGATTTATGATTCTAAAACAAAATTCAGTAGCTTATATCATTCCAATATAACATAAACTTATAAATTAAAATGGTGGTAAACAAATTAATAAGAATTGATTTCATAATAATATAGTAAATCAACTAACAATACTTTATTAGCCAAATGATATACTCAGGTATATAGTAAAGCGGAATCCTACATCGCAAGGTCATATGATCGATAACTAAGTAGCGGAATCCTACATCGCTCAGGTAGTAAACTAGCTCATAATATACCCTAGGGAGAGGTGGAATCCTACATGGCAACTCCCAAGTGGAATCCTACATCGCTTTAGGGTATTCTACCATTACCGACAACATCATAAAATCACCCTAAGAAATACCATAGGCTTAACAAAACATTTATAAATAAGTTGCATTTCATATAAAATCCACATTTCATTCTTGAATATAAAAATTCGTAAGGGAGGATATCATAAATAATTTAATTAATATCATGACATATTTGATCATAGAATTTAAATGTCATGTAAAACTTCATAACTGAAAAGTTTATAATATCAGTTAACTTAAATAAGCTTGCATGAAACCATAAAGCTTAATATAAATTCATTCATGCCAAAACGTTTATATAAAAATTCATATCACTTAGAATTGAACAATAGTCTCAAATCAATTTAATAACACTCACAACTTGCTTCCAAATACTTTATCACCACTTCCCGTTATGGGTCTCGTCCATTCGCTGGTTCACCTACAATTGGTTTCGATCGAGATATCATTAAAACACGGCTTGTGAACAAACTAATCTTACTCCACGCAAGGATTTTTCAATCACAACAATTCAAGCGATTATCCCCACATGACAACAATACGGAAAACTAATATTCACACGTGGAGACTATCTCGAACCAATTCATTATCGCAACATAAACTACTCGAAACTCTACGGTTACAAAACCGACAACTATGCCATTTGAAACTAAAGTAACATCATCGACATCACATTCTAATGGATTTAATAAAAAGAAGATTCGAAACCAAACGAATAACATAAAACTTACGCGATTTCAACTAGTTATCGCGAATTATCGTTTCTAACATTTCGCGCGATTCCTTCGTTTCCAATTAAACTTATTGTCAATTACTACTCATGACTTTACTTAAAACATGGCAAACGAATATTCAAACACTTTAAAGCACAAACACGAAAAATATGGCAGCAAGCTTAACGAATATCCATTTTCGGTTTCAACTTCGAATTTCGATAATTTAACGATTTCGCACAAAACAAAAACTATCCGATTAACTCAAATATATTTCAAACTATCCGAACATCAACTTTAACACTTTAATGGGTTTAATTACGTCTCGAGGCAGCGAGATAACATCATCAACACTTTCACATTTGACAACGAAAATCACAAACTAAAAACATTCTCATTCACGGAAAACTCAACCGAATCGCTCGGAAACGATTTCTCAATATCCAGACGACTATCCGATACTTTAAAATACACTAATACTAACCATTTTCCATGACAACGAACTCGAATTTAAAAGCGTAACATATCATCCCCTAACTTTCCTTATAACAGCCCGTAAACAAAATGCAACGAACGTAACCAAACAATTATCGACCGAACCTCCGCACTAACGAGGTTCTCAATCCTAAAACCCAATAATAATGATATCAATTTGATCCATATCTCAATTCTTATTCACATGCATGCTTTAAAAATTACTCAAAACATCTTAACAAAGTCAATGGGACAACACTTACCTCAACTCGAACTGTTTTCTTTTCGAACTAACTCTCGGACAATCACGATGGCGAGACGACTTTCACCTAAGCTTACGGTAGTAAACAATATACAATCAAGCTGAAATTATTTCGATGGCACTCAAAACCTCACCTGACAACACTCAACTTACTTTCTTTCAGCAGCAGGTCATGGGCAGCAACTTCAGTTCACAACAGCAGCTCTCTACGGTAGTTACGACAACAGCACGGCAGCACTTGGTTCACGACAGCAGCTTCTTCTTCCACCAGCAAGCTATCTTCTCTTGCTTCTACTTCCCTTCAGGTCTGTAATGGTGTTCTCGGCCTGACAGTAGATGTTCGGCAGCAGCTCACGATGGCAAGTTCACGGCAACATCAAAGTCACGGCAGCAGCTTCCTCTTGCTTGCATCACGAGCTGCACAACAGAACCCATCAGCTTACGGTTTGGATGGGCTTATATTAGCTCAAGGAATGAAGAGGATTCATGGATTAAAGATGCATGCAGTTTCTAGCATCAGATCTCACCTTTCCTTGCTGAAACCATGAGCCGAGACCGTCTAAGGAGAGCTATTGCAGCTACTGGAGCACTCATTCACAAACAAGTCACGGCTTCACTTCTCCTTGCATGCACGGGCTGAGGCCATTCAACAAGATTGTTGCAGCTGCTGTCCTTAAAGACTCACTCTCAGATCTGGTCGCACCTCTCACATGCAACTCTCTTTCTCGATCTCCTTATGTCTCTCGGTTTTTGGTTGAAGAATGGAGGCCGAATGCTTGCCTTGGTTTTGATTACATCTCTCTTAAGTTCTCTCTTTCTCAATCTAAATGCTCTCTCTCGGTTTTGTTTGATAATTGGAAACCGAATGCCTTTTATGAAGAGAGATGCCCGAATAGGGATTATTTTGTCTTAACCTTCACTTTATATTTCTTGCTTTTCAATCTTATATAAACATATAATCTACAAATGATGCCACTTGTCTTGTTCACCCTTTGCATTTGTGATATGTGTCACTTTCATGCACTAGCTTTATTTTATTTAAAGTCTTTCATGCATTCTGTAATACCCTAACCTTTAATTTTGGGTAAATAGTGAATTTTCGTGTGAATAGTGACTTTCGATGAATAGTATCCAGATGAATACTAAATTTTACTTTGGGATTCAAAAACCCTGGAATGAATAATGGAGTCCATAGAAACTGAAACAAATTAAAAATGAGTTCATTTGAATAGATTTCGAATGGTCAGAACGAAAATTATTAAAAACGTCATTTTTGAGTTATTAAAAATAATAATGATCCGAAGACCGTTTGAATTTTTTTTTTTTTTTTCGAAGCTTAAGATTGATTAGCTAGATACCCAATTAGAGTACCCCATGATTAATTTGATGATTAGATGACCATAGAATATTTTTGGAATTTTATTGACTTGGAACTTGGAATTAAATTATAAAGATGATTTGAGTAAATTATAATTTAAGTGTATATGGATTTGATGTGAGTAAATGGGAGTAATGAAATCCTAAAAGAAACATAAATCCATATGAAAGTTAATTAGCCAATAAGAGTTTGCCAAGAAAAAGTAAAAAATGATTGAAGTTAACTAAGGTTAATTGGAATTTAACTTTAGTTAAAGTTAACGAATGGGTGTTATGTAATTAGGCAATATTTGAGGCACTTTTTAACAAGTTTTGGAGGGCCTATATAAAGACACTCTCAGCTGGAAATTGAGACAGAAACCTTCACTCATTCAGCTCACCAAATCGTGAGAAACAAAAGCTGAAACGTGAGAGAGAGCTGAAGCAGAGAGCTATCTGCACAGGTTTCAGAGAATCGGGATATCTCCTTCATCCACTATTGGATCGAGCTGAAATTTGTTGGGTATGTTAATCACACACGTTTCTTAGTTATGACCGGTTTGATTTTCAATTAAATGTGTATAGAGTGAGTTATGGCTTTCGTAACAGGGCTGGCCGGATAACAGGGCACAACCAGGACAGTCTTGCTTATTTCGCCATATCTCCTTTGTTAACCATTGGATCAGCTTCAAATTTGGTCTGGAGGTTCCTCAGACGTTGTTTATCAATGTAAAGGTGGGATTCTCGAGAAAATGTTTCTGTAGAGAGAAAGAAATCCATGACTAGTACCTTTAGGTTTGTGGTATTATTTTTTTTTATTTTGTTTAAAGTTTAAATTGTTTGATTTATAATTTGGGTTAAAGTTGGAGATGTTTTAAGTGGCTGGTGAAAATGTTTTTTTTTTTTAGGATTAAATTGAATCTCAATGAAGTGAATTTAGGTAGTAGCTATGCCTTAGAATGATTAAAATGAGTATGGTAATTTAAGATAAAGAGATGTTGTGTAGCATGGAGGAAAATTCAAGTTTTAGGGGCTGAGATGATGGCTGATCTATATATCGTTTATTTGAGTTATGTTAAGATATAAAAATGTGCTTAGATATCAAATTTAAATGTTGGAATTGGAAGGAAATGTGTAGGAAAGAAATTGTTAAGTTTCAAGTTACTATAGAGTAAATAATGAGAGAATTATATTTTGTTAAATGATATATTTTTATGTTATCAATTATGTGATGATTAGGTTGTAAATGAGCCATTTAAGTAAAAGAATGATGAAGAATTAGTATGAAAGCTCTCCTAGCAATATTTTGTTAGATGAAGAGCAATTGTGTTTAGGTGAATAATGTGTTTAAGAGAATAACCAAGTAAATCTCATGAAACAATGTGTAGTGTGTGTGCATGTCATGGCCTATGAAGGGGCATGTGACCCCATTGTGTTTTGATGGTATTTACGACGTATTTAGGGTCATAAAAGCATGCATAAATGAGTAGGAATCAATAAAATTGACATGGATACACATAGGTACAAGAATAGCTTAAATCTAGTAGAGGTTAAAATAGTGCATAGAAGCATGTTGACAATTCCGAGCTCATAAAAGGGTCTGGTAAGACCTGACCTATTCTAGCTTATTTGAGGTTGTTCTACATCTCAAATGATGCCTAGGAATGATATAAAACCATAGAAATTGGAATGGGATCGATCCGATAAAAATTGACGAAGTTATAGCCAAAATAGTGGGCGTAGGAAACCGAGATGTGTAATAGCGATGCATATGCATTCGTTGAAGCCCAAAATAGATGTATTCGGTCATAATTAGGTAAAAGAACCTTAGATACGAAAGAAAAACCATCGTCGCTTATCCGATGTAAAAACTCGCTTTGAAAAGTGCCCAAAATGGGGCGTTTTGTCTAGATTGACATAGCAAACGATGGAGTTTCTCAACCAAACTTTACGGGCGACTTAGTTATGTGATAAGGAGACGCTAGAAAAAGGAACGGAGGTGAAACCATGGCTGGTTTCAATTCTGTTTTTCGTGGTCAACCATATAGTTAAAAAGTTGACTTTTTGTTTTAAGCTTCCGGAGACCAAACGAAACATAAGGGGATGATCCTAGGGGTCTAGAAGTAAGACTTTTACAAAGAAACCAAATTTTGAGAGCCTCGGTCGAGTCAAAAATCGAGTTGGGAAAGTGTGGTGTAGTGAGTTTTCAATGTATTGAAAACTCTATTTTTATTAGTTTTAGCTATGAAAGTGAGTAAGTTATAACGAGACTATGATGTGTAGGTGACGAGCACGCGGACGAGACGTGAGAGGCTCGTTGAGGCATTGAGAGCGTTGGGATCGAGGTAAGTGTCCTTCACTTCACTTACATCTAGTTGATTTCCGTTTATATGGCAATGATAAAATATATTGTTTCAAAGAGTTTTGCATAATGGTTTTCCAAAATCATAAGTTTTATGTTGAGTAATGAGTTATGCCTAGAATCTAGAAATGAGATTCAAAGGCGAAAGTAAATTGCAAAAAGGTTTAAAAGTAAAGCAAAGTAAAGTTGAATTAAGACCCATGTGCATGTTGTGATATTAGCATCTTGGCACTACGCGGCGAGGTAGAAAATTCCGCTCGTAGTTGTCAAGGTTGATAGCAATGTGATACGATGTAGAAAATTCCGTATCTAATTGCAAGTGATGAGTAAATTACACTACAATATGCAATGTAGAAAATTTCACATGTAGTTGCGTAAACTATAAGCTGTTGGCACTACAACGGCGATGTAGAAAATTTCGCGTTGTGGTTACCTAGAGTTGAGAAAGTTCGCCCTACGTCGCGATGTAGCAAATTCCGTGCGTAGTGGCTTTGCACATGGTTGTTTTATGAGAAATGGTTTTCAAAAGAAAAAATAAAATCAATCATTTTCTAAGTAATGTCTATGCGGAGTTATACCTTTATATATATATTGCCTAACCTCTCTTTGTTTTGTGTAGCTTGTATACTTTAGTGGACGTTGGCACGAACGCTCTTGCATCAAAGACATTATTTTGATTAACTTTAGGTGGGGGAAATAATGAGACGAAATATATGGATATTAATGTATTTTGACATTGTGTACATGTATATATATTGAATCAAATAATTATGTGTTGACATGAGATACTTGACAGATTATAAATCATATTTTGATATAAATATATAAATAAACCATTACACTTGATATGCACATATTGCACAAAGCACATATTTCATATAAGTATGAGTTGTTATATGTTAATTACATATGTGAATTATGTTTGTAAAAGAACTGCATGTTTGTGAAATGAATGAAAAATGCATGTTTGAGATTGAAAGAAGTTGGACGGTGATCAAGATAGTTCGAAGTGTATTTCTTATGCGGGTTGATTTTGGAAATGTTAAATTTACAGCCGTTATGCTGTCCGATTTTTATAAAATTAGTTTTCAATCAAACGCAAAAAATTCACACTGTTTCAACTATATTAAAAGAAAATAAAATTTTTAAGCCTAAAACGAGTAAACTGGTTAAGTAAAGTAAAGGGGTTCGCTTCCCGGATTTCTCAAATCCGACAAGTCGGGTTTGGGGAGTCCGTTGAAGTGCCCGGCGGGGCCCTCTAGACAAGAGCCTAGAGAAGGTCTGGTTCTGGTCCTATCACATTCTCTCGTTTTGGATTCCGACATTGAATCCATTTCCGTCCGTTCGTCCGGGAATCCATTTTTAATCGCTTTCGCTTTCGAAATTATTTTAAAATTTCAAATCTATCTTCACGAACTCGAATTTATTTTATTATTCTAAAATAATTATTCCGAGTATATTTGGACTCGAGAATTATATTTTTTCGATCGAACGCGATCCATCGGAAAAATATTTCGCTCTCCGACGAACGAGGTTTTGGGTTTTACAATTCACCACTCCTTATTAAAATTTCGTTCTCGAAATTTACACAACTTTCATGCAAAACAATTCAATACTTGAATCCATCAAACATAATTAATAATTTCTCGAATTATAAAATTCTTAGCTCGAATAACTAAATATACTTACTTGATTCAAAAAGATACGGATACTGACTGCGCATCTGTTCCTCGTGCTCCCATATGACCTCCTCCACTGCATGATTTCTCCACAACACTTTAACCAACGGAATAACTTGCTGCGAAGAACCTGTTCTCTCTTGTCAAGAATCTGAACTAGGATCTCCTCATAAGATAGGTTCTCCTTAGTTCCATTGGCTGCTCTGACAACACATGCGAAGGATCTGCTATGTACTTACGGAGCATCGAGACATGGAATACATTATGGATTCTGGAAAGTTCTGCTGGCAGTTCAAGCCGATATGCTACCTCACCTACCCTACCAATCACTTCATAGGGACCGATGTATCGAGGGCTTAACTTACCACGCTTCCTAAAACGGATTATTCCTTTCCAAGGTGATGTCCGTAGAAATACCTTATCCCCACCTAGAACTCCAAATCCTTCCTACGCTTATCTGCGTAACTTTTCTGTTGATCCTAGGCTATCTTCAATTTGTCCCGAATAACTTTGATCTTATCTATAGTCATCTGAACAAGCTCAGGCCTAAATAAATTTCTATCGCCCATCTCATCTCAACATACCAGCGTCCTACACCGTCTCCCATAAAGTGTTTCATACGATGCCATACCGATACTAACCTGATAGCTGTTATTATAGGCAAACTCAATTAACGACAGATGAGTATCCCAACTTCCTCCAAACTCCATCACACAAAACCTGAACATATCCTCTAAAGTCTGAATAGTACGCTCAGACTGTCCATCTGTCTGCGGATGAAATGCTATACTAAAATGTAATCGAGTACCCAAAGCTTTCTGTAGACTAGGCCAAAATCGGGATGTAAATCTCGGATCTCTATCTGATACAACCGACACTGGAGCTCCATGCAATCTCACGATCTCATCAATATACAACTTGGCCAATCTATTCAGGGAATACGTACTTCGGATAGGTAGGAAATGAGCTGACTTCGTAAGTCGATCCACTATCACCTAGATACTATCATAACCATTCCAACTCTGAGGAAATCCTACCACAAAGTCCATGGTAATACGCTCCCATTTCCACTCCGGGATAGAGAGTGGCTGAAGAAGTCCTGATGGCCTCTGATGCTCGGTTTTTACCTGCTGACAAATCAAGCATTTTGATACAAATTCAGCTATCTCCCTCTTCATACCTTTCCACCAATAATGCTCTTTCAAGGTATGATACATTTTCGTACTTCCTGGATGCATTGCGTATGCTGAGGAGTGAGCCTCATCTAAAATTTCTTTCTTGAGTTCCGCCACATCTGGAGCACACAATCTCTGTCTCATCGTCAACGTACCATCATCCTCAACGTACCATCATTCTTGACTAAGAAGTCTCTCTATTGGCCTGACTCTACTTCCTATTTGATCTTAATTAACTGAGGATCCTGAATCTGTAACTCTCGGATTCTATCCATGAGTACTGGTCGAATCTGAAATGTAGCTAGCAATGCACCTGAATCTGATGCTTCCAAACTAACTCCCAAAGATCTCATCTCTACTAACAACGGAATATACCCAACTTTGAAATGAGCTATCGAGCTGGAGTGTCTCCTACTCAATGCATCGGCTACCACATTAGCTTTTCTTGAATGGTACTCTATGGTGCAGTCATAATCTTTAATCAGCTCTAACCATCTCCGCTACCTCATATTTAACTCTTTCTGAGTAAATAAGTATTGCAGACTCTTATGATCTGTTAAAATCCGACAAGGAACACCATATAAATAATGCCTCCATATCCTGAGTGCGAACACTACCTCCCTGACACCCTCTACGGAGCATTCTACTAGCTGATATAGCGGTCACAATACTGGTGGCAAGTACTTTCCGCATCCCTCGGAACACTACCTCTGATTCCCCTGACCTGACCAACCTGACCTCCTTTTTATAACAGTCCACCGAGGCTCGGTGCCTGGATAGCCAATCCATCCCTAAAATTACATCAAAGTCTCTAATATCTAACAAAATCAGATTTGCTGGAAACTCCCTATCGTCTATCATAATTTTACAGTCAGGAAACACCTTATCAACTAACAGCGAGTCTCCAGTGGGGATAGAAACTATCATATTATAATTTTATGCCTGAACCTTCACATTTGCCTTAGTAGAAAATTGCATAGATATAAAAGAATGCGTAGCTCCAGGGTCTATCAATACATATGCATCAAGATCGAGGACAGAAATCATACTCGTGATAACCTCTGAGGCAGCTTCCGCCTCCTGCTGAGTAACGGCAATTACTCTGGCCTGAGCATGGGGCCTTCCTGACCGACCTAAATGAGGTACTCCTCTGCCTTCTGAACCTCTACCCGAAGATGAGGACTTATACCTGCAAGAAACCTCTTACACTTCTGTTCCTCATTATCAACGATGAAGGGAACAATCCGAACAAGCTCTGAGAACCTCTTTTCATAATCAGCGACTGAGGTCGAGCCCTGCTCTAGCTTGAAGAATTCTTCTGTTCTAGCATCTTTATAGCTTTCCGGATAGAATCTGTCAGTAAACTCTCTCTGAAACTGATCCCATGAAATCCCATTTGGATTTCTCTTTTCCAGCGCCTCCCACCAATCTTTAGCCCTGCCTTCTAATAGAAAGCTGGAAAATGTGACTTTCTGATCACCTAAGCACCCCATGACTTTATAGATTTTATCGATTCTATCTAACCATAACAGAGCACTCTCGGGATCACCACTCCCATTGAACGGCTTCGCGCCTAATTTACAGACTTGCTCAAAAGAACATTTCGAAGATTCCTGGGTCTCTCACGGCTATCGCATTGCCGCCAATAAAATTTGAGCCACTTGATCAGCATTAAAGTTCCCTTCTAGCTGTTCTGCTGATCTCGGTGGTTCCGAGCGAGGCTGATTCATAGATACCTCTTTTGACTTAGTTTCATTTTCAACCTCTCGGACGGTAGGTGCTGTCGGAGCTGAAGCTTCCGATATAGCTCTACAAAAACCTCTATGACCACGTCATTGCATTATAATGTGATTTTAAACAAAACAAAATTATATAACACTTGAATATTTCTGTAAACCAATGTATGAAAAATAGTGATGAAAAATCAATCTGGGTTACTCGATTATCATATTAATATGAAAATGCTTCAAATAGTCTTGACTAGAAAACACCTAACTCGATTTATAAAACCAAGGCTCTGATACCAACATTGAAAGGCCCCATTCGCCTTTTCCTAATATGACCCGACGACCTGCCCGACGACCTCACGAAAGCCCTCCAGGGGATATTTAATCCAACTGGAAGGTTCCCATGAAGCTAAGTCTCTTTTCTGATAACTTGAAAGATAACTATACAAATAGTCTTGGTAATCCAGATTTAATATAAAAGCGGAAGTTTAAATATATTTTCATACATTCAAAACTTTAGAGTAAAAGTTCAAATCAAGTAATTAAAATCAAAAGGCATCAAAGTGGAATTTAAAACAGTTTAGAATTCACATATAGATAGGTTTACAACTTTTTCAAAATATAGTTAACATAATTCAAGTGTTAATATTTACAATCCAAAAATATTTATAACAAAAGTTGTAGATAAACACGCATAGCAATTATAATGCAACCAAGTCTTATTATTCGTGAGTCGGAGTTCCAGCGGCTGAAGCTATAGCACCTAAAGCTGCACCTTGACCTGGGGAGTTTGGTTTTATAAACATATAATAGAGTGAGATAATAATCCGAGTGAGTGTTATATTATTCTAAATAACATTCAGTTTCAAAATAGTCACCTCCCTATCATTTACGAATTATTTCATAAAACATGAATGATTCATTTCACTTAACTTTAAACATATTCATAAAACATGATTTATGATTCTAAAACAAAATTCAGCAGCTTATATCATTCCCATATAACATAAACTTATAAATTAAAATGGTGGTAAACAAATTAATAAGAATTCATTTCATAATAATATAGTAAATCAACCACCAATACTTTATTAGCCAAATGATATACTCAGGCATATGGCAAAGCAGAATCTTACATCGCAAGGTCATATGATCGATAACTAAGTAGCGGAATCCTACATCGCTCAGGTAGTAAGCTAGCTTATAATATACTCTAGGGAGAGGTGGAATCCTACATCGCAACTCACAAGCTGAATCCTACATCGCTTTAGGGTACGACAACATCATAAAATCACCCTAAGAAATACCACAGGCTTAACAAAACATTTATAAATAAGCTGCATTTCATATAAAATCCACATTTCATTCTTGAATATAAAAATTCGTAAGGGAGGATATCATAAATAATTTAATTAATATCATGACATATTTGATCATAGAATTTAAATGTCATGTAAAACTTCATAACTGAAAAGTTTATAATATCATTTAACTTAAATAAGCTTGCATGAAACCATAAAGCTTAATATAAATTCATTCATGCCAAAACGTTTATATAAAAATTCATATCACTTAGAATTGAACAATAGTCTCAAATCAATTTAATAACACTCACAACTTGCTTCCAAATACTTTATCACCACTTCCCGTTACAGGTCTCGTCCATTCGCTGGTTCACCTACAATTGGTTTCGATCAAGATGTCGTTAAAACACGGCTTGTGAACAAACTAATCTTACACCACACGAGGATTTTCCAATCACAACAATTCAAGCGATTATCCCCACATGACAACAATACGGAAAACTAATATTCGCATGCGGAGACTATCTCGAACCAATTCATTATCGCAACATAAACTACTCGAAATTCTACGGTTACAAAACCGACAACTATGCCATTTGAAACTAAAGTAACATCATCGACATCACATTCTAATGGATTTAATAAAAAGAAGATTCGAAACCAAACGAATAACATAAAACTTACGCGATTTCAACTAGTTATCGCGAATTATCGTTTCTAACTTTCGCGCGATTCCTTCGTTTCTAATTAAACATATCGTCAATTACTACTCGTGCCTTTACTTAAAACATGGCAAACGAATATTCAAATACTTTAAAGCACAAACATGAAAAATATGGCAGTAAGCTTAACGAATATCCATTTTCGGTTTCAACTCCGAATTTTGATAATTTAACGATTTCACGCGAAACAAAAACTATCCGATTAACTCAAATATGTTTCAAACTATCCGAACATCAACTTTAACACTTTGATGGGCTTAATTATATCTCGAGGCAGCGAGATAACATCATCAACACTTTCACATTTGACAACGAAAATCACAAACTAAAAACATTCCCATTCGTGGAAAACTCAACGGAATCGCTCGAAAACGATTTCTCAATATTCGGACGACTATCCGATACTTTAAAACACACTAATACTAACCATTTTCCACGACAATGAACTCGAATTTAAAAGCGTAACATATCAGCCCCTAACTTTCCTTATAACAGCCCGTAAACAAAATGCAATGAACACAACCAAACAATTATCGAGCGAACCTCCGCACTAACGAGGTTCTCAATCCTAAAACCCAATCATAATGATATCAATTTGATCCATATCGTAATTCTTATTCACATGCATGCTTTAAAAATTACTCAAAACATCTTAACAAAGTCAATGGGACAGCACTTACCTCAACTCGAACTGTTTTTCTCTTCGAACTAACTCTTGGACAATCACGACGGCGAGACGACTTCCACCTAATCTTACGGCAGCAAACAATACATAATCAAGCTGAAATTATTTCGATGGCACTCAAAACCTCACCTGACAACACTCAACTCACTCACCAACTCACTTTCTTTCAGCAGCAGGTCATGGGCAACAACTTCAGTTCACAACAGCAGCTCTCCACAGCAGTTGTGACAACAGCACGGCAGCACTTGGTTCACGGCAGCAGCTTCTTCTTCCACCAGTAAGTTGTCTTCTCTTGCTTCTACTTCCCTTCAGGTCTGTAATGGTGTTTTCGGCCTGACAGTAGCTGTTCGGCAGCAGCTCATGATGGCAAGTTCACATCAACATTAAAGTCACGGCAGTAGCTTCCTCTTGCTTGCATCACGAGCTGCACAACAGAACCCATCAGCTCACGGTTTGGATGGGCTTATCTTAGCTCAAGGAATGAAGAGGATTCATGGATTGAAGATGCATGCAGTTTCTAGCATCAGATCTCACCTTTCCTTGCTGAAACCATGAGCCGAGACCGTCCAAGGAGAGCTGTTGCAGCTACTGGAGCACTCCTTCACGAATAGGTCTCGGCTTCACTTCTCCTTGCATGCACGGGCTGAGGCCATTCTATAAGATTGTTACAGCTGCTGTCCTTGAAGACTCACTCACAGATCTGGTCGCACCTCTCACATGCAACTCTCTTTCTCGATCTCCTTATGTCTCTCGGTTTTTGGTTGAAGAATGGAGGCCGAATGCTTGCCTTGGTTTTGATTACATCTCTCTCAAGTTCTCTCTTTCTCAATCTAAATGCTGTCTCTCAATTTTGTTTGATAATTGGAAACCGAATGCCTTTTATGAAGAGAGATGACCGAATAGGGATTATTTTGTCTTAACCTTCACTTTATATTTCTTGCTTTTCAATCTTATATAAACATATAATCTACAAATGATGCCACTTGTCTTGTTTACCCTTTGAATGTGTGACATGTGTCACTTTCATGCACTAGCTTTATTTTAGTTAAAGTCTTTCTTGCATTCTCTCGTTTTGGATTCGACATCGAATCCATTTTCGTCCGTCCGTCTGAGAATTCGCTTTTAATCGCTTTCGCTTTCGAAATTATTTTAAAATTTTAAATCCGTCTTCACGAACTCGAATTTATTTTATTATTCTAAAATAATTATTTCGAGTATTTTCGAACTCGAGAATTATATTTTTTCGATCGAACGTGATCCATCGGAAAAATATTTTGCTCTCCGACGAACGAGGTTTTGGGTTTTACAACCGAACTACAGCTCGCAGCACAACACAGGAAACCCCCTTCTCTATGGTTTATGGGTGCGAAGCTATGATCCCAGTAAAGTTCGAGGTAACAACGCACCACAGAGCTACGTTCAACCCCGAAAATAATCACCAACTCCTCACCTCTAACCTTGACCTCGTAGACAAGGTGCGAGATGCGGCTCAGATGAAGTTAGCAGTTTACCAGCAGCGAGCTGCCAGATATTACAATAAGAAAGTTCATACCCAATGCTATAATGTCGAAGATCTAATGCTGAGACTCATTTTACCTGCAGCACGCAACCCTGGCGAAGGCACCTTGGGACCAAATTGGGAAGGCCCTTACATCGTCAAAGAAAATCTGGGAAATGGAGTCTACCACTTGACCAATATGGATGGAGCTGAGGTCCCAAGAGTGTGGAATACCAAGAAACTCCGTGTCCATACTTCGTTTACTTTGTTTGATTTAAATCATCTTTCTTAAAGTATTGATGTTCTGGCTAACACGCCCATCTATGAATATAATCCGAACAGATTTGCTTTGCAAGTTAATCTATTTTACTTTTAGTTTATCAAAGATGACCTCGCACCAGTTATGATATGATCTGAGGACAAGTTCTGGAAAGAACCATCGTATCCTGTGAGCTCACAATGCTCTGGAAGGAACGATTGTGTCCTGTGAACTCATCAAAGTTCTGGAAGGAACGATTGTGTCCTGTGAACTCATCAAAGTTCTGGAAGGAACAATCGTGTTCTGTGAGCTCGCAACGTTCTGGAAGGAACGATTGTGTCCTGTGAACTCATCAAAGTTCTGGAAGGAACAATCGTGTCCTGTGAGCTCGCAACGCTCTGGAAAGAACGATTATGTCCTATGAACTCATCAAAGTTTTGGAAAAAATCATCGTATCCTGTGAGCTCGCAACGCTCTGGAAGAAACGATTGTATTCTGTGAACTCCTTAAGGGATTTATACAGATTTGTATCATCTGTGTTAATAAAGTTATATTTACATATCTCTGCGACCTCAAGGTCGCCCATTCAAGATCAACATATCTAATTATGGTGTTATTTTTTACAAGTCAAGAAGACATTATGATGATCTCCTGAGGGTCGCATAAGTTAAAAATATGACATACATCAGACTGAAATAAAAAATATTCATAAATCCTCAATCAAGGTCAACAGTTAGAATATTACAAATAAAATTGTCAAACCTCAAAAAAGAGGTAAACTAATACAAAAAATAACAAGAGAAATTTTCATGAAATGGCCTTATGTGTCCTGGCTGGTAGGGTCTTGAGGGTCTTGAGGGGCTGAGCTCGAGGGCATTTGGTCACCCGTGCTCCCCTGAGGAACATTCTCTGCAATCGTGGGTGACACCCCTTGAGGCTAGCCTTGATCTCTGTCCTTAGCGACCTAGGCATCCTCAGCAAACTCCACATCCTTGATCGCCTCCTCACCAAAGATAGTATAATCTATCTTGGGGTAAGGGTGTACAGGAATCTTACCTCCGTGTCCGCCCTTATTTGTTCAGCACGAGCTTCAGCCTCAGCAGCACGAGCTTCTGCTGCTGCCAACTCCTCCTTGAGCTTGGCAATCTCTTGATGAGCTTTGTCGGTCTGCTGCTCTTTCTGCTTTACAGTGGCCTCCAGCTCCCTCTCCTAATCATCCAAGAGGGTCTTAGTGTTTTCAAGTTGGGAATATAGTTTGGCGAAAACAGACTCATGAAGGCTCTTCTCTTTAGTCATAACGGTCTCGACCTCGAATCTAGCCGCCACAGCGATGTCTAGTCTGGACTGAAGATCTTAAGCCCTATCTTTGGCTATGGCAAGTTCCTCTTTCAAAGGAAGAAGCTCATTTTCGCGCTCTTTCACTGCTTTCTTAAGCCTTTCGTTAGCAGCTTTAAGACTGTCCTCTTGCTCCTCCTTCGCCATCTCTTCATCCAGTGCCTTCGTAAGTGCCATGGTAGCCTACGCAAGGGACAGAATAATGAAGAGAACGAGGTTAAGAAAAATAAAGAGCGAAGAAAAGGGAAAATTCGACCTTGACCGACTGACGGGTAGCCCAAGAGAGTAGGTTCACGTCGGTGCAGGACTTCTGATCTAGATATCTTGCTGACTTGTCTAAAAGGCTTGGAATCTACTCGGACAGGATGTCAAAATATAACCCCCTAGGAACGTCCATAGGAGGTGCTTCTGTAGTGGCCCCGGGCGATGATTCCTGAGCGGAGGACCCCACCTGTTTTCCTTTCGAAACCTTCTTTACAAGAGGGGGCTTGTTGGAAACATCATGTTCTTTCCTCTTTACCCCTTGGCGGGCCGCAACCTGTTTGCCCTTCTCCGCAATAGCAGCACCCTTACTCGGATTCGTGGAAGCTTGCGGTTGGGACGCAGAACCTGCAACCTGATGAGTACCAATCAAGGGGACCGAAGTGCCTACTGAAAGGACCTCAAGGACTGGCAATTCGACTACACTTATGACCTGGGGGCTCTCCTTTGTCGTCGCTTGGGACGCGCTGGGAACAGCTGACGCCACCGTGATGGTGCCTACATGCTGGCGATTTCTCTTCCTCGAGGGGTCAACTAGTTTGAGGGGTGCCATTTCTGCAGCCTCTTTCAATATGATCCCAACGTCGACATCGTTGGGTAAATGAGACAACCCTGACGAACCTGAGCTAGTCGTGACGTCACCCTCTTCAAAGGTAGACCTTACGGGTTGAGTGCGTCGAGACCCTATGTGCCTAGAGCTGATTAGACTATCTTCAAGACTGGGAGCGAGCTGGTAGTAGCGAAGAAGCTCAGTTGTCAACTTGACGTCATCCTCGTGAGACTTCTGAGCTGAGAGAATCTTAAGATCCGCTGTTTCACCTTAAGTCAGATCAAACTACTTCGCTTTAAAGTCTTAAAAAAAAAAGATAAAAGTGGTTGAGTTTAATTCATGTACAAGACCACTGATTATGAGCAGGATAAGATGCGGTTTGAAGAATCTTTACCTCGTTCAGCCCGAAAGCTGAAGTTCTCAAGATTTACCAAAGAATGACAAGGCGCGAAAAACCAATGTATTTTGTAATTACATACATTGGATTTACCTTTGGCCTCTCCTCGTGGCAAAACCTCCTTGTGTTGAGACTGATGAGGTGAAACGTAATAAAACCCATCTCGTGGGCACCCCGTATTGGTAGCTTTGAAGGCATAAAGGTGCTTCAGGATCCTGGGGGAAGGAAAGGGAAGGCCATATTTCCTAAAAAAGATGGCTAAGGAAGATAGTTGAGTATATGAGTTTAGGGTTAACAGGAATGGAGCGAGCCCCAGATCGTTGAAGAGCTCGATCAGATATGAAGCGATTAGGAACCTAAAACCAGCTTCTAGATGCTGTACGCTGATGGCCATGAAGCCTTTGGGAGGAGTAGCTGCGTGGTCGATTGAAGAAGGTTCCATGAGGCGGTAGCCTCTAGGGAAGTGGTACTCCAACCTTAATCCTATGAGATCCTGGTGCGATATTTGTGTGGGATAACGTTTAAACATGTCGCGAGCCATCCTAATTTCTGCGGCCTCAAATTCTTCGGCCTCAGCTGACTGGTTTCCCCTAAGGTTTGTTCGAGCTGCAAACCCCTCAGCGGCTTCTTCGCTTTGCGAGGGCACTTGATAAATCTCTCTCACCTGCTCATCGGAGCTGGAGGCATCATCCTCTCTTATTGTGTGTGTTTGGCGTCTGCGACCTGAAGAGATCTACAAGTAAAATGGAGCAGTTAGGTCATTGAATGCAGACCATACTTACAAGTTCTAAAGCTCCAGTCTCCTAAAATACCATCTCCCTAGTCAATAGGTCACAAAAGCCACACAAGGTTTATACTACGCACTCCCTAAGGAGTACCCTAATTATTTACACAATCTATTTACAAGCGAGCTCAGGCACGCACAAGTCACAAACAGTAAGCAGATGATAGGATAACGACTCATCGGATCGAACCAGCAGAATATGAACAGACGCAAGCATTTAGACAAGCATTCAAGCCATCAAGAGTACCAAATACTCGAATAATGCCAAAAATCAAGGGAAAGTGAAGAAACTGTAAAGAACCTTAAAGCAAAAATAGAAGTTATAAACTTACTGTTGATCTGAGTCGGAGATGGTAGCCTAAGAAGTGAACACGGTGAAGCTGAAATCCTAGAACCAAGTGACGCATGGAAGAAGAGAAATAGAGAAGAAGACTGAAGTTTGAAAGTGATGAGTGAGATGTGAAAGGGCAGGGTTCCCACTTTATATATGGGTGCAAAGTCGCATCCCTAACCGATGGATCTGGTGGTTTACCAACCGCCTCAAATCTGACGGTGAAGCGCAAACCTTGGAAAGTGGCCATCAGGCGTCGTCAGTTGAAAGGACGTGCATTAAATGCCCACTGTAGATGCTAAATTATATCCTGGGGAGTCACCACGTGTCCAAGAAAAAGGGAATTTGAAAAATGGTGGAAAAAGATCGAGTGAGAAATCCTGCCAAATGGCTTTCACTAGCGCAGTTCGAAGCTACTAGGCCGTAGAACGCCCTAAGAGTTAGGGGGTTGATGTTGTGGGTATTTTTCGGATTATCTGAGTGGGCTAGTAAAAGCACATAAGTTTAGTGGCCCAAACAGGTGGATCCAATAGGCTAAGCCCAGTATAGAAGTTCGCAGTTCACAAAGGCTGTTAGACCTTCAGCGAAGTCCAGTCCATATACTTAACGACGCGAAGATCATTCCCTACTGTAACGATGTCGAGTTCGCGTGATGAGTCTGTTTACATACTTCCAGTCCATATTCTCTACAGCTTCAGTCCGTTTTGACCCAGTTCACCTAGTGTTAGTCCAGAACAGTAATCTGACGTGTTTTGCATGATAAAAAGGATTGTTTCACCTAATGGCAGCATAATTTAGGGAAATCTCACCTATGTCTAAATCCACGTTTTGACAGAGTTGACCTGACAAATGTTAGGAGTATTAAATGTAATCCAGATGCATTAATTGTAAATCATCATGTTATTTTATCTTATTGATTTATACTGTAGCTTTCATTGTTAAAGGGGAGATAGGGACACACTAAGAGAAAATATTGCCATCACTCTGCAGAAATATAGAGAGAACAGTGGATGTAGGCAGATTAAAGAGCCGAACTACTTTAAAAACCTGTGTTATCCTGTTCTTATTTCGCCTCTTCCTTTTGCTCATATTCTGTTTCTTGTTTGTGATCTTCTTACATTGTAGCATTGGGCTCAAAGAATCTCATTAACTAGTTTCCCACATCAACAACCCCATTGTTTTTCTTCAGTGTTTTACAATCATTCTTTAAGTAACTGCTCTTGCCATAGTTCCAATAGCTGTACTCTTTCTTTTCAGATGTAGACTTACAATCTCTTGATTTTGATTTACTTCGATTTGAGCTTCTGTTGTTAGATCTATCTCTAGATTCAATGTTACAGGCAGAACCTGATGTTTCTCCTAATTCTCTCCTACGTATCTCTTTGCTTAGAAGTAGGTCTTGAACATCTTTAAATACCATCTTTTTACTGCCAAAGGAATTGTTCACTGCCGTTACCATCGCGTTCCAGCTTTCTGGTAAAGAGGATAAAAGAATTAATGCTCGAACTTCATCATTGAAATCAATTTCTATTGAACTTAGTTGTGTTGTGATTGTACTAAATTCCTTGATGTGAACTCCTACTGATGGGCCTACTATCATTTCGTAAATTGAACAACCATCTCATCAAGTGCACTTTATTTGAAGCGGATGATTTCTCATATATGTCAAAAAGAGCTGCTATAAGACCTTTCGTGGTCTTCTCCTTTACTATATTGAAAGCGACATTGCAAGATAACGTCAATCGAATAATACCAAGCATCTACCTATTTAGTAAATACATCATTCATATCTTCTTGTTTTTTCCCCAAAAGAGGCAAATGCTCATAACTTTTGATATATATAATTTTCGATCTGCATCTTCCAGAAGCTAAAATCTTTACCATTGAATTTCTCAATTTTGATATTCTTTCCTTCGTCTGCTGCTATTGCTTCTAGTTAAATCTGGTTCCACAAGATTTTTGCAAAATATTATAAAATTCCATCCGGAGCTTTAAAGTCTCCGAGAAAGTTCTTAGGAAAGATTGGAGGGGTCATAATGGTCTCATTTGAAATTCAACCTCCTTAAACAAAATTTTAAAAAAATTCACAAGAAAGACTGGATAGGTCACAATGGTCTCACCTAAAATTCAGCTTTCTTAGATAAAATTTCCTTAGGCTACCACTAAGCTCCTAGAACACAGCAAAAAAAAAAAAAAAAACTGTTCATGAATTTACTATTCACATAAATAGTAGCTCTAGCAAACAATTTATAAAATTCACAATCTAAGCTCTAATACCAATTGTTAGGAAATAAACCTTCAAAAACATCATATTAATGAAGTGATAAAATAATGCGAGAATAATAACGAAATAAAACAGAAAAAATATATATATAGAACACAAAATTTATATAGTTCACTTAAAGTAGGTTATATCTACTGAGCTGCTGTAGATCTTTATTACAGTGAGAAAATAACAAGTGTTTACAAATATTCAAACCTCACAACCTAGATCTCAATTACATCCAAGAGAATAATAATTCTCTAATACTTAAAAGAACCTCACTTTTCACTCAAAAAGCTACACCACACTTTTTTCTCGTAATTCTGGGATGAGTGAAACAATAAGAGGAGAGGCTTTTTTATAGACATCTCTAGGCACCCCCTCATTAATTATCAATAATGCACTTCATTTTTTAATCATGCATTAACTGCTTTATATGTACACTCAAAATTCTTCACTGCCAAAATTGAGTTTCCTTATTCCTCAATTTCAAAAAATAGAGAATTATTAAATTTTCTTATTCTATATTGCCAAAATAGAAATTAGAAAATTTTCTCAGTTTAGGGATCAATTCTTTTAGGAATCGAATAGTTTCTTACCTCGAACAGTGGAGTGTAGCACTAAAGAACTGTTGACTTCTGTTATGGAGAAATTAGCGATCAGAATAATCGAGCCCAGACGGATCTACAGTGCGGGCCCAATGGTCCAGAAGCCTAATTATCCGTCATCGCTATAATCCATTCTCTTGGGGATGGGGCCCATTAGTGGGCGCTTGTTGTGACTGTTGATCGCTATCGCTCAGCCTGACCGTTGATTCTGAACGCAGCACCTTATTCTGAATCTTGCTGTGACCACTATATTCTCCGCCATTCAGATCGCTATGTTCTCCGTCAACTTTATTTGCTGAGTTTGACCATTGGTCCTTGTCGCTGGCCATTGGCCTTTATCCCTCAGACTTACCGCTAGCCGCCATCTATGACTATTAAGCCTGCTCGTAAGATTATCCCCCATGATTGACCGCCTGCCTGTCCGCCATTCCTGTCCGATTGGGATATCCGCCAAGAGGAGCCACCCATCAGAGATGTCCAACAAGTCCTTCTCGCCCAAGACGGTCGGGTGAGCTGATCGGTGATCTCTGAGCGTGGCCGCGTACCGGCTCCTTCACCCATGATATTGTCCGCCTCATCGCCATGACCAGCTGCGGACACGTCGACTCACCATCCGCCTCATCGACTCTCCAGGTAACCAGACTTATCAGAGATTCTCTTGTCCTCCAAACCGACTCGATTCTCAGCCTGCTGGAAGATCCGTCTCCGCCGCGCTTCTGAAAGCCTCGAGTCAGCAGAAGTCAACAGCGCCATGCAGGGTACAGTTCCGAGACTTGCCATGCACGCTACATCAGCCAGAAGCTGTAATCTCAGCCTCGATAACCCATCATGGCATATCCGACCCAGTCATAAGAAATCTCCCTCGGGCAGACCTCAGATGCGACGGATTCGACCGTATTTAATGCACTGACAGCCGCATTAATTGAGATTCCGGTGCATTAATTGTTGTCTGTCATTGTAACTGTAGCTAACTATTTACTTTTGCCTTATTATGTTTTACTGTAGCATGTCCTCTTCCTCTATAAATAGGGGACGAATTTCACTGTAAAAGGGATCCAATTCTCTGAGTGTCGTTACTCTGCCAAAATAGTGAGAGACTGGACAGTGGACAGTGGACGTAGGCATCTTTTTGGGCCGAACCACTCTAAAAATCTTCTGTGTTTCCTCCTCCTCGCCTCTAACCTCTCTTCCTGATTCTCATTGTTTTGCATGCATTCCATTGACTGTTCAAAACTGTAAGCTTGGGCCAGAAAACAACTCATTGACTAAGGAAACCATTTTCCGACGTTAACATTTTTTGTGCTAGAAGGAGGGGCTCATCTTCGGTTTCGATGCCTTTCTACTCGGTAGCTTTCACAGCTCTGTCCTCATTCGCCATGGTTAGAGGGAGCATTCCTAGAGACCTCAATGTAACAGAAAATCGCCAGGAAGTTTCAGACCATTAGCAAGCCATGTCTACTGGAGGAGTATCCAATACTGGTGCAGGGACGTCTAATGTGCCCATGACGGGGGACGCTCAAGGTATACCCCTTCTCCCAACTCGCCAACCTACATGTAATGCTGTAGGAGGAGATGCAATGCAAGCGATACAGCGACGACAGGAGAGGCTGGAGAATACCGTCGTGAAGTTTATTGGTGAGGTGAGGACTCTGTTCGGGAATCAAGCCCAACCTCCTCAAGTTCCTCCCCAGGCCGTTCCAGAAAGAAATGTTCCCCGTAGGAGGCACACAGAGGATCCCGATATGAGTAAAAGGGGTGCCAGAGAGTTTGAACGAGAAGGGTCTGTCCATTCCTCTAACGTGCATTCTAGTGCTCAACCTCCACGAGCCCGCGATGGACATCGATCGGAATAGGCTGGCCGCAATCATGACCAAATCTCGGCTCGTGTAGATAGAGCGGGGCCAGGACCTGATGCTGAAGGGCAAGCTGGTAGAAACAACCGATCCCCAGGCAGGAGAGATGGACACTCCGCTGTTGGAAGAACTGAAACACGGGGTACATTGGTAGCAGAACTCCTCCAGAGGGTCCGTCAGCTGGAAGCGCGACCTACGGTGCAAGAACAGAGGGGCTAGACTGAAGAAAGAACCCCTTTCACTTCGGAGATTGAGTTAGAGCCGCTCCCTCCAAGATTTAAAGTACCCAACATCCCCCAGTACAGGGGAAACTCCGATCCCTATGATCATCTGGACGCTTTCAACATTCGATGGACCTTCAAACGACGAGTCCGCTTGTGAAGTGTCGAGTGTTCCCAACTACCCTCGGGGACATTCCGCGAACGTGGTTCAGAAGCTTCCCACCGCGCAGTATCAACAACTGGGAGGAGTGCCAGCAGAAGTTCCTGAACCAGTATAAGGCACTGAAGAGGCGGCTTGCGCCACCATGTCACCTTTCTACCATCTGCCAACGCCCAGGTGAGCCTCTAAAAGAATACATCAACAGGTTCAGGCGCGAGGTGACGAATGTGGAAAACCCTATGGATGAAGGGGTTTTGTCAGTCATCTCATCTGGTCTAAGGAAAGATGGCAAACTGTACGAGAGCATATACAGATCCCTTGTCAAGGACCTGGGAGAGTTCTATGAACAATCAGAGAAGGAAATCCGGTGGGAGGAAGTGGCCAATCTTAGGAGGACCAGTTCTCAGAGGGACCAAGCTGGTACTTCCAGTCATTGAAGGAAAAGGAGCAACGGGGGAAGTAACCCTGGAGGGCGAAGAGAAAACCAGCAGGTTGCCAAGAAAGCCAGGGACTGGCGAAGACCGGGCAGCAGTCGGAGACCGGAGCGGCCACGGTATCAAAGTCGCTACAATACCTACAACGCCCTGTCGGATACCCAAGACCGAATATATGCGACTGAGAAGGACAGGGAAAATTTCGGGCGACCGACTCCTCTTCAGAGTCCCGAAGGGCGGAGAGACAGGAACAAATTCTGCGCTTATCATAACGACATTAGGCACAATACCTCCGACTGCTGGGCACTCAAGGATGCTATTGAGGAATTGATCAGAAATGGCCGTCTGAGGGATTATGTTATGAGGCCCCCAAGGCGACCATCTCAGCAGCAACGGTCGCGTCAGCGTTCAGAAGATCCTCCAGCTTAAAACCAGCCAGAGTCGAATTCCACCAAAGGGCCCTCCGTCAGGACCATCCACATCATCCATGGGGGACCCTCGCGAGCAGGAGAATCTAACCGATCTCAGGAGCGGTTTGTGCGTGAAGCCAGACGCGTCCAACCTGTGGGACAGAGAGAGATGGAATGACCCGCCAAGAAGGCCAGGAAGGTATCGGAGGACATTGTATTTACTGATGAAGACGCGTGGGATGTCCGCCTCCCTCACAATGTTGCTTTGGTAATCAGGGCGCGTATCGGCAACTCAATGGTGAAGAGAATCATGATTGACACTGGCAGCTTCGTGAACGTTATGTACAAAGACTGCTATGATCAGATGGGGATTGGCGATGATCAGCTAAAACCATCCCCTGAACCCCTTTACGGATTCACTGGAGACTCGGTCATCCCTGCTGGACAGATCAGATTGCCTTTGACCCTCGGTGACGCCACCCGGCAATCCACAGTGCTGGGGGATTTCCTCATCATCAACTCTCCCTCGGCGTATAATGTGGTAATGGGAAGGCTTGCAATGAACGATCTTGATATGGTCGTATCCACCAAGGCCCTCGCGGTGAAGTTCCCGACTCCCAACGGGGTGGGATGTGTGCAGGGTGAACAATCCATGGCTCGTCGTTGCTACGTGGACGCGATCAGAAAAGGCATCCAGGGGAAAAAGGCGGAGGTAGTCCCGGAGCGGGAGTTACAGGTGATCACCTCGTCAGGAATCAGTCACGACTTAGATCCCAGAGAGTTCGACGCACATCAAAATACTGGTCCGATAGAAGAGCTTGAGGACGTCCTAGTCGCTGAAGCGGATACGTCAAGGTGTCTCAAGCTGGGTAGAAGTCTGGTCCCGGAGGTAAAGTCCTAATTAATTAACTACCTCAAGAAAAATGCAGATGTATTCGCCTGGAACCATGGAGATATGGTGGGGATCGACCTGAATGTGATGACTCATAAGCTGAACGTCGACCCCCGCCATCGGCCAGTCTGCCAGAAGAGGAGACAAATGAACCAAGAACGCAGTGAAGCTCTGAAGGAAGAAGTGGACAAGCTTCTGGCCAATAAGTTCATCCGCGAAGTTCAGTATCCAGAGTGGGTAGCTAATCCCGTGCTAGTAAAGAAGAAAAACGGGAAGTGGAGAACATACATAGACTTCACAGACTTGAACAAAGCTTGCCCGAAAGACAGTTTCCCTCTGCCCAGAATTGATCA
Source organism: Dimocarpus longan (assembly GCA_022984855.1). Lineage (NCBI taxonomy): Eukaryota > Viridiplantae > Streptophyta > Magnoliopsida > Sapindales > Sapindaceae > Dimocarpus > Dimocarpus longan. Next base: position 2,793,959 of record CM041026.1, read on the forward strand.
GCTGGTGGACGCGACAGCGGGGCATGAACTCCTTAGCTTCATGGACGCTTATTCCGACTACAACCAGATCCCCATGGACCCTAATAACAAGGAGTGCACATCGTTCACAACTGACCGAGGGCTGTACTGCTACAAAGTAATGCCCTTCGGTCTGAAAAATGCGGGAGCTACCTATCAGAGGCTGGTGAACAGAATGTTTGAAGAGTTGATCGGAAAGAGTATGGAGGTCTACGTGGATGACATGCTTGTCAAGTCTGAGAAGGTAGCCACCCACATCCATGACCTTGAAAGGATGTTTCGGATCCTGAGAAAGTATCAGATGAAGCTCAATCCCCTCAAGTGTGCTTTCGGGGTATCCTCAGGTAAATTTCTGGGTTTCATTGTAAACAACATGGGGATAGAAGCCAACCCCAAGAAAATCCAAGCCCTGCTGAACATGAGGTCGCCGCGCAATGTGAAGGAGATTCAGAGTCTGAACGGCCAGATTGCGGCCTTAAGCCGATTTGTGTCCAAGGCCTCCGACAGGTGCACTCCATTCTTCGAAAGTGTTGAAGAAGGCCAGGAGCTTTAAGTGGACTGATGAGTGTGAAGCTGCCTTCGTACAACTGAAAGAGTACATAAGGCGTGCCCCGCTGCTGACCAAACCAAAAGAAGGAGAAATTCTGACCATCTACTTGGGTGTATCCCAACACGCCCTGAGCGCAGCCCTAATAAAGCAAGAAGGAAATGGAGCACAGGCACCTGTATACTATGTGAGTAAGAAGCTGATTGAGGCAGAAACCAGATACACCCTAATGGAGCTGCTCGCCTACTGCCTGGTGATGGCATCCAGAAAACTGCGTCCATACTTACAAGCGCACAAAATTGAAGTCTTAACCAGGTACCCGTTAAAGCAAATCCTCCAGAAGCCAGATACCTCCGACCGACTCATCAAATGGGCCATCGAGCTCGCCCAGTATGACATTGAGTTCAAACCGAGGCTGGCGATCAAGGGTCAAGTGCTGGCGGACTTTGTTGCTGAATTTACTGGACCGGTAGACGATCAAGCTGAAACTTCTGAAGGACCATTCTGGGAGCTCTTTGTGGACGGATCCTCTTGTGAAAGGAGCGTGGAGGCCGAAATTCTGTTGATCAATCCTAACGGGGGTAAGTTTCTCAGTGTCCTTAAATTTGGCTTCAGGGCGACTAACAATGAGGTGGAGTACGAAGCGCTGCTGGCGGGACTCCGTCTAGCCAGGAAGATACAGGTTCAGCGACTAAGGATTTTCAGCGATTCCCAATTGGTGGTCTGCCAGATAAAAAGTGAATATCAGGCTAAGGGATCAAAGATGGCAGCTTATCTGCAGGAGGTTCAGAAATTACTGGGGACTTTTGAAGCATTCAAGTTGAACCAGATCCCGCGCGCCCAGAACTCCCATACAGACGCTCTAGCTCATCTGGCAGCCGCTCAAGATACAAACTGCGTCGACAACATACCCGTAGAGTTCCTGCCCAAACCAAGTACCAAATCTGGAGTAGAAATGATGGTTCTGACAGTGGCGGATGGATCATGGATATGCCCGCTGGTCAATTACATGCAGGGAGGCATACTACCAGAAGATAAGACGGAGGCGCGCCGTCTGCGTGTAAGAGCAGCCAGGTACTGTATCTATGGTGATATTCTCTATAAAAAGGGCCTCTCAACCCCTCTGCTCAGGTGCATCGATGAGCTAGAGTGCACCGCCTTGATGAGGGACATACATGAAGGACATTGCGGCAACCATGCTAGAGGACTCTCCCTGGCCCAAAAAGCTCTTAGACAGGGTTTTTATTAGCCGACAATGAAGCAGGACGCCATCGACCTAGTAAGGAAGTGTGATAAGTGTCAGAGATTCTCTAAGATTCCTCGAGCACCCCCAGCCTATCTCCATCAGATGATTAGTCTGTGGCCCTTCGCCATCTGGGGCATGGATCTAATTAGACCCCTCCCAGTGGGTCGAGCGAGGTGCAAATATGCCGTTGTGGCCGTCGATTACTTCACCAAATGGGCATAGGCAAAGGAGCTGGCCGAGATCTCCACGACAAAGGTTGAGAAGTTCGTATGGGATAACATAATCTGCAGGTTCGGCATCCTCCAACAGCTGGTGACAGACAACGGGACCCAGTTCACGAATGGACAATTTCAGGAGTTCTGCAACAGTCTTGGCATCATCAAGAGCTTCTCCGCGGTTGACCATCCGCAAGCTAACGGTCAGGTAGAGGCGATCAATAATATGATCAAGCAGATCCTGAAGACTAAGCTCGAGGCCAGGAAGAGAGCATGGGTTGACGAGCTACAGAAGCTGTTGTGGGCCTACCGTACTACTGCCCGCAGCACCACCGGAGAGACCCCCTTCTCAATGGTCTACGGGTCTGAGGCCATGATTCCGGTAGAATTCGAAGTCTACAGTCACCATAGGGCAAGCTTCAACCTTGATGACAACAACTAGCTTTTGGCTGCCAGCTCAGATTTGCTTGAGGAGTCAAGGGAAGCTGCTCATCTCAAGATGGCCGTCTACCAGCAGAGGATGGCCAGGCACTACAACAAAAAAGTCCGGGTACGTCAATTCAAACCAGGTGACCTTATCCTACGAGACGTCCTACCCAGCGCCCGCAAAGTAAGTGAATGAGTGTTGGGACCGAACTGGGAATGACCTTACATGATCCATGAAAACCTGAAGAATGGGGCCTACCACCTGACGGACATGGACGGGGCCATTCTACCAAGAGCATGGAACGCCATCCACCTGAGAACCTACTATACTTGAACATTGTATTTTATTTATTATTACCACTCTGTCACATTTGTAAAACAAGCCATGTACAGACATAATGAGAATCATCTATCAATTATGATGAATTATTGCTAACATCAAATGCCTATGTGTGCTCTTATTTAAGGTACATCACCACGAAACGGCAAAGCATCAGCACGAAGCTCCAACATCTGATGACCCTAAGGGGCAGGAGGGGTTAAAATGGCCATGAGCCCGCACACCTAATCGCCGCTCACTGACTGGCCTCCCTCTCCACTTTCGCGCGAACAAAAATAAAGGGCCCAATAGAAGTGACACTCGGCCCGTTCACTCCATTATGTTGTAGATGCTCAGGTATAACCTTATGAGCGCAACTGGAGAGGTTCACTCCATTATGCTGTAAATGCTCAGGCTACGGCCTTGTGAGCGCAGCCGAGGTCCCAACCTCCACAACTCTCACTGTAGATGCTCAGGTATAACTTTGTGAGCGCAGCTGGAGAGGTTCACTCCGTTATGCTGTAAATGCTCAGGTAACCTTGTGAGCGCAGCTGGAGAGGATTATTGCCCCGTATGACCCAAGCTTCTTCTATCTGAACGCAACCCGTCATCAACCCCGACAGCGATCGGGAAAGACGAGACGACAGTCTACCTGTTATCCATCTGGTTTCTTCTCTTCCTCAACACATTCATTACTATTTATCTCGATTTCTATCATGCATCTACGTATGTCGGAAGTGTTATGGCCGCGTGAGGTGGGATCAAAATTATTTGTCCACCTTCGAGGACTCTTTTCTACCCCTCAGATTATTATATGTGTTAAGGGTCGTCTGCTGGATATCGTCCACGATCTAAAGGATCACTTTCCTTATTATACCTCCCTAAAGGTACATATGGGGGCGGTTACCCCCCTTTATCCTTCTTAAATTATTGTTTATCTTGCAGGATACACATATTAACAATCTGCTATGACTACACACTCATGAAAATAAGAAAACGACAGAGCCAATTGAAAGAAGTCCCACTGAGATAACAATCAAATAAAAACTACAAAGTGTTCCGAAGACATGACAAAAATATTAATTACAATCATATCGATGATTAAAGGTAAGTCTTGTCCACAGCAAAGGAAAAAATATCAGAGTAATTTGTTTCAAAGGGCTTTGGAGGAACTGGCAGAAGTGTCTGTGGGAACCTTTGAAGAGCTGGAGGGGATGTCCTTGGGATCTTTGCTGCTAGAGGCTTCCTGAGAAGACAAGCCTTGTCCTCCATCCTTTGTCAGTCCTTGAGGAGTTGAGGAGGAGCCACCTTGGGTCGATGGGGCATCAGTCTGAGCGAGTGGCGGGTCAGAAGCCTTCTGCGAAGGTGGAGGAATTACCCCCTTCTGAGCAGCTTACGCGGCCTTCTTCTGGGCATCTACGGCAGCACGAACCTCATATTTCTTCACTTTCGCCATCGCATCTTTCCCAAGGTACGAATAATCCAGCTCAGGATGATGCAACCATGAAGTGTACAGGAACTTGCTGCTTGTCTTTTTAGTGGCCTCCTTCCAAGCTTGTTTGGCCTGGAGGTCCGCCTTGCAATACGCTTCCTGCGCTTGAGCAAGCTCACCCTTCGTCACGGTCAGGTTTTTCTCGGTGTCATTAGCCCATTTCTTCTGAAGGACAGCCTCCTCGATGATCTTGTCTACGTCCTCGGTGGCTTTCGCGAGTGAGTCGGAGGCAGCAAGCCGAAGCTTCTTCTCCTTCTCCGCGGTCTTCTCCGCGTCCTTGAGTTTCTACTCCAGCTCAGAAATGGTTTTCTCAACAGTCGCGGACCCCTCTTTGAGACTCCGAATTTCAACCTCTAGCTCCCTGTTCGCCTCCTCAAGAACAGCCTTTTCTCCTATTAAGTCGGGGAAGTCCCGGCGCATCTTCATCATGGCCAGTGAAACCTGAGGAGATAGCATATTAACGACATATATGGGTACGGTATGTGATTACAAAGCAATAAACAGAACTTACAAGCACGCCGCAGCGCGCAGTATAGTCAATCAACTGGTCGCCCCGAATGTGCTTCTGGTAGACATCCGGCTTGTTGGGACCCAGCAGCGCTGGCAGCCGATCCAGTAAGTCGTCGAAATATTCCTCCGTATTGGCCTCAGGGGTTGGTCACTCGTCAACTCCCCCCGTCATGGCCACCTTCTCCTTGCCCTTGCTTTTGGATCTCAAGCGCTTGGCAGGAGGCTCCAAGGCCTCCTCGTCCTCCTTTTCGGCCTCCGAAGTTGAAGTTCCCTTTCCGGTGGTACCCCTCACCTGCTTTACAATCTTCTTCGCCACACTCTTGAACCTCACCCCAGGCTGTTTGGCAGACGGAGCATCAGCTGTGCCTGATGGATCTGTTGACGAAGCTGGGGGCTCTTTCGAGCTGGTTATCTCTACCTCTGGCTCCCCTGTCTCAACTGCCGGTGAGGAAGGGGGAGAGACCATGTCAAGATCCACCATAGTTCTGGGCTTCTTTGGGGCTGGAGCGGAAGTTCCTTCACCAAGTTCTGTGAGGACGAATTTGACTTCCCGACCTTTTCGCACTCCAACGTCAAAAGCCAATCTCAGAGGCGGGGTTTCAATCCCAGGTGCGAGCCCGTATTTCCTTAGAACGAAGTTATCTGGAAGATAGTCGTCCTCGGGATCCTTCACCTATGTGAATCTCTTCAGCGTTCTTGTCTCCTTGTCTGTGAGACTGACCGCTCCTTTGACAAAAGCTGCATACAAAAATAAAGAATATTAGTGATAATGTGGCATGAAGACAAATGTGCGAAAGCTCCAGTAGCGAGCTGAAATAAGCCTACCAGGACCATTGTTGAAGTCAAAATGGACAAGTTCCTGCAGAGACAGACAAGTAGCATAAAACCACCTGGATTTATAATCCCCTATATTCGATTTGCCAGCCTTCAGTGGCAAAAATGCCTTATAGGGGGAGTTACGAGCGGTTATGTAGTAAATACCATCTTGTTTGGTGTCGAGAAGGTTAGTAGTGAACTTAAAGAAATAAAGGCTTTGAATTATATTTGAGGTTGGTGGCGGAAGGCCGTTCTTGAGGAAGATGTAGGCCAGGGTGGTAATCTATGCATAGGAGTTTGGTGTGAGCTGGAAGAGGGCTATTTCCAATTCATTTAACAGATTTATTAAATATGGGGAAACTGGGAACCTAAACCCTGATTTCACATATTGGCGGCTGATCGCTATGAATTCATCAGGAGGATCAGCCGCGTGGTCGCGATGAGCATGAACCATGACGCGACAAGTGGAAGGGAAATGGTATGCATCGGCCACGGTTTTAAGTTCCCCAACGGTCATTTGGGAGTCATGTCGGTAAAAGGTCTGATAGGCAAAAGTCTCCCCTCGCCCAGAGGAGCTCGACGTGTCCTCGCTGCCTTGAGCGGTTGCACTTGAGGAGCCCCCATCGTGCTGAGGAGACCTCCCCCCGAAGCTTTCTTCACTAGACATGACTCGGCGGTATCGGAGTCCACGACTTGACATCTACAAAAAAAACAACCAATTAGGCTGCTGACAACCAACCAGATTCAGAGAACAAAAGAAGCCTAAATCTGCTAAACCTAAGCGTCAAGCCGTGCGCCTAGGAAACCATGAAGAATGGGGGGGATAAGGGCCTCATTCTATAAAGTTTCCCCCCAGGTTTGAAGAAAGAAAGGAGAAAAAGTAAACAAAAATATCCTATACTATTGCCAGACTCTACCAGACCAGAGGCAGCGCAAAGGTTATCTATCCAAACTGGTCCAGATCCTCAGAGAAGCCAATGTCACGAAGTCAATGAAAAGCAGCAATGATGAATGCAATGCGAACAGGGAAGAAGAGCCTTACCGTGAGTATGGCGGTGACCCACAGTTGCAGACGAAGACTGTCCAATGGAAAAGAAAAATCGGAGTAGAGGAAGAAGAAGATGAAGATGCCTGTGAATCTTGAAAATGCCAAGAAGAAGAAGAAAATGGAACGTCGTCCCTTTTAAAATAATTTAATTTAATTTAACCCCAGCCGTTGGATCAAGACAGCTGTATAACCGCTCCCAATCTGACAACGTGGCGTGATTCCTGGGATTTTGTCATCATGCAGCGTATCAGTTGAGTGACGTGCATTAAATGCGTACAACGCGTGGTGTGACCTGTAATCGCTGTCTAGGGAGACTCCACATGGCCTGGCAATAAAGAGGAATTTGAAAGGTACTGTAACCGCTCTCTCTTTTTGTAACTGTTCCCACCTATTCTGCTCGCTCTGGAATATATGTCTCCTGGTCCTCTTTAAAGCACCAAGAGCCAGGGGGCTTTATGTTATGGAGAAATTAGAGATCAGAATAATCGAGCCCAGACGGATCTACAGTGCGGGCCCAATGGTCCAGAAGCCCAATTTTTTGTCATTGCTATAATTCATTCTCTTGGGGATAGGGCCCATTAGTGGGCGCTTGTTGTGATTGTTGATCGCTATCACTCAGCCTGACCGTTGATTCTGACCGCAGACGCCTTATTCTGAATCTTGCTGTGACTGCTATATTCTCCGCCATTCAGATCGCTATGTTCTCCGTCAGCTTTATTTGCTGAGTTTGACCATTGGTCCTTGTCGTTGGCCGTTGGCCTTCATCCCTCAGACTTACCGCTAGCCGCCATCCATGACTATTAAGCCTGCTCGCAAGATTATCCACCATGATTGACCGCCTGCTTGTCCGCCATTCCTGTCCGATTGGGATATCCGCCAAGAGGAGCCACCCATCAGAGATGTCCAACAAGTCCTTCTCGCCCAAGATGGTCGGGTGAGCTTATCAGTGATCTCTGAACGTGGCCACGTACCGGCTCCTTCACCCATGATATTGTCCGCCTCATCGCCATGACCAGCTGCGGACACGCCTACTCACCATCTGCCTCATCGACTCTCCAGGTAGCCAGACTTATCAGAGATTCTCTTGTCCTCCCAACCGACTCGATTCTCAGCCTGCTGGAAGATCCGTCTCCACCGCGCTTCTGAAAGCCTCGAGTCAGCAGAAGTCAACAGCGCCATGCAGAGTACAGTTTCGAGACTTGCCATGCACGCTACATCTGCCAGAAGCTGTAATCTCAGCCTCAATAACCCATCATGGCATATCCGACCCAGTCATCAGAAATCTCCCTCGGGCAGACCTCGGATGCGACGGATTCGGCCACATTTAATGTGTTTTCGGCCGCATTTAATGCACTGACAGCCGCATTAATTGAGATTCCGGCGCATTAAATGCTGTCTGTCATTGTAACTGTAGCTAACTGTTTACTTTTGTCTTATTATATTTTACTGTAGCATGTCATCTTCCTCTATAAATAGGGGACGAATTTCACTGTAAAAGAGATCCAATTCTCTGAGTGTCGTTACTCTGCCGAAATAGTGAGAGAGTGAACAGTGGACGTAGGCATCTTTTTGGGCCGAACCACACTAAAAATCTTTTGTGTTTCCTCCTCCTCGCCTCTAACCTCTCTTCCTCATTCTCATTGTTTTACATGCATTCCATTGACTGTCTGAAACTGTAAGCTTGGGCCCGAAAACAACCTCGTTGACTAAGGAAACCATTTTCCGATGTTAACAACTTCCTTTAAAGATGAACAAAATAACTTCTAAGATGAACGAGATAGTTTTAGGTTTTTGACCAGAGTGTTGGTGAGATGCAAGAATGCAGAAAACATATGAGTGTGAAGTGCACAAACCAAAGAGTGGAGGGGAGTCAATAAACTTGAAATAAAAAATAAGACATAAGACTCATAAAGCTTTTAATGAAGGGCAATAATGACATTTTAGCTAGATAGATACTAGTAAAACTTAAGCCAGTTATTTGATGCTAGTTAAACATAGCGATAGTTTTTTTATGCTATTTTGAATCATTTACATTATGTTAAATTCCATTGATTTCTTTTTGATTTTAGATAGAAGTCATAAGTTTATCTCAAATTTTCTTCAGAAGTTATTTTGTAGCTTTTTTAGATTCTAAACCACTTTAAAAAAAATTAGTAGAACACCACAATTGTATTCTTTAAATCCTTTAAGTCATTCATTGTAAAAAAAAAAAAAAATCATCCAACATAGTTAGGTGATAGAAAATGCTCATTTAAATTAACAATATTTTAAATTTGGGTTGTTACACTAACTAGTTAGTATTTCAAAGAGAAAAAAAAAAATCCTTTTAAAAACAAAGCTTGTTCTCATATTAAAACTCTAATGGTGGTGTTACAACTCAACTTTGAGTGTTGAAACCAATAAAATGGTCGAAAAATTGATGAACATATCCCCACAAGACTGCTTCATTTGACCAAATTCTAACAAAAAGCTATAAGTGTGCCAATGGACCACGTGAACTTCAATAAATAGTGGGAGGCCCTTTAATAAGGGCTAAAACTTTAGCTTTATATTTAAAAATTAACTTTTCTGATAAATGATGTACTTGACAAAAAAATAAGTGTAGTTTTACCTAATTATTAATATTCGGCTTTAATTTATCACCCAGTCGCCATGGCCAGGACACTGTATTTGAATTACATTAGTAGCGCCTTTCAATATCATATATACTTTCATCAAGTGCACAGTTGAAGAGGGCAAATTAAATTACTGATCTCTTTATTCTAAGTTTCAGACTTAACTTTAAAATGAATAAAGCATTATGCATTATTTTTTTAACATATTTGATTAGTTAATTCTACTATTTTCGAAATATTAATTCTAACAGTTAATATTGTCTACTTGAATGCATACTCCTTATGAGTTCACTTTTATTGTTTCTCTCGAATGTGTCTACACTTTCAAAAGTTCAATTCCAGTGATTCAACACGTGGACATCAAATCGAAGAAGACAGATGATGCTATGGTCACTAGTCCATGACGTTACAGGGGCCGCGGCGGGGGTGCATGATTGGATCAAATCACCAACTACTTTAACAATGCTGACTAAAGCTTATTTCTCATCCTTCAAATTTCAACTCAGATCTCGCGTATCTCCAATTACTTCTTGGACCATCTAACTTAATTAGTTTCATCATTTAAGACCTTCAATTAAGTCTCCAAAAATTTAATAATTAAGTTAGATAATTAATTAGTATCTTCAATTAGTTTCACCCATATGAAACTTTTTACGCCTTAACATTTTTGTGAAACTAATTTAGATATTCAATAACTAATTGGATAATATGCGAGGTCTGACCTGAAACTTGAAGGATGAGAAATAACCTTTAGTCAGCATTATTAAAGTAGTTGGTGATTGATCCAATCGTGTAACCCTGCCGGGGTCCCTGTCACGTCATGAAAAGCTAGAATATTTATAGTTTGTACCTCAACAAAAATGAAATGCTGAAGACTTCTCAAGTCATGGTGAAAATGCAGACAACTGACAAGAAGACGTGAAAATACAAATAAACGAGGAAAACAAGAAAATTTAGTAGTATTTTTATTTTTCTTTTTCCCGCTTTCATGATCATGCCTGCATGGAAAGTCAATGTTTTTGGGCCCTTTTCAATGCTGTAATCCAAAGCCACAGCAGATCTCCAAACAGGAGAATTATTATCTATATATACATCCAATTCATAGTAGAATCAACCAAAAGATCATCCACTTCCAAAACATGATGTTTGAGTTCCCCACTTTCAAAGTGTTCGCTGTCATATGGGCTACCATTTTTATATGCAAAGCTGCTGCAGCTGCCTATTTAGAACGAGAAGCTCTACTTAATAGCACTTGGTGGAACCAAAGTGTTGCCTACAATAATTCAGATCATTGCAAGTGGGATGGTATCACTTGCAATTCAGCGGGAAGAATCACTGTCATAATGTTGCACAGTATGGGCTTAAAAGGGGAACTTGGACAATTCAACTTCTCTTGCTTCTCAAATCTGGAAGTTTTCAATGTTTGGAACAATAGTCTCTCTGGATTCATTCCATCACCTATTGGTGTGCTTTCGAACCTCAACTACCTTGATCTTGCTGGCAACGATTTTATAGGTGAGCCCCTTATTCACTTGTATCGTTATATATATATGCACTCACACAACCATACTTATTTTATATAGCTGCTAGATATCCCTTTAGAAATTAACTTGTTTTTATTTTTTAACCATGTTATAGGTGCTATCCCCCAAGAAATTGGTAACCTGAAGAATCTGGCTAATCTGTTTCTGGGGAATAATAAGCTCACCGGACCTATTCCTTCAACTATTGGTCTTTTATCCAAGTTGAAAGAATTCGATCTACGAAAGAACAGAATAAATGGTACCATTCCAGGTGAGCTGACCCGATTAAATCAGCTTATTCTTCTTGATTTTTCCTCAAATCTCTTATTTGGCAACATACCAATTACTGTTGGAGAACTATCCAGTCTTAAACATCTAGACCTTTCTGATAACTCACTTAGTGGTAGCATTCCAGCTGGTCTCAGCAACTGCTCAAAGTTGGAGAGCTTGACACTGAGCAGAAATAGTTTAAGTGGTATCATTCCGCTACAGATTGCCAAACTCCCACTACTAAAACTTCTTGATTTGAGATACAACTTTGTCAATGGGCCAATACCTTCCCAACTAGGAAACATTCCTTCTTTACGATACTTGCATCTTTCACACAATAATCTTTCTGGAATAATCCCTGGATCTCTCAGTACAATGACTGACTTGGACCTATCATATAATAATTTGGAGGGTGAAATACCAATTTCAATACAATGTAAATACCCACCAGAACAAATCATTATGGGCAACAAAGGCTTACACAGTAAGGTTACTAGTTTGCCTTCTTGCTTCGAGTACCCTGCTTCTAGGACCATAGACTGGGAATATGTCATTCGCATAGTTAAAATTGTTGTCCCTGTCACAGTATGTCTCGCTTTTACAATTTTTGCATTTTTGTGTCTCCATAAACGTAAGGTCAATACACCTAAACTCGATGCAAGAGTAAGTAAGAGAGATTTGTTCTCGATATGGAATTATGATGGTAGGATTACATATGAAGACATTATTAAAGCAACGGAGGATTTTGAAATCAAATATTGCATTGGGACAGGAGGTTACGGCAGCGTTTACAAAGCACAACTTTCTGACGGCAAAATACTTGCTTTGAAGAAGCTTCATAGCTGGGAGAGTGAGAATCCAACATTTGCCAAGAGTTTTCAAAATGAGGTTCTCGTACTCTCTAGAATACGACATCGCAACATTGTGAAACTTTATGGTTTTTGTTTGCACCACAGAAGCATGTTTTTGGTTTATGAGTATATGGAAAGGGGGAGCTTATTTCATGTTTTATGTAACGATGATGAAGCTTCTGACTTGGATTGGAGTAAGAGAGTGGACATTGTGAAGGGTGTATCACATGCTTTAGCTTATTTACATCATAATTGTGTACCATCAATTGTTCACCGCGACATAACAAGCAACAACATTTTACTAAACTCTAAATATGAGGCGTTTGTTGCTGATTTTGGTATAGCTAAACTTCTACATTTCGACTCATCAAATAGGACTGTGCCGGCAGGAACTTATGGATATATTGCTCCAGGTAAACTAGTACAATACTCTTGTCATACTTCTTGCACTTTTATTTCAAAAGAATTCAGTGAACTATTGACTTAATTTGATCACTTATATTTTTCCTACAGAACTTGCCTATACCATGGTGTTAACAAACAAAAATGATGTTTATAGTTTCGGAGTGGTAGCACTGGAAATATTAATGGGAAAACATCCAGGAGAAATTCAATCATCACTAACATCAACATCTCATCAAAATATAATGCTAGTTGACATATTGGACCCACGTATACCACCGTCTGTGGATCAAAAAGTTATGGAGGAAGTAGCTCTCATTTCAACAGTAGCAGTTGCATGCTTGCATCCCAATCCTAAGTCTCGACCTTCAATGCAACGTGTGTCTCAAGAATTTCTTACTCACAAAACACCAATGTCGAAAGCCTTTCATGAAATCTCCATCTCGCAGCTTAGAAACCAATCCAAGTGTTTGTTTGAAGAATATGATAGTTAGTGATCATGGATTTCATATTGCATTCGACCAGAGTCATGTTTCATGTGTTGCTTCTGTTGTTAAATAAGGACAATAATTTTACTTGCTCTCGATATGCAGCTACAAATTCCTTCATAATTTAAATAAACCGAGCAACTTCTTTCATAATATTTACAACAGGATTGCCCTCCTTATCGGCCAAGTAACACTGGCTGTCCTATGTATACACATAATTGCCTCAGTTTTTCACAATAGCTCATCGTTAAATAAGAATGCAAAAATCTTTTGTTGGAATTAACAAGTTGCACATTTTCATGTTTTAATTTGAATTTGAAAAGTTGCACCTCTTCTCTTGACACTTGTTTAAAAGCTTACCTATGTATCAATAAATAAGAGTTGTCATTTGTCATACATGATTATCATTTTTTATCCATCAAATTATCTACATTTTCTTCTCTACTTTTAGCACTAGAAAACTCATACACTTTGATTGAAAGTTGAGTGTTGGTTTTAGTACTAATAATCAATATTGTAGGTTGTTAAATCTTGGGAGACAACCATCAAAGAACTTCAAACATAGGGAAGGATGGAAATTTGTGTTTTAGAATATTGCACACTACTGTAAACCTCAAACTCCTTCATTAATTTATAATTCAAGTTAGCATATTACATTGTTTCATTTTTTTTATTTGCTTTGCTGTTCTGATTACTGTTGTAATTATATTGAATATATATATATATTTATTATACATTGAGTTTATTACTGTTCTTTATTTATTTCTTGTACTACAACTCCAACATCTTGAACCAATTAACATATTTTAATTAGTAGAATTAATTGAATTAAAACATAATTTTTAATTTTCTTTGTTTCTACTTGATCATGAGTTTCACTTATGCTTGACATATATCTATTTTAGTTCATATCTTGTTTTAATAGTTTATTATAAATTAATATTTTGATGAGATTATAATTTGTATAAGCCAACTATCATCTCTCTCCACCCCTGTTTACTAGAGAATTACCAACCAGTGACACTCATTTAAATGCAACAAAACCAAAACAGACTGATGTCGGCGTTTTTATTTATTTCTGAGCATAAAGCGTTGTACTTTTCAGCAATGATGATGAAAAACTATTGCAGCACTTTAAGTTTCTACAGTAAGAACAAATATAATGTATTATATACAAAACTCTCGGTCTAAACTAGACATGACCACGGTTCAGTTCGAATCGTTCGGTTCGAACCGAACCGTTACTGTAGAACCGGAACCAAAACACAAGGTTCCGGTTCCTGTTCGGAACCGAACCGGAATCGTCACTGTAGTGGTTTCGGTTCCGATTCTGACTCTAAACGAACCGGAACTGTCAATTCAAAAAACCAGTGAAACCGGAACCACCTTGAACTGACGGTTCCGGTTTGATTCTGGTTCTTAAATAAACGAAAAAAACGGAAGAAACACAAGAATCAACCGTTGGGGCCAACGGTCGGGCTGCGTGGCCCGCGTGACCCCAACGGTCAAGTGGTCTGCAGTCTGCAGACTGCAGACCACTGACTACTTGACCGTCGGGGCCACAAGGCCCACGTGGCCCGACCGTTGGCCCCAATGGTTGGTTTTAGTTTTTTAATGGTCACTTTTTGTATTTTTACGTTTTAAACCCTCATTTAATTTCTCTTTTAACCCCTATTTTTCCTCTATAAATTCCTCTCCCATTCTTAATTTTTTCTCACATCTATCTCTCACAATCTCAACTCTCTTTCTCTCCATTAATCTTAACTCTCTCTCAATTTCAAAATATTTTCTTAATTCTCAATCTTAATTTTCTTTAATTTTTTTTACTTATATCTATAAATTATAATTTTCAATTTATTGATAGAAGTTTTAAATTCTTAATTTATTATTTTTAAATTTTATTTTATTATTTTTAAATTTTAAATTATCAATTTATAATATTTATAAATTTCAAAATTTTAATTTGTAATATTTTTTAACTTATAAATTTTTATTTCAATTTATATTTTTAAATCTAAATTTTTAATTTATTAGTTATTACTTTTAAGTATTAAATTTTCAATTTATTATTATTAAATTTCATATTTCAATAACTAGTTTTAGTTCAAGAAAATCATTTTCTAAGAACAAGGGTAAAGATCCTATTAATATCGAAGAAACACTACAACCAAATACAGATCTTTTAAACCTTGGTCTTTTTAATGAGAAAAATTATAATGATTTTATACAAGAACAAGCAGATTTCTTAGAAATGTTTGGTTCCCAAAATCCTCCTAATCTTAATCCTCCTCATGTTACTCCTCAAAACCCCCAACCCCAAAACCAACCTGAGACGCCGATGTCTCGTCAGTCCAATTTTGGAAGTAATTCCGCTAATATGTCTAGCCTTGGGCTTGGGAATTGGAATGCAGATGATGTTGATGACGAGAAAAAGTATAGTTATGATCTTTTTAAGGTACACATGAATAAGATTGAAAAAAAACCAGGTACAATCAAGGTTGTATGCAACTATTATGGGGCAGAATTTAAGTGGAACAATCTAAATGATATGGCTCATATTGGAAACACATAAGATCTCAACATCCGGTCGAAGAGAATCGTTCACGTGGACAACAACAAATTTCCAGGTTTGCAAGTCCTACTAATCAATTATTTAATTATACTGATGCACAAAATAGGGAAGAATTAATTAGATTTGTAGCCACATAAATCTTATCTTTTAATTTTGGTGAAAAAACAAATTTTCTTAATTATTGTCGTAAAGCCTTAAATCCTGCTGCATGTAAGGTGCCTAGAACAACTCTCACACGTACACTATATGATATTTATAAAAGAAAAAAAAAAGTTTAATTAGATTTTTTAAAAAATATGAAAGTCGTATTACAATTTATGCTGATATTTGGAGTGATAATTTGCAACAACATTTATATTTAGGTGTTACTTGTCATTTTAAAGATAATTCATAGATTATGCAAAAAAGAGTTCTTGCGTTTCAGTTTTTGATGATTCTCATTTTGCACAAAATATTTATAAACTTATGAAAATTATTTTTGAAGAATATTCTATTGAAAATAAAATTTTTGCAATTGGTTTTGATAATGCTGCAAATAATACTGCTGTTATTCCTCATTTAATTAATTTATGTAACCCTTATTTTGGTGGTAGATTTTTTCACCAAAGATGTGTTTGTTACGTTTTAAATTTATATGTATAAACTGGTTTAACTTTACTTAAAGATAGTATTACCCCAATTAGAAATACACTTTATTATTTATGGAAACATCCAAATATCATGAAACAATGAGCTAAATTTTGCAAATATAATAGAATGCATCCTATTAGATTTTCCCGTAATGTTCCACATCGTTGGAACTCAACCTATAAATTGCTTTCTGAAAGTTATGCATATAAGGATTTATTAGTTACTTTTATGCAATATAATTGTTCAGAAATTTCTTTGTTTCCTCAACATTGGGATGTTTGCACACAAATTTGTGAATTATTAAAAGTTTATAATGATAGTACTCATAATTTATCTGACATTTATTATCCTATCACCCATTTATTTTTTGAAGAAGCTCTTAATATTGTAGGTGCATTTTCTGCATGTGAGAATGATGAATTATTAGGTGATGTTGTAGCAGCTATGAAGCAAAAATTGTTAAATTATTATAGAGAAATTCCTTTAATTTATGCAATTGCATTATGTTTTGACCCACGGTGTAAATTTGAAAATTTATTTATTTATTGTAGCAATTATTATCAATGTTTAGGGATAACTGATCTAGATCCAGTTGTTCTAGCTAATAATATTAAAAATTTATTTTATGAATTGTATGATGAGTACCTTATACTATACAGTCCATCAATGAACATTACCGTTCAGACATCTGAAAATGCTTCTGGTTCTAAAAGTCGAGAATCCTCTTCATAATTTATGAAGTTAGGTTCTATGTTGATGTCCAAACAAACGAAAAAAGGTCTAACTTCGTCTTCATCCTCCACCACAGAGGTTGATATCTACTTAAAGATGCAGTTCGAGTTTATGGACAGTGATAACATTGAATTTAATATCTTAGAGTCGTGGAAGGAACATGAGAAATATTTTTCAATTTTGTCTATAATAGCCAAACAAATTCTTGAGACCCCTGTCTCAACTGTGGTAGTAGAACAAGAATTTAGCTCTGGCGGTAATATTCTAAACCTCAAACGGTCTTTAATGAGTCCAGAGTCTGCACAAGCTGAAGTTTGTGTCCACAACTGAACGAAAGCACAACTGAGACAGCAAGAGATGGATGAAGTGAAAGCTCAAGGTGAAATTTATGATTTTTTTGAAGACACAGATCAAACCACCACCGGGGGCACTGGAAACACAAGTGACGATTAGGTGAGTCACAAATTTTCATAAACTCTATCTCCATGTAATAAAAGGTAAGAGAACTATGTGGACTTTGATTCCTCCAAAATTTGAGAGGATACGTAGGCAACTTAATTATAGTAATAAATTAAGTGCAAGCCCAATATTTTTATTTTATTTTTTTATTCAATTAAAGTTAAATAATGAATAAATTACTGTAAACCCTCTCCATATTTACTTTATTACAATCGAAAACCACTTTTACCTTTTGTAATAATGATCTCTCCTTTATTAACGTTTGACCATGATTGACCGTCAAAGTTATAAACTTATATGGATATTTTGGTTAATTTATTTGATTTTTATTTTTTCTTTTAAAAATTATATTAATTAATAAATAATTTAAAATTTTAAAACTTAAAATATTTAAAAATTAAATAATTTAAAAAATTAAATTTAAACTATAAAAAAATAATTTAAAATTTTTTCAAATTGATCTAGACCATCCATTTTGAGATGGACGATCTAGATCAATTTATAAGAAAAATAATATTTAAAAAAAAAAAAAAATTGATGATGATTCGGTTCATTTGTTCATGAGTTCATCGCATTTCACTATTTCAGACTATTTTCAGTTTCTGGTTCACATCTCACTATCTCAGGTTTCTGGTTCACAAAGAATATCTGGATTTCTAATTCTGGTTCATCAATAGAGGCATTAATCCAGCATCAAATAGACCCAAAACATCAATACCATCTACAATAAACACAATCATCAACACCATCATAAACACAATCATCATCAATAATAAACAGTAAAAATCAATCATTCAAACGGAAACCCAGATCGAACTGGGTTTCGTATCCGAAAACCCAGATCGATCTGGGTTTCCGGATCAAAAACCCATTCGGGATCGGTTTTCAATCTGAAAACCCGATCTGGGCTTCCAGATGGAAACCCAGATGCCCGTCTGACGTCTGGGTTTTCAGATGGCGTCTGAGTTTCCACGTCTGGGAACCCCCCAAACGTGGAAACCCAGATGCTGATCTGGGTTCTGGGTTTTGGAACCCAGATCGACTGGTGAAGAAAACAAAAAAAACAAAGAGAAGAAGAAGAAGAAGAAGAAAAGAGAGAGAAAAGAAAATAGAGAAATAGAAAAGAATAGGGAGAATTGGAGAAAAAAAAGACGAGAGAGTTAGAGAGAGAGAAGAGTGAGTCAATGAGGGTAATCCGGTAATGGAATTTATAAATTAAGGGTATTTGAGTATTTCCCTTTTTTTACCTTATTTTATCATTTTTCAATTATATTAAACGGTCCAACGCAATCAAGGGGGAGGTCATTATTATTATTATAAAATATAAAAGTAGTTTTCGATTGTAATAATACTAGTTGTGAGTAATTTGCTCTTCAAATAATTAAATTTTTTATTTCGTTTGTGTATAGATTTATTTTTTTAATTATAAAATATAGTTTAATATTAATTTTTAAATTTTAAATTGTCATTTTAAAAAAATGTTCCAGAACCGGAACCGAAACCATTATAGAACTGGAATCGGAATCGGAACCAGAACAGTTACAGAACCGGCGGTTCCAAAATCGATCCAAAACCATTTTATTTCGGTTAAGGTTCCGGTTTTAACTTTTTTAGAACCGGAACCGTCGATTCGGAATCGGAACCGAACCGAACCGTGGTCATGTCTAGTCTAAACTGTGCACCTCATGCATACACTCAATTAACAACTCACTTGCACACTTTCTAAGATTGTCGGCTACTCACAATTTACTTTTAGCTGTTTGCTGCTCTTACACCCACAAACTGATCACTTGGTCCTTGTATATAGAAACCTAAGGTGAGTTAGTTTGCCGACTTTGTCTTCTCTCGGCAATTGTAGGTAGACTTCTCTCATCACGATGCAAGTTGCTATAATTCCAAGATATTTGGAAAAATATTCTGAAATATTTGTCCAGAACACTTGCTTCTTTGAAGTCAACGTTTCAGTGAGTTGGGGATCGAACACTCTAGAGAGAAAAAGTGTTGTCTATCAACACTTAGCTCTCTCTACTAAATTCTTCTTTGAGAAGTCATGCCAAGCTTCTTCGAAGATATTCCAGTTTGATCTCTTTTCTTGGACGTATTTCTACTGATAACCTTTTTAAAAATTATGGCATTAGCATCGCTTCAAACTACACTCATTGTACCTTTAAATTTAATCGTAACACAGGTGATATATCTCCAGAGATTGGAAGCAATTTTGCAGAAACCAAGAAATATATTTGGTTGATGAAACTGACAATTAATGCCAGATGTGTGTTTTGATGTATGAGATAGCTAATAATGGTATTCATAATTTGAAGGTGAGTGTTATTTTGTTTCCAAATTGTGGTTGAAATATGTTATCTTTCATTAGTTAAATAAACAGTCCAAAGTAATGGAGAGGCATTGAAAACTAGAACATGAAAGCACTTCTTTATTAGCCCAACAAGTAACATCCCCTGACTCCTCCCCTGTTTACATATGAAGGCCTCATTTTTGTATATGAAGCTAACCAACACCATCTCCTTTTATTTGATAACAAAAATAATTATCCAAAACTTTTTGTTGAAGTTCACCGCAATGGTACTTTTAACAAAAATAATTATCCAAAACTTTTTGTTGAAATTCACCGTAATGGTACTTTCTGTGTGCTAGTTATAAAAGATAAGCATTTTTGTTCTTCGCAATTCACAATAGGGTTTTTGCTGTGGGCAAATTAATTGATTGGGTCTAAAGTTATCACTAGTCTCTTCTTCCTAAAAGTCAAAGTATCTTTGTGCACTAAATTTTTTCTGAACAAAAATTTATCCTCGATAGGGCTTTTGCTGGGAAAGGGGAAAAAAAAAAAATTTGTCTTGTTGGAAGTGACCTTTTTTGTAACAAGAACATGTAACTTTCAGGTGTAAATTATGTTTTGCACCAGTATAAATTGGGATGAATTCAATTTATATGAGTGTAAACTGGAATTCTGAATGAAAAAATATGCAGGAATCCCAGGTTTGATAACTTTCATTACTTAAAATATCATGAGTTTTCTGTTCAATAGACAAAGAAACAGTGAACAAGGCTGAAATAATAAATGGTAAGTAGGTTGCTCGGACTCCAATTGAGTCAAGGAATTAAATTAAAAAAAAAAAAAAATTAGCGATTACATCTGCATTGAAACTTTAAGAGGAACGAATTTGCATCATATTTAAGTACCATGTTGTGAATAGGTTTTTGAGTAACTATTTGTGGTGGCTTGATTCGAATATGGGAATGAGCGTTCTTATCACCAAGTCACATTAGGTGGTGTATCGTGAACAGATATACTTCATTTTAAGTGATATTGGAGGTTTTTATTATATCTGAATTTTATAAGACCTAACTTCGATACATGCGTGATAAGTTGAGAATACAAAATACATATACCATGAACTGTACAGCAGCTTAAACATAACTACAGTTAAAAAAAATGTAAAAAATTTTACGGAATTAGCCCACACCAATCTCCATTGCTTCATGGATGATCTCTCGTGTAAATGTCAATGCAGCAACTTCGACTTACTGCGGATAAGCATAATCTTTTCAATCCATTGACATAAGTGCAAAGGACCTTGACTTGTGTGAATCACGCTAGACAAATTACTCTTGAGGAACGAATCAGAAGACTTCGACTTACTGCGGATAAGTGATAAACATAATTTATATATATTTATTACTCTTAAAGATAGATTTATTAGTCCAATTTTGTGTTGAATTTATTTTAATTAATTGTGTTTTTGGTGAAACAGTAATAAAAGAAGATTTGTATGATGAATGAGGAAAAATTTCAATTTTGATTAAGTCAAAATCCAAGTCAATCAATGATTCAATTCTTGCCTAAAATTATTTGTCAAACAATTAAGAAATTAGTTGAGACAAGGAAATTGATCAATGAAGGAAAAAGCAAATTTGGAAGCAAATCAAGAAAAGAAGAAAAAGGTAGCAGATTTTGAGAGAAAAAATCAAGGCTCACTATGTAGTTTTATGGAAAGACCAAAAACGATATCTTAACTAAATAATATTGAGACAGTTTTCAATTTAAAAAATTGAGACTAGTGGCAGTAGTATAAAAGAAGAGCTTTGAGACAGAAAAGAGAGAGAAGACAAGAGAGCTTTGAGACAGAAAATATTAGAAGAAAAGAGAGCTTTGAGAAAACAAGAAAGCTTGGAGACGGTTGAGGAGAAAGAAGATAGTAGTTTTGGTGGAGAAAAAGAAGAGCAAGAGTGCAGTAGAACAAGACAAGACATCAGTCAAAGTTCATAGAAATTATACCAGGTTTCAATTTATTCTTTGTTCTTGAATTTACAATGATTGCTTAATTTTTTTTTCTGAGGTGTAAGATGAAACCTTCTTAACTTTGTAATATTTTTGCTATTCAAGTATTATTCTCAATTGTTTTGATCTTTAATGTTTACATAATTCTTAGTTTCATTAATTGATAGAGTAAAATTGTTTCATCTTTAATATCATGTATTTCAGATAGTTACAAAATTATTTTATTAATTTGACTTTGGATTGGAAAGGTTTATATATAAGATTTTTGATTATATGTTTTTCATATATTGGATACATATAATACTTAGATCTTATAAATTTTAAGTCCTGAAGTAAGAATTTACATAAGATTTATTTTTAAAGCTTAATTGATAAATCCTGAGAAAAATAACAGATTGATTTCTAAGTTGTTTCTTTAATTTTTGATAATAATATTTTGAATAGTAAAACATTATAAGTTGATAATGGTGGATTCTGAACCTCAGATTTCTTGTCTATTGGTTGAATTTTATAATTTAATATTGTTTTATTAATTTAGAATTTTATTTACTTTAATTTTAATTAATTCTCAATTTTCAAGTATTGTTAATTATATTAGAATTAAATTTAATTTAGATTTAGATTAATCTTTTCCCAATCTCTGTGGATCGACCTCGAACTTGCATAATTTATCTTACAATAGATTCGTGCGCTTATGAGTATTAAAATTTGCACAACAATAAGCATAATCTTTTCAAGCCATTGACATAAGTGCAAAGGACCTTGACTTGTGTGAATCACGCTAGACAATTTTCTAGGTGATCACATGGCACTCTTTTTCTGATACGTTGGTTCATTATTTGTACTTCACGACAATGTAATTAATTTATAGTTCAACAATTCAAAGTTGACCGGTGAGCCTAATTAAGTGGGATTTGAAATTTACTAGTCAGTGTACTGCAGTCTGCAAAGACTTTGACTCCAACAATTTAAAGTGAGAAGTCCAATTACGCGTAAAGTTGAGCCTGAAAACCTGATCTGATTACGCGTTTGTCTGGGACAAGTTCTGCGCCAATCCTTGATATGAACTCACGGTTAACACTTAGCAGAATTACGTAACCAAAACAACTTCAACATATTCCCTCTGGCTCCATGGAAGATGATACTCCTGAACCTTCTACAAAACCCCCACTAAAGGCCTCCTTTATACCCGTGAACTTTGTACATACGCTAATAATAATATTTCTTGTCACCTTTTTCCTCACCTTATTCGTGATTTTTGGATTGGTGCTTCTCTTTAAGCATAGAAGGAAGAAGCTTAAACTCAATGCAAGAACAGATAAGAGTGGAGATCTGTTCTCAATATGGAATTTTGATGGCACAATTGCTTATGAAGATATCATTAAAGCAACGGAGGATTTCGACATCAAATATTGCATTGGAACCGGAGGTTATGGTAGTGTTTACAAAGCACGACTACCTAGTGGAAAAATAGTTGCTTTGAAGAAGCTTCACCATTCCGAAGTCGAGGAGCCAGCTTTCATCAAGAGTTTCCAAAACGAGGCTCATGTGCTTTCCAAAATACGACATCGGAACATTATAAAGCTTCATGGTTTTTGTTTGCATAACAAATGCATGTTTTTGATCTATGAATACATGAAGAGGGGAAGCTTGTTTTATGTTTTACACAATGATAACCAAGCCATTGAACTTGATTGGAACAAAAGGGTTAATATTGTCAAAGGTGTGGCACACGCATTATCTTATTTGCATCATAGTTGCACACCACCAATTATACATCAGGACATATCAAGCAACAACATCTTACTTAACTTAAACTCAGAAGCAGTTGTTGCTGACTTTGGCGCAGCTAGGTTCTTGCAATTTGTCTCGTCTAATATAACTTTAGGAGCTGGAACTCATGGATATATTGCTCCAGGTAACCACTCTAATATTCTTTATGATTATACTTCGTTATTATATTTTCTTTTATATAGCTAGTTAGCAAGCATCTTTTTCTAAGTGTCCAAAAATACACAATATCAAACAATTGTTTAATATTTAATTTTTTTATGAAACAAACGTTTAATTTTTCGCTTGCTATTTCTGAAAGCACAGGATCCCTTTGTTTTATCTGATGACTCAAAATTTCTTTTTACAGAACTTGCGTACACCATGGTTTTCACAGAAAAATGTGATGTTTTTAGCTTTGGAATACTGGCACTAGAAATATTAATGGGAAGGCATCCAGGAGACCTTCTTTCAGCATCATCATCACTTTTATATGATCAGTATATAATGTTAGTTGACATATTAGACCGACGCCTATTGCCTCCTATTGATCTAATGGTCATGGAAGACATTTTTCTTGTTTCCACAATAGCATTTGCATGCTTGAGCTTCGAGCCAAGGTCTCGACCATCAATGCAGTCTGTGTCACAAGAACTCCTCACTCGCAAGACAC
The DNA here is from genome assembly GCA_022984855.1 of Dimocarpus longan. Taxonomy (NCBI): domain Eukaryota; kingdom Viridiplantae; phylum Streptophyta; class Magnoliopsida; order Sapindales; family Sapindaceae; genus Dimocarpus; species Dimocarpus longan. The sequence goes on from CM041026.1 coordinate 2,817,881, forward strand.
GAATGCCGCGTTCTTTTCAAGAAATTTCCTTTGCAGAACTTCGAAAACCATTAATTGTATTTGGTTGATGGATGTGTTAATTCAAAAATGGATTTCCTATTATCCATTAGGGTTACTGTCACGTGCATCACTAGTGAAATTAAACAAATTATATGGACTATATAAGCTAGTATGTTCCCGCGTTGCATTAAAAAAATTTATTTGTGTGTGCATATATATATAGTCCTTTGTAAGACTAAACAACTACTAACCTAATAAGAATATTACCAGGAGGTAAAAAAAAAAATCTATAAGCAGTAGATTACTCCTTGATATCCCCCTTTGCCGGAGGAGTGTTTGCTCCTTTAGTAAGTAGTACGATTCACTCTTCTCGAATTTGTGTGTGTATATATATAGTCGCTTCGTGTACTCCATTGCCACCGGACCTGTTCTCTTTCATCTCCTCTATGACCATTGCTTGTGGGTTCTTAAACACTGATAGTGCTGATTACTTATATATATATATATATATAGTCTAATTCTTGTATAAGATCAATGAAAATTTTTACCCCAAAGTATTGTTGGTTGTTATTTTGAAAGTACACTGATAGCAGCAAAGTAGTAATACGGTGGAACATTCGAGAGTACTCAAAGTCCAGAAATATTAGAGGAAAAACAGAGAAGTTTCACAATAATATTCATATCCTTTTATCATTCCAACCAAGCATTTTTAAAATAGAATTATGCCAAGGCAACCACTATGGTTAAGCCACGTGTACTCACATAGCAAACATACAACCCAAAAGTAAACTATGCCGTAGCTAGCTATAACTATGAAACAACATGTTTGCCATGGGCAGAAAGATAGGAGTTTGTCATCTTTAGCCCTTGAGAGCTTAGAGCTTGTGCCTTGTTCCCTTCCAACTGATGTATGTTGTAGTCATCCTGCCACGCTAGTGCCGCTCTAACTCTTAAAGAATGCTTTTCAGTGTTCGTAACAATTTCCCCACTTTCTTCAAAATAGAACTTGCCCTCAAGGTCAAAGTTAGGATAAGCCTCTTTAAACTCCCGCAATGCAATCTGAGTAAAGTCCTCAGGAGGAAGGTTCATCCCCTGAACGGTCTTGCTGCCACCTTGTGGGTTTGCAGGATGGCCAAGGGCATCACCAGAGGATGGCTAGTCGTCTCTGATAACTGCGGCAGATTTAGATCACGATTCTCGTGGTATTACTTCGGAAGAGAAATGTAAATACTAGATGGATGCGGGAATATGATGGGAGCTGAAGACGATAAGCAACTGCACCAATCTTGGCAATAATGGGATATGGATCGTAATAACGACGATTGAGCTTGGAGTATTATTGCAGGCGGACTGATTTCTGACGAAAAGGTTCAAGCTTGACCAAAACTAAGTCGCGAACCTGAGATGCCACATCTCGACGTTTTCGATCTACAAGCTGTTTCACCCGGTTGCGAGTACAATTCAAGTTTTCTTTTAAGATTTCGAAGGAGAGCATCTCGCTGAAGCAAAATGTGTTCGACAGCTTCAATTGGGGTACTCAGCTTTGCATACAGGTGAACGACAAACGGAGACCTACCATAGAGAACTTGAAAAGGAGAATACCCGGTAGCCGAATGAAAAGAAATACTATAGGAGTACTCTGCCTAAGGTAAAAGAGAAAGACACGAGTTGAGGTTGTCCATAGTGAAACATTGGAGAAACGGCAATGGTAATGTTGGACAGTGGTAGTCTGCGTAAGTTTTGACAATTCACATTTGAGATCTCTATACTCTAGTGGATCAAAATGCGTAACCAATGCCTCCAAGAATCCCTTCAAATAATGAAGCTGCTGATTAATTTTCATCCATTTTCACCCAGCTCTAGCAAAGCCCTCCAAAATGAAGGAGGCCAAAGTCAACTGCTGCTCATCCGTGAGATGATGATAATAAAAAAATTCGTCAACTGCAAACACCCACGCATGAGGATCCTTGCAGTTAAATTTTGGTATCTCCATCTTAATTAAACGAAATGGATTGTCAGTAGGCGAATCACAAGGAAGATCTTCACCAGCTGACATGGAACCGGTCACCGATTTGAGTTTAGGATTGAGAGCTGCACAAGACTCTATCTCTGCAAATTTGTGGAGGATTTCTTAGACGATGGTGCAAATTTGTGCCGCCAGTCTGGTAAAACACCCATCGATTTATGCTAAATGACGAGTTCCTTAAACCTCTAGAATGTTGGAATAGTCAACGAGAGCACGAAATTGATAGCAACAAAGTGGACAATTCGAGAATGCCTAAACTCCAGAATTTTTAGAGGGAAAACAGAGCAGTTTCACCATCTTGTTCTTGTGAGTGTACATGCTGTTGGTCAAGCCGATTGTGCACAAAAATATTCCGCTCAAGCTGCTCTAGTTGAAGCTTATGATCAAGCTGATGATAAGTCTGTGCAACTTCAGAAGACAAGCTTAACAGCTTTCAAACCAGCTTATCAAGCTGGCCTAGCTCAGCTATCAGGACACTTTAACACGTGGAGCAAGTTAGTTAGCTAGGTGGCAGTTTGTGATTGGCCCTCAAGAATATGTTTAGCAAACAACAAATATGTAGACTCATTTGGACTTGTATTGTTTAGTGAATCAATCTATGATAAAAAATTTTATCTATGAAACTCCTTGTATTTTATCATTCAATCATCATCTCTTTAATTTCATATTGAAAATCTTGAATCATCACATGGTATCAGAGCTTCAGACTCGCGTCAATGGCTAATCCATCATCATCTTCTGATTCAACACAATCAACACACAGATTTGCGACAAACTCGTTAATGGATTTCACCGGTCTTGCAAAATCGTTGAGTCTCAATTTAACTCTTAAACTTGATCAGACAAACTTTATCTACTGAAGAACTCAGGTGTTACCAACAATTCGAGCACTGGATCTTGAAGACTTGATCAATGGACGCAAAACTGAGCCAAAGAAGTTCATAGAGAACATCATTACAAATCAAGATGGAGAGACCTTGCTCGAACAGCAAATCAGTGAAGAGTATCAGACTTAGAGGAAAACAGATCAGCTTCTGCTTTCTTGGATGCTCTTGACACTCAGTCCATGTATTCTCGGTCAGGTAACTAATTGTAGAACTTCCTTTAAAGTGTGGACAAAGATTGAAAAGTTGTTTTCACAAAGATCATTAGCAAAAGTCATGCAGCTTAGACAACAATTACAAACTATCAAGAAGGGGTCAGATTCTATAAGTGATTTTGTGTTAAAAATAAAGAACATTGGTGATGCCTTAATGGCTGCTAGTGAAGAAGCTAAAGAAAGAGATTTGAACCTGAGTCTAATGAATAAAGTAGGGCATGAATATGACCCAGTTGTTGTTTTTATTTCTTCACAACACCAAACAATGTCTTTAGAAGATGCTCAATTCATGTTGCTCATGCATGAACAGAGAATAGATCAATTGAATTCATCTAGCAATGTGAATGTTGGTAATTACTCTGCTCATTTTGCTTCAAATCAGCCTAGTTATGGTGGACAAGGAGGTTATAATAGAGGATTTACTGGAAATAGAGGTGTAAATCGTGGAAGAAGAGGTGGAGGCAGATATAGTGGTAATAATAGAAATAGGGTGTTTTGTCAAGTGTGCTCCAAGCCTGGACATGGTGCACTGCAGTGTTACCATCGGTTTGATCAACAATATCAAGCTCCAAGCAGAGGTAATTAGTCATCTAGAACAGGTCACGAAAATCAAGCCTTGATGATTCATCCACAACTACAACTTCAAAGTGGAAACTATCAACCTTATCACCTCAGTTCAAGACCATCAACACCTGACCTTACTCATGACAATTCACATTCAACAAATAGGAGTCAACAACAATCTACTTTAGCCTATTTTGCCTCTTCTGAAGTAGTAGCAGATCAATCATGGTATTTGGACAGTAGTGCTACGAATCATGTGACCTCAAAACTGGGCAATTTATCTCTCAAAACAGATTATCGAGGTAATGAAAAGTTGCTTGTAGGAAATGGTGCACAAATTGATATTTCACATGTTGGAGAGTCAAAATTGAAGTCACATAATGCACAACATGAATTATATCTTAAAGATGTGCTTTATGTGCCTTCAATTACAAAGAACCTTGTTAGTGTTTCAAAGCTAATAAAAGACAACAAAGCATATGCTAAGTTTACTCCTACTGATTGTGTGATTAAGGATCAAACAACCAAGAAAATCCTTCTTCAAGGTACTCTTAAAGATGGACTGTATCGGATACAACTTGCTGGAAGAAATACAAGAAGATATTCAGCTTTTCAAGTTGCTGCAACAGTGTCAAAATCAGAAAGGACAGCAAGTGGTAATGCTACTTTTATTCAGTCAAATGCTTGTAATAAAGTCACACAATCTGAATTGTTGAATTCTGCTTACAAACACAAGTCTGATAAACACAAGTTTGATGTGTTGGTTGCTACAAAAACAAACTCCAATGTGTGGCATGCTAAGCTTGGACACCCTGCACCTTTAATCTTGCAAAAGGTACTTAAAACAATGAGTTTTCCTTTCAAAGTTGATGCATTATCTTTTTGTGACTCATGCAAGTTAGGAAAGCTATATAAATTGCCATTCTCAAGAACACCTATCACTGTCACAAAGCCCTTAGAAATAGTGTACAGTGACTTATGGGGGCCTTCTCCAATTATCTCAACAGAAGGATATAGGTACTATATTGTATTTATGGATGGATTTAGTAGATTTACATGGTTATATCCATTGAAGCTAAAATCAGAAGCCTTACAAGTCTTTCAACAGTTTAAGAGTCATGTTGAACTTCAGTTTGAGAGAAAAATTAAGTGTTTCCAGGCTGACATGGGAGGAGAGTTTCAACCATTCATCCCATACTTATCAAGTTTAGGTGTTAAAATGAGATTTTCTTGTCCTATACTCATCAACAGAATGGCATGCCTGAGAGAAAGCATAGGAGCATAGTTGAGACAGGTTTGACCAGTGTTCCAAAACTCACTACTCCGACCTGGATCGGCGAGGCAGCGAGCTGCGAGTATTCGGGAACTCGACGAGTACTCGGGGAGTACTCGGTGAGGGGTAAAATTGGTAAAAATTATAAAAAGTATAAAAAACTATAAATATAGTAAAGGAAGGGGCTAATTGAAAATAATAAAAATAATTATATTATTAAGTGTGATGGTTTTTTTGAAATAATGAGAAATAAAGAAGGGTAATGTTGTCCAAAAACCAAAAAATTGAGGGATATTTTCGGATAACTAAATTATTATATTGTTCATTTCACAGACAGATCTGATTTCTTTCTTTTTCTTCTTCTTCTTCATCCGATCTGCATGTCTTCTTCTTCTTCTTCCAATCTTCATGTCTTCTTCTTCTCCTTCACTTCACACACGGAGACGGCGACTGCGGCGGAAGGAGCGACGGAGGACGACGAGAAGACAGCGCAGCAGAAGTCGATCGGCGATGGCAGGATTGGCAGAAGCAGCACGGCAGAAGGCAGAAATGCAGAACAGAACGCGGCAGAAGCAGCGCGGCGGCAAAAGAAGCACGGCAGCAGAACACAACGGAACTGAAGACTGACTGAGTGTTCGAAAACCGAGTAGACCGATTCCGAGTCGATCCGAGTCGGCCCGAGTTGGGCCGAGTCAGCTCGAGTCGACTTGAGTTGGGCCCGAGTTGGGCCGATTGTGGACAGTAACCGAGTTGAAGCCCCCGATCTGGGGGTTCTCGGCTCGGAAGCCGGTCGAGTGGCGAGTTCCCGGCGAGAACTCGGCCAACTCGGCCGAGTTTTTAAACACTGGGTTTGACACTCCTAGCTCATAGCAACATGCCACTAAGATTTTGGGTTGAAGCCTTTACCACTACAACATTTCTAATAAACAATCTTCCAACTCCTCTTCTCAGTTTTATATCACCCTTTGAAAAGCTTTTCAATAAAAAACCAAACTATCGTTTCTTGAAAACATTTGGGTGTGCTTGTTATCCTTACTTGAGAGATTACTCAAAACAAAAACTAGATTTCCATTCTAGCAAATATATCTTCATTGGATACAGCTCTTCTCATAAAGGATACAAGTGTTTGCATTCTTCAGGACAGATTTTTATTTCTAGACATGTGATTTTTAATGAGTTAGAGTTTCCATATTGCACACTTTTTCAATCTAACTCCTCAAAAGACACATCTAATTCTTCAATTTCAAATCTTTTTGATATCTTCTCTCAACAGAACTCTCATACTACCACTAATTCATGTTCACAAAATACATCTTCAATCATTGATCATAGAAAATCAGTTGAGCCTTCTAATCCGGAGTCTACCATTGTCATTCCTAACATCTATAGACAAGTCACTTCAACTCACCCAATGATAACTCGGTCCAAGACAGGTTCCTTAAAACCGAAAGTCTATCAAACCATTTGTCATTTTCCATCATACTACCTCACAAAAATTGAGCCAAAATCTGTTAAAGATGCCTTAACCAACCCAAAATGGCTACAAACTATGAGTGAAGAGTTTCAAGCTCTTCAAAGGAATAATACTTGGACTCTAGTTCCACCCACTTCTCAAATGAATGTTATGGGCTGCAAATGGGTATTCAGAATCAAGTATAATCCTGATGGATCAATACTTAAACACAAAGTTAGATTGGTTGCTAAGGGGTTTCATCAAACAGCAGGACTTGATTTTTGTGATACTTTTAGTCCTGTTGTTAAACCTTCAACCATTAGAGTCATTTTTACATTAGCTGTGAGTTATAAATGGGACATTAGACAGGTGGATATCAATAATGCATTTTTGAATGGGAGCTCAATGAGCTAGTTTGCATGACACAACCAGCAGGTTTTGAGGATCTTAATAATCCATCCTATATGTGTAAATTGAACAAAGCTTTGTATGGGTTGAAGCAAGTTCTAAGGTCATAGTTTTACAAGCTCAAATCTGCCTTGCACTCATGAGGTTTTCAAAATTCTACATCTGATGTTTCACTTTTCATCAAACATGAAAGCACTACAGTTCTATTTTTGCTTACCTATGTGGATGACATTCTCATTACTGGTAATGACTCCTCTCTTATTAATCAAGTCATTATTACTCTCAATAATACTTTTGCACTTAAAAATTTAGGCAGCCTTAATTATTTTCTTGGTTTTGAGGCATATAGAGACTCTAGTGGGCTGTATCTTACATAGTCCAAGTATATTCTGGATCTGCTAAAAAAAACAAATATGCTTAAGTCAAAACCATGTTCTACACCTATTAGTTCTGGCTGCAAACTTGTTCAAGGAGAGGGTGATTCTTTTTCAGACCCTACAACTTATAGAAGCACTATTGGTGCTTTGCAATATCTCACATATACTCGACCCGATATCTCTTTTATTGTGAACAAGCTTAGCCAATTTCTTGTTGCTCCTACACAAGTTCATTGGCAAGCTTGTAAGAGAGTGTTAAGGTATCTAAAAGGAACTATTCATAAAGGGTTATGGTTTAAACCAACTAAGCATCTTCAGCTTGAAGCATTTAGTGATGCAGATTGGGCTAGCTGTTTGGACAGTAGACGGTCTACTAGTGGTCATTGTGTTTTTCTTGGTGAAAACCTTATTTCCTGGAGTTCTAGAAAGCAACAAGTGGTAGCTAGGTCTAGTACTGAAGCAGAATATCAGTCCATGGCTCAAATTACTACTGAGATTCTTTGGTTGCAGTCATTGTTCAAAGAACTTCATATTCCTATTCCTAAGCCTACTATTTTTTGGTTTGATAACATGGGAGCAACTGCTCTTGCTCAAAATCCTATTTTTCATGCTCGAACTAAACATATAGATATAGATACTCACTTCATTCGTCAGAAGATTGTTGATGGTTTGATTAAACCACGTTTTGTTCCTTCTGAACATCAAGCTGCAGATAGGAGTAGCAATCCGGGTTGACGGGTTGGGTTGGACACGACCCGAACACGACATGATAACTAAACGGGTTGAGATCCTTCAACACGAACACAACACGATTTGTAATGGGTCGACACGAACACAACCCGATTAACCCGTTTATTTACGGGTTGATTATCAACCCGTTAATGACCCGTTTATCCGACACGTTATCAACCTGTTTAATCGACACGATATCAACCCGTTTAACCGACACGTTATCAACCCGTTTATGACCCATTTAATAATAGTTAATACATTTAAATTTTAATATAGATGTAATAAAAAACAAAATTAAAATAAAAAAACATAAGACCTAAATAATACATCATCCACAAATATAATCATCCACAAATACAATCTAAACCATAAAAATACAAATGTTCACAAAGATGATTATAAAATAATATTTGCAAATATAATCCTTCATATTTTAAAAAAAAAAAACGCACACACACACACAACATAAAAAATTGTTCTACAAATGTAGTCCTTTATAATTGAATAACAACATCAAATGTTGATTGCAAGCGTTTGGTCACCACGACATTCTTCCTCTTTCCCGTATCTTTGCTCTCTCCTTCGACATACTCATCTCTTTCCTCATCGAAATCTTCTTCCATACTATTGGTTTCCCAATCAACCTCAAATTAAAAACATCAACAGTATTGCATTATCAATATAAAAATAACATCAACAGTATTACATTGTCAATATAAAAAAACATCAACAGTATTGCATTGCTTTAGTAATATTGAATTATGAACGCATACATTGTCTAATATATAAACTATTTATTAACTAAATGAAATATGTTTCTGCATTTTGAGGATGCATGTCGTAAACATGCATGTCGTAAACATAGACTATAGTATACATATCAATATGCTTTCTGCATTTTGTATTCTCCAAAGTGAAACATTTATTTAGTAACACAATCATAGATTCATAGTATGCATATCAATTTTGTCCACTAAACAGTTCAATATCAAAAATCAAAAATCAAAAATCAAAATTAAAACAAATCTACATAACTACATACCAGCCGCGACGAAGCTGATGACTGCGTCAGAGATGAAGAAATGGTGTGGGGTGCGGGCCGTGCGGCGTGGCTGGGTGACGGCTGGATGACGAAGCAGATCGGCCTTGCTGGGTGAGGAAGCAGATCGGCGTGGCTAGGTGACGAAGCAGATGGTGGGCGACGAATGAGATCCGGCGCGGCGCCCAAAGGAGTTGGGTGGCAGCGACTGAACGAGATCGGTTTGCAGATGAGAGGCGGCGCAGCGGCTAAAGGAGATCGGCGTGGCGACGACCCGAATGAGACGATCGATGGATGAAAATGGGACGGTGACAGAAGGAGACGCGTGGCGGCGACAGAAGGAGATACGGTGCAGCGACCCAAGGAGACTCGTGGCTACAACCGCAGGAGATCCGCGTGGCGGCGACCGAACGAGTGCTGGATGGAAGAAGTTACGGCGACTGTGGAGGTGGACAATGGACTGGTGCCTGGTGGAGTGGAGGGTGCGGCGGGCGACTATAATAAATGTGTAGGGTTTGGGAAGCATGAAATGAAAAGTATATATAGCTGTCATTAAAATTACATTAATGCCCCTTCAGTGTTAAATTACATTTTTAGCCTCCTTTAACGGGTCAACCCGTGACACAATAAGCCCGACACGGTTAGTTAACGGGTTAAACGGGTTGACCCGTTAACTTACCCAACCCGTTTAGGCTCAACCCTAACCCGTAATTATCGTGTCGGTTTCGTGTCGACCCATCGTGTCGGGTTCTAAATTGTCAGCCCTAACTGCAGATTTGCTGACAAAAGGTCTTTCTATTACTAGATTTCAATTCTTGTGTTCCAAGCTGAATCTTGTTGAATCTCCTCGCTTCAGCTTGAGGGGGGATGTGAGAGTACATGTTGTTGGTCAAGCCGATTATGCATATAAATATTCCACTCAAGCTGCTCTAGTTGAAGCTTATGATCAAGTGGTATTAAATGTTCATGCACTAGTAGAATCCAGTGGTTTTTGAATCAGATGAACCACGCTAGCACTGTCAACCTCTACTTGAAGCCGTCGAATCCCACCATTCCAAACACTCAATAGCCCTTACAAAAGACCCCACAGCTGAGCTTATAGTATGGAACAGCAGCTTATATTCATCACAAATCCTCTTCACCAATTTCCATCCAAATCACAATTTATCCCTCCAGCTTTCGCTTATCCTGTACTTGAATTAAAAGCTCCATCCATATTAAGTTTGAGAAACGATTAGCTTGGAGGCATCCAGTAGATCCACTTCTCTTCTCTTTCTGGTCTGCCACCATTATCTGTCATCGTCATAATCTCAATTGCCATACTTTTAATTTCACTAATAATACTTCCAACTCTACCTGATATGGAATTAAAGATGAAATCATTTCTCCATTTCCAAATTTTCCAAATTGCAATTCCAAAAATCACATCCTGATTCGAAGACTTTTGATTTCCCGTCTCTTGCATTAAATTATTGCACAACCATGATCTAAAATATGAAGTCAAGAAATCATGATGGAGGTTTGAGGACCTCAAACCAGTTTAGATTTATCGAGCAAAAAAGCAATCCCTCAACACATGTAGTATGTTTTCATTCTCACATCTGCAAATATCACACATATGATCATACGCTGACAGGACCCGAACCAGACCCTCTCTAGGCTCCAGTCTGGAGGATCTCGTCGAGCACTTCAATGAACTCCCTAAACCCGACTCGTCAGATTGAAGAAAATCGAAAAGCAAACCCCTTAACTCACTTAGCCCGTTTACTTGTTTTAACTCAGAAATTTATTTTTCTTCTAAAATAGTTGGATTTGTGTAAATTTTTCGTATTTTCTCAAAACAAATTTTATGAAAATTCGACAGTGTAACGGCTGTAATTTAACCATTTCCAAAATTTACTTGTAAGGAAAAACACTTCAAACTATATCAAATTACCTCCCAACTTCTTTTGGCCACAAACATACACTTCTTTAATTCAATTCACATCACATGTTTTTCACAAACAATTAATTTCCATAACATGCATGTTACAAATACTTTGGGAATTACACAACAATGCATATATCAAATATATATATATATATATATATATCATGTGATAAGTGTGTATCATGTGTAAGTGTTCAATTGTATATACATATAAAAAAAATTCATTACAAATTTTCAACTATTTAAATCCTTTAGATATATTATTTACAACGCCAAAAGTGTATTAAATGTTTATGCGATACATCGAGACGATGCCCACCTAAAGTAATAGATGTAGTGTCCAGGACGCAGAGTCACCTATATAAGCACCTACTACGATAATTAAGCTACACAAAGTCAAGAGGTTAGTTCAACGAATAATAATAACATCAAGCTATAAAATTCATCAAGATTTATAACTGCACTCTTTTATCCAACGTTTTCGATTTAAAAGAAAACATTTCTTTCTAAAATTCCATGTATACCCCTAAGGAACTCAACCATTACGTGGTAATTTTTAACTGACGCCAAACGTGAAGCTACTGGGATCTCTCAACCACTACGATGCAGAATTTACTGCGTCACAAACGTAGGGTAAAACGATCTCAACCTGAGCAACTATAATGCGGAGTTTTCTATATCGCAATTGTAGTGCTGTAACTCTAGGCGACTACGAGCGAAATTTACTGCATCATCACGTAGTGCCAAAATTGTAAATCTAAGTGACTATGCAAGGAATTGACTGCGTCACAATGTAGCGCTAGATATTCTAGAAAACTGAACAACTACGGATGAAATTTTCTGCGTTGTCACGTTGTGCTAAATACTCTGCAAACTAAGCAACTACGGACGAAATTTTCTACATCTTCACGTAACGCTAAGTCTCATATAATCTGAAGGTATATACATGAATTTCGAAACGATATTGCTAAGTGCAAAAGCACAAAACCTCTTACTTTTTAAACTCTTAAAAAAATTTCTTGATTTCAAATATTTGAAAATCAACTTTGATTTGATTTCTTCACTTGTGAATTCCATAAGAAACTCACATGCTCAAAACTTGAATTTAGGATTTGGAAATCATTTTCATTTTCCTTTAACAACAATATACAAGTTTAAAATAGAATTGAAATAGATATAAGTGAAAGACACTTATCTTGCTCCACGTAAGCTCAAATGTCTCAACGAGCCTCTCGTGCCTCGCTCGCTTGCCCGTCACCAAATACATATCATTTCCTTATTATTATTTGCTTCATTACATAACTTAAAATTTAAAATAACATTTCCAAGACACTTTTCTCTATTAGCAACTCTTTATACTATAACTTTTCCGACTCGATTTTAACTCAACTGAGACTCTTTAATTCCAATTTCTTTCTAAAAGTCTTACTCGTAGACCCCTAGGATCATCTCCATATAGTTCGTTTGATCTCCGGAGGCTTAAAACAAAAAGTCAACTTTTTAATTAATCAATTTGGCTAAAAAAAATAGTTTAAAAACTAGCGATCGTTTCACATCCATTCTTTTATCTAGCATCTTCTTATCGCATAACTAAGTCACTCGTAAAGTTTCGTCGAAAAATTCTATCGTTTACTATGTCAAATATAGGAAAAACGCCTTGCTTTTGGCACTTTTCGATACACTTTTTCGCATCAAACGAGCGATGATGATTTTTCTTTCACATCTAAGCTCCTTTTACCTAATTATGATCAACTAAATTCATTCCATGTAATAAAAATTACATTTACATAATTATTTCACTTATCGACTCTCTAACTGCACTATTTTGAGCATAACTTACACAATTTTTATCAAAATCAATCTGTTCCAAAATCTATGATTTTCTATGACTTCTAGGCATCATTTGAGATGTAGAACAATCTCATATCTGTCAGACTAAGTCAGGTCTTACCAGGTCCCTTTATCAGCTCGGGATTTTTCATTTCACTCTATGTTTCTCCTTCTACAATTCTATACTTTTCCTTTTCAAATTCAAACTTTTCTAGAGACTTTTAGGACATCAAATATATATAATTTAAAGCTCAAAAGGATAGAAATGCAATAAGATCATATACCCCTTCATTGGTTATGAGTCTCTTTGCACACTCACACACATACTACTCTTTCAACTTCTCATGATTTTTGCTTAAAACTTCACTTAAACAATTCATCAAACATTTAATCTACATTAATTTCACTTTAAACATGCTTCTTTCACAAGCTAGGGTTTTCTCCATAAACTCTACCTATCTTTTTTATGCATAAATACTTGTAAACCAAGCTTCTTTTTAGTATATTAGTGTTCTACACTTGCTTTAACATCAAAACTTTCATCTCAATCACATATAATCCATACCAACTATCACACACTTTAACAATTCAAACTAATTATCAACTTAAAGGAAATTATAAAACTCACCTTAAATTAGTTAGGTTTTTTATTTCCTAACTTAATTCACCCTAGAATGGTGTTTGGAAGCCTTAGAAACTACTTGGAGCTTGCTTGGTTTCCTCTCCTTCTAGCCTCCTTGTTGCCTTCCCTTTGTCTCCCTCACTCTCTCAATTTTCTTCACGTTTTTGCTTCTTTGTTTCATGCCATCAATTCTTCTAAGTGTCGCTTATATATAGGCATACACTTATTTAATTACCCTTGAAATTTGTTATGTATTTACATGTCATGCCACTAGTTTAAATTTAATCAAGATATCCTCCAAATTTACTCAAATCTCATGGCATCCCACTAACTTCTACAAATTCTCATAATTCACAAACTTTATTTATTCTAATCACCCTTTCATATAAATATCTTTATTTGATAAAATGACCCTTTTGCCATTCTTTTGATTTTTGTATTAATCTTAAGTTAAATTTACATTTTAAACTGTATGGAACTTAGCATTTTCACTATCTAATGTATCTTCCAGTATTAGAAAGTTCAAAGAATGAGAAAAGGGCTTACATATGCAATACGCCTCATATGCAACTCATCTTTCTTATTTAACCTTCCATTCAATAAAAGCCAAATGAAAACATGTATACACTAAGGTCCCTTCCATTTCCACACCAATTGCCATCTCAAATTCACTGTCTTCCATTCATTTTGATTCAAAACATTATAAGCTGATCCTACTATGAACTGACCATGTTTTGAATGTGCCCAATATATTTGATCTTTCCCTTCATCCATTCTAGGTGTTTTTGCTACAGCAATTCTGATTTGGACTGCCAATGGTAATCGATGTGCAATACAATGCCAATTCCAATTACCATCAGTAGTAACATAATCAATCATTAAACACCCTATCTCATCTGATGAAACCAGGTTATTCATATAGAAAATCAGAGGTTACAGTTCTGGAACCCAAACATCAAGCCAATTACCATCGAATACTCGACACTAACTCCTTCCATGTCTTGCCAATTTGTCTCCATAACAAAGACCCTAACGTTCTATTGAGATTATTAGGGATCTTTGTCAAATCCAACTTGTATTTTGTTTTCAGTACTTGAACCCACAAGTTGTCAAATTGAGTTAGTATACCCCATCCCAGCTTCATCAATATTGCCTCATTCATTTTCTCCATTCGTCAAAGTCCAAGTCCCCCTCGATCCTTTGGTTGGCAAATAGACTCCCAACTAACTAAACAACATGTAAACCAAATCCCAAAGGCAAGAATCCACCTCACATATTTGCTTGGACTCATGTTTATTTCATTTAATTTGTCCCAAATACATTAAAAAAAAAAAAAACTAATTAAGTTTAATTAAAAAAAAAATTATGTTGAAAATTTTGAGATAATGTTTCTCATTTGGTATAATTAAATAATATAATCTTTATCAAATTAATATCTTAATTGAACTTGTTAGAAGATTGAATTTTTTTATGAATTAAAATTTAATTTGATCAACAATATACAACATGCTAAGTAAATATAAAATTAATCGTTAATATTAATTTTTCATTGTTTCATTTTATAATTATATAATATTATAAACAAACTAAAATTTTCATTTAAGTTGACATCTTAATTTGAACTTGATAGAATTTGAATTCTTCAAATAATTTCAAATTAAAATTTGATCAATAACATTATACAAACAACTTTCAAGGAAAAAAGGGAAAAAAAAAATCTGAGATTGTTTAGTGTGAGGTTTCATTTTATTTCTTAAACATTTGAATTCCTTTCTCTATTAGCCATTAGAATTTATGGAATATGACTTGCACTTATAGATCTGGAGGCTAATTACAAATTTCATTTTCCTCGGGCTCTTCTTAATCAATTTTGGACTTCGCCTTTTGATGATGTAAGTACCAGTCCCAAAAACTTTCTATCTATATGCATCAAAATGGTTTGATTTCAATGAGACTCTCGTGGTTTTCCAGCGTGACAATCCTGTGGCCATTTGATAAATGCTAGAAGGATGTTCTCTTGTTTTTTAATTTCCCTGGACATTTATACTTCCCTGGTAATTCTTAATAACTTTGCAAAGCAAGATATGGAATTAAAATGGAGAAGGGACCGTTTAAAAGACATATAGCACACTTTAATTGTTAAGATTATGTGCCCTAAGAACTTATAATTTGTAATTGTTTAAATTAAATAATAAATAAAATATATTTATTTTATTCAATTTATGTGCATTTATGAAATGTTTGTTTTATACAAATATTATATAATATTCATGATTACTTATGTAGTCTCAAACTAAGTATATAAATGTTATATACAAGATAATTTAGTTTGAGATCAGTAGTTTCTAGAAAGTAAATAAAGCTAGGTACTTTGTTTGTGGTAAATCTACAGCGGCATTTAATTTAGTATTTGATACAATAAATTTATCTGGGATTGTTCGTGTGACGATATGAAAATGGAGGCACTTTATATAATGAAGATTATATATGACTGGACTATGATAAAATGAATTTCTTATTAATATCAGTTAAATAAAGAAATTTATTTTTATTAACTAGATCATCTTATATGAATTGATCTTAATCCTGAATGTTTTATGAACGCCTATTTGTTGAGTTATGTCTTTTGATTTACATGGATAAGATTGTTTTAAACTTACGATCAATAAGTTTCATACTTTAGAGATGTAATTTAATGAGTGGCTGCGAACATTTTATACAATATTGGAATCTACTCATTTCTGCGAGAAGTAGATAAGTAATTCACTTAAGTGTTGATTTGGATCTTGAACAATAAGAGCGCTTGACTTTCTATTTGTAAGAAAATGGAAAGATAAATTCATAAGTTGTTATGAATATATTATTCATTAGAGAATTAATGGTACTTAATGAAATGAGATATAATTAGAGAGGCATAATGGATTTTAATAACTTAACTTTAATTATGAACTATTCGTGGAGGATCGAACCATATAAAATGATTAAATCGATGGACACTGAATATTCAGATTGAGTAAAACATCTATAATTTTGAGAAGACAACCTTGGGTTTTTAGTAGAGTAATTCTAAGGTTAATAATAACGAATTATTTAATTAAAGAGATTAATTAATAATTTTGATATTATTGAAACTCAAATTATAGGCTCATTTGGTCTCCTTACTAACCCACAACCACATAAAAAAAATTAAAAATAAATAAATAAATAAAATATTATAATTGGATTGTCTAATTATTAGTGTACTTATAAAATTATGGACACGTTCACGAATAATTTAAATAATTTGATTATTTAAATAAATATTTATTTAATTAATGTTAATTATTTAAAGAGATTATGGGTTGAATTTAAATGGTATCATTAAATTATTTATGAATTAGAATCATTTAATTTAATGAAAAATCTTTTAATTAAAGAAAATAGTAATTTAATTTAATTGAAATTTGATTCCATATTAAATTAAATTAAAGAGGTTTTAATTTAATAGGAATTAAATTTCATATTAGATAAAAGTAAAGAGTTCTAGACCAATAAGGAATTTGATTCCATATTGGATATTAACTATGTTTTCTAATTTAAATAGGAAATTGTATTTCTTGTTAAATTAGAAAACTCTAACTTACCATTATAAAAAGAGTGTTTTATATTGGTGACAATGACATAGAATTTTTGGCTATTTGAACAAAAATCTTCCATTAATTAAAAATATCAAATTACCCTATCTTAAAAGAAATCAAGAAAATAGTTTTTGATTTCTATATAATAATCTATTATAGAAGATTTTGCGATTTAATTATTTAAGATTGTGTTCACACATAATTTTTTTTGTGAAGAGTTATAATAAGAAAGATTGGATGGTGAAGAATCTGCAGATCAAAAAAGATCAATTTAATTTTCATGTAAGGTAATATTTGATTTTAATACTTTTAATTATTGAATTGTTATTATCAGCATTGATCGAACATGTTTTTATCTAAAAAAATTTTAAAATCCACGTTTCCGCATTAAGTTCAAAATTAATTTTTCCTACATTAATTTTCAAAAAATTACGTCGCATGACCTTTCCTGTTTGGTGCCAAGAACATAAAATTTGATGTTGCATGCAGTCAGTTGTATGGATGATTGTGTTTACCATCTTGCTTAGTTCTCATACGAGTAATGCAAGAGGTCCTGAATCAATTCCCACACACAAAAGGGTTTATGAGGATTTGGTTGATTTCATGTATTTAATTATGAAAAATGAAAATAAAAAGCTTAAGGTATGCTCAGTTCTCCATTTGAATTTCGTTTTTGTTTTTTGCTCTTTCGTTGTTTTGTTTTGTTTGTTTTTATTTTTATCATTTAAAATCTTGATATCTTTGCTTCCTTTCCGTTTCTAATAGAATTCTTTTTGTTTCCGCTGGTGCTTCTTTATTCTAGGTTTTGTCTACCATCACCATATTTAAGCAATATTTCTTAGTTAAATCACTCGTTTTTACGCCTCTCTACGTCTAGAGTAGGGAATTTCCAAATCCCAAATCAATATATATGGCCTCGTGGCACTTAAGGTACAATTGCTATTACTCTTGAGGGAAAATTTAATTGGCTGTTCTTGCTTTAATTTTTGAGGTACAATTACTGTTGCTCTTGAGGAAAAATTTAATTGGTTGTTATTGCTTTAATTTTTAAGGTATCTTCGGATTGTTGCGAAACATTTATAATACATTTTGACTATCTTACATCCTCTCAAATTGCGGTTGCTGATAGGCCCTATGGATTCCAATTGATATCACCCCCATGTAGTTGACGTCACTCGTTGACTATCTTACATCCTCTCAAACTGCAGTTGCTGATAGGCCTGTGGTTTCTAGTTGATATCACCCCCATGTAATTGATGTCGGATTTATCTCACCGTTTCCGAAATCAGCTTCATCAGCTTCACTATTATTACTTTTGATGTCAGCTCATATATCACCGTTTCCAAATTCAGCTTCGTTAACATTGTTGTGCCACTTCCAAAATCAACTTCACTATTATTGTTGTTGATGTCAGCTCATACATCACCATTTCTAGATTCAGCTTCATTATTATTGTTGTACCATTTCAAAAATTAGCTTCATCATTATTGTTGTTGATGCCAGCTTATACATCACCATTTCCCAAAATCAACTTGATTATTAGTGTTGTTTCTCTTTCAAATTTGAACTAATTATTGAATTATCAAACTCAAAATCATTTTTCAAATTGAATTATATACGGTGATGGTGTGTTGAAAACCATGAAATGAACTGACTATTGAATCATAAATGGAGTAGTTGAGTCATTAATAGATTTGGTTATACAGCTTGATTTTCAAAATTTTTATCAATCTGGAAGTTGTTATTATTGAATTTACCATTGAATTTATTATTATTATTGATCAATAACAGAATTTGAATTAAATAACGGTTTCGACCCTCATGACGTATGCTTTTGGTAGCTTTCAGCTATCATGAAACCTCAATTTATTACGGTATAAGATTTTTATAAGTTTAATTTGAAATTATTCGAAGAATTCGAGTTTAAATTAAGATGTCAAGTTAATAAAAAATTTAGTTTGTTCATAATATTATATTATTATACAGCGAAACAGTAAAAAGATGATTTTTTCTTCAATGAACTGCACGTGAACTCTAAAGAAAATTAACCTACTCTTCAAAATATCTCATTACTCCCGAGACTAATTATGATGAGGATGTTTTTGGAATGTTCAATTCTTCCTCTCTCACTTGGCGGGGTGGACTTATTAGACTCTTTAATTAGTTATGATCAAAACTCGAAAAAAAAAAAAGTCTTGAAAGAGCACGTGATGTCTTTAACAATCTTTCCTCTTTAGGCTCTCAGTTCCATTAATTTTATTGTACTCCATTGTTCTTTTCTTTCGAATTTTGGTCATGTGGTCCTCGTTCCATCAATTTCACTAAACTCACTGTCTTTTTTTTTTATCTTTTTCTTTAAAAATGTGGTTCTCACCTCTGATGGAAATAAAAATTGTACAATGATTGATTGTCGTTCACGGGATTCAATTGAAATAACTTTTTGCGAAAAATAGTAAGAAGTAATGAACCATGACGTTTCCATAAATAGAATGAAATTTTTATAAAATTACTTAATTATCCTTTCATTTATCTATTTAAACCGTAAACTAATAACGTTCACTCAAACTAGTCTCAAACACATATTATGGCTGCTTTTAAGGTTATTTTCATGGTTCTCGTCATGATTGCACTCCTGCTAGGTGCAGCAGGGAAGTCAGGAGGGGGAGATTGCCCCCGTCAGTGCCCTCCAACAAAGCCACGGTGCTGCGACAGGCCACTGAAGCCGAAACCGTGAAGCCTAGGAGCTGTCACCGCCCCTGTTTGTTAGTTGTTTTTTGTCGTTTGTTGTTATTATTTCTCTTTTCTTGTTATTGTTATGGTGTAGCGAAGAGTTGTTTTAAGTATGGGTGTGAAAAAGGGTCGGTGATGTAATGCTCCTATTATAAATAAAATAAAATATGTGTGTTCACTTGTTTCTCTTCCAATCAAAAATAACAGCCAAAAACAAATACGAAAACACAGCAAGTACCTTTCCACAAGCAAGAAAGAGCCCTGGAAGCTGTTCTTCAGTAAGCCAGGTGTTCTGTAGTTATAGAATTAATAATCAAACCAAAAACAATCATCAAACAAGTGCTAAAATACATATATATATATATATATATATATATATAGAGCAACAAAAATAGTCAGAATGATGGAAGTGGTGAGAATCGGAGAGGCGAAATGGTGATGGTAGTGTCTGTCTGCTCTGGTGTGTTTGAAATGGTGATATGCCTGAGATGGAGTGTGTTTGATGGCGAAGGAGGAGGACCAAGTCATTTTGAAGAAGGAGGAGTAATGGGAGAAGCCACGGTAGGAGTAATGAAGGCTGTCAGAGGCGAGGCTGGTGGTGAGTCATGAGTTGAAATGGTGAAATGACCGGTTGTTGAGTTATGAATGGGGTGGTTAAGTCATTAATGGTGAAATGTCTGAGTGTGCCTGAGATGGAGAGTGTTTGCTGGCGAAGGAGTACCAAGTCATTTTAAACAGAACATGGAGGTTAAGTGGGTTTGGAGATGGTGTCTGCTCGGACTGGTGGTTGACTGGGGTGTGGGACAAGGACGAAGATGGTGGTGGTGGTGAACCGAACATGAAAATATTGAACAAAATGAAGAAGGAAGAGAGAGAAGATAAAGAAGAAAAATGATATAGAGTGTATGCAGGAGAAGAAAGAAGAAAGCCCCGGGTCAGTGGTGCGGTGATTCAAAATTATGCATGTGCCCTTGGGATTACTCAAAATTTGAATAACAATTTGAGAATAAATGTAATTTTACTATTTTAAAAATTCAATTTGAAACGGACCCGTGTTGAGTTATCAATGGAGCTGATTGAGTCATTAATGAATTTGTCTAAATTGAATTTACGTATTGCAGATTTTTAACATGACTTGACCATCATTTCTCATTAAACGTTAGTAACCATTAAAAAAAAAACTAATATAATAAAATATTATTATATATACATTAATAAAGTAATGTATTATTATATATGTATTGTTGGCTGTTTTATAAATATATGGTATAATTTAATAATATATTGTTAAATTACATAATTTATACAATTACCAAATATGTATTTATAAATGAACAAATTACTGGATAGTCTCCATACATTTGCTTTATTACAATCGGAAATCACTTTTAACTTTTGTAACAATGACCTCCCCTCTATTAACTGTTTGACCATAATTGACTGTTTGACATAACTGTAATAAGGACATTTTGATCAATTTATTTAATTTTTATTTTTTAAAAATTATATTAATTAATAAATAATTTAAAATTTTAAAACTGAAAAATATTTAAAAATTGAATATGTTTATGGGTTCATCAACATGTTTCTGGGTTCATCAATAGTTCCATCATCAATCATCAACATAAACAAAACTACTGTCATCGTCAAACAAAAACAACTACCATTATCATCAAATAGACCCAAGAACACTATTTACAATAAACACAATCATTCCAGATCGGAAACGCAGATGGTTTCTGATCTGGAAACCCAGATATCAATCTGGGTTCCCACATCTGGAAACCCAGATCGACGTCTAGGTTCCCACGGGAACCCAGACGTCGTTAATCTGGTTTCTAGAACCCAGATCGATCTGGGTTTCCAAATGACGGGAACCCAATCGCCCGCCCATGCAAGAGAATGAGAAGATGAAAATGAAGAGAAGAATGAGAAGAGAGGGAGAGAGAGGGAGAGAGACTGGTGAATAAGATGAAGAGAAGAAGGAGAAGCAGGAGAAGAAAGAGAGAGCAACGGGGGGAGGAGAGAGGCGAGTGATGTTTTTAAAAGATTAAAGTTTTTTTTAAAAAAAAAAAATTGTAATTGAAAATTAATCACTACTGTCCATCAATAATGATGTACGGTCATATCTCATTTTATTATTTATTTTTTTAAAATTTTAATTATTTTATAATTTAAAATTTATAAAATTAATTAGTCAAAAGTATTCTCGTTTTTTTACTTTATTTTATCATTTTTCAATTATCTCAAACGGTCAACTATGTCAAACCGTTAGTAGAGGGAAGGTCATTGTTACAAAAGATAAAAATAGTTTCCGATTGTAATAAAATAAATGTCCAGAGGTTTTTCAGTAATTCACTCATTTATAAATTTATAAAATAGCAAAATTATATATGTAATTATATAGTTTACATTATTGGTGAATTGTATTGTTAATGACTTATCATAATTTATGATAATATTTGATAATAAACTTAACCTTATTGACTTAATAATGATTTTACTATTCAAGTATTAGTCTTAATTTGATTTTTAATGTTTAAATAACTCTTAATTTTACCAATTGATAAAATAAAATTGCCTACATAAATGCGTTTTACACAATTCCTTTTCATTGTTGTGTTGTATTGTTCTTCAATAACCTATGAATAATGGTCTTGCTTTCGAGCTCAATCAAGATAATCTGGTTGTTTAACTTCATCAAGAACCTGTTCACTTTTAGAAGCAATAAAAATAAATCAACATAATGATAAGAGCAACGCTACAAAGTAAAGATAGAAAAGGAAAACCACAAAGTGAAAGTGGTATCGAAACCAAACTAAAAAATGGATCCGACCAGAGAGATAATTGGTTGTTATGTAGTGTAGTGTACCATATGAATGTCATGGATTATGTTGTAATGACATGAATTTAACTTCTTGACCAACCTAACCAATACCACAGCATGGGCTGTGTGGCGGACAACATTGTTTTCAAAGCAGAGGGCTCAGCACGGCCCAACTCTAACTGGACCACACCCACCAAAAATATGCTTTCCACTAATTTTTTAACTATTTTTTTAATATAAAATGACTATAATTGTATGCCGTATAAAATAACTATAATTATATGCTATTTAATTTTAAAATATACATATATATATTTAATATCTATTTAGAAATTCATCTAATTAAACTGTATTTTTATGTGTCTACTAAAATTTCGTGATTATTCTTTGCTATTTTTTGAATAAAAATAAGGAATAAATACATGTTCAACCATTTTATAAGTTAAAAATATTAACCACTTAACTTTAATCAAACATGCATAAGCATTTTCAGCAAATTGCCAAACACATCATTAACAACTGCAAAACAAAGGTCAATTCTTTGCATACAACAACAATGAAAACATCACAATGTTTGAATCACGATATGAAATTAATTTCAACCGTTTTTCTTAAAATTGATGGCGTAGGACTAATGGGATATTTTTTTTATATAATTTATTTAATTTTTATTTAATGATAATTCTTATTTCATTTTTTATTTTTTATATTTTTTTATTTTGGCTATCAAAAGGTAGTTTGGTAATTAATTAATCTTTTGTTTTTCATTTTTTAATATAACATGGGTATTTTTTTAAAAAAAAATTATTAGGTTATTTTGATCTTTTAGTGTTGTTATCACAAAACCACTAAAAATATAAATGGAAATCACTTTTGGTTGACGGTAGAAGGGGTTTTAGCTCATATTTTTAAAAGTTAGGATAAATTGAAATTATTTTTTTATTTCAAAGGAAATTTTAGATTTTTTCCAATAAATAATCGTATTTTGCCAATTACAAATCACCTTATATATTAAATGCTTTGCATTTAAATTGAGAAAACATTTAAACTAAAAAACAAAAATACCATCTTAGTCAACCATTTGGTAAATTTCATTTAAAATATCATGGATAATTAATTTGAATTTCACTTAAGAGGAATGAAATTGACCTTATAAATTGGGTTTGATCTTCTGGTTGTTATTTTTGGGGTTTTAGTGGAACTCCAATGTAGCACCATTTTAACATAAAACACCAATTTGGTGCTAAAACACACTCCAACATAACACCATTTTGTAATCTTCGAAACAAAATTTGGTGCATTAGCTACAGTATAACACTAAATTTGATGTCAAACTGTAACTAACATCAAATGGGTTATTGAAACAAAATTTGGTGCATTAGCTACAATATAACACTAAATTTGATGTCAAACTGTGGCTAACATCAAATGGGTTATTGAGCCACACGTTCGTTTTTTTTTTTTTTTTTTTTCAAAATTCCAACAATACTCCCTTATAATAACCACAATAATTTATGTTTTGTTAACGTCGAAAAATGGTTTTCCCTAGTCAACGAGGTTGTTTTCGGGCCCAAGCTCCAGTTTTGGATAATCAATGGAATACATGCAAAACAATGAGAATTAGAAAGGGAGGTTAGAGGCGAGGAGGAGGAAGCACAGAAGATTTTTAGAGTGGTTCGGCCCAAAAAGATGCCTATGTCTACTGTTCACTCTCTCACTATTTCGACAGAGTAACGACACTCAGAAAATTCGATCATTTTTACAGTGAAAATCGTCCCCTTTTATAGAGGAAGGGGACATGCTACAGTAAACAGAATAAGACAAAAGTAAATAGTTAATTACAGTTACACTGACAGACAGCATTTAATGCGCCGGAATCTCAATTAATACGGCTGTCAGTGCATTAAATGCGACCGAATCCGTCGCATCCAAGGTCTGCCCAAGAGAGATTCCTGCTGACCGGGTCGGATATGCAATGATGGGTTGTCGAGGTTGAGATCACAGCTTCTAGCGGATGTAGCGTGCATGGCAAGCCTCGGAACTGTACTCTGCATGGCGTTGTTGACTTCTGCTGACTCGAGACTTCCAGAAGCGTGGCGGAGACGGATCTTCCAGCAGGCTGAGGATCGAGCCAGTTGGGGAAAACAAGAGAATCTCTGATAAGTCTGCCTACCTGGAGAGTCGATGGGGCGAATGGAGAGTCGGCGTGTCCGCAGCCGGTGATGGCGATGAAGTGGACAATATCATGAGTGAAGGAGTCGGAACGCGGCCACGCTCAGAAACCAGTGACCAGTTCAGCCAGATAATCTTGGACGAGAATGGCTTGTTGGACAGCTCTGATAGGTGGCTCCTCTTGACGGATACCCCAATCGGACAGGAATGGCGGACAGACAGGCGGTCAATCATGACGGAAATATGGCGAGCAGGCTTAGCTGGTCACTGATGGCGGATAGCGACAAGTCTGAGAGATGAGAGCTAACGGCTAGCGACAAGGACCAGTGGTCGAACACAACAAATAAAGTTGACGGAGAACATGGCGATCTGAATGGCGGAGATAGTAGCGGTCACAGTCAGCTTGCGGAATAGGGCGCATGCGGTCAGAATCAGCGGTCAGGCTGGACGATAGCGATCAGCGGTCACAACAAGCACCCACTAATGGGCCCCTTCCCGAGGAGGATAGACTGGAGCGATGACGGATAATTGGGCTTCCAGACCATTAGGTCGTTGGGCCTGCACTGTAGATTCATCTGGGCTCGATTATTCTGATCGCTAATTTATCCCTAACATGTTTCATTTGTATCCTTTACCATATTTAATATATTTATATAATTTGATTAATAATTAAAAATAAAAAAAATTATATCATTGAAAATATTACATTAAGATCTTTAAAATCAGTATAACATTGAATATGTTTTAATATATTTTTAAGTTTTTAATATATATTATAAATAATATAGTACTATAAAATGAATTAAATTATTTAATGTATGTAAAAATTCATTATTTTAATAATTACTTGATAGAACGGGTAATATTTTTAATGCAAAAACTCAATAATGTAATAAAAAGCAATCACATTAACGTTTTCATTACCTTTAGTTAAAAATATATGATAAAAAACGAAAAAACAACAACAACAACAACATAACTTAAAAATAAAATACTTAGCATAAATACTTCTAAACAATCATTTAGGAGAATGAGGTGGATAAACAATTAGTTAGATAAAAATTAGTTAAAAAAATTAAATGAATGAAAAATTAGTAGAAAAATTAATGATAATAATATTTTATAATAAATTAAAAATATGTGAGAAATTAATGATTTCTTTTATATATTATGCATAATTATTTGAGAATACGAATTTATAATGGGGTGGATAATAAAATAGTTGGATAAAAAATTAGTTGAAAAAATTATATCGATAAAAAATTTGATAGATAAACAATTAGTTGGACAAAAATAAGTTGAAAAATATTAAATTGATTAAAAAAATTATGTGAAAATATATTGAGAATAATATTTTATAAAAAAAATTTTAAAAAAAATGTGAGTATTTAATAATTTTTTTAATATATTATGAGTATTTATTTGAGAATAAAATTTTATACCAAATAAATTAATTCATATTGATTAAAGAATTATATATAAAATATTCTTTGATGATACTTCTTACATCAATTTGATGTCATATATATTGGAGTATAAAAAAATTTGAAGTTGATACCAAAATGATATAAAATTTGATGTAAACTATTAGAGATGGTCTTAGACCGTCTCCAACCATTACATACACCATTTTGGTGCATTTTGGCGCTCCGACAAATATACCAATTGTATTATCTCAAGATAATTTTTCGGTGTCAATGAACAGTATAACACCAATTCATAACATCGAAAGTCGTGTTAAACTATAAATTAATTTAATTGAAAATATATATTAAACTATTATAAAAAAATATATTATTTAAAATATTTTATTAAGATATTTAAAACAAATATAATATTAAATATATTTTAATATGTTTTTAAATTTTTAATATATAGATTAAAGAATTATATATATAATATTATTAAAAATATAATTTACATCAATTTGATGTAAAACACATTAACGTATAAAAAAATTTAGTGTAAAAAAATTTGATATAAATGCTTTTTAACACCAAAATCAAAATGATATGAAATTTGGTCTCAAAATATTAGAGATACCCTTAGGACTTTATACTTTCAGCTAGAACTAACAACAACAGCTTACAATATTATCAAATTATCTCACTTTACCTACAACTTATATATTTCTCCGTTCTTATTATTTGACTCAAACGATCTCATTTGACCTGTAGCTTATATATCCATCAATCATCGTTTTGACTCTATTTATCACTCTGTCTTTCTTTCTTTCTTTCTTTCTTTCTTTTTTTTGCAGGAATAACATTGAATTATCAGGTTATGTCACAAAAAAAAAAAATAAAAAGATTATATTACTAGGCAGCTACCAGTGCTGTACAATACCTCGACCAACAGACTACATACTGCATTCCCACTCAAAAAATATTCCAACAGCTGGCGACCATAATGTGACAAATCTGTTCTTTTGTCCATCAAAATGTTGTAACAGCTGGTGACCATGGTGTGATAAATCTCTTATTTGGTCCATCAAAAAGCTACAAACTTGCCCTGTTATATCAGCAAAAGCAATAGACTTATAGCTAGGGGTGGCAAAAAGGGTTGGCGTGTCGGGTTGAGCTGGATTCGATTCGATTCGTTTATGAATTCGTCCAATTCGACACGAATTCGTTTAAGAAACGGATTGACATTTTTGGATTCGACACGAATTCGTTTATACACGACGGACACGACACGAATTCGTTTAACCCGTTTAGTCATTTAAACCGTTTAATTCGTTTAACTCGTTGAACTCGTTTAATTCGTTTAACTCATTGAACCCGTTTAATTCGTTTAACTCGTTCAACCCGTTTAATTCGTTTAACTCTTAAAATAATAACTACATCAAATGTGCCTTCAAAATTTATGATAACAGCCCATATCTTCCACAAGAAACAAACCAAAAATCTAATTAGCAAATTATGATTATTCTAGGGATAAATATTGAATATACAAGAAATTAAATGCTAATTTCTGCTCATCAAAATCATGTTAATTACAACAAGGATCTACCACCTAAAGTTTATCAGACTACACTCCCAAAATGAAGCACCCCATTAAGAGCAATCTTTACAGCAGGCAGCTCTTGATCATCAACAGACTCGAAGCAAAATAGAGATTGATACTATCTTTTTTCTTTTTTTTTTTTTAAACTGGTGATTGATACATTTTGAAAGGGGAAAAAAAAAATTATTGTACACCCCAACATGGGATTATAAGGAGTAACAAAATAGACAAAGCTATGCATTTGCACTCATTTGGTTGCCTCTTAGAGTGATCAATATTAATCTGTCTGCAGCATCACTTGTTTGGGTTGTGTTTGTGACCGCTTTTGTCTTATTGCTTACCTTCTTACTGAAAATCAAAATCAAAATACAAAAATAACTTTGTTACGAAGATTTTCTCAAGTGTTTGTGAAGGTTTAATGCAATATGAACATTCATTCTAGATACCAGAATAGTACTGAAAATAATATAATTGTCAAATAAGTAAATCTAGAGTAAAAAGGAAAAGCAAGTAGAGTCCTTACCTTCCAGGAAATATACAGCTTCCATGGCCTGCAACAAGTATACCCCACGAACAGAACACACATATCAGATATCTATAAACATGGCAATCCATTAACAGCAGAAAATAGCTATTGAAGTCACAAGACCCGGAAGACCTCCCTTCCTTCTGATAATAGCTATTGAAGGCATACGAAGCATGGCTCTTGACATTATTAGGCTGACAACAAGCCTCCCCTGGTAGCCATCCGGTCCGGCTACCAAGAGCGAGACGGTGGTGGCCGGACCGGATGGCTACCAAGAGCGAGACGGTAGTGACGGGACAAGAGCGAGACGGTGGTGATGGGACAAGAGCGAGACGGTGGTGACCGGACAAGAGAACGGAGTGATTTGATGGGATGGATGGGCTCGTCGTCGGTGTCGTCAGGTCGATGTTAGTGTCGTCGGTGTTGTCGTGTCGTCGGCGTCGTCACGTCGTAGCCTGTGTTGGTGTCGTCGTGTCGTCGTCGGTTTCACTGTGTCGTCGTCGCTTGGATCAGCTCGTCTTCGTGTCGTCATCGCTTGGATCGGCTCATCGTCTTGTCGCCGTGCTAAGGAAGAAGGAGGAAGATGGTGAAGCGGTGGACCGGTGGACGGTGGGTGATTGGGTGAGTGGGTGTGCATTGTGGGGAGCCGACACAAGCAAAAATTGCAAAAGAGCAGCTAGGGATTTGATAAGTGTGTATATATTTATATGTATAATTACACTTTAACCCTTTAATATGCTAAATTATAAAATAACCCCAATTTTAATCGTGTCAACCCGCGATTCGTTTAACCAAACCCTATTCGATTCGTTTAATAAACGGGTTAGACGGGTTGACACGATTACGACATGAATTCGTTTAACTCCAACCCGTACCCATTTATTTTTCACGAATTCGTGTCGACCCATCGTGTCATAACCCATATTGCCACCCCTACTTATAGCCCAATATATATACACATATATTTTCTTTCTACAATAAATTCTTGACATGCTTTGAGTTTGACGAACCAATACCACAGCATGGGCTGTGTAGGGCCTTGTCAGGGCAGAGGGCTCAGCAGGTCCCAACTCTAATGGGATCACACACGACAAAAACATGCATTTAATTTTTTAACTATTTTTTCTATATAAAATAACTATAATTATATTCTATTTAATTTAATATATATTTACCATCTATAGGAATTCATTTAAACCTATATTTTTGTGTACTAGAATTTCACGGTTATTCTTAACTACTTTTTTAAATAAAAATAAAGAACAAATACATATTCACCCATTTTTAAGTTAAAAATATTAACCACTTAAATTCAATCAAACATGCACCAGTTGTCTCAGCAAATCCAAAAACAACATTAGCAGCTGCAAAACAAAGGTCGATCCTTTGTATACAACAATCATGAAAACATCACGATGTCTGAATCACAACATGAGATGGACCTGTAAATTTGCAGATTTACAGGTTAACGTTAATAGGTACATGTTCAACCAACGTTTAACTAATTTCAAAGTTAATCTTACTGTGTGACACCAAACTTTTGGATACTATAACAAATTACGGTTTTGGTGACAAAATATTTGGTTACGAGTTTATATTTTGTCACTAAAAATATACATATAGTGACAATCATTCACATTCCTCATTATTAATTCATATTAGTAACCAAATTCTATTTCGAAACTATATTTTTTTCACTAAATCCTTTATCCTCCTTTTAGTTATAAAATATTTAGTTATGAATTTATATTTCCTCACTAATACTATAGATGTATAGTAATGACCATTCACATTCCTCACTATTGATTCAAACTAGTTATCGAGTTATATTTTGAAACTATATTTTTGTCACTAAATCTTTTATCCTTCTTTTAGTTATAAAATATTTAGTTATGAATTTATATTTCCTCACTAATACTATAGATGTATAGTGATGATCATTCACATTCCTCACTATCGATTCATATTAGTTACCGAGTTATATTTTGAAACTATATTTTTGTTACTAAATCATTTATCCTTCTTTTAGTTATAAAATATTTAGTTATTAATTTATATTTTCTCACTAATACTATAGATATATAGTGATGACCATTCACATTCCTCATTATCGATTCAAATTAGTTACCGAGTTATATTTCGAAACTATATTTTTGTCACTAAATCCTTTATCATCCTTTTTGTTATAAAATTTTTAGTTATGAATTTATATCTCCTCCTTTTAGTTACAAAATATTTAGTTACGTATTTATATTTCCTTACTAATGGTTTAGATGTAGTAACAACAATATATGTCATTCACTAAATCTACCAAAGTTATTCAAATTAGTTACTACAATTTATTTCATGACTAAGTTTTTGTTACATTATCTATTCTCGAGCTATTAGTTATAAAATATATGGTTACAAATTCACATTTCATCGCTAGTAGTATGGATATAGTAACATCAATTTAAGTCCCTCAGTAATTCTACAAAAGTAATTTATATTAATTATCAAAATATATTTTATGACTAAGTATTTGTCACTACTATGATTTTGGTTCTTGCCTATGTAACATCAAGCAGTACCCTAATTACAATAAATAATTTTTTTTATTATTATTAATATTATTATTTATTTGTAGATGCAGGGCAAACCCACAGTGGGTCCAATTAGGGCGTGCCCATCTTAGAATTTTAGAAAAAATTATAAAATTTTCAAAGTAAATGGATTCACAATGTGTAGAAAGGTAGTGGTGGTGTAAGATTTGCCTTGGTATTAATCATTACCATGGTTCAAACTTGGACAAGCTTACTTTTTAACATATTTTTTCAAAAATAATGAATGGTGTGTGTATATATTGTTTAATCATTTTAGTAATTTTATTTAAGGATGATAGTGGTTTTTTTTTTTAAGTAATTAATCTGTAATTTATTTAGAGTTCAAATAGGAATTCAGTTTACTTTCATTAAACAATCCTATTCCTAACTCAATTGATAAAATAAATTAATTTAATTCATAAAATTTCATTAATTATATTTATTTTGTCTTTAAATAAAATAATTGGTATTAAATTTAATAGTTTAACATACAATGGACTAATGAAAAATGTTACTTCATGACTAAGTATAGTTTAAGATGGATAAGATGGAATTATTAATATTTAAGTAATATGTTGTGGGCATTTTGGTACTATAGGAAAGCCCAAGAACGAAGGTCCATTGAATCAAGAAGCCCAGGAAGTATTGGTCAAGATGGTCAGAAGTCAAAGGAAGGAGTATAGCCATTCAGTAACAGATATACCCGAGCACTCCTAATTACGCGGTAGATTATCTTAAAACGTTAATTATGGAGTGATTGTATGAAGGTTTGGTCGGTAGGCAAAAGTATAAAGATAATCTGCTCGTAATCAAAAGGCTGTTCGATAAGTGCCCTTCAGGAACTATCACAACGATCAGGAAGTATGTTCGTGTGCTCGATAGTCTTAGTGGTCAGGAAGTCTGTTCGTCTGCTCGATAGTCAGAGGAACAGTTAAGTCTGCTCGTTTGTTCGGTAATAGAAACAATTGATTCTTGAAGTAGTCTGCCCGTTTGATGCAACGTCTGGTCGCTTAGCAGGCTATCCGTTAGAGTTGACCAATTGACCTTCTGGAAGGAGAATCAATTCAAAACAGGAAAGGAGTCGACTTACCTATTTTCATTCAAACTGAATCTCTACATTTTTGGAAATTGCTATATATGTGGAAGAGATAATCTCGAGAGATATTATCTTAATTAATGTATTTTATTTTTTGTCTTATCTGTAAGATTCTGAAGCCTATTCTGATTATGACATCTCCACTATAAATAGGAGATAGAATTCAGTGTAAAAGACAGAGTTAAATAAAATACAATTACTCCGAGAGTGAGAAGGGGTAATTGTCGTGGATGTAGGTCATTGTTCTTGCCGAACCACGTAAAAGTCTTGCTGTGTCCTGTTTGTGTTGGTCTTGGTAGTATTCGTTTCGTGTGTGTGGTTTGTTGTATCGCAGGTATTGGGCTTGGAGAACCGGGTTGACCAAAATTGAGTGTCAACATCTTTTGGCGCTAGAGGGAGGGCCCAAACTGCGATTTGACAACTTCTTTTTAATACTTTTCTCTTTTGTTGTGATTTGCTGACATAGCCAGGATTAAGACAACTAGGGTTGTTGCGACATAAGCTGACCAATCGGAGAGACACCAAGGCCAGGGTCAGGCGGCAAGGACGTCTAGTGCAGCCTTGCCTCCACTTCCTTCACATCAAGTAGCCGATGGCGGAGACGTTGCCCCAGCTTGGCAGCAACGTCAGGAAGCGCGTCAGGAGGCGTTAGAGAATACGGTGGCACAATTAGCAGAGGCCATTAGAACCCTGACACAGGCCCGAGCCTAGGAGGTTCCCAAAAATGCGGACCCTCAACCTCAACACCAATCGGTAGGTGTCGTGCCTGTTAGAAGAGAAGAGGCTGGCAGGGTAAGAGAACAGTCGGTGATTTCTGTCAGTTCCTCAAACTTACGTCCGAGAGGGGAAGGACGTCTAGTTCACGAAGAAGAAGTGGCTCCACACCTTCCCAATCGGAGAATCAGAGTGAGTCAGGACCACAGCCGCCGTATGGAGAATAACCGTGGGGATGAAAGAGTGCGACAGTGCAATGGAGAGCGTATGCGCCGACAAGAATCACCCCATGCAGGAAGTTCTCGCAGGAGGAATGGATCACGTGAAAGAATGTCTTTGGACCGAGGGAGGTCGCGAACTTGCTTCTCGGAAGGCGGGGAGAGTAGGAGGAATCGTCAGTCCCCAGCGATCAGGAATGAACGACGGGACCCAATGGTGTAAGAATTAATGCAGAGGGTTCAGCAGTTAGAAACTAGACTCGGGTTACACGGTCAAGCAGGGGAGCGAGAAGATAGAACTCCGTTCTCAAGAGAGATTGAAACACAGCTGCTGTCACCGAGATTCAAGCTCCCGAACATCCCACTTTATGATGGGGATAGTGACCTGTATGATCATCTAGACACTTTCAACGTTCAAATGGATTTGCAGACCTCTAATCCTCTGGTCAAGTGTTGGGTGTTCCCAGCGACCTTGGGGAATATACCAAGGACGTGGCTGAGAAGTCTTCCGACCCGCAGTATAAATAGCTGGGATGAATGCCAAAGAAAATTCAAAGACCAGTATAAAGTATTGAGAAAACAGCTCGCACCGACTTGCCACTTAGCAACTATCTTTCAGAAGCGGGAGGAGACCTTAAGGGACTACATTGCTAGATTTAGGCGTGAGGTAAACAATGTGGAGAATCCTTCTGATGAAAGTATCTTAACTGTAATTTCAGCAGTGCTGAGGAAGGATAGAAAGCTTTATAAAAGCATTTACATGAATCCTGTGAAAAGCCTGAGGGAATTCTATGATCGTGCGGCAAAAGAGATTTGCTGGAAAGATACATTCGAGCAGAAGAAGTCCAGCGAGCAGAAAAATGGAGCGAACAGTTCATGCTAAGGAAGAAAGAGGGGTCAGCGTGAAAGCGAAGAGAGCGGTCACAAACATCGCTCCATTAATCAGGTAGCGAAGCGGTCAAAAAGTGAGTCCCGAAGGAAGACATCTCTACTAAGAGATCGCTATCAGAATTACAGCATCTTGACCGACAGACAGGACAGGATATTTGAAGCAGAGAAAAGGCGAGAAAATTTCGGGAAGCCAAGTCCCACAAATATCCTGAGGAGATTCCAAGATCCAAGGAAATATTGTGCCTATCATAGAGAAAACGGGCACTATACTTCTCAGTGCAGGGAACTTAAGGATGCGATCGAAGAATTGATTAGAAGAGGTCGTCTGAGGGAGTATGTGGCGCGACCAAAAAATCAGCATCCCCAGCAAAGGCATCAGCCAGTACAAGAACACCCTGACACATCTCGGCAACCTACCCAGCAACAACTGCAGCAGATGGCTGATCAAGGCCACCTACCCATTGTAAGAACCATCTTTACTATCCATGGAGGACCGCACATCGCAAGGACATCCAACAGATCACAAGAGCGCTATGTGTGGGAGGCTAGTCGCGTCTTACTAACGGGTTATAGTGAAATGGAAGGGCCAATCAAGAAAGCCAGAGTAGCTTCAGGTGGCATGATGTTTAATGAAGAAGATGCTCGAGGTGTACATTGGCCCCACAATGATGCGTTGGTTATCAGGGCAAGAATCGGCAATGCTGAAGTAAGGAGGATAATGATGGATACAGGCAGATCGGTGAATGTGATGTACAGAGGATGTTTCGAACAAATGGGTTTAGCATCTGAGCAGTTATCACCATCCCTTGAACCCCTCTTCGGCTTTACAGGATATGCAATCGTGCCATTGAGACAGATTAGACTTCCTCTTGTTATAGGGGATTCGGACAGACAAGCTCTCACGATGATCGATTTCTTAGTTATCGATTGTCCTTCGGTATACAATGTTATCATTGGAAGACCAGCTATGAATGACTTAGATATAGCCATATCCACTAGAACGCTCACTATTAAATTTTTCACTCCGAATGGGGTAGGATGTGTTAGAAGAGAGCAGGAAGTGGCGAGAAGGTGCTATAAAAATGCAGTAAAGGCTGGGGTCAGAGAAAAAAAGGTCAGTATGGTGACCGAGGAAAAGAAACAACCAATCAGCACTGTAGGAGTGAGTCAGGACCTGGATCCGAGAGAAATAGATGAAGATCGAGTAACAGGCCCTGTGGAAGAATTGGAGGATGTGCAGGTTAGCGAGCAGGATACCAAACGGTGTCTGAAGATAGGAAAGGATCTATTCCCAGGCATTAAGGAACAGCTCATTGAGTTCTTGAAAGAAAATCTGGATGTCTTCGCATGGAATCATGAAGACATGGTAGGAATTAGCCCGGATGTAATGTCTCATAGGTTAAACATTAATCCTCTCCATAAGCCAGTTCGTCAAAACAGAAGACCAATGACAGAGGAGCGATATGAGGCGCTCAGGGAAGAAGTAGAAAAACTTCTGATGAACAAATTTATCAGGAAAGTTCACTACCCGGTCTGGGTAGCGAACCCTGTTCTGGTGAAGAAGAAGAACGAAAAAATGGAGGACATGTATCGACTTCACTGATCTGAACAAGGCATGCCCGAAAGACAGTTTTCCTTTGCCACGGATCGATCAGCTTGTTGATGGTACTACTGGACATTAGCTCCTCAGTTTCATGGACGCCTACTCGGGGTACAACCAGATCCCAATGAACCCCGACGATGAGGAGCATACTTCTTTCGTTACTGATCGGGGACTTTACTGTTACAAGGTAATGCCGTTTGGATTGAAAAATGACGGAGCAACTTACCAACGGTTGGTAAATATGATGTTTGAACGTCTTATTGGGGGAACAATGGAAGTATACGTTGATGACATGTTGGTAAAATCCAAGCAAGTGTGCGAGCATGTGCAGGATTTAGGGGAAATGTTCCAGATCTTGCGGAAGTTTCAGATGAAGTTGAATCCCTTGAAGTGTGCATTTGAAGTAGCTTCGGGTAAGTTTTTAGGATTCATGGTCAACAATAAGGGGATCAAAGCAAACCCAGAAAAAATTAAAGCCCTTGTTGACATGAAATCGCCCACTAAGATCAAGGAAGTACAGAGTCTAAACGGTCAAGTTGTCGCCCTAAGCCGGTTTATATCCAGGTCAACAGATAGATGCATTCCGTTTTTCGACGTGCTGAAAAAGGCTAGAAACTTTCAGTGGACTGAGGAATGTAAGGTGGCCTTTCAGCAATTGAAGGAATACATGGGCCGAGCACGTCTACTATCTAAGCCAATAGAATGGGAGAAACTGGTCGTTTACTTGGGAGTTTCCCAACAAGCCCTTAGTGGGGCCCTGATTCGTGAGGAAGACGGAAGGCAACTTCCCGTATACTACATTAGCAAAAGGTTGCTCGATGCAGAAACCAGATATACGCCCATGGAAAAACTTGCATACTGTTTGGTCATAGCATCAAGGAAGCTCTGCCCTTACTTCCAGGCCCATGCCATTGAAGTTCCGACCAGGTACCCTTTGAAACAGGTTCTTCAAAAGCCTGACACCTTTGGTCGTTTGCTTAAATAGGCCATCGAGCTCGCCCAGTTTGAAATAGAATTTAAGCCCCGGACAGCAATCAAAGGGCAGGTACTGGCAGATTTCGTGACTGAGTTCACAGGGCCGAGTAGTGAAGAACCCGAGTCTTCTGAAGGTCCGTTCTGGGAGTTGTATGTGGATGGATCCTCGAGCGAGTAGAAGGCTGGGGCCGGTGTAATACTGATAAGCTCAGAAGGTCATAGAATTATGTGCGCCTTGAGATTCAAATTTAAAGGCACCAACAATGAGGCCGAATATGAGGCGTTGTTAGCAGAATTGAGATTGGCCAGAGAAGTACGAGCAGAACGGGTGAGGATTTACAGTGATTCCCAGCTTGTGGTATGCCAGGTCCGGGAAGAATACCAGGCCAAAGGATCAAAATGGCCATTTATCTGCAGAAAGTCTGGGAACGTTTAGCAGGGTTCGAGAAGTACGAGCTGCAGCATGTCCCGCGATCACAAAACTCTCATGCGGATGCATTAGCTCGTTTGGCCACTATCAAAGATGCAGATTTCATGGGGGCTGTACCAGTAGAAGTGTTGTCGGTTTCAAGCACGGAGCCACAGGATGAGGTGATAGCGATTGTGGTGGCACAGGACTCCTGGATGAATCCTCTAGTGGAGTATTTGCAAAACAGAAAGTTACCCGAAGGAAGGTTAGAATCTCGTCACCTTCGAACGCGAGCGGCCCGGTACTGCATCTATGACGATAAACTATACAAAAAAGGATTTTCAGCCCCGTTGCTTAGATGCATGGATGGCCTGGACTGTCAAGTCGTTTTGGACGAAATACATACCGGATACTGTGGTAATCACGCGGGGGGGCTGTCATTGGCCCAGAATGCTCTTCGGTAGGGGTACTATTGGCCGACGATGAAGAAGGACTCGATTGAAATGGTCAAGAAATGTGACAAATGTCAGAGGTTTGCTAAAATACCTCGAGCCCCTCCAACCTTTTTACAGTAGATGATCAGTCCGTGGCCTTTCGTCATCTGGGGCATGGACCTGATTGGACCGCTCCCCACGGCCCGAGGAAGGTGTAAGCACGCCATTGTAGCAGTGGATTATTTCATAAAATGGGTAGAAGCTAAGGAATTTGCCGAAATATCTTCCACCAAAGTTGAGAAATTTGTCTGGGAAAACATTATTTGCAGGTTCGGAGTTCCGCAGCAGATCGTGACAGATAATGGAACCCAGTTCAGCAGCGAGCAGTTTCAAAAGTTTTGCAGAGATCTCAGGATTAAAAAGAGCTTTTCTGTAATAGATCACCCGCAGGCCAACGGGCAAGTGGAGGCTGTAAACAAAATCATCAAGCAAAACTTAAAGACTAAGCTGGAAGTAAGAAAAAGAGCTTGGGTAGATGAGCTGCAGAAGGTATTATGGGCATACATGACCACTGCTCGCAACACTACAGGAGAAACTCCTTTCTCATTGGTCTATGGCTCAGAAGCGATGATTCCAGCAGAGTATGAGGTTGCTAGTCAGCGTAGAACAACGTTTAACCAGGACGATAACAACCATCTGCTCGCTGCTAATTTGGATCTAGTGAAAGAGGCAAGAGATGAAGCCCAAGTGAGGATTGCTGTTTATCATAGACGAGTTGCCAGGTTCTACAATAGGAAGGTCCGCACCCGGAAGTTTAAGGCAGGAGATTTGGTTTTGCGTCTTATTCTACCCGCTGCCCGGAAATCCAACGATGGAACGCTTGGTCCAAATTGGGAAGGGCCTTATATTGTGAAAGACAGTCTGCAGAATGGAGCCTACCACCTAACTAACTTGGGAGGAGCAGAAGTCCCCCGAGCATGGAACGCTGAGAATCTGCGACCATACTATGTTTAAATCATTCAGTTTTTGTTTTAATAATTTATTTTTTGTTTTGTATGAATGCAATTGAGTCAATAAATATTTTCTTCAAATGACAATTCCTGGTCGTTTTCGGCTGATTACTATTTCTACTCACGCTTTGGAAGGTTCAATTGTTACCTGTGAGCGAGTAGACTCTGGAAGGTTCAATTGACACCTGTAAGCAAATGCTCTGGAAGATATGATTACCACATGTGAGTAACCGGGCTCTAGAAGGTGTAATTATTATGTGTGAGCTAAAAACGTCCTGGAAAACCTTAGCATTGCCTGTGAGTAACCGAACTCTGGAAGGGATGCTCATGGCCTGTGGACTTATGAAATAACCTTGGAAGATCTATGTAACCTATGAGCGAACAAGCTCTGGAAGGAACATTTGATCTGTAGGTCTAAACGAGTAAAGGTAAAGGGCCTCAAAAAGGATAATTTCAGCACTATTAGCTGTCCCCACACTTACTCTGCTCGAATAAATTTAAATGCTGGGAAAAGTTGACAATTCAAACCAACTGGAGAAAGCAAATGGTCTATCCAGATAATTAATCGAGCAGAGGTAAGGGGCCTTAAAAAATGATAATTTCAGCACGATAGCTGTCCCTACACTTACTCTACTCGGATACTGAAGAAAACTTTATAAAGCAAGCCAACTGACTGGATACTTGTTCGAGCAGGGGTAAGGGGCCTTAAAAAGGGATAATTTCAGCACAATAGCTGTCCCCACACTTACTCTGCTCGAATAAGTTTGATCACTGTTTCAGCTTACACGATTGAACAGAACGATTAACAGATATGCAAATAAGGAATAATGGCTAATAATTCATCAGATCAAATAATATTGTCAAAATATGAGTTCATTACAAGAATACAGGTAAGAAAATTTTTTTCCTAAATGTTAGGAGGAAAATTCTGCTGGCCAAACGCCCCGCTGTCATCTATGTTGATTGGACGAGGAGAGCTGGAGGAAGATCCTGTATGAGCAGAAGCGGTACCATCAGGGGGATATCCGGATGAGGAAGCCGGAGGATTGGCTTTTGATTGAGCCTGTTGAGCGTACAACTTCACTTCTGCCACGGCCTTTGGGCCAAAGAATGAAACATCCACTTCTGGACGCTTGCACCACAGGTTGTACAGGAACAAACTCCCTGTTCGTTCATCTGCTTCCCGTACTAAAGTCTCAGTATGCTCCCGCTCCGAGGCAATCTATTCCTTGAGAGAAATCGCCTCCTGTCTCATTGCTTCTATAACCATTCTAGCTTCAGCCAATTCATGCTCGTGCGAAGACAACTTCCCCGTTAGCTCCTCATTTTCTGTTTTCAGCGTCTTCTCTGAATCCTGAGTAAAATGAAGAGCATGCTTCAACTTCTCAATCTCTTTATCCCTGGAGATAATCTGCTCGTTTTGCACCTGTATGGTCTCCCGCTGCTCGAGCTTTTGGTTAACAGTTTTCTCATGTTCCTGCTCCAGGTCGTAGAAGGTCTCCCTTGATTTTTTAAGTTTCAGTTCATAGGAGCTCACCGC
The DNA here is from genome assembly GCA_022984855.1 of Dimocarpus longan. Lineage (NCBI taxonomy): Eukaryota > Viridiplantae > Streptophyta > Magnoliopsida > Sapindales > Sapindaceae > Dimocarpus > Dimocarpus longan. The sequence goes on from CM041026.1 coordinate 2,857,584, forward strand.
TTCTTGCATCATATTCTTCTCATCTTCCAAGGAATTGATGGTGGCTTCCATGGTAGCTTTCTCCTCGGGCCAATCCGCAATCTCTCTGAGAAGTTTCATGTATGCCATGGACGACTGAAACGAAGTGTTACTCAAGACAGAAAGGACAAAGAAGGAAGCAACAGCAATAAAAAATGAAAAACTTACGAGCATGTCGTGGAAGCCCAAATAATTAATCAGCCTCTCGCCCTTCATCTTTTCCTTATAGAGGGCCGGTTTCTTCATTCCCAGGAATTGAGGTGTGCGATCTAAAAGATCGTTGTAGTATATCCCTGCATCAAAATCTTGGGTTTGCTCTTCAGCAGCAGAATCCGGCTCATGTGTCCGTTGGCACTTGGTAGGGGGTTCTGTCGTTTCTGAGTCGGCAATCCCTTTGCCTTTATCTACGCTTTGGGAAACCCCAATTTATTGCTTCTTCTCCACCAAAAGTGCCTACTCCTTCAACTCGTTCTAAAAAAACTGGGTTTCGCGTAATAAGTTTTTGATATTCAACAACCCTCATTAAAAATAATCACACAATTGCTGGAAGCAGGAGTAGATTGAAATGCAGTATCTCTGTGAACGTCTCTGTTTGAAGATTTCCTCGCCACCGATTTCTATCTCATAAGGCGAACAGGAGACTCGTCAGAATCTTTTGGAGAGGTGATTATGAAGGAACCTCAGCAGCAGGGGGAGAATCCGAATTCCTAGCAGCTTGGTCAGATTTCTTTGAGGCAGAAGCCTGACCGGGTAAGGGTTGTTCGAAATGAAGCCTTACCATTTTTGGAGTTTGTGTATTTACTGGATGTGGAATTTCCTGTCCGGAGGCTTCAAAAGCAGAAAGGATTTCTTTATCCCCGTGAGAGCTCAAATCAAAATTTTTGTCTAACAATTCTTGGTCGGTCGGGGGAGCAAGATAGTGTAGTTAAAGCAGGTGTTCGGAAGGCGTTTGATCATCCGAAGGAGTTTTCACTTCTGAGAACCTCTCCAGCAGAAAAAACTCCCGGTCTGACAGAAGAATTTCACCCCTGGAAACGTCTGCGCAAGGAGAACATTAGTAACAAGCAGAATGTGAATAAAATAAATATAAATGTGAGTACACTTACTGGGAGAGAGACAAAAGGAAAAATTCTTCAAGTTTGATAAAGACAGACATGACATATAGAACCATCGCGACTTGTAGTCTCCTACATTGGATTTCCCGACCCCTTGAGGAAGGTTTACTTTGTAAGGAGATTTTTGGGTCGAGGTGTAATAAAACCCATCCTTCCTATCGGATTTAGGGCCCGTAGTGCTCTTAAATAGAAAAAGATGTTGGATCATCGCAGGAGTCGGAGGAGGAGGGTCGTTTTTAAGGAAAATTGAAGCTAAGGTAGTAAGGTGAGCGTAAGAGTTAGGAGTAAGTTGAAAAAGTGGCTAAGTTAAGATCGTTCAGAAGAGTGACCAAGTAAGGATGAACCGGAAATCTAAAGCCGGCTTCTATGTATTGGTGGCTAATGGCAAATAAACCTTTAGGAGGAAAAGCCGTATGGTCAGAAGCCTTTGGCACCATAGCCCGACAGCCAGAAGGCAAGGAGAAGCCTTCAGCAATAGTTTCAAGATTGCTGAGGCTAAGAGAAGACTCGTTTCTGAAAAAGAGGGTGCGAGCAGGGGAAACGCGATGCTCAGAAGGGTCTGAAGCAGCCCCACCACTTTGTGAGGTCGTGTTATCAGTATCCCTGACTCGATCAAGTTCCTCCTCGGAGGCTACATCAGTAGACCCCACCTTATGATCGCGACGACTACGACCAGACATCTACAAAAATTACAGGAAAATTAGGTTGCAGAAAGCAGACCAGAACTCAGTATTCAAGGGTAGCCCTACTTCTCTAAAAAGACTAACCGCGCGTGCAAGGGGGCTGCCAGGAATAAGAAGAATCTTATTTGTAAACCTAATAGATTACAGGGAACGTTGAACAAACTAACGGATTCTTAAACCCACCATGGTGAGGAAATCAGACGAACATCAACGACGAAAGACATACATGGATGTAACCTAAAATAGTTAAACGAGTATCTACCCCAGATTCTTTAAGCAAAATCATGTTAAGATGCAGCGAAAATGCTCGCAAGCAAGAGTTTATGCCTAAACAATCAAACACATGCAAGCAACAATCTTAATTAAGCAGATTGAGTAAGGACACGAGAAGTTACCTTGAGTATGAAAAGTTCCGCCGGAAAGTGAGAGAAGAATGGATGCAGTAAAAACGCTTGTCTTCGAAAATGAGTGGAAAAGATGAAGATGGAGGGACAAGGGGTTTATATACAGCTGATGTCTTGAAACCCCAACCGTCAGGACAGAGCATTCGAATCGTCGTCAGTAATTCAACAGTACAGCACGAAAATCACGGTTTCGTCATCATGAGCAGTCATCGAAAAGACGCGCATTTAATGCATGCAGTAATGAGCGTGACGCTTGGGGAAATGCCATGTGGCGCAAACAAAGTAACATTCAAAAAGAGGCGACGGTCAATGTCCCGCTAAAAGAACCCTAAAAATAAGAAGTGTTGCTTTCAGTATAAAAAATGTACTAAAAGCAAGGGGGCTAGTGTTGTGGGCATTTTGGTAATATAGGAAAGCCCAAGAACGAAGGCCTATTGAATCAAGAAGCCCAGGAAGTATTGGTCAAGATGGTCAGAAGTCAAAGGAAGGAGTATAGCCATTCAGTAACAGATATACCCGAGCACTCCTAATTACGCGGTAGATTATCTTAAAACATTAATTATGGAGTGATTGTATGAAAGTTTGGCCGGTAGACAAAAGCATAAAGATAATCTGTTCGTAATCAAAAGGCTGTTCGATAAGTGCCCTTCAAGAACTATCACAGCGATCAGAAAGTATGCTCGTGTGCTCGATAGTTTTAGCGGTCAGGAAGTCTGTTCGTCTGCTCGATAGTTAAAGGAACAGTTAAGTCTACTCGTTTGTTCGGCAATAGAAACAATTGATTCTTGAAGTAGTCTGCCCGTTTGATGCAACGTCTGGTCGCTTAGCAGGCTATCCATTAGAGTTGACCGGTTGACCTTTTGGAAGGAGAATCAATTCAAAACAGGAAAGGAGTCGACTTACCTATTTTCATTCAAACTGAATCTCTACATTCTTGGAAATTACTATATATGTGGAAGAGATAATCTCGAGAGATATTATCTTAATTAATATATTTTATTTTTTGCCTTATCTGTAAGATTCTGAAGCCTATTCTGATTGTGACATCTCCACTATAAATAGGAGATAGAATTCAGTGTAAAAGACAGAGTGAAATAAAATAAAATTACTCCGAGAGTGAGAAGGGGTAATTGTCGTGGATGTAGGCCATTGTTCTTGCCGAACCACGTAAAAGTCTTGTTGTGTCCTGTTTGTGTTGGTCCTGGTAGTATTCGTTTCGTGTGTGTGGTTTGTTGTATCGCAGATATTGGGTTTGGAGAACCGGGTTGACCAAAATTAAGTGTCAACATAATCTAACTTCACGAAAAACATTAGAAATTTTCAATGTGTAATATCATATGTGATGACATTTGCTTATTTTCATATGTGTATTATGACTGCCCATTTTTTGACATTAAATTACTTGGAAGTTATTTTTTTCTTTTTTTAATAACTGAAAGGCTACCAATAAATGATATTGACAAATGTCTAATGCAGTTTCGTCATTATCACTTCAATGGTGAATGTTGATTTTTTTAAAAACAAATGTTATAAAAAAGAATTCTACATTACTCTTTATTATTGTTGGAATAATTTTCAAATTAATGTAACATATGTGTTATATATGTATGAGAGCTTCTAGTTTTATGTGTATGGGAGATTGTAGAAAAAAACAAAATTACACAAAATGCAGACTACAAACAACTTGTATGAGTTTCAGTTCCTAAAAAAATAATAATAATAATAAGTAATCTAACTTCATGAAAAACTAATAATTTTCGGTTTAATTATAAACTATTTAATCATTTAAGTAATCTAACTTCATGAAAAACTTATTAATAATTTTCAGTTTAATTATAAACAGTTTAATCATTTAATTAATTTTATTTGAGGATAATAATGCTTTTTTAAAATATATTAATTTATTTATAATATAGTTACAGTTTAAATAGGAATTAAAAGTTAGAGTTTTAATTTGATTAAACAATCCTATTCCTAACTCAATTGATAAAATAAATTAATTTAATTTATAAAAATTTATTTATTATGAATATTTTGTTTTTAGATAAAATAATTGGTATTAATTTAACAGATTAACATAAGATGAAATTATGATAAAAGTAGAAGTTTTTTTTTTTTTTTTTTTTTTTTTTTTTTTTTTTCAGTGACATACTTAGCAAAGAAAAGTAGCGGCAGACAACATTTTAATTTGGCGCCTAATGATTTGGTTGGTTACTTCGTTACTTGGTTATTGTTGGTGCCTAATAATTTGGTTGATTACTTGGTTACTTGGTTAAGTTGATGAGATATGAGAGCCTAGTAAAAGTAAACTTGAAAGCTGTTAAATATTTATTACGTCCTATAAATTAAAGCAATTTCAGTTCCAAAGCCTGCAAATGCTTGTCTACTGCATCCTAGGCTGTTTTTTAATATAAAATTGATTCTTTCAATGGTCAATTAACAACTTATTAATTAAATTAAATTATAATATAATCATACTATATCTTATTAATCAAACGTCCTATACTTTGGACTGGTTCAGGTGAAGAGAAGCTTTTATGTTCATTTGAATAGATAATTTTTTTTTATTTTTATTTTTTTGTTTATAATGTATTTGAATGGAAAGGTTGTGCCTTTGTCTATTTTACTTAAAGAACTATAAGGAAAAAATATACATTCGATTGATTCAAATAAAATATGACGTTATATGTTATATTAAATTTTTAAATGGATAAATATTTCTTATCAATTTTTAATAGGTAACACCTCTTATGGTAACCAAATGATAGACAACTCTCATACTATTACCTAGGTTTAAGTGACTACATTACAAATAATATTTAAAAAATAAAATTGATAGGTAATTTTTTCTTTGTTAGCAATAAAATTGATTCTCCTAATTTTTTTTCTCTCATATAGTTAGTATTGAATTCAAACTCAAAATATCCATAAATAAATAGTACAAATGAAATTGGTGCCTAATAAAGATAATATGTAAGCAGTGGATAAAGCAAAACAATTTTCATTAATTACTAAATTATAAGCACATCACAAATGATAATATTTTAAAAATAAATATTAATGTTAATTTATATAGAAAAATAACTTACCTACTATTGCTTTATGAACAAATTGTAATCCAGTGAATTGAAATACAACAAATTTCTAAATTAGCAAAAGAAACATAAGGTCAGTAGGTTCAATTTAAAATCTAACACGTGTTAATTAGTAAAAAAAAAAATTAAAAGAGACATCAATTGAATTAATTGAAGTAACAATAATAGATTAAATTGAGAGATGTTTGCACTAATTTTATTGGAGATGAAAAAAATTGTTGTTGTACATAGCTCTTTGAACTATGGCTTTTAAATTAAAAATCTAATGCTATTTGAACTATGGTTTTTGAATTGAAAATATCAAAAATATATCTACTAACGTCTTTTATTTTGAAAATTTAAAATCTTGCTTAACATTTTCATATCTTGAAAAGTCCTAACAGTTTCTAACATGAAGTTTTGAAAATTTAAGGCTAGTTAGATAGTTAGTTACCTCTATAATTATATTATATTGCATAATATTATTTTTGAAATATATATTGGATAATATTTATGATTTAAAAAAAATTATGAAAATTAAATATTCATATATCCCATAGTATAATTCGCTAGCATTATCATTTTCTACTAATTAATTTTGTTGTCATTGGATTGTCTTTTATTTATTTATTTATTTATTACATTGGGATGTCTTTTAACTTATTAATTTTAATAACAAAAATAATATGCATCAATTTCACTAAGCCCTCTTTGACATTTTAATAATACAGAAGACTTCTCAATAAAAATTAATTTAAATTAATTTTTTAGAAAAAATTTAATATTTTTTTATAATATTATAATGTTACTTTTGCTTTTGGACATAAACATTACAAAGACAATTGTTGTTATCCTTTTAGTAATTAATTTTATTTGAGGATAATAATGGTTTTTTAAAATGTATTAATTTATTTATAATTTAGTTATAATTTAAATATGAATTAAGAGTTAGAGTTTTAATTTGATTAAACAATTCTATTCCTAACTTAATTGCTAAAATAAAATAATTTAATTTATACATATTTATTAATTCTGAATATTTTTTTTAAATAAAATAATTGGTATTAAATCTAATAGATTAAGATAAGATGAAATCATGATAAAAGTAGGATTTTTTTTTTTTTTTTGGAAAAATGGTTGGCAAAAAAAAAAAAAAAAGTGGGGGGAGATAACATTCATTTGGCGCCTAATTATTTGGTTGGTTACATGGTTATTGTAGGTACCTAATTATTTGGTTGGGTTACTTGGTTACATGGTAAGTTGATGAGAGATGAGAGAAGCATAAAAGTCAACTCAGAATCAGCCTATAAATTAAATCGATACCACTCAAAACCTGATGTGGTAATTTCATTTATATTATTTGTTTATTTTTATCCTCTCATATAGTTACTATTCTATTAAAGTCAAAATATCTATAAATAGTACAAATAAAATTGAAAATAAAGATAATAGCAAAATAATTTTCATTAATTACTAAATTATGAGGATATTGTGAAAAGTAATATTTTAAAAATAAATATAGATGTTAATTTATATAGAAAAGCAACTTACCTGCTATTGCTTTACGAACAAATTGTACTCCAGGGAATTGTAATTCAACTAACTTTTGAATTAGCAAAAGAAATATAAGATCAATAGATTCAATTCAAAATCTATCATGTGTTGGTAAAAAAAACATAAAAAGAGACATCAATTCAAGCTGAAACAAAAACTTACAAAGCATCTGTCCACTGAAAATTGTAATCAACTTGATATAGATTAAAACTCTTTCGAATGCAAGTCCTAAAATGAGAAACTAGAGGGCAATATATTCAATTCAATTAATTGAAGTAACAACAATAGATTAAATTGAGAGGTGTTTGCACTAATTTTGTGGAGATGAAAAAAATTGTTGTTGTATATAACTATTTAAACTATGGCTTTTAAATTAAAAATATTAAGCTGTTTGAACTATGGTTTTTGAATTGAAAATGTCAAAAACATATCTACTAACATCTTTTATTTTGAAAATTTAAAATCATGCTTAATATTTTCATATCTTGAAAAATCCTAACAGTTTCTAATGTTAAGTTTGAAAATTTAAGGCTAGTTAGGTAGTTAATTACCTCTCTAATTTTAAATTATATTGGATATTATTTTTTTAAAAAATATATATTGGATAATATTAATGATTAAAAAAAAGGTTATGAAAATTATATATTCATATATCCCATACTACAATTGGCCAACATTATCCTTTTCTCCTAATTAATTATGTTATCATCGGCTTGTCTTTTTCTTTTTCTTTTTTTCTTTGTTTTTTAATTACATTGGATTGTCTTTTAACTTCTTTTAATACAAAAAATAATATTATAAATTTCGACAGGCCCTCTTTAACGCATGAATAATAGAGAAGACTTTTTATTTTTATTTTTTAATTTAAATTATTTTTTTAGAAAAAATTATTTTTTATGGAAATAGAAAATTTTAAAATTTTTTATCCAAAGCTAATTAATTGATAATATATTGACCAATATTACCATACCAAAATGTTAGACTTACTAATTAACTATAAGTTTTATGAAGAGATTGTGATAGAGTGAAAGACATGCCTTTTTATTAATTAAATAAATGTATTCTATAATTTGGCATTAAAACATTTTTATGATTTTATGGATGGAACGAGGGTTTCACTCAGGCCCCCCGTTCTTGCACCTAAACCCGTGAAATTTTGAGGGTGATGACCCAAGTGTGAGTGCAAGTTTTGTCAATCCCACCTAAATTGGACTTGTTATAATCCCTACCTCATACAAAAACACACATACATAAGTAAAAGTACCATAATCACTTTAATTATAATTGGATATGAACTAAAAGCCATATATTTACAATGGACACTCTTATTACTCTCATATAAGTACCATTAATTGTTATTTAATCAAAATAACTTATTCCAAATATCCTTGTTTAACACTGTTCCAAGTAAAATAAAAATAAAATTGAAACATTTAATTATACAGGGTAAATATGTTTAAAATATCATGAGATTATATTAAATTTTATAAATATATATAATTATATGTTGTAATATATCTATATTTTTGGAGTTAAAAAAAAAAATTATTCAAATATTCTAAGCCCCTTTTGTAAAAAGGAAAAAAAAAATCCAAATAACTTATCCATTTATCTATATAGGTCACATAGCTACAAATATATGAGACACATGAGTATTTTAAAAAATTTTCAATAAATTTGTAATACACATGTAAAATTTGGCAAAAACATTATGAATTATGTATTTATTTGAAAAACAATGTGATATTTAAAATTTTAAATTATGCAATCACAATCATATGATGTTTGTGGTATAATAAATTGGTTCATTGAGTTTTATAAATAATATATATTATAGTTAATTGATTAATTTATTTTTTATTCAATTTCTTCTTGAATTATCTCATAATATGTCAATATTATCCATAGTCTCATTTTTTTTAACTTATCATTTCATCAATTAAATAAAATTATCCATTTATTCCAAGATTTTTTTTATAAATTTAAACATAAGATTTTGGTTATGGTGTCATAAACTAGTTATATGAACTTTTCGATTGTAAAAAAAAAAAAAAAAGTTAATTAATTAGTTTATTGATGAAAATCTTAAATATACCTAAAAAAAAAAGCAATTTAATATTATGAAACCAAACTCACGTTGCATTTTCTTCAAAAAAAAAAAAAAATGCTAAAAAACTCACATTCAACATATTAACTCTTATCTCTTCCACTCAATTGTCAGTTAATAAAACTTTCATATCATTTTTTCTCCATTTCAAGAACTGCAATATATATGATTTTCCTTCAACAATTGATCATTCAACTTGTGATTACAAGCAACAACTGATCCTTTCAACTTGTCATTACAGGCTGCTACAGGTAATTCATGATAATGACTTTTGGATTTCAATTACTTTAGTTTTGTTTTTAAAAGAGAAAATCAGTGATTGAGGGTTAACTTTCTGTTGTCCAGAGGATATTCATGTTTTTCCGTATTTTATTTTTCAAAACATTGATAATTTATTGGAACAGTTTCTCCACTGTATCTGTTGCGACTGTGATGGTTTTTGTGTAATGTGGAATTGATCAAAAGAAGTCGTGGAAGCAATAAAAGCAACTGTTGCTTGCTCTCAACAGGAACGGTAACTATGTTTTTGAGCAGTATTAAGTACATGTAGTTGTTGTTTCGTTTTTGTTTGTTTACATAGAAAATTGCAAAATAAGAGTGTTATTTGGTCACTACTCCATTCATGATCATGCAAGTGTTGCAATTGGAGAAGCTGACTCATCAACTAATCATTACTTGACAATTATTCGTAACCAATTACTTGATATACTTTCGCAACAGTTCATGCTTTTTGTGTAATTCAACTTGTTCTTTTTTTTTCTTCATTTTTATTTTTTTTAATTATGAATTTTTTTGATTCCATTACTGTATTTTTGGATCAAATATATGGTGCCACTATTGCCTTGTCATACTCGTATGTATTTAAGTAGGCTTAAATGAGACTTTTTAGATGAGTTGCTGTAAATAAGAAAGTCCAATTTCTATAGAACATAAATTAATATTGACGAGACCCTTCTCGAATCCCTTCTTTAGACCCGAGAAAAACCCCGTAGCACCTCGAAAGAATTCCCACAAACCCTATACTCGACCTAAAGGAACCCCGTCAAGGCACCAAAAATCATTTAGTTAGATATATTAATTTCCTTTACAAGGTGACGGTGATAAAATTTTTTCGCTTTTTAATAAAAATTTCGACAGCATGTCGTCTGTTTTCTAAACTATGTCATCCTGCAAGTTTCAAATACAGTTTATAAAAACACTTCTATGAAATTCATTTCTCAACTTCTGGAGCCTCCGACTCCTTTCTCACAAACAACCACAAACAAATTAATAAAACTTGAACACTGGATTTCATAAAACGTTAACAAAACGTTTTAACTAATGCATCCATTATTTCTTCAAAATATTTATAACTATGTACATCAACACATATACATGATCAAAATAACAAGATATATACAAGTAGTAGGTGTCGTCCTATATGTCCGCTTGCACGCCTGACTGAACCTCGTCGGTTAGACGACTAATTCCTGCACCTGTTGGAGAATTTTTTTAAGAAAAACATTTAAAGAAAAACGTGAGTTTATACTCAGTCATTGGTAGTAACTTTTAAACTAAAACTCATTTCTACGTTTAAACCTCTCCCAAAAATAATTTAATAAAATGAAAGTATTTTAGAAAAATACTTTCTAAAACTCATTTAAAATTGCTTTTGAATCTCGTTCTAAATTTCTTTCTAAAACTTTTTGAAATCTTTTCTTAAAATTTTTTTCTAGTTCTCGCCTAAATGGTAACCCAGGGAATATCTACTCCTGGCGTGGTAGCAAATAAAATCTAGCTAACCACTAGGAGTAGGGATCTACCATGTGTAGTCGCCGAAAGCGGGCCTACGCTGCGAACCGACTACACTACCCTATACGTGCATACGGATCACTCATACCTCGCTTACACATGAGTCAACTAGACTCAAATCTCATTGACTGACTTCCTCTCATCTACCGTATCACACATAAGGCATTCGGCCGGGTACTAAACTGGGGCTAGGGTAAACCATAGACTATTAATTTTTTTTTTTTAATACACTAAAATATTATAAATCTCAAGGCAGTAAGTCTAAAATCTTTAATTCTAGCACATTCTCATATACATAAATAATAAATTAAAATCTTTATGCTAGAATTATAATATAAATTCAATTAATAAATAAATAACTATTTATAATAAATTCTTTTAACTTTAAAATAAACTTTAAGACGATATAAATAAAAACTTGTAGTTCCACTCACTACACGTCCTCGGATAAAATCCGAGCCTCCTCCGTATGTCTCCGGAAGTCTCCGCTTTTACCCTAAACATCAAATATCCATTTAGGGTCACTTAACTCATTCAAATAACATTTAAAATCAACAAAAATCTTATTATCTTTATATATATCCTTTAACGCCTAAACTTTCGGATCTCAATTTTTATTCAACCGGAGTTTTCGAAATCCGTTTTCTCTACATGAATTCTACTTATTCTTCCCTAAGAATACCTCAGTATACTCAATTTCATCGTCGAAAACTCGGAATGAAAATAAACTGGATTCCCTTACTAACGAAAATCACTTTTCGCTCCGGATTTTTGACAACTTCAAAAATCAATCCTCTAGTATTCTAACACCCAACTATGTTTAAATAAATCGTTTCGAATGTTAAACGAACGCGTTTCGAAAGGTTTCAGAAACCGCCATTTAACTCATCTGTTTAGCTCCGAAATAGATCCTAAACTTTTCGTTTTCGAAATCTAACTTCAAAAAATTATTTCCTAACCTCTAAAACATCCATCTAATGTCTTAGAATCGAAAACGGAATCAAATTCCATAAAAAACCCATTTTTCTCCACGACTTTCCTCTCTCGTTTTATCTATTTTTCTTCCATCAAATTGCTCCAAAATTATACCAAAATCATCCTCACATATCCCTCTTATCATCCCTAATCTCAGATTCGAAAATAAACGAAAGAAAAAAAATGGGTTTCATACGAAGTATCAAGTTTAAAACTGAGATAACTCACCAAATAGGCGATCGTTTTGTTTCAAATTTGTTGGGTTAGCTAGAGGAGATGATGAGGAACAACTTTCGTGAAGAAATCATGACGAAATTCGGACTGAATCTTTTTCCTCTTCTTCCTCTCTCTCTCGACGCATAAAGCTCTCTTTTTTTTTTTTCTCTTTCTCTCTCTCGGCTCACCCGACTCTCACTCTCTATTTTCTCTTTTGAATTCACGGCCAAATTTTGTTCAAATGAGACAAATAATATAAATATATATATATTTTATTACTCAATTACTAAAAGATTCCTCAAAAAAATCTCACTTTATAACCTCAAACTTTCAGTAATTATACTAGTGCCCCAAAATCAATTTTATTGGTCCACTTGGCACATTCTAATCCACTTATTTTTTCAACCAATCCATGGATGACATGTGGCACATCCATAGCCACTACTTTTTAAATCACTTATCTCATTTCTCCTTGGTTGAATTCCGTGAGTTCACCTCGTTTGATTAACACGTAAATCTCGCCTAATCACTTTGTAATCGTACCGGGGTCAACCAAATGATATCCGACTTGCGATACGAAAATATAATAAACCTCAAATAACACTACTGGACGCCTACGATTCAACCGTAATTCAATTCGAATATTTCTAGTACCATAAAATAATAAATCTGGGTGAAAATTTAACCTAAATACAATTTAATATACTATTCAATCTGAAAAATATTCTGAAAATATTCCATGGTTATCTAAACTTCAAATTGACCATGAAATACTCTAATTGGGTCCCTTACCTCTCAATCCTATGCTTTGCAAAATTTTTGAATAAATTTTAAGTCACGAAAACTCAATATTCGGAAAATAGTGCAATTTGATCTTTCGGATCTCCTGAAACTCAATCAAACGGATTCCGTTTCATTTCGTTTCAGTTCCCTCAAGGTCCATGACCTATTTCGGATATTTTCGGTTCTTAGGGCTCTTTTTTGAAAATCACTATTCATCCAAAAATATTTCCGTTCGAAATACTATTCACCGAAAGTTTTCGTTTTTTTGCCAAAACAAACTCTAAAATTTTATATACCCTAATCGGGTCTTAAATTATTCTTTGGCCATATTTCTGGATCAATATTCCATATCCTACTCAAGTACATGGAATATAATAGAAAATCAGGTTCGGGATCTATCAAATATTATATTTTTTTATTTATTCTTAATATTTTCTCATTTTTTTACTATATTTTCTTTGTTTTATATTTTCAGCTCATTGTTATGTGCCTTCTTAGTTTCTTGTTTCATGTTTTTTGTATGTTATCATCTTATTTGTTTGCTTTTTTTTTTTTTTTTTCTTTTTTCCACAATTTGATATTAAATATGTGTGTAGATATGTTCTTGTATATATGCTTCTTGAGTTTTAAATATATCTACAAATGGGCTTATATAGGAAGAAAATCAATGACATTAGGAGTTGGATTGCATATGTTGAGCAATTAATATGTTTCTTTATGAGCAATTAATCTTAAAGGTTGTTGTTTAGTTGTTTTCAACATTCAAATAGCTTTTTCCATATATTTTACAGAGGGTAGTTAATTTAATACTGCTTTAGCAAATGTATACGAGAATTGCTTATTAATATGATCTAAAATAGTGCTCCTACAAATTTTCAACAGCACCTTTATCTTGATTTGTATGGTTTTGCTTCTTATGGACATAGCTTATCATGACTTTATATTGTTTTTTACATGCATTTTTATTTGTTTTTGTCTCTAAAAATTTATAACAAATTTTATATTTTTAGTAAAACATTATATTATTCATACATGAATTGGTTACATTAGAATTTCATTTATCTAATAGTCACTAGAATGCTTTTGAGTTTGTTTATCTATAGAAATTTTAATACATGACTTTACACATTATTTGAAGTTATAAGTTTTAGTCATATACAATTATTTACTATTTGTTTTTCATTTTCATAGGTTACAATGTGTTTTCTTTTTGGGTTTTGTTAATCTAGTTGATCATTTGTTGCTTAATGCTGACTAGCTTTTTATTAACTTTTATGTACATCCACCATGTTCACACATCAATATTACTCATGCATAGATGTGCACAAAAGTAATTGGTTTTAATTGTATAATATAAAACTTTTAAATGATTGGGAAGTCTTTAGAAGCCAAATCTATTAATCTTATTATTCTTTACAAATTATATAAATAATTCATTTATTAATTATGATATTGTTTATATAATAGCGGGATCTTGAGACTGGAGTACTTCCTGATCATATTGATACATTCAAGCTTACTCGATAGGATGAAGAAAATGATAAATGGGTTGATGATGATGCAAAAAAAGCTTATGTAAGTGAACATATGTATTTTATAAGTTTTGTTATTTATTATATTATTTGATTATTTATTTATTTTTTAATGTTTATGTTAAGGATGAGATGAATATGCTTCGCACAAATCCTCCAGAAGAGTTACAACACATGTTTGAAGATGAAATTTATGACTATGTGATTGGAGAGTCTCCATCCGGCTACATACATGGATTATAAGCTGGCCCCAAACCTAAACGCTCTTCTGGAGTGACAACACGTAGATGTGCACAACTTGAAGAAGCTATAAGAAGAGCTGAGGAAGCAGAAATAAGATCTGAACAACTAGCTGATGAGTTAACAACAGTAAAAGCTGAATTAGTTGAAATACATTCAAACTTTAATGAAAAACTTCTTGAAATTCAAGCTCAACTAAGAGGTAATCTCAAAACTTTTTTTATTTGGTCTAACTAATAATTTTATTATTTATATGAATTTACAATCTTAGTTACTTAAAATAAAATAGATTGAATTTTTACGTTGTTTTGGTTATCTATTGGAAACTTATATTGGTTTTATTTATTATGAGCATTAATTAAATAGTTTTAACTCTTATTTGAAAATTGAGTTGATGTCAATGAAAATAATTTTTTAAAGAAAATTTGGTTACATTACAGAACGTGGCTTAGGTTTTCACACCTATTGAAACAATCAGACAGGTAATTTATTCAATATAATATTTTATTAATTGTACAGTATATTTTTGATTGCCTATTTTTGTCTCGTTGTACAATACTAAAAAAGTTGGTTCATTGGTATTTGATAACATTCTATAATTCCTTTCATTTATACTTTAAAATTAAATCATTATAGTTTCACATTAAATATTATTAGAGATGTATTTCTATACATTAAAAATCTCTTTGTTTTTTCTATGTTTTGCAGATCGATGGTTATTGGCTTATGTCAACAAGATGCATCTTTCTGTTATAGTTTGCATTTATTTATTTATGTTGAATATTTTACAACTTCGTATTAGTATTTTGGGATGTTATGTTATTTTATTGGTATTTATTGGCTTATGTCAATGACTTGATCTTTTTTATGTTGGATATATTATGCATTTCAATTAGATTTTATGGATATCAATATTAATTTATGTTGTTTTTTTTTATATATTTTATGTACGATTTTATCAGTTTAAGAAATGAAATTTTGAATTTCAAAATTTGTGATCTTTATACAATAATTTCTTATCATTATTAATAAGTAAATATAATTTAGTTATTTATCAACGATTATAAATTCAATATATTATGTATAATGTATGCAGAACTTGTTAGTTGGTGCCATTGGTGATCAAACTATAAGTTTTATGATTAATGTATTAACCAATTAATATCTATATATATTAGTGACAAAATGCAATGCTTTTGTGACATAATATCTTATGGCTGTTGTGGATAATTTAGCGATCAGAATAATCGGGCCCAGAAAGATCTACAGTGCAGGCCTAGTGGCCCAAAGGCCCAATGATCCGTCATCCTTCCAGTCCATCTCCCTGACAAGGGGCCCATTTGTGATCGCTCGACATGACCGCTAATCGCTATCGCTCAGCCTGTTTGTTGATTCTGACCACAAGCGTCGATTCTGAGCGCTGGATTGTGACCGCTGACTCCGTTCGTCATTCTGACCGTTGGCTCTATCCGTCAGAATATCCGTCAGTTATGTTCGTTCAGTCTGATAACTGGTCCTAATCGCTGACCGCTGGCCGTGTCTACCAAGCCTATTAGTCAGTTTATCCGCAATGATTGACCGCCTGTTTGCTCATCGATTCTGTCCGTTTAAGATATCCGCCAAGAGGAGTCATCCATCAGACATGCTCACAAGTCCTCATCGTCCAAGATGATCCGTCTAGGATGAACGCTAATCTTTGAGTGTGACCGTATACCGGCTCATTCACTCCCGATATTGCCTGCCTCATTATCATTACTAGCTACGAAAGTGTTGACTCGTAATCCACTTCCTCAATTCTCCAGGTAGCTAGACTCATCAGAGACTCATTTATTCTCCTAACCGACTTGGTATTTTACCCGCTGGAAGATCCATCTCCGCCATGCTCCTCAAAGTCGCGAGTCAACAGAAGTCAAAGGTGCCATACAGGATGCAGCTCCAAAACGTTCCATGCACGCTATACCAACCAGAAGCTATGATCAAGATCTCGATAGCCTATCATGACATATTCAGATCAGTCACCCGAAATCTCCCTTAGGCAGACCTCAGAAGCGACGGATTCGATCGCATTAAATGTATTTTCGACCGCATTTAATGCACTGTCAGTCGCATTAATTGAGATCCCGGCGCATTAAATGCGGTTCATCATTATAACTGTAGCTTACTGTATATTCTTGTCTCATTCCATTTTACTATAGCTCCTCCCCTTTCTCTATAAATAAGGGAGGATTTTCATTGTAAAAAGGGGGATCCCCGATTTTGAGTGTCGTTACTCTGTCGAAATAGTGAGAGAGTGAACAATGGACGTAGGCATCTTTTTGGGCCGAACCACTCTAAAAATCCCGTGTATTTTCTCTTCACCTCTGACCTCTTCTTCTCATTCTTATTGTTTCACATGCAACCTATTAACGACCCGAAACTACAGCTTGGGCCCGAAAACAACCTCGTTGACTAAGGAAACCTTGTTCCGACGTTAACAATGGCTAAAAGAATTTATATACACTATTGTTATTGGATTCTAGGTCTACTAAATGGATTTAAAAACAAAAATAGTTGATTTTAGTAATCAAAAGAGTGGTCACTAATTATAAAATTGTTTTAGTGACCAAATCTTTATTACTAATCAAAGAACTCTATAGTAAGAAAAAAATAGATAATTTGTGATCAACTTTCACATTACTAATTATATGCACATTAGTGACCATTAATTGTGTATTTGTGACTAAATTTTTGTTGCTAATGTGTATCATTAGTGACCAATTCCTCTTTAATTTTACATAAATATATTATTTTAATAGGACCAAGGAATAGATTTAGTAATGAAACTTTTTAACTATGAGTAACAAAAATGGTGGTCACTAATGTTCTCAATAATTAGTAACTAACTTTTTTTATTGGTCACTAATTGTCTTTAGTATCGAACTTTAAGTAACGAACGAGAACAAGAACTTTTTTTGTCATTAAAACCCATTAGTGACAAATTTAATAGTTTTAGTAACCATATTTTTTGTTACTAATTATGCAATTTTTTATAATGTATTCGGTGTTTGAAATGTTTAAATGTTGGTAGATTGAAGTCCTATTCAAACACAAAATCAAGTTACAAATGCATTTGAAATTTCTACAAGCAATGTTTCTACCTATGTTGGTAATCATAGGAGCAGCATTAGGGAAGGTGGAGATGGGAGGAGAAGGACAATGTAGATGTACCCATACACCAAAATGCTGCTCCTATGATTCAGGTGGGAGGACAACCATGCAAATGGACTCCGACCACACCAAAATGCTACAAAACATTTCTCCATTTTTGAAGGCAATGTTTTTGTTTTTGTTGGCAATCATAGGCGGAGCATCAGGGATGGTGGAAATTGGAGAAGGAGAAGAATGATGAAAGTGTACATGTAGCACACCAAAATGCCGTAAAAAGCCACCCGTGTAAAGTAATGTATTGTCACTCACCATCCCTCATTTGTTATGTATTTTTAATAAGTGTTGATGGTTTTAAGTCTATAGATGTTTAGGTTGTAAGTCTGTTGGTTTTCTTGTGGTTGGTAAAGAATGTGGTGTAATGGGTAGTTATTATCAAATCCAAAGTAAGCTAAAATGATTCCCAACAAAAACAACCATCATAGTCAATTGAAAAGAAAAAACCCTCAGGTAGATGCCATTTTGAAGACAAAGGAATAATCGGAGAAGCGAGATGGTGGTGGTTGAGGTTATGAGGTGGAGGTGGTTGAGTAGGGTGTGGTTGAAGTAGAGGTTGAGTGTTTGAAATGAGAGTGTGCTCTCTGGATGTGGAGTGAAATGGTGGTTGAGTGGGGTAAGTTTGAAATGGTTGAATTCTGAGATGGAGGGTGTTTGATGGAAGACCAAGTCATTTTGAAGACAGACGAAGTCATGAATTGAAACAGGGAAATGGGTTTGGGCGGTCATGAGTGGGGTGTGTTTGAGATGGTGGAGGTTGTAAGAGGCGAGATGTTGGTGTGAACGAGCGATGAACTAGTTGTGTTGTTTTTTTTTTTTTAACACAAAAAGAGCTTAAACAAAGTTAAACCACAACAATGTTACAACACGTTGCTACACCAATTTTATCTTCTAGATAATGCTGTTGATCTCTATGGGAGCTTCTTCTATCCAGTGGTAACCAATAGGGAAAGAGCCCGCGTAGTTTGCAAGAGCAACAACGACCTTATTCGCTTCTCTATAAATATGACAAATAGAAATTTTTGAATCCTTACCTAACATCATTTTAATTCCTCTTACTAACTAGTAGTGGCTATTCATTTAATCCAGTTGTTTTTGAATCAGATGAACCACACAAACACTGTCAACCTCTACTCGAAGCCGTCGAATCCCATCATTCCACGCACTCAACAGCCCTTAGAAAAGACCCCACAGCTCAGCTTCTAGTATGGAACAGCAGCTTATCTTCATGACAAATCCTCCTCGCCAATTTCCATCCAAATCATTATTTATCCCTCCAGCTTTCGCTTGTCCTGTACTTGAATTAAAAGCTCCATCCATATTAAGTTTGAGAAACGATCAGCTTGAAGGCATCCAATAGATCCATCTCTTTTCTCTTTCTGGTCTACCACCATTATCTGTCATCGTCATAATCTCAATTGCCATACTTTTAATTTCACTAATAATGCTTCCAACTCTACTTGATATGGAATTAAAGATGAAATCATTTCTCCATTTCCAAATTTTCCAAATTGCAATTCCAAATTTCACATCTCGATTTGAAGACTTTTGATTTCTCGTCTCTTGCAATAAATTATTGCACAACCATGATCTAAAATCTGAAGTGAAGAAATCATGATGGAGGCTTGAGGACCTCAAACCAATCTAGATTTATCGAGCAAAAATGCATTCCAGCAACACATGTAGCAGGTTTTCGTTCTCATATTTGCAAATATCACATATATGATCATACTCAATACGCCTCTTATGCAGCTCATCTTTCGTATTTAACCTTCCATTCAATAAAAGCCAATGAAAACATGTATACACTAAGGTCCCTTCCATTTCCACGCCAATTGCCATCTCAAATTCACTATCTTCCATTCATTTTAATTCAAAACATTATAAGCTAATCCTACTGTGAACTGACCATGTTTCGAATGTGCCCAGTATATTTGATCTTTTTTCCCTTCATCCATTCTAGGCGTTTTTGGTGCAGCAATTCTGAGTTGGACTGCCAACGGTAATCGATGTACAATACAATGCCAATTCCAATTACCATCACAAGTAACATAATCAATCATTAAACACACTATCTTATATGATGGAACCAAGTTATTCACATAAAAAATCAGAGTTTACAGTTTTGGAACCCAAACATCAAGCCAATGTCCATCGGATACTCGTCACTAACTGTTTCCATGTCTTGCCAATTTGTCTCCACAACAAAGACCCTGGCGTTCTATTGAGATTATCAGGGATCTTTGTCAAATCTAACTTGTATTTTGTTTTCAGTACTTGAGCCCACGAGTTGTCAGATTGAGTTAGTATACCCCATCCCAGTTTCATCAATATCGCCTCATTCATTTTCTCCATTCGTCAAAGTCCAAGTCCCCCTCGATCCTTTTGTTGGCAAACAGACTCCTAACTAACTAAACAATATGTAAACCAAATCCCAAAGGCAAGAATCCACCTCACATATTTGCTTGGACTCATGTTTATTTCATTTAAGTTGTCCTAAATACATAAAAAAAAAGAAGAAAAACTAATTAAGTTTAATTAAAAAAAAAACTTATGTTGAAAATTTTGAGATAATGTTTCTCATTTGGTATAATTAAATAATGTAATCAACCAACCAAATATTTTTATCAAATTAATATCTTAATTGAACTTGTTAGAAGACTGAATTTTTTTATAAATTAAAATTTAATTTGATCAACAGTATACAACATGCTAAGTAAATATAAAATTAATCATTAATATTAATTTTTCATTGTTTCATTTTATAATTATATAATATTATAAACAAACTAAAATTTTCATTTAAGTTGACATCTTAATTTGAACTTGATAGAATTTGAATTCTTCAAATAATTTCAAATTAAAATTTGGTCAATAACAGTATACAAACAACTTCCAAGGAAAAAAGGAAAAAACAAATGAGATTGTTTAGTGTGAGGTTTCATTTGATTTCTCAAATATTTGAATTCCTTTCTCTATTAGCCGTTAGAATTTATGGACTATGACTTGCACTTATAGATCTGGAGGTTGATTACAAATTTCATTTTCCTCGGGCTCTTCTTAATCAATTTTGGAATTCGCCTTTTGATGATATAAGTACCAGTTGCGAAAACTTTCTATCTATATGCATCAAAATGGTTTGATTTCAATGAAACTATCGTGGTTTTCCAGCGTTACAATCTTGTGGCCATTTGATAACTGCTGGAAGGATGTTCTCTTGTTTTTTAATTTCCCTGAACATTTGTACTTCCCATGTAAGTCTTAATAACTTTGTAGAGCAAGATATGGAATTAAAATGGAGAAGGGACCGTTTAAAAGACGTATAGCACACTTTAATTGTTAGGATTATGTGCCCTAAGAACTTATAATTTGTAATCGTTTAAATTAATTAATAAATAAAATATATTTATTTTTTTCGATTTATGTGCATTTATGAAATATTTGTTTCATACAAATATTATATAACATCCATGATTACTTATATAGTCTCAAACTAAGTATATAAATGTTAGATACAAGAGGATTTAGTTTGAGATCAGTAATCTAAAGAGTTCGTAGAAAGTAAACAAAGTTAGGTACTTTGCTTGTGGTAAATCTACGACTGTGGTCCATTTAGTATTTGATATAATGATCTTATCTGGGATTGTTCATGTGGCGATATGAAAATGGAGACACCTTATATAATAGAGATTATATATGACTGGACTATGATAAAATGAATTTCTTATTAATATCAGTTAAATAAATAAATTTATTTTTATTAACTAGATAATCTTATATGGATTGATCTTAATCCTGAATGTTTTATGGACTCTTATTTGTTGAGTTATGTCTTTTGATTTTCATAGGTGAGATTGTTATAAACTTATGGTCAATAAACTTCATACTTTAGAAATGTGATTTAATGAGTAGTTGGGAACATTCTAGTGTATTGGAATCCAGTTTTTCCTATGAGAAGTAGATGAGTAGTTCACTTAAGTGTTGATTAGGATTTTGAACAATAAGAGCGCTTGACTTTCTATTTATAAGAAAATGGAAAGATAAATTTATAAGTTATTATGAATATATTGTTCATTAGAGAATTAATGGTACTTAATGGAATAAAATATAATTAGAGAGGTAGAACAGACTTTAATAACTTAACTCTAATTATGAACTATTCGTGGAGGATCGAATCATATGAAATGATTAAATTGATGGACACTGAATATTTAGATTGTGTAAAACATTTACAATTTTGAGAAGGCAACTTGTGTATTGTAATAAGCGTTTGCACGGCTGGTATTGCATTCAGGAAATCATCTTGGATAAATTTTAGATGGGAGCCGAATAAACCAATTACATAAATAACTTAGCTAATTGTTTGCTTATTTAATACATGGACCTTGTAATCTTGTAAACCCTCATTATGATATGCATATATCTATACATACATATATGTTTGAATATGTGCATACAATCTACATCAGTCACTGGAGATTTGTAAATTTAATTGCATTGCGAGATGTGATTGAGTTGCATGATTGCCAATTTTAATTGAGAAAATGTATATTTGTGAAATAAAAGAAGTTTGGGCGGTGATTCGAAATAGTCGAAGTGAAATTTGTTTTACAGGTAAATTTTGGGAAATGTAAAAAACACAATTATTATGTTGTCAAAATTTTTATAAAAATTGTTATGAGAAAATACGAAAAATTTACACAAATCCTAACCATTTTAAAAAAAACCAAAATTTTAAGTTACAATTTAAAATCAATTTTTAATAACGTAAGCAAAGTACACTTACCTCGATTCACGTAAGCTCAAGTGTCTTGATGAGCCTCTTGTGTCTCACTCGCTTGCTCGTCACCTACATATCAATTTTTCATTAAAACTTACTCAAATACATGACTCAAAACTTAAAAGAATAGAGTTTCTAATGCAATTGCTCTATTGAAAACCCTTTATACTCTAACATTCCCAACTCAATTTTAACTCAACCGAGACTCTCTGATTTCGATTTCTTTGCACAAACCTTATTTGTTATCACCTAGGGTCACTCTGGAATGCTCAAAATGGTCGCGGAAAGCCTGGAACGAAAAATCGCTGTTTTTAGACCCCTTAAAACCGAATCTGTGCTAGGGCCCAACCTAACGATTTTCTTCACTCTATTTTCATTCTAATCATCTCTCTAACTCACACTTAGGTCAATCGTAAAACGGTTTCAAAACATTCTAATTATCGAGGGTTGAAATCTATGAAAAACGCCTATTTTTCAACAATTTTTAATGCATATTTTTGCATCCCACATGCAATGATGTCATTTCTTTCGTATCTAAGGTTTTTTTTACCCAATTATGATTGAATGCCTTCATTTCAAGATTAATGATTGCATTTACATTCATAACTCACTTTAAGATTACAAAGGTACACTATTTAAGTCATAATTTACTCCGTTTTTATCCAAACCTTTCCCTTCAACTTTCTATGGTTTGCTATCACATTTAGGCATGTTTTGAGGTCTAAAACAATCCCAAATAAGCCCAACTAGTGTAGGTCTCTATGGCCCTTCATCTAGGCTCAAAATTCTCAACTTGCTTCTATGTTTTTCCTTTTTCGATTATAACACTTTTATGTGTTTTTATAACATCAATTATGCATGACTTAAGGCTCAAAAGGGATAAAAACACAATGAATTCACACACAATCCCTTTGGTCGTGACATGTACACACACTCATATCATTTAGCTTTTCAATTTCTCAAGTAATTTTCTCTCAATTATTTCATCAAACACTTAATCTACATGTCATTTTACTTTCATCAAACTTAATTCACAAGTTAGGGTTTTGTTTACATAAACTCTAACCTTTTTCCCATGCATGATTTATCATAGTTTACATCTCCCTTTTTATATGTTTAAGTTCTACACTTAATATAGATAAAATCCCCATCAATTACACATAAAAAACAACCCAACTATCAACACACATACAAATCCAACTAACTTCAAACTTGGAGAATTTAATGAAATCTTACCTAACTCTTTCTTAGGGTTTGATTTCCTAGCTTGGTTTGCCTTAGGGATTTGATTTAGAGCAAGAAAAATGGATGGAAGATCACCTTTCTCTCTTTCTCTCTTGTTGCCGCCACTTCACTCTCTTCCTCTCTCAATTCTCGATTTTTGCTTCTTAAAATTTACTAAGTGTTGGTGACTATCACCAACACACACATTTATATAGTCACTTGTGATATTAATTACCATCTTGCTCTTAGTCATCCAATTTACTAATAAAATTCAATAGTTTTTAAGTAAATTGTCAAATTTTCATATATTTAAATTGTTAAATTCACTTAATTAAAGTTTTACAACTTTGCTATCTATTTATATTTCTTATTCACTAAATGATCGTTTTGCTATTTTTATTCAGTAACTTAGCTTCTAAAGCTAGAAAATGTAAAATTGAATATAGGGGTTTACACCTGTTTTGCAAACATACACTAAAAGGAAAAAGTTTCCATCCATTTTCTGTAGAAAAGAAATTTAAAGTGAGAGTGGTACCTCTATGAGACCCTTTTGAGTCAAAGTGAGGGTTTGATTGAGTTCCATTGTGGTGATATGGAACCCATCAGATTTCGCATAGGGACTCGGGGCGGATCCCTACATATTAGGCCAGCATCGGGATTACACCATATAAAACTCTTAAAGGAAGAAAATGTAGAACACCGATATGTTGGGATACGATGGGTTAAAGGAAATTGTTAGGTCCAAACATCATTTAAGTCACCACTAAAAAAATCAAAATCATCAGAGATAGATTGAAGATATCTCACGATGGACAGAAGAGCTATGACGATAAGTGTAGGAGATATCTTAAGTTTGAAGTTGGTGACCGAGTGTTCTTATGAATTCACCATGGAAAGGAGTACTTTGATTTGGAAAACATGGGAAGTTAAGTTCGTAATATATGAAGCCATATAAGATTATTGGTAAAGTGGTGATAGTGGCGTATCGCTTAGATTTACCTCTAGAAATTTCCAGGATTCATGATATATTTCATGCTTTTATGCTTCGTAAGTATCTATATGATCTTTCACATGTTTTAGTAGAGCAACTAGTGGCGTCAAAGGAAAAGTTGACATATGAAGAAGAACCAGTTCAGATTCTAAATAGAAGAGAACAAGTATAATGTATGAAATTTATTCTTTTAGTGAAAGTTTTAAGGAAGAATCATACCACGGATGTGACATCCCGACTCCCAAGATCGCCACTCAATCGGTACTGTTCCCTCCCCTGGGGATTTTTCTCGCCTCCCCCACCTCTCGAACCTGGCACCTGGGGTTTAATACCAAATTCTTAGAGAAGTGGGTACCAATTGAGCTACTAGCTCAATTGGTACCCACTTCTCTAAGAATTTGGTATTAAACCCCAGGTGCCAGGTTCGAGAGGTGGGGGAGGCGAGAAAAATCCCCAGGGGAGGGAACAGTACCGATTGAGTGGCGATCTTGGGAGCCGGGATGTCACAATAAAAAGGCGCCTTTTTATTGTGACATCCCGGCTCCCAAGATCGCCACTTCCTGTGACATCCCGGCTCCCAAGATCGCCACTCAATCGGTAGCTCAATTGGTACCCACTTCTCTAAGAATTTGGTATTAAGCCCCAGGTGCCAGGTTCGAGAGGTGGGGGAGGCGAGAAAAAAATCCCCAGGGGAGGGAACAGTACCGATTGAGTGGCGATCTTGGGAGCCGGGATGTCACAGGAAGTGGCGATCTTGGGAGCCGGGATGTCACAACGGAGGAGAGAAGATAACTTGGGAACATGAGGATCAAATACCGATTTAGTATCTGGAGTTAATTCAGATAGACATGTAATTTCAAGGACGAAATTTCATAAAAGAATAATGATTTGTAAGGCCCAAATCCTAGAAAACCTAGAAGATTTATTTAAGAATTTATGAAAAAAAAATGTAAATGATGAAATGAAGTTAAAGGGCCAAACCAAAGAGCCCAATTTAAATATGGTTTGATATCATTAAGCATGTTGTGTGAAGGTGTCAAGATCAAGGAAAAACATTATTTAAAATAGACAATACCACAAGTGGAGGCTTTAGTCATTATGTGGTCAAAAGAAGAAAATAAACAAGTGATATAGGACAAGCCAAAAGCAAAGTCAGGAAAAAAAAATAGTGGGAATTTCTTTAAAGACAAATAGAGATAGGAGTTAGAAATAAGAGGCAGCTGTATATAAATATACATATAATATTATAATCAAACTGAGAGGCAACTGTGCCATATATATTTATATATATACATTGAGCAAAAGAATATCACGAGTGAAAAAGGGAAAAGGGAAAACAAAATAATTGGAGCAAATTTTTGGGTTGATTTGGTATGCAATTGTAATATACCCTCCCCATTTTTGTATTGTAAACGTATTGTACACTTGTACCGCATTTATGAAATGAAGAAATAATTCCGAATACCCTAAAATGTAAGTGGATTTTGATAGAATTTCTGGATGTATAACGAGATTCCAAAAAAAATTTCAAAACAAATCGGAAACGATTTCGAAGTTAAATGGTGGTAAGACAATTTGTAAACTCTTGATTCTATTTACGGTTTACTAGTACCACTCCAGTAGTAGTTTTTAAAATTAAATTTATTTTCGTATTGTGAGTAGGATGTCGATTAGAGGACCCAAGAGAATTAGGGAATGAGATGAGAGAGTATATGGTGAGATAAGTTTACCATCCAAAGTAAAAAAGTTATAAAGTTTATCTAATGAGAATTAGCCTAGTGTAACTTAGTTTGTGGTCATTAGAGAGCCATTTGGAGCCATTTTATTGATGGATAGAATAAGTGGGTTACAATGTGACAAATGGATCGATTAGAATTCATTTAAGGGTCAAAATGAAATTAAGTAAAGTTCAAGTGGTTAAATTGTAATTAAAAGTAAGGTTTAGAAAAATTGTTCACTATAAATAGAAGCTCTCATTCAACTTTTCCTTCCATTTTCATGTTCAAAACCTAGAGAGAGAGAGAGAGAGAGGAGTGGTGCTGGCCATAGAGAAGAGAGAAACCAAGGGAGATTAAACAAGTTTCTTTAATAAGTTCATCACCAAATTGATTCTTGTCATTAAGCAAACTATTTGTGGAAGTTTGGAGTGAGATTGAGGTCTTAATAGGTGAGTTTCCTTGTCTTGAATCAACCTTAATGATTTAGAAACCCATTCTCTAACTTCAAATCTTAATTTGAGATTAGAGATTGAAACTAGGTTGGTTGGTGATGATTTTGGTGTGATTATTGTGATAGAATTTGAAAGAAAAGTATGAATTCATGTTAGGGGGTGTCACGACCAAAGCTAGGGTTTTGTGACTCAATTTTTGTTTTCATGTTTTGAGCTTAAATCTAGGCCTATTGGAGGTTAAGAAACCATTTAGAAGTGATAAAATTAAGAAAATCAAAGTGTAGAGTCAAGTTGAGTGTTGTTAAGCTTAGTTGAAGGGCATTAAGGGATTTTATGTAAAAGCCTCTTTTTGTTGAATGAAATGAATATGTTTGATTATATTTGAGCGAAAGAATGTTAGATATGAAAGAATTGAGCTTATTGCTCAAGTGAGGTAAAAATGTGCTATAAAAAGTGTTGAAAAGAAGTGGTTTTTGGTTAAGAACGCCCACCCGGTAGTCGTTTCTTTTTGGATTCGCTTCATGACTGACCTAAATGCGAGTTAGGGAGATGATAGAAGCGAAAATGGAATGAAGAAAACCTAGGGATTGCTCCCTAGGTAGCATTCGGCCAAAGGAGGTCTTATTAGATTTTTCATTTCGAGCTTCAGAAAATTATTTCGAACATACTGAGGTGTTCCTAGGTGATAATAAATAGGATTCATAAAAAGAAATCGAAATTCAAAAGCATCGAATGAGTTAAAACCTAGTTGCGAAGGTTTAGATGTAAAGAGGATCTTATAGAGTTAGTTGTTTTGGAACCTATTTATAGCATTGTTTTAGTGAATTTATTGATTATAAATGAGTATTGGATGTTTTAGGATGAAAGCGGAAAGTATCGAAGGATTTCGAAGGAGGATTGTCTTTGATCAAAGAGTGTTTTGTGAGTAAAAAACTTGTTATTCAAAGCGTTATTGTATTTAAATTTTATTTCTTGTTTATATGAATGAATGTATTTTAATGAATGTTCATATGAAATTATTCATTATGTAATTAAGTTGTTACTTGACTAAACTCATGATGAAAATGAAATAATTAATGGTGGAAATATAAATTGAGTGGATTGGTTGAGTAAAATTGTAGCTCTAGATCATTATCTTCTTGGTTGTGTGTATAGTTTACTTAGTTATATTTGTTAATTACTTACTTTAGCATAGTTTATTAAATTCATCTTTTGTTAGTTTAGATAAAGGTAGTTGAGATCAATTTTGGTTTAATTTTGGTGATTACGTAGCTTGAGCAATTTTTATGGGAATGATGCTCTACTCATCGTATATTACTTGTTGGGCCTATATACTTGCACATATTTTTAGTGTATTTTATGCATTAGAAATTTGCCCTATCTAGGGTAGTATCACGGTCCCCAACTTTTTCTTTGGTTCGATAGTTGTTTGCTTTTTACCACTGTCCATTACTAAAAGATAAAGTTCAAAATTTATAATTAGTTAGTTAAAAATGGTAAGGCAAACAATTAATGTATGGTAATCATCAAAATATATGATTATAATAAAAATGTTACTAACGTTGATAATAACATGATGATTACAAATTATTTTATTTAATCGTAATATTAAACGAATTGAAAATTTAGTAATTTTTCTTACAAATTATAACACTATACCTATAACAATTCAAATAATTAGTTACATGTTTTATAAATCATTAAAACAATAACCCATTACAGCCGGATAATTGAAGACTATAAATTCTAATAATGTAAAAGTAATCAATTACACATTTTACACTCCATTAAAACAAAATTTTTCTCCTAATTATTTGCACTTTCTAGTGTACAAAGAAGAGAACTAGATTTAGACAACATAATGATATCAAAATAAACATGCAAAACCTCGAAGTTTAAAGTCTATTCTAAAAAAAAAAAAAGCACAAGCAGAAAATCCTCAGACCACCAATTAGAGGAGACATTCCCAAACAACAAAAAATATTGCTTCCAACCCATTTACAATTTGCATATGCAGTCCAAAATTTATGACTCCTATCATTGTCATTTTAAAAGTCCTAATACAATTGTATGAACAAGACATGAGAATGATTCTATGAACTAAAAATTTAATGCTAACAAATAAAAATTATGTACTCTATAAGCTGCTATCACTAACAAACAAACAATGCTTCCACTAACAAAATATCTAATAAAACAAGTTAACTACATGCAATCAAACTACCTCATTGCTACATGTGTTGTCCTACTTTCGAAATATGATGCTCTACTTGATCAAGATGAGGATTTTAAAGAAAGTTCACTTCTAACATTACGTTGCAATGTACATGGATGTTCAATCACCACAAGTGAATGTTTTAGAAGTACCTAAGCTGGTGTTCATCCAGATGTAAGCCTAAAAATTGAATGTAATGAAAAAATGACAGGAGACTGAAATCAATAATGGAAGAAGATAGGTTAAAGAACGATTAAATGAAAGCTAGAATGAAAGCAAAAGGAGAGGAGAATGAAAGCAAGAATGAAAGAGGGAAGGAGAGTTAAAGGAGAATGAAACAAGAATGGAAGAGTCATAGAGGACGTTGAAGAGTTACAGGTAGTTGATCATCAAGAAATGATGAATGAAAGTCGGTTAGGAAAGGAAGAATGGAAGCAAACGATCACTTGGGTGTGTGCACGTAACATCCCGATATTTATTTTCGTCCGATTAGTATTCGTTGATTTCATAAGTAATTTATTAAATGAGAATAAATTTGAATTTAATGAAATTTGCGCGATTATAAAATGTTTCGATCGTAATAGGCAAAATTGAATATTTTCGGAAACGTTTTTCCGCATAAAGAATTGTTTTCGAATTTAAATAAAATAAGTCAAAGAATGGGAGGCTTAGGATTGGAAAATGAGTAAGTAAAATTTGATCGTAACGTATGGGATAATTTTGGGTTGAATAAAGAATTTATTATTATTATTATTATTATTATTATTATTTTAAATAAATTTTTAATGGAAATTAAAATAAATTAATTATCTGTGGATAAAATAAGGTTATGGATAAGTTTGAATGAGATTGTGGAATAGTGGGTGGCAAGGGTGTCCAATGACATGGTGACAAGTGTCATTGGGAGTCAAATTGAAAATAGAGAAAAGTTTGAGATCAAAGTGTAAATAAAAAAAGGTTTTGGGATATTTTGTAATTATGAAAAATTTTGTGAGTATTTAAGGGGTGTTTCAGTCCAAATTTTTTTATTTTTTCTTGCTTCAGCTGCCTTCATCTTTTTGCTTCTGTCATGAGTCTCTTCTTCCCTTTTCTTTTCATTTTCGTTGTTTTTTTTTATCAATAAATTCATCCAATCTTTTGATTTTTTCATCATCTACCCATTTCAAGTTTTAAATTCATCAAAACTCATCCATTTTTTCAAGTTAATTTTCACTCAAAAAAGGTGCAATTCGAGGTATGTTCGTGAGTTTTTGATTTCTTGTGATGGGTATAGGTTAAAAATGGTTTAGATAATCCCTACAGCATGTAAATTTAAATATTTTTGCATTTGATCAATTTTATGTGAATTTTTGTGTTGAGATTTAATTATTTTGAACTCTAGATGAGGGTTTAGTGCGTGAGACTTTTGGGAAGGCTAAGGAGGCATGATAAGCTCTTCTTGAAGGTGTGAGAAGCTTTAGAACAAGTCCTTAAGGTTGGTATACACATACTTTAAAAATTTTCTTTTATTAGTTTAATTTAAATGTAAAAATCCTTTAAAAAATTGATGAATTTATTCCTTTGACATGATAATTGATTATGGATAATTTTTATATGTCATTTGTATACTCTTTGACTGATTTATGGAATGAAAAAGAATCTCGAAAATGATTTTCAAAAAATACACGCCCTATGTCCGAATTTAATATATATCGTGCCCTAGAATTATTTTTTTCATTTTCATACCATTTGTATGTTATTTGGATGATGCTTGACTGATCTAGGTGTTGAAAAAATCGAATCGAAAAGAAAAATTTGAAAAATTCCTTTTTTGAACCTAATTTGTGGTAAAGAAAAAGAGTAAGGGTTTGATTGAAATTTGATTCAAAAATTAAGAGCAAAATGATAATTTGAAATGGCCTAAGGTAATGCCCAGAAGAAATTCAAACAACCGAATAAAAATCGAAAAAAAAAAGTTATGCGAGTAAAATTTTATTATAAATTGTAAAGTTTTGTGATTATGAAAAATTAAAGAGCCGGCGTAAAACTAGTCATCGATAGATGGAGATTGATAGTTGGCTAACCAATAAAGTGATTATTAGCAGTATTGCACCATTATGATTGATTACAGACGTTGTATGATGGACCTTGAGAGGCATTGAGTTCCCGGTCTCGAAATGAAAACAGATTGTGATATGCGACCTGGTGGATAATCATCGGGCGATCGATGCTAAGGTTGCCGTTTAGTCTGGCAGATAGCTACCTTGTGGCCGATGTCAGGAAACCCGTTACCGATTCATGGTATCGTAATAAAATTTTACGAAGGGCTTTAATTAAAGAAAAATGGTAAAATCGTAAATATGTTCGAAAAATTAGGTTTGATAAAGTAAAATGTATACTAAAGGTGTAATATATGTGAGTATGTTATAAAGAGTAAGGATATTTGAAAAAGGAAAATATTGTAATTAGGTGTGACAAATGAGATTTAAAATGATTAGTGTTGTAATTTTTATTTATTAATTGATATAATGTTATGAACTTTTCGATTGTTGATAATTTTTAAATGATTAGTTTATGTATTACGAAAATATTGTTGAAATTCGTATAGTGTATTTTGATTTTGATTTAACGATAATGTACTGTTTTCAAAAATATAATGAGGATTATGATATGAAATTGAGTTGAAAGGATAATAGTGTAAATATGTTTAATAACGGATTTCAAAAAAGTTTATGTGATTAAAGTTTATATTGAATCATGTTTGATAAATGTGTTTTTGGAAAAACTGATTGTTTATGTATTTAGGTTTGATTTTAATGATGTAGTTACCATGTTTAAAAAAAAATGAAAAATAAAAAATAAAAAGATTAAAAAAAAACTTATTATGTTCTATTATAAATATTTGAAAAGTTATGAAATCCGGATTTGTGATTTGAGTTTTGAGAAAATGAAAAATAATGGGTAAAAATAATCTGATTAAAATTGGAAAGGAATGATATGTATTTTGTCTATGTAATTGTTAATGAAGTGATCGATTAGTAACTTTTAAACAAAAGTTTAAGAAGGGCGTTAAAAATATTAATTGAAAAATTTTGTGAATGGTAAATACATATAGATAATTTTATATATTTTGCATTTGAAATTATTAGTAAATTGGATAATTAGCGAAACTGATAAAAGTGTGAAAACTTGTGGAATATTAATTTGCCTAATTGACATTTCGATAAATGAAAATTATTAAACAAAATCATGTTATGTTGTTTAAGAAAATATTGGAAATGTGTATATATATACATATTTATATATGAAAAATGATTATTACGTATTTGATAAGTATAATTATTAATAATATGTTTTCATCGGAAATTGTAATAAAAATTCTTACAAACAGAGTTGATATGATTAATAATGAATAGCAGTATGCATTTTAGTATACGATTTTGATATTTGAAACTTTAATAACGTGTCTTCGTTAAGATTTGTTATGAAAGTTAAAAAAAATATATATGTGTGTGCATATATAATCGGATTTCTATGTTTAATAATAAATTTTATGTGTTGAATGTGTGCAATTATTTGTAAATAGATGGAAAATGATTATTAAGTAGTTGATATGTGTAATTAAGAGTAAATTGTTTTCATAGCAATGTGTAATACAATGTTTACATATATAATCAATATGCCTAATAATAAATTGTATATATTTTGCATGTATATTTATTAGTAAATTGATTTGATGGTGAATTTTAGTAACGAAAAATATTTGATGAAAACCATTTCAAATTGCCGCCAAAAGTAATTTTAATGCATAGATATATTTACTAGTTCATAAATATTATTGTGTTATGTAATGCTTATTTGAAATTGGGGAAAAGTTTAATTTTGTAAATTCATACTTAAAACGTGATTTTAATACACTTCAAGATTTGTGTTTTGAGAAAAGTTAATATATGGTAAAATTTTTGGTTTATTATATTTCTGAACTCTAAAAAATGTTGAAAACTGTGAATTTATATTATGAGGAAATAAAGTTTTATGATATTTAAATTAAGTGTACATTCACTAAGTAGAAATACTTAGCGTGTTCAAATTACAGCACACAGGTAGTTAAGTCGGGCTTGTTACCGAGACAAAGACGAAGCCTCTGCAGATACTTTACGAGTCACATCTGACATAACTTTTCAATAAGATTCACTTTTGTATTATATGTGTATATATGCATGGACACCATCATATATGTGTAAGTTTCTAAATTCAAAAGTTTGTAAAGAATAATGTGTATAAAGTTTAAAATGTTTGTAAGTGTTAACGTCGGAAAATGGTTTTCCTTAGTCAACGAGGTTGTTTCAGGGCCCAAGCTCCAGTTTTGGACAGATAATAGGGTGCATGCAGAGCAATGAGAATCAGAAGGGGAGGTTAGAGGCGAGGAGGAGGAAAAAACACAAAGAATTTTTAGAGTGGTTCGGTCCAAAAAGATGCCTACGTCCACTGTTCACTCTCTCACTATTTCGGCAGAGTAACGACACTCAGAAATTGGATCCCTTTTACAGTGAAAATCGTCCCCTTTTATAGAGGAAGGGGATATGCTACAGTAAACAGAATAAGACAAAGGCAAATAGTTAACTACAGTTACACTGATAGACAACATTTAATGCGCCGGAATCTCAATTAAAACGGCTGACAGTGCATTAAATGCGGTCGAAAATGCATTAAATGCGGTCGAATCCGTCGCATCCGAGGTCTGCCCAAGGGAGATTTCTACTGACCGGGTCGGATATGTAATGATGGGTTGTCGAGGTTGAGATCACAGCTTCTGTCGGATGTAGCGTGCATGGCAAGCCTCGGAACTGTACTCTGCATGGCGCTGTTGACTTCTGCTGACTCGAGACTTCCAGAAGCGTGGCGGAGACGGATCTTCCAGCAGGTTGAGAATCGAATCGGTTGGGGAAAACGAGAGAATCTCTGATAAGTCTGGCTACCTGGGAGTCGATGGGGCGAATGGAGAGTCGGCGTGTCCGCAGCTGGTCATGGCGATGAGGTGGACAATATCATGAGTGAAGGAGTCGGAACGCGGTCACGCTCAGAAACCAGTGATCAGCTCAGCCAGATAATCTTGGATGAGAATGGCTTGTTGGACATCTCTGATGGGTAACTCCTCTTGGCGGATACCCCAATCGGACAGGAATGGCGGGCAGGCAGGCGGTCAATCATGGCGGAAATCTGGCGAGCAGGCTTAGCTGTCACGGATGGTGGATATCGACAAGTATGAGGGATGAGAGCCAACGGCCAGCGATAAGGACCAATGGTCGAACTTCAGCAAATAAAGCTGATGGGGAACATGGCGATCTGAATGGCGGAGAAAATAGCGGTCACAGCCAGCTTGCGGAACAGGCGGTCTGCAGTCAGAATGAGCGGTCAGGCTGGGCGATAGCGATCAGCGGTCACGGCAATCGCCCACTGATGGGCCCCTTCTCTAGGGGAACAGACTGGGGTGATGGCGAATATTTGGGCTTCTGGGCCGCTGGGCTTGCACTGTAGATCCGTCTAAGCTCGATTATTCTGATCGTTAATTTATCCATAAAAGTAAGTTATATATATTATTTGATAAATATGTAGTATAAAGTTTTATGGATGTGGACTTTGATATTTTAAATAAATGTTTATTATAATTGTTTGTGTGTTGAAGTGATCTGAGAAACGGACGGGTGGTCCGAAAGAAGAAGTTGAGAGTTGAAATTGTTTAGAAGTGTGTTTTCTATGTAGGTTAAATTTTGGCTTTTCAAAAAAACAGAGGAAACTCTGTTGGATTTTCTCAAACCTGAAATGTTTTAAATTGTTATGAGCGTTTTAAATAAACAATTTTATTTATAAACTATTTCAAATAAAACTTTCGTTTTAAGATGTTTAAGAATTCCCTAAATAAATTTTGTAAATGAAATAAAAAGACGTTTCAGTAAGAAATGTAACGTCCCTCGTCTCTCGATCCCATGGGAAGTTAGGGTAAGGGGTGTTATAGTGCAATAGTTGGAAACTGTCACTTGAGTGTGTGCAATGATTGGAATACACCATTTTACCTGTTCAATGGGTTTCTCGAATTTACTAATCAATTAGTTCAAGATTAAGTCTCAACCTTTGAATCTATTTTTTTAATAAATGAATCGTCAAGATTAGAATGTTTTATAGTCATACCCTTATATACCGTAGAATGTGCCCATATATACGTACATACACACATACTACGTATGTGCATATGTAAATATGAACTTATTATTGTTAATTCTATTATTAAAAACGATGTCAAATTTCTAAAATAGGTAGGCACAAGCTATGACAGTGAGTGGCCATCCCTTTATTTCTTACATTGGTATGTGCCTGACGGTAGGTACTCAAAACTTTTCTAATTCCTACGCGTTAATGTGATCCCACTATTGTTGGTTCGGACTTTAATAAAGTATTTAATTTCCTGAATAAGAATGGATGAAAAGCATTAGCATACCAAATATCTTGGGAGGAGTGTTAGCATTGCTAAGCAGCTAGGGCTCTGAATTAATGATCTTAGATGATTGGGGGGCAACTTGTTTTCAATTCAATGTGACAACGTATCATGTATGGGAAGTATAAAGATTGGTTGACCAAGTACAATTATGCATTCGGATATGGGCTCGACATGATAATTGCCTTTCAAGCTCCCATAACAAGCATAACTCTACAGGAATGGTATATATGGATGGTAGAGTTGATTAATATTGGTGAGGCTTAGATGCGGCCATTGTCCCTTTGCACAGTGAGTGCCCTATAGCTCTTGGTGTATGCGGAGAAGGTTGCCGCACTCTTTAATTAAGGAAATTATATAGAAGAATCAGAAAATTGCACTATTTTTTGTTTAGAATTTTCATTGAGTTCAAAGCCTTTACATCAAATACAATATATCTAGTTCGTCATTTTTGCTATATTATTGAAGTTTGCATAACCCAGAAATTCGGTAGCTGGTTCATACCTTTGACACATGGATATTGCTAACTTGTCAATTTTTTAATATATTAATAAAATGAAACAATCACTCAATATGATGATAAAATGTTCATTCAATTTAACAATTACTTATGTTCAAATTGTTACACTATGATCTTATTTGTTACAAAGCATTGGATAAATTCCAATCCGATTCCTTTTTTGTTTGTTGCATGAGATTGGATGTCTTCAATCCTATACAACTAATTTACCCTATTTTGGTAGGATAATTTTAACCCACCAATTACCAGTCTTGGACTTTTTTTTTTGAATATATTCTTTTTACTTCTTTCCTTTTTTTTTATGTTAATTATATAAAATATTAAAATTATATTTAATATGATTGTATATTAAAGTATTAAAAAATATATTTTCATAATAATTATAAAACAAATATTATTTTTAAAAAATAATTTTAAATCGTTAGGTTCGCTTTTCAAAACAATATTAAAATGTTTTTAATTTCATATTATTAAAATAATATGATATACATTTATTTTTCATCCAATTCCATAATACACCAAAAAATTATCAGTATTATTTTTAATTCAATTTCATACAACATCAAATACATTACATATTTAATTCATCCAATCTAATGCTATTGTATCTGTTATGGATAAAATAGCGATCAGAATATTTAAGCCCAAGCAATCCACAGTGCGGGCCCAATGGTCCAAACGCCCACTTATTCGCCATCATTTCTGTCCACTCTCCTAGAAAAGGGGCCCACCAGTGGGCACTTGTTGTGGTCGCTGACCGTTATCGCCCATTATGACTGCGAATTGTCTATTCCGCGAGACTGGCTGTGATCACTATATTCTCCGACATTTGGATCGCCGTATTCCCCGTCAGTTTTATTTATTGAGGTGGATCGTTGTTCCTTATCGCTGGCCGTTGGTTCTCATCCCTCAGACTTGTCCGCTGGAACATCCGCCATCCGTGACAACCAAACCTGCTCGCCTTATTTCCGCCTCGATCAACCGCCTGTCAGCCCACTATTCTTGTCCGATTAAGGTATCCGTCAAGAGGAGCCACCCGTCAGAGATGTCCAACAAGCCATCCGCGCCCAAAGTTATCCGTCTGAACTGGTCGCTATTTTCTGAGCATGAACGCGTTCCGACTTCTTCACTCACGATGTTATCCGCATTAATGCCGTGACCGGCTGCAGATATGCCAATCCAGAATCCACTCCATCAACTCTCCAGCCTGCTGGAAAGGTCCGTCTGCCTCACGCCTTTGGAAGTTACGAGTCAGCAGGAGTCAACCGCGCCATGCAGAGTACAGTCCCAAGGCTTGCCATGCACGCTACATCCGCCAGAGTCTGCGATCATGACCTTGATGGCCCATCAGGCCGAATCCAGTTCAATCATCAGAAATCTCTCTCTGGCAGACCTCAGCGACGGATTCGGCCGCATTAATTGTGTTTTCGACCGCATTTAATGCCTTGTCAGCCGCATTGATGAGGTTTCCGGCGCATTAAATGCTGTCTGTCAGTGCAACTGTAGTCAACTATTTGTTTTTGTCTTATTCTGTTTACTGTAACATGTCCCCTTCCTCTATAAAAGGGGGAAAATTTCACTGTAAAAAGGATCGATCTTTTGAGTGTCGTTACTCTGCCCAAATAGTGAGAGAGTGAACAGTAGACGTAGGCATCTTTTTGGGCCGAACTACTCTAAAAATCTTCTGTGTCTTCTTCTCCTCGTCTCTAACCTCTCCTTCTCATTCTCATTGTCCTTCATGCAACCCATTGACCGTGCAAAATCGTGAGCTTGGGCCCTAAAATAACCTCCTTGGCTAAGGGAACCTTTTCCTGACGTTAATATTTTTGGCGCTAGAAGGAGGGGCTCATCTTCGGTTTCGCTATCTTCCATTCCATTAGCTTTCGCAGCGTTTTCTTTGTTCGCCATGGTTAGAGGGAGGATTCCTAAAGACTCCAATGTAGCAGAAAGCCGCCAGGAAACTTCAGACCATCGACTAGCCATGCCTGCGGGAGGAGTGTCCAATAATGGCGCGGGGCCATCTAACGTGCTTGGGATAGGAAATGCTCAAGGTGGGGACGCAATGCAGGTGATGCAACGACGACAGGAAAGACTGGAGAATACCATCGCGGAGTTTATGGGTGAAGTTAGAGCTCTGTTCCGAAACCAAGTCCAACCTCCTCAAGTTCCCCCCCAAGCCGTTCCGGAGAGAAATGTTTCCCCTAGAAGATGCATGGGGATTCCTGAGATGAGCAGGAGAGGTGCCAGGGAGTTTGAACAAGAAGGGTCTGTCCATTCCTATAGCGTGCATTCCAGCGCTCATCCCCCACGAGCCCACGATGGGCATAGACCGGAGCAGACCGGCCGCAATCATGATCAGATCCCGGCCCATGTAGACGGAGCGGGACCAAGACCTGGTGTAGGAGGGCGAGCTGGTAGAGACAACCGATCCCCAGGCAGGAGAGACGGATACTTCGTTGTGGGAAGAACTGAAACGCGGGGTACGATGGTGGCCGAACTCCTCCAAAGGGTCCGGCAGTTGGAAGCCAAGCTAGGGAAAGGTCCCCATTCGCTGTGGAGATTGAGCTGGAGCCGCTCCCCCCAAGATTTAAAGTTCCCAACATTCCCCAATATAGAGGAAGCTCAGACCCCTACGATCATCTGGACGCCTTCAACATACAAATGGACCTCCAGACAACAAATCCGCTTGTGAAGTGTAGAGTGTTCCCAGCTACTCTTGGGGACATTTCGCAGACATGGTTCAGAAGTCTCCCACCGCGCAACATCAATAGCTGGGAAGAGTGCCAACAGAAGTTCCTGAACCAGTATAAGGCGCTGAAGAGACGGCTGGCGCCACCATGTCACCTTTCTACCATCTGCCAACACCCAGGTGAGCCTTTGAAAGAATACATTAACAGGTTCAGACGCAAAGTGACGAACGTGGAGAGCCCTACGGATGAAGGGGTTTTGTCAGCCATCTCGTCTGGTCTGAAGAAAGATGGCAAATTGTACGAGAGTATATATAGGTCCCCCGTCAAGGATCTGGGTGAGTTCTATGACAGAGCTGAGAAAGAAATCCGGTGGGAAGAAGTGACGAATCCTAGGAAGGCCAGTTCCCAAAGGAATGAAGCCGGTACTTCCAGTCATGGAAGGAAAAGGAGTGGTGGAGATAGCAACCCCGGAGGGCGAAGAGAAAACTAGCAGGTTGCCAAGAAAGCCCGAAACTGGCGGAGACCAGACAACAGTCTGGGAACGGAGCGGCCACGGTATCGAAGCCGCTATAATACTTACAACGCTCTGTCAGACACCCAAGATCGGATATATACGACTGAAAGAGCAGAGAAAATTTTGGGTGTCCGGCTCCCCTTCAGGGTCCGGAAGGGCGGAGAGACAGAAACAAATTCTGTGCCTACCACAACGACATTGGGCACAATACCTCTGACTGTTGGGCACTCAAAGATGCCATCGAAGAATTAATCAGAAATGGCCGCCTGAAGGATTATGTCGTGAGGCCCCCGAGGCGACCTTCTCAGCAGCAACGATCGCGCCAGCATTCAGAAGACCCTCCCTTTCAAAACCAGCCAGAGCCGAATCCTAACCAAGGGTCCTCCGTTAGGACCATCCATACGATCCATGGGGGACCCTCGCAAGCGGGAGAATCTAACCGGTCCCAAGAGCGATTTGTGCGGGAAGCGAGGTGCGTCCAACCTGGGAAGCAGGGGGAGTCGGGAAGACCTGCCAAGAAAGCCAAGAAGGTGGCAGAGGACATTGTGTTCACTAATGAAGACGCGCGGGATGTCCGCCTCCCTCACAATGATGCTTTGGTAATCAGGGCCCGTATCGGTAACTCAGTGGTGAAGAGGATCATGATAGATACTGGCAGCTCCGTGAATGTCATGTACAAAGACTGCTATGACCAAATGGGGATTGGTGACGATCAGCTGAAACCATCCTCTGACCCCCTTTACGGATTTACTGGAGACTCGGTCATTCCTGTTGGACAAATCAAATTGCCCTTGACCCTCGGCGATGCCACCATTCAGGCCACAGTGTTGGCTGATTTCCTCATCATCAACTCTCCATCGGCGTACAATATGGTAATAGGGAGGCCTGCGATGAACGATCTCGACATGGTTGTCTCCACCAAGGCTCTCGCGGTGAAGTTCCCAACTCCCAATGGCGTAGGGTGTGTGCAGGGTGAGCAATCCATGGCTCGTCACTGCTACGTCGACGCGATCAGAAAGGGGTCCCAGGGGAAGAAGACGGAGGAGGTTCCGAAATGGGAATTGCAGGTAATTACTTCATCAGGGGTCAGTCATGATCTGGATCCCAGGGAATTCGACGCACATCAGAATACTGGTCCAGTAGAAGAGCTTGAGGACGTCCCGGTTTCGAAAGTTGATGCGTCAAGGTGTCTCAAGCTGGGTAGAAGCCTGGTCCTAGAGGTAAAGTATCCACTAATTAATTGCCTTAAGAAAAACGCAGATATATTCGCCTGGAATCACGGGGATATGGTGGGGATTGACCCGGACGTGATGACTCACAAACTGAATGTCAACCCCCGCCACCGATCGGTCTGTCAGAAGAGGAGACAAATGAATCAAGAATGCAGTGAAGCCCTGAAGGAAGAGGTGGATAAGCTTATGGCTAACAAGTTCATCCGAGAGCTCCAATATCCGGAATGGGTAGCTAATCCCGTGCTGGTGAAGAAGAAAAACGGAAAGTGGAGAACCTGCATAGACTTCACGGACCTTAACAAAGCCTGCCCGAAAGATAGTTTCCCTCTACCCAAAATTGATCAGCTGGTGGACGCGACGGCGGGATATGAACTCCTTAGCTTCATGGATACTTACTCAGGCTACAACCAGATCCCCATGGAGCCAAAAGACGAGGAATGTACATCGTTCACTACTGACCGGGGGCTCTACTGCTACAAGGTAATACCCTTCGGCCTAAAAAATGCAGGAGCTACTTATCAGAGATTGGTGAACAAAATGTTTGAAGATCTGATCGGGAAGAGTATGGAGGTTTACGTGGACGATATGCTTGTGAAGTCGGAGAAAGCCGTCGATCACGTCCACGATCTTGAAAGAATGTTCAGGATCCTGAGGAAGTATCGAATGAAACTCAATCCTCTCAAATGCGCTTTCGGGGTCTCCTCAGGTAAATTTCTTGGGTTCGTTGTAAACAACAGGGGAATAGAAGCTAACCCGAAGAGGATACAAGCCTTGCTGGACATGAAGTCGCCAAGAAATGTGAAAGAGATCCAGAGCCTGAACGACCAGATCGCGGCTTTAAGCCGTTTCATCTCCAAGGCCTCCGATAGATGTGTTCCGTTCTTTGAGGTGTTAAAGAAAGCCAGAAATTTCAAGTGGACCGATGAATGTGAAGCCGCCTTCATACAGTTAAAGGAATACATAGGGCGCGCTTCGCTGCTGACTAAACCAAAGGAGGGGGAGACTCTAACCATCTACTTGAGGGTTTCCCAGCATGCCTTGAGCGCAGCATTGATAAGGCAGGAAGGAAATGGAGCACAGGTGCCGGTGTACTTTGTAAGTAAGAAGATGGTCGAGGCAGAAGCCAGATACACCCCAATGGAGCTGCTCGCCTACTGCCTGGTGATGACATCCAGAAAGCTGCGTCCGTACTTCCAGGCACACAAAATTGAAGTCTTAACCAGGTATCCTCTGAAACAAATCATTCAAAAACCAGACACCTTCGACCGAATCATCAAGTGGGCCATCGAGCTCGCCTAATATGACATCGAGTTCAGACCAAGGCCGGCGATCAAAAGTCAGGTACTGGCAGACTTCATTGCCTAATTTACAGCACCGGCAGACGATCAAGCTGGAACTTCTGAAGGACCATACTAGGAGCTCTTTGTGGATGGGTCCTCTTGCGAGAGGAGCGCTGGAGCCGAGATCCTATTGATTAATCCAGACGGGGGTAAGTTCCTTTGTGCACTTAAATTCGGCTTCAGGGCAACTAACAATGAGGCGGAGTACGAAGCGCTGCTGGCAGGACTCCGCCTGGCTAAAAGGATGCAGGTGGAACGACTTAGAATCTTCAGCGATTCCCAATTGGTCATCTGCCAGATAAAAGGTCACTATCAGGCCAAGGGGGCGAAGATGGCGGCCTATCTGCAAGAGGTTCAGAAAGTATTGGGGGCTTTC
Source organism: Dimocarpus longan (assembly GCA_022984855.1). Taxonomy (NCBI): domain Eukaryota; kingdom Viridiplantae; phylum Streptophyta; class Magnoliopsida; order Sapindales; family Sapindaceae; genus Dimocarpus; species Dimocarpus longan. Next base: position 2,899,801 of record CM041026.1, read on the forward strand.
GAAGCATTCGAGTTGAACCAAATCCCGCGCGCCCAGAACTCCCATACAGACGCTCTGGCTCGTCTAGCATCCGCTCAGGATACGGACTGCACCGAAAGCATACATGTGGAGTTTCTGCCCAAGCCGAGCACCAAGTCTGACATGGAAGTGATGACCCTGACAGTGGCGGATGGGTCATGGATGAGCCCTCTGGTCGGTTACTTGTAAGGAGGCACACTGCCATAAGATAAGATGGAGGCGCACCGTCTGCGGGTAAGAGCGGCCAGGTACTGTATTCACGGTGATGTCCTCTATAAAAGGGGCCTTTCAACCCCTCTCCTTAGGTGCATTGGTGAGCCGGAATGTACTGCCTTAATGAGGGATATACATGAGGGACACTGCGGAAACCATGCTGGAGGGCTCTCCTTAGCTCAGAAAGCGCTCCGACAAGGCTTTTACTGGCCGACAATGAAGAAAGACGCCGTTGACCTGGTGATGAAGTGTGACAAGTGCCAGAGATTTTCTAAGGTTCCCAGAGCTCCACCAGCCTACCTCCGCCAGATGATCAGTCCATGGCCCTTCGCCATCTAGGGCATGGACCTCATTGGACCTCTTCCAATAGGACGAGCGAGGTGTAAGTACGCCGTTATGACCGTTGATTACTTCACCAAATGGGCAGAAGCAAAGGAACTGGCGGAGATCTCCACGACGAAGATTGAGAAATTTGTGTGGGATCATATAATCTGCAGATTCGGCATTCCCCAACAACTGGTAACAGACAACGGAACCCAATTCACAAGTGAGCAGTTTCAGGAGTTCTGCCGTAGCCTTGGCATTGTCAAAAGCTTCTCTGCAGTTGACCATCCGCAAGCCAATGGTCAGGTGGAAGCGGTCAACAAAATCATCAAACAGATCCTGAAGACTAAACTGGAAGCCAGGAAGGGGGCGTGGGTTGACGAGCTGCAGAAAGTGTTGTGGGCCTACCGCACTACCGCCCGTAGCACTATTAGAGAGACCCCCTTCTCGATGGTCTACGGATCTGAGGCCATGATTCTAGCAGAATTTGAAGTCTACAGTCACCGCAGGGCAAGTTTCAACCTCGACGACAACAACCAGCTCCTGGCCGTTAGCTCAGATTTACTCGAGGAATTAAGAGAAGCTGCTCGTCTCAGGGCGGCCGTCTACCAGCAGAGGATGGCCAGACACTACAATAAAAAGGTCCGGGTACGTCAATTCAAACCAGGAGACCTTGTCTTACGAGAAATCCTGCCCGGTGCTGGCAAAGCAAGTGAAGGAGTGTTGGGGTCGAACTGGGAAGGACCCTACACGATCCACGAGAGCCTGAATAACGGGGCCTACCACTTAGCGAACATGAACGGGGCAATCCTATCAAGGGCTTGGAACACCATCCACCTAAGGATGTACTACACTTGAAGTGCTGCATTGTTGTTTACGATCGCTATTCTGTTATATATGTAAAAATAAACCATGTATAGATATAATGAGAATCGTCTATCAATGGTGATGAAATATTTCTAACATCAAATGTCTACATGTGTTTTTATGAAAGGTACACCACCAAACGGCCATGCGTCAACTTAAAGCTCAAATGCCTAATGACCCTAAGGGGGGCAGGAAGGGTGAAAACGGCCACGAGCCAGCGCGCTTAATCGCCACTCACTGATTGGCCTCCCCCTCCACCTTCGTGCACGATTAAAAATAAAAGGCCCGATCGAAGTGACACTCGGCCCGACTTATGCTGTACATGCTCAAGCTAAGGCCTTGTGAGCGCAGCCGAGGCCTCATCCACCACAACTCTAGCTGTAAATGCTCGGGTACGCCCTATGAGCACAGCTGGAGAGGTCCACTCTGTTATGCTGTAAATGCTCAGGCTAAGGCCTTGTGAGCGCAGCCGAGGCCTCATCCACCACAACTCTCGCTGTAAATGCTCGGGTACGCCCTGTGAGCACAGTTGGAGAGGTCCACTCCGTTATGCTGTAAATGCTCAGGCTAAGGCCTTGTGAGCGCAGCCGAGGCCTCATCCTCCACAACTCTCGCTGTAAATGCTCGGGTACGCCCTGTGAGCGCAGCTGGAGAGATCCACCCCGTTATTCTATAGACGCTCTTTCAGTCTGAACGTGATCCGTTACTAATCCAGACAGCGATCAGGGAAGATGCGGCTACAATTTATTTATTATTCATATGGTTCCTTCTTTTATTTAGCAAAACTATTATGCGTATGGAAAACCATATGATGGATGTCGTCCACGACCCAAACGATCATTTTCCCTATTACACCTCTCCCAAGGTATGCATAAAGGCGATCAACTCACTTGGCCGTCTTTTAGACATTATTTATCTGACAGATTATAACTGTTTACTACCTACTATGACAACATCCACAAGAATACGACGAGGCGATGGAACGAAATGAAATAAATTTTGCTAAGATGGTGATCAATCAAAAAAATGATAACTTGTTTCAAAAACAAAACAGGAATTGTAAATTGTGAAAGTATCAATGTTCAAAGATAAGTCCTATCAACAGCAAGGGAAAATACTGCAATCATTTGTCGGAAGGAGCCTTGGAGGAACTGGCAGGGGCATCTATGGGATCCTTTGAAGAGCTGGGGGGAATGTCTTCAAGATCTTTACTGCTAGAGGCCCCTTGAGGTGACAAACCTAGGTCTCCATCCTTTGCCAAACCATGATGAACCGAGGAAGAACCCTCATAAATCGATGGGGCGCTAACCTGAGCTGATGGCGGATCGGGAACCTTCTGTGGGGGAGGAGGAATCGTTCCTGTCTGAGCAGCCCGTGCAGCCTTCTTTTGAGCACTCGCAGCTGCGTGCGCCTCATATTTCTTTACCTCCACCACCGCGTTTTCGCCAAGATATGAATAATCCAGCGTAGGATGACGCAGCCACGTAGTGTACAAGAACTTGCTACTCGTCTTTTTGGTGGCCTCCTTCGCGGCCTGTCTGGCTCGGAGCTCTGCCTTGTGGAACGCCTCCCGTGATTTGACAAGTTAATCCCTTGCCACGGCCAGGTCCTTCTGAGTCGCTTTGTTTTTCTTTTTAGCATCATCAGCCCGCTTCCTATGAAGTTCGGCTTCCTCCTTGAGCCTGTCCCCATCTGCAGTGGCCTTCAGGAGCGAGTCGGAGGCAACCATCCGAAGTCTTTTCTCTACGCCAGCTGCTTTCTCCGCTTCCTTGAGCTTCGCCCTCAGTTCAGAAATGGTCTTCTCAGCGACCGTAGACCCTTCCCTGAGACTCTGAACCTCCGCCTCCAGCTCCCTTTTCGCCTCCTCGAGAGCAACCTTTTCCCCAGCTAAGTCAGGGATGTCCCGACGCATCTTCATCATGGCCAGTGAAGCCTGAAGGAATAGTATATCAACAACAAGTGCGAGTGTGGAACGTAATTACAAAACGATGAAAAGAACTTACGAGCACAGTGCAGCGCGCGGTATAATCCATCAACTGGTCGCCGCGAATATGTTTCTGGTAGACATCTGGCTTGTACGGACCAAGCAAAACCGGCATCCGGTCCAACAGATCGTTGAAGTATATTCCCGCATTGGCCTCGGGAGTTGGTCCCCCGTCAGCTCCCCCCGTTAGGGCCACCTTCCCTTTGCCTTTGTCTTTTGATCTCAGGCGCTTGGCAGGCGGCTCCAAAGCCTCCTCGTCCCCCTCTTTGGCCTCCGAAGCAGAAACCCCCTTTTCAACGACCCCCTTGGATGAGGCTACCTGTTTTGCGATTTTCTTGACCCCACTCTTAGACCACGGCCTCTCGATGGATGGATCGACCATGGTGTCCGAAAGATCTACGTCCGCCGCTGGGGGCTCTTTTGAGCCTGTTATCTCTACTTCAGGCCCCCCGGTTTCCGCTACTGGCGATGAAGGAGGAGAAATCATCTCGAGGTCTACCATTGTCTCAGTTTTCTTTGAGGCTGGAGCGGAAGTTCCTTCGTCCGTCTCTGTGAGGGCGGATTTGACTTCCCGGCCCTTTCACTTTCCAACGTCCGAAGCCAACCTCAGGGGCGGAGTCTCAACTCCAGGTGTGAGCCTGTATTTCTTCAAATCGGAACTTTCTGGAAGAAAATCGTCCTCGGGACCCTTCACCTCTATGAATCTCTTCAACGTTCTTGTCTCTTCATTTGTGAGACGGACCGCTCCCTTGACAAAAGCTGCAAGAAAAAGAAAAGAATATCAGTGATAATTAAGCCTAAAGGCAAGTGTATGAACGCCCTAGTTGCGAGTTAAGACAAGCCTACCGGGACCATTGTTGAAGTCAAAATGGACAAGTTCTTGCAGGGACCGACAAGTAGCATAAAACCACATTGATTTGTAGTCCCCCACATTCGACTTGCCAACCTTCAGTGGCAGAAACGCCTTGTAGGGTGTTTTGCGAGCGGTTATGTAATAAATACCGTCTCGCTTAGTATCGTGAAGGTTAGTGGTGGATTTAAAGAAGTAAAGGCTTTGAATTATATTTGAGGTGGGTGGCGGAAGGCCGTTTTTGAGGAAGATATAGGCCAGAGTGGTTATTTGGCCATAAGAATTTGGTGTGAGCTGAAAGGGGACTATCTCCAGGTCGTTCAACAGGTTTATCAGATATGGGGGAACCGAAAACCTAAACCCCATCTTTACATGGTGACGGCTGATCGCTATGAATCCTTCAGGGGGATCAGCCGCATGATCGCGATGAGCGGGGATCATGACACGACATGTCAAGGGAAAATGGAACGCATCAGCCAATGTTTTGAGTTCTTTAACAGTCATCTGGGAGTCATGTTGGTAAAAAGTTTCGTACGCGAAGGTCCCCTCTCGCCCAGAAAAGCTTGGTGTCTCCTCACTGCCCTGAGCATTTGCACTCGAAGAGCCCTCGTCGTGTTGGGAGGACCTCCCCTCGAAGCTTTCGTCACTGGACATGACTCGGCGATACCAGAGCCCACGGCTTGACATCTACAAAAGGAATAGCCAGTTAGGCCGCTTACAGCCACCCAGTCTAAAACCAAACAAGAAAAGCCTAAGGAGACTAAACCTAAGCGTCAAGCCGCGTGCCTAGGGAGTTATAGAGTAGAAGGGATAAGGGATCTTGTCCTAAAGATTTTCCCCCCCTCCAGGACTGAGAAAGGAAGAAAAAGAGACGAACTAATCACCCTACGCTGTTACCAGACCATGCCGGACCGAAGGCAAAGCGGAAGTTATCCGCCCTAACTATCCCAAAATCCCAGAAAGGAGAACGCCAACGCAGAAAATAGAAAGCAATAGTATCAATAACAGTATGAACAGGGGAAGAGGGTCTGACCTGGGATATGGCGGTAGCCGGAAGTTGTAGACGATAAACTCTAGATATTGCTGAAGAGCCAAAGCAAGGGAAGAAGACGATGGAAATTCCTATGAAACTTGAAATGCCAGAAGAGGAATATGGAGGGATGTTTCTTCTTTTTAAATAATTCAGCCCCAACCGTTAGATGAAGACAGCAGTGCAACCACCCCCGATCTGGCGACTTGGCGCGATTCCCGGGATTTTGTCATTATGCAATATATCAGTTGAGTGACGTGCATTAAATGCGCACGGCGCGCACTACGGCCAGTAACCGTCGTCTGGGGAAGCGCCACGTGGCCTGGCAATAAAATGGAATTCAAAAGGTACTGATACCGCCCTTCTCTTTGTAACTGTTCCCGTCTATTCTGCTCGCTCTAGAATGCATGGCTCCTGGTCCTCCCTAAGCACCAAGAGCCAGGGGGCTTTATGTTATGGATAAAATAGCGATCAGAATATTTAAGCCCAAGCAATCCACAGTGCGGGCCCAATGGTCCAGAAGCCCACTTATTCGCCATTATTTCTGTCCACTCTCCTAGAAAAGGGGCCCACCAGTGGGCACTTGTTGTGGTCCCTGACCGTTATCGCCCATTATGACCGCGAATTGTCTATTCCGCGAGACTGGCTGTGATCGCTATATTCTCCGACATTCGGATCGTCGTATTCCCCGTCAGTTTTATTTATTGAGGTGGATCGTTGTTCCTTATCGCTGGCCGTTGGTTCTCATCCCTCAGACTTGTCCGCTGGAACATCCGCCATCTGTGACAACCAAACCTGCTCGCCTTATTTCTGCCTCGATCAACTGCCTGTCAGCCCACTATTCTTGTCCGATTAAGGTATCCGTCAAGAGGAGCCACCCGTCAGAGATGTCCAACAAGCCATCCGCGCCCAAAGTTATCCGTCTGAACTGGTCGCTATTTTCTGAGCGTGAACGCGTTCCGACTCCTTCACTCACGATGTTATCCGCCTTAATGCCGTGATCGGCTGCAGATATGGCAATCCAGAATCCACTCCATCAACTCTCCAGCCTGCTGGAAAGGTCCGTCTCCCTCACGCCTTTGGAAGTTACGAGTCAGCAGGAGTCAACCACGCCATGCAGAGTACAGTCTCGAGGCTTGCCATGCACGCTACATCCGCCAGAGTCTGCGATCGTGACCTTGATAGCCCATCAGGCCGAATCCAGTTCAATCATCAGAAATCTCTCTCGGGCAGACCTCAGATGCGACGGATTCGGCGGCATTAATTGTGTTTTCGGTCGCATTTAATGCCTTGTCAGCCGCATTGATGAGGTTTCCGGCGCATTAAATGCTGTCTGTCAGTGCAACTGTAGTCAACTATTTGTTTTTGTCTTATTCTGTTTACTGTAACATGTCCCCTTCCTCTATAAAAGGGGCCAAATTTCATTGTAAAAAGGATCGATCTTTTGAGTGTCGTTACTTTGCCCAAATAGTGAGAGAGTGAACAGTGGACGTAGGCATCTTTTTGGGCCGAACCACTCTAAAAATCTTCTGTGTCTTCTTCTCCTCGTCTCTAACCTCTCCTTCTCATTCTCATTGTCCTTCATGCAACCCATTGACCATGCGAAATCGTGAGCTTGGGCCCTAAAATAACCTCGTTGGCTAAGGGAACCTTTTCCTGACGTTAACAGTATCAAATCTAATTCACTCCCATCAAAATGATTTAATACAATCCTATGTGTCAAACGAGGCTTGTATGTTGTATTAAAAACAAATAATTTTAATTCATTGATTGTTAATCTAGATAAGTTAATCCTAGAGGTGATAATGGGTCTATGAAGATGGGATAGGTTTCTCCATCCCCATTTCCATTTTTTCATTCATTTTGTTGCCCTTAGTACCCCATCCATTTTTTTTTTTAAAACACTCGGTACCCCACCCTTGTTCGACTCAATTTGACTCTAAATTTCTTACAAATAAATTTAAACAAAAACAATTATCAATTAAATAAAATAATAAAATATGAATAAACCCATAATTCACACAAATAATTTCATGAACATATTAATTCCACAAAAAAATTAAAAAGAAATCTTATCATTCATTACAATCTCTTATTACATAAGTCATAATAAAAGATGGAACAAAGTCTAAAAGTATTACATATAAAAATATTAGAAGATAACAAGATAAAATGATAAAATAATAAATTTAAATTTTTAAATAGCTTTTCGAAACTAATTAAATATTAAGCTATTGAAATGGGAAGATGGGAAATGGGAATGGGTGGTTCCCCCCTACCCTTGTCACCATTTACATTTAAAGATAAAATTATCGAAATATTTCTCAAACCTCAAAAATTCTTAAAAAATTTTCTCCCAGTTGAAGATGGGTTGCTAGAGATGTTTTTAGGGTAAATTACACAAGCCTCCGCTAAGGTTGGGTGAAATTATATTAATTGTTAAGTTTACGTTATACTGACACAAACCTCTATTGACATTAATAAAACTCAACGACAATACCCCACGTTGTTATTAAGCCGTAAGTGCAAATGTGGAAGGGTAAAAAGAGCCTAGATAATATCAACCAGTATTTGATGTTTTATTAATTAATTGAGTAGTTTAAACTTTAATGCATGTGAAATGGTGATGTTTGACTAGACAGGCCTGTATATATATACATATATAAACAACTCCTGAGAGAAAACATTTTCTTCTTCTCCATGCAACTCTTCACATTTAGTGTTTCTTCTGAGATCTCCTCCTTCTCCATGTCTTCTTCTTCTTCAACAACGATTTTCATGTTGGTTCCTTGCTCTCTCTCTCTATCTGTTTCTATCTCTGCTTTTTTTTCTTTTTTTTTTAAACTTTTTAATTTTATATTTATTTGCGTGTTTGTTGTTTCTTTTTTCTTTGCTTTTGTTTTTTTGATGTTTTTGTCATCGATATCACTGTTGGCTAATGTGGGTTTGTTTTGCTAAATTTGGGTAGCTTTGGTTTTCTTTGTGGTTCAAGTTCTCGTATTTTGTTCTCAAAATTGTGGTTCTTTGTTGGAAACTGTAATCTGGGTTGGTAGAAGAAAACAACTAACTCCACACAGAGACAAAAATAGGTATACAAAGATAGAGAGTGAATCGTGGTTCTCAGAATTGTAGCTTATTGATACCAGTTCTATCGAGATTTGTTATTAATTGATATTGTAATTTAATCAAGTTACTATATCTGTAATATTAAGCACAAATTTAAAATGATGAATAAAAAAATTAATTTTTGTTAAATTAATTTTTGTTCTTTCTACAAAAGATATAAGTATTAGTGTTTTAATTTAATTTTTAATTTTTTGATGTGTTTGGCTTACAAGATAAGATGACTTTACTCCGCTATTTTCAAATTGTTAAAATTATCCAAATCACTGTTGTTAAATATTCATTGATCATCGTAGTGGATGCGGATAGAAAATATTTAAATCATATATTTAATATAAGAATTGATAAATTATATGTAACACAAAAATCACAGTTTCAATCACAGTTTGATGTGAAGTTTATACTATTTATACAAGGATCATCAATAAATTCTGTTATTTGTATATTAAGGATTAAGCTCTGATCAAGGTTTACATTAATTTTTATCAATTTAATAGATTGACATTTGGTTGTGTTCTTTTCCTTATAAATATATTATTTTCAATGATTTCATTTTTGTAATCTTGATTTGGTAATATTAGAAATTGAATGTAACTTAATTCATGAAAAATAGAAAAACCAACTCAAGATTTTGCAAAAGGGAAATATATTTTTTGTTTTCTAATAAAACCATTGATTTTTTTCTCTCTCTTAAAAAACAATTTTGCACAATCATTTGAGAAGTTAAATTTTATTATTTAATATGATTTGATATTAGCAAATTCTGATACGATCAAAGTCACCAAATTTGATGTGATATTTAATAAGAATTGATACATTTCATACATAGATGTGATAAATTTTGTTGAACTGTAGAGTTTTAAAAACAATTTCATACATAGATTGATCGATCAAATGAATAGCAACTCTAAAAAACTTAAAGAAATTATCTTTGTAGTTTTTCAGCAACTCTAAATAAAACTCTTATGAATGTCATTCATGCTAAATATTTATGCCCAAGTTTTCTGGATTAAACAGTAGGGCAACCTTCCACTAAAACACCAGGAGCTGTAGGACACTGTGCAAGAGGACAATGATCTCCCACCTCTAAGCCCCACCAGTTAACTCCATATACATCAGTCATCTGCTGAGTTATACCTACCAATAGAGCTTGTAAGGAAACTCCCAAGTCGAGCCCATTCGACATCACATAATTGTATTCACTCCACCAATTTTTATACTTCCTGTATACAATGAGATTGAAGAAAACCCCCAAACTTATAAAAGACCAGTAACTCACTGCACCAGCTACTACCAAATTGTAGACACCTCCAAATATGTTTGGAAAGTTAACTCCTTTAATCCATTTTTTTTCAGGAAAAAGCTTCAATGATATCCACACAAACACTGGCCCTATCATACCAATAAAAAAGAAATAGAATAATTTTGAGTATATGCCATCTGGAAAATACATATGCCTTGGACCTACCAACCCCCCTGTTACTGAAGAATAACTCTTTAAATTCACACCAGGACAAGTCCAAGGACTACCTTTTGGTAAATGTTTCAGGTCACAAAAATTGTCGATAGTTGAGAATAACCACCACATTGTAGCCAGACTAACAACTGCTGAGATGATCGATCCAGTTACTTGTGCAACAAACATTGATTTTGGAGCAATCTTCATGTAATGCCCAAATTTGAAATCCTGAATAAATGAAAGAGCATGACTTGAGGGTGCGACACAAAATGCTTCAAATACTAGATAGGCTATCGGTCTGCCGGGATAGATATATCCTATTAATAATTGTGAAACATCTTGAATCACGAACACAGACTGCAGTAATTTTTGAGTTCTGTTAGAAAGAAACTTTCAATTATGAAGCTAAATATAAGGAGATAAATAGTTAAGGAAATAGGCTTACTTGGCCAGTGGTAGCTATAATAACACCCATTGGTAAAATAAAAAACATTCCTAAGATGCAAGCTAAAATGATTCCCCAATATGGTAATTGTAATTGCTTCCCAAGTCCTTCACACGAGAAAATGGCCAAGCAGAATGAGGAAACTAGAATTGCAAGGAACCACCATCGCGGAACAGGATCATACTTCTTCATCAACCTATTATGGACATCTTCTCGAGTGCTGCTGTTGGTATCATTTGATTGTTTTACTTGTTGCCATAATTCCCTACATAGAAAATATTCCATTTTAAGGTGGAAAAACATAGAATGACTACTAAATAATCTTAAAGAGGGTGTTGTATCATACCTTCCATAGAATATTACAAAATGAGAGAGAGTGGCCGTGATCGTAGCAAAACTAAACCCAGTCCAAAAAATACTTAAAACACTTTTGTAAATAATTGAGTAGTTCTCATAACCTTTTTGGTTGAACGTAAGATCACTCTCATTAATAATTTTTGTAATATTATAAACTTGACCATCTTTATCATAAAGCTCATAAGAGAAAAAAGGAAATTTCTTGACATTATATGAATTAGTCCAATAGGCAATTGGACATATAATGTAGAGCAATATTACGAATCCAACTGCCGTATTAATGATTGTAGACAATGGATAAATTAATGGATTTCCAGCGTAGCCCATGGTAGACCAGTCCAAGGTGAACGAACCAATGCCAAGGCCATTAAGAGCGGAGCCGATGAGTTGAGCTGTAACCGAACTTTTCCAAAACCAACAAACAATAGAAAGAGTACTTATAGAAGGAAAGAAATAGCCTGGTATTACAGCATAGGCAAAGCTTGCAATTGTTGCTATAACAAGTAATTGAAGTTTTGATATGCCTCTTTTGGGTCTCCCTTCTACCTCATGCAATGCCCTAATTTAAGTGAACTTTGTTAGATAATTTAAAGCATATATGTGTGCATTCACATACACCAAAAATAACACAAAGTATGTACCTATATAAAGATACATCAGGTAAGGTTAAAGGGTACCACATGTAGGGATTATATACCAAGAACTTCATAAATATTCCCGCAAACCCATAACCTAGCAACTGGAAGGACCATTCATATAAGATTTCATATATCAATAGTAGCTAAAGCCTTAATATACAACTAGCAATTACCTGAGTTGACAAAATCAAGAGTAACGATGTCCAGATATTTAGAGGTTTATGGTAGTAGCTTTTTCTTACTTCAATAGTGGACATACTAAACGGAGAATCTGTTGAAGCCAAAATATTGAGCAGCACATTTTCTTTGATGTTGAAAGGCCCCGGATTCATTGAGAAACTCCATCTTGTTCCGGGAACTTTGATAGATTTTGATGGAAGTGTGGCTGCCATTAATTTGCCAAGCGTGAGAAGCATTATCTGGACACAACTACTTGGTATATAGATAAAAGTTCGGCGATACACGGAGAATTGATGTATGAAACTTAAAATGGCACATGCAATGGGCCCTAAGACCCAAGTTCGAAATGTTAAGGTGGGCAACGTTGGATTGTCTGTGGCTGGAACTGTAAGCCTCACTTGCTCTATCGGAGAATCATTTATGATTTCATGATCACCATCTGCGAATAACAATCCCTCAGTAACTCATATAGTATACTTAGTCATATTGTAATGAAATTATGTCTTTCGTTGCTATAATATATATGGGGCACATGTTAATAAAGCTTGTGATTTCATGTATTATTTCAAATGGGATACAAAAGCAAATCATAGTTATGCTTTCAAGTCTCGTATCCCAAGACAAGAGACCATGATTCTCTAAAATATGAACCGAAGCCTGCATATTGTATTCGAAATATAGTTGTTTAAAGTTATAAATCACTAAAAATTTCATCTATAAAAGATTAAAGAATAGAATAGTATGTGATCTTGCAAATTGAATATCACCTGTCAATTATATATTAACTTAATATTTCAGTGACCGTAAATCTCTATACTCCTTTTATTGAATATCATAACAAAAACAAATTTTAAGAATCAATTTATTTTTCAAATTAATCATCATTCTAATGAAAAATTGCATTCTAATAAAAAATTGACATTCGTAATTGTAATCTATGATGACATGATAAAACATACCTTCGCCTCTTTGAGCTTTTCTGTTTTCCATGGCTCAGTAGTATAATGATGATCAATTTGAAAAGTAAATTGATTCTAAAAGTTTGTTTTTTTATTATGATACATAAGATCAAATTGCATATCACCTACCAAGTATATATTAATTTAATATGTCATTTACCATAAATCTATACATTTCCTTTCTTGAATATCACCTACCAAATATATAATAACTTAACATGTCAATGACCATAAATCTCTATATTCCTTTTAAGTTTTCAACCTATCAGAATGAATTAATGAAACTCAATTGTAAGGATCGAGTCCAAGTGGATCCAAAAGAAAAATTAAGCCCAAAATAAGAATTAATAAAAAGGCCTAATTTTTAAATGAAGTCTCAATTTTAAGTGGGCTTAATGATATTTAAGTGGAAGCTTAATTGTTTAATCATTGGATTTAATTGTAACCCAATTGTAGCCCAAATTTTAAGTGAGATGAAATTTTTAAGCCCAAATTATGAAAATGTGACTGTAAAAAATGAAAACGTGGGGTGCTATGCAAAAGAAATCAGACCATCTTGTTAGTATGCTAGAAAAATTCAAAGAAAAAGTCAATAATATTTAATGGGAATAAGACAAAAAAAAAAGTGGATAAATATTTTATTAAAGAAAACAAAATACACGAGATAAGAGCAAAACCAAGCAATGTTGATCAAGAAATCAAACAATTTGAAAAGCAGCAACATATGTGTTGTGGGTATTTTCTGAACGGGTTTAATGGGTTGATAAAGGCCCAACAAGCCCAATCTGGCAGCCCAACTCCACAAATCAGAAGCCTAATTGATGACATCGGAGCTCGCTGTACCGAGCGCCTAGATCGTCATACCAGTTTTCAAGTAAGACAACTTCTCATGACTCAGCCCTAGCAATTGACAGCTCGCCGCATCTAGTATCACAAACTGTAGGACCATAAGGATGACGGTGACCTCACTAAGGGCTCCTCCAGATCACCCAGAACTGAGTTGAGTCCAGCTTATGACATGCCTTGTACACTAATGAAGGATTAAGTCAGCTAATGCAACAGGATTTATGGATCCCTCACCTAATCAATCTGATTATTGTCAGTAACCCACGCTTTTTCAGTCTGTTTTGCCTAATATTTCAACTAATGTCAATCTCGAAAATGTAACGCATTAAATGCATGTCAGATTAGTATCATTTTATCGTATTTTTCCCTTTATAAATAGCGGTAGATTTTCATTGTAAACTGTTATAGGTAATTTAGCGATCAAATTAGTCAGGCCCAAGAAGATCTACAGTGCAGGCCTAATGGCCCAAAAGGCTCAGCAATCCGCCCTTCCTCCGGTCCACCTTCCCAGCGGAAGACCCTGTTCGGCGGACCTACTCTCCATTTTTTCAACATAACCCGAGTACCGTTCAGACTGATCGCTTGTCCTGACCGTTCAGACTGTTCGCTTGTCCTGACTGTTCAGACTGATCGCTTGTTCTGACCGTTCAAACTGTTCGCTGGAACTGATTGTTCAGATCGATCGCTTGTTATGACCGTTCAGACAGATCGTTTGTCCTGACTGTTCAGACTATTCGCTTGTCCTGACCGTTCAGACTGTTTGCTTGTCCTGACTGTTCAGACTGTTCACTTGTCCTGATCGTTCAAGACCTGTTCGCCTATCCTGATCATCAATTCTATTCGCCTAACCTGCCCGCCATATCTGTTCATTTAAGCTACTAGTCGAAGGGTGACCATTAGACCTGCGTGTCCAGAATTATCGGTCCAGATCTTTTGGTGATCCCTGGACATGCTGATGTATCTATTCGTTGATAAGAGTACTCGTTTAGTACTATGACCAGTTGGGGAAGTACTAATTCATGACTTACTTGCCCAACTCTTAAGATATCTGATTCTGCCCATCAGTGGATCTGCATGCTTTGTCCGCTGAAAAGTCCATCTCAACCGCACCTCCCAGAATCGCGAGTCAATAAAAGTCAAAGGGGTGATGCAGAATACAGCACCAAGTGTGTCATGCATGCCATCTATATCAAAAACTATAGCCAAGACTTCGGTAGCCACTCATGACCTGTGCAGATTAGCCATCTGAAATCTCCCTTGGGCAAACCTCCGAAGTGACAGTTTCGACCGCATTTAATGTATATTCGAACGCATTTAATGCATTATCAGCCGCATTAATTGAAATCCCAACGCATTAAATGCGGCCCATCATTATGCTTTCTGTTTACTGTATGCTTTTGTCTTAGTTCATTTTACTCTAATTCCTCCCATTTCTCTATAAATAGGGGAGGATTTTCATTGTAAAATGAGGAATCTTTGAGTGCCGTTACTCTACTAAAATAGTGACAGAGTGAACAGTGGACGTAGGCATCTTTTTGGGTCGAACCACTCTAAAACCTTCTTGTTTTTCTGCTCATCGCCTCTGATCTCCTCTTATTGTTTCACTTTTACTTTGCACAACCAACATCAACTACTCGAAACTGAGGCTTGGGCCCAAAAACAACCTCGTTGACTAGGGAGCCAAATCCGGACGTCAACATTTTTGGCGCTAGAAGAAGGGGGCTCATCTTCAGTTTCATCGCCTTTTTTCTCTCAGTTTACAAGACTCAACCTTGTTCGCCATGGTCAGAGAGAGGATTCCTAGAAATTTTAACATGACAGACAACCATCCTGAAGCTTCAGTTCAACAACAGCAAACTATGTCTACCGGAGGGCTACCTGATGTTGGTGTAGAACCGTCTAGTGTACCCGTAGTGAGAGATGCCTAAGGTATACCTCCTCTTCCTATCTGCCAACCTGTGCCTAATGTTGCAAGGGGAGATGCTATACAGGTACTGTAGCGGCGATAGGAAATGTTAAAAAATACGGTGGTATAATTGCTCGATGAAGTCAGAACGCTGATTCGAACGCAAGCATAACCCCCCTCAGGGACCTCCCCAGACCACCTCTGGAAGGGATGCTCCCCGAAGGAGGCGCACTAAAGACCGTGAAATGGAAATGAGGGGCGTCAGGGAGTTTGAATGGGAAGGATAAGTTCATTCTTCCAGTGTGCATTCTAGCGCTCGGTTGCCTCGGGCCCGTGGTGAGCATCGACCAGGACATGTTGATCGCGGCCTTGACCAAGTTCTGGCCCGCGGAGATAGAGCAGAGCTAGGACCTAATAACAGAGGATTGAGGGCTCAAGATCATAGATCCTGTAACATGCTGTTTCGGTGTCTATATAATTTATTAAATATTGATTATATATTAAGGGACGATGTAAATAATTATCCGTTCGGATCCGGATGAGTAATTGAATTTTTATAAAATTCTCTAAACGGGTCCGAGGATAATTATTTAATTCAATCTCGTGAAATAAAATAGAGCATTCGGATTCAAATATTTATTCAGAATCTAATAAAGCTTCCATGTGTGAATTTGGATTTCTATTTAAATTTCCAGGAGGACCCGAAGCGAATCCGAGCGAAAACCGAAATCTGTAAAGCGCGAATTAAGTGCATAAAGTTTATGTATGGGAGTTTATGCATGGTGGGACAAGTGTCAAAAAAGTATGAGATGGGTATTGCATGAAGGACATGTGTCATGCAAGAGAATAAAATAAATTAAAATTTAAAGGTGAATTAAAGAAGAGAGCAGAAGCATTTAAGGCAGCCGGTTATCATTTCCATTTAGAAAGCAGAATTATAATCTTCATTCGGTCATCATCTTTCAACCCGAGAGCCAAAGAAAGAGATTTTGAATGACCAAGAGGTAGAGTTGTTCGTGCGAGTTGAGAGAGAAGTGAGAGTGAAAGCTGCTGTTCGTGGAAGAAGAGAGAAGCAAAAAGGAAGCTGTTGTTCGGTGAAGTTGTAAACAACCAGATCTAAAATGTGAAGCAAGAGCAGCAGCTGGTAAGGTGAGACCCAAAAACCGAGAGCTACTCTTGGTGCATTGACATGTGAAATGTGCGATTTAGATCTATAAGTTTCTGGGTATATGCAGCTCGTGAAACCGTGAGAGAAGAAAGAAGTGTAGTTTGTGAAAAGAGCTGTCCAGACCTGGTGCAATCCGTGAGTGAGTAAGTGAGGGAGCTGTTGAGCAAGAGAGGATCTCGTGAGGGAGTCTGCACAACACCAGCAGCTGCATGTATCATCTAAGCCATCCAGGAGCAGATCTGAGCCAAGAATCAGTGCATGCAAGCAAGGACTGGAATTGTTGCTGCCTTGCTGTCGTCGAGACCTATTGGTGGCGTGAACTCCTGTTAGAATTTTAATTACAGGAAATGGATTTTAGATTTCAGAAAAACAGAGGAAACTCTACCGAAATTATTTAAAAAAAAATATTTCCGTTATTGGTAACGAGTTTAATAAGTTTGATAATAGTTTTTAAAAAGTAACAGAAACGGATTTATTAGGAAAGTAACGTTCTCCGTTCTGGATTTTCGACCGTAACGGAAGTCGGACGAAGGGCGTTACAGTTATTGGTATCAGAGCTGTGGTTTAGGCGATTCTAGACCTAAGCTTCCGATAAATAATTACATTATACATATGCATGCATTATATACTACCAAGGTGAAAAGGATGTGACTCTGACCTGCGGAATTATTTCTTATGTCTTATGTAGGGTTCACGATGGAACCCTCCGATGTTAGAGCCGTTGAGGACGGTGGTGCGTCAGATCAGGGTAGTCTAGCTAGTATGGCTGGAGGTTTGTCAGGAGGGTCCGTAGGTCCTCAAGGGGCAAGACCGGCGGCTCAGGGTCAACCCACCTTCATGGAACAAATGGCTGAGTTCTTTCAACATGTGGCTAGAGCAGCACCCGAGAAGTCCATGATTGAAAGGATGGCAAGGTATAAACCCATAGATTTCAATAGGAGAAAAGACGAAGATGCTTCAGCTGCCGAGTTTTGGTTAGAGAGGACAAAGAGGATTTTACAGCAGATGCATTGCACACCTGAGGAGAATGTGGAGTGTGCGGTTTCCTTACTTCAGGAAGATGCATATCAGTGGTGGATTTCTCTGATTCAATCGGTACCCCCTGAGGGGAGGACTTGGGAATTCTTCCAGAGAGAGTTTAAAAGGAAGTATATTGGTCGTATCCACATCGATAATTTGAAAAGGGAATTTATCAATCTGAAGCAGAGACAGTTGACCGTCACAGAGTATGAGAGGGAATTCAACAGGTTGAGCAAGTATGCCAGGGAAATAGTGGCCTCAAAGGCTGATAGATGCAGGAGGTTTGAGGACGGTTTGCATGATTATATTCGCCTTCAGGTCACTACTCATCAGTTTGAGGATTTTTCATAGCTAGTTGCAGCAGCATTAAATGTGGAAAGGATTAAGAAGGAAGAACAGGCAAGAAAGGACAGAAACCAGCAAAGGAGGGGTCAGGGACAGTCTAGCTCTTCACAGCCCTTCAGTAAAAAGTAGAAAGGACCGCAGGCTAGTGGCCAGACTCAGAAACAAGGACAGGGTTCTTCTACTCGACCAGTACAGTCCATGGTTTCCGTTGCTAGTGCATCAGGAAATACTAGGGGAAGATCAGCCTTGCCTCCATGTGATCATTGTGGTAAAAAGCATAAGGGAGAATGCTGGAGAGTTATAGGAGCATGTTATTTATACGGATCGCATGACCATATTCAAAAAATTGTCCAAAGAACAAAGTCGTTTTCGCTCCTCAGTCAGAAGCGTCAACTCCTTCGGTTCATAAGGGGAGGAGACCGGGTCCTAATCAGTCAGAGGCGTAGAACAGCAGGCTGAGGGGAGTACCAGACTCCGCAGAGACACGAGATACCCGTGTTCCAGCTCATGCATATGCGATCAGGGCTCAGGATGATTAGGATGCTCCAGATGTGATAGTTGGTATGATTTCCATCTTTGATATTTCTGTTCGTGCATTGATAGACGCAGGATCTACTCATTCATACATTTGCACTTCCATACCTAGAGATAAGAATTTACAGGCTAATGTCACCGAGAATGAAATAGTGGTTAGTAATCCTTTAGGTCACAGTGTGATCGTGAATAGGGTATATAAAGATTATCCCATTCGGCTTCAGGGACATGAGTTTCCAGGTGATCTGATGGTGTTACCATTTCAGGAGTTTGATATGATATTGGGTATGGATTGGTTATCCAGGCACCAAGTTATGATTGATTGTTGTCTGAAAAGAATCACACTTAAGACTGTGGATGGTAATGAAGTAATTATGGTGGGAGAGAGATCTGATTATCTCTCTAATGTGATTTCTGCCGTGTCTGCTATGAAATTAGTAAGAAAAGGGTGCGAAGCTTATCTGGCTCATGTGGTTGATTCTCATCAGGCTGGATCTCAACTTCAAGATATACCCATAGTGTGTGATTTTCTAGATGTGTTCCCAGATGAATTACGGGGTTTGCCTCCAGAAAGGGAAGTTGAGTTTGTCATTGATATTTTGCCAAGCGTTGCGCTAGTGTCAATGGCTCCGTACAGAATGGCTCCTGCTGAATTAAAGGAATTAAAGATTCAGTTACAAGAGTTACTTGACAAAGGATTTATTCGATCGAGCGTGTCGCCTTGGGGAGCACCTGTGCTATTTGTTAAGAAGAAAGATGGGTCTTTGAGATTGTGTGTGGATTACCGACAGTTGAATAAGCTTACAATCAAGAATAAATATCCCTTGCCTCGGATTGATGATTTATTTGACCAGTTGAGGGGAGCGAGTGTCTTCTCCAAGATTGATCTTCGATCCGGTTATCATCAGTTGCGAGTAAAGGAGTCGGACATTCCTAAGACTGCATTTAGGACTAGATATGGACATTATGAATTTGTGGTGATGCCATTTGGATTAACGAATGCGCCTGCAGCTTTTATGGATTTAATGAATCGTATTTTCCCTCCATATCTGGATCAGTTCATTGTGGTATTTATTGATGATATTTTGATGTACTCTAAGACCCGAGAGGATCATGATAGACAGCTTCGGGTAGTTTTGCAGACTTTGAGAGAAAAGCAATTATTCGCCAAATTGAATAAGTGTGAGTTTTGGCTCTCTGAAATTGCTTTTCTGGGACATATTGTATCCGCTGAGGGAATTCATGCAGATCTGAAGAAAATAGAAGCTGTTATGGAATGGCAACCTCCGAAGAATGTCTCAGAAGTCAGAAGCTTCTTAGGCTTGGCTGGATATTACAGGCGTTTTGTCAAAGGATTCTCATCCATAGCGACTCCATTGACTCGATTGCTCCATAAAGATGTTAAATATGAATGGACTGAAAAGTGTCAGACAGCTTTTGATCGATTAAAGGTGATGCTTGTAGAGGCTCCAATCCTTACTCAGCCAGTAACCGGTAAGGATTTTGTGGTCTATAGTGATGCCTCTCATTAAGGACTTGGATGTGTGCTAATGCAGGAAGGAAAAGTAGTTGCTTATGCCTCTAGACAGCTAAAGACTCATGAGAGGAATTATCTTACGCATGATCTGGAGTTAGCAGCTATTGTCTTTGCATTGAAAATATGGAGACATTACCTCTATGGGGAAAGATGCTACATTTATACAGATCACAAGAGCCTAAAATATTTGCCTTCTCAAAAAGAGTTGAACTTGAGACAAAGAAGATGGATGGAGCTAATCAAGGACTATGATTGTATCATCAACTATCACCCAGGGAAAGCTAATGTGGTAGCCGATGCGTTGAGTCATAAAGCTTTGGTTTCTTTAAGAGCCATGAATGCCGATTTACAGATGACTCAAGACAATGTTTTAGTGGCAGAGTTAAAAGGGAAGTCGAATCTTTTGCAGCAAATTCAAGAAAAGTAGAAATTAGATGAAAAGTTTGCAGCTATTAGAAGACAGATTTCGCTGGGGAAAGAGACCGAGTTCTCTGTGAGGGATGACGGTTTCCTATATTTTAGAGACAGAATCTGTGTTCCGAATGATGAAGAATTGAAGAGGATTATTCTTACGGAAGCCCATAGTAGTCCTTATGCTATGCACCCAGGAAGTACTAAAATGTATCAAGACTTGAAGAATCATTTCTGGTGGATCGAAATGAAAAAGGAGATCATGGACTTTGTAAGTAAATGCATGACATGTCAGCAAGTAAAAGCAGAACATCAGGTTCCATCAGGTCTTTTACAGCCGATTTCTATACCATAATGGAAATAGGATCAAATTACTATGGATTTCGTTATTGGTCTACCGCTTACTCGGAGCAAGCATGATTCAGTTTGGGTGATTATGGATCGTTTAACCAAGTCAGCGCATTTTCTTCCGATCAAGGTTGATTACTCATTGGATAGGTTGGTTGAGCTATTCATTAGAGAGATTGTCAGATTGCATGGGGTACCCATATCTATCATTTCTGACCGAGACCCGAGGTTTACATCCAGGTTTTGGAAGAAATTACAGGAAGCTTTGGGTACTCAGTTACATTTCAGTACGGCCTTCCATCCTCAGACAGATGGGCAATCAGAAAGAGTAATTCAGGTGCTTGAAGACATGCTTAGGAGCGGGCAATCAGAAAGAGTAATTCAGGTGCTTGAAGACATGCTTAGGAGCTGTGTGATTAACTTTGAAGGGAGTTGGGATAACCATCTTCCATTGATAGAATTTGCTTATAATAACAGCTACCAAGCAAGTATTAAAATGGCACCGTATGAAGCCTTATATGGGAGAAAATATCGAACACCCTTATGTTGGACCGAGTTGGGTGAAAGCAAGTTAGCGGGGCTTGATCTGGTGGAGCAGACTAAAGAAAAAGTGAAGATTATTAAAGAAAGATTAAAAGCCGCATCCGATCGACAAAAGTCCTATGCGGACTTGAAAAGGAAAGATATTGAATATCAAGTGGGAGACAAGGTCTTTTTTAGGGTATCTCCGTGGAAGCGAGTGCTTCGATTTGGAAAGAAAGGAAAGTTAAGTCCTAAGTTTATTGGCCCATACGAGATCATTGAGCGTATAGGACCGGTAGCCTATAGACTTGCTTTACCACCGGAATTGGACAAGATACATAATATGTTCCATGTATCTATGCCGAGGAGATACAGATCGGATCCATCTCATATAGTCTCTCATAAAGCTATTGAAATTTAGCCCGACATGACCTACGAGGAGAAACCAGTAAAAATCTTGGATCGGAAAATCAGGGAACTCAGGAACAAGAAGATTCCGTTAGTCAAAGTTCTCTGGAGGAACCATAAAGTTGAAGAAGCTACTTGGGAGAGCAAAGAGATAATGCAAAATCAATATCCTCATCTATTCAGTTAAGGTAAATTTCGAGAACGAAATTTCTTTTAGAGGGAAAAATTGTAACATGCTGTTTCGGTGTCTATATAATTTATTAAATATTGATTATATATTAAGGGACGATGTAAATAATTATCCGTTCGGATCCGGATGAGTAATTGAATTTTTATAAAATTCTCCAGACGGGTCCTGGGATAGTTATTTAATTCAATCTCGTGAAATAAAATAGAGCATTCGGATTCAAATATTTATTCGGAATCTAATAAAACTTCCGTGTGTGAATTTGGATTACTATTTAAATTTCCAGGAGGACCCGAAGCTAATCCGAGCGAAAAGCAAAATCTATAAAGCGCGAATTAAGTGCATAAAGTTATTGTATGGGAGTTTGTGCATGGTGGGACAAGTGTCACAAAAGAATGAGATGGGTATTGCATGAAGGACATGTGTCATGCAAGAGAATAAAATAAATTAAAATTTAAAGGTGAATTAAAGAAGAGAGCAGAAGCATTTAAGGCAGCCGGTTATCATTTCCATTTAGAAAGCAGAATTATAATCTTCATTCGGTCATCATCCTTCAACTCAAGAGCCAAAGAAAGAGATTTTTAGTGACCAAGAGGTAGAGCTATTCGTGCGAGTTGAGAGAGAAGTGAGAGTGAAAGCTGCTGTTCGTGGAAAAAGAGAGAAGCAAGAAGGAAGCTGCTGTTCGGTGAAGTTGGAAACAACCAAATCTGAAACGTGAAGCAAGTGCAGCAGCTGGTAAGGTGAGACCCAAAAATCGAGAGCTACTCTTGGTGTATTGGCATGTGAAATGTGCGATTTAGATCTATAAGTTTCTGCGTATATGTAGCTCGTGAAACCGTGAGAGAATGAGGAAGTGCAGCTCGTGAAAAGAGCTATCCAAACCTGGTGCAATCCGTGAGTGAGTAAGTGAGGGAGCTGTTGAGCAAGAGAGGATCTTGTGAGGGAGTCTGCACAACACCAGCAGATGCATGTATCATCTAAGCCATCCAGGAGCAGATCTGAGCCAAGAATCAGTGCATGCAAGCAAGGACTGGAATTGTTGTTGCCTTGCTGTCGTCGAGACCTGCTGGTGGCGTGAGCTTGCTGGTGGCGTGACTTGCAGGTGGTGTGAACCTGCTGGTGGCGTGAAGCTGTTGTTGTTGACGCTGCTGCGAGCTGTTGAGCTGAAGTCGTGCCTCTGCTGTCGTCGTGTGCTGTCATCGTGAACCAGTTGCTGCCGTTGTGCAAGCTACTGCTGTGCTGTTGTCGTTGCTGTTGCAATCATCCGAGAGCTGTTTCGAAGAGAAAAATAGCTCAAGCGAAGGCAAGTTGTTGGCTCGTTGATGTTGATATCATGATTTGAGTAATGTTTAAATGTTAATGGTAATTATTTGGGTTGAAGGAAACTCGCGCATAAGGAAATTAAAATAGGCAGCCCTTCGTGCTAGTTTCAAAACTTTTGAATTGGTTTCGGAAAGGTAAGTCCAAATTTATGAATTTCGTTTGCAATGGAAAAATTTATGAATTAGTTGTGGATTAAAGTGATGATGACATGTTTGGGAAATAGGATTTAGAACCTCGTTGGTGCGGAGGTTCGTTTGATTAAGTTTTGACGTGTTTGAGAATGACTTTTTTCGATGTTGAAATTTACATTGCAAAGACTATAGGGGCTGTTATGTTAGAAACTATGGGCTGTTATGTTTTGCTTTTCGTTTTGAAATGGTCGGCATGAAAAATGGTTTACAACGATATGCATTAGAATATTGGAAAGTAATTTGAATATCGCTAGATTGTTTTCAAGTATTTCGATCGAGTTTTTCGTATTTTCGAAAGGCGTTAGTTTGCGAGTTAGTGTCGAATGAATTTTGATTAAGATGCCATGTTGTCAAATGATATTTGAATGTGAGTCAAATGAATATCTATGATGAAAATGATTGAGAGGTTTCATAATGGTTTGATAGAATTAATTTGCGTAAATGAAAGACGATGTGATGATTTATGGGCTGTTTTGGATATACAGTTTTCATGGAAATTATGTGTTGTTTTTAGCATGATTTAAGGATTGTTTTGAAGTGTTTAAAGGCTGTTTTCATGCTATTCGAATGAGCCGTTAAGGTATTATTATATGAGCTATAAACATGCTAGTTATGGGATGTCAAAGTGAGGAGTAGCATGCTATTTTTAGGAAGTTATTCGCACTGTTTTGAGTTATTTGAATGCTCTATTCGTATTGATTGTTGGGCTGTTATAAGCTATTTTAATGGGTTGTTTTGAGATTATTTTCAATACGATAAAGACAGTCATAAAAAGGATATTATGAGCTGTTTCGAGGTGATATCCATTGGAAATTTTTAGGATGCATTATAGGAGAGCATATAATATAGCGCATTATGTAACACTAGAAATTTGTTAAATAAACTTTTGCTATGTTTGTTTTAATGAAAGGTCAAGGAGAACCCGGCGAACCAGATTCTCAATCAGAGAATAAGGGTAAAGCTTAGGGGGAGCATTCGATTCAAAGATCGAATCATTTTTGAGGTCGGTATACACATGATCTTTAAAGTTTACTTGAAAGTGTTTTCATTGTGAAATGAATTTCTTAAATGAGATTGTTATATCATTTCAAAATGATGCATTTACAAACGTATTTGACTATACTTGAAATGAGACACGAAATTGATTGGTTATGAAAATCTTGTTACTAAAATCAAAGTGAAAAATATGTGATATAAACGTTATGATATAAATAGCCCTTGTAAACTTAGCTATCGATAAATGGAAATTGGTAATTGACATGTCAATAGGGAACTTAGCAGCTGCACAGTTTATGATATACACTAAATTGATTCGTTATGGATTATGAGAGGCACCCCGTGTCCGATCCTAAACGATTATGTGTTATGATATACGACCCGGTGGATAATCACTGAGCGGCCGATGCCGGGGTTGACCATTATTCCGGCAGGTAACCACGTATGTCCGATGCCGGAAACCCATATACCAATACATGAGTATCGAATATATGTTTACTAAGGGCACTGAAAAATGTTATAAGCAATGAAATGAAAATGTTATGTGAATTGAAATGTTCAATGTTTTGAAATATATATTGAACTCGAAAAATTGTAAACAATGTGTTTAAGTATGTTTATGTAACGTATATATATATATTTATGAATGTTAAAGTTAGAATGCTTTTAATTACAAATGAAATTATATTTGAAACTAAGAAATTTGATTATGTGTATACCTATTAAGCAATTGTGCTTAGCGCGTTAATTTACCGCGCGCAGGTTGAACCTTTTTACTCCATTATCAAGCAGGGGCAATAGCTTGTACGCGAAGGTTCAGATAGTCGCCATCCATCCTACATTTTTGGTTGTTATATATATATTGCGTAGGATCATGCATTTTGAAACATATGTATATTTATGTAAATTACTGTATTTCACTTATGTAAAAAGCTTATGTACATTTATTAAAAGCCTACTTTTGAATGTGTATGTATATAAATGTTTATGATATATTTGAGCAATGTAATGTTTGAAAACGGACCGGAGGTCCGAATTGGGAATTTTGAAATTTATGTGTTAGAAATGTTAGAATTTTAATTACAGGAAATGGATTTTGGATTTCAGAAAAATAGAAGAAACTCTACCGAAATTATTTAAAAATAAATAAATAAATATTTCCGTTATTGGTAACGAGTTTAATAAGTTTGATAATAGTTTTTAAAAAGTAATAGAAACGGATTTATTAGGAAAGTAACGTTCTCCGTTCTGGATTTTCGATCGTAACGAAAGTCGGGCGAAGGGCGTTACAGATCCCCTAGCGGGTAGGACGGACAATCCGCTATCAGGAGAATGGAAATGCAAGGCCCATTGATAGAAGAGCTTTTTCAGAGGGTCCGACAACTAAAAGCACAACCCGGAGTGTAGGAACAGAGGAGCCAGAGTGAGGAGAGGACCCCATTTGCTTCAGAAATTGAGCTGGAACCACTCCCTCTGAGATTTAAAGTCCCCAATATTCCCCAGTACAAGGGAAACTTCGACCCCTACGATCATCTGGACGCTTTCAACATTCAGATGGACCTCCAGACTACGAGTCCACTCGTAAAATATCGTGTATTTCCAGCTACACTCAGAGATATCCCGCGGACAATGTTTCAGGAACCTTCCTCGCCCCCCCCAGTAGCATTAACAATTGGGAAGAGTGCTAGCAAAAATTCTTGAACCAATACAAGACGCTGAAAAGGCAGCTCCCGCCACCCTACCACCTTGCTACCATCTATCAGCATCCTGGTGAGTCGTTGAAAGACTATATTAGCAGGTTTAGGTGCGAAGTAACGAATGTGGAGAATTCGACAGATGAAAGGGTGCTCACAGCTATCTCGTCGGGTTTGAGAAAAGATGGGAAGCTATATGAGAACATTTATAAGTCCCCGGTGAAGGATTTGGGGGAGTTCTACGAGTGGGCAGAGAAAGAAATCCTGTGGGAAGAAGCAACCAATCCTAGGAAAATCAGTTCCCAGAGGGATGAAGCTGGAAGCTCTACCCAAGGTACAAAGAGTAGTAATGGGGGAAATCACATTGGAGGACGAAGAGACAGCAACCGGATTGCCAAGAAGGCCAGGAATCGGCATAAACTGGAAAGTAGCTGGGGGCGGGAGCGACCTCGGTACCAAGGCCGATACAACATGTATAATGCCTTATCCGATACCCAGGACAGGATTTATGCTACCGAGAAGAACAGGGAGAATTTCGAGCGACCAGCCCCTATCCAGACTCCTGAAGGACGAAGAGACAGGAGCAAGTTTTGTGCCTACCACAATGAAGTGGGACATAATACTTCAAAGACGCTATTGAAGAGATGATCAGAATCGGTCGTTTGAGGGATTATGTTGTAAGACCCCCAAGGCGACCATCTCAGCAGCAGCGCCCCTGCCAACGCTCACAAGACCCGCCAACCCAAATTCAACCAGAGCCAGACTCTACCCAAGGGCCTTCGGTTAGAACCATTCATACCATCCACGGGAGGCCTTTAGAAGTAAGGGAATCCAACAGGTCTCAAGAATGGTTTTTGCGCGAAGCAAGATGCGTCCAGCCTGCAGGACAGAGAGAGTCAGGGGGACCGGCAAAGAAAGCCAGAAGAGCTTTCGAGGACATAGTGTTTACAAATAAAGATGTTCGAGACGTCCGCCTCCCCCACAATGATGCATTAGTGATTCGGGTGCGCATTGGCAATTCAATGGTCAAGAGGATCATGATTGATACGAGAAGCTCGGTGAATGTAATGTATAGGGGATGCTACGACCAAATGGGAATCGATGATGAACAGCTCAAGCCATCCTCTGAGCCTTTGTATGGATTCACTGGGGACTCGGTCATCCCCGCTAAACAAATTCGACTACCTCTGACCCTTGGAAACGCTGCTCGTCAATCCACAGTGCTTTCAAATTTTCTCATCATCGATTCTCCAGTGAATAGTCAAAAGCTTCTCGGCAGTAGACCATCCACATGCTAACGGTCAGGAGGAAACAGTCAACAAAATCATTAAACAAATTCTGAAGACCAGACTCGAAGCTAGAAAGGGAGCTTGGGTAGATGAATTACAGAAAGTACTGTGGGCCTATCGAACGACTGCTCGCAGCACTATAGAAGAGACCTCTTTCTCAATGGTCTATGGGTCCGAAGCCATGATTCTCGCCGAATTCTAGGTGTTCAGTCAACGAAGGGCAAACTTTAATCCTGAAGAGAATGACCAGCTCCTATCAGCTAGTTCTGATCTGCTCGAGGAAAGTAGGGAAATTGCTCGTCTCAAGGCGGCCGTCTACCAACAGAGGATGGCAAGGCACTACAACAAGAAGGTCCAGGTACGTCAGTTCAAGCCAGGTGATCTCATATTATGAGAAGTTCTACCAGATGCTTGCAAGACCAGCGAAGGTGTGTTAAGACCAAACTGGAAAGGTCCATACTTGATCCACGAAGATCTGAAGAACGGAGCCTAGCACTTAGTAGACATGAGTGGAGGGATGCTTCCAAGAGCATGGAACGCCATTCATTTAAGGCCCTATTACACATAATTTTTGTAATCTTGAATGATAGTTTATAATCTCTATAGAGCTAATCATGTACACATAATAACAGCCACCCATCTATTATGATAAATAATCACTAATGCAAAAAGCTCATGTGTGTTTTTATTTGTGAGGTACATGATCATGAAAAGCAGAGCAGCCGGCCCAAAGCTCAAGCATTCAATACCCCATGGGGATAAAAGGCTGAATATCGATGAATACCGACCCCGCATTCACCCAACAGGGCCAGAAGGGCTAAAACGGCCACGAGCCCGCGCACCTAATCGCTGCTCGATGACTGGCTTCACCCTCTATAAGTTGTTCTATACACGCCGCGACCTGATCCATCGCGAGCGAACAAAAACGAGAGCTCAATCACTAGGCGCCCATCCTAAAACTTGTTGTAAATGCTCAGGTTCCGACCTTGTGAACGCAGCTGAGGTCTTAACCTCCATAACTACTAGCTATAAATGCTCAGGCTTTTGCCTTGCGAGCACAACTTTAGAAGCCCTACAAACTGTATAGCTCAGGTATCGATCCTGTGAGTGGAGTCCGCTGTAAATGCTCAAGTTTAACCTTGTGAACGCAGTCGACTGTATATGCTCGGGTCCCTATCTTTCGAGCATAGCTCCTACCAATTTTGGTAGCGATCAGAAAGATCCGCGAACAGAATCACGTGCTTGTCATCCGGTCTTTTCTCTTTTTCTCAACTCATATCACTCAATCAGCTCTATCTTGTGATATATTCGTCAACGACTGCACGACTGCATTAGCTGGTTTGATTTTCTATAATTAATGCTTATAATCTAGTCGCTGGATCCATCATACACGGGGCCATCTATTAAATGACTTGGAGGTACACTCACAACCCAGGAAATCATGTCCTTTATTTTATTCCTCATGAGGGATTTATGGGCGGTTAGATTTGATGTTAGTTTGATTTATTATCTGTCTTATTGAACATGTGCATTTCCAAAATATTGTAACACTATGTATAAGGCACAACAAGCGACGAGGCAGACCAACAGAAATTACACATTAGTAAAAATGTTATGAAATTAAAATTAAAAAAAAAAAGATATCTACAGTATCAACATCCGAAATATGAGCGCCATTGGCGAGAAAAACAATTTTATATCTATCAGATCTAACAAGTTTTAGAAGAGCTGGCAGGAGCATCCTTCGGATCCTTTTCACTGGGTGCCCCTTGCGAAGACGAACCTTGTCCCCCACCTGGCGCTGATTCTTTAAGACCTGAGGAAGGACCACCCTGGGCAGGTGGGGCATCAGATTGGGCAGGCGAAGGTTCGGGACCCTTCTTCTGGGCTGTAGGAATAACCCCCTTTTTGACAGGTTGTGCGGTCTTTGCCTGGGCTTCTCTGGCAGCGCGAGCAGCATACTCCTTCACTTCTTGCACCCTTCGTCCCCGAAAAATGAGAAGTCCAACTCAAGATGATGCTTCCACAGAGTATACAGGAACTTGTTAGTTGTCTTCTCAGTAGCTTCCTTACGAGCTTGCAAGACCCAAACCTCCTATTTGCCGAACATCTCCCTGAAGTAAGCGAGCTTGTCCCTTACTACGGTCAAGTCCTGCAGCACCAACTCATTTTTCTTCTCAGCATCTTTGGCCCGTCTCTTCTGGAGAACAGCCTCATGAGTGACCCTATCTACATCGTCGGTGGCATCTTTGAGCGAAGAAGTAGTGATTTGCCAAAGCTTCTTCTCTTGAGCCAAGGACTCTTTCGATGCCTTCAGTTTATGCTCGAGCTCGTGAGCGCCTTTAAGCTTCTGCTGAAGCTTATGAACAGTCTTCTTGGCAGCCTCTGATTCTTCCCTGAGCTTCATGTTCTCAGCCATCAGCTTCTTATTTTCGGCCACTAGCTTTTTGTTCTTAGCCTCCAGTTTCTTGCTCGCCTCTTCGAGCGAAGCCTTATCCCCTGCCAAGTCAGGGAAGTCTCGATGCATCTTCATAAGAGCCAATGAAGTCTGAAACGATGAATATGTTAGTGACAAGTGTAGAAATAATATATGGTTATGAAGTGAATAATAGGGCCTACCAGCACATTATAGCGCGCAGCGTAAGTGATCAACTGGTCTCCACGGACATGCTTCTGATAGACATCTGGCTTGTCTAGTCCCAACAATTTTGGCAGCTAATCCAATAGATCATTAAAGTACTCCCCTGCATCAGCCTCCTGGGCCTGTTCCTCAACAGCCCCTCTAGTCATGGGTGTCTTGCCCTTAGATCTTAAACGTTTAGTGGGAGGCTCCATGGCCTCTTTTTCTTTGTCTCCGACCCCTGAAGGCCTCGTTGACCCTTCTTTGGGAATTGAGATTCCCTTGCTAGTAGCATTTTTCGGTGGGGGTATCTACTTCACGGTTTTCTTCCCTATGGACTTATACTTTAGCCTCTGCTTTTTGACAGACGGATCGACCACTGTTTCTGCTAATTCTGCTGTGGGTATTGGAGGCTCCTTCGACCCTGTGATCTCCATTTCAAGCTCTTCTATCTCGGCCGCTGGTGAGGATGAGGGAGAATACATATGAAGGTTCACCATGGTTTTGGGCTTCTTAGGGGCCGAAGCAGAGGCGCCTTCGTCGAGTCCTGCAAAAACAGATCGGACCTCCTGAACTTTCTATACTTCGACGTCCACGGCCAAATTGAGAAGCTTGGTCTCAGTCCTAGGAGCGAGCCCGTATTTCCTCAGAAAAAAGCTCCCTGGAAAATAATCATCCTCAGGATCTTTCACCTCAGAAAACATCGCAAGTGTCCCCAATTCCTCGCTCGAGAGATCGACTTAATTTTTGTTAACAGCTGTACATAGATGGGAAAATGTCAACAATAATAAGGGGCAATAATGTGCATAAGTATGTAAAGGCAGCAAGTAGTGGCATGCTCACCAGGATTGAAAACGAAATCGAAATTGACAAGTTTCAGTAAGGACAAGCAAGACATATAAAACCAACGGGATTTATAATTCCCTACATTTGACCTACCGGTCTTCTGGGGCAGAAACCGCTTAAAGGGCGAATTCTGAGCGGTCACGTAGTAAATGCCATCTCGTTTTTTGGCCTTAGGATTGGTGGTGGACTTAAAAAAGAAAAGGCTCTAGATTATGTTCGGAGTTGGTGGCAGAAGACCGTTTTTTAGAAAGATGTAAGCTAGAGTGGTTATTTGGGCATAAGAATTTGGTGTAAGCTGGAAGGGAGCTATGTCTAAGCCGTTCAACAAGTCGACCAAGTATTGGGGGACCGAAAACCTAAACCCTAGGTCGACGTGCTAACGGCTGATCGCTATAAATCCTTCAAGGGAAGACGCTGCATGATCGGGATGAGCGGGAACCATGACGCGACAGCCAGCAGGGAAACCGAACATTGTAGCTACGGTTTTGAGCTTTTCAAGTGTAATGGAAGAATCGTGCTGATAAAAGGACTGGCTAGAGAAAGTTTCTTCTCGCTTAGGGGAGCTTGGCGCCTCCCTTTCGCCTTGAGAAGTTACGCTCGGAAAGTCTCCGCCATGCTGAGAAGAGCCCTCCTCTGAACCCTCCTTGCTAGACATGACTCGTTGATATCGGCGTCCACGACTTGACATCTACAAAAGAGGCAACTAATTAGGCCGCTGACAACTGACCAGACCCAGGAAGTAGGGAAAGCTTAATTCTAATATCCCTAAGTGTCAAGTCATGCGTCTGGGAAGCCAATAAGAGACAAGAAGGGCCTCATTTGACAAGAGTCCCCTCGAGCTAAAAGGATAAAAAGGGGGGAAGAGAAAGAGAAGAACAAAAGGAACTATTTCACAAGCATTATAGACCCAATCGGACCAGAAGTAGCACGGAGATGATCCGCCCGCCCCAGTCCAGACTCTGAGAAAAGGAGTACCATGCAAAAATGAAATGGAGTGAAAAGTGATGATGATGAAAATAATGAAAGTAGAGAGAAGAGAAAGAGCCTTACCTGGAGCGTAATGGTGGCCGGTAGTCTCAGTCGAAGATCGATGAACGAGGGTGGAAGTCTAAGAGAGAAGGTAAGCAAGCAGCAATGGAGTCTTTGATTTTTGAAAATGCCAGAAGAGAGGAAGTTGAAGTGCCACCCTTCTTTAAAAGGATAGCTAAGCCCCAGCCAGTGGATCGAGGCCACTATGTAACCACCCATGATCTAATGGTGAGGCGTGGCTCTTGGGATTTTGCCATCATGCAGCGTGTCAGTTGAGTGACGTGCATTAAATGCGTACGGCGCGCGTTATGACTTGAAAATGTCGTCTGGGGGAGCTTCACTTGGCCTAGCAATAAAGCGAAATTTAAAAGATATTGTAACTGTTCCCATCTCATTTGCCCGCTCCAGAATTTGTAACTCCTGTTCCTCTACACAGTACCAAGAGCTAGGGGGCTTAATGTTATGGGTAATTTAGCGATCAGATTAGTCGGGCACAGGAAGATCTACAGTGCAGGCCCAATGGCCCAAAATCCGCCCTTCCTCCGGTCCACCTTCCCAGCGGAAGACCTTGTTCGGCGGACCTACTCTCCATTTTTTCAACATAACCCGAGTACCGTTCAGACTGATTGCTTGTCCTGACCGTTCAGACTGTTCGCTTGTCCTGACCGTTTAGACTGATCGCTTGTTCTGACCGTTCAAACTGTTTGCTGGAACTGACCGTTCATATCGATCACTTGTTCTGACTGTTCAGACCGATCGCTTGTCCTGACTGTTCAGACTATTCGCTTGTCCAGACCGTTCAGACTATTCGCTTGTCCTGATCGTTCAAGACCTGTTCGCCTGTCCTGATCATCAGTTTTGTTCGCCTAACCTGCCCGCCATATCTGTTCGTTTATGCTACTAGTCGAAGGGTGACCATTAGACCTGCGTGTCCAGAATTACCCGTCCAGATCTTTCGGTGATCCCTGGATATGCTGATGTATATGTTCGTTGATAAGAGTACTCGTTTAGTACTATGACCAGTTGCGGAAGTACTGATTCTGCCCAACAGTGGATCTACATGCTCTGTTCGCTGAAAAGTCCATCTTAATCGCCCCTCCCAGAATCGCGAGTCAACAGAAGTCAAAAGGGCCATGCAGAATACAGCACCAAGCGTGTCATGCACGCCATCTATATTAGAGACTATAGCCAAGACTTCGGTAGCCACTCATGACCTGTACAGATTAGCCATTTGAAATCTCCCTTGGGCAGACCTCCGAAGCGATAGTTTCGGTCACATTTAATGCATTATCAACCTCATTAATTGAAATCCCGGCGCATTAAATGCGGCCCATCATTATGTTTTCTGTTTACTATATGCTTTTGTCTTATTTTATTTTACTGTAGTTCCTCCCATTTCTCTATAAATAGGGGAGGATTTTCATTGTAAAAGGAGGAATCTTTGAGTGCCATTACTCTACCAAAATAGTGATAGAGTAAATAGTAGACGTAGGCATCTTTTTGGGCCGAACCACTCTAAAATCTTCTTGTTTTTCTACTGCTCGCCTCTGATCTCCTTTTATTGTTTCACTTTTACTTTACACAACCAACATCAACTACCCGAAACTGAGGCTTGGGCCCAAAAATAACCTCGTTGACTAAGGAGCCAAATCCGGACATCAACATAAACCAGGAGAGAAACACTTAGTGAAAACATTACTATTGCTCTACCAAAATTATCAAAGAACAACCGTGGACTTAGGCATTCTTAAGCCGAACCATGTTAAATTATGTATGTGTTCTGTTCTTCTTTTGCCCTCCTTCTCCTACTTAGATCATCATTTACAAATTTCACCAAAGTCTGTAGTATTGGGCTCACAAATCTCAGTTGACTGATTTCGAACGTCAACATTTTGGCACTAGAAGGAAGACCCATACTGCAACTTTCCCTTCTTAACTACTATGGCAAAAGGAAGAACAACCAGGAGTTCAAACATTGAGAACGACATGGCGGCTGGTATTCTAACATGCCAGCACTAGGAGCAACCTAGGGCATACCCCAACTCCCTTTTCGTCAGCCAACGCCAGGTACTATTGGGGGAGATGTGCAAATCTTGCAACAACGTTAGGAAACATTGGAGAACCATGTCATGCAAATGATGGATGCTATTAGAGAGCTGACGAGAGCTTGGACTGACATCCTCCACAGACCTTTGGATGTTACTGCAACAAGAGGTATTTCGCGACCTCAAGAGGATGGGGAGAGAAATGTTAGAGAGCCAGCCCCGTAGGGATTAATCTGGTCTTCAAATATGCAACATAGGGGTGAGAATAGGCGAGACCCTTCGAGGTTAAGGGCAAGGGTGAACCAAGACAGAGGTCGACGAATTAAAATTAGCAATAAGGATGTACGAGCCTCAGCTCACCAAAATGGAGAGCAATGCCGACATAGGGAGCCACGACGAGGTGAGTCAGATGAATTTAACCAAGAGCACAGTCATTATTCCCCAGGTCCTGAACGAAGCAGAAGGTCAGAAAAACAGGCCGCCACCGTAAAAAAGCTCTTGCAAAGGGTACGGTAATTGGAGGCACGACCTAAGGGCCAAAAGCAAAGGAATCATTATGGAAGCAAGACCCCTTTCACCTCGGAGATTGAATCTGAACCCCTTCCCAGAGGTTTAAGGTCCCCAACCTTCCATAATATAAAAGAGGTGTGGACCCCCATGACCATTTGGATGTCTTTAATATTCAGATGGATTTACAAACCACCAACTTACGGGTTAAATGCCTAGTGTTCTCGGTGACTTTGGGGGATATCCCGCGAACTTGGCTTAGGAGTCTCCCTCCTTGTAGCATCAATAGTTGGGAGGAATGAAAATTCATCACCTAATATAAGGCAATGAAGCGGTAGCTCGCACCCCCCTGCTACTTTGCCACCATCTTTCAATGCCATAATGAATCGCTGAAGGACTACATCAACAGATTTAGGCACGAGGTGAACAATGTTGAAAACCCGACAAATGAGAGGATTTTGGTGGCGATCTCGGCAGGTCTCAAGAAGGACGAGAAGCTATACGAAAGTATCTATAAGTCAAGGATGAGAAGCTATACGAAAGTATTTATAAGTCCCCCATAAGAGATTTAGGGGAATTTTATGAGTGAGCTTCGAAACAAATACAGTGGGAGGAGGCCTTTGGCTTAAAAAAGCAGAATAACCCCAAGAATGAAATTGGTAGAGTCAACTAAGATAGAAAAAGGGGTACTGGAGGGAATGACCACCTAGCTCAAAGAAGTAATAACCAAGTGGCCAAAAAGGCCAGATATGCTCCAAGGCCAGAAGATGGTTAGAGGAGAGAGTGGACTTAAAGACAAGGCCGTTTCGAAATCTACGCAGTCCTATCAAATGCTTAGGATAAAATTTTTGCAACCGAGAAAACTTTGGGAGACCGGCCCCAATCAAGACTCCTAACCATTATAGAAACGGCTAATATTGTGCTTATCATGAGGAACATGGTCATAGCCCCTCGGAGTGTTAAGCCCTAAAAGATGGCATAGAAGAATTGATTAGAAATGGCAGACTAAAAGAATATATGGAAAGGCCCGTAAGGCGACGACCTCAATCCCAGCATCCTCAGTAAGAGACTCAGCAATCCACTCAACCAACCTCTAACCTAGAACAAAGATCTGTTGTGAGGACTATTTTTACCATACATGGAGGACCTCACATTACAGACACGTCCAATAGGTCACACGAACGATATATACGTGAGGCCAATCATATACGAGTGGCAAGTCAAGATCGATAGGGAAGACCTACAAAGAAAGCAAGGGCAATGGGGGAGGAAATTATTTTCACATAAGAAGATGCAAAGGAAATTCACTGGCCTCATAATAACGCCTTTGTCATCTGAGCTCGCATCAGTAACATGGAAATCATACGAATAATGATAGACACTGGGAGCTCGGTCAATGTAATGTATAAAGAATGTTATGACCAAATGGGGCTAGGAGCTGAACAGTTGACACCTTTTCCTGAGCCTTTGTATGGTTCACCGGGGACGCAATCACACCAATTGGACAAGTTAAACTCCTATTGACAGTCGGGGACTCAGACCGCCACTTAATGGTGTTGTCAGACTTCTTAATCATTGACTGTCCTTCTACCTACAATATGATATTGGGAAGACCAGCAATAAATCACCTGGATATGGTGACATCGACTCGAGACCTCACGGTAAAATTTTTAACTCCTAATAGAATAGGCTGTGTAAAAAGTGAACAACGTTTGGCTCGCCAGTGTTATGACCGGACCGTGAAGATAGAAGAAAAAGGGAAGGAAATGAATGTGGTATCTGGGGGAGAGCGGCGTGCCATGACAAAAAGAGGGGTGAGCCTCGACCTTGATCACTGCGATTTAGATAAGGATAAGGCAACTGGGCCTGTAGAAGAACTTAAAGATGTGCAGGTCAGTGAACTTGATCCTGAAAGAACACTGAAACTAGGGATGAATTTGGCTCAGAAAACAAAGGCTCAGCTTGTCAAATTCCTCAAAGCAAACTTGAATGTCTTTGCATAGAATCATGAGGATATGGTAGGGATAGACCCTAAGGTCATATCGCATGGGCTAAAAATAGATCCCTATCACAAGTCAGTCCGATAGAAGCGAAGACCAATGACAAATGAGCGGTACGAGGCTGTAAAAGACGAAGTGGATAAGCTGCTGGCCAACAATGTCATCAGGGAAGTCCATTACCTGGTCTGGGTTATCAATCCGATACTTGTAAAAAAGAAAAACGGGAAGTGGAGGACCTGCATGGATTTTACCGATCTCAATAAAGCCAGCCCAAAAGATAGCTTCCCATTATTGAGAATCGACCAGCTTGTAAATGCGACAGCAGGTCATGAATTGCTCAGCTTCATGGATGTATACTCTGGATACAACCAAATCCCCCTATAGCTTCTGAAGATGAAGAGCATAGCTCGTTCATAACCGACCGAGGATTGTATTATTATAAGGTGATGCCCTTCGAACTGAAAAATGCAGAGGCAACTTAGCGGAGGTTAGTGAACAGGATGTTTGAGGAGTTGATTGGGAAGAGCATGGAAGTGTAAGTTGATGACATGTTGGTAAAGACTAAGCAAGCGGATGATTACATTTGCGATCTCGAGCAAACTTTTCAGATATTGAGGAAGTACCAAATGAAGCTCAATCTTCTCAAGTGTGCCTTTGGAGAAGCTTTGGGTAAGTTTTTGGGCTTCATGGTCAACAACAGAGGATTGAGGCCAACCCGAAAAAGATCAAGGCACTGCTCGACATGAGATCGCCGACTAAATTGAAAGATGTGCAGAGCCTAAATGGCTAGGTCGCCGCACTAAGCAAGTTTATTTCTAAGGCCACATATAAATATGTTCCCTTATTTGATGTGTTAAAGTGAGCTAAGAATTTTGAATGGTCGGAACAATGTGAAGAGGTCTTCCAGCAGCTGAAAGAGTATATAGGGCAAGCTCCACTTCTATCAAAACCAAAAGAAGGTGAGACCCTGACAGTGTACCTTGGAGCGTCTCAACATGCATTAAGTGCCACACTGGTAAGGGAAGAAGACAGAACCCAATTTCCCATCTATTATATCAGTAAGAAGCTGGTTAATGCTGAAACAAAGTACACCCTTATGGAGAAACTCATCTCCTATTTAGTGGTAGCGTCCAGGAAGTTACGACCCTATTTCCAAGCATACCAAATCGAAGTACAAACCAAATATCACCTCAAGCAAATTCTTCAGAAGCTAGATGTCTCAGGTCACTTCCTCAAATGGGCAATCGAACTTGCACAATTCGATATCGAATACAAACTAAGATCGGTGATTAAAGGGCAGACATTAGCTGATTCATAGCAGAATTCACAAGGTTTGTAGATGAAGAGGTGGAATCCTCTGAAGGACCGACCTAGGAGATATATGTAGATGGGTCTGCAAGTGAACAGAGGGCAAGGGCAGGTGTTTTGTTAATTAGTCCCGAAGGATACAAAATCCTCTGCACACTCAGGTTTCGATTCCGGGCTACCAATAATAAGGTTGAATACGAGGCTCTTCTAGCAGGTCTTTGATTGGCTAAGGAAATGCAGGTGGAAAAGGTGAGGATTTTTAGTGACTTATAATTGGTTGTTTGCCAGGTCCGGGGGGAATACCAGACCAAGGGCTCAAAAATGGCTACCTATTTACAAAAGGTGCAAGAACTTATAAAGACCTTCCAGAGAGTTGAGATAAATCAAATTCCATGAGTTTACAACTCCCACATAGATGCCCTTACTTGCCTTGCAACGGCTTAGGACACAGAGTTCTCGAGGGCCATACCAGTTGAATTTCTCGCAGCACCCAGCACTAAGCCAGGAGAAGAGGTAATGACAATGACTGTGGCTGGTAACTCATGGATGGGCCCCCTGGTTAATTATTTGCAAAATGGGAAGCTACCAGATGACAAGCTCAAGGCACGTCGCCTATAAGCTCGGGCCTCAAGATTTTACATTCATGAAGGTATGCTTTACAAAAAGGGTGTTTTTCAACTCCAATTTTGAGATGCATAGATGAGCTCGACTGTGCGATAGTCTTGAAGAAGATTCATACTGGCCATGCTGGAGGGCTTTCTTTGGCCCAAAAAGCACTAAGGCAAGGATATTATTGGCCAACCATGAAGCAAGATGTCATCGACATGGTCAAAAGATGTGATAAATGCCAGAGATTCTCCACAATCCCCCGAGCTCCACCTGCCTACCTACGTCGAATGATCAGCCCATGACCTTTTGCGATCTGGGGAATGAACTTGATTGGTCCTTTACCCATTAGACGGGGAGATGCAAGTACGCAATTGTAGCAGTTGACTACTTTACCAAATGGGTAGAGGCCAAGGAGCTGGCAAATATCTTTACTACAAAGGTAGAAATATTTGTTTGGAGTAACATCATTTGTAGGTTCGGAGTTCTCTAGAAGCTCATAACGGACAATGGCACCCAATTCAACAGTGAGCAGTTCCTTAGGTTCTGCCAAGGCCTGGGAATTAAAAAGAGCTTCTCAGCTTTAGATCATCCTGAGGCCAACGGCCAGGTTGAAGTTGTCAATGAAATCATCAAGCAGATCCTGAAGACAAACTGGAAGTTAAGAAAGGAGGATAGGTAGACAAGCTCCAAAAAGTATTGTGGGCATACCAGATGATCGCCCACAACACCACAAACCCTTTTTTCCATGGTCTACAGATAGGAGGCAATGATCCCAGTCGAATTTGAAGTAACTAGTCAGCAGAGAGCCACTTTCAGCTTAGACAAAAATAACTAGCTCTTGGCCGCTCATCTTGATCTGCTCGATACTACAGCAGAAAGGTCAGAACTCGGAGTTATAAGCCCGGTGACCTCGTGCTCTGAGTCATTCCAACCGTATCTCGCAAGATCAGTGAAGGAACTTTGGAACCAAACTAGGAAGGGCCATACATCATAAAAGAAAATTTGAAAAATGAAGCGTATCATCTAACAAGCATGAGCGAAGCTACTGTACCACAAGCTTGGAATGCTGAACATCTACGACCTTATTATCGATAGCTTCTATTTTCTTATGTTATCTATTTTTAACTTTAATTATCTTAAATTAATGAAAAGATGCATATTCAACGCACTTGCTAATGTCATTTATTTCAATTATGCAATAGAACGCAAGCTGAAAGGGTAAGAACCCTATTCCCTACAAAATCTTCCTAAAGTAAGAGGCTTAATATCGGTTCCCAAACTGACCCCACACCTACCTCATAAGAACATGAAGGGACCAAAAGGCCTTGAAAGGGTAAGGGGTTTAATATCGGTCTCCACATTGACCCCACACCTGCCCTTCAAGGAGCCTAACGACGAGCTCGCATGATCAATCAAATCTTAATTATCAAACTCCATGGGTTGCGAGCTGGGGTCCTTACCATTTGACTAAAAGTCGTGGTCTGAGACTTATCTAAGCACCCATAATGGTTTGAGGCTATTACCTTTCTCCCGAAAATACGACGTGAGGTCAGCCTGACTGTTCACTCTAATTACCAAGTCTTGCTATGTTAGCTGAAGTCCTAGTTTACAACTGGCTTACCTGGACATACAAGCTTGGTCTTAAATCTCATGCCTTGGAATATTAGCTGAGGTCCATTCGTGCTGACCACTAATGCCACCCATGTGACCTACTTGGATATCCAAGGCAGAACAACAAAGTCGAGCTAAATGTTAGCTAGGGTCTCTATGTCAATATAAGCACTGTTTAGCATGACCCACCTAGACACTCAGACTTGATTGGCAAATCTGAGCTCTATGTTAGCTAAGGTCTATCCATGATTGGCCTACGGATTATTCTACGTGACCTTCTTGGACATAAGCTCAATACGCCATTTATGGGATTCATACGTTAGCTGGGGTCGTGACAACATATAAGCTACTCAGAATGGCCCATCTGGACGTATAAACCTGATTATTCCTTTGCCAGTCTACATTGAAGGCTATTATGCAAATCTACAAATTAATGCATTTTATCACCTCACCCAATCTCAGCATGAACGTGCAAATTATGGCTTATGATCTTCTTTCCTATCAAGGATTCTTTATGCCAAAAAATCTCGAGATCTCAAAGTTGTAATATGATGCATTTATATTAATGCACTTGATCCAGCGAGCTCAGAAGTTCCGACTAGGTACAATTATTAGCAAGTTGCTTCAATTATATACTTTCTTAGCTCACATAAATAAATCTAATGGAAGGGCATTAATCATGCAAAATAGCCATACATTCACAACAAAATTCTCAAAAGTCCATTAAAGTAAATCGAAAAAATATTACAAGGCAAACATGCCTATTGTCAGAATATTTACAAAAAAACATAAAATCAAGGGTAGAAAAGAAAGGTAGGAATTAGTCTGTGCTCATAAGATTGCCTTGAGGAACGAGGTCTGAAGTGGAAGGATCAGGAACTGAGGGCTCTGAAGGACTAGGATCCTGTGAGATCAGAGCTTCTAGGTCCTGAGGAGTCTGGGCAGGAGGATTTCGAGGACTTTCACCATGAGGCCTCTCATTTGCTTCAACATCTACGGCTTGGGTCCCCAGATCAGAAGCCGCAGCTTCACTCTGAAGCTTCTTGGCCTCCTCGGTAAAGTACTTCACCTCTCTGACCCCTCCATCTCTAAAGATAGAAAAATTGATATCTGAGTAGGCTTTTTAGAGGGTGTATAAGAAGCTAAGCTCGACTTCGGCCTTCACCTCTTTTATACGAGCTGCCATCTCATTTCTCACTAAGATCACCTCCTTCTTCAGCTACCCAACCTCATTTTCTGATGTTTCAGCCCGTTGAGTAAGCAAGTCCTTCTCTTTTAAAGTCACCTATAAGTCTTTCTCTCACTCCTCCGTGATGGCTTTGCTATTCTTGAGCTGAGCATAAAGCTTGTTGGAGGCAGCCTCGTGTGCACTGCTCTCCTTCACGAAAGTAGCCTCAGGGACGTCCAATTTAGACTGAAGAGCCCTCTTTGCTTCCTGCGCTTTCTCAACCTCGTCTAACATAAAAAGCAACTCCTTGTCCTGATTCTTTGCTAATTCCCTGGACTTTTTGAGCTCAGCTCGGAGTTTCTTCGTCAGCTCCTCCTGGGCGAAAGATTCATCAATGGCCTTCATAAACGTTATGGAACTCTGTAGGACAAATAAAAGGGTTAGGGATATCTACCATAAATTTTAACAAGGAGAAATTGTTACCCTAAATGCTTGACGAGCTCCCTAGAAAAGTAAGTTCGTGCCGACGAGCTCATCATTCTTAAGGTTTCTGGCTAAGGCCCTGACAATGGTAGGGAAGTGTTCCCATATCTACTCAAAATACACCCCCGCGGGGAAACCCTTAAGGTCGAACGCCGATCGAGGCGCAACCTTTTAAGAAGGAGCTATGACTTGTTTCCTTTTCTCCTTCTGAGATCGCTTAGCCGGAGGAAGTTTACTTGGTACCTCGTTGGCTTTTCTCTTAGGAGTAGTGCTTGCATCAATCTTTTTTCCTTTTACTACTACTAAGGCCTCCTTATCTAGAACTGAGACCAATTCCTGTGAAGTCCCATGTGGGACGATTGTGGAAGTGTCCTTTGGATGAGTGGGAGCGGAAGATTTGATAGGACCCACGTCTTGGGATCCTTCTTGTGGCGCTGATGAGCCAAAGGAACAGGGGAGACACTAGATGTGCCCGCTGACTCACGAGATCTCCTAAACGGAAGGGGCTTCAAACTTAAAACAATTATTTCCTCAAATCCGGGGTGAATAATCTTGACGTCAGTACTATTGGACGAAAGACCGAAAGAACTAGAGTTAGAGCTCTAGTTCAAGTCTTTAGCCTAAAAAACGGACTGAAGCTACTCGACATCGTAGGTCCCGATATGCTTAGGCTTAACAAGTTTGCTGCTAAGAGGAGCTGCAAGCTCAAATTCTCTTAGGAGCTCATCCGTTAATTTGACATTGTCTCTTTTTGACCTTCGAGTGACGAGAAGATCAAGATCATTGAGCTCGTCCCGAGTAAAAGTTATCTTTTACGCCTTAACGTCTGTAAAAAAAAAAAAAAAAATCATCATCATCAGTATGGTGAGGCCATTCACAAGTAAAATAAGTCAAGTGATCTCAAGAATCCTTACCTGGATGAGCTACAAAACCGAAGTTACGAAGATTTACTAGGGAAGTACAAGAAATATAAAACCAACTAGTCTTATACTCCCCTACATTAGACTTCCCCTTTGCCTCTCCTTGAGGCAGGATGCCTTTATGCTTGGAGAGATGAGCTGACATATAATACAGCCCATCCCAAGGTTCTCCAGCACTGATAGCTTTGAAGGCATACATGTACCTAAAGATTCTAGGAGAAGGAAAGGAATGATTATTTTTCCTGAAAAGAATGGCTATAAAAGAAATCTATGCATAAGTATTGGGAGTAAGTTGGAAAGGGGCGAGCTTGAGATCATTCAAAAGATCAATCAAACAAGAGGGAACAAGAAATCTAAGGCCTGCGTCTAAATGATGGGGGTTGATAGCAACAAAGCCCTGAGGAGGACAGGCAGCACTATCGCCATGAGAGGGTACTAGTACGGGACAACCTTTGGGGAAATGGTATCCCGTCACTCATGACACCAAATCCCCTTTGTTTATCCTAGAAGGAAATGGTTTAAACACTTGGCTAACTACCCTTTTTCCTTCAGCTCGTCTTGAAGCAATAGCTTGACCAGCCTCGTCGGGCCGGACGATTGAATTAGGGTCTGCACGAATTGTAGGACCCTCAGCAGTCTTACCGCTCTGGGAAGTCGCTTGTTCAGTAACCCTCACTTGCTCCATCCCATCAGAGCTTGAGGTATCATCCTCCCTTACTACATGAGCTGGGTGTCTGTAACCTAAAGACATCTACAAAGGGAAAGAGAGTAATTAGGTCTATGCATGCAGACCATCGCTAAGAGGTAAAAATTTTCCTATTTCTAATGAATTTTCCTAAAGTCAACAGGTCCCAAACGCCGCACAAACCCCAAGGA
Organism: Dimocarpus longan; assembly: GCA_022984855.1. Lineage (NCBI taxonomy): Eukaryota > Viridiplantae > Streptophyta > Magnoliopsida > Sapindales > Sapindaceae > Dimocarpus > Dimocarpus longan. The sequence continues at coordinate 2,942,995 of CM041026.1, forward strand.
TATAAAGAGCTCAACATATTATCTATTAACCTACTAGCTAGCAAAATGCTATGTTTCCTAGCTATGAGCTCGTGTGCAGGCATATCTCAAACAAACAACTATCATTTCATGACAAATACGTCTATCGAACCAAAATGGCAGGAAATGAATAATGACAATCATCATCAAATACTCACCAGCAAGAACACAAGCAACTGATGCATTCTAAAATAAAAAATATGCAGTTCAAATGAGAAACTAAACCAGAATAACTCGAGAGGAAAGTTACTATAAATGAGGCGGAGTAAAGTGGAGCAAGTTCGCCGAAATCTAGGGATGGTCCTCATCCGAAAAAAGGAGTGATGGCAACAGATGAGAGAGATGAGAAAGTTTTCAAAATGGCTGAGAGTTGAGAAAGTGGCAAGTGAAGAGGCTCCACCACTTTATATACATGTTGAGCCCCAATCGTTAGATCAAAAAGTCTAGTAACCACCTTTCATCCAACGGTATGCCACAAAAAGCGGGATTTTGTCATTATCTACCAGGCAGCTGAAGAGACGTGCATATTAAATGCTCACGGCCCGAGGAGTGCAGGTTGTACGATTGATTTGGGGGGGGGGAGGGTTGCCACTAATCTAAAAGGTTTTTTGAATTTGAATGAGACAGCAAAATTGGTCCTACCAAAGGTAGGCTTTTACTAGCGAATTCGCAGCTCTCAGCTCATCGTGCAAACTAAGAGCTGGGGGGCTAATGTTGTAGGTATTTTCTGAACTGGTTTAATGGACTGGTAAAGGCCCAACAAGCCCGATCTGGTGGCCCAACTCCACAAATCAGAAGCCTAGTTGATAACATCGAAGCTCGCTGTATCGGGCACCTATATCACTGTATTGGTTTTCAAGTAAGACAACTTCTCATGACTCAGCCCCAGCAACTGACAGCTCGTCGACATCCAATATCACCCACTGCAAAACCATAAGGCTGACGGCGACCTCATTAAAGGCTCTTCCAGATCGCCCACAACTAATTTGAGTCCAACTCATGAAGTTCCTTGTATGCCAATGAAGGATTAAGTCAACTAATGCAGCAGGATTTACGGATCCCTCACCTAATCAGCTTGATTATTGTCAATAACCTATGCTTTGTCAGTCTGTTTTGCCTAATATTTCAACTAATGTTAGTCTTGAAAATGTAACGCATTAAATGCATGTAAGATTAGTATTATTTTATCGTATTCTCCCCTCTATGAATAGGAGTAGATTTTCATTGTAAACCAAAAGAGAAACACTTAGTGAAAACATTACTGTTACTTTGCCAAAATTATCAAAGAACAGCCATGGACGTAAACATTCTTAAGCCGAACCACGTTAAATTGTGTATGTGTTCTGTTCTTCTTTTGCCTCTCCTTCTCCTACTTTGATCATCATTTACCGAATTTCACCAAAGTCTGTAATATTGGGCTTATGAATCTCAGTTGACTGATTTCGAACGTCAACAATATGAGACAAAAAAAAGGATGAGATTGAGACCAAGAGATAGGCATGAGGCTTGAGGCAGTGCTGTGCTTTAATTATATAAATATATAAATGAAAATAAAAATTAAATTAATAATTTTTTTATTTAGTTTAAATATAAATATGAAATTGGGTGAGATGTATTGATTTAAAATTAACAACTAATCTACACCATTTAATATTTTTCAATTCAATGGTTGAAAAATTGTATAAAAAATTATGTCCCTCGATCTCGTCCCTACGTATATAGTAATAGGACCCTCCCAAATTTGTATCCGAAGACTCGAGAGAATCCTTTAATTGGGGGAAATCTTCTGAATTCTAATTTTTTTTTAACAAAAATCATTTTTAAAACTTAATAGGAAATAAAATATTTCATCAAAATTTCGACATCATGACAGCTATTTATTTGACTTTCCCACCCTGTAACAAATGAAAATTTATACACTTCAAAACTTTTAAATTCATTCACAATCACTTGGGACCTCCAGTCCCACTTCCAATTCTCATTCCAACATAAAATCACATCTCTCAAACATAATTCAGGTGTCAATCAAAATATGCATGATTTCAAAACAAAGTTTACACAAAATAACCAAAAATCCTCAATTTTGAACATGGGTACCTAAATGCATATGCAAAAATACATCTACCAAAATACATTATGAAATGATAGATAGTATGAATTACCATGCATCTTTTGCTCGAGTGGCCCACCTTTGCCTATTCAAATACTTCCTCGATGACCTAATGGGATCCTGAAAATGATTTTAATTTAAAAGAATGAGCACGAATTGCCTAGTAAATGGATAAAGTTTTAGAAACTAATAAAATCCTTTATGATAAAAATAGCATAATATCAATCATAGAAAAATATAAATTATAACTAATACATATTCTAACAAAATTGAAACTTCATAATAAACTTTAACTGTAAACTTTTATAGAAACAGTAAGAATGCATTTTCATATATTTTCATTTACACCAAATTAGTACCCTGGAAAACTCTATTGTACGTGGTGGAAATACTCGACACACATGCAGAGGGCGGGAGATAAACTTTGTCATTCCCGTGCTAGGCGACTCAATGACTCTCTCTCTCTCTCTCTCAAGGACTCACTTTTATGACCATAAATAAGGGAGGGTACGCTTCGGTGCTTAAAAATGTTATAAAACTTTTCATGTCAAAGTTCATTTCCAAGCAAATCTTATTCAAATATATATAATATGTATAGCAAACAATCATAGCTTTATGACAACTTATCAGATAAATATTCCAACCTTTCATAAATCAAAAATAAGGTTACAAAACAAGTAAATATAAATTACTTTGTCGAAGCAAAAGTCCATTTTTGTATCAATGCAATTACCAAGCCACAAGTGAACCAAAATATCATATTTTCTAATTTTATAACATAATCAAAATAGCATGGTTACTAGTTTCACCCATCATTCAAAAATCACAATATAATCTCAACTTCGTAAATTATAAAATGTGCTTCATGGTTTAACCACAAAATTCATATTTATTAAACCATAAATCATATGTTAGCATTTAAAATACGTAATCTAAAGTTGGAAGCTAGTAAACATAATTTAAAGCTCCAAAACAACATACTAAAATCTCATTTCTCATACAACATTTATACTAGTAAAAATCCATCTTCTCAATAAAACACATTAAGTCTTAAAAACATATTCAAATTACTAAGATATACGTCAAGATTATCATATCACAACATATATTTAAGTTTCATAAACCAAGAAAAGTCAAAATATATTAGAAGTGTTTTAAAAAATATAGTTAGGGAAAAGCATTCGCTCACAAATTCCTCCTAGCTTTACGGAATCTCACTAGAGCTTGATTTTTCCTTGAATCCTTTATGACCTAAAAATCACACAAAAACTCCCTAAATCTCCATCTTGGATCTCTCATTTCTTTGGGCAAAAACAACTCGGTCAACGCTCGAAAGGAAACGGATGATAGAGGCTGCTAACCAGGTGAAGCAATAGAGGACAGGAGGGCTGTTTTCAGCAACAAAATGCAGAGAAAGACAGGCGATAGCAGATGGAAACAACCGAGGGAGGTGCAGATCGGCAGCCTTGGGTTAACAGGGGTCGGCTCTCGAATCTATAAGCAGAGCAAAGAGATGGAGATGGGGTTTCAATAGCAAACACAGCAACCAAACGGTGCAGGTGATAACATGAAGAGGTAGGAAGCTGGGCTATTGAACGGCAGCACAGATTTTACGACAGCTCGACAGTAACAGATCTGAAGACAGTAACTCGACGGCGAGAAGAAGGACAGAGGCGGTACAAGTTCGATGACGACGACCAGAGATCTTAGGACAGTAGCTCAACAGCAACAGATCTGAAGACCGAGCAGATCAACAATGTGACAAGCGGGGGAAAACAAGGATGGTACAGGCCAACGATAAAGAGGAGAAAAGGCAGAGGTTTCAGACGGGAATGCAGCAAATGGGGGGAGACAGAAAATGTAGCTCGTCGGACCGATGGACATGGAGATGCAGAAGGTTGAGACGGCAACAAAACAATTGACTGTTGGGTTTTATGCCCTAAGAGCTTGTAATAATGTAAACGGTTTTATAAATAATAAAGTATTCATTTTATTCAATTTATATATTTTGCAAAAATTGTATATATCATGAGAAACATCCTTGATTACTGATGTAATTTCAAACTAAGTATATAAGTGTTATATACAGGCGGATTTAATTTGAAATAAGTAATCTAAAGTGTAAAACCCAAAACCGCGTTCGTCGGAGAGCAAAATATTTTTCCGATGGATCGCGTCCGATCGGAAAAATATAATTATCGAGTCCGGAAATATTTGGAATAATTATTTTCGATTTGAAGAAATAAATTCGAGTTCGCGAAGACGGATTCGAAATTTTAAAATTTTTTCAAATGCGAAAGCGATTAAAAAGCGGATTCCAGGACGGACGGACGGAAACGAAAATTCGAGCTTGGAAGTTAAACCGAGAATGCATGGAAGGCTTTAAGAAAAATAAAGGGAATGCATGTTGGTGACACGTGTCACACATGCATTGGATGAGCAATTATATATTAATATATGTAATTGATTGATAAGAAGAAAGCATTATATATTCATTAAGCTCGGTCACCATTCTCCTTAATTATAACAAAAATCGAATCCAAAGAGAGAATAATGAGAAGCTATCATTCAGTCACCATTTTTCTTCATTTCAAAACCGAATCCAAAGTGAGAGGATTGAGAGAGAGCTGCTGCTCATGGAAGAGAGGAAGAGCTTCACTCGGTCTTCATCCAAAAGTTAGCCGAGACCATCAATCCGAGTGTTGCATGTGAAGTTTAAGGACAGATCCAGGCTGTCCGTGACTTTCAGCAAGGAAAAAGTGAAGACCTCGAGCTGGTGTGAAGCGTGGAAGTGCAGCAAAGGAGAATCGGTTGTGCAAGCTAACCCGTGAGCTAACTCAGAGCAGATCGTGAGCTGAGGAAGCTTGCTGCAGAGAGGTACTGTCTGCCGTGAGCAAAGAAGACAGCTGCTGGAGTGAAAAGGCTGAGCTTACTGCCTTTGCTGTCACCGGTGAAGAGCTGCTGGCGTGAGGTCGAGCTGAGCTTGCTGTCCCCAAGTGCTGTCACCGGTGCTGTCGAGCTACTGCTGTTGGGCGTGAAGGTGAGTGCTGCTATTTGGCCAAGTACTACTGTGCTGTCACCGTTTCCAAGCTAGCTGACCGTGAGCTGAATCAGGTGTGGCCGTGAGAGAAGGAGCTGCCGTTGCTGTTGATGTTGTCACGCTGCTACTGTGTTATCACGTTTCTGTCTTGCTGCCGGCGAGAGGAGTTGCTGGTGTGAGAAGGCAGTGCTGCTGCTGTCGTTGTCCTCAATTGCTGCCATGGTCTGGTAAGTGTGCTGGTGCTAACCAGGTGTTGTCTTGCTGCCAGGAGCTAAAGAGCTGGAGTCGTGAGCTACTTCCATCTTGAGAAGCTGCTGGCGTGAGGGGCTGTTGGCGAGAGAAGTTGCTATCGTTGCCTTGTCCTACCGTGAGGCTGCTGCGGCCATTGTGAGCTGCTGCCAAGCAGTTGCTGTCAAGCTGAAATCAACATTCAGACTTGAGGTGGAACAGCAACAAGAGAGGATAGCTGGCTGGTGGAAGAAGAAGCTTGCTGCCGCGAGTGATTCATCGTCGTCGCACTTGCTCGAAAATGGTTTCGAAGCGAAGCTGGTAGGTAAGGTGCTGTCCCCTTTGTTTTGTTGAGATGTTCGAGTAAATTAGTAAAAGATTTTGAGAATAGAGTAAAGATAAATGATGATATTATGCTTGGGACTAGGATTGGGAACCTCGTTAATGCGGAGGTTCGTTCGGTTGTTGTTTCGATTGTGTTTTCTTCATCGATCGTGCTCGTTGTGTTTTGTTTATGGGCTGTTATGAGATGTGTAGGGGCTGTTGAAATATGTTTTTGGTTTCGCGTTTGTGGTCGTGGAAAATGGATTGTATTAGAGTGTTTTAAAGTATCGGATAATCGTTCGGATATTTAGAAATCGTTTCCGAGCGTTTTGGTTGAATTTTTCCACGAATGCGAGCGTTGTTAGTTTATGATTTTCGTTGTCGAATATAAAAAGATTGTGAATGTTATCTCGCTGCCCCGAGATTGTTATTAAGCCCTTAAAGTGTTTCAGTTGAAGTGAGGATAGTTCGAGTTTTAAATAAGTTAATTGGATAGTTTTTAAGTTGCGATATCGAATCGGTTTGAAATAGTTTTCGTGTGCAAATATGAGTTTTCCGTTTTGTTATTGTGCGAGGATAGTCACTTGAATTATTGTGTTTATAAATCCTCGTATGGCTTAAAGTTTAGTTACGCGCGAGTTATGTTTTAACGACATCTCGATCGAAATCAATTGTAGGTGAATCGGGAATCGAACGAGAGCCGTAACGGGAAGCAGTGATAAGTATTTTGGAAGCAAGTTGTGAGTGTGGATTTTTAAAAGTTTTCATACATTCTGTTATTGAATGCAATCAGTTTTAGCAAGTAAAAGGTTTTGAGATTCTAGTAAAAGTTTATAGTTTTCAGTTTATCATCTATAAATGCATGTATAGCTTTAAAGATTATGCTATGAATATGTTTATATTCTTCAGTAAAGTAATTGAGCAAGTTGAAATTATATACATGCATAGAGATAGTATTCGTGAAAGTTATTTTGCAATATTATAGCATATTGCCGAGATTTCATTTTATATATGCCTATGGTTTACCCTAGCCCCTAAGATTACACCCGGCTGAAAGTATTCCATACGTGTACGGTAGTTGGGGGGAGTTACTAACTTTGGGGGGATCGAGTCTGTCAGTCACCCTCTGCACGTATGGGATAGTGTAGATCTACCTGATGTTGGAGGGATTCGCGATCCCAAAGTTGTATCCACATCTGCGACTACACATGGTAAGAGTTCCCCTATCCTAGTGGCGTGTCTTCGCACCGTCACGAAGGACAAGATTTCCCTGGGTTGCCAGATAAGGCTAGTAAGAAAAGTAAGAAAACTTTTAAGAAAAGTTTGATAAATAACTTTCGCAGCTTTTAAACGAGTTTACAGTTTTCAGGAAAAGTAAGTAAGTAATAGTTTTCCAATCTAATTTTGGGAGGAATAGTATTTTAAGCAAAAGTATAGTTTATGATAAACTTACCCACTCACTGAGTTATTCTCACCACTGTTTTCCTGTTTTCTTTAAAATCCTCCCTCAGGTGCAGGTGTGAGTAGCGCGGCAGAGGTATCTCCTTCGGACATGCAGGCCAGCTAGACACGCGCGACCAGACTGCACTATTTTCTAACATAGCATCATGTATTGTATTTAATATCATTTTCCAGATTCTCTAGTTTTGTAAATATTATTTTGAGTTAAGGATTTTATGTAAATATCATGCATGTCGTTTTTAAGATTTATTCAAGTTACTTCTGCTTAATTGCATGATTATGAATTTGAAAATGGCCGAAGGCCTATTGATTATAGAAATTGTTTGTGAATACAATTATACTGGTTTTATGAGATATTTTACAGGGTGGAATTTTAGAACAATAGCCGTTGTGCTGCCGGTTTTCTGTGAAAATACTATTTTCATAAAGTTATTTCCAACGAACAAAATTCCCACCCTTCTTCAGAAACAAAAGGATTTCAAGTATTTTAGAAAAGAAAAGAGGCTTAGCTTCACGGGAACTTTCCAGCCAGAGCAGATCTCGACTGGGGAGCCACCGTGGGGTTGCCGGGCAGGTCGCCTAGCTAGTAGTTAGAAAGGGGCCTATCAACGTTGGTATCAGAGCTAAGATTTTTTAAATGCATTACATGATTTCTAAGCATTTACATAGTATTTTTTTTTCAAACCTCATACATATTATGACTAAGTATCTGGTTCAAGTGCAGTGAGTCATGCGTCGCGTCGGTCGTCCGGCATAAAAGGAGAGCCGCGGAAAATGCTCCACCTCCTGCTCCAGAAATAAGGGAGCAAGTAAATGAGTCCGTCAATGATCCTCAGCCAGGGGTTCCAGTTGAGCCACCGGCAGTAGAACCTGAGCAGGATCCGATCGAGAGATTAGCCCAGGTTATCCAAGGGCTAAGGCCTCGTGCACCAAGCACCACCGTTGAGAGGGCAAGGAAACTAGGTGCCGATGCTTTTCACGGAATAGGTGGTCCAGAAATTGCAACAGAGTGGTTGGATAATACTGAAAGAGTGTTGGAACAGATGGAATGCACCGATCTCCAGAAGGTGTCAATTGCTTCATTCTTACTTCGAGCGTCAGCTAGGGATTGGTGGGATTCCGTCAAGCGAAGAGCAACCGAACAAGTCACATAGGAAAAGTTCAAAGAAGAGTTTAATGAGAAATTCTACCCCAGGGCATACAAAGATGCAAAGATTGAGGAGTTTTACAGTCTTGTGCAGGGTAACATGTCTGTGGAAGAGTATGAAAGGAAGTTCACGGAATTGTCCCGAGTGGCACCGTTTATAGTGAATGATGAGGTAAACAAGTGCCATAAGTTCGTGCAGGGCCTGAATCCGAAAATCAAGGCATATGTGGTAGCTGCAGAGCATAGAGAGTATGGGCGGTTAGTTGAAGCAGCTTTAAGAGTAGAAAGGACAACAATAGGTGACAAAGAGCAGGCACAGAGATCAAAGCGCAGTCAGGGGTCAGGTTGGTATTCAGGAGGCTTCAGTAAGGCACCAAAAACTGGAGACAAGTTTAGATGGTTAGGTAGCAAACAGCGAAGTCAGGGAGCCGCGTCTAGTCAGAGTTCAGTCAAACCTCCATCAGGACCCCAAAGCAGAGGTAATACTCAAAGCATAGAGCCGTGTAGGAAATGCAACAGGATACACCGAGGAGAGTGTCATATGGGTATTACTGGATGTTATCGTTGTGGTAAAGAGGGACATTTTATGATGGAGTGTCCGCAGAGAACAAGAGGAACCAATGGGTCGAGACCGTATACTCAGGGGCAGTCTAGCGGGGGTCAGTCGCAGGATCAAAGAGGTCCACAGATGAGAGGACCAGGGACTACCGTTCAATCTGGAAGAGGTGCTGGGAGAGGTTTGCCACCCAGACGACAGTCAGGGAGACCTCGTACTCAAGCCAAGGTGTTCGCGGTAACGCAGCAAAATACTGAAGCTACACCAGAGGTGGTGACAGGTACTGTAATAGTTTTTAACTCTGCTGCTCATGTTTTAATAGACCCTGGTGCTACGCATTATTTTGTTTCTAAAAGCTTTGCAAGGCATGTTAATATGAAGTTAAAACCCTTAGAGTGCGATATGATAGTAGCTACTCCTACCGGAGATTCCTTAGTAGCAGAGAGTGTTTGTAGAGATTGTGATATTGTACTTGGGGGTAGATCCTTTCCAGTTAGTTTGATGTTGTTGGATCTATGTGATTTCGACATTATATTGGGTATGGACTGGTTAGCTATGCATCATGTCGTGGTGGATTGTTTTCAGAAAGAAGTCAAGTTCAGTTCAGTGGGAGAGTCAGATGTAGTATTCCGAGGAGAGCGTAAAATGCTTCCATCCCATATCATATCAGCCATAACCACCAGAAGAATGTTAAAGAAGCAATGTGCAGGTTATTTGGCTTATGTGATAGATTCGTCCGAGAGGGAGACTCAGCTAGAAAATATTCCTGTGGTTGCAGAGCTTTCTGATGTGTTCCCAGAAGATCTTCCAGGTTTACCTCCGGATAGAGATATTGAATTTGAGATTAATCTGATGCCGAGAACAGCACCAATTTCCAGAGCACCGTACAGGATGGCACCTCCAAAATTGAAAGAATTGAAGGTTCAGTTGGAAGAATTGGTAGACAAGGGTTTTGTTAGATCCAGTGTATCTCTTTGGGGAGCACCAGTGCTCTTTGTTAAAAAGAAAGATGGAAGTATGAGATTGTGCATTGATTACCGCGAATTGAATAAGGTGACTATTCGGAATCAATATCCTTTACCGAGGATCGATGATCTGTTCGATCAGTTGCAAGGTGCAAGGTTGTTTTCTAAGATAGATCTGAGATCAGGGTACCATCAGTTGAAGATCAAGGGAGATGATATTCCTAAGACTGCCTTCAGGACGCGTTATGGACATTATGAATTCTTGGTTATGCCTTTCGGGCTAACCAATGCCCCAACAGCATTCATGGCATTGATGAATCGGGTGTTCCATGAATTTTTAGATAAGTTCGTCATAGTGTTCATTGACAATATATTGGTGTATTCAGGCAGTAGGGAAGAACATGCTGAACATCTGAGATTAGTTTTACAGACGTTAAGAGAGCAGAAATTATATGCCAAGTTCAGCAAATGTCAGTTTTGGTTGAATGAAGTTTCATTTTTAGGCCATGTGGTTTCAGCTGATGGGATTAGTGTTGATCCTCAGAAGATTGAAGTGATTGTGAACTGGAAACCGCCTACAACCGTAACTGAGGTTCGGAGTTTCTTAGGTTTGGCAGGTTATTACAGGAAATTTGTTGAAGGATTTTCCAGGATTGCCATCCCATTGACGAAGCTCACCAGAAAGGAAGTGAGGTTTGAGTGGTCAGAAGCCTGTCAGAAGAGTTTCGATGAATTCAAGACAAAATTGACTACAGCTCCAGTGCTTACTCTTCCTTCCGGAAATGAAGGCTTTGTGGTGTATAGTGATGCTTCGAGGCAAGGTTTGGGTTGTGTTCTGATGCAAGATGGAAAGGTGATAGCTTATGCTTCCAGGCAGTTAAAGAAGCACGAGCAAAATTACCCAACCCATGATCTAGAGTTGGCCACAGTAGTTTTTGCACTCAGGATCTGGAGGCATTACTTGTATGGAGTTCGATGTCAGATATTTACAGATCACAAGAGCCTTCAGTATTTGTTCTCCCAGAAAGAGTTGAATATGAGACAGAGGAGATGGTTAGAGCTGCTCAAGGATTACGATTGCACCATAGAGTACCATCCCGGGAAAGCAAATATAGTAGCCGATGCATTGAGTAGGAGACCCTCCAGCTCGGTAGCTCATTTAAGAGTTGGGTATCTTCCATTGTTAGTAGAGATGAGATCTTTGGGAGTTAATTTGGAAGTAGGGAATTCAGGTGCATTGTTAGCTACTTTCCAAGTTCGACCGGTACTCGTGGATAGAATCCGAGAGTTGCAGATTCAGGATCCTCAGTTAGTCAAGATCAGACAGGAAGTAGAGTCAGGCCAGCAGGGAGACTTCTCAGTCAGGGATGATGGTACGTTGAGGATGAGACAGAGACTATGTGTTCCAAATATGGCAGAACTCAAGAAAGAAATTTTAGATGAAGCTCACTCCTCAGCATACGCTATACATCCGGGAAGTACGAAAATGTATCATACCTTGAAAGAGCATTACTGGTGGAAAGGTATGAAGAGAGAGATAGCTGAATTTGTGTCAAGATGTTTGATTTGTCAGCAGGTGAAAGCCGAGCACCAGAGGCCATCAGGACTTCTTCAGCCACTTTCTATTCCAGAGTGGAAATGGGAGCGTATTACTATGGATTTTGTGGTAGGATTTCCTCGGAGTCGAAATGGTTATGACAGTATTTGGGTGATAGTAGATCGACTTACGAAGTCAGCTCATTTCCTACCTATCAGAAATACTTATTCCCTGGATCGATTGGCTAAGTTGTATGTTGATGAGATCGTGAGATTACATGGGGCTCCAGTGTCGATCGTATCAGATAGAGATCCGAGATCTACATCCAGATTTTGGCCTAGTCTCCAAAAAGCATTAGGTACTCGATTACATTTTAGTATAGCATTTCATCCGCAGACAGATGGTCAATCTGAGCGTACCATTCAGACTTTAGAGGATATGCTTAGATCTTGTGTGATAGAGTTTGGAGGCAGGTGGGATACTTATCTGTCCTTAATCGAGTTTGCCTATAATAACAGCTATCAAGCTAGTATCGGTATGGCACCGTGTGAAGCACTTTATGGAAGACGGTGTAGGACACCGATATGTTGGGATGAGATGGGCGAGAGAAAGTTGATTGGGACCGAGCTTGTTCAGATGACTACAGATAAGATCAAGGTTATTCGGGACAATCTGAAGATAGCCCAGGATCGTCAGAAAAATTACGCAGATAAGCGTAGGAAGGATTTGGAGTTCCAGATTGGGGATAAGGTGTTCCTACGGATATCTCCATGGAAAGGAATAATTCGGTTTGGGAAGCAAGGTAAGTTAAGCCCTCGGTATATCGGTCTCTATGAAGTGATTGGCAGAGTAGGTGAGGTAGCATATCGACTTGAACTGCCAGTAGAACTTTCCAGGATCCATAATGTATTCCATGTCTCGACGCTCCGTAAGTACATAGCAGATCCTTCTCACGTATTGTCAGAGCAGCCAATGGAACTCAAGGAGAACCTATCTTATGAGGAGACCCCAGTTCAGATTCTTGATAGGAGAGATCAGGTTCTTCGCAGTAAAGTTATTCCGTTGGTTAAAGTGTTGTGGAGGAATCATGCAGTGGAAGAGGCCACGTGGGAGCACGAGGAGCAGATGCGCAATCAGTACCCGCATCTTTTTGAGACAAGTAAGTATATTTAGATAGTCAAGTTTTGAATTTTCTAACTTAAGAAAGTATCAATTATGTTTGATAGATTCTAGTGTTGAAATGCATTGCATGAAAGTTGTGTAAATTTCGAAGACGAAATTTTTATAAGGAGGGGTGAATTGTAAAACCCAAAACCGCGTTCGTCGGAGAGCAAAATATTTTTTCGATGGATCGCGTCCGATCGGAAAAATATAATTATCGAGTCTGGAAATATTTGGAATAATTATTTTCGATTTGGAGAAATAAATTCGAGTTCGCGAAGACGGATTCGAAATTTTAAAATTTTTTCAAATGCGAAAGCGATTAAAAAGCGGATTCCAGGACGGACGGACGGAAACGAAAATCTGAGCTTGGAAGTTAAACCGAGAATGCATGGAAGGCTTTAAGAAAAATAAAGGGAATGCATGTTGGTGACACGTGTCACACATGCATTGGATGAGCAATTATATATTAATATATGTAATTGATTGATAAGAAGAAAGCATTATATATTCATTAAGCTCGGTCACCATTCTCCTTAATTATAACAAAAACCGAATCCAAAGAGAGAATAATGAGAAGCTATCATTCGGTCACCATTTTTCTTCATTTCAAAACCCAATCCAAAGTGAGAGGATTGAGAGAGAGCTGCTGCTCGTGGAAGAGAGGAAGAGCTTCACTCGGTCTTCATCCAAAAGCTAGCCGAGACCATCAATCCGAGTGTTGCATGTGAAGTTTGAGGACAGATCCAGGCTGTCCGTGACTTTCAGCAAGAAAAAAGTGAAGACCTCGAGCTGGTGTGAAGCGTGGAAGTGCAGCAAAGGAGAATCGGTTGTGCAAGCTAACCCGTGAGCTAACTCAGTGTAGATCGTGAGCTGAGGAAGCTTGCTGCCGAGAGGTACTGTCTGCCGTGAGCAAAGAAGACAGCTACTGGAGTGAAAAGGCTAAGCTTACTGCCTTTGCTGTCGCCGGTGAAGAGCTGCTGGGGTGAGGTCGAGCTAAGCTTGTCGTCCCCAAGTGCTGTCGCCGGTGCTGTCGAGCTACTGCTGTTGGGCGTGAAGGTGAGTGCTGCTATTTGGCCAAGTACTACTGTGCTGTCGCCGTTTCCAAGCTAGCTGACCGTGAGCTGAATCAGGTGTGGCCGTGAGAGAAGGAGCTACCGTTGCTGTTGATGTTGTCACGCTGCTACTGTGTTATCACGTTGCTGTCTTGCTGCCGGCGAGAGGAGTTGCTAGTGTGAGAAGGCAGTGTTGCTGCTGTCGTTGTCCTCAATTGCTGCCATGGTCTGGTAAGTGTGCTGGTGCTAACCAGGTGTTGTCTTGCTGCCAGGAGCTAAAGAGCTGGAGTCATGAGCTGCTTCCATCTTGAGAAGTTGCTGGCGTGAGGGGCTGTTGGCGAGAGAAGTTGCTGTCGCTGCCTTGTCCTGCCGTGAGGCTACTGCGGCCATTGTGAGCTGCTGCCAAGCAGTTGCTGTCAAGCTGAAATCAACATTCAGACTTGAGGTGGAACATCAACAAGAGAGGATAGCTGGCTGGTGGAAGAAGAAGCTTGCTGCCGCGAGTGATTCATCGTCGTCGCACTTGCTCGAAAATGGTTTCGAAGCGAAGCTGGTAGGTAAGGTGCTATCCCCTTTGTTTTGTTGAGATGTTCGAGTAAATTAGTAAAAGATTTTGAGAATAGAGTAAAGATAAATGATGATATTATGCTTGGGACTAGGATTGGGAACCTCGTTAATGCGGAGGTTCGTTCGTTTGTTGTTTCGATTGTGTTTTCTTCATCGATCGTGCTCGTTGTGTTTTGTTTATGGGCTGTTATGAGATGTGTAGGGGCTGTTGAAATATGTTTTTGGTTTCGCGTTTGTGGTCGTGGAAAATGGATTGTATTAGAGTGTTTTAAAGTATCGGATAATCGTTCGGATATTTAGAAATCGTTTTCGAGCGTTTTGGTTGAATTTTTCCACGAATGCGAGCGTTGTTAGTTTATGATTTTCGTTGTCGAATATAAAAGGATTGTGAATGTTATCTCGCTGCCCCGAGATTGTTATTAAGCCCTTAAAGTGTTTCAGTTGAAGTGAGGATAGTTCGAGTTTTAAATAAGTTAATTGGATAGTTTTTAAGTCGCAATATCGAATCGGTTTGAAATAGTTTTCGCGTGCAAATATGAGTTTTCCGTTTTGTTATTGTGCGAGGATAGTCACTTGAATTATTGTGTTTATCAATCCTCGTATGGCTTAAAGTTTAGTTACGCGCGAGTTATGTTTTAACGACATCTCGATCGAAATCAATTGTAGGTGAATCGGGAATCGAACGAGAGCCGTAACGGGAAGCGGTGATAAGTATTTTGGAAGCAAGTTGTGAGTGTGGATTTTTAAAAGTTTTCATACATTCTGTTATTGAATGCAATCAGTTTTAGCAAGTAAAAGGTTTTGAGATTCTAGTAAAAGTTTATAGTTTTCAGTTTATCATCTATAAATGCATGTATAGCTTTAAAGATTATGCTATGAATATGTTTATATTCTTCAGTAAAGTAATTGATCAAGTTGAAATTATATACATGCATAGAGATAGTATTCGTGAAAGTTATTTTGCAATATTATAGCATATAGCCGAGATTTCATTTTATATATGTCTATGGTTTACCTTAGCCCCTAAGATTACACCCGGCCGAAAGTATTCCATACGTGTACGGTAGTTGGGGGGAGTTACTAACTTTGGGGGGATCGAGTCTGTCAGTCACCCTCTGCACGTATGGGATAGTGTAGATCTGCCTGATGTTGGAGGGATTCGCGATCCCAAAGTTGTATCCACATCTGCGACTACACATGGTGAGAGTTCCCCTATCCTAGTGGTGTGTCTTCGCACCGTCACGAAGGATAAGATTTCCCTGGGTTGCCAAATAAGGGTAGTAAGAAAAGTAAGAAAAGTTTTAAGAAAAGTTTGATAAATAACTTTCGCAGCTTTTAAACGAGTTTACAGTTTTCAGGAAAAGTAAGTAAGTAATAGTTTTCCAATCTATTTTTGGGAGGAATAGTATTTTAAGCAAAAGTATAGTTTATGATAAACTTACCCACTCACTGAGTTATTCTCACCATTGTTTTCCTGTTTTCTTTAAAATCCTCCCTCAGGTGCAGGTGTGAGTAGCGCGGCAGAGGTATCTCCTTCGGACATGCAGGCCAGCTAGACACGCGCGACCAGACTGCACTATTTTCTAACATAGCATCATGTATTGTATTTAATATCATTTTCCAGATTCTCTAGTTTTGTAAATATTATTTTGAGTTAAGAATTTTATGTAAATATCATGCATGTCGTTTTTAAGATTTATTCAAGTTACTTCCGCTTAATTGCATGATTATGAATTTGCAAATGGCCGGAGACCTATTGATTATAGAAATTGTTTGTGAATACAATTATACTGGTTTTATGAGATATTTTACAGGGTGGAATTTTAGAACAACAGCCGTTGTGCTGCCGGTTTTCTGTGAAAATACTATTTTCATAAAGTTATTTCCAACGAACAAAATTCCCACCCTTTTTCAGAAAGAAAAGGATTTCAAGTATTTTAGAAAAGAAAAGAGGCTTAGCTTCACGGGAACTTTCCAGCCAGAGCAGATCTCAACTGGGGAGCCACCGTGGGGTAGCCGGGCAGGTCGCCTAGCTAGTAGTTAGAAAAGGGCCTGTCATAAAGAGTTCGTAGAAAGAAAATAAAGCTAGGTATTTTATTTGTGGTAAATCTACAGTTGCGGTCCATTTTGTATTCAGTACGATAGTCTTATCCGAGACTATTCATATAGTGATATGGAAATGGAGGCACCTTATATAATATATATTACATATGACTGGAACACGATAAATATAAGTCTCTTATTAATATCCGTTAAACTTAGAGATTTGTATTTATCAACCAGATGATCATATATGAATTGATCTTAATCCTGAGTGTATTATGGACTCTTGCTTGTTGAGTTATATCCTTTAATTTACATGAGTGAGATCGGTGTAGATGTCCAGTCAATAACTTCGTACTTTGGAGATATGATTTAATAAGTAACTGGGAATATTCTACACGATAGTGGAATCCATTTCTTCTTGCGAGAAGTAGAGAAGTAGTTCCCTTAAGGGTTGATTCAGGTCTTGAACAATATGAGCGCTCAACTTTCCATTCATATGAAAATGGAAAGATAAATTCATAAGTTGTTATGGATATATTGTTCATTAAAGAATCAATAGTACTTAAGGATTAAGAAATAATTAGAGGGGTAAAATGGACATTTTGACCTATCTCTAATTATGAACTATTTATGGATGGTCAAATCATATGTAGTGATTAAATCAATGGACATTGAAAATTTCAGATTATATAAAAACATCTCCAGTTTTGAGAGTGCAATCTTAGGTTTTTAGTGGAGTAACTCTAAGATTAATAATAATGAACTATTAATTAAAGAATTTAATTAATAATTTCGATATTATTAGAGCTCAAAACTATAGTTCCATCGGGTCCCCTTGATAGCTCATTTCACTATAAGAAACTTGTATATAGAATATTGTAATTGGACCGTCTAATTATAATTGTTATGTAATTAGCAAAATTTGTGTTCACTTAATATTTGAATAATATTGATTATTCAAATTATTTAATAATTAATAATTAATTATGAATTAATAATTATTTAATTAATTTTATAAGAGGTTTTGAATTTGATTCTCAACTGTGACGGGGTATAAATTAATTATGAATTAATTACAGGTCACAGGTTTAATTTTAAAATATAACATGAATTAATTTTGAATTAATTATGTTATATGGGACAAAAGTTTAATTTTAATAAATTTGAGGTTTAATATTAATTTGATTAATTAAAACCCTAAGTAGTTGCCTATAAATAGAAAAGAAATAGTTTTCTTTTTCTAATAGAAGTTATTTTTGGTTTTACTGTACGTTCTTTGAAACAAAAAGAAAAAAAAGTTTTCTATAGTATAATACAGAGAAGAAGAATCTGTATCTTTTTTTCTCTGTATAACCAAAAACAAATACTCACCTCTTAAATATATATTGTTGATTCTTTTTAGAAAAGAAATCAATACATGGTGAGCACAATTCTATATAATTATGCTTACTCACTTGTTTCTTGGTGTAGAGACATATCAAAGAAGGCTAGGTGGTGAGCAATCCACAGAGATCAATACATGAGGTAAAAATCTGATTTTTATTTTTTCTTCTATTATTTTATTTCATTGTTTTATGGATCTAGGGTTTCTTAAGTTTTCTAAAAAAAATTTAAAACTCAGTGTCCCGCAAAATTAATATTTTTCATAAAAACAATTGTTGTTTTTCCCTTCATTGACAGCAAGGGGTAGGTCGGGCAACTGACAGAGAGGGAAAAATATGGTTGTCTGACCAACTTGAAGGGGAAAAGGGGCGACAACGGAGGTCGGGCAAGGAAGGGAGAGAATGAGAGGGTAGAGTGAAAGTGATGACCGATCCAAGCAACACCAAAAAAAAAAAAAAAAATCAACTCCTTTTTATATTTTCAATATTTTTATTTTTATTTATTCCCACATAAAATTTCTCCACCAGACATTCAACTAAAAATATTCTACCCACTCTCCCTTGAAATTTTATTTTTACCCTTCTCATAACTTGAAAATTCCAAACTTGCCCTCTTTAAGAATTTCTCTTTTCTTTTGGCTCACACATTAATTAAATAAATATATCTAATTAGATACAAGTCTTAGCAAACCATTTCGTACTTGGATTCGGATTCGGATTCGGGGTGTTACATATAGTGATGGGATCGAGAGACATAATTTTTTATACAATTTTTTAATCACTGGATTAAAAAGCATTGAAAGGTGTAGATTAGTTGTTAATTTTAAATCGGTACTGTTGACATAAAATAATGGTCAACTGCTGGTTTGTGAAACCCAAGACTACAAATCTATGAAAAAATACAAACAAACAAAAAGAGAGGCAAAGAGGAAGAAGAGAAACACATGAGATTTACGTGGTTCGACCTTAAGAATGACCTACATTCACGGCACCAGCTCCGATAGTAGAGAGACAGTCACTGTTACTATGTTTGTTCTATGTTTATAGTAAGAGAGATCTCGAGATGGAAGTCCCATTTACATTGATTTTGATCTTCTATTTATAGAAGAGATGTTACAATTTGAATAGATTTAAAAATCTTACAAATAAGATAAAAAATAATATGTATTAATTGAGATAATATCTCTCAAGATTATCTCCATCGTATATGTAGCAATTACCAAGAATATCGTGATTTGATTTGCATGAAAATAAGTAAGTTGACTCCTTTCTAGAATTGAATTGATTCGTCTTCTAGAAGGTCAATGGGTAAACTCTAGTGAGCACATTGAACGAACAGATTACTCTAGCAATCAGATATTGCACTCAGCGAGCAGACTCTGGCTTGGGCGAGCTGGTGCTCGGGTAATGTCAGCGATCTGATTGTTCGAGCAGAGATCACGTAAGCTGGTCGTACAATGTAGTCGAACAGGCTGGTTATGTAGGATGTCCGAGCAGGTTGGGAGCCTGTAATGCTGTAGTGAGCTCCTTGAAGCGTGCAGATTTGCTCTTACGCAAGCTGATTATTTGGGCTTTGGTCTTAGTTGGATTCTTGCTCATCCATCTGCTCGCTCATCAGCTCGTCTATATGCTTATTCATGGACTGTGCTTTGTTGGGCTACAAACGTAAATCTCAAGAACACATCTACTAAATCAACAATTCTTAGGATGTCAACGGCACCAACCGGGGGGCCCTGGGTTGCCACGTTATAGAGCATGAAAATCTCATTCCGAAAACATATTATAGTCGGTAATCTGACAACCGAGCACAAAGTTATGCCTGTTTCTTTAAACCAGCAACTTTGACCCTTATCTGTTGGGACGGTTTTAGTAAGTTATCTTATTAGGCCTTTAGACTTTTACTAACCCATTTGGGGGTAGCCCAAAAATACATACAACAGGTACACTTCACTTTATTTTATCTTTACCTTTAAACTAAATAAAAAAAAATTATTAATTCAATTTTCATTTAATATTTTATCTCTATTTATTTAACCAAATCATGTAAACAATATATGGATTTAAAGTTTTCAACATAAATTTCAAATAAGATTCACATTGTATATGTTTAGACAAACATATTGATCAAAATATCTCAAAATCAAAAATCAATTAAAAAATAAATAAATAGAGGAAAGAGAAAATAGAAAATAATATGGATGAAGAGAAAGAAATTGGTGCACATGTAATTATTTATAACTCTCCAACAACTCTTCTCTTCTCAAAAAAATAAATAAATAAATAAATAAAATAAATCTTCACCATTAATTATTTTTCAATCTAATGGTTAAAACATTGTGTCAAAACTTATGTTAAAATTTGTGTCTCCCGATCCTATCTCATATATATATATACAGTAACTCTACCATCAGTACATCATAACTTTAAAAAATTAAGACGGACCAATTAAATTCATTTATTGTATTTGAATTAAATAGGAAAGAGAATTTACTTTGGAATAGATAATGCAATTGATGAATTTAATTAATTAGTTATATAAATTTTAAAGTTGAGAGATACCGATGATAGAATCACTATAAATGTATAGATATTTGAAACTTCTGCTGGCAGCTAGTAAACACACAAAAAGGTGTTGAACTAGGTAGTAAGAAATGAAAGAAAATGGTGAGCAAAAAAGAAGAAAAGAGAGAAGATATTAAATAATAATAATAATAATAATAATAATAATAAGTGAGAGAAGAAAAATAGAAAAAAAAAATCAGCACGCTTAAACGGAATATTTGGGTGTTTGATTTATCCAGATAAGTAAGTTTATTTAAGTGGGATTTGAATTTAAGGAAATTAGTTAATTTTTTTTTAATAAGTTCTAAATTCAATTTATGTACTTTAAAGTGGATCCAATATATAAGGAATTAGACGGGAACTCATTTTAGATCCAAATTCTAGCAAAAGAGTTGTGTGAGTAGATAGTTTTATTTTAATTAAATTATGCTTATTTATATTTTAGCTTTTTATTTATTTATTGGAAATAAAATATTTATTCTTTTAAATGACTTGTTTTGGATTATCAATTATGTTTTACGATTGAAATGAGAATTTATTAGAATTCGTACATACGTATTAGAAGTTCCAAAAGAAATTTATGTTTTTAGCTTGGATTTATTGTAAGAAATATTTAGAATATTTTATTACTTCATCCTTTGGGAAGAACTATTGATTTATGCTTTGAGAAGAGTATATATATTCAAAGTTAAACATATATTTAGAAAGAGAATTTTGTAAATTTGCATATAGAAATCATTCAAAATTTTAGAAGGAAAATACAATTGTTTTCAAAACACTTAGGATGTACCTTTCCCTTTAACAGTCGGTAGGCTTTACATGTTTAAGTTCTAAAGAGTCGCCCAATATGTATATAGTAGATGTCGAGAGAGTTATAGAGTTGTCAAACACTTGTATAGTCAGATGTTATCCGTCGTTTTATATATGTGTTGAGTATATTTACCATGTATGATCAAGTTTCATGGGTACCGTAGTGGTGAAAATTGAGATTTTATAAATGTGTAGAAATTATTCATATAGATGTTTTCAATTTATTATGATGCAAAAGTGATTTCAATATTGTTTTTAGATATAATTGAATATGAATCATCGAGAATTTTTTTTAATTACTTGTATTATGTTATGCTATTTATTATTGAAAGGAAATAATTTTATCTCGTTTTTAAAAGTTATATCTACTCATTGAACGTTACTGTCTACTCTTTTATAAAACTCATTTTTTTTTAAAATATTCGCCACAGGTTTATACAACTTATTACATATCGTGAGAATGACTACATGATAATGATAAAAAACATTATAATTATTTTTAAGTAAAAACATTTTTTGCATTAGTGTGTATATTATTTTTAATTAATGAGATTTTGTAAATGTATTTTCAGAATAATTTTACAAATGAAATGTTTTTACCAAATATTTTACGAATATATTTTATATTCAGCCTAGGCGACCAACACGAGAAATGTAAAGATTTTTAATTTGTTCAAATTATATTAACAAAGTGATACTGAGATTTATGATGATTTTTCTAAAAGGTGTTCAAAAACTCCAGATTTCAATTAGAATAATTATAGATTTCATAGAATTCTCTCAAACTTGAGAGACAAGTCGGGATGGGTGAAAGGACTCAACCCAGATTACCCTTGTAAAGATTCGAGCGGAACCTTCTCAGCACCCCACAGAATCCTTACAATCTCCGTGCGGGTGACTCAAAAGGATTTTGTGAAGCAAAACCGTAAAACAGTATCATTTCTTAATCATTTAAAGAAATTTAGGGTGGAAACATTTCGACAGCATAACGACTGTTTCTTCGATATTTCCAACATTTTCAATCACCTGTAAAACAATTTATAATCATTTCTAAATACATACATTCTTTTCCTCGATATTTCCAACCTTTTCAATCACCTGTAAAACAATTTATAATCATTTCTAAATACATACATTCTTTTTCATTTCCAACTAGGACCTCAAGTTTCAAAATTTAAAATCAACCACGATTCAAAGTATTCAAGTGAAAACCATTTCAAACTTAGAACATTTTATATTTAAGTGAAAACCATTTCAAACTTAGAACATTTTACATGCGTGACATCGTAATCGTTAATATAAAATTTAAAACATTTATATTCTACTAAATTCGTTATACATCAAAACATTTACTTTATTTTCATAGTGGCAGTCGTCTGATGTGCTTGTCTAACTTTACTCTAGAGATTTATCGTCTTGAGTACTTGTTCTTGCACCTGGAGAGGTCTTTCATAAGAATAAACAAGAAAAATAGTGAGCTAAAAAGCTCAGTGAGTGTTACACATTTCTAATTAAGCTTCCTTTCAAAATATATTCTCCTTAAAAAAAAAATCATTTAGAAATTCTAAGTTTCATAATAATTTATTCAAATAATAAATTTCATGCTATTTCATAATAATTTATATATATTTGCTTGAAAACATAATTACATGCATCAGTAAATTATATATCTATTTAAATCATAAGTATATGCATCGTAAAATTCATTCCGTCACATGCCTCATTTAAAATTCATTCATAACATAATCATGGAATCTTTAAATCGTATCCTCAATCATAAAACATATATACAATGGAATCTAGTGAAATCATGATCACTGCCCAGTCCTAGGACACCGGTGGTGGGGACGGTCAATCTCAGTCATAAGCCACTATACCGCAAAATATTACCTCGCTGACATAGGGCATTAATCAAGATAGTACCTTATATACGTGTAGAGGATGATATGACAGACTCGATCCCTCATAGTTAGTGGACTTTTGCCACGGATATGTCATACGCGCACCGTAATACAGTCATATCTCAGTCATAAAATGGAGATTAGGGTAGCCATCGGTTTTGAAAACCGTCTTTAACTTTTATTTAGAATTTGATTCACATGCCAAATAAATATTTGTGAAAACATATTTCTTCATTTATATATCAAAACATAAAAGCGCATTTCAACAATAAATTAATTTAAATATTAAAATGCTACAATCTTTCATAAAAATATATTAAATATAATACATTTATTATTTCATAAAATAATTTATACTTACTGATTTCTAACTCACGGAAACTTCATGATTTTCTAGCTTGCGATAATTTCTTAACTTCGATTTCCTTCGCCTTATCGATACCTATATAATTTAACATCCTGATATAAACACTTCGTAACTATGCTATTTGAGAAACCATTTCCATCATCGAACATCAATCACACAACGTCAAATAATATCAACATTTTCGAGTCAACTTCTCCAAATGATACTTAAAATAGTTCGGACATCAAGACAACGTATAACGCTCATTCAAAATAAATTAACGCAAAACAGCCTTTATTATGTAATCAAAACAGCTCTTACAATGAAAAAATGGCTCATGAAATCACCCAAGACAGCCTTGACATCAAAATAGCCCATGACACATGAAGAAAACAGTTTTTACAGCACATTAACAACCCCAAAAACAAAACAACATACATAACAGCCCGAAACAGCCCAAAAAGAAAAACAACACGTAATACAGTCCATAATAGCCTATAAAAACAGCTCATAACGGCCCATAAAAATAGTTCATAAAAACTGCACTATAGTAGCCCATAATTCAACATGTCAATAGCCCATAATAGCCCTTAAAACACCCATAAACGCTAACAGCTCATAAAACAGCATGCAATAATAGTCCACAAAACACTTCGCAACGGCTTTCGATTTTTCATTTAAACTCTAAAAACTCATCAATTCAATAATTAATCGCATTCGCGCACAACAAAATTAACCGATTAACTTAAACTTAACTTAAACCATCTTAATATCATAATTTAACATTTTATCGCTCTTAAACAAAAGTCATGACAGCTAAGTAACTATATATTCACTTTTTGTTTTGACTTTGAATTTTGTCATTCAAATCATCCATAACGTATCTAAACCACCCGAAAACAATTTTCGATAATCAATACAACATTTCAACATTCTCAAACACATCAAAAATCATCATTTTTCATGGTAACCCATTCGAAAACAAAACTCAAATCATAACAGCCCCCATGATGACAGATTTTTCGGAACAAAATCAACATCAAGATTTCACCTGTTATCACGTCAAAATCACACACAAACAAACCTTCACACTAACAAGGTTCTAAATCCTAAATCCTAATCATTTCTTTATCAAATTTCATCCATTAACTTATCAAAATCATTTCAATGAAATGATGCTCGAAAAACACAACTTACCTTACACTTTTACAATTCAAAAAGACACATCAACAGCCCACATTTCAAACACCGCTGCTGTCCACAAAAATCACTTTGTCTGAGCTCCCTTCAATCCAAAAGAGACATGCAAGCTTTTAAAATCATTCAAAATCAGTTTAAAGGGACTGCCAATGCATCATTTTACCTTGCATGTGCTGATATTCTTCAAAAACAACACCCAAACTTCCTTAACAGCAGATTGACGCTCACCATAAACTCATGGCAGCAAGCAACCTTCTTCCTCCCTGCATGCACTAGCTTAAATTACTCAAAAACAACACTCTAAAACCTTCATCAAGCTGCTAATTTTTATCCCAAAACATATACAAATCCACTTACCAAAAATTGCACTTTGAAGCTTGTCTCACGGCACCACTGCAGCCCTCTCCACCTTGCTTCTCCTTCACTTGAACTCTCGGTCTTTGGGCTGCACTCTCTCACGCCACTCTCAAGCTTTCTTGCTTTGATGTCTTCCTCAAATGGCTCTCGGTTAGCTCACTTACTTCTCACATGCACGAGCTCTTAAGCTCTCTCCCTCTAGGTTCTCTCACTTCACTCGAGCTTTCTCTCCAAAGTCTCACAAGTTCTCTCTTTTTCTCTCAATCTAAGCTCACTCACGACTTGGATGTTGCATGCTCTCGGATTGAAGACAATAAAGGTGACTGAATGGTTGATTGCTACTTGAGCTTTTCTTCCTCCTCTCTACTTTTGCTTCACGGCTTTGGCTTCTTGATTTCTTAATGACCGAGTTGCATCTTCTTCTCTCACTAGATGAGTTCTTGGTTTTGAATAAATGAAAATTGCACTCTCTCTCTCTTTTACCCACGCTTTCACGGTTTTGCTTCTTTCAATTGACCATGACACATTTCTCATTGTTTGTCTTACAAAGAAACATATATATATATATATATATATATATTAGCTACCATTTGATGCCACTTGTCACTCACTTAACATGCAAAACTACCACTGGTCTTGCTTGATCCATGCATGCATGACACTTGTTTTGCTTCCTTTTCGCATGCTTGACACGTGTCAATTTCATGCACCATTCATGCTACGTGTTATTTCATGCGTTCCTCCATTTCGCTTTCGAATTTGAATGCGTTCCCATCTGTCCGGGAATCCGCTTATGACTTGATTTCACCTTCGAAATTATTTTTAAATTTCAAATTCATCTTCGCACACTCGAAATTATTTTACTTTTCTAAAAATATTCCGTACGAATTGGAATCGAAAATATTATTCCATCCCAATAAATTTTCAAATCGCTCCAAATCTATCCGAATGGATTCGTTTTCGATCCGATTCACTTTTATTCAACTCGAAATTAATTTTCGAAATTTTTCGTTCACTAAGTTCGGTTTTCGAAAAATTATCATTCCTATGGATACTTTCCGTTTGAAAACACGATTCATCAAAAAATAATTCGTTTTCGATCGAACAAAATTTTGGATTTTACATTACAAATAAATATATTTATTTGCTTATTTAGTACTTAACTTATCATTTTCGGACCCTTTGGGAATTTTCTTAATCCTCATTGGACCATTTGAAAATTATTCTAGACTTCCATATACACATCCGGGGCTATCCAAAAATCTTATTAAACCCTTTCCAGACGATCCTGGAATTTTATCGAAACTTAATTTGCTCAGTCGAGCTCTCTGTGAACTTTATCATATCCTCAATATTATTATCATACACTATTCCATACATATATCATATTAGGATCGGGAGAGTGTGTTACAATGGGTCCCATCATTAACTATAAAAATTACTTAAATACCCTCTTTAAATGGCAAAATTCGTTTTTACCCAAACCTTAAAAAAATATATTTTCAATCCCTCAAATAAATTAATTGCATTATATACTCAATTTGACCAAATTGCCTTTGCGACAAATCTACCCATGTACCCTTATCATTTAAAATTAAAAAAAAAAAAAAGAACAAATGTATAATTACCAAAGTGCCCTCACGTATATGAAGGGATTGAAACTCAGTTCAAAATATTTTCAATCGAGTTTCAACACATTTGAAAGATGACTTGCAAAAGACCTGTTGGTGACCTGAATTGCATGAGAGCTGTTGTCGACCTTCGATTGACAAAACTTGACTTGAATTACTATTTATACATTCGACGATCCTACCAAACACCCCACGAAATCCTTCTGAAGCTCAACTAATAAAACTCAAAAAGATATCGTGCAGCGAATTCATAACTTTTTAACAATTTCTAAACTTATATTTTAAAATACGTTCATAGATCGTAAATATATATGAGGCTAAAACATGCGCCCATGAAAATTTACAATAATTGTTCATAATCCAAAAACATGCGAATACATGATAAAATTTAAATCACAAACTTTCACAAAAGAAAAGCTAAACTACGTTGTCGGTTGGAAGGACCAACATGGCTCTCTGGTACCTGGTCCTCTTACGCCTGCACATGAGGAGATTTTAAAATAAAATCATTATGAGCTACTAAAGCTCAGTAAGTGCGTATGCTTTTATTAAATTTTCCTCTCAAAAAATATTTTGAAAACATTTTCTTTTTAATAAATTTTATTTCTAAAAGTTTTGCGTTTTTATAAAATTTCTATAAAGTTTCAAAAACTTGTTTAGAATGTTTGATATTTCAAAAAAATATTTCCTTTCTAAAATCTATTTCTAATTGTATGTTATCTTATTCTATAAAGCTCTAATGATAACCCAAGAAAGCTAAAACCATAAAGGCGACCAGACCAGTTTCACTCAGTGTAGGGGTCATGCGGCACATAGGCTAGCATCGCTCACCGTGACAAGGCTATAAAAACATCTTGTATATACATGTGACAGAACTATCATCACTCACTATGCATCGAGAAATACCCCACAAACGCATAGGGCGACAGACTTAATCCTCCGATGTTAGCTGGACTAACCCTTCCAACATATGCCATACACTATGGGATATACCGGCCGGGTCTACAATTGGAAGGTCTATCTATAAATACTGGGGTCGTCCAATAGGTTTGAAAATCTTTTTCTCTTTTTTTATAAGTCAAAGCTATTTTAATTTATGTAACTTTGCAACCATATATATGAGTAAATCATCTATTTTCAAGCTAAAATATAAAGTATTTATAAGTTGAAGGAATAATTAATGAAAATAAAATATTTGCTAAATAAATTAAAAAAAAAATTATGATGTTTTCACACTCACTGTTTGTTTCCAAACTACCTTACTGCTTGCTTCCAAACTACTTCACTATTGCCTTCAACGACCTTCTCTTCCTTAGCTCGTTATGCCACCTACACTTAGTTACAAGCGAAACCTTAGCTTAGCTCACAGGTTACTTAATTCTATTATTTAGCTCGAGTTGTGAGCTCCAGCTCACCCTCTTCAGCGAGCTACTACCTTCTTGCTCAGCCTGAATACTACAACTTTTACCCTTAACTAACTTGTCCTTATAAGCTCCTACTTTAGTCTAGCTCGGACAAGCAATACAGTGGGTTGGGACGTTACTCAACTTACTCCTTGTGTGTTCATGCTTTAGGTCAACTTGATCAGTATAAACCCTCGATTCTATTTACAATTTATTAGTATTACTTCAGTAGTGGTTTTAAAAGTTAAATTTAATTTTGCATACCGAATAGGATGTCAATTAAAGGACTCAAGAGTAATAGGAAATGAAATGAGAGAGTATTGGGTGAGATAAGTCTAGCATCCAAAGTAAAAAAGTTAAAAAGTTCCACCAATAGATATTAGTTAAGTGTAATTTAGTTTATAGATATTAGAGAACCACTTGGAGCTATTATATTGGTGGAAGAAATAGTGGTTTTAGCATTAAGCTTAACCATTTAGGGATCAAAATGGTGTTAAGCAAAGTTCAAGGGGCTAAATTATAATTAGCATTAAGCTTAACCATTTATAAAAATTTCCCACTATAAATAGATGAACCTATGACCCATTTCTTCATTCTTCTAGATGGTAAAACAGAGAGTGAGAGAGAGGTTGGAGATCGGCCATTTTAAGAGAGAAAAACAAGGGAAATCAAACAATTTCTTCAAGCAATTCATTATCAAATTTCTTCTGGTCATCAACCAAAGCCATGAAAGCAAAAGTCAAGTGAGATTAAAGCAAAAAGAACTAAGTTTCTTACTTTTGAGTCTAGTTGATGGTTGATGATATCCATTTCTAAGTTTGCCTAAAAGTTTATTTTGATGTTAGGGGTTGAAAATAGGTTGGTTGGTGATGATGTTTTGTGTATAAGTAGAAGTCTGGAAGCGAAAACATGTTGCGGGTAGTGTAAGCTAGGGTAGGAGCTCACTTATGTCGAATAAGAGTAATTCTAGTAGTTTTCTTTAGCGCTGGTCAAGTTGACCTGAAGTGTGAGATCGCAAAAGGCGAGCTGAGTTGTGCCATCTCAGCTCATCTTACTGTTTGTTCGAGTTGGACTAAGGTAGGAGTTCGAGCAGTTGCTTGCTGAAAGGGTTTGAACAGTTGCTTGTTGAATGAGCCTGATCAAAAGCTCGTTGAAGGAGTACGAGCAACTGCTCGCTGGTCGAAGGAGTTAAGTAAGAGTTCGCTGATCATGAGCTGATTAGTGTTGGTCAAGTAAATTGTATGCTTGTGAATGTGATCATGCTTGTTTTGACTTGAAGATTTTGCTTGTATTCAAGTGTAGGTGAAACGCCGAGCTAGCAAAAGGTGCTCAAGAGTAGTTGATATTTTGAAAGCAAGTAGTGAGTAGAAAGCTAGTTATTCAAACATTATTTTACTTTAATTTTATTTCTTGTTTATATATGAATGAATGCACTTTATTTCTTATATATATGAATTTATTTATTTATTATGTAATGAAATTGTTTCTTAAAGTTAGAATAGATTCTAGCATGTAAGTTTTCAGTTGAGTATTATCGACATCTAAATTTAGCTGACTAGGTTCTTCTAAGCCCAAGCTACAATTGTGGTATAAATGGTGTGATAAATGAGCAATAAATGAAAAAAAAAGGTCAAGGAAGAACAAATAACAGTAGATTTTTGAAGTGGTTCAGCCTAAAGTTTGCTTACATCCATTGTTCTCTATCTCACTATTTCTGTATAATAACGGCACTCAAAGATTGTCTCATTTTTTATAATGAATTTCCTCCCCTATTTATAGAGAAATGGGAGGTGCTACAGTAATGCATAATAAGATAAAATACAATACGAGTACAGTAAGTCAAATTGAAATTATGGATTACATTTAATGAAACTGACACTATTTGATTAATTCTGCCAAAGTATCGGTTTAGACACTAATCCCAAGTGGGTTAGGTGAGATTTCCATAAATCATGCTGTAATCTTCAACGGAATTAGCGTGCACGGTACGCCTTGAGCCGTAACTGGTCTAACAATTTTGACTGCAATTGACTTATATTCTAAGATACATAATAGAGGCGAGCTCTTTAGCAATCTATATGTTTTGTCAAGCTAACGAGCAGTCCAAGTCTTCTAATGAATAGATCCCATTTTGGATTGTTGATAACAATGGTAGGCGAGCTATTTAACGGTCTAAAGTACGGTTATATTATTGACCTCCCGGATGAGCTTAGGAATGATCTCATGGGCGAGCTAATAGACGAGTACATAGCCAGTCTTATGGACGGGCTAATAAACGAGCGAAAAAATAGGCAGATGGTTGGACTTTCTGGGCTTCCGGTTATTGGGCCCATCTTTTGGACTTTAATGGCCCGTTTGTCAATGTTGTGAAAACACCCATAACACAAGCCCCCTAGCTCTCGGTGCATTATGTGGATCAAGAGCTATGAGCACGCACTCGAGTTGCCTTGGCGGGAACCTGTTGTGCAAAATCACAAATGGACGAGCCGAACAAGTAATAAAGTGATGAGAGAAGTATCGTCTCACGAGGATTATTGTTAATTAATGTCCAAAATTAAAATAACTTATCTTTTATTTGGAAAACGAAATTGGAGATGAAAACTACAACTAAATTTAAATGCAAATGTAAATAAATAAAAAGTAATTCAATGAATGAAAATTCTAAGATTCTGATTTCACCATAACTAATCTGTTCCTCCCCTTTGTTCTTTTTAATAAAAATTAATTATCCAGTTGCTAGTCGAGATTCCCTGAATTATTCACATAGCCCCTCCCGAGGTCTAAGGAAAATACCCTATAAAACTTAACTGCTATGTCCCCATACAAGTTAAAACATTAATGGATTCATTAAGATTTATGGATATCTTTTATAGATTACACAAACCATACATGTATATTTCTATCCTGTATGTAATTTATGACATTCAATACAATGAACTAGACACATAAATCAGTTTCTGCTATCATTATGATTAACAATTCAACTAAATAGTGATAAGTTATTTAGAAGCATTAACCACAATATTAAATGCATCAACCAAGATAAAAAAATTCTTAATTAAATTGAACAAAGGATTGGAACATCAAAGTTAGGCTACATCATAACTTTAGAAAAATAAATCTACTCCATATTAGAATTTACAAAGACTAGAAAATTAAACATAATAAAAGATAAAAGAACTTAGTGGATTGAAGCTTCGCCATAGAATTTCTTCCTTTGCTTTGCTCCTCTCCAAGCTCTCTCTCTCTTTCTCTAAACTACTTGTTGTTTTGGTTTTTGATGAGATGAATGGAATGGTGATTCTAAAGCCTATTTATAGGCAAAGTTCACCTTCAATTACATCATCGCATGCATCACTTCTTCCTAAATTTCCACCTTTCTGCATCATCGCTTACATCATGGTTCACTTACCTCATTCAAGTCAACTTTTTAATATTACATCATTGCTTACATCATGGTTCACCTACCCCATACAAGTCAACTTTCATATTACATCATTGCTTATATCATAATTTTCATTACATCATTTCTTACATCAGCATGACATAATATTTATTTTTAGAATACTCGATCTTTAAACTGCGATAACTTCTTTATGCGATCTCTGATTCAAGTAATTCTTGAGGTGATGAACTTGCTTCGAATGACATTCATTTTGTAGCGATGATCTTGTCTCGAACAATAGAACTTGGTGGGGTCCACATGCGCTTTTTCATCAATTTTATTCTGAAAATAAAAATACAAAAATATGAAATAATTTACTTAATAATAATAAAAATATCAAGAACTAAACAAGAATTCAAGTTTAAAAAGATAAAATAACTCTATAAAAATAGAGTTATCAGAACTGTTATTTTGCCTTTTCAAATTCTATTTTATCTCTTGGACACGTGGTTTTTCCCCAATTGATGGCTTACTAGGCACGTCTCATACTATGCGCATTTAATGCACGTTTTTCAACTGACTGTGTATAATGACAAAATCCTGAAAATCGTGTAATTTCGCTAGATTTGAGGTGGTTACACAGCTGGCTTGATCCAATGGTTAGGGTTCGGTAGCTATATAATGACAAAGATGTCCTTTTCTCTTCTCATTTGTCATTTTCAAAATCAAACACCTCTTCGTCTCCCGATTTTCTTTGTGTTTTTCATCATTGTCGCTCTTTATCCTTCTACCAGAATCGCTAGACCCCATCATATTCAAGGTGAGTTTTCATACTTATAATGATTTTTCGGCTTTTGTTTTCGCATGCATGGCGTATTTTTGCCTTCTTGAGTTCGATAGCCCAAAAATTTGTCCTGTCTTTGGGATGTCGGGTAATGGTATCGGCTACCCATGATCATGCAGCTCGCCCTCCTCTGGGCTTTATAGCGATCAGTCACTAACACTTAGAGACTGGGTTTAGGTTTCCAGTGTACACCCCTATATTCAATTTTATGTTTCCTAGCGTTAGAAATGAAGTTATCGAATAAAAAGGGTGAAATGGTCATTTAGAAAATAAATAAATATAAGTAAGTAATTGGCAAAATTGTAAAACTTGCATGATTAAAATTCAACTAGATAATAATATGAATAAACTTAACAAAAGATATAAAAACCCATACAGAAAAATTAATGAAATAAAGGACTAAGGGCAAAATGGTAATAAAAGCCCTAAAAAGCTATATATAAATAAGTGTGTTAGTGGAGTTTGATGGACACTTAGTCATTTTTAAGAGTAAAAAACGTGAGAGTTAGGAGAGAGCAAGAGAAAGGGAAGGCAGAAAGGGGGAAGAGTAGGAAAAAGAAAGATTAAGCAATTCCAATCCATTTTTGAAACTCCAAACCTCCTTTCCAAGAAAATTCAAGTTAGAATAGCAAGCCCTAAACAAGAATAAGGTATGATACCATCAACTTTAGCAAATATGATGATAGTTGGGTTTATTGAATTGTGAAGTGATTGTGTTAGTTTTGATGAGTTTGTGATGAAAGTTCCACACTTAAATCAAGTGTAGAACTCAAGCTATGTATAGAGAAAGTTTTTGTTATAAGTAAGGATGTAAGACTCATAGGCTAGGGTTTGTGAATGGAAAACATTAACTAATGATTCAAGCATGCTTAAAGTAAATTTAGAGATAGATTAAGTGTTTGACAAATTGCCTAAGAGAAATTGCAAGTTAGAGTCTAGTGAAATTGGAAAAATACCATGTTGTGGTAGGTATGTGTTTGTCATGGCCAATGAAGGGGTGTATGATTCCATTATATTTCCATCATTCTAAGCTTTAAATAATGCATGTTTGATGTCATAAAAGTCTCTAGAAAAGTTAGAATTGGAAAAGAGAAAGCATAGGATAGAAAGATGAAAAGTATAGAAGTAATTTGGGAATCTCGAGCTCAAACCATGGGATAGAGATAACCTGTGCAAGTCTGACATATATGGGGTTGTTCTACACCTCAAATGATGC
This sequence comes from Dimocarpus longan, assembly GCA_022984855.1. Taxonomy (NCBI): domain Eukaryota; kingdom Viridiplantae; phylum Streptophyta; class Magnoliopsida; order Sapindales; family Sapindaceae; genus Dimocarpus; species Dimocarpus longan. The sequence continues at coordinate 2,976,247 of CM041026.1, forward strand.
CTAGAAGTTATAAAAAATCATATCGCGCAAGTTACATTCAAAATAGTGCCGTTAGAGAGTCGATAAGTGAAATAACTATGTAAATGTAATTTTTATTGCATGGAATGAATTTAGTTTATCATCATTAGGTAAAATGAGCTTAGATACAAAAGAAAAACTATCGTCACTCATTCAATGCGAAAAAGTGCATCGAAAAGTGCCCAAAACAAGGCATTTTCCTTAGATTTGACATAGCAAACGATAGAATTTTTCAACGAAATTTAATGTGTGACCAGAATGTGACATAAGAAGACCGTAGGAAAAAGAACGAAAGGAAACGGAGCCCCGAGAAGGTTGTTACATTGCATTCTATTTTGGGGTGTCAAAAGAGCCCCGAGAATGAAAATGATTTTTCAATATCAAAGTTCAAGTTTTGAGGGTATGGGTTCTTATGGAATCCATAAAATGATTTAAATCAATACTAAGTTGTTCTAAAATGAGTTGAATCAAGAGAGTGTTTGAAAGTTTCCAAAATTTGTTGGTTTTGTGCTTTTGCACTTACTAAATTTAATTTTAAAAACCTCTGTATATACCTTAAGATTATATGAGATATAGTGCTACGTGACGATATAGAAAATTTTGTTCGTAGTCGCTCAGATTATAGAGAAGCGTTAGCACTACGTGACGAGCAGAAAATTTCATCCGTAGTTGCTCAGTTTTCCCTAGAAAGTATGGCACTACAATTGCGATGCAGAAAAATTCCGCGTTGTAGTTGCTCAGTTTTGAGACTTATCACCCTACGTGCGATGCAGTAGATTTCGTATCGTAGTGGTTGAGACACCGCAGTAGCCTCACGTTGTCATTAGTTAAAATTGCCTGTGATGGATAGAGTACTCTGAGGGTATAAATGGGGATTTTGAAAGAAAATATTACGATTTTGAAAGTGTGCAAAATGAATAAGATTTTAGCTTAACATATTGGTGTATGTTATGTTATATGACTTTATTATATTGACTCGTTTGTTGGCTATGTAGCTTATTTATATTTTATTGGGTGCGATTGTCGGACGGAGTGACGACCTTTTCATCTCGCATATATATATATATATATATATATAGATGGGCGAGTCATGCAAGATGTTGTATATAAAGCATGTATATGGGATTGTATTGTATGATGACTATGACATTTCACATTTTGGGATTGTATAAATGTAATTATGTTTGTAAATTGTCATGAATTCTCATGCATGATGTATATATTCATTTTCTAGACTGAATTCATGCATAATGTTATGGAAAGTGTGATGATATTGCATGATTATGGATAAATGAAGTTGGGAGGAAATGAAATTATAGTCGAAGTATAATTTTCTTTGCAGGAAAATTTTAGATTTGTTAAAAATGTAGTCGTTATGCTGCTGAAATTTCTATAAAATCATTTTGAAATGAAATCGCGAAAAATTTTATCACTCCTAACTCTTTTAAAGAAAACCAAATTTATAAGTTTTAAACGAGTAAACCAGCTAAGAAAGTTAAGGGTTCGATTCTCGGATTTCTTCAACTCGACGAGTCGGGTTTAGGAAGTCTGTTGAAGTGCCTGGCGGGATCCTTCAGACGAGAGCCTAGATAAGGTTTGGTTTGGGTCCTGTCAAGTTAGTATAAGAGCCCGGTTCTCATTAAGTTGAGATAAAATTTTAAGAGAAAGTTTGAGTTATTTTTGCATAAAGCATGCGTTACTGATGCATGAGTTATGCATGAGACATGATGCTATTATATGCATTCATCTTTTGATTATATGAGTTATGCTGTCATTGATTGCATAAGTTAAAATATAAATTATAGGATTTGAGTTGAGCATTACCTGAAATTGTACATCAATTATTTACGAGGTTGTTATATGCGTAAGGCATGAACTAGCTTATGTAATTTATACATGAGATGAAATAAGATAAAGAGATTGAAGTTGAATAATGCATGAGTATAGAGTTATTTCATGCATTATAAATATTCTAACATGAGTTTTTTGACTTTTCATGTGTATTAGATATAGAACAGAAAGATGTAGCGACAAAATCATCCGAGAACAAGAAGGGCAGCCATAGAGGCATCCTCACCTGGGGAAGAGCAGGTTGAGGAATCAGTTAATGTACCTACCAGTTCTTCATGCGCAGAGCCTTTCCAGCCGGAGAGACCAGAGCAGGCACAGGCACATATGAATGTAGAGTAGATGGCTCAAGTATTTGATGCGACACTCCATCAGCCATGAGAGACAGAAGTGTCCATAGAGCATGCTTGTAAGCTAAGCGTAAAGCCTTATGATGCTACAAGTGATCCAGAGTGTGCACTCTCATGGCTGGAAACAAATGAGGAAATCTTTCAGATCATGAGATGTACCGAGAAGCAGATGGTCTCCTACTAAGCTTTTCTACTGAAGGATCATGCCAAAGATTGGTGGAAAGAGCATCAAAGAGTTCACCCAGAGGGAGTTTCTTGGGCCGATTTCAAGAAGGAATTTACAGACAAATTTTCCCCAAGAGCTACAAGGATGCCAAGATAGAAGAGTTTTTCTAATTAGAGTAGGGAAACTCTTCAATGATAGAATATGAAAAGAAATTTTTAGAGTTGATCCACCTGGTCCCTTTCATTGAAGAAAATGAAGAGCAAAAGATCAACAGGTTCATAGTAGGCCTTAACCCTGCAGTTAGGACTATAGTAATATCCTCAGTACATACTCGATATGGACAACTAGTGGAGGCAGCCACCAGAGTTGAAAAGAGGGCAGGAACTGTTCCCAAGCCAAAGCAACAATTCAATCAGAAACGTAGTTGGGGCGGTAGTCATCAAGGGGGATTGAGTAAAGTGGGCAAAAGTGATCAAAAACTCGCATTGTCAGAGAGCCACAGACAGGGTCAGGGGTACAACTTAGTCAGAGTCAGAGGAGCAGGCATAGTTGGAGGGGTTGACCTATTTGTAGTAGATGTGACCGATCACACCCTGGCGAGTGCCTTCAAGGTAGGACCAGATGCTTCAAGTGTGGACAAGAGGGTCATTTCATGAGGGACTGTCCCAACGTAGTCGCGTTGAGCCCAGTCGAGGCCAGATCCACGGTATAGGGACAGAACAACGAGGGTAGAGGTCTAGAGAGGGAAGGCGCCCAGATCAGAGGAGCCATAGGCCCCGAGCCACCCAACTGTGGAACCAATAAAAGCCTACCACCGTGAGCACCGCCTGTAGCCAAGCTGCGAGAGTGTACATAGTAACCCAGCAGGCAGCAGATGCAACACCGGAGGTGGTCACAGGTACCATTTATTTATTTAATTCTGATGCTTATGTTTTGGTGGACCCCAGAGCCACCCATTCTTTTGTTTTTGGGGATTTTATTGATAGAGTCGGGGTTAACTTAACGCTGATAGGGTGTAGTATGAGAGTATTATTTTCTACAGGTGATGTACTTATAACCGACCAGGTTTATGTGGGAAGTAAAGTGATTATAGCGGGTCAAGAGTTTGAAGCAGATCTGATTGTATTAGCCATTCATGACTTTGATGTTATTCTGGGTATGGATTAGCTTTCGAAGCATCAAGCTACGGTTGACTACTATAGAAAAAGAAGTAAAGCTAAGTAGACCCTGAGTGCCAGATGTGATTTTCTGTGGAGAGAGGAAGATACTCCCAACTAGTCTAATAAGTACCCTAAGGGTAAATAAGATGCTTAGAAAAGCATGTTAGGGGTATTTGGCATATATCATAGAGTCGGATGAATGCAAGCTGCAACTAGCTGATTTCCTAATGGTTTGTGAATTCTCCAATGTGTTTCCTGAAGATCTTCTAGAACTGCCACCGGACAGAGAGATAGAGTTCGAGATTGAGTTAGTTCCGACTACGGAGCCTATCTCCATAACACCTTATAGGATGGCATCAGCAGAGTTGAAAGAATTGAAGGTTCAGATGGAAGACTATTGAGTAAGGGGTTTGTGAAATCCAACACATCACCGTGGGGAGCTTCGGTGTTGTTTGTGAAGAAGAAGGATAGGAGTCTTCGGTTATGTATTGATTATAGGTAGCTTAATAAAGTTACGATCAGGAATCAGTACCTGCTGCCACGGATAGATGACTTATTTGATCAGCTTCAAGAGGTTAAGGTATTTTTGAAGAATGATCTACGATCAGGGTATCATCAACTAAAGGTACGTAGGGAAGATGTTCTCAAGATGGCCTTCAAGACTAGATATGAGCATTATGAGTTCTTGGTGATGCCATTTGGCTTAACCAAAGCCCCAGCAGCTTTTATGGATTTGATTAATCAAATTTTCAGACCCTACCTGAACAAGTTCGTGATTGTCTTTATAGATGACATCCTAGTATATTCACATAGTTGAGAAGATCATATTGAGCGCTTGAGGATTGTACTACAGACGTTGAGAGGGCATTAACTTTATGCAAAGTTCAGTAAGTGCCAATTTTGGCTAGATCGAGTGACATTTTTGGGACATATGATATCAGCTGATGGGATATCCGTGGATCCTCAGAAGATTGAAGCTGTAATAACATGGAAGCTACCCACGAATGTAACCAAAGTAAGGAGTTTCCTAGGTTTAGCTTGGTATTACAGAAAGTTTATGGAAGGATTTTTGAATATTGCTACTCCACTGACCAGATTGACAAGGAAAGAAGAGAAGTTTGTTTGGTCAGAGGCATGCTAGAACAGTTTTGATAAGCTAAAGAAGAGATTGACCTTAGCCTCAATGCTACACTGCCATCGGGAATTGATGGGTTTACGATGTATTGCGATGCAACTAGATAGGGTTTGGGTTGTGTGTTGATGTAGCACGACAAGGTGATAGCTTATGCCTCGAGATAGTTGAAGAAGCATGAAGTTAATTATCCAACACATGACTTAAAATTAGCTGCAGTGGTATTTGCTTTTTGAATATGGCGACACTACCTTTATGGAGTACCTTGCAGGATCTTTACAGATCATAAAAGCCTACAGTATTTGTTCTCACAAAAAGAGTTGAACATGAGACAGAAAAGATGGGTGGAACTCATTAAAAACTATGATTGCACTAGTGAATATCACCCGGGTAGAGCTAACGTGGTGGCAAATGCACTAAGCAAAAAGCCTACCAGCTCCTTAGCTCAGTTTAAAGCGGAGTACTTACCCATGCTGATAGAGTTGAGGGTGACGGTGTTCAATTAAAGGTGACGGACTCAGGTGCCTTATTAGCAACTTTTCATGTCCGTCCATTGTTTGTAGATCGAATTCGAGACTTGCAGCTTCAAGATTCTTACTTGATGAAGCTTAGACATGAACTAGAAGAAGGGCAACAAAGTAGTTTTGCATTGAGAAACGATGGGGTACTAGTTTTAGGGCAACGATTATGTGTGCCAAAGGCAATAGAATTGAAGAAAGAAATCATGGATGTGGCTCATTCATCTGCTTATGCCATGCATCCAGGGAGTACTAAAATGTATCGGATTCTAAGAGACCACTATTGGTAAAGAGGAATGAAAAAAGAGATAGCAGAGTTTGTATCAAAGTGTTTAACCTGTCAGCAGATTAAAGCAGATCACCAGAAACCCGCTAGTTTATTACAGCCTCTGTCTATTCCTGAATGGAAATGGGAAAGGATTACGATGGACTTTGTGGTTAGACTGCCACGGACTTAGAGTGGACACGATGCCATTTAGGTGGTAGTCGATAGATTGACCAAGTCCGCCCACTTTCTAGCCATCAAGAACACTTATTCCCTGGAAAGATTAGCTCAATTGTATGTAGATGAGATTGTAAGGTTGCATGGCGCACCGGTGTCCATTGTATCAGATAGAGATCCTTGGTTCACTTTGAGGTTTTGGTCGAAGCTACAAGAAGCCATGGGCACTAAATTAAATTTTAGTACGGTCTTTCACCCACAAACTAATGGCCAATCAGAGAGAACCATCCAAACTCTTGAAGATATGTTAAGAGCCTGTGTAATGGAGTTAAAAGGAAGTGGGGATAATCACTTACCTTTGATTGAGTTAGCCTAGAACAACAACTATCAATCTAGTATTGGTATGGCACCCTACAAAGCGTTGTATGACAGGAAATGTAGAACCCCAATCTACTGGGATGAAGTAGGTGAAAGAAAGCTGATTGGTCCAGAAATTATCCAAGCTACAACCAAAAAGATAAATGTGATTAGAGAACGGTTAAAGATAGCAAGTGATAGATAGATAAGCTACGCGAACAACCGAAGATGAGATCTAGAGTTTGAAGCGGGTGATAAAGTCTTTTTGTGGATCTCTCTATGGAAGGGTATTCTAAGATTCAGCAAACGTGGAAAGTTGAGTCCATAGTACATAGGGCCATACGAGATAGTAGCAAGAGTGGGTGAAGTAGCTTATCGACTAAAGTTACCACCAGAACTTGCAAACATTCATGATATGTTTCATGTCTCCATGCTTCGCAAGTATGTAGTTGATCCGTCGCATATTCTACGAGAGCAGCCAATATAATTGAAGGATAACTTGACCTACGAAGAGCAACTAGCAGAAATCTTAGATCATAGAGATAAAGTATTATGCCACAAGGTGATTCCATTAGTGAAAGTGTTGTGGTGAAATCACGGATCAGAAGAGGCTACATAGGAGCCTAAAGAGCAGATGCGCACCTAGTATCCGCATCTATTCATATCAGGTATGCAATTTAAAATTTCAAGGACGAAATTTCTATAAGGAGGGGAGAACTTGTAAACCCATATATTCGATTTTACATTTCCTAGCGTTAGAAATGAAGTTATCGAATAAAAAGGGAGAAATGGTCATTTAGTAAATAAATAAATAAAAGACAAGTAAGTGGCAAAATTGTAAAACTTGCATGATAAAAATTCAACTAGATAACAATATGAATAAACTTAACAAAAGACATAAAAACCCATATAGAAAAATTAATGAAATATAGGACTAAGGGCAAAATGGTAATAAAAGCCCTTAAAAGCTATATATAAATAAGTGTGTTAATGGAGTTTGATGGACACCTAGTCATTTTTAAGAGTAAAAACGTGAGAGTTGGAAGAGAGCAAGAGAAAGGGAAGGCAAAAGGGGGAATAGAAGGAAAAAGGAAGATTAAGCAATTCCAATCCATTTTTGAAGCTCTGAACCTCCTTTCCAAGAAAATTCAAGTTAGAATAGCAAGCCCTAAATCAAGAATAAGGTATGATACCATCAACTTTAGCAAGTATAATGATAGTTGGGTTTATTGAATTGTGAAGTGATTGTGTTAGTTTTGATGAGTTTGTGATGAAAGTTCCACACTTAAATCAAGTGTAGAACTCAAGCTATGTATAGAGGAAGTTTGTGTTATAAGTAAGGATGTAAGACTCATAGGTTAGAGTTTGTGGATGGAAACATTAACTTATGATTCAAGCACGCTTAAAGTAAATTTAGAGATAGATTAAGTGTTTGACAAATTGGCTAAGAGAAATTGCAAGTTAGAGTCTTGTGAAATTGGAAAAATACCATGTTGTGGTAGGTATGTGTTTGTCATGGCCAATGGAGGGGTGTATGATTCCATTATATTTCCATCCTTTTAAGCTTTAAATCATGCATGTTTGATGTCATAAAAGTCTCTAGAAAAGTTAGAATTGGGAAACAGAAAGCGTAGGATCAAAAGAGGAAAAGTATAGAAGTAATTTGGGAATCCCGAGCTCAAACCATGGGATAGAGACAACCTGTGCAAGTCTGACATATATGGGGTTGTTCTACACCTCAAATGATGCCTATGAGTCACGGAAAACCATAGGTTTTGGAATGGATCAATTCCGATAAAAATTGCACAAGTTATGCTTAAACCGTTAGAGAATCGATAAGTGAAATAACTATATAAATGAAATTTTTATTGCATGGAATGAATTTAGTTGATCATAATTAGGTAAAAGGAGCTTAGATACAAAAGAAAAACTATCGTCGCTCGTTCGATGCGAAAAAGTACATCGAAAAGTGCCCAAAACAGGGCGTTTTTCTTAAATTTGACATAACAAACAATAGAATTTTTCGACGAAATTTGAGTGTGACCAGAATGTGCGATACGAGGACCGTAAGAAAAAGAATGAAAGGAAACGGAGCCCTGAGCAGGTTGTTGCATCGCATTCTGTTTTGGGGTGTCAAAAGAGACTTAAATTTGTGATTTTTTGTTTTGGGTCTCTAAAATTTATACAAACTGCGTGAGGGTAGCCCCAAGGGTCCAAAACTGAAACTTTTGCAAAGAAATCGGAATTAGAGAGTGTCGGTTGAGTTAGAAACAAGTTGGAAAGTTATAGTGTAAAAAGGATCATATTGGAAAATGTTAATTTAAAGTTAAAGTTGAGTTATGAGATTTTCACTAGTGATAATACGAAATTGCCATGTAGGTGACAAACGAGCGAGCGAAGTCCGAGGGACTTGTCAAGACACTTGATCAGATTTGCGTGACTTGGAGGTAAGTATAATATCACTTATGTTAAATTCTATTTCTTTGTGTTAAATATTGTATATAAGTGCTAAATGAGAATGAAAATGATTTTTCATCAAAGTTCAAGTTTTGAGGGTATGGGTTCTTATGGAATCCATAAATTGATTTAAATCAATACTAAGTTATTCTAAAAAGAGTTGAATCAAGAGAGTGTTTGAAAGTTCTCAAAATTTGTTGGTTTTGTGCTTTTGCACTTAATGAATTTAATTTAAAAAACCTCTGTGTATACCTTAAGATTATATGAGATATAGCGCTACGTGACGATGTAGAAAATTCCATTCGTAGTTGCTCAGATTATAGAGAAGTTAGCACTACGCGAAGACGTAGAAAATTTCGTCAGTAGTTGCTCAGTTTTCCTTAGAAAGTATAGCACTACAATTACGATGCAGAAAAATTTTGCTTTGTAGTTGCTCAGTTATGAGACTTATCACCCTACGTGCGATGCAGTAAATTTCGTATCATAGGGGTTGAGATGCCACAGTAGCCTCACGTTGGCGTTAGTTAAAATCGCATGTGGTGGATAAAGTACTCTGAGGGTATACATGGGGATTTTGAAAGAAAATATTACAATTTTAAAAGTGTGGAAAATGAATAAGATTTTAGCTTAACATATTGGTGTATGTTATGTTATATGACTTTGTTATACTAACTCGTTTGTTGGCTGTGTAGCTTATTTATATTCTATTGGGTGCAATTGTCGGATGGGGTGACGACCTTTCCATCTTGCATATATATATATATAGATATAGGTGGGCGAGTCATGCAAGATGTTGTATATAAAACATGTATATGAGATTGTATTGTATGATGACTATGACATTTCACATTTTGGGATTGTATAAATATAATTATGTTTGTAAATTGTCATGAATTCTCATGCATGATGTATATTTTCATTTTCTAGACTGAATTCATGCATAATGTTGTGGAAAGTGTGATGATATTACATGATGGTGGATAAATGAAGTTGGGAGGAAATGAAATTATAGTCGAAGCATAATTTTCTTTGTAGGAAAATTTTGAATTTGTTAAAAATGCAGCCGTTATGTTGCTGAAATTTCTATAAAATCATTTTGAAATGAAATCGTGAAAAATTTTATCACTTCCAACTCTTTTAAAGAAAACCAAATTCGTAAGTTTTAAACGAGTAAACCGGCTAAGAAAGTTAGGGGTTCGCTTCTCGGATTTCTTCAATTCGATGAGTTGGGTTCAGGAAGTTCGTTGAAATGCCTAGCAGGATCCTCCAAATGAAAGCCTAGATAAGGTCTGGTTTGGGTCCTGTCATCCAGTCCCTCCATACCTCATCAATCTCCTAAACGACCTCGTCTTAGCCATATTCTAGCTTACCCTAAATTCGTATGCCCGCCTGACTGCTTTGGCCTGTGTCTTTTTAAAAAACAGGATGCCTTCGCCGACCTTAAATATGATCGAATACCTTTTTTCATTTTAAGGTCACCTTGAGCTCCAAATAGGGAGGCAGGATGGTTTCTACTATATTGCTGTCCATAAATCACCTTATAAGGTGTTCCTGCCCAAAGGGGTTCGTAGGTCTAACATTCTCTTTTTCCTGGTGAGTATGTTTTCTGCTCGCTACACTTATATACATGTGCCTTATTATTTCTGTACTTACTGATCTTCCTTTATGTATAGATGTATCTAAGAGCTTGGTCGAGCTTACCGATGAGGAGGTAGCAATGCTACAGAGGTTCTCCGAGGTTAAGGGCCTAACAGACGATCAGCTACTGAGCGATTGCATTTTGTAAGGATACAGGCTTGCACATTCGACAGGCACCAAGCCCTTGAATATCCACCAAGACATCAGAATCTGTAGAAAAAGGGAGGTCCCCTCAGTCTTCTCAATTTTTATAGAGGGAACGTCGAACTCGACCTCGAGAAAGCTTGCCGACATGGTGTAACTGGACTTGGAGACACCACCATCTTCTCCAATGGTTGAAACCGGGCACATGGGCCCCGATGTATAGGAGATGGGGCCTATTGAACCTTCTTTACATCCCTCGAGACCCAGCCAAGTCTCAGAGGGACCAAGCTTACAGGCTTCCCTAAAAGCTGCTATGGGGTCGTCTTCTCAAACTAAAACTATAACGACCCCACAAAAGCAAGGCATGAGGTATAAATCTGTAGGGAGAAAGACTTCAAATAAAGATACTATCCCACTAGGACAGCCTCTTAGTCAGGCAAGTCCTGCCTTAGGCAGATCGTCATTAGGAGGATTGGGGCCGTTGACAAGGGGAAAGGGATTGTAGAGCCCTCTCTGAAGTGACAGAAGACCAAGGGCAAGAAGCCCGTTGCCGAGGGGAGTTAGGGGGAGCAACCCCAGTAGGTCAATGTTAGGGAATACTTCAACGACTTGTTGGATCGCTTGCTGGGTCTTTTGGAGCCTAATAAGCTAGCTGTCTGTCAGGGCAATATACATGGCGAATAGCTTGTCGACTATTCAGCTCGCCATGTCATGTTGGTAATTCGCGATCGCTTATACTTTTGTTCTTTTATAACTTTTACTAAAGTATTTCTTTTTCAGGCTGCCTTGGGCTTGATGAAGATGTTTAAGGACTTTCCCGAGCTGGTAAGGGAGAAAGCTTCTCTCGAGGAGGTGAACAGGAAGCTTGAAGGGAACAACAAGCAGATCAAGAGCGAGTTGGAAGCCCTTTACATGGAATTTGAAAATTGAAGAGGGCTACCCATGAATTCGAGCAAAAACTCAAGGGCGCAAAGGAGTAAAGGGACAGAGCTGAGGAGGCCCTAGCACTCAAGATCAAACTCCGAGATATCACCGCCTCCTCACTCGATAAGGCCACTAAGGAGAATAAGAAGATGAAGTAGGAGGCCAATTTCCTGAAGAAGAAGAACAACTCACTAAGGTAGGAAGTCAGCTCAAGTAATAAGCAGGATGAAAGTGCCGAGAAGAAAGTCGAGCTGGTGCTGCAAGACTTAGACATAATGAAGAATAATCTTGCTTGCATTAAGGAGTCTCTGAGCCTAGCTGAAGCTCGTGTCAAGCAAGCCTTGAAAGACGCCATTGACAAGACGTCGAGTTCATTTCTGTACACTTCATGGAAACACCACCCAAAAATGGACTTTTTGTTTTTCGGAGAGTAGGCAGCCGAGGAGGTGAAGAAATACATAGCTTGTGCTGCTAAGACTACTCAGATCGAAGCCATAAAGGTTGTGTAGGAGGGAATACCTCCTTCGGCCCCTAAGAAGGGCCCAACACCACTAGCTGTTCAGGCTATTGTTCCTTCAACTCCTCTTGAGAGCCCGACTCCTACGATTGTCCAAAGCGTGACTTCATCAGCTCCTCCTATAAGAACCACTTGCTCAGCTCAATATGGACCTTCCTCAACCTCCTCGTAGCCAATGACCCAGGGGGCATAAGGTGCAACATTAAAAGAAAGAAGCCCCTAGTAATTAAGGTTCAGAGAAGGTTGGCATTAGCTCCTCTTAAGCCCCCTAGAGAATAGCTTTTTCGTTCTTTTCCTCCCTTGTTTGTGCTTTTTTTTTTTTTTTTTTTTTTAACATCAATGGTAACTATGATAATTTTATTTTTGACTTTTATAATACGTTTTCATTCTTCGCGATCATCTTTGCTTTTCATAAGTCTTATATGCATCATCGAATAATGAGCCATTTTGCATAAGTTAAACATATTGCAACCACATCTAAGCAATAAAATAAATAATCCCACAAAGAAGTAAGGAACCTGATCCATAAAGCTGACTAAATAGGCTCAGTTATAATGATAAGTATCTACAGGTCATGGATGCGACTTTAGGAACTTAATTGGAGTTGCTTTGGAAGAATATATGCATATATCTTATAACGAAGAAGGAAATTAATAGTAGGTAAATCAATAACCCAACTGCTCAAATAGCAAATATTAACTCATAATCTGAAATGAGTTAGCTCGCATAATGACATAATAATAAGAACTGCAAATAAATAAATAAATAATGTAAGCCATAAGAGAATTGACTAGTTATGCGAAATAATGCTCGTGGAATAACATAGTTATTCCTTAATTCATCATGAGTTGAGCTCTCCAAGTAGGGGCCTAAGCCCTTTTAATACGTTGTGCTTACAAGGTAGGGACCCAAGCATTTACAACAAACTGTGCTTACAAGGTCAAGACCTAAGCATCTACAGTGGGCTACGCTCACAGGGTCAAAACCTAAGCATCGACAACGAACTGCGCTCATAGAGTTAATACCTAAGCATTTACAACGTGTTATCCTCTCAAACTACGCTCACAGGGTTGGAACTCAAGCATTTATAGTTAGAATTATGGAGGTCGTAAGACCTCAATTACTCTCACAGGGTCGTAACCCAAGTATATACAGCATGATCGTGAAGTAGCGTAGTCAACAGCTAAGTCTACATTTTGTTGCATGTTGATCTAAGTTGTGAATCGTCTGAAACGGTTTGAGAGGAAGGCTTGTCACTGAGTGGCGATTAGGTGCGCAAGCTCGTGGCCATATTAACCCCTTGACCCTATAAGGGAGGTGTTGGGCACTTGTCACATTTCTTCACTAGATTAATGGCATCTTACTTCATTGTTGGTTAGTAGAACCCTTGTCTAAGTGCCTTCTGGGCTAGGGATAGCCCTCCAACATGGTTGCCACAATGACCAACATGAAAGTCTTTTAAGATCATGGTGCAGTTTAGCTCATCAACACACTGTAATAGTGGAGTCAAGAAGCCTTTCTTGTACAGTAGTCATCATAAATGCAGTATCTTGTAGCTCTTATTCGGAGATGACATGCTTCTAACTTATCACCTTGTAGTCTACCCTCTTGTAAATAATCAACCAAAGGACTCAACCATGAGTTCGCTGCCACGGCTAAGACCATCATCTCGTCACTAGGCTTTGTACTTGGTTTTGACAAGAACTCCACTGGTATATCTCTATAGAAATCTGCGTTTTAAGCTGAGGCCAGACGGGTTAAGACATTTACATGGAAATTCTGGGCCCATGGGATTTGATTTATCTCATACTTTTCAAATGTTCTCAATAGCTCATGGGTCTTCTGTAGATAAATTGCCATTCTCGATCCCCTAGCCTAATATTCGTGCTTTATATGACACAACACGAGTTGAGAGTCGTTGAATATTTTGAGCCGTTCGACCTGTATCTCCTTGGCAAAGTGGAGCCCTACCAATAAGGCTTCATACTCGACTTCATTGCTTGTGGCTTGGAACCCAAACTTGAGTGCGTAGAGGGTTCTGTACCCTTCTAGGCTGATCAATAAAACTCCAACTCCTGCCTTTTGTTCGCTGGAGGAACTATCAATAAATAGCTCCCAAAATGGACCTTCTGAGGATTAAGCTTCTTCATCCATAGGCCTTGTAAATTTGGCAACAAAGTCTGCTAGTGCCTGTCCCTTAATCGCTGTTCTTGATCTGAACTCAATGTCAAATTGAGTAAGCTTGATCGCCCATTTAAGAAGACGTTCTGAGGTATCGGACTTATGGAGAATTTACTTGAAGGGATACCTGGTTAGTACTTCAATCTTATGCTCCTGGAAGTAAGGGCGTAATTTTCTGGATGCCACCACAAGACAGTAGGAGAGCTTCTCCATCGGGGTGTATCTGGTCTCAGTGTCTACCATCTTCTTGTGATGTAATAAATAAGGAATTAGGTCTCATCTTCCTCTTACACCAAGGCTACACTTAATGCATGTTCAGATACCTCGAGATAGACTGTTAAAGTTTCCCCTTCTTTAGGTCTTGACAGGAGAAAAGCTCGTCCCATGTACTCTTTCATCTGCTGAAATGCTATTTCACATTCCTCAGTCCATTCAAAGTTCTTCACTTTTTTTAAGACTTTAAAAAATGGAATACACTTATCCATGGCTTTGGAAATGAATCTACGAAGGGCAACGATCTAGCCATTGAGACTTTGCATATCCTTAATCCTGGCTGGCAACCTCATGTCTATCAAGACTTTGATCTTCTCTGGATTTGCTTCAATTCCCCTATTGTTGACCATGAAACCTAGAAATTTATCTGAAGCTACCTTAAATGCACACTTCAATGGGTTCAGCCTTATTTGATACTTCATTAGGATCTCAAACATCTCTTCTAGGTTACGCACATGGTCAATTGCTTGTTTAGATTTTACTAGCATGTCATCCATAAAAACTTCCATGGTCTTGCCAATCTGATATTCGAACGTCATGTTTACTAGCCTCTGGTAGGTCACACCTACATTTTTTAACCCAAAGGGCATGACCTTGTAACAATATAGGCCACAGTCCGTGATGAACGAGGTATGCTCCTCATCTTCAGGGTTAATTGGAATTTAGTTTTACCCCGAGTAGGCATCCATGAAATTGAGGAGTTCATGACCAATGGTCGCATCTACAAGCTGATCGATTTTGGGTAGCGAGAAGCTATCTTTCGGGCAGGCCTTGTTCAGGTCCATAAAGTCTATACAGGTTCTCTATTTCCCGTTATTCTTTTTAACTAACACGAGATTAGCTACCTAAATTGGATAGCGAGCTTCACAGATAAATTTGCTTACCAAGAGCTTATATACCTTCTCCTTCTAGGCTTCATACTACTCTCGAGTCATGGGTCTTCTCTTCTAGCAAACTGGCTTATAAAGGGGATCTATGTTAAGCTTATGCGTCATTACTTCTAGATCAATCCCTACCATGTCCTCATGGTTCCATGCAAACACATCCAGGTTCGCTTTAAGGAAACCAGCCAGCTAGGCCTCAGAAGTGACCATGTCCAAATCATTCAATGTGGGCCTTCCCAACACTACATTATAGGTTGAAAGGGTGTTTATAATCAGGAAGTTCGAGAGCACGATAGATTGGCAAACTGCATCTTTGAGAGTTAGAGGTAATTTGATCTGCTTGATAGGAGTGACCGTGTCTCCGGTAAAACTATACAAAGATTCAGGGGAAGACTTCAACTGTTCATCGTCAATCCCCATCTGATCATAGCACTTTTTATATATGACATTAACCAAGCTCCCTGTGTCAATCATTATCCTTCTGACCTCTATATTCCCGATGCGAGTTCGGATTACCAAAACATCATTATAAGGGCAATGAATACCCCTAACATCTTCCTCTGTGAAAACAATTTCCTCAGATGCCCTTCTTGCCTTTTTTGCATATCCTTCTGGCCTATATGGACCTATAAACTGAATGTGATTGGCCTCATGTACATACCTTTCATGTGACTTGTTAGATGTTCCTACCATATGAGGATCTCCATGGATAGTAAGAATTATGGTCACATCGGGTGCATGTTCTTGGTCACGGGCTTGTTGGGTTGGCTATAGCTCTGGAGACCATTGTTGAGGACGTTGTTGTTGAGGAGGCCGCCCCGTTGGTTGCACAACATACTCCCTCAAGCAACCTTTTCTGATTAAACTTTCTATGGTGTCCTTCAGCGTCCAATAGTTGGAAGTATTATGTCCATCTTCGTTGTGTTAAATGCAAAACTTGTTTTTATCCCTGTACTTCTTTGGGGTCGGAATAGAAGCAAGTCTGTCAAAATTCTCCCTACTCCTTTCTGTGGCAAAAATTCTATCTTAGGTATCAGACAGAGTACTATACTTCCCGTAATGACCGTGACGTTGAGGTTGCCTTTGACTCTGATCATTCTTTAGTATAGGCCCATTTCTAACCTTCTTCGCAATTTGATTGTGACTTCTGTGGCCATCACGACTGCTTCCTCCATTGCCCTTTTTCTTGCTCTAGCTGGAACTGCCAACCTTATCTTTTTGATTGCTTACCCTTTTGGGGCCAAATGCTTTTTCCCACATTATTTCTTTGGCGGCTCACTCATAAAATTCCCCTAGATCTTTCTTCAGGGATTTGTAGATGCTCTCGTATAGCTTCCCATCTTTTCTCAGTCCTGTCAAGGTAGCTATTAAGATTCACTTGTCCGTAGGGTTTTCCATATTGTTTACCTCACACCTGAACCTAGTGATGCGCCAGGGCATTGGAAAATTATGGTGAGGTGACAAGCTGGCGCGAGTTACCTCTTTAACGCCTTGTATTGGTTCACAAACCTTTGTTGACATTCCTCCTAATTATTGATACTTTGGGGCAGAAGGTTTCTGAACCATGTCCACAGAATGTCCCCAAGTGTGGCTAGGAAAACGCGGCATTTAACTAGTAGGCTAGTGGTCTACAAGTCCATTTGGATGTTGAAGGCGTTAAGATGATCATAAGGATTAGCATCCCTATTATGTTGCGGGATATTGGGAACTTTAAACCTGGGGGGAAGTGGCTTCAATTCAATTTTTGAGGTGAACGGAGTTCTTTCTCCGGACTGACTCTCTGGTTTATGAGATTTAAGCATGCTTCCAGTCGTCGGACCCTTTAAAAGAGTTCTTCTACTAGCAAAATTTGTTCCTCAGATCATCAGATGGTAGATTGTCAGCTTTGCCTGCTCTGCCTGCTAAGTGAATGATGGCCCTACGCCCTCTGTCTTCTCCTGGATTCAAGCTCGAGGGTATTGCGATCAGTCTCATGTCTTCGATCATGTTGATCCGAAACATCGTTTTTACGCAAACCTTTATAATAATGCTTCTGCCTACACCCTGTCTCTTCTTGCCGAGACTTGAACATGTCCATGGTTTGTCTCTGCCGACTGGCATTCATTTTGGTTCACCTTCACTCCTAACTTTGAAGGAGGAGCCGCTCCTTCGTCATTGCGAGCAGGTTGAAAATGAGCGCTGGATTACATGCTGGAGGAATGAGTGGATCCCTCTTGAGTCGTCTCCTTATTAACTCTCTAAGCAGCTTACACATGGGACTGAATCAGCACCCTAACTTCATTCGCCAGTTATGTCATGGTATTTTCTAACACCTCTTGGCGTTGTTATAAAACCTGTATGGCATCTCATTCAGCAATGTTAGATAGAGGTTGACGGGTGGGAAGAGGAGGCATACTGTAAAACCCAAAACCGCGTTCGTCGGAGAGCGAAATATTTTTTCGATGGATCGCGTCCGATCGGAAAAATATAATTATCGAGTCCGAAAATATTTGGAATAATTATTTTCGATTTAGAGAAATAAATTCGGGTTCGTGAGACGGATTTGAGATTTATTAAATAATTCCGAAAGTGGAAACCGAGAGTTGATCAAAAGTGATTAAAAGCGGATTCCAGGATGGACGGAAACGGAAGCGGAATCCGGGCTTGGAAATTAAAGCAAGAAGGCATGAGAAATAAAATATTATAAAAGTTGGAAAGCAAGACATGATGATGAAAAGCAATATTGCATTCGGTGATTTTTTTTAAAAAAAAAAAAAAGAAAGAAAAGCCCATTCGGTCAACAACTTATTATATCAAAACCGAATCCAAAGGGAGAGTAAAAGAAGAAAGCAATATATATTCATTAAGCTCGGTCACCACTATTGCATGCAAGACAAAACCAAAAACAAAAGAGTTGCTGCTCGTGAGCTTAGGGAGAGACCGAGAACTATCAAGAAGGGAGATTCGAGCGTGAGAGATAGAGAGGTTGTGAGAGAGCTGATCGGGAACAGATCTGAAGCAAAAGAGGACATGCAAGGGCAGATCTGAAGCAAAGTTATGCATGCAAGCAAGGAGAAGTGGTGAACTTGCTGTCGTGAGGTGTGGTCTGACCGTGAGACAGCTGCTACCATTGTAGCTGGTGAGAAGCTGCTGGCGTGAGGAAAACCAGTTGCTGCCAAGCTGGAACGGTTGATGCTGGCGTGAAGCTGAAGCTGCTGTTGGCGTGAGATTGTTGGTGAGAGGCTGTTCTGCTGCTGGCTGTTGCCGTTGTTGCTGCTGCCTGACTATGGAAGCTGCTGCCAGGTGCTGTCTTGCTGCTGTCTGGACGTGAATGTGCTGCTGTCTGGGCGTGAAGGGTGCTGCTGTCTGGACGTGAATGTGCTGCTGTCTGGACGTGAATGTTGCTGCTGTCTGGGCGTGAAGGCTGCTGCTGTTGAGCATGAGCTGAAACTGTCTTGCTGCCTTTGTTGTGTGCTGTCACCGTGACCAAGTGCTGCCATTTTGTGCTGTCACGTTGCTGTCTTGCTGTCGTCGCAAGCTGCTGTTGTCCGAGCTGCTGTCGAATGGTTGTCAGGTCAGGCCAGAACGCGCGAAACAACATCAAGGCAGGGAACAGCTTGCTGCCGAGAGCGTGCGAGAGATTCGGCGCCGTTCGGATGTTGTTTCGAAGCTGAGAACAGCTCGTTTATTGGGTAAATGCTGCCCCATTTCTCTTTTGTGAATGGTTTGAGTAATTTAGTGATGTGACTATGAGAATAGAGTTAAAATAAGCGAGCATATCCCAATGCAATTGAGTTTTTGCGGGCTGTCGTCATGTGCAGTTTTTATGCTCGTCATGCGCAGTTTCTTTATGCTGTTTTGATGCCGTTTGCATGCTGTTTTGGTGTCGTTTGCATGCTGTTTTGGTGCAGTTCTGCATGCTGTTTTGGTGCCGTTTGCATGCTGTTTTGGTGCCGTTTGCATGCTGTTTTGGTGCCGTTTGCACGCTGTTTAGGTGCCGTTTGCACGCTGTTTTGGTGCAGTTTTGCATGCTGTTTTGGTTTAGAATTACAAGTTACTTTGACATCAAAACTGCCCCAATTAATCGCGTACGCTAGTTCGACAAATATAAGTTGTTTTGTAGTAATGTTAAGCGATGTTTTGCATCGAAACTATAGGTTTGATTGTTGCGTGTTGTTTTGATGATAACCATAGAGTTTCGAGTATTTTAAGTCGCGATAACGAATCGGTTGGAAATAGTTTTCGCGTACGAGTATGAGTTATCCGTTTTGTTATCGTGCGAGGATAGTCACTTGAATTATTGTGTTTATAAATCCTCGTATGGCTTAAAGTTTAGTTGCGCACGAGTTGTGTTTTAACGACATCTCGATCAAAATCAAATGTAGGTGAATCGGGAATCGAACGAGAGCCGTAACGGGAAGCGGTGATAAGTATTTTGGAAGCAAGTAGTGAGTGTGGATTTTTAAAAGTTTTCATACATTCTATTTTATTGAATGCAATCAGTTTTAGCAAGTAAAAAGGTTTTAAGATTCTAGTAAAAGTTTATGGTTTTCAGTTTATCATCTATAAATGCATGTATAGCTTTAAAGTTTATGCTATGAATATGTTTATATTCTTCAGTAAAGTAATTGAGCAAGTTGAAATTATATACATGCATAGAGATAGTATTTGTGAAAGTTATTTTGCGATATTATAGCATATTGCCGAGATTTCATTTTATATATGCCTATGGTTTACCCTAGCCCCTAAGATTACACCCGGCCGAAAGTATTCCATACGTGTACGGTAGTTGGGGGGAGTTACTAACTTTGGGGGGATCGAGTCTGTCAGTCACCCTCTGCACGTATGGGATAGTGTAGATCTGCCTGATGTTGGAGGGATTCGCGATCCCAGAGTTGTATCCACATCTGCGACTACACATGGTGAGAGTTCCCCTATCCTAGTGGCGTGTTTTCGCACCGTCACGAAGGACAAGATTTCCCTGGGTTGCCAGATAAGGCTAGTAAGAAAATAAGAAAAGTTTTAAGAAAAGTTTGATAAATAACTTTCGCAGCTTTTAAACGAGTTTACAGTTTTCAGGAAAAGTAAGTAAGTAATAGTTTTCCAATCTATTTTTGGGAGGAATAGTATTTTTAAGCAAAAGTATAGTTTATGTAAACTTACCCACTCACTGAGTTATTCTCACCACTGTTTTCCTGTTTTCTTAAAAACCTCCCTCAGGTGCAGGTGCGAGTAGCGCGGTTGACGTATCTCCTTCGGACGGACAGGCCAGCTAGACACGCGTGACCAGACTGCACTATTTTCTAGCATAGCATCATGTATTGCGTTTAATATCATTTTTCAGATTTCTCTAGTTTTTTTAAATATTATTTTGAGTTAAGGATTTTATGTAAATATCATGCATGTCGTTTTTAAGATTTATTCAAGTTACTTCCGCTTAATTGCATGATTATGAGTTTGAAAATGGCCGGAGGCCTATTGATCATAGAAATTGTTTGTGAATACAATTATACAGGTTTTATGAGATATTTTACAGGGTGGAATTTTAGAAAAACAGTCGTTGTGCTGCCGGTTTTCTGTGAAAATCCTATTTTCATAAAGTTATTTTCAACGAACAAAATTCCCACTCTTTTTCAGAATCAAAAGGATTTCAAGTATTTTAGCAAAGAAAAGAGGCTTAGCTTCACGAGAACTTTCCAGTCAGAGCAGATCTCGAATGGGGAGCCACTGTGGGGTTGCCGGGCAGGTCGCCTAACTAGTAGTTAGAAAGGGGTCTGTCAAATACATTGAGCATTTCCAGCTACAGATGCATTAGACGTTCCTACATCCATGTTTGATGGTCCCCCATCTAGAGGGATGTCTTACTGCTGGTTTGAGCTCTCCCTTATTTATAGAGAAATGGGAGGTGCTACAGTAATACATAATAAGATAAAGTACAGTACGAGTACAGTAAGTCCAATTGAAATGATGGATTACATTTAATGAAACTGACGCTATCTGATTAATTCTGCCAAAGTATAAGTTTAGACACTAATCCCATGTGGGTTAAGTAAGATTTCCATAAATCATTGTGTAATCTCTGACAAGATTGGCATGCACGATACGCCTTGAACCATAACTGGTCTGATAATTCTGACTGCAGTTGACTTATATTATGAGACACTTGATAGAGGCAAGCTTTTCCGCAATCTGTATGTTTTGTCAAGCTAACGAGTAGTCCAAGTCTTCTAATGAACAGATCCTATTTCGGACTACTGATAACAATGGTAGGTGAGCTATTTAATGGTTTAAAGTACAGTCATATTATCGACCTCCCGAACGGGCTCAGGAACGATCTCATGGGCGAGCTAATAGATGAGTACATAGCCAGTTTTATGGACTAGCTAATAAACGAGCAGAAAAATGGGCTGATAAGCGAGCACATACAAAGACTTAATAGACGGGCAGATGGTTAGATTTTTTGGGCTTCCAGCTATTGGGCCCATCTTTTGGATTTTAATGGCCCATTTGTCAAGGTTGTGAAAACACCCATAACAAGTGCATATTTATACCAAGAACATACTAGAAATAATGATTTTAGGTTTCTGCCTTAAAAATGAGCTTATTTGAGAATACCGAAAAAAATATTTTATTATGCCTGTGGTTTACTCTAGCCCTAGTTGAGTGCCGCATGCGTGTACGGTAGATATGAGAGAGTCACTAACTAAGAGTGGAGTTTGGACGACTCCTAAGAGAGAGAGAGTCAATTGAGTCATCCTCTGCACGTATAAGGATAGTGTAGATCAGACTAATTGCGAGAGGGTAACGCGTGCCTAGAGTTTACTCTTTGGTAACTACACGGGGCAGATTCCCTCATTCCTAGTGGTGAGCGAGAGATTTTATGCCACTACGACAGGAGTAGTGTCCCTGGGTTACTATTAAGACAAGAAAATGAGAAAGTTTAAGAAAACGATTTAGAACGAGCTTGATAAACAGATTTCGAATGAGTTTTAATAAAGTATTGTCAAGAAAGAAAAAGTTGTTTTTCTTTAGTTTATTATATTGCTCACTGAGTTTTACTCACAGTTTTCTTTCACTGTGTTTCTTAAAAATTCTCACTCAAGTATAAGAGCAGGTCCGACAAAAATGAGTCGTCCAGCAGATGAGGCTCAGACAGACGTGCAGATCGACTGATGGATGACCTCTGCTACCTTGTATAGTTCATGTTTATGTTATGTGCATATTTTGAATTAAGTCATAATGTAATTATAAATATTATTTTTGGATACATAGATTTTATAAAATCATTTTATGAAAATAAAAATTTCGAAAGTTTTAGTTTTAAATCTTATTTTTGAGATTGTGGTTTTTTGGTGAAACTTGTGTAAGGATGTAGGCTGGAGGCCTTTAGTAGTTGAGATTGTTTGCTATAGAAATATTTTAAATTAACTTTGAAATTACAAGGTGGCATAATTAAATAAACAGTTGGCATGCTACCGATTTTTCATTAGAAAAATGAAAAACTTTGTATCCCTGCCACCTCGCAAACTAGTTTAAAAAGAAGTTTAAAATAAGTTTCGGTGCTCCGACAGAATTTCTTAGGGCTAAAGTTAAAGTTCGTTGGTGTTCTGTCGGGATGCTATGGGGTTTTTCTTGAATCCAAATGAAGGATTCAGAAAGGATCCCGTCAATCAGTGTTGAGTGGGCTATGGGTATTCACCCAGTTCACACCTCTCAAGCTCCCCCAGTTCGCACCATTCAAATTATTTCTTCATTCCAGATTCCTACTTACACACAAATCAATACACTCCGAACTCAATAACTCCACAAACATATAATCAACATATCACTAGCTCTCATTCCAACTCAGGTCGTGACCTTAATAGGTTCCACGATTGAACTCATCATTTCAAATCACAAACAGCGCCAAATTATCTTATTTTCTTAGCTGCATTACTTATTAAGCTTTCATCAACCTTCTGCCTTGCTTCCCACTAGCTCGTAGCTTCAGCTCCAAACACATAGCTCTCGTAAAAATCAACTAAAAGCAGTGTCGTGCAAAATCACAAGCGGACGAGCCAACAAGTAATATAGTGATGAGAAGCATCGTCCCATAAGAATTGTTGTTAATTAATTCATAAAATTAAAATAACTCAAGTTTTATTTGGCAAATGAAATTTGAGTAAAAAAGATAAAAACTACAACTAAATTTAACTACAAATGTAAATGAATTTTTTTTACTGAATTTAATTCAATAAATAAAAACTCTAAGGTTCTGATTTTATGATAACTAATCTGTTCCTCCCCTTTGGTCTTTTTAACCAAAAATTAATTATTTGGCTGCTAGTTAAGATTCTCTGAATTATTCACCTAGTCCCTCCTGATGTCTAAGAAAAATACTCTATAAAGCTTAACTGTTATATTCTCATGCAAGTCAAAACATTAAAAGATTCATTAAGATTTATGGATCTTTTTTATAGACTACATAAACCATGCAGGTATATTCCTATCCTGTATGTAATTTATGACATTCAATATAATGAACTAAGACACATAAATCAGCTTCCGTTATCATTATGATTAATAATTCAACTAAATAGTGGCCAATTATTTAGAAACATTAAGAACAGTATTAAATACATCAACTAAGATAGAAAATCCTTAATTAAATTGAACAAATAGTTGGAACATCAAAGTTAGGCTACATCATAACTTTAAAAAAATAAATCTTTTCCATACTTAAATTAAGATTGACAAATAATAGAAAATTAAACATAACAAAAGATAAGAAAACTTAGTGGATTGAAGTTTTGTCGTATAATTTCTTCCTCTGCTTTGCTCCTCCTCTCCAAACTCTCTTTCTTTAATCTACTTGTTATTTCTATTTATGATGGATGTTTGGAATGGTGATCCTAAAGCCTATTTATAGGCAAAATTCACCTCTAATTATATCATCGCAAGCATAATCTCTTTCTAAATTTCCACCCTTCTGCATCATCGTTTACATAATCTCTTTCTAATTTTCCACCACTTTTGCATCATCATTTACATCATGATTTATCCACCTCATGCAAGTCAAATTTTATATTACATCATTGCTTACATCATAGTTCACATTATATTATTACTTACATCATAATGACATAAGTCTTTACATCAGCATGACATAATATTTATGTCTAAATACTCGATCTTTAAACTGCGATAACTTCTATATACGATCCTTAATTCGAGTTATTCTTGAAGCGATGAACTGCTTCGAATGACATTAATTTTGCAGCGATAATCTTGTCAAGAACAATAGCGCTTGGTAGGGTCTACATACGATTTTTTTACCAATTTTATTCTGAAAATGAAAAGTGAAAAAAAAAATGTAATAATTTACTTAATAATAATAAGAATCTCAAGAATTAAGTAAGAATTCAAGTTTAAAAAGATAAAATAACTCTGTAAAAATAAAATTATTACACCCCAAAACTTAAGATTTTGCTTGTCCTCAAATGAAACAAACTCCAAACCAACTTTAGAATCAATAGTTCATAATCATTAACATCGGACACATAATCATTATAAAAATCTGAATATTAATCAAAAGGTTAAATGATCTTACCAAGCCTCCTGAAGTGTGTGTGTTGATGGACAATTTAAATAACCAAAACCCTTAACTCTGGCAACTGGTTTTTGCGACGTAGATACGAGCTCAACATTATTTATTTTATTTAATATATATTTTTTATTATATATATTTTTATTTATTATTATTTTTATTGCTAGTTCTAGGAAATAGTTCACATTTTTACATGAAAGTCTATATTTGTGGTATAGACCCCAGTTACTTAGTGAAACATTTACACTAGTATGTTTTGCATGCTCATACCTTAGATACGCCTTTTTACTTGAAAATCCATATTTGTGATACAGACCCCCAATTACTCAACATATATAAAGGCAGCGAAGCATTGTCCCGCTCTCTTTCTTTCATCTTTTTTATTTAATTTTTAATTTTTTAATTTTTTTATATAACAGATAACATACTAAATTATTCTATTTGAGTATCGTAAGAAAACATATATTTTCCATATCACCAAGTTTTGGGTTAAGATCACTCTCTTTGTCACAATGGTGTACTTAAATTATATCACAAGGCCAAATAAAAATGAAAAACCTAAAGATTAATACGGATCTAAAGAATGACTATTTAATACATATGTCTTTGAAGTGGAGCTATTTTGTCTATAGTGATTATAAAGCATTTTTTGTATCAAGAGTATAAAAGTACTTTTTACTCTGCTATCTTTTTTGTTTCAACTCGGACAAGTTATGAATCTTATGATTGTAATAATAGAAAAATTATTTATTTATTATTTTTTTAAAACCAAACTCTACCTCCAAACTTATTTGAGACATTGTCTCCAATGTCTAGGATTAAAAAAAAACAAAACAAAAATTGAAATGCTATTAAAAAAACCACAAGGTAAGAAAGTTACAACTGGAGAATAAGATCCAGTGTATGCTTCTTGTTATTGCTTGCTTCAGAATCCCAAATCACCTACAACATAATTGGATCAATTTTGGGCACAAAGTTTTGCAATTAGTCAATTAGTTTATCAGCACTTGAAGCTGAGACTAGAATACGTCGGTTTGCTGGTGTCACAAAACCCTGTTTCATAGTATGATCAAGAAAAGCCAATAAACCATCATAGAAACCGTTAACATTAAGCAAATCTACTGGCTATTTGTGAATGTTGAGATGGGTCCAGGACGCAATGTTGAAGATTTCTTCAAACGTTTCTAAACCACCAGGTAACGCGATAAAGGCATCAACATTGAGTAACATGTATGTCATTCGCCCGTCCATGCTCATGACTTGAAACTTATTACCTAAACTCATACCGATGATATCTCTCTTTGCAGCCAAAGGCTTTAGTGTGATACCTAGGATTCTGCTACCTGTAACATTTGTAATTACCGTGATAAAACCCCTCAGTCCTAAACTGCCTCCCCCATACACCAAATCTATGTTTCTGACAACTAATGCCTTACCAAGTTCAACGGCTACCTTTGAATATTGTTTACCCATACCAGAATTTGAGCCACAAAAAACACAGATGATTTTGAATCTGTTGCTAGAGGATATTGCCATTATTTTTTGTTTTTTATGTTTCTCCTACAAAACTAATCGTTGATTATCAGTAATTAACGTTTATTTAAAGAAAAAAAAAAAGGTAAAAGAACAGTTCTACAAGGCTAAACAGTTGTGATCAGGGGGAAAAAAATGTTAAGTGTATAAATGTCAAAAAGAAAGTACAATTTAAAAAAAAAAAAAAAATTAAAACAAGTCGCTAAAAATAAAAATTCAAAATGGGTGAAGAAACGTCAAAAAGTAAACACAATCATTGAAAATGTTTGAAACAAGCTACTAAACATTAAAAAAAAAAAAAAAAAAAAAATCTAAAATGGTAGGTGAAGAAATGTCAAAAAGTAAACACAATTATCGAAAAAGTTTGAAACAAGCTACTAAACATACAAAAAAAAATGATGCTATAATAGTTGTGATTGTGACTTTCATCTTCCTCTAGTTTTACGACAAAAAATAGCTTTAATGCCTTCTATAAGTCGAGGATTAGCTTCCCATCCAGTTTTCTTAAAATTGGCAAACAGGGTCTTTTAACATCAAATTCCCAAAACTGTAACGTTGTTTCTCTTTTCTGAATAACTCCCATAAATCTAAAAGAATGTGTTGAACTATCCCACAAGGATACGTCTTAAGAGTCTCAAGGATATTATCCAGAGACTCTTTACTCAACTCATCCTTTATGCATTTAATTTTATTTTCTTGATTTATGGATAAATATCCAAGATTTTTACAACATACTCCCATTCTCTTAGCTCTCATTTTCTTCCTAATCCTAGTAAACATTTAATGAATGAATCATTCAACTCATCTGTTAAACGTACTTCAGCTTCAATGATCTACTGAATATGCTTGGGAAGACCAAAACATATTAGTGCCCTTATTTTTTCGATTCTACTCTTATAAATCTTTCTGAATACATCTTAAGCGCGTAGGGAAATGATTTTTTAGTGCTGCAAGATTTGCCTCCACCTCTAAAAGAGAAAAGAAAATTATTAAAGAAAACAATAATACACAAACAAAAGAAAACTTAATTAAGAAGGAACAAAAAAAAAGACTTGGGTTGCCTCCCAATAAAAGCTTAATTTATAATTGTTTGACTGTTGAAAAATGCTTTAATTTAGGTCTGAAAGCGTGATGGTGGATTTCTATTGAGACTCTCCACCATCCATATAAGCTTTGAGTCGTTGTTCGTTGACTTTGAATCGACAATCCGCACTTGAATTTCAACAACACAATGTGAAAAAACTTAAACAACTGTGAAGGGCCCAGACCATCTGGAGCGTAGCTTACCTGGGAACAAATATAATTGTGAATTGAATAAAAGAACCTTCTGTCCTAGAGTGAACTCCCTATTTAGGATGCATTGATCATACCACTTTTTGGTGCGTTCTTTGTAAAGCTTAGTATTTTTATATGCACCATGATAGAATTCGTCAATCTCATTGAGTTGTAACTTCCATAGAGCTCCTAATGCTCCTATGTCGAAATTTAACTTTTTGATAGTCTAATATGCACGATGCTCAAGTTCAATAGGTAAGTGGCATGCTTTTCCGAATACAAACTTGTACGGAGGCATCCCAATCGGCGTTTTGAACACTATTCTGTAGGCCCATAATGCATCATCAAGCTTTTTCAACCAGTCTTTTTGAGATGCACTTACCGTATTTTTCAAGATCCATTTCAATTCTTGATTTGAGATTTTAGCTTGTCCATTCGTTTGCAGGTGGTAAGCCGTAGCAACTTTGTGTTTGAACCTATATTTGGCTAGAAGAGCATCAAAATACGTGTTGTAAAAATGTTTCCCTTCATCATTGATGATTGCTCTTAGAGTTCCAAATCTGGTAACGATATTTCTATGCAGAAAGTTCACCACCACTTTAGGGTCACTGGTTAGTGTGGCAATAGCTTTAATCCATTTGGACACATAATCTACAGGCATCAGAATGTAGAGATTCTTAAAAGAAGGTGGAAATAGTCCTATGAAATCGATACTCCAAACATCGAACAACTCCATTTCCAAAATATTGTTTAGGGACATCTCATGCCTTCATGAAATGTTACCTGTGCATTGGCACTGATCGCATGCAGCAATATATGATTGAGCATCCTTGAAAATGGTAGGCCAATAGTATCCAGATTAAAGAATTTTGCTTGTAGTTTGATTGGCCCTGAAATGTCCACCATGTTTAGAAGAATGACAATAGTGGAGAATATCTTGTGCTTTATCTTTTGAGACGCATCATCGATATATCTGATTTGGACATAACTTGTAACGCCCTTCGCCCGACTTTCGTTACGGTTGAAAATCCGGAACGGAGAACGTTACTTTCCTAATAAAACTGTTTCTATTACTTTTGAAAAACTATTATCATTCTAAAACTCTTTACCAATAGAGGAATTTTTTTTTTTAAAACATAAATACGGCAGAGTTTTCTCTGTTTTTCTGAAATCCTAAAATCCGTTTCCTGTAATTGAAACTCTAACATTTCTAAAACATCAATTTCTAAACTCCCATTCGGACCTCCTGTCCGTTTCCAAAACATTCAATTACTCAAATATATCATAAACATTTATATGCATACATAACCAAAAGTAAGCTTTTAAGAAATATACATATGCTTTTATATAGAACTTTATTATAATTAAGTGAAATACAATAATTTACACAAATATACATGTATCCCAAAAATGCATGATCATATGCAATATATCTATATATCTACCAAAGGCGTAGAGTGGATGGTGACTATCTGAGCCTTCGCGTACAAGCTATTTCCTCTGTCTGAAGATGGAGTCAAAAGATTCAACCTGCGCGCGGTAAATCAATGCGCTAAGCATAATTGCTTAATAGGTATACACATAATCTAATTTCTCAATTTCAAATGTAATTTCATTCGTAACTAAAAGCATTCTAACTTTAACAGTCATAAATATATATATATATATATATACGTTGCATAAAAATACTTAAATATATAGTTCACAATTTTTCGAGTTCAACATTTTTCAAAGCATTTCACATTTCATTTCACATAACATTTTCATTTCATTGCTTATAACATTTTTCAGTACCCTTAGTAAACATATATTCGATACTCATGTATTGGTATATGGGTTTCCGGCATCGGACACACGGTAGTTATCCGTCGGAATAACGGTCGACCCCGGCATCGATCGCTCGGTGATTATCCACCGGGTCGTATATCATATCACATAATCATTCAGGACTGGACACGAGGTGCCTCTCATAGTCCATAATGAATCAATTTAGTGTATGCAAATAAACGGTGCAGCTGCTGATTTCCCTATTGACATGTCAATTACCAATTCTCATTTATCGATATCTAAGTTTACAAGGGCTATTTACAACATAACATTTAATTCACATTTACAACTTTGGTTTTTGTACCAAGTTTCTCATAACAAATCAATTTTACGTTTCATTTCAAGTATAGTCAAATACATTTGTAAATGCATTATATTAAAATGATATAACAATCTCATTTAAGAAATTCATTACACAATGAAAACACTTTCAAATAAAATTAACGATAATGTGTATACCGACCTCAAACGGATTCGATCTTTGAATCGTATACTCCCTTACGTTTTATCCTTATTCTTTGGTTGAGAATCCGGTTCGCCGGGTTCTCCTTGACTTT
Source organism: Dimocarpus longan (assembly GCA_022984855.1). Lineage (NCBI taxonomy): Eukaryota > Viridiplantae > Streptophyta > Magnoliopsida > Sapindales > Sapindaceae > Dimocarpus > Dimocarpus longan. Next base: position 3,006,013 of record CM041026.1, read on the forward strand.
TCAATAAAAACAAACGTAATGAAAGTTTATTTAATATATTTCTAGCGTTACTTAGTGCACTATAACTATATGTTCTCCTATAATGCATCCTAAACACTTCCAATGGACATCACTTCGAAACAGCTCATAATATCCTTTTTATGACTGTCTTTACCGTATTGAAAACAATCTCAAAACAATCCCATTAAAATAGCTTATGACAACCCAACAATCAATATGAAAACAACATTCAATGAACTCAAAATAGCACGTATAACGTTTCTAAAAACAGCATGTAACAACCCCTTAAAAAAAAACAGTTTGCTACTTCTCATTTTGACAGCCCATAACTAGCATAATTATAGCTCATATAATAACACCTTAACAGCTCATTTGTATAAGATGAAAACAGTCTTTAAACAATTCAAGAACAATTCTTAAACATGCTAAAAACTGCACATAATTCCCATGAAAACTACATGTCCAAAACAGCCCATAAATTTAGTCACATCGTCTTTCATTTATGCGAATTACTCTTACAAACCATCATGAAATCTCTCAATCATCTTCGTCATAGATATTCATTTGAATCACATTCAAATATCTCTTAACATCATGGCATTTTAATCACAATTCATTCGACACTAAATCGCAACTACCACCTTTCGGAATCATGGAAAACTCGATCGAAACACTTGAAAACAATCTATCGATATTCAAATAACTTTTCAATACTCTAAAGCATATCGTTGCGAATCATTTTTCATGCCGACAAAATTCGAAACGAAAGGCAAAACGTAACAGCCCATGCTTTTCTAACACAAAAGCCCCTATACGGATTTCGCAACGTAAATTCAACATCGAAAATCAATCGCAAACACGTCAAAACTTAATCAAACGAACCTCCGCACTAACGAGGTTCTAAATCCTATATCCCAATCATGTCATCATCAATTTAATCCACAACTAAATCATAAATATTTCCATTGCAAACGAAATCCATAAATTCGGACTTACCTCTTCACAAGCGTTTTCGAAAGCTTCGAAAACTAGCACGAAGGGCTGTCTAAATTAATTTCCTTATCCACGAGCTTCTTTCAACCCAAATGGACACCATTAACATTTAAACATCACTCAAATCATGATAATAGTATCAACGGGGCAGCAACTTATCTTCCCTTGAGCTGTTTTTCGTTTCGAAACAGCTATCGGGCAATTGCGACGGCGACGACGCTCTCACGTTCGCTATCGGTAGCAACTTCTTCTTTCACTAGCAAGCTATCCTCTCTTCAGGTCTGCTTCACTTCAGGTCTGAATGTTGTTTTCAGCTTGATAGCAGCTGCTAGGCAGTAGCTCGCACAACAACAGCAACTGGTTCACGATGACAGCACACGGCAGCAATCAGTCGTAGCGGCGACAACAAGTTCATGACGACAGTAGCAGCTTCAGCTCTCGACAACACCACTCCACGGTCTGGCAGCAGCAGATCTTCAGTCCTTGGTTGCATGCACGACTGGAGTTCTTAAATCTGAAGTATTGAGCTGCCAGCACTCTCTCTCTCACCCTTCTCATGATTGCACACACGCATAAGCTTACAGATTTTGGTCGCTCATCCCGCATGCAGCAAGGTAGCTCCCGGTCAAGGTCTGATCTACACTTCTTCCTTGCATGCACTCAGTTTTGGTCGTTGCACTCACTCACCTTCTCTTCATGGTTTCAGTTCACACTTCTTCTAGTCTGTGCATTTTTCCTTAAATGAACAGCAGCTGTTCTCTTGCTCGACTCCTTCTGGCTTTTACATGAGCTAGTTTGCACGCCCAAGCAACTCCTCAAGTCCTCACGAGCTGCACTTCCACAATCTTCATTTCACTCTCTCGGTTCTTTCTATCTAAAGGTTTCAGTTTTGTCTCTTGATGAATGAATGTTGATCGAACTTCATTTGTCTTCTTCACTTTCAATATCTATTTATTATTAAAGGATGCCACTTGTCCCACCATGCAATTTTTCAATTTATTTAACTCCTTTGCATGACACATGTCCTTGATTTCTCTTGTATGCTTGCCATGTGTCTCTCATGGGCCCACTCATTCAATTTATTTCTCCCATGCCATCAATTCTCACTTTATGATTTCGTTTTCGCTCGGATTCGCTTCGGGTCCGCTTGGAAATTTAATAAAAATCCAAATTCACATACGGGAACTTTATTAGATTCCGAATAAATATTTGAATCCGGACGCTCTAATTTATTTTAAGAAATGGAATTAAATAATTATCCCCAGACCCATCTGGAGAATTTTATAAAAATTCAATTACTCCTCCGGATCTAGACGGATAATTAATTACATCATCCCTTAATATATAATCAACATTTAATAAATTATTTGGACATCGAAACAGCATGTTACATAACTTGTACAAGAATGGCTCATCCTAATAGTAACATTTTACATCCACCAAAAATTTCTTCTTTTACTGCCATGAAAGGTTAGGTGGATAAACTTTGTGAGAAAGAAAATTAACAAAATCAGCATACCATGTGATATTGTTTGTATCCAAAATGAAGAGTTATTCATCAGGGAAAGTCACTATGTCGAGATCATCCTTATCCCCTCGTTGCTTTAGTTTAGAAAGATGGTCGACCATTACATTTTCACTTCCCTTCTTATCTCGAATCTCTAAATCAGGCTCTTGTAGTAGAAGGGCCCATTGGATCAGGCATTTTTTTGGATCTTTTTTCTCCAGAAGGTACTTGACGGTTGAGTGATTTGTGAATACAATGACTTTGGATTCGATCAAATATAGCCAGAATTTATCAAATATAAAGACCACAGCTAGAAGCTCTTTTTCAGTGGTAACATAATTGATCTGTGCATCGGTTAGTGTACGACTATTGTAATAAATGGTATGGAAAACCTTATCAATATGTTGCCCTAGTACGACTCTAATGGCATAATCGCTAGCATCACACATCAACTCGAAAGGTAAATCCCAGTTAGGTACAATAACGACTAGAGCTGTCACAAGGGTCTTTTTCAGTATCTCAAATGCCTCTCTACATATATTATCGAAATGGAATGAGACATCCTTCTCGAGCAGATTACATAATGGCTTTGTCATCTTTGAGGAGTCCTTGATGGATCTTCCGTAAAACCCTGCATGCCCTAAGAAACTTCAAATGCATTTAACAGATGTTGGTGGTGGCAACCTCTCAATTACCTCAATCTTGGCTCTATCAACCTCAATGCCCTTGGTTGAAACTTTATAACCTAAGACGATCCCTTCTTGTACCATGAAATGACATTTCTTCTAGTTAAGAATCAAGTCTCTTCGCATCTCTTCAGTACTTGTGCTAAGTTATCCAAAGAAGAATCAAATGATGAGCCAAAGATTGAAAAATCATCCATAAATACCTCGATGAAGCATTCCACCATGTCTGAAAAAATTGACATCATGCACCGTTGGAAGGTGGCTGTTGTATTGAATAGACCAAATGACATTCTTCGAAATGCGAACGTTGCATATGGGCATGTGAATGTAGTCTTTTTTTTATCCTCAGGTGTTATAGAAATCTGATTGTAACCAAAATAACCATTTAAGAAACAATAGTAAGAGTGACCTACTAATCTGTCGAGCATCTGATCGATGAAGGGTAAAGGGAAATGATCTTTCCTGGTCGTCTTATTTAGTTTCCTGTAGTCAATGCCACTCTCCATCCTATTACTGTTCGTATTGGAATTAACTCATTGTTTTCATTAGTGACTACTATCATTCATTTTTTCTTTGGCACCACTTGTATCGGGATTACTTATGTGCTGTTTGAAATGAGATAAATGATACTTGGATCCAAAAGTTTAAATACCTCTGCTCGGACAACCTCCTTCATGTTTGGATTTAAATGTCGTTGGTGCTCGATGGATTACCGGTACTTATCCTTCATGAGAATTTTGTGCTAGCATATAGATGAGTTGATTCTTTTAATTTCTGCAATCGACCATCCAATAGCCATCTTATTTTATCATAGTACTCTTAAAAGATTTTCCTCTTATTTTATACTTAGAGAAGATGAAATAATAACAAGTAATGTAGATGAATCACCTAAGAATGTGTATCTGATATGAACTGGTAGCGACTTGAGCTCCAACTTTTGTGGTTTTTTTGTTGATGATTCCGGTTATCTCTTACTCGTTCTAAGATCCTCGAATGGTCGTTTGATAAAGATGGGAGGTGAAGCTTCCAATTGGTTAACACATTCAATGATGTTCAGACTTTCTGAGTTTGGTGTTCCATTTAGGCAAGCTTCAAGAGGATCTTTTGGAGTGATGGTTTGATATATTTCTTTGATACATTCATCCACTACATTTACCCTCATGCAGTTGTTAACATCGTATGGATGTTTGAGCGCTTTTAGTACATTAAAGGTCACTTTTTCATCTTGAACTCTTAGTATGAGTTGACATTTATGTACATCAATGAGAGTTCTTCTTGTTGCTAAGAATGACCTACCTAAAATGATAGGTATTTCTTGATCTTCCTCCATGTCTAGCATAATGAAATTCGTAGGAAATATGAACTTATCCACTTTTACTAGTACATCTTCTATAATTTCCCTTAGATACTTGATTAATTCATCAACTAGCTGTAAAAACACTTTAGTAGGTTTTGCTTCTCCAAAGCCGAGTTTCTTGAAAATAGAGAATGACATTAAGGTAATGCTTGTACCAAGATCACATAATACTTTATCAAAGAATGAATCACCAATGGTGCCAAGAATTGTGAAATTGCCCGGATCTTTGAGTTTAGATAGTAGCTTTTTCTGCAAGATTGCACTACATTCTTCGGTCAAAGTTATTGTTTCATGTTTTTCCAACTTCTTTTTATTTGATAGGATTTCCTTCATAAACTTCACATAGTTGGGCATTTGTTCCAGAGCATCTACAAAAGGAATATTAATTTGTAATTTCTTAAAAACTTTCAGAAATTTAGAAAATTGTCTATCTAGTTTCCGCTTTTGGAACCTTTGAGGGAAAGGCAATGATGGTTTGTATGGTGTCGAATTGTCTGGAAACAACTTTGATTTTGACTTCTCTGCTTCTTTTTGTTCAACCATTACTTCTTCTTCTATTTTGCTAGATTCTTCTTTTTCGTATGTTCTTTTGATAGGATCTTTAAGCATTTTACCATTTTGTAATGTGATAGCCTTAAGGTGCTCCTTAAGATTGGTCTCTGTATTGCTTGGTAGGGTTCCTTGAGGTCTTGCAGTCAGCAGATTTGAGATTTGACCCATTTGTACCTCCAGATTTTGGATGGAGGCAGCTTGATTCTAGAGTATGGTGTCTGTTCTCATCATAAATTGATTAGTACTTGCGGTGAGCTGAGTAAGTGCTTTTTCAAGCGACGGTTTGTTAGCCTGCTGCTGTTGAAGTGGTGGCGGATATGACTGTTTGGGTCGATCATTGTTTTTCCATGAAAAACTTAGATGATTCCTCCATCCTAGATTATATGTGTTGGAGTACGAGTTATTTTATTGTCTGTTGCCACAAAAAAGGCTTAACCTGTCTGGTCTTTATTACACTATCCGTTGGAATGGTCCTCTCCACAAAAATCACATGATGCAGATTGAGTATGAATTACATTAGCTGTTAAGTTTCCGAGTTGCTTAGCTAGTCTCGACCTAAATGGAAAGTCTAATTAAAACATCATGTTCTTGTATTCTGAAAACTTTTTTCGGAAATGCTCTTTCTGATGGCCTTTGATAAGCATTTGTAGTCATTTCCTCTAATAAGTCCCAAGCTGCTTGATGTGATTTTCCCAAAAGTGCTCCACCAGCTGCGGCATCTACCAATATTTTTGTGGAACTCCTTAAACCATTATAGAATGTGTGTAGCTGTAGTCAATTAACAACTCCATGATGTGGACACCATTTTAGCAGATCTTTAAATCTTTCCCATGTTTCGTATAATGAGTCTCCATCAATTTGTCTAAATGTGGTTGTCTCGATTCATAATCTTGCAGTCTTGGCTGGTGGAAAGAATTTAGTTAGAAACTTTTGTGTCAATGTATCCTATGTGGTACTTCCTGATGGCAAAGAGTTGAGCCAGCTTTTAGCTTTGTCTCGAAGAGAGAATAGGAATAATCTTAATCGGATGATGTCATCAGTAACACCATTATGCTTAAAAGTATCACAGATCTCCAAAAAACTGTCAATGTGGACATTTGCATTATCATTTGGAGCCCTATTAAACTAATTATTTTGCACCATCTGGATAATTACTAGCTTGATCTCAAAATTATTAGCTGCAATGGTTGGTCGTCGTATTGCCGAAGCATTACCCTCTGTGGGTAAAGCATAATCTCATAATGCTTGAGTATTTTCAGCATTTATTAGTACAATATTTTGTACGTTGTTTGGTTCTTCAACCATGTCTATGATAGCAGCACTTGTAGCTTTCCTTGTTTCTTTCCAGTTTTTCAGTAAGTTCTCTCAATTTTTGGATCAAATAGTATTAAAACTTCGTCATCGAACTTTCTCATACATCAGAAAAAATATCTGCAATAAAGAAAATAAAATAAAAATAAATAAATAAATGATTAAATAAAACATCAAATTAAAATTTGAGTTACGTAGTATCAGTATTAATTTAAACAAATAATCTCCGGCAACAGTGCCAAAAATTTGTCTTGCAAAATCGCAAGTGGATGAACCGAATAAGTAATATAGTGATGAGAATTATCGTCCCACGAGGATTGTTGTTAATTAATTTACAAAATTAAAATAACTCAAGTTTTATTTGATAAACGAAATTTGAGTAAATGAGATGAAAACTACAACTAAATTTAATTACAGATGTAAATGATTTTTTTTTTTACTGAATTTAATTCAATAAATGAAAATTCTAAAGTTCTGATTTCACCGTAACTAATTTGTTCCTCTCTTTTGGTCTTTTTAACTAAAAATTAGTTATCCAGTTGTTAGTCAAAATTCTTTGAATTATTCACGTAGCCCATCTCGAGGTCTAAGGAAAATACCCTATAAAGCTTAACTACTATATTCCTATGCAAGTTAAAACATTAAAAGATTCATTAAGATTTATGGATCTCTTTTATAGACTACACAAACCATACAGGTATATTCTTCTCCTATATGTAATTTATGACATTCAATACAATGAACTAAGACACATAAATTAACTTTCGCTATCATTATGATTAACAATTCAACTATTTAGAAGCATTAAGAATAGTTTTAAATGCATCAACCAAGATAGAAAGTCCTTAATTAAATAGAACAAAGGGTTAGAACATCAAAGTTAGGCTACATCATAACCTTAGAAAAATAAATCTACTCCATACATAAATTAAATTGACAAAGACTAGAAAATTAAACATAACAAAAAATAAGAAAACTTAGTGGATTAAAGTTTCACCGTAGAATTTCTTCCTCTGTTTTGCTCTTCCTCTTAAAGCTCTCTCTTTCTCTAATCTACATGTTATTTTTATTTATGATGGATGCTTGGAATGGTGATCCTAAAGCCTATTTATAGGCAAAGGTCACCTTAAATTACATCATCGCATGCATCATCTCTTTCTAAATTTCCACCCTTCTACATCATCGCTCACATAATCTCTTTCTACTTTTTCACTCTTCTGCATTATCGCTTACATTATGATTTATCCACCTCATGCAAGTCAAATTTTATATTACATCATTGCTTACATCATAGTTCACATTACATCATTACTTACACCATAATGACATAAGTCTTTACATCAACATGACATAATATTTATTTCTAGAATACTCGATATTTAAACTGCATTAACTTCTTTATGCGATCTCTGATTCGAGTTATTCTTGAAGCGATGAACTATTTTGAATGACATTATTTTACAGCGATGATCTTGTCACAAACAATAGCACTTGGTGGGGTTCACATGCTTTTTTTTTACTAATTTTGTTTTGAAAATGAAAAATACAGAAAGATGTAATAATTTACTTAATAATAACAAAAATCTCAAGAACTAAGCAAGAATTTAGGTTTAAAAAGATAAAATAACTCTATAAAAATAGAATTCTTAACCAGAAACTATTCTCAACCACTTTTCCACCCTAAAACGCCATAAATCAACAACCATACGACTTAATCCTTACTAGATCTGGTTCTTAAGTTTGCTTTCACCTTTCAGCATCTTGATCTTCTTTAAAAATGGAAGAATATGGCTTGGATTCGATGGCAGCTTCTTTTGTCGAGAGTTCTCTCTCTCTGTTTTTTCTCATTCTCTCTTTTCTCTCTCTCTCCTCACTTTGTCTTCTCTCCATTTCACTGCCTCACCACTTCATGCCTATTTATAGGCGTGGGTTAAGTGTGCCCTTCACTCTTGACTTCCTAAAAATTACGAAATTCTCACAATCTAGAAAATTCTCTCATAATATCTGACATTTTTCTTTTATACCCCTCAACTTTTATAATATATATTTATTCTTAAATTGTTTCTAAAATTCCACAAATATTAAATTTTCACTCCCAAACTCTTAAAATCTTTTTTATTATTTCATCAAAGAAGTAAATTAGTACATTTCATCATTCTGTATACATGAACAGTAATATATTCTAAAGAGGGTATTACATCGATGACCTTTGCCATCTATAATTAACCATTGCTGACCTTATTCACCTACTCCATTACTTACAGTAAGCGACATCTGAGTTATTTGGTTGACTATTTGAGTTTTTTTAGGGTCTTGTTGTGGGACACCCCTGTGCGGCAGAGTGCTAACTTGCCAACCTCGATCGACCCCCTTCATTTGGTACTATCCTCAGGCCACAGGATTTTGCTTTGCCTTCCACACCTCTCTAACCCATGACCTAGCCTCTGTAATACAAATGAATTTTTAGAGAAAGATGTGTACCAACTGAGCTAAGTAGCTCAATTGGTACCAAAGGAGCAAAGAATTTTGTGTTAAGCCCTCGGACACCAGGTTTGAGACTCTGAGGAGGCAAAAGAAATCTCTTTGAGGGGAGGAAAATACCTAGTGAGGGGGCCCCTAAGAGATAGCGAGCTAAGGCTAGAGACGAGGTCCCACACTTGTTGACTTTTTTTTTTTTTTTGTGATTTGTTGAGTGTTTTAGTATTTAGGATGTTGGATATTAATGTTTAGGGTTAGATATTAATTAATTTAAAATTTAACTAGGTTTAAAGGTCACTTTAAGCCCGATTGCATATGACAACTGAATTTAAAAGGCCTTTAAGCTTGGTCAAGCGCCAGTCAATGTCACAAGATTTAAAGGCCACTTTAAATCTTACATGAAATTGGATGTAAAGTGGTTCTACTAGATTTTAAGTGGCCATTACACTCCGTTAAATTTTAAATTAATTAAAATAAATTTAATTTAATTATTTTTATTTTTGTAACTAAATTAAATTAATCTTAAGTAATTAACATTCAGAAAAGAATTTAATTAAATTTGAAATTTAATTAGTTTAAAATGCATTAAAATGGTAATGAATGAAATAAGTTTAACAAATAATTTAATTAATTAATAAGATTTAAATTGATAATTAATTAAACTAAATGAATTAAATTAATTAAAATAGAAATAATTAAGTTAATGTAATTAAATGGAAAATTAATTAAATTAAATTTATTTTAAAACAAAATTTAAAAAATTTAATTAACTAAATTTTAAATTTTAATTAATGTAAAATATAATAAATATATATTTTTGTTAAGGTTATTAGTCGACGCCAATTTATAATAAAAAAACAAGAAAAAGAATATAAAAAGAAAGAAAAGCGGAAAACCAATCCAAAAATAAGAAGCATCCAATGAAGGAAAAAATCGACTAAAGAAGAGAAAGACAGCAAAATATTTAGTCAAAACTAAATCTTTGCATATCAATCTCTATAACAAATCTCACTAAAAGCCTTATCCAAAAAACCTAATGGGAAAAAGTCCGATAAGAGAAAAAGAGTGTCTACCCCCAAAGTCAAAACTAATAAACTGATAACTACGTTTACCACAAAGATCATTAAAAGAAAATGACTTAAAAAACCAGGAGCCATCCATAACTAGTTGAAACAAACATAAAAAAAAAAAAAAGAAAAAAAAAAGAAGAAGTCAGAAGCTAGCACATCTATCGCACAACTTCCTTTGCGATAAATATTTATCACCATGAAATTTACATCTTGCAAATAGTGAAGACACCTTTCCTAAACTAATTGTCAACCTTAAGGAACTTTAAAAGAATGAGTAAGAAGAAAAGAAACCATATAAGCAGAATCACTTCCCAACCAAAACTTCATCCAATGATACTTCTAAGTCTATTCAATGGCATAAATAGCTACTGCTAACTTTACCTCAAAAACAAATTTACTCCTAACAAAATAGTAAAGGAACTCTTAAAAAACCCTCAGAAAGTCCGAAAAATTCTTGTATAACCAGCTAAACCAAAAGATCCAAAAATAGAATTGTCAATATTGGCATTGATCCAACCTAAGAGAGGGGGAGACCAAACCACCTTTGTAATATGATGAGTTTTAGGAGGAAAGATAGAAACATGAAGCTTACACAAAGCTAATAAATCATTTACAAAACCTGCACAACCCCAGAACTAAGAGAATCTACCTTTTGAATGGAATATCAGACAAAAGAATGAGTCACATGAAAAGAATGACATTTACCCTTAAAAGTGGTAGAATTTCGAGTAATTCAAAAAATCCAAAAAACTACAATGATGTCAGCCTTCCAAAAATGCTAAAGTTGCTAGTAAAATGTAGTAGAGAAAGCAGCTTGCTATAAGTTTTTAGCTATCTCTGCTAAAGAAATGGCATGATCGAATGCAGAAGATAAATTTTCTTCAAGATTTATTATCAAATTGAATTGATTTAATCCTCCTCCATTATTGTGCATTAAATCTAAAAGATTTTCTTTCCGATTTACTTTCAGATCCACTTCCAAATATGATTTCTTTTCAATTTGCTTCCGAATAAATCTGAATTGATATTTTGCTTGCTTTAAAGAAATCTTAAATTGATTTTTATTCATTTCCAAAAATATCCACTTCAATTAATAAAAAATCGACTTGACCTGAACTTTCATAATTTTACATAATTTGCCCTAACAAATTATTAAACTATTCAACAACATCTTCCATGGCTCACATAAACAAATAATATAAGAACATTAAATAATTTTATTAATACATTGTGATGTCTCCATTTTAATAGACCAACGATCTTTCGCATTTGGGACTCAAAACTACCATGCATAAAACTTATTAAGTCATGGTTAACATGAATTTCTAAAAGAATGGTTATATTTCATCCTTCATTTTAAAGGTGATAGGACCTGACCCGAATTCCCTTAAATGAATCCAACGGTCCTATCGGGTACCCTACGAAACCTTTCTGAAGTTTAACTAACAAGAATCAAAAGAATTCTGTAGAGTGAACCCTTAACTTATTGCTTTGAAAATATTTTGCTTTTTAACTTTTCTTTTACAAATGTGTTATAAAATTTCAATGAATCAAAAGCAACATAAACATAATTTAATATTTTGAATACAACCCAAAATTTTAGTTATACTTTACTTAATTAAATTCAAAAATCATTAGAAACCATGTATATGTTATGCATACATAATTATGTATATGTTCACAGTACTGCACCACTTAGTCTTAATTACCTTAGAGCCGAAGTCCCATGCCACTGATGTTCTTGAATCTGCATCTGTACATGTCCTTAGGGAGGTTTTGAAATAATAACATCATGAGCTAAAATAACTCAATGAGTATAGATGTGTTTATTCTAAAACTTTCCTCTCGAAAACACTTTGAAAACATTTTTTTTTTTTAAATAGTTTTATTTCTAAACGTTTGGGTTTTCATAAAATTTTCTACAAGTTTCAAAAGCTTGTTTAAAATTTGAAATATTTAATCTTTCTAAAAATATTTTCTTTCTAAAATTTATTTTTAATGGTATACTAGCTTTTCTAAAAGCTCTAATGACAATCGAAGGGAAGCTAAAACCACAAAAGGCGGCCAAACTAGCTCTGCTCAATGTGAGGGATCATGTGGCACAAAGGTTGGTGTCGCTTACCGTGACAAAGCAACAAAGACGTCTCGTATACACGTATGGTGGAACTATCATCACTCATCGTGCGTTGAGAAATAGCCTGCAAGTATAGAGGGTGACTTATTGACCTGACAGACTTGATCCCCTCGATGTTAGCAGGACTAACCCTCCCAACATATGCCATACACTGTGGGGTATGCCAATCGAGTCTAAGCTAGAAGGTCTATCTATAAATGTAGAGGTCCTCCACTAGGTTAGAAAGCTTTTTCTCTATTTTCATAAATTAAATCTATTTCTTTTCATGCTATAAAGAATATCAAACATATATTGCATACCATAAACAAATTATGAACCCTCATGATAAAATATATAGATATTTACAACTAAAATAAGAAATGAAAAACTATAAAAATATTTGCATAGTAATGTTAAAAACTATAAAAATATTTTTATCACACTCATAACTGGCTTCCAAATCTAATTGAATTACTTCAGCTTTTGCTTCAACGATCTCTTTAAATTGCCTTCTTACCTATACTTAATCATAATTGAAATCTTTGGTTAGCTCACAGAACATTTCTATAATTTCTATGACTTATGATTTCTCCTAAGTTGTTGTAGACTGCAGTACTGTCAGTCCAGCTCGAGCTGCGAGCTCACACCCCAGCTTACCCAGTTCATTCTATGTAGCTCTTACATTACCTAGCTTAGCCCGAATTGAGGGCATTAATCATCTTATTGAGCTCGCTCAACATACCCTTAGCGGTTTCTTGCCTTTGACCGGTTCACCCTTATCAACTACTACCTTAGCCCAGCTTGGACAGACATTATAATAGGTGACAGCATCACTTAGCTCGCTTTTTGCGAGCTCGTGCCCTAATCTAACTCAATCAATGCTGGAGCAAGGTTGTGGTATTACCTAGCTTGCATTCAACGAGCTCTAACATGATCTCATGCGAGCTCGCTTTAAACAGTTCCTTTCCATGCTTTACACATAATCATCAACACATCTCCTAACCTTAATTAAATTTACAACTTATATTTAACATCATCTTCATCAGCGCCCTACCTAAGTTGCGATCTCAACCGGTACCATGACAAGACTTAAATCATTCTAAACAACCTTTAAACAATTTCTGATTCACATTACTTTGCGGCTACTTTACTTACCAGATTTCTGCTTGACCTTTTGCCTTGCTTTTCAACCTGCTAGCTGCTTTCAAAATCTCTAGCTCTATATACCAAAAATCTCAACAATATTAGGTGTAGTTCAAGGATTGCTTCGACATATTTCTTCCTTAAAAGAAACCCATAGAAATAGGCTCTTACTAATTTATTTTTACTTAATTATGACTTGATACTCTTCCTAAGCCTATTTTTCATCTTTCTACAGCTTGATTTCCTTCCAAAAATGGTAGAGATCTGGTTTGGATTAGCAACGATAGCTCTACTCCTCTACTATGCCGATAGCCTCTTACTCTCCTCTCTAAATCTTTCTTTCTCTCTGCACTCTCTATTTTCTTTTCTGAATTTGCTCACTACACACCTATTTATAAGTGCGAGTCAAACTCCACCTTTACACTTAAAGTTCCTTAAATCTTCAATCTTGTCACAATCTAGAGAATTCTATTTCCTTAAAGTCTTGGTCCTTTTTTCTTTATTTACAATTTTGCCACCTATTTATTTGTCTTACATATGGCCAAAATTTCGTCCACCTGGCCACTTTCTCCACCACTCATTATTTCACAAAAATCTAGCTAAATATCTCATTGAAATTCCAACCTTACCCCTTTCCATAACATTTAAGTCATTTCTAGAAAATTCTTTTCTTTTTTACTCCTAGATTCTGTCGTGACTAACATCGCATTCTTTCAGCTTCTTTATGCCATTACTGTAAACCCTCGATTCTATTCACAATTTATTAGCATTACTTCAGTAGTAGCTTTTAAAGTTGAATTTAATTTCGCATCATGAATAAGATATCGATTAGAGGACCCAAGAGTAATAGAAAATGAGATATGAGAGTATTGGGTGAGATAAACTTACCATCCAAAGTCAAAAAATCAAAAATTTCCACCAATGAGAATTAGCCAAATGTGCTAGAAATTTGTGGTGCATAAGTGAGCGATTTAGAACCTTTTGATTGGTGGATGGAATTAGTGGTTTTTAATGTGACAAATGGACCAATTAAAATCAAACTTATCCATTTAGGGATCAAAATGAAATTAAACAAAGTTTAAGAGGCTAAGTTGTAATTAAAAGTAAAGATTTTTTTTAGAAAAATTCCTCACTATATAAAGTTGAAGTCAAGCCAATTCTTCATTCATTTTGTTCATCCAAAAATCGAGAGTGAGGGAGAGAAGTGAGCTGACCATAAGAGAGGAGAGAAAGCAAGGGAAATCAAGCAATCTCTTCAAGGATTTCCTCACCAACTTTCTTCTTGTCATTAACCAAAGCTTTGTGTGCAAATTTGGAGTAAGATTGAAGCTTGAATATATGAGTTTCCTTGTGTTGATTCACTTTAGATCACCTAGAAACGCATTTCTATCTTGCTTCAATATTTAAATTTGAATTCATGACTTTAAATTAAGATAATTGGCGATGATTTTAGTGTGATTACAAAGTGAAAAAAATTGAGAAGTCTAGTGAGAGATGTGTCACGGCTAAGCTAGGGTTTTGTGAGGTTCTTTTTGTTTTCATGTTTTAAGCTTGTATTTAGGTATATTTGGGGCTCAGAAATCATATAGAAGTGATAGAATTGATTAAGCAAAGGTGTGGAGATAAATTTAGTATTTTTAGCATAGTTGAAGAGCATTAAAGGATTTCATATAAAAGTGTTCTTTTAATGTATAAAATGAATATGTTTGATCATAATTGACTAAAAGAACATTAAATATAAAAGAATTGAGCTTATTGTATAAGTGAGATAAAAGTTTGCTTTAAAAAGTGTTGAAAAAAAAGTGGCTTTTGGCTAGGAACGCCCACCCGTCGGTTATTTCCTTTTGAATTTGCTTCATGGCCAACCTAAACGTGAGTTAGGAAAATGATTGGAGTGAAAATGGAATGAAGAAAAACTTTGGATTGGCCTCTAGGTAACATTCAGGTTTTACACCCCTTACTTTTTATTTTTTCGTTTTGAGTTTTAGAAAATTATTTCGAGCATACTAAGGTGTTTCTAGGTGTTAACAAATAGGATTCGTAAAAATAAATCGAAATTCAAAAGTCTCGAATAAGTTAAAACTTAGTTGAGAAGTTTAGGCGTAAAAAGAGATTTTATGGAGTTAATAGCCTTAGAAGTAATTTATAAAAAGAGATTTTATGGAGTTAATGGCCTTAGAAGTAATTTATAGCTTTGTTTTAGCGTGTTTAGTGATTCTAAATAGATATTTGATGTTTTAGGGTGAAAGTGAAAAGTTTCGAAGGTTTTCGAAGGAAAATCGTCAGCTATTAAAGGACGTTTTGTGAGTAGAAAACTAGTTAATTAAAGCATTATTTTATTTGTTTCTTATTTCTTGTGATATGTGAATGAATGTATTTTATTTTCTATTCATACAAATTTATTAATTATGTAATAAAGTTGTTTATAAAGTTACATTAAAATTTTAGCATGTGAGTTTTCAGTTGGGTATATATTTATACCGAGAGCATGCTAGAAGTAAAGATTTTAGGCTTTTTGTCTTAAAAACAAGCTTATTTGAGAATCTTGAGGAAAAGTATTTTATACGCCGATAGTTTACCCTAGCCTTAGTAGAGTGCCCAATTGAGTACCCTATGCATGTATGGTAAATATAAGAAAGTGCTAACTGAGAGTGGTGTTTGGATGACTCCTAAGAAAGAGAGTCAGTTGAGTCACTCTCTATACATATAAGGGTAGTGTATATCAGACCGATTGCGAAAGGGTAACGTGTACCCAAAGTTAACGCATCAACAACTATATGTGGCAGATTCCTTCATTCCTAATGGCAAGCGAGAGATTTTACACCGTCACAACAGGAGTAGTTTCCCTGAGTTACTATTAAGGTGAGAAAATGAGAAAGTTTAAGAAAACGATTGAAAACAAGTTTGAAAAATAGTTTTCGAATGAGTTTTGATAAAGTATTTTTGAAAAAGTATAAAACTGTTTTTCTTTAGTTTATTATATTTCTCACTGAGTTTTACTCACATTTTGCTTTCAATGTGTTTCTAAAAAATTCTCTCTTAGGTGCAGGAACAGGTCATACAGGAGTGAGTCATCCAGTAGATGAGGCTCAAACTGACGCACAGATCGATTAACGGACGACTTCCACTACATTGTAATTTCATGTTTATGTCATGTGCATATTTGGAATCAAGTCATGATGTAAATCGTAAATGTAAATATTAGTTTTAGATGTATAGATTTTATAAAGGCATTTTATGAAAATGAAAGTTTCGAAAGTTTTAGTTTTAAATCTTATTTTCATGATTGTGATTTTCTGGTGAAACTTGTGTTGGGATACAGGCCGGAGGCCCTGAGTAGTTGAGATTATTTGTCATAAAAGTGTCTTTAAATTGTCTTTAAAATTGCAGGGTGACATAGTTAAATAAACAGTCGGCATGCTGCCCAATTTTCATTAGAAAAATGAAAAATTTTTACCCCTGCCACCTTGCAAACAAGCTTAAAAAGAAGTTTAAATAAGTTTCAGTGCTCCGATGAGATTTCTTCGGGCTAAAGTTAGGATTCGCTGGTGCTACAAAGTTTTTCTCTAGTCCAGAGAAGGGATTCGGGAAGGGTTCCGTCAATTACTTTGCCTTATCCACCAATCAACCACCTCGTCTACATCTAGCTTACAGTATGAACTCTTAGTTCACCAGCATCCAACTTGCAGAATAGACTCTTAGCTTGCTAACTTATAACTCATAGAACAAACTTCCATAACTAACTTACTGCTCGAGGATCGAACCCTATCTTACCATCTTATAGTTCACATATCGAGCTTTTAGATGTCACCCTTACATTCTTACGTTGCTTGGGCCCTTCTTGTAGGATGAACCATTAGTTCGCTACTTATGTAGCTTGCTAATCGAGCTATTAATTTGCTAACCCTTTTTAGCTCTCAGCCTATGCTTTGTCATTTTCTATAAATAGCTTGTAGAATGAGCTCATATTTTACCAACTTATAGCTCATCTAACGAGCTTCTTACCTCTTCTTACTAACTTAGAGCTTGTAGCTCAGATTCTTATTTCACCACCTTATAGTCCTTACTTCGAGCTCCTTATTTGCTTTCATCAAGTCTTCGGGTCTATCTTATTCAATTCTCACTTCGCGCTAAGTCTAGCTCATAACATGACAGTTCACGAGATCTTCCAATTCGGAGGTCACTAATCCTTCATCATCAAGTTTTACTCGCAACTCTAGATTTCTTAGCATGAGGTCTAGCATCGCAAATCCCAAAGCGACCTGAAGCTCATAACCTTCAATTCGAAATTTGAGTTGTCACATAAAAATCCTTTCATTATTTCACCAATAGGGTACATTAGCATATTTATCTAGTCCGTACACAAATAGTAATAACCTCGAGAGAGGGTATTACATTTCTTTTCCCCCTAAAAAATTTTGTTCTTGAAATTTAATATCAAAGCCTATCTCCTTAAAAATGAGAGCACTATCTTGCATCTATTCCTTATATCAAATTACTTTATCACAAGCACTACCTAATATTCTTGTTCTTGCATTATACCATACTTATTAAATTTATTGCTAATAATTATAAAATTTCCTTAAGGTACTCTAAATCAATAAAATCCATTAATTCTACATTCAAAGTCATAACTTTTAAAACTTCATAAGCTTTCTTGTAATCATTATTGTAAGTCCTGTTTTGTAATGTCTAACTTCCTAGTATCAGTAAATAGACTAGGTAGTAAACATGCTAAGTTCCGTAGATGATTTTAGTAGAAGTGAGAATCCAATGTTAGTAGAAGTTTAAAAGTTAATTTAATTTAACTTAAGATCAATACAAAAATTAAAAGAAGGACAAAAGAGTCATTTTCCTAAATAAAGAAGTCCTATATTTATCTAAGTGATTAGAATACCTTAATTGTGGGAATTATAAAAATTTATCAAAGTTAATAGGATGTCATGAGATTTGAGTGAAGTTGGAGGACACTTTAGTTAAAATCCAAGTAGTGGCATGGCATGTATATAAAAGACAAACTTCAAGGGCAATTACATAAATGATGTCTATATATATATATATACATACATATATATATATATATGTTAGTGTTAGTTATAAACACTTCGCAAAATTTTGAAAAGAAATTGAGAGATAGAGAGAGTGGGTGGTGGTAAAGAGGAGGAAGAGAAGTTCAAGCCAATTCCAAGTCCATTTGAAGTTCTAAATCAAAATTTTAAGGTCATTCAAGCTAGAAGATCAAGTTTTGAGGTAGATTGAAGTAAGTTATCTTCATTTTTGTGCAAAATTGATACTAGTTGAGTTAGTTAGATGTGTAGAAGATTGGGTTAGTTGTTAGCATAAGTTTGATGGGAGTTTTGATGTTAATTAAGAGTAGAATCATAGTAAACAAAAAGGGAAACTAAATCTAATAGAAATCATGCAATATATGGAAGTTAGGGTCTATGTAAATGAAACCCTAAGTGTTGATTAAGGTATGTTTAAAGTAAATTGAATTGTGGAAAATATGTTCAATGAAAAGCCTAAGTGAATGACAATGTAAAAATCTTGAAAACTTAAAGAAGCGTAGTGATGTATGGTCGTGTATATGTGACTCACGGCCAAGGATGGGGGCATGTGACCCCATTATGTTTTAATTCGTTTGAGTCTTAGTTTAGGCATATTATAAGTTAGAAAAGCTATTAGAAGTATTAGAATTGAAAAATAGTGTAGAGTTAAGTTGAGAATCCCGAGCTTGATATAGGGGCTATAGTGACCTGCACCCTTCAAGCTTATTTGGGGTTGTTCTAGACCTCAAAACATGCCTTGGGGATATAGCAAACCATAGGAATTGGAAGGGAACAATTCCAATAAAAATTGAGGAAGTTATGGCTAAAACAGTGCACATGTGAAGTCGTAATGTGAAATAAGAATGTAAATGCATTTTTTTAATGCATGAAATAAATGTAATTGATCATAATTAGGTAAATGAACTTTAGATATAAAAGAAATGAAGTCGTTGCATGTAGGATGCCATAAATACGCATAAAAAAGTGTCGAAAAATAGACATTTTTCATAGGTTTCACCCCTCGATAGTTGAAATTTTTCAGAACCATTTTACGAGCAACCTAAATGAGAGATAGGGAGATGAATGGAGCAAAAATAGAGTGAAAAAGCTCATGGGTTGGGCTGTGCATTAAATTTGGGTTTAGGAGGGTCCAAAAATAGTAACTTTATGTTTCGGGCTTCCGGTGACCATTTTAAGCCTTCCGAAGGGTCCCTAGGTGATAATAAATAAGGTCCATCCAAAGAAATTGGAATTAAGGAGTCTCGGTTGAGTTAAAATTGAGTCGAGAAGGTTATAGTATCAAAGAGTTTTCAATAAAGTTAAGTGTATGCAAAGCTTCATTTGTAGTTTCATGAAGTTCATTCTAACAAAGTTTGAATGAGAATATGATGTGTAGGTTCAAAGCAAGCTAGCGGAGTGAGGGAGGCCCATTAGAGATCGTTGGCAAATGTGGATTTGAAGTGAGTACTAACTCACACTATGTTAAATTATGTAATAGATTGTAATTTATTTACTTGTTGAAAGTTTATAAATAAATTGTTTTTAAACAAATGTCTTATTTGATCAAGAAGAGCAAAATATGAGTTTCAAAGAGGTTTCGAAATAAAGTAGTGTTTAACGAACTAAGCTTATGAGTTTCAATTCGAAGTTTTGAAAGAAAAGTAGTTAGGTGCTTACTGCACTTAGTAAAGAAAAAGAATTTTCAAAGGCCTTTCATACACCTCTCCAAGTTATGTATGAATTAGTGCTATGGTGAGCGATACAAAAAATTCTGCCCATAGTATTCAGTTTAGTGTATAACACTACATATTGCGACGCAGAAAATTCCGTAATATAGTTGCCTAGATTTTCATATAGCGCATTGTGTTACGATTGCGATCCAGTAAATTCCACACGTAGTTGCCAAGCCTATATAGTAGTTCGCACCACTATTGGCAACACAGAAAATTCTGCTACGTGGTTGCTGAGAAGTGTCAAAAATGTCATGTTTGGTGTAGATTAAAAGTCGCCACGTGACATAGATGTTAGGGGTACGAACGGTGCTTTTAGAGGTAAAAGGATTTTATGAAAATCTGTACAATTTCAATAAGTTTATAATTAACAATAAGTTTACAATCGTTTAATTGTTAATCATGTAAATGTGGAAATTGTTTCAAGTTCATATTGTTGTTTTTGTTATGTTTTATAAACCTCCACAGGTACTCACACGGACGATTGTAACGCAAAAATAAAAACAAAAACTTCTGTAACAAATTAGGTGGACATGTCGACTGTTACATCGCATGAATTAAATTACATTTTGTGTTGTAATTAAAAGCGAAACATTTGATGCCTTGTCTTGTATCTTTTGTATCACTACTTTATGGATATGAGTTGGATATATTGTGATGTAAATAGATCATAAAGTTTTCTATGACATGAAAATATTTAATTCTTGTTGAGGTTTTTATTCGAATTTATAAATGATTGTAGAAACGCTTGATTGTGGATTATAAAGAAGTTGGGTTGTGATTGGTATATTTGGGAGTGCATATTTCAATTGCAGGAATTTGGAAACTCTTAGAATGCAGCCATTATGCTGCCGGATTTTTATTAAGAAAGATTTTAAATTTTGAAATGAAATGGCTACTTTCATGATTTTAATGTAAAGGAAATTTTGAATTTAAACAAATCAACCCAACTATTTTCGAATCAACGATATCAAAGTAGTTTCAAAACAAAAGTAATCGAGCAAGATTTTCAGGGTTCACTCCACGAATTTCATTTAACCGACTAGTCGAGTTTAAGAGCGGCTCGATGGAGTGCCAGGCGAGACCTCCTAGATACTAGTCTAGAGGGAATCTGGTTTGGGTCTCATCAATTATGGATTCAGTCTTTTCTCTTTTCCAAACTTCAATCCTTAAATTAGCATAATCATCTTGGACTAACGACCTGAAATCATTTTCATTTTTAATTCATTTACTATTCTATTCACTGAATTACTCATACTACTTAAATTGAAGAAACTAATATCCTTAATCTCCATAATTTAAGTTAAGAATTTATCCATGATCGCTTTAGCTCAAATTGATTCTCTTGATCACATTTCCATAGTACCTGAAATATACCGAAACTTAACATTTTCACTTTAGTGCATCCTATCATCCGAGATGTTTCAAATTTGAATTCTAATCGCATAATTTCTTAGACCATAAACTCATTCAAGCACATTGAATAACTATAGTTCTAAGATTACTCACCAATTAGTTCCATAAATTTATAATTAATGTCCTCAATTAAACATTATGCTACTCATCTTGTTTAACCATTCCATTGTCTGATCGGACAGCAGCTTTTCCTTATTCGAAAAGAACTCTTGCAAGAATACCTAGTCATTAACAACTTCTTAATATCTTAATTTCGATGACTCTATTTGTAACATTCCGTTATTGTGCTTCATAAATTATTAAATATTGATTATATATTAACGGACGATGTAAGTAATTATCCGATCGGATCCGAAGGGGTAACAGAATTTTTATAAAATTTTCCAGACGGATCCGGGGATAATTGTTTAATCCAATCTTGTAAAATAAATTAGTGTGTCCGAATTTAAATATTTATTCGGAACCTAATAAAGTTTACGTCTATGAAATTGGATTTTATTAAATTTCCAGGATGGACCCGAATCGAATCCGAGCGGAAAGCGGAATCCTAAAGCGAAAATTGTCGGAATGGAAAGATTAAATAAAATGAGTGGGCCATTGGGACACATGGCATGCATGCAAAGTAAAGCAATGCCATGTGTCAAGAGAGGAAATAATAAACAAATGAATAAAGGAAAAATGAAAATGAAATAGTAAACAAAAAAGAAGAGAACTTGTTGTATTCGGCCACACATCATCTATTCAAAAAGGCAAAAGCTGAAATGATAAAAATTGAGGAAAGAGATTATAAGTTTCGGCCACCACATCAAAAACAAAACTCAAAAGCTGAAAACAAAACAAAAAGGAGAGAGAGTGTTCCTCGTGCAAACCGAGAGAGAGAATAGAGAGCTTGAGAGTGAAACCGTGAAGAGAAACTGTTGTTCGGCCACTGAAGCAACCAGATCAGAATGTGAGTGAAAACAAAACAAAAACAAAGGAAAGCAAAGTCTGACCGTGAAGGAGAAAAGAAGAGAAGTTGCTCGCTGACCGTGAGAAGCAAGAACCGAAGTGAAGAAGATCTGCTCGTGGAAAAGAAGTGGAAGTTGACCAGATCTGGTACATGCAAGTGATCAGGTCGTGGAAGAAGAGAGAGCCGAGAAGAGAAGCATCTGTTCGTGCATGCAAGGGTCAAGCCGTGAGGTGTGAGCTGGCATCGTGAAGCTGGTGGCTGGAGACCGTGAGCTTGCTGTCACCGTGAGGATTGTTGCTGGAGGAACGTGAGCTTGCTGTCAGGTTTGGGGTTGGTGTTGCATGTGTGTTTTTGTGAGTGAAGTTGCTGAAATTGTTGTTAATGTTGTGCTGTCGTTATTGTTGCTTGCTGTCATGTTTGCGATTGTCGTTGTGCTGTTTTTACTGAGTTGCTGTCATCGTTGTGTGCTGATGTGTTGTCGATATCGTGCTGTTGCGAAGCTGCTGGCGTTGCGAAGCTGCTGTCGCGAAGCTGTTGGCGTTGCGAAGCTGCTGTCGCGAAGCTGCTAGTGGCTGTTATGCTGGTGGCTGTCGCGCTGTTGTGCTGTTGTGCGCTGCCGTGTGCTGTCTTCGCTGCCTTGCTGCTGGCGTGAGCTGCTGGTGGCTGTTATCGTCGACACTGCTGCGAGCTGTCAAGCTGAAGTCGTGCCGCTGCTGTGCCGTGTGCTGTCATCGAAAACAAGTTGCTGTTTTTGGTACGAAATACTGCCGAGCTGTTATCGTTGTTATCGCAATCGTCCGTGAGCTGTTTCGAAACGAAAACCAGCTCAAGCGAAGGTAAGTCGCTGCCCCGCTAATATTGTAATCATGATTTAAATAATATTGGGACGTTAATGATGTCCGTTTGGATTGAAGGAAGCTCGTTAATAAAAGGAGTTAGTGGGCAGCCCTTCGAAAACAATTGGTTGTGTTTGTCTCGATTTCTGGAAGGTACGTTGAATGTTATTAAGATGATTTTTAATAGAAAATGTTTAGGATGGATTATGGATGAATTGTGAAGATGAATATGTTTGGGAAATAGAATTTTAGAACCTCGATAGTGCGGAGGTTCGTTTGATTAAGCTTTGACGTGTTTACGAATGATTATTCGATGTTAAAAATTGAGTTGTGAAGCCGCATAGGGGCTGTTATGTTTGGAAGGATGAATTGTGATGTTTTGCTTTTCGTTTTGAAATGGTTGACATGAAAAAGTTGGTTGGAAATAATTCGCGTAAAGGAAAGACGATACGGTTAAGTTTATAAGCAATCAAAGTGTGATATTACGTGTTGTTTCGAGGTGATATTCATTGGTTGTTGGTAGGTTGCATAATAGGGAAGTATTATGCATTATTTAACGTTAGAAACTTGCTAAATAGACTTTGCTATGTTTATTTTAATGAAAGGTCAAGGAGAACCCGACGAACCGGATTCTCGACCCGAAAGTAAGAGCAAAACATAGGGGAGCATTCGATTCAAAGATCGAATCGTTTTTTAGGTCGGTATACACATTATCTTTAAAGCTTATTTGAAAGTGTTTTTGTTATGAAATGAACTTCTTAAATGAGATTGTTATGTGAATATCTTTAAATGATATTGTTATATCTTTTCAATATGATACACTTACAAACGTATTTTACTACACTTGAAATGAGATACGAAATTGATTCGTTAAGCAAATTTTGTTACTAAAATCAAGTGAAAAATACGTGATACAAATGTTATGATATAAATAGCCCTTGTAAACATAGATATCGATAAATGGAAATTGGTAATTGACATGTCAATAGGGAACTTAGCAGCTGCACCGTTTATTTACATTGATTCGTTATGGATTATGAGAGGCACTACGTGTCCGATCCTGAACGATTATGTGTTATGATATACGACCCGGTGAATAATCACCGAGCGGCCGTTGCCGGGGTCGACCGTTATTTCGACGGATACTACCACGTGTCCAATGCCGGAAACCCATATGCCAATACATGAGTATCGAATATATGTTTACTAAGGGGCACTGAGAAAAATGTGATAAGTAATGAAATGAAATTGTTACATGTTATGAAATGTTCAATGATTTTTAAATATGTTGAACTTGAAAAAAATTGTGAATCATATGTTTAGATATTTTTATGCATCATATATGTATCTATGTTTAAGAATGATAAAGTTATAATACTTTTAGTTACGAATGAAATTATATTTGAAATTGATAAATTAGATTATGTGTATACCACTAAGCAAATATGCTTAGCGCATTGATTTACCGCGCGCAGGTCGAACATTTTGATTCCATTCCCAGACAGGGAAGTAGTTGATACGCGGAAGTTCAGTTAGTCACCATCCATCCTACACTTTTGGTAGTTATATATATATATATATATATATATATTGCGTAGGATCATACATTTTGAAACACATGTATAAATATGTAAATTATTGTATTTCACTTATGTAAAAAGCTTATGTATGTTTCTTTAAGCTTACTTTTGAATATATATACATATAAATGTTTATGATATAATTGAGTAATGTAATGTTTGGAAAACGGACCGGAGGTTCGAAATGGAAATTCTGAAATTTATGTTTTAGAAATGTTAGAGTTTTATTTACAGGGAATGAATTTTGGATTTCAGAAAAACAGAGGAAACTCTGCTGAAATTATTTAAAAAAAAAAAAAAAAATTCCGCTATCTTGGTAATGAGTTTTATAATTTTGATAATAAGTTTTTTTTTTAAAAAAGGTAACAGAAACGGATTTATAAAGGAAAGTAACGTTCTCCGTTCTGGATTTTCGACCGTAACAGAAGTCGGGCGAAGGGCGTTACAGTTATTGGTATCAGAGCCATGGTTTAGGCGATTCTAGACCTAAGCTTCCAATACATAATTGCATTATACATATACATGCATTATATACTACCAAAGTGAAATGGATGTGACTCTGATCTGCGGAATTATTTCTTCTGTCTTATGTAGGGTTCAGGATGGAACCCTTCGATATTAGAGCCGCTGAGGGCGGTGGTGCGTCAGAACAGGGTAGTCCAGCTAGTGTGGTTGGAGGTTTATCAGGAGGGTCCGTGGGTCCTCAAGGGGCAGGACCGGCGTCGCAAGGTCAACCCATCTTCATGGAACAGATGGCTGAGTTCTTTCAACATGTGGCTAGAGCAGCACCTGGGAAATCTATGATTGAAAGAATGGCAAGGTTCAGACCTACAGATTTCAATCGAAGAAAAGACGAAGATGCTACAGTTGCCGAGTTTTGGTTAGAAAGGACAGAAAGGATTTTACAGCAGATGCATTGCACTCCTGAAGAGAGTGTGGAGTGTGCGGTTTCCTTACTGCAAGAAGATGCTTATCAGTGGTGGATTTCTCTAATTCAGTCAGTACCGCCTGAGGGGAGGACTTGGGAGTTCTTCCAGAGAGAGTTTAAAAGGAAGTATATTGGCCGTATCCATATCGATAATTTAAAAAGGGAATTTATCAATCTGAAGCAGAGACAGTTGACCGTCACCGAGTATGAAAGGGAACTCAACAGGTTGAGCAAGTATGCCAAGGAAATAGTGGCTTCAGAGGCTGACAGATGCAGGAGGTTTGAGGACGGTTTGCATGATTATATTCGCCTGCAGGTCACTACTCATCAGTTTTAGGATTTTCCACAGCTGGTTGCAGCAGCATTAAATGTGGAAAGGATTAAGAAAGAAGAGCAGGCAAGAAAAGACAGGAACCAGCAAAGGAGGGGTCAGGGACAGTCTAGTTCTTCTCAGCCCTTTAGTAAAAAGCAGAAAGGTCCGCAAGCTAGTGGCCAGACTTAAAAGCGAGGACAGGGTTCTGCTACTCGACCAGTACAGTCCATGGGTTCCGTTGCCAGCACTCCGGGAAATGTTGGGGGAAGATCAACCTTGCCTCCATGTGATCATTGTGGTAAAAAGCATAAGGGGAACTGCTGGAGAGTTACAGGAGCATGTTATTTATGTGGATCGCATGACCATTTTCAGAAAAATTGTCCAAAGAACAGAGCCGTTTCCGCTCCTCAATCAGAAGCATCAACTCCTTCAGTTCATAAAGGGAGGAGACCAGGTCCTAATCAGTCAGAGGCTCAGAGCAGCAGGTTTAAGGGAGTACCAGATTCCGCAGAGAGACGAGATACCCGAGTTCCGACTCGTGCATATGCTATCAAGGCTCAGGATGATCGGGATGCTTCGGATGTGATAGTTGGTATGATTTCCATCTTTGATATTTCTGTTCGTGCATTGATAGACCCAGGATCTACTCATTCATACATTTGCACTTCCATACCTAGCGATAAGAAATTACAGGCTGATGTTACTGAGAATGAAATAGTGGTTAGTAATCCCTTAGGTCATAGTGTGACCGTGAATAGGGTATATAAAGATTGTCCCATTCAGCTTCAGGGACATGAGTTTCCGGGTGATTTGATGGTGTTACCATTTCGGGAATTTGATTTGATTTTGGGTATGGATTGGTTATCCAGGCACCGAGTTGTGATTGATTGTCGTCTGAAAAGAATCACACTTAAGACTGTAGGGGGAAATGAAGTAATTATGGTGGGAGAGAGATATGATTATCTCTCTAATGTGATTTCAGCCGTGTCGGCTATGAAGTTAGTAAGAAAAGGGTGCGAAACTTATCTAGCTCATGTAGTTGATTCTCGTCAGGCTGGATCTCAACTCCAAGATATCCCTACAGTGTGTGATTTTCCTGATGTGTTCCCAGACGAATTACCAGGTTTGCCTCCGGAAAGGGAAGTTGAGTTTGTCATTGATATTTCGCCAGGCGTTGCGCCAGTATCTATGGCTCCGTACAGAATGGCTCCTGCTGAATTGAAAGAATTAAAGATTCAGTTGCAAGAGTTGCTTGACAAGGGTTTTATTCGACCGAGCGTGTCGCCTTGGGGAGCACCTGTGCTATTTGTTAAGAAGAAAGATGGGTCTTTGAGACTGTGTGTGGACTACCGACAGTTGAATAAGCTTACAGTCAAGAATAAATATCCCTTACCTCGGATTGATGATTTATTTGACCAGTTGAGGGGAGCGAGTGTCTTCTCTAAGATTGATCTTCGATCCGGTTATCATCAATTACGGGTAAAAGAGTCAGACATTCCTAAGACTGCATTCAGGACTAGATATGGACATTATGAATTTATGGTGATGCCATTCGGTCTAACGAATGCGCCTGCCGCTTTTATGGATTTAATGAATCGTATTTTTCGTCCGTATCTGGATCAGTTTGTTGTGGTATTTATTGATGATATTTTGGTGTATTCTATGACCCGAGAGGATCATGATAGACAGCTTCGGGTAGTTTTGCAGACTTTGAGAGAAAAGCAATTGTTCGCCAAATTGGATAAGTGTGAGTTTTGGCTCTCTGAAATTGCTTTTCTGGGACATATTGTATCCGCTGAGGGAATCCGTGCAGATCCAAGGAAAATAGAAGCTGTTATGGAATGGCAACCTCCGAAGAATGTTTCGGAAATCAGAAGCTTCTTGGGCTTGGCTGGATATTATAGACGATTTGTCAAAGGATTCTCATCTATAGCGACTCCGTTGACTCGATTGCTCCATAAAGATGTTAAGTATGAATGGACTGAAAAGTGTCAGACAGCTTTTGATCGGTTAAAGGTGATGCTGGTAGAGGCTCCAATCCTTACTCAGCCAGTAACCGGTAAGGATTTTGTGGTTTATAGTGATGCTTCTCATCAAGGACTGGGATGTGTTCTAATGCAGGAAGGAAAAGTAGTTGCTTATGCTTCTAGACAGCTAAAGACTCATGAGAAGAATTATCCGACGCATGATCTGGAGTTAGCAGCTATTGTCTTTGCATTGAAAATATGGAGACATTACCTATATGGGGAAAGATGCTATATTTTTACAGATCACAAGAGTCTAAAATATTTGCCTTCTCAAAAAGAGTTGAACTTGAGACAAAGGAGATGGATGGAGTTAATCAAGGACTATGATTGTATCATCGACTATCACCCAGGGAAAGCTAATGTGGTAGCCGATGCTTTGAGTCGTAAAGCTTTGGTTTCTTTAAGAGCCATGAATGCTGATTTACAAATGACTCAAGACAATGTTCTAGTGGCAGAATTAAAAGCAAAGCCGAGTCTTTTGCAGCAAATTCAAGAAAAGCAGAAATTCGATGAAAAGTTTACGGCTATTCGAGAATAGATTTTACAGGGGAAAAAGACTGAGTTCACCGTGAAGGATAATGGTTCCCTATATTTTGGAGACCGAATCTGTGTTCCGAATGATGAAGAATTGAAGAGGGTTATTCTTACAGAAGCCCATAGTAGTCCCTATACTATGCATCCAGGGAGTACTAAAATGTATCAAGACTTGAAGAATCATTTCTGGTGGATTGGAATGAAAAAGGAGATCGTGGACTTTGTGAGTAAATGTATGACATGTCAGCAAGTAAAGGCGGAACATCAGGTTCCATCAGGTCTTCTACAGCCAATTTCTATACCAGAATGGAAATGGGATCGAATTACTATGGATTTCGTTATTGGTCTACCGCTTACTCGGAGCAAGCATGATTCAGTTTGGGTGATTGTGGATCGTTTAACCAAGTCAGCGCATTTTCTTCCTATCAGGGTTGATTACTCATTGGATAGGTTGGCTGAGCTATTCATGAGTGAGATTGTCAGATTGCATGGGGTACCCATATCTATCATTTCTGACCGAGACCCAAGATTTACATCCAGGTTTTGGAAGAAATTACAGGAAGCTTTGGGTACTCAGTTACATTTCAGTACGGCCTTCCATCCTCAGACTGATGGGCAATCAGAAAGGGTAATTCAAGTGCTTGAAGATATTCTTAGGAGCTGTGTGATTAACTTTGAAGGAAGTTGGGATAACCATCTTCCACTGATAGAATTTGCTTATAATAACAGCTACCAAGCAAGTATTCAAATGGCACCGTATGAAGCTTTATATGGGAGGAAATGTCGAACACCCTTATGTTGGTCCGAGTTGGGTGAAAACAAGTTAGTGGGGATTGATCTGGTAGAGCAGACTAAAGAAAAGGTGAAGATCATTAAAGAGAGATTAAAAGCTGCATCCGATCGACAAAAGTCTTATGCGGACTTGAAGAGGAAAGATATTGAATATCAAGTGGGAGACAAGGTCTTTCTTAGAGTATCTCCATGGAAGCGAGTACTTCGATTTGGAAAGAAAGGAAAGTTAAGTCCTAGGTTTATTGGCCCATACGAGATCATTGAGCGTATAGGACCGGTAGCCTATAGACTTGCTTTACCACCGGAATTAGATAAAATACATAATGTGTTCCATGTATCTTTGCTGAGGAGATACAGATCGGATCCATCTCATATAGTCTCACATGAAGCTATTGAAATTCAGCCCGACATGACTTTTGAGGAAGAACCAGTAAAGATCCTAGATCGAGAAATCAGGGAACTCAGGAACAAGAAGATTCCGTTAGTGAAAGTTCTCTGGAGGAACCATAAAGTTGAAGAAGCTACTTGGGAGAGCGAAGAGATAATGCAGAAGCAATATCCTCATCTATTCAGTTAAGGTAAATTTCGAGGACGAAATTTCTTTTAGAGGGGAAAATTGTAACATTCCGTTATTGTGCTTCATAAATTATTAAATATTGATTATATATTAACGGACGATGTAAGTAATTATCCGATCGGATCCGAAGGGGTAACAGAATTTTTATAAAATTTTCCAGACGGATCCGGGGATAATTGTTTAATCCAATCTTGTAAAATAAATTAGTGTGTCCGAATTTAAATATTTATTCGGAACCTAATAAAGTTTACGTCTATGAAATTGGATTTTATTAAATTTCCAAGATGGACCCGAATCGAATCCGAGCGGAAAGCGGAATCCTAAAGCGAAAATTGTCGGAATGGAAAGATTAAATAAAATGAGTGGGCCATTGGGACACATGGCATGCATGCAAAGTAAAGCAATGCCATGTGTCAAGAGAGGAAATAATAAACAAATGAATAAAGGAAAAATGAAAATGAAATAGTAAACAAAAAAGAAGAGAACTTGTTGTATTCGGCCACACATCATCTATTCAAAAAGGCAAAAGCTGAAATGATAAAAATTGAGGAAAGAGATTATAAGTTTCGGCCACCACATCAAAAACAAAACTCAAAAGCTGAAAACAAAACAAAAAGGAGAGAGAGTGTTCCTCGTGCAAACCGAGAGAGAGAATAGAGAGCTTGAGAGTGAAACCGTGAAGAGAAACTGTTGTTCGGCCACTGAAGCAACCAGATCAGAATGTGAGTGAAAACAAAACAAAAACAAAGGAAAGCAAAGTCTGACCGTGAAGGAGAAAAGAAGAGAAGTTGCTCGCTGACCGTGAGAAGCAAGAACCGAAGTGAAGAAGATCTGCTCGTGGAAGAGAAGTGGAAGTTGACCAGATCTGGTACATGCAAGTGATCAGGTCGTGGAAGAAGAGAGAGCCGAGAAGAGAAGCATCTGTTCGTGCATGCAAGGGTCAAGCCGTGAGGTGTGAGTTGGCATCGTGAAGCTGGTGGCTGGAGACCGTGAGCTTGCTGTCACCGTGAGGATTGTTGCTGGAGGAACGTGAGCTTGCTGTCAGGTTTGGGGTTGGTGTTGCATGTGTGTTTTTGTGAGTGAAGTTGCTGAAATTGTTGTTAATGTTGTGCTGTCGTTATTGTTGCTTGCTGTCATGTTTGCGATTGTCGTTGTGCTGTTTTTACTGAGTTGCTGTCATCGTTGTGTGCTGATGTGTTGTCGATATCGTGCTGTCGCGAAGCTGCTGGCGTTGCGAAGCTGCTGTCGCGAAGCTGTTGGCGTTGCGAAGCTGCTGTCGCGAAGCTGCTAGTGGCTGTTATGCTGGTGGCTGTCGCGCTGTTGTGCTGTTGTGCGCTGCTGTGTGCTGTCTTCGCTGCCTTGCTGCTGGCGTGAGCTGCTGGTGGCTGTTATCGTCGACACTGCTGCGAGCTGTCAAGCTGAAGTCGTGCCGCTGCTGTGCCGTGTGCTGTCATCGAAAACAAGTTGCTGTTTTTGGTGCGAAATACTGCCGAGCTGTTATCGTTGTTATCGCAATCGTCCGTGAGCTGTTTCGAAACGAAAACCAGCTCAAGCGAAGGTAAGTCGCTGCCCCGCTAATATTGTAATCATGATTTAAATAATATTGGGACGTTAATGATGTCCGTTTGGATTGAAGGAAGCTCGTTAATAAAAGGAGTTAGTGGGCAGCCCTTCGAAAACAATTGGTTGTGTTTGTCTCGATTTCTGGAAGGTACGTTGAATGTTATTAAGATGATTTTTAATAGAAAATGTTTAGGATGGATTATGGATGAATTGTGAAGATGAATATGTTTGGGAAATAGAATTTTAGAA
Source organism: Dimocarpus longan (assembly GCA_022984855.1). Lineage (NCBI taxonomy): Eukaryota > Viridiplantae > Streptophyta > Magnoliopsida > Sapindales > Sapindaceae > Dimocarpus > Dimocarpus longan. Next base: position 3,037,765 of record CM041026.1, read on the forward strand.
CCTCGATAGTGCGGAGGTTCGTTTGATTAAGCTTTGACGTGTTTACGAATGATTATTCGATGTTAAAAATTGAGTTGTGAAGCCGCATAGGGGCTGTTATGTTTGGAAGGATGAATTGTGATGTTTTGCTTTTCGTTTTGAAATGGTTGACATGAAAAAGTTGGTTGGAAATAATTCGCGTAAAGGAAAGACGATACGGTTAAGTTTATAAGCAATCAAAGTGTGATATTACGTGTTGTTTTGAGGTGATATTCATTGGTTGTTGGTAGGTTGCATAATAGGGAAGTATTATGCATTATTTAACGTTAGAAACTTGCTAAATAGACTTTGCTATGTTTATTTTAATGAAAGGTCAAGGAGAACCCGACGAACCGGATTCTCGACCCGAAAGTAAGAGCAAAACATAGGGGAGCATTCGATTCAAAGATCGAATCGTTTTTTAGGTCGGTATACACATTATCTTTAAAGCTTATTTGAAAGTGTTTTTGTTATGAAATGAACTTCTTAAATGAGATTGTTATGTGAATATCTTTAAATGATATTGTTATATCTTTTCAATATGATACACTTACAAACGTATTTTACTACACTTGAAATGAGATACGAAATTGATTCGTTAAGCAAATTTTGTTACTAAAATCAAGTGAAAAATACGTGATACAAATGTTATGATATAAATAGCCCTTGTAAACATAGATATCGATAAATGGAAATTGGTAATTGACATGTCAATAGGGAACTTAGCAGCTGCACCGTTTATTTACATTGATTCGTTATGGATTATGAGAGGCACTACGTGTCCGATCCTGAACGATTATGTGTTATGATATACGACCCGGTGAATAATCACCGAGCGGCCGTTGCCGGGGTCGACCGTTATTTCGACGGATACTACCACGTGTCCAATGCCGGAAACCCATATGCCAATACATGAGTATCGAATATATGTTTACTAAGGGGCACTGAGAAAAATGTGATAAGTAATGAAATGAAATTGTTACATGTTATGAAATGTTCAATGATTTTTAAATATGTTGAACTTGAAAAAAATTGTGAATCATATGTTTAGATATTTTTATGCATCATATATGTATCTATGTTTAAGAATGATAAAGTTATAATACTTTTAGTTACGAATGAAATTATATTTGAAATTGATAAATTAGATTATGTGTATACCACTAAGCAAATATGCTTAGCGCATTGATTTACCGCGCGCAGGTCGAACATTTTGATTCCATTCCCAGACAGGGAAGTAGTTGATATGCGGAAGTTCAGTTAGTCACCATCCATCCTACACTTTTGGTAGTTATATATATATATATATATATTGCGTAGGATCATACATTTTGAAACACATGTATAAATATGTAAATTATTGTATTTCACTTATGTAAAAAGCTTATGTATGTTTCTTTAAGCTTACTTTTGAATATATATGCATATAAATGTTTATGATATAATTGAGTAATGTAATGTTTGGAAAACGGACCGGAGGTTCGAAATGGAAATTCTGAAATTTATGTTTTAGAAATGTTAGAGTTTTATTTACAGGGAATGAATTTTGGATTTCAGAAAAACAGAGGAAACTCTACCGAAATTATTTAAAAAAAAAAAAAAAAAAAATTCCGCTATCTTGGTAATGAGTTTTATAATTTTGATAATAAGTTTTTTTTTAAAAAAGGTAACAGAAACGGATTTATAAAGGAAAGTAACGTTCTCCGTTCTGGATTTTCGACCGTAACAGAAGTCGGGCGAAGGGCGTTACACTATTATGAAGTCTTCCTTTCTTTAGGTAAACTTGAATGTGACCTTCCTTATTCCAAACACCGAATTGACATACTTTGGAATTTCCCATAGGACCTAAGACGTGGAGACATTGCCAGTGCTGCTGTTGTTGTCGTTACTCCATAAGGTCTTGGTTTGGTAACTTCTGCTGTGCTTACCATCTTAACTCAATGTCTCCTCCGAGCTCAAACTCCAGTAGACACGACATCAACATCACGATAATCTCTCCTTAATTTCCTTTTCATGGTATGCAAAACTTAATAATCATTCTTATATTCCTCACACTTCATATAACTTTTTGAATAACGAATTAAGATATACTAATGAAAACTAATTACATATCTCCATCTTCTAGTATTCATACTCTTACGAGATAATTAAATCATCTAGGATAGTTTACCAATACCATATAATTTCCATAAAATTTCATCTGACTTCTTCAAGGCTCAGGCTTATAATTTCATAACTTAATTTTGAATTCTAAAGGTCATCATAATTTGAATATCAAGCTTCCATTGCGCAACTCCCATATTCAACAATAACTGTATTCTACACTTCACTATTTTCAATCGTCTAAGACTCTAAGTAGTAGATATTTTGAAGTCCTATCTCTAATGCATACCATGATCTAGCATCTTAATCAAACAACTTTTCTAATTAAAATAGTACTTGTTGAGAGGAAACTTAATCTTGACATACCTTGGAGGAAACTATTAACAATCTACTAGTTTTCCTTCTTTTAATATCTCACACTTTTCCATAATAATTATGGAATTCCTTTCTCAATGTTTCCTTAGGATTGCATTATTCTTTTTACTTTTGTACCCTTAATTTACTGATCAAATCAACTTGAAAGAACTTTGAGCAACTAATACTCATTAATTCATGGCACTCATACTTTTTAAATTATATTATTTGTATCAAATAATAACCAATAATACTAACCCCAATTTCACTTTATTTGATCAAATCACATGATCCTATTACTTAATTTAATCAAAATTCTACTTTCACTAATCCATATTGATTCTTTAATTGAACCAACTTAAACTGTCATGAACAACTATGTCTTTAGAAATACTTATCATGAAGGGACCCAACCCGGATTTAACCTCTTGACTCCGTGGGAAGTCCTCCCGGCACTCCAACGAACTCCGAAAACCTTTTCTTTAAACAATTAACTTAGGAATCCGTGGAGCGAACCCATTTAAAACATTTATTCATTTCATTAACTAACAGAAAATGTGGTGGGAAATTTTTTTTTTTTTCTATTAAAACCAATAAACCATTTATTCGATGAAAAATCTACAGAAAAACGGACAGAGTTTCCTCTGTTTTTCGAACATTCCAATTTTACAAAACCTGTAAATAAAATCATAAACACTTCAAAAATTCATTCATTTTCTCCACTACCATTTTCAGGACCTCAGGTCCACCACAATTTAATCACAAGAACAATTAAAAACTTTCAGTAAAATCATTTCCATCCATAAAGAAAAACATATGCATGATGGACAATTCAAAATATTTTCTGAAATATTTTGGGCTTGAGTTTGGGCACTCCCAAACACCTACGTACCTCAATTATCTACAGAGGATCAAAGCCCTCGTAGTTTAGAGTTTAATTATGCATATACGTATATACAATACAAAAATAATGATGCAAGTATCAAAACCATAATATGACATTTATAGCCCAAAAATTATATACATATTTTCAAGTCGTCGTCGTCTACAAGTAGGCCGCCTACGACTGCCCTGGAGGATGCTCAAACTGCTCCCTAGTCTCAGTTCCTGAAAATTTTATTAAAACATTTTGAAAGAGTGAGCTAAAAATAGCTCAGTGACCTTTTATTGTGGGGTCCTCACCGTCGTATCAACCTCGGGTCTCGGTCCCACTCATAGGTACTGTCCCAGTCAAGATAGGTTTTCTTTCGCCTCCCCCACCTCTCGAACCTGGCCCTTGACCCTTAAATCCAAATTCTTAGAGAGGTGAGTACCAATTGAGCTACTAGCTCAATTGGTACTCACCTCTCTAAGAATTTGGATTTAAGGGTCAAGGGCCAGGTTCGAGAGGTGGGGGAGGCGAAAGAAAACCTATCTTGACTGGGACAGTACCTATGAGTGGGACCGAGACCCGAGGTTGATACGACGGTGAGGACCCCACATATCATATCTTTATTCCTATGGCTTATATTCTATATATATATATATATATATATATAACAAACTTCTAAGGAGGTCACCCTTCTTTATTCGCCTCTTACTCAATCTTCAGGACGTTAATGGAATCTGATGTCTTAGTACCACTGCTTATATTTAGCTACTTATTCTATATCTCTATGTCTGACGATCCTAACTGGGATTGGTTTATCAGGACTTTCACTTTCCACTGACCTAATCTATATGGTCGGCCTCCCCAGGTGATTGGTACATTAAATGCTAAAACATTTATAGAAACTCTTCTGGGATTCCTTTGACCTTGCTGGTGCATAATGCTATGATTCTAATAAGAGAAAATTTCGAAACGCTTGAAATTCTTTTCTAAAATCATATGCATGACTATTTATAGAAAATTTTTCTAAGTTGTTTGACTCATATAAAAACATTAAAAAAAGAAAATGCCTTATGAAATCAAAATATATATTTTTTTTTTCAAAACATTGGCTTTGATATCAAACTGAGATGACTCGACCCGGATTCTTTCTAATGAATCCAGTGGTCCTACCAGGCACCCTACGAAACACTTCTGAAGTTTAGCTAACAAGACTCAAAAGAATTCCGTAGGGTGAACCCTTAACTTATTGCTTTGAAAATTTTTCACTTTTTAACTTTTCTTTTACAAATGTGTTATAAAATTTCAATGAATCAAAAGCAACATAAACTAATTTAAGATTTTGAATACAACAAAAAATTTTAGTTATACTCTATGTAATTAAATTCAAAAATCATTGGAAACCATTTATATGTCATGCATGCATAATTACATATATGTTCACATTAGTGCACCGCTCAATCTTACTTACCTTAGAGCTGGAATCCCATGCCACCGATATTCTTGAATCTGCATCTGTATCTAACCCTAAGGAGGCTTTGAAATAAAAATATTATGAGACAAAATAGCTCAGTGAGTGTGAATGTATTTATTCTAAAACTTTTCACTCGAAAATATTTTGAAAACAATTTTTTTTTTTTTAAAAAAAATAGTTTTATTTCTAAAAGTTTGGGTTTTCATAAAATTTTCTACAAGTTTCAAAAGTTTGTTTAAAAGTTGAGATATTTAATATTTTTAAAAATATTTTCTTTCGAAAATATGTTTTTAATAGTATACAAGCCTTTCTAAAACCTCTAATGGCAACCAAATGGAAGCTAAAACCACAAAAGGCGGCCAGACTAGCTCCGCTCAATGTGGGGGGGTCACGTAACACAAAAGCTAGCATCGTTCACTGTGACAACGCTATAAAGATGTCTTATATACACGTGTGGCGAAACTATTATTATTCATCATGCGTTGAGAAATTACCCCACAAATGTAGAGGATGACTGACAGACCTGACAAACTCGATCCCCCCGATATTAGCAGAACTAACTCTTCTAACTTATGCCATACACTGTGGGGTATACTGATCCAGTCTAAGCTAGAAGGTCTATCTATAAATGCTGGGGTCGTCCACTATGTTTGAAAACCTTTTCTCTTTTTCTATAAATTAAATCTATTTCTTTTCATGCTATAAAGAATATCAAACATATATTGCATACCATAAATAAATTATGAAACCTTATGTTAAAATATACATATATTTGTAACTAAAACAAGAAATGAAAAGCTATAAAAATATTTGCATAATAATGTTAAAAACCATAAAAATATTTTTATCACACTTACAACTTGCTTTTAAATCTACTTGAATTACTTCAACTTCTACTTCAGCGATCTCTTTAAATTGTCTCCTTACCTACACTTAATTATAACTGAAATCTCCACTTAGCTCGCAGAACATTTTTATAATTTCTAAGACTTATGATTTCTCCTAAGCTATTGTAGACTATCGTATTGTCAGTCCAACTCGAGCTGTAAGCTCACACCCTAGCTCACCTGGTTCATTCTACGTAGCTCTTACGTTACCCAACTTAGCCCAAGTTAAGGGCATTAATCATCTCAGCAAGCTTGCTCAACATACCCTTGATGGTCTCTTCCCTTTGACCAGTTCACTCTTATCAACTACTGCCTTAGCTTAGCTGGGACATACATTATAACAGGTGACAACATCACTCAGCTCGTTTTTTACGAGCTCGTGCTCCAATCTAACTCAACCAGTACTGGAGCAAGGATGTGGGTATTACCCAACTTGCATTCGATGAGCTCTAACACAATCTTACGCAAGCCCATTTTTAACGCTTCTTTTCCAAACATTACACACAATCATAAACATATTTCCTAACCTTAATTAAATTCATACATATATTTGTCGTCATTTTCATTAGCTCCCTACCTAGGTCGCGACCTCAATAGGTTTCATGATAAGACTCAAATCATTCTAAACATCCTTTAAACAATTTCTGATTCACATTCTTCACGACTACTTTACTTACTAGATTTCTACTTGATGTCTTGCCTTGCTTTTTCGCCTGCTTGCTACTTCCAAAATCTTTAGCTCTATGTACCAAAAATCCCAACAATATGAGGTGCAGTTCAAGGACTGCTTCGACATACTTCTTCCTTAAAGAAAACACATAGAAATAGGTCCTTACCAATTTATTCTTACCCAATTTTTACTTAATACTCTTCCTAAGCATGTTTTCCACCTTTCTACAACTTGATTTCTTTCCAAAAATGGCAAAGATCTGGCTTGGATTAGTGGTAGCAGCTCTACTTCCCTACTCTACTGACAATCTCTCACTCTCCTATCTAAATCTTTCTTTCTCTCTGCACTCTCTCTTTTCTTTCTAAATTTGCTCACTAGATGCTTATTTATAGGCATGGGTCAAACTTCACCTTTACCTTTAGAGTTTCTTAAAATTTCAATCTTGTCACAATCTAAAGAATTCTATTTCCCTATAGTTTTTATCCTTTTACCTTTATTTGTAATTTTTCCATCTATTTATTTGTCTTACATATGGCCAAAATTTCGTCCATCTAGCCACTTTCTCACCACTCATTCTTTCATAAAAATCTAGCTAAATATCTCACTGAAATTCCAACCTTACTTCTTTCCATAAATGTAATACCCTCTCTCGAGGATATTACTGTACATACGTATAGAAAGATGAAATGTACAAATATACCCTTGGAGAAATAATAAAAAAGAATTTTAAGTATTTAGAAGTGAAAATTTAGTGTTTGTAAATTCTTGAAAATAATTTAAATAAATTAAAATTATAAAAAGGTGAGGGGCGTAAAAAAAATGTTAAATATTTTAAAGAAAATTATCTAGAATGTGGCAATTTCGTAAATTTTCAAAAAGTTCAAGGGTGAAAGACGCGTTTGACCCACGCCTATAAATATGTGTGTGGGTGGAGTGTCGGTGTAAGGGAGAAAGACCGAGTGAGAAGAAGAGAGAGAAAGAGAAAAAGAAAGAAAGAGAGTATTGTCGGTAGAATAAAAGAGAGGATGTTGCCATCACTGTTTAGAACAGATTTCCGTCATTATAAGAGGCGACCTAGCTACTGAAAGGTGAAGAGCTAATTTAAGAACCAAATTTGGTGAGAAAAGTGGTAAGATGATTGTTTATGGCATTTTTATGGTGTAAAAGCTATTGGGAACAACCTCTGATTTCAATTGAAACTTATAAGAGTTTTGTGTAGTAGATCTGGACATTTGAGGTACCTAATGAGCTGGAGGATAAGGTAGAATGCTAAGGGAAGCTAGTAAGTAATGTAGTTAAGGAAATAATTTGATATAAGGTGTTATGTTATTGATTGTCTGTTTGTGGTTTAGAATGATTTAGTTGGGTCGTGAGACCTGTGAGGTTACAACCAGGGTAGAGTGAGATCGGGTGTTAGATTGTTGAATAGGTATTGTGATGTTTGAGGTAGGAACGTGCTAATGTTGGTGTATAGGTGTGTAAAAGCTAGAAAATAGTGTTAATAGTGAGCTCGCATAAGATCGCTGAAGCAAGCCGAGTGAATACCTATTGCTGTCTTTAGCACCGGTCCAATTGTCCTAAAGTGCTAGCTCACGAGAATCGAGCAGAGTAATTGCTCACCTACCTTGATGCCTGTCTGAGCTAACCTAAGGCAGTAGCTTCTAAGAAGCAAGCTAAGCTAAGTGAAGAAACTCGTTTAAGCTAGGCTAAGTAAAGCATAAGCTCACATAGGAAGAGCTGAGTGAGCTAGAGCTCACAACTTAAGCTGAAGGTGTTATGCAGTTTGCCATAGCTCAAGTGAAGTAGAGGTGATAGAGTTGATTTGAAAGTGGGCTAAGAAGATTTCTTTTATGATTAAGTGTAGGTGGAGCAGCAAGTTGGAGGAGGAGGTCACTGAAGGCAGAAGAAAAGTGATATGTGAAGTAAATAGTGAGTGTGAAATTATTTTAAATACTTTTAACTTATTTTCATTTAATTGTTTTATATTTTAGCTTAAGAATAAATAGTTTATTTATATGAATGATATGCATCATATATTATTATTTTTATAGCATGATAAGAAAATAGTTTTTCAGCAATAGAAAAATTAAAAAGGGTTTTCAAACCTATTGGATTGTTCGAGTATTTATAGTGTTCTAGTTTTAGACCCGACTGGTATACCACACAGTGTACAATATATATTGGGAGGATTAGTTCAGCTAAGATTGGAGGGATTGAGTCTGTCACCTTCTATATTCGTGGGGTATTCCTCGACGTATGGTGAGTGATGATAGTCCTATTACATAAGTTAGCAAGCTAAGAACAGATTCTTAACCTGCAGAACATATTCTTAGCTTGCTAACTTCCACAACCAACTTACTGCTCAAGGATCAAACCTTATCTTACCATCTTATAACTCACATATCGCGCTCTTAGATGCCACCCTCACATTCTCAGGTTGATTGGGCCCTTCTCGTAGGATGAACCATTAGTTCTCTACTTATTTAGCTCGCTAATCGAGCTATTAATTTGCTAACCTTTTTCAGCTCTCAACTAATGGGTAATTTCCTAATGCACTAATTATAATAGGTCGCATGTTATACACGGTCACAATGTAATATAATGGCAAATCAAGGTCGTTCTCATAGGGACAATTACTAAATTTTACGTATCAATTACCAAAATTGATTGAGACAGTTTTATTCAAACTATCAAAACTAAAACAAAGGTAAATAAAAATATAGTTAAAAATAAAATTAAATAACCAACCAATTTAAATAATAGAACCAATAGCAGATTATGAGATCTAAGGCACAATTTCACATTTTCATTTCATCAACCTATTCTCATTTTATTCTCACAAATATAATTACTTTCATTTTGTATTTAATCGGGTAAAATTCTAAATTAATTACTAGCCTCTTTCGAACAGTCAAGTAATATTACCCAAAATAATTAATCTATTATATGTCTATGTAAATTAAATTATCCTGAATTCATTAAGTCTCAATTACCTATATACGTTTACACAATCCCCAAAGGTATATGTCTATCCTATACGAATTATGTCATTCTATTGACGTTTAACACATTATACCTTTGTCAAGCGTATCATAATCACAATATCTACCAATTAACATGCCTTATTTAATTGACAGCATTAAGTTTCAATAGAATATAATATAAATATAAAAGAAAACAATAATCAATTAACCCAAACAAAATCATTGAATAAGACGATGAAATAAATTGGCTACATTGTTGCCTTAGAAATTGAAATTAGTTCGACATGATGTTGTAATACACAGTGTATAAAACTAAAATAAGAGTAATTGACATTGAAATAATCAACCAAAAAGATGAGATAGTCACTGTGTTGTTGTCTGAAATGCTTCTTCCTCAGAAACTTAAATAAACTGGCTGTTGACTTGGAGCACACCAACATCTGACAATGTTGAGATTGTCTTGAGACTCCACTTCCTTTTTTTTCTTCTCTGCTACCATCCAAAAGAAAATAAAGTAGAACAAAAGCCTAAAAATTTCACCTCTCCAATCGCCCACCAGCCTCTTCTGTCTACGAAAAGACTGAATTTATAAGAGAAGAGAAATATTGTTCGAGTCTTGGTTGACTTCCCTTTTTTTTCTTTATTCTCTGCCAATTGCCACCAACAGCTCCCTCAATTTCCTCCAATATACTCTCTGTTATTACCATCTATTGATTACTTGAATCGATGCTTTGAATTCTTACCAAATTAAATTCAAGATCCTCTACACTGACCACTTGAAACTTCCTTCAAAACTTTGATCACTTGACTAAATTATCTTCGACAAATCAGTTGCGACATTAATGGTGATTCTTCACAAGTAAAATCAGCAAGAAAATTTTTCACCGCACGCTTTGATCGACTAACACTGTAATGCATGTTGTTTACATGCAAAACAAAATAAATCTGGATGCAGCTTATGGACACAAGCAGCAGGCCTGCACATACTTCCAGCAGCCACCTGCTGGAAATAGGCCGCCTGCTGTTATGGCCTACGAAAAATTATGAAAAAGCCCATCAACTTTCAAAAATTACACTTTTGTCCTAAAAATTATAATTCAATCCCTATATTCAATTTCTGCACAAAACACTCTGGAAACATTATAACACCCCTATTTCACTAGGGTTTTCATCACAAAAGCATAGGCTAAGGATATATAATCGTGTGTAATTTTAGTCCGATCAAATACCCCCAAACCTAACCTTTACTCGCCCTCAAACAAAAATCTAAAAAAAAAAAAAAAACAATAACTAAAAAATTAACACATCATCTACTTTCGTAGGTAAACACGATGACATTTAGCATATTCCATAAGCCTTTAAACCTCTAGATGTCCCTAGCAAGAGGAGTTATATCTCTTAAGGGTTTACCAACTACGATACCCACAAACGTAAAACAATCACGTTCAAACTCAATAACAAATCTTCTAGTGTTATCTTCAAGAAAAATCACTTCACCTAAAATCTTGAACCTCAACTAAAAATAAGTCACTAATAATCCTTACACAATCATCCGTCTTCTCTAACTCATCGCCCAGTATTCGAATTTTAATAACACTACGTATACACACCATAGCCTTATTTCGCCTCGACTTTATGCCTCACTGGAAATCACTCATTTTATTTCACAGAATCCTACGGCAACACTCTCATGACATACAAGCAATTAGGAGTTTATGCCTCAAGAAAAATTCAAGTCTTTATATTGCCTGTACAATAATTTATGAATTATTAACGCTACACACAAATAAGGTCTCTTGAAAGAATCAGACATCTAAAGATAGAACAACACTCATAATTCTAACTTTAAGCAATCATGATCTCCTATTAATCGGCAGGTCTTCCAAAAAAATTGTAACGTGGCTCAGGGATTGGCTAACAAAGAACTGGAATAAGGGTTACAAAGAGGAGCTTGAACTTTCCCAAAGATTATTCATTGCATCTTAAAAGATGTTGCAATTAATACTAACCTTAACTCTTCAATTGAACCTCACCTCCGTTATTGCTTCATCAACTTTTTTTTTTCTTTTCATTGTTTTTTTTTTTTATTTTTTCATCGAATATATTGATGTCTTTGCTTAACACCTCCCTCAAACCTGAGCTTTTTTCACACCCAACACTCATTTCTTCCATCCCTTAGCAAAACCTTTTTTATTTTTTTAAATCCAAGCTCCTAGGATAAGGATTATCTTTTGATTTTGTCTAGGACAAGGTTAAATTGTAAGGACGGAAGAAAATAAAGGCTAACATGTGTTTAGCTTCAAATTGGTTTTAAGCGCACACATATTTTAGGTTAAGAAATTTTGGTTTCCTAGCCTTTTCTGGAGTTAATCAGACACATATGCCTGCCTCATGTGAATAGGTTCACATAATCACTCAAAGCATCAGAAATCATAAAGAATTGCAATAATTTTCTGCTCTTAAAGTCCAAACAAAACCTAAAGAAACCAACTAATCATGAATAAAGTCCCTCTAAAATGAAACGATACAGTTGAGAAGTTCTCACTAGGATAGTCTGCACTAATAGACCATATCTATGCATGCACAATATCTCTACATTCTCTTACTAGGTTCAAAGTCTTTGATAACATCAAACTATACTTAAGACTTTCATGGCTCATCCCTAGTCAAGATTACCAATCATATAATGTAGTACTCTCCTCTCGATAGCACATGGTTAATTTATTAATCAAGTTTGAAACATGAATATTTCCACCCCCAAACCTAATCCAAACATTGTCCCCAATGTTTGAGAAAAAAAAAAAACTAAATTCAGAAGGATAAAAATAAAAAAAAATAAAAAAATAAAACACATTTAATTCTACAAGAAAAGAAAACAAGTCATCTCAAAATAGTAGAGAAACAGAAAATAATAGGTAAAAGATAAAACAAAACAAAAAAATAAAAACAAATAAAAGAAAAGTAAACAATGTGAAAATAAAAGGAATTAGTTGAAAACTTGGGTTGCCTTACAAGAAGAGCTAGATTTTTAGTCTTCAGCTCGACTTCCATCTGTCTTCAATTATTCTGATCCACTAAAGTGATAGTGGATTTTTGATGATCCACTTCATCGCTGTAATCATGTTTCAACCGTTGGCCGTTAGCCTTGAACAAATATTTCGTCTTCTCATCTTTAACTTCCACTACTCCATATGGATATACCATTTTTACAATGAAAGGGCCTGACCATCTGGATTTGAGCTTGCTTGGGAATAATCTAAGCTTGAAATTAAATAACAATACCTGTTGTCTTGGTATAAAATGCTTGGCTAAGATTTTCTTATCATGCCATTGCTTTGTCCTTTCCTTGTAGACGCGAGCATTCTCATATGAATCCAATCTTATTTCTTCGAGCTCATCCAATTAAAGAAGATATTTATCACCAGCTTTCTTCAAATCAAAATTCAAAGCCTTAATTGCCCAAAAGGCTTAATGCTCCAACTCGACTAGTAGATGACATGCTTTCCCATACACTAACCGGAATGGGGACATTCCAATTGGTGTTTTGTAGGCAGTTCGATAAGCCCAAAGTGCATCATCAAGTTTGATATTCCAATCCTTCCTTGATCTACTCACAGTCTTCTCTAAAATACCCTTAAGCTCCTTGTTTGAGATTTTCACTTATCCACTGGCTTAAGGGTGATATGGGGTTATTATCATGTGAGTGACCCCATATTGCTAGAGTAGAGTCTCAAATTGGCGATTACAAAAATGTGAACCACTATCGCTGATAATGGCTCGAGGCGTTCCGAATCTACTGAAGATATTTTTCTTCAGAAACTTGGTCACAACCTTTGCGTCATTTGAAGATGTAGCAAGAGCTTCTACCCACTTCGATACATAATCCACTGCCACCAAAATATACTGATTTTGAAAGGATGACAGGAAAGGTCCTATGAAGTCTATACCCCATACATCAAACAGCTCAACTTATAAAATATTATGCAGTGGCATCTCATGTCTCTTAGAAATATATCCTATCCGCTGGCACTGATAACATGTTTGCACAAATCTCCTTGCATCTTTAAAAATCGTCGGCCAGTAAAACCTTACCTGTAGAACTTTTATGGCAGTTTGCTCTCTACCAAAATGACCCTCGTAATTGGATGAATGGCAATGCCGTAAAATATCTTCAGTATCTTCGTACGGCACACACCATCTCAATACTTGATCGGTACATTGCTTAAATAAATACGGGTTATCCCATACATAACTTTTCACATCATGAAGAAATTTCTTCTTTTGTTGAAATGATAAGTTAGGGGAAAGGACGTCGCACACTATAAAATTAACGAAATCTGCATACCAAGGTGCGTCCTAAATACCACATTAGAAAAGTTACTCATCAGGAAATGTCTTATTGATATTTGTCTTATCATCCGCACTATTCCCTTCCAATCTGGACAAATGATCTGTAACTTGATTTTTTGTCCCTTTCTTATCTCTTATCTCTAAGTCAAACTATTGTAACAGCAGTACCCATCTTATCAAATGTCATTTGGCATCTTTCTTAGTCACAAGGTACTTAATGGTAGAGTGGTCTGTGTAAACTACCACTTTAGACCCAATAAAAAACGGGTCTAAACTTGTTGAAAGCGAAACTACGACCAGTAATTCTGTTTCTGTTGTGGTGTAATTCATTTAAGCTTCATTCAACGTCTTACTAGCATAGTAAACAATATGAAACATCTTATCCTTTCTCTGACCAATGACAACCCCTACTACAAAATCGCTGGCATCACACATTAACTCAAATGGTGTGTTCCAATCTGGAGCTATAATAATCAGAGCTATTATTAATTTCTTCTTCAAAGCTTCAAAGCTTGCAAACAATCTTCATCAAACTTAAACGACACATCCTTTTCTAGGAGACTACATAATGGCCTTGATATCTTGGAAAAATCTTTAATGAATCTTCTATAAAATCCTGATGTCCTAGGAAACTCCTAACTCCCTTGACTGATGAAGGCAGTGGGAGTTTCTCAATTACTTCTATTTTCGCTCTATCCACTTCAATGCCACTTGCTGAGATTTTGTGCCCTAAAACGATACCCTCCAAAACCATGAAATGACATTTTTCCTGACAGGACCCTTCCCAAATCCCTACTCTGGATCCGTGAAGTATCCCGTAGCACTCCGACAGATCTCCAACGAACCCTAGCTTAGCCTGCAGAAATTCTGTCGGAGCACCAGAACTCACTTTAGACTTCTTTTTACAAAACATTTATTAGGGGGCAAGGGTAAAATTTTTTCGTTTTCCTAATGAAAATCCGGCAGCATGTTGGCTGTTTATTAAGATATGCTACCCTGCAAGTTCAAAGCAATTTAAAACACTTCTATGGCAAACAATTCTCAACTACTAGGGGCCTCTGGCCCTCATCAACAATCAGCCACAACATGAATATATATAAAATTTCAAACTTTTATGGAAACTCAATTTTCTGAATTAAAACATTTTCATAAAACGTGCATCCAACTACTAATATGTAAACTCTATTTAGACTTACTTTAAATGTACATCATTTACACCATACTCATATACAACACATGTATGATTAGAAGTGTGAGCTATACAATAAGAAATAGTTGTCCGTCACTTGATTTGTACATCGGTCTGAGCCTCGTCTACTGGATGACTCACTCCTGCACCTGAAGGAACATTTTAAGAAATACATAGCAAACAAACGGTGAATATAACTCAATGAGATAAATAATAAATAGCTTTATAAACTAAAGTATTTTTCTGAAATACTTTTTATTTCTTTCAATTAAAACTATTTCTGAAATTCATTTTGAATTTCTTTCTAAAACTTTCTCATTTCTCGTTTTGATGGTAACCCAAGGAAACTACTCCTGTCGTGGCCGCATAAATCTCTAGCTAAGCCACTAGGAATTAGGGAATCTACCCTGTGTAATTTCCGATGTGCGACTCTGGGCACGCGTTACCCCTACACAATCGGTTTAAACTACACTACCCTATATGTGTAGAGGGTCGCTCAACTAACTCCCTCTTTTAGTTAGTAACTCTCTCATACCTACCATACACTCATAGAGCATTCTATTGGGTACTCAACTGGGGCTAGGGTAAACCATCGTCGTAAGGAAATACTTTTTTCTTTGTATTCTCAAATAATCTAGTTTTTAAGGCAAAAAGCCTAAAAACTTTAAAGTCTCATAATTTCTTTATATGAATATATATTTACTTTAGCAATTCATATAATAGGATCCAACTATATTAAAATCTATAAATCAATTACATAATGAAATAAATGCATATAACATTAAAATAAGCTTTAAACAAACTAAGCTTGAGGAGAAGTGGATTTCTACTCACAAAGCGCTTCCTGATCGCTAACTTCCAATTCGAGGAACTCTCTTCACCTCTTACACGTCTCGATGTCCGTTAGAAAAACTTCCAATTCACCTAACATTTAAATTACCAACTTATTTACTACTTCATTCCTATATAAACTCTAATGGAATTCTTTAAAACTAATTAAGCAACAATTCACTCCATCACAAGCCCTTATTTTATACCATTCATTTCCATGAAGTTTTCATGTCCAAACACATTTAAATACATACTTAAAACCACCAAATTGAAAGAAAATAAAAAGGAGGACAGCTTGTGCATTATATAGTCATACGATTACCTTTGAGTGTTACACGCATTTCATGTAATGAATTTATCATCTACGACTTAATCACCCTCAAATACACATTCAAGCACATACTTAGGACCTTAAAATCAATTTAAAATATCATAATTTCAACTTATATGCAGCTATCCTTTACTTTAGTCGAAAGTCACATGAACACCCTATTTTTGATTTTCTTTTGGCTTCAACATGTAATCACATTCCATCATGCATTTATATACTTAATAATCAATTAATCTCCATTTATTTAAACCAAACACAACCCACACACACACAAATACATACTGCCAAACACACACATAACATATACTCATTCCTTTTCACTCAACTCACGACACACACACACTTTACATAAACTCTACACAACAATTTCTTCCATTTCAGCTTTTCCAGAGTAAAAATCAACTAAACCCAACTTAACTTACTTGAGTTTGATATCAGCCACTTATCAGAGACTCTCACGGCATCCATATCTTCCATTTCAGCTGTCAAACTTGAACTACAACAACATTAACCATAACTCTTGAAATTGACAGTTTTAAACTCAAGAAAACAACTCACAAACTCAAGTTATTTCTCTTACCTACTATTCATCATCATCCTCACGCCTACCCCTGCCATTTTCCACCATTTCTTAGCTTCATCCAATTGCTTCCAGCTCAGCTTTTTATGGTCTCAGCTCACTCGAAATCGGACTTCTTTACTCGTGGTTTGTAGAGCTCGTTAATAGCCCATCGCAACTTCAGCTTCTTCCCCGTTTTTGGTCTAACTTCCTCACTTCCAGATATGGTTTTACTGGGCTGAAATCAGATGCTCGTCCAGCTCTTTTAAGCTTCCATCGAACCATGATAACACCCCTTAGTTGATTGATCTTCTTGCTTCATTTGATCGCCAAAGAGAGAGCTTGAAATTACCGAGTGAGAGGTGGTCTGTCTTCGGTCTGATTTCGGGTCTGCTGGTGAGTGTCCGACAGTCCAGATCTGAGCTGGAAAAAGACCCACTTAATTGCTTCAGAAATTGCCTAAACGCCCCTCAACTTTTCTCAATTATACCAGCTTAAATTTCAATCAACTTTTCACATGTTTACCCCTCTTTTACTAACATTTTAATTACTCTCACTTGTTCTTTTTCAATCATGTCCCTACTCATTTTAACTTATACTTAACACTGCCTAATAACCTCTTTTAATCCTCATAAACTTATATTACTCATAAAAATTTATCCCATAAAAAAAATAAATACGTTAAATCCGTCAATTTCCATAACATTTGTAATGTCGATAATATTAACCATTATTTCTCTCAAGAGTATTTCTAAAATATTCCACACTTACCAATTCATCAAATTAACCTCATAAACATTCAATTAGACTTATAATTATTCACTCACATAAAAAAAAAAAAAAAATCTCACAACGGTGGAATATTTTAAAGATATGATTGCATTTAATGTTTTTATCTCTATATAGATATATATTCCTAAGCATGAAGGACTTGGTCTTAACATTTCCCAATTCAACACTAGGTTAATCTCCGTGCACCTTTTCAGCACCTTAGCAAGATTTTGCAAGCACAAGTCAAACGAGTCCCCAAACACCGAGAAATCCTCCATGAAAATTTCCAGGAATTGCTCCACCATCTCAGAAAAAATAACCATCATACATCATTGAAAAGTTACAGGAGCATTACATAATCCAAATGACATTCTCCTATAAGCAAAGGTACTATAGAGACATGTAAAGTTTATCTTTTCCTGATCCTCAGGAGCTATGGCAATTTGATTATACCCAGAATACCCATCCAAAAAGCAATAGTATTCATGTCCAGCTA
Source organism: Dimocarpus longan (assembly GCA_022984855.1). Lineage (NCBI taxonomy): Eukaryota > Viridiplantae > Streptophyta > Magnoliopsida > Sapindales > Sapindaceae > Dimocarpus > Dimocarpus longan. The sequence goes on from CM041026.1 coordinate 3,055,650, forward strand.
ACCTATCAAGCATTTGATCAATAAAAGGTAACGAAAAATGATCCTTCCTCGTGGCTTGATTCAACTTCCTATAATCCATACAAACCCGCCAACCATTTACCACCCTTATTGGAATAATTTCATTCTTCTTTTTTGTCACCATTGTTATTCCTTCTTTCTTAGGAACACATTGAACTGGACTAATCTAAGAACTGTCAGAGATGGGATAAATGATACCTGCATCTAACAGTTTAATTATCTCATTTTTTACCACGTCTTTCATAATTGGATTCAGTCGGCGTTGAAGTTGAATGGTTGGCTTGTAATTATCCTCCATCAGGATATTGTGCATGCAGAAAGATGGGCTAATACCCCTTATATTAGCAATTGTCCATCCCAATGTTAACTTATTTGCTCTCAAAACCCACAACAATTTCTCTTCTTGAACACCATTCAGTGTTGCAGAAATGATCACTGGCAAAGTGGACGCCTACCCAATATATGCATATCGTAAATGTTTCGGGAGCGGCTTAAGTTCTAAAGTCGAAGGTTCCTCTATCGATGGCTTCAGTATCGACGATGCTAAAAGAGGTTGAGCATTATGCATATTTAACATCTCATACTTTGGAGTTGCTTCAAGTATTTTCACATAGTCTAGGACCTCTTCACGAGTCCCCTTACTTGAATATATTAATACAACTTCCAACGCATCCAATGGAGTTTCTTCATTATGTATTTCCTGAATACAATCGTGCAACACTTCCACCCTATTGCATTCATCGGTATTACTAGAAAATTTTAAAGCTTTGAAAACATTAAAGGTGACCTCTACATCTTATACTCTCATTGTCAATTGACCCTTCTGCACATCAATGACAGTCCTTCCGGTGGCTAAAAAGGGTCTACCCAGTATGATAGGAATCTCCCAGTCTTCTTCCATGTCAAGGATGATGAAATCCGCTAAAAATATAAACTTCTCCACTTTTACTAGAACATCTTCAATTATACCTTTAGGTCTCTTCACAAACCGATCCGCAAGTTGAAGTGTAACTAACGTTGGCTTGGCTTCCCATAAACTTAATATTTTGTAAATGGATAAGGGTATTAAGTTGATACTTGCCCCCAGATCACACAAGACTCTCCTTTCAAAGTTTTCTCCAATTCTACATGGTATAGTGAAACTGCCTAGATTCTTTAATTTCGGAGGTAATTTTTGCTTCAGGATTGCACTACACTCTTCTGTGAGTGCCACAGTCTCAAACTCCTTTAACTTCCTTTTCTTCGATAGGATCTCCTTCATGAACTTTACCTAACTAGGCATCTGTTCTAGTGCTTCTGTAAAAGATATATTGATATGCAGCTTTTTGAATACCTCTAGAAACTTCGAGAACTACTTATCTAGGTTTTTCTTCTAAAACCTTTGTGGAAATGGCAAAGGTGGTATATGAGATGTTTTCCCTTCTCCTTTTGGCTTTGCTGGCTCTTCTTTCTCATCCCGTTGCTCTTTTTTTGACTTCTTGTTATATATAACTACCTCCTCATCCCCTGATGATTTAGACACAATAGTAGATTTTTCCATGCTCTGATTCAACTCTTATCATTCCTTAACGTGATGGCCTTACATTGCTCATTGCTTTCCCTCATAGGTTTTGCTCCATATCACTAGGTCGATTTCCATATGATCTGCTGTTGATAGAATTAGCAAGTTGCCTTATTTGCACTTCCAAATTTGAATTGATGCACTCTAGTTCTGTAATTGAGCTTGGAATTGATTTTGCTGATTGTGTAGTTGATTCTGCTAATTCTGTAACATATTTTGTTGATTTGCATGAGAGAGTAAGTTTTTTTCATGTACTACAACATCATTTCCTCCATTGAAGGCTTCTTGACTTGAGGTTGAACTTGTTGTGGTTGACTCTGAAAACCAAATGGAAATGCAGGCTTCAATTGTGATGCTTGATCTTGATTTTGCTTCCACGAGAAATTGGGGTGATTTCCCCACCCAGGATTGTAAACATTCAAATATGAATCATTGTGTTGTTTGCTATAATTGGCTACAAACTATACTAACTCCTAATTACTTGGACAACTATCTGTTGTATGACTGCCTCCACATTCTTCACAACTAACAAATGAGTTTTGGATTACGTTAATGCTACTTGCACCCATACTACAAGCATCCAATCTCTTAGTCTAGGCAAAAACTTGAGCTGTTAATGCTGTAATCGCATCCAATTCGTGAACACCTAACATTGCTTTTCTGGGTTTCGTTCTCTCAGAAGGCCATTGATAAATGTTAAAGGACATCTCTTCGATTAGCTCAAATGCATCCTCTATATTTCTTTTTAATAGTGCACCTTCTGCTGCAGCATTCATATTGGACCTTCCAACCTCTGATAATCCTTGATAAAAAGTCTTTATTTGCATTCATTCTGGAACTCCATGATGAGGAAACTTCCTAAGCAACTCTTTAAACCTCTCCCAAGCCTCATATAATGATTTCCCTTCCCTTTGTGTGAATGCAGCAATATCATTCCTTAATTGCGCTGTTTTCGCTGGAGGAAAGTACTTGGCTAGGAACTTCTACACCAACTCATCCCATGTCGTGACAGAAGCTCAAGGCAATGAATTCAGCCAGCCCTTTGCCTTATCCTTTAATGAGAAAGGGAACAATCTCAACCGAATGACATTGTCCATCACTCCATTGTACTTGAAGGTGTCACAAATCTCTAAGAAATTTGTGATATGCTCATTTGGATCTTCATTGAGTAAACTGCAAAATTTCACTATTGATTGAACCATTTGAATGGTTGTCGGTTTGATCTCAAAATTGTTCGCTTGAATGGCTGGTCTGCGAATGCTTTGATGAATCCCTTCCACGGTAGGTATAGAATAATCTCTTAGAGGTTTGGAACCCTCGGAATGTACTTGATTATCCCCCATTTTTACTTTATGTTTCGCTAAACGCCTAGCTTTTCTTATTTCACGAACTGTTCTCTCGATTTCACTGTCGAATGGCAAGAGCTCAACACTTTTAGACCTTCGCATAAAATGTCTACCAACACCTGAAAAATGTAAAATAAAAATATTTGAAGTAAGATTGTTTCAACTAGTATTTATATTGATACTATAAAACAGCACGTTGTCTTTGGCAACGACGCCAAAAACTTGATGGGTAATTTTCTAATGCACTAATTATAATAGGTCCCGTGCAAACATACACGGTCACAACGTAATATAATGGCAAATCAAGGTCGTTCCGACAAGGACAATTGCTAAATTTTATGTATCAATTACCAAAATTGATTGAGACAATTTTATTCAAACTATCAAAACTAAAACAAAGGTAAATAAAAATATAGTTAAAAATAAAATAAAAAATAAAAAATAAAAAATTAAATAAACAATCAATTTAAATGATGAAACTAATAGCAAATTAAGAGATCTAAGGCACAATTTTACATTTTCATTTTATCAACTTATTCTCATTTTATTCTACAAATATAATACTTTTATTTTGTATTTCATCGGGTAAAACTCTAAATTAATTACCAGTCTCTTTCAAACAGTCAAGTAATATTACCTAAAATAATTAATCTACTATGTGTCTATGTAAATTAAATTATCCTGAATTCATTAAGTCTCAATTACCTACATACGATTACATAATCCCCATAGGTATATGTTTATCCTATACGAATTATGCCATTCTAACACATGATACCTTTGTCAAGCATATCATAGTCACAATATCTACCAATTAACAGGCCTTATTTAATTGACAACATTAAGTTCTAATAGAATAGAATACAAATATAAAAGAAAACAATAATCAATTAAACCAAAAAAAAATCATTGAATAAGGAGATGAAATAAATTGGCTACATTGTTGCCTTAGAAATTGAAATTAGTTCGACATGATGTTGTAATACACATGTATAAAACTAAAATAAGAGTAATTGACATTGAAATAATCAACCAAAAAGATGATATAGTCATTGTGTTGTTGTCTGAGATGCTTCTTCCTTGGAAACTTGAATAAACTGGCTCTTGACTTGGAGCACACCAACGTCTAACAATGTTGAGATTGTCTTGAGACTCCACTTCCTTTTCTTTCTTCTCTGCTACTGTCCAGAAGAAAATAAACTAGAACAAAACCTAAAAAATTCACCTCTCTAGCCGTCTACCAACCTCTTCTGTTTACGAAAAGACTTAATTTATAAGAGAAGAGAAATATTGTTCGAGCCTTGGTTGACTTCCCTTTTTTTTCTTTATTCTCTGCCAATTGCCAACAACAGCTCCCTCAGTTTCCTCCAACATGCTCTCTGTTATTACCATCTATTGATTGCTTGAATCACTACTTTGAATTCTTACCAAATTAAATTCAAGATCCTCTGCACTGACCACTTGAAACTTCCTTCAAAACTTTGATCACTTGACTAAATTATCTTCAACAAATTAGCTACGACATTAATGGTGATTCTCCACGAGTAAAATCAGCAAGAAAATTTTTCACCGCACGCTTTGATCGACTAACACTGGAATGCATGTTGTTTACACGCAAAACAAAATAAGTCTGGATGCAGCCCATGGACGCAGGCAGCAGGCCTACATATACTTCTAGCAGCCATCTGCTAGAAATATGAATGCAGCCATGACTTGCGAAAAAAATTATGAAAAACCCCCTTAACTTTCAAAAATTATACTTTTACCCCTCAACGTTCAAAAATTACACTTTTATCCCAAAAAATTACAGTTCAGTCCTTGCATTCAATTTATGCACAAAACACTCATAAAACATTAGAACACTCATATTTCACTCGGGTTTTCATCACAAAAGCATAGGCTAAGGGTATATAATCGTGTGTAATTTTAGCCCAATCATCAACCTATGCTCTGTCCTTTGCTGTTAATAGCTTGTAGAATGAGCTTGTATTTTACCAACTTACAGCTCATCTAACGAGTTTCTCACCTCTTTTTACCAACTTAGAGCCTATAGCTCTTATTCTTATTTCACCACCTTATAGTCCTTACTTCGAGCTCCTTATTTGCTTTCATCAAGTCCCTAGGTCTATCTTATTCAATTCTCGTTTCTCGCAATGTCCAACTTGTAGCAGGATAGTCCGCGAGATCTTCCAGCTCAGAGGTCGCTTTATCATCAAGTCTTACTCACAACTCTAGATTTCTTAACATGAGGTCTGGCATTGCAACTCCCAAAGCGACCTCAAGCTCATGGCCTTTAGTTCAAAATTTGAGTTCTCATATAAAAATCCTTTCATTATTTCACCAAAGGGGTATATTAGCACATTTCTCTAGTCTGTACATATGAACAATAATAACATTAAGAGGGTGTATTACAAAAGGCCTTTGATCCTTTTTAAGTACTAAAGGACATCTTTATCCTTTTAATTAGATGTTGGTTTTTGTTGCTTCTTCCTTGTTTATTATCTTTGTTATTTCTTTGCCCTTTAAATTTAGTCATACCTTATGAAACTTGGGATCATCCTATGTAGTGAAAGAGAAAGTATTAACATTTATATGATATGTACATAGGCATATGCATTAAAAGAAGTGTGTTTCTAAATAGCATTCTGAAAAAAAAAAAATGAGAGAATCACAAGTTTTATAATGCCTATATGTACAAGGGGAGGTGGAAGTAAATGGAAAAAGAAAGTATTAAATTGAAAAATTCTGTGAAAAAAAAAAAAGAGAGAAGGGAGAAGTTATGATGAATTAAAGAGAATAAATAAAGTACTTTAGTATGATCTTAAATTCTTGTTGAACCTGTCCCTTAAAATTTCTTACATACCAATTAATTATAGCCTAAATACAATCTTTAATAAAGCCTATTGATCTTCAAGACGAAGTCCAATTTGAGAGTTGAAGTATGTCATCATGCTTTATCTACATTCTTAATATTTGATTCCAATAATGAGATCTATTCACTTAAAAGCGCGGTTCTTTTTAAACATCTATATTCATATGTGATGTAAATGATGCTTGCTATGCCTTTACATAACCTCTATCACATATGATTGCATGAGTGTTTGCTTTAGGATTCATGAGAGTTATGAGTGATTTCTTGTGAGGATTAGAGTCGAGGCGAAATAAGTTAATGACGTGTGAATATGGTGTTTTGAAATGAAACTGCTTTGAGAGTGGTGTGAGATTATTGATGATTGTGTTTTAGATCATTAGTGACTTATCTTTAGTCCTGATATAAAATCATACATATATGAGATTTCCGTTAATTTGCATTTAGTGAGATATTGATGAGTTATGGGTAGAACCTTTTAACGTTTGTAGGTATCATTGCTGGTAAACCCTCAGGAGACATAACTCCTCCTACTAGAGACACCTAGAGGTTTAAAGGCTTGTAGCATACACTTAATGCCATTGTGTTTACCTACGAAAATAGATTGTGTTTTTATTTTCTGTGCTTTTAGCTTAGGTTGTTATTTTTAGTTTTGTTTGAGGACAAGCAAAATCTTAAGTTTGGGGGTGTGATAACTCTATTTTTATAGAGTTATTTTATCTTTTTAAATCTGAATTCTTGCTTAGTTCTTGATATTTTTTTTTATTATTAAGTAAATTATTACATCTTTTTGTATTTTTCATTTTCAGAATAAAATTGATGAAAAAATCGTATGTAGACCCCACCAAGTACTATTGTTCGTGACAAATTCATCGCTGTAAAATGAATGTCATTCGAAGTAATTCATCGCCTCAAGAATAACTCAAATCAGATATTACATAAATAAGTTAGCGTAGTTTAAAGATCGTGTATTCTAAAAATAAATATTATGTCACGCTGATGTAAGGACTTATGTCATTATGATGTAATGAGAACTATGATGTAAGCAATTATGTAATATGAAAGTTGACTTGTATGAGGTAGGTGAACCATGATGTGAGCTATGATGTAATAAGAAAGTTGACTTGCATGAGGTAGGTGAACCATGATGTAAGCGATAATGCAGAAAGGTAAAAAATTAGGAAGAGATGATGCATATGATGATGTAATTAGAGGTGATATTTGCTTATAAATAGGCTTTAGAATCATCATTCCAAGCATCTCATCAGAAACCAAAATAACTAATAGATTAGAGAAAGTGAGAGCTTGGAGAGAAGGAGCAAAGCAGAGGAAGAAAATAGATTAGAGAAAGCGAGAGCTTTGAGAGGAGGAGCAAAGCAGAGGAAGAAGTTCTACGACAAAGCTTCAATCCATCACGTTTTCTTATCTTTTGTGATGTTTAATTTTCTAGTCTTTATGAATTTCAATTTAAGTATAGAGTAGATTTATCTTTCTAAGGTTATGATGTAGCCTAACTTTGATGTTCCAACATTTAGTTCAATTCAATTAAAAATTTTCTATCTTGGTTGATGCATTTAATACTGTCCTTAATGTTTCTAAATAACTGGCCACTATTTAGTTGAATTGTTAATCATAATGATAGCAGAAGTTGATTTATGTGTCTAATTCATTATATTGAATGTCATAAATTACATATAGGAGAGGAATATACATGTATGGTTTGTGTAGTCTATAAAAGATATCCATAAATCTTAATGAATCATTTAATGTTTTGATTTGCATGGGAATATAGCAGTTAAGCTTTATAGGGTATTTTCCTTAGACCTTGGGAGGAGCTATGTAAATAATTCAGAGAATCTCGACTAGCAACCAAATAATTAATTTTTGATTAAAAAGAACAAAGGGGAGGAACAGATTAGTTATGGTGAAATCAGAATCTTAGAATTTTCATCTATTAAATTAATTTAAGTAAAAATTCATTTATATTTGTAGTTAAATTTAATTGTATTTTTCTTTTCCTTTAATCGAATTTCGTTTGTCAAATAAAACTTGAGTTACTTTAATTTTGGACATTAATTAACAACAATCCTCGTGAAAGGATACTTCTCTCATCATTAGATTACTTAATCGGCTCGTCTACTTGCGATTTTTCATGACAAAATGCAATTAGCACCCAAATCTTCTTACAAACAAGGCCAAAATGTAGATGTACATTGAGGATCTCCATCTGAAATAATAGATATCAGTGCCCCATGAAGACAAACTATCTCATCTATATAAATTTTAGCTAATCTATTCAAAAGATAATTATTATGAATAAGTATAAACTGTGTAGATTTCATAAGTCGATCCATAATCACCCATATAGTATCATGACCACTCTAGCTATGAGGAAGTCCTACCAGAAAATTCATAGTAACATATTCATATTTCTATTCAGGAATAGTAAGTGGTTGAGAAAGTCCCACAGGCTTTTGATGCCCTGCTTGATTTGCTGACAAACTAAATATTTGAAGACAACAACCGCTATCTCCCTTTTCATGCCTTGCCACCAATATGTTTTTTCAATGTACAGTACAGTTTAGTGCTTCCTGGATGCATTGCATAGGCTAAAAAATAAGCTTCTTCCAAAATTTTCTTCTTCAATCCCTTGATATTAGGTACACAACGTTTAAGGCCAAAACTAACACACCATCATATCTTAACGACAAATCCTTTAGTTGCTGAGTCTCCATTTCTTCCTTTAATTTAACTAAATAAGGATCTTGGGCCTGTAATTCTCAAATGCGGTTAATGAGAATTGGTCGAACTTAAAATATAGCTAGCAATAGTCTTGAATTTGTTGTCGCTAAGTTAACTTTTAAAGATCTTAATTCAACAAATAATAAAGGGTACACTGTCCTTAAATATGCAACTGAACTTGTGGATCTTTGGCTAAGGGCATCTGCTACTATATTTGTTTTACCAAGATGTTACTCTATCGTACAATTATAATCTTTAATGAGTTCGACCCACCTTTTTTGTCTCAAATTAAACTCTTTCTAGGTGAAAAGACACTGCAAACTATTGTGGTCAGTGAAAATCTGACAAGTGACCTTATATAAGTAATGCCTCCAAATCTTTAATACAACTGTAATAAGCTCTAAATCATGTGTTGGAAAGTTCATTTCATGCTTCTTTAATTGCCTGAAAGCATAAACTATCACATTTCCATGTTGCATCAACACACAACCCAAGCCCTCCCTAGAGGCATCATTGTAAATCACAAACACATCAGTACTTGATGGAAGTGCAAATATTGGAATAGAAGTTAACCTCTTCTTCAATTCTTCAAAACTTTTTTGGCAAGCTTTTGACCAAACAAACTTCAAATCTTTATATGTTAATCTTGTTAACAGTGTCACTATTTTAGAAAATCCCTCTACAAATCTTTGATAATATTCAATTAAACCCAAGAAACTTTTGATTTTCACCACACTAGTAGGTTGTTCCCAATTCACTATAGCTTCAATTTTTTGAAGATCCATATAAATACCATCAGTTGAGATCACATAACCTAAAAATGTAACTCTATCTAGTGAGAATTGACACTTGCTAAACTTGGCATAGAGTTTATTATCTCTCAGGGTTTGCAAGATAATTATGTGATGTTCTACATACTCCTCTTTACAACTAGAATGTATCAGACACAATCACGAATTTATCTAAATAGAGGTGGAAGGTTCTATTCATTAGATCCATAAAAGCCGTTAGGGCATAGTTAACCCAAAAGGCATAACCAAAAACTTATAATGCTCATAATGAGTTATAAAACTAGTTTTAAGTATATCATAATTCCTGATCTTAAGCTTATAGCAACCTGAACATAAATCTACCCATTTGCACCCTGAAGTTGATAAAACAAGTCATCAATACGAGGAATGGGTACTTGTTACACATTGTTTGTAAACCCCTATATTTGATTTTACATTTCCTAGCTTTAGAAGCTAATTTATCGAATAAAAAGGGCAAAACAGTCAATTAATGAATAAAAAATATAAATAAATGGCAAAGTTGTAAAACTTTAATTAAGTGAATTTAACAATTTAATTATATGAGAATTTGATTGATTACTTAAAAACCAATTGACTTTTATTAGTGAATTAAATGAGTAAGGGTAAGATGGTAATTTAGGTCATTAGTGACTATATAAATATGTGTGTTGGTGATAGTCACCAACACTTAGTGAATTTTGAAGAAGCAAAAGCCGAGAGAATTGAGAGAGTTGAGGGAGAAGGGACAGCAACATTTGAGCGAAAAGAAGCAAGTCAAATTTCATCTTATTTGAAGCTTCAAACCCATTTTTCTTCTTGTTTCAAGCTAGGATATCATACCCTAAGTAAAGACTAGGTAAGATTCCACCACTTCCTTTAAGTTTCATGATAGTAGGGAGTGTATGATAGTGATTGGGTTATGTGGTAAAATAATGGATTTGATTGCTTTCCTAGTATGTTGATGATGAGATTGTGGTTCCAATCAAGGTTGTATGTATATATAACTAAGAAGAGAAGCTATTTGGTATTGAACCATGCATGAAATGGTAGGTTAAGGTTTATGGGAGAAACCCAAATTTGTGACTTAAACCTTGCAAAAAATGAATTAAATGTAGACTAAGTGTTTGATTAATTATTTAAGAGAATCATAAAGCAAAAATCTTAAAAATCGAAAGAAGCAATATGTTGAGTACATGTGTGTAGGTGTCATGGCCAAGGATTTGTGTGTGATGATATTGTGTTTTTTATCCCTTTGAGTCTTCAGTCATGTGTAATCAATGTTAAAAAAACGTATAACAATGTTAGATTTGAAGAAAAGAAACTAGATCTCATTGTTGTGCATTTCGGCTTGATGAAGGGCATTAATTTACTCATGTGTTTGGTTGATGTTTATGACATATTTAGGGTCTTAAAAGCATGCCTAAATGAATGAAAATCAAGAAAATTAAAATGGATACATATGGTTTCATAAATGGCCTACGATCTAGTAAATAGTGAAATAGTTGTAGAAGGAAAGAATAGGCAATTGAAAAGGCCATAGTGAGTTGACCTATTTGAGATTAATTGGGATTGTTTTAGACCTCAAAACATACCTAAATGTCATAGCAAACCATAGAAATTTGAAGGGAAAGGTTCGGATAAAATTGAGTAAGATATGGCTTAAATAGTGTCCATATGTAGTCGTAGAGTGAGTTGAGAATGTAAATACATTCTTTGATGTATGAAATGAATGTATTCAATCGTAATTGAGCTAAAGAACCTTAGATATGAAAGAAATGACATCATCGCATGTGTAATGCAAAAATTTGCATAAAAAAGTATCGAAAAATAGGTGTTTTTCATAGGTTTCACCCTTCGATACTTAGAATTTTTCAAAATCTTTTTATAGGTGACCTACATGAGAGATAAGTGACATCAGCAGTACACACTCAGTATGGACAGTTAGTGGAGGCTGCTACCAGGGTTGAACGAAGTGTGAAAACCGCCTCTCAACGAAAGAAATTCGAACAAAAGCATAGTTGGATAGGTAGCCGAAAAAAGGGCCGAGTAAAGTGGCCAATAGCAATCAGAGGCCAGCCTGGTCTAATAGTCGACGACAGAGTCAGAGGCGCCAGACCAATCAGAGCTCGGTATAGTCGTCAGGAGGGTCCAAAAGCTGACAGAGTTAAAGGGGGAGACCTGCTTGCAGCAGATGTGGTCAATCACACCCCGGCAAGTGCTTTCAGTGCAGGACCGAGTGTTTCAAGTGTGGACAAAAGGCCCACTTCATACGAGACTGTCTTAGTGTAATAGCATCAAGCCTAGCAAAAGCTAGATCCACAGTGCAGGGACAAACCAACGGGGGTTGTGGACCAGGGAGGGAAGGTCCCTATATTAGAGCAGCTACATCCCCAAAGTTAGCTATAGGTGGACCGAGCAGAGGGATGCCACCTCGAGGACAGCTTGGTCGACCTCGTAGCCAAGTAGCCAGAGTATATACCGTAACACAGCAGTAGGCAGATGCCGCTTCCGATGTGGTTATAAGTATACTTACATTATTTGATTCTGATGCACATGTACTGGTGGATCCAAGAGCCACCCATTCCTTTGTCTCTAGGGATTTTATTGATAGAGTTGGGGTAGAGTTGAGACCAACTGAGTGTAATATGGTGGTATCACTTCCCACGGGAGATTCGCTTCTTACAGATAGAGTCTATGTGGGAAATAAAGTGAGTATAGCAAGTCGAGAGTTCGAGGCTAATTTGATAGTGCTCAATATACATGACTTTGATGTTATATTGGGCATGAACTGGTTGTCGAAACATCGCGCAACAATAGACTGCTATAGAAAAGAAGTTAAGTTTAATAAACCTGGAGAACCAGATGTGGTTTTTTATGGTGTAAGAAAGCTACTCTCTATAAGTTTGATAAGTGCAGTAAAAGCTAACAAGATGCTTAGGAAGGCCTATCAAGGGTACCTAGTATATGCATTGGAAGCCGGTAGCAATGAGTTACAGTTAACAGAGGTTCTAGTTGTTAATGAGTTCCCAAATGTCTTCCCAGAGGAACTACCAGGGTTGCCACTGGATAGAGAGATTGAGTTCGAAATTGAGCTAGCTCTTGGTACTGAGCCTATCTCGATAACGCCATATCGAATGGCACTTGCAGAGTTAAAAGAATTAAAGGTTCAAATGGAAGAATTATTAAGTAAGGGATTTGTGAAGATGAGTACATCACCATGGAGAGCTCTAGTGTTATTTGTAAAGAAGAAAGATGGGAGCCTCTGATTGTGTATTGATTACAGGCAGCTCAATAGGGTTACTATCAGGAATCAGCATCCGTTGCCACAGATAGACGAACTGTTTGATCAGCTCCAAGAGGCCAAGATATTCTCGAAAATAGATCTTCAGTCGGGGTATCATCAGTTGAAGGTACGTAGGGAAGATGTTCCTAAGACGGCCTTTGGAACTCATTGTGGGCATTACGAGTTTCTAATGATGCCATTGGGATTGACAAATGCTCCATCGGCTTTTATGGACTTGATGAACAGAGTCTTCAGTCCTTACCTGGACAAGTTTGTAATAGTCTTTATAGATGACATTTTGGTGTATTCAAGTAGCCGTGAAGAGCATGTTGAGCACTTGAGGATTGTATTATAGACGCTAAAGGAGCATTAACTTTATGCGAAATTCAGCAAGTGCTAGTTTTGGCATGATCAAGTAGTATTTTTGGGACATGTGGTATCAGCGGAAGGGATATTCGTAGACCCCAGAAGATAGAAGTCGTAGTAAATAGGAAGCCACCCACAAATGTGACAAAAGTCCGAAGCTTCTTGGGCTTAGTAGGGTATTACTAGACGTTCATGGAATGGGTTCTCAAAGATAACTACTCTGTTGACCAGGTTAACAAGAAAATAAGAGAAGTACTTATATGGAGACACTACTTATATGGAATACCCTACAGAATCTTCACTAACCATAAGAGTTTGCAATATCTGTTTAGTCAGAAAGAGTTAAATATGAGGCAGAGATGATGGGTTGAACTTATTAAAGATTATGACTGCACCATCGAATACCATCCAGGCAAAGCTAACGTGGTAGCAGATGCGTTGAGCAGAAAGCCTACCAGTCCTCTAGCTTAGATAAGAGCAAAGCACCTTCCAATGTTAGTAGAGTTGAGATCGATAAGGGTCAGATTGGAGACGATGGATTCAGGTGCCTTATTAGTCGCTTTTCATGTTCTTCCAGTGTTGGTTGATCAAGTAAGATAGTTACAAGCCCAAGATCCCTACTTAATTAAGATAAGGGGTAAACTAAAGGCGGGGCAACCAAGTAGCTTCACGTTGAAAAGTGATTGGACATTGATGTTCGGGCAGCGACTATGTGTGCCAGACGTAAAAGAACCAAAGAGAGAAATCATGGAAGAGACTCATTCATCAACCTATGCCATGCACCTAACGAGTACTAAGATGTATAGAACTCTGAAAGGCCACTACTGGTGGAAAGGAATGAAGAGAGAGATAGCGAAGTTTGTATCTAGGTGTCTAACCTGCCATCAGATCAAAGCAAAACACCAAAAACCAGTAGGGTTATTACAGCCTCTACCTATTCCGAAATGGAAATAGGAGAGGACGACAATGGATTTTGTAGTATGACTACCCTGGACTCAAAGCGGACATGATGCCATTTGGGTGATAATTGATAGGTTGACAAAGTCCACTCATTTTCTAGCCATCAAGAACACTTACTCCCTGAAGAAACTAGCTCAGTTATATGTAGACGATATTGTGAGATTACACGATGCACCAATGTCCATTGTGTCAGACCGAGATCCTCGATTTACTTCCAGATTCTGGCCAAAGTTACAGGAGGCCATGGTCACCAGATTACACTTCAGTATGGCCTTTCACCCTTAGACAAATTACTAATAAGAAAGAACTATCCAGACTCTCGAAGACATGTTGAAAGCTTGTGTAATGGAGTTCAGAGGAAGTTGGGATAATCATCTACCATTAATAGAATTTGCCTACAACAATAGTTAGCAGTCTAGCATTGCCATGGCACCGTACAAATCATATGGTAGAAAATATAGAACCCCAATTTGCTACGATGAAGTAGGTGAAAGAAAGTTGATTGGTCCAGAGATTGTCCAAGCGACAATCGAGAAAATAAATGTGATTAGAGAAAGATTGAAGATAGCAAGTGATAGATAGAAAAGCTACGCGGACAATCGAAGAAGATATTTAAAGTTTGAAGTGGGTGACAAAGTATTTTTGTGAATTTCACCATGGAAGGGTATTTTGAGATTCGGGAAATGTGGAAAACTGAGTCCTCGATATATAGGGCCATACGAGATAGCAGCAATAGTGGATGAATTAGCCTATCGGTTGAAGCTACCTTCAGACCTAGTAAATTTTCATGACGTGTTCCACGTCTCTATGCTTCGTAAGTATGTAGCTGATCCATCGCATATCCTAAAAGAGCAACTGATCAAGTGAAGGAGAACTTGACCTACGAAGAACAACTAGCGGAGATCTTGGATCGTAAGGAACAAGTACTGCCCACAAATTGATTCCACTAGTGAAAGTATTATGGTGAAATCACGAATTAGAAGAAGCCACATGGGAGCCTGAAGAACAGATGTGCTCCCAGTATCCACAATTATTTGAATCAGGTATATGGTTTAAAATTTCGATACCGAAATTTTAATAAGGAGGGGAGAAATTGAAAACCCCTATATTCAATTTTATGTTTCTTAGCTTTCGAAGTTAAGTTACCGAATAAAAAGGGCAAAACAGTCAATTAATGAATACGAAATATAAATAGATGACAAAGTTGTAAAACTTTAATTAAGTGAATTTAACAATTTAATTATATGAGAATTTGATTGATTACTTAAAAACCAATTGACTTTTATTAGTGAATTAAATGACTAAGAGTAAGATGGTAATTTAGGTCATTAAGTGACTATATAAATATGTGTGTTGGTGATAGTTACCAACACTTAGTGAATTTTGAAGAAGCAAAAGCCGAGACAATTGAGAGAGTTGACGGAGAAGGGATGGTAACATTTGAGGGAAAAGAAGCAAGTCAAATTTCATCTTATTTGAAGCTCCAAACCCATTTTTCTTCTTGTTTGAAGCTAGGGTATCATACCCTAAGTAAAGATTAAGTAAGATTCCTCCACTTCCTTTAAGTTTCATGATAGTAGGGAGTGTATGATAGTGATTGGTTTATGTGATAAAATAATGGATTTGATTGTTTTCCTAGTATGTTGATGATGAGATTGTCGTTCCAATCAAGGTTATGTGTATATATAACTAAGAAGAGAAGCTATTTGGTATGGAACCATGCATGAAATGGTAGGTTAGGGTTTATGGGAGAAACCCAAATTTGTGACTTAACCCTATCAAAAAATGAATTAAATATAGACTAAGTGTTTGATTAATTGTTTAAGAGAATTGTAAAGCAAAAATCTTAAAAACCGAAACAAGCAATATGTTTGGTACATGTGTGTAGGTGTCACGGCTAAGGATTTGTGTGTGATGATGTTGTGTTTTTTATCCCTTTGAGTCTTAAGTCATGCATAATTAATGTTAGAAAAACATATGACAATGTTAGATTTGAAAAAAAGAAACTAGATCTCATTGTTATGCATTTCGACTTAATGAAGGGCATTAGTTTACCCATGTGTTTGGTTGATGTTTATGACATAATTAATTTCTTAAAATCATGCCTAAATGAGTAAGAATCAAGGAAATTAATATGGATACATATGGTTACATAAATGGCCTACGATCTAGTAAATAGTAAAATAGTCGTAGAAGGAAAGAATAGGCAATTAAAAAGGCTATAGTGACCTGACCTATTTGAGATTAATTGGGGTTGTTTTGGACCTCAAAACATACCTAAATGTCATAGCAAACCATTGAAATTTGAAGGGAAAGGTTCGAATAAAAATTGAGTAAGATATGGCTTAAATAGTATCCATATGTAGTTGTAGAGTGAGTTGAGAATGTAAATGAATGTATTCAATCATAATTGAGCTTAAGAACCTTAGATATGAAAGAAATGACATCCTCGCATGTGTAATGCAAAAATTTGCATCAAAAGGTATCGAAAAATGGGTGTTTTTCATAGGTTTCAACCCGATACTTAGAATTTTTCAAACCTTTTTACGGGTATGAGAGATATGAGAGATAGGGAGATGATTGGAGCAAAAATTGAGCAACAAAAACATAGAGGTTAGTCCCTACATAGCATTTGGCCAAAGGGGGTGCAAAATCTTGATTTTTCGTTCCATGCTTCCAAGCATTTTTGAGAGTGTTCATAGGTGATAATAAGTGAGACTTATACAAAGAAATCAGAATCAGGAAGCTTTGGTTAAGTTAGAATCGAGTCGGGGAATTTGTAGTGAAAAAAAGGCTTTAAAAGAGTTAGTGGGTTAAAGGCAATATATATAACTTTATGTTGCTCATTTTAGCACACTCTAAGTGAAAATATGTTATGTAGGTGACGAGCAGGCTAGCGGAGCATGGGAGGCTCGGTGACGAGTATAACCCGCTTGGATTGAGGTAAGTGTTTTATCGCTTGCGTTGTTTCAGTTCTTCATTTAAGTATATATCATTATAACTTGATAAATTCAAAATTGATTTTCAAAACTATGAGTTAAAGTGTTATAAAATGATCCTTATGTCAGATCTAGAAAAGAGAAATTAAAAATAAAATGTTTTCCAAAAGAGATGAGTAAAGAGTTTCGTAAGCCCATGTATATACCCTGAGCATATTCGAGATTTAGCGCTACATGGTGATACAGAAAATTCTGTCCGTAGTCACTCAGTTTTTCATAATATCTAGCGCTATATGTACGATATAGATAATTCCGTACATGGTCGCTAAGATATAGAGAGATTTCTAGAGACATGTTATGATGCAAAAAATTTCATAAGTAGTCGTTTAGATTTACAGTTTTGGCACTACGTGGCGATACAGAAAATTCTGCATTGTA
Source organism: Dimocarpus longan (assembly GCA_022984855.1). Taxonomy (NCBI): domain Eukaryota; kingdom Viridiplantae; phylum Streptophyta; class Magnoliopsida; order Sapindales; family Sapindaceae; genus Dimocarpus; species Dimocarpus longan. The sequence goes on from CM041026.1 coordinate 3,072,963, forward strand.
GTTGCTCAGATTTGAGATTATTTTCACACTACGTTTGTGATTTAGTAAATTTTGCATTATAGTGATTGAGATATCTCAGTAGCTTCTTGTTTGGCGTTAGTCGAAAACTACCACATGATGGTTTGTGTGCATTAGGGGTGTACATGGAGTTTTTAGAAAGAAAAGTTTTAAAAACAAATCGAAAAATGTTAATATTCGAATAAGTTATGAAATTGTATATAGTTATATGATTATATTGTTACATTATCTTTATATGCTGAACTAACACTTCTATCTTTTGTGTAGCTTGTGTATTTTAGTAGGTGTTTGTACGAGCAGTATTGCATCAAAGAAATCATCGTTGATAAATTTTAAATGGGAGCCAAATAGACGAATCATATAAATGTCGAACATATTTTGATGTTATTGTAAATAACTTAGCTAAATGTTTGCATATCTAATACATGAACATTTCAACTTTGTAAACCCTTATTATGATATGCATATATATATATATATACATGTTTGCGTATTTGCACATAATATACATCTGTCACGTGAGATTTGTTAAATTAAATTGCATTGCGAAATGTGATTGAGTTACATGGTTGCCAAATTGAATGAGAAAATGTATGTTTGTGGAACAAAAAGAAGTTGGGTGGTGATTTGAAATAGTGGAAGTGTATTTTCTTTACAGGTAAATTTTAGGAATATTAAAGATATGGTTGTTGTGCTGACGAAATTTTTATAAAACTTGTTTTAAGAAAATGCGAAAAATTTACACCAACCCAACTATTTTCAAAGAAAACAAATTTTCCATTTAAATAAAAAAAATCAAACGGGCAAGATTAAGGGGTTCGTTTTGCGGATCACTTTAATTTGACAAGTTGGGTTACGAGAGGTCCGTTAAAGTGCCCGACGAGGCCCTCTAGATAAGAGTTTAAAGAGAATCTGGTTTAGGTCTTGTCAAGTTAGTATCAGAGCTAGGTTTTTGAAAGATTTGAGATTAAGTTTCAAAGAAAAGATTTAAATTATTTTATGCATGAGTTTATATATGAATCATGCATTGAGTTTTAAAGAAAGTTTAATGCTATTTTATGTCGAGTTTTCTTGAAATTACCTAAGCTATGCTTTCCTAGATAGCAAGAGTTAAGCATAATGTTATAAGAGTAAGCTTGAGTATTGCATGAAATTATAAAGCTAGTTTATGCTGAGTTATTATTCTAACACTTGTATTCTTTTGTTTATTGTGCCTATATAGAGCACATATAGTGATGCAGTGACGTACCCATCCTAGCATGAAGAGGGCTGCCGCAGAGGCACCTATACCAGAGGAAGAGCATGTTGACGAGTCGATCAATGTGCCAGTAAGTTCTTCCCACCTAAAGCCATCCAGATCAGAGCCTGCCCTAGGACATATGGAGCAGATGGCGTAGATGCTAGCAGCGGCACTCCAATAGCCACAGAAGACAAGCATATTGATAAAGCGCGCACTATCCTGGTTAGAGACTAATGAAGAGATATGCAAAGTTATGGGTTGTAGTGAGGATCAGATGGTGACATTTTCAACGTTCCTCCTTAAGGACCAAGAAAAAGATTGGTGGAGAGCCCACCAGAGAGCACATCCAGCTGGGGTGTCATGGGCAAATTTCAAGAAGGAATTCACCGACAAGTTATTTCCCAAATGTTACAAGGATGCGAAGATAGAGGAGTTCTTCCACTTAGAGCAGGGGAGTTCTACAGTGGCAGAGTACGAGAGGAGGTTCTCTAAGCTCGTTCACCTGATCCCTTTCATTTAATAAAATGAAGAGCAGAAGATCAACAAGTTCATAGCTGGATTACACCCGAGGATCAGGGCATACGTGACATCAGCAGTACACACTCAGTATGGACAGTTAGTGAAGGCTGTTACCAGGGTTGAGCGAAGTGTGGAAATCGCCCCTCAGCGAAAGAAATTCGAACAAAAGCGTAGCTGAATTGATAGCCAGGAAGGAGGGCCAAGTAAAGTGGCCAAGAGCAGTCAAAGGCCAGCCTGGTCTGACAGTCGACGATAGAGTCAAAGGCCCCAAACCAGTCAGAGTTCGGTCCCATCGTCAAGAGGGTCCAGAAGCCAATAAAGTTGAAGGGGCAGACCTACTTGCAACAGATGTGGTCGATTGCACCTCGACGAGTGCTTTCAAGGTAGGATCGGGTGTTTCAAGTGTAGACAGGAAGGCCACTTCATGCAAGACTATCTTAGTGTGGTCGTATTGAGCCCAGTAGAGGCCAGATCCATAATGCAGGGACAGACCAGCGGGGGTCGTGGACCAGAGAGGGAAGGCCCCCAGACTAGAGCAGCTACAGCCCCAAAGATAGCTACAGGTGGACCGAGCAGAGGGATGCCACCTTGAGGACAGCTTGGTCGACCTTGCAGCCAAGCAGCCAGAGTATATACCGTAACACAGTAGTAGGCAGATGCCGCTCTCAATGTGGTTACAGGTACACTTACATTATTTGATTCTATGCACATGTATTAGTGGACCCAGGAGCCACCCATTCCCTTTTCTCTAGGGATTTTATTGATATAGTCAGGGTAGAATTGAGACCGGCTGAGTGTAGTATAATGGTATCACTTCTCATGGGAGATTTGCTTCTTACAGACAGAGTCTATGTGGGAAATAAAGTGAGTATAGCAGGTTGAGAGTTCGAGGCTGATTTGATAGTGCTCAATATACATGACTTTGATTTTATATTGGGCATGGACTGGTTATTAAAACATCACGCAATAATAGACTGCTACAGAAAGAAGTTAAGTTTAGTAGACTTAGGGAACCAGAAGTGGTTTTCTATGCTGTAAGGAAGCTACTCTCTATGAGTTTGATAAGTGTAGTAAAAGCTAACAAGATGCTAAGAAAGGCCTATTAGGGGTACCTAGAATATGTAGTGGAAGCTAGTAGCAATGAGTTACAGTTAACAGAGGTTCCAGTTATTAATGAGTTCCCAGATGTCTTCCTAGATAACCTACCAAGGTTGCCACCAGACAGAGAGATTGAGCTCGAAATTGAGCTAGCTCTTGGTACTAAGCCTATCTCGATAGCGCCATATCGGATGGCACCTACGAAGTTAAAAGAATTAAAGGTTCAAATGGAAGAATTATTAAGTAAGGGATTTGTGAAGACGAGCACATCACCATGGGGAGCTCCAGTGCTATTTGTAAAGAAGAAAGATGGGAGCCTCCGATTGTGTATTGATTACAGGGAGCTCAATAGGGTTTCTATCAGGAATCGGTATCCGCTGTGACGGATAGACGACCTATTTGATCAGCTCCAAGAGGCTAAGGTATTCTCAAAAATAGATCTTCAGTCGGGGTATCATCAGCTGAAGGTGCGTGAGGAAGATGTTCCGGAGATAGCCTTCCAAACTCGCTATGGACATTAAGAGCTCCTAATGATGCCATTTGGATTGACAAATGCTCCCGCAGCTTTTATGGACCTGATAAATAGAGTCTTCAGTCTTCATAGATAACATTTTGCTGTATTCAAGTAGTTGAGAATAGCATGCTGTGTAAGCCCTTATTCTCATTCTTTGAACTCCCTACTAATAGAAGATAGATTATACAATGAAACTACTAAAGTCATCAATAGTTCAAGTAAACATTGCTAAAGTTATTTGATGCATAATAGAACATAAATATAATAAGGGGCAAAAAGGGTCATTTTGCCAAATAAATAATCATATATATACATAAGTGATTAAAAGACATAAATTGTGGGAAATCGTGAAATTCCTAAAAGTTAATGGAATGCCATGAGATTAGTTCAAAGTGGGAGGACATTTGGTGAAATTTTAACTAGTGGCATAGCTTATAATTAACAATCAAACTTTAAGGGCATTTTCCTAAATTGAGGCCTATATATATATATGAGTTAGTAGTCCTGACACTTAGAAAAATTTGAGACAAAATTAAGAGAGTGAGAGAGTTTAGGGCGGCAAAGAAGAGAAGGAAAGAGAGAGGGAGATTCAAGGCCATTTCAAGTAATCTAAAGCTCCAAAATCAAGTTGCAAGGTGATCTAAGCTAGAGAAACAAACCCTAAGCAAATTTGAGGTAAGTTTCCATGAATTTCTTTAAGTTTAATGTTTGTTGGGTTGTAAGATGTGTTGATTGATGAAGTTAGTTTTGATATGTATTTTGATGTGGGATTTCCTTGAAATCAAGTTTAGAATTTTATTAGTATAGGAAGGAAGCTTGATTTACAAGGAACCATACATGAATGATGATGTAGAGTTTATGTAGAGAAAACCCTAACTCTTGATATAGGCTTGTAGGAAGTAAATTGAGTTGTAAATAATGCGTTTGATGAAAAGCCTAAGTGAATATCAATGTGAAAACCTTGAAATCTTAGAGAAGCAAAATGATGTGTGGTGGTGTGTGCTAAAGTGGTTCGGCCAAAGAAGGGAGTATGTGACCCCATTATGTTTTAATCCTTTGAGCCTTAGTTCATGCATATTATGAGTTAGAAAAGCTATTAGAAGTGTTAGAATTAAAAAAGGAAAGACATACAGATAAGTTGAGAATTTCGAGCTCTATGAATGGGCCATAGAGACCTGACCTATTTGAGCTTAGTTGGGGTTGTTCTAGACCTTAAAACATGCCTAGGAATTATAGAAAACCATAGGAATTGGAAGGGAATAATTCCAATAAAAATTGAAAAAGTTATGGCTAAAATAGTGCATGTATGACGTCATAATGTGAAATATGAATGTAGATGCATTCTTTAATGCATGAAATGAATGTAATTGATCATAATTAAGTAAAAGAACCTTAGATACGAAAGAATTCAATTCGTCGCATGTAGGATGCAAAAATATGCATCAAAAAGTGCCCGAAAAAGGGCTTTTTTCTTAGATCTGACATTCAAACGATAGAATGTTTTGATGAAATTTTACGAGTGACCATAATGTGAGATAAGAGGACCGTAGGAAAAAGAACAAAAGAAAACGGAGCCCCAAGTAGGGCTATGCATTCAATTCGGGTTTAGAGGGTCCAAAATCGGTGATTTTGAGTTTTGGGCTTCCGGTGACCATTCTAAGCATTCCGGATGTCCCTAGGTGATAATAATTAAATTTTGTGTAAAAAAATCAGAATTTAAAAGCCTCGGTCAAGTTAAAAACTAGATGAGAAAGTTGTAGTGTAAAGAGTGTTTAACAGAGTTCATTGTGTTTCAAGCTTCATTTATAGTTTAATGAAGGCTATTTTAGCAAAGTTTGAATAAGAATATGATGTGTAGGTTCAGACCAGGCTAGCAGAGCAAGGGAGCCTCGTTAGAGCTCGTGGGCGAGCATGGAATCGATGTAAGTGCACTAACTCACATTGCGTTCAATTATGTTGTTAATTGTTATGTTAATTTTTTTTGAAAGAAATTTTAAAAGAAAGTTGTTTTAGTGCTATTAGCACTTAGTAAAGAAAAATAGATTTTCAAAACCTTTCGTATATGCCTTAAAGTTATGTATGAGTAAGCGCTATGAGCGATGCAGAAAATTCCTCCCGTAGTCGCTCAGAGTTTCAGTTTAGCACAGTGCTACATTTTGTGATGCAAAAAATTCCGCAATGTAGTCGCTCAAATTTCGATATAGTGTCTTGCGCTACAATTGCGATGCAATAAACTCCGCAATGTAGTCGCTAAGCCTATATAACAGCTCGCACCACGGTTGGCGAAGCAGAAAATTTCGTTACGTGATTGTTGAGAGTATTAGTAGTGTCACAGTTGGTGTTAGTCAAAAATCGCCAAGTGACATAGCAGTTGGGGTTACGAAGGGTGCCATTAGAAGTAAAAAGAGTTTTGTAAAGATTTCAATAATGTCAATGAGTTATAATGGTTTAGTTATGAATTGTTGAATTATTGTAAATGATCTAAGTTATATTGTTGTTTCGTTATATTTTGTAAAATCTCTACAGGTAATCATGTGGACAATCAAAATGCACAACCATAAATCAAATATTTTCTTCAACAAATTAGGTGGGTGAAACCGACAAGTACCTCACATTAACATATTTGTATATTTTGTTAAATGAAAAAGCAAGTATTGGAATCATTTTGTGTAAATTTGAATTACTATATTTTGTATGATATAAATAACCTTGTATATAGCCTCTGTTATGATATAAAATGTTTGAGAATCAAATTATGTATTTTATGAAAATGAATTGTGGTTGAGACGTATGATTTTAAAAAGAAGTTGTGTTGTGAATGACTTATTGGAAGTGTATTTTTTGTGCAGGAATTTTGAAAACCTTATAAAGCAACCGTTATGCTGTCGGATTTTTATTAAACTAGTCTTGGAATTTGAAATTTAAAATGATCACTTTTGTGACTATGAATGAATGAAATTTGAAATTTAATAACTCAACCCAACTAATTTTAAAAACAATGATGTTAAAGTGATTTCCAAGCAAAAGCAAAACAGGCACGTTTCAGGGTTCGCTCCATTATTCCATTTAGTTGACTAGTCGAGCTTAAGAGGGGGTGATCGTTGGAGTGCCAGGCGAGACCTACAAGATACTAGCCTTGAGGGATTCTGGTTTGGGTCTCGTCAAGTTGGTATCAGAACCCGGTTTTGTAAAGTTCGAGATAAAATTTGAAAAGTGCTTCAAAATAGTTTATGCATGAGATTTGTTTTTAGATTGCATGAGTTATACAGATGAGTTACACAGCTTTTAGTTTGAGCATTGCATGATCATCAAAGATGTTTTCATGCATTATTAGTATTTTAACTCATGAGTTTCGTAACTTTTCATGTGTATTTGACATAGAACAGAGACATGCAACGACGAAATCGTCTAAGAACAAGAAGAGATGCCGTAGAGCCACCCACACCAGAGGAAGAACAAGTTGATGAATCAGTTAATATACCTACCAGTTCTTCATGACCAGAACCTTCACAGGCTTCGCAACCTAAGAGACTGAAGCAAGCACAGATGAATGTAGAGTAGATGGCTCAAGTTTTAGCCGCGGCACTCCATCAGCCCCGAGAGACAAAGGTATCAATAGAGCGTGCCAAGAAGCTAGGCAAAACCATATGATGTTACAACAGAGCCAAAACGTGCACTATCGTGGCTTAAGACCATATGAAGAAATATTCTAGATTAGGGGGTACACGGAAGAACAGATGGTTTCGTATTCTGCATTCTTGTTGAATGATTGCACAAAAGATTGGTGGAAGGCGCATCAGAGAGCGCATCCGGAGGGAGTTTCTTGGGTTGATTTCAAGAAAGAGTTTACAAACAAATTCTTCCCTAAGAGTTATAAAGACGTAAAGATAGAAGAATTTTTCAGATTGGAGCAAGGAAACTCCTCAATGCCAGAATATGAAAAGAAATTTTCAGAGTTGATCCGCCTGGTTCCTTTCATAGTTGAAAATGAAGAACAGAAGATTAACAAGTTTATAGCAGGCTTTAATCCGAGGGTCAGAACCATTGTGACATCCTCAATACATACTTGATATGGTTAGCTGGTAGAGGTAACCATCAAAGTTGAGAGAAGCATAGCAGAGACCACTCATAAGCCAAAAAGGTTTGAACAAAAGCGCCCTTGGACCAGTAGCCAGTAAGGGGGACCAAGTAAAGTGGGCAAGGGTGAACAAAAATCAGCAATGTTCGAGAGCTGTAAACAGACTTAAGGGGCGCAGCCTAGTCAGAGTCAGAGTTAGATTCAGTCACCTGGTGGGTCTAGGAGTAGACAGAATTAGAGGGTGATGCCTCATTGCAGTAAATGCAGACGAGCACATTCAGGGGAGTGCTTTAAGGGCTGTACAGGATGCTACAGGTATGGTAAGGAGGGCCACTTTATGAAATATTACCCCAGTATAGTCACCTCCAGCCCATCAGAGGCTTGATCCGCAGTATAAGAACAGCCTAATAAGAGTCGTGGACCCGAGCGGAGAGGCCCTCAAACAAGATGAGTTACTAGTGCAGAACAGCCCAGCGGTGGATTCGGTATGGGCATACCACTCAGGGGACAGCCTGGTCGACCTCGCAGACAGGCAGCCAGAGTTTATGCAGTGACTCGGTAGGAGGCTGAGGCAGCGCCAGAGGTCGTGACAGGTATTGTTTCTTTATTTGATTCAGATGCACGTGTTCTGATTGACCCAGAGGCAACCCATTCCTTTATTTCTAGGGAGTTTTTAGGTAGAGTGAGAGTAGAGATGCGTCCATCAGACTGTAGTATGGTAGTATCACTTCCCACGGGTGATCGGTTTTAGTAGATAAAGTTTATGTGGGAAGTAGAGTATTTATAGCAGGTAGAGAATTTGAAGCAGATCTAATTGTGTTAGATATCCACAATTTCGATGTTATTTTAGGCATGGACTAGCTATCCAAGTATCGTGCTATCGTGGATTGTTATAGAAAAAAAGTTAGATTCAACAAACCTGGGGAGTCGGATATGGTTTTCTGTGGTGTAAGGAAACTACTTTCCACCAGTATAATAAGTGCAACAAAAGCTGACAAGATGCTTCGAAAAGCATGTCAGGGGTATTTAGTCTATGCGATGCAAACTAGGGGTAATGAGTTGCAGTTAACATAGGTTCTTGTAGTCAATGAATTTCTTGAAGTATTCCCAGAGGACCTTCTAGGGCTACCACCAGACCGAAAGATAGAGTTTGAGATTGAGTTAGCATCTGGTACAGCACCCATCTCCATAGCACCCTATCGGATGGCACTAGTTGAGCTGAAGGAATTGAAAGTTCAAATTGAGGAATTGGTGACTAAAGGGTTCATCCAGCCTAGTACATCACCATGGGGAGCTCCAATGTTGTTTGTAAAAAAGAAGGATGGGAGTCTCCGGTTGTGTATAGACTACAGACAACTCAATAAGGTCACTATTAGGAATCAGTATCCATTGCTAAGGATAGATGCCCTATTTGACCAGCTGCAGGGAGCCAAGGTATTTTCTAAGATTGATTTGAGGTCGAGGTATTATCAATTGAAAGTCCGTAGGAAAGATGTTCTCTAGACAGCCTCTAAGACTCATTATGGGCATTATGAGTTCCTGGTAATGCCATTCGAGTTAACTAATGCCCCAACAGCCTTTATGGACATCATGAACAGACTTTTCAAGCCTTTCTTGGATAGGTTTGTAATTGTTTTCATCGATGATATCTTGGTATATTTTGGGAGTCGAGAGGAGCATGCCGAGCACCTAAGAGTTGTGTTGCAGACGGTGAGGGATATTTGTGGACAATTTTGGCTGTATGCAGACGTTGCATGCCGAACATCAGCTGTATGCAAAGTTTAGTAAGTGACAATTTTGGCTAGACAGAGTAGCATTTCTGGGACATGTTGTATCGACAGATGGGATATCTGTGGATCCGTAAAAGATAGAAGCTATAGTAAATTGGCAATCACCTATGAACGTAACAGAAGTTAGAAGCTTCTTGGGCTTAACAGGTTATTATAGGAAGTTTGTGGAAGGGTTTCGAAGATAGCTACTCCTCTAACAAGATTGACCAGGAAAAAAGAAAAGTTTGAATGGTCAGAAGCATGCCAACATAGTTTTGATGAGCTTAAAAAGAGATTGACATCAGCACCTGTTCTGACACTTGCATCGAGACAGGATGGATTTGTAGTCTACTGTGATACCTCTCGGTAAGGAATAGGTTGTGTGTTAATGAAAAATGACAGAGTGATAGCCTATGCTTGGAGGCAATTAAAGAAGCATGAGCTAAACTACCCCACACAAGACCTAGAGTTAGCAATTGTAGTGTTCACTTTGAGGATTTGGCGGCACTATCTATATGGAGTACCTTGCAGGATCTTCACGGACCACAAAATCTTATGGTACTTATTTTCTCAAAAGGATCTGAATATGAGGCAAAGAACATGGGTAGAGCTTATAAAAGATTATGATTTCACAATTAAGTATCACCCCGGCAAGGCTAATGTCGTAGCCGATGCACTGAGCAAAAAGCCCACCAATTCATTAGCCCAGTTGAAAGTTGAGTATTTGCCTATGCTCGTAGAACTACGATCTATGAGTGTTAGATTGATGACCGATTCAGGTGCGTTGTTAGCAGCATTTCATGTCCGTCCAGTATTAGTAAACCGAGTCAAAAAACTTCAGATCCAGGATTCATATGTGGTGAGACTTAGGGGCAAGATAGTAACTGGACAACAGAGTAGCTTTACAGTGAGAGGTGATGGAACCCTAGTGTTGGGTCAGAGGCTATGTGTGCCAGATGTGAAAGAATTGAAAAAAGAAATCATGGAAGAAGCACACTCCTCAACATATGTCATACATCCAAGGAGTACTAAGATGTATCTAATTCTGAAGGACCACTACTGGTGGAGAGGAATAAAGAGAGAAATAGCAGAGTTCGTATTTAAATGCTTGACCTGTCAGCAGATTAAAGTAGAGCATCAGAAACTAGCAGGTTTGTTGCAACCCTTAGCTATTCCTGAATGGAAATGAGAGAAGATCACAATGGATTTTATAGTAGGACTCCTACGAACTTCGAGCGGATATGATGCCATTTGAGTGATAGTTGATCGATTGACAAAATCCGCTCATTTCCTTACAGTCAAGAACACTTAATCCCTGGAGATATTAGGCCAATTGTACATAGAGAAGATAGTGAGACTACATGGTGCACCTATGTCTATCGTATAGGATAGAGATCCGCGCTTTACATCCAGATTCTGGCCAAAACTATAGGAAGCCATGGGCACCAAATTACACTTTAGTACATCTTTCCACCTATAAATAGATGGCCAATTAGAGAGAACTACCCAGACTCTTGAAAACATGTTGAGAGCCTATGTGATGGAGCTCAAAGGGAGCTGGGATAATCACCTACCTCTAATAGAATTTGCCTAACACAACAACTACCAGTCGAGTATTGACATGGCAACATATGAGGCATTGTATGACAGGAAGTGCAGAACCCTAGTTTGTTCGGATGAAGTGGGTAAGAGAAAGATGATTAGTCCAGAGATTGTCCAAGTTACAACCAAGAAAGTAAACGTGATCAGAGATAAGTTGAAAATAGAAAATGACAGACAGAAGAGCTATACGAACAATCGAAGATGAGACTTAGAATTTGAAGTGGGTGACAGAGTTTTTCTACTAATCTCACCTTGAAAAGGTGTGTTAAGGTTTGGGAAGCGTGGAAAGCTGAGTCCACGCTATATTGGGCCGTATGAAATAGTGGACAGAGTGGGTGAAGTGGCATATCGATTGAAGCTACCACCAGAGTTAGCCAACATTCATGATGTCTTCCATGTTTCCATGTTTTGAAAGTACATCGTTGATCCTTTGCACATCATGAAGAAACAGCCGGTGAAACTAAGAGAGAACCTGACCTATGAAGAGGAACCAGTAGAGATTTTAGATCGTAGAGATCAAGTATTACGCCACAAGATAATTCCATTAGTAAAGATTTTATGGAGAAATCATGGATCGAAGAAGGCTACGTGGGAGCCTGAAAAGCAAATGCACGCTCAGTATCCGCACTTATTTGAGACAGGTATGCAGTTAAAATTTCGAGGATGAAATTTTTATAAGGAGGGAAAAAATTGTAAGCCCTTATTCTCATTCTTTGAACTCCCTACTAATAAAAGATAAATTATACAATGAAACTACTAAAGTAGTCAATAGTTCAAGTAAATATTGCTAAAGTTATTTTATGCATTATAGAACATAAATATAATAAGGTGAAAAAAGGGTCATTTTGCCAAATGAAGATTCATATATATACATAAGTGATTAAAAGACATAAATTGTGGGAATTATGAAATTCCTAAAAGTTAATGGAATGCCATGAGATTAGTGCAAAGTGGGAGGACATTTGGTGAAATTTTAACTAGTGGCATAGCTTGTAATTAACAATCAGACTTTAAGGGCATTTTCCTAAATGGAGGCCTATATATATATATATGAGTTAGTAGTCATGACACTTAGAAAAATTTGAAACAAAATTAAGAGAGTGAGAGAGTTAGGGGCAGCAAAGAAGAGAAGGAAAGGGAGAGGAAGATTCAAGGCCATTTTAAGTAATCTAAAGCTCCAAAATCAACTTGCAAGGTGATATAAGCTAGAGAAACAAACCCTAAGCAAATTTGAGGTAAGTTTCCATGAATTTGTTTAAGTTTAATGTTAGTTGGGTTGTAAGATGTGTTGATTGATGAAGTTAGTTTTGATATGTATTTTGATGAGGGATTTCCTTGAAATCAAGTTTAGAACTTTATTAGTATAGGAAGGAAGCTTGATTTATAAGGAATCATATATGAATGATGATGTAGGGTTTATGTAGAGAAAACCCTAACTCTTGATATAGGCTTGTAGTGTAACATGCTGTTTCGGTGTCCAAATAATTATTACATATTGATTATTAATTAAGGGATGATGTAATTAATTATCCGTCCAGATCCGGAGGAGTAATTGAATTTTTATAAAATTCTCCAGATGGGTCCAAGGATAATTATTTAATCCAATCTCATTAAATAAATTAGAGCGTCCGGATTCAAATATTTATTCGGAATCTAATAAAGTTCCTGCATGTGAATTTGGATTTTTATTAAATTTTCAGGCGGACCTAAAACGAATTCGAGCGAAAAGCGAATTCATAAAATGAGAGTTGATGGCATGGGAGAAATAAATAGAATAAGTGGGCGCATGTGAGACACATGACAAGCATCAAGAGAAATCAAGGACATGTGTAATGCAAGGGAATTAAATAAATTGAAATAAAAATTGAAAAGCAAGATTAAAAAGCTAATAAGCACTTTCGGTCAACACCCAATAGCAAGCAAAATCGAGACTTGAGATAGAGAGAATTGAGAAAGTGAGCGAGAGGAATAGAAAGAGAGAAAAGTAAGCAAAAGGTATTCGGTCTTCAGTCATTCCTCATCCTTACCCATGAGCAAGAAAGAGAGAGGGAGAGAACTCACCAATTCGGCCTCCATTCTTCAAGCAAAACCAAGAGCTACACTCGATCAAGAAGCAAGCTGAGAGAGAAAGGACAGTGAATTGATGCTACTGCCAAGAACTCACCAGTGCAGACCGACTGCTGCATGTATCATCTAAGCCATCCAGGAGTAGATCTGAACCAAGAAACAGTGCATGCAAGCTGGAAGAAGTCAGGCCGTGAGCTGAGGAATCTGTTGCCTTGCTATCGTGCTGCTGCTATCATCGTGAGCTTGTCGTCGTGAGCTGCTGTTGGCGAGAGCAGCTACTGGCGTGAAGCTGCTATTGCTGGCATGAAGGTGCTGTCGCTGCCGAGCGTGGAGCTGCTGCTACCGTGGTGCAAATGCTGTTGCTGCCGAGAGCTGGTATGAGGAGCTACTGATGTGAGGTGCTGTCAGGCCGTGAGTCACCAAGTGTAGACCTAGCAGCTTTGATCCATTAATCCATTTTCCCATTCGGTCTTTCTCAAGATTAGAAAGTGAGTTGAAATCGAATTTCAGCAGTTGAATGAAGTTGTTTGAGTGCCAGGGAAGTAATTTCAGCCTGAGTGTGTGCGTGAACTACTGTTTTCATGAGTCCCATTGATGTTAACTTGCTGTCAAGAATTCTAATTTTTGCTTGTGCATCCAAGTGAGGAAGAAAAGTGAGCTGCTGCCGTGAAGATTTCTTGGTACCGCAATGCTGTCGTGCGCGTGGGGGGTTGTTTCGAAGTGAAGGACAGCTTACTCGAAGGTAAGTGCTGTCCCGTTTGGTTTCGTGTTGACGTTTTGATGAATTTTTATTGGTTGCATGTTATTTAGGATTGAGATATGGAATAAATTAATGTTGACATGTTTGGGATATAGGATTTAGAACCTCGTTTGTGCGGAGGTTCGTTTGATTAAGTTTTGACGTATTTGAGAATGATTTTCAATGTTGAATGTGCGTTGTGAAATCTATCATGGTGCAAAGTGTGGGCTGTTTTATCGTGCATTTAGACTAAGAAACGCAAATGACTTCGTGCATATGAGTATGTCGAATTAATGGATTGTTAGAATGTAAAAATCGAGCAAATGAATGACAATGTGATTAAATCATGGGCTGTTTTGGCAATGCAACTTTTATGAAAGTTAAAGTGTAGTTTTTGTGCAGTTTTTTTTAGCATGATTAAGAGCTGTTTTTGAGTTGATTCAAAAGCTATCATAGACTGTTTCCATGCTATATAAACGAGCTGTAAACGTGCTAGACATGAGCTGTCAAAGTGCGGTATAACAAGTTGTTTTAAGGACCGTTGCATGCTGTTTTTAGGACAGTGATGTAGGCTATTTATAGGCTATTTGAATGCTGTTTTTGTAGTGATTAGTTGGCCGTCATAAGTAATTTTGATGAGCTATTTTAAGGTTATTTTTAGTGCTGTAAGACAATCATAAAAAGGATATTATGAGTTGTTTCGAAATGTTATCAATCGGATGTATTCGGGATACGTTGTAGAAGAACGTATAGTTATAGCGCACTAAGTAACGCTAGATATATATTAAATAAACTTTCTTCAGGTTCGTTTTTAATGAAAGGTCAAGGAGAACCTGGCGAACCGGATTCTCAATCAAAGGTTAAGGATAAGGCGTAAGGGAGTATTCGAATAAAAAATCGAATTCGTTTGAGGTCGGTATACACATTATCGTTAATTTTATTTGAAAGTGTTTTCAATGTGTAATGAATTTCTTAAATGAGATTGTTATATCGTTTTAATATAATGCATTTACAAACATATTTGACTATACTTGAAATGAAATGCGAAATTGATTTGTTATGAGAAACTTGGTACAAAAACCAAAGTTGTAAATGTGAATTAAACGTTATGTTGTAAATAGCCCTTGTAAACTTAGATATCGATAAATGGGAATTGGTAAATGACATGTCAATAGGGAAATCAGCAGCTACACCGTTTATTTGCATACACTAAATTGATTCATTATGGACTATGAGAGGCACCTCGTGTCCAGTCCTGAAAGATTATGTGATATGATATACGACCCGGTGGATAATCATCGAGCGGTCGATGTCTGGGTCGACCGTTATTTCGACGGATAACCACTGCGTGTTTGATGCCGGAAACCCGTATACCAATACATAAGTATCGAATATATGTTTACTAAGGGCACTGAAAAATGTTATAAGCAATGAAATGAAAATGTTATGTGAAATGAAATGTTCAATGCTTTGAAATATGTTGAACTCGAAAAATTGTGAACTCTGTGTTTAAGTATGTTTATGCAACGTATATATATATATATATATATTTATGAATGTTAAAGTTAGAATGCTTTTAGTTACGAATGAAATTATATTTGAAATTGATAAATTAGATTATGTGTATACCTATTAAGCAATTATGCTTAGCGCATTGATTTACCGCGCGCAAGTTGAATCTTTTGACTCCATCTTCAGACAGACGAAATAGCTTGCACCCGAAGGCTCAGATAGTCACCATCCCCTCTACGTTTTTGGTAGATATATAGATATATTGCATATGATCATGTATTTTTGGGATACATGTATATTTGTGTAAATTATTGTATTCCACTTAATTATAACAAAGTTCTGTATAAAAGTATATGTATATTTCTTAAAAGCTTACTTTTGGTTATGTATGCATATAAATGTTTATGATATATTCGAGTAATGAAATGTTTTAGAAACGGACGGGAGGTCCGAATGAGAGTTTAGAAATTGATGGTTTTAGAAATGTTAGAGTTTCAATTACAGGAAACCGATTTTGGGATTTTAGAAAAACAGAGAAAACTCTGCCGGATTTATGTTTTTTTTTAAAAAAAAAAAAAAAAAAATTCCTCTATTGGTAAAGAGCTTTAGAATGATAATAGTTTTTCAAAAGTAACAGAAATGGTTTTATTAGGAAAGTAACGTTCTCCGTTCTGGATTTCCAACCATAACGGAAGTCGGACGAAGGGCGTTACATGTAGGAAGTAAATTGAGTTGTAGATAATGTGTTTGATGAAAAGCCTAAGTGAATATCAATGTAAAAACCTTGAAATCTTAGAGAAGCAAAATGATGTGTGGTGGTGTGTGCTAGGGTGGTTCAGCCAAGGAAGGGGGTATGTGACCCCATTATGATTTAATCCTTTGAGCCTTAGTTCAAGCATATTATGAGTTAGTAAAGCTATTAGAAGTGTTAGAATTGAAAAAGGAAAGACATAGAGATAAGTTGAGAATTTCGAGCTATATGAAGGGGCCATAGAGACCTGACCTATTTGAGCTTAATTGGGGTTGTTCTAGACCTCAAAACATGCCTAGGAATCATAGAAAACCACAGGAATTGGAAGGAAACAATTCTGATAAAAATTGAAAAAGTTATGGCTAAACTAGTGCACGAATAATGTCGTAATGTGAAATATGAATGTAGATGCATTCTTTAATGCATGAAATGAATGTAATTGATCATAATTAAGTAAAAGAACCTTAGATACGAAAGAATTGAATTTGTCGCATGTAGGATGCAAAATATGCATCAAAAAGTGCCCGAAGAAAGGTGTTTTTCTTAGATTTGACATAGCAAACGATAAAATTTTTCGATGAAATTTTACGGGTGACCAAAATGTGAGATAAGAGGACTGTGGGAAAAAGAAAGAAAGAAAATGGAGTGCCAAGTAAGGCTGTGCATTCAATTCGAGTTTAGGGGGTCCAAAAACGGTGATTTTGAGTTCCGGGCTTCCGGTGACCATTCTAAGCATTCTGAAGTGTTCTTAGCTGATAATAATTAAGGTTTGTGCAAAGAAATCAGAATTTAAAAGCCTTGGTCAAGTTAGAAACTAGATGAGAAAGTTGTAGTGTAAAGAGTGTTTAATAGAGTACATTGTATTTCAAGCTTCATTTATAGTTGAATGAAGGCTATTTTAGCAAAGTTTGAATAAGAATATGATTTGTAAGTTTAGAGCAGGCTAGCGGAGCAAGGAAGGATCGTTAGAGCTCGTGGGTGAGCGTAGAATCTAGGTGAGTATACTAACTCACATTGTGTTCAATTGTGTTGTTAATTGATATGTCAATTTTTTTGAAAGAAATTTCGAAAGAAAGTTGTTTTAGTGCTATTAGCACTTAGTAAAGAAAAAGAGATTTTCAAAACCTGTCTTATACCCCTTAAAGTTATGTATGAGTAAGCGCTATGGTGAGCGATGCAGAAAATTCTACCCGTAGTCGCTCAGAGTTTCAATTTAGCACAGCGCTACATTTTGCGATGTAAAAAATTTTGCAATGTAGTCGCTCAGATTTCAATATAGTGTCTTGCACTACGATTACGATGCAGTAAATTTCGCAATGTAATCGCTAAGCCTATATAGCAGCTCGCACCACGGTTGGCAAAGCAGAAAATTCCACTACGTGGTTGCTAAAAGTATTAGTAGTGTCACAGTTGATGTTAGTCGAAAATCGCCATGTGACATAACAGTTAGGGTTATGAAGGGTGCCATTGGAAGTAAAAAGAGTTTTGTAAAGATTTCAATTATGTCAATGAGTTATAATGGTTTAGTTATGAATTGTTGAATTATTGTAAATTATCTAAGTTATATTGTTGTTTCGTTATATTTTGTAAAATCTCCACAGGTAATCATGTGGACAATCAAAACACACAACCATAAATCAAATATTTTCTTCAACCGTATATGAAAAGCCAAGTATTGAAATCATTTTGTGTAAATTTAAATTACTATATTTTGTGTGATATAAATAACCTTGTATATAGCCTCTGTTATGATATAAAATGTTTGAGAATCAAATTATGGATTTTATGAAAATGAATTGTGGTTGAGACGTATGATTTGAAAAATAAGAAGTTGTGTTGTGAATGACTTATTGGGAGTGTATTTTCTATGCAGGAATTTTGGAAACCTTATAAAAGCAGTTGTTATGCTGCTAGATTTTAATTAAACTAGTCTTGGAATTTGAAATTTAAAATGATCACTTTTATGACTATGAATGAATGAAGTTTGAAATTTAGTAACTCAACCTAACTAATTTTAAAAACAATGATGTTAAAGTGATTTCCAAGCAAAAGCAAAACGGGTAAATTTCAGGGTACGCTCCACTATTCCATTTAGCCAACTAGTCGAGCTTAAGAAGGGTCATTGGAGTGCTAGGCGAGACCTACCAAATACTAGCCTAGAGGGATTCTGGTTTGGGTCTTGTCTTACTGAGCACTTGAGGATTGTATTACAGACACTAAGGAAGCATCAACTTTATGCGAAATTCAGCAAGTACCAGTTTTGACAAGATCAAGTAGCACTTTTGGGACATATGGTATTAGCGGAAGGGATATCCGTAGACTTCTAGAAGATAGAAATCGCAGTAAACTGGAAGCTACCCACGAAAGTGACAAAAGTCCGAAGCTTATTGGGCTTAGTAGGGTATTACCAAAAGTTCATGCAAGGGGTTATCAAAGATAGCTACTCCGTTGACTAGGTTAACAAGAAAAGAGGAGAAGTTTGCTTGGTCAGAGGAGTACCAGAGCAATTTCGATGAATTGATGATGAGGTTGACTTCGACACTTGTATTTACATTGCCATCAGGGAGCGATGGGCTTACGGTGTATTGTGATGCTTCCAGACAGGGTTTTGGTTATGTGTTGATGCAACACGACAAAGTAATAGCTTACGCTTCAAGACAGCTGAAGAAGCATGAAGTTAATTATCCAACACATGACTTAGAGCTAGCTGCAGTAGTGTTTGCCTTACGTATATGGAGACACTACTTATATGGAGTACCTTGTAGAATCTTCACTAACCATAAGAGTTTGCAATATCTATTTAGTCAGAAAGAGTTAAATATGAGGCAGAGACGATGGGTTGAACTTATTGAAGATTATGACTGCACCATCAAATACCATCCAGGCAAAGTAAACTTAGTAGCAGATGCGTTGAGCAGAAAGCCTACCAGTTCTCTAGCCCAGCTAAAAGCAGAGCACCTTCTAATGTTAGTAGAGTTGAGATCAATGAGGGTTAGATTGGAGACGATGGATTCAGGTGCCTTATTAGCCATTTTTTATATCCATTCAGTGTTAGTTGATCGAGTAAAAGAGTTACAAGCCCAAGATCCCTACTTAATGAAGATAAGGGGTGAATTGGAGGGGGCCGGAGGGGGGGCAACCAAGTAGCTTTACATTGAAAGTGATGAGACATTGGTGTTCGGGCAACGACTATGTGTGCTAGATGTAAAAGAACTGAAGAGAGAAATCATGGAAGAGGCTCATTCATTAGCCTATGCCATGCACCCAAGGAGTAACAAGATGTATAGAACTCTGAAAGACCACTACTGGTGGAAAGGAATGACGAGAGAGATAGCAGAGTTTGTATCTAAGTGCCTAACCTACCAACAGATCAAAGAAGAGCACCAAAAACTAACAGAGTTGTTACAGCCTCTACCTATTCCAGAATAGAAATGGGAGAGGATAACGATGGATTTTGTAGTATGACTACCTCGGACTCAGAGCGGACATGATACCATTTGGGTGATGATCGATAGGTTGATAAAGTCCACTCATTTTCTAGCCATCAATAACACTTACTCCCTAAAGAAACTAGCTTAGTTATATGTAGACGAGATTGTGAGATTACACAGTACACCAGTGTCTATTGTGTCAAACTGAAATCCTTGATTTACTTCCAGATTCTGGCCGAAGTTACAGAAGGTCATGGTCACCAGATTACACTTCAGTACGGCCTTTCACCCCCAGATAGATGGCCAATCAGAAAGAACTATCCAGACTCTCAAAGACATGTTGAAAGCTTGTGTAATGGAGTTCAAAGGGAGCTGGGATAATCATCTACCATTAATATAATTTGCCTACAACAACAGTTTCTAGTCTAGCATAGGCATAGCACCGTACGAAGCATTACATGGCAAAAAATGTAGAACCCCTGTTTGTTGGGTTGAAGTAGGTAAAAGAAAGTTGACTGGTCCAAAGATTGTCCAAACGACAACCGAGAAGATAAATGTGATTAGAGAAAGATTGAAGATAGCAACAAGAGTAAATGAAGTAGCCTATCGATTGAAGCTACCTTCAGAGCTAGTAAATATTCATGACATGTTCCACGTCTCTATGCTCCGTAAGTATGTAGTTGATCCATCGCATATCCTAAAAGAGCAACCAGTGCAAGTGAATGAGAACTTGACCTACGAATAACAATCAGCAGAGATCTTGGATTGTAAGGAACAAGTACTATGCCACAAACTGATTCTGTTAGTGAAAGTATTATGGCGAAATCAGAGATCAGAATAAGCCATATGGGAGCCTGAAAAATAGATGCACTCCCAGTATCCACAATTATTTGAATTAGGTATATGGTTTAAAATTTCAAGGACGAAATTTCTATAAGGAGGGGAGAAATTGTAAACCCCTATATTCGATTTTACGTTTCCTACCTTTTAAATCTAAGTTACCGAATAAAAAGGGCAAAACGGTCAATTAATGAATAAGAATTATAAACAGATGGCAAAGTTGTAAAACTTTAATTAAGAGAATTTAACAATTTAATTATATGAGAATTTGATTGATTACTTAAAAATCAATTGACCTTTATTAGTGAATTAAATGACTAAGAGTATGATGGTAATTTAGGTCATTAAGTGACTATATAAATATGTGTGTTGGTGATAGTCACCAACACTTAGTGAATTTTGAAGAAGCAAAAGCCGAGAGAATTGAGAGAGTTGAGGGAGAAGGGATGGCAACATTTGAGGGAAAAGAAGCAAGTCAAATTTCATCTTATTTGAAGCTCCAAACCCATTTTCCTTCTTGTTTCAAGCTAGGGTATCATACTTTAAGTAAAGACTAGGTAAGATTCCTCCACTTCCTTTAAGTTTCATGATAGTAGGGAGTGTATGATAGTGATTGGGTTATGTGATAAAATAATGGATTTGATTGTTTTCCTAGCATGTTGATGATGAGATTGTGGTTCCAATCAAGGTTGTATGTATATATAACTAAGAAGAGAAGCTATTAGGTATGGAACCATGCATGAAATGGTAGGTTAGGGTTTATGGGAGAAACCCAAATTTGTGACTTAAACCTTGCAAAAAATGAATTAAATGTAGACTAAGTGTTTGATTAATTATTTAAGAGAATTGTAAAGCAAAAATCTTAAAAAAAGAAGCAATATGTTGAGTACATATGTGTAGGTGTCACGGCCAAGGATTTGTGTGTGATGATATTGTGTTTTTTTATCCCTTTGAGCCATAAGTCATGCAAAATTAATGTTAGAAAAACATATGACAATGTTAGATTTGAAGAAAAGAAACTAGATGTCATTGTTATGCATTTCGACTTGATGAAGGGCATTAGTTTACGCATTTGTTTGGTTGATGTTTATAACATATTTAGGGTCTTAAAAGTATGCCTAAATGAGTAAGAATCAAGGAAATTAATATGGATACATATGGTTACATAAATGGCCTACAATCTAGTAAATAGTGAAATAGTCGTAGAAGGAAAGAATAGGCAATTGAAGAGGCTATAGTGACCTGACCTATTTGAGGTTAATTGGGATTGTTTAGACCTCAAAACATGCCTAAATGTCATAACAAACTATAGAAATTTAAGGGGAAAGGTTCAGATAAAAATTAAGTAAGATATGGCTTAAATAGTATCCATATGTAGTCGTAGAGTGAGTTAAGAATGTAAATACATTCTTTAATGCATGAAATGAATGTATTCAATCGTAATTGAGCTAAAGAACCTTAGATATGAAAGAAATGACATTGTCGCATGTATAATACAAAAATGTGCATAAAAAAGTATCGAAAAATAGGTGTTTTTCATAGGTTTCACCCCTCGATATTTATAATTTTTCAAAACCTTTTTACATGTGACCTAAATGAGATATAGGGAGATGATTGGAGTGAAGAAAACATAGGGGTTGGTCCCTACATAGCACTCGGCCAAAGGTGGTGCAAAATCTTGATTTTTCGTTACAAGCTTCCAAACATTATTCTGAGCAGTTAAGGGTGTTCCTAGGTAATAATAAGTGAGACTTACGCAAAAAAATCGGAATCAAGAAGCTTCAGTTAAGCTAGAATCGAGTAGGGGAATTCGTAGTGAAAAAGAGGCTTTAAAAGAGTTAGTGGGTTAAAGGCAATATATATAACTTTATGTTGCTCATTTTAGCACACTCTAAGTGAAAATTTGTTATCTAGGTGACGAACAGGCTAGCGGAGCACGAGAGGCTCAGTGACGATTATAGCCCACTTGGATTGAGGTAAGTGTTTTATCAGTTATGTTGTTTTAGTTCTTCATTTAAGTATATATCGTTATAACATGATAAATTCAAAAATGATTTTTAAAACTACAAGTTAAAGTATTGTAAAATGATCATTATGTAGGATTTAGAAAAGAGAAATTGAAAATAAAATGTTTTCGAAAAGAGATGAGTAAAGAGTTTCGTAAGCCCATGTATATACCCTGAGCATATTTGAGATTTAGCGCTACGTGACGATGTAGCAAATTCTATCGTAGTCACTCAGATTTTCAGAATATCTAGCGCTATATGTACGAGGTAGATAATTTTGTACATGGTCACTAAGATATAGAGAGATTTCTAGCGACACGTTGCACTGTAAAAATTTTCGCACGTAGTCGTTTAGATTTATAGATTTGGCACTATGTTGCGATCTAGCAAATTCGGCTCGTAGTTGCCCAGCGTTATAGCACTATAATTGCGATGCAGAAAATTTCGCATTATAGTTGCTCAAATTTGAGATTATTTTCACACTACGTTTGCGATGTAGTAAATTTCGCATTGTAGTGGTTGAGATATCTCAGTAGCTTCACGTTTGGTGTCAGTCGAAAACCGCCACGTGATGGTTCGAGTGCATTAGGGGTGTACATAGAGTTTTTAGAAGAAAAGTTTTAAAAACAGATCAAAAAATATTAATATTCGAATAAGTTATGAAATTGTATATAGTTATGTGATTATATTGTTATATTATCTTTATATGTTGAACTAACACTTCTATCTTTTGTGTAGCTTATGTATTTTAGTAGGTGTTTGTATAGGTGGTATTGCATCCAAGAAATCATCGTTGATAAATTTTAGGTGGGAGCCAAATAGACGAATCATATAAACGTCTAACATATTTTGATGTTATTGTAAATAACTTAGCTAAATGTTTGCATATCTAATACATGAACATTGCAAATTTGTAAACCCTTATTATGATATGCATATATATATATATATATATATACATGTTTGAGTATTTGCACATAATATACATCTATTACGTGAGATTTGTTAACTTGAATTGCATTGCAAAATGTGAATGAGTTGTATGGTTGCAAAATTGAATGAGAAAATGTATGTTTGTGAAACAAAAAGAAGTTGGTGGTGATTTGAAATAGTCGAAGTGTATTTTCTTTACAGGTAAATTTTGGGAATGTTAAAAATGCGGTCGTCATGCTGGCAAAATTTTTATAAAACTTGTTTTAAGGAAATACAAAAAATTTACACCAACCCAACTATTTTCAAAGAAAACGAATTTTCCATTTAAATAAAGAAAACAAATGGGCAAGATTAAGGGGTTCGCTTTGCGGATCACTTTAATCCAACAAGTCAGGTTACGAGAGGTCCGTTAGAGTGCCCGACGAGGCTCTCTAGATAAGAGTTTAGAGAGAATCTGGTTTGGGTCTTGTCATTATTGCCTTATTCAATTATTGATAATTAATGCATAACCTCAAACTTCCATCTTTCTTCTTAACAAATAAGACTAGTGCTCCCCATGGTGATACATTAGGTTTCATAAAACCCTTATTCACTAACTCTTCTAGTTGAACTTTTAATTCCTTTAATTTTATGGGAGCCATCTTCTAAGGCGCAATAGAAATTAGAGATGTACCTGAAGCAAGTCTATCTCAAACTTAATCTTTTTATTTGGTGGCAATCCATGAATATCTTCAGGAAACACATCTAGAAATTCTCTTACCATAAAAATATCTTCTAACTTTAGTTCACTTGTTGTAGTATCAACAACATAAGCCAAATAAGTTGAACATTGTTTCTAAAATGATTGTCTAGTTGTAATGGCTAATGTAATACGAGAATGAAGAATTCTTCTATTGTCTAGAAAACAATATTAAAGTCTCCTTGTTTTCTAAATCTTACTTTCTTTCAAAAACAATCTATTTGTAGCATGATGTGTAGTAAGCTAATCCATTCTGAAGATAACATCAAAGTCATGTATATCCAATAGAATCAAATCAATATGCAATTCATGTTTACCCACCATGACTTTGTTATCTCTATATATACCCTCTGCTAATAAAGATCTTCCTATAGGAGTAGCTACCACCAAACCACAATCTAATGGTTTCAACTCCTTATCAGCATTTAACGATTGGGAAACAAAAGAATGGGTGGATCTAGGATCTACCCAAACATGAGGATCACAACCAAAAATGGTTAAAATACATGTAACAACATCTAGTGTGGCTTTTGCATCCTACTGGGTTATAGTGAAAACTTTAGCCTGAGTTCGAGGTCTATCTGACTGTCCTTTCTAATGGTTTTCACAATTGTAACCTTACTAGCTTGATTCAGAGCTATTGAACGTTTCATTTGTGGTCATTTTCTTTCTTGAAATTATTTACTACCACTTTGCATCCAAGAACCCAATCTTTGCTCTACCATACCACCTGAAACTAATTGAGGATAATTTATTCTAAAATGTTCGGCTCATCCACAATGGTAGCAACCTGATATAACTCAATGGCATTCCCTATCGTGATGTCTACCACATCTTTGGCATTGAGATCGTTTACCCATGACTAAACTAGTACTCTTCTGACTTGTTGGTGGTTTAATGGGACCCTGACTAGAACTTACCCCATAAGTTTGTCAATAACAGCTAGCCTATCATGTATAAGTACCACTTATCTTAGGTACCTTGCTATTGGAGCCCTCTACTTGCTAACTCTGACTACCATGTTTCTGTCTTTGTTGTTCAAATTTATGACTTTCCTTAATGATTTTTTCTACTCGTAATGTAGACTCTACCAATTTATCATAATTGGTATGTTCAGCAAAAGAGTCATAGATCTTGATTTCATATTGAACGTATTTTTCAAACTTCCTGCACTTATTTTCTTCATTATCCATTACGAACAAAGTAGCCTTAAAAAGTTTTGTAAATCATGAAGGCTCTCTTCAAACTTTTTACACTTATTTTCTTCATTATTCACTACAAACAGAGTAGCCTTGAAAAGTTTAGTAAATTTATTTTCATAAGCTTCAACTGATAAAGGACCCTGCACTAGCTTGAAAAATTCGTTCATCTTCACATTCTGGTAGAACCTAAGATAATAATACACATTAAACTGCCTTTTGAACTCATCCCAAGATATCACTCCAGTGTTCTACCACTGAACTAATTCCTACTAGTTATAAGCTCTATCCTTCAATAAGAATGTGGCAAAAGGCAAGTTTTTGTTCATTTGAGCATCCCATAACTCCAAACACGTGCTCCAAATTATTCAACCGTGATATGGCACTATTAGAATGATCGGAACCATTAGAGCCTGTAGCTCTAATGCTACGTGCATGCTCTATAGTGCTTTCTAAGGCACACAGTTACTACACTATAGTGGTCAAAATTCTATCCATAGGCTCCTCTCTAGTTTTTGGCACTTGGGGGGTAAGATATAAGAGGGTTAGGATGGGACTCTGCTTCCATCTCATTCATTGACTCATTACCCAATTTAGGTGTTATATTCTCATCTAGGTTTGCCATTGATCTCTGCTTACATGGGTGACCAACTCAATGCATGATGCTATAACAAAATATGATTAATGATCAATGCATGAAACTAGATGCAAGCAACTATGTAATAGTAAAAAATCATAAACCAAATGCTTCGATACTAAGTTGATAGGACCCTCTCAGATTTCCATCTTGAATCCAAGAAAGCCCTGTGATGTGCTGGGAAACCGTATGGGGTTCTAGACTTTCTTATAGAAAATCATTTGGAAATCTATTAATATATAGGGTGGTTTAAATAAAATTTCGACAATCTAATTACTATTTACCCAATAATTCCATCCTTTGATAAATGAAATAAATACTTCTAAAATATTTCAAATCTCAACTACTTAAGGACCTTCAATCCCTCTTCAAAATTATATTTCAAATATAAGCAACATTAGGTAAAATATGTAAACTATCTTTTAGATAAAAATATACCTATAAAGTATGTTACTATCATATTCAAACTTGGAAATCAAAACATAAGCAAAATCAACGATAAATCAAATATTTTATAACATTAAAGTGATAAGTATACACATGCAAGCCTAGATGTCATGTAATATATTAAATATATATACAATATCAAAATATTGTTTCTTGGCATCATGTGATCAAGTGGCCCACCTCTTCTTATCTTGAGATTTCTTTTGAGACTTGAAAGTTACTTGAGAAATGGTTTTATAAATATAAAAGAGTGAGCATTAACTCTCAATGAATAGATATAACTTTTTTTAAAAAAAAAAATTAAGTAAATCATTTTTGATAATAACTAACATATATAACATAAAGATGATAATAAATAAAATTTCAATAATCCATATTCAATCATATCTGAAAATAATACTGAAATCACATGTCATATCATGATAAAATATAAATATCTATATGGATCATTTCTATTTGCTAATAAAAACTTAATCTACATTAATATAGTAGTTAGAGAAATCTGTTATACATTGTGAAAATATTCAACACACACGCAGAACGACAGATAACGTCTGCCACACACATTTTAGGCAATTTAATGACTATTAGACATCTATCATACATATGTTGAGTAACTCAATATCTCTCAAATGTCTACTATACACGAGTTAAGTGACTCAATGACTCTCAAACATCTGTCATACACGTGTTAAGCGACTCTCTAGAACTCACACACGTGTTGCCTAATGACCGTTAGAGGGAAGAGTGTAATCTTGGTATTCTATAATTCTCATTTCAATCATTTCCAAATCTCAAATCATTTTTCTCTAATAACAATTAATTAAATAAAAACCGAAATTTAAAAAAATTTAAAACAAATAAACTTAATTAAAATAAACAATCTAGAAAATTAATTAACTAACAAATAGTTCATTTCTAATGAACAATAAATAATAAAATTTGGAATATATATGTAATTGTAAATATTTAATTCAATTTAGATAAACGATCCACTCATAGATAAAATTTTAGGCTTGATTTCGAGCCAATAACACCTATATTATCCTTGGATTCTTCCCCACAAAAAAATAACACAAGAGCCTATGTGAGATTTATAAAAATCAAACCTGAAAATTGAACTTGAAACTAAATTTATTATACATCAAATCAGTCCAAAAATTTGCTCCAACTATTTTGCTTTCCTTTTCCCTCTTCTACTCATAATATTCTTCTGCTCAATATATAAATATATATATATATTCCTCCTGCTGCAGTTTTGGCTCTATGTTCTGATGCATATAACTTAAACACAAAAATAATATATTTATATATACAGCACAACCGCCATTTGATTCTAATATTATATGTATATCTATATACAGTTACCTTTTATTTCAAACGCTTGTCTCTATTTGATTTTTAAAAAATTGCCACCATTATTTTCTTCCTGACTTTGCTTTTGGCTCGTCCTATATCATTTGTTTATTTTCTTCTTTTGACCACCTAATGACTAAAGCCTCCACTTATCTTATTGTCTATTTTAAACATTGCTTTTTGCTTGTTCGCAAGACCTTCACACAACTTGGTTAATGATATTAGACTATGGTTATTGGGCTCTTTGGTTTGGCCCATCAACTTCATTTCGTCATTTACATTTTTTTCATCAATTGGACTCACTTAATTAATCTTTTAGGTTTGTTAGGATTTGAACCTTGCAAGTCATGTCATCGACTCTTATTATTAATAAATGTCACACTTCATTTCTTAACTTATTATTGTATTTATTGGTTACAAATATGTGAAGATGAAGGGGTTACTAACTGGTATTGTTGTGGGGATGCATATTTGTCTAGTCTACGGAAAATGTTTTACAAAATAATTTAGCACGCAAAATTTTTGACGTGAAAAATGTAAAAATTTTGATAGGCATACTATAGTAATTTAACAAAAAAATCAATTCTGTAAGTAATAAAAAATCAATAAAAAAAAAAAAAAAAGAAAGAAACCTACGCTAGTGGACACTAGGACGTACATGTGTGGCCCTTGTCCACTGGACAATACATGTGTTGCCTGCAAAGGCCGTGTCAAACAGCACCTACACCAGAAGATTAACTATTAATAAAAATTTTATAAATTCTTTAATTTAAAAAATTTAATTCATTTCATTTACTGAATAAATTATTAAGTTAAATTTATTTTGATTAATGCATTAATCTTATTCAGTTATAGTTTATTTTATTAAAAATAATTTTGAACAAAAGGTGAAATTGAAAGTTATCTCTACTATTTGGGGCCTCCTCCACATCCGTAAATTAAAATAAATGTGACCAGTTGCTCGAAAGGCAATCCTGACTCAAGTTTTTATGCAAGTGTTTTGAGGTGTTCTTTTCCATACGCTGAGTTGAAGGCTGCCCTTCTTGCTATTCAAATGGCTTATGCGTGTGGTTGGAAACGACTCCCTGGCCGTCTATTAGTGTTTTTCTAATTCTTAATAAAATAAAACAGAAAATTAAGACATTAGGCAGTAAAATAAATTACCCTAATCCTAATGGTGGAAACAAGATTTCAAATCAATGAATTCTTATCTTTTTCCTTTTATACTGTTGTAAGTGAACAATGATAACGATTACTCTTTCCACTGCCACGTTTCCACCAAACAAATAAACGTGAAGTTCCTGGGCATCTGTGCATATAGTGAGAAGACACTAGTTTATGTTTTTGAGTTGCATCACCACTCATCTGTGCTCACTATCAAATGCAATTATAATGAGCACCAAAGTGGGGTGGTGTGTGTATTTTGCTTGTTTTATTTCAAATTCAACTTGACACTCATTATCATCATAGGCGATATGTCATTCTTAACTCCATTAATGTTTCGATTTTTCGAAGGATCTATATATAATTTAAAGTTTATCGAGTTTTAAAGGACTTTTAGGGTTTAGTAACATGTACTATATTTTTTTTAATTTTCATTTAAATTTGGGAAATTGATTCTTATATTTTTTGAATTCAAAAACTCGTCTACTATAATTTATTAAAAACAATATTTCAAAAATGGAAACATTAAATTGTGTACAGTAGTAATAACATAAACTGAAAAATTATAACAAAATTATATTTTTATGGTCATTTAAACAATTTGGCACTATCGTCAAAATTTTGACGCCATGCCCATCTTCAACTTTCACCTCCACTTCTCCACTGTCAACAACCAATGTAGGACCCAGGAATTTTTATGAGAAGAGGCACTTATATAAAATAATAAGAATAATAACGAAAATTAAATTCGGTCTGGTGTCCGCCCCCTGATGGCTCTCTGAAATTAAATTCAGATGCTGCTGTCAGGCTAGGTAAGTCAGTGGTGGGTCTAGGTGTTGCAGTTCGGAGTGGTGATGGTATGGTGGTGATGCCTTCGGCCTTGCAATGGCAGGGGTGTTTTTCCCCCGAGGTGAGCGAGCTGCTGGCTCTCAGGGAAGGTCTCAGAATGGCGCAAGCTACTGGATTGAAGGTTGAGTGGGTTGAGGTGGATTCTGTTAATGCTGCCTCTGTGGTTAACTCTTGTGAGGTCTTTAGAGGGAATTCATGTTTCATTGTGGATGATATTAAGACTTTATGTGCGGAGCTGGGTGTTTGTAAATGTCTTATCGTTCCCAGAAGCGGGAATCGCTTGGCCCACAACTTAGCTTCCCTCGCCTTATCCTCTTCGGAGGTGTTGTGTTGGCGTAATGTCAACATTTTTTTGTATTTTCCCTTTGGGGATTGCTGGGTTATAATATATTTGGCTTTCAAAAAAAATAATAATGAAAATTAAAAGTCTTGTTGAAATGTTTTTTTATAAAAGTAAAAATTTGACAATATGAAGAAATTGAGATAAAATACAAAAAAAAAAATAATAATGCACTTAATTTAGATGAATTAAATAACCTAACACTCAAAAAATTCTAATCAAGGTATTAAGAAAATAAAAATAATGTAAATTATATATTGTTATAATTTTTCTCGACTAGACTTCTTATTTTAAATCATTATAATCTCCTTATCAATTTTATTAAAAATATATATCTCAACACAAATAAGCAAGCTACCATTTTACCAAGTATTCACCCATTCAATTAAGTAACACTAAAACTATAAAAATATACCCAAAAAAAATTTAAGATTTTAGGGTTTATTGATTAAATGTAATAAATTAATTGATTAGATGTATATCAAACTAAAATTATTGAATATAAAATAATTAAAAAGAATAAAAACTAATTTAAAATAACATAAAACTATTATTAATTTAGAACGTAAGAACAGTTATTAAGATTTTGATAATATAAAGAGATTGTCAGTATTGATTGAAGATGAATGACAAAATGAAAATTTAATATTGATTACTAGAAAATAGTAAAATTAGAAACAAGATAAATAGTGCAAAGTTAAAAATTCATAAAAGAAAATCTAAAGGGAAATTATATATAAAACAAAATCTAAAATTTTAATTATATATATATATGTAAAGACTTTGAGTGAAGGTAGACCCATATTGGGTCCACCACTATCAGTATGCCTATCTTAAGCCTCCACAGCTCCAAAAAAAAGCAACCGAATAGCCTTTAAAAGTTGGAATGTGATATCCGCCAAGTGGAACCATCCATCAGAAATATTCAACAAGTCCCTCTCGCCCAAGACGATCCGGCTAAGCTAATCGCTAATCTCTGAGCGTGGCCGTATACCGGCTTCTTCATTCGCAATATTGCCCGCCTCACTGCCATGATCAGTTGTGGACGTGTTGACTTGAAATCCGCCTCATCGATTCTCCAGTTAACTATACTCATCAAAGATTTATTTACTCTCCTAGCTGACTTGATATTTTATCTGTTGGAAGATCCATCCCCACCTTACTCCTAAGAGTCCCAGTCAACAGAAGTCAAAGGCGCCATGTAGAGTACAGTTCCAAGACGTGCCATGCACGCTATTACCACTAGAAGATGTGATCACGATCTCGATAGCCCATCATGACATATCCGAGCCAATCACCAGAAATCTCCCTTGGTCAGACCTCAAAAGCGACGGATTCGACCGCATTTAATGTATTTTGAGCCGCATTTAATGTACTGTCGGCCGCATTTAATTAAGATCCCGGCGTATTAAATGCTGTCCATCATTGTGACTGTAGTTAACTGTTTACTTTTGTCTTATTCAGTTTTACTGTAGCACGTCCCCTTTCTCTATAAATAGGGAACGAATTTCACTGTAAAAGGGATCCAATTTCTGAGTGTCGTTACTCTACCAAAATAGTGAGAGAGTGAACAGTGGACGTAGGCATCTTTTTGGGCCGAACCACTCTAAAATTCCTCCGTGTCTCTTCTCTTCGCCTCTAACCTCTTCTTCCCATTCTTATTGCTTTACATGCATTCTACTGAACATCCAAAACTGCAGTTTGGGCCCTAAAACAACCTCGTTGACTAAGGAAACCATTTTTCGATGTTAACATTTTTAGCGCTAGAAGGAGGGCTTATCTTCAGTTTCGTCACCTTTCTGCCCGTTAGCTTTCATAGTTTTTTCTTCACTCGCCATGGTTAGAGGGAAGATTCCTAGAGATCTCAACACAACAAAAAATCGCCAAGAAGCTTCAGACCAACAACAGGCTATGTCTACTGGAGGGGTATCCAATACTGGTGCAGGGACATCTAACGTGCCTATGACAGGGGACGCTCAAGGTATACCTCCTCTCCCAACCCGCCAACCTGCGCTTAATACTACAAGGGGAGATGGAATGTAGGCGTTATAGCGATGACAGGAGAGGTTAGAGAATACCGTCACAGAGTTTATTGGTGAGGTCAGGACTCTGTTCCGGAATCAAGCCCAGCCTTCTCAAATTCCTCCTCAGATCGTTCTAGGAAGAGATATTCCCCGTAGGAGGACGCAGAAGACCTCGGTGTGAGCATGAGGGGTGTCAGAAAGTTTGAACGAGAAGGGTCTGTCCATTCCTCCAGCGTGCATTCTAGTGCCTGGCTTCCACGGGTCCGTAATGAACACCGGTCGGAGCAGGCTGGCCACAATCATGATCAAGTCCCAGCCCGCATAGACAGAACGGGGCCAGGACCTAATGCCGGGGGACAGGGAGCCAGAAACAACCGATCCCCAAGCAGGACGGATAGACATTCCGCTATTGGAGGAACTGAGACGCGGGGTATATTGGTTGCAGAACTCCTCTAGAGGGTCCGTCAGTTGGAAGCGCGACCTACGGTGTAGGAACAAAGGGGCCAGACTAGGGAAAGAACCCCGTTCACTTCAGAGATTGAGTTGGAGCCTCTTCCTCCAAGGTTTAAAGTTCCCAACATCCCCCAATACAGAGGGAACTCCGATCCCTATGATCATCTGGACGCTTTCAATATCCAAATGGATCTTCAAACGACGAGTCCGCTTGTGAAGTGTCGAGTGTTCTCGGCCACGCTCGGAGATATTCCGCGAACATGGTTCAAAAGTCTTCCCTCGCGCAACATCAACAACTGGGAGGAATGTCAGCAAAAGTTCCTGAACCAATACAAGGCGTTGAAGAGGCGGCTTGCGCCATTCTGTCACCTTTCTATCATCTGTCAACGTCCAGGTGAGCCTCTAAAAGAATATATCAACAGGTTCAGGCGTGAGGTAACGAATGTGGAGAACCCTACGGATGAAAGGGTATTATCAGCCATCTCATCAGGATTAAGAAAAGACGAGAAGCTATACAGGTCCCCTGTGAAGGACCTGGGAGAATTTTATGAGACGGCCGAGAAGGAGATCCGATGGGAGGAAGTAACTAATCCTTGGAAGACCAGTTCTCAGAAGGACGAAGCTGGTAGTTCCAGTCATAGAAGAAAAATGAGCAATGGAGGAAGCAACCTTGGGGGGCGAAGAGAA
Organism: Dimocarpus longan; assembly: GCA_022984855.1. Lineage (NCBI taxonomy): Eukaryota > Viridiplantae > Streptophyta > Magnoliopsida > Sapindales > Sapindaceae > Dimocarpus > Dimocarpus longan. The sequence continues at coordinate 3,105,975 of CM041026.1, forward strand.
AATCATCAAGTTGCCAAGAGGGCCAGGGATTGGCGAAGACCGGGAAGCAGTCGGGGACAGGAGCGACCTTGATACCAAAGCCGTTACAATACATACAGCGCCCTGTCAGATACCCAAGACTGAATCTATGCGACTGAGAAGAATCGAGAGAATTTCGGGCGGCTTGCTCCCCTTCAGGATCCCAAAGGGCGGAAAGACAGGAACAAGTTCTGTGCCTACCACAATGATATAGGACACAATACCTCAGATTGTTGGGCGCTCAAGGATGCCATTGAGGAGATGATCAGAAATGGTCGTCTAAGGAATTACGTTGTGAGACCCCCGAGGCGACCATCCCAACAGTAACGCCCCCATCAGCGTTCAGAAGATCCCCCAACCCAAAATCAGCCGGAGCCGGATTCTACTCAAGGGCCTTCCGTCAGAACTATCCATACCATCCATGGAGGACCTTCGGAAGCAGGAGAGTCTAATAGGTCTCAAGAGCGATTTGTGCGTGAAGCTAGACGCGTCCAGCTGGTAAGACAAGGAGAGTCGGGAGGACCTGCCAAGAAAGCCAGGAAGGTATCAGAAGACATCGTGTTTACTGACGAAGATGCGCAGGATGTCCGTCTTCCTCATAATGACGCCTTGGTAATCAGAGCACGAATCGGCAACTCAGTGGTCAAAAGAATCATGATTGATACTGGGAGTTCCGTGAACGTGATGTATAAGGGTTGCTATGATCAGATGGGGATTGGTGACGATCAGCTAAAATCATCCCCCGAGCCTCTTTATGGCTTCACTGGAGATTCGATCGTCCCAGCTGGACAGATTAAGTTACCCTTGACCCTCGACGATGCCGCACGCCAGTCCATAGTGCTGGCAGACTTCCTCATCATTAACTTTCCCTCGGCGTACAATATGGTAATGGAGAGGCTTGCAATGAATGATCTCGACATGGTCGTCTCCACCAAGGCCCTCGCGGTGAAGTTTCCAACTCCCAACGGGGTAGGATGTGTGCAGGGCGAGCAATTCTTGGCTCGTCACTGCTACGTAGACGCGATCAGAAAGAGGGTCTAGGGGAAGAAGGCAGAAGTGATCCCGGAGCGGGAGTTACAGACGATCACTTCGTCAAGAATCAGCCACGACTTAGACCCCAGGGAGTTTGACGCATATCAAAATACCGGTCCAGTAGAAGAACTTGAGGACATCCCGGCCACTGAAGTAGATACGTCAAGATGCCTCAAGCTGGGTAGAGGTTTGGTCCCGGAGGTAAAGCCCCGATTAATTAACTGCCTCAAGGAAAATGCAGACGTATTCGCTTGGAACCATAGAGATATGGTGGGGATTGATCCGAATGTGATAACTCATAGGCTGAACGTCGACCCCCGCCATCGGCCAATCTGCCAGAAAAGGAGGCATATGAACCAGGAACGCAGCCAGGCTCTGAAAGAGGAAGTGGACAAGCTCCTGGCTAACAAGTTCATCCATGAAGTCCAGTACCCAGATTGGGTAAAGAAGAAGAACGGGAAATGGAGGACATGCATAGACTTCACAGACCTGAATAAGGCTTGCCTAAAAGACAGCTTCCCCCTGCCCAGAATCGATCAGCTGGTGGACGCGACAGCAGTGCATGAACTCCTTAGCTTCATGGATGCTTACTCAGGCTACAATCAGATCCCCATGGACCCCAATGACGAGGAGTGTACGTCATTCACAATCGACCGGGGGCTGTACTGCTACAAGGTAATGCCCTTCGGTCTGAAAAATGCAGGGGTTACCTATCAGAGGCTGGTGAACAGAATGTTTGAAGAGCTAATTGGGAAGAGCATGGAGGTATACATGGATGACATGCTCGTCAAATCTGAGAAAGCTGCTGATAATGTCCAGGACCTTGAAAGAATGTTCCAGATCTTGAGGAAGTATCAGATGAAGCTCAACCCTCTCAAGTGCGCCTTCGGAATTTCCTCAGGTAAATTTCTGGGTTTCATGTTAACAACAGGGGAATATAAGCTAACCTAGAGAAAATCCAAGCTATGCTGGACATGAGATCGCCAAGCAACGTGAAGGAGATTCAGAGTTTGAAAGGCCAGATAGCAGCCTTAAGCAAATTCATGTCAAAGGCCTCTGACAGGTGTGCTCCATTCTTTGAGGTGCTGAAGAAGGCCAGGAATTCAAGTGGACTGACGAGTGCGAAGTTGCCTTCATACAACTGAAAGAGTACATAGGGCGCGCCCCGCTGCTGACCAAACCAAAAGAAGGAGAAACTTTGACCGTCTACCTCGGGGTATCCCAACACGCCCTGAGTGCAGCCCTGATAAAGCAAGAAGGAAACGGAGCACAGGTCCCGATGTACTATGTGAGTAAGAAGCTGGTCAAGGCGGAGACCAAATACACCCCAATGGAGCTGCTCGCTTACTGTCTGGTGATGGCGTCCAGAAAACTGCGTTCTTACTTTCAAGCGTACAAGATTGAAGTCTTGACCAGGTATCCATTAAAGCAAATCCTTCAGAAGCCAGATACCTCCGACCGACTTATTAAATGGGCCATCGAGATTGCCCGGTATGACATCGAGTTCAAGCCAAGACTAGCGATCAAAGGGCAAGCACTGGCGGATTTTATAGCTGAGTTTACCGGACCCGTGGACGATCAGGCTGAAACTTCTGAAGGACCGTATTGGGAACTCTTTGTGGACGGATCCTCCTGTAAAAGGAGCGCAGGGGCTGAAATTCTGTTATTCAATCCTGATGGGGGTAAGTTTCTCTGCGCCTTTAAATTTGGCTTCAGAGCGACTAACAATGAGGCGGAGTATAAAGCACTGTTGGCAGGGCTCCGCCTAGCCAGAAGGATGCAGGTTGAGCGGCTTAGAATTTTCAACGATTCGCAGTTGGTAGTTTGCCAGATAAAAGGTGAATATCAAGCCAAGGGATCAAAAATGGCATCTTATCTACAAGAGGTTTAGAGGTTACTAGTGGCTTTCGAGACATTTAAGTTGAACCAGATCCCGCGCGCCCAGAACTCCAATGCAGACGCACTGGCTTGTTTGGCAACCGCTCAAGATACAAACTGTACCGAAAACATACCTGTGGAGTTTTTGCCTAAACCAAGTACCAAATCCGGCGTGAAAGTGATGGCTCTGATAGTGGCGGTTGGATCATGGATGAACCAGCTGGTCGATTACTTGCAAGAAGGGAGACTGCCAGAAGATAAGACGGAGGTATGCCGTCTACGCATAAGAGCAGCCAGGTACTGCATCTATGGTGACGTTCTCTACAAAAGGGGCCTCTCAGCCCCCCTACTCAGGTGTATTGATGAGCCGGAGTGCACCGCGTTGATAAGGGACATTCATGAAGGGCATTGCGACAATCATACTGGAGGACTCTCCCTAGCCCAGAAAGCGCTCAGACAAGGGTTTTACTGGCCGACAATGAAGCAGGACGCCATTAACCTGGTAAGGAAGTGTGATAAATGCCAGAGATTTTCTAAAATCCTCTGGGCGCCTCTAGCTTATCTCCGACAGATGATCAGTCCGCGGTCCTTCGCCATCTGGGGCATGGACCTAATTGGACCTCTCCCGGTGGGTCGAGCGAGGTACAAGTACGCCGTCGTGGTAGTCGACTACTTCACCAAATGGGCGGAGGCAAAAGAACTGGCCGAGATCTCCACAACGAAGGTTGAGAAGTTCGTGTGGGATAACATAATCTGTCGGTTCGACGTTCCCTAGCAATTGGTGACAGACAATGGGACCCAGTTCACAAGTGAACAATTTCAGGAGTTCTGCAGTAGCCTTGGCATCATCAAAAGCTTCTCAGTAGTCGACCACCCGCAACCTAACGGCCAGGTGGAAGCGGTCAACAAAATCATCAAGCAGATCCTGAAGACTAAGCTTGAGGCTAGAAAGGGAGCGTGGGTTGATGAGCTACAGAAAGTGTTGTAGGCCTAACGTACTACCGCCAGCAGTACTACCGGGGAGACCCCTTTCTCAATGGTCTACGGGTCTGAGGCCATGATTCCGATAGAATTTGAAGTCTACAGTCATCGAAGGACAAGCTTCAACCTTGATGACAATGACCAGCTCTTGGCCGCCAACTCAGACTTACTTGAGGAGTCAAGGGAAGCTGCTCGCTTCAGGATGGCCGTCTACCAGCAGAGGATGGCCAGACATTATGACAAAAAGGTCCGGGTATGTCAATTCAAACCAGGTGACCTTGTCCTACAAGAAGTCCTACCCGGTGCTTGCAAAGCAAGCGAAGGAGTATTGGGACCGAACTGGAAGGACCTTACATGATCCACGAAAGCCTGAAGAACGAAGCCTACCACCTGACGGATATAAACGGGGCGATTCTATCAAGAGCTTGGAATGCCATCCACCTGAGGACATATTATACCTGAATGTTGTATTTTTATTTACTATTGTCGTTCTGTCATATATGTAAAACAAAACCGTGTATAGGCTTAATGAGAATTATCCATCAATTATTACGAATTATCACTGACATAAAATGCTCATGTGTGTTCTTATTTAAGGTACATCACCATAAACGGTAAAGCGTCAGCATAAAGCTCCAACATCTGATTGCCCTATGAGGTAGGAGGGGCTAAAATGGGCACGAGCCCACGCACCTAATCGCTGCTCACTGACTGGCCTCCCCCTCTACATTCGCGCGCGAACAAAGAATAAAGGGCTCGATCGAAGTGACACTCAGCCCAACTCTCGCTGTAGATGCTCAGGTTTAACCTTGTGAGCGCAGCTGGAGAGGTTCACTCCATTATGCTGTAGATGCTCAGGCTACGGCCTTGTGAGCGCAGCCGAGGTCCCAATCTCCACAACTCTTGCTGTAGATGCTCAGGTTTAACCTTGTGAGCACAGTTGGAGAGGTTCACTCCATTATGCTGTAGATGCTCAAGCTACGACCTTGTGAGCGCAGCCGAGGTCCCAACCTCCACAACTCTTACTGTAGATGCTCAGGTTTAACCTTGTGAGTGCAGCTGGAGAGGTTCACTCCATTATGCTGTAGATGCTCAGGCTACGGCTTTGTGAGCGCAGCCGAGGTCCTAATCTCCACAACTCTCGTTGTAGATGCTCAGGTCTAACCTTGTGAGCACAACTGGAGAGGATCGTCACACCGCATGGCTCAGGCCCTATAGATAAACCCTATCGACAGCAAGGGAAAATATTAAAGCTATTTATCCGGAGGGGCCTTTGAAGAGCTGGCGGGAGTGTCCTTTTGATCGTCCTTACTGGGGGCTCCTTGTGAAGATGAGCCTTGCCCCCCATCCTTTGCCAATCCTCGAGGAGTTGAGGAGGAGCCACCCTGGGTTGATGGGGCACCAGTCTGAGCAAGTGGCGAGTTAGAAACCTTCTGCGGAGCTAGAGGAATTGTCCCCTTCTGAGTAGCTTGTGCGGCCTTCATCTGGGCATCTCTGGCAGCGCGAGCCATGTACTTCTTCACTTCTTCCACTGCTTCCTTCCCAAGGTACGAGAAGTCTAGCTCAGGATGATGTAGCCACGAAGTATACAGGAACTTGCTGCTCGTCTTATCAGTGGCCTCCTTCCAAGCTTGTCTGGCTCGGAGGTCCACCTTGCGATACGCCTCCCGTATCTGAGCAAGCTGATCCCTTGCCACGGTCAGGTCCTTCAGCGTCACCTCATTATTTTTCTCGGCATCATCGGCCCATTTCTTCTGAAGGATGACCTCATGGGTGATCTTATCCACGTTTTCGGTGGCTTTCGCAAGCGAGGAGAAAGCAGTAAGCCGAAGCTTCTTCTCATTATCCACAGTTTTCTTCGCATCATTAAGTTTCTGCTCAAGCTCGCGAATAGTTTTCTTATCAGCCTCAGACTCCTCCCTGAAATTTTTGTTCTTCGCCTCCAGATTCCTGTTCGCCTCCTCAAGAGTAGCCTTTTCTCCTGCCAGGTCGGGGAAGTCCCGACATATCTTCATCATAGCCAGCGAAGCCTGAAAAGGGAGCATGTTATCAGTATGAATGGGCATGGAGTATGATTACAAAGCAAGGAACAGAACTTACAAGCACATTGCAGTGTGCAGCATAGTCGACCAGCTGGTCACCGCGAATGTGCTTCTGGTAGACATCTGGCTTGTTAGGACCCAGTAATGTTGGCAGCCGGTCCAACAAGTCGTCGAAGTATTCCCCTGCATTGGCCTCAGGGGTTAGCCCCTCATCAGTCCCTCCTGTCATGGCCGCTTTGCCCTTGCCTTTGGATCTCAGATGCTTAGCAGGGGGCTCCATGGTCTCCTCGTCCTCATCTTCGCCCTCTAAAGGCTTAGCCAACTCATCCCCAGAAATTGAAATTCCCTTCCCAACGGCACCCCTTGGTGGAGGTACCTGTTTCACGGTCTTCTTCGCCACACTCTTAAACTTCATTATCGGCCTCTTTGTGGACAGATCGACCACTGTGTTTAGAAGATTTGTAGCCTGCGCTAGAGGCTCTTTCGAACCCGTTATTTCCACCTCGGGCTCTCCTGTTTTGGCTGTTGGCGAGGGTGAGGGTGAGGGAGAGGTCATTTCGAGGTTTACCATTGTTTCGGATTTCTTGGGGGCTGGGGCAGAAATGCCTTCTCCGGATCCTGCAAAGACAGATTTAACTTCCCGACCTTTTCGTACTCCAACGTCAAAGGCCAATTTTAGAGGTGTGGTTTGAGTTCCAGGTGCGAGCCCGTATTTCCCTAGGAAGAAATTGGATGGAAGATAATCGTCCTCGGAGTCCTTTACCTCGGTGAACCTTTTAAGCACCTTTGTCTCCTCGTCTGAGAGATTGACCGATCCTTTGATGAAAGCTGCATACAGGAAGAAAAAATGTCAGTAATAATGGGGCATGAGAACGAGTATGTACGCGCTCCAGCAGTGAGCAGAAATACGCTCACCAGGACCGTTATTGAAATCAAAATGGACGAGTTTCAGCAGCGACAAACAAGAAGCATAAAACCACCGGGACTTATAATCCCCTACGTTTGACTTGCCAGCCTTCTGTGGCAGGAACGCCTTATAGGGGGAGTTACGAGCGGTTATATAGTAAATGTCGTCTCGTTTAGTGGCGTGAGGACTAGTAGTGGACTTAAAGAAGAAAAGGCTCTGAATTATATTCGAAGTTGGTGGCGGAAGGTCATTCTTAAGAAAGATGTAGGCTAGGGTGGTTATATGAGCGAAAGAGTTTGGTGTCAACTGGAATAGGGCTATTTCCAAGTCATTCAGCAGGTTAACCAAATATGAGCGAACCGGGAACCTAAACCCCGATTTCACATGTTGGCCGCTGATTGCTATGAATCCGTCAGGAGGATCAGTCGCATGGTTGCAGTGAGCAGGAACCATGATGCGACACCCGGAAGGGAAATGGTATGCATCGGCCACGGTCTTAAGCTCGTCAAGGGTCATCTGGGAATCATGTTGGTAGAAGGTTTGATGGGCAAAGGTCTCCCTTCGCCCAGAGGAACTCGACGCATCCCCACTGCCCTGAGCGGTTGCGCTTGAAGAGTCCCTGTCATGTTGAGGAGACCTCCCCCCAAAGCTTTCTTCACTAGACATGACTCGACGGTATCGGAGCCCACGACTTGACATCTACAAAAGAAACAGCCAATTGAGCTGCTGACAGCCAACCAGACTCAAAGAACAAAAGAAGCCTAAGTCTGCTAAGCCTAAGCGTCAAGCCGTGCGCCTAGGAAGCCGTGAAGTGGGGGATAAGGGCCTCATTTAGTAAAGTTTCCCCTCAGGATTGAGGAAAGAAAGGAGGAGAAGCGAGCAAATTACCCCGTACTATTACCGGACTCTACCAGACCAGAGGCAGTACGGAGATTATTCGCACCAACTGGTCCAGATCCTCAGGGAAGCAAGCACTACGCAGAGAATGAAAAACAGCAGTAACGAAAGCAATGTGAGCAGGAGGAAAGAGCCTTACCTTGAATGTGGTGGTGACCGGCAGTTACAGATGATGATTGTTGAACAGAGATGAAAAACTGAAGCAGAGGGAGAAAATGATGAAGGTGCCTGTGAGTCTTGAAAATGCCGGAAGAAGAAGGAAATGGGGGGTCGTTTTTGCTTTTTAAAATAATTTAGCCCCAACCGTTGGATCAAGACAGCTGCGTAACCGCCCCCAATCTGACGACGTGGCGTGATTCCCGGGATTTTGACGACGTGGCATGATTCCCGGGATTTTGTCATCATGCAGCATGTCAGTTGAGAGACGTGCATTAAATGCATAAGGCGCGTGGTGTGACCCGTAACCGTTGTCTGGGGAAGCTCCATGTGGCCTGGCAATAAAGTGGAATTCAAAAGCTTCTATAACCGCCTCCATTCTATAACTGTTCCTGCCTAATCTGCTCCTCTTGGAAGTTATAGCTCCTGGTCCTTTTTAAAGCACCAAGAGCCAGATGGCTTAATGTTATGGATAATTTAGCGATCAGAATAATCGGGCCCAAAAGGATCTACAGTGTAGGCTCAGTTTCTCAAAGGCCCAATAATCCGATATCTCTCCCGACCCGCCTTTTTGACGGAGGGCCCATTTGTGACCGATCGTAGTGACCACTAATCGCTGTCGCTCAGCCTGTCCGCTGATTCTGACCGTAGGCGCCAATTCTGAGCGTTATCTATGACTGCTGACTCCATCCGTCATTCTGGTCGTCGACTTTATCCGTCAGTTTTGTTCGTTCAGTCTGACCGCTGGTCCTGATCGTTGACCGTTGGTTCTCATCGCTCAGACTGACCACTGACCGCTGGCTGTATCCGCTAAGCCAGCTAGCCAGATTATCCGCCATGATTGATCGCCCGGCTGTTCGCCCATTTTGTCTGTACAAGATATCCGCCAAGTGGAACCATCCATCAGAAATGTTCAACAAGTCCCCCTCGCCCAAGATGATTCGGCTAAGCTAATCGCTAATCTCTGAGCGTGGCTGTATACCGACTCCTTCATTCGCAATATTGCCCACCTCACTGTCATGATCAGTTGTGGACGTGTTGACTTGAAATCCGCCTCCTCGATTCTCCAGGTAACTATACTCATCAGAGATTTATTTACTCTCCTAGCTGACTTGATATTTTATCTGCTGGAAGATCCATCCCCGCCTTGCTCCTAAGAGTCCCAGTTAACAAAGGTCAAAGGCTCTATGTAGAGTACAGTTTCGAGACGTGTCATGCACGCTATTACCACCAGAAGATGTGATCACGATCTCGATAGCCCATCATGACATATCCGAGCCAATCACCAGAAATCTCCCTTGGGCAGACCTCTAAAGCGACGGATTCGGCAGCATTTAATGCACTGTCGGCCGCATTAATTAAGATCCCGGCGCATTAAATGTTGTCCATCATTGTGACTGTAGTTAACTGTTTACTTTTATCTTATTCAATTTTACTGTAACATGTCCCTTTTCTCTATAAATAGGGGACGAATTTCACTGTAAAAGGGATCCAATTTCTGAGTGTCGTTACTCTGCCAAAATAGTGAGAGAGTGAACAGTGGACGTAGGCATCTTTTTGGGCCGAATCACTCTAAAAATCCTCCGTGTCTCTTCTCTTCGCCTCTAACCTCTTCTTCCCATTCTTATTGCTTTACATGCATTCTACTGAACATCTGAAACTGCAGCTTGAGCCCTAAAACAACCTCGTTGATTAAGGAAACCATTTTTCGACGTTAACAAATCTATTTTTAATTCATTTTTATTATGAATGTTTTTACGATCAAGGCAAATGGGCTGATAAAAGTCCAAAGGGTAGGCCCAATAGTCTAACAATCAAGAGGGACCAACCCTTTGCTCGTTTATCAATTCATTTATCTACTCGATAATCTGTCCGTCCATGTGATCGTTTACTAATTTTTCTCAGATGCGCGTTTATCAACTCGTGAATGAGCTCGTTTATGAAATTAATCATGTGCTTGTCAATCTGCTCAGCTATTTCTGCATGCACTCGCTTATTAGCTCGACCACTAACTCGTCCAGGAGGTCGATTGTCCGTTAATGTATCAAATCATCGGATAGCCCATTGATCACCTTTATCAGCAATCCTTAATGAGATCAGATCGACAGAGTCTTATTTGCTCGTCAACTAGACAGAATATTCTTCTCACTAACGAGCTCGCTTCTACCACATCTTTCAGACTACAAGTCAACTATTGTCAGAATCTATTACAGCTCAAGGCATACCCACACGCCAACCCCGTCAGAGATTATAGCCTGGATTACGGAAATCTTACCTAACCAGTATGGGTTAACCGCCTAAACCTATGCTTTGACAGAATTTGACCTGACATTATCAGGTACATTAAATGTGAACCCATTATTACAATTTGATTTACTGTACATTGTCTTATCATGTATTAATATAGCTCTTCCCATTCTCTATAAATAGTGAAGGATTTTCATTGTAAAAGGAAGACTTTTTGAGTGTCATTACTCTGCTACAACAGAGAGAGTGAACAGTGGATGCAGACATCAATTGAGCCGAACCACTTCAAAATTTTCGATGTTCTTTATTCTTCCCTAACCCTTTCTTTTATTTTCTACCCGTTTCTTATACTGCTTCGATCCAAATTGTAGCTTGGGTCTAAGAAGAATTTAGTCAGCTAAATCCAAACGTCGACAATTTTTTATGTCAAAATTATTTCAACGTAAATGGATCTCTATAAATAGTGGAGATACACCAAAGTTATTTCTTTTCCTTTTTTTTTTTTTTGTAAATTATATTTTATTCATTTTTTCAGATTTTTTTATTTGTTTTAATAATTTAAATTAATTTTTACTCTTTTAATAATTAGATATTTTAATTATATACTTTTAAATTTCTCAAGTGTTTTTGGTGTTAGCTGAAGGAAAATTTGATTTTTGAATTTAATGGGGAAACGTGGATTTTAAAAAAAATTTCAAATAAAAACACGCCTGATCGATGCTAATAATAACAATTCAATAATTAAATTAATAAGATCAAATCTTACTTTGCATGAAGATTGAAGTGATCCCTTTTTATTCGTAAATTCTTCATCACCCGATCTTCTTTGCTATGACTCTTCACAAAAGAAACTGTGTTTGAGCACAATCTCGAAAAATTATATCACGAAATCTTTTTAATTAATGGAAGTTTTTGGTTCATGTAGCCAAAAATTCTCTTTATATTGTTACCAATATAAAACACCCTTTTATAATGGTAAGTTAAAGTTTTTTAATTTAATAATGAAAACAATTTCCTAATTAAATTGAAAAACTTAATTCAAATCCAATATGCAATCAAATTTCTTAATGGTTTAAAACTCTTTACTTTTAATTTAATATGAAATCTAATTCCTATTAAATTAAAACTTCTTTAATCTAATTTAATATGGAATCTAATTTCAATTAAATTAAATTACCATTTCCATTAATTAAAAGATTTTTTATTAAATTAAATTATTCTTAATCATATATAATTTAATGACACCATTTAAAATTGAACTCTTAACCTCTACAAATAATTAAATAATTAACAATTAATTAAATAATTACTTATATTTAAATAATCAAATTATTTAAATTATTCATGAACGTGTTCATAAAATTGTATGTACATTTATAATTAGACAATCCAATTATATTATTCCCTTTGTTTCTTTATGTGGTTGTGAGAGCTAGCAAGGGGACCAAATGGACCTATAATTTGAACTCCAATAATATCGAAATTATTAATTAAACTCTTTAATTAAATAATTCACTATTATTAACCTTAAAGTTATTCCACTAAAAACTTAGGATTGCACTCTCAAAATTATAGATGTTTTATACAATCTGAATTTTCAGTGTCCATTGATTTAATCATTTCATATGATTCGATCCTCCACGAATAGTTCATAATTAGAGCTAGGTCATTAAAGTCCGTTATATCCCTTTAATTATATCTTATTCCGTTAAGTACCATTGATTCTCTAATGAACAATGTATTTATAACAACTTATGATTTATCTTTCCATTTATTTACAAATAGAAAGTCGAGCGTTCTTATTGTTCAAGACTCGAATCAACACTTAAGATAACTACTCATATACTTCTCGCAAGAAAGAGTGGTTTCCACTATTATGTAGAATGTTCTCAATCACTTATTAAATCACATCTCCAAAATACGAAGTTTATTAACCGTAAATCTATAACAGTCTCACCCATGTAAATCAAAATATATGACTCAACAAATAGGAGTCCATAAAATACTCAGGATTAAGATTAATCCATATATGATCATCTAGTTCATAAATATGAATTTTTTTATTTAACGAATATTAATAAAAAATTTATTTTATCATGACCTAGTCCTATATAATTTCTATTATATAAGGTGCTTCCATTTTCATGTCACCATATGAACGATCCCGGATAAGATCATCGTATCAAATACAAAATGAACCGCAGCTATAGATTTACCATAAATAAAGTACCCAACTTTGTTTGCTTTCTACAGATTCTTTAGATTACTGATCTCAAACTAAATCTTCTTATATATAACAATTATATACTTATTTTGAGACAACATAAATAACCATGGATGTTACATGATATTTGTATGAAACAAACATTTCATAGATGCATATAATTGAATAAAATAAATATATTTTATTTATTATTTAATTTAACTATTTGCAAATTACAAACTCTTAGGACACATTACTCTAACATTAGCATATGGTATATATATGTCTAAGAACAAAATACCTTCGAAATCATCTAGTTTGACAAATGTTTGGTTAATACTAAGGAGTAAATTGATAGGCTTTCGAAATTTTAGAGATGATGGAGGTCAAAAATGAGTTCGCATTAAAAATATATATATATTTCTTCAAAATATATGAATGAAAATAAAAATTATTCCTAAAATAAATATAGGACTTGTTAAAGTCAAAATATTTAAATTATAGATTTAGGTTGATATAATTTGACTCGTGTTTCAATAATAAAGTAGTTTAGTTTGGTTGAAGGATTTGTATAATCATATTGGATGGTTTCTTAATTAGTTCAACGTTTCTATCACCAACTATATTTTCTTTATGTTTTATCCACTTGCTTGATTTCTAATTAAAAATATGTAGTATTTGCTTTTAGTCACAAACTATGAAATAAGTATCCTTTTTTGTCTTTTCTTAATGTGAATTAAAGTAAGGTTTTAGTCTAAAAATTGGTGATTTACTAAATAATTTGTTTATTATAATTAGTAGAGTGAAAAGTTGCATATTATAAATATTTATCCCAATTAATTATCTATTAACGTCAGGAAAAGGTTCCCTTAGCCAACGAGGTTGTTTTAGGGCCCAAGCTCACAGTTTCGTACTTTCGATGGGTTGCATGAAGAACAAGGAGAATGAGAAGGAGAGGTTAGAGGCAAGGAGAAGAAGACACAGAAGATTTTTAGAGTGGTTCGACCCAAAAAGATGCCTACGTCCACTGTTCACTCTCTCACTATTTAGGCAGAGTAACGACACTCAGAAGTTGGAACCCTTTTTACAGTGAAAATCGTCTCCTTTTATAGAGGAAGGATACATGCTACAGTAAAAAGAATAAGACAAAAGCAAACAGTTAACTACATTTACACTGATAGACAGCATTTAATGCGCCGGAAACCCAATTAAAACGACTGATAGTGCATTAAATGCGGCCGAAAACTCATTAAATGCGGCCGAATCCGTCGCGTCCGAGGCCTGCCCAGAAGATGATTTTTGCTGACCAGGTCGGATACGCAATGATGGGTTGTCGAGGTAGGGATCATAGCTTCTGGTGGACGTAGCGTGCATGGCAAGCCTTGGAACTATTCTCTGCATGGCGCTATTGACTCCTGCTGACATGAGACTTCCAGATGCGAGGCGGAGACGGATCTTCTAGTAGAGAGATCACCGAATTAGGCGGGGGAATAAGAGGGTCATTGAACACTGTCTTCCAGGAGGATTGAGGAGGCGGGTTATGAGCCGGTATGTCCGTAGCTGGATACGGCGATGAGGCGAGTGATGCCATGAACGAGGGAGTCGGAACGCGGTCACGCTCAGGAACCAGTGCCCAGCTCAGACAGATAACTTTAGGCGAGAATGGTTTGTTGGTCATCTCTGATGGATGGTTAATTTTGGCGGATGCCCCAATCGAACAGGAATAGAGGTCAGACGAGCGGTCAATCATGGCGGAAATATAGCGAGTAGGCTTAGCCGTCACGGATGGCGGATACTCTGACGAGCGAGTCTGAGGGATGAAAACCAACGGCCAGCGACAAGTACCAGCGGTCAATCTCAGCAAATAAAGTTGAAAGAGAACACGGCGATCTGAATGGTGGAGAATATAGCAGTCATAGTCAGTCTTGCGGAATAGAAGGTCTGCGGTCAGAATGGGGGGGCGGTCAGCGGCCACAACAAGCGCCCACTAACGGGCCCCTCTTCTGGGAGAATGGGCCAAAATGATGGTGAATGATTGGGCCTCTGGGCCATTGGGCCTGCATTGTAGATCCGTCTGGGCTCGAATATTCTGATCGCTATTTTACCTATAACATTATCCAAATAATTTTTCAAGTTGATTCATAATTATCATAATATATAACTTTTGATTTATATATTAATTATAAATGAATAAACCCTAATTTTTAGGTACAAACTATGAATAAAAAAAAGGACGGTACAATATTGTTGAATAGTAAAAGCAAACCAGCATCCAATATGTTAGCGATTGTGGGTAAGAATATTCAGTCAGTCTAAATTCACTTTTATATTGCGAATGTCAATCATGACCTGAAGACCATGATGGATCACTACTATCTTGGTCCTCCACTAAATACCTAATTAATAAAAAAAAAATTAAACATCCATTATTTTATCCACTGTTATTTCAATTATTTCAAATCGTCACAATCAGTTGATCAATTTTTGTTTTGTTTTGTTTTAAACAATCAATTTTGTTTTGATTTTTTGTTTTGTTTTTGTTTTATTTTAAACAATCAATTGGTCAAGGTTAACGGCAAATTGCCGGTTAACGGCAAATTGCCAACAGCACTCATGATGCAATTGACCAGTGCAAAACGACAATCGATTACACCGGAAGTTAGGAACTACTTTTTTTTTTTTTTTTGGCCCATTTTTTAATTAAAAAATAAAAAAAAAATGTCATAGTATCTACTATCTAATGTATTTTATTTTTCTTTTAAAGTATGTTTATTGGCGTTATTATCTATAAAAAAAAAAAAAAAAAAAAAAAATTCAGCGAACTCCATAAAAATTCATTACATTTATCAAGTTCTTTAAAATTCATTGTATAAATATAATCAATCACTTAGTGGAGCATAACTAATTCCCTGTGATTCACTAGCTTTGTCCTCTTTACATAAGGATATGTGAAAACTTGGTGAAATCTAATCTTATTTAACTGACAATAAAAAATTTCGGCACTAAAAAATTTTTCTTCACTTGTATATAAATCATTAAACAAATTACAAGAAACATAAGCGAGGGAAAAAAGGTTTCAGCGCCCAAAATTATTTTGATATTATTTTCGACAAGAGATTACAAAACTTTTGGTGCATTCTCTTAGCTGAGAAACCCTACTTTGTAAAAAATTCGTGGAATGAAAAATTCCTCATCATGACAGTATGTGTATGTGTATATATATATATATATTCTTAGAAGTATAGCATCAGTGCTTCAAAGTATATGAAATAGGTACTTACCTCCAAACGTGATGATCATAAATAGGCATCAACTTCTGAATTAATGAATAAATAGCGATTGGAGAACAAAACCGTTAGAAACTCTGCTTCTGCTGATTTTATGTCAGCCTAATGACTAAGTTATATATGTATTAAATTGTTTAATTAAAAAAATATGCTGTATATATGGACGATATACATGTAGTATATTGTGTACACAGCTTGTGGAAAACCAAGCAAACCAAATTTGAATGTTAGTGATTCACAGGTCTTCGGAATGAAGTCATTTTCTTATTTACTCAGTCAAAATTTAATTTGCTTATTTACCAGAACAATATGTTATCAAGTCAAAATTCACTTTTATATTGGAAGTAGTCAAGAATTATATTATGAAAAACATCCTCTGCTAATTCAAAATACACTTGAATGGTAATCATGCTCATGCCATCATGAATGGTCGAGAAGGACGACTATTTTGTAGGTCTTCCACTATCCAATACACAAATTATCCATTGGTTCAAATGTTTATCTTCATAGAGGAGGTCGAAATTATATAGGTTTATAGTTTTATTTGATAGAATTATATATATATATATACACACACACATATAAGTCCCCTTAGGTACATTTGGGATATATATATATATATACATTTGACAATAAAAATACCTAATTATATTTAATTTAAAATGTATGATTGTAATTTATTATATGTAATTGTAACTAAATATGTGTGATTACAATTTGTAAATGTGATTATATTTTACCGATTGTAATAACATATATTTAGTTGTAATCATATAAAATAAATTATAATTATATATTTTAGAATGCAATTATGTACTCTTTTTTTTTTTTTTGGTCAAATGTATGTATACTCCAAGTGTATGCTAGAATATGAATATATATATATATATATATACATACATACATAAGTTTTAAAATAGTGAAAATAAATGAAAATGACACTCAAGTCATATCATGGAATAAAAGATTTGAATTTTAATAGCATCTATGTAAAGCTCAGAATTTCCTGTTTTTATGAGTAATAAAATTTTTTTTATTAATAATATTTTCAGATGAATAGTGATTTTTGGGGAAATGGACCCCAACAAATAAAATATTTCTAGAATAGGTATTAGAGTCTAAAGAAATTGAAACAGATAAAAAATGAGCCTGTTTGAGTATATTTTAAGAGCTCCGAAGAGTTTGGACAAAAATTCATTTTTTGGAGAATAATGGATGTTAATGATTTTGCACCCAATTACATTGTCAATTGGATGATTGAATGACTATGAAATATTTTTGAAAATTATTTAGGCATGAATGAAAATTAAATCTATTAAAGGGTAAAATAGACATTTCCAAATATAAGCACACATGGATTACATGTAAGCACTGCATTGAATGAAAATTAGAAGCACAATCTATGTGAAACAAAATTAACCAATAAGAAAAGGCCACATGAAAATTACTATTCTAACTAATTAGTTGTAATGTAACTAAAAATTGGTGAGATTTAGTTAGTTTAATGACTAGTTAGTGAATGGACCAATCACATACCATTATTTGTAACTAAGGACATGTTGGATATTATAGAAATAGTTCAAAGCTATTTTGGTCAATTAATGAGAGGCCTATATAAAGTAAATTTTTGCATTAATGAGAAGAAAAATTGAAAAGAAATTGGAAGAGAGTTACAGAAGGAATTCTGCCAAAGGAGGAAGAAGAAGAGCAAGATAATTTTAATCACTTTTTGATGTTAAAATCATTGGATCCTCACTAATTTGGTGATAGGGTAAGGATTGAGCAAAGAAGGTGAAGAGAAAATGGTAAGTTTACTTGATTTGCATGGTATTTTGATGATTTCTTGGAAGGATGATAACTTGATGAGTTTATGTAATTTTTGGCATATTTAGAAGTAGATTACCTTGTATTCAAGTGTGGAATTGAAAGGAAACTCAAAAGAAACCATTATACAAATAAATGATCAAGGTGAGTATTCTAGGGTTTTATGTAATTTTTCAAGAAAACTT
Organism: Dimocarpus longan; assembly: GCA_022984855.1. NCBI lineage: Eukaryota > Viridiplantae > Streptophyta > Magnoliopsida > Sapindales > Sapindaceae > Dimocarpus > Dimocarpus longan. Next base: position 3,123,632 of record CM041026.1, read on the forward strand.
AAATTGAGTTGATTTTAGGACATTAGATGAATATTAGAGTGACTTTAATGTGTTTGGTAGCCATGAAAGTGGAAGAATGATGTTGGATGCAATGATGTGCAAATTCGGCTAAGTTAGAGTTTGAGTTCACATAAATTGATTTTAATGTTTTGACATATTTATATGAGATTTTACATGATTATAAGATGATGTGTATCAAGAAAATGAAAAGAAAAAAATTTGAATTAGATTGCTATGTAATTCGGCCAAGCATGAAAGTTTAGAGTGCACCTTATATTTATGTCATGTGAATGAATTAGGGTGATATTGAGATGAATTTAAGATGACTAATGCATGAAAAAATTAAAAGAATAACGCATATGTGTAAGGTAGTATAATTGGCCAAGATGAAGGATATGGTAGTTTGAATTTAAATTGGGTGAATTGGTATTGGTTTCAAATGATTAAGTGATAGATTTTAAATTAGAATGTGTCTTGTAGGTGAGAAGGAAATAAAGGAATCAATGGAGAATTTTTTAAGGCTATTCTAGTCAATTTGAGTTAATGTGAGTGTAAAATTATTTATAAAATACTAAATGTATTTTTAGCATGTTTTAAAGTGCTTTTATGAATGTTAAAGTATTTTGAAATTGAAATGAGTTCTATGAAAAATATTAGTTTATAAATATCTTTACTTATTCATCTAAAAAAATGTTTATAGCATGAATTATTGAAGCAAATATATTTTTATGCATTTAGCAATAATTTGAAGCAATATGTCTTTATGTCTAATTATTTTTAGTATATGAACTAAATTTTTAAAGTATAATTAAAGAAAGTTTTCTAGATCACTGATTACTCTAATCCCCACGATATGATTGAGAATCGACCGAAATACCTTATGTGCCCATGGCATGTTAAGGGGGGCGTGTCACTAACTGTGGGAGACTTGAGTCGGTCGTGTCATCCTCTGTGCGTTTTTAAGGTACTATGACGGATATCCTACGTAAGGCGAGGTAACATTCCGCAGCGTAATGATTTATGACTGATATTGATCATCCCCACCACCGGTGATCTAAGATCGGTTGGTGTGACATGATTTCTATAGGTTTCATTAGATACATGTTACATGACTGATACTATTCTTTTATGTACTTATGTTCATGTTTAGAATGGATTTTAATGATATATGCATTTATGTTTTCAAGTGGATTTATATAAATGTAAATGCAAAACTGTGAGATTTATAATTGAATAAATTGTTAAGAATTTTGGATTTATAAATATTTTGGGAGGAATTTATATAAGAAACATGTTTTTCATATCATTCACCGAGCTCTTTTAGCTTATTCTTTTCTGTTTATTTTATGAAAACCTCCCTAGATGTAAAGACGGATGCTCAAAGCGAGCAATCTTCGATGTAAAGTTAGGTGGATATTTTCGACGATTGCAACTGTGAAAATATTGTATATATTTTGATGTCTAGTAAATATGAAACAAGTAAATACTTTTTCTTATAAGTAAATACTTGTGATTATATGCATGATAATGTTTTTAAAAAGGTTTGAAATAGTTTTTGGTTGAAATATTTTTACTTGTGGTTAAATTTTGATTGTGAGATGGACTTAAGGTTCAAATTGGAAGTGGAGAAGAATGTATGAATTTTGAAGTGTTTATAAATTGCTTTCAGGGGATTTGAAAAGATTGAAAATGTCAGAAGACAACCGTTGTGCTGTCGTAAAATAAAAAATTTATCACTTTAATTTCTAAATGATTATGAAATGGAAATGTATAACAGGTTTGCTCCACGGAGTCCTTTAGAGTCACCTATATGAAGACTACAAGGACTTCTGTTAGAGTATCGAGAAGGGCTCCTCCCAAAAGGAAAAATCTGGGTGGGTCCTTTTCAATCTAAAATTGAAAACTTCTCAGTTCACATTTAATAAAAACTCTCTTCCCTATCTTTCTTGTCCTTCTCTCATTTTTTTTTTATTCTCTCTTTCTTCTTCCTCTTTCTCTCTTCAAGATTCACAAATTTCTCTACAATTAAATAAATTAAAGTTATTGGTTTGTTCATAAAATTAAAGTTGTTGTTTTGTTCACTAACTTCTTTTTGTTTAAGATTAGAGAGCACGAAAATTTTTGTTATTGGCATTAATATGGGAAGAAATTTAGAGGTATTCGAATGTTTTTTTTTGGAATTGTTACCGTAAATTATATGGATTTGTGTTACAGAAATTTAATCGTTGCATTTGAATACAAATAAAGAGTAAGGAAGACATTGAAGAGGAACTCCTCTAGTTTGTATTTGAAACGGACATTTAGCATCATCTCTTTGCAATGGTTTTGGGATCTACTTTCATTGTTTTGGGACTTATTTTCTTTGTTTACAATTTATTTTCTTTGTTGAGATTATGGTTTTTAATTTGGGACTTATATGGTCTTTTGTTTGGGATTTATGGTTTTTATTTGATTTTTGAAGTCCTTTTTATTTGGGATCTATTTTTCAGGATTAATACTAAGGGTGTGTTTATTTCATAGATTGGAGAATGAGAATGAGAAATGAGATTGATTAATAATGTTTACTTACTTAAAATTTATTCCGTAATGGGAATTAAAATGTGGGTCCCGCATCAATTTGGGGTTGTGGAATGGGAATCACATTTCACCCAATCTATTTGGGAATTCCATTCCCATTCCCTTTACCAAGATGAAAAATCTCTTATACACTTCTTAAAAAACTAAATAAAAACCAATTTTATTTGATATTAAAAAAAAACTACATATTATAACAAAAAATTGTACATCATTTGTTTTTCATCACCAATTTCTTAATTATCATAGTGGACTATTAAAATAATATGCAGTTTTTTTTTTTTAATTGTAATGTACAATTTTTTATTTAATATTAAAAAAAAACTGTATATTATAATAAAAAACTGTACATCATTTGTTTTTCATCACAAATTTCTTTAATTATCATAGTAGATTATTAAAATAATATATAATTTTTTTTTAATTGTAATGTACAGTTTTTTATTTGATATTAAAAAAAACTGCATATTATAATAAAAAGCTACACATTATTATAATTAATCCATTTAATTAAGGTTATTTTTGTAATTTATAATTAATTCATTTCGATTCCAAAGTAAATTAAACAATTCAATGGGAATACTGCTGATTTCGATTCCGATTCCTACAGTTGAAGTAAACAACTTATTCTGATTCTGATACTTCATTCCGATTCCCATTTCGATTTCTCTAAGTGAAGTAAACACACAATTAAATACTTTCAAAAATCTTTGAGCAGATAAATAATGTTGGATTTGAGCCCATAATATCATTAGAATTATCTTTACAAGTGGAATAATGTTTTTCCCTATCATGTTTCCAAATTTAAATACTTCAACCTTCATTTTGTATTTTTCTATCTCAACCTATATGTTATTTATACATGAAACTCTATTTCTTTTTTGTTCAATTTACGTAAGGCAACTTTGTCCAAAACCCATTTAGGTACTATTCAAACTCTAATTAATGATTCGGTGACATGATCAAAATTGACCCAATTTAGCTATTTGGGAAAAAAAAACTTTTTAATATAATATAATTAAAAATTAGCCATAACTAGTGAGTGCAAATATAACGACTAAAACTGAGCATTTGGGGCATCATTTTCTTATTTTTATACTTATTTATTTAATTTTTTATGTTCTTCTAATTATATTAAATTGTATGTAAGTGAATGTTGATATTTATGAAAAGACTTTCAAATTTTATGGTATGTAGTCTAACGTTAAGATCCATACTTGACATTATGGTTCTCTAGGTCTAGTCTGACGATAAAAAATCATAATTAACATGATGGTTAGTCATAGAGCAAGTTATTGAATCTCAAGGGCACGATTGTCCGTTTGATATGTTATTTATAAACTCTTACTAATGTAAGTACTAATGAAAAGAACAACCTAGTCTTTAATATTACAAGAAATTCTTTTTTTGAAATCTTTAGTTCCCATTTTGGTGTTAATAAATCTTCTTCACTGTATATTGAAACTGTTTCTTGTTAGATGATTTGATAACATAATATTTGAACCTTAGTAACAAATGTCCGAAAAAAAGCGTAGTATATATAGACAATGTTATAATAATAGCTTCTAATGAGTATTTTGATGCAAGTTAGTTCACTCTTTTCTTACATGATAGATATTTGATTCAGTATACAAAGATTAATTTGCTGACTCTGCTTTTGAATTATCTGCTGGTAATTTTAAAAAAATTTACAATTACAAATCGACAATATATATCCAAAATGACCAAATGTCAACACAGACAGCACGTCTGATACTGTTGGCTAATATGGAACCAATTAGTGTAATTAGCAGTGGCAATGAAAACGACCACCAGTTTCTAGGGGCTAGGGCAAAACATCATATATATGTATGCTCTTGATGGAAATTATGCAAAATTGGTACGTCACCTCCAAGTTGAATTTGCACTACTAAACAGGCATTAGGAGGAGAAACAATCAAAAGATACCAAAAATGGTGTTCGAGTCCTACACATCCAACCTGATCATGGTCATGTTCTCTGCTATAATTTTTCTATGCAAAGCTGGAGCAGCTTCTAATTTAGAATGGGAAGCTCTACTTAATAGCACTTGGCGTAACAGCATTGCCGCGTACAACAAATCAAATTATTGCCAGTGGGATCGTATCACTTGCAATTCTGCAGGAAGCATCACCGAGATATACTTGCATGGAATGGGCTTGAAAGGTGAACTTGACCAATTCAACTTCTCTTGCTTCCCAAATCTAGAAGTTCTACATGTTTGGAACAATAGTCTCTCAGGAACCATTCCATCACATATTGCTCTTCTTTCAAAACTTAAAACCCTTGATCTTGCTGCCAATAATTTTACAGGTGAGCTAAAACTTTTGTTGGTATACACACACACTCATACAACTGGTGTACTTTAATTGATCTCTCTCTTTCTCGTTTTAATTGTAATTATTTGTAATGTCATAGGTGCTCTCCCTTCAGAATTTGGGAAACTCAAGAATCTGAATAATCTTTTTCTGGCTTCTAACAAGCTGACTGGACCCCTCCCATCAACACTTGGTCTGTTATCTAAGTTATCACATGTTGACCTGCAAATGAATAGCATAAATGGTACCATTCCAGGTGAGCTTACCCGGTTAAATCAGCTGACTTATCTTGATCTTTCCTCAAACATTCTTTCAGGCGAAATACCAATTACGGTTGGTGAACTTTACAACCTTGAATATCTAGACCTCTCTAATAATTTACTAAATGGTCCAATTCCAACTGGTTTCTGGAACTGCTCAAAGTTGGAGAGCTTGACATTGAGCAAAAATAGCTTAAGTGGAAGGATTCCACTACAGATTACCAAAACTCCTTTTCTAAAGCTTCTTGATTTGAGATATAACCTTATCAATGGGACAATACCTTTCCAACTAGGAAAAATGCCATCTTTACGGTATTTGTATCTATCACACAATAATCTTTCTGGCATTATTCCCGAATCTCTCAATAACATGAGTGACTTGAATTTATCTTACAATCATTTGGAGGGTGAAATCCCAATTATATTGCGATGTGCATATCCTCCAGAACAAATCACTACAGGCAACAAAGGCTTATACAGTAAGGTTAGAGGTTGGCATTCTTGCCCCACAGGCCCTACTTCTACAACTAATGAGCAAGTTACGGTTGGTTTTGTCATGATTTTTGTCCCCATCACTATTTGTTTAGCAATTGCAATTTCTGCATTCATGTGTTTATTCAAACATAAACTCGAGACACCAACATTCGATGGAAGAGAAACAAAGACTGGAGATTTATTCTCAATATGGAATTACGATGGTAGAATTGCATATGAAGACATAATTGAAGCAACAGAAGATTTTGACATTAGATATTGCATTGGAACTGGAGGTTATGGAAGTGTTTACAAAGCACAACTTTCTAATGGCAAAATAATTGCTTTGAAAAAGCTTCATCGTTGGGAAAGTGAAGACCAAATATTTACTAAGAGTTTCCATAATGAGGTGCTTGTTCTATCTAAAATACGACATCGAAACATTGTCAAGCTTTATGGTTTTTGTTTGCACAAAAAATGTATGTTTTTGGTCTATGAGTACATAGAAAGGGGAAGCTTATGTCATGTCTTGTACAATAATGTTGGAGCTACAAACCTAGATTGGAGTAAGAGAGTGAATGTTATCAAGGGTGTATCAAATGCATTGACTTACTTACATCATAGTTGCTCACCATCAATTGTGCACCGCGACATATCAAGTAGCAACATTCTATTAAACCCTGAATTTGAAGCTTTGGTTGCTGATTTTGGTACAGCTAAACTTCTACATTCAGATTCCTCTAATAGAACTATACTAGCAGGAACTTATGGATACATTGCTCCAGGTGAACTACTCCTATACCTTTGTGCTTCTTACATTTTTATTTTCTCAATTAGTGACTATATCTAAGTTTCTCTAATGTTTTACAGAACTTGCTTACACCACAGTAGTGACAGAAAAAAGCGACGTTTACAGTTTTGGTGTTCTAATATTGGAAATATTAATGGGAAGACATCCAGGAGAATTCCTCTCATCATTGGCATCACCGTTTGATACAACCACAATGCTAATAAGTCTATTGGATCCACGCCTCTCACCTCCTGAGGATAATAAAGTTGTGAAAGATATTGTTCTTGTTTCAACATTAGCTTTTGCATGCTTGCAAGCCAAACCAAAGTCTCGACCTTCAATGCAACGTGTGTCCGAAGAATTTCTTGCTCACAAGACACTAATGTCAAACTCAACAGCATTGCATGAAATTACCATCGCACAACTCAAAGACCATGGAAGACGTTTGTTTAATGAATGTAATAATTGATACTAATAGAGTTTATATTGTACTCAACATAATGTTAGGGTTTGTGTCCTAAGAGTTTATAATTTGTAAAAATTCAAATAAATAATAAACATAATTTATTTATTTTATTCAATTTATATGCATCTTGTGAAATGTTTGCTTCATAAGAATATCATAAAATATACTTGATTACTGATGTAATTTTAAACTAAATATATAAGTGTTATATACAAGCAGATATAGTTTAAGATAAGTGATTTAAAAAGTTCGTAAAAAACAATGAAGCTAGGTATTTCTTTTATGGTAAATCTATAGTTGCGATGTATTTCGTATTTGATATGACAGTCTTATCTAAGACTGTTTATGTTGTGACATGAAAATTGAGACACATTATATAATAAAGATTATATAGATTAGATCACGATAAACATGAATCCCTAAATAATATCTGTTAAACTTAGAGATTCATATTTATTAACTGGATGATCATCTATGAATTGATCTTAATCCCAAGTGTATTATGGACTCATACTTATTAAGTTATACCCTTTGATTTGCATGAGTGAGATCGGTGTAACAGCTTGGTCAGTAACTTTATGCTTTGGAGATATGATTTAGTAAGTAATTAGGAATATTCTATACAATAATAGAATCAATTTTTTTTTGTAAGAAGTAGAGAAGTAGTTTCCTTAAGGGTTAATTTGAGTTTTGAACAATAAGAACACTCAACTTTTGGTTTATATGTAAATGAAAAAATAAATTCATAAGTTGTTATGAATATAATGTTCATTAGAGAATCAATGGTACTTAAGGATCAAAAAATAATTAGAGGAGTAAAACGGACATTTTGATCTAGCTCTAATTATGAATTACTTGTGGAGGATCAAATCATACTGATTAAATCCATAAACATTGAAAATTTCAAATTATATAAAAATATTTATAATTTTAAAAGTACAATCTTAGGTTTTTAGTAAAATAACTACAAGGTTAATAATAATGAATTATTTATTTAAAGAGTTTAACTAATAATTCCGATATAATTGATGCTTAAAATTGTAGGTCCATCGAGTCTCCTTGATAAATCATTTCACTATAAAAAACATGTATATAAAATATTGTAATTAGACCGTCCAATTATAAGTGTTACGTAAATAGCAAAATTTACATTCACATAGTAATTGAATAATATTGATTATTCAAATTATTTAATATTTAATTAGTTAATTATTAATTATGAATTAATAATTTTTTAATTAATTTTATAAGATATCTTAAATTCGATTCTCAATAGTGACTTTCGTTTAAATTAATTATGAATTAATTTATTAAAAATCACGAGTTCAATTCAATAATATAACAAGAATTAATTATACTATATGAGGCAAAAGTTTAATTTTAATTAACACTAATTCAATGTTAATTTTGAATTAATGAAAAATCTAATTGACGTCTATAAAAAGAAAAGAAATAGTTTTCTTTTCATAAAGTTATTGGCTTTTTGTGTTGTACATTTAAGAAAAGAAAGAAAAATATTTTTCTATTTTTTTTTTTTTGTACAACAGATATAAAGAAGAAGAATTTTTGTTTTTCTTCTCAGTACAACCAAAATTGAACACTCACCTCTTATACATAGTTATTTGATTTTTTTTTTTTAAGAAAAGAAATCAAAAGTAAGTGAGCACAGTTCTATATAATTATGTCCACTCACTTGCGTCTTAGTATAGATACATATTAAGGAAAGCGAGGTGGTGAATAATTTATAAAGATCAATACAAAAGATAAAAGATTTTATCATTTATTTCTTTTTATTATTTTATTTCACTATTTTATAAATACAAGATTTCTAAGTTTTATAAAAAGTTTTTAAACTCATAGTTCCACAATATTTTAATTTTATCAAAACAATTATTGTTTTTCCCTTCACCAAAGTCATGTTGCTTTTATCGTGAAAATATGAACCTAACATTGTACTTTGTTTCCAATTTCTAAACATTTGATGAGAGTTAGCATTTGTAGAGATTGTAAAATTTATTAGTCACTCATCCTCAATTTCCATCTTGTTCACTCGGGAATTGCCAAAACTCATTAACTTTATTCATATTTATAAATAATTTATAGTGTTTAGAAAAGTATTGTTTAGTTTTCTCACCATTAATAACAATATTTATATATAGATATATCAGTAGTTTTTTGAATAAAAATAATTTTAGTCCTTAAGTTTAAGGAAAATATCAAATTTCAAATTATGATTTGAAAAATGATACAATCATTTCCAACATTTTGAAAAAGTGTTAAAGTAGTCTCTCTCATTAGTCAAACTAAATTAACACCATGGTGGGTAGGCCTAATTTTGTCATTTCGAATTATAAGCTAATATTCTAACACATGTGCGAATATGATAATTGGAATAGAAGTTAAATAAAAATGAAAATGAAAAATCAAGTATAACAAAAAATTGTTGAAAAAAAATAAATTAAAAATTGAAGATCTTCAACTTGAACTCAAATCTTCAACTTGAAGATTTTGGTTTCTAATTAACAAAAGCAAATCTGAATTGGAGAAAGAAAAGGACAAAATCACCCATAACAATAGTAGTAGCAACTAATATCCAAAAAATAAAAAAAGAAAACCAGACTTAATAAATAAAAAGACAAAATCAATACAATTAGAACAATAACACAATCTTCTGTTTAATTTTTTTAATATTTTTGTCTACCAAACAAACAAGGCGTGAAAGAATTCGTAACTTAGTAAGTCCAATCAATTAACATGGAGAATTATAAAGCAAATGAAGACACAAACTAGGAATTAAAAAAAAGAAGACAAAAATGGAGAAAAAATAGATAGGTAGGAAGTGAAAAGCCATGAAACTAAAGATGAACAACAGTCCCCACTAGAATGGCTAGTGACGTGAGGATGGCATCAACGGGACGTATGGTGATGGCAAGCTTTCGCCCATCAGAATGGTGGCCGAGAATCTCACCGGCGAGGTAAAACGAATGTAAAACCCAAAACCGCGTTCGTCGGAGAGCGAAATATTTTTCCGATGGATCGCGTCCGATCGGAAAAATATATTTATCGAGCCCGAAAATTTTTGGAATAATTATTTTCAATTAAGAAAAATAAATTCGTGTTTGTGAAATCGGATTTGAGATATTAAATAATTCCGAGTGTGCGAATAGAGATTATATCAAAAGCATATTCCAGGACGGACGGACGGAAATGAAATCGGAATCCGAGTTTGGAATTAAAAAGCAAGAATGTATGAGAAATAGAATAAAAAGAATGCATGTTGGTGACACGTGTCACACATGCAATGGTGGAAGGTGACAAGTGTTTAAGAAAAACAAAAGCAATTATGTTAAAAGCTTAAAAATCAAGAAATGCAATAAAATAAAAGAATGAAGAAAACAAGCTAATAAAAGCTTGGTCGGTCATCATTATTCATTCAAGAGAAACAAATCCAAGCTAGTAACATTTCGGTCGCCTAAAAGCAAACCCGATTGAGATAGAGATTGAGAGAGAGAGAGAGAGAGAGTTGTGTGCCTTTATATCTCACTCGATCTCCCTGCTTCATCAGATCTGAGAGTGTGAATTGTGAGAGGTGCTGTTCGTGTAAGTGAGATCTGAGAGATTGAGAGAAGATCAAGCTACTGTCTTCAAACCAAGGTGAAGCAAAGTGGAAGAAGACTTCAGATCTGAGGCAAAGAAGGACATGCAAGGACAGATCTGAGCTCTTCAAATCGTGCATGCAAGCTAGGCGTAGTCAGACCGTGAGCCGTGCAGCTGCTGGTGTGAGGAGTTGAGCTGCTGCCTTGTCCACTGCCGTGAGGTTGCTGTCGTCGTTACCGTTGCAAGCTTGCTGTCGTGAGCTTGCTGTCTGATCGTGAACAAGAAGACAGCTGCTGGAGTGAGAAGGCTGGGCTCAAGCTGCCGTCGCCGCTGCTGTCACGTTGCTGGGTGCTGTCGCCGTGACCAAGTGCTACCGTGAAGCTCCAGTTGCTGTCGAGTTGCTGCTGTTGTCGTGATTGATGCTATCTTGTTGCCGATTGCTGCTGTGTGCTGTCTTCGTAAGTTGCTGCTGTCAAGCTTATTCAAGTGCATCATTTCAGAGCTGAAAGGAAGCAGAAGAGAAGATAGTTGCTGCTGGAATGAGACAGATAGCTGCCGCGAGTAATTCGTCGTCGTCGCACTTGCTTGGAGGTTGTTTCGAAGCGAATCTGGTAAAGTAAGTGCTGTCCCCATTTCTTTTGTTGAGTTGTTTCGAGAATTTATAAACGTGCTTGTGAATTAGAAATCAGATTTGGTCGACAATTGTTAATTGCTATGATTGGGCTTAGGATTGAGAACCTCGTTAGTGTGGAGGTTCGTTCATTTTGTTGTTTTGGTTGGTTTTGAATGATTTGGTAAACGATCGTATTTGTTGCGAGTTTTGAATACGGGCTGTTACGATAAGTTAGGGGCTGTTAACACATGTTTTTAGTTTCTTGTTCGTCGTCGTGGAAATTAATTCATTTAAGTGTGTTTTAAAGTATCAAAAATTCGTCAAATTTTTAGAAATCGTTTCCGAGCGATTCCGTTGAATTTTCCCCGAATACGAGCATTGTTAATTTGTGATTTTAGTTGACGAATATGAAAGTAAATGTGAGGTTAGCTCGCTGCCCCAAGATTGTTTTTAAGCCCGTTAAAGTGTTTAAGTTGAAGTTAGAATAATTTGAGTTTTAACAAAGATAATCGGATAGTTTTTGGTTTCGCGCGAAATCGTTAATTGTCGAAATTTCGGAGTTGAAAACGGATATGAATATACATTAAGCTTGCTGCCATATTTTCTTCTTTAGGCTTAATCATATTTGAATATTCGTTTGCCGTGTTTTAAGTAAAGTCTCGAGTTGAATTTGACAATAAGTTTAAGCGGAAGCAAAGGAATTGCGCGAAACGCTAAAATCGATAAATCGCGATATTAGTTGAAATCGCGTAAGCTTTAAGTTCGTCGTTTGGTTTCGAATCTTCTGTTTAGTGAATTCATTAGAATCTGATTTCGATGATGTTATATTAGATTCGAATGGCATAGTTGTTGGTTTTGTAACCATAGAGTTTCGAGTAGTTTAAGTCGCGATATCGAATCGGTTTGAAATAGTTTTCGCATGCGAATATGAGTTTTCCGTTTTGTTATCGTGTGAGGATAGTCACTTGAGTTATTGTGAGTAGAAATCCTCGTATGGCTTAAAGTTTAGTTGCGTGCGAGTTGTGTTTTAATGACATCCCGATCGAAATCAAATGTAGGTGAATCGGAAACCGGGCGAGAGCTATATCAGGAGTGGTTGATCAGTTATTGGAAGCAAGTTGTGAGTGTACATTTTTATTAAGCTTTCGTGAATTCTGTTATATGAAATTATTAATGCGATGTAGTTTATGATTATGTTATTCAAGTAACATTTAAATATTATCGCTTTCCCTATAATGCATATATAGTTGTATATATGTAATTAGTCATAAAGATACTTGAGAACGTTATTTCCATAATTGAGTTTTCGCTCTAGAAAGCAAGTTTTTCGGTTTTAAACCGTAAGTAGAAAACAAAGCACTTATGAGATAAATTTTAAAGGTAAATTATATCTCTTTAGTTTATCTTAACTCTTAACAGAACCCGGCCGAGGTACTCTATGCTTGTATGTTACTAAACGGGGGGAATCGTAATCCCAAGTTCCCGTTCGCCTATTAGACGGGGGGAACCGTAATCCCAAGTTCCCGTACGGCTTAATCTGCGGGGGGAATCGTAATCCCAAGTTCCCGTACGGCTTAACATTCGGGTGGAATCGTAATCCCAAGTTCCCGTATATTTCCAGATGTTAGGGGGGAATCGTAATCCCAAGTTCCCGCATCTGAGTACACGCAAGCAGAAAAGTTCTAGTATTTCATGTCATATAGATATTTAGTTTAAGAGCTTAAGAGAAGAAGTTGTTTTAGAGTTACCATTCTAAGTTGAAATACGTCAATAGACGTTAGTTTAGAGTAAAAGAATCTTTTGCTTTTATAAGCCGTATCATATTCAAAATACTAATGAAAGTAGAATTTATTATTTATGTGCACTCACTGAGTTATTCTCACCATCATTTTCTGTTTTATTTAAATTCCTCCCCAGGTGTAGGAGCGAGCATCGCGGCGGAGGTATCTCCATCGGATGTACAGGCGAGCTGCAGACGCGACCACGCTGCACTAGTTTTAAACACGCCATCATGTATTGCATTTATTATCATCTTTCAGATTTCTCAAGTTTAGTAAATATTGTTTTGGGATAAAGTATTTCACTTGAATAACATGCATGATGTTTAAGATTTTATTCAAGTTGCTTCCGTATTATTGCATGATTGTGAGTTTGAAAAAGGGCCTGAGGCCCACTGATTATGAAATATTTGTGGATACAATTATACAGGTTTTGTCAAGTATTTTACAGGGTGAAATTTTAGAAAAACAGCCGTTGTGCTGCCGGATTTTCGTGAAAATCCTATTTCCATAAAGTTATTTTCAACAAACAAAATTCCCACCCAGTTTCAAAACAAAAAGGATTTCAAGTATTTTAGAATAGAAAAGAGGCTTAGCTCCATAGGAACTTTCCAGTCGGAGCAGATCTCGACTGGGAAGCCACCGTGGGGTGCCGGGCAGGTCGCCTAGCTAGCAGTTAGAAAAGGGGTCTGTCAACGAAGAAGAACCTCCTACCGATGAAATAGAATGGTGGCTGTGAACCCCACCTACTTTTAACTCAAATCTGACTCGACTTAGACCTGTTTCATGTCGTACCGCAACAGATTCTCTAACTAGAATGGCCACCGCAAATTCCCTTCCTTCCCAGTTTCCGATGACAAACCCAAAATTTTCTCTATTTAGGAGAAATAAGATTTTTTTCGATGAATAGTAATTTCATGTGAATAATATTTTTGTGTGAATAGTATTTTCAAGTGAACGGACCCCGAAAATCGTGAATAGTGATTTTTCAACTAATAGTATTTTCGTGTGAGTAGTGTCTGCGTGAATAATAATTTTCGAAAAGCTAACCTTGCAAATAAAAAAGGTTCGAAATTAGTATTAATGTTAAAAGAAACTGAAATGAACCAAAAATGAGTTCATTCGAATAAATTATAAATGATCAGAAAATTTTTTGATGAAAATACATTTTTTGGAGAATAATGCGTATTGTTGATTTTACACCCATTTGAAAATTTTTTAACATAAAATTGAGAGATCAAGTACCCAATTAAAGTATTATATGGTCAATTGGATAATTGCATGACCATGAAATATTTTTGAAAATTACCAAAAAAGGCATGATTATATTGACTAGTGCAAGACATGTACAAAGGGTATTTTAGGAGTTTTAAAAAAAATGAGACAAAGCAAGAAGGTGGCATGAAAGGGGTATGAGTTGCATGAGATAGGTGTGAGAAATAAGAAGATAAGAATGCACATAAAGATAAGATTGACAAAAAGACAAACTACATATCATTTGGTTACAAATGAAATAGAATTAGTTAAAATTGAACCGGTTTTTAAAATTCAACCAATTAAAAGCTTTCAAACCCAACCAATGACATAATTGTGAATTTAAAGTTAGTTTGGGGGCAATTATGAAGACAAGTGGAGACTATATAAAGTGAATCAAAATGAAAGAAACCAAATAGAAGCAATTCAGCCAAGCATGAAAGGTAATGGGCATTCGGCCATGAGAAGAACTTGGGGACTGCATGCTGCACTTGGTGTTCTGAAGTGATTTTTAAGCCATTTAAGTTGTATGCAAACTTAGGAACAAAACCCATCCATTTCAAGTTGATTTCAAAAGGTAAGGTTTGAGTTTCGATGATTAGTTTGTGTAAATATTTGGATAAATGGTTCTTAATGAATTATTTGTGATTTGAGTGTATGGATATAAGTATTTGAGACCTCAAAGTTATGAAAAAACAAGACTAGAGATTCAAGAACAATTAGTAAGCATACTAGTGAAAATGAATTTTTAATTTAATTGTGAGTTGGTATTGGTTTGAATACTAGTTGCTTTTGACGAGACCCTTCTCGAATCTCTCCTCTAGACTCAAAAAAGATCTCGTAGCACCCAACAAAACTCCAATGAACTCTAACTTTGACCCGAAGAAATCCCATCAGAGCACCAAGACTTAGTTAAAACTGGTTTTTGAACTCATTTACCAGGTGGCAAGTGTAAAAATTTTTCGTTTTTCTAATGAAAATCAGACAGCATGCCGATTGTTTATTGAATTATGCCACCCTACAAATTCAAATTCAAATACAATTTAAAAGCATTATTATAGCACTCAATCTCAACTATCAGGGGCCTTTGGCCCTCATCCCAAAATCAATTATAGCATACAAAATCACAATCACGAAAATTGACTGAAAAACTAGAACTTTCTTATAAAAACATTTTTATAAAACATGCATTCAACAACTTGTATTTACATTTATAATTTTACACCATGCTTTCATACAAAATATGCATATGACAGAATATGAGCTATACAATGTAATCAAAGTCGTTTGTTAGTCAATCCGTGCGTCTGTATGAGCCTCGTCTGCTAGACGACTCACTCCTATACCTGAGGGAGAATTTTTAAGAAACACATTGAAAACAAACTGTGAGTAAAACTTAGTGAGAATAATAATTTAATAAAACAAGGATAAACAATTTTATACTTTTCTAAAATACTTTATCGAAACTCGTTTGAAAACTGTTTTCCAAGCTTGTTCTAAATCTTTTTCTGAAACTTTATCATTTCTCGCCTGAATGGTAACCCAGAGAAACTACTGCTGTCGTGACAGCATAAATCCTCTTACTAGCCACTAAGAGTTAAGGAATCTACCAGGTATAGTCGCCGATGCGAAAACTCTGAGCATGCGTTACCCTCTCGCAATTGGTCTGAACTACACTACCCTTATACATGTAGAGAGTGACTCAACTGACTCTTTCCCTCAGGAGTCATCCAGACAACATTCTCAGTTAGTGACTCTTTCACATCTACCGTACACATACAGGGTACTTGGCCTAGTACTTAACTGGGGTTAGGGTAAACCATCGGCGTACTAAATATTTTTTTCTCAGTATTTTAAAATAAACTCATTCTCAAGGCAAAAAGCCTAAAAGTTTTTATTCTAGCACGTTCTCGATATTAATATATATTTAACTCAAGAATCACATGCTAAAATCTCAGTATAACTTTAACAAACCACATAATTACATAATGAATAAACTTATATGAACAGTAAATAAAATATATTCATTCATATATACAAGAAATTAATTTTAAATAGAATAATACTTTAACTAGCTTTATACTCATAAAACACCTTCCAATAGATGACGATTTTCCTCCGGAAGCCTTCGAAACTTTTCGCTTTTACCCTAAAACATTGAATACTCATTTACAATCACTAAATTAACTTATTACTACAAAACTATAAATAGCTTCTAAGGCCATTATCTCTATAAAAGTCTTTTTCCGCTTAAACTTTCTCAACTAGGTTTTAACTTATCCAAAGCTTTTGAATTCCAATTTCTTTTTATGAATCCTATTTATTATCATCTAGGAACACCCTGGTATGCTGAAAATAATTTTCTAAAACTTGGAACGAAATTTCACATTTTTAGATACTCTTTAGCCGAATGCTACCTAAGGAGCAATCCCTAGGTTCTTTTCCTTCCGTTTTCACTCCAATCACTCCTTAACTCATATTTAGGTCAGCCATGAATCGAATTTGAAAAGAAATGATCGTCGAGTGGACGATCCTAGCCAAAAACCACCTTTTTTTCAATACTTTTTAATGCACATTTTTACCTCACTTATGCAATAAGCTCAATTCTTTAATATTTAATGTTCTTTCACTCTAATATGATCAAACATATTCAATTCAAGCATTAAAAGAACACTTATTTATGAGATTCTTTCATACCCTTCAACTAGACTAAAAACACTCAACTAGACTCTATACCTTTGATTATTCAATTCGATCACTTCTATATGGTTTTCTAGCTTCAAGTATATCTAAATTAAAGCTCAAAACATGGAATCAAAAATTGAGTCACAAAGCCCTAGCCTTTGACCGTGACCTCATCTCACAAGACTTCTCATTTTTCTTTCAATTTTCATCATAATAATCACACCAAAATCATCACCAACTAACTTAGTTTCAATCCATAAACTCAAATTAACATTTGAAGTAAGATGGAAAATGGGTTTTTATCTCATCTAGGTTGAATCAAGATAAGGAACTCACCTATTTAAGCTTCACTCTTGTTTCAAATTTACCCTAGTAGCTTTGGTTGATGACAAGCTTTGATTTGGTAGAGAAATACTTGAAAAAAAATGATTGAATCCACTTGCTTTCTCTGTTCCTTGATGGTCGGCTCACTCCTCTCTCTTCCTCTCGGTTTTTAGACGTCAAACATGAATGAAAAAGTTAAATGAGAGCTTCTATTTATAGTGGGGAATTTTCTAAAAAAAAAAAAAACCTTGTTTTCAATTACAATTTAGCCCTTGAACTTTGCTTAATTTTATTTTGACCCCTAAATGGATAAGATTGATTCTCATTAGTCCATTTGTCACATTATAACCCACTTATTTCATCCACCAATCAAAGGGTTCCAAATGGATCACTAAGCACCTTAAATTCTATCACATTTGGCTAATTCTCATTAGATGAAATCTTATAGCTTTTTGACTTTTGATGGTAAGATTATCTCATCTAATACTCTCTCATCTCATCCCCTAATTCTCTTGGGTCATTTAATCGACATCCTACTCACGATACGAAAATAAATTCAACTTTAAAAGTTATTACTAGAGTGATATTAGTTAACCGTAACTAGAATAAAGGGTTTACAACTTTGCCATGATATTCAGTGTGATTTTGATATGCATGTAGGTAAAAAACTTGATGAAATGTTGGTGTTATGTATGGATGAAGTACTCGACCAAAGTGTGATTCAATGGACCAATTTAAGTTTGATTTATTTGAGTGAATTTCATGCATGTAAGTGTATTGAAATGTTGAGTTTTGATGTCGAAATGAGAAGCGAAAATATGGTATACTAAGCTGCCATGTTTCGACCATAGATGACTTTAAAGTGTTAGACAATTGTTTTTGGATATTTTGAATGATTTTATGAGTTGTGTTAATGATGAAATCAATTGAATGTCATAGGACACACCTCGCAACTAAACTTTATTTATTTACACAAATATGATGTGTTATGAATTTAACATAAATTTACACCCTTATATATGTATTTGAGTGTGATTATGATAAAAAAAAAAAATTAAATGAAATTGATGGTGTAAAAGTTGGTGAGAGTTCGGCCAATACAAGCCAAAATGATTCAAAAAATGTATTTCATTCATTGATATGGAATTTAGAATTTATTTGTGGTGTTTTATATGCTTAAAGGTTACAAAATTCGAATGGAAATCATATGCGAATAATCGAGGTTGATATGGCTTGGAAAAGGGTGTTTCGAAATCTTTATGTAATTAGGTGTTTGTGTGTGTTAATGCATGTTAGTGGAAATGTATGTACGAATAACTTTGATGGTGACGTTACCTAAATATAAAATATGAAAATTTCTTAGGTAATGTGGAGGCGAAGGATTTTGAAATCGTGAATTATCATGAGTTAAGAAACTGTGAGTGTAAAATTATTTTATAAATATAAAATGCATGCTTTAAAGTGTTTTTATGAACATTAAATCATCTTGAAATTTAAATGAGTTTATGAAAATTGTTAATTAAGAAATATCTTTACGATATTATCTAAAGAAGTATTTATAGCATCAATTATTAAAGCAAATATGTTTATATCTTTTAGCAACAGCTTCAAGAAATGTGTTTTTATGTAAATTGGTTTTAGCATATGAACGAAGTTTTCAAAGCATAAAGGAAGAAAGTTTTAAGACCAATGGTTACCCTTCCCCATGAAATGAATGAGATATGATATGAATGAAAGCCGACCAGGGTACCTTATGCATGCATAACATGTCTAGTTAGGGGGGCGTGTTACTAACTGAGGGGGGATTGAGTCTATCGTATCTATTGTGTCGCCCTCTACGTGTCATAAAGTACTGTACTATGAATGATTAAATGATATTGTCGTATTGGCCAATAGGGATAGTGGTTTGTCCTGCCTAAAAGCCACTAAAGATGGTGGTTCGTCCTACCCAGAAAATGACAAATACCTTACATCAGGTAGGTTCTTACCGTAGTGTAGTGGTTTGTAGCATTATGATTTCCTTAGATTCAATTAGATACATGTTTTATGAATGATACTATTCTTTACGAATCTATGTTTATGTTATGAATGGATTTTAAATGAAGCGTGTTATGGAATGGATTTTTATTATGCATGCATTTATATTTTGAAGCACATTTATATCAATGTATATGCAAACTCGCAAGATTTATGTTTTGAATAAATCATTAAGAAACTTAGATTTCAAATCATTTTTGGGAGGTTATTTTTGAAAGTAAAGTTTAAGTAGAAATGTATAACATTCACTAAGCTCCTTTAGCTCACTCTTTCCTATTTTATTTTATGAAAAACCTCCCCAGGTATATGGACGGGTGCTCAAAGTGAGCGATTTTCGATACAAAGTTAGGCAGGCACTTTAGACGATCGCATCTATGAAATTTATTATACATATTTGAGGTCTAGTACCAAGCATAATGGAAATACTTTTGATGATATGTAAATACTTTTGATCATATACAAATACTTGTGATTTTACGCATGATAACATGTTTTTTTTTCTTAAATTTGAAATGTTTTTTGGTTGAAATGTTTTGAATGGTGGTCAAGTTTTGATTGTGAAATGGACCTGAGGTCCAAATTGAAAGTGGAGAAGAATGTATGATACTTTTGAACTGTTTATTAATTATTTTCAGGTGATTGGAAAATGTTAGAAATGGCCGAAAATAGCCGTTGTGCTACTGAAAATTTTCCCCCCTAATTTTTAAATGATTATGAAAAGGAAATGTATTATAAGTTCGCTCCATGGGGTCCTTTAGAGTCAGTCATCAATATAAAGACTACAAAGACTTTTGTTGGAGTGTCAGAAGGGCTCTACTCAAGTCCCTAAAAGGAAAATCAGGGTCGGGTTATTTCTTTTTCAAAATGTTAAGGATGATTATATCATTTTTTGAAACACAATTAAAAATGTGTCTCTTTCTCAAAACTTAAGGTCTAAAATGATTTTTTCCCAAGTGTTTTTTTTCCCCATTTTGGAAATCTGATATTGAATCGTTTAAAAGGTTGTTAAGATTTGTAGAGTTTAAACACTATATGAGTAATTAGGATATTCATTCCTATAAACAAGGGATGACTACTATGACACTAAGCGGAGAAAATTAGCCTTATAAACTTTTAAAATGTATTGAATGAGAATTGAATCGTTCATATCTTAGTGAATGTAGAGGTACTTAATCATTTATACTAAAATATGGTGTGCATATATAACAAGAGCTGAACTATTGATTTAGTGTGTAATAGTTTTTGGAGAAAAAACAGATGTTACATTAATTTGGTCCTTTTAGTAATGAAACATTAGCATTAAGACAATGTTTTATATTCATTAATGAATAGTCTAGCATTAGATAGACTGATTTATGAGATTGAGATAGGATTATATTAAATTGGAAAATTATCAAATCAACCCAAAATAGATATGTTTTCTTACGATGTCTATGCAACTTTTAGCAAAACTGAAGGTTATGATACGTTAACATTGTCATTGTTGTCCCAGCTTGTTTCCTGATGTGGTCCCGAGAACTCGAAAAAATGCTCAGACAAATAGATTTTCTCATTTCTTTTTTCAGTTGGAAGTGATTAATGTGTAAAAACTGGGAAAGTGTTTTTTGATTTATGTTTTAAGATTTGACTGAAAAATAAAAAAATCTGGATTTTTGCGAAGAGGAAGACTTGGGTTCTTGAAGAAATTGTGGTTGAAGAATTTGTGTTTGAGGAGAAGATAAATTTTTACCATTATCAGTGAGATAAAGGTTTTTTTAATTCATCTGTTATGAGATTTTTTTTTAATTGATTTTTAATACATGATTTTTTTAATTATTTGTTTATTAAACTGTATTTTTGGTTGTTTCAAAATGATTGTTTTACCTTATATTTATTAGTCAACTGTTAATTCTAAAGAATATGAAGTAATGCAGTGGAGGCCACAGTAATTACATGGAATTGTTGAATATTAAGCCTTTTGGGAAAGCTTGAAGTATGGGGGTTGCAATAATTACATGCAGGTTCTTTCTTTGTACAATACATAATCAAGTTAAGTAATAATTTGCACAATATTGTCTAAAATTAAAACCATACTTTACGTTAAAGTGTAAATTTGGAAAGAGACAAAGAGTATAGACGCTGAAAGCACAAGACATTGAAAGTAAACAAGCAGTATATGATGGTTATCGGTGCGAAATAGCACCAGCTAAATTCACTTATGTTGCACTTGTTTGACTAGCACAACCATCTCTAATGTGACAGCAAAATGGTGTCACATTCCATTTTGGTGGCAACTTAGCTTTGATAGGAGCACTAAATTGGAATCTTTGAATGCCAAATTTGGTGTTGGATAAATCTTGGTGTTGCACTATTCATCTGAGACCAAAATTCAGTGTTCGATTGTAATATACCTCTCGATTTTAATACTGTATATATACTGTGCAATGTGTTGTATAAGTATGCACTTATTTATGAAATAATAAAGTAATTTCAAAGTGCCCAGATGTGTAACTAAAATTTTATAGAATTTCTGGATAGACCGGAGATAAAATTCAAATACAAGAATTAGTATAGTTGATTGCCTCTAAACACATTCCATTGGAATTCTAATTACACCCACTTAAGGTTAAATATGCAACAAGGGGGTAGAATTCTCTAGAAAGGTTATGAATGAATTATGGAATTTTGAAGGGCAAGTAATGGAAATAAAAGAATTTTCTAGAAAGTGACAAAGATGTAAATAAAGTGTTATGGTAAGGGCATTTTTAGAAATAAAAGAATTCTTTAGAAAAGGGGCAATGATGTAAATAAAATGTGATGGCAAAGGTATTTTGGGAAACTTAAAAATATGAGAGTGTGTAGAGATAAGGATGACATTATTGCAATTTGAAGACAAGTGGACTACTAGTTAACAATTGGTTACACTGGAATGAATTTAGTTGAAATTGAATTGGTTTTTAGTTTGCAACCAAACAAAAGCTCTCAATCCTAACCAATGGCAATCTTGTAAAATTAAGGTTAGTTTAGGGGTAATTGTTAAGGCAAACTTGTAAATTTAACTGGCAAACTTATAAATTTAACTAAGTTGGAGGGCATTTGTTAACACCATCAAAGACTATATAAAGTTGGGTGAAAAGAAGAAAAATTAAAAGAGAAAAATTGAGAGAGTTAAGAAGGTGTAGTCGGCCAAGAATAGAATAGAGGACAACTTGTTGTCTTTGATGTTTTGAGCTAATTTTAAGTGATTTCCAAGCCATACAAAGGTTGTTTATAAGCTAAGAAGGTTATTGTTGTGGGTATTTTTGGTGCTTTGGAAAAAGCCCAAGGATGAGGCCCATCGTGTTATTCTATAAGGAGAAGCCCAAAAAGTGCAGGTCAAACTAGTCAGAAGTCAAAGGGAAGAGCATATGGTAGTCTGATAGTCTGTGTACCCGAGCACACTTGATTATGTGGTTGACCGTTTTAAATCGCTGAATAACCAGATTGACTATATAAATGTTTGACCGATTGACAAAGCATAAAGATAATCTGTTCGTGAACAAAAGGCTGCTCGATAAAAGCCATTTAGAAGTTATCCCAGCGATCAGGAAGCCCTCGCGTCTGATCGAAAGTGGAAATGTCTAGTTGTTGAAGCAGTCTGCTCGTTGATACTACATCTGATCGTCGAAATAGTCTGCCCGTTTGGTGCAACCTCTGATCGCTGAAGTAAGTTGCTCGTCAGAGGCAATGTCTGATCGCTGAATAAGTTGTTCATTAGAATTGATCAATTGACCTTCTGGAAGGCGAATCTATTCAATTCAGGAAATGAGTCAACTTACCTATTTTCATGCAAATTGAATCACGACACTCTTGGCAATTGCTATATATGCGGTAGAGATAATCTTGAGAGATATTATCTCAATTAATGTATATTATTTTTTACCTTATCTGTAAGATTCTTAAGCCAATTCCAATTGTAACATCTCCACTATAAATGGGAGATAAAATTCAGTGTAAAGGACAGAGTGAAATAAAATACAATTACTCTAAGAGAGAGAAAGGGTAATTGTCGTGGACGTAGGCCATTATTTTTTCGAACCACATAAAAACTTGTTGTGTTTGACTTGTTTTGGTCTTGGTTATTCTAGTTTCGTGTGTGGTTTGTTGTATTGCAGGTATTGGACTTGAAAAACTGAGTTGACCAAAATTAAGTGTCAACAGTTATTTAGCAATATTAACTGGTTTTCAAGTAGTAAGGTTTAAGTTTTATTGATTTTTATGTATGAAAATTTGAATTAATGTTTTCTAATGAGTTGCAAGTGATTTTAATAAGATTTGTATGTATGGATTCAAGGATTTGAGACTTCAATTTGGTGGGAAAGCCTTGTGAACCAAGAAGAGTTGGTAAGCATTCTTGTAAAGATGACTTTTTGATTGAAATTTAAGTTGATGTTGTTTAGGATATTAGTTTCCTTGCCATGAAAACTAATGTGATTGTTAGTGTAATTTCACATGAAAAACTTGAATAAATCTTGGTGCTGTGTTGTGGGAAGTACAAAGCCAAGCTAGGGTTTCTATGGTTCAAATGGTGTTTGATGTATTTAAGTAGGTTTCACGCATGTAAATGTGTTGAAAGATTGAGATTTGATGTTAAAATGAGAAGTAAAAGTTGGTGTAACAATATGATATACTAAGCTGTCATTTTTTGCCCTAAGTGTATTAAAGTGTTAGATAATTGCTTTTAAATGTTTTGGATGATTTTATAGCTTGTGTTGATGATGGAGTTAGCATGAAATTGAAAAGAAATCCATTGGATGCTAAGTGGTATATATTTGGCCAATCATGCATTTTAGGGGTGCATTTTATGTTTTGATAATTTGAAAGATTTAGAGTGATGTTGAGATGAATTTAAGGTGATTCATGCATGGAAAATTTAAAATAATAAAGCTTATGTGAAGGATAGTGTAATTAGTTTGTTTGCATGGAAATTTGGTGAATTAGTATGGGTTTCCAATAATTAAATGATGAATTCTAAATTTGAATATATATTATAGATGAAAAGGAAACAAAGGAATAAATGAAGACTTTTTAGAGGGTATTTTAGTGATTGGAATCCATGTGAGTGTAATCATACTTTTTGAATGTTAAATGCATGCATTTTAGTTTATTTTTAAAGCATTTTTATAAGTTTTCATAAAACATACTAGCTTATGAATGTTTTTATGTTTTTGTTGAAAATAATTATTTTATGCATGACGTTATAGAAATAATGAGCATTTTATGTTTTAGTAAGAATTCAAATTTATGAGAGATGTTTTTATGTTTTCATGCTTATCAAATGAAAAGAATTCAATGTGAATTTTATGAAGAGAAAGTTTTCAAAGGCTAATGGCTTATCAAAATTTATAGAATTTATAGTTTTAGATCTGGTCGGTATGCCCCGTAGTGTATAACAAGTGTTGAGAGAGCATGTCACTAACATCGAGAGGATTGAGTCCGTTGTGTCAGTTGTGTCGCCCTCTACACATGTGGGGTATTATCTTGCTGTACACATGGGATGCATAATTCCACTGTGTAGTAGTGAGATGTCTTTGTAGTTTGTTACAATATGTAGTGCTAGCTTTTACGGCACGTGACCTCACATTGAGCGGCGTTAGACTAGTCGCCATGTAATTGTAGCTTCCTTGGGTTCCCATTAGTACAGCTTTTAAAAAGAAAAGCCTACCACTAAATGTGGATTTTAGAAAAACCCATGCTTTAGCTACTCCTCGAAAGTTTATGAAATTGTTTAGCATTTTACGATTCTATTTTACTACAAAACCTTATAAGATTTTATGCACGATTATGAGTTTTTAAAAACGTTTCAAAAAATTGTAAAGTGCATGGTTTTAGAAATGAAAGCGTTTTAAGAAATAGAAATTCTTTCAAATATTTTAGGAGGTAGACTTTTAAAGAATAAGTTTAAATAGAAAAACCTTAAATACTCACTGAGCTCCTTTAACTCACTTAATAACAGGACCTACCCCAAATTCCTACTCTGAATTCAGCGACCTTGCCAGGCACCCCATGAGCCTCTTCTAGAGTCTATCTATTCTGATCCAAAAGGACTTCATGGAGCGAACCCTTAACTACTAACTATCCTTGTTTATGAGACTACAAAACATTTTTTCATAAATCATAAATATACAACTTTTTGAAAATATGCAACTATCCATAAAAATATTGTTGTTGCATAGGTTTATAAATATGAAATTTATAAAAATTTCATGGTAAAAACTATCATTACTATCTTTATACAACAAGAACTATATTGCGTCGATGGTTGGAACCCACATAGTCTGCATGGCGCACAGGGTACCTGAAACTCTTGAACCTACACTTAGAGAGGATTTTATACACAATACAAAAGCATGACAACATAAATTCAATGAGAATATATTTTAATACACTACAGAAAATAGTTTTATATTCTTTCTAAAATACTTTTTAGAAAACTATTTCGAAAACTATTTCTGAAAAAAAATTCATTTTTAGACTATTTCTTACTGACAGGCAAATAAATATAAATAACTTGCTTTATTTCTAAAATATAGAAAATTTCTATATATACTTTTGTAGCTCATTTGCATCACATAAATTAAAAGCATGCTAAAATACTTATTTTATTTTATTTGGGCTTGAGTTTAAGTTATTCTCTCAAATGCCTACGTATCCAATTCATCATTGGGATCAAAGCCCTTGTAGTTCTCTAACTTTATTTATTCTGCAACTACACATGCATTTTAAAAAAATAAACACATGCTAATCAACTTACTCAAATAGTCATCAGACCACTATAATAGAATATCGAAATTATGAATACTCAATTGATAATACATATAAAAATAAACTTAAATAAACATCACATGTCACTGGATGCTTACTACCTCAACGACCTCTTTAGCTCGCTGCTCAATGTCCTTCTCTAGCTTGTTGCTTTCTGCTCTAGCTAGCTCTCTAGCTCGCTCTCAGCTCTAGCTAGCTCGCTCTCAGCTTTAGCTTTAGCTCAGCTCTCTAGCTAGCTCTCTAGCTCAGCTCTCTAACTTAACTATCTAGCCCACTAGCTGAGCTCTCTTCACTAGCTCAGCTCTCTAACTCAGCTATCTAGCTCACTAGCTCAGCTTTTTAGCTCTTTTAGCTCACTAGCTCAGCTATCTAGCTCACTAGCTTAGCTCTCTAGCTCACTAGCTCAGCTCTCTAACTCAGCTATCTAGCTCACTAGCTCAGCTCTCTAACTTAGCTATCTAGCTCACGAGCTCAACATGCATTTAAATATTTCTTTCTTTCAATTTTCATAAATAAATTCATAAACTAAAACCTTACCTCTTGGGAAATTACTTAAACTTGATTAATCTTGCTCTAGCTTTACTCACGCGAGCTCTCACTCTCTCTCTTCCCTTTCTTTCTCTTTCTCTCTCTCCTCGCTCTGCCTTTTTTTCTCTATTTTCTTGGCTTTTTCTCCCCCTTTCTCCTTTCAAACTGACGCAGCACACACCTATTTATAGGCGCGGATCCAAGCTGACTGTTCCTTAAAATTATGAGAATGCCACTAATTCTAGAGAATTCTCTTAAAATATCTGACAAATATCGTTTAAGCCCCTTAACTTCTAAAAATTCCACTCATTTCATTAAACTTTCAAAATTTTACACTTTTAACTATTTCTCTTAAATTACTTAATAATCCTTTTTATTTTCTTTCCAATGGGCACATTAGAACATTTCTTTGTTCTGAACACAGGAATAGTAATATTTTCGGAAGAGAGTGTTACACTTAACTTTGGTTTTATGTTCTAAAAACCTCCTCAGGTGCAGGGATGAATGATCAGAGTGCTCGTTCTCCTACTTCAAACTAGGTAGGCTGAAGATGATCGATGCTTCTGTGAAATCCTAGTTATGCATATTTTGATTTAAATAAAATCATGTGCACATTCACATTTTGGTTGTAAAGAAGTATGTATAGTTTGTTATATTTGTAACGGTGTGTATCGTAAATGAAATATTTGATACTTACTTCATACGCACAATGCAAATATTTTAATTTTGTATAAATACTTTTGATTGAATGCAAGAAATTGTATTTTCAAACTTTAAAATGATTTTTGTTAAAATAATTTCATTGCAGCTAGGATTGTGATTGTAATGGACCTGACGTCTAATTTGGAAGTGGAAAATATGCATGAAAATTTAAAAGTGTTAGTAATACCCTTTCCCGAGGATATTACTGCACATATATACGGAATAAAGAAATATACAAATTTGCCCTTCAGTGAAATAAATAAAAGGATTTTTATGTATTTAGTAGCAAAAATTTAATATTTGTAAAATTTTTAAAAGTATTTGAAATAAATTTAAAATTTCAAAAAAGTTGAGGAAAAATGTCAGATATTTTGAGAGAATTCTCTAGAATTTTGTAAAATTATAATTTTAAGGAAGTTTATGTTAGGGTAATATGCCCTAAGAGCTTGTAATTTGTAAATATTTAAATTAAATAATAAATAAAATATATTTATTTTATTCAATTTATGTGCATTTATGAAATGTTTCCTTCATACAAATATCATGCAACATTCATGGTTACTTATGTAGTCTCAAACTAAGTATATATGTGTTATATATAAGAGGATTTAGTTTGAGATCAGTAATCTAAAGAGTCCGTAGAAAGCAAACAAAGCTGAGTACTTTGCTTGTGATAAATGTACAGCTGCGGTCCATTTTGTATTTGATACGAGGATCTTATCCGAGATCGTTCATGTAGCGACATAAAATGGAGACACCTTATATAATAAAGATTATATAGGACTGGACCATGATAAAATGAATTTCTTATTAATATCCGTTAAATAAAGAAATTCATATTTATCAACTAGATGATCATATATGGATTGATCTTAATCCTGAGTGTTTTATAAACTCCTATTTGTTGAGTCATAGCTTTTGATTTATATGGGTGAGACTGTTATAAATTTACGGTTAATAAGTTTCGTACTTTAAAGATGTAATTTAATAAGTGGCTGAGAACATTCTACACAATGGTGGAATCCACTCATTCTTACGAGAAGTAGATGAGTAGTTTCCTTAAGCGTTGATTCGGATCTTGAACAATAAGAGTGCTTGATTTTCTATTTATAAATAAATGGAAAGATAAATTCATAAGTTGTTATGAATATATTGTTCATTAGAGAATCAATGGTACTTAACGGAATAAGATATAATTAGAGAGGTATAATGGACTTTAATGACCTAGCTCTAATTATGAACAACTTATGGAGAATCGAACCATATGAAATGATTAAATAGATGGACACTGAAAATTCAGATTGTATAAAACATTTACAATTTTGAGGGTGCAATCTTAAGTTTTTAGTGGAGTAACTTTAAGGTTAATAATAGTGAATTATTTAATTAAAGAGTTTAATTAATAATTTCGATATTATTGAAGCTCAAATTGTAGGTCCATTTGGTCCCCTTACTAGCTCACAACCACATAAAAAAACAAAAGAAAGAATATAATTGGATTGTCCAATTATAAGTGTACATATAATTTTATGAACACGTTCACGAATAATTTAAATAATTTGATTATTTAAATATAAGTAATTATTTAATTATTTGTAGAGGTTAAGAGTTCAATTTTAAATGGTGTCATTAAATTATTTATAA
This sequence comes from Dimocarpus longan, assembly GCA_022984855.1. Classification (NCBI taxonomy): domain Eukaryota; kingdom Viridiplantae; phylum Streptophyta; class Magnoliopsida; order Sapindales; family Sapindaceae; genus Dimocarpus; species Dimocarpus longan. Next base: position 3,152,477 of record CM041026.1, read on the forward strand.
TTTAGAATCATTTAATTTAATGAAAAATCTTTTAATTAATGAATATAGTAATTTAATTTAATTGGAATTAGAATCCATATTAAATTAAATTAAATAAGTTTTCATTTAATAGGAATTAGATTCCATATTAAATTAAAAGTAAAGAGTTTTAAACCAATAAGAAATTTGATTTCATATTGGATTTGAATTAAGTTTTCCAATTTAATTAGGAAATTATATTCCTTATTAAATTAGAAAACTCTAACTTACTATTATAAAATGATGTTTTATATTTGTAATAACATTGTGAGAAAAAGAGAGAATTTTTTGCTATAAGAACCAAAAACTTCCATTAATTAAAAGATTTTGTGATTTAATTCTTCGAGATTGTACCCACATACAGTTTATTTTGTGAAGAGTCATAGTAAGGAAGATCGGTGGTGAAGAATCTGCGAATCAAAATGGATCAATTCAATCTTTATGTAAGGTAAGATTCGATCTTATTAATTTAATTATTGAATTGTTATAACTAGCATCGATCGGGCGTGTTTTTATTTGGAAAATTTTTTTAAAATCCACGTTTCCGTATTAAATTCAAAAATCAATTTTTCCTTCAATTGGTATCAGAGTCTGGTTGCGCTAGTTTAATAATTGATTCGATAATTAGTGAATGTCCTTTTGATTATGATTATTTGTATGTCATAAAAGTAGACACTAATTATTTGATAATATTCATATTTTTATTTATTCATGTTGATGGATGAGATTTGCATTGATTGATCGTTAATTGTATGGTTCTTTGGCTAATTTAATTTGATTAAATTTGTAAGCCATTTGAGGCAATTATTTTTTTCTGTTGTAATTCATAGTTTTAGGGTTTTTAATTGTTGACGTATAAAAGTAGTCAACTAAGTTCTTTCAGACTCAACACTGCATAGATGACAGATATAGCACATAACAGCAAATAACGAGTAAACGAGACAAAGATAGAATACAAGACAGAAGTGTTTAAGTGGTTCGGCTAGCTTTGCCTACGTCCACTGTTAATTCTCTCAGTATTTTGACAGAGTAACAGCCAGTTTTTCACTAAGTGTTTCACTCTTATGTTACAGAGAAAAGCTTCCCCTATTTATAGAAGGAGAAGTGCTATAGCGATGTATAATGTGTTAAACTAGAATGATTACAATAGTTAATGAATCTGACCTCCATTTAATGTAGCCGGATTACATTAAATGCAAGGGACAGGTGGAAGATTTGCATGATTAACCCATGCGGATTAGGTGTGGTTATCCGTGATTTGAACAGTAATCTCTAACAAGTTTGACGTGCAAGGCAAGTTAGGTGATGACTTGGCATGGCCTGGCATAGTAGTGAGCGAAGTGGAGGCTCCAAGCGGACTGGAGTGTAAAAAAATGGGGAGTACTAATAAGCAGCCTCAGTTTTTCGTAGATCAGCCTGGCTCGACATTGAACGGACTCAGCTTTGCGAAGTGGGCAGCGCGGACTTCGCTCCGCGTTTGGTGATATCCATTGCATGCTTGTGCCCCACTTCGCTGGGGTTTCACTTCGCTATAGATGTTTGAGTGTACTTCACGTCGTAGGTCTTATGCAGAGCTTGACGGTTTCCTTTGATGAACAAGCTGAAGTTAGGCCTATCCCAGATGGACCAATTAGTTGGACTTTTATCAGGCCATGTAGACATTGTGAAAAATACCCATAACATTAATTTTTTGAAGATTGGCTGAAATTGGGTCTGAAATTTGGGTGAAATTTGCAAAGGAATTGAGATTAAAATAAAAAAATATGATTTGAGCCAATGCAGTGTGGTCGGCGCATGAGATGTGTTACAAGCACTGACATTGGTGCGGTCAGCGTGGAACTGCATAGCACTTGACAGTGCGATGCACCCATTGAACATGGTACCGTAGTGGAATTGTGCACAAAAGTTGTGCATAGGTGGCACCATATTTGATCACATAGAAATCAGTTTTATATTAAAAAAAAAATTGTTGCGTTTGAATGGCGTGAGCAAACCTGGTGCAATTTTTTGAATAGTGCACCAGGCTTGCTCCCGTGTTGCCACTTGGCAATTTGTTTAATTTTTTTTTTATTTTTATTTTTATTTTTTAGAAACACCCCTGGATTTCTATATTATCATATTTTTGAGGATTTTAAGTTTCTATTTCTTTCGTAATTTTTTTTATTAAATTGTTAATAAGATTGAAAAATAATTATTGGATTCAAAAATAATTCATTTGATGGATGTTCTTGATTGTTAAATTAGATTTAATTTTGAGCCCAATAAAGTCCAAGTAAGTCCATGAAGATCATAAAAGCTACAAGTGAAGGTCAAGGAATACCTTGGTTAATTTTTGTAATCTTGAAAAACTAGTTTTAGGTTGTTAAAGTCAAAGAACCTGATCAATTACATATTGTTTATTTAAATTGTTTATCATGTGATGATTGAATAATTTGTTAATAACATGTTCATACATAAAATATGTCATATAGAATAGAAAGTGTCTACTCGTTGCATTATAACATGACATACATACATGTATTATTATTTATTTTTCCTATTAAATAGTTTATTAGTTAAAATAGAGATAATAATATATAGAATACCAATTTCATAATTTGTTAGGATTTTAGTTGAAAATCCTAGGTTCACAAATTAAGGTATATATGATTAATTTTAATGTGATTAAAAATATATATCTCAAAATTTGGTATTCATAATGTGATTAGATTTTAAGAGTTGAAATTGGGTAATTCACATTGTTTTTAATCTAATTTAATTAAAGAGTTTAATTTATTTAGATTAGAAAACCAATTAGAAATATAATTTCAATGTGATTAAAAGATATATTTCATATAATTGGCTTATAATGTGAATTAGATTTTAAGAGTTAAAATTGGGTAATCTCACATTAAATCTAATCTTCATAATCAAAGAGTTTTGATTATCTAGATTAGATATTTTATAATAAATTTTTTAAGAGTTGAAAAAAAAAAAATTGGTAATTTGTTGAGTTTTAATAGGATAATGATTCTAGTAACACATTAATTTCTAGTAACTTAGATTATAATTTTTAGCCGTTAATATTCCAAAATGAAAACTAGGTGTAAGCCCTCACCCAGATTTATTATTTTACAGTATTAGAAATCTTTGAATTGAGTTACGGTGGAATCATAGGCCTCCAGTAGTATTATTTGAGGTTGATTATATTTTCGTATCGCAAGTCGGATGTCGTTTGACTGACCCCGGTACGAATACAAAGTGAATAGGAAATTCAAATCAAATCAATTTATGATTTTGGTGTGAGTGTTACATGGAATGGACTTGAAGAAAAGTCAAAATCCATGTCATTAAAGTTGCACCAATGAATGAATAACAAATTAAAAGTTAAATATGGATGATCATATATTAGTTGTCATGCATTTCTAGGACATGTGGTATCAGTAGATGGGATATCAGTGGATCCTCAGAAAATAGAAGTAGTGGTCAATTGGAAGCCACCCACAAATGTAACCGAAGTGAGGAGTTTCCTGGGTTTAGCCGGTTATTATAGAAAGTTCGTGGAAGGGTTCTCTAAGATTGCTACTCCACTTACCAGATTGCTACTCCACTGACCAGATTGACAAGGAAAGAAGAGAAGTTTGTCTGGTCAGACGCGTGCCAGAACAGCTTTGATGAATTGAAGAAGAGACTAACTTCAGCATCAGTGTTTACACTACCATCGGGAAGTGATGGGTTTACGGTGTACTGCGATGCCTCCAGACAGGGTTTGAGTTGTGTGTTGATGCAGCACGACAGAGTAATAGCTTATGCTTCGAGACAATTGAAGAAACATGAAGTCAATTATCTAACACATGACTTAGAACTAGCTGCAGTAGTGTTTGCCCTACGTATATGGCGACACTATCTTTATGGAGTACCTTGCAGGATCTTTACTGATCACAAGAGCTTACAGTACTTGTTCAGTTAAAAGGAGTTGAATATGAGACAGAGACGATGGGTTGAACTTATAAAAGACTATGATTGCACTATTGAGTATCACCCGGGTAAAGCTAATGTGGTAGCAGATGCATTGAGTAGGAAGCCTACCAGTTCCCTAGCCCAGATAAAACGGAATACTTACCCATGCTGATCGAGTTGAGGGCGATGGGTGTCCGCTTAGAGACGACGGATAAAAGTGCCTTGTTAGTAGCCTTTCATGTCCGTCCAGTGTTTGTCGATCGAATTTGGGCTTTACAGTTTCAAGATCCCTACTTGATGAAGCTTAGAAGCGAGTTAGAAGCTGGTCAGCAAAGTAGCTTCGCATTGAGAGACGATGGGGCATTAATTCTGGGGCAACGATTATGTGTGCCAGAGGTAGCAGAATTGAAGAAAGAAATCATGGATGAGGCTCATTCATCCGCCTATGCCATGCATCCAGGGAGTACCAAAATGTATTGGACTCTAAGAGACCACTACTGGTGGAAAGGAATGAAGAAACAGATAGTAGAGTTCGTATCAAAGTGTTTAACCCGCCAGCAAATCAAAGCAGGGCACCAGAAACCCGTAGGTTTATTATAGCCTTTGTCAATTTCGGAATGGAAATGGGAAAGAATTACGATGGACTTCGTGATTGGACTGCCACGAACTCAGAGTGAACATGATGCCATATGGGTGATAATTGAAAGATTGACAAAGTCCGCTCACTTTCTAGCCATCAAGAACACTTATTCCCTGGAAAGATTAGCACAACTATATGTGGATAAGATAGTGAGATTGCATGGCGCACCAGTGTCTATTGTATCAGATAAGGATCCTCGATTCACTTCAAGGTTTTGGCCAAAGCTCCAAGAAGCCATGGGTACTAGATTGAATTTCAGTACGGCCTTTCACCCTTAGACGGATGGCTAATCAGAGAGAACTATCCAGACTCTCGAAGACATGTTGAGAGCATGCGTAATGGAGTTTATAGGAAACTGGGATAATCACCTACCTTTGATAGAGTTCGCCTACAACAACAGCTACCGGTCGAGCATCGGTATGGCACCATACAAGGTGTTGTATGGCAGAAAGTGTAGAACCCCTGTTTGTTGGGATGAAGTAGGTGAAAGAAAGTTGATTGCTCTAGAGATTGTCCAAGCTACAACCGAGAAGATCAATGTGATTAGAGAACGATTGAAGATAGCAAGCAACTGATAGAAGAGCTACGCGGACAATCGAATGAGAGACTTAGAGTTTGAAGTGGGTGATAGAGTATTCCTGCGAATCTTGCCTTAGAAATGTGTTTTGAGATTCGAAAAGCGTGGAAAGTTAAGTCTACGATACATTGGGCCATACGAGATTGTAGCAAGAGCGGGTGAAGTAACCTACTGATTGAAGTTGCCACCAGAGCCCACGAACATTCATGATGTGTTTCACGTCTCTATGCTTCGCAAGTATGTAGCTGATCCATCGCATACCCTAAAAGAACAGTCGATACAACTTAAGGAAAACTTGAACTATGAAGAGCAGCCAGTAGAAATCTTAGATCGTAGAGATCAAGTATTACGTAGCAAGGTGATTCCGCTAGTGAAAGTGTTATGGCGAAATCACGGATCAGAAGAGGCTACATGGGAGCCTGAGGAACAGATGCAGAGACAGTACCCTTATCTTTTTGATTCAGGTATGTTGTTTAAATTTCGAGGACGGAATTTATTTTAAGGAGGAAAGGAATTGTAAGCCCTCATCCAGATTTATTATTTTACAGTATTAGAAATCTTCGAATTGAGTTACGGTCGAATCATAGGCCTTCAGTAGTATTATTTGAGGTTGATTATATTTTCGTATCGCAAGTCGGATGTCATTTGGCTGACCTCGGTACCAATACAAAGTGAATAGGAAATTCAAACCAAATCAATTTATGATTTTGGTGTGAGTGTTACATGGAATGGACTTGAAGAAAAATCAAAATCCATGTCATTAAAGTTGCACCAATGAATGAATGACAAATTAAAAGTTAAATATGGATTATCATATATTAGTTGTCATGCATTTCTTAATAATTAGTATTTTAAATTCATGAATTGTCAAACTTGTTCATTTATGGAAAAGGTTACATGAGATACAAGAAAAGGGCATTTTAGTCCTATTAAGTTAGCGATCATGATATAAGTGATGACCACTTAAAAAACACCTCACTTGATCGGTCAAACAAACAAGAAAAAAGCAACAAAGTAAGATAAAACAAAAGAAGTTCACGACAAACAAGAAAAATGGGACATCATTGTCATTTTTGCAAATGTGATACATATATATAAGAGTGTGTTAGTCATAGTGAAAGGACCCAACCCGAATTAATCCTGTAGAGATCTGAGCGGAGCCCTCCCGGCACCCCACAGAAGCCTTACAGTCTTTTAACAAGTGACTCGAAAGGACTCTGTGAAGTAAAGCCGTAAAACAATTTCATTTCTTAATCATTTAGAAATTAGGTTGGAAAAATTTCGACAGCACAACGGCTGTTTTTTCGATTATTTCCAACTTTAAAACACCTGTAAAATGATTTATAAACATCTCTAAATGCATACATTCTTTTCTACTTCCAAATGGGACCTCAGGTCCATCACAAAATTCATGTTCAAACACAAATCAATATTCATAACAAAACCATTTCAAAACTTAAAACATTCACATGCATGACATCATAATCGTTATTATAAAACTTAAACATGTACATTACACTAAATCTGTTATACATCAAAACAATTATTTTAATTTCACAGTTACGATCACCTTATAAGCTCGCCTACCCTTGAACTGGAGAATTACCGTCTGGAGGACTCGCACCTGTGCCTGAGGAATTTTCATAAAATAACAAGAAAATAATGAGCTAAAAAGACTCAATGAGTGCTATGCAGTTTTAAATAAGTTTCCTCTCTAAAACCCTTTAAAAATTTCAAAGTTCTGAAAGGAATTGTTCAAATATGAATGTCATACTTGAAAATAGGATTACATGCATCAAAGAAACTTTCATTACGTAACATAACTCATTTGAAATTCATTCATAACATAATCATAATTTATACATAAATTCATAAATCATAACCTCAGTTATAAGACATGTATCCAATGGAACCCAGGGAAATCATGATCACCACTCGGTCTTAGGTCACCGGTGGTGGGGACGGTCAATCTCAGTCATAACCACTATGCCGTGGAATGTTACCTCACTGCACATAGGGTATCAGTCATAATAGTACCTTATATATGCGTAGAGGGCAACATGATAGACTCGATCCCCCATAGTTAATGGGCTTTCCCCCACAGATATGCCATACGCGCAATAAGGCACTTCGGCCGCATAATAGTCATAATTCAGTCATATAACGGGAATTGGGTAGCCATCGGTTTTGAAATACATTAACATGCTAAAATACTTGTTCTATAACATATTTCTTCAATTAAAAATTTAAAACATAAAAAAAACGCATTTCAATAGTAAATTCATACAATTAGTAATTCTTTAGATGCATATATAAAACATTTATGAGCGTGCAACATTTATATAACTTCATTTAAATATTGAAAACATTTCAATCTTTCATAAAGCGTAGAAATCATAGTGCATTTATCATTTCATAAAACAATTTTACACTCACCGATTTCTAACTCACGGAAACGTCCAAATTTTCTACCACGCGTTAGTTCTTCAACTTCGCTTTCCTTCGCCTTGACGCCTATATAATTAACATTCTAATATAAGCATGTCGTAACTATGCTATTCAAATCCAAAGCAAAATCATCGAAGCCACATTCTAATGGATTCAACAAAAAGAATAAGCGAAGCTAAACGAATAACATAAATCTTACACGATTTTAACTAGCTATCGCGACTATCGTTTTTAACGTTTCACGCGATTCCTTCGTTTCCAATTAAACTTAGCATCAATTTCTACTAGAGACTTTACTTAAAACACGACAAATGAAGATTCAAACACTTTAAAGCACAAACATGAAAAAAATATGGTAGCAAGCTTAACGAATATTCATTTTCGGTTCAACTCCGAATTTCGACAATTTAATAATTTCGCGCGAAATAAAAACTATCCGATTAACTTAAACGTATTTCAAACTATCCTAACATCAACTTTAACACTTTAACAGGCTTAAACACATCTCAAGGCAGCGAGATAACATCATAAACACTTGCATATTCGACAACTAAAATCACAAACTAAAACCATTCGCATTCGCGAAAAACTCAACTGAATCGCTCGGAAATGGTTTCTCAATATCCGAATGACTATCCAATACTTTAAAACATACCAATCCTAACCATTTTTCACAACAACGAACTCAAATTTAAATTCACAACATAACAGCCCCTAAAGTCTCTTATAACAGCTCGCACTCGAATCGCAACGAAACAATCGATAACAATTTCATTCCAAAAACACAACCAAACAATTATCAAGCAAACCTCCGCACTAACGAGGTTCAAAGTCCTAAACCCAATCATAACATCATCAGTTATTACCCACAACTCAACATCATCATAATCCATCCAAATGAAACTCATAAAACTCAATATACCTCTCGGAACTCGACTCGAAGCTTCGAAACAATCGTGCGAGGGTACTGCCTATAATAACGCTTTTATCCATTAGTTCCTTTCAATCAAATAACATGCAACCAATAAAAAAATTCATCGAAATGTCAATACGAAACCAAACGAAACAGCATTTACCTTCGAGTGAGCTGTCCTTCGCTTCGAAACAGCCCCCACGGGCACGACGGCAAGACAGTACCAAGAAATCTTCATTGTAGTAGCTCACTTTTCTTCCTCACTTGGATGCACAAGCTGAAATTATAATTCTTGACAGCAAGTTAACACCAAATGTGACTCATGGCAGCAGCAGCTCATGCACATACTCAGGCGGAAATCACTTCCATGGCACTCAAACAACTCATTCAACTGCTGAAATTCAAATTCAACTCACCTTCTAACTTGAGAAAGACCGAATGGGGGATAGATTAATGGATCAAAGCTACCCGGTCAACACTTGGTGACTCTCGGCCTAACAGTAGCTCACCCATGGCCTGCCAGCACCTCACACCAGCAGCTTCTCATACCAGCTCTCGGCAGCAACAACACTTGCACCATGGCAGTAGCAGTAGCAGCAGTGACAACACCTGGCAGCAGCAGCGACAGCACCTCCTAGTAGCACCGATAGCGGGTCACGGTCTGGCAGCAGCGGATCTTCAGTCCTTGCTTGCATGCAAGAGTATATCCTCCACCTGGATTGCTTGGACAGCACATGCAGCTATTGGAGTTGCACAATCTCCTTCACCCGCTCTCGGTTGCACCTCCCCAATCATAACAGCTCACGGTTTCAGCTTGCACTCCCTAGCTCTCTTTCACTTCTCTCTTAACTTGCACAAGAATGAGCTCTCGATTTGGGTAGCTAGAAGAAGAACAAGATGGAGGTTCTTGGCTTTCATGAGAGAGGACTGAATGGGATGAGTTTTCTCCCTTAAGATTTTGCTTGACCGAAAATCAATTTATCTCTCTTTGACTCTCGGTTTGATAAAAGACAATTGGGTGACCGAAACTGTTATTTGCCTTTAATCCTTGTTTTTCCATTTTAATATACAAATGCTTTCCAACAATTAGCCACATGGCGTGCATGCATAATCCATTGATGCCACTTGCCTTTACACGATGACACGTGTCTCATTTATGCACCATTCATGCAACATGCTAATTCATGCTTTCTCCCATTTCGATTCCAAGCTCGAATCCATTTTCGTCCGTCCGTCTGGGAATCCGCTTATAACTTGATTTCGATTCTGCAAGCTCGAAATTATTTTTACATTTCGAATCCGTCTTCATGCTCTCAACATTATTTTTATTACCTTGAAATTCAAAACTATCCCCGATCCTAACCGAGAATTTCATTAAAATTCAATTACACATTCGAATCCGAACGAATAATTAATTAATTATTCCTTCATCAAGAGCAAAACTTATACATCCGAGGCTATCCAAACATCTTATTAAACCCTTCCTGGACAATCCTAAAATTTTATCAGGACGTAATTTACACATTCGAGCTCTTCGAGAACCTCGATAAATCCTTTATGGATGCTCCGAAAATTTTACTAATCATTCTACCTCAATAATAAGGGCATATACCATTATTTCGCATATATCTCGTACTAGAATCGGGAGGGTATGTTACACATAGTTACTAACACTTAGAAGAAAAATTAAAGCCAAATAGATTGAGAGAGTGGAGAGTGAGGGACGGCAGTTTTGGGAGAGGAAGAGCAAGCTATTTTTATCTCCTTTCAAACCTTAAATCCATTTTTCTTCTTGGTTCAAGCTAGAACCTCATATCCTAAGTGAAAAATTGGTAAGATCTCATGAAATTCCTTAAGTTTTAAGTTAGTAGAGATTGTATGCTAATTGGGAATTTTATGGATATATTGAAGTGGTTAGTTTTTAATGTGTTTAGAGGAAAGTTGTAGTTTTAAAACAAGTGTAGAACCCTAACTAGATGATGCAGAGATTTAAATGACATGTTGTGGTGTGAAAATGGTAAGTTAAGGTTGTATAAAAACGGCTGCCATAAGCTTAATAACAGTGGAAACAAAAGTGGTTTTTCATGCACTCTACATACTTGACAAAAATTGTAAGTGAGTTGTGAGTGTTAAAATGAAAAAGTAGTATGTGAGTGTTTTATGGACATGAAAAACGGTGGACAACCTCTGAGATTAGAGGGTTTTGAACTCAAATTTAGATAGATTTGAGGTTGGAAAAGCATAGAAAAGCATGTAGAAGTGGTAGAAGTTCAAAAGAGCTAGTTTAGACAATTTTTGCAATCCCGAGCTCAAACCATGGGCTGGAGATAACCTGGGCAAAACTGACTTATATGGGGATGTTCTCCACCTCAAATGATGTCTAGGGGTTATAGAAAATCATAGGTTTTGGAACAGATCGAATCCGATAAAAATTGCGTAAGTTATGCGCAAAATAGTGCCACTAGAGAGTTGATAGGTGAAATAGCTATGCAAATGCAATTTTTATTGCGAATGAGTTGAGTTGATCATAAATAGGTAAAAGGAGCTTAGATACGAAAGAAAAACCATCATCGCTCGTTCGGTGCGAAAAGTGCATTGAAAAGTGCCCAAAACAAGGCGTTTTTCCTAGATTTGACATAGCAAACGATAGAATTTTTTTATGTAACTTTACGGGTGACTTAGTTATGGGATAAAGAGATGTTAGAAAAAGGAACGGACACGAAACGAGCGCCGGTTCTAAATCTATTTTTTTTAGTCAACGCGTTAATTAAAAAGTTGACTTTTTGTTTTAAACCTCCGGAGATCAAACGGACCATATGGGGATGATCCTAGGGGTCTAAATGTAAGACTTTTGCAAAGAAATCAGAATTAGAGAGTTTCGGTTAAGTTAAAATCAAGTCGGGCAAATTATAGCGTAACATATTTTCAATAGGTTGATTTATATTGAAAATTCTATTGTTACGTTTTAAGTTATGTATTTAAGTAATGAGAAATTAATGTGTAGGTGATGAGCAGGGGAGCGAGGTACGAGAGGCTTGTTGAGATGATCGAGTTGATATTACACGGATTGAGGTAAGTATACTTCACTTGCTTTATTTCGACTTCCATTTATATTGTAATGTAGTTTGTTCAAAGGTATTACAAAATGACTTTCCAAATTATAAGTTTGAAATTGAGATAAAAGCCGTGTCTTGAATCAAGATATGAGATTTGAAGACAAAAGTTATTTTCCAAAAGTTTAAAAGAAAGTTTGAGTTAAAAACCATGTGTATACCGGAGTATCAAAGCTTTGGCACTACGTGGCGATGTAGAAAATTTCGCTCGTAGTTGTCAAGATTTAGTTACTTGCAATAGGGTAAGATGTAGAAAATTTCGTATCTAGTTGTAAGCGATAGTGAGAAGTTGCACTACAATATGCGATATAGAAAATTCCGCATGTAGTTGCACAGAGTATAGTTCATTAGCACTACAATTGCGATATAGAAAATTTTCGCATTGTAGATGCCCAGAGTTAAGATCATTTTACCCTACGTCACGATGTAGTATATTCCGCATATAGTAACTTCACGTTGACGTTAGTAGAAACATCGTCACGTGATGGTTAAGTATATTAGGGTACACACATGGTCCTTTTTAAAAGAATAGAGATTTCAAAATCAACAATTTGATGTCTTTTTAAGTTTTGCATTATTATGGACTTGTAATTGTTGTATTACCATGTGAAGAACTAACAAATTATTTTATTGTATAGTTTGCTTGTTCTGTCCGGTGTAATTATAGGTGATTTTATGGCCGAAAGAACGACGTCTTACTTATAGGTAGGGCACGAATAAACTAACTGTAGGAATGCTCAATATATGTTAACACGATTGTATATAGTTTAATAAGATAATTGTGTGTTATATATGAACACTTAATGGATTGTAAACCCATATTTTGATATGTATATATAGTTGTACATTCACACTTGAGATACACATATCACATGATGCACATGATATATATATGTTTTGATGAATGTGATTTGCATACGAAAAAGATAGGAACGATATGAGAAATTGTATATGTGTGGTTATAAGAAGTTGGGAGGTGATGTGATATAGTCAAAGTGTGTTTTCTTTATAGGTAAATTTTGGAAATGTTTAATTTATAGCTGTTATGCTATCAAAATTTTGAAAAATTTTGTTTTAAGAAAACGCGAAAATTTTACACCAACTCGACTATTTTAAGTAAAAGAAAATCAAAATTTTAAGTTAAACGAGTAAACCGGCTAAGAAAGTTGATGGTTCGCTTCACATGGTTCTTCAATCCGACGACTCGGGTTCAGGAAGTCCGTTGAAGTGCCCGACAGAATCCTCCAGACAAGAGCCTAGAGAAGGTCTGGTTTGGGTCCTGTCACTAGGAATAAGAAATAGAAAACCCTAATCCTAAAATAATGAGTGGGAGAGGGATATATGACAATATATCTCACAGTCTCCATCATTAGTTCAACTCCGTGAGATTTGAATGGCACCTCGAGACATTTTTGTTTTCGTCCCCCTAAGGGTGATGTCCATTTAGATCAATATCAAGGTTGACTTCCTAAAGATAGGATCTCTGGATGTATTTTGGGATTGACCTATCTTAAGGCTGGCAATTCTTAAGTTAAGTCCGAGAGGTCTGAAATGATGGGTTACACTCATAAAAGAATTAATTAATTGGTAATTTAATTCTTTGACCGAAATAAGCAGTAGTTAAATTATATAAGAATAAGAGTTATTCTGTTATATTATTTTACTGAGATTTTCTCAATCTAACATATAAATATTTGATCTATCCTAAGGTGGAATTTATTTGTGGCATGTTAGATTATCGTGACATAGTAATTCTTTTTAGAGTATTTCTGATTCATTATTCGTCAATTATGCATCACGTTTAATTTTATGCCAAAATCTATTGATATTCGTATGAATGCAATTTTGAATAAAATATTTTGTTTATTTATTTCAGCAATGCCGTCACCTTTAATTACTATACTTGTCAATGATAAACTGAATGGGAATAACTATGTTAAATGAAAAAATAACATGAACGCCATTTTGGTCTGTGAGGACCTAAAGTTTGTCCTGATGGAGGAGCGTCCTCCTGTGCCACAGGCAAATGCTACGCATAATGTATACAAAACCCACCAAAATTGGGTACAGGCTAATGAAAAGGCCGGTTGCTACTTGTTAGTTGGAATGTTCGATGTGCTTGCTAAAACACATGAAATAATGGCAACAACATCTGAGATGATGCTGTCATTACAAGGGATGTTTGGGCAACCTTTTGAGCAGCAGCGACACGGAGCTGTTTATGCTGATATGACTGCTAAGATGAAGGAAGGGACATCAGTTCGAGAGCATATCTTGAATATGATGACCTATTTCAGTACAACCGAATCTCATGATGGGGTGATTGATGAGCCTAGCCAAGTAAGCATAATACTGCAAACTCTTCCAAAGAGTTTTATGCAGTTCAATAGTAATTATGTTATGAACAAACTACAATATAATATTACTCAATTGCTTAATGAACTAATAACTTATGAGTCTATGAATAAGGACAAGACTAAATCTAGTGAAGCAAATGTTGCTGAAACATCCACCTCTAATAAGAATAAGAGGAAAAGGACCACCAATAAAGCTAAGACAAAGCCCAAGAAGCAGGCTATCAAAAAGAAGAAACAAAAGGGCTTTAAGACTTCCAAATCTAAAGGAAAATGTTTTCATTGTGATGTGGAAGGGCATTAGAAAAGGAACTGTCCAAAGTACCTCGAAGAGCTCAAGAACAAAAAGAAAATGAAAGGTAAATATGATTTACTCGTCATTGAATCTTGTTTAGTGGAGAATGATATATTCACTTGAATAATTGATTCAGGAGCCACTAATCATGTTTTCTCTTCTTTACAGTTGATTGATTCTTGGAGGGAGCTTGATGAGGGTGAGTTCATCATGCGAGTTGGTACTGGGGATGTTGTTTCAGCTAATGCAGTGGGAGAAGTTAGACTTCAATTTTTAAATAATTGTTTTATTGTTTTGAACAATGTTTATTATATTCCGAATTTTAGAAGAAATTTGATTTCAGTTTCTAAATTATTGGAACATAATTATTCAATTTCTTTTAGAAATAAAGAAGTTATTATTTCTAGAAATGGGTTGAATATTTGTTCTGGAATATTAGAAAACAATATATACATGTTAAGGTCATTAACACGTAATTCACTGCTTAATGCTGAATTGTTTAAAGTTGAACAACCAAAAACAAAACGACAAAAGATTTCTCCCAATAATGATACCCATCTTTGGCATCTAAAACTTGGATACATTAATCTTGATAGAATAGATAGACTAATAAAGAGCGAAACTTTAAGAGAGTTAAAGATCGACACTTTACCAGTTTGTGAATCATGTCTAGAAGGTAAAATGACTAACAGATCTTTTAAGACAAAAGGTAATAGAACCAAAGTGATAAGACCCTTCCCAGACCTTATCTAGGCTCTTATCTGGAGGATCCTGCCGGGCACTTCAACTGACTCATCGAACCCGACTCATCGGATCGAATTAATCCGAGAAGCGAACCCTAACTTTCTTAGCCAATTTACTCGTTTAAAACTTAGTAACTCAGTTTTCTTTAAACTGGTTGGGAGTGATAATTTTTTTTTTCTTGATTTTGTTTTAATTACTTTTATAAAAATTTCAGCAGCATAATGGCTGAAATTTGAACATTTCCCAAAATTTTACCTGTAAAATAAACACACTTCGAACTATAGAAATCACCACCCAACTTCGATTTTTCCGCAAACTTGCAATTCACATCAAATTTCACATCCATACATGTCATATGACATTCATATCCAACCATTTACAACATGTATATATATTCCATAGGTATGACAACCTATGTAGGTATGTCATGTGTATTGTGCAATAAGTATGAATGTACAATTTTATATATACATATTTGAATATAAGTTTACAATCTGTCAAACATTCATATATCAAGCATGCAATCATTTAGATCATAGCATATACAACAATCTCGAAATATATTTAATATTTAAATAGTCCATCCATTCGTTCCCCACCTATAAGTGGAACGTCGCTTCCTCGGCCACAAAATCACCTATAATTATACTGGATGAAACAAGCAAGCTACACGACAAAATCAATCGTTAGTTCGTTACATAATAATACAACCATTTCAAGTTCATAGTAAAGCATAACTTAAAGAAATATTGAAAGGTTAATCTTTGCAAACTAATTTCTTATAAAACAACCATGTGCATCACAAATGTACTCCAACCATCACGTGACGATTTCTCGACCGACGCCAACTTGAAGCTACTATAATATTTCGACCACTACATGCGAAATTTACTTCCTCGCCCGAGTGGTGTCAAATCATCTCAGTTGTAAACATCTATAATGCGGAATTTCTTCATCGCATTTGTAGTACTAAATTTTTATAATTCTAGCAACTACGTGCGGAATTTCTTCATCGCAACCATAGTGCCCATAAATCAAACTTTGGCGACTATGTGCGGAAGTTTTACATCGCAACGTAATGCCAATAGCTCTCAATATACTCGACTACGTGCGAAATTTACTACATTGCAACGTATCGATACATACTCTAAAAATCAAGGGATTACACATGGTATTTACAACTCTTTTTCTCTTAGGTGCAAAAGCACAAAATTTTCTTTCTTCCAAGGTTTTTACTTAAACCAAACTTACGATCAGAATGTTATTTTATAAAACTCTTTAGCAACAATTACAATAATTGAAATTACAATTGAACTAGTGTAAGTGATGTAATACTTACCTCAATCCGTATAAATGTAACGATCTCAACGAGCCTCTCGTGCCTCACTTGCGTGCTCGTCACCTACACATTAATTTCTCATTATATTTTACTCAATATAAAACGTAACATTAGAGTTTTCAATATAAATCAACCTATTGAAAACCCGTTACGCTATAACTTTCCCGACTCGATTTTAACTCAATCGAGACTCTCAAATTCTAATTTCTTTACAAAATTCTTACTTTTAGACCCCTAGGATCATCCCCATATGGTTCGTATAATTTTTGAAGGCCCAGAGCGAAAATTCAAAAATTTAAGCAACTTTGGCACCCTATAACAGAATATTATGCACAGCCCTGCTCAGAGCTCCGTTTCCTTTCATTCTTTTTCCTATGGTTCACTTATCTCACATTCTGGTCACAAGTCAAATTTCGTTGAAAAATTCTATCGTTTGCTATGTCAAATCTAAAAAAAAGCCCATTTTTGGGCGCTTTTAGTGTGCGTTTTATGTACTTTTTCGTTTCGGACTAGCGACGCTAGTTTTTCTTTCATATCTAAGTTTCATTTACCTCATTATGATCATCTAAACTTATTCCATGTAATAAAAATTTCATGTGCATAGTTATTTTACCTGTTGACTCTCTAACGGCAATATTTTGCGCGTAACTTGCGCAATTTTTATCGGATTCGATCCGTTCTAAAACCTATGGTTTTCTATGACTCCTAGGCATCATTTGAGGTGTAGAACACCCCCATACATGTCAGACTTGGTCAGGTTTTCTTTAGCTCATGGTTTGAGCTCGGGATTCCACTTTTACTCTATGACACTTTCTACGCGCATTATTTTGGCCATAACTTCGCCAATTTTTATCGGAATGATTCCATTCCAATTCCTATGGTTTGCTATGTTCCCGAGGCATGTTTTGAGGTTTAGAACAACCCAAAATAAGCGAGAATAGGTCAGGTCTTACCAGTCCCTTTATCAAGCTCGGGATTTCCAATTTAACTCTATATTTCTCTCTTTGAAATCCTATCACTTCTACCTGCTTTTCTAACATTTATCTTGCATGAATCTAAGCTTATTTAAGTCAAAACAACATGTTATCACACATCCCTCATATGGCCATGACCCTCACTTGCACACACACAATCATAGTTTCTTTTAATTTCTCATGTTATTTTTTTTTCTACATCATTTCATCAAACACTTGATCTACAATAAAACTTTGACTATAACCATGTTTTAATCATCACTTTGAGTTTACTTACAAAACCCTAGCTATCTTTATACTTGTTTAAGCTTCCTTTTTCAATTATCCCATACTAAGGCATGAAATTGCAACAAAATTCTATGAATAATATTCTAAAGAAACAATCCAATTCATCATCATGTCACAAGCCCAACATTACACTTTACACAACTCTAACTACCATCAAAACTTGTAAAGACATAGATATCTTACCTTATTTGTGCTTGAGACTTGATGTATTAGTTTTGAATTAACTAAAAAGATGAATTGGAAGCTTGAGAAATGATGGAAATTTGCTTGGTCTCTTTCTTTTCTT
The DNA here is from genome assembly GCA_022984855.1 of Dimocarpus longan. NCBI lineage: Eukaryota > Viridiplantae > Streptophyta > Magnoliopsida > Sapindales > Sapindaceae > Dimocarpus > Dimocarpus longan. The sequence continues at coordinate 3,170,405 of CM041026.1, forward strand.
CTTGTTGCCACCTATTCCTTGCTCTCTCTCAACTCTCTCTTTTTTCTTTTAATTTTTTTGTAAAGTGTTACCCGTGTAACACCCATACCCCATTATATGTATAGCAAGCTTTTAAAGAAATGACCCCTATGTCCTTGTTGACTTACTTTTATTATCCTAATTTACCATATTGTCCTTGATCATTTTATTTTCTAATAAAAATCAGTGGTTTTTAAGTCATTCGTCCTATTTCTCATAAAATTAAATTATTAAATTCACTAAACTAAAGTTTTACAACTTTGTCATCCATTTATATTTCTTATTCACTAAATGACCATTTCACCCTTTTTATTCAATAACTTAATTTTTTTAAAGCTAGGAAACATAAAATCGAATACAGGGGTTTACACAAAGAACCACTAGAACTTATACATTCGGACGTTTGTGGTCCAATGAATGTTAAAGCTAGAGGTGGTTATGAATATTTCTTCACTTTTATTGATGACTATTCAAGATATGGGTATGTTTATCTAATGCAACGGAAGTCTGAAACTTTTGAAAAGTTCAAAGAATTTAGAGCTGAAGTTGAAAATCAATTAGATAAAACATTAAAAGCTCTACGATCAGATCGTGGAGGAGAGTACCTTAATACAGAGTTCAAGGATTACTTAATTGAGAATGGGATTATATCCCAACTCACAACTCCTGGAACACCACAGCAGAATGGTGTTGCAGAGAGAAGAAATCAAACCCTACATGATATGATAAGATCTATGATTAGTTTCTCATCTTTACCTAGTTCTTTCTAGGGATATGCCCTGCAAACTGCAATATATATCTTGAAAGTAGTTCCTTCCAAGTCTGTTCCTAAAACACTTTTAGAGTTATGGAATGGTCGTAAAGTTGGCTTGCAACATTTTCGCATATGGGGGTGTCTAACACATGTGCTGAAAAATAAGACTGGAAAGTTAGAACCACGTTCACGAGTTTGCTTATTTATAGGCTACTTCAGAGAAACTAGAGGCAGATTCTTTTATGATCCTCAAGATAACAAAGTAATTATGTAAACCCCTAGTTTCGATTCTTAATTTTCTAACTAGTGAAACTAGATTGTGAAGTTAAGTAATAAATCTAGTTAGTATTAATCTAAATAGATTCATTGATGAGCGAACGCTTATTCTAGAATTACAATAATAAACATTAGTAAGGATAAAATAGTTTATCCATAATCAAGTAATAAATGATAAGTGATGATACGTTTAAATTCAAAAATAAAAACTAGAGGAAGTGTCATGTAGAATTAGTAGTTAACAAGTATGTAACCAAACATTTAACTAAGAGTGATAGACAAAAAAAATCAAAGGGACAAGTTTGATATTCCATAAAATGTTAATGAGATGTATAAACAAAACACTTAGAAGCAAAATTGAAGGAGAAAAAAAAAAGAGAGAAGCAAAGCTGTCAGAAAAGTTAATGAAGGGCAGCCGTGAGAAGTAGAAAGAATAGAGAGGAAGTGGTGTGAAATTTAAAAGCAATGGGGCATGAATGCAATTTTGAAAAGTGTTAGTAGTATAAATACAAGACTTAGAATGAACTTGAGAGAGCAAAAAGGCAAGAGCAGTCGTGAAAATCAAACAAACAGCAGCTGCCTGACGTGAGAAGCAGCGCAGAAACTGAAGAGCAGAAGCCTAACCAGAAAAGTGGAAGAATAAAGCTCCATCCAACCCTTCCCAAACCTCAAACTCCTCTCTAGGACCTCTTCCAAGTCCCTCTCACTTCCCTAAACAAGAATCAAGTGAGATCTCATCTCTTCCTTATGCTTGCTGAAATTGAAGTAGTTGGGCTGTTGAGTGTTGTGCAGAATTTTTGTGTTGTATATGGTAGAACTTTAAGTGATTGTTGTAGAGAGTTAAATGATAAGTTGAGATGTGTAAATGGTAGCTAGGGTTGTAAATATAGGCTGCCATCTACTTGATCAAAGTAAAAATAGAAATTTGTTTTACATGCACTTCAAGTAGTTGATAAAATTGGTGAGTGAGTTGTGAGTGGTTAAATGACAAAATAGTGGTTGTGTGTGTGTCATGGCTGTGAATACCAATAGAGAAGCTCTGAGATTAGAGGGTTTTGAACTCAAATTTAGACATATCTGAGGTTGGAAAAGCATAGCATGTAGAAGTGGTAGAAGTTCAAAAGAGCTAGTTTAGACAATTTTTACAATCCCAAGCTCAAACCTTGGGCTGGAGATAACCTAGGAAAAACTTACCTATATGGGGATGTTCTACCTCAAATGATGCCTAGGAGTCATAGAAAATCATACGTTTTGGAACGGATCGATTTCGATAAAAATTGCACAAGTTATGCTTAAAATAGTGTCGTTAAAAAGTCGATAAGTGAAATAAATATGCAAATACAATTTTTATTGCATGGAATGAATTTAGTTTATCATAATAAGATAAAAGGAGCTTAGATACGAAAGAAAAACCATCATCGCTCGTTCGATGCAAAAAAGTGCATCGAAAAGTGCCCAAAACAAGGCGTTTTTCCTAGATTTGACCTAGCAAACGATAGAATGCATTTACATTCATTTTTCATATTACGACTTTATACGTCCACTATTTTAGCCATAAATTTTTCAATTTTTATCAGAATCGTTCCCTTCCAATTTCTATAGTTTGCTATAACACCTAGGCATGTTTTGAGGTTTAGAACAACCCCAATTAAGCTCGAAGAGTGCTGGTCACTATAGCCCTTTCATCTAGCTTGGGATTCTCAACTTAGCTTTATGCTTCTCCTTTGACAATTCTATCACTTCTCCATGTTTTTCTAACCTCAATTATACTTGGATTTGAGCTTAAACACATCAAAACTCAATGGAATGACACTTCCCTCTTGTTGTCCATGACATAGACATGCACATATATCACACTACGTTTTCAATTTCTCATATAAATCTCTCTCAACCATTTCATCAAACACCTTAACTATAACAAATTTGATTTTTAGCATACTTAATTCATAAGTTAGAGTTTTTCCCATAAACCCTAATCTATCATTCATGCCTCATTTCATGTAACCCAAGCTTTCTCTTCACACAATTAAGGTTCTACACTTAAGTTAAGTGTAAAAACCCCTATCACAAACACATCAAAACAACACAACTCTCAACACAAATATACAAATCCAACTAGTTCCATACTTGAAGAAAATGAGGGTATCTTACCTTGATTTTCATTGGGGCTTGCTATTCTAATTTGAACCACCCTACACTCTTAATTTGGAGCTACGAAAATGGGCTTGGAAAGTTTGAATCTTCTTCCTCCTTCCTCCTCCTTGTTGCCGTCCACTCTATGTCCCCTTTTGACTTCATTTGACTATTAGTTTAAATTTTAATTTACAAGTTAATTGGCTATCACTTATATATATATATATATATATCTATATTTATACCTCTAACTCTATTTAAATGACCATGTTATCCCTCATGTACTTTTAACATTTATTGGTTATAATTTACCATTTCACCCTTTATTGACTTTTCTTACTATTACAACATTTATTAACACTTTAATGTTGTTCCTAAGGCGACATTAATGAAATTTAATCTTTTCATTTGATAACTTAACCTCTCACGTGGGGAAGGTTAAAATCGAGCATAGGGGTTTACAGTTATAATATTCGATCATAATGCATATGCATTGATAGACCTTAGGGCTACCCACTCATTTATTTCATGAATTTTGTTAAATTGGTGGGTATAGAGTCAAAACACCACTAAATTATAGCATGAGAGTGTCTATTCCTATGGGGTTTCACTTTTAGCAGAAAGAGTATACATAAACAGTAAAGTAGTTATAGAGGGTCAAGAATTTCTAGTGAACTTGATTCTGTGAGACATCCATGATTTTGATGTAATACTAAGGATAGATTGGTTGTCTATGCATCACACTATGGTAAATTGTTTTAGAAAGGAAGTTAAATTTGTCAGAGCAGGAGAGCCTGATGTTATTTTTCGTGGAGTACGAAAAATGCTTCCTACTAGTATCATGATCGCAATGATGGCTAGCAAAATGCTTAAGAAGTCTATCAAGGGTATTTAGCCTATGCATTGGAAGCAAGAGATAATGGAGTGAGATTTGAGGATATTTCGGTGGTTAAGGATTTTCCAGATGTGTTTCCGGGGGATCTTCCTAGTTTACCACTCAATCGAGATATCGAATTTGAGATATAATTGGTTTCCAAAACACAACAGATCTCTAAAACACCCTACAGGATGGCTCCCTCTGAGTTAAAAGAATTGAAAATGCAGTTAGAGTTAGTGAACAAGTGTTCTCCAAGATAAACCTGAGGTCCGGTTACCATCAATTGAAAATCTGTAGTGAGGATGTTCCTAAGATTGCATTTAGGACTTGATATGGACACCATGAGTTCTTAGTCATGTTTTTCGGATTAACGAATGTCTCCATAGCTTTTATGAATTTAATGAATAGGGTGTTTCATGCCTATCTAGACAAATTTGTCATAGTGTTCATTAATGACATATTGGTGTATTTAGGTAGTAAGAAGAAACATGCAGAGCATCTTAAGATGGTTTTAAAGACTTTAAGAGAGCAGAGACTATATGCCAATTTTAGTAAGTGTCAGTTCTGGTTAGATGAAGTTACATTTTTGGGACATGTTGTTTCAGTGGATGGTGTAGTGTTGATCCTCAAAAGATAGAGGCAATTATAAATTGGCAACCACCAACCACCGTTACAGAAGTGAGGAGTTTCCTAGGGTTGGTAGGGTATTACATGAAGTTTGTCGAAAGATTTTCCAAGATTGCCATCCTGTTGATGAAACTCACCAGAAAAAAAATTAAATTTTAGTGGTCAGATGTCTGTCAACAGAGTTTTGATAAATTGAAGACAAGATTGACTATAGCTCCCGTACTCACAATCCCTTCAGGAAATTGGGCTTCATAGTGTAAAGTGATGTCTCAAGATAGGGTTTAGGTTGTGTTATTTATAGATCTCGATCCTAGTTTCCTCAGAGAATTTATTTTCGACGATCGGATAGAGAATAAAGAGTCCAGAAATAGTGAAAGGGGTCCGATTAGAATTCGATTATATTTATAAGGCCCTGAATATCGTGTCATGAAGAAATGAGAATTTTCAGTGAATAGTATTCGGATCCAGATAAATAGTGATTTTACCGAAAAAGATTCGAAATTAGTGTTTAAGATCGAATTTGGATTCAGTTATATTATCCAGGGTCATGAATTGAGATTTGATGGGCAACGAAAGTTTTCGATAAATAATATTTTTTGGATGAATAGTAAAATTTTCGAAAATTGACCTTAAGGGTCGAAAAGGTCCGAAAATAACAGGAGAGTATAGAGAAACAGAAACGGATCAAAAAGAAGATCATTTAAGTAAGTTTTAAGTGATCCGAAGAAAATTATGATATTGCCCTTTTGAGAGATGAATGAGTTTTAATGAGTTTAAATCAAATTAAAATTTTTCGAAGCCTGAGATTGATATATAAGACACCCAATTAGAGTATTTCATGGTCAATTTGAAGATTAGATGACTATGAAATATTTTCATAATTGTTTTCGGTCAAAGTGAAATTAGATCATAAAAATGGCAAAATGAACATTTTAAGTTAAGTATGCATGGATCACGCATGAGCATAATATGCAGAAGTTTCAAGGAGTGCAAACCAAGTGAATGAGAATGGGTTAAAGAGAATGGACATAAAAATTGAGTATTCAAGCTATAGATGCATGTAAAAAGATATCGGTTGATTCAATCAGATTTCGGTTAGGAACATTTTCTTTATCAAGTATATATGAGAGATAGTAGGCCTAAATTGAAGTTTATAAAGTCAAGGATGTTTTGGATGATTTTATAGCTTGTTTTGATGATAAAAATGACATGGATATTAAAAGAAATACATTGGAATGCAAATGGCAACTTTACGACCAAACTTTGCTTATTTACAAAAGTGTGATGTTTTAAAAATTGGACTTGCATTTATACCCATATATATATGTTTAAATGTAATTAGGATGAGAAAGAAGTTTAATGAAACTGACGGTATATGTAAGCCCCCTTTTCGTAATTTTAGACTTTATAGTGTTAATAGAGAAAATTATGGGGTGAAAATGCTAAACATCATAAATATCATCCTTATAAATGATATTAAAATGTTAGTAGAGATTTTAGAAGTTAATTGAAGTTAATAGTAAGGTAAAATTAAATGTTAGCCCTTACCCAGATTTATTATTTTATGGTATTAGAAATCTTCGAATTAAGTTACAGTCGAATTGTAGGCCCCCAGTAGTGTTATTTGAGGTTTATTATATTTTCATATCACAATTCGGATGTCGTTTGGCTGACCCCAATACGAATACAAAGTGATTAAGAGTGATTTATATGTTAATCAAGCAATATAAGCTCACGGAATAAAGTAAAAGATATTTTATTTCAACCAATAAGAAATGAGATAAATGACTTTGAAAAGTAGTGGCTATGATTGTGCCACGTGTCATCTATTGATTGGTGAAAAAAATAAGTGGTTTAAAGTGTGCCAAGTGGACCAATAGAATTTATAATTATTTATTTTTAGGTACTAGTACAATTACTGAAAGTCTGAGATGATAAAGTGAGATTTTCTTGAGGGATTTTTTAGCAATTGAGCATTAGTATATATATAAGTTGATTTTTGACTCATTTGGGACATTTTGAACGTGAAAAGCAAAGGAAAAAGAAAGAGAGTTGGGCGAGAGAGAGGGAGGAAGAAAAAGTTAGCGTGTGACCGAGAGAGAGAGAGAGGAAGAGAAGGTGATCCGGTCCGTATCTCGCCACAGTTTCTTCACCAAAGTTGATCCTTATCATCTCCTCTAGCTAACCAAACAAAGTTAAAGCAAAGATATTGCCTATTGGGGTGAAAGCAAAAAGTATCAGAGATTTTTGAAGGAGATTCGCATCCGATCGGAGGGCGTTTGTGAGTAGAAAACCAATTCCTTTTTAGTATAGTGTTGTTCAAATTTTATTTGATAATTATATGTGTTTGTTTCATTACATAATTGAATTGTGTATTGTAATTATATTTTGTGAATTTCAAGTTAAGTATATTATTCTACCAAGAATGAATAGAATTAAAGATTTAAGGCAGTTTGCCTAGTAAACGAGTTATTTTAAAAAGCTTGCATAAAAGAAATTTTAGTACGCTGATGGTTTATTCTGACACTAATTGAGTACCCAATAGAATGCTCTATGCGTGCATAGTAGATATGAGAGAGTTACTATCTGAAAGAGAGAGAGTCAGTTGAGCGACCCTCTGCACGTATAGGGTAGTGTAGTTTAGACCGATTATGTAGAGATAATACGTGCCCAGAGTTCGCACATCGATAACAACATATGGTAGATTCCCTAATTCTTAGTAGCTAGCTAGAGATTTATACTGTCACAACAGGAGTAGTTTCCTGGGTTACCATCAAAGGCAAAAATGAGAAAGTTCCTAAAGAAATTTGAAATGAGTTTAAGAAACAGTTTGTGTTGGAAAGACTAAAAGAAATTTCAAAAATTTGAAATGAGGTTAAAATATTCCCTCAGGTATAGGAGCGAGTCGTCCAACAGACGAGGCTCAGACCGACGCACAAATTGGTTGACGGACGACTACATTCCATTGTATAGCTCACGCTTTTGTTCATACATGTTTTGCATATAAATTTTGATGTAAATGATGTAAAGTTGTAAATATATATAAGGAGTTGGATGCACGTTTTATGAAAATGTTTTGGTCAGAAAATTGAGTTTTCCATAAAATTTCGAAATTGTGTATATTCATGTTTTGATTGATTTTGGATGAGGACCAGAGGCCCTTGATAGTTGAGAATATTTTACATAGAAGTGTATTTTAAGTGTTTTTTTATTTTATAGGGTGACATTATTGAATAAACAGCCGGCATGCTGCCAGACTTTTATCAGAAAAACGAAAAATTTTTACCTTGCCACCAATGAAATAAAATAAAATAATTAATAAGTTAAACTGAGTTACGGTGCTCCAACAGGATTTTTTCGAGCTAAAGTTAGGGTTCGTTTGAGTTCTGTTGGGGTGCTACGGGGCTTCTCAGGTTTAGAGTAGGGATTCGGGAAGAGTCCCGTCAATTTAGTATCAGAGCTTTTGGTTTAAAGTTGTTTAGAAAATTTTTGAAAAATTGTGCATCCAAAAGTTATTTATGCATTTAGTTATAAAACGTTGCATGATATTCTTTGTTTTGATTGTAGTAGAGCTATGCGTCCAGCTAGTCGTCCTCGTACGCACAGAGCCACCACTGAGACTCCACATTTTCTTTCTGCTTTACCTGAGGCTGAGTAGTCTATTCATGAGTCAGTAAATGAGCCTCAGCCTGGGGTACAACCAGAGCCACCAGTGGCAAAGCCAGCAGTCGATCCCATAGAGAGGCTTGCCCAGATTATGCAGGGCATGATATCTCGCGCACCAAGCGCCACCGTAAAGAGAGCTCATGAGTTAGGTGCCACGAGTTTTGATAGGTCAGGAGGCCCATATGTAGCTCTAGAGTGGTTACAGAGTACAGAGAGGGTTCTAGAGCAGATGGAGTGCGAGGATCAATAGAGAGTATCTATTGCTTCATTTCTCTTGCGAGCTTCCGTTAGAGATTGGTGGGATTCCGTGAGGGGGAGAGTGGCCACTCCGCTTTCATGGGAGCAATTTAAGGAATATTTCAATGAGAGGTTATATCCCAGGGCTTACATGGATGCAAGGATTGAAGAGTTCTACCATCTAGTACAGAGTAATATGACGGTGGAAGAGTACGAAAAGAAGTTTATCGAGTTGTCCCGCATGGCACCGTTCATTATCGACGACGAAGCCAACAAGTGCCATAAATTTCTGTAAGGCTTGAACTTTAGAATCAAGGCGTATGTAGCTACTATCGAGTACAAAGAGTATGAGAGATTGGTAGAGGTAGCTTTGAGGGTTGAGAGGATTGTTCAGGCCAAGAGGGGACCGCAGCAGCAGAAGAGGGGACCGAGCCAGGAGTGGCAGACAGGGGGACCCAGTAAAACCCCCAAGACCAGAACCAAGTCTGGAGGACCTTTTGTGAGGCTACAGAGTCAGGAAGCCACTTCCAGTCAGGGTTCAGTGAGGCAGCAATCAGGTTCTCAGGACCGAGGTAGTAACTAGAGTAGGGTACCCCAGTGTGCGACTTGTGGGAGATGGCATAGGGGAGAGTGTCACTTTGGCCGTACTGGGTGTTACTATTATGGTCATGAGGGACATTTGAAGAGAGATTGCCCGCAGAGGACTACTATAGAGACTAGTGTGTCGAGACCAGCGACTCCGACTCAGCCTAGTGAAGGGCAGTCAAGAAGTAGGAGAGGTCCACATGGGAGAGGACCAAGGACCCCTAGTCAGCCAGGCAGAAGTATGGGTCGAGGTACCCCATTCAAAGGCCAGTCAGGGAGAACTCCAGTTCAAGCCAGAGTATTTGCTGTCACTCAGTAGGAGGCAGAGGTGACACCCAAGGTGGTTACAGGTGCAGTTTCACTTTTTGGTTTTGATATTCATGTGTTAGTAGATCCGAGAGTTACTCACTCCTTCATTTCTGAGAGTTTTGTTAGCCGAGCTAGATTGCCATTAAAGCCATTAGGGTGTGAGATAGTGGTGACTACTCCTACTGGAGACATCTTAGTGGCACAGAGAATGTACAGAGGTGGTGAGGTTACAGTTGAGGGCAGAGTATTTCTAGTTAGTTTAGTAGTGATGGACATTCATGATTTTGTTGTGATACTGGGGATGGACTGGTTAGCTACTTACCACGCTACAGTTGATTGTTACCGTAAGGAAGTCAAATTTAGTATTCTAGGGGAGCCAGATGTGGTATTTAGAGGTGAGCGCCAGATGCTTTCTTCTTATGTAATCTCAACTATGACAGCCAAGAAGATGTTAAGAAAGTAATGTGAGGGTTATTTGGCTTATGTGGTAGATACTTCGGAGAGAGAGGTCATATTAGAGGATATTCCCGTGATTGGGGAGTTTCCAGATGTATTCTCAGATGACCTTCCTGAGTTGCCACCAGATAGGAAGATTGAGTTTGAGATTAATTTGATTCCAGGAACAACACCTATAGTTGGAGCACCCTACAGGATGACACCTACTAAGTTGAGAGAGTTGAAGGTGCAGTTAGAGGAGTTAGTGGATAAGGGTTTTATTCGTTCGAGTGTTTCTCCCTGGGGAGTGCCAGTGTTATATGTGAAGAAAAAAGATGGCAGTACGTTGTTATATATTGATTACAGAGAGTTGAATAAAGTAACGATACATAACCAGTATTCATTTCCTCGCATTGATGATCTGTTTGATCAGCTTTAGGGGGCTAATGTGTTTTTGAAGATTGATCCAAGATCCAGATACCATCAGTTGAAGATTAAAGCAGAAGATGTTCCCAAGACTGCCTTCAGGACGAGATATGGACACTATGAGTTTTTGGTTATGTCTTTCGAGCTAACCAATGCACCCACAGTATTTATGGACTTGATGAATAGGGTGTTTCATGATTCTGGATAAGTTTGTGATAGTGTTCATTGATGATACTCTAGTGTATTCGGGCAGTAGGGAGGCACATACTGAGCACTTCAGAGTAGTCCTACAGACCCTAAGGGATCGCCAGCTATACGCTAAGTTCAGTAAGTGTCAGTTTTAGTTGGACAGGGTCTCTTTTCTCGGGCATGTAGTATCCGTAGATGGGATCAGTGTCGACCCCCAGAAAGTTGAAGCTATTTTACAGTGGAAGTAGCCAGCCACGGTTACAGAGGTCTGGAGTTTCTTAGGATTAGCAAGGTATTACCAGAAGTTTATGGAGGGATTCTCCAAGATAGCCATTCCTTTGACTAAGTTGACCAGAAAAGATGTTATGTTCAAATGGTCAGAAGCTTGTCAGAAGAGTTTTGATGAATTGAAAGCTAGTTGACCACAGCTCCATTTTTTACATTCCCTTCCAGAGCAGAGGGCTTTGTAGTGTATAGTGATGTATCCAGACAAGGATTTGGGTGTGTTTTGATGCAAAATGGGAAAATGATAGCTTACGCATCCAGACAATTTGTAGGTTCCGGGATTTGCCTATACTGGGCCCCCCTCAGGCTGGCCCAGGTTTGCCCCTCTCCCACTCACTAGGTGGCTCGATTGGTACCAGCTTTGCTCTAAGAATCCATTTAACCAATGGCCAGGTGGTGGGTTCGAGCAGCTGGGGAGGCGAAGCAAATCCCTTGGCCAGGGACAGTACCTAGTGAGTGGGAGAGGGGCAAACCTGGGCCAGCCCGAGGGGGGCCCAGTATAGGCAAATTTTGGACCCTACACAATTGAAGAAGTATGAGCAAAATTACCCTACACATGATCTGAAGCTAGCTGCAGTAGTATTTGCACTGCGAATTTAGAGACAATACCTTTATGGAGTTACTTGTCAGATATTTACAGACCACAACAGCCTCTAATGTCTACTCTCTCAAAAAGAACTAAACATGAGGCAGAGGGGGTGGTTAGAGCTAATTAAAGACTATGACTACACTATTTAGTACCATCCAGGGAAGGCCAATGTGGTAGGTGATGCTTTGAGTAGATAGCCCTCTAGTTCAGTTGCTAATTTGAGGGCATGGTACCTTCCTTTGTTGAGAGACTTGAGGTTCCTAGGAGTTCATTTGAGGACTATAGAGTCAGGTGCATTGCTAGCCACATTTCAAGTTCGACCGGTACTTGCAGATTAGGTTCGAAAGTTACAAAGTCAGGATCCTCAATTGGTTAAGATCCGTCAGAAGGTTGAGTTGGGTAGATGCCAGGACTTCTTGGTGAGAGAGGATGGTACATTAATAGTGGGTCAGAGATTATATGTTCCAGACCTGGCAGACCTTAAGAAAGAGATTTTAGATTAAGCTCATTCTTCTGCATATGCGATGAATTCAGGGAGTACAAAGATGTATCATACCTTGAGAGAGCAGTATTGGTGAAAATGTATGAAGAGAGAAATAGCTGAATATGTATCCAAATGTCTGATATGCCAGAGTAGAAATGGGAGCATATCACCATGGATTTCATGATAGATTTTCCCCGTAGTCGGAGTGGGCATGATAGTATTTAGGTGATTATCGATCGGCTCATGAAGTCAGCTCATTTCCTACCTGTTCGTATTACTTATTCCCTAGACCGGTTAGCTAGTCTATATGTCGACGAGATCATCAAGCTGCATGGAGCTCTAGTTCCGATTGTATCTGACTGAGATCCCAAATTCACATCCAGATTTTGGCCTAGTTTGTATAGAGCGTTGGGCACTCGATTACACTTCAGCACAACATTTCATACTCAGACGGATGGGCAGTCTAAGCGTACTATTCAGACTTTGAAGGATATGTTGAGATCCTATGTGATGGAGTTTGGATTCCATGTCTCGATGCTCCATAAGTACATGTCAGATCCTTCGCATGTAGTGACTAAATAGCAAGTGGAATTGAGAGAGAACCTGACTTACGAGGAGAGTCCAGTCCAGATTCTAGACAGGAGAGAGTAGGTTCTATGCAGCAAGATAATTCCATTGGTAAAAGTTTTATGGAGGAATCATTCAATTGAGGAGGCTACATAGGAGCCTAAGGAGCAGATACGGAGATAGTACCCTTATCTTTTTTATTCAGGTATGTCATTTAAATTTCGAGGACGAAATTTATTTCAAAGAGGGGAGAAATTGTAAGCCCTCACTCAGATTTATTATTTTATGGTATTAGAAATTTTTGAATTGAGTTACGGTCGAATCGTAGGCCTCCAATAATGTTATTTGAGGTTTATTATATTTTCATAGCATAATTTGGATATCGTTTGGTTGACCCCGGTATGAATACAAAGTGATTAGGAGTAATTTTTGTGTTAATCAAGTGAGGTGAGCTCACGGAATAAAGTAAAAGATATTTTATTTCAACCAATAAGGAATGAGATAAGTGACTTTGAAAAGTAGTAGCTATCGTTATGCCACATGTCATATATTGATTGGTTGAAGAAATAAGTGGTTCAAAGTGTGCCAAGTGGACCAACAGAATTTATAATTATTTATTTTTCGGCACTAGTATAATTATTGAAAGTTTGAGGTGATAAAGTGAGATTTTCTTGAGGGACTTTTTAGTAATTGAGCATTAGTATATATATAAGTTGATTTTTGCCTCATTTGGGACATTTTGAACGTCAAAAGCAAAGGAAAAAGAGAGAGAGTCGGGGCGAGAGAGATGAAGACTGAGAGAGGGGGAGGAAGAAAAAGGTAGCGCGCGGCTGAGAGAGAGGGAGGAAGAGAAGGTGATCCGGTCCGTATCTCACCGCGGTTTCTTCACCAAAGGTGATCCTTATCATCTCCTCTAGCTAGCCAAACGAATTTGAAGCAAAGATATCGGCTATTGGGGTGAAAGTGGAAAGTATCAGAGATTTTTGAAAGAGATTCGCATCCGATCGGAGGGCGTTTGTGAATAGAAAACCAACTCTTTTTTAGTGTAACGTTGTTCAAATTTTACTTGATGATTATATGTGTTTGTTTCATTACATAATTGAATTATGTATTATTATATCTTGTGAATTTTAAGTTAAGTCTATTTTTCGATCAAGAATGAAATAGAATTAGAGATTTAAGGCAATTTGCCTAATAAACGAGTTATTTTAATAAGCTTGCGTAAAAGAAATTTTAGTATGCTGATGGTTTACCCTAGCCCTAGTTGAGTACCCAATAGAATGTTCTATACGTGCATGGTAGATATGAGAGAGTTACTAACCGAGAGAGAGAGAGTCAGTTGAGCAACCCTTTGAACGTATAAGGTAGTATAGTTTAAACCGATTGTGAAGAGGTAACGCGTGCCTAGAGTTCGCACTTTAGTAACTATATAGGGTAGATTCCCTAATTCCTAGTGGCTAGTTAGAGATTTATGCTGCCACGACAGGAGTAGTTTCTCTAGGTTACCATCAAGGCAAGAAATGAGAAAGTTCCTAAAGAAATTTGAAATGAGTTTCAGAAACAGTTTGTGTTGGAAAGACTAAAAAGTAATTCAAAAAAATACTTTAGTTTATAGAGTTGTTTAATGCTTATCTCATTGAGTTATACTCACTGTTTGTCTTTCGTGTGTTTATTAAAATATTCCCTCAGGTGCAGGAGCAAGTCATCCAGCAGATGAGGCTCAGACTGACGCGCGAACTAATTGACGGACGACTACATTCCATTGTATAGCTCATGCTTTTGCTCATGCATGTTTTGTATATAAATTTTGATGTAAATGATGTTAAGTTATAAATATATATAAATATTTTAATGCACGTTTTATGAAAATGTTTTGGTCAGAAAATTGAGTTTTCCATAAAATTTCGAAATTGTATATATTCATGTTTTGATTGATTTTGGATGAGGGCCAGAGGCCCATAGTAGTTGAGAATGTTTGACATAGAAGTGTATTTTAAGTGTTTTTGAATTTTGCAAGGTGGTATTATTGAATAAACAGCCGGCATGCTGTCGGATTTTTATAAAAAAAGCGAAAAACTTTTACCTTACCACCAATAAAATGAAAAAAAAAAATAGAAATAAGTTAAACTGAGTTGCGGTGCTTTGACAGGATTTCTTCGGGCTAAAGTTAAGGTTCGTTGGAGTTCTATTAAGGTGCTATAGGGTCTGTCTCTGATTCAGAGTAGGGATTCGGGAAGGGTCCCATCATAAAAGAAGGGAAAAATGGTCTTTGTTACAATTAAAAGCTCTATATAAAGAAGTGTTGGTTTCCAACACTAAGAAAATTTTTGAAACAAAATTGAGAGAGGGAGAGACTAAAGGACGACAAAGGAAGAGAGGAAGAGGGGAAGAAGACCAAGTTATTTCCAACTAAATATAAGGCTCCAAATCAAGATTTTGAGGTGATCTAAGCTAGAAAACCAAGGTTTAAGCAAGATTAAGGCGAGTTATCATCATTTTATCTAAATTGATGTTAGTTAAGTTTGTATGATGTTTTTATGGTTGGATTAGTTTTTCATGGGTAAAGTGATGTGGGTTTTAATCTAAATCAAGTTTAGAACCCTAAGAAATTAAAAAGAAAACTTGAATTGAGAGTAATCATGCAAGGGGTGATAGTTAGGGTTTATGTAGGAGAAACCCTAAGTTTTGATTTAAGCTTGCATGAAGTGAATTGAGTTGTAGATAAGGT
Organism: Dimocarpus longan; assembly: GCA_022984855.1. Taxonomy (NCBI): domain Eukaryota; kingdom Viridiplantae; phylum Streptophyta; class Magnoliopsida; order Sapindales; family Sapindaceae; genus Dimocarpus; species Dimocarpus longan. The sequence goes on from CM041026.1 coordinate 3,185,590, forward strand.
GTTTGATGAAATGTCTAAGAGAATGACAATTTAAAAATCTTGAAAGTTGAAAGAAACAATGTGATATATATGTGTGTGTAGGTCACAGCCACTATGATGAATATGTAATCTCATTGAGTTTTGATGCATATGAGCTTGAATTCATGCATGTTAGATGTTAGAGAATCTTATGGAAATGTTAGAATTGAACAAGCATAAGAGATAGTACAATGGGTTATTTAAGTTAGATGAAGGGCATTGATGATCATCATGTAATGCCACTTTCTTGTTGCATTTTTATGTCATGTATGATCCAAATTGAGTATGTGGGAGTCTAAGAACCCTAATGAAAAGAGAATTGAGTTGAGAATGTAAAAATGGTAAGTTTTGACATGAAAAAGTAGTGAAAAATAGGGGGTTTTGGCTAGGAACCTCCACCCGGTGGCCGATTTTTCGCATTCGCTTTATGGCTGACCTAAATGAGAGATAGGGAGATGATTGGAGCAAAAACGGAAGAAAGAAAAGCTAGGGATTGCTCCCTACATAGCATTCAACCAAAAGGGGTCTAAAAATAGGATTTTTCATTTCGAGTGCATGAAGGTGTTCATAGGTGATAATAAATGAGGTTCTTGGAAAGAAATTGGAAAATTAAAGCTTCGGTTAAGTTAGAACTTAGATAAGAAGTTAGTAGTCTAAAGGGTTTTCAATAGATTTAGTTGTATTGAAAGCTCTATTTGTAGTTTTGTGTAGTTTATTTTAGCAAATTTTGAATGAGAATATGATGTGTAGGTGAAGCACAAGTGAAGTGAGAAAAGGTCATTGAAGTTCTTTAATAAAGCTCAGAATCAAGGTGAGTGTTACTAACTCACACTATGTATATTGTATTGCATAATGTAATTTTATTGGTTATTAAAAGGTTTATAAATGATTTCTATGATACAAGTTCTTTAGTTGATTGAGAAGAGTATTATATGTGTTTCCAAAGAAATTTGAAATAAAGTAGCTTTTATATAAATTGAGCTTACAAGCTTTAGTTTAAAGTTTTGAAAAAAAAGTTTGGTGCTTATTGTACTTAGTAGAAAAGAGTTTTCAAAGGCCATTCATATACCCTCAAAATTTTAGATTATCTTATGCTACAATATACGATGTAGAAAATTTCGCATGTAGTTATTAAGATTTATAAAGTATCTAGTGCTACGATTGCGATGCATAAAATTTCGCATATAGTCACTAAGATTTATAGATTACCTCACACTATGATTTACGATACAGAGAATTCTACACGTAGTTGCCGATGAGTCTCAGTAGCGTCACGGTTGGTGTCAATTGAAAATCGCCACGTGACATATCATATAGAGCGGCAACAGCTGGTCGCCATGTGGTCAAAACAGTTAGGAGTACGAATAGTGCTTTTAGAAAGCAATTCTAAAATTTATGTTGAAACTTGTAAATATTGAAAAATTTTGATAGATGTTTAGTTAATAATTGTTAAATTGTTTTGAGATTACATTCTTTCTGTGTTGTATTGTATAAACCATTTTCAGGTACTAGCGCGGGTAATTGAAGAAAAAGAATTCCTTCATCAATATAGGTGGGCGTATACTCGACGGTTGCATGTCATGAATCATATTTTGTATTATATTAATACCAGAAACCAAATACTTACTTGCATCAGTTTTACATCTTTTGTGACACTAACTTAAGAACATGTATTATGATACTTTTGCTAACAGGACCCGAACCAAACCTTTCCTAAGCTCTTGTCTGGAGGATCCTGCCGGGCATTTCAACAGACTTCCCGAACCTGACTTGTCAGATTAAAGAAATCCAAGAAACGAACCCTTAGAATACTTTGCCGGTTTACTCGCTTTAACTTAAAACTTCTTTACTTTTTAAATATAGTTGGGATTGGTGGAATTTTTTTTTTTTTCATTTCTTAAAAACAGATTTTATAAAAATTTTAACAACATAACGACTGTAATTTGAACATTTCCAAAATTTGACCTGCATAAAAATGCACTTCAAACTATCCTTGATCACCTCCCAACTACCTTAATTCCACAAACATGTAATTTTTCATGTATACAGATTTACAAACATACAATTCACATCACGTTTCACAATCATGCATTGACATTGCCAATATAATCTCCATATGCATTTTATATGCATCATAATATATATATATATCATGTGAATCATGTGATATGTGTCTCTCAAGTGTGAATGTACAACGATATATACATATCAAAATATGGGTTTATAATCCGTTAAGTGTTCATATATAACACACGATTATCTTGTTAAACTATATACAATCGTGTTAACATATATTGAGCATTCCCATGGTTTGTTTATTCGTGCCCCACCTATAAGTAAGATGTCGTCCTCTCGGCCACAAAATCACCTATGATAACACCTGATAGAGCAAGCAAACTATACAATAAAATAATTCGTTAGTTCTTTACATGATAATACAACAATTGTAAGTCCATAATAATATATAGTTTCAAAAGACATCAAATTGTTGAGTTTGAAATCTCTTTTCTTTTAAAAAGGACATGTGTGTACCCTAATATACTTAACCATCACGTGACGATTTTTCTACTAACGTCAACGTGAAGTTACTATAGTATCTCGACCACTACGTGCGAAATTTACTACATCGCGATGTAGGGTAAAATGATCTCAACTATAACCATCTACAACATGGAATTTTCTACATCATGTATTATAGTGCAACTTCTCACTATCACTCATAACTAGGTACGAAATTTTCTACATCGTAGCCTATTGCAAGTAACTATAAATCTCGATAACTACGAGCGAAATTTTCTATGTCGCCGCGTAGTGCCAAAACTCTAATGCTACGGTATACACATGGTTTTTACTTTGAATGTTTGAAAATAACAAAATACATTACGATATCATTGGAAGTTAAAATAAAGTAAAGTATACTTATCTCAATCCGAGCAATAGCGACTCGATCGTCTCAATGAGCCTCTCATGTCTCGTTCGCCTGCTCGTCTCTTACATGTCAATTTCTTATCATTACTTGCTTAACCACATAATTCAAAACTTAAAATAACATTTTCAATACACTTTTCTCTATTAACAACTCTTTACACTATAACTTCCCTAACTTGATTTTAACTCAACCGAGGCTCTCTACTTCCTATTTCTTTGTAAAAGTCTTACTTTTAGACCCCTAGGATCATCCCCATATGGTTCGTTTGGTCTCTGGAGGCTTAAAACAAAAAATCAACTTTTTCATAAGCCGTTTGACCAATAAAAACAGATTTAGAACCGGCGCTCGTTTCGCGTCTGTTTCCTTTTCTAGCATCTACTTGTCACATAACTAAGTCACCATAAAATTTCGTCGAAAAATTCTATCGTTTACTATGTCAAATCTAGGAAAAACGCCCTATTTTGGACACTTTTCAATGCACTTTTCGCACCGAACGAGTGACGATGGTTTTTCTTTTGTATCTAAACTCCTTTTACCTATTTATGATCTACTTAACTCATTCCATACAATAAAAATTGCGTTTGCATAGCTATTTCACCTATCGACTCTCTAACGGCACTATTTTGCACATAACTCGTGCAATTTTTATCGGAATCGATTCGTTCCAAAACCTATAGTTTTCTATCACTCATAGGCATCATTTGGGTGTAAAACATCCTCATATAGGTCAAAACAAGTCAGGTCTTATCAGACCCCTTTATCAGCTCGGGATTTTTCAAATTACTTCTATGTCTTCCTTTTTCAACTCTATGCTTTCTCTTTTCTAATTTTAACTTTTCTAGAGACTTTCATGGCATCAAATATGCATAATTTAAAGCTTAAAAGGATGGGAAGGCAATGAGATCATACAACCCTTCGCTAGTCACGACATACATCAAGCACTCATATGTCATTCTTTTTAATTTTTCATGCTATAATTCTTGCAATTATTTCATCAAACAAGTTTTCTACAACTCATTTTGTTTCAATCATACTTAAATCTCTCCTTAGGGTTTCTCCCATAAACCCTAACACATCATTCATGCCTCCTCTCATACCACTTAAGCTTCTTAGTCACTAACTTAGAGTTCTACACTTGTTTAAGGTGTAAAACTTCTATCACAACTTATCCAAACAAACCAACCATTTACACATCCCTATAATTTCAATTGACATCAAAACTTGTAGAAATGATGGTATCTTACCTTAGTTCTTGCTTAGGATTGATGGTTTAGCTTGAAAACATCCTAAGATTACGATTTGAGGCTTGAAAATTTGATGTGCAAAGCACCTTCTTCCTCCCTTCAATTGGCGTCCAACACACCCTCTCCCTCTCTAACTCTCACGACAATCACTTCTTGATTTTATAAGAATTTTGCTAAGTGTCAATTATATATATATGTGACTTTTGCAAAAATGACCATGATGTCCCTTTTTTTTTTGTAATTGCCATGAACTTTTGATTGCTTTTAGTGATCATCTCATCATCTCCCATTATATATATTGTTAACATTAGTGAGACTAAAATGCCCTTCATTCTATTACATAATAACCAAAATAATTCATCTCATGGAATTTATCAAAAAGGGCACTTTGGTAACTTATGGAAGAACACTAATTATTTAATCATTATTGCATGACAACTAATTTATGATAATTCATATTTAATTTTTAATTTGTCATCCATTCATTGGTGCAATTCTAGTGACATGGAGTTTGACTTTTATTCAAGCTCATTGCATGTAACACTCACACCACTCACATCAAATCCATAAGTTAATTTGGTTTGAATTTCCTAATCACTTTGCATTCGTACCGGGGCCAGCCAAACGATATCTGATTTACGATACGAAAATATAATTAACCTCAAATAATACTATAAGAGGCCTATGATTCGACCATAACTCAATTCGAAGGTTTCTAATACCGTAAAATAATAAATCTGGGTGAGGGCTTACAATTCCTTCCCTCCTTAAAATAAATTTCGTCCTTGAAATTTAAATAACATACATGAATAAAAAAGACGAGGATACTGTCTCCGTATCTGTTCCTCAAGTTCCCACGTAGCCTCTTTTGATCCGTGATTTCGCCATAACACTTTCACCAACGTAATCACTTTGTTACGTAATACTTGATCTCTACGATCTAAGATCTCTACCTGCTGCTCTTCGTAGGTCAAGTTTTCCTTGAGTTGTACCGGCTGTTCTTTTAGGGTATGCGATGGATCAGCTACATACTTGCGAAGCATAGAGACGTGAAACACATCATAAATGTTCGCGAGCTCTGGTGGCAACTTCAATCGGTAGGCTACTTCATCCACTCTTGCTATAATCTCGTACGACCCAATGTATCGTGGACTTAACTTTCCACGCTTTTCGAATCTCAAAACACCCTTCCAAGGCGAGATTCGCAGGAATACTCTATCACCCACTTCAAATTCTAAATCTCTCCTTCGATTGTCAGCGTAGCTCTTCTGTCGGTTGCTTGCTATCTTCAACCGTTCTCTAATCACATTGATCTTCTCGATTGTAGCGTGGACAATCTCTGGACCAATCAACTTTCTTTCACCTACTTCATCCCAACAAATAGGGGTTCTACACTTTCTGGTATACAACTCCTCATATGGTGCCATGCCGATGCTAGACTGGTAGCTGTTGTTGTAGGCGAATTCTATCAAAGGTAGGTGATTATCCCAGCTCTCTCTAAACTCCATTACGCATGCTCTCAACAAGTCTTCAAGAGTCTAGATAGTTCACTCTGATTGGCCATTAGTCTGATGGTGAAAGGCCGTACTAAAATTCAATCTAGTACCCATGGCTTCTTAGAGCTTCGACCAAAACCTCAAAGTGAATCGAGGATCCCTATCTGATATAATGGACACTGGTGTGCCATGTAGTCTCACTATCTCATCCACATATAGCTGTGCTAATCTTTCCAAGGAATAAGTGTTCTTGATGGCTAGAAAGTGAGCGGACTTTGTCAATCTATCAACTATCACCCATATGGCATCATGTCTGCTTTGAGTCCGTGGCAGTCCAACCACAAAATCCATTGTAATCCTTTCCCATTTCCATTCTGGAATCGACAAAGGTTGCAATAAACCTACGGGTTTTTGGTGCTCTGCTTTGATTTGCTAGCAGGTTAAACACTTTGATACGAACTCTGCTATCTCTTTCTTCATTCCTCTTTACCAGTAGTGGTCTCTCAGAGTCCGATACATTTTGGTACTCCCTGGATGCATGGCATAGGCTGATTAATGAGCCTCATCCATGATTTCTTTCTTCAATTCTGCTACCTCTGGCACACATAATTGTTGCCCCAGAATTAGTGCCCCATCGTTTCTCAATGCAAAGCTACTTTGCTGCCTAATAACTCTAATTTTATAGAGTTATTTTATATTTTTAAACCAGAATTCTTGCTTAGTTCTTGATATTTTTATTTTTATTAAGTAAATTATTTCATATTTCTGTATTTTTATTTTCAGAATAAAATTGGTAAAAAAAAGCGTACATGGACCCCACCAAATGCTATTGTTCGAGACAAGATCATCGCTACAAAATGAATATCATTCGAAGCTATTCATCACCTCAATAATTACTCGAACCAGAGATTGCATAAAGAAGTTATCACAGTTTGAAGATCGAGTATTCTAGAAATAAATATTATGTCATGCTGATGTAAGGAATGATGTAATCAAAATTATGATGTAAGCAATGATGTAATATTAAAGTTGACTTGAATGAGGTTGGTGAACGATGATGCAAGCGATGATGTAAAATAAAAGTTGACTTGAATGAGGTAGGTGAACGATGATGCAAGCAATGATGCAAAATGGTGAAAAATTAGGAAACGATGATGCAATCGATGATGTAATTAGAGGTGAACTTTGCCTATAAATAGGCCTTAGAATCACCATTCCAAGTATTCCATCACAAACCAAAACAATAAGTGGTTTAGAGAAAGAGAGAGAGAGCTTGGAGAGGAGGAGTAAAGCAGAGGAAGAAATTCTACGGTGAAGTTTCAATCTATTAAGTTTTCTTATCTCTTGTTATGTTTAATCTTTTAGTTTTTGTAAATTCTAATATGGAGTAGATTTGTTTTTCTAAGGTTATGATGTAGCCTAACTTTGATGTTCCAACCTTTTGTTCAATTCAATTAAGGATTTTCTATCTTGGTTGATGCATTTAATATTGTTCTTAATGCTTCTAAATAACTAGCCACTATTTAGTTGAATTGTTAATCATAATGATAGCGGAAGCTAATTTATATGTCTAGTTTATTGTATTTAATATCATAAATTACATGTAGGATAGGAATATACCTGCACGGTTTGTGTAGTCTATAAAAGAGATCCATAAATCTTAATGAATCCATTAATGTTTTAACTTGCATGGGGACATAGCAGTTAAGTTTTATAGGGTATTTTCCTTAGACCTCGAGAGTGGCTATGTGAATAGTTTAAGGAATCTCGACTAGCAACGGAATAATTAATTTTTGATTAAAAAGAACAAAGGGGAGGAACAGATTAGTTATGGTGAAATTATAATCTTAGAGTTTTAATTTATTGAATTAAATTCATTCATATTTTTTAGTTAAATTTAGTTATAGTTATCAACTTCTTAAATCAAATTGCGTTTGCAAAATAAAAAGTGAGTTATTTTAATTTTAGGCATTAATTAACAACAATCCTCGTGGGATGATACTTATCTTATCACTTTATTACTTGATCGGCTCGTCCACTTGCGATTTTACACAACAAGTTTTTGGCGCCGTTGCCGGGGATTGTTTTTTTCAATTAATACTAATACTATGTAACTCAATTTTTAATTTGGTCATTTATTTATTTATTTTATTTGTTTTATTACTTGTGAGTTTTCTAGTGTATGAGAAAGTCTGGGGGCGAAGTTTTACCATTTGATCCAGAAATCGAGAGAACTTTTCGCAAGAACCGGAAAGAAGCAAGGAAGACTGCAAGTACTGTACTCATGGATATGGCTGAAGGATCAAACAACACACAGAACATTGTACCAATAAATGCTGAAATTCGAGCATTACGAGATTATGCTCTACCCACAGTGGGTAATGTTTCAGCGATACGGCGACCGACTATTGCTGCTAACAACTTTGAAATTAAGCCAGCAATCAGCTAGATGGTACAAAACAACCAGTTCAGTGGGGCTCCGAACGATGATGCAAATACCCACATTGACAGCTTTTTGGAGATTTGCGATACCTTTAAGCACAATGGCGTTACTGATGACGCCATCCGATTGAGATTGTTCCCATTCTCTCTTCGAGACAGCTGGCTCAACTCTTTGCCATCAGGGAGTATTACCACATGGGATACCTTGGCACAAAAATTTCTAGCCAAATTCTTTCCACCAGCCAAGACTGCAAAACTACGAACTGAGATTACCACATTCAGACAACTTGATGGAGAGTCATTATACGAAACATGGGAAAGATTCAAAGATCTGCTAAGACGGTGCCCACATCATGGAGTTACTGACTGGTTGCAACTACACACATTCTATAATGGTTTAGGGAGTTCCACAAGAACATTGGTAGATGTCGCCGCTGGTGGAGCACTTTTGGGGAAACCCCATCAAGCCGCTTGGGACTTACTAGAAGAAATGGCTGCAAATGCCTATCAATGGCCATCAGAAAGAGCAGTTCCGAAAAAAGTTTTCGGAATACAAGAAAATGATGTGTTAACCAGACTTTCCACTCAGGTCGAGACATTAGCCAAGCAACTCGAAAACTTGACAGCTAATGCCATTCATACTCAATCAGCATCCTGTGATTTTTGTGGAGGGGACCATTCCAACGGGCAATGCGATAAAGACCAAACAAGTCAAGCCTTTTTTTTGGGCAACAAACAACCAAATAACCCGTACTCCAACACATATAATCCAAGATGGAGGAATCATCCAAATTTTTCATGGAAAAATAATGATCGACCCAGACAACCATATCCGCCACCACTTCAACAGCAGCAGGCCAACAAACCGTCGCTTGAAGAAGCACTTGCTCACCTCACCGCAAGCACTACTGAATTTATGACGAGAACAAACACCACGCTCCAGAATCAAGCAGTTTCCATTCGAAATCTGGAGGTACAAATGGGTCAAATCTCGAATTTGCTGACTGCAAGACCTCAAGGATCCCTACCAAGCAACACAGAGACCAATCCTAGGGAGCACCTGAAGGCTGTCACGTTACGAAGCAGTAAAATGCTGAAAGAGCCTGTCAAAAGAACAGACTAGAAAGAATGATCTAGCAAAATAGTAGAAGAAGTGATGGTTGAACAAAAAGAAGCAGAGAAGCCAAAGTCTAAGTTATTTCCAGACAATCTGCCACCATACAAACCACCATTACCCTTCCTTCAGAGATTTTAGAAGCAGAAACTAGAAAAGCAATTTTCTAAATTTCTGGAAGTTTTTAAGAAACTGCAAATTAATATTCCTTTTGCAGATGCTCTGGAACAAATGCCTAGCTATGTGAAGTTTATGAAGGAAATCCTATCAAATAAAAGGAAGCTGGAAGAACATGAAACGGTAGCTTTGACCGAAGAATGTAGTGCAATCTTACAGAAAAAGCTACCACCCAAACTCAAAGATCCGGGGAGTTTCACAATTCCTTGTACCATTGGTGATTCATTATTTGATAAAGCATTATGTGATCTTGGTGCAAGTATCAACTTAATGCCATTCTCCGTTTTCAAGAAACTCGGCTTTGGAGAAGCAAAACCCACTACAGTATCGTTGCAGCTAGCTGATCGTTTAATCAAGTATCCAAGGGAAATTATAGAAGATGTATTGGTAGAAGTGGATAAGTTCATATTTCCTACGGATTTTATTGTGCTAGACATGGAGGAAGATCAAAAAATACCCATCATCTTGGGTAGACCATTCTTAGCAACAGGAAGAACCCTTATCGATGTACAGAAAGGTCAACTCATACTTAGAGTTCAAGATGAAGAGGTGACCTTCAATGTGCTAAAAGCTCTCAAACATCCATATGATGTTGGCAACTGCATGAGGGTAGATGTGGTGGATGAATGTATCAGAGAAATACATCAAACGATCACTTCAAAAGATCCACTTGAAGCATGTCTAAATGGAGCACCAAGCTCAGAAAGTCCGAACATCATGGAATGTGTTAATCAACTGGAAGCTTCACCTCCCATCTTTATCAGACAACCTTTCGAGGAGGTTGGAACGAGCAAGAGACAACCAGTACCATCAACAGAAAAACCACCAGAATTGGAGCTCAAACCACTTTCAGTTCATCTCAAGTATGCATTCTTAGGTACTTCATCAACACTACCTGTCATTATTTCATCCTCTTTAAGTAGAGAACAGGAGGAAAAACTTTTGAGAGTACTACGAGAACACAAGATGGCTATTGGATGGTCGATAGCAGACATCAAAGGAATCAACCCATCTATATGCCAACACAAAATTCTTATGGAGGATAAGTACCGGCCATCCATCGAGCACCAATGACGTTTAAATCCAAACATGAAGGAGGTTGTCCGAGCAAAGGTACTTAAACTTTTAGATGCTGGTATCATTTATCCTATTTCGGACAGCACATGGGTAAGCCCAGTGCAAGTGGTACCAATGAAAGGAGGCATGACAGTAGTCACCAATGAAAACAATGAGCTGATTCCAACACGAACAGTAACCAGATGGAGAGTGTGCATTGACTACAGGAAACTAAATAAGGCGACCAGGAAAGATTATTTCCCTTTACCCTTCATCGATCAAATGCTCGACAGATTAGCAGGTCACCCTTACTACTGTTTCCTAGACGGTTATTCTGGTTACAATCAGATTTCTATAGCATCCGAGGACTAAGAAAAGACTACATTCACATGCCTATATGGAACGTTCACGTTTCGGAGAATGCCGTTTGGTCTATGCAATGCACTAGCCACTTTCCAATGGTGCATGATGTCAATTTTTTCAGATATGGTGGAACGCTTCATTGAGGTATTTATGGATGATTTTTCAGTATTTGGCTCATCATTTGATTCTTGTTTGGAAAACTTAGCACAAGTACTGAAAAGATGCGAAGAGACAAACCTGATTCTTAACTGGGAGAAATGCCATTTCATGGTACAAGAAGGGATCGTCTTAGGTCATAAAGTTTCAGCTGAGGGCATTGAGGTTGATAGAGCCAAGATTGAGGCAATTGAGAAGCTACCACCACCAACATCTGTTAAAGGCATCCGAAGTTTCTTAGGGCATGCAGGGTTTTACAGAAGATTCATCAAGGACTTCTCGAAGATCACAAAGCCATTATGCAATTTGCTCGAGAAGGGTGTTTCATTCCACTTCGATAATACATGTAGAGAGACATTTGAGATACTGAAAAAGACCCTTATGACAAACCTAGTCGTTGTTGCACCTCACTAGGCTTTGCCGTTCGAGCTGATATGTGATGCTAGCGATTATGCCATTGGAGCCGTGCTAGGGCAACGTATTGGTAAAGTTTTTCATACCATTTATTACGCTAGTCGTACACTAACTGATGCACAGGTCAATTATGCTACCACTGAGAAAGAGCTTCTAGCTGTAGTCTTCGCATTCGACAAATTTTGGCCATACTTGATCGGTTCCAAAGTCATTGTATTCACAGATCACTCAACTATCAAGTACCTTCTGGAGAAAAAAGATACAAAACCACGCCTGATCTGATGGGTCCTTCTGCTACAAGAGTTTGATTTAGAGATTTGAGATAAGAAGGGAAGTGAAAATGTGGTGGCCGACCATCTTTCTAGACTAGAGCAACGAGGGGATAAGGAGGATCTTGACATAGAAATTAAAAAGACTTTCCCTGATGAACAGCTCTTTGTTCTGGATACAAGCAATGTTCCATGGTATGCTGATTTTGTTAATTTTCTTTCTCACAAAGTTTATCCACCTGACATTTCATAGCAGTAAAAGAAGAAATTCTTGGCAGATGTAAAACATTACTATTGGGATAAGCCGTTCCTGTACAAGTTATGTTCAGATCAGATCCTTCGACGATGCGTCTCAAAAGATAAAGCACGAGATATTCTCCACCATTGTCATTCTTCTGATTATGGTGGACATTTTGGGGCCAATCGAACCGCAGGTAAAATTCTTCAATCCGGATACTACTGGCCTACCATTTTTAAGGATGCTCAAGTGTATGTTGCTGCATGCGATCAGTGCCAACGCACAAGTAACATTTCGCGAAGGCATGAGATGCCCTTAAACAATATTTTAGAAGTGGAGCTGTTCGACGTTTGGGGTATAGATTTCATGGGACCATTTCCACTGTCTTTCAAGAATCTCTACATTCTGGTGGCCGTGGATTATGTGTCAAAATGGGTTGAAGCCAGTGCTGCACCAACCAATGACTCCAAAGTGGTGGTGAATTTTCTGCGTAGAAATATCTTTATCAGATTTGGAACTCCAAGAGCAATCATCAGCGATGAAGGGAAGCATTTTTGCAACAGGTATTTTGATGCTCTTCTAGCCAAATATAGAGTCAAACACAAAGTTGCTACAACCTACCACCCGCAAACCAATGGACAAGCTGAAATCTCCAATCAAGAATTGAAATGGATTTTGGAAAAGACGGTACGTGCATCTCGAAAAGACTGGTCGAAAAAGCTTGATGATGCATTATGGGCCTACAAAATAGCATTCAAAACACCGATTAGGATGTCTCCATACAAGTTGGTATTCGAAAAAGCATGCCACTTGCCCGTTGAACTAGAGCACCGTGCATATTGGGCTATCAAAAAGTTAAATTTCGATATAAGAGCATCAGGAGCTCTGCGAAGATTGCAACTCAATGAGATGGACGAACTCCATCATGGTGCATATGAAAATGCTAAGCTTTACAAAGAACGCACCAAAAAGTGGCATGATCAACGTATCCTAAACAAGAATTTCACTCCAGGACAAAAGGTTATTTTGTTTAATTCATGATTACGTTTGTTCCCAATGCAGATCGTCGATTTAAAGTCAACGGACAACGACTTAAAGCTTACATAAATGGTGGAGAACCTCAACAGAAATCCACTATCGCGCTTTCAGACCCAACTTAAGGCGTTTTTCAATAGTCAAGCTAACGACTATAAATTAAGCGCTTATTGGAGGCAACCCAAGTTTTTTTCTCTTTTTAGCTAGTTTTTCTTTGTTTGTGTATTATTGTGTTCTTTGTGTGTTTTTTTTTTTCTTTGATAATTTTCTTTTCTCTTTCAGAGATGGAGACAAGTCTTGCAGCACTCAAAAATCATTTCCCTGCTCTACCTCAAGATGTACTTAAAAATATTTACAAGTACAGAATCGAAAGAATGAGGGCACTAACATGTTTGGGTCTTCCGGAGCATATTCGGTGGATCATTGAAGCTAAGGTATGTCTAGCAGGTGAGTTGAATGATTCATTAATTAAACGTTTACCAGGATTGAGAAGAAGTTCTTACTCAAAGAAAATGAGAGCTAAAAGAATGGGAGTCTGCCATAAGTGTGTAAGATGGAACTGTGACACACGCTGTAAAAATCCTGGATATTTGTCCATAAATCTAGAAGATAAAATTAAATCCATAAAGAATGGGCTGAGTAAGGAGTCTCTGGATAATATCCTTGAGACTCTTGAGACGCATCCTTGTGGGAAAGTTCAACGCATTCTTTTAGATTTATGGGAGTTATTCAGTAAAGAGAAACAGCGTTATAGTCTTGGGAATCTGACTTTAAAAGACCCTATTTGCCAGTTTATAAGAAAGCTAGATGGGAAGCTGATCCTCAACTCATAAAAGGTGTTTAAGCCGTTTCTGGACGTAAAACCAGAGGAAGATGTGAGCCACAATCACAACTACTATAACATCACTTTTTTCTTTCTTTGTTTAGCAGTCTGTTTCAAATTTTTTGATAATTGTGTTTACTTTTCTTTACCTGTCATTTTGGATTTTTAGCTCGTTTCAAATTTTATTGATAATTGTGTTTACTTTTTCACGTTTCATCACCTAACATTTTGATTTTTTTTTAGTTTTAGCAGCCCTTTTCAAATTTTTTCTATGTTTGTGTTTACTTTTTGACGTTTGTGTTTACTTTTTCGATGTCTGTGTTTACTTTTTCGATGTTTGTGTTTACTTTTTGACGTTTCATCACCGAACTTTTTGAATTTTGTATTTTTAGCGGCTTGTTTTAATTTATTTTTTTTTCGAAGATTGTGCTGTCTTTTTGACATTGCTACACTTAAGTCCTTTTTCCTCTGACATAATACTATTTAGCATCGTAAAACTATTCTTTTACTCTTTCATTTTCTTTAAATAAGCGTTTATGACTGATAACAAATAATTACTTTTCTATGAAAAAAAAAATGGCAAAGTCCTCGAGCAGTAAATTCAAAAACATCTGTGTTTTTTGTAGTCTAAAGTCTGGTATGAGTACACAATATTCAAAGACAGCTGCTGAACTTGGTACGACTTTAGCTACCCGAAACATAGATTTGGTGTATGGAGAGGCAGTTTAGGACTGAGGGGTTCTGTCGCGGTAACTGCAACTGTTGGAGGCAGGCAAACCCTCGGTATTATAGTAAAACATTTGGCTGAAATGAGAGATATCATCGGTATGAGTATAGGTAATGAGTTTCAAGTCACGAGTGTACACGGGCGAATGGCGTACATGTTACTCAATGCTGATGCCTTTATCGCGTTACTTGGTGGTTTGGAAACAATTGAAGAAATCTTCAACATTGCATCCTAGGCTCATCTCAACATTCACAAAAAGCCATTAGGTTTGCTTAATACTAACGGTTTCTATGATGGTTTATTGGCTTTTCTTGATCATGCTGTGGAACAGGGTTTTATGACTCAAGCAAACCGGCGTATTCTAGTCTTAGCTTCAAGTGCTGATGAATTGATTGACCAACTGCAAGACTTTATGCCCGAAGTTGATCCAATCATGTCGCAGGTGGTTTGGAAGTCTGAAGCAAGCGATAACAAGAAGCGTGCACTGGATCTTAATCTCCGGTTGTAACTTTCTTATCTTATGGTTGTAACATGCTATTTCGGTGTTTATATAATCTATTAAATATTGATTATATATTAAACGACGATGTAAATAATTATCCGTTCAGATCCGGATGAGTAATTGAATTTTCAAACTGCGTTCATCGGAGAGCGAAATATTTTTTCCGATGGATCGCGTCCGATTAGAAAAATATAATTATCGAGTCCGAAAATATTCGGAATAATTATTTTCGAATAAAAAAAATAAATTCAAGTTCGTGAATACAGATTTGAAATTTTAAAATTATTCCGAAGGTGAAAGCGATTAAAAGTGGATTATTGGACGGATGGATGGAAATAAAAATCCGAGCTTGGAATTAAAAAGCAAGAATGCATGAGAAATAAAATAAAGATAATGCATGGTAGTGACACGTGTCACACATGCAATGTTGGAGAGTTACAAGTGTCCAAAGTAATGAAAAGTTGAAATAAAACAATTGAAAAGCAAGGGATTAAAGTGAAGGAAATTGTGCAATAATCAAAAGATGAAGATGTCAAGCAATTATATATTAATATATGCAATTGAAAGTGAAGGGAAATAACATGCTCGGTCATCAACTCTTACCATCTCAACCGAAATGTCATTTGAAAGAGAGAAGTAAAGCTTGCAATAGAGCATTCGGCCTCCTTTCATCAAGCTGAAATCGAGAGAGAGTGAGATTAAGAGAGGATCAAGTTGCTGTCTTTAGGCCGTGATAATGCAAGGAGAAGGAGAGAGCAGATCTGAAGCATCTGGACACACACAAGATCAGATCTGAGACCTTCAGACCATGCATGCAAGCAAGAGGAAGCTGCTTCCTTGCTACCGTGCTACCGTCATTTCCTTATCCTGCCGTGAGCTGAGCTTGCTGTCACCGTGAATCTACTAGCTTGAGGAGGCTGTGTTGTTGTTGTCGTCATTTTCAGGTACTGCCATGGTCTGGTAAGGTGCTGTCTTGCTGAACCATGAACTAAAGAGCTGAAGCTGAGCGAATCTGATCGTGCATGCAGCAAGGAGAGGTCAGACCGTGAGCTGCTGTCAGGCTTGGAGAAGCTACTACCGTTGCTGGCTGTGTTAGCTGCCGTGAACTGAGGTACAGACCGAGCTGAAGCACCGTTCCCTTTCCTGCCTATTTGATCTTCATCAAGCTAGAAGCTCAAGCATCCAGGTGAGGATGAAAAAGCTGCTGTCGTGATTTTATCGTTGCTGTCACTGTTGTTGTAATCATTGATGTCGTTGTGGTAGTTGCTGTTGTGTTGTGTTGTCGTTGCTATTGTTGCTGCCTTGCTGTCGCCGTGAGCTGCTGGTGGCGTGAAGCTGTTATCGTCGACGCTGCTGTGAGCTGTCGAACTGAAGCCGTGTCGCTGCTGTCGTCGTGTGCTGTCATCGTAAATAAGTTGCTGTTGTTGCGCAAATTACTGCTGAGCTGTTGTCGTTGTTATCGCAATCGTTCGCGAGCTGTTTCGGATCGAAAAACAGCTCAAGCGAAGGTAAGTCATTGCCCCGCTAGTACCGAAATCATGATTTGAATGATATTTGAACATTAATGATGTTCATTTGGATTGAAGAAAGCTCGTAGATAAAAGGAATTATTTTGGACAACTCTTCGCGCTAGTTTCAAAACTTTCAAAGTAAGCTTCGAAAGGTACGTTGTGATTTATTTGATTACCTTTCGTTGAATAATGACTAAGATTGAGTTGAGGATGAATTTTGATGATGATATGTTTGGGAACTAGGATTTAGAACCTCGTTAGTGCGGAGGTTCGTTTGATTAAGTTTTGACGTGTTGGAAAATGATTGTCCGATGTTGAAATTTGCATTGCGAAGCCGTATAGGGGCTGTTACGTTAAGAAATATGGGCTGTTATGTTTTGTTTTTCGTTTTGTAATGGTTGGCATGAAAAATGGTTCGCAACAATATGCATTAGAGTATTGGAAAGTTATTTGAATATCGCTAGATTGTTTTCAAGTGTTTCAATCTAATTTTCCTTGATTTCAAAAGGCGTTAATTCGCTATTTAGTGTCGAATGAGTTGTGATTAAAGATGCCATGTTGTCAAACGATACTTGAATATGAGCTAAATGAATATCTATGATGAAATTGATTAAGTGGTTTCATAATGGTTTGATAGAATTAATTTGCGTAAAATGAAAGACGATGTGACGAATTATGGGCCGTTTTGGATATACTGTTTTCATGGAAATTATGTGTTGATTTTAGCATAATTTAAGGATTGTTTTGAAGTGTTAAAAGGTTGTTCTCGTGCTATTCGAATGAGCCGTTAAAGTATTATTATGTGAGCTATAAACATGCTAGTTATGGGATGTCAAATTAAGAAATAGCATGCTGTTTTTTTTTTTAGGACGTTATTCGCGCTGTTTTGATGTTCGTTAAATGCTGTTTTCATATTGATTTTTGGACTATCACAAGCTATATGAATGTGTCGTTTAATTTTGAGGTTATTTTCAATACAATAAAGACAGTCATAAAAGAATATTATGAACTGTTTCAAGTCATATCCATTGGGAGTAATTAGGATGCATTATGGGAGAGCATATAATTATAGCGCATTATGTAACGCTAGAAATTATTAAATAAACTTTTGCTATGATTGTTTTAATGAAAGATCAAAGAGCACCCGGCAAACCGGATTCTCGATCAGAGAATAAAGGTAAAGCGTAAGGGAGTATTTGATTCAAAGATCGAATCCGTTTGAGGTCGGTATACACATTATCTTTAAAGTTTTATGAAAGTGTTTTTGTTATGAAACGAAATTCTTAAATGAGATTGTTATGTGAATTTCTTAAATGATATTGTTATATCTTTTCAATATGATGCATTTACAAA
The DNA here is from genome assembly GCA_022984855.1 of Dimocarpus longan. Lineage (NCBI taxonomy): Eukaryota > Viridiplantae > Streptophyta > Magnoliopsida > Sapindales > Sapindaceae > Dimocarpus > Dimocarpus longan. Next base: position 3,203,457 of record CM041026.1, read on the forward strand.
CGTATTTGACTTTACTTGAAATGAAATGCGAAATTGAATTGCTATGAAAATCTTGTTACTAAAACCAAAGGAAAAATGTGATATAAACGTTATATTGTGAAAAGCCCTTGTAAACTTAGATATCGATAAATGGAAATTGGTAATTGATATGTCAATAGGAAAATTAGCAGTTGCACCGTTTATTTACATTGATTCGTTATGGATTATGAGAGGCACTATGTGTCCGGTCCTGAACGATTTTGTGATATGATATACGACTCGGTGGATAATCACCGAGCGGCCGATGCCGGGGTCGACCATTATTCTGGCAGGTAACCATCGTGTGTCCGATGCCGGAAACCCATATACCAATACATGAGTATCGAATATATATTTACTAAGGGCACCGAAAAACGTTATAAGTAATGAAATGAAATGTTCAATGTTTTGAAATATGTTGGACTCGAAAAATTGTAACTTATGTGTTCAAATATGTTCATACAACGTATATGTATATATTTATGAATGTTGAAATTTGAATGCTTTTAATTATGAATGAAGTTATATTTGAAATTGAGAAATTTGATTATGTGTATACCTATTAAGCAATTATGCTTAGTACGTTGATTTACCGCATGCAAGTTGAATCTTTTGACTCCATCTTCAGATAGAGGAAATAGCTTGTTCGCGAAGGTTCAGATAGTCACCATCCACTCTATGCCTTTGGTAGATATATAGATATATTGCATATGATCATGCATTTTTGGGATACATGTATATTTGTGTAAATTATTTGTTTTCCACTTAATTTTAACAAAGTTCTGTATAAAAGCATATCTATATTTCTTAAAAGCTTACTTTGGTTATGTATGCATATAAATATTTATGATATATTTGAGTAATAAAATGTTTTGGAAACGGACGGGAGGTCTGAATGGGAGTTTAGAAATTGATGGTTTTAGAAATGTTAGAGTTTCAATTACAGGAAACCGATTTTGGGATTTCAGAAAAACAAGAGAAACTCTGTCGGACTGATGTTTTAAAAAAAAATTATTGGTAAAGAGTTTTAGAACGATAATAGTTTTTTTTCAAAAGTAACAGAAACGGTTTTATCAGGAAAGTAATGTTCTCCGTTCTGGATTTCCGACCGTAACGGAAGTCGGGCGAAGGGCGTTACAATGGTTTTATTAATAGCATTTCCATTTGAGTTTTTCTTCTTTTTATTTTACTAGACATTGGGGACACTGTCTCAAATAAGTTTGGGGGTGTGATAACTCTAATTTTATAGAGTTATTTTATATTTTTAAACTAGAATTCTTGCTTAGTTCTTGATATTTTTATTTTTATTAAGTAAATTATTTCATATTTCTGTATTTTTATTTTCAGAATAAAATTGGTAAAAAAAAGTGCACGTGGACCCCACCAAATGCTATTGTTCGAGACAAGATCATCGCTACAAAATGAATATCATTCGAAGCAGTTCATCGCCTCAAGAATTACTCGAACCAAAGATTGCATAAAGAAGTTATCACAGTTTGAAGATCGAGTATTCTAGAAATAAATATTATGTCATACTGATGTAAGAAATGATCTAATCAAAATTATGATGTAAACAATGATGTAATATTAAAGTTGACTTGAATGAGGTACGTGAACGATGATGCAAGCGATGATGCAAAATGGTGAAAAATTAGGAAACAATGATGCAATCGATAATGTAATTGGAGGTGAACTTTGCCTATAAATAGGCCTTAGAATCACCATTCCAAGCATTCCATCACAAACCAAAACATTAAGTGGTTTAGAGAAAGAGAGAGAGAGCTTGGAGAGGAGGAGTAAAGTAGAGGAAGAAATTCTACGGTGAAGCTTCAATCTATTAAGTTTTCTTATCTCTTGTTATGTTTAATCTTTTAGTTTTTGTAAATTCTAATATAGAGTAGATTTGTTTTTCGAAGGTTATGATGTAGCCTAACTTTGATGTTCCAACCCTTTGTTCAATTCAATTAAGGATTTTCTATCTTGGTTGATGCATTTAATACTGTTCTTAATGCTTCTAAATAACTGGCCACTATTTTGTTGAATTGTTAATCATAATGATAGCGGAAGTTGATTTATGTGTCTAGTTCATTATATTTAATGTCACAAATTACATGTAGGATAGGAATCTACCTGCACGATTTGTGTAATCTATAAAAGAGATCCATAAATCTTAATGAATCCATTAATGTTTTAACTTACATGAGGACATAATAGTTAAACTTTATAGGGTATTTTCCTTAGACCTCGGGAGTGGCTATGTGAATAATTCAGGGAATCTCGACTAGCAATGAGATAATTAATTTTTGATTAAAAAGAACAAAGGGGAGGAACATATTTGTTATGGTGAAATCATAATCTTAGAGTTTTAATTTATTGAATTAAATTCATTCATATTTTGTAGTTAAATTTAGTTATAGTTATCAACTTCTTAAATCAAATTGCGTTTGCCAAATAAAAAGTGAGTTATTTTAATTTTAGGCATTAATTAACAACAATCCTCGTGGGACGATACTTATCTTATCACTTTTTTACTTGTTCGGTGTCCACTTGTGATTTTACACAACACTGCCCATTTTCTATCTCATGTCTAAGCTTCATCAAGTAAGGATCTTGAAGCTGTAAAGCCCGAATTTGATCGATGAACACTAGACGGACATGAAAGGCTGCTAACAAGGCACTTGTATCCGTCATCTCTAGATGGACACCCATCGCCCTCAACTCAATTAGCAAGGGTAAGTATTCCGCTTTAAGCTAGGCCAGGGAACTGGTAGGCTTCCTACTCAGCGCATCTGCTACCACATTAGCTTTACTCGGGTGATACTCAATAGTGCAATCATAGTCTTTTATGAGTTCAACCAATCGTCTCTACCTCATATTCAACTTCTTTTAACTGAACAAGTACTGTAAGCTCTTGTGATCAGTGAAGATCCTACAGGGTACTCCAAAAAGATGATGTTGCCATATACGTAGGGCAAACACTACTGCAGCTAGTTCTAAGTCATGTTTCTTCAACTATCTCAAAGCATAAGCTATTACTTTGTTATGCTGCATCAACACACAACCCAAACCAGTACACCGTAAACCCATCACTCCCCGATGGCAGTGTAAGCACTGGTGCTGAAGTCAATCTCTTTTTCAATTCATCGAAGCTGTTCTGGCACACGTCTGACCAGAAAAACTTCTCTTCTTTCCTTGTCAATCTGGTCAGTGGAGTAGCAATCTTAGAGAACCCTTCCACGAACTTTCTATAGTATCCTGCTAAACCCAAGAAGCTTCTAACTTCTGTCACGTTCGTGGGCGGCTTCCAGTTCACTACGGCTTCTATCTTTTGAGGATCTACGGATATTCTATCTGATGATACCACGTGTCCCAGAAATGCCACTTGATCTAGCCAGAACTGACACTTGCTAAACTTTGCGTAAAGCTGATGCTCTCTGAGCGTCTGTAGTACAATCTTCAAGTGCTCAGTATGCTCCTCTCGACTACCCGAATACACTAGGATGTCGTTTATGAAGACTATCACAAACTTGTCCAGGTAGGGTCGAAAGACTCTATTCATTAGATCCATAAAAGCAGCAGGGGCATTTGTCAGGCCAAATGGCATAACCAAGAACTCGTAGTGCCCATATCTAGTCCTGAAGGCCGTCTTAGGAACATCTTCTCTTCGTACCTTCAGCTAATGATATCCCGACCGTAGATCAATCTTCGAGAATACCTTGGCTCCTTAGAGTTGATCAAATAGATCGTCTATCCATGGTAGCGGATACTGATTTCTGATCGTAACCTTATTAAGCTGCCTGTAATCAATACATAACCAAAGGCTTCCATCATTTTTCTTAACAAACAACACCGGAGCTCCCCACGGCGATGTACTCGTCTTAACAAAGCCTTTGCTCAACAGTTCTTCCATCTGCACCTTTAACTCATTTAACTCCGCTAGTGCCATTCGATACGGCGCTATAGAAATGGGTTCTATACCAGGCGCTAGTTCAATCTCAAACTCAACATCCCTATCTAGTGGCAACCTTGGTAGGTCTTCAGGAAATACATCAGAGAACTCATTAACCATAGGAATTTCTGTCAATTGCAACTCACTACTACCAGCTTCTATGGCATAAACCAAATACCCCTGGCATGCTTTACGGAGCATTTTGTTGGCTTGAATCACACTTACCAAACTTGTAGAGAGTATTTTCCTCTCACCACAAAAGATTACATTTGGTTCCCTAGGCTTGTTAAACTGAATCTCTTTCCTGTAGCAATCTAAGGTGGCACGATGTTTGGATTGCCAATCCATGCCCAAAATAATGTCAAACTCATGAATATCGAGCACTATCAGATCAGCCTCGAACTCATGACTTTCTATAGTCACTTTACTTCCCATGTAAACTCTACCTCCAATAAGCAAATCACCGGTGGGAAGTGACATTACCAGGCTACACTCGATCGTTTTCAACTCTATCTCGACTCTATCTATAAACTCTCGTGCAATAAAAGAATGGGTGGCCCCCGGGTCCACCAGTACATGAGCATCAGTATCAAATAGAGAAATGATACCTGTGACCACATCTGGTGTCACATCTGTCGCCTACTGGGTTACTGTATATACTCTGGCGGCCTGAGTACGAGGTCTGCCAGGCTGTCCTTTGGGTGGCACGCCTCTACCTGATCCGCCACTGGGCTGTCCTACACTAGTAGCTCCTCCTGTTTGGGGGCCTCTCCTATCGGGTCCACGGCTCCTACTGGGTTGTCCCTGTACCGTTGATCTGGCCTCTGCTGGGCTCGAGGCAGCTACACTGAGATAGTCTCACATGAAATGGCCCTCCTGGCCTCATCTGAAACATCCCGTACGGCCCATAAGGCACTCGCCCGAATGCATTCGGCCACATTTGCTGCAGGTAGGTATGTCTGTCCAGCTCGGTCTCCTCTTGGATCCTCCTAATGATTGGACTAAACTTTGGCTGGTCTGGGACCTCTGACTCTGTTTACGGCTCTCAGACCATATGGACTTCTGATCTTGTTTGCCCACCTTACTAGGTCCCCATTGTTGACTACCGCTTCAACTGCGCTTCTGACTGAATGGTGGCTTTGGCTTCGGAACGGTTCCTACACTCTGTTCCACTCGGGTGGTTGCCTCCACCAGCTGTCCATACCGTGTATGTACTGAGGATGATACAATGGTCCTAACTGTAGGGTTAAGGCCTGCTAGAAACCTGTTGATCTTTTGTTTTTCGTTTTCTGCAATAAAAAGGACCAGACGAATCAGCTCGAAAAATTTCTTTTCATACTCTGGCACTGAGGAGTTCCCTTGCTTCAAACTGAAAAATTCTTCTATTTTCGTATTCTTGTAGCTCTTGGGAAAGAATTGATCTGTGAATTCTGTCTTAAAGTTTGCCAAAGAAACTCCCTCCGGATGTGCTCTCTGATGCTCCTTCCACCACTCCTTAGCGCGATCTTTAAGCAGAAATGTTGAGTAAGAGACCATCTGTTCCTCGGTGCATCCCATAATATGGAATATTTCTTCATTAGTGTCTAGCCAAGATATTGCACGCTCTGGATCACCTGTGGCATCATAATGCTTTGCACCTAATTTCCGAGCCCCCTCAATGGATACCCCTGTTTCATAGGGCTGCTGCGGTGGTGGCTTCGGAACGGTTCCTACACTCTGTTCCACTCGGGTGGTTGCCTCCACCAGCTGTCCATACCGTGTATGTACTGAGGATGATACAATGGTCCTAACTGTAGGGTTAAGGCCTGCTAGAAACCTGTTGATCTTTTGTTTTTCGTTTTCTGCAATAAAAAGGACCAGACGAATCAGCTCGAAAAATTTCTTTTCATACTCTGGCACTGAGGAGTTCCCTTGCTTCAAACTGAAAAATTCTTCTATTTTCGTATTCTTGTAGCTCTTGGGAAAGAATTGATCTGTGAATTCTGTCTTAAAGTTTGCCAAAGAAACTCCCTCCGGATGTGCTCTCTGATGCTCCTTCCACCACTCCTTAGCGCGATCTTTAAGCAGAAATGTTGAGTAAGAGACCATCTGTTCCTCGGTGCATCCCATAATATGGAATATTTCTTCATTAGTGTCTAGCCAAGATATTGCACGCTCTGGATCACCTGTGGCATCATAATGCTTTGCACCTAATTTCCGAGCCCCCTCAATGGATACCCCTGTTTCATAGGGCTGCTGCGGTGGTGGCGGATGGAGTGTCGCAGCAAAAGCCTGTGCCATCCTCTCTGCCATCTACTTTATATTCACCTGTGCTTGTGCCTGCTCTGGTCTCTCAGGCTGGGAAGGTTCTGAATGTGAAGAACTAGTCGACACATTGACTGACTCGTCAACATGTTCCTCTTCAAAGGTGGGTACCTGTGCAGCTGCCCTTCTTATTCTGGGGCGATCTCTACGTTGCATCTCTATAATTTCAAATGATCATAAAGTCAAATTAGAATGTTTATAATGCATGAAATAACTCTATACTCATGCAATTGTCAACTTCAATCTTTATATCTCATATATAATTGCATAAGCTAGCTCATGTCTCATGCATATAATGACTTATACATATTGATGTACATCAATAACAGCGTAACTCATATAATCTTGAAAAACATGAATGCATATAACTATTTCACTCCTTATGCATAATTCATGCATCACTAATGCACGCTTTATGCGAAAATAGTTCAAACCTTCTTTTAAAACTTTATCCCAACTTAACGAGAACCGGGCTCTGATACCAACTTGACAGGACTCGAACCAAACCTTTTCTAAGCTCTTGTCTGGAGGATCCTATCGGGCACTTCAATGGACTTCCCGAACCTGACTTGTCGGATTAAGGAAATCCGAGAAGTGAACCCTTAGAATACTTTGCCGGTTTACTCGCTTTAACTTAAAACTTCTTTACTTTTTAAATATAGTTGGGGTTGGTAGAATTTTTTTTTTTCATTTCTTAAAAATAGATTTTATAAAAATTTCGACAGCATAATGATTATAATTTGAAAATTTCCAAAATTTGACCTGCATAAAAATACACTTCAAATTATCCTTGATCACCTGTCAATTACCTTAATTCCACAAACATGTAATTTTTCATGTATACAGATTTACAAACATACAATTCACATCATATTTCACAATCATGCATTGACATTGCCAATATAATCTCCATATGCATTTCATATGCATCATAATATATATATATCATGTGAATCATGTGATATGTGTATCTCAAGTGTGAATGTACAACGATATATACATATCAAAATATGGGTTTATAATCTGTTAAATGTTCATATACAATACACGATTATCTTGTTAAACTATATACAATCGTGTTAACATATATTGAGCATTCCTATGGCTCGTTTATTCGTGCCCCACCTATAAGTAAGATGTCGTCCTCTTGGCCACAAAATCACCTATGATAACACTTGATAGAGCAAGCAAACTATACAATAAAATAATTCGTTAGTTCTTTACATGATAATACAACAATTGTAAGTCCATAATAATACATAGTTTCAAAGGACATCAAATTGTTGAGTTTGAAATCTCTTTTCTTTTAAAAAGGACCATGTGTGTACCTTAATATACTTAACTATCACGTGACGATTTTCTACTAATGTCAATATGAAGTTACTATAGTATCTCAACCACTACGTACAGAATTTACTACATCGCGACGTAGGGTAAAATGATTACAACTATAAGCATCTACAACACGAAATTTTCTACATCATGTATTATAGTGCAACTTCTCACTATCACTCACAACTAGGTACAGAATTTTCTACATCGTAGCCTATTGCAAGTAACTATAAATCTCGACAACTACGAGCGAAATTTTCTACGTCACCGCGTAGTGCCAAAACTCTAATGCTACGGTATACACATGGTTTTTACTTTGAACGTTTGAAAATAACAAAATATATTACGATATCATTGGAAGTTAAAACAAAGTAAGTAAAGTATACTTACCTCAATCCGAGCAATAGCAACTCGATCGTCTCAATGAGCCTCTCGTGTCTCGTTCACCTGCTCGTCTCCTACATGTCAATTTCTTATCATTACTTGCTTAACCACATAATTCAAAACTTAAAATAACATTTCCAATACACTTTTCTCTATTAACAACTCTTTACACTATAACTTCTCTAACTCGATTTTAACTCAACCGAGGCTCTCTACTTCTTATTTCTTTGTAAAAGTCTTACTTTTAGACCCCTAGGATCATCCCCATATGGTTCGTTTGGTCTTCGGAGGCTTAAAACAAAAAATCAACTTTTTAATAAGTCGTTTGACCAACAAAAACAGATTTAGAACCGGCGCTGGTTTCATGTCCGTTTCTTTTCTAGCATCTACTTATCACATAACTAAGTCACCCGTAAAGTTTCATCGAAAAATTCTATCGTTTACTATGTCAAATCTTGGAAAAACGCCCTATTTTGAATACTTTTCGATGCACTTTTTGTACCGAACGAGCGACGATGGTTTTTATTTCGTATCTAAACTCCTTTTACCTATTTATGATCAACTCAACTCATTCCATACAATAAAAATTGCATTTGTATAGCTATTTCACCTATCGACTCTCTAACAACACTATTTTACGCATAACTCGCGCAATTTTTATCGGAATTGATTCGTTCCAAAACCTATAGTTTTCTATGACTCTTAGGCATTATTTGAGGTGTAAAACATCCTCATATATGTCAGAACAAGTCAGGTCTTATCAGACCCCTTTATCAGCTCGGGATTTTTCAAATTACTTTTGTGTCTTCCTTTTTCAACTCTATGCTTTCTCTTTTCTAATTTTAACTTTTCTAGAGACTTTCATGGCATCAAATATGCATAATTTAAAGCTTAAAAGGATGGGAAGGCAATGAGATCATACACCCCTTCGCTGGTCATGACATACATCAAGCACTCATATGTCATTCTTTTCAATTTTTCATGCTATATTTCTTGCAATCATTTCATCAAACAAGTTTTCTACAACTCATTTTGTTTAAATCATACTTAAATCTCTCCTTAGGGTTTCTCCCATAAACCCTAACACATCACTCATGCCTCCTCTCATACCACTTAAGCTTCCTAGTCACTAACTTAGAGTTCTACACTTGTTTTAGGTGTAAAACTCCTATCACAACTTATCCAAACAAACCAACCATTTACACATCCCTAGAATTTCAATTGACATCAAAACTTGTAGAAATGATGGTATCTTACCTTAGTTCTTGCTTAGGATTGATGGTTTAGCTTGAAAACATCCTAAGATTACGATTTGAGGTTTGAAAATTTGATGTGCAAAGCACCTTCTTCCTCCTTTCAATTGGCGTCCAACATACCCTCTCCCTCTCTAACTCTCACGGCAATCACTTCTTGTTTTTATAAGAATTTTGCTAAGTGTCAATTATATATATATGTGACTTTTGCAAAAATGACCATGATGTCCCTTTTTCTTGTAATTGCCGTGAACTTTTGATTGCTTTTAGTGATCATCTCATCATCTCCCATTATATATATTGTTAACATTAGTGAGACTAAAATGCCCTTCATTCTATTACATAATAACCAAAATAATTCATCTCATGGAATTTATCAAAAAGGGCACTTTGGTAACTTATGGAAGAACACTAATCATTTAATCATTATTGCATGACAACTAATTTATGATAATTCATATTTAATTTTTAATTTGTCATCCATTCATTGGTGCAATTCTAGTGACATGGAGTTTGACTTTTATTTAAGCTCATTCCATGTAACACTCACACCACTCACACCAAATCCATAAGTTAATTTGGTTTGAATTTCCTAATCACTTTGCATTTGTACCAGGGTCAACCAAACGATATCCGACTTGCGATACGAAAATATAATCAACCTCAAATAATACTACAGGAGGCCTATGATTTGACCGTAACTCAATTTGAAGGTTTCTACTACTGTAAAATAATAAATCTAGGTGAGGGCTTACATTTGCAATGTAAATGACTTGTACAGCCTCTTATGGTTTAAAATACCTTGATCCTCAATTATGATTTTTGTGATAATTATGGAATGATATTTAAGATGCATGTTTGTGAGAAAATGAAGTTGGGTTGAGATTGAAATATTGGAAGTGTATTTTCTTTGTAGAAAAGTTTGGAAACCTTATAAATGCAGTCGTTATATTACCGGATTTCTGTTAAAATGGTTTTAGATTTTGAAAATGAAATGGTCACTTTTATGACTCTGCATGAAAGGAAAATTTGAAATTTAATAAATCAACCCAACTAGTTTTAAAACAACGAGATCAATTTAACTTCAAAGAAAAATTTAAATAGGCAAGTTTAAGGGTTTGCTCCGCGAATTTCCTTTAGTCAACCAGTAGGGCTCAAGAGAGGTCTGTTGGAATGCTAGATGAGGCCTACCAGATACTAGCCTATAGGAGATCTGGTTTGGGTCTCGTCAGTATAGATTCGGCCAACATGGGCTAAAATAATCCAAAAAATACATTTCATGCCTTGATATAGAATTTAGACTTATATTAGGGTCTTTAGAAATCCTTGTGTAACAAAACGTGTTTGTGTGAGATTATACGTATTAATTGAAGTGTGAATGTGCGAATAAGTTTAGTTACGACGTTGTCTAAAAATAGAATGCTAAGATATATAGGTAACATGGAAACGAAGCAACCCAAAGTCATAAATTTTCGCGTGCTAGGAAATCGTGAAACTGTCCATAAGTTAGAAATCGATGAGTGAAAATATATTTTATGAAAATTAAATGCATTAATAACCTACTTTTAAAGCATGTCTTTATTAAAATGAATTTCTATTAAGTAAAATAGTTTATGTATACCTTCACGTATTAATTTAGAAGAAAATATTTTAAGTATGAAATTGCAAAAATATCGAGCTTTTATACTTTAGCATGATTTATGTAATATGTTTTAGTATTTTCGTGTTTATAGAAAGAAAAATTAAAGTTTGATTTATATAAAAAAGAAGTTTTCAAAGGCTAATGGCTTACCCAAATTTATAGATATATTTATAGATTTAAACCCAACTAGAATACCTTATACGTGTATAACAAGTGTTAGGAGAGCGTGTTACTAACATTTGTGTGTGTGGGTTAAGTCAGTCGTGTCACCCTCTACTCGTGTGGGGTATTATCTTGCTTTATATATGCGATGCAAAATTCTGTTGCATAGTAGTTGAGATGTCTTTGTAGTTTGTCACGGTGAGTCGCGCTAGCAATTTCATCACGTGACCTCACATTGAGCGGCGCTAGTTCAGTCGCAATGTGATTGTAGCTTCTTGGGTTTCCATTGGTACGTTTTAGAAAGAAAAGCAAATTATTATATATGAGATTTAGAAAAATAGCATTTTAGCTGCTTCTCGAAAGTTTATGAAAAATATTAGAATTTTATGATCTTATTCAAAGTACAAACTTCCAAAATCGCTTAATAGATTTATAAAGTGTATCATTCAAAAATAAGAATATTTATGAAATAAAAATTTCTTTTAAATGATTTTTGGAAGGCTATTTTAGAAAGTAAGTTTATATAGAAATGTATGACACTCACTGAGCTCTTTTAGTTTACTCTTTTTCTATTTATATTATGAAAAACCTCCCCTGGTGCGGGAACGTGTGCCCAAAGCGAGTAATTTACGATGCAGAGTTTGGCGGACATTTCCGACAATTCCAACTATGAATTCAATGTACATATTTTAATGTTTCATAAACATGCATAAAGTGAATATTTTACTTTGATGTTATGTAAATGTTTGAGACCCTATATATGATAAGATATTTCGATTTTTTCATGTGGTTTTCTGATTGAATTTTATTGTTTTATGGTTGAGTTTGATTGTGAAATGGACTTGAGGTCCACATTGGAAGTGGAGAAAAGAATTAATGAGTTTTGAAGTGTTTTATAGATTGATTTACAGGTGTTTTGAAATGGTTGGAAATGTCAGAAAATAGCCATTGTAGTGCCAAAATTTTTCCACCCTGATTTTTAGATAATTATGAAATAGAAATTTATCAAGAGTTTGCTCCAAGAAGTCTTTTAGAATTAGTCATCGATACGAAGACTGTAAGGATTTCCGTTAGCGTGCTAGGAGGGCTCGGCTCGAGTCCCTAAAAGGGAAATCTGGGTCGGGTCCCTTTAGAAACTCATCAACAAAAAATTTGCAAAACTACCATTCAACTTCTTTGCCAAAATTAGTCCGGTATCTATATCAGAAACCTTTGGAAGAGCAAACAGGGTATATAAGGGAAAACATACGTGCCCATTTGGTCTCACTGTTTCTGTTACTGAGCACTAGGTTTGGGAGACCGGTGAGGATTGTTCTGTTGATAGGGAAAAGTACGTAGAACATTTCGTATGGAGACACGTCACCTTGGTTGCCCATTCCTTGGTAAGTGCCCGGCTTGCAATATAGGAGCATGTTTCGGGTTCGAGTTGGACCCCACACGCTCTGCTTGCATGGCCTGAAAGTAGGATGTGGAATAGGCCATGTCCGTAAGGTCAAGTAGCCGTGTAAGGATATCCACCACTTCACTCATAAGAGGTCTGGCTTTCGGGTTAAGGCTAAGGCAGTGGGCAGCCAACTGAATTGCTTTCTGAGCACCTTTCATTGAGAAGTTTCCTTCAAGGCAAGGATCTAATAGACGCTAGAACCTGCACCTCTCTCCAAGTTATGGTCTAGCCCATTCCACCTGGTTGTGCTCTCCGTTGGGTCGGTTTTTGTCCATTGATCTTCGGCCAATTAACATTTCAAGAAAAACGACCCCAAATTGTAAACATCACTCTTTGATGTAAGGTGCCCTGGCATAAATAAATTATATTAGTTATGATAGGACTTTTGCATGCAGTTATTAGTACAACTAAAAATTATACTCGAGACCAATTTAGAAAGATCACAGGCTTCAGCATGGGAAGAGATGCCTGTTGAGAAGAGAAAATTTGATCAAGGTAGAAACTTAAAATGCAAGCTACATATGCACACATCATTATGGTCGTCATCCATTTTTCAGCTGAAGCTCTACACTTTAGCCATTGTTTAACATAACAGAACCCAACTAAATTTTATTCTAGAGATATACATCGTTTTTCTACTTCGGAGTTTCTCTATTCTTCTTAGACAGTGGAGACATGGTGGAAGTGAAAGTGACTGAAGTATGATAGTGAAGGTGATAACAGATTAGAAAAGCATGCATACAAATAATACAATAAACCAAAGGACACCCTAAAAATTTACAAAGAAAAAAAATTAAGTACAAGTAACCAAGTAAATGAAATTAATGTAAGTGGCAGAGAAAGGAAACATAATTTATGCTCGAAATTCAAGAATTTCAGAGATAGATTATCAGATTCCATTAAAAGAATGTAGACATAATGTTTCATCCAATGAAAGAAAAACAAAATAAAATTAATATAGAAAGAGACTATTGATTACCTGTCATCACGTGCTCGGGGGCTGTATAACCATATGCTCCCATCACCGTGTTAGACACATGGTCTTATCACCCTCTGGACCATCTTTGGCAAGTCCGAAATCAGAGAGCTTCGCATTGTAGTCCTGGAACAGTGATATAGCAATAATTAATATAAAGACTAAAAATGGAAAAGATTGGCTGTTTCTACTCATGTGAGTCACATACCGCATCTAACAGGATATTAGATGTTTTAAAGCCTAGATATATTACCGGCCTTTCAGCTTCCTCGTGTAGAAAGGCCAGGCCCTTTGCAGCACTAAATACTACTTTCATTCTGATAGCCCAAGGAAGAGGCAAAGACCCTGCTTCCAAGAATTATTTCAAGAAAATAATGTAATGTAAGTGATTCTTGCTATAAATATTATCAATAAGACACACATATACATTCAAAAAGAACAATAGTTTTTTCCCCACTTAGCATGAATGCCAACTTTCAATGCATATTAAGTATAGATTTCTAGCATGCATAGAATTAATTATCATTAAACTCAAAAGTTTAAATTAATAGAAAAATACCTAACTATAGTATTTAAAGACTTAAAGTTGATATGTGGTATGACATTTCACGTGCAATATGAATAAGTGATAGATAATAAACACATGCTAAATGTTTCCTACCATATAGCATATGTAATAAGAAGAATTTGAGATAAAGGGGGGAGAGAAAGTTTGAATTAGGGACCTTCAAGCTCTAATACTATGTTAGTTACCGTTAGACTAAAAAACTTAAGCTGATAAAAAATGACTCAACTATAGTATTTAAAGATTGAGGTTAATACGTGACACATAGTAACATTTTTACCAAATCTCAAAGCAATATGATAAATTCAATAACCTTTCTCTAACCACAATGAAATATGAATTTAAGAGCATTCCTCTAAAAGAAATCCAACACATCAATATTTACAGTATAAACCAATGATATAGCATGTGAAAACCAATCCCAGAACAGAACATGTAAAGCATAGCTAAGGAAAGCATCCCTCCAAGGCCAATTTACAGGTAACTAATAGCACATCTCAGAATAAAAGTTACCATTGTGCCATTTTTATCCAACTGTATCCAAACAGTATATGGGTAGGAACATAAATCACATTAATTCAAATCTAGCATTAAAATTGTAGACAAAAAGAAGGGAAAAAAAAAACACTTGTCAATGGATTCAATGCATAAACTGCACTGTAATGTGTGAAATATATAGTAAATCCAGATGTTAGGGTAATTACCTCAACATATTTCCCATACCAAAAATGATAAAATCAAACTCTATTTAGTGTTGAAAGAGGACAATAATAATGATATAATCCACTAGAAGAAAGGGAACCATATTTGTCGTCATAATAATGAATTCAGTTACATACTTCTAAAAAGGTGATTCTCCAAGCTTCCACGAGACATAAACTAGTATACAAGCAGCCTCTGATCATCCTCGATGCAACATCCGATCAACTTGACTAGGTTCGGACGCAGGAGCTCCCCAAGATAATTAACCTCAGCCTGCCACATTGTAGAGATTAAAAATATGTCTTTCAATCTAGGGCAATTGACTGTAAACAAGTATTAGAAGTATGCCATATCTGTAAGTGCGACATTCACGTATTCTTGTACACAGGCACACACACACACACATAAACATAGAATTAATTAGATGATGACTTATCGTACAAGCAATTCTTTGTGAACCTAAAGTCCATCATGATTCTGGGTTTTGACAGCAACTGGCATTCCTGTACCAGTTTTAATCGGTGGTGCTCCATTCTCATTTATCCATCCGATATATACACAACCAAACCCTCCCTCACCCAGGATACTCTTCGGCCTAAAATTCCTGGCTGCGGAATTCAGCTCATTATAGCTGAATTTTCGAAGCTGTGAAGAAATTTTCAGCTCCTCAACAAATGGCGCTGTACTTGCTCCATGGCTAGTAGTTGAAGAGGATGCAACTGGCATAATTGGATGGTCTCGGCTGGGATCGATTGTTGATTTACTCTCAGCTGATTCAAAGACATAACAAAAGTTAGAGAAAGCACTGAATCAGTTTTACCTAATATGAAACTAATCATCTATATAGGCATGACAGCATTTGTCGTTCCTGTATTTGAAATATTAAAACAATATATGTCACTGTCTGGAAGATGGACCTAAATACTGTTCATGACAATTCATTACAAACAAATCGTGTCTATCTATGCACTTATTATGAAGGATAGTCCTGGGATCCAATAAATGAACTGAAACTTCAAAGGCTAAATCATCAAAGCAAGGATAAAGATGCTATAGCTGTCTCATATATCTAAATTAGTGCAACCTGTGACCAACACGACACAGCTACTCTTGAATCACAACCAGCATACGAAAAAGATGACTTATCTTTTTGACACCTTCATGTCTAAGAACGCCTGCTTATTCAAATATAATGAGAATATTTAATGAAATTTTATGCAAGTTTATATCATGATGTGATGAGATTTTTAATCTAAATCATAAGCATATCCAAACAAAATTATTATTATTTTTTTGATAGACAATTGAAAAAAAAATAATTAAATACATCTCACCATCAAATAGTTTCTGGTAAATTGTTGACACAATAAAATCAAAATTTCTCCACAATCATCATCCTCCTCTACTAATTCCCTTTCCTCCGATCTTTGTTCACTAGTCCCACTGCCTTGTTCTTGTTGAGTAACTATAACCATGATTACTTAATTGAAATAAAATATTGCTGCTTGAAAAACAAGTTTTTGTGAAATGATATAGATGAATGAATCTTATGGTGTTATAGATCAATAGATGAATGGGGCTTATAGTGATATATATAAGGAAAATTTTAATTTTAATAGAGTTTAAAGAATTTTACTGAAGAACCTAGATTCATATGATGTAATATCTACAATCAACCCTACCGCAAAACGTGCAGCGAAATCCGCTCTGCCACACGTTCTTACACACAATCAATTTCAGAAGCAATTACCTACTTCATTAATGAGTTTTGTTTTATGTAGTGATTTCTTACATTATTTTATAATTCAGAAACTCTATAAATAGATTTGCAATTTGTATTTGAAATCAACTAGTTATCAATAAAAAATTTAGTGTTTGTAAATTTCAGCTTGAAGTTTGATAATCTTCTAAAAGTCTTGAGCCCAACTATTGTTCTTGGGTCTAGAAGTCACGAAAACTATATCCAGTCACTGCTAGATAATTTTTGGAGCAAGTTTGTTTTACTCAAAGGGTTTAATTGAAAATTGACCTTTTTTTTATGACTCTCTTGAAAAATAACCCATTTTTTTTAAACCTTTACAGCATGACTTTTTTTGGACAAAAATGTCCTTAAATAGTGTAACCAATTACCATTCACCCACCATTTTCTGCCACAGAAGGGATATTACTCGTGACCCACCCCAAATGGTAACTCTCTCTCTTTCAAACTTTTTTTCTCTAATTTTCTCTCTAGAAATCTCTAATCCATCGACATTCTCATCCCTCCTCCACCTACCCATCATCCGATTCTTTGGAAAGTCAACCCACTTGCCGTCGAAGGTGCTTTCACTATCGATTGTCAGCTCTCCTCGACCGACCCATCGTTCGACTGCTCTGTCCATTAGAAACCTGAAACTAACAGAAGAAGCAAGAGAAGAAGATGGAAGGAGAAGCAAGATGAAGTTGAAAGAAGAATAAGCTAGAAGTTGAAGGAAGAAGAAGGAAGAAGTTGAAGGACGAAGAAGCAGAAAATAGAAGCATAGTGGAAGGAGCGGCAGCTAACCACAAACTCTACAGTAAGAACATTGTACTCATACTCTTTGTGGGGGATGTTCTACTAGCACTCAAATTGCTTGTGGAGTGT
The DNA here is from genome assembly GCA_022984855.1 of Dimocarpus longan. NCBI lineage: Eukaryota > Viridiplantae > Streptophyta > Magnoliopsida > Sapindales > Sapindaceae > Dimocarpus > Dimocarpus longan. The sequence continues at coordinate 3,220,811 of CM041026.1, forward strand.
TTTTATTCTAGTAGGTTTTGCAGTTGTAGGTTTTTTGTAGCGTAAACAATTTGATGTGGTTATTAGAATTTTTGATTTGTGCTTTGCATTTTGTAAATGATTCAATTTGTGGTATGTGATATGGGTATTAGCAATTTCATAATTTTCGCATGCTTTTGGGTAGTGACTTGCTTCTATTCGGTAATGAGAAGTACGTTGCTATGAGTTTGTATTTATGGGAAGTCACATGACAGGTTGTAGCCAATTTTTTTAACTTTTCTTTTGCTTTATATTCTGTGCATTATTTATTGTTTTAAACATAGTCTCTGCTTTAAATGTGGCATGTCACTCCATTGACTTGGTTTGAAGCTTAGGTTGATAATGTCATGGTAGGTCACTCTATTTATGGGAAGTCACATGATAGGTTGCAGCCAATTTTTTTAACTTTTCTTTTTCTTTATATTTTGTGCATTATTTATTGTTTCTAACATAGTCTCTATTTTAACAGTGGCAGGTCACTCCATTGACATGGCTCGAAGCTTGGGTTGATAATGTCATAGCTAGTGTGCTTGAACTTGTAATCTGTTATCATGAAAATGGTATTGTTCAAGGTTATGAACTTCTTAAAACAGATAACATTTTTTATTAAAAGGCATCTCTAAGGATGGCACTCCTGCTTTTCATCCTCATGTTATGTAGCAAAATGGCCTTTCAGTTTTGAGGTTTCTTCAAGAAAACTACAAGCAAGATCCTGGGGCTTATTGGGTATGTTTCTCTTTATTTCAATCTAAACTGCTATGTTATTAAAGGTTAATGTTAGCTAACTTTGTATTGTTGTCTAACTTATATATTACGTGTATATAAAAATGCTGGTAAAGATTATTGCCAACTTGTTGATATTTTTGTTATTCCTAAGAATCATTTCTCTAGCGCTTGTGCTGACAGCTCAAGCTCCCTACCTCTAATTGATAGAGGAAGGAGCAATTCATTATTTTCATTGGGGACTCTTCTCTACCGTATTGTTCATAGGCTTTCACTTTCAATGGTGTGGAACAGTTTTAAATTTTGTTTGGTGCATCACTTTACAGCCTGTGTTGTAGTTTGCCATGCTAATTATTGATGGAAAATTTTCAGGCACCTGATACTAAGTGTGCAAGGTTCCTTAAGCAATGTTTGGATTTTCTAGATGAGTCAGATCATTTGGTTTTAATGTTAATTTAAATTATTATAACATTAAAATTGTACTTATTCCTCTTTAAAAAGTATGTTTTTCTCATATTTGATTGAGGAACGTGAATTCTAATGATTGGTGTAATGCTAACTAGGTTACGAGTGCATTTGCTCATGAACAGTTTGCAAGACTCATTTTAAATTATAAAGATGACTTGCATTTATCATCTGAATCTCTCCGTATGGGATGTGGAATTATAGTTATTGATGTTGAAGCAGAGGATGACAAATTGAGTAAAACTGACAATACGTTGCAAGATTTTACCATAGACGATTTTGTGAGGATGACTTTAGAGTCAAATATATCTGTTTCTGGGCAATTGATCACACAAGATTATTGCCAAAATTGGGTGATTAAGGTCTGTCAAGTTCCAGTGGTGATGAAAGCTTTGCATTATGTAAAATAATGTCATCATCCATGAATGTGGTTCAAACTGTTTGTGATCCACAGGCTTCCAAGTTAGCTATAGTACACCATGTTTTAGAAGCCATAAGTCTCTAAGATGGATGCACCAATTACAAAGCTCAGAACGGGAGTTTGTTGACCAAGGCATTAAGATTGATGATAGGCCTCCATCTATTGATCTTTCTGTTTGTGCATGTGGTGATGCTGAATGTATTAAAGTTTGTGAACATGTACCCAACCTGGTTTCTTACTTATGTAGCTTTATTACACTATTTTCTATTCTATGGTTCTATTCGGTTGCAATGAATGAATGAATTCTCCATACTAATTGCATTTATTTCAACGACAATAGTCACTTGTACACATTTAATAGCAATATTTTATTTTTTTTCATATCTAATGTTATACAGCTCCCCGAATCGATCCGCAAAATCAAATCTACCAAACATTGAATAACACCATCAATCAACAATTAGATGAAAGTGTAAAAACATACCAAAAAATTATATCACATTAAACACATTCATAAATTGAACATAAAACATATTCTAACTTGTTGAGATGTTCAATCATGATTGGTAAATGGAACCTCCAGATTGGCATTCTCAAATTAAATATTACAATTTCCAACCTAGTTGAAAATCCTAACTTGGATATTGGAAATCTTAACCTTAAAGTTGAGAATTCCAACCTTGAGGTGGAGAATACCAACCTGGATAGAACATCCAAGTTAATATTCTCAACATCCAAGTTGAAAATCTCAACCTTAAGTCAACACCTACAATTGGAATCTGAACTTCAGGGTTGGAATTCCCAAACTCCAGGTTAGAATTCCCAACGTGAATGTTAATCAAGATTGGGAATCCCAATCTACAGATTGACAATCCCAACCTGAAGGTTGAGATTCCTAATCTATAGGTTGGGAATCCCAACCTTGATTTAATTACATGTTTGGAATCTCAACCTCAAAGTTGGGATTCCCAGCTTAGATGTTAAATCAAGATTGAAAATCTCAACTTTGAGGTTAGGATTCCCAACCTTTGGGTTGTGATTCCCAAATTAGAGTTGACTCAACATTCCAATCGAAATGTTTGGATTCCTAACCTAAATGTTGAGAATCAAAGCCTTAGTTGAATATTCATATTGAGATCCTCAACTTAGAGATTCGGATTTCCAACCTAGAGGTTGAGATTCTCAATCTATAAGTTGGGATTCTCAACTTAAAGGTTTAAGATTTCCAACCTCAATATTAGGATTCTCAACATAAAAGTTAAGATTTCTAACCTACAGGTTGGGAATCCCAACCTGAAAGTTAAGATTCCTAACCTAAAAGCCTTGATATGAAGACTTCACCTCTAACCTCGTCTCAACCTCCGTTACAGATCCCACCCTCAAAGTATAGATTCACAACTATCAATACAATCATATCACCAAATTACACAAAACCACACATTCTAGTCATACCCATAAAACCACACACAAATTACACAAAACAGTGGGAACCCACTTTCGATACCCATCATTGGTTCATATCACTATATTCACATACCCAAAGCAACCATAACTAGTCAAATATACTACCCACTCATAGAGAAGCAAAGTGGTGCAATTTTTCGACAGTTTAAAAACCTAAAATCACGCTATTTCATTTCTTAGGCAAGGGAAGGCAGAAGAAAGGGTGGCCATGGAAAGTGGGAAGAGAGGTTGGGCGTGGGAAGTGAGAAGAGAGGTTGGCCGTGGGAAATGGAAGAGATGTTGGCCGTCGAAACTAAGAAGAGACTTAAAACCGATTGGCGGAGATTGCTGCACATTTGCTTGGTGTCTAAGGTTAGGAAGTGAGAAGAGAGGTTGGACGTGGGAAGTGAGAAGATATTTTCACCATCGAAAGTGACAGAATGGAAGGCTGGTGGGTGAGAGGAGACTGCTGCACAACTGACTGGCGAGAGAGGATGCTCGACGAGAGAGACGAACGGGTTAGAAGATAGGTTTGTTCACCAAAACACTCTCAGCTTCTGTCAATTTTAGTCATTGTTCATTAAGGGCATTTTTGTCCATTCATGATCATTTTTGTACGGCCAAAAAAAAAAGGTTACTTTTGGAGTGGAGCTGCTGAAATGAGCTATTTTATGCATTTTCTCTTACTCAAAAACTATAAGGTCCGAATCTTAAGCTTAAATCTAAGTTGACCCAAAAGATTAATTGAAGTTAAATTTTAAATGGGTCCAATTTTTAAATAAGTCCAAACTTAGAAAAAGAAAAAAAGGCTTATGGGCTGAATCAAGCAAGCTCACTTAAATGGGCTAATATCAAGCATCCAAAGTCATCGGGAGAAAACCAAATGAGATTGAAAGAGAGAGAGCCGAGTGGGAAATGGAATGAGAGGGACACATGTCGGTATTTGTGGAAAGCATATGTGGCTAACATTTAAGCAATGGTCAAACCAAGAAACGGGACAAAAAGACAAAAGAAAGTATTGTGCAAATGAAAGTGAAAAGAGACAAGTTGGTGAAAATGATAGCGGCTATACTTTTACTATGGAAATGGACAAGTGTCACTCACGTAAATTTGATAAGCATGAAGTGAGAGGAAGTGAGTGTGGCGATGGAGGAATAAAAGGCAAATCAGCTTGAATAACGAAAAAAAAAAAAAATTGTGTTAGTCGAGGCACAAATAGTGGTTAAATTTTTTAAAGAAAAAATTACAAGGGTCGTGCACACAAGCTGGGTAAGCAATTTGGTTGCATGAAAGATAGAGATTGCAGAAAACAATTTGGTTGTAGGGGCCATATATATATATATATATATATATATATATATGTATGTTAATATTAGAAGCAACCAGAAAGCAATTAGAAGCAAACAATTACAGAACCGGACAAGCAGAAAAAGAAATAATGGTGAGCCGAAGAAGAATAGCGAGTAGCCAAAAGAAAAGGAAAGAGAGAAAAATATGCTGGATGGTCAAATGGAAAATATTTGGGTGCCCCAATTATTCAGACTAATAATTTTATTTCAATGAGATTTGAAATCTTGAAAATTTATTAATTTTTTTATAAGTTCTAAATTGAGTTTATGTGATTTTAGATGGATTCAAGATGATAAGAAATTGGATGGGAACCTCTATTAGATCCAAATTCGAGCAAAAAAGTTCTGTGAGTGAATAATTTTATTTTAATTAAATTAAATTAACTATGTTTATTTATGTTTCTACTTTTTATTATTTATTAGAAGTAAATGTTTAAATTAGTTAATTAATTGATTTTATAGATTATGAATTATGATTTGCAATTGGATTATCAATTATATTTTACGATTGAAATGAGAATTTATTTCGTATTCATATATAAGTATATGTATTAGAAATTTCAATCAAAATTTTATATTTTTAGATTAAGTTTTGTTGACACTCAATTTTGGTCAACCCGGTTCTCCAAGCTCAATACCTGCGACACAACAAACCATACATGAAACAAGTACTACCAGGACCAAAACAAACAGGACACAACAAGATTTTTATGTGGTTCGGCAAGAACAATGGCCTACGTCCACGACAATTACCCCTTCTCACTCTCGGAGTAATTGTATTTTATTTCACTCTATCTTTTACATTGAATTTTATCTCCTATTTATAGAAGAGATGTTACAATCAGAATAAGCTTAAAAATCTTACAGATAAAACAAAAAATAATATACATTAATTAAGATAATATCTTTAGAGATTATCTCTTCCGCATATATAGCAATTTTCAAGAGTGTAGAGATTCAATTTGCATGAAATAATGTAAGTCGACTCCTTTCCTGTTTTGAATTGATTCGCCTTTCAGAAGGTCAACTGGTCAACTCTAGCGAACAACCTGTTCAGCGATCAAATATTGTGCCGGACGAGCAAGCTATTTCAACAATCAGAGGTTGCACCCATCGAGCAGCCTGCCTTGACGGTTAGACACTTCTGCTACCGAACAGACGAGCAGAGTCAACTGTCCCCTTAACTATCGAACAGACAAGCAAAATCAGCTCTCTTTGACTATTGAGCAGACGAGCAGAATCCCTGATCGTTGCAATGACTTATAAAGGGCATTTATCAAGTAGTTCTTTGTCTGCGAACAGACTATCTTTTATGCTTTGTCCACCGGTCAAACCTTCACACAGTTAATCCGGACACTTAGTGCTTCAAAGCGATCAATCACATAATCGGGTATGCTCGGGTATATCTGTTACTGAATGGCTATACTCCTTCCTTTGACTTCTGACCATTCTGACCAGTACTTCCTGGGCTTCTCGATTCAATGGGCCTTCGTTCTTGGGTTTTTCTATTGTACCAAAATGCCCACAACACTAGCCCCCTTGCTTTTAGTACATTTTTTGTACTGAAAGCAACATTCTTATTTTTAGGGTTCTTTTAGCGGGACATTGACCGTCGCCTCTTTTTGAATGTTACTTTGTTTACGCCACGTGGCAATTTCTTAGGTGTCGGCTCTATGTACATCAAGCGTCGCGCTTATTACTGCATGCATTAAATGCGCGTCTTTTCGATGGCTGCTCATGATGATGAAACCGTAGTTTTCGTGCTGAACTGCTAAATTACTGACGACGATTTGGGTGTTCTGGCCTGACGATTGGGATTTCAAGACATCAGTTGTACATAAACCCCTAGTCCTTCCATCTTCGCCTTTTACCATCCATTTTTTAAGGCAGGCGCTTTACTGCTATTTTTTCTCTCATTTTCCATTGTTTTCCTGCATCCCTTTCTTCTTTACCGACAGAACTTTTCATACTCAAGGTAACTTCTCGTATTCTTACTCAATCTGCTTTAATTAAGATTGATGCTTGCATGTATTTGATTGCTCAGGCGTAAACTCTTGCTTGCAAGCGTTTTCGTTACATCTTAATATGGTTTTGCTTAGAGAATCTAGAGTAGATATTAGTTTAACCGTTTTAAGTTACATCTATGCATGCCCTTCGTTATTGGTGTTCGTCTGATTTTCCCACCATGGTGGGTTTAAAAATCCATTGGTTTGTTCAGTGTTCCTTGTAATCTATTAAGCTTATAAATAAGGTTCCTCCTATGCCTAGCAGCCCCCTTTGAACGTGCGGCTAGTCTTTTTAGAGAAGTAGGGGTACCCTTAAATGCTGAATTCTGGTCTGTTTTCTGCAACCTGATTTCCCTGTTGTTTTTATAGATGTCTGATCGTAGTCGTCGCGATCATAAAGTGGGGTCAACTGATGCAGCCTCCAAGGAGGATCTTGACCAAGTCAGGGATATTGACAATACGACCTCTCAGAGAGGTGGGGCTACTTCAGGCCCTTCCGAGCAATGCGCTTCCTCTGCCCACACCCCTTTTTTCAGATATGAGTCTTCCCTCCTAAAGGTTTCTTTGCTATAAGTCATCAACACTTAGAGGCCGGTTTTAGATTTTCGGTTCATCCTTACCTAGTCACTCTTCTGAATGATCTTAACTTAGGCCCTTTTCAACTTACCCCTAACTGTTATGCTCACCTTACTGCCTTAGCTTCAATTTTTCTTAAAAATAACTTTCTTCCCCCGACCCCTGCAATGATCCAACATCTTTTTCTATTTAAGAGCACTACAGGCTCTAAATCCGATAGGAAGGATGGGTTTTATTACACCTCCGCCCGAAAATCTCCTTACAAAGTAAACCTCTCTCAAGGGGTCGGGAAATCCAACGTAGGCGACTACAAGTCGCGGGGGTTCTATATGTCATGTTTGTCTTTATCAAACCTGAAGAATTTTTCCTTTTATCTCTCTCCCACTAAGTGTACTCACATTTATACTTATTTTATTCACATTCTGCTCGTTACTAATGTTCTCTTTGTGCAGACGTTTCTAGGGGTGAAATTCCTCTATCGGATCGGGAGTTTTCTCTGTTGGAGAGGTTCTCAGAAGTGAAAACCCTTTCAGACGATTAGCCGCCTTCCGAACTCCTACTTCAAATACACGATCTTGGCCATACGACCAATCAAAAATTGCTGGACAAAAATTCTGATTTAAGCTCTCGCGGGGATAAGGAGATCCCTTCTGCTTTTGAAGCCTCTGGTCAGGAAATTCCACATTCAACGACTACACAAACTCCGAAAATGGTGAGGCTTCATTTCGAACAACCTTTACCCGGTCAGACTTCTGCCTCAAAGAAATCTGACCAGGCTGCTAGGAGTTCGGATACTCCTCTTGCTGCTGAGGTTTCTTCAGAATTACCTCTCCAAAAAGATTCTGATGTGTCTCCTGTTCACCTTATGAGACAGAAATCAGTGGCGAGGAAATCATCAAACAGAGATGCTCACAAAGTGGCTGCATTCCTATCCGTTCCTGCTACCAGTAGTTCATCGGTTGCTCGGTCCCAAAGCATAGATAAAAGCAAAGGGATAGTCGACTCAGGAATTGCAGAACCCCCTACCAAGCGCCAAAGGACGCAAGAGACAGATTCTGCTACTGAAGAACATACCCAAGATTTTTATGCGGGGATATACTATAATGATCTTTTAGATCGCGCGCCTTAATTCCTGGGAATGAAGAGACCAGCCCTCTATAAGGAAGAGATGATGGGCGAGAGACTAATCAATTACTTGGGCTTCCACAACATGCTCGTAAGTCTTTTATTTTTATTGCTGTTGCTTTTTTCTTCGTTCTTCCTGTTTGAGTAACAACTCCTTTCAGGCATCCATGACATACATGAAACTCCTCAGAGAGATCGCGGATTGGCCCGAGGAGAAAGCTACCATGGAAGCCACCATCAATTCCCTGGAAGATGAGAAGAATAAAATGCACGAAGAGGTGAGCTCTTATGAACTGGCGCTTGAAAAATCAAGGGAGGCCTTCCGCATTCTGGAGTGGGAACATGAAAAAACCGTTAACTAAATGCATGAGCAGCGGGAGACCATGCAGATGCAAAATGAGCAGATTATTTCCAAGGACAGAGATATCAAGGAGTTGAAGCATGCTCTTCATTTTGCTCAAGATTCAGAGAAGAAGCTAAAAATTGAAAACCAGGAGCTGAAGGGAAAATTGTCCTTGCGCGAGCATGAAGCGGCTGAAGCTAAAATAGTTATGGAAGCAATGAAGCAGCAGGCGATTTCTCTTAAAGAACAAATCGTCTTAGAGTAGGAGCGTGCTGAGACCTTGATTCGGGAAGCAGAGGAAAGAACAGGGAGTTTGTTCCTGTATAATTTGTGGCTCAAATGACCAGATGTGGATGTTTCATTCTTTGGTCCGGAGGTCGTGGCAGAAGTGAAGTTGTACGCTCAACAGGCCCAAACAAAAGCCAATCTCCCAGCTTCCCAATCCGGTGCTCCTCCCCTTGATAGTGCTGCTCCTACTCATACAGGATCTTCTTCCAGCTCTCCTCGTCCAATTAACATAGATGATAGCGGGGCTTTCGCCAAGCAGAATTTCCCTCCTAACATTTAGAAATTTTTTCTTTGTAATAAACTCGTGTTACTGACGATTTTTATTCAATCTGATCAATTGTTTGCAATTATTCCTTATTTGCATCTCTGTTAATTGCTTTGTTCAATCGTGTAAGCTGAGACAGCAATCAAATTTATTTGAACAGAGTAGGTGTGGGGACAGTGATCGCGCTGAAGTTATCCCTTTTTTTTAGGGCCCATTACCTCTGCTTGATCAAGTATTCGGCTAACTGGCTTGCTTTATAAAGTTAATTTATAAGTTTTCTTCTAAGCATTCGAGCAGAGTAGGTGTGGGGATAGCTAGCGTGCTGAAATTATCCTTAAGGCCCCTTACCTCTGCTTGGTTAATCATCTGGGCAGACCGTTTGTCTTCTCCAGTCGGTTTGAGTTGTCAATTTTTCCCAGCGTTTAAATTTATTCGAGCAAAGTAGGTGTGGGGACAGCTAATCGTGCTGAAATTATCCTTTTTGAGGCCCTTTACCTCTGCTCGTTTGAACCTATAGGTCAAATGTCCCTTCCAGAGCTTATTCGCTCACAGGCTACATAGACCTTCCAAGCTTATTTCATAAGTCCACAGGCCATGAGCATCCCTTCTAGAGTCCGTTTACTCACAGGTAATGCTAAGGTCTTCTAAGACATTTTCAACTCACAGATAAAGATAACACCTTCCAGAGCCCGGTTACTCACAGGTGGTAATCATATCTTCCAGAGCGTTTGCTTACAGGTATCAATTGAACCTTCCAGAGTCTACTCGCTCACAGATAGCAATTGAACCTTCCAAAGCATGAGTAGAAATCATAATCAGCAGAATGTGAATCGATCAAGAATTGCTATTTGAAGAAAATCTTTATTGACTTAACTACAATCATACACAAAAAAAAAAAAAAAAATTATCAAAACAAAAACTGAGAGATTTAAACATAGTATGGTCGCAGATTCTCAGCATTCCATGCTCGGGGGACTTCTAGTCCTCCCAAGTTAGTCATGTGTTAGGCTCCATTCTGTAAACTGTCTTTCACAATATAAGGCCCTTCCCAATTTGGACCAAGCGTTCTATTGCTAGATTTCCAGGCAGCAGGTAGAATAAGGCGCAAAACCAAATCTCCTGCCTTAAACTTCCGGGTGCGGACCTTCCTATTATAGAACCTGGCAACTCATCTCTGATAGACATCAATCCTCACTTGGGCTTCATCTCTTGCCTTTTCCACTAGATCCAAATTAGCAGCGAGTAGATGGTTGTTATCATCCTAGTTAAACGTTGTTCTGCGCTGACTAGCAACCTCATACTCTGCCGGAATCATCGCTTTCGAGCCATAGACCAATAAGAAAGGAGTTTCTCTTGTAGTGTTACGAGCAGTGGTTCTGTATTCCCACAATACTTTCTGCAACTCATCTACCCAGGCTCCTTTCCTTGCTTCCAGCTTAGTCTTTAAGTTTTTGTTGTTGATTTTGTTGACAGCCTCCACTTGCCCATTGGCCTGCAGGTGACCTACTGCCGGGAAGCTCTTTTTAATCCCGAGATCCCTGCAAAAATTTTGAAACTGCTCGCTGTTGAATTGGATTCCATTATCTGTCATGATCTGCCGTGGAACTCCAAACCTGCAAATAATGTTTTCCCAGAAAAATTTCTCAACTTTGGTGGAAGATATTTCGGCAAGCTCCTTAGCTTCTACCCATTTTGTGAAATAATCCACTGCTACAATGGCGTGCTTACACCTTTCTCGGGCCGTGGGGAGCGAGCCGATCAAGTCCATGCTCTAGATGGCGAAGGGCCACGGACTGACCATCTGCTGTAAAAAAGTTGGAGGGGCTCGAGATATTTTGGCAAACCTCTGACATTTGTCACATTTCTTGACTATTTCAATCGAGTCCTTCTTCATTGTCAGCTAATAGTACCCCTGTCGAAGAGCTTTCTGGGCCAATGATAGCCCTCCTGCGTGATTACCACAGTGTCCAACATGTATTTCATCCAAAACGACTTGACAGTCCAGGCCATCGATGCATCTAAGCAACAGAGCTGAGAATCCTTTTTTATATAGTTTATCATCATATATGTAGTACCAGGCCGCTCGTGCTCAAAGATGACGAGATTCTAGCTTTCTTTCGGGTAACTTTTCGTTTTGTAAATACTCCACCAGAGGATTCATACAGGAGTCCTGTGCCACCATAATCGCCATCATCTCATCTCGTGACTCCGTGCTTGGAACCAGCAACACTTCTACTGGTACAGCCCCTATGAAATCTATATATTTGGTAGTGGCCAAACGAGCTAATGCATCCGCATGAGAGTTTTGTGATCGCGGAACATGCTGCAATTTGTACTTCTCGAACTCCTCCAAAAGTTCCCGGACTTTTTACAGATAGATGGCCATTTTTGATCCTTTGGCCTAGTATTCTTCTTGGACCTGGCTTATCACAAGCTAGGAATCACTGTAAATCCTTACCCGTTCTGCTCGTACTTATTTGGCCAATCTTAGTCCTACCAACAACGCTTCATATTCGGCCTTATTGTTGGTGGCCTTAAATTTGAATCTTAAGGCGCATAGAATTCTATGACCTTCCGGGCTTATCAGCATTACACTGGCCCCAGCCTTCTACTCGCCCGAGGATCCATCTACATATAGCTCCCAGAATGGACCTTCAGAAGACTCGGGTTCTTCACCACTTGGCCCTGTAAACTCAGCCATGAAATCTGCTAGCATCTGCCCTTTGATTGCTGTCCGGGGCTTATATTCTATTTCAAACTAGGCAAGCTCAATGGCCCATTTAAGCAAACGACCAAAGGTGTCAGGCTTTTGAAGAACCTATTTCAGAGGGTACATGGTCGAAACTTCAATGGTATGCATCTGAAGGTAGGGGCGAAGCTTCCTTGATGCTATCACCAAATAGTATGCAAGCTTTTCCATGGGTGTATATCTGGTTTCTGCGTCGAGCAACCTTTTGCTTATATAGTAAACGGGAAGTTGCTTTCCGTCTTCCTCACGAATTAGGACCCCACTAAGGGCGTGTTGGGAAACTCCTAAGTAAACGACCAGTTTCTCCCCTTCTACTGGCTTGGATAGTAAAGGTGCTCGGCCCATGTATTCCTTCAATTGTTGAAAGGCTGCTTCACATTCCTCAGTCCACTGAAAGTTTCTAGCCTTCTTCAGCACGTCGAAAAACGGAATGCATCTGTCTGTCAACCTAGATATAAACCTGCTCAGAGCGGCAACTTGGCCATTTAGACTCTGTACCTCCTTGATCTTAGTAGGTGACTTCATGTCGATGAGGGCTTTGATTTTCTCGGGGTTTTCTTCAATCCCCCTGCTGTTGACCATGAATCCTAAAAACTAGCCTGAGGCTACTCCGAACGCACACTTCAGGGGATTCAGCTTCATCTGAAATTTTTGCAGGATCTGGAACATCTCCCCCAGATCACGCACATGTTCGCATGCTCGTTTGGATTTTACTAACATGTCATCGACATATACTTCCATTTTTCCCCCTATCAAGTGTTCAAACATCATATTTACCAAACGTTGGTAAGTTGCTCCTGCATTCTTCAGCCCAAATGGCATCACCTTATAGCAGTAAAGTCCCCGATTAGTAACGAAGGAGGTGTGTTCCTCATCGTCAGGGCTCATTGGGATCTGGTTATACCCCGAGTAGGCATCCATGAAACTGAGGAGCTGATGTCCAGCAGTACCATCAACAAGCTGATCGATCCGTGGCAAAGGAAAACTATCTTTCGGACATTCCTTGTTTAGATCGGTGAAGTCAATATAGGTCCTCCATTTTTCGTTCTTCTTCTTTACCAGAACAGGGTTCGCCACCCAGACCAGGTAATAGACTTCCCTGATAAACTTGTTCGTCAAGAGTTTCTCTACTTCTTTCCTGAGCGCCTTATATCGCTCCTCCGTCATCGATCTTCTCTTTTGACGAACTGGCTTATGAAGAGGATTAATGTTCAACCTGTGAGACATTACATCCGAGCTAATTCCTACCATGTCTTCATGATTCCATGCGAAGACATCCAGATTTTCTTTCAAGAACTCAACGAGCTGTTCCTTAATGCCTGGGAGTAGATCTTTCCCTATTTTTAAACATCGTCTGGCATCCTGCTCGCTAACCTGCACATCCTCTAATTCTTCCACAGGGCTTGTCGCTCGATCTTCACCTATTTCTCTCGGATCCAAGTCCTAACTCACTCCTACAGTGCTGATTGGTTGTTTCTTTTCCTTGGTCACCATACTGACCTTTTTTCCTTTGACCCCAACCTTTACTGCATTTTTATAGCACCTCCTCACCACTTTCTGTTCTCTTCTAACACATCCTACCCCATTCGGAGTGGAAAATTTAATAGTGAGCGTTCTGGTGGATATTGCTATATCTAAGTCGTTCATAGCTGGTCTTTCGAGGATAGCATTGTATACCGAAGGACAATCGATAACTAAGAAATCGACCATTGTGAGAGCTTGTCTGTCCGAATCCCCTATAGCGAGAGGAAGTCTAATCTACCCCAACGGTATGATTACATCTTCTGTAAAGCCGAAGAGGGGTTCAGGGGATGGTGATAACTGCTCAGATGCTAAACTCATTTGTTCGAAACAACTTCTGTACATCACATTCACCGAGCTGCCTATGTCCATCATTATCCTCCTTACTTCAGCATTGCCGATTCTTGCCCTAATGACCAGCGCATCATTATAGGGCCAATGTATACCTCGGGCATCTTCTTCATTAAACATCATGCCATCTGAAGTTACTCTAGCTTTCTTGATCGGCCCTTCCATTTCACTATGACCCGTTAGTAAGATGCGGCTGGCCTCTCGCACATAGTGCTCTCGTGATCTGTTAGATGTCCCTGCAATGTGCGGTCCTCTATGGATAGTAAAGATGGTCCTTATAGCGGGTACGTGGCCTTGATTAGTTATCTGCTGTGGTTGTTGTTAGGCAGGTTGCCGAGATGTGTCAGGGTGTTCTTGTACTAGCTGATGCCCTTACTGGGGATGCTGATTTTCTGGTCGCGCCACATACTCCCTCAAACGACCTCTTCTAATCAATTCTTCTATCACATCCCTGAGTTCCCTGCACTAAGAAGTATAGTGCCCGTTTTCTCTATGATAGGCAAAATATTTCCTTGGATCTTGGAATCTCCTCGAGATATTTGTGGGACTTGGCTTCCCAAAATTTTCTCGTCTTTTCTCTGCTTCAAATGTCCTGTCTGCTAGTCAAGATGCTGTAATTCTGATAGTGATCTCTTGGTGGAGATGTCTTCCTTCGGGACTCATTTTTTGACTGCTTCGTTACCTGATTACTGGAGCGATGTTTGTGACCGCTCTCTTCGCTTTCACGCTAACCCCTCTTTTTTCCTTGACGTGAGCTGCTCGCTCCATTTTTATGCTCGTTGGACTTCTTCTACCCGAAAGTATCCTCCCATCAAATCTCTTTAGCCGCACGATCATAGAATTCCCCTAGGCTTTTTACAGGGTTCCTGTAGATGCTTTTATAAAGCTTTTCATCCTTTCTTAGCCCTGCAAAAATAGCAGTTAAGATACTTTCGTTAGAGGGATTTTCCACATTGTTTACCTCACACCTAAATTTGGCGATGTAGTCTCTCAAAGTCTCCTCCCGCTTTTGAAAGATAGTTGCTAAGTGGCAAGTCGGCGCGAGCTGTTTTCTCAATGTTTTGTACTGGTCCTTGAACTTTCTTTGGCATTCAGCCCAACTATTTATACTATTGGCCGGAAGACTCCTTAGCCATGTCCTCGGCACATTCCTCAATGTGGCTGGGAACACTCGACATATGACCAGAGGATTAGATGTCTGCAAATCCAGTTGGACGTTGAAAGTGTCTAGATGATCATACGGGTCACTATCCCCGTCATAAAGTGGGATATTCGGGAGCTTGAATCTTGGTGGCAATAGCTGTGTTTCAATCTCTCTCGAGAATGGAGTTCTATCTTCTTGTCCCCCTGTTGGGCCGTGGAACCCGGGTCTAGTTTCTAACTACTGAACCCTCTGCATTAATTCTTGCACCATTGGGTCCCGTCGTTCAATCCTATTCGCTGGGGACTGACGATTCCTCCTACTCTCCCTGCCTTTCGAGAAGTGAGTTCGTGACCTCCCTCGGTCCAAAGACATTCTTTCACGTGATCCATTCCTCCTGTGAGAGCTTCCTGTATGGGGTGATTCTCGTCGGCGCATACGCTCTCCATTGCATTGTTGAACTCTTTCATCCCCACGGTTATTCTCCACACGGCGGTTGCCGTCCTGACTTACTTTAATTCTCAGATTGGAAGGGTGTGGAACCACTTCTTCTTCATGAACTAGACGTTCTTCCCCTCTCGGGCGTAAGTTTGAGAAACGGACAGAAACCGCTGGCTGTTCTCTTACCGTACCAGCCTCTTCTCTTCTAGCAGGCACGATACCTACCGATTGGTGTTGAGGTTGAGGGTCCTCATTTCTGGGAACCTCCTGGGCCCTGACCTGTGTCAGGGTTCTAATGGCCTTTGCTAATTATGCCACCGTATTCTCTAACGCCTCCTAACGCGCTTCCTGACGCTGCTGCCAAGCTAGGGCAATGTCTCCGCCATCGGCTGCTTGATGTGGGGGAAGCGGAGGCAAACCTGCACTAGACGTCCCTACAGCCTGACCCTGGCCTTGATGGCCCTCGATTGGTTAGCCTCTATTATAACAACCCTAGTTGTCTTGACCCTGGCCATGTTAGCAAATCAAAACAAGAAAGAATATTATTAAAAAGAAGTTGTCAAATCGCAGTCTGGGCCCTTCCTCTAGCGCCAAAAGATATTGACACTCAATTTTGGTCAACTCGGTTCTCCAAGCCCAATACCTGCGACACAACAAACCACACACGAAACAAGTACTACCAGGACCAAAACAAACAGGACGCAATAAGATTTTTACGTGGTTCGGCAAGAACAATAGCCTACGTACACGACAATTACCCCTTCTCACTCTCGGAGTAATTGTATTTTATTTCACTTTGTCTTTTACACTGAATTTTATCTCCTATTTATAGAGGAGATGTTACAATTAGAATAAGCTTAAAAATATTACAGATAAAGCAAAAAATAATATATATTAATTAAGATAATATCTTTAGAGATTATCTCTTTCGTATATATAGCAATTTCCAAGAGTGTAGAGATTCAATTTGCATGAAAATAGGTAAGTCGACTCCTTTCCTGTTTTGAATTGATTCGCCTTCCAGAAGGTCAATTGGTCAACTCTAGCGAACAATCTGTTCAGCGATCAAATATTGTGCCGAACGAGCAAGCTATTTCAACAATCAGAGGTTGCACCCATCGAGCAGCCTGCCTTGACGGTTAGACATTTCTGCTACCGAACAGACGAGCAGAGTCAACTATCCCCCTGACTATCGAATAGACGAGCAGAATCAGCTCTCTCTGACTATCGAGTAGAATCCCTGATTGCTGCAATGACTTATAAAGGGCATTTATCAAGCAGTTCTTTGTATGCGAACAGACTATCTTTTATGCTTTGTCCACCGGTCAAACCTTCGCACAGTTAATCCGAACACTTAGTGCTTCAAGGCAATCAATCACATAATTGGGTATGTTCAGGTATATCTGTTACTAAATGGCTATACTCCTTCCGTTGACTTCTGACCATTTTGACCAGTACTTTCTAGGCTTTTCGATTCAATGGGCCTTCGTTCTTGGGCTTTTCTAGTGTACCAAAATGCCCACAACAAGTTTATTAAAAGAAATGTTCATAGTATTTTAAGTAATATTAATTTATGCTTTGAGAAAGAATATTTCATTAAAGAATATTTTATTTATGTTTTGATTAAAATATTTATTCATAATTATATGTATATTCAGAAAGAGAATTACATATATTTGTTTGAAACTTGAGATGAAAAATATAAATGTTTTTAGAATATCAAGGTTGTACTCTCCCTTTTAACGTTTAGACAGACTACACATGCATGATTCATAGATTGCTTTACATGTGCGACGATGTGTTACACCACGTATGACTAGATTTCTCTCGCTTAATGTGTGCAATGATGTTTTCTACCACGTATGGCCAGATTTCTCTGCGTACTAGTTAGTGTAGATTTTCAAATTATAGATGTTACATACTGAATTTGATCCATAAAAAAAGAAATTTATAAAAAGAGATTTCAGAAAAATTCTACAAATTATAAATTTTTGGACTATATATTATTAAAGTTATAAAGATATTTATACAAAAGTTACAGTTTTACTACGATATGAGCTTTGAATTTAGTTTTACTGTTACGAGATTATAAATGCATATGAATTATGAGAATTATTTACTATTATAAAAAATATGTTATGTTTTTAGAAAAGTTGTATCCACTCATTGGGCGTTAGTGCTCAAGATTTTGATAAAAACCCATTTTTTTAGATATCCGCTCCAAGTTCATGCAAATTATTGCATATCGTAAGAATGACCATAAGATAATAAAGAATTTTGCATTTGGGTAGATTATTTTAATTAACCAAAATTTTAAATATGTTTCAAGAATACTTTTTTAGATGTAATGACGTGACCCACTCTAGATCTCCTATAGACTAGTATATCTGATAGGCCTCACTTGGCACTCCAACAGATCTCTCTTAAACTCTATAGGTGGCTAAAAAAAATCTGTGGAGAGAACCCTGAAAACTTGCCCGTTTATTTCTTTGCTTCGAAATTATTTCAATCTCATTTCTTTATACGTAGTTGGGTTGGTTTTATTTTAAACTCAAATTTTGTTACAAGTTTTGTAAACTCAGTTTAAGATATATAAGTGACCCTTTTGTTTTCGAAATTTAAAATCATTTTAATTGAAAACCGGCAGCATAACGGCTACATTTATAAGGTTTCCCAACTTCATTTTTCCATAACCATACATTTCAACAATGATTCAATCATTCACATAAGAAAGCTACACATGATTACTAAAATATTTCATATCAAAGAAAATTTTACAAACTATTTACATCACAAAAATATTATATTACAAGTTTCCCAATGGTTGCTAGGAAAGATATAAAAATGATGCATGCACTTGGTTTTTTGTTTAACAAAATACGATATAAACGATGCCATACATCCTTCAAATGACGCTCACCTATTTTGACGAATAAATTCTTTTGTTTCGATCGCCTGCTCTAGAACCTATAAAGGGTTTATACAATATAACGAAAAAAATGTAATCTGAAAACAATTAAAGCAATTTAACAGTTATTAACTAAACAATCATAAACTTATTTAAATACACGCTAATCTCCACAAAATTCTTTTCTTTCTAAAAGCACAATTCGTGCCCCTAACTATTCTGACCACATGACGACCAACTATTGGCGCTCTATGTGGTATGTCACGTGGCGATTTTCAACTGACATCAATCACGACATTACTGAAATATCTTGACAACTACGTGCGGACTTCTCTACATCACAAACCATAGTGCCAGATACCAATAGTCTTGACGACTATGTACGGAATTTGCTACATCGCAAGGTACTATATAAATCTTGACAATTACAAGTGGAATTTTTTGCATCACAATTTGTAGTGCAAGATAATCTAAAAATCTGAGGGTATACGTATGACCTTTGAAAACTCTTTCCCACTAAGTGCAATAAGCACTAATAACTTTTCTTTTTAAAACTTTGGCTAAAACTTGTAAGCTTAATTCGTATAAAAGCTACCTTGTTTCGAAATTCCTTTGAAAATACATATAATAGTCCTCTTAATCAAATAAAGAACTTGTATAATATAAATCATTCAATAACTTTTTAACGACCAATAAAATTACATTACACAACACAATTATTTCTAACGTGAGTTAGTAGCACTCACCTCGATCTCAAGCTTATCGAGGAGCTTTAATAAGCTTCTCTCTCTCCACTTGCTTGTGCTTCACCTACAAATCATATTCTTATTCAAAATATGCGAAAATAAACTACTCAAAGTTATAAATAGAGCTTTTAATGCAACTAATACATTTGAAAACTTTTTTGACTACAACTTCCCCATCTAAGTTCTAACTCAAGCAATGCTTTAAATTTTCAATTTCTTTCCATAAACCTTATATTTATTATCACCTAAAAACACCCCCATACACTCGAAATAATTTTCTGAAGCTTGAAACGAAAAATCCTATTTTTAGACCTCATTGGGCTGAATACTAGCTAGGGAGAAAACCCTAACTTTTCTTTCTTCCGTTTTTGCTCCAATCATCTCACTAACTCTCATTTAGGTAGTCACAAAGCGAATTCGAAAAGAAACGGCCATTGGGTGGAGGTTCCTAGCCAAAAACTCCTATTTTTCACTACTTTTTCATACCAAACTTTACCCTTTTCTCACTCTAAACTCAATTCACTTTTCATTAGAGTTCTTAGACTCATACATACTTAATCATGATCATATGTCACATGAAAATGCAAAGAGGAAGTGGCATTGCATGATGATCATCATTGTCCTTCATCTATTTTAAACAACACATTGTACTATCTCTTATCCTTTTTCAATTCTAACCTTTCCATGAGATTTTCTAACCTCTAATGTGCATGAATTCAAGCTCATTTGGATCAAAACTCAATGAGATCACATATCCATCATAGTGGTCGTGACCTACACACACACATGCATCAATCTATTTCTTTCACTTTTCAAGGTTTTCACTTAATAATTCTCTTAGGCATTTCATCAAACACATTATCTAAAACTCAATTCATTTCATACAAGCTTAAATCAAGTTCTAGGATTTCTTCTACATAAACCCTAACTTGCATTTCTTACTTGATTTCTCGTAGATTGAGTTTCCCTTTTTGTTTATTATGGTTCTACTTTTGATTTAGATCAAAACCCCTATCAAATTCACATCAAAACTAACCCAACCATTAACATTTCACCTAAACCCAACTAACATCAATTTTACTAAAAGTGATGATAACTTACCTAAATCTTAGTTTAATCTTGATCTCCTAGCTTAAATCTACCCAAAATCTTGATTTGTACCTTCAATTTGACTTGGAACTTGGTTGGAGTTCCTTCTCCTCTTCTTCTTTGAGTTGCCATCCACTCCTCTCTCCATTCTCTCTATTTTGTTTCAAAATTTTGCTAAGTGTTGGAAAGCCAACACATATATATAAAGCTCTCATATGGATAAATGACGTTTTGCCATTTATTAACATTTAGCTTACTATTAAGTTCAAACAACTTCAAAAATCTCTACTAACATTTTAAAATCACTTATAAGAATAATAATTATAAAATTTAGCATTTTCGCCTCATAACTTATCTACTAATACTAAGAAGTCCAAAAGTAAGAATAGGGGCTTACAATTTCTCCTCTCCTTATAAAAATTTTATCCTCGAAATTTTAAATTACATATTTGTAATGCCCTTCGCCCGACTTCCGTTACGATCGAAAATCCAGAACGAAGAACGTTACTTTCCTAATAAATCAGTTTCTGTTACTTTTGAAAAACTATTATCATTCTAAGGCTCGTTACCATTAGAATTTTTTTTTTTTTTTTTTAAACTTAAATCCTGCAGAGTTTCCTTTGTTTTTCTGAAATACCAAAATCCGTTTCCTATAATTGAAATATCTAACATTGCTAAAGCATCAATTTCTAAACTTCTATTCGAACCTCCCATCCGTTTCCAAAACATTTCATTACTCAAATATATCATAAACATTTATATGCATACATAACCGAAAGTAAGCTTTTAAGAAATATATATAAGCTTTTATACAAAACTTTGTTATAATTAAGTGAAAAACAATAATTTACACAAATATACATGTATCCCAAAAATGTATGATCATATGCAATATATCTATATATCTACCAAAGGCGTAGAGTGGATGGTGACTATCTAAGCCTTCGCGTACAAGCTATTTCCTCTGTCTGAAAATAGAGTCAAAAGATTCAACCTACGCGCGGTAAATCAATGCGCTAAGCATAATTGCTTAATAGGTATACACATAATCTAAATTCTTAATTTCAAATGTAATTTCAATTGTAACTAAAAGCATTCTAACTTTAACATTCATAAATATATATATATATATATATACGTTACATAAAAATGTTTAAACATATAGTTCACAATTTTTCAAGTTCAATATTTTTTTCAAAGCATTGAACATTTCATTTCACATAACATTTTCATTTCATTGCTTATAACATTTTTCAGTGCCCTTAGTAAACATATATTCGATACTCATGTATTGGTATATGGGTTTCCGGCATCGGACACGTGGTGATTATCCACCGGAATAACGATCGACCTCGGCATCGGTCGCTCGGTGATTATCCACCGAGTCGTATATCATAACACATAATCGTTCAGGACCGGACACGAAGTGCCTCTCATTATCCATAATGAATTAATTTAGTGTATGCGAATAAACGGTGCAGCTGCTGATTTTCCTATTGACATGTCAATTACCAATTTCCATTTATCGATATATAAGTTTACAAGGGCTAGTTACAACATAACGTTTGTATCACATTTTACACTTTGGTTTTAGTATCAAGATTTTCATAACAAATCAATTCCGCGTTTCATTTCAAGTATAGTCAAATACTTTTGTAAATGCATCATATTGAAATGATATAACAATCTCATTTAAGAAATTCATTTCACAATGAAAACACTTTCAAGTAAAATTTAAAGATAATGTGTATACCGACCTCAAACGGATTCGATCTTTGAATCGTATACTCCCTTACGCTTTACCCTTATTCTTTGGTTGAGAATCCGGTTCGTCGGGTTTTCCTTGACTTTTCAATAAAGATAAATGTAACGAAAGTTTATTTAATAAATTTCTAGCGTTACTTAGTGCACTATAACTATATGTTCTCCTATAATGCATCCTAAAACATTTCCAATGGATATCACTTCGAAACAGCTCATAATATCCTTTTTATGACTGTCTTTACCGTATTGAAAATAATCTCAAAACAATCCCATTAAAATAGCTTATGACAACCCACATCTAGCTCATTTATAGTTCACTAAAACAGCTCTATAATAGCTTGAAATACTGCATGAAAACAGCCCTTAAAATACTCAATATCAACACTTAATCACGCATAAAAACTGCACATAAACAACTTTTAAATTTCATAAAAGCTGCACATTAAAATCAGTCCACAATTCTTACTCGCGTCGACTTTTGCTTGCTTGATTTTAACTCTAACAATTCATCATCTTAACATATTTTTATACATGAAAATTGATTGCGAAAGTTAATTTAAATTCACAATATAACAGTTCGCACAACTCATCAAGATAACTTATGACATCAAAACAGCTTACGCAATGCATTCAAGATAGCTTAAAACATCGTAACAGCTCACACAACTCTACCAAGACAGCTTACGGCATCAAAACAGCTCCTATAGCACCAAGACAGCCCTTAAACCTCATCCAACATAATCAAAACAGCCCGTTAAACATTAAGACAGCTCTTAACAGCCTTTAAGACCATCCGAAACAGCTTAAACAGCTTTTAACACAAACCAAAACAGCTTAAATAGCTTTTAATATCATCAAAACAGCTTCAAACAGTTTTAACACCATCAAGACAGTTTCTAAAACAACAAGACAGCTCTTAACAGTTATTATACACTATTAATAGCTTCTAACATCACCAAACAGCTCTTATACAATCAAAACGATCTAAACAGCTTTTAACAACATCAAAACAGTTTCAAACAGCTTTAATATCATCAAGACAGCCCATGAAATTCATTTCAACATCACAACTCATCATTTTACATTCATTTAACATATAATCAAACATGACACTATTACATTGCATCCAAATTCCATTTGAACCACCAAAAATGTCTCCTTGGCCGTGAGCTATACACAACCCACACCAAATAAAGCTTTTAATCTCCAAATCACATCAATAGCAACTCAAGATTCAAGTTAACATCTTAGAACTCCATTTGAGCAATTAAACTTCATTTAATCTCCAATCATCACTAATCTTTAATTAGGACAGCAACTTACTCTAACAAACCATCATGAAATCTCTCAATCATTTTCGTCATAAATATTCATTTGAATCACATTCAAATATCACTTAACATCATGGCATTTTAATCACAATTCATTTGACACTAATTTGCAAACTAACACTTTTAGAAATCGTGGAAAAACTCGATCGAAACACTTGAAAACAATTTAGCGATATTCAAATAACTTTTCAATACTCTTAAGCATATCGATGCGAAACATTTTCCATGCCGACAATTTCAAAACGAAAAGCAAAACATAACAACCCATACTTCCTAACATAACAGCCCCTACACGGCTTCGCAACACAAAATTCAACATCGCAAATCATTTGCAAACATATCAAACCAAAATCAAACGAACCTTTCACTAATAAGGTTCTAAATCCTATTTCTCAATCATGACATCATCAAAACTCATCCATAAACCATCCTAAACATTATCCATCAAAAATCATCTCAATGACACTCAACGTACCTTCCGAAAATCAAGACGACATAACAAAATTGTTTTTCGAAGGGCTGCCCGCGATCCTTAGCTTGACTGAACCTAAACCAGCCCCTTAATCATCAATTTTTTTATCCAATCAAGCATTTAGACCTTCAACAACACTAAGGCTCAATTTAGGACAATATTTACCTTTGAAGTACTGATCTTTGTCTCCAACAGCTCTTATGCATCCGCGACGGCAACGTGGTGTCCACCAAAGTTTACGACAGCAACCACACTACCCACATACTGCATATAAGCTGAAATTATTTCAAAAAATAGCTCTCTAAACCTTACACACACTGCCAGAACATGAAATCTCACCTTCTCTCACGGTTTCACGAGCAAACTAGCTGTTGCCCGTGCTTCACTTCTTCCTTGCTACATCAGCTGCACGTTCAGATCTGGTTGGTCTTCCAATCTCACCTGAACAGTTCACTTGCAGCTTGCTCCTTGCTCTTGCATGCACGAGCTCACATTCACCATTTCCATTTCACTCTTCTCGGTTCTCTCCTCTTCCATGAATTGCAGTTCTTGCTCTCAATCACTTTCTTTCTTGGTTCAGCTCACACTTCTTCTGGTTTGCTACAATGTCCTTGACCGAACATCAGCTTCTCTCTCAACTTACACGAACAGATCTATTTTTTTGTTGCTTCATTTGCTTTTCACTTCAGTTTGTATCTGTTGAGAGGTTATTGGCCGAATCAATGCTCTCTACACTTTATCATTTTTATTTCATTTATTTAATCCATTACATGACACATGTCATTGATTTCTTTGCATGCATGCCATGTGTCCTTCATGGCCCACTTATTCTATTTAATTCTCCCATGCCATCAATTCCCGTTATAAGATTTTGCTTTTCGCTCGGATTTGCTTCGGGTCCGTCTGGAAATCTAATAAAAATCCAAATCCAAATACGAGAATTTTATTAGGTTCCGAATAAATATTTAAATCCGAATACTCTATTTATTTTACGAGATTGAATTAAATAATTATCCCTGGACTCGTCTGGAGAATTTTATAAAAATTCAATTGCTTATCCGGATCCGAACGGATAATTATTTACATCATTCCTTAATATATAATCAATATTTAATAAATTATATAGACACCAAAACAGCATGTTACAATATCTGTCTCAAATAAGAATGGATATTGAGTGCACATTTGCTCTTCATGCTCTCATGTAGCTTTTTTCGACCCATGATTTTTCCACAATACTTTTATTAATGGAATAGTCTTGTGGCGCAACACTTGATCTCTACGATCTAGAATCCCCACTAGTTGCTCTTCGTAGGTTAAATTCTCTTTTAGTTGCACCAGTTGTTCTTTTGAGACCTGTGAAGGATCGGCTATATACTTGCGAAGCATGGAAACGTGGAAGACATCGTGGATGTTTGCCAACTCTGGCAGCAACTTTAATCGATATGTCACTTCACCTACTCTTTCCATTATCTCATACGGCCCAATATAACGTGGACTCAAATTTCCATGCTTCCCGAATCTCAAAACGTCTTTCCAAGGTGAGATCCAAAAAATACTCTATCAACCACTTGAAACACTATGTCTCTTCTTCAATTGTTCGCGTAGCTTTTCTGTCTGTCATTGGCTATCTTCAACTTTTCTTTAATCACATTTATCTTCTCGGTTGTGACTTGGACAATCTCTGGGCCAATAAACTTTCTTTCACCCACTTCTTCCCAACAAATTGGGGTTCTGCACTTCCTACCATACTGATGAGACCCAAACCAGATTCCCTCTAGGTTAGTATCTGGTAGGCCTCGCCTGACACTCTAACAGACCTCTCTTAAGCCTTACTGGTCGGTTAAAGGAAATCTGCAGAGCGAACCCTTAAGCTTGCCCGTTTACTTTTGCTTTGAAACTTATTTGAATTTATTGTTTCGAAACTAGTTGGGTTGGTTTATTAAATTTCAAACTTCATCTCATTTAAAGTCATAAAAGTGATCGTTCTATTTTCAAAATCCAAAACTATTTTAGCAAAAATCCAGCAGCATAACGACTGCATTTATAAGGTCACCAAATTTTTCATGCAAAGAAAATAAACTCCCAATAGATACAATCACAACCTAACTTTTTTTTTCCTCAAACGTACATGAAAACAATCATTCATTCATTTTTCATAAAACTCACAATTTCTAATCAAAGTATTTTATACTTATAAGAGGTTGTACAAAATTATTTACATTACCAGGGTGTCACAACATATGTTCTTAAGTTAAAATTCCAAAAGATATGAACGTGATGCATGCATTTAGTTTATCGTTTCACAAAATACAACACAAATATGCAATGCCTTCTACGAGTGTACGCCCACCTAATTCGTCAAGTGAATTCTTATGCTTTAGTCGCCCGTGTTGGTACCTATGGAGGATTTATACAATATAACATAGAAAAATGTAAACTTTCAACAGTTAAAGGAATTAAATAATTGCTAACTAGATAATCATAAACTTAATTAAATATATGTAAAACTCCACAAAATTCTTTTCCTTTTAAAAGCACCATTCGTACCCCTAACTGCTATGTCACGTGGCGATTTTCAACTAACACCAATCGTGACGCTATTGAGACTCCTTGGTAACTATGTGCGAAATTTTCTGCATCGCAATTCGTAATGCGAGGAAATCTATAAATTTGAGCAACTACATGTGGAATTTTTTGCATCACAAACGTAATGCTATATAATTTGTACATCTTGGTGACTACATACGAAATTTTTTGCATCGTAAATGTAGTGCTAGATGATCTATAAATTTTAGCAACTACAAGTAGAATTTTTTGTATTATTATATAGTGCTAGATAACTGATAAACTGAGGGTATATGAATGACTCTTGAAAATTCTTTTCTAGTAAGTGCCTTAAGCACCAAATCGCTTTTCTTTCAAAACTTTATGCTAGAGCTCGTAAGCTCAGTTTACATGAAAACTGTTTTGTTTCGAAATTTCTTTGAAACACATATAATAACCTTTTCAACTAAATAAGAACTTGTATGAAATCATTCATTCATAAACGTTTGAACAATCAATAAAATTACAATGTGAAATACAAACTTTCATAGTGCGAGTTAGTATACTCAGACACACCAAAGTTAACTTTTTTTACTTTTTCAAGTTATTCACTTGATAATTCTCTTAGGCATTTCATCAAATATATTATCTACAATTCAATACATTTTAAACATACTTCAATCCATACTTAATTAGGGTTTCATCTACATAAACCCTAACTCCCATGTCTTGCATGATTTCTATTAGATTAAGTTTCCCTTTTTGTTTGCTATGGTTCTACTCTTAATGAACATCAAAACCCCATCAAATTCCTATAAAAACCAACTCAATCTTCAACATATATAACTAACTCAACTAACTACATACTTGAAAGAAAACTATGAAAACTCACCTTAATCTTGTTTAGGGTTTGATCTTCTAGCTTAGATCACCCACTACAACAAAACAGGTCAACCATACCGAGCATTGCCCAGTATGGTTGACTATCTATACCGGGCAACCCGCCCGGTGTGGTTGTTACCGGTATGGATACTCCGGGAAAGTGCCCGGTATAGATATATTAACGTAACAGGTCAGCCCATGGGTTAACCCGTAACGTGTCCAAAATCTATATAGGGCACCATCCGGTATGGATATTAATTATCCATATTGGGCAGCTACCCGGTATGGTTAATTTTATCCATACTGGGTAGGTGCCCGACATGGAAAATATTTTAATTTAATTAAAAAATATGTAATTTAATATTACAATAAAACTATCCTGGTTGGTATGGAAAATATTTTAATTTAAAAAAATTAAATTAAAAAATATGTAATTTAATATTACAATAAAACTAATAATGTACATAAATGTTAAAAATATATATTATTTAATATATATGTTAGCAACATTTAAATTACATACTTTAAAATTAAACGTACATTGTGAAATGTTATAATAAATAGTCAGTACATAATCCTAAAATACAATATATTTAAAATGCAATATATTTTTTACTTGCCAAGCAATCAAAAAATTAAATCTCCTTTACTACTATCAACTTCACTAAACCACCTCTAGATCTCTAAGTAGTTCTTGGCATCAAATGTGTTAACAACTTTATACACCAAATAAAAGATAGAGCCACCCATGCATAATAATCAACAACTTGAAACCAAAACTAAACGCAATAACATGTCCTGACCATTATTAAATCCAATAAGCCCAAAGCTCAGCACATTTCACAAGCAACAAATAGAATGTCAAATATGTTTCACTACCACCCACACACGTTATAACACATTTTAACACTACAATTAACTCCACTAAACCGCCTCCACACCAAAATACTCGCTTTGCACAGCTATCACCAAATGTGAATACAAATTAATGACTTAAAACTCTTAAAACAACTTCCCCTATATCAACTCACTTGACTTCTATCATTCTGCTCATGAGTCCTGACAAATCACTAGAACACCATCACCCATTTTTACTAAAATGTGATGTAACTTCTACATCAAAAAACTAACTTTCCACACCTATCACCAAATGTGAATACAAATCTGCGACTTTAATGCATAAAACCTATTTCCCAAATTGCCTCACTCAACATCTATTGTTCTACTCATGACAAATCACTAGAACACCGCCACCCGTTTTCACTACCTCTACACACTCATCATATTCACTATTTCTACAACAATCTAAAATTCAACTCCCAACACAATATACACACACATAAACATCTATATACATATTAAATTGATAACAAATTAAACAAACACTACAAAATCATTAAAATTCAATCAATAAAAATAAAACTTACATGACATCAAAATAAGACAACCAAAAAACACACAAGATCAAAAGCACAATCTGCTTCTTGGCCTCCTTCACCAAGTCAACATAACATACAATATAGGGTTATTATCATTTTACCCCCTAAAATTGAAAATAATATCAAATCACCACTGGTTTTGAAAATAATAGCTAAAACGGTCCAACCGTTAGTTAACACAGTAAATCCATCAATGAACTAACAGATCCGTCAATTTGAAGGGTAAAAAGGTAAATTGGGGTTGACATATTAAATGGATTCCAATTGTTTCCAAAATATAATTTGTTAATTAAAAAAAATAAAAATAAATTAAGGACCACCAAGAATGTGCCACGTGTGATAGTGGTTTCCATACCCATCCATGCCTCTCCATCATCACCACTCATTACTCTCTTCCATTCATACCTCTCTGCCATTATTCTCTCCCTACAAACCAAAACCCTCCCACCGACTTTCTTTTCAATCGTCAATCTCTCACACCCCACTATTGTTGCTCTCGGTTTCTACAACTTAATTTCTTCTTCTCAGTCGTCAATCTTGGTGGTGTTCTGCTGCTACTCAGCCGTTTATCTTGGTGGTGTTCTGTTGCGATGTTCTACTTTAATCCTCAGCCGTCAATCTTTGACACTGGCGGTGTTCTGATGCTGTTTTTGATGGTAAGGTGGCGGTGTTCTTCATTATGGGCTCTTGGTGGCATTTTCATCATGTGCTCTCAATGGCGGTGGAGGCGATGTTCTACTGCTGCTCCTCTCTAAATCTTTGAGCTCCATACTCCGACATCATCTCTATCTCTAGATCTTCTTGCTGTTTTTTTTTTAATCATGTGCTCTCAGTGGTGGCGGAGGCGGTGTTCTACTACTGCTCCTCTTCGAATCTTCAAGCTTCATACTCCGACGCTGTCTTTATCTCCAAATCTTCTTGCAATTTTTTTTTTTTTAATTTTTTTTTATTATTTTTTTCCATTGTTTTTTATTAATGTAGATTAATTTGAGATTTATTTGGGTAACATGATGAAGAAGATTATTATGGGTTATGGTTGGTTTAATTGAGGTGGGTTTTGGTTGCAAAAGGTTTGATGGTTCGAACCGGTTGTGGTTGAAGAAGAAATTTTTTTGTTTTTACTTATTTTAATTTCATTATGATTAAATTTTAATAAGAATTCAAATTGGATTTATGTTGGTGAAAACTATGGGTTTGGTTTGAATATAAGAACATGAACCTTTTTTTTTTAATTTTTTAATAATTTGAATTTTTTAAATTCTTAAATAATTAATTATTGTAATTTTAGTGTATTATTTTTTAATTTTTTTAATGTTTTTTCAAATTTATCTCCACCATCCATCTTGAGATGGATGGTGGAGATCTGATAAATTTTTATAATTTTTATTTTTTTAAATTAATATATTTAATTTTTAAAATTTTTTTCAAATGAGATCTGCTATAAATTTTTTTATTTAATTTTTAGTTAATAATAAATATTATTTCAATTATTTAAAATTATAAATTATTTTTATATTTTTATATAAATTTAATTGAAAATTAAAAATTTTTTTATTTGTTTTTTTTTTTTGGTTATGAAAGGATAATTAGGTAATTGATTAATTTATTTTATTTTTTATTTTTTATTTTTAATATAATAAGGGTATTTTCCCCCTTCCATTCCGGAATAGACAGAGACTATAATAATCCTGCTGATTTCTGATGCTCTGCTTTGATCTGCTGACGGGTTAAACACTTAGACATGAACTCTGCTATTTCTCTCTTCATTCCTTTCCACTGGTAGTGGTCTTTCAGAGTCCGATACATTTTAGTGCTCTTTGGATGCATGATGTAGGCTGATGAATGGGCCTATTCCATGATCTCTCTCTTTAAATCTCCCACATCTGGCTCACATAATCACTACCCCAAAACCAGTGTTCCATCACTTCTCAAAGTGAAGCTACTTTGAAATGGGCTCCATCCTAGGTGCTAGCTCAATCTCAAACTCTATTTCTTTATCCAGTGGTAGCCCTAGAAGGTCTTCTGGAAAGACATCCGGAAACTTATTAACTATAGGAACCTCTATTAGTTTCAACTCAATTCTGTCAGATTCCACTGCATAGACCAAGCACCCCTGACATGCCTTCCTAAGCATCTTGTTAGCTTTTACCGTACTTATTAAACTCGTAGAGAGCATCTTTCTCACACCACAGAAAATGACATATGGTTTCCTAAGTCTGCTGAACTTAACTTCTTTTCTATAACAATCCACAGTGGCACGATGCTTGGATAGCCAATCCATGCCTAAAATAACATCAACATCATAGATGTCTAGCACTATCAAATCTACCTCAAATTCTTGGCCTGATATAATCATCTTACTTCCCATATAGACCTTATCCACTATAAGCGAATCACTTATGAGAAGTGACACTACCACAATACAATCTGCCAGACTCACCTTTACTCTGACTCTACCCATAGAGCCCTCAAAAACAAAAGAATGGGTGGCTCATGGGTCAATCAAAACGTGAGCATCTATATCAAATAATAAAATGGTACATGTGACAACCTTTGGAGCTGCATCAGCCTCCTGCTGTGTCATTGCATAAACTCTGGCTTGGCTACGCGGTCTACCAGGCTGTCTTCTAGATGGCATGCTCCGACTGGGTCCACCACTTGGTCGCTTTGAACTTGTAGTTCCTCTAATCTGGGGGCCTCTTCTCTTATTTGCACGACCCCCACAGGGCTACCTCTGAACTATTGATCTGGCTTCTGATGGGCTTGATACGATTATATTAGGGTAGTCCTTTATAAAGTGGCCCTCCTAACCACACCTGTAGCGTTCAGTCCTGCCCTTTAAACATTTGCCTGTATGAGCGCTCCCACACTTGCTGTAGGTGGGTTGTGTCTTCTAACTTTGTCTACTTCTACACCCACCAGGTGACTGAACTAAACTCTAACTAGTCTGGGCCCCTTGACTCTAGCGTCGGCTCTCGGACCATGAGGGCTTCTGCTTACTCTTGACCACCTTACTGGATCCCCCTTACTGGTTACCTGTCTAGCTACGCTTCTGTTCAAATTTCTTAGGTTGAAGAGTGGATTCCACACTTCTTTTAACTTTGGTGGCTACCTCCACTAATTGCCCATATCTGGTGTGCACAGCTGAGGTCACATATGTCCTGACCTTGGAGTTTAAGCCTGCTATAAATCTATTAATATTCTATTCTTCATTTCCTACAATGAAAGGAACTAAGCGAACTAACTCTAAAAACTTCTTTTCATACCCCACTATTGAGGAATTCCTCTACTCTAATTTGAAGAACTCCTATATTCTTGCATCTTTATAGCTCTTAGGGAAAAATTTATCTGTAAACTCTTTCTTGAATTCTGCCCAAGAGACCCCGTTTGGGCGTGCCCTCTGATGCGCCTTCCACCAATCTTTTACTCGATCTTTAAACAAAAAGGCTGAATAAGTTACCATTTTCTCCTCTATGCACCCCTCACTTGAAATATCTCCTCATTTGTCTCAATCCATGACAGTACACGCTCTGGTTCACCTGTTTCGTCATAGGGCTTGATGCCTAATTTACGAGCGTGCTCTATGGATACATCCGTCTCACGCAGTTGATGAGCGCCACTGCCAAAACCTGTGCCATCTGCTTTATATTTACTTGTGCAGGTTCTGATCCTTTGGGTTACTGAGGTTCTGGATGGGAGGAATTAGTTGGCACATTAACCGACTTATTAACGTGCTCTATCCTAGGTGTGGGTGCTTCTGCAATTGTCCTCCTCGTCCTTGGGCGATCAAGACGTTGCATATTTCTGTTCTATTTCAAATATTCATAAAGAGACATGAAATGCATGAGTTAGAATACTAACAATGCATGAAGACAACTCTAGAATCATGCAATGATCAACTAGAATTTGTATAACTCATGCAATTTGAAAAAGTCTCATACATAAAATAACTTCGAAGCACTTTCTAACTTTATCTCAAACTTTACAAAACCGGGCTCTAATACCAACTTGATGCAACCCAATCCAGATCTCCTTTAGACTAGTATCTGGTAGGCCTCGCCTGGTACTCTAACAGAGCTCTCTTAAACCATACTAAACGACTAAAAGAAATCCGCGGAGTGAACCCTTAAACTTGCCCGTTTCAAACTTTGCTTTGAAGTTATTTCGATCTCATTTCTTTATACATAGTTAGGTTGGTTTTATTTCAAACTCGAACTTTGTTATAAGTTTTGTAAATTCAGTTTAAGACATATAAGTGA
The DNA here is from genome assembly GCA_022984855.1 of Dimocarpus longan. NCBI lineage: Eukaryota > Viridiplantae > Streptophyta > Magnoliopsida > Sapindales > Sapindaceae > Dimocarpus > Dimocarpus longan. Next base: position 3,253,473 of record CM041026.1, read on the forward strand.
CCCTATTTGTTTTCGAAATCTAAAACCATTTTAACGGAAAAACGACAGCATAACAGCTACATTTACAAAGTTTCCAAATTTTCTTGCTTTTTAAAGAAAAATACACTCCCGATATTCTTATCATAACCCAACTTCTCATTTTTCACAATCATGCGTTTCAAAACTCAATCATTCATTCTCATAAAAATCACAATTGATGACCAAAGTATTTCATGCCATAAGAGGCTATACAACGTTATTTACATCACAAAAATATCATAATACACGTTATTAAATTAGTGTCACAAAAAATGTAAAATGATGTATGCAAACATTTAGTTTCTAGATTTATGAAAATATAAATATGATCTATGTCATGGAACCGTCGAGTACACGCCCACCTATATCAACGAAGAAGCTTTTTTACCTCGATAACCCACGGAAAGTACCTGCGGAAGGTTTATAATAATACAACACAGAAAAATGTAATCTCGAAATAATTAAAGCAATTTTACAATTATTAACTAAACAATTATCAACTCATTTTAGTATGTATAAATTTCAACATAAATCTTTTCTTTCTAAATTCCTTGCTTTCTAAAAGCACCATTTGTACCCTTAACTATTCGAACCACATGGCGACTAGACTTGATGCTCTATGTGGTATGTCACATGGCAATTTTTAACTGACACCAACCGTGACACTACTAAAACATCTAGGCAACTACGTGTGGAATTCTTTGCATCGCAAACTGTAGTGTGAGATACTATATAGTCTTGGCAATTACGTACGAAATTTACTTCATCGCAATCATAGCGCAAGGTACTATATATTAATCTTGGCAACTATATATGAAATTTTCTACATAGCATATTGTAGCACAAGATAATCTCTAATTTCAAGGTTGTACGCATGGCCTTTGAAAACTCATTTATACTAAGTACAATAAGCACCAAATATTTTTCTTTCAAAACTTTAAGCTAAAGCTTGTAAGCTCAATTTGTATAAAAGTACATTTATTTCGAAATTTCTTTGAAACCCACTTAATACCTTTCTCGTCAATTAAAGAACTTGTACAATAGAAATCATTCATAAATCTTTTAATAACCAATAAAATTACATTATGTAACACAATATACATAGTGTGCGTTAGTAGTACTCACTTGAATCCAAAGCTTGACAAAGAGCTTCAATGGGTTCCTCATGCTCTACTCAGTTGTTCCTCACCTACACATTACATTCTCATTCAAGATATGCTAAAATAAACTACTCAAAGCTACAAATAGAGCTTCCAATACAACTAACACATTACAACACCATTTTGGCTACAACTCTCCCATCTTACTTCTAACTTAACCAACGCTTTAAAATTTCAATTTCTTTCCATGAATCTCATTTATTATCACTTGAGAACACCCTCATACACTCGAAATAATTTTCTGAAGGTCCAAACGAAAAATCATAATTTAAGACCCTTCTTAGCCGAACCTATACTAGAGAGCAATCCCTAGCTTTTTTTTTTTAATCTATTTTTACTCCAATCATCTCCGTAACTCTCATTTAGGTTAGCCATAAAGCAAATTCGAAAAGAAACGGCCACTAGGTGGAGGTTTTTAGCCAAAAACCCCTATTTTTCACTACTTTTTCATGCCAAAACTTACCATTTTCACATTGTATTTGAGTAAGTGCAGTGCAGTCGGTGCATGAGATGCATGATTGACTAGCACTGGAATCCGAATAATATACGCATAAGATGCGTGGGTGAAAAGCCACCGTAAATTGATGTGTGAGTATTAATTGAAATCAAATTAGCACCTGACATGGGGCAAAACATGTGTACTGGGTCCACATGTCGCACATGGCAGTGTAGTGCAATCATATTTTAAAATATTCGTGATTTTTGCGATATTTACGTCAATATTTTCGTAAATCAAGGATATCGATATCGATATGGGGTGTAATCTCCTATCCGTCAAAATATCCTGAAAATATCAAGAAATATCCGGGATATTTTCGTAAAATATCCTTTCCGTGAGCTTGTAGTATAAATTGTACAAAATATCGAGGAAATTTTTGAAAATATCCGTAGAATATCCGTGAAATATCCTGGAAATATCGGTTAAATTTTCATAAAATAAAAGTGAAATTTAAGCATTTCAAATAAGAATTTGTTAAGCTTTTAATCTTTTATTAAATAAATAAAAGGAATAATTACAAAAAAGACGCATTTGGTAAGGATAACTTCAAAAATAATATTTCTTGTTTTATTGTTATAAAAAAGACATTGGGTGGACAAAAATGTCCTTAATAAAATGATATTAATTTGAATAACTATTGGGATTCCCAACCTTAAAGTTGGAAATCTCAACCTCTATGTTGGGAGCCCCAATCTTGATTTCACATCCAGATTGGGAATCTCAACCCTAAAGTTGAGATTCCGAATGTGAATTTGAATCAAGATTAGCACTCCCAACCTTAAAGTTGGAGAATATGGATTTGAATCAAGATTAGCACTCCCAACCTTAAAGTTGGGATTCCCAACTTAAAGATTGAGAATATGAACTTGGATGTTTTATCAAGGTTGAGATTCTCTACCTCGAGGTTGAGATTTTCAACTTCGAGGTTGGGATTCTCAACCAGATCGTTTGGTAGAAAGAGTGATCGATAAAAAATGATGGGTCAAATGTATTTTCGTCCAAAAAAGGACATTGTGCAAAGATTTAAACAATTAAGGTTATTTTTTAAATAAGTTATCAAAAATAGGTTAGTTTTCAATAAAACCCTAAATAAAATAAGTTTTCAACCCACATGAATAATCTCATTTTCATCAGAAATCTCATTATTATATTTCATTTTGTAGTCAAGCTCAAACATCTCATAATTGCTATTCTATTTTAAAAACAAAAACTCCTAAGCCCTTGTTATTGATAGAATTCATAATGAAGACAATGATGCTGATGATGGTGATAATAGTGATGGTGATGATGATAATGATGACGACGATGATGATGACAATGGAGGAAATAATGATGCTTTTACTCAAAGAAATGATACCGATACAGGTTTGTCATTAAGCCCATTTACTTGTGAAGAACAATACACTAATTGCACGCAAGATGAATACCATGGGTGTAGAGCTGCGGGTCCAGGCACAGAGGCTATTGGTAAGGATTATACAAGGAGAATCCATAAAATATAGTTAGGGATGTTATCATCCAATGAAGATAACATTTCAACTACTTTTGAATTTATGAGTTTAAGGTCTAGTGATGATGGCCATAGAAATGATCCTTACACACAATTTTTTATCTATGGACAGATGGTGGGAAGAAATCAAGAAACTTATTCATAGCATGTTCGTGATTATATTCAAAACCATTCAAATTATATGTCATGGTATCAATATTGTATAAATCTAAATGCTAGCTATACCATCTATGAACCACCTAGGACTTCATTTTGGTATTAAAATTTGCATGATTTATGTGATACAAATTAATTGAAAAGTTTTAATGGAAGCTTTTTATATTTTCATATATCCCCTCTATATATTATATCCATATTTATACCTTTTAGTTGTTACATTTTAGATAGAATATGATTTTTTTTAAATATAATATGATTTTTAGTTGTAGAAATGATTATTTTAACATTACCAAAAGTTTCATTAAAAAATATTATGTTTTTAACTAAATTTTCATACTTTCCGTAAATTTTACATAAATTTCCGTCGATATCGATATTTCTGCCTAATCGTAGTACCGATATTTCCGTCGATATCGATATTTTCAACATTGGGCACAACACTATAAATTCTCGATGAACACGGCAGTGGAACCAGTGCATAAAAGTTGTGCATAGGTGGCTATTTCATGTTCACAAAGAAATAAGTTTTATGTTAAAATAACATTAAAAATAAAAAGAAAAAGTAAAAAAAAAAAAAAAATTTATGCGTTTAAATGGCGTGAGCAAACCTAGAGCAATTTTTTGAATAGTTTACCAGGCTTGCTCACATGTAGCCACTTGGCAAGCTATTTATTTATTTTTATTTTTTATTTTTATTTTTTAAAAAAGGGCCCTTCATTTTTATTTTATCATAATTTCCAGGGTTTTAAGTTTCTATTTCTTTCGTAATTTTTTTTAAATTGTCCACGTGATTGGAAAATAATTCTTGGGTTTGAAAATAAAAAATTGGGTTTACAACCCAATCCATTTGATGGAGGTTCTTGATAATTAAATCGGATTAATTTAGAGCCTAAGAAAACCCATAAAAACTTTTAGAGCCCACGAAGACTATAAGTGAAGGCCAAAGAATGTCTTGATTAATTTATATAATCTTGAAATTAGATTTAGGTTGTTAAAACCAAAAAACCCGATCATATACATGTTATTTATTTAATTATTTTTATGAGATGAATGGATAAATATATAACATGTACATGCATAAAAAATATGTTTTATAGAATAGAGGGTATCTATTCATTACATTATAACATGACATACATCATATGTATTATTTTATTTTACTATTAAATTGTTTATTAGTATAAATAGAAGAATAATACATAAAATGTCTTTTAAATAATTTGAATTGATTTTAATAGAAAATCATAGGTTTTAAATTAGAAATTAGATTTCAATAATTAGCATTCATAATGTGGATTAGATTTTAATTAGTTAAAATCAAGTAACTTCATATTAAATCTAGTCTTTATAATTTTGATTATTTATATTAGATTTATAAATTGAATTAGATTTTTAAGTGTTAAAAATCAGGTAATTCATTAAGTGTTAATAAGTTTCAGACTTTATCAACACACAAATTCTTAGTAACTTAGATTATCTTCTTAGCCGTTAATAATCTAAGACGATGACTAAGAATATTAAATAGAAAACCCTTATTCTAAATAGTGAGTGGGAGAGGGATATATAACAATATATCTCGCGGTCTCCATCATTAGTTCAACACCATGAAACTTAAATGACACCTTGAGACTGCTTTGTTATCGTCCCCCTGTGGGTGATGTCCATTTAAGTTGATCAAGGTTGACTTCCTAATGGATAGGATTTCTAGATGTATCTTGGGATTGACCTACCCTACGGCGGCAATTCTTGAGTTAAGTCTAAGGAATCCGAAATGATAGGTTACACTCATAAAGGAAATACTTAATTATTAATTATTTTCCTGACCGAAAAAAGGGTAGTTAAATAATATAGGAATAAGAGTTATTTTGTTATACTATTTAATCGAGAATGTCTCAGTATAACATACAAATATTTGACCTACCTTACGGCGGCACTTATTTGTGGAATGTTAGATTATCGTGGCATAGTAATTATTTTCTAGGGTATTTTCTAATTTATTATTCGTGTATCATGCATCACGTTTAGTTTTATGCCAAAATTATATGATATTAATTTTTGCAAATTGACATTAAATGTTTGTTATTTTATTTATTTTCAGCAACGGTATCTCCGTTGATTTCTATACTTGCTAATGATAAATTAAACGGGAAAAATTATGTCAAATGGAAAAGTAACATGAACGCAGTCCTGGTCTGTGAAGACCTTAAATTTGTCACGACTCAACTTTGTCCTCCCTATGCAGTAGAAAATGCTGGACATACTGTGCGTGAGGCCCATCAAAATGGGTCACAGCTGATGAAAAGGCCCACTGTTATTTGTTAGCAGGGATGTCCAAGGTGCTTGCTACCAAGCACGAGGCAATGACAATAGCAACTCAAATACTGGAGTCATTGCAGGACATGTTTGGGCAACCTTCTGAGCAGCAACGACATGAAGCTGTTCGTGCTGTTATGATTGCTAGGATGAAAGAGGGTACATTTGTTCGAGAGCATATCTTGAAAATAATGACCCATTTCAACACAGCTGAAAGCCATGGTGGGGCTATAGATGAGCGTAGCCAAGTGAGTATGATACTGGAAACTCTTTCGAAGAGTTTCACGTAATTTAAGAGCAACTATGTTATGAACAAGTTGACTTACTCACTCATGCAGTTGCTTAATGAGCTCACTACTTATAAGTCAATGAATAAAGACAAAAATAAGTCTAGTGAAGCAAATGTTGCTGAGACTTCTTCTTCTGGTAAAAACAAGAGGAAGAGAAACACTGGAAAGGCTAAGGCTAATATTAAGCCTAAGAAGCAAGCCACTCAGAAGAAGAGCGAAAAGGGATCCAAGGCCACTAAGCCCAAAGGAAAATGTTTTCATTATGGTGTTGATGGGCATTGGAAGAGGAACTGTCCCAAGTACCTCAAGGAGCTTCAAGAGAAGAAGATGAAAGGTAAATGTGATTTACTAGTCATTGAATCTTGTTTAGTGGCGAATGATTCATCCCCTTAGATAATTGATTCAGGAGCCACTAATCATGTTTGTTCTTCTTTGCAGTTGATTGATTCATATAAGTAGTTTAATGAGGGTGAGTTCAACATGAGAGTAGGGACTGGGGAAGTAATTTCAACAAAGGTAATGGGAGAAGTTAGACTTCGTTTCAATAATAATTGTAGTATTGTAATGAACAATATTTATTTTATTCTAGGTTTTAAGAGAAATTTGATTTCTATATCTAAACTTTTGGAATTTAATTATTTTGTTTCTTTTGGTAATAAATCAGTTATTATTTTAAGAAATGGTTTGAAAATGTGTTCAGGGATGCAAGAAAACAATTTATATGTATTAAGACCGTTAATGCATAACCCACTGCTTAATACGGAAATGTTTAAGGTTGAAAAACCAAAAACAAAACGACAAAAGATTTCTCATAGTGATGACACATATCTTTGACATCTAAGACTTGGTCATATTAATCTTGATAGATTAAACAGACTTGTAAAGAGCGGACTTAAAGATGGATAATTTACCTGTATGTGAATCATGTTTAGAAGGTAAAATGACCAAAAGACCTTTTACTGGAAAAGAGCTTAGAGTTAAGGAACCGTTAGAGTTTATACATTCGGATGTCTGTGGTCCTATGAATGTTAAATCTAGAGGCGGTTATGAATACTTCGTCACATTTATTGATGATTATTCAAGATATGGGTATGTTTACCTAATGCAATGGAAGTCATAAACTTTTGAAAAATTCAAAGAGTTTCGAGCTGAAGTTGAAAATCAATTGGGTAAAACATTGAAAACTCTACGATTAGATCGTGGAAGCGAGTATCTCGATACAGAGTTTGAAGACTACTTGCTTGAGCATGGGATTTTATCCCAATTGACTGCTCTTAGAGCACCCCAGCAGAATGGTGTTGCAGAAAGGAGAAATTGAATCTTTTTGGACATGATAAGATCTATGTTTAGTTATTCATCATTACTTAGTTCATTCTGGGGATATGCATTGCAAACTGCAATGTATATTTTGAATGTTGTGCCATCTAAGTCAGTTCCAAAGACACTTACGCATATGGGGGTGTCCAGCACATGTGTTGAAGAACAAGACTGGGAAGTTGAAACCACGTTCAAAAGTTTGCCTATTTGTAGGTTATCCTAGACAGACTAGGGGCAGACTCTTTTATAGTTCTGAAGAAAACAAAGTATTTGTGTCGGTAAATGTTACTTTTCTTGAAGAGAACTATATGAGAGATAACAAACCTCGAAGTAAAGTTGTACTCGAATAGTTACTTTCTGGGTCAAATAGTACCGTGTCAGTAAAAGTTGTTGACAATGACATAATTCAGACCACGTCTGAACGTCAGATAGATTCTCGTCAGAATCATCTACCACCTTATCGTAGTGGGAGGGTTATTAGACCACCAGTCAACTACAGAGAGATTGGAGAGGCACAAATTGTTATCTCTGATGAGAGTGTAGATGATCCATTGACATATCATGATGCAATAGAAGATTCTGATAAGGAGGAATGGCTTAAAGCCATGAATCTCGAGATGGAGTCTATGTACTTTAACTCAGTCTGGGAACTTATGGATCAACCAGATGGGATAAAACCCATAGGTTGCAAGTGGATCTACAAGAGGAAGAGAGGAGTGGATGGAAAGGTTGAAACCTTTAAAGCTAGACTAGTGCAAAGAGTTATACCCAGAAAGAGGGAGTTGACTACATGGAAACTTTCTCGCCAGTAGTTATGCTTAAGTCCATTCGGATTCTTCTTTCCATTGCTGCATGTCTCGATTATGAGATTTGGCAAATGGACGTCAACATTGCGTTTTTGAACAATAATCTTGATGAAAGTGTCTATATGGTACAACCAGAGAGATTCGTGTCCCAAGGTCAAGAGCAAAAAGTTTTCAAGTTGCAAAGGTCCATTTATGGACTTAAGCAAGCATCTTAATCTTGGAATATAAGGTTTGATACTTCGATCAAGTTTTATGGTTTTGAGCAAAATATCGATGAACCTTGTGTATACAAACGGATAATCGATAAGAAAGTGATTTTTCTTGTACTTTACGTTGATGATATTCTACTCATTAGGAATGATATTAGAGTATTGTCAGACGTAAAGAGTTGGCTCGCTAGCTGTTGACGTCCAGATTTGGATCCTAGTCAATGAGGTTCGTTTTGGGCCCAAACTGCAACCTTGGATAGTGAATATTGAATATGCAAGGTAAATAAGCAAAAGAGAGGAGGTCAGAGGCAAGGAGAAAAACACACGGAGATTTTAGAGTAGTTCGACCTAAAAAGATGCTTTCATCCACTGTTCACTCTCTTACTATTTAAGCAAAGTAACGATACTCAAAAGATCGTCCTCTTTTACAATGAAAATCTTTCTCTATTTATAGAGAAGTGAGAGGTGCTACAGTAAAACAGAATAAGAGAAAAGCATACAATAAACTGAAATTATAATGATGGACCGTATTTAATGCGCTGGGATTACATTCAATGTGGCTGACAATGCATTTAATGCGGCCGAAATTACATTAAATACGACTGAAACTGTCACTTTTGGGCTCTGTCCGAGCGGGATTTCAGGCGGCTAATCTGTACGGGTCAGGTAAGGCCACCGTAATCTTGGCTATAGTCTCTAGAGGAGATGGCGTGCATGGCACGCTTTGAGCTGTATCTTGCATGGCATCTTCGACTTATGTTGGTTCGCAGTTTGGGGGTTATGGCGGAGATGGACTTTCCAGCGGACTGAATATTTAGTTAAGCTGGCAAACATATAAGCTTCTGACGGACCGAGCACTTTGAGAGTTAGAGGGACAGTTCATGAATTAATTCTTCCGTGACCAGTCATAATATTAGGCAAACAGTCTTATGAACGAGCAGGTATACGAGTACGCTTAGCAATCACCGAACAATTGGGCGGATAATTCTGAAAGAACAAGCCTAGGCGAAATAGATCTGTTGATCACCCTTCGGCGATTAGCTTAAGCGAACGGGTCTGGCGAGCAGCATAAGTGAATAGATATGGCGATCGACCTGGGCGAACAGATATGGCGATCAGCCTGGGTGAACAGATATAGCGATCAACATTAAGGATTGGTACTGACTGCAGTCGTATGCAGGACAACAAACAGATTACTGATCGGGCTACCAATACTATTTACGAGTAGATTGAAAATAGAGGGTTGGGATATGATTGTAAATAGAGGGTAGGTCTAATGGACAGGTCTGTTATCGGCAAGGTGGTCGAAAAGAAGGAAAGATCGTTAAGCCTTTGGACCATTGGGCCTGTACTGTAGATCTCCCTTGACCCAATCGATTTGATCGCTAAATTATCCATAACATAAGCCCCCTAGCTCTTTGTGCCTTATCGAGGACTAGGAGCTACTAGTCCATGAACGAGCAAACGTGGCGGGAATAGTTATGCCACTTTTTGAATTTTGCTTTATTACTAGGCCACGTGGAGCTGCCCCAGGCAGTGGTTATGAGTCACACCACACGCTGTAGGCATTTAATGCACGTCTCTCAACTGACATGTTGCATGATGGCAAAATCCGAGAATCGCGCCGTACTATCATATTAGGGGTGGTTACATAGTTGTCTTGATCTAACGATTAGGGCTTAGCTGTTTTTTAAGGAAAGGGACGCTCAATTTCCTTCTCTTCTGGCATTTTCAAAAATTAGAAACTCCATCGTTGCTTGTCTTCTTCCCGATTTCTTACCGTCATTTGTCGATTTTCAATCGAAGCCATCAGTCATCATCACATTCAAGGTAAGGTTTCTTCTTCTCTTTTTCTCTCTCCTTCCTTTTTTTTTTTACATGGCATTCCTTCTTAAAAAATCTGGGCTGATGCTGGTGGAGCATTTCCGTGTTGCCTCTGGTCTGCTTGGGCCTGAAATACCTGTAAAACAATTTTACATACTTTTCTTCTTCCTTTTCTCTCCTTTTCCCCATTTCCCTCTCTTTTTTAGCTTGGGAGGTTTGTCAAACGAGGCCTCTCTTGCCTCTTGCTGGCTTCCCAGGCGCACGACTTGACACTTAGGGATAGTAGACTTAGGTTCTTTTTGTCTCCTAGGTCTAGTTGGCTGTTAGCGGCCTAATTAGCTACTTCTTTTATAGATGTCAAGTCGTGGATGCCAATATCAACGAGTCATGTCCAGCGAAGAGGGCTCCGAGGAGGGTTCCTCTCAGCAGGGTGGAGATTCTCTAAGCGCAACTACCTAGGGCGACGGGGATGCACTAAGTTTCTCTGGGCGAGAAGAAGCTGCTGCTCGCGAGTCCTTTTATCAACACGACTCTTCTGTTACTCGTGAGAAGCTTGAGACCATAGCTAGAATGTACGGTTTCCCTTCTGGGTGTCGTATCATGGTCTCTGCTCATTATGATCACGCGACGCATCCTCCTGAGGGGTTTACAGCGATCAGTCGTCAACATGTAGACCTAGGGTTTAGGTTTTCGGTTCCGCAATACCTAATCGACTTGTTGAACGATCTGGAAATAGCCCCTTTCCAACTCACGCCAAACTCTTATGCCCAAGTAACCACTTTAGCTTGTATTTTTCTTAAGAACGGCCTTCTGCCACCGACCTCGAACATAATCCAAAGGCTCTTCTTCTTCAAATCCACTACCAGCCCTAAGGCCAAGAAACGGGATGGTATTTATTACATGGCCACTCGTAACTCGCCTTATAATGCATTCTTGCCAAAGAAGGTTGGCAGGTCAAATGTAGGGGACTATAAGTCCCATTGGTTTTATGTGTCCTGTCTGTCCCTGTTGAAACTTGTCAACTTTGACTTCACCCTCAATCCTGGTGAGCGTATTTCTGCTTGCTACTCTTCCATGCATGCATGTACCATTTTTTTTATTGTTACTGAATTTTCTACCTTTATGCGCAGCTGTTAACAAAGGTTTGATTGGCCTTTCCGGCGAAGAATTAGAGGCGTTTTAGAAGTTCTTTGAGATCAAGGATTCATCAGACGATTATTTTTCGACGAATTATTTCTTGAGGGATTACAGGCTCGCACCTGGGATTGGAACCAAGCCCTTCAGTCTAGCATTGGACATTAGAGTGCGAAAGAGCTAAGAGGTTCTCTCTGTCTTCATAGGACTTGACGAAGGCGCTTTTGCCCCTATTTCAAAAAGCCCAAAACCATGGTGCATCTCTAGATGGACTCTCCTCCATTCCCGTTAGTATCTAAGTCGAAAGAGCCCGAAGTAGAAATAACTGGTACTAAGGGGCCCCCAGTCCAGACAACAGAGCCATCACACTCAGGGGCCGCCACATCCACTAAAAAGTAGGGGGTGAAATACAAAACTGTGGGGAAGAATACCATAGGGGCCATGGAGCCTCCTGCGAAACGTCAGAAGTATAAGGGCAAAACGCTTATTATAGGAGGGGTTGATGAGGAGCAGGCCCAGGAGGCTGATGTAGGGGAATATTTTGATGACCTGTTGGATCAACTACCAAGGCTGCTGGGACCTGACAAACCAGATGTCTATCAAAAACATGTTCGCAGTGACCAGTTGATCGCTTATGTCGCGCACTACAATGTGCTGGTAGACTCCATCATTGACTTTGTAACTTCTATTATCTTCATACCCACCGCTGACACATTTTTATTTCAGACATGGTTGGCATTGATGAAGATACGCAAGGACTTTCCTGACTTAGTGGGACAGAAAGCTTCACTGGAGGAGATGAATAGGAGGCTAGAAGCAGGAAATAAGAAGATCAGAGAAGAATCTGAAGTTGCCAAGAAAGCTATTCGCAAGCTTAAACAGCAACTCGAAGGCACCGAAGAGTCCTTGGCTCACGAGAGGAAGCTTCGGGACATCACTGCCTCATCGCTCAAACAGGCCACCGAGGACGTAGATAGGGTTACGCAGGAGGCCATCTCGTAGAAGAGAGGAGTCGTAGATGCTGAGAAGAAGGCTGACTTGATGATGTAGGACCTAAACATAGTAAAGGGTAATCTTGCTCATATTAGAGAATTGCTCAGTCAGTTTGAGGCCCGGGTCGTGCAGGCTCAGAATGAGGCAATTGAGAATATGAGCAACAAGTTTCTGTATACATTGTGGAAAAACCATCCTAAGCTTGACGTCTCCTTTTATGGGGAAGAGGCAGTGAAAGAAGTGAAAAGGTACGTGGCTCTCGCTGCTAAAGAAGCTCAGGCAAAGACCGTAAAGCCTGTCTAGAAGGGGATCATTCCTACAACCCCTCAGAAGAGCTCTGCGCCTTCAACTGCTTAAGTAGGCATCACTCAAACCTAGGGCGGTTCCTCTTCAGGTCCTCAAAAGTTTGTACCAAGGGGGGAACAGGGATCATCTTCACAAGGAGCCCCCAATGAAAAGGATCCGAAGAGTACTCTTGCCAGTTCTTCCAAAGCCCCTTAGAGTAGCTTAATATAACATTTGTCCTCCCTACTGATAGAGCTTATTTTTTAACATTGATGCTATTGATATTATTTTCATTTAATTTCATAATGCTTTACTCTTGTTTTTTAATCAATATGGGATTCCTGCTGATTTGCTTTGTTATTTTTTGAGCCCTATATGCATCGCCATAATAGATCACGAGCAGATACACATAATAGAATGGACGATGAATTGGATAAATAATGAGCTTGACCGCTCGTATAGATACCTTCTAAGGTACAAAGCCAGAAAAATAATTCTCCGGGTTGTGAATGTACCCTTAGATTTCTTAATCGATAGCCCTTGGTATAAATCGTTATTCAAATAGTAGGAAGGAACCCTAGCGGACAAATCAGTGACTCAATTCCTCTTGTTAAATAAATAGCACCTCGTTATAAACAGCGGGTTAGTTGGCTCAATCGCGAGCATTAACCGACAATAAGTAAATCGGCTTATGCAGCCATGCAGCTGTAGCGTATACAACATTTGACAATATTTTATGAAGTAATATGATTTGAGAAGAAACCAGATCATAAATATGTGAAGCTGTTCGCAGATCTTTTTCATCATGACCAAAACTAGTAGAGGTTGTGCTCGAAAGGTAGGGACTCAAGCATATACAGCCAGCTGTGCTCACAAGGTTAAACCTGAGCCTCTACAGCGAACCGCGCTCACAAGGTCGATACCTGAGCTATACGGTCTATTGAACCTCTCAAGCTGCGCTCACAAGGTCGGAGCCTGAGCATTTACAGCGAGAGTTATAGAGGTTGAAACCTCAACTACGCTCACAAGGTCGTAACCCGAGCATTTACAGCATATTCAGGGATGAACGCTCAGTGATTGAGCCTCTTTTCTGTTCTATTCATGTACGATGATTCAGGTTGTGGGGTGTGTCGAACAACCTATAGAGGGGGAGGCCAATCTACGATCGACGATTAGGTGCGCAGGCTCGTGGTCGTTTTAACCCCTCTTACCTCGTAAGACAGGTGTGGGGTCGATATCCACTGATATTCAACCCCTTATCCCTACAAGGCTAGCAAGTGTTTGAGCTTTAAGTTGGTTTCCCGCCTTTCACGGCTTGCGTACCTCACACGTAAGAACACACATGAGCATTTCGCGTTTGCAGTAATTCATAATAATCAATAAGGAGCTTTTATTGCGTCTGTACATGATTAGCTTTACCAAAATAACAGAATAGTAATAAAACTACAATGATTATGTATAACAGGGCCTCAAGTGGGTAGCATTCCATGCCCTCGGAAGCATTGCTCCGCTTATGTCCGCAAGGTGGTAAGCTCCGTTCTTTAAATCTTCGTGGATCATGTAGGGTCCCTCCTAATTGGGACCTAGTACACCTTCACTGGTTTTGCGAGCGCCGGGTAGGACTTCTCGTAGTATAAGGTCACCTGGTTTGAATTGACATACCCGTACCTTCTTGTTGTAGTGCTCCACCATCCTTTACTGGTAGACGGCTACTTTAAGACGAGCAGTTTCCCTAAATTCTTCGAGCAGGTCTGAGCTAGCGGCCAGGAGCTGGTCATTTTCTTTAGAATTAAAACTTGCTCTTTGCTAACTGAAAACTTCAAACTCCACAGGATTATGGCCTCGGACCCATAAACCATTGAGAAAAGGGTTTCTCCTATGGTGCTGCGAGCAGTTATTCTGTAAGCCTACAACACCTTCTGTAATTCATTTACCCATGCTCATTTTCTAATTTCAAGCTTGGTCTTCAGAATCTGTTTAATGATCTTGTTGATTGCTTTCACTTGACCGTTAGCTTGCGGATGGTCTACTACCGAGAAGCTCTTGGTAATGTCGAGGTTGTTGCAAAATTCCTGAAACTGCTCTCACGAGCTACTGGGGGACACCACATCTACAGATAATGTTATCCCACACGAACTTTTCAATCTTCATCATGGAAATCTCAGCCAATTCTTTTGCTTCCACCGACTTCGTGAAATAATTAACTGCTACAACGGCGTACTTGCATCTTGCTCGGCCTATTGGGGGGGCCTGATCAGGTCCATGCCCCAGATAGCGAAGGGCCATAGGCTGATCATTTGCCAGAGATAGGCTGGCGGTGCTCGGGGAACTTTGGAGAATCTTTCACATTTATCACATTTCCTCACCAAGTCAACGGCATCTTGCTTCATGGTTGGCCAATAAAATCCTTGTCTGAGTGCCTTCTAGGCTAGGGAGAGTCCCCCAGCATGGTTACCGCAATGTCCCTCGTGAATGTCACTAAGTAATGCGGTGTAATCCGGTCGGTTGATACATCTGAGCAAAGGAGCCGAAAGGCCCTTTTTATAGAGAATATCACCATACACACAGTATATTGTTGCCCTTATTCGCAGGCGGTGGACCTCCATCCTATCTTCTGGTAGCTTCCCCTCTTGCAGATAACTAACCAGTGGGTTCATCCATGAATCTACTTCCACCATCAGGGTCATTACTTCTATGCCAGGCTCGGTACTTGGCTTTGGCAGGAATTCTACGGGTACATTTCTAGCAAAATCTGTGTCATGAGTTGTTGCTAAGCGGGCCAATGCATCTATGTAGGAGTTCTAAAAGCACGAAATCTGATTCAACTCAAATCTTTTGAAAACTCCCAATAGCTCTTGAACCTTCTGCAGATAGGCTGTCATTTTTTACCCTCTGGCTTGATACTCACCTCATATTTGACAGACCACCAGTTGAGAATCGCTGAATATTCTAAGTCGCTTAGCCGGTATTATTCTGGCCAAGCGAAGCCCTGCTAACAGTGCTTTGTATTCTGCTTCATTGTTAGTTGCTCTGAGACCAAACTTGAGTGCACAGAGGAACTTACTCCCGTCCGGGCTTATTAGTAGAATTTCTGCCCCTGTGCTCCTTTCATAGGAGGACCCGTCCACGAATAGTTCCCAGGATGGACCTTCAGAAGGTTCAGCCTCATCGTCCACAGGTCCGGTGAACTCAACAATAAAGTCTGCCAGTGCCTGCCCTTTGATCACTGACATTGATTTGAACTCAATGTCAAACTGGGTGATCTTGATGGCCCATTTGATGAGTCGGCCAGAAGTATCTGGTTTCTGGAGGATTTGCTTTAATGAATACTGCGTCAGGACTTCGATTTTGTGCATTTGGAAATAAGGGCATAATTTCCTAGATACCATCACCAGGCAGTACGCGAGCAATTCCATCGTACTTTGTTTCGGTCTCTACCAATTTTTTGCTAACATAGTAGACAGGGACCTGAGCTCTATTTCCTTCTTCCCTTATCAAAGCCACACTCAGGGCATATTGGGATGCCTCCAGGTAGACTGTCAGAGCTTCTTTTTCATTTGGTTTAGTCGGCAGCGGGGCTCGCCCTATATATTCTTTTAGTTGCAGGAACGTGGCCTCACATTCTTCTATCCATCTGAAATTCTTGGCCCTTTTTAACACCTCAAAGAATGGAGTACATTTATTAGAGGCTTTGGATACAAATCTGCTCAAGACGATTATCTGACCCTTCAAGCTTTGTATCTCTTTCACGCTGGTCGGTGATCTCATGTCCAGTAGAGCCTAGATCTTCTCTAAGTTGGCATCGATCCCTCAGTTATTCACGATGAAGCCCAAAAATTTACCTGAGGAGACTCCAAAAGCACATTTGAGAGGATTGAGCTTCATCTGATATCTCTTTAGGATCTGAAATATTCTCTCGAGATCTCGAATATGGTCGGTGGCTTGCTCAAATTTCACGAGCATGTCATCCACGTACACCTCCATTGTCTTCCCAATCAAATCTTTGAACATTCTGTTCACCAGCCTTTGATAAGTTGCCCTTGCATTTTTTAGTCTGAAGGGCATTACCTTATAGCAGTACAATCCCTGGTCTGTAATGAACGATGTACGCTCCTTAGCTTCAAAATTCATAGGGATTTAGCTGTAACTTGAGTCAGCATCCATGAAGGTAAGGAGCTCGTGCCCAGCCATTGCATTCACCAACTAATCGATTCTGGACAGTAGGAAGCTATCTTTCGGACAAGCTTTGTTTAGATCCATGAAGTCTATACAGGTTCTCCATTTTCCGTTCTTCTTTCTCACTAATACAGGGTTAGCTACCCAAGCTGGGTATTGGACTTCTCGGATGAACTTACTTGCTGAGAGCTTGTCTACCTCCTCTTTCAGGGCTTCGCAACGCTCTCTGTTCATCTGCCTCATTTCTAATAGACTGGCTTATGGTGAGGATTGACGTTCAGCTTATGGGTAATTACAATCGGATCGATCCCTACCATGTCCCCATGATTCCAGGCAAACACATCTAGATTTGCTTTGAGGCAACCTGTCAGTTAGGCCTTTACCTTCGGGATCAAGTTTTTGCTTAGCTTAAGACAGCTTGTAGCATCCACTTCACTGACCTGGATGTCTTCAAGCTCTTCCACTGGGCTTGTACTTTGGTATGCATCGAATTCCCTGGGATCTAGATCATGGTTGGTCCTTAATGAGGTGATCACTTGTAGCTCACATTTTAGGGCCACATCCGACTTCTTCCCCCGAACTCCTCTTCTGATCACGTCTACATAGTAGCGACGAGCCAGAGACTGCTCGTCTCGTACACATCCTACCCCATTGGAAGTTGGGAATTTTATCTTGAGAGCCTTGGTGGAGGTGACCATGTCGAGGTCGTTCATGGCAGGTCTTCCCAACACTACATTGTATGCAGAGGGAGAATTAATGATAAGAAAATCTGCTAGCACTGTGGACTGATGAGCGACGTCTCCAAGGGTCAGGGATAATCTTATCTATCCGGTAGGAATGACCGAGTCTTCGAGTTACCAATAGACGCTCGGATCAGCAATGCATTGTTATGAGGGAGGCGAACATCCCGGACATCTTCCTCTGTGAACACAATGTCCTCAGACGCCATTCTGGCTTTCTTCACAGGCCTTCCTAACTCTCTTTGACCCCGCAGGTTAGATACATCTCGCTTCACGCACAAACCATTCTTGTGATCTATTAGACTCCCCCACCTCTGAGGGACCCCATGGATGGTATGAATTGCTCTGATAGAAGGTCCTTAGGTAGGGTCAGGCTCTTGCTGAGTTTGGATCGGTAGTTCCTGTTGGCATTGGTGGGGACGTTACTGTTAGGAAGGTCACCCTAAAGGTCTCACAACATAATCCCTCAGATGACCATTTCTGATCATCTCTTCGATAGCATCCTTGAGTGCCCAACAATCTGAGGTATTGTGTCCTACTTCATTATGATAGGCACAGAACTTGCTCCTATCTCTTCGTCCTTCAGGAGTTTGAATGGGGGCTGGTCGCCCGAAGTTCTTCGTGTTCCTTTTAGTCGCAAAGATTCTATCTTAGGTATCGGACAAGGCATTGTACCTGTTGTAACGGCCTTGATACTGTGGTCGCTCCCGCCCCCTGTTACTCCCTGGTCTGGGCCAATTCCTAGCCTTCTTTGCAATCTAATTACTGTCTCTTCGACCTCCAAGGTTGTTTCCCCCATTGCTCCTCTTCTTTCCCTAATTAGAACTACTAGCTTCATCCCTCTGGGAACTGGCTTTTCTAGGGTTGGTTGCTTCTTCCAACCGAATTTTTTTCTACCCGCTCGTAAAATTTTCCTAAATCCTTTACTGGGGATTTGTAGATGCTCTCATACAGCTTCCTGTCTTTTCTCAAGCCCGACGAGATAGCTGTTAGTACACCCTCATCCGTTAGGTTCTCTACGTTTATCACCTCACGCCTAAACCTACTGATATAGTCCCTTAACAACTCACCGGGACATTGGTAAATAGTAGCAAGATGGCAGGGTGGCGTGAGCTGCCTTTTCAATGCCTTATATTGGTTCAGGAATTTCTGTTGACACTCTTCCCAATTATTGATGCTACGGGGGGAAAGATTTCCGAACCATGTTCGCGGGATATCCCCGAGGGTAGCTGGGAATACACGACATTTTACGAGCGAACTGATCGTCTGGAGATCCATTTGAATATTGAAAGCGTCCAGGTCGTCATAAGGGTTAGAGTTCCCCTTGTATTTAGAGATATTGGGAACCTTAAACCTTGGAGGAAACAGTTCCAACTCAACTTCTGAAGCAAATGGGGTCCTCTCCCCGGTCCGACCCCTTTATTCCTGTATTTCGGGTCGCTCTTCAAGCCGTCGAACCCTCTGAAGGAGCTTTTCAACTAACAGACCTTGTATTTCGGTTCTTCTGACAGCGGATTGTCTATCCTGCCTGCTCGAGGATCGATGGTCTCGAGCCCCCAGTCCTCCGTCATTAGGCCTTGGCCCTGCCCTATCCCTTCGAGCCGAGATTTGATCATGGCTGCGGCTAGCTTGTTACAGTCAATGTTCATCGCGAGCCCGAGGAAGCCGAGCGCTAGAATGGAGGCTAGAAGAATGAACTGAACCTTCTCATACCGACTCCTTGACATCTCTCCCATTTGTGCCAGGGTCTTCAGCGTGCCGTCCTCGGGGAGCATCTCTCTTTTGAATGGCCTGGGGGGAGGGGTCCTTGAGGAGACTGGGCTTGGGTCCGAATCAACGTCTTGACTTCACTGAGTAGCTATACTACCATAGTTTCTAACATCTCCTACCGACGTTGCAACACTTATATAGCATCTCTTTCTACAGCACTAGGCACGAAATGGCGAGTGGGAAGAGGAGGCATACCTTGAGCATCCCTTGCCATGGGCGCATTGGATGTCCCTACACCAACATCGGGTAACCTTCCAGTAGACATAGTATGTTGCTGGTCTGAAGCTTCTGGGCGGTTATCCGTCACGTTAAAGTTCCCAGCAATCCTCCCTCTGACCATGGCGAATAAAAAGCGAGCTCTACAAGCTAAGAAGAAAAAGATGGCGAAATTGAAGATGGGCCCCCTCATTCTAGCGCTAAAAATGTTGACGTTCGGATTTGGATCCTAGTCAACGAGGTTCGTTTTGGGCCCAAACTGCAGCCTCGGATAGTGGATATTGAATATACAAGGTAAAGAAGCAAAAGAGAGGAGGTTAGAGGCAAGGAGAAAGACATACAGAGATTTTAGAGTGGTTCGACCCAAAAAGATGCTTACATCCACTGTTCACTCTCTCACTATTTTAGCAGAGTAACGATACTCAAAAGATTGTCCTCTTTTACAATGAAAATCCTCTCCTATTTATAGAGAAGGGGGAGGTGCTACAGTAAAACAGAATAAAACAAAAGCATATAGTAAACTGAAATTATAATGATGAATCGCATTTAATGCGCCAGGATTACATTCAATGCGGCTGACAGTGCATTTAATGCGGTCGAAATTACATTAAATGCGGCTGAAACTATCACTTATTTTCAGGCGGCTAATCTATACGGGTCAGGTGAGGCCACCATAATCTTGGCTGTAGTCTCTGATAGAGATGGTGGGCATGGCACGGTTTGAGTTGTATCTTGCATGGCGTTTTCGGCTTCTGCTGACTCGCAGTTTGGGGGTCATGGCGGAGATGGACTTTCCAACGAACAGAATATTCAGTTGAGCTGGCAAATAGATGAGCTTCTGACAGACTGAGCACTTTGAGAGTTAGAAGGACAGATCATGAATTAATTCTTCTGTGACCAGTCATAATATTAGGCAAACAGTCTCATAAATGGGTAGGTATACGAGTACGCTCAGAAATCACTGAACAGCCAGGCAGACAATTCTGAACGAACAAGCCTGAGCGAAATAGATCTGTTGATCACCCTTCGACGAATAGCTTAAGCGAACGGGTCTGGCAAGCAGCATGAGCGAACAGATATGCCGATCAGCCTGGGCGAACAGATATGGCGATAAGCTTGAGCGAACAGATTTGGCAATCAACATTAAGGACTGGTGCTGACTGTAGTCGTATGCAGAACAACGAACAGATTACTGATCGAGCTACCAATACTATTCGCAAGTAAATTGATGATCAACAAGGGGACTTGGGATATGATTGAAAATAGAGGGTAGGTCTAATGGATAGGTCCGTTATCGGGAAGGTGGTCGGAAAGAAGGACAGATCGTTGAGCCTTTGGACCATTGGGCCTGTACTGTAGATCTCCCCTAGCCCAATCGATTTGATCACTAAATTATCCATAACAGTAGCCAATTCCAAATGAAAGATTTGGGAGAGACCTGTTATGTCCTTAGGATCCAAATAATACGGGATCGTAAGAACAAACTATTAGCATTGTCTCAGGCCTCGTATATCGATAAGATTCTTGTGCGATTTTCGATATGCAGAACTCTAAGAAAGGTAATTTACCTTTTCGTCATGGTGTTCATTTGTCTAAGGAACAGTGTCCTAAGACACCTCAAGAAATTGAGGATATAAGATGGATTCCCTATGCCTCTATAGTAGGCAGTCTCATGTATGCTATGCTATGTACGAGACTGGATATATGTTATTCAGTAGGAATAGTTAGTCATTATCAATCAAATCCAGGATTTGATCACTGGGTGGCAGTAAAGCATATTCTCAAGTATCTTCGGAGAACAAGAAACTATATGCTCGTTTATTCTGGAGAGGATTTGATCCCATTAGGATATACATATTCTAATTTTCAATCGGATAAGGATTCTAGAAAATCCACATCCGGATCAGTATTCACTCTTGGTGGTGGAGCCATTGTATGGAGAAGTGTTAAGCAATCATGCATTACTGACTCCACTATGGAAGCCAAATATGTAGCAGCTTATAAAGCAGCTAAAGAAGCTGTATGACTACGTAAATTCTAGACTAATCTGGAAGTTGTTCCAGATATTTATAAACCACTTACCCTTTATTGTGATAATAGTGGTGCAGTGGCCAATTCCAAATAACCAAGAAGCCACAAATAAGGGAAGCATATAGAGCGGAAATATCATCTCATTAGGGAGATTGTACAAAGGGGAGATGTGAATGTGATGAAGATTGCATCACAATATAATCTTGTTGATCCGTTTACGAAGACCTTAACGACTAAAGTGTTTGAAGGTCATCTAGAAGGTCTAGGATTACGAGATATATCCCATCTGCTCTAGGACAAGTGGGAGATTGTTGGGTTTTGTGCCCTAAGAGCTTGTAATAATGTAAACAGTTTTATAAATAATAAAGTATTCATTTTATTCAATTTATATATTTTGCAAAAATTGTATATATCATGAGAAATATCCTTGATTACTGATGTAATTTCAAACTAAGTATATAAGCATTATATACAGACGGATTTAGTTTGAAATAAGTAATCTAAAGAGTTCGTAAAAAGAAATAAAGTTAGGTATTTTATTTGTGGTAAATTTACAGTTGCGGTCCATTTTGTATTCGGTATAATAGTCTTATCCGAGACTATTCATATAATGACATGAAAATAGAGGCACCTTATATAATATAGATTACATAGGACTGGACCACGATTAATATAAGTCTCTTATCAATATCCGTTAAACTTAGAGGTTTATATTTATCAACCAGATGATCATATATGAATTGATCTTAATCCTGAGTGTATTATGGACTACTACTTGTTGAGTTATATCCTTTAATTTACATGGGTAAGATCGATGTAGATGTCCGGTCAATAACTTCGTACTTTGGGGATATGATTTAGTAAGTAGCTGGAAACATTCTACACGATAGTGGAATCCACTTCTTCTCGTGAGAAGTAGAGAAGTAGTTCCTTTAAAGGTTGATTAAGCTCTTAAACAATATGAGCGCTTAACTTTCCATTCATATGAAAATGGAAAGATAAATTCATAAATTGTTATGGATATATTGTTCATTAGAGAATCAATGATACTTAAGGATTAAGAAATAATTATAGGGGTAAAATGGATATTTTGACTTAACTCTAATTATGAACTATTTGTGGAGGGTCAAATCATATGTAGTTATTAAATCAATGAACACTAAAAATTTCAAATTGTATAAAAACATCTACAATTTTCAGAGTGCAATCTTAGGTTTTTAGTGGAATAACTCTAAGATTAATAATAATGAATTATTAATTAAAGAGTTTAATTAATAATTCCGATATTATTGGAGCTCAAAATTGTTGGTCCATCGGGTCCCTTTGATAGCTAATTTCACTATAAGAAACTTATATATAGAATATTGTAATTAGACCGTCTAATTATAATTGTTACGCAAGTAACAAAATTTGTGTTCACTTAATATTTGAATAATATTGATTATTCAAATTATATAATAATTAATTAGCTAATTATTAATTATGAATTAATAATTATTTAATTGATTTTATAAGAGGTTTTGAATTTGATTCTCAGTTGTGACAGGGTATAAATTAATTATGAATTAATTATAAGTCACAGGTTTAATTTTAAAATATAACATGAATTAATTTTGAATTAATTATGTTATATGGGGTAAAAGTTTAATTTTAATAAATTTGGGATTTAATGTTAATTTGACTAATTAAAACCCTAAGTAGTTGTCTATAAATAGAAAAGAAATAGTTTTTTTTTTCCTAATAGAAGTTATTTTTGGTTTTGTTGCACGTTCTTTGAAAAGAAGAGAAAAAGTTTTTTTTTTTTTATAGCATAACCAAAAGCATATACTTACCTCCTAAATATATTATTGATTCTTTTTAGAAAAGAAATTGTTATGGATAATTTAGCAATCAGATCATTCGGGCCTAGGAAGGTCTTCAGTGCAGGTCCAACGGCCTAAAAGCTCAACGATTCATCTCTCTTCCAGTCCACCTTCCTGACGAGGGACCCGTCCATCAAGCCTATTCCCCATCTTTAAACATGTCCCAAGGCCCCTCTTATATGATCAGTCTGTCTGTTCGTGGGTAAGTATTGGAAGGCTGTCTGTTGGTTATGATCGCTCAGCCTGTCGGCTGGTTCTGATCGCTCAGGCTGTCGGCTGGTTCTGATCGCTCAGGCTGTCGGTTGGTTCTGATTGCTCAGGCTGTCCGCTGGTTCTGATCGCTCAGGCTGTCCTCTAGTTCTGATCGCTCAGCCTATCCGCTGGTTTTGATCGCTCAGCCTATCGGCTGGTTCTGATCGCTCAGCTTGTCCGCTGGTTCTGATCGCTCAGCCTGTCCGCTGGTTCTGATCCCTCAGCCTGTCCGCTGGTTCTGATCGCTCAACCTATCCGCTGGTTCTCATCGCTTAGCCTGTCCGTTGGTTCTGATAGCTTAACCTGTCCGCTGGTTCTCATCGCTCAGCCTGTCCGCTGGTTCTCATCGCTCAGCCTATCCGCTGGTTCTGATCGCTTGGCCTATCCACCGTATCTGTTCGGTTAAGTTGTTCTTCAAAGGACCCAAATCGTCAGACCCTCTTCGCCCAGACCTGTGCGTTTAGAAATGTTCATCTTGATTGATTCGGTGATTTCCGAGCATGCTCGTGTGCTTGCTCTTTTATGAAGATTTATTGCCTGTTACTATCACCAGTCGCAGAAGTATTAATTCGTAACCCTCAAGATGTCCAGATCATCAGAAGCTCCTCCATTTGCCAGTTAGACTGGGTATTCTGTCTGCTGGAAAGTCCATCTCGGCTATGCTCCTCAAAATCACGAGTCAACAGAAGTCAAGGGTGCCATGCAAGATACAACCCCAAAACGTGCCATGCACGCCATCTTTGCCAGAGACTACAGCCAAGACTTCGATAGCCACTCATGACCTGTGTAGATCAGCCACCTAAAACATCTCTTGGGTAGACCTCAGAGGTGACATTTTCGGCCGTATTTATTGCACTGTTAGCCACATTAATTGAAATCCCGGCGCATTAAATGCGGTCCACCATTGTAATTACAATTTACTGTATACTTTTGTCTTATTCTGTTTTACTGTAGCGCCTCTCATTTCTCTATAAATAGGGGGGATTTTCATTGTAAAGAAGAGAATCTCTTGAGTGCTGTTATTTTGTCGAAATAGTAAGAGAGTGAATAGTAGATGTAGGCATCTTTTTGGGCCGAACCAATCTAAAACCTTCTTGTGTCTTCTTCCTCGCCTCTGACTTCATCTCCTTGTTTATTTTGCTTTGCATGTACCTTACTAACTATCTGAAACTGCAGCTTGGGCCCGAAAACAACCTTGTTGACTAAGAATCCAAATCTTGACGTTAATAGAAATCAATAGAAAGTGAGCACAATTCTATATAATTGTAAAATCCAAAATCCTCATCATCGTTAAGCGAATTATTTTTCTGATTGGATCGTGTTTCGATCGGAAAAATATAATTCTTAAGTCCGAAATTATTCGGAATAAGTATTTTTGAGTAATAAAATTTATTTTATAGTAAAAGACGGTTGCGAAATTAGAATATTAATAAATAAATAATCCCGGAAACGAAATTAAGTTGTAAGTGGATTCTCACGGGCGGACAAAATTGGATTCGAGTTGGGAAACGGAATGGGAGAATGCATTGGAATCGATAAGCGAATCAATTGCTCGTGTGCCACATGTATGGCATGCATTGTAAGTGAGACAAGTGTTGTGGTGGCATGTTAATTAAGTGACAAATGTCAAAGAAGTATAAATCAATTATATATTATTAAAGTTGATAATCAAATAAGAAGAAGCTATCTTGCTCTCGATCATAAACATTTCCATTTGAGCTGAACGTGAGAAGTGGAAAGTTAAGAAGGAGAGAACAGCCACCACTTGTTTCTATATCCAGTTCGGCCACCATCCAAGAAGCTAACCGAGAGGGAGAGATTGAAAGAGAGAATCGAGAGCCAAGAGAGAGAGAGACTCAGAAGAGAGAGAGAGTGAGCTTGGTGTGCAATCTGCTGAGCCGTGAAGAGCAAAGAAGATTGAGCCTAAACCGTTGATGCATGTGCTGTCTAAGCCCCAAAGTGATCAGATCTGATCATGCATGCAAGGGCAGAAGCAAGGAGAAGTGATTCTAGGCCGTGAATTGAAAAGCAGCAAGGTGAGTGATCTGCTGGCGTGAAGAGAGGTTGCTGTTGCCGGCCTGAAGATGCTGGTACTACTGTGACCACGTGAGCTGCTGCCATGACGCTGTCCTTGCTGCTGCCAGGTACTGTCGCCGTGCCTTGCTGCCTTGGTGAGCTGCTGTCATCGCTATTGAGGCGCACCAGTTGCTGTCGCTGTTACTGCCACTTGCTGCCGTGAGCTAAATCGAGCGTCGTTTCGCCGTCGTGAACGTTTGAGAGTTGTTTCGAAGCGGAGAACAATTCTCACCAAGGTAAGGGCTGTCCTAGATGGTGTTAATATGATGTTTTATGTGAATTAAATGCATGAATTAGTGAAAGAAGTTAAGGTTTAAAGGTTGGTACAGATTCGGTTACGCAAAGGATATTGGATAGCTCTCGTATGAAACTTCCGAAAAGGTTTCGATTGAGTTTCGTGAGGTATGTTATAATGTTTATGAACGTTGTTATGTTGAAAATTATATAAGGTTAAGTTATGAATGAAAAAGCTGATGGTATGATTGGGTTTAGGATTTTGAATCTCATTAGTGCTGAGGTTCGTTCGTTTGTTTCGTTGTGTTGACGCTTGATTGTCGATGTTGAATGTTAGTAAAATCTTTGTTATATGGGCTGTTATGTTATGAATTAGGGGCTGTTATGTTGTGCTTTTATTTTCAAGTTTGTTAACATGGAAAGATGATGCATTTTAGTGTAATTTAAAGTATCGAGATATCGTTCGGGTGTTGATAAATCGTTTCGAGCAATTTGGTTGAGTTTTTCGCGAGTACGAATGTTTTTAGTTTGTGATTTTCGTTGTCGATTATGCAAGTGTTTATGATGTCAACTCGCTGCCTCGAGATGTGTTTAAGCTCATTTTAGTGTTAGGTTGATAGTAGGATAGTTTGAGATATGTTTAAGTTAATCGGATAGTTTTAGTTCGCGCGAAATCGTTAAATGGTCGATTTTGGAGTTGAATCGGGAAAATGTATATTCATTAAGCTTGCTGCCTTATTTTTTCGCGTTTGCGCTTTTAAATGTTTGAATCTTCGTTGTCTTGTTTTAAGTAAAGTCTCAAGTATAAATTGACGTTTAAGTTATTTGGGAACGAAGTAATCGCGCGATCGTTAAAAGCGTTTAGTCGCGATAGTTAGTTAAAATCACGTAAATTTTATGTTGTTCGTTTAGTTTCGCTTATTCTTTTTGTTGAATTTATTAGATTGTAGGTTGGATAGTGTTGCTTCAGATTCGATTAGCATAGTTCCATCATGCTTAAATTAGATTGTTATCTAATATAGGCAGCAAGAAGGCAAAGGAAGGTCAAGTTGAAATAGTAGCGCGAGATAGAGAATCCAATCTTTTCCGTGAGTTAGGAATCGGTGAGTGTAAATTGTTTTATAAGATAATAAATGCAATATGATTTCTATATGATTTTTATGCTTTCATGCAAGATTTAAACGTTTTAATATTTAAATGAGTTTTTATGAATGATATACACTTTACAGGAATGTTATGCACTATGAAATGTTTTTATATCTACATTTAAAGCAATGTTGATCGTATATCTCGTTATTGAAATGTGCTTTTATGTTTCGTTTTATAAGCGAAGGAACATGTTTTACAATGATTATTTTAGTATGATAATGTATTTCAAAACCAATGGCTACCCATCCCCATTATGACTGAATTATGACTGTTATGCGGCCGAAGTGCCTTATTGCGCGTATGGCATGTCTGTCGGGGGAAAGTCCACTAACTATGGGGGGATCGAGTCTGTCATGTCGCCCTCTACGCGTATATAAGGTACTATCATGACTGATGCCCTATGTGCAGCGAGGTAACATACCGCGGCATAGTGGTTATGACTGAGATTGCACGTCCCCACCACCGGTGACCCAAGACCGGGCGGTGATCATGATTTCCCCGGGTCCCATTGGATATATGCTTTATGACTGAGGATTCATTTATGAACTTATGATTATGTTATGAATAAATTTTATGATGCTTATAATTTTGTATATTGTTTTCAAGCAATTGTTTATAAAAATGATTATGTAATATCATGAAATTCACGTTTACATAAATTGTTTCGGAACTTGAATTCTTTCAAAAGATTTTGAAAAGGGTATTAAAGGAAACTTATTTAGAACTGCATAACACTCACTGAGCCTTTTAGCTCATTATTTTCTTGTTTATTTTGTTTTAAAAACTCTCCAAGCGTAGGTTCGAGTCCTCTAAGCGGCAAATCTCCGGCTCAAGAGTAGGCGAGATTATCAGGCGATCGAAACTGTGAAATCAAAGTAAATTTTTGTTGTATAACGGATTTTAATGTGATGTAAATATTTAAGTTGTATAACTTTAATTACGTTATCATGCATGGGGAATGTTTTCTTTTAAGTTGAGATGGTTTTAGTTTTAAAGACTTGAATTGCATTGAAATGTGGATTTTGCGATAGACCTGAGGTCCTATTTGGAAGTGGAAATGAATGTATGCATTTTGAAATATTATTAATTGTTTTACAGGTGTTTTGAAAAAGTTGAAAATGTCGGAAAAACTGTCGTTGCGCTGCCGAAAATTTTTCACCCTGAATTTTTAATGATTAAAAAATGAAACTGTTTTACGGCTTAACTTCACGGAGTCCTTTTAAGTCACCTGGTTAAAGACTGTAAGGATTCTGTGGGGTGCCGGGAGGGCTCCGCTCGGATCTCTTCAAGGGATATCCGGGTTGGGTCCTTTCAATAATTGTGCCAATTCACTTGTTTCTTGGTGTAGAGACATATCAAGTAAGGCTAGGTGGTGAGCAATCCATAGAAATCAATAAATAAGGTAAAAATCTTATTTTTATTTTTTCTTATATTATTTTATTTCATTACTTTATGGATCTAGGGTTTCTTGAGTTTTCTAAAAAGATTTTAAAACTCATTGTTCCGCAAAATTAATATTTTTCATAAAAATAATTATTGTTTTTTCCTTCAATGAATAGTGTGCGAGTGTTACAACTACACATACATACATATCAATACAATATTTACAAATATTTCAATATCCATATTTAAATCATGCAATCCTCTAGTTATAATATTTATATATCAAAAATTTTGTTTGATGTTTATACAATACATCTAGTCAATGCCCACTTAAAATATCCGACGAGGTTTTCTAAATGCAAAATCACCTGCAGAAGTACCTAATTCAATATACAAGTTGCACAAAAGTAAAAAGGTTAGTTCAATGAATGATAATAACATCAAGATATAATTATATCACAATTCATAACTTCGTTCATGTATCAAATTCTTTTTGAAAACTCTATATATACTCCTAATATATTTGAACCATCACGTGATAGTTTTCGACTGACGCCAAATATGAAGCTACTGAGATATCTCAACCACTACGATACGAAATTTACTGCATCACAAATGTAGTGTGAAACAATCTCAAATCTGAGCAACTACAACGCGGAATTTTCTGCATCGCAATTGTAGTATTATAACTCTGGGTGACTACGAGCGAAATTTGCTGCGTCGTAAGACAGTGCCAATGTCTATAAATCTAAATGACTACGTGTGGAATTTTCTGCATCACATATGTAGCGCTAGATACTCTAGAAAACTAAATAATACGGATGAAATTTTCTACATCACTGCATAGTGCTAAATCTCATATGAATTGAGGGTGTATACATGGTTCTTGAAACTATTTTCTCTAAGTGCAAAAAACATAATTCACTTCACTTTTCATACTTTTATATTTCTCTCAACTTAACTTATTTTGAAAACCACTAAATTTTTAGTTTTTCTCTTTTGAATTGCATAAGAGAACTTATACTCAAATTCGAATTTGCATTCTGAAATCGTTTTTTTTTTTTTTTTTAAATCATTTTTGAAATCATAGAGTCACAATAACTTGTATTAAAAATAAAAATTGAATCAATGCAAGTGTTAGTACACTTACCTGACACCTTATTGCAAAACTCATAACCTATTCGGTATTTTCTTTGCGTTATCTATGCATTTAACGTTAACTCTTTAGGTAACGTCGCAAACGAATTCAATCGTACAATCAATTATATAAACACATTCGCACAATGCATTCGCTTTCAAATTTTAAAGACTATATAATACACTACATAGCGGTTTCGAAACACCTCTAAATGACACTTAAAACAGCACATGCATCCAGACAACGCGTCACGCTCATTTAAAACCATGATTAACACTAAAACAACACATGTCACTCATACCAACAGTTTCGAAGCAAAAACAACACATAATATCTATTCGAAATAGCTTATAATCGTCGAAACAACCTACGCAATCATTTGAGACAACTTTGACATCAAAATAGCTCATGATTTTAAACCAAAACAGCATGTTATAGCACCTTGAAAGCTCATAAAACAGCATCAAAACAACCCCAAAATAACATGTGTAACAGTCCCAAAAATAGCACACAATACAATGCTTTGACATCCTATTACGCGATGTTTTGACAGCCCAATCAAGTGTACTTTAACAGCCAATTAAACGACCTATAAACAACCCATGAACTACACTATAACAACCCTTAGACATCTCGTAATGGCCTGTAAAAACAATTTATACAACCGCCCACATCAAGTCATAAAAACAGTCCATTAATCACTCGATCATATCAGCTTTTGGTTTTTCATTTTAACTTTAAAAACTCATCGATTCAACATAACCACGAGATCATTTGCGTAACTTAACTTAAAGGTGCAACAAAACAGTTCCTTCACAACCAAAAGTAAAAACAGTACGCATGTTTCGTTTCGAAATATATCACACATTAAAACACACAACAACACCATGACAACCCACACTTCCGAAACAATTCCCTTATTACATTTATCCTCTAAAATAGCCCATTATGTCATCCAAAACATTTTCCTTATCGTATTTAATTATCAAGACAGCCCTTAATATAATTTAAACATCCTAATCACATCATTTCCATAACAACACATTTGAAACATACATACACATACTTGACCGAATTCAAGACCATCATACATGCCATTTTCTCACCTGATTTTCATACTAATTTCATATGCATTACAACATTCACACTAATAAGATTTTCATTCATAAAACCCAAACATATCATCATAAAATCCATCCATTTACTATCTAAAGTTTATGAAAATCAAACTCACCTCTTAGAAATGGATGAAAGTCACTTTAAGCTTGTTCTATAGCCCTTGCATGTCATAAAATCCTTCAAGAATGCTTGCACCCTTTCACGGCAACAAGCTGCCCCTTAGATGAAATTCACGACATCACCATCTTGTAATGAACTGGTTGCTTCCTTCGAAATGTAACCGAGAGGGTTAGTGACGCAATTTGGTGACCGAAGGAGAGAAAGTAAATGCTCTCTTACCTTTCTTTCTTGCTTTGGTTTCGGTTTAGCTTGATGATGATCAAGAGCTTCTTCTTGCTTGGATCTTGCTTTTGGCTCTCACTTTCTCTTCTCTATCTCACGGTCTCACTCCCTCTCTCTCTAGAAGCTCACGATTTTTGTTTGAAAGACAATGGTAACCGTGAGTTTGTGCTTCATGTTTGCTTCACTTCGCTTTTTGTTTTCGGTTTCTTGGTAATTTTAGCTTTTGGTGAATGTGTGAGAGAGTGTTTTGTTGTTTGACTTCACTTTTGCTTTTGAAAACAAATGTGATCGTGACTTTCTTGAATTGCTTCTCATGGGTTCAACTTCTTCATTTGTTTGTTTGTTTTGCTTCATTTATGGCTTTGCATTTAAATATATATATTTAATTGTCACCTTACACTTGTCATCTTGATTTCATGCTTGAATGCCATTTGTTTACCATACATTAGTCCATCACTTAATTTGTGATACTTGTCTTGCATGCATTCACTCATTCTCTCATTCCTTAACATGTGTCCCATTATGCACAATCTCCTATGCACATTCTTTTATGCTTTCATTTCACGCTTTTCGATTTCCGTTTTTTGTTTCGAAATCACTTCGGGTCCACCTGAAAATTTTATTATAATCCATTTTCACATTCGAAAATTTCATTAGAATTTGAATAATTATTCGGATCCGATCATTATGAAATATTTTATGATTTCGAAATTAAAAATTATCCTCGGACCCATCCGGGAATTTCATAAAAATTCATTTACGCATCCGGATCCAAACGGATGCATAAATTACTTGGATGTCGAGAGAACATATTACATATGACTTATGGATACTACATCCTTTACCCTATTATCATATAATTTATGCTAAAACTGATGGAGTTAATAAATTTATTCCTTTAAAAGAAATTCTGTTGTGTATACTACGTTTATTTTGGATTCATTTAATTTATCGAAGCACTACAAAATGGCTTATAGATAGACATACCCTAGATACTAAGTCGAGAAGATTAATACTTGTTTTAACCAATCATTAGCGTAGTTTAGTGTTTGATTTTCCTTAATTTGTTATGGATAGGAAATCAATTAATGTTCATAGTTTAGCTACAGCCAATCATTAATATATGTCGAATCTTTTATTTTATGGAAAGGCCAAAACATCTTGACTGCCATAAGCTTTGAATTGTCTAGCTGGTGAGAACTACTTAGAATATGATAGCACAAAAAACATTGCTATTATATAGAGACTCGATAATTATACAGGGTAGACCAAATTTTATTTTTATTTTTAAAAAGGTATACTGGGTAATTGATGGTGTCTATTTTAACACGGTTCAATATAATTTGATGAAAAAAAATGCTCATATATCTTAGTAATATCTAAGTTTGAGTTGCTTCCATCATAGATGATATCTCATATAAATAATTAATGGAGTTTATTTTACTTTTTCCAAAACTTTTGTTGATATATAAAGGAATAATTGGATTTTTTTCTAAAAAAAAAAAAAGAATATTAACTATATTGGCAATCATAGGTTTTATATAAATATTTCCCTAAAAAAAAGTTTTACATAAATAGTATATAAAATGAAAGAACTGTAATGTGTGGCTTATGATAAAAGGGAAGATTTCACACATCTTAACTTAATTATCTATGTTAGAGGATATTTTAATTATTCAAGCAATGATTTATTATTCAATTTTTTATTGTTACACTGTGATACATTATATATAAATAAAACCCTCCATAGAACACAGCCATCCACCAACTTTAGAATTGCTTATAAATTATAGAAATTGTTCAAACATAAAAATTTACATTTCAGTACCTAGAGGGAACTGCATCAACATCCATTTTTGTCAGTGTCATGTACAATTACACTTAAATGAAAGAACTATCCTATCATATGAAAATTTTTTACGCCATAGACTCGCAAAAAGCACCTTTTATTCAAAGCAACAATAAGCCTACTTAATGAGCAGAAATCCCAGTTTGTTTACCATCTAAAAATTATACAACTCATTTGTAGACCACGACATCAAGAAAAGATAC
Source organism: Dimocarpus longan (assembly GCA_022984855.1). Taxonomy (NCBI): domain Eukaryota; kingdom Viridiplantae; phylum Streptophyta; class Magnoliopsida; order Sapindales; family Sapindaceae; genus Dimocarpus; species Dimocarpus longan. The sequence continues at coordinate 3,286,530 of CM041026.1, forward strand.
ACCAATTGGTTGTCTAACTGAATCCGTTTCATAATCTGCAATAGCACCAAAAAGACGCTTGACATCTTCTATGTAATATTTGAGCATTGAGAGGTGTGAAAATACTTTTAGGAAGGTAAGTAGAGAATAATTTGATTCACATGAAGAAAAAAAGACAAAATTAAACCACATGGTACTGAAACAGTCATGAAGTTGTGGAGAATATTGTTACCCAAAAATCTTGACAAAGATCAGAATTAACTTTGTTTCCGATCCTTTCGTTGGCTACTTTGGGCTGCATATGGCATATTAACATTAACTGCCCCACACCAAAATTTAAGACAACTCTCAATTTTGATGTTTTAATTTTTGGTATAATTTTCTTTTCCTTTTGTTTTCCATAGCGAAATTGATTGATAAAATATGACCCACAAGAAAGCCGAAAAAGTGTGAAATTGATGTGTTTCTATTTAATATCCTCTTTATACGCGTTTGGTTGGAATATTCTTCTTAACTATGTTATCATTATTCATTCATAAATTTTGATGTAGTGCTAAAATAATTTTCTATACAAAATGTTAAATTGTCAAAAATATTCTTCAAATTGATGGTCAAATGATGTGGTATATATATGACTTATTGACACTACATGTAAACCGTCGATTCTATTTACAATTTACTAGTGTTCCCGTATTAGCTTTTAAAGTTGAATTTTTTTTTTTCACATCGCGAGTAGGATGTTGATTAGAGGACCCAAGAGAATTAGGGAATGAGATGGAAGAGTATTGTGTGAAATAAGCTTATCATTCAAAGTCAAAAAGTTAAAAATTTCCCTCCAATGAGAATTAGCCAAATGTGATAGAATTTATAGTGCTTAGTGAAACATTTGGAATCCTTTGATTGGTGGAAGAATTACTGGTTTTAAGTGGTGACAAGTGGACTAATTAGCATTAAACTTATCTATTTAGAGGTCAAAATAGAATTAAGCAAAGTTCAAGAGCTAAATTGTAATTAAAATGTAGTTAGAAAAATTCCCCACTATAAATAGAAGCTCTCATGCCATTCTTCCATTCATTTTTGACGTTCAAAACGAGAGGGAGAGTGGTGTGTGTGTGCCGGCCAAGGAAGAGAAGAAACCATAGGAGATCAAGTAATTTTCTTCAAGTCTTTCATCATCAAATTCAAGTTTGTCATCAACCAAAGCTACTAGGCTAAGTTTGAAGAAAGATTAAAGCATAAAGAAGTGAATTTCTTGTCTTGAATCATCTTAAATGATCTAAAAACCCATTCTCCATCTTGCTTCAAACGTTATTTTGAGTTTATGGATTAAAACTAGGTTGATTGGTGATGATTTTGGTGTAGCTAGTGTGATGAAAATTGAAAGTTAAATGTTGATGTATGTGAGGGGCGATTCACAGCCAAGTTAGGGCTTAGTGAGTCCATCTTTGATTTCATGTTTTGAGCTTAAATCTAAACATATTTGAAGCTAAGAAACCAAATAGAAGTGATAGAATTGAGAAAACCAAAGTGTAGAGACAATTGATTGTTACTAAGTTTAGTTGAAGGACATTAAGGGATTTCATGTAAAAGCCTCTTGTTGATGCATGAAATGAATATGTTTGATTATATTCAAGTGAAAGAATTGAGTTTATTGTGCAAGTGAGGTAAAAAAAAATGCATTAAAAAGTGTTGAAAAAATGTAGTTTTTGGCTAAGAATGCCCACCCGGCTGTCATTTCTTTCTGAATTCACTTCATGGCTGACCTAAACGTGAGTTAGGAAGATGATTGGAGCAAAAATCGAATTAAAAACACCTAAGGATTTCTCCCTAGGTAGCATTCGGCCAAAGGGGGTCTTATTTTGGGATTTTTTGTTTCGAGCTTCAAAAAATTATTTCAAGCATATCAGAGTGTTTTTAGGTGATAATAAATAGGATTCATAAAAAGAAATCAAAATTTAAAAGCATCAAATGAGTTAAAACCTAGTTACAAAGGTTTAGGTGTAAAGAGGATTATGTAGAGTTAGTTGTATTAGAAGTCATTTATAACTTTGTATTAGTGAGTTTTGTGATTTTTAATGAGTATTTGATGTTTTAGGGTGAAAGCGGAAAGAATCGAAGGATTTCGAAGGAGTGCCATCTTTGATCGGAGGCCATTTTGTGAGTAGAAAGCTAGTTGTTCAAAGCGTTATTGTATTTAAATTTTATTTATTGTTTATATGAATGAATGTATTATATTTACTGTTCATATGAATTTATTCATTATGTAATTAAGTTGTTTATTGAAGTTATACTGAGATTCTAGCATGTGAGTTTTAAGTTGGGTATATATTTATATCGAGAACATGCTATAAGTAAAGATTTTAAGCTTTCTGCCTTAAGAATGAGTTTATTTTAAAATATCAAAAAAAAATATTTTGGTACGCTGATGGTTTACCCTAGCCCCAGTTGAGTACCCAACTGAGTGCTCTATGTATGCATGGTAGATGTGAGAGAGTCACTAACTGAGAATGGAGTCTAGATGACTCTTGAGAGAGATAAAGTCAGTTGAGTCACCCTCTGCACGTATAGGGTAGTCTAGTTCAGGCCGATTGCGTAAAGGAAACGCGTTCCCAGAGTTCATGTATCTGCGACTACACAAGGTAAATTCATTAATTCCTAGTGGCTAGCGAGAGATTTATGCTGCCACGACAAGAGTAGTTTCCATGGGTTACCATTCAAGTGAGAAATGAGAAAGTTTTAGAAAAAAATTCAGAACAAGTTTTAGAAACAGTTTTTAAATGAATTATTACAAAGTATTTTAGAAAAATACTTTAGTTTTATTAAACTATTTTTCTCACTGAGTTTACTCATAGGTTGCTTTCAAAGTGTTTCTTTAAAAATTTCTTCTCAGGTATAGGAGCGAGTCATTCAACAGACGAGGCTCAATCGGGCGCGCAGATTGGCTGACGGACGACTTTCATTACATTGTATAGCTCGTGGTCATGTCTTGTATATGTTTTGTATTAAAATATTATATAAATTTGTCACTGTAAATACAAGTTTTTGGATGTATAACTTTATAAAATCATATTATGAAATGATGGTTAAAAAAGTTTTAGTTTTGAATCGATTTTCGTGATTGTGTTTTTCCATGCTGGAATTGATTTGGAATGAAGGCCGGAGGCCCCTAATAGTTGAGATAGATTACCATTAGAAGTGTTTTTAAATTGTATTTGAATTTGCAGGGTGGTATTGTTTAATAAACAGATGGCATGTTGCTGGATTTTCATTTGAAAAAAAAAACAAAAAACAAAAAATTTTACCCCTGTCACCTAGAAAATGAATTCAAAACAAATTTAAAATAAGTCTCGGTGCTCCGATGGGATTTCTTCGGGCCAAGGTTAGGGTTTGTTGTAGTTTAATCGAGGTACTACGGGGGATTTATCTGGTTCAAAGGAGGGACTCGAGAAGGGTCTCGTCACACCCTCTATATGTATAAGGTAGTATAGTTCAGACCGATTGTGTAAGGGTAACACGTGCCTAGAGTTCATGCATCGGCAACTACACAGGATAAATTCCTTAATTCCTATTGGCTAGCGAGAGATTTATACTGCCACGACAGAAGTAGTTTCCTTAGATTACCATTCAAGCGAGAAATGAGAAAGTTTTAGAAAGAAATTCAGAAAAAGTTTTAGAAACAGTTTTTTAATAAATTATTACAAAGTATTTTAGAAAAATACTTTAGTTTTATTAAGTTGTTTTTCTCACTGAGTTTACTCACAATTTGTTTTCAATGTGTTTCTTTAAAAATTTCCCTTCAAATACAGGAGCGAGTCATTCAGCAGACAAGATTCAGTTGGGCAGATTAGCTGACGGATGACTTTTATTACATTGTATAGCTCGTGATCATGTCTTGTATATGTTTTGCATTAAAATATTATATAAATTTGTCACTGTAAATACAATTTTTTGGATGCATAACTTTATAAAGTCGTGTTATGAAAATGAAAGTTAAAAAAGTTTTAGTTTTGAATTGATTTTCGTGATTGTGGTTTTCCATGCTGGAATTGATTTCGGATGAGGGCCAGAGGCCCTTGGTAGTTGATATTGATTGCCATTAGAAATGTTTTTAAATTGTATTTGAATTTTCAGGGTGACATTGTTTAATAAACAGATGGCATGCTGCCGAATTTTCATTTGAAAAAAAAAATGAAAAATTTTTACCCCTGTCACCTAGAAAATGAATTCGAAACAAGTTTAAACTAAATCTCGGTGCTCCGATAGGATTTCTTCAGGCAAAAGTTAGAGTTCGTTGGAGTTTTGTCGGGCTGCTACGGGGTCTTTCTTGGGTTCAGATGAGGGATTTGGGAAGGGTGTCGTCAGTCATACACGTGTTGGACGACTCAATAACTCTCAAACATCTGCTACACATGTACTGGGCAACTCTCTAAGACTTACACACATAAAGCTTACTTGACTGTTAAATGGGAGGGTACAATTTTGGTATTCTAAAAACATATTTAATTTATAATTATTATTGTCATTATTTTCAAATTTTAAATCATTTTGGTAGCCAACTATACATAACATTGAGTAATACTTTTGTAAAACATAAACAAATATTCTTTCTCATAACATACATAATATTACCAAAAATATTCTAAACATTTCTTATAATAAATGAGTGCTAAAATCATAAAACATAATTTGTAATTCATAAAGTCAATTAATTAAATAAATAATTTGTTTCCAATAATTGATAAAAACCAAAATATGATTAAACATAATTCAATCACTTTAACTAAAATAAAACTATTCACTTACAAATTATATTTCAAGATCTATTTTGAACTACTAGCACCCGTGTTATCTTTGAATTCTTTTTCACCTAAAAATAACACAAGAAAGAAATCAATTTAATATTCATAAAATTCAAATCTGAAAACTGAATTCGAAACTAAAATAATTGCACACTAAAATTATGCTCCCAAAGATTTTTCTTTTGTTGGCTTCTCTTCATTTTTTTCTTATCTTAACTCTTTTGCATTTGTTTGGGTTTATTTTTATGGTGGTGGACCGATCTCACTCTATCCTTTTTATTTCATTTTTTTTCTTGCCTTTTGTCTCATGTCTTTGATAAGCCATTTCCCTTTCTCTTGTCTTTGTTGCTGACTCATGCCACCATTCAGTCTCTTTTATTTTTGTTTTTTTTTTTTTCTTCATGTGTTGATTTTATCATCAAAACTTGTTTTCTTTCTCTTAATTTCTATGTTACCCGAATTTGCATCCTTGTGTATGTAAGCCCTCATCTAGATTTATTATTTTACAGTATTATAAATCTTCAAATTGAGTTACAGTCGAATCATAGGCCTCCACTAGTATGAGTTGAGGTTGATTATATTTTCGTATTGCAAGTCGAATGTCGGTTGGCTGACCCCGGTACGAATACAAAGTGAAATAGGAAATTCAAATCTAATTAACTTATGATTTTGGTGTGAGTATTACATGGAATGAACTTGAATAAACAAAAGAAAAATCACAATCCATGTCATTAGATTTGCACCAATGAATGAATGACAAATTAAAAGTTAAATGTGAAATTTTAGAAATTAGTTATCATGCATTAATTATTAAATGTTTAGTGTTCTTCCATAAGTTACCAAAGTGCCTTTTTTGATAAATTCCATGAGATGATTTATTTTGGTTATTATATGATAGAATAAAGGGCATTTTAGTCTCATGTAAGTAGCAATTATGATATAAATGATAACCACTTAAAAACCCCATCACTTGATCGGTCAAACCAAGAAGCAAAACAAAAGTTAAGTGACCAAAAGATGAAGCTCACGGCAAAACAAGGAAAATGGGACATCATGGTTATTTTTGAAAAGGTTATACATATATATAAGAGTGTGTTAGTCATGGTTACTAACACTTAGAAGAAAAATTGAAGCCAAATAGATTGAGAGAGTGGAGAGTGAGGGACGGCAGCTTTGGGGGAGGAAGAGCATGCTATTTTTATCTCCTTTCAAACCTTAAATCTATTTTTCTTCTTGGTTCAAGCTAGAACCTCACATCCTAAGTGAAAAATTGGTAAGATCTCTTGAAATTTCTTAAGTTTTAAGTTAGTAGAGATTGTATGCTAGTTGGAAATATTATGGAATTGTTGGTGGAATTTTGATGTAGATTTATATTTTAGTGATGGATATGTGTTATGGACACTTAGATGATAAGTTAGAGAGCATGAAGTCATAGTTAAGATTTATATGGGAGAAACCCTAAGTAAAGATTTAAGCATGATTTAATTAAAATGAGTTGTAGAGAACTTAGTTGATGAAATGATTGAAAGAAGTATAGCATGAAAAATTTAAAAGAATGACATGTGAGTAATTGGTGTGTGTCATGGCCAATAAATGGGTGTATGATCCTATTGTGTTTCCATCCTTTTAAGCTTTAAATTATGCATATTAGATGTCATGAAAATCTCTAGAAAATGTAGAATTTGAAAAGGGAAAACATAGAGTTGAAAAAGGAAGACATAGAAGTAATTTGAAAAATCCCGAGCTGATAAAGGGGTCTAGTAAGACATGACTTATTCTAACCTATATGAGGATGTTCTACACCTCAAATGATGCCTAGGAGTCATAGAAAAATATAGGTTTTGGAACGGATCGATTCCGATAAAAATTGCGTAAGTTATGCACAAAATAGTGCCAATTTTTGCAATTTCAAGCTCAAACCATGGGCTGGAGATAACCTGGGCAAAATTGATCTATATGAGGATGTTCTACACCTCAAATGATTCCTAGGAGTCATAGAAAACTATAGGTTTTGGAACGGATCGATTTTGATAAAAATTACGCAAGTTATCACAAAATAGTGCCGTTAGAGAGTCGATAGGTGAAATAGCTATACAAATATAATTTTTATTGCATGGAATGAATTTAGTTAGTCATAACTAGGTAAAAAGAGCTTAGATACAAAATAAAAACCATCGTCGCTCATTCGGTAAGAAAAGCGCATTGAAAAGTGCCCAAAATAGAGCGTTTTTCCCAGATTTGACATAGTAAATGATAGAATTTTTCGATGAAATTTTACGAGTGACTTAGTTATGTGATAAGGAGATGCTAGAAAAAGAAACGGATGCAAAATGAGTGCCGCATCTGTAACGTCCCAAAATTTTCTAGGATTTTTTTTTTTTGAAATATATATTGAATTTTATTTTCGAGTGGGATTAAAATAAAATTTAATGAGTGGTATAAAGGTAATAAATTAATTAGTCATGGGGCTAAGATGGAATAAGAAATGAAAGAAAATATCAAGTTATGAATAATTATTGTCTGAGGGGTTTAAATGAGAATTTTAAAAAGTTTAGGGGTCGAATTAGCATTTTAAATTTTTGAGGGACCAAATTATAATTTGACATAATAAAAATATATAAAAAGAAGAAAATAGTGACCATCACTATTCACTTTCTTCTTTCTTCGGCTGAGCTGCCCCCGGTAGCGATTTTTGTTTTTTTATTTTATTTTTCTATTTTCTTTATTTCTTTTAGTTTAATCACCCCTTTTAATCCATTTCCTAGCCAAAACACCTAGATCTAACCTCATTCAAGCTATTGGGTGTTTAAATCTAGACTTGGAAAGTTGACAGTAAAGTGAAATTCGAGTAAGTTAAATTTTTTATCCATTTGAGAGCTCAAATTGTGTAGAAATTCATGTAGAAGCATGTTAGAACACTTAGGAAACATTAATACCATCATATGATAATTTAATCTCCTCTCAAACATGATTTTCTTTAATTTTTCAAACCCCCAGGCAGAGAAGTACGTGATTCTGATCCCAGAAATTCCAATTAAAGATTTTAGAGATCATTTGGGAGCTGATAGAGGCTAGTGGAAAGCCCAAAGGTTGGTGTACTCGTATTTATGAAAATTAGGTTTATTAATTCCGAATTTTTAATATATATATTACTGTAATAGTTGATTAATTTGTTTGTTTGAGATATTAAATAGTTTTGGGTATTAATTATATATTATTTGATGAATTTATTTGAAGATAAATGGTTTCAAAACAATTTTCGAAATTAAAATCCCCTATAGTCGAATCTGAAGTATAAAATATTATAGGGGTATTTCCGTCATTCCGCTTTCCTTGATGTGTTAATTATGAGATGTGTTGGTAGTATGTTTGATGAATTTAATATTTGGAATGAAAAATTTGAGAATATCCTATTTTGGGATCGTCCTAAAATACGAGAAAAGAGATAATAATTTTATTAAGATGTGATAACGAGATTAAGGGCTAAATGGTCATTTGAAATGACCACGAGTGGTACCCCGAAGAATCTAGAATAATAGATTTAAATATGAAATAAAAAGTTTATGCGATTAAAGTTGTGTTAAAAATTTAAATATTTTGTACTTTTGAAAACTTTAAAGGGCCCTAGTAAAACTAATCACCGGTAGGTGGGGATTGGTAGTTGGCTAGCCAATAGGGTAATTATTAGCAGTACTGCACGTTACGATTGATCACAGACGTTGTATGATAGACCCTGAGAGGCACCGAGTGTCCGATCCTGAAACGGAAACAGATTGTGATATGTGACCCGGTGGATAGTCACCGAGCGGTTGATGCCGAGGTCACTGTTTATTCTGGCGGGTAGCCACCGAGTGGTCGATGTCAGGAGACCCGTTGTCGATCCATGGTATCGTGATAGACTTTATGAAGGGCTCTAATAAATTAAATAAAGAAAGTCTTGTAAATTTATTTGATAATTGATTTCGTAAGAATTAGAATGTAATTGTGCTTGCAACAAAGTGTATTGGAAAGTCACAGGATTATGATCTATTTGTGAAATTGTGTACTGTGTGTTTTATCGATAAATAAATTATGATCGTGCATATTGTTTTAATTTATGCTTTATTTTGAAAATAAATATGATTTCAATATTATATGAGTACACCCACTAAGTCGGAAGACTTAGCGCGTTGGATTTACCGCGCGCAGGCAGTTGAGTAGGGCTTGAAATAAAGACGAAGACAAATTAGTTGTAGCTTCCCTCAAGTCACATCCGCCTTCATCATTTTGGTAATCACCATTTTTGTGTTGCAAAGAACATCATACTTTGGCCACAATCATGTCGTGTGCATTTTGTTGGTGCTGTAAATATTGTAAACAAAATTTGTATTTAAAGTTTATCACTTGTAATAAATTCTATAAATTATCCGCTGAAGAAGGTTTTATATGGTATTATCTTTGTAAAATATTTAAATGTTAATCGAAATATTTATTATCAAATGTTTGTGTGTTGAAGTGGGTTGGAAACGGACGAGAGGTCCGAAAACAGGAAGTTGAGGAATGAATTGGCTTAGAAGTGTATTTTCTTACAGGTTTAAATTTTGGATTTTCAGAAAAACAGAGAAAACTCTACCGAAATTTCGTTAAAATATAATCAAAGTTTTTTTTTAAAACGAATTTTTTATAAAAGAAATTTTGAAATAAGAAAAAGAGTAACATCCCACGCCTCGATCCTCGTACGGACGGGAGTATTGGGGTAAGGGTGTTACAGGTTCTAAATATGTTTTTCTTGGTCAAACGGGTCATTAAAAAGTTGATTTTTCGTTTTAAGCCTCCAAAGACCAAACGAACCATATGGGGATGATCCTAGGGGTCTAAAAGTAAAACTTGTACACAGAAATAGGAAGTAGAGAGCCTCGGTTGAGTTAAAATCGAGTTAGGAAAGTTATAGTGTAAAGAGTTGTTAATAGAGAAATGTGTATTGAAAATGTTATTTTAAGTTTTGAATTATGTGATTAAGCAAGTAATGATGAGAAATTAACATGTAGGAGACGAGCAGGCGAGCGAGACACGAGAGGCTCATTGAGACGATCGAGTCGCTATTACTCGGATTGAGATAAGTATACTTCACTTACTTTGTTTCAACTTCTATTTATATCGTAATGTATTTTGTTTAAAGATAGTATAAATGATTTTCCAAATTATAAATTGGATACGTTTGATAATGAGTAAAAAGTTAGGTCTCGAATCAAGAGGTGAGATTCGAAGACAAAAGTTATTTTCAAAACGTTTAAAGTAGAGTTTGAGTTAAAAACCATGTGTATACCGTAGCCTTAGAGTTTTGGCACTACGCGGCGACGTAGAAAATTTCGCCCGTAGTTGTCAAGATTTATAGTTACTTGCAATAGGATACGATGTAGAAAATTTCATACCTAGTTGTGAGTAATAGTAAGAAGTTGCACTATAATACACGATGTAGAAAATTTCGTGTTATAGATGCCCATAGTTGAGATCATTTTACCCTACGTCGCGATGTAGTAAATTCTGAATGTAGTGGTCGAGAACTATAGTAATTTCACATTAACGTAGTGGAAAAATCGTTACGTGATGCTTAGAGTACCCTAAGTATACATATGGTCTTTTTATAAGCAATGATTTTAAAATTGAAACTTTCAACATTTATATAAGTAGAGCACCACTATATATTGTTATTATTATATGATGAACTAACCTTCCATTTTTATTGTATAGCTCGCTTATCTTATCAGGTGTGGTTATAAACAAATTCGTGGCCTGAAGATTGTCATTTCAATTATAGGTGGGCGTCGCATAAACATATCGTCAAAAGAACTAAATAATTATGTAAAGGAATTATGAACATGGAAGCAATTGTATATTTATGTTTTTGGATGGAAACAATCACACACAATATATATATCTGTCATATATATGTGAACACCTATGTGTATTATGGAATTCATTTTGAAAATGCATGTTGTGGAATGTGTATTGTGAAATTAAAAAGAAACATGTTGCGGAAATTACATGTTTGTGGAATATAAGAAGTTGGGAGGTGATCAAAGATAGTTGAAGTGTTTTTATGCAGGTCAAATTTTGGAAATATTCAAATTACAGCCGTTATACTGTCAAAATTTTTATAAAAATCTGTTTTAAAGAAATGCGAAAAATTTTCACCAATCCCAACTATTTTTAAAAAGTAAAGAAGTTTTAAGTTAAAACAAATAAACCGACAAAGTATTCTAAGGGTTCGCTTCTCGGATTTCCTTAATCCGATGAGTCAGGTTTGGGAAGTCCGTTGAAGTGTCCAGTAGGATCCTCCAGACAAGAGCTTAAAAAAGGTCTGGTTCGGGTCCTGTCAGTGTATATCTATATATATTTTTCTTTTTAACACAAACGAGTCTATTTAGTAAAAAGGAAATGGACTATACTAATTCGAAATTTGGACTTAAGTTTTGGGCTCCATACTAATTAATTGAACTATTATTTTTTCATTACTCCAATTAGGCTTTTTAAATTGGAAATTTCTAATTGGATCCCTTGACTTATTCATATGAACCTTATTTATACTTTAGTTTAAAGAAAAAAAATATTCTAATGGATCTAATTGAATTAGGGTGTTACATGTTATCCTAAATTCCGGCCCTATTTACCTTAATTTAGGACCTAAAGTCCCCAATTTGGGACCTAATAAATTGACAAAAAGTAAGGAATTCAATGATCTTTAGGACAGTGGGCAAGATTTTTTGCATTGGTCCTCTGTCAACATAATAAGCCCAAATTGTGTGGAATTTGAGACATATTTTCTTCAATTTGAGACCTATTCACTAATAGATGTTCACTAGATTGAAAATCAACATTCATTGCCATGGTATTACGCATAAATCCCGTATTTAACATGTGGGTCTCGAATTTAATATGATGGATCCTAAATTATGTAGAATTCAGAACCTATTTTCGTCAGTTTGGATCTACTCAACAGTAGTTGCTCTATCATTTTTTTTGTTATGGGTATTTTTAGGATACTCAAGTGGGCTGGTAAAAGCCCAATACTGTTGATAGAAGCCCAAGACCTTTCAAGGAGAAGAGACTACACATTTGGCTAAGGTACAGCCTGCCTAGGGGTCCAATTTATCAGACATATTACTCACCCAAGAGTCTAGCTTATCAGATATGTAGTCCATCAGACGGCCAACTTGTAAAATCAAACTACATGATTAGTTCACAAAGGCAAGACTCAGTCAGACTTCGGATATTCCAACTCGTTGATACGATCTCTCAGCTATTACAGCTCGCAGGTCGCGAGTTAGATACTGTCAGAATCATCAGAGCAAAAGTCAGCAAGGCGTATCATACACGCCTAATCTCATCAGAGATTACAACATAGATTACAGAGATCTCATCTAACTAACATGGGTTTAGAGTCTAAATCCATGCTTTGACAGAGTTGACCTGACTGATGTCAGTCACATTAAATGTAATCATCATTTCATTTTGACTTATTGCATTATTGTAGCTCCTCCCCTTCTCTATAAATAGGGGAGGATTTTCATTGTAAACCAAGAGAGAAACATTTTGAGTGTCGTTACTCTATAAAAGTAGTAGAGAATAGTGGACGTAGGCAAACTTTGGGCCGAACCACTCTAAAATCCTGTTGTCTTGTATTCTTCCTCTGCCTTCTTCTTTGCATTTTTACATGTTTCTTGCACCATTTCCAACTTGATATGCAGTTTGGGCCAGAAAGAACCTAGTCGACTAAATTCAGATGTTGACATTTTGGTGCTAGAGGAAGGGCCCTTCCTGCAGTTTCATCTTTTTCATCCTTGATTTCCAGAGTTCGCGTATCATATGCAATGGTTAGAGGAAGAACCACTAGAAGCTCAGATGCAATTACTGGCTAGATCGACAACTCAAACCACCAGAGAGGTGTCCAGCCCATTGGAGAACCAACCGACTTGGGGGTTGGGACCTCAAACGTGCCTTTACCTTGGAATACTCGAGGTATTCCTCTACTCCCCTCTCACCAGTTTGTACCTAACATCGCTGGAGAGAATGCCGTGTAGATTTTATAGTGACGTTAAGAGGTGTTGGAAAATACCATGATGTAAATAGCGAAGGCAGTAAAGGCTTGACATAGGTCCAGGTCACTTAGAGACTAGTCGAGATCCCAGTAGCAAATGGATAACTCACTAGGGAAATGCCAACGCCTGAGGGATCAGTCCATTCCTCCAATGTGCAATCCAGAGCTCGGGTCCAGCAAGCTCGTGATGATGAAGATGCAGCTCATCCCTTAGGATTGAGAGTGAGAGTGAGCCAGGATGGACATCGACAAGTTGAGACAAGCCAAGGACATGTACGAGTTCCAATTCGAAGAAATGACGGTGAACAACAACACCAATATGGAGGTTCGCATAAAGAATATGGGTTAAACAGGCCTCACCATGGGAATGAACTTGTGCGCTGCTCCCCTGAACTTCAGCATGAAAGGAGGCATAGGGTACAAAACTGAAATTCACCAGATAGGGATAGTAGAAGAAGTAGGCGATCCACTGTCAACCGATCTAGGGCGTAGGATCAACTCATTGAGCAAATTCTTCAAAGGGTCTAGCAGCTGGAGGCCCCACCTAGGGCTTAAGAGCATAGGGGTTAGAATGGTAAAAGAACCCTGTTCACCTATGAGATCGAGCTGGAGCCACTCTCATTGAGGTTCAAGGTCCCTAACATCCTACAATATAACGGGGACTTGGATCCTTATGACCATTTGGACGCGTTCAACATCCAAATGGATTTACAAATCACCAGTCTGTTGGTCAAATGTCATGTTTTTCCTGTAACGCTCGAAGATGTTCCACGAGCATGGTTGAGAAATCTCCCACCTCGCAGTATCAAAAGTGGGAGGACTGTCAGCTGAAGTTTGTCAACCAATACAAAGCATTGAAAAAACAGCTCACTCCACCCTGCCACCTCGCTAAACTTTTATATGGTTTCACTGGAGATTCAGTCACTCCTATTGGGCAAATCAGATCACCTCCGACTCTTGGAGATACAGGTCAACAGTCGGTTATGCTAGCAGACTTCCTAATCATAGACTCCTCTCTGCTTATAATGTGGTGCTAGGAAGGCTTGTGATGAACAACATGGATATGGTCACCTTAACCAGAACCATCAAGTGAAATTCCCAACTCCCAATGGGATAAGATGTGTGCGAGGAGAGCAGCAACTAGCTCGTCGTTGCTATAAGGATGCAGTGAATATGGAAGCTAAGGGAAAGAAGGTGAATGTAGTTTCAAGAAATGAACTGTAAGCCATCAACACTTCAAGGGTGAGCTATAACCTAAATCCTAGGGAGATAGATGTAAACAAGACTACAAGTATAGTTGAGGAGCTGGAGGACATTCAAGTCAACGAGGCAGATGCTGAAAGGTGCCTCAAGCTAGGAAAGAGCCTGGCCTTAGAAGTCAAAACCCAACTAGCTAAATTCCTTAAGGCGAATTTGGATGTGTTCGTCTGAAATCATAAGGATATGGTGGGGATTAATCCAGGGGTGGTGATGACTCATAAGCTAAACATAAACCCCCACTATAAACCAGTTTGCCAAAAGAGGAGGCAGATGACCCGAGAATGCTATGATGCCCTGAAAGAGGAAATAGATAAGCTCCTGGCAAATGGATTTATTCGTGAAGCTCGCTATCCGACCTGGGTAGCCAATCCCGTGCTGGTAAAGAACAAGAACAAAAAATGGAGAACCTGCATAGACTTCACGGATTTGAACAAGGCCTGCCCGAAAGACAACTTCCCACTGCCCAGAATTGATCAGCTTATAGATGCAACAACTAGGCACGAGCTCCTTTGCTTCATAGATGCTTACTCAGGGTACAACCAGATTCCAATGAACCTTAAAGATGAGGAGCATACTTCGTTCGTCATAGACCGCGACCTATATTGCTACAAGGTCATGCCCTTCGACCTGAAGAATGTAGAGGTGACCTATTAGAGGCTGGTAAACATGATGTTCAAAAGTCTAATTGGGAAGACTATAGAGGTCTATGTCGATAACATGTTGGTGAAATCCAAGCAAGCTGTTGACCATGTTAGCGACCTCGAGCGAATGTTCCAGATCTTGAGGAAATACCAGATGAAGCTCAACCGCCTCAAATGTGCCATCGGTCTTGCCTCAGGTAAATTTCTGGGTTTCATATTGAATAATAAAGGATTTGAGGCCAACCCAAAAAAAAATAAAAGCTCTGCTTGATATGAGGTCGCCAACTAAGATGAAAAAGGTATAGAGCTTGAATGGCCAGGTCAACACCCTCAGTAGATTTATCTTTAAAGCGACAAACAAATGTGCCCCATTCTTTAAAGTCTTGAAGAAAGCCAAATGTTTTGAATGGACAGAGGAATGCGAGACAGCTTTCCAACAGCTGAAGGAATATATTGGGTGAGCTCAACTCTTGTCAAAACCAAAAGAATGGGAAACTCTAATAGTTTATCTTGAGGTATCTCAGCACGTCCTAAGTGCAGCTCTGATTCGATAAGAAAATAGGACGTAATTCGCTGTCTAATACATCAGTAAAAAACTGGTTGACGTTGAGACGAGGTACACTCCAATGGAGAAACTCGCCTACTGTCTCACTGTGGCATCTAGGAAATTATGCCCTTACTTCCAAGTGCATAAAATTAAAGTGCTAACTAGGTATCCCCTTAAGCTAATCCTACAGAAATTGAACACCTTAGGGTGCCTTCTCAAATGGACAATTGAGCTCGCTCAATTCGACATCGAGTTCAAGCCCACGTCTACAATCAAGAGGCAAGCATTGGATGATTTTATTGTTGAGTTTATTGGACCTGTGGATGAAGTAGCTAAATCTTTAAAAGGTCCATTCTGGGAGATATTCGTCAATAGGTCTTCCAACGAATAGAGGACTGGAGCTGGAGTATTGTTGATTAGCCCAGAATGGCACAAAATCCTCTATGTTCTCAAATTTGGGTTATGGGCCACAAATAATGAAGTAGAATATGAAACCTTGTTAGCAGGGCTCCGTTTAGTCAAGAAGATGCAGGCTGAATAGCTCAGAATCTGTAGTGACTCCGCAAGTATGACAATCTACCTGTAGAAAGTCCGAGAGTTATTAGGAACATTCGAAAAGTATTAGATAAACCAGATCCCGCGAGCTCAAAATTCCCATGTAGATGCTCTAGCTCGCACGGTAATAGCTCAAGACACAGATTTCTTTAGAGACATACCAGTAGAATCCCTATCAAAACCGAATACAGAGCCCGATTATGAGTTGATGATCCTGATCATGGCGGCAGACTTATAGATGGGTCCTTTGATCGATTATTTATAGGGAGGTAAGCTACCAGATGACAAACTAGAAGCACGTCGTCTGTGAACTCGAGCTGTAAGGTACTGCATCTATGACGACATGCTCTACAAGAAAGGCTTTTCAGCCCCACTGTTGCGATGTGTCGATGAGCCAGAATGCACTACTATCCTGAAAGACATCCATAAAGGTCATTATGGCAATCATGCTAGGGGTTGTCCCTATCCCAAAAGGTGCTTCGCCAAGGGTTCTATTGGCCAACAATAAAGCAAGATGCCATCAATCTAGTAAAGAGATGTGATAAATGCTAGACGTTTGCCAAGATTCCATGAGCTCCACCAGGCTACCTACAGCAGATGATCAGTCCATGGCCCTTTGCCATCTGGGGCATGGACCTGATGGGACCTTTTCTAACAGGTCGAGGTAGGTGTAAATATGTCGTCATTGTAATTGACTATTTTACAAAATGGGCAGAAGTGAAGGAACTTGCGTAGATCTCCACAACAAAGATAGGAATGTTCATATGAGAGAACATTATCTGTAGATTTGGGGTTCCTCAGCAGCTCATAATAGACAATGGAACCCAGTTCACCAGCGAGCAGTTCTTTAAGTTTTGTAGCGACCTTGGCATTACCAAAAGCTCCTCTGCAGTGGATCATCCCCAAGTCAATGGCCAAGTGGAGGCAGTCAACAAGATCATAAAACAGACCCTAAAGACCAAGCTTGAAGCCAAGAAAGGAGCATGGGTAGACGAAATTCAATAGGTGCTATAGGCCTATAGAACAACAGCTTGCAACACCACTGGAGAAACTCCTTTCTTAATGGTCTATAGATCTGAGGCCATGATCCATGCTGAATTCGAGGTAACCAGCCAGCGAAGAGCAAGCCTCAATCTTGAAGAAAACGACAAACTCTTAGCCGCAAACCTGGATCTCCTCGAAGAAACTAGAGAAGCAGCTCACCTAAGAGTGGTCTTCTATCAACAAAGGATGGCCAGATACAATAAAAAAAGGGTCTAAGTCGAAAATTCAGACCAAGTGACCTATTGTTACGACAGATTTTTCTTGAAGCCCGAAATCCTAACGATGGTACTCTAGGACCTAACTGGGAAGGACATTACATCATCCATCAAGATCTCGGGAATGGAGCATACCACTTAGCGGATATGAGCGGAGCAGTACTTCGTAGGGCTTGGAATTCAATACACCTAAAGCCTTATTCTCTATAACTCTCTCGCTTGTATTTTCGTTGTAAATTCATATATTTAATATAAGCTTCAAATTTCCCACCAAGATTACTAACACAAATTGATTATGTGTTTTTTATGTAAAGTGTGAAGCTATGAAAAGCGGGGAACGAGTTGAAGGTTCAAAAATTTAGTTTCCCTAAAGGGATAAGGGGCTTAATATCAGCGCAGTAGCTGACCTCATACCTGCCCTATCGAGTCCGAGGTTCATAAGACCGCAAGCTCGCGCACCTAATCGCAACTTATTGACAGGCCTGCCCCGCCCAGATTGTTCCAAACACTTCACTTTCTGATCACTAAGTGGCAGGACGCGGTATAACACCAAAGTGTCCACTCATATTTGCTTGAATGCCTGTATGCGACCTAACTGGTAAGGTTATGCTGTATATGCTTGGGTTTTGACTGTTGGAGAGTAATAGAGGTTACAACCTCCTCAAGTCTCGCTATACAGCTCGAGTTTCGACTCTGTGAGCATAGTTCGAGAGGTAAACACTATAGAGCTCGGGTCACAACCCTTTGAGCATAGCTTAGGAAGTTTATCATGTTGTACAGCTCGGGTTTTTACCCTTTGAGCACAACTAGCTGTATATGCTCAGGTTCCCGACCATTTGAGCGCAGCTCGTTATACTAGCTTGGGTTCTTACCTTTTGAGCATAGCTGATAAATATCCATGTTTACAAAAGAGTCATTATTCTACCTACTCATTGAGCTCACTATGAATTAATATTTGCTATGCAGATTATTTAGCAATTTATATAGCAGCACATTGGTGGGCTCGCAAGATATTAAATTTTTCACTTACAGGTGTTAAGTGTTTTATCATTCATTTTGTAGGAAGCATAAAAAATCAAGTCAACAAGTTACACTTGAATTAGGAAATTTTATAAAGCCTCAGAACAAGGTTAAATTGTTCATTACAGACACCTTATGAAAAAAGGTGCAAACAATGTAAAGAAATAAAAATTTTCTATGTACCAGCTCAGGGCGTCCTATTTTTTGCCCTAGAAAGTAGAGAGATCGCCAGCTCCATCATGAGAGGTCGACTCTGCAGGTATAATGACTTGGGCTATCTCCGCTTGGGAGGTTGCATCCTGATGAACCTCGCTAGGTATCACTGAATTTTGTGCAGCTTCTTTTTGAACTTTTCTACCTTTACAAGCCCTCCCTGGTCGAAGCATGTGAAATCCATCTTAGGATGATTCTACCAAAGGGTGTAGAGGAAATCAGCAGCTATCTCCTTTTCAACCTCCTGCCTCACCCTAATGATCTCCTCCTGAGCTTAGCGACTTCCTTCTTAGCAGCAGCGGCTTCTCTTTCAGTAGCTTCAGCTCACTGTATTACCTCATTCGTTTTCTGCTCGGTGGCTTCAGCTCGTCGCCCAGTCTCCTCCAAGTCATTCCTCACCTTATCTAGCTCTTCTTTAGCATTAAGAAGCTGGAAAGTGAGCAATGACTTGGAAGCTTGATAGTCGTTCTCTTGGCAGATTAGAATCTCCTCAACTTCGTTCTGGGCAGCTCGGGCATTTCTTATATGGGACCCCTCTCTCTGGGGCAGGGCGTTACCTACCGGCTTCTGCCGGCCCCACTCACTAGGTACTGTCCCCGGGCTCTTGGGGTTTTGCTTCGCCTCCCACACCACTCGAACACATAACCTGAGCCCCTAGAGTTAAATGGATTCTTATAGTAAGGTGTGTACCAATTGAGCTAGCCTTCACCCAGATTTATTATTTTACAGTATTAGAAACCTTCGAATTGAGTTACGGTCGAATCATAGGCCTTCTGTAGTATTATTTGAGGTTGATTATATTTTCGTATCGCAAGTCGGATATCGTTTGGCTAACCCCAGTACGAATGCAAAGTGATTAGGAAATTCAAACCAAATTAACTTATGGATTGGTGTGAGTGGTATGAGTATTACATGGAATGAGCTTGAATAAAAGTCAAACTCCATATCACTAGAATTGCACAATGAATGGATGACAAATTAAAAATTAAATATGAATTATCATAAATTAGTTGTCATGCAATAATGATTAAATGATTAGTGTTCTTCCATAAGTTACCAAAGTGCCCTTTTTGATAAATTCCATGAGATGAATTATTTTGGTTATTATGTAATAGAATGAAGGGCATTTTAGTCTCACTAATGTTCACAATATATATAATGGGAGATGATGAGATGATCACTAAAAGCAATCAAAAGTTCACGACAATTACAAGAAAAAAGGGACATCATGGTCATTTTTGCAAAAGTCATATATATATATAATTGACACTTAGCAAAATTCTTATAAAAACAAGAAGTGATTGTCGTGAGAGTTAGAGAGGGAGAGGGTGTGTTGGACGCCAATTGAAGGGAGGAAGAAGGTGCTTTACACATCAAATTTTCAAGCCTCAAATCATAATCTTAGGATGTTTTCAAGCTAAACCATCAATCCTAAGCAAGAACTAAGGAGACGAGCAGGCGAATGAGACACGAGAGGCTCATTGAGATGATCGAGTCGCTATTGCTCGGATTGAGGTAAGTATACTTTACTTACTTTATTTTAACTTCCAATGATATCGTAATGTCTTTTGTTATTTTCAAACGTTTAAAGTAAAACCATGTGTATACCGTAGCATTAGAGTTTTGGCACTACGCGGTGACGTAGAAAATTTCGCTCGTAGTTGTCAAGATTTATAGTTACTTGCAATACGCTACGATGTAGAAAATTTCGTACCTAGTTATGAGTGATAGTGAGAAGTTGCACTATAATACACGATGTAGAAAATTTCGTGTTGTAGATGCCTATAGTTGAGATCATTTTACCCTATGTCGCGATGTAGTAAATTTCGCATGTAGTGGTCGAGATACTATAGTAACTTCACGTTGACGTTAGTAGAAAAATCGTCACGTGATGGTTAAGTATATTAGGGTACACACATGGTCCTTTTTTAAAGAAAAGAGATTTTAAACTCAACAATTTAATGTCTTTTGAAACTATGTATTATTATGGACTTACAATTGTTGTATTATCATGTAAAGAACTAACGAATTATTTTATTGTATAGTTTGCTTGCTCTATCAGGTGTTATCATAGGTGCTTTTGTGGTCGAGAGGACGACATCTTACTTATAGGTGGGGCACGAATAAACGAACCGTAGGAATGCTCAATATATGTTAACACGATTGTATATAGTTTAACAAGATAATCGTGTGTTATATATGAACACTTAACGGATTGTAAACCCATATTTTGATATGTATATATCGTTGTACATTCACACTTGAGATACACATATCACATGATTCACATGATATATATATATTATGATGCATATGAAATGCATATGGAGATTATATTGGCAATGTCAATGCATGATTGTGAAATGTGATGTGAATTGTATGTTTGTAAATCTGTATACATGAAAAATTACATATTTGTGGAATTAAGGTAGTTGGGAGGTGATCAAGGATAGTTTGAAGTGTATTTTTTATGTAAGTCAAATTTTGGAAATGTTCAAATTAGAGTCGTTATGCTATCGAAATTTTTATAAAATATGTTTTTAAGAAATGAAAAAAATTTCCATCAGTCCCAACTATATTTAAAAAGTAAAGAAGTTTTAAGTTAAAATGAGTAAACCGACAAAGTATTCTAAGGGTTCGCTTCTCGAATTTCCTTAATTCGACGAGTCAGGTTCGGGAAGTCCGTTGAAGTGCCCGACAGGATCCTCCAGACAAGAGCTTAGAAAAGGTTTGGTTCGGGTCCTATCATCTTAGTTGAGTCTTCAGGATAGAATCTGCCCTTTTAGCTCTCGAGGCTTCCTTGGATATGAAGGCGAGCTCGTCCCTCTGTTTGTCCTACTCAATTATGAGCTTTTCATTCTCGACCTCGAGCTTCAGTTTGTCGACTCGGAGCTACTTTTTCTCCTCTTTCAGGACCAGTAGCTCCTGCATTTGCTTCTTGATCCCTATAGCAGACTGAGACATAATAAGTCAGTATTAATGACAAGAGAGCAAGAAAAGACTAAATGTCAGAAGTTACCATAATTGAGTGGCGAATGGC
This sequence comes from Dimocarpus longan, assembly GCA_022984855.1. Classification (NCBI taxonomy): domain Eukaryota; kingdom Viridiplantae; phylum Streptophyta; class Magnoliopsida; order Sapindales; family Sapindaceae; genus Dimocarpus; species Dimocarpus longan. Next base: position 3,307,920 of record CM041026.1, read on the forward strand.
CCAGATGGACAAACGATCATCAACCAACTCGTCAGTATCCAGCTTCTTGGCATGGCTCCTTAAGAACTCTGGTAGGTGGTCTAGGATCCTCTCGAGATATAGCGCTCCAAGTATGCGCTCGGGCTCACTCTTGAACTTTGATGTGGCACTTCTCATTAAGGTCTCAGGCTGCTATCCCTTTTCAACTAGCGTGCGCTTTGCTGGAGCCTATTGTGCCACTATTTTTCTCTTCGTGCCCTTGCTTAGGGTAGCTGGAGCACCACTCGTTATAGTCCCTACAGTTGGAACCTCGCCCACTAAAACTCCTCCTAATGAAGTTTCACCTGCTCTAGCCTCCTCATTGGTAGCTCTCTCCCGATCGCTCTCGATCTCAATTGGTTTTGGCTGTGAGGTTGGGACCTGAGCTTCTGAAGGCCCCTTAGCTCGTTTAGATGTAGCTGCTTCAATAGAGGCGGATGCTGTAGAAGCAACAGGTTGCACAAGGTAACGTTTAGGGCGCTTGGTTAAGGAAAATTTTCCCATTTATGGAGCTTGTGTCGGGGCTAGATTGAACTCTCCTCGAGTGACCTGATAGATTGAGGCGATCTTGTACTGACCTCGAATCCCGATATCCTTTTTATTATCGATTAGCTCATTGTCCGGAGCATGAGCGAGCTGGAATTGTGTGAGGAGGTCGTCGTCGAATGAGTGAGCAATGCTCCCCTCTCTTGAGTCTGCTAATGTTCTTAGAAGATCTTTCTCCTCTTCAGTTAAGGTTCCTTTCCCCCCTTCTACAAAAAAGGAACAAAAGTGTTAGAATCAGCATAAATATAAAGATAGCATGTAAGTATCAATCCTATGACTACCTAGGGTGAAGACAAAGCTATAGTTTTGAGGACGTGCAAGGGAATGACAGGAGATGTAGAACTATCTCAACTTGTAATCCCCGGTGTTGGATTTGCCCTTTACCTCACCCTTTGGCAAGAGGGCTTTAAAGTCTGATTTGCGAGCTGTCAGATAATGGATTCCCTCTCGCACTCCCCCATTTGGGCTTGCTACTCCTTTTAAACTATACAAATGGGAGCAGATGCACGGGTTTGGGGCTTCGAGCATGTTCCTCAAGAAGACTAATGCCAGCAAGATAAACTGGGCTTAGGAGTTCGGAGTCAGCTGGAACGATCTGAGTTTTAGTCGATTTAGTATATCGACGAGGTATCCAGGAATTGGGAATCTAAGCCCATGCCTTAAGTGCTGGACGTTGACAGTGAAGTACCCATGAGGTAGGAAGGCCGCATGGTCACTTAAATAATGAAGCATAATGCGACAACCCCTGGTAAGGCGGTATTCCAAGGCAATTCCCTCTAGCTCGTCCAGTTGTAGCTTAGTGGGGTGGAAGGAGAATACCTCGCTGCCTTCCTAACCTGGAGGTGGTATGGTTGTTATGGGATCCACCCGAGCAGCGAACTCCTCAGCGGCGTCACCGTTAGTAGAAGTCACCCCTTCGACTTCACGGGCTATTCCTGATTCACTGTCCTCCGTGCTAGAGAGGTCATCTACTCTGTATTCCCGACGACTGCAACATAAAGACATCTACACATAAAAATGGAGTAATTAGGTCTCTGTTTACAGACCATCCCTACCTATACTTAAACTTCTTATTTTCTAATAAATTGCCTAAGTCTACAGGTCACAAACATCGCACAGATCACTAAAGGAATAATTGTTCAACCTATAGTTCAGACGAACTATGACCTAACGACCTATATATGTCTTTACCTAAAGCTCGTATACACAGTAGCACAAACAACATACTCATATACAAAATCCCATCCATAGGATCAAAACAGCAAAAATGAAAAGTCACAGCAAAGAACAAGTTCTCAGAAATGAGAACACATGATAAACAACTCAACATCAAGCCAGAAAATGCACAACGCATGCAAGCCATAAATTAAAAACAGAAATCAAGAAAAGTGTGAAAAGCTTACTCTGAAGCAGAACTGAAGTTTGGATGATGATCTTCAAACTCTAAGACACTAGTGCAGAAGATTGAAGTGAAGAGAAGGTTAAAGACGAAGGGAAGATGAAGCGTTTACGTTTTTCAAAAATGACAGAAAGAAGTTGAAAATAATTGGGTGTCTGCTTTATAGAGGGGCGCCAGACTAAAACCCCAACCATCAAATCTGGTGGCTCTTCAACTGCCTCGGATCTGACGGTTCAACATAATTCAGGGGATCTGATCATCATGCTCCGTCAGTTGATAGACGTGCATATTAAATGTGCCCATTATCAGACGTGCCCTACACGACAGTTGTAAAAGCTGTCACGTGTCTAGAGACATGACAGTTAGAAAAATGCTAAGTAACTGTTCTCGCTAAGCCAGCTTTTACCAACAAACTATTAGCTTTCAATCCGTAGAGCGCATTGAAAGCTGGAGGGCTGATGTTATAGGTATTTTTTGGATTACTCAAGTTGACTGATAAAAGCCCAATACTGTTGATAAAAGCTTAAGACCTTTCAAGGAGAAGAGACTACAAATTTGGCTAAGGCACAACCCGTCTAGGGGTCCAATTTATTAGACGTATAGCTCGTCCAAGAGTCCAGTTTATTAGATATGCAGTTCGCCAAACAGCCAACTTACAGAATCAGACTACATGATCAGTTCACAAAGGTAAGACTCAGTCAGACTTCAGACGTTCCAGCTCGTTCATACGAGCTCTCAGCTACTACAGCTCGCAGGTCGCGAGTCAGATACTATCAGAATCATCAGAGCAGAAGTCAGCAAGGTGTATCGTACACGTCTAATCCCGTCAGAGATTACAGCATAGATTACGGAGATCTCACCTAGTCAGCATAGGTTTAGCGTCTAAATCTATACTTTGACAGAGTTAACCTGACAGATGTCAGCCGCATTAAATGTAATCATCATTTCATTTTGACTTATTGTATTACTGTAGCTCCTCACATTCTCTATAAATAGGAGAGGATTTTCATTGTAAACCAAGAGAGAAACACTTTGAGTGTCGTTACTCTATAAAAATAGTGAGAGAACAGTGGACGTAGGCAAACTTTGGGCCAAACCACTCTAAAATCCTATTGTCTTGTGTTCTTTCTCTACCTTCTTCTTTGCATTTTTACATGTTTCTTGCACCGTTTCCAACTTCATCTATAGTTTGGGCCAAAAAGAATCTAATCGGCTAAATCCAGACGTCGACAGTTTCATAGGTCATGAATTTGGGAAGATAGGTTCCGAATTCAACAAAATAGGTCTTGAATTATGTTGAATTCAAGACTTATTTTGTTAATTTGGGATCTATAGATTCTCACTTAAATGAAAATCATCATTCACTCTATCATGGTCTCATGCATATATCTCGAAGTCGAGAAGATAGGTCTTGAATTCAATAGTTATTTGGGACTTATGTTCTCCAACTAGGGACCTATCATGTTGAATTTGTCAAGTATAAGTCCCAAACTTAGTAAAATTGAAAATAAAAAATTTTCCTTTCCAGTTAGATGAAAATTTTCTTTGAAGGGCATTGCCCCTAGAATCCACTGTGAGCTCTACGGTGAGCTTGCCTAATCATAATGAAAAAAAAAAAAAAAAACAAATTAACAAATTAAAAAATTTTCAGCTAAAATCTGACTAATCATAAAGCTATACAGGAGTAATATTTACCATTAGAAAATGAGGCCAAATAGCTTAATCATATAGTTTTAGGAGAAATTTAAACAAGGAAAACTAGAGTCTACCGAGCTTTCATGAGATCAATTTCTAAGACAATTGGAGTTAATACAAGTCACCATTACATGCAATTGCATAATTGATATGTAAAGATGACTGGACCACACTTATATGAGTTTTTTTTTCTTTTGGAAAAGTCAATAGATGTTTTTGAATTGGGTCCTTTTCCATCATGTCTTGATGAAAACGTGTAAAACACTATAATTAGAGAAAGGATGAATCAACTTGACTCAACCTTTTATTATAACTCGTTATATGTATTTGATAATTGAAAGATTACTCGTGAAGTATATGCTAGCTAGATGAAATATATCTTGTGAAAATAGTATATCCGCTTCCTGGAATAAAGAGTAATAACGACCTTTCCAAAATGCATGCAACACGTTTAAGTCTTGAGGGTTAATGTCAGGAAACCTTGGCTTATTGTAGAGGAGTTTACACTTTGATGAAAGAGTTGTAAGTTATAACTAAATTCAATTATTTGTTTTATTCAACGAAAGTAAATATCTATAAGCATAAGAATAATTTCATTAATGTTGACAAAAAGACATCGCATATAACGACGCATTAATCATGGTGAAAATAAACAAGATTTATTGAGGAGTTGGTATTTGTTGAGATAGCTAAAAAAACAATATTTAATTACTAAAAAAAAAAAAGAAAAGAAAAAAGGGAGAGATTTTAAAATCTATTATTCATGCTTGCATTCTGATTCTCTACTTTGTTTACTCATGGCTTGCCAAATTCGTTAATATAATTTATATCAACGAAGGACAAAACAATGTTTAGAAAATTTTTGTTTTAATTTCACACGTGCAAAGAGATAACAAGGATTTGATGGAAACTTTCAATTGATTGGTGGTTCGTAAATATAAGAAGATCAGTTATTCTTGTACGAGCATACTATGAGCATGTGAAAATGTGTTTAAAACCCAGATTCTATTATTGTAATTCATAGAATGAGAAAGCAATTATATTAGTCACTTACAGAGCTTGACAATGGAGATATGTGTTCATTGAAAAATTTCCTTGAGCACTTTTTCTTTTACTAACAGTCTGTCACTTTTCATAACTCATGCAAGCTAATGGGTTTATATAAAACAATCTTGAGTGCTTCGCTAAAGCACCTGTATAAATCAAGGCTTTATGCTCTGTTGCTTCCGCCGACGACATAAAAAATTTAATTAAGAGTAATGACATTGTGTATTATAAATTAATATCCTCACTTCCATTCATTGCTTTGGATGGAATAAATTAAGACTTCAACTTTAGGCGGAGGCGTAGCTTTTTGAATATTTCCATTAGTAAGAACTATATTATATTAACTAGGATTATTCAGAAGGATCTCAACATCCATCACATTTCATATATACAAATAGTAATCCACGGACACCTTCATCTTTACCAGCATCCATCCTTGAATTATAAATTATACATATATGTACAAGTAGTAAAAAGTATAAAGTGCTTTTCAAATTAATGATTAAGTATTACTTATTTAAATTATGTATTTATCAAATAAATAATTTTTCTAAAATAATACTGTTTTTTTTTTTTTTTCTTTTGAGCTTTAAGGAGTATTACTTTATAGCCATTTTAATGGATATGTGTATGTGTTCCCACTATGATAATGAAACTAATAAAATTTAATGAAACGTAGTTCTTATGTTTGAATATTAATTTGAATATTTGTTTACTTTAGCTTTATGTTTTGAAAAGGAAAGCAAATGTTAAGAGGCCCCATAGCAAGTGGGATATTCCTGCTTTATTCTTTAAATTCACACCCCTAGCCTGATCTCGTGGACTGTGAGCTTTCAACACATTCAATGATCAATGGAGACATGAACATTCATCTTTCTTAAGAATTAAAAGTAGCATAATTATTTCGCGTTTTCTCCATTGATCATTGACACATTCTACAGGTCTACAAATGATGATAGAGAAGTAATTTGGTTGGAGGAAAGTAAGCACTGGAAGAATTTGGTTCACGTGGACAATTAAAATGACTAACTTAAATCAAGACTTTGTTTTTTACACCGTTGTTGGGTTATGTATATTTATTAATTGCTGCTTTACACTGAATTTTTGGAAAACATATTATAGTGTTATATGTTTAAATGTCAATTTTTATTTTTTTATACATTTACTTTCTTTCTTTCTTTGATATAATGGTCCATCTTATAATTCATCTGATAAGAGAAGCTCGCTTATGTGGACCAGTTCACTATCGTTGAATATACCATTTTGAAAGGTTAATCTGACACTATTCTTCACATATTATTTAAGATTAATGATATTCATACATTTCATTTACTTTTATATTTTCATGTTATAGATTTATGAAGATGTTGAAAAGATATGTAAGAAATCGTGCACGACCTGAGGGTTGTATAGTAGAATGCTATTTAGCCGATGAATGCATGCAGTTTTGTAGTATGTATGTTCAACAAGCAGTAGATGTTGGTGAGAAGCACAATAGAAATAAAGATATTATGTTTCAAAATGTAGTGGAAGGACATCCTACATCTACATCGACATTAAAAACGATTTCTTCGGACATGCTACGAATTGCACACACATATATACTGTTGAATAGTGCATTAGTGGAACCATACATTAAATAAGTGGTTTTAAATTGAAGCTAAATATAGTTCAAATATTAGTTAAAATTACTAACATAATACTTATTTGATCATGTTTTTATTTATATAAATGTTTTAATAGCATGTACTTGGAAGAGCTTCAACAATTAGTTCTCAATTTGTTAAGTAGACCAATTTTGTTGCAAATGACACATACTAGAGAATTTTCAACATGGTTCAGAAATAAGGTGAATTTACTAACTTGCACGTTACTAATACAATGTATTTACCTTAGTTTTTTGTTCTTGAAAATCTAAATTGTAATCTCCCAAAACGAGTCCTTGATAAATCACATACCATGGATGTGACCCCAACTTTAAAGCTTCTAGCACTTGGACCAAGTATGCAAGTCACATATTATTCAAGCTATGTTGTGAATGGGAAACGATACTGCATTAAAAGTAGTGAGAAAATTACACAGGATAGTGGTGTTTCCCTTGAAGCAGAAACTGTTTCTAATGAAAGAGACTACACTCAAGTTGTCAAGAAGATGGTTTACTATGGAATATTAAGGGAAATACTTTTGTTGGATTTCTTAGTATTTCGTGTTCCACTATTTAGATGTGATTGGATGGATAGTGCGAGTGATGTAAGAGAAGAAGATGAGTTCACACTAGTTAATTTTAGTCTACGTGAAAATAAATGGGATAGAGATTATTTCATTTTAGCCTCACAAGCAACATAAGTATTTTATTCTAGAGAAAATGATAACTCGAATTGGTATGTTGTTCTAAGAACACCTCCAAAAGGTTTTTACGATCTAAAGAAGTTTGATGAGCATGCTTATATAAAAACTACACCATTAAATGTGTCTGAATTTGACGCTAGTATGGATGATAGTGAGGATTATACTCGAATAGATTGTGAGGAATTGGTTGTAAACATGCAATGTTAATGAATATAAATTCATTTTCTTCTTTTATTTGTAATATGCGTGTATATATATTGTTTATGTTCATGTTTGCAGAGAGATGGAGTCTTTGATGTGATTATATATGTTGTGAAATTATTTTGCTATTTGTATTGCAGGTAAACTTCATTTTTGGTAAGGTCGAAAAACAGGAGAGACTCTATCAAAATTTTCATAAAATTGATTGATTTATTACAAAAATTTTATATATTGATAATTTTAACCATGTATGGGCTTATAATATATGTTATTTTTCAAATTTTCAGATGTCGATTGAAAGAACATCGACTGGTCAGTCTTCAGGTAGCTCCAGTTGAGAGAAGAAAAGAAGAGGAAGATGTCCCAATCGCCTGGATTATAAGAAAATGGCTAACGTGAAAGCTACAGGGATTCAAATTAATGAAGTTGGACAACCAATTGGAGAAAATTCAGTGATCTATAGTTCAGGTTGTGAAGTCATTACAGCTCAAATGATACCTATAACCTAGAGTAGCTGGGATAAAGTACCACAATCTTTAAAGAATACAGTGTGGGAGAATATCAAGGTATATAATGGTTTCATTTATTTATAATATCTATGTTACATATTTATTTTTACAACATATTTAATTACTTTTAAATAATTTATAACTGCAGTTACGACTAGGTGCTGATGAGTCAATGAAAGTTCATATGTTAAAATCAATGAATGAGAGTTGGAGACACTATAAAGGCAGGATAACAAAATAGATTAGAGACGTTCCTCTCGGTCTTGATGCACACAGAAGATACAAAATGCTAAAACCAGCTAACATTAGTGATCAAGATTGGACTATATTTGTCAATCAGCAGTTGTCCCCAAAATTTACGGTAATCTTATAATTCATATTCTGAAACTAGCATGAACACTAACGTTTAATGGATTTTGAGTAAATTTAACAATATTTTAGGAAACTAGTAAGCATTATAGTGAGTTGTCAAAGAAGAATCATACCCCACATACATCAAGTAATAAAGGAATGGCACGACTATGAGAATATTTGGTAAGAGTTTAGTATATTGTGATGATTGTCTTACTTGTTCTTCGAACTTGTATATATTTTTGTATATATCAATATCAATGTTAAATAGTGAAAAAAGTGGTTGCGAATGAAGATCTCGAAATTGATAGAGTTGACATTTGGATAGCCAGTCACAAACACAAAGATGGAAACGTAATGAATGAGGAAACTATTGATAAAATTGTATGTTACGTCACATTAAAAAATTACTGTGGTTATTGAATTATATAATGTGTATAGTTTTTTTAATGTTAATATCATGTGGCATCATTTACAGGCAGAAATGGAGCACTACATCAAAAGACCCAACATTCAATTTGAGATGATGCTGTCTCACAAGTTATGGATAAGGAGCATAGAGGTAGAGTTCGAGGAATGGGTCAAGTGTAACACCATCTATTATACAAACAACTGTGGTTGGTAAACAAAGCTTTGCACAATATCAACAGCATGTCGATGGTGAGATGGTAAGTATGAAGCAGACAATTGCTAATTTGACAAATTTGCTTATGACTCATTTGTCCAATATAGATCAAGCCTAAGTATTTGTATGTATGCATCTCACGCAGCTGGTAAATGACTTAAAACTTTTTTTATTTCCTTCTACTTTTTGGTGCTATGTATAAATATATATATAAATCCGTTATTTATTTATTTTTTGTTTCCATGTTTTCTCATGATTATTTTCAATTATTTGTTATGTCCGTGTTTGAATATATATATATATATATATATATTGTTTTCGTGAAAATTTATTGAGAAATATTGATGGTGGTTGGATTGATTGTCAAAGATTTGAGAAGTTTGATAAATTGTAGAGAAATTTAATTTTTGGTAGGTTCGAAAAATAGGGGGAACTCTATTAAAATTTTTTTTAAAATTGATCGAGTTTATATGTATTGTTTTATATATTATAATGGTTGCCTATATATTGTCAAATAGGAATACTTATAAATTATTTGACCTCGATATCCTTATTTCCTAACAACAATACTATTTATTGTTTTCGAAGATACAATATTCAAGTGGTTCAAATTCTATGGGATCTAGTAAAACTGTTCAATTTGTTGAGCCTTCAGCTAAGGTAAACTATATGTTTGATATATATAATTTATTGTTTCAATTTAATTTCATATATATAGATGTAAGTATTTAAAAATTTATTTAGGAATAAATATTTAAATTCTTGTGCATACAGTCCATATCTCGAGGTTTCTCAAGCTAAGTTGGTAGATCGAACAACAACCAATGCAAATTATTAGATTGGATGGGAAAAGGAATTATAGTGGCGGAAGCGGAAATTGATTTTGTTGTGGGTATTTTCTATAATGTCTACATGGCCTGATAAAAGCCCAATTAAATTGGCCCATCTGAGCTAGACCCAATTTCAGCTTGTTCATCAGAGGAAACCGTCAAGCCCTGCATAAGGCCTGCAGCGTGAAGTACACTCAAACATCTATAGTGGAGTGAAACCCTAACGAAGTGAGACACGAGCATGCAATATATATCACTAAGCGCAGTGCGAAGTCCGCGCTGCCCACTTCGCAAAGTTGAGTCTGTTCAATATCAAACTAGACTGATCTGCGAGAAGCTGAGGCCGCCTATTAGTACTCCCCATCCTTCTACACTTCAGTCCACCTGGAGCCTCCACTTCACTCACTACTATGCCAGGCCATGCCAGGTCATCACCTAACTTGCCTTGCACGTCAAACTTGTTAGAGATTACTGTTTGAATTACAGATCACCACACCTAATCTACGTGGGTTAGGCATATATATCTTCCACCTGTCCCATGCATTTAATGTAATTCGGCTGCATTAAATGGACGTCAGGATTATTAACTGTTGTAATCATTCTATTTTAACTCTTTAAACATCGTTGTAGCCCTTCTCCTTCTATAAATAGGGGAAGCTTTTCTCTGTAACTTAAGAGTGAAACACTTAGTGAAAAACTGGCTGTTACTCTGTCAAAATACTGAGAGAACTAACAGTGGACGTAGGCAAAGCTAGCCGAACCACTTAAATACTTCTGTCTTGTATTCTATCTTTGTCTCATTTACTCGTTATTTGCTATTATTTGCTATATCTGTCGTCTATGCAGTGTTGAGTCTGGAAGAACTTAGTTGACTACTTTTATACGTCAACATTTTGGCGCTAGAAGAAGGGGCTCATCTGCATCTTTTCTTCATCAAGATCATGGCAAAGGGTAGAATCACCAGAAGCTCAGATGTTGTCATTGAAAGAATAGAAGGGTCAAATCACAGTCGAGGTGAGGTACCAGCAACTCTAGGTGCAGGTCCTTCTCGCGCTCATGTGGATAGAGCAGGTCAAGGAGGAAATTCTGTGCAAATTTTACAACGTCAAGAAAGACTAGAGGGCACAGTTCAATAGTTAGCTGAGGCTGTGAGAATGTTAACTGAGGCCCAAGCTCATGGTCCGTGCAGGCCAGATGACATCCCTGCAGGTGAAAGAAGAGTAACCAGGGAAGTGCCACCATTCTAGGGGTCAAACTTGTCATCCAATGTACGTTCAGTAGCCCGGACTCGGCGAGCTCATGAGAATGAGAATGACGCTCAGCCTTCAGATTTAAGAGTAAGAGTGGACCATGACGAACGCCGAAAAATCGAAGTGAGCCATGGGGGTATCCAAGCGTCAGCTCGGAGAAATGATAATGGACGCCAGCATCAAGGTTCTCGTAGAGAAGAACCCAATCGCTCACATCGGAGACAAGAGCCTAACCACCATTCCCCTGAGCACAGAAGCAGGAGACAGGAGATACTTGAGCACTATCCCCTAAACAGGGAAAGTAGACTGCATAGGCGATCTCCTGCTAAGTAGCCTTCAGTACAAGACCCTGTTATACAACACCTTCTTCAAAGGATGCAATAGCTGGAGGCAAGGCCAGGAACATAGGAGCGGAGGGCTCCAGAAGGGGAAAGAACTCTGTTTTCCCTAGAAGTTAAAGCAGAACCCCTTCCTCCCAGATTCAAAATTCCCAACATCCCACAGTAAAACGATGACTCTGACCCTCACGAACACTTGGATGCATTCAATGTTCGAATGAACTTGTAAACTACCAGTTCACTGGTGAAATGTCGCGTCTTTCCCGCAACCCTTGGTAATATTCCTCGATTATGGTTCAAAAATCTCCCATATCATAGCATTAGTAGTTGGGAGGAATGTCAACAACAATTCTTAAATCAGTACAAGGCGCTAAAGAGGTAACTAGTACCACCTTGTCATTTAGCCACCATCTTTCAGCGCCATGGGGAATCTTTGAAGGACTACATTGATAGATTCAGAAGCGAAGTGAATAAATTCGACAGTCCTACTGATGAGGGAATCCTGAACGCCATTTCGTCAGGGTTGCGAAAAGATGGAAAATTATATGAAAACATCTATAAGTCTCCTGTGAGGACTTTGGGGGAGTTTTATAAGTAGGTAGAAAAGGAGATACAATAGGAAGAGGCCTTCGGGTCGAAAAAACCAGTTGATCAAAAGGACACGGCTGGTAGTTCCAATCAACAGAATAAGAAGAGAAGTAATGAGAGAAATAACCATGATGGACAAAGAAATACCCATCAGGTTGCAAAAAAGGCTCGAAGTGACCCGAGGCGCAGATCTAATAGGAGGCCTGAGCATCCTCCTCGGACAAATCGATATGAGCATTATGCCCTGCTATCCAACTCTAGAGGTAGAATCTTTGCTACTAAAAGAGACAGAGAGAACTTCGGGAAACCTGCTCCCACTAATGTTCCCAACCATTTGCGAAACAAAAATAAGTACTGCGTTTATCATAATGAGGCAAGGCACTTCACTTCGGAGTGCCGGGCATTGAAAGATGCCATTGAAGAAATGATCAGAAATGGGCGTCTTCGCGATTATGTAGTACGGCCTCAGAATTAGTGACCTTAACAACGTCCAACACCTCAGGCTACCCCACAAAATGATGAACGAGAACGAGATCAGGAAGTAAGAACAATTTTTACTATCCATTGAGGGCCTCACATCGCAGGTACATCGAACAGATCTCATCAACATTATGTACGTGAGGCTAATCATATACGAGTTGCAGGACAAAAAGAAGTGGAAGGATATTCCAAGCAAGCTAGAGCAACCCCAGCAGATATCGTGTTTACAGAAGATGATGCTAAAGTTATTTGTTGGCCTCATAATGATGCTCTGGTGATTCGTGCTCGAGTTGGAAATGTTGAAGTCAGACGCATAATGATTGATACAGGGAGTTCCGTAAACGTAATGTACAAAGGGTGCTACGACCAGATGGGAATTGGAAATGAACAGCTTCAGCCCTCTCCAGAGCCTTTGTATGGTGGAGACACAGTTATTCCCATGGGATAGATCAAACTACCTTTGACTCTGGGCGATGTAAAATGTCAATCCACTATACTTGCAGACTTCCTGATCATCAATTCGCCTTCTACTTATAATATGGTGCTGGGGCGACCTGCCATGAATGATCTAGATATGATCACATCCACCAGGACCCTTACAGTGAAGTTTCCTACTCCTAACAGTGTTGGGTGTGTACGAGGTGAGCAGCGTGTACCCCGCCAGTGCTATGAGGAAGCTATAAAGTTAGGCACCCAGGAAGCTATGAAGATAAATGTGGTGTCCGGTGGTGAAATGCGCGTAATGACAAAAATCAGGGTGAATCATGATCTGGACCCTCATGAAATCGATGCTGACAAGGCTACAGGTCTCGTAGAAGAGCTAGAGGATGTACAGTTAGTGAGATTGACCCTGATAAATGTTTGAAGTTGTGAACCAGATTAATCCCCGAAGTGAAGACCAGGCTTGTTACTTTTCTAAAAACAAACCTAGACGTCTTCGCTTGGAATCATGAGGATATGGTGGGGATCAACCCAAAGGTGATGTCTCACAGGTTAAATATCACCCCCCATTGCAGGCCAGTTCGTCAAAAGAGGAGACCAATGACGCAAGAGTGATATGAAGCATTAAAGGATGAAGTGGAGAAACTTTTGGCCAATAACTTCATCAGAATTGCTCATTATCCATCTTCGGATGCCAATCTTGTGCTTGTGAATAAAAAGAATGGCAAATGGAGAACTTGTATAGATTTCACCAATCTTAACAAGGCGTGTCCAAAAGATAGTTTTCCATTACCCAGGATTGATCAGCTAGTTGATGCTACTGTCGGTCATGAACTCTTCAGCTTTATGGACGTGTACTCCGGTTATAATCAAATTCTAATGTATCCTGCAGACGAAGAGCATACATCGTTTGTTACTGACCGTGGTCTGTTTTGTTATAAGGTAATGCCCTTTGGATTGAAGAATGCAGGGGTTACTTACTAGAGGTTAGTAAATATGATGTTCGCTGATCTCATCGGGAAAAGCATGGAAGTCTATGTCGATGATATGTTAGTAAAGTCCACTCAAGCGACTGACCATGTACGCGACCTTGGGCAAACATTTCAGGTGCTAAGGATGTATAGAATGAAGCTGAATCCTTTGAAATGTGCCTTCGAAGTGGAATCCGAAAAATTTCTTAGGTTTCTGGTGAATAGTAAAGGAATTGAAGCCAACCTGGACAAGATACAAGCTTTGCTTGATATGAAATCGCCAGCCAATAAGAAGGAGGTACAAAGTCTCAACGGTCAGGTTGCAGCACTTAATCGATTTATCTCAAAGGCTACTGACAGGTGTATCCCATTTCTTAACATACTCAAACAAACAAAGACCTTTGAATAGACTGATGAGTGTAAGGAGGCGTTTCAACAATTGAAAGATTATCTGGGGCGAGCTCCACTCCTGGCAAAACCAAAAGAGGGGGTAACTTTGTTGCTTTACTTGTGGATCTCTCTACATGCTTTGAGTGTAGCTCTGGTGCAAGAAGAGGGGGGTGTTCAGCACCCAGTATATTACATCAGTAAGAAACTAGTAGATGCTGAGACAAGGTATACTCCCATGGAGAAGCTTGCTTATTGTCTGGTTGTGGCGTCCAGAAAACTGCGTCCCTATTTTTAGGTACATACAATCTCCGTCCTCACCAAGTATCCCATAGGACAGATCCTGTAGAAGCCGGAGACTTCAGGTCGCCTCCTCAAATGTGCTATCAAATTGGCTCAGTTCGACATTGAGTACAAAGCAAGGTCAGCAATCAAAGGGCAAATTTTAGCTGACTTCGTTGTTGAATTTACAGGGGCTAATGATGAACCTAAAGCTGGGACCTCGAAGGATCCTTACTGGGAGCTATATGTTGATGGTTCCTCCAATGACCAAAAAGTTGGAGCTGGTATGTTATTAGTTAGCCCAGAAGGTCAGAAAATCCTCTCTGCTCTCCAATTCGGGTTCAAAGCCACCAACAATGAAGCCGAATATGAAGCTCTACTTGCGGGACTCTGTTTGGCAAAAGAGTTATCTGTTGAGCAACTTAGAATCTTTAGTGATTCTCAACTGGTGGTATGTCAAATACGAGGGGAATATCAAGCTCGGGGGATAAAAATGATGGTCTACTTTAAGAAGGAACGAGATTTATTAAGGCGATTTAATAAATATGAAGTAAACCAGATTCTGCGAGCTCAGAATTCCTATGCCGATGCCCTAGCCCACCTGGCAACTGCTCAGGATGTTAATGTTTCTGGAGAAATACCGATAGAATATTTGTCCAAGCCCAACACTGAATCTCAAGAAGAAGTCATGACCCTGATAGTGGCAGCTAATTCCCAGAAGAGTTCGCTAATTAATTACTTACAAGAAGGAAAGCTGCCTAATGATAAATTGGAAGCACGCCGTCTACGTACGCGAGCTGATAGATATTGTATCTATGACGATGTGCTCTACAAGAAAGGATTCTCAGCTCCTTTATTAAGATGTGTCGATGAGCCAGATTGTACAGGCATTTTAACTGAAATTCATGCAGGTCATTGTGGAAATCATGTTGGGAGAATCTCTCTAGCCCAAAAAGCCCTCAGGCAGGGATATTATTGGCCTACCATGAAGCATGACGCGCTCAACGTGGTAAAGAAGTGTGATGTTTTCCAAAGGTTTGCTAAAATCCCGCGAGCTTTACCTACTTATCTACACCAGATGGTTAGTCCCTGGCCCTTTACAATCTGGGGCATGGACTTGATTGTGCCACTTCCCACGAACGAGGTAGATGCAAACATGCTATTGTGGCAGTAGACTACTTCACCAAGTGGGCTGCAGCAAAGGAGTTATCTCAAATCTCCACTGCAAAGGTAGTACAATTTGCGTGGAATAACAATATTTGCAGGTTCGGAGTCCCTCAGCAACTGGTGACCGATAATGGTACCCAATTCAGCAGCGAGAAATTTATCATATTCTGCAACGGCCTCGGTATCAAGAAAAGCTTCTCAGTAGTTGATCATCCTCAAACAAATGGTCAAGTAGAAGCTGTCAACAAGATAATCAAGTAGATACTAAAGACCAAGTTAGAAGCCCGGAAAGGAGCATGGGTGGACGAATTACAGAAAGTATTATGGGCCTACAGAACAACAGCCCGTAGTACCACTGGAGAAACCCCTTTCGCTCTGGTTTATGGCTCTAAAGCCATGATTCTTGCTGAACTTGAAGTTGCAAGCCACCGACGAGTGAACTTCGCCCTAACGGATAATGAGCAACTTCTCATTACAAGCCTGGACCTTCTTGAAGAATCAAGGGAGAATGCTAGTATGAAAGCTGCCATCTATCGTCAAAAAGTGGCCATGTATTATAACAAAAAAGTCAGAGTCCGGAAGTACAATCTGGTGACCTCGTACTCCGTCTCATCTTACTTGGAGCCCGGAAGAGGAGCGATGGGACATTGGGTCCGAATTGGGAAGGGCCTTATATTATCCAAGAGAGTTTGGAGAACGGGGCTTATCACTTGATGACGATGGAAGGAGATGTATTGACACGAGCTTGGAACGCTGAACACCTCAGACCTTATTTTCAATAGTTCTTTGTTCCTTTTTGTATGTATCAATATTTTCACAAGTTAATAAAAGCATCCTTACACATTGTTGACTCACCTCGTTTGCGATTGCCTTTATCAGCTATTTTGCTCAAAACAACTTCTAAACTATGGCATTAAGGATGGCATATCTTTGATTCCTGGCTATAAACAAAACCATAAGGGTAAGGCGGCCTAATATCGGGAAGCCAACAGACCCCACACCTACCTTGTGGTTCAAAGATTGGCAGGCCACGTGTGCTCACATCGTCAACCTTCGTTGACAGGCCACGTGCGCTCACTTCGCCAACTTTCATTGGTAGGCCGCGTGTGCTCACATCGTCAACCTTAATTGATAGGCCACGTGCGCTCACTTTGCCAACCTTTGTTGACAAGTCACGTAAGTATTTATCATCATCACCATTTTGTGCAAAAAGGATACATAAGCTATTATGATGGTATTGATGATTAAGCTTTCAAGTAAGCTCATACTTATCCATATTATTGCACTCCTATTGACTCAATTTGTTAATAACACTCATTTTGTTATTCTTAGTTTCTTTTAATAAGGCAAGTAATGTTGCTTAAGAGAAATAGAGACCATTACTTATTCTCTGCTTATTTTTATGTCTGACATTCAACTTAAGGCATTGAGAAGTAGAAGTTAAATTCATCTGGAATATTATGCATAAATTAAACAATTCCCTCACATATGAGGTAAAGAAAATAAATATCTAAATACATACTGGATAGGAAAAGAATAAACTATAGAAAAAAAAAATCAGGAGGCCATGGACTCATGCAGCAGGATCTTGAGGAGCTGAAGAGGAAGGCACTTGATTCCCTGTACCCTCAGCAAGAAGGCTTTGAGTATTTCTTCCAGGTATTTGTTCTATGATCTGACTTCGCGCTTCAGCTTGTTCCTCTGATGCATACTCAGTGAACTACTGAAATTCTTTGACTCCGCCTTCACCAAAAATGGAATAATCAAGATGAGGATAGGTGTTCCATAGCGTATACAATATCCTTGTTTCTGTCGCCATCCTGATCTCCTCTACGTGGGCCTCTGCTGCGGCGAGCTGCTCTTTCAGTTTGACTATCTCTTGAGAAGCAGTTTCTACCTCTTTCTCCCATTCTCCCAGTGCATTTTAGGTATTTTTGAGTTGGGAGTACAGCTTGGAGGAGACTAATTCATGGCGCTCCTTCTCTTTTTCCTGAGCGAGCTCAAGGGCACGCTTAGCGGCGTCAGCTACATCCAACTTAGACTAAAGCGTTGTGGCCTTGTCATTAACCTTCGCAGCCATGTCTTGAGCTTTCTTCATTGCTTGCTCAGCTTTAGTTATTGCTTCCTGAGATGCCTTTGCTGTCTACTCGGCCTTATTTGCGGTCTTCTGGGCTTTTGTAAGCTCATTCTTCACTGAAAGAAGTTCCTTATCCTTTTTCTTGGACGCCTCTTTCAGTTTCTTATTAGCGGCCTTGAGTCCGTTATACTTTTCCTCTGCATAAGCTTTCTCATCCACGGCCTTCATATGTGTCATAGAAGTTTGCGAAATATACATATAATCAGAAATTAACATATAAAAAAAGCACATTTATCTTCTGTCTTACCCTGAGTGACTGGCGAAGTCCCCAAGAAAGCAGTCTTGCACCAGTGAATTCTTCATCCTCAAGCCTCTGAGCTGATATGCCCACAAGAGAAGGAGCCTGTTTACACGCAATGTCCAGATAGGCCCCTCTAGGAAACTCTCTAGGAGCTAGTCCAACAGGAACTTTTGGTCTTGACTTAGAGGGTTGATCAGCGACCTGCTTACCCTTTTCTTTTTGTGTTTTCTCTGCAGGAGGAAGTTTACTGGCATCCCCAGTCTCTTTTCTCTTAGTCCCAGCTTTCTTGCCTTTAGCAACAGCAGTGACTTTTGGATATTAGGAGCTCGGAGGTCAGACATTGTAACATTCCGTTATTATACCTCATAATTTATTTAATAGTAATTATATATTAACGGACGATGTTAGTAATAATCCGATCGGATCCGGAGGAGTAACGGAATTTTTATAAAATTTTCCAGACGGATCCGGGGATAATTATTTAATCCAATCTCGTAAAATAAATTAGAGTGTCCGAATTTAAATATTCATTCGGAACCTAATAAAATTTACGTCTATGAAATTGGATTTTATTAAATTTCCAGGATGGACCCGAATCGAATCCGAGCGGAAAGCGGAATCCTAAAGCGAAAATTGTCGGAATGGAAGGATTAAATAAAATGAGTGGGCCAAAGGGACACATGGCATGCATGCAAGGTAAAGCAATGCCATATGTCAAGAGAGGAAATAAATAAATGAAAAGAAATGAATAATGAAATGAAATGGAATGAAAAGCAAAAAGCTGGAAATGAATTAGTAAACAAAAAGAAAGAAGAATTGTTATATTCGGTCAACAACATCAAAAGCAAAACAAAAGCTGAAAACAAATAAAGGAAAGCAACAAAATCAGATCTGAAGTGAGAGAGAGAGAGAGCTGCTGTTCGGTCAGACCAAGAGAGAGAGAGAGTTGAGAGCAAAAAAAAACTGAAAACAAAACAAAGGATAGCTGCTGAACTCGTGAGACCGTGAAGGAGAAAAGAAGGAAGAGAGCCGTTCGTGCATGCAAGCAGAGGAAGCTGCTGCCTTGCTGCCGAGCTGTCGTTGCCATCCGTGAGTGAGAGAAGCTGAGCAGATCTGGACGTGACCAGAACTGGAAGAAGGAAGCCAGCTGCTCGCGTGACCGAGAAGAAGAAGTGCTGGTCGGTGATCTGGACGTGACCAGAACTGGAAGTGAGAAGCAAGAACCGAAGTGAAGAAGATCAGCTCGTGGAAGAGAAGTGGAAGTCGACCAGATCTGGTGCATGCAAGTGATCAGCTCGTGGAAGAGAAGAAGAAGCAACCAGATCTGAGTGCATGCAAGGGTCGAGGCCGAGAGGTGCAAGCTGACCGTGAGCTGCACTCGACCGTGAAGTCGCTGGAAGAAGTCTCGCCTTGAACGGAGGTAACTGCTGCCTTGTACCCTTGTTGTCATTGTTGCTGAAATCATGGTTATGGTTGTGCTGTTTTTACTAGTTGCTGTCATCGTTATGTGCTGATCTATTGTCGATATCGTGCTGTCGCGAAGCTGCTGGTGTTGCGAAGCTGCTGTCGCGAAGCTGTTGGCGTTGCGAAGCTGCTGTCGCGAAGCTGTTTGCGTCGCGAAGTGCTGCCATTGCTGTCGCGCTGTCAAGCTGTTGTGCTGTTTTTGCTGAGCGCTGTTGCGCTGTTGCGCTGTGCGCTGCCGTGTGCTGTCTTCGCTGCCTTGCTGCTGTACGTGAGCTGCTGGTGGCTGAAATCGACGACGCCGCTGCGAGCTGCCAAGCTGAAGTTGTGCCGCCGCTGTGCCGTGTGCTGTCATCGAAAACAAGTTGCTGTTTTTGGTGCGAAATACTGCCGAGCTGTTATCGTTGTTATCGCAATCGTCCGTGAGCTGTTCCGAAACGAAAACCAGCTCAAGCGAAGGTAAGTCGCTGCCCCGCTAATATTGTAATCATGATTTGAACAACATTTGGACGTTAATGATGCCCGTTTGGATTGAAGGAAGCTCGTTAATAAAAGAAATTATTTTGGACAACTTTTCGCGCTTATTTCGAAACTTTCAAAGTAAGCTTCGAAAGGTACGTTAAGAGTTATTTGATTTCCGTTTCGATTATATAATGATTGAGCTTCAGTTGAGGATAAAAAGGGTGATAATAACATGTTTGAGAAATAGGATTTTAGAACCTCGTTAGTGCGGAGGTTCGTTGGATTAAGCTTTGACGTGTTTGCGAATAATTTTTCGATGTTAAAAATTGAGTTGTGAAGCCGCATAGGGGCTGTTATATTTGGAAAGATGAATTGTGACGTTTTGCTTTTCGTTACGCAATGGTTGACATGAAAAAGTTAATTGGAAATAATTCGCGTAAAGGAAAGACGATACGGTTAAGTTTATAAGCTATCAAAGTGTGATATTACGTGTTGTTTCGAGGTGATATCCATTGGTTGTTTATAGGTTGCATAATAGGGAAGCATTATGCATTATTTAACGTTAGAAACATGCTAAATAGACTTTGCTATGTTTATTTTAATGAAAGGTCAAGGAGAACCCGACGAACCGGATTCTCGACCCGAAAGTAAGAGCAAAACATAGGGGAGCATTCGATTCAAAGATCGAATCGTTTTTGAGGTCTGTATACACATTATCTTTAATTTTACTCGAAAATGTTTTCATTGTGAAATGATTTTCACTAAATGAGATTGATATATCGTTTTAATACAAAGCGTTTACAAACGTATTTGATTATATTGAAATGAAACGCGAAATCGATTTGTTATGAAAATCTCGATACAAAAATGAAAGTGAAAATATATGATACAAACGTTGTGAAATAAATAGCCCTTGTAAACATAGATATTGATAAATGGAAATTGGTAATTGACATGGCAATAGGGAACTTAGCAGCTGCACCGTTTATTTACATTGATTCGTTATGGATTATGAGAGGCACTACGTGTCCGATCCTGAAACGATTATATGTGTTATGATATACGACCCGGTGGATAATCACCGAGCGGCCGTTGCCGGGGTCGACCGTTATTTCGGCGGATATTACCACGTGTCCGATGCCGGAAACCCATATGCCAATACATGAGTATCGAATATATGTTTACAAAGGGGCACTGAGATAAAATGTTATAAACGATGAAATGAAATCGTTACATGTTATAATATGCTCAATGATTTGAAATATGTTGAACTCGAAAAATTGAGAATCATATGTTTAAATATTTTTATGAAGCATATACATATATTTATGCTTATGAATGATAAGTTATAATGCTTTCAGTTATGAATGAAATTATATTTGAAATTGAGAAAATTAGATTATGTGTATACCACTAAGCAAATATGCTTAGCGCGTTGATTTACCGCGCGCAGGTTGAAGCTTGTGATTTCATTCCCAGACAGGGAAGTCCCCCATACGCAGAAGCTCAGACAGTCACCATCCTTTCTACGCTTTTGGTAGTTATATGTATATATATATATATTGCGTAAAATCATGCATTTTGGAACATATGTATAAATATGTAAATTATTGTATTTCACTTATGTAAAAAGGGTTATGTATATTTCTTTAAACTTACTTTGGTTATGTATGCAAATGAATATTTATGATACATTTGAATAATGAAATGTTTGGAAAACGGGCCGGAGGTCCGAATCGGAAATTTCTGAAATTATTGTTTTAGAAATATTAGAATTTTCTCTACAGGGGATAAATTTTGGATTTCATAAAAACAGAGGAAACTCTGCCGAAATTATTTCAAAAAAAAAAAAAAAATATTTCCGCTATCTTGATAATAAGCTTTTAAAAGGGTAACAGAAACGGATTTTGATATTTTGTAAACGTAAGTAAAAAAATAAATTAAAAGTTGACGTCCTCCGTTCCGGATTTCCGACGGTAACGGAAGTCGGGGCGAGGGGCGTCACAGACATCCACACTGGTCTCTTGCACAATAGATGCTGGAGGTCTTTCCGGAGCAATTGAAGTCGGGGACTCTGCAATGCCAAGATCTGGCACTTCCTTTGCCATTGCTGAGGAAGAGCCAATGACTGTAGAAGTAGCAGCCGTAGAGCTCCCAGGTTTGGTTTTCCTCTTCGGGAGCGGTAGAAAATTCAATTTACTCCTCGACTCCGTCATCTCTGCCATATCTTCAGAAATAACCTGCACCTCCACTTCGCTAGGAGAAGTTAATTCTTTCGGAGTGCTGGAACTTCCACTGATGTCCTCAGCAGCAAAAACTGATCCTATATCGTCAATTCCTTGAGTTCCCATGTGCTTACTTCTGATAATCTCACTCTCGGAAGATGGTGCGAGGTCATAAGCTTGAAGCAACTCAGTTGTCAATTTGACATCATCCTCCTCCGATTTTCGTGCCAAGAGGACATCTAACTGAGCCTTTTCTTCCGGCGTTAGGTCAACCTTTTTGGCCTTTAAATTTGCAAATCATTAGAAAATGAACAGAATGTCCAAGCTAAGTATCAGACCATCAGCAGTATTATGCAAAGCATTGTACCTGGTTCAGCCCGGAAGGTGAAATATTGTAACGTAACTAAAGAAGGACATGAAATATAGAACCAATGTGTTTTATAATCTCCCACATTGGATTTTCCCTTCGCTTGTCCCTTGGGCAATATCTTTTTATGACGGGATTGACGAGGTAAAAAATAATAGTACCCATCTCTTGGCTGACCCGCATTAGTCCCTTTAAAGGTAAGCAGATGTTTGATTATATTTGAGCTACGAAAGGGAAAGCCATTTTTCCTAAACAGGATAGTTATCGAGGTTATTTGGTTGTATGTGTTTGGGGTAAGTTGAAAGGGGGCTAAGCCTAGTTCGTTGAGAAGTTCTATAAGATAAGGTAGAACTGAAAATCTAAGCCCTGCTTCTAGATGTTGCATGCTTACAGCTACAAAACCATCAAGAGGGCAGGCTACATGACCCTCTGGTGAGGCCGCCAAGATATGGCAACCTCTAGGGAGGTGAAATTCAAGCACTATTCCTATAAGGTCTATTGCAGCAACCTTTCCTATAAGGTGACCCCGACATGAAGTCGTATCAAATGAATAGCAGAAAATACCCTGTGCCATAACCCGCACAGTAACCCCGACATAAAGTCGTATCATTAAAATAGCTATTGATAGCATCACACAATGACTAGGACGGAGGATTTCAACCTTAATATAAGTTAACCAAACGATTCAGATGGTTTACCATGCAATCAATGCAATATATATTTATAATTCAATATCCTGAAATCTTTCATTTTTATTTATAAAATTTCGGCAGCATAACGGCTGCTAATTCAATAAGCCAAAATTTATAAACCTGTCATAAAGTCACCAATTTTTCACCAAACAAACCACAAATACTTCCAAAAGCAATCCACAATATATATCCGCATATAATCAATATACTTTCGAAATTATACATATATATATTAAATAAATTCCACTTTAACATAAAAATTACTAAAAGATTAGGATAGAACTCCTACCTTAATGTAAGTTATTGGTCACTCCAAAAACCTTGATTCCTAAAGTAATTATCGCCGTTCCGGATCGAATCTTCGCCTAAAGTGGCGGTCGACGACGACTTTCCAGCGACCACGGTGGCGGGACGTGCGGCTAGGCGGGTTTTGTTATCCTCGACATGCTTATCACGAAAATGGGGTTGGTCAGAGTCGAAACCACCTAATTTCGCTGGGATCTATGGAATCTACGTCGCACGAGCTTTCCAACGGTACCAAATTTAGGCAAAACGGAGGTCGGACGAGGTCGAAACGACTAGCCAAAGTCGGGCTCACGAAAATGGGGCTGCTGGAGAGAAAAATGAGGAGAGAGAGAGAATAAGGCGGCTGGAGGTTGAAGAAGGAGCTGTCATCCGGTTAAATTACAATTTGATCCCCTCAACTGTTTAAAAATCACAATTTTAATTTAAAACTTTAGAAGTCTAACTTTTTGACCCTTACACTTTTACACAAATTTTTCATAATAATTCAATTTCACCCTTTATAAAATTTAAGGTTTTACAACCTTACTTAACAAATAACTTTACCCCTTAATTGGAGTTCTTAGATTAGTTGTAAGGGTAGTTATTAAAGTTAACCCAAGAGTTTTAATAGAGAGGTAAAGTTAGTAGTTAAAGAAGATGGCTAAACCCAATATATAATGTTTTTATATAAAACAATGTTTGATAACACTATATAGTTTAAATAAAGTAAAATATACATAATATTTAGACAAAACGAATAGTCTTATACTTCAAAATCCTAATAAAATCATTAAAACAAATAAAAATGGAAAAAAAAAAGTTATAATTTTTCTCAATGAGGCTTCATGTTTTAAAATTGTTTCATGATAACTTTTTTTATCAATTTTATCAAAAATAAATTTCGACATATATGCAAGCAAATTATTATTTAACCATGATCTCTCATTCAATATTTAATTCAATCTTCATAATGTTTATAGCAAAAAAAGAAAAAAATTTATTCACTAAAATTGTAAATTACCAATGGATTTTGTATAGCACACAATATGTAGAAGTAAATAATCCTTGTATATGAAAGAATTAAAATAAAAAATTGAAAAAAGAACAAAATTAATTAATTAATAGTAGAAAAAATATTAGAAATAAAAAAATTAGGTCTCATAAAAATAATAAAAAGATAGGAAATTAATCATATTAGAAATAGTAAAAATAAATAACAGAGTTAAAAAAATTAATGAACAACTGTAAAAAAGAAAGAAGGATAAAAAGTTCAAATAAAATAATAATAATCAATAATAAAAATAATAGCTTTGATGTAGTGTGTTCTGCCTTCCAAGGAAAACCATCAAAAATAAAATAAAAATAACAGTTTTTTTTTTTTTATACAAAAATTTAAAATAAGACATCACAGCATTGTACTGCACACAAACACAGCAGTATAAGGCTCTTTTAAGATTTTTTCTTCAAATCTCATGGGGGGCACGTGTACCCCCTCACTTTGCAGTGGGTCCGCCCTGGTTGGAATATTCTTCTTAACTATGTTATCATTATTCTTCCATAAATTTTGAAGTAGTTTTGAAATAAATTTTCTATAAGAAATGTTAAATTATCCAAAAATATTTTTCAAATTGATGGTCAAATGATATGTTATATATGTGACTTATTGACACTACATCATTTACCATATTATCTCATAATTTACATATAATATCAATAGCTCATACCATATTATTTGAACAACCTAATATTACTTGTATTATATTTATCTATAAAATATTTTACGACTTTTTTTAGCTATTACCTGAATCTAAAATAAAAAATATAAAGCGAAAAAAGAAAAAAGAAATTTCTATACCCAAAATAACCTTTAACTAAGTTCTATAAATAACCTTCTTGCATGCCTTAGTTGACCTAAAGAAACATACTTTTACTGATATAATTGCAGCAACCTCTGAATCACCAGCCATCCGATTGGAAAGAGAAGCTCTACGGAAGAGCGGTTGGTGGAACGGCAAAATTGGCAACAACAATTCAGATCATTGCAAGTGGACCGGTATAACCTGCAGTCAAGCTGGAAGTATCACTTGGATATCCTTATTTGGTATTGGAATAGAAGGGGAGCTTAAACAATTCAACTTCTCTTGCTTTCTGAACCTGGAACATTTCAATATTTATTCCAATAATATCTCAGGATCCATCCCACCACAGATCGGTCGTCTTTCCAAACTCAACTTTCTTGATCTTGGCAACAATAGTCTTACAGGTGAGAAATCGTAAGTTTGTAGCTACATTAAACCAATCAGGTACTTAGGTCTTGTGGAAAAAAATCTGGTAAGGATAGATGAATATTATTAATTGACCTCTTTTCTTTAATTGTGTCTTAGGTGCTATTCCTCCATAAATTGGATACCTAAGGAATCTAAATTTCTTGTATTTGGATTCTAACAATCTCACGGGACCTATCCCTTCAACTCTTGGTCATTTAACCAAGTTGTACACTCTGTATATTTCGCATAACCAACTCAGTGGTTGGCTGCCGCAGGAACTCGGGAACCTGATGAATCTGACATATCTCTCTGCTAGTTACAACAACCTGATAGGACCTGTTCCTTCAACTCTTGGCCACTTGTCAAATTTGACCTGGTTGTCTCTTGAATCTAACCAATTAAATGGCTCTGTTCCTCCGAAAATAGGGGGCTTAAGAAATCTATTTTCGTTGGATCTCTCTGACAACAACATAGATGGTACCATCCCAGGTGAGCTTACCGAGTTAAACCAACTTGTTTATCTCAACCTCTCAACCAACTACCTTTCTGGCCAAATACCATCTACTGTAGGAAGACTTGTCAATCTCACATATTTAGATCTCTCTGGTAACAATCTTAATAGTCTCATTCCATCTAAGTTGGCGAATTGCTCGCACTTGCTCAACTTAACATTGAGCAATAATAAAATAAGTGGAAGCATTCCACTCAACATTGTCAACCTTAATTCCACACTTGTTTCTCTCGATTTGAGTAATAACTTTGTCAGTGGAACGATATTTTCCCAACTAGGAGACATGCCATCCTTACATTACCTAAATCTGTCGCAAAATAAACTATCGGGTACAGTCCCTGAATCTCTTAATACGATTTCTGTTTTGGATCTATCATACAACAACTTGGAAGGCAAAATCCCAATTACATTGCAATGTAAATACCCCGAAGAAATTTTCATAGGCAATAATGATTTATGTTGTTTGTCATCTTGCTCAGGACGTCCCAAAATCAGTAACTTGAAAATTGAGGTCATCCACTTTCTTGTAATCTTTCTTCCTGTCTCCATATTTCTCATCCTCTTCGTACTTTGGGTCTTGAATTTCCTTCAGTTCAAGAAATCTAGAGTTGAACCCGAAACAACGTGTGCCAAGAGTGGTGACGTGTTTTCAATATGGAATTACGATGGTAGGATTGCATACGAAGATATAATCAAAGCCACCGAGGATTTTAACATAAAATTTTGCATCGGAATGGGAGGCTATGGTAGTGTTTATAGAGTGCAACTACCTAATGGTAAAGTATTTGCTTTGAAGAAGCTTCACTCTTGGGAATGTGAGCAGCCAATTTTCATGGAAAGTTTTCAAAATGAGATTCGTGTACTATCTGAAGTACGGCATCGAAACATTGTTCAGCTTAATGGTTTTTGTTTGCACAATAAAAACATGTTCCTGATTTATGAGTACATCGAGAGAGGAAGCTTGTTTTGTGTTCTACACAATGATGACGAAGCTATTGAGCTGGATTGGGCTAAAAGGGTAAATGTCATTAAGGGTGTGGCTCATGCTTTGTGTTATTTGCATCATAGTTGCACACCATCCATAGTTCATCGTGACATATCAAGCAATAATATATTGTTGAACTCGAAATTTGAGGCTTTTGTTGGTGATTTTGGCACAGCTAAACTTCTACATTCTGACTCAACCAATTGTACTATATTAGCTGGAACTTATGGATATATTGCTCCAGGTAATATCTATTTGTTACATCAAAAGTCATGTAAATTGATAATGAATTAATTCTAAAGAATTAACCACTTAAAAGAATTTGTTTGTTTTTAGAATTTAGAGATTTTTTTGCTTCATCTAAAATATTTTTATGTCTTATTTTAGAACTTGCATATACGATGTCTGTGACGGAGAAATGTGATGTTTATAGTTTTGGCATACTAGCACTTGAAATTTTGATGGGAAAGCATCCAAGCGAACTCCTCTCTTTCTTATCATCATCATCATCATCGGCATCATCGTCCGATCCAAATATTAGGCTGATTGATTTACTAAACCAACGTCTTCAGCCTCCAATCGACCAAATAGTTGTGCAGGACATTCTTCTCATTTCAATTATGGCATTTGCTTGCCTGAGTTCTAGGCCAAAATCACGGCCAACAATGCGACGAGTGTCTCAAGAATTTCTCGCTAGCCCAAAGCCATTGGAGTCAATATCATTTCAAGAAACATATGTTTCGCAACTATTAAGAAACCAAGGAATGTATCTGCTTGATGAACGTGATGATATGTAATCAAATTTTTTAGGATGAAAACATGTGAAAATATTAAGCTAAAGCTTTCCATCATGCTTAATTTAAGTAGCATATGATTGTGATGCACATTTATATCACTTGAGATCTTCGAAGTTTGATTAGAACTTAATTAGGAACAAAACCTCCTGAGTGCTTGACTCAATTGCACGTACAACTCAATACAATTGATTTTAAAAATTAACAAATAATTTTCAACTTTTTTTGGATTGGATTGCATGTTAACAAATTAAATGATATTAAAGAAATTCTGTTGTATATTCAACGTTTATTTTGGATTCATTTCATTTCATTTATTAAAGTGCGACACAATGACATAGATAGACAGACCCTAGATACTAAGTTGAGAAGATTAATACTTGTTTTAATCAATCATTAGTGTATTTTGGTTTTTGATTTTCTTTAATTTGCTATGAATAGAAAATCAATGTTCATAGTTTAGCTACAGTCAATCCTTAATATCGAATCTTTAATTTTAGAGAAAGACCAAAACATCTTGACCCAACCTCTGATCATAAGTTTGAATTGTCTAGCTTGTGAGAATTATTTAGAATATGAAAGATAAAAAAGATATTGATATTATATAGAGACTCTATAATTATATAGGGTAACCCAAATTTAAAAAAAAAAATGAAAAAAAAAAATACTGGGTAATTGATGGAGTCTATTTTATCATAGTCTAATGTAATTTGACGACAAAAAATGCTCATATATCTTAGCAATGTCTAAGTTTGAATCGCGTCCACTGTAGATAATATCTCATATAAATAATTAATGGAGTTTATTTTATTTTTTTCAAAACTTTTGTTAATATATAAGGGAATGATTGCTCAAAAAAATGAATATTAATTATACAGGTAATCTCAAGTTTTATATAGATAGCATATAAACTGAAAGAACTGTAATATGTAGCTTATTGTAAATGGGAAGGTTTCACACACCTTAATTAACTTAATTATCAGCTGTGTAAGAAATATTTAGCAAATGAAAGCTCATAAAGCTGAGATTTTGCTATCATGCTAATACTGAATAGTGTTGAAATTTACTGAAGACTAAATAGTAACTGAAACTTGAAATTTGAATAACACATTTGGTTTTTTTCTTTTCTTACCTCTTAATATATTATAAATATGTTTGTTTTGTAAAGTTAAAATTGTCTGAAAATTAATAATTTGACATTTATATATTTTTAATTATTTATTATTATGTAATTTTAATTAATTTAATATGAACAACTAAAAATAAATAATTTAATAAACTCTAAAATATTTTTATGTACATATTAATAATATTTTATTTGTAATTAAAATATGATTAAAAAATATAGTAACATTAATTATATTTATAAATTTAAATATATTGACATATTTAAGAAAGTAACTAGAAAAATGAATATTTAAATTGCAAATTAAAATATCATAGTTTAATTCAAAGACAATTTCAGATGAGATGTATTTAGGTTTTTTTTTTTGTCAAATATATTATTTCTTGTAAGTATCAAAGGAAAAAAAGGAAAAGAAAAAAAAAAAAAGATAATTTGAGTAATATAAAATTAGGATAAATTTAAAAATATGTTAATTTGAGGACGATAGATTAGAAACATAATTTTTTAAATGTCTTTCACTGATTTACAATTAAGTGAAAAGTTAAAAATTTTTATTTTATATATTTTTTTCCAGTTTTATTATTAGTTTGAAGTGATTTTACCATTGAAAAAAAAAATAATAATAACTTAATAGATATAATTCAACACTTTTAAGTTGTAAGTTGTTAACGTCAGGATTTGGATCCTTAGTCAACGAGGTTGTTTTTGGACCCAAACTACAGTTTCGGATGATTGATGTCGTAAATGTAAAGTAAAAGGAATAAGAAGAAGAAATTAGAGGCGATAAGTAGAAACACAAGGAGTTTTTAGAGTGGTTCGGCCCAAAAAGATGTCTACGTCCACTGTTCACTCTCTCACTATTTCGGCAGAATAATAGCACTAAAGAGATTGTCTTTTTTTTTACAATGAAAATCCTCCCCTATTTATAGAGAAAGGGGAGGAGTTACAGTAAAACAGAATAAGACAAAAGCGTACAATAAACTGAAAACACAATAATGAGTGACATTTAATGCACTGGGATTTCATTTAGTACGGCTGACAGTGCATTAAATACGGTCGAAAATATATTTAATGCGGTCGAATCCATCGCTTCTGAGGTCTGCCCAAGAGAGATTTCGGGTGCACAGGTCATGATAGGCCACCGAAATTTTGATTATAGCTTCTGGTTGGCATAGCGTTCGTGACACGCCATGGGCTGCGTCTTGCATGGCGCCTTTGACTTCTGTTGAATAGCGATTCTGGGGCAGGCATGGCTGAGATGGACTTTCCAACAGATGCAATGTTAAGTTTAACTGGCGAATAGATGGGTTTCTGATGAACCGGACATCTGGAGAGTTGGGAAGGCAGATCATGAATCAATACTCCGCGACTGGTTATAATGATAGGCAGGCAATCTCGTAAATGAGCAAGTACACGGACACGCTCAGAAATTACCGATCAACTAGGCGGATAATCTCGAACGAGCAGGACTTGTGAACAGATATGGCGAACAGAACCGGCGGTAAGCCTGAACGAATAGGATCAACAGTCAGAACCAGCGGTCAGACTGAGCGAATAGGATCAGCGGTCAGAATCAGCGGTCAGACTGATCGAATAGGATCAGCATTCAGAACCAACGGTTAGAACCATCGGACAGGTTGAGCGATTAGGGCCAGCAGTTAGCGGTCAGAACCATCGGATAGGTTGAGCGATGAGGGCCAGCGGTTAGCGGTCAGAACCATCAGACAGGTTGAGCGATGAGGGCCAGCGGTTAGCGGTCAAAACCATCGGACAAGTTGAGCGATCAGGGCCAGTGGTTAGCGGTCAAAACCAGCGGCCATGCTGTCAATTACCTATTCATGGACTGACTGATGATCATAAAAGGGGCCTTAGGTCATGCTAAAAAATGAGGAGTAAGTCCGATGAATGGACCTCCCGTCGGAAAGGTGGACTGGAAGAAAGATGGGTCGTTGAGCCTTTGGGCTACTGGGCCGGCACTGTAAATCTTTTTGGGCTCGAATAGTCTGATCGCTAAATTACCCATAACATAAGTGGAAAAAAAACAAATAACTTTGTAGTCAACAAAGAGTCTATTTGCATTTTCTTCAAAATAAATTACTTGTTAATTTATTTGAAATCATTTAATTTAAATCTAATCAACATTAAATATCATATATAACAACAAGTCTTATATTCATAAAGTAAGAGGTGAATTAAAATAAACATGATTAACATAGACGAGTGAACTTTAACGGTTGATGGATCATTTGACAGTTACTTAATGTAGAGAAATAAATCATTACAATTCCTTTTATACGTTTGTTGTTTCAAATGTAATAATGGATAATGTTAATCCATGGCTTCAACAAGAAAATTGGAATAAGGATCAAATACAATCAATAAATTCACTCATTTATTTCTTTATCAAATTTTTACTCTCTTTTCTTTTCGTTAACTATTTTTTATTATTAACTCATACTTTTAGGGTATAAAGTAACATTACCCTTTGATAAATAATACACTCTTAAAACAAAATCATGAATTGTTCGTGCTTTTCATTCATACACGTAATGACAACGTGTTATTTAAGCAGCGAGTAAGATCATTTTAGAAAAGTAAGCATATATACGCACAACAATAATTGGATTTACCTAGATAAAAGATAAAATAATGATAATAATAATTAAAAAAAAAAGAAAAGGAAAGCTTAAATCAAGCACTGAAACATAAATATGCATTGACTTGTGAAGAATAATGTTCCAAAAAATCAAGACATGGTTTGGAATTTGACTCTTTTTTACCTGTTGACTGTCGGGCTGTATAGTTAACATACACGGAGTTTTTTGAGTAAAAAAAAAACATATTATTAGTTTTCTAAATTTAAGTATTTTAGATTTCTTTTAAAATATTTTTGGTACTTTTCGTTTTTGTTAATTTTCCAAAGAGAAATTGATTTTTGACCCACAAGAAAGCTCGACAAACGTGTTTCTATTGAAGGAATTACTTTTCAAAATTCCATGTAACAGTCTTAGGAGAAATTTAAACAAGGAAAATGGCGTCCAGGGAGTTTTCCATGGGACCAATATTTGTGAAAAATTTTTAGTCAATGCTTGTCGCCTTTATGATTGAATTTAGCTTTTCTCATCCAATGAACCAATCATATTCACAACACAATATCACAAGATAAATCCTGATAAAATACATTAAACGTTGGATTAATGTCTAACTAGTCATAAAGTTATATTGATATAAATTTATACCGCGGAAAGACTTCGACTCAAATACAGTCAGAGGACAAAAGTGTTTTGGGAGTTTTCATGGGATCAATATGTTGAGAAAAGTAAAATTAATGCTTGTCACCATTTCATGCAATTATGCTTTTCATGGGACCAATTGGGAAGAAAAGTGATTTATGAAGTTTCAATTTCTTTTGAAGAGTGAGAGAGAGAAAAAAAAAAAAAAATACGTTTATGTTTCCTAATGGGAGTCTTATTCTATCATGAGTTGATGAAAACTTGGGCAACATAATTAATTAGAGAAATACCGAAACAACTGGGCTCATTCTCTTATCTTAAGGACCGTTTGTTACACATGATTTGATAAGATAAAAATTAAACATAATTAAATAGGATAGAGTGAGATAGGATTAGATGATATTAAATTAATGTTATACTATGTTTGGTGTGGTTGGGATTAGATTATGTTATGGGTAATTTAGCGATCAGAATAATCGGGCCCAGAAGGATCTACTGTGCAGGCCCAGTGACTAAGAGGCACAATTACCCGCCATCTCTTCCAATCCGCCTCCCTGACGGAGGGCCCATTTGTGATCGCTCAACATGACCGCTGATCGCTGACACTCAACCTGGCCGTTGATCCTGACCGCAGACGCCCATTTTGTGAGCTGGCTCTGACCGCTATCTTTGTCCGCTATTCAGACCGTCGATCTCTCCGTTAGCTTTGTTTGCTCAGTTTGACTGCTGGTCTTGATCGCTGACCGTTGGCTTTCATCTCTCAGACTGACCGCTGGCCACCAACCGTGACTACTAAGCCTGCTCGCCAGATTATCTGCCATGATTGACCATCTGCCTCTTCGCCAATCCTGCCCGATTGAGATATCTGCTAGGGGGAGCCATCCGTCAGAAATGTACAGCAAGTCCTACTCGCCCTAGATAATCCAATTGAGCTAATAGCTAATCTTTGAGCGTGGTAGTATACCGGTTCCTTCACTCGTGGTATTGCCCGCCTCATTGCCATGACCAGCTGCGGACGTGCTGGTTCATAATCCGCCTCCTCGACTCTCCAGGTAGCCAGGCTTATCAGAGATTCACTTGTTCTCCCAACTGACTTGGTACCCAGTCTGCTGGAAGATCCGTCCCCACCTTGCTCTTGAGAGTCCCGAGTCAACAGAAGTCAACAGTGCCATGCAGAGTACAGTTTCAAGATGTGTCATGCATGCTATATCCACCAGAAACTGTGATCATGATTTTGATAGCCCATCATGGCGTATCCGACTCGGTCATCAGAAATCTCCCTTGGGCAGACCTCAGATGCGATGGATTCGGCCGCATTTATTGTACTATCAGTCGCATTAATTAAGATTCCGGCGCATTAAATGTTGTTCATCATTGTAACTGTAGCTAACTATTTACTTTTGTCTTATTCTGTTTCACTATAGTATGTTCCCTTTCTCTATAAATAGGGGATGAATTTCACTGTAAAATGATTTTTGATCCTGAGTGTCGTTACTCTGCCAAAATAGTGAGAGAGTGAACAGTGGAGGTAGGCATCTTTTTGGGCCGAACCACTCTAAAAATCTTCTGTGTCTCCTCTCCTCGCCTCTAACCTCTCCTCCTCATTCTTATTGCTTTACATGCATTCCATTGACCGTTCGAAACTGCAGCTTGGGCCCGAAAACAACCTCGTTGACTAAGGAATCCATTTTTCGACGTTAACATTTTTGGCACTAGAAGGAGGGGCTCATCTTTAGTTTTGTCACCTTTCTGCCCGTTAACTTTCATAGCTCTTTCTTCACTCGTCATGGTTAGAGGGAGGATTCCTAGAGATCTCAACGCAACAGAAAACCGGTAAGAAGTTTCAGACCAATAGCAGGTTATGTCTATTGGAGGGGTATCCAGTACTGGTGCAGGGACATCCAACGTGCCTGTGACGGGGGACGCTCAAGGTATACCCCCTCTTCCAACCCGCCAACTACACTTAATATTGTAGGAGGAGATGCAATGCAGGCATTGCAGCGACGACAGGAGAGGCTAGAGAATACCGTCATGGAGTTTATCGGTGAGGTCAGGACTCTGTTTCGAAATAGAGCCCAGCCTCCTTAAATTCCTCCTCAGGCCGTTCCAGAAAGAGATATTCCCCGTTGGAGACGTGCAGAAGACCCCGGTATAAGCAGAAGGGGTGCCAGAGAGTTTGAACGAGAAGGGTCTGTCCATTCCTCCAGCGTGCATTCTAGTGCTCGGCTTCCACAGGTCCGCAATGAACATCGACCGGAGCAGGCTGGCCGCAACCATGATCAAATCTCGGCCCGCGTAGACAGAACGGGACCAGGACCTAATGCCAGGGGACAGGGGGCCAGAAACGACCGATGCCCAAACAGGAGGGATAGACATTCCACTATTAGAGGAACTGAGACACGGGGTACATTGGTTGCAAAACTCCTCCAGAGGGTCCATCAGTTGGAAATGCGACCTACGGTGTAGGAATAGAGGGGCTAGACTGGAGAAAGAACCTCGTTCGCTTCGAAGATTGAGTTGGAGCCGCTCTTTCCAAGATTCAAAGTTCCCAACATCCCCAAATATAGAGGGAACTCCGATCCCTATGATCATCTGGACGCTTTCAACATCCAGATGGATCTCCAGACGATGAGTCCGCTCGTGAAGTGTCGTGTGTTCCTGGTTACTCTTGGGGACATTCTTGGGGACATAATTCAGAAGCCTTCCCCCGCGCAGCATCAACAACTGGGAGGAATGTTAGCAGAAGTTCTTGAACCAATACAAGGCGTTGAAGAGGCGGCTTGCGCCACCCTATCACCTTTCTACCATCTGTCAACGTCCAGGTGAGCCTCTAAAAGAATACATTAACAGGTTCAGGCGTGAGGTAACGAATGTGGAGAATCCTACGCATGAAGAGGTGTTATCTGCCATCTTGTCAGGATTGATAAAAGACCAGAAGCTATACGAGAGCATATACAGGTCCCCCGTGAAGGACCTAGGAGAATTTTATGAGTGGGCCGAGAAAGAAATCCGATGTGAGGAAGTAACCAATTCTAGGAAGACCAGTTCTCAGAAGGAAGAATCTGGTAGTTCCAATCATGGAAGAAAGCAATTGGGGAAGCAACCCTGGGGGATGAAGAGAAAACCATCAGGTTGCCAAGAAGGCCAGGGATTGGCGAAGACCGGGAGGCATTCGGAGACAGGAGCGACCTCAATACCAAAGCTGTTACAATACATACAACGCCCTATAAGATACCCAAGATCGAATCTATGCAATTGAGAAGAATCGGGAGAATTTCGAACTACCGGCTCCCCTTAAGGGTCCCGAAGGGCGGAGAGACAGGAAAAAGTTTTGTGCCTACCATAATGATATAGGGCACAATACCTCGGACTGCTGGGCGCTCAAGGATGCCATTGAGGAAATGATCAGAAACGTTCATCTAAGGGATTACGTTGTGAGACCCCCGAGGCGACCATCCCAGCAGCAACGCCCTCGTCAGTGTTCAAAAGATCCGCCAGCCCAAAATCAGCAGAACTCGGATTCTACTCGAGGGCCTTCCGTCAGGGTCCCGAAGGGCGGAGAGACAGGAAAAAGTTCTGTACCTACCACAATGATATAGGGCACAATACCTCGGACTGCTAGGCGCTCAAGGATGTCATTGAGGAAATGATCAGAAACGGTCATCTGAGGGATTACGTTGTGAGACCCCCGAGGCGACCATCCTAGCAGCGCCCTCGTCAGCGTTCAGAAGATTCGCCAGCCCAAAATCAGTCGAAGTCGGATTCTATTCAAGGGCCTTTCGTCAGAACTATCCATACCATCCATGGAGGACCCTTACGAGCAGGAGAGTCTAATAGGTCTCAGAAGCGGTTTGTGCGCGAAGCCAGATGCGTCCAACCTACAGAACAGGGAGAGTCGGGAGGACTTGCCAAGAAAGCCAGGAAGGTATCAGAAGACATCGTGTTTACTGATGAAGATGCCCGTGATATTCATCTCCCCCACAATGATGCCTTGGTAATCAGGGCGCGCATCGGTAACTCAATGGTGAAGAGGATCATGGTCGATATTGGGAGTTCCGTGAACGTGATGTACAAAGACTGCTATGATCAGATGGGGATTGGCGATGATCAGCTAAAACCATCCCTTGAACCTCTTTATGGCTTCACTGGAGATTCGATCATCCCAGCTAGACAGATTAGATTGCCCTTAACTCTCGGTGATGCCACACGCCAGTCCACGGTGTTAACAGACTTCCTCATCATCAACTTTCCCTCGGCATAGAATGTGGTAATGGGGAGACCTGCAATGAATGATCTCGACATGGTCGTCTCTACCAAGGCCCTTGCGGTGAAGTTCCTAACTCTCAATGGGGTAGGATGTGTGTAGGGTGAACAATCCATGGCTCGTCGCTGCTATGTAAACGCAATCAAAAAGGGTGTCCAAGGGAAGAAGGCGGAGATGATCTCGGAGCGGGAGTTACAGGCGATCACTTCATCGAGAATTAGCCACGACTTGAACCCTAGGGAATTCGATGCAAGTCAGAACACTGGCCCTGTGGAAGAGCCTGAGGATGTCTAGATCAACGAGGCGGATGTGACAAGATGTCTCAAGCTGGGCAGGAGCTTAACCCTGGAGATAAAGTCTCAATTAACAAGCTGTCTTAAGAGAAATGCAGATATATTTGCCTGGAACCATGGAGATATGGTGGGGATTGATCCGAATGTGATGACCCATAAGCTGAACGTCGACCACCGCCATCGGCCAGTCTATTAAAAAAGGAGACAAATAAACCCAGAACACAGTGAGGCCTTGAAAGAGGAAGTGGACAAGCTCTTGCTAACAAGTTCATCCGAGAAGTCCAATACCTAGAATGGGTAGCTAACCTCGTGCTGGTGAAAAAGAAAAACGGGAAGTGGAGGACGTGCATAGACTTTACAGACCTAAATAAGGCTTGCCCAAAGGACAGTTCCCCCTGCCCAGGATCGATTAGTTAGTGGACGCAACAGCGGGGAGACGAACTCCTTAGCTTCATGGATGCTTATTCAGGCTACAACCAGATTCCCATGGACCCCAGCGACGAGGAGTGTACATCATTCACAACCGACCGAGGGTTATACTGCTACAAGGTAATGCCTTTCGATCTAAAAAATGCAGGGGCTACCTATCAGAGGCTGGTGAACAAAATGTTTGAAGAGCAATTGGGAAGAGCATGGAGGTATATGTGGATGACATGCTCGTCAAATCTGAGAAAGCTGCTGATCATGTCCAGGACCTTGAAAGAATGTTCCGGATCTTGAGGAAATATTAGATGAAGCTCATCCCTCTCAAGTGCGCCTTCGGGGTTTCCTCAGGTAAATTTCTGGGTTTCATTGAACAATAGGGGAATAGAAGCTAACCCAGAGAAAATCCAAGCTCTGCTGGACATGAGATCGCCAAGCAACGTGAAGGAGATTCAGAGTCTGAACGGCTAGATAGCGGCCTTAAGCAGATTCGTGTCAAAAGCCTCTGACAGGTGTGCTTCATTCTTTGAGGTGCTGAAGAAGGCCAGGAATTTCAAGTGGACTGATGAGTGTGAAGCTGCCTTCATACAACTGAAAGAATACACAGGGCGCGCCCCGCTGCTGACCAAACCAAAAGAAGGAGAAACTATGACCGTCTACCTGAGGGTATCCCAGCATGCCCTGAGCGCAGCCCTGATAATGCAAGAAGGAAACGGAGCTCAGGTCCCGGTGTATTATGTGAATAAGAAGCTGGTCGAGACAGAAACCAGATACACCCCAATGGAGCTGCTCGCCTACTATTTGGTGATGGCATCCAGAAAACTGAGTCCTTACTTCTAGGCACACAAGATCGAGATCTTAACCAGGTACCCTCTAAAGCAAATCCTTGAAAAGCCAGATATCTCCGGTCGACTCATCAAATGGGCCATCGAGATTGCCCAATATGACATCGAGTTCAAACCAAGACCCGCGGTTAAGGGGCAAGCACTGGCAGATTTTATAGCTGAGTTTACCGGACTCGTGGATGATCAGGCTGAAACTTCTGAAGGGCCGTATTGGGAACTCTTTGTGGACGGATCCTCCTGCAAAAAGAGCTCGGGTGTCGAAATTCTGTTAATAAACCCTGATAGGGGTAAGTTTCTCTGTGCACTTAAATTTGGCTTCAGAGCAACTAATAATGAGACGGAGTATGAAGCATTGCTGGCAAGGCTCCGCCTAGCCAGAAGGATGCAGGTTGAGCGACTTAGGAATTTCAACGATTCGTAGTTGGTAGTTTGCCAGATAAAAGGTGAATATCAAGCCAAGGGATCAAAAATGACAGCTTACCTGCAGGAGGTTCAGAGGTTACTAGGGGCTATCGAGACATTCGAGTTGAACCAGATCCCGCGCGCCCATAACTCCCATATAGACGCACTGGCTCGTCTAGCAACCGCTCAAGATAGGAACTACACCGAAAACATACTTGTGGAGTTTTTACCTAAACCAAGCACTAAATCTGGCGTGGAAGTAATGGCTCTGACAGTGGCAGTTGGATCATGGATGAGCTCGCTGGTCGATTACTTGCAAGAAGGGAGACTGCCAGAAGATAAGACGGAGGCGCGCCGTCTATGCATAAGAGCGGCCAGGTACTACATTTATGGTGACGTCCTCTACAAAAGGGGCCTCTCAGCCCTCCTGCTCCGATGTATTGACGAGCCGGAGTGCTCCGCGTTGATGAGGGACATTCATAAAGGGCATTACGGCAACCATGCTGGAAGGCTCTCTTTAGCCCAGAAGGCGCTTAGACAGGGGTTCTACTGGCCGACGATAAAGCAGGACGCCATTAACCTGGTAAGGAAGTGTGATAAATGCCAGAGATTTTCTAAAATTCCTAGGACGCCTCCAGCTTATCTCCGATAGATGATCAGTCCGTGGCCCTTCGCCATTTGGGGCATGGATCTGATTGGACCTCTCCCGGTGGGTCGAGCAAGGTACAAGTACGCCGTTGTGGTAGTCGACTACTTCACCAAATGGGCAGAGGCAAAAGAGTTGGTCGAGATCTCCACGACGAAGATTGAGAAGTTCATGTGGGATAACATAATCAGCAGGTTCGACATTCCTCAGCAATTGGTGACAGACAATGGGACCCAATTCACAAGTGAATAATTTCAGAAGTTCTGCAGTAGTCTTGGCATTGTCAAGAGCTTCTCAGCAGTCGACCACCCACAAGCTAACGGTCAAGTGGAAGCGGTCAACAAAATCATCAAGCAGATCCTGAAGATTAAGCTTGAGGCTAGAAAAGGAGCGTGGATTGATGAGCTACAGAAGGTGTTATGGGCCTACCGCACTACTGCCCGCAGTACTACTAGAGAGACCCCTTTCTCAATGGTCTATGGGTTTGAGGCCATGATTCCAGCAGAATTTGAAGTCTACAGTCACCGAAGGGCAAGCTTCAACCTTGATGACAACAACCAACTCTTGGCCGCCAACTCAGACTTACTTGAGGAGTCGAAGGAAGCAGCTCGCCTCAGGATGGCCTTCTACCAGCAGAGGATGGCCAGGCATTACGACAAAAGGGTTCGGGTACGTCAATTCAAACCAGATGACCTTATCCTACGAGAAGTCCTACCCGGTGCTCGCAAAGCAAGTGAAGGAGTATTGGGACCGAATTGGGAAGGACCTTACGTGATCCACGAAAGCTTGAAGAACGGAGCTTACCACCTGGCAGACACGGACGGGGCAATTTTACCAAGGGCTTGGAACGCCATCCACTTGAGGACATATTACACCTGAACGTTGTATTTTTATTTACTATTGCAGTCCTGTTACATATGTAAAAGAAACCATGTACAAATATAATAAGAATTATCTATCAATTATGATGAATTATTGCTAACATCAAACGCTCATGTGTGTTCTTAATTAAGGTACGCCACCATAAATCGACAAAGCGTCAGCATAAAGCTCCAACATCTGATTGCCCAATGAGACAGGAGGGGCTAAAACGGCCACGAGCCCACACACCTAATCGCCGCTCACTGACTGGCCTCCCCCTCTACATTCGCGCGCAAACAAAAAAAAAAAACAAACAACAAAGGGCTCAATCGAAATGACACTCAGCCCAACTCTCGCTGTAGATGCTCAGGTATAACCTTATAAGCGCAGCTGGAGAGGTTCACTCCATTACGCTGTAGATGCTCAGGCTACGGCCTTATGAGCGCAGCCGAGGTCCCAACCTCCACAACTCTTGTTGTAGATGCTCAGGTATAATCTTATGAGCGCAGCTGGATAGGTTCACTCCATTACACTGTAGATGCTCAGGCTACGGCCTTATGAGCGCAGCCGAGGTCTCAACCTCCACAACTCTCGCTATAGATGCTCAGGTTTAACCTTGTGAGCGCAGCTAGAGAGGATCATCGTACCGTTTAACTCAGGCCCCTACCTTCTGAGCACAACCCTTCATCAAGTCCGATAGCGATCAGAAAAGCACGCTAACAGCCTACTTATTCTCCGTTTGGTTTATTCTCTCCCTCAACACTCATTATTATCTATCTTGCCTTCTATCATGCATGTATATATATTGGAAGTGTTACGACCACGTAATGGTACGAAACGTATCTACTTGTTCATTGGATTGGATTAATTTCTACAAGAAAGCCAATCGACCTATTACTCCTAATCTGGTGGTGTTTATTCAACAGTGGAGGTTAAGTTATCTATCTAGCTTCGGGAATTCTTTTCTACCCCTCAGGTTATTATTCATATTGAGGGTCATCTGCTAGAAAGCATCCACAACTCGAAGGGTCATCTTCCTTAATTTACCTCCCCAAAGGTACCCTCAAGGGCGGTCACCCCCCTTTCAGAGTAGCTTGTGCGGCCTTCGTCTGGGCGTCCCTGGCAGTACGAGCCGCGTATTTCTTCACTTCCTCCACTGCCTCCCTCCTAAAGTATGAGAAATCTAGCGTACAATGATGTAGCCACGAAGTATACAGGAATTTGCTGCTTGTCTTTTTAGTGGCCTCATTCCAAGCTTGTCTGGCTTGGAAGTTCGCCTTGCAATACGTCTCTTGTACCTGAGCAAGCTTATCCTTTGCCACGGTCAGATCCTTCAGTGTCGTCGCATTGTTTTTCTCAGCATCATCGACCTGTTTCTTCTGAAGGATAGCCTCCTCGGTGATCCTATCTACATCCTCGGTAGCTTTCGCGAGCGAGGAGGAAGCAGCCAACCGAAGCTTTTTCTCAATCTCCGCGGTCTTCTCCACTTCTTTAAGCTTCTGCTCCAGCTTAGAGATAGTCTTCTCGGCAGTCGCGGACCCCTCTTTGAGACTCCGAACCTCCGCCTCCAGCTCCCTGTTCGTCTCCTCAAGAGTAGCCTTTTCCCCAACCAGGTCAGGGAAGTCCCGACGTATCTTCATCATAGTCAGCGAAGCCTGAAGAGATAGCATATTAACAACATATATGGGCATGGAATGTGATTACAAAGCAAGGAACAGAACTTACAAGCACACTGCAGTGCGCAGCATAGTCAACTAGTTGGTCACCGTGAATGTGCTTCTGGTAGACATCAGGCTTGCTAGGACCTAATAACGCTAGCAACTGATCCAGCAAGTCGTCGAAGTACTCTCCTACATTGGCCTCAGGGGTTGGCCCTTCGTCGGTCCCTCCTGTCATGGCCACCTTCTCTTTGCCCTTGCCTTTGGATCTCAGGCGCTTAGTAGGGGGCTCCATGGTCTCTTCGGCCCCCGAAGTTGAAATTCCCTTCCCGATGGCACCCCTTGGTGGAGGTATATGCTTCACGGTCTTCTTTGCCACACTCTTAAACTTCATCACAAGCTGTTTGGCAGCCACGACAACAGTTGTGACTGATCGATCTGCTGTCGGAACTGGGGGCTCTTTCAAACCCGTTATCTCCACCTCAGGCTCTCCTGTCTCAGCTGCTGGCGAGGACGGAGGAGAAAGCATTTCGAGTTCCACCATTGTTCTGGGTTTCTTTGGGGCTGGAGCGAAAGTTCCTTCACCAGGCCCTACAAAGACAGATTTAACCTCCCGACCTTTTCGTACTCCAACGTCAAAGGCCAACTTCAGAGGTGTGGTTTCAGTTCCAAGTGTGAGCCCGTATTTCCCCAGGAAGAAGTTGGTTGAAAGATAGTCGTCCTCGGGGTCCTTCACCTCAGTAAATATCTGCAGCACCTTTATCTCCTCATATAAGAGATTGACCGCTCCTTTGATGAAAGCTACATACGGAAGTAAAAAAAAAAAAATAATGTCAGTAATAATGGGGCACGAGGATGTGTGTATATGCGCTCCAACAACGAGCAGAGATATGCTTACCTAGATCGTTGTTAAAATCAAAATGGACGAGTTTCAGAAGGGACATATAAGAAGCATAAAACCACCGGGACTTATAATCCCCTACGTTTGATTTGCCAACCTTTTGTGGCAGGAATGCCTTATAGGGGGAGTTACAAGCGGTTATATAGTAAATGCCGTCTCATTTAGTGGCATGAGGATTAGTGATGGACTTAAAAAAGAAAAGGCTCTGAATTATATTCGATGTTGGTGGCGGAAGGCTGTTCTTGAGAAAGATGTAGGCCAGGGTGGTTATTTGGTCGTAAGAATTGGGGTAAGCTGGAAGTGGGCTATCTCCAAGTCATTTAACAAGTCTACTAGGTATGGGGGAACCGGGAACCTAAACCCCGATTTCACATACTGGCGACTGATCACTATGAATCCGTCAGGAGGATCAGCTGCATGGTCATGGTGAGCAGGAACCATGACGCGACACCCAGAACGGAAATGGTATACATCGGCCACGGTCTTAAGCTCGTCAAGGGTCATCTGGGAATCATGTTGATAGAAGGTCTGATAGGCAAAGGTCTCCCCTCACCCAGAGGAACTCGACGCATCCCTACTACCCTGAGTGGTTGCGCTTGAAGAACCCTCGTCATGTTGAGGAGACCTCCCCCCGGAGCTTTCTTCACTAGACATGACTCGACGGTATCAGAGTCCATGACTTGACATCTACAAAAGAAACAGCCAGTTAGGCCGCTGACAGCCAACCAGACTCAAAGAACAAAAGAGGCCTAAGTCTGCTAAACCTAAGCGTCTAGCCGTGTGCCTAGGAAGCCGTAAAGGGGGGATAAGGGTCTCATTCAATAAAGTTTCCCCCTAAGGTTGAGGAAAGAAAGGAAAAGAAGCGAGCAAATTACCTTATACTATTATCAAACTCTACCGGACTAGAGGCAGTACGGAGACTATCCGTACCAACTGGTCCAGATCCTCAGGGAAGCGAGTACTACGTAGAGAACAAAAAACAGCAGTAACGATAGCAATGTAAGCAGGTGAAAGAAGTTTTACCTTGAACGTGGTGGTAGCCGGAAGTTGCAGACGAGAACCGTCAAACAGAGATGAAAAATTGAAACAGAGGAAGAAAACGATGAAGGTGCTTGTGAGTCTCGAAAATGCCAGAAGAATAAGGAAATGGGGGCTTGTTTTCCATTTTAAAATAATTTAGCACCAGCCGTTGGATCAAGACAGCTGTGTAACCACCCCCAATCTGATGACTTGGCATGATTCCCGAGATTTTGTCATCATGCAGCATGTTAGTTGAGAGACGTGCATTAAATGCGCACGGCGCGTGATGTGACCCATAACAGTCGTCTGGGTGAGCTCCACGTGGCCTGGCAATAAAGTGGGAATTCATAAGGTATTGTAACCGCCTCCATTATGTAACTGTTCCTGCCTATTCTGCTCGCCCTGGAATATATGTCTCCTGGTCATCTTTAAAGCACCAAGAGCCAGGGAGCTTAATGTTATGGGTAATTTAGTGATCAGAATAATCAGGCCCAGAAGGATCTACTGTGCAGGCCGAGTGACCAAGAGGCCCAATTACCCGCCATATCTTCCAATCCGCCTCCCTGACGGAAGGCCCATTTGT
Organism: Dimocarpus longan; assembly: GCA_022984855.1. Lineage (NCBI taxonomy): Eukaryota > Viridiplantae > Streptophyta > Magnoliopsida > Sapindales > Sapindaceae > Dimocarpus > Dimocarpus longan. The sequence goes on from CM041026.1 coordinate 3,352,076, forward strand.
GATCGCTCGACATACCGCTGATCGCTGACGCTCAGCCTGGCCGTTGATCTTGACCGCAGACGCCCATTTTGAGAGCTGGCTCTGACCGCTATCTTCGTCCGCCATTCAGACCGTCGATCTGTCCGTAAGCTTTGTTTGCTCAGTTTGACTGCTGGTCTTGATCGCTGACCATTGGCTTTCATCTCTCAGACTGACCGCTGGCCGCCAGCTGTGACTACTAAGCTTGCTTGCCAGATTATCCGCCATGAATGACCGTCTGCCTCTTCGCCAATCCTGTTCGACTGAGATACCTGCCATGGGGAGCCATCCATCAGAAATGTACAACAAGTCCTTCTCGCCCTAGATAATCCAACTGAGCTAATACCTAATCTCTTAGCGTGGCCGTATACCGGTTCCTTCACTCGTGGTATTGCCCACCTCACTGCCATGACCAACAGCGGACGTGCTGGCTCATAATCTGCCTCCTCGACTCTCCAAGTAACCAGGCTTATCAGAGATTCACTTGTTCTCCCAACTGACTTGGTACCTAGTCTGTTGGAAGATCCGTCCCCGCCTTGCTCCTGAGACTCCCGAGTCAACAGAAGTCAACAGTGCCATGCAGAGTACAGTTTCAAAACGTGCCATGCACGCTATATCCACAAAAAGCTGTGATCATGATTTTGATAGCCCATCATGGTGTATCCGACCCAGTCATCAGAAATCTACCTTGGGCAGACCTCAGATGCGACGGATTCGACCGCATTTAATGTATTTTCGGTCGCATTTATTGCACTGTCAGTCGCATTAATTAAGATCCCGGCACATTAAATGTTGTCCATCATTGTAACTATAGCTAACTGTTTACTTTTGTCTTATTCTATTTCACTGTAGCATGTCCCTTTTCTCTATAAATAGGGGATGAATTTCACTGTAAAAGGATTTCCGATCCTAAGTGTCGTTACTACTCTGCCAAAATAGTGAGAGAGTGAACAGTGGACGTAGGCATCTTTTTGGGTCGAACCACTCTAAAAATCTTCTGTGTCTCCTCTCCTCGCCTCTAACCTCTTTTCCTCATTCTTATTGCTTTACATGCATTCCATTGACCGTTCGAAACTGCAGCTTGGGCCCGAAAACAACCTCGTTGACTAAGGAAACCATTTTCTGACGTTAACAGATTATATTGAAATGATTAAATTAATTTTATATTTATGTAAATTGAACTTTAAATAAAAATATAATATATTAATCTTTAAATATATTTAAAATAAATAAAAAATTTAAAAGTGAAAATAAATATATATATTTTTTTTATAAATTTTAAATATATAAACTTCATAAAACTATTAAATAAATTTATAGTTACTAAATATATTTTATATTATAATCAATTGTTAAATTTTTTAATAAATAAAATTATCTTTAGAAAAAGCAAAAAGGAATCCCATATTAGTGGGATTTCTTTGGTAGGGCCCACGTAGCTATTTAAGTCGACTATATGAGCCCCATGTTTTAGATTAAATTTTGGAAAAATAATTTCTTTGTTATTGTAAATTTAAGTCAAATGTGATAAGTAGATGTTGATCAAGATATCTATTATTTTTATATCCAGGAGGTTATGAGTTTGAGTAATTCTTTCATCTCTAAATCTCAAATGTATAGCTATAGTTAAATCCCCAATTTTTTTTGGTATACTTTCCTTCTCCTGTTGTTTTCCAAAGTGCAACAATTAATACGACCCACAAGAAAGCTGAAGGAAACGTTGTCGACAGCTCAAAGGGATTAATTCAGTTACTTTTGAAATATGCATGCGTTTCTATTGACTATTCCCTACATATGCATAGATATGGAATGCAAATTTTTGTCTTAGTAATGAATTAAATATAGTCTACTGGAAATTATATATATTTTTTTCATTGAATTCAAAATCATAAAAATAAAGATAAAGAAAAACACTTTATACCCAAAATAACCTAATGCTAAGTTCTACATATAACTTTCTTGCATACCTTACTCAGACATAAAGAAACGTACTTTCCTACAACTATAAGAAGAATTAATCATCCAATATGTATTAGCAAAAAATCAAGAAGAAAAAAAAACCTGAAATAGAAAATAATATCATTAAACTACCACTTTTGAAAATAATGTGCTTTTATAGTAAAATCATGAGAAGACAAAAATACCCTTATTAGATTATTAAAAATAATGTTAATATACTACATCACCAAATATTAAAAATAATATTAATATATTAAAAAGTTAAATTAAAAAAATAATAAATTATTTAATTATCAAATTACCCTTACATCACAGTATCCAGCATCACCTGTGTTACCGACATTGATTTTCCTGGTGGGTTGAGACGTTCTACAAGGACTAGGGCGACAGCAGCTTGGCAAGAAGACTATAGTATGTAAAGTTAAAAGGGTACACAACAAAGGCTTAGTCAATCCAGTCAAACTCTTACTTTGTATAGCATAGTTCTGGAGTTCACTTTTAATGAGTTGTCTGTTTGGAGTATATGTGGCAAGAAACTATTGGATATCTTGAGATAATACAGTTGTAAATACGGGGCGGATGGAATGAGAAAGGCATCATGATTCATAACAAAATTCCACAGTTTTCTTTCTTTCTGGAGTAGGGGGCACCCCTGAATTGCCCACTTTAATTTTGTTTTGATATTATCTGTAAAACCTTAAATTTTATAAAGGGTGAAATTGAAATATTATGAAAAATTTGTGTAAAAGTATAAGGGTCAAAAAGTTAGACTTCTAAAGTTTTAAATTAAAATTGTGATTTTTAAACAGTTGAGGGGCTAAAATTGTAATTTGACCGGATTGCAGCTCCTTCTTCAACCTCCAGCCGTCCGGTTCTCTCTCTCTCTCTCCTCATTTTCTCTCTCCAGCAGCTCCATTTTCATGAGCCCGACTTTGGCACGTTGTTCCGACCTCGTCCAACCTCTGTTTTGCCCAAATTTGGTACCGTTGGAAAGCTCGTGCGACGTAGATTCCATAGGTACCAATTTTGTCAAGTTTTATCATCGTTTGAGTATTCGTTTCAGTAGAGGAAGGTCTGCCATTAACCAACTTTTATTTTTCTAGATCCAGGCGAAACTAGGCGGTTTCGACTCCGACCAACCCTATTTTCATGATAAGCATATCGAGGACAACAAAACCCGCCTAGCCGCACGTCCCACCACCGTGTTTGTCAAAATCCGCCGTCGAAAAGTCGCCGTTCACCGCCACTTCCGGCGAAGGTGAGTTTCCGACCTCCCGAACTTGAAATTTGGTTCCGGACGCGTCTACGAACTCGTTTTTAAGTGCATGATCCATTTTTATAGGTATTTTCCCTATAGGACAGCCGTGTTAAAAAATTATTTATCTTGCGTTACCGTGTAGATTCGATCCGGAACGGCGATAATTACTTTAGAAATTGAGGTTTTTGGAGTGACCAATAGCTTACATTGAGGTAGGAGTTCTATCCTAATCTTTTAGTAATTTTTATGTTAAAGTGGAATTTATTTAATATATATATGTATAATTTTGAAAGTATATCGATTATATGCGGATATATATTGTGGATTGCTTTTGAAAGTATTTGTGGTTTGTTTGGTGAAAAATTGGTGACTTTATGACAGGTTTATAAATTTTGGCTTATTGAATTAGTAGCCGTTATGCTGCCGAAATTTTATAAATAAAAAGGAAAGGTTTTAGGATATTGAATTATAAATATATATTGCATTGATTGCATGGTAAACCATCTGAATCGTTTGGTTAACTTATAATAAGGTTGAAATCCTCCGTCCTAGTCACTGTGTGATGCTATCAATACCTATTTTAATGATACGACTTTATGTCGGGGTTACTGTACGGGTTACTGTGCAGGGTATTTTTTGCTATTCATATGATACGACTTTATGTCGGGGTCACTGCGCGGGTTATTGCACAGGGTATTTTCTGGTATTGCTACCAGGGTCACGGTGTGCCAAATGTTGTTTTCTTATTCAAAATAATTTACTGAAAACTGTAGGCCACCGAGTATATGACTAGGGGACGGGATTTACCTTATTGTGAAAATGACATGATTTTATATAAACTCTTAAATGTTGTATGACGATTATAGTACCCTATACATTTTATGAAATGGTTTATTGTATTTATTAAATAATTGAGTATGTAGAGTTTTAAATAATGATTTTAGAAAGGGGTTTCCAAAACCTTATCGGGAATGAAATCCTACTGAGCACTAGCTCACCCCTCCTTTATTTTTTTCTCCCTTTCCAGGAAATGTGCAAGGTGACTTAGGTGGTCATCAGGCGGATTAGGTAGAGGGCCAAGGGAATCAGGGATTATGCCCATGGCATAAATGTTTAGTTTATTTTATTTCAAGTTTTGTATTTGGAATTGAATGTCCTTGCAACTCATTTAAAGGGTTTGCATTCGATGTATTTAAGACATTGTGTTAAGAACACCAAAGAGTTGGAATTTTATTTGAGATTTTAAATGAATTTGAATGCTTAATTATGATAAGTTGATTGCGCGACTAAGTGTTTATGATTTTATTATTTACGTTTAATCTATGATCTCTAGCAAGTGTTCACATATCTGTGGGAATGGTCCCCATCGGGATTAATTTAGAATGTTTTTGTTTTTAAATATTTATAATTCTGCCGCGGCCCAGGGTCCGGGTCATGACAGAAAAGTTGGTATCAAGGCATTTGGTTTTTCATACCTCGGAATGTGACACCTACTAGCGTAGATGGAGGATATTTTACTTAGTCGGCATCATTATTTTGTTAATACTCTGATGTTTAAATTTTAGGTTGAGGAAATGCCTCTGAGAAGGAGAACCCGAGGACAAGAGTCAAGGACTGACAGTCCACCCCCGCCGCAACCTACGAGTGAACAGATGGCTAATTTCTTTGAAGCTTTTATGGCGATGTCTGCCTCTCATGCTCCACGGGTCAAGGACAAAATTGAAAGGTTGAGGGATTTTTGTAGAATCTTTGATACTCGGTTTGATGGTCGACAGGACCCTATAGCCGCTGATAGATGGTTGAAAGCAATTAAGAGATCTTTTTCCCAGGTCGATACCCCTAGAGAGTTATGGGTGGATTTTGCTGTTTACAGACTAACTGGTGACACAATTATATGATGGGAAAATTTGAGGGCACACCGTGATCTTGTGGGTATTGATTGGGACGCTTTCGAAGAGTTGTTCCGTGATAACTATTTCAACGCAGGTCACAGACGGGCACTAGCTGACATGTTTGAGACTATTGAGCAAGGAGGGATGACTGTGAACGAATATTATATGAGGTTTATGGAGTTATCCCAATATGCAGGTAGAGCTGATGAGTCATTATTACTATCGAAGTTTTTGATGCATTTAAGGCCCGCGATATGGAGCAAAATCTATACCCAAGAATTTAAAAGGATCACAGATTGTTTAGCTGCAGCCGCCTTAGCTGAAACAATTGTTGGAGATGGTACATCCCACCAAAATCAAAATCGTGGCAATGGAGATAGGAAAATGACCAAGAAAAATCAAGGGGGATGGCATGGCAATAATAATACTACTAGTGGGAGTGGCACCAATAGTGGATCCTTTGGGCGAAGTACGCCATATGGGAATTGCTTTAATTGTGGACAACAGGGTCACTTAAAGAGAGCTTGCCCTTATCCGAAGAGGTCATCATCATCTCGTAGGGGAGTTTCAGGGAGTCGTTCAGATTTCATTTCCTTCCAAGGTTAGCCCGTGCCAAATCAATCTCATACATCATCTCCAGCTTTCACCTATCCTCTTCAATACCATTATCAATACCGCACGCCTACCATGGGGTTTAATAAGAATGTTCCTCAGAGTTTTCAGACCCCACAAGCATCTGGGAATCAGGGTAATCGTGACTACAATATGGGTTCAAGTGCTAGTGGAAATCGTTCAGGGAATGGGAGAGGAAAAGGAAAGGGAAGGGCCGGACAAGCTTATGCTGCCACTGCTGAAGAGGCATATGATCAATCTGGCAGAGGGGTAATTGATGGTATGATTCTTATCTCTCGTTTTTGGGCTCATGCTTTATTTGATACTAGTTCAACCCATTCTTTTATATCCATGTTGTTCGCAAATACTTTAGGATTGGGTGTTGAGAACCTTAGTATACCTTTGAGTATAAGAACCCCTTTGGGTAGAGTTCATGACTTGACAACTTTTTGTAAAGCAGTGAGCACTGGGATAGGTGGTAGGAGGTTTTCTGATGATTTGATTGTGATGCCTATGGAGCAGTTTGATGTGATTTTTGGTATGGATTGGTTAGCTAAGTATCGGGCTATAATTGATTGTTATAATAAGAGAGTGATACTTCACACAAAGAATGGTAAAGTCGTTTATCAGGCGACTCACGGGGTATGGCAACCAAGTCCAATTTTGAAACCATTATTAGGGGGGATAAGAATACTAGAGACTTATGAGAGTTTGTTTGCTATTAATGGAGAAATGGGGATGGTTAACCAGTATTCTCCATTGTATGTAGTTGAGGAGTACCCAGATGTGTTTCCTGATGAGTTACCAGGGTTACCGCCGAATAGGGAGATTGAGTTTTGTATTGATTTAATCTCTAGAGCTCAACCAATTTCCATAACTCTTTATCGTATGGCACCGGCAGAGTTGGGGGAATTGAGGAAACAATTGGGAGAGCTTCTAGAGAAGGGTTTTGTTTGGAAAAGTACTTCCCCTTGGGGAGCCCCCGTTTTGTTTGCAAAGAAAGCAGATGGTTCCTTAAGACTTTGTGTGGATTCTCGAAAATTGAATCAGCTAACAGTGAAGAACAAGTATCCATTGCCCAGGATAGATGAGTTGTTTGATCAACTGGGAGGATCAAAATTCTTCTCAAAAGTTGATATGAGGTCCGGTTATCACCAGCTGAAAATTCGAGAAGAGGATGTTCCTAAAACAGCTTTTCGAACTCGTTATGGTCATTTTGAGTTTCTTGTTATGCCGTTTGGGTTAACTAATGCCCCTGCAGCTTATATGGACCTTATGAATCGAATTTTCAGACCATTCCTGGATAAGTTCATGGTGGTGTTTATTGATGACATTTTGATTTATTCCAAGACTCGAGAGGAACATGCAGAACATTTAAGGATAGTCCTACAAACGCTTAGGGAGAACCAGCTGTATGCAAAGAAAGACAAGTGTGACTTCTGGTTGACCAAGGTCAAATTCTTGGGTCATGTGATCTCTCAAGAAGGAATATCCGTGGATCCAGCAAAGGTAAAAGCTGTTCTCGAATGGGAACGACCAAAGAATGTAACGGAAGTTCGTAGTTTTCTTGGTCTAGCGGGTTATTATCGTCGTTTCGTTGAGAACTTCTCAAGAACTACTATGTCGTTGACCAAGTTGACGAGAAAGGATGTGAAGTTTTTATGGGATGAAGAATGTGAAGCTGCTTTTCTGGAGCTAAAACAAAGGTTGACCACAGCGCCTGTTCTTACCGTACCAAATAGTAATGAACCCTATGTGGTGTATGCAGATGCCTCAGGCACCGATTTAGGTGTTGTTCTGACGCAAGGGGGAAAAGTGGTGGCTTATGCTTCTCATCAATTGAAACCACATGAAAAGAATTATCCTACTCATGATCTAGAACTTGCTGCTATGATTTTTGCCTTAAAAATCTGGAGGTGTTATCTTTATAGGGCAAAGTTTGATATCTACTCTGATCATAAGAGTTTGAAGTATCTCTTCACCCAACAGGACTTAAATTTGAGACAAAGGAGATGGGTTGAGTATATGGAGGATTATGAGTTCAATTTCAGTATCATCTGGGAAAAGCAAATGTGGTTGCAGATGCCTTAAGTAGAAAATCGCATGGGACATTGGCAAGCTTGGCATTGGATGATTAGAAAAGGACAATGGTCATTAGGGATTATAATTTGTGTTTATATAAGGACTGTACCGCAAGTTATATTTGCAACGTGGTGGCCACTCCTAGTACCCTACAACTTGTTAAACAAAGCCAGTGGCAAGACGAGGAATTAAGGACTACTTGGAATCGTCTACAAAATGGAGAACAATTGGAGAATTGGGAGATTAAGACAGATGGATTTTTATATTACCATGGAAAAATGGTAGTTGCCAACAATCCGGAGCTTAAGGAAGTTGTTTTGGTTGAGGCTCACAAGTCAAAATTTGCGGTGCATCCTGGAAGCACAAAAATGTATCATGATTTGAAGAGACAATACTGGTGGTCCGGAATGAAGCGAGATGTAGCTGAGTTTGTTGCCAAGTGCATGATATGTCAACAGATAAAAGTTGAGCATCAGCGACCGTCGGGGTTACTTCAGCCATTACTGATTCCAGAATGGAAGTGGGACAGGATCACTATGGACTTTGTGACGTGATTACCTTTGACCTCACAAAGGCATGATGTAGTATGGGTCATTGTGGATCGATTAACTAAGACAGCCCACTTTATACCCATAAGAAAGGACAACAAGCTCGTTAAGCTAGCTAAACTTTATGTTGAGAACATTGTCCGATTGCATGGTGTACCCTCTAGTATTGTTTCAGATAGAGATCCGCGATTCACTTCTAGATTTTGGAGAGCCTTACAAACTGCCTTAGGGACAAAACTCAATCTTAGCACCGCTCATCACCCTCAAACTGATAGGCAGTCTGAGAGGACTATCCAAATATTAGAAGATATGCTCCGTTCTTGCATTTTGGACTTCGGAGGAAATTGGGGTGAACACCTACCATTGGTGGAGTTTGTTTATAATAATAGTTACCAGGCCAGTATTGGTATGGCCCCATATGAGGCCTTGTATGGAAGGCCTTGTAGATCACCTTTGTGTTGGGCTGAACTAGATGAACGAGTTACCATAGGACCAGAGATTATTGAGGAGACTACAGGAAAGATAAAGAGCATTCAGGAAAGACTTAGGGTAGTCTAGAGTCACCAAAAGAGTTATGCTGATCTTCACCGATGTGAGGTGGAATATAAGTTTGGTGACCATGTTTTCTTGAAGGTAACTCCTATGCGTGGTGTAACTAGATTCGGGGTTAAGGGAAAACTAGTCCCCAGATACATTGGGCCATTTGAGGTCATGGAAAGAATTGGAGAGGTTGCTTACTAGTTGAATTTGCCACCTCAGTTAGAACATGTTCATAATGTTTTTCACGTGTCCATGTTGAGGAAGTGTGTTGTAGACCCGTCTCACATTGTTCCCTATACTGGGATTCCTATACAAGAGAACATGACATACGAAGAACAGTCGGTACGGATCCTGACGAGAGAAATTAAGGTGTTACGAAATAAAGAAATACCTATGGTTAAGGTATTATTGCAGAATCACACTGGAAATGAGACTACTTGGGAGCTTGAGTTAGATATGTGTCATAAGTACCCTTATTTGTGTGAAATTCAACTTGAGGTTGTACTTTGAATTTTGGGACCAAATTCCTTTAAGGAGGGTAGAATGTAAAACCTTAAATTTTATAAAGGGTGAAATTGAAATATTATGAAAAATTTATGTAAAAGTGTAAGGGTCAAAAAGTTAGACTTCTAAAGTTTTAAATTAAAATTGTGATTTTTAAACAGTTGAGGGGGTCAAATTGTAATTTGACCTGATTGCAGCTACTTCTTCAACCTCCAGCCGTCCGGTTCTCTCTCTCTCTCTTCTCATTTTCTCTCTCCAACAGCTCCATTTTCATGAGCCCTCCGACCTCCGTTTTGCCCAAATTTGGTAACGTTGGAAAGCTCGTGCGACGTAGATTCCATAGGTACCAATTTTGTCAAGTTTTATCATCGTTTGAGTGTTCGTTTCAGTAGAGGAAGGTCTGCCATTAACCAACTTTTATTTTTCTAGATCCCGACGAAACTAGGCGGTTTCGACTCCGACCAACCCTATTTTCATAATAAGCATATCGAAGACAACAAAACCCGCCTAGCCGCACGTCCCACCACCGTGTTCGCCGAAATCTGCCGTCGGAAAGTCACCGTCGACTGCTACTTTCGGCGAAGGTGAGTTTCCGACCTCTGGAACTTGAAATTTGGTTCCGGACGCGTCTACAAACTCGTTTTTAAATGTAGAATCCATTTTTGTAGGTATTTTCCCTATAGGACAGCCGTGTTAAAAATTATTTATCTTGCGTTACCGTGTAGATTCGATCCAGAACGGCGATAATTACTTTAGAAATCGAGGTTTTTGGAGTGACCAATAACTTACATTGAGGTAGGAGTTCTATCCTAATCTTTTAGTAATTTTTATGTTAAAGTGGAATTTATTTAATATATATATGTATAATTTTGAAAGTATATTGATTATATGTAGATATATATTGTGGATTGCTTTTGGAAGTATTTGTGGTTTGTTTGGTGAAAAATTGGTGACTTTATGACAAGTTTATAAATTTTGGCTTATTGAATTAGCAGCCGTTATGCTGCCGAAATTTTATAAATAAAAAGGAAAGATTTTAGGATATTGAATTATAAATATATATTGCATTGATTGCATGGTAAACCATCTGAATCGTTTGGTTAACTTATAATAAAGTTGAAATCCTCCGTCCTAGTCACTGTGTGATGCTATCAATAGCTATTTTAATGAAACGACTTTATGTCGGGGTTACTGTGCGGGTTACTACGCAGGGTATTTTTTGCTATTCATATGATACGACTTTATATCGGGGTCACTGGGCGGGTTATTGCACAAGATATTTTCTGGTATTGCTACCAGGGTCACGGTGTGCCAAATGTTGTTTTCTTATTCAAAATAATTTACTGAAAACTGTAGGCCACCGGGTATATGACTAGGGGACGAGATTTACCTTGATGTGAAAATGACATGATTTTATATAAACTCTTAAATGTTGTATGACGATTATAGTACCCTATACATTTTATGAAATGGTTTATTGTATTTATTAAATAATTAAGTATGTAGAGTTTTAAATAATGATTTTAGAAAACAGTTTTCAAAACCTTATCGGGAATGAAATCCTACTGAGCACTAGCTCACCCTTCCTTTATTTTTTTCTCCCTTTCCAGGAAATGTGCAAGGTGACTTAGGTGGTCATCAGGCGGATTAGGTAGAGGGCCAAGGGAATCAGGGATTATGCCCATGGCATAAATGTTTAGTTTATTTCATTTCAAGTTTTGTATTTGGAATTGAATGTCCTTGCAACTCATTTAAAGGGTTTGCATTCGATGTATTTAAGACATTGTGTTAAGAACACCAAAGTGTTGGAATTTTATTTGAGATTCTAAATGAATTTGAATGCTTAATTATGATAAGTTGATTGCTCAACTAAGTGTTTATGATTTTATTATTTACGCTGAATCTATGATCTCTAGCAAGTGTTCACATATCTGTGGGAATGGTCCCCACCGGGATTAATTTAGAATGTTTTTATTTTTGAATATTTATAATTCTGCCGCGGCCTAGGGTCCGGGTCGTGACATTATCAATGTGGTGCTTCCGTTGATTTTTTCGGCATCCTAACGGCGGAAGGAAATCACCACTTAGTGAGAATTGATTAGCGGCTCATGCGATCAACTCAACTTTATCGGCACTGCTGTCAAAAGGATATTGCATAAACTGGCAGAGATGGAAGCCCGAATAACAGCCAGCGATGGTTTTCCAGGTCCATTGGTGAACAAGTGGGTGATGATCAGCATCGCAACTCTTATATTGCCAATCCTTTTCATTCCATCAAGATGGAGACACCCAAGTTTAATGGTGATGATCCTCATGCATGGGTGCTAACGGATGAGCAGCAACTCTGACCTTAGCTTCTTTCAGTTTGGAGGGACCAGCTAAAGCTTGGTGACAGTGAATGAAAATTAATCGGTAGCTTCATTTTTGGAAGGGGTTCTTGGTGGCATTGATTCAACGTTTTGGTCCATCAGAGTATCGCGATCTCAAAAGTGAATTGTCTAAGCTCACGTAGACTACAACTGTTCAAGAATACCATGGTCGTTTCAAAGATCTTTCCAATCAAATATCTAGTGTATGATGATTTTCTACGTAGCTGCTTTGAATCGGGTTTACGATCCGATATTCGTCGTGAGATAAGAATTCACCGCCCTGCTACACTTCTCCAAGCTTTTGGTTTGGCTAAAATGTTTGAGGATAAACTAAAAGACACAATATCTTCTCATACACCACATTGTCCTAACAATACATTCACTAAACAAAGTTCATCTATATTACCTACACCACCGAAACCAGCCATTAATAACTCTGTTGCTAGTCGTACTTCTATTCCGATTCATAGGATCACTCCCACGCAAATGGCTAAAAAAAGAGAAAAGGGACTTTGTTATAATTGTGATGAGAAATTTCATCGAAATCATAAGTGTAAAGGGAAAATGTATGTGTTTATTATGGCGGATGATCAAGAACACTTACCTGATAAAGAAGGACAATTGTTATCTCTGGATGTTGATAATGTAAGGTATGGCTCTCTTCAAATTAGTTTACCTGAGATTAGTTATCTCGCATTAGCTGGGCAGTATTCAAATAGGGTGCCACCTTTGCATGGCGGTATTGGTTCAACTGATGTTCAAGTGTTGATTGACAGTGGTCCAACACATAATTTAACGGTTGGCGCAGCACTTAGGATTGTGCATACAACCTTCTTCTCACTTTACGGTGCTTGTGGGGAATGGTCAAACACTCAATTGTTTAGGTACGTGTCCAGCTGTGGAAATTAATTTATAGGGCCATTGATTTTTTGTTGATTTCTATGTACTACCAATACTAGGGGCAGATGTTGTCTTAGGTGTACAGAGGTTGGAAACTTTTGGAGATGCACTCACTAATTACGAATGATTATCCATGGATTTTATTTGGCAAGATCAATGAATTACTTTGTTTGGAAAGACTGAACCAGTGGTAGAACCTATCTAATTGCATCAACTGAAACGTTTATAGAACACACAGATGGCCTCATTTTTTCACTTGCTTACCATATATCTAGAAGAGCACACAACTGCTTTAACTGACCAACTACCATTACCTATTCAAGCTGTGTTAGATGATTTCCCAACTGTACTCTCCTTACCACCAACTCTACTCCCTGGCTGATCTACAGACCACCACATCCACCTAATGCCTTATACGAAACCAGTTAGTGTTCAGCCATATTGTTATCCTCATTTTCAAAAAACCGAAATAGAGGGGCTAGTGCGTGAAATGTTGGACACCGGGGTTATTCGTCCTAGTTCTAGTCCATTCTCGTCACTTGTCTTGTTGGTGAAGAAAAAAGATGGTACGTGGTGTTTTTGAGTGAATTGTTGTGCTCTTAATCAAGCCACCAATTTAGATAAATTCACTATGCCTACCGTGGACGAAATGTTTGATAAGTTACATGGTGCTTCTGTCTTTTTAAAAAAAAAACAATAAATATTCAACCACCCGACAGTCTGCTTAAAACAACAACTTTTAGGATGTAAACGGCATCAATTGGGGAATCCCGGTTGCCACATTATGGAGCACAAAAATCCCATTTCGAAAACATATTATAATAGGCAATCTGACGACCAAGCGCAAAGTTATGCCCGTTTCTTTGAACCAACTCTTCTAGCCAATTTCCTATCCATCTCTTTTTCGAATTCCAAAGTTACTTGTCCTACATCAGTCCTTCCCACCTGCGAAGAACTCGACCTCAAGTTATAATCTGGATAAAGCGAAACATCATCACAAAACTCATAAAGATCAGCTACATTGAAAGTTCGAGAGATGTTCATATCAGTAGGTAAGTCAATCACGTAGGCGTTATCATTGATCTTCTGGATCACTTTATACGGTCCATACTTCCTTGGCTTCAACTTGTTATAAGAACCAACTGGGAACCTTTACTTACGTAGAAACACCATAACCTGATCCCCTTCAACAAACAATTTCTCATGCCTTTTGACATCTGCTACAGCTTTGTACTTCACATTCTTCTCCTCCAACCAAGCTTTCACTTTAGCCTGGACATTGCGAACCTGTTCAGCTATGTTCTCAGCAACAGCACTTGCTCCAGTAACCTTGGGAAGATGTACCAGGTCTAACGCATGCTTAGGCGACTGCCCATACACCAAAGCAAAATGAGACTTGCTAGTGGCAGTGTGAACTGCATTGTTGTATGCGAATTCAACTTGTGCTAGTGCCACGTCCCACTATTTAGGCTTATCACCACAAATGCTCTGAATTAAATTCCCTAGCATTTGATTCAGATTCTCGGTCTGTCCGTCAGTTTGCTGGTGTGCAGTGCTACTGAACTTTAGAGTAGTATCCATCCGTCACCACAATGTAATCCAAAAATGGATAAGAAACTTCGAATCCCTATCAGATGTGATAGATTGAGGGATGCCATGTAAACGAACCGCCTCACGGAAGAATAGTTGAGCAATATAGGACGCATCAGATGTCTTTCGACAAGGAATGAAATGCCCTATCTTTAAGAACCTGTCAATTACAACAAATACAGAATCAACTCCATGCTGAGTCCGCAGAAGACCCAAAATAAAATCCATCGACAGATCGTCCCATATGCCATTCGGTACAGGTAGAGGCCTGTAGAGTCCGGTATTCTAAGCTTGCCCCTTAGAAGTTTGACAAACATAGCACTTGCGAACAAAGTTACCCATATCGTGTTTCAACTGAGGCCAGAAATATCGCTCGGTTACCCCACTGATAGTCTTGTCAAGTCCCAAGTGACCACTCAAACCTCCACCATGTATTTCATGAATCAACTTCTCCCTTAAAGAGCTACATGGAATACAAACTGATTTCCGTGGAGCAGGTAGCCATTAGCCATATGAAATTCTCCCTCTGTTTGTTTAAGAACACACTTTTCCCAAACTTCAGCGAAATCTTCATCGTCTGAATACAACTCTTTTAGAAACTCAAATCTAATAATCTCTTGCTACATAGTGACTAACAAATTCGCACGCCGATTCAATGCATCTGCCACCTTATTTAGAACGCCTGATTTGTGCTTTAGAACAAAAGAAAATTTATGTAAATAGGTTGACCACCGAGCATGCATATTACTTAAGCTCCTCTGACTGTTCAAATACTTTAAAGCTTGATGATCCGTGTAAAGAATAAATTAGCACTGAATAAGATAGTGCTCCCAATGCTTCAAAGCACGAACAATGGTATAAAATTCTTGGTCATGGGTACTCTATTTTCGCCATACGTCATAAGCTTTTCACTGAAAAATGCCAGTGGTCTCCTCTATTGTGACAAGATTGCTCCAATTCCAATTCCAATTCCACTAACATCACACTCCACCTCGAATAATTTGTCAAAACTGGGCAAAGCAAGAACATGAGTAGTACATAATTTTTCTTTGATGACTACAAAGGTTGTATCAGCTGTTTCACCCCATGAAATTTGCCCTTCTTTAGACACTCTGTAATAGGTGCCACAATGTTATTGAAATCTTTAATAAATCGACGATAAAATGTCGCCAACCTATGGAAACTTCTCACCACTCTTATAGTTTTTGGTGTAGGCCAATCTCGAATGGCTCTCACCTTTTCTTCATCAACCAAGATACCCTTCGAACTGACCACATACCCAAGGAACAACAATCTTTTTGTCATCCAATTGCACTTCTTAAAATTAATAAAAAGTTTATTTTTTGATAACACCTCTAACACTGCCATAAGATGCTCTATATGATCTTCCTCATTCCGATTGTAAATCAATATGTCATCAAAATAAACGACAACATATTTTCCAATGAAAGGCCGCAATACCTAGTTCATCAGCCGCATGAAAGTACTAGGTGCATTAGACAATCCAAATGGCATAACCAACCACTCGTAGAGCCCATCCCTTGTTTTGAAAGCTTTCTTCCATTCATCCCCAGGTTTGATCCGAATTTGGTGGTATCCATTTCGCAAATATATTTTGGAGAACAACTTCAAACCCTCCAACATATCTAGCATATCATCTAACCTCAGAATTGGAAAGCTGTATTTGACAATTATCTTGTTAATTGCACGACTATCAATGCACATCCTCCAACTGTCGGAACCAATAATGCAGGAACAACGCAAGGACTCATGCTCTCTCGAATAAATCACTTCTTCATTAACTCTTCCACTTTCTCCTGTAAAATCTGATTCTCTTTAAGACTCATCCGATAGTGTGTAAATTGGGTAAACTCGCTCCTAGAACCAAATCAATATGGTGTTGTATATTTCTCAATGGCGGGAGGTCATTCGGTAAATCTGCAGACACCAACTCACTAAACTCAGCCAAAAGAGACTGCACCCTTTCAGGTACTACAACTCTCTACTCTTCCTTGCCTTCTATCATTAGAGCCTGCACAACCATAACATGTACCTCCTGTACGTCCTTAATTTTAGTTTCTAAATCTCTTATTGAAGCGACGAAAAAAAAGTAAGGACTGTTTTACTGTATTGGAATTATTTGAGCCACCTAAACTTCGTTTCAGAACCATTGCAATCTTCCTACCTTCCCAGTTAAAAGCATAAACATTGTTGCACCCCATATAAGTGACATCCATATCAAATTGCCAAGGACGTCCCAATAACACATGACTAGCATTCATGTCGACTACATTGCAGACCACCTCATCTCTGTAATGTTATCTGCTCGAAATAGGAATTTTGCAAACCTCTGTCACATTCACCTTAGGCCCGTTCTAAATCCAACAAATCACATAGGGCTTCGGATGTTTTTCTATTCGTAGCTTCAAATGTCCCACTAGTTTCATGGACACAAAATTCTCACAACTTCCACTGTACCTTTCCCTGAACACTACAGCATGACTTAAAAATATTGTTCCTTTATGAGAAATCGTCCAACTTCGTTGAACATATGACTTGTTGAATCACACAATTGACATGATCTCCCTGTTCCTCTGCAATTTCTACACCCTCCAAGAGTTCATTCATGCCTATTCCTTTTTCAACATCCTGATCGTACTCATCATTATCTTCCACATCCACGAAATTCACTGGTTTTCTGGCTGAACACTCATTCAAACGATGGCCTAGTTGTCCGTACCTATAGCATTTCAAACCGCGTGGTCTAGCATACGGGTTTGGCACCCCTCGTGCTTCCTTTGTAGCTGCTGCTGTTGGACTCATCCTAGCAGTATTATTACTAGGAAACGTTACTTTTTGAGTCTAGTCTGCAGCAGTTTTAGGTTGAATCTGACACTCACCCAATGTAAATCTGCTCCTATTCGCCACTACATTAGACGTTTTAGCCATGTCCTTCTTGTAGTAAGAAGAACGTTTGGATGTTTTCTCTAGTAACTCTGCCTTCAAAGCCATGTTATGTGCCTCATCCACTATCTAAACAACCTGCAGTCCAATTTTGTCTCGATTGGTAAGCTTTAATCTCGTAAAATAACTGGAAACCTGTTGCCCCTCAATTTCATTCAGGTTGTTACGAACTGACAGCCTGAACCATTCCTCAGTATAATCTGCAACAGTCCTATTACCATGCACACAATTATAATAACTATAAAAAATAAATTGCTCATAATCTAGGGGTAAAAACCTGCTCATCATAAGTTGTTTCATTCGCCTCTATGTTCGTACAGAAGCCTTACCTTGTCGTCGCCTATCCATCTGCAACTTCTCCCACCAAACAACAACCCGACTTCTCAACTTCTACACTACCATCTTGACTTATCGATCCTCCATAACTTTCGTCATCTCAAAGAACCTCTCAACTTCCGAAATCTAGTCCAAAAACTCTTCAATCTGTAGCTTGCATAGAATGATGGTATGTCTGCGCGATTTCTATAGTCAGGTTGATATTGGTTCCAGTTTTGTTGATGCAGCCCTTTGTAACCCACAAAATTCTCATCAGAGTCTTCATCACTCAAATCTTCGAACTGCCCGTGTCTCGCCATTCTTGGTGAACGTCCACCTCCAGGACAGCTAAAGGTAACTCCCTCGAATTCATCTCTATTTACAAGGGTAGGGGCATTGAGATTAGGTCATTGCTCCAACAGTTGCTGTAGCATGGCTTCCAACCTTACCATCATCTGTCGCTGCTCATCAATTGTCGCCCATAATTCAGCTTCCTTACGACCAACGTCACCAGGGTTGGCTCTTCCGGCTTCGTTGTTGGCCATTGAACAAGGCAAAATCCAGTGCTCTAATACCACTTGACGCATAACGGAAGAATAAGAGGATTGCAAATGCAAACGTTAAGAACACATCCATTGGAATCCACCAAAAAAATATAATAGCAACCCAAAAATAATTTTTTTTTTTTCTCTTCAAAACAAAGAATAAAAAGGTTTAAATAATCTCTAACAAAACCCTAATTAAGAAAAAAGACCAAAATAGACATCAAATAATTAAATAGCAACTAAAACAAACTAATTAAAAAATAATAATAAATCTTCAACCACTCGACAGCCTACCTAAAACAATAACTTTTAAGATGTAAATGGCATCAATGAGGGAAGCCCGGTTGCCACGTTATGGAGCATAGAAATCCCATTCCAAAAATATATTATAATAGAAAATCTGACAACCGAGCACAAAGTTATGCCAATTTCTTCGAATCAGCTCTTCTAGCCAATTTTCTATCCATCTCTTCTTCGAATTCCAAAGCTACTTATCCTACATCAGATGAGCCTACGTATATTCTCATACTTCTGGCATGTTCAGTTAGAGTTCTATTATACGGTCCACTACACTGTTCTGTTGAGATGTCTTGAGAATAGTCTTTTCCAACTTAATTCCACTAGCTGTACAAAACTCCTTTAGCTTCTCATTCCTTGACTCTCCTCCATTGTCATATCTTAACCACTTTACTTTCAAGCCCGTCTCATTCTATATCATAGCTTTCCATATTCTGAAAACATCACACACCTTAAGTTTCTTTTTCAGAAAATAAATCCATACTTTCCTTGTAAAGTCATCAATGAAGATAATATAGTATAATGAGCCTATAATGGATGAAACCAGTGATGGTCCCCACATATTTGTGTGAACCAGCTATACTTTCTTTGGTTTGGGTGACTTGCCAATCTTTGAGAAATTGACCATTTTCTGTTTACCGAAAATACAGTCCTCACATAAACCAACGTCTACAAACTTCAAATCTAACAACTTTCCCTTCGAAATAAGAACCTTTAATCCTTTCTCTCTCATATGACTGAGTCTTTGATGCCAGATTTTAGAATTGTCATCTGATTCCGCAACTACTACAATATTCTTTAACAAGACCCGAACTAGACCTTCTCTAGGCTCTTGTCTGGAGAGTCTCGTTGAGCACTCTAACAGACCCCTCGTAACCCCTTAGTCTTGCCTGTTTGTTTTCTTTACTTAAATTGAAAATTCGTTTTTCTTTTAAAAGAGTTGGGTTGGTGTAAATTTTTCATATTTCCTTAAAAAAAATTTTATAAAAATTCGACAGCATAATAGCTATAATTTGACCATTTCCAAAAATTCACCTGTAAAGAAAAACACTTACAACTATATCAAATCACCTCCCAACTTCGTTTACTCATAAACATTCATTTCATTACAATCATGCATTCGCGCAAACGCACAGTCCCGCAATTATATATTTTTGTAACATTTCGGATGATATTCATATGCATTAATATATATATAGTAATATCAAGTATTTCAATATGTGGCATATGCAAATGTGCAAATATATACATATATACACATCAAAATATGTTACAATTTTCAAATCACGCAATCCTTTATTTATTTAATTTACATCACCAAAATATGTTTAAGGATTATGTGATACAACTATTCGGTGCCCTCCTAAAGTATCCGACGAGGTTTTCCGGATGCAAAGTAACCTATACGAACACCCACTACAATATGCAAGCTGCACAAAGATATGAGTTCAACTCATAATACTAATAATGTCAAAATATAATTATATCAAAGTTTACAATTTCATTTGGATATCAAAATTTTCGATTTACAACCTTTTATTTCTAAAAACTCCATGTATACCCCTAAAGTACTCGAACCATTACGAGGCGATTATCAACTGATGTCAATGTGAAGCTACTAAGATATCTCGACTACTACGATATGGAATTTACTTATAGGCCCCATTCGCTTTATCCTAATACATCCGGTGACCCGTCTGATGACCCCACGGAGGACCTCTAGAGGATACCTGATCCAACTAGAAGGTTCCCGTGAAGCTAAGCCTTTTTCTTGATAACTTGAAAGATAAATATACAAATAGTTTTGTGTTATGGTAAAATTATTGCGATCAGAATAGTCCGGCCCAATTGGATCTACAGTGCAAGCCCAGAGGCCCAGACGTCCAAATATCCTCCCGCATCCTGGTCCATTCTCCTAGAAGTGGAGCCTATGAATGAGCGATTGCCGAAGCCCATTATCGTTCAGTAAGCCCGTTATCGTTCAGTAAGCCCGTTATCGTTCAGTGAGCCCGCAGTCGTTCAGCCTGATCGCTCGATCTCCACATACACCGCCTATTCCGCGAGATCTTTTATGACCGTTATGCTCCATGTCGCTCAGTCGCTATGTTCCCCCATAATTCTACTTGCTAAAAGTAAACAACCGGCCCTCGTCGCTGATCGCTGACTTCCATCCTTCAGGTTTGTCCGCGAGAATATCCGCCATCCGCGACAGTTATGCCACATCGCCATATTTCCGCCACGATCGACAGCCTGTCTGACCGATTATTTCCAGTCTGATTAAAGTATCTGTCAGAAGATAGCCATCTATCAGAGATATCCAACAAGCCGTCCTCGCCCGCTGTTGTCCGTCCGACTGGCCGCCGCTTTCTGAGCGTGGACGCATTCCGACTCCTTCACTCATGATGTTATCCGCTTTGATGCCGTGACTGGCTGTGGGCGTGCCGGTCCAGAATCCATCCCATCAACTTCCCAGTCTGCTGAAGAAATCCGTCTCCCTCTCGAATTTGGAAGCTCCGGTCAGCAGGAATCAACAGCACCATGCAGAGTACGGTTCTAAAGCTTGCCATGCACGCTACTTCTACCAGAAGTCAGAATCTCAACCCCGACAACCCATCATTACGTATCCGACCCGTTCAGCAAAGATCCTCTGTGGACAGACCTCGGATGCGACGGATTCGACCGCATTTAATGTGTTTTCGGCCGCATTTAATACACTGCCAGTCGTTTTAATTGAGTTTCCGGCGCATTAAATGCTGTCTGTCAGTGTAACTGTAGTTAACTATTTACCTTTGTCTTATTCTGTTTACTGTAGCATGTCCCCTTCCTCTATAAAAGGGGACGATTTTCACTGTAAAAAGGAGAGGAACATTCGAGTGTCGTTACTCTGCCCAAATAGTGAGAGAGTGAACAGTGGATGTAGGCATCTTTTTGGGCCGAACCACTCTGAATATCTTGTGTGTCTCTTCCTCCTTGCCTCTAACCTCTTCATTTCATTCCCATTACTTTGCATGCAATCTATCGACCATACGAAATTGTGAGTTTGGGCCTAAAACAACCTCGTTGACTAAGGGAACCATTTTCCGACGTTAACATTTTTGGCGCTAGAAGGAGGGGCTCGTCTTCAGTTTCGTCATATTTTCATCCATTAGCTTTCACAGCTTGTCCTTCATTCGCCATGGTTAGAGGGAGGATCCCGAGGGATTTCAGTACAACGGACAATCATCAGCAGATTTCAGACCATCAGCAA
This sequence comes from Dimocarpus longan, assembly GCA_022984855.1. Taxonomy (NCBI): domain Eukaryota; kingdom Viridiplantae; phylum Streptophyta; class Magnoliopsida; order Sapindales; family Sapindaceae; genus Dimocarpus; species Dimocarpus longan. The sequence continues at coordinate 3,373,716 of CM041026.1, forward strand.
GCTATGTCTACCGGGGGGGTATCCAATGCTAGTGCAAGGACGTCCAATGTGCCCATTACGGGGAACACTCAAGGTATACCCCCTCCCCCTAATTGCCAACCCACATGTAACGCCGCAGGAGAAGACGTAATGCAGGCGATGCGACGACAGCAAGAGAGGCTGGAAAATACCGTCACGGAGTTTATGGGCGAGGTTAGAGCTATGTTCCGGACTCAAGCCCCCCCCCAAACTCCTCGCCAGGCTGTCCCAGAAAGAATCGTTCCCCGTAGGAGGCATGCGGAAGACCCTAATGCGGATAGAATGGATGCCGGAGAGTTCGAACGAGAAGGGTCTGTCCATTCATCCAGCGTGCACTCTAGCGCTCGACCCCCACAAGCCCATGATGGACGTCTGCAGCAGCAGGGTGGCCGCCATCACGACCGAGTCCCGACCCATGTAGATAGAGCGGGGCCAGGGCCTGATGCGGAGAGGCAGGCTGGCAGAAACAGCCGATCCCCGAGCAGAAGAGATGGACATTCCGCTGCTGGAAGAACAGAAACACGAAATACATTGGTAGCGGAACTCCTTCAAAGGGTCCGGCAGCTGGAAACGAGACCTGTGGTACAGGAGCAGAGGGGTCAAGCAGGGGAGAGGACCCCATTCGCTGTGGAAATCGAGATAGAGCCGCTCCTTCCAAGGTTCAAAGTCCCTAGCATCCCTCAGTACAAAGGAAACTCTGACCCCTACGATCATCTTGATGCCTTCAATATACAAATGGATCTCCAGACAACGAATCCGCTGGTAAAATGTAGAGTGTTCCCAGCTACCCTTGGGGACATTCCATGGACGTGGTTCAAGAGCCTCCCCCCACGCAGTATCAGCAATTGGGAGGAGTGTCAACAGAAGTTCCTGAATCAGTATAAAGCACTAAAGAGACGTCTCGCGCCACCATGCCACCTTTCTACCATCTGCCAACGTCCAGGTGAGCCTCTAAAAGAATATATCAACAGGTTCAGGCGCGAGGTGACAAATGTAGAGAATCCTACAGATGAAGGGGTTTTATCGGCTATCTCATCCGGTCTAAGGAAGGACGGCAAACTGTACGAGAGCATTTATAGATCCCCTATCAAAGACCTGGGAGAATTTTATGACAGAGCTGAAAAGGAGATCCAGTGGGAGGGAGTAGCCAATCCTAGGAAAACCGTATGGTGGATGTTGTCCACGACCCAAACGATCATCCACCCTGCTACACCTCTCCCAAGGTACGCGTAAGGACAATCAAACCCACTTGACCATCCTTTAGACATTATTCATCTAACAGGTTATAACTGTTTACGACCCACAATAACGACATCCACAAGAATATGGCGGAGCGATAGAACGAAATGAAATGAATTTCGCTAAGAAAATGAGCAATCAAAAAATAATAACTTGTTCCGAAAACAAAGCAAGAATTATAAATTGAGGAAGTATCAATATTCAAAGACAAATCCTCTCAACAGTGAGGAAAAATATTACGATCATCTGTCGGGGGAAGCCTTGGAGGAACCGGCAGGGGCATCTACGGGATCCTTTGACGAACTAAGGGGAATGCCTTCGAAATCCTTACCCCTAGAGGCCCCTTGAGATGACGAACCTGGGTCTCCATCCTTTGCCAAATCATGATGAACTGAGGAAGAGCCCCCCTGAACTGAAGGGGCGCTAACCTGAGCTTGTGGCGGATCGGGATCTTTCTGTGGGGAAGGAGGAATCGTCCCTGTCTGCGCAGCCTGTGCAGCCTTCCTTTGAGCATTCGCAGCCGCACGCGCCTCATATTTCTTTACCTCCGCCACTGCGTTTTCGCCAAGATATGAATAATCTAGCGTAGGATGACGCAGCCACGTGGTGTACAAGAACTTGCTACTCGTCCTTTGGGTGGCCTCCTCCGCGGCCTTTCTAGCCCGGAGCTCCGCCTTATGGAACGACTCCCGCGATTTGACAAGTTGATCCCTTGCCACAGCCAGGTCCTTCTGAGTCGCTTCGTTTTTCTTTTCAGCATCGTCGGCCCGCCTCCTATGAAATTCAGCCTCCTCCTTGAGCTTGTCCATATCTGCAGTGGCCTTTAGGAGCGAGTCAGAGGCAGCCATCCGAAGTCTTTTCTCCACGACAGCTGTTTTCTCCTCCTCCTTGAGTTTCGTCTTCAGTTCAGATGCAGTCTTCTCAGCGGCCTCGGACCCTTCCCTGAGACTCTGAACCTCCGCCTCCAGCTCCCTTTTTGCCTCCTCGAGAGCAATCTTCTCCCCAACTAAGTCAGGAAGGTCCCGACGCATATTCATCACGACCAGTGAAGCCTGAAGGAATAGTAAATTAACAACAGGCACGAGTGTAGAATATAATTGCAAAACAATAAAAAGAACTTACGAGCACAGTGCAGCGCGCAGTATAATCCATCAACTGGTCGCCGCGAAGGTGTTTCTGGTAGACATCCGGCTTGTGCGGGCCAAGTAAGACTGGCATCCGGTCCAACAGATCGTCGAAGTATATTCCCGCATTGGCCTCGGGAGTCGGTTCCCCATCAACTCCCCCCGTCAGTGCCACCTTCCCTTTGCCTTTGTCTTTTGATCTCAGGCGCTTGGCAGGCGGCTCCGAAGCCTCCTCGTCCCCCTCTTCGGCCCCCGAAGCAGAAACCCCCTTTTCAACGACCCCCTTGGGTGAGACTACCTGCTTCACGGTTTTCTTGACCCCGCTCTTAGACCACGGCTTCTCGGTGGAGGGATCGACCACCGTGTCCAAAAGATCCATGCCCGCCACTGGGGCTCTTTTGAACCCGTTATCTCTACTTCAGGCCCCCGGGCTTCCGCTACTGGTGATGAAGGTGGAGAAATCATCTCAAGGTCCACCATTGTCTCAGTTTTCTTTGAGTCTAGAGCGGAAGTCCCTTCGTCTGTCTCTGTGAGGGCGGATTTGACTTCCCTGCCTTTTCGCTTTCCAACGTCCGAAGCCAACCTCAGGGGCGGAGTTTCGACTCCCAGTGCGAGTCCAAATTTCTTCAAGTCGGAATTTGCTGGAAGAAAATCGTCCTCGGGATCCTTCACTTCTATAAATCTCTTCAACGTTCTTGTCTCTTCATTCGTGAGACGGACCGTTCCTTTGGCAAAAGCTGCAAACAAAAAATATATATATATCAGTGATAATTAAGCCTAAAGACAAGCGTATGAACGCCCCTGTTACGAGTTAGGACAGGCCTACCAGGACCATTGTTGAAGTCAAAATGGACAAGCCCCTGCAGGGATCGACAAGTAGCGTAAAACCACCTCGATTTGTAATCTCCCACATTTGACTTGCCAACCTTCAGTGGCAGGAATGCCTTGTAGGGCGTTTTGCGAGCGGTTATGTAATAAATATCGTCTCGCTTAGTATCATGAAGGTTAGTGGTAGATTTAAAAAAGTAAAGACTTTGAATTATATTTGAGGTGGGTGGCGGAAGGCCGTTTTTGAGGAAGATATAGGTCAAAGTGGTTATTTGGCTGTAAGAATTTGGTGTGAGTTGAAAGGGGGCTATCTCCAGGTCATTCAACAGATTTATCAGATATGGGGGAACCGGAAACCTAAACCCCATCTTTACATGGTGGCGGCTTATCGCTATGAATCCTTCAGGGGGATCAGCCGCGTGATCACGGTGAGTGGGGGTCATAACACGGCATGTCGAAGGGAAATGGTATGCGTCAGCCAGTGTTTTGAGTTCTTTAACGGTCATCTGGGAGTCGTGTTGATAAAAAGTTTCGTACGCAAAGGTCCCCTCTCGCCCAGAGAAGCTCGGTATCTCCTCACTACCCTGAATATTTGCACTCGAAGAGCCCCCGTCGCGTTGAGAGGATCCCCCCTCTGAGCTTTCGTCACTGGACATGACTCGGCGATACCGGAGCTCGCGGCTTGACATCTACAAAAGGAATAGCTAGTTAGGCCTCTTACAGCCACCCAGTCTAAAACCAAACGAGAAAAGCCTAAAGAAGCCAAACCTAAGCGTCAAGCCGCGCTCCTAGGAAAGTATAGGGTAAAAGGGATAGGAGCCTCGTCCTAAAGATTCCCCCCCCCCCCCCAGGAGTGGGAAAAGAAGAAAAGAAAACGAAACTGTCACCCTATGCTATCACTAGACCACTCCAAACCAGAGACGACACAGGGGCTATCCACCCCAACCGGTCTAAAACCCCGGAAGGAAGAACGCCACGCAGAAGATGAAAAACAGTAACACCAAGAACAATGTGAACAGGGAAGAAGAGCCTAACCTGAATTATGGTGGTCGCCGGAAGTTGCCAACGATAACCTCTGAATATTGTTGAAGAGTGAGTGCGGATGGAGAAGACGAAGGGAATGCCTAGGAATTTTGAAAAAGTGCCAGTAAGAGAATGCGGAAGGGCGTTTTTTCTTTTTTAAATAATTCGGCTCCAACCGTTGGATAAAGACAGCTGTACAAGCGCCCCCAATCTGATGGTATGGCGCGATTCCCGGGATTTTGTCATTATTCAGCATGTCAGTTGAGTGACGTGCATTAAATGCGCGCGTGGTCTGACCATAAAGTAGAATTCAAAAGGTACTGTAACCGCCTTCCCTTTGCAATCGATCTCGCCTATCCTGCTCGCTCCGAAATATATGTCTCCTGGTCCTCTCCTGAGCACCAAGAGCCAGGGGGCTTTATGTTATGGTAAAATTATTGCGATCAGAATAGTCCGGCCCAATTGGATCTATAGTGCAAGCCCAGAGGCCCAGACGTCCAAATATCCTCCCGCATCCGGGTCCATTCTCCTAGAAGTGGAGCATATGAATGAGCGATTGCCGAAGCCCATTATCGTTCAGTAAGCCCGTTATCGTTCAGTGAGCCCGCAGTCGTTCAGCCTGATCGCTCGATCTCCACATACACCGCCTATTCCGCGAGATCTTTTATGACCGTTATGCTCCATGTCGCTCAGTCGCTATGTTCCCCCAGAATTCTACTTGCTAAAAGTGAACAACCGGCCCTCGTCGCTGATCGCTGACTTCCATCCTTTAGGTTTGTCCGCGAGAATATCCGCCATCCGCGACAGTTATGCCACATCGCCATATTTCCGCCACGATCGACAGCCTGTCTGACCGATTATTTCCAGTCTGATTAAAGTATCTGTCAGAAGATAGCCGTCTATCAGAGATATCCAACAAGCCGTCCTCGCCCGCTGTTGTCCGTCCGACTGGCCGCCGCTTTCTGAGCGTGGACGCATTCCGACTCCTTCACTCATGATGTTATCCGCTTTGATGCCGTGACCGGCTGTGGGCGTGCCGGTCCAGAATCCATCCCATCAACTTCCCAGTCTGCTGAAGAAATCCGTCTCCCTCTCGAATTTGGAAGCTCCGGTCAGCACGAATCAACAGCACCATGCAGAGTACGGTTCTAAAGCTTGCCATGCACGCTACTTCTACCAGAAGTCAGAATCTCAACCCCGACAACCCATCATTGCGTATCCGACCCGGTCAGCAAAGATCCTCTGTGGACAGACCTCGGATGCGACGGATTCGACCGCATTTAATGTGTTTTCGGCCGCATTTAATACACTGCCAGTCGTTTTAATTGAGTTTCCGGCGCATTAAATGCTGTTTGTCAGTGTAACTGTAGTTAACTATTTACCTTTGTCTTATTCTGTTTATTGTAGCATGTCCCCTTCCTCTATAAAAGGGGACGATTTTCACTGTAAAAAGGAGAGGAACATTCGAGTGTCGTTACTCTGCCCAAATAGTGAGAGAGTGAACAGTGGATGTAGGCATCTTTTTAGGCCGAACCACTCTGAATATCTTGTGTGTCTCTTCCTCCTTGCCTCTAACCTCTTCATTTCATTCCCATTACTTTGCATGCAATCTATCGACCATACGAAATTATGAGTTTGGGCCTAAAACAACCTCGTTGACTAAGGGAACCATTTTCCGACGTTAACATTTTGGTAACCCAAGATTAATATAAAAGCGGAAGTTTAAATATATTTTCATACATTCAAAACTTCAAAGTAAAATTCAAATCGAGTAATTAAAACAAAAGACATCGAAGTGGAATTTACAACATCATTTAAAATAGTTTAGAGTTCATATTTAGATAGGTTCACAACTCTTTCAAAATATAGTTAATATAATTCAAGTGTTAATATTTACAACCCAAAACATTTATGACAAAAGTCATGGATAAACACGCACATCAATCACAATGCAACCAAGTCTTGCTATTCGTTGGTCGGAGTTTCATTGGCTAAAGCTGTAGCACCTAAAACTACACCTTGACCTGAGGAGTTTGGTTTTATGAACATATAATACAGTGAGATAATATCATCAATGAGTGTTATATTATTCTAAGTAAAATCCAGTTCAAAATAGTCACCTGCCGATCATTTACGAATTTATTCATTTCATTTAACTTTAAAGACATTCCTAAAACATGATTTATGAATTTGAAACAAAATTCAACAGCTTACATCATTTCAATATAACATAACCTTGTAAATTAAAATGGTGGTAAACAAATTAATAAGAATTCATTTCATAAAAATGTAGTGAATCAACCACCAATACTTTATTAGCCAAATGATATACTCAGGAATATGGCAAAGCGGAATCGTACATCGCAAGTGCATATGATCGGTAACTAAGTAGCGGAATCCTACATCGCTCAGGTAGTAAGCTAGCTTATAATATACCCTAGGGAGAGGTAGAATCCTACATCGCAACTCCCAAGCGGAATCCTACATCTCTTTAGGATATCTATCATTACCAACGACATCATAAAATCATCCTAAGGAATACTATAGGCTTGATAAAAGATTTATAGATAAGCTGCATTTCATATAAAACCCACATTTCATTCTTGAACATAAAAATTCGTAAAGGAGGATATCATAATTAGTAAAATTCATATCATGACATGTTTGATCGTAGGATATAATGTCATGTAAAACTTCATAACTTTAAAATCTTATAACATCATTTAACTCAATAAGCTTGCATGAAATCATAAGACTTAATATAAATTCATTCATGGTAAAACGTTTATAAAATTCAAGTGATTTTTAATAACACTCACCGGATGCCCTATTGCGAAGCTTACAACCTATTCGATTTTGCCTCCGCGTTACCTGTACATTTAACGTTAATTATTTAGGTAACGCTGCATGCGAATCCAATCGCTTAATTAATTACATAACTACTACATAACGGCGTCGAAATACTTCTAAATGAACTTAAAGTAGCCCGCGCATTAAAAGAGCACGTAACACTCATTCGAAACCATGATTATCATAAAAAAAACACGCAACAATCAAACCAATAGTTTCGGTGCAAAAACAGCACTTAATATCACTTCAAAATAGTTTATATTCGTCAAATTAGTGTATGCGATTAATCGAGGCAGCTTTGATGTCAAAGCAGCTTGTAATTCTAAACCAAAACAGTATGCTACAACATCACAATAGCCCATAAAATACTTCTAAAACAACCCCAAAACAGCATGCAAAATAGTCCCCAAAACAGCATATAACGTAATGTTTCAACGGCCCGTTTCGCGATGTTTTTGACAGCTCAACTAAGTGCATTTTAACAGCCTATCAAGCGACCAAATAATAGCCCATAATCAATCAAAAACAGCCCCTAAAAACAGATTTTACACAAATATCTCAACATTGAAATAATCCGCAATCTCATTAAAATTGCAATGAAACATAATCTAACGAACCTCTACACTAATGAGGTTCTAAATCCTAAAACCCAATCATAACATCATCAAATCTCATCCATAACTCAATCTAAATATTTTCTATCAAAATGCAGTCCATAAAAACTCAACATACCTCTCGAAAATCACTTCAAAAGCTTCGATAATCACTCGCGAAATGTTGTCTTTATAACCTCTCTTGACCGAACCTATACAAGCCTCCAAGCATCAAAATTATCATCAACTCAAACATCAAAATACACAAAACTTCCACAATAGTAGTAGCTTACCTTATGGTTGTCCAAACCTCAAAAACAAGCCGTAAACTAACATGCATGCAAACTGATTTTAATTCTTCCTCGTAACCGAGCTTCCTTCAATCCAAAATAAACATGCATGGGTTAGAACTACTCAAATTCAACCTAAACACTTTCATAAGACAACAACCTCACTTTTGATGTGCCGTTTTTCACCTCAAAACAGCTTTGGATCCCCTTCACGAGCTGTTGCACGAGCTGACACTTTCGAAACTGTATTCAAACCATCATAAGCTGTTGCATGAGTTGAAAACACTTTAAAACAAGTCTCCAATTCATACCCAAGCTACTGGAATTTGAAAACTCACTCTCAAACCTACTGAAAACCGAATGGAGAGGAGAAGTGAGGGTGATTCATGCTCGGGTTTGCACTTGGGGGCTTGCACGAGCTGTCCTCTTCAAAACAGCTGCTGCACTTGAATCTCACACCTTTATCTTGCTTGCATGTGATGTACTTCTCCTCAAATGGCTGTTGTAGCTGCTGCACTTAAAGGTTCCCTTCCAGATCTAGCTGAAAATCGAATGGGAGAGGAACTGATGGCTGTTCTTGCTCGGGTCTGCTTGGAGCATGATCTCGGTCTACACTGGTTCTTGGTTTAGCTCTCAAGCTCTCACTCTCTCACTCTAAGCTCACGGGTTTTGAAATGGATGATGACCAAACTAGGTGCTCTTTTGCGCCTCTTTTTCTCTTCTCGATTTGATCTTCAAAAACAGCCCTCAAGATTACCACATGCAACTGTCCTCCTTGGATGCTCTCGGCAAAATAGGTCACTCCTTTTTCTTGCTTTAATTTGATTGATTTTCACTTCTAATTTCTCTCCAATGACCAAGAGAATGCTTGAGATTGAGAAAGGGAGTGTTTGCTTTGATGTGGACCGAATAAGATGCACTTGTTTACTTAATTTTCTTATTTTCAATTTGATTTATATAAGCTTCTTCAGATCTTGACACTTGGCGCTCATGCACAAGTCCATTGTGCCACATGTTTTGCTCTCTTTTTGCATGCTTGCATTCACTTGAATTTCGACTTCGAATTCACTTCTGCCCGATAAATTTTCGAATCACTCGGATCTTTCCAAATGGATTTATTTTCGATCCGATTCACTTTTATTTAACTTGATATAATTTTTGGAAACTTTCCAATTACTAAATTCACTTTTTGAAAAATTTTGATTCCTGTGGATTCTTTCCGTTCGGAACCGTCGTCCATAAAAAAATAATGAAAAAATCCTAAAAAACCACACGAGTTTTAATAGATTATCTACTTTCCTCCATGTGTTTCCGTTTTTATCCAAAATCCCCCATTTGTTACTAAATTGACAAAAAATTTGAACAAATAGTAAAAAGACACTTTTACTCCTCAAATTTTTAATTAAAAATAAGATAATTATAAAATAATATTTTAAAATAAAAACTTAAAAAAAAAAAAGAGATCCAGGTTTTAAATATCCACAACCATTACATCATCACATCGTCCAGACCATAACCATCACAATAAATTAGTACACTCACAACCATCAACAACAAATCAGTAAAGACACATTGAATAATAATCAATCAATAAACCCACAAAGATTGAAAAATAAAATCATCAAACACCATCAAGCGCTCCTGGAAACCCAAAAATTATAAAAATCATCAAACACCAAACTTTCAACTAGATTCATCTGGGTTTGAACCCAGTAACCCTTTTGAAAGTTCAACTGAACCCAAATGAACCCTCATCTGGGTTTGAACCTAGATAAGGGGGTTCATCTCATCTGGGTTCAAACCCAAAAGAGACGAACCCAAATGAGGATCCGTCTCTTCTGGGTTCGAACCCTAGATGAGACGAACGCTCATCTCGTTTCATCTGGGTTCGAACCCAGATGAGACGAACGCTGGGTTCGAACCCAATCAACTGGGTTCGGCTGGGTTCGAACCCAGATGAACCCTCAACTGGGTTCGAACCCAGATGAGGCCTCATCTGGGTCCAAACCCAATTGAGGGTTTGTCTGGGTTGGAACCCAATCGAACCCAGTTGTTTGGGCGAATTTTGATCTAAAAAGAAAGATGAGAGGAGAGGTGAGAAAGCGGTGACGGTGGTGGCAGCGGCGGGGGCGCCGGAAAGAGTGAGACGAAGAGGAGTCGGCGAGAGAGAGGTTGGTGGTGAATGTATGGTGGAGGCGACAGCGAGCGACGGAGCACAAACGGTGAGGTTAGGAGAAAGAGAGAGAGAGATCGGTGAGGTTAGAGGAGGAAAGTGGTGAGCGACTAAAAAAAATTATTTTTATTTAATTTTTTAATCTTTAAATAAAAATATCTTTATTTTTTTATATTTTTTATAATTTATTTATTTTAAATTTTAAATTTTAATTAATTAATATATATATTTTTTAACTTTTTTCGCATTTTCGTTTTTACCCCTGGAGTCAAATAGTCAACTTTATTCATATAACAGAATCTGTTACTGTCAAAGGTATTACTGTCCTTTTATACGTCTACAGGGGTGTTTTGGGTGTTTAATTAAAAGTTAGACGATATTTTGGATAAAAATAAAACTGCATGGGGGAAAATGGGTAATCTATTAAAAGTGAGGGGGTTTTTTGGAATTATCCCAAAAATAACTCGTTTTCCAACGAACGAGGTTTTGGGTTCTACATTTACTACGTCGTAAACATAGTGTGAAATAATCTCAACTCTAGGAGACTATAATACGGAATTTTCTACATTGCAATTGTAGCGCTATAACTCTAGGCGACTACAAGCGAAATTTATTGCATTGTCACATGGTGCCACAATTGTAAATCTAAGTGACTACGTGTGGAATTGTCTGCGTCGCAATATGGCGCTAGATATTCTAGAAAACTGAGTAACTACGAACGAAATTTTTTACGTCGTCGGGTAGTGCTAAATACTCTGTAAGCTAAGCGACTACGGATGAAATTTTTTGTATTGTCATGTAGCGCTAATCTCATATAATCTGAGGGTATATACATGAGTTTCAAAGCTGTTTTTGCTAAATGTAAAATCGCAAAACCTCTTACTTTTCAAACTCTAAAAATTTTCTCGATTCGAACATTTTGAAATTGACTTTGTTTTGATTCCTTCACTTTGTGAATTCCATAACAAACTCACATACTCGAAACTTGGATTTAGGATTTGAAAATCATTTTTGTTTTCATTTAAAAATAATATGCAAAGTTTAAAATAGAAATCGAAATAGATGCAAGTGGAAGACACTTACCTCGATCCAAATATGCTCAAATACCTCAACAAGCCTCTCAGGCCTCGCTCATTCGCTTGTCACCTACATATCAACATCTTATTAAAACTTGCTCAGATACATGACTCAAAATTTAAAAATAGAGTTTCCAATACAATTTCTTTATTGAAAACCCTTTACATTCTAATCTTCCCGACAGGATTTTAACTCAACTAAGGCTCTCTAATTCCAATTTCTTTACATGGGCCTTATTTATTATCATCTAGGGACTCTCTAGAATGCTCAAAATGGTCGCCGGAGGCCCGGAACACAAAATCGCTGTTTTTGAACACCCTAAAATCGAGACTATGTTAGGGCCCTTCCTAGCAATTTTCTTTACTCCATTTTCACTCAAATCATCTCCCTAACTCGCACTTACGTCGTCCATAAAACGATTTCGAAAAATTCTAAGTATCGAGGGTCGAAAAGTATGAAAAATGCCTATTTTTCAACACTTTTTGATGCACATTTATAGCATTCTACATGTGACAACTTCATTTCTTTCATATCTAAGGTTTTTTTACTTAATTACGACCGAATACATTCATTTCATGCATCGAAGAATGCATTTGTGATCACATCTGACCTTACGACTATATACCTATACTATTTTGGCCATAAATTCCTCAATCTTTATTGGAATCATTCCCTTCCAATTTCTATGGTTTGCTATGACATTTAGGCATATTTTGAGGTCTAAAACAAACTCAAATAAGCGTAAAGGGTGTAGGTCACTATAGCCCCTTCATCTAGCTCAAAATTCTCAACTTATCTCTATGTCTTTCCTTTTTCAATTCTAGTGATTCTATATGCTTTACTAGACTCTAATATATATTGATCTATGCTCATTTGCATCAAGTTTTAAGGGATTACACATCCCCCCTTAGTGACCGAACTCACCACACACACCACACACTACTTTTTCAATTTTACATGTTAATCTCTCCCAACCATTTCATCAAACAACATATATGCAACTTATTTGACATTTTATTTCCTTAAATCACAAGTTAGGGTTTCCCATCCATAAACCCTACCCTAACATTTATACACTAGGACATGCCATCTAAGCTTTCATATCACAAACTTAGGGTTATACGCTTGTTTTAAGTGTAAAACTCTCATCATAACACACTACAAACAACACAACTATCATACCAACCAACAGACCCAACAATTCATCAAAGATATAGTAAAAGATGATATCTCATCTTACTTTTGGTTAGGGTTTGCTAATCTAGCTTAGATTGCCTTTGAAATGTTGTTTTGGAGCTTGAATCTTAGTTGGACTTGGCTTGACCTCCCTTTTCCTCTTCTTCTCCTTAGTGCCATCACATGTAGTCTCTCCCTCTCTTAATTCTCACGGTTTTTGCTTATTCTTTCATGAGAATTGTCTAAGTGTCACTTATATATATAAGTGACTTTGCATAAAATTTCCATCATATCCCTGTTGACTTACTTTGACTATCATTAACAACTCTAGTTTACTATATTGCCTTTAGTGTATTATTTTACTTCATTATTTAACTTGGTCTTTTAGTCTTTTGATAAATTTTACTAATATAATTAGCTATTTAATTCTTAAAATAAGATTTACCATTTTACCATATATTACATTTCTTATTCCCTAAATGACCATCTCACCCTTTTTTTTTTTTATTCAATAACTAGGTTTCTAAAGTTAATAAAGGTAAAATCAAATATAGGGGTTTACAATTTAACCAGCTCAATTGGTACACACCTTACTCTAAAAATCCATTTGACTTCAGGGGCTCAGGTTATGGGTTCAAGTGGTGTGGGAGACGAAGCAATACCCCAAGGGCCCGAGGATAGTACCTAGTGAGTGAGGTTGGTTAAGACCGGTAGGTAACGTCCTACCCCTTAGATATGGGTCCCATAATAAAAAGGCTAGCTCAATTGGTACACACCTTACTCTAAGAATCCATTTAATGTCAGAAGCTCAAATTGTGGGTTCAAGTGATGTGGGAGGCGAAGCAAAACCCTAAGGGCCTAGGGACAATACCTAGTGAGTGGGGTCAGTCAAGGCTGGTAGGTAGCGCCCTACCCCGTAAAGAGGGGTCCCATGTTCTCTATGTTAAAGTAATATAGAGAGAACCATTCTTCTTTCCACGAGCTATGACCATAGGTCCCTTGGTGATCTTCTATTCACCACCTGCAAAAGTTGTACGATAACCTTCTTGATCAAGTTAAGTCACCGAGATTAAATTCCTTTTCAGACCAGGAATAAATCTCACATCCTTCAACTTCTACATAGTTATATTTAGCAGCTTCATTTGGATATCATCTTTCCTCATAATCTTCAAGGACTTATCATCAGCTAGTTGAACCTTCCTAAAATCACTACCGATATAATTCTCCATGATTTCTTGATGTAAGGTGCAATGAAACAATGCCCCAGAATCCAAAATCCATGATTGAATTTGACTATTGACACTTAGGATTAGAGCATCTTCATTATTTTCGGCCACATTATGGATTCTTTTGCACTACCATTATTCTTCTTTAATTCTCTACAATTGTAACATGTTATCCCGTCGTCCAGGTAATTCATTAAATGTAACGCCCTGAATATCTGGATGAATAGTATTTCAGATGGAAAAATGATTTTTGGATAAATAGTGATGGATGAATAATAATTTTTGAGAATTAGATTCCAAAAAAAAAAATTTGTAAAAGTGAAACTTTTGATGAATAGTGATTTTGGATGAATAGTATTTTTAGATGAAATAGTAACTTTCGAAAAACGGATATTGCAAATCAAAAGGTTTTAAGATTAATATTAGAAATTAAAGAAAAGAAAATGGATTAAAAAAAAAAGAAGAGTGGATATCAAGGTTGGTGTGATTTATATAAATATATATATACACATATATATGTAAGAATGGGACTCACTTAAAAAATATATATATTTATTTATTTATATTTATTATTTAGTGGTGGGACCCATCTGATTGAAAAAAAAAAAAAAGAAATTGATGTCAGGCAATTGAATGCCGAGAAAAGCAATAGGAAATAGATAATAATAAAATATAAAAATAAAGAAATTAATAAAAGAAGCGTGATAAATTTGAGGCGGTGTAGTGTCTTAGTATATATATGATGAAGCTTTTTAGAGAAAAAGACAGTGAGAAGCACGATAGGAAGATAACAGACATTAGAGCGGCAGGAGGAAGAAGAAAATGACGAAGAAAGGTAAAGAGAACTCTTCTTGGTACAGTATGTTTATTTTAATAAGATTTAGATTTCAGAAAAATTAGTTTAATTTTCTATAAGTTATATAATAAGCTAAATTTTATATGACTTTAGAGTCAATTTGTAGAGTGAATCCATGGTGAAAATATATACATATGTTATGGGTAAAATAGCGATCAGAATATTCGAGCCCAAACGGATCTACAGTGCAGGCCCAATGGCCCAGATGCCCAATCATTCATTATCATTTCAGCCCATTCTCCCAGAAGAGGGGCCTGTTAGTGGGCGCTTGTTGTGGCCGCTGACCGCCCCCCCCCCCCCCATTCTGACCGCAGACTATCTATTTCGCAAGACTGGCTGTGACCGCTATATTCTCCACCATTCAGATCACCGTGTTCTCCTTCAACTTTATTTGCTAAGATTGATTGCTGGTACTTATCGCTGGCTGTTGGTTTTCATCCCTCAGACTCGCTCGCCAGAGTATCCGCCATCCGTGACGGCTAAACTTGCTCGCTATATTTTCGCCATGATTGACCTCTCGTTTGACCGCTATTCCTGTCCGATTGGGGCATCCGCCAAGATTAACCATCCATCAGAGATGACCAACAAGCCATTCTTGCCCAAAGTTATCTGTCTGAGCTGGGTGCTGGTTCCTGAGCGTGGCCGCGTTCCGACTCCCTCATTCATGGCATCATTCGCCTCATCGCCGCATCCAGCTACGGGCATACCGGCTCATAACCCGCCTCCTCAATCCTCCCGGAAGACAGTGTTCAATGACCCTCTTGTTCCCCCGCCTAATTCAGTGATCTCTCTGCTGGAAGATCCGTCCCCGCCTAGCATCTGGAGGTCTCATGTCAACAGCGCCATGCAGAGAATAGTTCCAAGGCTTGCCATGCATGCTACCTCTACCAGAAGCTATGATCCCTACCTCGACAACCCATCATTGCGTATCCAACCCGGTCAGCAAAAATCCTCTTCTGGGTAGGCCTCGAACGCGACGGATTCGGCCGCATTTAATGAGTTTTTGGCCTCATTTAATGCACTGTCAGTCGTTTTAATTGGGATTCCGGCACATTAAATGCTGCCTGTCAGTGTAACTGTAGTTAACTATTTACTTTTGTCTTATTCTTTTTACTGTAGCATGTCCCCTTCCTCTATAAAAGGGGACGATTTTCACTATAAAAGGGGTTCCAACTTCTGAGTGAGTGAGAGAGTGAACAGTGGACATAGGCATCTTTTTGGGCCGAACCACTCTAAAAATCTTCTGTATCTTCTCCTCCTTGCCTCTAACCTCTCATTCTCATTCTTCTTATTCTTCATGCAACCCATCGACCGTACGAAACTGTGAGCTTGGGCCCTAAAACAACCTCGTTGGCTAAGGGAACCTTTTCCTGATGTTAACATTTTTGGCGCTAGAAGGAGGGGCTCATCTTCGGTTTCGTCATCTTCCAGTCCATTAGCTTTCACAGCTCTTTCTTCATTCGCCATGGTTAGAGGGAGGATTCCTAGAGATTCCAATGTAGCAGAAAGCCGCCAGGAAACTTCAGACCATCGACCAGCCATGCCTACGGGAGGAATGTCCAATAATGGCGCAGGGACATCTAACGTGCCTAGGACGGGAGACGCTCAAGGTATACCCCCTCTCCCGACTCGCCAACCTACATGTAATGTTGCAGGTGGGGACGTAATACAGGCGATGCAACGACGACAGGAAAGGCTAGAGAATATCGTCGCGGAGTTTATGGGTGAAGTTAGAACTCTGTTCCGGAACCAAGTCCAACCTCCTCAAGTTCCCCCCCAAGCCGTTCCGGAGAGCAATGTTTCCCCTAGGAGGCGCGCGGAGAATCCTTAGATGAGTGGAGAGGTGCCAGGGAGTTTGAACGAGAAGGGTCTGTCCATTCCTATTGCGTGCATTCTAGTGCCCAACCCCCACGAGCCCACGATGGGCATAGACCGGAGCAGACTGGCCGCAATCATGATCAGATCCCGGCCCATATAGATGGAGCAGGGCCAAGACCTGGCGTAGGAGGGCAAGCCGGTAGAGCCAATCGATCCCCAGGCAGGAGAGACGGGCACTCCGCTGTGGGAAGAACTGAAACGCGGGGTACAATGGTGGCCGAACTCCTCCAAAGGGTCCGGCAGCTGGAAGCGCGGCCTGTGGTGTAGGAACAGAGGGGCCAAGCCGGGGAAAGGACCCCGTTCGCTATGGAGATTGAGCTGGAGCCGCTCCCCTCAAGATTCAAAGTTCCCAACATTCCCTAGTATAGAGGAAACTCCGACCCCTACGATCATCTGGACGCCTTCAACATACAAATGGACCTCCAGACAACAAATCCGCTTGTGAAGTGTAGAGTGTTCCCAGCTACTCTTGGGGACATTCCGCGGACATGGTTCAGAAGCCTCCCACCGTGCAGCATCAATAACTGGGAGGAGTGCCAGTAGAAGTTCCTGAACCAATATAAGGCACTGAAGAGGCGGCTGGCGCCACCATGTCACCTTTCTACCATCTGCCAACGCCCAGGTGAGCCTTTGAAAGAATACATCAACAGGTTCAGGCGCGAGGCGACGAGCGTGAAGAGCCTTACGGATGAAGGGGTTTTGTCAGCTATCTCGTCTGGTTTGAGGAAAGATGGCAAATTGTACGAGAGCATATATAGGTCCCCCATCAAGGACTTGGGTGAGTTCTATGACAGAGCCGAGAAGGAAATCCGGTGGGAAGAAGTGACGAATCTTAGGAAGGCCAATGCTCAAAGGAATGAAGCCGGTACTTCCAGTCATAGAAGGAAAAGGAGTGGTGGAGACAGCAACCCTGGAGGGTGAAAAGAAAACCAACAGGTTGCCAAGAAAGCCCGAGACTGGCAGAGACCAGACAGCAGTCGGGGATCGGAGCGGCCACGGTATCGAAGTCGCTACAATACTTACAACGCTCTGTCGGATACCCAAGATCGGATATATGCGACTAAGAAGAGCAGGGAAAATTTTGGGCGGCCGGCTCTCCTTCAAGGTCCAGAAGGGAGGAGAGACAAAAACAAATTTTGTGCCTACCACAACGACATTGGGCATAATACCTCCGACTGTTGGGCGCTCAAAATGCCATCGAGGAATTAATCAGAAATGGTCGCCTGAAGGATTATGTCATGAGACCCCCAATGCGACCTTCTCAACAGCAACGGCCGTGCCAGCTTTTAGAAGACCGTCCAGCTCAAAACCAGCCAGAGCCGAATCCTAACTAAGGGCCCTCCGTCAGGACCATCCATACAATCCAGGGGGACCCTCGCGAGCAGGAGAATCTAACCGGTCCCAAGAACGGTTTGTGCGGGAAGCAAGGCGCATCCAGCCTGGGAAGCAAGGAGAGTCAGGGAAACCTGCCAAGAAAGCCAAGAAGGTGGCGGAGGACATTATGTTTACTGATGAAGACGCACGGGATGTCCGCCTCCCTCACAATGACGCTTTGGTAATCAGGGCGCGTATCGGCAACTCAGTGGTGAAGAGGATCATGATAGACACTGGCAGCTCCGTGAATGTCATGTACAAAGACTGCTATGATCAGATGGGGATTAGTGATGATCAATTGAAACCATCCCCTGAACCCCTTTACGGATTTACTGGAGACTCGGTCATTCCTGCTGGACAAATCAGATTGCCTTTGACCCTCGACGATGAAACCAAGCAGTCCACGGTGCTGGCAGACTTCCTTATCATCAACTCTCCCTCGGCGTATAATGTGGTAATGGGGAGACCTGCGATGAATGATCTTGACATGGTTGTCTCCACCAATGCCTTCGAGGTGAAGTTCTCAACTCCCAATGGCGTAGGGTGTGTGCAGGGCGAGCAATCCATGGCTCGTCGCTGCTATGTCGACGCAATCAAAAAGGGGTCCCAGGGGAAGAAGGCGGAGGAGGTTCCGAAACGGGAATTACAGGTAATTACTTCGTCAGAGGTCAGTCATGATTTGGATCCCAGGGAATTCGACGTACATCAGAGTACTGGTCCAGTAGAAGAGCTTGAGGACGTCCTGGTTTTGGAAGTTGATGCGTCAAGGTGTCTCAAGCTGGGTAGAAGCCTGGTCCCGGAGGTAAAGTATCAACTAAGTAATTGCCTCAAGAAAAATACAGATATATTCGCCTGGAATCACGGGGATATGGTGGGAATTGACCCGGACGTAATGACTCACAAGCTGAACGTCAACCCCCGCTATCGACCGGTCTGCCAGAAGAGGAGGCAAATGAATCAAAAACACAGCGAAGCCCTGAAGGAAGAGGTGGACAAGCTCCTGGCCAACAAGTTCATCCGAGAGGTCCAATATCCGGAATAGGTAGCTAACCCCGTGCTGGTAAAGAAGAAAAACGGGAAGTGGAGAACCTGTATAGACTTCACGGACCTTAACAAAGCTTGCCCGAAGGATAGTTTCCCTCTGCCCAGAATTGATCAGCTGGTGTACGCGACGGCGGGGCATGAACTCCTTAGCTTCATGGATGCTTACTCAGGCTACAACCAGATCCCCATGGACCCAAAAGACGAGGAATGTACATCGTTCACCACTGACCGGGGGCTCTACTGCTACAAGGTAATGCCCTTCGACCTAAAAAATGCAGGAGCTACTTATCAGAGATTGGTGAACAAAATGTTTGAAGAGTTGATCGGGAAGAGTATGGAGGTTTACGTGGACGACATGCTTGTGAAGTTGGAGAAAGCCGGCGATCATGTCCGCGATCTTGAAAGGATGTTCAGGATCCTGAGGAAGTATCAAATGAAACTCAACCCTCTCAAGTGCGCCTTCAGGGTCTCCTCAGGTAAATTTCTTGGGTTCGTTGTAAACAACAGGGGAATAGAAGCTAACCTGGAGAAGATACAAGCCTTGCTGGACATGAAGTCGCCAAGAAATGTGAAAGAGATTTAGAGTCTGAACGGCCAGATTGCGGCCCTAAGCTGTTTCGTCTCCAAGGCCTCCGACAGATGTGTTTCGTTCTTTGAGGTATTAAAGAAGGCTAGGAACTTCAGGTGAACCGATGAGTGCGAAGCCGCCTTCATGCAGTTGAAGGAATACATAGGGCGCGATCCGCTGCTGACTAAACCAAAAGAAGGGAAAACTATGACCATCTACCTGGGGGTTTCTCAGTATGCCCTGAGCGCGGCATTGATAAGGCAAGAAGGAAATGGAGCACAGGTGCCGGTGTACTTTGTAAGTAAGAAGCTGGTCGAGGTAGAAGCCAGTTACACCCCAATAGAGCTGCTCGCCTACTGTCTGGTGATGGCATCCAGGAAGCTATGTCCATACTTCCAGGCACACAAGATTGAAGTCCTTACCAGGTACCCTCTGAAGCAAATCCTTCAAAAACCTCCGGCCGACCGGCTCATCCTTCAGACACCTCCGGCTAGCTCATCAAGTGGGCCATTGAGCTCGCCCAATATGACATCGAGTTCAGACCAAGGCCGACGATCAAGGGTCAGGCACTGGCAGACTTCATTGTCGAGTTCACAGCACCGGCAGACGATCAAGCTAAAACTTCTGAAGGACCATACTGGGAGCTCTTTGTGGACAGGTCCTCTTGCGAGAGGAGCGCTGGAGCCGAAATCCTGTTAATTAATTCAGAAGGGGGTAAGTTCCTTTGTGCCCTTAAATTCGACTTCAGGGCAACTAACAATGAAGCGGAGTACGAAGCACTACTGGCAGGGCTCCGTCTGGCCAAAAGGATGCAGGTGGAACAACTTAGGATCTTCATCGATTCCCAATTGGTTATCTACCAGATAAAAGGTCAATATCAGGCCAAGGGGGCGAAGATGGCAGCCTATCTGCAAGAGGTTCAGAAATTACTAGGGGCTTTCGAAGCATTCGAGTTGAACCAGATCCCGTGTGCCCAGAACTCCCACGCAGACGCTCTGGCTCGTGTGGCATCTGCTCAGGATACGAACTGCACCGAAAGCATACCTGTGGAGTTCCTACCCAAACCAAGTACCAAATCTGGCATGGAAGTGATGACTCTGAATGTGGTAGATGGATCATGGATGTGCCAGCTTGTCAATTACTTGCAAGAAGGCACACTGCCAGAGGATAAGATAGAGGCACGCCGTCTGCGAGTAAGAGCGGCCAGGTACTGTATCTATGGTGACGTCCTCTATAAAAGGGGCCTTTCAACCCCTCTTCTCAGGTGCATTGGTGAGCCGGAGTGTACTGCCTTGATGAGGGATATACATGAGGGACACTGCGAAAACCATGCTGGAGGGCTCTCCTTAGCTCAGAAAGCACTCAGGCAAGGTTTTTATTGGCTGACGATGAAGAAAGACGCCATTGACCTGGTGAAGAAGTGTGACAAGTGCCAGAGATTTTCTAAGATTCCCCGAGCTCCACCAGCTTACCTCCGTCAGATGATC
The DNA here is from genome assembly GCA_022984855.1 of Dimocarpus longan. Taxonomy (NCBI): domain Eukaryota; kingdom Viridiplantae; phylum Streptophyta; class Magnoliopsida; order Sapindales; family Sapindaceae; genus Dimocarpus; species Dimocarpus longan. The sequence continues at coordinate 3,394,540 of CM041026.1, forward strand.
AGTCCATGGCCCTTTGCCATCTGGAGCATGGACCTAATTGGACCTCTTCCAGTAGGACTAGCAAGGTGTAAATATGTCGTTGTGGCCGTTGATTACTTCACCAAATAGGCAGAAGCAAAGGAGCTGGCTGAGATCTCCACGACAAAGATTGAGAAGTTTGTGTGGGATCATATAATCTGCAGATTCGGCGTCCCCCAGCAACTGGTAACAAACAATGGAACCCAATTCACAAGTGAGCAGTTTCAGGAGTTCTACCACAGCCTCGGCATTGTCAAAAGCTTCTTTGCAGTTGACCACCTGCAAGCCAATGGTCAGGTGGAAGCGGTCAACAAAATCATCAAGCAGATCTTGAAGACTAAACTGGAAGCCAGGAAGGGAGCGTGGGTTGACGAGCTACATAAAGTGTTGTGGGCCTACCGTACTACCGCCCGCAGCACTACTGGAGAGACCCCCTTCTTAATGATCTATGGATTTGAGGCCATGATTCCAGCAGAATTCGAAGTCTACAGTCACCGCAGGGCAAGCTTCAACTTTGACGATAACAACCAGCTCCTGGCCGCCAGCTCAGATTTAATCGAGGAATCAAGAGAAGCTGCTCGCCTCAGGGCGGCCGTCTACCAGCAGAGGATGGCCAGACACTACAATAAAAAGGTTTGGGTACGTCAATTCAAACCAGGAGACCTTGTCCTACGAGAGATCCTGCCCGGTGCTCGCAAAGCAAGTGAAGGAGTGTTTGGGCCGAACTGGGAAAGACCTTACATGATCCACGAGAGCCTGAACAACGGAGCCTATCACTTGGCGGACATGGACGAGGCAATCCTGTCAAGGGCCTGGAACGCCATCCACCTGAGGATGTACTACACTTGAAGTGCTGTATTGTTGTTTACTATCGCTATTCTGTCATATATGTAAAAACAAACCATGTATAGATATAATGAGAATCGTCTATCAATTGTGATGGAATATTTCTAACATCAAATGTCTACATGTGTTTTTATGAAAGGTACACCACCAAACGGCCATACATCAACTTAAAGCTCCAACATATAATGGCCCTAAGGGGCAGGGGGGGTGAAAACGGCCACGAGCTAGCGCACCTAATCGCCGTTCACTGACTGGCCTCCCCCTCCACCTTCACGCACGATCAAAAATAAAGGGTTCGATCGAAATGACACTCAGCCCTGATTATGAAAAAATAAAAGGCCCGATCGAAGTGACACTCGGCCCGACTTATGCTATAGATGCTCAGGCTAAGGCCTTGTGAGCGCAGCCGAGGTCTCATCCTCCACAACTTTCGCTGTATATGCTCAGGTATATCCTTGTGAGCGCAGCTGGAGAGGTTTTACTCCATCATGCTGTAGATGCTCAGGCTAAGGCCTTGTGAGTGTAGCCGAGGTCTCATCCTCCACAACTCTCGCTGTATATGCTCAGGTGTATCCTTGTGAGCGCAGCTGGAGAGGTTTACTCCATTATGCTGTAGATGCTCAGGCCACGGCCTTGCGAGCGCAGCTGGAAAAGATCACCGCGTCATACGACCCAAGTTCCTTCAGTCTGAATGCGGTCCGACATCAATCCATACAACGATCGGAAAAGATGCGGCTACAACCTATCTATTATTCGTCTGGTTCCTTCTCTTATCTAGCAAGATCATTATTGTCTACCTTACCTTTTTTCGCGCACGTATATATATATATATATATATATATATATTGGAAGTAAAATTATTGTGGGATCGAAATTACTTGTCCCTCCTCAAGGGCCCTCTTACGCCCTTCCGACTATTATGTGTGTTGGAGGTGTTCTGCTGGACATCGCCCACAATACGAAGAATTATTTTTCCAACTATATCTCCCCAAAGATATGTATGGGGGCGGCCACCCTCCCTTATTGTTCTTAATTTGTTGTTTATCTGGCAGGGTATATTAATCCGCGATCTATTATTACTGCGCTCACGAAGATGAAGGAGCAACAAAGCGAAATGGAAGAAATCCTACTGAAATATTGATTAAACAGTAATTACAAATTGTTCCAAAGACAGGGCAAAAATAATGACAACCATCATGTCAATGTTTAAAGATAAGCCTCAACGACAGCAAGGAAAAGTATTAAAATCATTTGTCTAAAGGGGCTTTGGAAGAACTGGCTGGAGTATCTGCAGGAACCTTGGAAGAGCTGGAGGGGATGTCCTTGGGGTCTTTGCTGCTGGAAGTACCCTGAGAAGATGAACCCTGCCCCCCATCCTTTGTCAACTCCTGGTGAGCTGGGGAAGGACCACCCTGAACCGATGGGGCACCGGTCTGAGTGAGTGGTGGATCAGAAGCCTTCTGAGCAGCTTGCGCGGCTTTCTTCTGGGCGTCCGCGGCAGCACGGGCCGCATACTTCTTCACCTCCGCCACCGCATCCTTCCCGAGGTACGAATAGTCCAGCGTGGGATGATGCAGCCACGAAGTATACAGGAACTTGCTGCTTGTCTTTTTAGTGGCCTCCTTCCAGGCTTGAGTGGCTCGGAGTTCCGCCTTGTGACACTTTTCTTGTGCCGCAGCCAAGTTCTTCTCAGCGTCATCAGCCCGTTTCTTCTGAATAACTGCATCCTCAATAATTTTCTCCATATCCTCTGTGGCTTTCGCGAGTGAGTTAGAGGCAGCAAGACGAAGTTTCTTCTCCTTATCCGCAGTCTTCTCAGCACCCTTAAGTTTCTGCCCCATCTCAAAGATAGTTTTTGCAGCAGTCACGGACTCCTATTTAAGGCTTTGAACTTCCGCCTCCAGCTCCCATTTCGCCTCCTCGAGAGCAGTCTTCTCCCCTATCAAGTCAGGATGGTCCCGACGCATCTTCATCATGGCCAAAGAAGCCTGAAAGGATAGCAAGTTAGCGACGAACATGAGCGTAAAATGTGATTACAAGATAGTGAATATAACTTACAAGCACGTTGCAGCGTGCGGCATAGTCAACCAGCAGGTTGCCGCGAATGTGCTTCTGGTAGACATCCGGTTTGTGGGGGCCCAACAATGCTGGCAACCGATCCAGCAAGTCGTTGAAGTACTCCCCCGCGTTGGCCTCAGGGGTCGATTCCTCATCAATTCCTCCTGCTGCGGCCACCTTTTCCTTGCCCTTGTTTTTGGATCCCGGGTGCTTCGTAGGGGGCTCCAAGGCTCCCTCATCCTCTTCCTCAGTCTCCGAAGTCGAAACTCTTTTTTCGGCAGCACCCCATGTCCGCTTCACAGTTTTCTCCGCCAAGCTTTTGACCCTCATCCCAGGCGGTGCAGTGGATTGAGCAGCAATTGTGACTAGTGAGCCCGTCGGCGGGCTGGGGGCTCATTCGCACCTGTTATCTCCACTTCAGGCCCTCCTGTCCCAGCTACCGGCGAAGAAGGAGGAGAAATCATGTCAAGATCCACCATGGTTTTGTGTTTCTTTGTGGCAGGAGCTGAAGTCTCTTCACCAGGTCTTGAGAAAACAGATTTGACCTCTCGACCCTTCCGTTTACCGACGTCGAAGGCCAACCTCAAAGGTGCAATCTCTGTCCCGGGTGTGAGCCCGTGTTTCCTCAGCCAGGAGTCCTCTGGAAAGTGATCGTCCTCAGGACTTTTCACCTCGATGTATCTCTTCAGCGTCCTCGTCTCCTCTTCCGTGAGACTGACCGTCCCTTTGGTAAAAGCTACATGCAGAAATAGAGAACGTTAGTAATAATGAGGTATGTAGACAAATGAGAAAACACTGCAATAACAAGCTGAAACGGGCCTACCAGGATCATGGTAGAAGTCAAAATGAGTGAGTTTCTGCAGGGACAGACAGGTAGCGTAAAACCACTTGGATTTATAATCCCCTACATTCGATTTGCCAGCCTTTGATAGCAGAAACGCCTTATAAGGGGAGTTGCGAGCGGTGATATAGTAAATACCGTCTCGTTTAGTATCGTGAAGGTTAGTGGTGGATTTAAAAAAGTAAAGACACCGAATTATGTTCGGGGTCGGTGGTGGAAGGCCGTTCTTGAGGAAAGTATGAGCTAGGGTGGTTATTTGGCCATAGGAGTTTGGTGTAAGCTGGAAAGGGGCTATCTTCAGATCGTTCAGCAAAGTTATTATATATGGGGGAACCGAAAACCTAAAACCCATCTTCACATGATGGCGACTGATCGCTATAAACCCATCAGGGGGATCAGCCGTGTGATCGTGGAGGGCAGAGACCATGACACGACAAGTGGAAGGAAGATGGAATGCATCGGCTACGATTTTGAGTTCCTTAACAGTCATCTGGGAGTCATATTGGTAAAAGGTCTGGTAAGCAAAGGTCTCCCTTCGCCCAAAAGAGCTCTGCGTGTCCTCGCTACCCTGAGCAGTGGCACTTGAAGAGTCCTCATCATGTTGAGGAGACCTCTCCCCAGAGCTTTCGTTGCTGGACATGACTCGGCGATAACGAAGTCCACGGCTTGACATCTACAAAAGAAACAGCCCATCAGACCGCTGACAATCACCCAGACTCAAAGAGCAAGAAGTACCTAAGAAAACTAAGCCTAAGCATCAAGTCGTGTGCCCAAGAAGCCGGAAGGGGGAGGGGGGGCAAGGGCCTCATTCTGTAGGGCTTTTCTTCCCCCCTCAAAGATTGAGAGAAGAAGAAAGTAGGAACGAGCTAGCTGCCCTACGACGCTATTGGACTCGGCCGTACCATGAAGCAGTACGAAAGTTATCCGTCCTAATTGGTCCAGAATTTTCGAAGGGAAAAACACCACGCAGAAAATGAAGAACAACAGTATCGAGAACACTGTGAACAGGAGAAAAGAGCCTTACCTTGAGTATGGTGGTCGCCGAAAGTTGTAGATGATGACTTATGAGCAGGGGAAGAAGACGATGAAAATGCCTATGAATTTCGAAAATGCCAGATGAAGAATATGGAAGGGTGTTTCTTCTTTTTAAAATAATTCAGCCCAACCGTTAGATGAAGACAGCTGTGCAACCGCCCCCAATCTGACGAAGTGGCGCGATTCTCGGGATTTTGTCATTATGCAGTATGTCTGTTGAGTGACGTGCATTAAATGCGCACAGCGCACGTTATGGCCAGTAACCGTCGTCTGGGGAAACGCCACGTGGCCTGGCAGTAAAGTGAAATTCAAAAGGTACTATAACCGCTCTTCTTTCTGTAACTGTTCCCGCCTATTCTGCTCGCTCTGGAATGCGTGACTCCTGGTCCTCTTCAAGCACCAAGTTCAAGAAAGAGAAATCCAGAAGCGAGTGAAAAATGCTAGTGGAATTTTAGTTTGTTTCTTGAAAATTATTCTAGAAAGAAAAAGATATCTGATTACGATGTTCGATCAATTATGATATTATGATTTATAAAGATAATTCAGAAGATGTTACAAATGATATTGTAAATGAAAAAGTTACGAAAGAGCGTGAGAGTCAGATCTACTACTGACAATTTAGTATATTGATCATCTAATTTCTCGGACGAAATTTCTTAGGGAGGGGAGAATTGTAACGCCCTGAATATCCAGATGAATAGTATTTCAGACGGAATAATAATTTGGATAAATAGTGATGGATGAATAGTGATTCTTGAGAATTAGATTCCAAAAAAAAAAATTTGTAAAAGTGAAATTTTTGATGAATAGTGATTCTGGATGAATAATATTTTTAGATGAAATAGTAACTTTCGAAAAACGGATATCGCAAATCAAAAGGTTTTAAGATTAATATTAGAAATTAAAGAAAAGAAAATGGATTAAAAAAAGAAAAGGAGAGTGGATATCAAGGTCGGTGTGATTTACATAAATATATATATATATATACACATATATATGTAAGAATGGAACTCACTTAAAAAAATATATATTTATTTATATTTATTATTTAGTGGTGGGACCCATCTGATTTAAAAAAAAAAAAGAAATTGATGTTAGGCAATTGAATGCCGAGAAAAGCAATAGGAAATAGATAATAATAAAATAAAAAATAAAGAAATTAATAAAAGAAGCGTGATAAATTTGAGGCGGTGGAGTGTCTTAGTATATATATGATGAAGCTTTTTAGAGAAAAAGATAGTGAGAAGCATGCGGCAGGAGGAAGAAGAAAATGACGAAGAAATGTAAAGAAAACTCTTCTTGGTATAGTATGTTTATTTTAATAAGATTTAGATTTCAGAAAAATTAGTTTCATTTTCTATAAGTTATATAATAAGCTAAATTTTATATGACTTTAAAGTCAATTTGTAGAGTGAATCCGTGGTGAAAAATATATATATATATATATATATATATATACGGGGAACTCGTTTAGTTTTGAGTGTAGAATATGTATTTTGATAATTATGTTGATATTTAGAAATCAAGTTATACAAAGTTTGCATATAAAATGATTTAAGGTTTGAAAATGATTAAAATGAGATTTTTGGTACGTTTATGTATATTTCAATTTTTATTATGTATTGAAAATAAATAAATTATTTAGTAAATTGTGTGATATTGCTATTTTTAATTGATTTGATTTCAGGTTTATGTGAAAATCACAGTATAAATAATTTTGTGACATTATGAAATGAAAAATAAAAAGTTTAAAAAAAATTAAATAAAAAATATATATACAGGATGATCTGAAAATAGAAATTGAGTGTATTATGAATTACGTTGATAAATTATAATAATAATAGTTTATCGAACTACGAGGGCTTTGATCCCAATAATAAAATAAGTACGTAGGCGTTTGAGATAATATCTCAAACTCAAGCCCAATTAAAATATGATAATAATGTAGTTCTCTAGACCGTATACACAGTCGAGAATAACCTAGTGGTATGTATATCATTTTCATCTTATTGATGTGTTAAATAATTTATTTTTTGAATGCTTTATATGATGAAGTAATGCGTGAAAAAGAAAGATTTTTAAAACTTCTTTTGATGTCAAATTAATGTTAATTTTGAAATTCAAGGGTATTCATGTCATTTTATGTTTATTTATGTAATGATTAAATGATGATCGAATGATTTTGAATAATAGGGGAAAGTAAATGGAAAGAAATTGATAAGTTCAGTGCCTTGACCGAGCGTATATCGGAAGAAGGGCACAGATGTTATGAAAAAGATTGGATGAGTTAACTGAATGTAAAATAGTGTTTTATGATGTTTATATGAATAATTTGAATGTATAATAATAATAATAATAATAATATTGTGGCTGAAATTATGTTTCTCGCTTTTCGAATGAAATGTTTTTGGTAAATAATAAAATTAATAAAACTAAATAGAGCTCGAGTAAACCTGAACATTGGTAGGTAGGAACTGGTAGTTGGCTAGCCAATAGGGTAATATAGCAGTACTGCGTCGTTATATCGATACCGATACATAGTTTTCGACGGATGGATTATGAGAGGCACTAGGTGTCCGATTCTGAAGTCGAAACCAATTGTGATATGTGATATGCGATCCGACGAGTAGTCACTGAGTGACCGATACTGGGAACGCTGTTTATTCTGTCTGAAACCCGAATTCCGGTCCATGGTATCGTGTTAGAGTTTAGGAAGGGCACTGAAAATTATTAAATGAAATCGTGTTATAATGTTTGAACGTTTTGAAGATTATTAAATGAAATCGTATTATTAAATGATTTTTGATGAAATAAATATGTGAAATTTTTAATCAAGTGTTTTTGTCAGAATTGCTTTGAAATTTTTATGAAAACCGGATTAAAATGCGCAACAATAAGTTTTATGTGTGTTAACGTCAGGAAAAGGTTCCCTTAGCCAACGAGGTTGTTTTCGGGCCCAAGCTGCAATCCACAGAAAATAAGAGAAAGAAAGGAGAAACAGAGAGGAATAAGAAGAAAACGAGAGAAGAAAGAGAAGAAAAGCACGCAAGATCTACGTGGTTCGGCCAAAGAGGGAAGGCCTACGTCCACGGCGCCGGCTCCGGTGAGGGGCGCGGCAGTCACTGTTATTACTGTTCATTTTGTTACAGCTGTAGAGAGAGAAAACAATAGAGAGAGAGAGCCAGAAAAAACCAGCTCTTTTACAGTGAAAATCACTCATATTTATCGGGAGAGAGAGGAGCTACAGTAATAATACAACTTAAATAGGAAAGCAGTAAATGCATATTACAATTTTCAAAGTCTTCTGTCACAAAGTCTGAGTCGTCTGACATGGTAGGTGAGATCCCCGAAAATCGCGCTGCTAACATTCTGAGAAGGGCTTGGCGCGTGCACGTCATGCTGTCCGCGAGTTGAGGCGGTTCTGGGTGGACAGACCCGGGCGAGCAGATCTGAGCGAATAGACGCAGTGGACACGACCAGCGATTAGGCGGAGAAATCAGCGTTCAGTCTGGCGGACAGGTGGAGAAATCAGCGGTCAATCTGACGGACAAAACCAGCGGACAGGCTAACGGATAGCGGACAGCGGACAGGCTAACGGATAGCGGACAGCGGACAGAATCAGCGATCATACTGTCAGCGGACAGCCTGGCGATGGGCCGGGCGAGCAGATCTGGGCGCATTGTCGTTGCTGGTTGCTGTCAGAACTTTTTGGCAGCAAATGTAAACCTCAAGAACACATCCATTAAAACAAGAACTTTGAAGACGCAAACGGCATCAATCGGGGATCCCCGGGTTGCCACGCTATAGAGCACGAAAATCCCTTTCCGAAAACATATTATAATAGCCAATCCGACATCCGAGCACAAAGTTATGCCCGTTTCTTTGGACCAGTCACTTGGGCTCCCTGTCTATTGGGACGGTTTTAACAGGTTATCTTACTGGGCCTCTGGGCTTTTACCAGCCCATTTGCGGTAGCCTAAAAATACATATAACAATGTGTTTTATACGTGTAATTATTACAAAAAATAATATACATATGGAAAATGATCATAATGATATTTGAATAGTATAAAAAGAAAACCGTGTTAAAATGATTGAAAACGATAATTGTTGAATTTATGTGTGTTATAAATTGTAAATTGAGTTCTTTGAAAATTTATTTGTAAAAGTTTAAAAAAATTCGCGAAATCTAAATTTACGACTTATATTTTGAGAATAAGAAAATATTTGGTAAAATTTGTATGATTTTGCACATTCGATACATTTGTATAAGGAAATTATAATCTGTAACACCCATTACGGTGCACATGATGAAGTTCTGTATTTTAAATTAATTTTTGTGGCCTAAAAATGTTTATGAAACTTGTTAGTATGCTGCTTGTGATATATTGATAAAGTTTAGTGATGATATTATTCTGAAAAATGTTTGTGTGGTGAAATGATATTATATTTGGACTGTAAGTTCGAAACGGAAGTTTGAAAGTGAATGTAGTTTAGAAGTGTTTCTTTTAAAAATTGTAGGGTCTGTAAATTTTCGGTTTTCAGAAAAATAGAGGGAACTCTACCGGATTTTTGTTAAATTAGAATAAAATTTTTAATAATAATAGAGTTTAAAAAAGAAAATATTTGTAAGGTAGTATCCTCCGTCCGAATTCTCTGTTCCAACAGGAGTCGGGAGAGGTTGTTACATTAAATGTTGTTTATTGATTAAGGGATAATAAAATTAATTATCTTTTGGGTCCGAGAGCGTAATTGAATTTTTATAACGAATTCCTGGATAGGTTCGGAGATAATTTTTTTTTAATTAAAAATCATAAAATAAATTAGAGCTATCGGATCCGAATAATTATTTCGAAAGCTAATGAAGTTTTCGTAGGTGAAATTGGATTTTTTAAATAAAATTTTCTGGTGGACCCGAAGCGAAAAGCGAAAATCATAAAGTGTGAATGAAAATAATAAAAGAATATGTATGGGAGATTGTGCAAATGAATGCATGTGTGACACATGTTCCATACATGAAGAAAATTGAGGACAAGTGTCATGACATCAATGATTTAAGCATTGAATGATGGACACATGTCAAGCCATTATAAAGTTTATATATTTATATCAAATGAAAGTACAAAAATTTGTAATGACAGCCCATTTCATCCATTCGGTCATCTCCATTCAAAACCCGAGAGAGTGAATTAGAGAGAGAGCCATTGTTTTCACAGTCAACAAAGAAAAGCTAGCTCAAAGGAGAATAAAAAAGGTTCGGTTTTGATTGGGGTGTTTGAGCTGAGAGTGAGAGTAAAATTGAGAGAGGAACTCGGTTCTTTTCACCATCCAAACCGAGACATCATCAAGTATATTCGGTCACCAACAAAGCTAGAACCCGAGAGAGCAAGTGAACTCGTGAGGAAGAGAGCTTGAGAGCTCGTGCAAGTGAGAAAGTGCAGCCCAAAAACCGGGAGCTCAAGACAAGCAAGGAAGAAAGTTGTTTCGGTTTGGAGAGGAGGACAGCCTGCAGCTCGTGAGTTTTGGGAGTTATTTTAAGGGTATTTTTCACATGCAAGAGAAGATTCAAGTGCAGCTAGCTTGGTAAGTGGAGTTAGAACTGTTTTGGGGTGAAAAACAGCAGCTGCAGTAGCTAATTGAGGATGACAGCTCGTGCATGCAAGTGAACCAAGAGATTGCATGCTGTCGTGAACTGCATTTGAAGGACAGCTTGCTGTCAAGAGCATTTCAAAACTGTTTTTTGGTGAATTTCACTCATTCAAGATGAGTTACTGTCTCATTAGCTTTGTTAAGATGTTTTGATTGGTTTATTAAAGCTTGCATATCAATTTTGGATTGAAGGTAGCTTTAGGCAAGTGTGGACAGCCCTTCGCAATCGATTTTTGAAACTTTTGATTAGTTTTCGTGAGGTAAGTTGTATTTTTTATGAGCATTGTTTCATTGGAAAATGTTTATATAAGTTATGGATGAAATTGGTGATAACATGATTGAGTTTTAGAATTTAGAACCTCGTTAGTGTGGAGGTTCGTTCGATATTATTTCGTTGTATTTGCGAATGAATTTCGATGTTGTAAATATGTGATAAATTCGTTGCGTGGACTATTCTTGCATCAGTTACAAAGGGGGCTGTTTTGTTGTGCATTTAAATTAAGTTACACAACAGATTTTCGTGCATAAGAATACGTTAAGTTGATGAATTTTTAGAGTTAAAACAATCAAGCAAAAGCCCATGCGATTAAGATTTATGAGCTATCATTATGTGCAGTTTTTATGCACGTTAGAGGGCTGTCAACATGCATTATTTTAGAGTTGTTACGTGCTGTTTTAGAAGCTGTTTTATAGGCTATTGTAATGTTGTAGCATGCTGTTTTGGTTTAGAATTATAAGCTGTTTTGACATCAAAGTTGTCTCGAATAATCACGTACTCTAGTTCGACGAATATGAGCTATTTTGAAGTGATGTTAAGCGTTGTTTTAATGCGCGAGCTACTTTAAGTTCATTTAGAAGTATTTCGATGCCGTTATGTAATAGTTATGTAATTGATTAAGCGATTGAATTTGCATGCGGCGTTACCTAAAGAATTAATGTTAAATGTATAGGTAACGCGGAGGCAAAGCCGAATAGGTTGTGAGCTTTGCAATAGGGCATCTGGTGAGTGTTATTAAATTGTTTCGAAACTATTGTCTAATTCTAAATTATTGGAATTTTATAAACTTTTTGGCATGAATGAATTTATATTAAGCCTTATGATTTCATGCAAGCTTATTAAGTTAAATGACGTTATAAGATTTTAAAGTTATGTAGTTTTACATGACATTATATTTTATGATCAAATATGTCATGATATGAATTATATTAATTATAATATCCTCTTTTACGAATTTTTATGTTCAAGAATGAAATGTGGGTTTTATATGAAATGCAGTTTATCTATAAATCTTTTATCAAACCTATGGTATTTCTTAGGATGATTCTATGATGTTGTCGGTAATGGTAGATACCCTAAAGCGATGTATGATTCCGCTTGGGAGTTGCGATGTAGGATGCCGCCTCTCCCTATGGTATATTATGAGCTAGCTTACTACCTGAGCGATGTAGGATTCTGCTACTTAGTTACCGATCACATGGCCTTGCGATGTAGGATTCCGCTTTGCCATATGCCTGGGTATACCATTTGGCGATTAAAGTATTGGTGGTTGATTTACTGTATTTTTATTAAATGAATTCTTATTAATTTGTATACTACCACTTTAATTTACAAGTTTACGATCTATATATATTGAAATGATATAAGCTGCTGAATTTTGTTCCAGAATTCATAAATTATATTTTATGAATATATTTAAAGTTAAGTGAAATGATTCAATCATGTTTTATGAATAAATTTGTAAATAATAGGAAGGTGACTATTTTGAGACTAGAATTTATTTAGAATATTATAACACTCACTGAGGTCATTATCTCACTTTATTATATGTTTATAAAATCAAACTCTCCTGGTCAATGTGGAGCTTTAGGTGCTACAACTTCAGCCACTGGAACTCCGACTCACGAATAGCAAGACTTGGTTGCATTGTAATTACTGTGCGTGTTTATCTATGACTTTTGTTATAAATATTTTGGGGTTGTAAATATTAACACTTGAATTATATTAACTATATTTTGAAAGAATTGTAAACCTTTATATATGAATTCTAAACTATTTTAAATGATATTTTAAATTCCACTTGATGCCTTTTGTTTTAATTACTTGATTTGAATCTTACTTTGAAGTTTTGATTGTATGAAAATGTATTTAATCTTCCGCTTTTATATTAACCCTGGGTTAAAATAACTATTTATATAGTTATCTTTCTAGTTATCAGGAAAAAGGTTTAGCTTCACGGGAGCCTTCTAGTTGAATCAGGTATCCTCTAGAAGTCCTCCATAAGGTCATCGGGCGGGTCGCCGATCGTAGTAGGATAAGTCGAATGGGGCCTATCAACAATCCTTCTTCAAATGATCACTCTTGCCATAGTTCCAACAATTGTATTTCTTTTTTCTCAAATCTAGCCTTATTCCTTCTTGATTTCGATTTACTTCAATTTTAGTTTTTGTCATTAAACCTACCTCTGGATTCGATGTTGTAGGTAGAACTTGATGTTTCTCCTAATTCTTTCTTGTGTATCTCTTCGCTTAGAATTAGGTCTCAAATAATGATGATGAAGACGTTGAATTGGATTGAACAAAAAGGGTGAATGTTATCAAGGGTATGGCTTATGCTTTGTCTTACTTACATCATAGTTGTACACCCATAATTGTTCATCGTGACATATCTAACAACAATATCCTATTAAACTCGCAATTTTAGGCTTTTATTGTTGACTTTAGTATAGCTAGACTTCTACATTCTGGCTCATCTTTAAATAATACTACACTAGCGAATGCTTATGGATACATTGCTTTGGGTAAACCCCATAAATCATTTTCATATTTCTTAATTAGTATTTTGTTTTCTCGATCTAAAGGTTTCTATGTCTTTGGTAGAACTTGCCTACACTATATCTGTTGTAGAGAAATGCGATGTCTATAGTTTTGGAGTGGTGGCACTGGAAATATTAATGGGAAGGCATCCTGGTGAATTCCAATCATTCTTATCATCATCATCATCATATGATAAAAAAAATTGATTGATTGATTGATTGATTAGATCAACGCCTCTTGCCCTTAATTGATCAAATGGTAGTGCAGGATATACTTCTTGTTACAACTATTGCATTTGCATGCTTGGGTTTTAAGCCAAAGTTACGACCGACGATGCAATGTGTGTCTTAACAATTTCTTGCTCGGAGGATACCACTTAATACAAAATCATTTCAAGAAATTTCTGTCGCCTAATTCCAAAACCAAGAAATGTTTTTGATTGAGGAATATGACATAATAATGGAATTGATGTTACAATCAAAACATGTATTTTGTATTTCCACATGGTTGATTTGTCAAGCAAAAGCATTTATTATTATTATTATTATTATTTGCTTGGTAAGCTTTTCTTGTGTTTATTAATCTAATGAATTAGATCATGGTTGAGAAAGACGTTGTGGCATAGTGGTAAACTATAGTCCATCCATGTAGAGGTTATCGGTTTTACTCGTATAAGTCCGACTTATGTTGGCATTTTTCCTATACATATGGGTTGTTGCCTCCCGTCTTTTAAGAGTTGATTTCTGGATAGCATCTTAGAGTTAAATCCGACTGATCCTGACAGCACCCTAGGCTGATCCTAATAATAAAAATTAATCATTGTGATTGTGTGCTAGTGACTGAATTAAATTTTGTAAACTCTTGATGACATTGAAAGGAAAATATAATGGGCACATAGCAAATTTTCACGGTCCAGTTTGTGAGAAAACATAGTTGACACTTGTCACCATTACATGCAATTACATATAGAGACATTAGCAGGCCAAATTTTGTTATTTGTTTGGGAGAAGAAATTGATGATTCTTAATTGCCTTTTTCCCTATCCTAAATTGATGAGGAATGAATCTTTAAAGTTTACCTGAAGATGCAATCACTTATTTTATATGGTAGATGACTAGATATTCACTTAATATGACAATAACTAGCAGACTAAACTAGTAAAAACCAATATGATATTTTACATATATTATTTCATTAATTTTTTTTTTCCTAGAATGGAAAACCAATCTTTTTATGCTTTCCAATAATGTAATATAAAGGTGCTTTAGTGCACACTTCGAATGCATGCACTAGGCCAATAACATTTTTTTTTTTTGTATGGTGGGGAAAAGGGAATGAAATTTTATTAAGAAATGTAGGTGCACATATTTGGACCCATGACTAGTCATGACAGATAGCCTTTACCACTCAACTGATCTCTTTTGTGCACACTAAGCCAATAACTTCATTTTATGTGAAGTAAGTAATTTATATTATTGAATACATTGTGCTAACAAAATTATTTGTTAAATACATTTTGATAGAGAAAAAAAAAAAAAAAAAAGTCTATATTTAACATATGCCCCAAATGACTTTACTCATACTTTTCATATATATGTCAATATAACACAACATACTTTGTCTTATTTTCATTAATTCTAGTTTTCTCTTCCCTACTTGATTAGTGACATGCTGAAACTTAAATTTTGAGTGATTCAAGGATTTATTATTGATATTTGATCTAATTCAACTAGAGATTCAATACATAATTATATATTAATAATTATTAAAATAAAAATACTTGTTGATGTGACATTACTTTGTTACGAAGGATCAATTTTTTTAAGCAGCCTTCCCCTGCCTTACAAAGAACTTCAAAGTACTAAGATGAGATAAATTATGTCTGCAGTCAACTAACAAAATTGTCCAGACAATCAATTGTTTTTAGATTTTTTTTTTTTGAAGTATTAAAAAAAACGTGAATTTTTAACAAGCACCGAAATTATAAATCAAGTATTTTCAACATCATCAGTTCACACACAAACTATTTCCTTACATGTAAATTAACAATTAGTTTGTGTGTGAACTATAAGAGTTAGTTCACACACTAGGAAAATAGTTCGCACGCAAACTAATAGTTAAAAAAACTCAGTTTATAATTTCAGTATTAGTCTTTAAACCTAGGATTTTTTAGATGCTATTAGCTAAAATTTTCACTTTGTTCTATGTGAAGTACTCAATACCAAATCAATTTGAACTTATGGTTGAGTTAGATTGACAGGATGGTTCCTTAAAAGTTTAGTGATATTATGAAACAAAAAGATGCAAAATAGAGAAGATGTAAATAGTTTATACAATACAATATCTTTGGAATTGTTAATGATTTATACTATATGATTGAGAAAAATTTTCATAACTAGGCATTTAATTTTATCTAAATATTATTTTGAGCACTAAACATTAGTTTGCAATGGCGGAGCCAAGACATCTACTTTGGGGGCCAAGAAAAAGTAAAAATTCAAATTAATTAAAAAAAAAAAAACTAATATTAAAAGAGGAAGTTGTTGACAACCAAAATATAATACCTTTTATTATTATTAAAATATATAAATTAATAAATGATATAAATCCTAACTTTGTGAATGAAAATAGAACTTATCACTTTTTATATTTAAAAAACAATCCAAATGACCAACCTCTTTTTAAAAACTCTATTTATAAAATAGTTAATTATAAAATTTTTATTTCTAAAATATCTACTTAGAGAAACTCTAACAAACGAAACCATAGACTCATACAAATTGAAATAATTAATTACTTTTTTTTTGGCTACTTAATGAGCCAGCTATTAAAAGAGATTTTTTTTTTTTTTTTTTAAAAAAGGACATTCATCAATAATTTTCTAAACCCAAAAGCAGTGTAACAAAGCAAATTATTATGATCAACTTCATACTTCAAATTATTTGCCTAGTTATAGCTAGAAGATATATATATATATGACCTTTCTCAAAATGTGGGATTTTAATTTTTCTCAAAATTCAACAACTGTTATTTCTCAAATCTTACGGTTCATTTGTTTTTTTTTTTTTTTTTTTTTTTTTTTTTAACATTTCCCCATTATGTGGGAAACGGGTATTAGATAAAAAAAAAAAAAAACTTCTTAATTAATATTTTACATTAAAAAAAAAAAAAAAACTGCTAATTGTAAATAGACTTCAACTATTACCATCCAACTAAGGGATTTCAATAAAAATACCTCAGAAGCAAATAAAATAAATTACAAGAGACATCAACAATCATTGTTTTTAAGAATCAAAAGTAGCCTAATAAATCAAATCACCATCAATCAATATTATCATATTTATCCATTATATGCTTGTATGTCAATGGATTATCTATTATATCCAATGTTAAAAATATCAATATCGACGGAAATATCGGTACTACGATTCGGCAAAAATGTCGACGGAATATCGATATCGACGAAAATTTACGTAAAATTTACGGAAACTATGGAAATTTAGTTAAAAACGTAATATTTTTTAATGAAACTTTTGGTAATGTTAAAATAATCATTTCTACAACCAAAAATCATATTATATTTAAAAAAAAATCATATTCTATCTAAAAAGTAACAACTAAAAGGTATAAATATGAATAAAATATATAGAGGAGATATATGAAAATATAAAAAGCATCCATTAAAACTTTTCAATTAATTTGCATTACATAAATCATGCAAATTTTAATACCAAAATGAAGTCCTAGGTGGTTCATACATGGTATAGCTAGCATCTAAATTTATACAATATTGATACCATGACATATAATTTGAATGATTTTGAATATAATCATGAACATACCATGAATAAGCTTCTTGATTTCTTCATATCATCTGTTATGGATAGGAAATTATGTGTAAGGATCATTGGAGATCCCAAAACTTCTATGGCCATCATCACTAGACCTTAAACTCATAGATTCAAAAGTAGTTGAAATGTTATTTTTATTGGATGATGACATCCCTAACTACATTTGATGGATTCTCCTTGTGTAATCCTTACCAATAGCCCCTATGCCTGGATCCGCAGCTTTACACCCATGGTCTTCATCTTGTGTGCAATGAGTGTATTGTTCTTCACAAGTAAATGATCTCAATGATAAACTTGTATCAGTATCATTTCTTTGAGTAAAAGCATAATTATTTCCTCCATTGTTATCATCATTGTCATCATTGTCGTCGTCATCATTGTCATCATCATCATCATCACTATTATCACCATTATCAGCACCATTGTCTTCATTATGAATTTCATCAATAGCAATGACTTAGGAGTTTTTGTTTTTAAAATAGAATAACAATTATGAGATGTTTGAACTTGACTATAAAATGGAATATAATAATGAGATTCCTGATAAAAATGAGATTTTTCACGTGGGTTGAAAACTTATTTTATTTAGGGTTTTGTTGAAAACTAACCTATTTTTTATAATCCATTTGAAAAATAATCTTTATTTTTTAAATCTTTGCACAATGTTATTTTTTGGACGAAAATGCTCTTGACCCATCATTTTTTGTCGGTCACTCTTTCTACCAAACGATCTGGTTGAGAATCCCAACCTCCTAACCTCGAGGTTAGGAATCCCAACCTCGAAGTTAAGATCTCAACCTACATCCTAACTTTGAAGTTGAAAATCTCAACCTCGAGATAGAAAATCTCAATTTTGATAAAACATTCAAGTTCATATTCTCAACCTTCAGGTTGGGAATCCCAACTTTTAGGTTGAGAGTTCTAATATTGATTTAAATCCACATTCGGAATCTTAACCTTAGGGTTAGGATTCCCAACCTGGATGTTAAATCAAGATTGGGAATCCCAACCCTAAGGTTGGGGCTTCCAGCGTAGAGGTTGAGATTCCTAACTTTAAGGTTGGGAATTCTAACAGTGATTCAAATTATTATCATTTTATTAAAGACATTTTTTTCCATCCAATGTCTTTTTTATAACAATAAAATAAGAAATGTTATTTTTAAGTTTATCCTTACCAAATAAGTATTTTTTGTAATTATTCCTTTTATTTATTTGATAAAAACTTAACAAATTCTTATTTGAAAAACTTAAATTTCACTTTTATTTTATGGAAATTTAACCGATATTTTTAGGATATTTCACGGATATTCTACGGATATTTTCGAAAATTTTCTCGATATTTTGTAAAATTTATACTACAAGTTCACGGAAATGATATTTTACGGAAATATCACGGATATTTTCCGATATTTTTCTGATATTTTGACGGATAGAAGATTACACCCTCTATCGATATCAGTACCCTTGATTTACGAAAATATCGCGAAAATCACGGATATTTTAAACTATGATTATATCATTAGAGATGACGACTTGTACCTCTCCAAAACTGTGTAGTAAATAGGTTGTCTCACAACTCTCCTACTACAACGAGGTGGTAGATCACTCTGATAGAAATCTATCTGACGGTCAGACATGGTCTTAATGATGTTGTTATCAATAACTGTTGTTGATTGGGTATTGGTCAAACCAAATAATAACTCTTCAAGTATAACTTTACTTTGAGTTTTGTGATCTTTTATATAATTATCTTCAAGAAATGTAGCGTTTGTCGACACAAACACTTTGTCTTCTCAAGGATTATAAAATAATCTACTTCTAATTTCTCTGGGGTAACCATGACAGGACCCGAACCAGACCTTTTCTAATCTCTTGTCTGGAGGATCCTATCGGGCACTTCAATGAACTTCCCGAACCTGACTCGTCGGATTAAAGAAATCCAAGAAGCGAACCCTTAGAATACTTTACCGGTTTACTCGTTACTTAAAATTTCTTTGCTTTTTAAAAATAGTTGGGATTGATGGAAATTTTTCGCATTTCTTTAAAACAGATTTTATAAAAATTTTGACAGTGTAACGGCTGTAATTTGAACATTTCCAAAATTTGACCTGCATAAAAAAACACTTTAACTATCTTTGATCACCTCCCAACTTCTTACATTCCACAAACATGTAATTTCCACAACTTGTTTCTTTTCAATTTCACAATACACATTCCACAACATGCATTTTCAAAATGAATTCCATAAAACACATAGGTGTTCACATATATATGACAGATATATATATATCGTGTGAGTGTTTCTATTATATACATATCTCAAAACATAAACATACAATTGCTTACATGTTCATGATTTATTTACATAATTATTTAGTCCTTTCGATGATATATTTATACAACGCCCACCAATAATTGAAATGATGATCTTTAGGCCACGAAGTTATTTATAACCACACTTGATGAGATAAGCGAGCTACACAATAAAAATGAAAGGTTAGTTCGTCATATAATAATAATACTATATAGTGGTGCTCTACTTATATAAATGTTGAAAGTTTCAATTTTAAAATAATTTCTTATAAAAAGACCATATGTATACTTAGGGTACTCTAAGTATCATGTAACGATTTTTCCACTAACGTCAACGTGAAGTTACTATAGTATTTCAATCACTACGTGCGGAATTTATTACATCGCGATGTAGGGTAAAATGATCTTAACTATGAGCATCTATAACATAGAATTTTCTACATCATGCATTATAGTGCAACTTCTCACTATCACTCACAACTAGGTACGAAATTTTCTACATCGTATCCTATTGCAAGTAACTATAAATCTCGACAACTACAAGCGAAATTTTCTACATCACCACGTAGTGCTAAAACTCTAATGTTGCGGTATACACATGGTTTTTAACTCAAACTTTACTTTAAACTTTTTGAAAATACTTTTGTCTTCGAATCTCATCTCTTGATTCGAGACCTAACTTTTTACTCAATATCAAACGTATCCAACTTATAATTTGAAAAATCATTTTGTACTCTCTTTAAACAAAATAAATTACAATATAAATGAAAGTTGAATTAAAGTAAGTGAAGTATACTTACCTCAATCCCAGTAATAGCAACTCGATCGTCTCAATGAGTCTCTTGTGTCTTGCTCGCCTGCTCGTCTCCTACATGTCAATTTCTTATCATTACTTGCTTAATTACATAATTCAAAACTTAAAATAACATTTTCAATACACTTTTCTCTATTAACACCTCTTTACACTATAACTTTTCTAACTTGATTTTAACTCAACCGAGGCTCTCTACTTCCTATTTCTTTGTGAAATTCTTACTTTTAGACCCCTAAGATCATCCCCACATAGTTCGTTTGGTCTCTAGAAGTTTAAAACAAAAAGTTAACTTTTTAATGACCCATTTGACCAAGAAAAATAGATTTAGAACCGGCACTCGTTTCGCGTCTGTTTCTTTTTCTAGCATCTCCTTATCACATAACTAAGTCACCCGTAAAGTTTCGTCCAAAAATTCTATCGTTTACTATGTCAAATCTAGGAAAAACGCCCTGTTTTGGGCACTTTTCAATGCATTTTTCGCACCGAACGAGCGACGATGGTTTTTCTTTCGTATCTAAGCTTATTTTACCTAGTTATGATCAACTAAATTCATTCCATGCAATAAAAATTATATTTGCATAGCTATTTCACCTATCGACTCTCTAACGACACTATTTTACGCATAACTTGCGTAATTTTTATCGGAATCGATCCGTTCCAAAACCTATAGTTTTCTATGACTCCTAGGCATCATTTGAGGTGTATAACATCCTCATATAGGTTAGTTTTGCCCAGGTTATCTCCAGCCCATAGTTTGAGCTCGGGATTGCAAAAATTATCTAAACTAGCTCTTTTGAATTTCTACCACTTCTACATGTTTTTCTATGCTTTTCCAACCTCAAATATGTCTAAATTTGAGTTCAAAACCTCTAATCTCAGACAGCCATGACACACACAACATACCATTCTTTTAAATTTTCTCTATATTTTAACTTAAAATTCTCTTAGGAAATCCATTAAACACTTGATCTACCCTTAAATTCACTTTAAGCGTGCTTGAATCACAAGTTAGGGTTTTTCCCATAAACCCTAACCTATCATTCTTGATTTATTAACAACCTAAGCTTTCCCTACACATAACTTGAGTTCTATACTTGATTAAATTGTAAAATTCTCATCACAAACTCATCAAAACAAATCAACTATCTATACATCCATATAATTCCTACTAACATCAAAATTGAAGAAAATGATGAGATTTTACCTTGGTTTTGTTTAAGTTTAGCTATTATAGTTTGAATCTACTTGATATGTTGATTAGGGACTTGAACTTGGATGAAATCAACTTGCTTCTTCTTCTTCCTTCTTTGACCATGACTTCACCCTCCTTCACTCTCTCGGTTTTTCTTGAAAAATGACTAAGTAGTGTTGAATAGATATATAGATGGTCAAATTTTATAAAATCACCATCATGCCCCCTTCTATGATTGCCGAACACTTGTCTTTGTTTCATCTTACTTCATTGATTTTTATCTTCTTTGTTTGCCGATCAAGTGATGGGTTTTCATGTGGTCATCCCTTTTATTCATTTATTGTTACTTACATGAGACTAAAATGCCCTTTATTCTACCACAAAATGTCCACTAACTCAACTCATGGAATTTATCCATAAAAGGGCACTTTGGTAACCCATGAATTAAAACTAATCATTTAGTCATTATTGCATGACAACTAATTTATGATAATTCATATTTAACTTCTAATTTGTCATCCATTCATTGGTGCAAATCTAATGACATAGATTTTGACTTTTATTCAAGTCCATTCCATATAATATTCACACCACTCATACCAAAACATAAGTTAATTGGGTTTGAATTTTCTAATCACTTTGTACTCGTACCGGGGTCAGTCAAATGATATCCGCCTTACGATACGAAAATATAATCGACCTTAAATAGTATTACTGGAGGTCTATGATTCGACCGTAACTCAATTCGAATGTTTCTAATACTGTAAAATAATAAATCTGGGTGAGGGCTTACAAATCAACACTTCCTAGTCTTGTTCCTTAGCACATGTGTTGAACACCTTCATATGTGAAAATGCCGCAAACTAGTTCTACGACCATTCATAACTCTAAAGATGTCTTAGAAACAAACTTGGAAGTTACTAAATTCAGGATATACACCATAGTCTACAATGTAGTTCCCTAGAAGAAACTAGGTAATAATGAAAAACTAATAATAGATCTTATCATGTCCTGTGAGGTTCGATTTCTCCTCTCTACAACACCATTCTACTGAGGAGTTTTAGGAGTTGTGAGTTGATATAGAATCTCATTCTAAATCAAGTAATTCTCAAACTCTATATTAAGGTTCGCATCTCTATGATCCGATCATAAAGTTTTAATGATCTACCTAATTAGTTTTCAACTTCAACTCGAAACTCTTTGAACCTTTCAAAATTTTTAGGCTTCTATTGCATTAGGTAAGTATACCCATATTTAGAATAATCGTCAGTAAAAGTGATGAAGTATCCATAACCATCTCCAGCTTTAACATTAATTGGCCCACAAAGATCCAAATGTACAAGGTTTAGCAGTTCCTTGGCTCTATAATCTTTTGTCTTAAAAGATCTCTTAGTCATTTTACCTTCTAGATAGGATTTGTAAACAGGTAAAATGTCGATTTTTACTTGTTTAAATATCTACTCTTTACTAGTCTATTTATTCTATCAATAATAATGTTCAAGTCTTAGATGCCAAAGGTAGGTATCATCATTGGGAGAAATCTCTTTATCATTTTGTTTTAGGTTTTCCAACCTTAAAGATTTCAACTTTGAGCAATTATATATGAGTTAACGATCCAAACTCATATAAGTTGTTTTCTAGTATTCATGAAAAACTATCTAAATTATTTTTAGAAATAATAACTGATTTATTATTAAAAAATTGAATGTTGTTGTTCCATGAGTTTAGAAACATAATCATATTTCTACTAAAACATTATTCAAAACAATGAAACAATTGCTAGAAAATAAAAGTTGAACTTCTCCCACTACTCTAGTTATCATGACATTCCCAGTGCTAACTTGCATGATGAACTTGTTCATAATATAGTTCCTTTGAACCACATGAAACTCTTCGGAAGAGTCTCTAGTATCATGTTTACATGGCTCTGAGTTATAACCATGTTAAAAGTAATTATGTTCAAGATATGCTCTCAAACTGATGTTCCTTCATACATGTTAGCAACCATAGTAGCATAAATGGCTTTGTGTCACTACTGCTTAGAAGGTTGCCTAAAATCCCTAGCAATGAATCCAACATCTCATATGCTATTGTCATTGTCTCATGCTCCAAAGTAAGCACTTTGGACGTTTTGCTAGCAAGTACCAATGGGTCTTATCATCAGTCTTAACCCAATTTTAATAAGGTTTGCATATATTACACATAACATTTGTCGGTGGCTTCAGAGGACATTCCTCTGTCAAGACAAACTTTAGGTACTCACAAGCCAGAATGATGTTGAAGTTACTTTAACATAGTTATCCTTGTTTAATTTATCATTAGCAAGTAAAAGGTGGTGACGATATTGTTGAATTAAATAATAATAACATATTTTATTCAAAAATGCATGCATACAATATCATAAATTTTTGGCCTAAAATTAAACTTGATACATGATATACGAATAATAAATTAGAAAAGACCCTAAAAATAATTACTATGCCACGATAATCTAATATGTCATAAATAAATGTCATCTTAGGGTAGGTCAGATATTTATATGTTAGATTGAGAAAATCTCAGTCAAATAATATAACAGAATAACTCTTATTCCTATAAAATCAAATTATCTCTTATTTTGGTCAAGGAATTAAATTACCAATTAATTAATTCCTTTATGAGTGTAACCTATCATTTTAGATGTTTTAGACTTAACTTAAGAATTGCCATCCTTATGGTAGGTTAATCCTAAAATACATCTAAAAATCCTATCCGTTTGGAAGTCAACCTTGATATTCACTCAAATAGACACCACCCTTAGAGAAATGAAAACAAAGTCGTCTCAAGGCGCCATTCAAATCTCACAATGTTGAACTAATGATAGAGACTGTGGGGTATATTGATATATATCCCTCTCCCACTCATTATTTTAGGTTTAGGGTTTTCTACATATTATTCCTAGTTATCATCTTAGATTACTAATGGCTAATAAATATAATCTAAATTACTAGGTGTAACACCCTTTTCTAAACCTAATATTATAGATAAAACGTATAAAGGATACTCTTGTCTATAGAAATAAAAGATTTTATTGAGAAAGTGCCAAAGTTATAAATAAATTTAAATGTCAAGGATATTTTGGGAAAGTGAGGAATTCTCTAGAAATGACATAAATGTGAATTATGATAATCTTAAGGGGTAATTTTGCAAAGGAGAAATTGTCTATATAAAATGGAGTTTAAAAGAAAAATCTAGAGAAGAAAAAAGAGAGAGTAGTCGACAACAAGAGCAGAAAACATATTTGGGAGCAACGTTCGATCCAAGTGATCTTTCTACCATTTTTGAAGATAAATCAGGGCATAAAGAGATGAAGAACCAATTCAGAAAGATTATCAAGCCAGATCAAATAAGAATCAAGAGGTAAGATTGAGTATTTATGGTGTTCTTTTGGAGAAAAATCTGTCAAAATAGTCCATGATCTGCATCAATATTAATGAGATTTTCATGCACAGATTTACATATTTAAAGTGGTTAGATTGTTGCTTTAGATGTTAAGTTCTATTACAAAATCCATTGTGTTGTGATATGGTTTTATGTAACGAGATTTGATGAAAATTTGATGCGTATATGCTGAGAAAATGTTGAGATCGAGATGTGTTAATCCGTGTGTAAGTAAAAATCTGGATAAGAAGTGTTAGAGTTTAATATGAGTGAGTAGGAAGGAAGCTCATAAAGAGCGAGCTGGGCAATACCCGTAGCCTTTTTTGCAGCGTCTGTTGGGCTAGGCTAGAGCAGGAGCTTATGATAAGCGAGCTGAGTGATACCCCATTCCTTTGCAATCTGTCCTAGCTAGGCCAAAGCGGCAGCTTGCTAAGATAGCTAGGTGATACCGCAACTCGTTATAATGCCTATCTAAGTTGGACGAAGGCAGTAGCTCGCAAAGGGTAAGTTAGATAAAGGCAACCACTCATAAGGGGCGAGTTAGGCGATACCTGCAAATCGAGCTGAGCTGGTTGAAAGCAACAGCCCATAGAAAGGGGCAAGCTGGACAAGCTAGTCGAAGCTCACAGCTCGAGCTAGATTGGGCAGTGTGCAGTCCGTTACAGCTTGGATGAAATTATAAGCTATATTAATAATAGAATTGGCTTGAAATTGAAGTGTCTTATGTGTAATGATTAAGTGGAAAATCGTATTTGTGTATAAATGTAGGTGCCGAATCGAGCTAACAGAGAACGCAAAAAGAGTTGTCATTAGTGAATTGGAAAGCAAGTTGTGAGTATGAAAATAATTTTTTAATATTAAATATATTTTCATTTACATTGCAAGTATTTTATAGATTTTCATTAATCTTTTTAGTTTATCAATGATTTTATATTCTAGCATGAAAAGAAATAGTTTATGCATGAAATGACATGCGATATGTTAGTATATTTTATGCTTATAAAGAGAAAAGGTATTTCAATTTAAATTATGGAAAGAAATGATTTTCAAATGCTAGCGGATTACCCAATTTTATAGACTTTGTAGATTCAAACCCGGTCGGTATACCCCGTAGTATATGGCAAGTGTTGGGAGGGCGTGTCACTAACATCAGGGGGATTGAGTCTGTCGTGTCCATTGTGTTGCTCTTTACACATGTGAGGTATTATCACATTGTGCGTGTGTGATGTATAGTTCCATTACGTAATAGTGAGATGTCTTTGTAGTTTTGTCACGGTGTGCGATGCTAGCTTTACACCACATGACCTCACATTAAGCTGCCATTGTCAAGTCTTCATATAATTATAGCTTTTCGTGGGTTCCCATTAGTGCATTTTTAGAAAGAAAAATGATACCACTAAAAGTGGATTGTAGAAAGAAAATGTTTTAACTATAATTGAAATTTTATAAAACGTTTTAGTATTTTATGAACTTAATTTAATACGAGCTTTTGAAATTTCATGATAATTTTACAAACACAACCTTTTAGAAATGAAAATATATTTTTTTAAATAAATGCTTTTCAAATATTGTTAGGGAGGTAGATTGTTCTAAAAATTAGTTTAAATATAAAAGCTTACGCACTCACTGAGCTTCTTTAGCTTGCTATATTTTTGGCTTTTATGTTATAAAAACCTCTCCAAGTGCAGGAGCAAGTGACCAGGGTACTTGTTCTCCCCTTTCAGATTAGGTGGGCCGAAGATGATCAACATTGTTGTGAAATTATTTTTATGTATAATTAGATCATGAGCATTTGCATATTTTGGATTATAATACTTGTTATATTCATGGTGTTGTGTTACCTTAGTGTGTGTATATATATATATATTAGCATTTAAGGTTTATGTACATATAATATAGATTCTTGAAAATTATATTAGAATTTGAAAAGATTAAAAGTTTAGGTTCATTTTGCGACATCCTTTTGAGTCTCGCTAGTTAGATTACAGAAGGATTCCGTGGAGTGCCCCACAAGATCGCTGGATTCATTAGAGTAATCTAGGTTGGATCCTATAAATTTGGTATGAAAGCACGATTTTATATGATTTTGAGACAAAGTTTGTAAAGGTTTAGACAATTATTTTTAGAATAAGTTTTCTCATCGTAGTATTGTTATTATGATGTTTTCATTTTGTGTATCACATGATTTTACTCATGTAAGAATTTCATAGAATCATGTGTCGTTGAGGTCGCCCACCTACTAGGAGAGCTGCTGCTGAGGTGCCTGCACCTGGGGAAAGACGCGTAGATGAGTCTATCAACATGCCTGTAGATCAGAAGCAAGTAGGACCTTCGTAACCTGCTAAGCCAGCAGGTGGGAATATGAATGTAGAGCAAATGGCTCAAGTTTTGGCAGCGGCATTTCCTCAACTGTGGGAGACCGGAGTTTCCATCGAGCGTGCTAAAAAATGGGACACTAACCCTTATGATGGGACTGGTGATTCAAAGCTCGCATTGTCATGGTTAGAGACCAATGAAGAGATATTTAAGTTATGGGTGCTCCAAAGACCAAATGGTTACATTCTCCGCCTTTTTATTGAAAGATAAGGCTAAAAAGATTGGGGGAAAGCAATCCAAAGATGGAATGCAACCGGAGTATCCTTGGCAATATTCAAGAAAGAATTTGTGGACAAATTCTATCCGAGGAGCTACCAGGATGCCAAGATCGAGGAGTTTTTCAAACTGGAATAGGGTGCACTTTCAGTGATAGATTATAAGAAGAAATTCTCAGAGCTAGTTAGAGTTGTTCCATTCATTGCTGATAATGAAGAATAGAAGATGAAGAGATTCGCAATAAGCCTAAATCCTAAGATCAAGACCTATGTAGCATCAATAGCTCACACTCAGTACGAAGAATTAGTAGAAGCTGCCATCAGAGTATAAAGGAGTATAGAGGCCACTTTTAAACCTAGATAGCCAACTCAGAAGCGTGGTTGGTCGAGCAGCTTTTCCAAAGGATCTTGCAAGTTCTGAAGAAGTGGGGAGAGGTCAAGTAGATCAGATAACTAGAGATCTACCCAGGGGTCGTAATCCAGTTAATCAGTTAGATCTACGAGTAATGGTGACAGTTAGAAGAATTGACCCATGTGCAAGAAATGCAGAAAAACACATCTGGGCGAATTTTTTCGGGGTAGCACCAAATGTTACATATGTGGTCAGGAGGACCACTTTATGAAAGATTATCCAAAAGTAGCTTCAACTGTCAAGCCAGAGACCAGAGCCACATCACTAGGGTAGACCAATAAGGCTCGAGGATTAAATCAGAGGGGTTCCTAAGCTAGAGGGATCACTAGCTTTGATCAGCCTAGCAGAGTAGTAAGTAGGGGTGGGTCATCTAGAAGTTAGCTAGACAGACACCATACTCAAGCCCGAGTGTTTGCAATGACTCAATAGGAGGCGGACGCTACCCCTAAAGTGGTTATAGGTACTATTACAATTTTTGATCGTCATGTATATATATTGCATAACCCAGAAGCTACTCATTCTTTTGTGTCTAAAAATTTTGCTAAGACTGTTAGTATGAAACTGGAACCTTTACATTGTAACATGATAGTGTCCATTCTTACAAAGGATTCATTTCTGGCAAGGAGAGTATTTATGGGAAGTAAAGTAGTTATAGAGAGTCGAGAATTCTTAGTGAATCTAATTGTACTTGACATCCATGAATTTGATGTCAGATTAGGAATGGACTGGCTATCCATGTATCGCGCCTTAGTAGACTGCTTCCGAAAAGAAGTTAGATTGACCAGAGTGGGAGAGCCCGATGTTACTTTTCGTGGAGTATGGAAATCACTTCCTTCCAATATTATGACAGCAATGGAGGCTAGCAAGATGCTTAAGAAGTCATGTCAGGGATATCTAGCCTATGTAGTGGAGACAAAAGATGATGAAGTGAAGTTGGAAGATATCCAAGTTATCGGTGGTTTTCTAGATGTGTTTCCTGAATATCTTCCAAGTTTGCCTCCTGATCGGGAATTGGAATTCAAAATAGATATGATTCCAAAAACTGAACCAATTTCCATCGCACCATATAGAATGGCTCCAACTGAGTTGAAAAAGCTGAAAGTACAAATGGAAGAATTGTTGGATAAGAGTTTTGTGAGACTTAGCCACTTGAAGTTGGCGATAAAGTATTCCTCAAGATATCGCCATGGAAAGGTGTGCTCAAATTTAGGAAACATGGTAAGTCAAGTTCGCACTATATTGGGCTGTATGAGATCCTGGAAAGAGTGAGATCCGTAGCAAATAGGTTGAAGCTACCACCACATCCAAACAAGATTCATAACATGTTTCAAGTATCCGTGCTCCGTAAGTATATTCCAGATCCTTTTCATGTACTTAGAGCAATCGTTACATGAAAAAGTAATCGGTAACGCTAAGGGAGAACCTGACTTATAAAGAGGAATTAGCACAGATTTTAGAACGCAGAGAGCAGGTTCTGCGCAAAAAAGCCATTAGAGCAACCACGAGGCAGAGGTGGCCACTTAGGAGCTCACAGATTCAATGTATTATAAATAGCCCCACCCTTTTCAGTAAGTTAAGTTATGTAAATTTTGACGATGAAATTTTATAAAAGGGGGGAAGAAATTGTAACACCAATTTTCTGAACCTAATTTTATAAAGGATACTCTTGTCTATAGAAATAAAAGATTTTATTGAGAAAATGCCAAAGTTATAAATAAATTTAAATATTAAGGACATTTTGGGAGAGTGAGGAATTCTTTAGAAATGGCATGAATGTGAATTATGATATCTTGAGGGCTAATTTTGCAAAGGAGAAATGGTCTATATAAAGTGAAGTTTGAGGAAAACATCTATAGAGCAAGAAAGAGAGAGTAGTTGGCAACAAGAGTAGAAAACAGATTT
This sequence comes from Dimocarpus longan, assembly GCA_022984855.1. Taxonomy (NCBI): domain Eukaryota; kingdom Viridiplantae; phylum Streptophyta; class Magnoliopsida; order Sapindales; family Sapindaceae; genus Dimocarpus; species Dimocarpus longan. Next base: position 3,424,296 of record CM041026.1, read on the forward strand.
GGGAGCAGCATCCAATCCAAGTGATCTTTCTGCTATTTTTGAAGATAAATCAGGCTATAAAGAGGTGAAAACTAGTTTAGGAAGATTATCAAGCAAGATTGAGTAAGAATCAAAAGGTAAGATTGAGTTTTTATGGTGTTCTTTTGAAGAAAAATTTGTCAAAACAGTCCATGATCTGCATCAATATTAATGAGATTTTCATGCACAGATTTAGAGATTTGAAGTGGTTATATTGTTGCTTAAGATGTTAAGTTTTGCTACTAAATCTATTGTGTTGTGATCTAGTTTTATGTAATGAGATTTGATGAAAATTTGGTGCGTATAGGCTGTAAAAATGTTGAGATCGGGATGTATTGATCCATGTTTAGGTAAAAATCTGGAAAAGAAGTGTTAGAGTTTAATATGAGTGAGTAGGAAGGGAGCTCGTAAAGAGCGAGTTGGGCAATACTCGTAGCCCTTTTTGCAATGCCTGTTGGGCTAGACTAGAGTAGGAGCTCATGATGTGCGAGCTGAGTGATGTCTGTATTCCTATGCAATCTGTTTGAGCTAGGCCAAAGCGGCAACTTGCAAAGATAGCTAGGTGATGCCGCAGCTCGTTATAGTGCCTGTTTGAGTTGGACTAAGGTAGTAGCTCGCAAAGGGTGAACTGGATAAAAGCAACAACTTGCAAGAGACGAGCTAGGCAGTGCCTACAAATCGAGCTTAGCTGGTTAAACACAGTAGCTCACAGAAAGGAGTGAGTTAGACGAGCTGGTCAGAGCTCACAGCTCGAGCTAGACTGGGCAGTGTGCAGTCCGTTACAGCCCGGGTGAAATTATAAGTTATATTAATAATAGGATTGGCTTGAAATTAAAATATCTTATGTGTAAAGACGTTCTAAGCAAAAAATTGCTTTTATGTATAAATGTAAGTCACGAATCGAGCTAGCTGAGGACACAGAAAGAGTGGTCATTAGTGAATTGGGAAGCAAATTATGAGTGTGAAAATAATTTCTTAATATTAAATACATTTTAATTTACATTGCAAGTATTTTATAGATTTTCATTAATCCTTTTAGTTTATCGATGATTTTATATTCTAGCATGAAAGGAAATGGTTTATGTATAAAATGATATGCGATAAATTAGTATAAATTAGTATATTTTATGCTTATAAAGAGAAAAAGTATTTCAATTTCAATTATGGAAAGAAATAGTTTTCAAAGGCTGGTAGATTACCCAAGTTTATAGACTTTTGTACATTTAAACCCGGCTGGTATACCCCACAGTGTATAGTAAGTGTTGGAAGGATGTGTAACTAACATCCGGGGGGTTGAGTATGTTGTGTTGGTCATGTCGCCCTCTACACGTTTGGGATATTATCTCACTGTGCATGTGCAATGTATAGTTTCGCTGCGTAATAATGAGATGTCTTAGTAGTTTCGTCACGGTATGTAATGCTAGTTTTACGCCATGTGACCTCACATCCAGCAGCCCTAGTCAAGTCGCCATGTGATTATAACTTCCTTTGGGTTCCTATTAGTGCATTTTAAGAAGGAAAAATGATACCATTAAAAGTGGATTTTAGAAAGAAAATATTTTAGCTATGCTTGAAATTTTATAAAATGTTTTATTAACTTAATTTAATACGAGCTTCTGAAATTTCATGATAATTTTACAACACAACCTTTTAGAAATGAAAATATATATTTTTTAAATAAATGCTTTTCAAATATTGTTAGGGAGGTAGATTTTTCTAAAAATTAGTTTAAATAGAAAAACTTACGCACTCACTGAACTTCTTTAGCATCCTACATTTTTTGTTTTTATATTATAAAAACCACCCCAGGTGCAGGAGCAACTGACCAGGGTACCCGTTCACCTCTTTCAGATTAGATGGGCCGAAGATGATCAGTATTGTTGTGAAATTATTTTTATGTATAATTGGATCATGAGCATATAGATATTTTGGCTTGTAATACTTGTTATATTCATGGTGTTGTGTTAACTTATTATATATATATATATATATATATATATATATAAGCATTTAAGGATTATGTACATATAATATAGATTCTTAAAAATTATATTGGAATTTGAAAATATTAAAAGTTAAGGATTCACTCCGCGACATCTTTTTAGGTCTCGCTAGTTAGATTACAGAAGGGTTCTGTAGAGTACCCAGCGGGATCGTTGGATTCATTATAGGAACCTAGGTTGGGTTCTGTCTGTTTGGTATCAGAGCACGGTTTTATACGATTTTGAGGCAAAGTTTGTAAAGGTTTAAACAATTATTTTTAGAATAAGTTTCCTCATCGTAGCATTGTTATTATGATGTTTTCATTTTGTGCATTACATGATTTTACTTATGTCAGAATTTCATATAATCATGCGTTGTTGAGGTCGCCCACCTACTAGGAGAGCTACTATTGGGGTACCTACACTAGGGGAAGGGCGCGTAAACGAGTCTTTCAACGTGCCCATGGATCAGACGCAAGCAAGATCCTCGCCACCTACTAAGCCAGTAGGTGGGAATATGAATGTAGAGCAGTTAGCTCAAGTTTTGGCAGCGGCATTTCCTCAACCACGTAGACCAGAGTTTCCATCGAGTGTGCTCAAAAATTAGGCGCTAAACCTTATGATAAGATTGGTCATCCGAAGTGCACATTGTCTTGGTTAGAGACCAATGAAGAGATATTTCAAACATAGTGACATTCTCCATCTTTTTATTGAAAGATATGGCTAAAGATTGGTAGAAAGCGATCCAAAGGCGGAATGTGACCGAAGTATCTTGGGCATTATTCAAGAAAGAATTCGTGGACAAATTCTATCCAAGGAGCTACTAGGATACCAAGATCGAAAAGTTCTTCAAGTTGCGTAACATCCAGTGCAATCTCGGAAACATTCGCCCTTATGCGTCTTTCTGCATTTTATGAAAGATTATCCAAAAACAACTTTAGCTACCAAACCGGAGATTAGACTCGTAGCACTAAGGTAGACCAGTGGAGCTTAAGGATTAGATCAGAGGGGGTTCCCAAACCAGAGGGCCTACTAGTTCTAGTCAGCCTGGCAATGTAGTAGGCAGGGGTGAGTTATCCAGAGGTCAGTCAAGTAGACCCTGTACTTAATCCCGAGTGTTCGCAGTGACTCAGTAAGAGGCAAACGCTACCCTTAAAGTGGTTATAGGTACAATTATAGCTTTTGATCGTGATGCATATGTATTGTTTGACCTTAGGGCTACCCATTATTTGTATCTAAAAATTTTGCTAAGGCTGTTAGTATGAAACTGGAACCTTTAGTTTGTAACATGATAGTGTCCATTCCTACAGGGGATTCACTTCGGGCAAGAATAGTATTTATAAGAACTAAAGTAGTCATAGAGGGTCGAGATTTCTTAGTGAATCTGATTGTATTGGACATCCATGGCTTTGATTTCATATTAGGAATGGACTAGTTATCCATGCACCATGTCTTAGTAGACTACTTCCAAAAGGAAGTTAGATTGACCAGAGTAGGGGAGCCTGATTTATTTTTCATAAAGTACAGAAATCGTTTCCTTCCAGCATTATGAAGGCAATAGAGGCTAGCAAGATTCTTAAGAAGTCATATAAGGGATATCTGGCCTATACAATGGAGACAAGAGATGATGAAGTGAAGTTTGAAGATATCCGGGTAGTCAAAGGTTTTCCAAATGTGTTTCTTGAAGATCTTTCAGGTTTGCCTCTAGATCAGGAATTGGAATTTGAAATAGATTTGATTTCGAGAACTAAACCAATTTTCATCACACCATATAGAATGGCTCCAACCGAGTTGAAAGAACTGAAAGTACAGATGAAAGAATTACTGGATATTTATGAGACCCAGTTATTCCCGTGGGGGGCTCCGGTGTTGTTTGTAAAGAAACAAGAAGAAAGCTTAAAATTGTGCATAGATTACAGACAGTTGAATAGAGTGACTGTAAGGAACCAGTATCCGCTCCCAAGAATTGATGGTCTATTTGATCAGCTTCAGGGATCTAGAGTATACTCAAAGATTGATCTGAGGTCAGGGTATCACCAGTTAAAAATTCATAAAGAAGATATTCCGAAGACTGCTTTTAGATCGAGCTACGGGCATTTCAAATTCCTAGTCATGCCATTTAGATTAACTAATGCCACAGCTACTTTTATGGACTTGATGAATAGGATCTTCCGACCATATCTAGACATGGCCGTGCCCTTATCTAATCTACTAAAATGGGATGAACATAAAAAGTAGCTACCAATGCCTCTGATTTTGCCACCTTTAACTTGACTCACAATGACCTTAGTTCCATTAGAAGCGAAAGATATAGTCTTCAGATGTGCTAGAGAATTCGTAGGTCTCCTACTTATAGCATCTGCCATTGCATTGGCTTTTCATGAGTGGTATTCTATCGTATAGTCATAATCCTTTATTAACTCTAACCACCTCCTCTGCCTCATATTTAGCTCATCCTAGGTGAATATATACTGTAGACTCTTATGATCTAGAAAGATTCGACAAGAGACGCCATACAAGTAATGCCTCCACATTCTCAATGCGAGCACCACTGCTACGAGCTCCAAGTCATGGGTAGGATAGTTCTATTTATGCTTCTTCAGCTGTCTAGATGCATATGCTACAGCTCTGTCATTCTGCATCAGAACACATGCTAGTCCCTACCTTAAGGCATCACTATAGATTGTGAATCCATTTCTCCCCATCGGTAACGTCAACATTGGAGCGAAAGTTAATCTTCTCCTCAATTCGTCAAAACTCTATTGGCAGGCATCTGACTATTCGAACTTTTCTTCTTTTCGAGTCAATTTGGTCAATTGGGTTGCTATTTTAGAAAACCCCTCTACAAACTTCTTATAGTAGCCCACCAATCCAATGAAGCTCTGCACCTCCGTAACATTAGTGGGCAGTCTCCAGCTAGTTATTGCTTCTATATTCTAGGAATCCACACTCAACCTTTCAGTTGATACTATATAACCCAGGAAAGCAATACTGTCCAACTAAAACTAACACTTACTGAACTTTCAATACAGCTGGTGCTTTAGTAGGGTCTGCAATACGATCCTGAGGTGCTCTGTATGCTCCTCGTGACTGTCTGAATACACCAAAATATCATCGATGAACAAAGATGAGATCTCCAGTTGGTAAAGCTAAAAGAAGAAATTGAAGAAGGATATAGAGTAGAGTTCGCAATCAGGGAAGATGGTACAATAATGATGGGTTAACGTTTATGCATATCGGATGTAGACGACCTAAAAAGAAAGATAATGGAAAAGGCTCATTCCTTGGCATATGCTATGCATCCGGGCAGTACAAAAATGTACCACACCTTGAAGGTACACTATTGGTGGAAAGGGATGAAGAAACAGATCGCGGATTTTGTATCTTGATGCTTCACCTATCAACAAATGAAGGCCGAACATCAAAAACTAGTGGGACTATTGCAGTCACTCTCTATCCTAGAGTGAAAGTAGGAGAAGATTGCCATGGACTTTGTTGTAAGACTTCCGCACAGTCAAATGAAGCATGATGCTATGTGGGTGATAATAGATAGATTGATGAACTCAGCTCATTTCTTACCAATCAGGAGCGACTACACCTTAAGTAAGTTAGCGCAACTTTATGTAGATGAGATAGTTAGACTCCATGGTACACCGGTTTCTATTGTGTCAGATCGTGATCCCAGCTTTACCTTGAAGTTTTGTCCGAGTGTGCAGAAGGCTTCAGATACTCGGCTGAACTTTAGCACGACCTTTCACCCCTCAAATGGATGGACAATCTAGACACTTGAAGATATTCTCAAAGAGCGTGTCTTGAAATTCCATAAGAGTTGGGATACATACCTACCATTAGTGGAGTTCACATACAATAACAATTATTAGGCCAGCATAGGTATGACTCCATACGAAGCTCTTTATAGAAGAAAATGTAGAACTTCAGTGTGCTGGGATGAGTTAGGTGAGAGGAAATTAATAGGTCTCGAGCTTATCCAGCTCACTACGGATAAAATTAAAGTTATCAAGGATAAGCTTAAAATAGCGAGTGATAGGCAGAAGAGCTATGCGGATAACCGTCGAAGAGACCTTGAGTTCGAAGTTGGTGATAAAGTATTCCTCAAGATATCCCATGGAAAGGCGTGCTCAAATTTGGAAAATGTGGAAAGATAAGTCCACGTTATATCGGGTCGTACGAGATCGTGGAAAGAGTGGGATTTGTAGCATACAGGTTAAAGCTACCACCGCAACTAAACAAGATTCATGATGTGTTTCATATAGCCATGCTTCGTAAGTATATTCTAGATCCTTCTCACGTATTTAGAAAGCAACCGGTAACACTAAAGGAGAACCTGACTTATGAAGAGAAATCGATACAAATTTTAGATTGCAGAAAGCAGGCTTTGCGCAACAAAGTCATTCCCTTAGTGAAAGTTTTGCAAAAGAACCACGAGGTAGATGAGGCTACTTGGGAGCACGCAAATTCAATGTATCATAAATACCTCTACCTTTTTCAATAAGTTAAGTTGTGTAAATTTCCATGACGAAATTTTATAAAGCGGGGAAGAAATTGTAACACCCTTTTTTTGAACCTAATATTATAAATAAAATGTATAAAGGATACTCTTGTCTATAGAAATAAAAGATTTTATTGAGAAAGTGGCAAAGTTTTAAATGTCAAAGATATTTTGGGAAAGTGAGGAATTCTCTAGAAATGGCATGAATGTGAATTATAATAATCTTAGGGGACAATTTTGCAAAGGAGAAATGGTCTATATAAAGTGGAGTTTAGGAGAAAAATCTAGAGAGGAAGAAAGAGAGAGTAGTCGACAGCAAGAGCAGAAAACAAATTTGGGAGCAACGTCCAATCCAGGTGATCTTTTTGCCATTTTTGAAGATAAATCAGGCCATAGAAAGGTGAAGAACTAGTTCAGGAAGATTATCAAGTAAGATCGAGTAAGAATCAAGAGGTACCATTGAGTTTTTATGGTGTTCTTTTGGAGAAAAATCTGTCAAAACAGTCTATGATCTGCATCAATATTAATGAGATTTTCATACACATATTTAGAGATTTGAAATGGTTAGATTGTTGCTTAAAATGTTAAGTTCTGTTACAAAATCTGTTGTGTTGTGATCTGGTTTTATGTAATGAGATTTAATGAAAATTTGGTGCGTATATATTGAGATCAGAATGTGTTGATCCATGTGCAAGTAAAAATCTGAAAAAGAAGTGTTAGAGTTTAATATGAGTGAGTAGGAAGGGCGCTCGCAAAGAGCGAGCTGGGCAATGTCTGTAACCCTTTTTGCAGTGCCTGTTAGACTGGGCTAGAGCATGAGCTCACGATGAGTGAGTTGAGTGATGTTCTCATTCATTTGCAATCTATCCGCGTTAGGCCAAAACAGCAGCTTGCTAAGATAGCTAGGTGATGCCGTAGCTCATTATAGTGCCTGTCTGAGTTGGACTAAGGCAGTAGCTCATAAAGGGTGAGCTGGATGAAGACAATAGCTTGCAAGAGGTGAGTTGGATGGTGCCTGCAAATTAAGCTGAGCTAGTTAAAAGCAGCAGCCCGCAGAAAGGAGTGAGCTGGACGAGCTGGTGAGAGCTCGCAGCTTGGGCTGGATTGGGCAGTGTGTAGTCTGTTATAGCCTGGGTGAAATTATAAGCTATATTAACAATAAAATTGGCTTGGAATTGCAGTGTCTTATGTGTAAGGACGTTCTAAGCGAAAAATCGCATTTGTATATAAATGTAGGTGACGAATCGAGCTAGCGGAGTATGCGGAAAGAGCGGCCATTAAGGAATTGGGAAGCAAGTTGTAAATGTGAAAATAATTTATTAATATTAATACATTTTAATTTACATTATAAGTATTTTATAGATTTTTATTAATCCTTTTAGTTTATCAGTGATTTATATTCTAGCATGAAAATAAATAGTTTATGTATGAAATGACATACTATATGTTAGTATATTTAATGCTTATAAAGAGAAAAAATATTTCAATTTAAATTATGGAAAGAAATAGTTTTCAAAGGCTAGTGGATTATCCAAATTTATAGGCTTTGTAGATTTAGATCCGACCGATATACCCCGCAGTGTATGATAAGGATTGAGAGGGCGTGTCACTAACATCGGAGGGATTGAGTCTGCCGTGTCAATCATGTCGCCCTCTACACGTGTGAGGTATTATCTCATTGTGCATATGCGATATATAGTTCCGCTGCGTAATAGTGAGATATCTTTGTAGTTTTATGACAGTGTACGGTGCTAGCTTTACGTCACATGACCTTACATTGAGCACCCCTGGTCAAGTCGCCATATGATTATAGCTTCCTTTGGGTTCCCATTAGTGTATTTTTAGAAAAAAAAAAAAAAAAAAAAAAAAAAAAAAAGATACAACTAAAAGTGGATTTTAGAAAGAAAATGTTTTAACTATAATTGAAATTTTATAAAATGTTTTAGTATTTTATGGACTTAATTTAATATGAGCTTTTGAAATTGCATAATAATTTTACAAAAACAAACCTTTTAGAAATGAAAATATATTTTTTGAAATAAATGCTTTTCAAATATTGTTCGGGAGGTAGATTTTTCTAAAAATTAGTTTAAATTGAAATCTTTATGCATTCACTGAGCTTCTTTGGCTCGCTATATTTTTGGTTTTTATGTTATAAAAACTTCCACAGGTACAGAAACAAGCGACTGGGGTACCTGTTCACCCCTTTCAGATTAGGTGGGTCGAAGACAATCAACATTGTTATAAAATTATTTTTATGTATAATTGGATCATGAGCATATGCATATTTTGGATTGTAATACTTGTTTTATTCCTGGCGTTGTGTTAACTTGCTATATATATATAAGCATTTAAGGATTATGTACATGTAATATAGATTTTTTTAAAATTATATTGAATTTTGAAAAGATTAAAAGTTAAAGGTTCGTTCCACGATATTCTTTTGGGTCTCGTTAGTTAGATTACAGAAGGGTTTCATAAAGTGCTAGACGTGATCGCTAGATTCATTAGAGGAATCTAAGTCGGGTCCTGTCACCAGGAATTAGTGTGTTACTAGAATCATTATCCTATTAACATCTAATAAATTACCAAATTTTTAACTCTTAAAAATCTAATTTATTATAAAAGATCTAATCTAGATAATCTAGACTCTTTAATAATGAAGATTAGACTTAATGTGAGGTTACTCAATTTTAACTATTAAAATCTAATACACATTATTAGCCAATTATGAAGTATATTATTTTTAATCACATTTAAAGAAAATTACTTCTAAATGGCTTTACTAATCGAAATATATTAAACTCTTTAAATAAACTAGATTAGTAATAATGTAAATTACCCAATTTTAACTTTTAAAATTTAATCCACATTATGAGCCAATTATGTGAAATATATCTTTTTAATCACATTAAGACTATATTTTAATTGGTTTACTAATCTAAATAAATTAAACTCTTTAATTAACTTAGATTAGAAACAATGTGAGTTAACCAATTTTAACTCTTAAAATTTAATCACATTATGAATACCAATTATTGAAACATATTTATTTTAATCACATTAAAAGTAATCATTTATTTGTAATTTGTAAACCTAAGATTTTTAACTAAAATCCTAATAAATTATGAAATTGGTATTCCATGTATTATTATCTCTAATTAACTATTTAATAGGTGTTAACGTTGGAAAAATGATTTCCTTAGTCAACGAGGTTGTTTTCGGGCCCAAGTTGCAGTTTCAAACGGTCAATGTAATGCATGCAAAGCGGTAAAAATGAGGAGGAGAGGTTAGAGGTGAGGAGAAGAGACACGGAAGACTTTTAGAGTGGTTTGGCCTAAAAAGATGCCTATGTCCACTGTTCACTCTCTCACTATTTTGGCAGAGTAACGACACTCAGGATCGGATCCCTCTTTTACAATGAAATTCGTCTCCTATTTATAGAGAAATGAGACATGCTACAGTAAAACAGAATAAGACAAAAATAAACAGTTAACTACAGTTACAATGATGGAAAACATTTAATGCGTCGGGATCTTAATTAATGTGGCTGACAGTGCATTAAATGCTGTCGAAAATACATTAAATGCGGTCGAATCCGTCGCTTTTGAGGTCTGGCTGAGGGAGATTTCTGATGACTGGGTTGGATATGTCATGATGGGCTATCGAGATCGTGATCACAACTTCTGGTGGATATAACGTACATGGCATGTCTTGGAACTGTACTCTACATGGCACTGTTGACTTCTGTTGACTCGTGACTCTTAGGAGCAAGGTGGGGATGGATCTTCCAGCAGATGGAGTACCAAGTCAGTTTGGAGAACAAGTGAATCTCTGACGAGTTTGGCTACCTGGAGAGTCGAGGAGACGGATTATGAGCTAGCACGTTCGCAGCTAGTCATGGCAGTGAGGCGGGCAATATCGCGAGTGAAGGAGCCGGTATGCGGCCACGCTCAGAGATTAGCTATTAGCTCAGTCAGATCATCTTGGGCGAGAAGGACTTGTTAAACATTTCTGATTGACGGTTCCACCTGGCGGATATCTTGTACAGACAAAATGGGCGAATAGCCGGGCGGTCAATCATGGCGGATGATCTGGTGAGCAAGCTTAGCGGACATGACTGGCTGCTAGCGGTCAGTCTGAGCGATGAGAGCCAACGGTCAGCGATCAGGACCAGCGATCAAACTGAGCAAACAAAGCTGACGGAGAGACTGACGGTTTGAATGGCGGATGGAGATAGCGGTCAGAGTCAACTCTTAGAATAGGCGCCTACGATCAAAATCAACGGTCAGGCTGAGTGTAGACAATCAGCGGTCATGGTAAACGATCACAAGAGGGCCCTTCGTCAGAGAGGCGGATTGGAAGAGATGGCGGATAATTGGGCTTTCTAGCCACTGGGCCTGCACTGTAGATCTTTTTGGGCCCGATTATTCTGATCACTAAATTATCCACAACATTAAGCCCCCTAGCTCTTGGTGCTTTAAAGAGGGCCAGGAGCCATAGATTCAGGGCGAGTAGAATAGGCGGGAACAGTTACATAATGGAGGCAGTTATAGTACCTTTTGAATTCCACTTTATTGCCAGGCCACATGGAGCTTCCCCAGATGACGGTTATGGGTCACACCACGCGCCGTGCGCATTTAATGCACGTCTCTCAACTGACATGCTGTATGATGACAAAATCCCGGGAATCACATCACGTCGTCAGATTGGGGGCGGTTACATAGCTGTCTTGATCCAACGGCTAGGGCTAGATTATTTTAAAAAGAAAAAACGACCCCTCATTTCCTTCTTATTCCGGCATTTTCAAGACTCACAGGCGCCTTCATCATTTTCTTCCTCTACTTCGATTTTTCATCTCTGTTCAACAATCTTCGTCTACAACTATCGATCACCACCACATTCAAGGTAAGGCTCTTTCTCCCTGCTCACATTGCTTTCGTTATTACTGTTTTTCATTCTTGGCGTAGTACTTGCTTCCCTGAGGATCTGGACCAGTTGGTGTGGATAGTCTCCGTATTACCTCTGGTCCGGTAGAGTCTGGTATTAGTATAGGGTATTTTGCTCACTTCTTCTCCTTTCTTTCCTCAATTCTGGGGGGAAACTTATTGAATAAGGCCCTTATTCCCCCTTCACGGCTTCCTAGGTGCACGGCTTGACGCTTAAGCTTAGTAGACTTAGGCTTCTTTTGTTCTTTGAGTCATGTTGGCTGTCAGCGGCCTAACTGGCTATTTCTTTTGTAGATGTCAAGTCGTGGACTCCGATACCGTTGGGTCATGTCTAGTGAAGAAAGCTCCGGGGGGAGGTCTCCTCAACATGACGGGGGCTCTTCAAGCGTGATCGCTCAGGGCATTGGGGATGCGTCGAGTTCCTCTGGGCGAGGGGAGACCTTTGCCTATCAGACCTTCTACCAACATGATTCCCAAATGACCCTTGATGAACTTAAGACCTTGGCCGATGCATACCATTTCCCTTTCGGGTGTCGCGTCATGGTTCCTGCTCACCGAGACCACACGGCTGACCCTCCTGACGGATTCATAGCGATCAGCCGCCAATATGTGAAATCGGGGTTTAGGTTCCTAGTTTCTTCATACCTAGTAGACCTATTAAATGACCTGGAGATAGCTCCCTTCCAACTAACACCAAATTCTTATAGTCAAATAACCACCCTGGCCTACATTTTTCTTAAAAACTGCCTTCCGTCACCAACCTCGAATATAATTCAGAGCCTTTTCTTCTTTAAGTCCACTACCAGTCCTCACACCACTAAACAAGATGGCATTTATTATATAACCGCTCGTAACTCTCCCTACAAGGCTTTTCTACCACAGAAGGTTGGCAAATCGAACGTAGGGGATTATAAGTCCCGGTGGTTTTATGCCTCTTACCTGTCCCTACTGAAGCTCGTTCATTTTGATTTCAATAACAGTCCTGGTGAGCGCATTTCTGCTCGCTGTTGGGGCGTGTATATACACATCCTCATGCCTCATTATTACTGACATTTTTTTTCTTCCTATATGCAGCTTTCATCAAAGGATCGATCAATCTCTCAGATGAGGAGATGAAGGTGCTTAAAAGGTTCGCTGAGGTAAAGGACCCCGAGGACGATTATCTTCCATCCAACTTCTTCCTGGGGAAATACAGGCTCGCACTTGGAACTGAAACCACACCTCTGAAATTGGCCTTTGACGTCGGAGTACGAAAAGGTAGGGAAGTTAAATCTGTCTTTGCGGGACCTGGTGAATGAACTTCCGCTTCACCCCTAAAGAAACCCAAAACCATGGTGGAGCTCGAAATGCTTTCTCCTCCATTCTCGCTAGTAGCTGAGACAGAGGTGCCTGAGGTGGAGATAACGGGTTTGAAAGAGCCTCCAGCTTCGTCAACAGATCCGTCAGTCATAGCTGTTGCCCCATCTGCCAAATAGCATGTGATGAAGTTCAAGAGTGTGGCAAAGAAGACCGTGAAACGGATACCTCCACCAAGGGGTGCCGCCGGGAAGGGAATTTTAACTTCAGAGGTTGAAGATGAGGACGAGGAGGCCATGAAGCCCCCTGCTAAGCGCTTGAGATCCAAGGGCAAGGACAAAGCGGCCATGACAAGAGGGACTGATGAGTGGCCAACCCCTGAGGCCAATGCAGGGGAATACTTCGACGATTTGCTGGATCGGCTGCCAGCATTATTGGGTCCTGACAAGCCGGACGTCTACCAAAAGCACATTCGCAGTGACCAGCTGGTTGACTATGCTGCACGCTGCAATGTGCTTGTAAGTTCTGATCCTTGCTTTGTAATCATACTGCACGCTTATTCATACTGCTAATATGCTCATTTTTCAGGCTTCGCTGGCTATGATGAAGATACGTCGGGACTTCCCCGACCTGAAGGGAGAAAAGGCTGCTTTTGAAGAGGTGAATAGGAATCTGGAGGCAGAGAACAAGAAATTCATGGAGGAGTCGGAGGCTGATAAGGAAACTATTCGCGAGCTTGAGCAGAAACTTAAGGATACGGAGAAGATCGCGGAGACTAAGAAGAAACTTCGGCTTGCTGCTTCCTCCTCACTCGCGAAAGCCACTGAAGACATAGACAAGATCACCCACGAGGCCATTCTTCAGAAGAAACGGGTTGATGATGCCGAGAAAGCTAATAAGGCGACGCTGACCGTGGCGAGGGATAAGCTTGCTCAGGTACGGGAGGCGTGTCGCAAAGCGGACCTTCGAGCCAGACAAACTTGGAAGGAGGCCACTGAAAAGATGAGCAGCAAGTTCCTGTATACTTCGTGGCTTCATCATCCTGAGCTAGATTTCTCGTACCTCGGAAAGGGGGCAGTGGAGGAAGTGAGGAAATACGCAACTCGTGCTACCAGAGATGCCCAGATGAAAGCCGCGTAAGCTACTCAAAAGGGGTCAATTCCTTCAGCTCCGCAGAAGGCTTTCGACCCGCCACTTGCTCAGATTGGTGCCCCATCAACCCAAGGCGGCTCCTCCTCAGCTCCTTAAGGATTGGTAAAGGATGGGGGGCAAGGTTCATCTTCATAAGGAGCCCCCGATAAGAAAGATCCAAAGGACATCCCCTCCAGCTCTTCAAATGATCCTACGGATACTCCTGCCAGCTCCTCCAAAGCCCTTTCAGATAAATAATTTTAATATTCTCCTTTGTTGCCAACAAGGCTCATCTTTGAACATTGATACGGTTGTAGTTATTATTTCCGTCCTGTTTTTTGGAACACTTTGTAGTTATTATTTTTTAATCATTATCTCAGTGGGATTTCTTCTAATTTGCTCTGTTGCTTTCTTATCTTCATACGCGTGTAATCATAGTAAATTATGAACAAGTATACCTTGCAAGATAGACAACAGATAGGAATAATTAAGGGGGTGACCACCCTTGAGGGTACCTTTGGGGAGGTATCATAAGGAAAGTGACCCTTTGGTTTGTGGATGATTTCTAGCAGATGACCCTCAATACGAATAATAACCTGAGGGGCAGAAAAGAATCCCCGAAGATGGATAGATAACTTAGCCTCTACTGTCAAATAAACACCACCTGATTAGGAGTAATAGGCTGATTGGCTTTCTTACAGATTAATTCAAACAATGAGTAAGTAGATCCGCCTTGCGCCTTTAGGCGGTCGTAACACATCCAATGTATACATACGCACAATATAAGGCAGCATAAGTAATGAGAAATGTGTTGAGGAAAAGAAGAAACCAGACAGAGAATAAGCGGGCTGTTAGCGTGCTTTTCTGATCGCTATCAGAGTTGATGAAGGGTTGCGCTCAGAAGGTAGGGCCCTGAGTTATACAGTACGATGATCCTCTCCAGCTGCACTCACAAGGTTAAACCTGAGCACCTACAGCGAGAGTTGTGGAGGTTGAGACCTCGGCTGCGCTCACAAGGCCGTAGCCTGAGCATCTACAGCATAATGGAGTGAACCTTTCCAGCTGGGCTCATAAGGTTAAACCTGAGCATCTACAGCGAGAGTTGTGGAGGTTGAGACCTCGGTTGCGCTCACAAGGCCGTAGTCTGAGCATCTACAGCATAATGTAGTGAACCTCTCCAGCTGCGCTCACAAGGTTAAACCTGAGCATCTACAGTGAAAGTTGGGTCAAGTGTCACTTCGATCAAGCCCTTTGTTTTTTGTTCGCGCGCGAATGTGGAGGAGGAGGCCAGTCAGCGAGCGGCGATTAGGTGCGCAAGCTCGTGGCCGTTTTAGCCCCTCCTGCCTCATAGGGCAATCAGATGTTGGAGCTTTATGTTGACGCTTTGCCGATTTATAGTGGTGTACCTTAAATAAGAACACACATGAGCGTTTGATGTTAGTAATAATTCATCATAATTGATAGATAATTCTCATTATGTCTGTATATGGTTTGTTTTACATATGTGACAGAACGACAATAGTAAATAAAAATACAACGTTCAGGTGTAATATGTCCTCAGATGGATGGCATTCCAAGCCCTCGGTAGAATCGCCCCATTCATGTCTGTCAAGTGGTAGGCTCCGTTCTTCAGGCTTTCGTGGATCACGTAAGGTCCTTCCTAGTTCGATCCCAATACTCCTTCACTTGCTTTACGAGCACCCAGTAGGACTTCTCGTAGGACAAGGTCACCTGGTTTGAATTGACGTACCCGGACCCTTGTGTCGTAATGCCTGGCCATCCTCTGCTGGTAGACGGCCATCCTAAGGCGGGCGGCTTCCCTTGACTCCTCAAGTAAGTCTGAGCTGGTGGCCAAGAGCTGGTTGTTATCATTAAAGTTGAAGCTTGCCCTTCGGTGACTGTAGACTTCAAATTCTGCCGGAATCATGGCCTCAGACCCATAGACCATTGAGAAAGGGGTCTCTCCGGTAGTACTGTGGGTGGTAGTGCGGTAGGCCCACAACACCTTCTGTAACTCATCAACCCACACTCCCTTTCTAGCTTCAAGCTTAGCTTTCAGGATCTACTTGATGATTTTGTTGATTGCTTCCACCTGACCATTAGCTTGCGGGTGATCGACTATTGAGAAGCTTTTGATGATTCCAAGACTGCTGCAGAACTCCTGAAATTGTTCACTTGTGAACTGGGTCCCATTGTTTGTTACCAGCTGTTGGGGAATGCCGAACCTGCAGATTATGTTATCCCACATGAACTTTTCAATCTTCGTCGTGGAGATCTCGGCCAACTCCTTTGCCTCTGCCCATTTGGTGAAGTAATCAACGGCCACAATGGCGTATTTGCACCTTACACGACCGACTGGAAAGGGTCCAATTAGGTCCATGCCCCAGATGGCGAAGGGCCACGGACTGATCATCTGTTGGAGATAAGCTGAGGGCGCCCGAGGAATTTTAGAAAATCTTTGGCATTTATCACAATTCTTCACCAGGTTAATGGCGTCCTGCTTTATTGTCGGTCAGTAGAATCCCTGTCTGAGCGCTTTCTGGGCTAAGGAGAGCCCTCCAGCATGGTTGCCGCAATGCCCTTCATGAATGTCCCTCATTAATGCGATACACTCTGGCTCGTCAATACATCTGAGCATGGGGGCTGAGAGGCCCCTTTTGTAGAGAACGTCACCATAAATGCAGTACTTGGCTGCTCTTATGCGCAGACGGCGCGCCTCCATCTTATCTTCTGGTAGTCTCCCTTCTTACAAGTAATTGACCAGCGAGCTCATCCATGATCCAACCGTCACTGTCAGAGCCATTACTTCCACACTGGATTTGGTGCTTGGTTTAGGTAGAAACTCCATAGGTATGTTTTCGGTGCAGTCCGTATCTTGAGCGGTTGCCAGACGAGCCAGTGCGTCTGCATGAGAGTTCTGGGCGCACGGGATCTGGTTCAACTCGAATGTCTCGAAAGCCCCCAGTAACCTCTGAACCTCCTGAAGATAGGCTGCCATTTTTTATCCTTTAGCTTGATATTCACCTCTTATCTAGCAGACCACCAACTGCGAATCGCTAAAAATCCTAAGTCGCTCAACCTAAATCCTTCTGGCTAGGCGGAGCCCTGCTAGCAGTGCTTCGTACTCCACCTTATTGTTAGTTGCTCTGAAGCCAAATTTAAGGGCATAAAGAAACTTACCCCCATCAGGATTGATCAACAGAATTCTGACCCCCGCGTTCCTTTCACAGGAGGATTCGTCCACAAAAAGTTCCCAATAATGTCCTTCGAAAGTTTCAGCCTGACCGTCCACGGGTCCGGTAAGCTCAGCTATAAATCTGCCAGTGCTTGCCCCTTGACCGCCGGTCTTGGTTTGAACTTGACGTCATACTGGGCGATCTCGATGGCCCATTTGATGAGTCGGCCGAAGGTATCTGGCTTCTGAGGGATTTGCTTTAAAGGGTACCTGGTTAAGACTTCGATCTTGTGCGCCTGGAAGTAAGGACGTAATTTTCTGGACGCCATCACCAGACAGTAGACGAGCAGCTCCATCAGGGTGTATCTGGTTTTCACCTCGACCAGCTTCTTACTCACATAGTATACTGGGACCTGTGCTCCATTTCTTTCTTTCTTTATCAGGGTTGCGCTCAGGGCGTGCTGGGACACCCCCAGGTAGACGGTCAGAGTTTCTCATTCTTTCGGTTTGGTCAGCAGCAGGGTGCACCCTATGTACTCTTTCGGTTGTATGAAGGCAGCTTCACACTTGTTAGTCCACTTGAAATTCCTGGCCTTCTTCAGCACCTCAAAGAATGGAGCACACCTGTCGGAGGCCTTTGACATGAATTTGCTTAAGGCCGCTATCTGGTCGTTCAGACTCTGAATCTCCTTCACGTTTCTTGGCGATCTCATGTCTAGCAGAGCTTGGATTTTCTCTTGGTTAGCTTTTATTCCCCTGTTGTTCACAATGAAACCCAGAAATTTACTTGAGGAAACCACGAAAGCTTACTTGAGAGGGTTGAGCTTCATCAGACACTTCCTCAAGATCTGGAACATTCTTTCAAGGTCCTGGACGTGATTAGCAGCTTTCTCAGATTTGACGAGCATGTGATCCATGTATACCTCCATGCTCTTCCCGATTAGCTCCTCAAACATCTTGTTCACTAATCTCTGGTAAGTAGCTCCTGCATTTTTCAGACCGAAAGGCATTACCCTGTAGCAGTACAACCCTCGGTCAATTGTGAACGATGTACACTCCTCGTCGTTGGGGTCCATGGGGATCTGGTTGTAGCCTGAATAAGCATCCATGAAGCTAAGGAGTTCGTGTCCCGCTGTTGCGTCCACTAACTTATCGATCCTGGGCAGGGGGAAATTGTCCTTCGGGCAAGCCTTGTTCAGTTCCGTGAAGTCTATGCATGTCCTCCATTTCCCGTTTTTCTTTTTCACCAGTACGGGGTTGGCTACCCAAGCCGGGTATTGGACTTCTCGGATGAACCTATTGGCTAGGAGCTTGTCCACTTCCTCTTTCAGAGCTTCACTGCGTTCCTGGTTCATTTGTCTCCTTTTCTAACAGATTAGCCGATGATAGGGGTCGACATTTAGCTTATGGGTCATCACATTCAGATCAATCCCCACCATATCTCCATAGTTCCAGGCGAATACGTCTGCATTTTCCTTGAGGCAATTAATTAGTCGGGATTTTACCTCCAAGATCAAACTTCTACCCAGCTTGAGACATCTTGACGTATCTGCTTCAATGACCGGGATGTCCTCAAGTTCTTCTACTGGACCGGTATTTTGATATGCGTCGAACTCCCTAGGGTCCAAGTCGTGGCTGATTCCTGACGAAGTGATCGCCTGTAACTCCCGTTTCGAGATCACTTCCGCCTTCTTCCCCTGGACCCCTTTTCTGATCGCGTCTACATAACAGCGATGAGCTAAAGCTTGCTCGCCCTGCACATATCCTACCCCGTTGGGAGTTGGAAACTTCACCGCGAGGGCCTTAGTAGAGACGACCATGTCAAGATCATTCATTGCGGGTCTCCCCATTACCACATTGTACGTCGAGGAAAAGTTGATGACGAGGAAATCTGCCAGCACCGTGGACTGCCGGGCGACATCACCGAGGGTTAGGGGCAATTTAATCTGTCCAATGGGGATGATCGAATCTCCAGTGAAGCCGTAAAGGGGTTTAGGGGATGGCTTTAGCTGATCGTCACCAATCCCCATCTGATCATAGCAGTCCTTGTACATTACGTTCATGGAACTCCCGTTATCAATCATGATTCTTTTGACCACCGAGTTACCGATTCGCGCCCTGATTACCGAGGCATCATTGTGGGGGAGACGAATGTCACGGGCATTTGCATCAGTAAACACGATGTCTTCTGATACCTTCCTGGCTTTCTTGATAGGTCCTTCTGACTCTCCATGTCCTACCGGTTGGAAGCATCTGGCTTCTCGCACAAACCGCTCCTGAGACCTATTAGACTCTCCTGCTCCCGAGGGTCCTCCACGGATGGTGTGGATAGTTCTGACGGAAGGCCCTTGAGTAGAATTCGGCTCCGACTGATTTTGGGCTGGTAGATCTTCTGAACGCTGACGGGGGTGTTGCTGCTAGGATGGTCGCCTTGGGGGTCTCACAACGTAATCCCTTAGACGACCATTTTTGATCATCTCTTCAATGGCACTCTTGAGTGCCCAACCGAGGTGTTGTGTCCTATATCATTGTGGTAGGCACAGAACTTGTTCCTGTCTCTCCGCCCTTCGGGACCTTAAAGAGGAGCCGACCGCACGAAATTCTCCCTATTATTCTTAGTTGCATAGATTCGGTCTTGGGTATTTGACAGGGTACTGTATGTATTGTAACGGCTTTGATATCGAGGTCGCTCCTGCCCCCGACTGCTTCTCAGTCTTCGCCAATCCCCGGCCTTTTGGCAACCTGATGATTTTTTTTTTGCCCCCCCAGGGTTGCTTCCTCCATTGCCTCTTTTTCTTCCATGACTAGAACTACCGGCTTCGTCCTTCTGAGAACCGATCTTCCTAGGATTAGTTACTTCCTCCCATCGGATTTCCTTCTCGGCCCGCTCATAAAATTCTCCTAGGTCCTTCATAGGGCACCTGTATATGCTCTCGTATAGCTTTCCGTCTTTTCTTAATCCTGACGAGATGGCTGATAATACCCCTTCGTCTGTAGGGTTCTCCACATCCGTTACCTCGCACCTGAACCTGTTAATGTATTCTTTTAGAGGCTCACCTAGACGTTGATAGATGGTAGAAAGGTGACAAGGTGGCGCAAGCCGCCTTTTCAACGTCTTGTATTGGTTTAAGAACTTCTGTTGACACTCCTCCCAGTTGTTGATACTGCGCGAGGGGAGAGTTCTAAACCATGTTCGCGGAATGTCTCCAAGAGTAGCCGAGAACACACGACACTTCACGAGCAGACTCGTCGTCTGGAGATCCATCTGGATATTGAAAGCGTCCAGATGATCATAGGGATCGGAGTTCCCTCTGTATTGAGTGATGTTGGGAACTTTGAACCTTGGAGGGAGCGGCTTCAGCTCAATCTCGGAAGTGAATGGGGTTCTTTCTCCAGTCTGGCCCTGTTGTTCGTACATCACGGGCCGTGCTTCTAGCTAACAGACCCTCTGGAGGAGCTCTGCAACTAATGTACCCCGCATCTCAGTTCCTCCAATAGCGGAATGTCTGTGTCTCTTGCTCGGGGATTGGTTGTCTTTGGCCCCCTGTCCCTCGGCATTAGGTACTGACCCTGTTTTGTCTGCGCAAGCTGGGATTTGATCATGATTGCGGCCAGCCTGCTCCGGCCGGTGTTCATTGCGGACCCGTGGAAGCCGGGCACTAGAATGCACGCTGGAGGAATGGACAGACCCTTCTCGTTCAAACTCTCTGACGCCCCTTCTACTCACATCGGGGTCATCTGCGTGCCTCCTTCGAGGAATATCTCTTCCTACAACGGCCTGAAGAGGAATTTGAGGAGGTTGGGCTCGATTCCGAAACAGGGTCCTGACCTCATCGATAAACTCCGTGACAGTATTCTCTAGCCTCTCCTGTCGTCGCTGCAACACCTGCATTGCATCTCCCCCTACAGTATTAAGCGTAGGTTGGCGGGTTGGAAGAGGAGGTATACCTTGAGCGTCCCCCATCACAGGCACATTAGATGTCCCTGCACCAGTATTAGATACCCCTCCAGTAGACATAGCCTGCTGTTGGTCTGAAGCTTCTTGGTGGTTTTCTATTGCATTGAGATCACTAGGAATTCTCCCTCTAACCATGGCGAATGAAGAAAGAGCTACGAAAGCTAACGGGCAGAAAGGTGACGAAACTGAAGATGAGCCCCTCTTTCTAGCGCCAAAAATGTTAATGTCAGAAAATGGTTTCCTTAGTCAACGAGGTTGTTTTCGGGCCCAAGCTGCAGTTTTGAACGGTCAATGGAATGCATGTAAAGCGGTAAGAATGAGGAGGAGAGGTTAGAGGCGAGGAGAAGAGGCACGGAAGATTTTAGAGTGGTTCGACCCAAAAAGATGCCTACGTCCACTGTTCACTCTCTCACTATTTTGGCAGAATAACGACACTCAAGATCGGATCCCTCTTTTATAGTGAAATTCGTCCCCTATTTATAGAGAAATGGGACATGCTACAGTAAAACAAAATAAAACAAAAATAAGCAGTTAACTACAGTTACAATAATGGACAACATTTAATGCGCCGAGATCTTAATTAATGCGGCTGACAGTGCATTAAATGCGGTCGAAAATACATTAAATAGGCCGAATCCGTCGCTTTTAAAGTCTACGCGAGGGAGATTTCTGATGACTGGGTCGGATATGTCATGATGGGCTATCGAGATGGTGATCACAGCTTTTGGTGGATATAGCGTGCATGGCACGTCTTGGAACTGTACTCTGCATGGCATTGTTGACTTCTGTTGACTTGGGACTCTTAAGAGCAAGGCGGGGATGGATCTTTCAGCAGATGGAGTACCAAGTCAGTTTAGAGAACAAGTGAATCTCTGACAAGTCTGGCTACTTGGAGAGTCACGGAGGCGGATTATGAGCTAGCACGTCCGCAGCTAGTCATGGCAGTGAGGCGAGCAATATCGTGAGTGTAGGAACCGGTACGCGGCAACGCTCAGAGATTAGTTATTAGCTCAATCGGATCATCTTGGGTGAGAAGGACTTGTTGAACATTTTTTATGGATGGTTCCACCCGGCGGATATCTTGTACGGACAAAATGGGCGAATAGCCGGACGATCAATCATGGCGGATGATCTGACGAGCAGGCTTAGCGGACACGACTGGCGGCCAGCGATCAGTCTGAGCGATAGAGCCAACGATCAGCGATCAGGACCAGCGGTCAAACTGAGCAAACAAAGTTGACGGAGAGACTGACGGTCTGAATGGCGGATAGAGATAGCGGTCAGAGTCAACTCTCAGAATAGGCGCCTACGGTCAGAATCAACGGTCAGGCTGAGCGTAGGCGATCAGCGGTCATGGCAAGCGGTCATAAGAGGGCCCTCCGTCAGAAAGGCGGATTGGAAGAGATGGCAGATAATTGGGCTTTCTAGCCACTGGGCCTGCACTGTAGATCTTTCTGGGCCCGATTATTTTGATCGCTAAATTATCCACAACAATAGGAAAAATAAATAATAATATATGTATGCATGTCATGTTATAATACAACGAATAGACATTCTCTATTCTATATGACATATTTTATGCATGATCATGGTATCAACAAATTATTCAATCATCATATAATTAATAATTTAAATAAATAATATATGATTGATTGGGTTCTTTGGCTTTGATGATCTAAATATAATTTTAAATATTACAAAATTTGTCCAAGACATTCCTTAGTCTTCAAGGTCTTGATGGGCTATCAAATTAAATTCAATTTAATTATCAAGAAGCTTTATAAAATGGATTGGGTCAAAGCCCGTTTCTTGATTTTTTGAACCCAAGAATTATTGTCCAATCTCATAGACAATTTAAGAAAAATTATGAATTTAGTGAAAATTCAAAATCTTCAAAAATATGATAGAACGGAATTACGAAAACATAGAGGCTATTTGTAAAATATCCATGTGATTGCCAAGTGTTGGATGCACAAGCATGCAACAACATGCTATGTGTGCAACAATTGCACTTTCACTAGAGTATAACAATCACACATGTGCTCTGCAAACAATGACCATGCATCATGTGTGCCATGTGTCGCGTGCATAAGCATTCACGCTACTGTGCTTAATGCACAAACAAAGCAAGTGGAACAATTACACTTACAGTGTATTGCATTGATGCTGCCAAGTGTGGCACATATGAGCGAGCACACTTTTATGCATGACGAATGAACTAGTGCAACAATTGCACAAACCACGCATTGCAACGATGCACGTGCAACACTGCCGCTTGATTGCAGCGCACTAGATCATGCAACAAGTCTAGTCGCACGCATCACATGCATAAAACCCGCAGCCCCACATCCGACAAGTTCTTGCACACAACCTATTCAATTGCAATTTTTTTTTTTTTTTTCGCCCAAAATTCAGCAGCAAATCTTCATAAAGTTGAAACCCTAAAACTATGAATTACCAAAAAAAAAAAAAAAAGAAAAAGAAATTGCCGCAAATGTCTTACAAATTTAATCAAATTAAATTAGCCAAAAAATCATACAAGTAATGATCAATCCATGCAAATCTTATTCATCAATATGAATAAATAAAAATATGTATATTATCAAATAATTAGTGCCTAATCTTATGATATACAAAAAATCATAATCAAGAGAAAATTCACTAATTATTAAATCAAATATTAAACTAGCAAAATCGGGCTCTGATACCAATTGAATAGAAAAATCGATTTTAATATGAATGCGGAAACATAGATTTTAAAAAATTTTTCAAACATGAATTGATGCTAATAGTAACAATTAAATAATTAAATTAATAAGATTGAATCTTATCTTGCATAAAGATTAAATTGATCAATTTTGATTCGTAAATTATTTACCTCTCGATCTTCTTTGTTATGACTCTTCACAAAAAAAACTGTATGTGGGCACAATCTCGAAGAATCAGATCACGAAATATTTTCATAAAAGAAAATTAAGTAGAAAAAAAAAACAATTATCTTGATTTCTTTTGAGATTGGACAATATAGTATTTTTAATTATTAAAAACTTTTTTATTCAAGTAGTGAAAAATTCTCTCTTGTTGCCAACATAAAACACTCTTTTATAATGGTAAACTAGTGTTTTTCAATTTAACAATAAATTTAATTTCCTTTTTAAATTAAAAGACTTAGTTCCTATCCAATATGGAATCAAATTCCTTTTTGGGTTGGAACTTTTACTTTTAATTTAATATGAAATCTAATTCCTATTAAATTAAAACTCTTTTAATTTAATTTAATATTGAATCTAATTTCGATTAAATTAAATTAAATTTTTCATTAATTAATTAAATGATTTTTTTTATTAAATTAAATGATTCTAAATCATAATTAATTTAATGACACCATTTAGAATTGAACCTATAACCTCTGGCAAATAATTAAATAATGGTACCAAGCATAATTTTCTTCTTATTAAATTAAATGATTCCACATCACAATTAATTTAATGACACTATTTAGAATTGAACCTATAACCTTTGACAGATAATTTAAAAATTAACAATTAATTATATAATTACATATATTTAAATAATCACATTATTTAAATAATTCATGAACGTGTCCATAAAATTTATATGTGACACTAATAATTAGATAATCCAATTATATTCTTTCATTTATTTATTTATGTGACTATAAGCTAATAAAGGGACCAAATGGATCTAAATTTGAGCTCCAATAATATTGAAATTATTAACTAAACTTTTTATTAATAATTCATTATTATTAACTTTAGAATTATTTTACTAAAAACTTAAGGTTGCATTCTCAAAATTATAGATGTTTTACACAATCTGAATTTTCAGTGCTTATCAATTTAATCATTTCATATGGTTCAATCTTTCACGAGTAATTCATAATTAAAGCTAGGTCATTAAAGTCTATATACCTCTCTAATTATATCTTGTTTCATTAAATACTGTTGATTCTTTAATGAACAATATATATAACAATTTATGAATTTATCTTTCTGTGTACTCATAAACAGCAAGTTGAGTGCTCTTATTGTTTAAGACCCAAATCAACACTTAAGAGAACTACTTATCTAGTTCTCGCAAGAATGAATGGATTCCACTATTATGTATAATGTTTTCAACTACTTATTAAATCATATCTCCAAAATACGAAGTTTATTGGCCGTAAATCTATAACAATCTCACACATATAAATCAAAAGATATGACTCAACAAATAAGGATCCATAAAATACTCAGAATTAATATCAATTTATATATGATTATTTAGTTAATAAATATGAATTTTTTTGTTTAACGGATATTAATAAGAAATTCATTTTTATCGTGGTCCAGTCCTATATAATCTTTATTATATAAAGTACTTCCATTTTCATGTCGCCACATGGACGATCCCAAATAAACTCATCGTATCAAATACGAAATTGACCGCAATTGTAGATTTACCATAAATAAAATACCCAACTTTATTTATTTTTTACGAACTCTTCAGATTCCTAATCTTAAACTAAATCCTTTTGTATATATTATTTATTTATTTAATTTAATATTACATAAGTAATCATAGATGTTACATGATATTCGTACGAAGTAAACATTTTATAAATGTACATAAATTAAATAAAATAAGCATTGTTCATTTATGATTTATTTTAAACATTTACAAATTACAAGCTCCTGGAGTATAAACCTTAACATATGAGGCTCATATTGGTGAAACAGTCACTACCCAATTTGAGTTAGCTTGCCGAAAACATGCCCCCATGTCGGGTAAGGCCATTGAAGAGAGGCTCGACTCAGCTTGTATCCATCACCAACATGAATTCTTTATATTAATAAATATAAGAATAATACTGAAATTTAAAAAAAAAAAAAAAAAAAAATAATAATGATTTGGGGATGCACGTTCAATTTTAAAGTGTTGGAAATATTTCGTTCTTGTTGGATTTAATTGTAGTCCAACTGTACCTTAAATTTTAAGTGGAACGAAATTTTAAGCAAGCCCAAACTGAGAATTCATGCAGCCCAAATTGAATTTGGAAATTGAAGGAGAGAGATTGAAATGAGAATAAAACAAATTGGGTAAGATAAAAAAATACAGAATGAAAGCCGAGACAGAGATAGAATGAAAATGAAAATGACAAAGGAAATGGACAAATGTCCAATACGTTGCCACTTGCAAAGCCAATGAAACATGTGTTGTCAGACAATGCAAATAGTCAAACCAGCCATATAGAGACAGAAAATTAGAAAGAAAGAGAGACATAGAAATCAAAGCAGTGTCAGTAAAGTGAAGCAAATGGCAGCCGTGCCCTCTGACTCCTTGTCTTAATTTGTTTCATCAAAGGCAATTAATGAAAGTGGTTATTAATTTATTAATAAACAAGATCATTAGTTTTAAATAAATTTTTTATGTGGCCGGCGGAAACAATAGAGCTTACGGCTCAGCCATAAAGCCTTAATTTATACAGGTGTTTTAGCGAGGAAGCACTCAAGATTGGTTTTATATAAACTCACATAGTTTGTTCGAGTTTGTATCTCCAAAATTAATCAAAAGACACTAAGAAATGGTGGTGGCCTCCGCGTCCGCAGCTTGCAGAGTAATGGTGGTCATACAGGCTACTCTGTTTGTATGCAATAGTGCATCTGAATTGGAAAAAGAAGCTCTTGTTAACAGCAGTTGGTGGACTACTGACAGAATTAGTAGCAACAATTCGGATCATTGCAAGTGGACTGGTATTACTTGCAATGAAGAAGGAAGCATCTATTGGATATCCTTGGATGGCCATAGAATAAGAAGAGAGCTTGGAAGTTTCAACTTCTCTTGTTTTCCGAACTTGGAACATTTTAGCGTTCTTTCTTGTAATCTGTATGGAAGCATTCCCTCAGAGATTGGTGCTCTTTCAAAACTCCAGCTCCTTGACCTGACCTTAAATCATATTACAGGTGAGAAACATTTCGAAGCTGACTCTCATACTATGTTTCTTTATATTTTGACTGACACTTTTACTATGTGCAGGATCTATTCCTCAAGAAATTGGGAACTTGACGAGTCTGGTCCGGCTGCGTTTGGGTTGGAACAGACTCAGTGGTTCTATCCCCTTAACGTTGTTTCATTTGACAAAGTTGACAAGATTCTTGGCCTACAATAACCAACTTACCGGTTTACTACCTCCGGAAGTTGGGAAACTTAGGAGTTTGATGAGTCTTGATGTGAGTTATAACAACTTAATAGGACCGATTCCTTCAACTCTTGCCCAATTATCCAATTTGTCCTACTTGGATCTTCATTCTAACCAATTCAACGACACCATTCCTCTAGAAATAGGGAGCAATAGAAATCTAATTCATCTGGATCTCTCAGACAACAACATACATAGCAACATTCCACATGAGCTTACCCAATTAAACCATCTTGAATATCTCGACCTTTCCACAAACAAACTTTTTGGCCAAATACCATCTACAGTGGGAAGACTCGTTAACCTCACAAATTTGGACCTCTCTGGTAATAATCTTAGCGGTCTCATTCCAACCGAGATAGGGAATTGCTTAAAATTAGAAACCTTGGATTTGAGCAATAATTCATTAAATGGATGCATTCCATTAGAGATTGTCAACCTTAATCGAACACTGCATCGGCTTGATTTAGGATATAATCTTATCAATGGGGAAATACCTTCCCAGCTTGGAGAAATGCCATTTTTGCAGTACTTGAATCTCTCACACAATAAGCTTTTTGGCAAGGTTCCAATTACATTGCAATGTAATTTTCGAGAAGAAAATTTTGCAGGCAACAAAGATTTACATAAATTGTCAGCATGCCTACCACGTGATCATTCAATCAATAGAATGCAAAAGATCATCCAATTTATTAGAATTCTTCTTCCCGTGGCTATATTTCTTACATCCTTAATTTGTGCAGTCTTTTTTCTCCACAAGCGTAAGGGTAAAATGGCTAATCATAAAACAAGATCATCCAAAAGTGGAGAAGCGTTCTCGATATGGAATTATGATGGTAGAATTGTATACGAAGATATCATAAAAGCCACGGAAGATTTCGATATCAAGTTTTGTATTGGAACAGGAGGCTATGGTAGTGTATACAAAGTGCAGCTGCCCAATGGTGAATTGTTTGCTTTGAAGAAACTTCACTCTTCGGAAAGTGAGGATCCAATTTTTGAAAAAAGCTTCCAAAGTGAAATTCGTGTACTATCCAAAATACGACATCGAAATATTGTGAAGCTTTATGGATTCTGTTTGCATCATAAAAGCATGTTCTTGGTTTACGAGTATATTGAGAGAGGCAGCTTGTTTTGTGTTCTATCCAATGATGATGAAGCCGTTGAATTGGACTGGACAAAAAGAGTGAATGTTGTCAAGGGTGTAGCTTATGCTTTGTCTTATTTACATCATAATTGTACATCCACGATTGTTCATCGTGACATATCTAGCAACAACATCCTACTAAACTCGCAATTTGAGGCTTTTGTTGCTGACTTTGGTACAGCTAGACTTCTACATTCTAATTTATCTTCAAATAATACTGCACTGGCAGGTACTTATGGGTATATTGCTCCAGGTAAACCCCATAAATCATTTTCATGTTTCTCAATTAATATTTTGTTTTCTCGATCTAAAGTTTTTTACGTCTTTTGTAGAACTCGCCTACACGATACTTGTTACAGATAAATGTGATATCTATAGTTTTGGAGTGGTGGCACTAGAAATATTAATGGGAAGGCATCCTGGTGAACTCCTATCATTCTTATCATCATCATCATCATCATCATATGATAAAAAAATGAAATTGATTGATTTATTAGATCAACGCCTCTTGCCCCCAGTTGATCAAATGATAGTGCGGGATATACTTCTTGTTGCAATTATTGCATTTGCATGCTTGCGTTCTAAGCCAAAGTTACGGCCGACAATGCAATGTGTGTCTCAACAATTTCTGGCTCGAAGGATACCTCTTGATACAAAATCATTTCAAGAAATTTCTGTCTCCCAACTCCAAAACCAAGAAATGTTTTTGATTGATGAGCAGTGTAAGGATATGTAACTAATAATGGAGTTGATGTTACGATCGAAGCATGTAACTTAGTTTTCCACATGGTCGATTTGTCAAGAAAAGCTTCTTTTTTTTTTTTTTTTGGCTTGGGTAAGCTAATTTTCTTGTGTTTATTAATCTAGTAAATTAGATGATGGTCTATTTAAGCAAATTTGTTTCTTTCTTGTCAATAAATCATTGTGAGTGTGTGCTAGTGATGAATTAAATTTTGTAACACTCTATGGTGAAATTGAAAGGAAAATACAATGGGCACATAGCAAATTTTCACGAGATCAGTTTGTGAGAGAAGCTTAGTTGATGCTTGACATGAAATTGCATATTGAGACATTAACGGAGCCAAAATTTTATTATTTGTTTTGGAGAAGAAATTGATGCTTCTTAATTGCCTTTTTCGCTCTCTTGAATTGATGAAGAAAGAATCTTTAAAGTTTACGTAATGATGTAATCACTTATGTTGTATGGTAGAAAAATAGACATTCGCTTAATATGGCTGTAGCTGGTAGATTAAACCAGTAGAACCAATATAATATCTCACGTATATTATTTATTTATTTTCTTTTGGAATAGGAAGCCAATCTTTTGTGCTTTTCAATAATGTAACATAAAGATGCTTTGGTGCACACTTTGAGTGCATGCACTAGGCCAATAACTTCATTTTATGTAACGTAAGTAATTTATATTATTAAATAGTTTTTGGGCTAATAAAATTATTTGTTAAATACTAATTGATAGAGAAAAAAAAAAAGTCCATATTTAACATACACCTTAAAAATTTCAAACTCCTACACTTCATATGTAAAGCCCCAAATTTCCTTTTTTTATGAGAAATAAAATTTTTCAGATGAATAGTATTTTTAGATGAATAGCGATCAGGTGAATAATGATTTTTTAGGAAACATACCCCGAAAGTCGAAAATGTCTAGAATAGGTATTAAAGTTTAAAGAAACTAAAACGAACCAAAAATGAGTTCGTATGAGTAGATATTAAGAGCTCCAAAGATTTTTAGACGATAATACCCTTTTTGGAGAATAATGAATATTAATGATTCAACACCCATTTGAATTTTTTTTAAAGTATGAAATTGAGAAATAAAATATTCAATCAGAGTATCACATGGTCAATTAGATAATTGAATGACTATGAAATATTTTCGAAAATTATTTAGGCATGAATGAGAATTAAATTCATTAAAGGGTAAAGTTGTAACACTCTTCGCCCGACTTCCATTACGGTCGGAAATCCGAAACGGAGAACGTTACTTTCCTAATAAATCCATTTCTGTTTCTTTAAAAAAAACTATTATCATTCTTAAGCTCGTTACCAATAGATGAATTTTTTTTTTATAAAACATAAATCCGACAGAGTTCTCTCTGTTTTTATGAAATCCCAAAATCCGTTTCTTGTAATTAAAACTCTAACATTTCTAAAACATCAAATTAAGCAATTTTC
Organism: Dimocarpus longan; assembly: GCA_022984855.1. Classification (NCBI taxonomy): domain Eukaryota; kingdom Viridiplantae; phylum Streptophyta; class Magnoliopsida; order Sapindales; family Sapindaceae; genus Dimocarpus; species Dimocarpus longan. The sequence continues at coordinate 3,454,856 of CM041026.1, forward strand.
ATTCGGACTTTCCATCTAATTTCAAAACACTTCATTACTCATATATTTCATAAACGTTTATATACATACATTCTCAAAAGTAAACTTTTACTTAGTAAACATAAACTTTTTACATATAGAATATTGTTATAATTAAGTGAAATACAATAATTTACATAAATATACATATATCCCAAAAATGCATGATCATATGCAATATATCTATATATCTACCAAAAGCGTAGAAGGGATGGTGACTATTTGAGCCTTCGCATGCAAGCTATTTCCCCTGTCTGCAGATGGAGTCAAAAGATTCAACCTGCGTGCGGTAAACCAACGCGCTAAGTATAATTGCTTAATAGGTATACACATAATCTAATTTCTCAATTTCATATATAATTTCATTCGTAACTAAAAGCATTCTAACTTTAACATTCATAAATATATATATATATATACGTTGCATAAAAATACTTAAACATAGAGTTCACAATTTTTCGAGTTCAACATATTTCAAAACATTGAACATTTCATTTCACATAACATTTTTCATTTCATTGCTCATAACATTTTTCAGTACCCTTAGTAAACTTATATTCGATACTCATGTATTGGTATATGGGTTTCCGGCATCGGGCACGTGGTAACTTCCAGTCGGAATAACGGTCGACCCCGGCATCGACCGCTCGGTGATTATCCACCGGGTCGTATATTATATCACATAATCGTTCGGGACCGGACACGTGGTGCCTCTCATAGTCCATAATGAATCAATTTAGTATAAGCAAATAAACGGTGCAGCTGCTGATTTCCCTATTGACATGTCAATTACCAATTTTCATTTATCGATATCTAAGTTTACAAGGGCTATTTACAACATAACGTTTATATCACATTTTACACTTTGGTTTTAGTACCAAGATTTTCATAACAAATCAATTCCGCTTTTCCTTTCAAGTATAGGCAAATAGGTTTGTAAATGCATTGCATTAAAACGATATATCAATCTCATTTAATAAAATCACTTCACAATGAAAACACTTTCAAGTAAAATTAAAGATAATGTGTATACCGACCTCAAACGGATTCGATCTTTAAATCGAATACTCCCTTACGCTTTACCCTTATTCTTTGGTTGAGAATCCGGTTCGCTGGGTTCTCCTTGACCTTTCAATAAAAAAAAACATAATGAAAGTTTATTTAATATATTTCTAGCGTTAGTTAGAGCACTATAACTATATGCTTTTCTATAATGCATCCTAAACACTTCCGTTTGATATCAATTCAAAACAGTTTATAATATCCTTTTTATGACTGTCTTTCTCGTATTGAAAATAACCTCAAAACAGCCCATTAAAATAGTTTATGACAGTCCAACAATCAATACGAAAACAGCATTTAATGAACTCAAAACAGCACGTAAGACAGTTCTAAAATCAGCATATAACAGCCCTTAAAAACATTTTGTTACACCGCACTTTAACAGCTCATGACTAGCACATTTACAACTCATATAATAACACCTTAACAGCTCATTTATATAGCATGAAAACAGCTTTTAAAGCACTCAATAACAGCCGTTAATTGTGCATAAAAACTGCACACAAAATAGCTTTTAAGTTTCACAAAATCTGCACATAAAAAAAGTCCACAAAACAGCCCTTTCACGAAGCAAAAACAGTTTATCCAAACTATTCGAAACATTTCGCGTAGCAACACAATCGAATTCCATTCAATTCGCAACATTCTTTTCTAACCAGTCCATCATGCAATCTCATAATCATTCTCATCATATTTATTCACTTGAATTACATCTATAAGCACTCAACATCTGGCATACTAATCAGAATTTATTCGATGTAAAATCGCAACTAACACATTTGAATTCACAGACAACTTGCTCGAAACACTAGATAACGATCTATCAATATTCAAATAACTTTTCAATACTCTAAAGTACATCGTTGCGAATCATTTTTCATGTCGACGATTTCGAAACTAAAAGCAAAACATAACAGCCCATACTATTCAAACATAACAGCCTCTATACAGATTTCGTAACGCACTTTCAATATCAAAATTCATTCGCAAAAACGTCAAAACTTAATCAAACGAACCTCTGCACTAACGAGGTTCTAAATCCTATATCCCAAATATGTCAACATTAATTTATTCCATATCTTAATCCTAAATATTTTTCATCCGAAACGGAAACCATAAATCTAGAACTTACCTCTCCACAAGCGTTTCGAAAGCTTCGAAAACTAGCACGAAGGGCTGTTTATATTAATTTCCTTATCCGCGAGCTTCCTTCAATCAAAAATAACATGCAACCAATAAAATTCATCCAAACGTCAACACGAAACCAAACGGAATAGCATTTACCTTTGTATGAGCTGTTCTTCACTTCAAAACAGCTCTCAAACGTTCGCGACGGCCAAGCAGAGCCAAAATCACTCACGACAGTAGCTTGTATATGCTGATTCCCTTCAAAAACAACACCCACACTTCCTTGACAGCAATTTAATGCCAACGAAAACTCACAACAGTAGCTCACCCACAGTAGCAACTCTCACGGTAGCAGCTCCCCTCAAGGCCTGGCAGCAGCTCCACTCAAGGCCTGACAGCAGCTCCACGGCAGCAGCTCTCACGATCTGGCAGCAGCAGATCTTTTATCCTTACTTGCATGCAAGATCAGATTCACTATCGGGAATGCTTAGAGGACACATGCAGCTGTCGATCTACACTGGTGGGTTCTCGGCAGCAGCACCAGCTCCTCACGGTCGGACAGCATTTCACGCTAGCAGCTCCTCACTCGGCGACAGCAGCTCACAACCTCCTCTTGCTTGCATGCACGGCTCCCTGGTCCAGATTAGCTCCTGGATTGCTTAGATACAACATGCAACTGCTGGCCTTGAAGGATTACTCTCCAATCTGGTCTTCCTCCTTTCACTCTCGGCTCTCTTTCACGAGCAGCATCTCTCACTCTCTTAGTTTTTGCTTGAACTTGGAGGCCGATTGCCTTTTGGTTCTCTCTTTCTAATGTTCTCTCATTCGGATTTGAGATTATATGGTGACTGATGTGGACTGAGTATGTTTTGCTTTAGTTTTTACTTCACTCTCTCATTTTTTATTTCAGTTTTGCTTAACATGGGGTGTTGACCGAATGCTTTTATTGGCTTTCTTCACTTTTTAATATATATATTTTATCTCCAATTGGACATTTGTCATGCAAGAATTAAATCTCAAGCCACTTGTCTTTCCATGCATGATCTCCCATGCATCAACTTTAATGCATTCATTTCACGCTTTACGGATTTCGCTTTTCGCTCGGATTCGCTTCTAGTCTACCTAGAAATTTAATAAAAATCCAATTACTCATCCGGATCCAAACGGATAATTAATTACATCATCCCTTAATTAATAATCACATTTAATAAATTATTTGGATACCGAAATAGCATGTTACAAAAGTAGACATTTTCAAATTCAAGCACACATGGATTATATGTGAGCACATGGAATAAAAACTAGAAGCACAATCCATTGGAAACAAAATGAACCAATGAGAGAAGACCACATAGAAGTTACTATTTTAACTAATCAATTAGCATGCAACTAAAAATTTTGTGGGATTTAGTTAGTTTGATGACTAGTTAGCCATGGACCAATCACATGTCATTATTTGTAACTAAGGACTTATTTGATATTATGAAAATAGTTCAAGGGCATTTTGGTCAATTAATAGAGACCTATATAAAGTTGAATTTACATGAAATGAAAAAAAAAAATTGAAACGAAAAAAATTGAGAGAGGAAGGGTAAGGTTCGGTCAAAGGAGGAAGAAGAAGAACAAGAAAGATTTGATCATTTGTGGATGTCAAACTCCATTCATCTTCACTAAATGTGTGTTAGGATAAAACTTGAGCAAAGAAAGTGAAGAGATAGTGGTAAGTAAGTTGATTTTTTATGGTGTTTTGATGGTTTCTTGGATGTATGATAACTTGATGAATTTATGTAATTTTTGGTATGTTTAGAAGTAGATTACCTTATATTCAAGTGTAGAATTGAAATGAAGCTTAAAGAAAGCAATTAGACAAGGAAGTGATTAAGGTATGTATTCTATGTTTTTATGCAATTTTGCAAAGAAATTTAAATTGAGTTGGTATTAGATGATTATTGATGTGATTTTAATGCCTTTGGTAGTTATGAAAATGAAAGAATTAGGTTGGATGCCTTAGGTGCAAAAAATTTGATCAATATGACATTTTGGTGTTCAAGTGGAAATTTAATCATTTTGATGTGTTTTCATGAGGTTATGCATGTAATTAAACAAGTTTGCACAAAGAAAATGAAAAGAAAAGAATGCTATGATGTGAGTGTAAGTTATGCTAAGTATATGGATTATGATGTATATAATATTTTAAATTGAATTTGGGTAAATAACGGTGATTGACATTGATTTCATATAATTAGGGTAATATATTCTAAATTAGAATGTGCTTTGAAGTTGAGAAGGAAGCAAAGGAATCAAGGGAGAATTTTTGAAGGTCATTCTAGTTAATTTGAGGCAAACTGAGTGTAAAATTATTTTTATAAAATGTTAAATGCATTTTTACTATACTTTAAAGTGCTTTTATAAATGTTAAAGTATTATGAAATTGAAATGAGTTTTATTAAAGATGTTAGTTTATAAATATCTTTATATACTTTTGTAAAGAAAATGTTTATAGCATAAATTATCGAAACAATATATTTTATGCTTTTAGCAACAATTTGAAATATTATGTCTTCATGATTGATTATTTTTAGTATAAGAGCTAAATTCTTAAAGTATAATTGAAGAAAATTTTCAAGATCAATGGTTATCCTAATCCCCACGATATGACTGAGAATTGATCGTACCTTATGTGCATATGGCATGTCATTGTGGGGGGGCGTATCACTAGTTGTGGGGGAATTAAGTCTGTCGTGTTGCCTTCTACACGTTTTAAGATATTATGATTAATACCCTATGTAAGGTAAGGTAACATTCCGTAGTGTAGTAGTTTATGACTGAGATGGATTGTCTCCACTACTGGTGATCTAAGATCGGTCGGTGTGATATGATTTCCCTGGGTTCTATTGAATACATATTTCATGAATGATGTTATTCTTTATATGCCTATGTTAATATTTTAGATGGATTTTAATGATGTATGTATTTATGTTTTCAAATAGATTTACATTGACGAGACCCTTCTCGAATTCCTCCTCTGAACCCGAGAAAAACCCCGTAGCACTGATAGAACTCCAATGAACCCTAACTTTGGCCCGAAGAAATCCCGACAAAGCATCGAAACTTACTTTAATTTGTTTTATAGCTCGTTTAATAGGTGGCAAAGGTAAAAATTTGTCATTTTTCTAATGGGAATTCAGCAGCATGCCAGCTGTTTATTAAACCATACCACCCTGCAAATTCAAAAAAGAACTTAAAAACACTTCTATGCAATCAATCTCAACTACCAAGGGTCTCCGACCCGCATCCCAAAACCAATTTCACCATAAAAACCATAATTACAAAATAAGATAAAAAAAAACTAAAGCTTTTCAACTTTCATCTTCATAAAACGACTTTATAAAATCTATGCATCCAAAAACTAATATTTACATTTACAATTTCCACCATGATTTAATTCAAAATATGCACATGACATAAACATAAAATATACAAGGTAGTAGAGGTTATATGTCAGTCCATCTGTGCGTCCGTCTGAGCCTCGTTTGTTGGACGACTCACTCCTGTATGATTTGCTCTTGCACCTGAGGGAGAATTTTTAAGAAACACATTAAAAATAAATTGTGAGTAAAACTCAGTGAGAATTACATTTTAATAAAACTAAAGAATAACAGTTTTGTTCTTTTCTAAAATACTTTATTGAAACTCGTTCGAAAACTGTTTTTCAAGTTCGTTCTTGTTGGCACGTAATTTTGGTCAACCCGGTTCTTGAAGCTCAATACATGCGAAACAGCAATTAACAAACAAGACAACAATGACTAGAATCAAAACAAACAAGACACAATGAATTTTACGTGGTTCGGTAAAGTAATGACCTACGTTTACAACTGTCACTCTTATTCTCTCAGAGTAATAGTATATATTTCTTAGTTAGGGTTTTGCAATGAATTCGATCCTCTATTTATAGAGGAGATGTTACAATTTGAATAGGTCTAAGAATCTTATAGATAAGGCAAAAAATAATATACATTAATTAAGATAATATCTCTCAAGATTATCTCCACCGTATCTGTAACAATTGTCGTGATTTGATTTGCAAGAAAATAGGCAAGTTTACTCCTTTCCTGAATCAAACTTAAACTGATTCAGCCTTCTAAAAGGTCAACTGGTCAAATTTAACGAATACCTTGAGCGAACAAACTACTCAAGCGATCAGATATTGCACTTGGTGAGCAAATTGTCCAAGTAATCTGCCTCTACAACTAGCGATCAAACAAGAATACCTCCTGATCACTCCGATGGCCTTTGAAAGATACCATCGAGCAGTTCTTGACCACGACCAGATTCGCTTAGCGACCATAACTCACGACCAAGCTGCCATGTGACCAAACACACGTTCAAACGATACAATCAGTCACATAGTAGCTAAAACGATCAACCATTCGATTAGATGCGCTCGGGTCCACAAGCTAAGAAACGACCACATCTCCATTTTTTGGCCTTTGACTAATTGACCAACCTCTTGGGCTTCTTCTTATACAATAATATACTGGGCTCATCTTTGGGCCTATTTTAGCCAATTTTCTATGACCGTAAAAATGCCCATAACACTATCTCCTTGCTTTCAGTACATTCCTTGCACTCGAAGCAACGAGCTCATTCTCGAGGCAATTTTGGCGGGATCCGTTATGTTGCTCTTCAAATACTGTCTTATCCCGTGACACGCGGCACTCCTCTAGGCGTTAGTTTACTACATGTCACATGTCGTGCGCTATTAATGCGCATTTAATGCACGTCTCCTCACTAGTTGCGCATAATGACGAAATCACGGCTTTCGTGCTGCACTACTAGATTAATGACGGTTACACAGCTGTCTTGATCTGACGGCTAAGGCTTCAAGATGACGGCTATATATGAACCTTTAGTCGCTTCATTTCCTGCCTTTACCAGTCATTTTCAAGAACAGACGTCTCTTTGTCTTCAACTTTCTCTCGTCTGCTATCGCTTGTTCTACATCGTTTTTTTCTTTGTCACCGGAATCCTCCATTCTCAAGGTAAACGTCCATGACTTTCCTTGATCTTTTCAGTTATGATTTTTTCTTGCATTGTTGGATTATATATGTAAACTTGTTCTTACGCTCGTATGAACATTCCTATTTGCATTCTCGGCATGATAAAATCTGAAGAACTTGAATATACGCTTACTTGATTGTGTAAACCATATATATGTATACCATTTCTTGTTTGTAGCCACCTAATATCCCAACCTGGTCGAGTTGGGAGTTTGTTGATGTTTGATAATGTCTGTAACCTATTAGGCTTTTAAATAAGGCTTCATTGCACTCGGTAGCCCCTTGTACGAGCGACTTGATCTTTAGAAAAATAAAAATAGCCTTAAACATTGCATTATGGTTTACTGTTTGCGACCCGACCCCTTCATCATTTTTATAGATGTCTAGTCATAGTCGTTGCGGTCACAAAGTGGGGCCAGCTGATGTGGATCCCGAGGAAGAACTTGACAAAGTCAGAAATACTGATAACGCGACCTCTCAGAGTGGTAAGGCCACATCAGAGCCTTCAGAGCACCATAATCCTCCTGCTCGCTCCCTCTTTTTCAGACACAAATCTTCTCTTAGCCCCAGCGAGCTTGAATCCATCGCTAAGGATTTCTCCGTGCCTTCTGGGTGTTGGGCTATGGTACCGAAAACCCATTACCATGCAGCCTATCCTCCAAAGGGATTCTTTTCTATTAACCATCGACACATAGAAGTTGGCTTCAGATTTTCAGTCCATCATTACCTGGTCGACCTTTTAAACGATCTTAAGCTCGCCCCATTTCAACTCACTCCCAATTCCTATGCACACCTTATTGCCCTTGCTTCAATTTTTCTTAAAAACGGTCTTCCTCCACCAACTCCTGCAATGATTCAACACATCTTTCTTTTTAAAAGCACAATGGGCCCCAAAATTAGAGAAAAAAGATGGTTTTACTATACATCGGCCCGAAATTCTCCCTACAAAGTGAACCTTCCAAAGGGGGTTTGTAAATCTAATATAGGCGACTACAAGACGCGCATGTTTTATGCGTCTTGTCTCTCTTTGTCAAACCTTAAAAACTTTTCATTTTACTCTTCTCCTAGTAAGTATGTCTTTATATTACTATTTTGCATACGTACTGCTCGTTATTAATATTTACTTTCGTGCAGACGTTGCTAAGAGTGAAATCGCGCTGTCAGATGAGGAGTTAGCTTTGCTGCACAGATTTTCGAAGGTGAAACCCTTTCGGAAGACCAACCGCCGTCTGTACACCTCCTTCAATTACACGACTCACTCCTCCGGCTCACCAAAAGTTGTTTGACAAGCGTTCCGACTTAGGGGCTCGTAAAGATAAAGAAATTTCCTCCGCTTTTGAGGCCTTTGGGAAGGAAATACCGAGCCTACAAGAAAGCCAATCTTCAACAATGGTGCAGCTTCACTTTGAGCAATCCCTTCCTGGAAAAGCTCCTCTTCCAAAGAAAACTGACCAGCCTGCAAGAAGTTCTGATTCCCAAATGACCACAACAGCTACCACAGGGTCGGGTATTGAAAAGGATTCCGTTGCACCCTCTATTTGTGGCATGAGACATAACTCAATAGGGAAGAAACCCTCGAGCAAAGACGTCCCTAAGGAGTCCCATGCACGATCAGCTCCTACTGCCATTGCTCACTTGCTCCATGCCCCTAGAGCGTTGATAAAGACAAGAGGGTTACAAAACCGAGGGTTGCAGAACCCTCGTCAAAGTGCCAAAAAACACTGGGGAAGGAGCCTGTTGTCGAAGAACAGATCCATGACTTCGACGCGGGAATATATTATAATGATCTCTTGGATCGCGCCCCCCAATTTTTTGGTATGAAGAAACCCGCCCTTTACAATAAGAAGGTGAAGGGCGAGAGGCCGATCAACTATTTGGGTTTCCACAATCTTCTCGTAAGTTTTCGCATTTATTACTGTCACTTTTATTTGCTTTTTCGTCCTTCATTGCCTTACTAACATCTCGTTTCAGGCATCCATAGCCTACATGAAGCTACTCAGAGAAATTTTTGATTGGCCTGAGGAGAAAGCTACCATGGCAGCAGCCATAAACTCCCTAGAGGATAAGAAGAACAAAATCGAGGGCAAAGCGGACTTCTTCAAACAAGAGGCTGAATAATCCCAAAAGACCATTCATGCCCTGGAGCAGAAACTTGAAAAGTCCATCAATCAAAGAGAAGGTCTGAGGGAGGCCATGAAATACTGAGACGCCTCAATCAATTTGCTAAAAGAAGAAGGCAAAGATCTGAAGAAGAAACTCCATATTGCTGAAGACTTGGATAAGAAGCAAAAAGAAGAAATCAAGAGACTGAAAGAGGAGCTAGCCTTGCGTGAGCATAGAGCTGACGAAGCTAGGAAGACTATTGAATTGATGCGGCAGGAGGTAATATCGACCAAAGAAGAATTAGCCCGAGAACAGAGACGCACTAAAACCTTAATCAGAGAGGCGGAGGAAAGAATGGGAAGTCTATTTTTATACAACTTATGGCTTAAGCGGCCAAAAGTTGACATCTCGTTCTTTGGCCCGGAAGCCGTGGAAGAAGTAAAAATGTACGCAACAAGGGCTGCTCAAAAGGCTCAATTAGAAGCCAGTCTTTCAGCTTCCCAATCAGACCCAACCCGTTCTACCTTAGAGGCGCTCCCAAATCAGCCAGAGAGTCCTACTCCTGCAGCATCGCTCAGTGGAACTTCTTAAAACTTGATTCCCTCTTCTGATCACACTCCACCAGCTCATCCAAGACCTTCTTCAAGCTCTTCCTAGCTAATTGTTATTGAGGATGAAGGCAAAGCTTCTACAGAGGCCACAGGCGAGCAGGATATTCCTCTTAGAAACACTTAGAAAATTTTTAATTCTTTTAGCTTTATTTGTAACATAATTCCTTCAGCTCGTGAACGTTAATGTAATTTGTTTCTTTTATCTGCTTCTCACTTCCTTGTCTTTTGCTAATATTAAATGATGAGCAACTCTGACCGCTAATCAAATCTGATTGTAATAACATATCTGAAGCAAGTATCAACTAAGTTGCAATGCTCATATTTCACATGATAATGAGATCGTTTGGCTCTTCCAGAGTTTGTAAAAGTTTACAGGCAGTATTGGTTCCTCTCAGCATATAAATCCACGGATCAAATATTCATTCCAGAGCTTACTCGCTCATAGGCTACATAGATCTTCTATGATTATTTTATAAGTCTATAGGCCATAAGCATTCTTTCCAGAGCTTGGTCGCTCACAGACTATACTGGGACCTTCCAGGATACTTTTAGTTCACAAATAATGATTACTCCTTCTAAAGCCCGGTTACTCACAGGTAGTAATCATATCTTCCAAAGCATTGGCTTACAGGTATCAATTGCACCTTCCAGAGTCTACTCACTCACAGGTAGCAATTGAACTTTCTAAAACATGAGTAGAAAAAACAAAACGTACTGCTCAGTAGGGATAAATACGACCAGAATTGCTTTGCCAAGAGATTCTTTATTGATGAATTGACTGTGTTCATACAAGTCAGATAAAATAAATAAATCAAACAAAATATGAGCTAAATAATTCAAACATAATATGGCCGAAGATTCTCGGCGTTCCATGCTCGGGGGACTTTTGCCCCATTTAAGTTAGTCAGGTGGTAAGCTCCGTTTTCCAGACTACCTTTTACAACATAAGGGCCTTCCCAGTTTGGGCCAAGAGTTTCATCACCGGCTTTTCGAGTCGCTAGTAGAATGAGACGCAAGACCAGATCACCAAGCTTGAAGCTCCGAACTCGGACTTTCCTGTTATAAAACCTAGCGACTCTTTATTGATAAACTGTAACTCTCATTCGAGCTTCATCTCTCACTTCCTCAAGCAGATCCAAATTAGCCGCGAGCAGTTGATCGTTCTCTTCCTGTCTGAATGTTACTCTTCATTGGCTAGTGACCTTATACTCTGCTAGAATCATTGCTTCCGATCTATACACCAACGAGAAAGGAGTTTCTCCTGTGGTGTTGCGAGCAGTTGTTCTGTAAGCCCACAACACCTTCTGCAATTCATCCACCTAAGTTCCTTTCCTTGCTTCCAGCTTTGTCTTCAACCTTTGCTTGATAATCTTGTTCACTACTTCAATCTACCCGTTTGCTTGAGGGTGGTCCACAGCTGAAAAGCTCTTCCTGATCCCAAGATCTCTGCAAAACCTTTGAAACTGCTCGCTGCTAAACTGGGTTCCTTATCTGTCACGATCTGCTGAGAAACTCCAAACCTGTAAATAATATACTCCCAGACAAACTTCTTAGTTTTCCTGGTAGATATTTCCGCAAGCTCTTTAGCCTCTGCCAACTTTGTAAAACAATCCACCGCCACAATGGCATGCTTGCATTTTCCTCGAGCTGTCGGGAGTGGACCGATCAGATCCATGCCCCAAATAGCAAAAGGCCATGGACTGACCATTTGTCACAAGAAACCTGGTGGAACTCGCGGCACCTTGGTGAAACTCTGGCACTTATCACACTTCTTGACCATCTCAATCGCGTCTTGCTTCATTGTTGGCCAATAAAATCCCTGTCAAAGAGCCTTCTGAGCCAAAGACAGCCCCCCGACATGATTACCACAGTGTCTCGTATGGATGTCTTCAAGGACGATCTGGTAGTCTATGCCATCAATGCACTTGAGTAATGGGGTCGAGAACCCACCCTCTCTTGTAAAACCTATCATCGTAGATGCAATACTGGGCTGCTCGAGCTCGAAGACGACGAGCTTCTAGCTTATCCTTAGGCAATCTTCCATTCTATAAGTACTCAACCAAAAGATTCATCCAAGAATCTTACGCCACAATAATCGCCATCATCCTGTCCCGTGGTTCTATGGTCGGGATCGACAGAACCTCCATTGGTACAACCTCCATGAAATCTGTATCTTTTGTTATGGTAAGGTGGGCTAATGCGTCCGCATAAGAGTTCTGTGATCGTGGAACATGGGGCACCTTATATCTTTCAAACACCGCCAACATCTCCCGGACTTTTTGCAAATAAATAGCCATCTTGGATCCCTTGGCCTGATACTCCTCTCAGACTTGGCACACGACGAGCTGGGAGTTACTATATATCCTTATTCGTTCTGCTCGTGCCTCCTTGGCCAACCTCAGCCGTACTAACAGTGCTTTGTACTCGGTCTCATTATTGGTGGCCTTAAATTCTAACCTTAAAGCACATAAAATTCTATGGCCCTCTGGGCTTATCAGCATCACTCCTGCCCCAGCCTTCTGCTCGCTTGAGAATCCATCCACGTACAACTCCCAAAACAGGCCTTTAGAGGATTCAGCCTCCTCATTCCCTAACCCCGTAAATTCAGCCACAAAATCTGCTAGCACCTACCCCTTAATCGCTGTCCAGGGCTTGAACTCTATTTCAAACTGGGCAAGCTCGATTACCCATTTGAATAAACGACTGAATGTGTCAAGCTTTTGAAGAATATGCTTCAATGGGTACTAGTCGAGACTTTAATTGTATGAGCTTGGAAGTAAGGGCGAAGCTTTCTTGATGCCACCACCAAACAGTATGCAAGTTTTTCCATTGGAGTATATCTAATCTCTACATCGAGCAATCTCTTGCTTATATAGTATACAGGAAGTTACGTCCTATTCTCCTAGCGGACTAAAGCCATACTAAGGGCATGCTGAGTAACCCCTAGATAAACGACAAATTTCTTCCCTTCTACTGGCTTAGAAAGCAATGGTGCTCGGCCTATGTATTCTTTTAGTTGTTGAAAAGCCGCTTCAGATTCCTCAATCTACTGAAAGTTCCTTGCTTTCTTTAACACCTCAAAGAATGGGATGCATCTGTCTGTTAATTTAGATATCAATCTGCTGAGAGCGGTGACCTGGCCATTCAAGCTCTGCACTTCTTTGATCTTAGTGGACGACTTCATGTCAATAAAAGCTTTAATCTTCTCGAAGTTTGCTTCAATTCCTCTATTGTTGACCATAAAACCCAAAAACTTGCTCGAGACTACTCCAAATGCACACGTCAAGGATTCAACTTCATTTGGAATTTCCTCAAGATCTGGAACATTTCTCCCAGGTCGGGCACATGCTCATATACTTGCTTGGACTTCACCAACATATCATCTACATAAACCTCCATCGTTCTGCTAGTAAGATCTTTAAACATCATATTTACTAGCCGTTGGTAGGTTGCTCCAGCATTCTTCAACCCGAACGGCATCACTTTATAGCAATAAAGCCCACGATCAGTGATGAATGAAGTATACTCCTCATCATCAGGGTTCATTGGGATCTGGTTATACCCCTAGTAAGCATTCATAAAACTGAGGAGCTGATGACCAGCGGTACCATCAACGAGCTGATCGATCCTTGGCAAAGGGAAACTCTCCTTCGGATATGCCTTGTTTAGATCAGTGAAGTTGATACAAGTCCTCCACTTTCCGTTCTTCTTCTTTACCAGAATAGGATTTGCTACCCATATTAGGTAATGAGCCTCCCTTATGAATCCGTTCACTAGGAGTTTCTCTACTTTTTCTCTAAGCTCTTCATAACGCTCTTTTGTCATTGGCCTCCTCTTCTGACAAACTGGCCGATGGTGAGGATTGATGTTTAACTCGTGTGACATCACATCCGGACTAATCTCCATCATATCTTCGTGATTCTAAGCAAAGACATCTAGGTTCTCTTTCAAAAAATCAGTAAGGTGTGCCTTAACATTTGGGGGTAAATCCTTCCCCACTTTCAAGCACCACTCAGCATCCTGCTTACTGATTTGCACATCTTCGAGCTCTTCTATAGGACCTATTGCTCGGTCTGCATCTATTTCCCTTAGATCCAGGTCCTAGCTCATTCCCCTTGTACTAACTGGTCGCGGTATTTCTTCGGCCACCATATTGACCTTCTTCCCTTTAACCCCCACCTTCACTGTGTCTTTATAACATCTCCTCGCCAATTCCTGCTCTCCTCGCATACATCGTACTCCATTTGGCATGGGAAACTTAACTGTAAGGGTTCTGGTTGATATTACCATGTCTAAGTCATTCATGGCCGGTCTTCCGAGGATGACATTGTATGCTGATGAGCAATCAATGATCACGAAATCAACCAACGTCATGGCCTATTGATCTGAATCTCTTACAGTAAGGGGGAGTTTGATTTGCCCTACTAGTACAATTGCATCTCTAGTAAATTCGAAGAGAGGTTCAGGAGATGGTGTTAACTGCTCGGACCTCAACCCCATCTATTCAAAGCAACTCCTATACATCACATTTACTGAGCTGTCTGTGTCCATCATTGTAGGGTCCGGGATTTGCCTATACTGGGCCCCCCTCGGGCTGGCCCAGGTTTGCCCATCTCCCACTCACTAGGTACTGTCCCTGGCCAAGGGATTTGCTTCGCCTCCCCAGCTGCTCGAACCCACCACCTGGCCATTGGTTAAATGGATTCTTAGAGCAAAGCTGGTACCAATTGAGCTAGTGGCTCAATTGGTACCAGCTTTGCTCTAAGAATCCATTTAACCAATGGCCAGGTGGTGGGTTCGAGCAGCTGGGGAGGTGAAGCAAATCCCTTGGCCAGGGACAGTACCTAGTGAGTGGGAGAGGGGCAAACCTAAGCCAGCCCGAGGGGGGCCCAGTATAGGCAAATCCCGGACCCTACAATCATGATTCTCCTCACTTCGGCATTTCCAATCCTTGCCCTGATGACCAGTGCGTCATTTTGGGGCCAGCGTACACCTCTATCATCTTCTTCATTGAACACAATGCCAACTAAAGTTACTCTGGATCTTTTTGCTGGCCTTTCCGTCTCGCTATGTCCCGTCAGCAGAATACGACTAGCTTCTCGCACATAGCGCTTTTGTGATCTGTTTAATGTCCCTGTATGTGCAGCCCATCATGAATAGTAAAAATGATTCTTATTATTGGCATATGGTCCTGATTGGCTATCTGTTGAGGTTGTTGCTCGGCAGGTTGTTAAGTCAGATCAGGACGTTCCTGTGCTGGTTGATATCTTTACTGGGGACGCTAATTCTCTGGTCGCACCATATACTCCCTTAAGTGACCTCTCCTGCTCAGTTCATTTATTGCGTTCTTGAGTTCTCTACACTGGGAAGTATAATGCCCATTTTCCCTATAACAGGTACAATACCTCCTCGAATCTTGAAACTTTCTCGGGATATTTGTAGGACTAGGCTTCCTGAAATTCTCCCGTCTTTTCTCTGCTTCAAATATTCTGTCCTGCCTTTCAGTTCCAGATGCTGTAATTCTGGTAGCGATCTGGAGGCACCTTTCTTCTAGGCTCATTCCTCGCTCCAACAATCAGGTAAAGATCTGGAGGCACCTTTCTTCTAGGCTCATTCCTCGCCCGCTTCGCTACCTGATTGCTAGAGCGATTTCTGTTATTGCTCTCTTCGTTCCCACCTTGACTTCTCTTCTTTCCTTGGTGAGAACTGCTCGCTCCGTTCTTCTAATCACTGGGTCTTCTTGACCCAAAAGTTTCTTCCCAGCGAATATCCTTCGCTGCCCGATCATAACACTAGCCAAGATCTTTTATGGGGGATTTTATCGTGCAAAATCGCAAGTGGACAAGTCGAACAAGTAATATAATGATGAGAAAAATATCGTCCCACAAAGATTGTTATTAATTAATGCCCAAAATTAAAATAACTCAACTTTTATTTGGCAAACGAAATTGGAGGTGAAAACTACAACTAAATTTAAATACAAATGTAAATAAATAAAAATTAATTCAATGAATGAAAATTCTAAGGTTCTGATTTTACCATAACTAATCTGTTCCTCCCCATTGTTCTTTTTAACAAAAATTAATTATCCAGTTGCTAGTTGAGATTCCTTGAATTATTCACATAGCCCCTCCCGAGGTCTAAGAAAAATATCCTATAAAGTTTAACTACTATGTCCCGATGTAAGTTAAAACATTAATTGATTTATTAAGATTTATGGATCTCTTTTATAGACTACACAAACCATGCAGGTATATTCCTATCTTATATGTAATTTATGACATTCAATACAATGAACTAGACATATAAATCAGCTTTCGCTATCATTATGATTAACAATTCAACTAAATAGTGATAAGTTATGTAGAAGCATTAAGCAGAGTATTAAATGCATCAACCAAAATAAAAAAATCCTTAATTAAATTGAACAAAGGATTGAAACATCAAAATTAGCCTACATCATAACCTTAGAAAAATAAATATACTCCATATTAAAATTTACAAAGACTAGAAAATTAAACATAATAAAAGATAAGAAAACTTAGTGAATTGAAGTTTCGCCGTAGAATTTCTTCCTCTACTTTGCTCCTCATCTCCAATCTCTCTCTCTCTTTCTCTAAACTACTTGTTTTGGTTTTTGATGAGAACCTTGGAATGGTGATTCGAAGGCCTATTTATAGGCAAAGTTCACTTCCAATTACATCATCGTATGCATCATCTTTTCTTAATTTTCCACTCTTCTGCATCATAGCTTACATCATGGTTCACCTACCTCATTCAAGTCAACTTTCATATTATATCATGGCTTACATCATGGTTCACCTACCCCATGCAAGTCAACTTTCATATGACATCATTGCTTATATCATAATTTTCATTATATCATTCCTTACATCAGCATGACATAATATTTATTTTTAGAATATTTGATCTTTAAACTGTGATAACTTCTTTATGCGATCTCTGATTCGAGTCATTCTTGAAGTGATGAACTGCTTCGAATGACATTCATTTTCTAGCGATGATATTATCTCGAACAATGGCACTTGGAAGGGTTCACATACGTTTTTTCACCAATTTTATTCTAAAAATAAAAATACAAAAATATGAAATAATTTACTTAATAATAATAAAAATATCAAGAGCTAAGTAAGAATTCAAGTTTAAAAAGATAAAATAATTCTATAAAAATAGAGTTATCACACCCCCAAACTTTAGATTTTGCTTGTCCTCAAGCAAAACTAAAACTAACAACCTAAACTAAAAAAACACAAAAATTAAAAAGACAATCCATTTTCGTAGGTAAACACGATGACATTGAGCGTATGCCATAAGCCTTTAAACCCTAGGTTTTCATAGTAGGAGGAGTTATGTCTTCTAAGGGTTTGCCAGTAACGATACCTACAAATGTTAAAAGATTCCACCCATAACTCATTAACATCTCACTAAATACAAATTAACAGAAGTCTCATACATGTATGATCTTGTATTAGGACTAAGGATAAGTCACTAATGATCTAAAACAGAATCATCAACAATCTCACACCACTCTCAAAGCAATTTTATTTCGAAACACCATATTCACACTTTATGGACTTATATCGCATCGACTCTAATCCTCACAAGATATCTCTCATAACTCTCATGAATCCTGAAGCAAACACTCATGCAATTATATGAGATATAGATTATGTAAAGGCATAGCAAACGTCATTTACATCACATATGAATATAGACGTTTAAAAAGAACCGCACTTTTAAGTGAATAGATCCCATGATTGGAATCAAATACTAAGAACGTAGATAAAGCATGATGACATACTTCAAATCTCAAATTGGACTTCCTCTTGAATATCAATAGGCTTTATTAAACAGTATTTGGGTTATGGTTAATTGATATGTATAAAATTTTAAGGTACAGATTCAACAAGAACTTAAGATCATATCAAAGTAATTCATTTATTCTTTTTAATTTATCACACTTCTCATTTCTTTTTTTTTTTTGAATCACAATGCTATTTAGAAGCACATCATATAAATGTTAACACTTCAATTCCCTTTTCCTCTTTTACTGTATAGCATAATCCCAAACTTCATAAGGTATGACTATTTAAAGGCTCAATAGGGTTATTTAATAAAGGTAAACAGAGAAAAATATTTAAAGTATTTGGCTTAAAAAGGTTTATGATATGTCTCAATTCAAAGTAGGCTTTTGTGGAGTAAAAATTACCTATATCACTTCTAAGAAGTCGATCCAATTTTCAAATTAAAGCAACTTATATTATCTACAATGATGATTTGTTCTTTAGTATTTAATGCAAAACCTATAGAGATCATCTATTAAGAACAAAGTGAAGAGTGTTTAAAAGTAGAAACAAATTAATCTCCCAAAAAGAAACGTTTAAAAAGCTCAAATCTTCACCAAAGGTAATCTCCACTAATAGTCCACAATTCATGTAAACATGATAGTCATCCCCTTAATTAACTAAGATCATGACATTCAAAAGTCTCAAATCATGCAAAGATGTTCATGGCTATTCCTTAGTAAAGATATTCAACCAAAAACATGCATTAAGACTCCATTAATAAACACAAAGTAATTAGTCAACTTGTTAAGGTAGAGAAAAAAATAATAATGAAAATTTTTGCAATTTTTTTTTAATGAAAACAAATATACGTATCAAGAGCACAAAAGTATTCCTTATTCTGCCATCTTTTGGTTTCAACTCGAACTAGTTTTTGAATATTATGGTTTTAATAATAACAAACTCTACCCCCAAACTTATTTGAGACAGTGTCCCCAATGTCTAGTAAGATAAAAAGAAGAAAAACTCAAATGAAAATGCTATTAATAAAACCATAGGGTAAGAAAGTTACAACCGGAGATTAAGATCCAATGCACGCTTCTTGTTACCGCTTGCTTCAGAATCCCAAACTACCTGTGACATGATTGGATCAACTTCGGGCACAAAGTCTTGTAGTTGGTCAATCAGTTCATCAGCACTTCAAGCTGAGACTAGAATACGCCAGTTTGCTTGAGTCATAAAACCCTGTGCCACAGCATGATCAAGAAAAGTCAATAAACCATCATAGAAACCGTTAGCATTAAGCAAACCTAATGGCCTTTTGTGAATGTTGAGATGGGCCCAGGATGCAATGTTGAAGATTTCTTCAAACGTTTCCAAACCACCAGTTAAGTCGATAGAGGCATCAGCATTGAGTAACATGTACGCCATTCGACTGTGTATGCTCGTAACATGAAACTCATTACTTATACTCATACCAATGATATCTCTCCTTTCAGCCAAAGGCTTTACTACGATACCTAGGATTCTACTACCTGTAACATTTGCAGTTACCGCAACAGAACCCCTCAATCCTAAACTACCTCCCCCATACACCAAATCTATGTTTTAGGCAGCTAAAGTCTTACCAAGTTCAACTGCTGCTTTTAAATATTGTATACTCATACCAAACTTCGGGCTACAAAAAACACAGATGGTTTTGAATTTACTACTCGAGGTCTCTGTCATTTTTTTTTTCATACAAAACTAATTATTTGTTATCAGCAATGAACACTCATTTAAAGAAAAGAAAAGAGTAAAAGAACAGTTCTACGATGCTAAACAATTGTGATTAGGGGGAAAAGAAAATGTTAGGTGTAGAAATGTCAAAAAGAAAGCACAATCTTAAAAAAAAAAAAAAATTAAAAGAAGTCGCTAAAAATACAAAATTCAAAATGTTAGGTAAAGAAATGTCAAAAAGTAAACACAATTATCGAAAAAATTTGAAATCAACTAAAAAAAATTCCAAAATAGTAAGTGAAGAAATGTCAAAAGTAAACACAATAATAAAAAAAATTTGAAACGAGCTAAAATCCAAAATGATAGGTAAAGAAATGTCAAAAAAGTAAATATAATTATCGAAAAGGTTTGAAACAAGCTGTTAAACAAAGAAAAAAAAATGATGCTATAATAGTTGTGATTGTGACTCACATCTTCCTCTGGTTTTACGTCTAGAAACGGCTTAAACACCTTCTATGAATTGAGGATCGGCTTCCCATCCAGTTTTCTTATAAACTGGCAAACAGGATCTTTTAAAGTCAAATTCCCAAGACTATAACACTGTTTCTCTTTACTGAATAACTCCCATAAATCTAAAAGAATGCGTTGAACTTTCCCATAAGGATGCGTCTCAAGAGTCTCAAGGATATTATCCAGAGACTCCTTACTCAACCCATCATTTATGCGTTTAAGTTTATCTTCTCGATTTATGGATAAATATCCAGGATTTTTATAGCGTGTGTCACAGTTCCATCTTGCACACTTATGGCAGACTCTCATTCTCTTAGGTCTCCTTTTCTTTGAGTAAGAATTTCTTCCCAATCCTGGTAAATATTTAATGAATGAATCATTCAACTCACCTGCTAGACGTACTTTAGCTTCAATGATCCATCGAATGTGCTCTGGAAGACCTAAACATGTTAATGTCCTCATTCTTTCAAGTCTACACTTATAAATCTTTCTGTGTACATCTTGAGGCAGAGTAGGGAAATGATTTTTCAGTGCTGTAAGACTTGCCTCCATCTCTGAAAGAGAAAAGAAAATTATCAAATAAAAACAATAACGCACAAACAAAAGAAAACTAGTTAAGGAAGAAAAACTTGGGTTGCCTCCCAAGAAGCGCTTAATTTATAGTCGTTAGCTTGACTGTTGAAAAATGCTTTAAATTAAGTTTGAAAGCGCAATAGTGGATTTCTGTTGAGGCTCTCCACCATCCATGTAAGCTTTAAGTCTTTTTCTGTTGACTTTGAATCGACGATCTAGAGTGAACTCCCTGTTTAGGATACGTTAATCATGCCACTTTTTGGTGCGTTCTTTGTAAAACTTAGCATTTTCTATAATACATTCATCCACTACATCTACCCTCATGCAGTTTCTAACATCATGTGGATGTTTGAGCGCTTTTAGCACATTAAAGGTTACTTTTTCATCTTGAACTCTTAGTATGAGTTGACCTTTCTGTACATCAATGAGAGTTCTTCTTGTTGCTAAGAATGACCTACCCAAGATGATGAGTATTTCCTAATATTCCTCCATGTCTAGCACAATGAAATCCGTAGGAAATATGAACTTATCCACTTTTACCGATACGTCTTCTATAATTCCCCTTGGATACTTGATTGATCAATCACCTAGCTACAACGATATTGTAGTAGGTTTTGCTTCTCTAAAGCTGAGTTTCTTGAAAACAGATAATGACATTAAGTTAATGCTTACACCAAGATCACATAATATTTTATCAAAGAATGAATCACCAATGGTGCAAGGAATTGTAAAACTCCCCGGATCTTTGAGTTTGGGTGGTAGCTTTTTCTGCAAGATTGCACTACATTCTTCGGTCAAAGCTACCTTTTCATGTTCTTCCAACTTCCTTTTATTTGATAGGATTTCCTTCATGAACTTCACATAACCGAGCATCTATTCCAAAGCATTTGCAAAAGGAATATTAATTTGTAGTTTCTTGAAAACTTCTAGAAATTTAGAAAATTGTTTATCCAGTTTCTGCTTGTGGAATCTCTGAGGGAAAGGTAATGGTGGTTTGTATGGTGTCGGATTGTCTGGAAACAACTTTGATTTTGGCTTCTTTGCTTCTTTTTGTTCAACCATCACTTCTTCTTCCATTTTGCTAGATTCTTCTTTTTCGTATGTTCTTTTTATAGGATCTTTCATTTTACCGCTTCGTAATGTGACAGCCTTAACGTGCTCCCTAAGATTGATCTCTATGTTGCTCGGTAGGGTTCCTTGAGGTCTTACAGTCAGCAGATTTAAGATTTAACCCATTTGTACCTCTAGATTTCGAATGGAAGCAGCTTGATTTTGGAGCGTGATGTCTGTTCTCGTTATAAATTGATTAGTACTTGCGGTGAGCTGAACGAGTGCTTCCTCAAACGATGGTTTGTTGGCCTACTGTTGTTAAAGTGGTGGCAGATATGGTTGTTTGGGTTGATCGTTGTTTTTCCATGAAAAGTTTGAATGATTCCTCCATCCTGGATTATATGTATTGGAGTATGGGTTATTTTGTTGTCTGTTGCCTATAAAAAATGCTTGACTTGTCTGGTCTTCATCGCACTGTCCGTTGAAATGGTCCCCTCCATAAAAATCACAAGATGCCGACTGAGTATGAAAGACATTAGCTGTTAAGTTTCCGAGTTGTTTGACTAATGTCTCGACCTGAGCGAAAAGTCTAGTTAAAACATCATTTTCTTGTATTCCGAAAACTTTTTTCGGAACTGCTCTTTCTGATGGCCATTGATAGGCATTTGCAACCATTTCCTCTAATAAGTCCCAAATGGCTTGATGAGGTTTTTCCAAAAGTGCTCCACCAATTGTGGCATCTACTAATGTTCTCGTGGAACTCCCCAAACCATTATAGAATGTGTGTAGCTGCAACCAGTCAGCAACTCCATAATGTGGGCACCTTCTTAGCAGATCTTTGAATCTTTCCCATGCTTCGTATAATGACTCTCCATCAAGTTGTCTAAATGTGGCTATCTCGGTTCGTAGTCTTGCAGTCTTGTCTCGTAGAAAGAATTTAGCCATAAATTTTTGTGCCAAGGTATCCCATGTGATAATACTCCCTGATGACAAAGAGTTGAGCCAGCTTTTGGCTTTGTCTCGAAGAGAGAACGGGAACAATCTCAATCAGTAACACCATTGTGCTTAAAAGTATCGCAGATCTCCAAAAAGCTGTCAATATGGGCATTTGCATCATCGTTTGGAGCCCCACCGAACTGGTTGTTTTGCACCATTTGGATAATTGTTGGCTTGATTTCAAAATTGTTTGCTGCAATTGTCGGTCGCCGTATTGCTTTACATTACCTATTGTGGGTAGAGTATAATCTCGTAATGCTCGAGTATTTTCAGCATTTATTGGTATAATGTTTTATACGTTGTTTGGTTTTTCAGCCATGTCAATGAGAGCAGTACTTGCAGCCTTCTTTGTTTCGTTCCGGTTCTTGCGGCAAGTTCTTTCAATTTCTAGATCAAATGATATCAAAACTTCGCCCCCAAGACTTTCTCCTACACCAAAAAAATCACAAACAATAAAGCAAATAAAATAAAAAATAAATAAATAAATGACCAAATTAAAATTTGAGTTACGTAGTATTAGAATTAATATAAACAAACAATCCCCGGCAACGGCGCCAAAAATTTATTGTGCAAAATTGCAAGTGGACAAGCCGAGCAAGTAATATAATGATGAGAAAAGTATCGTCCCACAAGGATTGTTGTTAATTAATGCCCAAAATTAAAATAACTCAACTTTTATTTGGCAAACCAAATTGGAGGTGAAAACTACAACTAAATTTAAATGCAAATGTAAATAAATAAAAATTAATTCAATGAATAAAAATTCTAAGAATCTGATTTCACCACAATTAATATGTTCCTCCCCTTTGTTCTTTTTAACAAAAATTAATTATCCAGTTGCTAGTCGAGATTCCCTGAATTATTTACATAGCCCCTCCCGAGATCTAAGGAAAATACCCTATAAAACTTAACTGTGATGTCCCCATGTAAGTTAAAACATTAATGGATTCATTAAGATTTTATAGATCTCTTTTATAGATTACACAAACCATGCAGGTATATTCCTATCCTATATGTAATTTATGACATTCAATACAATGAACTAGACACATAAATCAGCTTCCGCTATCATTATAATTAACAATTCAACTAAATAGTGATCAGTTATGTAGAAGCATTAAGCAGAGTATTAAATGCATCAACTAAGATAAAAAATCTTTAATTAAATTGAACAAATGATTGGAACATCAAAGTTAGGCTACATCATAACCTTAGAAAAATAAATCTACTCCATATTAAAATTTACAAAGACTAGAAAATTAAATATAATAAAAGATAAGAAAACTTAGTGAATTGAAGTTTCACCGTAGAATTTCTTCCTCTGCTTTGCTCCTCCTTTCCAAACTCTCTCTCTCTTTCTCTAAACTACTTGTTGTTTTTGTTTTTGATGAGATCCTTGGAATGGTGATTCTAAGGCCTATTTATAGGCAAAGTTCATCTCCAATTACATCATCGCATGCATAATCTTTTCTTAATTTTCCACCCTTCTGCATCATCGCTTACATCATGGTTTACCTACCTCATTCTAGTTAACTTTGATATTACATCATGGCTTACATCAGGGTTCACCTACCCCATACAAATCAACTTTCATATTACATCATTGCTTACATCATAATTTTCATTACATCATTCCTTACATCAGCATGACATAATATTTATTTTTAGAATACTCGATCTTTAAACTGTGATAACTTCATTATGCGATCTCTGATTCGAGTAATTCTTGAGGTGATGAACTGCTTCGAATGACATTTATTTTGTAGCGATGATCTTGTCTCGAACAATAGCACTTGGTGGGGTCTACATGCGCTTTTTCACCAATTTTATTCTGAAAATAAAAATACAAAAATATGAAATAATTTACTTAATAATAATAAAAATATCAAGAACTAAGTAAGAATTCAAGTTTAAAAAAAATAAAATAACTCTATAAAAATAGAGTTATCACATATAGAAGCTCTCATAAAGCTTCCCATATTTCCTAAGCCCTGCTAAGATTGCTGTTAGGATGCTCTCGTCTGAGGGATTCTCCACGTTGTTCACCTCGTTTCTGAACCTAGCAATGTAATCTTTTAATGACTTGTTCTGCTTCTGAAAAACCGTTGCTAGATGGCAAGTTGGCATGAGCTACTTTCTTAGTGCCTTGTATTGGTCAGTAAACTTCCTCTGGCATTCCTCCCAACTATTGATACTGCAAGCTGGAAGACCCCTCAACCATGCTCTTGGCACATTCCCCAATGTGGCTGGGAACACTCGGAACTTGACCAGAGGGTTGGATGTCTGTAGGTCCATCTGGACATTGAAAGCATCTAGATGGTCATATGGATCACTATCCCCGTTGTAGAGTGGGACACTTGGAAGCTTGAATCTTAGCGGTAATGACTCCATCTCAATTTCCCTTGTGAAAGGGGTTCTCTCTTCTCGTAACTCTGCTTGACCGCGGAGCCTAAGTCTCGCTTCCAATTGCTAGACCCTCTGCATTAATTCTTCTACCATTGGGTCCTGCCGCTCCATTCTTCTCGCAGGGGACCGATGACTCTTCCTGCTTTCTCTATTTCCTAAAAAACGATCACATGATCTCTCTCGATCAACGGGTATTCTTTCATGCGACCTGTTTCTTCTACGCGAGCTCTCTGCACTGTGCGACTCTCCTCGGCACACATGCTCCTCACTGCGTCCATGAATTCGCTCATTACCATGATCAACCTCTATGCGGCGGCTACCATCTTGGCTCACCCTTACACTCAGACTGGGTGGGCGAGGTGCTACTTCCTTTTCACGAGCCTGACGTCCGCCTCCTCTGGAGAGTAAATTTGAGGAACGGATGGAACCTACCGACTGTACCCTTGCTCCAATAGCCTCTTCTCTTCTGGCAGGTATGACATCCACTGGCTGGCGCTGAGGATCCATATTCTTGGGGACCGCCTGAGCCTGGGCTTGTGTCAGGGTCCTGATTGCCTCGGTCAATTGTGTCACTGTATTCTCCAACGCTTTCTAGCGTTGCTGCCAAATTGGTATAGCATCTCTGCTAGCAAGAGTCTGGTATAGGGGAAGTGAAGTCAAAGCTGCATTGGAAGTTCTTGCAGCGTGACCTTAGCCCTGGTGACCTTCTGATTGGTTAGCTTCTGATGCAACAGTCCTGGTTGTTTTGATCTTGGCCATATTAGCAAATCACAACTAAAACAAAATAGAAGTATTGAAAAGATTGCAGAGTCACAGTCTAGGCCCTCCTTCTAACGCCAAAAGATGTTGACACGTAATTTTGGTAAACCCGGTTCTTGAAGCCCAATACGTGCGAAACAATAATTAACAAACAAGACAACAATGACTAGAATCAAAACAAGCAGGACACAATAATTTTTACGTGGCTCAGCAAAGTAATGGCCTACGTCCATGACTATCACCCTTATTCTCTCATAGTAATAGTATATATTTCTTAGTTAGGGTTTTGCAATGAATTCGATTCTCTATTTATAGAGGAGATGTTACAATTTGAATAGGTCGAAGAATCTTACAGATAAGACAAAAAATAGTATACATTAATTGAGATAATATCTCCCAAGATTATCTCCACCGTATCTGCAGCAGTTGTTGTGATTTGATTTGCATGAAAATAGGCAAGTTGACTCCTTTCCTGAATCAAACTGATTCAGCCTTCTAGAAGGTCAACTGGTCAAATTTAATGAACACCTTGAGCGAACAGACTACTCAAGCGATCAGATATTGCACTCGGCGAGCAAATTGTCCAAGTAATCTGCCTCTACAACTAGCGATTAGACAAGAATACCTCCTGATCGCTCCGATAGCCTTTGAAGGATACCATCGAGCAGTTCTTGACCACGACTAGATTGGCTTAATGACCATAACTCATGACCAAGCTGCCATGTGACCAAACACGCGTTCAAACGATACAATCAGTCACATAGTAGCTAAAATGATCAACCATTCGATCAAATACACTCGGGTCCACAGGCTAAGAAAAGACCACATCTCCCTTCTTTGACCTTTGACTAATTGACCAGCCTCTTGGGTTTCTTCTTATACAATAATATACTAGGCTTATCTTTGGGCCTATTTCAGCCCATTTTCTATGACCGCAAAAATGCCCATAACAATTCTCAATATTTTTCTTCAACTTTCTCATTTTCTTGCCTTAATAGTAACCTAGAAAAACTACTCTTGTCGTGGCAGCATAAACTCTCTCGCTCACCATTAGGAATTAAGGAATCTGCCTTATGTAGTTGTCGATGCGTAAACTCTGGGCACGCGTTACCCTCTCGTAATCGGTTCGATCTACACTACCCTTATACGTGCAGAGGGTAACTCAACTGACTCTCTCTCTTAGGAGTCATCCAGACTCCACTCTCGGTTAGTGACCCTCTCATATCTACCGTATATGCATAGGATACTCAACTAGGATTTGGGTAAACCGTAAGCATAATAAAACTCTTTTTCTCAATATTCTAGAATAAACTCATTTTTAAGGTAGAAAGCCTAAAATCCTTACTTCTAGCATGTTCTTGGTATAAATATATACTCAACTCAAAACTCACATGCTAGAATTTCAATATAACTCCAATAAACAACTTAATTACATAATTGATAAATTCATATGAACAGTAAATAAAATGCATTTATTCATATATAAACAAGAAATAAAATTGAAATGAAATAACGCTTTAAATAACTAGTTTTCTACTCACGAAACGCCCTCTGACAAACGATGATTCTCCTCCGAAAGCCTCCGATACTTTCCACCTTCACCCTAAAACATTGAATGCTCATTTATAATCATTAAATTCATTAATACAAAGCTATAAATAGCTTCTAATACAAATAACTCTATATAATCCCCATTACGCCTAAACCTTCGTAATTGAGTTCTAACTTATTCCATGCTTTCAAAATCTGATTTCTTTTTATGAATTCTATTTATTATCACCTAGGAACACCTCGGTATGCTCGAAATAATTTTCTGAAGCTTGGAATGAAAAAATCCAAAATTAGATCCCCTTTGGCCGAATGCTACCTAGGGAGCAACCCCTAGGTTCTTTTCCTTCTGTTTTCACTCTAATCATCTCCCTAACTCGCGTTTAGGTCAGTCATGAAGCGAATTTAAAAAGAAACGACCGCCGGTGGGCATTCCTAACCAAAAATCACTTTTTTTCAATACTTTTTCATGTACATTTTTATCTAAAGTATGCAATCAACTTATTTATTTCACATTTAACATTCTTTCACTCAAATATGATCAAACATATTCATTTCAGGCATAAAAAAAAGACTTTTACATAAAATCCCTTAATGCCTTTCAACTAAGCTTAACAATACTCAACTTGTCTCTACACTTTAGTTTTCTCAATTCTATCACTTCTATATGGTTTCTTAGCCTAAAATATGTCTAAATTCAAGCTCAAAACATCGAATCAACAATAGCATCACAAAACCCTAACTTGGCCGTGACACACCCCTCACAAGCATCCTCATTTTTCTTTCAAATTCTATCACAATAATCATACCAAAATCATCACCAAACAACATAGTTTCAATCCATAAACTCAAATTAAGACTTGAAACATGATAGAGAATGGGTTTCTAGATATTGAAGTTGATTCAAGACATGAAACTCACCTCTTTAGACTTCAATCTCACTTCAAACTTGCACAACTAGCTTTGGTTGATGACAAGAATCAATTTGATGATAAAATACTTGAAGAAACTTATTTGATTTCCCTTGGTCTCCTTTCTTCCCTATGGCCAGCACTCAACCTCTCCTCTCTCTGTTTTTGAACTTGAGAATGGAATAGAAAAATGACATGAGAGCCTCTATTTATAGTGGGAAATTTTTAAAAAATAAAATAATTTCTTTTAATTACAACTTAACCCTTGAATTTTGCTTAATTCCATTTTGACCCCTAAATGGATAAGATCAATTTTAATTGGTCCACTCGTCACTTTAAAAACCACTTATTCAATCCACCAATCAAAAGATTCCAAATGACTCACTAAACACCAAAATTTCTATCACACTTGGTTAATTCTCATTGGATTAACTTTTATAACTTTTTGACTTTGGTTGTGAGCTTAACTCACCCTATACTTTCCCATATTATTCTCTAATACTCTTGGGTTCTCTAATCAACATTCTACTCGATGTGAAAATAAATTCAACTTTAAATAATACAATTGGAGTGATGCTAGTAAATCGTAAATAAAATCAAGGGTTTACATATATAAATGTGTATGACTGTAAGATTTATAATTTAGATAAATCATTAAGAATTTTAGATTTCTGAATATTTTTGGGAGGCACATTTGTAAGAAATATGTTTTTCATAACACTCACTGAACTCCTTTAGCTCACTCTTTTCTGTTTTGTTTTATGAAAACCTCTTTAGGTACAGAGACGAGTGCTTAGAGCAAGCAATCTCCAACGTAGAGTTAGGTGGGCACTTTCAACGATTGCCACTATGAAAATATTGTATATATTTTGATGTTTAGTAAATATGCATAATGTAAACGCTTTTGATTATATGCATAATAAAATATTTTAGAATTTGAAATTGTTTTTGGTTGAAATGTTTTAATTGTGGTTAAGCTTTAATTGTGAGGTGGACCTAAGGTTTAAATTGGAAGTGAAGAAGAATGTATGAATTTTGAAGTGTTTATAAATTGTTTTCAAGTGATTTGAAAATATTGGAAATATCAGAAAATAGCTGTTGTGCTAAAGAAAAAAAAAAAGAAAAATTTATCGCTTTAATTTCTAAACGATTTGAAATGGAAATATATCATGGGTTCACTCTACGGAGTCATTTAGAGTCATAGGTATAAAGACTATAAGGACTTGCATTGGGGTGCTAGGAGTGACTCCTTTTAGGTCCCTAAAAAGAAAATCCGGGTAGATTCCTTTCATCATATATAAGTAAATATAGCACAACATACATTATATTATTTTCATTAATTCTAGCTTTCTCTTCTCTACTTGATTAGTGACATGCTCAAACTTAAATTTTTAGTGGTTTAAGGGTTTGTTATTTAATATTATTCATCTAGAGATTTAGTAGATCTCTTGATTTATGTAGCCGTCCTAATCCTCTCACCTCTCTTGAGAAGTGATAGGACCCATCCCAACTCCTCTCAAGTCTAGAAGAATCTCGTGAAAACTGTGGTCTTTCGAATTGAAATATGGATTTACTAAAATTATTTTAGAAACATGTTCATAAATCTCATAGTCATTTTATAAATACAAACTGAACAAACTGAAAATCTTTATGTTTCTAATGATAGACCTTTATACTAGATATATAAAACATTCATAAAAATTCTAGAAAGGATATTTTGTTTCCAAAACTATTTTGGAAACATATTTATGGAATCTGATTAATTAAAAATAGTACACACTCATACAAAAATGTTTCTACTTAAATATAATTAATAATGCATTTTTGTCATCATCATGTGACCCTTCTCACGGTATACAATAATTTGCATAAACCTGCTACTAATATCTGAAAAAATAGGTTTTATAAAAAAAGTGAGCGCTAATGCTCAATGAGTGGATATAACTTTTCTAAAAATATTTCTAAATAAACCATAACATGTTACTTATAATGATAAATAATTTCATATCATAATAAAACTATAACAATTTGCATGAATCATCATTATATCTTTAATAAAATATATTTTGAAACTATTATCTACATAAAACTTCTTTGAAAACTATAAAAAATTATTCTAAATCTGGTTTATAAATCATAAACTTATCTAATCAAATATTTTCTGAAATCTCGGATCAAAACTTTTTTTAAATCTCTTTTGAACATTGCATAGGCTTCTCTGGTTTGACCACCATGCTTCAAGCCTCTATTGGACTTCTATCTATGGACTTATGACTCTTATACTCATGTGGTCCCCAATATCATTATAAAACTGCAAACATCTATAATATGAAAATCTCCACCAACTAATATTCGGGAAAATCAGGTCATACGTAATGAAAATACTTAACACGCACGTAAAGCTAGGGATAACATCTAGCTATACACATGCTGGACGACTATATGACTTCCCAGACATCTATCATACACGTGTTGAGCGACTTTCTAAGACTTACACATGTAAAGTCTATCTGACCGTTAGAGGGGAGAGTACAATCTTAGTCTTATGAAAAAATCTTTATTTTCATTCTCAAATCTCAAACAATTTCAAGATGCAAATATACATACTTCTCTTTCTGAATATATATATATATAATTCTAAATAAAAACTTTGATCAAAATCATAAACAGATATATTTTCTCAAAACATAATATAATATTACTATAAATATTCTAAGCATTTCTTATAATAAATTCAAGCCAAAAACATAATTTCTAATTAGAATTTCTTATATGTATACATATATACGAATTTATAATAAATTCTTATTTCAATCGTAATAATTGATAATCCAATTGTAAATCGTAATTCAAAATCTATAAACTCTTAAAACAATAATATTAGTATATGCATTATCAAATACGGTAACACGAAACTAAAAACGTACCCCGTTTCGGGCAGCAGAAATTGCCCTGGATACCAAAATTATTCAACTAATCGGAGTTCGGTCACCAATTACGAGACCAAACTTTCAATTAATAGTGTTAAATGTCATGCCCTTGTGTTCTCTCTATATTTTCACTCTTTATTTTCTAATTTCTGTATGTTATACTTAGTTTTCATCATTCATTCAAACTAATTGAAACTTCCCCTTTTATAACGGGTAACTGCCCAATGTTAGTTGTATTCTAACTGCTCCAACAATTATTTTATGGATTCTAGGTTTGGATTTGAGTCATCTTGGGTGGATCCAACCTATGACCTAAATAACCCAACATCTCTGACTCATACAAGATAAGCTAAACAGAATTCATAGAAAAAACACTGGTGACCCCTTTATGATAAGGAGTACATGCATTTATACAAACAAATATACTGTGTGACCTATGAACAATAATGTATGTGATGAGACTTGCTCTTTAAATCTACATTATACTTCTATACAAACGATTGAAATTTTGTTTGTTATTATATCCTAGATTTAATAGAACTTTATTTGTTCGAGTATGTTTAATCCTTTAACATAATATGCTCGATCTTCCAATATTCCATATAATCACAATTGTAATTTCAAATTACAAATTGTCATGACATGTAAGTAAAGGAACAATCTAGTCTCACTTTCATTCCTCAGTCAATAAAAATGACTGACATTATAGTTATGTCATATAAGCCCCATGATCATAGCCATAGAAAATATACTAATAATACAAACATCATTTTGCTATTTTGAGATAAAATGAATAGTTACTAAAGATAGGTAGAAGTTATACAAACTTCAATAGAACTTACATAATAAGGAATCAGGGATAAATTTACCCATTTTTCAGGTCGATCATAATAAGCACACACGATATGAAACGCATATTACACTGAATCTTGTCCTTCAATAAGAAGGAGTATGTCTTTTATATTGAAATTATTCATTATACATATCTTAGTTCAGACATTCTATTAGCGCCTAACCTGAGTTTCTAAAAGCTCATCTTTCAGGCGCTTTTATCAAGAAACTCACATCTGGCTTAATCAAGTTCTCATGATGGTGGGGATCCATCACGAGCAGTTCAATAATTGATTTTAGGTAGAATCTCATCTTGAGAACAGTCAAGGCAATATTTCATATATTTCAAGCTTTTAAGAGAATAACCTTATTTTTATTCAATGAAAATATATGTGTTTCATCTTAGCTTGTTGTCTTAGCAACCAAGGTAGTTGTATGTGTAAGAACATTAGTCTCAAACCTAATGACATACTTTCATATACAATCTTTATGAAATGAATATGTACTAGTTTTACATAACCAAATGGCGTATTTATTTATAAAGCAGATATAGCCAAACGTAACAATTATAGTATCAAAATCTACACAAACCTAAAGATCTATCATGTGACATAAATGCATCTCTTATCACAGCTTTTGTGAGTGAATCTACTGCCATCTTATATATAGATACATACTTAATCGTTACTTTTTTTTTATCACTATATCCCTAACGAAATTATACTTAGTTTTTATGTGTTTCGATTTACTATGATATTTCACATCTTTGGTACAGACAATTGCTATCTAACTATCACAATATATAGTAACTAGATTTTTTACATAAGTTTTGAATTTAGATCCTCTAAGTATCTTTTGAGTCAGATTGCTTTTTGGACTACTGCTAAACATGCTATAAATTTAGCTTCCATGGTGGATAGCACAATGCATGATACTTCTTGTTACTTTAAGAGATAACATCTTTGTTGAGCAAAAATGCATAACCTAATGTCGATTTTCACTCATCCAAATCACCTCCCCAATCAGCATTCATATACACAACAAATGCATGTTACCACCTTGGTAATAGAGGGAGTAATCAACAATCCCTTTCATATATGCTAATATACTTTTCACAGTAATCTAATATTTTTTTACCAATATTGGATTGATATATACTTACTAGTCTAATTACATAGTAGATATCAGGTCTCATACACATCATAATGTACATGAAACTTTTGATAGCACTAAAGGATTATTTGCATTTTTTCACACTCTTGTGAAGTCTTCGTGCAAATTTCATAACTAAAAGTTTAACCTTTCGAGTTCAAAGTACCCAAAGTTTACAATCAACCATGTAGAATCATTTGAGAATCTTTTGATGCATGGCTCTTGTAACAAAGCTAGAATTCTCCTAAAATGATCTCTATTAATTTTAACTTCTAAAATATACGTAGCTTCTTTCGTGTCTTTTATCTCGAAAGTTAAGGATAACTATAAAGGAAAGAATGGTTATCATAAACTCTTTATCATTTTTGGTTAATAGAATATCGTTCACATATAAAGATAGTATTATAAATTTATCTTTTACCTATTTGACATATACACAATAGTCCTTTTTCGTCATATGAAATCCATGTGACATGATTGTCTCATAGAAATGGAGGTACCATTATCTGGAGGATTGTTTCAAGTTATAAAACAATCTCATGAGCTTACAAACTTTCTGCTTGTAGCCTCTTGAAATGAAATTCACTGGCTATTACATGTAAATTTCTTCGTCCAGTTCTCTAATGAGAAATATTGTCTTTACATCCATCTGATGTAATTCTAAATTCATGTGTGCTATGATAACTAATATAAGGCGGATGGATACCATAAAGGCAAAGGTTTCTTCATAGTTGATACCCTTCTGTTGGGTATATCCTTCCGTTATTAACCTCGACTTATATCTCTCTATTAAGTCGTCTGTCTTATGTTTGATACGGATAACCCACTTGTTTCCAATGGCTTTCCAACCAAGCAATAAGTCAACTAAGTCTCAAACAGGGTTACTTTTCATTAACTCTATCTCTTTTTGTATAACTTTAATTCAAAATTTTCTAAAAGGTGAGTTGAGAGTCTTATTCACATTCTTTAGCTCATCATTATCATACGAAGCAAGCATAAAAACTTCCCTTTCAATCTTAAATCAGCGATGAGGAACTACCTTATGTTGCTTCTATGAGTTAATAACTTTGAGGGTACTAACTCGTTAGTCCTTTCACTCTCACTTGGAACAAATGAATGAGCTATTCTAATAACTCTTTCACTCCCACTAGGGATAGAGTATTCAAACAACTCTCTATCCTCCTCTAGCTAAGTGTTCACACGTGCAACATGATTCGAATCATTCAAATTGTAAAATTAAAATTCTTTTTCAACTTCACTTCTGCTAGAAAATTTATTCTCTAGAAAGTTCATATATTGTTACTCTAATTCAGTAATGTTTCCATCTAAGTTTTCTTCTATGAGTACATATCTTTTTGAGTGCTCGAAGTATCAAATAAAGATATATTTCTTTCCTTTAGCACCAACTTTCTAATATCTACTGGAAAGGTCATATACATATCCTGTGCACCCCCAAGGTCACATATAAGTAAAGTTAGGTTTCCTATCTGTCAATAATTCATAGAGTGTGGAAGATACTGACTTTGTAGAGAACTTATTCAGAATACAAGCAGCTATAATAGCACATCATCCCAGTAAAGTTCGTTTGTGCTATCATAGATCTTCCATCTCTAGTAATGTTCAATTCCTCCTTTCTGCTATACCATTTTTTTACGGTGTCCTAGAAATGGTCAAATATTTATCA
Source organism: Dimocarpus longan (assembly GCA_022984855.1). Lineage (NCBI taxonomy): Eukaryota > Viridiplantae > Streptophyta > Magnoliopsida > Sapindales > Sapindaceae > Dimocarpus > Dimocarpus longan. The sequence continues at coordinate 3,489,712 of CM041026.1, forward strand.
ATATCTTTCTCATGACATAATGTCTCAAATTGTTCAAAGAGATATTCTTGTCCTCGGTCAGTCCATAAGACCTTAACATTTATATCTAATTTATTCTCCATTAAGTTTAGATATAATCTAAAACAATCTAATACTTTAGATTTATGAGAGATTAGATAGATATGCCAAAACGAGTGTAGTCACTTATAAACGTTATAAAATATGATGCACAATTTCTTGCTCTTACATTTATTAGTCCACAGATATAAGAATGAATTAACTGCAATGAATTCCCAACCCTAATTCCTTTTTCAAATGTTTTTCTAGTTGTTTTTCCTACTAGACAGCTTTCACATATAGGCAAATCTATGTTATTAAAGAAACCTAAAAAAATCCCTCTTTGGTCAATCTATTCCTACAATTCTACCTGATATGCCCTAGCATGCTAAATATTAACATCAATATTGGTAACATTAGTGGAAGTAATAAGTGAAAAACAATCGTCATCATTAATAGTACCATCAAATTCGGTATTTAAGATTACGAAACCATTTAACAAATCTCCAGTACCAAAACAAATTAACAAATAAATTCTCAAATAGTTGTCATGAAAAGTTAAACTATATCCTAAACCTAGAAGGACTATCACAAGGATAAAACTCCATCGAATCTCTTGAGCATATAGAACATCATTAAGATACAATTGGCCACCCCGCATAATCACTTTACAGGTGCCAATTCCTTTTACTTCAATTTTTGAGTATTTCCCTATGTAGATCCATTTCGTTCCTCAGCTAATTTGACAGTACTCTACAAATCCTTCTTTATCTCTAACTTTGTTGTTTACGGCTTCTGAGTCTCTTTCATCTACTTAGTGCATTCATGAGAGAAATGATTGATGTTGCCATAGTTGAAACACTTCAACTTACTCTCATCCTTCATGAACTACCATGCTTACCCTCGTGGGTTTTTTGGTCTTACTCTTATCGGATTTAGGATTCTTTTTCCCTTTATTCCAATTCTTTTCTTGTCTCCTCTCTTGCGCTTAGAGCCAAAACCCTTACGCATGCTAAACTCGGTCAAATAAAGTTAACTCAAAGTCTCAACTGCCTCTTGGCACTCTTCTTCGAGTTCAACATGATGTGAGATATGTGAAACCTTCTAAGCTCTAAAAAAAGTAATTTCTGATAAATAGTATTTTCGGACGAAAAATTTCCGGATGAATAATGATTTTTTTTTTGGAAAATAACCTAAGAGGTCGAAAACGTCCGGAATAAGTAGAAAAGTGTAGAGAAACTGAAGCAGACTGAAATAGAGTCCGTTTGATTAAGTTTTAAGTGGTCCAAATGTAAATGTACGAAAATGCCCTTTATGGACGAAAATGAGTTTTAGTGAATTCTAGCCCAAACGAATTTTATGTAAAGCGTGAGAATGATTAATAAGGGACTTGATTAGAATATTTCATTGCCAATTTGAAGATTTGATGACTATGGAATATTTTTAGAATTTATTTAAGTATGATTGTATAAAATTAATAAATTAAGGGAAACTAAAGCGGAGCGAAGATAAGTTCTTTCGAATAATTTTTAAGCAATTCGAAATGTATTGGATGGAAGTACTCTGTTTGATTAGTGAACCGTATATAATATTGTAGAGAAAGAAAATAATTTTCAATACCCGAAAATGAAAATTGAATTTTAGTAGGATTCCGGATAGGACCGGAAATGATTTCGTCTCCGAAGCAATATAATAATTGTTTTTAGAGTCTGTAAGTGTTAATCGGATTTAATAAATTTTAGGATATAAAAATTTAGTATAATTAAATTTTCAGATGGACTGAAAACGATTTCAAATGTGGAAAGACGGAAATCATAAAATGTGAATAAATGCTTAAGACATATGGCATAAGAATTGGACACTTGGTGTGTAAATAAAGTATGATTGTATGGATGAGCAACATGTGTCAATAAGGGATGACAAAAGCTTGACATGTGGCATGAGATTGTGAAAAGTACATAAATTGTGATTGAAAGAAGAAGTATAACCTGAGACCAGGAAAAATCAAATTAAAAGGTGAAGCTAGTTTTCATTCGATCAACTTGAAGCTCAAAACCCGAGAGCCAAAATTCAAGTGAAGTCAAGAGAGAATTTATTCACTCGGTCATCAAGTAAGAAAACAATTAAAGAAGCCAAAACAAATTCAAAGAGAGAGAGAGAAGCTTTCAAAACCGAGAGCAAGCAATTTTTTTTTAAGAGACATCACCAAAAACCTATAAGCAAGACAAGTTGAATCATGAGAATCAAGAGAAGACCCATGAGCTGAAGTAGGATAGCGAGCTGAAGCAGGATCGCGAGCTAAAGCAGAACCGAGAGACTTGCAGCCGTAAAGGAAGAATAGAAGGCTATTCGATCAGTTGTAAGGGAGGAAAAAGGAAGAGGATCAACTGCAGATTTTAGCCCAAGAATTACCCAATTCATCCAAGTGGAAACCAAGCAAGAAAGAGCTAAGGAAAACAAGCTGAGTTATGTGAATTTAGTGATGATTTTCCAAGTTAGGCACTGTTTTGTTGCACATTTGAGTTAAGTTACATGAATGATTTCGTGCATGATAATATGTTGAATTGATGAGTTTGTAGAGTTAAAACGAAAAACCGAAAGTTGATGCGATTGTGGAATGTATGGGCTGTTATAGAACTATTTTTATGAATTGTATGGGTTGTTATTAAGCTGTTAATGATACAACCCAATCTTGGTGTCCTCGAAACATCCATTCCATGATTAGGATAATGGATAAGTGGTCCGAAAAGAATGCTAAGGGCCAGTTCAGGATTCAATTATCTTTATGAAACCCTGAGTACCATTTCGGAAGGAAATGCAAATTTTCATTGAATAGTATCCGGATTTCAGATAAATAGTAACGTCCGGTGAAATGGACCTCGAAAATCGAAAACATTCGAAATAGATAGTAGAGTTTAAATAAATATAAACGGATCAAAAAGGAGTCAAATTGAGTAAATTTTAAGTGGTCCAAAATATAAAGTACAAAAAAAGAAAAAAAGTTTTATTTGGAGATTAACGAATTTTAGTAATTTTAAATCCGTTTGAAATGATTCCAAAGCATGAAATTGAAATGTAAAGTACCCAATTAGAGTATTCCATGGTCAGTTTGAGGATTGGACAATCATGGAATATTTTTGGAATTTAATTTTGTCAAACCGAATTTTATTATCATAAGAAACGCATATATTTCGGTATATAGCGTTAAAGAAACCGTAGAGTTAACATATTCCACTGTTACTAGAAATATATTTTTTATGGCGCATGTGAGAAATATTAAACCCAAATTAAATGATCATAAAGTCAATTGGGGAATTAGACAAGTGAAGAATACTTTTAGAATTTTATTGGCTTGGAATTGGAATTAAATCTTTAAAGAGTGAATTAGTAAATTCCAATTCACTAATACATGGATTTAGTATGAGATTTATTTGGAATGAAATCCCATTAGAAAGCATAATCCATGCCACTTAAAATGAGCAAATAAAATCATGTCAAGCATAAAGTAAGAAATGATGAAAAAGTGGCATGAGATTTAACTCAAGTGGTTATATCTAACTATGGTTTGTTTTAAGTCAATCCAATTACATTTTTTTAACTAGTAGCATTGTTGTAATTGAAGCATGATTGAGGGGCTGTTTTGGACAAAATGAGAGGCCTATATAAGTGAAGTTATCAGTTGAAAATTTCAGCCCAAATCAAAACTGAAAATGTGACACACATAGAGCAGAATACAATAGCAAGGAGAGAAAAAAAAAAAAAAAAAAGGGCTGGTCTGGTACGGCAGAAGAGGAGAGGAAGAGGAAGAAGAATACCTACAGATTTGATGCCAAGAAAATCAAGTGAAGATCAAGCAATAAAGAGCAAACTAAACTAGGTGAGTTGATTTTGTGAGTTTTGGTGAGATTTTATGAAGTTATGGGCTGTTCTCATTTAAGTGCTGAATTTTTCTTGTTTTAAGCTTATATTTGAGGAGATTTAAGCTTGGATTCAAGCTTGGAAGTGATAGGAAACATTAAACCCAAAAAATTAGTAAGGTAAGAGTTAGGTTTTTATGTGATCCTTGCATGGAAATTTAAATTGAAGTGTGTTAAGGTATTAGAAAATTATTAGTGTGTTTTTCATGCAATTTGTGCCAAGAAAATTGATGAGTATGTGTGTATGAATTTTGGACCAGCCTTGATATTCAAGTATGAGCTACCTATTTTTATGTATATGTGTTAAGAATAGAAGTTAAGTGTAATTGAATATGATTTATAACAAGAAATTGGAAAACAAAGTACGGAAGCAATTTCTAGCAAGCTTAGTCAAGTGAAGGGCATGTTTATTCAAGTTTATAATGGCTGGAATTTATGTATATTTAAGGCTTTAAATAGTTTATAAGCAAGAACAAGTAAGTTTTTATCAATTTGAAGTTGAGAGTTTGGTTAGTTTTTATGAGAATTTAGATTTATATGTAGGCTAAATTTGGTGGGGTTTTGCTTGGCTATGTATGTTGAATTGTTAGGTGATTAAAAGCCACCAAAATATAGTAGAAAGATGAAGTTAGGGTCATATAAGGGGCTGTCATAAGCTTAATAACAGTGGAAACAAAAGTGGTTTTCATGCACTCTAAGTATTTGTCAAAAATTATGAGTGAGTTGTGAGTGTTAAAATAAAAAAGTAGTGTTTGTGTGTGTGTTAAGGACATGAAGAACAGTAGATAACCTCTGAGTTTAGGTGTTTTTGAACTCAAATTTAAGCATGAATAAAGTTAGAAAAGCATCTAGAAATGATAGAGTTGTCAAAGAGTTAATTTTGGGCAATTTGGGAATCCCGAACTCAAACCATGGGATAGAGACAACCTGTGCAAGTTTGACATATATGAGGTTGTTCTACACCTCAAATGATGCCTAAGAATCATAGAAATCATAGGTTTTGGAACGGATCGATCCCGATAAAAATTGTGCAAATTATACTCAAAATAGTGTTGTTAGAGAGTCGATTAGTAAAATAACTATGTAAATACAATTTTTATTGCATGGAATGAATTTAGTTGATTATAATTAGGTAAAAAGAGCTTAGATACGAAAGAAAAACCATTGTCGCTTGTTCAATGCGAAAAAGTGCATCGAAAAGTGCCCAAAATAAGGCGTTTTTCTTAGATTTGACATAGCAAACGATATAATTTTTTGACAAAATTTGACGTGTGACCAAAATGTGAGATAAGAGGACGTAGGAAAAAGAACGAAAGGAAACAGAGCCCCGAGCAAGTTGCTGCATCGCATTCTGTTTTGGGGTGTCAAAAGAGGCTTAAATTTGTGATTTTTCGTTTTGGGCCACTAAAAATTATACAGACTATGTAAGGGTATCCCTAGGGGTCCAAAACTAAAGCTTTTGTAAGGAAATCAGAATTAGAGAGTCACGATTGAATTAGAAATAAGTTGAAAAGTTATATTGTAAAAATGGTCGTATTGTTGAATGTTAATTTAAAGTTAAAGTTGAGTTATGAGATTTTCACTAGTGATAATACGAAATTGTCATGTAGGTGACGAGCGAGCGAGTGAAGTCCGAGATACTCGTCGAGACGCTTGATTGGATTTGCGCGACTTGGAGGTAAGTGTACTATCACTTATATTAAATTCGATTTATTTGTGTTAAATATTGTATATAAGTGCTAAATGAGAATGAAAATGATTTTTAAATTCTAAATTCAAGTTTGAGCATGTGAGTTCCTTATAGAATTCACAAGCGAAGAAATCGAAACAAATTTGACTTTCAAATGTTTGAAATCGATAAAATTTTAAGAGTCTGAAAAGTTAAAGGTTTGGTGCCTTTGCACTTAGAGAAACAATTTCAAAGCCCATATATATACCCTTAGCTTATTCAAAATTTACCGCTACGCGACGATGCAGAAAATTCCGTCCATAGTCGCTCAGTTTTCAGAGTATCTAGCATGATATGTATGAGGCAGAAAATTTCGTACATTATTGCTGAAATATAGAAAGATTTCTAGTGATATGTTGCGATGTAGCAAATTCCGCACGTAGTCGTTTAGATTTACAGTTTTTGCACTACATTGCGATGTAGCAAATTCCGCTCGTAGTCATCTAAAGTTATAGCACTACAATTGCGATGCAGAATATTCCGTATTGTAGTTGCTTAGTTTTGAGATCGTTTCACACTACGTTTGTGATGCAGTAAATTCCGCATCGTAGTGGTCGAGATATCTCACTAGCTTCAAGTTTGGTGTCAGTTAAAAATCGCCATGTGATAATTCGAGCACATTAGGGGTATTCATGGAGTTTTAGAAAGAAAAATTTTAAAAATCGGGAAATTTTAATATATGAATAAGTTATGAGTTGTTTTATAATTATATGATTATATTGCCTTGTAATGTGCGCTAACATATTTACTTATTGTGTAGCTTGTACATTATTTTTGGGAATCATTACAGGTGACGGGGTGTTCGAAAAGATTCACACCATATAAGTAGGTGAGCGAAATCGAAGAATGCACCAAACAAAACATACATTTTGTTGTTGTAGATGAATTAAATGAGTGATTGCATGTTTGATATATGGTTATTGGAAAACTATAATATCACATTTTGACATGTATATGTAGTTGGAACACTTACACATGACACACACTGATATGTGATATTTCCATATATATACACATATATTAATGCATATGAATTACTTTCATAATGCTTATTGAATTGCATGCTTGTGAAAAATGTATGTTACGAAAATTACTTATTTGCGAGAATGTATGGTATGAGATTGAATTGAGAAAATGTATGCTTGTGGTCAAAAGAAGTTGGGAGGTGATCAGAAATAGTTATAAGTGTATTTTTATACAGGTTAAAGTTTGGAAATGTTCAAATTACAATCGTTATGCTATCGAATTTTTTATGAAATCTATTTTGAGAAAATGAGAAAAATTTACACCAACTCAACTATTTTAAAAGAAAATAATTTTCTAAGTTAAAATGAGTAAACGGGCTAAGTGAGTTAGGGGGTTCGCTTCTCGGTTTTCTTCAATCCGATGAGTAGGGTTCAGGAAGTTCCTTGAAGTGCCTGGCGAGATCCTCCAAACAAGAGCCTAGAGAATGTCTGATTCAGGTCCTGTCAGTTAATATGGGCTGTTTAGGGACTATTTATGGGCTGCTAAAGGGTTGTTATCATGCAGTTTTGTGGGCTGTTTATGGGCCGTTTAATGGGCTGTTAACGAGCTATTTATTGGGCTGTCATCGCATTGTGTTATAGGCTGTTGAAGCTTTGTGTTGTGCATTGTTATCATGCTGCTATGTATGCTGTTTTGGGGCCGTTTAATGGGCTGTTAATGTGCTATTTATTGATGCAGTTTTTATGAGCTGTCAAGGTTCTATAACATGCAAAATTATATGATATTATAATGTAGAGTTTATGAGCTATTTTTAGAGGCTGTTATAAGCTGTTTTTATGGGCCGTTACGAGCTGTTTTTATAGGCTGTTATCGCATTGTTTCATGGGCTATTATTAAGCTTTTTTTTGGGCTGTTATGTATGTTGTTTTTGGGTCTGTTAAGGTGCTGTAAAAGTTGTTTTCATCATGTCTCATGGGCTGTTTTGATGTCAAGACTGTCTTGCGTGATTTCATGAGTTGTTTTGACTTTGTAAGAGCTGTTTTGATTATGTAACAAAGGCTGTTTTGTATTAAGCTGTTTCGAATTAATTGCGTAAGCTATTTCGACGATTATAAGCTGTTTCGAAGAGATTTTATGTGCTGTTTTAATGTCGAAGCTGGTTGTGTGGATAACATGTGTCATCTTAGTTTTAATTATTGTTTCGAATGAGCATTACACACTGTCTTGATGTGCGGACTGTTTTTAGTAACATTTAGAGATATTTCGAAACCGTTATGTAGTATTTTATACAGTCATTGTAATGTGAAAGCGATTACATTACGCGAATGCATTTGTATGATTAAATGTGTGATTGAAATCGCTTGCGACGTTACGTAAAGAATTAACGTTAAATGTATAGGTAATGCGAAGGAAATATCGAATAGGTTGTGAGCTTTACAATAAGATGTCAGGTAAGTGTTTTATCACTTGCGTTGTTTCAGTCCTTCATTTAAATATATATTATTGTAACTTGATAATTTCAAAAACGATTTTCAAAACTACGAGCTAAAGTGTTGTAAAATGATCCCTATGTTGGATCTAGAAAAGAGAAATTGAAAATAAAATGTTTTCAAAAAGAGATGAGTAAAGAGTTTTGTAAGCCCATGTATATACCCTTAGCATATTCGAGATTTAGCACACGTGGCGACGTAGAAAATTTCATCCATAGTCGCTCAATTTTTTAGAATATCTAGCACTATATGTATGATGTAGATAATTCCGTACATGGTCGCTGAGATATAGAGAGATTTCTAGCGACATGTTGCGATGTAGAAAATTTTGCATGTAGTTGTTTAGATTTGCAGTTTTGGCACTATGTTGCGATGTAGCAAATTTCGCCCGTAGTCTCCCAGAGTTATAGCACTACAATTGCGATGCAGAAAATTCCACATTGTAGTTGCTCAAATTTGAGACTGTTTCACACTACGTTTGCGATGTATTAAATTTCACATAGTAGTGGTTGAGATATCTCAATAGCTTCACGTTTGGCGTTAGTCGAAAATCGCCACGTGATAGTTCAAGTGCGTTAGGGGTATAAATGGAGTTTTTGGAAAGAAAAGTTTTAAAAATAAATCGAAAAATGTTAATGTTCGAATAAATTATGAATTTGTATATAGTTATGTGATTATATTTCCTTTTTATGTTGCGCCAACGTATTTACTTATTGTGTAGCTTGTACATTATTTTGGGAGTCGTTATAGGTGACTAGGTGTTCGGAAAGACCCTCATCATTCATATAGGTGGGCGAAACCGAAGAATGCATCAAACAAAGCATACTTTTTGTTGTTGTAAATAACATAAATAAATGATTGCATATTTGATATATGGGTAATTGAAAACTGTAAAATCGTATTTTGATATGTATATGTAGTTGGAATATTTGCACATGACACACACCGACATATGACACTTTCACGTATATATATTAATGCATACGAATCACAAATATTTCTAAATACTCTAAAATAAGCATAATTTTCCTAATAATGCATCAAACGACAATTTTAGTCATTCTAGTCACTTAAACCAAATTAAACAAATCCTTCCACCATTCATCAATTTCGATTATTTACATCGCAATTACACTTAAACACATTCCAAATGGTGATAATTCTAATCGGAACGATAAAACATCACATTTTCGTAACAACGTAAAGTTTCACCGCGAATTATCCTTTTTAATATTTCATGCATCCCCTTTCGATTTCTAATCAATTCTAACATTAATACAACTTATTATTTCATCCAACTGTATAAAACTAAGAATTAAACACTTCAATATACACGATAACAATTCATGACAGCTTAGTAACCATATATTCGTTTTTTGTTTCGACTTCGAAATGCAACAATCAAATACATTCGTACTCAATAAAAATTATCCGAATAACTAAAACTTAACTTAAATCATCCTAAAATCATGGTTTAACATTTTTAACACTCCAAAACTAAAATCATGACAGATTTTACACAATTAAATTTTAACTTCTTATTTCGTCATCCAATTTATTCATATATCATCCGAACCACCCGAGAACAATTTTCTAATATAAAAAAAACATCTCTACATTTTCAAACACATCAAAATTCATTATTTTTCATGGCAAAACATTTCCAAATAAAATCGGAACTATAACAGCCCCTATATGGCAACTTTTAGCATATATCCCGACACTAAAATCTCATCCACTTTCAAACTGAAATCACATGCAAATGAATCTTCACACTAATGAGGTTCTAAATCCTAAAACTCAAACATATTATCACAATATCCAATAATTTCACAACCCAAACATTTTCTACCAAAACGAAAATCATGGAAACTCAAATGTACCTCTCGAAATCAATTCAAAAAGCTTCAAAACTCACATGCAAGGGTACTACCCTTATACTTCCTTTTTGGCCGAACCTATTCAAGCATTTAACACCAAGATTTCCATCAATTCTTGCATCAAACAACACAAAACTTAACAATGGTAGCATGCTTACCTTCAAGATCAAAAATCTTCCTTTGCATGTGAGGGTTTTGCTCCAAAAACAATCTCCCACAACCATGCACGACTATCCCCTCTTGATTCTCTTCAAAATGGTCGAATGTCTCCTCTTGGTTTCGCTTTGCTTTGATGACCGAATAGAGTTAGTTCTTGGTGATGCTCTCGAGTTGAGCTTGATAGTGACCAAATAGAGATTTTTCTTGGCTTAAACCTCTCGGATTTAAGCTTGATAATGTTCTCCTTCTCTCAGCTTGAATGAGTTTGGACCAAAAGTGAAACTCTCTCTCTTAAGCTTTGTTCTCAGCTTCTCCTCCCCCTCTCCACTTTTGCTTCTCGGGTTTTGGCTTCTTGTTTGCTTAATGACCGAGTTGCATCTTCTTCTCTAACTAGATGAGCTCTCGGTTTTGAACAAATGAAGACCGACTCCCACTCTCAAGAGCTCTCTCACGAGCTGATTTAAATGATGAAGACCGAAATGAATTTTTGCCTCCATTCTCTTCTTTCAACTTCTATATATATATATATATATATATGATTAATGAAATCTTGACACTTGTCAACCATGCACAAGTTCATTGTGCTGCTTGCCATGCTTCATTTTTGCATGGATGACACTTGTCGAATCAATGCATCCATTCGTGCCATGTGCTAATCCACACAATCTCTCATTCCGATTTCAAATTTGAATTCGTTTTCGGACTATTTGGAAATTATAAGAGAACTAAATTAACACTTTTAGAAATTATTTTAGAATTCGATTTCACCTTCGGGTACTCTAAATTATTTTATTTTTTTAAAAATATATTATACGATTCTAAATCAGAAATATTATTTCCGTCCGATAACTTTTCGGATCACTCAAAATCTTCATTTTTGATCTGTTTCACTTTTCTTTAACTCTAATATTAATTTCGAAACTTTTTATTCATTAAGTCTGCTTTTCGAAAATTTATTATCCGCGCAGACACATTTTGTTCAGAAACACGATCCACCAGAAAATAATTTATTTTTCATCGGAAAAAGTTTTGGGTTTTATAACACTTGAGCACTTTTAAATTATTTCATTACTCCATAAACACTAAATACAATTTATGTATGATACTAAGATTGGAAGGAATATTTTCGTCCAATAAACTTTGAATTACTTACACTCTCTTCAAATGGACTTATCTTTAATCCGTTTCAGTTTCATTTATCATTAATACTAATTCTGGAAATTTTGATTTGTGAGGTCCACTTTCTGAAAATTATTATTCACGCGGACACTTAATATCTGAAAATACTATTCATACGAAATTACTATTCATAAAAAATCACTTTTAACGATTTTCGAGTTTATTTCGTAAAAATCACTATTCACTAAAAAATACTATTCATCCAAAAATATTATTCCCACGGAAACATTATTCATCGAAAATACTATTCATTGAAAAATTTTATTCCTCATAAAAGGAGAAAATTCTATACTCTACACCCATCTAATTCTCCATAATTTTGTATTCACCCTAAAATTACATAAAACTTAATTTAGAACTAATAGGAAAATTAATTAGTTTTCTAAAATCCAAATCCTATTGAAATAAAATAACTTATATAAATAAATCAAATACCTAAATATTCTGCTCAACTATCTAAAACCTTTTTACTCCTTTTCTCTCTCTCACTTCCCTTTTTTCTTTTTTTACTTTTTCTCTCCTCACTGATTCCATTCATTTTTTTTCCTTCGTGTTGTTTCTCTCTCATGGCTTTCTTTCTGATTCTGCTCTCAAATAAAAATAATATATATAATAACACTCAACCGCCTCTCTCTCCTTTTCAATTCTCTTTTCTTTCCTTTTATTGAATCTTTGATGAACACCTGGTTTCTTTTTTAATAAATTTGATCCACTAACTCACATATGTAAATATATTTGTCAGGGCCACACTTTCAACTCTCTTCATTTATAAATAATCGATTTTATTATTATTTTCTTCTCACATTATAGCTAACTATTGCTTCTTCACCTTATCACGAGACACAAGTCCATTTTCATCTCAAAATTATTCCACTAACTTGTTCTATCCTATTTTCCTATTAAAAAATCTCACACTTTCTCTTTCAATCTCGGCTGCCACACAATTTTATCCTTTTTGAATTTAAATATTTTGCTTTTGCTTGGCCTTTTTCATTTTTTACCCAATTTTTTCTGTCATTCCTCATTTCACTCCTAATCTTTACTATATCTTTTAAAAATGCTCATCGAATGAATATTTGTCCATATACCCCTTTTTATATTTAAAACTTGAATTAAACTAAATTAATAATAATATACTAAATTTTAATAATTTTTTTGAGTTCATTAAGATTGGGATCTTACAGGAAGTGTGGAGGGAGACTTCCAGAAGGTTACCTTCTTCCTTAATGAAAGCAAAGTAATCCAACCTCAAGCCATGGATACTGCTGAACTGAACAGATTGTATGAAGCACTATGCCGATCCTCGACATAAAGGAAGAAGCCCATATAGAAGGTTAGAAGGAAATTGCAATATGTCTAGTGGGTAAGGTTATGTCTACTAAAAGAATAAACAGGGAGGCATTCATATCAATGATGACCGTGGTTTGGAACCTAGTAGGAAACATTGATGTGACACAGTTGGTGATAACCCATTTGTCTTGCTTTTTCAGAGGAGCTCAAAAAGAGATATGGTATGGTCACGGAGCCTTGGCGCTTTGACCAAAGTTGACAGTGCTGGAGAAACCAACTAGCTCTAGAGAAATCGTGTAAATGAAATTCCAACGGGGGACTTTTGGCTCTAACTTAATGACATTAAACCTCAAATGATTGATATGGTGAGAAAATCACTGCATTTGATTTAAAAGGTGTCACATCATTCCGGTTTCACTTTATTAAATTGTTTCCACAATTCGAGCGAAACTCCGCCATTTCTACAAGTCAAGTGGCATGTCTCCAAAAATTGGGCCATAGGCCTGCATGACTCATGGCTCACCTTTTCTTTTTTTGTGTTGTAAAAATTTGGGTCATATCATCCCAAACACTGCATAGTTTGCATATTTATGTCAATATATAATCGGTATTATGTTTGTTTCTATTATGTATAGTATACGTTATAATCTAACCTACATTTGAGTTTGTCATAGCTGCTCTTATCTTGTATTTAGATGATTAGAGCTTCCTTTCAAAAGTCCAACCAAACAAGCTAGTCAATGAATAAAACCAATAATTTTCCCATAATTTTAATATCCATTATAGGCGAATTTGTGGAAAACCACTTTTGAAATTTCACCCATAATTAAAAACAACCCTATAGTTATAAATTTTGATAATAACTTCCCAAGGATTCATTGACTGTTGTTGATAAACAACCCCAAGGAACTACTGGAACCAAACGACACTAATGGCACGGCTTGAAGAGTAGCTACCACAAGAGAAAATCGGTCCACACAAGGATGAAGAGTCTGCTCATACAAAGGTGGAAGAAGACAGCCACATTAGTGACACTCACTGGGTGTCAAACCCAAGATTTAAGAAATCTTAGGCTAAGCTACTAACCATTATGGCAAAGCACTTATTGACGTTGTTGACATTCATTAATTTTCAAGAAATGAATGCATTTCCAACTGTTTGATAATTAATTTAAGATTTTTAATATACATACATACATATATATATATATACATATATATATCAAATGAAAATTCTTGTAAGAGGCATCGCTCCTTCGGTTGATTTGAGGAGGAGAAGCTCATCCTCCCAAATTCATCCAGAGGGCAATACATATACATATTTTTTTTTTTTCATATTTTGTTTATCATTATTTTAATTTTTTATCTACTTTCAACCATATCTTAATCTAAAACTGAAAGACCATTTTTAAAGATGGGCCAAGCCTTAGGGGTTAAATTTAAATTTTACTCGCTATACATAAATTCAAGGCTATAACAATAAAAATAATAAGTAATAAGTATATATGTACTTAAATCTATTATTTAAACATGCAAATAAACATAGAGAAGAAGTTGTTGAGCAGCAATATCCAACACCAATCTTAATCAGGTTACATGTAGCATATTCTCATTAACAAAAGTTAATAACCTGTAAGAAATTTCTTGTTAAACTGAGAGGAAGAGAGAGTAACAAAATAGAGTTCAACAGAAACATCCTTGTTTGATATATATTTTTTTAACTTTCTCTATATTCAAAACAAATTCAAGCCAAAACTGTATTGCTTACTCTCTGGCCATTCAAGCTTCTCTATTTAGTTTTGTTGACCAAAGAAACTCATCAGCAAAAATTATTCTGGTATTAATACCAGAAACCTTTGGAAAAACAGACAGGGTATATAAGGGAAAACATAAACTGTCTGCTATGGTTGCTTAACACAAAAATTAGTCACCGTTTCTGTTGCTGAACACTAGGTTTGGGAGACCAGTGAGGTTTGTTCTGGTGATAGGGAGACATACGTGGACCATTTGGTATGGAGACACTTCTCGTTGGTTGCCCATTCCTTGGTAAGTGCCCGGCCTGCAATCTTGGACCATGTTTAGGGATCGAGTTGAACCCCATACGTTCTGCTTGCATGGCCTGAAAGTAGGACGTGGAACAGGCCATGTCCTTGAGGTCAACCAGCGGTGCAAGGATGTCAACCACTTCACTCATAAGAGGTCTGGCTTTCGGGTCACGGCTAAGGCAGTGGGCAGCCAACTGAATTGCTTTCTGAGCACCTTTCAACGAGAAGTTTCCTTCAAGGCAAGGATCTAATAGACGGTAGAACCTTCGCCTCTCTCCGAGTTGTGGTCTAGCCCATTCCACCAGGTTGTGCTCTCCGTTGGGTCGGTTTTTGTCCATTGATCTTCGGCCAGTTAACATTTCAAGTAAAACGACCCCAAAGCTGTAGACATCACTTTTTGATGTAAGATGCCCTGTCATGAACAAATTATATTAGTTATGATAGGATTTTTGCATGCATTAATTAGTACAACTAAAAATCATACCTGAGACCAATTTAAAAGATCACAGGTTTGAGCATGGGAGGGTATGCTTGTTGAGAAGAGAAAATTTGACCAAGGTAGAAACTTAGAATACAAGCTACCTATGCACACATCATTGTGGTCATCCATTTTTCAGCGGAAGCTCTTCACTTTAGCCATTGTTTACATAACAGAACCTAACTAAATTTTATTCAAGAGTATATACTTTGCTATAACTTCTCAGTTTCTGTATTCTTCTTAGAAAGTGGAGGCATGGTGCAAGTGAAAGTGACTGAAGTGTGACAGTGAAGGTTATAACAGATCAGAAAAGCATACAAATAATACAATAAACCAAGGGACACCCTAAAGATTTACAAAGAAAAAAAAAATTAGTACATGTAACTTAAATGAACTAAATGTAAGTAGCAGACAAAGGAAACATAATTTATGCTCAAAATACAAGAGTTTATGTGACGTGTTAGCAGAATTCTATAACAAGGATGTAGACAATGTTTTAACCAAAGAAGGAAAAACAAAATAAAACTAACATAGAAAGAGACTATAGTATCAATTACCTGTCATCACATACTCGGGGGCTGCATAACCATATGTTCCCATCACCCTTGTGGACACATGTGTCTTATCACCCTCTGGACCATCTTTGGCAAGTCCAAAATCAGAGAGCTTCGCATTGTAGTCCTGGAACAGTGATATAGCAATAATTAAGATAGAGACTGAAAATGGAAAAGATTAGTTGTTTCTGTTCACATAAGTCAAGTACCGCATCTAACAGGATATTAGATGTCTTAAAGTCTCGATATATTACTGGCCTTTCAGCTTCCTCGTGTAGAAAGGCCAGTCCCTTTGCAGCACCAAGTGCTACTTTCATTCTGATTGCCCAAGAGAGAGGCAAAGACCCTGCTTTGAAAAATTATTTCAAGAAAATAATGGAACGTAAGTGACTCTTGCTATAAATATCATCAGTAAGACACACATATACAAACTCAGAGAGAGAGAGAGAAAGAACAATACTTTTTTCCCACTAACAGTCAGCAAGAATGCCAACTTTCAGCTGATGTTAACTACAAATTTCTATCATGCATAGTTATATTTATTGCCAAATCTCAAAGCAACATGAATTCATCGACCTTTTTCTAACCACAATGAAAGATGAACTTAAGAGCATTTCTCACAAAAGAATATGTCAAGAATAGCTAAGGGAAGCATCCCTCCAAGGGCAATTTATAGGTAACTAACAGCATATCTCAGAATAAAAGTTACCACTGCACCACTTTTATCCAACTGCATGGGAACACAAATCACATTATTTCAAATCTCATCCTCAAGCATTAAAATTGTAGACAAATGAGAAGGGGAAAAAACGCTTATCAATGGATTCAATGCACAAACTGTATTGAGTGAAATATATAGTATATCCAGATCTTAGGGTAATCACCTCAACATATTTCCCATACCAAAAAAGGTAAAATCAAACTATATATAGTGTTGAAATAGAACATATAATAATGATATAATCCATTAGAAGAAAGGGAGCTAAATTTCTCATAATAATGAATTCAGTTACATACTTCTAAAAAGGTGATTCTCTAAGCTTCCACAAGGCATAAACTCGTATACAAGCAGCCTCTGATCATCCTCAATGCAACATCCAATCAACTTGACCAGGTTTGGATGCAGGAGCTCCCCAAGATAACTAACCTCAGCCTGCCACATTGTAGAGATTATAAATATGTCTTTCAATCTAGGGCAATTGAAAATAAACAACTATTAGAAATACGCCAAATCTGTAAGTGCGATATACAATATTCCTATACACAGGCACACACATGTAAATATATGTTTGTAGGACTGCATGTTCCTCCTGTCTATGCGTGTGAGAGTGGGAAAGAGGCATGCACACATGCACATATAAACATAGAATTAAATTACATAGACGTATGTGTGATTGTGTGGGTCTTTGTGAGTGTGTAGTTCTATGTTTAATGCAGGAGCTCCCCAAGATAACTAACCTCAGCCTGCCACATTGTAGAGTTTAAAAAGATGTCTTTCAATCTAGGGCAATTGAAAATAAACAACTATTAGAAATACGCCAAATCTGTAAGTGCGATATACAATATTCCTATACACAGGCACACACACGTAAATATATGTTTGTAGGACTGCATGTTCCTCCTGTCTATGCGTGTGAGAGTGGGAAAGAGGCATGCACACATGCACATATAAACATAGAATTAAATTACATAGACGTATGTGTGATTGTGTGGGTCTTTGTGAGTGTGTAGCTCTATATGTGTTTTCTCTATGCTTGTGTGTACGTGAGTGTGTAATAGAAATGTACGCATGCATATAAGTACACAAAATAAGATGATGACTTATCGTACAAGCCATTCTTTGTGACCCTGAAGTCCATCATGATTCAGGGTTTTCACAGCAACTGGCATTCCTGTACCAGTTTTAATTGGTGCTGCTCCATTCTCATTTATCCAGCCTTTATATACACAACCAAACCCTCCCTCACCCAGGATACTCTCCGGCCTAAAATTCCTGGTAGCGGACTTCAGCTCATTATAGCTGAATTTTCGAAGCAGTGAAGAAATTTTCAACTCCTCAACAAATTTGGGAGTCGATGGCGTTGTACTTCCTCCATGGCTAGTAGTTGAGGAGGATGCAACTGGCATAACTGGATGGTCTCGGCTGGTATCGATTGTTGATTTACTCTCAGCTGATTCAAGGACACAACAAAAGTTAGAGAAACCACTGAATCAGTTTTACCTAATATGACACTAATCAGCTATATATGCATGAAAGCATTTGTCATTCCTGTATTTGAAATATTAAAACAGATTATGTCACTGTCTGGAAGATGAACATAAGTACTGTTCATCACAATGCATTACAAACAAATCACGTATATATGTATATGCACATATTATGAAGGACAGTGCAGGGATCCAAAAAAATTAACCAGTCAATTTTTACATTCAACCATCAACGATGCACTGAATCTACAAGAAACTTGAAAGGCTAAATCATTGAAGCAAGAGGAAAGATGTTATAGCTGTCTCATACATCTAGATTAGTGCAACCAGTGACCAATACCACACAACTATTCTTGAAGCTCACAACCAGCATATTGAAAAGTATTGTGGTGAAATGTGATAATAAATTGGCAAGTAACATTCAAAAAATGGCTAGTGAAGTTGAGACAATTTAGAATTCCTAGTTATTTCATCTGCACAAAGACAGGGCAAGAGAAGTAACATATCAGAAAGGACTACATGATCAAACTTCTCTATAGCCATCCAGCTTTTTTGATTTAGTAATCAACGGAAACGACAAAACAATAATTATCAGTAACTGTCTCAGGAGGCCTAGACAATCAGGCAATTGTTTAAGTTATTATCCATCAAGCAAATACAAATAGAAGACAATCACAAATTTATACGTATACAACAAGAATCAGTTAATGCTCTAGAAAAGAATTACCAAGCCAAACAATGTGGCACATACGAAGAATCCAATCACAACTCAATACACAATAAGACAAGAATTAGTTGATATTCTACAATAAATCAAATTACCTTTCCAAACATTCATAACATATTCATTGCACAAATAAAGAATCCAATCACATTTATTCGCAATACAACAACAAATTAGTTAATGTTCCACAACCAAATTACCATCCAAACATTCGAAACATATACCTGGCACTATTGGAACCAAATCAAATCAATATTCAATTCTTAAATCCTTTTTGGCATCGAAAACGACAAATATAACAAGAGAATCAAACAGTTTCTAATTGCAAATAGAACACAAGTAATTAAAACAATATCTAAGATCAATATATAATCATATATTATACCATATGGGGTGCTGGTGCCACTATCAGAACCATCTGCTTTAGACTTTGGAGACAAGCAGCTTCCAATGAACCTAAACTTAAACCAACAACCAGGCATCTCAGATTCAACATCTTTGTTGTGCTTCTTGTTTGATTTACCCACACTCAAAGCCCCAGCATTGACAGAATCTGGACCCAGTACCATCTTCTTCAAATCCTAAAACTCAATTCTGTAATCTTAAAAACAGCCCACTACCACCAAACACCAGCAACAAAGACTAAAGCCAGAAAGCGAAAAACAATACAATCCACTTAAGTCCTATCTCTTAAATAGACCCCCCACATTGCTCTAAAAAACCATTCTTTTGACTCTACCAAGACCCAGTTACCACAAAACCATCAAACAGAACTACAAATCTCCCCACATAGCAAAATGAACAAACAATTAACCAAATTTCAGAAGAAAGCACATAGAAAAAGAACTTTCTTTCTAAAAACTGGAAAAGCATTAATTGAAACCACGAAACCACATAAACCCCACATGAGAAAACCAGGTGTGGAAAGCGTATATGCGTTATATGAGGACTCCCCAGATCAAAAAAGAGACATGCAGATGATAAGAACAAATATTAACTAAAAAATTGGTGTCGGTTCAAGGAGGAGTGACCACATCCACACCCCCCCAGAAATCAAGTCCCAGAAACTGACCCATTACAAAATGACAAATGTACTACAAAAGCTGTGTCAGTTACGGTTACAAGCTCACTAAACAGAAACAAACATAAGCCAACTGACACACACAATGCCAAGCTCCCACAGAAACCACTGGCCACTCAAACACACGCAGAGACTAAAGAGTGAGTGATTGTTTACTTTTGGATGGGAAAAAATTCGGAGAGAGAAAGAGGATTCGTCCGTTACGCTTACATGCCTGAAAAGAAGAGAGAGAGAGTAAAAACAACAGGCAGTGAGAGCTTGAATTTTGGTACTTCGGTTTGGTTTGTTTTGTTATAAAACCAATGTTGTTCTTTTGTCGTTCTTTTGTCGTTTCTTGCCTTTTTTTTTTTTTTTTTTTGAGAAATATCGTTTCTTGCCTTTAGTCGAGCCTAGATTTTGTCATTATATTATATATATTTTGAATCCTATTATATTATATATTAATTATTTATGATTTTACATTATCCATATTTAGTATTCTTTTTATTTTTTTAATAAAATAAAGACCTAATAGGCAAAGCAACCCAGTGCCACTATTGTATCGAGAGAACCCATTGAAGACCCAATTATAAATTTAGACAAAACGTAGGCCCAGAAAATGGGTTGGATTGAAAATATCTCATGTTGGGTTAAAAAATTTTTAATCCACCCAACAAATTTTTTAACTCAAAGTTGGATTGAGTCTATCAGATAGGATTCAATTCATCACAAAAGCATAAAAGTCCAACGGGTAAGGTTTCATCCCTCCAAAATTGTATGTACACCCTAAATCAATAATTTTTCTTTTAAAATTCCACTATCACCCTTATATAACACTATAAAGAATTTTAAGTTGACTGTATCTTTGATACCTAAACTTGTCAATGCCTCATTGCTCCTATTCACGAAAGATCGCCTATCCATGTAAATTGAGATCCTCTGTTTTACATTACAGCAGAATCGTTTCATGAGCGAGGGCGTTCTTTTTCTTAAAAAACTGTTTCCCCAACAACTTGGGCAAGAGTCAAGAGAGGAACCACTCTTATCAGTAAAGAACGTCAATATAGCAAAATTTTATACACCATGTTTGCATGTTTTAAGTTTCCTTAAAATTTCATAGATTCTTATTTGAAGGTGAATTTGATTCAGATCAAGAAAAATGACCTCACTTGAAGAAGCCTCCAAGGCGAATTAGGCCAGTAGAGGGCATCAGAAACCAGAACAGAAGATATAGTTCCCATAAACCAACAAATCCGTGAAGAATCCTTTGTTTCATTGCAACTCACCAAATGATGAACAATTCGTAGAACAATCTACCATGTAAATGGAAAGGTAAGACACATAGAGCAAGATGAAAAATTAACATTCTTTTTTATTACCTTTTCACGATACAGAGCAAAAGCTTTATATACAAGAAAAAATAGTCTCTGATGTCATGCTTAGCTCAATGACAGGTAAGCAACTTAATCTAACTAAATAAATTACACTAGCTATACTCAATAACTGTAGTAAAAGAGTTGTAACTAAAATATACAATGAATAAACTTTACATGCCCCCCTCAAGTTGGAGCTTGGTGGAAATCAAGCAAGCCCAACTTGGACAACAAACGGAAAAAAATTGGAGCAGATAGGGATTTTGTAAAGATGTCTGCAATTTGCATTTGTGAAGAGACATGTTGAGAAAGAATAAAGCCTTGCTGAAGTTTGTCTCTTACAAGATGACAATCAATTTCCAAGTGCTTTGTACGCTCATGAAATACTGGATTGGCAGCAATGTGGAGGGCAACTTGGTTATCACACCATAAAGAGATAGGCAAAGGAAAAGAGAGATGAAAATCTTGTAAGATATAAGAAATCCATTGCAACTCACAAACCACAGAGGCCATACTTCTGTATTCTGCTTCTGCAGAAGATCTAGAAACAGTATTTTGTTTCTTTGTTTTCCAAGAAATTAGTGCAGGACCCAAAAACACACAATATCCAGTAAGAGATCTTCTAGTGTCTGGGCAAGATGCCCAGTCAGCATCACAATAAGCTTGTATGTCAAGAGAATTAGAAGTAGGATAAAACAGACCTTTAGAGGGACAACTTTTGAGATATCGAAGAACATGAATTGTAGCCTCCAATGAGCTTGACAAGGAGCATGAACAAACTAACTTAATTGTTGTATTGCATATGTGATATCGGGTCTGGTAAAGCCTAAGTAAAGAAGCCTGCCAATGAGTCTGCGATATCTGTCAGGTTCAGCAAATAAAGGTCCTGAATCACCTGAAAATTTTTGACCTTTCGGAAGGGGAGTAACAGCAGGTTTAGCACCTATTAAACCAACATCCTTGAGAATATCCAGAACATATTTGCGTTGGTTGATATAGGTACCAGTAGAGGACCTAGCAATTTCAAGCCCAAGAAAATACTTGGCATAACCTAGATCTTTGATAGTAAATTGCGTATGAAGAAAATCCTTAACAGCAAAAATATCATTTTCATTAGTATATGTCACCAGAACATCATCTACATACATAATTAATGCCAAAAAACTGTGTTCTGTGTGTTTAACAAATAAGCAATTATCATGTGCAGATTGTTGAAATCCAAAAATGTCGTAATTTTCTGGTGAATTCCTGATTCCATTGTCTAAAGGCTTGTTTAAGCCCATATAAAGAACGTTTGAGCTTACAAACCTCTTCGACCTTGGCTTTAGTATAACCTTCAGGAGGTAGCATGTAAACCTCTTCATCCAAGTATCCATGTAAGAATGCATTGTTAATGTCCAATTGATGTAGAGGCCACGATTGAGCAGCAGCAATGGCCAACAAAATTCTAACAGTAACAACCTTTGC
Organism: Dimocarpus longan; assembly: GCA_022984855.1. NCBI lineage: Eukaryota > Viridiplantae > Streptophyta > Magnoliopsida > Sapindales > Sapindaceae > Dimocarpus > Dimocarpus longan. Next base: position 3,512,266 of record CM041026.1, read on the forward strand.
CACAGGAGAAAAACTATCAAAATAATCTACTCCTTCAACTTGATTGTACCCTTTAGCCACAAGTCTGGCCTTGAATCTATCAATACTACCGTTAGGATTAAGTTCGACTTTATATACCCATTTAGAGCCAATTTCTTTTTTTCCTGCAGGCAAAAGAGTTAGTTCCTAGGTATTATTTTCTTCTAGAGCATGAAGCTCTTTATCCATAGCAGCTACCCAATCTGCATTAACACTAGCTTGTTTATAAGAAACTAGTTCTTGGATATGAGACACATTGGCTAAAAAAAACCATATATGATGAAGAGAAACAAGAGGAAGTAGCATAAGGGTATGTGTTTGGAGTATATTGTTTGGATGTGACAAAATCATTTACTGAAGTAGTAAAGGCAGAAGATAAAGCAGTGGAATGTGTGATGTTTGAGACAAAATCATTCATCCAGACAGGTTTAGTTTTAACACGAGTACTTTTCCTCAAAGGCATAAGAGAAGAAGATGAGGAGGAAAGAATAGGTGAACTAGAATTACTAGTATTAGGTGATTCTGTAGGAAATGGAAAAGATGTTGATGGCATTGATGAAGGTAAATCAGATCTCATATTAAGAGAAGAAGATGGAATAGTAATACTGTCATCACTATCGTAAACATGTGGTAAAGGAACAAGAGAATGAGCATGATGCACAGATTTATATGGAAATTGTGTTTCATGAAATACAATGTCTCTAGTGTAATATATACTATGAGAAGACAGGTCATAAGTCTTATAAGCCTTTACCAGAACAATAACCAATAAAAACACACTTATAGGCTCTAGGATCAAATTTATCCTTATGGGGATGGGTATTATTAACAAAGCACAAACATCCAAAAGATTTGAGCACATTATAATCTGGTACTTTACCATAAAGAACTTCATATGGTGTTTTCCATCCTAACACTGAACTAGGAAGTCTATTTATAATATAAGTAGCAGTTAAAATGGAATCTCCCCAGAATTTTTTTGGTAGATTAGATTAAAACATAAGAGACCTAGCAACTTGTAAGAGATGCCTATACTTTCTCTCCACAACACCATTCTGTTGTGGAGTGTAAATGCAAGATCTTTGGTGAATAATACCTAATTGGGTGAATAGGTGGCAACATTCTTGATTCACAAATTCTGTCCCATTATCTGTCCTAATGATTTTAATTTAGTATCAAATTGAGTGTGAACCATCTTGAGAAAAGTAGCTAAGGTTTGAACAGTTTGTGACTTGTGTTGGAGCAAAAAAGTCTAGGTGGCTCAACTATAGTCATCTACAATAGTGAGAACATAGTGAGCTCCTGATAAAGAAGCTTGTTTATAAAGACCCCAAATATCCAGGTGAATAGATGAAAAATGTGTGTAGTGTTAATATGACCCTTAGGAAAAGGTAATCTTTGTTGTTTGGAAATGGGACAGATGTCACAGGGAACATTAGACTCATCAAAAGAAGTATTTATAAAAGGTAGATATTTCAAGACACTTGAAGAAGCATAACCAAGTCTCTGATGCCAAACAGAAGCACAAAGTATTGAATCTTTATTTATATAACAAGATGCAATACAATTTGTTGAACATGAAAGCAATGAAGACATATTCTCCGTATGCACAGATTGTGCTAGCTGAGTATTACAAGAGTTCAAAGATTCAATGGAAAAGCAAGATTTATCCAAAACATACAGATTTCTTATGACTTTGCCAACTGCCAATACTTCTTCAGTCATCAGGTCCTGTAAAACACATTGGGTAGGATAAAAAATGAATTTAATGCGAGCTGTCTTGGCAAGTTTATTTACAGAAAGCAAGTTGTATTTAAAGCTTGGTACATGTAAGGTATCCGTTAAGGTCAGTTTATGATGCAAAATCACATTGCCAGTATGATGAACCAATTTAATATTTCCATCTGGCAAGTAAACTGGAGTGATTTGTGTTAACGGTACAAGTTTATCAATGAACTTTAAGTTTGTGCACATATGGTTTGAAGCACCAGTGTCTATAATCCAAGAACCATTTTCTAGTAAATCAAGAGTATTCAATGCATAGTTGAGTTTTGTACCTACAAAATTATCCAAGTGTGCTAAATTGACACAATTAGCTCCCTTAGTTGATTTGCCCTTCATGAACTTGGTAATTTCTTGTTGAATCAGCTTTGTTATGGTTGAAGTCCATTCTACTGCTTTAATTGCACCTGGTTCACATTCTGCATCCAATGGAGTTTCCACTACATTAGCCATTGCCTTGTTTGTGGTTTTCTCTTTTTGTTCTTTTAATTCCTTATACCAGTCTGGATATCCATGTAGCTTGAAGCATGTACTTTTAATATGGCCATCTATATTATAAAACTCACAATGTCTGTCTGACTTCTTTCCAGCATCTTTCTTCTTATAACTTCCTCTACCAGCACTAATTTTCTGTATATTTTGTGTTCTGACAAGCATAGCATTGTTCTCAATATTTTCTGCAAAAGCAACATGCACTTCTCTTTACTTCTCAACCCTTAAAATCATAGAATAAGCCTTGTTAACATTAGGTAAAGGGTCCATTACCAGGATTTGGTTCCTAACATGATCATAAACATCATTTAATCCCATCAAAAATTGCATCAAACGATTAAATGAAGCCAGCACTGTGACTGACTTGGTTGCTCCACAAGTACATTCTGTAATTGGCATCAAGCATATAAGCTCATCCCACAATTTCTTCAACTTCGTATAGTATTGAACTACTGACATAGTTCCCTGTGATATTGAGCTAATTTCTCTTTGTAGTTGATAGAGCAATGGTCCATTACATTCTCCAAACCTTTCTTCTAATTCTTTCTACAATTCCCGTGCAGATGTTGTGTACAAAAAAGCTTCAACAATTTCTTTTGAGATTGAGTTCAAAATCCAAGATGTAACCATACAATTCACTCTATTCCACTGCTTAAAATCAGGTGAGTCCTCATTTGGCATTTCACATTTGCCATTCACAAACCCTAGTTTAACCTTTGCACCTAGGGCAATTTTCATGGATCTATTCCAAGAAAGATAATTGTTACCTGTTAAAGGTGTAGATACCAAAACCATTCCTGGATGATCTGAGTTCTGCAAATAAAGAGGATCTTCATTATTAAATGATCTTGCCTCCAACCACATTTCGATCAAATCCAGAAGCTAAGTTTCTCGATCCTTCAACCATACTTGTATGAAGAAATCAAGAGTAAAACAAAAACACAATATCAATTTGTAAAGTAAAATAGCATCACAATCAAATCGATTGCTCTGATACCATGAACAATTCGTAGAACAATCTACCATGTAAATGGAAAGGTAAGACACAGAGAGCAAGATGAAAAATTAACATTCTTTTTTATTACCCTTTCACGATACAGAGCAAAAGCTTTATATATAAGAAAAAATAGTCTTTGATGTCATGCTTAGCTCAATGACAGGTAAGCAACTTAATCTAACTAAATAAATTACACTAGCTATACTCAGTAACTGTAGTAAAAGAGTTGTAACTAAAATATACAATGAATAAACTTTACAAATGACGGTACATATTAGAGATGTGTAAACTTGGTCTCTATCAGCCCAAATGCATGTGAAATCACTTTCCAACCCACATCAGCATACCTTAGATCCGAGAAAATGTTAACTGAAACATCTTTAATTAGTTTTGTCTTGTTTTTTGTTCAGGGAAAAATCTGCCATCAACAACCTTTGAGAAAAATTTATTCATGTGTTCAACTGCGTTGCAAAGACAAGTGACATGTTAAGGGTAATACTGGAATTTAAAAAGAAATTAATGATTTGGGGTGTACAAACAATTTTGGAGGGATGAAAATATTGCCACTCAATTGGTAACTCTCGTTGTCTTACAAGTTTGATTATAAATAAAATGAGTACAAATAAATATTCAATAATTATAATTTGATTATCATTTTTAACAAGTGTTCTTTTAGAGAGAGAAAAAATCTTAGATTTAAAACATCCAGGGAAAATCTTTTTAAAATAGTCATCTACATGTAAGGGCTGTTTGTGTAGATATGTGTACACTCATATCTCAACTGTTAGACTTATTTGATTGTGTTTTTTTTTTTTTTTTTTTGAAATAGACTTATTTAATAGTTGTTATCTTAGTCTTTTATGCTTGTTTGAAGCTGGATTGATAATTTCTTATATATTATATATTAATAAATACGAAAAATAGTGTGTAAAGATTTTTTTTTTTTTTATTAGCGTGATTTTTGTTTATGGGGTTTATAATTTATTTTGTTCTTTTATGTAATTTTATGGGAAGATAATTTCTTTTCGTGTCATAAGGCTTCCAATGAGCAAGGTTGATTTTAATTATCAACGTCGAACAACTCTTAATGAGTTGTTTGTTCCACTCTTTTTCTATATTGGTGAGGGAAATTCTAATTCTGTAGTCTTACTTTGAAATTAAATGTGGGGAGGCTTCTCCTAATTTAAAGGTAGCTATATAATCTATACTTAAAATATTTGATTTATGAAGGTCTTAGCAAAACTCAATCCATATCCCATATCAACCCTCTAAAGAAGGAAAAACAATTTAATGACTTACCTCAACAATGGCTTCATTTACGTTTGAAAGGGAAAAAAAAAATAGATATCATGAAAAAACCTTGAAAAGTATACTAATCATGGTTGGTGAAGGAAAAATATGAATTTTGCGGAACACTGAGTTTTAAAATTTTTAGAAAACTCAATAAACCCTAGATCCATAAAACAATGAAATAAAATAATACAAGAAAAAATAAAAATCAGATTTTTACCTTATGTATTGATCTCTGTGGATTGCTCACCACCTAGCCTTCCTCGATATGACTCTACACCAAGAAACTAGTGAGTAGGCACAGTTATATAGTATTGTGCTCACTTTCTTTTGATTTCTTTTCTAAAAAGAATCAACAATATATATAAGAAGTGAGTTTATGATTTTGGTTATGCTAAAAGAAAACTTTTTCTCTTCTTTTCAAAGAACGTAAAGCAAAAACCAAAATATAACTTCTGTGTTGTGAAAAGAAAACTATTTCTTTTCTATTTATAGACAACTAATTAGGGTTTTAATTAATCAAAGTAACATTAAGCCCCAAATTTATTAAAATTAAACTTTTGCCCCATATAACATAATTAATTCAAAATTAATTCATATTATACTTTAAAATTAAACATGTGACCTGTAATTAATTCATAATTAATTTATACCCTGTCACAACTAAGAATCAAATTCAAAACCTCTTATAAAATTAATTAAATAATTATTAATTCATAATTAATAATTAGCTAATTAATTATTAAATAATTTGAATAATCAATATTATTCAAATATTAAGTGAACACAAATTTTGCTACTTTCGTAGCAATTATAATTAGACGGTCTAATTACAATATTCTATATACAAGTTTCTTATAGTGAAATGAGCTATCAAGGGGACCCGATGGACCTATAATTTTGAGCTCCAATAATATCGAAATTATTAATCAAACTCTTTAATTAATAATTTACTATTATTAATCTTAGAGTTACTCCACTAAAAACCTAAGATTGCACTCTCAAAACTGTAGATGTTTTTATACAATCTGAAATTTTCAGTGTCCATTGATTTAATCATTACATATGATTTGACCCTCCACAAATAGTTCATAATTAGAGCTAGGTCAAAATGTCCGTTTTACCCCTCTAATTATTTCTTAATCCTTAAGTACCATTGATTCTCTAATGAACAATATATTCATAACAACTTATGAATTTATCTTTTCATTTTCATATGAATGGAAAGTTGAGCGCTCATATTGTTCAAGACCTGAATCAACCCTTAAGGGAACTACTTCTCTACTTCTCGCAAGAAGGAGTGGATTCCACTATCGTGTAGAACGTTCCCAACTACTTACAAATCATATCCCCAAAGTACGAAGTTATTGACCGGACATCTACACCCATCTCACCCATGTAAATCAAATGATATAACTCAACAAGCAGGAGTCCATAATACACTCAGGATTAAGATCAATTCATATATGATCATCTGGTTGATAAACATAAATCTCTGAGTTTAACGGATATTAATAAGAGAATTATGTTTATGGTGGTTCAGTCCTATATAATCTTTATTATATAAGATGCCTCCATTTCCATGTCACTACATGAATAGTCTCGGATAAAACTATCGTACCGAATACAAAATGGACCGCAACTATAGATTTACCACAAATAAAGTACCTAGCTTTATTTGTTTTCTACGGACTTTTTAGATTACTTATTTCAAATTAAATCCGCCTGTATATAACACTTATATACTTAATTTGAAATTACATTAGTAATCAAGGATGTTTCTCATGATATATACAATTTTTGCAAAATATATAAATTGAATAAAATGAATACTTTATTATTTATAAAACCGTTTACATTATTACAAGCTCTTAGGGCATAAAACCCAACAGTTGGATCCTTTTTTTTTTTTTAATTAGATAAACCGCCCCTACAGTCTAAAAAGCTCAATCGATGATCAAATTTGAGAGTTAAATAGTAATATAATTAAATAATTAAAATTTTAAAATGAGAAAAAAAATTTAAATTTTAAAAAAATAAACTGCAAAAAGTCTCCACTAAGATGGACGGTGGAGATCAAAATAATTTTTTTTTAAAAAAAAGGATCAAAAATTAAAAAAAAAATTAATAATTTTCTCTAAAAAATGAAATGATTTTCACCGTCTATCATATTGATGGACGACGGACATCATTTAAAAAAATTTCGAAATAAAGTTTTTTTTATTTAAAAAAGTTGATATTTTAAAATAGTTTTTAAACTAAAAAAAAAAAAAAACATTTCTTTTATGAAAATAATGGAAAATGGAGATCCAATCTCCACCTCCAATTAATCATCAACCACAACATCAGCATCATTCATCAATTCAAAACCAGCAGCTAAACCACACCAACAATATTTCATCAGATCAAGCATCACCACCAGCATAAACCCAAACACATTATCACCATGAAATCAGACATCAAAACAACGTATTTATCACCATCACAACCATCATCAACCCATCTTAAGGGAAAAAGAACTTCATTGACAGATGATGTTTGATTGGAACCCATCAATCCATCTTAAAATATTAAAAAAAAAAAAAATCATTGACACCATCATCAACCTGTCTTGGATGAACATCTTCTCTAAGTCGCAACCTCCACAGTGCCTGATGCTCTATTCTACATTAGCTTTGTTCTTCATCAACCACCAACTGAACAAGCTTTGTTCTTCATCAATCGTCGCCGCTTAATCCTCTATGACTGTTGCAGCTTTAAGCCACCAAGATGAACATCATCTGGGTTTGTCTCAAATAATGTTCATCGAGATTCCAATCGAATCCTGATGATTTGAGCTCATCCCAGATAACCCATCGATTATCAACAATAATGGGGAAAAAAAAAAACAAAGAAAACAAATGAGAGAGAATGAGAGGGAAGAAATCAGACGAGAAGAATAAAGGAGAATTTTTTTGTTTTCAGCTTTGTATTTTTTTTAATTTAATATTGTCATTAATTAATAATTTAAAGGGTATTTAAGTCATTATATAAGTTTAAAGAGTATGATGAGGATTTTAGAGAATTTTGATAAGTGTATTTTGATCATTTCACGATTTTGATTAGAAAATGTTAACTTTTTTGATGAAAACTTAATGAAAGGGGGCAGTTAGGGGTTTCATATTATCCAAAAAGAAAAAAGAATAGTGTTTCACTTGATGCTATTGTAGTAGTTAATTGGAAAATAACAATTCTATTTTGTTTTAAGCGAAAAAATAGTTTAAAACTAAATTAATACACATGGAATGGTTTTTAATTAGCTTTTATCCTATATCATGTATGCCAATATACCATTGCATTGGTACTTGCTGATAATTGTTTAGTCGCATAATCATTACAATGTGTTAGTGTCGAAAAATGGATCCTTAGTCAACAAGGTTGTTTTCAGGCCCAAGCTGCAGTTTCATATGGATCGTATGATGCATGCAAAGCAAATAGAGTGCAAAGAAGAGATCAGAGACGAGAAGCAGAGACACAAAGAGATTTTAGAGTGGTTCGACAAAAAGACGTCTACGTCCACTGTTCACTCTCTCACTATTTTGGCAAAATAACAGCGCTCAGAATCGGGGTCCCTCTCTATAATGAAAATCCTCCCCTATTTATAGAGAAGGGGAGACGCTACAGTAAAACAGAATAAGACAAATGCGTACAGTAAGCTACAGTTGCAATGATGGACCGCATTTAATGCGCCGGGATTACAATTAATGCGGCTGACAGTGCATTAAATACGGCCGAATATACATTTAATGCGACCAAATCTGTCACTTCCGGTCTCTTCTCAAGCGAGATTTCAGACGGCTGATCTGTACGGGTCATGAGTGGCTACCGAGATCTTAGCTGTGGTTTCTGACAGGGATGGCGTGCATGACACGTTTTGGAGCTGTTCTCTGCATGGCACCTTTGACTTATGTTGACTTGCGATTCTGAAGAGTATGACGGAGATGGACTTTTCAGCAGCCGAGACACTCAGTCAGCTTGGCGATCAAATGAGCTTCTAGAGAGCCGGTCATCTGGGAAGCTGGGGAAGACAAATTATTAATGGATACCTTTGCGACCGGTCACAATGATAGGCAGTTAATCTTATAAATGAACAGGTACGCGAGTACGCCCAGGAATCATCGATCAACCACAGGGAAAACCTTGAGTGAGCGAGATTGGGGAATAGACATGGCGAACAAAACCAATGGATAGACCAAGCGGCGAGGACCAGTGGTCACGCCCAGCGGGTTGACTAAGCAAAGAGGATCAGCGGTCAGTGATCAGCGTCCAGGATCATTGGACAGCGGAGAAAGCCATCGGACAGAGGACAGAGCCATCGGATTTGGCTGAGCGAAGAGGATTAGCGGTCAGCGGTCAGCGTCCAGGATTAGCGATCACGAATGGGCTCCTTGATCGTTGGGTAGACTGGAAGAATGGTGGATTATTGAGCCCTTGGGCCATTGGGCCTGTACTGTAAATCTTTCTAGGCCCTATCCTTCTGATCGCTAAATTATCTATAACACAATGTCTATTAGATCGTGCATTTGACGTTTCAATCTCAATTTGCTTCCTTTAAGCAAGCTATACATCAGTAGATGTATGATTTTTGAGTCAATCATTATAATTTAGGATAACACAAGTTTCTCTCATGTTGGTTGATATAATCGCTAATTACTTCATGTAGTTTGTAGAAAACTTATTTTACCACTTCTATGATTCTGACATGCACAATAATAAAAAAGATCAAGGAGTTTTCTAAATATTTTTTTAAACTACAAGAGGTTTTCTAGACATTTTTTTAAATTATAATGGATATTTTATCTATTTAATCAAACGATACAAGAATTCTTGATGATTTTGCAAATGAGTGATGGATTTTGGCTATTATGCCAAACTATAGGAGAAAAATAGGATTATCCTTTACAATTTTCTATTAAGATGTGGAACCATATGCAGTTCGTGGCTTCCTAGCCACTGATGAAACATTTGTGTCCAACGATACTATAAATCTACAATTCAGATGAATCTGAAAAAGATGCTTGTGTGATAAAAGAGTTGGAAGGATGCTGATGAGCGAGTAAAATGCCTCAAATTCCTAAACAGTACACATATCTCACCATAAGCCTCTTTAATCGACTATGTCCAGAGATTTGAATAATTTGATGTAAGAAAATAAATTAAAATCAAATTATTAAGAAACTAAAATAAAATAAAATAATTGGAACTTAGACAGCTAAATATCTAGATTAACTTTTATCATATTAATTAACCATAGAAAATTTGGGTTCATTTAGTTACTATCCATTGAAGTTAGATATATACACCGTATTATGTGTGTTCTGAGTATGATAAATATTGATAATTTTGACGCTCAAAATTGGTGTTTGGGTTCGAGTTCACTGTATATATCTACCATCATATGTGATTAGTTTTCTCATAAATATAGATCTATCCTGTGTTATGAGAGTAGATTTCTATGCTGCATAAATCCCTAGATATTAATATCATATGAACGTGTAATTAATCTAACTAGCTTTGGATTGCCCATCCATTTTTATCACCTTTCTTTGACTTTTCGCTTAAATTACAATATATATAAGTTGAAATCATTTTCAGCATTGAGTGTTGAGATATCAAAGATCTTTGCTCAGGTTTAATGTTATACATTTTTTTTGTTAATATATTCAAAACTCGCCCCATGCTGATTTATTCGAGTTTGAATAACACACCTGTTTTTCCTTTGCATTCTTTGCTCAAACCACGGTAAATTCCACGTTCAAATCATAAACATTAAGTGTAAATGCACAATGTTTTAGAACTCACAAGTCGTTAATTGGTCACCAATCTATCGAGTAATAAGTACTCAATTTGACCAGCAGTCAACAGTTAACATGTTGACTGAAGGTCAAACTTAGTCAAACCTATAAAAAAAAAAATCATGAAGTCAAAATATAATCACATGAACCCAAAATCTAGCGTATTAATGAATTTACCCTTATTAATTTACCCAAAAATATAATAAATTATATAAGATAAAGAAAATAACAAACCATTAACATATTAATAATTAATACAAAGCAAATTTCATACCAGCGGAACCATTCTTAATTTCTAGCCTAATACAAGTGAATGGCAATTGACCCAATTTCCATACCATCAAACCCAATTGGATCCAATTGTTTAATATAAATGCGACTTCAAATGGGTCAATTAAGCATGAGATTTTAAACACATCCACTCATGCATCAATCGCGGATAAATTAAAAAGCCCAAATGAAATCAATAATTAAAAGAGCTCAATGTTTAATGGCCTAATTATTTATTAAATGGTGTTGCTTTGATATACCCATGAGCTTTGTTTAATGTCCCTATTTGGTTTAGAAAGAAAAAAAATAAAATAGTGGTGATATTTCCACCCATCAAAAATTGTATGTACAACACAAATTAGCATTTTTTTTAAACATATAATATTACCCTTGATTAAATTACTTAAAGAATAAATATTTTTTACGTACACCAACTAGTTAATAATTAAAATATCATTTATATCATAAATCTTTTTTATTCTGTCAAATCCTAATTTTTCTCTTTGTTACTATCTCAAATCCTAACTTTTCTCCATCAGAAATTAAAAAGTCTCATATCATTTATACAATCCTAATTTAATCATAAAAAATATCACTAAAAATTCAGTTACCATATCCGCATTTTGCATTCCATTTTTTATGTTACTCTCTTAAATCCTAACTTTTTTTATATTAAAAATTGAAAAGTCTTTAATCATTCATGCTTTCCTAATTCAATCATCAAAAACATTACCAAACATTCAGTCGTCACATTAGTATTTTTCATTTTCTTATTAGATTTTCTCACAAACCAAACAAAAAAGTTACTCTTTTCTTCCAATTTTTTTCTCATATTAGCAAATAAGAAAAGGAGTTTGCTTTAAATCATCCAAAAACTACATATCTAAATCGATACTCACAATTCATCATCAAAAAAGTATTTCTTAGGATTATATAAAATTAGTTGATAATTATTTATACAAGTTTAATGATATAAATGAAAAATTAGTGTTTAAAAAAGTAAGAAGAGTTTATAACTTTAATCATAAAAATTAAAAAATGGTTCATCATCAAACCCCAACATTAATCATTCATGCAAGTCTCTGATCATTCATGTAATCCTAATTTAATTAAAAATGACCCAATAATCAATTATGCAATTCTTATGATATAAATGAAAAATTAAGATTTAAGAAAGTAAAAATGGTTTGTGACTGTGATCATGAAAAATTGACGTTAATCATTCATTAAAAATTAACAAATATTGTGTCTCCTCTTATTTACTTGAAAAATAGTTTTCTCTTACTCTACAAAAGTTAGTATAGAAACAATCTTAATATATAAAATTAAATAAATAATAATATCGATATTGATGGGTGTATTTACAAAAATATATGCAATAAATTTAAGAGAAAATAGTATTTTTGGTATAAAATGGGGTTTAAAAATAAATTACTCTTATTGTATATTTTTTATTAGGTGTGCAAACAAAAGGGATGTACATACCATTTTTGAGGGATTGAAATATCGCCACTCAAAAACATAATAGATAGTGGACAAATGTCTTCCAAAGTGTTCATTACATGATGAACCAATAAAGTAAAAAACAAATCAGAATCAGGGGTTGGGGGCGGGGCGACGGGGCTACGGGAGAGAGAGAGAATTAAATAGAAAACCTAGAAAAGACAAATGTTTTAAGCTTGTCTTCTAGCCTAATTAGAAATCAACCAAAAGTGAGAGAGAGGAGTGGGTGAAGTCGGGTGAAGCCAAAGTGAGGAGAGTTAGAGAGAGAAGAAGAACCAAGATAAGAAAAGAAAGAAAAATTAATGAGAGATAGTAGAGGAAATAAGCTCCAATCTCATCTTGTGCAAGAATATTCAAATTTTAAGTTCCATTTTTTTGTTCAAATTAATTGATAAATGAACTTTGGATTGTCATTCTCTCTCTAGGATGTGAATCTTGCTTTGTGCGAAGAAGATTTGAGCTTATTAAAGGTTTAGATTTTACTTTGTGTTCTAAAGATTCGAGCTTGTACTTAAAGTTTATGTAAGTGTTGGGCCGAGTACTCAGCTTAACTTGGTGACTACTCACCTCCAGTGAATAGAACCCCTAATTTAGGGGTTCTCGGGTTGGTAGAACCTTATCGATCAAATTTTGGGTGAGTAGTTGGACATACTCACACGAATTTTACAACAATGTTAATACAAGAGATTTTCATTCCAATTTATAAAGGGTCAATTATATACCATGCCAGTTAGGTATCCCAACTCATTTCACAATATAATGATAATGTATATTCATTTATCAATGAGCACATCATGAATTGAAATGTAGAGTTGTAATATCTAGTATTATTGACATATATTCTTTAATCACTCCTTATTTCAAGATGTTTAGAGCTTTCAATTGGAATATGTCATATATATATATATATATATGACATATTCTACAATACATGCAAGGTATCAACGTACTTGACAAAAAAAAAATGAATAATTACATTCTAAAAGTACTAATTGTAATTTATTATATCTTTATCATATCTTATTACAATTAGACATGTTTGGTTATAATAAGCAAATATGATTCTGCTTATTGATTGTTGTAAATGTGATATGACTCATTTAATTTAATAAGATATAATAAATATATAATAAATTACAATCAGTAATTTTAAAATATAATCATTAATTTTTTTTATCAAATATATTGATACTTCAAGTGGTTCCAAGGGGATATATATATATAATACAATATATATATATATATAGGATTCCATTGGGTATATTTGGGTACGCATACATTTGACCAAAAAAAAAATTGCATTTAAAATTGCTGATTCTAATTTACAATATATATATATATATGTGTGTGTGTGTGTGTGTGTGTGTGGTCCTATTAGGTACACCTAAGGATGCATAAATTGGACAAAAAAAAAAATGATTGCATTCTAAAATTACTGATTATAATTTATCATATCTTTGTTATATTTGATTATAATTAAACATGTCTGATTACAATCAGTAAATGTGATCGACAATATCATATTTATTGCTTGTAATCAAACATGTTTACTTCTAATTAGATATAATAAATATAAAATAAATTATAATCGATAATTTTAGAATGTAATCACTAAATGTTTTTTATCTAGTATATTCATACCCTAGGTGTCTAATGTGCATATATATATATATATATGCCTGTGTGTGTGTATGTGTGTATATGTGTGTGTGTGTGTGTGTGTATATATATATATATATATATATAGGCACATTTTAATGTAAACTTAAGGTTCTCTTAAGTACACCTGGAATATCGATACATTTGACCAAAAAATTAGTGATTGCATTCTAAATTTATTAGTTGCAATTTGAGTAAATTATAATTTAGCTATTCAGTTTGAGACTATATTTAGGCGGAGCAAATTTTTAGGCTTTATTACAATTAACCTCCCTGTCATTAGCCCATGTCTGTTAAAGTTAACTGGTTGAAGGGCAAATGTGTCTTTTGACCTTATTTATCTTATTTTTTATTTTCCTTTTAAAATAAATTTAAAAAATTTAGAATAAATTAAATAATTAATTAATTAGATTTCAATCATCCATATTAAGATGAGTAATGGAGATTAATTTAAAAAAAAATTAAAAAAAATCTTCACTGTTATCTTAAGATAAATGGTAGAGATTAATTTAGAAAAAAAAAATTTAAAAAAAATTAAAAAAACAAAAACAAAAATTTTGCCCAAATTAAACAAGCAGTTAAACCCTTCTAATTCTCCTCTAAGACCAAACTGTTCTTCTTCTTCTTCTTCTTTTTCTTTTTTTTCTTCTCCATTAAACTCATCTTCTTCAACAAATTGTCAACCCAACTCCATCCTCCTTTACAGCGGTGGTGACGATGCAGCCTCACCAGCTTATCCACTTCAGCGAGTTAAAGCGATTGAACCATATCGACCAGAGCACCAGCAGCATTGTTTATAAAGTCCATCGTTTTTAAGTCTCCCTCGCGGATGAAAGAGAGGGATTCGAAGAGGCAAATAAGGTTGTGGGTTTGATGGTTTGGCTTCAGATCTAGTTGGGTTCGAATGGAGGGTTTAGGTTTGGCGAATGATTGTTGAGAAATCAAAAAAGCAAAAGGAAATTGATGAATGGTTGTTGGTGGTAATAGAGGTGGTGTTATTGTGGACAACGATGGAGGTGGTGATGTTGTGGACCTGGGTTTCCAGACAACCTAGAAACACAAATCTAGGTTTCCTGACTTGACCTTTCCCCAAATCCCTCATCTGAACCCGAGAAAGATCTCATAGCACTCCGACAGAATTCCAACGAACCCTAACTTTGGCTTGAAGAAACCTCATCGGAGTATCGTGACTTACTTAAAACTTATTTATTAAATTATGTACTTGGTGGCAGAGGTAAAAATTTTCGTTTTTGTAATAAAAATCCGACAACATGCCAGCTGTTTATTGAACTACGTCACTCTACAAATTTAAAAACAATTCAAAAACATTTCTATAGCACACAAATCTCAACTACCATGAGCATACGGCTTACGCCCCAAACTCAGTTCCAGCACGAAAAACCACAATCGCAAAAACTGATGGAAAAACTATAATTTTCTTATCAAAACAGTTTTCTAAAAATGCATCCAACAACTTGTATTCATATTTATAATGTACATCATACTTTACTACAAAATATGCACATGACCAAAAATTGAGCTATACAATGATATCTAAGTTATCCGTCAGTCTCTCCATGCGTCTGTCTGTGCTTCATTCGCTGAACAACTCACTCTTGCACCTAAGGAAACATTTTTAGAACACAAGGAAAACAAACTGAGTATAACTTGGTGAGATAAACAACTTAATAAAACTAAAGTATTTTCTAATATACTTTATATAATCTCATTTGAAAACTGTTTCTGAAATTCATTTTGAATTTCTTTCTAAAATTTTCTCATTTCTCGCCTCGATGGTAACCTAGAAAAACTACTCTTATCATAACAGCTTAAATCTCTAGCTAACCACTAGGAATTAAGGAACTTACCATGTGTAGTCATCGATGCGCGAACTCTAGGCACGCATTACCCCTACGCAATCGGTCTGAACTACACTACCCTATACGTGCAGTAGTTGTTAATTAGTTCTAACCACTTTCTCTGCCTCTTGTTTAATTCTCTTTGAGTAAGTAAATACTTGAGGCTCTTATGGTCTGTGAATATCTGACAAGAAACCCCATACAGGTAATGTCTCCAGATCCTCAGTGTAAATACCACTGCAGCTAGCTCCAGATCATGCGTAGGGTAATTCTACTCGTGCTTCTTCAATTGTCTGATACGTAAGCTATTACTTTCCCATACTACATCAAAACACACCCTAGACCTTGCTTGGATGCATCACTGTACACCACAAAACCCTCTGTCCCAGAAGGAAGTGTAAGAACGGGAGTTGTGGTTAATCTAACATTCAAATCATCAAAACTTTTCTGACAGACTTCTGACCACTTGAACTTCACATCTTTTCTGGTCAGCTTTGTCAAAGGAATGACTATCTCAGAGAATCCCTCCACAAACTTTCGGTAATACCCTACCAATCCTAAGAAACTTCTAACCTCTGTAACCGAACTCAGTGGCTTCCAATTTTGAATCGCTTCAATTTTCTGGGGGTCTACACTGATCCCATCTGCGGATACCATATGCCCTAAAAACAAGACTCTGTCTAACTAGAACTGATACTTGCTGAACTTGGCATACAGTCGGTGATCTCTTAGAGTATACAAAACCGACCTTAAATGCTCGGCATGGGCCTTTCTGCTGTTTGAATACACTAGGATGTCATCAATGAACAATATTACAAACTTGTCAAGAAAATCATGGAACACCCTGTTCATAAAATCCATAAATATAGCCGGTGCATTAGTAAGCCTAAAAGGGATTATCAGAAACTTATAATGTCTATAATGCGTCCTAAAGGCAGTCTTGGGCACATCATCTTCCTTAATTTTCAACTGATGGTATCCAGATCTTAAGTCAATATTCGAAAACACACAGGCCCCCTAAAGTTGATCAAACAAGTCATCAATGCGAGAAAGCGGATATTGATTTCGAACAGTCACTTTATTCAACTCCCTATAATCAATGTACAATCGCATACTATCATTCTTTTTCTTCACAAACAAAAATGGTGCTCCCTAAGGAGCAACACTAGGTCGAACGAAACCCTTATCCACTAATTCTTCTAACTGCGCCTTCAACTCATTTAATTCAGTATGTGTCATCTTGTAGGGTGATCTTGCTATAGACGTTGTCCTCAAAATCAGATTAATCTTAAACTCTATCTCCCTGTCTGGAGGTAACTCAAGAAGATCCTCCGGGAACACGTCTGAAAACTCCCTAACTACTGAGATATCCTCTAGTCTGGCATCTCTCTCAGAGATATCTACCACATAAGCCAAATAACCCTCACACTGCTTCCTTAACATCTTCTTGGCCTCATAGCTGATAGAATACAAGAAGAAAGTGCGTCCGACGCTCACCCTTGAATACCACATCTAACTCCCTTGAAATACTAAATCTGACTTCCTTTCGAAAACAATCAACTGTGGTGCGGTGGGTGGCTAACCAGTCCATCCCTAATATCACATCGAAATCATGAATGTCCATCACCAAATTGACCGGGAATGCTCTACCTCCAACTGTAAGCTCACCACCTTTGTACACCCTCTCTGCCACTACCACATCTCTGGTAGGAGTAGTCACCACCATCTTACACTCTAATGGCTCTAATAACAATTCAGCTTGACTAGCAAAACTCTTAGAAATGAAAGAGTGAGTAGCTCCCGAATCTACTAATGCATGAATATCAATACCAGAGAGTGAAACTGCACTTGTAACCACCTTATTCGTGGCCTCTGCCTCCTGCTGAGTGACAGCAAACACCCTGGCCTGAACTGGAGGTCTCCCTAGCTGGCCTCTAAATGAGGTACCTCGACCCGTACCTTTGCCTAGCTGACTAGAGGTCCCTGGTCCTCTCCCTTGTGGACCTCCTCTCCCCCGCGATTGCCCTCTACTAGGCTAAATCGGAGTCGCTGGTCTCGACTCATTACTCTCTGTTGTAGTCCTCTGCGGGCAATCTCTCTTCAAGTGTCCCTTCTGACCACAATAATAGCACCCAGTACGACCAAAATGACACTCTCCCTAATGAAATCTCTCACATGTGGCATAACGGGGTACCCTGCTTTGACTGCTACCTCGGCCTTGAGAACCTGATAGCCACCTCACCGAACCCCTGACTCTGCTGCCTCTCTGAAGGTCCTCCAGACTTACTTCCTATCTTGGGGGTTTTATTAGGTCCCCCAGTCTGCCATCCCTAGCTCGGTCCCCTCTTTTGCGGCTGCTGACCCTTCTCGGTCTGAAAAGTCCTCTCTACCCTCAAAGCTACCTCTACTAATCTCCCATACTCTCTGTACTCAGTAACAGCTACATATGCCTTGATTCTGAAATTCAGGCCTATAGGAATTTATGGCACTTGTTGGCTTCGTCATCGACGATAAACAGCGTTACTCGGGATAACTCTGTAAACTTCTTTTTATACTCTTCCACCGTCATATTACCCTTGACCAGATGATAGAACTCATTAATCTTCGCATCCCTATAAGCCCTGAGATAGAACTTCTCATTGAAATACTCTTTAAACTGATCCCACGATAGCGATGTGGTCACTCTCCTCCTCATTGAATCCCACCAGTCTCGAGCAGAAGCTCGCAGGAGAAACGAAGCAATAGATATTCTCTGCGGATCCTCGCACTCCATTTGCTCTAGAACTCTCTCTATACTTTCTAGCCACTTTAGAACTGCATCTGGACCCCCTAATCCATCAAAACCCTAAGCGCCTAACTTCCGTGCTCTCTCAACGGTGGCGCCTAGTGCGCGAGGCCTCATGCCTTGCATAATCTGGGCCTGTCTCTTTATAGGATCTACTGCTGGCCCTACCACTGGTGGCTTTAGCTGCACCCTAGGCTGAGGCTTATTTACTGACTCATGAATTGGCTCCTCAGCCTTAGGTGGAGCAAAAGGAACATGCGGAGTTTCAGCAGTGGCTCTGCGCGTACGAGGACGACTAGCTGAATGAATAACTCTATTACAACAAAAACCATGAATGTCATGCAATGTTTTATAACTCAATGCAAAAATGCATAAATAACTTTTGGATGCACAGTTTTTCAAAAATTTTCTAAATAACTTTAAACCAAATGCTTTGATACCAAGTTGACAAAACCCTTCCCGAATCCCTCTTCTAAACCCAAGAAAGACCTCGAAGCACTCCGACAAAACTCCAACAAACCCTAACTTGGGCTAGAAGAAACCCCGTCAGAGCACCGTGACTTACTTAAAACTTATTTATTAAATTATTTACTTGGTGGCAGAGGTAAAAATTTTCGTTTTCCTAATGAAAATCCGGCAGCATGTCAGCTATTTATTAAACTATGCCACCCTGCAAATTTAAAAGTAATTCAAAAATACTTCTATAGCACATAAATCTCAACTACTAGGGGCCTTCGGCCTTTCCAGCACGGAAAACCACAATCACAAAAATTGATGGAAAAACTATAATTTTCTTATCAAAACAGTTTTTTAAACATGTATCCAACAACTTGTATTCATATTTATAATGTACATCATACTTTACTACAAAATATGCACATGACCAAAAATTGAGCTATACAATGATATCCAAGTCGTTCGTCAGTCTCTCCGTGCGTTTTTCTGTGCCTTATCCGCTGAACAACTCGCTCTTGCACCTAAGGGAACATTTTTAGAACACAAGAAAAATAAACTGTGACTCAGTGAGATAAACAACTTAATAAAACTAATGTATTTTCTGATATACTTATATAATCTCATTTGAAAACCGTTTCTGAAATTAATTTTGAATTTCTTTCTAAAACTTTCTCATTTCTCGCCTTGATGGTAACCCAGGGAAACTATTTCTGTCATGGTAGCTTAAATCTCTAACTAGCCATTAGGAATTAAAGAACTTACCCTATATAGTCACCGATGCATGAACTCTGGGCATGCGTTACCCCTACACAATCGGTCTGAACTACACTACCATATACGTGCAGAGGGTGACTCAACTGACTCTCATCTCTTATGAGCCATCCAGACTCCACTCTCGGTTAGTGACTCGCTTATATCTACCATGCACGCATAGAGCATCCAACTAGGTATTCAACTGGGACTAGGGTAAACCATCGACGTATTAAAATACTTTTACTCAATCTTTTTAAAATACTACCAGGGAAACTATTTCTGTCATGGTAGCTTAAATCTCTAACTAGCCATTAAGAATTAAAGAACTTACCCTATATAGTCACCGATGCATGAACTCTGGGCATGCGTTACCCCTACACAATCGGTCTGAACTACACTACCATATACGTGCAGAGGGTGACTCAACTGACTCTCATCTCTTATGAGCCATCCAGACTCCACTCTCGGTTAGTGACTCGCTTATATCTACCATGCACGCATAGAGCATCCAACTAGGTATTCAACTGGGACTAGGGTAAACCATCGACGTATTAAAATACTTTTACTCAATCTTTTTAAAATAAACTTATTCTTAAGGCAAACTGCCTAAAATCTTTAACTCTCATTTATTCTTTGTAGAAATACGAACTTAACTCAAAATTCACAAGATATGATTATAATATACAATTCAATTATATAAAAAATAAAGACATATAATCATAAAATGAAATTTAAATAACACTACACTCAAAAGGGTTGGTTTTCTACTCACAAAATGTTGTCCGATCAAAAATGAACTTCCTCCCAAATCCTCCGATACACTCTGCCATCACCCTAAAACATTGAATACTCATTTGGAATCAGTTGAATCATTAACACAAAGCTAGAAATCACTAAAAATTCAACTAACTCTATTAACTCCACGTTACACCTAAACCTTCGCAACTAAGTTTTAACTTATCAGAGGCTTTCGAATTATGATTTCTTTGTACAAACCTTATTTATTATCACCTAGGGACACTTCGGAATAGTTAAAATGGTCACCAGAAGCCCGGAACCCAAAATCGTTGTTTTTGACCCCCCTTAAAACCGAGACTATGTTAGGGCCCTTCTTAGTGATTTTCTTCACTCCGTTTTCACTCTAATCATCTCCCTATTCGCACTTAGGTCACCCATAAAATGGTTTTAAAAAATTCTAAGTATCGAGAGTCGAAACCTATGAAAAACGCATATTTTTCAACATTTTTTTATGCACATTTTTGCATGCTACATGCGATGGATTCATTTCTTTCGTATCTAAGGTTATTTTGCTCAATTATGATTGAATACATTCATTTCATATATCAAAGAATGCATTTCCATTCACAATTCACTATATGACTATATAGGTGCACTATTTGAGTCATAACTTCCTCAATTTTTATCGGAATCGTACCCTTCCAATTTTTATGGTTTGCTATGATACTTAGTCATATTTTGAGGTCTAAAACAACCCCAAATAAGCTCAAATGGTGTAGGTCTCTATAGCCCCTTTGTCTAACTCGAAATTCCCAACTTAGCTCTACGTTTCTCTTTTTATAATTCTATGACTTCTACAAGGTTTCTTAGCATCTAAAATGCATGGATTAAGCTTCAAATGAATGAAAGCAAAATGAGTTACATAAACCCTTACATGGCCAAATTCAACCTCATAAGGAACCACCATCAATCTTTCAATTTCTAATACACTAATTACATCAAATTCATCCTCAACCATCCTATTTTCAACCTCTAGCATCAAATTTAGCTTTTAAAGTAAAATAAAAATGGGTCTTCATGCAATCTATAGTAAATCAACATCAAGAAACTTACTTGATTAAGCTTTGATTTTGATCCTAACTTGATCTAGTAGCTTTGGTTGGTGACAAGCTTGAGATTGATGATGAAAACTTAAAGAAAATAGCTTGATCTCCCTTGGTTTCACCCATCACTTGGCCTACACCACCACTCCCTCTCCCTCTCGGTTTTCTAACTTGAAAAGCAAATGAAAATTTGCAAGAGAGACATGTATTTATAGTGGTGCCATAATTGCTCATTAATCCCTCTTGAAAATCACCAAAATGACTCTCAAACTTTGTTAATTATTGCCATGACCCCAAACTAGATAAAATTAATTTTAATTGGTCCACTTGTCAATTTAAAAATCACTAATACCATCCACCAATAAAAGGCTTCCACATCGGTCAATTTTGCACCACAACTTTTTATAACATTTGGCAAATTGTCATTGGTGGAACTTTTTTACTTTTAACTTTGAAAAGTAAACTCATTTTATTCTATACTCTCTCATAACATTTCCTAATACTCTTGGGTCCTCTAATCGGCATCCTATTCTTAATGCGAAATTAAATTAAAATTTAAAAATTACTACTAGAGCGTTACTATTTAACTATAACTAGAATCGAGGGTTTACATTTCCACTGGAATCTTAAACTAGTGGAAACTAGATTGCAGTGGTGATGTTGATGATGGTAATTATGATGATAGCTTGATGTTGATGATGATGGATGGATGACGATTTAGGGAATTTAGTTAAAGATTATTTAGGGATTTTTTTTTTCAAGTTGAAGATGGATGGTTGATAGTGATTTTTGAGTTGATGATGATTTTTTTTCAATTTTTTTCTGGTTGATTTTGCATTGATTTTGCATGTTGAAGACGATTGATGATTTTTTTTTCCTTTTTTTTTTTCCAATTCTTGAGGATGATTTGGAGATTGGAGATGATGGGTGACTAATGATTTTTTTTTTTTTCATTTTTTTTTTTTTTTTTTGGTTATGGAGATCCAATCTTATCTCCATTTTTTCAATTTTGTTTTAAATTTTAGTTTTGTTAAAACATTTGATCTTCATCGTCTACTAAGAGTGATGGACGGTGGAGATTGATCAATTATTATAATTTTTATTCTATTTTTCTTTAATTCATGGGCATTATAGTCTTTTTATAATTTTTATTCAGTCAAAGCTGTCAATTGAATCAGTCAAGGGTATTTCGATCTTTTTACCATAATTATACTATTAACCGATAAGTCTAACAGTCATGGGCTAATGGTAGGCGAATTAATTGTAATAAAATCTAAAAGTTTGCTCCACCTGAATATAGTTTCAAACTAGGTAGCTAAATTGTAATTTTCTCATTTTAATTTATTATATTTTATTACAACTGAATAAGTTAGATTACATTTATAATAATCGATAAGTAGAATCACATTTATGGATTGTAACTAGACATGTTTAGTTGTAATTAAATATAATATAGATATAATAAATTACAATCAGTAATTTTTTAATGCGATTACTCTTTTTTTTTTTTTTTTTGTTAAGTATTTCAATACTCCGAGTATATTGTAAAATATATATATCTTATTCCAGTTGAAAGCTCTAAACATCTTGAAATAAGGAGTGATTAAAGATTTCAATGCATTCAAACTAAGAAAAAAAAAATCACAACATATTTTTTATGGTCCGATTTAACTAGTGGATGGAATCAACAACTCTATTTACATATAATGGCCACCTTGGAACACATATAAATTTGTATAACACATCATCAAAAAGGATTTTCATTGGGGTGCAAATATTACCACCCATAAATATGATCTCCACAACCATATTACTAATACACATATTGATTAAATTTTAAATTCTATGTATTAGTATAATAACCCAAAAATATGCTAGTTTTAACGCTATACAACCAAAATTAATTATATTCCTTTAAAACAGACATTTTAATACAAACAAATTTTAAATAATTTTAACTAAGTTCCTTTAAAATAGAGTTTTTATCTTTAGTATTTGTCTTAATTTATTTATTTTAAATATAAATTCTTAACCATAATCATAATTTTATATTTTATCAAAAAGAAGAATAACCACTTATAGGTAAAGGTTGAAGCCGATTAATTTGCCATCAAGAATGAGCCTTTATATTATCTTTAGATCAGCCCTACTTTTTATATGAATGAAAAGTAAAAATTTGAAAGAAATAATGTTTCGCATTTAAAAAGATCTAAAGGGTTATATATATAAATGACTTTTTTCGTATATTTTCTTTAGGAATATTTATCGAATTTTGTTTGTTTATTTTGTTTTTTTACACTAAGAAATGAAAAAGAAAATTGTTTTTTAACTTGTAAAAAATTAAAAAAAAAAAATCACTTATGTTTGTGCTCCTTTATAATTTATGTGGATGTTTTCTCTGCCTTGCATGAAGAATTGTACTATTCAAAACAATTTTCCATCAAAATGAAAAGGTAATGCAAAAGATATCCCACAAACACAGTATTTATTGTTTTGTATATTATGATTTTGGTAACATATATTATTAAATTAAATTGCTTTTAGGTTTTTATGTAAGAGTGCGTATACTAATTAGGAATAAAATCCAATCAAGGTCCATTGGAAAAGAACCTGAATCATTTGGTGATAAGAGGGAATTAAGTTCCTTTTTTTCATGATTTTATGTGAAATCTACTTAATTTAATTCCCAAAAGTTTTTAGAAAATACTATAATCATAAATTATGAATTAAATTCTATTTCTCCCCTCATTATCCTTAATTAGTACATACATCCTATGGTCTTAAGGTTCCACTGAAAAGTATGTTGAGTTGACACAATATGCCTATTGTATGTATTTTTGGGCTACATAAAATGGGCTGGTAAAAACTCAATAAGCTAGTCTAGGAGGCTGACCCAATGAACTAATCCAGTGGACCAGATCAGCAGACAAGAACCCAACTTGTCAAGTCTCAGCTCGTAAAAACAAGCCCTTAGAACATATCACAACCTCCAGTTCGCAAGAGGGAGCTCACGTAACACCTTGCATCCAGCTAATGTATAAGAGCCTTCAGCACTTAGGATGTTCACCTTGCATAGACTTGACCCCAGCTCGCTCAATACGAGCTCCAGGTTGCCTAGAGCAAAACAAACTTGCGACATTGCATGGCGTGCACTTTGAACCCGGAACCAAAATGGTAGCAACACAAATCAAGGAAATCTCAACTATCGAATCTGAAGATAAGATCAGACCCTTGCCATGGTGGAGTCAAATTTTGGAAATCATGGACATGACTTTGGAAAGTGTAATTAATATTTATTTATTCCCTATTTGTATTATGATTGAACTGTAGCTCTTTCCTCTCTATAAATTGGGGCTAAAACTCATTGTAAAAAGGGTTCTCTTTGGACTCTCTCTATCTTTGTCTTAGCAGAAAAAAAATTAATAACAGTGACTGTCTTTCCAAAAGGAGAAAGCACCGTGGACATAGGTCCATTCTTGGCCGAACCATGTAAAACTTTGTGCATTGTTCTTTCTCTCTCTCTTTTTTCTTTCTTATTTGTTTGGATTTTCATTAATCGCAGTTTTGGGCTTCAAGAACCTTAGTTGACCAAATCTGAACGTCAATATTTTGGCGCTAGAAGGAGGGCTCAAACTATAAATTTCTCCTTATTTTTAGATCACCATGGTAAAAGAAAGAACAACCAGAAGTTTAGATGTGCTTGTTGGCCGACTAGAAGGATAGATAGACGTTCCCACAAACGGCGCTACTGCAGATATGTTAACATCAGCCCCTCGCCAGCCAGCACCGACGATTTCTGTAGTTGGGGGGTTGCCAAAATTGCAATGGCCGTAGGAGACACTGGAGAACATGACACAACAAATTACAGAAGCAGTCAGGGCGTTGGTGTAAGCCCAGGCACAACACGTAGGGAGGCTGTGACCTTCTAACTCAGCTCGCCCCTCCAATTCACATTCAAGAGTTGAAGGTCCCCAAGTTTGCGAAAAGGATAGGGCACACCACCAGCAACATGCAGATTCTTACTAAGTTTACAATTCACAAAGGCTGATTAGGGATACATACCAAGCTATAGCTCTCAAAGTCATGAGCACGGAAGAACGCATACATGCCTCAGGATCAAAGGCTAAAAGAACTCCTTCAAAGGATTCAGCGGCTCAAAACGTGACCTAGAGCTCAGAAGCAAAAAGGTCAGAATGATGAAAAGACCCCATTCACTCTAGATATCGAGCTAGAGCTGCTTCCCTCCAAGTTCAAGGTCTTCAGCATACCATAGTACAATGGGGATACTGATATTTATGACAATCTAGACGCGTTTAATATCTAGATGGACCTGCAGACCACCAGCCACTGGTCAAGTACCGTGTCTTCCCAGCAACACTCGAAGACATTCCACGGACTTGGTTCAAGAATATCTCTGCTTACAATACAAACAGTTAGGAGGAATGCCAGTGAAAATTTGCCAGCCAGTGTAAGGCCCTCAAGAAGCCACTCACGCCCCCCTATCACCTCACCATCATCTTCCAACGTCTTAACGAACCGTTGAAAGATTACATTGCCAAGTTCAGGCATGAGGTGAATAATGTGGATAAGCCCACAGATGAGTGTATTTTAACAATTATCTGAACAGGATTAAGGAAAGACGGAAAGCTGTATGAAAATATTTACAAGTCCCTAGTAAAGGACCTAAGCGAGTTCTATAAGTGAGCTGCCAAGGAAATCAGATGGGAAGAAGCCTGTGGCTCAAAGCACCTCGACCTGAAGGGTGAAACCAGTAGTTTGCACCCATCAAAGAAAAGAAATCATGATAGAAATGGGAATGAAGGTCGGATTAATGACTTGAGTTATCAGGTTGCTAAAAAGGCCAGAAAAAAGCCTAAGAATGAGTGACCTCAACATCAAGGTTGCCATAGTAGCTACAGTGTCATGTCAGATACATAAGACAAGATCTATGCAATAGAAAATGATAGGGAAGACTTCGGGAAGCCCAATCCTATAAAGACTCTCGTTCAATACAGAAGTAAGAAGAAGTTCTGTGCCTACCATAATAAGGACGAGCATAACACTTCAGATTGCAGGGATTTGAGGGACGCCATCAAAGACTTCATCAAGCAAGGTTATTTGAATGACTACGTTGTGTGACCAGCTAGCAAGTGACCTTAACAACTTCAATAGTCAGCACAGCAATAACCCCAATGAGCTTCCAAACGAGAACATGAATCCGGTGTAGATCATTTTCACCATACATGGTAGACCTTACCTCTCGGGTACGGCCTATACTCGGCAATTTTATAAGCATGTATTAAGCTTGATTATCAAATGTCATTAAAAGTTACAGAAATAAATCATGTTGCTGTGTTATGAAGAATTTGTTTATTGGTCTCTCTATCGAATGCTAAGAGTCAAGCTGTCTTTCTGTCAAATAAAAAGAAATATGTTGTTAGCTAAGGTTACATCCTCTGGACAGCTCGTAAGAAGATTAATACTGTTAGTTGGGGTTACGTCCCCTGGATAGCTCGTAAGAATATTAATGCTATTAGTTGGGGTTACGTCCCCTAGGCAACTCGCAAGAAGATTAATGCTGTTAGTTGGGGTTACATCCTCTGGACAGCTCGCAAGAAGGTTAATACTTTTAGCTGGGGTTACGTCCCCAGGACAGCTTGCAAGAATATTAATACTGTTAGCTAGGGTTACGTCCTCTGGACAGCTCGCAAGAAGATTAA
The DNA here is from genome assembly GCA_022984855.1 of Dimocarpus longan. NCBI lineage: Eukaryota > Viridiplantae > Streptophyta > Magnoliopsida > Sapindales > Sapindaceae > Dimocarpus > Dimocarpus longan. Next base: position 3,539,525 of record CM041026.1, read on the forward strand.
TGTTGTTAGTTGGGGTTATGTCCCCTGGACAACTCACATGAGGTTAAAATATAACTGAGGTTACGACCTCCAAAATTCGTTGTTAACTTAGGTTCCGGCCCTCTAGATAGCTCGACTAAGGTTTGTTATGCAATTTAATTTAATGCTCAATTGCTAAATTTCTTATATTGATTTATGGGTTAACTTGTCTATGACTTGCTCTATTAAATGATAAGTTTTTCTATTGGCCAAAGATTCTCTTACAAAAAATCTCACTATGCATTCGAGCTCCATCTTATTATGTTTCTGAGCTCTACCTTATTTAGCATAGCTTGCAATATATCGTGCTGTCAAGCATCTATTGGCATAATTTTATAGAACAAATTAATATCTGTGAGCCATGACACATCAGAGTTAGTGAGCTCTCAAGTTCTCACTAGGTACTATTATTTCTGGTTCATATTGCTTATTTCCTTAACTCGTAGAAATTCAAAAGATGCAACGAAACAGATATTATTATGTTAGAGAGCCTCACACGAGGTTAATATTCATAAAAGTCTTTACAAATTGTTTATTCAAAACGACCTCGTGAGGCGAGGAAGATGTCATACAAGGGCGATGAGAAATATAACAAAAGTTGAGCTATTAAGGGGCTATACGCTTTGGGGTCATATCTGAAGGCCTAGCAACTTAAGCAACCTTATCCTGAGAGGTCGCACTTGGAGACTCCGCATTTGGAGGGGTTACTGTTGGTATGGTTGAGGAACGAGCAGCCCGCTTCTTATATTTCTCTATCTCCGCAACCGTCTCTTCTCCAAAGAATGAAGTCCAACTCAGGATGAGCCTTCCACAGAGTAAAAAGGAACAGGTTGGAGATTCTTGAATCCGTTTCCTTTTTGGTCTTGATTACCTCCTCCTTAGTAAGGGCAACCTCCCATTCAGCGGCCTTAGTTTGCTTTTCAACTATCTCAAACCTCAGTGTGACTTTCTTAAGCTTCTCTACAACTGTTGCAGCTCATCGTAAGACTTCGGCCAAGTCACCTTTCACTTTGCCTTGTTCCTCTTCTCTCTTAAGAACCTAAGCAGTAAGGTTAGACCTAATGGCCTCGTGATCGGCCTCCTCTTAAGCTAAAGCATCCTTGACCTCCTTCTTTGCCGCTTTGGTATCGTTCAGCTTAACCCCCAGCTGTTGCCTTAACTTGTTGGCTTGTTCGGCCTCCTTACTCAGGGACGAGAGATCGCTCTTTAGCTTCTTCTTTTCATTATGAAACTTCTCCCGTTCCTCTCTAAAGGTCGCGAATTACTCTAACTGCCTCATTGCTTCATCGCGGCCTGGAAAGCAACAAATTAATATGTGAATCAAGGAAGCAAAAAGAATGGAAAAACATTAAAAATTACCAGCAGTCCATGACGAGCTACATAGCCGATCAGGCCCTTATCCTTCATGCCCTTCTTATATAAGTTACTGTCGGTATTTCTCAGAATTTTAGGCAGGTTGTCAAGGGTTGAGACAAGGTATTCTTCTCCCGAAAAGTCTGCGGGCAGCATCCTGCCCCGTGATTCATCCTTTCTCTCCGAGGTCACAAGCTATTTGCCTTTGTCAGCTCAAGGTCGCTTGGTTGGAGGACGTTGAGCAGTAGACTTCCTTTGGACCCTTCTACTTAGAGCATCTGGAACCATACGAGTAAGAGCTCCAGTCTGTTCATGCTTTGCCTCATCCACCTCTGGATGCGAAGAGGGGGCTTGAGTTAAAGACCCTAGAACTGGTATCGAGTTGATCCTTTTAGCAGATGCGATAAGTAAAAGAGCCGTGGGCTCATGAGTTGAAGGAGTTACAGGTTCAAGAGGAGGAGGTTCAGGGAGCTCCCAGAAAGAAAGCTTCACCATTTCTGGAACTCATTTAGGGACGGGACTGGCCTCTACTTTGTGAGCAGCTTGAAAGATAGAAGGCAGCTGGCGCTGACCTCGAATGCCAATATCCCTCTTATTATCTATTAGCTCGCAGTTTAGAGCAGATGCGAGCTGATATGCTCTAAGGAGCTTGTTGTCGAATGCATGGGTTATGTTGCTTTCCTCAGAATCCGCAAGCGTTCTTAGACAATCCCATTCCTCCTCAATAATGATTCCCTTACCCTCCTCTACAAGATGAGATGGCAAACATTGGAGTACAATAGCGGAATGTGCTTGTAAAAGAACTCGCTAATGCCAATCCTATATGACTACCTAGGGTAAGAACAAAATTGAAATTTCGAAGACGTATAAGGGAATGGTAGGAGATATAAAATCAGCTCGATTTGTAATCTCCTACATTAGATTTGCCTTTTGCCTTGCCCTATGGAAAAAGGCCATTGAAATCAGATTTGCAAGCTGATAGATAAAAAATCATGTCTCGCACTCTTTCTTTCGAGCTGGCTACTCCCTTTATGTTATATTAGTGGGAGCAGATGCATGGGTTTGGAGCTTTGAGCTCATTCCTTAAAAAGATCAACGTTAGTGATATGAACTAGGAGTAGGCGTTGGGAGTCAGTTGGAAAGGGCTAAGTTTCAGGCTGTTCAGCAAGTCGATGAGATAATAGGGGATTAGGAACTTGAGCCCGTGCCTCAAATGGTGGGTACTAATAGCCACGTATCCCCGCAGCGGATAGGCCGTCTAGTCGCAAGAAGAAGGGAGCACAATACGGCAACCCTTGGGGAGATGATATTCCATGAGAATTCCCCCCAGCTCATCAAAATACAGTTTTGAGGGGTGGAAAGCAAACACCTCATGACCATCCCATCTAGGGGCCGACAAAATTGTTATGGGGTTAACCCGAGCTGCAAACTCCTCAGTAGCATCGCCGTTAGAAGAGGTCGCCCCTTTGGCATCACGGGCTATTCCCAATTCATGCTCCTTAGAGCAAGGAGGGTCATCTTCTACTCTGTGTGATCGGTGACTGCAACCTGAAGACATCTACATGTAAAAATGGAGTAATCAGGTCTCTGCATACAGACCATCCCTATCTATATTTAAATTCCCTATTTTTTGATGAATTTCCTAGTCTACAAGTCACAAACGTTGCATAGATCGCTAGAAACATGAGGGGGCTCGACCTACAGTTTAGACGACCTACGAGCTAATGACTTACAAAAGCCTTATCAAGCAGTAAACAGCTCACAAAAAGCAAGCCAACAAGATCAAATCAAAAGAATATGAAGAGTCACAATAAAGAACAAATAATCAAAAGCAAGAACACGAAATGAACAAAACAGCACCAAACCCAGAAAAAATGCAGCGCATGCAAACTAGGGAAGAGACCAAAAGTCGAAGGAGTTTTGAAGACTTACTTTGAGCGAGACAAATGAAGAGATACTGATCCTCGACAAATCTGAGTCTCTATGGTGTTGCTACAGAAACCTAGAGCCAGATGAGAACGAGAGAAGAAGAAAATATGACAGCCTCAGAACTCTGAAAATGATAGAGTGAAGGCAAAAATGGTTGGGCCTCCACTTTATATAGGGGTGCGAGATTGAAGCCCCAACCATTAGATTTGGTGGCTTACTAACCGCTCTAAATCTAGCAGTGTAGTGCAAACTACGAAATTTTGTCATCATGCGCAGTCAGTTGAGAGACGTGCGCATTAAATGCACACAACTTGAGGTATGCAGACTATACGACTACTTAAAGGGTTGCCACGTGACCAGAGATCAGATAATTTGAAAAGGTTTCGCAGGAAGTCTTGCCAAATCAGCTTTTGCCAACGAGCTCAAGCTCCCGATCCGTAAAACATATTGCGAACGGGGGGCTTATGTTATATGTATTTTTGGGCTACATAAAATGGGCTAATAAAAGCTCAATACGTTAGTCCAGGAGGCTGAACCAATAAATTGATCTAGTGGACCAAATCAACAGATAAGGGCCTAACTTGCCAAGTCTCAACTCATAGAAGCAAGCCCTTAGAGCACAACCTCTAATTCGTAGGAGGGAGCTCATGTAACACCCTGCATCCAGCTCGCGTATAAGAGCCTTCAGCACTCAGGATGCTCAGCTCGCACAGACTTGACTCCAGCTCACTCAACACGAGCTCCAGGTCGCCTAGAGCAAAACCAGCTCATGACATTGCGTGGCGTGCAAGTTGAACCCTTCCCAAAATGGTAGCTACATAAATCAAGGAAATCTCAACTACCGAATCTAAAGATAAGATTAGACCCCTGACATGATGAAGTCAAATCCTGAAAATCAAGGACATGACTTTGGAAAGTGTAATTAATATTTATTTATTCTCTATTTGTATTGTGATTGAACTGTAGCTCTCCTCTTTCTATAAATGGGAGCTAAAACTCATTGTAAAAAGGGTTCTTTTTGGACTCTTTCTATCTCTGTCTCACCAGAAAAACAATTAATAACAATGACTGCCTCTCTAAACGGAGAAGGCACCGTGGACATAGACATATTCTTGGTCAAACCACATAAAACTCTGTGCATTATTCTTCCTCTCTCTCTTTTTTCTTTCTTATTTGTTTGGATTTCCATTAATCGCAGTTTTGGGCTCCAAGAACTTTAGCTGACCAGATCTGAACATCAACAATACCGATCACTTTAAAGTATAAAAATACAAAATTGTACTTTATAATGTGGCCATGAGTGGACAAAATGGAAAAAAGAAAAAGAGAAACGGTTATCATTATACGAACGAATTTTTTATCGTGTGAAAAGATTATTGTTGTATTGTCTTATTATTTATATTATCTTTACTTATACTATTGAACTAGGTTTATCTTTCAATTCTATAGGATGATAAAGAATTGAAAAAACTTTGTTCGATATGATGAACTTTGGTTTATCTTTCAAGTCTATAGGATGATAAAGAATTGGAAAAACTTTATTTTAGTCCTTGAAGTTTTGAAAAATATTAAGTTTTTAAAACTTTTTTGAAAATTACTCTTTTTATTTTTAAATTTTCTAATACTCTTCAAAAGAAAGTCTAAATTGTCAGTTAACTAATGATTAACATTAACAGAATTCATTTTAAAAAATAATTTTTGCCTTTGATAATTATTAGTGATACATAAATTACTGGATTATCCTCATAAAATAATAATTTACAATTTAAATTGCCTAAAATGTCCTTGAATTTAAGTTGTTAAATTACAATTTAAATTGCTTAAAATCATCGTTGACCATCAATTGACTGATGATTTGAATTTTTTTTTGAAAAGTTTTAGAAAAGTAAGGGATGAAAAATGTTTTAAAAAAAACATGATTTTTTGGGTTTTTTTTTTAAAAAAAAAAATCTTGCAAGAATAATTATTTTTGGATCAAAATATACTTGCTAAAAATATGGAATCTCAAGAAACTATTACTTTTCAACTTCAGACTCAAAAAAAAAGTTATTGTCTAATTTTCTCTATTTTTTGAAACTTGAGGAACTATAATGAAATTTCCCTAAAGAATTATGTCAATATTTCATTTCACATTACTTTTGAGTTTTAGATCTTTAATTTGTGTTCAACTAAATCACTTTACATGCTCCCCCTATGTAAGTTAATAAAATAAAATTAATTGGTTTTGATTGCGTACACAAGTACCTTCCATGCCTAGTAGTTATGCTATATGGCTTGAATCAACGACTTCCAGCTTGTGTTGCTGTAGCCACTGACGCTCTTTATCTTGCATGGAGCTGTTACAGTAAGCGATATATTTGTGCAAAATTGTATATTTGACCTAGATTTTGAGATTGATATAATAACTCGATACTTGAAGTGGTGGAAACAATAGCTTCTATATTCAATTTAGCGGAAATAAGGGATTAATCTGTTGGTGAAGATGATCTTACTGTTGCAGAAATTTTAAGATTTTCTAGTGTGCAATTTATATATGGATGTGAAAAGATCGTCAAAGACTCAAATCATTCTCAAAAGATTTCCTTCTTCATGGCAGATAGGAAGCCGCTAGAAAATTATTGGGCCACACCAACGGAATTGAATGAAACGATTATCTGGAATGAATGTGTAAAGGGTAACAATCAAGAGAGTTATGAATGTTTGATTCTCAAACTTGGAATCGTCAATATTTGATTCATCAAATGTTTGTCAATTGTTTAATAACTTCCTAAGAGTTTGTCGATACAATTTAATAAAATATTTTAGTTGCTTTTTTCATCAACCAAGCGCCTTTTGAATGATCACCCTCTGAACATGAAAGCTGAAGGAACCTATGACAAAGAATCTTCATACAAGAGGATAGTTTTTCTTGGATAGTAATCATGTAATGTTTCATATGATTATATTAATTGTATATTTGAAAATTTTAATCTATAATATAACGGTATATCTGTAAAATTTAATCTAGAATCTATATACAATTCCCGACTCTTAGCATATTAAATTATTTAGTTTGGCTTTTATTTTGCTGTGAACTTGATATTCTCTTATTAAAATTATATAAAATTTAATAAATTACAAAAAATCATTTAAAAAAAAAAATTGAATGAGGAAGAAACCTTTCTAGTTTGTACATGAAAGGTGTTCGAAGAATTTTATATCTACAATACTGTGTATTTAAAATACAGTATAGTCGGAACATATGATTTTTAAAAAATGGTTTTAATTATGTATTTCGAATTTCAATTGATTTTCATTCAAATTTTAAATATTTAATTTTCTAATACCTACCAGTAATTGATCATTTATTAATTTTTTGACAACTGATCATTTATTAATTTTTAGTATGTTGTATGGTATTAAAATTCATAGCTCTTTTTTTTTTTGAAAAAAAAAAAAATTATTAATTAAGATGTACATGATGAAATTATATATGACACATTTTATATGTATTTGAATATGGATATACTTAACAACTATACATGACTGATTATATTTTAAAATTGTTGATTGTATTTATTATATCTGATTATATATTTAGTATATTTAATTATAATTAAATGAATTAGATTATATTATATAATCAGATATAATAATACAATCAATAATTTATGAATATAATTATGGTGTGTTTACTTTATGGATTGTGGAATGAGAATGAGAAATGTGATTAATTGATAGTGTTTACTTGATTAAAATTCATTATGTAATGTGAATGAAAGTGTAAGTCTCATATCAATTTGACATCGTGGAATAAAAATCTCATTATCCCCAACCCACTTAAGAATCTCATTCTCATTCCCTTTGTCAAAATAAAAAGTCTTTTACACCCTTATTTAAAAAAAATAAAGAAAAATCAATTTTATTTGATATTAAAAAAAAACTACATATTATAATAAAAAACTGCTTACTATTTGTTTTTTATCATCAATTTCTTAATTATCATAGTGGATTATTAAAATAATATGCAGTTTTTTTAATTGTAATATACAGATTTTTATTTGATATTAAAAAAATCTCCATATTATAATAAAAAATTACACACCAAGTTAGTTGACTATTAAAATAATATGTAGTTATTTTATTATAATATACCGTTTTTTATTTGATATTAAAAAAAATGAATATTATAATAAAAAACTACACGTTATTATAATTAATCCATTTAATTAAGGTTATTTTTGTAATTTATAATTAATCCATTCAGATTTCAAAATAAAGTAAACAGTTCAATAGCAATACTGTTAATTCCGATTTTAATTTCGATTCCTGCAGTTAAAGTAAACAACTTATTATGATTCCGATCCTTCATTTCGATTTCAAGTCATTTCGATTCTAAATCATTTTGATTCCTATTTCGATTTTTTTAAGTGAAGTAAACGCATCATTAATATCAAGTGTTTGCATATCTAAATACATCGTAGACAATCCGATAATATAATGGAGCAGTTTTTGAACTCCTACGAATTCTTTCCCCCTCAACGCCACTGCAAGCTCCTAAAAACAAAACCAGATAATGACAAACGAACCAGTTGCTTCACGCTTTGCTTGTTTCGTTTTTCATGCAGACACTTTGTAAGCCGTGCAATTAAAAACCATCACATTCTGACTGGTCAAACAACCACTGTCCAGTGCTAACAAGCCCACCAAACCGTCAACTGTGAACACAATACCGGAGTGTTACCAAACAAATTTGTTTAAAAAATTGGACTCTCTCTCATTATTATTTTTCTACGATTTTTACTCTGACGCTCTTAAATATTATATATTAATACGTTGACTTCAGTAAATAATTTTTTTGACTTTTCTTCTCCAATTTTTTTTCCAGGCCAGGGAGAACCAATATTTTTTTTATTAAATTTTTAATTTTTTACTTTGATTTTAATTTTTATTTATTTCATCTTCATTGCCCATCTTTAAAATTATCAGTTGAAATCCATATGATTTTTTATTATTTTATTTTTGGTAACTTTATTTTCACTATCCATATCTAAGATGAACAATAAATATCTTATTATTTTAGAGTTAATTGAATAAAAATACCCTATGTCCTTCTATGATAACCCTAATAATGTCAGTTTATTACTTATTGCATGTCGTATCTTTGAAGGGATTTGACCAACATTTGACCTAATAGAAAATTTTACATTTCAAAGATAGTATGGTCTTTTTATATGTGAAAATTATTTAAATAAATAAAATATAAGTATGTCAGATTAACAAGTGTAATATCGCCTTAAATTTAAAAACAATTCAAAATTATTAATAAAGAAAATTATTTTTATACTTTTATTAAATTTATTACTCTAAACAATATTTAAAAACTTGGTTGAGTAAACCAAGTTTTTTATGATTAATCGATGATCGGTACCGTATCAATTTGATAACCCCTCAGGTCGAGGATTCAACTCTAATAGGATGAGTACTCAACCGAGTTGGTCACGCACTCGGGCCATCTCAAATTATTTAACAAAAAAAAAAAAAAATCACAGACCAATCACCATAACTACTGTACTTTCACCACCATACTAGTCACCTCACCACTTTACTTCAAACCAGTCACCACCATACCATAAATCTCCCCAAAGCAATCACCACTGTCCAACAAAACTCGGTGGTGGAACTGTGGTGGAACAGTGGCGAAAGAGAGTGAGAAAGGAGGCGTGAGAGAGAGGGCATAAATGTGGTGAAGCAACGGTGGAGGAGAGTGAGAGAGATGGTAAAGCAGCAACGTAGGAGAGTGAGAGAGATGGTAAAGCAGCAACGTAGGAGAGTGAGAGAGGGGGTTAATGACATGTGGAGAGACGGTGGTGAGTCATGTCGAGAATGAAGAAGCATGACAGTGACAGTAACTGGTAACGTCATGTTATTTTATAGAGAAAGATGATAAAAGAAAGATGTGAAAGAGAGTAAAATGTTTAAAGAAAGCTTGAAGATGAACCAAATGAGAAGCCTGTGGAACTTGAGAGAAGTTTCTGGAATAACAATATAGGTTCAAAAAGAGAATAAAATGAGAAAATATCACCAGATTATCTTTTTAAATATTGTATTGACAATCTTGTCTTATTTCAATATAGCTAACAATTGAGTCTCAAACTTTTTTTTTGACATAAATATCCTTGATAATTCTTTTCTCTTTCTCCTTATTCTGCATATCTACGAAATAATTTCTCTTATTTCTCATTTCTCTTTTCTCTCTTCTCATTTTCATCTTCATAGCCACCATCCACCATCCATCTTCATTCTTTTCTGCACTACGAATCAATTTGTTCCTCACTATCTAACCACTTCCATTCTTTTCAGCCACCATCCATCTTCATTTTCTTCTTCACACCATCCATCTTCATCTTCTGCACTACAGGTAATGTATCTTAACTTTTGAACACTTATTTTTCAGTTGTTATTAGTTATTATGGTTAGCTATACTGATATTAAGATGTAGAAATTGGTTTTAAGGTTTACGAACTTAGTATTTCTCTGTATGTTGTTGCAAACGCCACACTGTATGACATTATTAATGCAAGTTATCTTGGTATGATTAGTGATGACATGAGTTTAGGGAAAAAAAATAATAGCCAAAACACTAGTCACACCAAGGTGACGAGTGTTAATAATGCTAGTTATCTTAGTGTGATTAATGGTGCCATGACTTAATGGAAAAAACCAATAGCCTAAATACTTGTCACACCAATATACTTGAGTGTTAATAATGCTAGTTACCTGAGTGTGGCTAGTGGTACCATAAGTTTATGAAAAAAAATCAGGATCCAAAACAGTAGTTAAGCCAAGGTGACTTGCGTTATTAATAATATCACCTTGGCGTAACTATTAGTGCCATATTATGAGCATTTTTTAGGTAGTTTAATTACTTAATTTTATCAAAATATGAGTAACGATATATTGCTAGTCTTGATTTGGAGCTTAATTACTAAATTCGATCATTTATTTATGTACAGTGATATAGACGAAATTAGAATTATAATTACTCATGGTGGACAATGGATTGGTTATAAGTATGAAGGTGATGAATAAAAAATAGCTTTTGTTTCAACGAAGGCAACATTTGATGACTTAAAAAATACCATTTAAGATATTGTTCGAGTTGATACAACAAAGAGTACATTTGACTTATACATATTGGTGGAGACTTCCGGTAGCCTGCCATACCAAACTAACAACTGATAAAGCTGTGTCTTTTTGGCTACAGGAGAAAAATCTTGAAGTTTACATAATTGTTGTTCCAAAAAAAATAAATGATTATATGAGAGATAAGGGAAATGTTCAATTACCAATCCAACAATAAATTCAACCACCAATCCATTTACGGTTACTAATTCTACCACAGTTTCAACTACCAATCCAACCGTAAATTCAATTACCAAGTCAACCATAAATCTAATTAATAAACCAACCATAACGTCAAAGTTTTGTTCAATTAGTTTCTCAATTCAAGTCTATTTCCTAAAGCAACGAAGTTCCACTCCATGAGGACCGTAACATTGAAGATGAATATAAAGACTTAGATGAAAATGAAGAAGATGATGATGATGATGATGACGACAATGATGATGATAAAGAAAAATAAGATAATGTTGATTCACACGATGAGTATAACTTAAATGACAGTCAGTATAATTCTTCTACAGAACATTGGTTAGATGACATTGATTCAGATGAGTTCTTTGAATACTATTGTCTAGCTAAAAGTATTCCTATAACCACTACTATTTTCACAGGAGATTAAGGAAGTCGACATGCATTTATGGTAGAAGATTTAGGTGGCAATGGTGACAGTGGTGGTGGATTTAGTCATGATGTTTGTGATGAGGATTGTTATATAGATAATGATAATGTTCGACATGTTAGGGATGATGGTGATGGGTGTTCCCGTCAAGCCAATGATGATAATAATGTGCAATAAAGAGTAACTAGTCAATGACACATCCCTAGAATAGATCTTTTCGTATTTCGTACAGTCGCCATTGAAGAGTCAAAAAGAGAATACCATCATTTCTTCAAAGGGAAAATATTTCCTTCAAAACGTGATATGGGTAAAGCTATAACTATGTATGCATTGAAGGAGTTTCGTAGAAAAGTCAAGAAATCGAACAACATCCATTATGACGTTAGGTGCAAGGATGAGAACTATAAATTTAAGCTTGTAGCAATCAAAACCAAGATTGGAGACCAATGGGAAGTGCGAAAATTTGAAAAACAACATTGTTGTTCACTTGATAATGTATATCGACGGTGTAAAAAAGTAAGTGAAAAATTAATCGGAGACCTTATCACTCCGAAATTGCAAGTCAATGTTCAAAACATGAAACCCAAAGAAATCATGGCAGAAATGCAAGTTAATTATGGAATTAATTTGCCATATAATTAATATCAGAGAGTCAAAGATCATGCTGAAGAAAACGTTTTTGGGTTCGTGAAGTTGTCATTTGAACAGTTGTCTGCGTATTGTTATCAGTTGGAGTTAGCTAACCTAGATACAATCACAAGCATTAAGACGAATGGAAATAACTAGTTTATGTACATGTTTATTGCTTATGGTGTTAGTATTTTTGAGTTTCGTAGAGTGATTAGACCAGTTATTGTCATTGATGGAACACATTTGAAAGGAAAATTTGGTGGGATTATGTTCATTGCGGCATGTAAAGATGCTAATGAGCAAGTATATCCATTACCGTTACCATTTGGGTTTGGGGATGTTGAAGATGATAACTCATGGTCATTGTTTTTGTCAAGGTTGAGAAATGTAATTGGGTGTCCAGAGAATTACATGTTCATATTTGATCGGCATCTTGGAATTAAGTAGCCATGGAAAAAGTGTACCCCGATGCATATCATGGCTTTTGCATGTATCACATGATACAAAATGTGAAAAATTCATACAAAAATAAGATTGTCACCGGATTATTCCATCGTGCATCAAGGTGTTATCATCAATCCAAGTTTTGGGTCATGATGGAAGACCTTATAAAAATACACCCAAAGGCGCATAAAGAATTAATCGAACTTGGACCACATAGATGGGCAATGATAATGACTCCAGTAAGGCATTACAGGATTTGCCTTTCAACATTGTTGAATGCATGAATGCATGTTTGGTTAAAGTCCGCCAATATCCAATAATGACTTTAGTCGAGTATATTAGGGGTATGATGTAAAGATGGTTTTATGATCGACGAAAGAATGCAGAAAAAATGTCACCAGAGATCACAGAATAGGCAAAGAAGAAAATTGTAGAGTATAAAATAGATTCACAAACTTACATGGTCACACTAATCGATGATACCAAGTATACAGTAAAGGATGGAGGTAGGAAGACCGTTGTTAATCTAACAAAAAGTATGTGTACTTGTGTGGCATTTCAGATGGATCTTTTACTATGTTCGCTTACACTTGCAGTGTTAAGGTAAGACAAATATTTGCGAGGTTTTGATCTAACTGTAGAAGAAAAGTTTAATACTATTTTCGGTGCTACAAGCATTATGATAGGTCATTCATCCTTTACATATTCGAGTGTTATAAAATGCCCAATTTATTAGTTGTATATACTGGTGTTATCTTCCCGATTCTTGACCTGGATGAATAGGCAATTCCAGAACACATCTGAAATATTATTGTTCTACCACCACCATGGTATCCACAACTGGCAGGCCTAGAAAGAAAAGGATTTCATCTACTGGCGAGAATATCGGAAGGGTTTTGAAATTCTCCCACTGTGGGTAAAGAGGCCACTATCGACAAAACTATCGTAATCCACATCCGTCTCAACACCCACCCTACGAACAATAGTAAAGGCTCCATTACCCAAGTAAGAAGACGACGAAAGTGTCGAACCTACCATCAATCAGGACATAATAGCAAGACTTATAACAATGCTTCCTGACCTACTGTACCAGAACAATCTCAAACATAACTTTGTATTTTGTTTGTTGAAGTACCGTTTCTTTTATTTGTAACACTTGCAAAACTATCTTTATACTTACTGTAATATTATACTTAATGGTTTTTTTCAATCAAATCATGGCACCACTAGTCACACCGAAGCAATTAGCGTTATTAACTCTTATCACCTTGGTGTGACTAGTGTTACAACTACTGGTTTTTTTCAATTTAATAAAACATAACACAAATTTAACATAACACCTCAAAATAACACAAAATATATTCGCAAAAACCACAAATATAACGTAGCATCTCAAAATAACTTTATATATATTGATATATAAATGTGCTAATATAAAACCACAATTACACTAAATGGTTCCCTCAACAACATTATAAAATATGGCGACGACGTATTCCCTTCTCATTTTGTGAATTTCTGGTAGCATTCAATTCCATGATGCACCTTTCCTAATAATACACTTGACATACTTACATACAAACCCACTACAACTATTGTTATCCTTTTAAGTTGGTATGCTTGTGTGGTTCAACTTTTGTACGGTAAAGAAATCCCATCTCCTTTCCATGCGTTTCTCCTCAAAATAATCTAACTTTGCCAACACGGAAGGCAATAAGTACCAACGAGGTGCCACTTGGTTCTCTCTATAAGTCGAATCAACTGGGATTTTATGTGACAATGAGTCATATATAACAATACTCTACTGTGATAAATCTACCTTACATAAGATCCAATGACCATCAGGAGATCCAACAACACATGGAATTAGCAACTACATAACAAAAAACAAAAAATTAAAATAAATCATGGTCACACAACAATATCAATAACATTAAGTCATACTTACTATGTTTACAATGTCCATCTCTTCCCCCATGGTGGCTTTTCTCCAGTATCATATAGTATCCAATCGTCAAGGGCATTGAACGACAATCGATCAAATTAACCAATAAATGGTTCTTGCACATCTGGATGAATTTCCTTCCAAACCTCTGACAATTTTGACTGCAAGTTATACCATAACATATTTTAAAAAATTAAATTGTACAATAAAGTCAAAACAAATTCAAATGAAATGCAATAAGATCTTAAACTTATAAAGAAATCCACGCATAACACTACAATATCATCATGAAATTGACTGGGGTGCTCCTTTCTATGCTTGCTCAAAAGTGATAGAATCTCATCAATGTATTGTATTCATATGAAAAAATTTCACACAAAGTAACAGAAGAAAACTTATACATAAAAGTTAGTAACATATTTCAAATATAAAGTAAATGTTGACATATTCAACGAGTTACTCACTTCATTTGATGTCCAAACTAAAGTCTTCTCGAACTTGATAAAGAACTTCCAATCCGTAAAAAACTTGATCCCAATATTTAGTCTAAAATGGATAGAAATCATTAATAAACAAATCTTGAAATTGAATTTTATTTAACATAAATCATAAATGTACTCATAAGGTTCAACTATTTTTTGCTTTCTTGTATGCTCTATATTCCTTTCTCTTCTGCGATAGTACTATATCGTCTTTTGCCTAAGGATTGATGTACGGAGAAACACAATATTTTGATGCAATCTTTAATCTAACTGTTCGATCAACATGTGTCTCCAGACGGAAAGCATCCCTAAATATAACATCGACATCATCATCATTATCCACTTGGATATCCTCAGCCATCTATTAATAGCACTGTTATGGTGAAACCTTTCACCATATAGTTTCTTCAACTAAAAAGCCAATGAGCCTTGACCATCCTTCCTTGTCCTTGCATTTTCCTTTTTTTGATAAACACACAGCCCCTCCTTATTTTAAACCTGTGGTAGCCCTCGTGATCGTGCCTCCTCAGTAGAACCACATGCCTCATGTGATTGTCTAAATTGACTTGGTGTACGTGTGACAAAAGTTTATGTAGGAGTCACCGTTGCATTCGTAGGAACTGATTGTGCCTTAAAGGATGTCCTATGGGTAGGTTGGACATCATCTTCCATCACATGTGTAGACAATGTATAATTATGGTACCCCTAATTCAACGAAATTTAGTTACATTCGACAATTGATGCGAACTTAAAATAATTTAAGTTTGTAGAATATTGTGCACATAATTGATCAGCTGAATATTGCTAATGATTTTCAAATGCTTTATCAATACGGTCATTTAATCGACCCTCTAAAGCCTCCAACTTCTTGTCGACATAGTTCTCCATACGTAGTGGGATTTCCTCCATCGCCTTATTGACTAACTCCATTAATTTCTTCAATCCCTACATGGAGGAGCAATGGTATTCAAAAGACAAAAAAAACCCGATGTTTTACTTAACAATGATAATACGAAGTGTACTAACTTCTGAATTTGTATTCGATGATATTGAATCCTCTGCTAATGGGAGGGTGGGGGGAGATGGATCTATATTGTGCGATTACTTATTCTGTCTCCCACGATGACCTATTGGACTACTCACACCAGTACCACCATTATCACCTTCATCATTATACACTAGTGTGAGTGAAACAAATTCCACTCCTTCATTTAGATTGGTTTTAATACCTTTCCAGTAATCCTATCTAGCCTCATCCCTCGTTGGTCTAAAGTACTCATGAGTTGGATAAAACTACAAAAAAAAAAAAAAAAAAAATTCAAATGTTAGAAACAATAAAAGTCATTCTATATAATAACAGTTTTTCAAACTTACATCTCCACGCTCCTTTATTTCTTTAAGACTCTAGTGAAAAGTTTTCGGATGTCTATTGAAACTACATCTCAACATTCTCGGGTAGGTAATACCAAATACCCGAGTAGCTAATAATTCTCTCATTGACCGGATATTCTCCATCGCTCATATCTATAAATACAAATATGATAAAAAGTTAAATATAAAAAATATATAAATATAAAATATACATCAACACATAAAAATAAAACATATAAAAACTAACCTGTAAAACATAAGGAAACCCATAATAATTATATTTTCTAACCGCTGTTCTCAAATAGTACAACGTTAACTTGAATACATAATGTCCCCAACAAAACGCATTCCACTCATCTAGATTATCTACCAACATTAGCAACCATAATGTCATTTTGCTCTTGGAAAGTTGCCCAAATAATACTATGTTCGCTAGCAATACAAGGGCCATCTTCAAACAATCTCTTTTTTGGTGAAATTTTTTGGTGGCAATATGGTTGTGTATATCAAAAAGTGGCAATGGTATTTTCCCATTAAAATTTCGATCGTGTATCCCCCCAAGTACCATCACATATGGCCATTGAATGATATCAGGTAATGGACCAAAAGGTAATCCAGTTATTAAATAGAACACAACATGGGAAAACCTAGTCTTCATGCCCTCGATGGAAAACCACATCTCATGAGAACTTGCTTCTTCCACATTAATCTCTCTTTGAAGCAATTGGTGAATCAATCGGGCAGCAAATATGTTTTTACCTAGTATTTTCAATAAATACTTGAAAACTGTTTCATTAGTTAGTTCGTACTCCCCTTCCCGTCGTAATACATTTTCAATCAACCCTACTACATCGAACTTGGAGTGCATGTTTATCGACCTCCTTGGTACCCATTGTATCTAAGTATCTTCAAAAACTGATCATAGTCAATTTCTTCCATCTGCAAACAATTAAATAAATAGATAATTAATTGCATGCTCTTTACATTAATTGAAAACAATGAAAGTAAATTATATCATCCAAAAGCCTTTAGCGTTTATCTTTTCATTAAAGAGAGAGAAAATGGAGCTAGAAGAGAAGGCGAAAGAAAAGAGTGTTGATAATGCTAGTAACCTCGGTGTAACTAGTGGTGTCATGGGTTTATGGAGAAAACAAATAGCAAAAACACTAGTTACACCAAGGTCAGGAATGTTAATAATACTAGTTATCTCGGTGTGACTAGTGGTACCATGGGTTTATGCAAACAACCAGTAGCCCACTAGTCACACCAATGTGACGACTGTTAATAACGTTTGTTACCTCAATGTGACTAATAATGTCATAGGTTTATGAGAACAGATTAATAGCCAAAACACTAGTCACACTGAGGTAACTACCTTTGTTAACACTCATTACCTTGGTATGACTAGTGTTTTGACAATTAGTTTTTTTGCATAAACCCATGGCACCACTAGTCACACTGAGATGACTTGTATTATTAATGTTCATCATTTTGGTGTGACTAGTGTTTTGGCTACTGATTTGTTTGCATAAACCCATGACACCACTAGTTACACTGAGGTAACTAACATTATTAATGTTCGTCACTTTGGTGTGACTAGTATTTTGACTACTGGTTTTTTGTATAAACCCATAGCACCACTAGTCACACCGAGGTAACTAGCATTATTAACACTCGTTACCTTGGTCTGACTAGTGTTTTATATACTGGTTTTCTCCATAAACACAATCAAGAAATCAACACAAGCATTATTAACACTCGTCATTTTGGTGTGACTAATCAAAAATCAACTCAAGTATGCAAATTATTCTCCAATAAAGCATAATCAAGGACCACCTTACATACTTGTATGTACGGTGGTCAAGGAAACAACCATATGTGATATGATTTGGAAAAGAGCTGCTAGCAAGCATTTCCTTACATAGAAGCTCCGCTTTATCCATAAATCCTGCTTTGTAAAAACCATTTATCAGAGCAGTATATGTCACAACGTTCGGAACACATCCCTTATCAAGCATTATATCCCTAACATGAGATGACAACGTTCGGAACACATCCCTTACCAAGAAGACATGAGAGACGACGACATGGCTCTGTGTGAGGAAGTGAGAGAAGACGGCAGCACAGCAGATCTAAACAGAGGGAAAAAATGAGAAAAAGAAGAAAAAGAAGAGAAAGATAAGCAACATACCTAATCCTATGGTGTAGAGAAAGAAGACGAAGGGCTCAAACAGTGATGGAGAAAGATAGGTGGTGTAAGCTCTTACTCTAAATTCTAGATTCCCTAGTGTTAGAAGTTAGACTAAAGAATGAAAATGTTAAAAATTCATTAATATCATCCTTGTGGGTGATATTAGAATGTTAGTAAAACTTTTAGAAACTAATTAACACTAAGAGTGAGATAAATGCAAAGAAGGGCAAAATGATCATTTTGCTAAATAAAGAGTTTTATGCACATGTAGAAATGAATAGAATAAGTTAATTATATGAATTGTGCAAATAGATAAAAGTTAGTAAGGTTGTCATAGGAATTCAAGCAAAGTTGAGGATCTTTTAATTAAATTCCAAGCAATGGCATGACATGTAATTAACTCTCAAACTTCAAGGGCAATTTCCTAATTGAAGCCTATATATATATATATATATAAATGACTTGGTCATAAACACTTATTAAAAATCAAAACAAAGTTGAAAGAGTGAGAGCAAAGTGGGACGGTAGGGGAGAGATAGGAAGGGAAAGGAAAACTCAACCAAAATTCAAGCAATTGGAAGGTCCACAACCATCTTTTGAGTTGATTCAAGTTAGAAGAGCAAGGTTTAAGCAAAAGCAAGGTTAGTTTATATGATTTCTTCCATGTATGATGGTTAGTTGAGTTGTATGATGTGATGATGGATTAGTTGGTTTTCTTGAGATGTTGTTGATGGTGTTTTGATGTAAATAAA
This sequence comes from Dimocarpus longan, assembly GCA_022984855.1. Taxonomy (NCBI): domain Eukaryota; kingdom Viridiplantae; phylum Streptophyta; class Magnoliopsida; order Sapindales; family Sapindaceae; genus Dimocarpus; species Dimocarpus longan. The sequence continues at coordinate 3,558,423 of CM041026.1, forward strand.
GATTTTGTTCACGAATAACTAAAAAGAGAAGTGGTTTTGATGAAAACCATACAAGTAATGGAAGTTAACATACATATATGGATGAAACCCTAGGTAAGCATGTAAGCATGAATTAAGTAAATTAATGGTAGTTAATGTGTTTGATGGATTGTCTAAGAGAGTTATCTAATGAAAATCTTGAAAAGTGAAAGAAATAGATTGTTGTGTGTGCATGTGTGTGTCACGGTCTCATGAAGGAATATGAGAGTTCATTGAGTTGTGATGCCTTTGAGCCTTAATTCATGCATATTATAAGTTAGAAAAACATATAGAGGTGTTAGAATTGAAAAAGGAAAAGTGTAGAAAGTAATTGAGAATTAAGAGCCTATAAGGGCGTTACAGAATTTCGTGTAAAATGCATTTGTTGATGTATGAAATGAATGTATTCGATCATAATTTAGGAAAATAACATTAGATATGAAGGAAATGAGTTCATTGCATATTCGAGGCAAAAATGTACATGAAAAAATTGTGAAAAATAGAGGTACTTCATAAGTTTCACCCCTTTATAGTTAGAATTTTTCAGAATTATTTTACAAGCGATCTAAATGAGAGATAGGGAGATGATTCAAATGAAAACGAAAGTGAAAAAGCCCATAGATTGGGCTATGAATAGTGTTCGATCAAAAGGGGTCTGAAAAAGTTGACTTTTCATTTCGGACCTCAGAAAATTATACGGACTATGTGGGGATGTCTCTAGGGGTATATAAGTAAAAATTTTGAAAAGAAATCGAAATTTAAAAGCTCCGATGAAGTTAGAATCAAGTCAGGGAAGTTGTAGTCAAAAGTGTAGTTAAAAAGTGTGAATTTCTTTGAAAGCTCTAATTGTAGCTTGAATATCTAATTTTAGCTCTAATTGTAGCTTGAATATCTAATTTTAGCAAGTTTTAAATAAGGAATATGTTATATAGGTGACGAGCAAGCAAGTGGAGCACCGGGAGGTCGTTGAAGCTTTTAGCGAGCCATGAGCCATGGTAAGTGTTATGTCACTTGCACTATGTCCATTTTTATTTGAAATGTGTTAATGTCAAAAAATGGTTTCTTTAGTCAACGAGGTTGTTTTCGGGCCTAAGCTATAGTTTCGGATGGTCAATGGAATGCATGCAAAGCAGTAAGAATAAGAAGGAGAGGTTAGAGGCGAAGAGAAGAGACACGGAGGATTTTCAGAGTGGTTCGACCCAAAAAGATGCTTACGTCCACTATTCACTCTATCACTATTTTGACAGAATAACGACACTCAGAATCCAAAATCCCTTTTACAGTGAAGTTCGTCCCCTAATTATAGAGAAAGGGGACATGCTACTGTAAAATAGAATAAAACAAAAGTAAACAGTTAACTATAGTTACAATGATGGACAACATTTAATGCGCCGGGATCTTTGTGGGACCCCCCCTCATGGCCTCGGCCACCTCGGGGGTACGGGCCTCGCCTCGCAGCCTCGGCGGCCCACTCACTAGGTACTGTCCCTGGTCAGGGGATTTGCTTCGCCTCCCCCAGCTGCCACTCGAACCTCTGACCCTCAAGGATATGAGTGTTTAACTTGCAAGCTGGGTACCAATTGAGACAATTGGTACCCAGCTTGCAAGTTAAACACTTATATCCTTGAGGGTCAGAGGTTCGAGTGGCAGCTGGGGGAGGCGAAGCAAATCCCCTGACCAGGGACAGTACCTAGTGAGTGGGCCGCCGAGGTTGCGAGGCGAGGCCCGTACCCCCGAGGTGGCCGAGGCCATTAGGGGGGTCCCACAATAAAAAAGGCGCATTTTTATTGTGGGGTCTGGGATTTGCCTATACTGGGTCCCTCGGGCTACCCCAGGTTTGCCCCTCTCACCCGCTCACTATATACTCTTCCCTCCCCTAGGGACTTTCTTTCGCCTCCCCCACCTCTCGAACCTGGCACCAGGGGCTTAATACCAAATTCTTAGAGAAGTGGGTACCAATTGAGCTACCTGGTAGCTCAATTGGTACCCACTTCTCTAAGAATTTGGTATTAAGCCCCTGGTGCCAGGTTCGAGAGGTGGGGGAGGCGAAAGAAAGTCCCTAGGGGAGGGAAGAGTATATAGTGAGCGGGTGAGAGGGGCAAACCTGGGGTAGCCCGAGGGACCCAGTATAGGCAAATCCCAGACCCCACAATCTTAATTAATGCGACTGATAGTGCATTAAATGCGGTAAAAAATACATTAAATGCGGTCGAATCCGTCGCTTCTGAGGTCTGTCCAAGGGAGATTTCTGGTGATTGGTTTGGATATGTCATGATGGGCTATCGAGATCATGATCACATCTTCTGATGGTAATAGCGTGCATGGTACGTTTTGGAACTATACTCTGCATGGCGCCTTTGACCTCTGCTGACTGGGACTCTTAGGAGCAAGGCGGGGATGGATCTTCCAATAGATGAAATATCAAGTCAGCTGGGAGAGTAAATAAATCTCTGATAAGTATGGCTACCTGGAGAGTCGAGGAGGCGGATCATGAGTTAACACATCCGCAGCTGGTCTTGACAGTGAGGCGGGCAATATCAAGAGTGAAGGAGCCAGTATACGGCCACGCTCAGAGATTAGCGATTAGTTTAACCGGATCGTCTTGGGCGAGGGGGACTTGTTGAACATTTCTGATGGATGGTTCCACTTGGTGGATATCTTGTACGGACAAAATGGGCGAACAGCTGGGCGATCAATCATGGTGGATAATCTGGCAAGCAGGCTTAGCGGACACGGCCAACGGCCAGCGATCAGTCTGAGCGACGAGAGCCAATGGTCAGCGATCAGGACCAGCGGTTAAAACGAACGAGTAGAACTAACGGAGAGACTGGCGGATTATGAGGCCTTTTAGCCACTAGGCCCGCACTGTAGACCTTTCTAGGCCCGATTATTCTGATCGCTAAATTATCCATAACATTAAGCCCCCTGGCTCTTGGTGCTTTAAAGAGGACCAGGAGCCATAAATTCCAAGGCGAACGAAATAGGCGTGAACAGTTACAGAATAGAGGCGGTTACAGTACCTTTTGAATTCCACTTTATTGTCAGGCCACGTGGAGCTTCCCTAGACAACAGTTATGGGTCACCGTGCACCGTACGCATTTAATGCAGGTCTCTCAACTGACATGTTGCATGATGATAAAATCCCAGGAATCACGCCACGTCATAGATTGGGGGCAGTTACACAACTGTCTTGATCCAACGGTTGGGGCTAAATTATTTTAAAAAGAAAAACAACCCCCTATTTCCTTCTTCTTCCAGCATTTTCAAGACTCACAGGCATATTCATCATTTTCTTCCTCTGCTTCGATTTTTCATCTCTATTCAACAATTATCGTCTGTAACTACCAGTCACCACCACATTCAAGGTAAGGCTCTTTCTCCCTGTTCACATTGCTTTCGTTATTGCTGTTTTTCATTCTCTATGTAGTACATGCTTCCCTGAGGATATGGGCCAGTTGGTGTGGATAGTCTCCGTACTACCTCTGGTCCGGTAATAGTATGGGGTAATTTGCTCACTTCTTCTCCTTTCTTTCCTCAATCCTGGGGGGGGAAATTTTACTGAATGAGGCCCTTATCCCCCCTCCCCTTCACGGCTTCCTAGGCGTACGGCTTGACGCTTAGGCTTAATAGACTTAGGCTTCTTTTGCTCTTTGAGTCTGGTTGGTTGTCAGCGGCCTAACTAGCTGTTTCCTTTGTAGATGTCAAGTCGTGGGCTCCAATACCGTCGAGTCATGTCTAGTGAAGAAAGCTCTGGGGGGAGGTCTCCTCAACATGACGGGGACTCTTCAAGCGCAACCGCTCAAGGCAATAGGGATGCGTCGAGTTCCTCTGGGCGAGGGGAGACCTTTGCCTATCAGACCTTCTACCAACATGATTCCCAGATGACCCTTGATGAGCTTAAGACCGTGGCCGAGGCATACCATTTCCCTTCCGCCTGTCAAGTCATGGTTCCTGCTCACCGCGACCATGTGGCTGATCCTCCTGACGGATTCATAGCGATCAGCCGCCAACATGTGAAATCGGGGTTTAGGTTCCCGGTTTCCTCATATTTGGTTAACCTGCTGAATAACTTGGAACTAGCCCCCTTCCAACTGACACCAAACTCTTACGCTCAGATAACCACCCTGGCCTACATCTTTCTCAAGAACGGCCTTCCGCCACCAACTTCGAATATAATTCAGAGCTTTTTCTTCTTTAAGTCCACTACTAGTCCTCACGCCACTAAACGAGACGATATTTATTATATAACCGCTCGTAACTCCCCATATAAGACATTTCTGCCACAGAAGGTTGGCAAGTCAAACGTAGGGGATTATAAGTCTCGATGGTTTTATGCTTCTTGTCTATCTCTACTGAAACTCGTCCATTTTGATTTCAATAACGGTCCTGGTAAGCGTATTTCTGCTCGCTGCTGGAGCGCACACATACACATCCTGATGCCCCATTATTACTGACATTTTTTCTTCCTGTATGCAGCCTTCATCAAAGGATCGATTAATCTCTCAGACAAGAAGACAAAGGTGCTTAAAAGGTTTGCCGAGGTGAAGGACCCTGAGGACGATTATCTTCCATCCAACTTCTTCCTGGGGAAATACGGGCTTGCACCTAGAACTGAAACCATACCTTTGAAATTGGCCCTGGACGTTGGAGTACAAAAAGGTTGAAAAGTTAAATCTGTCTTTGCAGGACCCGAAGAAGGCACTTCTGCCCCAGTCCCTAAGAAATCCAAAACGATGGCAAACCTCGAAATGGCATCTCCCCCGCCCTCGCCAACGGCTGAAACAGGAGAGCTCGAAGTGGAGATAACGGGTTCGAATGAGCCCCTAACGTAGACTGCAGATCTTTCGGACACAGTGGTCGATCCGTCCACTAAGAGGCAGATAATGAAGTTTAAAAGTGTGGTGAAGAAGACCGTGAAACATGTACCTCCACCAAGGGGTGTCGCTGGGAAGGGAATTTCAATTTCTGGGGATGAGTCGGCTAAGCCTTCAAAGGCCGAAGATGAGGACGAGAAGACCATGGAGCCCCCTGCTAAGAGTCTGAGATCCAAAGGCAAGGGCAAAACGGCCATGACAGGAAGGATTGATGAGGGACCAACCCTTGAGGCCAATGCAGGGGAATACTTCGACGACTTGCTGAACCGACTGCCAGCATTACTGGGTCCTGACAAGCCGGATGTCTACCAGAAGCACATTCGCGATGACCAGCTGGTCGACTATGCTTCACGCTGCAATGTGCTTGTAAGTCATGTTCCTTGCTTTGTATTTATACTTCACGCCCATTCATACTGCTAATATGCTCCCTTTTCAGGCTTCGCTGGTTATGATGAAGATACGTCGAGACTTCCCCGACCTGGTGGGAGAAAAGGCTTCGCTTGAGGAAGCGAACAGAAATCTGGGGGTGGAGAACAAGAAATTTAAGGAAAAGTTTGAGGCTGATAAGAAACTATTCGCAAGCTTGAGCAGAAACTTAAGGATGCGAAGAAGACCGCAGAGACTGAGAAGAAGCTTCGGTTGGCTGCTTCTTCCTCGCTCATGAAAGCTACTGAAGACGTAGATAAGATCACCCACGAGGCCATTCTTCAGAAGAAACGGGCTGATGATGCAGAGAAAACTAATAAGGTGACGCTAAAGGACCTGACCGTGGTGAGGGATAAGCTTGCTCAGTTACGGGAGGTGTATCGCAAGGCAGACCTTCGGGCCAAACAAGCTTGGAAGGAGGCAACTGATAAGACGAGCAGCAAGTTCCTGTATACTTTGTGGCTTTATCATCCTGAGCTAGATTTCTCATTTTTTGGGAAGGAGGCAGTGGAGGAAGTGAAGAAGTACGCGACTCGTGCTACCAGAGATGCCCAGATGAAGGCCGCATAAGCTACTCAGAAGGGGACAATTCCTCCAGCTCCACAGAAGGTTTTCGACCCGCTACCTGCTCAGACTGGTGCCCCATCAACCCAGGGCAGTTCCTCCACAGCTCCTCAAGGATTGGCAAAGGATGGGGGACAAGGCTTATCTTCACAAGGAGCCCCTAGTAAGAAAGATCCAAAGGACATTCCCTCTAGCTCTTCAAAGGATCCTACGGATACTCCTGCCAGCTCCTCAAAAGCCCCTCCAGATAAATAATTTTAATATTCTCCTTTGTTGCCAATAAGCCTTATCTTTGAACATCGATATGGTTGTAGTTACTGTTTCTGTCTTGTTTTTGGAACACTTCGTAGTTATTAATTCTATTTTGCTTTGTGAGATTTGCATTAATTTGCTTTGCCACCTTCTTGTCCTCATATGTGTGCGTAATCAGAATAGATTACGAACTGGTATACCCCGCGAGATAAACAACAACTAAAAATAATAACGGGGCTGACCGCCCCTGTATGTGCCTTTGGGGAGGTGTAATAAGGAAAGTGACCTTTCGGGTTGCAGATGATTTCCAGCAGATGACCCTTAATACGAATAATAACCTGAGGGGCAGAAAAGAATCCCCGAAGATGAATAGATAACTTGGCCTCCACTGTCAAATAAATACCACCAGATTAGGAGCAATAGGCCGATTGGCTTTCTTATAGATTATTTCAACCAATGAGTAAGCAGATCCGCCTTGCGCCGTCAGGCGGTCGTAATACATCCAATATATACATATGCACAATATGAGGCAGTATAGATAATGAGAAATGTGCTGAGGATGAGAAGAAACTAGACGGAGAATAAGCGGGCTATTAATGTGCTTTTTTGATCGTTTTCGGAGTTGATGAAGGGTTGCACTCAGAAGGTAGGGGCTTGAGTTTACGGTACAATGATCCTCTCCAGCTGCGCTCACAAGGTTAAACCTGAGCATCTACAGCGAGAGTTATGGAGGTTGGGACCTCGGCTGCGCTCACAAGGCCATAGCCTGAGCATCTACAACATAATGGAGTGAACCTCTCCAGCTGCGCTCACAAGGTTAAACCTGAGCATCTACAGTGAGAGTTATGGATGTTGGGACCTCGTCTGTGCTCACAAGGCCGTAGCCTGAGCATCTACAGCATAATGGAGTGAACCTCTCCAGCTGCGCTCACAAGGTTAAACCTGAGCATCTACAGCGAGAGTTGGGCTGAGTGTCACTTTGATCGAGCCCTTTATTCTTTATTCACGCGCGAATGTGGAGGAGGAGGCCAGTCAGCGAGCGGTGATTAGGTGTGCAGGCTTGTGGCCGTTTTAGCCCCTCCTACCTCATAAGGCAATCAGATGTTGGAGCTTTATGCTGACGCTTTGTCGTTTATGGTGGTGTACCGTAAATAAGAACACACATGAGTGTTTTATGTCAGCGATAATTCATAATAATTGATCAATAATTCTCATTATGCCTGTACACGGTTTGTTTTACATATGTGACAGAACGGCAATAGTAAATAAAAATACAAAATTCAAGTATAGTATGTCCTCAAATGAATGGCGTTCCAAGCTCTTGGTAGAATCGCCTCGTTCATGTCTACTAGGTGGTAGGCTCCGTTCTTCAGGCTTTCGTGGATCACGTAAGGTCCTTCCCAGTTCGGTCCTAATACTCCTTCACTTGCTTTGCGAGCAGCGGGTATGACTTCTCGTAGGACAAGTTCATCAGGTTTGAATTGACGTACCCGGACCCTTTTGTCATAATGTCTGGCCATCCTCTGCTGGTAGACGTCCATCCTGAGGCGAGCAGCTTCCCTTGACTCCTCAAGTAAGTCTGAGTTGGCAGCCAAGAGCTGGTTGTTGTCATCAAGGTTAAAGCTTACCCTTCGATGACTGTAGACTTCAAATTCTACCGGAATCATGGTCTCAGACCCGTAGACCATTAAGAAAGGGGTCTCCCCGGTAGTACTGCAGGCGATAGTGCGGTAGGCTCACAACACCTTCTATAGCTCATCAACCCACGCTCCCTTTCTAGCCTCAAGTTTAGTCTTCAGGATCTGCTTAATGATTTTGTTGACCGCTTCCACCTGAACGTTAGCTTGCGGGTGGTCGACTGCTGAGAAGCTTTTGATGATGCCAAGGCTGCTGCAGAACTCTTGAAATTGTTCACTTGTGAACTGGGTCCCATTGTTTATCACCATTTGCTGGGGAATGTCGAACCTGCAGATTATGTTATCCCACACGAACTTCTCAACCTTCGTCATGGAGATCTCGACCAGCTCTTTTGCCTCTGCCCATTTGGTAAAGTAGTCGACTGCCACGACAGCATACTTGCACCTTCCTCGACCTACTGGGAGAGGTCCAATCAGATCCATGCCCCAGATGGTGAAGGGCCACGGACTGATCATCTGTCGGAGATAAGCTGGAGGCGCCCGGGGAATTTTAGAAAATCTCTGGCATTTATCACACTTCCTTATCAGATTAATGACGTCCTACTTCATTATCGGTCAGTAGAACCCCTGTCTGAGCGCTTTCTGGGCTAAGGAGAGCCCTCCAACATGGTTGCCGTAATGCCCTTCATGTATGTCCCTCATCAACGCGGTGCACTCCGGCTCATCAATACACCTGAGCAGGGGGGTGGAGAGGCCCCTTTTATAAAGAACATCGCCGTATATACAGTACCTGGCTACTTTTATACGCAGACGGTGCGTTTCCATCTTATCTTCTCGCAGTCTCCCTTCTTGTAAGTAATTGACCAGTGGGCTCATCCATGATCCAACTGCCACTGTCAGAGCCATCACTTCCACGCCGGATTTGGTACTTGGTTTAGGTAAAAACTCCACAGGTATGTTTTCGGTGTAGTCCGTATCTTAAATGGTTGCTAGACGAGCCAGTGCATCTGTATGGGAGTTTTGGGCACGCGGGATCTGGTTAAACTCTAATGTCTCGGAAGCTCCCAGTAACCTCTAAACCTCCTGTAGATAAGCTACCATTTTTGATCCCTTGGCTTGATATTCACCTTTTATCTGGCAAACTACCAACTGCGAATCACTGAAAATTCTAAGCCGCTTAACCTGCATCCTTCTAGCTAGGCGGAGCCCTGCCAGTAGTGCCTTCATACTCCGCCTCATTGTTAGTCGCTCTGAAGCCAAATTTAAGGGCACAGAGAAACTTACGCCCATCAGGATTGATTAACAAAATTTTGACCCCCGCGCTCCTTTCACAGGAGGATCCGTCCACAAAGAGTTCCCAATACGGCCCTTTAGAAGTTTCAACCTGATCGTCCACGGGTCCGATAAACTCAACAATAAAATCCGCCAATGCTTGCCCCTTGATCGCCGACCTAGGCCTGAATTCGATGTCATATTGGGCAATCTCGATGGCCCATTTGATGAGTCAGCCGGAGGTATCTGGCTTCTAAAGGATTTGCTTTAATGGATACCTGGTCAAGACTTTAATCTTGTGTGCCTAAAAGTAAGGACGCAGTTTTCTGGACGCTATCACCAGACAGTAATCGAGCAGCTCCATTGGGGTGTATCTGGTTTCCGCCTCGACTAGCTTCTTACTCACATAGTACACCGGGACCTGTGCTTCATTTCCTTCTTGCTTTATTAGGGCTGCGCTCAGGGCGTATTGGGATACCCCCAGTTAGACGGTCAGAGTTTCTCCTTCTTTTGGTTTGGTCAATAGCGAGGCGCGCCCTATGTACTCTTTCAGTTATATGAAGGCAGCTTCACACTCGTCAGTCCACTTGAAATTTCTGACCTTCTTCAGCGCCTCAAAGAATTGAGCATACCTGTCGGAAGCCTTTGACACGAATCTACATAAGGCCGCTATTTGGCCGTTCAGACTCTGAATCTCCTTCACGTTGCTTGGTGATCTCATGTCCAGTAGAGCTTAGATTTTCTCTGGGTTAGCTTCTATTCCCCTTTTGTTCACAATGAAACCCAGAAATTTACTTGAGGAAACCCCGAAAGCGCACTTGAGAGGGTTGAGCTTCATCTGATACTTCCTCAAGATTTGGAACATTCTTTTAAGGTCCTGGACATGATCAGCAGCTTTCTCAAATTTGACGAGCATGTCATCCACGTATACCTCCATGCTCTTTCCAATTAGCTCCTCAAACATCTTGTTCACTAATATCTGGTAGGTGGCCCCTGCATTTTTAAGACCGAAGGGCATTACCTTGTTCACTAATATCTAATAGTACAGTCCCTGGTCAGTCGTGAACGATGTACATTCCTCGTCTTTGGGGTCCATGGGGATCTGGTTGTAGCCTGAGTAAGCATCCACAAAGCTAAGGAGTTCATGCCCTGTTGTCGCATCCACCAGCTGATCGATTCTGGGCAAGGGGAAGCTATCCTTCGGGCAAGCTTTATTCAGATCTGTGAAGTCTATGCATGTCCTCCATTTCCCGTTCTTCTTCTTCATTAGCACGGGGTTAGCTACCCAATCTGGGTATTGGACTTCACGGATGAAATTGTTAGCCAGGAGCTTGTCCACTTCCTCTTTCAGAGCCTTGCTGCGTTCCCGGTTCATTTACCTCCTTTTCTGGCAGACCAACCGATGATTGGGGTCGACGTTCAGCTTATGGGTCATCACATTCGGATCAATCCCCATCATGTCTCTATGATTCCAGGCGAATATATCTGTGTTTTTTCTAAGGCAGTTTGTTAACTGAGACTTTACCTCCAGGGTCAAGCTTCTACCCAGCTTGAGACATCTTGTCACATCCGCTTCACTAATCTGGACGTCCTCAAGCTCTTCCACAGGACTGGTGTTCTGACATGCATCGAGTTCCTTGGGGTCCAAGTCATGGCTGATTCTTGATGAAGTGATCATCTGCAACTCCTGCTCTGGGATCGCAACTGCCTTCTTTCCCTGGACTCATTTTCTGATTGCGTCTACATAACAGCGACAAGCCAAAGATTGCTCGCCCTGTATACATCCTACCCCGTTGGGAGTTGGGAACTTCACCGCGAGGGCCTTTGTAAAGACAACCATATCGAGATCATTAATTGCAGGTCTCCCCATTACCATATTGTACACCGAGGGAGAGTTGATGATGAGGAAATCTGCCAACACTGTGGACTGGCGTGCAGAGTCACCAAGGGTCAAAGGTAATTTAATCTGTCCAGTAGGGATGATCGAATCTCTAGTGAAACTGTAAAGGGGTTCAGGGGATAGTCTTAGCTGATCGTCACCAATCCCCATCTGATTATAGCAGTCCTTGTACATCACGTTCACGGAACTCCCAGTATCAATCATGACTCTTTTGACCACCGAGTTGCCGATTCGCGCTCTGATTACCAAGGCATCGTTATGAGGGAGACGAACATCCTGTGCATCTTCATCAGTAAACACGATGTCTTCTGATACCTTCCTGGCTTTCTTGGCAGGTCCTCTTGACTCTCCCTATCCTACCGGTTGGACGCGTCTAGCTTCACGCACAAACCGCTCCTAAGACCTATTAAACTTTCCTACTCCTGAGGGTCTTCCATGGATGGTATGGATAGTTCTGATGGAAGGCCTTTGAGTAGAATCCAGCTCCAACTAATTTTGGGTTGGCGGATTTCTAAACGTTGACGGGGGCGTTGCTGCTGGGATGGTCGCCTCAGAGGTTTCATAACGTAATCCCTTAGACGACTATTTCTGATCATCTCTTTAATAGCATCCTTGAGCGCCCAACAGTCCAAGGTATTGTGCCCTATATCATTGTGGTAGGCGCAGAATTTGTTCCTGTCTTTCCGCCTTTCGGGACCCTGAAGGGGAACTGACCGTCCGAAATTCTCCCTATTCTTCTCAGTCGCATAGATTCGATCTTGGGTAACTGACAGGGCACTGTATGTATTGTAACGGCTTTGGTATCGAGGTTGCTCCTGTCCTCGACTGCTCCCCGATCTCCGTCAATCCCTGGCTTTCTTGGCAACCTGATGATTTTCCCTTCGCCCTCAGGGTTGTTTCCTCCATTGCTCTTTTTTCTTCCATGACCGGAACTACCAACTTCGTCCTTCTGAGAACTGGTCTTCCTAGGATTAGTTACTTCCTCCCATCGGATTTCCTTCTCAGCTCGCTCATAAAATTCTCCCAGGTCCTTCACAGGGGACCTATATATGCTCTCGTATAGCTTCTCGTCTTTTCTTAATCCTGACGAGATGGCTGATAATACCCCTTCATCCGTAGGGTTCTCCACATTCGTTACCTTGCGTCTGAACCTATTAATATATTCTTTTAGAGGCTCACTTGGACATTGACAGATGGTAGAAATGTGACAGGGTGGTGCAAGCCGCCTCTTCAACGCCTTGTATTGGTTCAGGAACTTCTGTTGACATTCCTCTCAGTTGTTGATGCTGCGCGGGGGGAGACTTCTGAACCATGTTCGAGGAATATCTCCGAGTGTGGCCGGGAACACACGACACTTTGTGAGTGGACTCGTCGTTTGGAGATACATCTGGATATTAAAAGCGTCCAGATGATCATAGGGATCGGAGTTCCCTTTGTATTAGGGAATGTTGGGAACTTTGAACCTTGAAGGGAGTGGCTTCAACTTAATCTCTGAAGTGAACAGGGTTCTTTCCCCAGTCTGGCCCCTTTGTTCCTGCACCGTGGGTCGTGCTTCCAGCTGACAAACCCTCTGGAGGAGTTCTGCAACCAATGTACCCCGCGTCTCAGTTCCTCCAATAGTGGAATGTCTATCCCTCCTGCTTGGGGATCGGTTGTTTCTGGCCCCTTGTCCCTCTACATTAGGTCCCGACCCCGTTCTGTATACGCGGGCCGGGATTTGATCATGGTTGTGGCTAGCCTGCTCTGGTCGGTGTTCATTGCGAACCCGTGAAATTTGAACACTAGAATGCACGCTGGAGGAGTGGACAGATCCTTCTCATTCAAACTCTCTGGCACCCCTTCTGTTCACATCAAGACCTCCTGTGTGCCTCCTACGGGGAATATCTCCTCTTGGAATGGCCTGGGGAGGAATTTGAGGAGGCTGGGCTTGATTCCGAAACAGGGTCCTGACCTCACCGATAAACTCTGCAACGGTGTTCTCTAGCCTCTCCTGTCATCGTCGCAACTCCTGTATTGCATCTACCCCTGCAGTATTAAGCGCAAGTTGGCAGGTTGAAAGAGGAGGTATACCTTGAGCATCCCTCGTCATAAGCACGTTAGATGTCCCTGCACCAGTATTGGATACCCCTCCAGTAGACATTACCTGCTGTTGGTCTGAAGCTTCTTGGCGATTTTCTATTGTGTTAAGATCTCTAGGAGTCTTCCCTTTAACCATGGCGAGTGAAGAAAGAGCTATGAAAGCTAATGGGCAGAAAGATGACGAAACTGAAGATGAGTCCCTCATTCTAGCGCCAAAAATATTAACGTCGAAAAATGGTTTCCTTAGTCAACGAGGTTGTTTTCAGGCCTAAGCTGCAGTTTCGGACGGTCAATGGAATTCGTGCAAAGCAGTAAGAAAGAGAAGGATAGGTTAGAGACGAAGAGAAAAGACACGAAGGATTTTCAGAGTGGTTCGGTCCAAAAAGATACTTACGTCCACTGTTCACTCTCTCACTATTTTGGCAGAGTAACGACACTCAGAATCCGGAATCCCTTTTACAGTGAAGTTCATCCCCTATTTATAGAGAAAGGAGACATGTTACGGTAAAACAGAATAAAACAAAAGTAAACAGTTAACTACAGTTACAATGATGGATAGCATTTAATGCATCAGGATCTTAATTAATGCGGCTGACAGTGCATTAAATGTGACCGAAAATACATTAAATGCTGCCGAATCCGTTGCTTCTGAGGTCTGCCCAAGGGAGATTTCTGGTGATTGGTTCGGATATGTCATGATAGGCTATTGAGATCGTGATCACATCTTCTGGTGGTAATAGCTTGCATGGCACGTTTTGGAACTGTACTCTGCATGACGTCTTTGACCTCTGCTGACTGGGACTCTTAGGAGCAAGACGAGGATGGATCTTCCAGCAGACGAAATATCAAGTCAGCTAGGAGAGTAAATAAATCTTTGATAAGTATGGCTACCTAGAGAGTCGAGGAGGCGGATCATGAGTTAACACGTTCGTAGCTGGTCATGACAGTGAGGTAGGCAATATCACTAGTGAAGGAGCCGGTATACGGCCACGCTCAGCGATTAGCGATTAGTTTAACCGGATCATCTTGGGCGAGAGGGACTTGTTGAACATTTCTGATGGATGGTTCCACTTGACGGATTTTTTGTACTGACAAAATGGGAAAACAGCCGGGCAGTCAATCATGGCGGATAATCTGGCGAGCAGGCTTAGCGGACACAGCTAGCGGCCAGCGGTTAGTCTGAGCGACGAGAGCCAACACTCAGCGATCAGGACCAGTGGTCAAAACGAACGAGTAGAACTGACAGAGAGACTGGCGATGAGAATGGCGGATTATGGGGCCTTTTAGCCACTGGGCCCGCACTGTAGACCTTTCTGGACCCGATTATTCTGATCGCTAAATTATCCATAACAAAATGTAAATTATTGTTGTTAAGAGATTTTTAAAATGTAGAACTAAATCGCTTTCAAAAGATTTGAGTTCAACTGTAATTAAAAGCTTTGAAAAAAGAAATGTTTTGTGCTTAATGCACTTAGTGAACAAGAGTTTTAAAGGCCATGTGTATTCTTTTAGTTTTATACTATCTAGCACGACACATGTGACGAAAAAAATTCGGCATGTGGTTGTCTAGATTTAGAGTTATTTGTGATATGTTGCAACGAAGAAAATTCTGCTCATAGTTGCCAAGATTATAGCTAAGTTTGCACTACAATATGCGATGCAAAAAAGTCCGCATACAGTTGTAAAGAGTTATAGTTTATTAGCACCATAATATGCGATGTAGAAAATTTTGCATGTGGTTACTCAGATTTGAGATTGTTTCACATTACTTTTACGATGCAGCACATAGTGATCGTTATATCTTCGTAGTGTCACTATTGGTGTCATTTGAAAATCGTCACGTGACGTACCACATTTGAAGGTGGTTAGCATATTTAGAGATACACATGGTGCTTTTAGAAAGAAAAATTTTCAAAATCGAAAGTAATGATATTTAAATAAGTTTATGCTGAGGCATGTAATAACCTTCATATTACTTGTTGTAGTTTATAAACTTGTTGTGAACTAACAAATTTCCCTTATTGTAGTTTATAAACTTGTTTTAGGTATCTTACAGGCGGTTAAGACAAAATAAACGATTCATCAAAATTATAGGTGGGCAAAATCGAAAAATAGATCACATAAACCATGTTTATAATTGTGAATTTAGAAAACAAGAAAATGCATGTATTATATTGAATCTATGGTAATATGTGTTTGAAATTTTATCTTGGTATAAATAATGATTGTAAATATTTTGTAAGTTTCATATGATATATGTGTATATATATATATCACATGATGTGGTTTACCATTGATCGTTGCTATGTGATTGTGGGATGAAATGCATGATTGTGGATTTAAAAGAAGTTGGGTAGTGATTGAAAATAGTCGAAGTGTGTTTTCTATGCAGATAAACTTTGGAAATCTTGAAAATACAGTCGTTATACTGTCAAATTTTTATTAAAATTTGTTTTAAATCGAATTCAAACAATTTACACCAACCAAACTATTTTAATAGAAAATGAAAATTTTTCAGTATAAGCATGAAAATGAGCAACATTAAGGGGTTTGCTCTGCTGATTTCTTTAATTTGACAAGTCGGATTAAGAGAGATTCGTTGGACTGCCCGACGATGCCTACCAAATAATAGCTTAGAGAGTTTCTAGTTCAGATCTCGTTAGGTGGTGTGTCGATCTGACAAAGAAGATAAAAAGAAAATGAGGAGGAGAAGAAAATGAAGGGGTTGAATGACGGTGTTTGAAATAATAATGAGGAAAGAGCTTAAGGGGGGAGAGGGAGGAGGATGGGGGAAATGTATTTTTATTATAAGGATAATATAGTTTTTTTATATATAATTTAGGATTCAATTGTTACATTTTTTAAAAAATAACATAGATGTTGACTTCTTAATGTACTGTGCCACTTTTGCCCTTCACCCCATAACATTGCAATGCTTTCGTACCAACACTACTGAAAACAAAAGCGAACACGACACTTTGATTGGTGTAGCCTAAGTGTGGCATGTGACATTTATTATAACTTGCCAACATCTTAACCAATAGGAATTGCCTCCCTTTAGACCAATTATTTTATAGTTAATTATTAAATATAAGAGAAAATGAATAAAATAACCTGTTTGAAAAGTTTAACCTCAAAAATTACCCTTCTTTTTTTATTCTAAAAGAGACATCGAATAGATAAAATTACTCTCAATGAAATGGGAGCCATAAACTGAAATGCATCCTTAACCCATTTTCTGAAATTGTCCTGTTATGCAGCCAGTCTCCCATCTCGCCGATTGCAGCCTTCCATTTTGTTACTTCCTATACCTCACTCGGTCTTTTTACTTTCCATATCTTACTCTCTTCTCACTTCTCATGCCCAAACTCTCTTCTCTCTTAGCCCATTTGCTGAAATAGTTTTGCTTTGTAGTAGTCTCCTCTCATCCGATTATAGCATTCCATTTTGTTACTTCTTACACCTCACTCGGTCTTCTTACTTTCCACATCTTACTGTCTTATCACTTCCTATGCCCAAACTCTTTTCTCTCTTCCATTGCCAACAAAAGGAGTGAGTAAGATTCTGTCAACATCTAAGATTTTTGGACGGCATTGTACTATGCCCATAGCTTACCGACTTCTTCTCTACGGGTGGTAAGTTTATTTGACTAGGGTTAGTTGTAAAACCCGAAATTTTGCTTTTATAAAAAACAATTTTTTTCAATGAATAGTGTTTACATGAATAATGATTTTCGAAAAACAGACTTTGTAAATCAAAAGTTTCAAAATTAGTATTAGTGTTAAAAGAAATAAAATTAATTGAAAATAAGTTCATTCGAATAGGTTTTAAGTAATCTGAAGTTTATTGGATAAAAATAACATTTTTGGAGAATAATAGGTATTGATGATTTTACACCTATTTGAATTTTTTTTAAAGTATGAAATTGAGATATAACATACCCAATTAAAGTATTATATGGTCAATTAGATGATTGAATGACCATGAAATAGTTTTGAAAATTATTTATGCATGAATGATAATTAAATTTATTAAAGGATAAAGTAGATATTTTCAAATTCAAGCACACATGGATTATATGTGAACATTGCATGGAATAAAACTAGAAATATAATCCATGTGAAACAAATTGAACCAATGAGAGAATAACACATGGAAGTCATTAAAGTAACTAATTAGTTAGCATGGAACTAAAATTGGTGGGATTTAGTTAGTTTAATGATTAGTTAGTGAATGGATCAATCAAATGTCATTATTTGTAACTAAGGACCTGTTGGACATTATGGAAATAGTTTAAGGGCAAAACAAGGGAATTTGCTCTAGTGAATTAAAGTGAACTAGGGAAAGATATGAGTTGCCCTAACATATGTTTTATGTAATTGATTTCTATTTTATTATTCAATGAATTTATGAAATTTTTATTTATATGTCAAGAAATGTTATTACATGATTTTAAGTAAATGAGATTGTTTCGAAAACCTCTTATATGAAATTACAAAATGTTTATGAATTGAGAAAATATGAATTGAAAAGTAGTGGAAAAGAAATGTTTTATTAGCCTATGGCACACCTTACAAGAATCTCAATGAGTTCTTCTCGGTGAAGAGTACCCTTAAAACATGCATGGTAGTGTCAGAGACGTTTGTTATTAACAACCTAATAGCGGGAGATACCCGTGAGAGGGATTGAGTCAATTAGTCCAGTCAGTGTGTCAACCATGCACATATAGAGGTATATAATAGCTAGCTCCTCGTAGCGATGAAATTTTCCGTTATATGGGACCAAATAAATGACCTAAACGATGAGTAATGTCGCTTGGAGTGAAGGAAAATTTCGCTCTGTCATGTACTTATAGTGCCAAGTAATAATAGGCAATGGTGAATATTTTACTTCATGAAAATGATTTTAATTCCATATTATATGCTGCTTTATGTTTAAATACGCATGAATTATTTCGATTATAAAATGCTCATCCATATATATGCGAATTACACTTGAGGTTTTCTATTATACATTTCTAGTTTCCATGGCATCTTTATTTTCTTTTAGTAATTGTATTATGTTTTATTAAATGCTTTTAGGGAAGTATTTTCCTAAAGTAGTTTGAATAGAAGTTATGACACTCACTGAGCTTATTTAACTCATTCCTTGTTTTATGTTTTCAAACCAAAACCTCCTTAGGTGCAGGCGTAGGTGCTACAGCCTCAGAGGCCCTTATCCCAGAATAGTTTAGCGATGTCGGGTGTTGCTGTTTTCACTTTATATTATGTATATGCTTATGATCATGCACTCATGAATGAATTGTTTTGTAAACTTAAATTTGAATTTGAATTTAAACTTTTGTAATTAATGCATATTCATGAGATGAAATATTTAAGTTACTTTCGAAATTGCGTAAGTTGAGTTGTGATGATTTGTGGATTTAAGATGAGGGCTCGAGGCCTAGTATTTGAAGTGTATAGGTTCTTGATTTTCTTATAGGATGAATTTAAAAAAAAAAAATGCAGTCATTATACTGTCAAAATTTTTATAAACCTTATTTTATAACCGTGTTTTAAAAGCGAAAAATTCTCACCAAATTCTGTGATATTATAAATCTTTAAAAAGTTTTAAAAGGAATTTCAATAAAAGAACATGGCTTGGCTTCACGGGAACTTTCCAACCGAAGCAGATCTCGACTGGAAAGCATCCGTGGGGTGCCGAGCGGGTCGCCTAGAGGAATAGAGGATAGGGACTCGTCAATTAATGTTGGAACAAAATTGGAAATCGCCCAAAAGTGGTTGTCATGATCTCATGAGCTGTCACAGCTTTCCGTCATAGTTTCCTTCTTGTAGTAACAAATCGTGACAATGTCATAGCTTTTAGTCGCTAGTTCGATCTTGTGACAACATCCTACGACTCATTTATTACATCATTTATGACTCAGATTTGACTGGCTAATTACAAACCCCTTGAACTTCTTCCAATCCTTTGAGCTCCATTAATCTTTTGAATTTGCGGATAAGCCTCTGATTTAAAATATTCAAGCTTCTCGCAATTCACTTTTGGGTTGAAACAGAATAGGCCCATACACTACAGTCTCGGACATATCAACCCAATTCCTTTACTAACAGCACAGATTCCAATAAAAATTCCATTATTTTCATTTCAGTATGATTGTCGCACCGTGAGCTCTTCGGCCCAAATCTTGGATTTCCTTTGCTGAAATTTCAAAAAATCCTGTGACTCCATCTCTTTTCTTCTCAGAACCTAAATATAAACACAAAAACACTAAACGAAATGAAAACATCAATTCTATTAAAAAACATAACATAAATGATAGGTAAACTAGGAATAAAATAATGACAATTAACGACCTAAAACTATTCTAGGACTATAATGTGAAGCTCTCTGATTTCAAACTTGCCAAAGATGGTCTAGAGGGTGATAAGATGCATGTGTCTACCAGGATGATGGGTACATATGGTTATGCAGCCCCGAATATGTGATGACAAGTAATCAATAGTCTCTTTCTATATTAGTTTTATTTTGTTTTTCCTTCATTGGTTGAAACATTTTGTCTACATTCTTACAATGGAATTCTAATAACACCTCTTAAATTATTGTATTTTCAATATAAATTATGTTTTCCCTATCTGCCACCTATGTTTAATTCATTTACTTGGTTACATGTACTCAATTTTATTTCTTTGTACATTTTTAGGGTGTCCTTTGGTTTATTGTATGATTTTCTAATATGTTATCACTTTCACAGTCACATTTCAGTCACTTTTACTTCCATCATGCCTCCACTGTCTAAGAAGATTAAAGAAACTCATAAGTAAAAACGAACTATACACCCTTGAATAAAATTTAGTTAGGTTCTGTTATCTTAAACAATGGCTAACGTGAAGAGCTTCAGCTGATAATTGGATGACCACAATGATATGTGCCTACGTAGCTTGCTTTCTTAGTTTCTACCTTGGTAAAATTTTTTATTCTCAACAGGCATCACTTCCCATGCTAAAATTTGTGATATTTTAAATTAATCTTGAGTATAATTTTTAGTTGTACTAATTAATGCATGCAAAAATCCTATCATAACTAATATAACATATTCATGAGAGGCACCTTACATGAAAGAGCAACGTCTACAGCTCTGCGATTGTTTTACTTAAAATGTTGAATAACCGAAGATCAACTAACAAAAGCCGACTCAACGAAGAGCACAACCTAGTGGAATGGGCTAGATCACAACTTGGAGAGAGGTGACTATTCTATTGTCTATTAGATACTCACCTTGAAGGAAACTTCTCATTAGAAGCTACTCAAAAAGCAATTAAGTAAGATGATTGTCTAGCGACTAACGCTTTCTTAAACACTGGTTTCATATCCACCCTTCGCAGGTGCGGATGTCAATGTGCAGGTGCAAAATTTGCTTGTGGGTTCAGCCACAAGTTTTGGTAAATCCGTCCCAATTTGACCTGTTGTCATTCATATCTCCGACCAATTATGTATCCACATTAAAATAAATAAATAATTTCATTACTTTCTTTAATTAAAACTATACTAAATTTTGCCTCTCATATTTAATTGGTTTCTAAAGATGTGTGGTGCATGTGGTGGATTTTCATTCATGGAGGATGCGGATATTGCGGGATATGAATCTATTTCTGATATCAAATTCCTTAAACTCTATTGATGTTAAGGTTACCCTTATGAATATCGCTACAGCCCATTCATCATGAACATTTCACAAAAATTTACTTTCCAAGTAGTGATTTGGTATTCAACTAAATATCATAACTATGTTGTTGAAAGAGAACGAGGCAGAAGTGAACTTAGATCAAAAGGAAGAGGATCAAAAGAGGAAGAAGACGATCATCGAGAAATTTTGATTTCTTTTATCGGATCAATAACTTACCAGGAGCTATTTGAGGTGAGATATATTTAAATATTTGTATTCTAGTCTTCTATCAGATTAACAAATACATCATATATATATATATATATATATATATATATGAAGTAATCAACCTAGATAAATTGGATTTTCTTTTCTCTTTTCTGTAAGAATATGAAATGAGTTATTATATCATCTGTGACAATGACAATTACTCTGGGTAAACCATCTTGGATAAGATTATAATTGAGAGAATGGAACCTAGTCAAACATGTTGAATTTCCAACAAAGAAGCTGATATATTGGAAGTTTTGGTATGATAAATGTCCAAAATAATCTCAACTAATCATCCCTCAGTATCAACCATATAAGAGGTAGAGTTCTGATTTATGAAATACTTAAGTGAAAGTAAGAGTGGTAAGCAAAATAATAAGGAACTGCACGTAGAAGGCTTCTAAGAACAAAGTAATTCATCAAATGTCTATAGTTGTTCTAATTCTCATTGTCTCTAATATCTTTTGAATTGTCAACACTACTTCTTCTTTACTTATAATAAACTTCATCGCTACTTTATCACTGTTTTGATGATCTGGATAATCTCTTACGCACGGAAGTAAAAGGCTAATAGTATAAGAACATTCAAAGTTTGATCATTTAAGAGATTCTTTCCTCTTATAAGTCTTGCTGGTTTTGTCTCCTGATATGTGTGATTGGTTAAGTTTCATTGGAACCATTAAATTTGTTTTGTTTAACGCTGGCTTGGGGAAGGTGAAATGAACCACCAAGCAGTAAGGTTTGCTTGGTGTTCTTTCTTCAACCTGAAGGCAGCTGATCAAAAGATGAATTGGACTTAGCTTATGCTTTTTGAAAATTTCTACTTGATGTGTCAACTTACCAAAGGATTGTTAGCATTTCTATACTACTTTTTCAGTAAATACTGTTGGTTTATTGAGTAAATATTGTTGTCTGGAGCCTTAAATTTGTTGAATTCTTTAAAGGGAAAAGCTCATAAATTCATATTTCAATGCTGCTAGAAAAACATTATGCATGATGCTTTCAAACTTGGTGAAATATGTTGTCATGCATGATGCTTTCCTTAGCTGTTCTTGACATGTTCAATTCCGGGCTTGGTTTTCACGTGCTATATCATTTATTTATAGAGTAAGTATTGCTGTGTTGAATTCTTTTGAAGGAAATGCTCTTAAATTCATATTTCATTGTGGTTAGAAAAAGGTTAATGAATTCATGTTGTCTTGAGTTTTGTTGCCAACATCTGTTGAAAGTTGGCATTCCTTCTGACTGATACTGGGAAAAAATTATTGTTCTCTCCCTTCCTCTCTGAGTGTGTATGTGGGTGTCTTATTGATAATATTTATAGCAAGAATCACCTACATGCCATTATTTTCTTGAAATAATTATTGGAAGCAGGGTCTTTGCCTCTTCCTTGGGCAATCAGAATGAGAGTAGCACTTGGTGCTGCAAAGGGACTGGCCTTTCTACAAGAGGAAGCTGAAAGGCCAGTAATATATCAAGATTTTAAAACATCTGATAGCCTGTTAGATGCGAAACGTGATTTATGTGAACGTAAACAACTAGTCTTTTCCATTTTTAGTCTCTATCTTAATTATTGCTATACCACTGTTCCACGATTACAATGCGAAGCTCTCTGATTTCAGACCTGCCAAAGACGGTCCAGAGGGTGATATGACGAATGTGTCTACCAGGGTGATGGGAACATACGGTCATGCTACCCCCGAGTATGTGATGACAGGTAATCAATAGTCTCTTTCTGTATAAGTTTTATTTTGTTTTTCCTTGATTGGTTGAAACATTTTGTCTACATTCTTATAATGGAATTCGGATAACACCTCTTAAATTCTTGTATTTTCAATATAAATTATGTTTCCTCTGTCTGCCACCTACGTTTAGTTCATTTACTTAGTTACATGTACTCTATTTTATTTCTTTGTAAATCTGTATGGTGTCCTTTGGTTTATTATCTGCTTTGCTGATCTGTTATCACCTTCACTGTCACACTTTTGTCACTTTTACTTCCTCCATGCCTCCACTGTCTAAGAAGAATACAGAAACTCAGAAGTAAAAACGAAGTATATTCCCTTGAATAAAATTTAGTTAGGTTCTGTTATGTTAAACAATTGTTTAAGTGAAGAGCTTCAGCTGAAAAATGGATGACCACAATGATGTGTGCATAGGCAGCTTGCATTCTCAGTTTCTACCTTGGTCAAATTTTCTCTTCTCAACAGGCATCTCTTCCCATACTCAGACCTGTAATCTTTTAAATTGGTCTCGAGTATAATTTTTGGTTGCACTAATTAATACATGCAAAAATCCTATCATAACTAATATAATTTGTTCATGCCAGGGCACCTTACATCAAAGAGTGATGTCTACAGATTTGGGGTTGTTTTACTTAGAATGTTGATTGGCCGAAGGTCAATTGACAAAAACCGACCCAACGGAGAGCACGACCTACTGGAATGGGCTTGACCACAACTTGGAGAGAGGCAACCATTCTACCATCTATTAGAGCTTCACCTTGAAGGAAACTTCTCGATGAAAGCTGCTCAGAAAGCAATTCATAGAACATGTCAAGATCAGTAGGCTGCCCAGTGCCTTAGCCGTGACCTGAAAGTCAGACCTTCTATGAATGAATTGTGGATGATGCCACGAATAACATGAACTCCAGGAGACTTGGTCCTGTGTTTGGGAGCAGCACGAGGCACTTCGACATCACAAGTAACGGCCATTGATTCAAACCCAAAAAGTCAGGTTGGTCAAAGAAATCAAAGATGGGGGACAATCTTTAAATTGGGTTTTGAAATTTCCCTCCATTTGGCGGGAGAGATTTCAAGAGAATCAAAACTTGGGAAGGATGCCCAAAGTTTGTGGCCCCTTGAATTTTGAAATTTCTCGAGAAGTAGACACAAGTTCTTTTTTTTTTTTTCTCCTCTCCGAGAGACGAGGATTAGATCTTCTTTTGATGCAATTAGGGTAAGCAATTGTTGACACAATCCATTTATATCGGACACTAGATGAAGTTAGCATGTTTTCTAAGCGTTGTTTGGGCCGATGGATTTCTAAAACCTAGACGTATTTTGAGATCCACATATTTTTATAATCTATATGTATTTTGAGATTTATCAAAATTAATCATAATATTTAAAAATTTATCCAAATTCATTATCCCATCCGAAATCCTTACACGGCTGTTTCACCTCATGGACGTTTCCCCACATCCTATTCAAGCTATGGAGGCAGAGTGTATGGGGTCCAACTCGAACCCTAAACATGGTCCTAGATTGCAAGCCGGGCACTTATCAAATGGGCAACCAATGAGGAGCGTTTTCACACCAAATGGTCCGTGTACGTCTGCTTATCACCAGAATTATCCTCACTGGTCCCCCAAACCTAATATTTAGTAACACAAACACTGAATGGTAGTTTGCAATTTTTCGCTGCTGAGTTTATTTTGGTGTTAAATGCAACCATAGCTGACAGTTTACGTTTTCCCTTATATACCCTGTTTGTAGTTCGAAAGGTTTCTGGTATAGATACCAGACCAATTTTTGTAACGAAGTTGACTGGTAATTTGTAATTTTTCGCTGCTGAGTTTATTTTGTAGTTCCAAAGGTTTCTGGTGTATATATATATATTTCTGTTGAACTCCATTTTGTTGCACTGAGGATATAATTAGAGGCTGCTTCTATATGAGTTAAAGCCTCCTGGACGCAGCAACTACAGTTGTTGTTGGTCCACCTTTGTGCCAGAATTTTGCCTCTCAAGTTGGACCCAAGAATATTGCAAATTTTCTCACAAATTCTTTAACTAGTTATAGAACTGCAGGTAATTAGCTCTTGATGAATAAGTTTAGATAGATTCTTCTTTTATATCTCTGTTGGCTGTATGATCAGATGTGCTTAAAATGAATCTGATATCGATTATGGTTCCTTTATCTTTTACTTCTGGTTCTCTCCAATCCTTTTCAGTAGAAAAGCTTATAGCCCTCGCTAGTCCAAAGCCTTATCAATTAGTACTCATGGTTATGCTTGACTGGGCTAAATTTGGGGTGTGTTATGTCAAGCTAGTTTTACTACCAAGACGAAGTCTTTGATTGCAATTGTATGGCTTGTTTTAAAACATCTTGTGGGTTTTCATAATAGATGACTTCCTCTCTGCTTGAGTTTCTGAAAGTCTCAAAGAATTTTACATTATAAGGTATTTATTGTATGACTGTTTTTATTGAAATGAAATGTGAATTGTTAAACAATTTAGTGCTTGGTGCTCTATGTGAGACAGATTTATAAGCATTCTTGGATAAATTGTGGTTTGTTATCTTTCGTTTTTTATTTCCTGAAAATGCACAAGGGTTGCATCAAAATATTACTGAACTGGATTTAGTGCTAACTCAGTCATTATTTCCAAGCTATTATACATCTCTATAGGTAAGTTTGAGATTGCACATTTTAGGCCATTTACTCCCAGTTTTGTCGATTTTTGGTTTGATGGTGAATTTTTATTTTTTTTAATACTCTATCTCATTAGTTTCTGAAGCATTTGTGGAGTGCAGTGTTTCAATATAATGCTCGAGGAAATTGGAAGATTGGATGTAGTGAACATGTTTTAGCAAAGGCTAAAATAATAATGTGGTTCATATATAACAATGCCTAGATTCTCAAATTATTCAAAAAGAAAGCAGGTGGATGGGATCCAGAACATCTCACCATAACCTTTTTAAATTAACTGAAACTAGAGATTTAAATAATTTGATGTAAGAAGATCAGATAAAAGAAAATAATTAAACTTATTGGAACTCAGACAACTAGATATATATATCTAGATTAACTTTATCATATTAAAAAAAAAAAAAACCATAAACGAATTTATAATTATCCTATTACTAACCCTCAACTAATAATTAATCTATCAGTAATCCCATGTTAATTATTGGGTTAATAACTTTTTTTATCATTATTGTTTGTAAAGTCACCATTCTAGTACTAGTTACTTTCATAAAACTTGTCATCAAAGCACATAAAGAGAGGAGCCTATGGAGGATAATATAAATTCTTACCCTTGATTCTAAATTTGTATCCCCTACTCTTAAGATTTCTAAGATCCTAGAGGTTCTGGACCATTCTCCTGACCTGAGTATCAGATGTGTGGTCAACAACTACCTCGCTAGCATCAGTCTAACCTTCTTTGGTCTTGCAAGAAGGGAGTTGAGGTTTGAGCATGTTCTAAATTAAGGGAATCTCCCTAGTAAACAAACCAATTATCCAGTGGATATATAATCTCTTTAAGAGACAAATATGTGGCCAATATGGAGCACTCCCTAAAGGCATACCCGGAGTGAAAGAAAGCAATCGAAGCTGAAATAGATCCTTGGAGAAACCCCTCCAGGAGTAACCCAAGTGTCCATGGCATAACTCTTCCAAGAGACAACTGGCATCTAGCATAGAACACTTCCTGGAGGCATACTTGTAGTCGAAGTTTGATATCTGCTAATTATTGTACCGATTAGCACTAGGTGGAGTTCTTGTGTTTATTGATGGGGAAAAGTCATTTGCTCAAAATTTTCCATCCTTAATGGTAGATAGGAAGCTGCTAAAATTAGTGAACCATCAACGAAAATGATGGAAACACTTTGCGAAATGAATGTGTATAATAACATGTGTACTGCGTCATCTTTCCCTCAAGACCACTACAAGCTCTCGAAAACAAAACCAGATAACAAACTGCTTCATGCTTTGCTTGTATCATTTTTCATGCAGATCGTAAACAACTGTAACACAAACCCGTGTGATTAAAACCACCACTCTCCGTACTGCTGACAAACCGACCAAATCAACAACTGTAAACACAAACAAAAGTGTTACCAAATAAATTTATATTAAAGATTTGACTCCCCCTCAAAAGAAATATTAAAATTAATATTATTACTTATTTTTGAAAAATTATACTTTGACACTCTTAGATATTGCATTTTAATACATTGACTTCATTAAGTAATTTTTTTTTCTTGACTTTTTTGCTGTAATTTTCCTGACAATAGAGATCTAATATGAATCTCTACTATTATTTCATATATTTATTTATTTCCCCTATCCATATATAATATACAAATGATGGAGATCCATCTATTTTTAATCTTTTTTATAAATTCATTTTAATTTTATTATTTTTTATTTCCACCATCCATATTTTAAATGGATGATGCAAACCCATTTTTTAGGGTTAATTACATTAAAAACCCTAACTTATTCTATTTAAGACTCATGCTCAAATTATAGTTTGAAAAAGCATCCTTAGTGCGGACTGAGTTTAAGTCTCTTGGAAAGCGGCATTGAAGAGGGTGAGAGCCCTATTACACTCAAACTTGTCATACCATGAAGTGTTATTTATGAGACATGTTGTTTGGGAATTAACCAAATAGAGCAGTAAATTTTGCCTTAGGCTTTAATGCAAGTGAAAGAATGATAACAAACAAGTATCCGGAGGAAAAGATGAAAAAGAATTTGAAAAGAGAGTCAAAGAGTGCTTAAAATTATGGGGACGGAAGCAGATAGGGGCTGGCAATGTGTTAGATATAGAACGGTCACAAGTCGATCCATATATCGACTCGGGATGTGGATCGATGCAGATTGCAACAGTATCAATTTATCATTTATTGCAGGAAAGTACTGACCTCAAAAAAGTTAAAAAGTTAAAAATGAATAAAAGACATTAATGACTAATCAATAACCCTAATGGATCATCCAATTTAAAAGTAGAAGAATTTCATTTTCATCCTTATGTTATTGGAAAGATTCATTTTTTTAAACATGAACTGACATTTGACTACCATGATCCCATATGTTTTAAAAATTGATCATTTTAGTCTTTGTCATTATTCAAAATGTTGGTCAACTTTAACGAGCAAATGGGTATTTATCATTCTAATAGGAATTTTTAGAACTTTAGATAAAATAAAATAATAAAATTCTAATTACAAGAGATCTCCCTCATCCATCTCTAAGAGTTTATAAATCGACTTTTTAAATAAAGATAAAATCTAATTTTATAGAATTTATAAATCGCTTAAATAGTCTTTTTCAGCTTTCTGTTAATGTTGATTATCAAATTTTCAGTCAAAGGAACTACAATGATCCTATTTTGAAATACATGGGACTACGAGAGTCAAAATTAGATTCATGTTTAAAAAAATGAACCTTTCTAATAATATAGGGATGAAAATAAAATTCTCTTTTTAAAAATTAATAATAATTTTGTTTTTCATTTTTTTTTAAAGAATCCATTGTGCCAAACTTAATCTAGAATTTCCAGATTAAGATATGGAAATTCCATCTGAGATAGAGTTTCCGTATCAAATGGAGTCAATCTTCCATCTTAAATGGAGGGTGAAACTTCAATGGTAAAAGTTAGAAGGATAGAACTTAAACTCAAAACTCTAATTCACAACTATATATTATAGCTAATGTTTCAGAACTTACTATTTGACCAGCGACTCAGCGAGTGGCAAGTACTCCACTGCTCGGTGAGTACTTAACCTGTTAACCGACAGTTGTTGACGTCCAGATTTGGTTCCTTAGTCAACGAGATTCGTTTTGGACCTAAGCTGCAGTTTCAAGTAATTGAGATAGGATGTGCAAAGTAAAAAGGAAACAACAAGGAGAGATCAAAGGCGAGGAGCAGAAAACACCAAAAGATTTTAGAGTGGTTTGGCCCAATTTGATGTCTACATTCACTGTTCACTCTCTCACTATTTTGGCAGAGTAACGACACTCAGAAAATTGTCTCTGTTTTATAATGAAAATCCTCCCCTATTTATACAGAGAGATGAGGTGCTATAGTAAAATGGAATAAGATAAAACCATACTGTAAACTGAAAACACAATGATGGGCTGCATTTAATGCGCTGGAATTTCATTTCATGCGGCTGACAGTGCATTAAATGCAGTCGAAATTACATTTTATGTGGCCGAATCTGTCACTTCTGAGCTCTGCCCGAGCGAGATCTCAAGTGGTTGATCTGTATGGGTCATTGGAGGCCACCAGAATCTTTGTTGTAGTCTTTGGTAGAGGTGGCGTACATGGCACGTTTTGAACTGCATTTTACATGGCGTCTTCGGCTTTTGCTAACTTATGATTCGGGGGGGGGCATGACTGAGATAGACTTTCCTGCGGACAGAATATTCAGTTGGAGTGGCGAACAGATGAACTTTTAGCGGACCGGACACCTTGAGAGTTTAGGGGATGGATCATAAATTAATACCTTCACGACCAACCATAAAATTAGGCGAGTAATCTCATAAACGAGCAAGCGTGCAAACATGCTCAGAAATAATCGAGCAACACGGAGAACAATCCCGAATGAGCAGATCTGAGTAGAATAGATCCTATCGACAACCATTTGGTGGATAGATCAAATGAACAGATTTAGCGAGTAGCTTGAGCGAACAGAACTGGCGATCACCCTGAGCGAACAGAACTGATTGTAATTGCATGCAGGATAACAAACCTATCACTAATCGGAGAACCAACATTGCTCAAGAGTAGATTGACGATCAACAGGGGACTTGAGATACGAATAGAATAGAGAGTCAATCTAACGAACAGATTCGTTGTTTGGAAGGCGATCAGAAAGAATGACAGATTGTTGAGCCCTTGGGTTGTCGGGCCCGCACTGTAGATCCCCTCTGACCTAATAGGCCTGGTCACTAAATTACCCATAACAACAGTCAAATTTGATTAAACTTGTAAAAAAATGAAAAAATTTCTATAGGATCAAAATACAATCAACCAAATCCATATAAATTAAAATCATTTAAGTCTATATAAATTAATATCACATAATCAAGTAAACTCATATATATTAAAATCAACTAAATTCATATAAGATGAAGATGTTATGAAAATATCCACCTTGTTTGGATAGTAATGCATAAATACCCCATCTTGAAACTAATAGGAAAACTCCCCTTATTGTCCAAGTTCTGTCCAAAAAATTTATAGTTATATTAATGGGAAAGGTGAAAGAGTAGGTACATATTAAATTATTTTTAAATTAAAGAAAATTAACCTTAAAACAAGTAGTTACAGACATGCCAAATAGAGACCCTAAAGAAGTTAATAGTAAATGTTAATAAATAATTAGAAAAAAATCATTTCATTTTGCTAAAGAAAATAAATCTACCCATCCATCACTTTTAAGCTTATCAACACTAATTTCACAAATCTCATCTCCATTCCCAACTGATAATTAGACAATTGTAAAAGAATCCATTTTGCTATATATGGAACAAATCAGCATTAACTTCTTTCTGTTTACTAATTACTATATTATTATGTGGAATACTAATTAAGATATAAATTGAATTATCTAACATTATTTTTTCATAAATTCAGATTCATAATATTTTGACCGAAATTAATACTTAATTCTATTTCCATATCCCGTGCCATGTCAATCAGCAGTTTTCTTGTGGTATCAAACCTGAAAAACTTGCTCTGTTTTTATTATGTCCCGTTATGGTATTAAATTAATGAGTCTTAGGTGTCATAAAAGCAAACATGGAGGGCAAAAATAGGCAAAAAAAAAAAAAAGGCAAAAATTGAAAAACTGCTGTAGGGGAAGTATTAGTAGAGCTAATGGTTTAAGGATGGAAACGGCCCCGGTTTTTCACACCCTCTCTCTCTTTCTCACAAATTCTCTGTCTGACCATTCTCTGTCATCACCGTCCTCCCATCAAATCTCCACATCATCCTCATAGTTCATCTCCCTATTCACTGTCTCTCTCTCTCACAAACCGATTACTCTCTTGTCTTTCACAGTCACACATAATCAGTTTCTCTTTCTTTTCTCTCTCTCCCTTGCTAGTATCTCCCCTCTCCTTCCTCTAGCTCCCTCGTTAGTTCTCTCTTCTCTTTTTTGATTTGGCTAAAGGTTTGTGTATAAATGTTGAGTGGTTGTGGGGTTGATGGAGGCGAGTATTCGACAAGTTTGGCGGTCAACAAGTTTGGTGTTTTGGTGAGGCGGAGAGGCACTTGCAAGTTTGGTTTTGGTGAGGTTTGGTTTTGATGATTTGAAGCTCTTTTTTCGTTTTTTCGTTGCAAGTTTGGTTTTGGTGGTTTGAAACTCTGCTTCAATTATTATTATTTTGTTTATATTGTTGCAAGTTTGAAGTTCGGATTTGTGAGTTGGCCGAGTTGGGCTAAGTATTCTCCTCCGGTGACCAAAACCCCAGATCCAAGGGTTCTCGGATCGACCATGAGAACTCGTTAAGTCGACCGTGTTCTGAAACACTGCTTACAACTTCAAGTGTTAGGATGGAAAAACACAAAATCAAGCAAAGCAAAAACGAAAAGAAAAATAGACACACTAAATATTTATATGGTTCCAAAAATCTCTACTTTTTTGAAGCTCATCTACACTCTTTCCACCATCAAAAAATGTTGGCAGAACAAAAAAAAAAAAAAAAGAGGAAATATCAATGCAAGTCACTTTAGATTGTTGAATAGATATTTTTATCCTATTTGAATAAACTTAACATTTGTGTCCCAACCCCTTCTTTTTTGGACATAAATACCCTTAAAAACTCATTTAACTCATTTCAAATGGAACTCATTTCAAAGTTTTCTCTTTCAGTTTTTACCGTTGACAGCTCCTGCTTCTTCTTCATTTTGCCGCCCCCTCCTTATTCATTTCTGGCAGCCCTGCTTCTTCTTCACTTTCTCCTCCTCCTTAATTTCTCTGACAGCCCCTGCTTCTTCTTCACTTTCTTCTCCTCCTTCATTTCTCTAACAACCCCTGCTTCTACTCCTCCTTCATTTCTTTATTCTACTTATCTACTTTTCTCTTTTGGTCTCTCTTCACATTTTCGACTACACGGACACCATCCGCCACCCACCATCCATCTTTATTTGCTTCTGCACTAGCCACCATCCATCTTCATTTTCTATACTACGGGTATGATTAGTGGTGCCATGTGGAGATAGAACAAAAACAGAAGCGAATACACTAATCACACCAAGTGGAACGAGTGTGAATCATATTGGTCACACTTGGTATGATTAGTGGTACCATGTGGAGATGGAACAAAAACAAAAGAGAATATACTAGTCACATCAAGTGCGACGAGTGTGAATCATACTGGTCACACTTGGTATGATTAGTGGTGCCATGTGGAGATGGAACAAAAACAAAAGTGAATATACTAGTCACATCAAGTGCGACGAGTGTGAATCATACTAGTCACACTTGGTATGATTAGTGGTGCCATGTGGAGATAGAACAAAAACAGAAGCGAATACACTAATCACACCAAGTGGAACGAGTGTGAATCATACTGGTCGCCCTTAGTATGATTAATGATGTCATGTGGAGATGGAACAAAAACATAAGCGAATACACTAATCACACCAAGTGGAACGAGTGTGAATCATACTGGTCACACTTGGTATGATTAGTGGTGATATGTCGAGATGGAACAAAAACATAAACGAATACACTAGTCACACCAAGTGCGACGAGTGTAAATCATACTGGTCACACTTGGTATGATTAGTGGTGTCATGTGGAGATAGAACAAAAACAGAAGCGAATAAATTAATCACACCAAGTGGAACGAGTGTGAATCATACTGATCATACTTGGTATGATTAGTGGTGTCATGTGGAGATGGAACAAAAACAGAAGCGGATACACTAATCACACCAAG
Source organism: Dimocarpus longan (assembly GCA_022984855.1). NCBI lineage: Eukaryota > Viridiplantae > Streptophyta > Magnoliopsida > Sapindales > Sapindaceae > Dimocarpus > Dimocarpus longan. Next base: position 3,591,065 of record CM041026.1, read on the forward strand.
TGGAACGAGTGTGAATCATACTGGTCACACTTGGTATGATTAGTGGTATCATGTGGAGATGGAACAAAAACAGAAGCGAATACACTAATCACACCAAGTGGAACGAGTGTGAATCATATTGGTCACACTTGGTATGATTAGTGGTGTCATGTGGAGATGGAACAAAAACATAAGCGAATACATTAGTCACACCAAGTGCGACGAGTGTGAATCATACTGGTCATACTTGGTATGATTAGTGGTGTCATGTGGAAATGGAACAAAAACAGAAGTGAATACACTAATCACACCAAGTGGAACGAGTGTGAATCATACTGGTCACACTTGATATGATTAGTTGACCAGTATGATTCACACTCGTTCCACTTGGTGTGATTAGTGGATTCGTTTCTGTTTTTGTTCCATCTCCATATGGCACCACTGATCATACCAAGTATGACCAGTATGATTTACACTCGTTCCACTTGGTGTGATTAGTGTATTCGTTTCTAGTTTTGTTCCATCTTCACATGGCACCACTAATCATACCAAGTGTGACCAGTATGATTCACACTCGTTCCACTTTGTGTGATTAGTGTATTCGCTTATGTTTTTATTCCATCTCTACATGGCATCACTAATCACATCAAGTGTGATCAGTATGATTCACACTCGTCGCACTTGGTGTGACTAGTATATTCGCTTCTGTTTTTATTCCATCTCCACATGGCACCACTAATCACACAAAGTGTGACCAGTATGATTCACACTCGTTCCACTTGGTGTGATTAGTGTATTCGCTTCTGTTTTTATTCCATCTCCACATGGCACCATTAATCAGACCAAGTATGACCAGTATGATTCACACTCGTTCCACTTGGTGTGATTAGTGTATTCCCTTCTGTTTTTGTTCCATCTCCACATGACACCACTAATCATACCAAGTGTGACCAGTATGATTCACACTCGTTCCACTTGGTGTGATTAATGTATTCGCTTCTGTTTTTATTCCATCTCCACATGGCACCACTAATCACACCAAGTGTGACCAGTATGATTCACACTCGTCGCACTTGGTGTGACTAATGTATTCGCTTATGTTTTTATTCCATCTCTACATGGCACCACTAATCACACAAAGTGTGACCAGTATGAGTCACACTCGTTCCACTTGATGTGATTAGTGTATTCGCTTCTGTTTTTGTTCCATCTCCACATGACACCACTAATCACACCAAATGTGACCAGTATGATTCACACTCGTCGCACTTGGTTTGACTAGTGTATTTGCTTATGTTTTTATTCCATCTTCACATGGCACCACTAATCACACAAAGTGTGACCAGTATGATTCACACTCGTTCCACTTGGTGTGATTAGTGTATTCACTTCTGTTTTTATTCCATCTCCATATGGCACCACTAATCATACCAAGTGTGACCAGTATGATTCACACTCGTTCCACTTAGTGTGATTAGTGTATTCGCTTCTGTTTTTTTTTTCATCTCCACGTGACACCGCTAATCACATCAAGTGTGACGAGTATGATTCACACTCGTCCCACTTGGTGTGACTAGTGTATTCGCTTATGTTTTTGTTTCATCTCCATATGGCACCACTAATCACACCAAGTGTGACCAGTATGATTCACACTCGACACACTTGGTGTGACTTGTTTATTCACTTCTGGTGTGATTAACGTTATTTACCTTGTGGTACACGTGTTTTGAGTATTGCTTTTTGTCTACTAAATATACCCTTACACATGAATATCATAACAGCTTTACATAATGCAAAATATATATTATATAATAGATTCAACAAAACCACAAATGTTATATAGCCTGAGTCAAAGTAACTTTATATACATTCATATATAAAATGTTATACATCATTATCCACAATTACTCCACATTTCCATTAACAGCATTACAAAATACGGCGAATACATATTCCCTTCTCATTTTGTTAACTTGTGGTAGTCCACAATTCCATGATGCACCTTTCCTACTAATACCAACGAGCATATGCATTCCCTTCAGCAAATAGCATATGCATTCCCTTCTTGAGAAAAGAAAATAACTACCTACCAACGAGCGTTAATTAACATGCGCCATTTGTAGTTATAAAATCAAGTACCAAAACCCAAATAATCTATTATCAGAAGAAAGTAGCAAAAACAATCATCGATATGGCTTGAAGTTCGTCTATGGCATAAAGATAGAAAAACATACTCCACATTCAAGCACATGATTATGCTCCTATCACTCAATTCAAAAGCCTAGCAGAATGCTTTATTAATATATATATATATATATATCATGTAACATCTATTTGCAATAACTCCAGCAGCATTTGATGCAGTACTCAGCGTCAAGTCAATCAACATAAACTTCAAGTAAAAGCATTAGGCACTAAAGCCTCCACTCACAGATAGGAGAAAATTAGCAAAAAACCTACTTTGTTTGTCTCGGGTGGGCAAAATGCTACCCAATTTTGTCCATTCATTTTGTTTTCACTTAACATAGGTATGGATACAATAAAACCCACCAAAAAACAACCCCAACAAATTCATATAAATCAACCAAACAAGATAAATAAATAGAGCTAATAAGTTTTTAAAGGTCCAACAATGGAGAATAAATGACTTGCTACATTGATGGAAGATTTGAATAGCAACAGATCTGAATGGAAGAGCCGCAACAAATTTGAACAGCAACAGATCTGATCTGCTACACTGTCTTTCAGAATCCCCTTTACATCTGAATGGAAGATTTCAACAGCAATAGATCTGCATAGAGGGAAAAAAATGAGAAAAATAAGATGAAGAAGAAGAAGGGAAAGAGAAGAAGCATACTTGGTTTGGTCGTGTGGAGGAAGAAGATGAAAGTCGCAGCCATTGACGGAGAGTGGGAGGTGCTCTATCGGTCTACCAAATCAGATAAAAAGAATAGGAGGAGGAGGAGAAAAAGAACGGTGGCAGAGGTTGTGTAGTATGGTATCTTCAACTTTTCTTTATTATAAAGACAGCTTGATATTTTCACATCTAATTTAGGATCCAGTTATTTTATTTACTAAAAAGTGACATGAATGTTAACTCACTAATTTATTAGGTCATTTTTGCCTCTATCCCAAAAAAAAAATCTCTCTCTTTCTCTTTTCTCTCACCACACGCAGAACCCTCATATACAAAGGTAATTTTAATAGCTCATGGCTACAAATATAGAAACTCTTAATTGACATAGAAACATTCTTGCTCAAGCAATGGAAAAGCCTTCTTTCGCAAGACTTTTAATTCAATCAGGATTACTTTTTCCATGAGGAGTTAAAATATTAATTTTCTTCTGGAGGCACTACCCCCCAGAGACCCAGGAAGCTAATTGTGTAGCTGAACCCACAACGTTGTAGCTCCTTCTCACTATCACCCCCTCTGTAGATGGTGCACCGTCGCCATTGCTCCATCTTATTGAGGCGAGTTCAGCTTCTTCAATTTTCTTTTCATCATTTTTTCAGTTTTTTTTTTTTTTTTTTGTAATGTATTGGTTGTGGCTTTGTTATTTCTTATCATTTGAAATATATGTATATATATATATATTTTTCAAACATGAGCTAATGATTGTTGATGAATTAATGTTCCAAATAACCTGATGCATGTTGATGAATTGTTCGGGTTTTAATTTAAGATAATAATGATGATTATGATTTTTTTTTTTTAATTGTTATTCTTAATCAATTAATTGATATTTTTTAATTTTAGGTAATAATATTGCTTTGAAGACGAACTGATTCTAATCATATTTGTTTCAAAATTGTGAATCATTAGATGCATTGATTTATTATAATCCATATTTGTTATGATTTACTTGTAATTTAATCAATTACCCACGAACTTGAAACTAATATCGTTAAACGCAGTTCACCCTGAGTAAAAAAGAGCGTGAATTTGTGTGTATATTGTAATGGCAAAAAAAGTACTTTGTGTGTGTATATATATATATATATATATTGTAATGTTTCAAAAATGACTTTGTATAGGCCCAGAAGATCATTTGTGGCCCAAGGTGAAAATGGCCTGCATAACGACTGAGTCTATGATGACTTAAGTAATCGAGGCCCAAAACAAAAATGGCACCCATAAACTGGTTCGTGCAACCAAAAGATGGATGGCGGCTGGTTGAGAAACAGGCAACCCATCACCTACCTACAACCGTTTTTGAGGCGAAAATGGAGGGACATGTAGAACAAAAAAGCATGAACAGAACCAGATCGCTGCGTGGGAGGACCTGTGCAAGAAGTGGGTCGTGGCACATGGACATGGAGGTTGGAAAGCCTATAAAAGGCTGCCCTTTATCTTTATGGGTTGAAAGGCGTGAAGAATCTGATCCTACTGAAATTCTACAAAAATAGCCTCTTACAAGAAAACTGAGCTCAACAGTTTATTTCTTCATTGTCACTAAGTTCTTTAGCAAGCTGTAAGTGTCTCTCAAGTAAAACTAATAGATGTATTCGTAATTGTGAATTTTACCCACTATATATATGCATATATGTATATATATATACAATTAAAGTTTTGTTTAAAATTTTGAAAGTAAGAGTATGAATGGTGGCCACCTAGTGACTCTTAATCAAGGTTGGTGTCTCCCTCAAAATCACCGATGTTGCTATCTAATGAGAACCTCCGTCGATCGACGAAGAAAAGGAGGAGGAGGAGTATGTGGCTTGTGACTTGTTTAACCACGGAGTCAATCACAAGCATGCATCACGTGACGTGTTTAGCAACCTTAAGTCACGATGGCCAGGTTGAAGGTATTGTGAGTTTGGTCATGAGCTATGTGTCACAGTTCACAAGTTCACTAAGCCAAAGAGATGTCATTTAAGCCCGGAATACCAGGTATAGTCAAATTCCCATACTTGGCTCATTTACCTCTTAAAAAACCTACCGGATTCTAGAAAGTTTTTAGAATTTTTCCATCATGTAAATATCAAGAGCGTTCTAAAATTCTCTAGAATTAACTGGTAACTTTTATCATGTAAATATTTAGAATAGTTCTAGAATTCTCTAATGAGATATTCACTTAGATTTCTCTAATATTCATTTATAAGTGTGCCAAATGGCTATAAATACCAATGTAAAGCTCACTTGTAGAGCATATCCAAAAAGTTCAATAAAAGCTTCCGTACAAAGCTAATTTCTCTCTCAAGTCTTCCTTTGCCTTTTACTTTTAACTTCTTTCCACATTTTCGTGAGGTTTACTAAGTAACTGTTATGGATAATTTAGCGATCAGAATAATCGGGCCCAGAAAGATCTACAGTACAGACCCAATGATCGGCCATCTCTCCCGATCCGCCTTCCTGACGGAGGGCCCATTTGTGACCACTCGTCGTGACCGCTAATCGCTATCGTTCAATCTGTTCGTTGATTCTGACCGCAGGCACCAATTCTGAGCGTTAGCTCTGACCGCTATCCCCATCCGTCATTCTGACCGTCAGTCTTTCCATCAAATCTATTCGTTCAGTTTGATCGATGGTCCTGATCGCTGACCTTTGGCTCTCATCGCTCAGACTGGCCGCTGGCAGCTAGCCGTGTCCGCTAAGCCTGCTCGTCAGATTATCCGCCATGATTGACCATCTGGCTATTCGCCGATTTTGTTCGTGCAAGATATCCGCCAAGAGGAACCATCCGTCAGAAATGATTCAACAAGACCTCCTCGTCCAAAATGATCCGACTCAACTGATCGTTAATCTCTGAGCGTGGCCGTATACCGGTTCCTTCACTCGCAATATTACCGGTCTCACTGTCATGACCAGCTGCGGACATGTCGACTCGTAATCCATCTCCTTGACTCTCCAGGTAGCTAGACTTATAAGAGACTTATTTATTCTCCTAACTAACTTGGCATTTCGTCTACTGGAAGATCCATCCCCGCCTTGTTCCTAAGAGTCCCAAGTCGACAGAAGTCAAAAGCGCCATGCAGAGTACAGTTCCAAGACGTGCCATGCACGTTATATCCACCAGTAGCTGTGATCACGATTTCGATAGCCCATCATGACATATCCAAACTAGTCACCAGAAATCTCTCTTGGGTAGACCTCAGATGCGACAGATTCGACCGCATTTAATGTATTTTCGGTGGCATTTATTGCACTGTCAGGGCATTAATTGAGATCTCGGCGCATTAATTGAGATCCCGGCACATTAAATGATGTCCATCATTGTAACTGTAGTTAACTGTTTACTTTTATCTTATTCAGTTTTACTGTAGCATGTCCCCTTTCTCTATAAATAGGGGACGAATTTCATTGTAAAAGGATCCCCGATTCTGAGTGTCATTACTCTGTCAAAATAGTGAGAGAGTGAACAGTGGATATAGGCATCTTTTTAGGTCGAACCATTCTAAAAATCCTCCGTGTCTCTTCTTTTCTCCTCTAACCTCTCCTTCTCATTCTTACTGTTTTGCATGCATTCCATTGACCGTCCGAAACTGTAGTTTGGGCCTAAAAACAGCCTCGTTGACTAAGGAAATCATTTTTCGACGTTAACATTTTTGGCGCTACAATGAGGGGCTCATCTTTAATTTTGTCACCTTTCTGCCCATCAGCTTTCATAGCTCTTTCTTCACTCGTCATGGTTAGAGGGAGAATTCCTAGAGATCTCAACGCAACAGAAAATCGCCAAGAAGCTTCAGACCAACAGCAGGCTATGTCTACTGGAGGGGTATCCAATACTGGTGCAAGGACATCTAACGTGCCTGTGACGGAGGACGCTTAAGGTATACCTCCTCTTCCAACCTGTCAACCTGCGCTTAATACTGCAGGGGGAGATGCAATGTAGGCGTTACAGCGATGATAGGAGAGGCTAAAGAATACCGTCGTAGAGTTTATCGGTGAGGTCAGGACTCTGTTCCGGAATCAAGCCCAGCCTCCTCAAATTTCTCCTCAGGCCGTTCCATGAAGAGATATTCCCCGTAGAAGGCACGCAGAAGACCCTGGTGTGAACAGAAAGGGTGTCAGAGAGTTTGAACGAGAAGGGTCTGTCCATTCCTCCAGCGTGCATTCTAATGCTCGGCTTCCACGGGTCCGCAATGAACACCGACCGGAGCAGGCTGGCCACAATCATAATCAAATCCCGACCCGCGTAGACAGAACGGGGCCAAGGCTTAATGCTGGAGGGCAAGGGGCTAGAGACGACCAATCCCCGAGCAGGAGAGACAGACATTTCGCCATTGGAGGAGCTGAGACGTGGATACATTAGTTGCAGAACTCCTCCAAAGGGTTCGTCAGCTAAAAGCTCGGCCCGTGGTGCAGGAACAAAGAGGCCAGACTGGAGAAAGAACCCCGTTCACTTCAGAGATTGAGCTGGAGCCGCTCCCTCCAAGGTTCAAAGTTCCCAACATCCCCCAATACAGAGGGAACTTCGATCTCTATGATCATCTGGACGCTTTCAATATCCAAATGGATCTCCAGACGACAAGTTCGCTTGTGAAATACTGTGTATTCCTGGCCACGCTCGGAGATATTCCTCGAACATGGTTCAGAAGTCTCCCCCCGCGCAGCATCAATAACTGGGAGGAATGTCAGCAGAAGTTCCTGAACCAATACAAGGCGTTGAAGAGGCGACTTGCGTCACCCTGTTACCTTTCTACCATCTGTTAACGCCCAGGTGAGCCTCTAAAAGAATATATTAACAGGTTCAGATGCGAGATAACGAATGTGGAGAACCCTATAGATGAAGGGCTATTATTAGCCATCTCGTCAGGATTAAGAAAAAACGGGAAGCTATACGAGAGCATATATAGGTCTCCTGTGAAGGACTTGGGAGAATTTTATGAGCGGACCGAGAAGGAAATCCGATGGGAGGAAGTAACTAATCCTAGGAAGACCAGTTCTCAAAAGAACGAAGCTGGTAGTTCCAGTCATGAAAGAAAAATGAGCAATGGAGGAAGCAACTCTGGGGGTGAAAAGAAAATCATCAGGTTGCCAAGAAGGCCAGGGATTGGCGAAGACTGGGAAGCAGTCAAGGACAGGAGCGACCTCGATACCAAAGCCATTACAATGCATACAGTGCCCTGTTAGATACCCAAGACCGAATCTATGCAACTGAGAAGAATCGAGAGAATTTCGGGCGGTCGGCTCCCCTTCAGGGTCCCAATGGACGGATAGACAGGAACAAGTTCTGTGCCTATCACAATGATATAAGGCACAATACCTCAGACTGTTGGGCGCTCAAGGATGCCATTGATGAGATGATCAGAAATGGTCGTCTAAGGGATTACGTGGAGAGGCCCCCGAGGCGATCATCCTAGCAGTAACGCCCCCGTCAGCGTTCAGAAGATCCGCCAGCCCAAAATCAGTCAGAGCCAGATTCTACTCAAGGGCCTTCTATTAGAACTATCCATACCATCCATGGAGGACCCTCGAGAGCAGGAGAATCTAACAGGTCTCAGGAGCGGTTTGTGTGCGAAACCAGATGCGTCCAACCGGCAGGACAGAAGGAGTCGGAAGGACCTGCCAAGAAAGCTAAAAAGGTATCAGAAGACATCGTGTTTACTGATGCAGATGCACGAGATGTTTGTCTCCCTCATAATGACGTCGTGGTAATCAGAGCGCGAATCGGCAATTCGGTGGTCAAAAGAATCATGATTGATACTGGGAGTTCCGTGAATGTGATGTATAAGGACTGCTACGATCAGATGGGGATTGGCGATGATCAGCTAAAACCATCCCTTGAACCCCTTTACGGCTTCATTGGAGATTCGATCATCCCTGTTGGACAGATTAAATTGCCCCTAACCCTGGCCGACGCCCCACAGTAGTCCACGGTGCTAGCAGACTTCCTCGTCATATACTCTCCCTCGACATACAATGTGGTAATAGGAAAACCTGCAATGAATGATCTCGACATGGTCGTCTCTACCAAGGCCTTTGTGGCGAAGTTCCCAACTCCCAATGGGGTAGGATGTGTACAGGGCGAGCAATCTCTAGCTCGTCGCTGTTATGTAAACGCAATCAGAAAATGAGTCCAGGGAAAGAAGGCAGATGCGTTCCCAGGGCGGGAGTTGCAGACGATCACTTTGTCAGGAATCAGCCGCGACTTGGACCCCAGGGAACTCTATGCATGTCAGAGCACCGGTCTTGTGGAAGAGCTTGAGGACGTCCAGATCAATGAAGTGGATGTGACAAGATGTCTCAAGTTAGGTAGGAGCTTGACCCTGGAGGTAAAGTCTCAATTAACAAACTGCCTTAAGAGAAATGTAGATGTGTTTGCCTAGAACCATGGAGACATGGTGGGGATTGATCCGAATGTGATGACCCATAAACTGAATGTCGACCCCTGCCATCGGCCAGTCCGCCAGAAAATGAGGCAAATGAACCAAGAACGCTGCAAGGCCTTGAAAGAGGAAGTGGACAAGCTCCTGGCTAACAAGTTCATCCAAGAAGTCCAATACCCAAAATGGGTAGCAAACCTCGTGCTGGTAAAGAAGAAAAATGGGAAATGGAGGACATGCATAGACTTCACAGATCTGAATAAGGCTTGCCCAAAAGACAGCTTCCCCTTGCCCAGAATCGATCAGTTGGTGGACGCGACAGCAGGGCATGAACTCCTTAGCTTCATGGATGCTTACTCGGGCTACAACCAGATCCCCATGAACCCCAACGACAAGGAATGTACATTGTTTACAACCGACCGGGGGCTATACTGCTACAAGGTAATGCCTTTCGGTCTGAAAAATGCATGAGCTATCTACCAGAGATTAGTGAACAAGATGTTTGAGGAGCTAATTGGGAAGAGCATGGAAGTATACATGGATGACATACTCGTCAAGTCTGAGAAAGCTGTTGATCACGTCCAGGACCTTGAAAGAATGTTCCAGATCTTAAGGAAGTACCAGATGAAACTCAACTCCCTCAAATGCGCCTTTGGGGTCTCATCAGGTAAATTTCTGGATTTTATTGTGAATAACAGGGGAATAGAAGCCAACCCAGAAAAAATCCAAGCTCTACTGGACATGAGATCGCCGAACAACGTGAAGGAGATTCAGAGTCTGAACGGCCAGATAGCGTCCTTAAGCAGATTCATGTCTAAAGCCTCCGACAGGTGTGCTCCATTCTTCGACGTGCTGAAGAAGGCCAGGAATTTCAAGTGGACTGATGAGTGTGAAGCTGCCTTCATACAACTGAAAGAGTACATAGGGCGCGCCCCGCTGCTGACCAAACCAAAAAAATGAGAGACTCTGACCGTCTACCTAGGGGTATCCCAACACGCCCCGAGCACAGCCCTGATAAAGCAAGAAGGAAATGGAGCATAGGTCCCGGTATACTATGTGAGTAAGAAGCTGGTCGAGGCGGAAACCAGATACACTCCAATGAAGCTGCTAGCCCATTGTCTGGTGATGGCGTTCAGAAAACCGCATCCTTACTTCCAAGCGCACAAGATTGAAGTCTTAACCAGGTATCCATTAAAGCAAATCCTTCATAAGCCAGATATCTTCTACCGACTCATCAAATCCTAATTTTCCACCATTTTGCATCATCGCTTGCATCATCATTCACCTACCTCATTCAAAGTCAACTTTCATTTTGCATCATCGCTTACATCATCATTCACCTACCTCATTCAAAGTCAACTTTAATATTACATCATTGCTTACATCATAATTTTGATTACATCATTCCTTACATAAGCATGACATAATATTTATTTCTATAATACTCGATCTTTAAATTGCGATAACTTTTGATGCGATTTCTGATTCGAGTAATTCTTGAGGCGATGAACTGCTTCGAATGAATTCATGATCTTGTCTCGAACGAAAGCATTTGGTGGGGTCCATATACGATTTTCATAAATTTTATTCTGAAAATGAAAAATACAAAATGATGAAATAATGTACTTAATAATAATAAAAACATCAAGAACTAAACAAGAATTCAAGTTTAAAAAGATAAAATAACTCTATAAAAATAGAGTTATCACTTAGCTTCTTTCCACATTTTCGCAAGGCTTACTTAGCAACTAAGAAGCGAAAGTTGTCTAAGTGCCGCACGAGTTAGTGGTGCCAAGACTAACTCCGTGACATATGACTCGCAATTGTAAGTCACGATGAGTGATTAAAGAGCATCACAAGATAGGATCGTGAGTTGCAACTTGTGATCACAGGTCGTGATGACAGCTGTTGTGAGCAAATCAATTTCGACGCCATTAGAGTTTCACTTAATCTAGGATTTTTATTTTAGGATTATATTAATTTAGGTTTATCATATTAATTTAGGATTATCTTATTATAGATAATTTATGATTAGTTTATCTTTCCTAAAGAGACTTGGAGTTGTAAGGTTATAAATAGCGATACAACTTTAGGATTTATAATGTTTTTAGTATCTTGAAAATTATTAATAAAATCTTGCTTCTTAGTGAGACAATTATCTTTTTTTTTTCAGCTTTTTGGGTAGCAATATTGGGAATCGCTTAGGTTAGATTCAAGTTAATTTTATAATTTAATTTTAGATGATCAATTTATCTTATTCTGAGAGTCGATTGATTCAAAATTTATCCTATTACATGGTGTGGATTTGTGATGAATAAAGGTTGTTGTTGGATCTAAATTTAGGCCCTCAATACTATCATTAGCGATCTAGAGAAAGCATGCAAAATTAGGCATTTAGAGAAATGTTTGTAGATCAGATCTAAAGACATATTGGAGGAAGTCATGATTTCCTTAAACTCCATTGAAATTAAAATTCTCCTTATGTGTATCACTAAAGGCCTATTTGTCACAAACATTTCACAAACACTTATAGTGATATGATATTTAAATTAAACTTGGTAATGATAGTCGTTGAAGGAAAACAAGGCAGAAAGACCCCAGTGAACTAAGATCAGAAGAAAGAGAAACAAAAAAGGAAAAAGATGATTGTGGAGAAATTTTGATTTTATCGAACGAATAACTTGCCAAAATGTATTTGAATGTGAGATAGATAAAAATTTTGTATTTTAATTTTCCATAATATTAACTATAAATCGTAAATGAAGAAATCAACAATATAAATGAAACAAAAGAGGAAAATGACAATCGCGGAGAAATTTTGCTTTTATTGAATGAATAACTTATTAGGAAATATTGGTATAAAAATAATAAAAAATAATAAATAAAAAACCTTGCTAGGAAATATTTGAAGTTGAGATATATACAAATTTTGTAATTTAATTTTCTATAATATTAACTATAAATAATAAATGAAGGAATCAACAAATATAAACTGAATTATCTTTTTCTTTTTATGTAAGAATTAGGAAATGAGTTATATAATAATATCATCTGTGACAATGATAACATTCAATGATTTATCATTTAAGCGATTTTTTGTCTTATGAGTATTGCTGGTTTTTGCCTTCTGATTTGTGTGAATGATATCCCAATGACATTCAAAATTTATCATTTAAGAGATTCTTCCTCTTATGAGTGTTACTGTTTTTTTTGTGTGAGTGATATCTTGATTCACTTTCATTGGAACCATTAAGTTGTTTTTGGTTAGCACTAGCTTGGGGAAGGTGAAATGAACCACCAAGCAGTAAGGTTTGATTGGTGCTCATTGTCCCACTTGAAGGCAACTGATCAAAAGATGGACTGGATGTGGCTTACACTGTTTTTGAAATTTTCTATTAGATTAGATGTGTTAACTTACCAGAGAATTCTTAGCACTTCCACAATACATTTTTAGTTTTTTGATTGTTAGCTTCAACATTGGATGTGTGGTATTTGTGACTGGCTGCACAAATCTAGATATATGATCAAGACACCTTTATTTTCGCTTTAATGATTTAGGGTTTCAAATTTCTTATAGATACAATTGTAACACCCCTTACCTCGATTTCCCGTCGACGCGAGATTCGAGGCGAAGAGCGTTACGGTTTCGAACTGAAACTTCATTTATTCATTTGTTTGAAAATTTCTCATTTAAAATAAATGGAATCACCACTAAAAGTTTTACGACATAAAAAAATTTAATATCATTTTCTCATATATAGTTTTTAGAAAATTCGGCAGAGTCTCCTCTGTTTTTCTGAAAATCCAAAATTTAACCTGTAAAGAAAAAAGATAACACTTCTATAAAATTTATTCCTCAACTCCAATTCGGACCTCCTGTCCGATTTCAAAAATCACTTCAACACGCAAATAATTAACATAAATATTTAATCAAAATTCAAAATCCATCATCATGAGCTTTACTTTACATAGGGATCAAATAATATACCTAACTTACAATTTATTTAAAAACTTTAATACAAATTATGCTTTACAGACGGTTGAATTGAAAACTTATTCACATACATACACATATATGATGGTACCCATACATATGTATATATAATGTAAAATGAATATTACTCAAAAAAATTTATGACGGGATGTGACTCGTAGAGTATCTGCAGAAGCTTCGTCTTCGTCTCAATAATAAGCCCAAATTCGATTACCTACGCGTGGTAAATCCAACGCGCTAAGTATTTCTACTTAGTGGGTGTACACTTAATTTAAAAATCATAAAACTTCATTTTCTCATAACATAATCTCGACAAAACCTTTCAACAATAAGTGAGAGTTCATAAGAAAACACAAATCATAAAGTGTATGAGATATTGGTTCAACTATGACTTTATAAAAATTCAGTTTTTCTCAGTTTCAAATAAACATCATATAATACATTAATAATCTATTGACTGATAAATAGATATAAATATAAAATCTCTTTTGACGAGATTTTGAAACAATTTTCAAAATATACTTTTCGTTACTAAACTTCATAATTGCATTAATTTCAGAATATATGTAGTTTATTATTAAACATATCAATTATATTTGTAAAAATTCTATTACATATCACTATGAAGATACTTTACTATTTATTATACACATCAATTACATAATAATCGTTTTTCCATCTATTTACACATAATCTATTCATAAGTTTTATATTCACATTTACTGATTTCCTCAAGTTACTATTGATTTCATATATCCAATATATAAAAGTATTTCTTTTCATTTACCTCGGCACGATATTCACCATATGCACACATTTCTCAATGTTTACTAGATTCACAACTAAATCGGTTTACTCATAACTGTACCTTCAAAATACATATATTATATTTTTTCATCACATACGTTAAATTTGAAGGAAAATTTTATTTCAAATTCCTATTCAAACACATTATCAAAAATCACACATATTAAACGCGTATCGATCATTTTCTATATATATATATATATATATATATTTACATCTATAAATTGTTTTCAGATTATTAAACTTTTATTAGAAGTCACATATAAAAACTACTTTATTAATAATTACACATACAAACCACGTGAAAATCAATTCCGATCTTAAAAGTCTCAATTATCTAAATTATATACTTAATATATATATACTTCTTAGTAATTCGTTTTGTAAAAATTTTACTAATAATTATTCTTCTTAAATATGTAATACTTATTATTCTTATATATATATATATATATAACACGATTTTGTTTAACAATTTTCATTTCAAACATTTTAATACAGTAACTCAATGTCAAATTTTCAATAATAAGATCAAACAAAATACATAAATACTTAGCTTTTCAAAAACAAATATATCAAACAGGATTCAGAAACACATATATCCAACATGATTCAACATGATTCAATCACCTAACTTTTTCGGAATCCATTAAACATTTTTACACTATTATCCCTTTAATGAAATTTCATATCTTAATCATCATTATATTTTTGAAAATAGCACGTCATCATCAATTAGAAACCAAAACACAAGGTACGAATTTCAACGATATATTCGTAATACATTAACTAATCATTTAAAAAATTTAACCAATCGTAAAATTTATGACATCATATTGCTTAATAAATAAAATGCCAGCATTCCTCATATCAAGTCTTACTTGTCACATCTAATTACAATACTGCTTTTTGCTCCCATATCACTTCTCTTTTCAACATCTTTCGCACATTTTACTTTATCAACTAACATTTATCAAACATATTTACGATTCTACCATTTTTCTTTAATTAGAGCCCTTTGTAAAATTCTATCACGATACCATGGATCGGTAACGGGTTTACTGGCATCAGCCAGACTAAACAGCAACCCCGGCAACGGCCGCTCGGCGTTTATCCACCGGGTTGCATATCACAATCTAGTTCCGTTTCAGGACTGGGTACGCGGTGCCTCTCAAAGTCCATCATACAACGTCTGATATCAATCGTAACGGTGCAGTACTGCTAAAATTCACCCTATTGGCTAGCCAACTACCAATCCCCACCTCCCGGTGAATAGATTTACGCGGGCCCTTATAATTTATTTATTAATCACTAAAAATCTTCACATATATATACAACTTTTATCTTTTAATAAAAATTTCATTTAAACACCAACAAACACAATTTCATCGATGATTTTTCTCATATTTGAGAATTATCAATATAAACGATATAAAACACAATTATATATTCAATTAATCCATCAACTCTTTTTCAGATATTCATACCTTTATTCTGATATATATATATATATATATATATTCGGTCAAGGTACTCACTTATTCATTTCTTTCCGTTTCATTTCGCTTTCTTTTTCGTTTACATTCAAAATTCATTCAAATTATATTTAAACAATCTTTCAGAATAATTTATCAGACACGCACTTCAAAACACAACAAAATTTAAATCTCATATATATATGAATACTTATTTAAATCTATTGATTAAATTTCTTTGTTTTTAACCATAAATCATTCAAACATCATTCTAATAATATACAGATGGTATAGAATGACAAAATTACCTCTAGAGTACGCTACACATTAATTTCGACCATAGGGTATATTATTTCCGAAATTATTTTTCAAATCCGTTCTTCATCAAACAAACTCATCCATGAGCATACAATTAACCTTCAATTAACATTTAAAATTATTCAATATCTCAAATAAATAATAAAACAAGTTTCAGGAGGTTATATATAATTGATTAAAAACTAATAAAATTAACAGTTTAAGATTAAGTGTACACCAACCTATTTGGGTTTTCCAATAGCTTTCCACTCACCCAATAGGAGGTTTTCAGACTTCTCAAACCTTCCCTATAGCCTCTGAAATTAAATCCTCACTTAGGATTTCAAAAATAAATAAAAATAAATAATAATATCAACTTAATAAATCAAACTACTAAAATAATTTTAAATACATGTCTATGGATGTATTTATCACACTTTTAAACATAATTAAACATAATTAATCCTAAATCACACACCCATACCCATTTAGTTAATTAAATCTCATTAAACCCGAAATTAAACTTGACAAATAGATGGATTTTTAAAATTTTGAGCTTAGAAATAGGTAGATCATGGAAAACTTAAGAGATTAAAATAATTAAATGAAAAATAAAACAAAACAAAATTAAAAAAATGGACAAAGAGGACTTACGCAGCAGAGAAGAAGAAGACGCCGGCTGAAGCAGAAAACAGCAATGAAAATTCTGGAAACCACCGGCTTTTATAAGCACAAACTTTTGAAAATTGCGATTTTGCCTCAAAATTTTTGATATTTACAAATTGACCCCAAAACTTTTTATTTTCTGCACTCACACCCCTGCTCATATACTAATATCCCATTTGACATTTTTGACACCTCACACTTCCACTAACTTATTCAAATTTATTCATAACCTTATTTTATCCACAAATACATAATTTATTTTAATGAAAACTAGTAATAATAATAATAATACTAATAATTATATAATAAATCATTTATTCAAATTTATTTCCATTTAATAAATTACTTATGAAATCAACGAATATAAATTGGACGGAAATAATCATCGGGGCGTTACAATAATACATCGTTGGTGGTTAAATATAATAAAATTGACTAGTTCATCTTCCTTTCCAAGTATAAAATAAGATCTGTTCTTTGTCCGTCATCATATATGCATATATATATACATGATTTGCTTGAAATGAATTGTGATGAACAATAATTAAATCTTGCTTCTAAGGAGTGATATAGTCTATTTTAAAATTCCGCATAGGATTGAAAAATATGCTTTCATGAATATTAATTGTGATGAACAATAATTAAATATATGGTTGGCTGGGGTTGATTATCTCAGTGATCTTCATCACCTGATCGGTTGTTGTTGCATTAAGGATGAACAAAGTCCGCTTGTATGTGAGTTATGCCTCATAGAAGCAACAACTACACCTTTGTTGGTCCGCCTTTGTGCCTCAAGTTTGCCTCTCCAGAGAGCAGCAATGAAGTTGATATGGCTTTTGCAAGATTTATGTATGATGCTGGTTTATCCTAGTCTACTGCAAAAATACTACTGTTGCTTTGGGTCCTGGTTATTAATTATCTTCTTATATTTCTTCGAGGAACAATTTATTGAAGAGTAGATCTAGATGCAGGTGCACATTGTGAAGAATTGAAAAAGGCATGGGATATGATCATTGGATGTTATTTTGAAAGTATTTATAAAATTGCAGGTCAGCTCTTGATGAGTATGTATAAAACCTTTTCCTGCAACACTTGTGGAGTGCAGTATGTTGATATAATGTTTGAAGAAATTAGAAGAATAGATCAAGTGAACAAGGTTATAGCTCTCACAGTGTCTTAAATTCTGATATTGTATTTAGCATGTCATTATATCAAGATTGTTACTTCGTTTTCAGGGGACTGGCTATGGTACAAACAACAAACAACAAAGTTGTTTGTACCATACAAACACATATGGCAGCCAAATGTTTTTGTTGAAACCTGCAGCAACCGGTTGCTGCAGTGAAAAATAATAATTTAATAATAATTATTATTTTAATAATAAAAAATATATAATATATATTTTTGGTAATTTATTATTAACAGAAAATATAATATACTCAAATTAAAACAAAACATAAAAAAATAAAATAATAATTTATATTATATTATTTTATTACGTATTAACATTTTATTATTTATTATTTTAATAATTATTAATAATTATTAATTTAATAAAATTTTAATAATAAAAAAATATATAATATATATTTTTAGTAATTTATTATTAACAGAAAATATTATATACTCAAATTAAAACAAAACATAAAAAAATAAAATAATATTTTATATTATATTATTTTAATAATTTTTTTTTGTTAAAAATTTAAATCAACGATTGAACAACTTCATCGTTGTTGTGAACATGTTTCCGAACATGAACTTGTTCACAGCAACGCCCAAGTTGTTTTCTCAACAACTTGGACGTTGAAGCAACGTCCGAAGTTGTTCCCTCAACAACTTCGGACGTCAACGTCGTTGAACAAGTTGGACGTTCAAGTGAACAAGTCACCGAACGTGAACTTGTTCACACCAACGTCCAAGTTGTTTTCTCAACAACTTGGACGTTGAGGCAACGTCCGAAGTTGTTCCCTCAATAACTTCGGACATTACACGTCAGCCAACGTCCAACTTGTTCGTTAAACAAGTTGGACGTTCAAGTGACCAAGTTGCCGAACGTGAAATTGTTCACAGCAACGTCCAAGTTGTTTTCTCAACAACTTGGACGTTGAAGCAACGTCCGAAGTTGTTCCCTCAACAACTTCGGACGTCAACGTCCAACTTGTTCGTTGAATAAGTTGGACGTTCAAGTGAACAAGTTACCGAACGTGAACTTGTTCACAGAAACGTCCAAGTTGTTTTCTCAACAACTTGGACGTTGAGACAACGTCCGAAGTTATTCCCTCAACAACGTCGGACGTGAACACGTCAGCCAACGTCCAACTTGTTCGTTGAACAAGTTGGACGTTCAAGTGAACAAGTTACGGAACGTGAACTTGTTCACAGCAACGTCCAAGTTGTTTTCTCAACAACTTGGACGTTGAGGCAATGTCCGAAGTTGTTCCCTCAACAACTTCGGACGTTACACGTCAGCCAACGTCCAACTTGTTCGTTGAACAAGTTGGACGTTCAAGTGAACAAGTTGCCGAACGTAAACTTGTTCACAGCAACGTCCAAGTTGTTTTCTCAACAATTTGGACGTTGAAGCAACGTCCGAAGTTGTTCCCTCAACAACTTCGGACGTTAACGTCCAACTTGTTCAACGAACAAGTTGGACGTTCAAGTGAACAAGTTGCCGAACGTTAATTTGTTCATAGCAACGTCCAAGTTCTTTTTTCAACAATTTGGACGTTGAGGAAACGTCCGAAGTTGTTCCCCCAACAACTTCGGACGTCAATGTCCAACTTGTTCAGCGAACAAGTTAGACGTTCAAGTGAACAAGTTACCGAACGTGAACTTGTTCACAGCAACGTCCAAGTTGTTTTCCCAACAACTTGGACGTTGAGGCAACGTCCGAAGTTATTCCCTCAACAATTTCGGACGTCAACGTCCAACTTGTTCGTTGAACAAGTTGGACGTTCAAGTGAACAAGTTTCCAAACGTCAACTTGTTCCCAGCAACGTCCAAGTTATTTTCTCAACAACTTGGATGTTGAAGCAACGTCCGAAATTGTTCCCTCAACAACTTCGGACGTCAACGTCCAACTTGTTCGTTGAACAAGTTGGACGTTCAAGTGAACAAGTTTTCGAACGTGAACTTGTTCACAACAACGTCCAAGTTGTTTTCTCAACAACTTGGACGTTGAGGCAACGTCTGAAGTTGTTCCCTCAACAACTTCGGACGTCAACGTCCAACTTGTTCGTGGAACAAGTTGGACGTTCAAGTGAACAAGTTGCCGAACGTTAACTTGTTCACAACAACGTCCAAGTTGTTTTCTCAACAACTTGGACGTTGAGGCAACGTCCGAAGTTGTTCCCTCAACAACTTCGGACGTCAACGTCCGACTTGTTCGTTGAACAAGTTGGACGTTCAAGTGAACAAGTTTCCGAACGTGAACTTGTTCACAGCAACGTCCAAGTTGTTTTCTCAACAACTTGGACGTTGAGGCAACGTCCGAAGTTGTTCCCTCAACAACTTCAGACGTGAACGTCCGACTTGTTCAATGAACAAGTTGGACGTTCAAGTGAACAAGTTTCCGAACGTGAACTTGTTCA
This sequence comes from Dimocarpus longan, assembly GCA_022984855.1. NCBI lineage: Eukaryota > Viridiplantae > Streptophyta > Magnoliopsida > Sapindales > Sapindaceae > Dimocarpus > Dimocarpus longan. Next base: position 3,611,143 of record CM041026.1, read on the forward strand.
CAGCAACGTCCAAGTTGTTTTCTCAACAACTTGGACGTTGAAACAACGTCCGAAGTTGTTCCCCCAACAACTTCGGACGTCAACGTCCAACTTGTTTGTTGAACAAGTTGGACGTTCAAGTGAACAAGTTTTCGAACGTGAACTTGTTCATAGCAACGTCCAAGTTGTTTTCTCAACAACTTGGACGTTGAGGCAACGTCCGAAGTTGTTCCCTCAACAACTTCGGACGTGAATGTCCGACTTGTTCAACGAACATGTTAGACGTTCAAGTGAGCAAGTTTCCGAACGTGAACTTGTTCATAGCAACGTCCAAATTGTTTTCTCAACAACTTGGACGTTGAAGCAACGTCCGAAGTTATTCCCTCAACAACTTCGGACGTCAACGTCCAACTTGTTTGTTGAACAAGGTGGACGTTCAAGTGAACAAGTTTCTGAACGTGAACTTGTTCACAGCAACGTCCAAGTTGTTTTCTCAACAACTTGGACGTTGAGGCAACGTTCGAAGTTGTTCCCTCAACAACTTCGGACGTGAACGTCCAACTTGTTCAACGAACAAGTTGGACGTTCAAGTGAACAAGTTTCTGAACGTGTACTTTTTCATAGCAACGTCGAAGTTGTTTTTTCAACAACTGGGACGTTGAAGCAACGTCCGAAGTTGTTCCCTCAACAACTTCGGACGTCAACGTCCAACTTGTTCGTTGAACAAGTTGGACGTTCAAGTGAACAAGTTGCCGAATGTGAACTTGTTCACAGCAACGTCCAAGTTGTTTTCTCAACAACTTGGACGTTGAAGCAACATCCGAAGTTGTTCCCTCAACAACTTCGGACGTCAACGTCCAACTTGTTCGTTGGACATTCAAGTGAACAAGTTATCGAACGTGAACTTATTCACAGCAACGTCCAAGTTGTTTTCTCAACAACTTGGATGTTGAGGCAACGTCCGAAGTTGTTCCCTCAACAACTTCGGACGTTAACGTCCAACTTGTTCGTGGAGCAAGTTGGACGTTCAAGTGTACAAGTTGCCGAACGTTAACTTGTTCACAGCAACGTCCAAGTTGTTTTCTCAACAACTTGGACGTTGAGGCAACGTCCGAAGTTGTTCCCTCAACAACTTCGGACGTCAACATCCAACTTGTTCGTTGAACAAGTTGGACGTTTAAGTGAACAAGTTTTTGAACGTGAACTTATTCACAGCAACGTCCAAGTTGTTTTGTCAACAACTCTGACGTTGAGGCAATGTCCGAAGTTGTTCCCTCAACAACTTTGGACTTAAACGTCCAACTTGTTCAACGAACAAGTTGGACGTTCAAGTGAACAAGTTTCCGAACGTGAACTTGTTCACAGCAACGTCCAAGTTGTTTTCTCAACAACTTGGACGTTGAAGCAACGTCCAAAGTTGTTCCCTCAACAACTTCGGACGTCAACTTCCAACTTGTTCGTTGAACAAGTTGGACGTTCTAGTGAACAAGTTGTCGAACGTTAACTTGCTCACATTATATTTTTTAGAAGATAACTTAATTTTAATTTTTTAAATATAGTAAAATATTTAAAAATTGTATGTGATTTTTTTTAAAACATTAAATTAATTGAACTAAAATTTGATATATTTATATTATTGAAGAAAGTAAGTTTATTTAATTTATATCTTACAAATACGTAAAAATATTTACACGTAATGTTAATATAATTTCAAGGAATTTTTTTTTTTTCTATTAGACTTTAATTTTGCAATTACATTTTTACCGTTATGATGTTTAATAAATACGTAAAACATTTAGTTCGTGAAACACTACAAAAGGATTGAGTTCTTCATCGCAATCATATCCAATTATGTTTTTGGGGTTATTGCACTATATTTATGTGAAAAATATAGTAAGTTGATTCCTTCACTTAATTTTTAAGCAAACGTGACCATCAAAATATTATCATCTCCCAATACTCTTTGTAGGTGAGTTTTTGCTTGGCTGATTACGTAACAACCCTTCAATCCAACAAAACAAAGAACAATGAATATTATGGTTGGTGTACTTACTCCAGTGTTGGTGGGCAACCACACTAGTATTTTAGTGTGGCCACACACTGATACTAGTGTAATCCAATTTATTAAATTTATATATTAAAAATACACAAGTGTTATACAAGGTAATATTTTCAAATTTTACAAAACACGGTATTTTTAAAATTTTTTACCCAAAATCCAATTTAGTCAAGTTAATATCTAATATCTCAACATAACATTTTATACTTAATATTACGATAAAAAGCTACCCCAACAATTTACCTTTTGAACATAGCATATGAGGAGACGGAAACTAAAATATAGTACTTTTATTTTTTAACCTTTATTAAATTTCTTACCTATAATTGAAAGGTAAATTAATTAAGTAATGTTTTTGGATGCGAATTTGAAATGTAATTTTATTATAATTTATTATTTAAAAATATACAAAATGTTATTGTAAATTTCAAAAGTACCATGATAGGAGAAGCGTGACGGAAGACTATCCTGTTATGCATAGGTGTGATAGGACGACCTCTCGTCATGCTTAACCGTGACGGAAGACTCTCATTGTAACAGTTAAACGTTACAGGAGACTTTCCTGTCATGCTTACCTTGGTCTCCCATCATGCCAAGTATGATGGAAGGTTCTCCTGTATCATCACGACTAAGGCTTATAGTTGTCATGAGTGCACAATTACACTCACATCCTAGTGCGACTACGTACTTACTCCATTATTGGTGCGCGGCCGGACCACTGTTTCAGCGTGGTCGCGCACCCATATCAGTGTAATTCAATTTGATTTTTAATTTTCAATTTTAAAATATAGTAAAATATAATAACTTAAATTGGATTATTTTTAAAAGAATAATTAAATTTAATTAAAATATTATTTAATTATATTTTTAAGAAATTAAGTTTATTAAATTTATATCTTAAAAATACATAAAAATATTTACATCTAATTTTAATCTAATTTCAATGATTTTTTTTAATAGGATTTAATTTTGCATTTACATCTTTACCTTTATAATGTTTAATAAATACAAAAAACTGTTAGTTCATGGAACACTACAAAAATAATTGATATCTTCCTCTTGAATTAGATCTCATTTCTCCAACCATGTTTGTGGGGTTATGGCTCTATATTCATGTGAAAAATATAATGAGTTTGTTTCTTTATTTAGATTTTAAACAACTTTAAACTGTATTTGAAATTAAAATATGAAACTTTAGTAGACTTCAATGAGTTTTTTGAAATGAGTTTGATGTATATTCTTAATTTTCATGCATCTATATAGCTTTAACTTGCACGTTTGCGAGTCAATTATATTGGGAATAAAGTAACTCAAAGAAGACAAAAGATAGGCTATGAAAACCAACCTCATAAAGATATTACCATAGCCAATGAGGTTCCTAATACTGATATTGTCTTGACTTAATTTATTGTTGAAAAATACACGATAAGTTTTCATTAATAAATAAACGAGGTAAAAATTTAATATAGCTACTTTTTGATTAAATTCTGTCAAAATTAAAATGCTTATTTGTAATTGAATTGTAAATTAATTAAAAATCGCTTTTGAATGTAAATTGGAAATGTAATTGAATTATAATATATTGTTCAAGAAATATAAAATTTGCGATACTAGTTCTTACATTAATTGTATTACTTTTTATTATTAAATAACATAAAATAATAAAATACAATTAGACACCAAGTATGCATAATTTAACAATCTTTTTAATATAATATTCTAACTTAAGATTTTAATGATTATACCACAATTAAATCTACTTCAGTCAAACATCCTCAAATTATAATATTTCACACAAATATAAGATTAAATTTGAACATAAATAAATCATATAGACTTAATTTTGTACTTGAATATTAGTTTTTACACAATGACACCAAGTAAAAGTAGAAGTAAAATGCATAAGCATTAGAATATACCTTATTTCACTTATTAGTACCAGTTTACACATACAAATATAGCCTATTAAATTTGATAAAATTAACTAAAATATTTAAAAATAAGTCTGAAATATTATCCATTTCATTTGTAATTAAACCACAAAACATGATAGGTAATTTATAATTTATTAGTTTAGTGATTAGTGATTAAATGGATTTTTATTTGGGCCATTAAAATAGAAGAAAATGGGCTTGGAATGATGTCCATGATATCAATTAGAACGGAGGAAAAAAAAAAAATTGGAAGAGTTTGAAATGGAAAATTTATTCAAAAACAACCATTTAACCCAAGCCCATTTTCAAGCCCACTAGGTCCACCTATATAAGTCACATTTTCTTCCACTATTGAAGCTATTATTATTCATTCTCATTTTGCCCTCCTTCTCCCGAAAATTGACGTCCACTCTGCCTCTCTTCTCCTTGACCGAAACTTCATTCTCTCCTCACATATTTATTTCTTCTTCAATTACTTCAAGAAATCACACCAAATTCGTGCTATTCTCACTCTAGATTTCACCAAAAACACATCCCCCATATTATAAGCTTTCATTTGACCTCATACCTGGTTTGATTTAGTGAATATTAAAGCTTAGGCCTGAGCGAAATTGGGGGTTTTTATTTGTTGAATTCAAGTGAAGGTGGTGGTGACCAAGGACAAGCTTAAGGAGGTTGTCAGAGAGCTTGGAGAGTGATTTTGGCACCATTTTGGTTAGTGTTTCACTAACAATTTATTTTTTTTAAAAGAATAATTTATTTTTTGCATGTTGGATTTGGTACTTTGTATGAGAATTTTGTATGAAATCTATTGTGGATGTGAAAACCTCACTGTCATAATGTGATTTAAATGTTTTGAAATATAAAAATGTGTGCAAAGATGCTTGTAAGTGGTCACTACATTGCTAGCGGCTGTCATGTGTACATTTAAGTATCAAAATCTATGTAAACAACGTTGAAATGCATGAGCTAGTGGTGGCCAAAAATTTCATGGGCTGTATTGGTGCGTTTTTGCTTGATTGTACTGACAATGGTCTGAAATTTGTGAGAGAATGCTGAAATAATTTTGTATGCAGAATGTGGACTGTTTTGGGGTGTATTTGGATGTCTAAAATGCTTGAAAATTGATTAGAATGTTTGTATATGCAGTCTCGGAATGCACTTGGGCTGTTAGTGATGGTTTGAGACATTAAAATTCATGATGTTGGTGATATATATGTTTAATCATGTTGACTGAAATTGCTTGGGCTATTATGTGCATATTTGGTCATTAAAATGCATGTAAATGACGTTTAAACATTCGTATGAGCTGCTCGAAAAAAATTGTTTGGATGTTATGTATATAAAAAAAGAAATAAAAAAAAAAAAGAAAACAACTACGTACACTAAAATGTGTAAAAATATAGATAGAATGAATAAGTGATGTAATTGTATAAATGTCCTAGTTAAATTAAAAACCATAGATTTGAGGATGTGGATATATTGGCATGCCAATTAGAAATTTTTTTGGGCTGCCATTATGTGCGGATTTCATGGAATTTAAAAGTTGTTCAACGTGCAGTTTTTATGCATGATTAAGAGCTGTTTTGCTTCAGTAAAATGAGCTGTTATAGGGTTGTTACTGACCTGTAAAAGCGCTACATATGGGCTGTCAAACCGCAATGTACGCACATGTTTTCTGGACCATTCTGCATGCTGTTTTTGGGCTGTTTGAATGCTGTTATTGCCGTAACTATTGGTCTGTTATAACCTATTTGGAAGGCTGGCATACGCTGTTGTGATGCTCTATTTTGGGTTATGTTTGATGTCGAAATAGCAGGCGTAAAATGCTACCATGACCTGTTTTGACATCAATGTTGTTATGTTGTTATGAGATTTTTTGTAACTAATTATGCGATCGAAATCGCTTGTGATGTTACCTACAACCTTATCGTTAACATTAGTAGGTGAACACGTTTGATATATCAAATAGCATGGGTGTGCATGTGGGTAGCTTGGTGTATTGGATTGAAAAAAGGCTTTTGCGAGGCAAGCCTATGTGATTGTCTGCGTCACCGCCTAATGTCAAGCATGGAATTTGCACTTGTATGTTGTATGACTACGACATTGTATACATATTTCTGTGTCATAAGTTGCTATCATCTGCGTGCATTCTGTTGGGATAGTGTTTTGCTTTCATATGCGTCATTGGACGGCACTGATATGTTTAAAAAACAGTGTGGTTCTTAAAAGCATACCGAAAACTGTTGAACCTTGATTTTACACTTTGATCAATTGGTAACGTTATTTTGCATCCTACTAAAGTGTACCTGTACTGTTGCAGCTAAAGACCAAATGGGACGGGTCCAATAAAGATGGTGCTGCAAATAATCAGCTTAACAGGAAAACCAGTCTTCGATCCCAGGCAGCAAATGTCAGTAAGGGTAGGAAGGCGACTATAAACCAGACCTCACCAGTGGGAAACCAAATTGCCAGTGCTTCAAGAACGGCATCAACTAACAGTCGGTTCACATCTTCTGAGGCTCGTTGTAGATACCACACATTCTCCGGACGGCCGTTCATTTTTGAAAGGGCTGTAAAATTTGAAGATTTGGAGGACACCGGTCTGATGGAGGTACTCCGTGAACGAAAGTGGGTGAAATTGGCCTATACACCACCAAAGTCCTGTGAAAACTTGGTCCTCGAATTTTATGCAAACTTTATTCCTGAGCTATTTATGGAAGGCAAGGGCATACCGGTTAGGGGTATTCATGTCATCATCACCCCAATTCTTATTAATAAGTACTTGAAAGTCCCTGAAATTGCTGAGTCTGATGATTATACTGACGACCATGTCACCAAATCGCAAATGGTCAAGGACTTGTATGGGACTGACACTGTTGATACTCGACAAATATTGTATCAGAAGTTCACTGTGGAGTATGCATTCTGGTGTACCTTTGCGGCACACAATCTCCTTCCAAGTAAACACTTCACCAAAGTAAAGGAAGGCAGAGCTAGACTTGTACATGCTATTGGCACAAACCGACCGATCAACGTAGGGAAATGTATTTTTACTGCAATATATGATGCCGGTACCATTACGAGGTATGGTTTACCTTTCTCTGGCCTTATAACTCAATTCTGTTTAAATACTGGTGTTCCAATGAAGGTGGGCGATTTGTGGGTATGTGCGCCAAAGCCAATAGATGGCAGCACATATGATACATTGTGCGACCGGATTATGCATGGTATCAATTCGACTGCAGAGCGAAATGCGAAGAAAAGGCGTAAGGACAACACGCCGGCATCAGCTACAAACAACGCAAACCACCTGCATGGGTTTCCCAGATTTTCGATGCACTTAATGCTATGCAGGAGCATCAAGAACGGGCCATTGCAAACCTTAAGGAAGAGCAGGAAAAATTTTTCGCATCAGTGTCCTCCCAACTTACGACTCATGGACAGTCCCTCGCTCATGTTACGCAACTACTACATGAGGCAAAAACACCTGCCACAAAAGACACAACTGCGGAGGTGGGTGATCTATTGGGTGAGGGATAAACACGGATTGGGAATAGGCACTAATTGTTCAGATGTGTTTGATAGGATGGAGATTGGAAGGTGCATATATGGTGGTAATATTTAAGTACGCGCAACAACTATATGTCGGCAAAAGCAGTTGGCTTTTTGTTTTAAGTGCACGGTCCAGGGGGACAGCTGATGCATGCAGGTTTTGTAAGTGCACGCACATGTACTGACGTTGTAATTGGATTTTATAACTGTAATTGTATAATGTAACTCTACGCAGCTGCTGTTAGGCATAGTGCAGTACTGCTTCGTATCAACTTACTGATTCATATTGTAATTGCAAGTTTACTTGTTCATTGTGTTGCATATGTATAGTATGCCATGCATGTCACTGTAGTTGCCATTTTCCATATCCACTGTGTTAGATGATAAGAGTTGATGTTGCAAAGTTCATATGATTAGTATACCACATCCGCGGCAGTTACATCTCTAAATACACTACATATTTAGGTATATATGTGCGTGTTATTAATTTAGTGTCCACTCATCCATTGTGGTGCACACCTTAGGCAGAAGAACAAGTTATTTCAGAGTGAAGCTTGCTGTTATATATTATTTAATAATCCATGTTGACTTTTAACGGTGCACCAACATCACATGTTACAATTGGCAGAGGGAAAGCACCAATGTGAAAACCAAGTTCACGGTAGATGATTATTCTTAACAATTAGAATAACATATATCTTAGTTTTGGAAGTTACAAATGCCTCACTTGGTCAACAAAATATTTGACCAACCACCTCATAAATTGCAGTACACAGTATTTAACAACTACCCAACCACCTCCTTCATATGTCTGCGTGGCCAACTGTCCCATAAATGGAATTGTATCACCCTTCACCCACCTGAAACACAGGCATATGCAGTTGAAGATGTCATCAGCAGTTGTCCCAGAAATGCACAGAACAGACAGATATGTACTGAAATGCTGTAATTCCTGACCAGGTAAACAAACTGTGGCTTTCTGCTTGTAGTATTGGTTTTATGTGTGAACCTTGACATACTTTGACACTGTAGTAATCATACAAATGTAGGTACGGTGCAACATAGATATATATGTGTCTTTCTATATGTATATATATACACATATACCAACACAGACACAGACATCGTAATGTATATATATGACAACAACATATATATCCAGGTTGCACCGTACCTACATTGGAACATTCCACAGAATGTAACGTTGTGCTATTGTAGGCATATTGCAGGGATGGATGAAAAAAAGGACGTTTATTGTACTATGCAGTGGTTTCCAGATGTTAACCATGAAGCCTTCCATGCATCGCCCTCTGCAGAACAATGTAGAAGGAGTCCGTCGCTTTCCCATACCAGTGGTAATGCTGATGTTGCTGTGGACGGTTGCACAAGTCCTTCGGACAGTCCTAATAATTTATCTTGTTTAAGCACGTCCGATGTTATGGGAAAAGAATTCATTTCGATTGATGATGCAGAAGCGTTTTACCAGAAATATTCATTTGTGGTTGGATTTAGCGTGCGGAAGGACATGCTGCGGAAAGATGTAAATGGGTTAATAACATGTCGACGTTGGGTTTGCTCGAAGGAGGGGTATACACCAAAAAAGTACTTGGTCCGACGAGATCGGCAGCGTGAGTCAAAAGGCATAACTCGGGAAGGTTGTAGAGCGGCGCTCCGCATAAAATTCAACCGTGATAAAAGTTTGTGGGTTGTCAACGAGTTTGTAACGGAGCATAGTCATGTTTTAGCGACCCCAACCCAGGCATAGTTTCTTCGTTCGCATCGTAATGTTTCGGCTGCTAACATTGCACAGGCTGAATCAATGAAGTATGTTGGTGTTCGAACTTGTCAAGTGATGGAGCATCTGGTCCACCAAGCAGGCAGTCATGCAGCTGTTGGTCACACGCGTAAAGACTTGCAAAATGGGTTGGATTCCAAACATAGGTGTACCTCAACTAATGGTGATGTAGATGCAGTTATTGCGTACATGACAGCAAAACAGCAAGTGGATGGTAATTTTTTTTTCAAGTACACCGTATGTAAAGATGGGTCATTAGGGAACATTTTTTGGGCCGACTCACAGTCCCGTATTGATTACCATTGTTTTGGGGATGTTGTATCTTTCGATTCGACATACAAGACGAATGCGTACAACCGACGTTTTGTAATCTTTGTTGGGGTGAATAACCATAACAGAACCACAATGTTCGGCTTCTGTTTGGTGGTTGATGAGACAATACCCACATATACGTGGGTGCTCAATACTTTTCTGCAAGCAATGCATCAGAAGCATCCTGTAGCGGTTGTAACGGATGGCGATATTGCGATGCATAAAGCACTAAAGACAGTAATGCCTGAGGCAATTAGGCGCTTATGTGCATGGCATCTCGAACGAAATGTTCAGACAAATATCTGCAATGTCGCATTCACGAGGGAGTTCACGAGCTGCATGCTTACGTACATGACTGAGCTTGACTTCAATCAGTATTGGTCAATGATGGTTGCAACGTATAAGTTGGAGGGCAATGATTGGGTTAAAAAGTTGTTTGGCAGACGGAAGCAATGGGCAGAAACGTTTTTGAGAAACACATTCTTTGGGGGAATGCGAAGCACACAACGTTCTGAAAGCATAAATCGTTTATTTAATAAATATTTGAACCGTCGGCTTAAATTATTCGAGTTCATTAGCCAAACACATAGGGTGATGGAAAGACTTCGCCACAACGAGGCAGCAGACAACTTTAAGAACATTAATTTGCAACCAATGCTCGAAACCCACTTGGTGTAAATAGAGACGCATGCATCAGAAGTTTATACGCGGAACATATTCTTAAAAGTCCGGGATGAAATAAATTTAGAAGCAACTCTAAGCATCATAAACTGTGCCACTGACATTACGCAGAAGACATTTACATTTAAAAAGTTTGGCTGTGGTGAGAGAACTTGGGATGTGGTATATAAGCCATGTGAAAAAATCTTACTATGCTCTTGCAGATTGTTTCAGGCACTTGGCATCCCTTGCTCCCATATATTGTCATGAAGGTTATGAACTTTGAGTGTTTGCCAGAGTATTTGATATTGCATCGGTGGACAAAGAATGCAAAGGGTGACGGTGACGTCGATAAGGTGGTGCCAGAATTTGCAACAAATGTTGTTCACTTAGCCCGGTAATTTTATCCAAAATGGTTTAATTTCTATGTCATGTTCTTTTTTTTTTTCATTTATTTTTAAAAGTATTTGGTATGTTGTATAGGAAGTCAATGCGGCCACGCTCAACTAATAGGGCGGGTACGCACGGACAATGCAGCAAACGTCGGCGGCTGCACTGCGATGTCAGTGCGGCCCCTACCAAGTCCGGGCTGTAACATTTGCAATCCTCAGGGGGCGCAGCCCCGTCAACCGGGGCTCGGCTGCTCCATTACTCGAGCGTCCCACCGTGGCCACACTATCATTTCAGCGTGCCCATGCACCCGCACCATATGACGCCAGCTGAATTTGGGAACCTTGCGCATGGCCGCACCAAATCAGAGGTGGAGCCGCGCACCTCCACTTCCAAAACTGTGCGGCCGTACCATATGCTAGGTGCGTCCGCGCTCTGGCACTGCTAGAACTGCGCGGCCGTGCCACATGACATGTGCTGCAGCGCTCCAACACTGCCAGACATGCGCGGGCTCGCCATATAGTAGGCGCGGCCGTGCACCAGCACTGCTACACCTGCGCGACCGCTCCACAATATAGGCGCGGCCCCGCACCAGCACTGCTACACCTGCGCGACCGCGCCACAAAATAGGTGCGGCCGCGCACCAGTACTGCCATAATTGAGCGACCGCGCCACATGCTATGTGCAGTCGACACACATCAGCAAGACATGCAAAGGTCTAATGGGTGCACGTCCAGATGGACATCCGGGAGCGGCTGGTTACCAGGCCAGTAACTGCACTTCCGATGCACTGTGTGGACGGGGCCTTCAACACACACACACCGTGACAAAAATAATTTCAACTTTTAATACGGGTATAGCGTGTTACTAACAATGTAATGGGCGAAAGCCCCTATATAAAGTTTCTCGAACGTGGTAGCGTATCCGTTTACTTTTACCATTACATTGACAATACATGGATTGGCATATCAAACCCTATTAAGTTGTTCATATTGCATATTAATGTTTGTAATACATATATTTATAAATGTGACAAAGTGGTAACAAAAGACCACGGTGTTTGAAAGGTGCATTATGCTGTTGGTGCTTCAACTGTCAGGTATGCAGCGTTAAATAGTCACTGTACAAAGCTATGCTACATGGCTTCTCAATCAGCAGAAGCATTTGCAGAGACAAAAGGCAACATCCACCGTCTAACTGAGAGAATAGAAGCAATGTTGCCGAAGGAAAAGACGAAAATTAATTATGGTGACGGGCAGGACAAAACGGCTACCGGTGCGCAGGTTAAAGATCCAGTAAAAGCTACAACTAAATGGGGGATAAGAAAACCGAAAAAAACGTCATCAACGAGACGCCATTATGCAAATGGTACACAGGTTGGACACACGGTGAAGACAGGTCCACGTATTCAACAGCAGGATATATGTTGAGTTGTTAGTAATATGAGGAAACGTCTGTTGTGCCTCCTTCCATGACTGCTGCCGATGTACAGGCAACTTGTTGACACGACCACAACAACACCTGAAGAAGATCGGGTTGGACGGAACAACAGGTCCCGTAAGTTTTGTACGCAGCTGCTTATGCCAACGAGCTAAACATGTTGTCTATCTAAAACATCTAACATGGAATATGTAAGTACATAATGAAAAATGATTGGCCAGAAGGTGTACCCACGTTATGAACAATGATTAGCATAACAGTTGTTTGTTGGATGATAACATGAGATTTCTTAGTAGTCAAACCTATATTGCATACCATCTGGATGTTGATATGTTACGAACTGTAATGCCTGCTGTACAATGATGACATGACAACCAACCAACTGTAATATTGAAACACACTGCAGGATTGCGATAAACGAGTAAAAAAAAATTTCAATTACAATATCAGCAGATTAAATACCAAGATAGAACTGAAGTGCTCAACACTTTTTACAGTTTATGTATATACAGTATGCCTGTTGTGCTGTTATATGCTAAGGACTATACAAATCGATGGCCAGGGTGGTGGACAAAAATATTACCAACTGGCTGCAATCCATCCACATATGGAAATATAATATCAACAGGGTGGAAATTTGTATAACACCACATTCTGTGCAAACAAATTAAACAGTACTCGTCAGAACATGCAACAAAATCTTCAACAACAAGTTGTCCTACTCACACACAACATCATAGAAGATGACGCAATGCTCTCTTGCTAAGTCTTTTGACGGGTGGCACCTGTCGATCAGGAAGTTTACGCTTCAACTTGGCTTTCACCAATTCATTATGCCGAGCCTGGGCTTTTTCAGTAATGCTTAGAGACATTTTGTTACTGGGAAAGAGAGCAAAGTACCGAGCAAACAACAGACGCTGCTGGGTGGAATCAAACTGTAACAAATGACATATGTCAGACACTACACTCAGAATCATAAACGGACAATCAGATCATGTAATGAGGCATTAAATACGTTTGCTCTCATAATGATATTCTTATACTCAGCTTGGGCAGATATAATCTATCGTCAACAAAACAAAGACTATTAATATGATTACTACGACATGGTACCCAACCTAACATGCTTAATAACGAAACAACAATCACCCAAAATATAACAGACCAACCTCGCTGTTAATGGACTTTTTTGGCTCCAGACTTTTGAAACTCTCATGAGAAACTTGCAAGTTGTCAGTGTCAATAATATGCTCCCTACAGCAACAGTATAAACAAAAAGGTTAGAATATCCGATGACAGTTATCGTGCCTTTTCCAACAATGATAGCACAAACAATTTAAACACAAACATCATGATGCACATGTTGTTCAAAAAGAGAAGCTGAAGTCATACAATCACAACTTACGATGCATCTAAATCCTTGTCATATATGTACTCAATAACCAACCGATCATGGTCTTGCAACTCATACACCAGTCTGAACGGCCCATACCGAAATGTCTTGGCCTTTTCACCACGGGGGTGTGGCACCATATAAGGAGAAAGGACATGGGTGCTCGGCTTTCGGCTAGAGGCCGACCGTGTTTTCATGATGGTCAGCTAACTGGATAAGTTGGATTGTAAGTCATGATCCGGTAACTCCTCGTCGTAAGCCTACAAAACAGTTTACAATTGTTACAATATCACAACGTATGCATTGACAAGCATATCACGTAGATTTTGATGAATAATTTACAACGCATACATGATGGGTCGGAGCATTCACAATGATCGGCTCATGCACTTGGTAAAATGAATCAACAGTATCCTGTTTGGACAACTCGTTGACATTGTAATTTGGCAAAGGTATAAGTGAATCAATATGTGCCCACATGTCAGAGGAGGAAGTTTTCTTTTTTGCTGTGGATTTGGATTTTGTTAGAGTATTTGTAGATGACAATTCACGAACTGGATGTTTGGATGCTTGGGGTGAAAGAGCATGTGGTGGTGGAGGAACCTCTTGAGGTTCACCAGGTATAGGTGGTGTAGTTGCAGTGAATACATGTCTGCGGGATGATGAAGGATCTACTATAGAAAGATGACGAAAAGAGACATTACCCCCTGCTGTATTGGTTTCAGGCATGTACTGCTCAGCAAAATCATCAACTTTGGTTTTCGAAGGGGAGTTCATCTCTTTCCACGTACAAATATGATCAACTAACCTATCCACCTGTGCTTTGACATATTGAATGTCATGCCTTACCAGTTAAACCTCACGCACAAGTGATTGAAAATCATTCCGCAGTACCGTCACAGTTGCAGTTAGAGCATCAAGCTGGACGTCATCAACATGTTTTCTGCGACATGATGTGTGCTGTACAGATCCATCACGTTCATCCGCTGACGTCTTTTGCTGGTCGGAATGCAAATCTGAAGGACCATCATCACGGGGAAGATATCGTCCAATGCGAATCTGCATAGAATGGAAACCAACTATATTAACCTTCAACCTTGTATGTTGTATCAGAAATTACTGACACACAATATATAACAAATACCTTATTAGAGTTAAAACCCCCTTCTTTATTAACATGCACTAAGCACTTGTTAATGTTTGCTCTAGTCCAACCAACAATAGGTACTACTGACCTATTGATGATAGAAAGAACTAGCTGTATGGAATGTACATAGAACATCTGCCCAATTACCAAATACAGAACCCAAAGTAAGACGAAATTACATTCAGAACAGGGCGTAGCACAATATCAAACAATACAACAATATCGGATAAATATATATAACTTCACCTGTAAAAATAGAACACAACCAGAAAGCACATTGTTCTGGTTTGACTCCCGTGATGTTTTGAAACGTCGAATCCCATTATAGAGGCTCCTAAAACACCAACTAGCCCAATTCTTCCTTCCAATACTAGCCACATCAAGTAGGGCATTCAAATACCCCACAGGCACATATTCCACATTGATGGGTGCGAGGATAGTGCCTAACAAAAACAGGCAGAATGTAATAGCAAACTCATTATCGGATGATGTAAATTGGTTGAGGCGGGAGTTGATCGACTTCCTACAAAACTTGCCATGTGAGATTTTAATCCTTTGACCCCATGCCTCTAAGTCTGGCACCTACGTAGAGGTTACAACATCATCTCAATCGGCAGGTATACCCATTACTTCTCCAAATACGCTGTCATTCAATTGTGCTGATTGCCCATGAACCTTAAGTGTGCAGATGTCAATGTCTAAATTATCAACCAGCCACCGACAAAGCCTCAATTGAAGTCGACCACAGTTTAACAGTAACAAGTTTCCAAAACCGACACCTCGTATGGTCTGCTTCTGATCTTCAGTCAAGTTGTTCAAAACCCGACAAAACCGACTGGGGGAACAACGTGTTTGCAATGATTCACCCTCCATTGCCGGTACCTTTTCTGTCATCTCCAAATCTTCTTCAACATCATTGCTTTTCTCTTCTGTTTCAGGACCAACAACTTGTGTAGCCAATGTAGATGACAAACGAATTTCCCCATACTTAGCCTTCTCTTCGTCTGGCAACTGCCTATAAATTTGCCCTAATTCTTGTCGTGACTGCAAAAAACAAATCCAGACATCAAAGATGATAAAACTGTCAAACTGTTAAGGTACCAATTAGGGATCCAATAACTACCTTAACCACTCTAACTTGACCAACAAGAATTGTAGCAACAGTCTTTACTTCAGCAGCAAGTAAGACCAATTAGCCCTAACTTGAACAGCAAGCAACGTGCTAACAGCTCTAACTTAGGCAGCAAGCAACGCCCAGCGGCCCTTACTTCGCACCCACACAACGATAGATTTGAGTTAGGTCGCCTTAATTAGGGTTTGCTAACTCTCTAGAGTTTGGGTTATTAGCCCTCACTCTAGCCCAAGCTCTCCTAGAATCTAAGAGAAACCGAATGCAGAGAAAACTCTCAATTTTATTGATATTTGACTGAATACTAAAACTACATAAAGTTGCCCTTTAAATAAGCTAGAATCCCTACCCAAACAAGGAAATAAAATAAAAATAGGAAACTAAATTAAAATAGGAAATAACCTAAAAAACTTTAATTGAATCAAAATAAGAAACTGCCTAAAATCTTTAGTTGAATCAAAATAAGAAACTGAATCAATATTCAAATTTGTGGTCTCCTCGTTGACCTTCTAGATTGATCTTTATCACAAACCAAATCCACAATGGTGGGGGTAGCATAGGAAACTCATCACTTACTGAACGTTCAATTTTTACCTTTTTTTAACCACTGCCATCCACCTTCGAGCATTCTGCTCTACTGCAATTACACAACACATTATGGTTCATCAATGAAAATTAACAATATAGGTTCCTATAGTAACGGTACCTAGTTCAAGTACTTACAAATAATTAATCCATCCCATCTTAGCACTCCTAACTGTTTCGTTCCTGTTTGTGTTGGTTCAGCATTCTCCAAATTGTCAGTAGTGGTTACAACTGACTTATCCGCCATTTTTGGTCTCCAACTTTCAACCTTTATGAAACAAAACGTAAAGCCCACCATAACAATGAATATAACAACAACGAATATAAATAGTAGCACATAACTGCATATAGTCTATGATTGTTCAAAGTCCATACAGATACATATGTATAGATGCATA
The DNA here is from genome assembly GCA_022984855.1 of Dimocarpus longan. Taxonomy (NCBI): domain Eukaryota; kingdom Viridiplantae; phylum Streptophyta; class Magnoliopsida; order Sapindales; family Sapindaceae; genus Dimocarpus; species Dimocarpus longan. The sequence goes on from CM041026.1 coordinate 3,627,919, forward strand.
TAAACCAATACTCTTGGTGGTGCCGAGGTTATAGCCATATTCAACAACTACTGGGCTACTCGGTGGATATCGTGGTTGGATATGATGACTCTCATCATACACGACGACAGCCAACATCATCGCAGTTTAATGACTACATAGCAATACACTATGAACTTTATTGACCCTCCAAAGCCTATTGACAGCTAAACTCTGACGACAAGCAAATATAAGAGTGATCACAATCAGAAGAAGAGCTAACAAGAGATGCTTAGAAAGACAATTTCATTCAAAGTAAATTTAAGACTGCTTCATGCTCAGAGCCCAAATATCTAAAACATAAATAGAGAGATCACTTGCTATCCACTTTTTCCAATATATAAAATGAAAAAAGCTATCAAGAACCATGACAACAATTCACCAACTTCTACTACAAGTGACCATGGACAAGATGATGCAAGTTTATCAACCAAGTAAAGAGTGTCTTCAGTAGATTATATTAAGTATCAAGCAATGCTACAAAGACAAGCAATCTCACCAACTTTTCATGATATAATATTCACCAAAATGCACATGCATGTAGAAGAAGAGAGAGAGAGAACTACAGATAGAGAAAGGAGGAAGACAGTTGTAGTTAACATTCATTTGGATCTAGTTTTGGTTATACAGGATGAACAACCATCAAGGATGAAATTATAAGATGGAACAAAGCATAAGATAACCTCCAACGCCAAGCATCATGATAATAAATCAGGAAATCCTGAATCGAACCCAACTTAGCCTCCATTCAAAACTTAATTAAATACTCTGACACACATTATTATCTCAATACAAGTATATAACCATTTGCGGAGAAAATAAAATTCTCATGAACAAGCAAGTTACTTCTCAATTTCAATCTAATATATCACTTGAACCAATGGTCATTTACCAAACAGGTAAGTGTAACTAATATCAAATATTAGAGTGACCTATAGAAGAGGTTGGTAAGGGCAATAATACAGATAGTATGCATGTCACCTATTTTGGCTACTCAATGCAACTGAAAATAAAAAATTAATCATCACTACCACCATGCATGTATCACCCGTTACCTGTCACTGTAGACAGACTCTTATTCTATAACAACACAAACAATCAATGAAAACTATAAAGACAAACACAAGGATATAATGAGATTGGGCATTGCCTAAAACACTTGTTCTCTCATAAACAAGTAATCACTAAGACGTTGAAACGTTGTTATTAGCGTTTCGCTATAAGTTTCAAAAGTTGAATAAAGCAAAACTCTTCCTCAGATGCTTGGGGATTTCTGATGTCAGTAGACGTGCAAAGAATATTACATTTGTCAATAATCACTTCCTGAAACAGGGAAAAAAACATATAATGCCTAATACCCCTTTAACATAGTCTAAACAAGGTACAAGTTATGCATCAAATGCATCCACCACCCACCAGCACCACGCACTACCACCACCACCATTCACATAAAGCACCCACCACAGTCACCCATGAAACACATTTCGACGGTCACCAACATCAACCCAGCAACTGAGGTACTTAATGGAAGAAAAGAAGACAACTGACCTTTGCTAGTTGACGGTCTGGTGAATGGCGGCGAGTCGATTACGATGTTGTGAGTCGGGACAGAGAGCGAAAAAGTCGATGATCCTCAGACAGTGACGCTGTGATGATTCGATGATGCTCCTCGATGAGACAGAGAAGTGACCCCAGCAAGACGACAATGATACTGACACAGAGCGGCGAGGCCGGCGTTGCGAGATCGTCGATGACATGACAAATAGTTTAGGGCGAAAATGGGTGCTCGCTAAGTTTTCTTTGGGAGAGAAGGGACGGGACTGATTTGGTTTGGGCTGTTTATATTTTCAGTTTCCAATTTTTGGTTTCTCTACCCCTTACTTATCCGGTCACCGGTTTTCATCATTTTTTTAACTTTCTTTTTTTTTCCAAACATCCTCACCGTTGGATTTAAATTTTGATCATCCAACGGTTGGGACTTTATTCTTTTCAGTTGTATGTATGATGCAAACACTTGTTATGTCTGTATTATAGCCGTTTCCCGTTTTCAGATAGAAAATGTCATTATGTCAAAGATTGTTTCAAGATGTAATTTTATTTTATTATTATTTTTTTTATTTTAAAAAAAAAAGGTAGTTCTAACTAAGATGTTCCAAGTGAATCATTTATTATTTATTTTCCATCAGTGATCTAATACATACAAGAATACATCCGTATTGAATCTAATTAGAATTTATCTTCCATTTCTTTTTTGTTGAATGAATAGATGTATGCTCACTGGTGACAAGGGTTGGTCAATAATTATTGATGTAATATAATTAGCATATATTGACAGCCAACTCAATTTAAGTCTTGCATTGTTTGGAAAAAGATGTGTAATTTATAGAACCTTAATTTGTGTGAATATGAATGCCAAAATCTGATGTGATGTATTGTCTCTTTACAAATATTAAAGAAGGTAAATTTCATGAAACTAATGAATTGTTCGTTTAAATGGGAAAATTCGCCAATTCCATTTTGAAGACTGGATCTTATCAACATACAAAGAAATTTAAGTAGCTGCTTACATATATAATCCCTACTCAGCTGATTAGCTGTGGATCAATGCTCACAAATCCAGATCCTGCTAAGGTTGGTTGTGATCCATTAACTTAATCTTAACATGTTTGAAAGGTAAATAACTGTCACTAATGGGATAAAAATGTGTTTTGTGAATATTCTTGGAGTTCGTATCGTACGTGAATCTAAAGTGCTGCTCTATTGATTAATTAATGTCCTAGTTGATGACATATTGAAGATTATTAGAGGGTGCTGATGGTGGAACCTTTCTCTCTTCAAGATGCGTCATCACATATGCCGACAATACAGCAAGAATTGATGTATTCTCATGAGTTGCTAGATTTACATTACATAGTTTAGACCTTCTAAACACAATCATTGAGAAAACTCTCAAGCAAATAGATAACTTGATATTCTTTTCCATTACCATCATATACTTTATAAAATGGAATGAAAATTGAACTTACTATTGATTATGAAAGTGGATATCATATTATTATTTGGAAGATGGGTTCATTGTTTTGCTAGCATTATTTGTTCACTGAGACTTTTGTCATTGTTATGAAAATAGTAGTTTGAGTTTTTGTGCTACCTATTTCAGGTTTGAGAAAAAATTGCTCCTATGGAAAGTGAAACCAAAATAACGTTGCCTATCAATGCAAATGAAGAAACAATAGGGAGGAAGGATAAAATCATAACAGTTTAATAGGCTCAAATCAACGGCGACCTGATAAGATGGAAAAGGGATACTAACTGCGATTGCCACAACAACTGTGATAGTTAATTCCACGGCAAGTTAGATGGCAAGTTTGACAACCTTGATTGATTACATTTTGAGCTTGTTAAAATTAGGGGCTTAGGTTTCTAGGAATATTGAAATGGAAAATAAGATGGATTTGTGTTAGGTATTGAGCATATATATAGCTAATGAAATTTAATGTAAAAAATATTTGTGGAAGTCATGAATGAGCAGTTGCAATTGGTTTTCTTATCTGAAAAAGTCAAAGTTTGTTTTTTCTTTGAATAAAAAACATTAAAAAAAAAAAAAAAAATCATCATGTGTTAGAAACGTCTAGTTTTGTTTGAGAGATATAGTCATGTGTTCGGAACATATAGTCTTTATTAGAGATAAATGGTTTTTATTCAGAACATTTATTAAGGGTAAAATGGAAAGTTTATACTTTTAGGTGCTAATACTCAAATCATTAATTTAGTGACAATGGCAAAAAGTAAAGGCAAAAATGAGTCACATCCTCCCATTTTCACTTGGAAGATTTGACAATACAATATTGTTGGATACTATTCATAAGAAAATTCATCCGCCATTAGAAATTAAGCTTATGGAAATCTGCGAAAAGTGTTGCTGAAATTTTTGGCGACACATATTAGTCGGTTGCAAATGCATGTGTTGCTAAAAATGCAATGGTCTTTTGCAACATACAATGCACGCTGTCCTGCACATAATTACATTACTCAACATCTGCTGTCATTATTAAGGGCAAGATGAGATGTCTATTGTCTTAGATATCTATGACCACGCATACTGTGCTTTTTTAGAATTTTACCATAACTAACAATGTGTCTTGCTGAAAATTGGTAAGAAAACATTTTCTATTTGTTACAATAGACATTTAAGACAAAATATGAAAAATTAACTGATGGGCCACACAACTAGAGACTTGATGACCCACCATAACCCCTTTGGAACCCAAGGCCCACACTAAACACAAGCCCCGCGCCACCCCGCCGCCCCCCCGCCACCCCGCCCCCCACCCCCCCACAAATAGGTTTTACAATATTGTAAATTAACTTATTTTCAAGCTTAACCAAAGATTGATTAGCGAAGAGAAGAAATTGGTGAATTTTAAATGATTTAAAGACCATCCAAGCTAAATAAGAACACAGTTCGAAAAGTTGTATTTCAAGAAATATGTATATACATAACAAATTAATGAGAATGCCCTAAAATAAAAAGTGAATAAATCAGTAATTAAATGCATGATTGCCACTTTGGAATGCACATTAATTTACATAACGTTTCATAAAAAGTGAATTTAAAGATACACATCACCTTGTAGCACAAATAATTGTCTATCTTCTTATCCTTCTTCATGGTGAGGGTTCAAAAACAATCATATTTTACAAGTTTTATATGGGTAATTTCTATTCATATTATAGGAGTAGTCATCTCCCATTATAAGAGTTAATATCGAATCCAAGCTACATAAGAAATAACTAATTTTGGTATATTCAATAGACCTTTGACTTTATTGTATATTTTTAACTTATAAATAAATGAATTTCATTATTACAATACTATGCTTGCACAGCATTGTAATGTGTGGCACAGCGGATTTTCTTGCACATTTTGCGGTGGGATTAACTGTAGATATTCTGTGATATGAATCTAGATTCTTCGATAAAAAATTTTTGAACCACATTAAAATTAAAATTTTTCTTATAAATATCACTGTAAGGTCCATTCAACTTTAACAATTCACCAAAACTTATTTTTCAAGAAGAGATATTTTATTTCAATTGAGTAATCATGGTTATATAGCTGCTAAACAAGAAAAAGCAGATGGACCAGTGAATGCAGATCGGATCGAAAGAAAGTGAATCAGAAGAGGAGGACGATGATTGTGGAAAAATTTTGACTCTATCGCATCAACAACTTACCAGAAATTATTTGAAGGTGAGATATATTTAATTATTTGTTTTTCAATTGTCTATTAGAGTATACATCATGTATGAAGGAATCAACACAAATAAATTGGACTTTCTTTTTGTAAGATTATGAAATGATAGTGATATCATAATATCATCCAAAACAGGGACAACACTGGCTACACCATCTTGCATATGACCATAACTTGTTGACTGAAGAAAATGATGCTGTTTTAATGTGGTTCAAGTTGAAGAAAAAAAAAAAAAGAAAACCATTTTTTTTAGAACAAAAAATTATAAAAAAAAAAAAACACACACACACTTAAAAGTAAACAAAAACTAAGCCATCTAATTGTATCTTGTTGAGCAACAATTTTGTTTTTTGGCAACCACAAATTGTATCATAGTTTCAATGAACCAAGAGTTGAGAATGAAAAAAACAAAAGCAAAAAAAAATTGTTGGAGTACGTTAGCTGACACATTCATCTTGAGACTGCCAATCCTAATTATATGACTTCATTAATTCTTCGCATATCAACTTCAGTCAAGCTTGTTTATTTTGTTTATATATTTTGTTGAATTTGATTAATATTCTTTGGCACATTAGCTTACATAGGTTGAGCATGCCAGAGTGAAAGGAGTGGTTCACAAACATCTATAGGTCTTTAGTTGCTTCAGGCTTTGTGTTTGGTGCAAGGCGTTGGGTTACCAATTGATGAGACACTATGAATGGCTTGCTACTTTGAGAGCTAAAACCACTCCTACTGATGATGGTGGTAAATCTGATATTATTCTTTTTTCTTATTTTATTTACTGATCAATTAAGAACTAGATTTGTGATGTATAAATGTTGGCTTTGGGTGTGTTCTTGTGAAAAGGAGTACTTTTATGATGAGTAAAAATGCTTTTGAAGAAAACATTGGAAAAACACTTCGAGGGGGTTACTGAAGCAAATTTGATTTTTTTTCCTGATGAGTTTGTCTTGAATGCCACCATAATCAAAAGAAAATATTATTTACCATCGTTCAAGCATGTGGTGAAACTAGATCTACAACATGGAAAGATATATTAATTGTAGTTTCTTACTTGTAGTAGTGTTATACCATTGCACGTTTTCCTCCGCTATTCTTATAGTGAGCTTTTATAGGTCTTACTATGTTAACAATAGAATATTATTTATTCACTTTCAAACTAACAATCAGTAATGTATTTTAAATATCATATTATTTGTTTTAAAAAAAGAAGATTGAATCCAATACATCACATACATGTTTTTCTTATTTAGAGGGCTTTTATAGAAATAATATAATCTAGTTTATATTTTTCCAAAACTCTCTCTGAATCCTTTCCTTTTTGTATTACCACAATCAACTAGTAGTGTTGTTTATATTCACCAAACATACTGACACTCACAAATAACCCCAACTATTTAAAATGGTTTTGACGATAAACACTCTCAAATATGCTGTAATCACACTTGTCATTTTATTTGCTAGTTAGTTAACTACTAATGCTCTTATTTGTTTTCTTTTATAGTGTTAATACCTCAAGCTGGGATTGAAAGTTTGCTCAAGTTTGGTGAGAGAATGAGAAGCAGCTACTGTGGTGATATTAATATTGCTAATGGAAACATGTGGATGCCATTGCCTCTTGTTGGAGCTGAAGATATAAGGGTAATGGTCAAAGGAAACATACAATGTCTTACAGGATCTTCCGGCACCAGTATGGTTTTTACAACATCTTTCTGGCTTCCAGTGCCGCATAAGACAATGTACAATTCCCTTAGTGATGATTCATCTCGACTCAAGGTACATATATACATATATATATATATATATATATCCCCCCTTTCAAGTTACCAGTTTGATGGTTGATCTTTTATGGAATCTCTTATTGTTTTTGAGTTTCCATATATTATCTATAGATTTAGGCAGAAGATAAGCTAAACAAGTAGCTAGAATATTTCTACATAAGTGTGTATAATTAAATTTCCAAATGCCTTTATAAAAAGGATGATACCCATTTCCCTTTACTTTAGACTCTAATTTTTATTTCATCTGGAATTCTCTAGTTTAGACCGTTGTAGGTCACAGGTATGAAAAGAAAATATCTAAATCTAGCTAATCATGATTAAAGAATTTCTATATCTATAAGTCTTAAAGTTTTGTGTAAGCAAATACTAATTTTACAGATGATTTTGTTTCATATTTTCTTGCTTGTAATGCAGTGGGATTCGTCTAAAAGGCAATCATGCAAAAAGATTCAAGAATTTACATATGTGTGTATACATAAATATATATATATATATATATATATATGAGGTCATGTTGTGTGCACCAAGTATATGCATACACTTAAAAAAAAATGCATGATTACAATTTTAAATATACGATTGTAATTTATTATACATGAGTATTATTAAATATATGTTATTACAATAAGTAATGTGATCACATTAATCGCAATAAGTGAACGTGATCACATTTAATAATTATAATCACACATATTTAATTATAATCATATATAATAAATTACAATCATATATTCTAGATATAATCATGCATTCTTAGAATGCGCCTATATATATATATATATATATTGTAATTGTTGTTATTGCAACTAATGGGAAGAAGTTAAAAAATTCCATGATTAGCAAATAACCGTGAACTAAAAGTTTTAAAAATAAAAAATAAAAAAAAATGAAAAAAACATTTAAAAGTAAACAAAAACAAAACAATCTAATTGTATCTAGTTGAGCAACAATTTTGTTGTTTGCTAACCACAAATCATAGGATAGTTTCAATAAACCAAGAGTTGAGATTGCAAAAAAATAAAAAAATAAAATAAAAACAAAAACAAAAACAAAAGTAAATTGTTGGTTGTTCTGTTTTTCAACACCAAGCCAAATATCATGAAATTGATATTATTATTGTTGGCAATTAATTAAGATTTATTTTTTATTATTTAAATTTTTGTATATATATGTAGTCATTAACTTGGACTTCTACAACTCAAATGGATGGTTCAAGTAGATGATCACAAAATGAACTGGATTAGCTTTGCTTTTGTAAAATTTTTACTTTATCTGTTGACTTACCAGGGAATTATTTGCACTTATCACCATAATACTTTTTCAGTATCCTGGTTGTGAGTAATAGATGCGTGTGTGGTGTTGTTGACTAGTTGCACAAATCTAGATATATATGAGACTGATATAACACTCTTGCTCTTGCTTTAATGATTTAGGCTTCCAAGTTTCTTATGGCTACAGTTATCATTGCTCATTAAATATAAACATTGACTGGTTCAGCTTCCCTTCTAAAGAACTACAAAATTGGATCCACTGTGCTTCATAAGATGTGCATATATAGACATAATTTGCTTATAATTAATTTTGGTGAACAACGATTAAATGCCGTCTTCTAGGGTGTGACATAGTCTATTTTAATATTTCAATACAGGAATGACTAGTGCTCTTTGGTAACCATTGGGAATTTATTTTTCAATTATATATATATATATTTATATACTTTTGTTTACACACTTATTCTTGGCAAATTTTGGTCTTGAATGAAATCTAATTGAAAGTTGTGTCTGTGTACCCTGTGACTACTGACTGGGCTATATATGTTTTTTGTTGTCGATGGGATTTTGGAGAGGGTACTTTAAATCTTAGCAGAACCTATTCTGAAAATGAATTATTTGCTTTCTATTATCTATTGTATATTTTTTGTACGAATTGTTGTTGAGATTGATAGATTTCATGAGTTAGTGGGATTTTTATGAAAATCAGAGTATCAACTAAAGTATAAGACAATGGATAATTATCATTCAAGTTCCATATTATGGATGTAAATTGCAGTAAATAAACGATTGATCAAAACCGGAGTCTGAAAAAGTGTTCAGAGCTGATCCTGAGTCTGTACTTTGCCCTCCTGACTTTGAACTTCCCTGAATAAAAATAAATGCCCCATCAAAGATTTTCAAAGGGGTAGCTAGAATCATCCCAGGAATAATCAAAATCAACTTAATAAACACATTTTCACAAGTGAAAAAAATTATATTTCACTTTAGAAATTGAGAGTTTGTACTTGTTAAGCAATGTTTTGTTTTTTGGGTCGTCTATCTAGTACTAAAAGGAAATGGTCAAACAAAGAGAAAGAAATGTGAAAAAAACAAGAAAACTACTCTTGGGGTGTGATGGAATCTCATTGGCCAAGAAGGGAATATGTCCAGGGTGCTGCTGGTCTGCCTGCTAGTGCTGGTGTAAATAAATCTTCAACGAATCACAAAAGTAAAATCTCAAACTAAGAGAAAGCATAAACCGAATACTTGTTACTCACTAAATCACCGGTCAAATAACAAATAATGAGTTCTGAAACATTGATTAAGACCGCACAACTAAATGATGAAATAAATACAAATATGCAATTAAAATAAGATATTTACATAAACGCTAGTCCTACCTAGAGAAAAACATAATTCGATTTCAGATTTACACGTATAAGAGGTGATGGTTGTAAAGAAATTTTTCAATAAAAAATATATTTTAATCCACAATATACTGAAGACATTGAAGATTTGAAAATTTGGTACTGTTATTAATAATAAGTATACAATCCCTTTTAGTACATCTTAATTCACGAAAAAAACCATATTGCTCTGATTAGTAAAAGAAAAATAAAGAACTGCAAAATTGCAGGACTAAAGGACGACCAGTGAAGAAAAATGGCTTGCAAGACCCAAATGCCCCTTAACAAAAACCAAATCTTTGACCGAATGTGTACCATACATAGATATAGCTCTCTTTCTTTTCACATGCAGTTCATGCTTTACAAGCCACAGCTGAAAAATCTCTCTGAATTAATTTCTCTTGACTGTTGGTTATCATTTGCTTATAAATTCTCTTCGCTGCTTCACAAGACCCTCCAAGAAAACAGTTCATCAGTTGAGTCTTCGGAAGAGAAGGCTGACAATTAGAGTATCCTCTAGCCTCCCACCTTCAACCTCCTCTAAATTAATTGAGAGATTTTAGAAATATTTGAGCATTTGAGAGTTATATGTAAGAATTGGAGGACTCCAAATAGACTGTTATCTTATTAATGTATTCTGTTTGGTTTCCTCCAATATCTTATCTCCAACTTCCAAACTACAAAAATTCTCTCCAGTCTTGTACTTGAAAAATCTGCCAAAAGTCACATCTTCCTCAGACTTGTACTTGAGCAACTCACCGAGAGTCACACCTTCCTCAGTCTTATCACCACTGATTTGACTCTCGGCGAGATGTCAAGTACAGGTGTGTGAGGATCATGTTGTTGGTTTGGGATGATAAGGCTTCTCATTATAGATTTGACGTAAAAACGGTGAGAGCTTGAATTGTTTTTTCTTCTATATATTTTATTAAAGTAGATTAGTTTATGTTAGATTTTTCTTTTTTGGCAGATTTTGTTGTTGTGTATTTTGTTCATCAGGCTGAGGAGGCCATTACTGCTAAGGGGAGGCAAGATGTTGCTATACCAGGGGAGGTCCCCTGGCTGGATGTCTTTTTCATTTTAATTTATTTTTTTTAATTTTTTATAATAAAAGTAAGATATATGAAGGCATTAGTCCTTAAATCTAATAATAAGGGTCATATGAACGTTATTGCATAACATTTCGTAAGTTTTGGCCATTGGACTTTAACTCCACCATATTTCACAATCTCCACAAAAGATGAAGAGAAATAAGATGAGTAGGGGAGTTTGATGCAAGAATGTTCGAAAAGGTTTCAAAAAACACGTATTGCAGCCCAAATATTAAGTTGGACTATGATTTCTATTTAATGAAATGATGTCCAAGTAATCAAAAAAGTTAAAAGTAGAGAAGATTAATGAAATTACAATTTGAAGGACTTTGCGGATGATCTCCGATGAAGTAAGTTCAGTTAAGTAAAATATATCTAATAATGACAGAAATCGAGATGAAAGTAAGTTCCTCACATTTATATTAATGAGATTGTAAATTCAAGTGTATCCTTCAGTTTAAAAAATAAAAAATCCAATGGTTCATTTTCCAATATAATAATGCACTCAAAGTCATATTTCCTTTAAGTTGTGTGGCACTATTTCCATTCAAAGCTTTGGAAATTTATATTGAAATAACATATATATAAATATATATATATATATTATACGTTTGTTTACATACTTGTTCTTGACAAAGTCTGGTCTTGAATGAAATGTAATTGAAATTTGTGACTTTTGTCTGTATACCCTGTGACTACTAACTGGGGCATATATGGTTTTTGTTGTGGATGGGATTTTGGAGAAGGCACTTTAAATCTTAGCAGAACATATTCTGATAGTGAATTTTTTGCTTTCTATTACCTGTTGTATTTTTTTGTACGAATTGTTATTGAAATTGATAGGTTTCATGAATTAGTGGGATTTATATGAAAATCAGAGTATCAACTAAAGTATAAGACAATAGTTAATGATCATTCAAGTTCCACATTTATCATGAAAGTAAATTGTAGTAACCAATAATTATAATTATACTTGGTTGTATGTTTCAATTTTGTTTAAATTGGTTTTAAAATCCCACACAATTAGAATTGTAATTGTAATGTTTGATTTATACTGGTCGCAGTAAATTCATATTAGTTGTAATACCATTGTCAGAAACTAAGAGCTAAAAAATAAAAAATCACTTTTTTGTACTTGGTATTCTTTATCATTGAATGGAATAATTTAAACCTATTTTAGTTTATTTGGAATAAAATGAATCCTATGTCTCACTATTATTTTTCTATATGGAATTAGGGGGAAAAAAATTAATTTAGCACTACTGTACTAGTCATTACAAATCATTTTCCTATTTTATAATGTAAAAATATTGAATCACAATTTTCACACGGTCTAAAAAGCTTTTATCGCTAATGATAGCTGACGCTATTGGTTAGTGCGCCAGCTACCCCCATACCAAACTACATAGACAATTCATGAAACCAAAAAATAAAAATGTTCTCCTACTTGTATGTGTGCGTTGCGCTTTCCCCCCGCTATTGTGACTTGCCACCACCCCACCCCCACCCCCACCCCCACCCCCACCCTCTTAATCTTCGTATGAGTCTCTCCCTTATCTCTGTGTGGGATCCACCTTCTATATAGGAGCAGCACCCAAGACCGCACCACCAGTATTCTCATCTCGATAGGTTCCGGTTGTCGTCTAAGCTAGTCCCATTTCTTAAAAAATAAAAAAATAAAAAAATTATTGATCAGGTTTTAGGACCCATTAGAACCAAGGTAGTTTCAATTAAGATGGTGCTGAATTTTTGCAAAAATTTGAACTCAATAAAGAACTATATTAATCATATTCAATTACTATTGAACATAACCATATATATTAAAAATTATCCTATCAATGCCCACATCCACCGCCCAATATGGGTTGGTGATAAAGAACATTTATTAAGCTTGCTAATATATTTAATTTCGAGTTCAAATTGTTATACAATGGGTGTAATAAAAAGATGATAAATTTGTAATAGGTGTTTCGTACATATTTATCAATACGTGTAGTGAGTTTTTTCTCCATATATCTTTCAATATGGGTGCGGAATTTTGAGGTCATGTATAATATTTCATCACAAAGGTTTCTGTAATGACTCTTGGTCATTACGATGGTTACTTGAGGTTTTTGTCATGCCCTCAAAGAGGTTTGGCGGAGATTGGTCATCCTCGAACCATAGGTCTGAGATTGAGCTTATCAGAGAGCAAAGTAGAATGTGATGAAAACATGTTCTTTTTGAACCATAAATAAATAAATAAGATGGTATTTTTAAAGTTTGAACTAAAAAATTCCAAATATTTTGATTGAATGCCTGGTAGTATCAAGACAACGTCACCTTGCCCATAATATGTAATTGTCGTGTACCTTATAATCATTAAAAAATATACAAATCCTATCTATACAAATAAATATGAAATGAATAAATATATATATATATATATATAGATACAGACACTAAACTAAATTCAGTGCACACATAAGTCACATAAAAAGACGGATCATTAACTACTTTCATCCCAACCCATAAATCAAAGACTGGCGATATTTAAATTAATAATTTTAAATAGAATTGTTTTGTGAATGGTTCAGAGTTTCACGGTGGCCATTCATGGTCATTATTAATTCTATTTAAAATTATTAACTATTTTGGTATATTGACTTAAGAGCAACATATTAAATATTAACATTTCAAAAATATATATATATATTAAATATTAATTTTTACGGAGGGTGCAGATACAGATTTTGACGGGTGTTAATACTGTCGCTCTAAATCGAACAAAACACCAGGCCCAAAACAAAGCCCAAATGCTCCGACCCGATTAGGGTTTTTGACAGGGTTTGCCTATATATGCTTATAACACCCAACACCTGCGTCCCTCCTCTGGTTTCGTCGTCTTGCTTCGTCTTCCACACTCGGCGATGGTGCACGTCAGCTTCTACCGCAACTGTAAGATCTCTCCCCACAAGCCCTTCTCTCTGTTTCGCGATCTCGCTCTTTTAGTTGCATCATAGAATTCCTTTGTGTTTTGCTCCAAATGTTTAATGTTGTATATACTTTACCTTGATCTTGTATGATTTCACTTAAATGGATATGTATCAGGGTGTTCAAATTGCACCATTTTTTTGTCACATTATGTAATTTGTTATTATACTGTTGATGTGGTGGTTTCGTTTTCATAGATGGGAAGACTTTCAAGAAGCCGCGACGTCCGTACGAGAAGGAACGGTTGGATGCGGAGCTGAGGTTGGTTGGGGAGTTCGGGCTGCGGTGCAAGAGGGAGTTGTGGAGGGTGCAGTACGCGTTGAGTCGCATTCGTAATGCTGCTAGGGAGCTTCTCACTCTGGATGAGAAGAATCCACGCCGTATTTTCGAGGGTGAGGCGCTTCTTCGTAGGATGAACAGGTACGGGCTCTTGGACGAGACCCGGAACAAGCTCGATTATGTCTTGGCTTTGACTGTCGAGAATTTCTTGGAGCGTCGCCTTCAGACAATTGTTTTCAAGTCTGGCATGGCTAAGTCTATCCACCACGCACGTGTGCTCATTAGACAGAGGCATATCAGGTATCATTGCTCCATTTTCTTGCCACGTTGAATAAATTAGTTTGTTCGGTGTTAAATGTCAATTTATTTAAGGTGTTAATATCCATTTTTTAGCATATAAACTTGCATTCTTTTGTTTGTAGTACATGAAGTTGTGGTCATGTATGTATATTAGCGGATAAGGGTCTGGTGTACTCAACTTTGGTAACATGTTTTATTGGACCACTCAAGTCGGTCTTCACAATACGTATATGAAATTAACATGCCCCATGTCTCTACCTGAATTTAGCTGGGTTGAGTCTTTGTGTGCTCTGATTTGAAGTTATAATTTCTGAAAGTAAGACCATTCATTTTGTACGTCTTTTATTGTTAACTGAGGATCAATGCCATCAAATGTAGGTTTTTTTAAGTGCTGGTTTCTATCTCCTTCTCATGTTAGCTAATGTGTTATTGAGAATGATCGGTATGGTGAACTTATTTATTGTTATGCTTACAATTTGGGAGTCATTGTAAAGAGCTGGATAATTGGTTCAACTCACTGTAAAGAGTTGGAGAATTGGTTCAAGTCACATATATGAATAAAGATTAAATTGTTTTACTATAGAAAAGTTGGTATACTGGGTGTTTTGCGGGCTCTATCCATGTTATTGCTCTCACAGTAATATTAGTTGAACCTTCATCAATATTCTATTTTCCTTTGAAGTGCTCTTAAGAGTCATCATTAGGTTTGGCAAAGTTGTTTATTATTCCATGGTATTTTGATTCCAGTATCTTGAAGTTCTAGACTGTGAATCGGCAAACCACAACACATATTTTTCACTGTTGACTATCATCTATCTAGCGTTAGTATTTGTGAAGAGCTAAACCTCATATGGTTTTGCACCATGAAATTGTGAACTTCAGCGTTTGCATACTTTCTCTATTATCAATAGTTTCTACTGCAATTGTCTGAGATTTATTGTCAAGCATTTCTACTTCATGTATTTCCTCTTGTGGCTACACTTGAATCTAGTTGTATGACTCCATGCCTGCTCCGTGTATATTGTATTTCTGTACTCTGGTTCATCAGAATGTGTTGTACCTACACTGTGATAACTTAGTTGAAATTTTTGGTGCTTTTACAGTGTTTAATATTCTGTAGTTATGTCATATTGAGGAATTCCTTTCCATATCTGCAATTGTGACATTAAGGCTTACGGACCCCTTCTGATTATGAATTTCATTTACGTACAAACACTACTCTGACGTGCAACTTATGAGATAAAGTATTTTCAATGATCCTAATATCATATGCATTTGTAATCCTATAATATTCATCTGTTACCTTCACTGCAACTTGAGCGAATAGTGTTTCTAACTTCACTGCTTTCCTTGTTAGGGTGGGGAGGCAGGTGGTCAACATCCCATCTTTCATGGTGAGAGTTGACTCCCAGAAGCATATAGACTTCTCTCTCACAAGCCCATTCGGCGGTGGCCGCCCCGGAAGAGTGAAGCGAAGGAACCAGAAAGCAGCTGCCAAGAAGGCTGCTGGCGGAGACGGAGATGAAGAGGATGAGGATTAAACTTGAAAAGCTAGTACCAACTCTAGACATTGTTTGCCTTCTATTACTGCTACTAGTTTTGCTTAATTAAGTTTTTTGAACCTCGAATGTAGTGGATTTCGGTATACCATGTTGTTTCATTTCTTTGGTTTATTGTTAAATTAAACCTAGACTTTGTTGTTTTAAGATCAAACTACTCATATCCTGCTTGATGCAATTAGTGGTAGCAGTCGAATGATTGTCTTTATTTCATCTTGGGTTTTGCTAACGATTACGGTATATCGTGTCTCATTTCTTTGGTCCAGATAGGCATGCTCGACTTCTATACATCACACAATGTGAACAAACCTAACTGTGTAGAAGTAAAGTGTAGGCGGTTCGTTTTTGAACATATGGGTAGTTGTTCACTTGAAACAAAGGTCATTATTTGGAATAATTACGTAATCTATGTTGTAAATAAAGAGAAATTAATTGAAAGCAATAGCGAGATAGAGAAAGATAGAAAGTGAGAATTTCTTCTTTTATCAAACTTGTGTTACATTTCAATGGTTATAATATAGGTCTATTTATAGGTAAATTGATGAAATATTTTCATAATAAAATAATAATGAAATCAGTTATTTTCATAATAGAATAACAACTAATAAGGTAAATAATATTATTACAAGGGAGTGATGGTAACATTATAATTAAAGAATATAATCAAAATGGAAATGGTGAGAATACCATATTTTCATAACACTTTCCTTTGTATGTACATCACTTTATAATATTATGAGAGTTTTAGACATGTTGAAATACTATTTTATTAAAAATTTTATCAGGAAAATCCAGTGAAACAAAATCTAATAAAAGAAAAAGGAGTGTACGATATAAAACTCCCAAAAGAAATGACATATTCTCTTCGATGAACCTTTTAGGATGATACTATTTAAATTTTGTTAATAAAAACCCAATGAAACAAAAACCTAAGCAAAAAATATTTCATGATCTACTGGATTAAAAGTATTATAATATTTCGAATTTAATAGTATTTGAATGTGCTTTCAAGAGACTGCATCGTTAAAAATCTTGTCAAGAAAACCTAGTAGAACAAAACTTGATAGAATAGAAAAAGAGTGTAGTACGCTGTCGACGTTTGGATTTAGCTGATTAGGTTTGTTTCTGATCCAAGCTACAGTTTTGGGTTATTGTTGTATGATTGGCAAAACAAAAAGCAAGTAGAGGTGATGAGGTCAAGGAAGAAAAAAGAACACAGAGAATTTTAAGTGATTCGGCCCAAAAAGATGTCTACGTCCATTGTTCACTCTCTCACTATTTTGACAGAGTAAGGGTACTCAAGATATTGTCCTCTTTTTACAAAGAAAGTTCTCCCCTATTTATAGAGAATGAGATGGCTACAGTAAAACATAATAAAATAATGTACAGTAAGTCAATATTCCAATGATGAGTTACATTTAATACGGCTGATGGCGCCAAGTTAATTCTGTCCAAAGCTTGAGTTTAGGTGGCTAACCCATGTGAATTAGATGAGATCACTGTAACCCAGGCTGTAACCTCTGACTGGATTGTCGTACACGACACGCTTTGAGCTGTAATCTGCTTGACAGCTTTGACTTTTGTTGACTTGTGACTTGAGGAATGTAGCAGTGGCGAACTCTTCAACAAGCAGAATAGTCTGTCGAGTTAACGAGTAAATAAAGCTTGGGTAAACTAACCATCTTGAGAGTTACTGATATAGATCATAAACAAGCACTCTAGCGATCAGGAATATTAGCAATCAGTCGGCCTCGTAAGCGAGCAAATATGTGAATACGTGCAGACAGTCCAGAGGGGTTGTGCGGGCAAGAAGACGAGCAACCGACCAGTCCCATAAACGAGCTCAGTAATGAGCTAATAAATGATCGCAAAAGAAAAGCTGATGAGCGATCAAATACGCGAGCAGGATATCGAGCAGATCTCCAGACGGACAAACGAACAAATAAATGAACAGAAAGATGAGCAGAGAGATAGACCTTTTTGGACTTCCCTGTTGCTGTGTCCACTCTTTGGGCTTTTGCCAGCCCACTAAGTCTGATCGCGAAAATACCCATAACATACGCATATGTCCATATTGACTTAATGTACTCTTCATGAAAGAATGCTTCGTAATTAATCATATAGCTTACATAATCGACTCATTCCAATGCCATAAGTCAATTTTTCAAATGTTGATGTTGTTAATGTTTTGGTGAATAAATATGCAAGATTATCCGTAGAGCAAACTTGTTTAACATCAATTTGCATGTTTTATTAGAACTCATGAGTATAAAAGAACTTTGGTAAGATGTGTTTAGTTAAGTCTCCCTTGATATATCCTCCTCTAATTTGAGCAATATATGTAGCATTATCCTCATATATGATTGTTAGGGAATTTGATGCAATAGGTAGTTTACATATACTTTAGATCTGATAAATAACATATCTTAACCATATACATTCTCAGCTTGCTTCATATAAAGTGTAAGAATTTCATAATAGTTGGATGATGCAGCAACAAAAGTTTGTTTTATGGAGCGTCATGAAATTACTGTATCATTATAAGTAAAAAGATATCTAATTTGTGAACAAGCCTTGTGAGGATCTAAAAGATATCCAGCATCAGCATAACCAATCAAACATACACCACTAATAGATTTTGAATAGAATAAGCTCAAATCTGTTATTTCATGAAGATAACAAAAAATATGTTTGATTTCATTCCAGTGATGTCGTTTTGGTTTAGAGCTGAATCTGGTCAATAGATTTACTAAAAAAAAAATAATAGATCTAGTACATTATGCTAAATATAATAAAACATCAATTGCACTAAGATATGGTATTTTTAGACCAAATATCTGTTCATTATCTTCTTTAGGTCGAAATAGATCTCTTTTAGAATCAAGAGACTGAACAATCATAGAAGTACTTAAGGGATGCGTTTTATTCATATTGAAATACTTTAAGACTTTTTCAATATATACTCTTTGATGGATCAGTACTCCATGTGATTCATATTCGATCTCCGGACCGAGACATTATTTTGTTTGCCTAAAGTCTTTCATCTCAAATTCTTTTTTCAAATATTCAATAGCTTTTAGAAGTCTTTCAAGAGTTCTAATTAAATTCATATCATCGATATATACTGCTATAATTGTAAATCCAGATTTTAATTTCTTTATGAACACATATGGGCAAATAGGATTAATATATTCTTCATTTATCAGGCATTTGCTAAGACGATTATACAACATGCGCCCAAATTTTTCAATCCATACAAAAACCGTTGCAACTTAATTGAATAAACATGGTTGACTTTTGATTTATATGTTTCAGACATTTTAAGTCCTTCAAGAATTTTCATATAAATACCAAGATTAAGTGAGCCATATAAATATGTTATCACTATATCCATAAGATGCATTTGGAATCCTTTTGAGACTGCCGAACTAATTAAAAATTTAAAAGTAATTGTATCTATCATAGATTAATATCTTTCATCATAATTAATTTCTGGTCTCTACGAGAAACTTTATGCAACAAACTTTGCTTTATATTCTACAATCTCATTTTTTTCACTACTTTTCCATACAAATACTCATTTATATCTAACATGTTTGACGACTTCAAGCGTTTGGATTATATATCCAAATACTTTTTGTTTGGCTAAAGTATTCAATTCTGCTTGAATTGTATATTTCTATTTAGGTCAATCATGTCTTTGTTGACATTCATCAACCGTATGTGGTTCACAATAATCATTCATAATTTGAATAACAAATGTATATGAAAATATACTGTCGCTGATTGTTTGATCACAATTCCACATATCTCCTCAAAATTCAATGAAATTTTTTTATTTTTAGAATTTTGTAGCCCTGCAAGGGTTTGTACCTCTTTGATGGTTTCAATCTCTTCAAGGACTAGGTATTCTTTTGAATATGATTTTTTAGAGGATGTGGATTTTGTAATTTGAGTATAATCGTGATTTTTCATTCTCTACTTTTGGGGAATACTATCTTTTGAACCAACTGGTTTGCAATGCTTCCAGCTTGCAGTACATGATTTATTTACTGCATTTTGATTACATTTTTCTATAAGAATAATTATTCTAGTTGGTGCATTGATAATTGGTATATATGATTTTGTTACTCTAGCTATATTTGTAAATGCATCTTGTGATTGATTTGCAATCATCTGAAGATTAACTATCGTTCGTGCTTCATTTTCACATTGGGTGATATGAAAATCTAGATGGGATATTATTGTCACATTCCATAAGAGTTATTTTTCTCTCTAATAGTGACATTTTTCTCATATTTTTCTTCAAGAAAAATTTTTCCTCCTCCTAATAGTAGAAAAGTTGTCTCATCAAAATATCAATATGCAAAATAGGTAGTAAAAAGATTACGTGTCACTGGCTCAAAATATTTGATAATTAAATGTGAATTAAAGCATACATATAGGTCCACATATGTCTTCTTGAATTCTTTGTAGAAATGATGAAGAACTCAAAACCAACCTTAGAAATGGATGATTTAACCATCAATTTTCCTTACGAACAAATAGTACATATATTCTAATTAGATGATAGAATCTTTAGGTTTTTTAATAGATGTCCGTAAGAATTTTCAATAATTTTATGCATCATAGTAGATCTTGGATGACTAATACTTTCATGTCAAAGTTGAAACATTATCGTTTTTGAAAGTTTCTGGTTCAAAACTACATATGTTTCAATTGATTTTATAGTTATACAATCTAATCCAGATGAAAAAATTTTGAGCTTTTCTATAATGAACTTCTGACCTAAAATAATTCTAATGATATATAAATATTCAACATTTTTCTCATTTGTAATTTTAATATAATATTTATTACTATGTATATCTTTGAAATTGAATAAATTTCTTCTAAAACTACGTGAGTATAATGCACTATTTATACATAATTTGGTACTATTTGTTAACAAGATAATGGCTCTTCTAGAATCTTTTATGAAGTCTGTAAGACTTGATATAGTATTTACTTTAATTTTGGTCACTAACAAATTTAATAAATATTTCTTATTATAAAAAATAGTATGTATTGTTGCACTGTCGACGATACATATATATGCACCTTCCCCTTTGAAAATAGATAATTCATCCATATCCATACTTCATTAAAGAAACCATATGTTAGTACATCATTAATAACAAAATACAAAGCAAAAGTTATCTTCCTTCTTGTGAGTACTTACATAATTTCTAGGTAAAAAGACACAAAAATAAACATGATAAATTGAAATAGGCAATTTCCTAATCAGTATTGATGTCACCAATTGAGTAATCTTTTTTTGCATTATTAAGAAAATCTGACTCATCTAGACTTGTGATGTTTATGGGGTAATTATCTATCTTTTTAAAAACAATTAACTCTTTAAAAGTCGTTATTTATATGATGATAATTATATATAGTTTGAGTGTAATATTTGAAATGATCATAATCTTTCATTATTCAATTCAAGGAATAATAATTTTACAACAAAATTTATTTTTCATACTTGTCTATGTAATGAATAATTTATTTATTATCATTTACGTAAATTGTTCTTCATAAACAATCACTCGGGTTAATATATTAGCAATAAATATAAAATCATTTGGATATACAATTTTTAAGTAAATGATCTTTTGAACTTCAGGTTCACATGACTTATACAATAATCGTCATAATGAATGATGCACACCAATTGTAATTTCATATCGTTAAGAATTTTATCCTTATTCTCCTCTTAATGACAATACAATTTAATTACTGGCTTTATTTTGTTATTCTTCGTGAACTTATTTGTATCATCATAATGTCCAGCTAGGATTTATTTATATTATCATAATGTCTTTCTAGGACTTAATTATACTATTTTACTTTCCTTAGGGAATTATTAGACTATCATATTATTCTTTAATAATTAAAATGTCATATAATATCCTTTAAGGCCCAAACACATAATGTCCTTCAGGGATCAAAATATAATATTAGCTATTGTCCTTCATGAACATTCATTAGGTAAGCATCTTCAAGGTTTTATAATGGATATCCATATTATTTCTAATAATTTTTAATCATATTATACTTATAATCTGTTAACGTCGGAAAATTGTTTCCTTAATCAACGAGGTTGTTTTCGGGCCCAAGCTGTAGTTTCGTACGGTCAACGGAATGCATGTAAAGCAAAAAGGACCAGGAGAAGAGGTTAGAGACGAGGAAAGAAGACACAAAGGATTTTTAGAGTGGTTCGACCCAAAAAGATGCCTACGTCCACTATTCACTATCTCACCATTTTGGCAAAGTAACGACACTTAGAATTCGGATCCTTTTACAATGAAAATCATCCCCTATTTATAGAGAAAAGGGACATGCTACAGTAAAACAGAATAAGACAAAAGATATACAGTTAACTACAGTTACAACGATGGACAGCTTTTAATGTGCCGGAATTCCAATTAATGCGGCTGACAGTGCATTAAATGAGGTCGAATACACATTAAATGCGACTGAATCCGTCGCATCCGAGGTCTGTCCAAGGGAGATTTTTAGAGACTGGCTCGAATATGTCATGATGGGTTGTCGAGATTTTGATCACAGCTTCTGGTGGATATAGCGTGCATGGCACGTCTTGGAACTGTACTTTGCATGGCACTTTTGACTTCTGTTGACTCGGGACTCTTAGGAGCAAGGCGGGGGTGGATCTTCCAGCAGATGAAATGTCAAGTCAGTTAGGAGACTAGATAAATCTCTTATAAGTATGACTACCTAGAGAGTCGAGGAGACGGATTGCGAGTCAACACCGCGAGTGAAAGAGATTTAGCGATCAGTCTAGATGGATCATCTTGGATGAGGAGGACTTATGAACATGTCTGATGGAAGACTCCCTCTTGGCGGATATCTTGAACGGACGGAATCGACGATCAGACAGGCGGTCGATCATGGCGGATAATCTGGCGAGCAGGCTTAACGGACACGGCCAGCGGCCAGCGGTCAGCCTGAGCGATGAGAGCTAACGGTCAGCGGTCAGGACCAGTGGGCAAACTGAACAAACAGAACTGACGGTCAAGATGGCAGATAGAGATAGCGGTCAGAGCCAACGTTCAGAATTGGCGCCTGCGGTCAGAACCAACGATCAGTCTGAGCATAGGCCATCAGCGGTCAGATTGAGCGTAGGTGTTCAGCGATCACAAATGGGCCCTCCGTCAGGAAGGCGGATTGGGAGAGATGATGAATTATTGGGCCTTTGAGCTACTGGGCTTGCACTATAGATCTCTCTGGGCCCGATTATTCTGATCGCTAAATTATCCACAACATGATCATATGATAGTTTCAATCGTAAAACATGCTTATGACATGTGAGAATATAAATAATAAAATATAATTTTCGTAGTGTATATAGATCCTTTCAGGATCTATTAAACTAACAAAGTGCCATTTATACAAAATTATTATTTTTTTTGCACTTTGTAATATATAATTTGTTCTTCTGGAATCTTCATATATAATTGGTAAAAGATTAATATAATATTTATGTATATTTCAAGTATACAACTATTATAATTTTATATTTCATGAATATCGTGCACTTTTCTTTGTTTGTGTGAATTCCATTTTTTGTGGTTAAAATTTATTATGATCACCAAAACTTTATTGATCATAATCATCATCACGATTATTAGATGAATTAACATTCACTTTAAAAAGTGATATGGATTAATCTAGTCATGCGAGATAAATTAGTTTTCGCTTCATAATCATTAACATTATATTCAAAGGAAATTTCTATATAATAAATTCCTTATGAATATCTAAAACTTTAGGTTATCAAAAATTTCATATTTTTAGAATTTCAAGTCTAAAATCATGATAACTTCAGGTTTAATAAACTAAACTCTAGAATTTTTAGTTCTGTTAATTGAAATCCAGAACTTCAAGTGCTAATTAAATTTGTTCAGAACTTCAGATTCTGATAATGTATAATAATAATAAGGGAAAATCCTAAAAAGTTATCTCACCTTTGATAGATTATTAATTTTTCCTCATGCGGTTTCATTTTTATCTAAAATCTCTCATTTATTACAAAATTAATAGAAAAATTGGACAACAACTAAAAAGACACTTTTAACCCTCAAATTTTTATTTAAAAAATAAAATAATTATAAAATAATATTTTAAATAAAAAATTATAAACTAATAAAAAATTAAAAAAAAAAAAAAATTGGAGGTCCAAATTGGATCTCGATTGGATCTCCACTAACTATTACATCATCATCAACCTTCAGACCCACTACCAATAATAAACAAACACAACCATCACAGATAAACATATCAACAACACAATCAATATACCAAAGATTAACAACAATAAATCAAAAAACTCATGTTGAACAACAATCAAATAATAAACCTGCAAAGACTGAAAAAATAAAAAAATCATCAAACATCATCAATGATAGAACTCATCCTAACTCCTCTCTCAAATCCGGGAAAATTATGTAAAAACTGGAATCTTTCTTATTGAAATCTAGATTTATAGAAAATCATTTGAAATAATCATTATAATTCTAATAATCATTTTGATCAAAATATAAACAAAACAAAAATCTAATTAATTGAAAAATAATATACACTGATGTAAAAATGTTTGTACTTAAAAATAATATTAATGCATTCTACCATCACTATTGGTCATTCTCGCGATCTGTAATAATTTGTGTGAATCTACGATGGATACCTAATAAAATGAGTTTCATAAAAGAGTGAGCATTAACGTCAGGTAAGTGGATATAACTTTTCTAAAAGTATTTCTGAATAAAAATATATCAAGTTACTGGTAGTAATGAATAATTCTTAATGGTTAACACACATTTATGTTTGAACAATGAAACCGAATTTAAATCTTATATCATAATAAAATTGTAAACATCTGTATGAATAATTTTTAAAAACTTTATTAAATATAATCTGCATAAAACTTTTCTAAAAGCAATAAGAAATCATTCTGAATCTGCTCTGTAAAACTTGAAAACTATCAAAATCTTATAACACTATAAAACAAAATATATATTCTTTCTTACTAATTTATCAATAATATTTGAACAACTCATTAAATCTATTTTATAAATATTCTTATATCATTTCTATACTCTTTCATCAAATCTATTTCTGTAAACTAATTTTTTGTAAATATTTTTCCGTATTGATCAAACTCAAATTATAACATCTGTAATAAGACAATTTATACCAACTATTACCTAGAGAAATCTATCATAGGTGGTGCAGATGCTCAACACACATGCGGAACGAAAAATAACATCTATCATACACCTGTTGGATGACTCTATGACTCCTTAGACATATGTTAACACGTGCTAGGAACTCTCTCGAACTTACACACGTGAAGTCTACTTGACCGTTAAAGGGAAAGGGTACAATCTTGGTGTTCTAAAAGTTTTATTTCAATCATTTTAAAATCTTAAATCATTTTCATATACAAATTATATATTTCTATTTATGAATATAAATAGAATTCTTAATAATTATTCTTCTCAAACATAAATAAATAATATTTAAATTATTTTGAAACTAGTCATATAATAAACTCAAGCTGGAAGACAATAAATTCTGATTGGAATTTTAAACATGTAAACATATATACCTATATAATTAAATTCTAATTTCAAACTTATAGCAAAATTAATAATTCAGAAATTTAATTAATTACCAAATAATTCATTTCTAATGATCCATAATTAACAAAATTTAAAATAAAATCCTAAATAATCAATTTAAAATAAATAAAACGATTCATTCTTGCTCAGATTTAGATCTAAAACGGATTCCCATTAAATTTCTCATAATTCTGGATTTATCCTAAAAATCACATAAACTCAATTTAGAACTTATTATAAAATTTACTAATTTTCTATATTTCAAATTTTATTGAAATAAAAATTACTTATCTAAATAAATTAAACGCCCAAATATTTAGATTACCCACATAGAATTTTCTCCTATTGTTCTTCTCTTTTCTTCTCCCTTCTCTTCTTTTCTCCTCGCCATTTTCTTTATTTTCTTGCTGTCAAACTCATCCTCTATGTGTTTTGGGCAAAGTCGAAGGTTCATCTGGACGTTGAAGGCATCCAGGTGATCATAAGGATCACTGTGCCCGTTGTATTGAGGAATTTTGGGGAGTTTGAGTCTCCTTAGGAGAGGTTGCCCTTCAACCTCTCTAGCGAGAGGAGCTCTTTCCTCAGGTTGATCGTGCTGGTTAGGAGAGTCAGAGTGTGCTTCGAGCTGCTGGACTCTCTAAAGGAGTTCCTTTAGCCTTTGATCCTGAGGCATATACTCTTTTCTGAGCTGGTGACCTAAAGAGCCGTGACTTGAGACATTCCCCCAATTTCGCGAGCTGACCAATTGGTGCGACTTTGCCCGCTGCTGATGTTCTGCTTCTTTTTCTCAAGCTCGGCGATCAGCAGTTCTTGGAAGAGGATTAGAAGGGCGAGCTGATGCTTTTCCTGTTGCTGATGGGAAGTATCGGCTTTTGATCTGGGCATGTTCTGCATGTGGGCTTTTGCCAACGCCCTTAATATGTCCGCGAGCTGCTGCATTATACCTTGTAGCACTTCCTGCTACTGGTGCATCTCTTGAAGCTCCCCAGTTGCTGGGGATGCAGGAACTAGCTGGCAAGGGGCTGAAAAAGACTCTCTTGCAGCAACTCTATCTATGTAGGCATGAGATGCGTTAGGTTACTGTTCTGTTTGCCGTTCAGGCCTGTCAGTTACGGTGTTGCAACTCCTGGTTCTTCCTCTTGCCATGGTTGCTAGAAACTGAGAAAGAAATACAGTTTGGGCCCTCTTTTTAGCCTCAAAATATTGATGTAGAATAATGATCAACTGGGTTCTTTGAAGCACAGAACTGCAAATTAATTGAAAACAAATAGAAATGAGTGAGAAGAGGTAAAGAGGAAGAAGAATAAATAAGGTTTTACTTAGTTCAGCCTTAAGAATGGCCTACGTCCACGGCATCGGCTCCAGTGAGGAGAAGCATTCACTGTTATTCCGTTTCTGGTTTGAGTTACAACGAGAGAGGGCGAGAGAGTAGAAAATCAAAGACCAACCTCTTTTACAATGATTTTGTTTCTAATTATAGAGAGGGAGAGGTACTACAGTTGTAATATAATATAAAATAATTAATTACATTTTCCCAAAACTGACACCTATTAAATGCTGGGTCAAATCTCGTAAAATTCAGGTCTTGATTTTGGTAGTTGCATATTACCCAATTTGCGCTGCTACCATTCTGAGAATGACATCGTGCACGTCACTCTTTTTCACGAGCTGATTCTGCGCTGGACGGGCTTAAGCTCGTCCAAAATGAGTTGAGCTGATGGACGAGCTCATGGGAGAAGCTGATTGGCTGATGGAGGAGCTCATGTAAGGAGCTCATGAGCTGATGGACGAGCTCATGTGATGAGCTGATAGATGAGTTCATGCTAACCAGTTGGGCTTCTGCCTGCTAGGCCGGTTCATTGGATTATTTTCGTTGGGCTTTTACCAGCCCATTTAGACAGTCAAGAAAATACTCATAACAATAAATATGAATAGTAAGTAAATAATTTATAATGAGAATTTATTTATTTACCTAGATTGTACTGATAATATGTAGTAAATCAAAGAAAAATTAATTGAAAGTAATAAAGAGATAGAGAAAGATAGAAAGTGAGAATTTCTTCTTTTATCAATCTTGTATTACATTTCAATAGTTATAATATTGACATATTTATAAATGATAGAATATTTTTATAATAAAATAATAAAAAAAATATTTTCATAATGGAATAACAACTAATAAGGTAAATAATATTATCACAAGAAAGAGGTGATAATACTATAATTAAATAATATTATCAAAATAAAAGTGGTGATAAGACCATACTTTATAATAATCTAATCTGAGAAAATTTGGCGTTCAAATATAAGGAAAATTGAGTTAGAAATATGAAAGCTTAGTATTGATTTTTTGTGTGGAAGATGTAGACGGCCGAACATAACAACAAACTGTTACGTCATGAAGCTGTTTCGTGGCAAAACTTTTTGACTCTCAATCTTACACGCATTCAACATCTCTTATAAAGCTATAACCAAATCAGATCTGATCTATCACGTGATAACCACACATCACGTTTAACGTCTGCTTAATCGCACAATTTTACGACACTTGTTCCCCAATATCCGTACGTCCCACCCCACAACATATCACACCTCGCCACGTGTTCTCTCTTTGCAAGCCTTCGTTGATGTGATGTGGCACCCAATCCTATTGTCACACTTCATTTTGGTTTGAACGTTGCCGCACTCGGATCATTTCGTTACCTAACCGATTTTTTATTATCATCTTAAATAAAGATAAACTCAACTGTGCCACTGTTTATATAAGCATGGTTCGTTTAGAGCATCATTTAAGTAAATTAAAATTATACACTCAATTTTAGTACAAATGGTCGTACATATCTTTAACTGTTAAAACAGCCATGGACACCATTTAATTTTAAATAAAACCAAACCGATAAAAAAAAAAAAAAATTGAAATGAAAATCGAACTGAATCGTATCAATAAATTGAACCAAACCAACTTAGCTCAATTCAATCACTTTTCTATTTAGACCGTTTTTATTTATTTTTAATTGTGAGCCTTTTATACCTAATTTTTTAATTTCGGATCAGGTCAATTTTTTCTACCCAAACTGAATTGAAACTTAAAAAATTTGATTTTTGACATCAAAAATTGAATCTAATCGAATACAAGTTGAAAAAATTCGATTTTTTTTTATTTGATTTGGATTGGTTCGGTTTGGTTCCCTTTTTTTTAATCCACCCCTTCTATTAAGGTAGTGGAGACTCAATTTCAATCGAATCTCTTAATTGTAGGAATAATTTTCTAAATCTCTATAAGTTCGAATAGAGATTTAATATTTTCTGTAATAATTTTTAGATAAATTTTTAGAAAGTGTAGTATTATTTTTTTTTTTCAAAATAGTAATGTTATATAACTCAAAAAATTATTCAAATTTATTATTAAATAATATAGTAAATTTATGTATATTTATCATTCATAAATAAATGATCTTAAAATTAATATAGTAATTATAAATTAATTTATTATATTATTTAAATAAAATTTTTGAATTAACTTTTAAAAAGTGTGACATTTTTCTTTTGCAAAGTATTATTGATAATTTGTAATGGGTGACAAGATTTGAATGGATCATATTCCAATGTGTGTCCCCACGCAATCCTAGAATTATATTGTTAAGCAAAAAAAATATCAAGCTCCCAACGGAACTGACCTGGCACAAGGGAATGCGGTGACGTGGCAAAAAATTAAGGGTTGTCAAAACTTGTTGCTAACCAAACGGCAACGGTTTCTTGGCCAAGTTATGATCACCACATGTCTGACTAGTCAACGTCTGTGCACGTGTCACCCACTCAAGCCATCTCGCCGATCACGTAACCCCATCCAAAACGCACCGTTTTATACCTCGCTTCACTCTCCAACCATATATAAACACACACAGGTGACACCGCAACCAAAAATCTGGTTCAATCAATCTGTAAATCAATGACAGTGAAACCAGCACGCAAGATGATCAACCAAGATTATGCGCCGTCGTCAATGGACGCCGTTCATCGGCGAGTCAGCGAGAAGATGAAGAAGGTTGCTTTCACGACGGAGGAGGCGGAGGAGAGCGGCGGCTCGTCGACGGAGGAGGTGGAGTCGCCGAAGTCTGTGGCGAGATTCGCGAGGAAGAAGGCGGGGTTCGTGCAGCACAGCCAGGTCCTGAGAGTCAAAGAGGAGGAGATGATGTTCTTCGCTGCGGAGGATATCACTCTCATGACCAAAGAACCACCGGAGACAACCACCGCCGCCGGTGATCGCTACCCGAAGCGACGACTCAACGTCGTCGTTTTCTCAAAACCGATGTTGCCTTGCTCGCCTCTCAGCGGCAAGACTGACTCCACCGTCGGAGCCGCCTTGCACCACTGAAGTAATTATAATAGGTATATCGTGTTTCGCTGTTTGTTTCCCAGAAAACATCAATATTTTGCCGCGAAAATGATTTTCAAAAAATGATAAACAAATCGGGTTTGGACCCGGTAGCAAAAGAACCGTATTTGGATTTGACCCGACCCGTTGTTAATGTTTTGCTGCTGTTTGTTTTGGCCAGGATGGAACTGGAAGAGATGGGTCGATCTAGTCATAGCTCGTGACTCGGAAGTCGGAAAATAGTTGGATCTTTAGGGTTCCTTTTTTTCTTCCTTTTTTGGTTTCTTTGGATTTTGTAGCTGTACAACAACTCAGTTTTCTACCACCAAGTAAATCTCTTTCGATAAAGATACCAAGATCCAGATTCAAAAATGTAATTAAAATATCAAAAATATTTAGAGATAGATATAGAATATATGGGGTATTGTTATCTACATATAAGATTTTTTTTTTTTTCAGCTGTGCTTGTGCATAAAAGTATGTGTAATAATTAGTTAAATATGTTTTTGAAAAAAAAGAATTCGTTAATAATTGGTTAAATATTGTTATCTTCAAAAAAATATCTGTTTTAATATCTCTGTTTTTGTAATAAAATTTTTGGTATTTTTTTAGTTTATATATAAATTTTGAAACTCATTATAAATTTTGTAGTTGATTTTTTAGCTTTTTAACATTTCTGCAAAATTATTAGAAATTTCTTTGACAATTATTTTAGACAAGATGTTTCATAAATTTCTAGATAATATAATATTAGTAGTAGCATTATTGAGTATAATTTCCTACCTCATATGTTAAATCACAATTATGATGTGTGTTATATCACAAAATAAGAAGTATCTTTTGAAACTTTCAAGGCTTCAATTGTGAAATGACAAGCTAGCACTTAGCTTCGAAAATTTAAATTTATCTACAGGACGAGATATATAATTGCTGAATACATATATATATATTTGGCATATAATTATTGTATAGTCGCGAGAGAAATAAATTATCTATAAATAATATTTTTTATTTTTAAAAAAATCAATATTAAATGGAAAAAAGATTTATTAAAATATATCTAAATTAATAATTAATTTAGATTAAAGTTTGGTTGAGAATTACGGAGATCAATAACTGATTCAATTGATAACAACTAATAAATAAGAAAGGAAACTGCATCTATAAAACTTGCATAATAATTTGCATAAATGCTAGACAGTTTAGCTAAACTAAACTGATTATTGGCTATAATTTCAAAGGTGATATGTTAAATCACAAACTATTACTCGATTGCATGGTAAATCACGAATTATTATTTGATTGAAGCTGTGGATACTACAAAAGAGAATCCGGTTATGATTTTATGATTGTTAGCGGTTCTCTTTCACAATCGTCATAGTTATCCGCAAATATTTCAAATTGAATTATATTTATTTTTTTTCTTATCATCATTTTTTCTTTTACTATTTATAAAAGCAACAAAAAAAACAAAAATCCTTACTATCATATTTTAAAAGACTATTTTTTTTTACAAAAAAGGATTTTTTTTTTTATACATCTTATTAAACAATAAAGGAAAAAATTATTATTCATTAACTATGAGAGAGAAAAATGCACATAAATCCTTTAAAGTTCAAATTTTGGATGTGTATTCTTTATTTAACATAAAGTTTGTTGTAATATAATAAATTTTAAGAGGCTGAATTCAATTTAAATTTTTTAAAATGTTTATGAAAGTCTATTTGTATTCTATCAAAAGTTTTACAAAAATTTATTAAATTATAAATGTATTCAATTTAAACTTGTGTTTTGTTAAATTTTAAAATGAAATTTAGGAATTAAAAATAATAATAATAATTGTCTTAGTCTTATTACACTCCATCAAAATTTTTCATTTAAAAAAAAAAAAAAAAACTATCAAATTCTACCAAACTCTAAATTAAATATACTAAAGGGCAGTTTGTCTTTCTATTTATAACTTCATGACGTTGAATTGGTCCTATAAAATTATTTATATTTATTTATTTATTATTTTAAATAATCAAATAATTTAAAATTATTCAAAAATAATTAAAAAAAAAGTAATTCTCAACTTTTAACTTAATAATAAATTACTTAAAGATATTTAAAAGATTCTATTTCAAATCTATCATTCCCAAAATAACATATTTTTAAATTTGTTCTAATTTTATATTATATATATTTTTTTCCTTCATACTTTCAAGCAATATATTTGGCAAAAAAAAAAAAAAAAAAAAAAATCTAAATATATCTCATTTCAAATTGTTTTGAAATTAAACTACTATACTTAATTTATAATTTAAGCATATATTTTTTTAGTTGTTTTCTTAAATATATTAGTATATTTAAATATATAAAATTTTCAATTCTACTCTAATTTTAATGATATTTTAATTATGAATAAAATATTATTAACATGTACATAAAAATATTTTATAATTTATTAAATTATTATTTTTTTAAGTTGTTTGTATCACATCAGTTAAAATTACATAATAATAAATAGTAAACAAAGTATGGATGGTAAATTATTGAATTTCATACAATTTGAATTTTTTTTTTAAAAAAAAAAAATAAATTTACAATATATTCAGACATTAAAAAACAAACAAACAAATATCTTATTCAGATTTTATATTTAAATTATTATTCAGTCTTTCGTAAGGAATCTTTAGACTTTGTATATCTTTAGATTTTGAGTGCAATATTGGACCAACTTTTCTTTTAATTTTCATCCATTTCCCATATATATATATATATATATATATAGAAAGAGAGAGAGAGAGTTTTTATAACCAAGTATATCTGATTTTAAAATGTAAAGATAAACCAATTAAATTCATCTATTACATTCTTTATTTTAAAATAAATTTTTCTTCCTATTTAATTCAAATTCAATTAATGAATTTGATTGCACTACAATAAAACATGTTATTCATACTTAAATATCCATACTAGGGCATTAAAGGCCCAATATGGATACAAATTTTTAATAAAAAAAAATTAAATTGAATTATCCATATCGAGCATTAAAAGCCTGATATGGATAACATTTCTTTATTATATTTAAAAAAAATGTAAGTCAATTATTCATATCAAACACTAATGATCCGGTATAAATAATATTTATTTTTATTTTTTTAAAAAAAATTAAATTTAGTTATCCATATTGAGTATTGATGGCCTAGCATGAATTATCATGTTTTTTTTTTTTAAAAAAAAATTTTAGCTAAGTATCCATATTAGGCTCGATATGAATATTACTTTTTTCTTTAAAAAAAAATAAAGTATTTTATTTTTAATTTTCTATACAAGACATTTAGTGACCTGCTATAGAAAACCTGGTGATGATAGGGCCGCATATCTTCCCCTACCTCTTCCTCCCCACTTCATTGACCGTTCATCGCTCCGGTTGCCATGTCATTCATTGTCGTCCGTCTTTGTTGCCTATTCGTTGTCGGTTAATCTTCTCTCTTCTTCTTTTTCTTCTTCTTCTTCTCATTTTCTTTTTTTTTCTTCCTCTTCTCTTCTTATTCTCCTTTTCTTCTTTCCTTCTTCTTCTTCTTCTGTCTGCATGACAACCAAACTTATTACTGCAGTGAGGCCGCCAACATGGCCTTTCTGTCATTGCTTTTTTTTTTTTTTCATTCTCATTTTTTCACTTCTTTTCTTTTGTTGCAGCTATTGTAGAGGACTGTCGCCATCCAACACCATCGTACTTATCGATCTACTGCTCTTTTTGATACGACCCAAACCAGATCTTCTTTAGGCTAGTATCTGGTAGTCCTCGCCTGACACTCTATCGGACTTCTCTTAACCCTATAAGCGACTTAAAGAAATCCGTGGAGCAAACCCTGAAAACTTACCTGTTTACCTTTACTTTAAATTCACTTTGATCGTATTGTTTAAAACTTGATAGGGTTGATTCATTTAATTTCAAATTTTCCTTCCATTTAAAGTCATAAAAGTGGTCATTTTACATACAAAATCTGAAATCTTTTTAATGGAAAACCGGCAGCATAACGACAAGAACTATAAGGTTTTCAATTTCCTGCAATAAAAATACACTCATAAAATTTCATATCCACAACCCAACTTCTTATTCCGTAATCATATATCTCAACAACCATTCATTCGTTTTCATGAAAGACACAATTGAAGATAAAAGGATTTCATATCATAAGAGGCTATACAAAATATTTACATCACAAAATTGTCATAATACATGTTCTTAGTTAGAGTCACAAAATATGTGAAAGTGATGCATGCACTTAGTTCTTCGTTTAACAAAAGTGCTGTAAATCAATAATTATGCATTAACAGTATATATATATTGCATTAAAGCATGAAAAAAAAATATTGAACAGCGTACCCGTCCTTCAGCAAATTTGATCAAGATTTCGTGTTGTTCAACTGGGTTGGAATTCAATCACAAGATATGGAAAGAAAACTCAATTGACAATTGTAAATTACCTTGCCTTGTTTTCCTTTGCCTTTGTTTTGTATTCTGCTCTCTCTGGTTTCTACTACGTGCTTGTTTTTCACACACACACACACTGATTCCCGTCATGTTATATTTGCATCAGTATGTAACTGCCATGTGCAGTTATAAAACCACCCAAAACTTCTATAAAACTGCTAATAGCAGTTAAATGATCTGATCCAACCAGATATTGGATCCGGGTTTGAGTCTTTGGGTCATCTTGGGTGAACTCGACCCAAGCCCATATAACCCAACATCTCCCACTCACACAAGATGGACCAAACAAAACTAACAGAGAAAACACTAGTGACTCCTTTATAATAAGAAGTACGGGCATTCATACAGGTAAATACATTGTGTAACCTATGAACAATGAAATTTGTAATAGGACTTTTTAAATCTCAATTGTATTTCTATACAAGAGATTATCAATTGTTCATTATTATGTCTTAGATTTAATGGAATTTTATTTGTTCAAACATATCGATCCCTTTAACACAACATGCTTGATTCTTTAATATTTCATATAATTACAATTGTGATTCCAAATCACAATTTGTCGACATGTAAATATATGAAAAATAAATTCATTAAATCTTCCTATCTCACTTTTATCTGTTGGTCAACAAAAATGACTGACATCATAAAAATGTCTCATAGGTCGCATTATCATAACCATAGAAAACACACTAATGATACAAGCATTACTTCGTTACTTTGGATAAAGTGAATAGTCACTGAGGACATAAGTAGAAGTTTTATAAACTTCAATAGAACTTACATAATGAGGAATTAGGGATAAATTCACTCATTTTTCATGTCGGTCATAATAAGCACATGCGGTATGAAACGTATGTTACAGTGAATCTTGCCCCTCAATAGGGATGCGTATGTCAATTATATTTATATTATTCACTGTATAGATTTCAGTTCAGACGCTCTCCTAACGTCTAACCTGAGTTTCAAATAATCGCTTTCTAAGCGCCACTTATTAAGAAACTCATATCTGGCTTAATCAGGTTTTCATGATGGTGGGGATACATCACGAGTGGTTTTATTATCAATGTTTAGTGTAGAACCTCATCTTAGCTATTGCCAATGTGACATTTCATATATTCTAAGTCCTTGAGAGAATAATCACCAATTTATTTTGTAAAAATATATGTGTCTCATCTTGGCTTACTATCTTTACAACCAAGGGAACTGTACTTGTAAGAATACCAGCCTCCAACCTAATGACATATTTTATATAATTTGAGTGAAATGGATATGTGCTAGTATTATGTAATAATTCAATGTATTTATTCATAAACAGATATAGTTCAAAGTGACAATTACAACATTATAATCTACGCAGACCTAAAGACCTAGTATGTGACTTGAAAACATCTCTCGTCATAACTTTTGTAAGCGGGTCAGCAACCATCTTATGCGTAGATATATATTTGATTATTACATTTCTTTTTGTCACTATATCTCTGACAAAATTATATATAGTCTCTATATGCTTTGATTTACTGTGATATTTCACATCTTTGGTATAAGCAATAGCTGCCTGACTATCACAATAAATTGTAACCGGCTTCTCCGCATCAACTTCTAAAATCAGATCTTCTAAAAATCTCTTAAGCCATACTGCTTCTTGAACTGCTGCTGAACACGCTATAAATTCAGCTTTCATGGTGCACAACACAATACATGATTGTTTCCTACTACTCCAAGAGATAGCTCCTTAGCTGAGTAAAAATGTATAATCTGAAGTAGATTTTCGCTCATCCAAGTCACCTTCCCAATCTGCGTCTGTAAACCTAATCAGACGCAAATTACCACCTTGGTAGCAAAGGGAGTAGTCTGCAGTCCCTTTAAGATATGCTATTATTCTTTTCACGGCGATTCAATGTTTCTGACCAGGATTTGATTGATATTTACTAATCAGTCCAACTGCATAGCAGATATCAGGTCTTGTACACATCATAGCGTATATGAGACTTCCAATAGCACTTGAGTAAGGAACTCTTTGCATTCTTTCACGCTCTTGTGGAGTCTTAGGGCACATTTCAAGACTGAGAGTTTGTCCCTTCGAGATAGGAGTATCCATAGGCTTACAATCTGCCATATGGAATCGTTCGAGGATCTTTTTAATATAAGACTCTTATGATAGAGCTAGCATTCTCTTTGAACGATCTCTTTTGATCTTAACTCCTAAAATATAGGCAGCTTCTCCCATGTCTTTCATTTCGAAAGTTAAAGATTGTAAAACCTAAAACCGTGTTCGTCGGAGAGCGAAATATTTTTTCGATGGATCGCGTTCGCTCGGAAAAATATAATACTCGAGTCCGGGAATACTCGGAATATTTATTTTAAAAGAATAAAAATAAATTCGAGTTCGTGAAAACGGATTTGCAATATTAAAATAATTCCATGGATGCGAACCCAAGATTTATTTAAAAAGCAGATTCCAGGACGGCCGGACGGAAACGGAATCCGAGTTTGGAAATTAAAGCGAGAAGGCATGAGAAATAAAATAAAGAGAATGCATGCTGGTGACACGTGTCACACATGCAAGAAAGGAGCAATGACAAGTGTCTAAATGAAAGCAATTTTATATTGTTAAAGTTGATAAACAAGTGAAGGAAGTTGAAATAAAACAAGTAATAAAAATTGAAAAAGGGAAAGGATTATGTCAAGCTCGGTCAACAGCTTTTCATTTTAAAAACAAAAGCCAATATCATTCAGTCAACATTTCCTTCATTCCAAAACCGAGAGTGAAACAAAGACAAAGAGAGAGAGATCGAGTGCATTCCTAGAGAGATTCGGCCATCCTTCATCTGTCATTCAGTAAAGCAAACGAGAGAGGAACAGCTGCTCGTGGAAGAAAAGCTGACTGAGAGCATCTGAAGCAAAGAAGATTAGACCAGATCTGAGAGAAATCTTCAATCCAGCAGCTGCATGCAACCTCTGAGCGAGCTAGGAACCAGCTGGAGCAAGCAGATCGTGCATGCAAGCAAGGTGAGATGGTGAGCTGCTGTCACCGAGAGAGGAGCTGCTGTCGCCGTTGCAAGCTTGCTGCCGTGAGCTGACCGACTGCCGTTGCTGTGTGCTGTTAACGTGAGCCACTGCTGGCGAAGGGAAGGTGCTGTCATCCTTGCTGCTGGCGTGAGAAGGCTGTGCTCGAGCTGCTGTTGCCATGCTGTCTTGCTGCCTTGTGCTAAACGAGCTGGCCGTTGCTGTCGCTGCCTTGCTGTCGTGCTCACGTTGCTGCCGTGTCGTCGTTGCAAGCTACCGTTGTCCAAGCTGCTGCCGAACAGATTGTCAGGCCAAGAATCCATTTCAGAACTGAAACGAAGCATCATCAAAGGGGACAGCTTGCTGCCGAGAACGTGCGAGAGAGTCGTCGCTGTTCGGAAGCCGTTTCGAAGCGGAGAACAGCTCGCTTCTTGGGTAAGTGCTGCCCACTCCGCTTGTGTAAATGTTTCGAGTAAATTAGTAATGTGACTAAGAGAATAGAGTTGAGATAAAGTGATGATATTATGCTTGGGTTTAGGATTGGGAACCTCGTTAGTGCGGAGGTTCGTTCGGTTGTTGTTTCGGTTGTGTTTCGAATGAATTTATAAATGATCGTATTCGTTGCGTTTTATGTTATGGGCTGTTTTGAGATGTATAGGGGCTGTTAAAGTATGTTTTAGTTTCCCGTTCGTTATTGTGGAAAATGGTTAATATTAGAGTATTTTAAAGTATCAGATAGTCGTTTGAATATTTAGAAATCGTTTCCGAGCGTCTC
The DNA here is from genome assembly GCA_022984855.1 of Dimocarpus longan. Taxonomy (NCBI): domain Eukaryota; kingdom Viridiplantae; phylum Streptophyta; class Magnoliopsida; order Sapindales; family Sapindaceae; genus Dimocarpus; species Dimocarpus longan. The sequence continues at coordinate 3,666,162 of CM041026.1, forward strand.
GATTGAATTCTTCCGTGAATGCGAGCGTTGTTAGTTTATGATTCTCGTTGTCGAATATAAAAGGATTTTGAATGTTATCTCGCTGCCCCGAGATTGTTATTAAGCCCGTTAAAGTGTTTAAGTTGAAGTTAGGATAGTTCGAGTTTTATTAAAGTTAATCGGATAGTTTTTGTTTCGCGCAAAATCGTTAATTGTCGAAATTTCGGAGTTGAAAACAAAAATGAATATTCATTAAGCTTGCTACCATATTTTTCTTCTGTATGCTTAATCGTGTTTGAATATTCATTTGCCGTGTTTTAAGTAAAGTCGCGAGTTGAAATTGTCGATAAGTTTATTTAGAAACAAAGGAATCGCGCGAAACGCTAAAATCAATAAATCGCGATATCTAGTTGAAATCGCGTAAGCTTTATGTTAGCCGTTGGTTTCGAATCTTCTGTTTAGTGAATTCATTAGAATCTGATTTTGATGATGTTACATTTGATTCGAATGGTATGGTTGTCGGTTTTGTAACCGTAGAGTTTCGAGTAGTTTAAGTCACGATAACGAATCAGTTTGAAATAGTTTTCGCAGGCGAATATTAGTTTTTCGTTTTGTTATTGTGTGAGGATAGTCACTTGAGTTATTGTGATTAGAAATACTAGTATGGCTTAAAGTTTAGTTGTGTGCGAGTTACGTTTTAACGACTTTCCGATCGAAATCAAATGTAGGTGAATCGGATACCGGACGAGAGCTATATCAGGAGTGGTTGATCAGTTATTGGAAGCAAGTTGTGAGTGTACATTTTTATTAAGCTTTCGCGAATTTTGTTACATGACATTATTAATGCGATGTAGTTTATTATTTTATTTATGTTATTCAAGTAATATTTTAGAATATTATCGCTTTCTCTATAATGCATACATAGTTGTATAGATGTTTTTAGTTGTAAAGAGACTTGAAAACGTTGTTTCAATAATTGAGTTTCCACTCTAGAAAGCAAGTTTTCGGTCTTAAATCATAAGTAGAAAGCGAGACACTGATATGACGGCTGTAAAAGTAATTAGTATCTCTTTAGTTTAGCTTGGCCTCTAATAGAAACCGTCCGAGATACCCTATGCGTGTATAGTAGCAGACGGGGGGAATCGTAATCCCAAGTTCCCGTACGCCTATTAGACGGGGGGAATCGTAATCCCAAGTTCTCGTACGGCTTAACATTCGGGGTGAATCGTAATCCCAAGTTCCCGTACGCCTAATAGACGGGGGGAAACGTAATCCCAAGTTCCCGTACGGCTTAATATTCGGGGGGAATCGTAATCCCAAGTTCCCGCATATTTCCAGATGTTGGGGGGAATCGTAATCCCAAGTTCCCGCATCTGAGTACACGCAAACAAAAAAGTTCTAGTATTTCATGTCATATAGATATTTAGTTTAAGAGCTTAAGAGAATAAGTTGTTCTAGAGTTACGCTTCTAAGTTGAAATACGTCAATAGATGTTAGTTTAGAATAAAAAGAATCTTTTGCTTATATAAGCCGTATCATTTTCACAATACTAATGAAAGCAGAATTTATTATTTATGTGCACTCACTAAGTTATTCTCACCATCATTTTCTGTTTTATTTAAATTCCTTCCCAGGTGTAGGAGTGAGCAACGCGGCGTCCATCGGACGTACAGACGAGCTGCAGACGCGACCACGCTGCACTAGTTTTAAACACGTTATCATGTATTGCATTTATTATCGTTTTTCAGAGTTCTCAAGTTTTGTAAATATTGTTTTGGATGAAGTATTTTACGTAAATATCATGCATGTTAATTTAAGATTTTATTCAGTTACTTTCCGCCTTATTGTGTGATTATGAGTTTAAAAAGGGCCGGAGGCCTATTGATTATTGAAATATTTATGAATAAAATTATACAGGTTTTGTGAAGCATTTTACAGGGTGGAATTTTAGAAAAACAGCCGTTGTGCTGTCGGATTTTCGTTAAAATCCTATTTTCATAAAGTTATTTTCAACGAACAAAATTTCCACCTATTTTCAAAACTAAAAAGATTTTCAAGTATTTTAGAAAAGAAAAGAGGCTTAGCTCCACGAGAACTTTCCATTTGGGAAGCAGATCTCGACTGGGGAGCCACCGTGGGGTTGCCAGGCAGGTCGCCTAGCTAGTAGTTAGAAAGGGGCCTGTCAAAGATAACCATTCCTTTTTAGTTATCATAAAATCCTTATTATTTCCGGCCAATAAAATATCATCCACATATAAAGACAAAATTATGAATTTGTCTTTTACCCATTTGACATACACACAATGGTCCTCTTCAGTCATCTGAAATCCATAAGACATTACTGTCTCATGAAAACGAAGGTACCATTGTCTAGAGGATTGTTTCAAACCATAAATAGATCTCTTGAGCTTACAAACCTTTTGCTCTTGACCTTTTGAAACGAAATTAACTGGTTGTTCCATATAAATTTCTTCCTCCAGTTCTCAATTGAGAAAAGCTGTCTTTACATCTATCTGATGCAATTCTAAATCCATGTGTGCGACGATAGCTAATATAAGGCGAATTGAAGCAAATCTTACCACAGGTGAGAAGGTTTCTTCATAATCTATACCTTCCTATTGAGTATATCCTTTCGCTACTAATCTCGCCTTATACCTTTCTATTGAGCCATCTGCCCTACGCTTGATTCGGAGAACCAATTTATTTCCAATGGCTTTTCGATCAGGTGACAATTCAACCAAGTCCCAAACGTGGTTGTTTTTCATTGACTCAATCTCTTCTTGCATAGCTTTAATCAAAAACTCTTTAGCAGGTGAGTTGAGAGCCTTATTTACATTCTTTAGCTCATCACTATCATGTGAAGCAACCATAAAAGCTTCCCCTTCTATCTCAAATCGACGTCGAGGAATAGTTTTACGGTCACTTCTACGAATTAATGATTTTGGTGGTATTAATTCATTAGTCCCTATACTCCCACTGGGAAGAAATGAATATCACTTTCAATAACTTTATCACTCCCACTAGGGATAGAGTATTCAGGCAACTCTCTTTCTATCTCTAGTTGAGTGTTCGAATGCACAAAATCATGAGATTCACTCAATTCGTAAAATTGAAAAACTTTTTCAACTTCACCTCTGCTAGGAAATTCATTCTCCAAGAAATTCACGTCACGTGACTCCAATTCAGTTACACTTCCATATGAATTTTCTCCTATGAATACATATCCTTTAGAGTGCTCAGAGTATCTGATAAATATACATTTCTTTCCTCTAGCACCTAATTTTCCATATTTGCTGGACAAGTCATGTATATATCCTGCGCACCCCCAAGGTCGTATATGAGTGAAATCAGGTTTCCTACCTGTCCATAATTCATAGGGTGTGGAAGATCCTGACTTAGTAGGGACCCTATTCAAAATATAAGTAGCTGTCAGTAGTGCATCTCCCCAATAAGATATTGGGAGGTTTGCTTGTGCCATCATAGATCTTATCATCTCTAATAAAGTTTTATTCTTTCTTTCCGCTACACCATTTTGTTGCGGTGTCCTAGGAATGGTCAATTATCTAACAATACCTTTCTCTTGACATAATATCTCAAATTGTTCTGAGAGGTATTCTCGTCCTCGATCAGTTCGCAGGACTTTGACAGTTCTATCTAACTGATTATCCACCATATTTAGATATAATCTAAAGCAATCTAATGCTTCAGATTTATGGGAGATTAGATAAACATGACCATAATGAGCATAATCATCTATGAAAGTTATAAAGTATGAATTACCACTTCTAGCTCTAACATTCATAGGTCTACAAATATCAGAATGAACTAATTGTAATGGATTCTCAGCTCTAATTCCCTTTCCAAATGGTTTTCTAGTTGTTTTTTCAGCTAGACAATTTTCATATACAGGCAAATCTATCTTATTGAGGGAACCTAGAAATCCCTCTTTGGCCAATCTATTCATTCGATCTTGACCGATATGCCCTAGTCTAGCATGCCAAGTATTGACATTTGCATTATCAAAAGAAGCAATTAGTGAAAAACAACCATTATCATCATAACAACCTTTTATCTCGGTATTTAATACAATAAAATCATCTAGTAAATATCCAGTGCCAATCCTTACAGAATCTAAATAAATATCCATACAATCACCATAAAAATTTAAAACATATCCTAGTTTAAGAAGTACTGGTATAGAAATCAAATTTTGTAGAATATCAGGAGCAAATAATACATCATGGAGATATAGTACTTGGCCTCTATACAAAACAAGTTTGCAAGTGTCAATACCCTTCACCTCAACACGTGAGTTATTCCCCACATATATCCATCTTGATCCTTGACTTATTTGACGATACTCCACGAATGCTCCTCGATCTCTAGCTACATGATCGGTGGCCCTTGAGTCTACAGTCCATAAAAGACGAGATTCAGTGCGTAATACTGAGCTAGAAACAAAAGCATGATTAAATATGTCAGAGTAACAATGTACCTTTTCCTTCTTTTGCTTAGTGCATTCACGAGCAAAATGGCCCAACTGGCCACAGTTAAAACAGGTCATTTTTGCTTTCTCTTTCTTTGCCCCAGCGCGCTTGCCATTCTTGCGCTTTCCGGTCTCATCCCTCTTGAACTTGGAATTACCATTCCACTTCTTGAAATTCTTCTTCCATCCCTTGCGCTTAAAGCCTAAGCCTTTGTGCTTGCTGGTTTCAGCCATGTAAAGCTGACCGGAAGCCTTAACCTCTTTTAAGCGCTCATCTTCCAATTCAACATGATGTGCAATGTCATCAAATGACTTGATGTTATCATTATGAGTCATGTTGATCTTCATATTCTCCCAGCTGGAGGGAAGGGACCGGATCACAGCCTGTACTTGCTGCTCATCAGTAAGATTATGCCCAGCAGACTTGAGCTCACGTTTCATGTTTGACATTTCCCTAAGGTGCTGTTTCATTGTATGATTCTGGCGTTTCCTATAGGTGTCAAACTTAGTGGTGAGCCTCCTCAGCTTAGTGGTTGAAGTACCACCATACTTGTCTTTTAAGGCCATCCACATGTCCTGGGCAGTCTCATAGTTTTCATACATGCACATGAGATCATCATCCATGCTGCTCAGGATTGTAATCCGAGCAATGTTATTCTTCTTTTTCCAAGTCTGATAGATCTCCATGTCTCTTCTGCTTTGAGCAGATGTACCTGACTGGGACAACACCATAGTGTTTGTCAGGGTCTCAAGAGCATCCTGCTCTTCGAGGATATACTGAACTTTTTGGTGCCAGATGTCATAATTGTCACCGTTCAGTTTTTCTCCCTTATTTAGTTCAGCAATAATATTCTTTGATGTTGAAGCCATTTTCCTGAAATGATATTTATTTCTATTTAGAGACTTACTATCTATATCCTTCTATATCTATACTAGCACATTTACTATCATTTCATTATAATATTGCAGCAACTATACACTCATAAATATGAAGAAGAAATCATTGGATAGGAATCAAAAAAGTAGTCAAGCCACCTATCATCATCCATTTTCAATTATTCACTAAACCATACTTGTAAGTGTATTTGCGCAAAGCAGTCATAATCTCATTTCTTAATTGAATTAGGACACCCACATAGATATCAATATTCATAATGTAGTACAAATAAAATAACATTTTATAAATGATAAATTAAAAGAAAAATTACATTATCTATTTTCAATGCATAAATAAAATATCTAACATAACAACCTACACTATTTACAAGACAACAACAATAAAATAAATGCAACATCAATCAGGCAGATAAGGGGTACGAGTCACAGTCTTCTCATAATACTCTCTCATATACTGGTCGAAATCAATCGTCATCTCTGAATCTTCCTCGTCTGATGAGATATCTATTACCTCAACTATCTCATCATCAGAAGTATCCATGATATCGACATCCTCATCATCTGATATCTCTATAACCTCAATATCATCCTCGTCATCCAAAATGACTATAACATCAACCGGATAATCAGAAGGCACATAATCCGGTGGCTCAATGTCCTCCTCGTCATCAGATATGACTATCACATCAGCTGGATAATCAGAAGGCACATAATCTGGAGGCTCGATGCCCTCCTCGTCATAAAAAATGACTATGATATCGTCTGGATCATCAGGAGTCTCAATGACTTCCTCGACCTCCTCATCAGAATCAGTAAAGTAATGGATAACTCGAAATGCCATCTACAAAAATTTATTAGATTAAACATATTAAATAATTTAGTATATCAAATACTAAATATAATAATTAAATCTTATAAAAATAGTAAATAAATAAAAAAATATTTATTTATTTATTTAACTTTATTAATTTTTTTTTTTAAAATTTCAGGTTGTCGAAAACCCTTGTCGGCGGCGGCGCGTGGGCCCCATGCGCCGGCGATCGTCGGAGTCACACACCGGCAGCCGCCACTGGCTGGCCGCGTGTGCTCTGCAGACGCTCCCCCACGTGGTGCGCTCTGGCGCTTCCACCTTGGTAACATGTGGCCTAATAACAGGCTGCCATGTCATGAACACGTGTCCCAATCAGATTCAGCCATATGGCTATCCACGTGGCACCTTCTGACACATGGTGCTCTCTGGTTGGATTACAGTGACAATGCAGCTCCACCAGAAAATGACACGTGTCATATAGACGCAGCCTCTCCCAGATCGCCATGTGTCCCCATACTGTTCATCTTCAACCTCTGACTCCAGTTTTATCAGACGAGCAGATTTCAGAGGAATTTTTCAAATTCTTTTTTTTTCACTCGTTTCTTATCCAAATTAATCGTATAATATACCGTTGGAAAGCTCCTTTCGAGCCCTATCTAATGGTATAATTATTAAACAAAAATCAAAACGTTTACTAAGATTTAAAGTCAGGAATAGTTTCGGGTTTGTTTAACTATTCTTAAAAAATAACCCTCTAAAATGCCTTAAATTTGACATATAAGCAAGTTTCATGCTATTTAATCATCATTCCACCAGCAAACAACAAACCATACGCTCTGATACCAATGTAAATCAATAATCATGCATTAACAGTATATATATATTGCATTAAAGCATGAAAAAAAAATATTGAGCGGCGTACCCGTCCTTCAGCAAATTTGATCAGAATTTCGTGTTGTTCAACTGGGTCAGAATTCAATCACAAAATATGGAAAGAAAACTCAATTCACAATTGTAAATTATCTTGCCCTGTTTTCCTTTGCCTTTGTTTTGTATTCTGCTCTCTCTGGTTTCTACTGCGTGCTTGTTTTTCACTCATACACACACTGATTCCCGTCATGTTATATTTGCATCAGTATGTAACTGCCATGTGCAGTTATAAAACCACCCAAAACTTCTATAAAACTGCTAATAGTAGTTAAATGATCTGATCCAACCAGATGTTGGATCCGGGTTTGGGTCTTTGGGTCATTTTGGGTGAACCCGACCCAAGCCCATATAACCCAACAAGTGCAATGCATAATATGTGATACATTTATCGAGTGTATGCCCACCTAAATTTATGAAGTAGTTCTTTTGATTTGTTCACTTGTGTTGGTACCTAAAAAAGATTTACACAATACAACACAAACAAATGTAATCTCAAGACAATAAAATGATTCAATAATTGTTAAACAACAAATTAGAAACTTATTTTCATTTTCATAAATCTCAACACCAATCTTTCTGATTTCTTTCTAAAAGCACCATTCGCACCCCGAACTGCTACGTTACGTGGTGATTTTTAACTAACACTAACCGTGATGCTATTGAGACTCCTTGGTATCTACGTACGAAATTTTTTGCATTACAAGTCGTAATGTAAGGTAATCTACAATCTTAGCGCCTACATGCATAATTTGCTGTATCGCCAATGTAGCGCAGGGCACTATATCTAATCTTGGCTACTATATTATGGAATTTTATGCATCACAATTTATAGTGCAAGATAATATATATCTCTAGGCAACTACACTGTGAAATTTTCTACATAGCAATGTGTAACGCAAGAAAATCTGTAAATTTGAGGGTATACGAATGACCTTTGAAAACTTTTTTCTACTAAGTGCATTAAGCACCAAATAGCTTTTCTTTCAAAAACTTTATGCTCGCTTGTAAGCTCAATTCACATGAAAACTGTTTTATTTCGAAATTTCTTTGAAACACTTATAATAACCTTCTTTACCAAATAAGAATTTATATGAAACCATTCATCTATAAACTTTTAAACGATCAGTAAAATTACAATATGAAATACAAACATTCATTTCATAGTGAGAGTTAGTATACTCATCTTGACTCCAAACTTCTCGAAGAACTTCAATGGGCCTCTCTTGCTCCACTAGCTTGTGCTTCACCTACACAACATATTCTTATTCAAAATATGCTAAAAATAACTACTCAAAGTTACAAATAGAGTTTCCAATACAACTAATTCTATTGAAAGCCCTTTTAACTACAACTTTTTCATCTAAGTTTTAACTTAACCAAGACTTTAAAATTTTGATTTCTTTCCACGAACCTTACTTATTATCACCTAGGAACACCCCTGTACACTCGAAACAATTTTCTGAAGCTCAAAAAGAAAATTACTCGATTTAGACCCCCTTTGGCTGAATGCATGCTAGGAAGAAATCTCTAGCTTTTGTTCATTCTATTTTCGCTCCAATCATTTCACTATATCTCATTTAGGTCAGCCTCAAAGCGAATTTGGAAAGAAACGACCGTCGGATGGAGGTTCCTAGCCAAAAATCCCTATTTTTCAACACTTTTTCTTGCCAAATTTTACCCTTTTCACATTCTAAACTCAATTCTCTCTCCAGTAGGGTTCTTAGACTTATATTTGTTCAATTAAGATCGCACATGACATAAAAATGTAAAGAGGAAGTGGTATTGTATGATGATCATCAATGCCTTTCATCTAGCTTAACTAACACATTATACTATCTCTTATTCTTTTTCAATTCTAACACTTCCATAAGATTCTCTTACATTTAACATGCATAAATTCAAGCTCATTTAGATCAAAACTCAATAGAATCACAAATCCTTCTTGGTGGTCGAATTCCCACATGCACACACATCACTTATTTCTTTCATTTTTCAAGATGTTTACTTGATCATTCTCTTAGGCATTTAATCAAACACATTATCTATAAAGTAATTCACTTCACACTAACTTCAATCCCAACTTAGGGTTTCTCCTACATAAACCCTAGTTTCTATCTCATGCATGATTACTCTCAATCCAAGCTTTCTTTTTGCTTGATTAGGGCTCTAAGTTTGATATAAATGAAACCCCCATCAATTTCACATCAAACACCAACTCAATCATTAACATCACACATGACTCTAACTACATGAAACTTGATGAAAATCATGGAAACTTACCTTGATCTTGCTTAAAGCTTGTTATTTTTGCTTAGATCACTCTAAAACCTTGATTTGAGACTTTGATTTGGCTTGAAATGGCTTGGATCTTCTTCCTCTTTCCTTTCTCTCCTTTGCCGCCTTTAGTCTCCTTCTCTCTCAATTTCCATAAAAAATTTTCCTAAGTGTTAGTTACTAACACTTCTATATATATAGGCCTCACTTATAAAATTGCCCTTGAAGTTTGATATTTATTTATATGATATGCCACTATAAATTTTTGACAATTTTGCCCCCTTTAGTTTTCATGATTTCTATGCATTCTTAGTAATTTTTGAAAAATCTTTACAATTCATGCAATTTAATTATTCTAATCACTTCTAACCCTTTTTGAATGTCCTCTAATCGTAGATTTCATCACATAACATCGATAAATTCTCATGTCTTTGATTTGGTTCGAATCCGTTTCCGATTCAATCGAAAACTTTACTAAAATTTGATTATGCGATTTAAAAATTTTAGTGACCTTAATGAATCATTCCATATGATCCGTTTTCCTTATTTGTGCACAATCTTTTCTATAGTGAAGAATTCGGATGAGGAGTATCACACTTTCACCATCCAGCAACATCGTTTTCACCAATCTACTCATCTTCCACCATTTTTTTTTTCTTTTTGTGAAGAAGGTATTGACTTTATGATTTTGTGTTTTATGAATTTGGTTAGATATCGTATGTGTATTATTGTTATTATGATTTTATATTCTTTTGACATAAATATAATATTATCATTGGGGTAATTTTCTTTTGTTGGTTTTGTGAAGCTTTTTAAAGGTTAAAGTTGTGATTTTTTTTTTTTTTTTTTTTTGTTTTGTGTGTAAAAAATATGTAAATATGCTAGGTTGTATAGTTAAGAATAATAAACAATATGTAAGATGATTGTAATATATGTAGATGTGGGGAATGTGTATGTAAATGTGATTGTTTTCTTTTTATTCAAAGTTAAATAATTTTAATTTGGTTTAACACTATACTGTTATATGTTTTGTTTTTTAGTGTTATATGCTTTCAAATGGATAATAAGTGATTAAGATTTTCAAGGTTAATATTCTAAACTCAATCTATAAGGACATAAGATTTAAACTTTCAATATTTTTAATAATTTCTTTAATCATTTTTAAACCGTTAGAGTATTAAAAGAACATAGAGAGGGAGCCAAAGACTTTGTTGAGGTCGAGAACAAACATTCAATAAATACTGGCTTTATCCCTTACCCTTGTATAAAATGTCTCAATGAGAGGTATCATCATACTAAGATAGTGTATGAGCACTTAGTTATTAATGAGATGGATCCTATATATACAATTTGATTCATGCATGGGGAACCCCTAAAAACTTCCACGCCCGTTGAAAACATTTCCAAATACATTTAGAATGTATAGGAATGCAAACGTTGAAAGTCATTATAATGTTGAACCTGACGTTGAAGTGAGACACGAAGACATCATTAATAATTTGAAAAATGTTGAAACTTCTTTGTATGAATGTTGCTCCAAGTACATTAAATTATTGGCTATCGTAGCTCTATATAAAAATAAAGCTATGTATGATCTATCTGATAAGGGATTTGATGAACTTTTTAACATTGTTCGAGACATGTTTCCATCAGATAATGTTATACCAAAATCATTATACTTGTCAAAAAAGTTATTAAAAGTGTTTGATTTAGGGTATGAAAAATTCATGCATACATCAATGATTGTTTTTTTAGAAAAGAATTGAAGCATCATGAAGAATGTCCAAAATGTGACACTTTTAGATGGAAAGTAAACAAAGTTACACTAAAGATTTATAAAAGAGTACCGACCAAAGCCTTTATACACTTTCCAATCATATGACAGTTTAGGAGAATGTTTACATCAACTGAAATGACTAATAACTTGAAATGACATTCTACCTATAGAAGTCAAGATGGAAAGATGAGTTATCCCGTTGATTTAGAATCATGAAAGACTATAGATAGGATGTGACCATCTTTTGCTTTAGAGCCACACAATTTGAGATTTGGTTTAGTTGCAGATGGATTTAATCCTTATAATAATCTAAGCACAACCTATAGTTGTTGGTCGGTGGTGTTAATTACATACAATCTACCTCTTATGGAAGTGTATGTTGAAAGAAAATTTGATGCTAACATTATTAATTCTAAAAAAAAAAACTAAAGAATGATATTGATGTATACTTGCAGCCTCTAATTGAAGATCTGAATGAGTTATGACACTCGGAAGCACAAGTGTATAATTCATTTACGAAGTCCACTTTCAACTTAAATGCTATTTTAATATGGACGATTAATGATTTTTCTACTTACAAAAACTTTGCAAGATGTTGTGTAAAAGGTGAATATGTTTGTCTTGTATGTGAGTTGAACATACGTTCACAAAGATTGAAATATAGTTATATGTGTATATGAGTCATCGACAATTTCTTCCTAATAATCATGCTTTTCGAAATAAGAAATCATGGTTTAATAAGAATTAAGAAATGGACGATCCTCCAAAGACTATTGATTATAAACAAGTTTGAATTACATGTGCGGACATCGAAAATGATTAGGAAAAGAAAGTAATGGAAAAAGGAAGAGAAAATGTCATCCTATATAGAAAAAAAAAAATCAATATTCTTTGATTTTCTATATTGGGACATAGGATCTTCAATCCAAAAGAAAATTTAACTTATTCTATTATTTTTAACTATGTCTCAAATTTAACATCATCATTTTTTATAGGATTTATGCTTGCGTCATCATTTACATGTGATGCACATTGAATAAAATATTGGTGAGAGTCTTGTTGGCAGTTGTTAGATATCAATGGGAAAACCATAGATGGTGTCAATTCTTATGAAGATTTAAAAGACATTAGTATTAGACAAGACCTTTATGTGAAAAAAGGATGGAGATAAATTGTATTTGTCTGCAGCACCATGATCATGATAAAATATATCGTGATCTTATGTTTTTCAAACTTACATTTGTGATGAGAACTTGAATGAATCCTTGTTATTTTGATGTGTTTTTATTTATTTTGTTTAGGTGAGTCATGTATGCGGTTGAGGAGTAATTTATGATATTTTTCATGGAAAAACCATGTTTTTAATGGGCTGAATAGTTGCAATTCTTATAATTGTTTTGACTTAAAATCTTTCAACAAGCAGCTCATGCAATCAACATGTAAAGAATGCAGTACATACAAGTTGACACATGGAGAAGCAATTCACAAAGCAATTCAAAAGCAAGTTGTCACAAGTACATGAACACAAGGCAGCAGCTTCATGCATCCATACAGCCCACGTATGCAAATTTCAACAGCCCAATTTATTTAAGTCCAGTCCATGTGCAGCCAGTGAATCAAGGCTCAATTGCAACTGTCAAGAGCTTTTGCATCCAACACCTGGGCAACCTTATTTTGTCATTATAAAAAGGCAACTAAAGAGAGGAATGATTGGGTTTTTCGACACAAACCACAAAACGTAGCTGTAAGAGAGTGAAGAAAGGCTTGAATGAGAGGTTCTAAGGGAGAGCTTGAACGTGAATTCGTCACATTATAGAATAGCCCCCTCGAATTGTTTTTAGCTGTCGTATTTCTACACTTTTTGTAGATTCTTGAGTGTAGTTTTTGCAGCTTTTAGACGTGAAATTGAAGACTGGAACGGGGTGTAAATTCTGCACATCAACAGCCCGCATTTTGCAATGTTTGGTAGTGTTTCAAGCTGAATCAGAACCAATTTGCAGCAGCTTCTTATCTGGTTTCAGAAGGGCTTGTATGAGGATTTTCAAGGCTGGTTTTAGAGTGCTAAATCAACCTATAACAGCTTCAATTGTAGGTCAAAGACAGCCTTGAAACACGCCTCAAATAGCTTGTGGAGAAGAGATTTAAAGCTGAAAAGCAGTCCATCATCAACTTATTTGTAGTTCAACAACAACCCCTTCATCAACCACAGATTTGGTGCATAAACAACATGGGAGAAGTGAAGATATTGTCGTTGGAATGGTGGCCGATTCTTGGTGATAGGGGAATCACGTACTACCATGAGATTTTCCATTCCTATCATCTGATTTAAATTGTTTAATGATGATATTGCTTGTTTGATTTTATTTGTATGATATTGATGACAACTTAAATTTGTTGTCTAGGATTGCAATGAACTCAGTCCATAAAACTCATCAATGTGATATTATTTTTTGAATAGAATTCTCATTATTATGTTCCGTTTTATTTTGCTCTTAATGCTTCTAAGTTAATTAATCACTAGTTTAGCTGAATTGATAATCTTGAATGCACTTGAAAAAGGTATTCATGGTTTAGACCTAAATAAGATAGCATTGATTGCACATGATAGAAATATACATGTATAGTTTATGTAGTCTTCATGAGTTATTAAACGCTTAATGTACTTAGGTTAATTAATCGTCATAGGAATGTAGTCGATTAATTAATTTAAGTAATTCCACTTGAGCTTTCAGAAGAAGTTTGTGGATAATTTAGTGCTTGATCAAACACAATATGAGAATAAATAAATGTTGAGTAAATGGGTAGGGTAAAGTTGTAACTCTAGAGTCTATTCTCCATAGGTTGTGATTAAATTTACCTATTTGTTTCTTGTCATTTTATTATATTTTCATTTTAATTCCACAATTTATTATTTTGATTGTTTGGATAATGTATAGTCTTACTCGGTTTAGTACTTAACATATATAACTTGGATAATTCTTATGGGAACGATCTCTACTTGTCATTGTATTACTTGTGGATCATGTACACTTGCATGTGTTTCTAGTAATTATTTTATATACTAGAAAATTGTCATCACGCATTCTATAAAGGTAGAAAAACAAATGAGACAGTTTTTATGACTCAACCTCCAGGTTTTATTATTCAGGACCATCCCCATTTTGTATGCAAACTTAATAAAAGCATCTATAGGCTTTGTCAGACACCACGGGCTTGCTTCAAAAGACTTAATTCATTTCTTCTCCAAATAGGTTTTGTTGCATCTAAGGTTGATACAGCAGTATTCATCTTTCGCCAAGGCACACATGTTCTCTAACTATTAGTATATTTTGATGATCTAGTTCTCACAAGTTCTAAATCTACATTAATTGATGACTTTGTTAGTAAAGTTAAGCAGGAATTTTCGATTCATGATCTTGGCCCATTACACTATTTCTTAGGCCATGAGGTGCGGCACACAGGCTCTATGATCATTTTATCATAGTAGAAATACATTCATGATCTCCTCATCAATACAAAAATATATGGTACCAAGCCTTGCTCTACTCCCATGTCTACTTCAGTAGTTCTATTTAAAACACAAGAGACTCCTCTCTCAGATCTAGAGTTGTATAGACAATCTATTGGTGCTCTTCGATATCTAACTCTTTCTAGACCAGACATTACCTTTGTGGTCACTCCTCTTTGTCAATTCATGCACAATCCAACTGATGATCACTGGAATGCTATCAAATGACTTCTTCGCTATCTCAAGCTTACTATTACCTACATACTCAACTTTGACGAATTCAAGACTTTGCAATTCTATTATTTCTCTGATAACGACTGTGCAGGTTGTCAAGATGATTGACGTTCCACCTCTGGCTTTGCTATTTACATAGGGACCAATCTCATCTCTTAGATGGCTAAGAAACAACCCACTGTATCTCGCTCTTCTACAAAAAGCAAATATAAGGCTATTGCTAATCGCACTGCTAAAATTTTATGGCTTCAATCTCCCTTTGCTGATCTTGGTATTTTTCTCACTTCTCCAGCTGTGTTACGGTGTGATAATGTTTGTGCAATATTATTTTAGTCAAATTTCTCTCCTTAAAAGATCAACTTGCAGATGTCTTCACCAAGCCCCTTGCCACACGATCATTTGTTCAAATTGAAGACAAACTTCGACTTTCCACCTTGCCTCGGGGGGTATTAGGGATTGTTTGTTTTTTGTATTTAACACTTAATGATACTGAATTTGGTTAATTAAAAGATTTTTGTTTGTTTTTATAAGTGGTCAAACCACTTAAAACCACACAAAAACCACTGGAAAAAAAAAAGTAATATTTTTTGACTTTTCACTTAATACAAAATCACTTAATGATTTATAAATATATTATTTTAAGTGTATCCTTCCTAATTGTTTTCGTTTTATATTATAAAAATTTCTTTTAATACTTTAATAAATAATATTAAAAAATAAAACCCTAAACATCTTAACATCAAATTCTTTTTATAGCTGGATTACTATATTTTTCGAATTAAATTCTGGTAAGAATCTTTATTGATAAAATATTTATACAACAACTCAGAGATTAAATTACAAATCAATTTATTTAAGTATTTGATTATTCTTGTTTAATTATATCAGAAAATATTTATTACTTTACAATTTCAATTTTCGTTGTAATAGTAATTTAATTTAAAACCATTTAATTTATTTTTATTTGAATATATAAATTTAATTGATTCTACTATTTTAATTAATCTTATTTTAATTATGAATAAAAATACTATATATATAAGTTACAATTTCAACTTTTGTTATAATAGTAATTCAATTTAAGATTATTTTGTTTATTTTTATTTGAATATATAAACTTAATTGATTCTACTATAATAATTAATCTTATTTTAATTATGAATAAAAATATTATATATATATAAGTGTTTTAATATTTGTTAAATAATTTATTACTTACAATTGTTTGCATCATATTAAATAAAATTACACAACAACTAATAGTAAAAGGATATAAATGTCAAATTACTAATAATCAGATAGTTTTAACTTTAAAAAAACAAACATGATTATTATATATTCAGAGGTAAGAAAAAAAAAAACAAATATGTCAATCAGATTTCAAATTTCAGTCATTATTCAGTTTTCAGTTTTCGACAGCACTGTTTAGTCTTTAGATAAAAAAACAAATGACCCCTTAGTGTACAAGTCAAAGTCAACTTCCATGATTTTGGTTAATCTCATTATAGTCATTCTTCTAATTGTAGCATAATCAATTTGTAATTATTTTGTAATTATTTTCTATTCTCTAATTACTCTAACTTCCATGATTTTGGTTAATCTCATTATAGTCATTTTCCTAATTGTAGCATAATCAATTTGTAATTATTTTGTAATTATTTTCTATTTTGTAATTACTCTAGATAGTTGATTGTAATTACACTAGACAGCTGACTGTAATCAATTTTGTAATTATTTTCTTTCCTATAATTACTCTAGATAGTTGATTGTAACTGATTTGGTAATTATTTTCTTTCCTGTAATTACTCTAGATAGTTGACTTAAGTTGTAATCTCTATAAATATGTAATCTCTATCAATAAAATATAATAAGCAATTATATCCATTACCATACATGTGAAAATTTGAGCAACAAGGTACATCACACCATATAAATTGACACCAATGTTTTAGGGGGACTTCATCAAATAGAGCAAGAAATCAAGTGTAGAACCAAAAATATTATAATAAAAGAAAAAGAAAAAGAGTAAAAAAAAATGATGGGAATGGGAGAGTTGGGAACCAATGTTGGTTCAATTTTAGCTAGTTTGATGTTTGTTTGGGCTATTTTTAGAGAATTCATCCCTTACAGTTTCTGTGTTTATGTTCAAAACTACACTCAAAATTTAGTAAGATTGATTTATCCATTCATTGAGATCCATTTTCATGAACTAACCGATGAACGTCTAAAGCGTAGTGAGGCCTATGCAGCCATACAAAACTATCTTAGCATGAAAGCCTCTTTGCACGCTTTGAGGTTCAAGGCTGATGTTGTCAAGGAGAGCAAGTCTTTGGTCCTCACAATGGATGATCATGAGGAGATCCCCAATGAGTTCTTGTTGGGTTTTATGCCCTAAGAGCTTGTAATAATGTAAACGGTTTTATAAATAATAAAGTATTCATTTTATTCAATTTATATATTTTGCAAAAATTGGATATATCATGAGAAACATCCTTGATTACTAATGTAATTTCAAATTAAGTATATAAGTGTTATATACAGGCGGATTTAATTTGAAATAAGTAATCTAAAGAGTCCGTAGAAAGCAAGTAAAGCTGGGTACTTTATTTGTGGTAAATCTACAGTTGCGGTCCATTTTGTATTCGGTACGATAGTTTTATCCGAGACTATTCATGTAGTGACATGGAAATGGAGGCATCTTATATAATAAAGATTATATAGGACTGGACCACGATAAACATAATTCTCTTATTAATATCCGTTAAACTCAGAGATTTATATTTATCAACCAGATGATCATATATGAATTGATCTTAATCCTGAGTGTATTATGGACTCCTGCTTGTTGAGTTATATCCTTTGATTTACATGGGTGAGATCGGTGTAGATGTCCGGTCAATAACTTCGTACTTTGGGGATATGATTTAGTAAGTAGCTGGGAACGTTCTACACGATAGTGGAATCCACTCCTTCTTACGAGAAGTAGAGAAGTAGTTCTCTTAAGTGTTGATTTAGGTCTTGAACAATATGAGCGCTCAACTTTTCATTCATATGAAAATGGAAAGATAAATTCATAAGTTGTTATGGATATATTGTTCATTAGAGAATCAATGGTACTTAAGGATTAAGAAATAATTAGAGGGGTAAAACGGACATTTTGACCTAGCTCTAATTATGAACTATTTGTGGAGGGTCAAATCATATGTAGTGATTAAATCAATGGACACTGAAAGTTTCAGATTGTATAAAAACATCTACAGTTTTGAGAGTGCAATCTTAGGTTTTTAGTGGAGTAACTCTAAGATTAATAATAGTAAATTATTAATTAAAGAGTTTAATTAATAATTTCGATATTATTGGAGCTCAAAATTATAGGTCCATCGGGTCCCCTTGATAGCTCATTTCACTATAAGAAACTTGTATATAGAATATTGTAATTGGACCGTCCAATTATAATTGTTACGCAAGTAGCAAAATTTGTGTTCACTTAATATTTGAATAATATTGATTATTCAAATTATTTGATTATTAATTAGTTAATTATTAATTATGAATTAATAATTATTTAATTAATTTTATAAGAGGTTTTGAATTTGATTCTCAGTTGTGACGGGGTATAAATTAATTATGAATTAATTATAAGTCACATGTTTAATTGTAAAATATAATATGAATTAATTTTGAATTAATTATGTTATATGAGGCAAAAGTTTAATTTTAACAAATTTGGGGTTTAATGTTAATTTGATTAATTAAAACCCTAATTAGTTGCCTATAAATAGAAAAGGAAATAGTTTTCTTTTCCTAACACAGAAGTTATATTTTGGTTTTTGTTTTACGTTCTTTGAAAAGAAGAGAAAAAGTTTTCTTTTAGCATAACCAAAATCATAAACTCACTTCTTATATATATTGTTGATTCTTTTTAGAAAAGAAATCAAAAGAAAGTGAGCACAAATCTATATAACTGTGCCCACTCACTAGTTTTTTGGTGTAGAGTCATATTAAGGAAGGCTAGGTGGTGAGCAATCCACAGAGATCAATACATAAGGTAAAAATCTGATTTTTATTTTATCTTGTATTATTTTATTTCATTGTTTTATGGATCTAGGGTTTATTGAGTTTTCTAAAAATTTTTAAAAACTCAGTGTTCCGCAAAATTCATATTTTTTATAAAAACAATTGTTGTTTTTCCTTCAATTGGTATCAGAGCTTAGGTTCCAATAAAATAATGATTTTAAAATAATATGTTTTGTATTGATATGTATGTCATTGAGTAGGCACTATTTTTTTATTTGATTATGATGTATTTTATTCATGTTTGATGAATGAGGATTGCATGGTATAATCGTTAATTATATGGTTCTTTGGTTATTTAATTTGATTAAATTGTAAGCCGTTTATGGCAATTATTTTTCTGTTGTAATTCATAGAATTAGGTTTTTAATTTTTAAGAATAAAGCGCAGCAGATCAGATCTGGAAAATGCGGTTGAAGATTTGCTGCTATTCTGGGCAGATACGATTATGGACTGGTTTTGAACCAGTTGCGTATGCGGTCTGGTGACTGGTTTTGAACCAGTTTGTTGTGCGATTAAATAGAGTTGGACAGCAGCCGCACGACAACAGACAGCAGCGTGCAATTTTTGTGTGTTTCTGGGCAGATGCAGCAGTACGAAAACAAGCGCATGGCTGTTGCCTTTGATGTGCGCAGTTTTGCTGCAGGCTCGGTAAACGTGCAAATTTGACTTGGTGCAATTTGTTTTAAAGTAAAATTGCTGCACTGTGAAAACCGAGATTGACAAAAGCTTGTGCAATTGTTGCTCTGGTATGCAAAAGTCAAAAAGTGTAATTGTTGCACTTATGCAATGAAAAGTCAAAGTTACAATTGTTTTTGTTACACACAAAAGATAAAAATATGGTGCAGAGAGTTGCGTGTGATGTACAAAAGACAAAATAGCAAATTGTTTGCTTATAATGCACAAAAGACAAAAACTTAGTGAAATTGTTACATAAGTTTACGGGTGAATGTTAGATTCACAATTGTGCATAAGACAAATGTGCATCTAGTGCACTTAATTGATGGTCAATTTGCACATATTTTTATTTGACAATTTATTAGATAATTTTTCTTGGATCCAAAAATCAAGAAATGGGCTTAAAGTCCAATCCATTAGATGGAAATTCTTGATTATTAAATTGGATTTAATTTTGAGCCCAAGAGAGCCCATGAAGACTTGTCAAGACCTGAAGACTACAAGTGAAGGCCAAGGAATGCCTTGGTTAATTAATGTAATCTTGAAATTAGATTTAGGTTGTCAAAACCAAAGAACCCGGTCATACACATGTTGTTTATTTAATTATTTTTATGAGATGAATTGATAATTATATAACATGTACATGCATCAACATATGTCATATAGAATCATGAGGTGCCTACTCATTACATTATAACATGACATGCATCATATGTATTATTTTATTTTACTATTAAATTGTTTATTAGTATAAATAGAAGAATAATACATAGAATGCCTTTTAAATAATTTGAATTGATTTTAGTAGAAAATCATAGTTTTCAAGTTAGAAATTGTATTTCAATAATTGGCATTCATAATGTGGATTAGATTTTAATTAGTTAAAATCAGGTAACTTCATATTAAATCTAATATTTATAATTTTGATTATTTATATTATATTTATAAATTGAATTAGATTTTTAAGTGTTAAAAATCTGGTAATTCATTAAGTGTTAATAAGTTTCAGACTTTAGCAACACATAAATTCTTAGTAACTTAGATTATCTTTTTAGCCGTTAATAATCTAAGACGATGACTAGGAATATTTAAATAGAAAACCCTTATCCTAAAATAGTGAGTGGGAGAGAGATATATGACAATATATCTCGTGGTCTCCATCATTAGTTCAACACCGTGAAACTTAAAGGCGCCTCGAGACGGCTTTGTTATCGTCCCCCTACGGGTGGTGTCCATTTAAGTTGATCAAGGTTGACTTCCTAATGGATAGGATTTCTAGATGTATCTTGGGATTGACCTACCCTACGGCGGCAATTCTCGAGTTAAGTCCATGGAATCCGAAATGATGGGTTACACTCATAAAGGAAATAATTAATTGTTAATTATTTTCTTGACCGAAAAACGGTAGTTAAAAATATATGAATAAGAGTTATTTTGTTATATTATTTAATTGAGAATGTCTCAGTCTAACATACAAATACTTGACCTACCCTACGGCGGCACTTATTTGTGGAATGTTAGATTATCGTGGCGTAGTAATTATTTTTTAGGGTATTTTCTAATTCATTATTCGTGTATCATGCATCACGTTTAATTTTATGCCAAAATTACATGATATTAATTTTTGCAAATTGATATTAAATGTTTGTTATTTATTTTCAGCAATGGTATCTCCGTTGATTTTTATACTTGCTAATGATAAATTAAACGGGGAAAATTATGTCAAATGGAAAAGTAACATGAACGCAGTCCTGGTCTGTGAAGACCTTAAATTTGTCACGACTCAACCTTGTCCTCCCCAGCCAGCAGAAAATGCTGGACGTACTGTGCGCGAGGCCTATCAAAAATGGGTCACAGCTGATGAGAAGGCCCGCTGCTATTTGTTAGCAGGGATGTCCGAGGTGCTTGCTACCAAGCACGAGGTAATGACAACAACAACTCAAATACTGGAGTCATTGCAGGGCATGTTTGGGCAACCTTCTGAGCAGCAACGACACGAAGCTGTTCGTGCTGTTATGACTGCTAGGATGAAGGAGGGTACATCTGTTCGAGAGCATGTCTTGAAAATGATGACCCACTTCAACACAGCTGAAAGCCATGGTGGGGCTATAGATGAGCGTAGCCAAGTGAGCATGATACTAGAAACTCTTCCGAAGAGTTTCATGCAATTCAAGAGCAACTATGTTATGAACAAGTTGACTTACTCACTTACACAGTTGCTAAATGAGCTCACTACTTATGAGTCTATGAATAAGGACAAAAATAAGTCCGGTGAAGCAAATGTTGCTGAGACTTCTTCTTCTGTTAAAAATAAGAGGAAGAGAAACACTGGAAAGGCTAAGGCTAATATTAAGCCTAAGAAGCAAGCTACTCAAAAGAAGAGCAAAAAGGGCTCCAAGGCCACAAAGCCCAAAGGAAAATGTTTTCATTGTGGTGTTGATGGGCATTGGAAGAGGAACTGTCCCAAGTACCTCAAGGAGCTCCAAGAGAAGAAGATGAAAGGTAAATGTGATTTACTAGTCATTGAATCTTGTTTAGTGGAGGATGATTCATCCCCTTGGATAATTGATTCAGGAGCCACTAATCATGTTTGTTCTTCTTTGCAGTTGATTGATTCATATAGGCAGCTTGATGAGGGTGAGTTTAACATGAGAGTCGGGACAGGGGAAGTCGTTTCAGCAAAGGCAGTGGGAGAAGTTAGACTTCATTTTAATAATAATTGTTTTATTGTAATGAACAATGTTTATTTTATTCCAGGTTTTAAGAGAAATTTGATTTCTGTTTCTAAACTTTTGGAATTTAATTATTCTATTTCTTTTAATAATAAATCAGTTATTATTTCTAGAAATGGTTTGAAAATTTGTTCAGGGATACAAGAAAACAATTTATATGTATTAAGACCGTTAATGCATAACCCACTGCTTAATACTGAAATGTTTAAGGTTGAAAAATCAAAAACAAAACGACAAAAGATTTCTCATAATGATGATACATATCTTTGGCATCTAAGACTTGGTCATATTAACCTTGACAGATTAAACAGACTTGTAAAGAGCGGACATTTAAACGAGTTAAAGATCGGTACTTTACCTGTTTGTGAATCATGTTTAGAAGGTAAAATGACTAAAAGACCTTTTACTGGAAAAGGGCTTAGAGCTAAGGAACCGTTAGAGCTTATACATTCGGACGTCTGCGGTCCTATGAATGTTAAAGCTAGAGGCGGTTATGAATACTTCGTCACATTTATTGATGATTATTCAAGATATGGATATGTTTACCTTATACAACGAAAGTCAGAAACTTTTGAAAAGTTCAAAGAGTTTCAAGCTGAAGTTGAGAATCAATTAGGTAAAACATTGAAAACTCTACGATCAGATCGTGGAGGCGAGTATCTCGATACAGAGTTTGAGGATTACTTGCTTGAGCATGGGATTTTATCCCAATTGACTGCTCCTGGAACACCCCAGCAGAACGGTGTTGCAGAAAGGAGAAATCGGACCCTTTTGGACATGATGAGATTTATGTTTAGTTATTCATCATTCCTAGTTCATTCTGGGGATATGCATTGCAAACTGCAATGTATATTTTGAATGTTGTGCCATCTAAGTCAGTTCCAAAGACACCTTTAGAGTTGTGGAAAGGTCGTAAAGCTAGTTTACGTCACTTTCGCATATGGGGGTGTCCAGCACATGTGTTGAAGAACAAGACTGGGAAGTTGGAACCACGTTCAAAAGTTTGCCTATTTGTAGGTTATCCCAGAGAGACTAGGGGCGGACTCTTTTATAGTCCTGAAGAAAACAAAGTGTTTGTATCGACAAACGCTATTTTTCTTGAAGAGAACTATATGAGAGATTACAAACCTCGAAGTAAAGTTGTACTCGAGGAGTTACTTCCTGGGTCGAATAGTACCCTGTCAGCAAAAGTTGTTGACAATGACATAATTCAAACCACGTCTGAACGTCAGATAGATTCTCATCAGAATCATTTACCACCTCGTCGTAGTGGGAGGGTTATTAGACCACCAGTCCGCTACAGAAAGATTGGAGAGGCACAAATTGCTATCTCTGATGAGAGTGTAGATGATCCATTAACATATCATGATGCAATGGAGGATTCTGATAAGGAGGAATGGCTTAAAGCTATGAATCTCGAGATGGAGTCTATGTACTCTAACTCAGTCTGGGAACTTGTGGATCAACCAGATGGGATAAAACCCATAGGTTGCAAGTGGATCTACAAGCGGAAGAGAGGAGTGGATGGAAAGGTTGAAACCTTTAAAGCTAGACTAGTGGTAAAGGGTTATACCCAGAAAGAGGGAGTTGACTATGAGGAAACTTTCTCGCCAGTAGCTATGCTTAAGTCCATTCGGATTCTTCTTTCCATTGCTGCATGTCTTGATTATGAGATTTGGCAGATGGATGTCAAGACTGCGTTTTTGAACGGTAATCTTGATGAAAGTATTTATATGGTACAACCAGAGGGATTCGTGTCCAAGGTCAAGAGCAAAAAGTTTGCAAGTTGCAAAGGTCCATTTATGGACTTAAGCAAGCATCTCGATCTTGGAATATAAGGTTTGATACTTCGATCAAGTTTTATGGTTTTGAGCAAAATATCGATGAACCTTGTGTATACAAACGGATAATCGATAAGAAAGTGGTTTTCCTTGTACTTTACGTTGACGATATTCTACTCATTGGGAATGATATTGGAGTATTGTCAGACGTAAAGAGCTGGCTCGCTAGCCAATTCCAAATGAAAGATTTGGGAGAGGCCAGTTATGTCCTTGGGATCCAAATAATACGGGATCGTAAGAACAAACTGTTAGCGCTGTCTCAAGCATCGTATATCGATAAGATTCTTATGCGATTTTCGATGCAGAACTCTAAGAAAGGTAATTTACCTTTTCGTCATGGAGTTCATTTGTCTAAGGAACAGTGTCCTAAGACACCTCAAGAAATTGAGGATATGAGACGGATTCCCTATGCCTCTGCAGTAGGCAGTCTCATGTATGCTATGTTATGCACGAGACCGGATATATGTTATTCGGTGGGAATAGTTAGTCGTTATCAATCCAATCCAGGATTAGATCACTGGGTGGCAGTAAAGCATATTCTCAAGTATCTTCGGAGAACGAGAAACTATATGCTCGTATATTCTGGAGAGGATTTGATCCCACTAGGATATACAGATTTTGATTTTCAATCGGATAAGGATTCAAGAAAATCCACGTCCGGATCAATATTCACTCTTGGTGGTGGAGCCATTGTATGGAGAAGTGTTAAGCAATCATGCATTGCTGACTCCACTATGGAAGCCGAATATGTAGCAGCTTGTGAAGCAGCTAAAGAAGCGGTATGGCTACGTAAATTCTTGACTGATCTGGAAGTTGTTCCAGATATGGATAAACCACTTACCCTTTATTGTGATAATAGTGGTGCAGTGGCTAATTCCAAAGAACCAAGAAGCCACAAACGAGGGAAGCATATAGAGAGGAAATATCATCTCATTAGGGAGATCGTACAAAGGGGAGATGCGAACGTGATGAAGATTGCATCACAAGATAATCTTGCTGATCCGTTTACGAAGACCTTAACGGCTAAAGTGTTTGAAGGTCATCTAGAAGGTCTAGGATTACGAGATATATCCCATCTGCTCTAGGGCAAGTGGGAGATTGTTGGGTTTTATGCCCTAAGAGCTTGTAATAATGTAAACGGTTTTATAAATAATAAAGTATTCATTTTATTCAATTTATATATTTTGCAAAAATTGGATATATCATGAGAAACATCCTTGATTACTAATGTAATTTCAAATTAAGTATATAAGTGTTATATACAGGCGGATTTAATTTGAAATAAGTAATCTAAAGAGTCCGTAGAAAGCAAGTAAAGCTGGGTACTTTATTTGTGGTAAATCTACAGTTGCGGTCCATTTTGTATTCGGTACGATAGTTTTATCCGAGACTATTCATGTAGTGACATGGAAATGGAGGCATCTTATATAATAAAGATTATATAGGACTGGACCACGATAAACATAATTCTCTTATTAATATCCGTTAAACTCAGAGATTTATATTTATCAACCAGATGATCATATATGAATTGATCTTAATCCTGAGTGTATTATGGACTCCTGCTTGTTGAGTTATATCCTTTGATTTACATGGGTGAGATCGGTGTAGATGTCCGGTCAATAACTTCGTACTTTGGGGATATGATTTAGTAAGTAGCTGGGAACGTTCTACACGATAGTGGAATCCACTCCTTCTTACGAGAAGTAGAGAAGTAGTTCTCTTAAGTGTTGATTTAGGTCTTGAACAATATGAGCGCTCAACTTTTCATTCATATGAAAATGGAAAGATAAATTTATAAGTTGTTATGGATATATTGTTCATTAGAGAATCAATGGTACTTAAGGATTAAGAAATAATTAGAGAGGTAAAACGGACATTTTGACCTAGCTCTAATTATGAACTATTTGTGGAGGGTCAAATCATATGTAGTGATTAAATCAATGGACACTGAAAGTTTCAGATTGTATAAAAACATCTACAGTTTTGAGAGTGCAATCTTAGGTTTTTAGTGGAGTAACTCTAAGATTAATAATAGTAAATTATTAATTAAAGAGTTTAATTAATAATTTCGATATTATTGGAGCTCAAAATTGTAGGTCCATCGGGTCCCCTTGATAGCTCATTTCACTATAAGAAACTTGTATATAGAATATTGTAATTGGACCGTCCAATTATAATTGTTACGCAAGTAGCAAAATTTGTGTTCACTTAATATTTGAATAATATTGATTATTCAAATTATTTGATTATTAATTAGTTAATTATTAATTATGAATTAATAATTATTTAATTAATTTTATAAGAGGTTTTGAATTTGATTCTCAGTTGTGACGGGGTATAAATTAATTATGAATTAATTATAAGTCACATGTTTAATTGTAAAATATAATATGAATTAATTTTGAATTAATTATGTTATATGAGGCAAAAGTTTAATGTTAACAAATTTGGGGTTTAATGTTAATTTGATTAATTAAAACTCTAATTAGTTGCCTATAAATAGAAAAGGAAATAGTTTTCTTTTCCTAACACAGAAGTTATATTTTGGTTTTTGTTTTACGTTCTTTGAAAAGAAGAGAAAAAGTTTTCTTTTAGCATAACCAAAATCATAAACTCACTTCTTATATATATTGTTGATTCTTTTTAGAAAAGAAATCAAAAGAAAGTGAGCACAAATCTATATAACTGTGCCCACTCACTAGTTTTTTGGTGTAGAGTCATATTAAGGAAGGCTAGGTGGTGAGCAATCCATAGAGATCAATACATAAGGTAAAAATCTGATTTTTATTTTATCTTGTATTATTTTATTTCATTGTTTTATGGATCTAGGGTTTATTGAGTTTTCTAAAAATTTTTAAAAACTCAGTGTTCCGCAAAATTCATATTTTTTATAAAAACAATTGTTGTTTTTCCTTCAGTTCTGTGGTGTTAAAGTTTGGTGGATGTCAGGCAAACATATCAACAAATCTAAATCCATTTCTTATTTTCCAGCTTATGATGAGAGGAGGTATTTCAAGCTTAGTTTCCATAAACGCCACAGAGAACTCATCATTGGGGCTTATATTAAACATGTGATCAAGGAAGGGAAGGCTTTATCTACAAAGAACCGGCAAAGGAACCTCTATAGCAACAATTCAAGCAAGGATTGGTATGAGTGGAAGGGTAAGAAGTGGAGTCATGTGTGTTTTGAGCACCCTGCAATGTTTAGCACATTAGTTATGGAGTCCAAGAAGAAGGAAGACATCATGAACGATCTCAAGAAGTTTAAGGGAGGAAAATAATACTATGAGAAAATTGGAAAAGCATGGAAGAAGGGGTATCTCCTTTATGGTCCTCCAGGGACAGGGAAATCGACCATGATTACTGTCATGGCAAACTTTCTCAACTATGATGCCTATGATCTTGAGCTTACCATAGTCATGGACAACACAGAGCTGAGGAATCTCTTGATTGAGACGTCGAATAAGTCAATCATAGTTATAGAGGATATAGATTGCTCACTCGATCTTACAGGTCAACGCATGAAGAAAAAGGAGAAAGATGAGGGTGAAAAAGAATTGGATCCAATCAAGAAGGAAGAAAAGGAAGAGAAAGAGAATAAAACTAGTAAAGTGACTCTATAAGGGCTGTTAAATTTCATTGATGGTCTTTGGTCAGCTTGTGGTGGGGAGAGAATCATTGTGTTTACAACTAATTATATGGACAAGCTTGATCCTACTTTAATTAGAAGAGGAAGGATGGATAAGCACGTTGAGATGTCATATTGTGAATTTGAAGCATTCAAAGTATTGGCCAAGAACTATTTGGATGTTGAGTCACATGAATTGTTTCCAAAAATTGGTGGCTTATTAGCTGAAACCAACATGACTCCAGCTGATGTCGCAGAGAATTTGATGCCCAAATCTGAAGAGGAAGATGTGGAAACCTGTTTGAATAGCCTAATTAAAGCACTTGAGGAGGTGAAAAAGGGGGAAGCAAGAAAGAAAAAGGAGGAAGAGACGAGGTTGAAGGTAGAGAAAGAAGAGAAGGAGAAGAAAGAAAGTGTCTAAGAATGTGCGAAAGATGATGAAACTTCAACTAAATTAGAGGTAAGGAAGAATGGTTTTCACAAGTAATGAAGACAAAAGAAGAGGAGAGTTGGCTTGTTGATTGCAACTAGTTGTGAATTTGTTATTCATATATCACTCTTCAGTCTAATAAAATAAATTCATGTGGATGAATCTTATAGTTTGTATTCTTAGAATTACTATTGTATTGTGGTGTTGGAAGCTAGAGCTCATCAGTAACTATTCTATTTGATTTGCAACCTATGTCTGTGGAAGGTCTATAAAATTCTTATCTTAGAGTGATTGACTTTTAATCCTAATCATTCCGTTATTGGTATTACCACTAAATGAATGATTTATTATAGTGTAACTCATTTTTAAAGTGGGTTTCAACATTTACTTTTTATTGATATCTATAACGATATAGTTCAGGTGAAATTTTGAATGACATTTTTAGTTTATTTGCTTGCTACTATAACTTTAATGACAGAACCCTTATCGAATCTCTACTTTGGACCCGAGAAAGACCTTGTAGTACTCTGATATATCTACAATAAATCCTAACTTTGACCCGAAGAAAACCTGTCGTAGCACCGAAACTTAATTTAAATTTAATTTCTAGTTTGTTTAGTAGGAGGAAAGAGTAAAATTTTTTCGTTTTTTCTTATAAAAATCCAATAATATGTTGGCTGTTTATTCAACTATGTCACCCTGTAATTTCAAAAGCAATTAAAAGCACTTCTAATAACAATGAATCTTAACTACCAAAGGCCCTCCGACCCTCATCCCAAAATCAATTCCAACATGAAAAACCACAATCATGAAAATTGATTGAAAAATAAAACTTTCTCATAAAATCCACTTTAAAAAGACATGTATCCAAAAACTTGTATTTATATTTACAATTTGCACCATACTTTGATACAAAATATTAACACGACAAAAATATGAGTTATACAATGTGATAAAAGTCGTCTGTCAGTCAATCCGCGCGTCTGTCTGAGTCTCATCTATTGGACAACTCACTCGTGTACTTGAGGAAGAATTTTTAAGAAATACATTGAAAGCAAACAGTGAGTAAACTCAATGAGAAAACAACTTAATAAAACTAAAATATTTTTTCTGAATTATTTTATATATAAACTCATTCAAAAACTGTTTTTAAAGCTCATTTTGAATTACTTTCTAAGACTTTCTCGTGCTTGCCTGAATGGTAACACAAGGAAACTACTGCTGTCATGGTAGCATAAATCTTTCGCTAACCACTAGGAATTAAGGAACTTACCCTGTGTAGTCGCCGATGTGAAAACTCTGGGTACACGTTACCCCCACACAACCAGTCTGAACTACACTACCATATACATATGGAGGGTAACTCAACTGACTCTCTCTCTTAGGAATCGTTCGGACTCCACTCTCAGTTAGTGACTCTCCCACATCTACTGTGCACGCATATAACATTCGACTGGGTACTCAACTAGAGTTAAGGTAAACCATCGGCGTATTAAAATATTTTTTTCAGTATTTTAAAATAAATTAGTTCTTAAGGCAGAAAGCCTAAAATCTTTAATTCTCGTATATTCTCGGTATAATTATATACTCAACTCAACTCACATAATAGAGTCTCAATATAATTTAAATAACTAACTTAGTCACATAATGAAATAAGTTCATATAAACATGAAATAACATTTAAATAAACGCTTAGAAAAATTAGATTTTCACTTACGAAACCTCCTTCGACGAATAACGATTCTCCTCCTAAAGCCTCCGCTATTTTTCACTTTCACTCTAAAACATCAGATACTCATTTAGAATCACTAAACTCATTAATACAAAGTTATAAATAGTTTCTAATGCAACTAACTCTATATAATCTCTTTTATGTCTAAACTTTCGTAGTTAAGTTTTAACTTATTCGATGCTTTCAAATTCTGATTTCTTTTTATAAATCCTATTTATTATCATGTAGGAACACCCTAATATGCTCGAAAAAATTATCTAAAGCTTAGAACGAAAAAACCCAAAATTAGACCCCCTTTGGTCAAATGCTACCTAGGGAGAAATCCCTAGGTTCTTTTCCTTTTGTTTTCACTTCAATCATCTTCTTAACTTGCGTTTAGGTTAGCCAAGAAGCGAATTCGAAAAGAAACGACCGTCGGGTGGGTATTTCTAGCCAAAAACTATCTTTTCTCAACATTTTTTAATACACGTTTTTATCTTAAGCATGCAATCAACTTATTTCTTTCATATATAACATTTAACTCATGCATTAAAAGAACACTTATATATAAGATTCTTTCATGCCCTTTAATTAGACTAAAAGCACTCAATTGGACTCTACACCTTTGATTAATCAATTCTATCACTTCTATAAGGTTTTTTAGCTTTAAATATGCTCAGATTTAAACTCAAATCATGGAACCGAAAAAGGACTCACCAACCCCTGACTTGGCCGTGACACACCCTCACTAGACTCCTCATTTTTCTTTCAATTTCTAATATAATAAGCACACCAAAATCATCATCAACCAACCTAGTTTCCATCCATAAACTTAAATTACAATTTGAAGCAAGATAGGAAATGGGTTTCTAGCTCATCTAGGTTGAATTAAAACAATGAGACTCACCTATTTACACTTCAATCTTACTTCAAAATAGCACACAAAGCTTTAGTTGATGACAAGATGAAATTTGGTGATGAGATTCTTGATGAAATTACTTGAAATCCCTTAGTTTCTCCTCTTGTTCATGGACGGCACATCACTCTCTCCCTCTCTCGGTTTTGGACGAGCAAAAGTGATGGAAATAAAACAAAAAGGCTTCTATTTATAGTGGAAATTTTTTTCTAAAAAAATACTTTCTTTTAATTATAACTTAGTCCTTTAAACTTTTCTTAATTCCATTTTGACCCCTAAATGAATAAGATTGATTCTAATTTGTCTATTTGTCACATTATAACTTACTTATTTTATCCACCAATCAAAAGATTCCAAATGGCTCACTATGCACCATAATTTCTATCACACTTAGCTAATTCTCATTGGATAAACTTTTATAACTTTTTGATTTTGGTTGTGAGCTTATCTCACCCTAAACTTTCCCATGATATTCCCCAATACTCTTGGATCCTCTAATCAACATCATACTTGTGATGCAAAATGAAACTTTAAAGACTATTACTGGAGTGATACTAGTATACTGTAAATAGAATTGAGGGTTTACGTTTAAAGTATAATATTTCATGTAGAATGTATTGATTTTTTTGATAGAGATCGCCTTAGGGTTTTACAAAATGAAATTAGTTATAGTTTTGTTAGCAACTTACTTGCTTTTTGAATCTTTTCAAATATGTTCATCCTTAAGCTTTTGAGCAATTTGTTTATGACATTGACAATAAAACAAAGCATTTATTGCCATAGCAAAAGTTGAATTCATGGTCACCTTGTTTGGAAAGGTCAAACCATAATCTTTTTAGCTAGAACTATAAGACTAAGTGAGATCATCTCCAAGCGAACTCCCTAAATGTTAGCTAAAATAATTAAAAGAAAACTATGTTAACTAACTGTTTATTTTTTCAAAAAGAAAATTGTTTACTTTATAATAAATTAAATATTAAAAATAATAAGTAAGAGAGTCTAGCTCCGACTTTCTTACTCTCTATATTTGGCTAGGGTCATTCAACTCTTTCAAAGTAGCTAACAATATAGAGAGTGATTGGAGTTAATAAAATGTCACATCATTAGTCTTTTTGACTAATTTTATTAACTACAATCAATCTCCATATTTTTTGACTTGTTAATCGATGATCAACACCGTGCCAGTCCAATTAGTATAAAATCGTAGGTTAAGGCTTGGATTATTTTTTTAAAAAAAAAAAAAAAAAGAATTTAATCACCATAAACAAACCAGTCACCACCATTAACCTAAGAGTGGAAACCCATTAAAAAAAGGGAGAACTTCATTTTGGTCCATTTGTTTTTGAAAAACTTTCCTTTTTAATTGTGAATCCGTTTATATCTCTCATGGTCTCTCATATTTTAGAAATATATCAGTGTAATCCCTATTGTTGGTCAAATGTTAGTCTAATGTTACATGAGTGGGGTTATTTTTGTCATTTCACACTTATATCAGGTAAGTGTACACTTGTCAAATGGAAGAAAAATAAAAATTTAAAATAAAAAACAAAAACAAATTAATTAAAAATAATTAAAAAAAAAACACTTAATCATAAACAAAAAAATCATTAAACATGGACACAATATCCAATCCAACAAACACTAAACATGTATCCACAAACAGAAAATCCTTCAACAAACTAAAGAAATAAAAGAACCAATAAAAAGAACAAATCTTGAAAAAGTTAATGAGCCAAAACTTCAAACCAAAGCTAACCCACCATAAAAAACAGAAAAACAAACACACCCGTGAAAGTAAACCTGTTGAGAACTCCAACCCAATTAGTCTTCTAGACAATTAAAGAACCAAATCATTGACAACTCCACCAAGAAGCTCTTCTTTTTCAAGCTTAGTGTTGCCATTGCAATCTTAGCAGAAGCTGTTTTGGCTGTCGACTACGGTGGTGACGGATACAACGTCGTGGCCGCAACCACAACTTCATCGTGCTGAACCTTCGATTCGCAGGGGTGGTCTTTTTGATAATGTGGTGGAGGAGATAGATAAAGCTATTAAGGTTAAGGGTAGATATTGAAGGAAGAAGGGGTTGTATAATGAACGGTCAAGTGATGTTATCTAATTGGTTATTATTATTATTATTATTATTATATTAAGACGAGACTTGGTGTTGATTGAAGTCTCCTATTGGAGGAGAGAGTTGGTATTTGATCGGCTAATTTTTTTTTTTTTTTACTTTTTCTGATTTATAGGTTGAAAATATGATTTTTTTAACTTAGATATTGGATTCCCCTTTTTCCTTAATTTTTTTTTTTCCTCAAAAAACTTATATTTTGATTTTTTTTAATTGGTGTTTGATCATTTTATTTATCTATTTATTGTTTTAGGGATGAAGATTTGGGTTCAAAAAGCTAGATCTTCAAAGGTTGAAGTTGATGATCATGGTTCCCTTTTTTCTTCAAATTTCTTTCTATTTTTTTTCTTTCCAAAATCTTAAATTTTGATATATATATATATATATATATATATTTTTTAATTTCATGTCCAATCACCTTCCCCCCCCCCCCCCCCCCCCCCCCCCCCCCCCCCCCCTAATTTTACTTATAGGTTTAGGGATGAAGATTTGGGTTTAAAAATTGGAGATTGAACCAAGATCTTTAGCATCCACCCAGATTTTTCTTTTTTTTCTTAATTTTTTTTTTCAAAAATTTTAAATTTTGATTGATTTATTTACTACGGAGTGAGAGAGGGGGCAATACGGCGTGGGAGGATGAGCTTTCCAATAGCGTGGTGTTGTTTTGGAGAGAGAATGAAGAGGAAAGTGTATTCAGTGGTGCACCGGTGTGGCGTGAGACAGGTGAAAAGGGGCATGAGAGGGGAGTGTGAAAATGTGATGAGGGTTTGTTATTTATATATATTAGGGCAAATTACACAAAATCCCTTAAGATTTAATGAAATTATACCAACATCTGAGTTTTGATCATAATGACATGAACCTTCCTTGGGTCTTGAGATTCTCAAAACTCCGTAGAAATACCTTTTACCTTTAAAGAGCTGCTATGAAATCCGAATGGTCAATGATCAAAGTGTAAAAAGACTAAACTTCTCTAATCTTAAAAATTCATATATTATTATTTTAATTTTAAATTTATTTATACATTATTAACTTAATAATGTGATTCTGTTAAAGTGGTTTTAGAGATTGTATAAGATAGATTTGATGATGTTTTGTGGTCATATGATTGTATTTCGATTATACATAAAATTTTTGAATTTTTTTTACAAGTTTAACCCAGTTTGATCGTTGGTCAACAGTATTTGTTGATTAATCGCTAAGTAACCCATAAATCACTAATCGCTACCTCATTGGTCGATTAGCAAATAGCAATTTTTAGAACCATGAAACATAAAATGAAGATAGTCAATCACACAACACAATTTTTTTATGTGGAAAACTCATAATGGGAGAAAAACCACGATTGTCTAGATGACTATAGAAATATATTACAATGTAAAAAATGGTTATAGTAACAAATTCAATATTAGTATTGTAACCCGAAAGTCTATAACTCTATTTATAACCAAGTCCTAACTCTCATGGCTCTCTTTAATGACTCTGTATGTCACTCTAGTGTATCTCTAGATGTGCTGCCCAACCTCAAATAAAGAAAAACCCTCGATTTATAAGTACCGATTTTCTTCCAAAGTAATCTTTCACATGAAAATTGAGATTTATGGGCACGCCACACATCAGCAATCACCTTTCAGAAATTGTAGGAGCATCCAGTATGACTAGAAAAACTCCACATGCATCCTTATAAACTTACCTTTCCTTGGCACACACGCGCGCTAGCCGATCACTCAACTTTCAGTGTTGTGTGATAGCTCATCAAGCCTACAGTTTCCACATTGTATGCATTGTTATCTTTCTTTCAAGCACCTCTTTCAAACAATGCCTTATTCACATCAATCTAACTTCATTTGAGTCATATGGTCACCTAGAAAAACAAGCCAAATTTCTAACACATATAATCGTTTTGGAGCAGCAATGATATTGATGAAAATGTAAAGCTTCGTAGTGAAGACTGCATACATGACAAGGCCACACTTATGTCCTAAATCACATAAAACAAATTGTTCAACTCGAATTCAAATGTGAATAATGAGCTCAAGCTTCTTTAGCACATTGCCCATTCGAGAAACAGTATTTGTATAATAAGGTACTCACAGTAACTCTTTGAATATTGTATTCTTGGATTTTTTTGCATTGTAGTTAATAATAGTTACTGAAATCCAAAAATATGCTTTAGACCATTTTCATTCTCCATTACAAATAAATGAAATGCTTTATGTTACCATATTTTTAGTTACTAAAAGTATTCGAGTTCAAAATTTTCATTTGTTATAAATCAAAAGCTTTCTAATAATACGAGGTTAAAGAATAAAGCACTGGTAAAGATTTTTGGGGGAAAAAAAAGTATTCAATCCATATTCTAACACTATTATATGTTTTAATTGAATTCCTGCAAATTTTATAAACAATTTAGTCAAAAAAACTCTATCAAATCTATAAGTCTGCAAAAACTATGGTACTCTTAGTATTTTTGTTGACTTGTTACTTGCGCCGTTTCAACAGTACTCTCAAATTCATTAGGCAAACTGGAAAAATTAAAATGTAAACATAGAACATATTTTCTAGCAAATTGTAACAATTCAAATAAATATTTGATCATAGAAAAGCCAAGAAAAAACTAAAGTGCAAAGGAGAAAGAGAAAATTTGAAGAATCTTAGTGTACCTTCACAATATATTGCTGTTTCATGGTAGCATTGAGGTCACCTTCCCAACAAACTCTGTTTCTGCCATTTGTATAGTGTGCTCAAATCTCCTCGAGAAAACAACATCATATTCAGGCATTGTCTCACATCTACTTCTTGAAGGGATGGAAATTTAATTGTGCAACTGTAATGCTCTGAATATTTGGATGAATAGTATTTCGAACGGAATAATGATTTTTGGATAAATAGTGATGAGTGAATAGTGATTTTTAAGAATTGGATTTCAAAAAGAGCAAAATGCACAAAACCCCCCTAGGGTAAGCCTTTAAACTTCCATAGTCAAAGTTTGATGTTTATAGCAAAATACCCCCGAGTCATCAGTGACTGGTAGTCAATGTTTAGTTGACTAAGGGTAATTTCGTCATTTACTAATAACAAAAATTATTAAAATCATTTTTCATCTCTGATGCTCTCTACCATCCTCCACTACCAAACCCCTCTACCATCTTCTTCTTCTTCTCTCGTAGACCCCTCCACCATCTTCTTCTTCTTCTCTCGTAGACCCCTCCACCATCTTCTTCTTCTTCTTCTCTCGCAGACCTGGGTTCGTCAATTGAACCCAGATCTGGGTTCGACCACCAGACCCAACAGACCCCTCCACCATCTTCTTCTTCTTCTTCTTCTTTTTCTCTTGCAAATTTGGGTGATTAATGAACCCACTGGGTTCATCTCTGGGTTCAATGGGTTCGTCGAATGGAGACGAACCTAGATCAGTTCGATGAACCCAGATCTCGGTTCGTCTCCATTCGATGAACCCAGATCTGGGTTCGATTGACGAAACCAGATCTGGGTTCGTCTAAACCGAGATGAACCCAGATCTGGGTTCGTCTGAACCGAAATGAACCCAGATCTGGGTTCGTCAATCGAACCCAGACGAACCCAGATCTGGGTTCGATTGACAAACCTAGATCCAGATCTAGGTTCATCTCGAACCCAGATCTGGGTTTGAATTCAAACGTCTGAGTTCGTCGTCTGGGTTTGAATCGAACCCAAATTTTATCTGGGTTCGAATCGAATCCAGATTTTCAAGATTGATGGAGTTGAACAGGGTTGTTGAATGGTGATGATGGAGTTTGGGTTTGAGTTTTCAAGATTGATGGAGTTGAATAGGGTTGTTGAATGGTGATGATGGAGTTTGAGTTTGAGTTTTCAAGATTGATGGAGTTTGAATTTGAATTTTTTGAATAGGGTTCAATATGTTGAGATGGAGTTTGAGTTTGGTTTTCAAGTCAGTTTGGAGTTGATGATGATGATCCTGAGATGGATTTGAGTTCTGGTGGAAGATTTTTAATTAAAAAAATTAATTTAAAATTAAGGGCATTTTCGATTTTTTATTATAGAAAACAGTCATCGGTTAGATTTAACGGTTTTTGACCGTTAAATCTGGGGTATTGTGCTATAAACATCAAACTTTGATTATGAAAGTTTAAAGGCTTACCCCAGGAGGGTTTTGTGCATTTTGTTCTTTCAAAAATTAGTAAAAATGAAAATTTTAATGAATAATGATTTCGAATAAATAGTATTTTTGGACGGAATAGTAACTTTCGAAAAACGGATCTCGCAAATCATAAGGTTTTAAAATTAATATTACAGATTAAAGAAAAGGAAATGGATGAAAAAATATAATTAATTATTCATTGATGTATATTGAATTATTATTCGGAAGCTACATGAAGTATATGAGTTATAGATAATGATTTATGAAGCTTTGGATATTATTGAAAGAGATAAAAAGGAAACAAATTATTATTTAGAATATTATAAATATTTATTATTCAGAATAGTTGTAGGTGTGATTGTTCAGAATTATACGAGTATAATTGTTGTTAAAGATTCTAATTGAAGAATTTTGTTTAATAATAATCTATTTAGATATTAAGTGTTATAGTTGTGGATATTTTATATAAAGAAATTTATAAAATATTCTATAAAGGTATAATTGTGATTATTGGAGAATTTTGGTTAATGATGATTTATATAGGTGTGAATTGTTATATAGAATATACGATCTTATGTATGTGAAAAAATTGAAAAATTATTTAGAATTGAATTATTATTGATGATTAAATGAAAGTAATGACTTTAGAGTAAGATATTCTGAGATGAGATGGTCTTATATTTTGATGACGAAATTTTATAAAGAGAGATAAATTGTAAGACCCTAATTTTACTGTACCCAAGAGATTAATTAAAATTTAATTTATTATTATTAATTTGGTCCAATTCAAGTCTTAGAAATATAGAAGTCTGTTGATAAATATCCTATTGAAGGATATTTGTAAAAGAAATTAAGAAAATTGGGTTAAAAGGAAAAATGTTGGAGGGGTAGAAAATGAAAATTTATAAATATTGAAAAGTCAAAATTGGTGGTGTTTGTTTTCAAAATAATTAATAAATATAGTAATGTATATATGTGTCAGTTAGTGATAAAAAAAAAAAAAAAATTAGAAGATTAGCATAACAGTGTGGCGATGATTGTGTGAGTAGATATATATATATATATATATGTTTGATTGGAAACCGACAGAAGAAAGAAGAGAGAGCGGGAGCTGTAGGAAGAAATGAAGAAAAATAGGAGTAGGAGCAGGAGCAGAATTGGGCAGCGGTAAAAAAAGAAAATGGAAAAAAAAAAAAATAGGAGGAGCCCAGATCGCAAGATGGGAAAAAGAAAATTTTTTATATATTTTGAGTGTTCGATTATACAGATAAGTAAATTTATTTTAATATGATTTGGATCCCAAAATAGTAGTTTATTTTTTTTATAAGTTTTAAATTCAGTTTTATATGATTTTTGGATAGATATAGGATGATGAAAACATAAGAGGGGAATGTGTTTTAGATCCAGAATGAAAGGACCCAACCCGGATTAACCCTGTAGCGATCCGAGCGGAGCCCTCCCGGCACCCCACAGAATCGTTGCAATCTTTATGCAGGTGACTCAAAAGGACTCTATGAAGTAAAGCTGTAAAATAATTTTATTTCTTAATCATTTAAAATTTAGGGTGAAAAATTTTTTTGACAACACAACGACTGTCACTTCGATTATTTTGAACTTTTTCAAACACCTGTAAAATAATTTATAAGCATTTCAAAATACATACATTCTTTTCCACTTCCAAATGGGACCTTAGGTCCATCTCAAAATCTATGTTCAAACACAAATCAAGTATTCAAAACAAAGCCATTTGAAACTTAAATCATTCCACATGTGTGACAGCGTAATCATTATTATAAACTTAAACATTTATATTACGCTAAATCCGTTATACATCAAAATATTTACTTTAATTTCACAGTTGCAGTCGTCTGATAAGTTCGCCTATTCTTGAGCTAGAGATTTGTCGCCTGGAGGACTCGTAGTTGCACCTGGGGAGTTTTTATAAAATAAACAAGAAAATAATGAGCTAAAAAGACTCAGTAAGTGTTATGCATTCCTTTCAAAAGTATCATTTCTAAAAGAGAATCCTTTGAAAAATTCTAAGTTCCGTAATAAGTTATTCAAGACATGAATTTCATGTTGTTACATAATCATTTATATACATATTTGCTTATAAACAAGATTTTATGCATCGTAAAAATTCATTCATAACATAATCATGAATTCATAAATCGTATCCTCAGTTATAAAACATATATCCAATGAGACCCAGGGAAATCATGATTACCGCCTGGTCTTAGGATACCGGTGGTGGGGACGATCAATCTCAGTCATAACCACTATACCGCGGAATATTACCTCGCTGCACATAAGGTATCAGTCATAATAGTACCTTATATACACGTAAAGAGCGACATGACAGACTCGATTCTCCCACAGTTAGTGAACTTTCCCCCACAGATATGCCATACGCGCAAGAAGGTACTTCGGTCGTATAACAGTCATATTTCAATCATATAATGGGGATTGGGTAGCCATCAATTTTGAAATACATTGACATGCTAAAATAATTGTTGTATAACATATTTCTTCGATTAGAAATCAAAACATAAAAACACATTTCAATAATAATTTATGCGATCAATATTGCTTTAGATGCATATATAAAAACATTTATAAGCGTACATCATTAATATAAATTCATTTAAATATTAAAAACGTTTCAATCTTTCATGAAAGCATAGTAATCATACTGCATTTATCATTTCATAAAACAATTTACACTCACCGATTTCTAACTCACGAAAACTTTCCGAATTTCTACTTCGTGATACTTCCTCAACTTCGATTTTCTCCGCCTTACCGATACCTAAATAATTTAACATTTTAATATAAGCACGTCGTAACTACACTATTCGAATATAAAGCGACATCATCGAAATCACATTCTAATAGATTCAACAAAAAGGATATTCGAATCTAAACAAATAATGTAAAACTCACACGATTTTGATGATTTACCTTGGATTATTGATTTTAGCGATTCGCGTGATTACTTCGATTCTAATCAAACTTATCGTTAATACTACTCATGACTATACTTAAATCATGGAAAACGAATATTCAAACACTTTAAAACACAAAAATGAAAATCATGGAAGCAAGCTAAACGATTATTCATTACCCGTTTCGACTCCAAAAATCAACAATTGCTTATAATCACACGCAATGAAACTATCTGATTAACTTTATTATAATTCAAACTATCCTAACGTCAATATTTATCGTCTTAAAGAACTTACTAACATAAATGGCAGCTTGCTAATCATCGATTACATTTCCATATTTGACAACGAAACTCGCAACTAAATAACATTTTCATTCACGGAAAACTTATCCGAATTGCTCCGAAGCGATTTCTCAATATCCGAACGACTATCCGATACTTTAAAACACACCAATACTAATCATTTTACATGACAACGAACTTGAAATTAAAAACATAACTTAATAGCCCCTAATCATCTTATAACAATCTATAATCGATTTCACAATGGAAACAATCGATGACAATATTATTCAAAAACACAACCAAACAATAACGAGCGAACCTTCGCACTAACGAGGTTCTCAATCCTAAAACCTAATCATAACAATATCAATTATCATCCATAACTCAACATAGTCATTATCCATCCAAACGACATCAATAAAAACTCAATATACCTTTCGAAACTTGATTCGAAACTTCGAAATGATCGCACGAGGGTAATGCCCACTTTAACGCTTTTATCAACGAGTTTCCTTCAATCCAATTTAACTTATAACCAATAAAAATTAATTGAAACGTCAATACGAAACCAAATGGGATAGCACTTACTTTGGTGTGAGCTGTTCTGCGCTTCGAAACAGCTCTTGAACAATCGCGACGACGAGATGATGCTCATTTAAGCTCACGGCAGCAAGCAACACCTCCTTCCACCTATATGCACGAGCTGCCATTAACAACAAGTTGCTGCAGCTACTAACTCAAGCCCAAGACAGAATTGAATCACTTACCAGCAAGCTGCCCCCGTCCTCCTCTTCCAAAACCGAACTGCTCTTGGATCA
This sequence comes from Dimocarpus longan, assembly GCA_022984855.1. Classification (NCBI taxonomy): domain Eukaryota; kingdom Viridiplantae; phylum Streptophyta; class Magnoliopsida; order Sapindales; family Sapindaceae; genus Dimocarpus; species Dimocarpus longan. The sequence continues at coordinate 3,707,391 of CM041026.1, forward strand.
GTTCTCAAGCTTCGATGCTGCAACTCAAGCTTCTCTTAGCTGTTGCACATGCTCTCAACACCTTCAAGAATCTGCAGACCTCATGAACAGCCCTTCCTCATGAGCTACTCTCTCAAGCTTAGATGCGTGCTCTCAGTTCAGCTCTCATATTGCATGCATGAATTCTTAATTCAGATTTGCAGCATCGAGCTGCCAATCTCACTCTCTCACACTTCCCACGACTGTACACACACACAAGCTCACAGATTTTGGTCGCACATCTCACATGCAATAAAGGTAGCTCTTGGTTTTGGTCTCACCTCATAAGCTGCTGCACTTGCTTCCCTTCTTCTTTGCTGCACCTCACGAGCAGACTTCTCACTCACTCATAATGGTTCTCTCTCTCAGTCAAGAAAGAAGGATGAAGAAGAAGAAGAAGACCGAATGCTCTCTCCCTCTCTTGCTAAGCTCTTGGGTAAGGATGATGAATGACCGAATGGCTTACAATCTTCAAGTCTTGCTTTTCACTTATTCTTTCAACTATAATATATATATATATATGCTTTCTAAAATTTTGACATGTGGCGCGCATGCATGATAGTTCGATGCCACTTGCCTTACTTTCATTTTGCATGTGTGACACGTGTCACTTTCATGCACTAATTTTATTATTATTTTTTTTCTTCCATGCATTCTCTCGCTTTAAATTCCAAGCTCGAATCCATTTCCGTTCGTCCATCCGAAAATCTGCTTACGACTTGATTTCGTCTTCAAAATTATTTATTTATTAATATTTTTTATTTTTTATTTTTATTTTTTAAATTTCGAATCTGTCTTTACGAACTCGAATTTATTTTACTATTCTAAAATAATTATTCCGAATATTTTTGGACTCGAGAATTATGTTTTTTCGATCAAACGCGATCCATCGAAAAAATAATTCGCTCTCCTACGAACGAGATTTTGGATTTTACACAGAAATAGGTAAAAGAGCTATATGAGTGAATAGTTTTATTTTTAATTAAATTTATTGAATCATGTTTATTGACAATTCAAATTTTATTATTTATTTCAAGTTTAAGTAAATAATTTTTGAGATAATTGATTTTATAAATTATAAATTATGTTTTACAATTAAAAGAAAAGATTATATATGTTTCAAATTTGATAAATTTAAGCATTATTAAACGAAGATTATTTAATTAGTTTATTGATTTATTGATTGTGTATTATAATTTATGATGGAAGTATAGAATATATATTTTGATAATTATATTTTTATTTAGAAATCGAGTTATATAATTTTACATAGAAAATGATTTAAGATTTGAAAATGAATAAAATGATATTTTTAGTACGTTTACGTATATTTAAGTTTTTATTATGTATTGAAAATAAATTAATTATTTGATAAATTGTGTGATATTGCTATTTTTAATTGATTTGATTTCAGGTTATATGAAAATCGTAGTATAAATAATTTTGTGACATTATGAACTGAAAAATAAAAAGTTTAGGAAATATACATGCTTGTCTAAAAATAGAGATTAGGTGTATTGTGAATTATTTTGATAAATTGTAATAAAAGTTTGTTTGAACTACGAGGGCTTTGATCTCATTGATGAAATGGGTATGTAGGCGTTTGAGATGATATCTCAAACTCAAGCCCGAAAATATTGGTGTACTCTTCTTTTGAAAATCTCATTTTATCACTAAAAGTTAATGTTTATAAGTTTTTGAAATATTATGAATTTGATTAAAATGACATAGTAATTATATTTGGTATTTGATTTTATGTAAATTGGATATGTTTCGAATGATGTTAGAATAGAATTTAAATTGAAAATAAAATTTTAAAAAGAAAAATGAGTGTTTGATAAAATATATGTATGAAAAAGAAAAGAGTGAATTTTATTAAATTTGATGTAAATATGTGATTTAATGTTTACGTGCTTTAAAATTTTGTTTGATTGTGAAATATATGAAATTATTTTAATGAATTGGAATAAAAGATTGTTTAAATATGATTTTAATGAATTTCGAACAAAAAGGGGAAAGAAACGGATAAGTTCAGTGCCTTCACTAAACGTATATCGGAAGAAAGACACGAACGTTTTGGAAACATTTAATGAGTTTATTGAATGAAAAATAGAGTTTTGCGATATACATATTGATAATTTGAATATATAAATATATATATGAAACTTTGTGACTGAAATTGAATTTATTGTTTTTTGAATAAAATCGTTATATAGAAATAAAAATTGTTAAAAATATAAAATTTGTGCTAATTAATAAAATTGAGGAAGAGCCCGAGTAAACATGAACATTGGTAGGTGGGGACTGGTAGTTGGCATGCTAATAGGGTAATATAGCAGTACTACATTGTTACACCAATACCGATATATAGGGTTCGACGGATTGATTATGAGAGACACTAGGTGCTCGGTCTTGAAGTTGATACCGACTATGATATATGATATGTGATATGCGATCCGACGGATGGTCACCAATTGATCGATGCTGGAAACGTTGTTTATTCTGTCTGAGACCCGAATTCCGATCCATGGTATTGTGTAAGAGTTTACGAAGGGCATTGAGAAAAAAAAATAAATGAAAACAGTGTTGATAAGATTAAGAATGAAAATTGTTATATTTTATATGTGCATCAAATTGTAATTTGAATTCTTGAATTATTTTGTAAAAGTTTGAAAAATTGTTAAATTTTAATTTACAACTTGAATTTCAAAATATGATGAAAATCATGTGATTACAAATGGAAAGAAATAATGTTAAGTATTTTTTATATACAATTGTTAATAAATGGAGTAAGTAGTGAATGTTGATATAAAATTTAAGAATGTTCATTAAAAATGATAATTTTCATGCTATCATGCGTTTTTCAATTAACAAGTTTTTTTTATGTTTTATTATACATGTTTGTGTGGTGAAGTGGTTTAAAAGTCGGACGGGAGGTTCGAAAGGGAAGTTGAGAAAATGAATGTGATTTTTAGAAGTGTTAATTATTTCTTTGTAGGTTTTTAGATTTTTAGGTTTTCAGAAAAATAGAGGAAACTCTGCCGGATTTTCTAGAAATTTAAATGAACGTTTTTAGCGAAATTTTAATAACATAAAATTTGAGTAAAAGAAAATATAATAAGAAACGAATTTAAGTGAGGTAGGTGACATCCTCTGTCTAGATTATCCATTCCGACGGAAGTTGGGTGGAGGGTGTTACAGCAACTCCTCAAGTAGAATATTTTAAGGCTTAGTAAATGATTAAGTCCCAAATATTTCAGTTGGTTAAAAAAAAAAAATACAATCTTCTGCTTCGTCTTCCTCATGTGCTGTCTTTTTGTATTAAGTTATCTCCATTCATTAGATTGCTTGTTGCTGAGGTTGCTACTAAATTGAGCAATTCATCACAATTTGACGTTTCCAAAGTTGTAAGATTTTTGAAAGATATTGTGAATGGTATAAACTTTTTATGTTATGGCATTTTGAAACTTGTAGAGTTGCCAAAATTTGAAAAACTTTTTCAAATTTAAAATATGCCTCTCATAGAAGTGAGTTGGATAGTCCATGCGTGGAGTTCTAATAAGCTTAATCTGTTGGGTAACTCAAAATGATTTTCCTTACAAACGAGCCCTTCGCATAAGAATAATTTCTTGAGACAACCATAACAAATGGTAAGTGATATAATTTTGGGCAATTTGCAAAGGAAACACAATGGGCAGATAGCACTTTCCATAAATGGGCTTGAAAACTCAAGGCCACTTAGCTTGCATGGGTACCCTAGAAACTTTCCATATAACATCTCGTTTAGAAGATAATTCCAATTCAACACAGCCATTCAAGCTAAGGAATGGAATCTAGAAAATACAGCAAAATATTACTATGTTGATTCATCTTTGCAAATATATTTGTAACTTAATTTAGGATCAATATTATCAAATAAACACTTGAAATATTAAAAAACATTATATTTTCATGTTTAAATAATCGAAAGAGATCTAGGTCAATTTTAAACTTGTTGATAATCCAAACATATTTAAAGTTCTCATAACCTATATAACTTGATTGTTTATGGAAACTAATACCTAAGTTATATTTAGTAGTTGATCTCGGATATTTTGATTAATATTAATATTGACCATTGCTTGAAAATTATAATATTATTTATAACGCTTAAATCCATGTTTCAAATATGTTTTTAAATTATGTTGAAATGAAACCAATATTATTTTCAGTACATTTACAAATTAACATTTGAAGTTAATTAGTCATGGTCACAGTTAGAGGAGGATTTGATTTCAATAAGAATTAAAATTTGATTGTCCATATTTTAGAACTTTTCAATAATGTTGGATGTAGAACTTTAATATTTTTGCATAAATGTTAAAAGTTAAAGTAGTTAGGGGTTATCAACTAAGAACAGAGGCTGTCCACTTGGGATATCATGTTGGCTCTCCGCATGACTTTGAAATTTTGAAGCAAGCATCTCCACTTCATTGCATCTCCACATTGATAACCAATCTAACATTGGTTATTTTGAAATGTATAACCCTAAAAGGAAACTTTTAAATCTTGGTAGACCAATCGGCTGTAGCTCTGTTAATTCTGGAAACACGAATTTAGGGACTACATCCACTTCATCTTCCTTGGAAATAATTTCCTCTATCATACAAGAAACTACATAGAGCTCTTTAAGTTGTTCAAAGGCCTCTAGCTATAATGGCTAGAAGGATACTTTTAGCTTGTCACAATAGAAAACTGATAATGAATGCAGATTCTGAGAGGATAGTATAACTTGTGAGTCCATATTCCATACATGCTTCAGCTTTGGCAAATTACATAAATGTAATTTTTTCAACTGAGCTGCAGCTATATCTGACAGGACCCTTCCCGAATCTCTCCCCTGGACCAGAGAAAGACCCCGTAGCACCTCGAAAGAATTCCCACGAACCCTATAATTAGCCCTAAGGAACCCTATCAAGGCACCAAAAAATTATTTAACTAGATATTTTAACTTTTTTACAAGGTGACGGTGATAAAAATTTTTCGCTTTTTAATAAAAATTTCGACAACATGTCATCTGTTTTTTAAACTATGCCACCCTACAAGTTTCAAATACAGTTTATAAAAACACTTCTATGAAATCAATTTCTCAACTTCTAGAGTCTCCAACTCATTTCTCACAACACAACCACAACCAGGTAAATAAAATCTAAAAACTGAATTTTATAAAAGTTTCATAAAACATTTTTAACTAATGCATTCCCTATTTCTTCAAAATATTTATAACTATGCACATAAACACATATACATGATCAAAATAACAAGATATATACATGTAGTAGGTGTCATCCTACACGTCCGCCTGCACGTCTGACTGAATCTCGTCGGCTAGACGACTAGTTTCTGCACCTGTGGGAGAATTTTTAAGAAAAATATTTAAAAAAAAAAAGAGTTTATACTCAGTGAGTGGTATAATCTTTATAAACTAAGTTTCTAATTCTAAAATTTCTAAATTTTTCCAAAAACAATTTATAAAACTAAAAGTATTTTTCTGAAATACTTTATAAATCCTAATCTGAAAATTCTTCCGGTAACTCATTAAGAATCTTTTTCTAAAATATTTTTTGAAATCTTTTCTTAAAATCTTTTCTAATACTTGCCTAAATGGTAACCCAGGGAATATCTACTCCTGGCGTAGTAGCATATAAAATCTAACCACTAGAAGTGGGGATCTACCATGTGTAGTCGCCGAAAGCTAGCCCACGCTGCGGACCGACTACATTACCCTATATATGTATATGGATCACTCATATCTCGCTCACACATGAGTCGACTAGACTCAAATCTCACTGACTGACATCCTCTCATCTACCGTATCACGCATAGGGCATTCGGTCGGGTACTAAATTGGGCTTAGGGCAAACAATAGGCTATTAAAATTTTTTTTTCTTAATACACTAAAATATTTTAAATCTCAAGGCAGTAAGCCTAAAATTTTTAATTCTAGCACATTCTCATATACATAATTAATAAACTAAAATCTTTATGATAGAATTAAAATATAAATTCAATTAATAAAGGAATAACTATTTATAATAAATTCATTTAACTTTAAAATAAATTTTAAGACGATATAAATAAAGACTTATAGTTCCACTCACAATTCTGCACCAAACTAATAACTACTTCCTCGTTTTCCTCCTTCTATCACGCGTTTGCAAATCCCTTTATGCCATTTTTAAAAATTCCGTAAGTGATTATATACAAAATCAAGTTCACTACAAAGCCACCCAAACACAAATTCTAAATCAATAAATTTTTAATACCATAACATCTCCATTTAATAAAACTCACTAAATTATAAATATTCATACATAATGTCCAAAACCTTAAACTTGGAATCTAGCATTTTTCCGCCACTTGTCTAGATATTAATTGCATCAATATTTCTCTACACACTTCCATGAATTTCAAATTAGCCAATAATTACACAAGTTCATTCATTTCACAATTAATCTAAAATGCCTTTCAACCAACTATATTACACCCAATCATTTCCAATTGATTTCATTTCAATTTCTTCACTTTCCATACATTTAATCAACTTCTAAATGTCATGATTTCAAGTCAAATAAATTAAAACACAACTGATAACAAAATCACACCCCTTGGCTGAAAATAGAAAGTTTTCCATGCCATCATTTTTCTTTTAATTTCTTCACACAATTCTACTCAAAACCATCCATAAACATAATCTATTCACTAAATCAATCAAATCCAAAATTTCCAACAACAATCTCTACCAAACCCTAACTCAAACCCTTACTAATTTATACTACTTTCTTATCCATGCAATTCCTTTTTAAATCAACATCAAACCCAACATAAATACAATTCAAATAAGTCTTAAAAACCATCAATTACATCATTCCACCATCAAAACCACAAATCCAATAAATCTCACTTTCTAATTAAGAAAACTCACCAAATCTTCCAAGCTTTCTCTTGTTTCTTCACATTTAAATCTTCCTTGACTTGAGTTAGATTCAACACACTTGATTTAACAAGAAAAAGAAAAAAAAAATGGAATCACACCACTCTTCCATGCCTTGACCGAATCTCCCATTTTCTTTCTCTTTTTCTCTCTTTTCTTCATTCAATTTTTCTTTCTCCTTTTTCTGTTATGATGGCCGGCCACTTTATGTACATATATGTTCACTTTTTGGTTGCCAATTGGTCCTCCAATTATCCCTTAATTATGCCTTTAAAAAGAATTTAAAAACAAACTCCCATGATTGGTCCAAATTTAATAACATATAACATCCACCAATTACATTAAACCACATGTCATTTAATCATCATTTCTTGCACTTGGTTTGTCATGCTTTGATTAGTTTAACCCATCTCACATGGATTGTGTTTCTTTCTTGCTTCACATGTAGTGCCCATACCAAAGTTTGGGTGAAAATTCAACTTAAACTTAATTATAATTTAATTTTCACAATTTAATATACTATTCATTCTAAAAATTATACTGAAAATATTCCACGGTTATCTAAACTTCAAATTGACCATAAAATTCTCTAATTGGCCTCTTAATCCTATGCTTCGCGAAATTTTTGAACAGGTTTTAGGTCACGAAAACTAAATATTCAAAAAATAATGTAATTTGACTAGAAATTTTTCGGATCTCCTGAAACACAATCAAACGGATTCCGTTTCATTTTGTTTCAGTTCCCTCAAGGTCCATGATTTATTTAGGACATTATTCATTCTTAGCACTCTTTTTCTAAAATTAATATTCATCCAAAAATGTTTCCATTTGAAAATACTATTCACCGAAACTTTTCGTTTTCCACCGAAACAAACTCCAAAATTTTCTATACTCTAATCGGGTCTTAAATCATTCTTTGGCCCTATTTTTGGATCAATATTCCCTATCCTACTCAGTTACATGAAATATAATAGAAAATCAGGTTCAGGGTCTATCAATTCACCTCTCCTTATAAAACTTTCGTCCTCGAAATTTAATAACATACCTGAATAAAAAAGATGAGGGTACTGCCTTCGCATCTGCTTCTCAGGCTCCCATGTTGCCTCTTCCACTGAGTGATTCCTCTACAGGACTTTTACACAAGGAACAGTCTTGCTACGAAGAATCTGATCCCTTCTGTCTAAAATCTGAACTGGACCCTCTTCAAAGGTTAGGTTCTCTCTCAATTCCACTGGCTGCTCTGACAACACATGTGAAGGATCTAGCATATATTTGTGAAGTATTGAGACGTGGAATACATCGTGAATCCTGGATAACTCTGATGATAACTCCAGACGATAAGCCACATCTCTAACTCTATCGATCATCTCACAAGGACCAATATATTGTGGACTAAGCTTCCCACGTCTACCAAATCTAATGATCCCTTTCCACGGTGATATCTTTAGAAATACCTTATCCCCTACCTGGAACTCCAAGTCTCTTATTCTAACGAACCTGAGCGATTTTCAATCTATCCCGAATAATCATGATCTTATCTGTAGTCATCTGAACAAGCTCGGGCCCTAATAATCTCCTCTTGCCCACTTCATCCCAACTTAATGGTATCCTGCACCGTCTCCCATATAAAGCCTCATACGGTGCCATGCCGATACTGGCCTGATAACTATTATTGTAGGCAAACTCAATCAGTGGCATATGAGTATCCCAACTCCCGCCAAACTCCATCACACAAGATCTCATCATATCCTTTAAAGTTTGGATAGTGTGCTCGAACTGTCCGTCTGTCTGTGGATGAAATGTTGTACTGAAATGTAATCGAGTGCCCAAGGCTCTCTGTAAACTAGGCCAAAATCGAGATGTAAATCTAGGATCCCTATCAGAAACAATAGAAACTGGAGCTCCATGAAGCTTGATAATCTCATCAACATAACATTTGACTAGTCTGTCTAGGGGATAAGTAATGCGGATCGGTAGAAAATGAGCTGACTTCGTAAAACGATCAACTATTACCTATATACCATCATACCCACTCTGACTACGCGGAAATCCAACCACAAAGTCCACGATGATATGCTCCCATTTTCACTCTGGAATAAGAAGAGGCTGAGATAATCTTGCTGGTCTCTGGTGTTCTGCTTTAACCTATTGATATATCAGACACTTGGATACATACTCAACTATCCCCCTCTTCATACCTTTCTACCAGAAATGCTCTTTCAAGGTATGGTACATCTTCGTACTACGAGGATGTATCGCATAAGCTGAAGAATGGGCCTCATCCAATATCTCTCTTTTAAGATCCGCCAGGTCTGGAACATATAATCTTTGTCCCATCATCAGTGTACTGTCCTCTTTCACTGAGAAGTCCTGGCCCCTACCCAACTCAACTTCTTGTCTAATTGCGACCAATTGAGGATCCTGTACTTGAAGCTCTCGAACTAGATCTGAGAGTACCAGTCTCACCTGAAATGTGGCTAGCAGTGCACTTGAATCCGAAGTCATCAACTAAACCTTTAAAGATCTCATCTCCCTCAATAATGGATAGTACCTTGCGCTCAAATGTGCCACTGAGCTACTAGGCTGTCTACTCAGGGCATCAAACACTACATTGGCTTTTCCTGGATGGTACTGAATTGAGCAATCGTAGTCTTTAATCAGTTCCAACCACCTTCTCTGTCTCATATTCAATTCTTTCTGCGTGAGTAAATACTGGAGGCTCTTGTGGTTTATGAAAATCTAGCAAGAAACCCCATACAAGTAGTGTCTCCAGATCCTCAGTGCGAACACCACTGCTACTAACTCCAAATCATGAGTTGGATAATTCTGCTCGTGCTTCTTCAATTGTCGGGATGCATATGCTATTACTTTCCCATTCTGCATCAAAACACACCCCAAGCCTTGTTTGAATGCATCACTGTATACCACAAATCCCTCTGTCTAAGAAGAAAGTATAAGAATGGGAGTTGTGGTCAACCGAGCCTTTAATTCATCAAAACTCTGCTGACAGGCCTTTAACCACTCAAATTTAATATCCTTTCTTGTGGGTTTTGTCAAAGGAATGACTATTTTAGAGAATCCCTCTACGAATTTCTTGTAATACAGTGCCAATCTCAAGAAACTTCTGACCTCTGTAACTATGGCTGACTACTTCCACTGTAAAATAGCTTCAATTTTCTGGGGGCCAACATTGATCCCATCTGCGAATACCACATGCCCGAGAAAAGAGACCCTGTCCAACCAAAATTGACATTTACTGAACTTAGTGTATAGCTGACGATCCCTCAGGGTCTATAGAACTGCTCTTAAGTGCTCAGCATGTGCCTCCCTACTGCCCGAGTACACTAGAATATCATCAATGAACACTATCACAAACTTATCCAGAAAATCATGAAACACCTTATTCATCAAGTCCATAAATACTGCGGGTGCATTGGTTAGCCTGAAAGGCATAACCAAAAACTCATAGTGTCCATATCTAGTCCTGAAGGTAGTCTTGGGAACATCTTCTGCCTTAATCTTCAACTGATGGTATCCGGATCTCAGATCAATCTTCGAAAACACACTAGCCCCCTGAAGCTGATCAAATAGATCATTAATGCGAGGAAGAGGATACTGGTTTCGTACCATTACTTTATTCAACCCTCTGTAATCAATACACAAACGCATACTACCATCTTTTTTCTTAACAAATAACACTAACGCTCCTCAGGGAGAAACACTTAGTAAGATAAAATCCTTATCCACTAACTCCTCTAACTGTACCTTCAGCTCTCTTAACTCAATAGGTGCCATCCTGTAGGGTGCTCTAGCTATAGGTGCTATTCTCGAGATCAAATTAATCTCAAACTCAATCTCCCTATCTGGTCGCAACTCAGAAAGCTCATCCGGAAATACATCTGGAAACTCTCTAACCACGGGAATATCCTCTAATCTAGCTCGATCTCTGTAGTGTTTATCATATAAGCCAAATAACCCATGCACTGCTTCCTCAACATCTTCCTAGCTGTCATAGCCGATATCATACATAAAGGAAGTATCTTGCATTCACTCCTGAACACCACATCCGGTTTCTCTGAAGTACTAAATCTAACTTCCTTTCGGAAGCAATCAATTGTGGCACGATGAGAAGCTAACCAATCCATCCCCAGTATCACATCAAAATCATGAATATCCTACAATATCAAACTGACGGGGAATGATCTGCCCTCAATCACAACCTGACCACCTCTATATACCATCTCAGCCATTAATATATCTCTAGTAGGAGTAGCAACTATCATCCCACTCTTTAAGGGCTTTAAAGACAACTCTACCCTACTAGCAAAGCTCTTAGAGATGAAAAAGTGTATGGCCCCTAGGTCTATCAAAACAGTACCTGTAACCATTTCTAGAGTAGCCTCTGCCTCCTGCTGGGTAACAGCAAACACCCTGGCCTATACTAGAGGTCTCCCTAGCTGTCCTCTGGCTGAGGTACCTCGACCCATACCTCTACCTGGCTGTGTCAGAGTCCCTGGTCCTCTCCCCTGTGGACCTTCCCTACCTCTCGATTGCCCTAAACTCGAATGTGTCTAAGTCGCTGGTCTCGACTCACTAGTCTCTATTGCAGTTCTCTGTGGGCAATCCCTTTTCAGATGTCCCTCCTGACCGTAAAAGTAACACCCAATCCTGCCAAAGTAACACTCTCCCTTATGTTGTTGACTATAAGTAGCACATGAAGGAATATTACTCTGGCCACTACCTCTGCCTTGAGAACCTGATGGCAGCCTCACTGATCCCTGACTGGAGGTGGCTCCTTGACTCTACTGTCTACCTGAAAACCCTCCAGATCTGCCTCCTGTCTTGGGGGTCTTACTAGGTCCACCTATTTGCCATCTCTGACTCTGGCCCCTCTTCTGCTGTTGTACTCTCTCTACCTGAACTTATCTCTCCACTCTTAGAGCTACCTCTACTAATCTCCTATAATCCCTGTAATCTGTAGCAGTTGCATATGTCTTGATTCTAATGTTCAGGCCCTGAAGAAACTTATGACACTTATTTGCTTTGTCCTCTACCATAAACGGTGCCACTCGGGATAGCTCTATAAATTTCTTTTCATATTCCTCTACCGTCATATTACCTTGAATCAGACGGTAGAACTCATCAATCTTTACATCCTTGTAGGCCCTAGAACAAAACTTCCCACTGAAATATTCTTTAAACTGGACCCATGTCAGTGGCTCTGTAACTCTCATTCTGACTGAATCCCACTAATCTCTCGTGGAGGCTTGCAGGAGAAATGAAGCAATTAAAACTCTCTGGGGATCTACGCACTCCATCTGATCAAGGACCCTCTCTATGTTCTCTAAACACTCTAATGTTGCATCTGGGCCCTCTGATCCGTCAAAACCCTCAACACCTAACTTCCTGGCCCTCTCTACAGTGTCGCTCGGTGCACGAGGTCTCATCCCCTGAATAATCTGGGCCAATCTCTCTATAGGATCAACTGTTGGCCCTGCCACTACTGGCTCCTATGGTATCTCTGGCTGAGGCTCATTAACTGACTCATGAATAGGCTCCTCAGCCTCTGATTAGGAGTAGGAATCTCAACGACGACTATATGCGTACGGGGACGACCAACTCGACGCATAGCTCTACTTACAGTTAAAATAATGAATGTCATGCAATGTTTAAAAAATTTAATGTACTAAAATATATAAATAACTTTTGTGGATGCATAACTTTTCAAAAATTTTCTAAATCATTTTAACCAAAAGCTCTGATACCAAATTGACGGGACCCTTCTGAATCCCTCCTCTAGACCGAAGAAAGACCCCATAGCACCCTAAAAGAATTCCCACGAACCTTATACTTAGCTCGAAGGAACCCCGTCAAGGCACCAAAAAATCATTTAACTAGATATTTTAACTTCTTTACAAGGTGACGACGCTAAAATTTTTTCGCTTTGTAATAAAAATTTCAGCAGCATGTCGTCTATTTTCTAAATTATGCCACCTTGCAAGTTTCAAATACAGTTTATAAAAACACTTCTATGAAATTAATTTCTCAACTTCTAGAGCCTCCAACTCATTTCTCACAACACAACCACAACCAGGTAAATAAAATCTAAAAACTGAATTTCATAAAAGTTTCATAAAACATTTTTAACTAATGCATCCACTATTTCTTCAGAATATTTATAACTATGTACATCAACACATATACATGATCAAAATAACAAGATATATACATGTAGTAGGTGTCGTCCTATACGTCCGCTTGCAAGCCTGACTGAATCTCGTCTGTTGGACGACAATTTTCTGCACCTGTGGGAGAATTTTTAAGAAAAGCATTTAAAAACAAATATGAGTTTATACTCAGTGAGTGGTATAATTTTTATAAACTAAGTTTCTAATTCTAAAATTTCTAAATTTCTCCAAAAATATTTTATAAAACTAAAAGTATTTTTCTGAAATACTTTATGAATCCTAATCTGAAAATTCTTTCTGTAACTCATTAAGAAATCTTTTTCTAAAATATTTTTTGAAATCTTTTCTTAAAATTTTTCTGATACTCGCCTAAATGATAACTCAGGGAATATCTACTCCTAGCGTGATAGCATATAAAATCTAACCACTAGGAGTAGGGATCTACCATGTGTAGTCGCTGAAAGCGGGCCTACGCTGTGGACTGACTACACTACCCTATACGTGTATACAAATCAGTCATGTCTCGCTCACACAAGAGTCGACTAGACTCAAATCTCACTGACTAACTTCCTCTCATCTACCGTATCACGCATAAGGCATTCGGCTGGGTACTAAACTAGGGCTAGGGTAAATCATAGGCTATTAAAATTTCTTTTTCTTAATACACTAGAATATTCTAAATCTCAAGGCAGTGAGCCAAAAATCTTTAACTCTAGCACATTCTCATATACATAATTAATAAACTAAATTATTTATGCTAGAATTAAAATATAAATTCAATTAATAAAGGAATAACTATTTATAATAAATTCTTTTAACTTTAAAATAAACTTTAAGACGATATAAATAAAAACATATAGTTCCACTCACAATTCTGCACCAAACTAATAACTCCTTCCTCGTTTTCCTCCTTCCGTCACGCGTTTGCAAATTCCTTTACGCCATTTTTAAAAATTCCATAAGTGATTATATACAAAATCAAGTTCACTACAAAGCCACCCAAACACAAATTCTAAATCAATAAATTTTTAATACCATAACATCTCCATTTAATAAAACTCACTAAATTATAAATATTCATACATAATGTCCAAAACCTTAAACTTGGAATCTAGCATTTTTCCGCCACTTGTCTAGATGTTAATTGCATCAATATTTCTCTACACACTTCCATGAATTTCAAATTAGCCAATAATTACACAAGTTCATTCATTTCACAATTAATCTAAAATGCCTTTCAACCAACTATATTACACCCAATTATTTCCAATTGATTTCATTTCAATTTCTTCACTTTCCATACATTTAATCAACTTCTAAATGTCATGATTTCAAGTCAAATAAATTAAAACACAACTGATAACAAAATCACACCGCTTGGCCGAAAATAGGAAGTCTTCCATGCCATCATTTTTCTTTTAATTTCTTCACACAATTCTACTCAAAACCATCCATAAACATAATCAATTCACTAAATCAATCAAATCTAAATTTTTCAACAACAATCTCTACCAAACCCTAAATTAAACCCTTACTAATTTATACTACTTTCTTATCCATGCAATTCCTTTTTAAATGAATATCAAACCCAACATAAATACAATTCAAATAAGTCATAAAAACCATCAATTACATCATTCCACCATCAAAACCACAAATCCAATAAATCTCACTTTCTAATTAAGAAAACTCACTAAATCTTCCAAGCTTTCTCTTATTTCTTCACACTTAAATCTTCCTTGACTTGAGTTAGATTCAACACACTTGATTTAGCAAGAAAAAGAAAAAAAAAAAAATGGAATCACACCACTCTTCCATGCCTTGACCGAATCTCCCATTTTCTTTTTCTTTTTCTCTCTTTTCTTGATTCAATTTTTCTTTCTCCTTTTTCTGTTATGATAGCCGGCCACTTTATGTACATATATGTTCACTTTTTGGTTGCCAATTGGTCCTCCAATTATCCCTTAATTATGCCTTTAAAAAGAATTTAAAAACAAACTCCCATGATTGGTCCAAATTTAATAACATATAACATCCACCAATTACATTAAACCACATGTCATTTAATCATCATTTCTTTCACTTGGTTTGTCATGCTTTGATTAGTTTAATCCATTTCACATGGATTGTGTTTCTTTCTTGCTTCACATGTAGTGCTCATACCAAAGTTTGGGTGAAAATTCAACTTAAACTCAATTATAATTTAATTTCCACAATTTAATATACTATTCAATCTGAAAATCATACTGAAAATATTTCACGATTATCTAAACTTCAAATTGACCATAAAATTTTCTAATTGGGTCTCTTACCTCTTAATCCTATGTTTCGCGAAATTTTTTAATAGGGTTTAGGTCACGAAAACCTAATATTCGAAAAATAGTACAATTTGACAAATTTTTCGGATCTCCTGAAACACAATCAAACGGATTCCATTTCATTTTGTTTTAGTTTCCTCAAGGTCCATGACTTATTTCAGACATTATCGGTTCTTAGGGCTCTGTTCCGAAAATCACTATTCATTCAAAAATGTTTCCGTTCAAAATTGCTACTCACCGAAATTTTTCATTTTCCATCGAAACAAACTCCAAAATTTTCTATACTCTAATCGGGTCTTAAATCATTCTTTGGCCCTATTTTCGGATTAATATTCCCTATCCTACTCAGGTATATAGAATATAATAGAAAATCAGGTTTGTGGTCTATCAATATCATGTGTCTTCTTGCTAGCGAGAGCTTTCAGTTCGAATATCTCTTCTACTGAATCATGTTCTATTACAAATAGTTCCTTTAGACTTTAAAGTCTTCCAAGCATATTAGATGGAAAAACATTTAATAGCTTAAAACAACCACGTACAAAGAATAATTCTAATCTGCAAAAGGAATCCAAATAGAGCTGACTATACCATACTTTTCTTAGGTCATCCATTTGGTCTAGTGCCAATTGCTTTAAACTAGAGAGTCGCATCTAAAGAATTCCATTAATTGCATTAGTAACAGCCTATTGTTTTCTAACGAAATAAAATTAGAGATAAGATGAAATATAAATCAAACTTAAATTCTAATTAAAGAAAAATAAAAGCTATCCTATGGTGAATACGCAAAGAAGAAAAGACATTAAAGCAAAAAAAAAAGAACAAATCACATTTTCATCAAAGAAAGGTTGAATAATGTTAGCCTAAAGGTTTTTCTTTGAATTCATTATGCTACATTCCACACTTGTAGTCTAAGTTTGCACATATAGAGTTAGAGATGAATGATTCCATATTTGGGTAATCCTTAATCCATAGTTGCAACAATGAAGACATATCTAAAATGTTAGTAAAGTTGCAGAACCTTGTAAGTTTTGGAAGATCATGAAGGTTTAGTTCATGTAAATTAGGAAACAACACCACACTTGGCCTTTCTTCTTTTGTAACTACTACCACATGCATAAGCTTAAAATACTTTATCTGAAGCTCCTTGAGTCAGACTAGACTTTTGACCATAGAAGATCAAAAATAAAAATTTCATTATGCAAATTATCAATGAGCAAGAATGTTAAATTGTGAAGATAAGAAGATGTTGCCAGAAATTGGTTATTCCATATCACTTCAGAGCTAAGAGACTTCAGTGACAACTGACATAAGGAGGGCAATAAAACTTGCAGATGAAATCATTGTTCTACGAGAAACCTATTCAATGAACTTTATTAAAAATATAGTTAGCACAATTGTTATCTGGTCATGGTCTAATTATAGCTCTTTCAGTTTTGGTAATAGTAAAATAAGCTAGTAATATGATTCTTCCATAATCAAAAGAAGTACAATGCTTCTCAGTTACTAGAGAATGATCGGAGATTTTCAAGTGCATTTAACTCTTGCATTATTTTTAAACAAATGAACTCAAATCCATCAAAATTCAAAGTTTTATGAAATTTGAGGCATCAAATCACTGTTTACTTATTGATTTTCTACTTGTTATATAGAAAGAAAAACTAAAAATTAAAAAAAAAAAAAAAATTACCTATTTGTCCAAAAGATGATATATGTCATTATAAGAGTTCATTTCTTCTTGTATTTTGTTAACTATGATGCTCTCACTTGTCGAACCAAAAAAAATACATTTTTAGCTTAGGAGAATCCTTAAAAGCAAATATACTTAATGGCAAGCCTTATTTTTGTACTTCCTTTTTCCGTACATATAGCAGCCCGCTGGCAATCTCACGGTGGCCTTCCAATAAATATCTGATCTGACTGAAAAGTTCCCGTAAAGTTAAGCCGATTTCTTTTTATTGAAAAACATTTATTTTCTAATAGAAACGGGTAGAAAATTTTTCCTTTTAACATATATTTATAAAATAAGTTTATAAAAATTTTAGCAGCATGACGATTGTTTTTCCGAAAACATCACCCTGTAAAATTTACAAGAAAACTGTATACTTCTAAAACAAACAATTTCTCAAACTTATGGGCCTTAGGCCCTCACTTTCTCAATACACAAGCAACCACAAACATGCTATCAATTTTCAAAATAAATGGAAATTTATTTACATATCATGCATATGTTCATTTATACATTTCTCAAGATCATAGAGAAATTTATGCAATTTTAATAATACATATTTTCAAAAATATTTGAAGTAAATAAACATGATCACAGCAACACACACAGCTCAGTCCGTCTAATCCCGAGTCGGAGTCCCTGCTACTGACACACCTGTCCTTGCACCTGCCCTTAGAGAGGTTTTGTTTATAAAATATAAAATAATAGGTGAGCTAGTCATACGGTTTCCATTCAAACTTGATTTTCTAGAATAAATATCCCTAAAATATTTTAGAAACATGTTAATGATATATAATGAAAACAAGTTTTTTTTGGGAACCATACCTAAATTAAATGCATGGATAAACATTCATCATAAATACAATTCATGCATCATGAAACTAAAATTCAATAATATATTGAAAAGCAAGTTTTCGAATTTCGAAAACTATTCTCAAATGCTTTTCAGTCTTATCTTGTAAAATAGCATACTGTATAATTTCATTTTTTTTGTTGCAAAACATAAACAACGGCGGTAATAAAACTTTCGAAAAGTCTTTGAATAAAATAGGCCAACCATTGTTAGTCTGTATCATATGGTACTTTAGGTATGGAGTGGAATTTATCATCGTTCAAGCCTCCTATCTGGTAAATGTGGCGAAATTTATTTTCACTCAGGTAGGTGCTAGCTATTATACACCCAATTCATGTATGGAGGACACTCTCTACAAGACTAACTGACACAGTCCCTCTCGCTGTTAGTGATAGACACCTTTGACACTACCATGCATAGATGTAGGTACTCTGACCGAAAATATCTGGGCAGGATAACCATTATCTCCATGGGCGGGACAACCACCATCTTCGGATTTATCGTAATCTGGAATATCTATAAGGTGTACCATAAGTTCATAAAACATAACTAAATTTATAGCTTTTCTTCATGTAAATCACGTTTCGCATAAACTTTATAATATCATGGAGTCCATGCAAAGCATTTTCACATAAAATTTATTTACTTTCAACAATCAATTCTTAACATATCATGACGAGACCCAATCCAGATTCTCTTTAGACTCTTATCTGGAGTGCCTCGTCGGGCACTACAATGAACTTCAGATAACCCTACTCACGGTTAAGAGAAACCCATGGAGCAAACTGCTAAAATACTTTGTCCGTTTGCTTTAACTTAAACAATTTCATTTTCATTGAAATTAGTTGGGTTAGTGTAAATTTTTCGAAGTCGATTTAAAACAATTTTGAGAAAAATTTGATAGCATAACATCTGTATTTTTAAGGTTTCCAAAATTTTTCTGTAAGAAATTACAGTTCGAACTAACTTCAATAAACCACCCAACTTCTTTTTGTCCACAAACATACGTTTCCACAATAGATAAACAACATATGAAATATATATGTCATATGAAAACTTACAGCTATTTATATTTCAAAAACATCATCATACAAGTTCTCAAATGTTGGTTTTTCAAAATATATAATCAATTGATTTTTAATTACACAACCAAAGTGCATTTATTTCTCATGTAATGCATCTATTGTGATGCTCACCTATAATTTTGATGATATATTTGTTTTTCTTTCGATTCCCCTAGAAAAGTACCTGAACGATTTATTCTCTACAACAAAGAAATATCATTAGTTTAGTCAATTTCAAGAAATATGATAATAATCACATAAGTAATTGTAACTTATTTTGATATTCAGAAAGTTTAATATAAAACTTTGTTACTAAAAGTACCATATGTATTCCTAAAAATCTATCCACGCTTAATGTGGTATGTCACATGTCGATTTTTCAACTAAGACCAACCGTGACACTATTGAGATATCTCGACCACTACGTACGAAATTTTCTACATCGCAGCGTAGTGTGAAACAATCCCAATTCTGAGCAACTACATATGGAATTTTCTATGTTGTATATTGTAGTGCCAATACTCTATAACTCTTACAACTACAAGCAAAATTCTCTACATCGCATCGTAGTGCAATAAGCTATAATCTTAACGATGATGTGCGGAATTTATTGCATCACACTCGTAGCACTAGAAAATCTCTATATTCTATGACAATGTACGGAATTTTCTGTATCATAAGCATAGTGCTTGAAAATCTAAAAATCTTAGCAACCATAACCAGAATTTTTTGTGTTGCCAAGTAGTGCTAGATAACATAATAACTGTGGGTATACATTTGGTATTTGAAAATCTTTTTCACTAAATTGCTACACACACAAAATAAATTATTTCTCAAAGTTTTTTAACTACAAATTTTAAACTCGATTCTCGTGAAAACAACTTGGTTTTCAAACTTTAACTCGGGAGCCCATATAAGGATTCTTTTTCATAAAAACAAACTTTTATTGTGGGGTCTGGGATTTGCCTATACTGGGTCCCTCGGGCTACCCCAGGTTTGCCCCTCTCGCCCACTCACTTGGATATCTCGGCCCCCCTCACCGATTTCTTTCGCCTCCACAGGTGCTCGAACCCATGCCCTAAGGGTCTTAGGCAAATGGGAAGCACACCTGCTACCAATTGAGCTACTAGCTCAATTGGTAGCAGGTGTGCTTCCCATTTGCCTAAGACCCTTAGGGCATGGGTTCGAGCACCTGTGGAGGCGAAAGAAATCGGTGAGGGGGGCCGAGATATCCAAGTGAGTGGGTGAGAGGGGCAAACCTGGGGTAGCCCGAGGGACCCAGTATAGGCAAATCCCAGACCCCACAATAAAAGGCGCCTTTTTATTGTGGGGTCTGAGATTTGCCTATACTGGGTCCCTCGGGCTACCCCAGGTTTGCCCCTCTCGCCCACTCATTAGGTACTGTCCCTGGTCAGGGGATTTCTCTCGCCTCCCCCAGCTGCCACTCGAACCTCTGACCTTCAAGGATAAGAGTGTTTAAATTGCAAGCTGGGTACCAATGTAGCTCAATTGGTACCCAGCTTGCAATTTAAACACTCTTATCCTTGAGGGTCAGAGGTTCGAGTGGCAGCTGGGGGAGGCGAGAGAAATCCCCTGACCAGGGACAGTACCTAGTGAGTGGGCGAGAGGGGCAAACCTGGGGTAGCCCAAGGGACCCAGTATAGGCAAATCCCAGACCCCACAATAAAAAGGCGCCTTTTATTGTGGGGTCTGGGATTTGCCTATACTGGGTCCCTCGGGCTACCCCAGGTTTGCCCCTCTCACCCACTCACTAGGTACTGTTCCCTCCCCTAGGGACTTTCTTTCGCCTCCCCCACCTCTCGAACCTGGCACCAGGGGCTTAATACCAAATTCTTAGAGAAGTGGGTACCAATTGAGCTGGTAGCTCAATTGGTACCCACTTCTCTAAGAATTTGGTATTAAGCCCCTGGTGCCAGGTTCGAGAGGTGGGGGAGGCGAAAGAAAGTCCCTAGGGGAGGGAACAGTACCTAGTGAGTGGGTGAGAGGGGCAAACCTGGGGTAGCCCGAGGGACCCAGTATAGGCAAATCCCAGACCCCACATTTATTTTGAAAGTTAATTCACAAACTTTTTAACAATAATATTTTACAAGTTATAATATAATTTAGAAATGTAAGTGGATGTAACACTTACCTTGATCCAAATCGTGTTAAAATGCGTCAACAAGCCTCTCGTGCTTCGCTTGCTGTCCCTCACCTACATAACACATTTTCATTTAGGTTGTGCCACAATGAGGTACACAAAGCTACACATATTGTTTTTAACACAATGAACTCTTTACAACACCCTTTTTACGACAACATTCCCTACTCAATTCTAACTTAACCGAGACTTTCTAATTCTGATTTCTTTATATAAGTCTCACTTATTATCACCTAAGAACACCCCTATACACTCGAAATGATGCTCGGAAGCTTGGAACGAAAAATCAAACTTTTGCAACCCCTTTGGCTGAATGGTGTGTAGGGAGCAATCCTTAAGCTTTCTTTTATCTATTTTTACTCCAATCATCTCCGTAACTCTCATTTAGGTTGTTAGGACCAAGTCTTTCATGCTTAAGAATATATATAAATATCGATAAATACGTCAAATTTGATTGTATTTTTAAAATATTCCACCGTTGTGAGAAATTTTTTTTATATGATGCAAGTGAACAATTATGAGTCTAATTGAATGTTTATGAGGTTAATTTGATGAATTGATAAGGGTGGAATATTTAGAAATATTATTGATAGAAATAATGGTTAATATTATCGATATTACAATCGTTATGGAAATTGACGGATTTAACGTATTTATTTTTACGGAATAATTTTTTTATGAAAAATATAAGTGATGAGGATTAAAATAAGTCATTAGGAAGTGTTAATTATAGATTAAAAATGAGTAGGGACATGATTGGAAAAGGATAAGTGAGGGTAATAAAAATGTTAGTAAAAATGTTAGTAAAACATGTGAAAAGTTGATTAAAAGTTAAGCTGGCATAATTGAGAAAAGTTGAGGGGCGTTTGGGAAATATGTTAAGCAAATAATAGTGTTTTCTTCCAGCTCAGATCTAGACTCCAGGCAAACACAAATGGGACCCGAAAACAGACAACAGCAGAACTGAAGACCATTTCTCACTCGGCGATCTCTCTCTCTCTCGGCCACCAAGTGCAGCAACAAGACCGATCATTTAAGGGTTTCTTCACGGTCAGATGGAGGCTTGAAGAAGCAAGATGAACCTCTGATTTCATCCCAGAAAATCAGATCTGGAAGTGACCAAGACAAAAAAAAAAGAAAAGGGGGGAAGAGAAACTGAGGTCGCGCGGGCGTTGAAGAGAACTGCAGACTGCGAGTGAAGAAAAGCATATTCGGGTGAGCTGGGACCAGAAAAGTGGAGCTGAAAGAAGCTACATGAAGCCAAGAAATGGAGGAAAATGGCAGGGGTAAGCGTGAATGATGATGGTCAACAGTTGGTAAGAGAAATAACTTGAGTTTGTGAGTTGTTTTCTTGAATTGTTTGCTGTCAAAGTTCAAGAGTTATAGTTTATGTTGTTGTAGTTCAAGTTGACAAGCAGAAATGGAAGGATTTGGACTGCCATGAAGTCTCTGAACAGCTATTGATATCAAACACCAGTAAGGTAGATTGGGTTTAATTGATTTTATCTCATAAAAGTTGAAGTAGGAAGAAATGATTGTATAGAGTTCTTATGATGTGTGTGTGCCGTGAATGAATGGAAAGAAGTGGGTATCTGTGGGATGCTCTGTTCGGCAGTATGTATGTGTGTGTGTGTGGCTTGTACTTTGTTTAAATAAATGGAGATTAATTGATTATTAAGTGTATAAATGCATGATGGAATATTGAAGACGCGTTGGAATCGAAAGAAAATCGCGTATTGTGTTATACATGTGCTTTTCGACTAAAGTAAAGGACAGCTGCATATAAGTTGAAATTATGGGATTTTAAGGTCTTAAGCATGTACTTGAATGTGTATTTGAGTGTGATTAAGTCATAAATGATAAATTGCATTGTATGGAATGCGGGTAACGCTCAAAGATAGTTATTTGAAGAAATAACGTGCAAGTTGTCTTGTTTTTATTTTATGTTATTTTGTTGGTTCCAAGTATGTGTTTAAATGTATTAGGACATGAAAACTTCATGGAAATGAATGGTATAACATAAGGGCTTGTGATGGGTTGATTTATGGCTTAATTAGTTTTAAAGAATTCCATTAGAGTTTATATTGGAATGAAGTAGTAAATAAGTTGGTGATTTAAACGTTAGGTGAATTGGAAGTTTCTCTAACGGACATCGAGACATGTAAGAGATGAAGAGAGTTCCTCGAATTGGAAATTAGCGATCGGGAAGCGTTTTGTGAGTAGAATTTTTTTTTTTTTCCTTAAGCTTAGTTTGTTTAAAGCTTATGTCAATGTTATATGCATTTACTTCATTATGTAATTAATTTATATATTTAATATAGTTGGATCCTATTATATGAATTGTTAAAGTAAATATATTTTTATGTAAAGAAATTATGAGACTTTACAGTTTTTAGGCTTTTTGCCTTAAAAACTATATTATTTGAGAATATCTAGAAAAAGTATTTTCTTACGCCGATGGTTTACCCTAACCCCAGTTGAGTACCCAATAGAATACTCTATGCGTGCATGATAGATATGAGAGAGTTACTAACGGAGAGAGGTAGTCAGTTGAGTGACCCTCTGCACGTATAGGGTAGTGTAGCTTAAACCGATTGTGTAGGGGTAGCGCGTGCCCAGAGTCGCACATCGGTAACTACACAGGGTAGATTCCCTAATTCCTAGTGGTTTAGCTAGAGATTTATGCGGTCACGACAGGAGTAGTTTCTCTGGGCATCAAAGCGAGAAATGATAAAGTTTTAGAAAGAAATTCAAAATGAATTTCAGAAATAGTTTTAATTGAAAGGAATAAAAAAGTATTTTAGAAAAATACTTTAGTTTATAATTTATTATTTATTTATCTCATTGAGTTATACTCACCGTTTGTGTGCTATGTATTTCTTAAAATTGTCTCTCAGGTGCAGGAGCGAGTCATTCAGCTGACGAGGCTCAGACCGACCCGCGGGTTGACTGACGGACGACTACATTCCATTGTATAGCTCATCTATTGTCACATGCATGTGTTGTATGTAAATTATAGTATAACTATGTGTAAATATAAATACCAGATGTTGGATGCACGTTTTACGAAAGTGTTTTTGAAAAGAAAATTCTAGTTTTTTTTTTCTTCCATTAATTTTTGCAAATATAATTATTGTGTGTTGGAGTTGAATTGAGTAAGGGCCGGAGGCCCCTGGCAGTTGAGATTTATGTGCTATAGAAGTATTTTTTTAAAATTGCTTTTAAATTTGCAGGGTGGCATAGTCGAATATACAGTCGACATGCTGCTGGATTTTTATTAAAAATTTAGTAAATCAGTTTTAAGTAAGTCACGGTGCTCCAACGGAGTTTCTTCGAGTCAAAGTTAGGGTTCGTTGGAGTTCTGTCGGAGTGCTACGGGATACTTCACGGATCCAGAATAGAGATTCGGGAAGGGTCCCATCATAGGTCCCCCATAAAACAGTTGTGAAAAATTTCAACTATAGAGAGGCGAAACCTATTAAATACCCCTATTTTTCGACACTTTTTCATGCATATTTTTACCTCAAATATGCAATAAGCTCATCTCTTTCATATCTAATGTTCTTTCACTCAATTAAGATCAAACATATTCATTTCATGCCTCAAAATA
This sequence comes from Dimocarpus longan, assembly GCA_022984855.1. Classification (NCBI taxonomy): domain Eukaryota; kingdom Viridiplantae; phylum Streptophyta; class Magnoliopsida; order Sapindales; family Sapindaceae; genus Dimocarpus; species Dimocarpus longan. Next base: position 3,732,302 of record CM041026.1, read on the forward strand.
GTGTTTTTACATGAAGTTCCTTAATACCCTTCAACTAGGCTAATAATATTCAACTTGACTCTACACTTTTGTTTACTCAATTCTACTACTTCCATAGCATTTTCTAACTTCAAACATGCATGATTACAAGCTTATATGGATCAAAACTTAATGAGATTACATATCGCTAGTGTTGCTGTGCATTACACATATACCCACAATACATTGTTCTTTTCAACTTTTCAAGATTTCTACTTTGATAATTCTCTTAGATATTTAATCAAACACTTTATTTACAACTCAAACTACTTTGGACATGCTTAATTCAATACCTAGGATTTCTCCTACATAAACCCTAATTCTTAATTCATGCATCATTTCATATAACATAAGCTTTCTTTCTACTCAATTAGGGTTCTACACTTGATTTAAGTGTAAAACCCCTATCACAAACACATTAAAATCCAACCCAAGCATTCACATATATGCTAACCCAACTAACTTCAAATTTGAATAAATGATGATAACTTACTTTGATGTTGCTTAATCTTGATCTCCTAAGTTGGATCAACTCAAAAACTTGTTTTGTAACCTTGAAATAGCTTGGAAATGGCTTGACTTGCTTTTCTCCTTCCTCCTCTCTTTGGTCGAACCACCCTAGTCCCTCAATCTCAATTTTTGTTTTGAAATTTATCTAAGTGTTGATGACTAACACTTATTTATATAGGCTTCAATTATGTAATTACCCTTAAAGTTTGATAATTAATTACATGTTATGTCATTGCTTGAAATTTAACTAAAAAGTCCATAACTTTGCTCTATTTGCACAATTCATATAATTAACTTATTCTATTCACTTATATACATTCGATCAAGTTAGAACAAAATGACCATTTTGCTCTTTTTTTAAATTTATCTCATATATTGATTTAAATTCAACTTCTATAGTTTGTAAAACTTTTAGAACAGGGCTTACATATCATGGCATGAATTTGAAATACATTACGTAAACTCATATGGATAGAAAAATAATCGTGTCAAAACATTTTAGAGAAACACTCACCTAATTCTTTAATTCACGATAATGCGTAACTAAGATTTCCTTCGTTCCCCCATCACTACATATTTTCACATTCTACATTTAGTCGATATCATAACTAAATTCAACCATTCACATATACTTCCATTGGCGCATTAACATACAAACAAACATTTAACCGTATAAAGTTTTTGAATACCCATTTCCATGTCGTAATGACTGCAATTATTCTCGTATACTTTCCATTTGAATTTTTTAATATTTCAGCATACTAAACATCACAATTGAGGTCTAATTTCTACATCCATACATTAAACAAACGTTTAGGGCTTATTTGGCCCATCTTGGCCGAATACATACCATCTTTCACATCATCAATCTAAATCAATTTTTCTCATCATAATTACATTTCAAGATATGTAATATATTGTAGAATTTAATCAAACTCATAAAACATCGCACTTAAACAACATGTCATAGTTTGGCCGTGACATGCATCTTTTAATATCCAATTGAATTCTTTTCAATTCTATGCTAATTTCATCATTAAAATAGCCTATGAAATCATCCAAAATCATCAAAACAATCATCCATCACACTAAACTTGCCATGGCTGTGTAATATGCCTAAACCTCCACCAGAAGTTCTTTAAGTTTTCTATTTGAAATTCATGCAAAATCACATCAAATTCCATGGCAAGTAAACTAACATCCTAGACATCATCAACTTAGACTTGAATAAAAAATTCATCTTGATTAGTATGCTTACCAATTAGTCTTGAATTTCTAGCTTTGTTTTCCTATCAATTTGAAGTCTCAAATCCTTGAATCCATACACAAAAATCTCATTAAAATCACTTACAATTCATTAGACAACATATATTCAACTTTTCACACACAAAAGTTTAGGAAACTTAAACCTTACCACTTGAAAATCACTTGATCTTGTTGGATATCCCTCCTAAACTTGTTTACAACCTTTTGATAGTTTGAAAACTACTTAAAAATGGCTTGAAATGCTTGAAGAATAGCTGTTGTCCCCTGTTTCTTCTTCTGCCGACTTCATACCTTTTTCTCTCCAAAAATCTCTCAATTCTTCTAGTGTCTTCCATATATATATATAGCCTTAACAATTTGACCCTCAAGTTTGTGAAATAATTACAAGCAATGCCATTAGTTAAATTTACCAAATTGTCATATTTATCTCTACACTCTTCTACAACTTTAATTTTCAATAATGCCCTTATATATATTTCTAATCAATTTAGTAAATCATACCCTTTCTTGGAAGTTTACTTAACACTAATTGCATTATATACTTTAATAAATCACTATACATTTTTCGTATTTGAATTTGTTTCTATTTTATTTCCAAATTTTATCATAATTCTATTTCACATCCGAAAATTCTATTAAAATCCGATTACGCATTTGGGCATTTTAAATTACTTCTTTATTCTATAGATAAGGATATACTCGTACAATACATTTATATTCATATTACACTCAAGGAGGGAAATTCAAGTAATTTTCTAGAGCCAAAACTTGTAAGTTTTAGAAGTCTGATAAGATGTAGCAAGATTAACTTAGAGAAAGTCATCTCAACTAGTTTTTCTTCTCCGACAATTTCTTCTATCTTAATTATTATTTCCATTAACTTACAGTTTTGTACCACAAGTTCTTGTAGATGGACAAAACCTTTTACCATAGACTATGGAAAAAGAAACTTTGAACCACTAAAGTCCTCCACAGACAATTTCACTAATGTTCAACAGTAGCTTCACATATAAGGGAGTTGATCAAGTAATGCATGCTCAATTTTGATAGAGGACAATGTCAAGTTCTCCAACCTTGAGAACAAAGCCTGCATACAGATAATACTTTTTATTAAAGGTTTTAAAAATGAGGTCTATAGACATTGATATACCATTTTTCTTTTAATTAACCAGCCTCATAAATGAATTGAAAAACGTAAGAGAAAACATATATTTTGACTGAAAAAAGGAATGAAACTTTCCAAATCATCTTTAACAAAGATTTCTTGGAATCCCATATTGAATGTAAGTGTAGTGAAACCAAATCTCATGTGACGTAGTAGGCATCGTAGTGTTATGGTTTGCAGTTAAGTGAACTCAATCTTGTTAATCTATTCACTTGTGGGGACTTGTCTGCTTTCCGCAAAAACGATCTAACAAGACCCTTTCCGAATCTCTCATCTAGACCCGAGAAATACCCCATAGCACCCCAACAGAACTCTAACGAACCCTAACTTTAGTCCTAAGAAATCCCATCGCAGCACCAAAATTTATTTTAAACTCCTTTTTTAAGATTATTTACTAGGTGGTACGGGTAAAAATTTTTCGTTTTTTCTAATAAAAATTCGACAGCATACTGACTGTTTATTGAACTATGTCATCTTACAAATTCAAAGATAATTAAAAACACTTCTAATAGCAATCAATCTTAACTACTAGGGGTCTCCAGCTCACATCTCAAACCAATTTCACATAAAAACCACAATTAGAAAAATTTATTTAAAAACTAGAACCTTTTCATTTCATAAAACACTGTATAAAGACATACATCCAAAAACTTGTACATAATTTGATTCAAAATATGCACATGACATAAACAAGAAATATACAAGTTAGTAGAGGTCATCTGTCAGTCAATCTGCGTGTCAGTCTAAGCCTCGTCTGCTAAACGACTCACTCCCGTATGACTCACTTCTGTACCTGAGGAAAAATTTTTAAGAAAACACATTGAAAACAAACTATAAGTAAAACTCAGTGAGAATTACAATTTTATAAAACTAAAGAAAAATAGTTTTATTCTTTTCTAAAATACTTTATCGAGACTCGTTCGAAAACTATTTTTTAAGCTCGTTCTAAATCTTTTTCTTAAACTTTCTCATTTTCTTGCTTACTCCTGTCGTGGTAGCATAAAATCTCTCGCTAAGCACTAGGAATTTGGGAATCTGCTATGTGTAGTCGTTGATGCGTAAACTCTGGGCACGCATTACCTTCTTGCTATCGGTCTGAACTATACTACCCTTGTATGTGCAGAGGGTGACTCAACTTATTCTCTCTCTCAAGAGTCCTCTGGACTCCACTCTAGTTAATGACTCTCTTATATCTACCGTACACGCACAGGGTACTCGACTTAAACTGGGGCTAGGGTAAACCATTAGCATAATAAAATATTTTTTCTCGGTATTCTCAAATAAGCTCATTTTTAAGGCAAAGAGCCTAAAATCTTTACTTCTAACATATTCTCGTTTTTAACACAAAGTTATAAATCACTTAATGTAACATACCCTCCCGATCCTAGTACGGTATATGATGGAATAGTGTATGACCATAATATTGAGGTAATAAAATAAATATCCGTAATGCAAAACCCAAAGCTTCGTTCGACGGAAAAACGAATTATTTTCTGATAGATCGTACTTTCGAACGGAAAGTATTCGCAGAAATGATAATTTCTCAAAAAGCGGACTTAGTGAATGAAAAGTTTCGAAATTTATTTTTGAGTTAAATAAAAGTGAAATGAATCGAAAACGAATCTCTTCGGATAAGTTTCGAGCGATTCAAACATTTATTGGACGGAAGAATATATATATATTTTTATATTTCGAATCGTGCAAAATATTTGAGAGAAATAAAATAATTCCGAGTATGCGAAGATGAATTCGAACTTTAAAATTAATTTCGGAAGCATGACGAGTTATAAGCGGATTTTCGAACGGACGAAAATGGATTCAAATTCAAAATTGAAATGGGAGAATGTATGAATTAGCATGTTGCATGAATGGTGCATAAATTTGACACATGTCATCGTGTAAAAATGGTAGCAAGACAAGTGGCATGAAACTCTCATGCATGATTACCAAGTGTCACCATTTCAAGAAGCATATATAAAGTAAAGTTAAAAGATGAAACTTAAAACAATTCAAAGCATTCTCGGTCACCATTCATCTAAGAGAACCAAGAGAGAGAGCATTTGTGAGAGAGGGAAGGTTGACAAAGATTTCAATAGAGAGGTAAGAAGCAGATCAAGAGCAGCTATCATCCTTTCGATCACCATCCAAAACCGTGTGTGAGAGAGAGCTAGAGAGTGAAAGAGGGAGTGCAATAGCTTGTAAAATATGCATGCAAGGAAAGAGAAAGCTTGCACTCGGTCAAGCTTTAAGCTAAACTGAAATGGAGAACTTCAGGGGGTTATTCTGTTGTGTTTGATAGTGAAGAACCAAGGAAGAGCTGCCGTGTATAGTGGTTTGAAGGGGGACAGTTTAAGTAAATTTCAACCTATGTAAGAAGCAGTTCACTCAATCAAAATCAACACAATAGATTCTCGACAGAAAGAGAGAAGGCGAGAGAGCTGCTGTTGGAATGAAGACACTGCCATGAAGGTAAGGCTGAGACAGCTGCTATTTGAGTGATTTTAGAAGCTAGATTGAAGCTTCTTAATGCATGTAGCAAGCATTTCGGCAAGATAGCAGAATTTGAGCTGAAATGGAGAAACATTAGAGGGCTGTTTTGTCTTGACTTTCAAGGGGAGGGCAACAAGCATTTTAGGTGATTTCAAGCTATTTTCGAAAAGATTTAACTCATGCATGAAGGGTACATCCATTTAGAAGCGAAATCCAACCATTGGAGGTTAGTTTGAAAGTTAAAAGTTGAGTTTTATGATTTTCGTTTTGATGGAAATGTTTAGGATTGAATATGTTTGGATTATGGTTATTCTTGTTAGGAGATGTTTCAATTGAGTCATGGATGAAATTTGATGATAGCATGATTGGGTTTTAGGATTTAGAACCTCGTTAGTGCGGAGGTTCGTTCGGTTGAAATGTTAATGCGATTTTGGATGATTTTTGATGTTGGAATTGTGTGAAAAATATGTTGTAGAGGCTGTTATGTAGAGATTTAAGAGCTGTTATGTTATATTTTTACTTTTGAGTTCGTCATCTTGAAAAATGATGCATAATGGTGTATTTTAAAGGATTAAATAGTCGTTCGATAATCGAGAAATCGTTTCCGGATGATTCGGATAATGTTTGTTTTCATACGAACGCGTTTAGTTGTGATTTTTCTTGTCAAATTTAAAGATGGATATGATATTAGTAGGCTGCCATGATATGTGTTTGAGGTTGTTAAAATGATAAATATTGACGTTAGGACGGATTGAATTATGTTAGAGTCACTCAGATAGTTTTCTTTGCAAGCGAATGTAATTAACTGTTGATTCTTAAAGTCGAAGCGGAAAGCGAATAAACATTTAGTAAGCTGTCATGATTTTCGTTTATGTGTATCGAAGTGTTCGAATATTAGTTTTACATGTATTGAATGAAATAATAAGTTGTTGATGTTGAGTTTGAATTGAAACGAAAAGAATCGCGTGAATGGTTAAAAAGAATAATCCGCGATAAAACTTTCCGTAATCACGAAATATTTAATGTTTATAGTTTTAATTAGAAGTATCACCATATGGATTATGTTAAATGTGATTGCGACAAAAGTAATCGAAAGTAATTGATGGTATAAGGTCAAATTTAAGTTCTGTTAACATGGAGAAGTTAATTCGAAAATCTATATATTATTCGATGTTATGTAATTGATGTTCGATAATGGAAATGATTTCATGAATAGCGTAGTTACGATATGCTTATATTAAAATGTTAAATTATATAGGTATCAATAAGGCGAAGGAAATCGAAGTTAGGGAATTATCGTGAGGTAGAAAATCGAAAAGTTTTCGTGAGTTAGAAATCGGTGAGTGTAAATTGTTTTATGAAATTATAAATGCACTATGATTAGTATGTTTTCATGAATGATTAAAGCATTTTTAATGTTTAAATGAATTTATATGAATGATGTTCGCTTATAAATGTTTTTATATATGCATCTAAATCAATATTGATCGCGTAAATTTATTATTGAAATGCGCTTTTATGTTTTAATTTCTTATCGAAGAAATATGTTTTACAATAATTATTTTAGCATGTAGATGTAATTCTTAAGAAAAGTTAAAAACAATTTTCAAAACTGATGGCTACCCTAATCCCTGTTATATGACTGTTATGCGGTCGAAGTATCTTATTACATGTATGGCATGTCCGTGGGGAAAAGTCCACTAACTATGGGGGGATCGAGTCCGTCATGTCGCCCTCTACGCGTATATAAGGTATTATTATGACTGATGCCCTATATGCAGTGAGATAACATTCCGCAACATAATGATTTATGATTGAGATTGACCCTCCCCACCACTGGTGCCCTAGGACCAGGCGGGGATCATGATTTCCCTGGGTCCCATTGGATACATGTTTTATGATTGAGGATACAATTTATGAATTCATGATTATGTTATAAATGAATTTCAAATGAGGTATGTTACGGAATGAATTTTTTACATACATATAGTCTTGTTTTCAAGCAAATATTTATATAAATGATTATGTAATAATATGAAATTCATGTTTTGAATAACTTATTACGGAACTTAGAATTTTTCAAAGGATTTTAGAGAGCATATTTTTTAGAGGAAAGCTTATTTAGAAATGCGTAACCTCACTGAGCCTTTTTAGCTCACTATTTTCTTGTTTATTTTTATGAAAAACCTCTCAGGTGCAGGCAAGAGTCCTCAAGGCGATAAATCTCTAGTTCAAAGTTAGGCGAGCTTATCAGATGATCGTCACTGTGAAATTAAAGTAAATATTTTGATGTATGATGGATTTAGTCTAATGTAAATGTTTAAATTTTATAATAATGATTACGATGTCACGCATGTGGAATATTTTAAGTTTGAAATGGTTTTGTCTTGAATACTTGATTTGTGATTGAACATGGATTTTAATATGGACTTAAGGTCCCATTTGGAAGTAAAAAAGAATGTATGCATTTAGAAATGTTTATAAGTTATTTTACAGGTGTTTGAAAAAGTTGAAAATATCGGAGAAACAGTCGTTGTGCTACCAAAATTTTTCCACCCTAATTTTTAAATGATTAAGAAATGAAATTATTTTACGGCTTTACTTCACACTCCTTTTGAGTCACCTGCATAAAGACTGCAAGGATTCTATGGGGTACCGAGAGGGCTCCGCTCGAATCTCTATAGGGGTAATCCGAATTGGGTCATTTCACTTAAATTTCAACTAACTCTATTAATTCCACTTTACGCCTAAACCTTCTCAACTAAATTTCTACTTAACGGATGCCCTCGAATTCCGATTTTTTACTATGAATCCTATTTATTTTCACCTAAAAACACCTCAGTATGCTCAAAATAATTTTCTGAAACTCGAAACAAAAAAATGAAAAATAAGGGGTGTCAAACCCGAATGCTACCTAGAGGCCAATCCAAAGCTTTTCTTCATTCTTTTTTTGCTCTAATCATCTCCCTAACTCGCGTTTAGGTCGGCCATGAAGCGAATTTGGAAAGAAACAGTTATCGAGTGGGTGTTTCTAGCAAAAAACTATGTTTATTCAACATTTTTTAAGGTCATTTTCTATCACATTCATCCAACAAGCTCAATTATCTATCATCTAATGTTTTTGCACTCAAATATGATCAAACATATTCATTTCATGCATCACAAGGTTGATTTTCTATCCTATTTCTTAATGCCCTTCAACTAGACAAATATAACTAAACTTGTCTCTAAATTTTTTAGTTTTTGAATTCTATCACTCCTAAATGATTTCTTAGCCTCTAAGATGCATGAATTAAACCTCAAAATGGATGCAATCAAATTGGGTTACACAAACCCTATCATGGTTGTGAGAAATATCAACAAAGAACCATCATTTTTCTTTCAATCTCTAACACAAAAATCACACCAAACTCATCACCAATCATCCTAGTTTCAATCCCTAACATCAAAATAAACTTTAGAACAAACTTGAAAATGGGTCTCATCAACCATCAATTAGAATCAAGAGTGAGAAACTTACTTATTTTTGCTTCAATCTCATTTGATTTTTGCTCCCATAGCTTTGGTTGATGACAATCTTGAATTTTGATGTGAAATCATTTGAAGAAATGGCTTGAAACTCACTTGATTCTTCTTCCTTCCATGGCTGGCGTTCTCACCCCCTCTCTCTGTTTGCTTCGCGTCTCAAATATGAAGGAAAATGACAAATTGACTTCTATTTATAGTGGGATTTTTTTTTTTAAAAAAAAAAAACTTTCTTTTAATTACAACTTAGTCCCTTGTGCTTTGTTTAATTTCATTTTGACCTCTAAATGGATAAGTTTAATGCTAATTAGTCCACTTGTCACCACTTAAAACTACTAGTTCTTCCACCAATAAAATGGCTCTAAGTGGCTCTCTAATATCCACAAACTAAATTATACTAGGCTAATATCTATTGGTAGAACTTTTATATCCTTTTTGACTTTACTCGTGGACTTATCTCACCCTATACTCTCTTGTATCACTCTCCAATACTTTGGGGTCCTCTAATTGATATCCTACTTATGATACGAAAATAAATTTAACTTTAAATAATACTACTAGAGTGATACTAGTAAACTGTAATCATAAGCGAGGGTTTACACAATCTCTTCTAGCTAATTGCAATGAGTTAGTTCAATTTCTTGAAGCTGTAAAATGTTTCCAAGTATCACATTTTTCAACTTTTATGACTTTTAATTGGCTAAAAGACTCTACTGTAAGTTGGTCATGATAAATCTTATCCAAGTTGATCAAATTATGAAGGACAAGTGACGCTAGCCTACGGGGAAAGACATTGCACAATCCCTATCTGTTGACACTCAATTTTAGTTAACTTGGTTCTCCAAACCCAATACCTGCGATGCAACAAATCTCACACGAAACAAGTATTATAAGACCAAAACAAATAGGACACGGCAAGACTTTTACATGGTTCGGCAAGAACAATGGCCTACGTCCACGACAATTACCCCTTCTCCCTCTCGGAGTAATTGTATTTTATTTCACTTTGTCTTTTACATTGAATTTTACCTCCTATTCATAGCGGAGTTGTTACAATCAGAATAGGCTTAAGAATCTTACAGATAAAGCAAAAAATAATATACATTAATTAAGATTATATCTTTCGAGGTTATCTATTCCACATATATAGCAATTTCCAAGAGTGTAGAGATTCAATTTTCATGAAAATAGGCAAATCGACTCCTTTCTTGTTTTGAATTGATTCTCCTTCCAGAAGGTCAACTGATCAACTCTAGTGAACAGCTTGCTCAGCGACCAGACGCTGCATTAAACGAGCAGACTACTTCAAGAATCATATGCTCTAATTGCCGAACAGACAAGCAGACCTGACTGTCTCTCTGGCTATCATACAGTCTTCCTGATTGTTGAGACTATCGAGTACACAAGCATACTTCCTGGTCACTGTGATAGCTTCTGGAGGGCACTTATCGAACAACCTTTTGATTACGAGCAGATTATCTTTATGTCTTTACCTACCAGTTAGGCCTTCATACAACCACTCCATACTTAACATTTTAAGATAATCACCCGCATAATTAGGTGTGCTCGGGTATATCTGTTACTGAATGGTTATACTCCTTTCTTTGACTTCTGACCATCTTGACCAGTACTTCTTGGGCCTTTCGATTCAATGAGCCTTCGTTCTTGAGCTTTTTTATTGTACTAAAATGCCCACAACACTATCTAACTTAGTTGCTAATATATTGTATATGGATAGAATTTTGTATATGAAGATGCTTCTACTGTTAAGAACCTTTCCCATTAAGTTCTTGAAGAACATTCTTAACACCCTTAAGTTAATCTAGATGGAGATCTTCTACATTATTCAGCAAAAATTTAATCCTATCATTATGGAAAAAAAAAAAAAAAGTGATTGTTCAATTAGATTTGTAACACCCTAGAAGTGGAATAAATATCAGTTCATTCCACACGTCACCAATAAATATTTTATATCTTTCCAACTTTCTAAAGAACAACTCAGGAGGCATAATCTGAGCATTAAGAACTTGCATGTCTAAAGTTGTCAAGTTAGATAATTTCTTTAACTCAACAAACGTGCATTAGTTGTCCATCAACATCCCATTGAACAAAGCTTTTACCCATATAGAGCTCTTCTAATCACGTCAAGCTTAACAAGACATTTGATGTAATTACTTTTAGTTTTGAATTGTTGCTCAAATCCAACAATCTTAAATGAGTCAATTGTCCAAATTCTCTAGGCAATTGTTCAATTTCAAACCTTAAAAGAACTCAGAATTTCTAATTTCTTTAGCTCCCAATAATTGTTATATCTCCAATCAGGCATTGATCCAAACACAAGGTTTGAAGGTTTGTTAGCCTGCAAAGCGATAAAAGTAATGACGACAAATAAAAATAAGTCAGATCTAAAACTTCAAGTTCTTTTGCATTGTGAAACTGAGCATCTGAAATATGCAAAGAAAGTAGCTAAATTTGGGACAAATGAAGGAACTTTAGATTTGGAAATTCCAACATTTTAAGAAGCTTTTTAATAATATTTCCACCACAATGAAACACAGCAATTGAATCTTTGACAAGTTTCTCCTCTAGCATTTCTTTGATGCTAGTAACATTTTGAATAGTAAACATGAGCTTATCATTGGATGATGCAGTTGAAACTACAACTGCACGAACGATGCCATGCATTTTAACATGTCCCTTAGCATTACCATCCAAAAATAAACATGAAGCTTTGAGATTACTAATCAATGTATGCATCATATTTCTTGCATTCTCTACTATATCAGCATTTTTAAACAAATTCAGACTCATACTATACCTAAATAAATCCTTAGTAAGTGAACCAAAACCTGAATCATTTAGACCACAAAGCAAGAAGAATTATTGTTCCTCAAGGCCCAAAACATTGTAACTCAATTCTATGGTTAAGTACACACTTGTCTTTATTCCTCCGATGGGGCTTGGATTAGATCTTCTTAGCATTTGTAAGGCATTCTTCCAATAAGAAATGCCTTTATTTTTTAGGGCATTTGCAATTATTGTAATTGCAATTGGTAAGCCATCACATTTTCTCAATATCTCAATTGCAGTAGGGTTGAAATTAGGTTTTTCATTTAAATGATTGACAATCTTCCAAAATAGATTCTTTGCTTCTACATCAGGCAAAGTGTCAACAAAGAAGTTCTTTTGGGTATTCATATTATTCCATAGTATATCTAGCTCTTTAGATGTCAACAATAGTCTCCATCTCCGCTTATTAGCATTTCTTCCTCCTTGATCAACTTCTTGTGTGACACCTAGTTTCTCATCATTCCAAAATGGAATCCCAACAGCATCCAAATAAAGTTTCTCCCAAATGTTATCTAAAATTAGAAGAGTAGGGTTTCAAAAATAAAAATAAAATGTACTTTGTAAAACAAAACAGTTGAATTATACATACAACTTTAAATAAATTTTTGGTCATCGTTTGTTTTATAAACAATGCCGGCAAAGTCTTTGTCATCATTTATTTTATAACTACCTATATGAAGAGATAAACGAATGATGTTGAAAATTAAAACCAAACACAAAGTCTTTGTCATCATTTATCTCTGTTTTCTTCTCTGTTAGCATTTCTTTTTAATGCTTGACCACAACCGAGTTCAAAATTATAAAAGATATATTATAAAAGCATTTCACTATTTATAAATTTTAATGATAAAATTACCCTTATTTTTTTAATCTATTTTCATCACTTTTCATCAGTTCACCATCTCGCTTGTCTTTAACCTCAAAAGTGAGATTTCAAAAATAAAAATAAAATATACTTTATAAACAAAACATTTGAATTCACATAAAACTTTAAATTATTTTTTCGGTCATCGTTTGTTTTATAAACAATGCCGACGGAGCCTTTGTCATCATTTGCTTTATAACTTCCTATATGAAGAGACAAACTTATGATGTTGAGAATTGAAAACAAACACAAAGTCTTTGACATCATTTGTTTAATAAACAAAGACTTTGTTTTCTTCTCTGCCGGCATTGTTAACGCTTAATTAGAACTGAGTTCGAAATTATAAAGATATATTATAAAAGCATTTCATTATTCATAAATTTTAATGATAAAATTACTTTTATTTGTTTTCATCCATTTTCATCACCTTTCATCAGTTCACCATCTCTCACGTCTTCAACCTCAAGAGTGGGATTTCAAAAATAAAAATAAAATGTACTTCATAAACAAAATTTTTGAATTACTCATACAACTTTAAATTTATTTTTTGGTCATCATTTGTTTTATAAACAATACTGGCGAAGTCTTTGTCATTATTTGTTTTATAACTTCCTAAATGAAGAGACGAACTTATGATGTTGAAAGTTAAAAATAAACGCACGTCTTTGTCATCATTCGTTTCATAAAGAAAGACTCTATTTCCTTCTTTTCTAGCATTGCTTTTAATGCTTGACTAGAACTGAATTCTAAAGTATAAAAAATTTATTATAAAAGTATTTCACTGTTCATAAATTTTAATAACAAAATTGTCTTATGACAAATTTTTAGTGAATATATTATATATTAGAAATATGTGCAAGTATATATAATCCAAAAGTAATACAGTGAAGGGTAAAATATCATTTACACAAAAGTTGTCCAAGTTAGACTAAATACTAAAATGGATCTCCACTACCCTTATCCAAATGATCAAAAGATGAATTAAAGAAAAATACAAAAGCAAAGAAAACAATAAAAACAACTAATAAACTAAATCACAACCAAAGGAGATAATAGTCTAGAGCTACAATTTCAGCCAACCAATCCATTCAACCGATATTCCTACCATTAATTGTTTCATTATCATAATAAGCTTAATTGGGTAACCCTATAGTATTTGCAAGCTTTTTTCGAGTTCATCACAAGTATGTTCACATTAAACACCCAATAATATTTCTATGTTTGATGGTGAATACAAACTTATTACGAATAAGTACCCACATGCTATCACATATAACATATAGATATATTTCTATTTTATATGTTATATGTCATTCTATTGAGGTCTAAACTCACTTAAGGTTACCAAATCTCTTAAAATAGTGATTAAGTAATTTAAGAACATTAAGATTTAAATGGAATACAACTCAATTAACAAAAAATCAATTAATCAACAATAAGAAAAAGGTGAGTTTCATGGCAAGGGTTACATTATAACCCTAGACAATAAGTTTAATTCATCGTCAATGCAACACAAATCAAACCATTCAAACAAACAATCAACAACATCATTAAACAATTAAAATCAAAGTATAGGAATAGAAAATCTCATAGTAGTAGCATGATTCCCCCATCACCTAGAATCGGCTACCATTCCAATGATAAAATCTTCACTTCGTCTCCCATACCATTTATACACCAAATCTGTGGTTGATGATGGGCTGCTGTTGATCTTCAAATAGATTGATGACAGGCTGGTTTTCAACTTCAAAATCTCCTCTCCATTGTCTATTTTGAGGTATGATCACTAGCTTTCAAGGACCTGCTATTGAGGGCAGTATTGGTGATATTTTGTGGCTCGAATCCAGCCTTAAAAACACCTCTTCAAGGCCTGTGAAAGCGGACACAAACTGCTGCAAAACAAGTTGTGAACAGATTGAAAAAATGTCAAAATACTGTAGATTCGAGACTGTTGATATGTTGAATTTACACCTCAGTTCCAGGCCTCAAATCTAACGATAAAGACCTGTAAAAGGCTGTGCTAGAACCATACAAGAGGCTGCAGAATGTGTGGTAGAAGGCTGTCAAAAATATGTTACTTATACATCCAAAAACAACCTCAAAACTACATCAATTCTCTCCTCTCTTCTCACTTTTTGTTGTGAACTTTTGGTCTCTATGAATGGCTGTGAAAGGCTATTAAATTTTGTGCCTAAGGCCCTCTATTTATTGGGTGCAAAGTAGGGTTTTAAGTGGTCACGATCAGGTCTCCAAGTTGAATTCGGAGTCTTTTTTGTCATGTACAGTGACCTAGGATCCCTAAATGCATTTCATATTCTCAGATCGTGATACTTCTGACCTTCGGGCACTAAATCAGTCATACAAAACTCTAATTCACAAATCATTAGAAGTTATGCTTTAATTTGATGGTTATGACTCACTTAAGTCAAATTGTACACTTCGTACAAGCTCAAATAAGACAACCTATTGCCTAGCCCAAAAGCAAAATTTACCAAGTCAACTTATTCATCTTGAAACTTAAACCAGCTAGACTCTCAACCATTTTATCTTGAATTCACCTTGAAAACACTTCAAATCACCTATCATATCTTCCATGACTCGCCTATACAAAAAACTAATTCAAATCACCTATCATATATTCCATGACTCGCCTATACAAAAAACTAACATAGAAACAAAAAATAACATGAATTTATTCAAGTTCTCATCATAAAAGTGAGGTTTAAAAACATAAGATCATAATATTTTATCATGATCATTACCCTTATATTTTTTCATCCATTTTTATCATTTTTCTTCAATTCACCATCTCTCTCGTCTTCAACCTCAAGAGTGGGATTTCAGAAATAAAAATAAAATGTACTTTATAAACAAAACATTTAAATTATACATACGACTTAAATTAATTTTTGGTCATCATCTGTTTTATAAACAATGCCGGCGTTTGTCATCATTTGTTTTATAACTTCCTATATGAAAAGAGAAACTTACGATGTTGAAAATTAAAAACAAATATAGTCTTTTCTTCCTTTGTTTTATAAACGAAGACTCTGTTTTCTTCTCTGCCGACATTGTTTTTAATGCTTGAGCAGAACCGAGTTCGAAATTATAAAAGATACATCATAAAAGCATCATTGTTCGAACGAGAAAAACAAAGTCTACGGCTTTTGTTTTGCTCTGTTTTTGTTCTCTGAAAACATAGTCTTTCTTTTCAGAGAAGAAAAACTACTGATTCACTAGTCCCCTTTAGAAGCCATCTCTGTTCTCAAACAGAGGCCGTGTTCGAATTAAATTTTCCTTCACGAACTAAATTTCATTTGCAAACAAGAGTCGCGAACTACGCTCGAGGGCTTCGCCAACTAAATTATTCTTTGCGAACTCCGATCAGCCATAGGCACTAAAGCACAGACCAGACCAGCAACTCTTCCCTTTCATCCGCCATGGCCATCGCAACTTGTTTCATCTCCATGTTTCATCAAGTACCGTCGCACATCACCACTCATCCTTTTCTTTCACAGCAAATGGAATTCGAGTGGAGCCTTGTCCGCAAACAGAACATGTGTTCGTGAACTGAGCTCTCGTCTTCATTCGTGTTCTGTTTGTTCTCCACTTCCATCAACACCAAAATTATTTGCTTTTATATTTTCAGCGATAGAGAGGGAGAGAGTGAGACTGTTGCATTTTTATTTTAAAGGGTGAGAGTTTGAGTGAATGGAACTAGAAAGATGGATAGTGATTGCTAGTTTGATTGACATTTTATGCTACGCATATTGTTCTGTTTCCATTTTATTCATTTGATCATCAAGAAGTGGTATACATGCATTAACCTCTCTTTCTCCCC
Organism: Dimocarpus longan; assembly: GCA_022984855.1. Lineage (NCBI taxonomy): Eukaryota > Viridiplantae > Streptophyta > Magnoliopsida > Sapindales > Sapindaceae > Dimocarpus > Dimocarpus longan. Next base: position 3,748,832 of record CM041026.1, read on the forward strand.
ATATCATTATGCATGACCGACTGTTCGACCGACATAATTATCGTGTTTTTCAATTTGCTCTAAGTTCGTGATGGTCTTGAGAAATGAGGTAGAGAATATAGTGTTGAGATAATAGTGTCTGGTGTTATAATAAAGAACTCAAATAAAAAAATTAATCTGAAGTAGTACCCTAATTGATCTTTTATGCAAAATTAATGACAAGAGAGCTGAGATGGAAAGAAAGATCTTGAAGATGTGTTTGAAGAAGAGTTAACCAGTAAAAAACATCCTAAATCATTTTATGAAGGGCGTTATTTGTTTTTCCCTTTTTTGGGTATTAATAAAACTCAAGTCAGTTCTTTAGTATTAGTAAAATAAGACTTTAGTCATTTGGTGCTAGTTTTCACAAAGCTTTTACAAGTAAATTATAAGGCCGATTTGACAAAAACAAAAATTATAAGGTCGATTTGAAAAGTTAATTATCAAACTTAGAATCAATCGACCATGCGTATATTTTAACCACAGATAGCAATCTTATATATGCATCAATGCACATCAGCATATGCGGGGGACGTCTAGTGGAAAACTTCAAGCCTCCTCATATGCTCATGTACAAAAGTTGTAGGTCCATTATGCTATAGATATTCGTACTATAGTATTAGTTCATGCCTCCTGTTCCAAAAACTAAGGCTAGAAAAATTTAATTTTTTTTTTTAATAATTACACTTAATTTGAGGTTTAAAGAGGATGGCTCAGTTCAATTATACAATCTCATAGTATAGAGATTAGGAATGTATGTATATATATTGAAATAAACATTAAAATTATATTATTGAGTCAAATCTTATGCCGTTTTATAAAATAATCAATCTCATCTTGTTCTACAAAAAAAAATAATATTACCAATAAAATTTCATCGACTATAATCATTAAATTGTTTTAACATAAAAGTTGAAAGACTCACATACCAAAGATTGTCACAGGGATGAAAAGACTATTTATATCTTAAGATATACAAAATTATGTGCTGTGTTGAATATAAAAATGAGATTATATATATAATCCCATGTTAAGAGTATCTTGTTACAAAATGAAATAAAGCCCAACCCAAACAAGCTTATATAATCCCATGTTAAGAGTATCTTGTTACAAAATGAAATAAAGCCCAACCCAAACAAGCCCGACCATTAGTCCATCCATTACTATTATTGCCAATTTCCTTACATCGTACCGAGCAAAAGTACACTGAAATTGAGATGTCCTATTGTAGCTTTGAAGCGTTCAAGCTCAAGCTGTTGGCAAAGAACTATTTGGACATTGTTATTTCTGCAACTTTCTAATTTCAGAGTGACCAAAACCCCTTCACGTAAAAACTTTTCTCCTTTACTTCAATCGCCGTCGACTTTTTTTTCGGCTTTGTCCAGACTTCGCAGAACTCCTATGAAGGTGACATTTTGTTTGAGGAAAACCGCACGTAGGTTTGCCTTGTTCTGGGGACCGCCTAATCTCCCTGTGGTCCATAACTCGCAACAGGTATAAATACTTACCTGCTCCTTTTTTTATTTTATTCACCCTTCTGTATGTCCGATTTCCCTGCCTTGCTTGTCGCAACAGCTTTATGCTCCGTACAGATGGTAATGTAAATAGTTATAATTTCAAGTGGAGACTTAAAATACCAATGAAAAAAAAAAATAAAAAGTGGTTTTTGGTTTAAAAATTAAAGTTATTAAAATACCAATGAAAAAAAAAAAAAAGTAAAAAATCGTTTTTGGTTTAAAAACTAAAGTTATTCGTTTATAATCCTAAAAAAAAAAAAAACATTAATTATTTTTACCAATTTCACGTGTAATTTGCACATGGAATGTTTTCACCTGCATGCAAAATTTCCTATTGAGAATATTTTACATGTAATTTTGAAATTGTTTTAACCATGGGAAATATTTTCAAATGAAAATTTCACATAGGCTTGAAAATATTTTGCGTAGTTCACATATAACATTACACATAAAATATTCTACATAAATGTTTTAAAGGATTGAAATAGCTAAAAATAATTGAATTTAGTTGGGACTAAAAATAAATAACTTTTATTTTTGAATCAAAATATTCTTTTTTGTTTGGGATAAAAGTGAATTTATCCCTAATATTGATCGGTCATGAAATATTAAATTTTTAAGATTTTGCTTATTAATATTTTTCTGTAGGAAGACTATATAATCAATTCTATTTGTATAGAAATATTAAAAACCAAAATTTAAAAAATTCAGGATTTATGCATCGATGATTATATTTAACCCCAAAATGTCATTAGCCTCTTACTATAAAAAACTCTAAAAAAAAATGTCTCGTAATTTTCTCTAATAAATTTTCAGTTTACTTAAGTTCATATATTATTTTAATTATAATAGACATAAATCGACCCTAGATCGAGTAGATTAGATCAAAACTTCTTTGACAACAATTATGACGTACTCGACGTATAGGGAATGTAAAAAACACTAACCTTCATCATTTTAAATATTAATTATCATCAAACCAAAAAGCTTATATTGATAGAAAATAGTCAAACTATAGTATTTGAGACTTAAGGTTGACACATAACATGTCATCTCACATGTAATGTAGATAGATAATAAAAGATGGACACATGCTAAATGCCCTTCTATTATATAACATGTGTAACAAGAAGATTTTCAGATAAAGGGTGTCGATGTCTGAAATTAGCCGATTAGGTTCTTGTAGGCCCAAACTGTAGATATCAGGTGAATTGAACGAATGCACATGAGAAAGTAACGAAAGGGCAAAGGAAGAACAGAGGACATCATAAGTTTTTAAGTGGTTCGACTTAATATTTTGCCTACATCCACTATTCTATCACTATTTTTTATGGGTGACAGCACTCCACCACTCTTTCACAATGAGGATCCTTCCCTATTTATAGAATGGGAGATGCTACAGTAGCGCTTAATAAGTTCAAATACAATGATGATCACATTTAATATTTCAGGATTACATTTAATGTGCCTAAGTTGTATTAAATGTGTCTGGGTTATATTTAATACGCTTGACAGCTGTCAAACAAGTGGACTAGATAAGAGTTTGTAATATAAACTGTAATCTTTGACGGGATTGACGTGTACGATACGTCTTGAGTTGTAACTAGTCTGGCAGTTTTAAATGTAGTTGACTTGCGACCTGCAAGCTATAGCGGTTGTCAGCTCGTCTCAATGAGTTGGGATGTTCGAAGTTTGACTGTATTTTTCCTCTATGGACTGGTCATGTAGTCTGAGTCTACGAGCTAGACATCTGACGAGTTGTATGCCTAGTGAGCTAGATATATAGGAGAGCTATATATTTGATAAACTAGACCCCTAGGCAGGCTATGCTTTAGCTGAATGTGCAACCTCTTATTGAGAGGTCTTGTTCTTGGGTTTCTACTAACAATACTGGGCTTTTACCAGCCCATTTAAGGTAACCTAAAAGTAACCATAACATCAGCCCCCCAACTTTCAGTATGATCTGCGGACTGGAAGCTAATAGTTTGTTGGTAAATATTGGCTTGGCAGGAACAGTTACTTATCTTTTTCAAACTATCACGTCTCTAGACACGTGGTGGCTTTTCTGGATGTCGTGTAGGGCATGTCTGATTCTGGGCGCATTTAATGCGCAAGTCTATTAACTGACGGCGCATTATGATAGAATCCCGAAAATCGCACCGAGTCGTCAGATTTGAGGCAGTTGAAGAGTTTCAGCTTGACACCCCTATTTAAAGCAGATTTCTTGTCATTTTCAACTTCTTTCTGTCATTTTCAAAATCTTGGACGCTTCATCTTCCCTTCTTTTTCAACCTTCTCTCTGCTTCAGCCTTCTATTCCTTCGTTTCAGAAATTGAAGATTATCATTCAGACTTCAGTTGCCTTCAGAGTAAGCTTTTCACGTTTTTCTTGTTTTCTAATTTCTGCTTCTAATTTACTTGAGTGGTGTATTTTCTGGTTTGATTTTGAGTTGTGCGTCATGTGTTCTTGCTTTTGAAAAACTTTGTTCTTCGCTACATCTTTTCATTTTTCATCATTTTGATCTTGTTTAACTGAGTTTCTAGGCATGACTTGTTGTTTATGATACCGAGTAAGCTAATTGTAAGAAGAAATATAGGTAGGTCGCTAGCTTGTAGGTTGTCCGAATCATACATCGAGCTTTCATATGTTTAGCGATCTGTGCTACGTCTGTGACCTGTAGACTTAGAAAATTTATTAGAAAAATAGAGAACTTAAGTATAGGTAGGGAAGGTCTGTAGACAGAGACCTAATTACTCATTTCCTATGTGTAGATGTCTTCAGGTCGTGACTAGTACAGAATAGATGACTCTTCTAGCTTGGAGGATTCAGATTCAAGAATAGCCTGCGAGTTTAAAGGGGCAACCTCTAGTAGTGGTGATGCTGCTGAGGAGTTCGTAGCTTAAGTAGATCCCATTACTACCATACAACCTCCTAGTCGGGCGGGTCGCGAAGTATTTGCATTCCACCCCTCGAAACTACAATTGGACAAGCTGGGGGGAGTTGCCTTGGAATACTGCCTTCCCAAGGGCTGCCGCATCATGCTCCTTTCCTCAACTGACCACGCGGCCTTCCCACCTCATGGGTATGTCACTGTCAGCATCTAACATCTGAGACATAGGCTCAGATTCCCAGTTCCCAACTAGCTTGTCATCTTTTGAATCGGTTGAAACTCAGTCAGTTCTAGCTGACTTCGAACTCGTACTCCCAGCTTACTTCGTTGGCGTTAGTTTTCTTAAGGAACGGACTGAAGGCTCCCTACCCACACATATACTCCCATCTATATAACTTAAAAAGGGTAGCTAGCCCGAAAGGGGGAGCTCGCGAGGGAATCTACTATCTGATAGCCTGCAAGTCAGATTTTAAGGGCTTGCTGCCAAAGAGAAAGATAAAGGGGATTACAAGTCGAGATGGTTCTACATCTCTTGCCACTCTCTTGCCCGTCTTCAATATCATAACTTTGTTCTTACTCCAAGTAGCCATAAGGTTGGCATCAACGAGCTATTTTATCTCTTTATTTTCTTTTTCGTACTTCTCCTTTCTTATTGTAGAAGGGAGTAAAAGGATGATTACCGAGGAAGAGAAAGATCACCTTAAGACACTCCCGGACTCAAGAGAGGGAGGAGTCGATCATGCGTTTGACGACGATCTTCTCAGACAGTTCCAGCTCGCTCTAGCGCCAGATAGTGAGCTAATAGATAGCAAGAAGGATATAAGCATTCAAGGTCAACGAGAGCTCGTTTCGATATATCAAGCTGCTTGAGGAGCGATCAATCCAGCCCCATCACAAGTTTTAGAAATGGGAAGGATTTCTCTTGTTAAGCTCTCTAAACATTGCGTTGCCTAGCTTACTGCCCCTACTGCCTTCGCATCTACTGAAGCAACTGCATCTGAACATACTGTAGCACCTCCTGAATCTCAGGCTCCCGTCTTGCAGCCAGAGCCTATTGAAATTGAGAGTGATCAGGAATGGGCCACTAAAGAGACCGCAACGGGAGGTAGAGCTCCGATTAGGGGAGCTCTTATTGATGAGACTTCCTCAGGCCAAGTCCTAACTGATGGGACTACAGTGGGCGAGGGCCCAGCTACCCCAAACAAAGGTACAAAGCGAAAAACAACTGTGAAACGAGCTCCACAAAAATGCTTAGAGGCCGAAAAGAGCAAAAAGCCTGCGACCTTAGAGAGAAGCCTTTCATCAGAGTTTAGAGGTGAGCCCGAGCGTAGCCCTAAGGCGTTTTATCCTAAAGGAATTCTGGACCACTTGTCAAAATTTATTGGTGGTCATGCTAAGAAGCTGGACACAAGCGAGCTGACTGAAAATAGATTGTTCATCTAGTCCATCCGCCACTTTATCAAGGTACTTTCTGACACTTGGTCTCTCTCTTTTTTATTTACTTACTTTCGTTACTAACTTGCCATGTTTCAACAGGAAATAGATGCAGGAGTCATTGGTTCTGAGGGAGGAGAATCAGCAGTTCCGGGTTAACAAACTGAAGCTCCAGGTTGAAAATGATAGGCTCAAAGTTTAGGAGGAAAAACTGAGGGACATACTCATCTTCATGTCCAGAGAGGCTTCGAGGGCGAAAAGAGCAAAATCCCTGTTGGAGACGTAATTGAGGAATGCTGAGGCCGCCCTGAAGAAAGCTGAACTGGCCCTAGTCCGCCAAGAAAATGAATATCAAACTTCCAGGACCTTGCTAACTTCCAATCTTCTTCATGCTAAGAAAGATCGGGATAAGGCAAAGCATGACATGGAGGAGACTGGGCGGTGAGCTGAAGTCGTAAAGAAGAAGGTGGACAAGGTCACACAACGAGCTGAAGTCACTAAAAAAGAAGTTGCTGACCTTAAGGAGCAGATCATTAGAGTCAGACAGGAGGTCGAAGATGAGACAACTGTTTCCTTCCTCTACTCTCTTTGGCAGAACCATCCTAAGACGGACTTCACATGCTTCAGTGAGGGAGGGCTCGCAGAGGTAGAAAGGTTTAAGAAGAAGCTGCTCAAGATTCAGTAATGCCGGGTAAGGATCCTTAGAGCACGACCTCAGAGACAGTTCAGGCCAATGTTCCTCTAGGATCGACTTCTCATAATGCAGCTGCTAATCCCTCAACTTCTCAAGGTGGAGACATAGAATAGAATGTCCCCGAGCTGACACTTAGAAAAAAATTTATTTCCTTGCATTGTTTTCACCTCTTTTCATGAGGTATTTATAATGAACAGTTGGACCTCATTCTGATATTTTAATTTGAATTTCTTTTGCATTGATCTGAATGTTTCTATTTCCTGCAAAATAAGTAGTGAAACATTAAACTCATAAACAAAAAGTCAAATTCACCTTATGAGTTCGTAGATCATCAATTATAATCTGGTAACTTAATCTGCATAGCAAATATCAGAAAATCTTTTTTAGTGAGTTTGGTCAGTAGATCATTATAATAATTCTTTTGTAAGTACGGATGTTCACCAACTGTGCTCAAAAGGTCAGAACCCGAGCTAGTACAACGAACTACGCTCAAAAGGTCAGAACTCGAGCATATACAGTTTAGTTATGCTCAAAGGGTAAGAACCTGAGCTGTACAGCATGATAAACTTCCTAAGCTATGCTTAAAGGGTCATAGCCCAAGCTTTATAGCGTTTACTTCTCGAATTATGCTCAAAGAGTCTAAACTCGAGCTGTATAGCGAAAGTTGGAAAGGTCATTACCTCGACTAAGCTCACAAGGTTGGAACCCGAGCATATACAACCTAACCATACTTGTTAGGTCATATGAGGACATCCAAGCTGATTTGAGTGGACATTCTGCTGGTGTACTGTGCCTTGCCACTTAGTGTCCAGAAAGTGAAGTGTTTAGAAGTAGGGCAGGCCTGCCAATGAACTGCGATTAGGTACGCGAGCTTGCGACCTTATAAATCCCGAGACCCTATAGGACAGGTGTGAGGTCGGCTATTGTGTTGGTATTAATCCTCTTATCCCTTTAAGGAAACTAAATGTTTGTTTATACAGCTTGTTCCCTACTTTTTATAACTTCACACTTCACATAAACAAAACACATAATCAAGTGGTGTTAGTAATTTTTGTAGAAAATCTGGAGCTTATATTAAATATTTGAATTTTCAATGAAAATACAAGCAGGGGAGAGTTATAGATAATAAAGCCTTAGATGTATTGCATTCCAAGCCCTAGGAAGTACTGCTCCGCTCATATCTGCCAAGTGATATACTCCATTCTTGAGATCTTCGTGAATGATGTAGGGTCATTCCTAGTTTGGTCCTAGAGTGCCATCGCTGTGATTTCGTGCTCCGAAGAGAATCTATCGTAGCACTAGGTTGCCTAGTTTGAATTTTTGAACTTGGACCCTTTTGTTGTAGTATCTAGTCATCATTTGTTGATAAACAACTACTTTTAGGCGAGTTGCTTCTTTAGTTTCTTCAAGGATATCTAGGTTTGTAGCCAGGAGCTATTCATTCTCTTCAGGATCAAAGCTTCCTCTTCACTGGCTGGTTACTTCGAATTCAACAAGTATCATGGCCTCAGATCCATAAACCATTGAGACAGGAGTTTTTTTAGTGGTGCTACGAGCTGTTCTGTAGGCCCACAACACCTTTTGTGGTTCGTCTACCCATGCTCCTTTCTTAACTTCAAGTTTGGTCTTCAGGATCTACTTTATAATCTTGTTGACGGCCTCGACTTGGCCATTAGCCTAAGGGTGATCTACAGCTGAGAAGCTTTAATAATACCGAGGTCGCTGCAAAACTCGAGGAACTGTTCGCTTGTGAACTGGGTTCCGTTATCTGTAACGAGTAGCTGAGGAACTCCAAATCTGCAAATGATGTGATCCCACCCGAATTTTTCCACTTTCCTTGTAGAGATCTCAGTAAATTCCTTTGCTTCTGCCTACTTCGTGAAATAATCTACTGCAACAATGGCGTATTTGCATTGACTCCGACTTGTTGGGAGAGGTCCTATCAAGTCCATGCCCTAGATCGCGAAGGGCCATGGATTAATCATTTGCTACAGGTAGGCCGGTGGAACTCGTGAGATCTTTGCAAACCTCTGGCATTTATCACATTTCTTCATCAGATCAATAGTGTCTTGCTTCATTGTTAGCCAGTAGAACTCCTGTCTGAGCGCCTTTTTGGCGAACAATAGCCCTCTAGCATGATTGCCACAATGACCAGCATGGATGTCTTTCAGGATGGTAATGCAGTCTAGCTCGTCAACACATCGTAACAGTGGGATGAAAAAGCCTTTTTTATAGAGGTTGTCATTGTAGATACAGCACCTTGTAGCTTGAGTTCGCAGATGACGTGTTTGTAGCTTATCATCTAGCAGTTTATTCTGCTATAAATAATCAACCAAAGAATACATCCACGAGTCCACTGCCACAGTCATGATCATCACTTCGTCATTAGGCTCTGTACTTGGCCTTGGTAGGAATTCCACCTGTATGTCTCCAGAAAAGTCAGTGTTTTGAGTTGTTGCCAGGCGAGCTAGAGCGTCTGTATAGGAATTTTGAGCTCACGGTATTTGGTTTATCTCATACTTTTCGAACGTTTTCGATAATTGTTGGACTTTTTGAAGGTTGATTGTCCTGCTTGATCCCCTTGCCTGGTATTCTCCCCTTATCTGGCAAACGATGAGCTGGGAGTCGCTGAAAATTCTGAGTCATTCGGCCTGTATTTCCTTGGCTAGACGAAGCCCTGCCAATAAGGCCTTGTACTCTGATTCATTATTCGTAGCTCGAAATTCGAACTTAAGTGCACATAGGATTTTGTGCCCTTCTGCGCTGATCAATAATATTCCAGTTTTAGCCCTCTGCTCGCTGGATGAACCATCAATGAATAATTCCTAGAACGGACCTTCTGAAGATTCAGTTGTTTTGTCCGTAGGTCATGTGAACTCAACAATGAAATCGACCAATGCTTGCCCTTGATCACCGACCTGGCTTGAATTTGATGTCGAGCTAGGCAAACTCAATTGCCCATTTGAGAAGGCGACCTGAAGTGTTGGGTTTCTGTAGGATTTGTTTCAATGGATACTTAGTCAGCACTTCAATCTTATGTACTTGGAAATAAGGGCATAACTTTTTGGAAGCCACTACAAGACAGTAGGCGAGCTTCTTCATTGGGGTATACCTTGTCTCAACATCAACTAGCTTTTTACTAATAGAATAAACAAAGAATTACGCTTTATCTTCTTCCTGAACTAGGGTGGCACTTAGAGCATATTGGGATACCCCAAGGTAGACCGTCAAAGTTTCCCCTTCCTTTGGTTTTGACAAGAGCGAAGCTCGCCCGATGTATTCCTTCAGCTATTAAAAGGTGACCTCACATTCTTTTGTTCATTCAAAATTTTTGGCCCTCTTCAAGACTTCAAAGAATGGGACACATTTATCTGTGGCTTTAGAGACAAATCTACTGAAGCCAGTGACCTTGCCGTTGAGGCTCTGTACCTCTATTAGCTTTGTTGACGACCTCATATCGAGTAGGGCCTTTATCTTCTCCGGGTTGGCCTCAATTCCTTTGTTGTTCACCATGAATCCCATAAATTTTCCTGAGGCTACACTGAATATGCATTTAAGGAGGTTGAGTTTCATTCGATACTTCCATAAAATCTGGAACATCCCCTCTAGGTTGTGTATGTGATTGATTGCTCGCTTTAACTTTACCAGCATATCGTCAACATAAACCTTCATAGCTTTCCCAATTTGATTCTCGAACATCATGTTTACCAACCTCTGATAGGTTGCCCTTGCATTTTTCAGTCTAAAGGGCATAACCTTGTTGCTGTATAGGTCGCGGTTTATGATGAACGAGGTATGTTTCTCGTCTTTAGGGTTCATTGGAATCTAGTTGTACCCTGAGTACGCATCCATAAAATTGAGGAGCTTATGCTCGGCCGTTGCGTCTACCAGTTGGTCGATCTTGGGCAGTGGGAAGCTATGTTTCGGGCAAACCTTGTTTAAATCCATGAAGTCTATACAAGTCCTCCACTTCCCGTTCTTCTTTTTCACCAGTACGGGATTTGCTACCCAGGTGGGATAGTGGGTTTCACGTATGAACTTGTTTGCCAAGAGTTTTCTACTCATCCTTCAAAGCTTCATATCTCTTACGGGTCATAAGTCTCCTCTTTTGGCAAACCGGCTTATGACGAGGATCTATATTCAGCCTGTGCGTCATCACTATTAGGTCAATCTCTACCATGTCCTTGTGATTCCAAGCGAACATATCCAAGTTTGCTTTAAGGAATTCAGCTAACTGGGTTTTAATTTCTGGAGCCATGCTCCTTCCCAGCTTAAGGCATCTTGCAGCATCTGCCTCACTGACTTGAATGTCTTCCAATTCTTCATCTGGGCCGGTAATCTTGCTTGCATCTATCTCCCTTAGATCCAAGTCGTAACTCACTCATGTGGTGCTGATGGCTTGCCATTCATTTCTTGAAATTGCATTCACCTTCTTTCCCTTAGCTCTCATATTCACTACAGCCTTATAGCAATAAGCTAGTTGCTGCTCACCTCGCACACATCCTATCCCATTGGGAGTTGAAAATTTTACTGTAAGGGTTTTGGTTGAGGTGATCATAACCAAGTCATTCATCACAAGCCTTCCTAGCACCACATTGTAAACAGAGGGGGAGTCTATGATTAGGAAGTTTGTCAGCATAACCGACTATCGACCTGCGTCTCCAAGAGTCAGAGGTAATCTGATTTGCCCGATAAGAGTAATCGAATCTCCGGTGAAACCATACAAACGTTCAGGGGAAGGCTTTAGTTGTTCATCCTCAATCCCCATTTGGTTATAGCACTCTGTATACATTACATTCACCGAGCTCCTTGTATCAATCATTATCCTTCTAACATTCCCAATGTGAGCTCGGATCACCAAGGCATCATTATGGGGCCAATGAACACCCTTGGCATCTTTTTCTATAAAAACTATCTCTTCTGATGCCATTCTTGCTTTCTTAGCAGACCCTTCTGACTCCCCTCAACCGATGAGCTGAATATGGTTAGCTTCGCTTACGTAGTGCTCCTGCTACCTGTTTGAGGTACCTGCTATATGGGGTCCCTCATGGATACTGAAAATTATCCTCACTGCAGGTGCTGGTTCTTGATCATGAGTTGGCTGAGCCGGCTGTTGCTCTTGCCGCAGTTGCGATTAAGGATGATGTTGTTGGGATGGTTGTCCTACAGGTCGCACTACATAATCCCTCAGACAGTCATTTTTGATTAGTTCTTCAATGACGTCTTTTAATGCCCAACATTCTGAAGTGTTGTGCCCCGCTTTGTTGTGATAAGCATAAAATTTTCTTTTGTTCCTAAATTCTTCAAGGGTTCGGATCGGGGCAGGCCTCCCAAAATTCTCCTTGCTCCTTTCTATTGCAAAGATTCTTCCTAGAGAGTTTGACAGAAGGCTATAACTTTCAAAGCGACCTGAAAGTGGAGGTCGCTGACGCCCTTGGTCGTTTCTCGACCCAGGTCCATCCCTGGCCTTCTTTGCAACCTGGTTATTATTCCTTTGATTCGTATTGTCATTTCCTCCATTGTTTTTTTTTTCCTTGGCTAGAGCTGCTAGCTTCATCTTTCTGATTGTTCAATTTCATTAACCCGAAAGCTTCCTTCCACTTTATTTCCTTGGAAGCTCGCTCGTAGAACTCCCTTAAATCCTTCACTGAGGACTTATATATGCTCTCGTATAGCTTCCCATCTTTCTTCAGTCTTGCCACGATGGCTGTAAGAATCCCCTCATCAGTGGGGCTTTTCACATTATTCATCTCGCCCTTGAACCTACCAATGTACTCCTTCAACAACTCACCAAGGCGTTGGAAAATGGTAGCAAGGTGGCAGGGTGGAGCGAGCTGTCTTTTCAATGTTTTGTCCTGATTGAAAAACTTATATTGGTAGTCCTCCTAATTACTGACGCTACGAGGTGGGAGACTTCTCAACTATGCTTGTGGAACGTCTTCAAGTGTCGTAGGAAACACACGACATTTAACCAGCGGGTTGGTGGTCTGGAGATCCATTTGGATATTGAAGGCATCCAAATGGTCGTAAGGGTCGGAATCTCTATTGTATTACGGGATGTTGGGAACCTTGAGTCGGGGGAAGCGGTTCAAACTCTATTTCTAGAGTGAACGGGGTCCTTTCACTATACTGATTCCCCTTTTCATGGACCCCAGGTCGAGCCTCCAACTGTCGGACCCTTTGAAGAAGTTGCTCAATAATTGGATCACGGGTCTCCAATCGCCTGGCAGGGGATTGCCTACTCCGCCCACTTTCTCTGCCTGGAGAGTATCGATCTTGTTCCCTGTGCCTTCTTCCTTGTACAGGTTCAGGAGAACGGCGATTTGGTTCGGGCCTTGGATTTGGTCTATTTAGTCCATCCTCTCTACGCAAACCTCCATATCGGGGTCACTACTCATCTGCAACCCTTCGGGCTGGAACCCGTACATGGCCACAGTCCGTCTCGATTTGTCGACACCCATCTTGGCTCACCCTTAATCTCAAAGGATGAGCCGCATTTTCGTCACTACGAGCTCCCTAAACTCAAGCTCTAGACTGCACGTTGGAGCAATGGACTGATTCTTCAGACGACGGCACTTCCCTAGCCACCGTTTCATTTATGGCTGGGATCTCAACGCTTTGCTGCTGTGAAATCTCCCTTATTGTAGTGGTTTCATCAGTCTTCTGAGCTGCTTGAGTCTGAGCTTGGGTCAGCTCTCTGACGACATCTGCTATTTACAACATAGCATTCTCCAACACTTCTTAACGCTGTTGTAAAACTTGCACGACATCCTCTCTGGCAACATCAGGTGCAGGTTGATAAGGGGATAATGGAGATATACCTTGAGTACTCTCGGCTAAGGGTATATTTGAAGTTCTAGCCCCCAAGTTGGCTATTCTTTCCGCGAGATGGACGTCTCTTTGGTAGTTTGAGTTATTGAACTAGCCAGTGATGGCACTTGAACTCCTGGTGGTTCTTTCTCTTGTCATGATGTCTGGTATATGAGCTTTGGAAGTTAGTGATGAAAAGATAAAACCGCAAGAAAGGCCCTTCCTCTAGCGCCAAAATATCAACGTCTAACATTTGCCGACTAGGTTCTTGTGGGCCCAAACTGCAGATATCAGGTGAATTGAACGAATGCACACGAGAAAGTAATGAAAAGGCAAAGGAAGAACAGAAGACATCAGAAGTTTTTAAGTGGCCCGGCTTAATATTTTGCCTACATCCACTATTTTATCACTATTTTTTATGGGTGACAGCACTCCACTACTCTTTCACAATGAGGATCCTCTCGTATTTATAGAAGGGGAGGTACTACAATAATGCCTAATAAGTTAAAACACAATGATGATCACATTTAATACTTTAGGATTACATTTAATCCGTCTAAGTTGTATTAAATGTGTCTGGGTTACATTTAATGTGCTTGACAACTGTCAAAGCATGTTATTTAGATGGCTAACCCAAGTGGGCTAGGTAAGATTTTCATAAAATAGGCCGTAATCCAAGCTGTAATCTCTAACAGGATTGGTATGTACGATACGCTCTGAGTTGTAATCGATCTGGCAGTTTTGACTGTAGTTAACTTGCAGCCTACAAGTTATAGCGGTTGTCAGCTCGTCTTAACGAGTTGGGACGTTCGAAGTCTGACTGTATTTTCCCTCTATGGACCGGTCATGTAGTCTTAGTCTGCGAGCTGGACATTTGGCGAGCTGCATGCCTGGTGAGCTGGACTCATGACCAAGCTATATGTCTGATAAACTAGACCTTTAGACGGGTTGTGCCTTAGCTGAATGTGCAATCTCTTCTTGAGAGGTCTTGTCCTTGGGCTTCTACCAACTGTACTGGGCTTTTACCAGCTTATTTAAGATAACCTAAAATTACCCATAACAAAGGAGGAGAGAGAGTTTGAACTAGAAAGCTCTAAGTTCTAATACCAAATTAGTTACCATTAGATCCAAAAACTTAAGTTGATAGAAAACATTTCAACTATAATATTTAAAACTTGAAGTTGACATATGACATTAAAAATTTATTGTGGATGCGATTGAAAGCACTTTTTTATTGAGATGAGGTTAGTTTGCATAATCTTGTCATTGTACAGGAGGTTCATTAATTGGAGGAGGAATTGACCTTTTACATTGTAAAATATTTATTCTTTAAAAGTGCATATTTTTTTCAAAACTACTTGTTAATTTTATAGGAAACGTTCAGACACGTATGTCCCAATTAAAGGAGGAACTGAAATTTTACATTGTAAACTATTTATTATTTAAAAGTGCATATTTTTGTCAAAACTACTTATTAATTTTAGAGGAAACGGTCAGACACGTGTGTCCCTCCCCTTGATTATAACAAGTGAAGTCTTACTATTTAGGCACATGAAGAAAATTCTCTTGTGGAGTTTAAACCTTACATAAGAAAAGTTTCAGGACAATGAATTTGAAAAGAAGTAAATTTTATCAAAGCACATAATTTACTTCCAAAAGTTTAACTGTTAAAAATTCACTATCTAGAAATAATTTTACGCGAACATCTACAGTATATAGTAGTTCCATAAACTTCATTTCCCGTTTTATCAAAATCTTAATAAGACTAGTTTAATTACAATAAATTAAGGTCGAAGCCGAGCTTCAATTTCATCAGTCATGCGTATGCCGATGTTAAATGTCTTTTTCCACAGAAATTTTGTGGGGGAGAGCTAGGTCATAAAGGAGGGTTGATACGACTATCTACAAATTAGAATACTTTATGCTAACTTTTCTAATAATAATAATAATAATAATAATACTTTTTACTAGTGAAATGTCGCCGAAATCAAAACAGACAAAAAAATCAATGAAAAATCAATACCTCTAAATTTGGTCTTTGCTTTGTCAAATCAAGATTTAAAAGTCTCTCATAAACTCCACCAAGCATATGGTTAGGTTGCTTTGGATTATATACAACTTAGTGAGCAAGTTACAACATAGAACTCTACAATATAGAAACATATAAAATTATTATTGAATTTATATTAATTAGAGCATGAAAGTGGAGAAAAAAAAAATGGTGAATGGGACTTGTTGACACTTAATTTCGGTCAACTCAATTCTTCAAGCCCAATACCTGCGATACAACCAACCACACACAAAACCAGAATGACCAAGACCAAAACAAGTAAAACACAATAGGTTTTTTACGTGGTTCGGCAAAACAATGGCCTATGTCCACGACAATTACCCCTTCTCTCTCTCGGAGTAATTGTATTTTATTTAACTCTGTCCTTTACACTGAATTTTATCTTTTATTTATAGTAGAGATGTTACAATTAGAATTAGCTTAAGAAGCTTACAGATAAGGTAAAAAATAATATACATTAATTGAGATAATATCTCTAAAGATTATCTCTACCGCATATATAGCAATTGCCAAGAGTGTCGTGATTTGATTTGCATGAAAATAGGTAAGTTGACTCTTTCCTAAACTGAATAGATTCGCCTTCCAGAAGGTCAACTGGTCAACCTGAGCGAACAGCTTATTTAACGATCAGATATTGCCTCTGACAAGCAGCTTACCCCAGCGATCAAATATTGCATCAAACGGGCAGACTGTTTCAACGACCAGACGTTTCCACTACCGAGCAGATTCAGCTATCCTTCTATTTATCGAGCAGACGCAAGAACTTCCTGATCGCTGGGATAACTTCTAAAGGGCATTTATCGAGTAGCCTTTTGTTCACGAACAGACTATCTTTATGCTTTGACAATCAATCAAACCTTCATACAGTCAATTTAGTTATTCAGCGATTTAAAACGGTCAACCTCATAATCAGGTGTGCTCGGGTACACAAGCTAGCAGATGACCATATGATATTTCCTTTGACTTCTGACTAGTTTGACCTGCACTATTTGGGCCTCTCCTCATAGAACGACACAATAGGCCTCATCCTTGGGCTCTTTCCAAAACACCAAAATACCCACAACACTAGCCCCTTTGTTTTTCAGTACATTCTTTGTACTGGAAACAACATTCTCGTACCCAGAGTACTTTTAGTGGGATATGAACTGTCATCTTTTTCAAATATCAACCAAACCTGTGCCACGCGTCATTTCCCTATGCGTCAGTTCTCTATGCATCATGTGTCATGTGCTATTAATGCGTGCATTTAATGCACGTCTCCTCACTTGCGGCTCATGATGACAAAATCGTGGGTTTCGCGCCACACCGCTGGATCAATGACGATTACGCTGCTGTGTTGATCTGACGATTGGGGCTTAAAGACAACAGCTACATATAAACTTTCAGTCGATTCATTTTTCTTCTTTTACCCATCACTTTCGAAGACAGACACTTTACTGCTTCTAATTTTCCCTTGTCCGCCATTGCTTTCCTGCATCTTCTTCTTCCTTGCTAACAAAACCTTCCATATTCAAGGTAACCTCTCATAATCTTTCTCAATCTTTTTAACTATGATTGGTGCTTGTATTTTGTTTGATTACGTATGCGTAAGTTTCTGTTATTTGCAAGTGTTTTTGTTGCATCTTTGACATAATTTATCTTGGAGAGCCTGAAGTAGATTATTCACTTAATCGTTTTAAGTTACATCTTCACATGCCATTTCTTGTTGGTATTCGTCTGATATCCTTACTATAGTAGGGTTAAGAGTCCACTGGTTTGCTCAATGTTCCCTGTAATCCGTTAGGCTTGTAAATAGGGCTCCTCCTATGCCTGGTAGCCCCCTTTGCATCCACAGCTAGTTTTTTAGAAAAGTAGGAATAACCTTAAACATTGAATTCTGGTCTGCTTTCTGCAACCTAATTTCCCTGTTGCTTTTGTAGATGTCTGGTCGTAGTCGTTGCGGTCATAAAGTGGGGTCTACTAATGCAGCCTCCAAAGAGGAACTTAACCAAGTCAGGAATACTGACAATACGACCTCTTAGAGTGGTGAGCCTGCTTCAGGCCCTTCCGAGCACCGTGCTTCCTCTGCTCGCACCCCCTTTTTTAGATATGACTCTACTCTTATTCTCAGCGATCTTGAATCCATTGCTGAGGACTTCTCTTTACCCTCCGGGTGCCGTGCTATGGTGCCGAAGACCCACAATCACGCGGCCTACCCTCCTATGGGTTTCTTTTCTATAAGCCGCCAGCATATAGAAGCTGGCTTTAGATTCCCAGTTCATCCTTATCCGGTCGCCCTTCTGAACGATCTCAACCTAGCCCCTTTTCAGCTTACTCCTAACTCTTATGCTTACCTTACTGCCCTGGCCTCAATTTTTTTTAAAAACGGTCTTCCTCCTCCAACTCCCGCGATGATCCAACATATTTTCTTGTTTAAAAGTACTATGGGCCCTAAATCCGAGAAGAATGACGAATTTTATTACACCTCAGCCCGAAGTTCTCTGTACAAAATAAATCTCCCAAAAAGGGTCGTTAAGTCAAACGTAGGCGATTACAAATCACGATGATTTTATGCATCATGCCTATCTTTGGATGATCTCAAGAACTTTTCTTTTTGCTTTTCTCCCAGTAAGTATACTTATATATTTATAATTATTTTACTCACATTCTGCTCATTGCTAATGTTTTTCTTTATACAGACGTTGCCAAGAGTGAAATTCCTCTATCCGATCAGGAGCTTTCTCTGTTGGAACGATTTTTCGAGGTAAAAACTCCTGCGGGCGATCAACCGCCATCCGACCTCCTTCTTCAGCTACACGGTCTCGCCTCTACAGCTCACCAAGAGTTACTAGACAAAAGTTCTGATTTGGCAGCTTACGAGGACAAAGAGATCTCTTCTGCCTTTGAAGGTTTTGGGAGGGAAATTCCGACTTCGGGAGAAAAACAAACCCCAGAAATGGTGAGGCTCCATTTTGAACAACCCTTACCTGGCCAGGCTCCACCCTCAAAGAAATTCGGTCAGGCTGCTAAGGGTTCGAATACCCCGCTGGCCGCTGAAGCTTCCACGGGGTCACCTCTTCAAAAAGATGCTGACGCGTCTCCTATTCGCCTAATGAGGCAAAAATCGATCAGGAGAAAACCCTCGAATAAGGAGGCTCACAAAGACACTGCTTCTCAATTCTTGTTGCTAGCAGTTCACCGGCTGCTCGCCCTCGAAGCATTGACAAGGGTAAAGGAATTGCCGAATCGGGGGCCGCAGAACCCCCCTCAAAGTGTCAAAAAACTCAGGAGACAGACCTTGTCCCTGAAAAACAAAACCAGGACTTTGATGCAGGAATATACTACAACGATCTCTTAGATTGGGCGCCTCAATTCCTTGGCATGAAGAAGCCAACCCTATACAATGAAGAAATGAAAGGCGAGAGGCTGATCAACTATCTAGGCTTCCATAATATGCTCGTAAGTTCTTATACCTATTGTTGTCAATTTTTTCTTCGTACTTCCTTGTTTTACTAACGACTTGTTTCATGCATTCATGGCATATATGAAGCTCCTCAGAGAGATTTTGGACTGGTTAGAGGAGAAAGCTACCATGGAAGCGACCATAAATTCTCTGGAGGACGAGAAGAATAGAATGCAAGAAGAAGTGAGTTCTCTCGAGCTGGAGGTTGAAAGGTCAAGGGAGGCTTTTCGCGATCTGGAGCGGGAGCATGAAAAGTCCGTGAACCAGAGGTTTGAACAACAGAAGAATCTAAAGATGCAGAATGAGCAGCTTGTCTCCAGGGACAAGGAGATCGAAGAGCTGAAGAGGGCACTTCATTTTTCTCAAGATTCGGAGAAGAAGCTAAAGGCAGAAAACGAGCAGTTGACAGGGGAGTTAGCCTCGAGCGAACATGGGGCCGCTGAAGCCAGAATAGTCATGGAATCAATGAGGCAGAAGGTAATTTCCCTTAAAGAACAAATAGTTCTGGAGCGGGAACGTGTAGAGACCTTAGTCCGGGAAGCGGAAGAAAGAACAGGTAGTTTGTTCCTCTACAACCTATGGCTCAAACTACCGGACGTGGACGTATCATTCTTTGGTCCGGAAGCTGTGGAAGAAGTGAAATCGTACGCTTGAGAGGCTCAATCAAAAACCAATCTCCCAGCTTCCCAATCCGATCACCTTCCTCTTGATAGTGCTGCTCCTACTCATGCAGGATCCTCTTCCGGCTCTTCCCATCCAATTAATATAGACTATGGCAGCGGGGCTTCAGGCCAGCAGAATATCCCTTCTAGCACTTAGGAATTTTTTGTTTGTTTTTTCAAACTCAGGTTATAGACAATATTTGTGAATTGCTGATCAATATCATTATTCTTTATTCGCATATTTTTCATAGCCACTTTGTTAAATCACGTAGATTGGAATAGTAATTAAATTCATTCGAGTAAAGTAGGTGTGGGGACAGCTATCGTGCTGAAATTATCCTTTTTAAGGCTCCTTACCTCTACTCGATCAAATATCCGGCCAGCTCGTTTTCCTTATAAAGTTGATTTATAAGTTGTCTTCTTCCCAACATTTAAATTCATTCGAGCAGAGTAGGTGTGGGAACAGCTAGCGTGCTGAGATTATCCTTTTTAAGGCCCCTTGCCTCTGCTTGGTTGATCATCCGGACAGACCGTTTGCTTTCTTCAGTTATTTTTATAAGTTGTGTCAATTTTTTCCCAGCGTTTAAACCCACAGATCAAATGTCCCTTCCAGAGCTTGCTCGCTCACAGGCTATATAGATCTTCCAGGGTTATTTCATAAGTCCACAGGCCATGAGCATTCCTTCCAGAGTTCGTTTGCTTATAGGTAATGCTAAGGCCTTCTAGGACGTTTTTAGCTCACAAATGATGACTACACCTTCCAGAGCCTGGCTACTCACAAGTGGTAATCATATCTTCCAGAGCATTTGCTTACAGGTATCAATTGAACCTTCCAGAGCCTACTCGCTCACAGGTAGCAATTGAACCTTCCAAAGCATGAGTAGAAATGATAAATAGCTGAATATGAAACGATCAGGAATTGCCTTCTGAAGAAAATCTTTATTAACTTAACAGCTGCATTCATACAAACCAAAAAATAAGTTATCAAAACATAAACTAAATAATTTAAACATAATATAGCCGAAGATTCTCGACATTCTATGCTCGGGAAACTTCTGCTCCTTCTAAGTTAGTCAGGTGGTAAGCTTCATTCTCTAGGCTGTCCTTTATAATATAAGGTCCTTCCCAATTTGGACAAAGTGTTCCATCACTAGCTCTCCGGGCAGCTGGTAGAATAAGGAGTAAAACCAGATCTCCTACTTTAAACTTTCGAACGCGGACCTTCCTATTGTAGAACCTGGCAATTCTTCGCTGGTAGACAACAATCCTCATTTGGGCTTCGTCTCTTGCTTCCTCGATCAGATCCAAATTAGCAGTGAACAGATGGTCGTTATTCTCCTGGTTGAACGTAGCTCTACGTTGACTAG
The DNA here is from genome assembly GCA_022984855.1 of Dimocarpus longan. Lineage (NCBI taxonomy): Eukaryota > Viridiplantae > Streptophyta > Magnoliopsida > Sapindales > Sapindaceae > Dimocarpus > Dimocarpus longan. The sequence goes on from CM041026.1 coordinate 3,769,737, forward strand.
CGACCTCATATTTTACTGGAATCATTGCCTCCGAGCCATAGACCAACGAGAAAGTAGTTTCTCCTGTAATGTTACGAACACTAGTTCTGTACGCCCACAACACCTTCTGCAGTTCATCCACCTAAGCTCCTTTCCTTGCTTCCAACTTAGTCTTTAAGTTTTGCTTGATGATTTTGTTAACAACTTTTACTTGCCTATTTGCCTATGGGTGATCTACTACCGAAAAGCTCTTTTTAATCCCAAGATCCCTGCATAACTTCTAAAACTGCTTGCTGCTGAACTGGGTTCCATTATCCGTCACAATCTATTGTGGAACTCCGAACCTGCAAATAATATTTTTCCAGACAAACTTCTCGACCTTGGTGGAAGATATCTCGGCAAGCTCTTTAGCTTCTGCCCATTTCGTGAAATAATTCACTGCTACGATGGCATGCTTGCACCTTCCTTGAGCTGTTGAGAACGGTCCGATCAGATCCATGCCCCAAATTGCGAAAGGCCACGGACTGACCATCTGCTGCAAGAAAGTTGGTGGAGCTCGAGGTATTTTGGCAAATCTCTAGCATTTGTCACATTTCTTGACTATTTCGATTGAGTCCTGCTTCATTGTCTGCCAATAGTACCCCTGTCGAAGAGCTTTTTGAGCCAATGATAGCCCCTCGGCATGATTGACACAATGTCCAGCATGTATATCATTCAGGATGGCCTGACAGTCCAAGTCATCAATACACCTAAGCAGTGGAACCGAGAATCCTCTTTTGTATAGTCTGTCGTCATAGATGCAATACCGGGCTGCTCGTGCTCGAAGACGATGAGACTCCAATTTTTCTTCGGGTAATTTTTTATTTTGCAAATACTCTACAAGATGATTCATCCAAGAGTCTTGTGCCACCACAATCACCATCATCTCATCTCGCGATTCTGTACTTGGGACCGACAGAACTTTTACTGGCATAGCTCCCAAGAAATCCGTATCTTTAGCAGTGGCCAACCGAGCTAATGCATCTGCGTATGAATTTTGTGATCGCGGTACATGGTGCAGCTCGTATCTCTCAAACACTGCCAAAAGTTCCCGGACCTTCCGTAGATAGATGACCATTTTAGATCCTTTGGCCTGGTATTCTTCTCGTACTTGGCACACAACAAGTTGGGAGTCACTATAAATCCTTACCCGTTCTGCTCGTACCTCCTTGGCCAATCTTAATCCTGTCAATAGTGTTTCATACTCGGCCTTATTATTGGTGGCCTTAAACTTGAACCTCAAAGCGCACAAAATCTTATGACCCTCAGGACTTATCAACATTACTCCTGCTCCGCTTTCTGCTCGCTTGAGGATCCGTCCACATACAACTCCCAGAATGGACCTTCAGAAGATTCGGGTTCTTCACTGTCCGGTCCTGTGAATTCAGCCACGAAGTCTACTAGCACATACCCTTTGATTAATGCTCAAACTAGGCAAGCTTGATAGCCCACTTAAGTAGACGACCAGAGGTATCAGGTTTTTGAAGAACCTGTTTCAAAGGGTACCTGGTCGGGACGTCGATGGTATGAGCCTAGAAGTAGGGGCGGAGCTTCCTTGATGCTATCACCAAACAGTATATAAGTTTTTCCATGGGCGTATATCTGGTTTCCGCATCGAGCAACCTTTTGTTAATATAGTATATGGGAAGTTGCTTTCCGTTTTACTCATGGATCAATGCCCCGCTAAGGGCGTGCTGGGAAACGCCTAAATAAGCAATCAGTTTCTCCCCTTCCACGGGCTTAGATAACAAAGGTGTTCGGCCCATGTATTCTTTTAACCGCTAAAAAGCTTCTTCACACTCGTCGGTCCACTGAAAGCTTCTTGCTTTTTTCATTACATCAAAAAACGAAATGCATCTGTCTGTCGACTTAGATATAAACCTGCTCAGGGCGGCACCCTGACCATTTAGACTCTGTACTTCCTTAATCTTGGTAGGTGACTTCATGTCAACGAGGGCTTTAATTTTTTCGGGGTTTGCTTCAATCCCCCTGCTGTTGACCATGAATCCTAAAAATTTGCCCAAAGCTACTCCGAACGCACACTTCAAGGGATTCAGCTTCATCTGAAATTTTCGCAGGATTTGGAACATTTCCCCCAAATCATGCACATGTTCGCATGCTCGTTTGGATTTTACCAACATATCATCTACATATACTTCCATCGTTCCTCCAATAAGATCTTCAAACATCATATTTACCAACCGTTGGTAAGTTGCTTCAGCATTCTTCAACCTAAACGGCATCACCTTATAGCAGTAAAGCCCTCGATCAGTAACAAAGAAAGTATGCTCCTCGTCATTAGGGTTCATTGGGATTTGGTTATATCTCGAGTAGGCATTCATGAAACTAAGGAGCTGATGTCCAGCAGTACCATCAACGAGCTAATCGATCCTTGGCAAAGGAAAACTGTCTTTCGGACATGCCTTGTTTAGATCGGTGAAGTCGATACAGGTTCTCCATTTTTTATTCTTCTTCTTCACCAGAATAGGGTTTGCCACCCAGACCGGGTAGTAGACTTCTCTGATAAATTTGTTCGTCAGAAGTTTCTCTACCTCTTCCCTGAGCGCCTCATATCATTCCTCTATCATCGGTCTCCTCTTTTGACGAACTGGTTTATGGAGAGGATTGATGTTTAGCCTGTGCGACATCATGTCCGGGCTGATCCCAACCATGTCTTCATGATTCCATGCGAAGACATCCAGATTTTCTTTCAAGAACTTAACGAGCTATGCCTTAACGTCAGGGAGTAAATCCTTCCCCATCTTCAAACACCGCCTGGCATCCTACTCACTAACTTGTACATCCTTCAATTCTTCCACAGGGCCTGTTGCTCGGTCTTTATCTATTTCTCTTGGATCCAGGTCCTGACTCACCCCTGTAGCGCTGATCGATTGTTTCTTTTCCTCGGTCACCATACTGACCTTCTTTCCTTTAACCCCAGTCTTTACGGCATTTTTATAGCACCTCCTCACCACTTCTTGTTCTCCTCTAACACATCCTACCCCATTCGGAGTGAAAAATTTAATAGTGAGCGTTCTGGTGGATATTGCTATATCAAGGTCGTTCATAGCTGGTCTTCCAAGGATAGCATTATATGCCGAAGGACAATCGATAACTAAGAAATCTGCCATCGTAAGAGCTTGTCGGTCTGAATCTCCGATAGCGAAGGGAAGTCTGATCTACCCCAATGGCACAATTGCATCTCCTATAAAGCCAAAGAGGGGTTCAAGGGATGGTGCTAACTGCTCGGATGTTAGACCCATCTGTTAGAAACAACCCCTGTACATCACATTCACCGAGCTACCCATGTCTATCATTATCCTCCTTACTTCAACGTTGCCGATTTTTGCCCTGATGACTAAGGCGTCATTATTGGGCCAATGTACACCTTTGGCATCTTCCTCACTAAACATCATGCCACCTAAAGTCATTTTGGCTTTCTTGGCCAGCCCCTCAGTCTCATTGTGCCCTGTCAGTAGGACGCGGCTGGCCTCCCGCACATAGTGCTATTACAATTTGTTGGATGTCCTTGTAATGTGCGGTCCTCCATGGATAGTAAAGATGGTTCTTACAGCAGGTAAGTGACCTTGATCAGTCATCTACTATAGTTGCTGTTGGGCAGGTTGCCGAGACGGATTAGGGCGTTCCTGTGCTGGCTGATACCCTTCCTGGGGATGCTGATTTTCTGGTCGTGCCACATACTCCCTCAAATGACCTCTTCTGATCAATTCTTCTATCGTATCCCTGAGTTCCCAACATTGAGAAGTATAGTGCCCATTTTCTCTATGGTAGGCACAATATTTCCTTGAGTTTTGGAATCTCCTCGAGATATTTGTGGGACTTGGCTTCTCGAAATTCTCCCGTCTTTTTTCTACTTCAAATATCTTGTCCCGTCTATCTGTCAGGACGCTGTAATTCTGGTAGCAATTTCTCGATGGAGATGTCTTTTTTCTGGACCCATTTTTTGATCGCTTCGCTACCTGATTACTGGAGCGATGCTTGTGACCGCTCTCTTCACTTTCACGCTGACCCCTCTTTTTTCCCTGGCGTGAGCTGCTCGCTCCGTTTTTCTGCTAGCTAGATTTCTTCTGCCCGAAAGTATCTTCCCAGCAAATCTCTTTCGCCGCACGATCATAAAATTCTCTCAGGCTTTTCACAGGGTTCCTGTAAATGCTATTATAAAGCTTCTCGTCCTTCCTAAGTCCTACTGAAATCACGGTTAAGATACTTTCGTCTGAGGAATTCTCCACATTATTTACCTCCCACTTGAATCTGGCAATGTAGTCTCTTAAAGTTTCATCCCGCTTCTGAAAGATAGTTGCCAAGTGGCAGGTCGGTGCGAGCTGTTTTCTCAACGCCTTATACTGGTCAGTAAATTTTCTTTGGCATTCCTTCCAGCTGTTTATACTACGGTCGGAAGACTTCTCAGCCATGTCCTCGGCACATTCCCCAATGTTACTGGGAACACTCGACAATTGACCAAAGAATTAGACGTCTGCAGATCCATTTGGATGTTGAAAGTGTCCAGGTGGTCATACGGGTCACTGTCTCCATTATAAAGAGGGATGCTCGGGAGCTTGAATCTCGGTGGCAGCGGTTGTGTCTCGACTTCCCTTGTGAATGAGGTTTTTTCTTCTCGCCCCCCTACTCGACCGTGGAGCCCGGGTCCCGTTTCTAATTACTGGACCCTATGCATTAATTCTTACACCACTGAGTCCCGCCGTTCAATTCTGTTCGCTGGTGACGGATGATTCTTCCTACTTTTTCGGCCTTCAAAAACACGAGTTCGTGACCCCTCTCGGTCCATAGGCGTTCTTTCACATGATCTGTTTCTTCGGTGAGAACTCCCCGCATGAGGTGATTCTCTTCAACGCATACACTCTCCATTGCGCTGTTGAACTCTTTCATTCCCATGATTAGTCTCCACACGGCGGCTGCCATCCTGGCTTACTCTGATCCTTTGGTTGGGATAGTGAGGTGCTACTTCTTTTTTTATGAGCCTAACGCCCTTCCCCTCTCGGGCGTAAGTTTAAGGAGCGAACAGAAACCGCCGGCTGTACTCTCACTCTGCTAGCTTCCTTTTTTCTAGCAGGCATGACACCTACCGACTGGCGTTGAGGGTCTGCATTCCTGGGGACCTCCTGAGCCTGGGCTTGCATCAGGGTTCTGATTGCCTCCGCCAATTGTGCTACTGTATTCTCTAACGCCTCCTGACGCGCTTCTTGACGCTGCTGCCAACCTGGTGCAGCTTCTCCACCAACAGCCATTTGATGCGGGGGAAGCGGGGGCAAAGCTACACTGGACGTTCCTACCGCATGACCTTGGCCCTAGTGGCCCTCCGATTGGTCAGCCTCTGTTGCAACAATCCTAGTTGTCTTGATCCTGACCATGTCAGCAAATCAAAACAAAAGTGAACAGTATAAAAAAGGTTATCAAATTGCAGTCTGGGCCCTTCCTCTAGCGTCAAAAAATGTTGATACTTAATTTCGGTCAACTCAGTTCTTCAAGCCTAATACCTACGATACAACCAACCACACACAAAACCAGAATGACCAAGACCAAAACAAGTAAAACACAACAGGTTTTTTACGTGGTTCGGTAAAACAATGGCCTACGTCCACGACCATTACCCCTTCTCTTTCTCGGAGTAATTGTATTTTATTTCACTCTGTCTTTTACACTGAATTTTATCTCCTATTTATAGTGGAGATGTTACAATTAAAATTGGCTTAAGAATCTTACAGATAAGGTAAAAAATAATATACATTAATTGAGATAATATCTCTAAAGATTATCTCTACCACATATATAGCAATTGCCAAGAGTGTCGTGATTTGATTTGCATGAAAATAGGTAAGTTGACTCCTTTCCTAAACTGAATAGATTCGTCTTCCAATCTTGGCTCAGTCATAAGTAGCTTGATCAAAATCACAATTATGATGTGTGTTAAATCACAAAATAAGAAGTATTTGTTGAAACTTTCAAGACTTCAATTGAGAAATGACAAGCTTGCACTTGGTTTCAAAATTTTAGATTTATCTATTGATAGGCCCCGATCCTAGTTTCCTCAGAGAATTCATTTTCGATGATCGGATAAAGAATAAAGAGTTCAGAAATAATGCAAGAGGTCCGGTTAAAATTCGATTATATTTATAAGACCCTGAGTATCGTGTTAGGAAGAAATGAGAATTTTCAGTTAATAGTATTCGGATCCAGATAAATATTTTTTTTTTTAAGATCCGAAAGTTTGTGTTTAAGATTAAATTTGGACCCGATTATATTGTCCAGGGTCATGAATTTATATTCGATGGGAAACGGAAGTTTTTGGTGAATAGTATTTTTCGTATGAAAATTTCTAAATGAATAGTAAAATTTTTAGAAATTAACCTTAATGGTCGAAAAGGTTCAAAAATAGCAGGAGAGTATAGAGAAATAGAAATGGATTAAAAAGAAGACCATTTGAATCAGTTTTAAGCGATCCGAAGAAAATTACGATATTACCCTTTTGAGAGATTAATAGGTTTTAATGAGTTTAAATCCAATTGAATTTTTTTGGAAGCATGAGACTGATAGATAAGACACTCAATTAGAGTATTTCATGGCCAATTTGAAGATTAGATAACCATGGAATATTTTCAAAATATTTTTCGGTCAAAGTGAAATTATATCATAAAAAGGACAAAATGGACATTTTAAGTTAATTATACATGGATCACGCATGAGAATAATATGCGGAAGTTTCAAGGAGTGTAACCCAAGTGAATGAGAATAAGTTAACGAGAATGAGTGTAAAAATCGAGTATTTAAACTATAGATACGTATAAAAAGCTATCGGTTGATTCGATCAGATTTCGGTTATGAACATTTCCTTTATCAAGTATATATGAGAGGTATTAGACCTAAATTGAAGTTTATAGAGTCGAATTGGCCATAAGATTTGTGTAGAATATTTGTGGAATAGTTTTCAGAAGGATTAGGTATTGAAAGTTCTATTGAAATGAGAATTCACTAAGTGTAAGCTCTCACCCAGATTTATTATTTTATGGTATTAAAAATCTTTGAATTGAGTTTTGATCGAATCATATGCCTCCAGTAGTGTTATTTGAGGCTTATTATATTTTTGTATCGCAAGTCGAATGTCATTTGGTTGACCCCGGTACAATTATAAAATGATTAGGAGAGATTTACGTGTTAATCAAGCGAGATGAGCTTACGAAATAAAGTAAAAGATATTTTAATTCAACCAATGAGAAATGAGATAAGTGATTTGAAAACTAGTGGTTATGGTTGTGCCACATGTCATCCATGGATTGATTGAAGAAATAAGTGGATTAGAATGTGTCAAGTGGACCAATAGAATTGATTTTGGGGCAGTAGTATAATTAGTGAAAGTTTAAGGTGATAAAATAATATTTTCTTGAGGGATCTTTTAGTAATTGAGCAATAAAAAATATATATGTGATTTTGTCTCATTTGAGACATTTGTTGTCTCATTTGAGACATTTGTTGCCCAGAACTAAGAAAGAAAAGAGAGAAAAGTGAGATTCGGGTGAGAGAGAGCCGTAGGTGCGCCGAGAGAGAGAGGGAGGAAGAGAAAAAGATCCGGTTCGAATTTCGTCGTAGTTTCTTCACGAAAGTTGTTCCTCATCATCTCCTCTAACTAACCCAACAAATTTGAAGCAAAACGGTTGCCTATTTGGTGAGTTATCTCAATTTTAAGCTTGATGTTTATATGAAACCCATTTTTTTTCTTTCGTTTCTTTTCAAATCCGATATTAGGGATGATAAGAGGGAGATGTGAAGATGATTTTGGTATGGTTTATGAGTGATTTGATGGAAGAAAAATAGATAAAATGAGAGAGAAAAGTCGTGGTCAAAAATGGGTTTTTTATGGAATCTTATCTCGTTTTCGATTCTAAGGTATTAGATTGATGTTTTAGAGATTAGGGAATAATCTTTTGAAATTAGATTTTGAAAACGAAAAGTTTAGGTTCGATTTCGGAGCTAAACAGACGAGTTGAAGGGCGATTTCTGAAAACCTTCGAAACGCGTTCGTTTAACGTTCGAAACAATTTATTTAATCATAGTTGGGTGTTAGAACACTAGAGGATTGATTTTTGAAGTTGTCGGAAATCCGGAGCGAAAAGTGATTTTCGTTAGCAAGCAAATCCGATCGAATTTCGTTCCGAGTTTTCGACGATGAGATTGAGTATTATGAGGTATTCCTAGGAAATAATATGTAGGATTCATATAGAGAAAACGGATTTCAAAAACCCCGGTTGAATAGAAATTAATATCCAAAAGTTTAGGCTTTAAAGGAGATAAATAGAGATAATTGAATTTTTATTGATTTTGAATACTATTTGAATGAGTTAAGTGACCCTAAATGGATATTTGATGTTTTAGGGTAAAAGCGGAGACTTCCGTAGTCATTCGGAGGAGGATCGGATTCTATCCGATGATGTGTTGTGAGTGGAACTATGAGTTTTTAACATTTATATCTTTTTAAAGTTTATTTTCAGTTAAAAGAATTTATTATCAATAGTTATTTATTTATGAATTGAATTTATATTATAATTCTAGAATAAAGATTTTAGTTTATATTTATGTATATGAGACTGTGCTAGAATTAAAGATTTTAGGCTTACTGCCTTGAGATTTAGAATATTTTAGTGTAATAAGAAAAAGAAAGTTTAATAGTCTATGGTTTACCCTAGCCCCAATTTAGTACCCGGTCGAATGCCCTATGCGTGATACGGTAGATAAGAGGAAATCAGTCAATGAGATTTGAGTCTAGTCGACTCTTGTATGATCGAGACATGAGTAATCCGTATGCACGTATAGGGGAGTGTAGTCAGTCCGCAGTGTGGGCTCGCTTTCAGAGACTACACATGATAGATCCTCACTCCTAGTGGTTAGCTAGATTTTATATGCTACCACACCAAGAGTAGATATTTCCTGAGTTACCATTTAGGCGAGCATCAGAAAAGATTTGAAGAAAAGATTGAAGAAAGTTTAGAACGAGATTCAAAAGTAGTTTTAAATGAGTTTTAGAACGTATTTTAGAAAAATACGTTAGTTTTATTAAACTGTTTTTGGGAGAAATTTAAGTGTAGAAATGAGTTTTAGTTTAAAAGTTACCACCACCCACTGAGTTATACTCACGTTTTTCTTTAAATATTTTTCTTAAAAATTCTCCCACAGATGCAGGAGCTAGTCATCCAGCTGACGAGGTTCAGTAAGACGTGCAGGTAGACGTATAAAACAATACCTACTACATATATATATGATGTTATTTTGATTATGTATATGTTTATATATATAGTTGTAAGTATTTTAAAGAAATCGTGGATGTATTAGTTAAAAATGTTTTATTAAAGTTTTATATGAATCAGTTTTTTGATTTTAATTATTTGGTTGTGGTTGTGTTGTGAAAAATGAGCTGGAGGCTCTGGAAGTTGAGAAATGAATTTCATAGAAGTGTTTTATAAACTGTATTTGAAACTTGCAGGGTGGCATAGTTTAGAAAACAGACGGCATGCTGCCGGATTTTCAATAGAAAAACAAAAAATTTGTACCCCTACCACCTAGTAAACGAGTTTAAAAAGAAGTTTAAAGTAAGTTTTGGTGCTCTGACGGGATTTCTTTGGGCCAAAGTTAGGGTTCGTTAGAGTTCTGACGGGGTGCTACGGGGTCTTTCTCGGGTCCAGAGGAGGGATTCGAGAAGGGTTTCGTCATCTATTGTACAAGATATATAATTGTTGAATATATATATATATATATATTAGACATATAATTATTCAATAGTTGTGGGAGAAATAAATTATCTATAAATAATATTTTTTATTTTTTTAAAAATTGATATTAAATGGATAAAGATTTATTAGAATTCATCTAAATTAATTATTAATTTAGATAGTTAATTATGGAGAGATTATTTCGATGTCAATTATTGTTATATTATGTACATTTTATTAAATAATAAACGAGAAAATGATGATTCATTAAAAAAATGAAAATTGATCCTTCAAAATTCAAAATCTGGATGTGTATTCTTTATTTAACATAAAGTTTATTGTAATATAACAAATTTGAAGAGGTTGAATTCAATTCTGATTTTTTAAAATGTTTATGAACGTCTATTTGTATTCAATTCAAAGTTTTAAAAAATCTATTAAATTATAAATATATTCAATTTAAACTTGGGTTTTGTTAAATTTTAAAATGAAATTTAGGAGTTAAAAAGAAAAAAGATAATAAAAATTGTCTTAGTCTTATTACACTACACCAAAATTTAACATTTAAAAAAAAAAATCCATCAAATTCTACCAAACTCTAAATTAAATATACTTAAGGGTCATTTGTCTTTCCACTTATAACTTTATGATGTTGAATTGAATGTATTAAGTTATTTTCGTTTATTTATTAACTTTTTTAAGTGATCAAACTATTTATAACTATAAAAAAACTACTAAAAATGTAATTCTCTACTTTTAACTTAATAATAAATCACTTGAATATATTTAAAAGATTATATTTCAAATCTATCATTCCTAAAATAACATATTTTCAACTTTATTCTAATTTTATATTATATATTCTTTTCCTTGATATTTACAAGCAATATATTTGAAAAGAAAAACTAAATATATCTACTTCCAAATTGTCTTAAAATTAAACTACTGTATTTAATTTATAATTTAAATATTTATTTTTCTAGTTGATTTCTTAAATGTATTAATATATTTAAATATATAAATTCATCAATTCTACTATATTTTTTAATTATATTTTAATTATGAATAAAATATTATTAATATGTACATAAATTTTTTATAATTTATTAAATTATTTATGTTCAATTGTTTGTATCAAATTAGTTAAAATTATATAATAATAAATAGTAAAGAAAAAGGTATAAATGACAAAATATTAGATTTCATACAATTTCAACTTTAAAAAACAAATAAGTTTGCAATATATTCATAAATCAAAAGAAGAAAAAAACAAAAATCTTATTTAGATTTCATCATTCACTCTTTAGTAAGTTTCAACATTGTTCAATCTTTCGACAAAAATTAAAAAAATAAATGACCCCCTAATATACTTTTCTATTTTTAGCTAACTTCACCAAATTAATAACACTTTGTAGATCTTTAGATTTCGAGTGCAATATTGGACCGACTCTTCTTTTAATTTTCATCCATTTCCGATATATATATGTATATGTTACGTGAACACTTCTAGCTATTTAAAATACCACATGCAATGTAATGATTTATAATTATTTAAAAATATGTTACATGTGTTGTAGAAAAGAAATATTAGATGCATTGAAAAATAGTTTAAAATGAAACATGATATTATTTTATCAAAAGAAGTAATAACAAACCATGTCCAATGAGACTTGATAGCAGATAATGTTCATTCATTCTTATAATGAAATAAGTTTGAGTTGCCCTATGTTGTAGGTATTTTGGTACAGTGGAAAAAGCCTAAGAATGAAGGCCCATTGTGTCGCTCTGTAAGGAGAAGCCCAGAAAGTGCTGGTCAAAATGGTCAGAAGTCAAAGGAAATAGTATAGTCATTCATTAACCTGTGCACCCAAGCACACCTGATTATGCGGTTGATCGCCTTAAAACGCTAAGTGTTCAGAGTGATTGTATGAAGGTTTGACCGTTTGATAAAAGCATAAAGATAATCTGCTCGTAATCAAAAGGCTGTTCGATAAGTGCCTTTTAGAAATTATCGCAACGATCAAGAAGTCTGTTCGTCTACTCGATAGTCAGAGGGACAGTTAAGTCTGCTTGTCTGTTCGTTAATACAACATCTGGTCGCTGAAGTAGTCTGCCCATTTGATGTAATGTTTGATCGCTGAACAGGCTGTTTGCTAGAGTTGACCAGTTGACCTTCTGGAAGACGAATCAATTCAAATTAGGAAAGGAGTCAACTTACCTATTTTCATGCAAATCGAATCTCTACATTATTGGCAATTGCTATATATGTGGTAGAGATAATCTTGGGAGATATTATCTCATTTAATGTATACTATTTTTTTCTTTATCTGTAAGATTCTTAAACCAATTTCAATTGTAACATCTCCACTATAAATAGGAGATAAAATTCAATGTAAAAGAGAGAGTGAAATAAAATACAATTACTCCGAAAGAGAGAAGAGGTAATCGTCGTGGACGTAGGCCATTGTTCTTGCTGAACCACCTGAAATCTCGTTGTGTCTTGTTTGTTTTGGTCCTGGTAATACTTGTTTTGTGTGTGGTTTGTTGTGTCGCAGGTATTGGGTTTGGAGAACCGGGTTGACCAAAATTGAGTGTCAACATCTTTTGGCGCTAGAGGAAGGGCCCAGATTGCGATTTGACAACTTCTTTTATACTATTCTCTTTTGTGTTGATTTGCTGACATGGCCAGGATCAAGATAACTAGGATCGTTGCAACAGAGGCTGACCAATCAGAGAACCACTAGGGCCAAGGTCATGCTATAAGGACGTCCAGTGCAGCTTTGCCCCCGTTTCCCTCACATCAAACAGCTGTTGGTGGAGAAACTGTACCTGGTTGGCAGCAACGTCAAGAAGCGCGTTAGGTAGCGTTAGAGAATACAATAGCACAATTGGCGGAAGCCATCAGAACCCTAACGCAAGCACAGAACCAGGAGGTCCCTAGGAATGCAGATCCTCAACGCCAGTCGGTGGGTGTCGTACCCGCTAGAAGAGAAGAGGCTGGCAGGGTAAGAGAACAGCCAGTGGGTTCTGTTCGTTCCTCGAACTTACGCTCGAGAGGGAAAGGATGACAGGTTCATGAAGAAGAAGTTGCGCCTCACCCTCCCAACCTAAGGATCAGAGTAAGTCAAGCTGGCAACCGCTGTATGGAGATTGACCGTGGGATTGAAAGAATAAACCAGTGCAATGGAGAATGTGTGCACCGGAGAGAATCACCCCATGCAGGGAGTTCATACAGAAGGAACGGTCACAAACTCGTGTTTCTGAAGGACGAGAAAGTAGGAGGAATCATTGGTCCCCAGCGAACAGGATTGAACGGCGGGACCTAATGGTGCAAGAACTAATACAGAGGGTTCAGCAATTGGAAACTAGACCCACGCTCCACGGTCAAGCAGGGGGATGAGAAAATAGAACCCTATTCTCGAGAGAGATTGAGACACAGCTACTGCCACCAAGATTCAAGCTCATAAACATCCCGCTTTATGATGGGGATAGTGACCCGTATGATCATCTGGACACTTTCAACGTTCAAATGGATTTGCAGACCTCTAATCCTCTAGTCAAATGTCGAGTGTTCCCAGCAACATTGGGGAATGTGCCGAGGACATGGCTGAGGAGTCTTCCGGCCCGCAGTATAAATAGCTAGGATGAATGCCAAGGGAAGTTCACGGACCAGTACAAGGCATTGAGAAAACAGCTCTCACCAACTTGCCACTTGGCGACTATCTTCCAGAAGCGGGATGAGACTTTAAGGGACTATATTGCCAGATTTAGGAGTGAGGTAAACAATGTAGAGAATCCCTCCGATGAAAGTATCTTAACTGCTATTTCTGTAGGGTTGAGGAAGGACGAAAAGCTTTATAAAAGCATTTACAAGAACCCTGTGAAAAGCCTGGGGGAATTTTACGATCGTGCGATAAAAGAAATTTGCTGGAAAGATACTTTCTGGCAGAAGAAGTCCAGCGAGCAGAAAAATGGAGCGAGTAGCTCATGCTAGGGAAAAAAGAGGGGTCAGCATGAAAGTGAAGAGAGCGATCACAAGCATCGCTCCAGTAATCAAGTGGCGAAGCGGTCAAAAAATGAGTCAGGAAGAAAGACATCTCCACCGAGAAATTGTTACCAGAATTACAGCGTCCTGACAGACAGACAGGACAGGATATTCGAAGCAGAAAAAAGACGAGAGAACTTCGGGAAGCTAAGTCCCACAAATATTTCGAGGAGATTTCAAGATTCAAGGAAATATTGCGCCTACCATAGAGAAAATGGGTACTATACTTCTCAGTGCAGGGAACTCAGGGATGCGATAGAAGAATTGATCAGAAGAGGTCGTTTGAGGGAGTATGTGGCGCGACCAGAAAATCAGCATCCCTAGCAAGGGCATCAGCCAGTACAGGAACGCCCTGACCCATCTCGGCAACCTACCCAGCAACAACCGTAGCAGATGACTGATCAAGGCCACCTACCCGCTGTGAGGACCATCTTTACTATCCATGGAGGACCGTACATTGCAGGGACATCCAACAGATCACAAGAGCGCTATGTGCGGGAGGCTAGTCGCGTCCTATTGACAAGTCATAGTGAGATGGAAGGACCGATCAAGAAAGCTAGAGTAACTTCAGGTGGCATGATGTTTAATAAAGAAGATGCCAGAGGTGTACATTAGCCCCATAATGACGCGTTGGTCATCAAGGTAAGAATCGGCAATGCTGAAGTAAGGAGGATAATGATGGACACAGGTAGCTCGGTGAATGTGATATACAGAGGTTGTTTCGAACAGATGGGTTTAGCATCTAAGCAGTTATCACCATCCCCTGAACCCCTCTTCAGCTTTACAGGAGATGCAATTGTGTCGTTGGGGCAGATCAGACTTCCCCTCGCTATTGGGGATTTGGACAGACAAGCTCTTACGATTGCCGATTTCTTAGTTATCGATTGTCCTTCGGCATACAATGTTATCCTCGGAAGACCAGCTATGAACGACCTAGATATAGCAATATCCATCAGAACGCTCACTATTAAATTTCCCACTCCAAATGGGATAGGGTGTGTTAGAGGAGAACAGGAAGTGGCGAGGAGGTGCTATAAAAATGCAGTAAAAGTTGGGGTCAAAGGAAAGAAGGTCAGCATGGTGACCGAGGAAAAGAAACAACCAATCAGCGTTGCAGAGGTGAGTCAGGATCTGGATCCAAGAGAAATAGACGAAGACCGAGCAACAGGCCCTGTAGAAGAATTGGAGGATGTGTGGGTTAGCGAACAGGACGCCATACGATGTTTGAAGATAGGGAAAGACTTACTCCTAGAGATTAAGGCGCAGCTCATTAAGTTTTTGAAAGAAAATCTGGATGTCTTTGCAAGGAATCATGAATATATGGTAGGGATCAGCCCGGACGTGATGTCGCACAGGCTAAACATTAATTCTCTCCATAAGCTAGTTTGTCAAAAGAGAAGACCGATGACGGAGGAGCGATATGAGGCGCTTAAGGAAGAGGTAGAGAAACTTCTGACGAACAAATTTATCAGAGAAGTCTATTTGACGGGTCCCTATCCTTTTAAGCTACTATTTCTGTAGAATAGGGAACTCGCCGGCACCCCACGGTCACTCTCCAGCCACTATCTAAGTTGACTGAAGAATTTCCGTGAAGTTGAGCCGATTTAACTACTAATTAGTCATATAATTGTAATAAAGTTCATCTGGAGTTTAAGAAAAATTTTGGCAGCATAATGGCTGTTTTTCGGTAAATCCAAAAATGTATTTCCTGTAAGAAACTTTTTAAAACACTTCTAAATTTTCATACACGCCAATTACTGCCATCGGATTAAAATCCGGTAATCACAATCAACCACCACAGTTTATATAATGCAAAATCCATAATTAAAACTGAAGTCATTTTCATAAATAAATATTCTATAGCTATTAACCTGTTTATCAACATACAAGTCACAAGCTTTATACAAGACTTTAACTATTATGAATTTGCCAAAGTCATGCATTGTTTCTACTATTTAATTATGTTCACCACAGCACTTTTATTTTGCTGGAGTCGAGGTCCCAGCTTCTGATGCACCCGCACCTGTACCTGAAATGTTTTGGGAATTATAGGGAATGAGCTACTAGCCCAGTGAGTGTCATAAAATTTCATTTAAATTTGCAGTAACTATTAAAATGCATAACTATAAATCCAAATGTATTAACTATGAATTTACATAAATTTCATAAAATCAGTTTTTGCTGTCATAATCAAATTCATAGCCTTTCTCTATTTTTCTACTAGTTAATCATATTCTAATGGTACTTTAGGCATCACGGCAAAGTGGAATTCTACATCACTAATACCGTATAGGATGACAAGGCGAAATGCTACATCACTCAAGTCACAATCTGGTAAATGCGGTGGAATTCTACATCACCACAAAATAGATAGCGCGCTAACTCTATATACTCCACACGTGCAGAGGGCGACTCTGGACTGACTGACTACTAAAGTCCCATTTTCCCGCTGTTAGTGACACGCCCCGACTATGCCATGCACGATAGGAGCACTCTGACCGGTAATGTCTCTAATGCCCTATGAAGTACCAAAACATAATTCTTTTGCATAAAATAAATAAATTTCAGCATAATAATTTACTAAATGAAAGGAGATTAAACTAAAATTTAATCTATTTTCAAAACACATTTTGTTTCGTAAATTCTAGTTAAAAAGAAAGACACTCACTAATTGGCGATTTCCTCCGATCGGATTTGTCTATGGACCACTCGATGGCTCACCTACATTAATTACACATTACCCATTCAATAGAGCTCATTAAATTTATTTACTTCACACATTATACTCATCAATTAACAAATGCTCATTTAGGCAACTTCATGCCAATTTTTCTACTTAGTTCTCTATAAGTGCTTATACTAATTAACTCATCTCATGCTTGTCTACATTACAACTTTCATTCTCATATAATTCCTCATACTAAACATATTCAAAACACACTTTAAAATCTTCCTAAAATTCATTGAAATACATTAACACAATTAGGCATAAAACTAGTTTAATTGCCGATTTTTGTGTCATTTCAATACCAATTCAATTTCTTTCAATTTCTACCTTCATATATCATCTAAATAAGCATTAAAATCACTTAAACACACAACAAAAAAAATCTGGACAGCCTGGTAACATCATGGCCAAACAGCCCCTTCTTTGCATCATTAACTTTCTTTTTTCAGCTCTAACCATTTTCAGCTCTAACCATTTCCATACACAAACTATCCTTCCCACATGCCTCAAATCAATTCAAAATCATTCTCAAAGCACTAATACATTATATACTAATATTATCAAGTGACATAGCACTCATAATTCTCATGAATCCAAATCAACCTTTACTAAATTTCCATGACTTCCTTTCTAGTTTTCATGCCTTTCAACATTAAAACAACTCAAACTAATATAATTTCTTCTACTTCTTACTAGGGCTGAAATTTACATGGCCTTTAAATCATCATATTACTTCACTTAAATTCTCAAAACACTTCACAAAATTAATTCACTTCACTTAGGCATTAAACCAAACACATGGAGAGCACACAAAAAATCTCTACACTAACATAAAAATTTTACTAGTTTCTTACCCCTTTGTCCTTTCAAGTGCTAAGCCAACCTCCACACCAACTCAAGCTATAAATCTAGTCTTTAACATGCCAATAACATCACCCATTAATTAGGTTTCTATAAGCCCAACTCAAACCTCAACAACAATTAACTTTTTCATGAAATCACTACTCAAACTTACCAATTATTTTTATAGAGAATAAACTAGGGAGGCTAGAGACTTGATTTGTGAGCTCAAAAGCTTAGGATTCAACCTTGAAAACCCTTGGATCACTTGTTCCTTGGCTGATCTTCATCCACCCTTCTTCTTCCTCACTTGGCCGAATGGCCTCTTGCTCACTTACGGTTTCTATTTGCTTTCACTTCTCAATTTTTCCAGCACATTCTCTTCTTTATATAAAGACTTGTAATTGTTACTAGTTCCCTTGTCTTTCAAATATTATAAATTGACCACTCTAAATAAAACAATAACATTAACATGTTAACTTTTACTAACTTTTCAATTAAACCCAACATACCTCTACATAAATATATTTAAGGTTGGCCTTAATTACTTTGCTCTCCATTTGTTTTAATATTTCAAAATGCCATTGAGTGATGTGTTCTTCTCTAATTGGTCCAAATTCTAAGATTTTCTCTCACATTAATTAAAATTCTAGCATTTACATTCTAGCATTCGAATCTAAATTGACATGCTCCAATATTATTAATTAATTTACTATACATAGGTACGATACTACTAATATTAGGGAGGGTGGTTTACACTATTACCCAGTCTGGGTGGCAAACCTTGTTCTGGTAAAGAAGAAGAACGAAAAATGGAGGACCTATATCGACTTCACCGATCTGAACAAGGCGTCACTACAACAAAAATGACATAATATAGCATGAGATGAATGCTATAATAGGTAATAGATAGCATTTTAACTAACGCTATCACAACCCATGCTATCAAAAGTCTCATCTCATTTATAGCAATTTATAAATGCTATACATAATGTTCTAAAAAGCTATTATAGGTGCGACCACAACTTTTTATAAATGCTATAATTATGTTTCTATCACATTTTTTAAATGCTATAAATATTTGATTAAGTTAGTAGCTTTTCTATGTTATAGCTTTTTCTATATGCTATGAAAACTATTTGATTGCAATTCATAAATGCTATAAATAATGTCCTTTATTTTTAATTTGATTTTTTTTTAAAAAAAAAAAAAAATCAGATTTCATTACATGCTAATTATGAACATTCGAATTCTTCTAAATACATAAAAAAGAATATAGACATAAAATAGTTCAAGTCATTCCATTAGAATACCAAAATCTTTACATTGTCCATCATAATAATATATGAAGATTTAATGATAGCTACACATCAATTATAACTAAAGTAGCCAAATATTGATTCTTCATATGCAAAAGTATAAGTCTAAACTAAAAAGGTTGTCCCAAAAATCTACAAAAGTGAATAATCAACTACCATTCATCTTTAACATCTGTTCAGTGCAATTGGCAAAAACTTGTATCCTCGTATTAACAACATCCAATGCGATTGATAATATTGTCTCCATGTGCCTGGTTACAATCTGAATTGATGATTTTAAAGGAATTAAAATCCAATAAAAAAAGCAAAATTTATTCAGTAATCAATACTAAGAATATCAACAAAAACAAATAAATATTATAGATTGCTTGAATAAACCTTACTACACCAATAAACCACGTATACAAAAACATCTTCAACAACAAACATTACATATATTCAAGCCAAAAAAGTTAAACTCCCAAACATATTACCGTTTTATCATTTTTTTTTCCATGTATCATACTATAAAGTGTGTATATATATATATAAAACTTACAACTGAAATGATGAAGAAATAAAAATAAATTTAAGCTTATAAATGAAAATAATAGTTTATATATATATATAAAAACCATTATTATTTTTTTTCGAGAGGGAGGACTTGGTAAAGCAATAAAACAATCTACAGTGGTAGGCCATTTCAGCTTTTCTTTGGTGCAAGTTAGCTACTGGTTTAAGTGTATCACTTATCATTTCTAATTATATATATATACATATATATATATATATATAATTTGGCACCTGATGTGGATTTGAGTGGTTTTGGTGCTTGAAAACAATACTCTGGCTAGATCTAGTAGTGATGTCTACTAATGGGGTCTTATCTACTACTTAGAAGAATAAGATATATTATAATAGCAACAAATATCAATTCTACATAGTCACCATTGGTGCATTTTTTTTTCTATTGATTAGATTTCATTTATTTACCCAATCTAAATTGATAGTTTGTGGTATTCGGTCTATGCCAAAAATATTCACGATGTATAACATTGAAATGCCTCAAAATCAATTACTCTCTACTTTAATTTCAGACATTTTAAATGGAAGGAAAAAAAAAATCTTAAAGTTGTTTTCATATATAAAATCCAATTGGTACAACAATCTTAAAAGCTATAACCCAAAAGTTTGCAAATTAAAGCCTCACTACAAGCCACTCTGAAAAGTTAGAGTGGCTCTGCTATCTCAGTGGTCCAATTCATTACCAAATACTTGGAAACATTAGAAACTACATATACTTTAAAAGTCATTTGGTGTAATTACATTTAGACATAACTGGTTTTTTGAAAAATTATTTTCTCCTTTTATAAAAAGAGAGGAATTTGTTTCTATCTAGATTATCTTTTACTTAAAGGCTAGAGAAGTATGCAAACAGACCTATTTTCACAGCATCTATCAATGTCCATTTTCTTCCAGTGTTTTCTTCAATGCACAATCATTGCTTAAATTCATAAATCTTTGATAACCCACTTGACATGCTTCAGGCAGCTTAAATTCATCAACTAGAATGCAGCCATTGCTTAACTTTATAACCATCTCAATTCCACCTCAAGAACCCAAAAATTTGCAACTTTCAATTCACAAATTAACACTTGAATTCTACTAGTTAGTATCCTTTTATATTTCCAAATCCAATAATAGCCAGAAGACACCCAAATTTACCAAATTATTTCCAAAAAGGGTCACAAAGACAGCAATTTCAAGTCAAGAGAGAGTGTTTACTTATAAATTACGAGAGTAACAATACAAAAAACAATACAGGGCACCTAAACAATACAGAAAAAATGGAGTAACAAAAGCCACAAACACCAGCTCAGACACAAAGAGAGCTTACTTATAAAATAATCAGAAGACAAGAGATTTTGAGGGTTTGAAACTTACCAAACTGACAAAAAATCAAAACAATAGAATCCAAGTAAAGGAATTGACGCACTTGAAGAATTTGTTGTGAATTTTGGGTTATTGCAGAGACCTGATATAGTTGCTAATATGAAGAAAATTGAAATTAGAGAAGCTTTAAAAAGTGAAAAGCTAAATTTTCGTGAGAAACAAATAGCCACTGACCTGAATCAACTTCAAATTTGAGAAATATTGATGGATTTGAGCTCTTCCATGGCTATCTAAGAAGCTAGAGTTTCAAAATCCCCAAAACAACAAAGAAGCGAGAGTTCCATGAAAATGATGGCTAAACCTCAATCTCTTTGTCTCTCTCTTCAGGTGTTTAAGTGGCCTTTTTAATCTCATAAGGTCTCCTCACCAGTCCCTAAGTTCATCAACCAAGTCAAAATCGAAGACTTTATTGCCGAAATCAAATTAGAAAATAAAACAAGGAAAACGTACCAGACGGAGGGGAGTTGAAGCCTTTATAGCCAGAATCAAAGGCGGCTCCGTCGTACTCAATGTGAGGACACTTGGCGTCAATGGGAGCAGAGGCAAGCGACAGGAGCTGAGTAGAGAGGACGAGCAGTGATCTGCTCGGTGGAGATTGGCAGTTTGGGAAACAAAAATGAAAATGGAGGTTTCAAAGGAAAAAAATGAAAATAGGGAAAAAAAAGAAGTCCCGCTATATTGGTAGAATAGGAGGGAATTCCATCAGATTATGATTTATTATTTACTAATTCCATGAATTATAACCATAAATGTCTAATTAATTTAAAGAATCTTCATAATTATTATAGCAAATCTTATATGCTATATATTTGGTAATAAAAAATTATTAATAATGATATGCTACTAAGTGATTAATAAACATAGCTTTCAATTAGAAAAATGCTATAATAGATAGTAGTTCATTGCATAATAAAAAGAATGCTATGGTGTGATGCTATAAAATCCTATATTTGTTGTAGTGCATGTCCAAAAGACAGTTTTCCCTTACCGCGGATCGATCAGCTTGTTGATGGTACTGCTGGACATCAGTTCCTCAGTTTTATGGATGCCTACTCGGGGTATAACCAAATCCCAATGAACCCCAAGGACGAGGAGCATACTTCTTTCGTTACTGATCGATGGCTTTATTGTTATAAGGTGATGTCATTTGAGTTGAAGAATGCTGGAGCAACTTACCAACGATTGGTAAATATGATGTTTGAACATCTTATTGGGAGAACAATGGAAGTATATGTCGATGACATGTTGGTAAAATCCAAATGAGCATGCGAACATGTGCATAATTTGGGAGAGATGTTCCAGATCTTACGAAAATTTCAGATGAAGCTGAATCCTTTGAAGGGTGTGTTTAGAGTAGCTTCGAGCAAGTTTCTAGGATTCATGGTCAACAGTAGGGGGATCGAAACAAACCCTGAAAAGATTAAAGCCCTTGTTGACATGAAGTCACCTACTAAGATCAAGGAAGTACAGAGTCTAAACGGTCAAGTTGCCGCCCTGAGTAGGTTCATATCTAGGTCGACAGACAGATGCATTCCGTTTTTCGACGTGCTGAAAAAGGCAAGAAACATTCAGTGGACTGAGGAATGTGAAGCAGCTTTTCAGCAGTTGAAGGAATATATGGGCCGAGCACCTTTACTATCTAAGCCAGTTAAACGGGAGAAACTGGTCGTTTACTTAGGAGTTTCCTAGCACGCCCTTAGTGGGGCCCTGATCCGTAAGGAAGATGGAAAGCAACTTCCTGTGTACTATGTTAGCAAAAGGTTGCTTGACGCAGAAACTAGATATGCGCCCATGAAAAAACTTGCATACTATTTAGTGATAGCATCGAGGAAGCTCCGTCTTTACTTTTAGGCGCATACCATTAAAGTTTCGACCATGTACCCTCTGAAACAGGTTCTTCAAAAGCCTGATACCTCTAGTCATTTACTTAAATGGGTCATTGAGCTAGCCCAGTTTGAGATAGAATTTAAGCCCCAAACAACAATCAAAGGGCAAGTGCTAGTAGATTTTGTGGCTGAGTTCACGGGGCCGGGTAGTGAAGAACCTGAATCTTCTGAAGGTCCATTATGGGAGCTGTATGTAGATGGATCCTCGAGCGAGCAGAAAGTTAGGGCGGGTGTTATGCTGATAAGCCCGGAGGGCTATAGAATATTGTGCGCTTTAAGGTTCAAATTTAAGGCCACCAATAATGAGGTCGAATATGAAGCACTGTTGGTAGGATTAAGGTTGGCCAAAGAGGTACGAGCAGAACGGGTAAGGATTTATAGTGATTCCCAACTTGTTGTATGCCAGGTCCGAGAAGAATACCAGGCCAAAGGGTCTAAAATGGTCGTCTATCTACAAAAGGTCCTGGAACTTTTGGCAGGGTTTGAGAAATATGAGCTGCACCATGTCCCGCGATCACAAAATTCTCATTCAGATGCATTAGCTCGTTTGACCATCGCTAAAGACGTAGATTTCATGGGGGCTGTACCGGTAGAAGTCTTGCCCGTCCCAAGCACAGAATCGCAAGATGAGACGATGGCGATTGTGGTGGCATAAAACTCTTGGATGAACCCTCTTGTAGAGTATTTACAGAACGAAAAACTACCCGAAGATAAGCTGGAGTCTCACCGTCTTCGAGCATGAGCCGCCCGATATTGTATTTATAATAACAGACTATACAAAAGAGGATTCTCGGCTCCGTTACTTAGGTGCATCGATGGCTTGGACTGTCAAGTGGTTTTAAATGACATACATGCTAGGCATTGTGGTAATCACGCCGGGGGGCTATCACTGGCTCAAAAAGCTCTTCGACAAGGGTACTATTGGCCGACGATGAAGCAGGACTCGATCGAAATAGTTAAGAAGTGTGATAAGTCCCAGAGATGCCAGAATACCTCAAGCTCTACCAGCTTTCTTGCAGCAGATGGTCAATCCGTGGCCTTTCGCCATCTAAGGCATGGACCTGATCGGACCGCTCCCCACAGCTTGAGGAAGGTACAAGCATGCCATCGTAGCAGTGGATTATTTCATAAAATGGGCAGAAGCTAAGGAGCTTGCTGAGATATCTTCCACCAAAGTCGAGAAGTTTGTCTGGAAAAACATTATTTGCAGGTTCGGAGTTTCACAGCAGATCGTGACAGATAATGGTACACAGTTCAGCAGCGAGCAGTTTCAAAAGTTTTGCAGAGATCTTGGGATTAAAAATAGCTTTTCAGCAGTAGATCACCCACAGGCAAACAGACAAGTAAAGGCTGTCAACAAAATCATCAAGCAAAACTTAAAGACTAAGCTGGAAGCAAGGAAAGGAGCTTAGGTTGATTAACTGCAGAAGGTGTTATGGGCGTATAGAACCACTGCTCGCAACACTATAGGAGAAACTCCTTTTTTTTTGGTTTATAGCTCAGAGGCAATGATTCCAGCAGAATATGAGGTCGACAGTCAACACAGAACAACATTTAATCATGAGGATAACGACCATCTGCTCGCTACTAATTTGGATCTGATTGAGAAAGCAAGAGACGAAGCCCAGATGAGGATTATTGTCTACCAGCGAAGAATTGCCAGGTTCTACAATAGGAAGGTCCGTATCCGGAAGTTTAAGGCAGGAGATCTGGTTTTACGCCTTATTTTACCAGCTACCCGGAAAGCTAGCGATGGAACGCTTGACCCAAATTGGGAAGGACCTTATATTGTGAAAGATAGTTTAAAGAATGGAGCCTACCACCTGACTAACTTGGAAGGAGTAGAAGTTCCTTGAGCATGGAGCGCTGAGAATCTGCGACCATACTATGTTTAAATTATTCAATTTTTGCTTTAATAACTTATTTTTTTGGTGTGTATGAATGCAGCTGTTAAGTTAATAAAGATTTTCTTCAAATGACAATTCCTAATCGTTTCACATTCAGTTGATTATTATTTCTACTCATGCTTTGGAAGGTTCAATTGCTACCTGTGAGCGAGTAGACTTTGGAAGGTTCAATTGATACTTGTAAGCAAACGCTTTGGAAGATATGATACCACCTATGAGTAGCTGGGCTCTAGAAGGTGTAATAATTATCTGTGAGTTGAAAACATCCTGGAAAGCCTTAGCATTACCTGTGAGCAAACGGACTCTAGAAGGGATGCTCACGGCTTGTAGACTTATAACCCTAAAAGATCTTTGTAACCTGTAAGCGAGCAAGCTCTGGATGGAACATTTGATCTGTGGGTTTAAACGAGCAGAGGTAAGAGGCCCCAAAAAGGATAATTTCAGCACGATTAGCTGTCCCCACACTTACTCTACTCGAATGAATTTAAACACTGGGAAAAATTGACACAACTCATAAACCAACTAAAGAAGGCAAACAGTCTGTCCAAATAATTAACCGAGTAGAGGTAAGGGGCCTTAAAAAGGATAATTTCAGCACACTAGCTATCCCCATACCTACTCTGCTTGAAAGAATTTAAATGCTGGGAAGAAAACTTATTAATCAACTTCATGAAGCAAGCAAGCTGGCCGGGTATTTGATCGAGCAGAGGTAAGGGGCCTTAAAAAAGGACAATTTCAGCACGACAGCTGTCCCCACACCAACTCTACTCGAATAAATTATTGTTTCAGCTTATGCGATTTAATAGAGCAACTAACAGAGATATGCAATTAAGGAATAATGGCAAACAATTCATCAGATCAAATAATATTGTCAATAACACGAGTTTATTACAAGTAAACGGGTAAGAAAAATTCCTAAGTGTTAGGAGGAAAATTCTGCTCGCCAAACGCCCCGCTATCATCTATGTTAATTGGACAAGGAGAGTTGGAGGAAGATCCTGCATGAGTAGGAGCAGCACTATCAGAAGGAGGGTGACCAGATTGGGAAGCTGGGAGGTTGGCCTTTGATTGAGCCTGTTGAGCTTTCAACTTCACTTCTTCCACGGCTTCCGGACTAAAAAATGATATGTCCACGTCTGGTCGTTTGAGCCACAGGTTGTATAGGAATAAACTCCCTGTTCTTTCCTCGGCTTCCCGAACCAAGGCCTCAGTATGCTCCCGCTCCAAGGCTATTTGTTCCTTAAGAAAAATCGCCTCCTACCTCATTGCTTCCATAACTATTTTAGCTTCAGTCGCTCCATGCTCGCGCAAGAACAACTCCCCCTTTAGCTCCTCATTTTCTGTTTTTAGCTTCTTCTCTGAATCCTGAGTAGAATGAAGTGCCTTCTTCAGCGTTTCGATCTCTTTGTCCCTGGAGATAATCTACTCGTTTTGCATCTTTAAATTCTCCTGCTGCTCAAGCCTCTGGTTGACGGACTTTTCATGTTCCCACTCCAAATCGCGGAAGGCCTCTTTTGATTTTTCAAGTTCCAGTTCAAAAGAGCTCACCTCTTCTTGCATTATGTTCTTTTCATCTTTCAAGGAATTGATGGTTGCTTCCATGGTAGCTTTCTCCTCGGGCCAGTCCGAAATCTCTCTGAGGAGTTTCATGTATGCCATGGATGTCTGAAACGAGTTGTTAGTTAAATAGGAAGAACGAAGAAGAAAGAAACAGCAATAAAGGTAAAAGACTTACGAGCATGTTCTGGAAGCCTAAGTAGTTGATTAGCCTTTCGCCCTTCATCTCTTCATTATAAAGGGCTGGTTTCTTCATGCCAAGGAACTGAGCAGCGCGATCCAAGAGGTCACTGTATATCCCTACGTCAAAGTCCTGGGTTTACTCTTCAGTAGCAGGGTCCATCTCCTGTGTCCTTCGACACTTGATAGGGGGTTCTGCGGCCCCTGATTCGACAATCCCTTTGCCTTTGTCAACACTTCAAGGGTGAGCAGCCAGTGAACTGCTGGCATCAGGAATAGATTGAGAAGCAGCATTTTTGTGAGCGTCTCTATTTGAAGATTTCCTACCCACTGATTTTTGTCTCATAAGGCGAACAGGAGACACGTCAGAATCTTTTTGGAGAGGTGATTTTGAGGGAACCTCGGCAGCTAGAGGAGTGTTTGAGCTCCTAGTAGCTTGGTCGGGTTTCTTTGAGGCAGGAGCCCGACCTGGTAAAGGCTGTTCGAAATGAAGCCTCACCATTTCTGGATTTTGTGTATTCACTAAATGTGGAATTTCCTTTCCAGAGGCTTTGAAAGCGGAAGAGATCTCTTTGTCCTCACGAGAGCTTAGATCAGAATTTCTGTCCAATAACTCTTGGTCGACCGCGGGGGCAAGACCGTGTAGTTGTAGAAAGGCGTCAGTTGGCGTCTACTCGTCCAAAAGAGTTTTCACTTCAGAAAATCGATCCAACAAGGAACGATCCTGATCGAAAAGAGGAATCTCACTCTTGGATACGTCTGCATAAAGAGAACATTAGCGACGAGCAGGATGAAAGTAAAGTAATTATAAATATATTTATATAAGAGAATGCTTATTGGGAGAAAGGCAAAAGGAAAAATTCTTTAGATCTGATAAAGACAAACACGACGCATAAAACCATTGCGACTTGTAGTCGCCTACGTTGGACTTACAGACCCTTTGGGGAAGGTTTACTTTGTAAGGGGATTTTCGGGCCGAGGTATAATAAAACCCATCTTTCTTCCCGGATTTAGGGCCCGTAGTGCTCTTAAACAGGAAAATATGTTGGATCATGGCAGAGGTCGGAGGAGGAAGGCCGTTTTTGACAAAAATTGAAGCTAGGGTAGTAAGGTGAGCATAAGAGTTAGGAGTAAGTTGAAAAGGGGCTAAATTGAGATCGTTCAAAAGAGCGACCAGGTAAGGGTGAATCGAAAATCTAAAGCCGGCCTCTATGTGTTGATGGTTTATAGCAAAGAAACCTTTAAGAGGGAAGGCCGTGTGGTCAGAAGCCTTTGGCACCATAGCCCGGCAACTAGAAGGTAAGAAGAAGTCTTCAGCAATAGTTTCAAGATCGTTAAAACTAAGGGAAGACTCATATCTAAAAAAAGGGGTGTGAGCAAAAGAAGCGTTGTACTCGGAAGGGCCTGAAGCAACCCCACCGCTCTGAGAGGTCGTGTTGTCAGTATCCCTGACTCGGTTAAGTTCCTCCTTGGAGGCCGCCTCAGTAGACCCCACTTTATGACCTTGATGACTACGACCAGACATCTACAAAAGCAACAGGGAAATCAGGTAGTAGAAAGCAGACTAGAACTTAGTATTTAAGGGTACTCCTACTTCTCTAAAAAGACTAGCCACGCGTGCAAAGGGACTACCAGGCATAGCAGGAACCTTATTTGTAAGTTTAATGGATTATAGGGAACATTGAACAAACCAATGGACTCTTAACCCTACCATAGTGAGGATATTAGACGAATACCAACAAGGAATGGCAAGGTAGGTGTAACTTAAAACAGTTAAATGAATATCTACTTCAGATTCTCTAAGTAAATCAAGTTAAGATGCAATAAAAACGCTTGCAAACAAAAGCTTACGCCCGTACAATCAAATACATGCAAGAAACAATCATAGTTAAGGAGATTGAGAAAGAGTACAAGAAGTTACCTTGAGTATGGAAAGTTTCGCTGGTAAGGAAGAAGAAGATGCAGGAAAACAATGGCGAGCGAAAGAAGAATGAAAGCAGTAAAGCATCTGTCTTCAAAAAACGATAAAGTAAAGGGAAAAAATAGAACGATGGAGGGGTTTATGTATGGTTGTCGCTTCAGAACTTTAACCATTAGACCAGAGTAGCGAAGTAATCATCATTAATCCAACAGTTTAGCATGAAAGCCGCAATTTTGTCATCATGAGCCGCTAGTGAAGAGACATGCATTAAATGCACACATTAATGGCACACGACATATGATGTGCAAAGAACCAACGCATATGGTGATGCCGCGTGGCACGGGATTAGTTGATATGTGAAAAAGACGACGATCTATATCCCGCCAAAAGTGTTATGAGCATGTGAATGTTGTTTCCAGTACAAAGAATGTACTGAAAAACAAGGGGGCTAATGTTGTGGGTATTTTGGTACAGTAGAAAAAGCCTAAGAATGAAGGCCTATTGTATCGCTCTGTAAGGAGAAGCCCATAAAGTGCTGGTCAAAATGGTCAGAAGTCAAAGGAAAGAATATAGTCATTCATTAACCTGTGCACTCGAGCACACCTGATTATGCGATTGATCGCCTTAAAATGCTAAGTGTTCAGAGTGATTGTACGAAGGTTTGACCGGTTGATAAAAGCATAAAGATAATCTGCTCGTAATCAAAAGGCTGTTCGATAAGTGCCCTTTAGAAATTATTGCAGCGATCAAGAAGTTTGTTCGTCTGCTCGATAGTCAGAGGGATAGTTAAGTCTGCTCGTCTGTTCGTTAATACAACATCTGGTCGCTGAAGTAGTCTGCCCGTTTGATGCAATGTTTGATAACTGAACAGATTGTTCGCTAGAGTTGACCAGTTGACCTTCTGGAAGGCGAATCAATTCAAATCAGGAAAGGAGTCAACTTACCTATTTTCATGCAAATCGAATCTCTACATTATTGGCAATTGCTATATATATGGTAGAGATAATCTTGGGAGATATTATCTCATTTAATGTATATTATTTTTTGCTTTATCTGTAAGATTCTTAAACCAATTCCAATTGTAACATCTCCACTATAAATAGGAGATAAAATTCAGTGTAAAAGGGAGAGTGAAATAAAATACAATTACTCTTAAAGAGAGAATGGGTAATCGTCGTGGACGTAGGCTATTGTTCTTGCCGAACCACGTGAAATCTCGTTGTGTCTTGTTTGTTTTGGTCCTGATAATACTTGTTTTGTGTGTGGTTTGTTGTGTCACAGGTATTGGGCTTGGAGAATCGGATTGACCAAAATTGAGTGTCAACACCCTATTATGCAATATGCATTGTTAATAGGTATCTCAAAAACCAACAACAAAAAGAATAATACTATGTACTATACAAGATTTCTATATAGTTATACAGGAATAAGAACTAGTAATTAAATTTTAATTTAGTCCAATATTTCACAAATTTAAAATTTAAAATTTAAAAAATAATTAAAATTTAAAAAATCTCATAATTACATAATGTTGTATGTATTGTTGAGTTACTAAAATGGGTTGGTAAAAACCCAATGAACTGATCCAACATAGCAGCCCAGCTTGACAAGACCCAGCTTATAGAAGCAAGCTCCTGGAACACTTGAGCTCAGATGGACAATCCCCCAACACACATGTCCAACTCACAGATAAGAGCTCACAGTCCTCATAATGATCAACTCGTATACACATGCAAATGACATCCAGCTTGTAGAAGCGAGCTCTCATATGATAAGCAGCTCATTGATACAAGCTTCAGCCCAGAACACGACCTCAGCTCACATAAAGGAGCTCTCTCAGGTTGCTACCCAGCCAGAAGCACTCAGCACCTAGTTCCAGTTCTCCCAGAGCAGCATCTAGCTCGTGACGTTGCATGCACAATGAGTTTTTTAGAATGATAGCAGCACAAATTAAAAAACACGCAACTACCAAATCAAGACCCTGATTTTACGGAATTTGACACCATCATTAATGGGTGTCAGTATTGGAATGTGTGATAAATAATTTCCTTATTATTCAAACTGTAGCACCTCCCCCTCTCTGTATATAGAAGGTTGTAACTCATTGTAAAAATGGGCTCTCTCTCTCTCTCTCTCACACTAGAAACACTCTCAATAAAATAGACTACCTCTCTTGTCAAAGAAGGCACCGTGGATGTATGCATTTTTCTCGGACGAATCACGTAAAAATCTTGTTTTTGTTCTTCTTCTCCGCCTCTCCTCTCTTTTATTTGCTCTGTTTTTCATTGATTGCAATTCTGAACTTCAAATAATCTTGTTGACCAATTTTTAACATCAACACGTAACCATATATTAACAATAAAATATGTATTGTAACTAAATTTTAATAGGATTATTAACATACGTGTACCCTAAAAATATATGTCAGTAATTCAAAACTCAATTAAACCATTTATATTTGTTCTTTTAATACATTAATATACAACCCTCTGCATCACAAAAACATAAATCTAATTTTTTTATTTACTGTTTCAAACATTATGGTGTGCAACACATGTTAGCATTCTCCATTTTAATATACATGATATTTAAGGCATGAATACCCTACAACTTTTGTCTTCGCACAGATGAGACGGCTTCTAGTAGACTTGTGAATTGAGTGTCACTTGTTATTGTAGTGACTACAAAATCACGAAGATTGAATGGTTAATTCTACTTTGGATATTATCACTTTCTAACACAACGGTTGTCTTGTGATTCACTTGTAAGCAGGGGCAAACCTAGCCTAGAGCCAGATGGGGACGTGCCCTTTGAAATTTTACAAAAAATTATTACGTTTATATATATAAACAAATATTATATATTTTATGAACTGAAAATTATGCTTGATTGATGCTTGGTACTACTGCCTTGAGGTATCCTTTTCTATCCCCGCCAATTTGCGTTCGAATCTCATAGTTGCTATCTTTCTCTTTTGCCTTTTAAACATTTTTATTTTTTATTTTTCAAAAAGAAACTGCCCATGCAGAAGTTCAAATCAAGACTTGGAATTGTTAATTTGCGTTGCTGTTCTTCCTGTTTCATTTTATTGTGAGCTGTCCACTTTTTTTTTTTTTTTAATTGTTTATTATTTTCCTTTTCGCCAGCATTATTGTTTATTATTTTTATTTATAATATAATTATTTTTTTATTACTTTTCTAACTTTTTTTCTCTTCTGTACGTGGCATCTCTTCATTTTTATTTGACATCTTGTCATTTATAATACTAGATTGATCTACTAAATTTATTACTTTTTTAATTTATTTATTTTTAATAATTTAAATTTAATATACATCACATCAATAGATCTTAAAATCTTAAACTTTAAGATTTATGTTATTGCATTAAAATTGTTTATATATTGTTATGATTTAACTTTTAATTTTTTTTTTTAATTTTATAATTTTACTTTATTATAACTTTAGATAGTTTATATTATTTTTTTATTTTTATATATTTTAATGATTTTATTAAGATTTTTAAATTTAAGACTATTATTTTATTTAAATATGATATATATTTTTATTTTATTTAAACTATATTATATTTTTATTTAAATAATTATGTTATTGAATTTTATTTTATATAAAAATATTATATATTTAATATGATATTAGTTTTAATGTTTTCATTACATTATTCATGCATCCCTCCGAACAAATTTTTTGGTTCTGTAACTGCTTGAAGATTTTCAAATGGACGGCATCCACGAATGCATACGAAAAAGTAGGAACACAACACTTGATGCAAACAGCCACATCTTCTTCGCTTCACATTCGTCAAAAGGGATTTGGCTTCCTAGTAAAACAAAACTAGTTGCAACAATGAGCCTGACAACAACTTGACTACGTACAGTTCTCAAAAAATTGCTAGCCATTCAACTTTACACAGACTAGAAAATATATAAAATAGGAAGTATGCTAAATTTGACAATTTTCTCACCAAATTATTCTGTTCTCACTTGAAGTTACACATATGTATTATAGTTTTTTTCTTTGTTTTTTACTGCTACAAATTTGAGAACTTCGGTTATTAATAAGTAGATAAGCTTATTTTTCTAGCAGACCATATTATAATCTAATAACAATATTAGGTCGTGACTCGTGAGTGAGGTCATAAGTTTAGTTTAGCTTATTTATTTTTTTCTGAAGTTAAGAGATCATCAGGTTGGTCACAGCTCACAACTCTGGATTTGGCCTTTATAACTAAAACCAAATTAATTGAAACAGTGAGCATATATGCTAAACAACAACGTGACTACATTGCTTTTAAAATTCGCCGACAATTCCATTTTCCACGAAGTTTAGTGAGGTATGAAAAAACCAACTTTGTTGTTGGAGTCTTGGCTTACTTTGAATAGACCATGCAAAACAAACGAAATTTCTCTCTATCTTCTACGGCTTGCCTGCCATCACTCCACAGCTTTTATATGCCCAACATATGCTAATATACTTAGGGGTTGTTTGTTTTTTTATCTGAAGGCTGAACAGTGTTGCTGAAGACTTAAGACTGAATAGTGACTGAAATCTGAAATCTGAATAACATGTTTGTTTTTTATTCTTTATCTCTGAATATATTATAAACTTGTTTGTCTTCTAAATTTAAAATTATCTGAAAATTAGTAAGTTGACATTTATACCCTTTCTACTATTTGTTGTTATGTAATTTTAATTAATTTAATATAAATATTTAAAAACAAATAATTTAATAAATTTTAAAACATTTTTTATGTACATATTAATAATGTTTTATTAATAATTAAAATATGATTAAAAAATAGTAGTATTAGCCATATTTATATTTAAATATATTAATATTTTAAGAAAACAACTAAAAAAATAAATGTTTAAATTGTAAATTAAAATATTTTAGTTCAATTTTAAGACAATTTGAGATGATATATATTTAGATTTTACTTGTCAATTATATTTTTTATAAGTATCAAGGATAAAAAAGAAATAAAAATTTGAGTAATATAAAGTTATGATAAATTTGAAATTATGTTATTTTGGAGAAGATAGATTTGGAATAAAAGCTTTAAATGTCATTAAGTGATTTGTAATTAAGTGAAAAGTAAAAAATTCTTACTTAATTTTTTCAGTTATTTTTTTAAGGTTTTAAGTGATTTGACCACTTAAAAAAACAAACAAAAATATCTTAATAGGTGCAATTCAGCACTATTAAGTGTTAAGTGGAAAAAACAAACGGCCCCTTAATTATAATTTTAAGTGGAAACTTAACAAAATACCAATCAAAAGAAGGTGAAGAACTCTTTTTGGTTTAAAAATTAAAGTTAATTATTTATAATCCTAAAAAAGGAAAAAAAAAAAAACTTCAATTTTTTTTTATTAATTTAACGTAAACAAGCATTTCACATGTAATTCGCACATGAAATATTTTCACCTATGTGCAAAATTTTTTATTGAGAAATTTCACATGTAATTTTGTAAATGTTTTCACCATGTGAAATATTTTCACGTAGGTAAAACATTGTATATAAAATATTTCATGTAAAATATTCTACATAAAATGTTTTAAAGAGTTGAAAATAAATAAAAATAATTGAATTTTATTTGGAACTAAAAATAAATAACTTTTATTTTTGAATCAAAAAATATATATTTTTGTTCAGGCTAAAAATGGATTTACCCCAAATATTCATCGGTCATTAAATATTAAATTTGTATGATTTTGACTGTTAATATTTTTTTGTAGAAAAACTGTATAATCAATTCTATTTGTATAGAAATGTTAAAATCCAAAATTTAAAAAATTCAGGATTTATGCATCGATGATTATATTTAACCCTAAATTGTCATTAGTCTCTTGTAATTTTCTCTAACAAAATTTGAGTTAACTTAAGTTCATATATTATTTTAATTACAATAGAGGTAAATCGACTCTACATCGAGTAGATTAGATCAAAACTTCTTGGACAACAATTATGACTCACTCAACTTGCAGGGATTGTAAAAAGTACTGATTAACCATTTCATCACTTTAAAAATTTATTAAGAGTGCGATTGAAAGCACTTTTTTTCGTTGAGATTAGCTTAGTTCGCAAAATCTTGTCATTGTACAGGAGGTTCATTAATTAAAGGGGGAATTGATTACATTGTAAAATAGTTATTATTTAAAAGTTCTTTTTTTTTTTTTTTTGGGTTAAATTACTTGTTAATTTTAGAGGAAACGTCCAAACACGTGTGTACCCTACCCTTGATTAAAACAAATGAAGTCT
The DNA here is from genome assembly GCA_022984855.1 of Dimocarpus longan. NCBI lineage: Eukaryota > Viridiplantae > Streptophyta > Magnoliopsida > Sapindales > Sapindaceae > Dimocarpus > Dimocarpus longan. The sequence continues at coordinate 3,804,085 of CM041026.1, forward strand.
TGCTATATAGGCACTTGAAGAAAATGAAGAAAATTCTCCTGTGGAGTTTAAAGTTTAAACCTTACAACAGAAAAGTTTCAAGACAATGGATTTGGAAAGAAGTAAATAGTATCAAAAGACAAAAATTTACTTCCAAAATTTTATCTTCCAACTGTTCAAAATTTACCGTCATGAAAACTTCATTTCCCTTTTTGTCAAAATCTTCATAAGACTAGTTTAATTACAAGAAATTAAGGTCGGAGCCGACCTTCACTTTCATCACTCTTCACTCATGTCGATGTTAAATGTCTTTTTCCATAAGAAATTTTGTGGCGGCCGGGAGAGGTCAAAGAGGAGGGGCTGACACGACTATCTACAAATTAGAGGACTTTTTGCTAGCTTTTCAAACGAAAAAGAAGAAAAAAGGGGAATACTTTTTGCTAGTCAGATCAAAACAGAAAAATCAATGAAAAACAAAGACCCTTCCAAATTTGGTCTTGGCTTTGTTAAATCAAGATTTAAAAGTCTCTTATAAACTCCACCAAGCATATGGTTAGGTTGCAACCGATTATATATAACTTAGTGAGCAAGTTACAACACAGAACTCTGTATATAGAAACATATAAAACTATAATTGAATTTATATTAATTAGAACATCAAAGTGGAAAAAAAAAGAAATGGTGAATGGGACTATGTGAGAGCTAGTGGCCAATCTTGACTCGGCCATGAATAGCTTGATCAAATATATATATATATATCTATAATTTAACTAAATTTAATCGATTTTTAACTTCAAATCTTAAAACTTTAAGTATTATAATAAGTAATAATGAGTTTTGTTATGGTTTCATAAGAGGTTTATTTCCATTATGAGTATACGAATTATGAGAATGATAATATATATATATATTTTTATGTACATGGTCGATCAAAAAGGGTATTTGGCTTTCTAGAATTAAACTAAAGTAATTACTATTATTTGACTATACAGTGCTTAAAATATATGCAGACCATTTAACTTTTATACAGAGTTGCATTATAAAACTTGACTTAAATTTGGAGAATCTTTCTCTGCCCTGATGTCACTCATGAAACCTCATGGTCCATACCTATACCATTCATTGTAGGAGGATTAATATTTACTCCATATCAACATAGTAATTGCTGTCTACTACCTTTTGGAGTAGTTAAACTTTAAAATAAAAGCGATTACATTAACCTGAACAGTTTTATGTAGTAATAACGTTTTAATTTTAACTTTGTCTAAATTTTCAATCTAAATTTTAGAAACATTTTTACTTTGTTTTTGTCTATACTTCCAATCTCTTTGATCTCTGTAAATGCAATGTTATATTGCATTATTAGAAGATTGAATAGTAAATGAAACTCTAATTGTTAAGGAATCATAAACTATAGCTTCTAACATTTTTTTTTTTATTAGCTTCAGGATTGCAAGAATTTGGATTCACTTAGACATAGAAACTGAAATGGCATTTGAATAGACGTAATAAAAAAGGTCAAATTTGACGGCTGATCAATTTAATTTCTGAGAGAGAGACTGCCCAGAAAATGACAGAAAACCAACGAAGAAAATGACACTGAAATCTGAATATTTTGAAAAAGGAAGGCTCCTGGAATTTCGAGAGGATCTGCGAGGAAATGGACGCGTGGTTGAACAACAAGGTACTTCACAATGTATAAACTGACACCAATGTTTTAGCGGGACTCCCTCAAACAGAGAAAGAAAACAAGCGTAGAACCTCCCCCTCCCCCCCACCCCCCCCCCCCGGCCCACAAAAAAAAAAATAGGAACAGAACAAAAATGATGGGAATGGGAGAGTTGGGAACCAGTGTTGGTTCAATTTTAGCTAGTTTGATGTTTGTTTGGGCTATTTTTAAGGAATACGTCCCTTACAGTTTCCGTGTTTATGTACAAAAATACACTCAGAAGTTGGTGAGATTGATGTATCCATTCATTGAGATCCATTTCCATGAACTAACTGGTGAACGTCTAAAGCGCAGTGAGGCCTATGCAGCCATACAAAACTATCTCAGCACGAAAGCCTCTTTGCGAGCTTCGAGGTTCAAGGCTGATGTTGTCAAGGAGAGCAAGTCTTTGGTGCTCACAATGGATGATCATGAGGAGATCCCTGATGAGTTTAAAGGTGTTACAGTTTGGTGGTTGTCAGGCATACATATCAACAATTCACAAACCATTTCTCGTTATCCGGCTTCTGATGAGAGGAGGTATTTCAAGCTCAGTTTCCACAAACGCCACAGAGAACTCATCACTGCGGCTTATATTGAACATGTGATCAAGGAAGGGAAGGCTGTGTCTGTGAAGAACCGGCAAAGGAAGCTCTACAGTAACAATCCAAGCAAGGATTGGTATGGCTGGAAGAGCAGGAAGTGGAGCCATGTGTATTTTGAGCACCCTGCAACATTTAATACATTGGCTATGGAGTCCAAGAAGAAGGAAGAGATCATGAATGATCTCAAGAAGTTTAGAGGAGGAAAAGAATACTATGAGAAAATTGGAAAAGCTTGGAAGAGGGGGTATCTCCTTTATGGTCCTCCAGGGACTGGGAAATCGACCATGATTGCTGCCATGGCAAATTTTCTCAACTATGATGTCTATGATCTTGAGCTTACGACAGTCATGGATAACACAGAGCTGAGGAATCTCTTGATTGAGACGACGAACAAGTCAATCATAGTTATAGAGGATATAGATTGCTCACTCGATCTTACTGGCCAACGTGTGAAGAAAAAGGAGAAAGATGAGGGTGAAGAAGAGGTGGACCCAATCAAGAAGGAAGAAAAGGAAGAGAAAGAGACTAAAACTAGTAAAGTGACTCTATCAGGGCTCTTGAATTTCATTGATGGTCTTTGGTCAGCATGTGGTGGGGAGAGAATCATTGTGTTTACAACTAATTATGTGGACAAACTTGATCCTGCTCTGATTAGAAGGGGAAGGATGGATAAGCACATTGAGATGTCATATTGTGAATTTGAAGCATTCAAGGTGTTGGCCAATAACTATTTGGACATTGACTCACATGAATTGTTTCCAAAAATTGATGGCCTATTGGCTGAAACCAACATGACTCCAGCTGATGTCGCGGAGAATTTGATGCCTAAATCTGATAAGGAAGATGTGGAAACCTGTTTGAATAGCCTAATTGAAGCACTTGAGGAGGTGAAGAAGGTAGAAACAAGAAAGAAGGAGGAGGAAGAGGCGAGGTTGAAGGCAGAGAAAGAAGAGAAGTAGAAGAAAGAAAGTACTCAAGAATGTGCGAAAGATGATGAAACTTCAGCTAAATTAGAGGTGAAAGAGAATGGTTTTCACAAGTAATCAAGGCAGGGGAAAGAGAGAGTTGGCATGTTGATTGCAACTAGTTGTGAATTTGTTATTCATATATCACTTTTCAGTCTTGTAAAATAAATTCCTGTGTATGAAAGTTGTAGTTTGTACTCTTGGAATAACTGTTCCACTATGGTGTTGGAAGCTAGAGCTCATCAATAGCTGTTGGATTTGATTTGCAACCTACGTCTGGGGAAGGTTTGCAAAATTCTTATCTTAGATTGGCTAGCTGTTAGTCCTAATCCTTCCATTATTTGTATTATCACTGAATGAATGATTTATTATGATGTAAATTATTTTTAAAGTGGATTTCAACATTTATGTTTTAATCGATTTCTATATTGGTATAATTCAAGTGAGAATTTGAATGACATTTTTAGTTTATTTGCTTACTAATTAATATAACTTTGAAATATAATGTTTTATGTATTATGTGTTGATTTTTTTTGGGGCAGAGATTGCATTAGGGTTTTACAAAATGAAATTTATTCTACTTTTATTATCAACTTACTTCATTGCTTTTTCGAATCTTTCAAATGTGTTCATCCTTAAGATTTTTAGCAACTTGTTTTTGACATTGACAACAAAACTAAGGGAAAACTCTACAAGTCCCCTTGAAAATTAAAATATTATCATAAAACACCAGCTTTTGAAAAATTTACCTAGAAAACCCCACACATTAGGTTAAAAGTAGTTTCCATTCAAATGTTAGGTGGTTTTGTAAAAAAATCTGAAAAAGACGAAATAACCCTTTTTGTATTGTATTGAAAATTAAAAATACATATATTAAAAATTAAAAATTAAAAAATTACAACTTTAAATAATTAAAAACAAATCAAAATTAATAATAATTTAAATAATGAATTATAACTCAACAAATAAATATAATATTTAAAAAAATTTATACATATAAAAAAAAAGAGATGGATATCCCAAATGGTCATTATGAATGGTAGAGATCTCATCTGGGATCTCTACATTTTTTAAAATATATATATATATATGGGATCAAGATGTGACCACTAAAAAAATAAAAATTAAAAATTAAAAAAAAAAAACTAATTTGGTGTTCTTCACAATTCATCGCCACCTTTAAACCAACACCACTATTGTTCATTATCACCCATCATAGGTGTTCATCACACCACCAAACAGTAAACTATCATCATTACCATTTAACATACATAACAATCATCAAAATAATTCTAGATCTATCTGCACTTAAAAAAAAAAAAAAAAAAGATGGAGACTCAAACCTAGATCTAGATTCAGAAGGTCTCTATCTTAAAGACGGAGTCTTGGATCTGATAGGCATCCAAAATAGGGCAACATTGAAGGGTGAGAGAGAAGAAAGAGATGAAAGAGGGTGCAAAGGGAAATAGAGTAATAATAAAGGGTGGAAAGAGAAGAAAGAGTGACGGTAGAGGGTGGAGAGGCAAGAGAGAGCGACAACAGAGGGTCGAGAAGGAAGAGAGTGATGTTAGAATGGGAAAAGGGAAGAGAGAGTGATAGTAGAAAAGGGAGAGAGAAGAGAGGGTGATGCCAAATGGTGGAGAGGGAAGAGAGCATGACAGAGAAGGATGGAGAGGAGAGAGAGAGAGAGAGAGAGAGAAAGAGCGACATGACAGTGGGTTAAGTGGTGGTGTTGTTGGTTAAGTGATGATGAATGAAGATAGGGTTGGTGAGATAATTGGTGAGGATGGAATTGTGCTGTTTATATAGATGGATAAGATGGATGCCAAATGTCTTCATCCAATCGATCCATTAACTTGATAGATCAATGCCAAGTGAGAATTTTTTAGAGTAATCTTAATTATTTTTGAAGCTCTATCTATTACAATGACACAATATTATATATATGCATTCTAGAGTTGACCATATTCCTAAGATATCTCCTAGAATTATAATAGAAAGATATTTACAAATCTCCTAAACTAATGCTAACTGATACAATAATTTCAAATTACTATAATAAGTAATTTGACTAATCGTTAACTATTTACTATGATAACTAATAGCTAACAAGATTCTCAACAACCAACCCCTTCTGCTTCCCCAAGTCATAGATATTTATCATGCTCAGCTTGGAATTCATGTTTTCTACTACAACAAAATAGGCTATCCATACCAAGCACTAAAGGCCCGGTATAGTGTAAGCCCCTATTCTTCATTTTTGGACTTCCTAGTGTTAGAAGTTAAATTATGAGATGAAAATATTAAATTTTGTCAATATTGTCCTTGTAAGGGATATTGAAGTGTTAATAGAAATTGTAGAAAGTGTTTGACCCTTATAGTAAGAAAAAGTCAAGGAAGGGCAAAATGGTCTTTTTATAAATAAGAGATGTACCTACATAAGGGACAAAATAGTCTTTATCCAAAATAAGAGTTATGCAAAAATATAGCAATGATTATCATTTAACACTTAGAAAAATTGAAGCAATTAGTGAAATAAACTTAAGAAGGGCATTATGGTCAATTGTCCCCATTTAAAAGCTATATCTAGATATGTGTGTTAGAGTGTTAGTCATTTTAACACTTAGCAAAAATAAAACAAAGTTGAGAGAGTGAGAGGAGAGAGGGACGACAACAAAGGGAAGAGGAATCCAAGTGTTTTCAACCAATTTCAAGTCTCCAAAACAAGCTTTTGAGTTTATCTAAGTTAGGAAATCAAGATTAAAGTAAGATCCAAGTAAGTTATTATCTGTTATGGGTGTTTTTCCAAGCTCCTCAAATGGGCTGGCAGAAGCCCATGAAGATAGTGGCCCAAGCCACTAAGACCAAGTGTGAAGCCCGGCATATCAGCTCACTTGCGCGATCTAAAGGCTATAAGGTCGAGCTCGTTAGAAGATTAACGAAGTCAAGGTCGCAGATGTCGTGGCGACGATAAGATCGCTCATCCATAGCGAAGTCAAGATCGCCCATATCAATGTTTCAGTCCGTTTCTCACCTCGGTTCGCTCAGTATTAGTTCAGCTCGTCCAGTACCAGTAAGATAGCGTATCTTACACGATAAGTAAGGTTACCTTACCTAATGACAGCCTAATTTCGGAAAATCTCACCAAAACAGCATGGGCTAGCATTCGGTCCACGTGTTGTCATAGTTGACCTGACAGAAGTTAGAAGTATTAAATGCATTTCAGCAGCATTAATTGTAACAGATTTAGACATTTTTGTCTGATTATTCTCTTTGTAGCCCCCCTCTTCTCTATAAATAGAGGGGCGCATTTATTGTAACGGGTATTGAAACACTGAGAGCGAAACACTTTTGAGAGAGATTCATCACCAGAAATAACAAAAACAGTGGACGTAGGCAATTTCCAAGGGCCGAACCACTTTAAAAATTGTGTTGTTTGTTCTTCTTTCTTCTTTTCTCTTTTGCCATTATCTGGTTTATCTGTTGCAGGTCTTCTTATCATTGCGGCATTGGGCTCAAGAATCTGGTTGATTGGTTTCCCACGTCAACATTTTGGCGCTAGAAGGAGCGCCCAACTGCAAGTGGAGGTCTGTAATTGCCATGGCAAATAGGAGGACAACAAGGAATTCTGACGCGGTAGACGGAAGAGCTAGAGAAGTTGAACAGCGACGTCAAGCTCAGATGACAGAAACGGGTGTAGGGCCTTCTCATGGAGGTCGAGACATCGTGCATGCCCTGGCCCGACGTCAGGAGATGTTGGAGACTACTATGGCGCAGATAGCTGATACGTTGAGGACGTTAACGCGAGTTCATGGTCAGAACAGTCCAAGGGCGGCCATAGTCCCACCACCTGGAGCAGAGGTCACAAGAGAAGTACCTATCCCGGAAGGATCCATCAACTCGTCGAACAGACGGCTTGAAGCTCGGAGTCAGCGAGCTCGAGAAAATGGAGAGGCAGCTCGACCTTCAAAGTTAAGGGTGAGGATCAGCCAAGACAGACATAGACAGGTGGTGAGTAACGAGCATCCCAGAGCTTCAGCCCGTAGAAGTGAAAACGAGCTGCGGCGAGGGCAGGAAAGCTTGCGCAGGGAAAATGAGAATCTCGAGATGGGCCAGAGGAGGTATGATCAACGCTCTCTCACCGGGGTAAGCCAAAGGAGCGGGAGATCCCCCGCGAGACAGCACGGAGCTTGTGACCCGATAATTGAGCAGCTCCTGGAGAGAATGCAGTAGCTGGAAGCACGGTCTGGGGCTCAGACGGTGGGGGAGCGAGGTGAAGATAAAAGTCCTTTCACAGCGGAGATAGACCGGGAGCCACTTCCTGCCAGGTTCAAAATCCCAAACATCCCGCAGTACAATGGAGATTCAGACCCGTACGATCACCTGGACGCCTTCAATGTTCAGATGAACCTACAAACCTCCAGCTCGCTAGTGAAGTGTCGCGTTTTCCCTGCGACGTTCGGAGACATTCCGCGGACCTGGCTTAAAAACCTTCCACCTCGCAGCATCAGCAACTGGGAAGAATGCCAACAAAAATTTCTTGATCAATACAAGGCGCTAAAAAAGCAGCTCGCCCCGGCCTGTCACCTCGCTACGACCTTTCAACGATCTGGAGAATCGCTAAAGGAGTACATCGATCTATTCAGAAGCAAGATCAATAATGTAGAAAGCCCGTCCGATGAAGGGATCCTAACTGCGATATCGACGGGACTTCGGAAGGATGGTAAGCTCTATGAGAGCATCTACAAATCGTCTGTGAAGAACTTGGGTGAATTCTATGAGTGAGCTAATAGAGAGATCGGGTGGGAAGAATCTTTCAGCTCGAGGAAGGCTGGTCACCCAAAAAGCAAAGTAAATGGTTCCCATCAGGACAGGAAAAGGGATCAGGGCGGCGGTGAAGACAGGAGAAATCGATCTAATAATCAGGTGGCGAAGCGGGCTAGAAAGGAACCCAGAAGAAACCGTTCTCCACCTCGAAGTCGCTTCAATCATTACAGCACTTTGTCAGACAAGCAAGACAGGATCTTTCAGACCGAGAAGCACAGGGTGAACTTCGGAAGATCGAGCCCTACAGGTTTACTCGGCAAGTTCAAGAACCCTCGCAAGTATTATGCCTATCATCAGGAAGTAGGGCACAATACATCTGACTGTTGGGACCTCAAGGACGCAATAGAAGATCTGATACGGAATGGCCGTTTGAAAGAATATGTTGTGCAGCCCGCCCGCGAGAAGTCCCCAAACCAGCGTCCTCGGCGGGATCATCAGCCCGCGTAGAAGAATCAACAAAGACAAGAGTAGGAGGTCGACCTGACGGTAAAAACCATCTTTACCATTCATGGCGGACCGCACATCGCTGGGTCCTCCAATAAATCTCATGAGCCATATGTGCGGGAAGCCAATCACGTCCTACTTACAGGACAAAGTGACCAGGAGGGGCCAGTAAAGAACGCTAGAATGACCTCGAAAGACATCGTTTTCACCAAGGAGGACGCAAGCGAGGTACGATGGCCTCATAATGACGCCCTTGTTATCAAGGCGAGGATCAGCAATGCAGAAGTTCTGAGGATCATGGTGGATACAGGTAGCTCGGTAAATGTTATGTACAAAGAATGCTACTATCAGCTCGGGCTGGGGGCCAGCCAATTGAAACCATCTCCAGAGCCTCTCTATAGCTTCACCGGGGACGCCGTCATCCTTTTGGGCTAAGTTAGACTTCCACTCTCGGTAGGGGATCCAGCTTGCCAGGCAACCACTTTGGCGGACTTCCTGATCGTTAATGGACCATCTGTTTACAATGTGGTCTTGGGGAGACTTGCGATGAACGATTTGGACATGGTCATATCGACCAAAGCTCTTATGATTAAGTTCCCAACGGCCAGCGGAGTAGGAACAGTGAGAGGTGAGCAGTATACGGCGAGGCGTTGTTATGTAAAGGCCGTAAAAATAGGGTTGACGTACAAAAGAATCGACATGGTTGCCGAAGGAAAGCCACCTGAGGTTAATAGAGAAGGGTTTGATTGCGATCTTGATCCTCGCGAGGTGGACGAAAACAGGACATCGGGTCTAGTTGACGAGCTCGTATCAATCCAGGTCAGCAAGGAAGACCCTAGAAGATGCCTAAGTATGGAGCGAAGTCAAGCACCCGACGTGAAGAGCCAACTCGTTGAGTTCCTCAGGGAGAATGTGGATGTCTTCGCATGGAATCAGGAGGACATGATTGGGATCGATCCGGAAGTCATGTCACACAAGCTGAATATTGATCCATGTTGCAGACCAATTCGCCAAAAGCGCAAGCCGCTGACCAAGGAACGATCTGAAGTTATCAAAGAAGAAGTAGACAAGCTGCTGGCCAATAATTTCATCAGAGCCATCCAGTATCCACTTTGGCTCGCCAACCCAGTGCTAGTGAAGAAGAAAAATGGGAAGTGGAGGACGTGCATCGACTTTACAGATCTCAACAAAGCATGCCTAAAAGATAGTTTTCCCTTTCCAAGGATTGATCAACTGGTGGATGCGACTGCTGGTCACCAGCTGCTGAGCTTCATGGATGCGTATTCAGGTTACAATCAGATCCCCACAAGCCCGCAGGACGAAGAGCACACCTCGTTCATCACGGACAGAGGCCTTTATTGCTACAAGGTGATGTCTTTCGGGCTCAAGAATGCAGGTGCGACCTACTAAAGGTTGGTCAACAAAATGTTTAAGGAACAGATCGGCAGGACGATGGAAGTATATGTAGACGACATGCTGGTCAAGTCGAAGCAAGCGGAATCTCACGTTGACGATCTGGTGGAAACGTTTCAGATTCTGAGGAAATATCGAATGAAGCTCAATCCGTTGAAATGTGCATTTGGGATGGCGTCCGGAAAATTCCTAGGGTTTATGGTGAATGAAAGGGGGATTGAGTCCAACCCAGAGAAAATCCAAGCCTTGATCAATATGAGGTCGCCCAGGAAGGTCAAAGAGGTCCAGAGTCTCACAGGTCAGGTCGCGGCGCTGAGCAAGTTCATCTCGAAAGCGACGGACAAATGCATCCCTTTCTTCGACGTACTGAAAAATGTGAAAGACTTCGAGTGGACCGAGCAGTGCGAGCAGGCCTTCCAGCAGCTAAAAGAGTATTTGGGTCGAGCTCCACTTTTGTCAAAACCGGTAGATGGAGAAAAACTCATCCTTTATTTGAGAGTATCCGAGAGCGCCCTCAGTGCGGCCCTAGTGCGAGAAGAAGACAGGACGCAGCTCCCGGTGTATTATATCAGCAAAAGGCTATCTGATTCGAAGACGAGGTATTCCCAGATAGAAAAGCTCGCTGATTGCTTAGTGACCGCGTCCAGAAAGCTCCGACCTTATTTTCAGGCTCATAGAATCGAAGTCCCGACTCGGTATCCCATGAAGCAGATTTTCCAAACTTCGGACACCTCAGGTCGCTTGTTAAAATGGGCAGTCAAGCTGGCACAATTTGACATCGAGTACGTCCCCAGACCGTCTATCAAGGCTCAAGCCTTGGCGGATTTTATTGCAGAATTCACTGGAGTCCTAGAGGAAGGAACTGAGCCGTCGGAAAAGCCGATGTGGGAGTTATACATCGATGGCTCATCAAGCGAGCTGAGAGCAGGGGCAAGTATACTACTCATCAGTCCAGAGGGGCAAAAGATCTTCTACGCTTTGAAGTTCGGATTCAAAGCAACCAACAACGAGGCTGAGTACGAGACGTTCATAGCAGGACTGAAGCTCGCTAGGGAGATGCGAGCAGATCAGGTATGAATATTTAGTGACTCGCAGCTCGTTGTATGTCAAGTGAAAGGGGAATACCAGACTCAAGGACCAAAAACGGTTGCGTATCTCGAGAAGGTACAGGAGTTGCTTGAAGCGTTTCAGAGGTACGAAGTAAATCAGATTTCGCGAGCTCAAAATGCGCATGCTGATGCCCTAGCTCGCTTAGCAACTACCCAAGCAGTAGAAGACCTGAAGCTCGTACCAGTTGAGCTCTTGCCAATACCAAGCATCCAGAAAGAGGAATCAGTGATGGCTCTAGTGGTAGCGGAAGACTCATGGATGAGACCGCTAACTGACTATCTGCAGAACGGGATTCTCCCTGAAGATAAAAATGAAGCTCGCCAGCTGAAGGCGCGATCTGCGCGCTATTGCATCTATGATGATATGTTGTATAAAAGAGGATTCTCAGCCCCACTCTTGCGATGTATAGACGGGACGGACTGTGAGAAGGTGTTAAGCGACATGCATTCAGGACATTGTGGAAACCACTCCGGGGGACTCGCTCTGGCTCAGAGAGCATTAAGGCAGGGATTCTATTGGCCTACGATGAAGAATGACGCTATCGCCTTGGTAAGAAAATGTGACAAATGCCAAAGGTTTGCAAAAATACCCCACACTCTTCCAGCACTACTACAGCAGATGGTGAGTCCGTGGCCCTTCGCGATCTGGGGAATGGACCTGATTGCAATGCCGACAACCCGAGGGAATTGCAAGCACGCCGTAGTCGCCATGGATTATTTCACGAAGTGGGTGGAAGCGAAGGAGTTAGCCGAGATCTCCACTTCGAAGATTATCAAATTTATGTGGGGTAACATTATCAGCAGATTCGGAGTTTCGCGGCAGGTGATAACGGATAACGGGACCCAGTTCAGCAGCAAGCAGTTCGTCGATTTTTATGATCAGCTCGGAATCACCAAAAGCTTCTCAGCAGTAGACCACCCACAAGCCAACGGACAGGTTGAAGCCGTAAACAAGATTATAAAACAGATCCTGAAGACAAAGCTGGAGGCAAGGAAATGGGCATGGGTAGACGAGCTCCCAAAAGTACTATGGGCCTATCGGACTACAGCTCGCAGCACGACTCAGGAGACGTCTTTCTCGATGGTTTATGGGTGCGAGGCTATGATTCCAGCCGAATTCGAGGTAACGACGCATCGGAGAGCCGCCTTCAATGCCGAAGACAATCACCAACTGCTTGCTTGCGGTCTTGACCTCTTAGACGAACTGCGGGATGAAGCTCAACTGAGTTTGGCAGTCTATCAGCAGCGGGTTGCCAGATACTACAACAAGAAAGTCCGTGCTCGTCATTACAACGTTGGGGATCTAGTGCTAAGGCTTATTCTGCCCGCAGCACGAAATCCAAGCGAAGGCACTCTAGGACCAAACTGGGAAGGGCCTTACATCGTTCAAAAGGATCTGGGGAATGGGGCCTACCACTTGAGCAGCATGGATGGAACCGAAGTGCCAAGAGCGTGGAACACCGAAAAGCTCCGACCATACTTTGTATAATTTATTCAGTTTAAATCATTTGTCTTAAGTGTAACGATCTTTTGGCATTTTATATATATATATATATATTTTCAGACAGATTTACTCTGCTTCTCAAAATCATTTCTCTGCTCTTGGCTTGCCCGCGCTCATACCGCCATTCAACAAAGTCCTAGATGGAGTCATCGCGTCCTATGAGCTCGCAACGCTCTGGACGGAGCGATGATCTCCTGTGGACTCGTCGTTCAACAAAGTCCTGGATGGAGTCATCGCGTCCTGTGAGCTCGCAACGCTCTGGATGGAGCGATGATCTCCTGTGGACTCGTCGTTCAACAAAGTCCTGGACGGAGTCATCGCGTCCTGTGAGCTGGCGACGCTCTGGACGGAAGCGATGATCTCCTGTGGACTCGTCGTTCAACAAAGTCCTAGACAGAGTCATCGCGTCCTGTGAGCTCGCAACGCTCTGGACGGAGCGATGATCTCCTGTGGACTCGTCGTTCAACAAAGTCCTGGACGGAGTCATCGCCTGTGAGCTCTCAACGCTCTGGACGGAGCGAAGATCTCCTGTGGACTCGCCCTTCAACAAAGTCCTGGACGGAGTCATCACGTCATGTGAGCTCGCAATGCCCTGAACGGAGCGATGATCTCCTGTGGACTAAAAAGCACGATATAACGGCCTTGGGATCACACTTGCAATCATCATTGACGTCATACAACAAAAAGCATTCAGATCGCACAAATAAAAAGCGAAGTAAAGGGGAAACATACTGCGAATTAAAAAATTAATCATCCATCGAAGTCAAAACATTACAAATAAAAACCTCAAAAGAGGTAAGTTAACAAAAATGAAAGTTTGTACAAGCGAATTAAATTTCCTTGCTTGGGGGGTCTTGAGGCTCTTGGGGGGTTGAGCTTGTGGTCCCTTGATCACCGACGACCTCATGAGGGACGTTCTCCGCGAACATTGGCGAAGCTTCCTGAGGCTGACCCTGTTCTGCTTCCGCTGCGGCCCGAGCTTCCTCAGCATAGAATTCGACGTCCTTCACGGCCTCCTCTCCAAAGATAGAATAATCTATCTCAAGATGATGCATCCACAGGGTGTACATGATGTTCTGCTCCGCGTCCGTCTTTATATCTTCAGCCCGAGCTTCGACAGCGGCTAACGCCTCCTTAAGTCTGGCGATCTCCTCAACATGCTGCTCCGCTGCAGTCTTCAGCTCCCTGTTCCGGTTCATAAGGGTTTGGGCCGTTGTAAGCTGAGAATAGAGACTCTCATTGATCTTTTCAAGTTTGCTCTTTTCCTCGGCCTTAAGGGTCTCGACCTGAAATCGACCAGCCTCAACTACATCCAACTTCCTCTGAAAGACCTCGCGGTCACTCTTCGCCACTACAAGCTTGATATCGCGCTCCGCCAATCTCTCCTCAAGCTTTTCCTTGGTGGCCTTAAGCTCGTCCTCCTTTTTTTCCCTCGTCATCTCCTCGTCCAGTGCTTTCGCCAGTGCCATTGCGGCCTGTACACCAGCAAAATGATGAGAAGAAAGCAACCAAAAGAAGTAAAGAACGAAATAGACAAGATTCGACCTTAACCGACTCGCGAGCTGCCCAGGAAAGTAGATTCACCCCGTGACAGTCTTTGTGGTCCAGAAACTTGGCCGATTTGCCCAAATAACCGGGAGCTTGTTCGACCATGAGATCGAAGTAGGATATCCCAAGAATGTCCCCGGCAGGTTCTTCTGTGGTTTCCTTTAGCGGAGGCTCTTGAGCTGAGGAAACGACCTGTTTCCCCTTCTCTTTCGAAGTCTTCTTGGTCGGGGGGAGTTTGTCGGGAACGTCGTGATCTTTCCTCTTCGTCCCCTGTTGAGCTGCGACCTGTTTACCCTTCCCGGCAGTAGTGGCCTCCTTGCTCGCAGTAGCCTTCTAGGATACGGACTGAGTGAACCTAGGGGCAGGAGATTCAGCCGTGCTTGCGGCCTGATGCCCTTCTTTGGCACCCTCCTAAGATGAGTCCGGGGCAACCGACGACGTTGCGGCCTGACCCCCGATCTGACAAACCCTTCTCTTTGGAGGAGGAATTACCTTCAAAGGCGCCATCTCAGCGGATCCTCCCTGCTCGACCTCAACCTCGGCACCGATAGGTGATTGCTCTTCCGAACTTGAGCTCGTCTCGATGTCAACTTCGTCGAAAGCATATTTTACGGGTTGAGTACACCGCGATTCGATATGTTTGGAACAGATCAGTCTCTCCCCGGGCTCAAGAGCAAGCAAATAACGACGAAACAGCTCGTTTGATGGCCTAACGTCGTCCTCGTCAGATTTCTGAGCTCCGAGAACCTCGAGATCAGCTGTCTCACCCTGGGATAAACCAAGCAACGGCGCGCTGAGGTCTGCAAAAGAAAAAAAAAATTAGTTCGTTCAAGACAAAATCACCAGTAAGCTAGAAACAGTTCGGAGAATTCCCTACCTGGCTCAACCCAGAAGCTAAAATTCAAAAGATTTAACAAAGAAGGGCAGGACGCATAAAACCAACTAGTTTTGTAATTTCCTACGGTGGATTTGCTCTTAGCCTCGCCCTTTGGTAGGACTTCCCTATAAATTGAGGACGTACGGGGCAAAACGTAGTAAAATCCGTCCCGAGGTCGACCTTTGCTGGTAGATTTGAAGGCATACAGGTGCCTTATGATTCCGGAAGAAGGAAGAAGGAGACCATATTTCCTAAAGGAGATCGCTAAAGAAGACAACTGGGTATAAGAATTCGGGGTCAGCTGAAAGGGAGCGAGCTTCAGGTCATTAAGAAGCTCAATCAAATATGAAGGAATCGGGAATCGCAGCCCGGCCTCCAAATGCTGGATGCTAATGGCCACAAAACCTTTGGGAGGAGTGGCCGCGTGGTCAAAGGGAGAGGGCTCCACGAGGTGACAACCCCGAGGGAAATGGTACTGCAACCCCAAATCAACGAGGTCCTGATAAGACAATCGCAAGGGATAGTGCTTGAACATTTCGTGACCTCGCCTGACCTCCGCGGGATCAAGATCCCCGGCCTCAGAAGGCTGGTCCCCTCCGGAACTCATCCGAGCTGAGAACCCCTCAGCGGTCTCCTCGCTGTGAAAGGACGCTTGAGGAACTTCTCTCACTTGATCCTCCGAGCTGGAGGAATCATCCTCTCCTACGATGTGCTGTGGACGTTTGCGACCTGAAGACATCTACAAACAAAAAGGAGCAATTAGGTCGCTATATGCAGACCGTTCCTATCAAAGCTAAGGCTCCAAGTTTGCTACTCTAGCTATTTCCTAGGCACAACTGGTCACAGATGCCATGCAAGATCGCTAGCGACCTTAAGATCGTGTTTTCTATTCCCTAAGCGCGACCTCAAGGTCGCTGGGATTCACAAACAACCATTCAAGATGTCTACAATAGCCTAACGGATCAAACCAAGGGAACATGAAAAGACGCGGACATTCAAACACAGAAACGGAAGAATGAAAGCATCAACAAAAACCAGAAAACCAGGCAACATATAAAAAAACATCACCAAGACAAGGCAACGAAAATGCTGGAAAAAGGAAGAATGGCAAAGACAGTAAACTCACCGGTGATCGGAGACGGAAAAGACGCCTGGGTGACGCGCGCTGGAAAGCCGAGGACTGAAACTTGGTGGCAGACGGAGGAAAAAGAGACGAAGAAGAAGGCTAAAGCGTGAAAATGACAAGTAGAAAGAGAAAGAGCAAAAGTTTGTGTCTTATATCCGGTCCCGAGGTCGCGTCCCCAACCGTTGGATTTGGTGGCTTACCAACCGCCTCAGATCTAACGGTGCAGCGCAAATCTCGGGACATGGCCAAAAGACGCCATCAGTCGAAGAGACATGCACTAAATGCCCGTTACAAACGCCGAACCGTCGCTAGGAGAGTCGCCACATGTCAAAGAAAAAGGAGGGAAAATTGTTCTCGATAAAATTCAAGTTCTTAGGCCGCTAGGAACGACCTAAGAACTGGGGGATTGATGTTATGGGTGTTTTTTCGAGCTCCTCAAATGGGCTGGCAGAAGCCCATGAAGATAGTGGCCTAAGCCACCGAGACCAAGTGTGAAGCCCGGCATATCAGCTTACTTGCGCGATCTAAAGGCTATAAGGTCGAGCTCGTTAAAAGATTAACGAAGTCAAGGTCGCAGATGCCGTGGCGACGATAAGATCGCTCATCCATAGCGAAGTCAAGATCGCCCATATCAATGTTTCAGTCCGTTTCTCACCTCGGTTCGCCCAGTATTAGTTCAGCTCGCCCAGTACCAGTAAGATGGCGTATCTTACATGATAAGCAATGTTACCTCACCTAATGACAGCCTAATTTCTGGAAATCTCACCAAAACAGCATGGGCTAGCATTCGGCCCACGTGTTGTCAGAGTTGACCTGGCAGAAGTCAGAAGCATTAAATGCATTTCAGCATCATTAATTGTAACAGATTTAGACATTTTTGTCTAATTATTCTCTTTGTAGCCCCCCTCTTCTCTATAAATAGAGGGGGGCATTTATTGTAACGGGTATTGAAACACTGAGAGCGAAACACTTTTGAGAGAGATTCATCACCAGAAATAACAAAAACAGTGGACGTAGGCAACTTCCAAGGGCCGAACCACTTTAAAAATTGTGTTGTTTGTTCTTCCTTCTTCTCTTCTCTTTTGCCATTATCTGGTTTATCTGTTGTAGGTCTTCTTATCATTGCGGCATTGGGCTCAAGAATCTGGTTGACTGGTTTCCCACGTCAACATTATCATTTTTACTAAATTGATGTTAGTTAAGCTTATGTGATGTGTTAAATTGTTGGGTTAGTTTTGATAAAAATTTGATAGGGGTTTTGATAAGAATCAAGTTTAGAACATATTAATTAAAAATGGAGACTTAATACAAGAAAACCCAATCAAGAAAAGCAAGTTAGGGTTTATGTAGGAAACTCTAAGATGTGAATGAAACTTGTTGGAAACAAATTGAATGGTAGTTAAAGTGTTTGATGAAATGTTTGAGAGAAAATAACTTAAAAAATTGAAAAGTTGAATGATGTGAGTGTGTCCATGATGTCACAGCTAAGGAAGGGTGTGTATGACTTCATTGAGTCGTGATCAAATTGAACTTGATTTCATGCATATTTGAGGTTAGAAAATCATATGGAATTGATAGAATTTCAAAATGAAAAGAGATAGTTACAAAAATATAGTTAGGCTAGATGAAGGGCAATTGTAGTCACTATGCAATGTCACTTCATCTTTATATTTTAGTGTGACAAATGATCATAATCAACCATATATAAGTCTAAGAATCATAGTAGAAAGCAAATCGAGTTTAAAATGTAAAAATGATAGATTTTGACATGAAAAAGTATAAAAAAATATTTCATAAGTTTCACTCCTTTATAGTTAGAATTTTTCAAAATTGTTTTATAGATGACCTAAATGAGAGATAGGGAAATTATTCGAGCAAAAACGGAAGCGAAAAAACTCATGGAATGGGCTGTGAACAGTATTCGGTCAAAAGAGGTCCGAAAATTTTAACTTTCGTTCCAGGCCTCTGAAAATCATACGAGCTGTATGGGGATGCCCCTAGAGGTATATAACTAGATGTTATGAAAAGAAACTGAAATTTTAATGCTTCGATTAAGTTAGAATCGAGTTAGGAAAGTTGTAGTCTAAAGAGTGTTTTAAAGAGTTAATTGTATTCAAAGTAATGTGTATAGCTATGTATAGCTCATTGTAGCACACTCTAAATAAGAATGTGATGAGTGACAAGGAAGCAAGTGGAGCACAGGAGGCCATTGAAGTTTTTAGCGAGCCGTGAACTGAGGTAAGTGTTACTCACACTTGCATTTTTTATTGCAATTTGTAAATTGTAAGTTGACTATTTCTAAAAAGGTTTTATAAATAAAGATTTTGATATAAATGTTTTTGTCATATAAAGGGATCGTTAGATTCATTTCAAAGTAATTCGAGAAATAAACTTGTTTTCATGAGAATTGATTTGAGAACGATTTAAAAAGTTTGAAGGAGATGTGGTTTTATGCCTATGATACTTAGAAGAAAACGATTTTCAAAGACCATGTGCATACCTTCAATTTTACATAATCTAGCGCTATGTTTGCGATGCAAAAAATTCCGCACATAATCGCCAAGATTAGTAGCTTATTTTGCACTACAATATGTGACATAAAAAATTCCACATGTAGATGCAAAGAGTTAGAGCTTATTAGCACTATAATATGTAATGCAGAAAATTTCGTATGTAGTTGCTCAAATTTTAGATAATTTTGCACTACGTTTGGCGATACAACAAATTTCGCTCTTAGTTGTCGAAAGATCAAAGTAGTGTCACGGTTGGTGTCAGTTGAAAATTGCCACATGACATGCCACATTGAGCGGCATTAGTTAGTTGTCATGTGGTTAGAGTATCAGGGATACACATGGTGCTTTTAGTAAGAAAACTTTTATGTTGAGATTTATAAAAAATTAAATAAGTTTGTGATTATTAGATTTTAACATTTTTATATTACCTTAATTTGTTGAGCTCATTGTCTATAAATACAGCTGTATTGGTTGTGGGACGAACAGATACTGGTATATCTCGTCCGTATCTGATTTTTTTCGTATATTGCACATCGGTAAAGCTGTATATGGTTGTACTGTACGAATACGATCGTATATTGCACTATACGACCGTATTTGATCTGAGAGACAAAATGGTCCAAAAAAATGGGTATAAAACACTATCTACCCTAAAACCCCCCAATTTCTTCCTGATTGGCCGCCTTCCGACCACACTCTGTTCATTGGTGTGAAAAACCTCCATTTCCGGCACCAAAAGCTTGCATGTCCGGCGACATTCCATCCCTCCCAAACTTTGTCCTCATCGGCGCCAAAAGCTTTCATTTTTGGCGCTGAAATCATCAATTTCCAGCGACATCTCATCTCTCCCAACTTCTGTCATCATCGGCTCCAAAATCATCCATTTTCGGCGATGCAAAAACGTTCAGTGAAGGAAGAGAGAAGCTTAGGCATAGTTTCAGTGAAGTAATGGAGAAGGTGAAGGAAGAGAGAGGGTAAGGAAGAGTGACTAACAGCTAACCTAA
The DNA here is from genome assembly GCA_022984855.1 of Dimocarpus longan. NCBI lineage: Eukaryota > Viridiplantae > Streptophyta > Magnoliopsida > Sapindales > Sapindaceae > Dimocarpus > Dimocarpus longan. Next base: position 3,823,707 of record CM041026.1, read on the forward strand.
ATACCTAATTGAAAATATATGGATAAAAATTGTAAAAAACCCCATAAGTTATTATAAAATATCCAATTGAGCCCAAAATAAGTATAAATAAAACCCTAATTTATGATTAAATATCCAATCAGACATGAAAAATTATAAATAACCCTGAATTATGATAAAATACCCAATTAAACCCACTGATTTGAAAAATAAATAAAAAATCCTTACAATTATATATACATATATAAAAATATCATTTGTAGTATATATGCCCCGTATAATATGTACCGGCTATATCGTATCGTACTACGATGGGGTGCTCGTACCATACCGTATCACGTATTTACAAACCTTGGTTGAGCTCACGACTTTCTTTCTTTGTTGTAGTATATAAATTTTGTTCAGGTAATCTCTACAAGAAATCAAGGAAAAGAAATACATCATCAAAATAGATAGGTGGGAAATCGACGAGTGCATCACACAAATCATGCTTATATTTTGTGAAACTTGAAAGGTGTAAAGTATATTGCATTTGATAACAACCATTATAAAACTAGTATTTTTGGTGTAAATAATAATGTAACTATTTCTATATAAAATTCCTTATGACATGAGTAATGATGATCATCAATTGCATGTGTTAAGTGGTTTAACTCATTTGGCAATGAATGATGATAATTGAAATGTATATTTGTGGACAAAAGATGTTAAGTGGTAATTGAGGATAGTTAAAAATATATTTTTTTGTAGGAAAATTTTGGAAATCTTAAAAATATAGTCGTTATGCTGTCAAATTTTTATTAATTTTTTTTTTTAATTGAATTCGAAAAATTAACACAAACCCAACTCTTTTTCAAAGAAACGAAATCAATTTAGTCAAAGCAAAAAAAATCAAATGGGCGAGTATTTAGGAGTTCACTTCGTGAATTCTCTTAGCCATGAGTAGAGTTACGAGAGGTTCGTTGACGTGTCCGGCAAGACCTACCAGATACTAGTTTAGAGAGAATCTGGTTAGGGTCTCATCATATAGATACTATTATTTAATTAAAAAAATAATATGAAATTATTCATATTGGGTATTAAAGGCTTGGTATGGATAAAATTTTTTAATTATTAGAAAAAAATTAAAATCAATTGTCTATACCGAGTATTAATGGCCCGATAGAATAATATTTATTTTCTTTTTTTAAAAAATTTAAATTTGATTATCCATACTAAGCATTTATGGCTCAATATGGATAATCATGTTTATTTAATTTTCTATTTAAATAAAATAAAATACTTATAGTAATTATAATGGGCTCATTATGGATAATAATTGAATATCCATACTGGGTTGCTTATGGCCCAATATGTATAATATATTTAAAAATAATAATAATAATAATTGATTATCCATACTTGACGCATGACTCGCTCGGTATGAAAAATTTAGGTTATACATGTCAGCCTTCCCCTCCTTTCTCATTTCTTCATTTTTGTTTTTTCTCTACTTTTTCTCTTACATCATCTCTATTCTAAACCCTAGTCGCCCCAACCTTCCCACTTCACCGATCATTCGCCACTTTGGTAGTCAGGCTGTTCGTCGCCGACCATCACCGTTACCAATCTGCCACCAATTAGTCTTTTTTCCCTTTTCTCCTTTTTTTTTTTTTCCCTCTCTTCTGCTTCACCTTCTTCTTTTTCTTCTTTTCTTCTTTGTCTTCTATTCTTCTTCTTCTTCTTTCATCCTTGCGATTGCCAGACTTATTTCAATAGCGCGACCGCGGGAATGGTAGTTTGACTATCGTAATTTTTTTTTTCTTTTCTTATAATATTTTCACTTCTTTTCTTCTCTTGTAGCTGCCGTCGAGGACTATCGCCATCTGACACTATTGTATTTGCTGATCTATTACTCTTTCAATGTTCGACATGAAAAATAAGTGAATTTATTCTTGATTCCTCCTTGTGTAAGTTCTATTAAAGTTTGTAAAAACTTCTACATATGTCCTCAATGATTGTTCACTTTATCTCAAAATAACAATGTGATGTTTATATCATTCGTGTATTTTCAATGACTATGATAATGTGACTTATAGGACATTACTTTAATATCAGTCATTTCTATTGACCGAGGGACGAAAGTGAGATAAAAAGATTTAATGAATTTTATTTTGTTCCTATAGTTACTTGTCACAACAATTTGCAATTCGGAATTGCAACTATAATTATATGGAATATTGGATGATCGGGTATGTTAAGGGATTAAATATGCTTGAATAAATAAATTCCGTTAAATTTAGGACATAATAATGAACAAATTTACAATTTCTTGTATAGTAGTATAATTAAGATTTGAAGAAACAAGCCACATTAAATACATTATTATTCATAGGTCACACTAGGGGTGGTAAAAAGAGTTGGTGTGTTGGGTCGAGCTGAATTCGATTCGATTCGTTTATAAATTCGATCAATTCGACATGAATTTGTTTAAGAAACGGGTAAACAATTTTGGATTCGATACGAATTCGTTTATAAACAAATGACACGACAAGACACGACATGATTAATTTATTCGTTTATTACTAGGATCATAAAGGATTCTAACCCATTAATCTGTTAATTCGTTTTACCCATTTAATTCATTTAACCGGTTTAACTCATTTAATTCGTTTAACTAGTTTAACCTGTTTAACCTGTTTAACCGTTCAATTCATTTAACTTGTTTAATCTTAATAATATTTTAAACATAAATATAATAAATAATTTACAATTAAATATTTAAACACCAAATTCAACAGAATCAACACATAAAAATCAAATACCAAATTTAACAGAATCAACACGCAAAAACCAAATACCAAATTCAACAGAATGTCAGAATTATCCTATAAAAACCAAACACCAAATTTAACAGAATCAATACTTAAAAACCAAATCAACAACAGAATCTAACACATAAAAACCAACACATTAATTTTCAAAAAAAAAAAAAAAAAGTAAATTAAATCAACAACAAAATAAAATCAAATCATGCTTAAACTCAATGTAAATCCATGAAAATTAAATTTGCATAACATTATAGTCGTGTAGATGGTGGATCTAGTGGTGGAGCCGTGGATCTCATGGTGGACCGTGGAGAAGAGGCAGTGATCTTGAGAAGAAGTAGAGAATGGGTACTGACCGTAAGGAAAGAGGGGAGAACGGGCGGCTACCATGAGAAAGGAGGAGAGAACAAGCAGCGACCGTGAGAGAGAAGGGAAGAACGGCCAGCAACCGTGAGGGAGGAGGGAAGAAGGACCAGCGACCGTGAGGGAGGAGGGAAGATAGGACGACGATCGTGAATGATGAAAGGAGAACGGGCGGCAACTATGTGGAGAAAACAGCGATCGTGAGGGAGAAGGGGTGATTCTGCGGAATAGGTGGTGGGGTGTAGGTGTGGCTAGTGAAATGGGCTTGAATGGCCAAATGAGTTAGATTGTTTAGGTTTTGGATGAATATGTGTATATATATAAATGCATAATTGCACACTAACCCCTTTAATATGTTAAATTACAATTTATCTCTATTTTAATCATGTCAACTCACGATTCGTTTAAGCAAACACAATTCGATTCGTTTAAGCAATCCTAATTCGATTTATTTAATAAACAGGTTAAACGGGTTGACACGATTACGACACGAATTCATTTAACTTCAACCCATACCCATTTATTTTTTGTAAATTTGTGTCGACCCGTCATGTCGTAACATATATTGTCACCCTTAGGTCACACGGTGTACTTATATGTATAAATGCTTGTACTCCTTATCATAAAAGGGTTACCAATGTTTTCTCTATGAATTAGGTTTGGCTCATCTTGTGTAAGTGAGATATGTTGGGTTGTTATGTTGTTGGGTTAGGTCCACCTAAGATAACCCAAACCCATGACTTGATCCAAATAAAATAGATTTAAATAGGAAGAAGTAACTGCTAGCGATTACTGGGGGCCATCAGAAAGTAACTGCCACCTTTATAAATACATGTATTTCATTTTGTAAAGGAAGATGAGAAATTGTTTTTACATCATACATGCAAACATAGAAAAAAGAGCAAAAAGAGAGAGAATATATGACAAAATTCTTACACCGTGTTTTGAGGGCTAGGTCTTGTAATTGGTGATCAAATTCCAACTAGTTGAACAATCCAAAGGATCCAGAAGATTTTCTACTGTGCATAAACAAGTACGCTTTTGGTTTCGTTTTACTGTTTTGATGATTTATATACCGCCGATGAATGTTTTCAAGGAAGAGACAAAAGAAACAAGAACCCAGTTGACAGATAAATATTCTTTATTCTTTGTTCTTTGTACATTAATTGCAAACAAAAACCCATGTGCTGCTCTATGTAAACAAAACAGATAATTGCAAACAAAACAGGAAAATAAAAAAAAGACCAACGAGCTGGTCTGTTTGCGACTCTATTTTTATGTCTAAAGCAGAGTCGCAGCAAAGGGAAGAAAAACGAGCAGTAGCAAAGGAACAAGAAAACCAATATCAACTTGAAAACCAAGAAAACCAATCTCAATTTGAAAACCAAGCAAAACACAGGGAAGCAAGAAACGACACGCAAGAACAGTTCGCGATCTTGAACTGAATAGTTCGCCTTAACGGTTGCAAACTAACAGTTCATGATCGTTATCGCAAACTGAATAGTTCGTGACATGATCGCGAACTAAACAGAGAAGCAAATAGACTAAGGATGCAAATAAGCAGTTGTTCGACGATTAAGGGGTGCAGACAAGCAGATTAAGGGTGGATCATTGAGAAGCAAACAAAGAAGCAGTTGTTTGGCGAGCAAAATTTACAAAATTCAATTCAATGGTTCTCGAATTAAGAGTGCATTTAAGAATGCGATTAAAATAGAGATGAGTGAACACAGGAGTTGTGTTGAGTCGGGGTTGTTGACTTCGAAGGCAGAGAATATAGCATGTAATATGCAAGGAAAGAATGGCTGTCATTGGAAATAAGTTTGGGAATGTTGGAAAGACGTCAGTCATTTAATAAAGGGCAATATTAACTTTTTACTCATGAAGGTGCTGATAAAACTCAAATAAGTTTGGTGCTAGTGAAACAAGTCATTAGTCATTAGGCGTTATTTGATAGGATTTACACTGAGGAGAAATTCTTGGATTTAGAACTACGTGTGGGCATCTATCAAGTTCAGTTGAAAATTTCAGCTCATCCTAATCCAATATAATTGTCAACTCAATCCATCTTAGTTTTTTATTTTTTAAATTTAACCCAACCTAACCCGATTAAAAGTGATCGAATTTGGTTGGTTTGTCAGGTTGGAATGTAGATGTCCACCCTTAATATGAAGAATCGGCACACACACATAGACACACATACACAATGATTTTTCAATAATAGCTTTTTATAATGTATATTTTAAGCATATTTGGTGAAATTTAATGAACTTTTATTTTTTTAATATAATTTTTCACATGGATGATGACTATAACAAACTAGACTTGTAAAAAAAAAATTATAGATTTTTCCTATGTAGAGTTATTTTTTTCCCACTTTTTGGAAGATAAACTATTAGACAATAGGTAAAAACATTAGAAAAATAGTTCATGAATCCAAAAATCTTTAATTATTTTTTTTCAAAAATATTATTTAACTTTCTTATAATGCATATTAAATGCTTATCAACATATATAAAATTCCATGAAAAGTGTTTGTTATGTTAAACTAAGGGAGTTCATCATAGGAAAATTACCTCAACTTCGATGTGCTTGTAATAATTAAAAGCTCATGGAATTTTTGGTACATTTCAGAAAAAATATCCTAGAGAGTATTTGTGAAAAGCGAAATAATAACGAATAAAAAAAAAAAAAAGAGAAAAATTCAGTCACACACAAGAACACCAAGTTTACGTGGTTCGGCAAAAGCTGCCTACATCCACGGGATGTGATCTAGAAAATTCAATGATGGAAAAAAAAATAGTACAAGATTAATAACTCAAGTCTAAACTCAAACCCAAGCCCTGAACCCTTGTACACCCTCTCTCAGCTCACTTCTCTCTAATTCCCAAGAGGAGAGAAAAATTACATACATCCTATCTCTCCAAGCAGCCAACATATATGACCACAAAACATATGCTAAATACAGGTACAATAAGTAGACAAGATATGGAAAATTTCTAACTCTTATAAAATTCCAACTCCTGAAGAAAAAAAAAAATAAAGGACATTACAAATAGAATTATATAACAGAGCTCTAAAGCATAAATGTAATGATAAGAGTGTGAACGTGATCCATCTCAGAATGCTGAAACTGATCCTTGAGTTCCCTTGCTTTGTTATACAATTGAGCCAAAATTGAATATTGACTATTCGGCTGTCCTTGAACCATTTTTATGGAGAGTTCTTGTAAGATTTAAATGTAGCAACCTACGATCATTGATTAGCATAAAAAACGCTGTTTATGAATTTAAAAAGAAATTAATGAAAATTAAGAATAAATTGCAGATACAAAAGTGAAAAACAACTCCAGAGCAGTTTCATCAAGCAAATTGACAGTCAGCTGCTTGAAAACTAACGTTTGTATAGAATGCTCTAGAGCAGTTTCATCAAGCAAAACAATATTTAGATGCTAACGAGTAGGTACTACATACCACTCTTCCATTAATTTTCACCAAGCAAAACAACTCCAGCACCAGCTTGATCTTCAAGATCCTTTGGAGGCACAATCATACTCACTGGTCACCTAACTCTTTTGAAGCAACAATGCTATTATGATGTAAAGGTAAGCATAGCAGTGAATACTGCAGACATGAAAGACCCTATTCTTTGGCAGAAAATGAGACGCAATTATCACGAACCACATCAAAAACTTGTCTAACTCCAATTAAAATGTGAATGTTGAGTTCAATCTTCTTTCGAAAATCCGTCATTCTGTAATTTATATTTTGTAAAAGAAAAAGAAAAGAAATCATGTTAATATAAAAAGGTATTCAAGATAACACGTGAATTGCATCCTAAGATGTTTTCTTCGTTTTAATCTAACAAAATGACTACAATCCAAAAATATGCTTTTAGGGCATCTCAATTCTCTATAATATAGAAGTGAAAATGCAATTTTTTTGGACTTTCTTTTTAAACAATTAAATGCTTTAGTTGACCATATACTCTATTATATTTAATTTATTGATCTATTTTAAAATGTTCTTGGATATATTCATTTGACATTAACAAAAACAATTCAATCGTAGTAGTGTTAAGAAAAACCCGCAAAATTCAATAGTGATATTACAGGCAGCAATGAAAACTTGTTATTTATAAAGCAGAGCATTTAGAAACTGAACACAAGATTAAGTAAAATAACTAATAAAATCACAGTTTAATGTAGTTATTTTCAATTTTTATTTAATTAATTGCTGCAAATTGTATGAATTTTTTCAACTAATCTATAAGCAAGTCTGTAAAAATTATAATAGTTCAAATCTCAATTTAATCAATAACCAATTACCTGCACCGTTCAACTCAATAGTCTCAAATTCATTGGGCAAACAGTAATTGAAAACTCAATCAAACAAAAACTCGAATTCAAGATTTATCAAAAATCTTCAACATCAAGACATGAATTTCGAGACATATCAAAAACCTTCATAATTATTTCAACAGCAGCATCAATGCATTTGTATTTCCCAGCATCAAAACTCATGCAACAAGGAAAAATGAAAATGAAATTCATTGTTAAGGTTGTTTGACTTTTATATTTCCTACCATAAAAAATTTCATCAATTAACTGAAAAGCAAAAAATTAATTATATGATGAAGACGATTAATACCATTTTGTTCATCTACTTGCTTAAGAAAAGTAGCATAGTTTCTCATATATACATATTGAAAAAATATATATATATATATCCTGGATCTAGCGACCAAATTGACAAACTTAAATTTAGAATATTTTTTTGGTAATGCACGTGTTACTAATCATTAAAATGCTGTGAGTCAAAATTTATTTAAAAAATTGTGCCATGGATTGTTAAAATTATATCTAAGCATCACTATAAAATGAAAATATTGAATGGGTAAAAGACAGGTAAGAAGCTGACTAAGGATGATCGTGGCATCAGGAAAGGAACAGAGCTCAACAAAGGCAACAAGAAGCCAACAATAATGCTCAACGCAGAGCAGGACAATATTTATGCACAAAAATATCACTTCCATCTATCAGACAATAACTTAATACCCAAGAACGTCATCTAACCATACACAAAAGCTTGGCAGTTATGCACAAGATTGGATATTGTAACATGCCTTGGTTTACAAGAAAATGTTGCAGTAAACAATTTGTGCGCAGTCAGTGCAGTATATTAATAATATTATAGACTATACGATGTCAGAAATTGAAAACAAAATTAGAAAAAATATAGGAATAAAAATTTGTTTAGAAGCCAAGAAAATAACATAAATTGTGTTTAGTAATAAACAGAACAAAAATTGGATGAAACCTAAGAATTTAACAGTTTGAAAGTAAAAAAGCAATGCAAGTTTAGAAGCACATGATGTGGTGGTTACCGTTATTGGTCCAAACGTTCCATCAACCTTCTTCTTCTTCTTCTTCTTCTTCATAATCGATGCTTTCCTTATCGTCGATGTATTCCATTTCATCTTCTTCCTCTTGGGGACACTGGATGAAGAGAGAAGAATCAGAATTCACCATTACATGAAAACTTAGATGTAAATTTCTAGCTAATTATTCAAAGAATATATTCAGATACCTTGGCATAGAAAAGAAAACCAAAAAAAAAAAATGAAATGCGAAGGAGAGTGAGGAAATTTGATGAAGCTATGCGTACCTTCTCCATATTTTGCTGAGCTATAGCAGTTGTAAGGTGCTGTGTTATGGAAGTATTAAGGTCACCTTCCCAACAACCTTCTGTTTCTCCTATTTGTAGAGTGTGTAGCCTGGGTGTTCTTAACTCTCCCCGAGAAAAAATCTTCACATTTGGACATCGATTCACAACTACTTTCTGTAGGGATGGAAATTCAATTGTGCAAGTCCCTGAGTAGAAGATTGAAAGGCTTGGTAAATCATCAAGTCCTAAATATTTCAGCTGTTTGAAAATGATCCGATCTTCCTCTTCATCACCCTTATGTGTTATGATCTCTTTTATCTTTTCGCACTTGATTACATCCATTCTTGTAAGTTGCACCAGACTTCTAGCTGTTGAGGGTGCCATTAAATTGAGCAATTCATCACAATTTGACACTTCCAAAGTTGTCAAATTTCTGAGAGACATTGTCGATGGAACTAAACTTCGTAGGTTCCCACATTTGGATACTTTTAGAGTTGTCAAATTTTGAAAAGCTTTATCAGATTCAGAATATTCCTCCCACAGAAGGGAGTCAGACAACTGACAAAATTCTAAGAAGCTCAATTTATTAGGTGACTCGAAATGTTTTCCCTTACAAACAAGCCCTTCGCACAAGAATAAATCCTTGAACATACCATTATAAATAGCAAGTGATATATTGTTGGGCATTTTGCAGAGGAAACAAGAAGGGCAAATAGCAGCTTCTGTAAAGGGGCCTGACAACTCAAGGTAATTTAGCATGCACGAATACTTCGAAAACATTTCACACGACATGTCTTTCACAACACAATTCCAATCCAACCTCACCCGTTTCAAGCAAGGGAATGCAATCTGAAAAATAAACCAAATTAGTAACTTATTTTAGGTTCAATATTATTAAGTAAACATGCATTTTGAAAATTCAAAAGCATTGTAATTTCACTTTTAAATAATCCAAAGAGTTTTAGGTCAATTAAATATTATGATCGTGATAATCCAAACTAATTTAAAGTTCTCCATGCCCGTAACTTGATTTTTTTATGTAATTTGATACCAAAATTTATTTGGTAGTTGACCTCTATAGCACATTTTGACCAAGGACTTTAAAACTAACCATTGTACTGAAAATTAATATATTATTAATAAAGCTTAAAGCCACGTTTCAAATATATTGTTGAATTGTGTCAAAATTAAACCAATATTATTTTACAATATGCTTAAAAACGAATATATATAATTGAAGTTAAGTTGCCGTAGATGATCTTTCTAAACTATGCTATACATGATCTTTCTAAACTATCATTCTAGCATGTGATCTGCTCGTATTTTCACTAAAAGTTAAGGGAAAATTAAGTTTCAATCAGAATCAGAATTTGATTTTCCAGATTTTTGAACTAGTCCATAATGTTGGTTGTAGAACTATAACATTTTTGCAGAAATTTTATAAAAATAAGTTGTTAGGGTTCATACCTTATCAATCAAGAACAGGGGCTGTCCACTTGGGATATCATGTTGACTCTCCTCTTGAATTTGAAATTCTGAAGCAAGCATCTCCACTTCATGGCAACTCCACACTGTTAACGTCTCTAACATTGGCCATTTTGAAATGTATAAACCTGAATGGAGACGTTTAAGTCTTGATAGATTCTTCAGCTCTAGCTTTGTTAATCGAGGAAACACAAATTCAGGGACTGCTTCCACGTCATCTTCCTTGGTAATAATTTCCTCCATCATGCAAGAAACAATATGCAGCTCTTCAAGTTGATCAAGACCTCTAGCTACAGAGGCTGGAAAGAGGCTTTTCAGACATTCACAGAAGTAAACTGATAGCGAATGTAGATTCTGGGAAGATAGAATGACCTGAGAGTCCATATTCCATACATGTTTCAGCTTTGGCAAATTATCTAAACGTAATGTTTTCAATTGAGCTGCAGCGATACCATGTGTGTTCTTGCCACCAGAAGCTTCTGGTTCAAATATCTCTTCTACTGAATCACATTTTTTTACCATGAATTTGTCTAGTCTTTGTAGTCTTCCAAGCATATTAGATGGAAAAACACTAAATAACTTATTACAACCATGTAGACGAAATAATTCTAATTCACAAAAGGAATCCGAATCGAGCTGATCGTGCCATATTTTTCTTATGTTATCCATCTGCTCCATTCTCAGTTTCTTTAAATTAGAAAGTTTCACCTGAAGAATTCCATTAATTTTTGCATAAGTAACAACCCATTATTTTCAAATTAAATGAAACATAGTTATGTGATGATAAATCAAACTTATATTCTAATTAAAGAAAAGCAAAAGCTATCCAATAGTGAGTGAACAAAGAAGAAAGACATTGAAGCAAAAAGAAGAACAAATTACCTTTTCATCAAAGAAAGGTTGAATGTTAGCCCGGAGCTTCTCCTCTGAGTTCATTCCACTACATTTGGCGGTTTCAGTCATATTTGCATATAGAGAATTGGAGATGAATGTTTCCATATTTGGGCAATCCTCAATCCACAGATGCAACAAGGAAGACAAATCAATTGAAATCCCAATAAAGTCGCAGAACCTTGTAAGTTTTGGAAGATCATGAAGTTTCAGTTTGTGTAGTTTACGAAACAACACCTGACTTGGCATTTCTTCTTCTGTAACTACAACCACCTCCATAACCTTACAATTGATTATCTCAAGCTGCTCAAGTTGGTATAGACTTTCAACCATAGAAGATGAAAATACAAATTTCAAATTACACAAACCGCAAATGGCCAAGAATATTAAATTGTGAAGATAAGAAGATGTTGCCAGAGATTGGTTGCTCCATATCACTTCAGAGCTAACAGATTTCAGTACCAAGCCATATAAGGAGGGTAGGGAAACCTACACATGAATAATTGTTGTATGAGCAACCTATTCGACTAACTTTATCAATTATAGCTCTTTCGGTTTTGTTAATACTAAAATAATTAGGTAATGAGGTTCTTCAGTCATTCAAAACAAGTACAGAACATCTCATTTGTTGGAGAATGACTGAAGACTCTCAATTGCATTAAAACTCTTGCATTATTGTTAACAAAATAAAGTCAGAGCTATGGAAATTCCAAGTCCTAAGAATTTTGAAGCATCAAGTCGTATAAACTTATTGATTTTCTAACTGTTACATAGAAACAAAAAAGAAAAGTCACCTGTTTGTCCAAGAGATGATGTACGCCATTGCAAGAGTTTGTTTCTTCCTGTTCTGTGTTAACTACGATGGCCTCACATGTTAAGCCAGAGAAAAATGTATTGAGCTTAGGACAATCTATAATTCTAATTCCACTCAAGGAGGGGAATTCAACAGAATTTCCAGAGCCAAATCTTGTGAGTTTTGGAAGTCCTTTCAGCTCCAGATAGCTTAATTTAGGGAAAATCTTCCCAATTGAACGTTCTTCTCTTGAAAATTCTTCCATGTTAAATATTGCCTCCGTTGACTCACAATTCCGTATCGTAAATTCTTGTAGTTGCACAAAACTTTTAACCATACAATATGGAAAAAGGAATTTCCGACCATTAAACTTCTCCACAGTCAACTCCACTAAAGTTTGAAAATAAGAAGGCTCAGCTATGAGTTGATTAAGACATGTGCTCTCAATGTTAAATGAGGACAATTTCAAATTCTTCAACGTTGGGAGAAGAACCTGCAGACACAATTTTACTTTTTATTTGAGGATTTAAAAGTAAGGTTTATATACACTAAATGATATATCTTCTATCTTTTGACTTGTAAACCCCATAATAATTTAAAAGAAAAAACGAAAAATGAACAGGAAGTGCAAGAAAACATACATTTTGACTGAAGAAAGCAATGAAATTGTCCGGATTATCTTCAGAAAGGATTTCTTGGAATTCCATATCAGGTGTAAGCCTGTTTAAACCAAATCTCATAAGACGTGGTAGGCATTGTAGTGTCATGGTGTGCAATTGAGTGAACTCAATCTTACTAGTCTGTTCACTTTTCTGGACTTGTCTGCTTTTCACAAAAACAATCTCTTCTAGATTATTGCAGTGAGCTACTTCGATTTCTTGAAGCTGCAAAAGGTTTCCAGCCATGGGCAATGCAAGATGCTTCAATTTATCACATTTTCCAATTTTAATGACTTTTAAGTGGCTAAAAGACTCCACTGTAAGTTGGCCATGATAGCTCTTCTCCAAGTTGATCAAATTTTGAAGGACTAGAGACTCTAGCCTATTGGAAAAGACATTGCATGGTCCCGGTTTTTCTGAGTTGACAATATATTGTATTTGGGGAGCATTTTGTATATGAAGATGCTTCAATTGTTGGAAACCTTCCCTATCAAGTTCTTGTAGAACATTCTCAACACTCATGGGTTCATCTAGGTGACGATCTTCAACTCTTTTCAACAATGATTCATCTAGGTGAAGATCTTCAACTCTTTTCAACAATGATTTAATCCCATTACTCAAAGAAAACCTATTGTTTAATTTGAGTTTCAATGTCCTCGAGGTTTCATATTTATTGGACCATTTCCACATATCTCCAAATTCATATTTACTGGGCCATTTCCACACATCTCCAATAAATATTATATATCTTTCCAACTTCCCAAAGAACAAGTCGTGAGGTATAATCTGAGCTTCACAGACATGTATTTCTAAGATTGTCAAGTTAGACAATTTCTTTAACTCAGCAAGACTAGCATTACTTTGTCCTTCAACATCCCATTGAACAAAACTGTTGCCTATATAGAGTTCTTCTAACCGTGTCAAGCTTGATAAGACATTTGGTGGGATTACTTTGAGTTTAGAACAATTGTTCAAATCTAACAATCTTAAATGAGTCAATTGTCTAATTTCTTCAGGTAATTGTTCAAATCTAGAATCTAAAAAGCTTAGGATTTCTAATTTTTTTAACCCTCTGACAACTGATATATCTCCGATCGAGCAATTATCCAAACATAAAGTTTGAAGATTTGTTAGCAGGCAAAGTGATGAAGGTAGGGATGACAAATTAAATCCAGTCAAATCTAGAACTTTGAGTTCTTTCACCCCATCGAAAAAGACATCCGGGATTTGTAAAGAAGGCTGTTCTGTTGCCAAACAAAGGAATTCCAATTTTGGAAATTCCAACCTTTCAGGAAGCCCATCAATAAATTGGTAGTTACTAGAAATAGTAGTTGAAGCTTTGGGCAGTTCTTCCTCCAGCAGTTTTTTCATGCCAGTAACGCTGTGAATATTAAACATGAGCTTATCATTGGATGATGAAATGGCAACATCATAGATGATGTCATGCATTTTAACGTCACCAGTACCATCACCATCCAACAACAAACATGAAGCTTTGAGATTATTGATCAATGTATGCATCCTATTCCTTGCATCTTCCATTGTATCAACATCTTTAAACAAACCCAAACCCATACCATATTTGAACAAGTCATGGGTCCCTACATAACGTGTGCTGTCTAGACAACAAGTACAAAGTAGGAACAATGACTGTTCCTCTGGCCCCAAAACTTTGTAACTCAATTCTATGGTTGAGTACACACCTTCCTCCATTCCTTTGATGTGCTTTGGTTTAGACTTTCTAAGCCATTGCAAAGCAGTCTTCCATTCAGAAAGATCTTTATTTTTCAAGGCATTTGCAACTGTTTTAATTGCAATCGGCAAGCCAGCACATTTCTCAACTATCTCAACTGCAATAGAGTTGAAATCAGGTTCTTCTTTAGAATGATTAACAGTCTTCCAAAATAAATCTGTTGCTTCTACATCCGATAGAATGTCAACCATGAAATTCTTTTGGGTATTCATATCATTGCGTAATACATCTAGATCTCTAGATGTCAACAATAGTTTGCATTTCCTTTGATTAGCATTTCTTCCTCTTTGGTCGACTTGTGTGACACTTGGCTCCTCATCATTCCAAAATGGAATCCCAACAGCATCCAGATCAAGTTTCTTCCAAATGTTATCTAAAATTAATAGAACACTAGTTTCATTCTTCAACCTCATATGTAATTGAGCAGCTCTTTCAGACGATGTCTCCTTGTGATATTTCATAGTCAGTCCATCGGCAATTTTTTTTTGAATATCTACGATGTCAGAAGTCTGTTCTGCCTCAACCATAACTACCACATCAAATAACTTTTTTTCTTTGACATAAGCAGCAACTCTTTTGACAAGTGTGGTTTTACCCACACCCCCCATGCCATACACTCCAATCAAGTTGACACCTTCTTCCACTAATGCCTCCATGATCTTCTCAAAAACCGGTGTTCTTGAACTAAATTCTTCATAGCCTCTGGTATACATGGATACTGTCCGTTCAATGGGAGCAAGGTATGAAATTTTCTTAAATTCTCCTTTCTCGAGAAGCTTGACCCCATCCTCTGCCGTCTTCTCTGCTTTCTTGCTAAGAGAGTAACGCGTCATCAGATTGCAGCAGAATCCAAGAGAACACAGCTTCCCTACTTTGTCTTTCTCATCAATAATAGGTTTCACATCCTTTTCAGCAAACTTCTTGACCCTTTCAATCCATTCCTCAACACCATTTTCGATCTGTTCGCATTGTCTCTTAGCCTCATCAACAGAATTCTTCACCATGTCTCTTTTATTAGTCAGCTCCTGAAGGATTTCCGTCAGCTTCTCCATGTTGCTCTCATATTTGAACGGATAACATATGTGCTTTAGAATGGGAGCGACCGACAGCTCTACCACTTTTGCTGCAATTGAAGTGACTATTTCCGCCATTTCTTGGTTCTTATCTCTCTCTCCCTCTCTTTGTTAACTTAACAAAGTGACTAACAATAAGGTTTCTCTCTTTTTCTTAACTCACTCTCTCACTAAATTTTCTCACTTTTTTTTAGCACTCTCTTTATAACAAACTGAAGATATATAGATATATATATATATATATATATAAATGAATGTTGAAAGCTAATAAAATAAGAAGCAAAGCAAATTTAGAAGTCCTTTCTTTTTTTTTTTTTTTTTTGAAATGTGAAAATGAATGCTGAAAACTAATAAAATAAGAAACAAAGCAAATTTAGCAACTTATAATACAAAATGAAACGAACTAATTGAAGTTGCAGAGTGAATGACAGTAAATTTCCTTTCTTTTTTTTTTTTTTTTTTCTGGAAAAACACTCTCTAATTGATGGTGCAGTGTGAATAATAACGATTTTTTTTTTTTTTTAAGTTGCAAGGTGAAGAACTAACTGAAGATGATAATATACATGTATATATATTTGATGACAAAGAGAATGTTAATCTTTTTTTTTTTTTGGGAAATGTTAAAGTGAATTCTGAAAGCTAATAAAATAAGAAACAAAGCAAATTTAGCAACTTATAATACAAAATAAAACAGACTAATTGAAGTTGCAAAGCGAATAACAATAATTTTTTTTTTTTTTTTTTAAGTTGCAAGATGAAGAACAAACTGAAAATGATAATATATGTATATATATATATATATATATATTTTTTTTATGACAAAGAGAACGTAATTTTTTTTTATTTTTTTTTTAAATGTGAAAGTGAATGTTGAAAAGCTAATAAAATAAGAAACGAAGCAAATTTAGCAACGCATAATACAAAATGAAACAAACTAATTGAAGTTGCAGAGTGAATAACAATAAAATATCTTTTTTTTTTTTCTTTTTTTTTGAAGTTGCAAGGTGAAGAACAAGCTGAAGATGATAAGATATGTGTATATATATTCATTCTATGACAAAGAGTACATAAATCCTTTTTTTTTTTTTTTTGAAATATGAAAGTGAATACTGAAAGCTAATAAAATCAGAAACGAAGCAAATTTAGTAACGTATAATACAAAATGAAACAGGCTAATTGAAGTTGCGAAGTGAATAACAATAAGTTTTTTATTTTTATTTATTTATTTTTTTTTTTTCAAGGTGAAGAACAAACTGAAGATGATAATATATATGTATTTTATGACACAATAATTTTTTTTTCTCTTTTATAATATGAAGGTGGATACTTTGCAAAGCAAATATATTAAGAAACAAGCAAATTTAGCAACGTATAATACAAAATAAAATAGACTTATTAAAGTTGAAAAAAAAAAAGCGGGAACAAAACACACCTCTCTCTATAGCTAGAGATCTGAGCTTTGGCTTTGTGAGGATCACGAATGCAAAATAACAGCTTTCAATTTGAGAGAAGATTTTAAAAATCAAGCACACAAATAGCCAAAGACGATATGAAGTCAAAGAAGAATAGTGCGAAGACAGATCGATGCATGCGTTATTGGGATTCTACTTTTTTTATATGCATCCCATGGATGCTGTCATTTTGAAAATCTTACAGGTGAATTACAACCATCCATTGTGTTGGAAAGTTATTGATCCAACACAGTGGAATTTATTATTCAACCGTCATGATTGGTAGTCGCAACAATCACAAGTGACAGTCCTGTGTTTGGAATTGAACCCTTTGTTTCATCTACTATTCTTAAAGTCTTATAATGAGTCAGTCAATGCACAAATCTACTTCAACTCTTCTCATTAATGCAAATTAAGATGGAAATCTTTTTAATTACCACTGAAAAAAGCGCGAATTAATTGCAC
Source organism: Dimocarpus longan (assembly GCA_022984855.1). Lineage (NCBI taxonomy): Eukaryota > Viridiplantae > Streptophyta > Magnoliopsida > Sapindales > Sapindaceae > Dimocarpus > Dimocarpus longan. Next base: position 3,841,089 of record CM041026.1, read on the forward strand.
AACTAACATTCATCAAGGAGTTGAATTTCGAAAACTCAGATTTTTTTGTGGTGCTATTTATTGGGATTTTCACGTTAGAGCTAAGTATTGTATACATTCATGTACAACTTATGAATCCGGTCTATGTTGTCGCGTCGCTTTCCAGACTTTCTCGATCGTTCTTTTGTGTGGTGATAATTGAATTCGGAAAAATCAATTATCTGCAAGTATGAATCCAATTACATTTAAATCCAATCTCAAATAGGGAATACATATGGTTGAGTAATACAAACTTTATAAAATATGAGACCGAAGGAATCTAAATTTGGATTTGATCTGAGCTATTCGAAACTGACTCATATTTGAAAAGTATTAGAATTCAAATTTGAAAAAAAAAAAAAAAAAGTTCTAAAAAATTTTGATAAATTCAAAATTTTTAAGAAATTGTGCATAAAATATTAACTAATTGCTTACATGGAAATGCATGTTCGTATTGAATTGTAGAATATGCATGTCCGGATAATTTACGTACACTTTTATCTTTGAGTAGGATGGAATTAAAACATTTTAACTCAAATGGAGGAAAGAAAATTCAAGGGCGGAGCTAGGATTTCGTCGACTGATTTTTATAAGTGGGAACATTAATATCGCTTGTTAAAAATTTCATGGACAAATTTTCAAAAGTTGAAATGTTAAAAAATAAAATGAAACGTTAATATTATATATTACAGAAAATGAACGGGCCTATGAGATTTTAATCTTGTCGTAAAATTCTTGAGATTTAAAATTTGTTGTAAAGTCTTCTAGCTCTTAATTATTTTGTAAAATCCATCTATTGTCAACTGTTTGTCATTTCAAATTAAGTTTATATAACTTATTTTATATCGAGTTATATTTTAAAAAATCATCATATTCATAATATCTTTCTATAACTAATGTAAACACATAAAATTTAGACCTTAAAAAACTAATAATATATATACACACACAAATATAATTACAAAACATTTAAAAATACCTTTATTAATTAGTATATATATAAATAAATAAACATTTGAATCATAAAACTAAAAGAATAGTTTATAAAATTATTAAAATAATCTAATAAAATAAAAAACAGAAATAACGAAAGTTTAGGCAGTCTTAAAAGGGGTAAGTTTTGTCTGTGGTTTAAATAGGAAGGAATAAATTATTGATAGAGATTATTTTACTAAAATAATGGTAAAAATTTGAGTGAAAAAATAGAAAATATTGAACTTGTAATTTCCTGAATTGTATTGGAAATTGAAAGTTGGTTGAAATACGAGTAAAATAGAGATTATTTTACTTATAGTACAATTATAATAAAATACAACAGATGGGACCACTTAGTGAGTTTTGATTGGCTGGGGGGGCATAGCCCCTGTGGACCCCCTCACTCTTCCGTCATTGAGACAAGTAGTATAAATTTACTACGAATTGATCGGTGTTTTCTAGACCTAAATTAATTATAACAAAACAAAAGATGATTAATTATTTTTAACGTTATATTAAAATATTATAACAATAAAAGAAATCATGTTTAAAAGAATAACAGGTTAGAAAATATATATATGCGCTCCAGTAAGATGGAAGATAAAAATGGAGAAAACCAGTCATGACATGTTATTTGTTTTTATTATGTTGTACATGTGCAATTCATGGACGTTGTCATATTTTAAATTTGACACAAGTGATTACAAACGTCCATCGATGAAAAGTTAATTATCAAACATAGTGAAATTGAATTAGTCATCGACGTGATTTTAACCACAGGTAGCAGCCTTACATAGGCATCAAAGCATATCAGCATCTGTGACATGTCTAGTGGAAGATACGATAGTCTCATCTATGCATATAGCAAAGTAGTTGATGATCTTTCATGCCTTCAATATTTGGTACGTAGGCCAGGACTCATGCTCTAATAACTACTGCTACAATTTTTGTTAGACTTAATCTAAAGAATAGATAACGACTCAAACCACAGGTAGCATTCTTACATAGGCATCAAAGCATATCAGCACATGTAACACTTCTAGTGGTAGACATAAAGTCATCTCATAAATGCATATAATAAAGTTGTTGAGGATCTTTAATGCCTTAAATACTTGGTAGGCCATGACTCATGCTCTGATAACTACTGCTACAATTTTTGTTAGACTTAATCTAAAGAACAGATAATGACTAAAACCCTAGTCTGATGATTGAGATATAAGAAATGAAATTAAATATTAGGGTTATTATCAATTTCCCCCCTGAAATCGAAACTAATATCAAACCACCACTGGTTTTGAAATTATTAGCTAAAATAGTCCTATCGTTAATTGAAATAGTAAAATGATAAAAAAAAGTGACGGATCCGTGAAATTCGAGGGTAAAATGGTCATTGAGATTTGAATCCATACTGGATTCTAGCTGGATCCCTCAGAGTATGCCACGTGTAGCATCAAATAATTAATAACATTAAAAATTTTCATTAAAAAAAAAAAAAAAAAACTAAACATACTAATATCAATCACATCTCTCTCTCTCTCTCCCTTCTTCTTCTTCTTCTTCTTCTTCTTCTGCTCTCTGTCTCTCTCTCTTTTTCGAACACAGATGGTTTCCGTCTCTCTCTCTTCATCTCCTTCTCCTTCTTCTTCTTCTCTTACTCTTCTTCTTCGAACCCAAATGTTCAAAACCCACCAACTCACTGTCACCATTCAACTTTATCACCACCCACCCACCATCAAAACCCACCTTAACCCACTGTCGCCGCCGTCTGCTCTTATGTCGTCATCGAGCTTCTTGGACTAGGGTCGCTTTTCTCAGCGGTGCGTCGGAGCTTCGGCTCTCTGCCCACCAGGGGATCGTCGAATCTGTGGGTGTCTGTTGACTGGGACGGTGGGTCGATTCAGAGTAAGTGTACCCGTAACAGTAGTCGTGTGGTGGCGGTGGTTTTAGCTATGGGGAGAGACGGAATGTACCCGTCGTTTTTGGGGTTGTATATGGGTCGGAGTTGGGTGATTGTCAAAGCCAACAAGGCTTCCACCACTGCCCAGAAATGTGGTAGGTGTCCGGTAAGGTGAGCAAAGCCTCCACCACTGCCCAGAAAAGCTCAACAAAAAGAGGAGAAGAAGAAGAAGAAGAAGTTGGTCGATATTCCAGAGGAGTTTGTTCGTGTTTGGCAGTTTGGCTATGATGAATGTGGGGTAGCTTTTGAGGAGGACTGTTTTTGTTTTTGTGTGTATTTATGGTTTTTTATGTGTAGACTGATGTTTTTTGTATGGATTCTGAGTGTGTAGACTGATGTTTTTTGTGTGTATTTGTGGTTTTTTTATGTGTAGACCGATGTTTTTTGTATGGATTATGATTACAAAATTGGCTTCGTTTGGATAACAGGATTCTAGAATCCATGGGTACATTTTTTTTACCCATGTTGATTGATCGAATAATGTTGGTGTTGTTATGTTTTTATTTATTTAAAGTTTTTAAGTTAATGATCCAGATCTGGGTTCTTTTAGTTTTTCACTAATTTTTTTATTTTTTCACTAATTCATTTTTTAAACCGATCCAATTTTTTTTATTTAATTTCTTCAGATTTTTTAAATTAAAAAAAAAAATTGATGGTGGAGATTCCACTTATTTTTATAATTTTTTAATTATTATTTATTAATTAATTTTTAATCAAATATTTAATTAGTTTTTTTCCATTTTAATTATTTTTAAATTTGTTAATCTTTTTTAAATGAAAGGTATGGGTATTTTGGTCTTTTAATGTTTTTTGTCATAAAACCACTGATATTTAAATGAAAACCGCTTTTGGGAGACGGTAAGGGGTTTTTTGGCTAATATTTTTAAAAGTTAGGGTGAATTGATATTATTTTTGTTTTCAGGAGGTTTTTTAGATTTTTCCCTAAATATTATGAGAAGGATTCGTGGGTTATAGTTGTTAAAACTGTATTAATATATGTGTTATGACATATGTTAAAATTTATAGAAATAAGAAAATATGTATATATATATTATTTTAAACATAAAAATCGTGAAAGTTATAAAAAATGATTATTCTAAAAAAGGAAAATTTGTTTTTACTCACATTTTTTCTAAAAAGAAAAAAAATTATTTTTACCCACTTTTTTTAAAAAATTTGTTTTTAATCATTCAAACAAATTAATTACGCTCTATAACCAAACTACGCATATTACCCCTGCATACCTTGTTTTCCTCCTTCATTGCTCATGGTAAAAGATATTTAGCTTACTTTGTTGATTGTTTGAGTTTTATTGAGAATTTTTTTTAAGATTTTTTTGTAATTTTTCTAGTTTTTTTGTGTTTTAGATGTTTAGGGTTAGATTTGATTGAACTTGGTTGATATTGACACCGTTTTTTGGTCAATCCGGTTCTTGAAACCCAATACCTACGAAACAACAAATAACAAAGAGAAATATGAAAAACTAGGACCAAAACGGGTAGTATACACTGATTTTTACATGGTTCGACAAAGTAATAGCCTACGTCCACGACTGTTACTCCTATTTCTATAGAGTAGCAGTATATATTTTCTTCTTCTGTTTTTTTACAATGAATTTGATCCCCTATTTATAGATGGAGATGTTACAATTTGAATTGATTTCATAATCTTACAAATAAGGTAAAAAATAAAACACATTAATTAAAATAATATCTTCTAAGATTTTCTCCACCATATCAGCAACGATTGTCATGAATGTCATAATTTGATTTACATGAAAATAGGCAAGTTGACTCCTTCCTTAACTTAATCACCCCAGGCTTCTAGAAGGTCAACTAGTAAAATTTAACGATCACTTTGGACGAGCATATTATTCAGGAGATCAGATATTATCATATTACTCGCAGCGAGCAGATGAGAAGATAAACAATCAACCTATGACTTGTCAAGCATCTAGGAATAGACCATGGCATTTGGTCGCACAACGGACAGCCTCTTAATCGCTCAGATTGCCTCTTGAAGAATATTATCGAAAAGCTCTTGATCCACTATCAGATTAGCTTAAAGATCACAACTCGCGACCAGGCTACCATGCGATCAAACGCATGATCGAATAGACCGCCAAATGATACGATCAGCCACACTCACACAGCAATTAAAACGATCAGCCATACGATCAGATGTGCTCGGGTTCATGGGCTAAGAAACAATCACACATTCCCTCTTTTGACTTTTGCCAAATGGACTAACATTTTGGGCTTCTTCTTATAAGATAACATACTGGGCTCATCCTTGGACCTTTATCAGCCCATTTTCCATGATCACAATAATGTCCATAACATTAGCCCTCTTACTTTCAGTACATTCCTTGAACTAGAAAGCAATGAGCTCATCCTCAAGGCAATTTTGGAGAGACCTATAACGTTGCTTTTTCAAATACTAACTTATCCCACGATATGCAGCACTTCCCTAGGCATCAGTTTACTACACGTCTCTTGTCATGCACTATTAATGCGCATTTAATGCACATCCTTCACCGGCTGCTTATAATGATAAAATCACGAGTTTCGTGCTATACCGCTAGATTAAAGACAGTTACACAGCTGCTTTGATCTGATGGTTAGGGTTTTACTTATATATAAACCCAGTCATTTCACTTTCTGCTTTTACTAGTCACTTTAAAAAAAAACGATGCCCTTTCATCTTCTATTTTCTCTCGTTCACCATCGTTGTTCTTTATCAACTTCTTTATCATTATCAAGCTTCATCGCGCTCAATGTAAACTTTCACACCTTTTCACAACTTTTTAAGTTATAATTTTCACTTACATCATGCTGGGTTGTCTATAAATCTGCTTTTATGCTCACATGAATATCCTGTGACTCTTTTTTGCATTCTAGGCATGATAAAACTTGAAGAACTTTGAGTAAAAATCTTGTTTAATCATATTAGTTATGCATTTACTTACAATTTTCTATTTTGTAACTGCTTGATACATCAACTCTAGTCGAGTCATCACCTTTGCAGCCTGTTAGGCTTGTAACCAGGGCTCCCATGAACTCCACAGCCGAGCCCCCCGCCCCCCACCCCCCGCCACCCCCCCCCCCCCCCCCCCCCCCCCCCCCCCCCCCCCCCCCCCACAGGCACACGCGACTTGATCTTTAGGGGAAATAGAATTAGCCTTAAACTTTGTATTTTGATCTGCTACTCACGACCTGACCTCCTCATTAATTTTGTAGATGTCTGGTCATAGTCGTCGTGACCATAAAGTGAGGCCTGTTGATAAGGACTCTGAAGAGGAACTCATCTAAGTCAGAACTACTAAAAATGCGACCTCTCAGAGCGGTGAGGTTATGTCAGAACCTGCATGGCACAATGATCCTTATGCTTGCTCCCTTTTATTCAGACATGATTCTTTAGTCAGCCCCAGCGAGCTCGAATCAATCGCTGATGATTTTCATTTGCCTTTTGGGTGTTGAGCTATGATGTTGGCCACTCACGATCATGCAACTCATCCCCTTAAGGGGTTCATTTCCATTAGTTGTCAGCACATAGAACTTGGCTTTAGGTTTTTGGTTCCCTATTATCTGATCGATCTTTTAAATGATCTCAAGCTCGCCCCATTCCAACTCACTTCCTAACTCATATGCTTACCTAACTACTTTGGCCTCAATTTTTCTGAAAAACAATCTTCCTCCACCTACTCCATCAATGATTCAACATCACTTTCTCTTCAAAAGTACCACGGGCCCCAAATCAGAGAAACGAGACTGATTTTATTACACATCAGCCCGTAATTCTCCTACCAAATATTTCTCCCAAAAGGGGTTGGCAAATCCAATATAGGCGATTACAAGTCGCGATGGTTTTATATGTCCTGCCTCTCCTTAGTCGATCTTAAACATTTTTCATTTTGTCCTTCCCCTAGTAAGTATGCCTTCATTTTGCTGCTATGCATACACTTTATTGGCTACTAACCCATTTTTGTTTCTGTGTAGACGTTTCTAAGAGTGAGATCAGGCTGATAAGCGAGGAGTTAGCATTGTTACAGAAATTTTCGGAGGTGAGAACTCTTTTGGATGACCAACCACTATCTGAACACCTCCTTCAGTTACACGACCCTGCTCCTTCCTTAGGTCAAAAACTATTTCATAAACGTTTGGACCTAGGAGCTCGTAAAAAGAAAGAAATCATTTCTGCTTTTGAAGCCTTAGGTAGGGTAGCACCGAGCTCACAAGAAGGTCAATTTACACCAATGGTTCAGCTTTACTTTGATGAACCCCTTCTTGATGACGAGGAAGATGTCCAGGTGGTGGAAACTATTAATCTTCCACCTCCCCAACCAAACAAACCTGCTAAAGGTGCAAGTGCTTCTAATTCACAAGCGACCTCAAAAACTGCCACTGGGTCGCCTACCTGATCATATTCTGTTGCACCTTCTGATCGCAGTACAAGATATAAATCAGTAGGCAGAAAATTCATATGGAGAGATATTCGAAGGGAATCCCCTACATGATTAGCTCCTCCCCCAAGTAGTTCGCCTACTTTGTATCCTTGGAATGTCGATAAAGGCAAGGGGATTGCAGAAGCTCCCCCAAAGTGCCAAAAAACACTAGGGAAAGAACTCGCAACTGAAGAATAGACCCAAGACTTCGATGTGGGAATATATTATAATAATTTCCTGGATCACACGCCTCACTTCCTAGATCCTAAAAAGCTCGACCTTTATAGGAAAGATATGGAAAGCGAGAAGCTGATCAACTACTTTGGTCACCACAATCTACTCATGAGTCTTTTTGATTGCTAATACATTTTATTGCTGTCCTCGTTCTTTTCGCTTTGCTAACATCTTGTTTCAAGCCTCCATGGCTTTTATGAAGTCCTCAGGGAGATTCCTAACTAACCCGAGGAGAAGGCTTCCATGGAGAAGGTAAAGTGACAAAAGCAAAATCCAGGGCAAAGTAGAGTTCCTCAAACAGGAGGTTGAAAAGTCTCAAAAGACCGTTAACATCCTAGATGAAAAACTTAAGCGTTCCATAAAGCTAAGAGAAGGTTTGAGGGAATCTGTGAAATTTTGAGATGCCTCTATCACCTCGCTGAAGGAATAAGGTGAAGATTTGAAGAAGAAGCTGAATAACGCCCAAGACCTGGAGGAAAAGCTGAAAGAAGAGGGCAAAAAACTGAAGGAGGAAAACAAAAAGCTGAAAGAGGAACTAGCTATGCACAAGCGTAGAGCTGATGAAGCTAAGAAGAGTGTGGAGCTGATGCAGTAGGAGGTAATTTCAACCAAAGAGGAACTAGTCTGGGAACAGGACTGCACTTAAGCCTTAATCAAACAGGTAGAAGACAAAACGGGTAGTTTGTTCTTATACAACTTGTGGTAGAAACGCCCAGATTTAAACATCTCATTTTTTTGGGTAGGTAGCCGTTGAGGAGGTGAAGATGTATGTAGTGAGGGCTGCTCGCCAAGCTGTAAAAAAGAACCAAGCAGAGGCTAACCTCCTAGCCCCTCAGTCGGGCTCAAGCCCTTCTGTTTCTGAGTTGCCTTCAATTCTGCATGAAGGCCTAAATCTTGCAGCATCACAAGATGAAATCTCTCAAGGTCCAGCTTCTTTAAATGTACCACTATCAGCTTTTTCTTCTGGTAGTGCTTCAGCTCATCCAGGACTTTCTTCAAGTTCTTCACAGCCAATTGCCCTTGACAATGAAGCAAAGCTTTAGCAGGTGATGAGAACATTCCTCCTAGCAATGCTTAGGAAATTTTTACTTCTTTTCACTTGATTTGTAATATAAGTTATTCAGTTCATGAACTTTAACGTAATAAATGCAATTTGTTTCTTTTATCTGTTTTCATTTCCTCATTCTTTGCTGATGTTGAATGACAAGCAACTCTGATCGCTAGTCAAATCTGATTATAATGAAATACCTGAATCGATTGCTTATATAAGACAAATATCAATTAAGTTGTAGTTTCAACATAGATGCCCATAGGTCATATGATAATTAGATCATTTGAACCTTCCAATGTTTATAAAAGTTCACAGGCAATAAGCATACCTTTCAGAGCTTTACTCGCTCACAGGCAGTGCTGGTCCCTTCCAAAACATGAAAATCCACAGATTAAATGTTCATTCCAAAGCTTGCTCACTCACAGGTTACATAGATCTTTTAGGATTATTATAAGTCCACAGACCATAAGTATTCCTTCTAGAGCTTGCTTGCTCACAAGCTATATTAGGACCTTCTAAGATATTTTTTATAAGTCCACAGGCAATATGTATTCCTTCCAAAGCTTGTTCGCTCACAAACTATGCTAAGACCTTCCAAGACATCTTCGGGCTCACAGATAATGATTACACCTTCTAGAGCTCGGCTACTCATAGGTAGTAATCATATCTTCTAGAGCATTGGCTTGGCTTATAGGTATTAATTATACCTTCCAGAGTCTACTCGCTTACAGGTAGCAATCAAATCTTCCAAAGCATAAGTAGAGATGATAACAATAACTTTACCAGATAACAAGAAGCGATAAACGCGATCAGATTGATTTGGCTGAAAGTTTTTATTGATAAAATAACAAGTATAGACCAGATGAATAACTCAAACATAATATGGCCGAAGATTCTCTGCATTCTATGCTTGTGAGACCTTTACCTCATTCATGTTAGCCAGTCGATAAGCTTCATTTTCCATACTACCCTTTACAACATAAAGGCCTTCCTAGTTTGGACCAAGGGTCCTTTCACTGGCTTTCCAAGCAACAGGTAAGATGAGGCGTAAGATTAGGTCGTCAGGCTTAAAACTTCGAACTTGAGCTTTTCCGTTATAAAATATGACAACCCTTTGTTGATAGACAACAACCTTCATTCGAGCTCCTTCCCTTGCTTTCTCGAGCAAATCCAGATTAGCCGCGAGTAGATAGTCATTGTCTTCTTGCCCAAATGTTGCTCTTCGTTGACTGGTGACCTCATACTCCACTAGAATCATTGCCTCCGATCCATACACCATAGAGAAGGGAGTCTCCCCGGTGGTGTTGCAAGCAGTTGTTCTGTAGGCCCACAACACCTTCTGTAATTCATCAACCCGGGCTCCCTTTCTTGCTTCCAGCTTGGTCTTTAAGTTTTGCTTGATGATCTTGTTAACTACTTCAACCTAACCACTGGCTTGTGGGTGGTCCACAGCTGAAAAGCTTTTTGTGATTCCCAGATCTTTGTAAAACTTCTGAAACTGTTTGCTGTTGAACTGAGTTCCGTTATCCATCATGATCTACTGAGGAACTCTAAACCTACAAATTATGTACTCTCAAACAAACTTCTCAACTTTTGCAGTAGACATTTCGACGAGCTCTTTAGCTTCTGCCCACATTGTAAAGTAATCCACTACCACAATTGCATGCTTGCATTTTCCTCGAACTGTTGGGAGTGGATCGATCAAATCCATATCCCAAATGGCAAAGGGCCATTTGGGATATGTATATCCTTCAAAACGGTCTGGTAGTCCAAACCATCAATGCACTTGAGCAATAGAGCTGAGACCCTCTCTTGTAAAGCCTGTCATCATAAATGCAGTATCAAATTGCTCGGGCTCGAATTGTCTTTAGGCAATCTTTCATCCTATAAGTATTCGACAAGGGGATTCATCCAGGAATCTTATGTCACAACTATCGCCATTATCTCATCTCGTGGCTATGTACTTGGGACTGGTAAAAACTCCACTGGTACAGCCCCCATGAAATCCGTATTTTTTGTTGTGGTAAGACGGGCTAAGGCGTCTGCATGCGAATTTTCAGATCGCGGAACGTGGTACATTTCACATCTTTCAAACATTGCCAACATCTCCCGGACCTTCTACAGATAAATGGTCATCTTGGAACCCTTGGCCTGATATACTCTTATTCGGTCGGCTCGTACTTCCTTTGCCAATCTTAATCTTGCTAGCAATGCTTTATATTCGGCCTTATTATTGGTGGCTTTGAATCTGAACCTTAAGGCACATAAAATTTTATGACCCTCTAGGCTAATCAACATCACACCAGCCTCTGTTTTCTACTCGTTAGAGGATCCATCCATGTAAAGCTCCCAAAATGGTCATTCACAAGATTCAGCTTCTTCACTGACCGGCCCTGTAAACTCAGCCACAAAATCTATTAGCATTTACCCCTTAATTGCTATTTGGGGCTTGAATTATATTTCAAATTAGGTGAGCTTGATTGCCCATTTGAGTAAGCGACCCGATGTATTAGGCTTCTGAATAACCTACTTCAATGGATACCTGGTCAGCACTTCAATTGTGTGGGCTTGGAAATAGGGGCGAAGTTTTCTTAATGCCACTACCAAACAGTATGCAAGTTTCTCCATAGGGGTATATCTGGTCTCTGCATTAAGCAACCTCTTGCTAACGTAATATACAGGAAGTTATGTCCCGTTTTCTTCACGAACTAAGGCCACGCTGAGGGTGTGTTGACTAACCCCCAGATAAACGATCAACTTTTCCCCTTCTACCGGCTTAGAAAGCAATAATGCTCGACCTATATATTCATTCAACTATTGAAAGGCTGTTTCACACTCTTCAGTCCACTGAAAGTTCCTTATCTTCTTCAACGCATCAAAGAAGGGGATGCACCTGTCTGTTGACCTATATATAAACTTGCTAAGGGCAGTAACCTAGCCGTTCAAGCTCTACACATCTTTGATCTTTTTCCGTGATCTCATGTCAATCAAAGCTTTGATGTTCTCGGGATTCGCTTCAATTCCTTTATTGTTGACCATGAAACTTAGAAATTTGCTTGAAACCACTCCAAATGCACACTTCAAAGGATTAAGCTTCATTTGGAATTTCCTCAAGATTTGGAACATCTCTCCCAGGTCGCGTACATGCTCGGATATACTTGCTTAGACTTCACCAACATGTTATCTATATATACCTCTATCGTTTTGCCAATAAGATATTCAAACATCATGTTAACTAACCGTTGGTAGGTCACCCCAACATTCCTCAATCCGAACGGCATCACTTTGTAGCAATAAACCCACGATCAGTGATGAATGAAGTGTGCTCCTCGTCATCGGGGTTCATTAGGATCTGGTTATATCCTAAATAGGGGCCCACAAAACTAAGGAGCTGATGGCCAATAGTACCATCAACGAGCTGATCGATCCTTGGCAGAGGAAAATTATCTTTTAGACATGCTTTGTTCAGATCGGTGAAGTCAATACAAGTTCTCCACTTTCCATTCTTCTTCTTTACCATAATGGGATTTGCTACCCAGACTAGCTAGTAAGCCTCCCTTATGAATCTATTCGCGCCAGGAGTTTTTCTACTTTTTCTCTAAGCGCTTCGTAACGTTCCTCCATCATTGTCCTCCTTTTTTAGCAAACTGGTCGATGGTGAGGATTGATATTTATAGGCCGTTTGTTTTTTTTTCTGAAGACTGAACAGTGCTACTGAAGATTGAAAACTGAATAGTGACTGAAATTTGAAATCTAATAAACATGTTTATTTTTTCTTTTCTTAACTCTGAATGTATAATAATCTTATTTGTTTTTTAAAGTTAAAATTGTCTGATTACTAGTAATTTGACATTTATATCATTTTACTATTAGTTGTTGTGTAACTTTATTTAATATGATACAAATAATTACAATAAATTATTTAACAAATATTAAAACATTTATACATGTAATATTTTTATTCATAATTAAAATAAGATTAATTATCATAGTAGAGTCAATTAAATTTATATATTCAAATAAAAATAAATAAATTGGTTTTAAATTAAATTATTATTACAACAAAAGTTCAAATTGTAAAGTAATATATATTCCCTACTATAATTAAACAAGAATAATTAAATACTTAAACAAATTGATTTGCAATTTGGTCTCTAAATTGTTGTATAAACACTTGATCAATAAAGATTCTTATTGAAATTTGATCGTAGAAATATAATAATCCAACTATAAGAAAATTTAATATTGAGATATTTAAGGTTTTTATTTTTCAATATTGTTTAGTAAAGTATTAAAAGAAATTTGTATAATCTAAAATTAAGCAAACTTAGAAACATATTATTTTAGGAAAGATAAACTTGGAATAATATATTTATAAAATCATTAAGTGATTTTGTATTAAGTGAAAAGTTAAAAAATGTTATTTTTTTTTCAGTGGTTTTTGGGTTGTTTTAAGTTATTTGACCACATAAAAAAATAAACAAAAATCTCTTAATTGGCATAATTCAGCATCATTAAGTATTAAATGCAAAAAACAATCTCTTAATCTGTGTGACATAATATCCAGACTGATCCCCACCATGTCTTCGTGATTCCAGGCGAAGACGTCTAAATTTTCCTTTAAAAAGTCAGTAAGTTATGCTTTAACATCTAGAAGCAAATCATTCCCTACTTTCAAGCACCACTCAGCAACCTGCTCACGGACTGGCACCTTCTCGAGCTCTTCCACAGGACTTGTTGCTCGTTCTGCTTCTATCTCTCTTGGATCCAGGTCTTGGCTTGCCCTCCTTGTACTAACTGGCCGCGGCTTCTCCTCGACTACCATGTTGACCTTCTTCCCTTTAACCCCTACCTTTACTGCATCTCTGTAGCATCTCCTCGCTAATTCCTCATCTCCTCGCACACATCCTACTCCATATGGTGTTGGAACTTGACTGTGAGGGTTCTGGTCGATACTGCCATGTCTAGGTCATTCATGACTGGTCTTTCGAGGATGATATTGTATGCCGATGGGCTATCAATAATTAAAAAGTCAACCAATGTCATAGCTTGTCGATCTGAATCTCCAACAGAAAAAGGGAGTCTGATTTGCCCCAATGGCACGATTGCATCTCCAGTAAATCCGAAAAAAGGCTCAAGAGATGGTGTCGTTTGTTTAGGCTTCAAGCCCATCTGTTCGAAGTAACTTCTATACATCACATTTACTGAACTATTTGTATCTACCATGATTCTTCTTACTTCGGTATTACCAATCCTTGCCCTGATGACCAGTGTGTTATTATGAGGCTAATGTACTCCTCTAGTATCTTCTTCATTGAACACGATGACACTTGAATTCATTCTGACCCTTTTTTAGGGTCCTTCTGTCTGGCTATGACCCGTCAACAAAATATGACTGGCCTCTCACACATATCGCTCGTGCGATCTGTTTGATGTTCCTGCTATGTGCGGCCCATCATAAATAGTAAAAATGGTTCTTACCGAGGGCATATGGTCTTGACCGGCTATTTACTGAGGTTGTTGTTAGGCAGGTTCTTGAGCCGGATCAGGACGTTGCTGCGCTGGTTGGTGCCTATACTGGGAACGTTGATTTTCTGGTCACACCATATACTCCCTTAAGCGACCTCTTCTGATTAAATCTTTTATTGCGTCCCTGAGGTCTTTGCACTAGGAAGTATAATGCCCGGTTTCATTATGATAGACACAATACTTCATCGGGTCTCGAAACCTACTCGGGATGTTTGTGGGATTTGGCCTCCTGAAATTCTTCCGTCTTTTCTCTACTTCATAAATTCTATCTTACCTATCTATCAGGACGCTATAATTCTGGTAGCGGCTCCGCAGTGGAAATGGCTTTCTTTTGGGCTCATTCCTTGCCCACTTCGCTACTTGATTGCTGGAGCGAATTCTGTGACTACTCTCTTCATTCCCACCTTGACTCCTCTTTCTTCCTTGGTGAGAACTACTCGTTCCGTTCTTTTGATCACTGGGTCTCATTTGCCCAAAAGCTTCTTTCCAACGGATCTCCTTTGCTGTTCACTCGTAAAATTCGCCAAGATCCTTTATAAAGGACTTATAAATGCTCTCGTAGAGCTTCCCATCTTTCCTAAGCCCCGCTGAGATTGCTGTCAGGATACTTTTATTTGAGGGATTCTCCACATTATTCACCTTACTTCTGAACGTAGCAATATAGTCTTTTAACGGCTCATCTCGTTTCTGAAAGACCGTCACTAGGGCAAGTTGGTGTGAGCTGCTTCCTCAATGCCTTATACTGATCGATAAACTTCCTCTGACATTCTTCCCAACTATTGATACTGCGAGCTGGAAGATTCCTCAACCATGCTCTTAGCACGTTCCCCAACATGGCTAAAAACACTCGACACTTGACCAGAGGATTGGACGTCTGTAAGTCCATCTGGACGTTGAAAGCATCGACATGATCATATAGGTCACTATCCCGTTGTAGAGTGGGACACTCGGGAGCTTGAATCTCGACGGTAATGGCTCCATCTCGATTTCCCTTAAAAAAAGGGTTCTTTCTTCTCGTAACTCTACTTGACCCTGAAACCCAGGTCGCGTTTTCAGTAGCTGGACCCTTTGCATTAATTCTTCCACCATTGGATCCTGCCATTCAATTCTTTGGACAGGGGTTCGATGGCTCCTCCTGCTCTCCCTATCTCCCGAAAGTCAATCGCGTGACCTCTTTTGGTCAACAAGAATCCTTTCGCACGACCTGTTTCTTCTGCGCGAGCTCTTTGCTCGGTGCGATTCTCCTTGGCGCACATGTTTCTCATTACGTCCACAACCTCACTCATTACCACGACCAACCTATACGTGGCAGCTCCCATTTTGACTCACCCTGACCTTCAGATTAGATGGGTGAGGTGCTACTTCTTCGTGAACCTGACGTCTGCCTCCCCTAGAACGCAAATTTGAGGAGTGGATCGAAGCTTCTGGTTGTGCCCTCTCTCTAACAGCTTCTTCTCTAATAGCTTCTTCCCTTCGAGCTGGCGTCTCCTCAATTGGTCGGTGCTGGGGATCTACATTCCTGGGGACTACCTGAGGCTGAGCCTGTGTCAGAGCCCTAATCACCTTTGTCAACTACGCCATCGTATTCTCTAGCGCTTCATTGCACTGCTGCCAAACTAGTGCAGCATCCCCACTAGTGGTAGCCTGATGCAGGGGAATGGGAGGCAAAGTCGCACTAGAAGCTCCTACAGCGTGACCTTGGTCCTAGCGACCATTTGATTAATCAGCTGCCAACGTAACAACTCTGGTTGTCTTGATCTTGGCTATATTAGCAAATCACAACTATAGCAAAAAAGAAGTACTAAAAAATATTGCAGAATCGCAGTCTGAGCCCTCCTTCTAGTGCCAAAGATGTTGACACCATTTTTTGGTTAACCCGATTTTTAAAGCCCAATACCTTCGAAACAGCAAATAACAAAGAGAAATATGGAAAACCAGGATCAAAACGGATAAAAACAGCAAATAACACTAATTTTGAAGCCCAATACCTACGTCCACGGCTGTTACTCCTATTTCTGCAGAGTAGCAGTATATATTTTCTTCTTCTATTTTTTTACAATGAATTTGATCCTCTATTTATAGATGAGGATGTTACAATTTGAATTGATTTCAAAATCTTACAGATAAGGTAAAAAATAAAATACATTAATAAAATAATATCTTCTAAGATTCTCTCTACCATATCAGCAACGATTGCCAAGAATGTCATAATTTGATTTGAATGAAAATAAACAAGTTGACTCCTTAACTGAATCACTCTAGGCTTCTAGAAGGTCAACTGGTAAAATTTAACGAGCACTTTGGATGAGCAGATTATTCATGCCATCAGATAATACTCGCAGCGAGCAGATGAAGAGATGAATAGTCAACCCATGATTTGTCAAGCATCCTGGAATAGACCATGACATCTAGTCACACAACGGATAGCCTCTTGATCACTCAGATTGCCTCTTGAAGAATACTATCGAAAAGCTCTTGATCCACGATCAAATTAGCTTAGCGATCACAACTCATGACCGGGATGCCATGCGATCAAACGCATGATCGAATAGATGGCCAAATGATACGATCAGCCACACTCACAGAGCAATTAAATCGATCAGCCATGTGATTAGATGTGCTCGGGTTCATGGGTTAAGAAACGATCACATGTTCCCTCTTTTGACTTTTGCCTAATGGTCCAGCCTCTTGGGCTTCTTCTTATAAGATAACATACAAACTGAGCTCAACCTTAGGCCCTTATTAGCCCATTTTTCATTATCACAATAATGCCCATAACAGTTGAATATAACTTGAAAATGGAGGTTTTAAGCTACGAAGATGAGGACACCTATCTTGCAAAAGAATAGCCCCTATACCCATTCTCGATTCATCACACTCTATCTCAAATGTCTTAGAGAAATCAGGCAGTGCAAGTAATGGTGCAGAACACAATGTATCCTTAATCAAATCAAATGCATGTTGTTACTCACTACCCCATTTGAAACCCACACTCTTTTTCACAGCCTCAGTTAATGGTGCAGTGATGGTGCTAAAATCTTTATTAAATCTTCTATAAAAAGTAGCTAGTCCATAAAAACTACGCACCTCACTAACATTTCTAAGTATAGGCCACTCTCTAATAGTCTTAACCTTTTCTTCATCCATTTCTATTCCTTTCGACGAAACAACATAGCACAAAAATACAATCCTTTCAGTGCAAAATACTTTTTCAAATTAGCATACAACTTTTCTTTCCTTAACACATCAAGCACACAATGCAAATGCCTAACATGTTCATCTATGCTCTTGCTGTACACTAATATGTCATCAAAGTAGACCATAATAAATTTTCCAATGAAAGAGCGTAAAACATGATTCATTAGCCTCATAAAAGTACTAGAAGCATTAGTTAAACCAAAAGGCATTACTAACCACTCGTATAAACCATG
The DNA here is from genome assembly GCA_022984855.1 of Dimocarpus longan. NCBI lineage: Eukaryota > Viridiplantae > Streptophyta > Magnoliopsida > Sapindales > Sapindaceae > Dimocarpus > Dimocarpus longan. Next base: position 3,858,728 of record CM041026.1, read on the forward strand.
TTTAGTTTTAAAAGCAGTTTTTCACTCATCTCTTTCTTTCATTCTAATTTGATAGTATCCATTTTTCAAATCAATTTTAGAAAACATACAAGATCCATGCAACTCATATAACATGTCATCTAATCTAGGAATGGGATGTTGATACTTAACTGTAATTTTATTAATAGCTCTGCAATCGATGCACATACGCCAGGTCCTATCCTTCTTAGGTATAAGTAGAACCGGTACGGCACATGGACTCATGCTCTCCCTCATGTACCCTTTCTTCAACAACTCCTCAACCTGCCTTTAAAACTCCTTTGTCTCCTCGGGATTACGCCTATAAGCTGAACAGTTTGGAATTGTAGCCCCAGTTATGAAGTCAGTTTGATGCTCTATTACTCTTTTCGGTGGCAATCCATCCATAATCTCCTTAGGGAATACATCCTTGAATTCCTGCAAAAAAGTTGTAACAACACTAGGCAAAGAAACACCAAGGTCAGAGTTAGAAAAATAAGTGTCTTTGTATAAAAGTACTAACATTTGCTACTTTGCTAGAAAAGCAACCCTCACATCGCTTCCTTTTGCATAAACACTCATTTTCTTTTTCTCACTTTGTTTTCTCTCATTCTATTTGCACTCAATCTTCTCACATTTCTTTCGCTCACACTCAAGTGTTTGGTCACTCTTCCTCTCAGCCTCACTAGTGTTTGAACTCTCGGCCTCTCCTTTTCTCTCACTTTCTTTCTTTTACTTACTTGCTCTTATTCTCACTTAATCTTCATACACCTATTGAGGTGTTAAAGGCACAAGAGTGATCGTTCTCCCATCCACGGTAAAAATATTTATTCTCAAACCCATCATGAGTTACCTTCCTATCATATTGTCATGGACGTCCCAAAAGTAAATGACCCATGTGCATAGGTACAACATCACATAACACCTTATCCTTGTACTGACCAATAGCAAAGGATACTAACACCTGTCTTGTTACCTTAATTTCTCCACAATCATTCAACTATTGTAATTTGTATGGTTTAGCGTGTTTAGAAGTAGGTAAGCTTAGTTTCTCTACTAATTCAATGTTAGCAACATTCGTGCAACTGCCCCCATCAATGATCATACTGCAAACCCTATCCTTGATATGGCATCTAGTGTGGAAAATATTCTCACGTTGCACCTCATCACCTTCCTTCACCTGTACACTTAAAGCATGCCTAGCCACTAATAGTCTCCCATTTACAAGATACGCAACCTCCACATCACTAGCTTCTTCTAATGGTGGCATTTCATCATCTTCACTCTCACCATCGGTTTCAATGTCTCCATCCTCCCTCAAGATCATAACTCACTTATTATGACATTGAGAAGAGATATGACCTCTACCTAAGCATTTAAAGCATTTAATGTCCCAATTTCTTTTATGAGTTTCCTCAACCTTACCTTTATCGTGACTACTACCACCCTCTTTAGGCTTAGTACCCTCGGCCTTAGGCTTGAAAGGTGTCTTTTCATCTTTTTTACTCCAATTTGACTTCCACGTGAATGTAGAACCCAAATTACTACTATATATCGTGACATGATACCCCTTCGTTTGAGTTGCCTTTCCACTTTCATAACTATATGAACCATTTCCTCCACTTCGATATAATGTTGCAACTCCATGATATTGGCAATGTCCTTGTTCAACACTTGCAAGAATTGAGTCATAGTAGCTTCTCTATCTTCATCCACATTGGCTTTAACCATGACTATCTCCATCTTCTTGTAATAGTCTTCCACACTCTTAGAACCCTGCGTAAGACTTGTCAATCATTGGTACGATTCCCTATTATACGAACTAGGGACAAATCGCCTCCTCATAACTGATTTCATGTCATCCCAAGTAGTTATAGGACACTCTCGATTTCTCCTTCTATTCAACACTAACTCATCCCACCAAACCACAACGTAATCTACAAACTCAACTGCAACTAACTTTACCTTCTTTTCCTCGTTAAAGTTATGGCACTCAAAAACCAACTCTACCCGTTTCTCCCATTCAAGATATACATCGGGATCCATCTTCCCTTGGAAAGAGAGTATTTTTATTTTTATGCTACTAAGATCTCTATCTTTTCTATCATTCCACCTTTCTCTCTCGTTCCCAATCTCATAATTCCTATTATCGCTATTACCATTACCTTTACCTTCATGTCCACCTCTACCATCTCTAAACCGTTTCCTATGGGCATTGAAGGCATTATCTTCTAAATCTAATTCATCTCCATAAATACCCCAAAATCATCCTCAAACTCATTACCACCACCACACAATTCTGGAGTCCTCCTTTGTTGCCCTCTTTGCAAATTGGCAATGGCCTCATCTTGTCTCTCCAATCAATCTCTAATATCTCTAAACACCACATTCATCCTCTCAAATTTTTGTTGCATGGCTTTAAGCACATTTGACTCATTGATCTTTTCTCCTCATTCAATGTCTCTTTCATTATTCGAAGACATGATTGAAATCTGCAAAGAATGTTAAGAAGAATAAAAATCTCACAACACTTTGTCACGTATTTCACTCTAATTCTCACGTGTTTATCACTCATCACTCTTGTTTCTATGCAACACTTGTGATGTAACTTAACACTCCCTGTCCACACTCAAAGTTTTGTCTTTATGTTCTTAATAGAACTAATCAATTACACCAAGGTCACATTTGAAATAATCACTTTGACTAATCTTCAACAAGAAAATGACACACATTTATGAAAGAAAATAATGGAACATGGAAAACATTCAAGCATCAATGAAGATGCAAAAAGAATTAATTGTGGTCAAAGTGAGAAACAAATGAAAACAAAATGATTTCAAAAAAATAAATTTAGAAAAAGACTAAAGTTTAACCCATAGATTTAAAGAAGATTATAATGGAAAGGAAATAATTTTTATTTTTTTTATGTAAGCAAGAAAAAAAAACAGAAAATAACTAAAATTGATTCCTTTATTTAGGCAAGAACATAAAAGGAAAGAAATAAATGTGATTTCTTAAAAGACTTTCCTTACATGTAAGATACCCAGTTAAGAAGATAATAAAATTTCAATCTCCTCCAATTATGAATTTCTTTTTTTTTTGCTATTTTTTTCTTTTTTTTTTGTTCTCTTCCTTTTTTTTTTCTTTTTTTTATATTACTAAAAATCACACACAATGAAAAACATTGGTAACTTACAACTCAAGATGAAAACAAAAAACACAATGAATAGTGACGTGAATAGTAGGAAAATGAACAAGAAATATGACGACACAAACACGATATTATACAAAATAAAAATGAACAGATTTGAATTTTTTTTTTAAGCAAATCCCAAATTAATTAATGTAGAACTCTGATACCAAATGATGCGAACCCCGTATATAACGATACGACACCCACAATTAATTGAATCAACAACCCCAAGAAAGTTTAATTCAGGAACAAAGAAAAATAAAAAGAAAGTACATTGGCCCAATGATTAGCGAATCACGAACCAAGATAATAAGACGCCACTCTCAAGAACAAGTGAAGAATGAGGGAGATAAGTCAGGTGATAATTCAAGAGTTAAGCCTTGATAAATTCTCAAAGTTCTTCAAGAACAAAGAGAGAAAACTGAAAATTCTTATATCCAAATTGTCTAATCTCAGTTTTGAAGCTTGCATAGCCTTTTATAGGTAAAATAAGTAAAACCCTAGCTTCTAAACATTGCATGGATGCCCTAGCCCGTTAGTACATCCCACTTGAGCTTAAAATAACTAAGTTTGGGCTTAAAATAATTAAATATGACAGCCCAATACATAAACTAATGACCCAACATGTAATAAAATAAATTAAAGCCCAATGATATCAAAGTTTAATACTTAACTAACTAATTTAATTAAAGCAACCCAAACACAAATTAGGCCCAAATTAATACAAACAAATAAAACCAGCCCAATATTCTTCAAATAGCCACCCAAGCCTTCAATATATATGATCTTGGACTTAATCTTGAGCTTGGATCATGTTTTGAAACCTTGGTATCCCTTTCGTGCCGTCCAACCCTTGTTGCGCAAGACTCTTGGCCCAAATCTCTTCAATCATCCCAGTTAAAGCCTCCTTCATCATTTTAGCTCTAGCTCTTGTAATAAGTCCTTCATTGATGCTCAAAAGATCATTAGCCTTACTTCCTAGGTTTCCATCACTTCCTACATATTCCTAGTAACCTCAGTGACCCTTAGAAGTCGTTCCATGCCCGTTTTTTACTCTTCAAATTTCACTAAATCATCTTTGCCTATTTTCAGATTGGTTACATTTCCATCTGAATCCCCTTCGAGCGTACCATTTGAGTTTTTAAAATACTTCTTAAGCATTTTCATACTCATTTTGACGCTTGTCTAAATTTTTGAATACTCTGAGAATATTTTCGAATTTCCGATCGGATCTAGAAACTGTTCGATTTTACCTCAATCTGACTCGTTCTTAAGTTTGGGGGTGTGATAACTCTATTTTTATAGAGTTATTTTATCTTTTTAAATTTGAATTTTTGTTTAGTTCTTTATATTTTTATTTTTATTAAATAAATTATCTCATATTTTTGAATTTTTATTTTCAAAATAAAATTGGTGAAAAAGCACACGTGGACCCCACCAAATGCTATTATTCAAGACAAGATCATCGTTATAAAATGAATATCATTTGAAGCAATTCATCGCCTCAAGAATTACTCGAATCAGAGATTGCATAAAGAAATTATCGCAATTTAAAGATCGAGAATTCTAAAAATAAATATTATGTCATGCTGATATAAGAAATGATGTAATGAAAATTATGATGTAAGCAATGATGTAATATGAAAGTTGACTTGCATGGGGTAGGTGAACCATTATGTAATCAATGATGTAATATGAATGTTGACTTGCATGGGGTAGGTGAACTATGATGTAAGCGATGATGCAAAATGATGGAAAATTAGGAAAAGATGATGCATGCGATGATGTAATTAGAAATAAACTTTGCCTATAAATAGGCCTTAGAATCACCATTTCATTTATCTCATAAAAAAAATCAAAATAACAAGTAGTTTAGAGAAAGAGAGAGAGAGCTTAGAGAGGAGGAGCAAAGTAAAGGAAGAAATTCTACGGCGAAGCTTCAATCTACTAAGTTTTCTTATCTTTTATTATGTTTAATTTTATAGTCTTTGTAAATTCTAATATGAAGTAGATTTATTTTTCTAAAGTTATGATGTAGCCTAACTTTGATGTTCCAATCCTTTGTTCAATTTAATTAATGATTTTTTATCTTGGTTGATGCATTTAATATTGTGCTTAATGCTTCTAAATAACTTATCACTATTTAGTTGAATTGTTAATCATAATGATAGCGGAAGCTGATTTATATATCTAGTTCATTGTATTGAATGTCATAAATTACATACAGGATAGCAATATACCTGCATGGTTTGTGTAGTATATAAAAGAGATCCATAAATCTTAATGAATCCATTAATGTTTTAACTTGCATAGGAACATAACATTTAAACTTTATAGGGTATTTTCCTTAGACCTCGGGAGGGGCTATGTGAATAATTCAGAGAATCTCGACTAGTAACTGGATAATTAATTTTTGTTAAAAAGAACAAAGGGGAGGAACAAATTAGTTATGGTGAAATCAGAACCTTAGAATTTTTATTCATTGAATTACTTTTTGTTTATTTACATTTGCATTTAAATTTAGTTATAGTTTTCACCTCCAATTTCGTCTACCAAATAAAAGTTGAGTTATTTCAATTTTGGGCATTAATTAACAATAATCCTCGTGGGACGATACTTCTCTTATCACTTTATTATTTATTCGGCTCGTCCACTTGCGATTTTGCACAGCAATATTTAAAAAAAAAAAAAGAAACATGGAAATAAAAAATATTGATTGTGGTTTCTGGTTCATCATATCTAGCATCATCAGTCATTATTACAAACAAAACCATTGTCATCTTCAAACAAAAACCACTACCATTATCATCAAACAGACCCAAGAACATCATCATCAACACCATCTACAATAAGCATAATCATCAATACCATCAAAAACACAATCATCATTAACATCAATCGCCCAAATGGAAACCCAGACGCCCAGGTTTCCATATCTGGGTGTTTGGGTTTCCGTTACAAATAAATCTAGGTTTTCGAACCCGTCTGGAAACCCAGACACCGTCTGGGTTCCGGAACCTAGATCCGCATCTACTATAAGTTTCTAGATCTGGAAACCCAGTTTCAGATGTGGAAACCCAGATGGGTTTCCACGTGGAAAACCCAGACGTCGATCTGGGTTTCGAAACCCAGATAGGCGTCTGGGTTTCAACGTGGAAACCCAGGCACTTATCTGGGTTCCGAAACCTAGATCGACTGGTGTAGCAAACAAAGAACAAAGAGAAGAATGAGAAGAGAGAGAGAGGTGAGAGACTCTGGGTGTCGGTGAATAAGACAAAGAAATAGAATAGAAGAGGGAGAAGAAAAAGAGAGAGAGAGACTGAGGGAGGAGAGAGATGAGTCTGGTAGGGTGGGCGGGAGGAGAGAGACGAGATTGTTGGGTTTTTTTAAATATTAATTTTTTTTTTTTGGTATTTGAAAATTAATTTAATCGGGGGTATTCTCGTCTTTTTACTCTATTTTGTCATTTTCTAGTTATCTGAACCGGTCAACTATGGTCAAACCGTTATATAGGGGAGGTTATTGTTACAAAAAGTAAAAATAGTTTTCGATTGTAATGAAGTAAATGTCTTAAGGGTTTTCAATAATTTGCTCTTTTAACTTTTACACAAGTGATTATAAATGTCCATAGTTGAAAATTTAATTATCAAGCATAGTGAGATTGAATCAATCATCGACATCATTTTTAACCACAGGTAGCAGTCTTACATAGGCATCAAAGCATATCAGCACATGTAACACTTCTAGTGGTAGACATAAAGTCATCTCATAAATGCATATAATAAAGTAGTTGAAGATCTTTAATGCCTTAAATACTTGGTAAGCCATGACTCATGCTCTGATAACTACTGCTACAATTTTTGTTAGACTTAATCTAAAGAATAGATAACAACTCAAACCCCAGTCCCATGATGGAGGTATAAGAAACGAAATTAAATATTATGAGAAGGATTCTTGGGTTATCGTTGTTAAAACTGCCATTTTTTTTTTTTTTTTTTTTTTGAGTAGATGAACTATAACTGCATTAATATATGTGTTATGACACATATTAAAATTTATAAAAATAAGGAAATATGTATATGTATTATTTTATGACATAAAAATTGAGGAAATTATAAAAAATGACCATTCTAGAATAGAAAAATTTGTTTTTAATCCCTTAAACAAATTAATTGTACTCTATACCCAAATCATGCATATGGCCCCTACATACCTTGTTTTCCTCCTCCATTGCTAATGGTATAAGATATTTAGCTTCCTTTTGTTTATTGTTTGAGTTTTGTTGGGATTTTTTGAGTTTTCTTTTTTTTTTTTTTTTTTGTAATTTTTTATTTTTTTATTTTTATTTTATTTTATTTTATTTTATTTTTTTGTGTTTTGGATGTTAAATATTGATGTTTAAGGTTAGATTTAACTAGATTTGGTTGAATATGATTTAAAAATGGAGGTTTTCAGTTGAGAAGATGACGACTGTGTTGTATCGGCTTTTAAGTGAACTTAAGAACTTATTATTGAGTTTTTTTTTTTTTTTTGGATTTTTTATTATGTTTTTAATGTTGAGTTTTGATGTTTTGGATTAGACGTAATTAGATTTGATTGAATTTGACTTGAAAATGGAGATGTCCAGTGAAATGCAGTGTCAAAACGATGACTGAGTAGAATCGATTATCAAATCCACTTAAAAACTAGTTTTTAAATTTACTTAAAAACGAATTTCGTTTTTATATTCACTTAAAAACCAATCCCATTAAAAATCGATTAGTAAGCGAGTTTTACATGTTGAGGGTAGCTTGGTAAATGTCGATATAAGATGAAAATAATTTGCTAATGGGGCTAAAATTAAATTTTTATAAAAAGTGGATAAAAACAAATTTTTCATTTGTTTTTGGTAGAAGTGAAATTTTCCCAAAAAAATTACAAATTATATGTTAGATAAATAAATGAGGTATATATATAGTGATTTTATTATCAATATCTTCTAATATTTGTCTTAGGAGAGAGAATGTAAATGATGAATTTGATTGGTTGGTCATAATTTTTTAAAATTGGGTATTGATGATAAAATCACTATATAGATAGTGATTCTACCATTAGTACTTCCTAACTTTAAAAAATTATGATAAATCAATCAAATTCATTTATTACTGTTATGGGTATTTTTGAATTCCTCAAATGGGCTGGCAAAGGCCCATCAAAATGGTGGCCCAAGTTGCTAAGACCAAGCGTAAGGCACTGTTCCTCAGCTCGCTAGATCGCTCCAGTAGTCTTCTACAGATCGAGCCCGTCAGAAGACTAGCGAGGACAATGTCAGATCGTCCTCATAGCGACGTTGAGGTCGCATACCGGTCATTGCGACGTCTAGATCGCCAGGACGACCCAAAGTCAAGATCGTCACTACGAAGATTCAGTTCGTTATCTACCCAGTTCGCCCAGTTTCAGTGCAAGACAGTAAAATGGCGTGTCTTGCACGATAAGTAAGGCTTTCTCACCTAATGACAGCTTAATTTCGGGAAATCTCACCAAACCAGCATGGGTTAGCAATCGGCCCACGTAAAGTCAGAGTTGACCTGGCACAAGTCAGAAGCATTAAATGCATTTCAGCAGCATTAATTACGACAAGATCAGTCCTCTTTGTCTGTTAGTTCCATCTGTATCCTCATCTCTTCTATAAATAGAGGGAGGCATTTATTGTATCCGGATCCAGAAAATTGAGAGTTGAGAGGGCTGTTACTCTGTCGAAATACAGAGAGTGAGCAAATATTTGGAGAGAAACTGCCATTAATACCAGTAAAGTGGACGTAGGCCATTCTTAAAAAGGCCGAACCACTTCAAACATTGTGTGTTCCTTTTTCTTTCTTTCTTCTTTTCCTTGCCATTATCTGCTCTGTTTGTTGCAGGTCTCCTCATCTGTGCGGCATTGGGCTCAAGAATCTGGTTGGCTGGTTTACCACGTCAACATTTTGGCGCTAGAAGGAGGGCCCAACTGCAAGTGGAGCTCTGTAATCACCATGGTAAGGGGAAGAACGACCAGAAATTCAGTAGACGAGCGAGCTGAAGAAGCCAAGCTGCGACACCAAGCCCAGATGGCTGATACTGGTGCAGGACCATCTCGTGGAGGACGGGACGCCGTGCATGACCTGGCACGACGTCAGGAAAGGTTGGAAACTAATATGGCGCAGATCTTGGATACGTTGAGAATAATGGGGCGAGGTCCTGATCAGAATGTTCCCAGGACGACTGTGATCCCACCACCCTGAGCAGAGGTCGCAAGGGGGGTGCATATTCCAGAAGGATCCATCCATTCGTCGAACAGACGTCCTGAAGCCCGGAGTCAGCGAGCTCGGAAGAATGGGGATGTAGCCCGGCCTTCGGACTTGAGAGTAAGGATCAGCCAGGACGGTCATAGGCGGGTCGAGGTGAGTGATGGGCGTCCCCGGGTTTCAGTTCGCAGGGATAAAGGCGAGCTACGTCGAGGCCGAGAGGACCTGCGTAGGGGAAATGAAAACTACGAGGTAGGTCAAGGACACAGGGGGCAAGATCAGCGGTCTGTCGCCGCGGGGAGCCAAAGGAGTGGGAGATCCCCTGTGAGGCCGCTCGGAGCTCGAGACCCAATTATTGAGCAGCTCTTAGAGCGAATGCAGCAGTTCGAAGCTCGACCTGGAGCTCAGGCAGTGGCAGAGTGAAATGAAGACAGAAGCCCTTTCGCAGCGGAGATAGATCGAGAGCCGCTTCCTGCCAGGTTTAAACTCCCTGACATTCCGAAGTATAATGGAGATTCAGATCCTTATGACCACCTGGACGCCTTCAACGTTCAGATGAACCTGCAGACTTCTAGTTCGCTGGTGAAGTGTCGTGTTTTCCCAGCAACGTTCGGAGAAATACCGCGAGCTTGGTTCAGGAACCTTCCACCTCGCAGCATCAGCAGCTGGGAGGAGTGCCAGCAGAAGTTTCTTGATCAGTATAAGGCCTTGAAGAGACAGCTCGCGCCGGCCTATCACCTCGCAACGATTTTTCAGCGATCAGGGGAATCGCTGAAGGAGTATATCAGTAGATTTAGAAGCGAGGTCAACAATGTGGAAAGCCTGTCTGAAGAACGAATCTTAAGTACGATCTCATCGGGACTTCGGAAGGACGGCAAGCTCTATGAAAGTATCTACAAGATGCCTGTGAAAAACCTGGGTGAGTTCTATAAACTAGCTAATAGGGAGATCCGGTGGGAAGAATCGTTCAGCTCGAGAAAAGCCAATCACCCGAAGAATGAAGCAAGTGGATCCCATCAGGGTAAGAAGAGGGATCAGGTCGGCGGCGAAGATAGAAAGAACCGGTCTAGCAATCAGGTGGCGAAGCGGGCTAAAAAATAGTTCAGAAGAGACCGCTCCCCACCTCGAAGCCGCTTCTATCGTTATAGCACCTTATCCGATAGGCAAGATCGGATCTTTCAGACCGAGAAGCATAGAGTCAACTTCGGGAGGCCGAGCCCTACTGGTTTCCCGGGTAAGTTCAAAAATCCTCGCAAGTACTGTACCTATCATCAGGAGAACGGGCACAATACATCTGACTGCTGGGACCTTAAGGACGCCATAGAAGAATTGATAAGAAATGGCCGCCTGAAGGAGTACGTGGTGCAGCCCGCCCACGAGAAGCCCCAGAACCAGCGTCCTCGTCGAGATCACCAGCCCGCGCAGACGAGTCAGCAGGAGCAGGGGGCTGATTTGACGGTAAAGACTATCTATACCATCCATGGCGATCCCCACATCGCCGGATCCTCTAGTAAGTCTCATGAAAGATATGTGCGAGAGGCAAATCATGTCCATCTTACAGGGCGGGGTGATCAGGAAGGGTCAGCGAAGAAGGCCAGAATGACTTCAGAGGACATCGTTTTTACAAAGGAGGACGAAAGCAAGGTGAAATATCCCCATAATGACGCCCTTGTTATCAGGGCAAAGATCAGCAATGCCGAGGTCCTGAGAATCATGGTTGACACAGGCAGCTCGGTAAATGTTATGTATAAGGATTGTTATGATCAGCTCGGGTTAGGAGCTAATCAGCTGAAGCCGTCTCCAGAGCCTCTCTACGGTTTCACTGGGGACGCCGTCATCCCGATGGGTCAAGTAAGACTCCCGATGTCCATAGGTGATCCAGCTCGCCAAGCAACTACCCTAGCGGACTTCCTCGTCGTTAATGGGGCATCTGCTTATAATGTGGTTTTGGGAAGGCCCGCGATGAACAATCTGGATATGGTCGTATCAACCAAAACTCTCACAATCAAATTCCCAACGGCCAGCGGAGTGGGGGTAGTCCGAGGTGAACAATATGCAGCAAGGCGTTGTTATGTGAAGGCTATGAAGATCGGAGTGACGTATAAGCGAGTGGATATGGTGGCTGGAGGAAAGCCAAGTGAAGTCAGCAAAGAAGGCTTTGATCGCGATCTTGATCCTCGCGAGGTGGATGAGTATGGGACATCAGGTCCGGTTGACGAGCTTGAATCTATCCAGGTCAGTGGGGAAGATCCACAAAGATGTCCAAGTGTGGGGCGGAGTCTGACTCCAGATGTGAAAAGTAAGCTTGTGGAATTCCTCAGGGAGAATGTGGATGTCTTCGCATGGAATCACGAGGACATGGTTGGGATTGATCCAGAGGTCATGTCGCACAGGTTGAATGTTGATCCTCGTTGCATACCAATTCGTCAGAAGCGGAGGCCGTTGAACAAGGAACGATCTGATGCCATCAAAGAAGAGGTTGACAAGCTGCTCACCAATAATTTCATCAGACCGGTCCAGTATCCGCTTTGGTTGGCCAACCCTGTCCTCGTAAAAAAGAAGAATGGGAAGTGGAGGACGTGCATTGACTTTACCGATCTCAACAAGGCGTGTCCGAAGGACAGTTTTCCTCTTCCGAGAATTGATCAGCTAGTGGATGCGACTGCTGGTCATAAGCTGCTGAGCTTCATGGACGCTTATTCAGGATACAACCAGATCCCCATAAGCCCGCGGGATGAAGAGCATACCTCATTTATTACAGATAGAGGTCTTTATTGTTATAAGGTAATGCCCTTCGGCCTTAAGAACGCGGGGGCGACCTATCAGAGGCTGGTCAATAAAATGTTTGAGAAGCAAATCGGCGGGACAATGGAGGTGTATGTAGACGATATGTTGGTCAAATCGAAACAGGCCAAGTCCCATGTTAACGATCTGGCAGAAACGTTTCAGATCCTCAGGAGTTATCGAATGAAGCTCAATCCGCTGAAGTGCGCATTCGGAGTGGCGTCTGGGAAGTTTCTGGGTTTCATGGTGAATGAAAGGGGGATCGAGGCCAATCCAGAGAAGATCCAGGCCTTGATCAATATGAGATTGCCAAGGAAGGTCAGGGAAGTCCAAAGTCTCACAGGTCAAGTCGCGGCGCTAAGCAGATTCATATCTAAAGCGACTGACAAGTGCATCCCTTTCTTTAACGTGTTGAAAAGGGTAAAAGACTTCGAATGGACGGAGCAGTGCGAGCAGGCCTTCCAGCAGCTGAAAGAGTATATGGGCCTGGCTCCACTTTTGTCGAAACCTATAGAAGGGGAGAAGCTCATCCTTTATTTGGGGGTATCAGATAGCACCCTCAGTGCGGCCTTGGTACGAGAAGAAGACAGGACGCAGCTCCCCGTGTATTATATCAGCAAGAGGCTATCGGATGTGGAGACGAGGTATTCCCAGATAGAGAAGCTCGCTGATTGTTTAGTAACCGCATCCAGAAAGCTCCGACCTTATTTCCAAGCTCATAAGATCGAGGTCCCGACTCGGTATCCCCTGAAGCAGATTTTCCAGACCTCGGATACCTCAGGTCGCCTATTGAAGTGGGCAGTCGAGCTGGCCCAGTTTGACATCGAGTATATCCCCAGACCGTCCATCAAAGCTCAAGCCCTCGCAGATTTCATTGCAGAATTTACGGGAGCCCCTGAGAAAGAAGCTGGACCGTCGGAGAAGCCGATGTGGGAGTTGTATGTTGATGGTTCATCGTGCGAGCGTAAAGCAGGGGCAGGTATACTACTTATCAGTCCAGAAGGGGACAAGATCTTCTATGCATTAAAGTTCGGGTTCAAGGCAACCAATAACGAGGCTGAGTATGAAGCACTCATAGCGGGGTTGAAGGTCGCTAGGGAGGTGCGAGCTGATCAGGTGAGAATATTCAGTGACTCACAGCTCGTTGTATTCCAAGTAAAAGGGGAGTACCGAACCCGGACATCGAATACAACTGCATATCTTGAGAAGGTGCAAGAGTTGCTCAGGGCGTTTCAGAGGTACGAAGTGAACCAGATCCCGCGAGCTCAAAATGTACATGCTGATGCTCTAGCTCGCTTAGCCACTACCCAAGTGGCGGAAGACCTGAAGCCTGTGCCGGTTAAGCTCTTGCCAGTACCAAGCATCCGAAGAGGAGAATCGATAATGGTCCTGGTGGTGGTCGAAGACTCGTGGATGAGGCCGTTGGTTGATTATCTGCAAAATGGGATCCTCCCTGAAGACAAGAATGAAGCTCGCCAGTTGAACGATCTGTGCGCTATTGCATCTACAACGATTTATTGTATAAAAGAGGTTTCTCTGCTCCCCTTTTGCGGTGTATAGATGGGGTGGACTGCGAGAAAGTGTTGAACGACATGCATTCAGGCCATTGCGGAAACCGCTCCGGGGGACTCGCTCTAGCCCAGAGAACGTTAAGGCAGGGTTTCTACTGGCCTACCATGAAGAATGACGTTATCACCTTAGTGAGGAAGTGTAACAAGTGTCAGAGGTTCGCAAAGGTGCCCCGAGCTCCTCCAGCACTCCTGCAGCAGATGGTAAGTCCGTGGCCCTTCGCGATCTGGGGAATGGACCTGATCGGGCCCTTGCCGACAGCTCGGGGAAATTGCAAGCATGCCGTGGTTGCGGTTGATTATTTCACGAAGTGGGCGGAAGCAAAAGAGCTAGCTGACATCTCGACGACAAAGATCATCAAGTTTATGTGGAGTAACATCATCAGCAGGTTTGGAGTTCCGCAGCAGGTAATAACGGACAACGGGACTCAGTTCAGTAGCGAGCAGTTCATCGATTTTTATGACGAGCTCGGGATCACCAAGAGCTTCTCAGCAGTAGATCATCCTCAAGCTAATGGGCAGGTCGAAGCCGTGAACAAGATCATAAAGCAGAACTTGAAGACGAAGTTAGAAGCAAGGAAAGGGGCTTGGGTAGACGAACTCCCAAAAGTATTATGGGCCTACCGGACTACAGCTCGTAGTACGACTCAGGAGACGCCTTTCTCAATGGTTTATGGATGCGAGGCTATGATTCCAGCTGAGTTCGAGGTGATGACACATCGAAGAGCGACATTCAACAACGAAGACAATCAGCAATTGCTTACCTACAGCCTTGACCTCGAGGACGAATTACGAAATGAAGCCCAGTTGAGGTTGGCAGTTTATCAGCAGCGGGTCGCCAGATACTACAACAAGAAAGTCCGAGCTCGACGCTACAACATCGGGGATCTCGTGCTAAGACTCATTCTACCCGCAGCACGAAATTCAAGCGAAGGCACCTTAAGACCAAGCTGGGAAGGTCCCTACGTCGTTCAAAAGGATCTGGGAAACGGTGCCTATCACTTAAGCAACATGGATGGAACGGAAGTCCTAAGAGCATGGAACGCCGAGAAGGTTCGACCGTACTTCGTGTAATGTATTCAGGTCAAAATTATCTGCTTTAAATGTAACTTTGTAACATTTTGTGTATATATGTGAATATATTCGAGCAGATTTGCATCGCTTCTCAAGAATATTCTGTCTTCGTTCTCACTTGCACTGCGTCAACAAGTCTTGGAAGGGGACGCCGCGCCCTGTGAGCTCGCAATGCTCTGGACGGGCCGACGTCCTCCTGTGGACTTATTATTATTCAACAAAGTCTTGGACGGAGACGCCGCGCCCTGTGAGCTCGCAACGCTCTGGACGGGCCGACGTACTCCTGTGGACTTATTATTATTCAACAAAGTCTTGGACGGAGACGCCGCGCCCTGTGAGCTCGTAACGCTCTGGACAGGCCGACGTCCTCCTGTGGACTTATTATTATTCAACAAAGTCTTGGACGGAGACGCCGCGCCCTGTGAGCTCGCAATGCTCTGGATGGGCCGACGTCCTCCTGTGGACTTATTATTATTCAACAAAGTCTTGGACGGAGACGCCGCGCCCTGTGAGCTCGCAACGCTCTGGACGGGCCGATGTCCTCCTGTGGACTTATTATTATTCAACAAAGTCTTGGACGGAGACGCCGCGCCCTGTGAGCTCGCAACGCTCTGGACGGGCCGACGTACTCCTGTGGACTTATTAGGCACGTCGTGACGACGTCACCAGCACATTCGTAATAACTTACACTCGCAATCATTATTTACGTCGTTCGATAAAAGCATCACACAGATTAGAGCGAAATGAAATAAAGCATCTATTGGGTTAAAAAGTTATTATTACAAATAAAGACCTCAGAAGAGGCAAGTTTAAAAATAATTACAAAAAAAGGACTAAAGTTGCGAGCTGGAGGGGTCTTGAAGGTCTTGGGGGGTCGAGCTGGTGGCCACTTGGTCATTTGCGGCCTCTGAAGGGACGATCTCAGCAGGCGCCAGGGAAGTTTCCTGAGGTTGGCCCTGCTCTGCTTCAGCTGCCGCGCGAGCGTCCTCAGTGTAGAACTCGACGTCCTTCACAGCATCCTCCCCAAAGATAGAAAAATCCATCTTGGGGTCATGCGTCCACAGGGTGTACATGATGCCTTGCTCCGTCTCTACCCTGATCTCTTCGGCCCGAGTTTTCGCAGCAGCCAGCGCCTCTTTGAGCTTGGTAATCTCCTCAGCTTGAACTGCAGTCCCGACCTGCGCTTCTTTGAGTTGAACAGCCACCCCGGCATACTTTTCCTCTACGGCCTTCAACTCGATCTCACGGTCAACCACCAGAGTCTTGGCTGTTTCTAGCTGAGAGTTGAGGCTATTATTAACCAATTCCATCCTGCTTTTTTCCTCAGTCCGGAGGGTATCGGATTGGAGACGAGCGGCCTCAGCCTCGGCCAATTTCCCTTGAAAGATCTCGCGTTCGCTTTTCGCCACCGCGAGCTCGATGTCACGTTCTGATAGGGTCGCCTCGAGCTCTTTCTTTGCGGCCTTAAGCTCCTTCTCCTCCTGCTCCCTCTTCGTTTCGCTATCCAGCACTTTCGCCATCGCCATCGCGCTCTACGAACGGCAAAAAGCAATGAGGAAAAGGAGATCGGAAAGAAATAAAAAGAAATGGGAAAGAAACTCTACCTTAGCAGCTTCACGAACTGCCTAGGAGACCAGGTTCACGCCGTGACTGTTCGGGCAGTCCAGAAACTTGGCCGTATTTCCCAAAAGGCTGGGAACTTGTTCGACCATAAGGTGAAGGTAGGAAAGCCCGGGAACGACTTCGGCAGGTGCCTCCGGGGTGTCCTGGGGGGGAGGCTCTTGTAGTGAGGAAACGACCTGTTTCCCCTTCTCCAGCGCGGTCCTCTTGGAGAGAGAAAGCCCGGCGGGAAAGACGTGATCCTTCCTCTTCGTCCCCTGTTCAGTCGCGACCTGCTTGCCCTTGTCCACAGCAGCAGTATCTTTGACCGGAGGAGCCCTCTGCGAAACAGGCCGAACGGCCTGGGGGGCTAGGGATTCAGCCGTGCTCACGGCCCGTTGACCTTTTGAGGCCGAGGAGTCCGGAGTAGATGACGACGTGACGGCCTGACCCCCGGTCTGGCGAACTCTCTTCCTGGGGGGTGGAATTATCTGCAAGGGCGCCATCACCTCTTCAACGCTTTCCGAGCTCGAGCTTGTTGCGACGACCTCGTCAAAAACAGAGCTTACGGGTCGAGTTTACCGAGACCCTATGTGCTTAGAACGGATAAGTCTCTCCGTAGGCTCGGGGGCAAGTAGGTACTGCCGAAGAAGTTCGTTCGTTAGTTTGACGTCGTCCTCGTCGGACCTGTGGGCTCCAAGGATCTCGAGGTCAGCTGTTTCGCCCTGAGTCAAACCAAGGATCGGTGCGGTGAGATCTGCAAAAGAAAGGAGATGGTTAGTTCGTCCTAGATCGCCGTACAAAAGCTGGAAAGCAGCTTGAAGAACGCCCTACCTGGTTCAGCTCGAAAGCTGAAGGTCGCAAGATTTAATAATGAAGGGCAGGATATGTAAAACCAGTTCGTTTTATAGCGGCCTACGTTGGATTTGCCCTTGGCCTCGCCCTTCGGCAAGACTTCCCTATAAATGGAGGACGGACAAGGAGAGGTATAGTAAAAACCATCCCGAGGTTGTCCCTTGCTGGTGGATTTGAAGGTATATAAATACCTTATAATTCTAGAAGTTGGAAAAGGGAGACCGTACTTCTTAAAGAAGATCGCCAAGGAAGACAATTGGGTGTACGAGTTCGGTGTCAATTGACCTGGAGCGAGCCTCAGATCGTTCAGAAGCTCGATCAGGTAGGACGGAACCGAAAATCGCAGTCCAGCCTCCAAGTGCTGGATGCTGATGGCCATAAAACCCTTAGGGGGTGTGGCCGCATGATCCATGGGAGCGGGCTCCATCAAACGACAACCCCGGGGAAAATGGTACTGCAACCCTAGCCCGGAGAGGTCCTCGCGTGTCAACCGAGAAGGGTAGAACTTGAACATCTGGCGACCTCGCCTAGCCTCTACGGGATCAAGGTCCCCGGCCTCTGAAGGCTGGTCCCCTCCGGAGCTTTCCCGAGCTGAAAATTCCTCAGCGACCTCCTCGCTGTGTAAGGACGCTTGAGGGACTTCCCTCACTTGATCCTCCAAGCTAGAGGAATCGTCCTCTCCTACGATGTGCGGTGGGCGTTCGCGACCTGAAGACATCTACAAACAAAAAGGAGCAGTTAGGCCGCTGAATGCGGACCGTTCCTATCGAACTAAAGCTCCAAGTTTGCTATCTAGCTATTTCCTAACAGGTCGCAGACGCCACACAAGGTTATTAGCGACCTCAAGATCGTGTTCTACTTCCTATGCGCGACCTCAAGATCGCTCAAACTCTCACAAACAACTAATTAAGCAATCTTCAGCAACCTAACGGATCAAACTAAGGGAATACGAAAAGACGCAAACATTCAAGCACACAAGTAGAAGAACAAAATGCCAAAAACCAAGCAGCATACAAGTCATCACCAGAAAAATAAACAAAATGCCGGAAAAAGAAGAATCAACAGGGATAATGCACTCACCGGTGACCTGAGAACAGAAACATCGCCTGAGTAGTGGACACTGGAGAATCAAAGACTAAAGACTGATGGTAGACGGAAGCGGAGAAGACAAAGATAAAGCCTGAAGAGTGAAAATGACAAGCAAAAGGCAAAAAGAACAGACTGCTCCCCCTTATATAGCCGGTCCCGAGGTCGCACCCCCACCGTTGGATTAGGTGGCTTACCAACCGCCTCAGATCCAACGGTGCAGCGCGATCTCAGGTACGTGACCCGAAGAGACGTCATCAGACGAAGAGACGTGCATTTAATGCCCGTTGCAGAAGCCAAACCGCCTCAGGGGGTGTTGCCACGTGTCCAAGATAAAGGAGGGAAAATTTTATTAAAATTTTGAAGTTTTCAGATCGGTGAAAGGTTTTCAGTCCGCTTTAGATATCAGTACGCTGATCGAAATTCTCAGTTCACTGGGTAATTCTTCAGTTCAACATTCAGACCGTCGGAGAGCTTCTCAGAGCAATATGAAAATTTTAGTTCGCTCTAGAGGACAGACCGCCATATAAAGTTTCAGTTCGTTATAAAGATCATTGTTGACTATTAAGTTCTCAGGCCGCTGGAAACGACCTAAGAACTGGGGGGTTGATGTTATGGGTATTTTTGGATTCCTGAAATGGGCTGGCAAAGGCCCATCAAAATGGTGGCCCAAGTTGCTAAGACCAAGCGTAAGGCACTGTTCCTCAGCTCGCTAGATCGCTCCAGTAGTCTTCTACAGATCGAGCCCGTCAGAAGACTAGCGAGGACAATGTCAGATCGTCCTCATAGCGACGTTGAGGTCGCATACCAGTCATTGCGACGTCGAGATCGCCAGGACGGCCCAAAGTCAAGATCGTCACTACGAAGATTCAGTTCGTTATCTACCCAGTTCGCCCAGTTTCAGTGCAAGACAGTAAAATTGCGTGTCTTGCACGATAAGTAAGGCTTTCTCACCTAATGACAGCTTAATTTCGGGAAATCTCACCAAACCAGCATGGGTTAGCAATCGGCCCACGTAAAGTCAGAGTTGACCTGGCACAAGTCAGAAGCATTAAATGCATTTCAGCAGCATTAATTACGACAAGATCAGTCCTCTTTGTCTGTTAGTTCCATCTGTAGCCTCATCTCTTCTATAAATAGAGGGAGGCATTTATTGTATCCGGATCCAGAAAATTGAGAGTTGAGAGGGCTGTTACTCTGTCGAAATACAGAGAGTGAGCAAATATTTGGAGAGAAACTGCCATTAATACCAGTAAAGTGGACGTAGGTCATTCTTAAAAAGGCTGAACCACTTCAAACATTGTGTGTTCCTTTTTCTTTCTTTCTTCTTTTCCTTGCCATTATCTGCTCTGTTTGTTGCAGGTCTCCTCATCTGTGCGGCATTGGGCTCAAGAATCTGGTTGGCTGGTTTACCACGTCAACAATTACATTCTCTCTCCTAATTAATTTAAATTCAATAAATGAATTTGATTAGTTTATCATAATTTTTTAAAATGAAGAGACACTGATGGTAGAATTAATATATATATACACATATATGTATACATGCAGAGGCAGACAAGATATTTTACACACATTGTCAACCTTTAGATCACGATGTTATGAATGACTAATATTTATTTAAGTTCTAAAGGTACTAATTACTGTACACTTAAACACATAAAATTTCTCCCTTTTCTTGACTCTCATATATTCTCTCTCCTTATTAATGAAAATTAATCTTTTCTAATTCTCTCAACTTTTTTCTCTCTCCTATTCCCTTTATCCTCTCATAAATTTTGTCTCAAATTCTTCCCTTAATACAAATAAATTGAATTAAAATATGACAAAAATGGTAGAAAATGTTAGCTATGATTCTACGAAGCAATCAATCATTTTTTTGTTTTCACAAAAATTCTAGTTTATCAACAAAACTTTTGAAAACAAAATAAGAATTCTATCAATTCCAAAAAGAAAAAAAAAAGAAAAGTTAAAAAAAATAAAGTAAAGAAAACTGGAATTCTATACTCTTTTGGCGTTAATTGGCATGCCATATTGATATTAGTATGATATTCCAACAATTACATAACACATAATATTTATCTTTTATAAAAAATTAATATTAGTGTGGTCTTCTAATAATAGTATGACATGACATAATATTTTAAATAAAAAATTTCCCATAAATGAGGAAAGCACCAATATTAATCTTTTATGAAAAAAAAAAAAATCACGAATCATATTGTTATTTTAAGGTCATATCAACATCAACATGACACACTAACTAAGCGTTTTATGGAATATTTTATCCCGCTATTGAAAGAAACAATGTAAATTATCTAGGAATTGATAAGTGTTTAGGAGACCTAAGTTAATTATAGCAAAACAAAAGATGGTAAATTATTTTTGGTGTTATATTAAAATATTATGACAATAAAAGAGATCATATTTAAAAAAATAGAAGGTAAGAAAATAAAGTGTGTATATATATAAATATATATATATGCACCAGAAAAATGGAAGATAAAAATGGAAAAAACCAATGATGACATGTTATTTATTTTGAGATGAATAGTAGGTGCATTATCATGTTTATTATGTTGTACATGTGCATTTCATGGATGTCGTCATATCTCTAAATTTCACATAAGTGATTACAAACCTCCATTGTTGAAAAGTTAATTATTAAACATAGTGAGATTGAATCAATCATCGAATTGTGATTTTTAACCACAGGTAGTAGTCTTACATAGGCATCAAAGCATATCAGCAGATGTGACATGCCTAATGGAAGACATGAGGTCGTCTTATTAATGCATTTAGCAAAGTAGTTGGCGATCTTTCATGCCTTAAATACTTGGTGGGTCATGACTCATGCTCCGATAACTATTTCTACAATTTTTGTTAGACTTAATCTAAATAGTAGACGATGACTCAAACCTCCAGTCTCATGATAGAGGTATAAGAAAGCAAATTAAATATTATGAGCAGGATTCGTGGGTTATAGTTGTTAAAACTACATTAATGTATGCGTTATGACACATATTAAAATTTATAAAAATAAGAAAATATGTATATATATTATTTTAAGCAATAAAAAATTGTAAACATTATAAAAAATGACCATTCAGGAAAAGAAAATTTTGTTTTTATCCACTTTTTTTTAAAATAATTTGTTTTTAACCACGCAAACAAATTAATCGCAGTTTATACCTAAATTATCTATATTACCCCCAACATATTTTGTTTTCCTTCTCCATTGCTCATGAAATGAGATCTTTGGCTTTCTTTTGTTGATTATTTGAGTTTTGATGGATTTTTTTTTTTTTTTTTTTTGTGATTTTACGAGTTTTTTGTGTTTTAGATGTTGAGTATTGGTGTTTAGAGTTAGATTTGATTGGATTTGGTTAAATTTGACTTAAAAATGGAGGTATTTAGTGATGAAGACGACGATTGGGTTGCATAAGTTTTTAAGTCCACTTAATAACCTATTATTGAGGTTTTTTTTTTTCTTTGTGATTTTTTGAATATATATGTATATATCTATTTTTTGTTTTGGATATTGGATATTGATGTTTTGATTAGATTTGGTTGGATTTGACTTGAAAATAAATATTTCAATAAGATACAGTGCCAACGATGACTGAGTGGAATCAATTTTTATGTCCACTTAAAACTGATTCGGTTTTCAAATCCACTTAAAAATACCCACGTTTTTTTTTTTTAAAAAATCTATGTTTAACCTCTTGAACTAAATATTTTCAATATATACCCATGTTTACCAAACAACCTTGAACATATAAAACACACTTACATATTCTATGTTAGATAAATAAATGAGGTATATATATGTGTGTGTGTTAATGTGCACATTAATTAGTATGTGCACATTAATTAGTATGTTTTATAATTTAAATAAATCTTAGTCATTCATAGTATCTTGATCTATAGGTTCACAATGAGTGTAAAATATCCTACTGGTATTATATATATATATATATATGCACCAGATGGAAGACAAAAATGGAAAAAACCAGTGATGACAAGTTATTTATTTTTAAATGAAATAGTAGGTGAATTATTGTGTTTATTATGTTGTACATGTGCATTTCATGGGTGTAGTCATATTTTAAATTTTACACAAGTGATTACAAACGTCCATTGTTGAAAAGTTAATTATCAAACATATCAGCACATGTGACATATATGTCTAGTGGATGACATAAAGTCGTCTCATCAATGTATACAGCAAAGTGGTTGATGACCTTTCATGCCTTAAATACTTTGGTAGTCCATGAGTCATGCTTTAATTACAGTCTGCACCCAAGTTGTCCATATTGCCTCTGCATACATTGTTTTCCTCCTGTATTGCTCATGGTATGAGATCTTTTGTTTCATTTGTTGATTGTTTGAGTTTTGTTAGGTTTTTTTTAATTTTTTTTTTTGGTGATAACTCGAGGTTTTTTTTTTTTTTGGTTAATTATATTTTGGATATTGGCTATTAATGTTTAGGGTTAGATTTAGTTAGATTTGACTTGAAAATAGAGGTTTTCGATAGTGAAGATGACTACTGGGTTGTACAAGTTTTTAAGTCCACTTAAAAACTAATTATTGAGGCTTTTTTGTGATTTTTTTTTTTTTTTTTGTGTTTTGGACATTGGGTATTGATGTTTTGGGTTAGATTTGGCTTAAAAATAGAGACTTTTTGTGAGATACAATGTCTAGATGACAACTTGGTTGAATCAATTTTTATGTCCACTTAAAAACAAATTCGATTTCCAAGTCCACTTACAAATATCCACATTTTTTTTTAATAAAATTTGTTTTTGACCCCTTAAACAAACTATTCTTTCCTATATCCATGTTTACCAAAATAACCTCAATATGTAAAACACACTTACATATTATATGTTAGATAAATAAATGAGGTATATAGATGTGTATGTGTCTGTCTGTCTGTCTGTCTGTATGTGTCTGTCTATAAGGGAGATTTATAAATTTTACCTCAATATAAAGAGAATTTTTGTTTTTACCCCAATATTTAATAAAATTTATTTTTGACCTCTCAAACAAATTATTCCTATTCTATACCCAAGATTACGAAATTACCCTTAATATTATATTACCCAAATGCCCAATATTGAAATTACCAAACTAACCTTCATCTTCCTCCCAAAATTACCAAACTAACCTTCATCTTCCTCCCAAAACCTCCATATTTGTCCTCTACCTACTTTTCCATTGATGATTTGTGAGATTTGATTTTGAGTGTCTATATTTTCTCTTCATCTTCTTCCTCACCATATCCATTGAAGGATTTTCAACACTAGTTTCATCCATTGGAGGATTTGATTCTTGAAGAAATTGGTGATCAAAGGTAATGTATATGTTTATTTGTTAGTTTTTGGGTTATTTAGTTCATATTTGCATGGTTTAGGGCTGTAAGATTGTATAGGTTGTGATGGATTTGGAAATCTAGAAATGCGACGGAAACTGCACAAGCTGTGACGAAATCGGTTTTTCGTGACTGATAATCGATTTTTCAGTCCCTGGAAAACCGATTGACTATTCAAATCAGTTTTCAGTGACTGAAAAACCGATCGGTTTTCAGTGACTGAAAAATCGATCGATTTTTCAGTGTCAGTTTTGCAGCGATAAAAACCGATCACAGAAAAATCGTTAAAAACCGATCGGTTTTTGTGTGATCAATTTTTCAGTGGCTAAAAACTTATCAAAAACTGGAAAACCGGTCGGTTTTTCACAAATCACTGAAATACCGAATCAAAACAAACCACTGAAATACCGAATTGGTTTTGATTCGGTATTTCAGTGGTATGTGAAAAACCGATTTGAAAAACCGAATCGATTTTTCAAGAGTTTTCAGCCAGTTTTTCAATCAGTGACTGAAGTTTATTATTAGCGATTTTTTAAAAAACTACTATGGATATTTTGTGTTTGGAATGCTGGAAATAAAATTTCAGTTTTATATGTTGTTAGATTCATTGTATTTTTATTTAACAGATTATATAGAAGTGGAGAGTATTAAGAGTGTACAATGAAAACACTTTAGTGGAGCAAAAACCTAGTTGAATGAATTATTAGCATAATTTTGATATAGTGTTTAATTTGATTATATAAGATTGTATTTTGTAATGTTGTCCGATTGAAATGAGATTAAATTATTATTTTATTTGAACGTTACAGGAATGACTCAAGAAACAATTGTAATCAATTTCGATGGAGAGTGGAATGGATGTAATTACGTAGGAGGGGAGTCGATCATGTGTGGGGTTCACAGTAATAATAGTTTTTCATCATTAGTGGATATTGTGTACAGAGAGTCTGGTATTGATAGAAGAATGTGGGATATCCGTATACATTATTTACTACAAAGTGCGACAAGTGGTAAAATTAAAAAGATACGTATCATGTCCGATCTTGGTGTTGTTGGTTTGATGGCAATAAAAAATATTGATATTAAAGAGATTTATGTGGATAAGATTGTGAAAGATTGTAGAGCTGAGGTTAGTAGGCGTATCAGTTTTCTGATTGTCTCCAACTCAATATCAGAAAGAAGATACAACAAGGCAGATACGTCAAGACCTGTAAATCCTCTAATGGTTGAAAGTCATTTTCATCGAACTTCAGGAATTAGGAGCAATAATCCGCTTGATGTTGCTGGCACCCAATTTTACATGTACAGAAAGTCCAATTTGCGACGTTAACAATGACTATATGAATTATGGTACTGATGATGAAGATTGGAACATGAATGATAATGGTGGTGGGATACAGGATAGTGAGTCTGAGGAAACTGAAGATAGTGATAACGAGGGAACTCGAGTTGATGATGTGTCTGAAGAAGAAGGGTTTCCAGAAATAAGATTTTCAGGTTTACAATTTCAGAATAATCCTTTACAGCCACACTGGATTGTTCCTGGTGTTGAACTGGGCGACATTGAGCCTGCTTCAAGTGCTATGTCAACCGTCTACCAACTTGGTTCATTATACAAGGGAGCATTTTTTAATAGTAAGGAAGAAATGAGTATAACTATTGGAGAATATACTTTCAAAGCGAAATTTGAATATCGGGTTAGACGTTCAAACACGCAGCGATTTGAGGTCAGTTGCAAGGACAAAACTTGTAGCTTTATAGTTCGTGCCAGATGCAGGAAGGGTTGCTCTATGTGGTTTGTGTTGAAGTATGAGGCGGAGCACACGTGTCGTCAGACAGCCATGGAATCACATATGAAGAGTGTGAAGGCCATTATCATCGGAAAGTTGTATGCGGGAAAGGTGGGGAGAGATATGTATACACCTAATTGATTGATTGGAGAAATGCTAAAACAGTATGGAGTTCAAATCTTGTATAGGAAAGCTTGGAAGGCTTTACAATATGCAAAGAAACTTGCATATGGACAAGTGGATGAGTCATATCAACAGCTTCCGTCCTACTTTGAGATGTTAAAGTTAGCAAACCCGGGCACAATAACAGCAATTAAGAGAGATGAAAATGACCGGTTCTTGTATTCCTTCGTTGCACTTGGAGCTTCGATTGAGGGTTTCCGATCTTATATGAGACCGGTTGTTGCTGTTGATGCAACTCATTTGAAAGGTGAATATAAAGGGGTGATTTTTTTTGCTGCATGCAAAGATGGAGAAGAGATGATTTATTCCATCGCTTATGGATTTGCTGACGGAGAGTCAGACTGTTCATGGACGTGGTTTTTAAGAAAATTACGATTGGCGATCGACGTGCCGGACGATTTGCTTATTGTATCTGATCGTCATAAAAGCATATCGAATGGGATGAAAAAAGCTTTTTCAGAAGTTCCACATGTGTTATGTTTTTTTCACTTATGGCAAAACCTTAAGCAGCATTGTAAAAAGCGTTCGGATGTGGAAAATGCATTTTACAATGCAGCATACTGTTATGTGACTGAGGAATGCAACAGAATATTAGAAGAAATGCGAGCGTTACATCCGAGGACACATGGAACTTTGGTTAAAGCTGGGGTCAGCAGGTGGTCACGATCACATTGTCCAAAAAGAAGATATGAAATGATGACCACTAATATTGCAGAGTCGCTCAACAAATGCATGATGCAAGCACGTCGTTTGCCAGTAACAACTGCACATGAATATATAAGAAATGTGTTACAGAGATGGTTTAATAATAGACGTATTGCTGCTTCTCAGTTGACAACTTATGTTACCACCGCTGCGTACGATCGCATCATGTTGGCAAAAAATCTAGCAACAGAAGGTAGTGTACATCCCATTACAGAACCGTTAACGTACAGTGTATTGCATCCGAGTAAAGGAGATGCGGTCGTTAATATTGAAGAGCACACATGTACATGTAAGCAGTGGAACTTAGATCAGTTGCCATGTGTTCATACATGTGCTGTGGCCAGGTATGATATTTCGACGTTATTTCTTTCGGCTTTTCATGTTATGTCTATACACTTAAACTTGGGTTTTCTGATAATTGGTCAGGTTCAAGGGCGTCAGTTGTGATACACTTTCCAGTCCGTATTACAGCACAGAATGGTTGAAAGCTGCATATGCAAGTCCGATCAATCCAGTCCCTAAATTAGCTAGCTGGAATGTTTTTGGGGAAGTTAGAAGCATGGTTGTACTACCACCCATAGGAAAAAGACAACCAGGTAGGCCGAAAGAAGTTCGGATTCCTTCAGCCGGAGAAGATCGTCGTAGAAAAAAGTGTGGAAGATGTGGTGAGAGGGGGCACAACCATCTTCGTTGCCCTAACCCCCCTATTTCTACTAAGGGTGGGATGAGCTCCAGTTTAGTGGATGCGGAAGCTGGCACAAGCACAACTGTTGTTGACAATGGCCCACCGTCCCGCAGATGCCGCTTGTGTCATGAGACTGGACACAACCAACGTCGATGTCCTCTGCGATTTCCTGTTACCAATCAAGAAATTGATAATGATGAAAACAATGAGTAGGAATCGAGTATGAACTCTCTGAAGCATGTATAAGTTACCTTATTTCGTTTAATGGATTTATTATAATCGGAATGGTCTTTCTGTTAGTTTTGTTGAACGAATTAATAGTTTAGTATCTGTTACAATTATTTGAATGTGTAAGCACACCACATTCATCTGTTACAATTGCTTGAATCTGTAATTAAGAGTTTAGCGAAATCGGTTTTCCATACAAAGAAAAACCGAATCGGTTTTTCAGGGTCACCCAAAAACCGATTCGGTTACCCAGTGCAGCTGAAAGATCGAATCGGTTTCGGTTTTCCAGAGCAATCTGAAAAACCGATTCGGTTTTTTGGAGATGTGAAAAACCGAATCAATTTTATGAAATTTTGTGTCATGTGTTAATAATTAACATAATGTTTAATCAATTTTATTATTGATATTATTACACCATAATATTTAAATTACACAATAATTATATTACATAATACTATTTAAATCTAAATAAATCATTTAAATTGATTAGATATTTCTTCTAATTAACTAAAGGCCAATGATTTCAGTTGAATTGATTTCAATTGATGAAATTTTTAATGTTGGATGATTCAAAACCAATGATTTCATTATTTCATCATTTATTATTCGTGTGTTGGAATTAACACATCATGAAGACATTATATTGAAATCTAATTGTCATGGTTGTGTTTGTTTGGACCGATGGAATAACTAATCGATCTAATACTTAAACGTTTATGTGATACCTATTTGAACACATAATTTAGTAACCGATGATTTATTGCATTCACCTATTAATTTTATTATTGATGTTATAACACCATAATATTTAAATTACACAATAATGATATTACATAATACTATTTAAATCTAAATAAATCATTTAAATTGATTAGATATTTCTTCTAATTAACTATAGGCCAATGATTTCAGTTGAATTGATTTCAATTGATGAAATTTTTAATGTTGGATGATTCAAAACCAATGATTTCATTATTTCATCATTTATTATTCGTATGTTGGAATTAACACATCATGAAGACATTATATTGAAATCTAATTGTCATGGTTGTGTTTGTTTGGACCGATGGAATAACTAATCGATCTAATACTTAAACATTTATGTGATACCTATTTGAACACATATTTTAGTAATCGATGATTTATTGCATTCACCTATTAATTTTATTATTGATGTTATAACACCATAATATTTAAATTACACAATAATGATATTACATAATACTATTTAAATCTAAATAATTCATTTAAATTGATTAAATATTTCTTCTAATTAACTAAAGGCCAATGATTTCAGTTGAATTGATTTCAATTGATGAAATTTTTAATGTTGGATGATTCAAAACCAATGATTTCATTATTTCATCATTTATTATTCGTGTGTTGGAATTAACACATCATGAAGACATTATATTGAAATCTAATTGTCATGGTTGTGTTTGTTTGGACCGATGGAATAACTAATCGATCTAATACTTAAACATTTATGTGATACCTATTTGAACACATAATTTAGTAACCGATGATTTATTGCATTCACCTATTAATTTTATTATTGATGTTATAACACCATAATATTTAAATTACACAATAATGATATTACATAATACTATTGAAATCTAAATAATTCATTTAAATTGATTAGATATTTCTTCTAATTAACTAAAGGTCAATGATTTCAGTTGAATTGATTTCAATTGATGAAATTTTTAATGTTGGATAATTCAAAACCAATGATTTCATTATTTCATCATTTATTATTCGTGTGTTGGAATTAACACATCATGAAGACATTATATTGAAATCTAATTGTCATGGTTGTGTTTGTTTGGACCGATGGAATAACTAATCGATCTAATACTTAAACATTTATGTGATACCTATTTGAACACATAATTTAGTAACTGATGATTTATTGCATTCACCTATTAATTTTATTATTAATGTTATAACACCATAGTATTTAAATTACATAATACTATTGAAATCTAAATAATTCATTTAAATTGATTAGATATTTCTTCTAATTAACTAAAGGTCAATGATTTCAGTTGAATTGATTTCAATTGATGAAATTTTTAGTATTGGATGATTGACATAAATAATTGAAGTCAGAAATTGAATAAGAAATGGATAATTAACTGTTTATTGATTTTACTTAAGTACAACTTCCCCATAAGAATCAATCGTCCACTTTCCAAAGTTATTTATTTTATACAAAGGACGTGAAAAAGAATAAATATCTCGTGCAAGCTCTGCCCTCAGTGCGATGGCATCTGCAGGTGTATCACGTGGTCTTGATTCCCATGTACTTTCCTTGGACTGCAAAAGGTCTCGTATGTACATGGCGACATATGCTCCACAACTCGTCCTGTTTCATAATTATATGTCAATTAACCGATGAAATAACTAAATATTAATTAACAAGTCCCCAAAATTTAAATATTTTGGTGTAAACTTACTCACCCATCGGGTTGCTGTGGCATAACTGACAGACGCTCAACCTCCCACCGCTCATCTACAGCTGGTATATCTAATTGAGTCCTCTCATAAAACCCTAGAAAGCGAAGCATAATGGGCATAAAACACACCAACGGCTGCAGTGCCTGGAGCCGTACTTCTATGTCAGTGGACACCTGGGAATCATATACATATATTTTCTTCTCTTTGAAGCACACCCGACAGAGGACCCAGTGTTGTTGATTCAAGCTACATGGCAATAGCACCTACAATTTCTCTCAATGTAAGTGTTGTAGGACTCGTTCCAATGATCAAATAAAAAATAAAAATTTTCAAACAACACTTACATTGTCAACACACCACCAAGGGACCGATGCGTCAATCTTTCCACATCCGAATGGCAGCCATTCTGAAGGTATAGTGGCTGTAGCCGGATCAAATCCTTTTCCTTGATTGACGTGTTGATTGTTATACTCCATTGTCATAATGCCTTGTAGGAAAAAAATTATTAATGTTATTTGATTCCGATGATACAATGGAAGAAATTATCAAACAAAAACTTACAAATAAAGAAGTGCAATGAAGGGCGTATCTTCTATCCTCATCCTCATTCCACCACTTGTTTCGTATGCACATCAAATACGCATCGATGTGCTCACTAGTCAGCCAACAGTTTGCGTCCTCAAGGGTCACCAATGTGGTCAGTATCACGCACCACCCACAACGATCAACCGCACGTCTGAAATAAAAAATTTAAACAAATTGGTAAAACGTACGGCAACAACTACGATTGTAGGAAATTACTACTTTGTTTTCCATATCTAAGGTCTAAATGTGATGAAGCTTTATATTCATTGTAGACGGCCTCTATTGGATCTACAGACTGTGCAACCTCTTTCACCTGCTCTTGGACAATTTTTTTTTCTTTTTCGCCGGCCCAGGATCCGTGTATGGAGTTCGTAGAGGTACTGCTGGCTTGGTCTTTCGTTTGGCCCGTTCGTGGATGTCTTCTCCCTGCAACTGCACTCAAATTCAAAGATACAAAAGATTATTTATAATTATATGTCAACGTTAAACACACTGTTTAAACTATGTCTACCTGGTCATCACCTCGCTCAGCCTCTGCAGCGGCTACACATACAGTGGCCGTCATCAAGTCAACCTGTATCTCCTGCTCCTCCCCCTGTGCCAGAACGACATCCTGAATCTCCTATTGGATCACTGACTGGCCCGTATCAATAGGTGACTGCTGGACTACCTCATCCTCAGGGAGAGATGTATGACGAACCCCCTCATCCTGATGTAGACCTGATGGTGCTGGCTGATCTCTTTGGGACATAAATGGGCTCCTCTGGGACAAAGTTCCCACCGCAATGATCGTCGTCGTCACCGTCATCATCATCTGAATCATCGCTACCGCTGAGATACCTCTTAATATATGAGACATCTTGTTCCACCCGTCTCAATCTCCTATCCATGTCCTCAACGATCTTTACAGTTGCCTTCTGCCTCTTCTCCATCCTACTCAACTTCTCATTAGTTGTCTTCTCTAAATTTACAATATATTCAAACAACTGCTTCACCTGTAAAAAAATTTCGACACGGTTAACACATTTAAAAAAATTTTACCAGAGTCTCCCCTGTATTTTTAAGTATCCAAAAAAACATAACCTGTTTATAATAAATTACACTTCGTCTATCATGTTTAGAGACTCCGTCTCTCCGTCACACCGTACTACCACACAATAATGTTCATATTTTTTACATTAAATACGATGAATATTCCGTAGATAATCATATAAAGGGGTGATTTGTACCTCAGGATGGACGTTTGGGACATCGTGGACCTTTTTTGTTCGAAACTCTGAAAGGGAATCCTCTGATTCTGATTGCATGCCTTGAACGTCTTCATTTGCGACAGAGTCACCCTCCACCACATCATCACCCTCCACCACATCATCACCCTCCACCTTAACATCGTCAACCTCGTCATGATCATCATCATCATCATCATCACCATCATCATCGCCATCATCCGCATCATCATCATTTTCACTGTCACCCTCACTCCCTCCCTCGCCAGATTTATGTACTTCACCCGTTACCAAATTATTAGGGTTGAAGGATTTCCAATAAGCCATTTGTCTTTCGGCGTCGGTAGGCTCAAGGGTTTGCTCAAAGCCAACTATCTGCATTATATACATGTATACAGTTACATTATAATGTTATACTTCATATAAATAAGGATAATTAAAACAAACAATAAATTTACTAAACCAATTTAGTTTACGTTTGCCACTTACGGAAGGTAAATCATCAAGACTGTTCATAATTGTCGGTGTTCTTTTAAGTGACCTTCTCAAGCATTTTGGCAATTCATTTTGCAAATCTCGGACACTTTCTGATATTCTCTCTGCCAACGCCGGAAACACTTCTGCCAACCACCACTATAATGCCAAACAAAAACAAAATTACATATACTTAATTTAACCACATTACAAAGGAATAAATATTAACGGTATTGGTTATACCTGAAACGCATAGACATAGCCATAAATATTGATGTTACGCGGTGGCTTTCTGATCCGCTCTTCAGTCAATGCCATGCGGAGATAGTGGAATAGGACACTATAACATAATGTGCCCCAAGGGAACGAGTTCCACCTCTCCATATCCTCAATGATGATCCACAAAAATAGCAAAATCTTCGCCTTCTCATCCTGCCCCATAAACAGATGAAAAGCAATCCCTATATTCGCTAACTTTAAAAGATCTTCATCATTTAATACATCCTCGTCTTCACGGTCCAAGTGACTTCTTGCCTCAACAAATGTAGCAAAGTCAGATATATTCGGCAATACTCCATTGAACCATCGCTGTAGGAGACTGTTCCGGTCATTTTGGGTTGCATTGAAAATTTCATGGTCTATGCCTCCAAAATGAAGTCCTATAATCAATAAAAACTCCTGTTTCCCGAACCTATGTATTCTCCCACCAATTTCAAACCACATTTCATCTTGACTTCCACTCACCTCCACTTCTCTAGCGAGAACCCATAATAGAACGGAGCCGGCAGCCGTATGTTTGGTATTCCTCAACATATATCCGAATGGGCACTCTCTTATGAACCGGTCATACAACTTCCTTCTAGTCAGAACATCAAGTATTTTCTTAACCATCTTCTGACCAATGTGTGTAATCCCTTTCGTTTCCTTCGGAATTGTTTGCAAACTATATTTATAATTGAACTCCATCTGTAGGACACAAAAACAGTGACAAAAATATCAGTATCAAGAGTAAAAGCCATTCTGCCAGTACATTAATAATCGGTTTTCCACAGGTGTCAAAAACCGAATCGGTTTTTCACACCTGTGGAAAACCGAACTGAAAAACCAAATCGATTTTCCACAGGTGTGAAAAATCGATTCATTTTTTAGTTCGGTTTTTTACTTGAAATGATCAAAACTCAAAAACTGAACTCACAAAACCGATATGATTCATTACATTTCGAAAAACCGATGTCAAATGCATGACCGATTCGGGTTTTTAAAGATCTGAAAAACCGAATCGATGTTTCATATGTGGAAAGCATTTCATCGATTTTCCGTATCGGTTTTTCACTGATCGGTTTTCTACACACATTTAAAATCGGTTTTCCACACCTGTGGAAAACCGATGCGTTGCCGACGACGCTCATATGGTCGGAATCGGCCATATCAGCCACAAATCAGGCCAAACCCAGTCAATACCAACCTAATCTAAACCAAATATTGATTACCCAACATCCATATTACACAAACATGTCCAAATCGCGAATGAAAATCAAAAAACAAAACAACCCAACCCGAAAACTAACCTTGGCAAGAACACTCAGGTCCCCCGCGGTCGTATATCCTCTGGGCAGGTCGAAAACGTTGCGGTTGTGGCCGGAATATGTGGATGTGCGTCGGGTCTCGATCGGTTTTTGGGTCTCCTTCGGTTTCTGTCAAATACCGATCGGTTTTTCGCTTGGTCAGTGATGAAAACTGTTTTCCATCATTTTCTGCCAGTTATATACGTAGGGGTATTGTGGGTATTTTGGGTATATCATATAATTAGTTTGTTTGAGGGGCTAAATACAATTTTTTTAAATTGGTGGGCTAAAAACAAAATTGAGGTTTTTTTAGTGGGTATTTCCTGTAATTTCCACATATATATATATATATATATAAGCACATTCTAATGTACACCGGTGTATGTATATACTTGAAAAAAAAAGCAAAAATACCTTATTGCATTTTAGGATATGTGATTGTAATTTATTATAAATGATTACAAATAAATATGTGTGATTACAAATAGTACATGTGATCATATTTACTGATTGTGATCAATATTATCACATTTACTTATTGTATTTACATAGATTTAGTTATATTCACACATAATAAATTACAATCACTCATTTTAAAATATAATCATATATTTTTTTAGTTAAGTATATGCATACAGCCGGTGCACACAACGTGACTACACACACAAATATATATAGGTAGGATATTTTACACACATTGTAAAAATTTAGATCAAAATGTTATGAATGACTAAGATTTATTTAAATTCTAAAACGTACTAATTAATGTGCACATTAACACAAATGTATATATATGTATGCATCCGAAAAATGGAAGATAAAAATGGAAAAAACAAGTGATGACATATTATTTATTTTTAAATGAAATTGTAGGTGCATTATTGTGTTTATCATGTTGTACATGTGTATTTCATGGATATTGTCATATTTTAAATTTTACACAAGTGATTACAAATGTCCATTGTTGAAAGTTAAATTATCAAACATAGTGAGATTGAATTAGTCATCAACATGATTTTTAACCACATGTAATAGTATTACATAAGCATCAAAGCATATCAGCACATGTGACATGTCTAGTGGAAGACATAAAGTCATCTCATAAATGCATATAGCAAAGTAGTTGATGATCTTTCATGACAAGACCCTTTATGAATCTCTTTTCAAGATCCGTGAAAGATCCCGTAGCACTCCAACAAATCTCTAACGAACCCTAACTTTGACCCGAAGAAGTCCCACCGAAGACCGAGACTTAATTTCAACTTATTTTATAAATCATTTACTTGTTGA
Organism: Dimocarpus longan; assembly: GCA_022984855.1. NCBI lineage: Eukaryota > Viridiplantae > Streptophyta > Magnoliopsida > Sapindales > Sapindaceae > Dimocarpus > Dimocarpus longan. The sequence continues at coordinate 3,893,712 of CM041026.1, forward strand.
CAAAGGTAAAAAATTTTCGTTTTTCTAATAAAAATCCAGCAACATACCGGTTGTTTATTAAAAAATGTCACCCTGCAATTTCAAAAGAAATTTAAATACACTTCTATGGTACACAATCTCAACTACTAGGGGCCTCTGGCCCTCATCCAAAATCAACCCCAACATGAATACTCACAACTGCGAAAATCAATGAAAAACCAGAATTTTCTGATCAAAACATTTTCATAAAACGTGCATTCAACGACTTATGTTTATATTTACAAAATTTACATAATTTACATCATGTGTTATGTACAAAACATGCACAACAAAAGTGTGAGCTATACAATGGGATATAGTCGTCCGTCAATCGCTTTGCGCGTTGGTCTGAGCCTCGTCTACTGGATGACTCACTTCTATAACTGAAGGTAAAATTAAGAAACATAGAAGCAAATTGTAAGTATAACTCAGTGAGATAAACAACTTAATAAAATTAATATATTTTCTAATATACTTATAAAAACTCATTTGAAAACTGTTTGTGAAATTCACTTTGAATTTCTTTCTTAAACTTTCTCATTTCTTGCCTTGATAGTAACCCAGTGACAAGCCCCTTTCTAACTATACTAGTTAGGGACCTGCCCGGCACCTCTCGGTGACTTTCCAGTCAAGATCTGCTCCGGCTGAGAAGTTCCCGTGGGGTTAAGCCTTTTCCTCATCTAAAAATACTTTAAACTCTTTTAATTCTGAAAATTGGTAGGAATTTTGTTCGTTGAAAATAATTTATGAAAAAGAATTTTACGGAAATCCGACAGCACAACGACTGTTTTTCTAAAATTTTCACCCTATAAAAACTTCACAAAATCTGTATAAATTCATTCAATATCTTTATCAAACTAATAAGCCTCAGACCCTTTTTCAGATACGCAATCATTCGCAACAGGCTTAAAATAATCAATGATATGGAAAACAACTTAATTAAAATCTTAAACATCATACATGATATTCACATAAAATCCTTTATCCAAAACAATATTTACAGAACTTGAGAAATTTGAAAATGATAGTAAATGCAGTACATGATAACTTGTCTAAAACTAGTGCAACGTGGTCACGTTTGAGCTCGCCTGTACGTCCGATGAAGATACTTCCGCCGCGTTGCTCGTTCCTGCACTTGGGAAAGATTTTAAATAAAACAGAAAATGAGGGTGAGAATAACTCAGTGAGTGTACATAATAATAAATTTTGCTTTCATTATTATTTTGAAAACGATACGACTTATTTAAGCAAAAGATTCTAAACTAACGTCTATTGACGTATTTCATTTCTTTACTAACGTAGAAGGGTAACTCTAGAAAAGCTCATTCTCTTAAGCTCTTAAGTTAAAAATATATATGACATGAAATACTAGAAATTTTCTGTTTGTGTGTGCTCAGATGCGGGAACTTGGGATTACGATTCCCCCCAACATCAGGAAATGCGAGAACTTGGGATTACGATTTCCCTAGAATATTAAGCCATATGGGAACGTGGGATTATGATTCCCCCAGTCTATTAGGTGTATAAGAACTTGGGATTACGATTCCCCCCGTCTAGTACTATACACGCATAGGGTACCTCGGCCAGGTTATGCTAGAGGTCAAGATAAACTAAAGACATTTAAAATTCTGTTAGAATTATCTCATAAGTGTTTCGTTTTCTAATTACGATTTAAAACCGAAAAACTTGCTTTCTAGAGCAAAAACTTCATTATTTGAAATAACGTTCTCATGTATCTTCAAGACTAAATACGTATATACAACTATACGTGCATTATAAGGAAAACGATAATTTTCTAAAATATTACTTGAATAACATAATAATCATAAACTAAAATAGTATCGCATTACTAATTTCATATAACAGAATTCGTGAAAGCTTTATAAAAATGCACACTCACGACTTGCTTCCAATAACTGATCAACCACTCCTGATATATCTCTCGTCCGCTCGTCGGTTCATCTACAATTGGTTTCGATCAAGTTTTCGTTAAAACACGGCTCGTGCACAAATGAAACTTAAACTGCACGAGGATTTCTAATCACGAAAATTCAAGCGATTATCCCCACACGATAACAATAGGGAAAACTAATATTCGCACGCGGAGACTATCTCAAACCAATTCGTTATCGCAACATAAACTACTCGAAATTCTACTGTTACAAAACCGATAACTATGCCATTCAAAACTAGAGCAACATCATTGACATCACATTCTAATGGATTCAATAAAAAGAAGATTCGAAGCTAAACGAATAACATAAAACTTACGCGATTTCAACTAGTTATCGCGAATTATCGTTTTTAGCGTTTCGCACGATTACTTTGCTTCCAATTAAACTTATCGTCAATTACTACTCGAGACTTTACTTAAAACATGACAAACAAATATTCAAACACTTTAAAGCACAAACATGAAAAATATGGCAGCAAGCTTAAACAATATTCATTTCCCGATTCAACTCCGAATTTCGACAATTTAATGATTTCGTGCGAAACAAAAACTATCCGCTTAACTTAAATATATTTCAAACTATCCTAACATTAAACTTTAACACTTTAACGGGCTTAAATACGTCTCGAGGCAGCGAGATAACATCATAAACACTTTCATAATCGATAACGAAAATCACAAACTAAAAACATTCGCATTCACGAAAAACTCATCCGAATCACTCGGAAACGATTTCTCAATATCCGAACGACTATCCGATACTTTAAAAAGCACTAAAATGCATTATTTTCCACGACGACGAACTTGAATTTAAAAACATAACTCAATAGCCCCTAACTTCTCCTATAACAGCCCGTAAACAAAATGCAACGAACACGATCGATGACAATATTGTTCCAAAAACACAATCGAACAATAACGAGCGAACCTCCGCACTAACGAGGTTCTAAATCCTAAACCCAATCATAACAATATCAATTATCAACCATATCTCAATTCTAACGTTAACAATCCAACGAAATCAATAAAAATTCAATATACTTTTCAAAACTCACTTCGAGAGCTTGAAACTTCGAACGAATACTTGCGGGAAAGGGCTGTCCTTATAATTCACTTTAAATCGAGCTTCCTTCAATCCAAATTCACATGCACACAAAAAAAATTACTCGAAACATCTTAACAAAGTTAATGGGACAACATTTACCTCAACTCGAACTGTTTTTCGCTTCGAACCAACTCTCGGACAATCACGACGACGAGACGACTTCTTTAAGCTCACGGCAGTAGCTTTTTCTTCCACCAGCAAGCTGTCTTCTCTTGCTTCTGCTTCCCTTCAGGTCTGAAATAGTGTTCTTGGCTTGACCTGACAACTGCTCGATAGCAGCTCACACAACGGAAGCTCACGACAATAGCGTACGGTAGCTCACGACGACAGCGCACGACAACACCTGGTTTATGGTCCTTGAGTGTCCACGAGCTGCACCAGCACACCTAACAGATCACGACAGCACTTCACAACGTCGACAACAGCTACACCTCTTGCCAGTAACTCCTCAAGGCAGCAACTCCTCAGCTCACGGCTTCAGCTCTTCAGTTCACGGCAGCAGTTTCTTCAGGCCTAACAGCAGCTCACAGTCCTCCTCTTGTTTACATGCACTGCTTCCTAGTCTAGATTAGCTCCTAGATTACTTAGATGCTACATGCAGCTGCTGGCCTTGAAGGATTACTCTCAGATCTGGTGGTATCTCTCACATGCAACCAGGTAGCTCTCGGTTCTCTCTTCCACGAGCAGCACTCAGTTCACCATTCTTCCTTTCTCGACTTGCTTCTTGACCGAATGGATCTCCCTCCTCTCAATCTCTCTCTCGTTCTCTCTATCACTCTCAGTTCTCTTTCATGAGCAGTATCTCTCTCCCTTCACACTTTTAGTTTTGCTTGATGTGGAGGCCGAATGTCTCTTGTCTTCGTTTTGATTGACCTCACTTCACTCTCTCATAATGGATTTCGATTTTTGCCTCCTCACGATAAGTGGTGACCGAAACAAGATATTTGCTTTTCTTAACTTTCACTTTCAATTTTGCATTTTCAATTAATAAAATTTGTTTAATGCATAGCTTGACATGTGGCACCCATGCAAATGGGATTCTTGCCACATGTCTTGCTATTCCCATGCAAGGCACCACTTATTTTATTTAAATTCCATGCATTCTCGCTTTAACTTCCAAACTCAATTTCATTTCCGTTCGTCGGTCCGGGAATCCGTTTTTAATCGCTTTTGCCTTCGAAATTATTTTAAAATTTCGAATTCGTTTTCACGAACTCGAATTTATTTTATTATTCTAAAATAATTATTCTGAATATTTTCGGACTCGATAATTATATTTTTCCGATCTAACGCGATCCATCGGAAAAATATTTCGCTCTCCGATGAACGAGGTTTTGGGTTTTACACCCAGGGAAACTACTCCTGTCATGGCAGGTTAAATCTTTAGTTAGCCATTAAGAATTAAGGAACTTACCCTGTGTAGTCACCGATGTGAAAACTCTAGGCACGCGTTATCCCTATGCAATCGGTTTGAACTACACTAGCCTATACGTGCAGAGGGTGACTCAACTGACTCTCTCACTCTCAGTTAGTAACTCTCTCATATCTACCATGCACGTATAGAGCAATCAGTTGGCTACTCAACTGGGGTTAGGGTAAACCATTGGCGTAATAAAATATTTTTCTCGATATTTTTAAATAATCTTATTTTTAAGGCAAAAAGCCTAAAAAATTTAAATTCTCATAAGTTCTTGACATGAATACACATTTAAATTAACAATTCACATAATAGGATCTAAATATACTACAATACACGAATCAATTACATAATGAAATAAGTGCATATAACCATAAAATAAACTTTAAACAAAACTACGCTTAGAAACAGTGGATTTCTACTCATGAAACGCCCTCCGATCAAATGTAAACCTCTTTCGAAATCCTCCGAAACTTTCCGCTTTCACCCTAAAACATCCAATACTCATTTAGAATCAATAAATTCACTAAAACAAAGTTATAAATGGCTTCTAACACAACTAACTCTATAGAAGTCTTTTTACGTCTAAACCTTCACAACTAGGTTTTAACTCATCAGAGACTTTCGAATTCTAATTTCTTATTACGAAACTTATTTATTATTACCTAAAAACACTCCACTACACTCGAAATAATTTTCTAAAGCTCTAAACAAAAAATCAAGATTTTTGACCCCCTTTGGCCGAATGCTACCTAGGGAGCGATCCCTAGGTTTTCTTCATTTCGTTTTTGCTCCAATCACCTCCCTAACTCGCGTTTAGGTTAATAATGAAGCGAATTTGGAAAGAAATAACCGTCAGGTGGGTGTTCCTAACCAAAAATCACACTTTTTCAACACTTTTAAATGCTCATTTTTACTCAAAACATGAAATCAATTTATTTCTTTCATAACTAACATTCTTTCACTCAAATATGTTGAAACATATTCAATTCAATCATAAAAAGAACACCTAGGCATGAGATTTCTTCATGCCCTTCAACTAAATCAAAAATACTAAAATTGTTTCTACACTTTATCTTTTTCAATTTTATCACTTCTATGAGGTTTATTAGTCTCAAATATACTTAGATTTAAGCTCAAAACATTGAAACAACAATTACATCACAAACCCTAAGCTTGGCCGAATTCAACATCAACAAGGGACCATCACTACACTTTCAATTTCTAACACCAAAATCACACCAAACTCATCACCAACCACCCTGATTTCAATCTTTAATATCAAAATAAACTTTAGAGCAAATTTAGAAATGGGTTTCTTACACAATCAAGTTGAATCAACACAAGTAAACTCACCTATTTAGGCTTTACTTTTGCTCCAAACTTGCTCTAATAAGGATAGTTGATGACAAGCTTGAAATTAATGGTGAAAGACTTGAAGAAGATTGCACAAAATCCTATGGTTTCTTCTCCTTTTTGGCTGGCACCACTTCTTCCACTCTCTCTCGGTTTTCCAATGTGAAAAATGAATGAAAGAGTGACTTGATCTTGACTTTATATAGTGGTGCCATAATTGTTAATTAGTCCTTCTTGAAAATCACCAAAATTGCCCTTAAACTTCACTTAATCTTGACATGACCCCTAACTAGATAAGATTCCTTTTAATTAGTCTACTTGTCATCACTTAAAACAACTAATTCTTCCACCAATCAAATGTCTCCAAATGACACACTAACCACCACAACTTTTTATCACATTTGGCAACTTCCCATTGGTAGAACTTTTTGACTCTTGACTTTGAAATTTCTAAGCTTATTTCAGCCAATAATCTCTCATCTCAATCCTTAATACTCTTGGGTCCTCTAATCGATATCCTATTCATGATACAAAAATAAATTAAACTTTAAAACTACTGTCGGAAAGATACTATTTAATCGTAACTAGAATCGAGAGTTTACAATTTCTCCCCTTCTTATAAAAATTTCGACCTCGAAATTTAATTCACATACCTGAATCAAAAAGGTATGGGTACTGTCTCTGCATATGCTTCTCAAGCTCCCCACGTAGCCTCTTCAACTGAATTGTTCCTCTACAAAACTTTTATCAAAGGAATTATTTTACTACGTAGAACCTGCTCCCTCCTATCTAAAATCTGAACTGGACTCTCCTCATAGGTCAGATTCTCTCTCAATTTCACTAGCTGCTTGGTTTATACATGTGAAGGATCTAACATGTACTTCCGGAGCATGGAAACATGGAATATGTTGTGAATTCTGGACAGCTCGTCGGTAGCTCAAGACGATAAGCCACGTCTCTAACTCTACCGATCACGTTATAGGGACCAATATATCGTGGACTAAGCTTTCCACGTCTACCAAATCTAATGATCCCTTTCCACGGTGATACCCTAAAGAATACCTTATCCCCTACCTGGAACTTCAGATCTCACCTTCGATTATCTACATAACTATTCTGGCAATCGTGAGCGATCTTCAACTCGTCTCGAATAATCTTGATTTTGTCTGTAGTCATCTATATTAATTCGGGTCCCGGAAATTTCCTTTCACCCATTTCATCCCAACATACCGACGTTCTGCACCGCCTCCTATAAAAAGCTATAAGGTACCATACCGATACTGGCCTGATAGCTATTATTATAGACAAACTTGATCAGAGGCAAATAAGAATCTCAACTTCCTCCAAACTTCATCATACAGGATATCAACATATCCTCTAAAGTCTGAATGGTAGACTCAGATTGTCCGTCCGTCTAAGGATGAAATGTTGTGTTGAAGTGCAATCGAGTGCCTAAAGCTTGCTGCAAACTAGGCTAGAATCTATATGTAAACCTGAGATCTCTATCAGATACAATCGAAACTGGGGTTCCATGTAACTTGACAATCTCATCAACATATAGACTGGCCAATCGTTCTGGGGAATAAGTACTGCGAAATGGTAGAAAATGAGCTGACTTCTTGAGCCGATCCACAATCACCCAAATACTATCATGACCATTCCGGCTACGTGGAAATCCAACCACGAAATCCATGGTAATTTGCTCCCATTTCCACTTTTGGATAGGGAGAGGCTGAGATAGTCCCATTGGTCTCTAATGTTCTGCTTTAATCTGTTGACATATTAAACATCTGGATACATACTCAGCTATCTCCCTTTTCATACCTTTCCACCAATAGTGCTCTCTTAAGGTATAATACTTCTTTGTACTCCCTGGATGCATCGCATAAGTAGAAGAATGAGCTTTATCTGGAATCTCTTTCTTGAGATCCGTTAGATTTGGAACACATAATCTCATACCCATCATTAGAGGGCCATCCTCTCTCACCGAAAAGTCCTAACTTCTACCCAACTCAACATCCTGATGAATCTTGCTAGACTGAGGATCTTGACCTTACAATTCTCAGACCCGATCTGTAAGTACCGGTTGGACCTGAAATGTGGCTAGCAGAGCATCGGACTCTGTAGTCCCCAAATGAACTTTAAGGGGCCCTAGATTTCTCAACAACGGAAAGTACCCTGCCCTCGATTGAGCCACTGAACTAGAGGGCTATCTACTCAAAGCATCAGCCACCACATTGGCCTTCCCTAGATGGTACTGGATAGTATAGTCATAGTCCTTGATCAGCTCTAACCACATTCTTTGTCTCATGTTTAATTCTTTCTAAGAAAGTAAATACTAAAGGCTCTTGTGGTCTGTAAATATTTGACAAGGAACTCCATACAAATAATGTCTCCAGATCCTCAGTGCAAACACTGCTGTAGCTAACTCTAAATCATAAGTTGGGTAATTCTGTTCATGCTTCTTTAATTGCCTAGATGAATATGCTATCACTTTCCCGTTTTGCATCAAAACACACCATAATCCCTGTCAGGATGCATCACTGTACACCACAAAGACCTCTACTCCGGAAGAGAGAGCATAAGAACGGGAGCTGTGGTCAATCTAGCCTTCAATGTGACAACCCGTCTCTCTCTCTTGGGCTTGGGCCGTCACAGGATATCTCGACCCCCCAACCGATTTGTTTCGCCTTCCCTGTGTCTCGAGCCCATGACTTAAGGGCTAAGTACAAATGAGAAGCAACACTAGTACCAACTGAGCTAGCAGCAACATGAGTACCAATTGGTACAAATGGGAAAACGAAAGAAATCGGTTGAGGGGCTCTGATATCCTGTGACGGCCCAAGTCCAAGAGAGAGGGATGGGTTGTCACATTAAAAAGGCATCTTTTTATTATGGGGTCCTTTCTCTCTGAGCTATCCCACTTACAAGATACTATCCCCAGGCAACAGGGTTTTACTTCACCTCCCCCACCCGCACTTGAACCCATGACCTAGCCTCTTAGTCAAATGGATTTTTCTTGCAAGGTGAGTACCAATTGAGCTACCAAATTGATGGGACCTTTGCCGAATCTCTCTTCTGGACCCTTGAAAGACCACATAGCACTCCAACTTTGGCCCGAAGAAGTCCCGCCAGAGCACTGAGACTTAGTTTCAATTTATTTTATAAATCATTTACTTAGTGGTAAAGATAAAAAATTTTTGTTTTTCTAATGAAAATCTGGCAGCATGCCGGCTGTTTATTGAAAAATGCTACCTTTCAATTTTCAAAGCAATTTAAATACATTTCTATGACACACAATCTCAACTACCAAGGGCCTCTAGCCCTCATCCAAATTCAACCCCAACATAAATACTTACAATTGCGAAAATCAAAAGACAACGAGAATTTTCTGATCAAAACATTTTCGTAAAACATGCATCCAACGACTTATGTTTATATTTACAAAATTTACATCATTTACACCATGCGTTATATACAAAACATGCATGACAAAAGTGTGAGCTATACAATGGGATATAGTAGTCCGTCAATCAATCCACGCATCGGTCTGAGCCTTGTCTGCTGGACGACTCGCTCCTGCACCTGAGGGTAAATTTTAAAGAACACATAGAAGCAAACTATGAGTATAACTCAATAAGATAAATAGTTTAATAAAATTAAAGTATTTTCTGACAAACTTTATATAAACTCATTTGAAAACTGTTTCTGAAACTCATTTTAAATTTCTTTTTTAAACTTTTTCATTTCTCACATTGATAGTAACTCAGGGAAACTGCTCCTATCATGGTAGCTTAAATCTCTGGCTAGCCACTAAGAATTAAGAAATTTACCCTGTGTAGTCGCCAATGTGCGAACTCTAGGCACGCATTACCCCTATGCAATAAGTCTGAATTACACTACCTTATACATGCAGAGGGTAACTCGATTGACTTTGTCCCTCTCAGTTAGTAACTCTCTCATATCTATCATGCATGTATAAAACATTCGGTTGGGTACTCAATTGAGGCCGGGTAAACCATCGGCGTAATAAAATACTTTTCTCGATATTCTCAAAATAATCTCGTTTTTAAGGCAAAAAGCCTAAAAACTTTAAATTCTCATAAGTTCTTGATATGAATACATACTTAACTTAACAATTCACATAATAGAATCTAAATATACTACAATACAAAAATCAATTACATAATGAAATAAATGCATATAACCATAAAATAAACTTTAAACAAAACTACGATTGGGAAGATTGGATTTCTACTCATGAAACGCCCTTCGATCAAATGAGAATCTCTTTCGAAATCCTCCGATACTTTCCATTTTCACCCATCCAATACTCATTTAGAATCAATAAATTCACTAAAACAAGGCTATAAATCGCTTCTAACACAACTAACTCTATAAAAGCTTTTTTACGCCTAAACCTTCGCAACTAGGTTTTAACTCATCAGAGGTTTTCGAATTCCAATTTTGTTTTATGAAACCTATTTATTATCACCTAGGAACACTCCGATACACTCAAAATAATTTTCTGAAGCTCGAAATGAAAAATCATGGATTTTGACCCCTTTTGGCCAAATGCAACCTAGGGAGCAATCCTTAGGTTTTCTTCATTCCGTTTTTGCCTCAATCATCTCCCTAACTCGTGTTTAGGTCAGCCACGAAGTGAATTCGAAAAGAAACAACCGTCGGGTGGGCATTTCTAGCCAAAAACCACATTTTTTCAACACTTTTTAAAGTCCTTTTTTACCTCACTTGAGCAATAAGCTCAATTCTTTCATATCTAACATTCTTTTACTCAACTATGATCAAACATACTCATTTCATACATTAAAAGAACACTGTTACATGAGTTTCTTTCATACCCTTCAACTAGACTAAAAACACTCAACCAAACTCTACAGCTTTGATTAATCAATTCTATCACTTCTCTATGGTTTCTTAGCCTTAAATATGTCTAAATTCAAGCTCAAATCATGAAAACAAAAAGGACATCACAAAGCCCTGGCTTTGGCCATGACACCCTCTAACAAGACTCCACACTTTTCTTTCAATTTTCCAAAAAAATAATCACATCAAAATCATCACCAACTATCCTAGTTTCAACCATAAACTCAAACTTAAATTTGAAGCAAGTTATGGAATGAGTTTCTAGTTCATCCATGAAGAATCAAGACAAGAATCTCACCTCTTTACACTTCAATTTTGCTCCAAAAGAACACACAAAGCTTTGGTTGATGACAAACTTTGATTTTGTGATGAAATACTTGAAGAAAATGACTTGGACTACCTTTGCTTCCTCTCTTGCTTGGACGGCAACTCTCACCCTCACTCTCTCGGTTTTTAGGCATGAAATGAAGTGAAGAAATGGCTTGAAGGCTTCTATTTATACTTTTAATTATACTTTAGTCCCTTGAACTTTGCTTAATCTTGCCTTGACCCCTAAATGGATAAGATTACTTCTAATTGGCCCACTTGTAATTTTATAATCCACTTATCTCATCCACCAATCAAAAGACTCCAAATGGCTCACTAAACACCACATTTTCTATCACACCTAGCTAATTCTCATTAGATGAAGTTTTTAACTTTTTGACTTAGAGTGGTAAGCTTATTTCATCCAATTATCTCCCATCTCATTCCCTAATACTCTTGGGTTCTCTAATCGATATCCCACTGGCGATGCGAAAATAATTTAAACTTTAAAAACTACTACCGGAACGATACTATTTAACTATTAACTAGAATCGAGGGTTGACATTCAATTAATCAAAACTCTTCTGATAGGCTTCTGACCACTCGAACTTAACATCTTTTCTAGTAAGCTTGGTCAAAAGAATGGCTATCTTGGAGAATCCCTCAACAAACTTCCGATAATACCCTACTAATCCTAAGAAACTCCTAACCTTTGTAATCGAAGTTGGCGGCTTCCAATTCAGAATTGTTTCAATTTTCTAGCGATCTACACTGATCCCATCTGTGGATACCATATGCCTTGAAAATGAGACCCTGTCCAACCAGAATTGACACTTGCTGAATTTATCATATAGGGCGATCCCTCAGAGTCTGCAAAACTAACTTCAGATGCTCGGCATGGGCCTCCCTACTACTTGAATAGACTAGGATGTCATCAATGAACACTATTACAAACTTATCAAGAAAGTCATGGAACATCCTATTCATCATATCCATAAATACTGCAAGGGCATTGGTTAGCCCAAACGACGTCACCAGAAACTCATAATATCCACAACTCGTCCTAAAGACAGTCTTGGGAGCATCATCTTCCTTAATCTTCAACCGATGGTATTCGGATCTTAGGTCAATCTTCGAAAATACATAGGCCCCCCGAAGCTGATCAAATAGATCATTAATGCGAGGAAGTGGATACTGGTTTCGAACAGTCACTTTATTCAACTCTTTATAGTCGATGCATAATCGCATATTACCATCCTTTTTCTTCACAAACAAAACTGGCACTCCCTAAAAAGAAACACTTGGCCGAACGAAGCCTTTATCCACTAACTCCTCTAACTGCACTTTTAACTCTTTTAACTCGATAGGTGTCATCATGTAGGGCGATCTCGCTACAGGCATTGTCCTCGGAAGCAGATTAATCTCAAACTCTATCTCCCTGTCTAGAGGTAACTCAGGAAGATCCTCTGGGAACACGTCTGGAAACTCTCTAACCACTGGGATATCTTCTAATCTGGTCTCTCTCTCCAAAGTATCTACCACAAAAGCATTCGATGCTCACCCCTAAATACCACATCTGGCTCCCCTAAAATACTGAATCTGACTTCCTTTAGGTAGCAATCAACTGTGGCGCAGTGAGTCCTCTGTAGGCAACAGTCTTTCTTTAGGTGTCCCTCCTGACCACAATAATAGCACCTAGTACGGCCAAAATGACACTCTCCCCAATGCTATCTCCTGTAGGTCACACACTAGGGTACCCTACTCTAGTTATTACCTCGATTCTGTGATCCTGACGGTAGTTTCACTGAACCCTAACTTGACGCGGCTCCCTGACTCTACGATCTTGGGGGTTTTACTAGGTCCCTTAATCTGCCACCTCTGGCTCGGTCCCCTCTTTTGCTGTTGCTACCCCCTCTCGGCATGAACAATCATCTTCTTTTCAACCTTCAAAGCTTCCTCTACTAATTTCCCATACTCTCTATACTCGGTAGCAGCTACATATGTCTTGATTTTGAAATTCAGTCCCTACAGGAATTTATGGAACTTATTAGCTTCGTCATCAATAATGAATGGCGCCACTCGGGACAGTTCTGTAAATTTCTTTTCATACTCTTCCACCATCATATTTCCCTGTAGCCTGTACCAGATGGTAGAACTGTAACACCTCACTCTATAAATAGGAGTAGTAAATTCTTAGTAATAGACAAATATAATCAATAATATACTGTGACTCTGCCAATATAACTAGAGAAACAGTCATGGATGTAAGTAATTTTTTGGGCTGAACCACGTAAAAATCACCTTTTCGCATTCTGTTATTCTTTTTTGCTTCTTTGTTTTTGCTTTGTTTTGTGCTATTTGCAGGTATTGGGTTAAGAACTTAGGTTGACTGATTTTATATGTTGACATTTTAGCACTAGAAATGGGGCCCAAACTGTAATTTTTCAGTTTGTAACTACCATGGCAAGAGGAAGGACCATCAGAAGTTCTGACGTAGGAGCTGATCAACCTAAAAGATAAACGGATCAGTAATATCATGACATCCAGCCAAGAGAGACTGTAACTGTGCTCGTGGTGGGTGTATCTCACAACGGCATTATTATGGGTATGCCTCCATTGGCCCCTCGCCAGCCAACAACAGTAGTCCCTACAACTGATGGGCTACAGGCATGGCACTAGCGATAGGAGGCGTTGGAAAATATGGTGTAGTAGCTTACAGATACGGTCAGGACATTGGCACAGACCAAGCACAAAACATGTCCAAACCTGAGGCTGCTACTCACGGAGAAGTGCAGCCTCCTGAACGACTCATTAGAGAGGTGTTGCAACCTACTGACTCAGCTTGTTCTCCAATTCGTGTTCAAGAGTTGAAGATAACTGAGCGCGTGAAGTAGGTGAAGCAAATTATCAATGACGTATCGAGTCGTACCTAATTGGTGACTCACGAAGTCTGAGATATGTTCCAGGCCATAGTTCTTTAGGTTGCGAGCACAAGGGAGGACACGGACCCCAAGGCCCAAGTTCAGAAGAGCTCTTTTAGAGGGTTCAACAGCTTAAAGCACGCTTTGACATTTCAAAACAATGTGGTTAGTATGGGGAGAAAACCCATTTCACTAGAGAGATTGAGACATGACCTCTCCTCTGTAGATTCGAGGTTCCCAATATCCCTCAATACAATGGAGATAGTGACCCTTACGATCACCTGGATGCCTTCAACATCCGAATGGACCTTTAGATGATCGACCCTTTGGTTAAGTGCTATGTTTTCTTAGCCACCCTAAGGGATGTTCCATGGACCTGGTTCGAGAGTCTCCCAGCTCGCAGCATAGATAGCTAAGAGGAATGTTAAAGAAAATTCACCAGCCAATACAAGGCTCTGAGGAGGCAGCTTGCACCATCTTATCACCTCGCCATAGTCTTCCAACGACGAAACAAATCCCTGAAAGACTACATTACTAGGTTCATATGTGAAATTAGCAATGTGGAGAACCCCTCAGATGAGAGCATCATAATTACGATCTCAGTTAGGCTTCGTAAGGATAAGAAGCTGTATGAGAGCATTTATAAATCTCTAGTGAAGGACTTGGGTGAGTTCTACGAGCGAGCTATCAAGGAAACCAAATAAGACGAGACCTTTGGCCTGAAACAACCTAACCAAAAGAGTGAAACGAGCATTTCCAACCAATCAAAGAAAAGAAACAATGGTGGAAATAGAGATGGAGGTTGAAACAATGACTCATAATCAAGTAGCTAAAAAGGCCAGGAATGAGCACAAGAATGAACGACTTTAGCGTCAAGGTCGTTATGATAACTATAGCATCCTGTCAGACACACAACACTGGATCTTTGTAACAAAAAAGAACAGGGAAGATTTCGAGAAGCCTAATCCTATGAGGTCCCCCATACACCTCAGAAAGAATAAGTTTTGTGCCTAGTATAATGAGGTCGGGTACAATATTTTAGAATGTAAAGAGTTAAATGACATAATTGAGGATCTAATTAAGAGAGGTTGCTTGAGAGACTATGTAGTGCGACCAGCGAGTCCACGACCTCAACAGCAACGACCTCAATACCACCATAGTCAGCAAAGTAGTAGTGCCAGCGAGCTTTCGAACAAAAATATGAACCCACAATGAGAACCATATTCACCATATACAGTTGCCTCCACCTCACGGGTACATCTCTATACTGTTGATAACTTTGTGAGCTCATACCTCAGATGTTAAATCCAATTCTCAAATATTGTAATAAAAATTTCAAGTTTTTCATATTGCTATGCCATGAATAATGTCTATTGATTTCTTTATCAAATGCTAAGCAAATGTGAAAGCGATCTCTCCATTTAGAGACAAAATTAATCTACATAATCCGGACTCCATCCCTCTGGGCATAGCTGAGGTTCCGACCTCAAAATTTTACTAAACTATGTAATCCGGGTTCCGACCTACTAGACATAACTGAGGTTACAACTTTAAAATTTTATTAAGTTATGTAATCCAGGTTTCGACCCTCTTGGCATAACTGAGGTTCCAACCTTAAAATTTTACTAAGTTATGTAATTCGAGTTCTGACCCTCTTGGCATAATTGAGGTTCCGACCTCAAAATTTTACTAAGCTATATAATCTGGGTTCCGACCTCAAAAATTTTACTTAACTATGTAATTCGGGTTTCAAACCTTTGGGTATAGCCTAGGTTTTGACCTCAAAAATTTTACTAAGCTATGTAATTCGAGTTCCGAACTTCTGGGCATAGCCTAGGTTCCGACCTCAAAATTTTACTAAGCTATATAATCCGGGTTCCCACCTTCTGAGCATAGCTAAGGTTTTGACCTCAAAAATTTTACTAAGCTATGTAATTCGAGTTCTAACCCTCTGGGTATAACTGAGGTTCCGACCTCAAAAATTTTATTAAGCTATGTAATCCGGGTTCCGACACTCTGGGCATAGCTGAGGTTTCGACCTCAAAATTTTTACTAAGCTATGTAATCCGGGTTCTGACTCTCTGGGCATAGTTGAGGTTCTGATCTCAAAAATTTTACTAAGCTATGTAATCCTGGTTCTGACCCTTTGGGCATAGCTAAGGTTCCAATCTCAAAAATTTTATGAAGATATGTAATTCGGGTTTACAGCTAAGGTTCCGACCTCAAAATTTTAACTAAGCAATGTAATCCTGGTTTCGACACTCTAGACGTAGTTGAGGTTCTGACCTCAAAAATTTTACTATATTATGTAATCTGGGTTCCAACTTATTAGGCATAGCTGAGGTTCCGACCTCCAAATTTTTATTAAGCTATATAATCCGGGTTCCGACCCTTTGAGTATAGTTAAGGTTTCAACCTCCATAAGGTTTCGACCTCCATATTTCGCTGTTAGCTAAGGTTTCAACCTACTGTGACGGAACCCTTCCCGAATCCCTCCTTTGGACCCGAGAAAGACCCCGTAGCACCCTGTCAGAACTCCAACGAACCCTAACTTTGGTCCGAAGAATTCCCGTCAGAGCACCGAAACTTTCTTTAAACTTCTTTTTAAACTCGTTTACTAGGTGGCAGGGGTACAAATTTTTTCGCTTTTCTATTGAAAATCCGGCAGCATGCCGTCTGTTTTCTAAACTATGCCACCCTGCAACAGTTTATAAAAACACTTCTATGAAATTCATTTCTCAACTTCTAGAGCCTCCGGCTCATTTTTCACAACACAACTACAACCAAATAATTAAAATCAGAAAACTGATTCATATAAAACTTTAATAAAACATTTTTAAACTAATACATCCACGATTTCTTTAAAATACTTACAACTATCTATATAAACATATACATGATCAAAATAACACCATATATACATGTATTAGGTATCATCCTATACGTCCGCCTGCACGTCTGACTGAACCTCGTCTGCTGGATGACTAGCTCCTGCATCTGTGGGAGGATTTTTAAGAAAAACATTTAAAGAAAAACGTGAGTATAACTCAGTGAGTGGTAGTAACTTTTAAACTAACTTTCATTTCTACACTTAAATTTCTCCCAAAAACAGTTTAATAAAACTAAAGTATTTTTCTAAAATACTTTCTAAAACTCATTTAAAACTGTTTTTGAATCTCGTTCTAAATTTCTTTCTAAAACTTTATGAAAACTTTTCTTAAACTCTTTTCTTAAAAATCTTTTCTTAAAATCTTTTCTGGGGCTTACCTGAATGGTAACCCAGAGAATATCTACTCTTGACGTGGTAGCATATAAACTCTAACTAACCACTAGGAGTGGAAAAAACTGCTTTTAAATCTCGTTTTAAATTTCTTTCTGAAATCTTTTCTTAAACTCTTTTCTTAAAAATCTTTTCTGGTGCTCGCCTAAATGGTAACCCAGGGAATATCTACTCCTGGCGTGGTAGCATATAAAATCTAGCTAACCACTAGGAGTGGGGATCTACCATGTGTAGTCACCGAAAGCGGGCCCACGCTGCGGACCGACTACACTACCCTATACGTGCATACGGATCACTCATACCTCGCTCACACATGAGTCGACTAGACTCAAATCTCACTGACTGACTTCCTCTCATCTACCGTATCACGCATAGGGCATTCGGCCGGGTACTAAACTGGGGCTAGGGTAAACCATAGACTATTAAAATTTCTTTTTGTTAATATACTAAAATATTCTAAATCTTAAGGCAATAAGCCTAAAATCTTTAATTCTAGCATATTTTCATATCAATAAATTCTCATATAAATAAATAAATAAATATTAAACTAAAATCTTTATGCTAGAATTAAAATATAAATTCAATTAATAAAAGAATAACTATTTATAATAAATTCTTTTAACTTTAAAATAAACTTTAAGACAATATAAATTTTAAAAACTTGTAGTTCCACTCACTACACATCCTCGGATAAAATCCGATTCTCCTCCGTATGCCTCCGGAAGTCTCCGCTTTTACCCTAAAACATCAAATATCCATTTAGGGTCACTTAACTCATTCAAATAATATTTAAAATCAATAAAAATCCAATTATCTCTATTTATATTCTTTAGAGCCTAAACTTTTGGATTTCAATTTCTATTCAACCGGGGTTTTCGAAATCCGTTTTCTCTACATGAATTCTACTTATTCTTTCCTAGGAATACTTCAGAATACTTAATCTCATCGTCGGAAACTCGGAATGAAAATCAACCGGATTCGCTTACTAACGAAAATCACTTTTCGCTCCGGATTTCTGACAACTTCAAAAATCAATCCTCTAATGTTCTAACACCCAACTATAATTAAATAAACTGTTTCGAACGTTAAACGAACGCATTTCGAAGGTTTTTAGAAACCACCTTTCAACTCGTCTGTTTAGCTTTGAAATCGATCCTAAACTTTTCGTTTTCGAAATCTAACTTCAAAAGATTGTTCCCTAACCTCTAAAGCATCAATCTAATGCTTTAGAATCGAAAACGAAATCAAATTCCATAAAAACCCATTTTTTCTCTACGACTTCCCTCTCTCGTTTTATCTGTTTTTCTTCTAGCAAATCACTCCCAAATCATACCAAAATCATCCTCACATATCCCTCTTATTATCCCTAATCTCTGATTCGAAAATAAACAAAAGAATAAAAATGGGTTTCATATAAACATCAATCTTTAAACTGAAATAACTCACCAAATAGGCAACCGTTTTGCTTCAAATTTGTTGGGTTAGCTAGAGGAGATGACGAAGAACAACTTTCGTGAAGAAACCGCGTCGAAAATCGGATCAGATCACCTCCTCTTCTTCTCTCTCTCTCTCGCGCGACACACGCGGCTTCTCTCTCTCGGCAACTCTCGGCTTCTCTCTCCTCTCACTTTTTCTTTGCTTTTCACGGTCTCAAATTATTCAAATGAGACAAATCACTTATATTTATATTTTATTGCTCATTTACTATAGAGTCCCTCAAGAAAATCTCATTTAATAACCTCAAACTTTCAATAATCTCACTAGTGCCCAAAAATTAAATGATTTTATATTCTATTGGTCCACTTGGCACGTTCTAGGCCACTTATTTTTCCAACCAATCCATGGATGACACGTGGCACAATCCTAACCACTAATTTTCACAAGCACTTATCTATTTTCTTATTGGTTGAATTCCGTGAGCTCACCTCGCTTGATTAACACGTAAATCTCGCCTAATCACTTTATAATTGTACCGGGGTCAGCCAAACGATATCCGACTTGCGATATGAAAATCTAATAAGTCTCAAATAACACTACTGGAGGCATATGATTCGACCGTAACTTAATTCGAATATTTCTAGTACCATAAAATAATAAATCTGGATGAGAGCTTACACTTGGTGAATTCTCATTTCAATATCAATATCTAATCCTTCTGAAAAATATTCCACAAATATTCTACACACATCTTATGGTCAATTCGACTTTATAAACTTCAATTTAGGTCTGATACCTCTCATATATACTTAATAAAGGAAATGTTCCTAACCGAAATCTGATCGAATCAATCGATATCTTTTTATACGTATCTATAGCTTAAAAACTCGATTTTTACATTCATTCTCGTTAACTCATTCTCATTCACTTGGGTTACACTCCTTGAAACTTCCGCATATCATTCTCATGCGTGATCCATGAATACTTAACTTAAAATGTCCATTTTGCCCTTTTTATGATATAATTTCACTTTGATCGAAAAATATTCTGAAAATATTCCATGGTCATCTAATCTTCAAATTGACCATGAAATACTCTAATTTGGTGTCTTATCTATCAGTCTCATGCTTCGAAAAAAAATTCAATTGGATTTAAACTCATTAAAACCTATTAATCTCTCAAAAGGGTAATATCGTAATTTTTTTCGGATCGCTTAAAACTTATTCAAATGGTCTTCTTTTTGATCCGTTTCTGTTTCTCTATACTCTCATACTATTTTCGGACCTTTTCGACCTTTAAGGTCAATTTTCAAAAATTTTACTATTCATTCAAAAATTTCCGTCCGAAAATTACTATTCATCGAAAACTTTTGTTTCCCATCGAATCTAAATTCATGACCCTGAACAATATAACCAGGTCCAAATTCGATCTTAAACACAAACTTTCGAATCTTTTAAAAAAATTCACTATTTATCTGGATCCGAATACTATTAACTGAAAATTCTCATTTCTTCCTAATACGATACTCAGAGCCTTATAAATATAATCAAATTCTAATCGGACCTCTTGCATTATTTCTGGACTCTTTATTCTTTATCCGATCGTCGAAAATGAATTCTTTGAGAACACTAGGATCGGGGTCTATCATACTGAACAACTTGACGAAGATCTTGCGCTATGTTACTCGAGTTTCGACCTACTGAACATAGCTTACCAATAATATGCAATGTTCCAACATAGCTCGCTATATTATGCTACCTATTGGATACTACTTAAATTTTGTAAATTGAGTTATATATTGCGAGCTACAGCGTATCAATATTGGCGACCTCTAGAGCTCACATTAGGTTTTATTACCTCTTTATCTATACATTATCTTATTTTTTCAGTTCGTAGAAATTTGAAGATAGAAAAAAGAAAGTAAAATTGAAACACAATGCAATATAACATTGAATCAAAGTAGACATTCAAAATAAGCCTCGAAACGAGGTCAAAACATCCATACAAATGTCCTCGCAAAGCGAGATAAATGTTATACAAAATTATAAAAGATATAACAGAAAAGGTTCAAGCTACAAGGGGGCTATGTCATCCAAGGTTGCATTTAGAAGCACTATGATCTGAGTTGTCTCATCCAGTAGAGGTGCGTTTGGAAGCTCTATATTTGGAAGAGCAGCAGCGGGAATAGCTGAAGGTCGGGCGGCTTGTTCTTGGAATTTCCTCACCTGTGCAATTGTAGGGTTTGGGATTTTCCTATACTAGGCCTTGGCCTAGGTTTGCCCCATGAGCCCACTAAATCGGTACTATCCCCAGTCCCTAATAGGGT
Source organism: Dimocarpus longan (assembly GCA_022984855.1). Lineage (NCBI taxonomy): Eukaryota > Viridiplantae > Streptophyta > Magnoliopsida > Sapindales > Sapindaceae > Dimocarpus > Dimocarpus longan. The sequence goes on from CM041026.1 coordinate 3,914,719, forward strand.
TTTCTTTGCCTTTCCCCCTTATCGAATTCAAGACCAGAGACCTATAGTCTTAGTTCATTCAAGGTGAGTACTAACTATAGGTCCCTAGTCTTGAGTTCTATAGGTGGGGAAGGCCCATTAGGGACTATAGACAGTACCGATTGAGTAGGCTCGAAGGGTAAACCTAGGCCAAGGCCTAGTATAGGCAAATCTTAAACCCCACAGCAGCCGTTTCTTCACCAAATAATGAGAAATCTAGCTTGGGATGAGCTATCAATAAGGTGTAGAGGAAATTGTTGAAAGTGTCTGATTCTACCTCTTCTTTGACTTGGGTAACCCGCACCTCGACCTCTTCTTTAATTTGAGCAACCTTCTTTTCAGTAGCCTCAATTAGCTGCACGGCTTCCTCCACTCACTTCTTAGCAACTTCAATTCGCTGCACGACATTCTTTAGCTTGTCTTTTGCCCTGGTTAGTTCCTCTTTGCTCTTAAGGAGTTTCGTGGTGAAGTCTGATCTCGCCATTGCATGAGTACTTTCCTTGCAAGCCAAAGCCTCCTTAGCATTCTTCAACTTGTTCAAATGGAGTTCCTCCGACCTCTAGGCTTTCTCAGCCTCTTTTGTCGTGGATGCGAGCTCATCCTTCAGCCTTTGCTTTTCTCTCTAGCTTCTCTCATTCCTCTCTAGAGGCCATAGCTTGTTGCATTTGCTTCATTACAATTATAACAGCTTGAAAAACAGTAGGTTAATATTAAATCAATGAAGGAGGAAAAAAAAAGGTAATTTAAATTACCAATAGCCCGTGGCGAGCTATGTAACCAGATAACCCCTCGTCTCGCATGCCCTATTTGTTCAAGCTCCTGACAGCGTTTCCCATAATTTCAGGCAAGCTGTCGAGGGCGATGTTTAGGTATGTTCTTCCTGGCAAGTCTTGGGGTTGCACTTTGACCTGTGGTTCATCTCTTCTCCCTGCGACCTATGGCTGCTTGCCCCGATTGACTCAAGATTGTTTGGATAGAGGGTGCTTGGGCATTGGTTTTCTTTTTGCCCTACTGCTTGAGGCAACTCGAACCTCACAAGCAGGAGTTTCTACCTGCTCATCTTGAATTTTGACCACTTCCGACTATGAGGTAGGGGCCTAGGCTTCTGAGGGCTCCAAAACTGGTACTGGGGAGGCTACCTCAACAAAGGCAATGGTTGAAGAAGCTAAAGACTAGGCAGTTTGAGCTGAAAGACACTGAAGGAGAGAGAGCTTCACCATCTCTACAGTTCATTGAGGTACAGGAATTACCTTTACTTCATCAGCAGTTTCAAAAATAAAAGTGAGCTTAAGTTCCCCTCGAATTCTGATGTCTTTATTGCTATCTAGTAGCTCGGTACTCAGAAGATGAGCTAGTTGGGGGGCCTCGAGGAGTTCGCTGTCAAAACCGTGATTGGTTCTTCCTTCTTTTGAGTCTGTAAGAATCCTAAGAAGCTTGGCCTCCTCCCCAATGAGGCCTGCCCTATCTCCTATCAAGCCTACGAGGAGAAATAAGGGGAATAAATTAAAAAAAAAAAAAGAAATTTCGATTGTAGCTCGCAGATAATCAATCTTATCTATCTACGTGGGTTAAAGAAACTAAAATTATGGAGTCATCTAAACGAAGGACAGGAAATGTAAAACTAGCTCGACTTATAATCCCCTACATTGGACTTGCTCTTTGCTTTACCTTGAGGAAGGAGGTCCATAAAGCTCATCCTACGAGCTGGGATATAATAAATCCCATGTCGCATTCTGCCTTTTAAGTTGTTGACACTCTTAATACTAAAATGGTGATAGGAGATTCTTGAGTTTGGAGGTGGAAAGTCGTTCCTTGTGAAGACTAAAGTCAAAGACGTGAGCTGGAAGTACAAGTTGGATGTTAATTAGAATAGGCTGAGTTCTAACCTATTCAGGAGGTCGAGGAGATAAATAAGGACTGGAAATTTGACCTCGTGCCTAAGGTGGTGGGTGCTAATGGCAACAAAGCCCCGAGGTGGATAGGCTGCATGATCGTTAAAAGAAGGTAGTATGATACGGTAGCCTTTAAGGAGGTGATATTCTAGAGCGATCCCCCTTAATTTTTCATATTTCAATTTGGAGGCGTAATGAGTAAACACCTCATGACCTTCCCGTCCAACGGCCTAAAGAATCGTAATAGATCAGCCTGATTTGAAAATTCCTCAATAACCTCACCACTCAAAGAGGTTGCTTCTCCAGCACCACGGATTTCCCCAAAGTTAAGCTCCTCTGAGACGGAGTTGTCATCATCTCCTATTCTGTATGGTTGGCATCTGCGACCTAAAGACATCTATATACAAAAGAGAGTAGTTAGGTCACTACATGCAGACCATCCCTAGAAATCTAAGTTTTCTATTCGCTAATGTGAGATTTTCTTAAGTCCGTAGGTCACAAACGCCAAACAAGTCGCTAAAGCTATGAAGGCATGATCTACGATCTAACAACCTACGAGCTAATGGCCTACAAATGTCTCTACCTATAGCTTATATACATGACATCACAAACAACAAACAGGTCATAAAGGGCAAGCTAACAAGATCAAATCAATAGAAAATGAAAAGTCACAATCACAAACAAACACACAACATCAAGAACATAGGATGTTCAAACCAGTTTCAGAATAATAAAAGCACAATGCATGTAGAAATGGAAACCAAAAAATCAAAAGAGGATGAGAAGACTCACCGTAAATAAAGTAAAACTTTGTGGCTTGAGAGTAAAGATGCTGATTTTCAATGGTGTTGAGAATGACGGTGACAGACGAGAATAAGAGAAGAAAGAGACTTTGGTGGTGTCTAAGATTTGAAATTAAGGGGTGAGAGAAAAAAATGAAGAGGCTCTACTTATATGTAGGCACCAGACCCTAACCGCTAGATCTGAGGGTTGAATAACTGCCCTTGATCTAATGATGCAACGCGAGTTGGGGATTTTATCATCATGGGCCGTCAGTTGAGATACGTGCGCATTAAATGCCCCCAAGATGAGACGTGTCAGTTGTACAATTTCCTAAAAAGTCGCCACGAGTTAAGAGATAAGACAAGAATTTGAAAAGGCAGCATGACAGGTTTCAACAAGTCAACTTTTACCAACAAATTAAAACGCCTAGTCCGCAGATCGCATTGAGAGCTGGAGGGCTAATATTGTAGGTATTTTTGAGATTACATGAATGGGTTAGTAAAAACCCAATGAACTTGTCTAATGGACTAACCCAATGGACAAAAGGTCCAACTTACCAGCATCTAACTCACAGAGGCAAATTCTCAAATCATATGATGTCTAGCTCGCAGACACGAGTTTTCAGTATTCATGTTCAGCTCGCACAGACATGCTCTCAGTTTGTTGTTACAGTTCGTAGATCACTAGTCAACTATGGTCACAGTTGTTCAATGATCAACACCAAGTTGCCCAAAGCAAGACAAAGCTTATAGACCACATTGCACGTTAATAGGATCTTTCTAGAAAGACAACTGCTGAATTTAAGAAACAGTCAACTGCCAGAATTGGAATCAAAATTAAACTTCTAATTCGGTGGAATCAAATCCTTAAATTAGTGGTTGCCGTTTTAGAAATGTAATTAATATCAAATTTTTTCTTGTTTTAATTGTACTCAAACTGTAACACCCCACTCTATAAATAGGGGTTGTAAATTCATTGTAATGGACACACATAATCAATAATATATTGTGACTCTACTAAAATAGCAAAAGAAACAGTCATAGATGTAAATAACTTTTTAAATCGAACCACATAAAAATCACCTTTTCGCATTTTGTTCTTCCTCTCTGCTTATTTGTTTTTGCTTTGTTTTGTGTTATTTGCAGGTATTGGGTCAAGAATTTGGGTCGACTGATTTTATACGTCAGTAGAAAAAAAATAAAATAAAAAATAAAAAAAAACCTATATCTCATAATCACTACAATTAGGTTTGAGATCATATATAAATGTAAATATATATATATAGATATATATATATATGTATATTATTTTTCTCTATTCTTAGCAGCCACTTCTCTCCCTTGAAAACTCCCATATATCATTCAAAATATCTCTTTTTTCATTTACAAAGTTACACTTTCAACCATGCAAGATTTGGAGATCAAAGTTATTGTGAAGGTCGATTGTGAATTAAGTAGATGTTCTTCTTTTTCTTTCATTTCTTAAATTTTATGGTATGACAAGTTTGTCAAATCATATTATTTAGGTTTTGAGTATTTCAACGTTAGATTAAAATTGTATGAATTATTTTCGAATAATCAATAACTACTAGAATGTTGTATTTTAAAACAACGACGAATTAGAGAATTTAGTTAGGTTCATTATACTGCTCATAAAATTATGAAATTTGGTATGAATGATTCTTAGGATGTTAGGTTATAGCCCAAAAACTTTCATGGTCATATGATAAGTGTGTAATTAATTAGAAATTTTTGTTCACCCTGACTTAGTGAAATAACAAACCTGGACAACACTGACTTTGGAAATAAATTTGGGAATGCTGGAAGGACATTGATCATTTAATAAAAGGCAATATTGACTTTTTACTTACAAAGGTGTTAGTAAAACTCAAATTAATTTTTTGGTATTAGTGAAACAAGTATTCAGTTATTAGGTTTTATTTGATAAGATTTACATGAATGAGAAAATCTTGAATTTGGAACTAGGTGTGGGCATTTTTCAGGTTAGGTTGAGTTAGGTTGGCTTGAAAATTTCAACCTAACTTAACCCAACCCAACCCAATATAGTTTGTAACCCAATCCAACTCAATTCATCTCAGTGTTTTTTTATGATTCAACCCAACCCAATATCACCCAACCCAACCAAAAGTGATCAACCTGGATTGGTCAGTCAGGGCTAGGTTGTATATGCCCACCCCTACTTAATATGGAGAATCTACACACACTCACAGACAAAATATACACAAAAAGAGTAATGCTAAACTTTTCAAATTTTTTACCCAAATTCATGTCCAAATGACATAACATATGAGTTGTTAATGTCATATTAATTATCATATCATCTCATGATTAATAAGATGTTGACAACTACTTAGGCATTGATTTGACACAAAATTTGAGAATTCTAATATTATTCATACAAAAATTTGTCGATGATAGCTTTTTGTAATGTATACTTTAAGCATATTTGGTGAAATTTAATGAATTTTTTTTTCTTTTTAATATAATTTTTCGTATGGATGATAAATATAATAAACTAGACTTGCAAAAATTTGTAAATTTTTTGGGTGTATAGTTATTTTTTTTCCTACTTTTTAGAAGATAAACTATTATACAATAGGGGAAAACATTAGAAAAATAGTTCAAGAATCCGAAAATCTTTAATTTTTTCTTCAAAATTATTTTTTAACTTTCTTATACCGCATATAAAATGCTCGTCAAACACATATAAAATTCCATGAAATTTCATGAGAAGTGTTCATTATGTTAAAATAAGGGAATTCCCCCAAGGAAAACTATCTCAACTTCGGTGTGCTTGTAATAATTAAAAGCCCAAGTATTTTTTGGTACATTTTAGAAAAAATCATCATAGAGAGTATTTATGAAAAGCGAAATAATAATGAAGAAAAAAACATAGAAAAATTCAATCACATGCAAGAACACCAAGTTTACGTGGTTCGACAAAAGTTACCTACATCCACGGACATGATCTAGAAAATTCAATAATGGGAAAAAGAAAAAACAGTATAAGATAAATCACACGAGTCTAAACTCAAACCCAAGCCCTGAGCCCTTGTACACCCTCTCTCAGCTTACTTCTCTCTAATCCAAGAGAAGAGAAAAATTAAATGCATCCTGTCTCTCTAAGCAGCTAATACATATAACCGCTAAACATATGCTAAATACAGGTACAATATTAAGTAGTCAAGATACGGAAATTTTCCAACTCTTGTAAAATTCCAGCTCCTGAAAAAAAAAAAAAAAAAAAAAAAAAAAAGACTTTACAAATAGAAGTATATAAGAGAGCTTTTAGAGTATTAATGTGATGATGAGAGTGTACCCCGGGAACATGATCCATCTCAAAATGCTGAAACTGATCCTCGAGTTCCCTTGCTTCATTATACAATTGAGGCAAAATTGGATATTGACTCTCCATTGACCCTGAACCTGTTCTATGGAGAATTCTTGTAAGATTTAAATGTAACAGCCTACAGTCATTGATTAGCATAAAAAAAGCTGCTTATGAATTTAAGAAGAAATTAATGAAAATTAAGTATAAATTGCAGATACAAAAGCGAAAAAAAAAAGTTACTTGGACACAGAATGACAGTCAGCTGCTTGAAAACAAACGTTTGTATAGTAATGCTCTTGAGCAGTTTCATCAACCAAAACAATATTTAGCTGCTTAACGAGTAGGTACTACATACCACGCTTTCATTTTCACCAAGCAAAAACCCAACTCGAGCACCAGCTCGATCTTCAAGATCCTTCGGAGGCACAATCATACTCAATGGTCACGTAACTCTTTTGAAGCAACAATGCTATTCTGATGTAAAGGTAAGCATAGCGGCGAATATTGCAGATATGAAAGGCCCTATTCCTTGACAGAAAATGGGATGCAATTATCATGAACCACATCAAAAGCTTATCTAACTCCAATTGAAATGTGAATGTTGAGTTCAATCTTTTTTCAAAAATCGGTCATTTTGTAATTTACTTTTTATAAAAAAAAAAAAAAAAGGAAAAAAAAAAAGTGTTAGCATAAAAAGGTAATCAAAATAATATGTGAATTGCATTCTCTTATGTTTTCTTCATTTTAATCTAACAAAAATGACTACAATCCAAAAATATGCTTTTAGACCATCTCAATTCTCTATAATATAGAAGTGAAAATGCAATTTTTTTAGGCTTTCATTTTAAACGATGAAATGCTTTAGTTCATATACTCTATTATGTTTAAGTGATTGATCAATTTTAAAATGTTCTTGGATATATTCATTTGACATTAACCAAAACAATTTAATCGTAGTAGTGTTAAGAAAAACCCACAAAATTCAATAGTGATATTACAGGCAGCAATGAAAACTTGTTATTTATAAAGCAGAGCATTTGAAAAATGAACACAAGATTCAGTAAAATAACTAATAAAATCATAGCTTAATGTGGTCATTATCAATTTTAATTGAATTAATTGCTGCAAATTGTATGAATTTTTCCGACTAATCTATAAGTAAGTCTGTAAAAATTATGATAAATTCAAATCTCATTTTAATCAATGACCAATTACTTGCACCGTTCGACTCAGTAGTCTCAGATTCATTTGGCAAACAGTAATTGAAAACTCTATCAAACCAAAACTTGAATCTCAAGATTTATCAAAAATCTTCAACATCAAGACATGAATTTCAAGACATATAAAAAACTTTCATAATTATTTTACTTTAAAAAAAAAATCATAATTACTTCAACGGCAGCATCAATGCATTTGTATTTCTCAGCATCAAAACTCATTCAACAAGGAAAAAAGAATATGAAGTTCATTGTTAAGGTTGTTTTAACTTTTACATTTCCTACCATAAAAAGGATCAAATTTCATCAATTAACTGAAAAGCAAAAAATTAATTGCATGATGAAGACGACCAATACCATTTTGTTCATCAACTTAACTAGCTTAAGAAAAGTGGCATAGTTTCACATATCTCCATATTGAAAAGAAAAAAAAAAAATTATCCTATATCTAGTGACCGAATTGACAAACTTAAATTTAGAATATTTTTTTGGTAATACAAGTATTACTAATCATTAAATTACCTTGAGTCAAAATTTATTCAAAAAATTGTGCCATGGATTGATAAAATTATATCTAACAGTCAATATAAAATGAAAATATTAAATGGCCAAAAGATAGGTAAGAAGCTGACTAAGGATGATTGTTGCATCAGGAAAGGAACAGAGCTCAACAAAGGCAACAAGAAGCCACCAATAATGCTCAAAGCAGAGCAGGACAATATTTATGCACAAAAATATCACTTCCATCTATCAGAAAACAACTTAACACCCAAGAAAACGTCATCTATTCATACACAAAAACTTGGCAGTTATGCCTTGGTTTACAAGAAAATGTTGCAGTAAACAATCTGTGTGTAGTCAGTGTGCAGTATATTAATAATATTATAGACTATATGATGAACTAGTTAGAAACTGAAAACAAAATTAGAAAAAATATAGGAATAAAAATTTGTTTAGAAGCCAAAAAAATAACATAAACTGTGTTTAGTGATAAACAGAACAAAAATTGGATGAAACCTAAGAATTTAACAGTTTGAAAGTAAAAAAGCAATGCAAGTTTAGAAGCACATGATGTGGTGGTTACCGTTATCGGTCCAAACATTCCGTCAACCTTCTTCTTCTTCTTCATAATCGATGCTTTCCTCGTCTTCGATGTATTCCATTTCATCTTTTTCGTATTCCGTTTCATCTTCTTGCTCTTGGGGACACTGGATGAAGAGAGAAGAATCAGAATTCGCCATTACATGAAAACATAGATGTAAATTTCTTGCTAATTATTCTAAGAATATATTCAGATACCTTGGCATAGAAAAGAAAACCAAAAAAAAAAAAACTGAAATGCGAAGGAGAGTGAGGAAATTTGGTGAAGCTATGCGTACCTTCTCCATATTTTGCTGTGCTATGGCAGTTGTAAGGTGCTGTGTTATGGAAGTATTAAGGTCACCTTCCCAACAACCTTCTGTTTCTCCTATTTGTAGAGTGTGTAGCCAGGGTGTTCTTAACTCTCCCCGAGAAAAAATCTTCACATTTGGACATTGATTCACAACTACTTTCTGTAGGGATGGAAATTCAATTGTGCAAGTCCCTGAGTAGAAGATTGAAAGGCTTGGTAAATCATCGAGTCCTAAATATTTCAGCTGTTTGAAAATGATCCGATCTTCCTCTTCATCACCCTTATGTGTTATGATCTCTTTTATCTTTTCGCACTTGATTACATCCATTCTTGTGAGTTGCACCAGACTTCTAGCTGTTGAGGGTGCCATTAAATTGAGCAATTCATCACAATTGCACACTTCCAAAGTTGTCAAATTTCTGAGAGACATTGTCGATGGAACTAAACTTCGTAGGTTCCCACATTTGGATACTTTTAGAGTTGTCAAATTTTGAAAAGCTTTATCAGATTCAGAATATTCCTCCCACAAAAGGGAGTCAGACAACTGACAAAATTCTAAGAAGCTCAATTTATTAGGTGACTCGAAATGTTTTTCCTTACAAACAAGTCCTTCGCATAAGAATAAATCCTTGAGCATACCATTATAAACAGCAAGTGATATATTGTTGGGCATTTTGCCGAGGAAACAAGAAGGGCAAATAGCAGCTTCTGTAAAGGGGCCTGACAACTCAAGGTAATTTAGCATGCAGGAATACTTCGAAAACATTTCACGCGACATGTCTTTCACAACACAATTCCAATCCAACCTCACCCGTTTCAAGCAAGGGAATGCAATCTGAAAATAAACCAAATTAGTAACTTACTTTAGGTTCAATATTATTAAGTAAACATGCATTTTGAAAATTCAAAAGCATTGTAATTTCACTTTTAAATAATCGAAAGAGTCTTAGGTCAATTAAATATTATGATTGTGATAATCCAAACTTATTTAAAGTTCTCCATACCCGTAACTTGATTTTTTTTATGTAATTTGATACCAAAATTTATTTGGTAGTTGACCTCTATAGCACATTTTGACCAAGGACTTTAAAACTAACCATTGTACTGAAAATTAATATATTATTAATAAAGCTTAAAGCCACGTTTCAAATATATTGTTGAATTGTGTCAAAATTAAACCAATATTATTTTACAATATGCTTAAAAACGAATGTATATAATTGAAGTTAAGTTGCCGTAGATGATCTTTCTAAACTATGCTAGACATGATCTTTCTAAACTAACATTCTAGCATGTGATCTGCTCGTATTTCCACTAAAAGTTAAGGGAAAATTAAGTTTCAATCAGAATCAGATTTTGATTTTCCAGATTTTAGAACTAGTCCATAATGTTGGTTGTAGAACTATAACATTTTTGCAGAAATGTTATAAAAATAAGTTGTTAGGGTTCATACCTTATCAATCAAGAACAGGGGCTGTCCACTTGGGATATCATATTGGCTCTCCTCTTGAATTTGAAATTCTGAAGCAAGCATCTCCACTTCATGGCATCTCCACACAGTTAACGTCTCTAACATTGGCCATTTTGAGATGTATAAACCTGAATGGAAATGTTTAAGTCTTGATAGATTCTTCAGCTCTAGCTTTGTTAATCGAGGAAACACAAATTCAGGGACTGCTTCCATGTCATCTTCCTTGGTAATAATTTCCTCCATCATGCAAGAAACAATATGCAGCTCTTCAAGTTGATCGAGACCTCTAGCTACAGAGGCTGGAAAGAAGCTTTTCAGACATTCACAGAAGTAAACTGACAATGAATGTAGATTCTGGTAAGATAGAACGACTTGGGAGTCCATATTCCATACATGTTTCAGCTTTGGCAAATTATCTAAACGTAATGTTTTCAATTGAGCTGCAGCGATACCATGTGTTTTCTTGCCACCAGAAGCTTCTGGTTCAAATATCTCCTCTACTGAATCACATTTTTTTACCACGAATTTGTCTAGTCTTTGGAGTCTTCCAAGCATATTAGATGGAAAAACACTAAATAACTTATTACAACCATGTACATGAAATAATTCTAATTCACAAAAGGAATCCAAATCGAGCTGGTCGTGCCATATTTTTCTTATGTTATCCATCTGCTCCATTCTCAGTTTCTTTAAACTATAAAGTTTCACCTGAAGAATTCCATTCATTTTTGCATAAGTAACAACCCATTATTTTCAAATTAAACGAAACATAGTTCTGTGATGATAAATCAAACTTATATTTTAATTAAAGAAAAGCAAAAGCTATCCAATAGTGAGTGAACAAAGAAGAAAGACATTGAAGCAAAAAGAAGAACAAATTACCTTTTCATCAAAGAAAGGTTGAATGTTAGCCTGGAGCTTCTCCTCTGAGTTCATTCCACTACATTCTGCGCTTTCAGTCATATTTGCACATACAGAATTGGAGATGAATGTTTCCATATTTGGGCAATCCTTAATCCACAGATGCGACAAGGAAGACAAATCAACTGAAATCCCAATGAAGTCGCAGAATCTTGTAAGTTTTGGAAGATCACGAAGTGTCAGTTTGTGTAGATTACGAAACAACACTGGACTTGGCCTTTCTTCTTCTGTAACTGATACCGCTTCCATAACCTTACAATTGATTATCTTAAGCTCCTTGAGTTGGTCTAGACTTTCAACTATAGAAGATGAAAATACAAATTTCAAGTTACACAAACCGCAAATGTCCAATGATATTAAATTGTGAAGATAAGATGATGTTGCCAAAGATTGGTTGCTCCATATCACTTCAGAACCGATAGATTCCAGTACCAAGTCATATAAGGAGGGCAAGGAAACCTACACATGAATAATTGTTGTATAAGCAACCTCTTTGACTAACTTTATCAATTATAGCTCTTTCGGTTTCGTTAATAGCAAAATAATTAGGTAATGAGGTTCTTCAGTCATTCAAGCCAGAGAATGACTGAATACTCTCAATTGCATTAAAACTCTTGTGCTATTGTTAACCAAATAAAGTCAGAGCTGTGGACATTCGAAGTCCTAAGAAATTTGAGGCATCAAGTCATATAAACTTACTGATTTTCTAACTGTTGCATAGAAACTAAAAAGAAAAGTCACCTGTTTGTCCAGGAGATGATGTACACCATTGCAAAAGTATGTTTCTTCCCGTTCTATGTTAACTACGAAGGTCTCAAATGCTAGGCCAGAGAAAAATGTATTGAGCTTAGGACAATCTATAATACTAATTTCACTCAAGGAGGGGAATTCAACAGGATTTCCAGAGCCAAATCTTGTGAGTTTTGGAAGTCCTTTCAGCTTCAAATAGCTTAACTTGGGGAAAATCTTCTCGATTGATCCTTCTTCTCTTGCAAATTCTTCCATGTTAAATATTGCCTCCATTGACTCACAGTTCCGTATCGTAAATTCTCGTAGTTGCACAAAACTTTTAACCATACAATATGGAAAAAGAAATTTCCGACCATTAAACTTCTCCACAGTCAACTCCACTAAAGTTTGACAATAAGAATGCTCAGCTGTGAATTGATTAAGGCATGTGCTCTCAATGTTAAATGAGGACAATTTCAAATTCTTCAACATTGGGAGTAGAACCTGCAGACACAACTTTACCTTTTATTTGAGGATTTAAAAGTAACATTTATATACACTTAATGATCTTCTATCTTTTGACTTGTAAACCCCATAATAATTTAAAAGTAAAAACGAAAAACGAATAGGAAGTGCAAGAAAACATACATTTTGGCTGAAGAAAGCAATGAAATTGTCCGGATTATCTTCAGAAAGGATTTCTTGAAATTCCATATCAAGTGTAAGCCTATTTAAACCAAATCTCATAAGACGTGGTAGGCATTGTAGTGTCATGGTGTGCAATTGAGCGAACTCAATCTTACTAGTCTGTTCACTTTTCTGGACTTGTCTGCTTTTCACAAAAACAATCTCTTCTAGATTATTGCAGTGAGCTACTTCGATTTCTTGAAGCTGCAAAAGGTTTCCGGCCATGGGCAGTGCAAGATGCTTCAATTTATCACATTTTCTAACTTTAATGACTTTTAAGTGGCTAAAAGACTCCACTGTAAGTTGGCCATGATAGCTCTTCTCCAAGTTGAACAAATTTTGAAGGACTAGAGACTCTAGCCTATTGGAAAAGACATTGCATGGTCCCGGTTTTTCTGAGTTGACAATATATTGTATTTGGGGAGCATTTTGTATATGAAGATGCTTCAATTGTTGGAAACCTTCCCTATCAAGTTCTTGTAGAACATTCTCAACACTCATGGGTTCATCTAGGAGACGATCTTCAACTCTTTTCAACAATGATTCATCTAGGTGAAGATCTTCAACTCTTTTCAACAATGATTTAATCCCATTACTCAAAGAAAACCTATTGTTTAATTTGACTTTCAATGTCCTCGAGGTTTCATATTTATTGGACCATTTCCACATATCTCCAAATTCATATTTACTCCGCCATTTCCACACATCACCAATAAATATTATATATCTTTCCAACTTCCCAAAGAACAAGTCGTGAGGTATAATTTGAGCTTCACGAACATGTATTTCTAAGGTTGTCAAGTTAGACAATTTTTTTAACTCAGCAAGACTAGCATTACTTTGTCCTTCAACATCCCATTGAACAAAACTGTTGCCTAGATAGAGTTCTTCTAACCGTGTCAAGCTTGATAAGACATTTGGTGGGATTACTTTGAGTTCAGAACAATTGCTCAAATCTAACAATCTTAAATGAGTCAATTGTCTAATTTCTATAGGTAATTGTTCAAATCTAGAATCTAAAAAGCTTAGGATTTCTAATTTTTTTAACCCTCTGACAACCGATATATCTCCGATCAAGCAATTATCCAAACATAAAGTTTGAAGATTTGTTAGTAGGCAAAGTGATGAAGGTAGGGATGACAAATTAAATCCAGTCAAATCTAGAACTTTGAGTTCTTTCACCCCATCGAAAAAGACATCTGGTATTTGTAAACGATACTGGTTTTTAACCAAGCGAAGGAATTCCAATTTCGGAAATTCTAACCTTTCAGGAAGCTCATCAATAAATTGGTATTTAATAGAAACAGCTTTTGAATCTTTGGGCAGTTTTTCCTCCAGCATTTTTTTCATGCCAGTGACATTATGAATATTAAACATGAGCTTATCATTGGATGATGCAATTGAAATGGCAACATCATAGATGATGTCATGCATTTTAACCTCACCGTTACAATGACCGTCCAACAACAAACATGAAGCTTTGAGATTATTGATCAATGTATGCATCCTATTCCTTGCATCTTCCATTGTATCAACATCTTTAAACAAACCCAAACCCATACCATATCTGAACAAGTACTCGGTCCACATATAACGTGTGCTGTCTAGACTACAAAGCAGGAACAATGATTGTTCCTCTGGCCCCAAAACTCTGTAACTCAATTCTATGGTTGAGTACACACCTTCCTCCATTCCTTTGATGTGCTTTGGTTTAGACCTTCTAAGCCATTGCAAAGCAGTCTTCCATTCAGAAAGATCTTTATTTTTCAAGGCATTTGCAACTGTTTTAATTGCAATCGGCAAGCCAGCACATTTCTCAACTATCTCAACTGCAATATGGTTGAAATCAGGTTCTTCTTTTGAATGATTAACAATCTTCCAAAATAAATCCGTTGCTTCTACATCAGATAGAATGTCAACCATGAAATTCTTTTGGGTATTCATATCATTGCGTAATACATCTAGATCTCTAGATGTCAACAATAGTTTGCATTTCCATTGACCAGCATTTCTTCCTCTTTGGTCGACTTGTGTGTCACTTGGCTTCTCATCACTCCAAAACGGAATCCCAACAGCATCCAAATCAAGTTTCTTCCAAATATTATCTAAAATTAGAAGAATGCTAGTTTCTTTCTTCAACCTCTTACTTAATTGAGCAGCTCTTCCTGGTAGACTCTTCTTATCAAATTTCAAATCCAATGCATCTGCAATTTGTTTTTGAAGAGATTCGACGTCAGGTATCTGTGTTACCTCGGCCGTAACTGCAACATCAAATAACTTCTCTTCAATGGCTTGAGCAGCAACTCTTTTGACAAGTGTGGTTTTACCGACACCCCCCATGCCGTACACCCCAATCAAATTGACACCTTCTTCCACTAATGCCTCCATGATCTTCTCAAAAATCGACATTCTTGAATTAAAGTCTTCATAGCCTCTGACAAGTGTGGATATTGTCCTTTGAATGGGAGGACGGTATGAAATTTTCTCAAATATTCCTGCCTTGAGAAGCTCGACCCCTTCCTTTGTCGTCTTCTCTGCCTTCTTGCTAAGAGAGTAACGCGTCATCAGATTGGAGCAGAATCCAAGAGAACAGAGCTTCCCTGCTTTGTCTTGCTCATCAATAATAGGTTTCACAGCCTTTTCAGCAAACTCATCGACCCTTTTCATCCAATCCTCAACAGGCTTTTCGATCTCTTCGCCTTGTCTCGTAGCCTCATCAACAGAATGCTGCACCATCTCTCTTTGATCAGTTAGCTTCTTATCTTGTTTCGTCAGCTCCTCCATGTTGCTCTCATATTTGAACGGATAACATATGTGCTTTAGAATGGGAGCAACAGACAACTCTACCACTTTTGCCGCAATTGAAGTAACTATTTCCGCCATTTCTTGGTTCTTATCTTTCTGTCTCTCTTTGTTAATTTAACAAAGTGACTAACAATAAAGTTTCTCACTTTCTTAACTCACTCTCTCTCTCTAAAGTTTCTCACTTTTTTTTTTTTTTAAACACTCGCCCTTTATAACACTTCACTTTTTTTAACACTCTCTCTTTATAACAAACTGAGGATATATATATACATATTTTACGACAAGCGGCACAATAATTTTTTTTTTTTTTCTGAAATGTGAAAATGAATGCTGAAAGCTAACAAAATAAGAAACAAAGCAAATTTAGCAGCTTACAATACAAAATAAAACAGGCTAACCGAAGTTGCAAAGTGAGTAACAATAAAGGGTTTTTTTTTTTTTTTTTTTTAAGTTACAAGATGAAGAACAAACTGAAGATAATAATATATATGTATATCTATTTTATGACAAAGAGGACGTAAATCTTTCTTTTTTTTTTTTTTTTTTTTGAAATGTGAAAGTGAATGCTGAAAGCTAATAAAATAAGAAACAAAGCAAATTTACCAACCTATAACACAAACTGAAACAGACTAATTGAAGTTACAGAGTGAATAACAATAAAGTCTTTTTTTTTTAAAAAAAAAAAAAAAAAAAAGAACTCTCTAATTGAAGTTGCAAAGTGAAATAACAATGAGCTTTTTATTTTTTTTAATTTTTTTTTAAGTTGCAAGGTGAAGAACAAACTGAAGATAATAATATATATGTATATATATTTTATGACAAAGAGAACAAAGATCTTTTCCTTTTTTTTTTTTTTTTTTAAATGTTAAAGTGAATGTTGAAAGCTAATAAAATAAGAAACAACTCAAATTTTCCAAAGTATAATACAAAATGAAACAAACTAATTGAAGTTGTAGAGTGAATAACAATAAAGTCACTGATTCTTTTTTTTTTTTTTTTTGAAAAACACTCTCTAATTGAAGTTGCAAAGTGAAAAACAATAAAGTTCCTTTTATTCTTTTTTTTTTTTTTTTTTTTTTAAGTTGCAAGGTGAAGAACAAACTGAAGATGATAATACATATGTATATATATTTTATGACACAATTTTTCTCTTTTGTAATATGAAGGTGGCCACTGGGCAAAGCAAATAAATTAAGAAACAAAGGAAATTTAGCAACGTATAATACAAAATGAAACAGACTTATTGAAGTTGAAAAAAAAAGGTGGGAACAAAACACACCTCTCTCTGTGGCTAGAGAACTGAGATTTTGCTTTGTGAGAAACTGAGAATCACGAATGCAAAATAACAACTTTCAATTTGTAAGAAGATTTTAAAAATGAAGCACACAAACAGCCAGAGATGATATGAAGTGAAGACGAATACTGCGAAGATAGATCGATACTCATATTATTGTGATTCTACTGTTTTATTATATGCATTTCACGGATGCTGTCATTTTGAAAATCTTACCGGTGAATCACAACCATCCACTGTGTTGGAAAGTTAGTGGTCCAACACATAAGAGTTTATTACTCAACCGTCATGATTGTCTAGTCACTACAATCACAAGTGACAGTCCTGTGTTTGGATTCGATCTCTTTGTTTTTTCATCTACTTGTTTCATTTTGAGTCAGTCAATACACAAATTAACTTCAAGTCCTCTCACCAATGCAAATTAAGATGGTGATCTCATGTATCTGGTCTATGCTATTGGTGTGAGCTGTCAAACTAGAGAAAGTATAGAATATTAATCTCTTGATTTAAGGGTCAATGCTTATCATAGCCATAATTTGTGTATAGCCAAAAATAGAATAGGACCTGTGTATATATATGTGTTCTCATTCTCTGTAAAAAAACAACAAGAAATTTAATACCTTTTTCCTTCTACAAGAGTTGTCATGGTATCAGAGCTAATCGATCCTTGACATACTCATCTATTTTTTATTTAACAACCATGTCAAATTTAGAAACCTCAGATCGTTCTAGGGAACAACAATCCAAGCCTACCCTCACTGAATTATCTACCAAAATGACTGAAATATTGACCAGGCAGATCCTACCTACAGAAATTTCCACTGTTCAGATTGGCACTAAGTTGGATGGCACCAACTATGCTCTTTGGTCCCAAGTTGTTGAGATGTACATCTCAAGCAAAGACAAATTGGGATATATTAACGGCGATCTTCCTCAGCCTCCTAAGACTGATCCAACCTTTCGAAAATGGCGTACAGACAATGCTATTGTCAAAGGTTGGTTGATCAACTCCATGGACGTATCCTTGGTCAGTAATTTTATTTGATTTCCTACAGCAAAAATGGTGTGGGATTTTATTGCTACTAGTTACTTTAATGGCAGTGATACCTCGCAAGTGTATGATCTTCGACGTCGTGTGACCCGCTTGCGACAATCTAGAGGTTCTCTTGAAAAATACTATAACGATCTCTAAGGTTTGTGGCGTGAAATTGATTTTCGTCGTCCAAATCCAATGAAATGTGTTGTTGATATTCAACTTTATAATAATCTTCTTCAAGAAAAGAGAGTATATATATATATTTTTGGATGGCCTTAATGACCGACTAGACAAAATCCGAGCAAATGTACTACAAATGCATCCTTTTCCTATTGTTGAACAGGCATATGCACAAGTTCGTCAGGAAGCTATTCAACAGCAAGTCATGATTACTAGTACCAATACTGAAATACCAGGGGCTATTCTTGCCTCAAAAAGCGTGAAACTGGGCAATCTACTTCATCCTCAATAGGCTCTCTTTCTTTGAGCAATGGAAAATCTAGTAAGTCCTTTAAATCACTAACTTCCTCTGATGAAACTAAGTGTTCTCATTGTTGTAATTCAAAGCACACCGGCGAAAATTGCTTCAAACTACATGGCTATCCTGACTGGTGGCATGAACTCCAAGCTCGAAAGCACCAAGACAAGGCTAAAACCAATGGTAAGGCTGGTGGTTGCAGTAGAGCCCCAACTGTCATTCACACCACCTGTTGAATTATCACAAGGAAATGCACTTTTCTCTAACTCAGGTAATAACCTTTCCTATAAATCTGTTGATAGCAATGCTTGAATACTTGACTCGGGAGCCACAGACCATATGACCTATGATGCTACTGATTTTTCAAAGATTTCACCACCAAGAAGGACTACAATAGCTAATGCCAATGGAGTTATATCTCCAGTCACAGGAGCAGGCATTGTGAACTTGTCGCCTACAATAACTTTACATAATACTTTGCTTGTTCCCTCTCTCTCCCATAAACTACTATCTGTTAGTCAACTTTCTGTTGATCTAAATTGTGTTGTGCTCATCTATCCTACATTCTGTCTTATTCAGGATATTCTTACCAAGGAGATAATTAGGCGTGGTAGTAGGAGAGGGGGGCTCTACTACATGGAGAATCTTGGTATGGGTCATGCACATTATGTGCACCATCAAAGTGACTTCAAAGAACTACAGATTTGGCTTTGGCATTGTCGGTTGGGACACCCATCATTTGGTTACATGAAACATTTATTTCCTAGTTTATTTAAAAATATGCAGTCTTGTGATTTTAAATGTGACACTTGCATTGTAGCCAAGAGTCATAGAACTATATATCCTTTAAGTATGAATTCAAGTTCCATTTGCTTTAATTCATTCTGATGTGTGGGGGCCATCTCCTGTAACTACAGTATCTGGTATTCGTTAGTTTGTAATCTTTGTTGATGACTGTACTCACATGACATGGTTGTATTTGCTGAAACATAAAGATGAGGTGTTCACTGTTTTTCAATCTTTTCATATAATGGTTCAGACTCAATTCTCAACTAAAATTCAGGTTCTCCGATCCGATAATGGCGGGGAATATATGAATCAACGGTTCCAAGATTATTTTCAGGTTCATAGCCTGCTTCATGAGACCTCATGTCCCCAAACTCCACAATAAAATGGAATTGCTGAGAGAAAGAATCGGCATATACTCGAAACTGCTCGTGCTTTGTTACTTGGAGCACATGTACCTAACAAACATTGGGTTGATGTTGTTGCTACTACTGTTCATCTTCTCAACTGAATGTCATCTCGAGTCTTAAATTTTAAGACGCCATTACAAGTGCTTTCATCACAAGTCTCTTTGCCATCCGTGTTGATGATTCCATCTCGAGTTTTTGGATGTATAGCATTTATACATTTGCATAAAAATCAACGCACAAAGCTTGATCCATATGCAATTCGGTGTTTATTCTTGGGATATGCATTACATCAAAAAGGATACCGATGTTATGATCCAGCCATCAAATGCACCTATGTTACCATGGATGTTATTTTCTTGGAATCTTAAACACTCTCCTCTCCTTCCAAATCCAATTCTCCTCTTCAGGGGGAGATTCAGAGTGAAGAACAAAATTGATTTCTACCTTGTTGGCCGAATAATGCTTCCATAGAAATGGTGGATGATATGGAACACTCTAGGACAGAATTGTTAATCGATGAGGAATCTTCTACAAAAGAGACATCTACACCACAACTTCCAACTGAAATAGAGACCCCAACCTCCTCAGTACCACCTGAAGACCCATCTTCTGAAAATATCCTTGAGGTAACCTCTCCTACTACACCTTCAAGCTCTAACAATACGAATACTTCTGCTGGCTATACTTTACCTTTCAGGCATAATCGTGGCAAACCACCAAATAAGTATTCCCCTGATCTTGAGGATCGAAGGTCAAAGTATCCAATTGCAAATTATGTATCAACAAAGAGACTCTCCAAACCTCTCAAAACATTTGTGCAAGAACTGTCTTCGAATCATGTTCCCACTAGTGTTCAAGAAGCTTTAAAAAACCCAAAATGGATTCAGGCCATAAAGGAGGAAATTGAGGCACTATTAAAGAACAAAACATGGGCTTTTGTTACCTTGCCCAAAGGTAAAATGACTGTAGGGTGTAAATGGGTATTCTCCATTAAATATAAGGCGGATGGGTCAACGAGAGATATAAACGAGGTTGGTTGCAAAAGGTTATACGCAAACTTATGGCGTAGACTATCAAGAGAACATCTCACCTGTGGCAAAATTGAGTACGATTAGAGTTCTATTATCTCTTGCAGCAAACCTTGATTGGCCACTGCACCAATTCGATGTAAAGAACGCCTTCCTCCTGGGCAATCTTGAAGAAAAGGTGTACATGGATATTCCATCAGGTTATACATCAAATTTTGAGACTGAAGTTGTGTGTAAATTACAACGAGCACTATATGGGCTGAAACAATCACCACGAGCATGGTTTGGGCAATTTAGTCTTGCAATGAAAAAATATGGCTTTCAACAGAGCAATTCAGACCATACATTATTTCTAAAGCATCAACAAGGGAAGGTGACAGCCTTGATAATCTATGTAGATGACATGATTATCACAGGAAATGATTCAGAAGAAATAGCAACACTTCAGAAGCAATTGGCAGTTGAATTTGAAATGAAGAATCTAAGGGGGCTTAAATATTTTCTAGGAATTGAAGTTGCTCGATCAAGGCAAGGTATATTTCTGTCTCAACAGAAATACACCTTAGACTTACTGTCAGAAGTGGGGTTATTGGAGTGCAAGCCGGCAGACATACCAATTATTCAAAACCATAAACTTGGAGAAAGCAAGTACCTACTGATAAGGAGAGATACCAAAGGCTGGTGGGTAAACTTATCTATCTCTCTCATACTCGTCCTGATATTGCTTACGCTGTTAGTGTAGTGAGTCAATTCATGCATTGCCCA
Organism: Dimocarpus longan; assembly: GCA_022984855.1. Taxonomy (NCBI): domain Eukaryota; kingdom Viridiplantae; phylum Streptophyta; class Magnoliopsida; order Sapindales; family Sapindaceae; genus Dimocarpus; species Dimocarpus longan. The sequence goes on from CM041026.1 coordinate 3,935,783, forward strand.
AGCAAAGATCACATGGATGCTGTAATACGAATTCTCCGTTACTTAAAGTCCTCACCTGGGAAAGGACTTACGTTTTCAAAGAATAATCATCTAAAGATTGAGGGCTATACAGATGCAGATTGGGTTGGAAATATCTCAGATAGAAAATCCACTTCATGGTACTTTACATTTGTTGGTGGAAATCTTGTTACATGGAAAAGTAAAAAGCAAAAGGTGGTGGCCTTATCAAGTGTTGAAGCTGAATTCGGGGAATGGCTAAAGGTCTTTGCAAGCTTCTTTGACTCAAAAGACTAATGACAAAAATTGGTTTCTCTCCAACTTTTGAGATGGACTTGTTTTGTGATAACAAGGCTGCTATAGATATCTCACGTAATCCTGTCCAACATGATTGAACAAAGCATGTGGAGGTGGACCGGCATTTCATCAAACAAAATCTTGAAGACAAGATCATTCAGTTTCCTTTTGTTAAGTCTGAAGATCAGTTGGCAGATATACTTACAAAAGTTATATCCAGTAAAAACTTTTATAGCTCACTTGGCAAGTTGGGCATCCAAGATTTGTATGCACCAACGTGAGGGAGAGTATTGGCGTGAGCTGTCAAACTAGAGAAAGTATAGAATGTTAATCTCTTGATTGATGTAAATCCCTTGATTTAAGGGTCAATACTTATCATAGCCATAATTTGTGTATAGCTAAAAATATAATAGGACCTGTGTATATATATGTGTTCTCATTCTCTGTAAAAAAAAATGACAAGAAATTTAATACTTTTTTCTTTCTACAAGAGTTGTCATATGCTACCTGTCGCTTTCTTAACTTTCTCGATCGTTCTTTTGTGCAGTGATAATTGAATTCAGATAAATCAATTATCTACAAGTATGAATCCAATAGCATTTTAAGTCTAATCTAATCAAATATGGAAGACGTATGGTTGAGTAATAATAGTTTTATAAAGTTTGAGTCCCAGGGAATCTAAATTTGGATTTGATCTGAGCTATTTGAATCTGACTCATATTTGAAAAGTATTTGAATTTAAATTTGGGGGAAAAAAATGGGTTCTAAAAAAATCTGATAAATTCAAAATTTTTTAGAAATCGTGCATAAAATGTTAACTAATTGCTTACATGGAAATGCATGTTCATATTGAATTGTAGAATATGCATGTCTGGATAATTTACGTACACTTTATATTTGCGTAGGATGGAGTTAAAACATTTTAACTTGTTGACGTGGGAAATTAGTCAATGAGATTCTTCTGAGCTAAATGTTGTAGTGTATCCAGATTACAAGCGAAAATCATATCAAAAGAAGAATAAGGAAGCGAAAGGAAGAATAGGAAAAGACAGATTTTTAAACTGGTTCGACTCTTTCAAACCACCTACATCCACTGTTCTCTCTATATTTCTATAGAGTAATAGCAATGTTTTCTCTCGATGTCTCTCTCTTTTTTACAATGAAAATCCTCCCTTATTTATAGAGAGACAGATGATACAGAAGAGTATAATAAGACAAAATAGCATGATGGTTTACATTTAATACACATAAATTACATTTAATACACCTGATATTCGTCAAGTCAACTCTATCAAAGTATGGATTTAGACGCTAAACCTATACTGGTTAGGTGAGATTTTTCCCAAATCACATTGCAATTAGCCTAAAGCAGATTCTTGACATGCAAGACATGCTATTGACTGAATCCGTCTTCGCGGGCTGTGAACTGGGGACTGGACTCATTCTGGGCGAATTGGAGCTGCTAAAAATAGGCGGCGATCTCAATGGTCAAACGGACTCAATGCGTGAGCTTGACGTTGACCAAGGGTGCGATCTTGACATCACAAAGGTTAATGCTTCAAAGCTTCTGCGAACTGTGAGCTGGTACACCGAGCTGTTTACATTGGACCCGCCTGCTTGGGTCAATTTACTGGGTCAATGGGTTTTTACCAGTCCACTTGAGTGATCCGAAAAATACCCATAATATAACTCAAATGGAGCAAAGAAAATTTAGGAGGGAGCCAGGATTTTGTGGAATGACTTTTATAAGTTGAAACATTAATATTGCTTGTTAAAAATTTCATGGACGAATTTTCAAAAGTTTAAATGTTAATATAACTTGTTGGAGATTTTATGGACAAATTTTCAAGAGTTTAATTGTTAATATCATTTTTTAGAGGTCTTGTGGACTAATTTTTTTTTCAAAAAATGAAACATGAATATTATACGTTACTAAAGATGAATGGGCCTGTGAGATTTTAACTCTTTGTAAAATTCTTGAGATTTTAAACTTGTTGTAAAATCTTCATGGTTTTAATTATTTTGTAAAATCCATCTATTGTCGACAGTTTGCTCATTTGGAGATTAAATTAAATTTATATAATGTATTTTATATCGAGTTTATATTTTAAGGAAAAAAAATCATCATATTCATAATATCTTTCTGAATAATGTATATATTAAAAATTTAGACCTTAAAAAATAAAGAATATATATACATACATAAATATAATTACAAAACATTTAAAAAAACCTTTATCAATTGGTGTATATATAGATAAATAAACATTTAAATTATAAAACTAAAAGAATAGTTTATAAAATGATACAAATAATCTAATAAATTAAAAATATATATAAACAACAAAAGTTTAGGCAGTCTTTAAGTTTTGTCTATGGTTTAAACAGGAAGGAATAAATTATTGATAGAGACCATTTTACTTAAATAATGGTGAAAGTTTGAGTGAAAAATTAGAAAATATTGAATTGTAATTTCCTAAATTGTATTGGAACTTGGAAGTTTCTTTTTTTTTTAAAAAAAAAAAAAAAAAAAGTACTTTACAAAGCACACCAACACAACTGCTAGTCAAACATTTATACACACACCTGCGGCAACACTATCAGAGCTTACTGCATTCTAGCATGTATCCTTTCCACTTTTCACTGCTCTTAGTGTTAAATTCTAGCTTAACGATTCCTCACACGTGAATCCAGCTGGCATTTCTGAGTCCCAGCTTCTCTAAGCAATTATGTAATATCATTGAGCACTGTCCCAAGTTCAGATCGCCAACTAACTTTCGAATTTACTGCTGACTGAATTACAATTTAGCTACCTGAATGAAACGTTTTTACAGACGGAGCAATAGTTTCGATATAATTACAATTTACCCCCATTCCGTTAATAAGTTCCGTTATATATAACCGAAAATAGTATTAAAAGAGCAAAAGACGAAAATACCCTTGATTATTGGAGTTGACCGAATTGACCGTAAAAAATTGAAAAAACTTTAAAATTTCTGTGTAATTACTGTTAAAATTTCTGTGCAGTGGCCTGTTGGAATTTTTTTTTTTTTTTTATAATCTGGGTTTCCATAAACTGGAAACCAGATTTTCAGTTGCCACCAGTATTTGGGTTTCCAGAACTAGAAACCCAGATTTTGGGTTTCCAGTTGTCTGGAAACCCAAACTGTAAACCCAGATTCTGGGTTTCCAGTAAACCCAGATTCTGGGTTTCCAGTAAACCCAGATTCTGGGTTTCCAGTAAACCCAGATTTTGTTTGAGTTTCCAGAAATGATCCCAAACATCCAAAAAATAGTCTTAAATATCATCAACAATCACCCAACATCATCAATCCACTCCTGGAAAGCCAAAAAATAACCTCAAACATCATCAATTAAACTTAACATAATCAATCTCCCACAAAACCAACATCATCACTGAAATCAACCTCACAATCATCCACAAAACTGTCAATCAAACTGGAGAAAAGAAAAATCAGAAATCAACCTCAACCTCAACCTCATTATTGAACCCAGATCTGGGTTCACGATAACCCAGATTATGGGTTCACTGGGAACCCAGATTCGGGTTCACGACGGACCCAGATTCTGGGTTCGCGCGAACCCAGAATCTGGGTTCGTCGCGAACACGAACCCAGAATCTGGGTTCTTTGCGAACCCAGATCTGGATTCGTCTCACGAACCCAGATCTGGGTTCGTGGCGAACCCAGATCTGGGTTCGTGAGAACCCAGAATCTGGGTTCGTGAGAACCCAGATCTGGTTACGAACCCAGATTGGGTTTGAGAAGAAGAAAAAACAGAAGAAGAGAAGAAGAAGAAGAGACAGACACGGCGAATGACTGAGGGAAGAGAGAGAGAGAGTATTTTTAAAGTTTTTAAAATTTATTTTTTTAAATAATAAAACATTTAAAAGTTTTTATTATTTTTAAATCAATATCTGTTTAATATATATTTTTAAATCAATATCTGTTTAATATATATATTTTTATTTAATTTATTTTAAAAAAATTTTAAAAAAATAAAATTTATATCAAAAGATAATTTTACCCCTCTCACAGTTAAGTGTAACTGGATTCATTAACGGTAGGGGGGGTAAATTATAATATCATTGAAATATTTGCTCTGCTTGAATAAGCGTTTCAATCAGGGGGTAAATTGTAATTCGCTCTTTATTGCTGCAACCACTCGTGGTATTTCCACCTCCACTGCCATCACTTGGAATTTGGAAGTTAGTTGTTGACCAATTAGTCATATTTCAATTAAAATAAAAAATAATCAATGGGACACTTGGTGAGTTTTGATTGGCTGGAGGGCTATGGCCCCTATAAAGGCCCGCACTCCACGGCTATTGAAAAAAATAATATAAATTTACAAAAAATTGATAGGTGTTTAGAATCTTAGGCCATCTCCAATGTTTAAACACCAAATTTTATATCATTTTGGTGTTTACATCAAATTTTCTTACACTAAATTTTTCTATATTTCAATATACTCTATATCAAATTGGTGTAAATAGTATCTTTGAAGAATATTCTATATATATTAAAAATTTAAAAATATATTAAAATATATTCAATATTATACTCATTTTAAAGATATCAATAAAATATTTTAAATGATATATTATTTTATAATAATTTAATATATATTTTTAACTAAATTAATTTTTAGATCAATACCAAATTTGGTGTAATGAGCAGTGCAACACCAAATTTGGTGTTGCACTGTTTATTAACACCAAAATTTGTCTTGAAAGAATAAAAATGGTGTCCACGTTGGAGCATGGAAATGCACCAAAATGGTTTTGGTGTATTCATTGGAGAGGGTCTTAGAAGACACAAGGAAATTATCCAAGAGCAAATTACAAGAGTACCATTCGAACGTCTTATTGTTAATCGACCTCATCCATGGGGTCTTCTTATTACTTATAGTATTGTATTATTTATGTTGGATCATGTTGTTGACCAATTACTCATATTTCAATTAAAATAAAAAATAGTAGATGGGACACTTGGTGAGTTTGATTGGCTGGGGGTCATGGCCCCTATAGGCCCCCTCACTCCGCTGCCATTGAAAAAAATAATATAAATTTACTAGGAATTTATAGGTGTTTAGAATCTCGAAAGACACAAGGAAATTGTCCAGAAGCAAATTACAAGAGTACTGTTTGAATGTCTTATACACTTATTGTTAATCGACCTCATCCATGGGGTTTTCTTATTACTTATAGTATTGTATTATTTATGTTGGATTAGGTTGTTGACCAATTACTCATATTTCAATTAAAATAAAAAATAATAGATGGGACACTTGGTGAGTTTGATTGGTTGGGGGTCATGGCCCTCGTGGGCCCCCTCACTCTACCGCCATTGAAAAAAATAGTATAAATTTACTCAGAATTGATAGGTGTTTAGAACCTTAGAAGACACAAGAAAATTATCCAGGAGCAAATTACAAGAGTACTGTTCGAACGTCTTATTGTTAATCGACTTCATCCATGGGGTCTTCTTATTACTTATAGTATTATATTATTTATGTTGGATCAGGTTGTTGACCAATCACTGATATTTCAATTAAAATAAAAAAAAATAGATAGGACACTTGGTGAGTTTGATTGGTTGGGGGTCATGGCTCCTATGGGCCCCCTCACTCTGCCACCATTGAAAAAAATAGTATAAATTTACTAAGAGTTGATAGGTGTTTAGAACCTTGGAATACACAAGGAAATTATCCAGGAGCAAATTACAAGAGAACTATTCGAACGTCTTATACTCTTATTGTTAATCGACCTCATCCATGGGCTCTTCTTATTACTTATAGTATTGTATTATTTATGTTGGATTAGGTTGTTGACCAATTACTCATATTTCAATTAAAATAAAAAAACAATAGATGGGACACTTGGTGAGTTTGATTGGCTGGCTGTCATGGCCCCTGTGGGCCCCCTTACTCTGCCGCCATTAAAAAAATAGTATAAATTTACTAGGAATTGATAGGTGTTTAGAACCTTGGAAGACACAAGAAAATTATCCAGGAGCAAATTACAAGAATACTGTTCGAACGTCTTATTGTTAATCTACCTCATCCATGGGGTCTTCTTATTACTTATAGTATTATATCACTCATATTTCAATTAAAATAAAAAATAATAGATAGGACACTTGGTTAGTTTGATTGGCTGGGGGTCATAGCCCCTATGGGCCCCCTCACTCCGTCGCCATTGAAAAAAATAGTATAAATTTATTAGGAATTGATAGGTGTTTGGAACCTTGGAATACACAAGGAATTATCTAGGAGCAAATTACAAGAGTACTATTCCAACGTCTTATTGAATCGACCTCATCCATGGGGTCTTCTTATTACTTATATTGAGCTCATTAAGAATCGTAGATACAATTTTTGGAATCAATCTTTCATTAGGTGTGCGCCGGAGATCAAGAAACTCTTTGACTCAGTAGCTAGATCATGTGGAGGTCTAAAGCCAATGGATGAGAGTATGGTGTCGGGTTGGGTATCAGACAACGCGCACTGAAATCACTCCCGTCGTGTACAGGCAGGCGCATTGTTATTTAAAAATTCTGTCTTCTTAAGTTATAGTATTGTATTATTTATGTTGGATCAGGTTGGCTATCAGACAACGCACGCTGAAATCACTCCCATCAAATTCTGTCCTCGTAAGTTATCGAGTTGTATTTTCTATGTTGGATCAGGTTGGGCATCAGACTACGCGTACCGAAATCACTCCCATCAAATTCTGTCCTCGTAAGTTATTGTGTTGTATTTTTATGTAGGATCAGGTTGGGCATCAGACAACGCGCACTGAAATCACTCCCGTCCTGTCTCATATAGGCAGGTGTATTGTTGTTTAAAAATTCTGCCGTGGCAAGTTATTGTGTTGTATTATTTATGTTGTATCTTATTACGAAAACATCTTTGCCATGTACATATTTCAATTATTGTTAGATTAAAACAGACCTCTGGTACAAAAAAAAATGGAAGACAAAAATAGAGAAAAACGGGGATGACATGTTATTTATTTTTAAATGAAATAGTAGGTGCATTATTGTGTTTATTATGTTGTACATGTGCATTTTGTGGATGTCGTCATATTTTAAATTTTACACAAATGATTACAAATGTCCATCGTTGAAAAGTTGATTATCAAACATAGTGAAATTGAATCAGTTATCCACGTGATTTTTAACCACAGGTAGCAATCTTACATAGGCATCAAAGCATATCAGCACATGTGACATGTCTAGTGGAAGATATAAAGTCTCATCACTGCATATAACAAAGTATTTGATGATCTTTCATGCGTTAAATACTTGGTAGGCCATGACTCATGTTCTAATAACTACTGCAACAATTTTTGTTAGACTTAATCCAAAGAATAGATAATGACTCAAACCCCCAGTCTGGTGATGGAGGTATAAGAAACGAAATTAAATATTATGAGTAGGATTTATGGGTTATAGTTGTTAAAACTACATTAATGTAAAATTTATAAAAATAAGAAAATATGTATATATATTATTTTAAGACATAAAATATTACATATTATATGTTAGATAAATAAATGAGGCTTATATATATATATATATATATAATTTCTATGGTTAGTGTTTTATAATTTTAAATTATTAGGATCACTCAATCAAATTCATCCAATATACTCTCTTATAAATCAAATTGTCTCTCATATTAAGTTCAAATACAATAGATAAATTTGATTGGTTCATCCTAATTTTAAAAAGTTAGGAGACACTGATCATAGAAATTCTTTATATAAGTGATTTTACCATCACTGTCTCCCAACTTTTTAAAGTTAAAACAAACTAATTAAATTTATCTATTTCATTATTTGCTCTAAACAAATTATATCTCTGATTTAATAAATAAATTTGATTGGTTCGTTCTAACTTTTTAAAGTTATAAGACACTGATAGCAAAATCATTATATATATATAGTAATTTTATCATTAGCAGCTCTTAACTTTAAAAGGTTGGGATGAACCAATTAAATTCATCTTTTACATTTAAATTAAATAATAGAGAATGCAATAGATGAATTTGATTGGTTTTTCTTAACTTTTTAAAGTTAAAAAATACTGATAGTAAAATTAATAAATATATGTGTAAGATCGGCAACCCCTTTAAAATACATTATATTTTATGTGTGAAGCAAAAAGCTTTTGGGTTAGAGAACTTTCAAGAAAAGTAATTGTGATTTTTACTCTATAATTGCACAATTACAATAGAGTTGTACCTCAGCTTATATACATCAGGTTTCAGTTAGTTACAATCCTAACTAATTAGAGCCAAGGTGGACCAATCATATAATGACAGAGTAGCTACAACAATAACCAATCAAGGGTTAACAACAATAGCTACTTTAAGTGACATCTTTAACATCCCCCCTCAAACTGATGGTGGATTTGTCCACTATCAGTTTGGTCTTTAATTTGCCAAATCTACCTTGCTGCAATGGTTTCGTAAATATGTCAACAACCTGATCTTCGGATGGAACATATCTAACATCAAAAACATTGGTAGCTATGTTATCACGAAGGAAATGAATATCAAGTTCAACATGCTTTGTGCGAGAGTGAAGAACCGGATTGTGAGCTAAAGAGGCTGCACCAGTATTATAACACCATATGATAGGAATGCTAGAAACTGTTATGTGCAGCTCGATAACAAAGACAATGTCCACAGAATTTCAGTTGCAGCTTGTGCCAAGGCACGGTACTTTGCCTCTGTACTTGAGCGAGCAACAACTCATTGCTTCCTAGCATTCCATGTAATAAGACTATTTCCTAGGAATAAGCACAAACCTGAGGTGGACTTCTAGTCATCTAAATAGCTCCCCCAGTCAACATCAACAAAGCAAACAAGGTCAAGTTTTTAGAAAGGCTTGAAATGCAAACCATAAGTGAATATACCTTTAATATATCTCAACACCTTTTTGCAAGCAAGCCAGTGAGAGGTTGTTGGAGCAGCTAAGTACTGACTTAGCTTATTGACTACAAAAGACAGGTCAGGCCGAGATATGGTCAAATATTGCAAAGCCTCCAATATGCTTCTTACAAGGTAGGATCTAAAAATTGTTCACCAAACTCCTTAGTCAGCTTAGAACCATAAACCATTGGAGTTGGACACAGTTTAGAATGAAACATGTTGGTCCTCTTTAAGATGTCAGTAGTATACTTTGTTTGAGAAAGATGTAAACTGGTAGATGTTCTGGTTATTTCAAAACCAAGGAAGTAACTTGGATTGTCAAGTATTTTTAGTGCAAATGTGGAATGTAGCTGTCAAATGACTTGAGCAATAAAAGTTAAACTAGATCCTGTGACAATAATGTCATCAACATACACTAAAACCATAACCAAATTAGTGGAATGGTGCTGAATGAGCAAGGAACTATCTATTTTTGAATTGACCCCTAAGTAAGAAGAGCAGCCTTTAATTAATCATACTAGGCACATAGTGCCTGTTTCAACCCATAAAGTGACTTGTGCAACCCACAAACATGTTGAGATAATTAAGGATGAGTGGACCCTTCAAGCTGAACCATGTAGACAGTCTTTTGCAACTCTCCATTAAGAAAAGCATTATTAATATCAAGTTGTTCTATTTGCCATTGCAATGAGACTGCTAGACTGAGGACTATTCGAATTGTAGATACTTTCACAACAGGACTATAGGTCTCAAAGTAATAAAGACTACAATTTTGATGGAATCCTTTGGCAACGAGTCTTGCTTTGTATCTTTATATACTACCATCTGCATTATACTTAATTTTGAATATCCATTTGTTGCCTATCACATTCATATTAGGTTGATAGGGAATTAAAGACCAAGTATTATTTTTGATAAGAGCCATGTACTTATCATCCATAGCAGCCCTCCACTTCTCGTTACTCAAGGCTTCACTAACATTTTTAGGCTTAAAAGAGGACTGCAGGTTGGTTGGCTATTTCATTGGTTAAGACTGTTATAGTTTTGGATTTATGCCTAATCATCATAGGATACTTAGAATATGGGGCATGATTAGATATTAGAAGATTGATACAAAAGGGTATGGCAAGATCTGTTGTATGTAAAGTTGAGGAATCGTGAGTGTAAGAGTGATTTGTTTTGTGAAGGTGTGATGAGTTTGGAGTGTGTGAATGGTCTAAGGAATATTATGCTATAATGTGAATTGACTTATTAGTGTATGATGCAAGATCATTTTCAGAGTTTGCTTAAGGTGCTGGTGGGGTGTATAACATAGACACAAGAAAAGTAAAACTAGTAGAAGATTGTGCAGATGTTGGAGATGATGAAAACAATATAGGAAAAGGAAACTCAAACTCATGAAAAACTACATCTCTTGACACATACACTCGACTAGAAGAGTGTACACATTTATAACCTTTTTGCTTAAGACTGTAGCCAATGAATAAGCACTTTGTAGAGTGAAAATTAAACTTGACTCTATCATAAGGCCAAAGTAAAGGATAATATGCATAACCAGAAACCTTAAGCTCATGATAGTGTGGCTTATGATGATAAACAACATCATATAGGGACTTGTCTTTAAGAATTTGGGGTGGTAGTCTATTTATGAGTGAATAGCAGTAGTGAAAGCTTCCTACCAGAATTGAAGTAGCATTTTTGCTTGAGAGAGTAAAGTTAGGCTAGTTTTCACAATATGCCTATGCTTCCTCTCAGCAAGGTCATTCTGTTGGTGAGAATATGCACAAGAGTACCTAAATTGAATACCTTGTTTGCTAAAAATGTTGTGAAGAGCTCTAAACTCAGCTTCAAAGCCCCTTTGAACACACTTAAGTTTGGCATCAAACATAAGTTCCGCAGTGTTTTTGAATAGAACAAACGCTCCTCTAGCTTGGGATTTTGTATGAAGGGGAAAAGTCCATGTGTATCTTGTAAAGTGGCCTACAAAATGTATATAATATCTAAAACCATGAGATGAGAGAATTGGTGCTGGTCTCCATATATCAGCACACACTATCTCAAGAGGAGCAAAGGTTTTGGTTATGGAAGTTGAATATGCTAACTGATGTGCTTTACCACATTAGCAAGCATCACAAAACTTATCATAGTTAGAATGAACTGATATTTTTAAGGATTTATGAACTTGGTTCATTACTCTAAAAGATGGATAGCCTAGTTTATGATGTCATTGATTTATTTGTTCACATTTTGAAGAAACATCATTGGAACCAACAAAGGCAACATTGTTGCAAATTTTATTTATATCACAAAGACTGTTACAATTGAATGAACATTTGTACAAATCCAAAACATTTGCTGAATGAAACTTATTGACAAATTGACAAGTGTTTGAACCTTTATATGTACAAGAAGGTTTCACACTAGTGAATGTAGTAGAGCCATTAGAATGTAAAAACTAACTGCTATTACTAGACTTAGAAGGATTCATCTCATTTTCTTCAATACATTTGAAAGTTGACAAACAAACTTGAGATCCCACACCAGCATTCAAGCCATGTAAACTTTTAAAGTTGAAAGATGGTAGTTTAAGATGGTACAATCCATCTTTCTGTTGCCCTTAAAGAGGTATTCTCTTCGAATTCCGATCCTTTATCATGCAACCACATGAGTCAAATTCAACTATAGCATTATTATCTTTTGTGAATTGAGATATGCTTAACAAGTTTTTTGTTATGGTAGGCATATACAAATGTGTTTCAAATAAAGAGATTTAGTAGGTTGTATGTGTGAAAGATTATAGAAAAACCAGTGTGTGAGATAGGCAATTTGTTACCATTGCCAACTGTCAATCTCTCAACACCTTTGTATTCATTCTTGAGACTGAGGTTGCTAGGTTTTGAAGTGCAATGGTTTGTTATTCCACTGTCTAAGCACCAGGCATCTTTTGAACCCTAAGCAATGTAATGAGCTTGTGATGATCTGTGTGAAGGTGCATACAATGCATGTGTTTGCTGCAGAGTTTCTTGAACAGTAGCATGATGACCTTGAAATCCACCTGAACCTGACATTGCACCTTGACCTCCTTGAAACGGTCTTCGGTTTCCCTGAAAATTGTGATCAAACCTATAAAAACAAATGGCTAAATAGTGTTCAGGTTTTCCACAGAGCTGGCACTGAATTCCAGAACTACCTCTTCCACCATTTTGGTCTTTTCCTCTGCCTTCTCTTCCTCTACTATAGTTCTGCCTTCCTTCATGTTGTCTAATCTTATCACTATAAGAATGATTAGTAATGGCATTACTAGTAGCAATTGAAGCCAACACAGCTTGTTGTTCTATCCTGGTTTCATAACTCATTAACAAAAACTGAGCATTTTGAAGTAATATACCCTTCGAATTGTTCAAATGAGAAGTCAAGTTTACCACAATTGCATCAAATTCACTACCAAGACCCTCCAAAATATGCATGACTAAATCCCTGTCTGACACTGGTTGGCATGCTGCGCCTAATACATCTGCAAGTGTTTTCATTTTAGCAATGTAATCTGAAATTGACAAGGTTCATTTATTTGTTGACTGAAGCTGAGACCTTATTTGCATAATTTTGGCCCGTAATTACCGAGAGTACAATTTCTCTAAGGTATGTCATACTTCATATGAGGTAACACAATGTGTTACCTGACTCAAGATTAAAGGAGTCAAAGTGGAAAGCAACCAACATACAAACAGTTGATCTACTTTTTTCCACTTGACAAACTCAGGATTTACAGTTCTTGACTTCTCACCAAATTCATCATTATTCTTTTCAAGATACTTTTTAGGACTCTTCTTTGTTCCAAGTATAAATTCCTCAAGGTCATAAGCCCTAATGGCTGGGAGAACTTGCGATTTCCATAAAATGAAATTGTTCTGGTCTAACTTCAATGGCAAATTGAAGTTCAAGTGCATGGGGAAGGATGATGCTTGTACCTGATTTAGAGTTGCTGAGTTATTGATGTTGACTTCACTGTGTGGACTTGAAGCTTCTCCTGCAGCTGCCATTGATATGCAAACTAGTGCTCTGATACCATGTGAAGGCAGAGAGCTTTTGAGCTAGAGAACTTTCAAGAAAAGTAATTGTGATTTTTACTCTATAATAGCCCAACTACAATAGACTTGTACCTCAGCTTATATACATCAGGTTTCAATTAGTTACAATCCTAACAAACTAAAGCTAAGGTGGACCAATCATATAATGACAGAGTAACTACAACAATAACCAATAAGGGGCTGACAACAATAGCTACTTTAAGTGACATCTTTAACATTATGCACATTGTGAACCTTTAGATCAAGATGTTATGAATGACTAGGATTTATTTAAACTAATTAATGTGCACATAAATTTTCTCCTCTTTCTTTCACCTTATTAATGAAAATTACTCTTATTCAATTCTTTTTTTTTTTTTTCTCTCGCTTATTTTGTTTATCCTCTCATAAACTCTGTCTCAAATTCTTCCTGTAATACAAATAAATTGAATTCAAAGATGACAAAAATGGTAGAAAATGGTAGCTACGATTCTACAAAAGCAATCAATTGTTTTTATTTTTTTATTTTATTTTTTTTTTCATGTACAAATATTCTAGTTTATCAACAAAAATTTTGAAAACAAAACTAGAATCGATACTCACAAGCCCCACCATGTATAAATATAATTATCTACCCTCTTAAGAGCATAAAAAATAAATAAAAGACAAAAAAAAATAAAAAACTACAGTTTTATTAACATCATGAATAACATATAAAATGAATCAAGAAAGAATTTTATCCTCACTATATATATATATAGATAGACACATACATACATATGTTTGGATTAAATTACAAATAAAGATAAAAGACAAAATTTTTATTGTGACAAAAGCCTGACAAAGTGACTTTGCAGCTATATTCATTTTTCTAATAACAATGAATATTGAGGAGGCGATTTCATCAAGTTATGTCCTTTTAAGGAGAAGACTGATTCCATAGTAACTTAGGTCAATGAATTTATTTTAATGAGTTTTCCTTTTTTAAAAAATAAATAGACGATCTTCATAGTTGATTCAATAAATTATGTAATCAAAATAAATATATGAAATGAAAAACAAGAAAAGCATGGGATATGAGATGATTGAACAAAATTATATTTATTGTCATTAAGGAGGAGAGAAGAAATTATTGTTGTAAGATGTACAACAACTTTGGTTCCTTAAGGGATTAATTTATCCTTACCATTCATAATCGATTGATCTAAGGGTTTATAATTGTGTTAGAATTTATATAATTTATTTGGGTTTATGATCCTTGCTACCCCTATATTGGATAGGATCAGCAACCCCCAAACATTACACAAATTATTATACAATTTGTTGACTAACCCTTCGATCATGACAATTTTAAATGACTTAAAATGTACTCATACATTTATATATAACTTTAATTTTATACTCTATATAAATGTATTATTTCACCTCTCTCTTCGTCCTCTCTTGTCTTCTCTCTCATCATGAATGAAAAAACCCATCAATTGATATTTTTCTCCTCTCTCCCAATTCACTGACATTTTGTCCTTTTTTTTTCATTAATATTCATAATAAATGGTCTTTCTAACTCTTTGTTTGCCCAAACAAAATAAACACCTAAAACCATTTTAGTTATAAAAAAAATAATAATAATAAATAACTGATCTATCCATTGTCAAACTCATCCACATCATCCCCTTTTAGGACATTCTACATGTCTGAGTCTTTGATGGCTTATCTTCTCTTCCGGTAAATTTTTAATACTCATTATTAAATTTAAATGTCTATTTTTCATTTTCTCAAAGAATTCATTATTCATTTATTTAATTATATTTAAATCCTTACTTTACTCATTAATGAGTGTAAAATTGTAGTAGACTAAAAGGTGGTATTGAGTTAACTCTTGGTAAGAAGAAAAGACTATGGGAGCAAACCCATGAACAATAATAATGAAAACGCAACAAAGAGGTTTGGCTATATATTCTCTAGTCAAACTCTTCAAGATGAATCGATGTACATTGGCATAAGTTGACTGCCAGACGACTGGTCCTGGAATAATTTCAAGAAATGTGAGGGAATTTACACCAGTGTAACTCTCTTTTCCGATTTTACATCGGTGCAGAATCGTAACTTATACCAGTATAGACAGAAATTTCGTATAAAAAATATATGAAATTCTACATATGTATATTAGAGAGAGAAGAAAATGATGGATGTGAGATTTTACACATTTTCTCGTGTTCGAAAAATGTAAGGATCTTACCCTTGTTAAAATTTATTTTTATAAAATAAATGTGTCGTAAAGGTAAGATGGCAAGCTTAGCTAAAGGCAGCTTATTCATCGTGGTGTTCTGGAACAAAAACACAATTTTTTTTCAGGCTTCATATTTATTGGTGGAAGAAGTGAAAATTCTAGTACCATTTAACAAAGTGAGCATAAATAAACAACAGAGTGGCTCTATGTTTCCATGCAGACAAGCCGTAACCCCGTAAATATTCATATCACAACAAACACCCCTTATTTAAATTCATGCTTCGATTTATTATTGAAAAGAAAAAAATTGACTTTTGAAGTGAGAAGATGTCTCCATTTAAGCAATTACAGAGCCCAATTATGAATTATGTGAGTTTCTCATGCACATTTCTCATTTAAAAGGTAACAGGCCAGTTAAGTTTACAGGAGATATTGGACCTATTTAGATACCTACAACTTGGTTATTCCATGTGGATGGGGACTCTTTTCGATAGGTACGGAACATTTTGTTGGGCTAAATAAATTTAAGAGGAAGCTTCATTTTGATTATTGAAGTTTCGAAAAATATCAAATTTTAAATACTTTTATAAACAACTCTTTTTATCTCTAATTTTTTCAAAACTTTTCAACATAGTCCAAATCATCATTCAACTAATGGTCAACAATGACCAACCGTTCATCCTTTATAACAAAATTTTTGTTACCGTTGCCCAATTATAAACAACAATTTTTTAATTAAATTATTAAATTAAATTTATAATTAAATAATCACACCAATTACTTCACAAAGAGAATAATAATAATCACACCAATTTTTATTTAAACTTTTACTTGCAAAAAAGATAATTTGGTCAATAAATCATCTCAACAATTTATGCACTCAAACCCATGTGACTAAAAAATCAGTTACAGATGAGGGTATTTTGGTAAAAATATCCTCATAATAAATAAAGTGGTTTGGATTAAATTGTAATTTAATAACTTAAATTTAGGGGCATTTAAATAGTTTTATTTGTAAATTCATAGTTTTATGAAAGTAATCCTATAATTTGAGTGCCACTAAAATTATTAAGGGCAAAAATGTCTTTTTATGTATTTTATCACCGTTGACCGTTAACTTGATCGATGATTTGGACTATTTTAAAGAGTTTTGGAAAAGTTAAGGATGAAAATAGTTATTTTCAAAAATGTTTAAAATTTTGATATTTTTGAAATCTTAAGGGCTAAAATGAAATTTTTTCTAAATTTAATGATAGATATAATCACTAGATAAGATTTATTATTATTTTTTATTTTTAAATGTAGTGCCAAAAAAAAAGTATGAGAGAGAACTTTAATGCATATTATATACGCATAACCATAGAGCCTGTCATCCACATCTGGGTGTAACTTATACATAGTTTATTCTTTATTGTAAGAGACATTGCTCGGAAGACAAAGTGGTGGTGGGTCACAACAACATATTCAATTGTGAGGTTCCTACTTCCACTTTCCGGAAGAAGTGGAATTTATTTTATAATTTAACAAATTGACCAACACCATAATGAGGAGGAATAAAACATGGAATTTCAGTGTACTTTTGCATAAAGAGTCGCATAAGTAATAGTAATGGGTCTGGCTTGGTTCGGCTGGACTTTATTTCATTCTGCAACAATCTGGATCCTCTTAATGTACGGGTTGTTGCTTCCTTGGCAATTACCATTGGAGATAATTGCTAATAACACTGTTGGTAATCTTCCTCCAGGAGCTTTCCTAAGTGATTTTTTCATTATCTTGGCGGATAACATCCTTCGTAAGAGGACTTTTGTGCTTGGAGGAAACCAAAACATTGTAGTGGGTTCAAAACCACGATATGTTGACTTCAAGCAAGACTCGTCAATCAACTTTCTTTGGACCTAACAACCTGTATCCTACACAACTCAAACAAAGAGAACATGGGTGATCTTGGCAACGATGAGATGTCGGTCGAAGACACTTCTAAGCTCAATTCATTAAACTAGTAAAAATAGGTAAAAGCAGGTAAATAACAATAAATATAGGAATAGACAATAGATAATGATATATGATTAGAATATAAACAAGCGGAACATATGTCGTTGTAGGCGCTAGTGCATTAATGGTAATCAATGAATGGTGGTCCGACACCAGGGACAAAGTTCTGTTAATGGAATGCATCTATCAAGGAAGGTTATTGAGGGTGGAAGCAACCGTGTGGCCAATATAGGGCTATCAACCCATTGATAGACTATGACAGTTGATTAGTTAGGTTATGCTAGAGACCTTGAGGTCTGTAATAACGAATGTGCATGAATTGTAAGATGAAATAGTAATACAAAAGAAATCAAATGATCCAAAATTACTATTTTTATAATCAGGAGATAATTTCTTTCAATTTCTTTATCATGTCAATCGATAAGGAATCATATCAAAAAGAGTAAATTACTCTACTACACTATGTAACAGGTGATGTACGGAAGGAATGAACTAATAATATAAAGCAAATATATTATTAGTGAATCCAGGCCATGATATGGATTCAATTAAATACAATACATGTATACTCATATTATTATGGCTAACTGCAGAGAATAGAACCATGATAACTTCACATGAATAACGATGCATATATACCTTCCACGTGTCTAGGAGACAAGGCTTTACTAGACTAATTATGTTGGCTGTACATATATACTGATGGCATAACATTATAGTAGCAATACATAATGTTATAGCATGCAATAAAGCAAGGGACATTATTATACATTAAATTAATGACTTAATATTTATGTCATTTTTTAAAAAATGTAATAATTGAGTCCTAAATTATGTGTAAAAATACCAAAATATCTTTACAATAAATGTAACAATTAAGTCATTTTTAAAAAAATATAGTATTCTCACCAATTTTATCAAGGGTATTTGTGTAAAAAAAAAAAAAATAAGACTTGGGACTCAATTGATAACTTTATTAAAATGAGATAAAATTGTTAATTCAATATTTAAAAATGTTATCTAGTGATATTTTCTCGTAATGTAATTAATGTTATAGTAATATGATATAATATTATACTAATCATCATACACAAGAGAAGACAAACCCTGCACTTATGAGAAGTGACGGCAACGTGACAACAATACTGGTGGTCGATCACACATTCACGAAGGTCTGACAAGTGGGATTCGACCAACCTTGAGAGCTTCATTTGTCATGTCCAACAAGTGGAGAAGAACCGCCGTGTCGTCATCATCGATGGTGAGGACTTGGGATGATGATTTGCTCAAGCAGAATAATGCCAGCCCAGCTGCCGTGCTTGATTGATGAAAGAGAAACCAAGCTAAGCGGTGATGGTGGAGGAGATAACCAATGGCGAGGCTAAACAATACGGACTAATAGACAACAAAATACGGTAGGGGGCCAAGAATGGAGGCGTCCCAGTGAATTATTTTGTATTGAACTAGAATAATCCTCTCTCCCAGTATAGATATATAACGGGCTCCTCCTTTATCTCATAATAAGAGAGTTGTGAGAAGAAAATATAGGGATCAATAATTAAGGGATTTATTCATTAATTTACTGTCAAGACCAATCTTTTGAGAGATCTTCTCCTACTAAATGTTTTCCTTATTCCTATATGTTTCTAATATTAATGTTCGTTCAATATAGAAAATTCCCTTTACCAGTCGTGGGCTGATTAACTTATATCATGTGGGCTTTTGGATTCAACCCAATCGACATTTATAGGCCAATAATTTGGACCGTGCAAATTTTGACCATTACAACCATCTCAGATATTTCGAAACCTTGATCCTTCAACTCATAGCTCAAACAAACACTACAAAGAACCAATGAAATTCATCAAGTAGTAAATAAAGAAATCCGAATAATGTCACAAAGTGGTGAAGAATGTTTTAAATGCCGTAAATAGTGGAAAATAAACTTAAACGAAGACAAATAATTTAGTTTATATATATTTTTAAGAAAACCATCTCTCAATCTTAGACAAATGGCACGCATAACAAATAAAAACCATCAAGTAACAAGAAAGAAAGCTCAAGTAGTTGGAAAAACAATATTTAATAATATGGAAGCAGCTCGAAGACTAAATAGACTACCTCACTACGTAACTCTAGTCAAATTGAGTTGTACAAACAACAAAACACTCCATGTTCCAGAGGAACACGGTTGTGAAATATTATTTAAGATATTCTTGATAGATGAGCACAGGGAAAAAGTTTTGTTAGAAGAAATCATTAATACATAATGCAAGTATCTAATACTAGTTATAAAACTTTCTTTCATTACTTTTATCAATCAAAAAATAAAAAATAAAAAATCTTGATGCAAAGACCCACCTCACTTTCAATATAATACAAAATCCGACTCATTTGTAACAAATTGTAGCAAGCCTTCATGAGTTGCCACCATATTCTCTCAATAGAAACTCTAGCTAATTCTATAAAACCAACTTAGAAATCCACAAGCATTATTCTCATCCATTACCTCATTAATTTTCCCAATAATTGGAGGTAAATAAGAATGAAGAATCGAGATGCAAAAGAAAAAAAAGTTGCATTCTTGCTATCAACTCTCTATAACTAAACTAGAACATCAGACATAAAATTGCAAACAAGATAGTAATAATGTCAGAAACGCTTGCCTCATTAACATCTAGATTATTCCTTTTACATGCCACATTGACTAACGATTTAGGCAGTGCCTTATGTGCAATGGACATTAAGCAAAACATCACATTTCAACTAAAACTACACTTATATCAGAGTCCTGAAATCATGAATAACATACTAAACACAAAAAACTCAAACCACCGGCACCTGAAAAATGGCCAGGCACAGTACCCTCAAAGAGGTGTGCACCTGGAGCATCTAGGCACAGAAGCCCAAGGCTTGCCTAGGAGCTCTTGTGCAAAATAAAAGGCAAAAATAGGCTGATGAGCCCTTCTCTCCTCATCCCGACCACCCAATTGTCAAAACTAGCCAAATAGCCCTAATACCGGCCAAAAAAAATTAAAACCAATCTTCTTGTCGCCAATATACTCCCCTCTCCCCACCCCGACATTCTAGCCGTCAAAATCGGTAGTCCAAAGTGGTGGTTGCTTGGCTACAGATGATGAGGAGAGAGAGGCATGAAAGAAGGGAGGGGGTGATGAACAGAAAAAAGTGACGGTTGTTAGGGCTTTTTGGCTGTCAAAAACTTATATATATATATATTTAGAAAAATTGCAAATAACCCCTAATCTATGAGAAAATATCTGATTAGATAGCTGATTAGACCTAGAGAAAATTATAAATAACTCCGTAAGTTATTATAAAATATCTAATTAAATCTTTTAATTTGAAAAATAAATGAAAAACCCCTATAATAATATATACATATATAAAAGGACCCAAATTTTGTAATTTTATAATATTTTTAATATACATATATTTTTTAAAGAAGTGTACTTTGCCTTGAAAAGGTGTACCTTACGACTTGGGCTCCACAACCTCTTTGCACCTCGGTGCGTCTTGCGCCTTTTAAAACTATAGTATGTTAACATAGCCCACACATTACTACTCTTATTTCTGGCAGTTTTAGTAAACCAATATGCTTTAGAATTTTAAAATAAAATATCAGACCTTTTTCCTTCCTCCAAAAAAATAAAAAAGAAAGCAGTTTGGTGGATATTCACATTATGTTTTTGAACTTAATACATATTTTCTGATTAATTCATGTCCTTCAATTGGTTGGCTATCATTTTAATCAGTTTAAGTAGCTCATTATTGGTTCTCATATTTCTTATGTGGAAATGAGGTTGCATTATTAAAATCAATCTTCTATCTATTGACTATGTATCTCTGATTGCTGTTTAAAGGTATAACTTAAGAGAAGTTATTTAAACTTGTTACGACAGTGATACTGGAGAAATTTATGCAAAGAAACTATCAACCTTTGTCGAGAAGTGACAAAAATCCGAAAGGGCCGCTTCTGCAACTTTCATGCATATGCAATAATAGACTGACTCTGCAGTATCATTTTGTATTTTGTATTTTTTTTCTTTTTTGGACATACATTTTGTATTTCTACTTTGAACACCAAAAATCGTTTTAAGTTGACCATCACTTAAGAACTTGGCATCACTGAAATCTTACCATATCATTTTGATAGTAAAGAAAGCTGCTTATATTCTATAAATGCAGCATTAGGAAGTTGTACTTCAGCAGTGAGAATATGCCTCCTTGTGGTTCGCACAAACATTGTGGCTATTAGAAGTGACAATTGCTGCTTTTCTTTTCTTAAAGATAAGTTTAAGATGTCATAGATAAATAAGCTCTAAGCTAACTGGGATTTGGTGTTCCATTAAATGAAAATATCTGGACCATATATTGTTGTTATAGATGAGAATTTCTGACTATTATTGAGTGTATTATCTTCCAAGCTTGACATATACATGTCGAATGACTTATAATTGTAAACGCTTCCCAGTTTATTGTCTATCCAGCCATGTGTGTTTGGAAATGGCTAAAAATCATAATTGCAAAAGAGTAATTTCTTACCTTTGTTGTGTTTTTAGATATGGACTAGTACACTGCAGAGAACAATTTTTACAGCAAGTCCAATTGTTGGGTTTCCAAAGGTCAGTCTGAATATTTGAAAATGTCATTATCTTTGTTGGTTCCTTAAATTGTATGCTCCAAATCTCCAACTTCGGTAGGTGATATGTACCTAAACCTTATTAGTAGTTAATAATCAAGCAAAGTTCAACTGATCTTAATTTCTTATAATTGGTAGACACAATGGCATGCACTTGATGAAATAAATGTTGGAGTATGCGATGCTATGATATATAAAGAGATAAAAGAGGAATAATATGCCCGCGGAACATGAGTAAGTTTCTTTTTATTCTATAGTTGAGAATACTGAACTCATATTGTGTGGTATTCGTAACTCTCACTTTCTATTATTCAGTACTCCGTGTCAAAAAAAGTTACACATTTTTTTTGTAAATAGTTATTTGTAATTGCAGGGGCCTGTAAGAAGGATAAACTGATTTGCAACCCATGTCTGGGGAAGGTCTGTAAAATTCTTATCTTAGATTGGCTGGCTTTTAGTCCTAATCCTTCCATTATTTGTATTATCACCGACTGAATGATTTGTTATAGTGTAAATTATTTTTAAAGTGGATTTCAGCATTATTTTTTTTTATCGATTTCTATATTGGTATAGTTCAGGTGAGAATTTGATCGACACTTTCAGTTTATTTGCTTGCTAGTATAACTTTAAAGTATAGTGTCTCATGTAGTACGTTTTGACTTTTTTGGGCAGAGATTTCCTTAGGGTTTTACAAAATGAAATTTATTCTACTTTTGTTACCAACTTCATTGCTTTTTCGAATCTATTCAAATCTGTTCATCCTTAAGCTTTTGAGCAACTTGTTTCTTGACATTGACAATAAAACTAAAGCATCAATTGCCACGGTAAAAGTTTAAACTGTGGTCACATTGTTTGGAAAGGTAAAACCAAAATCTTTTTAGATATGAGAAAGACTAAATAAGATCATCTCGAAAGGATTAACTCACTAAATGCTAATGAAATTTTAGCTAAAATAATGAGAAAATTATTTTAGCTAACAGTTTATTTTTTCAAAAGAAAATTGTTTGTTTTATAATAAATTAAAAATTAAATAAAATGTGAGAGAGTTTAGCTTGAACTTGTTCTCTATGTTTGATTAGGATAATTCAACTTTTTGAAAATAGCTAACATATAGAGTGATTGGAGTCAATAAAGTGTTACCTTATTAGTCTTTTTGGCTAAGAACAATGGATAGTTAGGATAGTTGGAAATGCTCTAATACAAACGCATAAAATAAAGAAAATCAATCACACAACACAAATTTTTTATATGGAAAACTCATAGTAGGGAAAAAACCATGATTGTTTAGGTAACTATAGAAAACTATCACAACATGAAAAATTGTTACAATTACAAATTCAATATTATCTTTATAACCCCAAAGTCCATAGCCCTGATTATAACCAAGTCATAACTCTCATGACTCTCTTTAATGTTTTTGTATGTCACTTAGGTCTATCCCTAGATGTGCTGCCCAAGTTGTCCTCAAACAAAGGAAAACCCTCGATTTGTAAATTGTGATTTTCTTGGTCCCAAAATAATCTCTCGCATAAAAATTGAGGTTCACGCGCATGCCACACGTCACCAAAGCACCTTTCGAAAGTTGTAGGAGTATCCGGTACAAGCCCTAGAAAAACACCACATGCATCCTTATGCACTTGCCTCTGATTTGCACATTGTATTCATTGTTATGTTTCTCTCTGGCACCTCTTCCAAACAACACCTTATTCACATCAATCTAACTTCATTTGAGTCACTTGGGTCACCTACAAAAACAAGTAAAATTTCCAACACACATAACTGTTTTGAAGCAACAATGACATTGATGAAAAAGTAAAGCTTAACAGTGAAGACTGCTTACATGAAAAGGCCACAATTATTTTAAATCACGTAAAACAAAGTGTCCAACTCTAGTTTAAATGTGAATGATGAGCTCAAGCTTCCTTAGAACATAACCTTGCAAATTGTCCAATTCCCGATTAAATCATAACCTTGCAAGTTTTGGAAGATCCTCAAGGTGCAGATGGTGTAGAACAGGAAACAACACACACACTTGGCCTTTCTACTTTAGTAACTACCACCACTTCCATAAGCTTACAACTGACTATCTCAAGCTCGTTAAGTTAGACTAAACTATTAACCAGAGAAGACAGAAGTAAATATTTTAAATTACACAAATGATGAATGAGCAAGCGAGTTAAATTCTGAAGATGAGAAGATGTTGCTAGAAATTGGTTGTTCCATATTGCTTCGGAGTTGATATGCTCTAGTATCAAGTTACCTAATGAGGGCATTGAGACCTGTAGGTTATTAAATTATTGCTCTATAAGCGACTTGTTAAAATCACCTTATGCAATATTTCGAACAGTTATTATCTGATCAATGGTCTAATTACAAAATAAATCAGATTTATCAAAATTCAAAGTCCTATGGTTTTGCATCAGTTGCACAAAGTAAAAAAAAAAAAAGTAACCTTTTTGTCATAGAGAGGATGTGTAGCAGTGCAAGAGTTCATTTTTTCCTGTTCCTTGTAAACGATTACAGTCTCACACATTGATCCAGAGATAAATGTCTTTAGATTTGGACAATCATTAATCAAAAGGTCTCCCAAGGAGGGGAATTCAACTGAATTTCCAGAGCCAATTCTTGTGAGTTTTGGAAGTCCAAACATCCCTAAAATGGATAATTTAGGGAAAATCATCTTAACTAATCTTTCTTCTGCTACAAATTCTTCTTTGTTAATTATTGTTTCCATTGACTTACAGTTTCGTATCTCAAGTTCTCATAGTTGCATAAGACTTTTAACCATAGAATACGTAAAAAGAAATTCCAAACCTCCACACTCCTCCATAGTCAATTTTGTTAAAGTTCAACAAGAAGATATAGTCAGGAGTTGATTGAGCAATCTGCATTCAAGGTTAATTGAGGACAATTTCAATTTCTCCAACCTTGGAAACAAATCCTACAAACAGAAATCGACTTTTCGTTGAAGGATTTGAAAGTTTTGTCTTCTTACTTACCAACACCATGATAAAATATTAAAAACACAAGAAGTAAAAGAAAACATACATTTTAAGAAGGAATGAAACTATCTGGAACATCTATAACACCATTAGGTGTATGCATGTTTAAACCAAATTTTGTGAGATGTGGTAGGTATTGTAATGTCATGGTACGTAGTTGAGCGAACTTGTTGTGGGTATTTTGGTACAATGAATGAAGCCCAGGAATAGAGGCCCATTGTGTTGCCTTGAAAAGAGAAGCCCAAAAAGTGCTGGTCAAAATGGACAGAAGTCAAAGGGAGGTAGCCATTCATTAACTTGTGTGCCCGAGGACACCTGATTACGCGGGTGGTCATCTTAAAACGACAAGTGTTGAGTGATTGTATGAAGGTTTGACCGGCAGACAAAGCTATAAATATAATCTGCTCGAAATCAAAAGGTTGTTCGATGAGTGCCCTTTAGAAGCCATCACAGCGACCAGGAAGTCTACTCGTCCGCGCGATAGATAGAAGAACAGTTAAAACTGCTCGTCTGTTCGGCAGAGGAGACATTTGATCGTTGAAGCAGTCTGCTCGTTTGAGGCAACGTCTGATCGCTGAGCAAGCTATTCGCTAGAATTGACCAGTTGACCTTCTGGAAGGAGAATCAATTCAAAATAGGAAGGGAAACAGTTTGCCTATTCTCATGCAAATCGAATACTCTTGAAAATTGCTATATATGTGGAAAGGATAATCTCGAAAGATATTATCTCAATTAATGTATATTATTTTTTGTTTTATCTGTAAGATCCTTAAGCCTATTCTGATTGTAACACCTCCGCTATAAATAGGAGGCAGGATTCAATGTAAAGAGGTAAGAAAAAATAAATAAACACAATTACTCCGAGGGTGAGAAGGGGTAATTGTCGTGGACGTAGGCCATTGTACTTGCCGAACCACGTAAAAATCTTGTTACGTCTTATTAGTTTTTTGGACCTAGTATTGTGTGTTTCGTGTGTGGTTTGTCTTGTCGCAGGTATTGGGCTTGGAGAACCGGGTTGACCAAAATTGAGTGTCAACATCTTTTGGCACTAGAATGAGGGCCCAAACTGCGATTTGACCATTTTTCTAATATTTTCCTCTTTTTGTTGTGATTCGCTGATATGGCCAGGATCAAGACAACCAGGGTTGTTACGACAGAAGCTGACCAGTCTGAAGGACACCAAGGCCAGGGTTAGGCAGCAAGGACGTCTAGTGCAGCCTTGCCTCCGCTTCCTCCACATCAAGCAGCCGGTGGCGCAGATATTGTCCCGGCCTGGTAGCAACGTCAGGAAGCACGTCAGGAGGCGTTAGAAAATACGGTGGCGCAATTAGCAGAAGCCATTAGAACCCTGACGCAGGTCCGGGCCCAAGAGGCTCCCAGAAACATGGACCCTCGACCTCAACACCAGTCAAAAGGGATCATGCCTGGTAGAAGAGAAGAGGTTGGTAGGGTAGGAGAGCAGCCGGCAGTTTCCGTCAGTTCCTCAAACTTACGCCCTAAAAGGGAAGGACGCCTAGTTCATGAAGAAGAAGTAGCCCTACACCCTCCCAATCAAAGAATCGGAGTGAGTCAAGGCGGTAGCCGTCGTGTGGACAATCCCTCTGATGAAAGTATCTTAACTGTGATTTTCGCAGGGCTAAGGAAGGACGAAAAACTTTATAAAAGCATCTACAGGAATCCTGTGAAAAGCCTAGGGGAATTTTATGACCGTGCAGCAAAGGAAATGTGTTGGGAAGATACCTTTGGGCAGAAGAAGTCCAACGAGCAGAAAAACGGAGCGAGCAGCTCACACCAAGGAAAGAAAAGGGGTCAACGCGAGAACGAAGAGAGCGGTCGCAAGCACCGTTCCAGCAATCAAATAGCAAAACGATCAAAAAGTGAGTCTCGTAGGAGAACATCTCCGCAAAGATATCGCTATCAGAATTACAGCCTCTTGACTGATAGACAGGATAGGATATTTGAAGCCGAGAAAAGACGGGAGAACTTGGGGAAGCCAGGCCCCACAAATATCCCGAGGAGATTCCAAGATCCAAGAAAATTCTGTGTCTACCATAGAGAGAACGGGCATTATACCTCCCAGTGTAGGGAGCTTAGGGATGCGATAGAAGAACTTATCAGAAGAGGTCGCCTAAGGGAGTATGTGGCGCGACCTGAAAATCAGCATCCCCAGCAAGGACATCAGCCAGTACAAGAATACCCTGACGTATCTAGGCAGCCTGCCCAGCAACAACCCCAGCATACGGTTGACCAAGGCCACCTACCCGCTGTAAGGACCATCTTTACTATTCATGGAGGACCGCACATCGCGGGGACATCCAATAGAGCTCAAGAGCGCTGCGGGAGACTGACCGCGTCTTACTAACGGGTCATAATGAAATGGAAGGGCCAATTAAGAAAGCCAGAATAGCCTTAGGTGGCATGATGTTTAATGAAGAAGATGCTCGAGGTGTACATTGGCCTCATAATGATGCATTGGCCATCAGAGTAAGAAGGATAATGATGGATACAGGTAGCTCGGTAAATGTGATGTACAAGGGTTGTTTCGAGCACATGGGTTTAGCATCTGAGCAGTTGATTCCATCCTCAGAACCCCTTTTCGGCTTCACAGGAGATACAATTGTACCGCTGGGACAAATTAAACGTCCCCTCGCCATAGGGGATTCGAACAGACAAGCTCTCACAATGGTCGATTTCCTAGTTATCGATTGCCTATCGGTATACAATGTTATCCTTGGAAGACTAGCTATGAATGACCTTGACATAGCAATATCCACCCCGAACGCTCACTATTAAGTTTCCCACTCCGAATGGGATAGGATGTGTTAGAGGAGAGCAGGAAGTGGCAAGAAGGTGCTATAAAAATGCAGTAAGGGCTGCAGTCAAAGGGAAAAAGGTCAGCATGGTGACCGAGGAAAAGAAACAACCCATCAGTACCACAGGAGTCAGTCAGGATCTGGATCCAAGAGAAATAGATGAAGATCGAGCAACGGGCCCTGTGGAAGAATTGGAGGATGTAAAGGTTAGCGAGCAGGATGCAAGACGATGTCTGAAGATAGGGAAAGATCTACTCCCGGGCATTAAAGAACAGCTCTTTGGGATTTTGAAGAAGAATCTGGATGTCTTTGCATGGACTCATGAGGATATGGTAGGAATAAATCCGGACATAATGTCACATAAGTTGAACATTAATCCTCTCCATAAGCCAGTTCGTCAAAAGAGGAGACCTATGACAGGGGAACGATATGAGGTGCTCAGGGAAGAAGTATAAAAACTTCTGGCGAACAAATTTATCAGGGAAGTTCACTATCCTGTCTGGGTAGCGAACCCTGTTTTGGTAAAAAAGAAAAACGGAAAATGGAGGACATGTATTGACTTCACCGACTTGAACAAGGCATGTCCAAAAGACAATTTTCTTCTGCCTCGAATCGATCAGCTCGTTGACGGTACTGCTGGACATCAGCTCCTTAGTTTTATGGATGCCTACTCGGGGTATAATTAGATCCCGATGAACCCCGACGATGAGGAGCACACTTCCTTCATTACTGATCGTGGACTTTACTGCTATAAGGTGATGCCGTTTGGATTGAAAAATGCAGGGGCAATTTACCAACGATTGGTAAATATGATGTTTAAACGTCTTATTGGGGGAATAATGGAAGTATATGTTGATGACATGTTGGTAAAATCCAAACAAGCGGGCAAACATGTGCGAGATTTAGGGGAGATGTTCCACATTCTACGGAAGTATCAAATGAAGTTGAATCCTTTGAAATGTGCATTTGGAGTAGCGTCGGACAAGTTTTTAGGATTCATGGTCAATACTAGGGGAATCGAAGCAAACCCTGAAAAAATTAAAGCCCTTGTTGACATGAAATCACCCACTAAGATCAAGGAAGTACAGAGCCTAAACGGTCAGGTTGTCGCCCTGAGCAGGTTTATATTCAGGTCAACAAATAGATGCATGCCGTTTTTTTAATGTGTTAACAAAGGCTAGAAACTTTCAATGGACTGAAGAATGTGAAGCAGCCTTTCAGCAGCTAAAGGAATACATGGGCCGAGCACCTCTACTATCCAAGCCGGTAGAAGGGGAGAAACTGGTTGTTTATTTGGGAGTTTCCCAACATGCCCTGAGCGTGGCCTTGGTTCGTGAAGAAAATGGAAAGCAACTTCTCATGTATTACATTAGCAAAAGGTTGTTTGACGCAGAAACTAGATATATGCCCATGGAAAAACTCGCATATTGTTTAGTTATAGCATCAAGGAAGCTTCGCCCTTACTTCCAAGCTCATACCATTGAAGTTCCGACCAGATATCCTCTAAAACAGGTTCTTCAAAAGCCTGATATTTCTGGTCGTTTACTAAAGTGGGCCATTGAGCTCGCTCAGTTTGAAATAGAATTTATGCCACGAACAGTAATCAAAGGGCAGGTATTGGCAGATTTCGTGGCTGAATTTACAGGACCGAGTAATGAAGAACCTGAGTCTTCTGAAGGACCATTTTGGGAGTTGTATATAGATGGATCTTCGAGTGAGCAGAAGGCTGGGGCCGGTATAATAATGATAAGTCCAGAAGGTCATAGGATTCTATGCGCCTTGAGGTTTAAATTTAAAGCCACCAACAATGAAGTTGAATATGAGGTGTTGTTGGCAGGATTAAGATTGGCCAGAGAAGTACAAGCAGAATGAGTAAAGATTTACAGTGATTCCCAGCTTGTGGTATGCTAAGTTCGGGAAGAATATTAGGCTAAAGGATCAAAAATGGCTATTTATCTGCAGAAAGTCCGGGAACTTTTGGCAGGGTTCAAAAAATATAAGCTGCAGCATGTCCCGCGGTTACAAAACTCTCATGCAGATGTATTAGCTCGTCTGGCTATTGCCAAAGACGCAGATTTCATGGGGGCCGTACCAATAGAAGTGTTGCCGGTCCCAAGTACGGATCCACAAGATGAAGTAATGGCAATTGTGGTGGCGCAGGACTCCTGGATGAATCTTTTGGTAGAATACTTTCAAAATGGAAAGTTACCTGAAGACAAGTTAGAATCTCGTCGCCTTCGAGCGTGAGCTGTCCGGTATTGCATCTATGATGATAAACTATACAAGAGGGGATTTTCAGCTCCGTTGCTTAGATGCATTGACGGTTTGGATTGTCAAGTCGTGTTGAACGAAATACATGCTGGGCACTGTGGCAATCACGCAGGGGGGCTATCATTAGCCCAGAAAGCTCTTCGGCAAGGATATTACTGGCCAACAATGAAGAAAGACTCGATTGAGATGGTCAAGAGATGCGACAGGTGTCAGAGGTTTGCCAAAATACTTAGAGCTCCTCCAACCTTTTTGCAACAGATGATCAGTCCGTAGCCATTTGCTATATGGGGAATGGACTTGATCGGACCTCTTCCCATAGCTCGAGGAAGATGTAGGCATGCAATTGTAGTTGTGGATTATTTCACAAAATGGGCAGAAGCGAAGGAGTTAGCTGAGATATCTTCTGCCAAGGTCGAGAAATTTGTCTGGAAAAATATTATTTGCATGTTCGGAGTCCTACAGCAGATTGTGACAGACAATGGGACCCAGTTCAGCAGCGAACAGTTTCAAAAGTTTTGCAGAGATCTTGGAATCAAGAAGAGCTTCTCAGCAGTAGATCACCCACAAGCTAATGGACAAGTAAAGGTTGTCAACAAAATCATCAAGCAAAACTTAAAGACTAAGTTGGAGGCAAGAAAAGGAGCTTGGGTAGACGAGCTACAGAAAGTATTATAGGCATACAGAACCACTGCTCGTAATACTACGGGAGAAACTCCTTTTTCGTTGGTCTATGGCTCGGAAGCAATGATTCCTGCTGAATTCGAGGTTGCCAGTCAGCGCAGAACAACGTTTAATCAGAACGACAACAACCACCTGCTGGCGGCTAGTTTGGACTTAGTAGAAGAGGCAAGAGACGAAGCCCAATTGAGGATTGTTGTCTATCAAAGACGGGTTGCCTGATTCTACAATAGGAAGGTCCGGACCCGGAAGTTTGAGACAGGAGATTTGGTCTTGCGCCTCGTTCTACCTGCTGCTCGGAAGTCCAGCGATGGAACGCTTGGTCCAAACTGGGAGGGACCTTATATTGTGAAAGATAATCTGCAGAATGGAGAATACCACCTGAATAATCTAGAAGGAGTATAGGTTCCCCGAACATGGAACGTTGAGAACCTACGACCATATTATGTTTAAGTAATTTAATTTTTGTTTCAATAATTTATTATTCTTGTTTCGTATGAATGCAGTTGAGTCAATAAAGATTTTCTTCAAATGACAATACTTGATCGTTTCGCATACGGCTGATTATGATTTCTGCTCATGCTTTGGAAGGTTCAATTGCTAACTGTGAACGAGTAGACTCTGTAAGGTTCAATTGATACCTGTAAGCAAAGGCTCTGGAATATATGATTACCACCTATGGGTAGCCGGGCCCTAGAAGGTATAATCATTATCTGTGAGCTAGAAATAACCTTGGAAGATCTATGTAACCTGTGGAAGAAACATTTGATCTGTAGGTTTAAACGAACAGAGGTAAGGGGCCTTAAAAGGATAATTTCAGCACGATTAGCTGTCCTCACACCTACTCTGCTTAAATAAATTTAAATGCTGGGAGAAATTGACAAATCAAACCGACTAAAGGGTAAGCAGTTTATCTCGATAATTCATCGAGCAGAGGTAAGGGGCCTTAAAAGGATAATTTCAGCACATTGGCTGTCCCCACACTTACTCTGCTCGAATAAGTTTAAGCTTACACGATTAAACAGGACAATCAATATAGATACGACCAAGGAATAATGGCAAAAATTTGTCAATAAAGTAAATTTATTACGAAAAGATAAGAATCCCTGAGTAGGAGGAGAATTCTGCTGGCCAAATGCCCCGCTATCATCTATGTTGATTGGATGAGGAGAGCTGGAAGGAGAACCTATAGCGGTACTACCAGGAGGGTGGTCGGATGAAGAAGCCGGAGGATTGGCTTTTGATTGAGCCAATTGGGCGTACATTTTCACTTCTGCCACTGCTTCCGGACCAAAAAATGAGACGTCCACATCTGGACGTTTACACCACAGATTGTACAAAAACAAGCTCCCTGTCCGCTCCTCTGCTTCCCGTACCAAGGTGGCAGTACGTTCCCGCTCTGAAGCAATCTGTTCCTTGAGAGAAATCGCCTCCTGTCTCATCGCTTCCATGATTATTTTAGCTTCAGCCAGCTCATGCTCACGAGAAGACAACTTCACTTTTAGCTCTTCATTTTCTGTCTTCAACTTCTGCTCCGATTCCTGGGTAAAATGACGAGCGTGCTTCAACTTCTCAATCTCCCTATCCCTAAAAATAATCTGCTCGTCTTGCATATTCATGGTCTCTCGTAGCTTGAGCTTCTAGCTGTGCAGTTTCTCGTTCTCTCGCTCCAAATCACGAAAGGCCTCTCTTGATTTTTTGAGCTCCAGTGCATAGGAGCTCACCTCCCCTTGCATCCTATTCTTCTCATCCTCCAAGGAATTGATGGTGGCCTCCATGGTAGCTTTCTTCTCGGGCCAATCCGCGATTTCTCTCAGAAGCTTTATGTACGCCATGGATGCCTGAAACGAGGTGTCATTTAAGATAGGAAGAATGAAGAAGGAAACAACAGTAATAATAAAAAATAATAATAATAATAATAATAATAAATAAATAAATAAACTTACAAGCATATTGTGGAAGCCCAAATAGTTGATAAGTCTCTCGCCCTTTATCTCTTCTTTGTAGAGGGCCGGTTTCTTCATTCCCAGGAATTGGGGTGCACGATCTAAAAGATCATTATAGTATATCCCTGCATCAAATTCCTGGGTTTGCTCCTCAGCACCAGAATCCGTCTCGTTCGTTTTCTGACGCTTGGTAGGTGGTTCTGCTGTTTCTGAGTCAGCAATCCCTTTGCCCTTGTCTACATTTTGAGGACGAGCAGCGGGTGAACTGCTAGAAGGAGCAGATTGTGATGTAGCACCATGACGAACATTTTTGTTCGAAGATTTCCTCGCCACTGATTTTTGTCTCATAGAGCGAGCAGGAGATGCATCAGAATCTTGTTAAAGAGGAGATTCTGGAGAAGTCTCGACAGCAGAGGGAAGGTCTGAACCTCTGGTTGCTTGATCGGGTTCCTTGGGGGCAGAAGTCTGGCCGGGTAAAGGTTGCTCAAAGAAAAGCCTCACAATTTCTGGAATTGATATATTTTGTTGGATGTGGAACTTCCAGTCCAGAGGCCTCAAAAGCAGAAGGAATTTCTTTCTCTTCGCGAGAACTTAAATCAAAGCCTTGGTCCAATAACTCCTGATCGGCCGGAGGAGCGAGACCATATATTTGAAGCAGATGCTCGGAAGGCGTCTGATCGTCTGAGGGGGTTTTTACATCCGAAAACTTCTCTAATAGAGAAAGCTCCTGGCCAGATAGAGGAATTTCGCCCCTGGAGATGTCTGTACAAGGAGAACATTAGCAACGAGCAGAATATAAGTAAAATAGTTACAGATATAAATACACTTACTGGGAGAAAGGCAAAAGGAAAACTTCTTTAGGTTTGATAAAGATAAGCACGACGCATAGAACCATCGTGACTTGTAATCTCCTACGTTAGACTTTCCAACCCCTTGAGGAAGGTTTATTTTGTAAGGGAATTTTCGGGCCGAAGTATAGTAAAACCCGTCCTTCTTGTCAGATTTTGGGCCCGTAGTGCTCTTAAACAAGAAAAGATGATAGATATTGCAGGGGTAGGAGGAGGTAGACCGTTTTTAAGAAAAATTGAAGCCAGTGCAGTAAGGTAAGCATAAGAGTTAGGAGTGAGTTGAAATGGGGCTAAGTTAAGATCGTTTAGAAGGGCGATCAGGTAAGGATGAACCGGGAATCTAAAGCTGGCTTCTATGTGTTGGTGGCTAATAGCAAAGAAGCCTTTAGGAGGAAAAGCCGCATGGTCGGAAGCCTTTGGCACCATAGCTCGACAGCCTCTAGGCAAGGAAAAGCCTTCAGCAATGGTTTCAAGATCGCTGAGGCTAAGAGAAGCCTCGTATCGAAAAAAGGGAATGCGAGCAGAGGAAGTATGATGATCTGAAGGGGCTGAAGTAGCCCCACCACCTTGTGAGGTAGCATTACTAGTATCCCTGACTCGATCAAGATCCTCCTCGGAGGCTGCATCAGTGGACCCCACCTTATGATCGCGACGACTACGACCAGACATCTACAAAAACAACAGGGACGTCAGGTCGCAGGAAGCAGACCAGAACTCAGTAGTTACGGGTATCCCTATGCGTATAAGGGGGCTACTGGGCATAGGAACAACCCTATTTATAAACCCAACAAATTACAAGGAATGTTGAACAAGCTAATCGGCTACTAAATCTACCATGATAAGAAAATCAAACAAACGCTAATGAGGAATGTCGCATATAGGCATGACTTGAAGCAGCAGTATGATTGTCTATTCTTTAAATGAAATCATGTTATCAAGTACACACAAGCAATAATCATAGTGAAGAAAATTAAAAGTTACCTTGGATATGGTGAGCTTTGCTGGGAAAGGCTTGAGAAGTTACAGGAAGATGACGGCAGACGAAAACATCAGAGAGCAGCCATCGAAAAGACGCGCATTTAATGCATGCGGTAGTAAGCGCGACACTTGGGGTATAAGGAGCCGACACCTGGGGAAGTGACGCGTGGCGCAAATGAAAAAGGCGACGGTTCATATCCCGCCAAAAGTGTTCTAGGCATAAGAATATTGTTTCTAGTACAAAGAATGTATTGAAAACAAGGGGGCTAGTGTTGTGGGTATTTTGGTACAATGAACGAAGCCCAGGAATGGAGGCCCATTACGTTGCCTTGAAAAGAGAAGCCCAAAAAGTGGTGGTCAAAATGGACAGAAGTCAAAGGGAGATAGTCATTCATTAACTTGTGTGCCCGAGGACACCTGATTACGCGGGTGGTCATCTTAAAACGACAAGTGTTGGGTGATTGTATGAAGGTTTGACCGGTAGACAAAGCTATAAATATAATCTACTCGAAATCAAAAGGTTGTTCGATGAGTGCCCTTTAGAAGCCATCATAGCGACCAGGAAGTCTGCTCGTCCGCTCGATAGATAGAAGAACAGTTAAGACTGCTTGTCTGTTCGGTAGAGGAGACATTTGATCGTTGAAGCAGTCTGCTCGTTTGAGGCAACGTCTGATCGCTGAGCAAGCTATTCGCTAGAATTGACCAGTTAACCTTCTGGAAGGAGAATCAATTCAAAATAGGAAGGGAGACAGTTTGTCTATTCTCATGCAAATCGAATACTCTTGGAAATTGCTATATATGTGGAAGGGATAATCTCGAAAGATATTATCTTAATTAATGTATATTATTTTTTGTTTTATCTGTAAGATCCTTAAGCCTATTCTGATTGTAACACCTCCACTATAAATAGGAGGCAGGATTCAATGTAAAGAGGTAGAAGAGAAAAAATAAATAAACACAATTACTCCGAGGGTAAGAAGGGGTAATTGTCGTGGACGTAGGCCATTGTACTTGCCGAACCACGTAAAAATCTTGTTGCGTCTTATTAGTTTTTTGGACCTGGTATTGTGTGTTTCGTGTGTGGTTTGTCTTGTCGCAGGTATTGGGCTTGGAGAACCGGGTTGACTAAAATTGAGTGTTAACAGAACTCAATCTTACTACTTTGTTCACTTTTGTGGAGTTGTCTGTTTCCGTCAAAAACAATATCTTCAAGCTTATTGCAATAAGTCACTTTAATTTTTTGAAGCCGTGAAGGGTTTCCGGCCACGGGCAATGTGAGATGCTTCAATTTATCACACTTTTCCACGTTCATGACTTTTATTATAAGTTGGTCATGATAAATCTTCTCCATGTTGATCAAATTATGAAAGATGAGTGACTCTAACCTTTAGGGAAAGACAGAGAATAATCCCCATCCATTTTGGATATGAAGTTGCTAAAATACTATATCTGAGGGGCATTTTGGATATGAAGATGCTTTAATTGTTAAAAACCTTCCTCATTAAGTTCCTAAAGAACATTTTTAACACCCTTAGGTTCATCTAGATGGAGATCTTTAACTCTGTTAAGCAAAAATTTAATCCCATGGCCAAAGAAAAAACTACTATTCAATTTGAGTTTTAACATCCTCAAAGTTGAATATTTATCATACCATTCCCACACATCACCAAGAAATATTTTATATCTTTCCAAATTCCCAAAGAACAAATCAAAGGCTTAATTTGAGCATCAAGAATTTGTATTTCTAAAGTTGTCAAGTTAGACTATTTCTTTAACTCAACAAGGCTTGCATTACGTTGTCCATCAACATCTCATTGAACAAAATTGTTACCCATATAGAGCTTTTCTAATCGTGTCAAGCTTGATAATACATTTGGTGTAATTACTTCAAGTTTTGAACAAATGGTCGAATCTAACAATCTTAAACGAGTCTATTGTGCAATTTCTCCAGACAATTATTCAATTTTAGATCCATCAAAACTCAAAATTTCTAATTTCTTTAGCGCTTTAATAATCGTTATATCTACAATCAAACAATGATCCAAACATAAGGTTTGAAGGTTCGTTAACCTTCAAAGTGATGATGGTAATGGCAGCAAATCAAATTTAGTCAGATTTAAAACTTTTAAGTTCTTTTGCATGGTTGAAAAGGGCATTTGGAATTTATAAAGAGAGTAGCTTGCTTGGGAACAAAACAAAAAACTTCAAATTTGGAAATTCCAATATTTCAATAAGATCTTTAATATCTCTATAATGATGACACATAGTAATTGAATCTTTGGGTAGTTTCTCCTCTAAAATTTCTTGAATGCTAGTAACATTTTGAATATTAAACATGAGCTTATCCTTGGATGATGCAATTGAAACTACAATGGCATGAATAATGTCATGCATTTTAACAAGACCCTTAGCATTACCAACCAATAATAAACATGAAGCTTTGAGATTACTAATTAATGTATGCATCCTATTTCTTGCATCCTCCAATGTATCAACATTTTAAAACAAATTCAGACCCATACTATACTTAAATAAGTCATTAATATGTGAACCAAAACATGAATCATTTAGACCACAAAGCAGGGAAAATGATTATTCCTCAGGGCCTAAAACATTATAACTCAATTCTATGGTTGAGTACACACTTGTCTTCATTCCTATAATGAGGCTTGGATTAGATCTTCTTAGCATTTGCAGGGCATTCTTCCAATAAGAAATATCTTTATTTTTCAGGACACCTGCAATTGTTACAATCGCAATTGGTAAGCCATCACATTTTCTCAGTAACTCAATTGAATAATTGACAATCTTCTAAAATAAATTCTTTTCTTCTACATTAGAAAAAGTATCAACAAAGAAATTCTTTTGAGTAATCATATCATTCCATAGTACATCTAGATCTCTAGATGTCAACAATAGTCTCCTTCTTGATCAACTTCTTATGTGATACCTGGCTTATCATCATTCCAAAACGGAATCTTAACAACATCCAAATCAAGTTTCTTCTAAATGTTATCTAAAATTAGAAGAACACTAGTTTCATTCTTCAACCTCTTACATAATTAAGCAGCTCATCCTGGTTAACTATTCTTATCAAATTTCAAATCCTGTTCATTTATAATTTGTTTTTGAAGAGATTTGACTTCAAGAATCTGTGTTACCTCAACCATGACTACGACATCAAATAACTTTTCTTCAATGGCCTAAGCAATAACGTTTTTGACAAGTGTGGTTTTATCGACACCCTCAATGTCGTATACAGTAATCATGTTGACATATTTATCCACTAATATAATGCCCCCATAATCTCCTCAAAAATCGACATTCTTGAACCAAATCTTCATAGCCTCTAGCATACATAGATTTCGTTCTTAGAATGGCCGGACGATATGAAACTTTCTGAAAAGTTCCTTCTCCGAAGAGCCTGATCCCATCATTTGTCGTCTTCTGTGCTTTCTTGCTGAGAGTAACGCGTCATCAAATTGGAGCAATAGCCAATCGAACATAGCTTCCTTATTTTGTCTTGATCTTTAGTGATAGGTTTCACAACCCTTTCAGTAAACTCATCCACGCTTTTCACCCAATCCTCGACAAGTTTTTCGATCTCTCGTCCTTGTCTCCTAGCCTCATCAATAGAATGCTACACCATCTCTCTTTGACGAGTCAGCTTCTGAACCTGTTTGTGAATATGTATATACATATTTATCAGTCACAATTTGTATATATATGTTAGTGTGAATGTTAGCTGACAGTATGTTAATTAAGAATAGTTATATTAGTTAGACAGGTGGCAGCAGTTTATAGGATATCATTAGTCTAACATTAACTCTGTTTTGTTTTGAGTCATTTTTGGGATTGTATATAAAAACCTGGTCTTCTCTTTTCACATATATGAAAGAATACATTTCTCTTCATTACAATGAAGCCTGAATTTGTTCATGGTATCAAAGCAGGTGGACTAAATCTTAACTCGTAAGTGTCTTGTTAATTTTTTTTTTTTTTTTTTGAATCTTTTGCTCTAAATACTGGTTTTGCTTACTTTTGTGGCTATGGCAGACAATTTGAGAGACTCAATTTCTAGTTCAAATCGAGAATGAATGGTGACAATACAAGGGAGGCAAGGTCGTTCAACAATGGAAATCATCTTCGCTTGCAAAATTTGGATCATCCTGGAATGACTTTGGTGACAACTCCATTGATAGGTAATAACTATCTCTCATGAAGTAGATCTATGAGCATGAAATAACAAAAATACCCTTTGATACTCAAATGGTACCATTCGGCCTAACACCCCTAATTTTTCAAAATAGGTTTTCCAATTTATCTTCCACTCCCTTCACCATTCAAAACACATTCAAATAACATCTAAATTTACTTAAAAACATGAAAATCATTGAAAACCTGGATCCCACAAACCCTATTCGGTCTAGTTTACTTCCTTTTTCAAGTTTGTTTTTGAATTTATTTTTCATCCCATAATTCATTTAAAAGACATTCAAATGACACATAACATCATCCATACATAGATACTACATCAATGAAGTTAAATTATAAAATTTCAAAAGAATTCTCAAGTACCAAAACCTACTAGTAAAGATAAATTTTTAGAATAAGTGTACACCAACCTTTTGGGCACTAGCTATAACTTTTCCACACCTTCAATGAAAGCTTACAACTTCTTCTTATCCTTCTCTTGGCTCCCTTTAGCTAAATCCCCAACTAGGGTTTTCAAGAATGCATTTATTAACTTTAAAAATAAAATCTACTAACTTAAATGTAAAAATAACTAGATATACATGTTTATGCATGCATCTACGTCATTTATAACTTCAACCGATCACTAAATCACAAACCCATATGATTTTATCTTGATTTGGCACCTCTCTACTGAAAACCAACTTTGAATCTTGGTGGGTTTTGAGAGATTTGATGTCTTGGATGGGTATATAAGGCAAGAAACAAGATTAATTGATGATTTGATGACTAGAAATTGAAAGAGAATTGAGAGAAAATGAAGAAGAAAGTGACGACAAGGAGAGGGAGAAGATGAAACGATTTTCATGCTTAGGTTATCACTTTATATACTAATTGCTCTCAATTGACCTTTTAACCCCTAACCATATCATTTATTACAATCTTATCCCTTGTCACTTTTATTCAATTATCAACTTTATTACATCACCTTTTTACTTTTAGGGTGGCAAATTCTCATTGGCCAAGATTAAATTCCATGTGATGCATTCTAATTACATTCCTTTCTCGTCCAATCATATTTTTCTATCATTCAATTTTCCTCATATAACTTCTAATTTAATTCCTTACTAGGGAAAATGTCTCCAAAAAATATTAAATTCTCTAAATAAATAAGGATATATCTATATATATATCAAAATAGCTGTATAAAATTCTAATTTAATCCAATTTTTGCATTCAAATATTTGATTAAGAAATACTAATCATATAGAAATAAATTTCGGGATGTTACAAATATGATATAATTTTCTTAGGTTCTATTGGATATATGTTACATGCACTAGGATGGGTGACCTCTCGGAAAGTCTTCGTGTTGCACCTTTTTTTGCTAACCCCACCTTAAACATTCA
This sequence comes from Dimocarpus longan, assembly GCA_022984855.1. NCBI lineage: Eukaryota > Viridiplantae > Streptophyta > Magnoliopsida > Sapindales > Sapindaceae > Dimocarpus > Dimocarpus longan. The sequence continues at coordinate 3,976,126 of CM041026.1, forward strand.
AATGCTTGGGCAAGAAAAAGGTTAATATCGTTGATTTCGATGTTTATAGGAAAATGTGATTACATTATGCCAAAAAAGAGAGATATGAAAGCGCCTCGTTGCGCACATTTTACGATATAGAATATAGTTCCATTGGACGAATAATACGTATGCACGATATATGATATAATGTCTTTAGTAATATTTGCGAGCAAAACATAACGGGTGCGACCATACCAGTACTAATGCACCAAATCCCATCAAAACTTTGAAGTTAAGCGTGCTTGGGCAAAAGCAGCATTAAGATAGGTGACTTCTTTATTGCTAACCTCGTTTTAAACTTTCAAATGCTCAGGCTGGAGAAAGGTTAATATCGTTGATTTTGGTGTACGATAGGAAAATACAGTTATATTATGTTAAGAGATAGAGATACGGAAACGTTTTGCTGCGTATATTTTACGATATAGGATATAGTTCCATTGGATGAATTGTAAACCCTCGATTCTATTTACAGTATATTAGTATCACTCCAGTAGTAGTCTTTAAAGTTAAATTTATTTTTGCATCATGAGTGGGATGTCGATTAGAGGACTCAAGAGTATTACGGAATGTCATGGGAAAGTTTAGGGTGAGATAAGCTCACAATCAAAGTAAAAAAAGTTATAAAAGTTTATCCAATGAGAATTAACTAAGTGTGATAGAAACTGTGATGCATAATAAGCTATTTGGAATCTTTTGATTGGTGGATGAAATAAGTGAATTATAATATGACATATGGACCAATTAGAATCAATCTTATCCATTTAGGGGTCAAAATAAAATTAAACAAAGTTTAATTCGCTGCGTACGTTTTACGATATAGGATATAGTTTCATTGGACGAATTGTAAACTCTCGATTCTATTTACAGTACATAAGTATCACTCCAGTAGTAGTCTTTAAAGTTAAATTTATTTTCGCATCGCGAATGGGATGTCGATTAGAGGACTCAAGAGTATTAGGTAATGTCATGGGAAAGTTTAGGGTGAGATAAGCTCACAACCAAAGTTAAAAAAGTTATAAAAGTTTATCCAATGAGAATTAGCCAAGTGTGATAGAAATTGTGGTGCATAGTGAGTCATTTGTAATCTTTTGATTGGTGGATGGAATAAGTAGGTTATAATGTGATATATGGACCAATTAGAATCAATCTTATCGATTTAGGGGTCAAAATGGAATTAAACAAAGTTTAAGAAGCTATGAAAAATGTTTCACTATAAATAGATTGTCCTCTTGCAATTTTTCATTCATTTCTCACGTAAAAAAACCGAGAGAGTGAGAAGGTGTGTGCCGACCAAGGAAGAGAGGAGAGCAAGAGGAAATCAAGCAAATTTCTTCAAGGATTTCATCACCAAATTTCATCTTGTCATCAACCAAAGTTAATTGTGCAGGTTTGAAGTGAGATTGAGGTCTAAATAGATGAGTTTCCTTGCGTGGATTCAATTTGGATGACTTAAAAACCCATTCCCTATCTTGCTTCAAAGTTTAATTTGAGTTTATAGATTGAAATTAAGTTGTTTGGTGATTATTTTAGTGTGATTATTGTGATGGAAATTAAAAGTAGAATGAATATGTTTGTGAAGGGTGATTCACGGCCAAGTTAGGGCTTGGTGAATCCTTTTTCAGTTCCATGATTTGAGTTTAAATCTAAGCATATTTAATGCTAAGAAACCTTATAGAATTGATAGAATTGAATAATCAAATGTGTAAAGTCCAATTGAGTATTTTTAATATAGTTAAAGGGCATGAAAGAATCTCATGTATAAGTATTCTTTTAATGCATGAATTGAATATGTTTGATCATATTTGAGTGAAAGAATGTTAGATATAAAAGAAATAAGTTGATTTCATGCTTAAGGTAAAAATGTGCATTAAAAAATATTGAAAAAATGTGTTTTTTGGTTAGGAACACCCACCCGACTGTCGTTTCTTTTCGAATTCGCTTCATGGCTGACCTAAACACGAGTTAGGGAGATGATTGGAGTAAAAATGGAAGGAAAAGAACCTAGGAATTGCTCCCTAGGTAGTATTCGGTCAAAGGGGGTCTAATTTTGGGTTTTTTCATTCCAAGCTTCAGAAATTATTTCGAGCATATCGAGATGTTCCTAGATGATAATAAATAAGATTCATAAAAAAAAAAAAAAATGAAATACAAAAGCATCGAATGAGTTAAAACTTAATTGCAAAGGTTTAGACGTAAAAAGGATTATATAGAGTTGGTTGCATTAGAAGCTATTTATAGTTTTGTATTAATGAGTTTAGTGATTTTAAATGAATATTTGATGTTTTAGGGTAAAAGCGGAAAGCAGGGGAGGCTTTCAGAGGAGAATCGTCTTTCGGAGGAAGACGTTTCATAAGTGAAAATCTAATTTTTCCAAGCATGTTATTTAAATGTTATTTCATGTTTATATGAACTTATATCATTATATGACTGAGTTAGTTATTTAAATTGTATTGAGATTCTATTATGTGAGTTGAGTTGAGTATATAATTATACTGAGAATATACGAGAATTAAAAATTTTAGGTTTTCTGCCTTTAGAACAAGTTTATTTTAACATACTAAGAAAAAATATTTTAGTACGCTGATGGTTTATCCTAACCCCAGTTGAGTATTCAGCCAAATGCTCTATGTGTGCATGATAGATGTGAGAGAGTCACTAACTGAAAGTGGAGTTCAGATGACTCTCAAGAGAGAGGATCAATTGAGTCACCCTCTGCACGTATAGGGTAGTATAGTTCAGACCGATTACGTGAGGGTAACGGGTGCCCAGAGTTTCCGTATCGGTGACTACACATGGTAAGTTCCTTAATTCCTAATGCTTAGCGAGAGATTTATATTGCCACGACAGGAGTAGTTTCTCTAGGTTACCATTCAGGCGAGCATAAGAAAGTTTTAGAAATTAATTCAAAACGAGCTTTAAAAATAGTTTTTTAATGAGGTTATATAAAGTAATTAACGAAAATACTTTAGTTTTATTAAGCGATTTTTCTCACTGAGTTTACTCATAGTTTACCTTAATGTGTTTTCTTAAAAACTCTTTCTCGGATATAGGAGTGAATAATCTAGCAGACGAGACTTAAACAGAGGCACGGATTGACTGACGAACGACTTTTATCATATTGTATAGCTCATATTTTTGTCATGTGCATATTTTTTTATCAAAGTATGGTATAAATTGTAAATATAAATACAAGTTTTTGGATGCATGTCTTTATAAAGTTGTTTTAATGAAAAAGTTTTAGTTTTTCAATCAATTTTCGTGAATTGTGGTTTTTCATGCTAGAATTGGTTTTGGGATGAGGGCCGGAGGCCCTTGGTAGTGTAGATTGGTTGTCATTAGAAGTGTTTTTAATTATTTTTGAATTTGTAAGGTGGCATAGTTCAATAAACAGTCAGTATACTGCCAAATTTCTATCAGAAAAACGAAAAAAAAAAATGTTACCCTTACCACCTAGTAAATAAATTAGAAATCAAGTTTAAATTAAGTTTCGGTGCTCCAACGGAATTTCTTCGAGCCAAAGTTAGGGTTCGTTAGAGTTCTATCGAGGTGCTATAAGGTCTTTATAGAGTCTATAGTAGAGATTCTAGAAGGGTCCCGTCACGAATAATGCATATGCACAATATATGATATAATGCATTAAGTAATATTCTCATGCAAAACATGATGGGTGTGACCATACCAACACTGATGCGTCGAATTCCATCAGAACTGTAAAACTCAAAACCTCATTCATCGAAAAATGAATCATTTTTCGATGGATCGCGTTTTCGATTGAAAAAATATTTTTCGATTCCGGATCATTCGGAATATTTTTAGAAAAGAAACAATAAAATAATTTCGAATACGTGGAGACGAATTCAAAATTTTAAAATAATTTCAAAGGTGAAATCAAATTATAAGCGGATCCCCGGACGGATGGAAATGAATTCAAATTCGAAAATTAAAGCGAGAGAATGCATGGAAGAAATAAATAAAATAAATTGGTGAATGATAGACACATGTCACACATGCAAAGAATAAGCAATGACAAGTAGCATGAGAGGTCATGCATGAGTGCCATGTGTCATATTCTCATCATCCATATAAATTAAAAATTAAAATGTGAAGATTGATGAAACTAAAGGCATTCGGTCCCCTATTTGCAAGCAAAACCAAGAGAGTTAGAATGAGAGACATTTGAGAGAGAACAGCTCAAGCAACCATCATCCACTTGGTCAAAGAGCAAAGCCGAGAGAGAGAGGAGCTCATGAGGTGAGAGAGGGGCTGTTGGGCGTGGCAAACCAGCAGGTGTAGCAACGTTTTCTTGGATGGTCTCAGCTCGTGCTTGCAGCAAGAGGAATGTGAGATCTGAAAACAAGAAGCCATCAAACCTGAGAGTGAACTCGTGAGATCGAGAAAGTGCATGCAACTCGAGACCATCATCAAGCTTGGACCAAGAGATTATGCATGTAAGAAGAAGGTTTGACCGTGAACTGGTGTGAGAGTGTTGTGGTGAGGCAAGTAGAGAGAGAGAGATCTGTTTGTGGAGACATCAGCCAAAAGAAGAAGCTTGAGAGCTGAACCAAGAGAAAACAGCTGCAGTTCGGTCTACAAAGGAAGACAGCAGCTAATTGAGAGTTGTTTTGAGTGAAAAACAGCACATACAAGCAAGGGAAAGAGGAGATTCAAGTGCAGTAGCTAGTGAAGAAGAGTGAGTTGCTGCCGTGAGTCATCCTTGGTGCCGTCTTGCTGTCACAGATGCTTGGGGGCTGTTTCGAAATGAAGAACAGCTCACTCAAAGGTAAGATGTTGTCCCAACTGACTTTTAAGGATGTTTTGAGTAATTTCTAAAGTTTGCATGTGTCTTTTGGATTGAAAGAAACTCGCGGAAAGGAAAGGAGTTTGGGCAGCACCTTCACGTAAGCGTTTCGAAGTTTCAAATTGAGTTTCGAAAGGTATATTGAGTTTTATGGATTTCATTTCGATGGATAATGTTTAGGATGAGTTGAGAATGAATTTTGATGATGATATGATTAGGTTTTAGGATTTAGAACCTCGTTAGTGTGGAGGTTCGTGCGAATGTGTTTCGTATGATTGCGGATGAATTTCGATGTTGAGATTGTTGTGTAAAATTTGTTGTAAGAGCTGTTATGATTCAATATAGGGGCTGTTATGTTGTGTTTGTAGATTCAAGTTTGTTCTCGTGAAAAATGATGCATAATGATGTATTTTAAAGTATAGAATAGTCATTCGATTATCGAAAAATCATTTTCGAGTAATTCAGATAAGTTTTCCGCGAATGCAAATGTATTTAGTGTGCGATTTTCGTTATCGAATGTGAAAATGTAATTGAGTTTATCAAGCTGCCTTGGTGTGTTATTAAGCTCATTAAAATGATAAATATTGATGTTAGGATAGTTTGAAATATATAAAAATTAATTGGATAGTTTTCATTATGCGCGATTATATTAAATCGTTGATTTTCAGAGTTGAAACGGAAAATGAATAAACATGTAGTATGCTGCCATGATTTTCATTTATGTGTATCAAAGTGTTTGAATCTTCGTTTTCCATGATTTGACTGAAGTTACAAGTAGTATTGACTATAAGTTTGATTGGAAACGAAATAATCGCGCAAAGCATTAAAAATGATAGTTCACGATAAATTGTCGAAATCGTGTAAGTTTTACATTATTCGTTTAGATTCAAATATTCTTTTTTGTTGAATCCATTTGAGTGTGATTTTAATGATATTGATTGAGAATGAACGACGTTATTTTTTATTTCGAAATAGTCGAAAAGATAGTGAAATCCCCGTGTGATTTAAGTTTAGTATTTACGCGAGCCGTGTTTTAACGAAATCTCGATCGAAACCAATTGTAAGTGAACCGGCAAACGGGCAAGAACCGTAGCGAGAGTGGTGTTAAATTAATTGGAAGCAAGTTGTGAGTGTGGATTTTATAAAGTTTTCATGCATTTTATTATATGAATGCGATTTCATTTTTAGCAAGTGATTTAATTCGATATTCGAGTAAGATTTTATAATATCATTATCTTTCATACAATGCATGTATAGTTTTATATATATCACATTGTGAATGTATATATTCTTCAAGTAAAGTAAATTAGTAAGTTTAAATGATATACATGCATAAAAATATTATTTGCGATTGCAATGTTACAACATATTTATATATATATGTCTTTGGTTTACCCTAGCCCCTAGTTACACCCAACCGAAGTATTCTATACGTGTATGAAAAGTTAGGGGGAGTTACTAACTTTGGGGGGATCGAGTTTGTCAGTTGCTCTCTGCACGTATGGGATAGTGTAGATCTGTCTGATGTTGGAGGGAATCACGATCCTAGAGTTATTTCCACATCTGCGACTACACATGGTAAGAGTTCCCCTAATCCTAGTGACGTGTCTTCGTACCGTCATTAAGGATAAGTTTCCTTGGGTTGTCAAATCGGCTAGTAAGGAAATGAGACACGTCGATAGACGTAAGTTTAAAGAAAAACAAGAAAAGAAATTTAAGAAAAGTTTAATAAAGTATCTTTCGTATTTTAAAACGAGTTTTATAGTTTTCAGAAAAGTAAAGTAAATAGTAGTTTTTCTAACCTATTTTGGGAGAAATATTGTCTTGAACAAAAGTATAGTTTTAATTAAATTACCCACTCACTGAGTTATTTCATTATTATTTTTTCTGTTTTATTAAAATCCTCCCCATGTATAGGTTCGAGCAATACAACGAAAGCATCTCCGTCGGACGTACAGGCAAGCTAGAAACGCGACCCCACTGCACTAGTTTTAATCAAGTTATTATGTATTGCATTTACTATCGTTTTCAGACTTATCAAGTATTGTAAATATTGTTTTGGATAATGGATTTTATGGTGAATGTCATGCATGATGTTTCAAGATTTTAATTAAGTCAATTTCATGTCATTGAATTTTTAAGCATGTTGTGGATGGTTGTGTATTTGAAAAAGGGCATGAGGCCCATTAGTTTAAGAAAAAAAATATTGAATGAAATTATACGGGTTTTGTGAAATTTTTATAGGGTGAAAATCTTAGAAAAACAGTCATTGTCCTTTTGGATTTCCGTAAAAATCTATTTTCATAAAGTTAATCTCAACAAACAAAACTCCTAGCCATTTTCAAAACTAAATGAATTTCCAGTATTTTCAAATAAGAAAGAGGCTTAGCTCCATAGGAACTTTCCAATAGGAGTACATCTCAACTGGAAAGCCACCGTAGGATACCGGGCATGTCGCCTAGTTAGTATAGCTAGAGAGGGGCTTGTCAAGAACTCCAAAATTAAGTTTGCTTGGACGAGAGCAATCCTAGGATGGGTGACCTCCTAGGAAGTCCTTATGTTGCACTTTGCTCGAGTTTTGCCCTAACACCCATTTAGTGAAAATCAATTGAGTTTAGCATCCAAAAATGATCAAACTTTTCTTGTTCTTCTTCTTCTCTCCTTGGCCAAACCTATCCTCACTCTCTCTCAATTTTCTTTTCAATTTTTCTTATCATTTCATGCATAATTCACTTTATATAACCTCCCAATAATTGATCAAAATGCCCTTAAACTATTTCCATAATGTCAAACAAGTCATTAGTTACAAATAATGGCATGTAATTAATCCATAGGCTAACTTGTAAACCTTCAATTCTAGCTACAGTTAAATAGTAATATTTCAGTAATAATTTTTAAAGTCGAATTTAATTTCACATTAAGAATAAGGTGTCAACTAGAGAAGCCAGGAAAATTAGGAATTGAGATGGGAAATTATTAGATGAAATAAGCTTAGAATCCTAAAGTCAAAATGTAAGCCCTCACTCAGATTTATTATTTTATGGTATTAGAAATCCTCAAATTAAGTTACGGTCGAATTATAGGCCTTCAGTAGTGTTATTTGAAGTTTATTATATTTTTATAACGCAAGTTGGATGTCGTTTGGTGTATGAATTCAAAGTGATTATGAGTGATTTAAGTGTTAATCAAGTGAGGTAAGCTCACGAAATAAAGTAAAAGTTATTTTATTTCAACCAATAAGAAATGAGATAAGTGACTTTTAAAAGTAATGGTTATGATTGTGTCACGTGTCATCTATTGATTGGTTGATGAAATAAGTGGTCTAAAGTGTGCTAAGTGGACCAATAGAATTGATTTTGGGCACTAGTACAATTATTGAAAGTTTGAGGTGATAAAATAAGATTTTTTTGAGGAACTTTTTAGCAATTGAGCATTAGTACATATATTAATTGATTTTGTCTCATTGGGCTCATTTTGAATTGCAAAAAAAAAATAAAAATGTGAGAGAGTCGAGTGAGGGAGAGAGAAGTCGAGAGTGGCCGAGAGAGATACGCCGAGCACATGGTTGAGAGAGAAGGAGGAACAAAAGGTGTTCCAGTCCGTATTTCACCTCTGTTTCTTCACCAAAGTTTCTCCTTATCATCTCCTCTAGCTAGCCAAATAAATTTGAAATGAAGATATTGCCTATTGGGTGAGTTATTTCAGTTCAAAGTTTAATGAATTTTATGAAACCCATTTTACTTTTAACTTCTTTTTCGAATCTAAGTTTAGGGATGATGAGTGAGAGATGTGAGGATGATTTTGCTGTGGTTTGTAAGTGTATTTATCTGTGTTAAACCGTCTTGATTATGTAGGAAACCTATTTCTAATCTTGCTCCAAATGTTATTTTGAGTTTATGGTTTGAATTTTGGTTGGTTAGTGATGAGTTCAGTGTGATTTTCATGTTAGAAATGTAAATGATAGTGATGGGTTCTTGTGATGATGATTTCGGCCATGGTTAGGGTTTGTGTAACCCATTTTGTTTTCATTCATTTGAAGCTTAATCCATGCATTTTAGATGCTAAGAAACTTTATAGAAGTCATAGAATTGTAAAAAGAGAAACATAGAAGCAAGTTGAGAATTTCGTGCTTAAGTGAAAGGCTATAGTGACCTAACCTATTTGGGCTTAATTAGGGTTGTTATGGACCTCAAAACATACCTAGGGGTCATAGCAAACCATAGGAATTGGAAGGGATCAATTCCGATAAAAATTGATAAAGTTATAGCTAAAATAATGCACCTATGTAGTCTTAAAGTGATTTGTGAATGTAAATGCATTCTTCAATGCATAAAATGAATGTAATTGATTATAATTAAGTAAAAAAAACCTTAAATACAAAAGAAATGAAGTCATTGCATGTAGGGCGTCCTAAACGTGCATAAAAAGGTGTTGAAAAATAGGTTTTTTTCACAGGTTTCAACTCTCGATACTTAGAATTTTTCAAAACCGTTTCACGGATGACTTAAGTGCGAGTTAGGGAGATTATTTGAGTGAAAATGAAGCAAAGAAAATCGCTCGAAAGGGGCCTAAATCAATCTCAATTTTAAGGGGGTCAAAAACAACGATTTTGTGTTCCGGGCTTCCGGTGACCATTTTAAGTATTTCTGAGTGTCCCTAGATGATAATAAATAAGGTTTGGATAAAGAAATCGGAATTCGAAAACCTCTGATAAGTTAAAACCTAGTTGCGAAGGTTTAGGCGTAAAGTGGAGTTAATAGAATTAGTTAAGTTTTAAGTGATTTATAGCCTTATGCTAATAATTTAAGTGATTCTAAACAAGTATTCAATGTTGTAGGTAAAGGTGGAGTGTATAAGGTTCGCTTTTGATCGAAAGTCGTTTTGTGGGTAAAAATTCAATCGTTTTAAGTGTAGTGTAGTTCTCATTTATGATTATTTGCATTTATTTTGTTATATAATTGAATTATGTATTGTGATTATATTATGTAAATTTTGAGTTGAATATGTATTTATACTAAAAACTAGATTATTTGAGAATACCGATAAAAAGTATTTTATTACGCCAATGGTTTACCTTAACCCTAGTTGAGTATCTAGTTGAATACTCTATGCGTGCATGGTAGATGTGAGAAAGTTACTAACTAAGAGTGGGGTCTGGACAACTTTTGAGAGAGAGAGTCAGTTGAGTCACCCTCTGCACGTATAGGGTAGTGCAGTTTAGACTAATTGTGTAGAGGTAATGCATGCTCAGAGTTTGCACATTAGTAACTATACAAGGTAGATTCCTTAATTCCTAGTTGCTAGCTAGAGATTTATGCGGTCACGATAGGAGTAGTTTCCCTAGGTTACCATCATGGCGAGAAATGAGAAAGTTTTAAAAAGAAATTCAGAACGAGTTTCAGAAACGGTTTTCAAATGAGATTATATAAAATATATCAGAAAATACTTTAGTTTTATTAAGTTATTTATCTCACTGAGTTATACTCACAGTTTATTTCCATGTGTTTCTTAAAATATTCCCTCAGGTGCAGGATCGAGATGTCCAGCAGACGAGGTTCAAGCAGACGTGCGGATAGACTGATGGATGACTATTTTCCCTTGTATAGCTCATATTTTTGTCATGCATATGTTGTATATAAATCATGTTATAAGTGATATAAATTTGTAAATATAATATCAGTTGTTGGATGCATGTTTTATGAAAATGTTTTAAAAAGGAAAATTCATATTTTCATCGATTTCATAAATGTGATTAATTGTATTGTGAGTGATTTTGGATGAGGGCCAGAGGTCCTTGGTAGTGGAGATTTGTTTGTCATAGAAGTGTTTTTAAATTGTTTTTGAATTTGCAGGGTGGCATAGTGCAATAAACAGTCGATATGCTGCCGGATTTTCATTAGAAAAATAAAAAAAATTTTACCCTTACCACCTAATAAATGATTTAGAAAATAAGTTTAAATTGAGTCTCGATGCTTCGACGGGATTCCTTCGGATCAAAGTTAGGGTTCATTAGAGTTCTGTCGGGGTGCTACGGGATCGTTCTCGGTCCAGAGAAACGATTCGAAAGAGTCTCGTCATAACTAGTCATTAAACTAACTAAATCCCACAAATTTTAGTTGCATGACAACTTAGTAGTTAATTTAGCGATTTCCATGCGGCCTTCTCTCATTGATTCATTTTGTTTGACAAGGATTGTGCTTTAGCTAGATTTTATTTCATGTAATACTCACATGAAATCCAAGTATACTTGAATTTGAAAATGTCTACTTTGCTCTCTAATTAATTTAATTCTCATTCATGCCTAAATAATTTTCAAAAATATTTCATGGTCATTCAATCATCCAATTGACCATGTAATACTCTAATTGGGTATTGTTAACGTCGGGAAAAGGTTCCCTTAGCCAACGAGGTTGTTTTTGAGCCCAAGCTCACAGTTTCGTACGGTCAATGGGTCGCATAAAAAGTAATGGAAATAAAATGAAGAAGTTAAGAGGCGAGGAAGAGGAGACACAGAAGATTTTTAGAGTGGTTCGGCCCAAAAGATGCCTACGTCCACTGTTCACTCTCTCACTATTTAGGCAGAGTAACGACACTCAGAAGTTCCAACCTTTTTTACAGTGAAAGTTGTCCCCTTTTATAGAGGAAGGGGATATGCCACAGTAAACAGAATAAGACAAAAGTAAATAGTTAACTACAGTAGCACTGACAGACAGCATTTAATGCGCCGGAAAGCCAATTAAAACGACTGACAGTGCATTAAATGCGGCCGAAAGTACATTAAATGCGGTCCAATCCGTCGCATCTAAGGTCTGCCCGAGAGAGATTTCTGATGACTGGATTGGATATGCAATTATAGGTTGTTGAGGTCTCGATCACGACTTGTGATGGACGTAGCGTGCATGGCAAGCCTCGGAACTGTACTCTGCATGACGTGGTTGACCCCTGCTGACCCGGAGGCCTTAAGGGCGAGACGGAGATATCTTCCAACAGATGGCTACTACGTTAGATAGGAGAATGAGCTAAATCTTTGGCAAACGCGATGTCCTGAGGGGACGAGGGGGAGGATTATGAACCAGCATGCCTATAATCGGTCACGGTAGAGAGGCGGATGAGAGCATGAGTGAAAGAGTCAATACACGGCTATGCTCAGATGCTAGCGATCACTCGGTCGGAATATCTCGGACAAAGGAGGCTTCGAGGAAACATTCTGGCGGATGGTCCTTCTTGAGGAATGCCTCGGGCGGGCAGAATGGCGGAGAAATAGTCGGCCAATCGTGGCGGATAATTTAGCGAGCTGATTTAGTTGTTGCGGATGGCGGCTTGCGGTAAGTTTGAAGGATGAGGGCTATCGACCAGTAACAAGGACCATTGGCCAAACATCAGCAAATAAAGCTGACGGAAAATCAAGGCGATCTGAGTGGCGGAGAATGTGGCGGTCACAGATAATCCATCAGAACAGACGGCCCGTGGTCAGAAGCAGCAGTCAGGCTGAGCGATTGCGGTCTGCGGTCACTATAAACGCCCACCGATGGGCCCTTTTCCAGGAGAATGAGCTAGAGGAGAGACGGATAATTGGGCTTCTGGGCAGATGGGCCTGTACGGTAGATCTATCTGGGCTGGACTATTCTGGTCGCTAATTTACCCATAACAGGTATTTTATCTCTCAATTTTATACTTAAAAAAATTCAAATAGGTGTAAAATCATCAATACCCATTATTCTCCAAAAAATGTATTTTCGTCCAAAAATGTTAGGAGCTCTTAAAATCTATTCAAACAGACTCATTTTGGTCTGTTTCAATTTCTTTATACTCAAACATCTATTCTAGAAATTTTCGATTTTCCGAGATTCGTTTTCCAAAAATCATAATTCATCCGATCACTATACACACAGAAACGCAATTCTTCAAAAAAAATTTATTTCTCATAAAAGAAAAAAATTATGGGCTTTACACATTTGAATAAGATATTATGAAAAAATGTTTAATCTCTATTGGCCAATAACTACAAATAGTGTGAGAAGTCTTAAGCTGTAAAATATAAATGCACATAATCAAGGTAGAACAAAAGTCATCTGTATGCCAAGCAAAAGTGAATATTCAACTAAACAAAGAGGATTATTTAAAACTCATTTCCAAGGTAAAGTAAATGTCACAGACCCATGGTTTGATTCATGGAAAATACAAAGCACAAATGTAACCATGTAGCACATGCACACTGTTAGGGAATAGACCTTCCAAAAACACCAGATTAATAAAGCGATAAAAATATTATAGAAATAATAAAGAAAATAAATCAGACGAAAAAAAAAACAACACAAGATTTACGTGATTCACCAAACATGGCTACGTCCATGAAGCTGCTGCAAATCTTCATTATAAGGAGAAAAAATTACTACAAGTGTTTACAAACACTCAAAACATTCAAATCCACATACCCTAGATCCCAAATACACCCAAGAGAATAACAATTCTTCAATACTCAAGAAGAATCTCACCAAGAGCTACACCACTCTCCAATTTTAAGATCTTTGAAACAATGAGAGGAGAAACTTTTATATAGATACGTTTAGGCACCCCCTCATTAATTAGCATTAATTGATTTCCCAATTAATTACATATCTAAATTGCCTAGTGTACCTTCTCAAATCCTTCAACTGCCTAAATAGACAATGATTGAGTTTCCAAATTCTTCTTTTACCAAAATAAAGACATAATCAATTTCCTAATTTCTTAACTGTCAAAACAGTGAAATATTAATTTTCCTTATTTTGTGGAAACTATATCTTGGTGTATTTAATTCCCAGATTTTAGGAATTATTCACTCAATGCATTAAATTCCATAATTTAGGAAAATTCCAAATGCATTAAATAACAATCTCTCACTTGAAGACTTACTTCAGTCATGTCTTCACACAATCAATGCAACAGCTCATCTCTCCCTTGCTATTCTTGCAGGCCAACTGAAATTGAGCACAGCTTCAGTTTGTCGATCGTCACCGTCTTCGTCAACATATCTGCAAGGTTTTCACTTCCATGAATCTTCTCAAACTTTAAGACTTCGTCTTTCAGAAGAGACCGGATAAAATGATATTTCGTCTGAATATGCTTCGTCCTCGCATGGAAAGATGGATTTCTTGCTAAGTGGATTGCACTCTGACTGTCAGAATAAAGAACATTGCTCTCCTGTTTCTTTTTTAATTCTTCCAAGAAACCTTGAAGTCAAATCATCTCCTTGCTAGCTTCTGTAATTGCAATATATTCCGCCTTAATAGTGGAGAGAGCTACAACTTTCTGTAGTTGGGAAACTCAACTCACCGCGGTTCCTCCTAAAGTAAACACGTACCCTGTAGTGCTCTTTCTATTGTCGACATCTCCGGCTAAGTCAGCATCAACAAAGCCTTCTAGTTTTATATCTCCACTTTTAAAACAAAGTGCCATTCTTGTGGTACTTCGCAAATATCTAAGGATCCATTTAACTGCTTCCTAATGCATCTTACCAAGATTGTTCATGTACCTACTCACCACTCCCACTACTTGTGCAATATCTGGTTTGGTATAAACCATGGCATACATCAAACTTCCAATGGCTGAGGCATAAGGAACCTTTCTCATGTGATCATGTTCTTCCTTAGTCTTAGGTGAATTCTCTTTGGAAAGTTTGAAATGGGCACCCAATAGAATGTTTACTAGTTTAGTATTCTGCATGTTGAACCTGAGAGAACTTTATTGACATACTCAGCCAGCGAAAGCAACAAAGTTCCTACTGCTCTATCTTTGGTAATCCTCATTCTAAGAATCTGCTTTGCAACACCCAGATCTTTCATTGCAAACTGCTTTGACAATTCCAGCTTTAAGTTATTTATTCTTTGTATATCAGAACCTGCAATGAGCATATCATTTACATACAACAGTAGAATAATAAAGCTATTGTCAAACAGCTTAATCTAACAACAATGATCTGCTTGACATCTTGTAAAACCGCTACTACCCATGAAGCTATCGAACTTCTTATACCATTGTCTTGAGCCTGTTTCAGACCGTACAGACTTTTTTTCAGCTTACACACCATGTTTTCTTTGCCTGCTACCATGAAGCCTTCTGGTTGCTTCATATATATCTCTTCCTCCAAATCAGCATGAAGGAATGTAGTCTTTACAGCTAACTGCTCAAGATGTAAATTTTCTGCAGCTATCATTTTCAGCACCAACCTAATCGTCGTTAGTTTCACTACCGGAGAGAAAATCTCAGTGTAGTCGATGCCTTCTTTTTGCTGAAATCCTTTAACCACCAGCCTAGCTTTGTAACGCTTGCTTCCATCATGTTCTTCTTTGATCCTGAAAACTCACTTGTTATGTAAAGCTTTCTTCCCTTCTAGTAATTCAATCAATTCCCATGTTTGATTTGACATCAACGAGTCTATCTCATCTTTTACGACAGACTCCCACTTGACCGAATCTTCAACCTGAATTGCTTCTTCATAACACTCCGGTTCTCCATTGTCAGTCAACAACAAATAATGCAAAAAAGGTGAATAGCGTTGTACTAGTTTGGGAATTCTATAAGAATGTCTCACTTCTACCGTAGGAGTGCGTGGTTCTTGTGGAGAAACTTCATTCCCAAGACTCTGCCAGTCTCCTGATTGCACTTCCTCTCTAGAGTTTTCCTCAAACTCAACAAACTCCTTTATTTTAGCTTCAACTTTGGCATCAATAGATTTTGCAGATAATCTGTATTTGTACATTGCTTTCTCATTGAAAACGACATCCCTGCTTCTGATGATTTTTCGATTTTCAATATCCCGAAATCAATAGCCAAAGTCATCAATGTCATAACCAATAAAAGCATATTTTTTGGACTTTGAATCTAGCTTGCTCCTTTCAGATGAATCAATATGAACATAAGAAATACAACCGAATACTCTCAAATATGAAAAATTTACCTCTTTACCGGTCCATACTTTCTCAGGTAACTTTTCTCCAAGAGGTACTGAAGGCCCACGATTGATAAGATAGGCCGCTGTGTTGACTGCTTCAGTCCAAAACATCTTGGATAAGCATGCTTATATTCTCATACTTCTGGCACGTTCATTCAAAGTTCTATTCATGCTCTTTGCTACACCGTTCTGCTGAAGTGTTTTTGGAACAGTCTTTTTTAGTTTAATACCACTTGCTGCACAAAACTCTTTAAGCTTCTCGTTCTTGTACTCTCCTCCATTGTCGGACCTCAGCCGTTTTACTTTCAAGCTTGTCTCGTTCTCTACCATGGCTTCCATTTTCTGAACACATCACAAACCTCATATTTCTTCTTCAGAAAATAAACTCATACCTTTCTTGTAAAGTCATCAATGAAGGTGATGTAATACAATGAGCCTCCAATAGATGGAACTAGTGATGGACCCCATACATCTGTGTGAACCAGCTCTAACTTCTCCTCTTTAGGTGGATTGTCAATCTTTGAAAAACTAACCCTTTTATGTTTACCGAAAATGCAGTCCTCGCATAGACCAACGTCTATAAACTTCATATCTAACAACTTCCCCTTTGAAACAAGAACCTTTATACCTTTCTCACTCATATAACCGAGCCTCTGGTGCCAGATTTTTGACTTGTCATCTGATTCTACAACTGCTAAAATATTCTCCATGTTAGACATAACATAAAGGGTACCGCTCTTCTTTCTATGAGCTATGACCATAGCTCCCTTGGTGATCTTCCATGCATCACCTGCAAAGGTTGTACAATAGCCTTCTTAATCAAGTTAACCTACCGAGATTAAGTTCCTTTTCAGACCAAGAATAAATCTCACATCCTTCAACGTCCATACAGTCGGATTAGGAAGCCTCACTTGGATATCGCCTTTCCCCGTAATTTTCAAGGTCTCATCATTAGCCAGATGAAACTTTCCGAATTCACTACTAACAAAATTTTCAATGATTTCCCGATGCGAGGTACAGTAAATAAATGCCCCAGAATCCAAAATCCAGGATTCAATTGAACTACTGACACTTAAGACTAAAGCGTCTCTATTTTCCTCAATCACATTAGCAGATTCCTTTGCACTACCTTTTTTCTTCTACAGTGTTTTACAATTCTTTTTCAAGTGACCATTCTTGCCGCAATTCCAACAGTTGTACTCTTTCTTCCCAAATCTAGACTTACTCTATCTTGATTTTGATCTACTTTGATTTGAGTTTCTTTTAATAGACCTACCTCTGGATTCGATGTTTAAGGCAGAACTTGATGTTTCTCCTAATTCTCTCCTGCATATCTCTTCGCTCAAAATTAGATCTCTAACATTTCTGAATACCATCTTCTTACACCCAGAAGAATTAGTCATTGCTATCACCATTGTGTTCCAACTTTCAGGTAGAGAGGATAGAAGGATTAACGCTCAAACTTCATCATCGAACTCGATTTCCACCGAACTTAGTTGTGTTGTGATTGTTCTAAATTCGTTGATGTGAGCTACCACTGACACGCCTTCCATCATTCTCAAATTGAACAACCGCCTCATCAAGTGCACTTTATTTGAAGCGGATGGCTTCTCGTACATATCAGAGAGAGCCGCCATCAGACCTGTAGTGGTCTTCTCCTTCGCTATATTAAAAGCAACATTGTGAGATAACGTCAATCTGATAATACCAAGTGCTTGCCTATCAAGTAAAGCCCAATCTTCGTCCTTTATATCTTTTGGTTTTTCTCCCATAAACGACAAATGCATGCCCTTCTGATATAAATAATCTTCGATCTGCATCTTCCAGAAGCTAAAATCTTTACCATTAACCTTTTCAATTTTTATACTCTTTCCTTCATCTGCTGTCATCGCTTCCACTCAAATCTGGTTCCTCAAGACTTGTGCAAAAGAAAAAAAAGGAAAAAAAAAATTCCACCCAAAAAATACTATTCACGAATTACTATCCACGTGAATAGTATCCTGATCGAAATCACTATTTACATGAATAGTATCCCCACCAGAAAAATTGCAGAAGTCACGACTTGAGCTCTAATACTGGTTGTTAGGGAATAGACCTCCCAAAAACACCAGATTAATAAAGCGATAAAAATAATAGGGCAATAATAAAGAAAATAAATCAGACAAAAAAAAATAAACACAAGATTTACGTAGTTCACCCAAACATGATTACGTCCACGGAGTTGCTGCAGATCTTCACTATAAGAAGAAAAAATTACAAGTGTTTACAAATACTCAAAACATTCAAATCCTCACACCCTAGATCCCGAATACACCCAAGAGAATAACAATTCTCCAACACTCAAGAAGAATCTCACCAAGAGCTACACCACTCTCTAATTCTAGGATCTTTAAAACAATGAGAGAAGAGACCTTTATATAGGTACCTCTAGGCACCCCCTCATTAATTAGTATTAATTGATTTCCCAATTAATATCATATCTAAATTGCCTAATGCATCTCCTCAAATCCTTCAACTGTCTAAATAGACAAATATTGAGTTTTCAGATTCTTTTTTTTCCAAAATAAAGACATAATCAATTTCCTAATTTCTCAACTGCCAAAACAGTGAAATATTAACTTTCCTTATTTTGTGGGAACCATATCTTGGTGTATTTAATTCCTAGATTTTAGGAATTATTCTCTCAATGCATTTAATTCCACAATTTATGAAAATCCCAAATGCATTAAATAACACACACTAAATGCCCGAGCAAGTAAGCTTGAGCAAACTAATACGGATTTGCAAAATAAACTACAACTTAGTGGGATTAAATATAACAGACAGTTATAAACCAAAGACTCCAGGTATATATGTACAGTTGTTTGCATCTGTCCACACCAGTCCTAGAAAATAAAATGATCCAATAAGGCTCCTTGAGGACAACACAACCTAGACACGTCTATGCCTGCATATGGTGGTGTTGTATGAGCATTTCATCATAAAGTGGCCCCATGTATAGATGTAGACAAACATGTGCACATTGCTAAACATAATGTAAACCCTTTGCATTTAAGAATGTCTCGTAGTTATACGGCACGATCTATTAACAAATCAACATTGATATGGAAAGCCTAATAAGCAGCTTATGACAAAATAATAGACACGTGTGGACTAAAGAAAACAATAGAAGTTAACTGAAAAACTAACCATGTCTTTGGACACTTCCCATGGAGCACCAACTATAACTTCAACAACATAGCGACATGCCAATACACTTAAACTTCCTTCATGAAGGTTCATAATAGGACGATGCGCTTCACCAGCATAACTTTATTGGCTATTGTTGTGAGGATGATCATAGGCTTCTTCTTTATGAGTTCATGTTCAGAGGCAGCCTCGACAATCACCCCTTTCAAAGTACGCTCTTTCTCCTCTTTATATACTAAATGTGACACTTTTCACTCAATTCCCCCAAATTCACATATCAAATTAGGTTATTTATACTCTAATGCCATCGGCAACTGTTTGCATTTGATACATTGTCATGTCAACTCTGAATATCGTAATTATACTGCATGATGATTGAGGAAACACTTTGGGTACGTCATGAGTATATCTTATAATCATATTGGTTTTAACTAAACCGTACGTAATCTTTAATTCTGATGACGTTTGAGCGACTGTGAACTTCTAAATAGTTTGCGGTCGTATATTGGTCACCTCAAGTTGATATTGGTCTTTCCTGAGGTATTTAGGGACAACTGTTCCGCTATCATGGGCCACGAGTATTGCTCTTGGAGCTGCAAAAGAGCTTGCTTTCCTTCACAATGCCGAAAGGTCTGTTATATATCGCCGCTTCGAAACCTCTAATATATTCTTGGACTCGGTGAGTGGAACTTCTTAAACCCCATCCTTTTAAGAGTTTTATGATCTTATGGTTGTCTTCCATATTGTTCTTTCTTGTTCACCAATTGTAGTTGCCTTGGATTTGCAGGACTATACAGCCAAGCTTTCTGATTTTGGTCTTGCAAAAGCTGGACCACGAGGTGATAAGACCCATGTATCAACTCGAGTAAAGGGTACATATGGTTATGCTGCCCCCGATTACGTAATGACTGGTATGTCTTCATTATACTTAGGAATGATTTCTCAGTGTTGCTTCAATCCTAACTTTGAGGAAGATAGAAAAGAAATTTTAAGACAGAGCTTAACCAACGGGGACTGGTTTTTGGACACCTTGTGACGTTATCAGTTATAAGAGCTGCATGATAGCAAGCTGCTAAGCAATCATGTGGTGTGGTGGGTACCATCGGATATCGTCAATGCTCATATATTGAGTAAAATTTTCATATAATGCACTGTGAGGTTCTTTATAGGAGCTGTGATTGATGTTGTGTGTCTTCTGCTCCCTGAAATAAGAGTATTTCCTCATTCCCGGCATTATTGTACTAATTAGCACATTTTGATATTAACAAACTATTTATTAAGCGAAACTCTACTACTGCCGTCAAAAGTGGATCAGAAAGTATCTGCTCGTGTCTTGTTTTGACCTTTGAAAAGGTGTGGCCTGGAATTTATGGTCACTCAAAGGAAAAAAATAATGCAAAAAAGAAAAAAATAATTCAAAACAAAGAGAGATATGGATATCCTTATGATCGCTCATATAATTTATGATACTAATTTATGTAATTTTTATTGAGCCCGAAACTTGAATGTCTATAAACTTTCTTGATAAGAAATTGGCTGAATGAACAGTGAGAATCTAGATTATATAGCAATAATTTATTTACAAAGGTCAATAGGATTTGTGAATTGAGAAGAGGGCTGAGATAACGATTATACAGAGCCTATTAATATGTCATCCTTTCTTCCTCTAAAAGGTTATAAAAGGATCAGAGAGGGAAATTCGACACAGGGCATGGAAATTCTATGAATTTGCTTTGTTAATAAGTGCATCCACCCTATAATTGATCACATGTCTGTCTTGCTGCTTGAATTTTTTTTTTCCCCTTAATGATGTGATATATGTTTTTCTTTTCAAATAGGGTCAATAACTGAAGAAATGATGATATATGTGTTGTATGCGCAAGACTAGTTTTAATTACTCTGCTAGTGTGCAATTAAATAAGGGCGAGCATGCTTTATTGAATGAAATCTGCATGAATTGAGCAAGCCATCTGATTGCCAAGAGTGATGTGTACAGTTTTAAAGTTGTTCTTTTGGAGCTTTTGACAGGAAGTCCCGTTGACAAGCCCAGACCAAGTACAGAGTAACGCTTGCTGGATTGGGGCCGACCGAAATTGAATGACAAGAAAAAAATGCTGCAAATAATTGACCCCAGATAGGAAAATCAGTACTCAGTGAGAGCAGCTCAGAAAGCTTGTAGCTTGGCATACTACTGTTTAAGCCAGAATCCGAAAGCAAGACCTTTGATTAGTGATGGAGTTGAAACTTTGGAACCACTACAATGTACAAATGATGGTGCTAATGATATCTCATCATCACTGACCCCAAACCTAGCTGCTGGTGCGAATGCTTTTGCAATGGGGGGAATCCCGGGTTATCGAATGCGTAATAGATTTGGTAACAATGTTGGTCCTGGTGCTAGTTGTCGATCACCGAATCCAAATTGTTCTCCTGGTGGCCCTGCTGCATGCAGGGTTAGATGAAAAATGCGGTTTTTATGTATACTTGTTTGGTGTGCGGTATCCTTCTCCAACCCCTTTAAGAGTGACAAAATTTTCTTGTTAAAACCTTGGGTGCATTTGTTTTTCGCACTTGATCCCAAGTCACTGCTAATTATTGTCGTCTAACAGGGTTTTCTAATCGTTTACTAATTGTTAAAATATCAAAAGAAGTATATTCAATTTAGAATTAATTAAAGTTTAATAATTTTTGTTTTTTGAATTATGAATTTTAGTAAAATTCATAGATTCTATAAACTCATATTGATTTTATTATAATTATTTAATAAATCCGATAAAATTTTGAGAAGAATTGTAAGTTTGTTATTTTATTTTTTTTGATAAAAATAACTTTAAACTACATCCAATTTCATTACTTAAATGAAATCTGTGAATGCAAATATGAATTGAATATACCAAAATTGAATTCTATGTGAATCTGGATTTAATACACCTAAATTGGACTCTCTACGAATCTGGATTAACACACAGAAATTGGATTCCACACAAATTTGGATTGAATAAACCTAAATTTGATTTCTGTTGACACTCAATTTTGGTCAACCTGGTTCTCCAAACCCAATACCTGCAATACAATAACCCACACACAAAACAAGTACTGCCAGAACCAAAACAAACAAGACGCCACCAGATTTTTACGTGGTTCGGCAAGAATAATTGCCTACGTCCACGACAATTACCCCTTCTCTCTCTCTCGGAGTAATTGTATTTTATTTCACTCTATCCTTTACATTGAATTCTATCTCCTATTTATAACGTAGACATTACAATTGGAATAGGTTTGAGAATCTTTACAGATAAGGCAAAAAATAATATACATCAATTAAAATAATATCTTCCAAAATTATCTCCATCGCAAATATAGCAATTATCAAAAATGTCGTGATTCTGTTTGCATGAGAATAGGCAAGTTAACTCCTTTCCTAAATTGAATGGATCCATCTTCTAGAAGGTCAACTGGTCAATTCTAGCGATCAGTCTGTTCAACGATCAGATATTGTATTAGACGAGTAGGCTATTTTAACGATCAGACGATTAGAGGTTGCACCCATCAAGCCACTTACTTTGTCGGTTAGGCGTTTCTGCTTTCGAACAGACGAGCAGAAGCAGCTATCTCACTGACTACCGAGCAGACGAGCAGAAACCCTGATCGCTAGGATGACTTCTAACGGGCACTTATCAAACAGCCTTTTATCCGTGAACAGATTACCTCTATACTTCACTTTCGCACAGTTAATTTGGACACTTAGCGTTTTTAAGGTGATCAACCACATAATTAGGTGTGCTCGGACATTCCTGTTACTAAATGGTTATACTCCTTCCTTTGACTTTTGACCATTTTAACCAATACTTCATGGGCTTCTTGATACGTTGGACCTTCGTTCTTGGGCTTTTCCATTGTACTAAAATACCCACAACAATTTCATACGAATCTAGATTAAACACACCTAAATTGGATTTCATACGAATCTGGATTGAATATACCTAATTGGATTCCATACAAATCTGGATTGAATATACCTAAATTGGATTCCATGCAAATCTGGATTGAATATACCTAAATTGGATTCCTTACAATTCTGGATTGAACATATCTAGATTTCAATAAAATCCAATTAAATCTATATGGAATAGACTGAAATTTTTGAAATTCTTTAAATACCAATGAAATCTTGAATTGTATACACTGTACCCTAAGATTAACTCACTTCACCGTGTTGTCTTGAACAAATCTCACCTCCACCACACACATTTTCAGTCACAAATTTTCCAACTCCAGTCCCAGATCTCTATGGCTAGCTCTCTTTCTCTCTCTGCTTGCAAGATGAAACCGCTTGTAATACTACTCATGGTCTCTGTTATCGTCGATTTAACAGATGCTAAAGGTGATATATTAATCTATTATTTCGATTACTTTTACCAATAATTGTAGCTGCTGTTAATTAGTAATGTTATTCCAGTCCATGCAGTTGAGGTTGAGGTTGAGGAAGTGGTGCCAGTTAATGAACTAAAGCCAACAGGAGGGATGGAGTACAGGGTGATTGAAGTTGAGGGCATTCACAGTCACAGTACAAATAGACGAAAGCTTGCACCATATCTGAAGTGCATGCAATGCAAGTGCTGTGCCTCCAACACCACCACCAACTGCCACAACATACCTTGTTGCTATGGTATTGACTGCAATCTTCCAAACAAGCCTTTTGGTACTTGTGCTTTTGTTCCCAAAACATGCGGCTGTACTTCCTGTAAATAGTATCCATGTCCATCCTGTTAGAAAAATTGATGATCAATAAGAATGGGTAACAATATAAAATCAAATTTCTACAATCTCCAGACTACAAAAAATTTGCAGCAGAAAAAAAATAAATAGAAACAAAGGTATTTGGGTTGAGACCCGTGATAACACTAACAATAATGCATCCGATCGAATCTTTGTCTCCCTGTCCATACTGTCTCTAATAGACTCTAGCATAACATGTGTGTACTGAAACTTATAAACGATAGATGACAAGAACACTAACAATAACATTGTTATCTAATTTCCATTAGCTAGTCAAATCCAATCAACAGAGCAGTTCCTTATCAACAAGAAATGAATAACAGAAAGATTAAAAAATCCATAATAATCAATAAAATCAAGTAAATAAACCTATACTTGGATGGATGGTTGAAGCAGCTTCTACATGAAGAAAATCTTGTTACGAGCCATTAAAGATTTAGGCAAACATCATGGAATGTTTAAACATGAATTGTAATCTGCACACAAATGCAACATTTCAATGAAAACATTGTGATTAAGTGTTGTTCATTAATAATTCTATAAAGAAATGCAATGTGTTGTATAAAGCAAAATTCTCCACCATTTAACAACTGCAAGGTAAATCTATGTCTATCTTTTGAAATATCACCGAAACAAAAGAAACAAAGTTACAAGGTTCAGACATTTTCATTAACTATAAATTATACATGCTTGTTCAGAGTCCAATTCGACAGACAATTCTATCTAATTTATTTGATACCTGAAGAGTACCAGTTCTAATTACTCAATAAAATGCAGAATAAGCATTTGAAACCAAAATACTAGTTGATAACATTCCCATCATAGAACATTATCTCATTATGCAACTATCCTCTGAGATAAAGGCTTCTCATTCAAAATCTTTCCGGTTGCACCATATACATAAGAAGACGATGAGGATACTGATGGAGCAACTAACCCATTCTCTCTCCTAAAAAACGCTTTACCAATCTCTGCAAGGAAAACACAAGTTGAAACGCAAGAAGACAACATAAACCAATGCACGCACTGAACGACAAGGCTGACATTGAACACCAAAGATTAAAATATACCATTGTAGTTATTTTCTGTCGACCCAGTTAGTCTAGCAACATATTCAGTAGCGAGTCGAACCACCCGATAAGAAGCACTATTGTTGTTTTGAGTCTGTGATTCTGGTGTCTCTTTCACCTGTAGGAAAAAAATCAGTATAAAATGACAACAAAAATCAAACAGCCAAAAATAACAGAGGCTTGAAACGAACTGCTTGACATCAACAATTAAAAAACCATCAAAAAGACTATCTAAACTATATCTTTTGACAAGCACAAAAACACCAAACAACTAGTAGAGACCAAGAACCTAGAAAAAAAAAAATCAAAATAAAAAAACAAATAAAGCACATTATCCAATTATAAAAAAAAAAAAAAAAAAAAAAAAAAAAAAAACTCATTTCTTCTTTCATGTTTGCTCTTCACTTCCTGAAAAGTATCTACACACAGAAAACAAAAGCGAACGGCGGCGGCGGATGAAGAAAATGGCAGCTAGAAAGGAGAAGAAAAGAAGAGGAAAAAGACAAGTCATGGTGGCAAGAGAATGGCGGCGCATGAAAAAGCGACGAACGGCCAGCGAAAGAAGTGAAGGAGGTGGCGGCGGCAACAAGAGAAAAAAGATAAAAAAGATGAGGAGTGAAACCAAATAAGAGGGGTGGTGAAGCAAGTGAAATCAAAAGATTATTTATTATAATAATAATTTAAAATATTTCTGAAGGGCAATTCCCTAAAAAAAACTGTGACAATGTTTCACATTGGGGCTAACTCTTCCTACCAGATGAATTTTATATTTCTGATGATATTTAAGACTAGTTTTGACAATCCACTGGCTCTCGAAAATAATTCAAACAATCATTTTTGGCATTACTGACAATACAATTGTTATTGTCAATAATAATTTTGGCACTGAAATTTCCTATGAAAATTGTGCACAATGTTGATGACCATTCTACTAATTTTGACGGCTAATTAATTGCGCAAAATGTGTTGTATTTTTGTTGCACCATTTCTAACGGCTTCGGCTTCTTTGTGCTAGTAAGAAAATGTCAAATTATCGAGAGTATTTGAAGCGGTAAGAAAAAAGTTTGTTAAGATTAGTCAAAATTCTTATAGTGGAACTTCGTAATTTTCCAGGGACCAAAGAGATATTTCAAAGACGAAAATTGATATAATAATTATCTTTATCTCTCCGCATTAATTGAGATGTACTTGCATGTCACATGAACTCTGCATTCTTTTCAAACCCGATACAATGCAAACTAGACATGACCACAGCTCGGTTCGGTTCGAACCGAATCGGGTCTTCAGAATCGGAATCGGAACCGCTACTATAGCGATTCTGGTTCCGATTCTTTAAATAATGGAACCGGAACCGCCGATTCAAAGAACCGGTGGAATCGAAACCGCTTTGAACCAGTGGTTCCGGTTCGATTCCGGTTCTAACAAAAAAAAAAAAAAAAAAACTGCATCACTTTAAAAAATAATAATAATAATAAATTAATTAAGTGACAATTGGTCACCTTTTTTTTATATTTTACCCTCTCCCTTTCCTCTATAAATATCCTTTTCATTCTTAATTTCTTCTCTCACCTATCTCCCTCAATCTCAACTCTCACTCTCTCTCCATTAATCTCAACTCTCTCTCAATTTTAACTCTTAGTTTCAATATTCTCTTAATTCTCAATTTTAATTTCCTTTACTTTTTTTTAATTATATCTATAAATTATAATTTTCAATTTATTGTTTGAAGTTTCAAATTCTTAATTTATTATTTTTAAATTTTAAAATCTTATTTTATTATTTTTAAATTTCAAATTGTAAATTTATTTTTAAATTCAATCAAAGTTCAAATAATTAAATTTCTTATTTCTTTTGTGTATAAATTTATTTTTTTAATATCAAAATATAGTTTAATATTAATTTTTAAATTTTATTTTTATTTGAAAAAATGTTCCAGAACCGGAACCGAAACCGTTATAGAACCGGAACCAGAACCGTTATAGAACTGTCGGTTCCAGAACCGAACCGAAACCGTTTTATCTCGGTTAAGGTTCCGGTTCTAGCTTTTTCAGAACCGGAACCGTCGGTTCGGAATCGGAACCGTCGGTTCGGAATCGGAACCGAAACCGAACCGAACCATGGTCATATCTAATGCAAGCAGAGGCATAGCTTCAAAACACGCATGAATACCTCACAACAACATTGCGGCCAAAGGTCACTGCTTATGGTTTCTTGTCACTTCCCTTAGCCACAGCCCGTGATCAGCGCTTCTTGTCAACACTGTAAATTGGCGAGGCTTCTAGGTCCCCATCACAAGCCATGACTTGCCATGACTTCAAGCACTTCTCTTTGACCAAAAATCATATTTTTCTGTCACAATCATGGCGTAGGCAAATTCTACAAACGAAATAAAGCCAATGAGATAAAGCAAAGAAATCTCCTTTCTTTTGAAATAGAATAATTAATTGTAGATTGATTTTACAAAAGCATTGGATGAAGATGATTGATCAAATATATTCATTTCATCATTCAATTTTATCTGCTTCAAAGCATATCAAGAGTTGTCTTTTGGTGATATTTGTAAAAACCAATTTACTGAAAATAAAAGTCATACATAATGAATTATAAAAATAATATTTGGATAGTTTACCTGGAGCAATATATCTATGGGTTCCTGCTAGTAAAGTTCTATTGGATGAGTCTGGTTGTAGAAGCCTAGCTATGCCAAAATCAGCAACAAAGGCCTTTAATTTTGAGTTAAATAATATATTGTTGCTTGATATATCTCGATGAACAATTGTTGGCCAGCAGTTATGATGCAAGTAAGACAAAGCATGAGCCACATCTTTTACAATGTTTACTCTCTTGAACCAATTCAGCTTAAGAGCTTCATCATCATTATTTAAGATGCAAAACGAGCTTCCCTTTTCCAAGTACTTATAAACCAAAAACTTGCATTTCTTATGTAGACAAAACCCATAAAGTTTCACAATGTTGCGATGTCGTATTTCAGATAGTACTTCAACCTCATTTTCAAAACTTTTTATTAAAGTTGGCTCCTCAAATTCTACAATGAAGTTTTTTTAATGCGACAATTTTTCCATTTTGTAGTTGTTATTTATAAACACTACCATAACCTCCAGTTCCGATGAATATTTAATATCAAAGTCATTTGTTGCTTCAATTATATCTTCAAATGTGATTCTACCATCATAATTCCACATAGAGAACATGTCTCCACTCTTGATTGCTCTTACATAGAGTTGACTCCCCTTATTCTTACATCTTTTTAAGAAGAAACAATAATCCACAAATTGTAATAGAAGATTATATGCTAATTGAGAAAAAAATTATAATAAACAGAATGATAGAAAGTGTAGGTTTGTTAGGCTAGCAAGGATTCAACCCTTGATTTTTACCGCATAAATTATTGTACGAGAGTTGTAAATCTGGGTATTTAAGTTGTAATGAATATGGAACATGACCCTCTAAATTGTTGAATGACGAGTCTATATAAAATTTTGCATGCAAAGAATTAGGGATGGTGCCAGAAAGGTTATTATAAGAAAGATCTAAGTAATTTAATGAAGATAATTGTGGAATGTTTCCACTTATATGATTTCCACTCAAATTCAAGTTCTCCAACTTCAAGCAATTTCTAATCTTAGGTGTTATTGCTCCACTAATTTGGTTGTTAGAGAGGTCTAGGGTTTTTAGGTTCAAAAGTCCTCCAATCATAATAGGTATCGAGCCACTCAATTTGCCACCTGAAAGATATAACTAGGTTAGATTGGTTAAAAGACCAAGATTTGAAGCGATATGTTCACTTATATTGGAATCTAGGTGCAAGGAGACTAAATTCTTCAAATTTCCAATTTCTTGAGGTATATGTATTATAGAAACAAGGTTGCAATGTTTCAATGAATTTAATAAAAAATGGTTGGGAAGATTGTTTATGTAAACCCTCGATTCTAATTACGATTAATCAGTATTACTCTAATAGTAGCTTGTAAAGTTGAATTTATTTTCGTATCAATAGAATGTCCATTAAATGACCTAAGAGAATTAGGGAGTGAGATAGGAGAGTATTGGATGAGATCAGCTTACCATTCAAAGTTAAAAAGTTGAAAAATTTCCACCAATCTCTATTAGCCAAATGTGATAGAATTTATGATGTTTAATGAGCTATTTAGAGCTCTTTGATTGGTGGATGGAATAAATGGTTTTCAAGGTGACAAATGAACCAATTAGAGATAAGCTTATCTACTAAGGGGTCAAAACAAGATTTCTTAAAATTTAAGGGTCATTTTAGCAAAATTCAAGAGGGATCATTTAGCAATTGTTGCACCACTATAAATAAGTGACTTTTAGTCAATTCTTCATTCATTTTTCAATTTGAAACCGAGAGACAAAGAAGGGTATGTAACACCCTACCACCCGATTCCCATACGGAGCGAAAATCCAGACGAAGAGTGTCACATTTCTTTACTCAAATTTATTTAAACCTTTATAAAAGTTATTATTCTTTTATTAAAAACAGAAAACGAAAACTCATTTATTAATAAACGAAAACACAATTAGTTAACATGTCCATATTTTTAGAAAATTCGATAGAGTTTCCTTTGTTTTTCTAAAAAAAAAATCCAAGTTTTAATACCTACAAGAAACTGAATAACACTTCTATAAAATTCATTTCTCAACTACGATATGGACCTCCCATCCAATTCCAATTCACTTCATCACACAAGCAATTATATTAAATATTTCTTCAGTAATATAAATTCTTTCAAAAATATCATAGCGCACAACATTTTTCAATATATAATTTACAAAATTTATAAACGTTTAAACTTTATACAATTCATGTTTTACAAGATTTTACTCTAATATTCATACACATGAATGTACACATTACCCATATATATGTGATGCAAAATGGTGGTTACTCAAACGATATAATCAGATGTGACTTGTGAAGATAGTCTATGGATCGAACGTCTTCAGTCTTTAAGCTACAAGCGCGACTCACCTACATGCGCGTGGTAAATCCAACGCACTAAATATTTCTATTTGATGGGTGTATACTTAGTTTAAAAGTCATAAAACTTTATTTCCTCATAATATAATTTCACAAAACTTTTCAATAATATTTGAGAGTTTAGAAAAATAATAAAATAAAACTTTCACCATATTTTAATTTTTTCTCAAAACACAAATCATGAAGTGCATAAAATTCTTGTTTTAAGTATGATTTTATAAAATTCAGTTTTCCAAGTTTCAAATGAACATTACATAACACATTAATATTTAATAACTGATAAATAGATATAAACATAAAATTTCTTTTAAATTTTAAAGCGATTTTCACCAATTACTTTTCGTTACTAATATTCACAATTTAATTAATTTACTAATAAATACACATTCAAAATATATATAATTTATTAGTAGGCATATCAATTACATCTATAAAAATTCTATTACACATCACTATGGAAACACTTTACTATTAATTATACATATCAACTACATAATAATCATTTTTCATTTATTTACAAATAACTTCACATATCCAACACCTAAAATTTGTTATTAAACGTAGCAATTTAATTATATATATACACACATATATATATATATTCTTTTTAAATTTTCATAACAAATCCTAACAAAGATACTTTATTCAAAGTTTCAAATATCTAAATTATATACTTAATATACAGACTATTTCTTATTAATCCTATCAATTCAATTTGTAAGAATTTTGTTACAAATCTTAATAAAAACATATTACTAATAATTATACTTATCAAATATGTAATAATCATTTCTCATATATATATATATATATATATATCTAATAAATTTTTCTTTAATTAATATAACACGATTTCGTTTAATTATTTTCGTTTCTCGAAATACCAGTTGCTAATTAACATTTCACAAATTTTCAAACTATTATCAGTTTTGCTAATAATCCAATTTACTAAAAATTTCAAATGCAAAACATATAAAATTAGTTATATCACAATTCACATACTTTCTCAATTAATATTTTTAACGCCCTTTTTAAACTTTCGTCTAAAAGTTACTAATCAATCACTTTATCATAATTACACAATTAAAATAAATAAGTCATTCCTTTCCAATTTTTAATCAACTTATTTTTACTCATTTCTTTTTTATTTTCTCAAAACTCAATTCATAAATTCGGATTTCATACTTTTTCAAACATTTATAATAGAATATAATAAGTTTCATTTCAATCTTCTTAACACGATAACTAAATTTAATTTTTATAATAATCAAATTAAACGAAATACATAAACGATCAATTTTTCAAAGACACCTCTATCAAACATGATTCAATATAAACTTTAATCACATAAATTTTTCTTAAATCCGTTATTAAACATATTTATACTATTATTCTTTCAACTCAATTTCCTATCATATTCCTAATTATATTTTCGAAACCAATACGTTATCGTCGAATAAAAATCAAAACATACTATACGAATTTCAACAATATTTTCATAATATATAAACTAATCATTCAAAATTATAACCAATCGAAGAGTTCATAACATAATATCAATTAATAAATAAAAATTTTAATATTAATCATTTCAAATCTCATTTGTCATACCTAATTACAATATTACCCTTTTTCTTTAATTAGAGATTTTTGTAAAATTTTATCATGGATCGATAACGGATTTATTGGCATCAGCCAGACTAAATGGTGACCCCAACAATGGTCGCTCGGTGACTATCCATCGGATCGCATATCACAATCATTTTTTGTTTCAGGACCGAGCACTCTATACCTCTTAGGGTCCGTCATACAACGTCTGTAATCAATCGTAATGGTGTAGTACTACTAATAATCACCTTATTAGCTAGTTAACTATCAATCCCCACCTACCCGTAACTAGTTTTACGCGAACCCTTTAAGTTTCATAATTACAAAATATACAAATTTTTAACAAAATTTTAATCGCGTAAACTTTTTAATGCATATTTAAATCTATTGTTCGAATTTCTTCAAAGCACCACTCATTGTCATTTCAAATGACCATTTTGCCCTTAGTTTTCATTTCACACTATATCAAAACCACATATATTTTCTTTTAATTTTAATTGGACTTGGAAGAAGAAATTTTCAAAATTTTCATTACGAAACCTCAATTCATCACACTTATCATCAAAATATCATATAATTAACACTTAAATGGGTGTAACAAGACAAAAATAGCCCTAGGCCATCCTATGTTTCATATTCGGCCAAAGAAGGTTTATTTTTAAAAATTTTGTTCAACTTCATATTTCATCACAAAAACCATTCAAATATCATTAAAATAATATGTAAAGGTGTTTGGAATGACCAAAATATCCCTAGGTTATTTTATGTATCAAATTTGGCCAAAAAGGAGTTTAAATTTTAAATTTTTGTTCAAATTGTTTTTCACCTTAAACTCTATTCAAAAATCATCCAAATAACATATAGAACCCATTCATACTTAGTTATTACATCCAAGAAACAAAATCACAAAATTTCAAGATAAATTTTTATTTTCAAGCTTACTAACAAAAGCAAAAATTCAAGACAAGTGTACACCAACATTTTTGGGCTTTCCACTAATTTTCTACACACCCAAGGAGAGGTTTTCGTGCCTCCTTAACCTCATGTATCAAACCCTCACCTAGGGTTCAAAATAAATTAAATCTTAACAAAAAAAATCACATACAATTAATCAAATGTAAAAATAGTTAAATTTACATACTCTAGAGATAATTTAAACTATTTCTAACTCATACCCATCCCAAGAAATCAAAAACCCATGAACATACCTCGGATTTCACCTTTTTTGAGCGAAAATTAACTTAAAAAATAGATAAGTTTTGTTGAATTTAAAGTTTGGAATGGATAGATGATGAAATAAAATAAAATTTTGAAAGATTTATTAAACAAACAAACAAAGAAAATGAAGAACAAAAGAGGATGAAGTGCATGGGCAGAAATGGTGTCGGCATAATGGAGAAAAGGAACTGGAAAAAAACATCTGGACAAAACCCCTTTTCATAGTCACCATCTTTTTCTATTTACATAATTGCCCCAAACTTTTCTTTATTTATAAATTAACCCCAAAATTTTTATTATCTATATTTATGCCCCTACACACATGCTAACATTGCATTGGACATTCTTGCCAGCACACCATTCTACTAACCCACTCAAACTTATCCTAAATCTTATCTTTATTCAAAAACAAATAATTTATTTTAATTTTCATTAATAATTTATTTAAAAATGATAATAATAATAATATTTTTTTATTATTTTCTAATTCTAACCTTACCATTCTGCGACTTATTTTATTTAAATTCGAAAATAATTTGTTACGCAAGAAAATGTTTCCGAAAATATTAAATTTTTTCTATTAACGATTGAAATATATATATAATTTCACCAATTTACTTAATTTCAAATTTAATCCCACATATTGATTTAATTAGTAAATCAATGAATAATAATCGGGTGTGAATAAATATCGAGGCGTTACAAGGTAAGAGAGCCGGCCATAGAAGAGAGAAAGCAAGGAGATTTCAAGCTATTTTCTTCAAGTTCTCATCATCAAATCTCATCTTATCATCAACCAATGACATTAGAGCAAGTTTGGAGCAAAAGTAAAGCATAAATATATGAGTTTACTTGTGTTGATTCAACTTGGATGTTTGAGAAACTCATTCTCTATCTTGTTGCAAATGTTTTTTTGAGTTTAGGGATTGAAATTGTGTTGGTTAGTGATGAGTTTGGTGTGATTTTTGTGTTAGAAAGTTAAAGGATAGTGATGGCTCTTTGTTGATGTTGTGTTCGGCCATGTTAGGTTTTGGTAACCCAATTGAATTTCATCCATTTGAGGTTTAATTCACTTATATTATGGGATAAGAAACCTTATAATAGTGATAGAATTGAAAAAACTAAAGTGTAGAGACAAAACTAGTGTTTTTGGTCTAGTTGAAGGGCATGAAAGAATCTCATGGCTAAGTATTCTTCTAATGCTTGAATTGAATATGTTTGATCATATTTGAGTGAAAGAATGTTAGATGTGAAAGAAATAAGTTGATTGCATGCTTTAGGTAAAAATGAGCATGAAAAAATATTAAAAAAATATAGTTTTTGACTAGGAATGCCCACTCGGCAGTCGGTTTTTTTTCAAATTCACTTCATGACTAACCTAAACGCAAGTTAAGAGATGATTAGAGCCAAAACAGATTGAAGAAAACCTAGAGATTGCTCCCTAGGTAGCATTCGGTCAAAGGGTATCTAAAATCATGATTTTTTGTTTCGAGCTTTAGAAAATTATTTCAAGCATGTCAGGGTGTTCTTAAGTGAGAATAAATAGGATTCGTAGCAAGAAATAGAAATTCAAAAGCATCGGTTAAGTAGAAATTTAGTTGCGAAGGTTTAGGCGTAAATGGAGGTTTATAGAGTTAATTGTGTTAGAAGCTATTGATAGTTTGGTATTAGTGAGTTTTGTGATTCTAAATGAGTATTTGATGTTTAGGGTGAAAACGGAAAGTATCGGAGGCTTCCGAAGGGGAATTATCTTTGATAGGAGGGCATTTCATGAGTAGAAATCCAACCTTTCTAAGTGTAGTTTGGTTTAAAGTTTATTTAATGGTTATTTGTATTTATTCATTATATATTTGAGTTGTTATTGCAAACATATTGAAATTATATCTTGTTAGATTTGGGTTAAGTACGTATTTATACTAAGAATGTATGAGAATTAAAAGATTTTAGATATTTTGCCTTGAGAATGCGTTTATTTTAAAAGATTGAGCAAAAGTATTTTAGTACACCTATGGTTTACCCTAGCCACAGTTAAGTGCCTAGTTGAATACCCTATATATATATGGTAGATGTGAGATAGTCATTAACTAAAAGTGGAGTCTAGACGACTCCTAAGAGAGAGAGTCAGTGAATCACCCTCTGCACGTATAAGGGTCGTGTAAATTAAACCGATCGCGAAAGGGTAACGCGTGCCTAGAATTTACGCATCGACGACTACACATGGTAGATTTCCAAATTCCTAGTAGTTAGTGAGAGATTTTATATTACCACGATAGGAGTAATTTCCCTGAATTATCATTCAAGCGAGAAATGAGACAGTTTTAGAAAAAAATTTAGAAAGAGTTTGGAAAAACAGTTTTTGTATGAAGCATTATAAAGTATTTCAGAAAAATACTTTAGTTTTATAAAGCTGTTTATCTCACTGAGTTATATTTACAGTTTGTTTTTTATGTGTTTCTTAAAAATGTTCCCTCAGGTGTAAGAGCGAGTCGTCCAGCAGACGAGACTCAGACAGACGTGCGGATTGACTGATAGAAGACTTGATTACATTGTATAGCTCCTATTTTGTCATGTGCATGTTTTGTATGTAAAGTATAATGTAAAATTGTAAATATAAATATAAGTCGCTGGATGCATGTTTTACAAAAATGTTTTGATAAGAAAATTCTAGTTTTCCATCAATTTTCGTAAATGTGATTATTCATCTTGGGATTGATTTTGGATGAAGGCCAGAGACCCCTGGTAGTTGAGATGGTGTGCTATAGAAATGTTTTAAATTGTTTTTGAATTTGCAGGATAGCATAGTTAAATAAACAGCCGACATACTGCCGGATTTCCATTAAAAAAACGAAAAATTTTTACCTCTGCCACCTAGTAAATAAGTTTGAAATTAAGTTTAAACAAGTATCGATGTGCCGACAGGATTTCTTCGAGCCAAAGCCAGGGTTTGTTGGAGTTCTGTCGGGATACTACGGGGTCTTTCTCGGGTCCAGATGAAGGATTCGGGAAGGGTCCCGTCAGTATAATTGTTATAAATTTTAAGAAACTAAATTAATTTACTTATTAATTCTAAATTTGACATTTATATTCTAACATAAAAATTCAATGAATAAACTATAATACTAAAAATTCTATCACATAACAAAGTTCCATTACATACACAAAAATAATAATGAATATATAACAAAGTTCGAGTGCAAAATAATAATTCACAATACTTAAAAATAAACTATAATAATAATAGTGTATAATAAAAATATAATAAAAATGGTTAATCAGGTCGGATTTGATGTAAAGTGTTTGACCTAAACCATATCTGAAACCTAATTTCAATGTCCCAAACTGATCGAGTCATTGCTAGTTTCGGTATTTTTGTTATTTCTAAACACTTTCAACTATTAGTTTTAGTTTGGAAGAGTATTGTGCATTTTATGAAGGTTTAACGAAAAATTGGAGGAGACATTTTAATGACTCTAAAATCTAGGGGCTGTCTTAATTTACCCACATTGAAATCTGAAGTTCACATTAATTAATGCTCGTGCACAGAAATTCAATGAATCTAAGATTATTTAAGAATATTCTAGATTATCTAATGAATTTGAAATAATTTCAAAATCAATACTTCTAGAGAAAGAAAGCAAATTGTCAGCTTACGAGTAAGACAGTCGGAGTGTAAGTCCAGCACTTTAAGTTTTGAAAGAACACCAATTGGTGATGGAATACTTCCAGACAATACACATGAACCAGAGAGAACTTCCAAGTTTGGGAAGCAGGAGAAGTTTAATTGGCCAAGCTCGTAGAAGGCGTTATTCAACTGGCTTAAATCTATCCCTGTGACATTTCCAGCTGTATTGCAAATAATACCATGCCAGCTGCGATGATTAGAAGGTTAATGTGGGCAACACTGCAGTTAAACCATCCCGTATTTTTAGAGCTTTTCTTTCTAGTTCTGTGGATGATAATTGCGATGCTTCAATGGATATGAAAATGGCAGCCCATACTATCAGCATTTTCAAAATAAAGGGAGTGGACACCATGTTTAAGTTGTTTTGGTTTATTAATTCTGCTAAGTGCCCGTGGCAAGTTTATATCAAGGTTCAACGTTGAACTTAAGTTTGTCTTGTCCCATGCAACATCTTGGAAATTTCATGCATTCCTGACATCTATGATATAAAACTGGAGTCAACCTCAGTGGACCAATCATCCATGTGAAGCATACAAGTCAAGGTCTTATAATCTGGCCTTGCTCTACAAGTAAGAGACTGTGTTTCTGCGTGGAGAGCAGTTTTCTCATCCGGCCGGCTTTATGTCAATCAATAAAGCAAAGAGAACTTGTTTATGCGTGAAGAGCAGTTTTCTCATCCAGCCGGCTTTATGTCAATTAACAAAGCAAATAGAAATTGGGGATGGGTCAATAAACATTAAAAAGGGGGAGAAAACATAGGATGCTTGAATAATTATAGTGTGCTTTCCGGTATTAATATGATTAATGATAAAATTTGTTGATAGAATTAGTGGCTTACCGGCCTCAAACTAAACTTTAATTTATTGGAACATTTTATTCCAAATTTCTGAATATTAAATGTCTAGCTCAGTGGACCTATCATCTAGCCTGAAGCTCGCAAATCAAAATCTTCTACTTAGAGGACAAAAACTTGGCTTGGGTACATGCACCAAGTCATTTGAAAAACAAAAACTACAGTCTACAAAATATTTTCAACAAAATGGTGTGGTTAGCCCGCATGAATAGTGTTTACATGTACAATAAGGGTCGAATTTTGTTTTGCCATTACTGGAATAAGAAATTTGCATTCACTAATTATGATAAGGTTTCCATTGTAATTAATCACGAGAATAAGTGTAGGATATTTGACTAGTGACAGCTGAAGTGTGCTTTTATAGCTATTAAATAATTCTGTCAATGATTATATTAAAGAATGTAAAGATGATTAAATAGCATGAAAAAAATGAACAAACTAATTTACCTTAAGCATAATATCCATAGATACCTACTAGTGTAGTTTGTTGGATGAATCAAGAAATATAAGTTAATCGAACGAAAGTAAAGTACAAATGCCTTCAATTATTAACTTAGTAGAATGTTGTTACTTGGTATATCATAAAGAACAATTGATGATATGCTATGATGCAAAATTGACAAGGCTTGTGCCACACTCTTGACTATGTTCACCCTCTTACTCCAATCAAACTTAGTAGCTTTGTTATGATATCGTAGAACACAAAAGAAGTTTCCCTTTGTAATGTACTCATATGTCAAAAACTTGTATTTCTTTGTGCAAACAACAACATAAAGCTTTACAGCATTAATATGACATGTTTTAGACAGTACAAGAACCCCATTTTGGAACTCTTTCTGATGGATGCAGAATATTTTTCAAAGAAAAAAGACAATTGTTTTTACTACGTTACTGGAAAATGACCCAAGCATCATCATCAACAAATCTTAGATGTGTTTTTTACGTTGTACTTATAGATTGATTCTAAGAAAGTTCCGCTTCAGAAAAACATTCAACAACAAGATCAATTATCTCTCTTTTTCTATAAAAGTTCTAACGCAATTTAGACCACAATGCTATCATTATTTTCAAAAACAAAATATTCATCATAAGTTTGAGTCATAGAAAAAAAAACAAAAAACAAAATAAACAAAATAAAACAAAAAAAAAAAAAACAAAATCCTCGCGATAAAATTAGACCCAATTTAGTGATAAGAAATTCCGATGCTCTTAACTCAACAATAATTGCTTGCTTCAGTGGCTGGCACGAAGCTGCCAGCAATCGCAATGATTTTAAACAAGATCAAAGGCAATAGGTGTTTACAATTTTTATCTTATTATAAATTAAGAAGAAGAAGTGTTGGTTAGGTTCTAATTAAAAAACGAACGCCATTTGTGAAAACGGGGTTGAGGTAGGGTTATGCTTATAGAGTTTGTATGTGATTTCATTTGCTGGTTTCCAATGCCAATAAAATATTATTGGTTCCATTAATCTGAAATAGTAAAGCGGACAGCTACTCTGACCACAACTGACTGATAAAATACAACCATTTTCATATATTTATGAAACCATGATCAACTGCCACATTCATTAATATATCGTGCATCTATTACTACTATCTATTTCATCAACCAAAAACATTTCTACGTTTTTAAGTTCTGCAATGGAACCTTCATGAAAAGATTGATAATAGTGTCTTGCAAGCATGAAATTCTTCAGATACGAGTTTCATTGTAGGCTATCTAGACTTTGGCTTGGAATGTATGCTTGTGAATGAAACACAAATATTTAAGTCGGTTTATTTTGTGAATATAAATATTTAAATTGAATGAAAACAGAAATATTAATTTTGTGAATGTAAAATATTTTTGTTTTGTGAATGTAAATAGAAATATTTAAATTGTGAATGAAATAGAAATATTTGATGAATGTAAGCTTCCAGTTTTTCACCCTGAGGAGGATTCTCGCCTGGCGGGGGATTCTCCTACTGCCTCTAAATGAATGCCTGGATGGTATGGATTAATGCTCGAAGTGCTTCCTCTACTCCGCCTTATTTGCTATAGCTTGCATTCACAAGCTTACATTTACCAACTTAAAAACTCGCGTCTGAACTAAAAACATTTCTAGGTGTTTAAGTTCTGCAATGGAAATATCATGAAAAGATTGACATTAGTGTCGAGTTTCAATGTAGGCCATCAAGACTTTGGTTCGGAACGTAAGCTTGTGAATGACATGGACATATTTAACAAAATGTAAATATTTAATTGAATGTAAACAGAAATATTTTATTTTGTAAATATAAAATATTTGTGTTTTGTTAATGTAAGTAGAAATATTTTAAAATAATTGTTATGCAAATTTTAATATTCGTAAATGTACGAGGATATTGTAGAATAGATTATGAAGCTTACATTCACCAACTTAAAAACTCTTATCTGAACAAAAAACTATTTCAAGGTTTTTAGGTTCTGCAATGGAAACATTATGAAAAGATTGACATTAGTGTCGATTTTCATCATAGGCAGTCAAGACTTTGGTTTAGAATGTAAGCTTGTAAATGACACATAAACATTTAACAAAACGTAAATATTTAAATTGAATGTAAACAGAAATATTTTATTTTGTGAATGTAAAATATTTTTATTTTGTGAATGTAAGTAGAAATATTTAAAAGCAATCGTTGTACAAATTTTAGTACTCACAAGTGTACAATTTTATTATAGAATATATTATGCAAATACAAGGTTGATTCCATAGAGATTGATAAAATATTAATCTAATTTCAAATTCAATTTAATTCTAATCTAGTTAACGAAATTTAAAAATTGAAAATGAACTAAAACTAAAAATAATAATAATAATAATAATAATAACCGGATAGAATTAATTTGTAAAGCTCAAGCAATGGAGGAAAAATCTAAGGTCCAGATTTCACCATTATCAACTTGTAATATTTTGCTATTCAAAATATTATTTTTAAAATTAAACAAACAACTTATAAATCAATCTATTATTTTCTCATGATTTATCAATTAAACTTTAAAAATAAATGTTTTGTAAATTCTTACTTCAAGACTTCAAATTTATAAGATCTAAACATTGCATGTATCCAATGTTTGAAAAACATATAATGAAAAATCTTATGTATAAATCTTTTCAATCCAAAGTCAAATTAATAAATTATTTTTTGTAACTACCAAAAATGCATGATATTTAACGTGAAACAATTTTATTTTATTAATTAATGAAATTAAGAATTATTTAAATATTTAAAAAAAAATGTAAATAATATTCTGATAGCCAAATTATTATAAAGTTAATAAAATTTCATTATACACGTCAAAAAATAAAATTAAACAATCATAATGATAACGGGAACAAAACGAATATTAAAACCCAGCATGTTGTCTAATTCTTGACTGCAATTGAGGTATGAATTCATGCTGAAATAGCTCTCAAATCTGCTCCAATTTCAACTCAATACAGCCGGTTTTTGCTTTTCGTCTTCTGGCCGCAAAGAAGCCACTTTCTCCAAATCTGCCCAGCTCGTCTCTGTTTTTCCCTCCAAGCTACTACCGTTGCTCTGCTTCTTGTGCCAAGACTGCTGCTGCTGCTCTGCTTTGTCTCTGTGTTGTGTTTTCTTCACAAAATTGTTGTTGTTTTGTCTCCATGTATTTTCTGTCAAGAGCTGAACTGCTGCTGCTCTTGTTTTTCTGCTCTAAAATTGTTCTCCTCTTTCACTGCCAGCTGCCTCTTTTATAACCCAAATGCATTTTCTTAACTTTTTCCTCTTTTGTTTCAATTTTGTCTTTTCCTTCTTTTCTTTTTCCCTTGTCTCAACAAATTTCATGATTGCTTCGCATATGTTTGGGCTTTCTAAGCTTAGGTCCTATTGGGCTTGAACTTGAATCTCCTATTGACTTAGATTTTGACTTGATAAAAATTATAATTTGTTCTCATTTAACACACAATTTTTATTTGTTTCTTAATCACCAAAAACACAACTAATTAAAATAAAACTAACATAGAACTGGACTAATAAATCTATATTTAAAGGTGCTAAATATATATAAATTATGGTCATTAGTAATATTTTTTCGAATGTCCTGGGAAGAAGCATGAGTTGTAGCAGAAGCCCCCGCCCACTGAACATCATCTGTAATAGAAACCTTGTGCTTCTTCTTCACTCGCTTATCAACAAGGGTACCAATAGAGTGAAGGGGTGGAAAACGTCTCCTTAGAGATGGGATGTAAGTAGGGGTGGACGTTTTCGGGTTCGGGTTGGGTTGGGTTGTAAATCTCTCAACCCAACATGGGTTGGGTTAAAAATTTTTCAACCCAACTCAACCCAATAAATTTTTCAACCCAACCCAATAATAATCGGGTTGATTTATGTTAAGTTGGTCGGGTTGGATTTAATCCACTACGAAGGCATAAAAAGTTTAGTTAGTAACTTTTATAATCTTAACAATTTGATTACAAATAAAATGAATACAAATAAATATTCAATGATTAAAAATAAAAGATTTAATTAACCACATAAACTATTCTTGATCT
Source organism: Dimocarpus longan (assembly GCA_022984855.1). Taxonomy (NCBI): domain Eukaryota; kingdom Viridiplantae; phylum Streptophyta; class Magnoliopsida; order Sapindales; family Sapindaceae; genus Dimocarpus; species Dimocarpus longan. Next base: position 4,017,831 of record CM041026.1, read on the forward strand.
TTATCTCTAACAAATGTGCTTTCAGAAAAAAAAAGAAAAACTTGGATTTAGAATTAAGGATAGACATTTGTTGGGTTGGGTTGGGTTGGGTTAAAAAATTTTCAACCTAATCCAACCCAATTTAATCTTGAACCCAACCCAACCCATCTCAATTTTTTTAAAGATATAACCCAACCCAACCCGATAAAAAGTGAGCGGGTTGGGTTGGGTTAGTCAGGTTGGGTTAGAGATACCCACCCCTAGATGTAAGTGGCACCAGACCTCCATAGAGTGCGCGTAAGGTTGGCAGTTGTTCTTCCTCTATAGGCACTGGTTCTCCAAAGGCATTTCCTGCAAAAGGATCAATTACTTGCAGCTTCAGGGCCAAATCTATAATCTTAATAGCTTGGGTTTTGATGTGCTTCTCCTTTTCAAAAACTTGTCCAGGAGAAACCGATTTTTGTTCGATTCTCAACATGGGGAATCAAACATGCTTAATTTAAGAGTTGAAACTGACTTGAAGTGAGCACAATTGATTCGATTCTCTCCTAAATTGACAGTGGGGTTTTTAACCAACAACAAGCACATTCATGTAACTTCAAGATCAAAATTTATATTCCAATTTAACAAAACTTTTGAATTCGAATCTCACTTAGAAGCTCAGCCAAGCAACAATCAACATTCAACAATGACCACTGCAAACTGACATGCAACAAAACCGAAAAAGAAGAGAAAGAGAAAGCTATTTACAAGAGGCGATAGAGACAAAACAATGACAAAGGAGTACGACAACCAAGATGAACGATGACTGGCTGTGACTAACTACAAAGAGGAAGAAAAAGAATGAAATGGAGTTTGTTGAACCGCAACTGGCTATAAAGAAGAAGAATCAAAAAGAACGAAATGGTGAGACCTATAAAATGGTGTTTTGATTTGCTGCATATGAAGAATAAGAAGAAGAAGGAAATAGTGTGACCTAATGCAAAAAAAGAAGAAAAAGAAGACACGATGACTCGCTACACACACAGACATGATGTCTGGCCTACAAAATAAGGATTTAGGGTTACAATTTATAAATTCACATGTGCCCTTATAAGGTCGAATATTTCAATTCTGGATACCAAGAATTGAACCAAATCAAAAAAGAATCGGTTATGCACATGTAAAACCGAACACCCTCCCATTTCATCACATAAGCCAAACTAAAAACGCTCAGGTTTGGTCGGTTTGTTCAGTTCAGGTCATGTTTTTTTGCCCACCCCTACCTATAAATGTATATAAATGAGTTTCATTATATGATTTTAGGTTGATAATTGAGATTATTTTGTAAAGTTATTTTTTATATTGGGATAAGCAGAAGAGGTAAGTAAATCTTATACATTACATTAATATATATGATGTGTTAGACTTCAAAATTACCTTGATTGGTCCTTTTAAACAATCAAATGAAACCTTGAACCTTTCAATGTTACTTTTCAATATTATATTCTATTTAAATGATTTTACATTCTGAAATATATCTTTTGTATATTAATCAATTGTATTAACAGGATTGTCTTCTTATTTAAAAGTATGATATGTTCTATCAAAAGTATTCCTTCGTAGTTAAAAAGTATGATATGTATTGTAATCATAATTGTAGTGAAAATGTTTTAGCTCATTCGTCTATAGTTCATTTAATTGTATTGGCCTAGGCACTAGGATTACAAATATCATAATTATATAGTATTGGTCTAGTTGGAATATTTATTGTTATGCAAAGTTAATTGTGCGTAGGGCCAAGATTGTAAGTGTCATAATTGTATTATATTATCCGGGTCACCGAAATTGTAAATGACATTATGTGACCAAAGTCACTTCCGACTTTTTTTCTTAATTCTTATATTGTATGTTATTCGTTACTTTTCACTTTAGTTTTAACTATTGAATGTTTTCTATATCGTATTATTAAATGTTTTATTAGCTTCACTATATTCGCATTTATTTCAATTGCCATAAAATTATAACTTTATTTTTACTACAAAGTTACATTATAAAGTTAAGGTATTTCCTTCCTATTACATGTTATATCATAATGTATAATGTTTACCTATTGAGTTGACGACTTACCTCTCATCTCTACGATTAGTAGGTTTTATTTGTTTTGAGGGACTACTTCGAGTTATTGGTGTTACTACTTCGAGTTATTAGTGTTGCTTGGTTGAGGATTTTAGTTCTAGTGTTACAATTATTTCTCTTGCTATTATTTAATTAGCATTTAAGTTTGTTTCATTTGTTAGGACTTAAATGTAATGATTGATTTTGAATGATCACGAATTTGAGTTATTTGAGACTTTTATTAAGATGTTAGTATAGATTTTTGTTATTGAATTAAATGCTTTGTGGATTATTCATTAATTGTGTTTTTTAAGTTTTGGAGATTTAAGTGGTCGATTGAACATTTCATTATATTGGTTTTTATATCAAATTAGAGTGTTACAAAGAGAGATGAAGCAAAAGAAGTCCCTTGGTTTGTATTTCCTCAATTAAAAATACTGGGTCTAAAAAAACTATCAAGACTTAAAAGTTTCTATCTAGGAGTATATATTTTCAATGGCCTATTTTAAAAAAGTTAACACCGTGGAGGAGTGGTAAAGTGGAGAAAATTGTTTGTGAATTTCTGTGCCATGGGTAGAAGCCAACATGAGATCGCAAGTGGACAACCTTAAAAGAAGGTATATATAGGCCCTAACGACTTTCTTTTTTTTTTAATTTTTTGAAATACCACATGTAATATAAACACTATCTGTCACCAAATCATCCTTGGTATAAACCCTAACAACTTACGTTTATAATATGTCTGCAAACATGTTACAATAGTCCTTCGTCCAAAATTATTGTGTTCTAAAACATGGTTTAGAATGACTACATCTAACTTTAAATAATTAAGTATACTGAAAAACATGTTTGGAATGACCACATCTAACTTTAAATAATTAAGTATACTTAACTGTGTTTTAGAACATTGCCTTAATTTTGATAGAATTAAATTATATTATTTTTTACAGATAAATAAAAAAATGATAAAAAGACTATAATACCCTTCATGTTTGAAATAAATTTTAAAATAAATTAAATAAAAATTAAAAAATAATAATAATAAAGGTGGAAATCCAAATTGGATCTTTTGAAAATAGACAATAGAGATCCAATCTAAAAACAGCTAATCTAGCCAAATCTTCATCAACAAAAAGAAAATAACAAAATCAAAATTAAAAAAAAAAAAAAACACAAAACAAATCAAAACAAAACAAGAGTGAACATAAATCCATAATCAAACACTCAAATGTGAAACATAAGTCAATATTTAAACACAAACTCATAATCATCTATTAGGGTTATATGCCCTAAGAGTTTGTAATTTATAAATATTTAAATTAAATAATAAATAAAATATATTTTTATTCAATTTATATGCATTTGTGAAATGTTTGTTTCATACAAATATTATGTAACATCCATAATTACTAATGTAATCTCAAACTAAGTATATAAATGTTATATATAAGAAAATTTAGTTTGAGATCAGTAATCTAAAGAGTTCGTAGAAAGCAAACAAAGTTAGGTACTTTACTCGTGGGAAATTTACAGTCGCGGTCCATTTTGTATTTGATACGATGATCTTATCCGAGATTGTTCATATGGCGACATAAAAATTGAGGCACCTTATATAATATAAATTATATAGGACTAGACCATTATAAAATGAATTTCTTATTAATATCCGTTAAATAAATAAATTTATTTTTATCAACTAGATAATCATATGTGTATTGATTTTAATCCTGAGTGTTTTATAGATTCCTATTCGTTGAGTCATATCTTTTAATTTATATGAGTGAGATTGTTATAGATTTACGATCAATAAGCTTCGTATTTTGGAGATGTGATTTAATAAATGGCTGAGAACATTTTACATAATAGTGGAATCCGCTCTTTCTTACGAGAAGTAGATGAGTAGTTCCCTTAAATATTGATTTGGATCTTGAACAATAAAAATGCTCAACTTTCTATTTGTAAATAAATGAAAAGATAAATTTTTAAGTTGTTATGAATATATTGTTCATTAGAGAATCAATGGTATTTAACATAATAAGATATAATTAGAGAGGTATAACGAACTTTAATGACCTAGCTCTAATTATAAAAACTCGTGGAGAATTGAACAATATGAAATGATTAAATCGATGGACATTAAAAATTTAAATAGTATAAAACATCTACAATTTTGAGAGTGCAACCTTAAGTTTTTAGTTGAGTAACTTTAAGGTTAATAATAATGAATTATTTAATTAAAGAGTTTAATTAATAATTTTGATATTATTGGAGCTCAAATTGTAGATCCATTTAATCCCCTTGTTAGCTCATAACCACATAAAGAAACAAAGGAAATAACATAATTGGATTGTCCAATTATATGTGTACATGTAAATTTCATGAACACATTTACGAATAATTTAAATACTTTGATTATTTAAATATATATAATTATATAATTAATTGTTAATTATTTAATTATCCGTAGAAGTTATAGGTTCAATTTAAATGACGTCATTAAATTATTTATGATTTAAAATCTGTTATGGATAAAATAGCGATCAGAATAGTCTGACCCAGACAGATCTACAGTGCAGGCTCAGTGGACCAGAAACCCATTTATCCGTCATCCCTCCGGTCCATTCTCCTGTCAAAAGGGCCCGTTAGTGAGCATTTGTCGTGACCGCTGATCGCTGTCGTTCAGCCTGACCGTTGATTCTGACCGTAGGCACCTATTCTGAAAGCTGGCTTTGACTGTTATCTTCTCCGCCGTTCAGATCGCCGATTTCTCCGTCAGCTTTGTTCGCTCGGATTGACCGCTGTTCCCGATCGCTAACCGTTGGCTCTCATCGCTCATTCTGGCCGCTGTCCGCCAGTCGGAACTGATAAGCCTGCTCGCCAAATTATCCGCCACGATTGACCGTCTGCCTCTTCGCCAATCCCGCCTGACTAAAGTATTCACCAAGAGGAGTCGTCTGTCAGAAATGTTCAACAAGTCCTTCCCGTCCAAGATGGTCTGGCTGAGCTGATCGCTAATCTCTGAGCGTGGCCGCGTACCGACTCCTTCACTCGTGATATCGCCCGCCTCACTGCCCTAACCAGCTACAGACATCCTGACTCATAGTCCGCCTCCTCGACTCTCCAGATAGCCAGATTTATCAGAAGTTCACTTGTTCTTCCAGCTGACTTGGTACTTGGTCTGCTGGAAGATCCGCCTTCGCCTTGCTCTCGAGAATCCCGAGTCAACAGAAGTCAACAGCGCCATGCAGAGTACAGTTCCAAGGCGAGCCATGCACGCTACATCCACCAGAAGTTGTGATCGTGATCTCGATAGCCCATTATGACAAATCCGACCCAGTCATCAGAAATCTCCCTTGGGCAAACCTCAAATGCGACAGATTCAGCCGCATTTAATGTATTTTCAGTCGCATTTAATGCACTGTCAGCTGCATTAATTGAGATTCCGGCTCATTAAATGCTATTTTTCATTGTAACTGTAGCTAACTGTTTGCTTTTATCTTAATCTGCTTTACTGTAGCATGTCCCATCCCTCTATAAGTAGGGGACGATTTACACTGTAAAAAGGATCCCAATCTCTGAGTGTCGTTACTCTGTCAAAATAGTGAGAAAGTGAACAGTGGATGTAGGCATCTTTTTGGGCCGAACCACTCTAAAAATCTTCTGTGTCTTCTCCTCCTCGCCTCTAATCTCTCTACCTCATTCTTATTGCTTTGCATGCATTCCATTATCCGTTCGAAACTGTAGTTTGGGCCCAAAAACAATCTCGTTGACTAAGGAAACCATTTTTCGATGTTAACATTTTTTGCGCTAGAAGGAGGGACTCATCTTCAATTTCGTCGCCTTTCTATCCGTTAGCTTTCATAGCTCGTTCTTCACTTGCCATGGTTAGAGGGAGGGTTCCTAGAGATCTCAACGCAACAGAAAACCGCCAAGAGGCTTCAAACCAATAGCAGGCAATATCTACTGGAGGAGTATCCAATACTGGTGTAGGGACGTCTAACGTGCCCATGACGGGGGACGCTCAAGGTATACCCCCTCTCCCAACCCGCCAACCTACATTTAATACTGTAGGAGGAGATGCCATGCAAACGTTATAGCGACGACAGGAGAGGCTAGAGAATACCGTCGCAGAGTTTATTGGTGAGGTTAGGACTCTGTTCCGGGATCGAGCTCAGCCTCCTCAAATTCCTCCTCAGGCCGTCCCAGGAAGAGATATACCCCGTGGGAAGCACGCAGAAGACCCTGATATGAACAGAAGGGGTGTCGGAGAGTTTGAACGAGAATGGTCTGTCCATTCCTTCAGCGTGCATTCTAGTGCTCGACTTCCATGGGACCGCAATGAGCATGGGCAGGAGTAGGCAGGCCGTAATCATGATCAAATCCCGGTCCGCATAGACAGAATAGGGTTAGAACCTAATGCTAGGGGACAGGGGGCCAAGAACGACCGATCCCCAAGCAGGAGGGACAAACATTCCGCGGCGAAGAGAAAATCAGCAGGTTGCTAAGAAGGCCAGGGATTGGCGAAGATCGGGAAGCAGTCGGGGACTCGAGCGGCCACGGTATCAAGGGCGTTACAATACATACAACTCCCTGTCGGATACCCAAGATCGAATATATGCGACTGAGAAGAAAAGGGAGAATTTCGAGCTGTCGGCTCCCCTTCAAGGCCCCGAAGGACGGAGAGACAGGAACAAATTCTGCGCTTATCACAATGATATAGGGCACAATACCGCGGACTGCTGGGCGCTCAAGGATGCTATTGAGGAAATGATCAGAAATGGCCGTCTAAGGGATTATGTTATGAGACCCCCGAGGTGACCATCCCAGCAGCAACGTCCCCGTCAGCGTTCAGAAGATCCGCCAGCCCAAAATCAGTCGGAGCCGGATCCTACTTAAGGGCCTTCTGTCAGAACTATCCATACCATCCATGGGGGACCTTCGAGAGTAGGAGAATCCAACAGAGCCCAGAAGCGATTTGTGCGTGAAGCTAGACACGTCCAACCGGCAAGACAGGGAGAGACGGGAGGACCTGCCAAGAAAGCTAGGAAGGTATCGGAGGACATCGTATTTACTGATGAAGACACGCGGGATGTCCGCCTCCCTCATAATGATGCCTTGGTAATCAGGGCGCGCATCGAAAACTCAATGGTGAAGAGGATCATGATTGATATTGGCAGTTCCGTGAATGTTATGTACAATGACTGCTACGATCAGATGGGGATTGGTGACGATCAGCTAAAACCATCCCCTGAACCCCTTTACGGTTTCACTGGAGACTCGGTCATCCCTACTGGATAAATTAAATTGCCTTTGACCCTCGGTGACACCGCGTGCCAGTCCACAGTGCTGGCAGACTTCCTCATCATCAACTCTCTTTCAGCATACAACGTAGTAATGGGGAGGCCTGCGATGAACGATCTTGATATGGTTGTCTCTACCAACGCCCTCACAGTGAAGTTCCCAACTCCCGATGGGGTAGGATGCGTGCAAGGCGAGCAATCCATGGCTCGTCGCTGCTACTTAGACGCGATCAGAAATGGGGCCCAAGGGAAGAAGGCAGAGGTGATTCCGGAGCGGGAGTTACAAGTGATCACTTTGTCAGGAATCAGTCACGACTTGGACCCCAGGGAGTTTGACGCGCATCAAAATACTGGCCCAGTAGAAGAACTTAAGGACGTCCCGGTCGCTGAAGCAGATACGTCAAGATGTCTCAAGCTGAGTAGAAGCTTGATCCCGAAGGTAAGGTTCCAGCTGATTAATTGCCTCAAGGGGAATGCAGATATATTCGCCTGGAACCATAAGGATATGGTAGAGATTGACCCGAATATGATGACTCATAAGCTGAACGTTGACCCCCGCCATCGGTCAGTCTGCCAGAAGATGAGACAAATGAACCAAGAACGCAGTAAGGCTTTGAAGGAGGAAGTGGATAAGCTTCTGGCCAACAGGTTCATCTGCGAAGTCCAGTATCCAAAATGGGTAGCTAACCCCGTGCTGGTGAAGAAGAAAAACGAAAAGTGGAGAACATGCATAGACTTCACGGACCTGAACAAGGCTTGCCCGTAAGACAGTTTCCCTTTGCCCAGAATTGATCAACAGGTGGATGCGACAGCGGGGCATGAACTCCTTAGCTTCATGGACGCTTACTCAGGATACAACCAGATCCCCATGGACCCCAAAGACGAGGAATGCACATCGTTCACAACTGACCGAAGGTTGTACTGCTACAAGGTAATGCCTTTCGGTCTGAAAAATGCAGGAACCACTTACCAGAGATTAATGAACAAGATATTTGAGGAGCTAATCGGGAAGAGCATGGAAGTATATGTGGACGACATGCTCGTCAAAACTAAGGAAGCTGTTGATCACGTTCGGGACCTTGAAAGAATGTTCCAGATCCTGAGGAAATATCAGATAAAACTCAACCCTCTCAAGTGCGCTTTCGGGATTTCCTCAGGTAAGTTTCTAGGTTTCATTGTGAACAACAGGGGGATAGAAGCCAACCCGGAGAAAATCCAAGCTCTGCTGGACATGAGGTCGCCAAGCAATGTGAAGAAGATTCAGAGTCTGAACGGCCAGATAGCGGCCTTAAGCATATTCGTGTCTAAGGCCTCCGACAGGTGTGCTCCATTCTTTGAAATGCTGAAGAAGGCCAGGAACTTCAAGTGGACTGATGAGTATGAAGCTGCCTTCATACAACTGAAAGAGTACATAGGGCGTGCCCCGCTACTAACCAAACCAAAAGAAAGGGAGATTCTGACCGTCTACCTGGGGGTATCCCAGCACGCTCTGAGCGTAGCCCTAGTAAAGCAATAAGAAAACGGAGCTCAGGTTCCAGTATACTATGTGAGTAAGAAGCTGGTTGAGGTGGAAACCAGGTACACCCCGATGGAGCTGTTAGCCTACTGTCTAGTGATGGCGTCCGAAAAACTGCGTCCTTACTTCCAGGCGTACAAGATCGAAGTCTTAACCAAGTACCCTCTAAAGCAAATCCTTCAGAAGCCAGACACCTCCGGCCGACTCATCAAATGGGCCATCGAACTCGCCCAGTATGACATCGAATTCAAGCCAAGACCAGCGATTAAGGGGTAAGCACTGGCAGATTTTATAGCTGAATTCACCGGACTCGTGGACGATCAAGCTGAAACTTCTGAAGGGCCGTACTAGGAACTCTTCATGGACGGATCCTCCTATGAAAGGAGCGCTGGAGTTGGAATTCTGTTGATCAATCCTGATGGGGGTAAGTTTCTCTGTGCCCTCAAATTTGGCTTCAGAGCGACTAACAATGAGGCGGAGTATGAAGCACTACTGGCAGGGCTCCGCCTAGCCAGAAGGATGCAGGTTAAACGACTTAGGATTTTCAGCGACTCGCAGTTGGTAGTCTGCTAGATAAAGGGTGAATATCAAGCCAATAGATCAAAAATGGCAGCTTACCTACAGGAGGTTCAGAGATTACTGGGGGCTTTCGAGGCATTCGAGTTGAACCAGATCCCGCGTGCCCAAAACTCCCATGCAGACGCACTGGCTCGTCTGGCAACCGCTCAAGATACGAACTGCACTGAAAACATACCTGTGGAGTTCCTACCTAAACCAAGTACCAAATCCGGCATGGAAGTGATGGCTCTGACAGTGGCGGATGGATCATGGATGTGCCCGCTGGTCAATTACCTGCAAGAAGGGAGACTCCTAGAAGATAAGATGGAGGCACGCCGTCTGCGTATAAGGGCAGCTAGGTACTGTATATACGGTGACGTTCTTTATAAGAGGGGCCTCTCCGCCCCCCTGCTCAGGTGTATTGATGAGCCGGAGTGCACGGTCTTGATGAGGGACATACATGAAGGGCATTGTGGCAACCATGCTGAAAGGCTCTCCTTAGCCCAGAAAGCGCTCAGACAGGGTTTTTACTGGCCGACAATGAAGCAAGACGCCATCGATTTGGTAAGGAAGTGTGATAAATGCCAGAGATTTTCCAAGATTTCCTAGGCACCTCCAACTTATCTCCAACAGATGATCAGTCCATGGCCCTTCGCCATCTGGGGCATGGACCTAATTGGACCTCTCCTAGTGGGTCGTGCGAGGTGCAAATACGCTGTTGTGGCCGTCGATTACTTTAACAAATGGGTAGATGTAAAGGAGCTGGCCGAGATCTCCACGACGAAGATTGAAAAATTCGTGTGGGATAACATAATCTGCAGGTTCGGCATCCCTCAGCAGCTGGTGATAGACAACGGGACCCAGTTCACAAACGAACAATTTCAGGAGTTCTGCAGCAGTCTTGGCATCGTCAAAAGCATCTCCGCGGTAGACCACCCGCAAGATAACGGTCAGGTGGAAGCGGTCAATAAAATCATCAAACAGATCCTGAAGACTAAGCTTGAGGCTAGAAAGGGAGCGTGGGTTGATGAGCTACAGAAGGTGTTGTGGGCCTACCGTACCACCGCCTGCAGTACTATTGGGGAGACCCCCTTCTCAATGGTTTACGGATCCGAGGCCATGATTCCAGCAGAATTCGAAGTCTACAGTCACCGCAGGGCAAGCTTCAACCTTGATGATAACAACCAGCTCTTGGCCGCCAGCTCAGACTTACTCGAGGAGTCGAGGGAAGCTGCTCAGGATGGCCGTCTACCAGTAGAGGATGGCCAGGCATTACGACAAAAGAGTCTAGGTACGTCAATTCAAACCAGGTGATCTTGTCCTACGAGAAGTCCTACCCGGTGCTCGCAAAGCAAGCGAAAGAATGTTGGGACCGAACTGGGAAAGACCCTATGTGATCCACGAAAGCCTGAAGAACGGAGCCTACCACCTGGCAGACACGAACGGGGCAATTCTACCAAGGGCTTGGAACGCCATCCACCTGAGAACATACTATACCTGAATGCTGTATTTTTATTTGCTATTGCTATTCTATCACATATGTAAAGCAAGCCATGTACAGATGTAATGAGAATTGTCTATCAATTATGATGAATTATTGCTAACATCAAATGCCTACGTGTGTTCTTATTTAAGGTACACCACTACGAAACGGCAAAGCGTCAGCTTAAAGCTCCAACATCTGATGGCCCCAAGGGGCAGGAGGGGCTAAAACGGCCACGAGCCCACGCACCTAATTGTCGATAGTCGACTGGCCTCCCCCTCCACCTTCGCACGCGAACAAAAATAAAGGGCTAGATCGAAGTGACACTCGGCCCGTTCACTCCATTATGCTGTAGATGCTCAGGCTACAGTCTTGTGAGCGCAGTCAAGGTCTCAACCTCTACAACTCTCGCTGTAGATGCTCAGGTATAACCTTGTGAGCGCAGCTGGAGAGGTTCACTCCATTATGCTGTAAATGCTCAGGCTACGGCCTTGTGAGCGCAGCCGAGGTCTCAACCTCCACAACTCTCGCTGTAGATGCTCAAGTATAACTTTGTGAGCGCAGCTGGAGAGGTTCACTCCATTATGCTGTAAATGCTCAAGCTACAGCCTTGTAAGCGCAGCCGAGGTCTCAACCTCCATAACTCTCGCTGAAGATGCTCAGGTATAACCTTGTGAGCGCAGCTAGAGAGGTTCACTCCATTATACTGTAGATGCTCAGGCTACAGCCTTCTGAGCGCAACCGAGGTCTCAACCTCTACAACTCTCGTTGTAGATGCTCAGGTTTAACCTTATGAGCGCAGCTGGAGAGGATTATTGTACCGAATAACTCAAGTTCCTGCTTTCTGAACGCAACCCTTCATCAACTCCGACAGTGATCAGGAAAGACACCTCGTCGACCCACCTATTCTCCATCAGATTTCTTTTCTTCTCCAACACACTCATTATTATCTATCTTGCCTTCTATCATGCTTATATACATATATTGGAAGTGTTATGACCACGTATTATGGGATCAAAATTATTCATCCATCTTCGAGGATTCTTTTCTGCCCCTCAGATTATTATGTGTATTGAGGGTCATCCGTTGGATATCGTCCACAACCCAAAGGATTACTTTCCTTATTATACCTCCTCGAAGGTACATATAGGGGCAGTCAACCCTTTTATTATTCTTATTTGTTGTTTATCTTGCAGGGTGTACCTATTCACAATCTACCATGACTACACGCATATGAAAATAAGAAAGCGATAGAGCAAATTGAAAGAAACCCTACTGAGATAATGATCAAACGATAGCTACAGATTGTTCCAAAAATAGGACAAAAATAACAACTACAACCATTTTAATGTTCAAAAATGAGTCTCATTGACAGCAAGGGAAAATATTAAAATCATTTGTCTCAAGAGGCTTTGGAGGAACTGGCAGAAGTATCCGCAGGATCTTTCGAAGAGCTGGAGGGAATGTCCTTGGGATCTTTACTACTGGAGGCTCCCTGAGAAGATGAGCTTTGTCCCCCATCCTTTGCCAATCCTTGAGGAGCTGAGGAGGAGCCGCCCTGGGCTAGTGGGGCACCAATCTGAACAAGCGGCGGGTCGAAAACCTTCTACGAAGCTGGAGGGATTGTCTCTTTCTGGGTAGCTTGTTCGACCTTCATCTAGGCATCTCTGGCAGCACGAGCCTCGTATTTCTTCACCTCCTCCATTGCCTCCTTCCCAAGGTACGAGTAATCTAACTCAGGATGATGTAGCCACGAAGTGTACAGGAACTTGCTGCTTGTCTTTTTAGTGGCCTCCTTCCAAGCTTGTTTGGCCTGGAGGTCCGCCTTGCGATACGCTTCCTGTGCCTGAGCAAGCTTATCCTTCACCACGGTCAGATCTTTCTCGGTGTCATCAGCCCGTTTCTTCTGGAGGATAGCCTCCTTGGTGATCTTGTCTACATCTTCGGTGGCTTTCGCGAGTGAGGAAGAAGCAGCAAGCCGAAGCTTCTTCTCCTTCTCCACGATCTTCTCCGCGTCCTTAAGTTTCTGCTCCAGCTCAGAGATAGTCTTCTCAGTAGTCGCGGACCCCTCTTTGAAACTCTAAACCTCCGCCTCCAGCTCCCTGTTCGCCTCCTCAAGAGCAGCCTTATCCCCAGCCAGGTCGGGGAAGTCCCGACGTATCTTCATCATGGCCAGCAAAGCCTGAGGAGACATCATATTAACGGCGTATATGAGTATGGAATGTGATTACAAAGTAGTAAACAAAACTTACAAGCACGTTGCAGCGCGCAGCATAGTCAACCAACTGGTCGCCACGAATGTGCTTCTGATAGACATCCGGCTTGCTAGGGCCCAGTAACGCTGGCAGCCGGTCCAGCAAGTCGTCGAAGTACTCTCCCGCATTGGCCTCAGGGGTTGGCCCCTCGTTGGTCCCTCCTATCATGGCCACCTTCTCTTTGCCCTTGCCCTTGGATCTCAAGCGCTTAACAGGGGGCTCTAAGGCCTCCTCGTCCTCCTCTTCGGCCTTTGAAGTTAAAATCCCCTTCCCAACGGCACCCCTTGATGAAGGTACCTGTTTCACGGTCTTCTTCGCCACACTCTTGAACCTCACCACAGGCTGTTTGGCGGACGGAGCAGCAGTGATGACTGACGGATCTGCTGACGAAGCTAGAGGTTCTTTCAAACCCATTATCTCCACCTCGGGCCCTCCTGTCTCAACTGCCGGTGAGGAAGGGGGAGAGACCATTTCGAGATCCACCATTGTTTTGGGTTTCTTGGGGGCTGGGGGAGAAGCGCCTTCTCTGGGTTTTGCGAAGATAGATTTAACTTCCCGACCTTTTCGCACTCCAACATCAAAGGCCAATTTCAGAGGCGTGGTTTCGATTCTGGGTGCGAGCCCGTATCTTCCTAGGAGGAAGTTGGTTGGAAGATTGTCGTCCTCAGGGTTTTTCACCTCGGCGAATCTCTTCAGCACCTTTGTCTCCTCGTCTGTAAGATTGACCACTCATTTGATGAAAGCTGCATAAAGGAATAAAATATGTCAGTAATAATGAGGCATAAAGGTACATGTGTGCGTGCTCCAGTAGCGAGCTGAAATACGCTTACCAGGACCATTGTTGAAATCGAAATGGACAAGTTTCTGTAGGGACAGACAAGAAGCGTAGAACCACCGGGACTTGTAATCCCCTACGTTTGATTTGCCAACCTTCTGTGGCAGAAATGCTTTATAGAGGGAGTTACGGGCGGTTATATAGTAAATGTCGTCCCGTTTAGTGGCGAGAGGATTGGTGGTGGACTTAAAAAAGAAAAGGCTCTGGATTATATTCGATGTTGGTAGCGGAAGGCCATTCTTAAGGAACATGTAGGCCAGGGTGGTTATTTGACCGTAAGAATTCGGTGTGAGCTGAAAGGGGGCTATTTCCAAGTGATTTAACAGGTTTATCAAATATGGGGGAACTGGGAACCTAAACCCCGATTTCACATGTTGGCGATTGATCACTACGAATCCGTCAGGAGGATCAGCCGCATGGTCACGGTGAGCAGGAACTATGACGCGACAACTGAAAGGAAAATGATATGCCTCAACCACAATCTTAAGTTCTTCAAGGTTCATCTGTGAGTCATGTTGGTAAAAGGTCTGATAGGCAAAGGTCTCCCCTCGCTCAGAGGAACTCGTCGCATCCCCACTGCCTTAAGCGGTTGCGCTTGAAGAGTCCCCGCCATGTTGAGGAGATCCCCTCCCAGAGCTTTCTTCGCTAGACATGACCCGATAGTATCGGAGCCCATGGCTTGACATCTACAAAAGAAACAGCCAGTTAGGCCACTGACAGCCAACCAGACTCGAAGAACAAAAGAAGCCTAAATTTGCTAAACCTAAGCGTCAAGCCGTGCGCCTAGGAAGACATAAAGAGGGGGGGGGGATGGGAGCCTCATTCTGTAACATTTCCCCCAGGATTGAAGAAAGAAAGACAAAGAAGCGAGCAAATTACCCTATACTATCACCGGACTCCACCGGACTAGAGGCATTACGGAGGCTATCCGAACCAACTAGTCCAGATCCTCAGGAAAGCAAGTACTACGCCAAGAATGAAAAACAGCAGTAACGACAGCAATGTAAGTAGGTGAAAGAGGTTTTACCTTGAACGCGGTAGTAACCAAAAGTTACAGACGAGAACCATTGAACGGAGATTAAAAATCGAAGCAGAGGAAGAAGATGATGAAGGTTTCTGTGATTCTTGAAAATGCCAGAAGAAGAAGATGAAGGGGCATCGTTCTTTTTAAAATAATTCAGCCCCAGCCGTCGGATCAAGATAGCTGTGTAACCGCCCCCAATCTGACGACGTGGCGCGATTCTCGGGATTTTATCATCATGCAGCATGTCAGTTGAGAGAAATGCATTAAATGCGCACGGCACGTGGTGTGACCTGTAACCGTTGTCTGGGGAAGCTCCACGTGGCCTGGCAATAAAGTGGAATTCAAAAGGTAATGTAACCGCCTTCACCCTGTAACCGTTCCCGCCTATTCTGCTCGCCCTGGAATATATGTCTCATGGTCCTCTTTAAAGTACCAAGAGCCAGAGAGCTTTATGTTATGGATAAAATAGCGATCAGAATAGTCTGGCCCAGCAGATCTACAGTGCAGGCCCAGTGGCCCATAAGCCCATTTATCCGTCATCCCTCCGGTCCATTCTCCTGTCAAAGGGGCCCGTTAGTAAGCGTTTGTCGTGACCGCTGATCGCTATCGTTCAGCCTGACCGTTGATTCTAACTGCAGGTGCCTATTCTGAAAGCTGACTTTGACCGTTATCTTCTCCGTCATTCAGATCGTCGATTTCTCCGTTAGCTTTGTTGGCTCAGATTGACCGTTGTTCCCAATCACTAACCGTTGGCTCTCATCTCTCATTCTGGCCACTGTCCGCCAACTGGGACTACTAAGCCTGCTCGCCAGATTATCCGCCACGATTGACCATCTGCCTCTTCACCAATCCCGCCCGACTGAAGTATTCACCAAGAGGAGCCGTCAGTCAGAAATGTTCAACAAGTCCTTCCCGTCCAAGATGGTTTGGCTAAGCTGATCGCTAATCTCTGAGCGTGGCCGCTTACCGACTCCTTCACTCGTGATATCGCCCGCACTGCCATAACCAGCTACGGACATCCTGACTCATAGTCCGCCTCCTCGACTCTCCAGATAGCCAGATTTATCAGAAATTCACTTGTTCTCCCAGTTGACTTGGTACTCGGTCTGTTGGAAGATCCGCCTCC
Source organism: Dimocarpus longan (assembly GCA_022984855.1). Taxonomy (NCBI): domain Eukaryota; kingdom Viridiplantae; phylum Streptophyta; class Magnoliopsida; order Sapindales; family Sapindaceae; genus Dimocarpus; species Dimocarpus longan. The sequence continues at coordinate 4,034,004 of CM041026.1, forward strand.
GCCTTGCTCCCAAGAATCCCGAGTCAACAGAAGTCAACAGCGTCATGCAGAGTATAGTTCCAAGGCGTGCCATGCACGCTACATCCACCAGAAGCTGTGATCGTGATCTCGACAGCCCATCATGGCGAATCCGACCCAATTATCAGAAATCTCCCTTGAGCAGGCCTCGGATGCTACGGATTCGATCGCATTTAATGTATTTTCGACCTCATTTAATGCACTGTCAGCCGCATTAATTGAGATTCCGGCGCATTAAATGCTGTCTATCATTGTAACTGTAGCTAACTGTTTGCTTTTGTCTTATTCTGCTTTACTATAGCATGTCCCAATCTCTGAGTGTCGTTACTCTGCCAAAATAGTGAGAGAGTGAACAGTGGACGTAGGCATCTTTTTGGGCCAAACCACTCTAAAAATCTTCTGTGTCTTCTCCTCCTCGCCTCTAATCTCTCTACGTCATTCTTATTGCTTTGCATGCATTCCATTATCCGTTCGAAACTGTAGCTTAGGCCCAAAAACAACCTCGTTGACTAGGGAAACCATTTTCCGACGTTAACAAAATCATTTAATATAATGAAATATCTTTTAATTAATGGAAATAGTAATTTAATTTAATTGAAATTAGATTACATATTAAATTAAAATTAAAGAGTTCTAGACCAATAAGGAATTTAATTCCATATTGGATATGAACTACGTTTTCCAATTTAATAAAGAATATAATTTTCTATTTAATTTAATGAAATAAAATTAAATAGGAAATTGTATTCCTTGTTAAATTTGAAAACTCTAACTTGTCATTATAAAAATGGTGTTTATGTTGGTAACAAAAAGAGAGAATTTTTGGCTACTTGAACCACAAACTTTCATTAATTAGAAACATCATATTAAGCAATCTCAAAAGAAATCAAGAAAATTGTTTTTGATTTCAACATAATAATCTTTTATAAAAGATTTCGTGATTTCATTCTTCTAGATTGCACTCAAACACAGTTTCTTTTGTGAAGAGTCATAGTAAGAAAGATTGGGTGGTGAAGAATGTACAAATCAAAATGGATCAATTCAATTTTCATATAAGATAAGATTTGATCTTATTAATTTAATTATTGAATTATTATTACTAGCATTGATCGGACACGTTTTTGTTTAAAAAATAAATAAAATAAAATTCACGTTTCCGCATTAAATTCAAAATCAATTTTTTCCTTCATCATCATCACCATCTACAAAACTAGTTGAGGCCTTTCACTACCACCACCACCGATCTCCTCCCTCTTCCTCCCCCAATTATCATTGCCTTTCTTCCTCCCCAATTATTTGCATAACAAGCTTCTTATTAATAACCCATCTAGGTTCGAACCCAGACCTTCAATCAAGATTCAAACCAATAATGAAGCAGCATCAAGCGACTTCATATGGAGCGATGGCATCAATAACGAAAGAGGAGGTTGCTTTGAGGTGTGAAGCTGGTAGGCCCGATACTAATAAGCATGGATCAGTTGATTGATCAAGAAAGTGTTAGGATTTGGTTTTGTGATAGACAACTCATACAGAGGGGAGTGGAGGCAACTGAAGAACTAGTTAATGATGTGGTATGGTTAGAGGAGGAGACTTGAAAAAGATATGAGTGGTCTCATCAAACCCAAATGATGTTTATTTGTGTTCAAACATGTTCCTAGGAAGCGGCAACGGTTTTGATGAACCCAAATGGTGATTTTGGATTTATGGTTTTGATGGGTTTGGTTTTTGATTTTTGGTTTTAATGTGTTTAGGCTTTTGGTTTTGGTTTTTGGCTTGACAATGTTTTATTAGTGATGGTGGGTTAATGATTGAGAAGTAGAGATGACGATGGTATGTTCATCTAAATGTCCATAGGGATGTTGATCTGCTCATATCTATCTCCATCTCTCCATCTTCAAATAGAGATAGAGATGAACAATTCATGTTAAAATTGGATCTCCATAAAAAAAAAATTCTCTTAAATATTTTTGTTTCGTCTCTACCGTCCATTAAAGATAGATGGTGGAGTAATGGACAGTGGAAATGACATCATTTGAAAAAAAAAATAATAATAATTTAATTTTTTCTTTTTTTATAATTTTCTTTTTATTGTAAATTTTAAAATAAAAATAAAGTCAACAGATAAAAACACTCTCATAATTGTTAAAGTTGACTAATCATTCGCTAACCTACCTAACGGTAGGCAAGCAATGTGTAATAAATATATAAAGTTTACTCTGCTTGACAATAGGCTTTATCTATATAGCTAATTTATAATCTGCTCTTACGGCTAATTATAACATTGACACTTGAGAAAAGAGATGGATGGAAGAAAATTGTTCCATTATTTATGAAATATGGACATGTACAATAGGAAAGAGGTGGTTTCCAGTAGACTGAGGCCTAGCAAGATACAACAAGTAGTTGACGAGAAGTGGTGGGGAATTAAAGAAAGTTGATATAAAAAGAAAACAGAAATGGTATAGGGAGATAGGCAAATAATTCTCTTACCGCCATCAAATTCTAACTCGTGCGTTGGAGAGGCTATGCTGGTAATATGCTGGAGAGGCTACACTAACACCCTGTTACGCTAGCTTTTCTGTGTGTATGCAAGTTTTAAGGATTCGTTGTCGTTGATTATAGAATATAATTCTCGCATCAATAGTAATTCAAAATATTATAAAATTTAACATTTTCACTTTTATTTAGGGATGATGTGGGATGGGATATGCTCTCGAAAATCTCCAAAATTTTCTTCCAAATGAAGATGGGGCTTAAGGATTTGGAGCCTTCCCTACTTTATACATATCAGAAAAAGGAAATGACCTAAGAACGTATTATTGAATTTTGGCAATTTTTATTAGGTTAAATTGTAGAAAACATCTAAAAATGCAAATAATTTCACAAGTTAGTTTGGGTACCATATTTATATTTATATTACGGAATGGCAAATAGAGTTGAACCGGCAAATAGCAGTCTTCTCTGCTATGCTTTATCTTTTCATCAGAACAGCTATATTGTTGCTTCAAAAGAGATGTGTGATTTATGGTGAATCAATAATGAGAGTGTGTAAAAACAGAGTAGAAATTCTACTCTGTTTTCACACACTCTCATTATTTGATCCACTTCGAACTTCAAAAGATTTTCCTTCCTAGTAATATGCAATAACACTTTTCATAACTTCTTTCAAAAGAGGTGAGAGAAACTGGAAAGCCGAGAAACTCTTGCTTGCTTGAAACTTCCCCTTGCTTGCTTGGGCTTCTAATACTGTAACAGTGAATTTGTTGCAACTTGCAGGTTTTGGACTCCTCTCTTGTAGAGGTCCTCTATGTTCTGCTAAAAATTCAGTTTGCATAGAATATATAACAAGAAGGAACATAGTACTAGAAAAAAAATGGGAATTATTCATTGAACCATCCATGATGGACACAAAGCAACTCACATAGAACAAAAGCAACCTAGCACATAGTGAAAGTCATCATCTTTCTAACAACTAGTTTGAAGCACTACTAGACACCAATGAGTCCATTGGAAAAAGGTAAGGCAGGAGAAGCATCAACATTTATTAGTACTCTTCATTTTCGTCGTCTTCTCCTTCAGCAGACTCAGCCCCAACTTCCTCATAATCCTTCTCCAAAGCAGCCAAATCCTCCCTCGCCTCCGAAAACTCTCCTTCCTCCATCCCCTCACCCACATACCAATGCACAAACGCCCTCTTTGCATACATCAAATCAAACTTATGATCAATCCTTGAGAACACCTCAGCCACACTAGTCGAATTGGAAATCATACACACAGCTCTCTGAACCTTAGCCAAGTCCCCACCAGGCACCACAGTCGGTGGCTGGTAGTTGATTCCACACTTGAACCCAGTTGGGCACCAGTCCACAAATTGGATAGTCCTCTTCGTCTTGATAGTAGCCACAGCCGCATTCACGTCCTTTGGCACCACGTCTCCTCTGTACATCAAACAGCAGGCCATGTACTTCCCATGACGGGGGTCGCATTTGGCCATCATAGAGGACGGCTCAAAGGCACTGTTCGTGATTTCTGCCACGGAGAGTTGCTCGTGGTAGGCCTTCTCGGCTGAGATGACAGGCGCATATGATGAAAGCATGAAATGGATGCGAGGGTACGGGACTAAATTGGTCTGGAACTCTGTCACATCAACATTCAGCGCTCCATCAAAACGAAGAGAAGCTGTCAGTGAAGAAATCACCTGAACATTTCATCAAACACATAAATCAGCACTCAATTTACATCAATTTTAACTCACTAAAATCAGTCTCAGTCTCTTTTCTACCTGAGAAACTAATCTATTGAGATTGGTATAAGTAGGTCTCTCAATGTCAAGAGACCTTCGACAGATATCATAGATTGCTTCATTGTCAAGCAACACAGCAACATCAGTGTGCTCCAGGAGAGAGTGAGTGGACAAAACACTGTTGTAAGGCTCGACAACAGAGGTCGAAACCTGAGGAGAAGGATATACTGTGAACCCCAGTTTCGATTTCTTGCCATAGTCCACAGAGAGCCTCTCCAGGAGGAGAGATCCGAGCCCGGATCCTGTACCACCACCAACAGCGTGGAACACAAGAAACCCTTGAAGCCCTGTACAGTTATCAGCTAGCTTCCGAATCCTGTCCAGACACAGATCCACTATCTCTTTCCCAACTGCAAACACACAAGTTCAAATAACAAATCACACGGAGTAAATAAAATAAAGAGCTATTTTCATTCTTACTTCGACAATTAAAGAATCATCATTTTCCCCTCTATTGATCCAAAAAAACATTTCTTCTTTTAACTTCAGTTATCAGTGATTCAGGGAGGTTTTTGATGTTTTTTAAATCGTTAAGGGAAAAAATAATGACGCTGTAAATAAAATAACAAAAATGTGTGCTCTGAAGACACTGTAAATAAAATAACAGAAACGTGTGCTCAGAGGAGAGTGTTAAAATACTTGTGTAATGTCCTCGGGCGAAGTTGTTGGCTGCGTCTTCCTTGCCACTAATGAGTTGTTCGGGGTGAAACAATTGACGGTAAGTCCCCGTCCTGACTTCGTCGATAACGGTTGGTTCCAGGTCGAGAAACACGGCACGAGGGACGTGTTTTCCGGCGCCAGTCTCGCTAAAAAACGTGTTGAAGGCGTCATCCCCGCCGCCGACTGACTTGTCACTTGGCATTTGCCCATCAGGCTGTAAGTAAGGGACAACAACAATTTTAGTGAACCATACAGAGAAATAATAAAATGGGATGGTTTTAGTTGTAGTAAAAGGGAAGTGACCTGAATGCCATGCTCAAGGCAGTAGAGCTCCCAACAGGCGTTACCCACTTGGATACCGGCCTGACCGATGTGGATGGAGATGCACTCTCTCATTTTTTGAGATTGATTTGGTTTGTTGTTTTGAGATTGGAGACAGCCAAAGACGTATACGAAGACGCCTGTGACTTGTTTTTCAAAGGATGAGAAATGTTGAAAATTGGGAGGTTGTGAGATTGATTTTATAGAAAGGGTGACGGTTTCGGAGATTTCAAATTTCAAATGGGTGTGGGATCCAGCTGTTGAACCGTTACAAAAAGGTTTTGAAATTTGAAATTCAAAATTCAAACCATAGAGAGCGGCATAGAAGATGGATGATAATATTGATCCAAGCCCATTTGGACCCAATATTACCCAAGCACACTACTGTTTCAAGCTCGTTTGGGCCTTAAAATTATGATCTGGACAAGCCCATTTGGCACCTCAAGCTCTCATACAATATGATTGTCATGATTTTGAATATCCAAGGGCCTATTGGAGATAGCTTTTGGAAAATACTTTTTAGCTTCTTGAACCCAAAGGTTATTCTAAGAGCTATTTGGATGAAAATTTAAAATTAACTTTTACCGGTCAAAAGCTCTTCAGAAGGAAACCAACCCTTGTGACTTTTGAAAAAATAACTTCAACTTCTCTTCTTCTATGGACAAAAATCAATAGTAAAAGTTATCTCAAACTAGTTTATTAACTCTATAGTTTATACCACCTAATGGTATATAGCACTTATGTCTACACCAATAAGATTGTAAGTTTGAGCATATCCCAACCCCAAACTCCTAAATTATAATAGTCATTTTGTTCTATAAAGTTAATAGTTGTTATAAAAATAAAATAATTATACTCACATCAATAAAATTATAAGTTAAGTCACTTTTATCTCTAATAACTTTCAAATTTGAAACAGTCAATTAATTAATATATGATATTGTATGGTTTACGATTTTTTTTTTCAAAATTTGAAAATTATATGATCAAACAACTTAAATACAACTTGGCGATTGGCTCCTTGAAAGGTTAAGACTACTAATCTAATCTCCTACGATTATCATGAATTTATGTTGTAGGGTCAATTTACAACAAACATAGAGTAAAAATATTTATTGAACTTTGGTGAGAGGATCACTAATTCGCCATCTTCATATACTTTGTGGCCATACCCACATACAACAATGATTAACAATTGCCATGATATTAAAGTAGCTAAACATTATTAGTTTCTAACTTTCTATGGCGTCTTTTTTTATTGCTTTTTGAGCCCATCAATAGTGATAATAATACACATGCATTGTATTTGTATTATTAGTTTGTTACTTTATACTTTGTAAAAGATTTCAATGGCCGTGCTCTCAAAACAGTAAGGCAATTTTAAATGTTAAAATGGTCAAGAAGTCACAGCTTTGGGCTGTCAATGGCGGCTCTGACACTAGCCAGCTCGACCACATTGGATTCTTCTCCTTAAATATATATTTTTTTTTTAAAAAAAAATGAAATTCAGATTTTGGATACATTTTACTGTTCAATGATATGGTATCCAAAATAATGTAATTTAATTCGATTTGGGATCGAATTGCACCATTGTTTTTGGACTCTAATTCAACAACTAATGATATTAATCTTGAAATAATTTGATTGGTAAGAGATTATGATACTTTAACTTTTCCATTGGATCTTAATCATTACTTAAAAACTCCTCTCTTTATTTTCACAACGGGTAAAAATATATAGTACTATAATCTTATCATTCTAAGTCTAATTCTCATTAAATTTGATTAAGTTGGTAGTGTATACCCTCCTCTTTGATGGAACCAACACTCACTAATGTAGAGATTCATCTAAACTAGTTTCTATAAAAATACATCGATATAAGAGGCATACTACTGAACATTAAAGATATAAGAATATTTGAACTATTAGAATTAATTCCACCTTGGAGATAGAGGGACTTAATACAAATTCACAATGTTAATAGATAAAAGATGTATACTACTAAACCAACATCTTATTCTCGTATTCAAATCTCATCAGCCAACAAAATAGAAATAATATTTATAATTTAACCCAACTTAATATCTATAATTTAACCCAACTTTATAGGGGGGCCTAGTCCTGAACTTTAAGCCCAGTTAAGATAATGTAGTCATATCTAGCTTTCTAGGTCCCAGAGATCAAGAATAGGAACTGGTATTTATTAGTACAACCTGGGCTAGGTTTCAGGTTAATGACTATGGGCCATTCCTTGATGTTCGTGGCCCAAACTCCAAAACATAGATTTAAAGGAGTATATATATGTATACTTTTGATGAACTAAAAGCGAAAATTATGCATATTTACAGCTAAGACTTCTACAAACAAAGCAAAGCTTGGGAAAACAGAAGACATAAAGCTTGTTTCTTATTTGTTTTATTAATGTTTTTAATACTGATGCTGCTTCTTTATGGACAAAGCATAGCTACACTTTGTCCACATGTTTTTGTAGTTAAAAAGAAACTTTGAAATGCATTTTTTTTAGCAATGTTGTTGCCAAATATATTATCAATTGTTGGACCGAAAGGATACTACTTTGATTCGAAAATTAGTAGATAGCTTTCTGCTTTTTATGGATTGGTTTTCCATTGAATCCTACTCATATCAGGATATAAATTTATTTATATTAAAATTTCCTAATGAAATCATATATTTTTTTAAATACAAAAAACTATCGGAATTTGCTGAGATCGATCACTGATAGTACTTCTTAGATGACTACTCTCACAACCAGAAGATGATTACTCCTATAATACTCATAATCAGTGATCTGAGATGACTACTCCCATAACTAGAAAATGGTTGCTTCTACAAGAATAAACTCCCATCTACATCTTGTGTTTTAATAGAATAAAAGTGAGACTCTAATTTTTGATTTATTAGGATAAAGGGACATCTTCAATCACTCTTACTCTTACTATGAAGGTGGGTGTGTTACTGAAATGATATACTTGAATTGGAAAGCCTAACATGATCAAAACGGAGTCATTCACAAAACCTTGTAACCAATAATAAGGTGTCCACATGTCAAAAGTTATCTAATTCTTGGTGGTTCTGATCATGAGTTGCTGTTGTAAAAAGAAGCAAAAAAAGGGGGAGGTTAAGGTGTTTGTGGAAAGAATAATTAAGATTATGACCATCCGAGGGTCCCCTCTAATATGTATGCCACTTACTAGATGGCCCATTTCCATTCTCATAAATGATTGTCATGATTTACCACATCATTTCACCACTGTTTAATGGTTTAAATTAAAGTTATTATTAAATTGAAGTTTATTGTCACTCAAATTTTAAATTTCTAGCAAAAATCTCTTTTCTATTAGTGGGGAGAAAAAAATAAAGTGAGAAATTAATTTCAAAAATTATAGGTTTCTAATAAATTTTAAAATTATAAAAATTTAAGTGAAATATATAGAAATCAATGGTATTTATACACAAAATTTAAGGAAAAGTTCATATCTTCTAAGAATACTTGTTCAAACTTTTATATGAATTTTATTAAAACTTCGTCCACAAAACAAGTAGCAAAACTTTTCCCAAATTTAAAGGGGGCATACTAAGACTTTGGATAGCCAATAAAGATTAATAATTAAAGCACATATTTAATAAATAAATTTGAACCCCCCAAAAAAGTAAGTACAATGAAGATATTGATTTGATTTCAAAGAGAAGAAAGAAAGAAAAAAAAAAAAAAAAGACATATACAATATCAATAATGATCATTGCATGTTTTACAGATGAGATTTTGTGGGCAGGCAACTTGGGGATTTTCGATGTCAATTAAGCTGTATCAATTAATCTAATGATTGCGGATTAGGTGGGATTTCTCAAACTTCAATCAAGTCTTTTTTTTTTCTTTGATTATTTATGTTGTTTTGAATAAAATTAAGTGTTAATTAAATTAAATTAAGAGAACCAGAACTCCCTAATTGTGGTCCATTGATGAGGTTAGCCTCCCTGACTGCTGCAGATTGTGAATTGTGGTCCTGGTCCATGAATTTTCTTCCTGTACTTGCATTGGCTTTGCCACTCTTGGCTTCACCTTTTTTGGGTCTCTTTTAATAATGTTTAATTTGAAATTTCATTGTTATTTAATTCCTTAATTGTTTCTTTATTTTGTTGATTATCAATGCAGTAATCAACCACTACTTATTTCAGTTTGGGTAATATGAAACCCTGACTATATTAATAAAAAAATTCAATGTCTTATATCTGATTTGATTTTGCAAAGGCTTGTTCTTATGATCACGTAAATAATGAGTCTATGCACATGCACTCTTGTCCGAAAGGCTGTATACTTCCCTTTTCATTTTCCATTTGAATTTCATTTGTCTATAAACTAATAAAGTGTAGGCAGACTCTTCACTTGTAGTGAGAACTGCTATTAGAACTATGTTTACAATAATTGATCACATTAGATTTCGGTTAACTTCTAAACCAATTAATATCGTAATTTTTCTTTTTTTTAATATTATATCTAACGAAACTTGACTGAGATATCACTCTAAAATGTGGTTCGAAACCTGCTCCTAAAAGAGGAGAGATGTCTACCTATACAATGGTGGAAAAGTTACTCATATAAAATGAGAGTTTTTACGCTCGAACCCCATGACCTTGGCATTGAAGGAACGGGTGAGGGTGGCTACCGCTCAGCTACCCCACTTGGAGCAATATCATAAAATTTTTAAATAATGTAATATGTATCCATCTCTATTTTTAATGGCAGTATCATAATTAAATGGAAAACAATTGTTAATTTGTTATTATTTAGTAAAGTGAGCAATCGTTTTGTATTAAGCATTTCTCTCACAATTAGCTAGGTCAATACAGATCTTTCAGTCTCATGAGCCATATTTGTAAGGTCTTAAATGCTGCATTTATAAGAGCCTTAAAATCAACTTCATCAGATTTTCGGATAGTATGGATAAGAACAAAATTAATAAATTTATAATAACATGGATTTGTTCTTCAGACATTTACATAAATTATTTAAAAAGTGCCAATTCATTTGATATTTAATAAAGAATACAATTTAATATTCTTAGAGCAAAAGATAATAAAGAATTTTTTGAAATGCATTAAATTGATACCTTCTAACAAAAATGAGTTTACATATAACATTCTAAAAGTAATTGTTTTTAATAATGTTTGAGTAACTTACTGATATTCATCAATAATAACTCTTGGATATTCTTCAATAATCATTCTTACAATATATCCAAAGGTTATTGATGAATAAGATTACCTAAATCAATAAGGCAGTTAAACTCAATCTAAGATCACAAACTCATATAACAAGTTCAAATTATAACTCCTGTTGAACATTACAATATCTGGAAAGCACGAAACTATGACCATTGGCCATAGACACTAATGAGAATTTGAACTCCAAATTTTGTGGGAGCAAATAATGGATCCAAACATTCTATTAATTTCACATTGGTCTAAAATAAAAACATTTTAAATACCAATATTAAAATCATTTTCATAGCTTTTATATATATTCGTAAAAACTTTTCAATTTTTTTTTTTAAATTTTAAGTACAATTACACCAACAATTACTTACATCTATTAAAACCACCTTGATAAAATTCTATGAAATGGCCTAGAATACAATACCATATTTATTCTACTCCCTAATAGTAAGGAGAAAACTCATATTAAGTGGAAAAATTATCCTCCAACTAGAAGAACTTATAACTAATTTGCTCATATAAAAGTGGATTAGGAGGTAAATGTTCACTTTTGTGGATATAGGTATTCGAATCCTACGATTGCTTATGAAAAGCAAGCTGGGTGTGTTTGGCCATCTTGCCAGACAATTTAGGAGTGGAAAAAAAAAATCAAATTTTATACAAAAAATGAAATTAATGTTCTACATTGTTGAAAGTAAAATCTAAAATTTTAATTTTTTTTTTTGTTTAATTTATAGTTAAGATCATAAATTAACCAAACGTATAGTTCTTAATTTTCATTGTATTTTGAGATTCAAATTAAAAGTTTGGATGAATGAGATTGATTAATAGTACATAAATTGATCAAACTAATTAGATGGTTAATTGATAAATGACAAGGGATTGAGAAGACAGAAGCACAAGGGTAAAGAAAACTTCTACCTTTTAATGAACCATTACTAATCTCAATTTAGAATAGATAGATTTACATTGACTCACATTGTAACTAATATAAGCGTGAGAAACTTTTTTACAGATTTGAACTGATGGACTTATTTGTTAGTTATCATTAGATTAAAAATCTTAAACTGATATAAAATAATTCGATTATAGTATTTAAGACTTGAAATTTACACATGATATTAATAACAACCAAAAGACAACCTAAACCACAAATGCATAGTCTAACATGCCTAACTAACACAAAACTACATCTTTTTATTATTAAATAAAAATGGAAACTCACCAAAACAGATCTAATGTTCCCGAAAGTGGCTACAACACAACCAAAGCCACTCACTTCTTTTCAATGTTATAGAACCATTGGGGTCCTTAATGACAACTAAGCTTTTAATTTTATTATATGTTTTCATTTTATTTAATTTTACTTTTAGCCTAAAGTTTAGAAACCATAGGGGACCAATGGAAGAACACAAGTACACATGAGTCTTAAAGAATTGGCAGACCATTTCCTTCTATTTGTGACCTTGATAGAACTTTCCAACACCAAGCATCTTCTTATTATTAGTTATATACTATACCTACATCATTTAAATAATAGTTGGTTCATGCAAATGTCTAGCATTTGTGGGGTTTTGTAGCATAATCTTGTTAATTTTATAAAGAAAATAAGACTATTGTTATATATATACATATATATATTTATATATCATCAAAGGTTAGGTAATATTTAAAATAATGGTTTGGTAACACCATTTCTTAGAAGATGCTAGCTAGTCACTAGATACGTCTATACTCCTAGCTAAGATATATAAATGATTTTGTTTTTCTTAAAATTATTTATAGGAAAGTTTGATTTATGATTTAAAAAGCAGATTTAATCAAGATATTAATTTAGGGTATTGCAAAATATTTTGGATTCAATCTCATAAATGATAACAAAATTCAAAAGTAGTGCTTCCTTAGCTTGTGTTTTTTCTTATTTGAAGATTAAACAGTCTAATTTTATTAAAAACTTAAAAACAACTGAAAATTGAATATTAATTGTTATGTTTGTTTTTCTTTTAAATAGAAATTTGAATTGTATAAATTAAAAAATAAGACATATAAATTTAATTTAATTAAGTAAAAAATGAAAAATAATTTTTTATTTTTTTAATAAGTGATTTTAAAATTTATTTACTTTTTATTTGTTTACTTTAAAAAATCAAGTAAAATAGCTTCCTACAACTCATTAAATGCTACGGAATGAAAAGTAAAAAAAATCAAACAGGCCCAATTTATATTTAAAATTGGATTTTAGGATGGCTTGCTTTTAAAATATTTTCAAAATTTCTATTTTAGTTATCAATATTAAAAAGAGTAATGCACTGTTAGTTTACATTTATCGTTCAATGATAAGTCATATTGATTTGTAACTATCATATTATCGACATACCATTATATATATATATTTCAAAGAAAAAACAAATCGAAGTTGACTAATTGTAACCCGCTCACACTTATATTAATGAGATTGAGAGCTGTATAGTGGTTAAAAGCAAGAGCATTATATTTGTATTATGATAATAAGTATTGATCAAATTAAAAGCTAGTTTATTTTCTTTGAATAATTAAAAGTTAAACGTTCCTAATAACGGTTATGTCATAGCTGTTATTTATATAGATTAAATGACACCGATGCATTTTATTCAAATGTGAGTTGACAAAAAAAAAAAAAGTATAGGAATACAATATTAAAAGTTGTCTACATACGAATTATTTACACAAAAAAGGAAAGATGGAAGATTAGGTTAAAAAAAATAAAAAATATAAAACTTTTGGACTTTTTCATATTGTAAAAAGCACTTTCAGATAATTGATAACCACTTTTTTATATAACAAAAACAGTTGAGAAGAGTAATTTTAACTCAAAAATTACTATTTAGATATTTGTAATAAGTGAATCATAATCGGGAAGACTTTTTTAAAAACACTAGGATGACTATGATCCTTCCCATTTAGAAAAAGAACTTTCCACTATCACACAACCAACTCCTCTTTATTCCTTTTATTATTTTCTTTTTTTAAAACTCAAAAACAATACTCAAAGATCTATAATGACCTGAAATTAAACATTATAATTTACATATACAGTTTAATTGTGTGAAAATCTACTTCAAACATCAAGATATCTATGCCGGTAATATAAAGATTAAAGAGAAATTTTCTCGTATACATTGGTTAGTCTATAATCTAATTTAAACTCTTATCATTAATATATAAATATATATAAGTAAACTAATATTTGAGTTATAAGTGGATATAAGTAAACTAATATTTGAGTTATAAGTGGATATAGATAATTTTATTTATTTGTTTAGCTACATCTATTATTTATATAGATCAAAATAAAAATTAAACATTTCCTGTTTGGGTAAAAAAATGAATGTAATGATGAGTTGGACATACAAATTCAAACCACAAGAAAAAAAAAAATCTAGTTTCAAAAAAAAAAAAGAAACTTTAAACACAATTATGCAATTCCTTTTTACTCTTTTTTTTTTTTTCTCTTTTTTGACATTGATTAATTGCCACGTACAATTATACCCATGATGATATGTATGTTAGGCAATCAATTACTACGGTCATAATTTTTTTTGAGAAAATTACTACAGTCATAATTGACAACCAAAATACTCATGTTTTTTTAGCTTTATAGAAATTGGGCCTCAAAAAGCAAGAAGGAAACCAAACTAGGCCCATTTTTTCAACTTCTCAAACAGCCCAAATGAGATTTTTTTTTTTGAAATATACCCAAATCACAAATTTAATCTCCCAAAATTGTACACACATTTAAGATCGGGTTGAAATTGAATATGAAAGAAGCAAATGATTGCACCCTGGACGTGACTAGGGGCAGAATTGTGGGTATGTTTTTGGAGGCTTTTATATGTTTAGGCATATAATAGGTTATGATGATTATGACCATGGTGATGATAGGTTTCTTAATTTCATTGATAAAGAAAGAAAAAAAAAAGATGGAACAATTTGAAGTGATGGGGAGAGAAAAGTATCACTTTGATTTGGCAACTCACCCACCCTACTACTACTACTATTACTACAAACAATACACTTCTCCTTAATTGGTAGGGTTACTTTTCTTTATTGTATATTGTTTTGTATTTTTAAAAAAAAGGTCTCACTCACATCAAAGAGAACCTCATAATAATTGCAAACATTTTCATTTATACATTATAATTGATAGTAATGATTTTCTTCATTATAAGCATAGGTTATTGGAATGTCGAGGAAAAGAGGAATTTGTCATGTAACACCACTTCATATTTTGAACAATGGACAATAGCATTCATTCTACCAAAATTTTAATGGATGTTAGTGTCTGGGTGGGGTTCTAAAACATTTGAGTTAAAATCTTGTAAAAAAGAAATATATATATATACATATGTATATAATGTATATTTAATAAATCGATATCATTTTAATGTGCAGATTTAGAGCAATATTTAATATATAAAATTTAAATAAAATAAAAATTACACGCTTATAAGGAACATAAAAAAAATTCGAAGTCCACATGAATCATATTTACTCTTATTTGTAATCTAACTTTATACTTAAAAAAACTGTTTTTATTAATAACTTTTCCTGAAAAGAAACTTAATACATCTATAATTTGTGACTCTTGAAAGTTTTGTATCGATTTTTAATTTTATATTAATTAATCGGACTTAATATGTATAAAAGTTTTATATTTCAGTCTAGTAAAACAGATGTTGATGGATGAAAAATTTGGTACATGGATGTAAATTATCTTTCTTTTTACTAGTTAAAATGTAAGCTTATGGTAAAATTAGGGTTTTCTATATATGTTTAATATTATTATTTTCTCTAGTTTTTTAAAACTATTCACACACATATTTACAATGAATCTTGACAGTATATGATCTGAAATAGAAACTAAAACCACCAATTCTCAAGATATTTCTTAACTATAAGAGAAAAATTGCTAAAGCCCCAGAAAAACCAAAAATAATAAATAAAGATAATAATGGGTAAGTTCTGACTCTTCTGAAACTCGGTGGCAATCAATATACACAGAAGTGGGACCTAGTAATTTATTATACTGCCCTATTTGGACCGTTAGGTTCCTCAGGAAATCTGTTTTTCATCATTCAAGCCATGATATTTATTTCATGTCTTCTGGTATTAAATAAATATATATTATATGATCCCTTTTAATTCATCCACTAGAAAAAGGAAAAGAAAAGGCCAACATTTCACAGGCTGCTCATGCTATTACTACTTTTGTATTTGTTTCATTGATTTTTAACAGCTTTGACTAACATCCATTGTAGTATTTTTGAGTAGAAATGTTTTCTTTTTATCATGTGATATCAATTTATCGTTTATGTAAAGTTGTGCTTTTGCATTCAACTGTATATTTTTTTATTTATTTTTCCTCCAATCATCGAAAAGAGTTAAAAAAAAAGAAAGTAAATTACTAAGTGTAAATTAAACATAAAAAATTATTTGAATATTGAAATTGTGAATTAAAATAATTATTTTGAATATTAAAATAATAAATTTCAATAAAAATGTATGTCAATGTAAGTCTCACCTATGTTTTTATATTTACTTTACACTATTTGATTACATTTTTTCTAAAAATATTTTTTTGATTAAAAAGGAGTTTAAAGTATTTTATAAACTTAAGTGATCGAAATTAATAATTTACACATCCAATCGTGGGTATGATTAACTAGACCGATAAAATTTATTGCTATTTATGTAAGAGATCTTGGAAATTTTTTTTTTAAAAAAAAAAAAGTGGTTTGGAGGGGTTTTGTTTTATGACTTGATGATTTGGATGTTTTAGTTTATCCTTTTATTTATATAGAATATTTGAGATAAATATTTAGATTCATACATTACAAATGTGTTAAAAAAAACCCGTGACTCAAGCCTGAATGGTTGATAACCTGGCCCCTCAATTGCCAAGATTTAAACTAAAAAAACATAATAGAAACATATAAGCCCCAATATAGAGAAAAGAGACTGCAAAATCACATGCAATGTCAGTGAGAGAGGTGTTGTTTCACCATATAAATTTTCTGTAAATTAAGGTACTTTCAATAATTAGACATTAATATACAATATTTAAATTTAGGTAATTTAAAATTTACAACTTAATTTGTGATTTAAGGTCAAAACATCTTCATTTATTACACACTTATTATTTATCAAAAATTCAGTTTCATTAAATTCGTGGAATTTAATCATATTCTCAATTAAACAATCTTGAATTGTAATAAAAAAAAAATCTTGAATCAAGAAACACAATAAAAAATGTTTTAATTAATTACTTATAATCTTTCAATTCTAAATACTACTTTATTTTTGTATTAACACTAAACATAAACAAATAATTCTATTTTATTAGAATATTAATACTTAATATCAAACACCAAAGTAATTAAAATTTGAAGGGCATTTCTAAACCAATTTTTTTTTAATTTCTTACTAAAGAAATGTTTAGATAAGGTAAAAAAAAATAAAAAACTTTATCGGTATATAAGGTCAAATTTTTTCTCTTAAAAAAAGAAAAAAAAAAAAAAAGACAAGATCATGTTACCAACTTATACCAGTATGACCTTTCAAAAAAAAAACTTATACCAACATGAAAGTGTCATTATAATTACACCCTGATGATGAAGTTTTTTAACAATATCTTAGGTTACTAATTGTGTGATATATACAATTCGAATTAAATTACAACATTCAATTTTGGAGATTATTTATAATTGAATTACGCGAAACTGTTTGCTTTATGATAAAGAACACATATTTAGGGGAATATCAAATACCCTTTTAAGTTTCAAATTTTAACATTCTTAAATCTAACATATTTTTATACCTTTTAAGAAGTAAATCCATTCTTTGTAGATAGTATATACCTCTCTTTTTATTTATGCTAGTGGTGGGGATTTAAATTTAAAGTTTTATTATGTATATTTATTAATATATATATATATATATATATAAATCACTTTGGTGATGGGATTAGTTATCCCCCATATATGGACTCAAATTTCCGAATTGTTTATTTGGAACTTGATATTGGTTAATCTTGTCTCTATCCATATCTTTTTCTTTTTCTTTTTTTTTAAGAAAAAATATTTTTTCATGAGACAAAAAAATTATTGTTTTTCATTTTAGAATGCAAAAATCTCTATTCATAAATTACATTACCTAATCATATCTACTTATAACTGAAGTGGTTAATGCTATTTATTTTCATATGATATGAGTTTTAAATATATTTGTCAATATGTATAAAGAATTTTTTCTTTCATTGTGGAAATATTTCTCTATCTTATGAAAATGAATTTTTAAACGACATATTATTATTTAATAAGTCTAGATAAAACTAACAATTAGTGTTAAATTACTCATTAATAGTATTTGTAAAAATAAAAGAATTCTATAAAATTTTGGGAAATCGTTACATTCCCTTTAGTTTACACTTTTCTCAATTTTCTCCTCTTTAATTTCATTTTTCTCTAAAATTTCCTCAAAGTTCGAGTAAATCTCTAAAAGCTTCCCTACAACTCATATTCCTTTAATAATATCTCTAAAATATAAAGGACAAACTTCAATTTTATCCATAATTTTTCAAGAAATTTCTCTATTTTTAATATAAATTGGTTTATGATCTCAATATCCCTAAATTATCTCAAAACTCATCAATCTGGTCAGTCTAACTAAATTTGCAACAACCAACGATGACTAAAAATGAAAAATGACTAATTTACCCTTCACAACATAAAATTACTACTTTACCCTTTAACAAAACAATTTAATTTTAATATATCTACTAATAGGAAAGTACACATGTCACTCCAACCATTAAAATAAAATAAATTATAAAAATTAAACAATTAAAATTTTTTTCAAAGCACAAAACAAAAAATATATATAAAATATAAATGAACAAGTATATAAATTGAATTAAAAATAATAAACTAAAATAAAGATATCAAATTTTAACTTTTGGCTTTCTTTTGGGTTTTTTTCTTGATAAATGTTATCAAAATGATGATATATTTAAGTTGATTTTGTGGATTGTAATTTTTTTTTTTTTTAATTATTGAAGATGAAGATAGATGTGGTTGTTAGGTTGAAGATGAATAGTTGAAGATTGTGGTTGTTGTATTGAAGACGAAGGTGTTGAAGATAAACAAAAAGCAGTTGAAAATATGGATTTTTATTTTTTTTATTTGCTTTTTCAAAATTAATTTTTATTCATTTAATATTTATATATAATTATATATTTTAATTTCTCAAATATTTTTATGTTTGACACGTGATGTTTATAATCCTAAAAGGGAAACTATTCTTGTCCCCATTAAAGTTGACTAAGGTTAACTAATGTTAAAGATTAAATAATAAGTTATGAGATAATTTAAAGATGATGAGATTATAAATCTACTTATATTTGAAAAATAAAGTTTCTTAAAATGTTAGGAATGAAATTAAAATTTATCCAAATATAAAATTAGCTATAGGGAGATTTTAGAGATTTATATAAACTATAGACAGATTTTAAAGAAAAATAAAACTTGAGGAGGAAAGGAGAAACGTACAAACTAGAGGGGTGATTAATAATTTTCCTAAAATTTTTAGTTTTGAAGCTCTTTCTTTAACTTCATTGACATAAATACGGGTAAATTGCATTATTATCCCTATGGGTTGGTCTAGTTGCACCTAAATAAAGAAGCTAGTTATTGTACAAAGGGACCTTCAAGATTTAACAAACATCCATTGGCAACTAACATCATAGGTCTTTGGAAGATGAGTATAATTGCAATTCTATGAATCATTTGGCTTACACATAATAAGGCTATTTTCGAGGGTAAGTGTCATTCCTTCATGAAGCCATCTCTTTTACTTGACGTTCTATTCGAGAGGCAAATTCAATCAGATATGAGATTATGCGGAATTCAATAAATGATCTTTTGGCTCTGCGTAAGTTCCATGTTTTAGCTCATCTTTCTAAGGCTTTATATATTACAGAGGTTGTTTAGATTCCTTCTTCTCCAGGTTGGCTTAAGATTAATATTGACAGTTTTACTTTTGGGACCCTTAGTTTGGTTGGTTGTATTGGAGTTTTTTGGCCTTATCGTGGATTTTTCAAAGGTGTTTTTGTTATTCCTTTATAAATATATTATGCTTTAGAGACAGAGTTGGTAATTAGTATTAATGTTATTCAATATGCTTGGACTTATCATTAGATGAAGTTTTAGTTGGATAGTGATTCATTTTATGTGGTTTCATTTCTTCTTACTCATTATTCTAAGGTTCCTTGGCGTTGATAACCAGCTTAGGATAGGTGTCTTTTATATTTGTAAGATATGGATTTTAGAATGACTCATATTTATTGTGAAGGAAATTTGGTTGCGGATGCTTTAATCTCTCACTCTCCTTCTTTTGTTTGCTTCATTTAGTGGTAGACAACTCCTACTTTACTGGATTTCTTTATGATAATTTACTTGGCAAACATCGATATTAGTTTCATTAGTTTTGGCTATAAGAGGTGGACACTTTTTTTTCCTTGTCGGGTTTTTCCATTGGTTTTTTTATGGTAAGAATTTTAATGAGATTTTCTATAGGGTTTGATTTGCAATAGTTGGTTTCAGTTGAATCATTTGTTGTCTTTTCCTTCTCATGGCCAGACTTTATTCCTTTAAGGATTGATCCTTGTTTCTTTTTTGCTTTATACCTTACTTTTCTTTGTATTTTTCTTTTCTCATTTTAATAATATGTTAATTTTGACCAACAATCTTATACATAAAAAAAAAAAAAACCATAGGAATATTATGATCTTTTACTACAAATGTAAACAAAATAAATAAATAAATAAATAAATTAGTGGATTTAGGGAAAGGAAATCCATAGTCATTTGTCTCCTTCCGTCTCTAACTTTCTTAATTTGTTGGAAATTCACATTCCCTGTTGAAGTTATGGAACAAGTTACAAAATTAAATTGAAAGTTTTAATGGATTGGAGAAAGACTATTGCAACCAAGTATAGAGATAGTCAAAGGAATTATTTTGCATCTACCCAAAAATCAAGTTTGATTTTCATAAGTACATATGTAAATTGATCTAAATCACTTTTGATTTCTTACTCTTATGTATCTAAAAAAATTTTAAAAAATGTATTGGATGAAATTTGATTTTTGAGGTAATTTGTTGAGGGCCTGACTATAAGTCCAACAATAAGCCCTCATCACTCTGACTTGCATCGTGCGTTAAGATAAATAATGAATTAATCAACCCACAGAATGAGTTAATTGTCTCTCTATAATCAAATTACAAAATGATCCAACCTTAGCCAAAGATAGATAATGAACTAATTAACCCATAGAATGGGTAGATTGATTTCATAATTTTATAAAGTAATCAACTCATAGAATGGGTATATAATAGATAACGAACTAATATATAACATATACTATGAAGAAAATTTCGTGATTTTATAAAGTAATTTTTCAATAAAAATAAAATCGTAATTTTATGGTGATTGAAAAAAAAAATAATGAATACAGCAAAGCTAATAAAATATTTAACAATACAATATAGAAAGTATTCAATTTTCAAAACCAAATTAAAAAATAACGAACAACATTCCTTTTATGAGTTTAAATAAAAATAGAAGTGACTCAAGTCACGTGATATCATTCACAACTTTGATGATCTTGACAATATGATATAATATGGTACTTGTAATCCTAGTAAGGGTCGATACAATAATATTACGCAACAATAAATATTTTAGCTGGACCAATACAACACAATTATAACATCTGTAATTTCGGTGCCTAAACTAACACAATTAACATTGCACAATAATAATTATTCCAACTAGATCAATATGACATAATTATGACACTTATAATCTTGGTGCCTAG
This sequence comes from Dimocarpus longan, assembly GCA_022984855.1. NCBI lineage: Eukaryota > Viridiplantae > Streptophyta > Magnoliopsida > Sapindales > Sapindaceae > Dimocarpus > Dimocarpus longan. The sequence goes on from CM041026.1 coordinate 4,055,453, forward strand.
GCCTATATAATTAAATGAACATCAGGTCCTTTTTACCCTTATGAGATATTAACCTTTTAAACAAAGGTGTTGCTCTTAGCTACTAGTGAATATAGACAAGCAGTATAGTTTTGTCTGTACATGCCATCATCATATACTATTTATAGCTAGGTTTAGTGAATATGAATGTGTAGCCGTCATCCTTTATTTATAAGAGTGAGAGCATCCCTGTATTGATCTAGAGTGAGGAAGAGTGTGTAAAGGTTTTTTTAGGTTTTTTCCTTTGTTTTCTTTCTCTGAATACTCTGTAATACCCGCATGTGTGAGGGTCGTTGTTTTTCTTTATTGCTTTGAGGATGTATACTCAACAAATAATGTACAAGAGTTTCCAGTGGAGCTCAAGTGGATGTAGGTCTCATTAATGGCCGAACCACTCTAAATCTGGTGGTGTTTTTTGATTGCTTGTTTTGTTTTTCTTGCATTTCTCTTAAACCAGACAAAAGACAATAGATCTTATGTTAAGAACTCTTAACGATGGATAATCGTAATCTTTTTCCCTTTTTTGTTATTTAATTCAGTGTTTCTCTTACTTTTACTTTTACAAAGGGTAATTTACCCTTCTAATAAGTTAACCTTTGTTAGCTTAACAGCAACAGAGATATTGACTCTAGAGATTTTGTTATAGAATAATCATATTTATCATGTAGGTCCAATTAGACCAAACCTGAAGGGCCCAAGTGCAATTTCCCCCACAAATATTCATTGCAATTGAAAGCCTGCAGAGTACATTATTTTAAAATTATAATATAATTTCGGGGCACAAAAGTCCGGACAACACAAGCAAGCAGGACAGGACACAGAACAACCGTAAACCAGATTCCATTTCCACTTAAGCTGGATCAATCCACACATTACTTTAAAATAAGCAAAATTTAAATAAATTTTGATTTTTGTTTATTTGACATTAATAATATTGATTTTTTGACTCCTCACATTTAACAAAGCTTTCAGTTACTATAAAACTCCATCACTTCTCTCTTCACAACTCAAAGCTCATTCTTCTTCATTTGACCACTTGGTCTACCATCTCTCTCTCTCTCTCTCTCTCTCTCTCTCTCTCTCTCTCTATATATATATATATATACACTCACTTTCTCTGTGTCTGTATACACTCCCACTTATCACTCCCTTTTTTTACCTCTCTTTTCTAGCAAACTAAAGCTTGAAACATACTTGAAAGTTGAAACATACCTTCAAGCTTCTGTTGTGTTAGTTCTTTTAAAGCTATAAAGAAGAGAGAAAAGGGTGGTTTGATCTTCCCTTGTTGAATGTTTAAACCAGCTCAGATCTCTGATTCAATAGTCACACACACAGTGACAGACACAGACACAGTCTAGTTTTTCTTTTTAAGAGAGGAGTTGGGGTTGTTTGTTTTTGTTTTGTTCTTTTTTCAATGGCAGAGGCCACGGAAGCTGCCAAGACATTGCCACCAGAGGCTGAGAAGAAGAAAGAGCAAAGCTTGCCATTCTTCCAGCTCTTCTCATTTGCAGACAACTATGATTGGTGTCTGATGACTCTTGGCAGCCTCGGAGCCATTGTCCATGGCTCCTCAATGCCTGTTTTCTTCCTTCTATTTGGTGAAATGGTCAATGGCTTCGGCAAGAACCAAATGGATTTACACAAAATGACTCATGAAGTCTCCAAGGTTAGTATATATAAATCAGTCACACCCCACTTCATCAAAATCGAATCTTCCTCACTTTTTCAATCCTTCTGATAGATCTGATATCTGCTCTACACACTTGACACCCCTTTGTTTCCTTCAATGCAGTATGCACTTTATTTTGTGTATCTCGGACTCGTCGTCTGCTTATCATCCTATGCAGGTATATGTTTACTTCTTAATATTATAAAATTTCATTGACTTTGACTGTTTTGATTTTTGATCATCATCATCATCTATATTTGTGGATCAATCTTGGTCACTCACTCATTCATGTAACCCAGTTCACTAATGGGATGGTTGGTACCACCCCACGTGGTTCATGTCTTCACGAACATGTCTTTTGTCCTTTTCATTTTTTTTTTCTCCCGACTTGAATCTCAACTTCTATTTGGACGTGCAGCAGTTGCATAAAAACTGTCACGTCGAAGTTGGGTTCATAGTATAACATTAGTAATTAAATTTTTTTCCCACTTAACATTATCCAATCTAAATCCAAAACAATCACAGAAATTGCATGCTGGATGTACACTGGAGAGAGGCAAGTGAGCACACTGAGGAAGAAGTATCTGGAGGCGGTGTTGAAACAAGACGTTGGTTTCTTTGACACGGATGCTAGAACTGGTGACATAGTCTTTAGTGTTTCAACAGACACACTTCTTGTTCAAGATGCCATCAGCGAGAAGGTCCAACAACTCCAACTCTCTTAACTAATTTTTAGCACTATTTTGTTCTTTCTGTCTCTCTCTCACACGCACACACACACACTCTCTCTCTCTCTCTATCTATTTTTTAAATTTTTTTTTTTCTCTTGTGTGTACTGTATGGTTTTATGGGACCAAATCTAGAATTTCATGGCGATAAATTGCAAAATGACTTATCTGGGGTTGTTGGATGTGCATTAATGCGGGTCCCATTTGGCCTCACATAACAGTTGCTTCCTTTTTCATTTTTTTTGACTGCGCATGTTAGCAGTTCTTCACTTAACGTGCGCCGGTTGTTCAATGTTGGTTTTTGAAGTTGTTTTGGTTTCTAAGCATGATTTTTGGTTTCTTTTTTTTGGAATTATCAGGTGGGGAATTTTATACATTACTTGTCTACATTTCTAGCGGGGTTGGTGGTTGGTTTTGTGTCAGCATGGAAGCTAGCACTGTTGAGTGTGGCTGTGATTCCTGGTATTGCCTTTGCTGGTGGCTTGTATGCATACACTCTCACCGGCCTCACGTCCAAGAGCCGCGAATCTTACGCGAATGCTGGCATAATCGCGGAGCAGGTCAGCTTTTTAGGCCTGATAAGATCAATGACATTACTATAAAGTATCTATAATTATTGTTCGTGGCAATGATTCAAGAAATTGTTTGCTTCTTTGTCAAGCATTGGCTACTTCAGTCTATACTTTGGTGGTCATTTGTGATGTTTTGGCATGTGCTGCGGTCAAAAAGAGTCCTGTGCTTTTTGTAAACTTTTATCATGTTGTGTTGAAGAAGCCTGAACTTAAATTTTCTGTCGATTTTGAAGTTGTTTATGGATTAGATTTTAGACCATGGTTATGGATAATTTTTCTATCTGCTTTAACTACAATTCAGCTAAGCTTTTAGATCATGTGCACAGGCCATTGCACAAGTTCGGACGGTTTACTCGTATGTTGGTGAGAGCAAGGCTCTTAATTCTTACTCAGATGCGATACAGAACACTTTAAAACTTGGTTACAAGGCTGGTATGGCCAAAGGTCTTGGACTGGGATGTACATATGGAATAGCTTGCATGTCATGGGCCCTTGTTTTTTGGTACGCCGGTGTTTTTATCAGGAATGGTCAGACTGATGGAGGCAAGGCATTTACAGCGATTTTCTCTGCCATTGTTGGTGGCATGTAAGTATATGAGTTGGAGTTTCCCCGTTTTTGTCATTGCAAATGTTATTTGCGTTTTCTCTTTATTATAATGCAATTATTGGTTGTTGCAGGAGTTTGGGACAGTCGTTTTCAAATCTTGGAGCATTTAGCAAAGGCAAAGCCGCTGGTTACAAGTTGATGGAGATCATCAAGCAAAAGCCGTCCATTATTCAAGACCCTTCTGATGGAAAATGCTTGGCTGAAGTGAATGGCAATATTGAATTCAAGAATGTTTCTTTTAGCTACCCATCAAGGCCTGATGTTATGATTTTCAGGGATTTTTCAATTTTCTTCCCTGCTGGAAAGACTGTTGCGGTTGTTGGTGGTAGTGGGTCGGGCAAGAGCACTGTTGTGTCTCTGATAGAAAGATTCTACGATCCTAATGAAGGTAACTACGAAACTTCGAAAGGTAGAATTTTAGTGGCCTTTAATGGTTGATTCCAATAATGTATATTATGTTAAGCAGGGCAAGTTTTGCTGGACAATGTGGACATTAAAACACTGCAGCTTAGATGGTTACGTGATCAGATAGGACTGGTGAACCAAGAACCTGCACTCTTTGCAACCACCATTCTTGAGAACATACTCTACGGAAAACCCGAAGCAACGTTGGCTGATGCGGAAGCTGCTGCTTCCGCTGCAAACGCTCATAGCTTTATTGCCTCGCTTCCTAATGGCTATGACACCCAGGTAACCAATTAGTCAAAATTTGATCTTCACCATAAGGCTCACCTTTAGTCTTTTGGCCGTTCTTGCACTAATTATTATTACATGAAAGAAATCTTTGTTGCAAGCATAAACGAATTCATTGTTGTTATTTTTCTCTTTTACTGGTGATCGCATTATTATCTAAATTTAGGTGGGCGAGCGTGGAGTGCAGCTCTCTGGTGGCCAGAAACAGAGAATTGCAATTGCCAGAGCAATGTTGAAAAACCCCAAGATCCTTCTCCTTGATGAGGCAACTAGTGCTCTTGATGCAGGCTCAGAGAGCATTGTTCAAGAAGCGCTGGATCGTTTGATGGTTGGGAGAACAACCGTTGTTGTGGCCCATCGCCTCTCCACCATTAGAAATGTTGATTCGATTGCAGTCATACAGCAAGGACAAGTCGTTGAAACTGGAACTCACGAAGAACTGATTGCTAAAGCTGGAGCTTATGCTTCGTTAATCAGATTCCAAGAAATGGTACGCAATAGAGACTTTGCGAATCCATCAACTCGCCGCACACGTTCATCGCGTCTAAGCCATTCATTGTCGACAAAGTCCCTAAGTCTCCGTTCTGGCAGCTTAAGGAACTTGAGCTATTCCTACAGTACTGGTGCTGATGGTCGGATAGAGATGATATCGAATGCTGAAACTGACCGCAAGAATCCTGCCCCTGATGGTTACTTCTTCCGCCTTCTCAAGTTAAACGCTCCTGAATGGCCTTACTCAATAATGGGCGCTGTAGGGTCCGTGCTCTCTGGCTTTATCGGTCCAACTTTTGCTATTGTGATGAGCAACATGATCGAAGTTTTCTACTATAGAAACCCTGCATCCATGGAAAGGAAGACAAAGGAGTACGTCTTTATTTACATTGGTGCTGGTCTTTATGCTGTAGTTGCATACTTGATTCAGCATTACTTCTTCAGTATAATGGGAGAGAACCTCACTACGAGAGTGAGGAGAATGATGCTTGCTGGTATGTATATATATATATATGTTATGTCAATTTGATCATCATTAAATCCTTTAAGCCTTTTTATGGTACTACATTGCATTGTACTGATTTTAACACTTATTGTAAAAATCTTCCAGCAATTTTAAGGAATGAAGTCGGATGGTTCGATGAGGAGGAGCACAACTCCAGCCTCGTGGCAGCTCGATTGGCAACGGATGCTGCTGACGTAAAATCAGCGATCGCCGAGAGAATTTCAGTGATACTACAGAACATGACTTCACTACTCACTTCATTCATAGTTGCATTCATAGTAGAATGGAGGGTGTCCCTTCTCATCCTTGGCACCTTCCCTCTTCTTGTCCTGGCCAACTTTGCTCAGGTAACAAAAACCATCTCATTTATTACATTCTCTATATATTTATTTTTTTAAGATAATATAATATAACAATATTATTCCAAACTGGACCATTATGAGACTGTAAAATAGTTGTCACCATCATCACGCCATGCCACTCCACAAAAGTATAATGCAAGTCTAACACGCAACCCAAGAAAACCATCCTAGTCAAATTCAAAGTTAGCACATCTAAGGTGGGGTTCAACCCAAGTCCAGCTTTAGGGTCATATAAGTAAATTCAAGGCTCTCCATCTTTCCTTTTTTTTTTTAATTTTTAATTTTTTGGCTCTCGAGCTTTCACATTCAATACTTTTTTAATATCTGTCTGCTTTTTTGAGCTTTGGAATCTATAATAGCCTTCGCTACTTGTATTAGACGACAAAAGCAAACTATACGTGTCACTTCACTGAACAACTGCACGTGGTTCCTCCAAGTCAGTTGCATTAAACTCCTCAAAAACCCAATTATAAAATGTGAAATAGGCCTCATAAATAACAGTGTGACTATATAACAAGTCAAGATTCCATGGCCACACACACACCCCCCCATTACTGCAAAAGTGTTATTCGTTGTATCTTATTATTCCTCGAGACCATGACTTCATTTTTATCCAATCTATATTTATATTTATATATATAGAAAATGCCTTTCCTTTTCTTATCTTTAGTCAACAATTCAAACATGTATTGTTTCTTTCACAGTCCCTCTTTTTTACCCTCCTCCACTAGATTTTTTTACCATGCACCGACACTGCTACTATACAGTGGATATAAGTTTTGCGTCTGAGTACTTACATGACCTCTCCCTCTCACCATACTAGATACCTCCAATATTGTGCGAGTTCCAAGAGATTCTTGGCCCGTGAACACATTATTCTATACATTCGCGGGCACTCTACATGTATGTATATGTATGTACTTTTTTCTTGGGTTCATTTTTATTTTATACATAGGGTGTGTCAGGGTGGTGGTGACAGACTTTGTTGTCACTAGGCAGTGACTGTAAAAGAGTCTTGTTGTAAACTTGGGGTGGTGCAAGGAGCTAACTTGCGCATGGTGGGCATGTCTGCACATCCATTTTGGCCCTATTGTGTTTTGGTCATGTACAATTATGTGCGGTTTGTTTTAAGTGGATCTGGGTTCATTTTCAAAGTTTTGTACCTTAGTCCACGCCATCCTTATCTTTGTGTGTGTATATGGACCAATGCTTCTAAATTTGCGCATGCTTCTGTACACAGTGGAAAGTGACTGATCCTAGAGGAGGGACTTTCCTGCAATGACATAAATGTCTTATTCAGTTGTTCATCTACCTGTCCTCGTAGTAGTAGAAAAAAATACTATTTTTTGGTCCCACTGATTAAATTACCCCTGGTTTGGCTCTATTTGAGGGGGGTCCCTCCTTCACATTAGGGTGCACAATTGTGCATCTTGCTGAACCTTCTGTTACCCTAAAGAAGAATGAAGGAAATTAATTTTTACATGATCTCTCTTTGAGGTAATTCTGGAACCTTAATTTAGATTTTGCAAATGTGGCATTTACCCGTATGGTAATCCAATAACATATATATATATATATATATATTGAAATACCAACTATGATGTGGTGAAGGCTCAAATCAGAATTATTTTTAGGCTAAATGAACATTTTATACCATCAAGATTTTTAGGCTGAATGAATATTCTGTGCCATCAAGCTGAGTTATCAATATAAGTTAAATGTGGTAAAATGAACGTAATTAGGTGTGTAATCTGATGGTGAATATAGACTAATGTCATATATATATGTTTACATGGTTCAATAACTTTATGATATTATTATAGTTGGATAAATGCTAGATATGTTGTCCTGACAGTTAATTCTGTTATTTTTTGCATCTTGCAGCAACTCTCTCTGAAGGGATTTGCCGGAGACACTGCCAAGGCGCATGCAAAGACAAGCATGATTGCTGGTGAGGGAGTGAGCAACATTCGAACGGTTGCAGCCTTTAATGCCCAAAACAAGATCCTTTATCTGTTCTGCCATGAGCTTCGTGTGCCACAACTTCAAAGCCTACGTCGTAGCCAAACTTCTGGCCTTCTCTTTGGCCTCTCTCAGCTTGCTCTATATGCATCAGAAGCTCTCATTCTATGGTATGGTGCCCACCTGGTCAGCAAAGGTGTATCAACATTTTCCAAGGTCATCAAGGTCTTTGTGGTCCTTGTCATCACGGCCAATTCAGTGGCCGAAACTGTTAGTCTTGCTCCAGAGATTATTCGGGGTGGTGAAGCTGTCGGTTCAGTGTTTTCTATTTTAGACCGGTCTACTAGGATCGATCCTGATGATCCAGAGACCGAGCCTGTTGAAACCATTCGCGGGGAAATTGAACTCCGACATGTTGATTTTGCGTATCCATCTCGACCTGATGTGATTATTTTTAAGGACTTCAACTTAAGAATCCGTGCAGGCCAGAGCCAAGCTCTTGTAGGCGCAAGCGGTTCTGGCAAGAGTTCTGTGATTGCATTGATTGAGAGATTTTATGATCCAGCAGCTGGGAAAGTTATGATCGATGGGAAGGACATTCGTAGATTGAACTTGAAGTCCCTTAGGCTTAAAATTGGATTAGTACAACAAGAGCCAGCGCTCTTCGCTGCAAGCATTTTCGATAACATTGCATATGGAAAAGAAGGGGCAACCGAAGCAGAAGTAATTGAGGCAGCGCGTGCAGCCAATGTGCACGGATTCGTTAGTGCATTGCCTGATGGATACAAAACCCCAGTCGGTGAGAGAGGTGTCCAGCTCTCTGGGGGACAAAAACAAAGGATAGCAATAGCTAGAGCTGTTCTAAAAGATCCAACGATACTTTTACTTGATGAGGCCACAAGTGCCCTGGATGCTGAATCTGAATGTGTGCTACAAGAAGCACTCGAGAGGCTAATGAGGGGTCGAACCACAGTGCTAGTCGCACACCGTTTATCTACCATAAGAGGTGTGGACAGCATTGGGGTTGTGCAAGATGGCCGCATTGTAGAACAAGGTAGCCACAGCGAGTTGGTTAGCCGCCCAGATGGGGCATACTCAAGACTCTTGCAACTACAACATCATCACATATGAAAAATGCTCTCATTGAAGCAACATGGCCTTGTTTGTGGTAATTATATGTTTTGGGGTCCCATTAACATCATGTTTCCATCTTTTTTCCTTTTTTTGAATGATGATGATAGTTGTAGATATGGAAATGTGGAGACTATCATATCTTGAAAAACTACTACCCCATTTCCAATGGGGTAGCATGTGTTATATTTATTAATATCTATGGTTCATAAGCCTGTTGATCTATCTTGTTGGTTAGGTTATTGGTTGGCTTTCAATATCCTTTTGTAATTGGAACTATATAATACTAAAAAGCTAATCTCAGATGCCTACCTTTCCAGCCCTTTAAGGGACTCTTTCTTCTTGCTTTTCCACATTGCATGTGTTTCTTAAAGTGACCTTTCTAAGTTTCAGGGATGGATGTCCTTATTTTGTGGGTTTAAGGCCCACTTAAACCAAGAGAAAAGTTAAACACAAAACAAAAGACTAAACTTCTCTCTTTTAATAAAATCGAGACACATTCAATTGTAGCATATGGTATATAAATTATTGTAAAGTTTAAAAAGTGTTGCAAAAATGGGGTCATAATAACTTTCTATTTCGCATTAGAAAGGGGCCGGTTCCTTTCTTTAATTTTTGAAAGCTAACTTAGAATGGATCAGAGAATTGTCTGTACTTATCAAAATTTAATATAATTTTCATGGTTCAAATATTGTTTGAGAGCCTCAATGTTGAACGAAGGATCCGGAGTCTTTACCAATTCAATGGCTCCAAATATCCCTTCCCTATATGATTACGGATTCATTTGTAGTACCTTTGTAGGCGTTCTGCATTTTATGGGTTGCCTAACATATATTTATTGTTATAAACAGGAGACAAGGAGACAATTAATCTCATAATAATGAAAAAAATTAATATAGAATGGATAAAAGAATTATTGGTATTTATCAAAATTAAATATAACTTGCATTGTTTAAATATCTATTTTCCTAAAATAGAGACAATTAATTTCTTAATAAAGGAAAAAATTATTTTTTAAGCTTTAAATATGTTTGACAAGAATTAAATCTTCCACTATTTGTGTGTATTGATTTCTCACTCTAGGCTTATCCCTACTTTCGTGTGGATAAATTTTTTTCATCTGAGAACAGTTTTTCAAACTATGTCATCAGTATTCTATCTCGATTGGTCCTGATAATCATCTGAGTTTATTCCAATTATAATTCTTATACTTACAAAAGAAAAAAAAAAGTTTGACAAGAATTAAATCTCTATGTGTTCAACCAACTCTTGAAAGAGTGATGTGCTAGAAAGAGCTCAATTCTGTTCGATAAGTTGAGTGCAAATGCAAGTGCAGATGATGTGCCCTTTTGGAATCTCCAAGTGGGTTTTCCCAAAGCAAACCAAAATCACGCTTTCAAAAAATTTCAAAACCAATCAGATTCACCATTATTAATATGTACTTGACCTCTGTCACAATGGTGAAAAAAAAAAAAAAAAAAATTAACCAGGCCAGGCTCCAATGAAAAAAGTAGGTCCCTAACACCTTTTACAGTTCATTTAGAAGAAAAGGAAAATAAAAATAAAAGTGAGACCAGTAAAGTGAACTATTGTGGCAGAGAGGACAGAAGCAGAGGAATGGGAAAAACACATGGCTCCTCCAGTAAAGAGGAGTGGGGCTGAGGGTAGCAGAGATGTTTTTGAGTTAAAAAGACATTTTGTTGCAGTGATGATGCATCACATCACATCAGTCCTTTTGTTTTCTCAGTTGCATTATATGTTTATGTATCTGCCCAACCTGAGTGTGCATGTTAGTGTTAGGTGCTGATAAAAATATTGCCTCCCTATACAGCTCTTGTTCACACTATAAACATGCACACAATTTGCCGAGTACATTAATAGAGATATCTAGCTATGGTAAGTTTTGTGACATTTTTTGATAGGTTGTTTGTACATGGTCAAAGTAACTAATTTACTTGGTAATAATTGGAAAACAAAGAGTTCACACTAGAAGTGGTAGTAGAAAAACAGAAGACAATGTCACATGGTGAATAACACAAAGTGATAATGGCAGGAGCAGAAATGGAATTTAGTGAGGGCGTCTGTCTGGTTGCAGTTGGATTCTTGAGAGGGATTTATCTTCACCATCCATGACTATGGAGAGTGTGACTATACAAAAATACAATCAATCAGTCATCTGTTTAAGTGTCCAGTGTCCTTATTTCTCCATGTGTATGTATGCGGTGGTGGTGCTGTAGAGTCTACAATTGTTGACTTCTAGTCCATAAAAATAGTCATGAATCTTGAAGACCTCCAACTCACTTTCCAAGGACTTTAAAAAAAAAAACTCATTTTCCGAGGGGATAATCCCACCGTTCCCTTGTAGTTTAACACAATCACTTATTACCCCAAATAATTCAAAGAATCTCGTTTCACTCCATTATTACTGTTGTTATTGAAATAATTGAAATGATTAAAATATTTTTATAGTTTTATCCTTCCACAGTAACAGTCAAACTTTTAAGACACTGATAGTATAATCCAGAGAGTCGAATAAGCAACTCTCATACAAAAAACACTCGCATTTAGGTTTCGTATTTAGATGGAAGATAACCTAAATACATAATAGAAAATCTTAAATTTTATTAATGGATGTGAGATCCGTGGTTTTAAACCTCTAAACTGCAAGTCAAGGGCGTGGGATGCAACCTTTTACCACTCAATTGACCCCATTTTGCAGCTCTTGGGAGCTTTCATAAATATTAAAAAAAATAATAAAATTAAAAAATAATGATAATGAAAAGATAAAATAAAATTTATTACATCAAAATACATTTTTAATAAATGAAGTATAAACAAAATCGCCCGCAAAAAGAGTTTAAGCATTAATATCAAATTTGTTTAAATGAGACTTATATCTGTAAATTAAGTTACAGGAATGAAAATAAATCAAACACCAAAGTGTGATATAACTTAATACAAGTTTCCTTATAGTCCTTATTTTTGTTTGGCAAATGAGCATGTTAAGTTCTTCACCCAAGAAAAAGAAAAATAAAAATAATTTAAAGATTTGGTATGAGTTTCAGTTTTTTATAGATCTTTAAAATACAATTTTGGGAAAATTAAAGAAAATACAAAATAAAATTGAAAATTCATTTTTATTTCATTAACCTTTCATTCGAAGAGGAATGCTGAATATAAAGTTCAAAACGTGTATTAGTAAAGTGTATTTAGCATTCTTCTCACATGAATTGTCTGATAAAATATTTGTAAATAATTAAAAACCATTAATATTTCTTTTATGATTAAACGAATAACTTTATTTTGGATTAGAAACCAAGGGTAACTTTTTTTGTCATTTATTGTAATTTCCACTTCATTTTTTTCATTGTACAAAAAGTTGTACAAAATATCAGTCCATAAAGTACAGATCGGACGCCACTCAAATCCACTAAAATAGAGAATTAATCAGCAACTTTGATGGAGCCAACTCTGCAATTTCTTGAAGGTGACATGAACAAAAATTGATCTTCCCCGATCCATGCCTGCAAAATTTGAATACTCCCAATAATTGACAGCTATTAAAGAAACCCCTCAAGTGGCTGTATACACGATAAAAATGGAGTAACTTAATGGTAAGTTTTCTTCCATCAGTCCTATTCCTCAAGTGACAAGTTCAAATTGTAACAATCTCATTATTTGTACAAACAACCCTCTCCTATAATACAGAGTAGAGATTCGAGTTGTGTTACTAGAGTCCGATCTAGATTGATATTGAAGTCGCTTGACCTGTAAAATAATGTCATACAGTATTAAAAAAAAAGGCCATATATGCCTTTTCAAATATCTCCTCAAAACTGTGCAAATAATGTTAATGATTTGTTAGCCAATCAATCCCTTTCAATTATTGAGTAATTGGTGACTCAAAATGGGTTCATTCAAAGAAAAACCACACAGACCCCATGTTCTGTCAATCAAATTACTGGAAAAAAAAAAAAAAATCTTTCGAAGGCAACTTTTTCAACCCATATCCCTTGTCTTCATCTTCAGATGATCAGTTTATAGATATTGTGTCGTCTCCATTACAAAAAATTTGGGATGGCGTTAAAACATTGTGGGCTGATTGTGACTGGTCAGGCCTTGGAGTGTTAATGGGCCTACCTAGCCCAACTCAAGTTTGTGACTTTTCCATTCTAATTGAATGTTTTTCTTTGGCCTTATTTGTTCTCTAAGATTCTAAATACATGGTAGTATCATTTGTCATGTTATCTACATTAATTTACTTGGGAAGTAAACTCAACATTTTAATTTTATTCTGAAATTAGAAGTATATTTTCGGTTCGAACAAAATAAGCCTAGGTTTCGTTCATTTTATTTTTTTCCGTCCTCAAATTGAGCATATATGCAACAATAATTGCCTTCATTATTTTTTAAATTTCTTTTTTTTTCCTTTCTATGTCCATTAATCAACATTCTTTTGATTTAGCTGCTGTATTTTTCACTTCCTCTCAAAATTTTAGCTACACAATAGGACTTATTCACCAAACAACACCAATTAATGGGCCCCCAAAGTTTGGGAAACAAAAGGTTTGATCAGGTGGCCCTTTTATAGGAAGCTTGTTCAATTAGCAGCTTCTTTTTAATCATTGAACCCAACTTCAACCAACTTAATTTTACAAGTACAACCTTGTGATGCCTTGGGAAGTAAGTGTGATTGGAATTTAGTTCGGGTGTGTTAGGAAGCCCATTAGACGACCCATAGGTTATGGGTCGTAATACAACTAGAACTTTGTCTAGTTTTATGGGTTGAAAGTCTGGCCCAATCAGTTAAGAGCAGAAAATCAGAATATCCAACTCAATAAATTAATGTATTACGGAAATAAAAAGTTGAAATTACCAAAAAGACCCATTTTAAAAGGGTGATTTTTGTTTTACCCACTATTTAAAAAAAAAAAAAAATTAATTTTAACACCTGAAACAAATTAATTCCATCGTATATCCAAATTACCTGCAAGCCCCTACACATTTTTACCCATAAACCCTTAAATTTTAAAATTTTATAAAAACCAAAATATATAATTACGAAATAGCCCCTACATGTATAAGGTGTAGGAAATCGATGGAAACTCATTATCACCGATCGCAGAACTAGAAATTTGGCCCTTTTTTTGCTCTCGGTACCTAATCAAGACCCGACGAACCCTTTCCACCATCTCCGACCATTCTCTTGTAGTTGCCGACCTTGCTAGAGTATCTCCGACCGCCGGTAATCTCTTCTGTTTGCCAAGGTACGTGAAATTTGGCTTCCATTTGAAAGTTTGTAATTTTTTGATTTTATTTTGCGATTTTGAGATATTTTTTGTATTATAGATGTTGAGTTATAATTATTAGGGTTAGAATAAGTTAGATTTGATTGGATTTGAGTTGAAAATAACCAATTCCGATTATAGCAGCGTCGACATCATCAGTTGGGTTTTTCACTTTGTTTTTTACTTTGGTTTTTCATTTCGTTTTTTTCACTGTGATATGAAACATTGGTGCATAACATTGACCAGTCTTTCACACCAAGTTAAAAATTGATTGGCTGATTTATGAAAATTTGTTGTTTGTTAATTTTTGTTTTCTTTTTTAGCTTTGTTTTGTGTTATGGAAGTTGGATAATGATATATGAGTTAGATTAGGTTAAATATGATTGGATTTGGCTTGAAAATATAGGAATCCACCAAATAGCGAAATAGGTTTTTAGTGGGTGTGAAAAATTGATGAATAAAATTGATCGGCTTTTCACATCATGTAAAAAACTGATTATTGAAAATTTGTGAAAGAAATGAAAATAAAAGTACATTAGAGTATTTAATTACCAATTTTTTTTTTCTATAAATGGAATTCAATTATTTACATAGTTTGTAAATAGTTGACAAGAATATGAATTGGAATACACACATTGGTCACAAATGACTTGATAAAATAATTACAGTTATTACTAGATGAGGTTTGTACGACTAGTTTATAGAAGAGTGTCTGTTCGGACATATTTTAGAGATAAACAGCAATAATACGATTGCTCTCTCTACGATATTATGGTTTCTTGCTATAGAGATGAAGGCTCTAAGTGGGTCCCGTGATGAAATATGGTTTGAAATAAGAGAGAGAACATATAGGTTTGGGAAACATGAGTTCTTATTAGTGACAAGACTTCCTTTTGGGGGTATTAACCGAAAAATCTTTAGTACGCAGCAAAATGATCAAAACAGACTTCTATGACGATTGTTCAATAGAGTGTCACCAAGTGTGCCTAACTTAGTCACCTTTCTCGAGGCAAGGAGCCATACAACATTCCGGGAGGGAGGGGTGCTGTTGAGTACGTAATTAATGATGAGAATCTATTAAAGTTAGTTAATGTAGGGATTGCATTTTATCGATTCATAGGGCATGATAATAGGGCCGCCATTGCTTACTTTATGTGGGTCATTATAGAAAATGCAGAGGTATGGAGCTCATTTCTTTAGGTATATTAATCTATAGTATGCTGATCCACTGTCTACATATGGTGATTATTGAGGAGTAGATTAAAAACTCATTAAAGATCGTTAATATTTATAGTTATGTACCGGGGTTTCAGGTACACTTATTACGATTAATATTTATAGCTTTCTCTTAATATTATTTTTTTTAAGGTTATATATATATACACTAACTATATGTTTATTTTTTTGTTTAATCATGTTTGCATTATAGTGGTGGATAGTCAAAATGTTCCCGATATTGAGAGAAAAGATAGAGAAAAAGTAACCGGTCCTTAGAAAATGAGTTGCCAAAGTTTAAGAAACGGGCACTTAAGAGGACACTGAAAGACATATAAAACCTTAATGATTTTCCTCTTATAAGTGGCGAACCCAACCTAAATAGTTTTTTTTTTTTAACTATTTTTATTTATATTAAGTATATATAGTATAATTATATATATGTATATATATATTGCAAATAGTTGGTATAATGGAAACCCTTGAGTTAACTGACGTCGAAAGAGACGCGAATTATTGAAAATCTTTCAATCTGAAGCATTTGGTTGGCGAAGAGGTACATAAAGTTGGTGGTGGAGGGAGTAAGGATAATGATGATGATGATGATGATGATGATGAAGATGATAATGGTGCATGGGGTAATAATGATTATAAGGTGGAGGATAGAAGGGGTGATGATGATCATATGGTTGAGGAGTTTATAAGGGAGGAAGATGAGTGGCATGAAGACATCCTAAACGTACAATCCGAGTCAAAGGATACATTTGCAAAGTTTTGGACAAAAACATCACACGATGTATGAAATGTACATCCTGAGGTACAAATCTTCTATTTATTTTATTGTTAAGTGAATATCAATTTTAGTAAATGAAAAAATTATGGACATGTTGTATAGTAGTACAAAATGGGACAAAGAGATAGAGTCTCAAAACATGATAAACGAAATGTAATTATTTAAATATACAAATTATATTTCCTCGAATACTCAAAAAACATGAGAGACTCTATCAATATTTTATTTTACAATTATGTGCACTGTGTAAAATGATATATATATTGCAGGTGAAGCGGTTGTTTGAATGTTTTGTGGATTTACAGAAGACAATGCATAAGAAAGTAAGTGGGATGAATAAGAGGCAGAAGACAACCCATAATATCGTATGGGAGATGGATAAGAGGCTGAGACGGATAGAAGAACATTTAAAAATTCCTAGGTCTCTGACTGGTAAGCATGATCCAAATGACGATGATGACAATAATGATGATGGTGGTGGTGAGAGCTTTGTCCGAAATGATCATATGTATAGCCCACCACCACCACTACTATATCATAATGATGGGATCTATCAGTCACCTTTCCATCAGGACAAGGTGGTTCATCAGTCATCTATACATGAGGACAAGTCAACTGTCCATTAAGAGGACTCAGAGGTTCATCAATTTTAGGGTGTCCATCAATCACCCCTTCAGTAGAAAGACTGGGAGATCCACCACTCCTAGAAGGTTTCAGGTGGTCCATCGGATGCATATGTTGAGCTTGGTGATGACTAGGTAAATATAACATTTCTATTGTATTATAGTCTGACATGCAATTCTAAATGTCTAATTGATGATTTTGATTTGCTTACAGCTACAAGATGAGGTAATCTAGGAATGGGGTAAACAAAAGACGAAGCCAATGACATCTCCATAGATGCTATACGCGGATCCTAGACTATCGAAAAAGAAAAACAAAGTGCCCGAACTGCAAGTCAAGAAGGTGATGGAGTCTGTAAACCTTGTAAAGGTTGCCTACAATGAATAACAAGCTTCCCCATCTTTGGACCTGAAGTATTGATAAAAAACATCATTATCATTTAATCTTAGTTATTAATATAAAAAATTTACAATAAATTTACTTATTTATTTATTTTTTTTGGGCGTGGGGTTAAGAGTTGTGGGTGGTGCTTGATACCGGACATGTTGTGAACCCTTGAGGACGCGAACCAATGGTTGGGTTCAGAGTACATCGATTCTTATTTAATATGCTTACGAAAGAAATTGTGAAATGAGATTGAGGACACTAGATACGGGGTCCATGATAGTTCCTTATTTGTGAGCGTTTATATTTCAGTAAGTTATGTATTTTAATTTCTTGTCATGTGTCCCTAAAGTTGACATAACATGTATAATTTTTATTTTGTAGGAATTTATGTCATTGTACTATAAAGAGTATTACGTCTGCCTAAGAATAAATTTGATCCGGTTACAACTGATCTTAGAGTGGCTTGTATTCGGTTGTGATCAAATAGATGCATTAGTCCCAATTGACATGCTGAAAATGTAAGTGTCGTTCAAAGAATAAGAGTTATTATTTGATCATCCGAATTAGTCTTATACCATCAACAACTTCAAACTGCAAGTGTTACTATAATGTAATCTGAATAAAAATCATTTGGTTCTCTGTCAGGTGCGTCTCAGAGAGAAGAAAATATTAATATATGATTCTCTTGGACATATTGACTTTGCTGAATAGAGTGAGGCACTTGAGCTGTTGGTGTCTTTGATGCCCATCTTATTGTAGTTCATTGAGTTTTATGAGAAGACTAACATAAATATGCCACCCGTGAATGAGTAGTAGAAACTTGAGTGTCTTGATAGATTGTATGTACCTTAGCAACCTAACGAGTGAATAAATTTATAACTTAATTAAGTAATATATATATATTCTAAATGCTAATATCATTTAATTAATTTATTATTAATACAGGATGAGTTATGAAATGTAGGTAGCAATATACATATACGACCTTTTATAATCGAAAGAGAGTACATGGAAATCAAGACAACCTAGATTAGGTTGCAGATGCCATTGCATTGAGGGCAAAGATTGCTAAGTGATGGGATAAATTATGTTCGACCCATCTTTGCATACAGTAAAAGAAATCATCCCTTTATATTTACCTTTCAAATGAGTGGCATCAATAGCAACAATCTGTAACGCCCCGAATTTTCTCTATTTAAGAGAAATAAAAATATATCCGGATGAATATTATTTTTAAAATAAATAATGTTTTTAGGTGAATAGTGATTTTTGGATGACTAGTGATTTTCGGATAAATAATAACGAGTAAATAGTGATTTTTGAGAAACGGATCCCCAAAAACATTGAAAGTGATAAAAAAGGAACGAATTATTACTTAGAATGTTATAAATATTTATTATTGATAATAGTTGTATGTATGAATTGTTATAGTGTAGAATATACTATTTTATGTAAATGTATGTGGAAAAATTAGATATTTATTTAGAATGAAATTATTACAGTTATTAATGATTAAATGAATACAATGACTATAGCGTAATATATTTTGAGACAAGATGGTTTCTACATTTCGATGATGAAATTTTATAAAGGAGAATGAATTGTAACACCTAAATCTAATTGAATATAAGAGATTAATTGAATTTTAATTTATTTTTATTAATTTAGTCTGGTTTTAGTTTTAGAAGCACAAAAGTTTATGGATAAATATCTCATTGGAGGATATTTTTAAAAGGAATTAAGAAAAATTGGATTAAAAGGAAAAAGTTTAGAAGGGTTGAAAATGAAATTTTACATATATTGCCATCAAAAGTCAAAAATTGTTGGCGAGATTTTTTTAATAATACAAAAATAATTGAAATAATATATATATATATATATATATATATAAGGTGAGTTGGCGCCGAACGAGGAAAATATAAAAATAAAATACAATAAGATAAAAAGTGAGGCAAGAGAGGCGGTGCATATGATAAGGAGGTAGCAGAAGGTATAGATATATATATATATATATATATATATGCGTGTTCTGCTCGGCAAGAAGCAGCAGAGAAGGAACGAATTAGAGAAAAAAAAATAGAGAAATGGAGAAGAAGAGAGAGAGAGAAGCAACGTACCGACAGTAGAGAGAAATGAAGAAAAGCGAGCAGAACTAGGCAGCAGCGCAAAGAAAAAAAAAAAGGCAGAGCCAAGAGGGAGGATGGGAAGAAAAAAGAAAAATATTTTGGGTATTCGATTATTCAGATAAGTAAATTTATTTTAATATGATTTGGATCCCAAAAAAGTAGTTTATTTTGTATAGTTTTAAATTTAGTTTTATATAATTTTTGGATAAATATAGGATGATGAAAAAATAAGAGGGAAACATGTTTTAGATCCAGAAATAGGTAAATGAGTTATGTTAGTGGATCGTTTTATATTTAACTTAAATTGTTTGAGTTATATTTATTTTTATTCCAGATTTTATTATTGATTTTAAGTAAATAATTAGTTGAACTAATTGATTTTATAGATTATGTTATTTTGATTGAAATAAAAGTTTATAGATATTATAAATTTTATTTATGTAAGTGTTACTAGAAGAGAATTAATTAATTAGTTTATTTACTTAGTGATTATATATTATAATTTATGATTTGATTATAGAATATGTATTTTGATAATTATGTTATATTTAGAAATCGAGTTATACAAATTTTGCATACAAAAATGATTTAAGATTTGAAAATGAATAAAATAAGATTTTCAGTATGTTTACATATATTTTAGTTTTTATTATGTATTGAAAATAAATAAATTATTTAGTAAATTGTGTGATATTGTTATTTTTAATTGACTTGATTTCAGGTTTATTTGAAAATCGCAGTATAAATAATTTTATGACATTATGAAATGAAAAATAAAAAGTTTGAAAAAAAAAATATATATATATATATAGACTGGTCAAAAAATAGAGATTGAGTGTATTATGAATTATGTTGATAAATTATAATAATAATTGTTTATTAAAATACGAGGGCTTTGATCTCAATAATGAAATGAGTACGTAGACGTTTGAGATAATATCTCAAACTCAAGCCCAATTAAAATTTGATAATAATTTAGTTCCCTAGACCGTATGCACAGTAGGGAATAACCTAGTGGTATTTCTATCATTTTCATCTTATTGACGTGTTAAATCATTGATTTTTGAATGCTTTATATGATGAAGTAATGCGTGAAAAAGAAAGATTTTTAAAACTTCTTTTTATGTCAAATGAATGTTAATTTTACAATTCAAGGGTATTCATGTCATTTTATGTTTATTTATGTAATGATTAAATGATGATCGAATGATTTTGAATGATAATGGAAAGTAAACGGAAAAAAATGAGCAAGTTCAGTGCCTTGACCGAACGTATATTGGAAGAAGGGCACGGACGTTATGAAAAAGATTAAATGAGTTAATTGAATGTAAAATAATGTTTTATGATGTTTATATGCATAATTTGAATGTCTAAAAAAAAAAAAAAAAATTTCTGACTGAAATTGTGTTTCTCGCTTTTTGAATAAAATGTTTTTATTTTTTGGTAACTAATAAAATTAATAAAATTGAGTAAAGCCCGAGTAAATTTGAGCATTGGTAGGTGGGGACTGGTAGTTGGCTAGCCAATAGGATGATATAGTAGTACTGTACCGTTACATCAATACCGATACATAGTTTTCGACGGATGGATTATGAGAGGCATAAGGTGTTCGGTCCTGAAGTCGACACCGATTGTGATATGTGATATGTGATATGCGATCTGACGGGTAGTCACTGAGTGACCGATGCTGGGAACACTGTTTATTCTGTCTGAAACCCGAATTCCGGTCCATGGTATCGTGTCAGAGTTTACGAAGGGTACTGAAAATTATTAAATGAAATTGTGTTATTATGTTTGAATAATTATTAAAGAAAATCGTGTTATTATGTTTTGAAGATTATTAAACGAAATCGTATTATTAAATGATTATTGATGAAATGGATATGTGAAATTCTTAATCAAGTGTTTTTGTCAGAATTGCTTTGAAATTTTTATGAAAATTGAATTCGGATTAATAAGCGCAACAATAAGTTTTATGTGTTTTATATGTGTAATTCTTAGTAAATTAATGTTATTTGTGAATTCTAATAAACTCTAAGAATTTTGGAACTATATACATATATGGAAAATGATTATAATGATATTTGAATAGTATAAAAAGAAAACCGTGTTAAAATGATTGAAAACGATAATTGTTGAGTTTATATGTGTTTTAAATTGTAAATTGAGTTCTTTAAAAAATTTATTTGTAAAAGTTTAAAAATTCATGAAATCTAAATTTACGACTTATATTTGGAGAATAAAAAAATATTTGGTAAAATTTGTATGATTTTGCATTTGTGATACACTTGTATAAGAAAATTATAATATGTAATGCCCACTACGGTACACATGATGAAATTCTGTATTTTAAATTAAATTTTGTGGCTTGAAAATATTTTTGAAAATTGTTAGTACGCTGCTTGTAATATATTGATAAAGTTTAGTGATGATATTATTTTGTAAAATGTTTGTGTGCTGAAGTGATATTGGATGTAGATTGTTAGTTCGAAACAGAAGTTTGAAAGTGAATGTAGTTTAGAAGTGTTTTTGATGAAAATTGTTGGGTTTGTAAATTTTCGGTTTTCAAAAAAACAGAGGAAACTCTGCTGGATTTTTGTTAAATTAAAATAAAATTCTTAATAATAATAATGGAGTTTAAAAATAAAAATATTTATAGGGTAGCATCTTCCGTCCAAATTCTTTGTTTCAACAAGAGTCGGGTAGAGGGTGTTATACAATCGGTCTTATTTAAGACCGAAAACTCTTAATAGAAGCTCTAAGTGCAGCAAACTAATACAAAAATTGGTTGTTTTCATTTCTTTTAATTGCCATCATTGTGCCGAGGTTTGATAGTTTTAGCATTTCAAAATACGACAGGAGCTATTGATATGACTCATTCGCTTGTTTATATATTAATTTATTTGTATACTGTAAATTCTTCCAAGCTTTATTGTACAAGATTTGTACATCATACTGCTCTAGCATTTATCTAGTCAAATGATTAGGTGTATAAATATCTCTCCCCACCTTTCTCGAATATACTTTTCCAATGACAATAACCTTTACACTTTTCATATGTGATTCCATGGCTGTTTGACAACACATATGTTCCGCCACATATTTCAATATAAATCACATTGAACAACTCTTTCTACATCTTGCACGAACTATAAAGCTACAACTCTTATAATTCCAGCGGGCCTCAAATCACTCCGTGTCTAAACGTCTAATCCGATATTCAAACTTAGTTTTTAGAGCATATTCTCTAATGGTTGTACTCATTTTTTGTTTACTGTCAAAGAATGCACTTTTATACAACGTACCACGTTGGTAGATGGTCGATATAACACTTGAAGTAGACTTAATGTCGCCCAGTTCTATACTAGGAACAATCTAGTATGGTTATAAAGGATTGCTTTAAAATTATAAACCTGAAAATCTTATTTCTGAAACCCTTCTTTCTCAAAGACATCATTAAATTGAGTTTCCTTTTCATCATTATCTCGAGTTTGCTCTTCGTCACTATCTTGTGTGTCATCACCATCATCATCTATGTCTCGATCTTTATCATTACTAGCATCATTCATATAGTCATTATTAATGTCGCAAATGAGGCTTTCCATAGATGTAAATAGAGGCGACATAAGCATAAATCTGATTGCTTCCAATGCCTAAAGTAAGATAAGATTGACTTTAAAACGTATGTGGATTTACATGGGTATCCATATCTGTCGCATCATGTCTTGTGTCTTGTGTTAAGTCGGTGACATTTGGACGAATGGTACGCTTAACTCTAGCTCCAAAATCTCTTACAATCTTATTGATATAAATCTTTTTACTTTAACATCAATATTTTTCACCACCATCAAACCAACCACATCAAGATCAGATATGATGCGTATCTTTTTAACTTGACTATTTGCCATACATTGTAGTAAATAATAAATACGAATATCCCACTTTCTTCTATCAATGCTAGTCACTTTATACATAACGTCCACTAATGATGAAAAACTACTATTTTTGTGGATTTCACACACGATCAACTCACCTCCAACGTATTTATATTTATTCCACTCTTTGTCGAAGTTGATTATGATAATCTCTTTTGCCATTCCTATAACATTCAAAGAATATTAATAAATTAGTCTGACTTTAATGAGTCAACATTACAAAATATAATCATATAGAACTAATCAATATCCAGCATAAAAAACATAAGAAATATCAAAATTATATTAACACTGACTAACTCGGTTTTGAAGTAGACCAAAACCAATTAGATAGAATTATTGTGCACGCACAATACTCTTCAGTCAAATCCAACCAAATAGAACAAAATACAATAATATCTAACCCCATATAATATTAAAATTCAATACACAACAAATATCAAAAATATGAAAAAAAAATGGTTATTTTGGTTTTTGTTTGGAATGAAAAACCAATATTGGTTTTTCATCCCAATGAAAAACCGATCTAATGCTTAAATCAGTTTTCACTTGTATGAAAAACAGAAATCGGTTTTTCATGTTAAATGAAAAATCGATTTTGTCACAAATTTTATAAAAACTACAAATCTACCTTACAGATATCATATATCACAACTAAATCATTCTTAAAGCCTTTAGCTTACAATTTAAATTAAACAACCTAAAAACCAACCAATAAAAACATATATATTACCTTTAAAACTCAAATTACTTCAAATGGAAGAAAAGACTTCAAAATATTCAATGGATAAAACTTGAATGGATAAAAAATCTTCAATGGACGATGAAGCTTTAATGAAGAATCCCATGCTAGAAGGTTTGTTTTTCGACTACAATAATGAATAGAAGAAGAAAAATCATGAATGGAGCAGAGAAAATAGGTTAAGATGTTATTAAACAGAAAAAGACTCTTTTTTTTGTAATTTCGAGTTAGGTCAATTGAGTGATTTAACTTAAGGATAGTTTAGTAAAATTAGGTATAGACCGAAAATAATTTATTTGAGAGGTCTAAAAAAATATATATATATTTTTAAAAAAATAGATAAAAACAAAATTTTCTTTTTATTCAGCTAAAAATAACAAATCCCCCAATAAAAAGTCCCTGAGTTGAATTAGTTGTGTATCTCCAGTTTCGTCTTGATGAGAGGGTTGAGTGTTACTTCTTTACAATAAAATGCAGGTGTGGGAAAACTTATGGAACGATAAGAAAAAGAATGCCGAAAAGATAGACCGATAAAAGAAAAAGAAAAATGAAAGAGTAGTGGAAGAGCAAATTATGGTCAGCAGATCACGGTGGACCACGGTGGTAATTTGATTATGGATATCCACAAAATGAGCAAGGTGATATTGACAAGAAAGACAACAAAATTATTAGAGTCAACAAATAAGAAATAGATTCCCAATGATCTCTTAGTTTTCGAAATTTAAATTTATTTATTTTTTATTTTTTTGCAACACTTAAAATCATAAATCCTTTTTGTTAATTAAGGTGTAACAATTTTTTAAGTTGAATGTTGCCTTAAAAATCATAATTTTATATCTCAAAAAAAAAAAAAAATATATCATAATTTTATAGACGAAAATCATTTGAGCTCAACAATTAATTTTAAAGCTTGGTTTGCTTGATAAACAAGTCTAAAAATTGAACTTAAAATTGTTAACTAAAAATAGAAAATCAAATGAATTGAAGGAGAACCTAAATGAAGTGAGGAGAAAATTAACTTGGGTTGCAATATTTCCAAAGCGTAGTGCCACAAAGATATGTATATATTTGGTTGTCTATGAAATCGTACGAAGAAACACTTATGAGCAGGGATTATCTATCATATTTCTTTCAAAATTATTATATATTTTTTTTCTCATACATTACTTAGACTTGAATTGTTCTCATAAAATACTTAGCAAAAAACAAGAACTTATCCTGAATCCTTACTCTCTTACTTACTATCAAAAGAGTTTCTCAATAAATTTAAGATTTAATATTATTATTATTATTATTATTTTCCAATCCTCATGGGCTATCCAAAAGAAAGAAAAGTGTGTCGATGACTTTATTTAATTGTACATTCAAATTGGCTCTTTTTTTGCAAATTCACAGCTATAAATTTTAATCGAAATAGAAAAGGTGAGTAAGTCAGAACCCTAAATACAAAATTGTACTGGTAGAACCAGAAAAGGATAAGCAATGAGGGAGAGAAATGAAGAGGAGAAATGTGCTGATCCCATTTCCATGAAATTGGGCATTCTAGGGTAACTGTTTTTGGACTCTAATGCACATGTGCATGATGTCGGTAGCATTATTACTTAACATTTAATTATTTTGATGTTTGACTTAACCTACGCTTACTATTTATCTTTCCTTTTCAATATTTCTTTTTTACTTTTTCTTATTAATTAATAACTTTATATAATTTGCCACATACTCGGAAACTACGAGTTAGTTAATTCAACTTAAAAGATTAACTTAAATTATATAATTTCAGTATTTCATACCTATTTGTTTGGTCTTGAAGTTGTTTGTATGTATGTATATATTTCTCAAACACCCAAATTAATTATAAATTTATATATTTGTTTTCCCTTTAAAACAAATTAAATCTACTACTAATGTTTTTGAGTTATCAACTATTAGATACATCTAGTTTTACATAATTAATAGCTTGTTTTATACTTATCAATTCTTAGTGTTTTTTAGAAGAGACTTGAATCCTTTCCTTATTTGAGCTGTCTTTGATTTTAAATGATCTCAGTATCAAGATTTATTTTTCTTTTTTCATATTTATCCCAACAATAATTTTTCCACTAAACATATCACCATAGACCAATAGAAAAAATAATAAGTAGAAGATTGCGTGCGCATACACACACACATATATATAAAATTCTATCATCAGTATCTTTTAATTTTAAAAAAGTTAAGACCAAACAATCTCAACCATAGATTAGATCTAATAGACAAATAAAAAAAAAAAGAGAAATGGAAATAAATAATTATATTATATAAGGGTAATAAAATTCTACCCTTACATCAACAAATTAGGAAATATTGATGGTAAGTTGACTTTTATTTTCATTTATGTATTATCTGTTTCTATCAAGTTGATCCAATCTACGGTTGAGATTGTTTGGTCATAACTTTTTTAAATTTATGAGGTAATGATGGTCGAATTACTATATATATATACCGATGGTTAGCCACCTCCGTGCTACTAGAGATAGTCTCATTTTGATTGGTCTTGAAATCAATATATATACATATATATATATATATACTTGTATGACATATATTGTATTATAAAGTGTGAATACATTGCATAAAATAATAAATTTAGTGATAGAACAGTGCGATTCAAAAGTTTTCTAAACGGATGACTGTTAAGCACTGAGAACTATTTGGCAGTTTGAAAAGTGAAAAGGTTTTGTAAAATGCAAGTTACAAAAGTGATTCAGGACTGTAAGGTTGAAAATTTCTCATCATGTAATACACGCGCACCAAACCTACTAACATGCATAGTAAATTAGCTAGGATTATTTCAACTTTAAAATTCAGTCTCTCAGCCTACTTTTTCCTTTTCTTCTTTGTTGACAAGTATTTCTGGTCAAGTTAATGATGATAATTCGAGCACGAATAATGTAAAACGTGAATAAAAATGACGAGTAGAGTGACAAAAAATTCAAAATGTAAAACGACAATAAGAATTTACATTGGAGTTCGAATTCTAATTCACTTTTGGAGATCCGTTAGATTCTTTCTTGACCAAAGCTTTACTTGGTATAGTTGACGTAAAAAGATGAAAGGAAAAATAACAGATGAGAACAAAATAAATTATTAAATTCTAACCACATCATTATCGAATTTGAAATTCATCAGGATTTATCAAGAACAATCACAATTTGAATGATATACATAAAATAAGTCATAGATTTGGACATTTCATAAGGAAAAGTGGTTGATGATCTCAAGTTGATCAAAGCGAAAAAATTTGA
This sequence comes from Dimocarpus longan, assembly GCA_022984855.1. Taxonomy (NCBI): domain Eukaryota; kingdom Viridiplantae; phylum Streptophyta; class Magnoliopsida; order Sapindales; family Sapindaceae; genus Dimocarpus; species Dimocarpus longan. The sequence continues at coordinate 4,082,586 of CM041026.1, forward strand.
AATTGATCGGGGTCTATCCAGAACAATTGCAATTTAAATAGTACAAATAGAATCTGTTGTAGATTTGGGCCGTTCTTAGGGAAATTGGTTGATGATCTCAAGCTAACCAAATTGAAAGAATTTGAAATTAATCAGGGTCGATAAAGAGCAATCGCAATTTGAATAGTACACATAGAATATGTCGTCGATTTGGACGGCGGGTTCATAGCGAAAATTGGTTGATGATCTCAAGCTGACCAAAGCGAAAGAGAATGGGAAGTCGGCAAGGAATAGCATGCAATTATTTATAATTACATGTACCAAAGTTGCTAAGTAATCAACAAATATTGTGTTTACTGTTGAATAAAGTTGGTGTAGTGCCCATGCTTAACCATCATTAATTGTATGTCGGGGACTCTAATGCATGCCAAACATTATGTTAGCAAACAAAATCTAGCACTGCAAACAGAGGATTAAGCTTGTCGGACACTAAAATATAAACTAATCACTTCCAAGTTCCAACACTGTCTCTTAAATAATCCCAAACTATCAAATCAACAAAACCATGGATCTGCATCACCTAATAAGAACAATAAGAGTTAAAAAATGGTGCTATGTATTATAATTAACGACAAAGTTCCAAGGATCCTTTTCATATACATTGCTTATAATGTGCACAGATTCCAAAAATTGTCAAAAATATTTGTTGTTAATTGAAAATTTACATATATTAGTTTTTAGGAATGGGGCAGTAAATTTTATTTCAGATAGAGATAACCGATTATATGTTTTTCATTTCATGTTATATATAGTAGTGGAAGCCTATACAAATAGCTGATTTTCTCCACTATAATTTAGTTTAATGGAAAATTATTCAAGAATTTTTGTTTGTATCATTATCATGCGTGGTAGCAGATGTGAATGGTATGGAATTAAAGGGTTTCAATGAGGATATTTTGGTCTTACAAGGAAGTTTCTTTAAGGTTGTTGTCCTCATGCACAAACAAAGGTCATGTTCTATGACCAATACGTGGTGCATGAAGTCCTGATTTATACAAAAAAAAAAAAAAAAAAAAAGCCCACATGGAGTAGCATGTGAGGAGGACACTAATTCAATCAATGAGAAAATATTGGTGGTCAATTTTCTTTCTATGTGAAGCTCCCTTTTCGATATTTGTGGACTTTCATAGCTTAGATCCTGTGCATATAATATATATTTACACGTTTTTGTCCTTTCTTCGCGAGTAATTAGAGAGCTACACTACTAGCGTGGTTAAGGCGTGTTTGTTTTTTGCTCCTATAATTTAATAGTATTAAATTACATCAATTAAGTTATTTTTATTTTTATGTTTTTTTATTTTTGAAATGGTCAAACCACTGAAACCTAACTAACTAAAATTAACAAAAACAACTTAAAAAAAAAAATTTAATTTATAACTAAATTGTAAATCACTTAATGATATTTAAGATATTTTATTCTAGATCTACCTCTATATGATAACATATTTTCATATTTTATATTATACAATTTTTTTTTTTTTGCCTCCCAAATACTTATAAGAAAAAAAAACTTTTAAAACAAAAACGTTAAATACATCTCATCCCAAGTTTTCTTAGAATTTGACTACTATATTTTAATTTATAATTTTAACATTTGTTTTGTAGTTACTTTATAACTCAATTGAAAGCCATTTTATTTTTATTTAAATATATAAATATAATTATTTATAATATTTTTTGTCATATTTTAATTATGAATAATATACACATAAAGTGGTTTAGAATTTATTAACTTATTTGTTTTTAATTATTTGTATCATATTAAATAAAATTTTATAATAATTAATAGTGAAAAGGGTAAAAATATTAAATTGTTAGTTTTTAGACAATTTTAATTTTATAAAGATAACAACTTTACAACAGATTCAGAGATGAGGAAAAAACAAAAACAATGAAAATATATTATTCAAATTTCAGTTTCAATCACTATTAAGTCTTTTGTAATTTTCAGTACTGTTACGTTTTTGGACAATAAAACAAACAACTCCTAAGTTATTCCTGCCTATAAGTTTAATCATTGTGATGTGATGATTATTTAAGGTGACATCAAAGTCAATTTCTACGTAAAATGTTCCGGTTTGAAACTCCTCACTTGACAACAGATTTTTGCATTGCATATATAATTGCATACATTCAAAGATTTTGCGACTGTGATATACTAGAATTTAATATATATCATCACACAAGCCTCAAAATGAATATTTATATCTCGATGGTATGGAATCAGAAATTCTTTATTAGATGTATTTTTTTTTTTTTTTTTTTAAATTGTGGACTCCTGTTGCTATAGTGATGAACATGAACCATAAATATAAGAGGGAGACAAACAACTGCCAAATAATTAAGCTTTTGATTTGAATTACAAAGTGATACGAAATAGGAGATCTGGAAACATCAAAGATACCCCAGAATAATCCTCAAATCTAGAAGCTGCTCGTTGTTGGCAAAAACTTAAAGTTGGTCGGTAGAAATACATTGTAGTAATAGCTCAACGAGAGAGATGGGAAGACATGGAGAATTGCCTATTTCGACCAACATCTTTCGTACCTTCCTCCAATAACGTTTTATCATATATAAATTATATGTATTGTAGATATCATTATTATCATTATCATTATCATTATTATTATTATTTTATAATCATTAGGGATGATAACAGATCGGATCGAGTACGGATCAATCACTCCAAATCCCATCCGGAATTTTTGAGTGATGCCCCAAATCAAACTGTACCCCAAATAAGTTCTACTCCAAACTTGCTTGGAATAGACCGGATTCCCCCATATTTAGATCAGATTGAGTATTTTGCCGCCGCTGATAATCATACATACTAATAATGTAGCATGCTCCTTCCATTGAAATATCTTTTGGATAGAGATTGGGTTGTAGAAACACGTGACACTGCTAGACAAAAGGCTTAGGTAAGGAAAATTAAACCTCCATGCCTGTTTTGGAAATTTTACCTCCATAATATAGTGTACTAGAATAAGACATGACACGTGTCATGTCGTGTGTGCAACGAAAAGAGCATGTGACATGAGGCTTTGGACAACTATGTCCAACACTCACGTAGTTATGTCCCAAACAAGGAAGAAAAACAATTATATGAGAGAAGATTTGAGCTTTGATTTGCTTGGTTACTATGATTTCTAGCTACTGATTTTAAAATATATATGTATATATAAACAATACATAATTTGGTTCATATCAAAAAAAAAAAAAAAAAAAAAAACATAATTTGGACATATAATTCTAATATAGTAAAACCCTTTGTTTTGTTTTGATATATATATATATATATATATATTAAAGATATAAGAGCATCTCTAATATAATTATTTATTAGAGTTAAATTTATTGTCACATGGTATAGATAGATAATGAGGTGGAAAAATCTTTTCCAAAGTGGTTGTCAAACCAAAATATGGAGCTAACATGGCAAAATTTTTTTAAGAGAATATGAAGATGGTTTTATCAATTGAGAAACTTTTACTGAACAGGATTTTTCATTATTTTCAACCAACTAAAAATATGAAGAACTTTTCTTGCTTTCTCTCCTCACAATTATAAAATATAAAAGGAAAAAGAGTGTAATACATATTTTGTTGTAAAATGAATGCACATTTTATGTTAGATAAATGCATTGGAGATGAAAATATGCATATCCATATTCATTTGCCAAAGTGGATCTATATTTAAAAAAAAAAAAATTATCGATGTATCACTAATAAAAACTCAAAAATGCATAATAGTATTGTAGATGATCTTATTTATATGTGACATAGTTAGATAGAGTTTTTTTTTTCCTCTTTTAATATGAGTATAATGTTATTGAAAATCTACTAATATTAATGATTAGAATTTTGTCGGAATATATTAAGATTAAATACTATGTATAATATGAAAACATATATTTTATAATATGTCAAATTTATTTCTTATAATAAGAGGAGAAATTTTATAATATAGTCACTTGAATTACATATCAACACGTTAAGTTTTGTTATTTTAAAATATTATACCAAAAACAAATATTTAAGACTTTTTTTTTTCCCTATATGATGAGGTATGAATTATATAATCATATGGATTTTATTAATTTACTAGTTGGGTAACGTTATCAATCGTTACAACCCTTCAATTGGGTGTAATAATAATTATTAAAAATTATCTAAGGATTATTATTAATAAATAACTTTATCTAATCGATAAGGTAACCAAACTTACCGAATGTTAATCTCATTATCTAAAGGAGATAATAGTAACTCTAAATCAATGGTGGAGCCAGGCTGCTGCATGTGGGTAGGGCAAATTTGAAAAACCATAATAATTTAATGGGCCAGATTAAAGAACATGTAGTCGAATATTTAAATATAAAACTCTTATATTCAAATCTTTCAAAAAAAATTGTCGTTGCTACGGTGGGGACACCTCCTAAGGAAACTAGACTACGCCCCTATATGTGAAGGAAGACTTCTTTGGTGGTAGAATTATATATTGGGATTCAAAACTTCTTACATAATAATCTGAAAGGATTTGATTGTTAACTAGAATAATTAGCATTATCTGATGATTACAACAAACAAAAGAAGTTTACGACTCTAAAAATCAAGTTGAATTCAAGGTAAACTTATGATAATTCTTAAGATGTATCAATTTGTAATACATGTTAGCTTGATAATTTTATTAGTAGATTTGAATTTTCTTTTTATCTTAAAATTCAAATCTTTCTAATCTTCACAAATTTCATGATACATAAGCATCATCACCTATAAATGATAAGATTGTAACTTTTTTCAACTAATAATATATATAATCGGGTTTAACTATCTTACCTAACTATTAATATTATTTATAAATTGTAACTTTTTGATTGACTTCAATAACTATTCTTACAATCAATCTAAGACCTATAATTTATAAGTAATGGAACTAGTTGAGTAAGGTAGTTAAACTCATATATTAATACCATAACTTACTTTAGAAATGAAAAGAAAAAAGGCTGAGGATTAGGGTATAAATTTGGATTAAGTTATAACAACAAAATTTGACGGTAAAGAATTAGGTAATGATGGAATCAGTTGGAGGAAGTTGTTAACTGCCATTGGTCCAACATGGTTACCAACAAATGGGAGTGTGCCATGTAAGTGCAAAGAAAGGTATTGGAAGTTAACCAAAGGCCCCAGAAACATAGGAGTTTACGCATAATAGGATCATCAGTTTGAGAAGTAGTTGACTATGTGGCGGGATGTAATTGGGTAATGGGGATCAGAGATGGAAGGGGTTGATAGGAGAGGATCAGTGTCGTATCAATCACATGAGTTGTGTAATGAAACATGCACATACAGGCCCACTTTGTTATCTCAATAACAAACACATTTGTTCAAGCCCACTTGAGAACACACCCCAAGTCGGAGACACACAAACATACACACTCACACACAATACAACACCTCCCCAACTCTCTCTCTTGAAAACCAATTAAGCTTGGAGAGAGTCCACTCCTTCCTCCAATGCACTTGTCTTCTTCATATCCAACATCACTGTCTATGTTTCTCTCTCTCTCTCAATTTTCTTTCTTCTCATCACTTTCCTAGTGGTCCTTCTCCTCTTTATAACTCTCTTATCACTTTCTTCAATTTCTTCACATCTTATATCTAACACTAGTACTACTACTCTCTCTATTTTCCTTCTCTTATCCTTCAATTCCTTTCTCTTCTCTTGTTCTTGATATTCAATAAAACTGTGGAACCTCTCTACCTTAGTTTCTCTAGGCAACTACTATACTAGTGTCCTTTTTTATTTAATATAATATTTATATAAAAAATATATATACATATTGCTTTTCTTTGTATATTTTTCAACTCTTGCAAGTTCATATAATTATATTTATATTTATATTTCTACATACTTTGAAAAGGACATTAAGGCGACAACATGTCTAGCAGAAGGTCAAGGCAGTCTTCAGGAAGTTCAAGGATCAGTGATGAGCAGATCATCGAACTTGTCTCCAAATTACGACAACTCCTTCCTGAGATTCGAGATAGGCGTCCTGGAAAGGTACTGGAGGAGAAATTGTTTTATCAACCATACTTTTAAATATAAAAAAGAGGTAGTTCTATATTAGTTTTATTTTTAGGGGATATTTTGATAATATCCCTATCGTTATTAGCATTATTGTTTATGATAATAGAGTTTATCCCGTGAGCGTAGGCTTATTAATGTTTTTATTGTTATATGGTTTATTTTACTATTTATTTGCCTATGTTGATCAGTTGATTGTTTACTTCTTTTAATCTCAACAGAAGATACTCAATATATCTCTTTGCCTATGTCAATAGTAGTATTTTTCACGAGAAAATGAAGAGTAGGAAATGTGTTGGAATGTAGAATGGCGCATGTGGCACATCTACAGTACATTGTAGTTATGGACTTATGGTATAAGAAGTTTGAAAAACTTTGAAACTTGAACCGGACAGTGAGGAAACATTTTTTTTATAGGTTTGTTTTTCTTCAGGTTGTCATTGACTTGAATAGTTTTTGTAAGTTGAATCATGGAAGAGCCAAAACTCACGCTGTGCCCTCTTAAATGTCACAGCCACTTAAGTCAAAAGTTTTGGCATAGTTTTAGCCTCATTTTATGGGATAATCTTATACTAGTTAACTTTTGATGTATACACACATGTTCACTTGAATCTCTCTCAACATATAGCTTATAAACAGTGTTATAAAAGTGAAAGTGATTCAAATTTCTACCAATCAGGTCTTCATGAGAATCTTTATAATCATGCATTTAATGTACATAATAAATATGTTATGTATTTTTATTTGGACTTTACTTATGTGAGAGATTACTTAATCAAGCTTCTGGATTTAACGATTACTTAATATAAGTTTGGCGTGTTTGGTGCAGGTTTCAGCTTCTAAAGTCTTACAGGAGACTTGCAACTATATCAGAAGCTTGCACAAAGAGGTTGATGACCTAAGTGAGAGACTATCCCAGCTGCTTTCTACTATAGATGAGGATAGCGCAGAAGCTGCCATAATTAGGAGTTTAATAATGTAATTTTATTTTAATTTGCAATATTATAATATGATTTTGTTCTAGCTGTGTTTTGGTCATTAGATCAAACAAAGTCTAGACTAATGTATTTCGAGGTATCTGTATGAATGCCCATAGGTGTTGTAATTAAGTTGCATAATAAAAGGAGTTTTGCACTATAGCAAGCCCACTTATAAAAAAAGATTATATATTTTGGATATTTTAGTTGGCTCAACCATATATAATATATATCAAACTCTATTTCTTATTTGTTTCATTAGCATAAATGTGATGTTTATTAATTATGAGTTCTTTTAGATATCAACTACGGTGGAAGAGACTTGATTATAAAATATAATCAAGTTGAATGAACGTCGTTTATAATTAAATCATAGTGGATAGTTTTGTCATGAATATATAAATTAATAATTACAATGAAATATACATATATTTTTAAATAAGGCCTGTTTCTTCATTAATATACAAATTCCAAGGCTTTGTCGGTAAGTTGGGATCAAGTGTTCTATAATGTCTGCTTGACTGCTCCAAAATACATAATTTTTGTAAGTGATTTGATGGAATATTAGGTACTTCTGTTACACAAAAACTAATTAAACAAAAGTTATAATATTAATTAACATGGCAACCCCACATTTCTCTTATTAATTAGGCTTGTGGGTTCTTGAATACCAATTAGAGTTTTGTCTTTTTGTGGAGTTGAATATTTTATCTCTATACTTTTTAAAGTGTGACCGTGCCATGCAGAAATTAACCCACGATTCTAGACTTTGACCATCTTGTCAAAGATTATAACAATTAAACTAACAAAACCTAGCTGTAAGGAAAAACATTATATATATTTTTCATTATCGTATTATAATTTTAAGTTTTAAATATTATAGTTAAATCATTTTCTATCGATTTAAACTCTTGGATCTAATGGTAACTAATATAATATTAGAATCTGGAGATCCTTAATTTAAACTCTCTTCCTTCACTTTATCTGAAATTCTACTATGTAATATAATGCGTTTGATATCTATTACTTATATTAACAATTCCTTTGGAAGAATGTTATATAATGTATTTGATATCTATCACTTATATTAACAGTTCATTTGGAAAATAAAACATGTGTTTGACATCTATATACTAGTAAATGACGGTTATATATAATGTGTTTGATATCTATCACTTATATTAACAGTTCATTTGAAAAATAAAACATGTTTTTGACATCTATATACTAGTAAATGACGTTTATATATGATATGTTTGATATCTATCACTTATATTAACAGTTCATTTGAAAAATAAAACATGTGTTTGACATCTATATACTAGTAAATGACGTTTATATATGATGTGTTTGATATTTATCACTTATATTAACAGTTCATTTGAAAAAAAAAAACATGTGTTAGTTCCTTTGGAAACAAAACATTGAAAAATTGGAGTCAGTTATATCAGTTACATAATACGCCTCTATCCAATGGATTAGAAAACAGTTATTTCTTTTGAATTTTATCAGGAATATGACAGGCGTGCTTTCGCTAAACTTTTTGAAAAAACTTTGAAAAACATGACAAACTGTTGATTAGTTTTTAAGAACTTGGTCAGTACGTTAAATGTTTTGTAGTTAATTTAGGTGATCAGTGTCAACTTGATTTCTTAAAATCAGGACCCGTGTTTTACAAAACAAAAAGCACTGAAAAGAAATTAACGATCACGCTCATTCGATATGCGTATCTAACGAAAGAGTGGGCGAGGTCGAATTTTCGATAAAGTTAGAATATTGTTTAATCAACAATTTAAAGATGAATATGGTGTACATTTTTGCATGTTGATGTGTTTGCAGTAAATTTCATTAATGTCAGTTGAACGAAACATTCCATCAATTGCAGAATTAGTACTATGAACATTAACTCATGCACTGTGTGATGTGCAGATAAATTATAGCTATGGATAGCTACTTCTCTATCTATCAATTTTGAGAATATACATATATATATATATATATATAATAATTTATTTTTATACGTATTTATTTAGTAGAAGTGATCGAACAGTTTCTTTTATTTTAAAAGGTTAAAGATTTAAATCCTACATTTATTTTAAAATACAATGTATGGATAGTTTTGTTTGAATTTAACTTCTTCTCTTTATCATAAAAATAATAATAATAATAAAATAAATAATTATTTGTCTTTAATCTTAATATATCTCTCGTGTTAGCGAATTCTCTCTCTATTTATGGATAGTTTTCTTATTTTCTGCGATTTGATGGCTGTCTTAGTTCTTTGGATGGAGAGATTTGTTTTGTTTGATAGCATGCACTCTGAATGTGTTTTTCGATTAAGCGTCTAAATCAAGAAGTTTAATTTGTAGGAAGCATATTTTTTACTTTTCTGATCTAATAAAAGCTTTAAAAAAAATAAAAAATAAAAACAACCCACATACCGCCAGTTAGATCTATGTAATGCTTGCTTTCAAACGTTTTCTTGATAATTCAATAAAACGTTGCAAAAGTACTTTCTAATATATTCACTGACACTAAATACACTTCTATAACTAGTTGTAGATGTAGTCTATTGATAATCACATCTCTCAACAAAGTTGGAGTCCTAAGTTCAAACTTTACTTTTGGAAGTCTTAAAAGAAAAAATGAAAAAAAGGATACACTTCTATAATATACTACATACACGCATAGGTATTTACATATGGAAGGGAGACAACGACAATTATTTCTGCAAGCTCGTGATGATGGACCCTTTCATAAATGGAGGAAGGGGAAAAAAAAAAAGTCTAACCAAGATATAAGCAATCTAGACGAGTATAGATGTACAGAGATGCATGCATGTGTTGGAAAGGAAGATGACACCATACCAGAGAGGTGCAAAGATATATATTTTCTGACAGACTATGAAAGGAGAGAGTAGGTAACATAATTTTCAATATGTTAGATTTGTCTACATGAGGATGAGACATTGCAGATTTGATTAAAATATTGAATTTGAACAATCATAGCTATAAAGGTTTTCTGTTTCTTTGCATTATTTACTCAATGTGAAATTGATTGAGACCTTGCATATATATATATATATTTGTATATATATATTATTTAATTTATATATAGATAGATATGATCAGATTATGACCAATGTTTCAAACTTGGTGTGAATAAGTCAAAGTTATAAAACTTAATTAAGCAGAAAAACTCAATCAAATGATGGCTTTTTGGCCTTAAATCACGTAATAAATTGCACTGATATGATAAGGGATTGAGATGGTTAATTATGTTAATTAGCTTCTTGAGTCAAATCTATTTAATTAATTAATACACACATGCATGCGACCTAATTAATTAAAAGCACTTTCCCTTAAAATTGTTTATATACACATGCGACTTAAAAGCAATTTCTTAATCATTCTTGTAAGAGAAGTAGAGAACCCATAACATGAGGAACACATTTATACAGAGATATTTTTGTATATTCACTACTTTTATTAGTTGATTGTCAATAGTTTTTCTCACTTTTGGTATTGTCGAAGGTGCTTTTTCGTAGTTATTTATTTTTTTAATGTTTGATTAAAATGGTAGTTAATTAATATTAATGTTTCTTGTTTCTTGCAGAAGGACCTTGTGCAAATGCTTTGTTAAGAAGCTCTACTGAGTATAAAAACACTTGACATCAAGCACTGTTGATATATCCTTATATATGATAAACTACGATTACATAAAATACATACTTAGAAACAAACATGCTTTCAACAAAAACATTCACTTAAATTGTGTTTTCTGAAAATTGCAATTACCAAAATCACTACATAACAAAATAATGTTAGTTCAATTTTATGTTCCTCACATTTCCACTTTAAAAGTTATGAGTTCAAGTTATACATCCCTCCCAAAACTCAAGTTTAATCCAATAATATATATATATATATATCAAACATAAGTGCCATCTGTATTGAAACTTATATATATTTATATGTTCTAGTCAAGTAACATATACAAATAAATATACAATATGTTTTTAATTGTTAAAAATTTTGTGACATGATCACCAATATAGTTATGATGCTCTTTATCGAATCCGAAATCTATAGAAAGAAGTGAAAGTGAGTGTCTATGTATAATGATGATAATAATAATAATCGAATAGAAACTTTTTGGCCCTGCAATTAATGCGTTTCCTCTCTAAATTCCTAACTATCATACAAGTTGAGTGGTACGGCAAACAAGTTGGGCTCTGTGGTGGGCAGTGAAGGATAGAAAAATCTCAATCGATGTATTGGCCTTCCAATTCATGATAACAAAAAAGTATTGCTCTTAACTTCACTTGTACGGTATCATACTACGTCCCTTTCATTGGCTCAACCCCACTATCCAAATATTAATGAGTGAATGAATGAATGAATATATAAATAATAAAGATTGAGTGTAAGCCTGCTCTCTTTATATATAAATATAAGAATTGAAATGATAAATTATGAAATAATATATTAAAAGAATAAATATAAGTTTTTATTCACTTTCTAAAATTCAATGTACAGCCTAATAAAAGAAACTAAGAGGACTTATAAATAAATGAACTAAAGGAGTTGGTTGAGTTACGTTTGTTGGTTGATCCTATGAGCAATTTTTTTTTTTTTTTTGGATTTTGTATTTATTATGATTTCATTAAAATTATTTTATATAATCCCAGCAATATAATTTTAGGCTATAGTGTTAACTTTATAAATGGAAATAAACAAATAAAGAAGACAAATTGAAGGCTTGTAATTATATTAGTTTCTGACTTCTCATCCATCATGATTAAAGAAAATTTTATTAACTTATTAAACAATAAACAAACAAAACAACATTTAGATACTAAATATTAATTCGACGTCAAATAAATGGCATAAGATTTTTGGGCCCTGTGGGATTCTAACCCTACTTATAGGATTCTCCATCTCGATCGATCAATTTTGTGATAGGAAACGAGACGACAATATTGAAAACAAAAATTTAAAAGACATTACGGGAGTGTGACATCTCCAATGCTAGAAGAAAAGCTAACATAGTCGCAAGTGAGCCATGCTTTTGTGTTGTTGACATATATTTGTCTAACTATAATACTGTATAATATATTTAATTGGATAAGTACCACTATGCAAGCATTTCCATTTTTATTATCTAAAATATCCACTATATATGGTTTGTGATACATTGGCCCTATTGTATTTATCATCCCTTCTAATCTTATTTATAACTTTTTTTTGACGATCTTATTTATAACTTCCTTAGGTGACTTTTGAATCATTTTAATCAATTTAAAGAAAAAATAACTAGAATTAATTGTTCATTTGAACCTGAACAAGTACAGATTTATGATTGATAATTGTTGAGGAAAATATAATATATTCATACAACAAGAGTAATTAAGTACATATTTTGCATATTTACTTATAACCAAATAGTTAATATATTTTTCCTTCACAATGTGAGTTCAAGTTTTACCGTAACATCTATCAGCATGTGTGGGGGATTGAGTTTTATACTTGTATTGTGGGAATGAAATTTTTTAGTGTCACAAGAGTATATTTTCATAGTATATAAGTGTTTAATCTCAATAGGTTATAATAAATATTTGATCATTAATATCAGTAAATTTTTTAATAAATTATAATTGTATTTAAAAGAAAGAAAATTAATTACACATTTTAATACTATTAAGTTTATCAAATTGTTGTCCATCAACTTTTGGTCAAGTTGACTGTGTTACCTCCACCTTCTTTTTAGAAAGGGGATTCAAAACCCTTCTTTTTCATAAAAAAATTGGGCCATGGCAACCAAATAAGCAATGGGGTTGGGAAAAAATAAAATTTCACCTCAATGTTGCCCAAGTTTGGATGCATGCATCTCACTGCCCATCACTTTTCAAATCCCAAAGGATGGGATTTGAACACCCACTTAAATGGTGGGCTTTCAAATCTATTCTTTTGGTTTTTTTTTTTTTTTTTTTTTAAATATATTTATATTTATTGTAAAAATAAATTTAATTTTTATTTATATGTATACTAAATATATTTAAAGATTAATTTAATATATTTTATTCAAAAATCAATTTACAAAAATATTATATAAATTTAATTAAATTCAATCCAATTCCAATTATACCAAGTACAATATAGTATTAATTTAGTTTTATCTAATCATAGTCTATCCCATGCCATCTAATCCTATTCAATACCCCACACACCCAATCGGGTCTAAGTATAAAGGACCACTTAGATAGAGGTTATTTGTTTGTTTGTCTGTTTGTTTTTGTTTATGTTTTTTTTTTTTTTTTTTTTTTTTTTTTTTTTTTGAAGACTAAAAAAATTTGAATTTTACTAAAAACTAAACAGTGATGAAAATATGAATTTAAATGACATATTTACTTTCCATTGTTTAATGACTATTAATTTTTTTTTTTTTAGAAATAAAATTGTCTAAAAACAATTCAATTGACATTTATGCCTTTTTTCTAACTATTGGAATGTGTAGTTTTATTTAATATAATGTAAACAACTAAAAATGAATAATTTAACAGTTCTTAAACCATTTTATGTACATATCGATTGAATTTATTTATAATTAAGTTATAATAAAAAAGTGATGCATAAATGGTTTTCATATTGTTTAAAAAGAGAAGAGTGTTAAAAAAAAAGTGTTGAAACGTTAATGACTAAGAATAACTTCGAAGTTAATTTCTACTAAAAAAAAAAGGTTGAGGTAATTTGCTTTTGTTTATTGTAAATGTTAGCTTTAAGGTTTTAATGTTTGATTTTGATGGTAATAAATAATTGATGACGTTTTAATGTATTTAATTAGTTTTGTTTCAAATAAAGCTTGAAGCATAAATGAAGAAGAGAAATGCATCATGCAAGGTTCTAAAAGGGAAGATATAAATCTACATGCATAGAAAGACAACGCATCAAGCTTTTGGACATCGAGGGATCGAGATTCCAAATGAAGCAAAATAAGACTAGTTGCAGGTGTATGTTTTATATTTTTGTGAAATAATTAATATTTGCATGTCTGAATGCCTAGCTCAAATTATTATGTTTATCATATAATCCTAAGTGTTTTTGGACCCAGTCTAGATTGGTTGGAACTTAGAGTTTTTATCTATACATGAAAAACTAGCCTAGAATGCACAATAGTTCGTCAAAAATATAGTTGAAAGTTTTTGAACGTACAGGGATAAACAATAATTTTTGTAGGGGGTATGAATGCATAGAATTAAACGTTTCCAGGCCAAAACATCATTTACGAGTACTGTAACTATCATAAAATAGCTAATTGATAGTGTACTCTATAAATTTAATTATTTCGCCCCATTTTGAGACTTTGAAGAGCTTCCAAACTTTCTTATAATCTAAATGAAGTCTTCGTATGAGTTTTATGCATATTTGAGTCATTTACACATCAAAGAGTCATCAGTACTTCAATCTTTTTATTTAGTCTTTGAAAGAGAAGTTTTCTTGCACTTAATCTTTCACATTTTTTGTTTTTTCTTTTAGTGTGGGGAATTAGTTAGTACAAATTGCTGTATGTTAGTGGATAAGTAGAAATGCATATGTATTGACATCTTATGACATTAAGGCGGCAAACTTAGTATAACAAAATTCATGGACTGCTAACAATTAGTTGTTATAACATTTGGAGAAATGTTACAAGAGCTGAAAAGATGTTACAACAACTGATTAAGTGTTACAACAACTCTGAGCGTTCAGCAATGTGCAGTAAAAAGGGAAGAATTCTTACTCTGATTTAATTCCAATCCATGAATCAAGTTAATTTTTTTTTTTTTTAATTTTTCTCAAGGTAAATTCCATATTTATCTAAATATTTGATGGGATAATTTCAAATGGATAAAATACACTAGAAATACGTGCAAAATACACGATTCATAAATAATATAGTGAAAAGTAGAGTATCATTTTCATAGAAATTATTCAAGTTATGTTAAGTACTAAAATAAATCTTGACTACCCTCATCCTAACTATCGATATGATGGAAAAAATAAGAAATACAAATAAAATAAAATATCAGAAAACTATAATTAACCTAAAGTCACAACCAATGGAGATATAAGTATGGAGCTATAATTTCACCTTACTAATCAACCTACCATTAATCATTTCATTCTCATTATGAGCTTAATCTAGTAATTCTATTGTATTTACTAACCTCTTTTGAACGATCAAGCTAATATGCTTGGATTAGACACCCGACTATATTTCTATTCTGGATGATTAATACAAACTCATTGCAAACCCACACATGATCACACATAACATGTAGATATATTTCTATCCTATATGCTACATGTCATTCTATTTAAGTCTAAACACAAGAATATATTTTTCAAGGACAATCAAAGTTATCAAATCTCTTAAACTAGTGATTAGTTAATTTAATTACATAAAGATTAAAATAGAACAGAATTCAAATAATAAGAAATCAATAACAACAATATCCATAAGGTGAGTTTCATGGTTTTAGGGCCATATCGTAACCCTAGATCTTTAGATCTAAATCATTATCATCATATTAGAACATAAATCACTCAAACAAATAACAAAATCATCATCATTCAATTAATAAAATTAAAACAAAGAGAAAATTCTCATTTAACAAAGACAAACATCATCATCAAAACCAGCCTTCAAACTCTACGTGCAACATCTATAGAAATTGGGTTAACACAAGATAAGAAACTACTACAGAACTAATGGTGAATCGGCTTGATGGGCTGCCACAAAACTCTGCAGATTTTGAGGCTTTTATTCTCCAAGTACAACTCTTCACAGTCACATACAAACCCTCTCTAAAGAGCACCAAAACCCTGCCAAGAGCTACTAATAAATAGGTTCAAGGGGTTGCAAAAATTTTTACAGAAAAATGCATCATGTTGCACACAAAACTTCCCCTTAAACTTACATTCAAGCTCTCCCTGTTTCCTCTCTCTTTTGGCTGTGTTGTGCGGCTGTTAGCTCTCCTATTTTGTGTCTAGAGTCCTCTATTTTTAGGAGATCAAATAGGTTTTAAGTTGGTGCACGAACAAGTTGTTTAGCTGAGCTTGGACTTTTTTTTTTTAATTTAATTATTTATGTACATATCGCCACCCACCATCGCCACTCACTTCTCGTGACTAAGGTCATGATCCACACTAGTCGGGGTTGCTACTTGTGATCACAACTCACTACTTGTGATTGCAAGTCATAATAGCTTGACCTACAGATACTAAATCTGTCATAACTTTCTCTACAAAACTCTTATTTATGAACTGTCAATGACTATGAAACTAGATGTTGGAGGCTTTAATTTAATAGGTTATGACTCATATAACTTGAACTATGCATTTTATATTAGCTCAATCAATAAGATCTATCTTTCAGCCCAAAAATAAAAATCTGCTAATTCAACTCTGATTTCTCTTGAAACCTAAAATAGCTAGACTTTTAGCCATTTTATCTTGAATTTTCCTTGAAAACATTTCAATTTGCTTTTCATAATCTGGAATGTAAGCCCCTATTCTTACTATTTGAACTTCCTAGTATCAGAAAATAAATTATGAGGCAAAATGGTCATTTTTTCGATTTAGAGTCATGAATATATATAAAAGTGATTAGAATACATTAGTTGTGGGAGTTATGAAAAATTATAAAAGTTAGTAGGATGCCATGAGAATTAAGCAAAGTAGGAGGATATTTTGGTTAAAATGCAAGTAGTGGCATGACATGTAATTAAGTAGCAAACTTTAAGGGCAATTATATAAGTGAAACCTATATATATAAGTGTGTTAGCCATGACATTTAGTAAAAATTGAAGCAAAAATGGAGAGGGATGACCAAAGGGGAAAGAGGGGAGATCAAGTGTTCCTACCATTTTTCAGGCTCCAAAACAAAAATTTAGGCTCATTCAAGCTAGAAGATCAAACCCTAGGTAACAACAAAGTAAGTTATCATCATTTTGCTCAAGTTTGATACTAGTTGGACTTGTATAGATGTTAGTGATTGAGTTAGTTTTTGATGCATAAATGATGTGGGTTGTCATGCAAACCAAGTTAGAATCCAAATGGAGTGAAAAGAAAGCTTGATTAAAAAGGAATCATATAAGATGTGAGAGTTAGGGTTTATGTGGATGAAACCCTAGAAATTGATTCAATCATGTTTAAAATGAATTAAGTTGTAGATAACATGTTTGATGAAATGTTTAAGTGAATGACAATATAAAAATCATGGAAGTTGAAAGAAACCATGTGTTGTGTGTGCATGTGTATGTCACGGCCTCAAGAAGGGCGTGTGTGATTTCATTGAGTTTTGATGCATGTAAGCTTAAATTGAAGCATGTTAGATATTAGAAAAGCATATGGAAAAGTTAGAATGAAGAAAGGAAAAAAGATGATGCAAGTGTGTTGTTTAGGCTAGGTGAAGGGCATTGATGATCACCAAGCAATGCCACTTCCTCTTTTCATTTTTATGCCATGTATGATCTTAATTGAGTGAATATGTGGCTAAGAGCCCTAATGGAAAGGGAATTGAGTTTGGAGTATAAATGTGGTAAAAGTTGACATGAAAAAGTGGTGAAAAATAAGGGTTTTGGCTAGGAACCTCTACCTGACGGTCGTTTCTTTCCAAATTCACTTTAGGATTGACCTAAATGAGAGATAGAGATATGGTTGGAGTGAAAACGGAATGAAGAAAGCGTAGAGATTGGTCCCTACAATGCATTCGACCTAAGGGGGTATAAATCAGGGAATTTTCATTTCGAGTTTTAGAAAATTATTTTGAGTGTACGGAAGTGTTCCTAAGTGATAATAAGTGAGGTTCGTGAAAAGAAATCGAAATTTTATAGCCTTGGTTAAGTTAGAACCTAGATGAAAAAGTTGTAGGTTAAAGGGTTTTAAATAGAGTTAGTTATGTTGGAAACTCTATTTTTAGCTTTGAGTAGCTCAATTTAGTATATTTTAAATGAAAATGTGATGTATAGGTGAAGAACAAACAAACGGAGCGAGAGAGACTCATTGAAATGCACTAACAAGTGTGGAAACAAGGTGAGTAACTCTATCTCACACTATGAACATTGTGTTGTTTAATGTTATTTAATTGATTATTAAAAAGTTATGAATGATTATGATGTGCGTTTCAAAAGAACTTCAAAATAAAATAGTTTTCATGAAAAGTTGAGTTTATGAGCTCTAGTTAACAGTTTCAAAAGATAAATCATTTTGTGCTAAATATACATAGTGAAAAAAGATTGTTTTAAAAGCCATTCGTACACCCTAGAGTTGTGTATTATCTAGCGCTGCGGTTAGCAATGCAGAAAATTTAGCACGTAGATGCTTAAAGTTATAGATCAGTTGGCGCTATAATATGCGATGCAGAAAATTCTGCAATGTAATTGCCTATATTTATAGATAGTGCTTACGCTACGTTTGCAATGCAGAAAATTCTGCACGTAGTCACCAAGACTATAGTTCGTACCACGGGTTGCGATACAGAGAATTCCGCATATGATTACTGAAGAGTATCAGTAGCGTCACGGATGGTGTCAATTAAAAATTGCCATGTGACATAGTAGTTAGGGGTACAAATGATGCTTTTAGAGAGTAAAGAATTTTATGAAATTTTTCATGAACTTAACTAAATTTATGGTTATCATGCTAATAAATCTTAAATTGTTTAAATTGTATTAAGTTTACATATTCTGTGTTATATTATATAAAACCTTCATAGGTGTTAGCATGGGCAATTGAAACAAAATGAGCTTTCCGTCAAAATAGGTGGGCACATCAACGGTTGCATCATATCAACTATATTGCATTTTGTTGTGATTAAAAATCAAATACTTTTATGCACTAATCTCACACTTCTTGTGATAGTCGTTTGAACACTTGTGATATTATATTTTGTGATGTAAATATTTGTAAAGTTCATTATGATATAAAAAGCGTTTGATCGTCATTTGAGGTTTTATGTGAATAAGTGAATGATTGTGGAAATGCATGTTTATGAAACAAAAAGAAGTTGGGTTGCGATTGATATATTTTTGGAGTGTATATTTTAATTGTAGGAATTTGAAAACCTTATAAACGTAGTCGTTATATTGTCGAATTTTTGTTAAAAAGACTTTCGATTTTGAAAATGAAAAGTAATACATAAACTTTTAACTATACAAGGATATCAAAATATTCTTTTTTAAATTGTAATGACTCTAATTACTCGCATATTCATTCCACTCTAATTTCTCAACAGTCAATCATGCAAAACACTTCAATTAAGATCCAAATTTTACATCAATGCACTAAACACATATTTTGGACCATTTTGCCATTGGTTGGCCGAATATGTACTAATTTTTACATCATTAATCCTATACAATTTTTCTCATCGCAAACACATTTAAACACATATAATATATGATAAATTCGATTTAAATCCATCAAATATCATATTTGTGAATTATGAGAAATATTTAGTCGCAAAGCAACTATTTGACATTTAATGCAATTCCTTTCCATTCTAAGTCAATTATATAATCTAAATAACTTATAACATCATACAATTCATTAGAAAATAATCATTCATCACTCTGTACTCCTTATGGCCGAACCTATCATGAAATTATATCATGGTTTTTGTTTCTCATTTTAACACCAATTTTCAACATTTCTAATATATTCGATGCATTAAAATCAATCAAATAAATCAAACTTAAAATAAACTATTAAAACCTTGCTTTGGTTGAACCACTTACAGGGACATAACACTAACTTTCCATCAAATCAGACCATTTAATTCCACCATAATCTCATCATATATCATGGCAAAATAATCAAACAACATTTAACCACAAAAATCCTCCTTCATGGCCAAATATATATAAAATCAAACATCAATATTTCATTCATTTTTTCACATTAAAATCACACATTAATGAGGTTTCAAATCTTAAAACTCAAACATAATATCACAATAATCCATCAAATATCATAACCTAAACATTTTCACCAAATAGAACCATGAAAACTCAAACTTACCTCTTGGTAATCAACTCAAAATCACTTCAAAATCCACATGCAAAGCTACTGCCCTTTTGGTTCCTCTTTGGCTGTGAACTCCCTTAAATCCAAATGGCTTGCATACTTAAAAATCCCTCAAAATCAACTTAAAATTCAACAAGGGAAGCAAGCTTACCTTGATGGACTTGCATGAGTTGATTATGCTAAAAAATTGCCTCCAATCCACCATGCATAGTTGCCGTATTGCATGATTTTTTTTGCTTAGCTCTCGACCACTCTCTCTTTCTCTCCTTTTCAAATGGCCGAATACCTTTTTGTTCCTCTCATGAATAGCTTTTGGCCTCACATTCTCTCAAATGCTTTTTGATTGCTTTGAATTGCTTGACTGAACTAATTTCTCTTCTTGATTTTCTCTCTATTAAAAGGCACTTTTTTGATATTTTCCTTTCCTTATCCGAAATTAAAAGCTCTCTCTCTTGATATGTTTAAACGTGAACTTCTCTCTCTTAATTTTCTTGGTCGAGACCTCCTTTTTGATATTGACCGTGAGCTTGTGTTTCTCTTGCTTCATTTTTCTTCTTTCAATTCATCTATATATATCATCTTCATTCTTGTGACACATGTCAAAAGTTTGCCATGCATATCACCATTTGTCACTCATGCATCATTCTTACATGCCACTTGTCCTCGTTTATTCATGTTTCTTTGCCACATGTCACATTTTCATATATCCTCCTATTTCGGTTCCGTATTCGAATTCGTTTTCGATCAATTCGGAAATTCTATTATAAATCAATTTCACATCTGAAAATTCTAAAAATTCGATTTCGCATCCGAGCACTTTAAGTTATTTTATTAATCCCTAAATACTTTCATGGTCTTAAAATCGAAAAGAATATTACGTTCGATAGTCTTCGGATCTCTTAAAATCTATCCAAATATATTCGACTTTGATCTGTTTTAATTTTCTTTAATTCTAATATTAATTTTGAAACTTTTGATTATCAAGGCCTGTTTTCAAAAAATTACTATTCATGTGGATACTTTCCCTCTGAAAATGCTATTTATTGGAGAAATAATTTATTTTTCACAAGATGAAGTTTTGCGTTTTACATACAACATGTATCAAGATCCTTTAGGACAAGATTTAGTTGAGCAAATATCTTGGAAATAAAAAGATATGGTCAAAGCTAAAATATAGGATTTATCTCATTATTTTTAGCAGATTTTATTCCTAATTTTTGTCACATTTTATTTGGTAATTTTTATTTGTAATGGAATTGCTTTTTTGTATAGGATTATTGTTGCGCATATCTAGTACAAATGTTTATCAATTCATTCAAGAAAGATAAACAAGCAAAACGTAAAATGTGAGCTATAGAGAAAGTGTTTGTATGAATCATAGAAAGTTTGTTCTCTAAGTTGTATGTAAGACTTAGAAAGTGTCAGCGTACTAGGTTTAGTTTTTATTATAAGTTTGTTGTTATTAGTTCTTTAGGAGAAGACAAGTTTGCAGCTCTTAAAGGGATTTCAAAAAGCATGGGTTCAGGAGAAAGAATGTTTACGTCTTTGGAAGGAGGCGGTTTATTAAGTCTTAAAAAGAGTTCAAGCAACATGTGTTCTTCAGGAGTTAGAACTAATTAGCTTTAGAGAGAATATAGATCTAAGGCCGTTGAAGGGAGCTCAAGTAATTAAAGATCATTAAAGATGAGGAGATCTCATATAGACTTGTTGGATGAACTTCTACATGTTTTTTTCTTAATTTTAAGGGGGATTCTTACATTAAGTAAGTCCAGGTTTGGTTGTACTATTCAAAATTTCATTAATAAGTTTGTAAGTATAGGCATGGCCTTATGGATGTAAGGTAAAACTGTACTACGTTAAAAATATAGTTGTGTTCATTTACTTTATTACTGCTTCTATGTTTATATTGTTGCAACATATAGTTTGCACGTGATGACATGTTTAATTTTGTTACAATATTTAGTCAAGTATCATAATATTTGTTAACTTGTTATTACAGTCGAAAAAAATTAGGTACTGCACAATAAATAAATTATTATAGTGTATAAGAGATTTAGGTCTTACAGACCTTGAATAGTGGAGAATCTTTAAGTTTGGTGATCTTGGAGGCCTGAATGTAGGTGTGTTGTTCAAACTACATAAAAATAATTGTGTTTGTTGTCTTTACTTTCTTATCTTTTCAATTTGTCTGATTTACCTTACTTGTAACTAGAAATTTGTTAGAAAAGTTTTTAAATTTCTTGAAAGTCCAATTCCATTCCGTTACCCTCTCATGTTGCCTTTTGATTGATTTGTTTTGTTTTGTTTTTTTTAAATGTTGTTTAACTATTTAGAAAATAAATAAAAAGAATTTAAGCAAAACAAAAACAAACAACCCTTTATTATTGGAGTAGCAATTGGGCATGCACGATATATACTAGTATTCCATACTACTCTAACTTCAAACATGCTTATGTAGCCATTTTCTTGGTGTGATTAATATTAAAATTATGCCTTTCATAAATTTTAGATATTTAGAACCTAATCAGATGATAATGATCATTAACAAGGTTTTATTTTTATTTTTATTTTTATTTTTTAACATATTAATAATTTTTGTTTTGTTTGTTATCACATATTAGTGTACATAATTTTCAACAAATAATCTAAACTAACTTGGATTCATTGGTTGTCTACAAAAATTATGTTTAGCCAACTATACGACTTATAGCCCATTACTATTAAGTTTCTTCCATTTATCTATGTATGATATAAATCCATGCATAAACTTCATATTAAAATGACACAAAATAAGCTCATAAGAAATTATTCAACATTCGATTATGCCTTGTGCTTGTTATTTTTGATCTAAGTATTTTTGTGATCATCAACTTTGTGTGTGTGTGTGTGTGTGTGTGTTTTTTTTTTTTTTTTTCTCAAGAAGAAAACATATTTTCTTTAGCATCAACTTCTCCTTCTAATTAGAGTCGATACTCATTTATATTTTTCTTTCCTAATTTAGAATTATTTATATTTCTTATTGAATGAATTACAAAATGTATTGTTTATGCTAATTTTCTTTTTTTCTTTTCTTTTGTCTTTTTTAATTTCAAGTTTTACCATGACATGGAGTGCTTATAATACATCATAAAATTATCTTGATATAAAAATATTCATACATTTCTTTAAAATACTTTTGTTTATAATTTCTATGAATAAATTTTTCTATGGTATTGGAACTAGCTAGTTTGAGTTTTACTAATTTTTATCAATGTAATATTTAGTGGTTTAACTATGTTATTTGTGATGTTGTGTATAGAACACTGATATACAATGCTGTATTTGAATATAAAAACCCAAACCTTCTATATTGAACTAAATTTGAAACTTTCATTCCAAATAAAACTATTGACATGTGTTCATACACCCAAAAAGTTGGTGTATGTTCGTATAACATATACTCAAGTTTGTGGTATATGTTCATAAATCATACACAAAATAGAACTTCAACATGTCATACTAAATCAAACAATTCCACCTAAAAAGAAAAAGTACTCCACATGTGTTGATACAGCCAAAAGCATGTTGTTATCCTAAATTGCACGTGTTCAACCTAGATAACAAACTATAAACATAATTTAAACAACCAGGACAATATGTATATATCTTTTAAAATGAAAACAGTAAAACAAAACCATAAAATGTATCTGATTTGTAGCAAAAATTGATCTGAATTTCTGGTTGTTTAACTAGAAGTCGAATTTCAATCACAAGGTGAAAAGAAATCTCTATTTGTGATGCAGTTTGCCTTGCCCTTGATTCTTTGTTTTTACTGTCAACCTTTTATTTATTCATTTATTTTTTACTCTCAGTCTTTGGTATGTTTTTGATGTAGGTTTTTTCATCATCTTGAATGACTGCACTGTTCAACATTTTATGCATCAATTAATTGCCAAGAGCAGTTGGTTTTCTAACTATAAGTGACCATTCCATCAGATACTTAAATTGATCTAAATGTTATTTGGATCCTGGGTTTCGGGTTTGGGTTATCTTGGATAGACCCGATCCAATACCTAATTAATCCAACATCTCCCACTCAGACAAGATGAGCCAAACAACATAGAGAAAACATTAGTGAAACATTTATGATAAGGAGTATAGGCATTTATATAGGCAATTATACCATGTGACCTACCACCAACAATATATGTTATAGGACTTATATTTTAAATCTCAATTATACTTTTATATAAGAGATTTTAAATTTATTCATTATTATGTCCTATATTTAAGAGAATTTTATTTGTCTAAGCACATTTGATCCCTTTAACATGATATGTTTGATCCTTTAATACTTCATATAATTACAATTGTGATTCCAAATCAGAATTTGTCGACATGTAAATACATGAAAAATAAAATTCATTAAATCTTCCTATCTCACTTTCGTCTCTCAGTCAACAAAAATAACTGACATCATAGAAATGTCTCATAGGCCGTATTATCATGGCCATAAAAGACACATTAATAATACAAGTATCACTCCGTTATTTTGAAACAAAGTAAATAGTCACTAAGGACATAGGTAGATGTTTCGACAAACTTTAATGGAACTTACACAATGAGGAATTAGAGATAAACTTACTCATTTTTCATGTTGGTCACTATAAGTACACGTGGTATAAAATGCATGTTATAGTGAATCTTGCCCTTCAATAAGGATGTGTATGTCTGTTATATTTAGATTATTAACTGTATAGATCTTAGTTCAGACGCTCTCCTAATATCTAACTTGTGTTTCTAAAAAACTCACTTTCTAAATGTCTCTAATTAAGAAACTCACATCTGGCTTAATCAAGTTCTCATGATGGTGAGGATACATCATGAGTGATTCCATTATTAATGTTTGGTGTAGAACCTTATATTGGTTATGACCAAGAGAACATTTCATATATTCTAAGTCATTGAGAGAATAACCTCCAGTTTATTCTCTAAAATATATGTGTCTCATCTTGGCTTACTATCCTAGCAACTGAGACGACTGTACGTATAAGAATACTAGTCTCCAATCTGACATACTTTATATAATTCAATGAAATGAATATATGCTAGTATCATTTAATAAATCCAATGTATTTATTCATAAATGGATATAGTTAAAAGTGACAATTATAACACTACAATCTATGCAGACCTAAAAGACCTAGCATATGACTTAAACACATCTCTTGTCATAACTTTTTTGAGTAAGTCTGCAACCATCTCATGTATCGATATATATTTGATCATTACAATTTTCTTTGTCACTATAACTCTAATAAAATTATATTTAGTTTTTATATACTTCGATTTACTGTGATGCTTTACATCTTTGGTATAGGCAATGGCTGCCTAACTATCACAGTGAATGGTAACTTGCTTCTTCGCATAAACTTTTAAATTTAGATTTCCTAAAAACCTTTTAAGCCACATTGCTTCTTGGATTGTTGCTGAATATGCTATAAATTCAGCTTCTGTAGTGGACAATGCAATACATTATTGTTTCTTAATACTCCAAGATATAGCATTTTGGCTAAGCAAAAATGCATAACCTGAAGTATATTTTCACTCATCCAAGTCACTTCTCCAATCAACGTCTGTATACCCAACCAAACGCATGTTACCACATTGATAGCATAAGGAGTAGTCTGCGGTCTCCTTTAGATATGCTAATATTCTTTTCACAATGATCCAATATTTCTGACCAGGATTGGATTGATATCTATTAACTAATCCAATTGCATAGCAGATATCAAGTCCCTTGCATATAGCGTACATGAGACTTCCAATAGCATTAGAGTTAAAGAAACTTTTTGCATTATTTTACGCTCTTGGAGTCTTGAGGCATATTTTAAGACTAAGAGTTAGTCCCTTGGAAATAGGAGTATCCATAGGCTTACAATCAGCCATATGAAATTGTTTTAAAATCTTTTTAATGTAAGGTTCTTGTGATAAAGCCAAAATTCTCCTTGAACGATCTCTATTAATTTTAACTCCTAAAATATAGATAGTTTCTTCCATGTTTTTCATCTCGAAAGTTGAGGATAACTATTCCTTTATGGTTATCATAAACTCCTTATTATTTCCAGCTAATAAAATACCGTCCACATATAAAGATAAAATTATGATTTTTTTTTTTACCCATTTGACGTACATAATATGGTCCTCTTCAGTCATATCAAATCTATAGGATATTACTACCTTATGGAAATGAAGGTATTGTTGTCTGAAAGATTGTTTCAAACTATAAATAAATCTCTTGAGCTTACAAACCTTTTGCTCTTGACATTTAGAAACGAAATTCATTGGCTGTTCCATGTAAATTTTTTCATCTAGTTCTCTATTGAGAAAAGTTATCTTTACATCCTTATGATGTAATTCTAAGTCTATATGTGTAACGATAGTTAATAAAAGGAGAATTAAAGCAAACCTTATTACAGGGGAAAAGGTTTCTTCATAATTCATGCCCTCCTATTAAATATATCATTTCACTACTAATCTTGTCTTATACCATTCTATTGAGTCGTCTGCCTTACGCTTGATATGAAGAATCTATTTATTTCCAATGACTTTTCAATGAGGTGGTAAGTCAACCAAGTTTTAGATATGGTTGCTTTTCATTGACTCCATATCTTTTCGTATAACTTTAATCCAAAATTCTTTAGCAAGTGAGTTGAGAGCCTCATTTACATTCTGTAAGTATAAAAGCTTCCTTTCAATCTCAAATCGATGACCAGGAACAACTTTACTATCACTTCTATAAATTGAAGATTTTGAGAGTACTAGTTCATTAGTCCCTATGTTCCCACTAGGAACAAATGAAGAAGCTCTCTCAATAGCTCTATCACTCCTACTAGGGATAAAATATTCAAGCAACTTTCTATCTTCCTCTAGTTTAGTGTTTGAGTTGATAACATCATATGATTTGCTTAATTCCTAAAATTGAAACTCTTTTTCAACTTTACCCATGCTAGGAAATTCATTCTCCAAGAAATTTACGTCACAAGACTCCAATTCAGTTATACTTCCATCTAAATTTTCTTCTATGAATAAATATCCTTTCGAGTGTTCAGAGTATCTAATAAAGCTACATTTCTTTCCTCTGGCACCTAACTTTCCATATTTCCTGGACAAGTCATTTACATATCTTACATAACCCTCAAGGTTATATATGAGTAAGAACAGGTTTCCTACCTGCACATAATTCATAGAGTGTGAAAGATATTGACTTGGTAAGGACTTTATTTAGAATATAAACGGCCGTCAATAATGCTTCTCTCTAATAAGATATTGGGAGGTTCGTTTGTGTCATCATAGATCTTATCAGCTCTAATAAAGTTTTATTCATTCTTTCCACTATACTATTTTGTTGTGGAGTCCTAGGAATGATCAATTATCTATCAATACATTTCTTTTGACAAAATATCTCAAATTGTTTAACGAGGTATTCTCATCCTCGATCAATTTGTAAGACTTTGATAATTCTATCTAACTGATTCTCTACTATGTTTAGATATAATTTAAAACAATATAATACTTCAAATTTATGGGAGATTAGATAAACATAACCATAATGAGTGTAATTATCTATGAAAGTTATAAAATATGAAACACCACTTCTAGCTCCAACATTTGTAAAAATATGAAGCAAAACTTCTACCTTTAACATTCATAGCTTCACAAATATCAGGATGAACTAACTGTAATGAATTTTCAGCTCTAATTCTTTTTCTAAATGATTTTCTAATTTTTTTTTTCTACTAGACAATTTTCAAATACAGGCAATCAATCATATTGAGGGAACCTTAAAAGCCCTATTTGGCTAATATATTCGTTTGATCTTGACCAATATACCCTAATCTAGCATGTCAAGTACTAACATCGATATTTGCAATGTTAAAAGAAGTAATTAATGAAAAACAACCATTATCATCATAATAACCGTTCATCTCGGTATTTAATATAATAAAACTATCCAATAAATATTTAATGCCAATCCTAATAGAATCCAAATAAATATCCTTATAATCGTCATGAAAGTTTAAGACACATCAAAATTTAAGAAATACTGCTACAGAAACCAATTTTTGTCGAATATCATGAGCAAATAATATATCATGGAGATGGAATATTTGGCCACCATTTAAGACAAGCTTGCAAGTGCCAATACACTTCACCTCAAGATGTGAGTTATTCTCTACTTATATCCATCTTGATCTTTGACTTACTCGACGATACTTCACAAATACTCCTCGATCTTTAGCTATATAGTTGCTTACTCCTAAGTCTATAGTCTATAAGGGATGAGATTTAGTAAGTAATACTGAGCTAGAAACATAAGTATGATTAAATGTGTTATAATAACATTTTACATTTTCTTTCTTTTGCTCAATACATTCACGAGCAAAAAGACCTAATTGGTTGTAGTTGAAATATGTCATTTTAGCTTTGTCCTTTCTAGCCCCAGCACTTGCCCTTTTTGCACTTTCCAATCTCATTCTTCTTAAACTTGGAGTTTCCATTCTCTTTCTTAAAGTTTTTCTTCCATCCCTTGCGCTTAAAGACTAAGCCTTTATGCATGCTGAATTCCGCCATGTAAACTGAAAGCTTTAACCACTTCTAAATGCTCGTTTTCCAATTCAACATGATGTGAAATGTCATCAAATGTTTTGATGTTGTCATTATGAGTCATTGATCTTCATATTCTCCCAATTGGAGGGAAAAGATCGGATCATAGCTTGTACTTGCTGCTCATCAGTAAGATTATGTCCAACAGTCTTGAGCTTACGAATCATGTTTGACATCTCCCTTAGGTGCTGTCTTATGGTATGATTCTTGCGCTTTCTATAAGTGTCAAACTTAATGGTAGACCTCCTTAGTTTAGTGGTTGAAGTACTACCATACTTATCTTTTACAACCATCCATATGTCATAGGCAGTCTCATAACTTCATACATGCACATGAGATCATCATCTATGTTGCTTAGGATTGAAATCTAGAAATGCTATTCTTCTTTTTTCAAGTTTGATAAATCTCTATGTCTCTTATGCTTTGAGTAGATGTACCTAATTGGGACAGCACCACAGTGTTTGTTAGGGTCTTAAGAGCATCCTACTCTTCGAGAATATGCTAAATTTTTCGGTGCAAAATATCATAATTATCACCATTCAATTTGTCTTCCTTGTTTAGTTTAGCAATAATATTCTTTGATGTTGATGCCATTTCCTAAAATGATATTAATTTATATTTAGAGACTTACAATCTATATCCTTTTATATCTATACTACCATATCTATTATCATTTCACTGTAATATTGCAGTAACTATATACTCATAAATATAAAAAAGGAATCCTTAGATAGGAATCGAAAAGGTAGTCAAGTCATCTATCATCATCCACTTTTAATTATTCACTAAACCATATTTGTAAGTGTAGTTGTGCAAAAGATTCCTAATGTCGTTCCTTAATTGAATTAAGACACACACATAGATATCTTTATAAATAGAAGTGATATGAATAGAACAACATTTTATAAATGATATCTAACGAAAAGTTACACTATCCATATTTAATACATAAAATGAAATATCCAACAAGTAGTATATACAAAACGATAATAAAAAGAAAAACAACATCAGTTAGATAGATAAAGGGTATGAGAATCAATCTCCTCATGATATACTCTTATATACTGGTCGAAATCAATCATCATCTTCGGATCCTCCTCATCTGATGAGATATCTATCACCTTAACCATCTCATCATCAAAAGTATCCATAACATCAATGTCCACATCATCATTTGATATCTCAATAATCTTGATATCATCCTCGTCATCTGAAATGACTATAACATCAGCCGAACAACTAGAAAGCACATAATCCGGAGGTTCGATGCCATCCTCGTCATCTGAAATTACTATAACATCAACTGGATAATCAGAACGCACACAGTTTGGAGGCTTGATGCCTTCCTCGTCATCAGAACTAACTATGACATTATCTGGATCATCAGAAATATCGATGATGTCAGGACTCTCAACTATCTTGATGACTTAATTGTTTCATTAGAATCAGTAAAATAATGAATAACACGATAGACTATCTACAAAAAATTAGTCATGTTAAACAAGTTAAACGATTTAGTTAAATAAAATAAATGTAAGATTAAATTTTTTATTAAATTAATAGGTTAATAAAAGAAGCAAAAATTTATTTTAATTTAGTTTAATTAATTTTTTAAAATTTTTCTTTTATGATCGTTGGAAACCGCCATCGACGGCAATAAGTAGGCCTCACGCCTCGGCGACGGTCTCGATGATGCTTCGGCAGTCACGACACACCAGTGGCATATACAATGCAAACGTGCGTTGCATCCTATCTCAGCGTGACACGTGGCTAACTCTGGTGCGTTGATACCTCTTGACACGTAGCCCATTCATATGCTTCCATGTCGTGTGATACTTTGTACAATTTGGTTCGTCTATACTAGGTGACATGTGGCTACGCCAAATGATGCCACACTTGTTACACATGGCTTCACCATATTAGGGCATATGGTGATACGTGTGGTCGAATTAGATTGCACCACATCACGTACATATGGCTTCCTTTGATTGGTTTGCTTGCTCTCAACATAGCTCCACCAAAAACTGACACGTAATCTATATGATGTGGCCTCACCCTTGGCCCTCACGTGGCGATGTTACTGTTCATATTCAACCCTTTGAAATTCCTATTTTTCTTTTTATTTTTTTAATTTTTTTTTTAGAATTTTAGTTTTTGTTTACAAACTTTGAAAGCGTTTTTCTCTCTCTTTTCTTATCCAAATTACTCATATAATGTTGGAAAGCCCTTTTCGAGCCCTATCCAATCGTTTAATAATTGCACAAAGAAAAAAAAAATTATGGACATTTAAAAGCTGAGAACATATTCGGGTATTAACTATTGTTCTTAAAAAAAAAAATCTTAATACCTTAAACTTGACATATAAAGTAAGTTTCATATAATTTATCATCATTGCATCAGCAAACAACACAAATCAGGCTCCGATACCAATGCAAACATCATTTAAACAACCAGAACAGCATGTATGTACCATTTAAAATGAAAGCAGTAAAAGAAAACCATAAAATGTATCCGATTTGCAGCAGAAATTGATCTGAATTTCTGGTTGTTTAACTGGAGGTTGGATTTCAATCACAGAACGGAAAGAAATCTTTATTCATGGTATAGTTTGCCTTGCCTTTAAATCTCCATTTTTACTGTCAACTTTTTTTTTTTTTTTTTAGCTCTCTATCTTTGGTATGTGTTTTATGCAGGTTTTTTCATCATCTTGAATGACCACACTCCTCAGCTTTTTATGCACCAATTGTGAAGAGCAGTTGGTTTTCTAACTATAAGTAATTGCTCCATCAGTTACTTAAACTGAACTAAAGGTTATCTGGATTCTGGGTTTTGGGTTTGGGTCATCTTGGGTGGACCCAACCCAATACTCAATTAACCTAGCACAAACCATTCACAATTCGTGCATAATTAAATACAAGGACATATAGCCTACTGGTCTGTATTATCCCAAAACTTTCAAGCACATCAATAAGTTGCATCAAAGGTAACATCCAATTATGACATAGAAAAATACATTATAAAATTGCATCAATTGACAACTGAACTAAAATGCTAGTGCATAAGTTTATGAACTTACACCAAGTTAGTCATTTATTATTACGGAAACATATGTAAAATGTAATCTTGTCCTCTGAAAATCATACCTTATGAACTTGGCCTACTCTTTGTACATTTGCAGGCTGTGTCTAGGCTTTTGTTTGATGATTTGTAGGCTGTGTTTAGGCCGCTCTATTGATTGGAGGTTGTGATGAGCTACCAATCTTGTTATTAAGGAAACATATGTAAAATGAATCATATCCTATGAAAACTATACCCTACTAACTTAGGCTGCTTTTTACATATTTGAAGGCTGTGTTTAGGCTTCTTTTTGATGATTTGCATGCTGTGTTTGGGCCTCTCTATTGATTGGAGATTATGATGAGCTATCAACCTAAGTAACAAAATTGGATCAGTATATGTGTGTGCAATAAAAGATTGTGAGTTGGGGGATTTGTCATTATACTTACGTCAAAGTTGGATTTTACTAACATTAATTGGGCAATACAACATGTGTTAAATTGCTTCCAACCTGAGACTGAGAGTTGGAAATGTAAGCTTCTATTACATAAAAGTGATGTACTTATAAGTGGTCTTTATCGTGAAAGTTAGAGTTTAGGCTGTTGATCTCTTACCATGGTTCTGGTTGCTGTAGAGGTGTTACCAGACTACAATATAAAAATTAATTTAGTTTATTGGAAATAAAAATAAAGTAAATATGAAAAGAATAAACAAAATTATAGTGCAAAAATTACCATTTTCGATTTCTTTGGTAGAGGAGCATCGTCTTTGTTTGGGGACGTCCTCCTATTGTGTCCCATTTCTTGACAAATCGTGCATCTAAACCCAACTGCTCTAGGGATCCTCTTTACTTCATTTTCTCTTTTCCTTTTTGACACCTTTGGTCTACCAGCCTTTCTATCATTCTTGGGTGGTAGAATGCTTGCAAATTCCACATCTGACTTTATGTGCTCATCTGGAATAAGTTGCATTAAACGGGAATAAATCCACACATATGCATATTTTTTCATGTAATGGTTGATATAGTCTTCAACATCAAGCCTCTTCTTACCAATTTATGCCAGTGCATGTTACATCGTAGCCCACTTACAACCCAATAACCGTAATTACAGTGCATTTTATCAAGTTTCATAGTGAATTGTTTGTCACTATCAATCACCTAAAAGGCCCAATATTCACACACTACAAAAAAAATGTCCATTATCAAGGGCCAAATGTCGTTGGTAACAACAAAATGTCGTTGGAAATAGTCTAATTTGAAGGCAAATGGTCATCGAACGTCGTTGCAAAAAGCACTGTCGAAAATATTAATTTATTAACCGTGGTCGAAAATTACACTATTTACCATACTTAATGGCGGTCAATTTTATTTTCAATTTCATTGAAAAAAACCTTTTGAAATTTTGACCACAACATCTTTGACAACAACTGGTCATCGAAAATAAATTGTTTCACTAAGAGATGAGCCACAGAGCATATTATTTTTGGTTGTTGGAAAAGAAGTTGTCTAAGGACTTTCAAACGTGAAAAATTACACTATTTGTGATACTCGAAGACCGTCAATTATATTTTCAATTTCATTGAAAAAACCTTTTGAAAATTTGACCATAACATCTTCAACAACTACTGATCATTGAAAATATGTGTTTCATTGAGGGATGAGCAGCTGAAGATATTATCTCTAGTCATTGGAAAAGAAGTTGTCTACGGACTTTCAACTATCAAAAATACTGATTTTTACCACAAAAAATGGGATCATCAATATTATCTCAATGCATATATATATATATTGACCATCTGAGGGCTGTTGAAAATAATATATTAATGCTTGAATGCATTTTTTCATATTAATTCATTTTATTACCCTCTTTTTAATCATATTGTAGTTCAAATGTTTCTTAATGTTGTCATCAATAAAACTGAAAATAAATCAAATTAATTAACAAATTTAACAAAATATTGATTTGTCATAACCAAACTAAACAAAAGTAACATAATAGGGTAAGTTCTAATATACAGTAGCTGCAGAATTTCCAAAATACAAAAGAGATATAATTGAAAAAAGGTTGTAGTTCTAGACTTTGTCAATTGATTAATACCAAAAAACCTATCCTACAACTCTGAATTCTGGTACTCCATAATTGATTAATTATTATACATTGTGTTCCTCATTGTTGTCTGATAAAACATTATCCTATACAAAATTTAATAACTGTAAGTAACCTAAGAAAAGTAATCTCCATTATCATTAGAAGGGGGGGCGGCGGGCGTGCGGTTAAGAATAATTGATATTGGTAGCAGTTTAAAAAATAACTTACTAACTAAAGAATACTATGAGATTTCAAATTAAAACAATATAAACACAAAACAATCACTAATCATATGATCAAGTGTTTGACATTGGCTTCTACAAGGCCACTAATATGCACCATGACAACATCAATTTAACTATCACTGATGCTACATAGGAAGGTATCAAAACAATTGGAAAAGTATAAAGAGAGACAACTACACGAAATGAATGAAAAAGATGTAAATGTATTGTTTTTTATTGGAGCCTTTAAAGAAAAGATATTTTTAAAATCAAACTTCTCAACCACAAGTCAAAATATGGATGCAAGTTAGATTGAAATTTAATTAACAAACTAGTCACACAACCATATAAATTTGCATAGTTTTGGGCAAAGTATAATTCGTACCATCAAAGGTGGTGGCTGTTTGGTTGGGACATTATGACTTTTATGAACTCACGTTGTTTCACTTATGAGCTGCTCCAGTTCATTATTTATAGCTTTATACTATTGTAATTCCTTATCCATACTCTTAATCTTTAACTTCAATTCTCCTGTTTTGTCAACTCTTGCACGCTTACAATTTCCCTCACAAGAATCATATACATCCTCAGCTTTAATGCCTGAACTCATACCTAGGACCCTACCATGAGATGGTTTTCCAACTACTTCTGATTCATCTATTTCAAGACCTTGATCCACAACAGTTGCTTTCTTAGTCTCCAACTTTTTCTGCATCATAACCATACATAATATGTAAACAATAAAAAAAGTAAACAAATTGCATGTAATATAACATCATACATACATGTAATTCTTCTGCCTTTTCATTAACCCCCTCTGTTCCACCATCCTTTTTCTTTGACATGTGGAATAATTTAAAACACTCAATTGGGCTTGGTTCGATCCCAGTGTTTTTAACATAAAACCATATAAATAAATAAAATAAGAATTTACCTTGTTAAGTGCTAATAATAAATAACTCAAGTGTAAAAAAATATAAATCTATACAATAATTAAAATATTACATGTTTATAATTGTACTTTGCAATGGGTACTGAATCCACTGTATGGTACATCTTGACTTTATCTCGATTGGTTTTATTTATAAGACTTTTTTCCTATACATATAATTTAACCTTATGTTAACACATAACTTAATATAAAATGATAGGTTACGTTGTTGTAAAAACGATACCTGCCAATCTTCTTCTATCATTTGATCATTTTCTCCCAAATAGCCACTGGTATATATCTGGTGGATGTGTCTTTTGGGCTGCTTTTGTTAGGTACTTCTTAAAAATTGGCTTTCTTAATTGAAACATTTTTATCTTTATACAAAATTGAACATGTTTTAAAGAATGCAGCCTTAAGTTCCTCTTCAGTACATGTGTAGGCAAACTTAACTTCTTTGACGCGGGCAAATAGTGTTTCATGTTCATCCTTCAGATATTCTATATATCTTATCCAAGGCCCTGATATGTTTTGAGAGAAAATGATAGAAATTTTTCTAACAACTTTAGGCATCACAATTCTGAAAGTTTATAAGGCGTTAGTAAGATGAATTTCTACGCTTGAATTATACAACAAATAATAGTTGTCATAAGAAAAAAAAAAAAAAAGACATAAACTCATCATAAGATAAATTCTTGATAACATGTTCATTTAATCTTTGGTTGAAATCTATACAAGTGACTAGTTATAGTTAAGAAAATGTACAATATATTTGGATAAACAAATTTATGTACCTTCCTTGATAAATACGCACTTGCAAGCTATGGTTATTGGAAACACCTTCGGCTTTTACTCTACCTTTCTTTTTTCCACCACTTGTGTCTAACACAAATTCATATGGAAATACTAGCATTCAGTCATTTATATTTCACTGATAAATGTAATTTTCATAATTTCATGCCAAAATTACCTTAAATATCTGAAGAATCTAGATCAATGGGTGGATTCGAAGACAAATCTTCAGCAACCAACTGCAGTTGTGTATCTGTTACTATTGCAGGTGTTGATTGGTAGCATGTGAATTTTCCTCATGAACCTTGTCTTTGCCACTCTTAATCATGACAAGCTATTAATTACATTCATTATTAGTGCCCATTATATAAAATAGTAATTCAAAAAGTGTAACATTTAAAATGGCTATTGAGTATAAAATCTTTTTGTTATATAAGAACAATATTCCCACAACGATCTCTTCCAAAGCCAATCCTTTTACTATCTGTATCAAACCATTCACAATTAAATAATACAACTCTATTTCCCTCAGTGTAGCAACCTTCAACAGTATCTTTTAATATTTCGTAGTATGGAACATCATTGTGAATTTCTTTTCTTTGGGTTTCATCAAGCTATGTGGTGTGAAACTAGCTTGTACCCATCTATATTATAACATGGATGATAAGTAACAAGCCTTTTTGGACCCCGAGCTTTGGAAAACATATCTTTATTAGTTTGTATTATAAAAGGTTAGTATTATCATACATACCTTATCTCTAAACCAACCAGTAAATTTTTCTCTATGTATTTACTCAACATTTCTACAACCTGAGTTTACAATGAAATTCTTTTGGTCCCTGCACATGAAAAACTCATTCTAAAGTTGCAAAATAATATAAGCTAAAATGAATATTTATACTTGCTTCTAGAAAAGTCTTACTGGATAAAAGACAAAGATTCATCACAATTTTCCAATAAATAAAGCACCACTGCATTATGAAGTATTGGATCCAACTCCTTTACTTCCACTTTTTCATATGACCATCCTGATGTTGAGAATATCAAAATTTTATTGACAGATGGCAGGCCTCCATCATAGTTTCTCACAGGTCTATTAAATTTAGTTTAAATCCCACGAAGATATCATGACAAAAAGTCAAACATCCATCAGCCAGCTAATTAACCTTCCGCAATGGACCCTTCTGGTTGAGCCTTGTTACAAATATAAGCCTTAAGCTTACGTAAATATCTAATCATATGTCAAATTTATATAAGCATAATTTATTATAAAGAAAACATGAAGTATTTAAATCAAATATTGACAAAACCCGACTCGGATTTCCTCTAATGAATCCAACGATCCTGTCGAACACCCCATAAAACTCTTTTGAAGTCTAACTAACAAAGCCCAAAAGAATACCATGGAGCGAACTCTTAATTATTTATCAATTTCCAAACATATAAATCATATATTTTAAAAATCTCATTTCAAATTTTTATTAGAGGAATAAACATATAATTTAAAGAGGAAATGTCACCCCAAGTCACTTTCAACTAGTGAAGAAACATTTTTATCCCATTTAAATAAACTTAACATTTGTGTCCCCACCCCTTATTTTTTGGACACAAATACCCTTAAAAACTCATTTAACTCATTTCAAAATTTTGCTCTCAACTCATTTCAAAATTTTGCTCTCTCTTAGTCTGGTTCTTCTTCATTTTCTCATTTTTGTCACCCCCTCATCATCCATTTCTCTGACAGTCTCTACTTCTTCTTCACTCTCTCCTCTCTGACAGCTCCTACTTCTTTTCCTTTTTCTTCATCTATTCTTCATCTTCATTTTCTCTTCCTTCTTCATTTGTCTGGTAGCCGCTGCTTATTCTTCATCTTCACTTTCACCTCTTCCTTCATTTCTCTGACAGCTCCTGCTTCTTCGTCACTTTCTCCTACCGCTTCATTTCTTTATTCTATCGATCTACTTATATCTGTTTTGTCTTTTGGTATCTCTTCGCATTTTCGACTACACAAACACCATCCACCACCCACCATCCATCTTTATTCGCTTCTACAGTAGCGATCATCCATCTTCATCTTCTATGCTACGGGTAATGTATCTTAACTTTTGAACACTTGTTTTTTAGTTATTATTTATTATTGTGGTTAGCTATGGTGATATTGAGCTGTAGGAAATGGCTTTAGGATGTAGAATGTTAATAATGTTATTAGTCACACCAAAAGTGACGAGTGTGAATCATACTCGTCACACTTGGTGTGACTAATGGTGCTATGTCTCGGTGGAACAAAACCAGAAGCCAATACACTAGTCATACAAAAAGTGACGAGTGTGAATCATATTCGTCACACTTAGTATGATTAGTGGTGCCATGTCTCGGTGGAACAAAACCAGAAGCCAATACACTAGTCACATCAAGTGTGACGAGTGTGAATCATACTCATCACACTTGGTGTGACTAATGGTGCCATGTCTCAGTGGAACAAAACCAGAAGCCAATACACTAGTCACACCAAAAGTGACGAGTGTGAATCATACTCGTCACACTTGGTGTGACTAGTGGTGCCATGTCTCGGTGGAACAAAACCAAAAGTCAATACACTAGTCACACCAAGTGTGATGAGTATGATTCACACTCGTCACACTTGGTGTGACTAGTGTATAGGCTTCTGTGGAAAAATTACATGTACTTGTGTGGTATTTCAGATGGATCTTTTACCATGTTCTCATGCACTTGCGGTGTTAAGGTAGGCCATATATGTTGATAGAATTTGATCTAACTGTAGAATAAAAGTTTAACTATTACTTTTTTCTGTGCTACAGGTATTGTAATAGGTCATTCATTTCTTACATTGACGAGTGTTATAAAACATCCAATTTATTGGCTGCATATGCTGGCGTTATCTTCCCGGTTCTTAACCCGGATGAATGGACAGTTCCAGAACACATACAAAACATGATTGTTCTATCACCACCATGGCGTCCGCAAGCTGGTAGGCCTAGAAAGAAAAGGATTCCATCTACTGGTGAGAATACTGGAAGGGTTTTGAAATGCTCTCACTGTGGGTGAAAAGGCCACCATCGACAAAACTGTCGTAATCCATGAAGATATCAACGCCCCCTTACGAATACTAGTGAAGGCTCCGTTACCCAAATAAGAAGGCGACGAAAGTGTCGAACCTGCCACCAACTGGAACACAATAGCAAGACTTGTAACATTACTCCCCGACCCATTGTACCTGAACAATCTGAAACATAGCCTTGTATTTTGTTTGTTTAAGTACCGTTGCTTTTGTTTGTAACAAATTGCAAAACCAGTAGGATACTTATTGTAACATTATACTTGGCTGTGTCTTTGTGATTGGTGATATTTTTATTAAAGAAAGACTATATAAAGGCTTTGTTTGAAAACAGTGATCCACAATGTTGGGACTAGTGGTGCCGTGTCGAGATGGAACAAAAACAGAAGTGAATATACTTGTGACGAGTGTGAATCATACTGATCGCACTTAGTGTGATTAGTGGTGCCCTGTCGAGATGCAACAAAAACAAAAGTGAATTCACTAGTCACACCAAGTGTGATGAGTGTGAATCATATTGGTCACACTCGATGTAACTAGTGGTGCTGCGTCGAGATGGAACAAAACCAGAAGCGAATACACTAGTCGCACCAAGTGTGACGAGTGTGAATCATACCGGTCACACTTGGTGTGACTAGTGGTGCCTTGTCGAGATAGAACAAAAACATAAGTGAATTCACTAGTCACACCAAGTGTGACGAGTGTGAATCATACTAATCACACTTGGTGTGATTAGTGGTGCCCTGTCGAGATGGAACAAAAACAGAAGTGAATTCACTAGTCACACCAAGTGTGACCATCTCGACGCGGTACCACTAGTCACACCGAGTGTGACGAGTGTGAATCATATTGGTCACACTTGGTGTGACTAGAGGTGCCCTGTCAAGATAGAACAAAAACAGAAGTGAATTCACTAGTCACAGCAAGTGTGACGAGTGTGAATCATACTGGTCACACTTGGTGTGACTAGTGGTGCCCTGTCGAGGTAGAACAAAAACAGAAGCGAATTCACTAGTCATACCAAGTGTGACGAGTGTGAATCATACTAGTCAAACTTAGTGTGACTAGTGGTGCCCTGTCGAGATGGAACAAAAACAGAAGCGAATTCACTAGTCACACCAAGTGTGGCCAGTATGATTCACATCGGTCACACTTTGTGTGACTAGTGAATTCGCTTCTATTTTTGTTCCATCTCAAATTCACTAGTCACACCAAGTGTGACCAGTGTAATTCACACTTGTCACATTTGGTGTGACTAGTGAATTCACTTTTGTTTTTGTTCCATCTCGACAAGACACCACTAGTCACACCAAGTGTGACCAGTATGATTCACACTGGTCACACTTGGTGTGACTAGTGAATTCACTTATGTTTTTGTTCCATCTCAAATTCACTAGTCACACCAAGTGTGACCAGTGTGATTCATACTTGTTACACTTGGTGTGACTAGTGAATTCATTTATGTTTTTGTTCCATCTCGGCAGGGCACCACTGTTCACACCAAGTGTGACTAGTGAATTCACTTCTGCTTTTGTTCCATCTCGACAGGGTACCACTAGTCATACCAAGTGTGACCGGTATGATTTACACTCTTCACACTTGGTGTGACTAGTGAATTCGCTTCTGTTTTTGTTCCATCTCAAATTCACTTGTCACACCAAGTGTGACCAGTGTAATTCACACTTGTTATTCACACTGGTCACACTTGGTGTGACTAGTGAATTCACTTCTGTTTTTGTTCTATCTCGACAGGGCACCATTAGTCACACCAAGTGTGACCAGTATGATTCACATTCGTCACACTTGATGTGACTAGTGAATTCACTTATGTTTTTGTTCCATCTCGACAGGGCACCACTAGTCACACCAAGTGTGACTGGTATAATTTACACTCGTCACACTTGGTGTGACTAGTGTATTCGCTTCTGTTTTTACTCCATCTCGACATGGCACCACTAGTCACACCAAGTGTGATCGGTATGATTCACACTTGTCACACTTGGTGTGACTAGTGTATTTGCTTCAGTTTTTGTTCCTTCTCGACATGACATCACTAGTCACACCAAGTGTGACCAGTATGATTCATACTCATCATACTTTGTGTGATTAGTGTTTTAGCTTCTGATTTTGTTCCACTAAGGTAAGGCACTACTAGTCACACCAAGTGTGATTCACACTCGTCACACTCGGTGTGACTAGTGTTTTGTCTACTGGTTTTGTTCCGTTAAGACATAACACAAGTTTAACATCACACCTCAAAATAACGCAAAATATATTCGTAAAAAACACAAATGTTATATAACATTTTAAAGTAACTTTATATACATTGATATATAAATGTGCTACATCATTAGCGATAATTACTCCACATTTTCGTCAACAACATTACAAAATATGGCGAAGACATATTCTCTTCTCATTTTGTGAACTTCTGGTAGCCCCTAATTCCATGATGCACCATTCCTATTGATACACTCGATATACTTATATACAAATCCACCGTAGCTATTGTGATCCTTTTGAGTTGGTATGCTTTTTTGGTTCAACTTGTGTACGGTAAACAAGTCCCATTTCCTTTACATTTGCAGTCAGCTATCAGTTCAGAAACTTCTGTATGCAATCAGCTATCAGTTCTTTACATTTATCATCACAAACCACATGCACCCATCCAACCACATTCGATGACCCCTCCCGAAATTGAACCACACTATAGCATGATCACCTACATTCAACCCATTCACCGATTCACCATTCGCATAAAACCCCAAACCCAAGTTCCTTACAAAACTACCTACCACAACTGAAACAAACCTCGTACCAGTAGTAGAGAAAATCCTCTCCATTACCCTATCAGTCTATCAAATGTATCTAAAAGTTTCCAAATTAGTGAACGTTGGAACTTAGATGTCCTCACCTAAAAGTCATTTATATAATAGGATTAGGAAATGTCACCATATATATAGAAAATGAGAAGTAGATCTGAACAGAGGAAAAAATTGACAGAAAGAAGAATAAGAACAACAAGAAGGGAAAGAGAAGCATCATACCTGGTCAGGAGGAAGAAGATGAACGGCTCCAATGGTGACGGCAAAAGGGAGGTGGTATGCCGGTCTGGCAAAGAAGATAAAAATAAAACCACGAGTAGAAGCAAATGAAGAAGATGGAATGGCTGATGGCGTCTGATCCGGTGGTGTGGAATGAAAAGCAGATCTGAACAAAGGGAAAAAATGAGAAAAAGAATAAGAAGAACAAGAACAATAAGGGAAAGAGAAGCAGCATACTTGGTCCGGTGGTGCGGAGGAAGAAGATGAAAGGCTCCAATGGTGATTGCAAAATGGAGGTGGTGTGTTGGTCTAGAAAGAAGATAAAAACAAAACCATGAGGAAAAGCAAATGAAGAAGATGGAGGGGCTGACGGCGCCTGATCCGGTGGTATGGAGGAAG
This sequence comes from Dimocarpus longan, assembly GCA_022984855.1. NCBI lineage: Eukaryota > Viridiplantae > Streptophyta > Magnoliopsida > Sapindales > Sapindaceae > Dimocarpus > Dimocarpus longan. Next base: position 4,125,012 of record CM041026.1, read on the forward strand.
AAGATGAACGGCTCGACAGTGATGGTGAACCGAAGGTGGTCTGGTAAAGAAGATAAAAAGAAATGAAGGAGAAGGAGAAAATGAAGAAGAAATAGGGGCTGTCAGCAGTAAAAAAATTGATAACCTATTTCTATCCTAAGGATATTTTGGTCTTTTCATATCTACTTTATGACTCATTTGTTACATTTTATCAAAAAGGACATGAATGTTAACCCCTTATTTTAATGTGTCATTCTTGTCCTTCACCCTAATTTAAAAGTATTCTCATAAATATATGAGTATCTAAAACATGCATGAATCCGATTAACATAAAAAAATTCTACAATATTTGTTCATCACAATTCGAAAAATATGCAAGTTATATGCTTAAAATTCAAGTCACAATCTTAATACAAAAGACTATGTGGTGTCATCGGTCGAATGATCCACCTAATTTGAATGAGATGCACTAGTACCTGGATCATTTGTTCTTGCACCTGGAAGGTTTTTTTGAAACATAAAACCAAAAATATTATGAGCTACAAAAGCTCAATGAGTGTGGATGCGTTTATATTTAAAATGATTTTTATAAAATTACCTCTCGAAAACATTTTGATAATATTTTTCTTTAAAATAATTTTCTTTCTAAAAACTTATGTTTTTATAAGATTTCTACAAAGTTTCAAAAGCTCATTCTAATTTAAGTTCATGAAAGACTGAAATGTTTCGTATTTCAAAAAAATTTTCTTTCTAAAGTCTACTTTTAATGGTATATATATATATTTTTTTTTAAAAAAAAAAATTGCTCTAATGAAAACCTTAGGAAAGCTACAATCACATGAGCGATCAAACCAGCTCCGCTCAATATGGGGGGTCACATTGTGTAAAAGATAGCATCGTTCACTGTGACAAAGTTACAAAGACATCCCGTCACCACGTGGTGGAACTATCATCGCACACCGTGTAACGAGATAATACTCTACAAATGTAGATGACGACTCAACAGATACAACAGACTTGATCCCTCTGATGATAGCAGGACATGCCCTCCTAATACTTGTTATACACTGCGGGATATACCGACTGCGTCTAATGCTAAAAGGTCTATCTATAAAAGCTCAAGTCATCCACTAACTTTGAAAACTTTTTTCTCTCTTTTATAGTTCAAATAAATTTTCTTTTTATTCTATAAATATAAAGCGTGCTAAATATTTCGTACCAATATATAGATAACTATTTCCTCTTATGCTAAAACATAAATAATTTATAAGTTAAAAGAACAAATAGTGAAAATAAACTTTGCTAAATAAACTAAAAAGCATTTAAAATATTTTCATACTCACAGTTTGCTTCTCAATCTACTTGAAATTTCAGCTTCAGCGACCTCCTGAGCTCGCCTCCTTACCTGCACTTAATCGAAATTGAATTCTCCACTTAGCTTGTAGAACATTTCAATTCCAAGTTATTTTTATTATCTTTATAACTTATAATGTCACCCAAGCTGCTGGGGACTGCAGTATTGTCAGTCCAGCTCCAGCTACGAGTTCATACCCTAGCTAGCTCAGTTCATCCTATGCGAGCTTCTACATCACCTAGTTCAGCTCGAAATTGTAGGTATTAATCATCTTAGTGAGCTCACTCAACACACTCTTGGCGGTCTCCTGTCTTTGACCAGCTTGTCTTTATAAGCTACTACCTTAGTCCAGCTCGGACAGACATTATAGCGGGTGGCAGCATCACTCATCTCGCTCATTGTGAGCTCGCGCTCTAGTCTAACTCAACCAGCTCTCGAGGAGGGTTGTGATATCACCCAGTTCGCATTCAACGAGCTCTCGCACCATCTCACATGAGCTCACTTTTAACACTTCTCTTCCAGGTTTTACATATACAATCATCAGTACATCCCCTGACCTTAATTAAATTTCATACAAATATTCTCAACGACACTTTATTAGTTTTCTTCACAAAATCCAAGTCGCAACCATAAACAGGTTTGCGACAGAAACCATAAACAACCATCAAACTACCTCAAATCAATATATTTTCTTCGCTACTTCACTTACCAATTTTTTTCTCAGTCCTTTTTGTCTTCCTTTTCTACTCGCTTGCTGCTTCAAATCACCGGATCTATGCACAAAACCTCATTAAAATCAGAGGCAGTTTATGGACTGTTTGACAGACTTCTCTCTAAAATAAAACCATGAAAGCTTGCTCTTACCACTTGATTCTTATCAGATATGACTTGGTACTTCTCCTAAGCTTGTTCTCCACCTTTTTATGACTGAAAATCTCTTTGAAAAAGGCTTGAATTGGCTACTGATCTTCTCTGCCTACAGCTTCTCTCTCATCTCTAGATTTTTTCTCCCTCTTTAACCTCTTTTTCTTTTTCTCACAGCAAATTGTTCACCATATACCCATATTTATAGGTGTGAATCAAGCTCAACTTTTACTCTTAAACATTCTTAAATTTACGATTTTGAAACGTTCTAGAGAATTCATCACTTTTCTTTCAATATCCTTGACCTTTCCCTTTATTTACAAATTTACAACTTTTCTAGAAAAATATTTTATTTTCTTACTTGTCCCTCAACTTTTTATAATTTAAATTTATTCCCGATTCTTTCGAAAATTCTACAAATATTAAATTTTCACTACTGAACATTTAAAAAACTTTTGATTATTTCACCAACGAGGGTACATTAGTACATAGGGGTGGCAATATGGGTTACGACACGAATTCGTTAAAAATAAATGGGGTTATGACACGACGAGTTAAACTAATTCGTGTCGTAATCGTGTCGACCCGTTTAACCCGTTTATTAAACGAATCGAATCGGGTTTGATTAAACGAATCGCGGGTCAACACGATTAAAATTGGGGTCAAATTATAATTTAATATATTATAGGGGTCATAATGTAATTATACATTTATATATAAACTAACACTTCACCAAATCCCTAGCAGACCTAAATCGACAGCCGCAGCACTTTCATTTTGCAGTTCACTTCACCTTGCACGATCCTCGACCAGGCGCCACGACCCACGAGCAGCACCGCTTCACCTTGCACGATCCGCAGCCCCTTTCTTTTTGCAGCCACTCTACCTCTACCAGACGCCACGACCCACGAGCAGGACCGCCGAGACTCCACGAGCAGCACCACAGACGGACTAGATGCCACGAGCAGCGCGACAAACGGACCAGTCGAGCACCGGACGAGCAGCACGGCAGACTGACCATACGCCACGAGCAGCGCGACAGACGGACCAGTTGACCACCGGACGAGCAGCACGGCAGACGGTCACCAGCTTCTGCTCAAGCGATGGTAGCGTAGCACGGCAGATAGACCAGTTGACCAACGGCAGACGGTCACCACTCACCAGCTTCGGCTTGACCAGCTTGGGTAGCCGTCCAACTCATCATCCGGTCACCGACAAGACGACCCGACCAGCTTCAACCTCTTGGTAGCCGTCCGGTCACCAGCTTCAGCTCGACCAGCTTCGGTACACTGTTGGTAACCATCCAGTCCGGTCGAATACAAGTAGCTGAGAAAACTGTTTTTGGTAAAGAATCCTTTTTCTTCTTTTTTCAAAATCTGCTTGTTTTAGCAGTAGCAAGTAACTAATTTGGATACTCTGATGGATGTTTGGTATTTAGTGTGGGATATTAAGTTGAAACTATCAAAGATGATATCTTTATGACTTGTAATGTAATTTTAGGGATTTATATAATGGGATGTTTGGTATTCGTATAACTGTATAAGGGATCTTGTAATGTAATTTTAGGTTGTAACTTGTAAGAGTAGAGAAAAACTCTTTATCAAGTTTAGTCTTGGTAGTTTGTTTAGGCCATGCCAACAAGCAATCTCCTTAGGATTGCATATGCAGTTTTAATTAGCCTTGTTGAGTTTCCCATTCTTAATTTATTTTGTACTTATTTTCATCCTTTTCTGTGTATCTGTATCTGTTTCTATCTGAAATTCTGATTTTCATTCTGTTGTATCTGTAATTTACTGCAGAAGTTGGCAACCACTATGTAACTTGTGATAGTAATTTCTTATAATTATCTTTCATTATTTTTCAGTTACTTTCGTCATTAATTATTGTAGAGAGTGATGTTGTTTCGTTAGAAGACGTCACTGAAGATATATTGAATTTAAGTATTAATGAAGCTCTCCCTAATGCAAGTGCTCCTAGTGAATCAGTTGAAGGTTCAACACCAAATTCTTTCATTTAGTGGTAAGTTTTTTAATTATATTTCGTTATTAATTTTAAGATTGTGAATGTAGATATCTAATTTTGTGTTTTTGTGTTTTTTGTGTAGCTTGAAGGTCTCTTTGGAGTTTGGAATCAATGATGATAGAATTTTTAAGTGACAAAAATTTGATGTTGGAGAATGATAATATTATGTCATTTTAATTATTGCATTGACTTTGATTTTGTTGTGATTTTGTGTTTAAAATCTATGTTGATGATATGATGTAATTCACTTAATGTGTAGGTTTTATGTGTTGAATTAGGTGTTTTAAAAATTTGATTGTGAATTATTTGTTATTTTTGTGTTTGCATTAAAATTGATTTTGTTGTGATTTTTAAATATAGATTATGAAATTTTATATAGTTGATTTAATGTGTAGGTTTTTATGTGTTAAATTAGGTGTTAAATATTTGATTATGAATTATTTGTTATATTTGTGTTTAAATTGAGATTGAGTTTGATTTTATTGTGGTTTTTAATGTTGATGATATGAAATTTTATATTTGATTTATTGTTTAGGTTTTATGGTTAATTTAATATTTAGTTAAAATATTATTTATTATATTTTGGTTAAACGAATTATACAGGTTAAACGAATTAAACGGGTTGGACGAGTTAAACGAATTAAACAGGTTGAACGAGTTAAACGAATTAAACGGGTTGAACGAATTAAACGAATTAAACGGTTTAAATGATTAAACGGGTTAAACGGTTTAAATGATTAAACGGGTTAAACGAATTCGTGTCATGTCCGTCGTGTCTAAACGAATTCGTGTCGAATCCAAAAATATCAACCCGTTTCTTAAACGAATTCGTGTCGAATTGAACGAATTCATAAACGAATCGAATCGAATCCAGCTCAACCCGACACGCCAACCCTTTTTGCCACCCCTATTAGTATATTACATCATTCCGTACGTACATATAGTAATAGCCTTGAGAGAGGGTATTACAAATATTACCTTTAAATTGCATACATCCACCTATATTGTATTGGACCAGCAACTTTAGCCTCCCACTCAAGGTGAATTGGTAGGTGCAACATTATATCAAAAAATGTCGAAAGGAATATTCGCTCTAACTTGCAAAGAGTTAAAGTAATTTGATCTTAAAGTTTGACCAAGTAGTCTTTATTTTACTTTAGCACACAATTCTTTAACGAAATTGCTTAGTTCAGTTAATGCATCAATTACATGTCTAGGTAAAAATTCTCTCACTATAAGTGGCAATAATCTCTCTAAAAAAACATGATAATCATGTGTATTCATGCCTAAAATTTTTCGTTCCCTTACATTTACACATCCAGACAAATTAGAAGAATATTTGTTGGGAACCTTTATATTTGATAACCATTGACATATGAGTTTTTTTTCATCATTTGGAAGAGTGTAACAAGCAGTTGGCAACACCATTCTTCCATTAATGTCCATCAGGTGGAGTTCACATCTTAAACCCATTGCTTGGAGATCGTACAAGCATTTGAGCTTCTTTTGTCTTGCCATCAATGTTAAATATAGTTTCAAGGATGTTGTCACATGCATTTTTCTCAATGTGCAAAACATTTAAACTATAACGTAATTCAAGTGTACATACTCCAATATGGTAATTGAAAAAAGATACTATGTTTATTCCAATTATAATTCTCTCCAAACCCGGCCATGTTCTGCTTTTTGACAAGTTTGCCAAATGTTATTAGGGTTAAACTTTCAACTTCCTTCAACACTTCATCACTAGCTAGTCTCTTTGGTGCAACTCCAGTCATTTTCTTACCATTAAATTGGCTAGTATGATTTCTGACCAAGAGGCAAAAATTGACGATGACCTATATAACAAATTCTACAACCATTGGCTAAACTAAAATGGTCAATTTACTGTGCTAACTTTCCTTTTGTTCTCTAACCAGACATGTAAGCATATGTAGGAAAATCATTGATGGTCCACACAATTGCAACCTTCGTTTGAAAATTTTGTTGTTTTGAAATGTCATATATATTTACTCCATTTTCCCATAATTCTTTCAACCCATCAATCAAAGGTCTCAAATATACATCAATGCCATTACCTAGACCCTTTGGCTTGGGTATAAATAAAGACATAAATGTATACAGTTCTTTCATACATATCCAAGTGGGAAGGTTGCATGGAAATAAAAGGATTGGCCAAGTAGTACGCACAACATTTATATTACCAAAAGGATTAAACCCATCAATAGCAAGGCCTAACCGTACATTTCTAGGGTCCTCAAAAAATGTTTTTGTTCTTCATTTCTTCCAAGCTTCATAATATGCGGGAAGCCTTAACAACCCATCTTTCTCTCGATTATCAAAATGCTATTTCATAATAGCAACTGTTTTCGAAGACATAACTAACCCTTGAAGTCTTGATGTGATTGGAAAGTAATGCAAAACCTTCAATGGAATAATTTTTCCTTTCATTTTGTCATTGTTTCCTTTATGTTTCCATCTCGATAGTTTACAAACTGCACATTTGTAATGAATCTCTATGCTCTTTATAGTAAAGGATACAATCATTTTGGCATGCATCAATCTTCTCATAATGAAGACCAAGATCTTTTACGATCTTTTTAGCTTTGTAGTGAGAAGTTGGCAATTTCTCACACATAGGAAATCTTTGAATAAATCTATCGACATATCGAAAGATTTGTTACTCCATCCATTAATGCATTTAATATGCATCAACTTTACAACAAAGGAAAGATTGGAAAAGTTCTCACAATTTGGATATAAAGGCTACTCACATTCTTCCAATAACTTGTAAAACTCTTGTGCATGTATATTTGGTTCATAGGGATAAGCTTCTTCTATTAAATTCATCTTATTGAGTGTTATAGGGTTCACTATCATTTTCCCTTTCGTTATCACTCTCTCCATTCTTCTCATGGCAATACTAAGTAGTATAGCCATGTTTCATTTTCTTGCACACTAGATGTTCTCGTTCCTCACTTCGAACTCTTCTATATCTATTATTACAGTTTATAGAAGGACAAAATATTCTTGAATCTCCAAATCTGTTATGTCGAAAAGCAAAATCAAGGAACCTTTCTATTCCATTAAAATACTCATAATTTGACATATTTAATTCAATCCAAGATTTGTCGATCAACATCTTGTCTAGAATCATGAAAACAAACAAGCAAAATATATGCAGTAAGAACTACCTAAAAGATATATTATTTGATTACATAATTGAAAACAAATAAGTGAAACTATATATAAGTAATAAACAAAGTTTGAATAAAATCAAATCCTAATTAAAACCAAATATTGAATCACATGGGTACAAAATAGTAAAATACATTAGGTATGATGTGAGATATTAGATCTAATTATAGACATAAAAGGATTTTAGTTATATTAAAATACATGATATTATTGATTAAACTAATTTAAAATCTTAATATTCCAAAGTTAGCTGAAATGACCAAATTTAATATAAAATTTTACAACACTATATGCATTCTTTTATTCAAGTGTGTTCGATAACATGGATTTTATAATAATATCACACCAACAAGCAAAAAATAATGCATAAATAGCCTCTGTTTAGTTAAATATTGCATGTAATAAACTACTACCAATGAGTTCCCAAATTTCTTGTTTGATTAGAAACCAACTTCACATAAACAGCAGCTCCCTTCTTGTTAAAAGAAATATTCAAATAAATAAAATCGATAACATGTATGATAGATTCTAACTGCAAATAACAAAGAAAATAACTATGTTGTCCAAACAAAGTAAATGACTCAACAATCTCCTTATCACTTTTAAATATTTATACACAAACCTATAGCATTCAAATGCTTGAAAAACCAAAAACCAATCATATATATATATATATATGTATGTATGTATGTATAAGTGGTTGTTCCTCTGTTTTTAGAAGATAAAACAGACGACTAATTTCCTTGTAAATGATTTTCAACCCGACCTATCAAGTTATTGGTTCCTTTAAGACCAATGAAACCCTCAAGATGAACTAGCTAAAGTCCTCTGAGATGTCAGACAGCACACAAGACAAAGTATTCTTCTAAGTCATTCTATAAAGCACGATACAACTGGCAATCATGCTTCGACTCTTTTACACCACAAGAAAATTAGCATAACTTACAGACTAACCAGCTAAATTTATGAAGTTACAATTTTGCATGATAGATTCCAAATAAGTTATACAAATTTTAAATGAACATGTTTGATATCTTCAGCACCACAAACCTTCTAGCGATGTGACCAATCACTACATGGAAGTTCCTAAAGAAGATACAGAGAGCATTGTTTAGCATCTTGAACAACAAAACATATCAGCCATGCAACTCTCTATAAGTTACTAACTAGAAACCCCTTCTATAAACGAGATAACTAACTTATTTTTACTATACTTGAGCATGTACCATGCCCCAAATAAAAATCCAACACATTTTAGAGTAGTTTTCAACACTTCAATCAATACCGGAAAGCTTAAAATCTCCAAAAAGCCAAAGTCAGCTACAGTTCCTACAAAGAAAGTGGGTTGGTTAATAAATATTTAATAAGCCAGCAGATTGAAGCAGTTTGCAGGTGATGAAAAGGTGCCTAAAGATTAGTTCAGATTTGATCTTTGAATGTTATTGACATTGACAAGAAAATTTCTGCTTAGCAACTCTAAAATTTATTCAACATTTACGGTAGCAAGTTCATATTAATTTTCAACTGTATCGAAAGAAAAATTCTAGGAGGGTTAAAGGCATAGCATGTCAAACCATTTAATATTAAAAAATTATATTTCAGCAAATACTTGCACCATACATCAGCCTTATGATTGCAGTTTCAGTTCGCCTACACAATTGTCATGAGAGTCCACAATTTTAGCAATCATAACAGCAAATTCATCAAAATGTTTATACAAATGACTTAACAAAAATATCCTTTCATCTCAGAGATCACTTGTTTGCAGCATACCAGTATTAGTGAACTAGATTTCATTTTCATTGTCAATTAAATTTAGGGGAAAAATCATTTTAGTCCCTAACTTTTGGGAAAGTGTCAATTTTTTAACTATATTTTCTAAAAAGATAAAATGAACCTTAACTTTTCAGAAAAGTGTCAAATTAGTCCCTTTCATCGGTCAACTAACGGTCAAACTTAACTGATAGCATACTAAATGGGGGTAAATTTGGTATTTCCAATTATAATGGAGGAAGATGTAAAAGGAAGATAAAATAAGGGAAAAAAAATTATTTAAAACAAATGAGGAAAAAAATTCAAAAAAAAAAATCTCATTCGACAATTTTTTTTTTTAAAAAAATCATTTTGTTAAATATGAATATCATCTCAAAGCATATACCAATTATACCATAAATATGTAAATATCAAATATATAATATTATAGACTGAAAAAAATTAATAGATGCAACAAAAATATTAAACAAATGGAGCAAGAGCAAAAACTATAAAAATATTAAAAGCTAGAGCAGAAATTTTGAAAAAAAAAAAGCAAAAATTACAAGCTAAAGTAGAAATTAAAAAAATAAAAATAAAAAAATCACACCCATGAATAAAGATTTAATGAAAATTTTTAATTGTAAGGGTAAAATGATAATTTTACAATTAATAAATATACATAAGATCCTCAAATAAAACTACACCCAATCAAGAATTTTCTAAGGGTAAAACTGTAACTTTATGAAAATTATATACAACTCATTAAGAGTATTTTGATAATTATATATTATTATAATATTTTACTTTATTTGAGGGTATAATGATCTTTTTATCTATTTTAATAGTGTTCAGGGTTAAATTAGTCTTTTCATGTTTTCCATTAGGTTTGACCGTTAGTTGACTGATGAGAGGGACTAATTTGACACTTTTTCAAAAAGTTAAGGTTCATTTCGTCCTTTTAGAAAACATAGTTAAAAATTTGATACTTTCCCAAAAGTCAGGGACTAAAATGATTTTTCCCCTTAAATTTAAGGAAACCTACGTAAACCTTACACACAGCTAAAACGTCGAAAACTTATGGATATGCATGGATGGAAAAATGACATAACACATCTTATGATGAGTTTCAATAACTTAAACTTAACAGACATATTAGCTGCATAGGTTTTTTGGCCCAATGCCCACACATATTGCCATGCAAGACCCACTTAACAAACCCACAAAACATTCATTCTTTTACACAAAAAATCTTACAATCCACTGTCAAAAGCCCTAACCAATCCAAAAATTGTAGATAACAAGTAAAACACAGCTTTTGGTGAATAATAAGCACAAAACCCATGTTCATAGGGAACTTATTAGCAAAACACGGAAAGAAAAAAAAAAAAAAAAAAAAAAAAAAAAAAAAAAAAAAAAGAATGAACTCAATGGCTGAAAAAATCTGCACTCTGAAAAATCTAACGGACTCACCCGAGATGATGAAGACAGTCAGTCAGATAAGGGTGGTGGACAGACGGTGGTTGTTGAGTCTCTTTGATAGTAGATTGTGTTTATTGTTTATTTTTGTTTAAAAATTATATTAATTAATAGATTTTATGTATCTTCACTGTCCATGTGACGGTGGACATCCATTTAAAATAATTTAAAATTTTAAAAATTTAAAGATAATTTAAAATTAAAGAATTTAAAAATAATTTTAATATTTAAAATAATTTGTTTTTCAAATGGATATGAGTTATGAGCCGTCAATCTTTCGGATGAATGATAACTCCCATTTTGAAAAAACCAAAAAAAGTTTTTTTTAAAAAAAAAGGGAAAACAAAAAAGCTTCAAGTGAAAAAAAAAATGAAATGGGATCTCCACCCATCTATAAGTAGATGAAGATCAATCTCCATCTCTAAACAAATAATTAAATTGAAGATCAAAATTAAATTGAATCAAACCAATAACAAGCACCTTCAAAACCAATCATAAAACTACCATCAACACAATCAGACATTAAACCTAGATTACTGTTTGTTCATCTTTAACAAATTCAACACTTTCTTTAAAAAAAAAAAAAAATACTCAATCCATCATCACCTACATCAAAATTTCACAAAAAAAAAAAAAAATCAAACAAAAGCATATGAAGATGAAGTTTTATTCATCTTTGTGTTTGACAAATCCAACCAAACGAAACATTAACCATCATCACCATTATCGCCAAAATCCAAACTAGATGGTTGTCAAATAAAAACCAAAAAAAAAAAAAAAAAACAGATGAAGATGAAGTTTTGTTCCTCCTCCTCTTCAACAAATCCAACCAAAACTAGACACTAACCATCATCAATCATCATCATGACTTTATCTTTGTCAAAGTCTAAATTTAGTCAATCCAAGTTCTTGATCCAATACAGCAAATAAAGTAAAACAAAAGCAAAGAAAAAAGAAAAAGAAGAGGAAGAACAGAGAATGCAAGGAGATCTTTTACTTGGTTCGGCCCAAAAAGATGGTTACATCCGCAATTGCTTCTCTGGTTATTATGGCAGAGTTATAGTATATTATTGATTGTTCTCTCTATAATTAATTTTCAACCCCTATATATAGTATGAGGTGTGACAATTTGAGTACAATAAGAATAGGAAGGAATTCTACGTTAATTATACTTTCAAAGCTGGTGTCTATCAATTTATGGATAGATTCTGTTGAAATAGGAGTTTGATTTTACTGTCAATTCTGATAGTTGACTCTTCCTCAACTTAGGTTGTTACCTTTCTAACAAAATTCCTTTAATGAGCACTTCGAGTTATGAGTTGGACGTTACTCTGGGCGACCTAGAGGTGAGCATAAAACAGCCTTGACCATGGTTGACTAACAACCTGAGAATTGCAACAGCGAACTGGAATTTGTCTATTGGGTCAAACTATTGAATCAGTTTATTGGGCTTTTACCAGCTCACTTATTTAGCCCCAAATATACCCACAATATCAGCTCACCAGCTCTCAGTGCGATTTACGGACTGGGAGCTCAAACTCGTTGGTAAAAGCTGATGTGTCACGACCTGTCGTGCCGTCTTTTCAACACCACTTGCATGTCTCATTTTTTGCACATTTAATGTGCACGTTTCTCAACTGTCAGCCTATAATGACAAATCTCTCAACTGGTGCGGCACTATTAGATCTAGGGCAGTTGATTAGCCGTCAAATCTAACGATTAGGGTTTTGCCCCTATATATAAGTAGAGGCCCCTTCCTTTCTCGTCTTACTCTACAATTTTCAAACTCATGACACCATTAAATCTCCTTCTTTTCTCACTTTCTTTGACACACGTCCATCGTTGTTATTCTTGTTATCTCTTATTTTACATCCTTACGCCAACACTCCTTGGATTCAAAACCATTGAAGATCAATGTCATCGTTCTTAGGCGATTAAGGTTTACTGCGTTTATGGTAAGTCTCCATTACCAACTCTTGATTTTTTTGTTTCTATCTTTTGTATTCATTGCGTTTTTTTTTTTTGGATTTGATATTGGCTTGGATGTTTCATATTCCTGATGTTGCATGCTTGTTAGTAGTTGTGACTTTTCATTTCATTTTGATTTGATCTTGTTGGTTGGCCCTTTGTGGACTATTTGTTGTTTGTAGCTTTATATATGCAAGTTGTAGGATGAAATATTTGTAGGTTATTAGCTCATAAGTCATTAGATCGTAGGTCGAGCCCCTCAGGGTCTTAGTGATCTGTATGACGTTTGTAACATGTAGATTAGGAAGTCATTTGTTAGAGAATAGAAAACTATATTTTTAGGCATGGTCTACATGTAGCGACCTAACTGCTTCCTTTTATGTGTAGATGTCTTTATGTCGCAGACGTCAGTCATACAAAGTATGAGATGGTGACTTTTCTAGCTTGGAAGAGCTTGACTTAGAGAAAGTTCGCATTGTTGAAGAAGCGACCTCTCTAAGTAGTGAGGTTGTTGAGAAATTAGTAGCTCGAGCTGACCCCATAATGATCCGTCAGATTGTTGAGGAACGACGAGCTCGCGAAGCTATTGAGGAAAGAAGAGTTCACGAGGTATATATCCGCTACACCTCGAGGATGAGATATGAGGAGTTGGAGGGAATCGCTTTAGAATATAATCTTTCTAAAATTTACTGTGTCATACTGCCCTCACCTAACGACCATATAGTCTATTCTTTTCGGGGGTTCGTTGCCATCAGCACCCATTATCTTAAGCACGGTGTGGGCTCCCCTCTCGAGCCTCAGCTCGCTATCTCGGGCTACCCCACTCACTGGGTACTGTCTCTTCCTCAAAGAGATTTCTTTCGACTCAATTGGTACCAGAGTAGCAAGGAATTTGGTGTTAAGCCCTCAGGTACCAGGTTCGAGACTCCGGGGAGACGAAAGAAATCCCTTTGAGGGGGGGACAATACCTAGTGAGTGGGGCAGCTCGAGATAGCGAGCTAAGGCTTGAAAGGGGACCCCACAATAAAAAGGCGCCTTTTTATTGTGGGGTCCCCTCTTAAGCCTTAGCTCGCTAGCTCGGACTGCCCCACTCATTAGGTACTGTCCCCTTCTTAAAGGGATTTCTTTCGCCTCTCCAAAGTCTCTGTAACGTCCCAAAATTTTCTAAGATTTTCTTTTAAAATATATATTGAATTTTATTTTCAAGTGGGATTAATATAAAATTCAATGAGTGGCATATCGGTAATAAAGTAGTTAGTTTTGGGGTTAAGATGGAACAAGAAATGAAAGAAAATATCAAGTTAGGAATATTTATTATTCGAGGGGTTTAAATGAGAATTTTAAAAAGTTTAGGGGTCGATTTAGCATTTTAAAATTTTGAGGGACTAAAGTGTAATTTGACATAATAAAATTATATAAAAAGATAAGAATAGTGACCGGCACTATTCATTTTCTTCTCTCTTCGGCCGGTTGCTCTCTGGTGCGAATTTTTGTTTTTTGTTTTTAATTTTATTCTCTATTTTCTTTATTTCTTTTACTCTAATCACCCATTTCAACCTATTTCCTAACCAAAACACCTAGATCTAACCTCATTCAAGCTATTGGGTGTCTAAATCTAGATTTGGGAAATTGACAGTAAAGGGGCAATTCGGGTAAGTCATGGTTTTTGTCCGTTTGAGAGCTTAAATTGTGTAGAAATTTATGTAGAAACATGCTAGAATATTTAAGAAGCATCAATAACATTATATGATAGCTTAATCTCCCCTCAAGCATGATTTTCTTTAATTTTTCAAACCCCAGGTAGAGAGACACGCGATTCTGATCCCAAAAATTTCAATTAAAGATTTTAGGGATCATTTGGGAGCTGTTAGAGGCTAGTAGAAAGCCCAAAGGTTGGTGTACTCATATTTTTAAAAATTTTACTTATTAATTCCGAATTTTAATATATATGTATTACTGTGATAGTTGATTTAATTATTTGTTTGAGATATTAAATAGTTTTGGTTGTTAATGATATGTTATTTGATGAATTTATTTGAAGAAAAATGATTTCGAACCAATTTTGAAATTAAAATCCCCTATAGTCGAAATTTATGTATAAATTATTATAGGGGTATTTCCGTCATTCTGCTTGCCTTGAGATGTTAATTATGTGATGTATTGGTGGTATGTTGAATGGATTTAATATTTGGAATGAAAAATTTGAGAATATCCTATTGTGGGATCGTCCTAAAATAAGAGAAATGAGATCATAATTTTATTAAGATGTGATAACGAGATTAGGGGCGAAATGGTCATTTGAAATGATTACGAGTGGTACCCCGAAGAATCTAGAATAATAGATTTAAATATGAAATAAAAAGTTTATGCGATTAAAGTTTTGTTAAAAAAATTTAAATATTTTATACTTTTGAAAACTTTAAAGGGCCCTAGTAAAACTAGCCACCGGTAGGTGGGGATTGGTAGTTGGCTAGCCAATAGGATAATTATTAGCAGTACTGCACCGTTACGATTGATCACAAACGTTGTATGATGGACCTTGAGAGGCACCGAGTGTCCGGTCCTGAAACGGAAATAGATTGTGATATATGACCCGGTGGATACTCACCGAGCGACCGATGCCGGGGTCACTGTTTATTCTGACGGGTAGCCACCGAGTGGTCAATGCTAGGAGACCCGTTGCCGATCCATGGTATCGTGATAGACTTTACGAAGGGCTATAATAAATTGAATAAAGAAAATCTTGTGAATTTATTTGATAATGGAATTTGTGAGAATTAGATTGTGATTGTGCTTACAATAAAAATGTATTGGAAAGTCACAGAATTATGATTTATCTTGTGAAATTGGGTACCGTGTGTTTTATTGATAAATAAATTATGATCGTGCATATTTTTTTAATTTATGTTTGTATTTTGAAAATAAATATTATTTCAATATTATATGAGTACACCCACTAAGTCGAAAGACTTAGCGCGTTGGATTTACCGCGCGCAGATAGTTGAATAGGGCTTGAAGTAAAGACAAAGACAAAATAGCTGTAGCTTCCCTCAAGTCACATCCGCCCTCTTCATTTTGGTAATCATCATTTTTGTGCTGCAGGATCATCATATTTTGGCCACAATCATGTTGTGTGCATTTTGTTAGTGCTGTAAATATTATAAACAAAATTTATATTTAAAGTTTATCACTTGTAATAACTTCTGTAAATTATCCGCTGAAGAAGGTTTTATATTGTGTTAATTTTGTAAAACGTTTGAATGTTAAAGAAATATTTATTATTAATGTTTGTGTGTTGAAGTGGAGTTGAAACGGACGAGAGGTCCGAAACTGGAAGTTGAGAAAATAAATTGATTTAGAAGTGTGTTTTTTCTACAGGTTTAAATTTTGGATTTTCAGAAAAACAGAGGAAATTCTGCCGAAATTTTATTAAAATAAAATCAATGTTTTTGAAAACGTAATTTTTATAAAAGAAATTTTGAAATAAGAAAAAGAGTAACATCCCACGCCTCGATTCTCGTACGGACGGGAATATTGGGGTAAGGGTGTTACATTTTAGTGGTATCAGAGCATAAGTTCAGGCGTTCCTAGTCCTTGTGATTTGTGAAAATGATGTATTGCATTTGTGTGTTAACATGCGTTGCATATAGAAATAATATAGGGGGATGTGACTCTGATCTGCAGTATTGTCTTCTGTCTTGAATAGTTTAGAGTATGGATCCCTTTGATGCCCAGAGGACTGAGGGTGTGGATGAGAGTAGGCAGGGCAGTCCTGCCAGTGTAGCTAGTGGTGCATCTGGCGAGTCGTCGAGCCATAGGACGGCAAGGCCTGAGGGCCAGGATCAGCAAGCCTTTATGCGGCAGATGGCAGAGATTTTCCAGCAGATGGCTCGTGCTACACCTCGGAGGTCTGCGATCGAGAGGCTTGCGAAGTATAGACCTGCAGACTTCTATGGTAGAAAGGATGAGGACGCGTCCGCAGCGAAAAATTGGTTGGAGCGGACGGAGCGAATTATCCAGCAGCTGCACTGTACTCCGGAGGAGAGTTTGGAGTGTGCAGTTTCTCTTTTACAGGAGGATGCATATCATTGGTGGATGTCCATTTCTCATTCAATGCGGCCTGAAGAGCGGACATGGGAGTTTTTCCAGAGGGAGTTCTGGAGGAGATACGTCGGCCGTATCCATATTGATGCCATGAAGAGAAAGTTCATTAATTTAAAGTAAAGACAGATGTCTGTGTTAGAGTATGAGCGGGAATTCACCAGGTTGAGTAAATACGCTCGTGAGATAGTGGCGACGGAGGCGGATAGGTGTCAGAGATTCGAGGATGGTCTGAATGATTACATTCGCTACCAGCTTACAGCCTTGCAGATAGAAGATTTCTCTAGACTGATCTCTGCAGCTTTAAATGTTGAAAGGGTAAAGAAAGAAGAACAAGCTAGAAAGGATCGAAGTCAACAGAGGTGGGGCCCAGGGCAGTCCAGTTCATCCCAGCCGCCTAGTAAGAAATTCAGAGGTTCCTCGTCAGGTGGCCAGTCTCAGCAGCAGCATCAGAGGTAGAGTCAGGGATTTTCTGCTAGATCCGCTTAGTCTTCGGCGTCAGTTGCTAGTTCCCCAAGTAGTGCAGTTAGAGGATCAGCTTTGCAGCCGTGTGAGCATTGTGGTAGGAGGCATCCAGGAGAGTGTTGGAGGTTGACTGGAGCATGTCTCAGGTGTGGGTCCCATGATCATTTTCAGAAGGATTGTCCAAAGAACAAACCCGTGCCTGCTTCACAACCTGAGAAATCAGCGCCTACAGTTTCAAGAGGCCGGAGGCCTAGTCAGTCAGGAGCTGAGGGAAGCAGCAAGAGAGAGGCCTCAGAGACAGCAGGGAGAGTAGAGTCTCGGACGCCAGCCAGAGCCTATGCCATCAGGGCTCAGGAGGAGCAGGATGCTCCAGATGTGATTGTGGGTATGATTTCAGTATTTGATGTTTCTGTGCATGCATTGATAGATCCAGGTTCGACTCATTCATACATGTGCATTACCATCCCTAGAGAAAGGAATCTTCAGGCTGAGGTTACGAGTCATGAGATGTTGGTTAGTAATCCCTTAGGTCAAAGTGTGATCATAGATAGGGTGTTCCGAGAGTGTCCGATTCGGATTCAGGGGTATGATTTTCCAGGGGATCTAATGGAGTTGCCTTTTCGAGAGTTTGATGTGATATTGGGGATGGATTGGTTATCCAGACATCAGGCAGTGATAGATTGTCAGGCGAAAAGATTATCCTTGAAGACTGGGGATGGAAAGGAGATCACTATGGTGGGCGAGAGGTCAGATTTCCTCTCTAATGTCATTTCAGCCACAACCGCCAAGAAATTGATTAGAAAAGGATGTAAAGCGTTTTTGGCACATGTGGTCGATTCCCAGAGAATCGGATCAAGTAGTCAGGATATTCCTACTGTATGTGATTTTCCAGATGTGTTTCCGGAAGAGTTACCGGGTTTACCACCGGAAAGGGAGGTAGAGTTCGTGATTGATGTGATGCTAGGGACGAATCCGGTAACTATTACTCCTTATAGGATGGCACCCGCTGAACTAAAAGAGTTGAAGATTCAGTTGCAAGAATTATTACATAAAGGATTTATACGACCCAGTGTATCGTCGTGGGGAGCGCCAGTGTTGTTTGTGAAAAAGAAGGATGGGTCGTTCAGATTGTGCGTAGATTATCGACCGTTGAATAAGGTTACAATCAAGAATAAATATCCTTTGCCTAGAATCGATGATCTATTTGATCAATTGAGAGGAGCTTGTGTATTCTTAAAGATAGATCTTCGATCAAGGTACCATCAGTTGAGGGTGAAAGAATCGGATATTCCAAAGACAGCCTTCCGGACGAGATATGGGCATCATGAGTTTGTAATGATGCCGTTTGGATTGACGAATGCACCCGCAGCATTTATGGACCTGATGAATCATATTTTTCGTCCATATCTGGATCAGTTTGTGGTTGTATTTATTGATGATATTCTGGTGTATTCGAAATCCCCAGACGAGCATGATCAGCATCTCCGAATAGTGCTACAGACGTTGAGAGAAAAGCAGTTGTATGCCAAGTTGAGTAAATGCGAGTTTTGGTTGAGTGAGATCGCATTTTTAGGGCATATTGTATCTGCAGACGGTATTAAGGCCGATCCTAAGAAGATTGAAGCGATTCAAGAATGGAAGCCTCCGAAAAATGTTACTGAAGTTCGCAGTTCTCTAGGTTTGGTCGGGTATTATAGACGGTTTGTGAAAGGGTTTTCTTCAATAGCAGCTCCGTTGACTAAGTTGCTTCATAAGGATGTTAGATTTGAGTGGTCAGATAGGTGTCTGAAAAGCTTTGAAAAGCTGAAGGCAATGTTGGTTGAGGCTCCGATTCTTACCCAGCCCGTATCTGGTAAGGATTATGTGATCTATAGTGATGCCTCTCATAGTGGGCTTGGTTGTGTATTGATGCAGGAAGGTAAGGTGGTTGCTTATGCTTCTAGACAGTTAAAGAATCATGAAAGAAATTATCCGACGCATGATTTGGAATTAGCAGCCATCGTCTTCGCTTTGAAGATATGGAGGCATTATCTGTATGGAGAGAGATGTTATATATATACAGATCACAAGAGTCTCAAATATCTATCTTCTCAAAAGGAGTTGAATTTGAGGCAGAGGAGATGGATGGAGCTGTTGAAAGATTATGATTGCATCATTGACTACCATCCGGGGAAAGCAAATGTGGTAGCTGATGCTCTAAGCCGGAAATCTTTGGTTGCTTTGAGAGCTATGAATGCTCAGTTGCAGATGACAAAAGATGGAGCGTTGATGGCAGAATTACAAGTTCGACCTAGTCTTCTTCAGCAAATTCAAGAAAAGCAGCAGCAGGATAAAAAGTTTGAAGAGATTAGAAAGCAAATTCAAGAAGGAAAGGTGACTGATTTTACAATCAGAAAGGATTGTTTGTATTACAGAGATAGGATATGTGTTCCGGATGATGATGAATTGAAGAAAGCAATTTTGTCAGAAGGCCATAGTAGTCCTTATTCGATGCACCCAGGTAGTTCGAAAATGTATCAAGATTTGAAGGCTCGGTATTGGTGGTCTAGCATGAAGAAAGATGTGGTGAATTATGTGAGTAAATGTATGACGTGTCAGCAAGTGAAAGCTGAACACCAGGTCCCTTCAGGTTTACTTCAGCCGATATCTATTCCGGAATGGAAATGGGATCGAGTTACCATGGATTTTGTTGCCGGTTTACCTCTTTCGAGGAGCAAACATGATGCAATTTGGGTAATAGTAGATCGGTTGACTAAGTCGGCACATTTCCTCCCCATTAGAACAGATTACTCATTGGATCGGTTGGCAGAGTTGTATATTAGAGAGATAGTTCGATTACATGGAGTGCCTGTTTCCATCATATCTGATAGAGATCCGAGGTTTACATCGAGATTTTGGAAGAAATTTCAGGAAGCTTTGGGTACGCGGTTGAGCTTCAGTACAGCATTTCATCCGCAGACTGATGGGCAATCCGAGAGAGTAATTCAAGTGCTTGAAGATATGCTTAGGAGCTGTGTTATTGATTTTGAAGGAAGTTGGGTGGAGCATCTTCCGTTGGTGGAATTTGCTTATAACAACAGTTATCAGTCGAGTATAGAAATGGCACCGTATGAAGCTCTGTATGGACGAAAATGTAGGACACCTCTGTGTTGGACTGAATTGGGTGAAGATAAACTGATAGGACCAGAATTAGTTAGGCAGACCAAAGAGAAAGTAAAAATAATCAAGGAAAGGTTGAAAGCTGCATCCGATCGTTAGAAGTCCTACGCAGATTTAAAAAGGAAGGATATCGAATATGAAGTCGGAGATAAAGTCTTCCTCAAGGTGTCTCCGTGGAAAAAGGTGCTGAGATTCGGAAGGAAAGGTAAGTTGAGTCCTAGGTTTATCGGTCCATACGAGATTCTTGAGCGTGTAGGACCGGTAGCCTATCGACTAGCTTTACCACCGGAATTGGAAAAGATTCATAATGTGTTTCATGTGTCGATGTTGAGGAGATACAGATCGGATCCTTCGCATGTTGTGCCAGTCGAATCTATTGAAGTGCAGCCTGATTTATCCTATGAAGAGGAGCCTGTGAAAATCTTAGATTGGGAAATTAAAGAACTGCAGAACAAGAAGATTCCCTTAGTTAAAGTTCTTTGGCGAAATCATAAGGTCGAAGAAGCTACTTGGGAAAGTGAAGAGACGATGCGACTACAGTATCCGCAGCTTTTTGAATGAGGTAAATTTCGCGGACGAAATTTCTTAAGAGGGGAAGAGTTGTAACGTCCCAAAATTTTCTAAGATTTTCTTTTAAAATATATATTGAATTTTATTTTCAAGTGGGATTAATATAAAATTCAATGAGTGGCATATCGGTAATAAAGTAGTTAGTTTTGGGGTTAAGATGGAACAAGAAATGAAAGAAAATATCAAGTTAGGAATATTTATTATTCGAGGGGTTTAAATGAGAATTTTAAAACGTTTAGGGGTCGATTTAGCATTTTAAAATTTTAAGGGTCTAAAGTGTAATTTGACATAATAAAATTATATAAAAAGACAAGAATAGTGACCGGCACTATTCATTTTCTTCTCTCTTCGGCCGGTTGCTCTCTGGTGCGAATTTTTGTTTTTTTTAATTTTATTCTCTATTTTCTTTATTTCTTTTACTCTAATCACCCATTTCAACCCATTTCCTAACCAAAACACCTAGATCTAACCTCATTCAAGCTATTGGGTGTCTAAATCTAGATTTGAGAAATTGACAGTAAAGGGGCAATTCGGATAAGTCATGGTTTTTGTCCGTTTGAGAGCTTAAATTGTGTAGAAATTTATGTAGAAACATGCTATAATATTTAGGAAGCATCAATAACATTATATGATAGCTTAATCTCCCCTCAAGCATGATTTTCTTTAATTTTTCAAACCCCAGGCAGAGAGACACGCGATTCTGATCCCAAAAATTTCAATTAAAGATTTTAGGGATCATTTGGGAGCTGTTAGAGGCTAGTAGAAAGCCCAAAGGTTGGTGTACTCATATTTTTAAAAATTTTACTTATTAATTCCGAATTTTAATATATATGTATTACTGTGATAGTTGATTTAATTATTTGTTTGAGATATTAAATAGTTTTGGTTGTTAATGATATGTTATTTGATGAATTTATTTGAAGAAAAATGATTTCGAACCAATTTTGAAATTAAAATCCCCTATAGTCGAAATTTATGTATAAATTATTATAGGGGTATTTCCGTCATTCTGCTTGCCTTGAGATGTTAATTATGTGATGTATTGGTGGTATGTTGAATGGATTTAATATTTGGAATGAAAAATTTGAGAATATCCTATTGTGGGATCGTCCTAAAATAAGAGAAATGAGATCATAATTTTATTAAGATGTGATAACGAGATTAGGGACGAAATGGTCATTTGAAATGATCACGAGTGGTACCCCGAAGAATCTAGAATAATAGATTTAAATATGAAATAAAAAGTTTATGCGATTAAAGTTTTGTTAAAAAAATTTAAATATTTTATACTTTTGAAAACTTTAAAGGGCCCTAGTAAAACTAGTCACCGGTAGGTGGGGATTGGTAGTTGGCTAGCCAATAGGGTAATTATTAGCAGTACTGCACCGTTACGATTGATCACAGACGTTGTATGATGGACCTTGAGAGGCATCGAGTGTCCGGTCCTGAAACGGAAATAGATTGTGATATGTGACCCGGTGGATACTCACCGAGCGGCCGATGCCGGGATCACTGTTTATTCTGGCGGGTAGCCACCGAGTGGTCAATGCCAGAAGACCCGTTGCCGATCCATGGTATCGTGATAGACTTTACGAAGGGCTCTAATAAATTGAATAAAGAAAATCTTGTGAATTTATTTGATAATGGAATTTGTGAGAATTAGATTGTGATTGTGCTTACAATAAAAATGTATTGGAAAGTCACAGAATTATGATTTATCTTGTGAAATTGGGTACCGTGTGTTTTATTGATAAATAAATTATGATCGTGCATATTGTTTTAATTTATGTTTGTATTTTGAAAATAAATATTATTTCAATATTATATGAGTACACCCACTAAGTCGAAAGACTTAGCGCGTTAGATTTACCGCGCGCAGATAGTTGAATAGGGCTTGAAGTAAAGACAAAGACAAAATAGCTGCAGCTTCCCTCAAGTCACATCCGCCCTCTTCATTTTGGTAATCATCATTTTTGTGTTGCAGGATCATCATATTTTGGCCACAATCATGTTGTGTGCATTTTGTTAGTGCTGTAAATATTATAAACAAAATTTATATTTAAAGTTTATCACTTGTAATAACTTCTGTAAATTATCCGCTGAAGAAAGTTTTATATTGTGTTAATTTTGTAAAACGTTTGAATGTTAAAGAAATATTTATTATTAATGTTTGTGTGTTGAAGTGGAGTTGAAACGGACGAGAGGTCCGAAACTGGAAGTTGAGAAAATAAATTGATTTAGAAGTGTGTTTTCTCTACAGGTTTAAATTTTTTATTTTCAAAAAAACAGAGGAAATTCTGCCGAAATTTTATTAAAATAAAATCAATGTTTTTGAAAACGTAATTTTTATAAAAGAAATTTTGAAATAAGAAAAAGAGTAACATCCCACGCCTCGATTCTCGTACGGACGGGAATATTGGGGTAAGGGTGTTACAGTCTCGAACCTGGTGCCTGAGGGCTTAACACCAAATTCCTTGCTACTCTGATACCAATGCGAAAGAAATCCCTTTAAGGGGGGACAGTACCTAGTAAGTCCAGCCCAAGCCTAGAGATCGCTGAAGCGATAGAGGGGACGGGCTGTGACACACGGGCTCAGATTTCCAGTCCTTGCCCATCTCATCAACCTCCTAAATAGGCTAAAACTCACGTCTCTAGTCTTAGTCTTCAAAAGGAACAACTTTCTACCTCCAATCCCAAGAATCTGCTATCACTTCTTTAGTATCAAAAGTATCGACTGCTTAAAAGAGGGAATACGAGGTGAAATTGATTATCTTGCAACTTGAAAATGAACTCCAAGGACCTCCTACCTCAGGGTGATGCGAAGGGCAAGTCCAACGTAGGTGATTATAAGTCGAATTGGTTTTACACTTCTCACCCTTCCCTTAGACAGCTTTAAATTTTCAATTTAATCCTTAGTCCAAGCAGACAGATGAGACTAACTTCTATGAGATACAGTAGATTTTGTTTTTTTTTTTTTTTGTAATGCTTTTTGTTTCACCTCGCAAACATGATAGGAGATAGGGTAGTCCTCATTGGGGAGGAGATCGAATTTCTTAGAACACTTGCGAATTCGCATAAAGGAATAACCAATCACGTGTTCAACAATGAGCTCCTCAGAAACCACCAGCTAACTCTTCCTCTGAACAGTGAACTTCTTGACAATAAAAGAGATATCGAAATTTGGGATGAACTCGAGCTCACCCTTACCTTCAACACTATTGGTGAAATAGAGGCTATTCCTATCCCTCAAGAAACTCCAGAGATGGTGAAGTTTGCCCTCCTTCTAGTGCCAAAATATCAACGTCTAAATTCAGTCGACCCAAGTTCTTGACCTAATACTGCAAATGAAGCAAAACAAAGGGAAAGACAAAAAAAAAAAAAAAAAAAAAGAGGAAGAATAGTTAATGCAAGGAGATCTTTTATGTGGTTCGACCCAAAAGGATGTCTACATCTACGACTGTTTCTCTGATTATTTTGGTAGAGTTAAAGTATATTATTGATTGTTCTTTCTACAATGAATTTTCAACCCCTATTTATAGTGTGGGGTGTGACAATTTAAGTACAATAAGAATAAGAAAGAATTATACATTAATTATACTTCCAAAACAGGTGTCCATCAATTTAGGGATAGATTTCGCCTAAATATGAATTTGATTTTTACTTCCAATTCTGATAGTTGACTCTTCCTTAACTTAGGTGTTACCTTTCTAGAAAAATTCTTTTAATGGGCACTTCGAGCTATGAGCTGGACCTCGTTCTTGGTGACCTAGAGCTGAGTATAAAGGTAGTCTTGACTATGGTTGACCAGGGACCTGAGAACTGCAATAGCGAACTATAATTTGTCTATTAGGCTTTTATCTATTGGATCAATCCATTGGATCAGTTCATTGGGCTTTTACCAGTCCACTTATTCAGTTCCAAATATACTCACAACAATCTTCATCTTCTACAAATCCAATCCAAGTTTGAACCTGAAAGGTCTAAGTTGGAGACTAGATATTGAAAATACGGGTGAGAGCCTGCAATAAGCACCAATTAGACTCATCAACGACACCAATTGGGTATATTCAATAGCTTTTTAGATTTCTCGATCATCGTCCATTACAGGAACCAATTGTGGAGTTCTATTGAATTGAACATGTCAACTCAAATGGTCACTGCTACCTAGAACTAGGTCTCCTCCTCCAACCTGGGTCTCTTGTGGGTGTCAATGATTTGGGTCTAAAGTTAAAGGACAAGCGTGCAAGTTGCGCGTTCTTCTGCCATTAAAGATTAGATAGGATTTCGCGAACTTAGGCGACCAAGTTGAAGGTTGAATAAAGGTTGGATTTTGAGAATGAGAGGAAATAGAGAGGACCAACACAACTATACCCAAATACCAGCCCATAAAATAGGTATCACAAGAATGAAAATGATGATCTTTAGTATACCAATCGAGTTGTTGCTTAATTGAAACATTGTGTGATGATTGTAAAAGACACAAACCTAGAGAGAATATTAAAACAATGAGAATCAGAGAGTTTGTTTTGTGAGAGAAACAAATGGATGGAGATGGATGATAGAGAATCCAATTCGAAGATTGGATCTCTGTCCATTTTGTTTTAGTTTTAGTTTTAGTCTTTTTGCAATTGTTCAACTTTTTTTTTTTTTTTTTTGCTATTTTCCAAATTGATCTTGACCTTTTATCTTTGAGATTGACGGCTTAGATCCATTTGAAAAATATTATTTTTTATATTTAAAATTATTATCTATAGTTAAAACTTAATTATTTTCAAATTTTAAAAATAAATTTAATTTTTCTATTTTTTTTTAAATTAATCTTCATCATCTATCTTTAAGATGGATGACTTAGATCCATTCAAAAATATTATTTTATATATTTAAAATTAAATAGATCTCAACCATTTATTTTTGAGGTGGACGGTTGAAAATTTTTAAGTTTAATTTTTTTTCCCACAAAAGTGGGGGCATCTATGTCATTTACACCATAAATTAGTTAGCTAGGGACATTATCATCTTTATGCTTTATTTTGTCAGTCAACCATTGTCAAATCGTTAGTACAGGAAAGGATGGTGTGATAAAAGGAAAACATGGTTTTCATTTATCAATAGACATATATCCACAGGGTTTTGAGTGATTTGCTCAATTTCATAATATTTTCTATAGTTCGTGACAATAAAAAATAGTTATTAATAAAAGGTCTACCATTTTCAAGGGACAATTTCATGTCGTTGTAGTTATAATTGGCACCAACACTTGCCATCAAGTAATAAATCATTCTCAAATGCATCTTATAATTTTTACAATGACTACCTACTCTCAAAAAAAGCATGAATAAAATTATTATTACTTTCAACAGTAATTTTCATTATCGTCGATGATTCACTTGGCACAAAATTTTTTCATCAAAATTAAATAATTTTTCGACAACTTTTTAAAGTTATTTCAATTGATATATACGAATCATCAGTAATAATAAAACCAAATTTTTTTACCATTTTCAAGGGTATTAAATTAGTCATCGGTAAGAATAAATCATTCTCAAATACATTTAGAAGTTTTACGATGACTACCTACTATCGAAAAAAATATGAATAAAATTTCCATTATTTTTTATAGTAATTTTCAATATCGTCAATGATTCACTTGGCATAAAATTTTTCTGCCAAAACTAAATGATTTTTTGACCACATTTCAAATAATTTTCGAAGGTTACGAATCAACAGTAATAGTATAACCAAAAT
This sequence comes from Dimocarpus longan, assembly GCA_022984855.1. Classification (NCBI taxonomy): domain Eukaryota; kingdom Viridiplantae; phylum Streptophyta; class Magnoliopsida; order Sapindales; family Sapindaceae; genus Dimocarpus; species Dimocarpus longan. The sequence goes on from CM041026.1 coordinate 4,151,668, forward strand.
TTTTACCATTTTTGAGGGTATTTAATTAGCCATTGGTAATACTATTGATGCCAATATTCCCTTCAATAACCAATATATTTCCAATGGTAATGTGATGAGTTTTCGACAAGATTATTCCTATAAAAAATATATGGCCTCTATTTGCAAAGTCAACAACACTCTTTGACTTGATCGTAAAAAATGAAGGTATCGTTAATAATATTTTTTGTCGTTAAAAATATGATAGCCTTTCTTTTTTTTTTTTTTTTTTTTAGTGTGTAGTGACATTGCAAATGCTCTAAACTCCTACTGGCTTGTCTTATCTTTTGTAATTGTTTCTAAATGGTTGGTAGTATGTTTCCCTCCCATTGCATAGCCCTTTGATATCTTTCTTGGATATGTTTCATGAAATGCTTCCTAATAGTTGCCAACATGGTCTAAATAAGTAGAAACCAAACAAGATTTAGCCATTAATTAAAAGTCCCTTATTGGCATTATGTTATGTTTTTGTCTTATGATCAAATGCATGGATTGCTCACTTTTCCACTTATATCTTCATTAGGTAATTGAAGGCCATTTGGGATGTTTCCTTAATTTTTCCATCATTAATAAGAAATCTGGTTTATTTGGACTCTTAACTACTGCTTACTATATTTTCCTAAGATATTTTAAACATGCTTATCATATTCCCCAGGATATGCCTAGTACAAAACCTACTGATATGATTAGGCCACCATTGCTCAAGAACACCTCCAATTCCATTTTGTTTGTCAGACATAAAACAGACTGTTCTTCTCTCATGTACCCTCATATGTTCACGTAACAGCCCAATAAACCAACCTTAAATATAATCATTCTATTTCTCACAAACACTTATTGCTAATGGATATATCCCATTGTTTGCATCTAATGCAATTACATACATTAGTACCGCCCCATATGACCATTTAAGATGACATACATCTATACCTATAAAAAGCTTATAATCATTTTATAAGAACTAAAACTGAGGAACAATCAAATAAAGTGGTTGGCACATTCAAGTTTAGATTATGTCTAACGGTGCTTAAAAAAGCATAGGATGTTGTGTTCCTTCCTTTATGACATACCTATACCTATACAATTTGTTTGTAACTCTTCTTGTATTGTTCACTCCCAAAGTTTAGTGCATTACTCCTAGCTCTATAGAGAGTGTAAGATGGCATATCTAAACCATAATTGTTTAAAACCAACTAATGGAAGGTTGCAATAGGTATGTTTGGGCTTTGCTTTGATCATGGACTAAAACTTGTTTCCAATTCCAGTGGTAGTGACATCTTATTCTTTTTAAGTGCAAGATAAGTATGGATATTTTTCAAGGTTTTCAACCTATATGTAATGCTATCAACTGTAGAGCTATCATATATTGTCCATAGGCACCCAACAGCTACACAATCCATAAGTTATCCTTTTCCTCTCATTCTTAATCCTTCTTAATTTTACCCCTCTTGAATCGAATAATCTAACAACACTTGTTTAAAGTATGTCATGTTCATGAACAATTGGTCTTTAGCTAGTCTAATCCTCTTGTCCTCACTTAATGCAAAGGCTTACCTTGTGTCTAAGTTCATTACCACTATCTTTATCACTATCACTCCTTACTTCTCTCACATCTTCATCAGCCACATCATCTTCATTCGCATTTGAAAGTCCATCATTTTTTACATTGGCATCCTTATCCAAATCACTAGGCTTGACATCAAAGTCATACACCCCATTATCATAAAATTCCATATAACTAGCCTTATAGTTAGAATCAATTTCATCATTGCTAAAGTTTCGATTGGGCTCATTATGTAGATTGGACTCTTGGTTTGGATTAAGCTAGTGTTCTAGTGGATTGGGCTGATTTTCTACATTATGGTACTATTTTGGTGGATTGGGTTGGTGTCAGGGATGTAGCGTTATGTGGGGTAGGGTAGGCATTGAAAAATATATATATATTAGGTACAATAATAAAACTATATTTATATAATTGATAAGGGCATTTTTAGTAAAGATTTAGGCCACCAAATCTATATCTTTGTTGTTGTTCTCAAGTGTTTTTTAGTGTTTTTCAAGGAATAAATCTCTAAATGATGTGCACACTTAATTAGAAAGGATTCGATGTGAAATCAAGTCAAAGAAGCATTGGGTTTATGTTTTGTGAGAAAAGTGGCTTGATAGTGGATTTCGAGCTTAATGGATAGGTTGACTTGAGAGAGCTCGTGTGGAGTCATCGGTTTGAGTTATATGAGCTAAACCCTATCAAATTAAAGCTACAAATGTCTAATTTCTATAGCAATTGACAATTCATGAATCAATGGTCTATAAAGAAAGATATGACCATTTTAAGTGAGCAAGGGTCAGAGCTGACACCCCTAGTGCGCTCCCTCACCAATAAGCATGCTAAGGAGTGCACCTTTATCATCCAATTCTTCATCCAATAACCCTGAACCAATGTGCACAGCCTTCCTTTGCCTTTCTAGTGCACTTCCATGCACACTTCCTCACCACTAAGTGTGCCACTAAATGCCACACTGCCAAGATCATGCAAGACACTTCCAACTAGTGTATATTGGACCTTTTACCATCATTTTTGTGGCCTAACTTCCTTAGCATATAAAAAGGGCCTTAAACCATGAAATTATGAGAGCTATTGGAGGGGGAGCAATCCTTTGGGCTCTAACAACAAGTTTGTTCCATCATTTCCAAGCCAAGGGGAGCAAAAATCACTCTTGCTTTGCAACATTCAACAAACAAAAGAGCAAGGGAGGATGTTCCACCTTTTGACGGAAAGAGAGGCACTTTTGCAAAAGCTTCACACCAATCTAATAAGCTTATTTACTCTCCTTTGTTTATGTTTGTAGTAGAAATGTTGTTGTTGATGCATTGTATAAGTAGTTTCCCTTCATATTCATGAACTAATTTGTTGTCTAGGGTTGTAATGTAGCCAAATTTTGTAGCTTAACTTATTATTTATCATTGAAGCTTGATTCTCCATTTTAATCTTTTTCTTTAATTGTAATTAATACTCCAAAATTAATTGATCACTAATTAAGAGATTTAGAAACCATATTGAACTTGAAAAATGAATGTATGTGTTTGGACCCTAATTAAAGTGACATGAGTATCATGGGATATCAATATACTTGTGTTGTTTATGCAATTATCATTGAGTAATCTAAACTTAATGAACTCGACTTAGTTGATCCGCATGGGAATATAATAGGAGCTTGAGCATGTCCAATAGGCTATCAGAAGAAGCACATGAATAAATTAGGCATTACTCAATTGAGGATTAAATAAAGATAGAGTAAAAATGATGGATGATTAGGTTAAGTGAATTAGTGAGGTGAAGTTGCAATCCTAGAGCTCCTACCCCATTAGTTTAGTTCTTTATTTTTAGTTGTTAATTTTAGTTTTATGTTCAAAAGTTCATTTCTCAATATTTGATAGTTTAAATAGACTAGTTTTGAAATAATTTTAGTATTTAGCAAGTTGGCCCAATCCTTATTGGAATAATATCTTACTCATCACTGTATTATTTATGGACAGTGTATACTTGCGTGGGTTTCTTTTGTGTGTGTGTCTTGTGAATTCGACATGTGTTCAGAAATACACCATCAATAATAAAGTATTTATTTCTAAGTCTGCAATAAATAGTTGTCATACTTGTCATAGGCAAGAAGGCGACAACATCATGAACTATTAATTTTAAGGAATGCATAGATACATGCACAAGTACCATCATTTCAGAGTAGTGTCTTGTATTTTAATATATATATATATATATATATGCATATATATATATTCATTTATTAATTCTTTTGATATCGGAACAAATGCATATTTGTTCTAAATTCATTGCATTTATTTTCTTGTTTATGTTTATATTTTTATTCAAATATTGCATATATAATAATTTTATTTTACCTATTAAATGTGAAAATTTACTTAAATTTTTTATATTTTCTTCCTTATCTTATAATAATATTAGTTGCATAATATATTACTTAAATTTAATATGTTTAGTGTTTTTTTTTTGTGTGCACTTTTTAATTATGGATTATGATTGTCAAAATGTAGATTATCTATATCTTAAAAAAAATTGTTGATGTGGTAGCATTATTATGCTATAATTCATATTTTATAAATTTAGATTAATTTTACTTACATTTCATATTTCTTTCATATTTTATTCAGTCTTTTTATTTTTATTTTATAATACAAATTTTAAAATGTAAGTAAGACTTATTATATCTCCTTTAACTAAGTATATCTATGTATTTTTAAAAAAAAAAAATTATAAAATATTTTTATACCATCGAAATTTATTATTCTAGTCCATTTTCACATAGATTCATGGCTATATCCCTGGCTGGTGTTCTGGGTGGGCTTGTTGGTCATGTGGGTTTCAAGTAATATGGTCTGGAGAGGTAGTAAGTCTAAAGTGCATATGGTTCACTTTCCTTTCCTCAAACTTAGATGACACATCTAGTAACTCCCTATCATTGGTTATTACCTTATGTTCCCTACTGACTAAAACTCTTTAACTAAACTTTTTGCCTACATCAGACTTACACCCATACCATAATAACATAATACCATCCCAAAGTGACTATAAGTTTATATAGTCACGAATAAACTAACCAAGTTCTTCAAACTTACTATGAATGTTGCAGTAGTATTGAATATAAACATCCTGCAAGCAAATTTTACAACATAGCACCATTATAAACAATCAACATTGTTACATTAACTATACCCATACAAATATTTATCATAACCCTCAAACATAGCAAACACCAAATTTACCTAAACATTCAAGTTAATAGTCCCCAAACATTCATAATGACACCCAAACAATGTTTAACACAAAACACATCATTAACAAACATAACAAACATCATTTTAAGCAATATATCAATGTTTAACATAAATATAATAAAACAATCTTTATTTAAAGCAATGTAATAGTGTCTAACAGAACCATTAATATCAATAGAAAATTGATGGAACAATGTTTAGCAAACCCCAACACAAACATCAACCTTAAATAAATATAATAATATTTAACAAACCTCAACATAAACATCAACCAAAAACCCTAACATTTAAAACGAACAACGTTTCAAACAATAATAGATAACATTAAAACACTATAATATTGGAAATAACAACAAAACCATGTTTAAAACACGCTATAATTATAGTATAACAATAGTAATCGAACTTACAACAAACATAGCATAAAAAGAGTTAAACCCTAAACATATTTATCTTTTTTCCCCGAAAACAAATTTACGCAATAACTAAACTTAAAAATAACTGAAATTACCTATAAAAATGAGATTCTTTAAGGAAAATTATTATTTGACCTGTTTCATTTTTTTTTCAAAGATCGACAACAACTGCTCCTTTCCAAGCACCTCCGCTATTAGATAACAACAGAACGACAACAGACAATCACCTTGGCTCACATGCAATGCTTGAACAATTGAACCAAAGCAATGAGCTTGAGAGTGTTTTAGAGATAGAGAGAGGGAGTTTTAGTCAAAGAAACTCTTTAGAAGTTGATTCGCCCCTTATCAAATGAAGCCCTTCCATTTTCCTAGTTTAATTATTATTTCTTTTTTAATTTTTAAATTTCAAAAATCAAGTCAAAAGTTGGCTAATATGGCCTTTCCTCGACCATACCATGAAATGACACAAATACCTTTAATGAACTTAACGTTAAGGGTCCAACTAGGTTATGTTGTTTGAAGAGTTGGAAAAAAATGCAAACATTATTTCCCATTGTCAAAAAGTCAAACATTGGCTTTTGAGTAATTTGCTCCATATTATATTCTATTGGTTTCCATTTATCACCTAATATGCTCCAAATGTGTAATATTTGAGTTCACATTCAGCATTTACAACCTTAGCTTTTTTAAAAATATAGTATTAAGCAAATTTGCAACACTTTGCAAAGCTCCAACATCATTAATAAAGTGTGATAATTTATTTCTTATTCTATTAGGGCGGTTTTTCATAGTGAGACTGTATTAAATTATTTTAAAATGATTGGATTAAATATAATTAGATTAATACAATAATGTATTTTGCAGTACGAGATATGAATAAAATAATGATGTCATAATAGTTTGGGATTGTATAAATTAAATAGAATTAAATTATTTTTCATATAATTAAAATTATTTTAAATATAAAAAAATGAAATATTGTAATTTAAATATTCTAAAAATAAGTATATTTAGTTTAAATTATTTTTAGATAAACAAAATTAAGCCAATATGTTTATATTAAACATTATAAAATTATTTATAAATAGAATATATTATATTAATTATTAAAATATTAAAAATTAAAAAAAAAAAATTAAGATTAACTTAAAAACACGGGAAAGATTGTCCCATACAAATTGTGGCAAGACTATTTTAGTCTTATCGCTTTGGGATAAAAGTATTTGGTGCCAAACAACAAAATTATACTATAACTAGTCCAAGTTTATTCGAGGTTTGCTCAAATGGGAACTTGTATAATATAAAAAGGGAATCAAGTCCTTATATATAATATTTATTGTTTTTTTATCGAATTTTGTTGTTGTACCAATTCAATATAATTATAAACTCACATAAAAATTTGATTAAGTAGTTGTGCATTTTCACTATCATATTAGTATAGGGGTACCCCACTTGCTCATAAGAAAACAAGAGCGTAAAGACTTTTCTATTGTATGTTGTTGGAGTAACCATTTTAGTTGCATTAAGGTCAAACTAGTAATGTTTGATCATTGTGGCTTTGCTTGTTGTAGGGGAGTGTATTCTGTAATACCCTCTCCCGAGATTATTACTGTACATAAGTATGGAATGATGTAATGTACAAATGTATCCTTGTTGGTGAAATAATCAAATGATTTTTAAATGTTCAGTAGTGAAATTTTAATATTTGTAGAATTTTTGAAAGAATCGAGAATAAATTTAAATAATAAAAAGTTGAGGGGTAAAGGAGGAAATAAAATATTTTTCTAGAAGATTGGCAAAATTGAAAATAAAGTAACAGGACAAAGACATTGGGGAAAAGTAAAGAATTCTCTAAAGATTAGTAAAGTCGTAAATTTAAGGAAGTTTAAGGGTAAAGGTGGAGCTTGACCCATGCTTATAAATATAGGTGTGTGGTGAGCAGTTTTGCCGTGAAAGAGAGAGAGAGTGAAGAGAGAAAGAAAAATCTAGAGAAAGAGAGGGAGAGAGCTACCGACAAACAAAAATAGCAGCCGCTGATCCAAGCTAGTCCCGTCGTTTTTTACGGAAATCATGCTACTGAAATGTGAAGAACAGATTTGGAAACTAGATCTGGTAAGAATCAAGTAGTAAAAGCAAGTGTTTATGGTGTTATTTTAGTGAGAAATCAGCCAAGCAATCTATGAACTACATCTGAAATTTGAGAGATTCTGAGCATAGATCTGGAGCTAAAGCAGCGAGTTGGTAGGAAAGGAAAGCAAGAAATCAAGGAGAAGTCGGTAAGTGAAGTAGCTAAGAATGGTGGTTGTTTAGAATGAGTGAGTTCTGTTGCAAGACCTGTTGTGGGTGCGATCTGAGTGTAGGTGAAAAACTGATGATATGTTGTTAAATATATGTTGTGAATTTAAGTGAGATTGGGGATGTACAAATGCTGGTGTGTGTGTGTATAAGATCTGGAAAAAGAGATGTTAAGGATATGCGTGAGCTAGGGCAGAAACTCGCGAAGTGCGAGCTAAAAGATGCCCTCAGCTCATTTTCAGGGTTGGTCAAATTGGCCTGAAGCGCAAGCTCGTAAGAAGTAAGCTGAGTAATGCACCAGCCTACCATAATGTCTATTCGAGCTGGACTAAGGTAATAGCTTGTAAGGGCGAGCTGGTTAAGGGTAGCAGCTTGTAAAGGGCGAGTTTAGTGAGCAGACGGTGCCTATAGTCAGGTTGGCAGGAGACTGTCAAGGATGTGTTGAGCGAGCTCGCTGAGATGTTTAATGCCCACAATTTGGGCTGAATTGGGTGATGTAGGAGCTTGCATAGGATGAACTGGGCAAGCTGGGGTGTGAGCTTGCAACTCGAGCTGGACTGACAATACTATAGTCCATAACAGCTTAAGTGAAATTGTAAGTTATAGAGATAATAGAAATTACTTGAAATTGAACTATTCTACGAGTTAAATAGAGATTTCAATTGTGATTAAGTGCAGGTGAGGAGACGAGCTGAAAGGAGATCGTTGAAGCTGAAATTTCAAGTAGATTGGGAAGCAAGCTGTGAGTGTGTAAATGTTTTTATTAAATGATTTTCAGCTTATCATACAAATATTTCATAGCTTTTTCGTTTCTTGTTTGAGCTTATAAATATCTATATATTCTAACATGAAAATACATAGTTTATTTATAGATAGTATGCAATATATTATTCATTTTTATAGCATGAAAGAACAATTGATTGAATTATAGAAAAATGAAAAAGGTTTTCAGACCTAGTGGACAGCCCAAGCCTTTATAGATAGACTTTGTAGTATTAGACTCGGTCTGTATACCTCATAGTGTATGACAAGTGTTGGGAGTGCACGTCCTGCTAACATCGGGGGGATCGAGTCTGTCGTGTCTGTCGAGTCGCCCTCTACGTTTGTGAGATATTATATCGTTACACGATGTGCGATAGTAGTTCTGCCACATCATAATAGGATGTCTTTGTAGCTTTGTTATGATGAGCGATGCCAACTTTTACGCCATGTGACCCCCCATATTGAGGGGAGCTAGTCTGACCACTCATGTGGTTGTAGCTTCTCTTGAGTCCCTATTAGAGCATTTTTTTTCAGAAAAGATAAACATACCATTAAAAGCAGATTTTAGAAAGAAAATGTTTAAGAAATATTTTAAGAAATACGAAGCATTTTTATGAATTCAAATTAGAACTAACTTTTGAAATCTTATAGAAAATTTTATAAAAACACAAGTTTTTGGAAATAAAATTATTTTAAAGAAAAATATTTTCGAGAGGATATTTTATAAGGATCATTTTAAATATAAATGCATCCACACTCACTGAGCTTTTGTAGTTTATAACATTTTTAGTTTTATGTTTCTAAAACCTCCCAGGTGTAGGAACAGGTAATCAGGGTACCCGTACCTCTCGTTCAAATTAGATGGGCCAAACGATCGATGCTATTGCATAACCTCTTTGTGATATTGTAACCTTGACATTCATTACATGTTGGTGCATATTTTATTTGTGAACAGATTTGTAGAACTTTTATACTAATATAATGTATGCTCGTTTTAGTTACTTAACTATTTATGACGATGCTTTTGATTATGATTCGAGAATTTGTTTCAAAATTTAAAATGAGATTTTAAACATTTGGCAATTTAATAGTAGTTAAGGGTTCGCTTCAAGACATTCTTTCCGGTTTGGTTAGTTAGACTTCGGAAGGGTTCGGTGGGGTGTCCGACAGGTTCACTGGATTTGACAGAGGAAATCCAGGTCGGGTCTTGTCATATTCAATCTAAACTTTTAATGATTTTTATAAAATTTAAAAGTTTAGGTGTATTTAATATAGACTTTTAAGGACTCTGTAAAAGTTATGTGGTATTCAATATAGACTTTTAATAACTTTTAAAAATTTTATAAAGGCTATGATGTATTCAATCAAAACTTTTAAAAAGTTTATAAAAGTTATTTGGTATTTAAAATATCAATAAATTTTATAAAATTTTAAATTTTAATGACTTTGGTAAAATTTTATGTTAAATTTATAATAATCAAACTCAACAAATTCTTTCTCACTTCCCTCAAAAACTTTTATAGACTTTTGTTATTGATTATAAAAACAAACCTCACAATATTTTTAATATTTGAATCTTCCCAAACTCAATAATAGTCATAAACAAAAATATTTCATTATTTTAAAAAAATACATATGCACAAACACACACACACAAAATATATATATATATATATATTTCACTCCTATTTTATTGTGAATCATAATGGTCAATATTTTTTTTCGATATTCAAATTGTTAGTTTTTTAGTTTTTGAATCTTATTAGGCCCTTTATTTTTCAAAGATATCAATTTATTATTTTGTAGAAAATTTTAAGTTTAAATCAAAATTGAGGAGTTAAATCTCAATGAAGTAAATTTAAGAAAAGGAAACATCTTATATTTTATTTTAATATATGTACAATACCAAAAAAAAAAAAAAAAAAAAAGGTCAAGATGAATATTGATTAAAATCATCTCATTATTCTTATGATAAATAATACGTCTATTATTAATGATTGTATTATAAGCTAACAGTTTAACATTTTTTGTGTACAACTAATGAAAATAGAACTCACAAATATATAGATGAAAAATTTAATTGCTTTAAAATTGATGAAATTAATCAATAGAATCTTTGCTTTTTATACTAAGAAATAAAAGAAAAAACCTCTATTTCAAATAAAAAATGAAAATATATATATATATATATATATATGGAGATCTTTTAGCTGGTGTTTTATTAAAATAAATAAATAAATTTTTAAATTTGATTTTTAATTATATCTATATAAATAATATTTTTTGAAATTTTATTCCTATTACATACTTGTTGAGTGAATTTCTTGAATTTTTTATTTTGATTAGTCGATTTGATTAGTATAGAAATCAATTTTTTATTTTTAAAATATCATAAAATTAACCAACTTGAATTTTATAAAATATTAGTTTTGATAGTTGTCTTTCACCAATTCATTTATACTATATTAAAAGAAAATATTTTCATTGAGATGAGAATATAACTCACATTATGTATAATTTGCATGAGCTTGTCAAATAAATATATTTTTATTTTAAAAGTAAATGAAAATCTATAAAAGTGTATCAATATGTATGAATCTTCATCATTACTAGATAATAAAATAAACGATTTTAACTCATTTCTTGAGACTCAAGAGCAACAAAGAGAGTATGCTAATGAATAAAGGGTTATTGTAGTTGCTGATATGTGGAGTAATATTGGGATTTTTTATAAGATATTAGAGATTTTATTTTTCATAGAATAAATAAAATGAATAATGAAACACTTAAAATACTTAGTGTTCGGGTTATCAGTTTATGTAATTGATGTAACTTTACTTTTTCTTTATGTATCATGTTTTTTAACCATTATTAACATGATGAATATAGTTTTATTAACTTATAAAGTATATATTATATTATATGTTAGTGAAAGTGTCCATGAAAATATGTGGAAGTCTATAAAAATCTATGAAAGTTTATGAAAGTATATCATAATTTCTTTTAAAAGTCTATCAAAGTTAATAAAAATATTTTAAAAAAGAGGTTATAAAAGTCTACAAGAGTATTTCATGAATATGTAAAATAATTAGAAGTCTATGAAATTCTATAAAAGTCATTCGCTGAAAAGTGTTTATGAAAGTCTTTCAAAGTTATAATTGAATACATCCCCCATAGTCCAGGCCTCGCTTTTATTGCTTGGTCTCTTCGAAAATCAACAGTAATTGTATTTGATCATTAGAAGGTTTGTTTGCTATTCAAATCTCATTATTAGTATTTGATCTCAAAAAATTTTAGATCTTTAATTAATTATAAGGCTTTTTTTTTTCAAAAAATGGATATACTATTACTCGGTAATTATGAAAAAAACTAATATATAAATATTTAATTTAATAAATGTTATTTGCTCTGATAGCCATATCGAGCTTTTATAATAACATACCTAAATGTATCATGCGAGCTCAATTTGGATTGAATTCCATAACCATTTAAGATATATCTACCCATCAACTTAATCTTAGAATAAATAAAGGATAAGAATCACCAATCTTTTTCTTCTCAAATACGAACTAACTTTCTCAACTATAAATGTTTGATCCAATATTTTATTTTATTTTTTTGGAATCTTAACACCAAAGTAGGTAAATAATATACTAAAATTAGTGAGATTAACTATTATAAACACAATTTGGATATATAGCAATTCTTATCACATATTATAGATCTCCACACACACTAATTTTATAAACTTTGCAACACAATCTAAATAGAAGGATCTCTCGACATTCTATGTATACTCTATGATATTATATACAAAAATAAAACTTAAATCCCTATATGAAGGTGAAGTCCACAATCAGCTAAGCAAGAGTTGGTAAATCCATTTTTTCTTGGGAAAATTTCAATTTAATCTCTAACGTTTAACGAAATATTATTTTTTTTACTCATTTATGCGTTTTGAATCTCTGTTATCTCTAACATTTTAAAAATTCATCACATGATATATATAAACTAACAGTCAACCATCACATGATATATAAAGAATAAAAATACTCTTAATCATTTTATTTTCATTTTAATTAAATTGAAAAATGAAAAAATAAAAATAAAAAACAAATTATTTTAATTATTAAATTTTTGAAAACAAAATTAAAAAAAAAAAAAGGGTGAAGATCTGGGTCGGAACCGAGACCTTTAATAGTTGAAGCTCTAGGTTCCAACACCCAGATCTTCAACCCCATCTCCACACACACACCTCATCTCATTCATCATCATATCAAATTCAAAAAGCCAAAAAAATCAAAATAAGTCAAAGTTGCATAAAAATATAAACACAAAAAAAAAAAAAAAAGAAAAAAAAGTGGAAGACCTTCAATGTTTGAAGATCTAAGCATCAACGTTTGAAGATCTGGGCAACCCAAATCTTCAAACATTAAAGATCTTCCATTTTTTTTTCCATAAGCTCGAAAAACAATTCTAAAACATTAAACTGTCTCATCCATCAACAAATGAATTCCAAAAACAAAAAATCAAAAAAAATAAATAAAAAATTAAAGTTGCAAAACTCATACATAAACACAAACCAAACACAAGAAACCAAACACCCAAAAAAACCATTTTCATCATTTACAAACACAAAACCCAAGCATATACACAGAAACCAAACACATAAACCAAAAATAAATATAAAAACTAAGAGATCATCCGGAGAGGTAATCAGCAAGGGAGGAGCAGAGGAGGAAGGGGAGATCACATCGAAGGAAACAAGATTAAGGATGGTGTTATCATCCGCTTCGTTGGTGGTCATGGCAACCTCCTTCAACTTGAAATGGGAGTGAGCGTCGGTGTTCGTCCTTATTGTATGGTGTTTCCTCGTCTTCTCTAATGGTGGTGGTGTTCTCGAGATCGGTGTTGTGGCCATAGATAAGAGTAGAAAGAGAAAGTGTGTGGTTTTATAGAGAGAGAAACGGAGGTTGGAGATGTGAGAGGGAAAAGAGGGGAAAAAGGCTGGAGACGATCTGGGTTCTGGCAATTGTGTTTGGGTTGACAGAGAAGATAATCTGGGGTGTGACGATTCTCGTTCACTTTGTTGTGTATCCAGATGATCGGTTCTCTATTGGTCATTGATGGGTTGTCCTTTTTTTAATTTCTTCAATTTTTTTTTTCTTTTTCAAAATTTTTTAATTTATTTCTAAAAACAAATGCACCGTCCATTTTAGATGGACGGTGATGGTAAAAGGATTTTTTTTTAATTTTTTAAAATTAATTTTTAACTTAACATTTTATTATTAAATATTAAAAGAATTTTGTTTTTTAATTTTTGTTATTTTTTATTTAATCTTTTCTCACTTAAATCTTCACCATCCATTACTTCAAAAAAAAAAAAAATCTTTTTATTAATTTCGAATGATTAATGGAGTTAAAAAGTTAAGTTTGATTAACAGTCAATTAACAGAGAGATTAAATTGATAAATTTCTAAAATGTTAGGAATAATGAGCATTCAAAATGCATAAATGAATAAAAAAATAATATTTCGTTAAACATATTAAAATTTTTCTTTTTATCTTTCGTAACTTAACCAATCCTTTACAAGTCTTGTCAAAAAAAAAAAAAATCCTTAGATGGTCCTGAAAATATAAATCTCTTAATAATAACATTCCTATCTAATTCAACCAAACAATGGTTTTCTCCTTTTATCATTTCACCAACTAACCCATGAGCAGGGCTATTTAAGTAAATTCATCCAAAAGTGAAAACAAAAACGCACGCTCCTTCTGAATTGAATTGAATCCACGCTCGCTTTAATCGGAACAAAACAATCTCAAAATAAACTCGTCAGCACATGTACTTTAATGGCGCGCGTGGGCTTTTTAACCTTCCAGTTCGGTAATATCCACTCAAAAACAGTTGATTCCTAAAAGGTTATTGTGTGGTACCAGAATCTTCTGTCTCTCTCTCACTCATGTTTCGTCTCTCAAACCGCTTATGAAGCTCAGGTAAGCTAAAACTCACTTCCTACAACCTCAAACTTTGTTAGATTTTATTGATATCAGCATTTCACACGTTGGAAATCAACTGGGTTGGTACTTTTTTCCTGTTTTAATTGGAAAAAATTGATCTTTGATTTTTTTTTCTAAATTGAAAAAATAATATACAAGTTCTAGGTACCCTTTTCTGTGAAGTGATACAATATAGAGAAAATTTACTTTTTTAAATATCTGATAGGTTGATTGGGTGGAAATTTTGATAATTTTTAGCTAGGTTTGTTAGTGGAGTTAATTAGTGCATGTGAATTGCTACAATCTAGTTAAATTAATCCCTTAAAGTGTAAGTTAAGATTTTGCTTTGAATGATTTTTGTGCAACTAATTCTTATGGACCCAATTGCTTTTTTATATAAAATTAATTATGTTATTATGTCCAATTAATGTCTAGGATCACACAAAATCTTGCTCAAGATTGTGACAGATTGATTAGTTGTTAGGCCAAAATTAAATAAATTTTGCAGCTCTAATATACACACCGACGATATAGATGGTATGTTTGAGCTCTGAATTAAGTCTAATCTAGACGAAAACATTGGAATGCCGAGTGTTTTGTTTGCTAAAAGTTAAGAGATATCCAGCAATTTTGTCTTTCATTGTGTGTTAATAAGGGTCAGTGTTATCTAGGCTGCACCAATGTGATAATGCCTATTATTTCCTCTTGACATGTTTGTTCATCTCTTTCTGTAGATTGCCATCACTTCATTGGTTTTAGGTGTTGAAGTTAGTGAGATGATATTATAATATGATCAAGCAGTATGTTTTGAAGCTGAACATTTGTTTTTATATATCTCGGCAATTAGGTACTCTTAGTCCGTGTTGAGAAATTTTAGCAAGATGAGTCCTTGTGGTTATGTTGCTGAAGTTATAGGCATTTCTCCTAGTGCAACGGAGAAGGATGTTCGTGAGTTCTTTTCCTGCTGTGGCGAACTTGAGCATGTTGAAATCGTCAGGTTGTATCTTATGTATTAAGTTCATCGTTACTGAATGCGAATTAACTTTCTCAAATTCATCTCTATAATAGTAGTTTGGTTGTAATCATGTATGATTATATATTGTCCATTTTGAAATCATGAACGATATAGCCATGATTACCTGAAATTTGATAGTTCTCATTTACTTTAAGTGAAATCACATAATTTTTCGATCGGTTGGCTTTTGTGTTTATTAAGCTGCCTTGTAAGATATTGAGTGTGTATGTGTTGTGATGGTGATGGAATTACTCCCAATTAATGAGTCTGGCTAATAAAGTTAATATTTTGCTAAATAACAGGTCTGGTGATTGTGGTAGTGCTGCGTATGTGACATTTAAAGGTGCTTATGCACTGGAAACCGCTGTTTTGCTCAGTGTAAGTTGCAATTCACACATTGATGACATCTTTTTTTAGTAGCAATTGAAACAAATTCGAACCATTTCCTTCGTTACCTGTTTGATGTTAATCGTTTGCTCTTTACATTTAAGATAACATTTTTGTTCTGTATTCACAAAAATAATTCATACGACAAATTGTTTGCTTGTGATATTACCAAAATTTTCAATATTGCGTTATTTTAACTGTCAAATATGATGCCAAGTGAGTCTGCATTTGCATCGCTATTCATCTGATTATTGACTTTGGTGTAACCAAAAGGATACCTCGTAGAAGTTCATTGTGTTGTATGCCTGCTAAATATCAACCCCGACCTTGAGGATACAGTAACGGTGAGTTTCAAAAGATTTTGGTTTTAAGAAGTTGAATATGATGACGTTTATACTTCTCTTTCTACTTGCCAGTCTTCACTTCTTGAAAGGCAGGTGACCTTCACTTCTCTATGAAATTGTTCAGTTATTGCATCTCAGTTTAATGACTTGTTTCTGTAGATAAGGTATTAGAACAAAAACAAACAGTCAGAAGCAGTTTAGATAGATGTATCTCTTTTTAATTGTATTAAACACTGAGTAGAATGATTCAAGTGTGACTTTTAAATACACTACCTCCCTTGTTTATGTTACCTATAGCATTTGATTTGTTTATTCTTTCATGTATATCGGACATTCTAGGGAGCTACAATTGTAGATCAACCGGTATGCATACTACGCTCGGGTTCATTTTCTGATGAATCTTACCCTTGGAATAGTCCATTGAACTTCGATGAAAACACTGGCTCAACGGTATGTTTCAATTTTGTTACCAGTGAGTTGATTGCTTGGTTCATTACCCCATAGTCTCTTTATCACATGCATTTCATCATCGGCAGAGTATAGCAGCAAAACCCTTTGTACATGATTCTGAAATTTCTAGTTCTGCTTCAAAGAATTCAAAATTGAGGTCTATGAAGATTTTGGGATATATATATATATTACACATGTTTCCAAAATTTTAAAATATCAAACTCAGCGGCAAGAAAGTAATACAACTTTATAAAATATCGAACTCAGATTGATTTTAACAAAGTAGAACAAGCGGCAACCATTATGGTACACAAATGATTTTGAATGATGAACTTATCTGCTAATGCTGGATTTGTTTTCGAGCTTTAGAACTTGGAAAATGACTAGCATAACTTTGCTCATTCTCTTTGGCTGATTTTGTTGCTGATTGGATTGATCCAGTAATACGGTGGCATTTTGTTCTAATGCTTGGATTATCGATGATATTCTGCATTAGCAATGCAGCAACAATTATGTTGTAAATAAATTTTGAATGTCAACTTTGATTATTCTATCTAGCTAATATGTTTATTAATTTTGCAGACTAGTTATACGGACAAGTATGCTTCGACCCCTGGAGAAGCAGTAACAGTTGCTCAGGAGGTTGTCAAGACAATGGTAGCTAAGGGATATGTTCTAAGCAAAGATGCTTTAGTCAAGGCCAAAGCTCTTGATGAGTCCTATGGACTTTCAGCCCATGCAGTAGCCAGGGTTGCTGAGCTTAGCAACAAAATCGGGCTGACTGATAAGATTAATGCCAGCATAAAAGCTGTAAAATCCGTGGATGAGAAGTACCATGTTGTGGATATCACTAAATCTGCTGCATCAGTTACCGGGAATGCTGCCATAACTGCGGCAACCTTCACAGGGAGAACAGCAGTAGCAGCTGGTAATGCATTTGTCAATAGCACCTACTTTGCCAAGGGAGCTCTTTGGGTTTCCGGAGTTTTAGAACATGCAGCTAAAGCCGCTGCTGATTTGGGTACTAACCATCCTAGTAAATAAATGTAACTTTCTAGTTGATATAAACATTTTGAAGTTCTTTTGTTGCTCAGTCGAGTGAATAAATAGTCAAATAAATTTTCCTCTGTTGAATATACCAGCCTAGTTCAAGAGCTGTTTGGTGGCCTAGAATTAAAGTGCTAGTTTTTAAGTATCCACAAAGGGAACAGCCCTAGATCTATTGCACATACAACAATCTAATGTGGTGTGATGACAGATAAAAGTTCGTTCCAGTAATGTTACAGGTTCGAATTGCCTCCATCACGAGAGGTATCTTAAAAAATATATATAACACATAAAGAGTTAGATAAGCCATAAAGAAAATGCACATTGGCTTGTTGATGAGTTGCTAAAAATTGATTTATTGATGAATTGTCTAGGATCACCATAGCTTGTGTAACAGATGACATGACTCATGTCCATTTTCAGTTTCTTTCGCTCCTTCAATTACGCTGTCCATGTCTGACACATTCAAGGAATTCCAGATCTTTCAAAAGCATTTTCTCTGCAGGTCATTCATTTGTTTTATTATCTACATAGGAATGTCACATGTGAACATAGACCTCAGTTAAATTCCTGAGAATCTGAACAAACTTTCTAGCCGGTACTGAATCAAACTATCCTGCAAAGTCAATTGAATGTGTGCCGTGGCATGTCTCGCAAGGCAAAGCTAGTTTGACTCTCCTTTCGCAACTGTTAATTAACATCCTAGAATTTTCAGATAGCAACATAAGATTTCAACATCACTTAACATTCTACATGTTTATGAAAATTTTTCTTGTGTTTACACCTACAATAGATATTCTTTCTATTAGTGGATGTTGTCATCTTTCACATTTAATAGTTTTACTGCATGGAGTTGCTTGACAACTAATTCCTGATTGTTTTGATAAGTCTTTTGTGCAACCACCACTGGCCCATCTAAACTCTTTTAATTGTGTTTACACTGCAACTGTGAAAATTTACCTACATCCACTTGGTATACCGAAGTTTACAATATCACCACATCTATGACTATGCAAAATCCTAAAATGTGGTTTGGTATATTTTTCAAAGCATGATTGTCTAACAAGTCTAGCATTATGGGCCTCTCAGTTCTTATCTTTTTCTGATTTGGCTTTACAACAAGACAAACAGAACCATATTTAAGCGTTGATCTATCCCACTTAATATGTGGTGGTTGATTTAAAAGGGTGGTGGGGGGGTCTTTGTACCTAAAGTTCTTGCAACATCTATGTCTCTAGTTGTTGCTGTTTACCCTCAAAATAATGTAACTGTTTTGTAAAGCATTTATGGCACATGTACCTGATATGAAGGCCTTTCTGTCACTACTTGAATCTCCTAATTGTCCTCTACCAATGAGTACTTTGATTAGATGCCTTAGTGTCTTCTTGCCTCTTGTGATTTTCTGGGCTCGGGCCTTTTTCATGGATATCCCTACATTGATAGAAATTTCAAGTTGGAAATTAGCAGGAAAAGAAAAGAAAAGTGGTGCCTACATTTTTGGCACATATTTTTTGCATTTACTCGTGTGTCCTTTAGTTTCACCTCCTTTTGTTAATTGTCATGGCTTAATTATCAAATTCCCATCTAGCATCTTATTTAATTCAAAGCAGAAAATTATGCACTGCCCTATACACAATCTCAAATCTTAGTTTCTTATTTAATAATATGTTCATACATCACTCTTGAAAGATTTCTCCATAAACTCAAGTCACACCCATTTTTTTAAAGTTAGGTCTAGTTCATACATCACCCTTTTTTTTAAATTTTGTATCAAATGGTATTAAAGTTAGGTTTAGTTCTCTCTATATTTGATATCCGAAATTTGATGTGTATTTAAAATCGATTTAGTACATTTAGAAAATCTTGTACCTTTGGTTGGCTCTTCCCAGTTTGATGGTTGTTAACAATATTAAATCTGCATATGGTAAACTATTCAATCCAAGTTAATTAAATCCCTTAAAACTCACAACCCTAGTCAAAACTAATGAGGGTTGAATCTTCATATGGTCAAGTTCAAGAATGAAGACTTAATTTGGATGGTGATGGTGGTGGTGGAGGAGCAATTTTTCTTGGAATTTAAAGTGAGGCAAAGAATAATATCTAAACTGCCGTCTCTTAAAGGTGATCAAAATGTAAACATGTAATTAATAAATGGGAGTGTTGGATGGATGGTTAGGTTATGTAGCTTTCAAAAGGAAATGGTCTTTGAGGGTTGAAACTTTTTAAGAAACAGAGAAGGCAGCCACTAACAACTGCTTTGCAATTTCCTGTACAATTGTTTCTAGTCCTAAGTGACTGGATTGACCATGTCTTTTTGCAAATTTTTATTTCATAGCCACCAGCCATAGCTGGACCCTATTATATTTTACACCTAACTTGCTTGCTTGTCCAATTATTTGGAGAATTTTATTTATTATTCAACTAGAACAGCTCGAAAAATTAGAAAATTCTGATAAGAAAATAAGTCGGTGTCTATCTCACCGCCACCAAAATGATGAATTGAGCCGCTCTCCTTTTAATTAAACAACAATTATATCAAACTTTTTTCAAACTATAAATTAATTAAATATCCAATTCATTACTTGTTAATTAATTAATTAGTTAATCAATTAATTTCTCTCTTCTTTTGGCCAATTTGCACTTGAGCGTGTTCGGATCGGTGGGATGGGGGCACAAATGCACTTATATGTTTTGAATAAAATTTGATTTTTTTAAAAAGGATAATCTTACGCTTTTCAAAATTTTATCCAAAAATTTTACTCGAATGATATAACAAGTTGATTTGTAGCTACCACATTAATTTTGAAATAACATATTAATGATGTGTTAATTATACATAAACTTATCATATCATTAAGATAATTAATTTGTACAAATTTTTGGATAATGTAGCATTACTGTTATAGGAAATATATTAATCTTTTAATTATGCAAAAAATTTTAGAAAGAAAAATTATAAATAATTAAATAGGTTTTGCTAATTTACTGATTAAATATATAATAATAAAAAAAAATGATTGAAATCAAATATAATCGAATTTAGCACCTATCAATAAGAAGTTGATTGAATTGTTAATAGGAAAGGGAGCATCTGTAGAACTTTTTGGCACAAAGTTGTAGACAAATTTGAGTAGAAACCACCCTCATAGTGATGATTATTACTATGTCTGTTGTCATGTGGTACAAACTCATTGCTAGACAATCATGGCACGTACACAAAATAATAAAAATTGAACAAACAAACATGCATGTATGATTTTTGCAGGAATGACAAGAAGAAATTAATTAAAGACCACTGTAAGATCTTTTGATGTGTATTATAACTTTTCCAGGAAAGGAAAAAACAGTATACAAGCTCCTTTCTTTTTAGCTTTTGAAACATGGTGATCATGATTATGATGATGATAGTTTACAACAGCCATCAAGACACATGTTAAGAACACATTCAATTTTTCCCCTTCAAACTCCTTCACTGTACAACCAAAAAAGAAAGTAAAAATCACAAGAACAAGAATTGAAAAATGTGGTTGTGGTATGTTGTATGGTAATGGCTTATTTGATTGACAAAACTAATAGCAACAAATGGGGCATCTAATTAGTCCATTTTCATTGCAATCAGGACATCTTTGGAAACCATACTCACTTTCTTCACATTTCTGCCATTCTTCATCAGCATCATCTTCTTCTTCATAGTATATCTTACAACTCCCTGAGCATGTGTCACAAGGCACAAACCTCATGTCCCCACAAGCCTTACAAGCTCTTCCTCCATTGCCTGCTCCTCCTCCTCCATCATCCACCATTTCACAATGTTCCACCACCTTTTCAAGCTCTCCTTCCTCGTGCATTCTACGTATCTCCTCAGCTCCACCAATGTACTTCTTCCCAACAAACACCTTTGGTAGTAGTCCACCCTTGTTGAATCCATCTCCCAATAGCTCTCTTAGCTCGTCCTTGAAACCCGAATGCATCGAAACATCTCTCTCATCTATCCGAACGCCTAGCCCTTTCAAGATCAATTTCACATTGCAACAATCCTCATATGTCTTCCTCACTCCTCTCAAACTAGTGAAGTACACCACCACCTTTTCCTTGCCAAACTTCTTGTGATCAGCCAAAACCACCCCATCAGACTTCTTCTTCCCATCAATTGAATCCATTTCCTGTCGCTCGTCACACTCCAATGGCCGCAGGTGAAAAGGGTGCCCCGGTGCTAGCTCCTCAAATGACTTCTTGAAACTTGAAATAACATCAGGATCAAATTCTGACACAAAGGACTTATAAACAGACTCATTTTCTTCTTCCTCCATCTTTTGCCAAACCGTGCCATTTTCACTTAGTCTAGACTTTTGCCGATCAAAAACAGAAGCATGATTCGAATTCTCATTCCAGACAACATCAAAAGAGAAACTTCGATGGTGTTTAGGTGATCTATGTGGACTAACATCCTCAAGACCTGCCATCAGCTCCCATGTGTTGATAGTCTCAGGCTCACCAGGAGGAGTCCTGATTGGTGTCTTGGGGACAACTTTTGGGATCTTTTGTTGGATCATATTAGACCATAGTTTTGCCTCCACCAACCCAATGTTGAACCCCTCGCTGTCTTTGTCTTCCTTGTCATCAACAACACCATTGCAATCATGATCCTCCTGATCAACGACAGCAACAGGACCACCATTGGTGTTCTCAACATGGATGTTGTTGTTGGTCTGGGGGGTTTGTTGAGACATGAAGTCCAGCTTGAGAGAGCCAAGAGTGGTGGATTGGAGGGCCACGACATGGTAGCTATCGCCTTTGGCTTGCGGTGGGTGGTGGACATGCATTGAATAGCTTCTTGGAACCGGCGAGTACAGGCTCTGGCAGTGCCGGCACCGCTTCCGCTTCTGCTTCGAGCTCGCACAACCCATTATTACAAGAACAAAAATGAAACCAAAGATTGAAACCAACAAAACACAAACACAATCAATTTTTAATTTTTAATTTTATTTTGATTTTTGGCTTTGAAAAGCAGTAAATGAAAAATTAAAAAGCAGAGGACTTTTATTTGATGTGAATTTGGTTGATACAGATTTGATTGGTTTTGTTGAGAGGATTTTTTAAAAAGAAGGATAAAAAAGCAAGGATTTTTTTATATGAAGAACATGTTAGAGCATTAAATGTATAAAACATTGAATCCACAACACCCTAGACGTGTAGAATTAATGTCTAACCAAATCCTCCCAAACCCATCAAGAAAAATCACAAATTCACAAACCCAGAAAAGAATATATGACAAAGACTTAAACTTTCCTGAGAAAATCTTCAAAACAATCTACCACTACCACCCATGAAATGATTTTGCAGCAAAAAGTGAAAGAGAAAGAGAATTCTAGAACAGAGAAAACAAAATGGTGGGAATTCAAAGTCAAGGAAACAGACCGTAGAAGAATTTGTAAAAGCCAAGACAAGCCAACGCCTTCACTGATCCCACCATTTATATTACTCTTATTATTATTATTTTAATTCTCTCCAATATCTCTATAAATTATTAAAAAAAAAAAAAAAAACTGAGTGAAATACTGAGGATTTTGTTTTTACAAAAACAGAGGAGGTTGTAGATGAGAGAGAGAGTCTCCTCTCAGATGGCAAGATTTGTAAATATATTTTTGTTTTGATTTTTTGGTGAAAAAAAAAAAAAAAAGGAGAGAAATTTCGGTGGGTTGCGTGAATCATTGCTGGAATGTCGTCCATTTTTTTTTTTTAATTTAAATAAAATTTTTGACACAAGGTTACATATCCAGTTAATCAGTATCAATTATGTGCGGTCGTCTTTATGGAGTTGTCATGAGGATGAGGGGCTTTGATCGTTGATGCTACTTGTGAGATTCGGTTTTGAAACTCATTTTGCTCTCAACGCACACAGTATTCTTTCAAGAAGTATTTGTGTGCTCATAATTCAAATAATTAATGTGTTTTTCTTCATATCTTTGGTTAAGGTTCGGGTTTGATCATGTAAAATTATTAGCATGCAGTGGGAATAAACTTATCTTATTATGGGAGTAAGAATCTCTCAGTTATAGGAATATTTTTGTGTCACATATATAATACTTAATTATGTCAAATAACTGACAGATTTTTGACAATTTATGTTAGTAAATATTCGATTAACTTATAATTATATAAAGAAAATAAAAGAAAATTATTATTCTTACAATAAAAGGAATTTGCATCCTTTGGCAACATAAAATGTTACAAATTATAGTTGATATGCAAACTTTTGTGCACAATATCACACCTGAATATTTTTAAGGAAAAATAGTGTTTTCCTTCCTATAATTTAAATTAATACTCAAAATATATTTTTTTTAACTAGAAAAGAAGGATTTTGAATATTAATTCAAACTATAAGAGGAAAAATGAGATTAACTCTAATTTTAAGCTATTCTACCAAAAAATAGTGATTTTACACACTACTAAATTAGTGTTCAAGTCTACGTTTTCTTTGAGGCTACATTTGGTAGATAGGATTTGAATGGAATAGATTAGATTGAAAATTTTTTTTCTTATATTCGGTAGAATTTGAAATTTAATTAAAATTATATCATATTATATTTGATATAAATTAACATTGAATTAAAATAAAATTAATTTAAATATATTTTAAAATACTTAAAATTAATTTTAAAAAGTTTCTTTAAAAAATTTAAATAAAAGAATAAAAATAGAATATCCATTCTCAAATTCATCAAATCTCGCTATTTTAGTTGAAAAAGAATGTTCACATGAAAAAATGATTTGAGGAATTTTGAAATTAGGTTTAAAATCTCCTCATTGCTCTCCAAATATAAGATTTGAGAGTTTATGATATTTTGAATCTTAAATTTATCTTAAATTTTATATTCGAAACATAGTTTAAATTTAATCTACCTCTCCTACTATTAAAAAAAAAAAAATTATGTGATTGTGTAGGAGTGAGACCAATTAATGATGATAGTGTTTCAAAAAAAAAAAATTATTGATGTTAGTACCAGTCACTTTTCAAGGCGGGTGGCAGAGATGGACGAGAATTTTGCGGGCGCGGTGCTTTATTTGATTGGCACGTTCTCGTCACGCTAGGATGAGGAGCGTGGAAAGAGATTATAAATGATTTATTCACCAAACAGAAGTAAATTCCAGGTTAAGACATAACCTAATTTTAACGACTGAAAAGCAAATATTAAATAACTTTATTAACATTAATAACAATTAAATTTATCAGACATAATTTAATTGCACCAAAAACTAAATTTGCTTAAACATTCTTGTGAATTTTCAGTTTTCAAACTTTATGTTTTGTTTTGGCTTTAATCTACTAGTTTTTAGTTGGACAAATTTGCATGAGTCTGATTAATAATTTGAAAATAAATTATTATTTGGGAATATATGTATACAGATGTATAACTTTTGTAATCAATACCTCCAAACTTTAAAATGTTATAACGAATTAATCAAATTCATTCATTACATTATCTCTCTTAAAACAAATTTTTTTCTTATTTAATTCAAATATAATTGATGAATTTAATTTATTCGTCCTAACCTTAGAAGGTACTGATTGTAAAAACATTATATATATATATATATATGCATGTTCACAAAATTTAAAGAAAATAAAAAGGTATAAAATCTTCCTGAATCAAATGTAAATTATAAATAAATTTATAATCAATTTAAACTGGTAACATACATTTATGACTTTAACATTAACCTATCATTCATTAAAAAAAAAAAAAAAACATTAACCTATCATTAATATACTCTAATATACTTTATAATAATGCTAGATTTCTCAAATATTTTATTCAAATTCATACTCAAATAATGTGATGATTGAATTATCAAAATATTATAAATCATGAGATAATGTGATATTAATAGGATCTTTACAATCATATATCACATCATTTGGGTATAGATTTTGGTAAAATATTTGGAAAGTCTAGCATTACTCTATGCTTTAATCCAAAAGTTGAAGAGTATGGTTTAAAAATAGGATTTTTCTAACTTACTGATTTGATAAGGTTGCCTATCAACAACAAATTGGTTGTAATGGTGGTTACTGAATTGTCAAGATATTATAAATCATGAGATAATGTGATAATTAATATGATCTTTACAATCATATGTCACATTATTTGGGTATAGATTTTGGTAAAATATTTTGAAAGTCTAGCATTATTCTATGCTTTAATCCAAAAGTTGAAGATTATGGTTTAAAAATAGGATTTTTTTAACTTACTGATTTGGTAAGGTTGCCTATCAACAATAAATTGGTTGTAATGGTGGTTATTGAAGATAATCCAAAGATTTTTATTTATAGGTAACCTTACTCAACTAGTAAGATAATCAAACTCTTAAAAGAGTATTACAATGAATAAATGAATAATTAGAATCCATATTAAGTTAATTTGACCCCATAAAGTATATTCTATTATCAAATGTAAGGATAAATTTCATTTGGGAAAACTTTATTTTAGTCTTTGAGATTTCAAAAAATATCAAGTTTTTAAAACTTTTTTAGAAACAGCTTTTTTAACCTCTAACTTTTCCAAAACTTTACAAAAAAATCCAAATCATCAGTCAACTTACAGTTAACTATGATTTTAAGCAATTTAAATTATAATAACTTAAATTCATATGTATTTTAGACAATTTAACTTATAAATTCATTATTTTATTAGAGTAATCCAACAATTTATGTGCCACTAAAAGGTAAAAATATTTGTATTTTATTAATATTGATCGTTAGTTGATTGATAATTTGGATTCTTTTGAAGAGTTTTGAAAAAGTTAGAGATAAAAATATTTGTTTCTAAAAGAGCTTCAAAAACTAAATATTTTTCAAAACCTCAAGATCTAAAATAAAGTTTCCACATTTCATTTTCATTCATATGTTTTGGAAAAGTGACAAAATTTTAACTATGTATTGAAAATACATCAAATCTTTTTTAAAGTTTCTAAAATGCATCAAATATTATAGTGAATAGATGAATTATTAGAGTCCGTAGTACGTTAATTTGACCCCATAAAGTATATTCTGATTTACTGTCAAATGTATATTTATTTCAAGATAAATTTCATTCTCATTTATATATTTTGAGAAAGTGATAATTTTTAACTATGTATTGAAAACTTATTAAATCTTTCATAAAGTTTTCAAAATATATCAAATTAGTCTCTCTCCTTAATCAACCTACAATTTGACCAAATGGAAAGATGAAAAAGACTAATTTACCCCCTCAGTTCAGTTACAATACCTAAAATGACCATTTTACATCTAATGAAACTAAACACATTACAATTTTAACCTTTTTAAAAATTAATAAAATAAAGAGAACTTTGGATTTCCACCATCCATCAAGTTGAGATGAATGGTAGAGATTCAATTAAACACAAAAAATAAAATAAAATAAAACCTAAAAAATTAAAAATTAAAAAATCACTAATCTCCATCTCCCATTTATAGATGAATGGTGGATGTTTTTAAAAACTTTCAAAATCAAACCTACAAATAAAAATGAGTTAAAAAATGAGAAAAAAAAGTAAACTTCAACCCCCACGTCCTTCATCTTCAACCAATTATCAATATCAATCTTCATCTTCAATCAAACAAACAACACCCACAAAATCACAAAATCATCCATCAACACTTCAAAGTCGAAATCAATTTAAAACACCCCCACAAATTAAAAAAAAAAATTAAAAAAAAAATTCAAAAACCAAATGTCATTTGATTTCAAAACCTAGATTTGATCTGGGTTTTGAAACCTAGACTATCGAAAAGACCCATATGAGATTCATTCGATGATTGTAGAATCGATAACAAAAGGGGTGGGTGGATTGCCATGAAATAGACAACAAAGATGGAGATGAAGGAGTTGGCGAAGAGGATGGCGACAAAGCCAGTGAAATAATGGCCAAAACGAATGGAGAGGAAAGAGGAGAAGATGTTGAAGGAGACATTATCGAGGGCGAGAAGGGTGATGGCGACCATGGATAGGGAGAGGCAGAGAAGGGTTATGATAGGGACGATGGATGTAATTATATGATTGTGATTGCAGTTAAATGTGGATGTGTTTATGTGAATGTGGATATGGATATGGAGGTTTCTTATTATTATTATTATTATTATTATTATTTTAAATTCCAGGTTTTTGTTAATTAGAAACCCAGATTTTTAAGATTTGGGTTCAAGTCGAAAATCTTCAAGTTTTAATTTTTCTCTCTTTGTTTTAGTAAGTTATTTATTTATTTTTTAAAATTTTTATTTTTGAATTTTATTTTTCTTTCTTTTCTTAATCATTATTTCAAATTATCATATTCGTACATGTGTCAAGATATTTCATTATGAATCAAAATGGCAAAATTGTCCTTGCCTACTAAGTTGTTCGTTTTGTTTGATTGTTATTTGATATGTTTTTGAAACTTTAGGAAAGATTTGATACGTTTTCAATACACAATTAAAAATTGTCACATTCCCAAAACATAAGGATAAAAATGAAATTGGTATTTTATTTCATTTTCCTTTAAGGTTTCATTTGATACAAGTTCTTCAAGTATGTCTGTAAAACCCAAAACTTCGTTTTATGAAAAATAATTTAATTTTCCAACGAATAAGGCCTCCAGATGGAAAACGGGTCTGTGTGAGTAATAATTTTTGAAAAATGGATCTCATAGATTAAAAGTTTTAAAATTAATATTAGTGTTAAACGGAATGAAATAGAGTGAAGATGAGTCCATTTGAAAAGATTTTAGGTGATCCGAAGTATATTAGATAAAAGTACTCCATTCGATTAGTGTCTCATATTCAATATTTAGAGAGAAATAAAATAATTTTAAGTACCCGATTATGTAATTGAATTTTAGAAGAATTTTCGGATAGGACCGGAAATGATTTTATTTCCGTGGTAATAAAATAATTGTTTTTGGTGACCATAGGTGTTAATCGAATTTTTATAAAATTTTGAACGTGTTAATTTAGTTCTCATATAATTTCCAGATGGACAGGAAATTGATTCAAATACGGAAATGGAAAAGTGTAAAACGAATGCATGAAAATGTGAAATAAGAATACATGATTGCCAAGTGGCATGCAAGACTTTAAGGAAGGTGACAAATGAATGGCAAGGAGAAGAGATTGTTGACAAGTGGCAAGATCTTGAGAAGCCTATATATATATATATATATATGGTTAAATTAAGCAAACAAAAGGCAAAGAATGAAGAGTGCATTCGATCACTCAAAGCAAATGAAAGAAAATATTTGAGGGGAAGAAAAAGCTCTCGGTTTTGAGAGCCATAGGTATTACCGAGAAGAAGCTTGAAGATCAGCCACCATTGTTGATGTTTGAAAGCATTTTCAAGTGATTTTCAAGTCCATTAAGCTTGTATGCAAGTCTAGGATCCATCCTAAATTGATTCAAAGAGCTAAGTTTTAGTTTTTATGAAATTATTTGTGGAGATGGATGGATGGTGGTGAAATTATGTTTAGGCTTAAATGATTAATGTCTTAAAGTGAAGAATAATGGCTTGCATGTGAATTTGATGCAAGCAATGATGAAAATTTTGATGTGGTGATGTGTGTTGGTTCGCCAAAGTGAGAAGTTGTAGTTGAAATGTTGTTTAATGATTTTACCATGAAATATATTGAGATTAGGATGGTTAGTGTGTTGCATGTGAATTTAGTGTGATATTTGATGAAAAATTTGATGATGGGTGCTTGTGTAGGTTCGACCAAAGGAGGAAAATTGATGGTTTAGTGAATTTAATTGTTTTGCCATGAATTATTATTAAGTTAGGATGGATTTTAATGGTTTAAAACTTGAAAGAATGTGATTGTGTTGATGGATGAAAGTCTCAGCCAAGCAAGGGGTTCTATGGTTTGTTTTGAGTTTGATGTATTTGAGTGATTTCCATGCATTTGAATATGTTGAAATATCAAGTTTTGATGTTGAAATGAGAAACAAAAATTAGTGTTAAAAGCTTGAGTGTATTCAGTCAAGGTGTGTATGTTGTGATGGAAAATTGTTTTTGATTGGTTTGTGTGATTTTATGGAGTATTTGGATGATAAAATTAGCATGGGAATTGAAGGAAATGAATCCACATGTTTAATAGGCATTTTGTGGCAAAACTTTTTGAAATTATAAAAGTGTAATGTTTTATAGATTTGGTGAGAATTTGCACCATATTGTGTATGTTTGTGCGTAATTGTAATGAGGAGAATTGATTCGGATTGATGGGGTGAAAGTTGGTAAGTATTCAACCATCATAGGATAAAATAGTCTAAAAACATGTTTGATGCGTTAGTATGGAATTTAGGCTTAAGTCGAAGTGATTTTATGCGTGAATGTTAAAAAATTTGATTGGATATTATGTGTGATTAATTAAAATTGTTATGGTTGGAAAATGGATAATTCGATATTCCTGTGTAATTGAAGTTTATATGTTAATGCGTGCGTAGGTTCTAAATGAAAATTCACTCATATTAAAATATAGGTGAAACGGCGAGCGGAAAGAAAGCGTAGAAGAGTGATTTAGTAAACTTAGAAGCATGTTGTGAGTGTGGTTAATTTTAAAAGCATTTTTACAAGTTTATTATTTAGATATCGATATTGCAATGTAAACTTTTAGTATTTAAGTTATTACATTGATTAAATTAAATTGTTAGCATGTCAATATATTTTTATTTATACAAGTAAGTTTTCTTGTATTATGTTATAAATATATTTATGTTAGATGTATAGTAAATTTATTGTATTAGAATGAAATATATGCATTAGAGACATGCTAAGAAATTTCGAAAGATTTAGGTTTTTACCTTAGAAAGAAGAATTTTCGATTTTAAACCGTAAGATAAAGAAGAAAATATTTATGAGATTAATCAATATACTTTCATGCTAAATAAATAAAAGTTTTAAGCATATTGAAAAGTATTTTTAAATACCTGTGGTTTACCTTAATCCTTAGATTTCCGGCTGAAGTACCGTATGCATGTATGACAAGTATGGTGGGGAGAGTCACTAACTTAGGGGGTTTGTGTCAGTGTGTCGTCCTTTGCATATATACGGTAGTGTAGATTTGCCTGATGCTAGGATGAGTATCGCGATCCCTGAGGTCCCTCATCGAAGACTACACAGTTAGTATTTTCCCAATCCTACTGACGTTTGCGAGGTTTATTACTGTTACGTATAGATACCGTCACAAAAGAATAAGTTTCCTTGAATTACCACTTAAGACAAGTTAAAAAGATAAAAAGTACGTGATTAGATGTAAGGTTTTAGAAAAGAGCAAAAGTATGTTTATTAAAATTATTACGAGAATTTTAAGCAATAGACTTCAAAAGTCTTATGCTAAATTTATAGTTTTCAGCAAATATAAGTAAATTAATAATAGCTTTTAAAACTATTTTGGGATGATAGATTTTTATATTTTGAAAACGAATTTCAAAGTGAAATAAAGATGTCCACTCACTGAGTTTATACTCACCACTCTTTTCTTGTTTTCAATAAAAATCCTCCTTAGGTGTAAGTAGGAGTAAGCGGAAAGAGATCCGTCGAACACGCAGGCTGACTAAAGACGTGATGCTACTGCTCTAATCTACTTTTTGAAAATTTCATGTACATGCATAATTTTAAGACTTTATGCATGTTTTGTCAATATTATTTTGGATGATATTTATACTTTCATGTTTGTGTTATGATTAAGAGTTTTTTTGAGTGCGTATTGTTTTATATAAATTAGAGGATTTTCGAATGATTTTATAATCAGAGTTATATTTGTGGATTGCTTATAGAAATAAATAAGGGTTTGAGGCCTAGTAGTTGAGAATTTAAAATTTTTGAAGTGCACAAGTTTTCTTTCATGTTTTATAGGGTGGATTTTTTTTTTTTTTTTTTTTTTAAGAAAAATAATCATTGTGCTATCGAATTTTTAATAAAATCTGATTTATAAATGTATGTTAAAAATAAAAAGTTTCCACCCATTTTCATATGAAAAAGTATTTCGAAGAGTTTTATAAAAGTTTTTAGGAAAAAGAAAAAAACTTAACTTCACGAGAACCTTTTAATCGGAACAGATATCGACTGAAAGACTACCGTAAGGTTGCCAAACGAGCTGCCTAGTGTACAAGGAAGAGGGGCCGTCAATGTCTTTCAAAAGTAGATTTTTTATAAGTAGATCTTGTACTAGTAGAAGTTTTAAAAATAAATTGTTAGTCATTTGATTGTATATTAAAAACTTTTATAAATTGTTTGGTTGTATTATTTTTAAAAGCTCTTTTAAGTTATAAAATTATCAAAAATAGACATTTAAAAGAAAGTAAATTAATATAGAATAATATAGGAGAAAATACCACATATGTAATTAAAAAAATATATAAAATATCATCAAATAAAAGTACGAAATTAGAAACAAATCATCAAAAACTCAAAATGTAACAATAATATTCAAGGTGTTTATTTATGCACATCAAGAAAAATATTCTATGTAAAAAACCAATTGAAACAATAAATAAATAAACAAAGCACCAAAAATATTAGAAAATCTACTGTCTTCAAAGTTTTTCGTTGAAACAAATACGTAGAGTGAAAGTATAATGTTCATATGTTAAAGAAAAATGTATTTAGGGTTTTAAGTTTAAAGATATAATGATATTAACAAAATAATAAGATTATATTAGACAATTCTTTTTTTTCAAACACACTTAACAAAATCTACTTGAAAAAACTTAAAATTCGAGTTTCTTCTAATAGATATATTTCAGATTTTTTAATTATCTAAAATCTCTACAAAGATGACAACCAAATAGTATAAAAATAAATTAAAAAGAACTTTAGGATTAAAAATGCATTTTAGACCAACAGATAAGCTGTACCAAATGTGAAGCAAATAAGATCCACATCTTTAGCTAGATCTTTAGATCTTTATGTGTATCTTGGTTAGTTATTAATAATCAAGAAGCCATTGGTTTACCTGATTTATTAGTGATAAGTAATATTCTTTTCTTAACCAATTTGCTAATATCATTAAATTTTAGAAATATGTTATTAATGTACAATTCGTTCTTAACAATGATTAAAGACAATTAGCATTCAATGTAGTTACCTAACTTTTTTTGCAACCCATGGAAAACAAAACCCCACCTAAAGTAAATATGACTTTAACTCATTAGTTATTTTAGTTCCAAATGGGTGGCTATGAAAACTATACAATTAATTCATAAAATAATAATTTCAAGGGCCAACTGTTAGTAGAAAAGCACCATCATGTAAAAAGGGTTTCAAGTGGTTGCGTACATAATTCCTACATATGATTTCAATTCATATGCTAAAGTCACTTTTCGACAAACTTTTTAGTCGCCAAGAACACCCAAAAGGTACAAAAAGGTTAAATGCATCTTTAAGGGAAATGAATTAGGTTTAAGTGATGAATTAAAGATTAGGTACAATCACAACAATCGAACTCAAAATTTATGGTCATCAAGTAATTATACTCAACAAAGAACATTTAATTTAATTATAAATAATTACCCCTCTTTAATAAGAAACAATTGGTACATCCACATAATTTTGTTGTACAACTAGCTTGATCTATGATTTTGCCTTTTTGTTGGTGAATCTGGAGTCTAGACATAACAAGAAATTTTTTTTTTTATTAATTAATAATTACCAATATGTATAAAATGTTTTTAAGTACTGCCGTACTGGAGTGGCTGTTAACTTAATCAATCCAAAGCCACATTTCCATTAAAAAAAAAATCCAAGGTCCCATTTGGTATTACCTACGAGAATTTAAAATATAATTATTTAATAATAAATCCGATTATTTTATCTATTGAATAAAGTTATCTATTTTATATTATTTTAAGTTTTTAGATCCGCAAACTATAATTTTAGAAGTTAAAAGTAATATCCAAATGACCTTTAAAATAAAACATAATTTATTAAAGGAAGTTTTAGTTAGTGATTTTTTTAAAATTATATCAAACCAGTTAAATTTGTTCTTAATGATTTTTTAAAAATAAAAATATAATATCAAACCAGTTAAATTTGTCAATATCAATGCAGATGAAAAAAAAAAAATGAAGGTAATTTGAAGGTAAGAGGCAATTCAGTACTTTGGTTACGTTTTGGAATTGAATGTAGAAATATAAAATAAAAAATATAATAAAATAAAACGAAAATAAAGGTGATTTGATCTTTTGTTTTTTAATATATATGAAGTTAGGTGATTTGATCACTTAACAGTCTTCAAATTAAGACAATTTTTTTTCAAAAAAAAAAGTCAGGTTTCACGAATGATTTTATCTCAATTGGAGGACAGTCTTGATGGATAAGGATATAAAACAGCAGGATAAAATTTGATTTTGAAAAGTTTGGATTTTCTGTTTACTCGGATTGAACAGGTCAGAAGTACATTTGGATGTGTTTGTAAATAAAAAAATAAAATACATTTGAAAAAATAATTTTCATTAGGGTCGGATATTGGATTTGGTTCTTTTGCGATGCTGATTTAAATTCTCAATCAGTTGAAAATGATACACTACGTTTAAACAGTAAGATAAGCACCAAAAAATTAACAAAAAAATCAACCAAAATAATATGTCAAGTCAGTTGCCTTTAGATAAAATTAATGAATAATTCTGTAGAATCCCAAAAAGAATAATAATAATAACAGTCTAAATGACGTGTTAAGAAAAGACATGATAAAAGAAAAATCATTTATGATTTTCTTTGGATTAACTTTTAGACTATTTTTTCTCGGGGTCTATCATTCTCAAAAATTCATAGAAGACCATGAAAAGCTTCACTTATGGTTATGGATGAACATTTTCGAATTCGAGTTGGGTTGGATTGAAAATCTCTTAACCCAATATGAATTGGATTAAAAATTTTTCAACTCAACCCAATCCAATAATAATCGGATTGATTTATGTTAAGTTGATTGGGTTGGATTTAATCCACTATGAAAACATAAAAAGTTTAGTTAATAACTTTTATAGTCTTAATAATTTGATTACAAATAAAATGGATACAAATAAATTTAATGATTAAAAATAAAATATTTAATCCACTACATAGACTATTCTTAATCTTCATCTCTAACAAATATGCTTTTAGAAAAAAAAAAAAACTTAGATTTAGAATTAGGGATGGACATTTGTCTAGTTAGGTTGGGTTGGGTTAAAAAATTTTTAACCTAATCCAACCCAATCTAATTTTGAACCCAACTCAACCCAACCAATCTCAATTTTTTTAAAGATATAACCTAACCCAACTCGATAAAAAGTGATCGGGTTAGATTGGGTTGGTCGGATTGGGTTAGAGATGCTCACTCCACTTATGGTATACGTGGGATGATTTTTGGATTGTCAATTGGTATTTGACTATTTTATCTCATCATTAACCTTACTTATAAATTATAACTATTGGATTGGCTTTTATAACTACCATTACTACCACTAACCATCTTGTCTAAATAATATTCATTTTTAAAATAGTGAAAGTGAAAAGAACAAAGGAAATTATGATGCGTTTACTTCACTTAGAGGAATCGGAATATGAATCAAAATGATCTGAAATCGAAATAACTTGGAATCGGAATGAAGTATCGGAATCAGAATAAGTTGTTTACTTCAACTATAGGAATCAAAATAAACTGTATTCCCATTGAGTTGTCTTTTTTTACTTTGGAATCGAAATGAATTAATTATAAGTTATAAAAATACCCTTAATTAAAATTATGGATTAATTATAATAGTGTGCAGTTTTTTATTATAATATGCAATTTTTGTTTTAACATCAAATAAAAAACTATATATTATAATAAAAAAACTACATATTATTTTAATAGTCCACTAACCTGGTGTTTAGTTTTTTATTATAATATATACAATTTTTTTTTAATATCAAATAAAAAACTGCATATTATAAATAAAAAAAAAAAAAACTGCATATTATTTTAACTGTCCACTATGATAATTTAAAAATTGGTGATGAAAAACCAATAGTGTACATTTTTTTTATCATAATATGCACTTTTATTTATTTTTTTTAATATCAAATAAAATAGATTTTTCTTTATATTTTAAATAAGGGTATAAGGGACTTTTCATCTTAGCAAAGAGAATGGAACTGAGATTCCCAAGTGGGTTGGGGGAAATGAAATTCTCATTCTATAACCCCAAATTAATATGAGAGCCCACACTTCCATTCTCATTACGGAATGAATTTTAAGCAAGTAAACATATCATCTTATCTTAATCTATGAAGTAAAGACATCATCTTATCTAAATATTATTCACTTTTAAAATACATAAATTGAAAAGAACAAAGGAAATTAATGTCAATTATTTGTTGAGATCAGTATGAATATTAGCTCCATAGAGAATCTTAATTCAAAAATATTAACAAAGATGACATATATATTATGAGTAATACTAGGTTTTCTAAATAACTTACTTTAATTTATATCTAAATGATGAATTTGGATCCTAAGTTGACCTTTCTTCTAACCTATCATGTATCACATGCTTTAAAAAGATAAAGAAAAATTTATCTCAGGAAAGGATTTGGATTTTTAAATGATATGACATATGAGTTATCAATACCATGTAAATTATGAGACGATACGATAATTAATATTATGTTAATAACTTATATATCATATCATTTAGGAGTAATGTTAGGTTTCTTAAATTTGTTATCTAAATGACATGACATATAATAAAATTGTTAATATTTTATAAATCATAAGATGATACAATAATTAATATCATATTAACAAGTCACATGTCATGGTGAGGAGAAAGGGAGCACTTTCCTTAATGGCACTTTTACAAAAAATTAAAAATAACAGAACAAGTTCTCAACCTGAGTGAGCAACAAAGCAAGAGTATCGCTCATGCGCTCTATTTAAGGAAAGAAAGACAGTTGAACTAATTTAATCACTAATAGTCTGATACTTCCTCACAATAAATTCCAATAATATACATGACCTACATTGTTGAAGTCTATAAGACTCTTTTCTACAACAAGTCATTGTCTTTATCATAATAAAATGTTCATTATATTCCAAACTATACACATAGGGTAACATGATCCATATATTTGATAGGAAACAAATATGTTATATGATGTGTAACTATCTTACACTTCTAACAAATATTAAATTTGTTTTGCCTTAGAATCCGGGCATGTGAATAAATTATTAAAATTAAATGGGGAGCAGGTAAATCTAGAAATTCTTGCCAAATGGTTTTTTTTTTCTTTTCCCTAAAGCTTCCTAAGTATATCACTCACTGGCATTTACAATATCTAAAATCAACTAATAATTTCTATCACAAATAGATACTTAGTCTCTACACATAATATTTATTAGATATTTCAATGACCATAAATATCATACCAAGTGGATATATCTTTCTATTTTCAATAAAAACAATTCTAATCTGAATGTTTCATTTGTAGTTACAAACTTCCACATATATGTATATAAAAGAGAATGTAACCCGATCAAATTATTCATCTCTATACAACCTTTAAACAAAAGCCTTTAGCCCCATAAAAATATAAATCGAATAATCTATCACTGTAACATGAGAGAAAATAAATGGTGTGCCACTACAACAAATTATGCATACGATAACATGAATTAAATGTTATCAAAAGTCTACGATAACATTTAGAAGAATGCCTTAACAGCCTATGTTATTAGAAGTATTTCACCATTTATAGCATTTTTGGTAGGTGATATCGTTTAATCTAAAGTGACATATCTTATCATAGCACTTTGACAAAACCATCTTATTATCTTTTCAATAGCATTTGTGATATGTGATAATTATTAATTTAATTTGCTACAATTTATCCTATTATAGCATTTCAAGAAAGGCATTTTATTATTAATTCTCATAACATATTTAGTATGTGATAGTTATTTCTTTAGAATGTTATTGTATATTCTATTATAGTTTTTTAAACAAGTTATTTTATTATCATTTTAATAGCATTTTTAATATATAATACTTTTTTATTTGAAATGTGATAATATATAATAATACTATAGCATTTTAAAGGGCACTGTATCACACTATTTCTACCATATCAATATAAATGAATATTTTGTATTCAAATATTACACAAAAGAATTAATTGAAAACTAATTTTCATTAATAAATGAAACTAATACATTGTCATTACATCAAAATAGCCAAAAAAAAAAAAGACACAAACAAAAATAACATACGTAATGAATATAACTGTCTCATTTCAAGGAAAGCAAAAAAGCAAAGATAGTCTTCAATCATAAAATAAAATAAATAATAAAAAAAAATGAATGCTATTGTCTAATGTTATAAAATACAAGATTAAGTGGACTGCACTATGATTGCATGCAATAAAGCCCAGTAGGAATTTAAAGCCTCAATATAGCATATAAATCATTATTTAAGCATGTCTACACAATTTACACTAAAAAACTTTAATAGGCAAAACTCTCCATCAAAATCTAGAAATTCATATTAAATCATTAAAAATTATTGTAAAGAAGATATACCTAAATTCATATTGACAAACTTGAGGAAGATTAAGTCTTCTACAATCAAATCACCTTAGAATACTCTATAGTTTTTTTCTTGAATAGGGAAGGAGAAAAAGAGAAAAACATTATGTATGTTGATTTGACTTTGCAACCATAACTCTTATAATATTCTTTATAAAATAACCTAGTTAGGTTTCCGTTAACCCTAATTAATAATTAGTATTGGGTTCTAATGGATATCACTTGAGTCCAATTGATAGATCACTTATTGACCCTATGAAAATAGATAGCATATAATATATTTGTTATTTAATCTGTAAATCCATAATAAAAACTATAAAAAATTTCAACAATCTCCCACTTCGGCTATATATGTTTATTGAGACAATTATATTATTTAAAATCTAAAGTGCATATTGAAAAGTTATTCATCTTGAAATATCCTCTTAGTTAAAATTTGGTCCATCTAGTATATTAGTATAGGATCAAAGCGATCTTTGTTATATATATTCATAACTAGATCTATTAATGATTATCATACCAATATATTTAATGACATAGATTGAGTATGGATGCGTAGCATGAAAATTACATGTAATGTAATCTCAAATATGTCTATTTCCAACTAGTTCTATTTTAATCGTAAGTGAGATCAAACATAAATAATATTCAAAGTTTATAAATGAATCATATACTTTATTATGCATAAAATAAATATAAAACATGTATATAATAAAGAACATCAAAATACTAACTCCCACTAAATATGTACATCATCAATCAAAACAACACTTATACGAGTAGTGTGCTCATGAAAGACCTTAGGTAGTAATCTCTTATTAAGCGGATCCATAATTATGGAGTCTGTCTCAATATATTCTATAGTCACTTGATGACTTTAAACTTTTTCTTTAACAACAAAAAACTTGATGTCTATGTGTTTTGATTTTATAGAGCTTCTGTTGTTATTGGAATATAGCACGACCGAATCATTGTCACAATATATCTTTAATGGTCTTTCAATGCAATCTGTAGCCCCATGGCAAAATTTTGAAGCCATATTTTATGATTAGATGTCTTATAATAGGTTATGAACTCAGCTATTATAGTGGAAAAAACTACAAGTGTCTGCTTAGCACTATTCTAGGAAACAACTTTTCCAGCTAGCAGATAAATATAACCAGATGTGGATCTTTTACTGTTTTAACATCCAACAAAATCGGAATCAGAATATCCAGCTATCTCTAAATGGTCTTATCTCCGATATATAAGTATATGCTCTTTTATTCTCTGTAAATAATGCATAACTCGTTTGACTAATTTTCAATTATCTATTCCTGAGTTACTTAAATATCTACCTAACATTCCTACTATGAATGCTATGTCTGGAAGCGTGTATACTTGCGCATACATTAGACTTCTTACACCTGAAGCGTAAGGAATCTTTTACATTTCTTTTTATTCCAACTCATTCTTAAAGTACTGACTAAGACTGAACTTGTCTCCTTTAGCTATAGGGGTATCTTTTGGTGCATAACCTTATATGTCGAATTTATCAAGAATTCTTTCGATATAGCTCTTTTGTAATAACTAAAGGATACCTCGATTTTGATCTCGATGTATCTATATGCCTAATATAAGAGAGGCATTCTCAAGATCTTTTATCTCAAAATTCTTTGTCAGAACTCTCTTGGTTTTATGCAATAAGCCCATATCGCTGCTAGAAAGCAGTATGTCATCAATATATAACATCAGAAATATATACTTACTCATACTGAACTCATGATATACACAATCTTCAACCTTATTTACCTTAAACCCATATGAGATAATAACTTAATGAAATTTGTGATACTATTAATGAGAGGTCTGTTTGAGACCATAAATAGATTTCTTCAATTTGCATACCATTTTCTTTAAGTTGTCGGATACAGAGTTTTCTAGCTACATTATATATATTATTTTGTCAATGTCACCATTGATAAATGCAATCTTTACATCCATCAGATGTAGCTTCAAATCAAAATGAACCACAAGTGCTATTATGATCCTAAAAAAGTATTTCGTTGAAATTAAAGAGAAAATATCTTTATAATCAATGTCTTCCTTTTAAGTGAAATCTTTGGTAACCAAACGAGCCTTATATCTCTCAACATTACCTTTTAAATCCCTTGTAGTCTTAGATATCCATTCACAACCAATGGGTTTCGCACCTTCAGGCAATTCGACGAGATCTCAAACATCATTATCTTTCATGGATTTCGTATCATCATTCATAACATCAATTCACTTTTAAAAATTAGAACTTTGTTTGACTTGATAGAAGTTGATTGGATTATCTTCCATCACTCATATATCAACCTCATATTCTTTAAAAAAAAAGACATAGTCATCCGAAATCACACTTCTTCTTTCTCTAGTTGATTGTCTCACTAGCATATCCTTTTTGGGTTGTTAAGTTTCACTTCAAGTGTAATTTCTTCATTTTGAACAAGAAACTCTTCTAAATTGTCTTGATATTGGATTTGCATTTGAACAATATAAAGAATAGAAGCCTGATCATTATCAATGGCAATAGTAAGAAAAGAAACAAATTCCTCTTCAAATACAATGTTTTTAACCACATCTCCTGCACAAACTCAACTTCCTCAAGAAATCTCATATTTTCCATCTTAAAAAATGTTCTAGTAGTGGGATCTTAGAACTTAAAACCTATTAACCATTTAGAGTATCAAACAAAGTAGTAGCTTACAATTCTTGAATTAATTTTCTTTTCATTTGATCTATAAGGCCTTGTCTTAGCTAGACAATCCCAAATGTATAAATGTCTAATACTATGTATCTTATCTGTCCATAATTCATAAACGGTTTTAGCTACTAATTTGCTCTGAGGATATATGCTATAGTTTTTAGTGCTTCTTCCAAGAGGGATTCAAGTAAAGAAGAATAATTGATCATACTTATTTTCATGTCTTTAAACGTTCTGTTTCGTCTTTTAACAACACTATTCATGCTAGGTTTGCCTAGTATTATGTATTGTAGGGCGATACCATATTCCTCTAAGAATTTTGTAAAAGGTCCCAGAAATTATTCACTGAATTTGTCATATTTGTCATAGTATTCACCACCACGGCCAGATTTGACAATTTTAATTTTCTTGTCAAGTTGATTTCAACTTCAGTTTTGAAGGCCTTAAATACATCCAGGGATTGAAACTTCTCATGAATCAAATATAAATACTCATATCTTGAATAGTAATCTATGAATATAATAAATTACTATTGACCATTCCAAGAGACTGTAGGAAATGGTCTACAAATATCAGTATGAATTAGTACTAAGACATCAGAACACCTGGTGACACTTAATCTCTTAATGCTTGTTTGTTTCCTTTTTACACACTCAATATATACTTAAAAATCTATCAAATTAAGAGGATCAAGAATCTCATCAGACACAAGTATCTGAATTCTTTGCTTTAAGATATGACCTAAACGCTTACGTCATAGTATAACGAAATCTCTATCAGTTATTTTTCGTTTTGTACCTCATGAATTTGTATGCAAGATTTCATTAATTAAGGCAATTGTATCCAACAAATATAAGTTATCATGCAAAGATAAATAATCAATATCAATAAAATTCGAATCTTAAAAATGACTAAATTTATTATTTTCAAATCAAGAATAATCAAATTTGTCTCAAATTGAAACTGAAACAAAATTCCATCTTAAAAATAGTACTATATAAATATTTTCTAAATTCAAAATTGATCAGACTTTAATAATAATTTAAAAGTTATTATAACTTCTACTGCAATTATTTTGTCATTGTCCATGTAAATGAATCTTTTAGCATTATTTGACTTTTGGCTCTATAGGCAACCCCCTATAAACACATTTATGTGAGTAGTAGCACTAGTGTGATTAAGTGTGATTAAGTGTAACATACCCACCCAATTTTAGTCATGTAAATGCATTGTACACTTATACCCCATGTACAGAATAAAGAAATAATTCAAAATCGTTCAAAGTGCAATAGGATTTCGGTAGAAATTGCGAATACGAAATTGGATTTCAGTGAAATCTTCGAGTAAATTAGAAACGATTTTGAAATCTAAAAGTGGTATGACAATTGATTACATATGGGATTAGTACTAAAAGAAATGTTTTAAAATAGATAGTATTGATTTAATAG
This sequence comes from Dimocarpus longan, assembly GCA_022984855.1. Classification (NCBI taxonomy): domain Eukaryota; kingdom Viridiplantae; phylum Streptophyta; class Magnoliopsida; order Sapindales; family Sapindaceae; genus Dimocarpus; species Dimocarpus longan. Next base: position 4,193,964 of record CM041026.1, read on the forward strand.
GCTAGATTAAATATATGTGGAAAGTTTGAAAATTTAAGTGTAAAAGTGTGGAAATAAAGGGAGTTATTTTGTAAAAATTCCTCAATGACATGGGTTGTAATTAAGCTTCAACTTTAGGGGCATTTTGTCAGGGCCAAGTCTATATATATGTGAGAATGGTCTAGAAAAATGAAGAGAAATTTGAGAGAGGGAGAGGTGAAGTGCACGACAAAAAAGGAAAAAAAAAAAAAGGGTGAAACCGAATCAGCGGCAGCTTGTATTCTTCCACCCATTCAAGCTATTTTTCAAGTGTTGTCAACCCATCAAAAGGTGGAGAACAAATCTAGGGAGGTTGTCTAGCAAGAGTAAGTGATTTTTATGTGAAAATAGTTGAGTTTTCATAAAGTTTTTTAGTGAAAAAATGTGATCAAAATAGTCCATGGACTGCTCATGGTATTGATGATGTTTTTGCATAATTATTTAGAGTTTTGAAGCTTTAATCAAACGAAAAAGTAAGACAAGAAGTTAAAGGAGAACTTGGTAAGTGAAGTGGTTGTGAAATATTATGATTTGAAGTAGTTTGAATGTTATTTTGATGTTAAAATTCTACATAAAAATCTATTGTAGTTGTGGTTTGGTTTTGTGTGAAGAAACTGGATAATATGTTAAAGTGTGTATGGATATGAAAGTCGGTTAAGAGAGAAATCATGTGATTCAAATTCTGTTCATTGGTTTTGGCATGAGAAATGATGTTATTTAGATGTATGTGTAAGTGTAAAAACCTGGAAAAGAAACATCAAAATTTTGTTAAGTGTGAGTTCGGGGCTAAACTGGGAGTGAACTATAGCTCGTTAGCGAGCTAGGGGCTGCGAGCTTAGTAATGCCCATCTTGTAGTCCGATGCAGTGCCTGTTCAAGTTATGCTCGGGGCAATAGTTTGCAAGTAAGGGCGAACTGGGCGTGCTGGGCATTACTTGCCAATCGGGTGAGCTAGACGAAGTTAGTAGCTCGCTAAGAGCAAGCTGAACGAGCTAAAGAGGAGCTTGCAGTTCGAGTTAGACTAGGCATTGCAGTAGCCCGTGACATGCTGTTTTTGAGTTTTATGTCAGGTTTAGCAGGCTGCTATGATGATGAAATTAATGTGAAAATATGTAAGTGTAATTGAATCCGATCGCCTAAATATGAAATGCGACAATATGTAGGTGACTTGAAAATTGAAGGAACTCCAAATTGTGCATTATCGTAAGTTGTCATTAGGTGAATGTCCTTTAAACGATTGATTTCATAGGTTGAAATACATGTTTGAATATACTAGAATTTGAATTTGAATTAAATGAGACTGTAATAAAATATTTTGCATGAAAATTAGAAAATATATTTGTGAACCTATGGTATGCTTGGTAAGTGTTACAGATTTTCTCCGGTTGAGGTTGAGTACCTAAAGTGTGCATTGACAGTGTCAAAGACGTCTGTCACTAACAGTGGGAGAAACCCACAAGGGAGATTATGTCGTATCAATAGTTTAGTCCAGTGTGTCGCCTAATGCACGTATAGAGTATATTATTAACTAACTTCCACCTGAGCGAGGAAAAATACCACTCCGTAGCGAGGGAAAAATTCTACTACGTACTACCGGATAGATGGCCCGAACGAGAAAAAATTTCGGGAAGACCGAAGTGAGACAAAATTTAGCCCCATACCTAAGATATCATATGGTACAGACCATAGTGGATGGCTTGATTTATTTAGATACTTTCAAAATGGTAAACGTCATCACTATTTATATTTTTATTAGACAATTGAAAGCATACAGTTAATTTGATTTATTATTCAGTTTTAAAATATAAATGAATAATATTTATGAAAATGAAATATTCACACAATAAATTGAGATATGGTTTTCAAAGAAAAATCAATTATGATATTATGACTTTTAAAAATTCTAAAATTTAAAGGAGATATTTTATAAAATTAAAAATTGAAACGAAATTTTATGACACTCACTGAACTTATAAAGCTCATACTATTTTATATTTTATAAACAAAAACCTCCCTAGGGGCAGATACCGGTATAAGTACGTCGGGATCAAGTACTCCAGCCCAAGACTAGATCGATCGAGTCGGGATGCTGTTGTAATTATATAGATGTAGTTTATTTTGAAAAATTCTTAAAAAAAAAAAAAAACTGTATATAGCATATTGTATAACTTTTCGTTATTTTTGAGTATGTGCAAATAAATATATATATATATGCATGACTCTTATTTGTATTTAAATTACTTTGAAATTTAGATGACATGTTTGGGGTTACTTGTGAATTGATGCCTTGAGGGCCTAAGGCCCAAAAATTTGGGAAAATTGTTTGATTCTAGAAGTATTCAAATTTTATACCAAATTTACAAGGTGACAATATCAGAAAAATAGCCGTTATACTGTCCAAATTTTTACTAAACCTATTACATAGATGTGTAATAATAATAAAAAAATTCCCACCTATTTTCGTCAAAAAAGAGATTTTTGAGAAATTTTTCAATAAGGAAAAACGACTTAACTTCACGAAAACCTTTTAATCGGATTAGATATCGGCTGAAGGGCCATCGTGGGGTTGGTGGCAGCCTGCCATCTATACGAAAATAGGAGTGTAGAATGGGGCCTATCATTAAGTACAAAAACTAAATTAACTTCAGAACAAATTAAATTGAGAAGCGTATATTTCTTGACACTTTAGTTAACGTACTTGGGACATTATTTCTTTAAGTCTCCAACTTTCTTGCAAAAGTAACAGATCAACTCTTTATCGTATTTCTTTAGGACTTTATGCTGTGATGTCCCAATTACAGCTTATTTTCCTCTTTCCTTTTCTTATCCTTAGAAATGGTTGTTAAGTTTGCACTTTCAAAACTTTTTTGTTTTAATCTTTCCTCTTCCTGAACACGGTGAGATATGAGCTCATTAAGAGTCCATTTGCTTTTTTGAATGTTGTAACTCATTTTAAATTAACTGTATTATGCAGGAAGAGAAATAAAAACTAAGTACATCAGCAAGTTCTCAAACAGCTATAACTTTAGTGCCCTTAAGACATGAGACATTTTCATAATGTACTCCCATATATATATATATATATATATTTATACTTAATTGAAACAAGGTTAATCAAAAGCGTACTTAGTTCAACCTTTTTATTTTCTACAAAACACTGTTTTATTTCCTTAAAGAACTTCTTAGCATATTCTCTTTGAACATAAAGCCCCTAAAAGTTTCCGGAATGAAACGTTTTATGATTATAAGACTCATGCGATTAAAACGGTCCCACTTTTCTATGCCTATTTTTTCATCTATAACACCCGAATTTTCTCCATGTACAGATGAATAGTATTTTGGGATGAATAGTGATAAGTGAATAGTAATTTTTGGTAAACGGATCCCAAAAATCATTGAAAGTGAAATTTTTTATTGATAGTATTTTTAGATGGAAAAGTTTCTCGTGAATAGTGATTTTTAAATAATAGACTTCGGACATCAAAAGTCTCGGAATAGGAATTAGAGTTAATAAAAACATAAACGGATCAGAAACAAGTCAGTTTGAGGTAAATCGGAGCAGTTTCCTGATCTGATAGAAAATTTGGACAGATTTTTAAAAAATTCAAGAATTTAGAGAAATGTTAAATTGAGTATTAAAATGCTTAAAAAATATTTTAGAGACTTAAACGGTATTTCCGAAAGAGATTCGGATTGAAAGAAAACCAATCCGAAAATCGCCAAGGGCGGTTTGGCGGAAAGCGGAGAGCTAAAAAGGGGTATGGAACGACTTTTAAGAGTTACCGAGCTCACTAGAAGTTGTAAGGAGTACGAATATAGGTCCCGAAAAATTTTGAAAAGATTTCGAAAAAAAATAATAAAAAATAAATATTATTTAGAATATTATAAATATTTATTATTTATAATAGTTGAGGGCGTGATTGTTCAGAATTATACGAGTGTAACTATTGTTGAGAATTCTAATTGAAAAATTTTGTTTAATGATACTCTGTTTAGGTGTTAATTACTATGATTTTGGATATTATATATATAAAGAAATTTATGAAATATTCTATAAAGGAACAATTATGATTATTGAAGAGTTTTAGTTAATGATGATTTATATGAGTGTAAATTGTTATAGTATAAAATGTATGATGTTATGTATGTAGAAAAATTGGAGATTTGTTTAGAATAAAATTATTATGGTTATTGATGATTAAATGAGAGTAATGATTTTATAATAAGATATTTTGAGCTGTGATGATTCCTGAATCTCGAGGATAAAATCTCATAAGGGGGGGATGAATTGTAAGGTCCCAATCTAATTGGATCCAAGAGATTAATTGAATCCAATTTATTATTATTAATTCGATCTGGTCCAAGTTTTAGGAGTAAAGAAGTTTAGGGATAAATATTCCATTTGAGAATATTTTTAAAAGGAATTAAAAAAGTTGGGTTAAAAGGAAAAATGTCATAAGGATTTAAAATAAAATTTACATATGTTGCCAACGAAAGTCAACAATGGTTGGTGGGATTTTTTTTATAATAATAATAAAGTAATTGAAAAAATATATATATATATTTATAAGTTGATGGTGGGCGCCGAATGAAAATAAATAAATAAAATAAAATAAAATAATAGAAAAATAAATAAATAAAAGAAGAAGTGGTGTACATGAGGCCGTGACTGAGATTGTGGCATGTATATATGTAGTCTCATAAGCAAAACAAACAGAAAACGTGTCGGTAGCAGGAAGAAATGAAGAAAAGCAAGAGCGGAACTGGGCAGCGGCGGGAAAAAAAAATTGATGAAGAAAAATAGGAGGAGCTGAAAGGGAGGATGGGAAGAAGAAAAGAAAAATATTTAGGGTGTTCGATTATCTAGATAAGTAAATTTATTTTAATATGATTTGGATTTCAGAAAAGTAGTTTATGTTTTTTTTTTTTTTAAATTAAGTTTTATATGATTTTTGAGTAGATATAAGATGATGAGGAAATAAGAGGAAAACAAGTTTTAGATCCAGAAATAGATAAAGGAGTTATATGAGTTGATAGTTTTATTTTTAATTAAATTTATTGAGTTATGTTTATTTATATTTCAGATTTTATTATTTATTTCAAGTAAATAATTAGTTAAATTAATTGATTTTATAGATTATAAATTATGTTACACGATTAAAAGAAAAGTTTATATATGTTTCAAATTTTATTTATTTAAGCATTATTAGAAGAAGATTATGTAATTAGTTTATTGATTTATTGATTTTGTATTATGATTTATGATTTATGATTTGATTATAGAATATGTATTTTGATAATTATATTTCTATTTAGAAATAGAGTTATATAATTTTGTATATAAAATGATTTAAGATTCGAAAATGAATAAAATGATATTTTTTAGTATGTTTACGTATATTTTAGTTTTTATAATGTACTGAAAATAAATTAATTATTTAGTAATTTGTGTAATATTGTTATTTTTAATAGATTTGATTTCCTATTTATCTGAAAATCATAGTATGAATGATTTTGTGACAATTGTGTAATGAAAAAAATTGAAAAGTTTGGAAAATAAGCAGGCTTAGCCAAAAATAGAGATTGGTTATATTGTGAAATTATTTTGATAGACAGTAATAAAAGTTTGTTTGAACTATGAGGGTTTTGATCCCAATGATGGAATGAGTATGTAGGCGTTTGAGATGATATTTTAAACTTAAGCCCAAAAAAGTTGGTGTACACTCTCTTTGAATATCTCATTTTATTACTGAAAGTTAATGCTTATAAGTTTTTGAAATATTATGAATTTGATTAAAATGATATAGTAATTATATTTGGTTTTTGATTTTATGTAAATTGAATATGTTTTGAACGATGTTAGAATAGAATTTAAATTGAAAATAAAATTTTAAAAATAAAAATGAGTGTTTGACAAAATATATGCATGAAAAGAAAAGAGTGGATTTTGTTAAATTTGATGTAAATATGTGATTTAATGTTTATGTGATTTAAAATTTTATTTGATTTTGAAATATATGAAATTATTTCGATGAATTGGAAGAAATGATTATTTAAATATGATTTTAATGAATTTCAAACAAAAGGGGAAAAGAAACGAATAAGTTCAGTGTCTTAATCGAACGTATATCGGAAGAAAGACACGAACGTTTTGGAAAGCATTTAATGAGTTCATTGAATGAAAAATAGAGTTTTGCGACGTTCATATTAATAATTTGAATATATATGAAAATTTGTAACTGAAATTGTATTTGTCGCTTTTATGAAATCTTTATATAGAAATAAAAGTTGTCAAAAATATGAAATTTGTGTTAATTAATAAAATTGAGAAAAGACCTAAGTAAATCTGAACATTGGTTGGTGGAGACTAGTAGTTGGTATGCCAATAGGATGACATTAGCAGTATTACGCCGTTACACTGATATTGATACACAATGTTCGACGGATGGATTATGAGAGGCACCGGGTATTCAGTCTTGAAGTCGAAACCGATTGTGATATGTGATTGTGATTGTGATATGCAACCTGACAAGTAGCCACCGAGTGGTCGATATCGGAATGCCGTTGATTCTGACGGTTAGTCACCGAGTGATCGATGCTAAGAGACCCAAATTCTGGTCCATGGTATCGTGTCAGAGTTTACAAAAGACGTTGAAAAAAAAAAAACTGTGTTAAAATAATTAAAAATGAAAATTTTTGAGTTTTATATAAGCATCAGTCTGAAATCTGAATTCTTTGTAATTCGTTTGTAAAAAATATGAAAATTATTAAATAAAATTATGTTATTAAATAATTTTTGATGCATTTGATATATGAAGTATTAATTTACGAATTGTACTTTGAGAAATATTAAAATGTGCTGAAAATCAGCTGGTTGTAATTGTAAAATAAATGAGTTTATGTGTTTTGTATATGTAATTATTACTAAATTGATTAAATTATGAATTTTGAAAAAGATAGAGAAATTTTGGAAATTTTGTTATATGATACGGTATTTTGAGTAAATGATGAATATAAAACTATGTATACCCATTCAGTAGAAATACTTAATGCGTTGGATTTTCCACGCGCATGTTAAGATTTTAGGCACTATAGATAAGATCAGACAAGAAAATAGCTGTCGCGCTGCCTATGAGTCACAATCCATTCATAGTTGAGAGCTTTATTATTTGTACATTTATGGGTTCATGTATATTTTGCATATTTTGTATGCTTGTATAAAGAGATTGTAATCTGAAATGTCCACTATGATGCATATAATGATGTTCAGTATTTTAAATTAATTTTTGTGGCTTAAAATGCTTTTGAGAATTTGTTAGTATGCTTATTTTGATATATTGATAAAGATTAATGATAATATTATTTTGTAAAATGTTTATGTGGTGAAGTGATTTTAAAGTTGGACGAGAGGTCCGAAACGGATTGAGAAAGTAAATGAAAATTTTAGAAGTGCTTTTGTTGTTCTTGCAGGTATTTTAAATTTTTGGGATTTCAGAAAAACAGAGGAAACTCTACTGGATTTTCTGATAAATAAAATAGTTGAGTAAAATTAAAATAAACGTTTTAAACGATTTTTTTAAAGGAATTTTTAAATAATAGTACATTTATGTATAATAATAATGAATACATCGATTAAGATAACATTCTTTGACTCGGTTTCTATTTTAATGGGAATCGTGTAAAGGACGTTACATCATCAGTAAAACTATTTTCATTGAAAAATGCAGGCCGTTCTTCCAGAAGATAAGGTCAAGATCCATGCAATCGAGAATAATCATAATGTTCTCTTTCTAATTTTTGAAGTTTGTGTAATTAAGTACATAAATAGAATTGATATTGGTAGATATTGTTGAATCAGAAGTAATAACTGAATCAAGAACAAAATCAAATACGAACTCACAATCGATAATCATGTCATAACACAAGAATATTTAATTAATGAATTCATACATGACATGATTTAATAATTCCATAATGGTAGATCCTAAAACAAGATACCTATTATAATATTGACATTTAGTCTTTGAATAGAAATATCAACTGTAATTAATGCTCTTCGGATAATAATAAAATATTGACAACAATCCCATTAAGTAATAAGTCTTTCTTTGGACTGACTTATTATTCACATGGAAGACCTAATAATCATCACATATTTATTACTATAGGTATATATGCCTATATTTAACCAAACAATAACCTTCATTTGAGCCGATCATTATTCACATAAATAATAAATATATATATCTTAATATTAAAAAATAAATAAATTTATATTAAAGAGGTTATTTTGGAAATATATAATTTTAATTAATTTATTTTAAAATATCATATTATTATTATTATTTTAATATTTGAGAACAAGAAACAGAGTAAGTTCTTACGTCTTTTTTAAAAAAAAACCTAATATATTATAATTATAAGTGTCACTTGAAGACACGACAACTAATATATATATATATATATATTATATTGCTGCCATTCTTTTCCCTCAAAAGCAAACTTGTGAGACGTTCTTTATTGACTTTTACACCATATTATATTATTTCTATGCCCATCTTTTGCTTTTCAATAACTTAAATATTGTAAAAATAAAATAAAATAAAATAAAGAGACTCTTGGATCTTTACTTGTAACCAAAACAGAAGACTAGATAACCAAATGCAAAACTTTATGGAGTCTGGATGTGCCTTTGGCGCAGAACGAATATATAAATCGCAATATTAAAAAGTGCAAAACTATATACATTTGACAAATTAAGATGCAACTATAATTTTTTTTTTCTTTCCGTAAAAAATGATCTAGTAGTTAACATAAATATATATAATCTGGTAGTCATATATATTTGGTGGCATTAGCATAAATATAGTCTTGAATTAAGTATTTATTCTTCTGTTGTTTTCTAAAAAACACTCATAGAAAAAACAAAAGATGTCATAATTAATTTTTCTCAATAATTCAACATGAGTTGACTCTAATATTACTTGTTGGATAAAACTTTTATAGGCAAAATCTTTCACCAAAATCTAGAAACTCATATTAAATTATTAAGAATTATTATAGAGAAGACATACATGAATTCATATTGACAAACTTGAGAAGGATCAAGTCTTCCACAATCAAATCACTTGGGGATCATAACTCTTATAATATTCTTTATATATTAACATAATTAGGTTCCTATTAACTATAATTAATTAGTATTAGATTTCCATACACTAAAGTCTATACCCAATGGATATCTCTTGAATCAAATTAATAGTTCATTTATTTGGTTGTATTAAAATAGATAGTATATAATATAATTGTTATTTAATATATAAGCCCATAGTAAGAAATGAAAAAAATCCCAACAATATCATCCATCAGTAAAATATAAAATACCAATGAATGTATACAAAAAGCAATATATTAAGAGCTCCACATTTCATAGTCATTATACTGTAAATGATATAGAAGTTCTACCATATGAAAGGGTTATATCTTTCCGTTCATGGAAGGAAAATCAAAGTATTAAGTAAAACCACCAAACATCAAACCCGCAAACTATCAAGTATAAATGTTCACATAAAATCAAATTAAACCAACAAGCATCTAATCTGCAAACTAATGGGTACAAATGTTCATGAAAAACCAAATTAAACACTAAACAATTACTAACAAAAAAACTATCGGGTATAAACTTTCATTAAAAAAACCATATTAAATTGCCAAACATCTAATCCAAAAACGGTCAAGTACAAATGTTTGTGAAAAGTCGAATTTAACCGTCAAGCATTCAATCTGCAAAACAACGAGATGTGAACACTCACGAACTCAAGGCACAAGTTTATTTTAATGACCAAGCACAAAGCTTGCAAAAACCGTCAAACAAAGACATTTTCAACCATATCCTCTTACTTCCAACATAAACCTTTACTTCAAAAATCAACTAACCCAAAGCATGATGTGTATGGGGGAGATTAGTCTCGTAAGAAAACTTAATTGATTTTGGTCTCCGAATAAAATACTGATCCTACTGAAGAAATTACTCTTTATTGCATTTACTTAAAGATGTTCCAAAATCGTAGTGCTATAGGGAATGAAATTCAACACACTGTTGTTATTTTTGAAAAATCATTATGGTTCACACAAAACTCCATTTTGAATGAAACTAGTGTCAAATGAAAGCTTTTTAAGCTTAAAATCTAGAAAAAAAACAAGGATTCTAGAATGACAACCGCCTGATATAGTTTGAAGAAAATCGACAAGACCGTCACAACTAACAAGGAAATTTTCGCAGCTTTTGATTAATTAAAAAAATTCACTAAAAATCACATTCAAAACCATTTGTTGCGAAACCAATTGGAAATGAAAGCTTGATATGTCTAAATTGAGATAAAAGAAAGAAATCTTGAAAATAATCCGTCAATTAGTATACTCTTGTTAAAACGTGTAGAGCTGTCAACATGACAGTGAAGATTCAGCAACCTTTGACTACTTTCAAAAATTCACCAAAAATCATACACAAGTCAATTAGTGTGAAACCGGTTGAACATGACAGTTTTGTGAGTGTAGAAGCTAATACAAGAAGAACCAGTCTAAAATCATTTGCCAAAAAGTTACGTTTCACAAAAACCCCACTGGTGCCAAAATTTTCCTTTGGTATTTCACTATCTCAAATCCCTTCCTTCACAACCATTTAACAGCACCATTCACAAACGTTATGTTCACAACCCAATCAAGTCTTTCCAACATGAAAATAGTCTATACCACTTAAGGATATAAGAGAAAATCAACAAAAATCATACTTTCCATCAAGTAATTAACAAGCATAAATAACATCTCTAATAAAGTGGTTGCATCATCTATCTACACTCCCTTTTAAAATCAAAGTATGCATTCAATACTATTTCAACCATAGCAACAAACAAGAGTCACACTAGAAAAAATATATATATATATATATCTCTATCTTTAGGAAACCAAAAGCCTCTTTTTGGAACCCCTCTTTTTCTCAACCGTAGTGGCCAAACTCAGGCAAATAAAGCCATGGCCCAAAACATATTTTATTAAGTTGGCCTATTAACTCAATTGATCCAATCCAAAGCCTAGGAGTTTAGATTCCTGTTTGGGTTTTGTTGAAAACCAACTCATTTGAGAAATAACCATTGTTTGTTAAATCTTTGCACAATATTTTTTTTGGAATGAAAATGTCCTTGACCCACCTTTTTTTATCGGTCACTCTCTTTACCAAACGATCTGGTTGGAAATCCCAACCTCAATATTGAGAATCCCAACCTACATCCCAACTTCAATGTTGAGAATCCTAATCTCAAGGTAGAGAATCTTAACCTTGATAGAACATCCAAGTTCACATTCTCAACCTTCAGATTGGAAATCTTAACTTTTAGGTTGAGAGTTCTAATATTGATTTAAATCCACATTTTGAGAAGGTTGAGATTCCAAACCTAGACGTTAAATCAAGATTGGGAATCCCATCTTAGAGGTTGGGGCTCCCAACATAGAGGTTACAACCGTGATTCAAATGACTTACATTTCATTAAAGGTATTTTTTTACACCCGATATCTTTTTTATAACAATAAAAAAAAAAAAAAGTTATTTTTGAGGTTAGCCTTTTTAAATGGGTCATTTTTGTAATTTTTCCTTCATATTTTGATTTGTTCTCAACCAGAAAAAGAAATTTCCTATAGTGAATGGTGAAGTACTTGAAATTCATACGCATAAGGAATCTTATTTTGGATGGTAAATTAAGGGATAAATCCCTTAATTCTTGTCCCCAAGATTTTTTTCCTAAGGCTTCTATCATCATCCTTTATAAAAAAAAAAGGATAATAGTTGTTTGCGAGGGACAATCACGGTAAGACACACTAGAACACATTCTCTCTTGCTCACTAGCCTCCTCTGTTTTCTATTATTGCAAACATAAGAAAACAAGTGATGTCACTCTTATCTCTTCCCTTTTCTCAATCTCAACCCATCATCGCTTCAATGTCGGTTTGTTGTTGTCATTAGTGCTGGTCTGAAGTTGCCACTCACCATCGTCTTCCTCAACGCTCGCACCACCAATGAGCACAACAATAACAACCTGGTGCGACTCTTATCACACCCATATCAGTCGCTACTCTATCCTTTACCAGTGATGCTTGCATCTTTATCGCGTACAACTATAATTTGTTAGTTTATCTGGTTACCAAGTCCGTATCACTTTATTTTGCGTTGTCGCCTTGCTGCTATATGGTTTTCCATCCACCTAAGGTTGCACACTACGGTAGCCATCATCTGTCTCACTCTGTCCTTCAGCCACTATTTATTAGGTTTCGTGCCCTAAGAGCTTGTAATTTGTAAACGTTTAAATAAGTTTATTTTATTTAATTTATATACATTTATGAAATATTTGCATCGTATGAATATTATGGAACATTATTGATTATTGATGTAATCTCAAACTAAGTATATTAGTATTATATATAAGCGGATTTAGTTTGAGATTAACAATCTAAAGAGTTCGTAGAAAACAAACGAAGTTAGGTACTTTGTTTGTGATAAATTTATAGTTACGATTTATTTCGTATTTGATACAATAGTCTTATCCGAGACTATTCATATGGTGGCATGGAAATGGAGACACCTTATATAATAATGATTATATAGTACCGGACCACGATAAACATAAGTCTTTAATTAATATCCGTTAAACTTAAAGATTCATATTTATCGATCGGATGATCAATATGAATTAATTTTAACACTGAGTGTATTATGACTCATGCTGTTGAGTTGTATCTTTTGATTTATATGAGTAAGATCGGTGTAGATGGTCGATTAATAACATCGTACTTTGGGGATATGATTAAGTAACTTGATGGAAACATTCTATACAATAGTGAAGTCTGTTCCTTCTTGTAAGAAGTAGAGAAATAGTTCTCTTAATGGTTGATTCAGGTCTTGAATAATAAAAGTACTCAACTTTCTATTCATATGCAAATAGAAAGATAAATTTATAAGTTGTTATGAATATATTGTTTATCAGAGAATCAATGGTAGTTAAAGGTCAAGAAATAATTAAAGAGGTAAAACAGACATTTTGACGTAACTCTAATTATGAATTATTTGTGTAGGGTCAAATCATATGTAATGATTAAATCAGTGGACACTGAAAATTTCAGATTTTATAAAAACGTCTGCAGTTTTAAAAGTGCAATATTAGATTTTTAGTGGAATAATTTGAAAATTAATAATAATGAATTATTTAATTAAAGAGTTTGATTAATAATTCTGATGTTATTAGAGCTCAAAACTTGAGGTCCATTAGGTTCCCTTAATAGCTCATTTCACCATAAGAAATATGTATATAGAATATTGTAATTAGATCGTCCAGTTACATTTGTTACATTAGCAGCAAAATAAGTGTTCACTTAATTTTTTGAATAATATTGATTATTCAAAATTATTTAATACTTAATTATCTAATTAATAATTATTTAATTAATTTTATAAGAGGTCTTGAATTTGATTATCAATAGTGACTCTAGTTTAAATTAATTATGAAATAATTTACTTGAGATCACAAGTTCGATTCCAGAATATAACATGAATTAATTTTGAATTAATTATATTATATGAGGTAAAAGTTTAATTTTAGTAAACATAAGGTTTAATGTTAATTTTGATTAATGAAACCCTATTTGCTACCTATAAAAAGAAAAGAAATAATTTTCTTTTGTTGGGGTTTTGGTTGTGCTGCGCATATATTTGAGAAACAAAAAGAAAAATTTTTTTCTCTACAGCAAATATAAAGAATAAGAATTGTGTTTTTGTTTTTTGTATAACCAAAATTAAACGCTCACCTCTTATAAGCATTGATTTGATTTTCTTTTTAGAAAAAAAAATTAAAAGTAAGTGAGCACAGTTTTATACAATTGTGCCCGTTCACTTGTTTTTTAGTATAGAAATATATCAAGGAAAGTAAGGTGGTAAGCAATCCACAGAGATCAATAAAAAAAGTAAAAGAATTGATCTTTATTTAGTTTTATTATTTTATTTCATTATTTTATGAATTCTAGTTTCTTAAGTTTTATAAAAAAAAATTTCAAAACTCAGTGTTCCAAAAATTTTTCATTTTGAACGAAAACAACTGTTGTTTTTCCCTTAAATCAATATATGTAGCTTTCATTTTTAACAATTCGATTTTTTCTGAGTTTCTAGGTTTCTATTTTCGATCATAAAATTATTAAAAAATTGTCCAATTGTTTGGATAATTTTTCTTGTGTCCAAAATATAGAAATGGGCTTAAAACTCAATCCATTTGATGGAAGTTCTTGACAATTAAATCAGATTTAATTTTGAGCCTATGAAGACCATTGAAGCCCATGAAGACTACAAGTGAAGATTAAAGAATGCTTAGTTAATTTATGTAATCTTGAAATTAGATTTAGGTTGTTAAAACTAAAGAACCTGCAGGTCATACACATGTTGTTTATTTAATTATTTTCATGAGATGAATGAATAATTATATAACATATGCATGCATTAAAAATATGTCATATAGTATCATAAAGCATCTGCTCATTGCATTATAACATGACACACATACTTATATTATTATTTATTTTTCCAAGTAAATAGTTTATTAGTTAAAATAGAGATGATAATATATAGAATACCAATTTCATAATTTGTTAAGATTTTAGTTGAAATCCTAGGTTTACAAATTAGAAATATATGATTAGTTTTAATGTGTGATTAAAATAGATATATATTTCGAATAATTGATATTCATAATGTGATTAGATTTTAAGAGTTAAAATTAGGTAATTCACATTATTGCTAATCTAATTTAATTAAAGAGTTTAATTTATTTAGATTAGTAAACCAATTTGAAATATAGTTTTGATATGATTAAAGAGATATATTTTACATAATTGGTATTTATAAATGTGATTAGATTTTAATTAGTTAAAATTGAAAAATTTTACATTAATTCTCATCTTTATAATTAAAGAGTTTATATTTTGTTGATTAAATCATGCATAATAAATTACATTTTTAAAAGTTAAAAATTCAGTAATTTATTAGGTGTTAATAGGATGATGATTCTATTAACATACAAATTCCTAATAACTTAAATTATTTTCTTAGCCATTAATAATCTAAGATGATAACTAGGGATATTAAATGGAAAACTCTTATCCTAAAATAGTGAGTAGGAGAGAAATATATAACAATATATCCTACGGTCTTTAGTATTAGTTCAACATTATGAGACTTAAATGGCATCTCAAGACAGTTTTATTATCGTCCCCTTATGGATGGTATCCAAATAGGTTAATCAAAGTTGATTTCCTAACTGATAGGATTTCTAGATATATCTTAGGATTGACCTACCCTACGATGACAATTATCGAGTTAATTCTATGAAATCTAAAATGATGTGTTATACTCATAAAGGAAATAATTAATTATTAATTATCGTTTTGACCGAAAAATGGTAGTCAAATAATATAGGAATAAGAGTTATTTTATTATATTATTTGATTGAGAATATCTCAGTCTAACATACAAATATTTGACCTATCCTATGGCGGCACCTATTTGTGGCATGTTAAATTATTGTGGCATAATAATTATTTTCTAGGATATTTTCTAATTTATTATTTGTGTATCATGCATAACGTTTAATTTTTTGCCAAACTTATGATATTGTATGAATGCAATTTTGAATAAAATATTTTATTATTATTTAATTCAACAATGTTGTCTCTTTGAATGTTTATATGTGATATCCTCTCTCGAGCATATTACTGTATATGTGTACGGAATAAAGACATGTGCAAATGTACCATTTGGAGAAATAATAAAAATGATTTTTAAGTATTTAGAAGAGAAAATTTAATATTTGTAAATTTTTTAAAGTATTTGTAATAAATTTAAAATTACAAAAGTTGAGGGACTTAAGAGAAAAATGTCAGATATTTTGAGAGAATTCTCTAAAATTTGATAAAATTGTAATTTTAAGGAAGTTTAAGGGTTAAAAGCGAGCTTGACCTGTGTTTATAAATAGGCGTGTGAGCGGTATGTTGGTGAAAGAGAGGAAGACCGAGTGAGGAGAAGAGAGAAAAAGAGAGAGAAAGAGAGAAGGGGAGATGGCTATAGGTAGAGTAGAAGAGAGGAAGTTGCTGACATTGTTCATACTAGATTTCCACCATCGTGAGGAGTTGATTTGAGAATCAGATCTGGTAAGAATAAGTTGCTTATGATACTATTGGGTGAAGGATCTATTGAGATCAGTTTTTGAGTTTCAGTTGAAATTGACGAAAATTTGTGTGTAAATATGGAAAAGTGAAGCAACAAGCTAGTTGGAGAGCAAGGGGAAGATTGAAGCGAGCCAGGTAAGCAAAGTAGTTAAGAAACAAGTTAATTTGTGATGTTTATGGTTTAGAATGGTTGAGTTTGGTCGTGAGACCTGTGAGGTTGCAATCTGAGTGGAGTTGAGTTGTGGAATATGTGTTTGTTGTGTTTGAGGTCGAGAAGTGCAAATGCAGATGATGTGTTGTTGAATTTATGTTGAGGAATTATTGAGGTCAAAGTGGTGTTAATGACTAAGTATGCGAGCTAGGGGGAGCTTGTGAGAGACGAGCTAGGTAAATACCCGTGACCCCTTAAGCGCTGGTCAAGTTGACCTAACGTGCGAACTCGCAGGGAGCGAGTTTAGAAAGGCCACAAATAGAGCTGAGCTATAAAAAGACAGTAGCTCACTATAATAGGTGAGCTAAGCGAGCTTACGGAAAGAGGAAGTGTCCTCGATCAGAGCTGAGCTGATTGAAGTAAGAGCTTACGTGGGTGAGCTGAAAGTAAGTTGGAGCTCACGTTGGTAGAGCTGGTAGCGAGCTTGAGCTCACAGCTCTAGTTGAGTGGGTCAGTGAAGCTCGAGTAAAGTAGGTGAGATAGAGCTGATCTAGGTGACTGGTGAGCTAAATTGAAATTTCTTTTGTAACGAAGTGTAAGTAAAGCAACAAGATAAAGAAGGAACTTACTGAAGGCAAAAGTAAAATGATTTGGGTAGCGAGTTGTGAATGTGAAATTATTTTAAATACCTTTAATTTATCTAACAAAAATATTCTATTCATTTAAATTTTTTTATATTCTAACATGAAAATAAATGATTTGTTTATTTATATGGTATGCATTATATAGTATTTATTTTTATAGCATGATAAAGTAATAGCTTTTAGTTATAGAAAAAGAAAATGTTTTCAAACCTAGTGGACGGTCCGAGTATTTATAGCCATCTTTTAGCTTTAGACCCTATCAATATACCCCACGGTATATGGCATAGTATTGGGAGAGTTAGTCTAGCTAACATTGGGGAGATTGAGTCTGTCATGTCTATCGCTCTCTACACTCGTGGGGTATTTCTCGATACACAGTGAGCAATGATAGTTCCGTCGTACGTGTATACGAGATGTTTTAGTAGCTTTGTCACCGTAAACGATACTAGCTTTTGCTCCACGTGACCCCCTATACTAAGCGAAACTGGTCTGACTGTCTTTGTGATTTTAGCTTTCTTGGATGACCATTAGAGAATTATAAAAAAGTTAGCATACCATTTAAAACAAATTTGGAAAGAAAATATTTTAGAAAGACTAAATATTTTAACTTTTAAAACAAAATTTTGAAATTTATAGAAATTTTATAAATACCCCAAGCTTTTAGAAATATAATGATTCTAAACAAAAATATTTTCATTTTTGGGAGATAACTTTCAATAAACCCATTCGCACTCACTGGGCGTTTATAGCTCACAATGTTATTTCAAAACTCTCCTTAGGTTCAAATGCAGGTGCAGGTGATTCAAATATCAGAGAGCCACGTGCAAATTAGGTGGGTCCCAATCGACGATGCTGTAAAGTCCTTTTGTGTTAGGTTTGCATTTTAAATTTAATTATGTACTATGCATGTTTTCAGATTTATGAACAGATATCGCACTTTATTAATTTCATGCAATGTTTTAGAGAATTATATTTTTATATGATAATATTTTAAATTATATATTTATATGCTACATACGAGAAATGAAATTTTAAATTGAGTAAAATTTTTTATGCTTAGAAATTGAGAGTAGTTATGGGTTCGCTCCATGATACCCTTTTGGACCTATTAGTTGGGTTTCAGATGAGTTTCGTGGGATACTCGGCAGGATCACTAGATTCATTAGTAGGAGTCTGGGTTGGATCTTGTCATTATACTTGCTAATGATAAATTAAACGAGGATAACTATGTTAAATAACTTGAACGTCATTTTGGTCTATAAAGACCTAAATTTTGTCCTGATGTAGAAGTGTCCTCCCGAGCCTGGTCAAGTAAGTATAATACTAGAGACTTTTTCGAAGAGTTTCATATAGTTTAAAGCAACTATATTATGAACAAGTTCACTATGCATGTTGACACCTAGGATGTCATGTCAGCTAGAGCAGTGGAAGAAGTTTAACTTTTATTTTCTAATAGTTGTTATATTGCTTTGAACAATGTTTTAGGAGAAATATGATTTTTGTTTCTAAACTCATGGAACAATAATATCCAATTCTTATAATAATAGTTATTATTTTGAGAAATAGTTTGAATAATTGTTCTTGAATATTAGAAAACAACTTATATGAGTTAAGATCTGTTATGGATATTTTCACGATCAAGACAAATGAGCTGACTAAAAGCCCAAAAGATGAGCCCAAAGACCAAAGGCCCAAAATGCCTAGGGCTCTGTTCGCCCATCAACTCATCCATAAGCTCGTCTGACTGCTCATCCCTCTCTGTCTGTGCTCGTTATTAGATTGTCTATGAGCCCGCTCATCAGATCGACCCTCTGCCCAATTATCAGATTGTCATTTAACTTGCTTATCATCCCATTCAGAAGCCCGGATTGGTTCCAACTCGGCAGAGAACCCTATTTGCTTGTTAGCTTGGCAAGATATCCTTCTCGCTAATCAGCTCACTTCTGTCACATCTCTCAGATTATAAGTCAACTATAGTCAGAACTGTCAGAACCAATTACAGCTCAAGGCGTACTGTATACGTCAACCCCGTCAGAAATTACAATATGAGTTAAGAAAATCTTACCTAACCAGTATGGGGTTAGCGTCTAAACCCATGCTTTGGCAGAATTAGCTTGATATGTCAGCTGCATTAAGTGTAATCCATCATTTCACTTTGACTTGTAGGGGAGAAAATTCATTGTAAAAAAGAGACAATCTTTGAGTGTCGTTATTTTGCTAAAATAGAGACAGAGAGAGAACACTGGACGTATGCATAAATTGGGCTGAACCACTTAAAAAATTTTGGTGTTTTTTGTTCTTCCCTGACCCTTTCCTTTACTTTCTACTTGTTCACTATACTACATTAATCAAAACTGTAGCTTAGGCCCAAAAGAACCTAGTGGGCTAAATCCAGACGTTGACAAGTTCATTAACTCATAATTTTTCAAAGCTAAAATGTTTAAGGTTAAAGAACCTAAAACAAAACGACAAAATATTTCTTTCAATGATGATATATATTTTTGGCATCTAAGACTTGAACATTGTAATCTTAATAGAATAAACAAACTTGTAAAGAGCGGACCTTTGAATGAGTTAAAGGTTGGCTCTTTACTTGTTTATCAGTTATGTCTAAAAGGTAAAATAACCAAAAGACCTTTTATTGAAAAATGGTTTAGAGCTAAAAAATCGTTAGAGTTTATACATTCAAATATATATGGTCAAATGAATGTTAAAGTTAGGAGCAATTATAAATATTTCATCACATTTACTGATGATTATTCTTAATATGAGTATGTTTACCTAATGCAATGGATTAAGACATAAATGCCTTTATTGACCCATTGATTGTTTGACTAAATAAAAATTAACAAAATGACTATAATACTCTTGAATTATACAAAAATAGAATTAAAAAAAGGTCAATTTGAAAAAAAAAAAAAAAAAAGATCACCATCATCCATCATATGATTGATGATGGAGATTAATTTAAAAATAAATATATACATTTTATATTTTATTAAAAAACTAATTTTTAAAAATTGATAACAAAATTTTTTTTTTCAAAAAATTAAAATTAAAAAAATAAACAATTTTTTTTTTTTTTAAAAAAACAAATTGTGAACATCATCAAGAACATCTAATGCATCTCCAACATCATCAAACACACTCAGAACATCCCAAAATCATCACACACACCCAGAACATCATCAAACACACAAATATCAGCCTAAAACCTAGTCATCCTAAAATCATCAAACATATCTAGTCGTCGTCTCTTTCTCTCTTTCTCTCTCTCTCTCACCCAAATTCATTGGGGTTCGAAATGAACCTAAATTAAATCAGGGTTCGTTCCACAACTCAAATGAAATCTAGATACTTAATCACACCTAGGTTCCTCCTCCTCCTCCTCTTCCTCGTTTAATCCAAATTAATCTGGGTTTAAATTAAACCCACCCAAACAAAATCTAGATTTTTCAGAGCCCAGATTTCATATGGGTTCAATTATTGAATCAATTTGATGTTGGTTGGTTCGATTTTCATCTAGATCAATCTTGTTGGTTGATTTGATTTTTTTGAAGTTGACTATGACTTCTAGATGAGATTGAGTTGGTGGGATTGAGTTGAAGATGATTTTTTTTTTTTTTTTTTTTTCAGTTTAGTTGGTTTGATTTTTTTTTTTTTTTTCAAATGGGGTTCATGATTATGGATGGATGATGATTAAATGTTATTGATGATGATGATTAAAGGGAAGAACTATGATTGAATTTGGGTTATAAACAAAATTTTTAATTTTTATTGTAATTTTTTTAAATTTTTTTCATGGAAATCTGATTGAACAAATTTTATTCAATTTTTAATTTTTATTTATTATTATTATTATTTAAAATTAAGATGGACAGTGAAGATCGGATCAAAATTTTTTGTTTAATTTATTATAAAGTTTTTAAAATTTCTTTTAAAAGAAAAATAAAAATAAGGTAAATAAGTTCAAAGGATAATTTTATCTTTCAGTCAATTAACTTTAATGGTCATGGACTAACGACGAGAGTGGGGTGGGGTGGTTAATTGTAGTAAAATCTTTAAGTTTGTTCCACCTGTAAATAGTTTCAAAATGACTAGCTAAATTGTAATTTACTCAAAGAAAAGATAAGAAAAATTTAGTAAATACAAAATCGGTAACTATACAAAATATAGGTTGTGAAAGTCATTATTTTTTATTTTATTTTTTTTAAGAGTCTGAATCTTTACTTTTAATAACTTCAAATTGTTGCACATACTCTCTTATCATATCTAGTCATGCATCTCACAATCTACCTTAGTTGTAGTGGGTTGGGCGTTTTATAAGCTTTAGGGATTGCTTGTTTCCTACTAAGAGAGTAAATATGTTGTGCATGAAATGATTGATCTCAATATATTTGAGAATCTAATAAAATTTTGACCATTGAATGTAAACTTTAAAAAAAATAAAAATAAAAAAACCTAGAGTAGTTGACCTGAATTAAAGACAATAATATTACGTATATATAATTTTAGGTCTTGAATATTAGTACGACCAACAAGCTTAGGATTAAAATAATACTTCTGAGATTTAAAATCGATGGCTCTTTACACTCAATTAGCATCTCAATTATATTTCATGAGATTAGTGATGAAAGGTGAAATAATAATGATAACAATTGGATTTTGTTATGATTGAGTTGCCATCTAGTTTGCTATAATTCCTAATTATCTTATATAATTACTTATACATTACATATTCAATTTAAGTTTAACCATGTGAAAATAGCATACTCAATATTGTTTTAATCTTAGATAATAAGTTCTCTTGTCATTGTATAAAAGAGTTTTGGGATTGAATTATATATATATAATTTAACACTAATTGGATTAAAAATCAGCGGAGACCTAACAAATCATTCACCACAAAGCATAATGTAGATAGCAACTACATACTACAGAGGATGAATGTTTCCAGAATTTATGATTTTATTATAAATGAAAGTTGAATCACAATTATATATGTGAAAATTAAAAGAAGTATATAATCACTTAATTAAACAAGATGGACTTAAAAAAGATTCGGTTTACATTTAATTGTTATAATAAAAATAATGTTTAATTACGTTGTATTTCCGATATCTAATAAGTATGATTGTCTTGAATATGATCATTCGTATATATATGATAATTTGATGTTGATTAATTGTGATTCTATATAATTAATTTGGTGGATTTTTATTCTGTTAAATTAATTTTTACATAAATATAATTACAAATATACATTCTGACAATTAAATTATTTATATCTTAATTCAAAATTAATGATAACTAGATTGGAGTGTCAAATTTTATAGTTGAAATTTGTCAATGAACATCATTTAAATGAAGAAAATTGCATCCATATCTCTGATATTGAACTATAAAATTCAACAAATTAACCAAAAAGACCCTGAATTTTAAACCTTGTATTGCCCTATAAAGACTTAAAATATTGAATTTTGAGGCTATATATATATATATAATTTTCACATAAATATAATTACAAATATACATTCTGACAATTAAGTTATTTATATCTTAATTCAAAATTAATGATAACTAGATTGGAGTGTCAAATTTTACAGTTGAAATTTGTCAATGAACATCTTTTAAATGACGAAAATTGCATCCAAATCTCTTATATTGAACTATGAAATTCAACAAATTAACCAAAAATACCCTGAATTTTAAACCTTGTATTGCCCTATAAAGACTTAAAATATTGAATTTTGAGGCTCTATATATATATATATATAACGTGCTTCTCACTTCATTTAACCAGTTTTTAGGAAAAGTGATCCGCGTTAATAACACAATATAATTTTAAATTATGTGAAGATACAAAACAATGATTATTTATACAACTATTATACATTAAATAAATTATAATAATGAATAAAAATATAACATAAGATGTTTGTGTTTCACCACATTTTTAGGGTTTTATAAGAAGGTACATTGAAAAGGGTCTAATGGAGGGAGTTAGTGGCTTCTTGGGTGGAATGTCTGTCTGCTCTATGTTGCTTCCAATTTAAGTTGATGTTCATGGCTTCCACTAACTATTTATGCTTTTTATATAAACATGCTTATTTCAAAAGTGCTTTTGGTAAATTTAATATTGGATCCAACATTTCGGCTGTAAATCCAATGGTCAAGCTGCCCCTAGTCAATCTGATTTTTGAGATGAGAATTAAGCTAGGTGTCACACCTGTCCACAACCCAATATGCATGAACTTCAACTTATTTTAGTCTTCCTTTTTTTTTTTTCTTTTTTTTTCCTCTACAAAGGGATTTGATTGGTCTATATAGAATTTTAGAAGATTTTGTAATTACACATCAAAATTACTAGTAATATAATGCTTTCTTTTAATTTTCCAAAAAATATTAAACACAAACTTTACAATTTACATGTGCTTAAATAAAACACAGAATAAATCTACATTAAAATATTATATCCAACCGCACAATTATATGTACTCATCTGTAATAATAAACAAAAGTGATATTTTAGGAGATACTTTGCAATCTTTGGCTTGGATCCTCTTCAATATCAAGGAGGATTAGGATTTATTTTCATACTTTTTTGTGCGTTAACAACTAATTTCCATGTTTATATATTACTCAAATAAAAGTTTAGATTAACAGAAATTCAAAACTAAAAACTTTCATCATTATTGCTCTTGACAAGATTCTATTTAAATACAATGATGTTAACGAGTGACTGATTTATTAATTTTATAATTCAATTTATGATGTGTCAATTTTATTAAATTGACGTATAAGTGAAATATACTAAAATTAATTTAATTGCATCTACATATTAGTTATATATAAATTGATATAGATTTTGTTGAGTTGAGGTTAAATGTTACAATAAGAGTAAAAAAATTATAACATTGTTTATCTAAATATGTTTTAATAAGAACTTATATTAGCCCATAATCATGTTTTTGAGATATCATGCACAGTGTAGTAACTTAAATAAAAGATTATCATACTTGAATCATAGTTAGATTAAATGATTACTTTTTGCCATCAAGCCACATTGCGCGGTGTTGATTATGGAATCAAAGTTAAAATTTGTATCGATTGCTGCTAATGCGATCGATATACATGTAGAGGTTAAGATACTCAGACAAGCTTGCCATAAGAGGGAAATCTATACTTTAAAGCTGATGGGCCGTCTAATTATTTGCACTTGTATTAGGCTTTCTTGCCCAGAATAAATATTGTGGACAGGCCCATTGAGAAACAGGATGTTCTGCATGGAGAACCGACACTTCCACCCCTAAAATTCTGTGTTCACCCCATCTGTAGATACACCCCATGAAAATATTTTTAGAGAAACTTCTGTTAGTCTTTAAGATTTTAAAAAATATCAAGTTATTAAAACTCTTTCAAAAATAGTTCTTTTTATTTTTAATTTTTCTAAAACTCTTCAAAAATGTCCAAACCATCAGTTGACAGTCAATGATGACTTTAAATAATTTAAATTGTAATTTAACAACTTAAATTCAGAGGTATTTTAGAAAATTTAATTTATAAATTTATTATTTTATGAGGATAACCATATAATTTATGTGCTACTAACAATCATTAAAGCAAAAATGTTTTTCTATACATTCTGTTAATGTTGACTGTTAGTTGATTGACGATTTAAATTTTTTTAAAGGATTTTGAAAAAATTAAAGATGAAAAGAGTTGTTTTCAAATGAACTTTTACAACCTGATTTTTTTTAAACCTTATGAACTCAAATGAAGTTTTTCCAATAATGTAATAGATCATATCTAGGAAGCCAACCCCACAACTTACCAGATTTACCCTTTGTTTTATCTATTTTTCATAATTATAAATAAAAAAACTATAATTATAATCTGAATTCGTGGTACATTCGAACAAGCAAAACAAGCATGTACCCAGGATTTTATCATGTACAAAACTTTAAAACGCCATCCTGGAAGAATCAAGCCATCTGTATACAAGCCATATAAAAAAGCTAATTGAGTTGTCTAAATGGGGATCTTTCCTCAGGAACAACCGCAAATTTCTTTGATGTGGGTGAATGATGAGCATCATTAATGTACTCTTTTAAAGAGTCAAATGGAACATCTGCTTCTCAAATTTATTATTGTTATTATTTTGTTCATTCTTGGTTACAAGTCCAATTATTCATTTATTTTTATTTCGTATGGAGTGATGCTATTGGTACCCCAGTATTGACCTAGACATACCCTATTTCTCAACAGTCACCATCAAAAATAATAAGAATAAAATATTTTTGCAAAGAAAAAACCACCAACCCCCATTCAACTTTTGGTTAAAAATTGTTAATATTGTCAGTGGTAAACTGCCCCAATATTTTGTTGTTAATACTATATTAAATAATGTGTTTCCATGTTTTGTTACAAGTTGTTTAATAAAAACTATAATCGTAATTTAAAAAAGAAAGAGATATCACGAGAACTGCATTTTCGGTGGTGGGGGTGGGGAGGGGGCGCGGTGGGGGTTGTGGTGGGCGCGCGGTGGTTGGGGTTTTGTGGGGTGTGTGCTGATAGGGCTACTCTTTTTATGTCTTGATCCATACATATTGGGCCATGTTTCGGGGTAATGTCAGTAGTGAGAATCACAAAGATCCATATCATAAAAGACCACAAATAAATGTCGAATTGCACCTCTTTCTCACCAAAACGTATTGTATAGGTTTATATGAGTAGTTATCTTTTAATTATATGGGTAAGTATCACGACGGTGATTAATTTTGATAGGTCATAGTAAATTTGTAATTATTTGGTGCTAACTTTTTTACTTAAAAAATAAAATAAAAACATGGATGCATGTTAAGGGACAAGATTAAGTTTTTAAGTTAATGCAAAATGGATAAACAAAAAACAAACAAATATTAAGTAGTGTTCCAAATTGGCATTTTCATGAAAGATTTTTGTTTTATATTTATCTAGCTAATAGTAGCTTTTGTGGCTATGGACCTTATGATACTGATACAAACACTGCGAGATGAATTCTTTTCCTTTTTTGGCAGTGGCTTCATTATTGTTGATGTGAAAAATTAGTCAATGAGATTCTTTCGAGTCCAATGTTGCAGTATGTCCAAGTCGAAAATAACAAACACAACAAAGACAGAAAAAGAGATGAAAAGAACAGAGAAGAATGATTTTTAAAGTGGTTCAGCCTTTTTAACTGTCTACGTCCACTGTTCTCTTTATATTTTTGCAAAGTAATGGCAATGTTCCTCTCCGTATATCTCTCTTACTTTACAATAAAAATGACCCCTTATTTATAGAGGGGGATGATACAATAAAAAAGTAATAAAACTGACAAACAATGATAAAATGCAGTTCCCAAAACTGATATCTTACAAAGTTAACTATAATCAAGCTGGATCCTGACATAACCCATGCTTAGTTGGTGAGATTTCCTCAAATCATGCTGCCATTAGGTGAAATAATCATTCTTATCGTGCACGACATGCCAGATTATTGTTCTGTACTAACACTGGGCAAACTGGGGCAAAACAGATTGAAGCTTCAGAGAATGAATTATAGGTCTGCTATGAAAACGGACTTAGCTTAGCGGACTCGACATCGCTCAAAGGGAAACGGTCTTGACGTCGACTGGAGGGACATAGGTTGGACTTCGCTGAAGGTCAGATAGCTTCTATGAATTGTAAGCTTTTATACTGGGCCACGCACATTGGACCCCTTCTCAACTGGATCAGTTTAAATGGGCTCATGGGCTTTTACCAATGTATTTGGACAGTTCAGAAAATACTCATAACGTCAGCTCCCCAGCTCTTACGGCATTCTACGGTTTGAGAGCTCTGAACTGAGTTGATAAAAGTTATTGTGGCGGGGTTTATCACTTGACCTTCTTCCGCCCTTTTTCAAATTCCTCTTTTTTCAGACACATGGCAACTCCCTAGGCGATGACTCAGTGCCTGCAGTAGACATTTAATGCACATCCCTTCAACTGACGGCGCATGATGGCTATTTTTCGAGGTTTGCGTCGCATCGTCAGATTTAAGGCGTTTAGTAAGCCATCAGATCTGACGGCCAGGGATGCGACTTCGCACCCCTATATAAAGTGGGGCACTGCCCTTTCGTATCCCATTTGTCATTTTCAAGTTTCAGTCATCATCTCTATCTTCTTTTCTCATCATTCGTCTGGCTGTGGGACTTCAGCATTGTCGTGTTCACGTTTCAAGCTACTGACCCCGATCAACAGTAAATTCATAACTATCATTCTCACTTTGCGGTTCTTACCTTTAGTTTCTTCATTTTTCTTCGAATTTTGGCATTGTTTGAATGTTTGATGTTCTTGCTATTTTGAATGCTGCTTGGCTCATACTTGAATGCTTGTTTAAATGCGTGCGTCTTTTCGTATTCCGCTGGTTTGATCTGGTGAGTCATTACAATGTCACCTATTGGTTGTTTGTGACTTGTATGCGCTTGAGTTCGCCTGTAGGTAGATTATCAGCTTGTAGATCTTTAGGATACTCCTTAGGGTCTTCATAATATAAACTCTGTGTGGCGTTTATGACCTGCTGACTAGGAAAATAGTAATTAAGGGGCTGGAGCTCTAGATTTTATAGGTATGGTCTGCGTTCAGTGGCCTAACTGCTCATTTTCATTTGTAGGTGTCTTTAGGTCGTAGACGTCAAACACACATAGTTGGAGAAGATGATACCTCCAGCTTTGAGGGGCAAGTGAGAGAGATCAATCAAACGCCCTTGCAAAGCAGAGAAGTCGCTGAGGGGTTCGCAGCTCAGACGAACCCCGCGGGGAACCAGTTCGCTGAAGTTGGAGATCTTGGGGCCGAGAAAATCATGAGGACTCATGAGATGTTTAAACGGTACCCTTCCACAATCTCGCAGCAAGATCTCATAGGATTAGGACTAGAATACCATTTCCCAAAGGGTTGTCGCCTAATGGAACCTTCTCCCATTAACCACGCAGCCACTCCTCCCAAGGGCTTTGTGGCCATTAGCGTACAACATTTGGACGCTGGGCTTAGGTTCCCATTTCCACCATACCTCATTGAACTTCTTAACGATTTGGGGCTCGTTCCATGTCAACTAACTCCCAACTTGTATGCCCAAATAACTTCTTTAGCAATTTTCTTTAGGAAATACGGCCTTCCCTTTCCTTCCCCCAGACTCCTGAAATACCTTTATGCTTTTAAGGGCATCGGTACAGGGCACCCACGAGATGCGTTTTATTATGTCTCACCCCATCAATCTCTTTATAGAGAGGTTCTACCACAGGGGGAGGCCAAAGGCAAGTCCAATATGGGAAGTTACAAAAATCATTGGTTCTTTGTCTCCTGTCCCCTCTTTGGTAAATCTTGAGAACTTCAGGTTTTGAGCTGAACCAGGTAAACGTTCTCCAGTCCGCGCTCCGTCAAGCTTTTGTTTCGAAATTGGAATTAACTTCAGCTTTTTTTTTTTCTTTTTTTAGACCTAAAAGCCAAGAACTTTGACTTGACTCAAGGTGAGGTAGTAAACCTTGAAATCCTCTCTGCTTAGAAGACTCACGAGGACGATGTAAGTTGACAACCGAGCTTCTTCGCTACTTCCAGCTCACCCCCAATCCTGAAGATAGCCTAATCAGTTCTAGACACATAGGGTCTCGACATACTCAGCCAGTACTGTCTGCATTTGAAGAAATTATATCAAGTTCGTTGGGGCTTTCTTCTTTATCCAGCGACGCTGAGGTCGAAATTATATCAAAAGAGGCTGCAAAAATGGCATCCCTAAAACTCATTGCTCTTCCAAGGAAAAGGACTAGCCAGTCTGCATGCTCCACCACGACGGCTTCAGTCGTTCCCAGCTCGTCCACCCATGCGACGGTAAAGAAGGGCCCCCAGATCACAAGTACAGTCGAATTGGTAATCCTTGAGGTCCCTCCAATTGGCATCTTAGTCCCTTCAACTGGTACTCTATAGCTCGTAGGATCCATGTCTCAGTCGTAAGCTTCCAAGGGTCTAAGTAAGAAAGCTGCTACTGTGGAGAAAGGCAAACAGGCAGCATACCTACCAAGAGGTAAAAAGAAAGGAACACGATGCTCCCAGCAAGCCCCTTTCTGCTAAAAATGCTTTGAAGGAGAAGAGGAAACAGGTTGCGTCCTCTGCTTATAGAGCATCGCCCAAGGCTACTATACAAGCACCTCCAATGGACATCATAGGGGGGTTACACTATGATATTATAACTGAGCAAGTTCCAAGTCTTGTAAACCGATCAGCAAAGTACCTGGACCAAAAGATTTGCATTGGCGTGAACCTGCTTTCTTGGGCTACTCACCACTCAATCAAGGTTAGATCTTTTCTTCTCCTCATTCATTTTCATTGACTTCATCCTTTATTGCTCTGTCCGTTGTGCAGACTGCCATGACACTTGTAAAGGCGCTAGATGAGGAATTGGCGAAAGAGGAATAGGAGGAAAGTCTCAAAGCTACTAACGAAAAGCTCAAAGAGGCCATGAAGGAGTGCGATAATGAGCTTCTTTCTTTGAAGGAGGAGCTCATTATGGCCAAAGATAAGGCCATGGGTCTTCAGTCCAAACTAAACATCACTGTAGCGGCCAAATTCGAAGTCGAGACCGTTATGGTGAAAAAGAAGAGCATTTATGAATCTGTTTCCACCTAACTTTACTCCTAGCTTGAAAACACAAAGACCTTCTTGGATGATCGGGAGAGGGAGTTAGAGGTGGCTACAAAGGAGAAAGAGTTGGGTATGTAGCAGGTCAGTGAAACTCAGTAGGAAATCACGAAACTTAAGGAGGAAGTGGCCGCAGCGGAAGCTCACATCGAACAGGTGAGGGCAGATACAGAGGTGGGGTTCTTGTATACTCTGTGGCTAAGATACCCCAAAATAGACTACACCATTTTTAGCGAGGATGCAGTTAAAGATGTTCAATTTTACTCTGAGGATGCCCTGGCAGCTCAGGGTGAGGTTCAAGGCCAATCCCAAGAGACCTCGCCTATGGTTGCGGAGAACATTCCTCAGGGGGATGCAGGTGGCTAAGTACCATCGAGCTCAGCACCTCAAGATGCTCAAGATCCTACCAACCAGGATGTCTAAGGCCGCCTTTCGAAAAAAATTTACTTAGCTCATTTTGAGGTTTTAAGACTTCTGTAATGTTTGAATTATTGTTTACTTCCATCTTTCAAGAAATTTTTGCTATGTATTAAACTCTTGCGATCTTAAGTAAATAATTTCTATTCATGATGTTTTTTCTGACTTTGTAAATGGTAACACCATAAATTTATGTGATGCTGCTTGAGCTTGTGGAATCAGATTATGAGGATGTGATTGGAGTTCGTGAGAATATATTTATAAAATGGCGACCTTAAGTTCATAGAAGTTAATAATTATGGGTCTATGAGCACATGAATGTGCATACATTCCTTTATAAGTTCACAGGCTACAATTGTTCCTTCCAGAGTGTAGCGAGCTCACAGGCGACGATTGTTCCTTCTAGAACTTTGATGAGTTCACAGGCTACAATGGTTCCTTCTAGAGTGTAGCAAGCTCACAAGCGACGCTTGTTTATTCCAAAACTTTGATGAGTTCACAAGCTACAATCGTTCCTTATAGAGCGTAGCGAGCTCACAGGCGACGATTGTTCCTTCCAGAACTTTGATAAGTTCACAGGCTACAATCGTTCATTTCAAAGCGTAGGGAGCTCACAGGCATCGATTGTTCATTCCAAAACTTCACCAGTACTAGACCATAGGTTTTGAGGTGGTCCTCATCAGGAGGACTTGAAGAAAATAATTGGTCCACTTAATAGAATAAACAAACTTGAGACATGAAGCCGATTTGTTTGAATCACATTCATAGATAGACTTATGCTGCCTAAACATCATTATAACATCGTTACACTGATAAAGATGATACAAATTAATAACGTACATGAAGTACGGATGAAGTTTCTCTGCATTCCATGCCCTCGGGACTTCAGCTTCATCCATATTGGTCAGGTGGTAGGCTTCATTTCCCAGATTTTCTTTAATAATGTAAGGACCTTCCAAATTTGGTCCAAAGGTGCCTTCATCAGGGTTGCGTGATGTAGGTAGGATAAGCCTCAATACCAGATCTCCGACGTTGTAGCGCCTGGCATGAACTTTTTGTTATAATATCTAGCAACTCGCTGCTGATAAACTGCTATCTTCATCTGGGTTGCATTTCGCACTTCTTCTACGAGGTCAAGGTTTGAGCTGGTAATTATCTTCAGAGTTGAATGTAGCTCTACGGTGCGTTGTTACCTCAAATTCTGTTGGGATCATTGCTTCGCACCCATAAACCACAGAAAATGGGGTTTCTTGAGTCGTGTTGCGGGCTGTAGTTCTATAGGCCCATAAGACTTTTGGCAGCTCATTCACCTATGCCCCTTTCCTAGCCTCTAGTTTTGTCTTCAGAATTTGTCTTATGATTTTGTTTACAGCTTCGACCTGACCATTTGCTTGAGGATGATCAACTGTTGAGAAACTCTTTACGATCCCCAGATTTACAGAATTTGAGGAACTGGTAATTGCTGAATTGAGTTCTGTTCTCTATTGTCACTTGCTGCGGTACCCTGAACCTGCAAATAATATTACTCCACATGAATTTTATTATCTTCATAGTAGAGATTTTGGCTAATTCCTTGGCTTCTACCCGCTTCGTGAAGTAATCCACAGCGACCACAGCATGTTTGCAATTTCCACGAGCAGTTGGCAGAGGCCCAATGAGGTCCATTCCCCAGACCGCAAAAGGCTAAAGGCTCACCATTTGCTGAAGAAATGCTGGTGGAGCTCGCCTGACATTTGTAAACCTTTGACATTTATCACATTTCTTGACCAAGGCGACGACATCTTTCTTCATGATGGGCTAGTAAAATCCTTACCTCAACGCTCTCTGAGCTAGCGCAAGCCACCCAGAATGATTTCCACAATGGCCCGAGTGCATATCATTCAACACCTTTTCACAATCTACACCATCGATGCATCGTAAAAGTGGAGCTGAGAATCCTCTTTTGTACAACATATCATCATATATACAGTATCGTACAGCTCATGCCCTTAGCTACCGGGCTTCATTCTTGTCTTCAAGAAGTTTTCCATTCTGCAGGTATTCGATTAACGGACTCATCCATGAATCTTCCGCCACCACTAGGGTCATTATTAAGTCTACCTCGTAGATACTTGGGGTTGGTAGGAGTTCAATTGGCACAAGTTTCAAGTCTTCCGTTGCTTGAGTAGTTGCTAGGTGAGTTAGTGCATCGGCATGAGTGTTCTGAGCTCGCAGAATTCGGGTTACCTCATACTTTTGAAAATTTTTAAGTAATTCCTGGACCTTTTTGAGGTATACAGCTGTCTTCAATCCCCGGGTTTGATATTCTCCTCTGACCTGGCAAACCACGAGCTGGGAATCGTTGAAGATTATGATCTGTTCAACTCGCATCTCCCTAACTAATCGTAATCTTGCTAATATTGCCTCGTACTCAGCTTCGTTATTAGTTGCCCGAAATCCAAACTTTAGAGAATAGAAAATCTTGTGCCCCTCTGGACTAATGAGTAATATTCCCACCCCGGCTCTTAGCTCGCTAGATGAACCATCAACATACAATTCCTACATTGATCTTTTAAAGGGTTCAGCCTCCTCCTTTACGGACCCTATGAATTCTGCGATAAAATCTACTAGGGCTTGGGTTTTAATGGCTGGTTTGGGAACATAATCGATGTCGAACTACGCCAGCTCAATTGCCCATTTCAATAGTCGACCTTAGGTGTTAAATGTCTGGAAGATTTGCTTCAAAGGATATCGAGTTGAGACCTTGATTGCGTGAGCTTGAAATATGGGCAGAGTTTTCTTGATGCGGTCACCAAGTAATAAGCGAGCTTCTCTATCTGTGAGTATATGGTTTCCGCATTGGACAATCTCTTGCTTACGTAGTATACTAGAAGCTGCGTCCTGCCTTCTTCCCGTACTAGAGCTGGGTTGAAGGCGTGTTAAGATACCCCCAGGTATAGGATAAGCTTTTTCCTCTTCAACTGCTTTTGACAAGAGTGGAGCGTGGCCCAAATATTCCTTCAACAATTGGAAAGCTCATTCACATTACTTAGTCCACTCGAAATCCTTCATTTTCTTGAGCACATCAAAGAATAGAATACACTTGTCCGTCGCCTTTGAGATAAATCTACTTAGGGTTGCGATCTGGCCAGTAAGGCTTTGCACTTTCTTTATTTTGTCAGGGGATTACATGTTAATCAAAGCTTGGATCTTATCTGGATTGGCCTCAATACCTCTATCATTCACCATGAAGCCTAAGAACTTCCTAGAAACTACCCCGAATGCACACTAACGGGTTCAGCTTTATTCGATAATCCCTCAGCACGTGAAACATCTTTGCCAGATCATTTACATGGGATTCTGCTCACCTTGACTTCACCAGTATATCATCCACGTATACTTCCATAGTTTTGCCGATCTGCTTCTCGAACATTTTATTAACAAGTCTTTGATAGGTTGCCCCTGCGTTCTTGAGTCCGAAGGGCATGACTTTGTAACAATACAAGCCTCGGTCGGTGATGAACGAGGTGTGCTCTTCGTCTGCTGAGCTCATGGGTATTTGATTGTAGCCCGAGTAGGCGTCCATGAAGCTTAAAAGCTGGTGACCCATGGTCACGTCCACGAGCTAGTCAATTCTAGGAAGGGGGAAACTATCTTTTGAACATGCATTGTTTAAATCCGTGAAGTCAATGCACGTCCTCCACTTCCCATTCTTTTTTTTTACAAGCACAAGGTTGACAAGCAAAACTGGATACTGGACTGCTTTGATGAAGTTATTGGCTAGTAGCTTGTTTACTTCTTCCTTAATGGCATCAGAACGCTCCCGAGTCGTGGGCCTACGTTTTCGGCGAACTAGTCTATAACGAGGGTCAATGTCTAACTTGTGTGACATAACCTTTGGGTTGATCCCGATCATGTCCTCGTGGTCCCATGCAAAAACATCCAAGTTCGCCTTGAGAAAAATCAATGAATTGAGTCCTTATATCTGGTGCTAGGTCCCGTCCCAGGCTTAAACACCCGTCAGTGTTGTTCTCACTGACCTGCACTTGCTCAAGCTCTTCAACTAGCCCCGTTGTTCAATCCGTATCCACTTCTGGAGGATTAAGGTTGTAGCTTACCCCTTTTTCACTTGTCTCACGTAGCTTTTCTTCTGACACCATGTTAATCTTTTTGCTCGTGACCCCTATTTTTACTACTTTCTCGTAATAATGCCTCGTCGTGTACTGTTCACCCCGCACAAAACCTCCCCCGTTGGGTGTCAGGAATTTGATCATAAGAGCTCTAGTTAAGACAACCATATCTAGATCGTTCATTGCTGGTCTCCTTAAGATAACATTGTATGCGGACGGGCCATCGATGATGAGAAAATCTGCCAATATAGTCGCTTGGCGAGTTGGTTCCCCAATCGAGAGCGGCAGTCTGACTTGTCCTATTAGAATAACAGTGTCTCCAGTAAAGCTATAGAGAGGTTCTGGGGATGGCTTTAATTGACCAATTCCCAGGCCCAGCTGGTCGTAGCATTCCTTATACATTATATTTACTGAGCTCTCTGTATCCACCATGATCCTCAGGACTTCAGCATTATTGATTCTTGCTCTGATAACGAGGGCGTCATTATGCGGCCAACGCACCTCCCTCGCGTCCTCTTTCGTAAAAATAATATCTTCTGAAGTCGCTCTTGCTTTCTTTGCAGGTCCTTCTTGGTCACTCTGCCTTTTTATTAGGACGTGATTCGCTTCCTACATATAACGCTCATAGGATTTATTAGATGAACCTACAATATGAGGACCACCATGAATGGTAAAGATAGTTTTTACCGTGGGATCGACCTCCTGCTCCTGAGTTTGTCGGTTTTGCTGTGCGGGTTGTTGGTTTGACTGAGGACGTTGGTTTTGGGATCTGTCATTGGCAAACCGCACTATATACTCCTTTAGGCGGCCGTTTCTTATTAAGTTCTCAATAGCGTTCTTATACTCCCTACAATCTAAGGTATAATACCCTTTCTCCCTGTGATAGGTGCAATATTTGTTCGGATTTTTGAATTTGCTGGGGAGACCGATGGGATTCAGTCTTCCAAAATTTTCTCTGTGCTTCTCAGTTTCGAAGATCCTATCCTGCCTGTCTGACAAGATACTGTAATGATGGTAGCGGCTCCGAGGTGGAGAATGGTTTCATCTGGGTTCATTTCTAGACCGCTTCGCTACCTGATTATTTGAGCGACCTCTTCGATCTTCGTTGTTGCCATGATCCTTTTTCTTCCCTTGATGGAAGCTGCTTGCCTCATTTTCGAGCGATTAGCCTTCTTCAGCTCGAAAGCTTCCTCCCACCTGATCTCCTTATGGGCTCGCTCATAGAACTCACCCAGGCTTTTCACAGGTGACTTATATATATTTTCATAGAACTTACCATCCTTTCTGAGCCCTACTGATATCGCAGTCAAGATTTATTCATCAGATGAGCTCTCCACATTATTGACCTTGCTCCTGAATCTGCTAATATAATCATTTAATGACTCACCGGCACACTGAAAAATGGTAGCGAGGTGGCAGGCCGGTGCGAGCTGCTTCTTCAACGCTTTATATTGATTGATGAACTTCTGCTGACATTCCTCCTAGCTACCAATGCTACGAGGCGGGAGGTTTCTGAGTCATTTTCGCGGAATATCACCGAGGGTCACAGGAAAAGCGCGACATTTGACCAGCGAATTGGTAGTCTGCAAGTCTATTTGTATATTGAAGGCATCCAGATGATCATAGAGGTCTAAATCTCTATCATACTACGGGATGTTGGGGATTTTAAATCTGACAAGGAGTGGTTCTTGTTCTATTTCTACTGCAAAGGGACTCCTTTCTTCACTCCGTTTCCTCAGCTCTCGAGCCCCAAGCCTTGCCTCCAACTGCTGGACTCATTCAAGAAGTTGCTCAATTATTGGGTTATGGGCCTCAGATCGTCTTGTTGGAGATCGTTTACTTCGTTGACTCTCCCTATTCGGGGAATACTAATCTCGCACTCCGCGTCTCTGTTCCAATCTATTTATTCTGCCTTCTCTGTATGAGCTCCCCTGTTGGTGTCATGGCTCATCTTTGTCTCTACGAACTGAAGCCCTCGGGTGCTCACGGCTTACCTCAACTTGCCTTTGCCCATCAAGGCCCATTCTCACCTTCAACCCGGAAGGTTGAACCACATCCTTGTTCTCCTGAACTCGCGGATTTCGAGCTCCAGATCGTTTGTTCAAAGAATGGATGGACCCTTCCTGGATAGGCTCTTCCCTTATGGCTCTCGGTCCAGTAGGTGGGATTTCAGCTGTTCTCTGAGCGGTCTGGATTTGGGCTTGAGTTAACACCCTCAGGGCGTCTGCGATCTGCGTCATTGTAGTTTCCAATACCTCCTGGCGTTGAGTCAAAGCCTGTATGGTGTCCCCCACCTGCAGCATTTCGCACGGACTGCTTTAAAGAGAGATGAGGTATTACCTGGGCATTCCCATCCACACATGCATTTGAAGGTCCTGTACCCGTACCTATACTTGTTAACTGGGTACGACGTCCCTGATCAGTTTCTCCCATCATTTCATCTACTGTACCAAAACTTCTTATTGTCCTTCATTTCGCCATGTCGATTGCAAATAGAAGACTGCAGTTGGGCCCTCATTCTATCACCAAAATATTGATGTGGGAAATTAGTAAATGAGATTCTTTCGAGCCCAATGTTGCAGTATGTTCAAGTTGAAAACAACAAACACAATAAAGATAGAAAAAGACACGAAACGAAGAATAGAGAAAAAGAATTTTTAAAGTGATTTGGCCTTTTTAACTGCATACGTTCATTGTTCTCTTTATATTTCTACAGAATAATGACAATGTTTCCTCTTTGTGTATCTCTCTTACTTTACAATGAAAATGGCCCCCTATTTATAAAAGGGGATGATATAATAAAAAAGTAATAAAACTGACAAACAATGATGAAATACAGTTCCCAAGACTGATATCTTACAAAGTCAACCATAATCAAGCTGGATCTTGACATAACCAATGCTTAGTTGGTGAGATTTCCTCAAATCACGTTGCCATTAAGTGAAATAATCCTTCTTATAGTGCACGACATGCCAGATTATTGTTCTGTACTGACATTGAGTGAACTGGGGCAAAACAGACTGAAGCTTCAGAGAATGAATTATTGATCTGCTATGAAAACGGACTCAGCTTAGCGGACTCGACATTGCTCAAAGAGAAACGGTCTTGACATCGACTGGAGGGACACGGGCTGGACATCGACTGGAGGGACACGGGCTGGACTTCGTTGAAGGTCGGATAACTTCTATGAATCGTAAGCTTTTATACTGGGCCACGCACATTGAACCCCTTCTCAACTGGATCAGTTTAAATGGGCTCATGAGCTTTTACCAATGTATTTGGATAGTTTAGAAAATACCTATGTTAACGTCAGGAAAAGGCTCCCTTAGCCAACGAGATTGTTTTAGGGCTCAAGCTCACAGTTTCGTACGGTCAATGGGTTGCATGAAGAATAATGAGAATGAGAAGGAGAGGTTAGAGGCGAGGAGGAGAAGACACAGAAGATTTTTAGAGTGGTTCGGCCCAAAAAGATGCCTACGTCCACTGTTTACTCTCTCACTATTTGGGCAGAGTAACGACACTTAGAGATTGGATCCCCTTTTACAGTGGAAATCGTCCCCTTTTATAGAGGAATGAGACGTTCTATAGTAAAAAGGAATAAGACAAAAGCAAACAGTTAACTACAGTTACACTGACAGACAACATTTAATGCGTCGGAATCCCAATTAAAACGACTGACAGTGTATTAAATGCGATCGAAAACTCATTAAATACGGTCGAATCTGTCGCGTCCGAGGTCTGCCCAAAGGGGATTCTGCTGACCGGGTCGGATACGCAATGATGGGTTGTCGAGGTTGAGATCATAGCTTCTGGTGGAGGTAGCGTGCATGGCAAGCCTTGGAACTGTACTTTGCATGGCGCTGTTGACTTCTGTTGACTGAAGACCTTCAGAAGCGAGGCAGAGGCGGATCTTCCAGCAGATAGAACACCGAATCGGGCAGGGGAAGAAGAGGGTCTTTGAACACTGTCTTCCAGGAGGATCGCGGAGACGGGCTATGAGTCGGTATGTCCATAGCTGGATATGGCGGTGAGGCGAGTGATGCCATGAACGAGTGAGTCGGAGCGCGGCCACGCTCAGGAACCAGCGACCAGCTCAAACAGATAACTTTTGGACGAGAATGGCTTGTTGGACATTTCTGATGGATGGTTCCTCTTGGCGGATGCCCCGATCGGACAGGAATAGCGGTCAGACAGGCGGTCAACCATGGCGAAAATATAGCGAGCAGGCTTAGCTGTCACGGATGACGGATATTCTGGCGAGGGAGTCTGAGGGATAAGAGCCAACGGCTAGCGACAAGGACCCGCGATCAAACTCAGCAAATAAAGTTGAAGGAGAACACGGCGATCTGAATGGCGGAGAATATAGCGGTCACAATCAGTCTTGCGGAATAGACGGTTTGCGGTCAGAGTGGGCGGTGGCGGTCAGCGGCCACAACAAGCGCCCACTAATGGGCCCTTCTTCTAGGAGAATGGACCGAAATGATGGTGAATGATCGGGCTCCTGGGCCATTGGGCCTGCACTGTAGATCCGTCTGGGCTTGAATATTCTGATCGCTATTTTACCCATAACAACCTATAACAATTGTTGTTATTAAAAAGAATTTTAGAACACACAAACTTAAAAAAAATTAAAAAAATAAATAAAAAAAATAAAAAAATACAACCTTCATTCCTAATAATCTTTGCACAAGAGTTGGTACATAGATTATATATGGACAATTACCAAACACAAGATTACTTAGGCTTTTTTATTTTTTATTTTGTAATTTAATATTGTTTTTAAAAGAAAACCCAACTTGAATGAACCATTATTTATTATTTATTTTAATAATTGTTCAATTATGTAATTATGAGATGAGCCTAATTGTGAGTTCGAAGAATTATGGCAATTCTCTGTTCGAGATCCAATAAAAGTAAAAGG
The DNA here is from genome assembly GCA_022984855.1 of Dimocarpus longan. Taxonomy (NCBI): domain Eukaryota; kingdom Viridiplantae; phylum Streptophyta; class Magnoliopsida; order Sapindales; family Sapindaceae; genus Dimocarpus; species Dimocarpus longan. Next base: position 4,233,171 of record CM041026.1, read on the forward strand.
GAAATTAATTTTTAATTTTTAATTTTTATTTTGTCACTTGTCATTATTGATTATTATTTTATGTTTTTAAATGCATCATTGAATTTTACTAAAATGGATAAATGTTATAAATGCTTCGTGAGTAAATAATTATCTTTGAAGAAATTCTTAGAACTAATTTTTAATTGAATTTTTAATTAGATTTCCACTAAAAAAAGTTCTTCCTACACTCAATTACTCCCCATCCCATCTTACAAATTTATAAATTAATCATTTATTATCCTTATACAATATCTAAACTTACTATAAGTAACATGTTAATCACTTAAATATGGAAATAAGAGCAAAGCTTGTTAGATCCATTTTTTTTTCCTGAAATGGAAATCAACTAGTGATTCAAAAATAATTTTTAATGATTATAATATAATTTTGATTTATGACAAATAATTTGAATATAATTTTATTTGAATAATTTTGATGAGATTTTTTTACGACATTCAATGAAAAATAGAGAAAATATCGAAAAAATAGTTCAAGAATCCAAATAATTTTTAATTCTTTTGCAAGTGTTTTATTAACTTTTATATGATGCATATAAAATGACACATCAAAATTATTCAAATTATGTTTTTAATAAAATTTTATTCAAATAATTCCTTATAATTCAAAATTACGTTTTAAGCTTTAAAATTTATTATTAAATAATTAACTAATTTTCAGCAATTTTTTCCTTGATTATTTATCATATAAGAAAATTGTAAATTATATCTAACAAGATTTGTTCTTGCCATAGTTAAGTGATAATAAATATCACTCACAGAAAATTATGATATTTTAAATATGTAAATGTTTAATTTATAAATTTGTAAAGTGGATGTATGGAGTAATTGAGTTTGCGGATAACTTTTGGAGTGGCAATAAAGCCACCCTTTACTTTTTATTCATGTGCATTTCTTTAAGATTGAGATAAGATTTGTAAATCTTTAGTAAATGATTTCTAAATTCATTTAAATAATAAAATTTATTTAGTCAGAAAACAAATTTAATCTAGATATCTATATGAATGGATAAAATGCGAATTCATTTTTCTATAAGAATTAAATGAATGAATCATCTTTGTGTTAAGTGAACCATCCAAGAACTAGCTAGCCTGTATTTAAATAATTATTGAACCTTCCAAAACCATTATTGATCCTTGATATATTCAAATCAACTATAATGTTTCAAACTTATACAATACTGAATAACCAAAATTATATTTACGATGTTCATTGTTCTTACTGTGGATTTGATTTCATTATCCAACAAAGTAATTAGACCTTCAATGAAAAATAAAAATAAAAAACTAACTAATTGAAGTTTTATGTGTCATACGGATAATAGTAACATAAAGATCATATACATGAAATCATATTTATTTAACATAATTAGATGTGTGTACAACTCTTTTTTCTATATTGAGAAAGAAGGTACCAACAGATCGAGGTTTATCTTCTTGGTTTGTAGAGTAAAAACACCTTGAGTTTATAAGGACTTTTGGATGGTTGGTCCCATAAAGTGTGTGTAGCACAAGTACTGAACATTAACATATTAACAATATTATAATATTGTCTATGGTTGAAGAATATATTGAGGAAGCACTACATCTCTTAAAGATCAAAAGAAAGAAAGAAGGTTGATAATAAACCAATGAGCGAGAAAGAGATGGAAGGCAGGCAGAGCACATGGGAACAGTAGGGCATGTGGAGAAGATTCAGAGAGCTTTCTTCATAATTAAATATTTGAGGGGAGCAACAAGGAATAACATGGATCCATCCTATTCTAAAGGGGTTACCCTCTAAAACCTCCATTAAAGGGCATGTGAGGAGCTTCTTGTAGGCCAGACTAAAGCAGTGCTTATAGGACCCACATTAAAAAAAAAAAAACATTAAAAAATTAAAATAAATTATAAACCCCATCATATCCCTAAAATCCACCCACACCTCCACCACAAATACACACTTAACACTAGAAAGTGAAAGCAACAGATCATATCTCTATCCATGGATGTATGAATGAATCTTGTGACATATTTTTACATATTCATGTTTCTTTTCAATAGTAACCCAATGAAAAGTTGATGATGCCTATAAGTATTGGATGCCTCTGTTACGTAGATGCCTCTGTATTGATATATGTTGATTATTAAGGAATCTTCTCAACTTAATTAATTAATTAGGCATTACACATAAGATGTTTAGATTAGCTATGTGCTTATAGCATGCATTAGGGCAGCAACAACTTTTACTTGATGTCTTATCTCAATTATGTGTCCCATTTTGATTGGTTTAGGTACCTAGGCTAGCTGGCTATCTAGTTACATTTTTATCTTATTTTTTTGCTTATAGCAAAATGGGTTTCGAGTAATTTTATACAGCTAACAAAAACATCTTTAACGAAAAGTGGTTTATCACAGTAGAAATATCATTTTCACTAGCCACACACCTTTAAGTGATGGGTTCGACACATCTATCCCACCATGATGTGAGTAATTTTATCATTTTTATGTATAGATCGTACTTTGAAGTTTCTGATGATCTAACCTAATGTTTAATTTTTTTTTTTTTTTAAAAAAAAAAAACACTTTTAGTCTTTTCTTTTATTTATTTTTTCTCTTTTTGAGGGTACGTAAAAGTGGTCCCTTCTGACTATTGCCTATATATGTTTGCAGTTGCAGAGAATATGAGAAATATTACCAAAATATACGTAGGTTTCAACAATTTAGTTTCTTGGCGGGCTCACTATTCTCAAATTCAGAACGTGAAATAATGTGATTCTTAAATGCAAAGTGACATCCATACCATAAAAATCTGCATATTAATTAAAACAAAATAACCAAAATTCTCCAGCTGATGCCAGCAGACTCCAATTAAATAAACTAATTAAGTAATTAATAGTGCAAAATGTCCACTATATATGAATGTTTATAGAATGGGAGAGAGAAGAGAGAGGTGCATAATGCAAAATTTTTAAATTATTTTCTTTTCCTTGGATTCTGGATTTTCATGTTGCCAGGTTTCCTCGTCACACATGGCCTCTGTGTGAAAGAAGGGATTTCCATGGGCAGCTAATAAGGATGAGTATCTTTCTAAATTATTCTGAAATTCTTTCTTCTATCGACACTTCACAATCCCAAGGTCACAACATGCATGATATTGGCCTCCAAAATAAGAAAGAAATGATAATTATCCTTTGTAGGATTCAAGCAACAAATCAACCTGTAAACATGAGCTGATCAATATTAGAGAAATAACTGACTTGATTAATTTAAGTGGTAAGATCTTTTGTTGCTTTTATTATTAATTAAGAGATATTGAATTCAAAAACCACCACATGGAAGTGAGACTAAAATTTTTACCTATTTAGATTCTCTTCTCACTTTAGATTTTTCTTCATTTCTTTTAAACACGGGATTGATTGGTACTAAGGTAAAAGTATAAAACAATCACATCCTAATTACTCATTAATTGTAATACTTTTGTATGATCATAATATTAAATGAAATAGGGAAGCGTGAAGGTGAGGAGGGAATCCAAATCCATTTTCTAGTTATGAAGATGGGATTATAAATAAACACCCCAAGGTTGAACTAATGATTCGGTTTTATTTTATTCAACAAATGAATTCATAATGTGAAATTTTTTTTTTTAAATTAAATTAAACTGATATGAATAATTTTAAAATTCCCATAGTTGTTTTTTTTTTTTTTTTAATTTTTTTAGATGTATTACACACCTCTCATACAATTCATATATCCTGAGATATGTTTTCTACTATTATCAGAATCTTCCCTACTTCAGAAACCCTTTTTGAAAGTCAACATATTTTATCATGATTAACTTTTTTTTTAGGTTTTCTATTTTTAGGAAATTATAAAACCAGCTGTCATCAAATCGTATTTGAATCTAATATATATATTATTTAGACTATATATAACAGTAAAAATATAAAGTTGATCAGTTACATTATTTTCCTTTGTCTTACCTTTTCATTTTGAATTACAAGTGAAAATTTTAAATCATCAACCTATATATATGTATGTATGTACGTATATTTATTTATTTATTTATAATACAATTTGTGAGCCAAACATGTGTTGATGAGAGAGAGAGAGAGAGAGACTTCATATATGAACAGGATGGGTCCAAAGCTTCAGTCTTTGATATATTACACAATTTTCTCGTCTCTTTCTCTCTTACACTCTCTCTCTCTCTTTCAACCTAAATATCGCTGTCTTTGCTCAGTCTCTGCACCCATTATCACCCTTTATGTCTTCTTCCTCTATAAACCTGCAGTACTCACCATGAAAGTTTGATAAGTCAGTCAGACCCATTATACACATTAACCAACTCCTTATATTGTTTTTTCAAGGACCACCCCACTAAGGGATTCCTCTTACAAAGGGCATGTCTCATAGTTTTCATTGACACATACATCACAAAGAAAATGGCCTTTCAACCTCACAGTTTCATGTTTCAATCTCATGAAAACAATGACCACCTTCCTTCACCAACATCTCTTAATTCTCTGCCCTCTTGCCCTCCACAATTGTTCCATGGTTAGTCATATCGTATCTCTCTCTCTCTCTCTACTCGTATATTTATACATATTATTTGTTTGTGTGAGATTCTGTATGTATCATCATGAGGGTACTAGCTAGTTCGGCCGATAGAATTTTTTTTTTTTTTTTTTAAAGATTTTTAGTTCAAATCTCATATGCTTAAAGGTGGGGATGTTTGATTTATTTTTAATGTAATAAAAAAGGTGTGGATATGCATATTTAAATGTGTGTGAAGTTGATGAGTAGATTTTGTTTATGTTTGTGGTGGTGCAGGAGCACCGTTTATGATGAAGAGATCGCTGTCGTTTTCAGGGCTTGACAAGTGTGAAGAAGTGCATGGAGATGAAGAATTGTCTGATGATGGATCACAGTTAGGGGAGAAGAAGAAGAGGCTCAACTTGGAGCAAGTGAAGGCACTTGAGAAGAGCTTTGAGTTGGGTAACAAGCTTGACCCTGAGAGGAAAATGCAGCTGGCTAGGGCTTTAGGTTTGCAACCAAGACAGGTAGCTATTTGGTTCCAGAACAGGAGAGCTAGGTGGAAGACCAAGCAATTGGAGAAGGATTATGAGGTTTTGAAGAAACAGTTTGAAGCACTCAAGGCTGACAATGATGCCCTTCAAGCTCAGAACAAGAAACTTCATTCAGAGGTAATTAATTTGCCTTTTGTATAAATTTGATTTTTTCAGTTCCTAATTTCTATGAAATTTGATCTGGGTATGTTTAGTTTTTTATAATGGTAATTGGGGTTCTTAATTTTCACCTGATCTTGCATTATATCTGCAAATCAAAATTTCCTCCAAATTCAGGTTTTGAGTTTAGAGCAAGGACAATAATGTAGATTTTGTATTCATTACTGTGCATCATATGATTTAAAAGTAGACACACCTTAAAATTCTATTGGTTGAGCTCATGATCCAACATTGATAATGATTAATGACTTGAAAGCATTAATTGTTTTGATTAATTTACTAATTTTCCTCTTGATTCGTTGATGATAACTTTGAGGTGTCAGTATTACTTGCAGAAACTGCCTTTAAGGGAATTATATAGGTTATTTTAATTAAGCTGCCATGAAGCAGACATAGTTGCAACTTTATTTAATACAATTTGATTTGAACTTCTCCTATCTTTATTGGAAGATATAACATAAAGTTGGGTCCGATTCTTCTTTTTCTTTTTTTTATTCTATTATTTCAAGATCTTTATTGATTGCTTGGTCGTGAATTGTGATTATGGTACAGTTACTAGCTCTAAAAAGTAAAGATTCAAATGAAGTTAATTATCATCTGAAGAAAGAGACTGATCAGGGTTCATGGAGCAATGGTAGTACAGAGAACAGCTCTGATGTCAACTTGGACATTTCAAGGACACCAGTAATAACCAGCTCTGTGTCATCTCATTTTAGCAGTAAACAGCTCTTCCCCACCTCAATTAGGCCAACAAGCATGACTCAACTTCTGCATGCCTCATCAAGACCAGCAGATCTCCACTGCCTCAAACTCGATCAAATGGTCCAAGAGGAAAGCTTCAGCAACATGTTCAGTGGTATGGAAGAACAGCAAACTGGCTTCTGGCAATGGCCTGATCAGCAGCAAAATTTCCATTGAAGGGTCATCAACTCCTCCCAAAAACAAATTCAAACACAACCTTGTCATCACCATTCGGCTGCATATATGGCTAATTAGTGAGGTTATTATTACTACTATCATATTAAGAGGAAAATTAGGATTTTTCCTTGTCAGTTTCAATTCATGTTTTCTGCAGTAGATTGGTGTATAGAATTGGACAGGCATATTTGGTTGAATTAATATATAAGTTGGAGCTAAAATTTTTAAAAATGATCAGCATGGGAAATTTGTTGGTTATGATCAAATATCGAAATACACTTTCCTTCCCATACTATGGTGAATTGTGATACAATTTCTAGGTTGGATCATAGGAGTGGATTTTTTTTTTTTTTTTTTTTTTTAAAAAAATATATATATTTCTTCTGTTGAGATACATGTGCCAGTAAGTGGGTTTCCAGCTCTGACATATAGCATGGGCCATGAAATAAAAAATAAAAGGGGATTCTCCCGTAACAATATTGTTTAATAAAATCTTTTAGTGGCTGTTGGTTGCTTTGGAATCATGAAAATATCATATAAAATATATGCATGGAAGTGCTTTGGAGAAAGTACTTTCTGTATTGAGAAGCAAATTGTGGATTGATTACTTCAAAACACAGAAGAGGTGATGAGGATGTGAGCAAAATCTAGTAGCGATAGTTAAATTGATGAGAATTTTTTTTTTTTTTAATTTTTTTTTTTTATGCTAACACCTTATAAGTCAAAAAATTACCGACATCTAATGAAATAAATTAGTGATGACGTGATTTGAATAACTATTATCACAACTGAAAATAGGACAACTTTTATTACAAAGAGAATCACAATCTACACCTTATATTTTAAAGGACGAAGATAAGATTTGAAATTTTAACCTCTTATAATTAAGTAAGTACTCAATTATTTCTATTAAGGGATGGAGTATAAAAAAGGAGGGAAAAAATGAGAGATTCTAAGCACACATTCCAAGAGGAAAGAAGCCAAGGAGATGGGAAGAAAGAGAAGAGATATGAAGGTGAGAAATGTGTATGTCTTAGGGTCAATTTTAGCTTTGGTATTGAAGGTGATGTTTGTAATACATAATTTTCATCTGACATCAAACTGTGGCAACCCTATCTGTGTGGGATATCCATGTGACCTTCTGCCACAACTTCCCCCCCAGTGCCCCCCATCATTCATCAAAGTAATTCTCTTTCTCTCTCATACACACGCAGTTATTGTTCAAAACTTCTGATCATCTTGCAGGTCCATTTGTGCTATGATTATAAGTGTCACGGTCCCGGGTCCAGGCACCACACCCTGGCTGGGTAGGCCTCTAAGTTTTGGCCCTCGACTCGTCAGAACTGTCCGGATTTTACTTGTTGGTTCTGTGGGGACTTCATCCTTAGTTCGAACAAAGGATAGATTTACTTTGCTACTACTTGTCAAAAGATCACTGGACCGTTAATGATCAAAGGAAAGAAAATATATATATATATATGTATGTATGTATGTATGTATGTATGTCTAACAATATATAACATGGAGCTCATGTCTTCCTTTATAAATTTATAGGTTTATTCAGATCTACCGAATGTAAGATTAGTGTAACATTTAATATAAATAAATTTTAGGTCAATATTGGTTTTGGTTCATCATGTGTTCCCTAGTGTTCATATCCAAAGTAAAATTAACATAACACTTGATATAAATAATTTATAGGTCTATTTTGGTTTTTGTACATCATGTGTCCCTTAATATTCATGTCCAACGTAAGATTAATAAAACACTTGATAGAAATAGTTTTTAGGTCAATATAAATTTTGGTTCATCATGTGTCCCCTCCTAGTGTGTTCATGTAATTACTTTCTATACCAATATATATATAACACAATAATTATAAAAATTTCATAAAATAACATAAAATTATTGTGAGTTTTAAAGCTAACGTTGAATAATGAAAATGAGTTTTTTATTGACATCATTCCTTTTTACACTAACTATAAGTTACTTTTCGAATAATGGTACTGCTAAAAAGTAAAATTAGCTTTATAGCTTAGTATTAATTTAAAAATTCGTACTAATTTTTGTAATATAAGAAAACTGACCTCTCCAACATAATCTAATAAATTTATCATGTTAACCTGTATTCAATAACAACTTATATCATATGAGGAAGATATATTGTAAAATCAACTTTTGATTTAAATTGCGATAAACATTATTACAATTGAAATGTTTGACATAGTTAGAGTCAATTTGATATTGTTGTCGTTTTTAAAATATTTATTATCAATTGTGTTAAGAAATAATCTACGATAAAAGTTAATTAGACTATTATTTGGTTAATTCTTTTTGTTAAAATTTTATAAATTTCAAATGTAGCATTCATATATTTGATAAATTTTATGTTAATTGTTGCGAACTTTTAAATGTAGAAAACATAAAAATAAAGTATTTTTTTATTTGATATAAATATAATTTTAAATAATAATCGAATAAAAGTATCTTTTGGTTAAAAGTAATGAGAATGATTTGACCATTTAATATTTATTAAATCCAACAGCGTATTATTTCACAATAATTTTACAAAAATAATTTCTCTTCCAATTCATAGGAGCGTTGCCAAATATACTTAAATTATTGGGAAAAATGTAAAACCCCCTTGAAATGATAAATAATTTTAGTTTATCCTAACTGTTTAAAATATTAAAAAAAAAAAAAAAAACCTTCTGTTGTCAATCAAAAGTGGTTTACATACGAATTTTTAGTGGTTTATGACAAAACACTAAAAGACCAAAATACTACCATATTTTTATTTAATAAAACCAACAAAAAAAATAAAAATTTAATAAAAAATTGGAAGATTTGGTTCAACTCAATTTTTTAAATTTTGCAGATCTGGGTTGAACCCAAATCTTTTCCTTTTTTAAAAGAAACAAAAAGAAATTGTGTTGTTTTAGATCTTCATTGAAACAGAACAAAACAACTATCAAAGTTCATCCAACAAAATCTAGGTCAAAAGACAGAATCAAATTACATATATATATATATATATATATATATATATATATAAGGGCAATATAAAACAACAACAAAATTTCATCTAACAAACCTATAATCAAAAGACAACAACTTATAACTTTAAAAAAAAAAAAAAAAATCTAGGTTCGAATCAACAAACCCAAATGAAGGTTCATCTAGGTTTGTCAATTCGAATCCAAATCTAAATGATGATTCATCTGGATTCGTCAATTTGAATCCAGATAAAATTTTTCTTTCGTTGTGCTACCCCTCATTAGGGAACCTTAGTGTAGATTGTTCGATCTAGAGCTTTGACATCAACAGAATGTTCAACAACTTTTTGTTCAACTTCAAAAAGAGATTCAAATGTTGAGAAGTACACTTGGACCAATTCCATCTAGGTTCAAATCAATGAAGGTTCGAACTAATATGATTTGAATCGATGAACCCAAATGAATTTCAACAATTCTGTTAATGGCTCTTTTACCCTTAATGACCTTTTCACCCTCCAAATTGATGGCTCCGTTAGTTCATTGATGGAATTACTATATCATTTAATGATTGGGTCGTTTTAGCCATTATTTGCAATATCAGGGGTAGATTGATATTATTTACAAATATACATAGATTAAAATAATAATAATCCTAAATTATTAAATAGTTATTTTTGAAAGTTTAACCAAACATTTTTTCATATCAAAATTATTAATTAATAAGATTTTAATTTCTCAAAAGCAACCAAATAAGGTTTAATCAATCATTTAAATGTTTGTTTGTATTAAATTGTATATATAATGTGTTTTGAACAACATTTTAACATAAGCTCCTTATTAGTAAAAAAATTATTTAAACAAACCAAACATTTGATTATTTTTGAAAAATTTGATACTTCTACCCAACACATTGAAAGAATGAATGATGCAAGACACTTTTAGAGACCATAAATGGACTAAATGATGTTGAAAATTTGGGCGCATAATATACCATTTCGAAAGTCTCTATGAGATGTAGAGAAATCACTAGGCTTTATGTGATAAACCATTACGAGCTCTGTGTTTAATAACTTTTAGTAGTAATTTCCATTCTCGGTTCTATTTGTTTGTTAAGTTTGTTCAGAAAACATCTTTTAAATTTCGGTAATAACTCAAATTTATAATTTTGAATAAATTTGAGAATTTTCCATATCGATTGTTTTAGGTTTCCCTAATGCTCATGGAAAAGTGTTTGTTATTCAATTTAGGCAGAGATCCGAACTACAATTGTTATTTATTAACAAAAGTCATTCTTTTGAAGCAAGTATTTTTGTCATGAATTCGACTCTTATTGCTTTCACTTTGTCAATGTAATATATGTGTGTATCAATTCTTTTCATCTTAGTGCGGATTGATATAATAAGTTCTATTCCTCAACTATAAGTAGTTGGATTCATTTACTTTGATTTATTTAATTTTATAATTACTAACAATTTTTATTAGCAAATTACAGGAAAGTGATAGTGAAATTCTTGATCACTTATAAAATAATACCGATTAATTAAAGTTGACATTGACTTGGAGAGTTATCAAATTAGTTTAGTTAAACTTATGAGTAAAATTTATAATATTTTATAGCACTCAAGGATGATCCTAAATTACCCAAATTCTAGCATATAGTTTGTGATTATGATTGCAAGGATATCAATGAAAGGGATGTGCTGTACCATGAATATTACAAATGTTTATAAATTATTAATTTGTGGAAGATTGGGGCATGTCACATGATTGAAAGAGATTAGTCAACGACCAAAATCTTTATAAAGACTATATATATATATATAACTAGATCAATTTAACTTCTATTGCAAGGACTTGGAAACCAAGAAAACACATTGTTCTTTGGGTTGTGTTTTGTTTTAAACAATATTCATTAATGAAAGTACTAGAGACACAAGAAAAAATAAAGAAACCATGTCTTGCCTTTGCTTCAGACATGTGAACTATTGACTCTAACAACGTATAAATATTTTAATTTGTCCCAGCTAAATTTTATATGGAACTTATTGACTTTGGGATCATTATTGGATTATGAGTTTTAGAACGAGTGGAAAAAGGTATGAAACTGTTGTCAAATGATGGTGAAATGGGCAATATATAAAACCAATTAAGCTTCTTTTAGTATGCAGGACGAAACAGAATTTGAGATTGATATTGAGATTGAATTAAGAAATTATTGATATACAGTTTGGTTGGATATAAGTTTGGATTGAATAGAATTTTATATTAAATAAAAGAGGGATTTATAATTTGGTCCCATTTTCCATAACTTACCAAGTCATACCATTCCTTCCCTTGGCCCTTCTTTAGCCGATCAACGTGGTCGAACTAAGTCTTGCAAATAGCCGTGGCCATAGATATATCATGCAATTTCAATATGCAAAATTCTTTCCAAGTATTTTTTGCTTTTGTTTTAGTGACTTCGAGTCTTTTAAAACAGTTTTAATGTGTAGAATTTTTTGTGGGCGTTTTTATGTGTTATTTTTGTAATATTCGATGCTGTTTTACTGTTTGAAAAAGTGACATTCCATAAGAGAATTTGCTTTTAGTGAAGGAGGCAAGTGAAAAAATTTCAAAAAAAGGAGTTTCTTTTTCTTTTTCCCTTTTTTTTTTTAAGTGAAAAAAGGGAGTTATTTATAATATTTTTAACATAATATAACTGTGCGTAGTGGTCAAATTTGACCCCATAATTGGAAGAAGGGGCAATAAACAAATCCAATTTACGTTTGAGGTCCACTGTTTATAGCCCAAAATCAATAAACCCATCACAGAGTCAGCAATTTGACTTGGTCCAAGTGATTGAGTCCAACCGCCAGCCTTAATCGGACTCAGATGCAGGAGGATCCCCAAGAATCAGGATCCTACCACCCAGCTCCAACAACTATATGTTTTTGTACAAATACTTTATGGGAACAAAAGGACTTTTGCAATTCATTTAATCAGTCTGACCTTGTTATTTGCCAGTCTAGAACACTCATTCACGACTAACGATAGCTCAAGTTCGATCTACTAATCAACGCGCTGAATTTGTGTCTATTATCCCTATAGGAAGTATTTTATACCTTTTATTTTTCGATCTATCACTTTTCGAATAAATAAACTAATAATCATACTTTATGTATGACAGTATATATATAATATATTTTAAACATTGAAACCAGTGAATAATAATAAAAACAAACACAATACGTACCTGGTTAGCAGCAGAAGTTGATTTGGAGTTTTGTTGTTCAACTAGTGGTCAGATCTCAATCACAAAGTGGAGAGAAATTGTAATTCACGATGTAAAAATACTACCTTTTATTCTCTATTTTTCACTAAAAAAAATGTTGCACATCCCTCTGGTTTTCTTTTGTTATCACTCAGACTTACATCATTTTCTGCAAATAGATTTCGTTTTATTTAATAGAGAGAGCAATTAATCAATTAACTGCAAATAACTGCTACTGGTTATATCCAAAATAAACTGCATTTTAGATGTTGAATTTGGGTTTGGGTCATCTTGGGTGGACCCAACCCAACATCCAATTAATCCAACATCTCCCACTCACATAAAATGAGTCAAACGAAACTAACAGAGAAAACGCTGGTGACCTCTTTATAATAAAGAGTATAGGCATTTATACGTATAAATACATCGTGTGACCTATAAACAATAATTTGTGTGATAGGACTTACTTTATATCTCTTAATTGTACTTCTATACAAGAGATTATCAATTTGTTTATTATAATGTCATAGATTTAATAAAATTTTATTTGTTCAATCATATTCGATCTCTTTAACACAACATGCTTGATCATTTAATAATTCATATAATTACAATTGTGATTCCAAATCACAATTTGTCGACATGTAAATATATAAAAAATAAAATTCATTAAATCTTCCTATCTCACTTTTATCTCTTGATCAACAAAAATGATTGACATCATAGAAATGTCTCATATGCCGCATTATCATAGCCAAAGAAAACACACTAATGATACAAGTATTACTTCGTTACTTTGAGATAAAGTGAATAGTCACTTAAGACATAAGTAGAAGTTTTTACAAACTTCAATGGAACTTACACAATGAGGAATTTAGGGATAAATTCACTCATTTTTTATATCAGTCACAATAAGCACACGCGGTATGAAACGCATGTTACAGTGAATCTTGCCCCTCAATAGGAACGCGTATGTCTATTATATTTAGATTATTCACTGTACAGATTTCAGTTCAGACACTCTCCTAACGTCTAACTTGAGTTTCTAAAAATCGCTTTCTAAGCGCCTCTTAATAAGAAACTCACATCTGACTTAATCAGGTTTTCATTATGGTGGGGATACATCACGAGTGGTTCTATTATCAATGTTTAGTGTAGAACCTCATTTTAGCTATTGTTAAGGCGACATTTCTATATTCTAAGTCCTTAAGAGAATAATCACCAATTTATTTTCTAAAAATATATGTGTCTCATCTTAGTTTACTATCTTAGCAACCAAGGCGACTGTACGTGTAAGAATACTAGTCTCTAACTTGATGACATACTTTATATAATTTGAGTAAAATAGATATGTGTTAGTATTACGTAATAAATCTAATGTATTTATTCACAAATAGATATAGTTCGAAGTGATAATTACAACATTATAATCTACACAAACCTAAAGACTTAGCATATGACTTAAAAACATCTTTCGTCACAGCTTTTATGAGCGGGTCAGCAACCATCTCATGCGTAGATATATATTTGATCATTACATTTTCCTTTGTCACTATATCTCTGATAAAATTATATTTAGTCTCTATATGCTTCGATTTACTATGATATTTTGCATCTTTGGTATAAGCAATGGTTGCTTGACTATCATAGTAAATTGTAACTGGCTTCTCCGCATCAACTTCTAAAATCAAATCTCCTAAAAATCTCTTAAGCCATACTGCTTCTTGAACTGCTGCTGAACATGTTATAAATTCAGCTTCCATGGTGGACAATGCAATACATGACTATTTCTTACTACTCCAAGAGATAACTCCTTGGCTGAGTAAAAATGCATAACATGAAGTATATTTTTGCTCATCCAAGTCACCTCCCCAATCTGCATCTATATACCCAACTAGACGCAAATTACCACCTTGGTAGTAAAGAGAGTAGTCTACAATTCTTTTGAGATATGCTAATATTCTTTTCACAGCGATCTAATATTTCTGACCAGGATTGAATTGATATCTACTAACCAGTCCAACTGCACAGCAGATATCAGGTCTTGTACACATTATAGCGTACATGAGACTTCCGATAGCACTAGAGTAAGGAACTCTTTGCATTCTTTCACGCTCTTGTGGAGTCTTAGAGCACATTTCGAAACTAAGAGTTTGTCCCTTCGAGATAAGAGTATCTATAGGCTTACAATCTGCCATATAGAATCGTTCGAGTATCTTTTTAATATAAGGTTCTTGTGATCAAACCAGGATTCTCTTTGAACAATTCTTTTGATCTTAACTCCTAAAATATAGGCAGCTTCTCTCATACCTTTCATTTCGAAAGTTAAAGATAATCATTCCTTTATAGTTATCATAAACTCCTTATCATTTCTGGCTAATAAACATATATAAAGACAAAATTATGAATTTGTTTTTTACCCATTTGACATACACACAATGGTCCTCTTCAGTCATCTAAAATCTATAGGATATTACTGCCTCATGAAAACGAAGGTACCATTGTCTGGCGGATTGTTTCAAACCATAAATTGATCTATTGAGCTTACAAACATTTTGCTCTTAACCTTTTGAAATGAAATTCACTGACAGTTTCATATAAATTTTTTCCTCTAGTTCTCCATTAAGAAAAGCTGTCTTTACATTCATCTAATGCAATTCTAAGTCCATGTGTGAGACGATAGCTAATATAAGGCTAATTGAAGCAAACCTTACCATAAGGGAGAAGGTTTCTTTATAATCTATACCTTTTTGTTGAGTATATCCTTTTGCTACTAATCTCGCCTATACCTTTCTATCGAGCCGTCTGCCCTACGCTTGATTTAGAAGACCCATTTATTTCCAATGGCTTTCCAATTAGGTGGTAATTCAACCAAGTCCCAGACCTGATTGTTTTTCATTGACTCCATTTTTTCTTGCATAGCTTTAATCCAAAACTCTTTAGCAGGTGAGTTAAGAGTCTCATTTGCATTCTTTGGCTCATCACTATCATGTAAAGCAACCATAAAAGCTTCCTTTTCTATCTCAAATCGATGACAAGGAACAGTTTTTCGATCACTTCTACGAATTGATGGTTTCGATGGTATTAATTCATTAATTCCTATACTCTCACTAGGAACAAATGAATGAGCACTTTCAATAACTTTATCACTCCTATTAGGGATAGAGTATTCAGACAACTCTCTTTCTACCTCTAGTTGAGTGTTCGAATGCACAACATCATAAGATTCACTTAATTCGTAAAATTGAAAATCTTTTTCAATTTCACCTCTATTAGGAAATTCATTCTCCAAGAAATTCACGTCACGTGACTCCAATTTAGTTACATTTCCATTTGAATTTTCTCCTATAAATACATATCCTTTAGAGTGCTCAGAGTATCTGATAAAGATACATTTCTTTCCTCTAGCATCTAATTTTTCATATTTACTGGACAAGTCATGTACATATCTTGCGCATCCCCAAAGTCGTATATGAGTAAGATCAGTTTTTCTACTTGTCCATAATTCATAGGGTATGGAAAATACTAACTTAGTAGGGACCCTATTTAGAATATAAGTAGTGGATCTCTCTAATAAGATATTAGGAGGTTTGCTTGTGCCATCATAGATCTTACCATCTCTAATAAAGTTTTATTCCTTCTTTCCTCTACACCATTTTGTTGTAGAGTCCTAGGAATTATCAATTGTCTAACAATACCTTTCTCTTGACACAATGTCTCAAATTGTTCTGAGAGGTATTCTCGTTCTCAATCAGTTCACAGGATTTTGACAGTTCTATCTAACTGATTCTCTACCATGTTTAGATATAATCTAAAGCAATCTAATGTTTCAGATTTATGGGAGATCAGATAAACATGACCATAACAAGTATAATCATCTATGAAAGTTATAAAGTATGAAACACCACTTCTAGCTCTAACATTCATAGGTCCACAAATATCAGAATGAACTAATTGTAATGGATTCTCAGCTTTAATTCTTTTTCCAAATGGTTTTCTAGTTGTTTTTCCTGCTAGACAGTTTTCACATACAGACAAATCTATCTTATTGAGGGAACTTAAAAATCCTTCTTTGGTCAATCTATTCATTTGATCATGGCCAATATGTCCTAGTCTAACATGTCAAGTATTAACATCGACATTTGCAATGTCAGAAGAAGCAATTAGTGAAAAATAACTAATATCATCATAATAACCGTTCATCTCGGTATTCAATACAATAAAACCATCTAGTAAATATCCAGTGTCAATCCTTACAAAATCTAAATAAATATTCATACAATCACTATAAAAGTTTAAAACATATCCTAGTTTAAGAAGTACTGGTACAGAAATCAAATTTCGCATAATATCAAGAACAAATAATACATCATGGAGATAGAGTACTTGACCTCTATACAAAACAAGCTTGCAAGTGCAATACTCTTCACCTCAACATGTGAGTTATTCCCCACATATATCCATTTTGATCATTAACTTATTTAACGATACTCCACGAATGCTCCTCAATCTCTAGCTACATGATCGGTGGCCCCTAAGTCTACAGTCCACAGAGGACGAGATTCAATGAGTAATACTGAGCTAGAAACATAAGTATTATTAAATGTGTTAGAGTAACATTGTACCTTTTCCTTCTTTTGCTTAGTGCATTCACGAGCAAAATGGCCTAACTGGTCGCAATTAAAACAGGTCATTTTTGCTTTTTCTTTCTCTACCCCAAAGCGTTTTCCTTTCTTGCACTTTCCGGTCTCATTCTTCTTTAACTTGGAATTTCCATTCCATTTCTTGAAATTCTTCTTTCATCCCTTGCGCTTAAAGCCTAAGCCTTTGCGCTTGCTGGATTCAGCCATGTAAAGCTGACCGGAAGCCTTAGCCGCTTCTAAGCGCTCGTCTTCCAATTTAATATGACGTGCAATGTCATCAAATGACTTGATGTTATCATTATGAGTCATGTTGATCTTCATATTCTACCAGCTGGAGGGAAGAGACCGGATCACAGCCTGTACTTGCTGCTCATCAATGAGGTTATGCCCAGCAGACTTGAGCTCACGTATCATATTTGACATTTCCCTAAGGTGTTGTTTCATTATATGATTTTGGCGCTTTTCATAGGTGTCAAACTTAATGGTGAGTCTTCTCAGTTTAGTGGTTGAAATACCATCATATTTGTCTTTTAAAGTCATCCACATGTCTTGGACAGTTTCATAATTTTCATACATTCACATGAGATCATCATCCATACTGCTCAGGATCGTAATCCGAGCAATGCTATTCTTCTTTTTCCAAGTCTGATAGATCTCTATGTCTCCTCTGCTTTGAGCAAATATACCTAATTAGGGCAACACCACAGTGTTTATCAAGGTCCCAAGAGCATCATGCTCTTCGAGAATATACTGAATTTTTTGATGCCAGATGTCATAATTGTCACTATTCAGTTTTTCTCCCTTATTTAGTTCAACAATTATATTTTTTGATGTTGAAGCCATTTCCTGAAATGATATCCATTTCTATTTAGAGACTTACTATCTATATCATCCATATCTAAACTAGCACATTTACTATCATTTCACTATAATATTGCAGCAACTTTACACTTATAAATATGGAGAATGAATCCTTAGACAGGAATCGAAAAAGTAGTCAAGCCACCTATCATCATCCATTTCCAATTATTCACTAAACCATATTTGTAAGTGTATTTGCACAAAACAGTCCTAATTTCATTCATCAACTGAATCAGGACACCTACATAAATATCACTATCCATAATGCGATACAAATAGAATGACATTTTATAAATGATAAATAAAGGAAAGTTACACTATCCATATTCATTGCATAAAATAAAATATTCAACATCAACAAAATATCAAACATAACGACCTACACTATTTACAAGACAACAACAATAAAATAAATATAACATTAGTCAGACAGATAAGAGGTACGTGACATAATCTTCTCATAATACTCTCTCATGTACTGGTCGAAATCAATCGTCATCTTTAGATCCTCCTCATCTGATGAAATGTTTATCACCTCAACTATCTCATCATCAGAAGTATTCGAGATATCGACGTCTTCATCATCATCAGATATCTCTATAATCTCAATATCATCTTCATCATCCGAAATGACTATAACATCAGCCGGATAATCAGAAGGCACATAATCCGGTGGCTCGATGTCTTTCTCGTCATCAGATATGACTATCACATCAGCTGGATAATCAGAACGCACTTAATTTGGAGGCTCGATGCCCTCCTTGTCATAAAAAATGACTATGATATCGTCTGGATCATCAGAAATATCGATGATATAGGACACTTAACTATCTCAATGACCTCCTCATCAGAATCAACAAAGTAATGGATAACACGATAGGTCATCTACAAAAAATTTATCATATTAAACATATTAAATAATTTAGTATAACAAATACTAAATATAATAATTAAATCTTATAAAATTAATAAGTTAATAAAAGAAATAAGATTTTTTTTTTAAGAAAAAAAAAATTTTCGATGCCGAAAACCGCCGTTGGTAACGGCAAGTGGGCCCCATGCGCCGGAGACCGTCGGAGTCACTCATCGGCAACCGCTACTCGTGCCCTATAAATGCGTGCCACGTGGCAAGCTCTGGCGCTTCCACCTAGGTGACACGTGGCCCAATAACATGTTGCCATGTCTTGAACATGTGGCATAATTTGATTTATCTATTCGATGTGACACGTGTCTGAACTAGACTTCACCACGCATGCTACACGTGTCCCAACCAGATTCAGCCATATGGCTACCCACATGGCGCTTTCTGACACATGGCTCTTTCTGGTTGGGTTACCAGTGCCGACGCGGCTCCACCAGAAAGTGACACGTGTCAAGTAGACGCAACCTCTCCTTAGGTCGCCACGAGTCACTCTACTGTTCATCGTCTTCAACATTTCGAAACTGTTTTCCAGACATTCAGATTTCAGGGGCATTTTTCAAATTCATTTATCTCACTTGTTTCCTATCCAAATTGATCATATAATATACCGTTGGAAAGCTCTTTTCGAGCCCTATTTAATAGTATGATAATTACACAAAAATAAAAATGTTTACTAACATTTAAAGCCAGGAACAGTTTTGGGTTTGTTTAACTATTCTCCAAAAAATAACTCTCTAAATGCCGTAAATTTGACATATAAGCAAGTTTCATGCTATTTTATCATTATTCCACTAGCAAACAAGAAACGATACGCTCTGATACCAATAATAATCATATTTCATGTATGACAGTATATATATATAATGTATTTTAAACATTGAAACCGGTGAATAAAAATAAAAACAAACATAATACGTACCTGGTTAACAGCAGAAGTTGATTTGGAGTTTTGTTGTTCAACTAGTGGTCAAATTTCAATCACAAAGTGGAGAGAAATTTTAATTCATGATGTAAGAATACTGTCTTTTATTCTCTGTTTTTCACTCAAAAACAATGTTGCACGTCCCTCTGGTTTTCTTTTGTTATTACTCAGACTTACATCATTTTCTAGAGATAGATTTCGTTTTATTTAATAGAGGGAGCAGTTAATCAATTAACTGCTAATAACTGCTAATGCAGTTATTTAGTTATATCCAAAATAAACTGCATTCTGGATGTTGGATTTGGGTTTGGGTCATTTTGGGTGGACCCAGCCCAACATCCAATTAACCCAACATAATCTGATTTAAATGTTAAAGTACATTTGACCGACATCACTCCGGGGTCAAAGCATTCTACATTCACTCTTGTGTTCTTTTTGCAGTTTGATAGTGGCCTAATAAATTAATATTGGAATGAATGATCCATCTCAACAACAGTAGAACACAGGATCTACACTATGTGAGTAGTTTTTTTTCTCTTTATTGCAAGGCAATTGTTTATGTTTATAACAGTAAATGTTTGGACCACCTAAGTAGTATTTAATTTTGATAAGTCTCGATAGATTTTAAAACATTTTGTGTCATTTAAGGAAAAAGAAATAAAAAATAAAAGATTTTAAAAAATGAAACAAAAAATGGTTGGATTGACTACCCATCTATATTTAATACCCAATTCTACCCACTAATATTTTTCAATTGGGGAAATATCATATTCTTCCATCAAGTCAATATTTATTATCATAAACTTTTTTTTTTTTTTAAAAAATATATATATATATATCTATAAAAAATAGTAAGTGTAATTTCATAATATTAAAATTTTTATATGAGATTTTTTGGTCATGATTGGTAAAATTGTATAAATCCCAATCCTATGGACAAAATCATTTAAAAAAAAAAAAAAAAGAAAACTTGATTGTAACAATTTAATGTTCTGTTTTACATATACAATTTACTTCTAGTTAATGATCTCCAAAAATTGTTTAATCATTAGTTTTGTGTCCTCCAAAATTAGTTGGCATATGAACAGTTTAAATTGGTTTCTTTTGTTATTCCTTTATTGGGTAAAGAAAATTTATGCAAACTGAGATAAACAAGTTTGAATGATGAGGAGAGAGGGTAAAGTTGTCTACCATAGACTAATTCCATAAAGATCAGAGTAGGGGTGGGCAAAAGAATGTTTGGTTAACAATCAAATTGAACCAATTTTTGTTCAATTCTCAACATAGAGAACTGAACATGTAGAAAATGAGTGCCAGAATCGATCTGAACCGAACATGGTCGATTTAGTTCCCTCAAATTTGGGCTTATTTTTAGGTCTACTATTGGACCTATTTTAATGTGTTTTCTATAGGTTTGTTATAATTATTTGCTATTGGGTCTAATTTTTTAATAGTTTTTGGAGCCTCTTTTGGGATTCCCTTGTGACTTGTTTTATGGGTGTGAGAACAAAATACTTATGTTGGTGTAAAAGCTAAATAAATGGTGATCATTTAATTGCCAAAATAACTTGGTGACATACTCAACAAAGGCAGTGTTTCATGCCTTGATTGCAACTCTTAACAGTTCCTAAATTAAAGTTACATGAGCATTAAACCAAAACCTTGCAACCAAAACGCCAAAACTTAGTAACAAAATAATCCACAAACATAAAGAATACAATAAAATAGTCCTTAAATAGTCCAAACACATCAAGAGATAAGCCAAAATTGGTACAACACACTATAATACCAAATGGAAACTTCAAAATAAAATAGAAAATAAAATAACAATGAAACTTGGGGACAACAGGAGTACAAGAACGAGTTTTGCAATGGGATCGGCGATAGCACTGACGAATGACCAAGAAGAACAAAATGGGTGTCAGTGATGACTAGCTATGAAGAAAAAAGAACAAAATGAATGCAAAATGGGATTTTGATTTAGGGGTATAACTTATAGAGGGCACATGAGGTTGGTTTTTGGGTTTAGTTCGGTTCTAGATATCTAGAATCAAATATTAGAATCAAATTGAACTGAAAAATATTTGATTCTACATAAGTAAAACCAAACAGTCCCTTCCAAGTCATATGACCTAAATTGAACACCCTCGAGTTGGG
Source organism: Dimocarpus longan (assembly GCA_022984855.1). Classification (NCBI taxonomy): domain Eukaryota; kingdom Viridiplantae; phylum Streptophyta; class Magnoliopsida; order Sapindales; family Sapindaceae; genus Dimocarpus; species Dimocarpus longan. The sequence continues at coordinate 4,255,108 of CM041026.1, forward strand.
GTCATGTCAAGGTGGGTTGTTCGGTTCGGGTCATATTTTTCTGCCCACCCTCTAGATCAAAGTTTGAATGTAAAAAGTCAAGTGGGAACCATGACTTGTTTACTCTGCTATTACACATGCATTTGCTATTGAATTTGACTACATAGTACAAGCAACTACACATAACATACGTGATACACAATACATTGCCCATCACGTTTAGAAATACCAATTAAATAAGTAACTGGTTATAGGCTGAAGATAATGTATTATGATAAAGTATAATAACAATGCTTCATAGCTTTATATATTTATCAAACATAGTTAATTCAGATTTCATTCTCCAAGAAAACATAAAACATATGTCAAATTTCTACTATTTCCTAGACCAAACAAGAGATTTTCTAGTACTATTTGTAGTTTCATTTTCCTATTACACACTGTTGCAAATCATGTTAGTTGATAGTTAGTTGGTAGTTAGGAGAATAAAGAGGTTTTATGTTATCAAAACTCTGAGTTTAAATGACTATATATTATCCTTATTTGAGATAAACTCTATAAATAACTTCTCATTTAAATGAGAAGATATCTCTTTAGCTTTTGTGATTAGGATTGTATAAATTAAAAAAACTTTCTCATTTAGAAAGTTAAGTGGAATAAAAAGTAGTGTTTTTCCTCTCAAAATTCACATGGTATTAGAGCCTAATCGTATATAATGACCAAGTACGACATGGCCTCACTAAGTTCAATATTGGAATTCTCTTCAAAACCAAAACCAATTCTTTAATCAATAATAGAGGAGGATCTGAAATCAATAACCATCCTCATCTACCCAATAAGGGTCATAAATTCAATAGTGTTGATATCCAGAATTAGTCGACTAGATTCGTTTTTGGCCCAAGCTATAGTTATGGGTTGTTGTATTATTGGCAAAGCAATAAAGCAGATAACATAAAAGAGGTAAGAGAAGAAGAAAGAACACAGAATTTTAAGTGGTTTGGCTCAAAAAAATGCCTACGTCCACTGTCCATTTTCTCATTATTTTAGCAGAGTAACGATACTCAAAAGATATCTCTTCTTTTTACAAAGGAAGTCCTCCCCTATTTATAGAGAATGGAATGAGCTACATTAAAATTACATTAAAATATAATGAACTAATGTACAGTAAGACAAAATTGTAATGATGGGTTACATTTAATGTGCTTGAATTATATTTAATGCGACTGACGACGCTAGGCTAATTCTGCCCAAAGTATGGGTTTAAGTGGCTAACCCATGTGGATTAGGTGAAATCACCGTAATCTAAGCTGTAATCTTTGACGGGATTGATGTGCATGACACATCTTAAGCTGTAATCTGCTTGACAGTCTTAACTTTTGTTGACTTGTGATTTGAGGAGTGTAACAGTGGCGAACTTTTTAGCGAGCAGAGCAGTCGTCGAGTTAGCGAGCAAATAAAGCTCGGGTAAATTAACCATCTTGAGAGTCACTAATATAGGTCACAGGCGAGCATTTTAGCGATAAGATATATTGGCAAACAATAGGCCTCGTAGGCTAGCAGGTATGTGAATAGTGTAGACAGACTAGAGGGGTTGCACGAGAGAACGAACAACCGACCAATCCCATAAGCGAGGTCAATCACGAGCTAAAGAGCGATCGTAAAAAAAACGTTGATGAGCGATCAAATACGTGAGCAGAATATCGAGCAAACCTTCAAGCGGACAAATGAACAGATAAACGAGCAAAAAGACGAGCATATTCCAGTCGGTCAGACGAACAGATAATTAGCAGAAACAGAGACCTTTTTGGGCTTTCTTGTCGCTGGGCTTGCGCTTTGGGTTTTAGACAGCCCATTAAGCCTGATCACGAAAATACCCATAACAAATAGGAATAACTATATTTAATGGTCTCAGTCTGTTGGAATGTTTATCATTGGCAAAGGAAAGGTAGAGTATTTAACCAGTGCATTGTCGCCCCTGCAAAGAAGGACTCAACCTACAAGAAGTGGGATATTGACAATAATATGATGATGTCTTGGCTCATTAACTTAATAACTAATTACACAGAATTTCCTTCTATATGAGATGGCACAACATATTTGGGAAGCTACAAAGGAGACATACTCACACAATCACAATAAATCAAAGATATTTGGAATAGAGAGCATGATTTATGACTTATGGTTAGGTAACTTAATAGTTACCTAATATTATAATATCCTTATCAAGTATTAGTAGCAAGTAGATATGTTTGAACAATATGAATGAAAGTGCCCTAAAGAGGGTACGAAACACAGACAGATCATAAAGGAGAAGCAAATTTTCAAGTTTCTATTTGGATTGAATTAGAATCTTAATGAAGTTTGTGGTAGGATTCTGAGTATTAAAACACTTCTAAAAATCAAAGAAGTTTTTTCAAAGGTAAGATGAGAAGAGAGCAGAAAGAAGGTGATGTTAGAAACTCCAAACCAAGCTGAAAGTGGCACAAAAGGCTTAGTTTTAGTTGTCTATAGAAGCCAATCCACTACAAGTGATAATTGACCAAGAGAAGGGAGGGTTTGATCATTGCATAAAATAGGCCATCTTAAACAAAGATTTTGGAGTCTTCATTGAAAGCCAACCATTTAGAAGTCAAACAGGCTTCAGAACAGTCAAGAGAGTAGTGAAAATCTGCTCACAAATGCAAAAAACAGAGCCTAGCAAATCCGAATTCGGCAAACCAAGATTTGGTAGATTTACTATAGAAAATGATCGCACAAACTATTGCCAATAGGTCTGCTGGTTGGTCATTAATTGGTGTTGGTTCAGTAGCTCAAAAAGATAAATACACTCATGTTTTAGATGCTAAAAATGCATAGGTATGTCATGGATCATAGATTCAAAAGCATCCGATCATATAATTTAGGTTGCATCATTGTTCTACACATACAGTCCATGCAATGAGAATTTTAAAGTAAAATAGCTAATCAGTCCCTATCAAAAGTAATAGGAACTGATTCTATCAGAGTCACAAGGAATATAACTCTTAACTCAATTTTACTAGTTCCAAATTTAGATTGCAATTTATTATCTATCAGTGAACTCTTAAAAGAGCTAAATTATGTAACTAAATTTTTCCTTACTTACTGTGAATTTCAAGACTTGGACACTGGGAACATGATTGGTAGTGCTAAGATGGACTCAAGACTTTACCTACTAAGAAGCAATATTTTTCTAGTAAGACGGTCTTATTCGGCAAGCCTTTTAGGATTAAAGAGTCATTCTAGTTGTCACTTTAGGACAAATAAAAATATGCTACAATGTTAAGGCATTTTAGATTGGGTCACCCTAATACCTTAAACTTAAAAAGGTTGTTTTCTTCCTTGCTTGGCAATAAAAATCCAAATTTATTTTAATGTAAAGCTTGTGAGTTGTCAAAGCATTTTTTAAATTCATATTCAATTTATTCTTATAAAACCATCCAAAACCTTTTTCAATGATTCATATTGATGTATGGAGACCATCAAGGTCAATAATGACAAGACTCAAACCAGATTTTCTCTAGACTTTTATTTGGAGGGTCTCGCCGGACAGTCCAACGGATCTTTCTTAACCTGACTTGTTGGATTTAGGAAATTTGCAGAGCGAACCCCTTAATCTTGCCCATTTCCTTGCTTTGACTGAAACAATTTCATTTTCTTTCTGAATATAGTTGAGTTGGTGTAAATTTTTCTAATCATATTTAAAACAAATTTTAATAAAAATTTAACAACATAATGATTGTATTTTTAAAGTTTTCAAAATTTTACCTTCATAGAAGATATACTTCAACTATTTTCAATTACCACCCAACTTCTTTTGAAATCCACAATCATGCATTTCATCCCACAATCACATAACAACGTCCAATGACAACCCACATCATGTGATATATATATATATATATCATATGAAACTTACAAAATATTTACAATTGTTATTTACACCAAGATAAAATTTTGAAACACATGTTACCTAAGATTCAATATGATACATGCATTTTCTTGATTTTTAGATTCACAATTATAAACATGATTGATGTGATGTATTCTCTGATGTTGCCCACCTATATTTTTGATGAAATGTTTGTTTTGTTCTTGATCACCTGTAGGATACCTGAGACAGATTTATACGCTACAACAAAGGAAAATTGTTAGTTCAACAAGGAAAGACAATTTATAACCAAATAATCATGAATTTACATAAAACATTTAGAGTTGTCAAAATAGTTCTTTTCTTGCTAAAAGCCCTATGTATACCCCAAAATATTCTAACCACGCTTAACGTGGTACGTCACGTGATAACTTTTCAACTAACATCAACCGTGACGTTACTAAGATATCTTAACCATTACGTGCGAAATTTGCTGCATCACAAGCATAGCATGAAATAATCTCAAATCTGAGTAACCACATGCGGAATTTTCTGCATCACATATTATGATGCTAATAAACTATAACTCTTTGCAACTACATGCGGAATTTTCTGCATTTCATTTTGTAGCACACAATCAACTATAAATCTTGGCGACTACGAGCGAAATTTTTTGCATCGCAACATAGCTCACATAACTCTAAATCTAGACGACCACGTGCGAAATTTTCTGCATCGCAACGTAGCGTTAGATAATATCCAACTCTGAGGGTATACTCATGGGATTTGAATCTCTTTCTACTAGGTGTATAAAGCACAAAATCTCTTTTCTATTAAGGTTTTTAACTAAAACTTTATACTCAAGCTTTTCAAAAACAACTTTATTTTTTATTCTCATTTATAATCTAATATGAGGATCTTTTACAAAAAGAACCCGAGTTACATTTTGGGAAAATCATTTACTAAATCTTTTGAACAATAATAATTTGCAATGTAAAATGACATTGAAATAGTATAAGTGATGTAACATGTACCTCGATCTGAAGCAGTTTGAAGAGCGTCAATGAGCCTCTCGTGCTCCCCACTTACATAACACATTCTCATTTAGGTTTTGCTACAATGAGCTACACAAAGCTATACACTGTTTTTAACACAACTCACCTTTCAAAACCTCTTTTTCACTACAACCTTCCCTACTCGATTTTAACTTAATCGAAACTTTTTAATTCCGATTTCCTTGCATAAGTCTCACTCATTATCACCTAGGATCACCCTTATACCCTCGAAATGATGCTCAGAAGCTTGAAACGAAAAATCATATTTTTTGGGACCCTTTGGCCGAATGCATGCTGGGGAGAAATCCCTAGCTTTTCTTCATTCTGTTTTCACTCCAATCATGTCCCTAACTCTCAATTAGGTCATCCGTAAAATAGTTTTGAAAAATTCTAACCATAGAAAGGTGAAACCTATGAAATACCCTTATTTTTCAACACTTTTTCATGCATATTTTTAACTCAAACATACAATAAGCTTAATTCTTTTATATCTAATGTTCTTTCACTCAATTATGATTGAATACATTCATTTCATACATCAAAGAATGCAATTTATATGAAATTTTGTAATGCCATTTAACTAGGTTCTTCATTCTCAACTCATCTCTATACTTTTCTTTTCTCGATTCTAATATTTCTATATCCTTTTCTAACTTCTAATATGCATGAATTAAGGCTCAAAGGAATCAAAACACAATGGAGTCACATACCCCTTTCCTTGGTTGAACCACCCTAACACACACCCCACATGCTACTTTTTCAATTTATGAAGTTATTCTCTCTTAAATATTTCATCAAACACTTTAACTACCATGATTCTTACTTTAAACTTACTTAGATTACAAGTTAGGATTTATCCTACATAAACCCTAGCTTGTCATTCATGCATGGTTTCTTGCAAACTAGGCTTCCTTTACACTTAATTACGATTCTAAGCTTAACTTGAATCAAATCCCATCAAAATTTCACATTAAAACCAACCCCAAATCACCAAAATGTATACATACCCAAATAACATCATATTTGGAGCAAATGATGAAATTTCACCTTGAGTTTTGCTTAAACCTTGTTATTCTAGCTTAGATCAACCCAAAATATGGTTTTCAAGCTTTAAAAATGGCTTGGATTTAGTTTACTCTTCTTCCTTTCTCTTCCTCCTTATTGCCGCCAACTTCCTCTCTTGCTCTCTCAACTCTCTCTCTTTTTTTTTCTAAGTGTTAGTGACTAACTAACACACTAACATATATATATATATATATATATATATCTATATATATAGTTATTACTTGGGTCAATTTGACCATAATGCCCCTTTTTGAGTTATTTTACTAATAACTTCAATTTAATTGAGTATTATGTGCCAATCACTTATATGTATATATATATATACAACTAAATCTAATTAGCCGAAATACCATTTTGCCCCTATTTATGAAAATGACTATTTTGCCCTTTATTGAATTTTCTTATTATAAGTGTCAAACACTTCCTATAACTTCTACTAACGCTTTGATATCACTTACAAGATTATTATTCATAACTTTAACATTTCCATTTCTATATTCTAACTTTTAACATTAGGGAATGACATATCAAGAATAGGGGTTTACAAATAACATAATTGGTTCAAAATGTTTTATCTCATTTGTTGATGATCATACAAGATTAACTTCAATTTTTGTTTATTAAGGAAAAGTGTGAAGTGGAAAATTTTTCAAAAATTTTAATAGCATGATAAAGACACAACTTCAAGAGAAAATTCAAATTTTAAGAATGGATAATGCTAAAGAATTTTTCAGCTCATCCTTAAATGACTATTTATTAGTGGAAGAAATTATACATTATAGTTTTTATGGGAATACTCCTTAACTTAATGGAGTCCCAAAAAGGAAAAGCAAACCTCCTTTTAAGATAGTCAAATCTTTAATGTTTTCTTCAAATGTCCCAAAACATTTTTTAGGAGAAAATGTTCTTACAACAACTTATCTCATCAATAGGTACCACTTAAAGTTTTAAATTTTTAGACTCCATGTCAAGTTTTTCAAAGATTTTACCCTACTAGTCGAATTATCTCTCACATTCCCACTAAAGTATCTGGCTGCACTACTTTTGTGCATATTTGTTCTCAATTTAGGAATAAACTTGATCTTAGGTCAATTAGGTGTATAATTATGGGTTACTTTGTAACCCAGAAAAGGTATAAATGTTACTTCATAGTAACTAAGCATGTCTATGTTACTATGGATCTAACTTTTGTGGAAAACAAACATTTTTACTACAAATAATTTGAAAATGATAAGGGTTAGGAGTTTAAGTTTGCTTGAAGTTACTTTTTATGTATTATCTAGTGAAGTTTATCATGATTTTGCTAGTGATCCAACTAGGAATCAAGAGTCTTGGTCAAATAGGTCACCTAATGAGTTCAAATCACCTATTTTTAAACAAGTGAGTCATCTTATTAGAAAACTCAATTCGAATAAAAAACAACACACCAAAACCAATTGAGTCAATTAAGTGATTCTCCAAAAATTACTGAGCTTGAACCTAAATCAATCCCTTCACACACAACCAAACTAGAGTTAATTGTCAATACTAGGAGAAATAAAGCTAAAAAAAAAAAAGAAGGCCAACAACATCTCAAGTCTAGGCAAGAATCTCCACCAACAGTCCAAGAACCTAACCAAGGCATCCTACTAGAAAGTGTTCAGAGGACAAAACTTGTACAAGGTAGTAAGAATAGTGGTGAAGATAGTGAGTTACCTATTGCATTAAGAAGAAGGATACGAGAATGTAGATCACGACCATTTTACCTTATAAGCAACTATGTCTCTTATAATAAATTGTCATCCAATTTCCTAATGTTTACTGTATCAGTGGTATAGTATCAAAAACAGTCCAAGAATCAATGGGAATACCTGAATGGAAGGCTGCTATTAATGAAGAGCTAAAGCCTGAGAAAAACAACACTTGGGTGATTACTAAACTGCCTGAAGGGAAAATTTCGATGGGTTATAAATAGGGTCTTTACAATCAAACGTAAGGTTCATATGAGTATTAACCATTACAAGGCTCAATAATCCTATAGCATAGATTATCAAGAAACATTTAGACTGATTGAAAAATTGAATTCAATTTAGGTTTAATTGTCTTACCAACGAACTTGGACTGGTCCTTACATCAACTCGATGTAAAGAGTGCTTTTTTAAATGGTGACTTGGATAAAGAGGTGTATATGGAGATTCCTCCATGATGTGAAGGAAAACATAACTCAAATGCAGTCTGCGGTGCGATGAATTTAGTAAGGTAATAAAGAAGTTCAGACACTCACAATGTCAGTCTGACTATACTTTTTTTGTAAAACAATTTGTAAATGGTAAACTTATCATCCTTATAGTTTGTGTAGATTATATTGTTCTCATTTGCAACTTGAAAGAAGAAATTCAGTAATTAAAAGGCTATCTTACGAAGGAGTTTGAGGTCAAGGATTTAGGGAGTTTGAGATACTTCTTGGGTATGGAAATAACTCGTTCAAGGTAAGGTATTTTCATTTTTCAAAGGAAGTACACATTGGATTTGTTAAAGGAGAAGGGGATACTTGACAGTAAGCTAGTAGAAACTCCTATGGACTAGACCACAAAGTTAGGAACCTTGAGAGACAACATACTGGTTGATAAAGGGGGATTTTAGAGTTTGGTTAGTTAGTTAATTTACCTCTCTCACACAAGGTCGGACACTAGCTTTATGGTGACCTCGGTAAGTCAATTTATGAACGATCTAGCTGAAGAACGTCTGAATGCAATGCATAAAATATAAAAATGCCTGAAAATAACACCAAGAAAGGGCTTCTATTTCAAGAGGGGATCTAACCAGAATTTGAAATTTTTTTTGGATACTGATTAAGCAGGTTCAATAGTGGACAGTAGATCTATTTTTAGATTTTACACACGTTTGGGCAACCTAGCGCTAGAAAGAGCAAAAAATAGGTTGTGATCTTAAGAAGCAGTGAAAAGGCAAAGCTGAGGGCCATTACACATGGACCATGTGAAGGTTTATGGCTTAGAAGGCTGCTAGGTGAGTTAAAGATGATAATCAGAGGTCCAACTAGGCTGTTTTATGAAAATAAAGCAATCGTCAACATGGCCAAAGACCTAAACCCAATTCTTTATAATAGAACAAAACATGTCGACTCAGATCCATATTTCATTTCGGAAAAGATAGAGGAAGGAGTCCTAAGCCTAGATATGTTGATCATGCCTAACTTGAAAGGGGTATTAAGAATCATGTTAGTTGATAGTTAGCTAGTAGTTAGGAGAATAAAGTGGTTTTATGTTATCAAAACTCTTAATTTAAGTAACTATGTATCCTTATTTGAGATAAACTCTATAGATAACTTCTTATTTGAATGAGAAGATATCTCTTTAGCTTTTGTGATTAGGATTGTATAAATTAAAATAACTTTCTCATTTAGAAATTAAATGGAATAGAAAGTAGTGTTTATCCTCTCAAAACTCACATAAACAAACTATAATATATCATCCCAATATTTGAGCAATGCAAACAAACAAGGTGATGCATTTGGTTATTACCTAAAATTCTTGGACTCACTTTTGCTACTCGGCTTGCAATCTACCAAGAGTAAAAAAAAATAAATAAATTTCCAACCACTTTTGATAGCTTATTTATTGCTTCTGCAAGAGCTTTACCTAAGAAAAATGCATTCGGTACACTCAAATTATTTATAATAATAATAATAATAAAAACTTCGAAAAGATAAATTTCAAAAAGAAGAATCAAAAAGTGTGTGCAAGTAACATGGAAAAAAGTTTAGGACTATGAATTAATTAAATAATTAACCAATAACTGTAAACAAAACCTTACTTATAAAAATAAATCACAACAATGCTCTAGTGAGGTAGTATAGTGGTAGCATCCCCACTTATCTCTACTCCAAATTGTAGGTTCAAGCGCAATAATGTCTTATGCTTTATGTAAAAAGTGTGAATAGGTCTCTCCCACTACTTGGGAGTAGTCATCCAAACTGTGCTACTAGAGTCTCATACGGGCCAATCTTGATAGTTCTTTGAACCTAAAAATGTATCAGGAAATCTTAAAAAAAAAAAATACAACAAAATTTAAGAATATAATATAAAAATCAAGATCTGGGAAGTTGACAAATGGCAGAGATTAGATCCAATAGAATTCCATGATTGATAGGGAACTAATAGCTACAATGTTCAAAATCTCTTTCTTTCTCTCTCTATGGGGACTCACCCCGAATTCTTTCGACGGGAGTTCCTATAGAGCACCCCGACGGAACTCAGTCAAACCCTCACTTTGGCATGAGACCTCTCTCTCTCTCTCTCAGAGGACTCACCTCGAATTCTCTTTACTAAACCCGACAGAAGTTCCTATAGAACACTCCAATAGAACTCAGTCAAACCTTCACTTTGGCTCGAAAAGGTCCCACAAAGGTACCAATCTCACTTTAAAAACTCTTTTATAGCGGAAATAAATAAAAACCTTTTTCTTTCTTTTAGTGTACATTGCAAAACGGGTTATAAAAATTTTGATAGCATAACGACTGCTTTTTGAAAATGTCACCTTGCAAATTTTAAGGAAAATACTTTGTAGCATGCATATTTCTCAACTACTAGGCCTTAGGCCCTCGTTCTCACAATCAAACCCAAATATGCTTTCAGTTTTAAATCAACTTGAAAATAAAATTATTTACATAAACTTATAATATCCACAAAAATTTAATTTACAAATCATTATTCTCAAAATGATTTATAAACATTCAAAAATAATATTTACAAAAATACAAAGAAGCATGAAATATGATACATGCACAAACATTTAAAAGAATTAAACAAGTATAATAGTATCATGTTCGCAGCCCACCTATACGTCTGATGGAGCGGTGTCTAATTGTTGGCACGTTCCTATATCTGGGGAGGATTTTTCAAAAAACATAAAAATAGAGTGGTGATATATAACTCAGTGAATGGGTAAACTTTTCAAACAATAATTTACTTTCTAAAATATAATAATATCCTCCCAAAATAGTTTTAGAAATTTACAATTTCTTATTAAACTTTATAAAATTAAAAAACTAGTATCAATAAATATTATAACTTTACTCGAAATTTAGTAATAACTTTAGTAAAGCATAAAATACATTGTTTTCTAAAATTCTTTTATTTCTCAACTTTGCACCTACGGATGTACTATTTTTCTTTCGAAAAATAACCAAGGCAATTCAAGAAAACTTGCTCTGTTGTGACGGAATTTCTCATCCCCACTAGACCTCGGGAATACGACCATATGTAGCCGCAGAAGTGAGAAACTCTGGGGTCATGATCCCCTTCCAACATCATACAGTTCTACACTACCACACATGTGTAGAGGGCAACTCACTAACTTAACCCCCCAGTTAATGACTTTCCTAACCAACTTGTCGTACATGCTGGGGTATTTCGATCGAATATACTGGGGATTAGAGTAAACCTTACATTTATAAATCCTTTTACTTTACTAAAGCATTCTTAGTCACATTAGGTATAAAAATAGTTTAAATTTAACTACTATTTTTCTAAGGCAAAAACTTAAATACTTGTAAGTACTCTTAGCATGTATTTAGCTCAACTTATTATTTCACTTTATTTCTAATATATATATATATATATATATACATATTTACAACATAAATGTAAAAAACTTATTTGCATCATGAAAATTATTAACATGCTAAAAATTCAATAGTTCAACTAATTAAATCGGATACTAAAATTCATGCTTGTAAATATAAATCATTGAACAACAAAATTTATAAAAACTTTGAAAATAACCACACTCACAACTTTATTCGAACTAGCATACCACTCATCCGAGTCTTTCTTTCGCTTTTCTTAATCAGAACTCCTCTTGCACTTAGTATACCATAATTCCCATTTAGAATTTACTCATATTAATATAGAATTCATCACCTAAATTACTTAAAACCATAACCAATTCACCCGAAATCAAAAGTAAATCATCAAATATACTTTAATTCATTTACTTGACATAAACTTTCTCTAACTTTCTAGCATGCTTTTCCTTGCAACTTCTTAATTCCAACCTACTCAATTACATGTATAAACAAATTATAACTCATCCCATAAATTAAACAACTATTTGCACATTGATTACCCCCTTTGGCCAAAACACATATCCTTACTCATCCATCAATTCTCTTTTCAATTTCTTGATTTAAATCACATTACAACCTAGCTAAACTTTATGTAATTACCTCAAAATATCACAATCAACTCATGTGCACATTATTTCCATTTTCGCCAAACTCATACACAAATCAAACCCAAGCTTTTTTTTTTTTTTTTTTTTTTCATTCCAATGATACATATCAACTTAAAATTATATCAAATATCATATAATTTCATCAAATATCAAAAATCCATTCAATCACATATAAAGCTAGCTTTGGCTGAACATCATCCCTAATGGATCCAATATATTTTCTTCCATTTCATGGTCATCAAACACATTAAAGTCACACCCTAATTCATCTAATACCTAATAGCAACTCAATTGAAATTTTTCTTAAAAAAATCATATAAACCCTAAATTATCTCACTAGTTTGCTTGCCAACTTGCTTCCTTTGTAATTCTTTTCAATCCCAAGCTCAAATACAAGTTAATCAACCTTTAATCACACCAAAATTCCACAAATATATCAAATCATCACACATCCATGAAAACCCATGAAAATTCCATGTAAATCAACACTAAAATTAATTACTTACCACTTAATCTTTACTTTTCTTGTTCAATCTTCTTTCCTAACACTTATCTTGTGAAATCAAATGAATTTGGCATACAAAATTGGTTGAAAACCCTCTTGATCTTCTTCCCCTTTGCTCGGCCGAATTATGCTCTTCTTCTTTCTTCTTTTTGTCGTCCAAATGATGTCTTGGAATAGTCATCCATTAGCTTTATGTAATTTTAAATTGGTTTGACTAAAATGCCTCTCATTAATTCATCAATTGACCAGTAAATCCTTTAATTAATTTTACCAAAGTGCTCTTAATTATTGCTCATGATGATTCATCCATCCAAGGACAATTTAGTAATTTAGTCATTAAACTATTAATACTCTTTTTAATGCATGCCAACTATCACCCATTAATTCCATAATTTAATTTGATATGTCACTCTTCCATTGGTTCATTTCACATAACGTAGATTATGTTTCTTACTCAAGTTCTTTTCATATAATGCTCACACCAAATCCATGTATTATTTGAGCTTGAAATGACCATTTTGCCTTTAATGTAATTAATTATCATTCGCACTCAAATAAATTCTAAAAATATTTCATAATCATCATATACTCAAATTGACTATGGAATACTCTAATTAGGTATAAAACCCCTCAATCTCATACTTTAAAAAATTCGAATGAGTGTTAAACCACTAATACCCTTATTTCTCAAAAAGAGTATTTTCATCAATTACTTTCGGATCACTTAAAACTTATTCGAATGAACTCATTTTCGATCTGTTTTAGTTTTTAATAACTTTAATTCCTATTCCGAGACTTTTAGTTCTGAGGCCTACTTTCCAAAAAGTTACTATTTACACAGACACTATCGAAAATACCATTCACCGAAAAATTATTTTTTTCATGCAAATGACACCTAGGGTTCCACACACACACACACACACACTCTCTCTCTCTCTCCATTATACAAGACAAGCAAAAACCATACAGACCATACTAGGTTCATGTTTTCTTTGTGGATGGACATAACATAAGATGCTTCATGATTTCTAAGCGATGATTATTCTAAGTTGACATTTCAAATACTTTCTAACCCTAACGATAGTCAACTTGATGGAATTCTACATGCCAAAATAGGTCTCTGCTTTCTTAGTTAAGGCTCTTTTCAAATCAATAGGTCTTTGCCATTCTTTTTTAAATCTCAAATTAACCAAAAATAAAATAAAATAATTGATGAGACCAAGATACTTGAAACCGATCTCAATATTCATGATCTCAAGTAAATCTTATTAACATAACCTATTGAAATCAAGTAAATCTTAGTGATAAATAAAGTCGATTTCTAGACTAAACCTAAATAGCTTCGACTATGATTGAGAATGCTTTATTTTAGAGTGAAAGTGAAACCAATTACAAACTGAGAATGAGAAAATCGAAAATCAAAATCTACTGTTGTAAACAAACCTGTCAATTCCTTCTCTCATCCCCCTTTTCTCCTTTCCCCCTCCAAAATTTTAGGGTTTCATTAAACTAAGAATAAGAAAATTGAGTCAAGGGTAAAGAGAAAATCAAAGGCTCAAGAACAAAAAGGATATCTGATGATTTTTGTTAAGTTAGTAATTATTAATATTATGTGCCTAATTTACCTATTACTTATGATATTGTGCAGAATTGGTACTTTATTTAATTTTGTGTTTTTGTGTTTAAATTTAAGTTTTGAGAATAAAATAATGGAAATGATGGATTTTCAGAATTAATTTTAGCGGAACGAAACTAAAGATTTGACCAAAAGAGCTCACAGTGTGACAATTATGTTGAAACAACATAAATGGATCTGTTCTGTTTTAGCTTAAGAGTAAATCGCGAAAGGTGAAAGTTAAATTGTAATTTTTGCAAAAGCATAGGGCACATTTTGAAAGTAAAGGGGTTAATTGGTAATTGATTAAGAAAGGTGCAATTTTATAAAGTTCAGCCTAATTGTAATTTTTCCAAAAGCATAAGGCACAAGCTGCCACTTACATCTGTGAGACACATAAAAGGAACATGCGTCCCAGAAGCCAAGGCTCATAGTGTTGGTCACGTTGGTGGATTTATGTGGTGAGAGGCAAGACTATAGGCCATGGAGAGCTATGTGGTATAGGTCGTAGTTGTGTAAAGCATTATGGGCCTTGGTTGTGCAAGGTGTTCTAAGTCACGGGCTTTACGAAGAAAACTAGCAAACCAAGGCCTGCAAACACATGTTTAGCTCAATAATTGGATTAGGCATATTTCGTAAATATTTCAAGTAATATTCTTTAACAGATTCCTCAAATCAGCCTATATGTAGAAGCTCATTCTGCACCATTTAAAGGAAACAGAAGGCAGAGAAGCAAGAGTAAAGATCAAGGCTTCCAGTTTTATCTTTCTTCCTTATTTTATTTTGTTTATTTATTTTAAAGTCATAAATAGTTATTTTTCTTGTTAGTTAGAGTTGAATTGAAGCTCTTAAAACATTAGTTCAATCCGATATCATTTTTAATAAAGTTTATTATTTTTGCAATGTTAATTATATCGTATTTATTTGTTTTTTTGATTAGCCATTTTAGGAGCATATTTATAGGATTATGTTGAAAGAATATAAACCGCATGCCAAATAGGGATATTTTTTGTTTATAACAATCAATTAATTATGAGCCAGTTAAGAGATTATTTATTCATAAACATCTAGGATAGACGCCATAGTATAGGGTTTATGTGATGTTCATATTATTTTTGCTCTTAGTACATAGATTTTAATTAGTAAACCAAAGTAGATGCTATGCTAGATTATTAAGTAAACATCATACTAGATTATAATTAGAAATACAGACATCTGCACAGACATCATGAGGTTTATATACAATCTAAGAAAGAATTAATATAATATTTGGCATGATCATTACTTTGTTGTGAATGTCTTCATCATGCATTGATATAACTTTTTCTCTATTAATTTATTTAATGGATTTCTCAAATGGTACACACCTTACATTCCCTATGTACTTAAGCCCTCAGGTCATAAGTTCGAGCGAGTGTGAGAGGTGAGTGAAACCCTTGAAATGAGGGGACAGTACCTGCCACATGACGAGCCTCCGAGAGGTGGTGTGGCCGGCCTGCCAAGACCGTGAGGTAGGCCGTTACATAAAAATGTGTCTCTTTATGTAATGGCCCTGCCTCATGGTCTTGGCAGGCCGGCCACGCTGTCTCTCGGGGATTCGCCATGTAGCAGGTACTGTCCCCTCCCTTCAGGGGTTTTACTTGCCTCTCACACCCGCTCGAACCTATAACCTGAGGGCTTAAGTACATAGGTAATATAAGGTGTGTACCGTCTGAGATGGGAATGCAAAGTGTGTACCTTCAAGTCATGGGTTCGAGTGTGTGTGAGAGGCGAGTAAAACCCCTAGAGAGAGAGGACAGTAACTGCCACGCAGCGAGCCCCCGAGAGGTGGCGTGGCCGACCTGCCAAGACAGTTAGGCAAGACCATTACAGATTAAATAATTGTTTAGTAGTAGATAAAATGTTTTAGCTAAGTTTCTCTCATTGATTTTAATTAATTTAGTTTTGTACAATAATTTAATTTAAATTCTTGAAATTCAATCTGAAAACTTATTTTATTTTATTTTATTGTTCTTTAATTTAGATTTTAAATAAACTTAAAATTAAGAGTAAGTTAATAACTCCTTGTAGGATCGACTCTTACTTCTTGTTATGCTCAATTAAACGATTTGTGCACTTACAAGATTTTTAATAAATTTATTTTTTAAATTTGAAACCAACAATTTTCCCTCATGTAGATTTTATAATCAAATATCCATCATGAGAAATTTTGTGCTCCCAAATCAAATATATCCATTATAGGCAAGTTTTGTGCTCCCTTATTAAGTATCTATCACAGATTACTTTTATGCCCTATAATCAAATATCCATCAAGGGTTGTGCTTGATACAAAACATACATCACGGGCCAACAAAGGCCCGTGATGGAGAATTTTAAATGGGCATATCCACCACGGGCTTTTAAAAGTTGTGATTAATACATTTTTCTAACATGGGCCATTTGAAAATAGAATTTTTTATAATAAATGCCAACATCAAGAGTAAGTAAACTAATAGAAAAAAAAAAAATTTCCTCAACCATTTTTTGTGCCATATCTATAAGACCTCTAATTTTGAAAATTCAATGTCAGAGCATACGACTGCAATATAATTCTCAAGTTAATCTTTAAGTATCAAGAGTTTAATCGAAGAAAAGTTTTTTGATAAAATTGAGCAAGTTGAATAAGTTTTTGTTTGTCAACTATATGAAATTGATCTCTTGGACTAAGACATGCAACATAAAGAAGTAACTCAATAGTTGTCCCCAGAAACTGATTGTTTAGAAGGTGACTTAATAAAATAAAGCCAACAATTTTGATTGGCTTAAATGGAGGTTAGCATGAAGAAATTTTTTTTATATTAAATAAAGCATCCTTAATAGTGAAGTATTGTTCACCATCATTGCCTATTTGATTTGTACAGTCATACATTGCTTATAAATAGGCAATTGTGCTTAGTTAATTTATGTCCTAGTCTCAATTAAATCGAGAGCTTTCTTTTCTTCATTTTGTAGTTCTCTCCTAAAATTTTAGAGAAAAATTTTAATTTTGTTGATAAAATCCTTATAGTCATAGTCAGTGGATGTTTCCCTTAAATTAAGGGTTTTACCATATATTTTTTGTCAAATATTTTTATGTTTTATTTTACTTTAATTTTCTTTGAATATTAATTTTGATTTCATAATTACATTGAGATTATAATAGTATCGGTTGTTATAATAATTTTTAATATGGAGCTCTTTTAGATATTTAGTTAGAATAATCATATCAGAATGACAAAAATATTCTCTTTTTATTAAAGTTGACAAATATTTGACCAACGATAATGACTAAATTGAAGCGTTTTCGAAACATGCAAAATGTGTACGTTTGGCACAACTTATGTACTGTTAAAAAATACATTTTAATGTTCAAAACTCTACTTGATTTTTTTTTTGTGCCGTTTGGTTGTCATCTCAAATTTTGAGTTTTTACAAGTAGATTTTTGAAGCTTTTTTAAAATATAAAAATGTCTAAAATACCCCTATAATATTTTATTAATCTCACTATACCCTTAAAACAAAATGATTACCGTAAATAATGTTGTGCACAATTTTTAAACAATTCACGTGTTGTAAACAAAGTGTGAGTAACTAGGACCCATTCAACTCTACAACCATTTTTTTTTATTGAAGATGACTTACAAAGCATAAAATGAATTTAAATATTGATGAAACAGACATACGGTTAACATTTCTATATTAGCAAATCAACTATTGTATATATATAAACTGTAAATTATTACTAAGATCTAACATATGCAAATGTGCTTATATGGAAATCCAAGCATGTAGAATGTATAAATACATAGATTGTAAAACCCAAAACCGCGTTCATCGGAGGGCGAAATATTTTTCCGATGGATCGCGTCCGATCGGAAAAATATAAATATCGAGTCCGAAAATAATTGGAATAATTATTTTCGCTTTAGAGAAATAAATTCGAGTTCACGAAGACGGGTTCGGAATTTATTTATTATTCCAAAGGCGAAAGCGATTAAAAAGCAAGAATGCATGAAATCCAATAAAGGGAATGCATGTGTGTGACACGTGTCACACATGCATTGGATGATGAAAAAAAAAAAAAAAAGAAAAAAAAAAGAAGAAGGAAACAATATCATAGTTAAACAAACGGTAACTCATTATGCATTCAAAAACAAAACCGAAATCATCATTCGGTCAACAAAAATTTTTATTATTTTATTCATTCCAAAACCGAATCCAAGCCAACAATCCGTCAACTTCTTCTAAACCAATTTCAAAAGCAAAAGGAGAAGTGAAGCAAGCAAGAAGAAGGAAACGGTCAAGTAAGGGAGTGAACCGTGAGCCAAGAGAGAGAGAGACCGAGAAGGGAGAGTGAGCTAGATTGTGCAAGCTGCTGCCCGTGCATGCAAGCTGGAGGAAGTTAGTTTGAGGTAGTGCTGCTGTCCGTGACTTTCAGCAAGGAGAAAGTGAAGATCTCGAGCTGGAACTGTTTTGATGCTGGCATAAAGCTGAAGCTGTTGAACCAGGTGCTGCAACGTGAAACAAGAGCAGCAGCTGTTCGTGGAAGAAGAAAATGAGCATGAGCTGAGCGGTGAAGAATAGGAGAAGAAGTGCTGTTCGAGGAAGCTAGAAGCAACCAGATCTGGACGTGATCTGGTGCATGCAAGGAAGAAGGAAGCGCGGGCAGAAGCTAGCTGGTGCAACCCGTGAAAAGAGAAAAGAAGCTGCTGCTGGAGGCGTGGAAGTACTGCTGTCGTCCTCGCTGCTGCTGGCGTAAAACTTCTACTGCACTGGCGTGAAGGTTGCTGCCAACAGCTGCTGTCACCGTCCCCAAGAGTTGCTGCCGTGCTGCCTTTGCTGTCTGGACGTGAAGGTGGTTGCTGCTGACGTGAAGTACAGCTGCTGCCATTGTCGCCGGTGAGAAGCTGCTGGCGTGAAGGAGTAGTTGCTGCTTGGACTGAAGAGCTGAGGAAGCTTGCTGCCATGAGTGCTGTCGCCATGCAGTCTTGCTGCCGTCGCTGAGCTTGCTGTCACCAAGTTCTGTCGCCGTGCTATTCTGCTGCCTGGTGCTGCACAAGTTGACAGCTGCTATTTTTCAAATCCAGTTGATGCAAGGAGAAGACAAGAGCAGATCTGAATCATCTAGGCACATGCAAAATCAGATTTGAGACTTTCTGCCCTTGCATGCAAGCTGAGGAGATTCTGCCAAGTTGAAGCTATCGTGAGTTGTCCAAGCTGCCGTTGTCCAAGCTGTTGAGCAATTGTTAAGACTAATCAGTATTCAGACCTAAAAGGAAGCAAAGCAAGTGAAGTCAGTGGCTGGTAGAAGAAGAAACTTGCTGCCACGAGTGTTTTCGTCGTCGTCGCAATTGCTCGAAAGTTGTTTCGAAGCGAAACTAATAAGGTAAGTGCTGCCCCATTTCCATTTTGAAAGTGTTTTGAGTAATTGGTGAGCATCCATGTGATTAGAGTTAAGATAAATTGATGATAATATGTTTGGGTTAGGATTGGGAACCTCGTTAGTGCAGAGGTTCGTTCGTTGATGTTGCGATTGTGTTTTTATCATCAATCGTGCTCGTTGTGTTTTGTTTATGGACTGTTATGAGATGTGTAGGGGCTGTCGAAATATGTTTTTAGTTTCGCGTTCGTTGTCGTGGAAAATAGATAGTATTCGAGTGTTTTAAAATATCGGATATTCATTTGGTTAGTTAGAAATTATTTCCGAGCGTTTCGGTTGGATTTTTCTACGAATGCGAGCGTTATTAGTTTATGATTTTGTTGTCGATTATAAAAAGATTGGGAATGTTATCTCGCTGCCCCGAGATTTTTATTAAGCTGTTAAAGTACTTAAGTTGAAGTTTGGATAATTTTTCAATCGCGCGAAACGCGTAAAATCGATAAATCGCGATAATTAGTGAAATCGCGTAAGCTTTAAGTTCGTCGTTTAATTTCGAATCTTTTGTTTAGTGAATTCATTAAAATCTGAATTTTTATGATGTTACATTAGATTCGAATGACATAGTTGTCGATTCTATAATCGCAAAGTTTCGAATATTTTCTAGTCACGATAACGAATTGGGTTGAAATAGTTTTCGCATGCGAATATGAGGTTTCCGTTTTGTTATCGTGTGAGGATAGTCATTTGGATTATTGTGCTTATAAATCCTCCTATGGTTTAAAGTTTAGTTGCGCACGAGTTATGTTTTAACGACATCTCGATCGAAATCAATTGTAGGTGAATCGAGAATCGAACGAGAGCCGTAACGGGAAGTGGTGATAAGTAATTTGGAAGCAAGTTGTGAGTGTAGATTTTTAAAAGTTTTCATACATTCTATTATTGAATGCAATTACTTTTAGCAAGTTAAATGTTTTGAGCTTTGAGTAAGAGTTTATAGTTTTCAGTAAATTGATTATAAATGCATGTATATTTTAAATAAGCTATGCTTTGAATATGGTTATATTCTTCAGTAAAGTAATTGAGTAAGTTGAAATTATATACATGCATAGAGATAATATTTGTGAAAGTTAATTTTTGCGATATTATAGCATATTGCCGAGATTTCATTTTATATATGCCTATGGTTTACCCTAGCCCCTAAGATTACACCCGGCCGAAAGTATTCCATACGTGTACGGTAGTTGGGGGGAGTTACTAACTTTGGGGGGATCGAGTCTGTCAGTCACCCTCTGCACGTATGGGATAGTGTAGATCTGCCTGATGTTGGAGGGATTCGCGATCCCAGAGTTGTATCCACATCTGCGACTACACATGGTGAGAGTTCCCCTATCCTAGTGGCATGTTTTCGCACCGTCACGAAGGACAAGATTTCCCTGGGTTGCCAGATAAGGCTAGTAAGAAAAGTAAGAAGAGTTTTAAGAAAAGTTTGATAAATAACTTTCATAGTTTTTTAACGAGTTTACAGTTTTCAGGAAAAGTAAGTAAGTAATAGTTTTCCAATCTATTTTTGGGAGGAATAGTATTTTAAGCAAAAGTATAGTTTGTGATAAACTTACCCACTCACTGAGTTATTCTCACCACTGTTTTCCTGTTTTCTTTAAAATCCTCCCTCAGGTGCAGGTGCGAGTAGCGCGGTTGACGTATCTCCTTCGGACGGACAGGCCAGTTAGACACGCGTGACCAGATTGCACTATTTTCTAGCATAACATCATGTATTGTATTTACTATCATTTTCCAGATTCTCTAGTTTTGAAAAATATTATTTTGAGTTAAGGATTTTATGTAAATATCATGCATGTCGTTTATAAGATTTATTCAAGTTACTTCCGCTTAATTGCATGATTATGAGTTTGAAAATGGCCGGAGGCCTATTGATTATAGAAATTGTTTGTGAATACAATTATACAGGTTTTATGAGATATTTTACAGGGTGGAATTTTAGAAAAACAGTCGTTGTGCTGCCGGTTTTCTGTGAAAATCCTATTTTCTTAAAGTTATTTTCAACGAACAAAATTCCCACTCTTTTTCAGAATCAAAAGGATTTCAAGTATTTTAGCAAAGAAAAGAGGCTTAGCTTCACGTGAACTTTCCAGTCAGAGCAGATCTCGACTGGGGAGCCACCGTGGGGTTGCCGGGCAGGTCGCCTAGTTAGTAGTTAGAAAGGGGCCTGTCAACGTTGGTATCAGAGCAAAGATTTTAAATGCATTACATGATTTATAAACATTTACATAGTAAATTTTTCAAACCTCATACATTTTATGACTAAGTATCTGGTTCAAGTGCAGTGAGTCATGCGTCGCGTCAGTCGTCCGCGTAAAAGGAGAGCCGCTGAAAATGCTCCACCTCTTGCTCCAGAAATAAGGGAGCAAGTAAATGAGTCCGTCAATGATCCTCAGCCAGGGGTTCCAGTTGAGCCACCAGTAGTAGAACCTGAGCAGGATCCGATCGAGAGATTAGCCCAGGTTATCCAAGGGCTAAGGCCTCGTGCACCAAGCGCCACCGTTGAGAGGGCAAGGAAACTTGGTGCCGATGCTTTTGACGGAACGGGTGGTCCAGAAATTGCAACAGAGTGGTTGGATAATACTGAAAGAGTGTTGGAACAGATGGAATGTACCGATCTCCAAAAGGTGTCAATTGCTTCATTCTTACTTCGAGCGTCAGCTAGAGATTGGTGGGATTCCGTCAAGCGAAGAGCAATCGAACAAGTCACATGGGAAAAGTTCAAAGAAGAGTTTAATGAGAAATTTTACCCCAGGGCATACAAAGACGCAAAGATTGAGGAGTTTTACAGTCTTGTACAGGGTAACATGACAGTGGAAGAGTATGAGAAGAAGTTTACTGAATTGTCTCGAGTGGCACCATTTATAGTTAATGATGAGTTAAACAAGTGCCATAAGTTTGTTCAGGGCTTGAATCCGAAAATCAAGGCATATGTGGTAGCTGCAGAGCATAGAGAGTATGGGCGGTTAGTTGAAGCAGCTTTGAGGGTAGAAAGGACAACAATAGGTGACAAAGAGCAGGCACAGAAATCAAAGCGCAGTCAGGGGTCAGGTTGGTATTCAGGAGGCTTCAGCAAGGCACCGAAAACTGGTGACAAGTCTAGATAGTTAGGTAGCAAACAGCGAAGTTAGGGAGCCGCGTCTAGTCAGAGTTCAGTCAAACCTCCATCAGGACCCCAAAGCAGAGGTAATACTCAAAGCATAGAGCCGTGTAGGAAATGCAACAGGGCACACCGAGGAGAGTGTCATATGGGTATCACTGGATGTTATCGTTGTGGTAAAGAGGGACATTATATGTCTGAGTGTCCGCAGAGAACAAGAGGAGCCAGTGGGTCGAGACCGTATACTCAAGGGCAGTTTAGCGGGGGTCAGTCACAGGATCAGCGAGGTCCACAGATGAGAGGACCAGGGACTACAGTTCAATCCGGAAGAGGTGCTGGGAGAGGTTTACCACCCAGAGGACAATCAGGGAGACCTCGTACTCAAGCCAGGGTGTTCGTAGTAACGCAGCAAGATGCTGAAGCTACACCAGAGGTGGTGACAGGTACTGTAATAGTTTTCAACTCTAATGCTCATGTTTTAATAGACCCTGGTGCTACGCATTCTTTTGTTTCTAAAAGTTTTGCAAGGCATGTTAATATGAAGTTAAAACCCTTAGAGTGCGATATGATAGTAGCTACTCCTACCGGAGATTCCTTAGTAGCAGAGAGTGTTTGTAGAGATTGTGATATTGTACTTGGGGGTAGATCCTTTCCAGTTAGTTTGCTGTTGTTGGATCTATGTGATTTCGACATTATATTGGGTATGGACTGGTTAGCTATGCATCATGCCGTAGTGGATTGTTTTCAGAAAGAAGTCAAGTTTAGTTCAGTTGGAGAGTCAGATGTAGTATTCCGAGGAGAGCGTAAAATGCTTCCATCCCGTATCATATCAGCCATGACCGCTAGAAGAATGTTAAAGAAGCAATGTGCAGGTTATTTGGCTTATGTGATAGATTCGTCCGAGCGGGAGACTCAGCTAGAAGATATTCCTGTGGTTGCAGAGTTTTCTGATGTGTTTCCAGAAGATCTTCCAGGTTTACCTCCGGATAGAGATATTGAATTTGAGATTAATCTGATGCCGGGAACAGCACCAATTTCCAAAGCACCGTACAGGATGGCACCTCCAGAGTTGAAGGAATTGAAGGTTCAGTTGGAAGAATTGGTAAACAAGGGTTTTGTTAGATCCAGTGTATCTCCTTGGGGAGCACCAGTGCTCTTTGTTAAAAAGAAAGATGGAAGTATGAGATTGTGCATTGATTACCGGGAATTGAATAAGGTGACTATTCGGAATCAATATCCTTTACCGAGGATCGACGATCTGTTCGATCAGTTGCAAGGTGCAAGGTTGTTTTCTAAGATAGATCTGAGATCAGGGTACCATCAGTTGAAGATCAAGGGAGATGATATTCCAAAGACTGCCTTCAGGACGCGTTATGGACATTATGAATTCTTGGTTATGCCTTTCGGGCTAACCAATGCCCCAGCAGCATTCATGGCATTGATGAATCGTGTGTTCCATGAATTTTTAGATAAGTTCGTCATAGTGTTCATTGACGATATATTGGTATATTCGGGCAGTAGGGAAGAACATGCTAAACATCTGAGATTAGTTTTACAGACGTTAAGAGAGCAGCAATTGTATGCCAAGTTCAACAAGTGTCAGTTCTGGTTGAATGAAGTTTCATTTTTAGGCCATGTGGTTTCAGCTGATGGGATTAGTGTTGATCCTCAAAAGATTGAAGCGATTGTGAACTGGAAACCGCCTACAACCGTAACTGAAGTTCGGAGTTTCTTAGGTTTGGCAGGTTATTATAGGAAATTTGTCGAAGGATTTTCTAAGATTGCCATTCCTTTGACGAAGCTCACCAGAAAGGAAGCAAAGTTTGAGTGGTCAGAAGCCTGTCAGAAGAATTTCGATGAATTAAAGACAAAATTGACCACAGCTCCAGTGCTTACTCTTCCTTCAGGAAATGAAGGCTTTGTTGTGTACAGTGATGCTTCAAGGCAAGGTTTGGGTTGTGTTTTAATGCAAAATGGAAAGGTGGTAGCTTATGCTTCTAGGCAATTAAAGAAGCACGAGCAGAATTACCCAACCCATGATCTAGAGTTAGCCGCAGTAATTTTTGCACTTAGGATTTGGAGGCATTACTTGTATGGAGTTCGATGTCAGATATTTACAGATCATAAGAGCCTTCAGTATTTGTTCTCACAGAAAGAGTTGAATATGAGACAGAGGAGATGGTTAGAGCTGCTCAAGGATTATGATTGCACCATAGAGTACCATCCCGGAAAAGCAAATGTAGTAGCCGATGCCTTGAGTAGGAGACCCTCCAGCTCAGTAGCTCATTTAAGAACTGGGTATCTTCCATTGTTAGTAGAGATGAGATCTTTGGGAGTTAATTTGGAAGTAGGAAATTCAGGTACATTGTTAGCTACTTTTCAAGTTCGACCGGTACTCGTGGATAGAATCCGAGAGTTACAGATTCAGGATCCTCAATTAGTCAAGATCAGACAGGAAGTAGAGTCAGGCCAACAGGGAGACTTCTCAGTCAGGGATGATGGTACGTTGAGGATGAGACAGAGACTATGTGTTCCAAATGTGACGGAACTAAAGAAAGAAATTTTAGATGAAGCTCACTCCTCAGCATACGCTATGCATCCGGGAAGTACGAAAATGTATCATACCTTGAAAGAGCATTACTGGTGGAAAGGTATGAAGAGAGAGATAGCTGAATTTGTGTCAAGATGTTTGATTTGTCAGCAGGTGAAAGCCGAGCACCAGAGGCCATCAGGACTTCTTCAGCCACTTCCCATTCCGGAGTGGAAATGGGAGCGTATTACTATGGATTTTGTGGTAGGATTTCCTCGGAGTCGAAATGGTTATGACAGTATTTGGGTAATAGTAGATCGACTTACGAAGTCAGCTCATTTCCTACCTATCAGAAGTACTTATTCCCTGGACAGATTGGCTAAGTTGTATGTTGATGAGATCGTGAGATTACATGGGGCTCCAGTGTCGATCGTATCAGATAGAGATCCGAGATTTACATCCCGATTTTGGCCTAGCCTCCAGAAAGCATTAGGTACTCAATTACATTTCAGTACAGCATTTCATCCGCAGACAGATGGTCAGTCTGAGCGTACTATTCAGACTTTAGAGGATATGCTCAGATCTTGTGTGATAGAGTTCGAAGGAAGTTGGGATTCTCATCTGTCCTTAATCGAGTTTGCCTATAATAACAGCTATCAGGCTAGTATCGGTATGGCACCGTATGAAGCACTTTATGGAAGACGGTGTAGGACACCGATATGTTGGGATGAGATGGGCGAGAGAAAGTTGATTGGACCCGAGCTTGTTCAGATGACTACAGATAAAATCAAAGTTATTCGGGACAATCTGAAGATAGCCCAGGATCGTCAGAAAAGTTACGCAGATAAGCGTAGGAAGGATTTGGAGTTCCAGGTCGGGGATAAGGTGTTCCTACGGATATCTCCATGGAAAGGAATAATTCGTTTTGGGAAGCGAGGTAAGTTAAGCCCTCGGTATATCGGTCCCTATGAAGTGATTGGCAGAGTAGGTGAGGTAGCATATCGACTTGAACTGCCAGTAGAACTTTCCAGGATCCATAATGTATTTCATGTCTCGATGCTCCGTAAGTATATAGCAGATCCTTCGCACGTGTTGTCAGAGCAGCCAATGGAACTCAAGGAGAACCTATCTTATGAGGAGACCCCAGTTCAGATTCTTGATAGGAGAGATCAGGTTCTTCGCAGTAAAGTTATTCCGTTGGTTAAAGTGTTGTGGAGGAATCATGCAGTGGAAGAGGCCACGTGGGAGCACGAGGAGCAGATGCGCAGTCAGTATCCGCATCTTTTCGATACAAGTAAGTATCCTCAGTTATTCGAGTTGTGAATTTTTTTTTAATTCAAGAAAGTATTGAATATGTTTGATAAATTCTAGTGCTGAAATGCATTGCATGAAAGATGTGTAAATTTCGAGGACGAAATTTTTATAAGGAGGGGTGAATTGTAAAACCCAAAACCGCGTTCATCGGAGGGCGAAATATTTTTTCGATGGATCGCGTCCGATCGAAAAAATATAAATATCGAGTCCGAAAATAATTGGAATAATTATTTTCGCTTTAGAGAAATAAATTCGAGTTCACGAAGACGGGTTCGGAATTTATTTATTATTCCAAAGGCGAAAGCGATTAAAAAGCAAGAATGCATGAAATCCAATAAAGGGAATGCATGTGTGTGACACGTGTCACACATGCATTGGATGATGAAAAAAAAAAAAAAAGAAAAAAAAAAAAGAAGAAGGAAACAATATCATAGTTAAACAAACGGTAACTCATTATGCATTCAAAAACAAAACCGAAATCATCATTCGGTCAACAAAAATTTTTATTATTTTATTCATTCCAAAACCGAATCCAAGCCAACAATCCGTCAACTTCTTCTAAACCAATTTCAAAAGCAAAAGGAGAAGTGAAGCAAGCAAGAAGAAGGAAACGGTCAAGTAAGGGAGTGAACCGTGAGCCAAGAGAGAGAGAGACCGAGAAGGGAGAGTGAGCTAGATTGTGCAAGCTGCTGCCCGTGCATGCAAGCTGGAGGAAGTTAGTTTGAGGTAGTGCTGCTGTCCGTGACTTTCAGCAAGGAGAAAGTGAAGATCTCGAGCTGGAACTGTTTTGATGCTGGCATAAAGCTGAAGCTGTTGAACCAGGTGCTGCAACGTGAAACAAGAGCAGCAGCTGTTCGTGGAAGAAGAAAATGAGCATGAGCTGAGCGGTGAAGAATAGGAGAAGAAGTGCTGTTCGAGGAAGCTAGAAGCAACCAGATCTGGACGTGATCTGGTGCATGCAAGGAAGAAGGAAGCGCGGGCAGAAGCTAGCTGGTGCAACCCGTGAAAAGAGAAAAGAAGCTGCTGCTGGAGGCGTGGAAGTACTGCTGTCGTCCTCGCTGCTGCTGGCGTAAAACTTCTACTGCACTGGCGTGAAGGTTGCTGCCAACAGCTGCTGTCACCGTCCCCAAGAGTTGCTGCCGTGCTGCCTTTGCTGTCTGGACGTGAAGGTGGTTGCTGCTGACGTGAAGTACAGCTGCTGCCATTGTCGCCGGTGAGAAGCTGCTGGCGTGAAGGAGTAGTTGCTGCTTGGACTGAAGAGCTGAGGAAGCTTGCTGCCATGAGTGCTGTCGCCATGCAGTCTTGCTGCCGTCGCTGAGCTTGCTGTCACCAAGTTCTGTCGCCGTGCTGTTCTGCTGCCTGGTGCTGCACAAGTTGACAGCTGCTATTTTTCAAATCCAGTTGATGCAAGGAGAAGACAAGAGCAGATCTGAATCATCTAGGCACATGCAAAATCAGATTTGAGACTTTCTGCCCTTGCATGCAAGCTGAGGAGATTCTGCCAAGTTGAAGCTATCGTGAGTTGTCCAAGCTGCCGTTGTCCAAGCTGTTGAGCAATTGTTAAGACTAATCAGTATTCAGACCTAAAAGGAAGCAAAGCAAGTGAAGTCAGTGGCTGGTGGAAGAAGAAACTTGCTGCCACGAGTGTTTTCGTCGTGGTCGCAATTGCTCGAAAGTTGTTTCGAAGCGAAACTAATAAGGTAAGTGCTGCCCCATTTCCATTTTGAAAGTGTTTTGAGTAATTGGTGAGCATCCATGTGATTAGAGTTAAGATAAATTGATGATAATATGTTTGGGTTAGGATTGGGAACCTCGTTAGTGCAGAGGTTCGTTCGTTGATGTTGCGATTGTGTTTTTATCATCAATCGTGCTCGTTGTGTTTTGTTTATGGACTGTTATGAGATGTGTAGGGGCTGTCGAAATATGTTTTTAGTTTCGCGTTCGTTGTCGTGGAAAATAGATAGTATTCGAGTGTTTTAAAATATCGGATATTCATTTGGTTAGTTAGAAATTATTTCCGAGCGTTGCGGTTGGATTTTTCTACGAATGCGAGCGTTATTAGTTTATGATTTTGTTGTCGATTATAAAAAGATTGGGAATGTTATCTCGCTGCCCCGAGATTTTTATTAAGCTGTTAAAGTACTTAAGTTGAAGTTTGGATAATTTTTCAATCGCGCGAAACGCGTAAAATCGATAAATCGCGATAATTAGTGAAATCGCGTAAGCTTTAAGTTCGTCGTTTAATTTCGAATCTTTTGTTTAGTGAATTCATTAAAATCTGAATTTTTATGATGTTACATTAGATTCGAATGACATAGTTGTCGATTCTATAATCGCAAAGTTTCGAATATTTTCTAGTCACGATAACGAATTGGGTTGAAATAGTTTTCGCATGCGAATATGAGGTTTCCGTTTTGTTATCGTGTGAGGATAGTCATTTGGATTATTGTGCTTATAAATCCTCCTATGGTTTAAAGTTTAGTTGCGCACGAGTTATGTTTTAACGACATCTCGATCGAAATCAATTGTAGGTGAATCGAGAATCGAACGAGAGCCGTAACGGGAAGTGGTGATAAGTAATTTGGAAGCAAGTTGTGAGTGTAGATTTTTAAAAGTTTTCATACATTCTATTATTGAATGCAATTACTTTTAGCAAGTTAAATGTTTTGAGCTTTGAGTAAGAGTTTATAGTTTTCAGTAAATTGATTATAAATGCATGTATATTTTAAATAAGCTATGCTTTGAATATGGTTATATTCTTCAGTAAAGTAATTGAGTAAGTTGAAATTATATACATGCATAGAGATAATATTTGTGAAAGTTAATTTTTGCGATATTATAGCATATTGCCGAAATTTCATTTTATATATGCCTATGGTTTACCCTAGCCCCTAAGATTACACCCGGCCGAAAGTATTCCATACGTGTACGGTAGTTGGGGGGAGTTACTAACTTTGGGGGGATCGAGTCTGTCAGTCACCCTCTGCACGTATGGGATAGTGTAGATCTGCCTGATGTTGGAGGGATTCGCGATCCCAGAGTTGTATCCACATCTGCGACTACACATGGTGAGAGTTCCCCTATCCTAGTGGCATGTTTTCGCACCGTCACGAAGGACAAGATTTCCCTGGGTTGCCAGATAAGGCTAGTAAGAAAAGTAAGAAGAGTTTTAAGAAAAGTTTGATAAATAACTTTCATAGTTTTTTAACGAGTTTACAGTTTTCAGGAAAAGTAAGTAAGTAATAGTTTTCCAATCTATTTTTGGGAGGAATAGTATTTTAAGCAAAAGTATAGTTTGTGATAAACTTACCCACTCACTGAGTTATTCTCACCACTGTTTTCCTGTTTTCTTTAAAATCCTCCCTCAGGTGCAGGTGCGAGTAGCGCGGTTGACGTATCTCCTTCGGACGGACAGGCCAGTTAGACACGCGTGACCAGATTGCACTATTTTCTAGCATAACATCATGTATTGTATTTACTATCATTTTCCAGATTCTCTAGTTTTGAAAAATATTATTTTGAGTTAAGGATTTTATGTAAATATCATGCATGTCGTTTATAAGATTTATTCAAGTTACTTCCGCTTAATTGCATGATTATGAGTTTGAAAATGGCCGGAGGCCTATTGATTATAGAAATTGTTTGTGAATACAATTATACAGGTTTTATGAGATATTTTACAGGGTGGAATTTTAGAAAAACAGTCGTTGTGCTGCCGGTTTTCTGTGAAAATCCTATTTTCTTAAAGTTATTTTCAACGAACAAAATTCCCACTCTTTTTCAGAATCAAAAGGATTTCAAGTATTTTAGCAAAGAAAAGAGGCTTAGCTTCACGTGAACTTTCCAGTCAGAGCAGATCTCGACTGGGGAGCCACCGTGGGGTTGCCGGGCAGGTCGCCTAGTTAGTAGTTAGAAAGGGGCCTGTCATAGATATATAGATCTAAAATTATCTTGATATTTGTCTTTGTTGTTCAGTGTGTGGCATGTCTACTGAGAAAAGTTATGTAGGAGATTCAACGACATATATCAACACAAGCTGAACACTTAAGAACTATAAAATCTATCTTTGTTTTCCTTCTTTCAACAGATTTTCCACAGTTTTGATTTACCAATATCTTTATGGTTATGCCTCCAACAAAATAATTTTTTCAAGACTTGTGAGGAGAAGTACCAATCAAGAATCAGAGTGCTTGAAACACTTGCAACCGATATTAGTGAGGAGACAAAGGTATGGTTAACACTTCAAGGTGATACGTAAATTTCTTCATTGATATGTTTGTTACATATTTTATCTTTACTAAATGAAGCGCTTTGCATATTGTCATGTATTCTTTTTGGTAAAAATTCAGTGAGTAATGAAGATACTTCTAGATCTATACCCTATAATCTAATATATTCTTTTTGGTAAACATTCAGAGTGAAAAATATAATGATGTCTCATGTTTTTTTTGGTAAATTTATAATTTAATAGGGCTTTCAGAAGTAATTAGGGATGAGCAAAAAAACTAAGATTGACTCGACTTGAACCGATATGACAATATCAGTTTTTATTTATATTTCAAGTTGGGTCGGTTTTTAATGGGTAAAACTGATTGTTTTTAGTTTCGGGTCAATTTTGAGTCGAAAAAACCGACCCAAACTGAAAACCGACCATTTAAAAATAAATGATGGTTTAAAAGCAAAAAAATAAAAATAAAAACAAACCTAGATTTCAAATCTAATAAAACTCAAATCTTTTTGCAATCATCTTTGTCCTTATGAAGCCAGACTTAATGGATTTAGCACCAGATATAAAACCCAAAATTTTTGGAATAATGAATTTTGAATGAATAGTACTTTGAATGAATAGTATTTTTGAGTAAATAGTGAATTTTGAGAGATGAATCTCAAAAATTATTAGAAGTGATTATTTTGATGAATAGTATTTTTGAGTGAATAGTATTTTCGGACGAAAAGTGTCCACGTGAATAGTAATTTTTGAAAAGTGGACCTCGCTAATCGAAAGTTTTGAAATTAGTACTAGAGATGAAGAAAACTAAAACAGATTGAAAATGAGTTCATTCAAATAAGTTTGAAGCGATCTAAAAGTAATTGATGAAAATGTCATTTTTGAGAAATAATGGGTATTAGTGATTTAACACCGATTCGAATTTTTTTTTTTTTTAACGTATTTGAGTGAGAGGTTTTATACCTAATTAGAGTATTACATGGTCAATTTGATGATAGGATGACCATGAAATATTTTTGGAATTTATTTGAGTTTAAATGATAATTAAATACATTAAGGGTAAAATAGTCATTTTAACTTTAAGCATATATGGATTTGGTGTGAGCATCATATGGAAAGGAATTAAAGAAGAAGTACAATCCTTGTCATGTGAAATGAACCAATGAGACAGTGACAAATTAAATTTTATTGTGGAATTATTGGAAATTAGTTGGCATGCATTAAGAATTTTTAATGTTTTAATGATTAAGTGACTAATTTGCCCTTAGATGGATAAGTTTCTATAAAATTAATAGCATTAATGTAATATTAATTAGAGGATTTAATGGCCATTTGATGATTTAATGAGGGGCATTTTAGTCCAACCAATGTAACAATATATAAAGTTGATGGATGACCATTCGAAGACACTATTTGGATGGCAAAATGAAAGAAGAAATTGAGAGAGCAGGACAACGATGTTTGACCAGCAAGGGAGAAGAAAACAAGTGAGTTTGATCTATTTCTTCATGCCAAAATTCATCAAATTTCATCAAGTAAGAATCTAGGACAAAGATTGAGCAAGAAAGTGTAGAGAAATAGGTAAGTAAGTTGAGTTTTTCATGGTATTTTGATGGGATTTTATGGTCAAATGATTAAATGATGTATTGGTAGAATTTTTGGTTAAGTGATTAGAAGTTGATCATCTTGTATTTGAGCTTAGATTTGAGACAAGAGACAAAGGAGTTATGGTGGCAAACAAACTAGTGAGGTAAGTTAGGGTTTATGTGATTTTTTTTAGGAAAATTTTAATTGAGTTGCTATTGGGTATTTGATGAATTAGGGTGTGATTTTAATGTGTTTGATGACCATGAAATTAAAGAAAACATATTGGATGCATTAGGGGTGAAATTCGGCCAAGCTAACTTTGTTAGGTGATTGAATGAATTTATGTTATGTGATGAAATTATATGATGTTTAGCATGAATTTGAGTTGATATGTATTATTGGAATGAAAAGAAAAAGCTTGTGCTTGATTTTTTTTATGAATTCGGCAAGAATAGAAATGATGTGCACATGAGTTGATTTCGATATTTTAATGTGTTTGAATGAGATTTTACATGGTTATAAAGTGATTTAAATCAAAAAGAAGATTGTTGGATGGATATGTTATATGATTCGGCCAAGGGAGAAGAATTGTGTTCAATTGGTTGTTAAATTATTTTGATGAGTTTTTATAAGTCTATGTATAAAATTGATTAAGTTGGAATCAAGAAAAATAGAAGAAAATGAATGGGTTGATAAATGTGTTAGTTTATGTTAATTTTGTGGCTTAAAGTGGATATAGTGTTTTAAGTGAATAATTGCTTATTTTAATTACGTGGGTGATAAATTTTAATTTATGATGTATATTGTAGGTGGAAAGCAAGTAAAAGAAAGGGGGCAAGGAAGACAAAATCGAATGAGTGGTATACTAGTTTGAATAAAGTTGTAAGTGTGATTTTTATTAAAGTTTTTATGCATATTTTTATCTATTTAATATTTATAATGCAATATTATATTGTATCCGAATTATTATACATTTTTCGATCAAGATTTTTAGTACATTATTGTTTTTGTTATGATGTATGTATAGTTCATGAAGTTTTATTATAAATGTATTTATTATTGAAGCAAGCAAAATAAAAAGTTTAAATGAAATACATGCATTAAAAAAAAAAGTACTAAAGTATTTTGAAAGATTCAGGCTTTTGCTTTAGAATGAAAATTTTTCGGTTTTAAACCGTAAATTAGATAACAAAATATTTACGAGATTTATCAATATGCTTTCATGCTAAGTAAAAATAAAAGTTTTAAGCATGAGTTTTAAGCGTATCGAAAAGATTTTATATGCCTTGGGTTTATCTTAATCCCCAGTTATACTTGGCCGTAGTACCGTGTACGTATATGGTAGATTGGTTGGGAAAGTCACTAACTTGGGGGAATTTGAGTCAGTATGTCACTCTTTGCACGCATACGATAATGTAGATTTAAATGATATTTGGGAGGGGATACGCGACCGTAAAGTGTTCCCCCACATGCGACTACACATGTAATACTCCCGAGCTCTAGTGGAGATAAAAAATTCTGTCATGACAGAGCAAACTTCCTTAGGTTGCCTTGGCTAGTTTTCGAAAGAAAAAGAGCTCGTCATTAGGCGCGAATTTTAGAAATACAAGAATTTTAAAAAGCAATGTATTTTATGCTTTACTAAAGTTATAACTAAATTCCGAGCATAGTTATATTATTTATTTATTTATACTAGTTTTTTTCAGTTTTATAAAGTTTAGTGAGAAATTGTGAATTTTCTAAAACTATTGTGAGAGGATATTATTATATTTTAGAAAGTAAATTATTGTTTGAGAAGTTTACTCATTCATTGAGTTATGCACTCACCACTCTATTTTTATATTATCTGAAAATTTTTTTCCAAGTACAGGAATGAGTTAACAGTCAGACGCAGCTCTATCTGCCGTGTAGGTAGGCTGCGAACATGTTACTACTCCACTTATATACTTCTTTTAAAAATCTTGTGTATGCATCGTATTCCACGCTTTGATGTATTTTGTAATTATCACTTTTGAATGTTTATAAATTCCTTTTTAGAATTATGTTTTGTAAATTAAATTTTGGTGTATATTATAAGTATATGTAAATGATTTTATTTTCAAGTTTACTTCAAATTGAAAACATGTTTGAGTTTGATTGTGGAAATGTGGGTTTGAACCCCGGAAGTTGAGAAAGATGAATACTATAATATATATATTTTTTTTTAATTTGCAGGGTGACATTTTCAAAAAAAGCAGCTGTTATGTTATTGAAAATTTTATAACTTCGTTTTACAATTTACCTTAAAAGAAAAAAATTTTATTTATTTTCGCTAGAAAAAAGTTTTAAAGTGAGATCGGTACCTTCATGAGTCCCTTTTAAGCCAAAGTGGTGGTTTGACTGAGTTCCATCCAGGTGCTTCGAAGGGACTCTCGTCGAATTTAGTAGAGGGAATTTAGGATGAGTCCTTACACTAGAAGAGTTGCAATTCTTAACAATACCAACCATCTTGAGAGAATCCATCTTCTCCCTAAAATCGACTTCGGGTCTGCTACGAGAGAGGGAGTTTATTGTCCTCCAAACTATTCACTCAAATGTTCTCACATTTGACTTCATCTTCCTCAAGTTCAAACGATTTCTAGTTTTTGGTTCACCTTCAACTTCGTCTTCTTGTCTTTTATCGCTGTTCACTTAAGCTTGGAGGTAAAGGTTTTTGTTTTGTTTTTCTTTTAAATTTATGTCTTTTTTTTTTAAGAAAAAAATTTGTTTTCTTGCTTGAGATTCCCATTATAACTATTAAAATTTGTTGGATTCAATCGCTTTGCTCTTTTCTCTCTCTCTCTCTTTTTTTTTTTTTTTAATCTTCCTATCTCATCTCATATGTTTGTAATTTATGGATTTGGTGATATTGGTTTTGGTGTTGATTGAACTGAAAAGTTTGGATGTTGATCTTGGTTTTTTAAATTTTGGTTTGGATCTGGTGAATTGTTGTGACAGGCCTCTCTCTAACTATACTAGCTAGGCGATTTGCCCGATACCCCACGGTGGCTTTCTAGTTGAGATCTGCTCCGGCTGGAAAGTTCCCATGAAGTTAAGCCTCTTTCTTATCTGAAAATATTTGAAACTCTTTTAGTTCTGAAAATAAGTAGGAGTTTTGTTCGTTGAAAATAACTTTATGAAAATAGATTTTTACGAAAATCCGGCAACACAACGACTATTTTTCTAAAATTTTCATCCCATAAAAATTTTACAGAACCTGTATAATATCATTCAATAGATTTATATCAAACTAATGGGCCTCAGGCCCTTTTTCAAATACAAAATTATTCATCACAAGCGTAAAAATTCAATGATATGAAAATCAACTTAATTAAAATCTTGAAACATCATGCATGACATTCACCATAAAATCCATTATCCAAAACAATATTTACAATACTTGATAAGTCTGAAAACGATAGTAATGCAGTACATGATAACTTGATTAAAACTAATGTAGCGTGGTCGCGTCTCTAGCTCGTCTGTGCGTCTGACGGAGATGCTTCCGCTGCGCTGCTCGTACTTGCACCTGGGGATGATTTTAATAAAACAGAAAAATAATGGTGAGAATAACTCAGTGAGTGGGTAATTTAATATAAACTATACTTTTTCTTAAAATAATATTCCTCGCAAAATAGGTTGGAAAAACTATTACTTACTTTACTTTTCTGAAAACTGTAAAACTCGTTTTAAAATGCGAAAGATACTTTATTAACTTTTCTTAAATAATTTTCTTATTTTTCTTAAACACATGTCTATCGATGTGTCTCATTTTCTTATTAGCTTATTTGGCAACCCAGGGAAACTTATCATTCATGAAGGTACGAAAACACGCCACTAGGATTAGGGGAACTCTCACCATGTGTAGTCGCAGATGTGGAAAGAACTTTGAGATCGCGATTCCCTCCAACATCAGACAGATCTACACTATCTCATAAGTTTAGAGGGCGACTGATAGACTTAATCCCCCCAAAGTTAGTAATTCCTCCCAACTTGTCATACACGTATGGAATACTTTGGCCGGGTATAAACTAGGGGCTAGGGTAAACCAAAGACATATATATACAAATATCAGTAATATGCATGTAACTTTCGCAAATAATATTTTTATGCATGTATATCATTTCAACTTACTCATTTACTTTACTTAAAGAATATATATATGTATATATTCATAATATAAATCATTTAAAGCTATATATGCATTGTATGAAATATAATAAAATCACATTCATGTAATAAAATGCATTGAAACTTTTTATAAAATTCACACTCACTACTTGCTTCCAAATAATTTAACACCATTCTCGCTACGGATCTCGTCTGCTCACCGGTTCACCTACAATTGGTTTGGATTGAGTTTTCATTAAAACACGGTTCGCGTAAATACTAAACTTAAATCACACGGGGAAACTATGAAGAAATCAAATAATTTTCGCAACATAATCTAATTGAAACTTTATGATTTCGTTAGCTTTTCGACTATTTCGAAACCGACAATAACTGACGAGACCCTTCCCGAATCCCTCCTTTGGACCCAAAAAAGACCTCGTAGCACCCTGTCAGAACTCCAACGAACCCTAACTTTGGCTCGAAGAAATCCCGTCAGAGCACCGAAACTTACTTACAACTATATATATAACCATATACATGATCAAAATAACATCATATATACATATATTATGTATCATCCTATACGTCCACCTGCACATCTGACTGAACCTCGTCGGCTGGCTGACTAGCTCCTGCATCTGTGGGAGAATTTTTAAGAAAAACATTTAAAGAAAAACATGAGTATAACTCAGTGAGTGGTAATAACTTTTAAATTAAAACTCATTTCTACACTTAAATTTCTCCCAAAAACAGTTTAATAAAACTAAAGTATTTTTCTAAAATACTTTCTAAAACTCATTGAAAACTGTTTTTGAATCTCATTCTAAATTTCTTAACTAAAGTATTTTTCTAAAATACTTTCTAAAACTTATTTAAAACTGCTTTGAAATCTTATTCTACATTTCTTTCTGAAATCTTTTCTTAAACTCTTTTCTTAAAAATCTTTTCTTAAAATCTTTTCTGATGCTCTCCTGGATTGTAACCTAGGGAATGTCTACTCCTGACGTGGTAGCATATAAACTCTCGCTAACCACTAGGAGTGGGGAAAACTGCTTTTAAATCTCGTTTTAAATTTCTTTCTTAAACTTTCTGAAATCTTTTCTTAAACTCTTTTCTGATACTCGCCTAAATGGTAACCCAGGGAATATCTACTCCTGGCGTGGTAGCATATGAACTCTAGCTAACCACTAGGAGTGGGGGATCTACCATGTGTAGTCGCCGAAAGCGGGCCCACGCTGCGGACCGACTACACTACCCTATACGTGCATACGGATCACTCATACCTCGCTCACACATGAGTCGACTAGACTCAAAGCTCACTGACTGACTTCCTCTCATCTACCGTATCACGTATAGGATATTCGGCCGGGTACTAAACTGGGGCTAGGGTAAACCATAGGCTATTAAAATTTCTTTTTCTTAATACACTAAAATATTCTAAATCTTAGGGCAATAAGCCTAAAATATTTAATTCTAGCACATTCTCATATACAGAAATAATAAACGAAAATCTTTATGCTAGAATTAAAATATAAATTCAATTAATAAATAAATAACTATTTATAATAAATTCTTTTAACTTTAAAATAAACTTTAAGACAATATAAATTTAAAAAAACTTGTAGTTCCATTCACAACACTTTCTCGGATAAAATCCGATTCTCCTCCGAATGCCTCCGGAAGTCTCCGCTTTTACCCTAAAACATCAAATATCCATTTAGGATCACTTAACTCATTCAAATAACATTTAAAATCAATAAAAATCTTATTATCTCTATTTATATCCTTTAGAGCCTAAACTTTTGGATATCAATTTCTATTCAACCGGGGTTTTCGAAATCTGTTTTCTCTACATGAATCTTACTTATTCTTTCCTAGGAATACCTCAGAATACTCAATCTCATCGTCGAAAACTCGGAACCAAATTCAACTGGATTCGCTTACTAACGAAAACTAATTTTCGCTCCGGACTTCCGACAACTTCAAAAATCAATCCTCTAGTGTTCTAACACCCAACTATAATTAAATAAACCGTTTCGAATGTTAAACGAACGCATTTCGAAGGGTTTCGGAAACCGCCCTTCAACTCGTCCATTTAGCTCCGAAATCGATCCTAAACTTTTCGTTTTCGAAATCTGACTTCAAAAGATTATTCCTTAACCTCTAAAACATCAATCTAAAGTCTTAGAATCGAAAACGGGATCAAATTCCAAAAATACCCATTTTTCTCTACGACTTCTCTCTCTCGTTTTATTTGTTTTTCTTCCACCAAATCACTCCAAAATCATACGAAAATCATCCTCACATATCCCTCTTATTATCCCTAATCTCTGATTCGAAAATAAACGAAAGAATAAAAATGGGTTTCATATAAACACCAAACTTCAAACTGAAATAACTCACCAAATAGACAACCGTTTTGCTTCAAATTTGTTGGGTTAGCTAGAAGAGATGACGAGGAACAACTTCCGTGAAGAAACCACGGCGAAACTCGGATCAAATCTCCTTCTCTTTCTCTCTCTCTCTCTTTTTTTTTTTTTTTCTTTCTCTCTCTGTTTTCTCTCGGCTCTCACCCTCTCTCACCCGATTCTCCCTTTTCTCTCTCTGTTTTGTCGATCCCAAATGTCTCAAATGAGACAAAATTTATTTATAAATATTTTAATGCTCAATTACTAAAAACTCCCTCAAGAAAACTTCATTTAATAACCTCAAACTTTCACTAATCTCACTAGTGCCCAAAAATAAATGATTTTATATTCTATTGGTCCACTTGTCTTATTTTCATCCACTTATTTTTCCAACCAATCCATGGATGACATATGGCACAATCTTAACCACTACTTTTCAAAAATCACTTATCTATTTTCTTATTGGTTGAATTTCTTGAGCTCACCTCGCTTGATTAACACGTAACTCTCGCCTAATCATTTTGTAATCGTACCGGGGTCAGCCAAACGATATCCGACTTACGATATGAAAATCTAATAAGCCTCAAATAACACTACTGGAGGCATATGATTCGACCGTAACTCAATTCGAATATTTCTAGTACCATAAAATAATAAATCTGGGTGAGAGCTTACACTTGGTGAATTCTCATTTCAATAGAACTTTCAATACTTAATCCTTCTGAAAAATATTCCACAAATATTCTACACACATCTTATGGTCAATTCGACTTTATAAACTTCAATTTAGGTCTGATACCTCTCATATATACTTAATAAAGGAAATGTTCCTAATCGAAA
Organism: Dimocarpus longan; assembly: GCA_022984855.1. NCBI lineage: Eukaryota > Viridiplantae > Streptophyta > Magnoliopsida > Sapindales > Sapindaceae > Dimocarpus > Dimocarpus longan. The sequence goes on from CM041026.1 coordinate 4,295,046, forward strand.
TCTGATCGAATCAACCGATATCTTTTTATACGTATCTATAGCTTAAAAACTCGATTTTTACACTCATTCTCGTTAACTCATTCTCACTCACTTGGTTTACACTCCTTGAAACTTCTGCATATCATTCTCATGCTTGATCCATGAATACTTAACTTAAAATGTCCAGTTTGCCATTTTTATGATATAATTTCACTTTGATCGAAAAATATTCTGAAAATATTCCATGGTCATCTAATCTTCAAATTGATCATGAAATACTCTAATTGGGTGTCTTATCTATCAGTCTCATGCTTCGAAAAAAATTCAATTGGATTTAAACTCATTAAAACTAATTAATCTCTCAAAAGGGTAATATCGTAATTTTCTTCGGATCGCTTAAAACTTATTCAAATAGTCTTCTTTTTGATCCGTTTCTGTTTCTCTATACTCTCATACTATTTTCAGACCTTTTCGACCCTTACGGTCAATTTTCAAAAATTTTACTATTCATTCAAAAATTTCCGTCCGAAAAATACTATTCACCAAAAACTTTTGTTTCCCTTCGAATCTCAATTCATGACTCTGGACAATATAATCGAGTCCAAATTCGATCTTAAACACAAACTTTCAGATCTTTTCTTGAAAAATCACTATTCATCTGGATCCGAATACTATTCACTGAAAATTCTTATTTCTTCCTAACACGATACTCAGGGCCTTATAAATATAATCGAATTCCAACTGGACCTCTTGCATTCTTTCTGGACTCTTTATTCTTTATCCAATCGTCGAAATTGAATTCTCTTAGGAAACTAGGATCGGGGTCTATCAATAACGTCATTCAAATCTCAATCAATATCATCAAAATCACATTCTGAAGGATTCAACAAAAAAGAATATTTGAGTCTAAACGAATAATGTAAACTTTGCGTGATTTCAACAATTTATCGTGAACTATCATTTTTAACGCTTTGCGCGATTATTTCATTTCCAATCAAACTTATCGTTAATACTACTCGTAACTTCACTCAAATCATGGAAAACGAAGATTCAAACACTTTGATACACATAAATGAAAATCATGGCAGCATACTACATGTTTATTCAGTTTCCGTTTTAACTCCGAAAATCAACAATTTAATATAATCGCGCTCAACGAAAACCATCCGATTAACTTTGATATAATTCAAACTATCCTAACATCGACATTTATTATTTTAATGAGCTTAATCACACAACATGGCAGCTTGTTAACATCATGCACATATTCACATTCGACAACGAAAATCGCACACTAAATCACATTCGCATTCGCAGAAAACTTATCCGAATCGCTCGGAAACGATTTCTCAATGTCCGAACAACCTTTCGATACATTAAAACACCCAACAATAATCATTTTTCACGATAACAAGCTTGAATTCAACAACGTAACATAACAGCCCCTAAATCTCATTATAACAAACCGAAATCAATTTCGCAATGGAAACAATCGTTGACAATTTCATTCGAAATTACAACCAAACAATATCGAGCGAACCTCCGCACTAACGAGGTTCTAAATCCTAAAATCCAATCATAACGTTATCAAATATCATCCATAACTCATCCTAAATATTTTTCATCCAAATGAAATTAATAAAACTCAATATACCTTTCGAAATTGATTCGAACTCTTCGAAAATGCTTGCGAAGAGGTTGCCTACATCATTACTCTTATCCGCGAGCTTTCTTTAATCCAAATTGACATGCAACCGTTACAAAGTATTCGAAACGTGATAACAAAACCAAACGGGACAACACTTTTCTTTGTGTGAGCTATTCTTCGCTTCGAAACAGCCCTCACGCGTCCGCAACGGCAAGATGGTGCCAAGAAGTCACTCATGACAGTAGCTCACTCTTCTTCCTCATTTGCAAGCAGAAGCTGTTAGCTTCCTAGCAACCCTAACATTAATTCCAAGCTGAAATCACTTCAATAGCATTAAAAGACTCACCTTAATCTGCTAATTCACACACCAGACAGCCTTCACGAATTCACAGATAACACTCCACACACACTCGACAGTTCACGGGTTGCTGCACTCGACTCTCCTCTCTTTCCCTTCCTTGCATGTGTTATCTTCTCTTGGTTCTGCTTCACCTCAGGTCTGATATGCTTGCTCTCGGCCTGACAGCAACTGCTCGTCCTTCCTTGCTTGCATGCACGAACAAATTGCTCTTAGACAGCTCGTCCTCCCCCTATTCACTCGCTGCACTTCCACACACTAGTTCACGATTTGGATGGGCTTTTCTTGACTCACGGATTGAAGATGCATACAGCTCCTGGTTTCAGATCTCACCCTTCTCTTGTTGCAAGCACGAGCTAAGACTGTCCAAGGAGACGCTGTTGCAGCTGCTGGAGTGCACTCCTTCACGAGCAGATTTCTCACTCTCGGTTTGATGGCTTCTTTCACAAGATGGATGGATGATGCTCTTGGCTTGGATGGATGAAGGACACTTTTCTTTTCCCACTTAGAGCTCTCGGTCTCTCTTTCTCAATCTCTCAAGAAGCTCTCTCGGTTTCTTTGCAAATGGGAGACAGAGATTGCAACTTTCTCTTTTTAATTTTTGCTTTATTCAATTTGATATATATATTTGCTTTCTCATGACAAGTGTCCCTCATTCACTTTGCATAACTAACACTTGTCTTGCTCATTTCTTTTCATGTGCGACACGTGTCCTTCATGCATGAATTTCGCTTGCCACTTGCTTTTCCATAAGCTTTCTATTCCGCTTTCAAAATTCAATTCGTTTCCATCCGTCCGGGTAATCCGCTTATGACTTAATTTTGCCTTCAGAATTATTTTTAAATTTTGAATCCGTCTCTATGTACTCAAAATTATTTTATTATTTCTTTTCTAAAAATATTCCGAATGATTCGGAATCAAAAAATATTTTTCAGATCGAAAACGCGATCCATCGAAAAATAATTCATTTTTCGATAAACAAGGTTTTGGGTTTTACATGTTAAAACCGTTTAGATCAAAATCGATTTGATACTAGTTTGTTTAGGTCAGTTCTTTCCCCTAAATCGATTAGGTCAGTTTTCGATTTGAAAAATCAAAACTATTCGATTACGGTCGGTTTTGCTCAAATCCAACATGACCCAACCAATCTATAATTTAAAAGTATATTTTTAATTGACAACTAAGCAATCATCAATTTTTTTTTTTTTTAATTTTAGTTTAAAAGATCTATTTTTAAAAAATTTATTTTTAAAAGATTTATTTAGAAAAACTATATCCCCGTACCAAACGAGGTTTAGAAGTCATAAACGAATTTGTATTTAAAAAATAAAGCATCAGGACAAATATAAGAAACAAAATGAAATATATATATATTTTAATAAAAAGGTCTCTCTTCTCTGCGTCTCCTACCCTAACTCTCTCTCACTTTACCTGTAAAAACCAACCAAAACCCCCCATTCATAAACCATAATAAAGCCGCCCACTTCAACTCTCTCAAAACCCCCCGCCCTCTCTCTCTCTCTCTATCTCTCTCTCTCTCTCTGTGTCTCGAGAGAAATCCAAACCCCACCACACACCAAAAGTAGCCGCCATGTCCGCCAAGTGGCGCGCATTGCAGCACCGCCACCGCTACACTTACAGCGCCGTCGTCTTCCCTCCTTCCTTCACTGACTCTTTCAACCAATCCCCATCTCCCCACTTCTCCAACTTCTACACCCACTTGAACGAACTCGTCTCTCTCAGCTCCATTTACTCACAAGTCAACCATGCCAAGAAGCTCGCTTCCTCTTTCTCCCACTTGCTCTCCTCCTCATCTGGGGATCACTCTTTGCTTCTTCAACCAATAAGGCTCTACTTGGAGGTCATGTTTTTGGAGAACTCACTGCCTCTGCACAGAACTCTCGTCTCTGCTCTCGTCAAAGCCACCAACTCTCACTCTCTTATACGTTCCTCTTTTCGCGGGTTGTGTGATGAGTATGGTGGTTGGGGGGTCTCTTCTGATAAGAAGAAGAGGTTCTGCGTGTCTAGAGTAGCCTTATCTGTAATGGGTATGCCCAAGTTGGGGTATTTGGTTGATGTGATTGAAGATTGTGCCGTTTTGGTTGCTTGGGATGTGGTTACAGGACTGGAGGGTGTTGTTTTGGAGATCAAAGAGTGGGCTAGACCATCTCCTATTGTAATGGAGCAGTGCCAGGAGGGTTTGTCTTGTTTGTACTATTTGCTGCAGCGGTTTCCAACTAAATTCAAGGACTTGAATGGTAGTGATGGTGTGCTGGAGAGAGTCTTTGGGGTTCTGATAAGTATATTAAAATCAGTGGCATTTTCGAGGGATTGTTTTGTGGCGGCTGGAGTGGCCTTTTGTGCTGCACTCCAAGTGTGTTTGAGTCCTGAAGAGCTCGGTTTGTTCATCATTGAAGGTATATTTTATCCAACAACTTGTAGTTTTGTTGTTGCTAATGATTGTAGTAAGAGTGATTTTAGTGATTCTACTAGGAAGGTTCCTTATGTTGGAGATGTTTGTAGGGAAATTAGTGGTTTTTCGACATTAAGTAGACTTTGCTTGATTAGAGGGATTCTTACTGCTGTTTCGAGAAGTGTACTTAATACCTTATTTTTTGTGTCTATGGATAATTTGAATGGCTATGAGGGTAGCAGTAATAGTGGTAGTCCTGTTAAGACAATATTGTATGATGGGATTTTGCCAGAGCTTTGTGATTATTGTGAGAGCCCAACTGATAGTCATTTTAACTTTCATGCGTTGACTGTGATGCAAATATGTTTGCAGCAGATAAAAACCTCAGTTTTAGGTAATTTAACGGATAGGTTGAATAATTATGATCCAATTCCGGAGAATATGGGGACACGGATATTGAGGATAATATGGAATAACTTGGAGGACCCTTTAAGTCAAACGGTCAAGCAAGTTCATCTTGTTTTTGATCTCTTCTTAGATATTGAATCCTCCCTACGTTGGGGTGAGGATGGTGGTGAGAGAATAAAATCTTTCTTACAAAACATTGCTTCTGATCTTCTTCGCCTAGGGCCACGGTGTAAGGGAAGATACATTCCTTTGGCTTCACTGACTAAGAGGTTGGGGGCAAAGAGCATGTTGGATATGAGTCCTGATCTGCTGTTTGAGACAGTTCAGGCCTATATTGATGATGATGTGTGCACTGCCGCCACATCTTTTTTGAAATGTTTCCTTGAGTACTTGCGTGATGAGTGTTGGAGTTCTGATGGTGTTGAGAGAGGGTATACTGTTTATAGAGGGCATTGCTTGCCTCCGCTTTTGTATGGACTTGCTTCTAGAGTTTCAAAGTTGCGCTCGAATTTGAGCACTTATGCTTTGCCAGTTATTTTAGATGTGGATGTGGATAGTGTGTTTCCTATGCTTTCTTTTATCTCAGTTGGGCCAACTAGGGAGGAGAATGGATTGTCATATCTTGAGCTTGATTGTACAAAAGTGGGACTCAGAGTTGAACAGCAAGTTTCTGTCTTAGTTTCATTGCTTAAGGTATCTCGTTCACTTGCTTTGATTGAAGGAGATATTGATATTTGCAAAGATTCGACAATACTTTGCACAGAGGGTGCATCGGAAACTGAATGTTATAATCGTCATGCGCTTTTTTGCATAAAGGGAATAAAGGTTAAGGTCCCTGTTGAGTGGTTGGTGTTGGCACTGACCCATGTTGATGAGTCACTCCGTGTAGATGCAGCAGAGTCTCTTTTCTTAAACCCCAAGACAGCTAGTCTGCCTTCCCACTTAGAACTCACTTTGATGAAAGAAGCAGTGCCATTGAACATGAGGTGTTGCTCAACAGCATTTCAGATGAAGTGGACTAGCTTGTTTAGGAAGTTCTTTTCTCGAGTTCGAACTGCCTTAGAGAGGCAACTTAAGCTGGGGAACTGGCAACCACTTGTATCTGGCAGAAAAATTGACGAAACTTTCGGCAGTGGAATTGATGCAACTCCAATTAGTAGAGCTGAGGATCTATTTAATTTTATGAGGTGGTTGAGTTCTTTTCTATTTTTCTCCTGCTATCCCTCTGCTCCGTATAAGAGGAAAATAATGGCCATGGACCTTATTCTGATTATGCTAAATGTTTGGTCTATCATACCTTCTCAAGAAAATCCTGGTTCTGATTCTCCTGAAAGCTGTCTGTATCCTTACAATAAGGGAATTACTTCACCTGAATCAACTTTGTTGCTAGTTGGATCAATAATTGATAGTTGGGACAGGCTGAGAGAGAGTTCTTTTCGTATATTGCTGCATTTCCCTACCCCACTCCCAGGCATTTCAAGGGAAGACATGGCCCAGAAGGTAATAACATGGGCTAAGAAATTAGTCTGCAGTCCTCGTGTTAGAGAGAGTGATGCCGGAGCTCTGACTTTACGGCTTATGTTTAGGAAGTATGTCGTAGAGAATGGGTGGATGGTCAAAGCTTCAGGTGATGTTGTTTGTTTCAATTCCCAGCCTGAACTAGCAGACAGGGATTATCAATTTTGTAAACTTAGGCATCCTGTCATTGAATATATAAAATCACTAATTGACTGGTTGGATGTTGCGGTTGAGGAGGGCGAGAGAGATTTGCCTGAAGCATGTAGGAGCAGTTTCGTTCATGGTATATTACTTGCTTTGCGTTATACTTTCGAAGAATTAGACTGGAATTCCGATGCTGTGTTGTCTGGTTCCTCAGAGATGAGACATGCATTAGAGAAGCTCTTGGAGCTGGTTATGCGAATAACTTCCCTGGCACTTTGGGTGGTTTCTGCGGATGCTTGGTATCTGCCTGAGGACATGGATGAAATGATTAATGATGATGACTTCTTGGTGGATGTTCCTGATGAAGTGGAAGAGCCTACACGGTCTATAGAAAAGGAAGATAAAAATTCAAAATCTGTTCAAGATGTCAGACCATCAGATCAGATTGTTATGGTCGGTTGCTGGTTAGCTATGAAAGAGGTACTTTCCTTATTTCTTGTCCTGTTATGGTTCTTCCATGGGTATGCTTTTGATGTTACTGTCACAATTATTGTCCAATCTTCATTATTAAAAAAAAAAAAAAAAAAAAAATTGAATATTGCTGAAGTTAAAGCTAATGGAAAATAAATTGACAGCTGCTGTTAGATATCATTGACTATGATGTTAGTGACAGAATATGTTTGGTTTTCAGGTGAGTCTTCTTCTAGGAACCATCATAAGAAAAATTCCTTTGCCAAGTAATGATTGTTTGGGGTCACTAGAATCTGGAAGCCCTTGTTCTGATGCTGCTGATGTTTCAGCAATGAGTATGTCTGACACGATGCTTGATCTGAAACAACTTGAAAAAATTGGGAATCATTTCTTGGAAGTCCTTTTGAAGATGAAGCATAATGGAGCAATTGATAAGACAAGGGCTGGATTTACAGCTCTTTGCAACCGTTTACTTTGTTCAAATGATCCCAGGTAAATTTCCATTTAGTCTTTTTCTCCCAATTTTATGTCTCATATCTTGCCTTGAGTGGAACAAGTGCCTGAGGGCATGATGATATTACTTGATCACTTTTGTTCTTAGTTTTATGTGAATGTGATTGATGACCAATGTGCTTCTAGTGAAGACAAAAGGTTCATCCAGAAATACGAAGCTCTTAATGGCATTGTATCTAGTAGTAACTTCCCTAGTGTAGCCAATGTGGCTGTTACATTATTTAATTAAATGGAATTGTGATGGGAGTTTTCTTATGTACTAAGTAAGATAGTTAGAGAGCCTTATATCAATAGTTGGGCCTTCACTTGAAAGCTTAAACTTATAGGTCTATTGATTATTGATATGATGTTAGAGCTTAGTTTGTCTTAGAATTCTTGGATTTGAATTCCCTCACATGCATTCTATTTCTATATTTGTTCAATAATCTGGATCTTTAGTTGGGCTTGATCCACATGCCAAGCCAATTGTTATGGCACATGAGGGCGTGCGGTAGAGAGCCATATATCATTTGTTGGACCTTTACATGATAATTTAAGCTTTTGGGTGTAGTGATTATTGATAAGATTGGCAAACTAGCTTTCATACATAAGTTGCAACATTCCTTTTCAATTGTCAAGAGTGCTATTTTCGGATAACTAGGGACAAAGAGGTGGTTAAACAATTATAGAACTAAGGCTAGTAAGAGGAAGAAGCTTGACTATGGTGGATTTGTGGTAGCTGGTTATCTATTTTGTTGTGTTCTTCAACAGTTAATATTCCTGACTTAAAATGAAATTTCTCTCCGATTTTATTGTGCAGCAAATAGTTGTAGCTTTCATTTTAGCAAAGTTCTTTTCCTTTTGAAGAAAATGCAGTTGTATTAAAATGCTGTGCTTCTTCGTATGTCTTTTTATTATACATGTTAAAACCGTTGTTTATGAGGAAATAAAAATCTTATGTGTGACTTCTTATTTGATCTACTGTCATCTGAGTCCATAATCTTGCCAGGCTTCTCACATCCACAAATTAGGTCAATGAAAACCGTGGCCCTTTTGATATTGTTAAGTTTCCATATTGTCAAATATTTCTTTCAGCAGGAGCTGTAAATGATTCAAAGGGCTTTTAGACAGACATGGCAATATTTTAATATTCTTACAGCTTTGTGTTAATTTTGCAACTTCTTATTTGATCTACTGTGCTTCAACTCTTTGCAATTTAACAAGAAATATATGCGTTTCTGAGATGCTCTCCCCTCTTAGACTCTGTAGGTTGACAGAGTGTTGGATGGAGCAATTGATGGAAAGAACTGTGGCGAAGGGACAAATAGTTGATGATTTGTTAAGAAGAAGTGCTGGTATTCCTGCTGCTTTCATTGCTCTATTTCTTGCTGAACCAGAAGGTGCACCAAAGAAGCTCCTCCCTAGGGCACTTCGGTGGCTAATAGATGTAGCCAACAGGTCTTTGCTGGCTCCAACTAAAACCAAAAGCACAAAAGTTGACTCGTGTCAGCTTTCATCGCCAAAATCAAACCAAGAGGGAGATTCTGCACTGCCATCTGATATGCATGCAACCTGGAAATCTTCAAAGATCCGAGATGAGGGTGTCATTCCAACAGTGCATGCATTCAATGTCCTTAGAGCTGCTTTTAATGACACCAACCTAGCCACAGATACTTCTGGTTTTTCTGCTGAGGCTTTGATTGTTTCAATCCGTTCATTTTCTTCTCCATACTGGGAGATTCGGAACAGTGCTTGTCTGGCATACACTGCCTTGGTTCGGCGCATGATCGGATTTCTTAATGTTCAGAAACGAGAATCTGGACGACGTGCATTAACTGGGCTTGAATTTTTTCATAGGTATGATTACTATGACTGTCGCATTTGATACCATACACAAGCAAGTTTAATTTCATTTTTCCATCTCTTGTATTTGTTTTATATATTGCATAGTTCTTGACTTGTGTTAACCCTTGGAAAATTGTTGTATATTAAAATTAACCAGATCCTTGAATTCTATTTCTCCCCACGTTTTCATATAAGCCTCTTGGTTGACCAGCCGTTTCAAGTTAGTTTTATTTTCATTTACAATTTTCTGGAAACAAAGAAAACTGCTTTTCATTGTGGAAAAGGAGAAACAAAATAATAGTTAACTTCACATGTCCTTTTGTCCTTTCTTATAATTAGTTGGCTAATGTGGTAAAACCAATTTTCATGGGATCGCTGATTTAACCAAAAGTCACTTCTCAATTTTATATGTGCATTTTTACATACAGTAACATTAAGGTCAATAGAAATTTGATATATTCTCTATTTGTATTGTTCTTGTTCTTTTCATCAATGTTTTCTCTATTCATGCGTACTGTTTTTCAGCCTTGACAGTTATATCCAACATATGTATATTTAACCCCACATGGTTGTTTAAAATGATTTTAGAAATTCTGGTTTAAAACTGGCATGGCCCATAATCTTAATTGTAGCAATTATTTGTTATTTATTTATTTATCTTTGTAGAACAACTATTACAGTTTTTAATAATTAATTGAATCAACTCTCTTGAAGGTACCCTTTGTTGCATCCATTTATGTACAATGAACTGAAAGTTATAACCGAGTCTCTTGGTGATGAGTCGTCTGGTCAATCGGATTCCAACTTGGCAAAAGTTGTGCATCCAAGCTTGTGCCCTATGCTGGTTCTTTTATCTAGGCTTAAACCATCGACACTGGCAAGTGAAAGTGGGGATGACCTGGACCCTTTCCTGTTCATGCCATTCATTAGGAGGTGTTCAACTCAAAGCAATTTAAAAGTTCGTGTTCTTGCATCTAGAGCTTTAACTGGTTTGGTATCTAATGAGAAACTGCAAGTTGTCCTTCTCAATATCGCCTCTGAATTACCCTATGTTGATAGCCAAAACGAAGCTTCCATTTCCTCTTTGCAGCTGACCAATGGAACCCGTCGAGCTTCCTTTAACTTAATTCATGGAATCCTATTGCAATTAGGTTCCCTTCTGGATGCAAACTGCCGAAACCTTGGTGATTTCTCAAAGAAGGATCAGATTCTTGATAACTTGATTGAAGTACTTCGGAGGTGCTCTTGGATTGCAAGCCCAAAAAGGTGCCCTTGCCCTATCCTGAACACTGCTTTCCTAAAAGTGGTTGATCACATGCTGAGCATTGCGAGGATGCATATGAGCAAAAGCTTTTATGCCTTGAGGAACTTACTTTTGGAGTTATCTACTGAGTGTTTAGATGTGTGTGCTTCTTATGGGTTGTCATATTATGATCCAACAATTGCTGACCTTCGGGAACAAGCAGCTATATCCTATTTTAGTTGTGTGTTTCAAGCATCTAAGGACGCAGATGAAGACATTTTTAAGATGCCACAGAGATGTTCCCCCCTTGATTCAAAGTTGCTGGTGATACCTGAGATGTATACTTTTGGTGGACTCCAGGAAAGACTAGTCCGCTCGTTGTCAGATTCATCATATGAAGTTCGACGTGCAACATTAAAGTGGCTATTTAAGTTCTTGAAGTCAGCAGAATCAGGTAGCCAGTTTGTTGATCTCTCGTGCAGTGAAATAAGGACCATTCAGAACTGGACCAAAACTGACCTGCAAGCAACATTGATGAACCGTTTGGAGTTGGACAAACATCATAAATGTACATATTACATGCTTAGGATTCTTTTCACCTGGAACTTGCTGCAATTTCAGAAACCCAGCAATGAAATAAGCAGTGAAACAATTTATGTTGGTGGGATGGATTATGATTCTGTTTTTCGCTTTTGGGATAGGCTGGCGTCTTTGTATGAGCTGACGAGACATACGAAAACTCGAGAGATGCTCATGTGCTGCATGGCAATATGCATAAGGCGTATTGCAGATTTATTAACTAGCTTAGTTCTTGTTGATGCAGAAAAGAAAACTATTGAATTTAGTGAATCTAATCCCGTGGGAAGATCTGCTCAGTTGTATGGATGCATTACTGCTTTTGTTGACATAATCAAACAACATAGTTCGTCGTCTGAGCCAGTAAACATGCGCAAGGCAGCAACTGAATCCATAGTAGCTTCAGGTTTGTTGGATCAAGCTGATCTTATTGGTTCTCATGTGTTCAATCGCCAAATCCCCTCAGAAAATTTGTGTTTGCGATTTGAACCACAAGAAGCTGTTAAGATGTATGCCCATCTTGTACTGGATATATGGTTCACATGCATCAAACTACTAGAGGATGAAGATGACGGAGTTAGACAAAGGCTTGCTAAAGATGTTCAGAAGTGTTTTTGCTCGAAACAATTTGGAAGTAGCTCTCTTGCTGGAGAAGTCCCGACCCAAGTTGAAAAAGTGATTGAATTGAGTTTTGAGTATCTCTCTTCTATCTTCGGTTACTGGATTGAGTATTTTGATTACCTTCTGCAGTGGGTACTTAACGCAGCTAGCCATGTGGTGTCCGAAGGAGATTTAGTGAGACAGGTTTTTGAGAAGGAAATCGATAATCATCACGAAGAAAAGCTGTTATTCAGTCAAATTTGTTGCTCCCAATTGGAGAAGATTCCTGTTGCTAAAACCTGGATGATGGACTTGTCAAACAAAGATTGTTTCAGAGATTATTTACTGGGTTGGAGAATGAGATTCTGCAAGCAATTGATGTCATTTGCAAAGGACCAAATCGAAAGGCAAGGAGGAGTTCATTGGATTGGTGGCATTGGTAACCACAAGGATGCATTTTTACCGTTGTATGCAAATTTGCTCGGAATTTATGCTCTCTCAAACTGCATTTTCAATGGGGACAACACCGAGGGTAACATGCCTTTACTTTCTGATGTCATTGAATTTGGAGGGTCTATCAGTCCATTTCTTAGGAACCCTTTGATCAATAACTTGTATTTGGTAGTAGTTAGATTACATGAAGAAAAGGTTGGTGTCACTGTTGATCAAACAGCTATGTTCAAAGATGACTCCATTTGGGATGGTTTTGATCCTTATTTTCTTCTTAGATAAAAGATTGTACCTGTATAATAGCAGTGTAATTCATAACAGTGATACAAAAAGATTTTGTAGAATTTTAAAGGCAATGTTGATTTTTTTACATGAAGTGAGTGGAGTTCAATGTATTATTATACAATTATGCTAATTTGTGAAAGCTTAAATTGAAGGGCTATTTGAGATTATTTGTTATTTTTAGTCTCCTCATTTTGAAAGCTAAAATTCAACATATATAAGTTTGTAACCAACAGCTTATGAAGTTTAACAAAGCATTAAGCATATACATCATTCACTCCATACATTATACCCATCATCCCTTGTACCTAGCTATAACATTTTGGCTCCTCACTGGGATGTACCTAGCTATAACATTTTGGCTCCTCATCGCAATAGAAAACTCGAACAAGAAGCCTGAAAATTTAGCTGTGCCGCGCCTAATTACCATCTTTAGCATCCCCATCTTGCTTATCCTTGCCAGCATTTCCCTGATCAGAAAGTATATATTAATCAGAAAATATTTATGTGAAGGATTAATTTTGTACTGCATATGTACCAAAAGGCCATGTCTAAAACATATAGAAGTTGTCTAGCTACATAAGTTTCATATTGTCACACATGCATGTTGTTTTATGCCTATGCAAATTGATTATATTATAGCAAACTTTGTCCCCATTACCGGATTTTCGTTGGGATCTTCTTCTTCATCATCTGGCCCCTACAAAAATTGAAGTTCCATATGAACAAAATCAAATTCAGACTCAGAAAGAAGCTTTGTTCTTGAACGTTGCATATATAAGTCCATCATTGGAAATGGAAATAGAATGTTACAAAAAAGAAAAGAAACATATCTAAAGACAAACAGCACTTACTATGTGAAAGTATTTAAGAGGATTAGGCCGTATATCCTCCTTTATTGTTTCTGCCACCTGCAATTGGAAGCAAAGCAACTAAAGGAGATTTTAGTCGAGATCAAAAGGGAAAAGTTTTTTGTAATTCAATTATTTTAACTATATCAGATTGAACGTCACTTTTATATAAAAATAAATTTATAATACAAATAACAAAAATAGTGCATCTAATCATTATTCATACCATTATTTTTTACCGTTTCAATGCATCAAAATGAAAGAACTTGATTAAATATGATGATCAATAAAACATAAAAGGAATTCACCTCATCTTGAAGCTCGGCAATATCATGCGGTGCAGTTTCATTGAACCAAGTAAAGAAGCTGCAATATTCACAGAATTGTTATGAAGATTTCAAATGGAAAATACATGGAAAGTTTTTGTATATGTTGAAGGCTCAGCAACTAAAAGTAGTCACAAAGAAGCAACAATTCTTATATTGCAAATAAAATGAGCCGAATTTCAGGTTGGAGATCAGAAATTCAATATTTTACATCATGACTTAACAAAATGAAGTCCTGAAGTTGATTGAAGTATATAGATCCATGACCAATAAATAATTAAACCACTTACAAGCAGACATCATAGAATTTTGTACAGTCTTGCCGAAAGTACACATGGTTGATATAAAAACTTTGTGTAAACTAGAAAGGAAACAGATTGGATGCAACTAGTGCTGTAATAGATTAAATTCATTATAATTTGTTATTAAAAGAGTAAAAGTAAATTGAAAAATGCAAAAGTTGCAGTTTCAAACCATTACCATGACTTCATTCCACTTAATAGGAGTACCAGTGACCTGAGTTGCTCCCCCATAATTAAAGGCAAATGTCTTGGTCAGCTTTGTGTTTTGAAAGTAAGGGTTACTTTTGAAACCCTGAAAGTTTCAAGACAAAGAAAAGTATATAAGAGCATTCCCAAATAAGATATGCCATTGTTATACATAGATACGAAGTGCATTCAAGGTTCTAGAAATATACTAAACAGGAATCGATATAGAAACTTACAAATGTGATGGAGTAGCCTGATTTCATATCTTTGAAGTCCTCAACATCAAGAGAGTCCACACGCTTGAAGATCTACGTCAACATCAAAAGAAAACAAACCTATGCAGTTACATGAGCATTCATTCCGAACATAATTAATTAGGAAAAATTCTGTAAAACCCCTTAAAACGGAAAATAATATAAGTGAATGGGAAATTCTCTCTTTTCCTTACTCATTTTAGTGGCAAGTCTTGGCCAAAATTAACACTTTCAATTAAATCAAATTGGTAGGTCTCTAATACTAGTTAACAACAAATATAAAAATTCTATTAACTCATTTTAAATCGTAAGATTATAGACCTTGCGGTCTTGCGCATTCATAAGATTATTAAGGTCAGGGTGACTCAGGAACTGCATCAAGAAGTAAAGCAAAGAAATTAGAGTTCCTGATGCATTCTCAGATTAATCACAAAGATTGTAAAAGTTTAGTATACTACTTAAACGAACTATAAGAACTAAATGTACTTGCAGAGCATAGATTAAGCATAAACAGCGGTTAACCAGAAGTCGGGGATAGATTTGATGATCTCAGCCCGCTTCTTAAAAACAGGCTTGCATATCTCATTATATTTCTGCTTAACTGCCAATACTTCTGCACTGGCTTCTTCATTAAGCTGTTGGAAGAAAAGGCAATTCCTTCATCAATTACATACCATGATAGAAAAATTAAAATCATAGGTAAGGAAACTAATGATCAAATTAGACAAGGAATGGACTTTGTAATACATTGAAGAAATTCAATGATTAAACACAGTAAGAAGTACTAACAAAAGAGCAACACATAGGACACATTTGGACATCCTTGAATACTGAATTGCTTCACTTGCATTTCAATGACTCAAAGGTAGCTTAGATGAAAAAAAAAAAAAAAAAACATTGATCTTCATAATACTGAGCATGAAATACCCAAAATATTTCATAGGAATAAAAAGCAAGAAATTATACAACATTGCGCTGAAAACAGCCTTTATGAGCTCAAAATGAGTAATAAATTTCCTTTTTGGTGTCTACGTAGCACAAACAAGACTCAAGCTTCAAATGTTAAGACCCAAATGTTAGATACATATCATACATTATCTTGAGAATCACTTGACATATATATGAAAAGTTGGTGAGTAGCACCAATATAAATAAGGGTTATCATTACAAAATGGCTTCGAAGGATTGAGATTGTGTTGATTGCATAAGATATTACATTTTAAAATAATTGATCAATTAGCACTATCTTGAGGATTTCTTGTTTCTTGAACTACGGCCTAAACAACTATGCATTTGTGATTTAAAAACTTAGATACAAGCAACTTAGACTTACATCAAAACAACTTAACCAAATGATCAAGATATATCTAGACCAAGAAAACTCAATTCAACAGCAGATAGACCAGCAACACATGCAACCAAGAAAAATAACACACTAAAAAAATTAAATCATTTTTATATTACTAAAAATTTAGAATTATACCAACGATCTAGACCTCGACCTAGATGAAGAAAACTCAATCAAAAGATCAACAGACCAAGACAACAACACATGCAACTTAGAAAATTACAAGATATGGAATAAATATCACTTTCTTCCTACTAGAAACTAAGAAACATAATATCGAGACTTAGACCAAGACAACTCAATCAAACAACCAAAATAGACCAAGACCAAGCAGGCACATGCAACTTAAAATATTACAAGACATGGGTGCAATATATCACATGATATCCAAATTAGAGAAAGAACATATCATGCATATATTTTAGATAGATGGTCACACATACACATTATTTACATAAAATTATGATAGACTGCTTATCTCTACAGATTCTCAAACAAACAAATTCCATAGTTTTTTTCGAACAAAAATTTTTGATATAGAGAGAAGGTTGATTAAACTTAATCAACATTCTCTAGGTCATCTTGGACCTCTTGCAACTTCTCAATGGAGAGAATGATCTCAGTGTCAATTTCATCTAAATTATCATCCTGATCCTCAACTCTCTCAACCACCTTCAATTTCTTCCCCTTGCCCGTTGCCATTTTTGCACCAACCCCAACAACCCTGATTTTCTTTTCTGAATTTTCTTGAGAAAGTGTAGGAAAAACGTGAAGACTAGAAAGCTAGACTCTCTGGGGGGGAGGGAGAGAGAGAGAGAGGGTTTGTTTAGTTCCTGGTATCAAATTATTTTTAAGTCTCAAAGTGAATCTATTTATGCAAAAACCAATGCATTGAACTCGTTGATGGTGTTATGTTTGGTGGTGGGCCCCAGTTGAAGTGACTTACAAATTTATTATTTTATACAAAAATTCTATGCAATGTCAGGAGAATAAATGGATACAAAAAATTTGGTACAAATAACCAAAATTCCATAACAGGAATTCTCTTCACTCTACTTCCATTGGTACAAATAACCAAAATTCAATGATAGAAATTCTTTTCACTCTACTTCCATATTTCGTCATAGAATGAGCATGGTATGGTTCGGTTCAATTTTGAGCAAAATTAAATTGAACCGAAAAATTTTGATTTTTGAAATAACAAACTATTTGAACAAAATTAAATCGGTTCTGTTTGATTCAGACCAATTGGTTGGGTCTTGAAAATATGCCTCCAAAGCATGTGAGTAAACTTAACCACACTTCTAGGTTTCATTAAACAAATATACAAAACAGTTGACCAAAAAAGAAAAAAAGTGTACTACATCTAAAAAGTTTCAACTGTTATTCCTATTTCCAAAGCTAAGTATCTCCATTTTGGATTAATATCTATATCTAACAATAAATTTCTATATCTAAAAGGGATCACTAAACAACTAAAATCCTGAATAAAACCCACTATCAAATCATTATCATCTATAGAGAGACCTACATGAACAAAGTAGCAGTGGCCATCCACCCACATAACCAACAGTAGCAACTTTGTTCAAGGTGGCGCCATTTCCAAGAGTAGACATGGAAGCACTAGTAGGGTTATTACTGGTAGGGGCCTTGAAAAGCGCGTGTTAGAGGTAGGAGCCGATGGAGATTGGGTTAATGGGGAGACTGGAGTTGCAGTAGAAGGAGTTGAGCATGGTGGTGAGGTGGTTGATGGAGAATGAGATGAAGCTATAGTGGGAGGAGTTGAGGGCTGTGGCGAGGTAGTTGATGGAAGAGGAGCCAGAGCTATCGATTTGGGTGCAAAGACTATTATCTTAGGTGCTAGAGAAGACGATAAAGTGGTCGGAGTGCAAGTAGAGGGTAGGTAAGGAAAAAGACAGTGTAAAAGAAAGAATGGTTAGGGTTTGTATGACCCGACTTTTATACCCTTCTTTTTTTTTTTTTTTAATTTCAGTTCGGTTTTCAATTTTGATCAAAATTTCTGATTAGTCTAAAGACGATTAGTAAAATTTTCGAAGTGTCCATAAAAGATTTAAAAAGGTTCTCGGAGAGTCCGATTGCATAATTCAAGTTTCGATAAATTTCTGTGATCCAGAAAGGATTTAATAAGATTTTTGGATAGCCTCAGATGTATATGTTGAAGTCTAGTATAAATTCTGGGTGGTCCAGATAGGATTGAGAAAATTTCCGAAAGGTCCGGAAATGATAAGTTAAGTAATAAATAAGTAAATAAAAATATTTATTTGCAATGTAAAACTCAAAGTTTCGTTTGACAGAAAACTAATTATTTTTCGGTGGATCATGTTTCCGAACGGAAAGTATCCGTGGGAATGATAATTTTTCGAAAAACGGATTTAGTGAATGAAAAGTTTCGAAAATTATTTTCGAGTTGAATAAAAGCAAATTGATCCAAAACGAATCCATTCGGATAGATTTCGAGCGATGCGAAAATTTATCGAATGAAAATATATTTTTCGATTTCGGATCGTGCTGAATATTTTTAGATAAATAAAATAATTTCCAATACTCGGAGGTGAAATTGAGTTATATTAGGATTTTCTAGATGGACGAGATCGAATTCGAATTCGAAATCGGAATGGGAGAGCGCATGAAATAACATGTGGCATTAATGGTGCATGAATTCGACACGTGTCAAGTATGCAAAACAGGAAGCAAAACAAGTGGCATAGGGAGAGCTTGCATGGAGAACACACGTCAAACAATTATAAAGTGTATGTATATATATCAAATGAAAGAGTAAAAAAAATGGAAATCAAAACTCATTTCACCATTCGATCTTCTCTCTACTTAGACAGGACATTAAGTGTAACGTCCCGATATTTATTTCCCGTATGATTAACATTTGTTGATTAAATAATCAAATTCGATAAATTGAATTAAATTAGAAATTAAGTGAAGTAGTGCGATATTGATATATTTCGTTAGTTATTTAAGGAATTTAATAATTTTTGGAGATATTTTTTTAGTAATGGATTCAATTAGAGATTAAATGGTAGAGATTGAATGACAGAAAAATATCATTGGATAATCAAATGAGTACAATTGAAATGCATGGTATGAAATTATTTTTGGAACCAATGAGGGTTTGCCAAAATTAAAGTGAAAAGTAATATAATTTATTTGAAATTTTGGATATGGATAAGTTTAAAAGAGTTAGTGGAATGGTGAGTTATCAAGAGCGTCAAACGGGGAGTTAGCATGTGTATCAAGGGGTTTAAATGCAATTTATGAAATATTTGAGGCAAAGTGGAAATTCAAGAAATAGGTCACTATAAATAGCATAGTGACTTGAAAAATCTTCTCCATTTTTTTTTTCTCCTTCTGCGGACTTCATCTCCTCCTTTTCTCTTAATTTCTTTTTCTCTTTTCAAGCTATCAAATCATCAAATCATCTTGTTCTTGCATCATCTACCTCTCCAAAGCTTCAATTTCATTAGAATCCACCAAGTTTCTAGAAAGGAGCTTAGTAAGGTAAGTTTATATGGGTTTTGATTTTTGTGATGGGCTTAGGTTAAAAATGGTGTAGATACTCTTATGAACATGTAGATAAAGTTATTTTTGCATTTGATTAAATGTATGTGATTTTTATGATGAAAATTGCTTTCTTTGAAACCCTAGGTGAGGGTTTGATACAAGAAAACTTAGGAAAGGATAAGAGGAAACCATAAGCTCTCCTTGAAAGTGTGGGAAAGCTAGAAGTCAAGCTCCAAAAATTGGTGTGCTCTTATATTGAAATTTTGCTTTTGTTAGTAAGCTTAAAGTAAGAAAAATCCTTTGAATTTTGATGATTTTGTTTATATGATGTGCTAAATATGTATGAATGATATTTATCTACTATTTGGATGTTTTTGGAATGAGTTTTAAGGAGAAAAACAATTTGAAACAAAAATTTTAAAATTTAACCCCCCTTAGACAGAATCTAGTACAAAGAGAGACTTAGAGATATTTTGGTCATTTTAAACTCATTTACATGTTATTCTAACGACAACCGAATGGTTTATGTGATGAAATATGGAGTAGAACAAAAATTTGAAAAAAATACACCCCTAAGCCTAATGCTTTACATAGGATAATCTATGAATATTTTTGTCATTTCGCATCTATTTACACGTTAATTACATGATGTTTTAATGGTATGTGTAATGGATTAGAAATTGTAAATGAAAAAATTGAGAATTGTCTCTTTTGGGAGGCCAAATTGAAGCAAGAGAAAGGTTGATAATGTTTTGTTAAAATGTGACACTAAAACTACAGCAAAATGGTCATTTAAAATTGTCACAAGTGATGTTTCAAAAAATAGATTTAAATATGTGTTAAAAAGTTTATGTGATTAAAGTTTTGTTAAAAGTTAAAAATTTTTGTAATTTTGAAAAGTTTAAAGGGCCCGAGTAAAACTACACATCGATAGATGGAGCTTGGTAGTTAGCATGCCAATAGGGTAAATATTAGCAGTACTGCACCGTTACGATCACATGCCAACTTTGAATTACGGACCCTAAGAGACATCAAGTGTTTGGTCAAGAAACTAAAAAAGATTGTGATATGCGACCCCATAGGTAGTCACTGAGTGTCTGATGCCGGGAAGGTCGTTATTCTGATGGGTAGCCACGGAGTGATCAATGTCAGGAAAACCCGTTACCGATCCAAGATATTGTATTAGATTTTACAAAGAGCTCTAAAAAGTTCAATAAAATTATATTGTAAAAACGTATGACAAAAGAGTTTTGTAAGGACAACTTCGTAAATGTGTTTAACAACGAATTTTTCGAAAATTTATATTGTTAAATTTTACATTATTGAAAATAATTACAATGTAGATATTTCGAAAAGTTGATTATCTGTGCTTGTTATTTGATTTTATCATTACATTATTGAAAATAATTACAGGTTCAAAAAGTTTTATGTATACACCCACTAAGTAGAAATACTTAGCGCGTTGCAATTTACCACGCGCAAGTTGTTGATTGGACTTGGTTGTTAAAGACGAAGATAAAGTATCTACAGATTTCTCACGAGTTACATCCAACATCATTTTGGTAATGATCCTTTTGTATCATATGTGTATAAATTCATGGGCACCATCATGAACGTGTGTATCTTTAAAGTGTACATTTTGTAAAGAAAAAAAAATTGTATTAAAGTTTATAACGTGTTGTAAACTATGCATATTATTTGTCCAATATGTTATATATTGTGTTATTTCCCTGAAATTTGAAATTTTAAAAAAGTGTTTATTATATACGTTGGTGTAGGGAAGTGTAATTGAAATCGGATGGAAGGTTCGAATGGAAGTAGAGGAAATAAATATTGTCAAAGCATTATTTTTTCTCACCTCAAGTTTTAATTTTTGGGTTTACAGAAAAATAGGAGAAATTCTGTCGAATTTTCGATAAAAAAAATAAAATAAAATCAATGTTTTAAAAGAATTTTAATAAAGGAATCACAAAACGAGAACTTGTAATACCCTTCGCTTCGATTCTCGTATCAATGGAGATCAAGGGAGGGGTTTTACATTAAGCATCTAATTTCCATTATTAAGAAAATAGAGAAGCATGCTCACAAGGAAGAAGAAAACAACAACAGATATCAGGTTATGAAAATGTTCTTATTTGTTATTATATTAATGATTGTAGTGTCACTTTTGAAAAAGTGACTAGATAATTTCATTTAATATATATGTCTAGCATAATTTTAATTAACAATGTAAAAGATGAGTAAAGTAATAAGAATTATGCATTAGTTTACATGTCCATAAATCATTACAGTCTATGCTTAAACATGTATGACATCTGCTGCCTATGTACATACAATATGAAACGACACATGCTACCTATGTATGAGGTAAATCTAAACTATTAACTGCCCTTATACATCTAATAGCACAATCGTGAGAGTAATTAAACTAAGTTGCCTAAATATTTATATGTATTCTATGTTGTTGTAATACAAAACCATATACCTGACAAGCCAAAAAGAGGCTCATCTGTGATCAATAAACCCATATATGCAATACTAGTCATTGTATATTTACAAAAGTCATACAATTATTAACACCAAAGACCTCCTAAACTAAGACATAAGCTATTTTTTCACATATACTCTTACCATATACCACCATATCTTCCACTAGGAAGGACAAAAACTTCACCATAATCTGGGTTGGCACAAAAAGTTCAACAAACCTCACCATATGCAAAATCTCATCCCATAACTTAGACCACTTATACAAGATATTGCAGCAACAAAAAATGCAAAATATTCCAAAAGGCAACATCAACAAAAAGTAATATAAAACTAGTACTTAAACTTTAAAATAAATAGCAAGACTAGGAACCCTATCTTAGAAGAGTCCACTCTAATCAAGATTAACCCTGCAATTGTTCCTATAAGAAGTAAAACAATGCATGAGATGTGAAGCTAAAAGTGCAATTACTATGTATGACTAATTTCAATAACATGGACTACTCTTTTTCAATATATATATAATAACATAGACTACTCAAACAATTACGTGGATAAGCTCTGGACTGATTTAGAATTGTAATATTGCTACTAGTTTGTAATGGGGCAGAGGCAGTCACAAGCTGTGAACAGATTGTAACAATAGGCATTGAGGCTTGAGCATTAATATTATTAGTATAAACATGCGAATTGATTTGCACAGTATTTTGTGTGGTGCTTTCTCCAACGTTTAATCCCACCTCAAGCCTCTTTGGAGATACATTGTTGGAACTACTCCCGATCTAGATATAACCAAAAAACCATAAATTCTTGTTTATCAACATTTATAAGAAGAAAAAAAAAAGATTCAAACATAAAGTATGGTTGCAAAACTAAATTTATATTATGTAACATCTCAAATAGCCTTTTCCTTGTATTTGTTTTGCTTGATTTCTACAAAGTAAAACACAATTATCAATATTTACTAATTCTAAGGTAAAAGATGTATTCATTTTTTTTTATATAAATTAAAAAATAATGAAAATATTGAGGTACATTTATTGCAGTATTTTGCTTTCTTTTGCCACCACCATGAGATTTATAGGTTCTTATGTTGTGACCCCATTCTCCACATCCCTTGCACTTCACCCTACCACTTCTCTTTTGTTTAGGTCCTTCTTCAAGTCTTCTTTTTCTATTTTTCTAATGGCGACCAGACATCCTTTTCACCAGTAAAGGACAAACTTCATTATGTTTCATTTCAGGCTAGAGTGCTATATTGGAAATAGGATGAATCTCCTTGTTGTACGTACTTAAGTAAGCTTGTGTAGTGAGGTATTTATGGATAAAATCTTGACTTTGCAACCTCTTAATTGTTAAGACTGTTATAACATGCTTACATGGGATCTTACTAAGCTGCCAAAGACAACAATCACAACTCTGAGTCTTAATATTGACAACAAAAAACTTTGTCCCATCTTTTATCTTGTATTCACTGTCACTTGCATATAAGACAATAACAAACTGTGCATCATCCTATCTTTCAACAAGCTTTTTATTAACCAAAGGAAGCAAACTAGAGTTCCACTTCCTAAACTCATCAAGTTTCTTGTACATACGTTTCATCATGCTTCTTCGAATACTCTCCATCATAGTGCAGGTTAAGCCCTAAACTGATCAATCCAACCATTAAAGCACTCACTGACGTTATTTGCTGTGTGCAAATTTCACATGATAGTCAAAAGCATGAAAAGCGTAGTGTTTAAGAGGAATTGCCATTATGTAGTTGTAGGCATCTTTGTTAACCTCCTTAATCTTTAAAATCTCTTCCAAAAATTCTGCTTTTATGCTCTTGTTTGTAGCATTGCATACAAACAAACTTGACAGTTGACCTTTGAACTTTGACTACATGTTCGCAATCAAATGCCTAATACAAAATCTACTATAGATCTTGGCCAACATTTTTCAGCAACGAAAAGCACCCCCTTTTGATAGTCACTCAAGAAGGTGAACCTTTGACTATTGTCCATGCTAGTATGCTTGTACAAATGGTGTAAAAACTGTTAGAAAATGGACGTAGGGCCTATTTGGGATACGGGTGGAAGTGCTTATTTTGGCTTTTAAAAGCCTGAAGTCATTTTGGGGAAATGTTTGAATTGAATCTCAAAACAGCTTTTGGCTTTGAAAAGCCCTTCCCAAAGAAGCCACAATTGGTAGCTTTGGCACAAAGAGCTTCCGTTTGAAAACATGCGAAGCAAATTTTCATTTAATGAATCTTTTATAATTCCAATTTTACCCGTACTTGATTGAATAACAAATAAACTCTTCTATCCATATTCTCTTTTTCATCGTCTCTTTCTGAAAAAAAAAAAAAAATAGAACCTTATCCACCATGAAATTGATGACACGGGTTCACTCAGAAGGTAGAAGAAATTGGTGTTGTGATTTATAATCTGTGTCATGCAAGGTACAATCTTTCTCTGCTCATCATTTAGTGTGTGATTTCTTTGCTTTTCTTCTTCTTAAAAGCTCTTCAACATAATCATCCATGTACCATTTTTCTTCAGAAATTTTAACATCTCAAGAGCTCTCCAAACATCAACATCAACAGCTTCACTTGATCTTTTTCTTCTGAAAAGCAAGCAAGGTACAATTTTTCTTCACAAATGTTAATCTTATTCAAGCTTATATTATTGTAATGCCATGTTTGATGTTGTTGCTCATGTGGGTCTGTCTTGATTTGTTGTTTGATTTCGGACAGTTTTTGTTGGGTTGTGATCGATATTTGTTTTAGTTGTGTAAAGACCAAGATGTTATTGTTTTCACCTTACAATGTCACATGGTTTCAACAATTGTAACATCCTCTTATAATTGTGTTTGTGGTATATATATGTGAATCTGGACTTGGGTGATGTAAAAGAAGCTTTAATGTCAGTGAAAGGATGATAATTTGTATATATATGAATCTGATATGTCTTCAACAGACATATAAGTTCTATTGTAGACATCAAAAAGTTGTATAATTGCTTTTTGGAGCTTGCATGGTTTACAGAAGAAAAGACGGATGTCAACTGTAATGGAGTACTGCAAATATGATTCTTTTAAATTTTAGTGTACTTAATCAAGCTAATTAGATTTGTTGGAATTAGTTAATACGTTTGGCTTAAAATTGATGATGTTGTATTAAGAGCCTGAGATATAGAACTTCATGACAGTTTAGAAAGATTTTCTTTAGTTGAAAATGTATTGGCATCTTTAATTTAAATATATTTGGATAGTTGAGAGAATGAATGCAAGTATGAACCATAGTCAATAATAGGGTAATGTATCTATATTAAATTTTTTTTATATAATTAAAAATGATTATATGTTAGTCATGAACAGAGTGATGTATATATATTAAAAAATTTTAATATAATTAAGAATGATTATATGTTAGCCAAGAACAGAGTGATGTTTCTATATTAAAAAATTTTGATCTAATTAAGAATGATTACATGTTTTTTGATTCTCAAACAAGATTATACGTTTTTGGTTTCTTTATTTATATGTTTGATTTATTACCATTTAGGTGTTTCAATCTTAGGCTGCAACATGCATCTATCAAATTTCATCATGTCATTTTATATCTTGTAATAAGCAAGTTAATATAACAAAATCCTCCTCTTTATATCATTTTATGTGGTACTAAGGCTAATGTCTTTCTCATAAATACAGAAAATATATAAATCATTTGTCCCACACTTTGCCACTACAAACAATGGCGGCACTAATAATTAACCACCATCTCAATGTATCCATCAATTTAAATAGCATGTTGGATCTCATCTCAACTCTCTTAATTAAGTCGATCATTTCCTTAGCCTCTCCATTGACTTATATGTTATAGTCATACTTTTTACTGTGAAGTCATTTTGTCTGCATCACTAGTTAGTCCCTATCTCAGCATCTCAATCAAGTTGGTCTAATGACTTAATTAATCTAGGATGGTAGAGTCATCATATATTAGTGAAACTTTGCACACATAAAGTGTTTAATTTGTTGTCAGTGGCGATGTTACATGACCGTGTTTAGCAAATTCTATTTTAGAGCAAATGTAACAAACTAAAAGAAATGATAATTTTAAAACTATAACTTAATAAATGGAAAAAAAAAATAGTTTTAATGTTATGACTACACTGCAGGAGGAAGACTATTAAGTAGATCTTTAGACAAGATGGCACCCCACTTGACTACATTTGATTTGGCAGTAAAATGGGGTGTTGTTGAAACTAGAAACATATTTAATAGATGTCAATTATTAGCAACATTCATATGTTTTAATTTTTAACATTTTAAGAAACAATTTCACCTAGTATTAAATTTAGTTCTACATGTTTTAGGTGTGTTCTTCATTAAGATGTCTTCTTTCAATGAAATATTAATTTTGTTCTCTTTTTAAGTAATAGGCATATTCAAGTGTCATATTTGTGTGTTGTTTTATCATTTTTTTTATTAGATGGTAAATGATGGAACACAAGGAAAAACAAAAACAATATGGGATCCAAGAACACATGAGAGTTGGGTTGATTTAGCTGTCGAACAAATTCGAGTAGGTAATAGAAATGAGACACATTTGAACAAACAAGGATGGAAGAATTTCCTTGAAAATTTTAATAAGAAAACTGGTAGACAATATGATAGAAAGCAACTTAAGAATCATTGAGATAATGTGAAAAAAGAATGGCAATTAGGAGACTCTTTATTGAGAGGAGAGACTTGAATTGGTTGGGATATGGAAAGACAAACCATTGAGGCTTCAGATGAATGGTGGACATCTAAGTTACAGGTAGGTATCACTAGATACATTCTTTAATTATAATTTATATATGTGTCTAGTCTAATTATATAATTATAATTTGTATGCTAACTCATAAATTATAAGAGAAATATCCTGAAGCATCAAAATTTCGAACAAAAGGTTTGGAGCATGCCTTCAAGTTAGATGAATTGTTTTGAGATGTTACAACAACAGGAGCTAGGGCTTGGGCACCGACTTCTGGTTGGATGCCTCATTTGTATACACAAGCACCTACGATAAATGATCGCATTGATGATATAGCTACTGGTTTAGATTTTGGTGAGGGTAATCATGATGAGGAAGAAGAATGTAACAACCACAACAAAACATCACTTAAACTGAATAAAAAGAAATTCAAAAAAGTGAAGAAAAGAAATTCTATGGCATCACTATTATCCAAACAACTTGATGTACTTTGTGAAAATATCAAGAATAGGGGTTCATACATTCGTATTGATCCACCTGGATGTAGTGTTCAAGAGGTTGTTGCTAGATTGAAAACCCTTCCAGAATGTCATCCTATGAGTCCTCTTTTCAAGGTAGGTACTACCTTGTTTATGAAGAAGGCATATAGAGAGATGTTTGTGGCATTGGAAGAACCTGAATACCAAGTTCAATGGTTGAAAGATCAACAATCTATAATAGAGAGACAATGAATGGTTAAAGAAAAATGTCTCTTTTTTGTATATTGACATACTTTTGTGAAGAATCAAGTGTATTATATCTTTTTTGTATGTCATTCTTTTTTTTTGTATACTGACATACTTTTGTGAAGAAAAATATCACTTTTTGTATGTTGACATACATGAAAAAAAAAAAAAAAAAGTCACTTTTTGTGTATGTTGACATACATGAAAAATTTTCTCTTTATAAAGGATATGACACTTTTTGTATATGTAAAGACAAATTATATTAAAATATGATGTTATTAATTACATTATTGCTTTGTGTTGTTGAGTAAAGGAAAGTGTAGGTTTCGATGATTTGTTTGATCGTAAATTCTATGGAATTTTTTACATGTTAGAAACAATATTGGTGCGGAACATTTGTTGCTATAGACTTGTTGATTCCAATTCACTGTGATATAAACAAAACTTATTGGTTAAAACTTGAACTCATAAATATTATTCGGTGTTTCTTAAATATTTAATTTAGAATGGATATAGATTTAGAGGAATATATGGAAGAAGTATTTGATGAAGCTATAAGATATAGTGCGGAGTATGATGAATTTGTTCTTGCAACAATAAGAACAATTATATATTATCATAATAACTTGCTAGTAAAAGAGCCATGCAGAAATTCTCCTTATACAAGATGGATGTTCATAACAGAAATACTTGAGGGAAATGATCAACGCTGTCATGAGCAATTTCGAATGGAGAAACATGTCTTTGCTAAATTATGTGATAGACTAAGAAGTTATGGATTAACTTCCACTAAAGGAGTTAGGCTTAAGGAGGTAGTAGGTATGTTTTTGATGACTTTAGGGCATGGAGTTGGAAATAGAATTATTCAAGAATAATTTCAATATTTAGGTGAACTGTGAGTAGACAATTTGAAAATATACTCAACAAAATGATCCTGCTTGCTTTTGATGAAATTAAGCCACCTGATGATTATAAACAAGTTCCACATTACATTCGAAGTAATTGTAAATACTGACCATATTTTAAGGTAATGTTATATATATATTTAATTTTCAAATTATAAATACATACACATAGATTTATTTATAAGTAAATTAAACAACATTTTTTTTAATGGCTTTTGATAGGATTGCATTGGAGCTATATAGATGGAACATATATTCGTGCGTCGCTTCCTATAGATAAACAGATTCCATATATTGGTAGGAAAGGATTTCCTACTCAAAATATTATGGTAGTATGTGGATTTGACATGCTTTTCACATTTGTATGGCCTGGATGAGAGGGATCTACGCATGATACAAGAATATTTTTAGAGGTATTAAGAAACACTGAGTTAAAATTTTCAAAACCACTTAATGGTATGTTTTTTTATTGGTAATACATTTAATTATAATTATTTTTTTCCTTTGAATAATGTGGTTTCATTGTTGAAATTTAAATTGCAAATAAATACTAATTAGTTGATTCAGGATATCCAAATATTAAGGGTCATTTGGCTCCATATAAAAGACAACAATATCATCTTCCAAAATTTCGTAGTAGTGGTCAACCAAGAGGCAGTCAAGAAACATTTAACTATATACATTCATCATTGCGTAGTGTAATTGAACGTAGTTTTGGTGTGTGGAAAGCTCAATGGAAAATTTTGCATTACATGCCTAATTATAAGTTTGACAAGCAAGTAACTATTGTTATGACTTCGATGGCTTTACATAATTTCATAAGAAGGGAGGTTATTGCAAATGTTGAGTTTGAATCATATGATGAAAGTCAAGATTATGTGCCAGAAGATGAAGAATTAAATATTACTTTAACAATAGATGAAAGTGAGATGGGTGTTGTTCGTGATAGAATTGCAAGAGAATTAATGCATAGATAAATGGCCTTTTTATTTTTATCATTTCAAAATTATGTAAAACTATTGACATAATTTGTATGTATTATTATGCATGAATGTATGTGTAATTTTAATTTAATTTTTATTATTTAATTTATTTTAATATTTAAAGTTTAGATAAATATAATTGAAAAAATATGTTACATACATGTCTTGTACTAAATTATATAGAAAGAGTATATATATATAATATGTAGTGATAATTCGAAATATTTCAACCAAACACATCCAAAAGCTCTTCTAGGAGAGTATAAAAGTCATATCAACATTAAAATAGATTTCAACAGCATACAAGTCAAACATTCACAAAAGCTCTTCTAAATCTAAAAGTTGTTCTGAAATGTATAATCCAAACATGATATAAAAGACTTGAGCTTCTACTTTTTTTCTTCTACTGTCAAAAGCCAAAAGCAAAAATTATCCCAAACGAGCTCATAAATAACCATTTTCATGGTTAATTTTGAATGTAATCTTAATCTTGATTATGAGAGATTAAAAAATATTCATGTTCTTTATTATAAAGGCAATGAAATGGAGGTTTAATATATTCAAAATTAAGATTAAATGAATAAGAAATTGAATCTCAAAATGCACATTTAGATATAAGAAATTATCATTAATCTTACATTGGAAGATGGAAAGTGATTTGTGTTATTTATATACAATCATGTGATAATGAGGTGTAAGCTTCTCTAGCATAGATGCTCTTTTTTGTGTACGTAGGGAGAGGTGTGCAAATCATGTGTCAACCTCTAATTCGAAGGATGGGTGTGCGCAATCTATGTACACGAATGCAGACCGAAGTTTAAACCACATGATAACACGCTTTTGATTTCCATTCAAATTCTTTTGTTTAAATTTAAGATTAAATTGTCATTAATTGAGTTTAAATTTTCAGTTAACAAATCAAAATTTAATGACAAATTAATTTTAATGATTTTCGATTGACAAATCAAATTTTAATGAAAAATGAATTTTAATGATTTTGTAATCGTTAATGGAATAATTGATAGAATTGAATTATGAGTTAATGGAGATTATTAAATTCTAATTTTAAATCAGAATTGTAAAAGCCATGATTAATAACCATGATTGATGGAGTTCAATCATTGTAACAACCAAAATAATGACCATAATTGGTAGGATTTAATTCTAATTTGAATCTCCTAAGTTGAATTGATTTAAATTGACATCCAAATTGAAGAGAAAGAGAGTGATTAAAATAATAATAATAATAATCTTCTTTCTTTACTTACAGCTTTCAATTTTAGTTTAGGCTTCCAATGTGATAGAGATCAGATTCAATTTGATTCGTCGGATGGTTTCAACCACTGTATCTTAGGAGACAAACGCAATACACCGAGAATTCGTTCTAAGGATACTATGTTTCTTACAGACTTTCGCTGCTTCTACTTCTATTCAGAAATTTATTCACTATATCGATAATGTAATTTTTGTTTTTTTTTTAAATTTTTTTTAAATTTTTTTCTCTTTTAATCTATGTATGTGCAGTGGCATCATCTTATAATCTGTACTTGACCAACAAAAACCAACCCCAAGAATATTTATTTTCTCCTTTACAAATATATATTGCGAGTGGAAAGATGCTATAGTTAGCATCCATAACAATTGCTGCTAGTAAAACTCTCGAGTACTTTCCTTTTAAGTGACAACCATCACGACCTATAAAAGACCTACACCTAAAAAGGAACCCTGCCTTCTAAGCTTCAAAGCTAAGGAAGAACCTTTGAAAAGTTGCAGGTGTTGAAGGGTGAGGTGAGATAGTCTTCAAGTATGCCATAGAACCTAGATTTGTTGCCCTTACTAGATACCCATAAGTATAGAGCATGTCATACGACTTAGCATTCTCGTTGTCTGTCTTGTTCAATACTCTAGTTTTTGCTCTATAAAGGGTCTAAGGTGGTAGATTAAGGCCATAGATTATATGAATTTCACGTGCAAGTAACTTAATCTTTATGTCCGGATTTGCTTCAATTAATTATTTAAACCTGTTTGCAACCCATGATATTATGGCTTCTTGATTCTTATGAACCTTTTAGCAGCTATGTGATGGTTGTAATGTTTTGATCCTAAAAGTTGTCTTATCTTCTATATAGGATGCATGAATTCTCCAAAAACACCTTTTATATGAACACATTGTTATGCACCTATATTTGTCTTTCTTAATTCTTCTCAATTGAAAGTCTTCTTGAACTGTAAAATCTCTAAGCATTTGCCTAAAGTGGTGTAAATTGTTAAATAATTGCTCACTTACAACACCACTTTATTGCCCTCTGCCACATTATAAGGCATACCTCGTTGAGTATGCGAATGCTTAGAGACTGCATCATCACCATCATTACTGTTATCCACCATGAAAAATTGCTCAAAGTTATTGAAGGCTGCATTGGAAAGCTAGTCTTCAAATGTGTTATTAGTTGTAAACTTTGCAGAGACTTTATTATTTTGGTTTGTAGTTAGAACATCAGTATGAAAAACCCCATCATCATAATACATTTCCATTATGCAACTCTTCATCAGTAGACTGGTCAGAAAAGTGATTTGGGGTATAGTCTGCATCATCATCATCACTTAAGAAGTGGAAGAACCTTGGCTGTCCATCCATAGCCTTATTATCATCACTTTAGTTGGAGATGATGATGATGAATAGTAAGATGATTCTAACTAGCTAGATTGGTGAAAGTTTAACTTATCTGTTGCTTGTGTTGGTGAAGGCGATGTTGCAATGAGAAGCAATTGAAAGTAAACTTAATGGTATCCACTCTTTTGTGTTTGAACATGTTGAAAACAATTTGTAACTTGTTATCATTTCATATCGGTTTGTATTCACCATTTCATGGAAATCTCACTTCAGCTGAAAACATTTCATTTTTGGTTGGCATGCTTCAACAAGTGTACATGTACACATCAGCCCATGCCCCTATCAATGTGTACATCTTTGAATTTGGTACCCCAAATTCAACTTGGTTGCCTAAAAACTTGGCACTGATGTTGAACTGTACCATCTTTATATTATGTAAAAAACATATTAAAAAAAAACAACTACTAAAACTTAACAATAATATTGTTATACACTAACCAAATTAATTATACTATGTAACATCATACATATGCCATGATTGTGTGTGTATGTGTGCTACAAATCTATATTTTGTCTTTGTATGTATACGAATACAACAACATGCATGTAATCCCTTAACTACGTATACATAATTGCATTATAAATATTAACTTATCAATACAACAATTCTTAGTATATATAATCATAAAAACAACAGCTTCTAATTATAATATTCAAGTTATATATATAAAGAATGTCTCTCATAATACCCCACACAACACTGATAAATCTCTATAATTTTCAAACATAACCTAATGCACATTTATAAACACAAATAACTCAATCCTCGTATATATACACTGAGGAAACCAAACTTAGTACATATAGCCATAACAAGGAATGAACTTTTTTATTAACTAAATATTAACAAATATAGTGTCATAAAGCAAAACAATATGCATCTGAGTCTTACCTTACAAAACCTCTATACCCAAACAACTCATGTAAGTTTTTATAACGCCCAAAATTTACTCTATATTCGGATGAATAGTATTTTGGATGAAATAGTAATTTTTGAATGAATAGTGATTTTTTATAATCAGATCCCGAAAATCAGTAAAAGTGAAATTTTTGATGAATAGTGATTCCGAGTGAATAGTATTTTAGGACAAAAAATCGTCCTTATGAATAGTAATTTTCTGAAAATGGGTTTAACATATCAAAAGCTCTGAAAATTATAATTGAATTAACAGAAACTGAATCGGATAAAAAAGGAGTTGGTTTGGGATAAATCGGAGCAGTTTTCGTATCCGACCAGAAATTCTGGATGGATTTTTGAAAAAATTCAAAAGTTTAGAGAAGTACTCAAATGAATATGAAAATGCTTGAAAAGTATTTTAGAGACTCAAACAGTACTTCTGGAAGATATTCGGATTGATACGGAAACAATCCGAAAATTCACCTCGGGCAGTTCAATGAAAAGCAGAGAGTCGAAAAGAGGCATGAAATAACTTTTAAGGTTCATGAAAATTACTAAGAGTATGTAGGAAGTTCGAATATATGTCCCGATAAATTTTGAAAGGATTTCGAAAAAGTATTATGAAAAAGTCGAATTTTGACGTTCTAAAAAAGTTAAATGGGGTTAACGTGATTTTTTTATATATAATAATAATATATATATTAGTGGTGGGACCCTTTGAATAAAAATATTTATGTGTGGATAATGATGAAAAAAATAATATATAAAAAAAATAAAAAAGATAAACATGAGAAGTCGGTGGAGTGTATATATATATAAGTGGGTGTGTGTGTGTCACGGTAGAGGAGAAAAAAAAAACAAAAACGGAAGAAAGAAAAAGAAAGAGAAGAGAGAAAGAAGAAGAGAAAAAGAAAAAACCAAGGATCCAAGTAAGTTTTTCCCCCTCTCTCAGTCTAGTTTCCACCCACAAATGATTAAGAAAAGTGGGAGAAAAATTGGTGTGAAAAATAAATTGATTTTGATGTTATTTGATACTAATTTTATGGATTTTTTTTTTCTTTTAGATTGATGATATGGTAGTTAATAAATGAAAGTTTTGGCTTGATTAGAGGTAGATTAACACCAAACTAAGTTTGGCGTACATATTTTTGAAAAATTTATTTTTATTAGTTTAATATTAATATGTAAATTCATTTGAAACTTGATGAATTTATTTATTTAATTTTTTTTTTTGAGGTGTTAAATGAGTGTGTATGTTATTTGTGTGTTGTTGGTATGCTATTGGAGTGAAAGATTGGTTGAAAAATGATTTCGAAAAACATTTTCGAAAATAAACCCCCTCTATGACCGAATATAATGTATAAAGTACCCTAGGGGTATTTTTATCATTTTAGTCTTAATTACATGTTATTCTAATGGTATTAGAAAGATTTATTTGATGAAATATTGATTGGAACAAATTTTTTTAAAAAAAATCCCCTTTTTGGAACTAATTTATGATAAGGAAAAAGAGGAAAGGTTTTATTGAAATTTGACACTGAAACTAGGAGTAAAATGATCATTTGAAATGGTCTAACGTGATGCCCAGAAGAAATTCGAAAAATGTGACCAAAATCGAAATAAAAATGTTACGTGATTAATATTTTATTATAAATTATAAATTTTTAAAATTATGAAAAACAAAAGGGCTCTAAGAAACATAAAAAGGGTAATTTCGTAATTTTGTATGATGATTGATTTTGAAAATGTTAAAATTGTAAATATGGAAAATGAAGGGTTTTAAAAAGTTATGTGATTGAAGTTCGGTTTGAATAATGTTTGATATATGTAGTTTTTCGAAAAATAGATCGTTTATATTTATTGATTGATATTGTATTGATTGATATTGTAATGGTAATATCGTAAATTGTTTAATAAAGGATTTCTAGAAAGTTTAGGTGATTAAAGTTTGCCGAACTATGAGGGATTTGGTTCTACTGATGGAATGGGTACATAGACGTTTGAGATGATATCTCAAACTCAAGCCCAATTAAAATAAAATAATAATGATAATAACTTAATTCCCTAGGTTGTATGTACTCTAAAGAGCAACTTAGGGATAATTTTGTCTTTTCAATTTTATGTATATGTTAAATCGATGATTTCTAAATGCTTTATGTGATAAATTAATGAGTGAAAAATAAAAGTTTCAAAATCCCTTCTTAGACCGAAAGTATATTAGTTTTGAAACTCAAGGGTAATTATGTCATTTTTATGTTTATTTATGTGTTAATCAAATGATACTAGAATGATTTCGAATGAAAACTGAAAAGAAATGGAAGCAAACAGAAAGAAACGGATAAATTTAGTACATTGGCCTAACGTATAAAAGAAGAACATGAATGATTTGAAAAGATCTGATGAGTTGATTTAATGAAAAATAGAGTTTTGTGATGTTCGTATTAATAACTTGAAAATATGATAAATATTATGACTGAAATTGTGTATATCGCTTTCCGAACGAAACTTTTACGTATGAAAATAAAAGTTGTCAAAAATGTCAAATATTTTGGTAATTAATAAAATGGTGAAGGGCCCGAGTAAATCTGAATATTGATAGGTGGAGATTGGTAATGAGCAAGCAAATGGGATGATATGTGAAATGCGACCCGGTGGGTAGCCATCGAATGATCGATACCGGGGATGTCGTTTCTTCTGGCGGATAGCCACCAAATGGTCGATGTAAAAAAAAAAATTCAATACCGAAATCGATAGTGACATGCAAACCGACGGGTAGTCACTTGTGTCCGATGTCGAGGACGCCGTTTCTTCTGATAGGTAGTAATAGATCCCGATCCTAGTTTTCTCGAAGAATTCATTCCCGACAATTGGATAGAGAATAAAGAGTCCAAAATAGTGCAAGGGGTACGGTTAGAATTTGATTATATTTATAAAGCCTTAAGTATCGTATCAAGAAGAAATGAAAATTTTCAGTGAATAGTGTTTGGATCTAGATAAATAGTAATTTTATCGAAAAAGATCCGAAATTAGTGTTTAAAATCGAATTTGAACCCGGTTATATTGTCCAGGGTCATGAATTGAGATTTAATGGGAAACGAAAGTTTTCGGTGAATAGTATTTTCGGATGGAAATTTTCGAAAGAATAGTAAAATTTTTTAAAATTGACCTTAAGGATCGAAAAAGCCTAAAAATAGTAGCAGAATATAGAGAAACAAAAACAGATCAAAAAGAATATCACTTGAGTCAGTTTTAAGTAATCCGAAGAAAATTACGATATTAACATTTTGAAAGATTAATGGGTTTTAATGAGTTTAGACCCAATTGAAATTTTTTTCGAAGCCTGTGATTGATAGATAAGACACCCAATTAGAGTATTTCACGGTCAATTTGAAGATTAGATGACCATGAAATATTTTTGGAATATTTTTTGATCAAAGTGAAATTAGATTATAAAAAGGGTAAAATAGACATTTTAAGTTAAGTATACATAGATCACGTATGAGCATAATATGCGGAAGTTTCAAGGAGTGCAATCCAAGTGAATGAGAATGGGTTAACAAAAATGGATATTTGATGCTTTGGGGTAAAAGCAGAGACTTCTGGAGGCATTCGGAGAAGGATCGGATTCTATCCGAGGACAAGTAGTGAGTGGAACTACAAGTTTTTAAAATTTATATTTTCTTAAAGTTTATTGTAAAGTTAAAAGAATTTATTATAAATAGTTATTCATTTATTAATTGAATTTACATTATAATTCTAGCCTAAAGATTTTAGTTTGTTATTTATGTTTATGAGAATGTGCTAGAATTAAAGACTTTAAGCTTATTGTCTTGAGATTTAGAATATTTTAGTGTATTAAGAAAAAGAAATTTTAATAGCTTATGATTTACCCTAGCCCCAGTTTAGTATTCGACCGAATGCCCTATGCGTGATACGGTAGATGAGAGGAAGTCAGTCAGTGAGATTTGAGTCTAGTTGACTCTTATGTAAGCGAGACATGAGTGATTCGTATGCATGTATAAGGTAGTGTAGTCGTTCCATAGCGTGGGCCTGCTTTCGGCCACTACACATGGTAGATTCCCACTCTTAGTGGTTAGCTAGATTTTATATACTACCACGCCAAGAGTAGATATTCCCTGGGTTAATTTAGGTAAGCATCAGAAAAGATTTTAAGAAAAGATTTCAGAAAGTTTTAGAAAGAAATTTAAAACAAAATTCAAAAGCAGTTTTAAATGAGTTTTAGAAAGTATTTTAGAAAAATATTTTAGTTTTATTAAATTATTTTTGGGAGAAATTTAATTGTAGAAATGAATTTTAATTTAAAAGTTACTACCACTCACTGAGTTATACTCACGTTTTTCTTTAAATATTTTTCTTAAAAATCCCTCAGATGCAGGAGTTGATTGTTCAATCGACAAGATTCAGTCAGACGTGTAGGCGGACGTATAGGACGATACCTACTACATATATATTTTGTTATTTTGATCATGTATATGTGTTGATGTACATAGTTGTAAATATTTTGAAGAAATAGTGGATCTATTAGTTAAAAATGTTTTATTAAACTTTTATGAAATTCAGTTTTCAGATTTTATTTACCAGTTTGTGGTTGAGTTGTGAGAAAGGAGTCGGAGGCTCCAACAGAAGTTGAGAAATGGATTTTATAGAAGTGTTTTTATAAATTGTATTTAAAACTTGCAGGATGGCATAGTTTAGAAAACAGACGGTATGCTACCGAAATTTTTATTAAAAAGCGAAAAAATTTTATCATTGTCACCTTGTAAAAGAAGTTCAAATATCTAACAGAAAGATTTTTCGGTGCCCTGACGGAGTTCCTCAAGACTGAGTTTAGAGTTCATGGGAATTCTTTCGGGGTGTTATTAGGCCTTTCTTGGGTCCAGAAGGGGGATTTGGGAAGGATCCCGTCAGGTAACCACCGAGTGGTCGATACCAGGAGAAAACCTCGAAACCGATATTGACATGCGACTCGGTAGGTAGCCACCGAATGGGTGATGCTGGGAACGCCGTTTATTTCTGACATGGAGCCACCGAGTGGCCGATGTCAAGAACAACCCGTTTTCTAATCCATGGTATCGTATTAGTGTTTACAAAGAGATCTGGAAATAATAATAAGGGCAATATAGTAAATACGTATAACAATTGGATTTGTAAAGTTGAATTAGTACTAAGGGTAACCTAATAAATATATAAGACAAGTGGTTATTTAAAGTTAAATTGGTTTTAGAAAATTATGTGATAAAACTTTAATTTATTTGAAGTGTGATGTATATTTTATGGAAGTTGATAAATTGTGTATGTTATTTGATTTTAATGTTATATTTTTGAAAATAAGTTTATGGAATTTTAATATTCTGAAATCTGAAAAATGTTGAAAATGTAAGTTATGTTGTGTGTAATAAAGTTTTGTGACTTTTAAACTAAATGTACACCCAAGATTTTATGTGTTTTATACATGCAATTATTAGTGAATTGTTTTTAATTGTAAATTTTGATAAAGGTTAGAGAATTTGAAAACTTTGTCTTATACCATATTCTGAATAAATGAAGAATGTAAAGTGTGTACACTTATTAAGTAGAAATACTTAGCACGTTAGATTTTCCACGGGTAGGTTAAAAATTTGGGTACTATGGATAGAGACAGACGTGAAGATAGCTGTCGTGCTTCCTGCGAGTCATAATCCTTTTATGTTTGATAGTTATTCTTTTGATATTGTATAGCAGTGTTAATATATATGAAAATGCATGTACATGGATGTGGAGTTGAGAGGTTTTGTAAATAATGATGTAGATGAATTATATAAAAAGCTTTTCGGTTGTAAAGTAATTTTGTAAATGAATTGTTAATTATCTTTTAATTAGTATTTCATTTCTGATTAAATTGATTTTTATTATAATATTGTGTTTATAAATGTTTGTGTGGTAAAGTGAATTTAGAAATTAGATGGAGGGTTTGAAATGGAAGTTGAGAAAGTAAATTTATTTTAGAAGTGGTTTTGTTTTATTTGCAGGTTTTTACCGAAATGGAAGTTGAGAACGTAAATGTATTTTAGAGGTGTTTTTGTTTTATTTATAAGTTTTTATAAATTTGGATTTTCAGAAAAATAGAAGAAACTCTGCCGGATTTTCATTAAATTAAAATAAATGTTTTAAAAAAATTTTGGGTCAGAAATGTAGCATCCTCTGGCTGGATTATTTGTTCTGATGGGAGCCAGATGGAGGGTGTTACAGTTTCCATGTGAAATTAATCTTTTCTTTTTCTTCACCAATGTAATCAAAACCACCAAGTTTTGCAATAATTACTCATCTTCAACAAAACCACAAAACAAAATTAGAAAAAAAAAAAAAAAAATTCCCCAATTAGTAGTTATCTAAACCCTAATTGTTTTATGAATCAATCTTCTCACTAATCATTCTCAATTATTAAAAGTTTTCATTAGCAATACTTACGAAGATGCCAAACAAGTAACACTCATTCATCAAACCCTTTCTTTTTCAATATTTTTACAGAATCCAAACTCTAGTTCATGATTTTCTGCAAAAATTTAAAAAACAAGTATAAAATTAATGAACAACACAAAAATAAGTTCAAATGACATGCATACATTTTCCTTAATCAAAACTAGACCTCGTTCCTTATTTAGATTACATGCATACTTTCTTCAAGCTCCTTCAACAAAATGTGTTAAGAGTTGTGTAATATAGGCTGGATTTGGTGCCAGGTGAGATTTTTTGTATGCATGCCAAAGGAAATGGTATCAGATGGAAATGAAATAAGATGGCTTGATTTGAGACATCTGTACACATGTATTTTAATTTATTATTTCTTTCATTTCCCAACAAAATTATAATATTGTCCTCCTATTGTTAAATGCTATTAAGAGTTGCGTAATATAGGCTGGATTGTGGCGCCAAGTGAGGTTATTGTATGCACACCAAAGAGAATGGTGTTAGATGGCAATGAAGTGAGATGATTTGATTTGAGATGTTCATTTCCTAACAAAATTACAATATTATCCTTCTTCCCTTAAATGCTAACGACCCAACGTTAATGTTAGGGGGGGTGACTGCTATTATTGACATTAATTAAATATTAAGCTTTTATATCAAAACATAGTGTATGTTGGTGCAATTAACCATTTTTAATATTAATATCTATCTATTAACATGTTTAACGTGTAAACAATACTTATCGACAAATAATAGCAGGAGCACCCTTGAAGACCTACAAATTTAGTGAGTCAGACTATTTTATGAAATTGTTAAGGGATAAACTGAATTCAGTTTATTATGATGTTAAATATACATTTAAATTTAATTTAAAGGAAAATAAAGATAAACTAATTAATTTAAAGTCAACAAATGTAATTACCTTAACTTTATTTTAAGAATAAATGAATGATTTGAATTAAATTTATAAGTTTAAATTGATGTGATCTGATTAATGAACTGATAAATGGTAGAAAATAATACATGCAGAGAATTGCAGAATTTGGTCCCATTTTTTTTCCCCCTTTTAGAACAAAATATTCACTAGTTTTAGATATAAATTAATTCAAAGGTTGATGACAATAGAGGATCAACAAAGCCTAATAATATCTAGGATCAGGATTCTCTGCCTATCTAATTTTTACTAATCTTTTAATCCGATCGCGACACGTGACAGAGAAAAAATGAGTGGCGCAGATCTCTTTTCTTTTCCTTTTACCAAAAACGATAATATACTGTCAACAATGTGTTATGCCACTGCTTATATTCTCCAACTGGTCTCTGATTTTCTCAAGGCAAGTTTCTATGTTCCAAGGCTTGGATTCCAACTGGTGACTCAATATTTTAGTGGCAATTTTGTCCAGCAGATCCTCAAGATCATAGCCGACTTCTTTGAGATCGTCCAACCACCGCCATACCTGTTTCACCCTATATGCCATGGACTCAACATCATCAAGAATCGCATCAAGACTTTGCAGATCTGTCTTCAAACCCTCATCCAGTTTCAGTTTACCAAGTAATTCTGAAATAGGAGGAGAAGAGATCCTGTCAACCAATTGTTGAAGAACAGAAACCTGGGCCATCATTTCCTCTGAACTGGTAACTATGGGGAGAGAGCGACCATCTTTGCTTGAATAACAGTGGCTATGGGGAGAGAGAAAATGCTGCAAAGAAAAAAACTTGGCCTCTCCCACTGTTGATAGGGATGGAAGAAAAAGACTCTCTTTAAGAACCCTTTTTGGTAAAAGGAAAAGAAAGGAGATCTGTGCCACTCATTTTTTATCTGCCACGTGTCATGATCAAATTAAAAGATCAGTAAAAATTAGATAGGCAGAGAATCTGGATCCTAATATCTAATTATTTCTTAAGTGAGCATTATTTTACAGGAATTTAAGGAACTGATAACATTATTACGGCTTTTAGCTGATGATGATGCAATTTGATTAGCTTTCACTAATTGTAACATTTACTTAATGTTCTAATTGTCAATCTTTTCCTTTGCAAAACCTACAAAAAATAAGAACATGAATAAAAAAAATATATCTTTATCTATTAAATCAATTTATAACCAATGTTTCAAAACTTGTTAGTCGCTAGTCAGTTTGTGATTTATTCGATTACTCAGCGAGTACTCAATTTAACTATTGGTCAACGGTCAATCCGTTAACCGAAGATCAAACCTGGTAAAATCTATAAAAAAAAGTTAAAAAATATATATATCTATACGATCAAAATACAATCATATAACCACAAAATATCGTACAACATATCTCATATAATCTAAAAAGCAACTTTATCACAATCACATGATCACAATATACTAGACGCTTTAAAAAATAAGAATTCAAATATCTCATCTTATCTAAAAAAGTCATAAAATTCACAGTCCAAATGTTTGATGCAATCTCAAAAAAAGTTCAAATATTGTCATTAGTGGACCTAATAAATAAATTGGGCCCAAATGATATCAATAAATTAGGCCCATTTTAAGTGTAGATCCAAATACTAATGTTGTTGGATTTATTATACCCATTGGATTGCTAATTGCACCAATATGTTTTATATATATAAATATATACATATATATATGTATATATATATATAAAGTATAAGCTAGTGGATATGTCCACCTATTTTCAGTGTACAAAATTTTCAAGTAGTGAGGTTTTTGTATGATGAACAAGCACTCGGCATATGAAATTAGAAGGAGACCAAAAATTGGAATAGTATGAAATGAGGATAAAGAATGTAGGATCGATAGAATATAAAAATTAGAAAAGAAACAACAGGTGGACGACATGCAATGCAAATAAAGATGAGTTGATTGATAAATTATATATTTATGACAAAAAGAGAGGCGGTGGAGCATTATATATATATATATATACATACATTGATACGTACATATATATATGTTTGTATATACACACATGGCAGCAGCTGTCTGTCTTCTTTTTCATTAAGAGGAAGAGATGTGAAGAAACCAGAAAACAGAGTAACAAAGTAGAATTGAAATAATAGAAGAAGGGAAAGAGTGATGGGTTGGAAACAAGTGTTCTAGGCCAGCAGCAGAATGTGGGAAAAAACAGAGATATTATAGCAGGAGAAAAAGAGATATGATTAATCAAAAGACAACCACTTCATCAATAAGAAGAGAAAAACACACACAGCTTGTAAATTAGACTAGTTAGGACTTGACCCACCATTAAAATGGATGGAAAGGTATACAATTGCCTGTGCTAGAAATGATCATGTACCATAGATTATTTGAGTTGAACATTTTTTATTTAATTTTGTTATTCCATTTGATGAT
Source organism: Dimocarpus longan (assembly GCA_022984855.1). NCBI lineage: Eukaryota > Viridiplantae > Streptophyta > Magnoliopsida > Sapindales > Sapindaceae > Dimocarpus > Dimocarpus longan. The sequence continues at coordinate 4,337,510 of CM041026.1, forward strand.
ATGTAAAATAATTCAATTGTATTTTATACTCAATGATTGATATAGAAAATTCAGGTTAGGATCGATTATCTATGTCTGTTTAATTAATTTACAACTTTTTTTATTAATCCTGAAAGTAGGACAGTTAGCTTTAAGACCTTGGTTAAACGAAAAAAGAAAAAAAAAAAAAATTAGTCTCGTGAACTAAACATTGATCCCCTCACATGCGCAACTAACTTTTAAGCTTAATGACCTTGATCAAAATAACTTACCATATAGAAGAGAAGATTATTGGGAGCTACTTGGTTCAATCACTGCTAATTAAACAACTAATCACCTCACGCGTCCAATTAACTAACTATAGAGCTTTATGACCTCAATCAAAACAACTACTCTTATGAATTAAACAATCTAGTCCTTATATTCACATACACAAACAATTATAGAGGCTGTCCGAACTTGCCAACTCAATAGTTGTGCCATCCGAAATATCTAATTCTTGAATAGTAAACATTGGGAGACATCGACTTACATAATAAAATGAGAAAATTTTTCGTACATGTTCATAATTACACACAACGAAACTTGAACCCCTTATCATTAAAGTGAATGAGAAGATACATAATCATCTAAAGTTAGGAGATGATGCGCAATTACATGACTAAAGTTTATATAGAATCTGAATCAATACATCCTAATTAGAACATGATTGTATTTATATTATATATTAAGTTTGTACAATTATAGTATATTATGAAATATTATTAACCTTCCTTTTAAAAAAAAAATAATAATAATAAAGAAAAGAAAAGATAAAGAATACAACTAGTAAGGTTTCTTAGGGCTATACAGTCGTATATGAATATTTGAGCTTATATCAGATCTTGCTATTATATTGAATTCAAATCTTACTAACACTAGAAATTGAAAGGGTTTCGAGATTAAGATTAATGGCAAAAAACTGAAGGTAAAATTTAATCAAAATCAACGCAAAGCTTGCCATCATCTGGCTGATGTACCTAAATTTGTATGAAAATTGCATCATACATACATGGTCTATTCAACTAACATGGAAGTCTAAGTCAATGATTGAGGACTTGGGCAAAATACTCACAAAGGTGATCAATAGTAACCAAAATGGAAAGTCCATGAACAAGTCACCAAATTCAACCTTTCATTTTTTTCACTTTTTATAGAAAATTTTTCTTTAATTAGTAGAACACTTCACATGAAAGTTGTCTTTAATAATAAACTTTTCTTATAATTTGACTTATATTTTAATTGAAAAACAATTAGGAAGTTGTGATGAAATTGCTTGAATGTAAAAGATGATAAGGGGTGTTAAACTTTGTGTTAAATTTCGAAGAATTTCACATGGCCTCTTTTTTTTTTTTTTTTCCTTTTAATAATGTAATTTCTTAGAAAGTTTTACGTATAATCATGATAGAATATGATATATATGGAAACTTTTTTTTTTTTGTTTCTACAAGTTGTAGTCTATAGTGTTTGTTGCAATTTCAGAGTGTAAAATGTATGAATTAACACATTAATATTGAAGTTAACGTCAAAAGTGACCATTCTTCGAATTTCTGTCCTCAAAAAGATTAAAATTGAAAGACAAATATTAAGAAAGAAAGAAGGAAATTACATTTTTGTACAAAATATTATCCTCACAAACAATTGTCATATAAATAAGTCCACTTAACTTTAGGACCTCCATCAAAGCCTCATGAACTAAACTAGTCCTTGACATACACACAATTAACTAACTATATGAGTTAAAGTTCATATAGAATTATAATCATTGCGTCCTACCTAGAGAAGGATCGATATATACTTATAATATATATAAAGATTATTAACCTTTCTTTTGTTTAAGTAAGGTTTCTTATAGGCTTGCTTGAGTTTAAATCTAGTCTTGGATTTAAATCATACTAACACGAGAGATTGAGAGGCTTTCCAAAATTAGAAAGGGGTAGTACAATGAAACAAAGAAAAACATTGAACGTTTCGAACATTTTTAAATAAAATTTGAAGAAAAGCGCTCCAAAATTGAATGACTGATGTGTTGAAAGTTGGATGAAAATTGATCATCAGATTCATACAGTGTGCAACTAACATGGAACGCATGGTAGAGAAACTCAAACCAAAGGAAAAGTTGAAGTAAAATTACGTCAAAGATCATTAGTGAATACTACCATATAAGCGCACATGATTACAGATTATATTTAATTCGACACGCAAAACAATGATAAGTCAAGTCAATACAGTAACCAAAAAGGCAAGTCCACAACCAATTCATCAAATTCAACCTTCCAATTTTTAACTTCTATAGTAAGTTCTTCTTTGATCATAGACTACTTTACAATAAAGTTTTGTTTATTAATTAAATTTTCTTACTTTGACTGCCTTGAAACTGCTTGATCAAAAGCAAGAGGAAAAACTGTTTGATCTACGTAAATAGAATTAGTAAGTTTTGGTTATATATCAGTGTATTGCTTGTGTTGGCATGATTTGACATGGGAGCGTTCAAATACGCGAATTTAGACTAAAAAGTAAAGAGATTTTAAATTCTTATCATGGTTTGTTAAACAAGAGATTTTGTACGAGAAATATTTTCAAAACTTCATATCGTTTCATTGTAAAGAAGTTATAAAGCATGACATAGATTGTTAAATAGATCAAAGTGTTAACTTCATTTGTATATTTTTGAAGCACGTCAAATGAAGGTTCTAAGATGAAGTTATGACTAATTAAGTTTTGGTGGTCAGTATTCAACAGGTTGTGAAAATTGAAAAGTCTTCTAAAACTTTAAAAAAAGATAATATTTAGTATATGTTATATTTTTTAACAACCTCAAACACAACTTCTAATAACTTGGCTTTCACTATCAAATCTTTAGTTTGTCCACTAAATTATTATTATTATTTTTTTAATTTGTAATTGAATTGCTCATGTATAATTTCTTTTTTCTTTTTTCTTTTTTTCATTTAAGCTTTATAAGGCTGTGTTTTAAAGTTGGTCATTGGTTATTATAAATCAAAGTAGGAAAGTAATAATAATATTGACATTCAACCTCCATCTATCAACATGTATTCCAACTTATGATTCTTAAGAGAAAATCGATATATGAGTTGGGATACCTAACATCCACTACCATCAATATTACTACATAATTAAATTGTTACATTAAAAGTTGATACACAAGTTGGAACATTAGTTGTAAATGTTAATATTATAGGAAAGGTAAATGTATATATATCATAATAATTCATTATCAATCAATCAACGCATTGCAAGATCTTTAAAAGCTTAAATAAAGTTTATATGACAAATAATCTAAATTTGTGTAAGTCACAAATAACTAATGCTCTTTCAAAACATGTGTCAGAGACACTTTCAACCGTTTGAATACTACGTATTTATTGTTGATAACTTACCTCATACTTGTAATCGCATCCCACACATCAAATTATGTACAATTAATGCATACGAAAAATAACGAATCTAACGTGCAATAGTCTCAACATTTTAGTTCCAATTATAAGGGTGGTCAATCCGAAAGTGAAATAATGTATCTCACGTGCAATTTCAATTGTTATAGTTCCAATTACAAGGGCAATCAACCTAACGACAATCATAATGAAGTAATGTGAAGAATGTTGGGCATCATTGAATTTCGAATAATTTACACAAAAACATATTCACCCAAAACTTCAAACATAACACACATCCCTTCTAAAATTCAATTGGTTCCCTTGTCTTAATCCAAGTTAATCCACACCACCAGCCACAGCCCAAAAAAAAAGCACCCCGACAACGGCAAAGCAGAAGCACGCACATCGCATTTTCTGCATTCCACGTGTCAACACCCATTTGGTCAAAAGCCGTACCAATCACCAAATCGACAAGGACGACGCGGGAGAGTTCGCACATTGCAGAGACTCGCCAATGCAATCCTCACATTCCCGAAACTACCCATAACAAACCTCTCAAAACCGTTCACGATTCAGGGACATTTTAGTAAAACAAAAACAACCCGAAACCGACTGCAAATTCAAATTAATATAAAAATCGGATCCAAATCTATCGCTATAAATACCCGCAACTCCTTTTTTTTTTTTTGTTGTTTTTCCCTTGTTTCCAACTTTCAAGCTCTCCACTGCAGAGTCCAGCTCCCTGCTATCCTCTTCCTCGTTTTCTCTACAACCAAAACGACAACACAGAAGCAGAAGCCGCTGGTCGTTTTGATAGCGACTTCGTAGACACGTCCAATCTAGGGTTTCTGTTTCAGTGATGGATCTGGTGTGACACATGATAAAATATCCTCCTTCTTGATTTCTTTTTTGCTTTCCATTTCTAGTTCTTGTTTTTCTTTTTGTTTTTTTTCGAGAAGAATTAAAAAAGAAAAAGGTTTTCTTGTTTTCTTTTTCGTGAAAAGTTTGTTTTCTTGGATTTTCCAGGAAACCGTGGCATTTTCTCGAGAAAATGATATGAAATTATTTTGTTTTCTGTCTTTGTGAAACATGCAGGAAAAGCGGAGGTTGAGTTTCAGCGACATTTTGAAGTCGGTCTCGGAAAAACGCGTATCTTCTTTTTCTTCATCGTATACAAATCCAATAAGCGAGTACTTAGAATCCGACTCAAACCTTATAAATGCACTCGTCCAAGACGACAAACACCACCTCCACCACCTCATCACCGCCAACACCGCCTCTTCTTCCGTCGACGGTGACGACGACGACTTCTTAACCAAGCTCCTCCACGTCTGCTGCTCGCTCGACTCCGTCAGCTGCGCAGCCGCGCTCGTCTGCGGCGAGCTAGGAGCTGCCGCCGCCGTCATCAATAGACTCGACGACTCCACCGGGATGTCCCCACTCCACGTGGCGGCCGAGTCACATGCGGCGCGTTGCGTTGAGCTTCTTCTGAAGCGACGCGCCCGTACGGACGTGAACTGCAGAGACGGCCGCAGTCTGCTCCCTCTGGAGCTGTCTTTGTCGTCTACCAGGTCGGTTTAAAACGCTTTTTTTTGTCATTTCTTTTTTTTGAAATCGAAAGGTTTAGTTTTTTGGTGATTTTGTATAGGATGGAAGTGGACTGGAATCCAGATAAGAACTCCGTTGAAGACCTAGTTGTCATGCTCAGTGAAAAGGTATTATTTTGAATCAATTTTAATTTATTTTGAATATTTTTTTATTTATATATTTGTTTTGGTTTGTTAAGGATTTGACGACTGTCAAACTGTTGAGCGAGAAAACGAAGGAGGTGGACGAGGTAGCGTACGCGAGCGCGATTGGGGGGAGAATAGTGGGGCTGGCGGCGCTGCTCGTAGTGGCAGGGGAGAAGCTGAATGAGTGCATTCTCGTGTTGCATGACGCGGAGCTCGGGTCGAAGGAGAAGAGGACGATTTATGAGTGTGTGATAAAGGAGGCGTTGTTGTTGGGTCGGGCGACGACGCCGTTGAGAGCGGTGAAGCGGAGCTGTGCGCTGACGAAAAGAGAGTCTGAAGAGAAGAGGAAAGTGTTGCTTCGTGAGATAGAGCTGCTTCAGCTGTTTGGTGCTGTTGCTTGTTCTTCGTCCGAGAAGAAGACCACGTCGCCTTTGATCCTTGCCACCCAAGTAAGCACATCAACATCTAATATTTTTTTCATGTGTTTTTGTTAAAGTACCTGTTTAACTTCAGTTCCGATGATGATCTTGTGGATATTGTTATTTATTATGTGTATTGAGACTAGGGTGTCTGATTGGAGATTCTAATTATCTTATTAGTGAAAAGTGGAGGGCACTTTCGTCGATTACTATGTTGTCCATGAATGACGCTACACTTTAATAGTATTATTAATACATATATATTTTTTTAATTTTTCAGTTTTCATTTGTTTTATATAAAATATTAGAATAATATAATAACATTTTGTTTTTTTAAATTGGAAAGTCAGGCTGAAATACGTGACATTACCAATCAAATTTGGAAAATTCTGATTGATTTATGATAAAAACTACCGCATTAAAAAGTCAATATGGACGATTTCCTCATTTTATATCATGTTTCTATCTTCAAAATTGAATTTTGGAAGTGCTACTATACTTCTCATTTTGTGAAAGTAGTGGTTGAGTAATATTACTATCTTTTACTAATAGTGATTGAATATTCTTAAAAGGTCACACGTTCAAATTTCATCGTTATCTTAAAACACAATATGTGATTAATTTTATCTTAACTTACTATCCATTTTCCAAAATATATATATGTATATATATATATAAAAGTCATTTTGTGGGGCTGTTTTCCCTTTCCTTTGTAGATATGTTTTCACCTTTCTTGTGGGAGTAAAACATTTCCAAAATTAAGAGTAAATATTTTAATAATTTAAATATTTTAGTCATTGTGTGTCAATTTGTTTTTTGAAAAATAAAATAGAATTTGTAAGTTTTCATATAAAGGAAACATAACAAAGATGGTATTGAGAGTAAATATTTTTAAATTATAAATATTTATTTCATAGTGTTTTTTTGAAAAATAAAATAGAAATTGTAAGTTTCTACTTAAAGGAAACATAACAAAGACGGTAGAATGACAAGTGTTGAGCGCTTGCAGGCTGGGGATGAAGCTGTGGTGGAGATACTTCTGAAGTCAAATATAGATGTAAATGAAACTGATGCTGAAGAAAACTCTGCTCTTCATTGCTCCCTCAAGTCATCAGTGGTACCACATCAACAGCAGAATAGGTCTCTCTCGTTCTCTATATATCTCTCTCACTTGCGGACACATTCTATTGCCATTTTGATTAATTCATACACATAATTAACTTGTTTGCATTGCAGGATTGTATTTCTCCTCCTGCAGCATGGTGCTCGAGTTAACCAAAGAAACAAGTTGGGGTTAACTGCACTTCACATAGCTGCTGCTAGCGGTAATGCAAATGCAATTCAGGTATATATTCAACAATCAACCCCAACTAAATTCTGGAAAATCTTAACTTGTTCACTGTATGCGTATATTGAAGAAGATATATGTATATAGATATAATCCACGCATAAGTTTTGTACCAATGCATGTGGTGCATTAGTTTAGAGGACCCTTGAATTATCATTTTGATATTTTCTGATGATGTATCGGCTGACAGGTCCTTCTATTGGAAGATCCAGAGTGTATCAACACAAAAACAGTAACAAAGGAAACCCCACTATTTTTTGCAGTGAAGAATGATCATATGGACTGTGCTGAGCTTCTTCTACACTGGGGAGCCATCGTAGAAGTCCTAAATTTGCGGTCAGAAACAAAACAACCCTCTTTTACTCTTTCCTCTGACTCAACCTATTGTTATCATCTTTCTAATATGACTAGTAGATTATTTGTTCAAATTTGTTTTCAATTGCTAAGAGATTTTGTATTCCTATGTGAATGTACCAACTATTATCCTCCCCAGAAGAGAGAGGCCTGTTGACTTGGCAAAGTCACAAGACATGCGTTTCTTGCTAAGTAAATGTAGCATTAGTCACTGTAAGTTTAACCTGAACAGAACTAGTAAATGCAATAAAGATATGAAATGGTTCTTCCTGTTACTGTAATTTCAAATGTGCAGTGAATCGTCCTCTCCCTGTTCAACGCAAGTGTACTGCATTCGTGGAAGGTGATGAGGCTATTTCGTATGCTTGCGAGGCGCTTCTGTCCATGACGGACGAAGGCACCAATACTGAGAGGTGACCATCTTGCGGGAACGACAAAATTTTTATAAGCTCTTATTGTTTGTTTCTACATATGGTTTTAGTAATTTTAAATTGCATTTGAACTCCAGAAATTGTCCAATTCCAAAGACAGAGATCTGCAAGTACGTTGAATCTGCCACTGGATGCATGAGAGGTTCCAAGTGTTTTTATGCTCACAGTGAAGAGGAGCTTTGCAAGGCAAAACTAGGAATGTACTTTCATTCTTCTTCATCGGAGAATAACAAACGAAAAGTTTTTGTTGGAGGCCTCCCTCTTACACTGGATTCTGGTCAGAGCCTTGCTACAATTCATAGAAATCAAAATTAAGAGTTCAATTTTATGTTTCGCTGGCCTGATTGTCTCTCTTTCACTTGTATGAATCAGACTCACTCGGCAAGTATTTTGAAAAACACTTTGGGCCTGTTGAAGATGCCACAGTTGCTGAAATTCAAAAGGAAAAGGAGATACTGTCTAGAGGATTTGGCTTTGTAACCTTTAAGCATGAGAAATCAGTATCTGCAGCTGTTCAAACACACTATCTAACTATTATGGGCAAGCAAGTTGAAATTAAAACTGTCGTCTCAAAAGACGTTTTACATGCAGAGCATCAGAAGCAGTCACAGGAACATAATGACCCATCTCATTCAAAAGCAGTGACACCTCGTGAGAAGATTGCAGACAACAGAAGGATCAAAGAGGAGATGCTCACTGGGAAAATCGCGCAAGAGATGCAGAGCAGCAAGACTGCAGATGAGGCCAAAGAAGACAGAATGTCTTGGGCTGATAGATTGCGCAATGCGCAACCAAAGAGTCCTAGTGAATCCCAACCTCAAATAAGCGCCTCCTTTGCAGACCAAAAGATTCCTAAATGGCTCAAGACTTTCAAAAGGTGGTTGCCGCGCTTCTTAGAAGATGTATATAAGCATCCAATTGAGGGAGGATATGCTCTTTCATCTCTGAAAGCTGATTTCAGGTCTGCATTTGGTCTAGAACTTGATCACATTGCCCTTGGGTTCTCAAAGCTTAGTGACTTCATGAGATTGTTTCCTGACCTTTGTCACGTGAAGGCGGCAACCTTAACCAAAAATGGATCTCCTAATCACATGTTGCTCCTACCTAGTCTTCCAGACTCAACAAACAAAATGCTTCAGTCTCTGCAAGCAGACTGCCCTGAACCAACTGATGACAATGGTGATGTAGATTCGAATGTTTCCAAGTGCTCTCAGGACCTTATATCAGTGTCTAATGGATATTCTGGCTTCGCCAGTAGCAGTACAGAGGAGAACCCATCCCTTAAGGTTCTCGAAGAAAATTTAGCTCAGGAGAATGCACCACCTGTTGATAATTCGGAACAGAAGAATACATCACCAGCTGTAGATCCAACGTCTATTCAGTTTTCAACGCCAGACCTATTCTTTGATGCTCGAATGTGTATTTATAAAAGCAATGGAGGTTCAGGGGATACTAAGCCAGAAAACAGAAGATATCTGGAGGGAGTGAATCTTGTGCATCAAGAAAGGCATCCTGTTCTGAAGATGCTTGCCAGAAAAAGGAACAACTCATCTATGTTCTTTCTTCGTGAATTTGATTTCTATGGGGTGAGCAAGGAACTATTCCATAATTTTATTTTTAGTTTACATTCAACATTTGCATCAAGTATTCTCTAATTCAGGGTTGTTCGGTATGTCTGCAGAATTATAAGGCAAACATCAAGCAAGGAAGATGCTTCGGGTGTAACCAACGTGAGATGCTCTGGGCCAACTGTCCATGCCAACATTTGCTATGGTGTAGTTCTTGTAGACTAGAAGTTGCAATAGCGGCTGGCAGTTATGAGCACAAATGTGTGGTCTGTGATATGAAAGTAGAGAATTTCGCTTTCCTTCCACCGAAAAGATACCATCCATCTCCATATCAAGCTCTCCCCATTGCTGAGGAGTTACCGCCTTCACATCCATCCAACTTAAAAATGTGAGTCCACTCAGTTGTAGTATTCTCTTCATTTATTTATGGTTTGACATTTTTTGCTTTCTAACGCTTTTTCTCCTACTCCTTTGTAGCCGGCAAAGAAGAGGAAATCTCCTCTGAAAGGAGGTAGTAGTAGTCTGTGTGTACATGAAAAGGGCATAGGTAGCAAGTGGGTGTTTCTGATGTGTGAGCTGCACCCAGTAATAGGACAAAAAAAAAAGATGGGATGTGAAACGAAGCGTCAAAGTCTCCTTGCCAATAGAAATGTGGAAACTATATGCTCTCTGTCTGTGTAGAGCTTCATATCCAATACCGTTTTGTGGTGAAAATAGACGCCTGACATTGGAAGTATGCCTGTCTCAGGACACCTTTCAACTCTTTCAGCAACCGTTTTGATTTCTATTGCTGATCGTGGATCAAAACTCAAAAGAATAGAAAATATAGATGGAAAATATGTAGTCCTCTGATGTTTCCACCCATTTCGACATAATTTTTGTTCCTGCATGGTGCTATTAAGAAAGTTAATTGACCGTAGCATAAAAATGCTAGTTTCTGGTCATTAGAACAGTACTGACACTGACCAGATTCTAAAAATAACTTTCATCATATGCAAATACATTCATTGCTTAAATGGTCAGTATATTTTCTTTTCACATCCATGACAGGAATTCAATAATCAAGTTTCACCATGCAATATTTAATTATGTGTGGGAATTTCTCTTTCTAGTGTGAAAGTAAATCTAGTACTATACGAGCAAATGTTGAGTTCCATATATATATAATTTAGTCTCAATAAATCACGACAAATTCCTCCCCAATAGTGTCAAATTACCCCATAACTATGTTAAAAAAATAAAAAAGAAAGATGGTTTCATATAAGTACTGACATGTTATTATTTATATGGTACATTAGCAATTCAACACAGTACACACAAAGAATTTATACCACATAGTGACACAGTATATATATTGAACACTAGATTAGTTTCTTCTATTAATATGTTCGCTTCAGATTGCTACGCCATAAGAACCATCAGCCTAACCTCTTTTATGTCCTAAAAATTATTCTTGGCTTGAAAAGCGAAATCACTATACAAGTTCAATCTACAGCCCATATATTCAAGTCTACCAGAAATCCACTGGCCGATTGTCTACCCAATCAAAGAGGCTCTATAAATGTAAGTAGCAAATGTGAAAATCTTTTGCTGCATCTCCAAAGGGGCTGCCAGCCTCAGTATGTCATTGTCAATAAACAAAGAGGTTACTAATCCCAGTCTTAGTTCGTGTGCGCTGATCATGCTGCATGTAATCGATAAGCGCGGAATTCGCTTGAACTTCTGGATTATCCTGCATACTTTTTGTGGTTTCATCCAGCATTATATCACCTCCAAACTTTCGCCTGCAAGTTTCGATTGGATATCATACCTAAATTGCTCTCACAGAATCAAGACCAGGCTTGTCACAACATATATCAAAGCAGAAACCACGATTGTCCAAACTCCAATGTCAGTCATGTTAAAATGATGCTGTCTTCTCCACTTGGGTGGAGAAGAAGACTAGGATACAAATAAAACCAAGTTTAACTACAGAATCAGCTCACTTGTGTATCCATAAAATAAAATCATGCCAGAAGGTTGCAGAGTTGATGGATTTTAGATTTACAAAATTAAAAATGTGGTCTTCTAGGTCTGGCTATATTTAGGTCCAAGAGAACCATTATGGCAATAAGGAAAAACAAACAAACAAACAAACAAACAAACAAACAAAAAAGGTAAACAAGGGCAGGCATCAGGGTAAGCATAGCTTAGCAACCAAATCTAAAATGGGATGTAGTAGTCCTACTACCTGAACATAGTATTTAAGCGGCGACCTTCTCGGAATGCTCCAGTGAGGGGGCTTTTTCTTGCTTTTTCCTACAGTAAAGAAAGAAAATTCGACGGCAGTTAGAATTGGCATACAACACCAAAGCACTACTGTCACTACATTACATTCGAATTCAACAAAATATCTCCCTGTCTGACTTCACCAACACCGAAACAATAGCCCTCTGACCTCAGCTATCTAAAGGATAGGTTTCCTTAGATCAACTAGCAACAGCAGGGGAATTAAATGAATGGTAGAAGCTTTACTGAGAGAAAATATCATAGCTATGCTAGTTCAGAAACAGAAACTTACTTTTCATATGCCTTGATGAGGGACCTTGGCCGTTCATAACCACCTTCCTTCAGCTGAGCCTTTGGTTTCCCTGCTTGCCTTGATTCTGGTTTCCAGCAAGCGTTGGTGAGAGACTGACCCAATAAATCAGCAATGTCTGATGCCATTATCTCAGCCTTCTTTGCAAATGGAAAAACCTCCTTCTCGAATTGGTTGGACAACCAAAGGTACATAGACAACACCTGATGCTTAGTCTCAAGATCTAGGAGTTCTGCATCATTTCTAGCAGAACCCTTTGGCATGCCCATTGCTATGCTGACGGCAGTATTCTGACTGTAGGACGAAGCGAATCTTAAGAGATGGTACATAGCTTTTGGGTCTCTAATATTGACAGGAGCAAAGCAAAAGTTGAAACGATCTTCCAAGGATAACCCCTTAACCTTCTCCAACATGTTTGCTACCTTTTTTATGTGATCATGTCGACATAGAAAGTACGACCCGTCCAGACGACAATTTTCGCCAAACTTTTCAAGCAGTTTGCAGAAAGTAATATTGGCAAGTTGCCCAGCAAATAGCTCAATCTGCTCGTAGAAAGGAAAGAGACCCATTTTTTTAACATCTTCAAAAGGTTCCTTCAAACACTCAATGAGGTAATCAAGATCATCTAAATGCAATGTTGTTGTAAGTCCATCTGGGTATATGCTTCCCCTCCTACCAGCCCTCCCCGCAATTTGCTTCACTTGGGATGCTGGAACTGGAACAACCTTGTCACCATTGTACTTTGAAAGGCTATAAAAAACAACTCTTCTAATATTAAGATTCAAACCCATCCCCACTGCATCACTAGCAACCAGCACATCAAATTCATTATCTTGATCATTGAACAAGTTTGCTTGCTTTCTCCGTGTTTCTGGAGGCAAAGCACCGTATATAACACAACAGCGGTGGTTGGTGTGCTTCTCAATTGCCAATTTCACCTCAAATATCTCTCTCCTCGAAAATGCAACGACACAGTCCCCAGATCGAACATTCCGAAGATCTCCCAACAGGGTCTTGGCTTCAACAACTAATGGTTTGAACCTCTCATAATGCTGTTCATGCAACTCATCCCCAGTTTCCGAACAAATCTTTCGAACAATATTCAGAACACTTGGATCTCCACACACATGTATTTCATCAGCCATCAATCCAAGCAATGCTCTTGTCCACGCATAACCTCTACATGGGTCTGACATCATCTGGATTTCATCAATAACAGCCACATCATACATTTCATCAGTCGACACCATTTCCACGGTGCAAGCTATATGGTTTGAAAAGGGAACATGCTTCTTCTCTTGTCCTGTATGAAGACTACAATAAACCCCAAGAGCATTCACTTTGTCAAAAACTTCCATAGCCAAGAGCCTCAATGGACTACAATATATACCCTTCTTTGCTTCCATAAATCTCTGCAAAGCATTGTATGTCTTACCACTGTTTGTCGGACCACAATGATAAATAATCTTACGTTTCATGGCCCGTGCAAAAGGAAACCAAGTATGTGGCTTTGTTAGGTCAGCTGACTTAATCATACTTCGAAACCGCTTAATCTCATCAGGAAACCCTTCTATACAGAACTCAACAAATATAGGGAAAAGAAACTTAACAGCCTCTTCAGATGGACCAAGTGAAACCAAATACTTGGCAACATCAGCAGGACATTTCTTGATGAAAAAACTTCGAAACTTGCTAGCAGCAGTGGGGAAAAAGGACTTGCCAATGTAAATTGCAAGAGCCTGATTAGCCGCCCACCCGGAATTTGAAAATAAACGAAAAATTTCAATTAGTGAATCCCAATTGGACCGTTTTACCCCAGCCCTGTTTTCAGCATTTCGTAGCTCCCTATACAATTCTACAGGATCAGAAGCTGACAACTGCTGAAACCTCACAACATCATTGCTATCCACTTCATCATTACCACATTCTAATTCACTCGAAACAAGATCACAAATACCATCCTCACTAGAACCATCAATTCCATCTTCATTTCTCTCTACACCAACACCTTCCACAAAACTCATACCATTCTCCTGGTCTGCATCTACTGTTTTCAACTCAAAACCACTGCCATCATCAACAGTACGCCCATTTTCAACCAATGAACAAAACATCCTCACCATACCAACATCATATTCTCCAGACTTACTAGTCCCCAAATGATAACAAAAACGAACAAAGTCTACCAAGCCAGTCGAGAATTCACGCCTACACACATTAAAAGGGGTACCAAACTGGCTCTCCCCCAACACACGCACATCCAATTTCCTCACAGAATGAAAATACCTATCCAACAAAAGAACTCTAACCCTACAAACATTTTTCTTCAACGAACACACACGAAACAGAGTCATTGCTTGGCCTCTCGCCGTTTAACGCTAAACCCACATCAAAATCAACCCAACCCAACAAAAGTTTTGATCTTTATGCTTTTCAAGCAATTATCAATAGCGGAACAAACAAAGTTACGTGTAAACAACAAATGACCCAACAAAATATAATGAGAAATTGAAGCAACAAAATATTAAATTGAGTGGATTTGGGAGCATTACCTGGAAGTGAAAAGAGAGAGAGAAGGAGGTGGAGAGGAAATGGAGGGAAATTGGTGGTGAGTGTTAACCCACCTAAAACCCTAAACCTTGAAGGCGGTTTCTGGTTTACCCTAAAGCGTCACACACTGGGATTTTTTTCATCTTGGGCCAGTGATTTGGCGGCCCAACTTCTAAAATGGGCCAACATGTGTGACTGTCCAATCAAGTTTGGGCTGACAGACACTTATTTTTTTTGAAAAAATTTTTCTTTGGGTTTTTTTTTGGGGGGAAATAAATTCTGTGTGGGCTGACAGACTTTTTTTTTTTTTTTTTTAATTTTTCTTTTAGATTTTTTTTTTTAATATTGTGTGTGTAATACACTTAGCTATCAATATACCTAAACTGATTACATTCTAAAACTATTAATCATATTTTATTATATTTAATTATAACTAAATATGATCAATTATTATAAATAAAATATGATTACAACTAAATATCATTAATTGTTGTAAATGCGATATAACTCGTTTAATTGTAATAATATAAAATATATACATAATTAGATATAATAAAATATAATCAATAATTTAATAATACAATAATTATCAAATGTATCGATACCCAAGTATACCGTCAAATATGTCATATGTATATATATATACTGTTATGGGTAATTTAACGATCAGAATAATCGGGCCCAGAAAGATCTACAGTGCAGGCCCAGTAATTCGCCATCTCTCCCAATCCGCCTTCTCGCCATCTCTCCCATTTGTGATCGCTTGTCGCGACCGCTAATCGCCTACGCTCAACCTGACCGTTGGTTCTGCCCGCAGACGCCAATTCTAAGCACTGGATCTGACCGCTATCTCCATCCGCCATTCTGACCGTCAGTCTATCCATCAGTTCTGTCCGTTCAGTCTGACCGCTGGCCGCTGGCCGTGTCCGCTAAGCCTGCTCGCCAGATTATCCGCCATGACTGACCGCTTGCTTATTCGTTGATTCTGTCCATGTGAGATCCTCGCCAAGAGGAACCATCCATTCGGAATGTTCGACAGGCCCCCCTCGCCCAAGACGATCCGGCTAAACTAATCACTAATCTCTGAGCGTGATCATGCACCGGCTCCTTCACTCGCGATGTTGCTCGTCTCACTGTCGTAACCAGCGACGGACGTGTTGACTCCAAATCCGCCTCCTCGACTTTCCAGGTAGTTAGACCTATCAGAGCTAATTTATTCTCCTAACTGACTTGGCATTCCGTCTGCTGGAAGATCCATCCCCGCCTTGCTCCTAAGAGCCCTGAGTCAACAAAAGTCAATAGCGTCATGCAGAGTACAGTTCCAAAACGTGCCATACACGTTATATCCACCAGAAGCTGTGATCACAATCTCAATAGCCCATCATGACATATCTGAGCCAGTCACCAGAAATCTCCCTTGGGTAGACCTCAGATGCGACGGATTCGGCCGCATTAAATGTATTTTCGGCCATATTTAATGCACTGTCAGCCGCATTAATTGAGATCCCGGCGCATTGAAAGCTGTTCATCATTGTAACTGTAGTTAACTATTTACTTTTGTCTTATTCTGTTTTACTGTAGCATGTCCCTTTTTTCTATAAATAGGGGACGAATTTCATTGTAAAAGGATCTCCGATTCTGAGTGTCGTTACTCTGCCAAAATAGTGAGAGAGTGAACAGTGGACGTAGACATCTTTTTGGGCCGAACCACTCTAAAAATCCTTCATGTCTTTTTTCCTCGCCTCTGATCTCTCATTCTCATTCCTTTTGTTTTGCATGCAATCTATTGACCATACGAAACTGCAGCTTGGGCCTAAAAACAACCTCGTTGACTAAGGAAACCGTTTTTCGACGTTAACATTTTTGGCGCTAGAAGGAGGGGCTCATCTTCGGTTTCGTCACCTTTCTACTCTTTAGCTTTCGGAGCTTTTTTCTTTGTTTGCCATGGTCAGAGGAAGGATTCCCAGAGACTTCAACGCAATAGAAAATCGCCAAGAAGCTTCAGACCAACAGCAGGCTATATCTACTGGAGGGGTATCCAATACTGGTGCAGGGACATCTAACGTGCCTGTGACGGGGGACGCTCAAGGTATACCTCCTCTTCCAACCCGCCAACCTGTGCTTAATACTGTAGGAGGAGATGCAATGCAGGCGTTGCAGCAGCGACATGAGAGGCTAGAAAATACAGTCGCGTAGTTCATCGGTGAGGTCAGGACTATGTTCCGGAATCAGGCCCAGCCTCCTCAAATTCCTCCCTAGGCCGCTCCAGGAAGAGATATTCCCCGTAGGAGGCACGCAGAAGACCCTGATGGGAATAGAAGGGGTGTCAAAGAATTTGAACGAGAGGGGTCTGTCTATTCCTCCAGCGTGCGTTCTAGTGCTCGACTTTCGCGGGTCCGCGACGAACATCGGCTGGAGCAGACTGGCCGCAACCACGATCAAGTCCCGGCCCGCGTAGACAGAACGGGGCCGAGACCTAATGCCGGAGGACAGGGGGCCAGAAACGACCAATCCCCGAGCAAAAGGGACAGACATTCCGCCATTGGAGGAACCGAGGTGCAGGGTACATTAGTTACAGAGCTCCTCCAAAGGGTCCGTCAGCTAGAAGCACGGCTTGCGGTGTAGGAACAAAGGGGCTAGACTGGAGAAAGAACCCTGTTCACTTCAGAGATTGAGTTGGACCCGCTCCCTTCAATG
Source organism: Dimocarpus longan (assembly GCA_022984855.1). NCBI lineage: Eukaryota > Viridiplantae > Streptophyta > Magnoliopsida > Sapindales > Sapindaceae > Dimocarpus > Dimocarpus longan. The sequence goes on from CM041026.1 coordinate 4,354,604, forward strand.
TTCAAAGTTCCCAATATTCCCTAATACAAAGGGAGCTCCGATCCCTATGATCATCTGGACGCTTTCAATATCCAAATGGATCTCCAGACGACAAGTCCACTTGTGAAATGTCGTGTGTTCCCAACTACTCTCGGAGACATTCTGCGAATATGGTTCAGAAGTCTCCCCCCCCTCCCCCCCGCAGCATCAACAACTGGGAGGAATGTCAGCAGAAATTCCTGAACCAATACAAGGCGTTGAAGAGCCTGTCACCTTTCTACCATCTGTCAACGTCCAGGTGAACCTTTAAAAGAATACATCAACAGGTTCAGACATGAGGTAACGAATGTGGAGAACCCTACGGATGAAGGGATATTATCAACCATCTCGTCAGGATTGAGAAAAGACGGGAAGCTACACGAGAGCATATATAGGTCCCCTGTGAAGGACTTGGGAGAATTTTATGAGCAGGCCAAGAAGGAAATCCGATGGGAAGAAGTAACTAATCCTAGGAAGATCAATTCTCAGAAGGATGAAGCTGGTAGTTCCAGTCATGGAAGAAAAAGGAGCAATGGAGGAAGCAACCCTCAGGGGGGGAGAGAAAATCATCAAGTTGCCAAGAAAGCCAGGAATTGGCGAAGACCGAGGAGCAGTCGGGGACAGGAGCAACCTCGATACCAAAGTCGTTACAACACATACAGTGCCCTGTCAGATACCCCAGACCGAATCTATGCAACTGAGAAGAATAGGGAGAATTTCGGGCAGTCTGCCCCCTTACAAGGCCCTGAAGGACGGAGAGACAGGAACAAGTTCTGCGCCAACCACAATGATATAGGGCACAATACCTTGGACTGTTGGGCACTCAAAGATGTCATTGAGGAGATGATCAGAAATGGTCGTCTAAGGGATTACGTTGTGAGGCCTCTGAGGCGACCATCCCAGCAATAACACCCCCGTCAGCGTTCAGAAGACCCGCCAGCCCAAAGTCAACCAGAGCTGGATCCTACTCAAGGGCCTTCTATCAGAACTATCCATACAATCCATGGAAGACCCTCGGGAGTAGGAGAATCTAATAGGTCCCAAGAGCGGTTTGTGCGTGAAGCTAGACGCATCCAACCGGTAGGACAGAGAGAGCCGGGAGGGCCCGCCAAGAAAGCCAGGAAGGTATCAAAAGACATCGTGTTTACTTATGAAGACGCGCGGGATGTCCGTCTCCCTCATAATGACGCCCAACGGTAGTCAAAAGAATCATGATTGACACTGGGAGTTCCGTGAACGTGATGTACAAGGACTGCTATGATCAGATGGGGATTGGTGACGATCAGCTAAAACCATCCCCTGAACCCCTTTATGGCTTCACTGGAGATTCGATCGTCCCTTTTGGACAGATTAAATTGCCCCTAACTCTCGGTGACGCCACATGCCAGTCCACAGTGCTGGCAGACTTCCTCATCATCAACTCTCCCTCGGCATACAATATGGTAATGGGGAGACCCGCAATGAATGATCTTGACATGGTCGTCTCTACCAAGGCCCTCGCGGTGAAGTTTTCAACTTCCAACGGGGTAGGATGTGTGCAGGGCGAGCAATCTCTGGCTCGTCGTTACTACGTAGACGCAATCAGAAAAGGAGTCCAGGGAAAGAAGGCGGATGCGGTCCCAGAGCGGGAGTTACAGACGATCACTTCATCAGGAATCAGTCACGACTTGGACCCCAGGGAACTCGATACATGTCAGAACACCGGTCCCGTGGAGGAGCTTGAGGACGTCCAGGTCAGTGAAGCGGATGTGACAAGATGTCTCAAGCTGGGCTGAAGCTTGACCCTAGAGGTAAAGTCTCAATTAACAAGCTGCCTTAAGAGAAATGTAGATGTGTTTGCCTGGAACCATAGAGACATGGTGGAGATTGATCCGAATGTGATGACCCATAAGCTGAACGTCGACTCCCACTATCGGCCAGTCTGCCAAAAAAAGAGGCAAATGAACCAGGAACGCAGCAAGGCTCTGAAAGAGGAAGTGGACAAACTCCTGGCTAACAAGTTCATCCGTGAAGTCCAGTACCCAAATTGGGTAGCCAACCCTGTGCTGGTAAAAAAGAAGAACGGGAAATGGAGGACGTGCATAGACTTCACAGATCTGAATAAGGCTTGCCCAAAAGATAGCTTTCCCCTACCCAAAATCGATCAGCTGGTGGACGCGACAGCAGGGCATAAACTCCTTAGCTTCATGGATGCTTACTCGGGCTATAACCAAATCCCCATGGACCCTAAAGACGAGGAGTGTACATCGTTCACAACTGACCGGGGGCTGTACTGCTACAAGGTAATACTCTTCGGTCTAAAAAATGCAGGGGCTACCTACCAAAGGTTAGTGAACAAGATGTTTGATGAGTTGATTAGGAAGAGCATGGAGGTATATGTGGATGACATGCTCGTCAAATCCGAGAGAGCTGCTGATCATGTCAAGGACTTTGAAGGAATGTTCCAAATCTTGAGGAAGTATCAGATGAAGCTCAACCCCCTTAAATGTGCTTTCGGGGTTTCCTCAGGTAAATTTCTAGGTTTCATCGTGAACAACAGGGGAATAGAAGCCAACCCAGAGAAAATCCAAGCTCTGCTGGACATGAGATCGCCAAACAACGTGAAGGAGATTCAGAGTCTGAACGGCCAGATAGCGGCTTTAAGCAGATTCGTATCTAAAGCCTCTGACAGGTGTGCTCCATTCTTTGAGGTGCTGAAGAAGGCCAGGAATTTCAAGTGGACTAATGAGTGCGAAGCTGCCTTCATACAACTAAAGGAATATATAGGGCACGCCCCGCTGTTGACCAAACCGAAAGAAGAAGAAACTTTGACCATTTACTTGGGGGTATCTCAGCATGCTCTGAGCGCGGCCTTGACAAGGCAGGAAGAAAATGGAGCACAGGTTCCGGTTTACTACGTCAGCAAGAAGCTGATAGAGGCAGAAACCAGATACACCCTAATGGAGCTGCTGGCTTACTGTCTGATAATGGCGTCTAGAAAGTTGCGTCCTTACTTCCAGGCGCACAAAATCGAAGTCTTGACCAGGTATCCATTAAAGCAAATCCTTCAGAAGCCAGATACCTCCGGCCGACTCATCAAATGGGCCATTGAAATTGTCCAGTATGATATCGAGTTCAAGCCGAGACCAGCAGTTAAGGAGCAAGCACTGATGGATTTTATTGCTGAGTTCATCGGACCCGTGGACGATTAAGCTGAAACTTCTGAATGATCATATTGGGAACTCTTTGTGGACGGTTCCTCTTGTGAAAGGAGCACGGGGGCCGAAATTCTGTTGATTAACCCTGATGGGGGTAAGTTTCTCTGCACCCTTAAGTTTGGCTTCAAAACGACTAACAATGAGGCGGAGTATGAAGCACTGCTGGCAAGGCTCCGCCTAGCCAGAAGGATGCAGGTTGAGCGGCTTAGAATATTCAACGATTCGTAGTTGGTGGTCTGCCAAATAAAAGGTGAATATCAAGCTAAGGGATCAAAAATGGCAGCCTATTTATAGGAGGTTCAGAGGTTACTGGGGGCTTTCGAGACATTCGAGTTGAACCAGATCCCGTGCGCCCAGAACTCCCATGCAGACGCACTGGCCCGTCTGGCGACCGCTCAGGATACAGACTGCACCGAAACATACCTGTGGAGTTTTTGCCTGAACCAAGTACTAAATCTGACGTGGAAGTGATGACTCTGACGGTGGCGGTTGGATCATGGATGAGCCAGCTGGTCGATTATTTGCAAGAAGGGAGACTACCAGAAGATAAAATGGAGGCTCGCCGTCTGTGCATAAGGGCAGCAAGGTACTGTATATACGGTGACGTTCTCTACAAAAGGGGCCTCTCAGTCCCCCTGCTCAGATGTATTGACGAACCGGAGTGTACCTTGTTGATGAGGGACATTCATGAAGGGCATTACGGCAATCATGCTGGGGGACTCTCCCTAGCTCAAAAGGCGCTCAGGCAGGGGTTCTACTGGCCGACAATGAAGCAAGACGCCATTAACCTGGTAAGGAAGTGTGATAAATGCCAGAGATTTTCTAAAATTCCCCAGGCGCCCCCAGCTTATCTCAGATAGATGATCAGTCAGTGGTCTTTCGCCATCTGGGGCATGGACCTGATTGGACCTCTCCCGGTGGGTCGAGCAAGGTGCAAGTATGCCATCGTGACAGTCACTACTTCACAAAATGGGCAGAGGCAAAGGAGCTAGCCGAGATCTCCAAGACGAAGATTGAAAAGTTCGTGTGGGATAACATAATCTGCAGGTTCGGCATTCCCCAGCAGCTAGTGACAGATAATAGGACCCAGTTCACAAGTGAACAATTTCAGGAGTTCTACAGTAGTCTTGACATTGTCAAAAGCTTCTCAGCAGTCGACCACCCTCAAGCTAACGGACAGGTGGAAGCGGTCAACAAAATCATTAAACAGATCCTGAAGACTAAGCTTGAGGCTAGAAAGGGAGCATGGGTTGATGAGTTATAGAAGGTGTTGTGGGCCTACCGTACTACCGCCCACAGTACTACAGGAGAGACCCCTTTCTCAATGGTCTACGGGTTTGAGGCCATGATTCCAGCAGAATTTGAAGTCTACAGTCACCGAAAGGCAAGCTTCAATCTTGATGACAACAACTAGCTCTTGGCCGCCAGCTCAGACTTACTTGAAGAATCAAGGGAAGCTACTCGCCTCAGGATGGTTGTCTACCAACAGAGGATGGCCAAGCATTACAACAAAAGGGTCCGGGTACGTCAATTCAAACCAGGTGACCTTGTCCTATGAGAAGTCTTACCTAGCGCTCGCAAAGCAAGTGAAGGAGTGCTAGGACCTAATTGGGAAGGACCTTACGAGATCTATGAAAGCCTGAAGAACGGAGCCTACCACCTGCCAGACATGAACGGGGCAATTCTACCAAGAGCTTGGAACGCCATTCATCTGAGGACATATTATACTTGAATGTTGTATTTTTATTTGCTGTTGCCATTCTGTTACATATGTAAAACAAGCCGTGTATAGACATAATGAGAATTATCCATCAATCATTATGAATTATTGCTAACATCAAGCGCTCGTGTGTGTTCTTATTTAAGGTACACCACCATAAACGGCAAAGCGTCAGCATGAAGCTCCAACATCTGATTGCCCTACGGGGCAAGAGGGGTTAAAACGGCCACGAGCCTGCGCACCTAATCACCGCTCGTTAATTGGCCTCCCCCTCCACATTCGCACGCGAACAAAAAACAAAGGGCTCGATCGAAGTGACACTGGGCCCAACTCTCGCTGTAGATGCTCAGGTTTAACCTTATGAGCGCAGCTGGAGAGGTTCATCTAATTACGCTGTAAATGCTCAGGTTACGGCCTTGTGAGCGCAGCCGAGGTTTCAACCTCCACAACTCTCGCTATAGATGCTCAGGTTTAACCTTGTGAGCGCAGCTGGAGAGGTTCTTCTAATTATGCTGTAAATGCTCAGGCTACGGCCTTGTGAGCGCAGCCAAGGTTTCAACCTCCATAACTCTCGCTGTAGATGCTCAGGTTTAACCTTGTGAGCGCAGCTGGAGAGGTTCCTTAAATTATGCTGTAAATGCTCAGGTTTAACCTTGTGAGTGCAGCTGGAGAGGATCATCGTACCATATATCTCAATTCTCGGCCTTGTGAGCGCAATCGGTTATGAATGCCCAGGCCTCTACTTTCTGAGCGCAACCCTTCGTCAACTCCGACAGCGGTCAGAAAAGCACGTTAACAGCCCGCTTATTCTCCGTCTGAGTTTTTCTCTTCCTCGGCACATTCCTCATTATCTATACTGCCTCATATTGTGTATATGTATATATTGGATGCATCACGACTACCTGATGGCGCCAGACGGATTTACTTATTCACTGGTTGGATTAATCTCTGCAAGAAAGCCAGTCGGCCTATCACTCTTAATCTGGTGGTCTTTATTCAACAGTGGAGGTTAAGTTATCTATCCATCTTCGGGGATTCTTTTCTGCCCCTCAGGTTATTATTCATATTAAGGGTCATCCGCTGGGAAGCATCCGCAACCCGAAGGGTCACCTTCCTTATTACATCTCCCCAAAGGTACATACAAGGGCGATCAGCCCCTTTATTATTCCTATTTGTTGATTACCTTGCAAGGAATACCTGTTCGTAATCTATTCTGATTACACACGCATATGAGGACAAGAAGGTGGCAGAGCAAATTAACACAAATCTCACAAAGTAAAATGGAATTGATAACTACAAAGTGTTCTAAAAACAAGACAGAAATAGTAACTGCCATGATATCGATGTTCAAAGATAAGCCTTATTGGCAGCAAAGGAGAATGTTAAAATTATTTATCCGGAGGGGCTTTCGAGGAGCTGGCAGGAGTATCCGTAGGGTCCTTTGAAGAGCTGGTAGGAATATCTGTCTGGCCTTGCTTGTTGGGGGCTCCTTGTGAGGACGAGCCTTGTCCCCCATCCTTGGCCAATCCTTAAGAAGCTGAGGAGGAGCCGCCCTTGGTCGATGGAACACCGGTCTGAGCAAGTGGCGGGTCGGAATCATTCTTCGAAGCTGTAGAGATTGTCCCCTTCTGAGCAGCTTGTGCGGCTTTCATCTGGGCATCTCTGGCAGCACGAGCCGCGTACTTCTTCACTTCCTCCACTGCCTCCTTCCCAAAGAATGAGAAATCTAGCTCAGGATGATGCAGCCACAAAGTATACAGGAACTTGCTGCTCGTTTTATCAGTTGCCTCCTTCCAAGCTTGTCTAGCCCGGAGGTCTGACTTGCGATACGCCTCCCCGTACCTGAGCAAGCTTATCCCTCACCACGGTCAGGTCCTTCAGCGTCATCTCATTAGTCTTCTCGGCATCATCAGCCCGTTTCTTCTGAAGAATGGCCTCGTGGGTGATCTTGTCTACGTCTTCGGTGGCTTTCGCGAGTGAGGAAGAGGCAGCAAACCGAAGCTTCTTCTCATTCTCTGCGGTCTTCTCCGCATCCTTAAGTTTCTGCTCAAGCTCGCGAATAGTTTTCTTATCAGCCTTAGATTCCTCCCTGAATTTCCTGTTCTCCACCTCCAGATTCCTGTTCGCCTCTTCAAGAGCAGCTTTTTCTCCTGCCAGGTCGGAGAAGTCCCGACGTATCTTCATCATAGCCAGCGAAGCGTGAAGAGATAGCATATTAACGACATATATGGGCGTGAAATATGATTACAAAGTAAGGAACAGGATTTACAAGCACATTGCAGCGCGCAGCATAGTCGACCAGTTGGTCACCGTGAATGTGTTTTTGATAGACATCCGGTTTGTCAAGACCCAGTAATGCTGGCAGCTGGTCCAACAAGTCGTCGAAGTATTCCTCTACATTCACCTCAGGGGTTGGTCCTCCGTCAGTTCCTCTTGTCATGGCTGTTTTGCCCTTACATTTGGATCTCAGACGCTTGGCAAGGGGCTCCATGGTCTCCTCGTCATCTCCTTCGACCTCCGAGGGCCTAACCAACTTATCCTCAGAAGTTAAAATTCCCTTCCCAGTGGCACCCTTTGGTGGAGGTATCTGCTTCACGGTCTTCTTCGCCACACTTTTAAACTTCATTATCGGTCTCTTAGTGGACGGATCGACCACTATGTCCAGAAGGTCTGCCTCCTGTACTGAGGGCTCCTTCTAGCTCGTTATCTCCACCTCGGGCTCTCCTGTTTCAGCTGTTGGCGAGGGCGAGGGAGAGGTCATTTCGAGGTTTACCATTGTTTTGGATTTCTTAGGAACTAGGGCAAAAGTGCCTTCTTTGGGTCCTGCAAAGACAAATTTAACTTCCCGGCCCTTTCGTAACCCAACGTCCAGGGCTAATTTCAGAGGTGCGGTTTCAGCTCCAGGTGCGAGCCCGTATCTCCCTAGGAAAAAGTTGGATGAAAGGTAATCGTCCTCGGGGTCCTTCACCTCGGCGAACCTTTTAAGCACCTTTGTTTCCTCGTCTGAAAGACTGACCAGTCCCTTGATGAAAGCTGCACACAAGGAGAGAAAATGTTAGTAATAACGGAGCATGAGGATGTATGTGTACGCGCTTCAGTAGTGAGCAGAAATATGCTCACCAGGACTGTCGTTAAAGCCGAAATTCACAAGTTTTAGCAGGGACAGACAAGAAGCATAAAACCACCGGGACTTATAATCCCCTACATTTGATTTGTCAACCTTCTGTGGCAGAAGAGCCTTGTAGGGAGAGTTACGAGCGATTATATAATAAATGCCGTCTCGTTTTGTGGCGTGAGGACTGGTAGTGGACTTAAAGAAGAAAAGGCTATGGATTATATTCGAAGTCAGTGGCGAAAGGCCGTTTTTTAGAAAGATGAAGGCCAGGATGGTTATTTGAGAGTAAGAATTTAGGGTCAGCTGGAAAGGGGCTAGTTCCAAGTCATTCAGCAGGTTAACCAAGTATGAGGGAACCGGGAACCTAAACCCAGATTTCACGTGTTGGCGACTGATCGCTATGAACCGGTCAGGAGGGTCAGCCGTATGGTCGCGATGAGCAGGAACCATGACGCGACACCCAGAAGGGAAATGGTATGCCTCGGCCACGGTCTTAAGCTCATCAAGGGTCATCTGGAAGTCATGTTGATAGAAAGCCTGATAAGCAAAAGTTTCCCCTCGCCCAGAGGAACTCGGCGCATCCCCACTACCCTGAGCGATTGCGCTCGAAGAGTCCCCGCCATGTTGAGGAGACCTCCCCTCAGAGCTTTCTTCATTAGACATGACTCGACGGTATCGGAGTCCACGACTTGACATCTACAAAAGAAACAGCCAGTTAGGCCGCTGACAGCCAACCAGACTCAAAGAATAAAAGAAGCCTAAGTCTATTAAGCCTAAGCGTCAAGCCGTGCGCCTAGGAAGCCATGAAGGGGGAGATAAGGGCCTCATTCAGTGAAGTTCCCCCCAAGATTGAGGAAAGAAAGGAAAAGAAGCGAGCAAGTTACCTAGTACCATTACCGAACTCTACCGGACCATAGGCAGTACGGAGACTATCGCCTCAACTGGTCCAGACTCTCAGGAAAGCGAGTACCACGCAGAGAATGGAAGATAGGAATGACGAAAATGATGTGAGCAGTGAGAGAAAGTCTTACCTTGAATGTGGTGGTGACCGGTAGTTGCGGATGAAAACTGTTGAACGGAAATGAAAAATCGAAACAAAGAAGGAAAGTGATGAAGGTGTCTGTGATTCTTGAAAACGCTGGAAGGAGATAAAGTGGGGCGTCGTTTCTCTTTTTAATATAATCGAGCCCTAGCTGTTGGATCAAGACAGCTGTGAAACCGCCCCCAATCTGACGACGTGGCATGATTCCCGGGATTTTGCCATCATGCAGCATGTCAGTTGAGAGACGTGCATTAAATACGCACGGCGCGTGGTGTGACCCGTAACCGTTGTCTGGGGGAGCTCCACGTGGCCTGGCAATAAAGCGAAATTCAAAAAGTACTATAACCGCCTCAATTTTTGTAACTGATCCCGCCTAATCTGCTCGCTCTGGAATCTATGGCTTCTAGTCATCTTTAAAGCACCAAGAGCCAAGGGGCTTAATGTTATGGGTAATTAAGCGATCAGAATAATCGGGCCCAGAAAGATCTATAGTGCAGGCCCAGTAATTCGCCATCTCTCCCAATCCGCCTTCCTGACGGAGGGCCTATTTGTGATCGCTCATCGCGACCGCTAATCGCCTACGCTCAACCTGACCGTTGGTTTTGCCCATAGGCGCCAATTCTGGGCACTGGATCTGACCGCTATCTCCATCCGCCATTCTGACCGTCAGTCTATCCATCAGTTCTGTCCGTTCAGTCTGACCGCTGGACATGATAGTTGACCGCTGGCCGCTGGCCGTGTCCGCTAAGCCTGCTCGCCAGATTATCCGCCATGACTGACCGCCTGCTTATTCGTTGATTCTGTCCATGCGAGATCTCCGCCAAGAGGAACCATCCATCCGGAACGTTCGACAGGCCCCCCTCTCCCAAGACAATCTGGCTAAACTAATCGCTAATCTCTGAGCGTGACCATGCACCGACTCCTTCACTCGCGATGTTGCCCGTCTCACTGTCGTAACCAGCGACGGACGTGTTAACTCCAAATCCGCCTCCTCGACTTTCCAGGTAGTCAGACCTATCAGAGACTAATTTATTCTCCTAACTTACTTAGCATTCCATCTGCTGGAAAATCCATCCCCGCCTTACTCCTAAGAGCCCTGAGTCAACAAAAGTCAATAGTGCCATGCAAAGTACAGTTCCAAAACGTGCCATACACGTTATATCCACCAAAAGCTGTGATCATAATCTCGATCGCCCATCATGACATATCCGAGCCAGTTACTAGAAATCTCCCTTAGGCAGACCTCAGATGCGACAGATTCGGCCGTATTAAATGTATTTTCGACTGTATTTAATGCACTGTCAGCCGCATTAATTGAGATCCTGGCGCATTAAAAGTTGTCCATAATTGTAACTGTAGTTAATTGTTTACTTTTGTCTTATTCTGTTTTACTGTAGCATGTCCCCTTTTTCTATAAATAGGGGACGAATTTCATTGTAAAAGGATCCCCGATTCTGAGTGTCGTTACTCTGCCAAAATAATGAGAGAGTGAACAGTGGACGTAAGCATCTTTTTGGGCCGAACCACTTTAAAAATCCTTCATGTCTCTTCTCCTCGCCTCTGATCTCTCCTTCTCATTCCTTTTGTTTTGCATGCAATCCATTAACCATACGAAACTGCAGCTTGAGCCCAAAAACAACCTCGTTGACTAAGGAAACCGTTTTCCGACGTTAACATATACATACACTCGTTTAATTATAATTAGATATAATAAATATATAATCAGATATAATATAATGTAATCGATAATTTCAGAATGTAATAATTCATTTATAGCTATCAAGTATGTTGATATCCAAATATATCGTTAAATGTTATATATATATAGTTTATTCTGTCAATGAATCCTAACTTTTAAATTGTTTGCACTAACCATCTCAGTTTTCATTACGTTACCGTAATATATATATATATATCATCATTCGACCAAGAGTTGATATATTGGATCTATAATTTTCTGGTTTTGGTTATTAATTTTATAAAGATAAAGAGTTCATTATTCAAGTAACGCTATTTGATTGTGCATATATTGAGCAAAACCCTTTTTGGTAAAAGTTGTTAAGTATATACATAATATTAATAAGAAGATTTGTTGCATATAGATAGTAGTCGGGGTGGCCTCATCAAAGAACTTGAACAAAAACATTGCTTGCAAATGACATTTATCCATATAACAAGTTACTTTACAAATCCATCAGAGTATTCATGTCCAAAAACGAACAAATCAAGCTGAAACACGATTGAATTCATTGACTAAGATGAATCCAAGGTCACCAGATTTCAAATGAATTGTAACACATCCAATATCTAGCACAACATTGCATATTATGCCATTCAACATCCTTTGAAACTGTAGCGTTTGTTCCCTTAGAGACATCTTGATATCGATCCAATCACGAGCTCGTTTCCTCCAGGATTATGGGCAGCTCCAAGTCCTCATTGCCCCTCCGAACCTTCAACGTTACTTTGTCTCCCACATTATAGTCATCTAATGTTTTGTTCAACTCTGCTTTGCTTTTAACCTGATAAAACATAATAATAACCACACACACATTTCATGCTCTTGATACATTAGTTCCATTAATGTTCTACAAAAATTCAATCCTTTCATAAATTGAATATGGAATGGATGCAGCACGATAAACTCACAGGTTTCCTGTCAACTGCTACAATGATATCACCAAGTATTATGTTACCCGCAAAACCCCTCGTGGTGGGTTGCAGTCCAGCTTTGGCTGCAAGACTGTTTCCTGGCACCTACACAGCAATAATAAATATAGAAGAATCATAGCTGCCTGTGGAAAAAACGTTGAAACATAAGACCTTGACATCTATTGAATTGAAGTGGTGTTGTTAACTGCATCAGCATATATACCTGTAAAATCAGAGCTCCATTTCGAACATTAAGTTGATTTGCAACAAGGTTAGGAGCAATGTCCAAATTCAAACCAGCTCGAACAACCTATAAAGGATGAACCATGAGATAGGACATAAAATTTTTGTAGTTTCTAAGAGAAACAATTTTTTTGTTGATCCTTTATTCATGAAGGAAAAGATTTATATAGAACAAACAAGGCTAGAAAGACATCATGCAGAAATTTTTTAGGAAAATGTTACAAAGGAAATGGATTGTCAAAACCAAGTATGTGACCAATCTAAGGTGAAGGCAAGAACTTGCTTTGCCATATTGGATCAATTGAGGTACAATCTTGAGCACGGTCGATGATGGGATGGCAAATCCGACACCAGCCGACGTACCTGCAGTAACAAGATATCATATGAACATACGGACTGAAGTTTGACAAATTTAATCAACTGTTTTGAATGTTGAAGGAATTGGCTAGCAAAATGTACATAAAGAAATGTATTTTGTATTTTAAACTACACGCGCTTATTTTCATTTTTTAAAAGATGTTTTTAACAAATTATTTTCAAAAATGGAAAACACGTTTTTAAAATAATGTTTTTAAAATATTTAATATGTTTGGTAGTTATATTAAAAGTTATTTTCTTAAAATGAGTAAAATAATTGTTTGAAGCAAAAAAATAGTGGTTTGTTTTGAAAATCTACTTTGAAAATGATGTAAAACATAAAATAGTCATTTCTTACTTTTTAGTAATAATTGCAAAAAGAAAAAAATTGTTTTTCATTTTCAGCAACATATTTTACAAACCATTCAACTAAACACATCTACACCGATTTTTTGTTTTTAAAACCATTTATCCAAACACCATTTTAAACAATTTACAGAACAAAAATTACCTGTTTGTGTAAATATAGCTGTATTAATCCCAACTAAGTTTCCTTTGGAATCCAGCAAAGGCCCTCCACTGCAACAATTGCAGCAGGAAGTGAAATAGCAGACGATGGCTTTATTTAATCATTCTCATTAGAAAACTATCCAGGACTAACCTGTTCCCAGGATTGATCGCTGCATCTGTTTGAATTCCTCCGCCAATGGTGATACCAGTTTTACTAAAAATATCTCGATTCAGTCCGCTAACAACCCCAACCGTGAGAGTGTGATCGAAACCAAATGGATTGCCAATCGCTAGACATTGCTGCCCCACCCTTAGAGAAGATGACAGGCCCACCTTAATTGGCTTCAACAGATCCTCAGAGGCTTCAACCTAATATATATGCCATTGACATCAACACTTAGTACAAGAATTAGAGAGATATCTACAAGACTACTCACAACAATAAAATATTCACTAAGTCACATACATGGACTAAAATTTTACACCGATTTACAACGAAAGAAAATGTACCTTCAGGACAGCAAGGTCCTTAGTACGGTCAGCACCAACCAATTTACCCTCGAAATTCTTTTGTACCCTTTTTAGAAACATATAAGACACAAAATGAGATAAAAGGGTGCTGCAGCTAAAGCTTTAACATCAATCAGTGTTGTTAAATTACCAGAATAGGCTAAGGGCACTGCGAATCTCACCCTTCCGAAGCTAGAATATTAACTCGAGCAACAACTTGTCCTGGGCTTGGATTTCTTGAAAGAGCATTTCCTATCACTAGACAACACTTACAATTTTAACATTCAATCGTATTCATAATTTAAGTAACTAACATATAACTACTTTCAAAAGTACATTATTGGAACTCCATAGAGCATATCAAGGCTCTAGAAACCCTTTTAACAGTGTTGATATTCCTACCGGATTAGAAACTATAACGTCTTATAATTCATAAAACCTTCATCAGCCCTACCATGATAATTTGTCACAATGTGTCCCTGTTCATCCCAGACTACTCCAGAACCATTTCCTTCAGGAATCTGACAATACATGGACTATAAGCATGAGAAGATGCTGATGAAATAATTAAAGCACAGGGGTAATTAGTACTAAGGTGTAAAAGACAAACAATGAATATATTGAATTTTTTAAGTGCTAAAGTACCTCAACAACACCAGTTACATTCAGTTGGGGGCGCAATGTTACATCAAAAATGTTGACAACAGCATAAGTATTCTTCTCAAATAGTTGAGCAATTCGTTCCTGCCAAATAGATTATTAACATGCCTTAAAACATTCATAAAATGGTGTTTGCAACTTATAGAAGAACCAGAAACTCCAGACGTTGGAAGAGTTTCGACAATAGAGTTGATGACAAACCTCAGTTGGGAAGAGTGCCCCGGATGGAATTACAGGAGGAGTTACTTGTTCCACTGTTACAGATGGATCTCCTAAAGCTTGTGCTGTACGTTTCGAAAGTTGTTCCACATTATTGGCGGCAAATCAAAAGTGACAAAGACACTTTCAGGATAAACCTCAGAACTTCACCAGTACGAAGCACAATTAACCATAATCATAATGCGGAAAGTTAGACTGAATCAGAAAGATTTGATTATATAACAATCACAATAAATAACCCACGAGGATCATTACTAATAATGTTTGCTTTTCACAAATTTTTTCAACTAAATTAGTTTTGGTAATATATAAAACACAAATGGCCCATTATATACCTATCTACTGAGTTCATGGTCCATGCTGATGACACACATTCAGTTGGGTAAATTTCTTGAATTGAAAGAAAACAAGATGTCACTAACTTAGTAATTGATACCTACCACAACCGAACTGCAGTGTTTCTCTGTCCAGCTGCTGATCAATAAACATAACACAAATACAATTTTGCAGTAAAAGTTCTGATGAAATAACCAAGTGGACCTGGACCTCTACTTCTGCTCTATTCTGCTAATAATTCTACAGATACTTTTACCATTTAGACGGTTCCCCTTTTCTTAGCTCATATTCTAATTATGTCTAAATATTATGAAATCACACAAATCTACACATTACAGTTACTTTGATGAACTTCAACCAAAGCCAAATTAAATGCTATACATGCATCTCTTTCAAGATTTCAGTCACCAGTATAATAATTGTTAGTAAAATTATCAAAAGCCAAATTTATCGTTAACAACCATAACCAGAATACACAATTAAATGCAGTCGAAAGATAGTCAAAATCAACAAAAAGCTGAATTGTGCGGACCTGATAAGTACCTTGAAGGATGATAGCACAAATATAAGATAAAACTTGTCAGAAACGTCCTCCTTGTTGCTAAAGGACTAACACTTTCCCAAATTACTTTGCCTAAGTCCTGAATACAGTTTCTGTCCCTGCTATAATCATCAAAATGACAAGCATCAGAGCTCTTGAAATAAAATGTCAAAATTAGCGTAAAAAACTTATTGCATTATCAATCACGAATATGCAAAATATTCATCTTGGCCATTACAGCCAGAAAACCTGAGCACAGCCATTATAATACATGTTATGCTAGAGTGCCTAATTATGATCAAATCCTTTCTTATCAGCTTAAGTGTTTGTGTCTATCGGTTACTATCGTATGTCAAAGCTTAGTTTGTCCCAAAAGTCCTAGGTTTGAATCCTTGAGTGATTCCACATGGTAAGCTCATTGGTCTTACCCTCAATGTGAGGGGTCTTATAGTGTTTATATACCATTATTAGACCCTTCTGTATCAACTTAAGCTTTTCGTTTTGCTGTCTACTAATATATATCAGAATTTGGCTTGTTCCAAGAGTCTTGGGTTCGAATGCTAGCGTGGTTTCACTTTCCTTAACGTGAGGGGTGTTACCATGCTTAAATACTATTATTGGACCTTATTTTATCAATTTAAGCGTTCTTGTCTATTGGTTCCAAATATTTTATATAAAGCAATTTCCTATTCTTGCAAATGTACAAACACATTACAGATATATGCAACCATAAATTTATCTATCTATACACTAAATTTAAAGATATATACATATGTACAGATATAAACACTAGCAAAACATGATTTATACATGTAATTGAGTTATTAAAAAAAAAAAAAAAAAAACCAGCAGCAGGAACCACAACAACAAAGGACGAATCTTTTTAATACAACAAGAAATGAAAATGTAATACAAGACTTAAAAAGAAGGAACCTTTGAGATGACAACATGGGCTGGGAAGAGAAAACAACACCATTATCCTGGTCATGAGAGCAATGTCTCCTACGCATGAAGAAGCGCTTTTGCGAGGTGAAGATTCCATGTACTTGCATTGAACAGGAGTTGCATGCCAAAATCTGCATTTCTTTAATTTTCTATTGTTATTATTATTATTATTTTTATCAATATCAAATTTGAAGGGTGGATGAAATAAATAAAATATAAAGACGACTACAAGGAGAAATGAATAATAACGATGATGGATGAATTTGGTTTTGCAGAAGCAGAAGCAGAAGTGGAGAAGCAGATCAGATAAGGCTATTTTTTTTGTGTTGACAACACATAGGACGCAGTAGCCAGTGTCAACGTTGCTGTTGTCCACATGTAGAATTACCAAAATAACCTCCTGCTAGGAGTGAAAAAAACCCTTGTAAAATTACTTTTGCTTGCTATTTAACCCTTTTTTTTTTTTTGCTTCTTTGTAATAATAAAAAAAAAGGGGGCTTTTGTGGATGTATTAATTATACTTTGATTTACACTTTGATTCCCATATTAAAGAAAATATCGCTCAAAAAGGATATTATCATATTTATATTTTAATTCGAATATAAACATATTAATTACAATTTCATATAGATTGAAAAAGAGAATCTTAACAATTTTTTATATTATAATGATTAAATCATATGTAAACAAAAAACTCTACCACCATATAAAAAATGTTATTATACATGTACAAAACACGATCACATCAATAAAAAACCCTTATAAAAATTCTACTAAAACACAGTCTTCCTCTCAGAAATAATATAATAATGGACGTAAGTATCGTTCTAAAGACCGAATCACATTAAAAATTCTCTTTAATTGTCACGTATCATTATCTCACTCTTTGTATTTGCAGTTATTCATTCATAAATTGTATTTAATTTGTACCGATTCGAGTGCTGACTGATTTTTAACGTCAATAGAATGGTCAACAATAAAAATAATAATCTTGTTTTAGTAAATAAAAAAGAAAAAAAAAAGATATTCCCTTTTAGTTTCAAAGGAAAATTTAATCGTTTTTAACCTGCTTGAAATATTTTATGTATAATATTTAATGTTAAATGTTTCACTTATATAAAATATTCACTTGAAAACATTTCATGCAGGTGATGAAATATTGCACGTAAAGTATTCCAAACGTTGAAAACGGATTAAAAGTAAGTAAAGTAATATTTAAGGAAAAAAAAAAGAAATAATTTTACTTTTAGACTAAAAGCGAAATTTTTAATTTTTCAGTCATTTCTACCTAGTAAATTTCACTACGTAATAATTCTTCTTTTGAAAGTAAATTCAGAGCTTCTCCATTTTAGAAAATTAAAATTATATCTATTAGATACTAATTTAAGAAAAAAAATCACCCAAAAGAGTTTTATTACATAATTAATTATAGGATATTTCTCTAGTCAAAATATCTTGGGAAAAAACAAAAAGTTGTAGGAGCAATGGTTCTCAAACAGTGCAGAATTGAATGTTGCAGAATCAATTATCTTGATTTTTTTAGGGTGTCCTTGACCAAGAAAATATTCATTAATTATGGGAATTTTTATTCTTGATGCATCCATCTATTGATGTTAGACATGAAATGATTTAGGTTCCCTAATTTTCTTATTTTACAGATATAGAAACAACATCTTGCAGCAATTCTTGAACATTTTATGCACGGAATAATTGTAAAACAATGAGAGGCACACCCTTGGTTTACACTTCTACTAGGCAGCTTCGAAATATGTGGATTCACTGTGTAAATAATAAATATTGAATTACTCGAGCTTTCATAGATGATGGGAATAATGTTGTTGATTTCCTTGAGGGATATAGTCAGGATTATCTGTTAGAATGGACTAGTATAAGTTTTTAAATTAACCGTTATTGTACAAAAAAATTTATAAATTGAAAAGCATATGTTAACTTAGTTATATGATACATAATAAGTTTTACCTTTAAAATTCATATTGTATATGAATATATTAACTAAAAAGAAGAGTAAAAATAACCAATAAAATATGAAAAACGATAAACACGTGAAATGCAAATAAAATCAGACATCAATATACCGTATATAATGATATTTAAATGATCAAACTTATAATATATACAATTTACATTTTGACAATAATAAGTTACTATCATATTTTAGATTAAAGAGTGTATTAGAAAAGACACTAAAAGCAAAAAATATTAAATTTAAGTAATATAATATGCAACCAACATTATTTGGTGAAAAAATTACATAAAATTTCATATTTAACATATCAAATTGAAGTTTTTACAAATACAATATTTGAATAAAAATAAATAAATATAAACAAGAAATATGTAATTGACTGAAAATATATATAATTACTTTGATATGAAAAGAATTGAAAAAAAGGTACATATAAATAAATTTTATTATGTATATAATTTTTTTTTTTTTTTCAAAATGGCTAGAGTAGGTTTGGGGCCACCCTAGCTCATAAACAGCTAAGTCCAATTTCCTGGCTAATGATATCAGCTTGTTTAGTAGGATATTTATTTTTGTAGGACTAAAATTTTCACTGCATCGCGAGCACTTTGTATCGTGCCATTAAAAACAAGGTATGTGATAAAGAGAAGTCACATGCTTCCATCCGTGGACCCAAAACTATGAGAAGGAACCCCATCAAGAAAAACAATAGTTAAACATAATTATAATTGAGATAAATATTTATAATTATTATTTACGAATTTTATTCCCTATGAGTATTATGTTTTACAAAAACAATTGATATCTAATTGAAAATACTGTATGTTTCAATTTTTTCTTTCACTAATCTCCTACTTGATTATTCATTCACTAATCTTCTGTTCAATTATTCATTCATTAATCTCCTTCTTCTATTATTATTATTACTATTATTTTGAAATTCAAACAACTTTATTCAAGAAACATTTGTCAAAGCAGTGTTTGAGATATAATCCGAAACAGAATGAAACTAAGGTTGACTAGAATTCTTTCAGAAAACTAAAATTGCTCGCCTATGAGCTGCTTTATTATTCTTTCTAAGAGTAAAATGACATCAAGCATTGCCCAACTCAATTAACAAAGAAAAAATATTCCCGATGAAGGAACTTTCAACTGCAGAGAAATTCTTAGTCTAAATTGTTATGATAACCAAATGAGAATATGTTTCCACAACTTAGAGTCTAAAGTCATTAGTCAAAGCAAACTTTAAACCCTCTTTAAATACCACATATTCAATTAAAAAAAGGGTAAAAAAAAAAAAAAGTTAGGCACCTTTATAGGAACATATTTGACCTCTCCCTAATGATCACGAATTAGAACTCCAATCCCAACAAAACCGGTCATATTACTTATTACGACATCCACATTTAGTTTTACAAAGTCCCTATCAAGTGGTTGCCACTTAATATGTAGAATATTTGAACTTCCTCTATTAATTTTATTAAGCTTGTGATACTTAAAAAGAAAAAAAAAAAAAAAAAACCAAAAAAAACAACTTCTTTCGAGAGCAGTTCCTTTTCCTTAGGTGCTCCACCATGAAGAAAATAATTTTTATCCCCCCAAATGTTCCATAAAACTAACAACCACAACTCAAAATTGGAGATGGAAAGATGATCGCGAAAATAGAGCATTAAACCTAGCATCGACAAACCCGAGAAACTCCTCAAATAAGTCCAAAAAAATTTTCTTCATCTAATAGTTTTTTGTCTAAGGGCATAAAATGAGAGCATAGAAGACTGGTTCCTCCTATTCATAGCAATAGCCACACAGTTTTGAACAATTCACCCCTTTACAAGATAGTTACCATTGGTAGGCAGGAAATCATGAAAAACATGCCACTCAAAATTCGTAATCTTACTTGGGAGTTTGGTTCCCTAAAGAAAATTACACTATCGACTATTCGACCTCTCATCAAATGACTCCCTATCAGAATATGAATCCATAAAAACCGAACACCCCGATTTAATTGAATACACCGCATTTGAATTGAAATGCTAGACTCTGTCATCATCATGGTAAGAATTACTCAATAGAATCCCTAAAATAAAAGATATATTTACTGGCAAGAGGATCTAATTTATCAAATTCACATTCCATTCCCCATTCCCGAAGATCAAATCAACTACTCTTAGCTTTGATAGATGGGGATAGGGTGAAAAGGAAAGGGTTTAGGTATCCAAAGATCCATAAAAACTCTAATTGAATTATCATAACCAATCTATCATTTACAATCCAGATTAATGATTAATCTGCTCCACATAATTCTTTGCCAAATCATAGAGGCCCAGTCTTACATTGAGCAACCATAAAATCAACTCCTGGATAACATTTATCTTGTAAAACTCTCTCCATCAATGATGAAAGGTAGTGGACAAGCAATTAAAGCCAGATTAAATGCTCCTAAATCTCGAAAACTCATCCCTCTAACCTTTTTCTTTCGATACAATTTATTCCAACTCCACCAATGCAGTTTTTTGGTGGAATCGTTGCCTCCCCACCAAAATTGAACTATTAAAGAGTGAAGCTCATTACAAGGCATAGTAGGAATGTGAAAGACAACCATCATATAAGTGGGAATGTACTGAATAACTGCCTTAATAAAAAATTTCCCTACCCTCAATGGAGAAAAACTTGGCAACAATAGAAAGGAAACCCAAATATTTGTCATGAGATAAGAATGCAGACATTTGAAAAAAAACTTGAATTGTCTCACATAATTCACTCCTTATATTTGGGCTAAAAGGATGACAGATTTCTAAGACCAAAAGCAAACTACTTAGTAAAAAATGATCTCTCATATCTTGTTCATCTCATTCAAAGATGTTTAGGCAAAAATATGATTGTCATCTACAACAAAAAAAAAAAAAAAAAAAAAAAAAAAAGTGAGAAACAAATGATCCTCTTCGAGTACAAGAAAAAACCTATGATAGATCCCCTAGTTTTTTCTTCCTTAAGTAAACAAGACAGACCCTCAACACATAAGAGAAACAAATTACAAAGAAAAAGCACAACCTTGTCTTAAGCCTTGAGAAGGAAAAATCTTGTTTTGGGGAATCCCATTTAAAATAACAAAAATTGAGCAAAGCTCATACAATCAAACACTATCACTATAAATTGTTCAACAAACTTATCTTTAACATTATTGCTCTCAAACAAACAACACAACTCTGTCATAAGCTTTGCTCATATCAAATTTGAGGGTCCGCTACCCTTTTTAACTACCTATTTTCTTCCTCACAGAATGCATACGCTTAAAAACAATAATAACATTATCCATTCTAGGATAACCTAGAACAAAAGCACTTTTAAGTCTCATCAATAATTAATGAAAGCATAAGCTTGAAGCAATTAGTCAAAGTTTTAATTACTATCTTGTAAATAACATTATACAAACTAATAGGATGAAAATCTGATACCTTTTGAGGTATTGGGATCTTGGAGATGAGAACAATATTAGTCGTGTTTAGTGTCCAATAGAAATCTCTCTGTTAAGAACACCACGACACATATCAATAATCGCCTTCCCACTATAGGCTAACATCTTTGATAAAACAAAGCATGGAAGCCATCCGGTTTAGGTGTTTTTCTTGGTCCCATACTAAACATAGCCTGCTTTATATCATCATATGAATAAGGAGTCATTAAAAGCTTAATTATTTCAGAGGTGATACTTTGAGGCGTTGAGTCAAGCACATGCTTAATAGCTTCATAACTTAATTGCAAAAACTTATAAATATCATCAAAATAGTCTGTAATAATATCCATTATTTCGAAATGATCGTCACACCAAACACTAGACCAACAATCTCATTTTTTCTCCTCCACCTTGAAGCTCTAGAGCCAAAAAAAAAAAAAAAAAGCAAGTATTTTTGTTCCCTACCTCCAACCAATATGGTATAAAAAGTTGTAGCCAATATTCTTTTTTAAGAAATTAAAGATGCATTTTTTTTTATTTCTCCAACTTACGGATGTCCACCCAATTTTCCACATCTCTGTTCCTTAGATACATTATTTCCAGCTTTTCTTGCACTAACCGAATCTTCTTAAGGATGACTGCATATTTATTAGTGCTCCACACCGCCACACCCACAGCCTTTGAGCACAAGCTAATAAGGCTATGCTTATAGAAACACTAAAACCATTAAAAAGAATTAGATACCTAAGACTGTTGAATGATGTCTTCAAAATTTGTATCTTTCACCCATAACGGTTCAAAGAAAATCTAATTGTTTTTTTGTCATGAACTGTGACTTGAAGTAGGGTCTAACAAACAATGCAAAACATGATGATCCTATTAGTGAATTAATTATAATAGATTTTCTTTGTATTTCTTGATTTTGTAATGAATTGTAATCTTCTAATTCTAGGAAAGTAATCAGTTGTAATCTCCTAATTTTAGGATAGTTTCCTAACTTTGTGTCATTGTATAACTTACCATACTCTCCAATTCTTTGTATATATATTTTGCTCTCAATCAATAAGAAGTATGAAACCATTATTCCTTCAGTCCTTTCATTTTGTTTATCATGGTATTAGAGCAGAATCATCTTGGACCATAATTTTTCAGCAACACCAACACTTTCTGAAACCCAGAAATTCTTTTCTTGATCTTAATGGCTTCTGACTCATCTTCTTCCACAACTAACGACTTTGTCATCATTCATAACACCCAAGATCCACATAATCCCTTCTTTACCATCAATCTATTCAACATCACCAAATTATCTTCCACAAATTACCTTACCTGGAGTCTCCAAATGCAGTCACTTCTTGAAGGTTATGCTCTCCATCACTACCTTCACGACACTTCCCCCCCTCTCCCTCCCCCCCCCCCCCCCCCCCCCCCCCAACCTTCACCAACAATCACTACCAATGGCGTCACCACTCCAAATCAGGCCTATCTCACCTAGAAACAACAAGATCGTTTAATCTTTAGTGCTCTTTTAGGTGCAATCTCTCTCTCTCTACAACCGCTTGTTGCCCGTACTACTACCTCTCATAAAGCCTGGCAAAACCTTGTCTAACATGTATGCCAAACCATCCCGTGGCCACATTAAGCAATTGAAAGAACAACTAAAGCACTGCACCAAGGGTACCAAATCCATTAGTGAATATATGCAAACCATAAAAACTCATACGGATGAACTCGCTCTTCTTGGTAACCAGTTGATGATGAAGATCTTATAGATTGAGTTCTTGAACGACTTGATGATGCATACAAATCCATCATTGATGTTGTCAATGCACGTGACATGCCAACTTCTTTTGCTGAATTACATGAAAAACTTCTCAACAAAGAAGCCTCTCTTCAGTCATCTCCTCCATCCTCCTTGTTGCTACCGACAACGGTGAATCCAACTGCACCTCCTCCTCACCCGAATTAGCACCCATAAAGTACCAACCAACCACCACATGGTTCTCCCACCACACCTTCTTCTAATGATTAACGGTAACCCAAACCTTATTTGGGTCGTTGTCAGGCATGTGGTGTTCAAGGACATACTGCCAAACGTTGTCCTATGTTTTGACTTATCATGCACCAACACACACCAGTAGCTCATCCACAGGGCAATCAAGGATATCGGTCACCTACACCATGGCAACCACGCGCCAATCATGCTACTCTTGCCTCCACCACTTCTCCTTCTTAGCTGCTTGACAGTAGGGCATCACACCATGTTACATCTGACTTGAGTAATCTCTCACTGCATAGCCCAAACCAAGGTTTTGATGATGTCATGATCGGTGATGGCTCGGGTCTACAAATAACCCATACCAGTTCCACAATCTTGCCCACCTCTTCTAAACCATTTAATTTAACAAATGTTCTTTGTGTCTCTTCCATGCAAAAGAATTTAATTTCCATTTACCAATTTTGTAATACTAATAATGTCTCTGTTGAATTCTCACCCTCTACTTTTCATGTGAAGGATCTAAGCATGGAGGCAATTCTCTTGACGGGACATTCTAAAGATGGCGTACATGAGTGGCCGGCTCTGTCTACTTCAAACCCTCAATTACTCTCATTTTCTAATGTCAAGACCACTTCGTCCGAATGCCGTTCTAGATTAGGTCATCTATGTTTTGCTATTATGAAGTCTATTGTTTCTAGATTTTCCTTGCCATTGTCCAGTACGTTGTCTTCTCAAAACTGTAATTCTTGTGCTTGTAATAAAAATCATAAATTTCCTTTTTCAAATTCTACACTAATGTCTTCTCATCCACTTCAAATTCTTTTTTCTGATGTATGGATATCCCCGGTTCATTCTATTGATGATTTTCAATACTATGTTATCTTTGTTGATCTTTTTACACGCTATATCTGGTATTATCCCCTTAAATGCAAATCTTATGTGTATGATGTCTTTGTGCGATTCAAAGCATTAGTCCAGTTCAATCATCGAATTGCTACTATCTATTCCGATAATGGTGGTGAGTATCAAACTCTTAAAAATTACCTCTCCACAAATGGTATCTCTCATCTCACTACCCCTCTTCACACACCAGAACACAACGGTCTTTCTGAACAACGTCACAAACATATTGTTGAAACTGGTCTTTCCCTTCTAACCCATGCATCCATGCCTCTCACATACTGGACCTATGCCTTTGCCGCAACTGTCTATCTTATCAACCGAATGCCTACTCCAACACTTTCCTTCTCTTCTCCGTTTGAATCACTATTCTAATCCCCACCTAACTACGCAAAACTTTGAGTGTTTGGCTGGTTGCTTATGTTATCCTTGGCTTCGTCTCTACTTTAAACATAAGCTTGACTCTCGCTCCATTCCATGTGTCTTCCTTGGTTACTCGTCCACCTAAAGTGCATACATCTGTCTCGATACATCAACTTGGTTACTCTACTTTTCTCGTTATGTCAAATTCATTGAAAATTCCTTTCCTTTTGCCATTCACCAATCTCATCTCCCTTGTCCAACACTAGATCTTTTGTCTAAATGGCTTCCACCAATGTCTATTCTGGCCCAACCGCCTCGCCCACTCAATTTGTCATCATCCTTGGAGTCCCTGTACCAAGATCCGTAAGATATTTCCATAACGGTCAACCACCCAAATTACACAGTCCACCACTTACCACCAAAAACTCAATCCCACGATTCTTCTACACAACCTAGTCTTTTCTCTTTGCCCACCCAACCCTCCAACACTCATCCCATGACCACAAGAGCTAAAAATAACATTGCAAAACCTTTAATCAAAATGAATCTCACTGCTACTCTCTCCCACACCCTAAACCTTGAACCACATACAGTTTTCCAAGCACTTAAAGATCCAAAATGGCGACAGGCTATGTCAGATGAGTTTAATGCTCTTGTTCGAAATGGTACCTGGGAACTTGTTCCGTCTGACTCAATGCAGAACATAGTAGGTTGTAAGTGGGTTTTTCGTATTAAACGACTTCCTTATGGTTCTGTTGATAGGTACAAAGCTCGTCTTCTAATGAAAGGATTTCATCAACGGCCTAGAGTGGACTATCATGATACCTTTAGTCCAGTTGTCAAGCCAATAACTATTCGTCTAGTTTTACGTCTAGCCTTGAGCAGAAGGTGGCCCTTACAACAACTGGATGTTAATAATGCCTTCTTGCATGGTCATCTCTTAGAAGATGTGTACATGGCTCAACCCCAAGGCTTTGTCGACAAAGACCATCCTACACAGGTTTACAAACTAAAGAAAAGTCTTTATGGTCTCAAACAAGCTCCCAGGGCCTGGTACTATGAGCTATGCTAATTTCTTCTCCAATCAGGCTTCAACAACTCTCATGCTGACACCTCCTTATTTGTTCTTCATTCTAGTGATATCAATATTTATCTCCTTGTATATGTGGATGATATTATCATCACAGGCAGTCAGTTTGCAACAGTACAACGGTTTATTAATCTTCTTGCTAATCGTTTCTCCATCAAAGATCTCGGTTCGCTGTCTTATTTTCTTGGCATGGAAGTCCCTCCACTCCAACTCAGGCATGTTTCTCACTAAACGACGATACATAATAGATCTTCTTTCTCGAACAATCATGATTGGAGCAAAACCTGTTGTCAAACCTCTAGCAACTGATTCCAGTCTATCTTTACATTTAGGGACAGCCTTAACAGATCCAGCAGAATATAGAACAATTGTTGGCAGTTTACAGTATCTTTCCCTCACTAGACCAGACATTGTCTATGTTGTCAACAAACTTTCCTAGTACATGCATCGCCCAACATCAGATCACTGGAACACCACCAAACGCATACTTCGCTATCTCAGTGGTACATCATCATATAGTATTTTCCTTTCTAAGGATAACCCGTTGTCTTTACATGCATTCTCTTACACAAATTGAGCTGGCAATAAGGATGATTACATGTCCACTAGTGCCAATCTTGGTCGCCATCTTATTTCTTGGTCCTCCAAGAAACAACGCACTGTTGCACGATCCTCTACGGAAGCTGAATATCGATCAGTGCCCACTACCGCATCAGATATTCGGTGGGTCTGTTCACTTCTCACAGAACTTAGCGTCACTCTTCCTATTGCTGGTGCTACCTATCTCTGTTCCAATCCAGTTTTCATTCGCGAATGAAACATGTGGCCATCAACTATCACTTTATTCGTGATCAAGTTTAATTAGGTACTCTTCGTGTTACTCATGTATCCTCTGAAGATCAACTAGCGGATGCTCTTACCAAACCTCTTTCAAGGAATCGCTTCCAACAACTACGAGTCAAGATTGGCGTCTGCTCTGGAGATCCATCTTGAGGGGGGCATATTAGTGAATTAATTATAATAGATTTTCTTTGTATTTCTTGATTTTGTAATTAATTGTAATCTCATAATTCTAGAAAAGTAATCAATTGTAATCTCCTAATTTTAGGATAGTTTCCTAACTTTGTGCCATTGTGTAACTTATCATACTCTTCAATTCTCTATATATATATTTTGCTCTCAATCAATAAGAAGTATGAAACCATTATTCCTTCAGTCCTTTCATTTTGTTTATCAGATCCAAACCTCAAAAATCAAGAGTACAAAATCTAGTTCTCCTAAATAAATTCTTCCATGTGGAACATGCAACAAATCTGTCTAGTCATTATTGAATGTTTGCATTCCCTTTACGTTTATTATCACAAGTGAGCTTAGGACCCGAAAAATCCAAAACCTCTAAATTGCAATCCTTTAGAGTCTTCCGAATGAGATCTACATCAACTACATTTTGAACTACCCCTCTTAGCTTTTCTCAAAAGCTAAAAATCTCATTAAAATCACCCCTACAGATCTAAGGCAAGTTGAATAGGTGCTTCAAACGAGAGATAAAGTCCCAAAAAACCCACGAGTAGCTTGATTAGGTTTACCATAGATACGTAAACTGAAATTCAAAATTTGAAAGGGTAAGCACAAAAGCATCGATATGATGCCAAGAAAAACTTTTATCAACAAAGTAATGTTCAATCTTCATTCCAAAAAAGCAGTAAATCCCAACTACCCATTGAATTCACATGAAAACCATTCATAAAACCAGCTTTCCTTTTCTCACCACTCGCTCATTGTCCCGAAGGTTAGGTATGACAAAGTAAACTTCGACAATTTGAGAATGCCTCAGGACTACACAACCCTTAGGCATTCCAAACCAAGAGACTCATATTGCCCGACGAGACTACTCCGTAATCTCTGCTCATCCCTTATTGTTAAATTTATGAGAAAACCTAACACAGAATTTCTTATCAACTCTCTCCTCAAGCACATTACTTGTCTTTCGTTTACCATTGTCATCTTCATATTGATTGGCCTCAACCCGTACAGAGGGACTCTATGCTCTAGCTACTTTCTTACAACTTTTCTCGTTTGATTTCACATAACCAAAACCAGAAGAAATCTCAGATAAAGAAACTAAAGACAAAGCTGCTAAGAATACCACAACCCGTCCGTCAGTCGCACAGTTTAGATATTATTAGAAACACCTCTGTTATCCAACATGACACCCTATACATTTTTTACAAAAATCAACTTTGAAGTTGCTTGGGTGACATCACTAACCACCTATTTATTAAGAACCGAAACATGGCTAGCCACATGTTTTCTTGATTTAATAGGAACCTGCATGGCCTTCACTTTCCTTTTGTATGGCGTGTGCATGTGTGACGTCCATGTGGTTGACCCCCTTTAATGCTATAATCAAATGGAAATGTTTGCATTGAATCACTCACTTGGGGATGCTACATAATTGGATAACTTGGAATATGTGAAATTTCCTCCACCCGATTCGTAGAGACTGACGCCTTAAAATTCCCTACAACTTCGGGATTAAAAGCTGTAGAGAAACCGTCCAATCGTTCATGGTAGTTTTTCTTTTCCTTTCCTACACTTCTTGAAATGGAACATGCCAAAAAGCCTCCCCCGAATCACGGGACAAAGGTGGACTCCTCTGAAAATCCACCATCGTTGAGCCTACCCACCGTCTCTCTAAGGAAACACCATCCTCCCTCATTGAGCTACACCGTTGTCCACCATCTAAGGAGCCACAATTATCGCCTTTATTCCCAGCCCACAATGCCTTCCCCGGCCTAGCCGCACGCAACCAACAACCATATTGAAACTGCCCATCTGCACTTCTTTGGACATTTTTGACCAAACACTCTTTCAACCCATGCCCCAACACTCCACATGCGAAGCAAAATTTAGGTCCACACATACAAGAGAGCCCTTCGAACCCAACCGCATCTTTGCCCCCTTCCGAAGAGGTTGAGTGATGTCAAGTTGAACCCAAACTCGCATGTAATTACCCCAGCATCTGCCATTCTTGTCCGCGTCGACATTAATATAAGTACTAATTTGGTTTCCCAACAACAGACCAACCGACTTTAACATCCCCGAGAAAGGAAGATTATGAACCTGTATTCAGATGTTGGTATAGCGAAAAACTATCTCCTTGGGATTTTCCCATTCATAACCTCTTTGAGCACCACTAGATACCTACTGAACGCCTACGGTTCTAGCTCCAATATCCTATGCTTCTCTTTATCACGTACGAAAGAAAACATGAAAATATCTTGTCCAATGGATTGAATTTCTAAACCCCTTTCAACCCGCCAGGCCTCTTTAATTACATCAACGAAACAGCCTTATTAAAAGGCCGTTTAGTAAGGATTCTACCTAGTAAACAGTTTTTCATATCCTTCATTCCACTAGCAAGTAA
Source organism: Dimocarpus longan (assembly GCA_022984855.1). Taxonomy (NCBI): domain Eukaryota; kingdom Viridiplantae; phylum Streptophyta; class Magnoliopsida; order Sapindales; family Sapindaceae; genus Dimocarpus; species Dimocarpus longan. Next base: position 4,383,889 of record CM041026.1, read on the forward strand.
TGAGTCTTCCACCCCAATAACATCTTCTTCCTTTTTCGAGATTGTAAAGGAAGACCACTTACCTACTATTTCTTCCATGAAACAACTAATAACACTAAGCAGAAAAAACTTGAAAACAGGGACCGATCAATGACAGCCGACACTACTCTCACAAGGAAAACCTAGAGAGAGAAAAAAAAAAAAAACATGAATAATCTCCTTCTTCTATTTGATTATCTAGTTAGAAGTATTTATAGTTATAGAAAAAATAAAACTGATTACTAAACTATGATAATCATATATTATATATTTTGTTAATTAAGAAAATGATGATTTAGTTCTCAATGTTGTATAGTATTAAATAACTCAAATTATAGCAATACAACATCTTACTTGAGTTTTGCTGCAACAAATTTATATTATAAATGCACAATATTAATACTACCAATTCAATTTAAAATTTTAGGATTAAGATTTTGAACAAGCTAAAAAGATTATAAATAACAAAAATATTCAACAGAAATATGGTAATTAATAAAGAAAACATTAATTAAAAATTAAGTTTTTTTCTTTAACTTGGAGAATGAGGATTTAAATTTGGAACCTTAGAGCATCTTCAATACAAATGTGGATTATTTTTCATAATCCATTGTCATGTCATCAATGTTCAAGGAATTGTTTCCTATGTGGCATTGAATAGTAATTGATAGACATTGAAATTACAAAATTTTCTCCAATGCTTTCATTTAAGATGAGAGATGGATTTAGAGGTGAAGAAAAGAAAAAGTAAGTTAGAGCGAGAGAAAAAAGAAATTGTATTTAATGATTTGCTGAGTCAACTAGTAGATGGCTGTCTAATAGACTCTCTATCAATAGAGAGCCACTTTCACAATGTCCATTTTTTTTTTTGCCAACTCAGCTTGATAGTGGAGGTTGACATTTGCATTGGAGATATCATTTTTTATACAATCTTATGTGACATCTTATATTTCTACAGTCCACACTAATATTGGTTATGCTCTTAGCTTTACTAAGAAATGCGGTTATCAATTAAACTATACTTATAATCATAATTAAAAGTAAATATTGTAATAATATTAACAAGTATATACAAGAGACAATAAAATTATAAAGGTTTGGAAAGAAAGATGAAAATAGATCATATTAAATGTATTTATGAAATTAAATATATATAATATTTAAAATTTTAAAATTTTTTCTGTTATATGTATTTTTGGACTACCCTAAATGGGCTGGTAAAAGCCTAGAGGTCCAGTAAGATAACCTGTTATAACCGCCTCGACAGACAAGGGCCAAAGTTACTGGTCCAAAGAAACGGGCATAACTTTGTGCTCGGTTGTCAGATTGCCTATTATAAATGTTTTCGAAAAGGGATTTTCGTGCTCTATAGCGTGGCAACCCGGGGTGCCCCGGTTGATGCCGTTTACGTCCTCAAAGTTGTTGTTTTAATGGATGTGTTCTTGGGGTTTACATTTGCTGCCAAAAAGTTCTGACAGCAACCAGCGGCGAGAAGGCACCCAGATCTGCTTGCTCGGATATGATCGCTCAGGCTGTTCGCTGACCGCTCAGACTGTCCGCCTGGCTCAAACTGCTCCGCCTGATTCTGACCGCTCAAATTGTCCGCCTGGCTCTGACCGCTCCGCCTGTCCGCTTGGTTCTGACCGCTTCGCCTGTCCACCTGGTTCTGATCGCTCAGACTGTCCGTTGATCGCTCGGATCTGCTCGACCAGAACTGTCCCAACTCGCGGACAGCTTGATGTGCACGCGCCAAACCCTTCCTAGAATGTTAGCAGTGTGATTTCCGGGGATCTCACCTACCATGTCAGAAGACTCAGACTTTTTGACAGAAGACTTTGGAAATTGTAATATACATTTAATGCTTTCCTATTTGAGTTGTACTATTACTGTAGCTCCTCCCTCTCCCTAGAAATAAGGGTGAATTTCATTGTAAAGCGATCGATTTTTTGGCTCTCTCTCTCTACTGTTTTCTCTCTCTAAAGCTGTAACAAAATATACAGTAATAATAGTGACTGTCGCTCCTCGTCGGAGCCGACGCCGTGGATGTAGGCTTTCCTCTTGGCCGAACCACGTAGATCTTGCGTGCTCTCCTTCTCTCATTTTCTTCTTCCTCTCTGCCTCTTCCTCATTCCTTTTATTTTCTATTGATTGTAGCTTGGGCCCAAAACGAACCTCGTTGACTAGGGATTTGGATTAGCTGACCAGATTTTGATGTTAACACTTTCAAAAAAATTTCAGGTGCCCCACTTGTGTGCATGCTACATCTACCACGTGTACCACTAATTTCTTACTCTTTATATTAGTGGTTTGGTATATTCGATGTGGTAAAGATTTTATGGTTTGTAAGCTTGCACGTAATAGGAATGGTTTAAAATTAAAATAATGTATTGGAATAAAAATAAATTATTTATTTTAATTATATAAATTGAAATCGGAATCAATAGTATTCCTAGTGAAACATTTACTTTGTTTTAAAATCGAAATTGATTAATTACAAGTTACAAAAATACCTTTGATTAAAATTGTATAATTCATTATCATTTTTTTGTAAATAAATAAATAATGTAACCATTGGGATTTTGATATAAAATATTACTTTTTTATTTTTTTTGGGTAATGATTTTTTTTTTATATAAAATATTATCTAAATTTGCGAAGTGAGGTGGAGAGAATAAAATAGTTTTTTTTAAGGGGTATAAAAGACATTTTAACTTGTAATTAAAAGAAAATGAAAATGAGATTTTTAAGTAAGATGGGGGAATGATAATTTTCATTTCACAATCTCAAATTTGTGCGGGACTCACAATTTTTTTCCCATTACGAATTGATTTTACAACAAATAAACGTTAACAATTATTCACATTTCCCTAATTCATCAAATAAAGACATAATTAGATAATAAGAATAAAGAATATATATAATTGTTTGTCGGTGTTTACTTGCTTTAAATTAATCCAAAAAAATGAATGAAATTGTAAGTCACACACTTATTTAAGGTTGTGAAATGGAATTGCTATTCCCCCCTCTCTTAGGATTCTCATTTCTATTTCCTTTTATATATTCAAAAGTACTCTTTTATACCACTATATATATATATATATATATATATATTTTAAAAAAAGATAAAATTGGAAATAAAAAAAAATTGAGAAAAACCTAGTTTATATTTATCAATAGTGTAATAGATAACATTAAATTATAATTAACGAATTATTACTATTATTAAAAAATAAGCATAATATTATTATAATAAAAATACATATTCCTTGATGACCAAAAAAAAAAAACATAATTTTTTTTCAAAAATGCTAAATCAAAAAATATTTTTAATCAATGCCATTTTTAATGTAACTTGTAAATAATCTATTTCGATCCCAAATTAATGTAAACATCTTAAAAGGAATATTGTTGATTTTAATTACAATTTCTGTAATTAAAGCAAATAACTTATTTTAATTTTGATACATTAATTCGATTTCAGACTAATTTGATTTTAAATCACTCCAATTACATGTAAGTAAATGCACAATTCTCGATGTAGAGTAGTAAATTCAAATAACAAGTACTTATAAATTCTTTCTTTATTTTTTGTTTCCCTATAATGCTGCATTATCGATGAATCACAAACTTCAAAATAAAACTTTAATCACTCAACATGGTGTGCTATAGAAGTTAATTAGAGGCTTTTGATACTCAACTTTAGACATTCAACTACCCAATTCTATAAAAATTGAAAAAAAAGTTCTTACCACTATTGACAACCTATGTAACGTCCCGAATTTTCTCTATTTAAGAAAAACAAATATATATATCTGAATGAATAGTATTTTTGAATGAATAATATTTTTTGAATGAATAGTGATTTTTGGATGAATAGTGACGAGTGAATAATGATTTTTGAGAATCGGATCCCAAAAACCATTGAAATTGAAAATTTTGATGATTAGTATTTTCGGATGAATAGTATTTTTGGACGGAAAGTGTTCGTGTGAATGATAATTTTTGAAAAATGGGTCTCGTATATTAAAAGTTCTGAACATTATATTAGAATTTACAGAAATTGAAACGGATAAAAAATGAATCAGTTGGAGGTAAAATGGAGTAGTTTCCGGATTCAACCGGTAATTCGAAAGGATTTTCGAAAAATTCAAAAATTTTTGAAAGTCTTAAAATGAGTATAAAAATGCTCAAGAAGTATTTTAGAAGTTAAAACGATACTTTCAAAAGATATTTAGATTTAAATGGGATCAATCCAGAAATTACTAAAGACGATTTAGCGAATTATGGAGAACTAAAAAGGGACATGAAATGACTTTTAAGAGTTATTGATGTTACCAAAAGTATAGAGGAAGTTCGAATATAGACTTCAATAAATTTTGAAAAGATTTTGAAAAAAAGTCCCGAAAAATCTGAATTTAAGCATCTTAGAAAAGTCAACATAAAAAATAGATAAAAAGAGATAAGCATGTGGGGCAATCGACCAATGAAAATGTGACACGTGACAGAGTAGATAAGGATAAGGACACATGTCACAGTTCTACGGATGAGATTTTTGTGATTTTAGTGAATTTTAAAGGCAAATTAGACTTTTGGAGGGATAATATATAAAGTGAAAGATGAAATGAGTTGAGAGAAGAAAGGAAGTCGGTTATCAAAAGAGAGAAAAGGGAGAGAGGTGTGAAAAAGAGAGAGAGAGAGCCATGAGAAAGAAAGAAAATCCTAGAGAAGGAGAAAGAAAGAGGAAGAAGAAGTAGAGCAAAAGAAAGCCAAATCAAAAGGGTTTTCCATAAACTTTTTCCTCTTGTTTCCATACCTAAAGAATCAAGAAGAGGTAAAGCTATTAGGTGAGTTGATTTTTATGAAATTTGAAATAAATTGGATGATAATTTTAATGGGTTTTTGAAAATTGATGTTGTATTTCCTAATGGATGATTTTCTTAACACGAATAGAGATTATTTGTAAACCCTCGATTCTATTTATAGTATAGTAGTATCACTCCAATAGTAGTCTTTAAAGTTAAATTTATTTTCGCATTGAGAGTGAGATGTCGATTAGAGGATCCAAGAGTATTAAGGAATGTCATGGGAGAGTATAGGATGAGATAAACTCACAACCAAAGTAAAAAAGTTATAAAATTTCATCCAATAAGAATGAGCCAAGTGTGATAGAAATGGTGCTGCCTAGTGAGCCATTTGGAATCTTTTTATTGATGGATGAAATAATTGCTTCATAAGGTGACAAATGGACCAATTAAAATTAATTTTATCCATTAGGGGTCAAGGTAAGATTTAGTAAAGTTTAAGGGCTATTTTAAAAAAAAAATTAGAAGGGCTATCTTGCAAATGAAGCACCACTATAAATAGGTAACTTGCCCAATTTCACTCATTTCTTGCCTTCAAAACCAATAAGGAGAGAGGTGTGTGTGCTGTCCATAGGGAAGAGAGAGAATCAAGAGAGTTCAATTCATTTCCTCAAGTATTTCATCACCAAATTTAAGCTTATCATCGATCAAAGCTATTAGGCCAAGTTTGAAGCAAGATTAAAGCATAAAAATGTGAGTTTCTTGACTTGAACAAACTTGGATGAACTAAAGATCCATCCTCTACCTTACTTCAAATTTTAGTTTGAGTTTATGGATTGAAATTAGGTTGTTTGGTGATGGTTTTGATGTGACTATTGTGATGAAAATTGAAAGTTAAATGTTGATACTTGTGAGGGGTGATCCACGGTCAAGTTAGGGCTTGATGAGTCCATTTTTGATTCCATGTTTTGAGCTTAAATCTAAACATATTTGAAGCTAAGAAATCATATAAAAGTGATAGAATTGAGTAAACAAAAATGTAGAGTTAAGTTGAGTGTTATTAGTTTAGTTGAAGGACATTAAGGAATTTCATGTAAACCTACTCTTTTAATGCATGAAAAGAATATTTGAGTGAAAGAACATTAAATATGAAAGAAATGAGCTTATTGTATGTTTGAGGTAAAAGTGTGCATTAAAAAGTATTGAAAAAAATGTAGTTTTTGGTTAGGAACACCCATCTGATGATCATTTCTTTTGACCTAAATGAGAGTTAAATAGATGATAGGAGCGAAAACGGAATGAAGAAAACCTAGAGATTTCTCCCTAGGTAGCATTCAGTTAAAGGGGGTCGAAAACAGTGAATTTTCGTTTCAAACTTCAGAAAATTATTTCAAGCATACCGGGGTATTTCTAGGTGATAATAGATAGGATTCATAAAAAATAAAAAAAAAATTAAAAAAAAAATTGGAATTCGAAAGCATCGAATAAGTTAAAATTTAATTGTGAAAGGTTAAGTGTAAAGAGGATTTAATATAATTAGTTGTATTATAAGTTAATTATAGCTTTGTATTAGTGAGTTTAGTGATTCTAAATGAGTATTTGATGTTTTAAGGTGAAAGCAGAAAGTATCGAAAGCTTTCGGAGAAGGATCGTTATTTGTCGGAGGGCATTTCGTGAGTAGAAAGCTAATTATTCAATGTATTATTTTATTTAAATTTTATTTTTTGTTTATATATGAATAAATGGATTTTATTTATTGTTTATATGAATTTATTCATTATGTAATTAAGTTGTTTATTGAAGTTATACTGAGATTCTAGCATGTAAGTTTTGAGTTGAGTATATATTTATAAGAGAACGTGCTAGAATTAAAGATTTTAGACTTTCTACCTTAAGAACAAATTTATTTTAAAGTACGAAAAAAAAATATTTTATTACATATATGGTTTACCCTAACCCCAGTTGAGTACCCAATCGAAGGCCTTATATGTGTACGGTAGATGTGAGAAAGTCATTAATAGAGAATGGAGTCTGGACAACTCCTGAGGGAGAGAGTTATTGAGTCACCCTCTACACGTATAAGGGTAGTGTAGTTCAAACCGATTGCGTGGGGATAACACATGCTCAGAGTTTCTCGCATCGATGAATACACAAGGCAGATTCCTTAATTCCTAGCGGGTAAAGAGAGATTTTATGTTGCCACAATAAGAGTAGTTTCTCTGGGTTAATATTAAGGCAAGAAATAAGAAAGTTTTAGAAAAAGATTCAGTACAAGCTTTGAAAATAGTTTTTGAATGAGTTTATATAAAGTATTTCAGAAAAGTACTTTAGTTTTATTAAGCTATTTTTCTCACTAAGTTTTACTCACCGTTTGCTTTTAATGTGTTTTCTTAAAAATTCTCCCTCAAGTGTAGAAGCAAGTCGTACAGGAGCGAGTCGTCCAACAGACGAGGCTCAAACGAACGTGTAGATTAACTGATGGACGACCTCTACTACATTGCATATTTCATGTTTATGTCATGTGCATATTTTGTATCAAAACATGGTGTAAATTGTAAATGTAAATGCAAGTTTTTGGATGCATGTCCTTATAAAGTTGTTTTGATGAGAAAGTTTTTAGTTTTTCAATTAATTTTTGTGATTAAGGTCTTTCATGCTGGAATTGATTTTAGGATGAGGACCAAAGGCCCTTGGTAGTTGAGATTGAGTACTATAGAAGTGTTTTTAAATTATATTTAAATTTACAGGGTAGCATAGTTCAATAAATAGTCGGTATGCTGCCGGATTTTCATTAGAAAAACGAAAAAAAATTTTTTACCTTGCCACCTAGTAAACGAGCTAGAAAACAATTTTATATTAAGTTTTGGTGCTCCGACAGGATTCTTTTGGGTCAAAGTTAGGGTTCATTGAAATTTTATCGGGGTGCTACGAGGTCTTTCTCCGGTCCAGATGAGGGAATCGAGAAGGGTCCCGTAAATTTGATATTAGAGCTTTCGGTTTAAAATGGTTTAGCGAACTTTTGAACATTAGTGTACCCAAAAAGTTATTTATGCTTTTACACTGCATTGAGTTATAAAACTTTACATGACATTCATTGTTTTGATTGTAATAGAGCTATGCATCCAGCTAGTCATCCTCGCACACGCAGAGCCGCCGTTGAGACTCCACCTATTCCTTCTCCTCCACCAGAGGCTGAGGAGCCTATTCATGAGTCAGTAAATGAGCCTCAGCCCGAGGTACCGCAAGAGCCACCAGTGGCAGGGCCAGTAGTAGATCGTATATATAACCGCTGTTGAGACTCCACATATTCCTTCTCCTCCACCAGAGGCTGAGGAGCCTATTCAAGAGTCAATAAATGAGCCTCAGGCCGAGGTACCGCAAGAGCCACCAGTGGCAGGGTCAGCAGTAGATCGTATATAAAGATTGGCCCAGATTATGCAGGGAATGAGACCTCGCACACTAGATGCCACCGTAAAGAGAGCGCAAAAGTTAGGCACCGAGAGTTTTAATGGATCAGGGGACCCAAATGTAGCTATAGAGTGGTTAGAGAATACTAAAAGGGTTTTAGATCAGATGGAGTGCGAGGATCCACAGAGAGTATCTATTGCCTCATTCCTTCTGTGAGCTTCAGCTAGAGACTAGTGGGATTCTATGAGGAGGAGAGTGATTACTGCACTTTCATGGGATCAGTTTAAATAATATTTCAATGAGAAGTTCTATCCTAAGGCTTACAAGTATACAAAGATCGAAGAGTTTTACCATCTGGTATAGGGTAATATGAAGGTGGAAAAGTACGAAAAAAAGTTTATCGAACTATCCTGAGTGGCACCATTCATTGTTAAAGGTGAAGCCAACAAGCGCCATAAATTCCTATAAGGCTTGAACTTCAGAATCAAGGCATATGTAACTGTTATAGAGTACAGAGAGTATGGGAGATTGGTAGAGGCAGCTTTGAGGGTCAAGAGAATTGTTCAAGCTGAGAGAAGACAGTAGCAGAAGAGAGGACAAGGTCAGGGATGGTAGATAAAGGGAATTAGTAAAACCCCCAAGATAAGAGATAAGCCTAGAGGATCCATAGGGAAGTAGTAGAGTCAGGGAGCCACATTTAGTTAGGGTTCAATAAGGCCACCGTCAGGTTCCTAAGGCTGAGGTAGCAGCCAAAAAAGGATACCTCGATGTGCAGTATACGGGAGTTACATCAGAGAGAGTGTCATATTGACAGTACTGGGTGTTATTACTGTGGTCATGAGGGACACTTGAAGAGAGATTGCCCTCAGAGGATTATCCTAGAGAATAGTGAGTCCAGAAAAATGACTTCGGTACAACCTAGGAAAGGGCAATCAAGAGGTAGAAGAGGTTCGTAGGGGAAAGAACCAAGGACTCCTAGTCAACCAAGCAGAGGTATGGGTCTAGGTGCTCCATTTAAAGGACAGCCAGGGAGACCCCTAGTTCAGGCCAAGGTTTTCATAGTCACTCAGTAGGAGGCAGAGGCAACACCCGAGGTGGTTACAAATGTAGTTTCACTTTATGGTTTTGATGCTCATGTGTTAGTAGACCCGGGAGGTACACACTCCTTTATCTCTGAATGTTTTGCTAGTCGAGTAGAGTCGCCATTATAGCCATTAGAGTGTAAGATGATGATGATTACTCCTAATGGAGATGCATTAGTGGCAGAGAGGGTGGTCAGAGGCGGTGATATGGTGATTGAGGGTAAAGCATTCCCGGTTAGTTTAGTGTTGCTGGACATTCATGATTGATGTGATATTAGGGATGGATTGATTAGCTGCGCACCACGCCATAGTTAATTGCTTCTGAAAGGAAGTCAGATTCAGTACCCCATGAGAGCCACATGTGGTGTTCAGGGGTGAGCGTAGGATGCTTTCTTTTTGTACCATATTAGTTATGACAACCAGGAAGATGTTAAGAAAGTAGTGTGAAGGTTACTTGGCTTATTTAATACACACTTCAGAGAGAGATAACAGATTAGAGGATATTCCAGTAGTTAGGGAGTTCTCGGATGTGTTCCCGGAGGATCTTCCTGAGTTACCTCTAGATAAGGAGATCGAGTTTGAGATTAATATGATTCTGAGGACAGCACCTATAGCTAGAGCACTCTACAGGATGACACCTAATGAGTTAAAGGAGCTGAAGGTACAGTTAGAGGAATTAGTGGACAAGAGTTTCATTCGACCGAGTCTTTCTCTCTGGGGAGCACCAGTATTGTTTGTAAAGAAAAATGATAGTAGTATGCGGTTATGTATTAACTACAAGAAGTTGAATAAAGTGACTATACGGAACCAGTATCCTCTTCCTTGCATTGATGATCGTTTGATCAGCTTCAAGGGGCTAGTGTGTTTTCGAAGATTGATCTGAGGTCAGGATACCATCAGTTAAAGATTAAGGAAGATGATGTTCTCAAGACTGCCTTTAGAACACACTATAGACACTATGAGTTTCTCGTGATACCTTTCGAGCTAACCAATAGACCAACAGTATTCATAGATTTGATGAACAGGCTGTTCCATGATTTTCTTGACGAGTTTGTGATAGTGTTTATAGACGATAATCTAGTGTATTCAAGCAGTAGGGAGGCACATGTTGATAATCTGAGAGTGGTTTTGCAGACTCTAAGAGATCACCGATTGTATGCTAAGTTCACCAAGTGTCAGTTCTGGTTAGATAGGGTCTCGTTTTTAGGGCATGTGGTATCCGCAGATGGGATCAGCGTAGACCCCCAAAAAATTAAAGCAATTTTGAATTGGAAACCACCGACTTTAATTACAAAAGTTAGGAGTTCCTTAGTATTGACAAGGTATTACTGAAAATTCGTGGAAGGATTCTCTAAGATAACCATTCCTTTGACAAAACTTACCAGAAAGAATGTTAAGTTTGAGTGGTCAGAAGTCTATCAAAAGAGTTTTGATGAGTTGAAGGCTAGATTGACTAAAGCTGTCGTTTTTACACTCCCTTCAAGAGTAGGGGCTTCATGGTGTACAGTGATACATCCAGACAAGATTTAAGATGTGTTTTGATGTAGAATGGGAAAGTAATAGCATATGCATCCAGACAACTAAAGAAGCACTAGCAAAATTACCCTACTCATGATATGGAATTAGCTGCAATAGTATTCGCTTTGAGGATCTGAAAACATTACCTATATGGAGTTCCATGTCAAATATTTACATATCACAAGAGCTTCCAGCATTTACTCTTTCCAAAAGAACTAAACATGATGCAGAGGAGATGGTTAGAGCTGATCAAGGACTACGATTGCACCATTAAGTACCATCCAGGGAAGGCCAATGTGGTAGCTAACGCTTTGAGTAGACAGCCTACTAGTTCAGTGGCTCATTTGAGGGCAGGATACCTTTTATTGTTGAGAGACATGAGATTCTTAGGTGTTCATTTGAAAACTACAGAGTCAGGTGCTTTGGTAGCCACATTTCAGGTTTGACTAGTACTTACAGATCGGGTCTGAGAGTTACAAGGTCAAGATCCTCAGTTAATTAAGATTCGATAGGAGGTTGAGTTAGGTAAAGGCTAGGACTTCTCTGTGTGAGAGGATGGTACACTGATGATGGGTCAGAGATTATATGTTCTAGACTTGACCGACCTTAAGAAAGCGATTCTAGATAAAGCTCATTCTTCAGTATATGCGATGCATCTAAGGAGTACAAAGATGTACCATACCATGAGAGCACTATTGGTGGAAAGGTATGAAGAAGGAGATAGCTGAATATGTATCCAGATGTCTGATATGCCAATAGGTTAAAACAAAATACCAATGACAAGTAGAATTAACTCAGCCTCTCCCTATTCTTGAGTGGAAATGAGAGCATATCACCATTGATTTTATGGTTGGATTTTCGCGTAGTAAGAGTGGGCATAACAGTATTTGGGTGATAGTTGATCCACTCATAAAGCCAACTTATTTTATACCCGTCCGTAGTATTTATCCTCTAGACAGATTGACCAAACTATATGTTGATGAGATTGTCAAGTTACATAGAGCTCCAGTTTTAATTGTATATGACAGAGATCCCAAGTTTACATCCAAATTTTGGCCTAGTTTGCAGAGAGCTCTAGGCACTCGATTGCATTTTAGTATAGCATTCCATCCACAGACAGATGGACAGTCTGAGCGTACCATTTAGACTTTAGAGGATATGTTGAGATCCTGTATGATGGAATTTGGAGGGAGTTGGGATGCTCAATTGCCATTAATCGAGTTTGCCTATAATAATAGTTATCAGACCAGTATCAGCATGACATTATATAAGGCATTTTATTTTATAGGAAGCAGTGTAGAACGTCGGTATGTTGGGCTGAAGTGGGCGAAAGGAAACTTCTGAGACCTGAATTAATACAGATGACTACAGATAAGATCCAGATTATTCGGGACAAGTTGAAGATCGTCCAAGATTTTTAGAAGAGTTATGCAGATAATCGAAGACAAGATTTGGAGTTCTAGGTAAGGGGATAAGGTATTCTTAAAGTTTTCACAGTGGAAAGGGATCATTAGATTTGGTAGATGTGGAAAGCTTAGTCCACGATATATTGGTTCCTATGAGATGATTGGTAAGTTGGAGACGTGGCTTATCGTCTTAAGTTAACATCAAAGTTGTTTAGAATTCATAATGTATTCCATGTTTCGATGCTCTACAAGTACATGCCAGATCCTTCACATGTGTTGACTAAGCAGCCAGTGGAACTGAGAAATAACCTAACCTATGAGGAGAGTCCAGTACAGATTTTAGACAGAAAGGAGGAGGTTTTATGCAACAAGATAATTTCATTGGTAAAAGTACTATGGAGGAACCATTCAATTGAGGAGGTTACGTGGGAGGCTGAAGAGCAAATGCGGAGACAATGCCCACACCTATTTGATTAAGGTATGTGAATTAAATTTCAAGGTTGAAATTTTTTAAGAGTGGGAGAAATTGTAAACCCTCGATTCTATTTAAGGTATACTAGTATCACTCCAATAGTAGTATTTAAAATTAAATTTATTTTCACATCGCAAGTGGGATATCGATTAGATGATCCAAGAGTATTAGGAAATATCATGGGAGAGTATAGGATGAGATAAGTTTACAACCAAAGTCAAAAAGTAATAAATTTCATCTAATAAGAATTAGCCAGGTATGATAGAAATAGTGGTGTCTAGTGAGCCATTTGGAATATTTTTATTGGTGCATGGAATAAGTGGTTCATAAGGTGATAAATGGACCAATTAGAATTAATCTTATCCATTTAGGGGTCAAGGTAGGATTTAGCAAAGTTTAAGGGCTATTTTAGAAAAAATTTAGAGGGGCTATCTTGCAAATGAAGCACCATTATAAATAAGTGCCCAACTTGCCCAATTTCACCCATTTCTTGCCTTCAAAACTGAGAGGGAGAGAGGTGTGTGTGCTGTCCATAGGGAAGAGAGGGAATAAAGAGAGTTCAATTCATTTCCTCAAGTATTTCAACACCAAATTTAAGCTTGTCATCAACCAAAGCTATCAGGCCAAGTTTGAAGCAAGATTAAAGCATAAAGAGGTGAGTTTCTTAACTTGGATGAACTAGAGATCTATCATCTACCTTGCTTCAAATTTTAGTTTGAGTTTATAGATTGAAATTAGGTTGTTTGGTGATAGTTTTGGTGTGACTATTGTGATGAAAATTGAAAGTTAAATGTTGATACTTATGAGAGGTGATTCACGGCCAAGTTAGGGCTTGGTGAGTCCATTTTTGATTCCATGTTTTAAGCTTAAATCTAAACATATTTGAGGCTAAGAAATCATAAAGAAGTGATAGAATTGAGTAAATAAAAGTGTAGAGTTAAGTTTAGTGTTATTAGCTTAGTTGAGCTTATTATATGTTTGAGATAAAAGTGTGCATTAAAAAATGTTAAAAAAATGTAGTTTTTGGTTAGGAATATCCACCCGACGATTGTTTTTTTTTCGAATTCCTTTATGACTGACCTAAATGAGAGTTAAAGAGATTATTGGAGTAAAAATGGAATAAAGAAAACTTAGAAATTTTTCCCTAGGTAGCATTTGACCAAAGGGAGCCAAAAACAGTGAATTTTTGTTTCAAGCTTCAGAAAATTATTTCGAGCATACCGGGGTATTCTTAGGTGATAATAAATAGGATTTATAAAAAAAAATTGGAATTCGAAACCATCGGATAAATTAAAATTTAATTGCGAAAGTTTAGGTGTAAAGAGGATTTAATAGAATTAGTTATATTAGAAGTTAATTATAGTTTTGTATTATCGAGTTTAGTGATTCTAAATGAGTATTTAATGTTTTAAGGTGAAAGCGAAAAATATCGAAGGCTTTTGGAGGAGGATCGTCATTTGTCGGAGGGCGTTTCGTGAGTAGAAAGCTAATTATTCAAAGTATTATTTTATTTCTTGTTTATGTATGAATGAATGTATTTTGTTTACTGTTCATATGAATTTATTCATTATGTAATTAAGTTATTTATTGAAGTTATACTGAGATTCTAGCATGTGAGTTTTGAGTTGGGTATATATTTATATGAGAATATGCTAGAATTAAAAATTTTAGTCTTTCTCCCTTAAGAACAAATTTATTTTAAAATACTGAGAAAAAGTATTTTATTACGCCTATGGTTTACCCTAGCCCCAGTTCGGTATCTAGCCAAAGGCCTTATGCGTGTACGGTAGATGTAAGGAAGTCATTAACAGAGAATGGAGTTCAGACGACTCCTGAGAGAGAGAGTCAATTAAGTCACCCTCTACATGTATAAGGGTAGTGTAGTTCAGACCGATTGCGTAGGGATAACACGTGCCCATAGTTTCCCACATCGGTGAATATACATGGTAGATTCCTTAATTCCTAGTGGCTAGTGAGAGATTTTATGCTGTCATGACAGGAGTAGTTTCTCTGGGTTACCATTAAAGCAAGAAATGAGAAAGTTTTAGAAAAAGATTTAGCACAAGCTTTAAAAACAGTTTTTGAATGAGTTTATATAAAGTATTTCAGAAAAATACTTTAGTTTTATTAAGCTATTTTTCTCACTAAGTTTTACTCACTGTTTGCTTTTAATGTGTTTTCTTAAAAATTCTCCCTCAGGTGCAGGAGTAAGTCGTACAGGAGCGAGTCGTTTAGTGGACGAGGCTCAGACGGACGCACAAATTGACTGACGAACGACCTTTACTATATTGTATATTTCATGTTTATGTCATGTGCATATTTTGTATCAAAGAATGGTGTAAATTGTAAATATAAATATAAGTTTTTGGATGTATATCTTTATAAAGTTGTTTTGATGAGAAAGTTTTTAGTTTTTCAATTAATTTTCGTGATTGAGGTTTTCCATAGTGGAATTGATTTTGGAATGAGGGTCGAAGACCCTTAGTAGAAGTGTTTTTAAATTGTATTTGGATTTACAGGATGACATAGTTCAACAAACAGTCGGTATTCTGTCGAATTTTCATTAGAAAAATGAAAAAAAAATTTACCCTGCCACCTGGTAAACAAGCTAGAAAACAAGTTTAAATTAAGTTTCGGTGCTTCGACGGGATTCCTTTAGGTCTATTATGGGTATTTTTAGGGCCATAGAAGTAAGGCTAGTAAAAGCCCAACACTGTTGATAAAAGACCAAAGCAGTGTAAAGCCCAAGACTATCCAAGAAGAAAAGACGACATATTTGGATAAGACATAACTTGCTGGAACGACCAAATTCGATTAGACCTCCAGCCCATCAAGCATATAACGCATTGTCCATGTAACTTAAGTAGGCTGCTCAACAGACCTCCAATTTATCATCCAAACAACTCATTAAAGAGTCAGTCTCAGTGTCCAGTTCGCCTGAAGTATAATCCTAAAATAGCAGAACACTGCATACTAGTCATTCACGGTACAGCCTACCCGCCATGTAGATCCTTCAAATATGGAGATCGCTAGATAGCCAGATCGTAGAATCACAATACATGGTCGATATCCAAGAGCAAACTTCTAGTATCCCAACTCGTCTCGACGAGCTCTCGAACTATTTTAGCTTGCTGACAACATTCAACTACAATTAGAACTGTCAAACCAATCACAAACCAAGATGTGTCGTACACGTCAATTTCGTCAAAGATTACGGCGATTACAGCCAAGATTACAGATAAGATTATAACCTCGATTAAACGAATCTCAGCCCACTTGTGCTAACCACTTGGATTAGCCGCCTAAGCCACTTGCTTCAACAGCTATTCTACACATTTAATGCAGCCCAGGTGCATTAAATATAAATCAGACACATTTTCAACCTTCAAGCATTAACTATAATCATCATTATATTTTAACTTATTGAATGCTATTGTAGCATCCCCTTTCCTATAAATAAGGAAAGATCCTCACTACAAAGAGGGGACAAGATATACACAAATCACCCCACATAATACTGAGATAATAGTGGACATAGGCTGATTTTGGGCCGAACCACTCTAAAATTCCTGAATGCCTCGTATTCTTCCTCTAACCCATTTCTTCATTCACCCTTATCAATCATATCACCCTTAACACCAACTGTAGTTTGGGCCATAACGAATCTCGTCGGCTAATTCCATACGTCAACATTTTGGCGCTAGAAGGAAGGCCCTTCATGCAGTTCCAACTTTTGTATCCTTAATTTCAGAATTCATATACCATACACCATGGTTAGAGGAAGAATTATTAGAAGTTTAGACGCAATCGCTAGCTTAGATGCAACCGCTGACCAGCTTAATCACCCAACTTATCAGATAAACGTCCAGCCTGCTAAAGGTCAAGCTGACTTGGGGGCTGGAACTTCAAATATGCCTTTACCCTGGAACGTGCAAGGCGCCCCTCCAGCTTCTCCTCCCCAATCCATGTCTGATGTCGTAAGAGAAAACGTTGTTCTGATGTTGCAACGGCGTAAGGAAGTACTAGAAAACATTGAGCTGCAAATAGCTGACACCGTCAGAACATTTACTCAAGTCCAAACCCAGGCAGCTCGAAGACCTGATGAAACCGCTGCGACGAAGGGAATTTCACAACGAGATCATGAAGAAATTCCAGTTGCCAATGGAAGGGCTGCTAAAGAGGCTCCAATACCGGATGAATCAGTTCATTCCTCTAACGTCCAATCCAGAGCCCAAGCCTGGCGGGCTCGCAATGACGAAAATATGGCCCATCGATCAAAATTGAGAGCTTACCAGAACGCACCCCGACACATTGAACCAATCAGAGGACATGCACAAGTTCTAGCTCAAGAAAAAGAGAATAGACCGCGACCTGGAACTTCGCATAGAGAAAGAGGAACAACAGACCCCATTGGAGGACTGAACCTGTACGCCGCTCCCCTGAGCTCCAACATGAAAGGAGGTATGGAGTTTGAAACCAAAATTCGCCTGACAAGGATAGCAGAAGAAGTCGGCGATCCACCGTTAGCCACTCTGGGACACAGGATCAGGTCGTCAAAGAGCTCCTTCAAAGGGTTCGACAGCTAGAAGCTTGACCTGGGGTTCAAGAACGACGGGACCAGTATAGTGAACGAACCCCTTTCACTCCCGAAATCTAGCTTGAACCATTTCCTACGACCAGTTACTCTAGTCAAATGTCGTGTCTTCCCTACTACATTCGAAGATGTTCCCAGAACATTGTTGAGAAACTTCTCACCCCGCAGCATTAGAAGTTGGGAGGACTACCAGCAAAAGTTCGTTTATCAGTATAAAGCGCTGAAATGGTAGCTCGCTCCCTCTTGTCACCTCACTACCATCTTTCAACGACCTAGCGAGCCACTAAAGGACTACATCACCAGATTCAGGCACGGGGTAAACAACGTGGAAAACCCCACCGATGAAGGCATCTTGATAGCCATCTTGGCAAGGTTGAGGAAAGACGGAAAGCTATATGAGAGCATATATAAGTCCCCAGTAAAAAATCTGGGGAAATTCTATGAACGAGCCTCCAAAGAGATGTGATGGGAGGATGCATTTGGACCAAAGAAACAAAGTAGTCTAAAGGATGAGGCTGGCAGCTCCAATCATAGCAAAAACAAAAGTAACGATGGGGGTAGCAACGGAGGTCAAAAGAATAACAATCAAGTTGCGAAAAAGGCCAGAGACGGGTTCAAACCAAGAAGCAGCTAGAGGTGGGAACGTCCTCTTTGCTCAGGTCGCTACTAAAAGTATACAGACCTATCCGACTCCAGAGATAGAATCTACGCTACAGAGAGGAACAGGGAGAACTTTGGAGACCACCTCCTATTCTAACTTCTGAGAGGCGTAAAGACAAAAGTAAATTCTTTGTCTATCACAACGAAGTAAGGCATAGCACGTCTGACTGTTGGGCCTTAAAAGACGCCATTGAGGAAATTATTAGGAATAGCCGTATGAGAGAGTATGTTATGCGACGTACGGGACAGCAGCCCTAACAGCAGCCTCCTCACCAAAGGCAACAAGAACAGCCTGCCCAAGCCCTCCAAATACCTGACCTTCAGCTCGAGCCCGCTGTAAGAACAATCCTTACCATTCATAGGGGTCCTCATATTGTAGGTACTTCGAATAGGTCGTAAAAACGCTACGTGCGCGAGGTCGCTCACATACAGTTCGCCAGACAAAGTGAATCAGAGGGACCTGCCAAAAAAGCGAGAATGGTATCAAAAAAATAGTCTTTATAGAGAAAGATACCAGGGGTATTCGTTGGCCCCATAATGATCCTTTAGCAATCCAGGCTCGTATCGAGAATTCAAAAGTTAGAAGAATAATGCTAGATACTAGAAGCTCGGTAAACGTGATGTATAAGGAGTGCTACAACCAAATAGAGATTGGAGATGAATGGCTAAGCCCTTCCCCTAAACCCTTATACGGATTCACTAGAGATGCAGTCATTCTTATAGGGCAGGTCAGGCTGCCTCTGACTGTGGGCAATGCAGGGCGACAATCAACAGTGCTGGTGGACTTCCTCATCATAAACTTCCCTTCCATTTACAATATAGTGTTGGGAAGACCCGCAATGAATGACTTGGACATGGTCACCTCCACAAAGGCTCTCACAGTGAAATTTTCAACTCCCAACAGGATCGGATGTGTGTGGGGCGAACAGCAGCTAGCTCGCCATTGCTATAAAGATACAGTAAATATGGGAGCAAAAGGAAAAAAGGCAAGTATAAACTCGAGGTGCGAACTCCAGATAGTCAGCACTTCCGGAGTAAGTCATAACCTGGACCCAAGGGAGCTAGATACGAACCAAAACACTGACCCAGTCAAAGAGCTTGAAGATATTCAGGTTAGTGAGGTAGATACTGAAAGATGCCTCAAACTAGGAAAGAACTTGCTCCCGAAACGAAAACCCAGCTACCTGAATTCCTTAAGGCTAATTTGGATGTTTTCGCTTAAAATCATGAATACATGGTGGGAATTGATCCAAAGGTGATAACTCACAGATTAAAAATAAACCCCCATCATAGACCAGTTTGCCAAAAGAGGATGCAGATGACTAGAGAACGCTATGACGCCCTGAAAGACGAAGTAGATAAACTCTTGGCAAATGGATTTATTCGTGAAGTTCATTATCCTGTTTAGGTAGCCAATCTCGTACTAGTGAAAAAGAAGAATGAGAAATGGATGACCTGCATAGACTTCATAGATCTCAACAAGGCCTGCCCCAAAGATAACTTCCCATTTCCTAGAATCGATCAACTTGTAGATGCGATAGCTGAACACGAGCTCCTCAGCTTCATGGATGCTTATTCAGAGAATCAGATCCCAATGAATCATGGAGATGAGGAGCATACCTCGTTCACCACGGACCGCGACCTATACTGCTATAAGGTTATGCCATTCGGACTGAAAAATGCTGGGACAACCTATCATAGACTAGTGAACATGATGTTCAAAAAATCAGATTGGAAAGACTATGAAAGTCTATGTTGATGATATGTTGGTAAAATCGAAGCAAACAGCTAACCACGTAAGTGATCTCTAGAGGATGTTCCACATTTTGAGGAAATATCGAATGAAACTTAAACCCCTTAAATGTGCATTTGGAGTAGCCTAGGAAAAATTTTTGGGATTCACGATGAACAATAGAGGAATCGAAGCCAACTCGAAAAAGATAAAAGCTTTACTCTATATGAGGTCACCAACAAAACCAAAAGAAGTACAGAGCCTTAACGACCAGCTGCCCTTAGTTGATTTATTTCAAAGGCCTCAAATAAATGTGTTCCATTATTTGAAGTCTTGAATAAAACTAAGAACTTCGAATGGATAAAAGAATGCGAGGTCGCATTTCAGCAGCTAAAGGAGTATATCGGGCGAGCTCCACTTTTGTCAAAACCAAGGGAAGGAGAAACTCTGACAATCTATCTTGGAGTATCTCAGCACGCCCTAAGTGCAACATTGATAAAAGAAGAATGAAATGGAGTTCAGTACCCAGTCTACTACATCAGTAAAAAGTTGGTTGACGTGAAAATAAGTTACACCCCGATCGAGAAGCTCGCTTATTGTCTGGTAGTGGCATCTCGAAAATTGCACCCTTATTTTCAAGCACATAAAATTAAGGTGCTAACTAAATATCCTCTTAAACAAATCCTCCAGAAGTCTGACACTTCAGGTCGTCTCATGAAATAGGCCATCGAGCTCGCCCAGTTCGACATCAACTTCAAGCCAAGATCGGCAATTCAGGGGTAAGCCCTAGCTGACTTCATTGTAGAATTCATGGGGCTCGCAGATGAAGTGACTAATCCTTCAGAAGATCCATTTTAGGAGTTATTCGTCGATGGATCCTCAAACGAACAGAAGACTGGAGCAAGAGTGTTATTGATTAGTACAAAAGGACATAAAATCCTTTGCGCTTTCAAATTCGAATTTTGGGCTACGAATAACGAAACAGAGTATGAAACCTGGCTAGCAAGGTTCCGTTTAGCCAAGAAAATGCAAGCTGAACGGATTAGGATCTTCAGTGACTCCCAGCTCGTGGTATGTCAAATTAGGGGGTAATACCAAGCTAAAGATACAATAATGGCAATCTAACTTTAGAAAGTCCAAACGTTATTGGGAACCTTTGAAAAGTATGGAATAAACCAAATCCCGCGAGCTTAAAATTCTTATGTAGATGCTTTAGCTCGCTTGGCAACAGCTCAAGACATGTATTTCTCTAGAGACATACCAGTCGAAGTCCTGCCCAAACCAAGTGTAGAGCCCAGTGACGAAGTACTAATCCTGATCGTGGCAGCAGATTCCCTGATGCATCCTTTGGTTGATTATTTACATGAGGGCAAATTACCGAATGATAAGTTGGAAGCCCGTCGCTTGCGAACTCGAGCTGTAAGATACTGTATCCTTGATGACAAGCTCTAAAAAAAGGGATTTTTAGCCTCCCTGTTGCGATGTATCGATGAGCCGAACTGTACCGTAGTACTAAAGGACATCCATGAAGAACACTGTGGTAACCATACCGAAGGAATGTCTCTAGCTCAAAAAACACTATGTCAGGGCTTCTATTGGCCAACTATAAAGCAAGATGCCATCAACTTAGTGAAAAAATGTGACAAGTGCCAGAGACTCTCCAAGATCCCCCGAGCTCTACTAATGTATCTGCAACAAATGATCAGTCCATAGTCTTTCGCTATATGGGGCATGGATTTGATAGTACCTCTCCTAACAGGTCAAGACAAATGTAAATATGTCATTGTTGCAGTAGACTATTTCACAAAATAGGCAAAAACGAAGGAGCTTGCTGAAATTTCTACAAGGAAAGTGAAAAAATTTGTGGGGTCATCATTTGCAGATTTGAAATTCCTTAACAGCTCATTACAGACAATGAAACCCAATTCACAAGTAAATAGTTTCTCGAATTCTACAGCAAACTCGAAATTACAAAAAGCTTCTCAGCGGTGGATCATCCTCAGGCTAATAGCCAAGTCGAGACCGTCAATAAAATTATAAAACAGCTCTTGAAGACTAAGCTCGAAACTAGGAAAGGAGCCTGGGTAGACGAACTACAAAAAGTACTTTGAGCTTACAAAACAACAACTTGTAGCACCACTGGTGAAACGCCTTTTTCAATGGTCTATGGATCCGAAGCTATGATCCCCACAGAGTTCAAAGTAACCAACTAGCGAAGAGCAAACTTCGACCCCAAAGAGAATGACCAATTATTGGAAACAAACTTGGACCTCCTCGAAGAAACTAGAGAGGCAGCTTGCCTGAAAATTGCTGTCTATCAACAAAGAATGGCCAGATACTACAATAAAAAGGTCCACATTCGAAAATTCAAACCAGGCGACCTGGTGTTACGACAGGTCTTAATAGAAGCTCGAAACCCCAGTGATGGCACTCTAGGACCTAACTGGGAAGGACCCTACATCATTCAAGAAAACCTTGGGAATAGAGCATATCACTTAGCAGATATGAGCGGAGCAAAACTTCCTAGGACTTGGAATGCAATACATCTCAGGCCTTATTATAGATAATGCTCTCTTTCTCTAATTTTTGTAAAATTATGCATTTAATACAAGCTTCATATTTCCCCTAAAATCACAGACACAAATTGATTAAGTGTTCTTATATGAAGTGTGAAGTTATAAAGTGCCAAGAACGAGCTGCAGAGTTAAATATCTGTCTACCCTAAAGGGATAAGGGGCTTAATATCAACACCATAAGCTAACCCTACACCTGTTCTACAAGGAATTGGGGCATCTGCCCTAGAAAGGCTCGGAGCTCATGAGACCACGAGCTCACACATAGAATCATAGCTCGTTGATAGGTCTACCCCGTCAAGATTATTCTAAACACTTCACTCACCCAGTGGTAAGGCACACCAACAGAAGGACCTCTTAGCCCCGCTTAAATGCCCTAAAAAGGTTTAATATGTTGTAAATGCTTAGGTTCCGACCTTGTGAGCTCAATAGAGGTTACAACCTCCCTAACTCTTGTTATAGATACTCGGGTTATGACCCTGTGAACGTAGTTTGAGAAGATTTATATGTTAAAAAATTGTTAGGTTTTAACCTTCCAAGCACAGCTCGCTGTAAATGTTCGGGCATGCCCTATAAGTGCGACCTGTTGTATAGCTCAGGTTTTAACCATTGAACTCAACTAAGGTTCCAACCTCCATAACTCGTTGAAAATGCTCGGGTACACCTTGTGAGCATAGTCTACTGCAGAAGCTCAGGTTTTAACCTTGTAAACGCAGCCCATTATACAGCTTGGGTTCCAACCCTTTAAGCATATCCCAATGAGTGTATCATGCTATATAGCTTAGGTTCTTACCCTTTGAGCACAACTAACTGTAGATGCTCAGGCTCCGACCTTGCGAGCACAGTTCGTTGTATTTGCTCGGGTCTTTACCTTTTGGGCATAACTAATGAACATCCATCTTTACAAAAAAGCACTATCATTCAGCCTGTTGATTGAGCTTACTATTTTCTATGTAGATTATTTTGCAGATTCCTTAGCAAGAAATAAAAAGCAATTCTACAGTAAGTTTGCGAGATACTAATATATCATTTACTATTATTATGAAGTGTGTCATCAGTTATTTCTGCAGGAAGTATAAACAGACAAGTGAGCAAAGTGCATTCGAATCAAAAAATTATATAAAGCCTCAAAACGAGGTCCAAATTGTCTATTACAAAGAAGTGAAGAGAACAATGCAAAGAAATAAAAAAAATTTTCTAAGTGTCAACTCCCTGACACCTTACTCCTTGCTTCCTGCCTGAGAGGTTGAAGGACCAGCAGGTGTATCAGGCGGGGTCAATTCTGGAAGAACATTGGCCTGAGTACTCGCAGAGGTCGAGGCCTGAGGGGCTTCAGCATCAGCCGCCGCATCCAGAGCAGCCTTCTCCTTAAACCTTTCTACCTCAGCAAGCCCTCCCTCGCTGAAACAGGTGAAGTCTGTCTTAGGATGATTCTTCCAAAAAGTCCAAAGGAAGTTACCTGCTATCTCTTCTGTAACCTCCTTCTTGACCCTGACCAACTTCACTAGAAGGTTAGCAATCTTTGTTTCAGCTTGTTGTTTGACCTCAGCGACCTCCTTTTCTGCAACATCAGACCTCCGCTTAGCCTCTTCTAGGTCACATTTTGCCTCATCACGATCTTTCTCAACATGAAGAAGATTAGACGTAACAAGGCCCTGAAAGCTCGGTAATCCTCCTCTTGACGAGCCAAAGTCAGTTCTGCCTCCTTTAAAGCAGCTTCAATGTTCCTCCGTTGAGTCTTCAAAAGGGATTCTGACCTCTTCACCCTCTCAGCTTCTCTAGACATAAAAATGAGCTCGTCTCGTAGTTTGTCCTCCTGGACTTTGAGCCTATTAACCTTGACCTGGAGCTTCAGATTATCAACTCGGTACTGTTCATTCTCTTATTTCAGGACCAGTACCTTCTGCATCTACTTCCTGATTCCCATGGAAGTTTGCGACATAACAAGTCAGTATTGAAAAGGAATTGAAAGTAAGAAAACATGAAAAAAGATAAAGTGTCAAAAAATACCATGACAGAATGACGAAGGGACCATAAGAACAAGTCATTGTCAATCAGCTCGTTCGTGTCCAACTTCCTGGCGTTACCTCCAAGGAATTCTGGCAAAAGTTCCAGAACCCTTTCAAGATAGAGCAAACTAAGGATACACTCAGGTTCACCCTCAGATTCTGATCCTTGGCTTCTCTTTGAGGTAGCGGGCTGCTTGCCTTTCTCACCACGAAAGTGTTTTTGTAGAGCCCGCTTCACCACCGTCTTTCTCTTCTTGCCTTTGCTAGGGTCCGCTGGTAGTAGTCCCCTTTGCTGGGACTTGAGTTGAGGAAATCTCATTTGTAGGGATCCCTCAAGTTGAAACATCACCCCTCGTAGCAACTCCCTCAACAGCCCTCTCTTGATCACTCTCGATCTCGATAGGCTCCGGTTGAGAAGAAGGGGATTACGACTCCGTAGGTGCTATAACCTATTCAGACGAAGCTACCTCAACATAGGTAGAGGCTACAGGAGCAACGGAATAAGCAATGCGGCGTTTAAGACGCTGTTCCAAGGAAATTTTTGCCATTGATGGAGCACTTGAAGGAGTTGGGTTAGCAATTCCTCTTGTAGCTTGATGTACAGAGATGAGCTCTCGTTGTCCTCGAACACCTATATCTTTTCTACTATTTATCAGCTCACTGTCTAGTGCTGGAGCGAGCTGGAACTGAACAAGGAGATTATCGTCAAACGCTTGATCAGCACTCCCTTCTCCCAAATCCGCGAGCGTCCTAAGGCGATCTTTCTCCTCTACAGTTATCTCTCCCTTACTCCCCTCTACAAACAGAAAATAAAAAGTGTTAAAAATAAGAAGAAAGGAAAAGGAGGTAGCTCACCAATACAACCCTATAACTACCTAGAGTGAAAACAAAACTGTGAAGTTGAAGATGGGCAAGAGAAGGGCAGGAGATATAAAACCACGTCGACTTGTAATCCTCTACGTTGGATTTACCCTTCGTCTGTCCCTTTGGAAACAAGCCCTTGAAATCTAATTTATAGGCTGTCAAATAATAAATTCCCTCGCGACGTCCCGCGTGGATTGGGAGCCTCCAGTCCGTTCCTCAGGAAAACCAATGCCAGCGAGGTAAGCTGGGCATAGGAGTTCGGAGTCAACTAGAATGGGCTGAGTCTTAGCCGATTCAGTAGATCAACAAGATAACAAGGGACCAAAAATCTGAATCTGTATTTCATGTGCACGACACTAACGGCAACATAACCATCAAGGAGAAATGCCGCGTGGTCGAAATAAGAAGGAAGCATAATACGACATCCCCTAGGGAGACGGTATTCTAAAGCTATTCCTCCCAAATCGTCTAATTGAAGACTTGAAGGATGATGTGCAAATACATCACGACCCGCCCTACCGGGAGGCCGTACCGTTGTTATAGGATCCACTCGAGCCGCAAACTCCTCAACAGCATCTCCATTACTGGAAGTCAACATCCGACCTTGAGAGCTATTCTCATATCTATTTCTTCCGAGCTAGTGCTCGTGCTCGAAAATTCATCTATTCTGTGGCTGCAACCTAAAGACATCTACATATAGAAAGAGAATAATTAGGTCTCTGTCTACAGACCATCCCTACCTATTCCTAAATATCTAACGAATTTCCTACGTCTACAGGTCACAAGTACAGTATAGATCACTAAAATTATGGAAGTTCAACCTACAGTCAAAATGAGCTAACGACTTATTTGAGTCTCAGCCTCCGGTTCGTGCAGTCAAATATCACAAACAACAAAATCATGTGCAAAATCCAGCCAACAAGATCAAATAGCAGAAAATGAAGCGCCTCAACACAAAAACAAGTTTCCAGAAATATGAACACATGAAGAACAAAAAACCAAATTCAGATAATGTACAACCCATGCAAACACAGAAACCAAAACTAGAGAAACAAGAAAAGTGTGAAAAGCTTACTCTGAAGCAAAAACCGTAATCTGAGTGATGATCTTTAGACTCTGATGCACTGATGCTAGAGATTGAGACGGAGCAAAGGTTGAAGATGAAGAGAAGATGAAGCGTTTTGAAAATGACAAGAGAAAGTTGAAAATGACAAGAAATCTGCCTTATATAATGGTATGGGTAATTTTGCGATCAGAATAGTCAGGCCCTGAAAGATCTACAATACAGGCCCAATGGCCTAAAGGCTTAAACAACCCATCGTTATTCCAATCCATCTTCCTGGCAAGGGGAACACTCGTGATCGCTCAACCTGGGCGCTAATTGTGATCGCTGGTTCTGTTCGTTGGTCCTCATCCACCAGGCGGTTTGTTGTCCGCCAGTGGTGACCGCTAGCCGTGATCGTTCGGCCCACCTGACCGGTTGACCACCAAGCTGTCTATATTTCTGACTGCTGATCGCTATCTGCCAGCCTATTCGTCGGTCTATCTAACATTTTATTCGCCATATCTGTCCGACAGTTCTGTTTGTCTATACTATCCGCCAAGAGCGGCCATTCATCGGATAAGTTCACCAGTCCTGCTCATTCATGATGATCTGCATGGCTGACCGCTGATTCCTGAGCGTGTCCGTGTACCCGCTTATTCACTTATAAGCTTGCCTGCTTATTGTCATGACTAGCCGTAGAGGTATTGATTCATAGTTCGCCTTCTCGATTCTCCAAGTAGCCGGATTCATCAGAAACTCGTCGATCCGCCATGCAAACTCGATATTTTATCTGTTGGAAAGTCCATCTCCGCCATACTCCTCAGAAGTCCCAAGTCAACAGAAGTCAAAGGTGCCATGCAGAATGCAACTCGAAAACGTGCCATGCACGCTATGCCAATCGGAAGCTATGATCAAGATCTTAATAGCCTGTCATGACATATTCAGATCAGTCACCCGAAATCTCCCTTGGGCAGACCTCAGAAGCGACAGATTTGACCTCATTAAATGTATGTTCGGCCGTATTTATTGCACTGTCAGCCGCATTAATTGAGATCCCGGCGCATTAAATATGGTCCATCATTGTAACTATAGTTTACTGTATATCTTTGTCTTATTCATTTTACTGTAGCTCCTCCCCTTTCTCTATAAATAGGGGAGGATTTTCATTGTAAGGGAGAGGATATTCTAAGTGCCGTTACTCTGCCAAAATAGTGAGAGAGTGAACAGTGGACGTAGACATCTTTTTGGGCCGAACCACTCTAAAAACCCCCTGGGTCTCTTCTCCTCGCCTATGATCTTTTCTTCTCATCCTTATTGCTTTGCATGTGTTCTAGTAACCATCTGAAACTGTAGCCTGGGCCACAAAATAACCTCGTTGACTAAGGAACCTTTTTCCGACGTTAACATTTTTGGTGCTAGAAGGAGGGGCTCATCTTCAGTTTCGTCACCGTTCTTACTCCTTAGGGCATCTGTTTACCAGCAGAGGATGGCGAGACACTATAACAAAAAAGTTCAGGTACGCCAATTCAAACCAGGTGATCTTGTTCTACGAGAAGTCCTTCCTAGCACTCGTAAAACCAGTGAAGGAGTATTAGGACCGAACTGGGAATGGCCATACACGATCCATGAAGAATTGAAGAATGGAGCCTAACACCTGGCAGACATGAGCGGGGCAATGCTACCAAGAGTGTGGAACGCCATTCACCTGAGGCCTTATAAGTGTTGTATTTTTATTGCTATTTTGTTGCCCATATAAAGCAAGCCATGCACAAACATAATGAGAATCACTCTTCAAGTATTATGAATTATCACTGACTCAAAATGCCTATATGTGTTCTTGTGTGTGAGGTACCTAATTACAAAAGGCAAAGCGTTAGCTTAAAGCTCCAACATGCGATTGCCCTACAAGACAAGAGGGGTTAAAACGGCTACGAGCCTACGCACCTAATCGCCGCTCGATGATTGGCCTCTCCCTCCACAAGTTCGAGCGCGAACAAGAATAAAAGGTCCCAACCTCCACAACTCTCGCTGTAAATGCTCAGGTTCAACCTTGTGAGCGCAGCTAGAGAGGTTCATTCCATTATGCTGTAGATGCTCAGGTTCCAACCTTGTGAGTGCAGCTGAGGTCCCAACCTCGTTCAACCTTGTGAGCGCAGCTAGAGAGGTTCATTCCATTATGTTGTAGATGCTCAGGTTCCGACCTTGTGAGCGTAGTCGAGGTCCCAACCTCCACAACTCTCGCTGTAGATGCTCAGGTTCAACCTTATGAGCGTAATTGGAGAGGTTCATTATGCTGTAAACGCTCAGGTTCCAACCTTTTTAACGCAGCTTGAAAAACTCAGCAGGTTGTATAGCTCAGGTTTCGACCCTGTGAGCGCAGTTCGCTGTAGATGCTCAGGTCTAACCGTGTGAGCGCAGCCGGCTATATATGCTCGAATCCTTACCTTTTGAGCACGACCCTTTATCAATCAATGTAGCGATCGAAAAAACTCGCGAACAGCCCCACCTACTTTCCATCTAGTTTCTTCTTTTCCTCAATGCCTTTCTCATTATCTATATTGCCTTACATTGTGTGTATATGTATGTATATATTGAATATGTCGCGGCCACATGACAGCAAAAGACAGACCTAATTATTTGTCAATCGGTTAATTTCTGCAAGCAAGCCAATCGGCTTATCATTCCTAATTGGGTGGTATCAGTTCGATGGTAGAAGTCGGGTTATCTATTTGCCCTCTGGGATTCTTTGCTGCCTCTGAGGTTACTATTCATATTAAGGACCGCCTGCTAGAAAGCATTCACAACTCAGAGAATTATCTCCCTAATTTTGCCTCTCCAAAGGTACATACGGGAGTGATCAGCCCCTTATTATTTTTATTTGTTGTTTACCTTGCAGGATGTACCTGTTCGTAATTTGGTCTAATTACATACATACATGAAGATAAGAAAGCGACAGAGCAAATCAACAGAGGTACCACAAGAATAATAATAAATGAATCATTGTGGAGCATCATGAAATTAAACGAAAATAATAATTGCAGTATCGATGTTCAAAGATAAGCCCTATTGGCAACAAAGGAAAATATTAAAATTATCTATCCTATGGAGCTTTTGAAGAACTGGCAGAAGTGTCTTTCAGATCTTTCTTGCTAGGGGCTTCTTGTGAGGACGAACCTTGCCCCCCATCCGGTGCCAATCCTTGAGGAGCCGAGGAGGAGCCACCTTGGGTTAATGGAGCATTGGTTTGAGCAGAAGAAGACTTGGAACCCTTCTTCTAAACGGCAGAAATCATATCCTTCTGAACAGCTTGTGCAGCCTTTATCTAGGTGTCTCTAGTAGCGCGGGCCGCGTATTTCTTCACCTCCTCCACCGTTTCCTTCTCGAAGAATGAGAAGTCCAGCTCAGGATGATGTAACCACAAAGTGTACAGAAATTTACTGCTCGTCTTATCAGTTGCCTCCTTCCAAGCTTGTTTGGCCCGGACCTCCGATTGACGGAACATCTCCCTTACCTGAGCAAGCTTATTGTGGTCAGATCCTTCAGCGTTGACTCAGCATTCTTCTCGGCATCATTAGCCCGTCTTTTCTGAAGGTTGGCCTTACGGGTGACCTTGTCTACATTATCAGTGGCCTTTTGGAGCGAGGAGGAAGTGATTAATCGAAGCTTCTTCTCGTTCTCCAAAGACTCCTCCGCACTCTTAAGTTTCTACTCAAGCTCGAAGATAGTCTTCTTGGCAGCCGCAGACTCCTCTTTAAGCTTTCGATTCTCCGCCTCCAACTCCCTGTTCGCTCCCTCAAGCGAAGCCTTTTCTTCTACCAAGTCAAGAAAGTCTCGACGCATCTTTATCATAGCCAATGAGGCCTGAAAGGAAAATATATTAGCGATATGTGTGCGTACGGGGCATAATTATCAAGTAAGGAACAAGGCCTACCAGCACATTACAGCGAGCGGTATAATCGATCAGTTAGTCGCCGAGAACATGCTTCTGATAGACGTCCGGCTTGTCAGGTCCTAGTAATATTGGTAGCCGATCCAATAAGTCATCAAAATATTCTCCGGCATTAGCTCGGGGATCTGTCCTTCATCAACTCCTCCTGTCATGGGCGTCTTATCCTTGGACTTCAGACGTTTAGCAAAAGGTTCCATGGTCTCCTTCCCTTTGTCCTCGGCCATTGAAGGCCCTTTTGATTTATCCCCAGAAATAAGGATTCTCTTGCCGGCGACGTCCTTTGGTGGGGGTATGTTATTCACGATTTTCTTCCCCACCGTCTTATACTTCATCACTGGCTTCTTGGCAGAAAGTTCGACCATCGTATCCGGTAGATCGACTGCCTACATTGGGGGCTCCTTCGAGCCCATTATTTCTACTTCAGGCTCCCTTGTCTCGGCTACTGGTGAAGACGGAGGAGAGACCATATTGAGGTTCACCATGACCCTAAGTTTCTTTGGGGCACGGGCAGAGGTGCCTTCTCTGGGTCCTGCAAAAACAGATTGAAGCTCCCGACTCTTTCGTACGCTAACATCCAAGGCCAATTTCAGAGGCTTGGTCTCGGGTCCAAGAGCGAGCCCGTACTTCCCCAGAAGAGAGTTTGTTGGGAAATAATCATCCTCGGGATCTTTCACCTCAGAAAACCTCTTGAGTATCTTTGTCTCCGCGTCCAAAAGATCGATTGAACCTTTAATGAAAGCTACACATAAAGAAAGAAAAAGTCAATAATAGTGGGGCATAATAATGTCTACATGTATGCGCGAACAGCGAGCAGAGGCATGCTCACCAGGATTATTGCTAAAGTCAAAGTTGGCTAGTTTCAGTAAAGACAGACAGGACGTGTGAAACCAACGGGATTTGTAATCCCCTACATTTGATTTGCCAACCTTCTGTGGCAGAAGCGCCTTGTAGCGCAAATTACGAGCGATCATATAGTAAATGCTGTCCCGTTTGGTGGCTTGAGGGCTGGTGGTGGACTTGAAAAAGAAAAGACTCTGGATTATATTTGAAGTTGGTGGCGGAAGGTCGTTTTTTTGAAAGATATAAGCCAGAGTAGTTATTTGGGCATAGGAATTTGGTATAAGCTGGAACGGGGCTATCTCTAAGTCATTCAGCAGGTCGATCAAATATGAGGGGACTAGGAACCTAAATCCTGACTTCACATGTTGTCGACTAATCGTTATAAACCCTAGATGAGGATCAGCTGCATGATCATGATGAGTAGGGACCATGACACGGCACCCAAAAGGAAAATGGAATGCTTCAACTACGGTCTTGAGTTCCTCAAGGGTGATATGAGAGTCATGTTGGTAAAAGATCTGGTTGGCAAAAGTTTTCTCTCGACTGGAGGAACTCGGCGCTTCCTCGTTGCCCGGGGCGGTTGCGCTTGAGGAACCTCTGTCCTGTCGAGAAGAACCCCCCTTAGAACTCTCTTCGCTAGACATGACTCACCGATATCGGAGTCCACGACTTGACATCTACAAAAGAAGCAACCAGTTAAGCCGCTGATAGCCAACCGGGTCCAGAGGATAGAGAAAGCCTAAGTCTACTAGGCCTAAGCGTCAAGTCGTGCGCCTAGGAAGCCATAAAGGAGGAAACAAGGGCCTCACTTGATAAGTTTTTGCCCCGGGATAAAGAAGAAGAATGGGGAGAGAGGCAAGCAAAGTTATTTTACATGCATCCCAGACCCAACCAGACCAGAAGCAGTACAGAGATGTTCCGCCCCCACTGGTCCAAACTCTCAGAAAAGCGAGTACCAAGCAAGAAACGAAAGATAATGATAACAAGAGCAATGTGATTAGAGGGAGAGAAGAAAGCTTACCTTAAATGCAGTGTTGACTGGCGACCGCGGGTGAAGATTGTGAACAGGGATGAAAAATTGAAGTAGGGAAGAAGGCAGTGAAAGAGTCTGTGATTCTTGGAAATGCCAGAAGAAGAAAAAAATAAAGCGTCGCCCTCTTTTTTTTAAATGATTAAGCCCCAGCCGTTAGATTAAGACAGCTGTGTAATTATCCCCAATCTGACGACGTGGCGTGATTCCCGGGATTTTGTCATCATGCAGCATGTCAGTTGAGAGACGTACATTAAATGCATACGGCGTGTGGAGTGACTTGTAACCGTTGCTTGGGGAAGCTCCACATGGCCTATCAATAAAGCGAAATTTGAAAAGGTACCGTAACTGTTCCTGAATGTAACCGTTCCCGCCTAATCTGCTCGCTCTGGTATATGTAGCTCCTGATCCTCTGTAAAGCATCAAGAACTAGGAGGCTTAATGTTATGGGTAATTTTGCGATCAGAATAGTCAGACTCTGAAAGATCTACAGTACAGGCCCAATGGCCCAAAGGCTCAAACAACCCATCGTTATTCCAATCCATCTTCCTGGCAAGGGGTCCGCTCGTGATCGCTCAACCTGGGCACTAATTGTGATCGCTAGTTCTGTTCGTTGGTCCTCATCCACCAGGCGGTCCGTTGTCCGCCAATCGTGACCGCTGGCAGTGACCATTTGGCCCACCTAACCGGTTGACCACCAAGCTGTCCATATTTCTGACCGATGATCCTATCCGCTAGTCCCGTCCACCAGGCTGACCGCTGATCTTATTCGTCTAGTCTGACCGTTGATTGCTATCCGCCAGCCTATTCGCCGGTCTATCCAACATTTTATTCGCCATATCTGTCTGACAGTTCTGTTTATCTATACTATCCGCCAAGAGCGGCCACTCATCGGATAAGTTCATCAGTCCTGCTCATTCATGATGATCCGCATGGCTGACCGTTGATTCCTGAGCGTGTCCGTGTACCTGCTTATTCACTTATAAGCTTGCCTTCCTATTGTCATGACTAGCCGCAGAGGTATGGATTCATAATTCGCCTTATCGATTCTCCAAGTAGCCGGATTCATCAGAAACTCGTCGATCCGCCATGCAAACTCAATATTTTATCTACTGGAAAGTCCATCTCCGCCATACTCCTTAGAAGTCCCAAGTCAATAGAAGTCAAAGGTGTCATGCAGAATGCAGCTCCAAAACGTGCCATGCACGCTATGCCAACCGGAAGCTATGATCAAGATCTCAATAGCCTGTCATGACACATTCAGATCAGTCACCCGAAATCTCCCTTGGGCAGACCTCAAAAGTGACGGATTCGGCCGCATTAAATGTATGTTCGACCGTATTTATTGCACTGTCAGCCGCATTAATTGGGATCCCGGCGCATTAAATGCGGTCCATCATTGTAACTATAATTTACTGTATATCTTTGTCTTATTCATTTTACTATAGCTCCTCACTTTTCTCTATAAATAGGGGAAGATTTTCATTGTAAGGGAGAGGATATTCTGAGTGCCGTTACTCTGCCAAAATAGTGAGAGAGTGAACAGTGGACGTAGGCATCTTTTTGGGCCGAACCACTCTAAAAACCCCCTGGGTCTCTTCTCCTCGCCTCTGATCTTTTCTTCTCATCCTTATTGCTTTGCATGTGTTCTAGTAACCATCCGAAACTGCAGCCTGGGACCCAAAACAACCTCGTTGACTAAGGAACCTTTTTTCGACGTTAACAAGTATACATCCACTAAGTAGAAATACTTAGTGTATTGGATTTTTCACACGTAGATTGAAATTTGAGCGTTGTAGATAAAGACAAATGAGAATATAGCTGCCGTGCTTCCTACAAGTCACAAATCCTTTAACATTTGATAACTATTCTTTTGATTTGTAAAGTGATTTTGTAAATTAATTGTTAATTATCTTTTAATTAGCATTTCATTTCGATTAACTAATTTTTATTAAATGTTACGTATATAAATGTTTGTGTGGTGAAATGATTTTGGGGTCAAACGGAAGATCCGAAATGGAAGTTGAGAAAGTGAATGTATTTTAAAATGTTTCTTTTGAAATCTACAGGTTTTTATAAAGTTGGATTTTCAGAAAAATAGAGGAAATTCTGCTAAATTTTCTGTAAAATAATATAAACGTTTTAAATGAATTTTAGTAAACGAATTTTTAATAAGAAAGATAGTATCCTTGTCTCGGATTCCTAAGAATGGGAATCGAGGGAAGGGTGTTACAACCTGAACCACTATAATTTGTTTTTTTTTTAATCTTTTATTCTGTATAATATCAGAAGATATATGACAAAAATTAACTAATGACAACCATTAAAGCATATTACAAAATCCTTATTGTTCCGAAGTCTTTGGTTGCTGGCACCATCGGTTGGCACCAGTAACCCCCATATCTTCCTTTGTAAGAGGCATCGACACCCATTCCCTAATATCCAAAATATATAATATAATATATAATATAGTAATACTTATACTAAATATTTGGTCTCCTACCATTATGTGTGGGTTGATCTCCCACCTTCATGTGGGTTTTCTCCCGTCTCTAGGTGAGTGGATCTCTCTCAATTGGGAGTTGTCATTCGGACCGTGCTCCAGTGTCCTATCTTGGTTGGTCCCGATCATTCTCTGAGCCCGTTCCAGTTACAGTTCTGCTCCAGTGACCTTATTGGGAAGGTCATTAATAGAAGCTTCTAATCATCAACTCAAATTAGATCAGCTAGCTTCATGCATGAAGTGATCAAATCGCCATTTGCAAAACCTAAAAGGAGATTTTAGTATGTATGGGTGTGAACATGAAGGAAAACTAGCTAGGTTGTTTCCATTATGCATTTACATTACTGTCTGGACATAATTGTTCTCTTCTCTATCCACCACATGATTTTTATTTTGTATATTTATGTAGAGATTATGTGTGACATAGATAAACAAATAAGTGATTAGTAATATATACTAATTAATCTAGCGAACTTTTTTTTATGCCGGTGATATCATGATATCATACATGTCTCCAAGATCCCATCAATATCTTATTGTTGAATTTTATTGGAAAACTTTTCCAATCAACAGCTTCCTGCAAATAGCCAATATCCACCTTTCTGTATGTGTCTAGAGTAGTGAACCATATCATATAAATTTAATTTGCTATCACTTACTGAAGAAAGGTAATTAAAATATGTGTGATGATTTTTTTTAGACAAATTTATCTGACATTCTTTATTGTGTGTCAAAATATAAACAGACAACTCGAGTTATTGTAAATTTATAAAAATCTCTTTTATTAAATAATTAAAATTTAGAATGATGTCACGTATTTTAAAATCTAAAATTATTAATTAAATGATGTATAAATGGTGACTAGGGACTATTTTGTAATTCATACATATGATCATTTAACAATTATTCATTCTAAAGTAAGTTCTCGAGCTAAAATTAATCAAAATCATCCTCTGAAGTAAGTTTATCAAAAACCTTTTCTTTTTTTTTTTTCTTTTTTTTCCCCTTTTGAGATAAAAAACCTTTGTTTTTAATAAAGTTGTTTAACTCTTTGCTTGCAGCATTAAACATATATGATTGGAATCTTAAAATCACAATCAAAGTTACATTAAAAATCCAATTCCAATTAGGTAGGTGAATAACACATCATATCTGTTTCATAGATTGGCACCCTTTCCTCATCAGGATCAGAAAAGCCATAATTTTTGTAGGTGTGTCAAGTAAAAACAAAATTAGTAGTTTTTTGTTGAAAATCTTCTAATTACAACAAGCCATAATATTGGATTTTAGGATGAAAGGTACCAACTACGATAGATGCACAAACATTATTATTTTATTTGATGAGATGGCTACTCAGAACTCTCTAGCGGCTTTAACATGACTAGTACAAGATGAGGTGTGAACAGTAATTTATCACTTAGCAGAGAAAATTGAATTGATTAATTTAGGATAATTATAAATTCATTTTAGTAGCTTTCAAAGAGATTACCTTCAAGTTTCATTAACATATATATATAAAATGATTATAATATATTTGAAAGCATGACGTTTATAAAACTATAATATATTGATTAAATTTGCTTAAACTATGGTTAAATATCAATTAAAGCAAGTTGATTTATGGGATTAAATTATTATTGATGGGGATGCTACAATTGACCTCTAGCTTGAGTACATCATGAAATTATTTTTTCACTTGTCAAGCTAGGTTTGGTTGGAACTTGAGTTAATATTATATGAGCAATACAGTTTGAACATGATTTGTTTGAGTTGATATGTGAATTAATTAAGCAGTGCTTAACAAGTTATTAATAGTTGCTTATGAATTACTTATCTAACACTGTTCGTATTCATGAATTAATTGCGAGGTACTCAAATTTATTAATTGCATTATTTTTTCTAAAATAAATTCTCATTCATATTTAATTCAAATGTAATTGATCGATTTAATTAATTTATCTTAACTTTTTACAGTTAAGAGGTATTGATTATAAAAATTATATATATAATCAGACTTTTCCATATAGAAATTATTAATGGCAATTAATTTAATCTCTAGGCGACCAGTTCACTAGCTGGCCAAAATGTTTGTTAAACTATTTCATGCGAGAGGGTAAATGGGATGAAATAGCACCTAGAAACAGAACATTTGTTTGATTAGCACCAAAAAACTAGTTGAGTTTTACTACCACCTTCTCGGATAAAAAGAAAATAATACTCTTCATAAAAAAAAATTAATAAAAACTCAATAAATTACTAGCATCTTCAAAGGTCAATTAATGTAGAATAATGAATGATATGCTGCCGATCTCTGTGGTGCTATGGAGTTCCGCCGACAAGTGTAATGCAAATCTGGTTGATGATATTTTCATATGAAGCAAGAAGCAAAGAACAGATATGATTGTTGATATTCTAATTGATGATATTCTCATAACAATTCTGGTCGATGATACTCTTGTGAGAATATGTTATTCTTATAAGAATATATTGTGAGATTATGCTACAAAACGAAGCAAGGAAAGCAGACCTGGTTGATGATGTTGTGACAGAACGAGAACAAAAAAAAAAAAAAATTGAGGAAGAAATTGACAGTTTGCGGTGGCGTAGAATGCAATACCTACACGAACTACCAATTCGTGAAGGCATGGCACTCAATGCCGACGTGAACTATTAGATTCCTTTTTCTCTACTATTTCTTGTACCACTGTTGTTGCAAACCGGGTTCTTAGTGGTTTCGCCGATTAGTTTAAAAACTCTATTTTTTGAACAAAAATAGAGCGTGCCACAACATCTTGAAGTAACAAAAACAGAGACTATAGACATGCGCAGATGAAACAAGATTATGAGACACTCATTCTAAACAAAAATAGAGACTATATATAGAGCCGCATCATCTTTATTAAAATCAATTTTATCATTATTAAAATCAATTTTAAATCCACATAAGTTGAGGTAATTTTATTTCCGTAGATCTTTTGAAAATAGGGATAATTTTATCATTAAAATTTATGAATAGTGAAATGATAATATTAAAATTTATTTAAGTTTTTTAGTGTTAGTGAAATAAGTCCCAGCTTTTTAGTTATATATATATATAAGCATTCATGAGATAAACGACTTGTTAATGTTCCCACGGAGCTCCCGATAATGTTAAAAATGTGCAAAAACTTCAATGCAAGACGCAACTATAAATTAACATCTTAATGAGACAAAGATTAATGTTTCTTTCAAAATAATTAATATATATACGCATATATCTATGTATGTATGTATAAGTATATAAAATAACTGTATTTCTCTTGTCACTATAAATATAAAAATATTATCCTAATACGAAATGTAGACATTTGCATGGCATTTACACATTACATGTATAGTTATTAATAAATTATGTAAACAAGCATACAAGTCAAATAATTGCATTATTGAACAATAAATTTAACAGTTTAAAGAAGAAAGAAATATAAAAGAATTATTCTAGATCGTGTGTGCATGGTAACAGAACCGATTTTATAAATAACCGATAGTGTGAAATTTAAGTTATAGTTTAATGACTTATATTATATAACATTGAACTAGCCACTTGATGAGTTTAAATTATAGAAAGATTGGTGCTAGTTTTCAATAACTTTTATGTAGATTTCTACGTTGGGAACATGTTTATATGCTTAAGAAGCTAATTTTTTCACACATAAAGAGATTATTGTTTGTATAGAAAGCTTAAATTAGAAGATTTTGACGCATTTTTCCGCTTGTTGGTTAAACACATGGGTGCAGACCCAAGGGCAAAGAACAGACAAGAAGGGTTTCAAACGAGGGCCATATTTTTGGGAAATTCACTATATTTGGAGTACCCATTTGGCCGTTTGACCAAAAGATCTTCCATGTATATTTGTTAATGTTTTTATGCATTTGTTACTGCTTCATTACTTGTTGTCCATATAGCAGACACTGTTTGCAAACTCTAAGCAATGTTCACCTTGGTTCAAATTAAGTGAATTTGCTACTGGAAATACTGCCATAAGTTCCATAACACTCAGTATTTAACATTTATAAAGAAAAAGTAAAATGGTTTATTTATGTTACAAAAAAAAAATGTCTTAATTGTGTGCTGTTTAATTTTAATGTACATATATAAATACTTCAGTATATGAAAATGTTTTTGAATTTTGATAATTAATTTCAGTTAGAGACATCAAAATACTTTGGCTATTGTAAAAATGTTTCTTTATACAAACCTCGACTTGTTGGATACAATATTTAAATATTAAGTGAACACATTTAAATCATGTAACGTGTCATAGGACTTTCAAAAGTTAAGAAAAAATTCAAGTCAGATTCAATTCGAATCTCATTCTCTAAGTGGATTCATTACTTGTATAATCTCAACTATATTTCTGACTGCTAAATATCTCCCCATTTCCTGGCATATTGATCCTCCTAACAACTATTTTTTCCCAACTATCAGCTGATTAATATTGAAGAGAAGATAATTACTACAGGATGTTAGAATCTTAGATGATATCGAGAAGATTATACAATATGATGTTAGATGATATCACCAGTCAATCCAGTAACCCTAGTAGTTGAGCTGCTCATTTCCAACAGTTCGGTGAACTGTCCAATTTTACACTCTCTGAATTTCTAATTTTATATATTTTTTGGAGCACATTTACTCCACAGCTACAATGTTTGCCTAACACGGCCTTAATCATATCAACTCCGACAAATATTGCAAATTATAATCTCATTAGTCTCAAGTAATTTGTAGATGCATGGGAAAATATGTC
The DNA here is from genome assembly GCA_022984855.1 of Dimocarpus longan. Classification (NCBI taxonomy): domain Eukaryota; kingdom Viridiplantae; phylum Streptophyta; class Magnoliopsida; order Sapindales; family Sapindaceae; genus Dimocarpus; species Dimocarpus longan. Next base: position 4,423,184 of record CM041026.1, read on the forward strand.
ATGGAAAAAAATTAAGACACCATTCACATGTATAATTACGTTTATGTTAGGAGAAAAAAAATAAAAAAAAACCTTTCAATGTATTAAGTGCACTCTTGAATGGTGTTCCTGACCATTGAGGACTCAATATAGGGTTGAATACTTAGCTACACCCAATGCACACCTAAAAGCGTGGATAGATAACAAATTATGGATGCATGCTAAATGTCTCCTTTTTTATAACATGTACAACAAGATGATAAATAAAAATGGGAGAGAGGGTTTAAACAAGTGACATCTAAACTCTAATATCAAATTAAGTATCACCAAACTCAAATTTAAGTTAATTGAAAAATATTCAACTATAATATTAAATATTCGAAGTTATGATACGTTAATAATAATGATGCTAGTATTTATATTCACATAATAATAGTTGCTTCTTTACAAATATTTTTATACACAACCTGTTTATATAGATATCTCTTACAAGTCATTTAAAAAGGGTCAAATGGGTTATTTTCTGTGTTTTCCGGAAGGTTTAAGAGGGCCCTCTTCTTTGATGTATCATATGTATTATCAAAATCAATTGGTCATTTGAGGAATGAAGAATCTCTATAAGATCCAAAAACATCCAACATAGAGGTCACGTGGCAACAAAGAAATAGAAGCTGTGAAAAGAATGGGAATAGAAATGGCATTTTTCGATCCAAGGATATACCAAAATTGATGTTTATCTCAATATAGGATAGTTTGCAGAGAATCTAGTAGTTTTGAATATATTTTTGAGCCCTTTTGTATTGGAAGTTGGTCTACCAATTTTTGTAATCTATGAGTTAATAAAAAACAATTCAAGTAACCAATTTTTTTACACGACCAATAAAGTATTTTGACATACATATCATATATTAATACATATTCAAACGGTCTAGAGTTCATTTCCTATTAAACATATACTAAAAGTTATATGATAATTATTTTTTATTTATAGAGATAGATATCTGAATCATATAAGTAATATTTAATATAATAAATTTAAAAAAATCTGTGACCTGTTAGATGTCCTATTCAAAATAAGCAACTAATAAGATAAAATATTTTGACATGGAAGCTTGATTTGTCATCTTGTCTTTGGCTTCCTTGAAGATAGAAGGAGAGAAGCTTACATGAGAAAGTGTGAAACTAAAATTTGGCTTTCTAGCTGACATTATGAAGTCTTATGGAGATCCTTAAATTGGATTCAAACAGCTCTCATTTGATGTTCAAGTTCAATAACCATGGAAGTCATGACCTCCATTAAAAGCCAGTAGAACTACTCTCTTTGAGAGAGAGAGAGAGAGTGCATAGAGAGGTTGAAGTTTTCACTTGGCTTGTCATCTAGATTTTCTCATAAGCACTTTTCTCAATAGACCCTGAAAGGGCGGCCCAAGCTTCGGTGGCAAAACCCTTCTCAGGAAGCAGATATTGGCTTTGAATTAAGTGAAAATTGCACTTGAGTACTGTTCCAAGTTCAGGAATATATATATATCTATACACACACCTTGCTTCACAGCTTCTACTTTTCTGTTCTCCTCCTGTTCACTTATTGAAATTTATCATTTAATGAGTCTGCTTTAGTTTCTCCAAGAAGCACTTTTTCTAGAAGCTAAAAAACCTGCTTTCGGATTCACCTATTCCTTACAATACAAGCTAGTACTCCCTCCTCTTCAACTCTCTCTCCAGGGTAGCTCCAGGTTTCCAGGGAAAGTTGACAAATGGATGAGAAAAGTGATCTTGACAAGAACATAGATGAAGTGATGTTACCTGGTTTCAGATTCCATCCAACAGATGAAGAGCTTGTTGGTTTTTATCTTAAAAGAAAGATTCAACAGAAATCTCTTGCCATTGAACTTATCAAACAAGTTGATATATATAAATTTGATCCCTGGGACCTCCCAAGTAAGATATTATATATTTTTTGTCCTGAAAGTACTACTTTTCATTGTTTATTTTGCAACAGTTGTGATGTATATTGTTTTTGTACATGTAGAGCTGGCAACTACAGGAGAGAAAGAGTGGTATTTCTACTGTCCAAGGGACAGGAAATACAGGAACAGTGCCAGGCCGAACAGGGTAACAGGAGCTGGATTTTGGAAGGCTACTGGAACTGATAGGCCTATTTACTCCTCTGATGGCACCAAGTGTATTGGGTTGAAGAAGTCCTTGGTTTTCTACAGAGGTAGAGCTGCTAAAGGGATCAAAACGGACTGGATGATGCATGAATTCCGGCTACCTTCTCTTTTGGATTCTTCACAACCGAAGAAGTTCCTGGACAAAAACATTCCTGCAAATGTAAGTATTGAGTTTTTATCTAGACAAAAATGACTGAAGTATTACAGGATCTTTAAAAGTTTACTTTACAGTATAATTATTGTTATTTATGTTCTTGGTTAGTACCTCCTAATATAGAGGCTTGTTGTTTGGCCTTGGCAAACAGGATGCTTGGGCGATTTGTAGGATATTCAAGAAAACAAACTCTATGGCACAGAGAGCTTTGTCTCACTCTTGGGTTTCTCCAATACCTGAAACTTCAGGATCTGACATACTGAGCCAAGGTCCACACTTCTGTTCAGAGAACGTTTCTTGCACAACTGAAATGGGTTCTGTCATACAATTATGTGGAAATCATGACTTACAACACTCCTCTACTTCAGGTTTTTCGCCTTTTGACTTTCCTTCCTACAAGCCCCTCAATCCTGCCTTCTACAAACCATTATTATTCCCAGCTTCCAGTGCAGAAATCCCCAGCAACTTCATGTTTTCGCCGCCCCCCGAAATCTCAGGACACAACAAATGTACAATTGACGCCTCTTCTTCCGTGCTACTCAACCCTGCCTTAATTGAGGATGTCAATAAAGGCTCTGACAATATAGATTTTGATGGGTCACAGCAAGTAAGAGGATTTTCCATCAGCTTGCCTCAGGAAATGCAAGGACATACAATTGATGAATCAGGCTCCAGGAAAAATCCAGGTTCCACACAGGATAATGACCAGTGGGGGACTGCTCGATCAATAGGATTCCCCTTCAGTTTGCCGGTGAACGTGCCTGAAGCTTGGAAGCCTAGTCTACCGTGGGACTCACCACCCTGTCCAAGTGAGATGTCAACTACATATTCCCCTAACAATTGCTATACTTGATGTATTAGCATACACAAGAGAGGTATGCTGCCTCTAGTTTGGGAGATCGAACTGGAGCTAAGCATCAGCATTCAGAAGCATATTTTCTTTGCAATGTTATTGTATAGTTCTTCATATATTTCAAACAATACCTGTACTAATTTTGCCCTCATTTTTACTTGCTTATTTTTGGCATTGCTTCTTCCCCATTTATTTCCTTCATGCGAGCACTCAGCAGTGTTATTATCTGATTCTTAAGAACTTCAGAATATTACTTCATGAAATTTCAGTCTTTCTCTCTGCTGTGTGTGTTATGTCCTGATATTATTAAAAAATCAATAGTGTCTCAATCAATGATGTGAAGGAACTTTCATGATCTTAAAAGTCTTAAAAGCTGCTCAAACTCATCAAGGCTATGAAAATTTTGATTATGATGATACTGATTCTGCTAAAACCAGTGAATGGCTCATTTCAACTTGACGTTAAACATCATCGAGTACCCTATAAACATAAAAGAGTCAAGTGCACTCATGTCTAATAACAATACATGAATGACTCACATTTCATCTGTTATGTCGTCCCTGCTACTTCCATTTTTGCTCAGTTTAGGTCCAAGCACACAGCTTGAATATGATAAGAAAAAACAAGTTTCCATGTTGTAATGTATGAAATAGACAAATCTTCAATAGAGCTGTCTCATAACTGACATAATGAAACAGACCAATAAACATATTAACTTTGTGAGACAGTCTCATAAAAGATTTTTTCATAAAATAGATATTTGTCAAAGGCTTTGGGAATTTTTACAGAATGTTACTCTAGCAATTGCAGATTCCCCACATATAGAGGATGATAGTAAAAAGACACCATCATTGACTAAGTAGTAATGATAGAAATATCATAAACAATAACCTGGCAATTGATTCCTCTTTCAAGTGTATCCAAGTACACAGGTGATCAAACATTGGCAGAACAAAATATTAAAAACATCAGTAACACATATCATTGTCATCATCATAATCACACCAAAATTTCTCTCCAGCACTGAATTACAACTAAAAAGGTTTTGCTACATCACTCTTCCCAGTTTCTAGCTCTTTGAGGCCTGTTTTTCTTTTGTTTTCTGGATCTTCAAAACCTTCTTCACAATCTTTTGCTCTTCCACCAAGAATGCTCGAATAATCCTGAAAAGGGTTTAACAAAATTAACAATCCATCAAAATCTCACATGAATCACTTTGAACCAAGAAAGGGAAACAAAAACATCCAAAATCAAGTGTTCGCATCAGTACCTCTCCCTGACAGCCCCTCCAGACAATACACCACCATATGCACGGTTGACAGTTCTGCGGTTCCTAGCCAATCTGGACCTCTTGTACTCGGCAGGTCTCAAGTGAGGGATCTGCAAAGTGTATCATGCCAAAATTTTAATAATAATACTCAGTCAAAAGGACATGAATACTAGCAAAATTGTACTCCTAACATTTTGATGCCACATTGTAAGCAGTGGAAGCAGCATAGGATCTCTTCACGAGTAGGAATGGAAAACAAAATATGCAGAAGAGAAACACACAAACCACCCTAGCAAAGAGGGCTAAATGCAACTTTAACATTAAAGAAGCCTTTATACAAAGAAAGGAAAGTTTCTCCACAACTCAACATTTCAACAAAATATAGATCACGATATTAACAGTCAAACAGGTTATCTTGGGAATAACAAAAATAAATGTCAACATTGAAACCAATACCTACAAGAAACTTGGCTACCACAAGATTATGAATCCAAACCATGTATTTGCATCTCCACCCAATTTGATAATCAATTTGCAATCGGTCTCATGAGATGGATTATTACATTATCTCTTCAATCCTTGGTCTAACTACCATAATCATCTGTTGATGTTTGAAAGACTTTTGGAGTATCAAGCTAATATGGACATTTAATACTAGATATTCTACAGGAACGAATTTGAAAATCATAAACATTCATACACAGTTTGAAGCATTTTACTTAAAAACTTCAGAGTTGCAGTTTTTGATGGGTTATTTGTGATAGTTTGATAGCTCACCCTAGTCAGATTTGAAAGGGTACCATGCTTGTTGGTGGAAGAACCACAAAAAATATAATAATTATCAAACTAGCAAGAGAGTAAAAGTTGTCAAACAGAATTTATATACTAACCTAAAAAATGTGATACAATGTAGGTAAAAAAAGGTGCATATTCCAACAAAAGCTTGTATAAGCATCAAAAACAAGTGTTGTCTCCTGGAGTCTTTGACATACTGACATACTATGTATACATTGCGAGACGCATCCCCAAGATCATAGGTCTAACCGTAGAATACCCCAACAGTAATTGAGACTAACTAGAGAAGGAACAAACAAAAAGTTGCATAACTTTGCAACAGCATTTAAGAAACAAACAAACCATACCATTCAAAAACAAAAATTACAACATAACACTCATCACCAATAAACATAAAACACATTCTCATACATTACAAATAGACAACTCTTCCCCCGTAACATCAAGATCAACATCATCATGTCCAATCCAGGCTCAGTCTAAAACTTGGCTGCTCAACCATATACAAAGAGTAACATTCAAATCATCCACAAACCTAACCTACGATCATTTATGATCTTACAAAAATACGTTCAGCTTTAGCCTTTAAGCATCCAAATTTACACGATTCAAATTACAAAAACTCAAAATGCCCATCACTACTACTAATACTATCATCCAAATTAAATTAAACAGTACCATTCCCTAATCACAAATATCACACATTGATCCAAAAATGTAAATACAAAAACACCAAAATATATCAATAAATCAGATAAAAACAACAACAACATACCCCTTGAATTCTCTTGCCAGTAACAGGGCACTTGGGTCCACTAGCTCTCTTCTTGGTAGTCTGATACACCAATTTCCCACCTGCAATCAACATCAAGTATCAACATTCTCAACACATGATACCCAGAATAGAAAACAGTACAAAGACACGATATTTAGGGTTTGAAAAGGGTATATATACATATATGTACCTGGGGTTTTGACAACCCGGTGTTGGTTGGACTTGGTGGCATAGCTGTGGCGTTTGCGGTACGTCAATCGCTGAACCATTTTTCTCCTCCTGTGTTCAGTGACGAAGCCAAGTGAAAACCCAAAAACGTTTATATATGTACATGGTTTGGTAGAAACCCTAAATCTTATGATTGAGAGTTGAAGATGTAATCTAACGGTTGGGATTGATCACAAGTCTACAACTCCCTGTAGAATTATTTGGAAACTAACACAGTTATTTTCTTTTCTGAATTGGTTTTAAAAATCGCTCCTTGAGTGTAATAATGTTTATCTACATTAGAGTATATATTAAATTCGACTAGTTATATGAAATGGTGTAATTAAAGTTAAAAGCATATAAATTATGAGTGATGTTACACTAATAAATAATTTATCCAAATTTGGAGAGTTTTTCACATTAAGACAAAACCAAAAGAATAATATTATTTGTAGCCCTCCTATTGTATAAATATTTTTTTGACATCTCAAACAAACTAATGATATATTATACCCAAATTTCCAATTTTACCCTTAAGTAAAAGATTCCCTTCAACCAACAATGAAATGACGAAAATGCTATTGTTTCAACCAAAGTAAAATCACGAAATGCCCTTCATCTTCTTATTCTCCTCCTCCACGCCTCCTCCTCCATATGATCTTGCATGACAATTTTTCCATTCTCTTCAATTTTCTCATCCATTGAAGATTGTTTTGCGCACACATTGACAACTCTTTCACTCCAAAAAGCTCATATTGAAGCTTATTACTCTCCAACAAGTTTTACACTCAAATTTTTCTTTCAAACTTAAAGGTATGTGTATGTTATTGATTCGTTTTTAAATTTCTTGTTGAAACTACCTTAGTAATTGTTTTAGGAGTGATTTTGGTTGTAATTTCATATAATATAAGATCCGATTGGCAAAACACAAAGGAAATAAAAAAATGACAGATATTCTGCAGAAACCGGGTTTTGTGATATATTAAAACCTGGTTTCAGGTTATGTGGGGTATTAAATCACGATCTTGGGTTTAATAGGGTATTAAAACCTGGTTTCGGGTTACTTAGGGCATTAAATCACGGTTTCTGGTTTTGTGGGGGCATTAACACTATTTCGGGTTTAGTGGTGCATTAAAACCCGGTTTCAGGTTATGAGGAATATTAAATCACGATTTTGTGTTTAATGGGGCATTAAAACCCGGTTTCGGATTTGATGCATTAAAACTCGGTTTCGGGTTATGAGTGGCATTATATCATGGTTTCGAGTTTAATGGGGCATTAAAACCCGGTTTCAAGTTTTGTGGGCATTAAAATCCGGTTTTGAGTTTTGTTGGACTTTACCCTGTTTCGGGTTTTGTGGGGCATTAAAACCCGGTTTCGGGTTTTAATGGCCCATAAAAAATGGTAGAATGGGCAGCATTATTATTATTATTATTTTTATATTGAAGTTTCATATTAATTTAGGTCATATGAGATTAGATTTGATTGTATTTGTTGGATTTGGTTGGTTGGTTATTGAAGATATAGATTTTTATTTCTTTAAGAAAAAATTTTGGTTTTTTTTATCAATGTAACACGGCACCGGGTTTTATTGGGCATTAAAATGCGGATCCTTGTTATATTATATATTAAAACCCAATTTTTTATTTTATTTTAGATATTTTTATGGTTATTAAATGATATTTATTTTTTAATACATTGCAATTGGTTATTGAACATTATGAGAGTAATGATAAAAATAAATTATTTTGCTTTAATTTTACAGGAATGACTAAAGTGACAATAATAATAAAATATAACAGAGAGTGGAATAGAAATAACTATATTGAAAGTGAGACATTCATGATAGAAGCCCCTAAGGATATCAATTTATCTCAATTGATGGACTTTATTTACACAGTGACTGGCATCGATAGAAGAATATGGGACATCCGTTTGCATTATTTACTCCGAACTAGGGGAATGCCCGCAATTAAGATATCTATCTCGACCGATCTTAGTGTTCGTGGCGTGATTTCAGACAAAAAAGTTTATTACAGAGAGATTTATGTTGATAAACATGTAAGAGATTCTAAAGTTTATTACAGAGAGATTAATGTCCCTGCCGTCCCTCCAAATACAACCACCTCAATACCAGAGCCAGAGCATGTAAAGATAGATATGGATAGACTTATAAGTCCGACTGTGCGTGAAGGTCAAAATTATTTAGCTTCCTATGGTGGTAGTAATCAAGTTTCAGTTTCTATCGTCGCATTTACATCCGCAACAAGTCCAATATGTGACATTGATTATGGTTGTAATGATCATTATGATGAAGATCAGGATATACATATTGATGATGATGAAACATCGGAAAGTGGAAATGATGATGAGGAAACTAGAGATGATGACATTGAAACTGAAGCAGGTGATGACAATGGAGAGAACATGGAGTATCCAAAAATAAGATTTTCGGGTTCACAATTTGACATCAACCCCTCACAGCTATATTGGATTGTTCCGGATGTAGATCAGTGCAAAATTGAGAGTACTTCAACGGCCATGTCGACTTTTATCTGACGTGATACGTTGTATAAATGTGTATTTTTTAATAGTAAATATGAATTGAATGTGGCTGTTGGAATATATGTTCTTAATTCCAGGTATCAACATAAGGTACAGTTTAATATAAAGCTGGTTATAAGGACTTAACTTGTAGTTTTGAGGTTCGTGCAAGATGTAGAAAGGGTGGTACGATGTGGTACGTGTACAAGTATGTGTCGGAACACACATGTTGTCAAGACGCCTTCGAGTCACATAGGTAGAGTGTGAAGACTATTGTCATAGCAACATTATATTAGAAAAAGGTAGGGCTTGATAGTATAACATCTCAACTTTTGATTGCAAAAATGTTGGAGCAGTAAAACGTGCAAATTATATACAACAAAGCTCGGAGGTCTTTGTAATATGCTAAGAAACTAGCATATGAGAAAGCAGATGAATCATTCCAGCAGCTTCCGTCATATTTGCATATGTTAAAAGAAACAAACCCCAATACAGTGACGACAATCATGACTGATGAAAACAATTGATTTTTATATTCGTTTTTTGCACTTGGAGCCTTCATTCAAGGTTTTCAATCCTACATCAGACCGGTTATTACTGTTGATGCCACCCATTTGAAAGGTGAATATAAAATGGTGATTTTAGTTGCTGCATGCAAAGATGGAGAGGAGATGATTTATCCTATCACTTTCGGATTTGGTGATAGAGAGTCAGACAATTCATAGATGTGGTTTTTAAGTAAATAGCGAGAGAGTATTTGTGGGACACAGCATTTGCCATCGGATTTGATTATCGTATCCGACCGTCATAAAAGCATTACGAATGCAGGGAAAACTGTTTTTCCTGAAATCCTACACATGTTCTGTTTCTTCCACTTAAAGCAAAACTTGAAGCAAAGTTGTAGAAAACAATCAGATGTGATGAAAATGTTTTACCTTGCAGCATATTATTATACAAGGGACGATTGTGATAAATTTTTAGAACAAATTCGAATGGCATGTCCGAATATGCATGAGAAATTGGTTAATATTGGGGTGACAAAGTAGTCACGTGCATATTCTCCAAAAAGAAGATATGGCATGATGACCACTAATATTGTAGAGTCGCTCAACAAATGTATGATGAAAGTACGTAGTTTCCAATAACAACTACACATGAATTTTTGTGACATATGCTACAGAAATTATATAACGATAGATGTTGTTATGCTGAGAAACTCAGATCTTCGGTTACCAAAACAGTGGAGGACCATGTGAACTCAATGGCTAATGAATCGACAAGTGCAACGGTATCTACCATCCAACAATCGATCCAGTTCAGAGTCGAACATGAATTAAGCTATGGGTTCGTTCAGCCATTTGCGCGGTCATGCAGTTATCGACATTAGGACCTAAATCAGTTACCATGTCATCATGCAATTGCTGTTGCAAGGTATCATTATTGTATTTTGCTAATTTTTGTTATTTAATGTTATATAATAATAACATTCTACCTTTGTCATACATATCGGGTTCAATGATATTCACTATTACATACTTTGTGATGATTATTATAGTAAAGAATGGCTCAAAGGTACATATGAAAGTCCGATTAATCCTATCCCTGGCCCACAACATTGGTATGTTCCTACAGAAGTTAAAAGCATGATTGTACTACCATCCGAAGGAAAAGGATAAGCTAGTAGATCCAAAGAGACACGGATTCCTTCAGCTAAGGAAAGTCATCATAGGAAAAAGTGTAGCAAATGTGGTGAAATAAGACACAACCATCTTCGTTGCTCAAATCCCTCTATATCTACCTTTGGAGGGAATAACACAGGTACTAGTGGAGGTATTAGGACCAACGCAGAAGCTGTTGAAGGATGTGTTGGAAACAACGTTGAAGCTACTGGAGCAGGTGTTGGATGTGCCAGGACATCTCGAAAATGCAGTCTTTGAGGAGCTACTAGACACACACGACGCTGATGTGATCAACGGTTCCCTATTCCAGCATCAGCTAATGGTGACAACGGTGATAATCAACAATGAGTAAACTATTTCCAAACTCAATATTAGCTTATGTTATGCTTAAGTACTTTGTTAATGTTTTATGGTGGTGGAAATGTTATTGGTTGATAGTGCTTTCTTATTATTTTGTGATGGTGGAAATGTTATTGGTTGATAGTGCTTTCTTATTATTTTGTGATGGTGGAAATGTTATTGGTTTGGTAGTGGCATAAAGATGAGGATCTAGAAAATGGGAGACTATTCACATCATCAACTCCAGAAATCGGGTTATATGATATCTTACAACTCGGTTTCATATTATATAATACTATAAAACCCGGTTATATGTTTAAATGGATGTGTTGATCAACTTAAAAAATCATGTTGTATATTGCATTTAAACACGAAAATCGTGTTTTATTTTACCATATAACCCGGTTTACCCAAAAAGGCACGGATTCCTTCTGCACCAAATCCGAAAATTGGGCTTTGTGATACCATAAAATCCGCATCCATGTTATATGACACCATATAACCCGGTTTGATGTAAAAACCGGATTTTATATGGTATTTAAATACGAAACCAGTTTCAATTGGTCTATATAACCCCGTTTCCTAAACATTATAAAATATAAAATAACTAAAAAATGGAACCAGGTTTTATGATGCTTTTAAAAGCAAAACCGGTTTTTATAGAATCATATAACCCAGTTTTTTAATGAGTAAACCAAATATAATGCACCATTAAAACACGAATTCGTGTTTTATTATATAATATAACCCGATTTCCTTAATTATTTTTCCTTTTCCCTCAATTTGATGGATTGTAATGTTTCCTAATGACATTAAAATGTTTTCAATTATAGTGAATTTAACATAATTGGTCATATAGCTTATCATGTCTCATATTATTGCATAAGGGTGAGATTAATATGAATATTTAAGATGTGATTACACAATAACTTTTATTCACAATTAAAGTTGTGAATAATGCTGTACTAAAATTGTATATAGAGTAAATTTTGGTGGTTCTAATTCATTTTTAACAATTAAATATGTATGATCATATTATTAACTTGTCAAATGTCTCATATTATTGCATTAAGATGTATGATCAAGTCATAATGGATGTGCAAGTCATCATATTATTAACTCCACATTCTGTCATCATGGATGTGCAAGTCATCACCTTGATCCCGGGTACAGCTCTCATCAACATCATCATCCATAGGCCCATTAATTTTCAGCTGCTCTTCAACTCTTTTCAATCTGTTATCCATATTACGTAGCAACCTTTCTTATGTTTGCTGCATGTCAATAATATTCTTCAATAGCTTTATTATCTTACCAGCATTTGTCTGAGGCTCCTGCAAATAATTAAATCAATATACATATACATGAATATAAATTAATTATATTTAAATTATAATAAATTAAAATAATAAATTTTGTATAATTAAAAACATAATCTAATCTTTTTACCTGAGGGCGAAACGATCTAGGAGACAATAGTACATCATGCGCACTTTTTATCCTCGGCTCTCTTTTTTCATCCTCATCCTCCTCTTCCTCCCTATTCGACTCTCTCTCACTCGCTGTTTGCTCATCATCAGCGGCATCACCCTCAACACCAGTATCACCTGAAACGTCATTATTATCATCATCTTTATCCCCTCCGCTGTCGTATTTCCACACTTTCTCTCCAACCAAATGTTGGGGGTTGAAAGACCTCTAATAATTTGTCTCTCTCTCATTGTCAGTCGACACAAAAATCCTCCTCGATGCAATACACTAAAATACACATATATATATATATGGTTAATATATTGCATCCAAAGTTAGCAAACAAATGAAAACAAATTTAGGTTAGGGTAGAATCGACACTAACAAGGTGAAGCTCACTCCTCCATCTTCCTGAATTCCTTCTTATCCTCTTATTACAATGCCAGTTCCTAAACCTTGGCATGTCAGCATCACCTTCTATTCTGATCCCTACCTTGTTGTCCAAATATGGGAACATTTCAACAAGCCACCAATGTAATGCATATTAAACAAAAACCAAACATATCATTAAAATATAAATAAGTATATAAATAAATAAATAAATATTTTTATATATAAATTAAACAATTTTCCTTAATAATAAAGAGCATAACGTAAGGGCTATACCTGGAACGCCTAAACAAACCTATACACATTAAACTTCCATTTATAAGTCGTTCCTCAGTAATTACTTGTCGGAGGTGGTTGAGAAATATACTATATGACATTGTACCCCAAGGGAATGTATTCCATGCTTCTGTATCCTCTATCATGACCCATAACGCCTTATCTACCCCTTGGCGCTCATCTAGGCTGTAAAATAGTTGATAAGTTATTACTAAATTAGCCAACTTGAAGGTGTTGTTGACATTTAAATTCGCCTGTTGATAGACTCCGATCCTAGTTTCCTTAAAAAATTCATTTTCGACGATCGGATAAAGAATAAAGAGTCCAGAAATAATGCAAGAGGTCCGGTTAGAATTCGATTAGATTTATAAGACCCTGAGTATCGTGTTAGGAAGAAATGAGAAATTTCAATGAATAGTATTCGGATCTAGATAAATAGTGATTTTTTTAAAAACATCCGAAAGTTTGTGTTTAAGATCGAATTTGGACCCGGTTATATTGTTCAGGGTCATGAATTTGGATTCGATGGGAAACAAAAGTTTTCGGTGAATAGTATTTTTCGAACGGAAATTTTAGAATGAATAGTAAAATTTTTGAAAATTGACCTTAAGGGTCGAAAAGGTCTGAAAATAATATGAGAGTATAGAGAAACAGAAACGGATCAAAAAGAAGACCATTTGAATCAGTTTTAAGCGATCCGAAGAAAATTACGATATTGCCATTTTGAGAGATTAATAGGTTTTAATGAGTTTAAATCCAATTGAATTTTTTTTCGAAGCATGAGACTGATAGATAAGACACCCAATTAGAGTATTTCATGGTCAATTTGAAGATTAGATGACCATGGAATATTTTCAGAATAGTTTTTGATCAAAGTGAAATTATATCATAAAAAGGGCAAAATAGACATTTTAAGTTAAGTATTCATGGATCATGCATGAGAATAATATGTGAAAGTTTCAAGGAGTGTAACCTAAGTGAAAGAGAATGAGTTAACGAGAATGAGTGTAAAAATTCGAGTTTTTAAGCTATAGATGCGTATAAAAAGATATCGATTGATTCGATTAGATTTCGGTTAGGAACATTTCCTTTATCAAGTATATATGAGAGGTATTAGACCTAAATTGAAGTTTATAAAGTCAAATTGACCATAAGATATGTATAGAATATTTGTGGAATATTTTTTAGAAGGATTAGGTATTGATATTGAAATGAGAATTCACCAAGTGTAAGCCCTCACCCAGATTTATTATTTTATGGTATTAGAAATCTTCGAATTGAGTTACGGTCGAATCATATGCCTCCAGTAGTGTTATTTGAAGTTTATTATATTTTCGTATCGCAAGTCGGATATCGTTTGGTTGACCCCGGTACGATTACAAAGTCATTAGGCGTGAATTACGTGTTAATCAAACGAGGTGAGCTCACGGAATTCAACCAATAAGAAAATAGATAAGTGCTTTTGAAAAGTAGTGGTTATGATTGTGCCACGTGTCATCCATGGATTGGTTGGGAAAATAAGTAGATGAAAATAGACCAAGTGGACCAATAGAATATAAAATGATTTGTTTTTGGGCACTAATATAATTAGTGAAAGTTTGAGATGATAAAGTGACATTTTCTTGAGGGACTTTATAGTAAATGAGCATTAAAATATTTATAAATAAATTTTGTTTCATTTGAGACATTTGGGATCGATAAATCAGAGAAAAAAGAGAGAGAATCGGGTGAGAGGGGGTGAGAGCCGAGAGAGAGAGCTGCGAGTGCGCCGTGAGAGAAAGGGAGGAAGAGAAGGAGATTCGATCCGATTTTCGACGCGGTTTCTTCACGAAAGTTGTTCCTCGTCATCTCCTCTAGCTAACCTAACAAATTTGAAGCAAAATGGTTGTCTATTTAGTGAGTTATTTCAGTTTAAAGTTTAGTGTTTATATGAAACCCATTTTTTTTCTTTCGTTTATTTTTGAATCAGAGATTAGGGATAATAAGAGGGATATGTGAGGATGATTTTGGTATGATTTTGGAGTGATTTGGTGGAAGAAAAATAGATAAAATGAGAGAGAAAAGTCGTAGAGAAAAATGGGTTTTTTATGGAATTTGATTCCGTTTTCGATTCTAAGACATTAGATGGATGTTTTAGAGGTTAGGAAATAATCTTTTGAAGTTAGATTTCGAAAACGAAAAGTTTAGGATCTATTTCGGAGCTAAACGGACGAATTGAAAGGTGGTTTCTAAAAACCTTCGAAATGCGTTCGTTTAACGTTCGAAACAGTTTATTTAATCATAGTTGGGTGTTAGAACACTAGAGGATTAATTTTTGAAGTTGTCGGAAGTCTGGAGCGAAAAGTGGTTTTTGTTAGTAAGCGAATCCGGTTGAATTTCATTTCGAGTTTTCGACGATGAGATTAAGTATTCTGAGGTATTCCTAGGAAAGAATAAGTAAGATTCATGTAGAGAAAACGGATTTCGAAAACCCTGGTTGAATAGAAATTGATATCAGAAAATTTAGGCTCTAAAAGATATAAATAGAGATAATTGGATTTTTATTGATTTTGAATATTATTTAAATGAGTTAAGTGAACCTAAATGGATATTTGATATTTTAGGGTAAAAGCGGAGACTTCCAGAGTCATTCGGAGAAGGATCAGATTCTATCCGAGGACGTGTTGTGAGTGAAACGACAAGTTTTTATTTATATCGTCTTAACGTTTATTTTTAAAGTTAAAAGAATTTATTATAAATAGTTATTTATTTATTAATTGAATTTATATTATAATTCTAGTATAAAGATTTTAGTTTAATATTTATTTATTTATATGAGAATTTATTGATATGAGAATGTGCTAGAATTAAAGATTTTAGGCTTATTGCCTTAAGATTTAGAATATTTTAGTGTATTAAGAAAAAGAAATTTTAATAGCCTATGGTTTACCCTAGTCCCAGTTTAGTACCCGACCGAATGCCCTATGCGTGATACGGTAGATGATCGGAAGTCAGTCAGTGAGATTTGAGTCTAATCGACCCATGTGTGAGCGAGATATGAGTGATCCGTATGCACGTATAGGGTAGTGTAGTCGGTCCGCAGTGTGGGCCCGCTTTCGACGACTATACATGGTAAATCCCCCACTCTTAGTGGTTAGCTAGATTTTGTATGTTACCACGTCAGAAGTAGATATTCCCTGGGTTACCATTTAGACGAGTATCAGAAAAGAGTTTAAGAAAAGATTTCAGAAAGTTTTAGAAAGAAATTTAAAACGAGATTCAAAAGTAGTTTTTCCCACTCCTAGTGGTTAGCTAGAGTTTATATGCTACCACGTCAAGAGTAGATATTCCCTGGGTTACAATCCAGGCGAGCACCAGAAAAGATTTTAAGAAAAGATTTTTAAGAAAAGAGTTTAAGAAAAGATTTCAGAAAATTTTAGAAAGAAATTTAGAATGAGATTCAAAAACAGTTTTAAATGAGTTTTAGAAAATATTTTAGAAAAATACTTTAGTTTTATTAAACTGTTTTTGGGAGAAATTTAACTGTAGAAATGAGTTTTAGTTTAAAAGTTACTACCACTCACTGAGCTATACTCACGTTTTTCTTTAAAAGTTTTCTTAAAAATTCTCCCCCAGATGTAGGAGCTAGTCATCCAACCGACGAGGTTCAGTCAGACGGGCAGGTGGACGTATAGGACGATACCTAATACAAGTATATATGGTGTTATATTAATCATGTATATGTTTATATATATAGTTGTAAGTATTTTAAAGAAATCGTGAATGTATTAGTTAAAAATGTTTTATTAAAGTTTTATATGAATCAGTTTTCTGATTTTAATTATTTGATTGTGGTTGTGTTGTGAAAAATGAGCTTGAGGCTTTGGAAGTTGAGAAATGAATTTCATAGAAGTGTTTTTATAAACTGTATTTGAAACTTGCAGGGTGGCATAGTTTAGAAAACAGACAGCATGCTGCCGGATTTTCAATAAAAAAGTAAAAAATTTGTACCCCTGCCACCTAGTAAACGAGTTTAAAATGAAGTAATAAGTAAGTTTCGGTGCTCTGACGGAATTTCTTCGGGCCAAAGTTAGGGTTTGTTGAAGTTCTGACGGGGTCTTTCTCGGGTCCAGAGGAGGGATTCGGGAAGAGTTCCGTCACCTGTGACTTCATCATGAGAACAATAGCTTTCACTGTTGGTGGAATTCTTTTAAAAAGTCGCCATAGAAGACTATTCTTGTCATTTTGTCACGCTTTAATGGTATTTACATCAATATACCCCGAATGGCAACCCTATTACTAATAAGAATTCCTGTTTTTCAAACCTATATGGTTGCCCTCCGATTTCAAACCACATTTCATCGGCCCTAGCATGAGGAATTTCCAACTATCTTGCAAGAATAGTTACAATCAAGGGGCAAACCAATAACTGATTGTGGGCTATGTCCATGTAATATTTGAATGGCGTCATGCCTAAAAACTGCTTCAGGAGTTCTCTTTTCTCAAGAGCTTCTTTTACACCAACAATCTATTTGAAGCTACAGTGTATGCTTAACGTCATCTCAACGGGAGTAACCTGTGTACTCCACTTATAATTGACCTGCATCTGTACAAAACCAACAAAAATAATTAGAATAACAATATTAATTTAATTGATATAAAACTTAATATTAAATATTAAATATTTTCATTAATTTATAAAACTCATTTTATTTAACAAATTAAACTAACATAATACAATTACATTAAATCAAATTTCAAATTTATTTGATCAATTTCATCTTATTTTTTACTTTTAATTTAAATTTCTTTTATTTTGAATTTATTATTTTAATCACATTGATTTAATATTTTTATTTTATGTAATTAAATTTAATTTTTCTAATTTAATTAAAATTTAAAATTTAATTCTCATCTAAGCAAATATTAAACGTAAATTAAATTTCAACAGAATCGGGTTTTGTGGATCCATAAAACACTACTTCGGATAAAACGTACGAGTGATCGTGTTTTGAATGTCAATAAAACACAGTTTTCATAAAATCGAAAACCGTATTTTATTGACATTCA
This sequence comes from Dimocarpus longan, assembly GCA_022984855.1. NCBI lineage: Eukaryota > Viridiplantae > Streptophyta > Magnoliopsida > Sapindales > Sapindaceae > Dimocarpus > Dimocarpus longan. The sequence goes on from CM041026.1 coordinate 4,441,135, forward strand.
AAACACAGTCACTCGTAAAACCGGGTTTTAAGGGTCCATTAAACACGGTTATTTGAAAAAAAAAAGGTGTTTTATGTGATATTAAAACCCGGTTTTTGGAGTGCCTTCATGAAAATTGCTAGCGACAAAACACGGTTCATTTCAGAAACTGTATTTTGTGCATCCATAAAAAACGGTTACTGTGGATAACCAGGTTTAATATGCGCGGCCTTAAAAAATGAATCACTTCTGAAAACCGTGGTTTAATCACATTCAAAACACGGTTTTTGTAAAGTTGTCATTAAAACACAGTCACTCCAAAAATCGTGTTTTATGGATTGATAAAACATGATTTTGATTATAAACCGTGTTGTATTAGTCCACAAAACACGGTTATTCATTTAAACTACAAAACCGTATTTTGTGGCCTCACAAAACCCGAGTTTTGCCTTCTGGAACCAAAAGACCCGATTCTCACTTCTTCTTCTTCCTCAACTACATACATCATAAAAAACATACATTCTCAATCCAATCCATCCAAATACAACCTAAACAAACATACTAATCTACTCCAACATCCAAACACAAGAAAACAAATTCAAAACTCTAAATCTTACAGTTATCAAAATTCCAATCAAAGGGCCATGAAAGTTGCGTACCTTCGGCATTGGAGGTAGGGAATAAACTCTTGGGCGATCTGCGGAGGTCGGCGAAGGTCGGCAATGATGCGAGAAGCCCAAAGCTGAGTGGTCGGTAGCGAGTGCTCTCGAAAGTCAAACCGATTCGCGAGGGATAAAAAAAAACTGTGGAAAATTGATTTGGGTGGGTGATCATCTTTTGTGGCGTCCATATATAGGAGGGCATTTTGGTAATTTCGTGGTTTTAAGGGTATATGAGTCAAATTTCACTTAGGGGTAAAATAGGTAATTTGGGTATTTCAGACAATTAGTTTCTTTGAGAGGTCATAAATGAATTTTTAAAATTGAAGGGTCATAAACAAATTTTCAGATTTTATAGTTGTTATTTTTGGTATTTTTCACAAATTTACTAGATATTTAAACTTCTAACCATACTTCTCACATCTTAGTTAAGTTTTAACTAAAATAACAAATTTTAACTAGCAATTTTTGATTGAATTATTCCAACTATCATCTTTATTTTAGTTAAATATTAATATTAAAATAATAGGAATGAGGGTAAACATTGGTATTAAAATAATAGAGTAAGAGTTTGACTATGAAATTTAAATTATTTTATTTAAATTAAATATTAAAATAATAAGGGAGATAATTTGGTTAAGATTTTCTTGCGGTCCATATGTAGTTAGGGTGATTTAACTTTTATAAAACAATTAAAAATATGAAGACTGGCAAGAAAGAACATATCCATTCCCCTTCGATATCTTTCATCTATTGTATTTGTAGCCATTTTGCCTAGGTGGATCTCTCTCTCATTCTATAAAAGTCTAGAATCTTGGGTTACAAATTGGTGGAATACTAGGCAATTTGAAACTTTTTTTAATGATATTCAAGAAAAGAGTATTCTAGAAAAATTCATAGAATTAAAGGAATGGTTTCTCTTGGACAAAATGATAAAGGAATTTCCGAAAAGATATCTACAAAAATTTGGGATGGTGCTCCACAAAGAAACAATCCAATTGATCAAGATACACGACAAGGAGCATATCCATACAATTTTGAACTTCTTAAATATAATCTATTTTGTTATTCTAAGTGTGTATTCTATTCATAGTAATGAAGAACTTGTTATTTTTAATCCTTGGGTTCAAGAATTTCTATATAATTTAAACGACACAATAAAAGTCTTTTCTATTCTTTTAGTAACTGATTTATGTATCGGATTTCATTCACCCCACAGTTGGGAACTAATGATTGGCTATATCTATAACGATTTTGGATTGGCTCATAATGATCAAATCACATTTGGTTTTGTTTTCATGTTTCCAATCATTCTAGATACAATTTTTTAATATTGGATTTTCCGTTTTTTAAATCATGTATCTCTGTCACTTATAGTGATTTATCATTCAATAAATGATTGAAAAATATTGCCCGATCCAATTATAATGTTTTTGACTTTGTACATAAGCAAAGCATTCAAGGTTGTACTTACCTTACTTCTTCTACCCATTCGGAGGATTCCTCCTATATTACAACAAAATAATTTTAGTAAATAGTAATAACAGAATTGTGGATAGAAAACTATACTAGCGACCTACCCAAATTTATTGTAGAAATTTTCGGGATCAATGATCGGACCATGCAAATTAGAAATGTCTTTTCTTCGATAAAGGAACAAATGACTCGAGTCATTTCTGTATCACTTATGATATATATAATAACTCAGGCATCCATTTCAAATGCATATCCCATTTTTGCGCAACAGGGTTTCAAAAATCCACGAGAAGCAACTAGTTGTATTGGGTGCCCCAATTGCCATTTAGCTAATAAGCCTGTGGATATTGTACTTCTTGATATTGTATTTGAAGCAATTGTTAGAATCCCTTATGATATACAACTGAAACAAGTTCTAGACTCCATAAAGGGTCACATCACTAACTATATTAATTAAAAATAATGAATAACCAGTATGATTGGAAATGTTCTAACTATCACATCAACATTTTATCATAATTAAAGTAATTACTACAAATATGATTATCACATCATTTATACAAAAATTTTGGGAAAACTTTTGAAAGTGTAGCATTATCTATAAATTATTTTAAAATATTAAATGAATAAAATGACAAAATTAATAAAGTAAAACAAAAATCAGTTCGTAACATATAATTAATTAAAGGGATATTATGAAAAATGTGTAAGCCCCTATTCTCGATTTTAGACTTCCTAGTGTTAAAAGTTAGACTATAGAATAAAAATGTTAAACTTCATCAATATCATCTTTATAAGTGATATTGAAGTGTTAATAAAGATTGTAGGAAATGTTTGAACCTAATAGTAAGAAAAAGTCAAATAAGGGCAAAATGGTCTTTTTACAAGTAAGAGATATATAAATACATGACAAAAGGGTTTATTCTCAATATAAGAGTTAGACATAGATATATAAGTGATTATCATATAACACTTAGTCAAATTAAAGCTATTAGTGAGATAATTATCAAATAGGGGTAAAAAAGTCATTGTTCACATTTAATTGCCTATATATATATATATGTATGTGTTAGTGTGTTAGTCACTAACACTCAGCAAAATTTTGAAAACAAAAAGAGAGAGGGAGAGATTAAGGGATGACAAAGGGAGAGAACAAGGGAGAAGAAGAACCAAGGTTTTTCCAACTAAATTTAAAGCTCCAAATCAAGAGTCTTAAGTAGATTCAACCTAGAAGAACAAAAATTTAACAATCTTGAGATTAGTTTTCATTATTTTTCTCAAGTATGAGCTTAGTAAGGTTCGTATGCATGTTGGTAACTTGGGTTGGTTTTTGATGTGTTTGTGATGCGGGTTTTACATTTAAATAAAGTGTAGAATCCTAATTAAGTGAAAAGGAAGCTTAGGTTACAAGAAATGATGTATAAATTGTAAGTTAGGGTTATTTGGAAGAAACCTTAACTTGTGAATTAAGCATGTTCAAAGTAGTTTGAGTTGTAGATTAGGTGTTTGATAAATTAATTTAGAGAATAGTTAAGAGAATAGCTTAAGAATGTTGAAAATGCAATGTGTGGTGTGGATGTATGACCCACGGCTAAGGAGCGTTGTGTGACACCCTTGAGTAGTGATGTAAATGAGCTTGAATTCAAGCATGTTAGAGGTTAGAAAGTCAATTGGGAATGTTAGAATTGAAAATTTAAGAGAAGTAGTTCAATATCTTACCTAAGGCTAGGTGAAGGTTGATGCTCACTATGCAATGTCACTTCCTCTTTAAATTTTTATACCATGTATGATCCTAATTGAACAAATATGAGTCTAATAGCCCTAATAGAAAGAGAATTGAGTTTAGAATGTGAAAATAGTAAATTTTGACATAAAAAAGTAGTGAAAAATAACAGTTTTTGGCTAGGAATTTCCACACGGTAGCCGTTTTTGAAATGACCTAACCTGGATTACCCTTGTAGAGATTCGAGTAGAGCTCTCCGGGCACTTTGACATAAATCCTTATAGTCTTTATACATGTGACTCAAAAGAACTCTGTGAAGCAAAGCCGTCATATTTTATCATTCCTTAATCCTTTAAAAATTATGATGGAAAAATTTCGGCAACACAACGGTTGTTTTTTCGACATTTCCAACATTTTCAAAACACCTGTAAATCAATTTATAAACACTTCTAAATGCATACATTCTTCTCCACTTCTAAATTGGACACTATGTCAAAATTCACATTCAACCACAAATCAAAGTATTTAAATCAAAACTATTTCGAACTTAAAATCATTTTAACATGCATAAAATTGTAAGCATCAATATAAAATCAAAAGTATTTACATCATGCAAATTCATTATATATCAAAATATTTGTTTTAATTTCACAATAACAGTCATCGGATGTATTCGTCTAACTTTGCGTCGGAGATCGCTCGCCTTAAGTATTCGCTCCTACATCTGGGGAGATTTTTCATAACAACAAACAAGAAATAGTGAGCTAAAAAGCTCAGTGAGTGTTATGCGTTTCTATTTAAACTTTCATGAAGTTATAAAGCTTAAAAGAAATTTATTCATACCAAAACATTTTCATATTATTTAAAATTAAACAAAAGTTTATATCTTTGCATATCATACTTAAACACAAACTTATATCGTTGAACATTATACTTAAACACAAACTTATATCGTTGACTATCATACTTAAACACAAACTTAGATCCTCCCTAATGTTTAATAAATTATTCATAAAACATAATTAAATCATTGCACTTAAACTTTAAGCATAATCATAAAACATAATTCATAAATCTGAAATAAAATTCAGCATCTTATATCGTTTCAATATAATATAAACCTGCAAAATAAAAATGGTGGTATACGAGCTAATTAAAAATCATTGCGTAATAATAAAGTACATCAACCACCAATCATTTATTCACCTATGACATCCTAGACATATGGTAAAGTGGAATCCTACATCGTAAAGTCATATGATTGGTAACTAAGTAGTGAAATCTTACATTATAAGGCCATATGATTGGTAACTAAATAGCGAAATCCTATATCGCTACGAGCGGAATCCTATATCGCTCAGGTAGTAAGCTATCTCATAATATATTATAGAGAGAGGCGGAATCTTACAACACAACTCCTAAGCGGAATCCTACATCGCTTTAAGTAGTAACCTAGCTCATAATATACCCTAGGGAGAGGTGGAATCCTATATCGCAACTCTTAAGTGGAATCCTACATCGCTTTAGGATACTCTACCATTACCGATAACATCATGAAATTACCCTAAGGAATATCATAGGCTTGATAAAACATTTATAAATAAGTTGTATTTCATATAAAATCTACATTTCATACTTGAATATAATAATTCTTAAGGGAGGATATCACCATTAAATTAAATTCATACCTTGACATATATGAACATAGGATTTAAATGTTACATAAAATTTCATAACTTGAAATTTAATAACATTAATTAACTTAAATAAACTTACATAAAATCATAAAGCTTAAAATAAACATAGTCATATCAATACATTTATAATCTTTATGTCACTTTGAATTAAACAATGGCTTCAAAATATTTTAGGAACACTCACTGAATACCCTATTACGAAGCTCACAACTTATTCGCTTTTGCCTTTGCATTACCTATACATTTAACATTAATTCTTTAGACAACGTCGCAAGCGACTTTCAATTGCACATTTAATCACATAAAAGTATTCGCTTAATATAATCGCTTTCCCATTTCATCGACTATATATTATACTTTATAATGGTTTTAAAACATTCCTAAACGTTACGCAAACTAGCTCGTAACGTCAATACAGTGCATAACGCTCATTCGAGACGACATTTAATATCAAAACAGCTCATGCCATCAATTGAAAATAGAATTGACACCAATACAGCACATGCAATTCCTTCGAAACAGCTTTTAATCATCGAAACAGCTTGTGCGATTCATTCAAGATAGTGTAACAATAAAACAGCCCATGCTACTTAATCAAAACAGCTTTGACACCAAAATAGTATACATGACAGCTTGTACACCATGCAATCGTATCAACTTTCAGTTTTTTTTATTCAACTTTAAAATTCATCTTTTCAACATATTACCATATAAGAAAATCTTTCGAATAACTCAACTCAAAATGCATCAAATCTAACCCCTCTTAACTGAGTACATATGCAGCCTTCAATAACCATTGAGAAGCATTTCGCACATTAAAATCACACTAAAATCACATAACCATACAACCGAAATTCATTTGACTCACAACTTTCTTCCTTAACCGAAATTAACATGCATTATCATATTCATATTCCGTCATGTTTTAACACTTGAATTACATCCAAACATCACCAAACATCATGGCAAAACATCAAAACTCATCCAATCTTAACATTCCATTCTTGACCGAGCACAACATCAACATGCATGACATTATCTCACTTGATTTTTACACTAAATCCATATGCATTTCAACCTTCACACTAATGAGGTTTCCATTCCTAAAACCTAATCATAGATTTCACCAAATTAATCCATTTGCTAATAAAAACTTATGAAAATCAAAACTCACCTCTTGAAATGGATGAAGATGACTTCAAGCTTGTTCTACAATCCTTGCATGTGACAATGGTGCACTTCAAAAGCTTGGAAATGGCGTGAGAATGGGTGAGATTGAATGGATCAGTCTCAACTTAAGGAAACTTCAAGTGATCGAATGCAATTGATGACTCTTTTCTTGCTAAGCTCTCGGGTTTTGGTCTCTCTCTCTAGCTTCACTTTGGATTTTGCTTTGTCTCTCACTCTCTCTCTCGGATTCACTCTCTCATTTGCCTTTGATTTTTGCTTCACCAAGATTAGTGCTTTTTGTTTGCTTTGACCGCTTCTTGTTCTCACTTTTAAATTGCTTTCATTTTGAGTGGACCAAATGAATCTCTCTCTTGCATTTCATTCTTGTTTGGTTTACTATCACTCTATCTCTCTCTCTGATTCTAGCTTTTGACTGAGTGGTAAATTGCTTCTTGTTTTCTTAATCTTCATTTGCTTGTTTCAACTTATATATATATATATATATATATATATAATTCTTATTTTAGTAACAAGTGTCACCATAATACCATGCATGCAAGACACATGTCTTGTGATTGCTTCAATGTGTAACACTTGTCACACATGCATGCTATCTCATGTTTTCTTTTCATTTTTTTTTTCAATCTCCGTTTTTCCATTTTTGAAATCGTCTCGAGTCCACCTGAAAATTTTATTATAATCCAATTTCACATTCAGAAACTTCATTAGTAATCGATTATTTATCCGAATCCGATCATTCTGAATTATTTTATGATTTCGAAATTAAAAATTATCCCTGGACCCATCCAGGAGTTTTATAAAAATCTAATTATACATTCGGATTCGAATACTTAAATAATTTTATTATTCCTTAATCAAAGGCAAAATTTAGTAGATTACCTGAATATCGAAAGAGCATGTTACATTCATGCACAATCTCTAAAGCCTTCATTTCATCTATCTCGATTTTCGAGTACTGAAAGTTATTTTATTTATTACTTAAATTATCATTTCCGGATCTTTCGAGAATTTTCTCAATCCTCTTTGGACCACCCGAAAATTATACTAAACTTCAACTTACACATCCGGGGCTATCTGGAAATCTTATTAAACCCTTTCTAGACGATTCAGGAATTTTATCGAAACTTAAATTACTCATCTGAATTCTCTGAGAACCTTATTAAATCCTTTATGGACGTTTCGAAAATTTTACTAATCATCTCAAGATTATCCAAAAATTTTCTTATTCACCTCCGTACTGCCCAGGAATCGTATTGAAATTCAATTTTACCTTTAGGCACTTTAATTTATTTTATTATCTCAATATCATAGGCATATACTATTCTGTATATATTCCGTAGTATAATCGGGAGGGTATGTTACAGTTTCTTTTCGAATTTGCTTCATGGTTGACCTAAATGAGAAATAAGAAGATGATTGGAGCGAGAACAGATGAAAGAAAACATAGGGATTGCTCCTTACACACCATTCGACCAAAAAGGGTCTTTGTAAAACCCAAAACCGCGTTCGTCGGAGAGTGAAATATTTTTCCGATGGACTGCGTCCGATCGGAAAAATATAATTATCGAGTCCGGAAATAATTTGAATAATTATTTTCGATTTAGAGAAATAAATTCGAGTTCGCGAAGACGGGTTTGGAATTTATTAATTATTCCAAAGGCGAAAGCGATTAAAAAAAAAAAACGGATTCCAGGATGGACGGACGGAAACGGAATCCGAGCTTGGTATTTAAAAAGCAAGAATGCATGTTGGTGACATGTGTCACACATGCATTGGAGAAGCATTTATATATTATTATATGAAATTGGAATTGAAAAAGAAGGAAGCAAAATTATAAAAAAAAAAAACGGTTATCAATTATAGCATTCTCGGCCAAAAAAGCTATCATTCGGTCAACAAATTCTTTTTCTATTTCAAAATCCGAATCCAAGCAAAACAGTCTGTCAACTTCTTCTTCTTCAAGCTCAAAACAGAAACCAAAATACAGAGAGGTGCTGCTCGTGTGTTAGAGAGAACCTAGTGTGAAAATGAAAAGAGAGATAGAGAGATAGTGAGAGATAGAGAAGGAGTGTGCTGCCCGTGCATGCAAGCTGGAGGAGGTTGAGCTGAGCTTGCTGCCATGGCTGTTGTCTGAGCGTAAACTGCTGCCAGCAAAGGGAAGATGCTGGTGATGCTGCCATCTCTGTCTTGTACAAGCTGAAGCTGTCAACGTGGATGTAGTTACTGCCTTGCCCTGCCATGAGCTGAATATAGCTGCTGCCCATGAAGCTCCAGCTGTTGTCGCCATTTGTGAGCTGATGGAGAGCCGATCTTGAGTTGTGGAAGTGTTGACAGATATGAAAACCATGGAATGGAAGGATAGGCAGTTTAAAGATGCAGATCTGAACTAGAAAGTATGCATGCAAGCATGAAGGAGCAGTGAGTTGCTGTCACGGCTGTGTGTAGAACTGCTGCTGTCGTGGTGAAGACGCTGTTGCTGTCGAGCTGGAGCTATGCTGTTGTTGGCGTGGAGTTGAGGTTGCTGCTGCCAGATGCGACCTATTGCCGCTGCCGTGGACGGGAGCTGCTGCCGAGCTGGAGTTGTTCTGCTGCTGGCTGTTGCCGTTGTTGCTGCTGCCTGACTGTGAAAGCTGCTGCCAGGCGCTGTCCTTGCTGCTGCTAGGCTGTCATGAGAGCTGAAGCTGCCGTGCAGAGCTGCTGTCAAGTCTGTCCGTGAATTATACATTCAGACTTGAAGTGGAATAGCAAGAAAAGACGCCAGTTGCTGGTAGAAGAAGAAGCTTGCTGCCGCGAATAATTCGTCGCCGTTCGGAAGTTGTTTCGAACGAAACTAGTAAGGTAAGCGCTGCCCATTTTTATTGTTGAGTCGTTTTGGTAATTAGTAAGCAATCATGTGAATAAAGTGGAGATAAATGATGATATTATGCTTGGGATTAGGATCGAGAACCTCGCTAGTGCGGAGGTTCGTTCGTTTTGTTGTTTCGGTTGGTTTGAATAATTTGGTAAACAATCGTATTCGTTGAGTTTTATATATAGGCTGATATGAGAAGAATAAGGGCTGTTAGAATATGTTTTTGGTTTCACGTTTGTGGTCGTGGAAAATGGATTTTTTTAAAGTGTTTTAAAGTATTGGATATTCGTTCGGTTATTTAGAAACTGTTTCCGAGAGATTCGGTTGAATATTCCGCGAATGCGAACGTTGTTAGTTGTGATTTCGTTGTCATATATAAAAGGATTGTGATGTTAGATCGCTGCCCCGAGATTTTTATTAAGCCGTTAAAGTGCTTAAGTTGAAGTTTGGATAGTTCGAGTTTTAAACAAGTAAATTGGATAGTTTTTAAATCGCGCGAAACGCGAAAAAAATCGATAAATCGCGATGATTAGTGAAATCGCGTAAGCTTTAAATTCGTCGTTTAATTTCGAATCTTTTGTTTAGTTAATTCATTAAAATCTTATTTTGATGATATTACATTAGATTCGAATGGCATAGTTGTCGGTTCTATAATCGCAAAGTTTCGAATATTTTTAAGTCACGATATCGAATCGGTTTGAAATAGTTTTCGCGTGCGAATATGAATTATCCGTTTTGTTATCGTACGAGGATAGTCACTTGAATTATTGTGTTTATAAATCCTCGTATGGCTTAAAGTTTAGTTGCGCACGAATTATGTTTTAACGACATCTCGATCGAAATCAATTGTAGGTGAATCGGGAATCGAACGAGAGCCGTAACGGGAAGCGGTGATAAGTATTTTGGAAGCAAGTTGTGAGTGTGGATTTTTAAAAGTTTTCATACATTCTATTTTATTGAATGCAATCAATTTTAGCAAGTAAAAAGGTTTTGAGATTCTAGTAAAAGTTTATGGTTTTCAGTTTATCATCTATAAATGCATGTATAGCTTTAAAGTTTATGCTATGAATATGTTTATATTCTTCAGTAAAGTAATTGAGCAAGTTGAAATTATATACATGCATAGAGATAGTATTTGTGAAAGTTATTTTGCGATATAATAGCATATTGCCGAGATTTCATTTTATATATGCCTATGGTTTACCCTAGCCCCTAAGATTACACCCGGCCGAAAGTATTCCATACGTGTACGGTAGTTGGGGGGAGTTACTAACTTTGGGGGGATCGAGTCTGTCAGTCACCCTTTGCACGTATGGGATAGTGTAGATCTGCCTGATGTTGGAAGGATTCGCGATCCCAGAGTTGTATCCACATCTGCGACTACACATGGTGAGAGTTCCCCTATCCTAGTGACGTGTTTTCGCACCGTCACGAAGGACAAGATTTCCCTGGGTTGCCAGATAAGGCTAGTAAGAAAATAAGAAAAGTTTTAAGAAAAGTTTGATAAATAACTTTCACAGTTTTTAAACGGGTTTACAGTTTTCAGGAAAAGTAAGTAAGTAATAGTTTTCCAATCTATTTTTGGGAGGAATAGTATTTTTTAAGCAAAAGTACAGTTTATGTAAACTTACCCACTCACTGAGTTATTTTCACCACTGTTTTCCTGTTTTCCTTAAAACCCTCCCTCAGGTGCAGGTGCGAGTAGCGCGGTTGACGTATCTCCTTCGGACGGACAGGCCACGGACAGGCTAGCTAGACACGCGTGACCAGACTGCACTATTTTCTAGCATAGCATCATGTATTGTATTTAATATCATTTTTCAGATTCTCTAGTTTGGTAAATATTATTTTGAGTTAATGATTTTATGTAAATATCATGCATGTCGTTTTTAAGATTTATTCAAGTTACTTCCGCTTAATTGCATGATTATGAGTTTGAAAATGGCCAGAGGCCTATTGATTTTAGAAATTGTTTGTGAATACAATTATACAGGTTTTATGAGATATTTTACAGGGTGGAATTTTAGAAAAATAGCCGTTGTGCTGCCGGTTTTCTGTGAAAATCCTATTTTCATAAAGTTATTTTCAACGAACAAAATTCCCACCCTTTTTCAGAATAAAAAGGATTTCAAGTATTTAAGAAAAGAAAAGAGGCTTAGCTTCACGGGAACTTTCCAGCCAGAGCAGATCTCGACTGGGGATCCACCATGGGGTTGCCGGGTAGGTCGCCTAGCTAGTAGTTAGAAAGGGGCCTGTCGGTCTTAAATTTGGATTTTTCATTCCAAGCTTCTGAAAATTATTACGGGCATACCGGGGTGTTTTTAGGTGATAATAAATATGATTCATAAAAAAAAATGAAAAATTAAAGTTTCGGTCAAGTTAGAATCTAGCTAGGGAGATTGTAGTCAAAAGAGTTTTCAAATGGGTAACTTGCATTGAAAGTTTTATTTATAGCTTTGAGTAGTAATTTGTAGTGTATTTTAAGTAAGATTATGTTATGTAGACGAGAAGCAAACAAGCGAAGCATGAGAGGCCCGTTGACGCTCGTAGACCGCTTTGGATCGAGGTAAGTGTTACACCACTTACATTACTACAAATGTAATAGAAAATGTAATTTATTATTGTTAAAAAGTTTATGAAATGATTTTCATGTTACAAGTTCGTTTTTGGCTTTAAGGAATTATCTTATCAATTTTAGAAATGAAAGTTGAGAACAAAGCTATTTTCAAGGAATTCAAGTTTAAGTTCAGTTAAAAGCATTGAAAATAAGTAAATTTGGTGCTTACCGCACTTAATGAAAAAGGTTTTCAAAGGCCATATGTATACTCTCAGTTTTATATGTTAATTAGCATTACGTGGCGATGTAAAAAATTTCGCTCGTAGTGTTAAGAGTTTCTAGTGCGACGCTTATAATGCAAAAATTCCCGTACGTAGTCGTCTAGATTTATAGTTGACTTGGCATTGCAATGTAATGTAGAGAATTTCGTACGTAGTTGCAAAAGTTATAGTATCGAGCACTATAATATGCGATGCAGAAAATTTAGCATATAGATACTCAAAGTATAGATGATTTCACACTACGTTTTGCGATGCAGTAAATTCCGTACGTAGTTGTCGAAACATCTCAGCAGCATCACAATTGGTGTCAGTTGAAAAATCGCCACATGACTTACCATATTGAACGACAAAGTTAGTCCTTGTGTGGTTAGAATTTATAAGGGTACACATGGTGTTTTTAGTAATAAAATTTTATATTAAATTTTATGAGTATTAAAACAAGTTATGAATACTTATACAACAATTAACATGTTTATTACATTGATTAAACTAACAAATCTTCTTTTTTGTAGTGTTTAAAAGTGTTTCGGGTACTTCCATCGGTGAACAAAGGAAAATAAATATTTCATCAAAAATATAAATGGGCGAAATTGACAAATGCTTAACACATATTATACTTGAAGTGTGCTGAAATTAGAAACCAAATGTTTGAATGACATAAATTGACATCTTTTGCAAAACCATTTGTAAGATTGTATCATACTATTTTGGAGATGTAAATATGTTATAAAGTTTTTCTGTGGTATATATAAATAAAAGTATGATCATTACTTGTACTTGATATGTGAATGATTGTAGTAGAAAGAAGTTGCATTGTGAATGAGAAATATTGGGAGTGTATTTCTTTGCATGTCAATTTTGAAAACCATAAAAATATAGTCGTTATGTTGTCAAATTTTTATTAAAACTTTCTTAAATCGAATTTGAAAAATTCATACCAACCCAATTATTTTCAAAGAATCAAAATCAGTTAATTCCAAAGTAAAACAAACGAGCAAGCTTAAGGTCTCCGCAAATTTCTTTTACCCAACCAGTAGGGTTAAGAAAGGTTTGTTGTAGTGCCCGGTGAGGTCTACCAAACACTAGCCTAGAGAAAAATTTGGTTCAGGTCTCATCAAAATCCCTACTGAAAAGCAAACTAATCATGATTAGACATTTTTCCTTATAATTAGGTAAATTGCACCCTATCGTCTGAAAAACCCAATTGGTGTTAAATTTGAGGGCAAAATAGTAATCTAAGTAGAATTTTAAAATGAGAAAAATTTGTTTTAATAACTCTATTAATTAATAACAATAATAAATTAAAAAATAAATCTCTATCATCCATCTTAGAGGTAGACGGTAGACATCAAAATAAATTAAAAAAAAATGTAAAAAAATAAAAAATTAATAAATTTCATAAAACATTGAAAATGATTTCATCACCTATCATGTTGATCGATGACAAACATTATTTTATAAAAATTTTTAAGAAAAAGAAAGTTTTTTTTTAAAAAAAAATTTAAATATATATATATATATTAAGGGTGGATATCTAATCCACCTGTTATTTTTAATATATAATATAGACCCAATCTGGATTTTTGCCTTCAATTAATCATCAACCACCATTATCTCTAGATTGGATTCGACATTAGCACCACTAGCACTTTCATCAACCAAACACATTATCACTACCATAAGCATTTTATCAACTATAAACATCATTAGGATTTCATCAGAATATATCAGAAAAAAAAAATTTTGAACATGGTAATCAAATCGAACATAAACCTAAATCGAGCATAAACTCTCAAATGACCAAACCCAACGTCAATCACCTCACTGATATCCAATCAAACCTAGATGACCTAGATGAGGTGGGCCATTTGGGAATCATCTGGATTTGTCTAGATGACCCACTACCATATCAACCAAAAAAATTAAAAGGAAAAAAAAAATGAAATGAAATGAGAGAGAATCAGAGAGAAGAAATGGCACTAAGAAAATAAGAGAGAGAAGAAAATCAAAAAGAAGAATGAGAGAAAAAGAGGGTTTTATTTTTATTTTGTGGTTTTTAATATTTTTATTAATTAATTATTTAAAGAGCATTTTAGTCATTACATGGGTTTAAAGGTATTATAAGATTTTAAATAATCTTGGTAAGTTTTGATCATTTCATGATTTTAGATGGATAATGTTAACTTTTTGAATGAAAAATTTATGGTGGGAGCAATTCATCTAATAAAAAAAGAGGTTGTAGTTTACAAAAATGTGTTTTTTATCTTATTAGTTTCATTTTTGTCTAAAATCCCTCCTTACTTTAATAAATTAAAAGAAAAATCATATAAAAGGTAAAAGACTATTTTAACCCTGAAATTATTATTTAAAAAATAAAATAATTTTAAAATAATATTTTAAAATAAAAAATACCTCTATCATTACCATCATCAACCTTCAACACATCAGCCATAGACTTTACCAAACCATCACCGCCAGTTGTCACCTTTTGCTTTCTCTTCCTCCCCCACTCTCTCTCACTCTCTTTCTTCTCTCCCAATTTTTGAGTTTCCAATCGTCTGAGTTTCCTAACCGCTTGAAACCTAGAAAAAATCCCCTACAAACCTAGAAAAAAAATCCCCCACAACATCATCAATCACACAAACCTCCACCATCAATTAATCCATCTCCTATTTCATATCGCAACACACATTGACCCAATCTCTATTTCGAAAATTAAATCTTTAATCAAGTAAACAGAAAACAAAAGTAAAACTTTTCACTAAAAATGAAAAAAGATCAATACCCATTACTCATGTAAATATTTCCAATCACAATCAACTTTACAAAAGGAACCAACTTTTAAGATCTAATTCAAAAGATAAAACAAAACCAGAAAGGAAAAACACAAAAAGTGACAAATCAAATCACAAAGTAGCAAAAACATTACTTGGGTGTGGTTGGAAGAGCAAGTGATGGAGATAAATCACAACTTAGCTGTGCTTGAAAGAGCAATAAAAATAATACCTATGTGGTGGAAACCATTGTCAAACGAAACCTAGGAGTTCGTTCAACGATTTGGTACGAACCTACCTAGGTTCGTTGCCGAATGAACTTAGGTGGGTTCGTACTAGACCTTCAAATCCACTACGTTGTAGCCATAGTATCACCATCGTCAATGACCAGAGGAAAAGAGGAGAAAGG
Source organism: Dimocarpus longan (assembly GCA_022984855.1). Classification (NCBI taxonomy): domain Eukaryota; kingdom Viridiplantae; phylum Streptophyta; class Magnoliopsida; order Sapindales; family Sapindaceae; genus Dimocarpus; species Dimocarpus longan. The sequence goes on from CM041026.1 coordinate 4,456,732, forward strand.
AAGAGAGAGCGAGAAACGAGAGGTAGTTGAGTAAATTAGCTATTTAGTTGAAACACCTTTGTAAGTAGAGTAAACTTTATTTATTTATAACAAAATGCCTACCCGTCCGCCATCACCCACTAACTGGTAAAATTAAAGTTTTACTGGTAAAATGATAAAAGACTATTTATTACAAGAGTTGGCATTGTTTAGCAAAACTTATGTTATTGTTTTTCAATTGTCCACGATGTTACAACGGAAACTCACATTATTTTGAATTTAGAGCAAATTACAAATTAACTATCTGATGAAAACATTTTTGAAATAAATTTTATTTATTTATTACAAAAGGCCCACTCACGTAGTTACTGTTGTTCAGGTGTCCAGTGTTACAACAAAAATTTGCATTATTTTGAATTTAGAGTAAATTAAAAGTTAGCTACCTAGTTGAAACACTTTCTCTAGTTGAGTAAACTTTATCTATTTATTACAAAAGGCCTACCCGTCGTCACCCTTTAACCATTTAAATTAAGGATGTTATTGGTAAAATGATAAAAAGACTATAAGTACAAAAGAGTTAGCATTGTTTGGCAGAACTTAAGTTACTATTTTTCAGGTGTCTAGTGTTATAACAGAAACTCGCATATTAATGTGATAGCAGAACTGGAGCATGAACAGTGAACAAAAATAAAGGTTTTTTTTTTTTTTTTGATATGTTTTTAATGTTTTCTTTGGTTTGTTTTTATTGATTTTTCTCTAAGTTTAATGTGGATATTTTCCTGAGAGAAAATCTTTGGATTTACTTTGGAAATTTCTTTTCTTAAATATTGAATTTCCATTTTAGATAAAGATATTATTTTGGATAATCTTTTTAGAAAAATCTTTAAAATTATCTTTATTTTTACTATACAAAGTTTTACATGAAAATCTAACTCTTTAATTACATATTTGCTTTGACCAAATTAGTAATTAGTTTCATAAATGAATGTAGTCGTTGTTAAGGACAAATTCGGTCCTTCCTGCAACATAGGAACACAATCCTATTACAAGCTGATTTGCTTATTCTTTTTGGAATAAATATTTTAGAAATTTTATTTGAAATATTCATGATCTTTATCTGCTATTAATTGCACATATATCTTCATCTTTAATGTAGTTTCATAGTCAATGAAATTAGGATTTGATAAAATAAATGAATATGGACATGCGTCTAGATCTGAAATATGTTGCAATAGGAAGCTGCACTGTTGTAACAGATTCAATTTATTTCCTTTTATCTCATATAAACTTTTATTATGTAGATTTTTGGAGAGATTGAAGGAAATTTTTTTAATCTATAAAAGCTTTAGCTTGTTCATAAGTTAGGTGTAAAGACAATGAGTATCTAAATGTAATACGAGAGTATCAAATATGAACTAGATAGTTTCATGTATTTTGTGAGCTGAACGAAATCATCTTGCTATTGTTGAGAGCTTTATGTGTTTATGACTTAATGTGTTCATATCTAGGTAGTATTTTAATGTGTTCATATCTAGGTAATATTAAGTCTTAGGAACATAGTGGTTTTCTAAGCAATCACAACAACAAAGGTTCTTCTGGACGAAGAGCTATTTGTCTTTCGAAGAATCCTGATCTCAAGTTTTTGAAAGGGGTTCAAGCAAAGAGATTGATAAAGTGATGTGAGCTAGCTACACTAGATTAGTGGAGTATAACACTTTGCGTCAATGGTAAAGAGATAGTCTTTAGTTAAATGTGACAACCCATCCCTCTTTGTTGGGTTTGGGCCGTTAGAGGATATCTTGGCCCCCCAACCGATTTCTTTAGCCTTCCCTGTGTCTCGAACGCATGACTTAGGGGCCAAGTACAAATAGGAAGCAACATGAGTACCAAAAGAAATTGGTTGGAGGCCAAGATATCCTATGACAGTCCAAGCCCAAGAGAGAGGGACGAGTTGTCACAGTTAATGATGACAATGAAAAATAAAATTAAAAATAAATTTTACTTCTACCCAAGTTTAGAAAGATAGTATTCAATTATGATATTTTCATAATTATTTGATTAAATATAGGTCACGTTTTAGAGTTAAATCACAGTTATTTCTGATGGTAACCTAATACCAATACTAAAAAGTGAGGGCGGGACCATCCAAAGGAGAACCCCACAGGAGGATTGTACAAATTGACTTGTTTTAAAATTTCATCGCTCAGATTGGCTCGGTGTCTCTAATTCCATTGATGGAACTTGATATGGCTGACTTAAATGGGCCAACCCCCAATCTTCATGAGTGAATCTCTTGCCTTTTAACATTATACACCATTTTGTCTATTAGCTACACCTCTTAATGCAGTTTATATTTTATCTCTCATATAGTTACACACACAAATGAAATATTAGAAAAACAAGTAAAACCTTCACACAGTTCGGTGACGACTTGACTGCTTAAAGGAATAGCGTTGGCGATAAGAAAAGAGAGAGAATGAGACTTGAACGGCCATGCAAAGGAGAAGGAAGGAGACTTGAAATGGCCAACGACAATTAACAGATGAAAAGAGATTAGCTTCAGCTTCAATGGCGACAGTTTACTAGAAACAGACTTAAAATGGCTACAATGATGAATAGATGAAGAGAGATTGGCTTCAGCTTCAACAATGGTGACAATTCACTAAAATGGCAACAGCAAAGGTGAGAGAGATGGCGACAGCTCACTAGAACGGCAACAGCGACGACGATGGCGATGTTAGAGAGAGAAGAGGGATGGGAGAGAACGTAAGGGTTTTGAGTGTTAACCGTGAGTTATTAGTGCGTTTTATATATGGGGAGGACAATTTGGCCATAGCTCTTAAGGTTTAAAGAAATGTCATTTATTCTTTCAAATTTCAAAAATTGTAATCCCCCCCTCTCACAAAAACAATGATTTTCGAGTATTTTCCAATAACCAATTACTCGCTGGTTGTTGAGTCACTAGTCGAATAGTGAGTAACAAGTTTTGGAATACAGAGATGTGGGTTATGATTAAGAATACAGAGATATGGAACTCGTTCCCTTGGGGTATATAAAACTCTTAAGTTTTGGGTTCGAGCAAATGTAGGAGGCGATAGAAAACCTTTGAAGGGAAGGGACAGTATCCACTCACCAGCCTTGTGGGGGATCCCTAGAGGGCCGAGGCCCTAGAGTAGAGTGGGTTGGATGGTCGCCACGTGTGAGAGCGTGGGTAGGTCGGTCTGTTACACAAACCCACTAAGAACCATTAATATTTATGGCTATGTCCTGGCGTTTTAAGCACAAGTAATAAGGTTAATATTTCTAGCTTCTTCCTAACATGATTAATATATAGGGTTATATATATATACTAACTATATGTTTGTTTGTTGTTTAATCATTTTCACATTATAGTAGTGGTTAGTTGAAATATTCCTGGTGTTAAGAGAGAAAATAGCGGAAAGTAACCAGTCATTGCAAAATAATCTGCCAAAATGTATGAGACGGACACTTAAAAGGACACCGAAAAAAAATGAAAAACCTTGATGATTTTCGCCCTGTAAGTGGCAAATGTAACCTATATTAGTCTCAATTATTTGTTTGTTTTAACTATCTTTATTTATATTAAGTATATCAATATAGTTTAACTATATATATAAATGTATATAATGCAAATAGTTGGCACTGCACAAACCCTTGAGCCTATTGATGCCAAAAGAGAAACGGATTATTGAAAATCTTTTAATCCGAATAATTTGGTTACGAAAGATGTACATAAAGTCAGTAACAATTGAGGGAGTAAGAATGATGATGATGATGATAATGATGGCAATGATGATGGTGTACAGGGTGATCAAGATTATCAAGTGGAGGATAGAAGGGATAATGATCAGGTAGAAAATGATGATGATCATGTGGTTGATGAGTTTAGAAAGGGGGACGATAAGCCGATGAAAATGTCCAAAGCGTACAATCCAAATAAGAGGATACTTTTGTTGAGTTTTGGACAAAAAAATTGCACAATGTATGAAACATACATCCTGAGATTCGAATCTTCTATTTATTTTATTATTTAGTGAATATCCATTGTAGTAAATGCAAAAGTTGTGGATAGTTGTACAGTAGTATAGAGTGGGACAGAGAGACGAAATCGCTAAACATGATAGACGAAGTGTAATTGAAATATGTAGGTTATATTTCCCTAGATACTAAAAAAACAAAAGAGACTTTGTCAAAATTTTTTACAATTGTGTGCATTATGTAAAATGATATATATGATTCTATTTTACAAATGAAATGGTTGTTTAAGTATGTTGTGGATTTATAGAAGACAACCTACAAGAAGTTAAGTGGAGTGGAAAAAAGGTAGAAGGCAACCTTTAAGATTGTAAGGGAGTGGATAGAAGGTTGAGATAGGTGGAAAAGCATTTAAAAATTTCTAAGTCTTTGGCTGGTGGGCATGATTCAGATGACAATGACATCGACGACGACGACGATGATGATAATGATGATGGTGGGAGCTTTATCTAAGATGAGCACATCTATTATCCACCACCACCACCACATCAGGATAAGGGGGTTAGTCGGTCACCTTTACATGAGGATGAGGGGGTTAGTCGGTCACCTATCCAGAAGGATAAGGTGGTCCATCAATCATCTATCCATGAGCCAATCAGCCATCCATCAGGAGATTTAGAAGGTCCTTCAGTCTCAGAGTGTCCATCAATCACCCCATCAGTAGGAGGATCAGGAGATCCACCACTCCTAAAAGGACTCAAGAGGTCTATCAAATGCATAGGCTGAGTGTGGTCATCACCAGGTAGACATAATATATCTAACGTGTAACGGTTTGACATATAATTGTAAATGTTTAATTCATGTTTTTAATTTGCTTATAGTTGCAGGATGAGGTCATCCAGGAATGGGACATGTGAAAGACAAAGCCAGCGACACCGTTGTGGATTCCATACACAGATCCTGGACTGATGAAAAAGAAAAAAAAAAAAAGTGCTCCAATAGCAGGTCAAAAAGGTGGTAGAGTCTATAGACCCCTTAAAAGACTATCTATAATAAATACAAAACTTTCACGTCTTTAGACCTCAGATATTGATAAAAAAACATCATGACCCTTTCATTTTAGTTTCTAATGTAATAAAATTTACAATCAACAATTTATTTTTTATTTTAATTTAGGCGTGTGATTTATCGTTATGTGTGGTGCGTGATACTGAGCACATTGGTAACCATCGAGCACCAAAACCAATGGATGACTTTAGAGCACATCGATACTTATTTGATGTACCTATAAAAAAAGTGGTAGAATGAGATTGAGTATAGTAGATATGGTGTCCATGGGAGTTTCTTGTTTGTGAGTGTTTATATTTCAATTAAGTATGCATTTACAATTTTATGCCCATCTTTCCCTAAAGTTACATAACATGTTTAATTTTTATCTTCCAAGCATATATAACAATGTACTATAAAGAGCAATATGTCAATAAAGGAATAAAATTTGATTCAGTTACAACTACTGTGCCCTCAGATTGGCTTGCATTCGGTTTTAGTCAGATAGATGCATTAGTCCCCATGTGGCATTTTAAAAATGTAAGTGTTGTTCAAAGAATGAGATTTATTATTTTATCATCTGAATTAGTCCTATAGCACTGACGTTTTTAATCTGTAAGTGTTACTACCATATAGTTTGAATCAATATTACTGGGTCCTATGTCGAGTGTGCCTCAGAGAATAGAAAATATTGGTATATGATTCATATGTAAATAATGACGTAAACGAACAGATTAAGCTACTTGAGCTGCTGGTGTCTTTCATACCCATCTTATTGCAGTTCATAGGATTTTATGAGAAGACTCAGATAGATATGCCACCCGTGGAAAACTGGTGGAAACTTAAGCGTTAGGATAGATCATTTGTGCCTCAACAACCCGATGGGTTAGTAAATTTATAACTTAATTAATATATATATCCTAAATATTTTGGTATCATTTATTACTAATACAGGACGGAGTTGTGGAGCATATGTGGCAATGTACATACACGACCTTTTACAGAGGTAAGATAGTACATGAAAATCAAGACAACTAGATTAGATTGCAAACATCATTGCATTGAGTGCAGAAATTGCTAGAAATTTATATATGTTTTCAACCCCATTGTATAAAGTAAATAAATATGAAAAATTGATACTAAACTCTGACGGAGAGGTTGTATATAAGTAAAAGTATTAATTGATATGTTAATTATTTAATTCAATTTGTTAATTACGAGTTTACACATAATATATTGAGGGTTAATAATATCGATAAAGTTAAAATCCAAGAAATCGATTATTTACAGGAGCTGAAAAACCTAAATAAGTTTTTATCACGATTTGAGATCGATCAGTTATTACAGTGTGTGAAAAACCAAAATCGGTTATTTACATTATGTGAAAAACCGAAATCGGTTTCTTAGGCCAACTGAAAAACCAGTGCTTTATTTTCTTCCATTTTGCCACCACTTTATATCATATTTGAAGGTTCTTAGTAACTAAAAATACACAAAAATCATAGAACTGATGTTAAATAATATACCAGATCAACATTACCAACGAACATATTTGAATGAATCAACATCAATAATTTTTAGGAGAAACATTGTCATATAAATGTCATGTGTTACTTCGATGTCACCATGTGTAGTCATTATGTTGGTTACTAACTCAATTTAATGTTAATCGGTTAAATGAAAGCAATTTTTGGCTCATTTGATGGTCATCCAAGGCCATCCGGAGGGAAGAAAAATCAAGAAAAACAAAATCAATCTTTTATTTCTTTCCAATTTTACCATTTTTTCCACCATACTTGATGATTCCTAACAGCAAAAAAGATACAAAAATGAACATAATTTTTTTTTCCCCACAACAGAAATGATTTTTTTTCCCACAACAGATCACCATTTCAAATTAACATAGTTTGATGAATTAACATAAAGATTTGCACAAAATAAAACCTTGTCACCTAAATATCATCTGTTCTTTCAATGTCACTATATAGAGTTATTATGTAAATAATTTAACCAATTCTATGTTAATTGATTAAATTGAAGTAATGTTGGGGTCATTTGATAATGATTGAAACCTATCTGCAATGAAGAAAGTCAAGAAAAAAAGATCAGTTTTTTAAATAGGTTGAAAAACTAATATCGATTTTTCATCAGGCTTGAAAACCGGTAAGTACTGAAAATTGAATAAATGTCATAATCGATTTTTCATGATAGTTAAAAAACCAAAATCGATTTCCTACACCCCATGAAAAATCGATTTTTTGTTTGTTTGTTTGTTTTTTTTTTTAATTTTACCCCATTTTCCACCCATATTTAATGGTTCCTAGTTACTGATCGATTGTTGAAGTCGTTGATCAATTGTTTAAGTGGTTAACTTTATTCATTAAATTTGATGTCAATTACTTTACTTCATTCATTAAATTTGCATTTTGAAAATTAAAATTGATGAAATTAAAATTATTATTGATTTTAAAATTAGTAACTCAAGAACCGATCAGTTTATAGTAGTATCACGATATTATGTAAATGGAGTAATATATATATTTAAAAAAAATAAAATAACATACATGAAATAAAAATTCAAATTAATGTCGATGTCTAATAATTGTTTTTATCATTACCCACCATTGGATTGGGAGCAGAATTCTATTGAGGATATCAGCGTTGGTTGTGTCCAGTTTTATCACACAGTTGGTATCTTTGAGACGCCAGGGCATTTTCATGAGTATTTGTGCTTTCCCAACTTCTACATGCATGGCTGCGCTCGTCCTTTCTCTGGTGGAAGTAGAGGGGTTAGGGCAACAAAGATGGTTTTGTCTCTTCTAACCACATTTTCACATTTTTTTTGTACAACAATCTTCCTCAACATAAGAAATTCGAACCTCCTTTGGTCTATCTACTTGTCTTTTTCCTATAGGTGGTAGTACAATCATGCTTCTAACTTTCGAAGAAACATTCCAACTAGCCAATTTAAGGACAGGATTGATCGGACGTGCATATATAACTTTTAGCCACTTCATGCTATAATACTGATTGGAAAGTGTATCATAATTGACGCCTTTGAACCTCACATATATCAGAAATTTAAGTGTCACGATATGACATGAAATATCGAAAGCAACAACATACAATTACTATACCTGACTACTATACATGCATGAACACATAACAACTAATCTAGGTTTTAGTGCTTACACGTCCATGTGTTCTCTTGAATATTAATGAAGGCATCGCCTTTGCTAGGATGCAAAACATTATATGTGATCGATTCTGTAATAGGATGTATAGTACTTTTCATTGATAAAGTGTTTGCTAACATGATACGATCGTACACAACGGTGATAACATAAGTTGTGAGCTTTTCAGCAGAAAAGCATCTATTATTAAACCATCTCTGCAGCACATTTCTCACATATTCATATGCAGTTGTTATTGGTAAACGACATGCTTGCATCAGACATTTGTTGAGTGACTCTACAATGTTAGTGGTCGTCATTTCATATCTTCTTCTTAGATAATATTCCTATGACCACCTGCTCACTCTAGCCTTAACTAAAGTTTCATGTGTTCTTGGATGTAATATCTGAATTTCTTCCAATATTTTGTTACAATCATCAGGCACATAACAGTATGCTACATTGTAAAATGCATTTTTCATATCTAAACACTTTTTACAATGTTGCTTAAAATGCCATAGGTGGAAAAAACACAATATGTCTGGGACTTCAGTAAAGCTGCTTTTATCCCATTCGATATGCTTTTATGACAATCGGATACGATAAGCAAATTATCTAACACAGCGATAGTCTTTCATAACTTTTCAGAAATCATATTCATTAACAGTTTGACTCTCCATCAACAAATACAAAAGTGATGGGATAAATCATCTCCGATCTGTCTTTGTATGAAGCAAAAAATATCACCCATTTATATTCATCTTTCAAATAAGTGACATCAATAGTAACAACCGGTCTCATGTAAGACCAAAAACCCTCAATAGGAGCTCTAAGTGTAACAAATAAATACAATAATCAATTGTTTTCATCCTTTTGAATTGTCATCATTGTGCTCGGGTTTGATGGTTTTAACATTTCAAACTAGGATGTACGCTATTGATAAAACTCATATGCTTGTCCATATAATAGTTTCTTTGCATATTGTAAAGCTTTTCAAGCTTTACTGTACAAGATCAGCACGCCATACTGCCCTAGCATTTCTCCAATCAAACCATTAGGTGTATAAATATCTCTCCCCACCTTTCTCGCATATAATTTTTCGATGACAATAGCCTTCACGCTCTTCATATATGATTCCATTGCAATCTGACGACATGTGTGTTCCGTCTCATACTTTAATACAAACCATATCGAACAAACTTTTCTATATCTTACACGAACTATAAAGCTACAACTCTTATCCATGCAATTGGCCTCAAATCGCTCTATATCTGAATGTCTAACCCGATATTCAAACTTGGCTTTCAGAGCATATTATCCAATAACTGTACTCATTTCTTCTTTACTATCAAAGAATGCACTTTTATACAACGTACCACGTTGGTAAACAATCGATATAGTGCTTAAAGTAACCTCAATGTCGTCCAGTTCTATACTAAGAACCATCTAGTATGGTTGTGAAGGATTGCTCTAAAATTGTAAATATGAAAATCTTATTTCTGAAAACTCTTCTTCCTCAAAAACATCATCAAATCGAGTTTTCTCTTCATAATTATCTCCAGTTTGCTCTTCATTACTATCTCATATCCCATCAACATTATTATCCGTGTCTCGATCTTCATCATTAGTATCATAATTCATATAGTTATCATTAACATCATGAATTAGACTTTCCATAGATGTAAATGGGGTGACAAAAACATCAATGTTATTGCTTCCGATACCTAAAGTAAGAAAATATTGACTTTCAACTATATGCGGATTTATAGGTCTATCTGTATCTACCTCATCATGTTTTGCTTCTGGTATTGAGTCGGTGATAATTGGATGAACAATACGCCTACTAACTCCAGCTCTAAAAATCTCTCATAATCTTATCGATATAAATCTCTTTAACATCAATATTTTTTATCGTCATGAAACCAACCACACCAAGATCGGACATGATATGTATCTTTTTAACTTGGTTATTTGTCATACTTTATAGTAAATAATACATACGGATATCCCACATTCTTCTATCAATGCCAACCTCTCTGTACGCAACATCCACTAATAATGAAAAACTACTATCTTTGTGAACCCCACACATAATCGACTCACCCTCAACGTAGTTACATCTATTCCACTCTCCGTTGAAGTTGATTACGATTATCTCTTGAGTCATTCTTGTAATATTCAAATAATAAATTAGTCTCACTCAAATGGGTCAACATTACACTACAATTCAAAACACAACAAATATTAAAAATATGAAAAAATTGGTTATTTTGGTTTTTAAAGAGGCTAAAAAATCGATTTCAATTTTTCAAGGATTGAAAAACCAATCCACTTCTGAAATCGATATTTCATTATGAAAAATCAATTTCGTCACAGATTTTACAGATCTGATTCGATACCTATATATTACAACCAAATCTTGATGCTTACAACCTTTAAATTGCAATATGAACAAAATAACTCAAAAACCAACAAACAAAAACACAAATATTACCTTCAAAACTCAAATTACTTCAAATAGAAGATCTTCAAAGCCTTCTATGGGTGAAACTTGAATGGATAAAAAAACTTTAATAAAGAATCCCTTGTTAGATTATTTTTCGACTACAATGGTTAATCTAACATCAAAAACCATGAATGGAGAAGAGGAAAGAGAAAGGATCTTGTTAGGATGAAGAAGGCTATTTTGATAATTCCGGTTAGGGCAATTACGTGATTTTAACTTAAGGGTATTTTAGTAATCTTGGGTATACAATAGAAATAATTTGTTTGAGAGGTTAAAAACAAATTTTTCTAAAATTCTAGGTAAAAACAAAAATTTCCTTTTTGTTTGGATAAAAACTATAAATTTTCCTTTTTTTTTTAATCCAATATAATGACTACAGACACATATCACCAAATCTATTGTACTCAGCACAAAGAAGATTAGGAAAAGTTTTTCTTTCTTTTTTGACCTAGATTAGGAAAAGTTTTTAATTCTTACTCATTATACTAGTAATAATATAACTTATTTTAATTGTACTTTCTACATATCCTTTAGAATCTCAAATATAATATTAACCAAACCGTAATCTTATTACATTGGAATAAAAGTCATTAACTCCTTGTAGAATTGGATTATTATTTTATAAATAAATGAGTTAAAAATTAATTGATTTGTTAAGATTATTAAGAAGAGCAATTATCTATATGACGGAAAAACAACATGAAATTGTGAAGTTATGTGTTGAATCTTATTGGGTTTTAAGTTACTATTCAATTTCTAGATTTTATATGTATATATATATATATATTGTTGTAAATAAAAAGAAAGATGAACTAAAGTAGAAGTAAAAATATGAGGGAAAGAGGTAGCAAATATGGAGGAGTAAAATGGTTCTTGAATTGATCTGATCAAAACTAATTACATATTGGATTTATTTATTGATTTTGTCAATAGATCATCCAATGAGAATTGTCTCATCTTGGTCCAATTGTAATTTATCTAATAAAATAAATAATGGTGGATATTCATACACTTTAGAACACTCTTCCTTGAATAACACAATTGTTTTTAAAATTTTTGCTAGCAAAAACCCAATGGAATAAAAAATATATATATCTAGCAAAAGATATTTCATAATATGCTAGATCAAAAACAAATAATCTTCTAGATTCAATTAGATGTTCTTAAAGGGATTGTCTTGTTAAAAACATTGTCAAGAAAAACCAGTGGAACAAAGCCTTATCGAAGGAAAAAATAGTGCAATGCATATATGTCCGTGTTGGCTTAATATACCCCCTGAAAGAATGCTTCATAATTAATCATGTAACTTACATAATCGACGTATTCCAATGTCATAAGCCAATTTCTTAAATGTTGATGTTGGTAATGTTTTGGTAAATTAATTTGCAAGATTATTTGTAGAGCAAACTTGTTTAACATCAATCTATTGACTTTGTTGGAGCTTATAAGTATAAAAGAACTTTGGTGATATATGTTTAGTTATGTCTCCCTTAATGTATCCTCCTCTGATTTGAGAAATGCATGCATCATCATCCTCATATACAATTGTTGGGGAATTTGATGACGTGGGTAGTTCACATGTACTCTCGCTATGATGAATTATAGATCTTAATCATATACATTTTCGGCTTGCTTCATAAAGTGCCAAAATTTCAGAATGGTCAGAGAATATGGCAATAAAAGTCTGTTTTATAAAGTGCTATTAAATTATTGTATCATTATAATGGAGATCAATCTAGAAAGTCAACTAGGACGCAGAAAAGGCTTCATGAGCTTTAGACAAATTTGAATTTGATTCAATTTCTTATTTTGATTCAATTAAGGTTTTTTAGGTTTTTATTTCCTGTTTTAATTTAGTTTCCTATTTTATTTCATTTCCTTGTTTAAGTAGAGATTCTAAGTTGACTTGGAAGTTTGTTTCCTTGTTTAGGTAGGAATTCTAGCCTATTTAAAGGGCAATTTTATGTAGTTTTGATTATTCAGTCAAATATCAATATAATTGAGATTTTTTTCTATATTCGGTTTCTCTTAGATTCTAGGAGAGCTTGGGTTAGGGCGAAGGCTAATAACTCAAACTCTAGAGAGTTAGCAAACCCTAATTAAAGTGACCTAACTCAAATCTATCGTTGTGTGGGTACGAATCAAGGGCTGCTGGACGTTGCTTGCTGCCTAAGTTAGGGTTGTTGGCACGTTGCTTGCTGTTCAAGTTAAGGCTATTTGGACTTACTTGCCGTCAAAGTAAAGGCTGTTGCTACAATTATTGTTAGTCAAGTTAGAGTTGTTAAGGTGGTTATTGGATCCCTAATAGGTACCTCAATAATTTGGTACTTTCATTGAGAAGATTTGGGTTGAAAGTGTGGTAAAGGTGAACTCATGACTGGTAATGGAAAAGATAAAGCAAATGGGAGTGTGGTCAACTCACCATCCAATGCACCAATCTCTAATCAAAATTGGTTTGCAGCCTTGGAAGCTGTACAAGTGGAGTTGCAAACGGGTCAAGATGAGTTGCGAAGATCAATGGCACAAATAATTGACAGATTGGATCGGATGGAAAGAAGGGATCGACGAGAGGGCCAAGGACATGTGAATGAGAATCTGGAGGGATTTAGGAGAGGTGGTTGAGTCAAGAGAGGTCTGTTGCGAATAGAGCATTGAGTGGATCATGAGTACGAGAATCAGTGGGATGATGACAAATATCCTAGGCATGGCAGGAGGCTTCGCGGTCGAATACAAGCCAATGAAAGACAAAGGGGTCGCTAGAGAGAAGAAGATAACTTGGATGATGATTGGAGAGGATTACGCAATTATCAACAAGGGCCGAGAAGGATGAAGGTGGACTTTCCTAGGTTTAGTGGGGGTGATCCGCATGAGTGGCTTGATAAAGTATATCACTACTTCAGAGTCTATGAAGTTGCCAAGGAAGATAGGGTTAACACTACATGCATTTACTTAGATGAAAAAGCCAATAGTTGGTGGCGGTGGTTAAGAGCGCAGTATGACGAGGAAGAGAGACATCTAGGGTGGACGGTGTTTGAGAGAGAGTTTCTGAATCAATGGGGTCCATTGCCTATTGTTAATCACCATGGGCAGTTAGCAAAACTCAGACAAGAAGGAAAGGTACAAAACTATATTGATGAATTTCGCAGGTTGCAGGACTCTAGTCAGAGGGTGGTCTGAGGAGACACTATTGGGGACATTTATTGAAGGATTAAAGCCTTGGTTTTCATGGGAATTGAAGCTAAAGCAACCACAATAGTTGACTGAGGTAATGAGACTAGTAGAGATATTAGAATACAGTTATCAAAGTGACAAGAAACCGTTTAAGGAGAGTGTTAGGACTAAAGACTTGAAAGTTACTACGTCTTGGAAAGGAAAGTAAGCCGTAAAGAATAAACCCGAAGGAAAGAGGTTATCACGAGAGGAGGTTCAGGAGCGAATGAAGAAAGGGTTGTGCTTCAGATGTGGTGAGCCCTGGGTCAAGGGACATAAATGCAGGAATAGAAAAGCATACTTGGTGATTGAACCTAGTGATAGCGAGGATGTAAGTGGAAAAGAAGAGTCTGATGACGAAGGCGAGATTTGAGTCACTGATAAAGCAGATAGTGTGGAAGAAGATGAATTGTCTTTACATACCCTATCGGGAGCACCTAGGCCTTAGACTATGCGACTGTTGGCGTGGATTGGTAAATCTGAGGTAACTTTCTTAGTGATTCGGGATCGTCACATAATTTTATTAATGCGAATATGTTGTTAGAAAAATTGGGTTGATGGGAGTAGTAATTGATTCGTTTGATGTACGAATAGCTAATGGGGAAAGATTGACATGTGAGGAAGTAGTTAGGGATGTGAAACTAAATGCTCAAGGAGTTTGAATTGTGGTCGATTTGCATGTGTTACCGTTGGTGGGATTAGATGTAGTCTTGGGTAATGCTTGGTTGAAAAGTGTAGGTAAGGTGCTCCATGATTTTGAAAATATGACAATGGAGTTCAAAATAGGAGGAAAAAAGAAGACTTGGACTGCTTTATCCTCGAAGGAAATTAGGCATCGTGAGGCCCATATGATAGAGAAGCTATGTAGAAGAGGGGCACAATGTTTTGCAGTAGTGGAAAGGAATGGCATTGATGGGTTATCCGAGGATTAGCAGAAATTATCGAAAACAGTACGAGAGGTGGTAGTAAAGCACAAGCAAATTCTAGAGGTATCGACTAGCTTGCCACCATCGCGAAGTTTTGACCACCGCATAACTTTGACAGATGAGTCGAGGCCAGTGCATATTCCTCCGTATCGATTCGCACATTTCCAAAAAGGGGAGATAGAGCATCAAGTGGAAGAGATGTTGAAGAGTGGATTGATTCGACCAAGCAATAGTCCTTTTTTGTCACCAGTGTTATTGGTACGAAAGAAGGACGGAATATGGATATTTTGCACAGACTACAGGGCCTTGAATGAAGCCACGGTGAAGGATCGATTTCCTATACCGACAGTGGATGAGATGCTAGATGAGTTACATGGAACTAGTGTGTTCATGAAACTTGATTTGAGGGTGGGATACCATCAGATTAGAATGAAAGAGGAAGATGTACACAAGACTGTTTTTAGAACACACTCGGGGCACTATGAATATTTGGCGATGTCGTTTGGGCTATGTAATGCGCCTTCAACTTTTCAAGCGGCCATGAATGATATTTTTTGACCCTATTTGCGAAAGTTTGAGCTCGTGTTCTTTGATAATATTCTTGTGTATTCCAAGTCTATGCAGGAACACTTGGAGCAACTTGACTTAGTGTTGAAGATTCTTGGCCAACACAATTTTTATATCAAGATGTCCAAGTGCGAATTTGTCAAAGAAGAATTAGAGTATCTCGGACATATAATTTCTTATGAAGGAGTGAAAGTGTAAAATCCAAAATCCTCATCGTCGTTAAGCGAATTATGTTTCTGATTGGATTGTGTTTCGATCGGAAAAATATGATTCTTAAGTCCGAAATTATTCGGAATAAGTATTTTTGAGTAATAAAATTTATTTTATAGTGTAAGGCTGCTGCGAAATTAGAATATTAATAATATGAATAAATGAATAAATAATCCCGGAAACGAAATCAAGTTGTAAGTGGATTCCTGGTCGGATGGATGAAATTGGATTCGAGCTGGGAAGCGGAATAGGAGAATGCATTAGAATCGATAAGCGAATCAATTGCTCGTGTGCCACGTGTATGGCATGCGTTATAAGTGAGACAAGTGTTGTGGTGGCATGATAATTAAATGACAAATGTCAAGGAAGTATAAAATAATTATATATTATTAAAGTTGATAGTCAAATAAAGAAGAAGCTAGCTTGCTCTCGATCATCAACATTTCCATTTGAGCTGAATCAGAACGTGAGGAATGGAAAGTTAAGAGAGAGAACAGCCACCATTTGTTTCTATATCCCGTTCGGCCACCATCCAAGAAGCTAACCGAGAGTGGAGGTTTGAAACCGTGTGAGGATAGAAGCTTTGCATGTGACCACCTTCTTCTTCATCTTTCCTTCTTCTTAACCGAGAGAGAATGGCCATGCCCGTGAAGCTAAAGAGAGAACCGAGAGCCAAGAGAGAGAGACTCAGAAGAGGGAGAGAGTGAGCTTGGTGTGCAATCGGCTGAGACGTGAAGAGCAAAGAAGATTGAGCTTAAACCGTTGATGCTTGTGCTATCTAAGCCCTATAGTGAGCAGATCTGAAAGCAATGAGGACATGCAAGGGTGGATCGGAGACCTTCAGACCGTGCATGCAAGAAAGAGGGAGTGAGCTGCTGCCATTGTCACCGGTGAGAGGAGTTGCTGGCGTGAAGGTGCAGCTGCTGCTGTGGACGAGAACTGCTAGCTGATGGCGCGAAGATACTGGTGTTGCTGCCGTCGCTGCCTTGTGCTGGCGTGAGGTGTTGAAGACAGCTGCTACCAACGCCAGGTGCCGTCACCGTTTTCTGTCGCTGAGTGAGGAGTTGAGTTGCTGCCGAGTTGGAGTCGCTGCCTTGTCCAAGCTGCTGCCATCGTGAGTTTGGTGCCGTGTGCTGTCAACATTGATGTAGTTGCTGCCAACAGCTGCTGTCAAGCTGAAATCCACATCCAGTTTTGAAGTGAAACAGCAAGAAGCGAAGATACTTGCTGGTGGAAGAAGGAGTTTGCTGCCGCGAGTGATTCGTCATCGTCGCGCTCGTTCGAAAGCTATTTGAAGCGAAGCTAGTGAGTAAGTGCTGCCCCAAGTTGCTTTGTTAAGTTGTTTTGGTATTTAGTAAGCAACCTTGTGATTAAGTTGAGATAAAGTGGTGATATTATGTTTGGGTTTAGGATTGAGAACCTCGTTAGTGCGGAGGTTCGCTTGAGATTTATTTTGCTTGTGATTTTGGAACGAAATGGTTATCGATTGTTGCGTTGTGTTTCGAGTGCGGGCTGTTATAAGAGACTTTAGGGGCTGTTATGGAGTGAATTTAATTTGAGTTCATTGTCTTGAATTAATGGTTAGTTTTTGAATGTTTTAAAGTATCGGATAATCGTTCAGATATTTAGAATTTGTTTCCAAGCGATTCGGTTGAATTTCTCCGCGAATGCGAGCGTTGTCAGTTTGTGACGTTTGTTGTCAATTATGAAAGTAAATGTGATGTTAGCTCGATGCCCCGAGATTTTTATTAAGCCATTATAATGTTAAGTTGATGTTGGGATAGTTTAAGATACGTTTAAGTTAATTGGATAGTTTAGTTTCGCGCGAAATCGTTAAATTGTTGGTTTTGGAGATGAATCGGAAAAATGTATAATTGTTAAGTTTGTTGCCATATTTTTCACGGTTATGTTTTATCATGTTTAAATCTTTGTTTGCCTTGATTTAAGTTAAGTCACGAGTAATATGGAGGATAAGTTTATTCGAAATTAAAGGAATCGCGCGAAACGTTAAAGGCGATTAGTCGCGATAGTTAGTTAAACTCGCGTAAATTTTATGTTGTTCGTTTAGGTTCGCTTATTCTATTCGTTGAATTCTTTAGATTGTGGTTTCGATGATGTTTCTTTAGATTCGATTGGTGTAGTTCCGGCATGCTTATATTAGATTGTTAACTTATTTAGGCAACGATAAGGCGAAGGAAAGCGAAGTTGAAAAAGTAGCGCAAAGTAGAAAGTTTGATCGTTTCCGTGAGTTAGAAATCGGTGAGTGTAAATTGTTTTATGAAATGATTATTACACTATGATTTCTATATGATTTTTATGCTTTCATGCAAAATTTAAATGTTTTAATACTTAAATGAATTTATATGAATGATATATGCTTTACAGGAATGTTATACGCTTCGAATTGTTTATATTTATATTTAAAGTAATATTGATCGTATACTTGTTATTGAAATGTACTTTTATGTTTCCTTTTACAAGCGAAGGAACATGCTTTACAAATACTATTTTAGCATGATAATGTATTTCAAAACCAATGGCTACCCATCCCCATTATGACTGAATTATGATTGTTATGCGGCCGAAGTGCCTTATATCGCGTATGGCATGTCTGTCAGGGGAAAGTCCACTAACTATAGGGGGGATCGAGTCTGTCATGTCGCCCTCTACGCGTATATAAGGTACTATCATGACTGATGCCCTATGTACAGCGAGGTAACATACCGCGGCATAGTGGTTATGACTGAGATTGCACGTCCCCACCACCGGTGACCCAAGACCAGGCGGTGATCATAATTTCCCCGGGTCCCATTGGATATATGTTTTACGATTGAAGATTGATTTATGATTTTATGAGATTATTTATGAACTTATGATTATGTTATGAATTAATTTCACGATGCTTATAATCTTGTATTTTGTTTTCAAGTAAATTATGTGTAAAAATGACTTTATAATATTGTGAAATGCACGTTTTAATTGAACTATTTTAGAACTTACATTATTCCAAAACGTTTTAGAAAGGAAACATATTTAGAACGGTATAACACTCACTGAGCCTTTTTAGCTCATTATTTTCTTGTTTATTTTGTTTTAAAAACTCCCCAGGCGCAGGTTCGAGTCCTCTAAGCGGCAGATTTCCAGCTCAAGAGTAGGCAAGATTATCAGGCGACCGAAAATGTGAAATCAAAGTAAATTTTTGATGTATAACGGATTTAATGTGATGTAAATATTTAAGTTTCATATTTATGATTACGTGGTCATGCATGTGAAATGTTTTATCTTTAAGTTTAAAATGGTTTTATTTTAAATACTTAAATTGTGTTTAAACGTTGATTTTGAGATGGACCTGAGGTCTTAATTGGAAGTGGAAATGAATGTATGCATTTTGAAATATTATTAATTGTTTTACAGGTGTTTGAAAAAGTTGAAAATGTCGGAAAAACAGCCGTTGTGCTGCCGAAAATTTTCACCCTAAATTTTTAATGATTAAGAAATGAAACTGTTTTACGGCTTAACTTCACGGAGTCCTTTTAAGTCACCTGCTTAAAGACTGTAAGGATTCTGTGGGGTGCCGGGAGGGCTCCGCTCGGATCTCTTCAAGGGATATCCGGGTTGGGTCCTTTCAGAAAGTTGATGCTAGAACGGTTGAGGTTATGGTGGATTGGTCGTTGCCGAAAGACGTGTCTGCTCTGAGAGGATTTCTTGGCTTAACATGATAGTACCGAAGATTTGTCAAAAACTATGGCTTAATTGCTCGGCCATTGACGGCCATGTTGAAGAAAGATGGGTTTGAATGGACAAAAGAAGCAAGGCAGGCTTTTGAAGATTTAAAAAGGGCAATGACGCAAACACCAATACTAGCATTACCGAACTTTGAGAAACCATTCAAGATTTATACAGATGCTAGTGGTGAAAGTATTGGGGCGGTGTTGGTTCAAGAGCAAAGGCTGTTAGCATTTATTTCCAAAGCTTTAGGTCCTATGAAGAAAGCTTGGAGCACTTGTGCATAGGAGATGCTAGCGGTAATATACGCGGTTAATGTCTGGAGGCCTTATCTTTTAGGTCGCAAATTCACAATAATGACAGACCAACAGCCTGTGAGGCATTTGTTAGACCAGAAAATTGTGACACCAAAGCAACAAAAATTCATGGTGAAATTACTAGGTTTTGAGTACAATATTGTCTACCAACCGGGTAAGGAAAACAAGGTTGTGGACGCCTTATCTCGAAAGGAAGGGAGCCCTATGCTATGGAATGTATATGGTGAGGATGATATGTGCTTATTGGCTCTTAGTGGGGCTGAGTGGAGGATTTGGGATAGGCTTTGTAAGGCAGTGAAGTTTGATTCTAAAGCTCAAGAGATTTGCAAGAAGATTGAAGTCCAAGAAACTGGGGTAGATTGGTATCGGTTGAAAGATGGACTACTACTTTATAAGAATTGGTATTTGTTCTAAGAGTGTCGGGGTTATGTGAAGAGATTCTTACTCACTTTCATAATAGCAAGGAATGAGGTCATTCAGGGTGGTTGAGAACTTATGTGCGTATTAAAAATTTATTCTACTGGGAAGGTCTCAAGAATGCAGTAAAAACTCTAGTAGCCAAGTGTGACACTTGCCAGAAGGTAAAGTATGATAAGAGGCAACTAGCAGGGCTATTACAACCATTGCCTATGCCAGAGCGAATTTGTGAAGATTTGACTATGGATTTTGTTGAGTGATTGCCTAATAGTGACGGTTATGAGTCTATTTTAGTTGTGATGGATGGTTTAAGCAAGATTGCTCACTTTATTCCACTCAAGCATCCATTCACGGCCAAAAGTGTTGCTAAGGCCTTTGTGGAAAATGTGGTGAAGTTACATGGGATTCCAAGGAGTATTGTGACAGATAGGGGAAAGTTGTTTATAAGTTCCTTTTGGCAAGAGTAGTTTTCATTACCCGGTAGCAAGTTAAAGGCAAGTTCATCTTACCATCCCCAGACCAATGGTCAAAGGAGGTGGTGAATCGAATTCTAGAGCAATATTTAAGGTGTTATTGTCATGATGACCAACGAAAATGGAAGGAGTATATTCCATGGGCGGAATATTGGTATAACACAACTCATCAGGCATCTATCAATATTAGCCCGTTTGAGTTGGTGTATGGGAGGCCACCACCTACGTTAAGTGCATATGAAAGAGGTACGGCTCTTAACGAGGAAGTTGAGCAAGAATTGATCACAAGGGATGAGATGTTGAAGCGAGCTAAAAAAGAGCTTGAGAAGGCTCGAGTGAGAATGAAAAAGTACTATGACCAAGGGCAAAAAAACATTGAGTTTGAGCCTAGAGACTATTTGTATTTAAAGCTTCAACCTTATAGGCAGAAGTCATTGAAGAAAAGGTTTAATGTCAAATTGTCTCAAAGGTATTATGGGTCATTCAAGGTATTGGAAAGGGTGGGTGAAGTTGCCTATAGGTTGGATTTGCCACCAATTTCTCGACTACATCTACTCTTTCATGTGACAGTACTGAAGAAACGAGTCAGAGATCCTAAGTAAGTGGTAAATGAATTCCCCGTGTTTGATGATGAAGGACGGATGGTGATTCAACTGAAAGTTGCTATGAGATATAAGAGCTGGTGGAAGAGGCGTGAGAAGAAAAGAGTTTGGAATGGTTTTGATTCAATGGAAGGGGTTACCTATGGAAGAAGCTACCTGGGAGGACTATGATGAGATCGTAAAGCAGTTTCCAGATTTTATTCTTGAGGGCAAGGATGTTCTTGAAGACCGGGGGAATGATGAAGATCAATCTAAAAGATCAACTAGGATGCAAAAAAGGCTTCATGAGCTTTAGACAAATTTGAATTTGATTCAATTTCTTATTGTGATTCAATTAAGGATTTTAGGCAGTTTCTTATTTTGATTCAATTAAGGTTTTTAATGTTTTTATTTCCTGTTTTAATTTAGTTTCCTATTTTATTTTATTTCTTTGTTTAAGTAGAGATTCTAAGTTGACTTGGAAGTTTGTTTCCTTGTTTAGGTAGGAATTCTAGCCTATTTAAAGGGCAACTTTATATAGTTTTGATTATTCAATCAAATATCAATATAATTGAGATTTTTTTCTGCATTCGGTTTCTCTTAGATTCTAGGAGAGCTTGGGTTAGGGCGAGGACTAATAACCTAAACTCTAAAGTGTTAGGAAACCCTAATTAAGGTGACCTAACTCAAATCTATCGTTTTGTGGGTACGAATCATGGGCTGTTGGACGTTGCTTGTTGCCTAAGTTAGAGCTGTTGGCACATTGCTTGTTGTTCAAGTTAGGGCTATTTGGACTTACTTGCTACCGAAGTAAAGATTATTGCTACAATTCTTGTTGGTCAAGTTAGAGTCGTAAAGGTGGTTATTGGATCCCTAATAGGTACCTCAATACATTATTAGTAAAAAGATGTCCAATTTGTGAACGAGCCTTGTGCAGAACTGAAATATATCCAATATCAGCATAACCAATCAAATATGCATCACTAGTAGATTTTGAATAGAATAACTCCAAATCTATTATTGTAGGAAGATAACGAAAAATATATTTAATTTCATTCCAGTAAAACTGTGTTGGTTAAAACCTGAACTTGACTAATTGATTTAATAAAAATGCAATATCAAGCCTAGCACATTGTACAAAATATAATAAAGCGTCAATTACATTCAGATATGGTACTTTTAAACCAAGTATTTATTCATTATCTTCTTTAGGTCGAAATGGATCATTTTTAGGATCAAGAGACTGAACAACCATAGGGGTACTCAAGGGATGAGCTTTATCCATATTGAAAATTTTTAGGATTTTTTCAATATATATTCTTTGATGGATAAGTACTCCATGTGTTTAGGTTCGATCTTCAAACTGAAATAATATTTTATTTACCCCAAGTCTTTCATCTCAAACTCTCTTTTCAAATATTCAGTAGTTCTTAAGAGCTCTTTAGGAGTTCTAATTAAATTCATGTCATCAACATATACTACTATAATCATAAATCCAGATTATGATTTATTTATGAACACACATGAGTATATACGATTATTAATATATCCTTCATTTATCAAGTATTCGTTAAGACAATTATACCATATTTATCTAAATTGTTTTAATTCACACAATGACTATTGCAATTTAATTGAAAAAACATTGTTGGCTTTTCATTTATATGCTTCAAACACTTTAAATCCTCCAAGAATTTTCATATAAATATTAGTATCAAGTGGCCCATATAAATATTTTGTCACTACATCCATAAGACACATTTTGAACCCTTTTGAAATTGTCAAACTTATTACAAATCTAAAGTAATTGTATCTATTACAGGTGAATACGTCTAATCATAATCAATTTTTGGTCTCTACGAGAAATCCTATGTAATAAACCTTGTTTTATATCTTACAATCTTATTTTTCTCATTATGTTTCAGTATAAATACTCATTTGTATCCGACGGATTTGATATCTTCAGGTGTCTAGACTACAAGTTTAAATATTTTATATTTAGTTAAAGAACTCAATTCTACTTAAATTGCATCTTTCCATTTAGACCAATCATGTCTTTGCCTACATCCATTAATTGTATGTGGTTAAAAATCATCATTCATAATTTTAGTAGCTAATGTATATGAAAATATATCATCGATGATTTTTTCATCATGATTCCATATATTTTTTTTTTTGCAACTCATCGAAATTTCTTCATTTTTAGAATTTTGCAGCCCTGCAAGTGTTTATACCTCTTTGACTTTTCATTCTTTGCTTCCCAAGGATTGGTTATTCTTCTGGAGTTGATTTTTCACAGATTGTAGATTTTATAGCTTGAGTATTGTTTTTAATAGAATCATGATTTTTCATTCTTTGCTTCCAATGAACACTATCTTTTGAGTTAACTAACTTACCACACTTCTAGCATACAGTAGATGATTCATTTATTGCATTTTGATTATATTGTTATACAAGAACAATTATTCTAGTTGATACATTTGCAGTTAGTATATATGATTTTATTACTCTAGTAGCATCTGTAAATGCATCTATGACTGATTCACAATCATCTAAAGATTGGCTATCTTTCGTACTTCATTTTCACATTAGATGGTATGAGGATCTAGATGAAATATTATTGCTACATTCCATAAAAGTTCAATTTTCTCTCCAATAATGCATTTTTTCTCATTTTTCTCTCCAAAAAAAATTTTCCTCCCCCTAATGGTCGGAAAGTTGTCTCATCAAAATGACAATATGCAAATAAGCAATAAAAAGATCATCCGTCAATTGTTCAAGATATTTGACAATTAAGGTGACATAAAGTCAACAGATATCCCTAAACGACTTTGAAGTCTCATCTTGATTCATTAAGGATGTGCAATAGGGACTTGCATAACACAACTAAAAGTGCATAAATGAGAAATATCAGGTTGATGTCCAAGCACAAGTTGTAATGCCATGTATTGGTAATAGCCAGCAAGCCTAAAGCCAATCAATGTTGCTGCATGTAAAATAGCATTTCGCAAGCATAAACTAGTAATTTTATTTGCAATAACAAAGTTCTTACCATTATCCAGATACGTTTGATGAATGATTCTACCAAACCATTCTGGGTATGTATATACGGAACTAGATATTCAACATCAATTCCAATTGATGCACAATAATCATCAAATGTTTTTTTATGTAAATTCACGGACATTATTTAGTTATATGGTCTTAATTGGATAGTCTGAGAATTATGCTCGAAGTCTAATAATCTGAGCAAGCAATTTAGTAAAAGTAATGTTAAGACTAGATAACAGATATATATGTAACCATCTTATAGATACATAAATTAATACCACAAAATAACGAAATGGTCTACTTGATTGATGAATAAGTCCACATATATCTCCTTGAATTCTTTATAGAAAAGATTGAGACTCAAAACTAATCTTAAAAATGGATGGTTTAACTACCAATTTTCCTTGTGAATAAATAATGCATATATTTTCATTGGATGATAAAATATTCAGGTTTTTTAATGAGTATCCATGAGAACTTTTAATAAGCTTGCACATCATCGTAGATGCTAGATGACCAAGACAGTTATGTCAAAGTTGAAACATTGTTGGTTTTGAGAGCTTCTAGCTCAAAACTACATAAGTTTCAATTGATCTTATAATTTTATAATACAATCTAGAGAAGAAAACTTTACACTTTTCTATAATAAGTTTCTAGTCTGAAATAATTTTAATCATGCATAAATATTCAATATTCTCCTCATTTGTAATTTTAATATGATATATGTTACTGCGTATATCTTTAAAACTGAGTAGATTTATTTTGGATCTATTTGAGTATAATACACTACTTTTATATAATGTTACCATTTGTTAACAAGACTATGACCTTTTTAGAACCTTTTATTAAGCTTGCAGGATCTTATATATAATATCTTAACTTTAGTAACTGACAAATTTGAAAAATATTTCTTATTTAGAAAAATAGTATGTGTTGTTACACTGTCGACAATATACAAACTTTCCTTCTTGAAAATAGATAATTAATTCATATCTGTCTTTCATAATGAAGCTATATGTTAATACATCATAATAACAAAATATAATGCAAAAATGTTATCTCCCTCCTAAAAAGATGTAAAATTATGTACTAACATAATTCTTAATAAAAAGACACAAAAATTAACATAATTAGTGACTAACATAATTCTTAATAAAAAGACACAAAAATTAACATAATTAGTGACATGAACAAAGTGGTAAATACTATATTAACATTATATTTAAAGGAAATTTGTAATAAATTCTTTTATGAATATACATAGAACTTCAAGTTACCAAAAATCTCATTTTTACTTTTAGAACTTCCGATCTAAAATCATAATAACTTCAGGTTTTAACAATATAGATTTAAAATTTTAGATTTTCATAAATTAAACTCTAGAACTTCAAGTTCTGTTAATTTGAAATCTAGAACTTTAGGTCCTGGTAAATTGAAATCCAAATATTCAAGTTCTAACTAAGTTGAAATCCAAAACTTCAAGTCCTAATAAATTAAAATCCAGAGCTTTAGATTCTGGTTGAATTGAAATCCAGAATTTCAGGTTCCAATTGAATTTGTTGAGAACTTCAGATTCTACTTTTTTTTTTTTTTTTGAAAATTGCCCGTTTGAAGCTTCAAATTATCTATTTAGATTTGTTTAGAAAAATATATTGTAACCATATTCACAAAAATAAAGTTCAAACTTTAAGCACATATGAGATAAGAATAAGATACTAAAACCTAGCAATAAACTTGTTAGTTCCAACATAAAAATGAACAAAATAAAT
This sequence comes from Dimocarpus longan, assembly GCA_022984855.1. Lineage (NCBI taxonomy): Eukaryota > Viridiplantae > Streptophyta > Magnoliopsida > Sapindales > Sapindaceae > Dimocarpus > Dimocarpus longan. Next base: position 4,482,680 of record CM041026.1, read on the forward strand.
ATGTACAAACTCATCCTATTTTCTATTGTGGAGGATCTAAATCATTGACAATCATAAGCATATTCGTAAGAAGAATTGGAAATGAAGTAGAGAAAGAAAACATGTTGAATGATTTCACTCATACTTACTTGGTTAATTCGTGCTAATAACATGTTGTAAATCAAAAGAAATATGAACTAAAGTAGAAGTAAGAATATAAGGGAGGGAGAGAGACAGCAAAAATGGAGGAGTAAAATGGCTGTTGAATTCATTTGATCACAACTCATTATATATTACACCTATTTATACACAAAATAATTAGGCAAGCTAGTTGTAAACTAAGTCATAATTATTTACTTCACCAATATATCATCCAATGAGAATTGCCTCATTTTAGACAAACTGTAATTTATCTAATAAAATAAATAATGGTGAATATTCATCCACTTTACAATATATATATATATATATATATATATATAGATTGCAAAGTAATCAAATCAACTACGTCCAAAAATCTAATTTTGCAATATCTAGAGAAATCTATTACCACAATTGGAGGGTGAAAACTCTCATATCTTTTAGTAAATCCCTATCATAAATATGAAAAAGTACACTGACCACTTTGAGCTATGATTATGTTAAGGTTGAGTTTATTTTCATCTATTGACCCATTTGAAATCCACTTTTATTTAAGAGGTCCTATTTAGAAAACTTTTGTTTATAAAATTATATTTTAAAAGGGAGATTAAGTACAATATTCATGAATTGAGTTAAGTTATTTGAAATTATGTAATGAAATTAAAAGTGTATCAATTATTCAAAACTATTAAATATATAAATTGAGACATGATACATTAATAAGTGAATAACTGGCTGTAATAGATAACTCGTTAATAAAAGAATAGTGTCATGAAATAGTTAATGACAGGACCCGAACCAAACCCTCTATGGGCTCTAGTCTGAAGGATCTCGTCGGACACTTCAACAGACTTCCCAAAACAGACTTGTCGGATTGAAGAAAACCGAGAAGCGAACCCCTTAACTCACTTAGCCTGTTTACTTGTTTTAACTCAGAAATTTATTTTTCTTCTAAAATAGTTGGGTTGATATAAATTTTTCGTATTTTTTCAAAATGGATTTTATAAAAATTCGAAAGCGTAACGGCTGTAATTTGACCATTTCCAAAATTTACCTGTAAGGAAAAACACTTCGAACTATATCAATTCACCTCCCAACTTCTTTTGGCCACAAACATACACTTCCTTAATTCAATTCACATCACACGCTTTTCACAACAAATAATTTCCATAACATGCATGTTACAAATACTTTGGGAATTACACAAAAATGCATATATCAAATATATATAGATATATCAAGTGATAAGTGTGTATCATGTGTAAGTGTTCAGTTGTATATACATATCAAAAATTTTATTACAAATTTCCAACTTTTTAAATCCTTTAGATTTATTATTTACAACGCCAAAAGTGTATTAAGTGTTATGCGATGCATCGAGACGATGCCCACCTAAAGTAATCAATGTAATGTCCAGGATGTAGAGTCACCTATATAAGCACCTATTACGATAATTAAGCTGCACAAAGTAAAGAGGTTAGTTCAACGAATAATAATAACATCAAGTTATAAAATTCATCAAGATTTATAACTGCACTCTTTTATCAAACGTTTTCGATTTTTTTAAAAGAAAACATTTCTTTCTAAAATTTCATGTATACCCTTAAGGAACTCAACCATCACGTGGCGGTTTTTAACTGACGCCAAACGTGAAGCTACTAAGATCTCTCAACCACTACGGTGCGAAATTTACTATGTCGCAAATGTAGGGTAAAACGATCTCAACCTGAGTAACTACAATGCAGAGTTTTCCACATCGCAATTGTAGTATTGTAACTCTAGGCGACTACGAGCGGAATTTACTGCATCGCCACGTAGTACCAAAATTGTATATCTAAACAACTATGTGCGGAATTGACTGCATCGCAATGTAACACTAGATATTCTAGAAAACTGAACAACTATGGACGAAATTTTCTGCATCGTCACGTAACGCTAAGTCTCATATAATCTGAGGGTATATACATGGGTTTCGAAACGATATTGCTTAGTGCAAAAGCACAAAACCTCTTACTTTTCAAACTCCTGAAAATTTTCTCGATTTCAAACATTTAAAAATCAAATTTGTTTTGGTTTCTCCACTTGTGAATTCCATAAGGAACTCACATGCTCAAAACTTGAATTTAGGATATGAAAATCATTTTCATTTTCCTTTAACAACAATATACAAGTTTAAAATAGAATTGAAATAGATGCAAGTGAAAGACACTTACCTTGCTCCACGTAAGCTCAAATGTCTCAACGAGCCTCTTGTGCCTTGCTCGCTTGCCTGTCACCTACATATCATTTCTTTATTATTACTTGCTTAATTACATAACTTAAAATTTAAAATAACATTTCCAAGACATTTTTTTCTATTAGCAACTCTTTACATTATAACCTTTCTGACTCGATTTTAACTCAACCGAGACTCTCTAATTTCGATTTCTTTGTAAAAGTCTTACTTTTGGACCCCTAGATCATCCTCATATGGTTTGTTTGGTCTCCGGAAGATTAAAACAAAAAGTCAACTTTTTAATTAACCCGTTTGACCCAAAAAACAGCTTAAAAACTAGCGATCGTTTCACGTCCATTCTTATTTCTAGCATCTTCTTATCGCCTAACTAAGTCACCTGTAAAGTTTCGTCGAAAAATTCTATCATTTGCTATGTCAAATCTAGGAAAAACGCCTTGTTTTGGGCACTTTTTGATGTACTTTTTCGCATCGAACGAGCGACGATGATTTTTCTTTCATATCTAAGCTCCTTTTATCGAATTATGATCAACTAAATTCATTCCATGCAATAAAAATTGTATTTACATAGTTATTTCACTTATCGACTCTCTAACGGCACTATTTTGAGCATAACTTGCGCAATTTTTATCGAAATCAATCCGTTCCAAAACCTATAGTTTTCTATGACTCCTAGGCATCATTTGAGGTGTAAAACAACCTCATATATGTCAGACTTGCACAGGTTGTCTCTATTGCATGGTTTGAGCACGAGATTCTCAAATTGCCCAAAACTAGCTCTTTAACAACTCTATCATTTCTAAATGCTTTTCTAACCTTATTCATGCTTAAATTTGAGTTCAAAACCATCTAAACTCAGAGGTTATCTACTGCTCTTCATGTCCTTAACACACACACAAACACTACTTTTTCATTTTCTACCACTCAATACACATAAAAGTGTAGAATTTTGTATACATAGCAGCTCACATCTCTTTAAATCTTAAAGTCACATAAACCCTAACCTTTTATCTTGATTTCTTGCTTAATCCTTCAAGTTCTTTCTTGCCAACTCAATTCGTTTTAGAAACCTACTCTAAAACAAGCACTAACTTCATAAATTCATCATCCAAACATATAAATCTACATACATAATTTTCCATATAAAGATCATAAAACTTACTTGATTTATAGGTTTGATTTGTTTGTTTTAATACTAGAGAACCTCCCTAGCTTAATTCCATCTTGGTTTGGCCTTGTAGGTAGATGAAAAGCACTTGAAATTGAAGACTCCAAGCTACCGTAACATTCCCTGTTTGACCGACCCTCACTTTTCTTTTTCTCCCTCTTTTGTCGTTCACTTTTTTTATTTTTTGTTTACTTTAAGTGATCATCTCCCTTTATATATGTATTGCTAACTTGAGTGAGACTAAAATGCCGTTCATTTCATCACAAAATGACCACTAATCATCTTATGGAATTTTATCCATAAAATGACACTTTGGTAACTCATGAAATAAACTAATCATGTAGTAATTAGTGCATGACAACTAATTTATATAATTGCATATTTAGTTTTTAATTTGTTATTCATTCATTGGTTCAAATTTAATGACATGGATTTTGACTTTTATTCAAGTCCATTCCATATAATACTCACACCAAAATCATAAATTAATTTGGCTTGAATTTCCTATTTCGCCCGTAATGTATTTAATAGCCATTTACAAACACCCTAATGACATTTATAAAGACGACATTGACGAAATTTAATCTTTTCATCCTTTAGTCTAGTTTTTAACACTAGGGAATCTAGAATCGAGAATGAGAACTTACAGTTAAAATGATATAAGATTCTAGTAGCAACAACATGGTCATGATTTCACTCCAAAAAATGATATAATGTTCATTTTGCTAGCAAAGCTACTAAAAAATGATCATGACTTCACTCCAAAATTTAATTTTTTAGTTACTTAAGACCATGCAAATAGAATTTATTTAGCCACCTAACACGTAATTCTATACATCATCGACACATGGATTCATGAAAATACAAATCATGTAACTTACCTAATCACAAAAATTGTTCAAATTTCGATTATATATTATGACACATAAATATTTATCATATACTATACATAACCTGTTTCTTTTAATTTAGTATGTATACTTTAGTTCTCCTTCTAGGTTATTCATTGAACTTAATTAGTTGGAAAATGTATTGTGATAATAATAAAAGATATTGGAGAAAAATATGAAGAAATCATATAATTATTTATTTAAAATAGTGATGAAGAAACCCTTACAAAGCACTATGTTTTTAGGGTTTCAGTGCAATCACAAAATTGTCTCGATTGGAGTCACGGTAAGGAAACCCTACTGTATTCTTTATAGGTTGGTCTATTCCATGTAGACATGACCACGGTTCGGTTCGGTTCCGGTTCCGGTTTCGAACCGACGGTTTCGGTTCTAAAAAAACTAGAATCGGAACCTTAACCGAAATAACACAGTTCCGGTTCGGTTCTGAAACCGACGGTTCTATAACGGTTCAGGTTCCGGTTCTATAACGGTTTCGGTTCCGGTTCTGAAACCTTTTTTTTTTAAATAATAATTTAAAATTTAAAAAGTAATATTAAATTATATTTTAAAATTAAAAAATAAATTTATACACAAATCAAATAAAATACATTACCTATCCGATTACCCATTTACCTACCCAGTGTCCCTCACTAACCCACTCTTCTCTCTCCTCTCTCTGTCTCTCTCTCTCCGATTCTCCTTCTTCTTCTTCTTTTCTATTTCTCTATTTTCTTCTCTTTCTCTCCTCTCTTCTTCTTCTTCTTCTTTTTGTTTTGTTTGTTTTCTTCACCAGCCGAACCCAGATCGGCGCCGATCTGGGTTCTGGCCGATCGATCTGGGTTCTGGGAACCCAGATCGACGTCGATCTGGGAACCCAGATCGGAGTCTGGGGGAAACCCAGACGGCGTTTGGGGGTGTTTCCCCCCAGACGCCGTCTGGGCTTCCAGATGGAAACCCAGACGCAGTCTGGGGGAAACACCCCTAGACGCCGTCTGGGTTTCCATTTGGAAACCCAGATCTGGGTTTCCAAGATGCGCGGCCACCCAGACGCCGTCTGGAAACCCAGATCTGGGTTTCCAGACGCGCGGCCAACGGTTGACTGACTTGACTCTTGTTTTTTTTTTGTTTTTTTTTAAATTTATTTAAGAATCGGAACCGAACCGGAACCGCCGGTTCAAGGCGGTTCCGTTTCCATCGGTTCTTTGAACCGGCGGTTCCGGTTCTTTTAAGGTTAGAACTGAAACCGGAACCGCTACAGTGACGGTTCCGGTTCGGTTCCCAACCGGAACCAGAACCTTATGTTCTGGTTCCGGTTCTACAGTGACGGTTCGGTTCGAACCGAACCGTGGTCATGTCTAATTCCATGTCTAGGAGCGGATCCCCGGATCACAACGCTTATGACTGATGGTCTCAATTATATCCTGGATTGATCCCTCTCAAAAGAAAAAAAAAAATGTCTCGATTGAAGGAAATATTAGATTTTATTGTTGAAGCATATGGTAATAATTATGGTCAATCAGCATTTATCATAAGAAATAATAATAATAAATAGAAATGATAACAAATTTTCACTTACCCTGATTGAGAAAGTTTGATTCAATTAGTGCTATCTAAATTCAGCATAGCATGTACTATGTAGAGCAAAATTTAATAAAAGCAAAACATTTACTTAGAAATGTAAAATAAAATAAAATAAAAACTCCACGTTATCCAATCTCTCCCATTTTCCCTCTAAGTCACTATCCTTCTTGTTAAATTTCTCGTTTTAGTTTCTTTGTTTTTCTATATATTCTTATGAATGTGATTTATTACAATAAAATTCCATTGCATTTTCAAAATTATTTTGGAACCAATATAGTTTTATAGTTTCACAATTAGATATGGTGGAGCATACCTAGAAGCTGGAAACCAGGTACTAAACTTTTACAATTAAATATTAATATGTGGCAATTACTCTATATTATGAAATTTAATTTGATTGTATTTTATGAAAAATTGAGTAGAAGATGTAAATATATTGCGAAGGAAACCATAAAAAATATATATATATATTTGGGAAAATAAAGTGGAATTCATCTCACCTTTATGGATTTTATTTATCTGACTTTTCTCAATAAATTACAGTTCTAAAACAAATTTCTTTCTCACCCACTTTTATTTTATATTTTACAACTTGACAAGTTATAATACCGGACAAAAGCTTAAAAAATTAACACTCACCTAATATAATTAATTTTTTCAATCTTTAAGGTGTTATTATTATATTACATATTTGGGACTCAATAAATTACAATACATAACAAATTATTTATAAGTTTTGAGCAATGTATTAAAAATCGAGCTGTGTTAGGCGATCGTCGACTGATCCATAATCACCCAAATCGACAATTCTAGGCTATGGCCACTTCTAGGGCCGCCAAAGTGGCCTTATTGTTTTTTTAACCTTTCATTGAAAGGCATCATTTTGGAGACCAAAATGATGGTGCTTCATGATGCATTAGGTTTAAATTAGAGATGTTAGTTTCTCCTCTTTGTTGTTCAAACCTCTTTATATATATATATATATATATATATATATCTCCAACAGCGGTGTATGGCAACTTTTTCTCTCCCATTCGCCAACAACCACTGCTTTATCTCTTTGCCACTCGCCCTTTTGCTTCTTTTAGTTGCTACTATCTCTAATTTGCTCCACCAAAAACTGCTAATACTTCTCTTCTTTTTCTTCTCTTCACAGTCACCATGTCTTCATTTCTTTTTGGATAAATTATAAAAAACCTCCAACTTTTGCAAGAAAATAAAAAATAAAAATAAAAATATATAAAAATGTAAAAACACCCCGACCTTTTGAAAATAAAAGTTTTCAAAATGATAATGGATGGTGAAATAGACGGAACTTGTAGTAGTAGGGTGCAAGACCTTTCTTTTTGAAATGTCGGGGTGTCTTTTTTATTTTCATGCCACAAAGTTAGGGTTTTTTAGAATTCACACTTTCTTTTTCTTTCAACTATTGCTTTCGTCTTTTGCTTCAAAAACTACTACCATTGCTGTTAAGAACTTAAAATTACCTACCTCATTCTCTATTTTTTTGTTTAAAAAAAAAAAATTTGATGTTTATTTTTTTGGATTTGACCATGTTTGATCAACGGTCAACAGGATAACTGTTGACCACCATTGATCAGCTTAGGCGCTAGGCTATCAATTTAGTGGTAAAAAAATGACAGTGTAAAGGTCTAAAATATGATCTGTAGCCGAAGTTGAAAAATGGCCTGCAGCATAACCAGGTCAATAGTGGCTTGTACAATCAAGGCCCGAAGTAAAAAAGTCATCCAAAATCAATTAGTTCAGTCCAAATTACAAGCCAAGACTGATAGGTAGGAAATAGTCAACCTATCACCCACCACATCGTTTTTAGCGCAAAAGTATAAGGACATACGACACAAACCAAAGCCAAACCACTAAATAGGAGAACTCATGCAAGAAGTGGGTCGTGACCATTAAGAACTCGATCGATTCGGTCGAGTTCTCGCCGCTCGATCGGGTTTCGAGCCGAAAACCCCTAGATCGGGGGGTTCAAATCAGTTCCTGTAAGAAATCGGCCCGACTCGGGACCAATTAGGCCCGACTCGAAACCAACTAGGCCCCACTCGGGCTGACTCGGCCCAGCTCGGATCGACCGAGTCGACCTTTTTTTTAATTTTTTTTTTGCCAAAACGGCATCGTTTTGGCACACCAAAACGACGCCGTTTTGGCGTCATGTATTTTACACCAGAGAACCTCAGTCAGCTCAGATCTGACCTGCTTCTTCTACATTCTGCTTCTACCCGTCGTTCTGTTTCTACCCGTCGTGCTGTTTTGAGTTCTGCTGCCACCGGTTGGTGTGCTCAAGTCTGGTCCTGCTGTCGTTGGTTGTGCGACTTCTGCTGCCGTTGTCGTCCGTTGATGTGCGACTTCTGCTGCCGCTGTCGTCGAGTGGTGTGCGATTTCTACTGCCACTGTCGTCCGTCGCTCCGCCTGCTGCAGTCGCCGTCTCCATCCGTGAGTCCACTCCTTCCGCTAGGCACCGAGTTACTGTTAGTACCATTATTTTTTTTTCAATTTTTTTTTTTTGTTTTTCATTTTGTTTTTTGTGGCTGAATCCTAAACGGTATTTTGGGTCTTATGTTTTAAGTTTTAACTACGTTGATTAATTATCGAAAATGTTATAATAGGATTTGTTTGAGAAAATAATGTATAAATTAAAAGTTATGTTTATTTGTGTTGTATATTGATATAGTGAAATAATTGTTTTGAATTTTAAGTTACGATCGAGTGCGGCATGTGTTGATAAAACGAGTGTTTTAACATATTTGATTGATTTTGTATGATATAACATAATAGTTTTCAATTTATCCTATGACGTTTTGCTCTATATTATTTGCTATATTTGTTTTCAGATAAATTTGGTTGATAATGAATGTTTATTTAAAGATAAATTTACTTGATAATTAATGTTTGTTGTATAAAAATTTTCATGCTCAAAGCTATATTTGATGATTGATAATTAAGGTTTGACCATGGGTCAACGGTTTGACCGTTGACCGATAGTCAAACCGAGTACTCGCTGCTCGCTGTCTCGTCGGTCGAATCGCGAGTAGCGAGTTTTGGAACACTGGTCGTGACACATGTACATAGAGGTTGAAGAGCCTATAAAAAGTAGCTTTTGTTGCATGGAAGCATATGAAGAATCTAATCCTAGTGAAACTCTACAAAAATTACCTCACACAAATACCAAAAGACCTAACCCAATAGTCTACTATATCCATTTTCACTAGGTTCTTTATAATAGTTGTAATAGTGGCTACAGATTTTACCCATTATAGTTTGGCACCCACCGTGGGGCACTAATAGCTTTGTGTCAAACAATCTAGTGATCATATTAACAAGACGAATTTGCTTTATGACGGAACCACATCAAGATGCGATTGTGGAAGTGTAAGTGGTCGCTTTGATGTCCCAAATAAACAGTTAAACAAAAAAGTTGCAAGTGCTGAAAACGAAGAATAAAGTGGTCAAGGTCGAGAATGTTGAATTAAATTATAGGGTAGAGCAAATGATGACCTCATTAGCTCCACATCCTAGGTTCGATATGAGAAGTCTCAATGGACCGATATTGGAAAATGCTAGATTCCCGCTTATGAACATCGACTCAGCAACAAGACATCCAATATTCCAGCTCGAAATTTTAGCCGAATAGATATGACAAATCGATAGTCAGACCCAAGGGAGAGCTGTCAAGAATCGACGCCACTTTTGAAGAAAAACAACCAGAATCCTTTGAGCAATTAGCAAGCGAGTGCAGCAGTCCATCATCAATCCCCTCTATAATGTCAATCATTTTTGTTTTATTAATTTTGATTTTTCAATTTTATTTTAATTAAATTTATTTTTATTTTAATTAAGTTTAAACCAAGATAAATAGGTTATTTACTACTCTCCATTTGTCAGAGTCACCTTTTCTAACGACAACACTAATGGACACTAACGGCTGGGTGAAAAATTGCTAATTACGAAACTGCATGAGTATTTTCTTATTATGGCAAAAGTGGGTTCTTGGAGAAATAGCCTGAAAAAGATATACTTGACCACGACTTTAAATCTAATAAAAGACATCTGTGAGCATTTCACCATCTGTCAAGATGGCCGAGTTGGTCTAAGGCGCCAGTTTCAGGTACTGGTCCGAAAGGGCATGGGTTCGAATCCCATTCTTGACAATTATTATTTTTTTTTTAAATTAATCAAAGAAACCAAACCATACGGCCAAAATTTGTCTCAACCATATCTTTTTAACAGGCAACATGAGCTCAAACAATATATAATAAAGAGCTATATAGATAGATAGATAGATAGATAGCTATATACATATATATAATCAATTAACAAGGAAACAGCAAGAATGATGGTTCTACATGTATCTTCCTGCTAACAAAATTAATCTTGCTCAATTTATTACGACACCATAGCAGCTGATCCGTTGTGATTTTGGACATGTTCAAGACCCTTGCAACCAATTTCATGTCAACTTGAGAAAAGAAGTAGAGAACTTGATCAGAAGTGTCTTCATGATGCTTTTGAAACTTTCTCAGTATGCAGTTCCCACTCCTCAATATGTCTTTGAGCTTCTTCTCCTTCTGCATTTGGAATTGAATTAGACCCCACAAGATCATGCATGCAACAATTTTTATGTATGAACGTTGTTGAATGTGTGTAACATGTTGAGAGACTTTTCGTACCTTTTGAAGACAAGTTCGAACCTGTGATAAAAGTTCTAAATCCAATGTGTCTTGTGGTTCGATCTGAGTTCCCTTACGGCTCTTTTGGACTGCTATGCTTGTATCCTTATCAGCTCGAACAAATCGCCAAAATATTCTTATTGATTCCTCCATGATCTCTACTAGCGTGTCACTTGTGATTGCGTAGTCGTCTCTCCCTTTCGTTCTAGCCTTCTTGTCCTTCAATTTGTCCTCTGCATAGTCAATGTCAGTTTCTTACAATTTTTTGCTAATAAATCAAGAAACGCGCACTCATTTGGTCACTTATGTCCAATTAATAGTTATTTATTGTACCTCTTATGACAGGAACTTGAAGAAGATTACGCAAAACACATCGGTTCTTGATGTAATTCTGGACTCTTGGTCCTTCAAAGGCTTCATTCTCTATGAATCTTTGCATAAGAACTTGAAACTGTTGAAATTCACCCGCAACTTCATTGTACTTGCGGATACCATAAGGGTCCGAGTCCCATAGCTCCAAGGATTTCTCATATTGCCAGTGAAGAATTTCCCACGAAAGGCACAATTGTCCAACATACACGACTTCCAAATCACTATGTAATTCGTCAATGAACTTTTCCATCGGGTCCAATTCGGATTTTTTCCGCTTGCTTAGCAGGAAATTTTGCGGAAAAAGGGATGTCATCCCTGGAGTTGTAGGTTTCAGACTTGAAATTGATTGAAGTGGGTCCTTTGACTGCAGAAAACCTGTAGATTTCCATGAACCAAATGAAAAAGTACCATAAAAGCATAAAGCATACAAATAACTAGTCTCACCATATGCATCATCACAACCCCAAAAGTCAGTGAAATCGTGCACATAACCTTTTTCAACTTGTTTTGCACCATTAAAGAAATTTTGTCACAATAGATACACAAATCATAGAAAATTGTTTCAACATTATTTTAGATCCCAGAAAGAACCAAAATTTAGGTGGTAAAGCCATTCCATAGTAAGATAATGTGTTAAATGATCTGATGGGTGGCCAAGTTTGAAAGTTAAAGTTGGTTGGATGACAGTGAAAAGCATGGAAATGAACCTTCAACTAACTAAACAAGTAGTCACAACCTTTAAAATATTGTTCAAGTTGGAGATAAATAAATGTAAACAACTTTTACAGGAAAAAGCAAAAAAAAAAAAAAAACTATTTAACATTGCAAAAAAGTGTATAATGTTCTTGTGTATGCATTTGATGATTGTAGAAAAGTGATTTTAATCCTCTCACCTTCCCCAACAAAAAAATCCCAAATCATTTAAACTAGTGTTGTAATGTGAAATAACTATTCTCCTTCCTAGTTATGTAATTATTACTCTAAATCTTCTACTTTTTATGTACCTAACTAATTGAATTCACTATAGGGGCCTATCGCACGATCATCAACAGAACATGTTTTTACAAAACAAAATTGCTGATAATGAGAACTAATAGAGATTATAATCATGATTAGATATGAAAACAAGAAAAACTTACCTATTGCATACATCTTCTGGTAGTTGAAGATGTCGAATTTCCTCATACGTTCGCGGTAACTCTTGTAGAATTTGTGAAGCTCACCCATTGTGTCTTCGTGATGGAATTTGTTGTCATCAATCTTCCAAGGCTTCAAATCTTCCATTATCTTTGGGGACTCAGACTCTTCTAGGATTGTTGGCAGACCTATAGCCCTCACCTTTTTCAGCTCCATTTTTAGTTGGTCAATCAAATCCTGATGCTCCCACAATGTCTCCAGTCCATTTGCATCCTCAGAATCCACAGCACCAGATGAGTTCTCCATGTTGGACTTGTCGGTAACTTTGGCACCAGAATTTTCACTCATGGACTCATTTTTGGTGTCATGAAAATCACTCTCAGACAACATTTCTTTCTCTTCAGTGCTTGAATTATTCAAGTTGGACTCTTCCACTTCTTCATTTCCATTCTCACAGTCCAAGTCTCTCAAAGCATCAAGCTCGAACGCCTCCTCAAAATCTCTATCCGACAAGAAACCATCGTTGGTTGAGCCCAAAAAGGGACTCACAGCCGAGAACTCATTGCTTGAAGTAATCGAATCCGAGTCAGAATCCAAAGCTACAAAGTCCTTTCCCAATAGAAACTGATCATCCTGATCACACCCCTCATTTTTCTCCTCCTCCTCCTCCTCACCAACTGCGTCTTCATTGGAACCTGAAAACAACTCTTTCACTCTAAAGCTCACATCTTCAGGTTCTTCAAGGAAACCACTCAAACATTTCTCTGGCTTGAACTCGTACTTGTTAGTAGTTGTTGATGAGACTGAATCCAAATTCTCCTTGTAAATCTGAAACTCGAATTTGAATATAAACTTCGGAGTCTCATCTTCATCAGTATCTGTCTTTTCAGGTTTTGGTAGGTCAAATTCAGCTTCAGGATTCATTGGAGTAGAATCAAGTTGATTGTTTTCCGGCAGAGGAACTGTCAAGCTATTTGAATCGCTCTCACAACAACAACTCTCATGTGTCTCAACTCTGTCAAAATTTATAGACTAAAACTCAACAAATGCAAACAGTGAAAACATTATAATTTAAAAAAAAAAAGTGCAAGTTACTGATTTTACCTGTAAAAGAACTTGCAAATGAGAGAAAACAGAGCAAGAAACAGAGTGGAGACAGAGACAGAGAAAGCTCCACCGAAAAGAACCATCTTTTGATAGAGAAAACCAAACCCAGATAGCATATTTGAACAAAAAGTCCTTCAAAGGAACCATCAATATAGAAAACCTATCAATCATCAACCAACTAGGTGACTCATTTATTCATTTTGAAGCAAAAAAGAAGAGAAAACAGAGGAAGCTAGTTACAGTTCATGGAGAGTTCTGATTTCAAAATTGAAAAATCCATGCAAGAATGGACAATTCACCGGTTAAAAACATCGAGCGGCATTGAATATGATCCGAGAGAAGTTGAAATGGGACCTAATTAGGGGGAGGAGAGAAAAGAACATATGAGCGAACTGGGGTGGTGTGAATTAGAGCTAATCCTTGGGTTGCTTAGAGCCATGGAATTCTCAGCACCGTTATTCGATACATCGTACAATTACGTATCAAGATTTAGATTTTCTTCTGTTGAACTGTCTCTCCTCTCTTCTATTTGGTATTCTAAGTTTTCAATATATATATATATATATCAAATAAAATATATTTTCGGTTAAATTGAAGTTTAATTTTTTTAATCTTTTATTTTTTTAACACTATGGCCTTATGCATTAAATGACTGCCGAAACCTACTCGATATAGATGAAAGGGTTACCGAGACATATAAAAATTAATCAATGATAGTGTGATCAGAATAATTACACTCATAATAAAGGATATCAATTTTTTTTTTTCAATTTTTTTAACATTAATACTTTCATATTAGAGAATTATCATAATTTAATCAATATACATTCGATCACCAATAGAGACCTAATGAAACCCAAATCATTACTCCCATAATCGAAAGATCGTAATTTTATTGATAACATAATTAAGATGATTACTCTTACAATCAAGAGATAATAACTCTTAAAGATATATCAAATTTAATAGCGTGGTATATATGATTATTTTCATAATTAAGAAATGACAACTCTCAAGACTTGTTGAGATTGATTATTAATGGTATAATTCGAATAACTATTTTTATAATTAAGAGCTAATAAGAGTAAACTCATATTTAATAGATAATGACGAGATTTACACTATTAATTTCTTAGAGTCAAAGAAAACTATTCAACTACTACGAAGGATGTATAGCGTGGATTAGTTGACTTTTTCAACTACATATATATATATATATATAATTTTTTACATGAAAATATTGAATTACTGATTTGTTTGACACGTTAAAAATCAGTTAAGGGTGTGCGAGATTTCCGATGTATATAATATTTAAGTTGGCGATTAATTTAGGTCAGCTTGATATAATTAGTGGGAAGAAAATTTTGACTGGTTTTGGTCATACCAAAAAACCAGTGTTCATTTTCTTGAGTGATTTAGGGTCGGTGGAGGTGACTTATCAAAGGCAGAGACTTGCTGGTCAAATTACGTGTTGTTTATTGACAATGAAAAATTTAAATATGTTAAGAATATGAAAACAAAATTAACGTGAACATGTGATTAAATGATACCAACAAAAAAAAAAACGATGAATAAATAACAATTTAATAAAGAATTAATTCAGACACTTACTATTTGTAAGGTTCATATAGAGTAAAGAAATATCATTTTATGTATCAAAAAAGAAACATCTTGAATTTGCATGGCTAATATATCTAAATTTTACCAAAAGTGTGATCAAGGGCTTTTTCCTATTTTACAAAAATAAAAGTAAAATCAGTTACTTTTCATAAAATTTGACTTGAATAAATGGTAACATGAGTGATTTCGCATCGGTCAAAACCTCTTTGATTTTTTTCAAAAATCTTATTTTAAAATTCACAAAAGAAAAATAATTCTAGAACTTTTCAAAAATCTGATTAGATTTTGTCAAAAACTATCAACCATAAAAATAGGTTTTTGACTATTTTTAAAGTAATGGATATTGGTTTGTCCTTGAACCTAGAAATTAAAAAATGCCAACGATACTTTTATTTTCCTTTCAAGAAAGAAGAAAGAGGAGATGGACACTTAAACATCAACTAAACAGACAATACTTTATATGAATTCATTATAAAAAAGCTAGTGCTTCATGTTTATGGAAATATATATTGTTTCGGCTTGGAAAAGACGTCAATTAGAACGCTTTTTATGTGATAGAAGTGGCTTTTTGATGGGCACACTACAACACAATACCTAATTAGTGCACCCTTCTAAAAGAATCACTATCATCAAATATATAATTACATTAAAAAGGGGTAATACTTAATGGTTGGACCCCTTACACGCTACCCCTTAACAGGATTAGTTGAGTATCTCGCTCAACTCTAGGAGGTCAAGGATTCGAGTCTCATTGTTGTTTAATTAAAACATAATATGTTGATGTGAGTCTTCTCTTGATAGGAATAACCGTCTTCTAATTACAAAAATAGTCATTCGGATCGCGTTATCATTGTCTGATCTCGACAATCTTTTGATCCTTGAAGTATTAATGTTAAAAAAAATTAAATAAATAAATAATAAATAAGTTGGACCCCCGTAATCTTAACATCATAGACTTTCTTGCATTATTGAAAGCAATTGAGGGCATTATTTGCCCTTACTTTAATGCAGTGAGGCCTTTCAGTCTAGGAAAACAAACACAATAAATTTATGGGTAGGGGTTGAATTCTGGTGTTCAAAGCCCCAAACTAATTGCCTCTAAAGTCCCTATATAGTCAGGGGGTACGGAGAAGCTATTAGAAAAATACATAAAATGCAGACGGAGTTTCCTACATGCAGTAAAAGTTTGTTCTAAACAAACTATGAAAAAAAAAAAAAAATTGATACCAATTCATAAAACTATCATAAGATATTGAGATCAATTCTATTCTCATAAATAAAAGATAATTATTCTCATAATCATGAATGAAAAATTATTACTTTTATAATAAAAAAAAAAAATACTCTTACAAGTTGTAATATGAATTCAGTGATAATTGAATCTCTTTTAAAAGATTGAGAGATATAGAACTACTTATATTAAGAGATTATGTGTAAAACATATGTATCTAAAAACTAGGTTTGAAGGTTTGCATTAATATAATGCAAACGAACTTATTACAAGCAATATTATTTAGTCAAATGTGATTTCATTGCTTTGCTTTTTTAGTAAAAGGAAATTTTGCTTGCCCATTCAATTTCATCTGTCTCTCCAAACTAATCCCTATAGACTAAACCAAGAGATGTAAAGGGTGATTAAGTTTCCAACCACCACCCTAACAATAGTTTTGTACCATGTCTACCTCTCTCTCTCTCCCTCTCTCCCCGACATACACATTTAATCCACACACCAGCATACATTGTGCATGGTTATGAAGATAATATTTCACATTTGTCTTTCCTCAGCAACAAAAAAAATAAAATAAAATAACTAAAATGATTCTAAACCCTACCTAATTCTTCCCACTCTTCAAATCACATGGGTTAAAAGACACAACATACAGTGGCACATTTCTAAGCATTCATATTTCCTTTACAATTTCTAGACTCAGAAAAAGAAAAACCTAAATTTTGTTCTATATATTGAACCAGTCAAAAGACTCAACACACACCTAGCTGACTTTTCATTCTTTTGTATGTGAAACTGCATGACTTATAGATTTTGAGGAGTGAAGTTTTTAACGCTAAAGAAAATATGTTTTGAGCTTCTTTAGAAACTTTTCATATATTTTGTTGAGTACCTATATATATCTAACAACAAGCCTAGTCCCAGCCAATAACATGCCACAAATTAAATATGATACATTTTGAATCAATTGTCCATCGGAATGAGCAAATTGATAGTCTAGAATCAAGCCAATGAATTATTGACCTAACCTTAACCTAAGTAAATCCAAACAAGAATGTTCGAACATGTCGAAATATCTAAACTCAAATTACTGAAATAACTTAAATCCAATCCAAGCAAACCCCAAAGCAAATTCTAAGAATAAGTCAAAATAACATGTGATAATTACCTAACAATTTTATTAATTCTTAAAACAAACTCATAACATTTTAACATATATTAAACTCAAAGTCTCATGAATATTTATAGTCTTACAATTCTTAATGGATAAATCATTTTTAAAAAACAAAAGGAAATAGTACCAAACTATAAATGAAATAATATCAAATAATTAATGGGAACTTAAAAGAAAATAAAATCTAAATCTAAAAGGAAATAATTAATATCAATTCCTAAAAGGAAATAATATTAAATCCTAAATGAAAATAAATCTAAATTAATAAAATTGCTAAATTAAATTCTTCCTATTCAACAAATCCGAATCCAGCTGAAACTGCATCAAGTTTGACTTGTTCCTTTTCTAGTTGGATTGACGAAAGTTCTCATCATATTTGTAACAATTTTATTGAGGTAGAATAACAAGCATTTTTATATTTATAAATAATTACTTAAATATAGTATTTAAAACTTATATTGATGAAATTTATAATACGTTAATGATTCTTAATTTTTTTAAGATCTCTTAGTATTGCAGAGGAATCCATTTTCTTATGATTATTAAAAGAGTGTAGGAATATGCACGACCACAAGGCTGAGATCCTTAAGGGTGTTATTTGATTTTCTTAATCTTTAATCAAATAGCACGTAATCTCACTAATATCAAAAAGCTTTTAAAATGAGCTAAAGTATTATAGGATAAAACGTGGTTATTATCATATTAAGCCAATTAGATTCTTTTATTCCAGGTAGTCATTTTCAGCCGGTAGATTGATTAAGGAGGACAACCGTGTACCATATCTATATTTTATTGAACTAGAATATGATATTGATTTTGCCAGTAACATATGAATCATAAAATGTTCTTCTAACATAGAAAAACAAACTTGATCAATGTTTTCAAACAAAAATTGTGGGAAAAACATGCTTCACAACAACCCCATGATTTACCAAAAGTCAGAAAAAACTTTGAACCGAAGTGCAATGAAATATTTGTATAATGCTTTTTCGAAGCTTTGGTATGTAAAGTATTGACAACCCCCTACGTCAGT
The DNA here is from genome assembly GCA_022984855.1 of Dimocarpus longan. Lineage (NCBI taxonomy): Eukaryota > Viridiplantae > Streptophyta > Magnoliopsida > Sapindales > Sapindaceae > Dimocarpus > Dimocarpus longan. The sequence goes on from CM041026.1 coordinate 4,501,034, forward strand.
CTCCAACTGCTCTTATTCAAGAGAGTCATAGTAAAATTTGAAAGTACGTGCGTCCATTAAGTATAAACATTATAAAATTATTAGATTTTATATATATATATATATATATGTTATGAAACATGGTCTAAAAGCAATGAATATAAAACAATAATCAAATAAGAGAGAATAAACAAAAGTAGAGAGAAAGAGAGAAAATAATTCAATTGATGTGTATTTTCAATGGTTACAAAATAGGCCTATTTATAGGCAAATTGGAGAATCATTTCCATAATTGAATATCAACAAATAAAGTAAAGAATATTATCAAAAAGGAAGTGGTGTTAAGACCATATATTTATAACACTCCCCCTTGGACGTACACCACTTGGTAATATTCTTCGAGATTCTTAGACGTGCCAAAATACTGCCTCATTAAAAACCTTACCAGTAAAACCCAGTGGGACAAAACCTGGTTAAGGGAAAAAGAGTGCAGTGCACATATGTCCAAAGAAGATTCTCCTCCTGAAAATTATAAACTATCGCTCTTGCAGTTTGTGAAATCGACGTATACCAATACCATATACCATCTTCTTGAAAGTTGATGTTGGTAAAGACTTAGTAAATAAATCTGCAAGATTATTTATAGAACGTATCTGTCTTACATCAATTTGTCGACTTTCTTGGAGTTCATGAGTGTAAAAGAATTTTGGTGATATATGCTTCGTTCTGTCCCCTTTGATGTATCCTCCTTTAATTTATGCAATGCAAGCAGCATTATCTTCATATATCACTGTTGGTGAATTTGTAACTGAAGGCAATTTACAAGTACTTTGGATGTGTTGAATAACAAACTTCAACCATACACATTCTCTACTTGCTTCATGAAGTGCAAAGATCTCAGAATGATTGGATGATGTGGTAACAACAGTTTGCTCGATAGAACACCATGAAATTGCTGTGTCATTATATGTGAAAACATATCCAGTTTGTGAATGTGATTTATGAGGATCAGAGAGATAACCAGCATCAGCATAACCAATAAGACCAGAACCATTTGTTGTCATTGAATAGAATAAACTCAAGTCTGTAGTTCCTCGAAGATATCGAAAAATATGTTTGATTCCGTTCCAGTGTCTTTGAGTTGGTGCAGAACTAAACCTTACCAAAAGATTTACCGAAAATGCAATATCTGGTCTCGTGCATTGTGCCAAATATAATAAAGCACCAATGACATTCAAATATGGTACTTCTGGACCAAGTATCTTTTCACCATCATCTTTCGGTCGAAATGGATCTTTCTTTGGGTCCAAAGATTGGACAACCATGGGAGTACTTAAGGGATGAGTCTTATCCATGTTGAATCTTTTTAGGATTTTTTCAACATAGGCTGATTGATGGACTAACATTCCCTCTTATTTGTACTCGATCTCTAGACCGAGACAATATTTTGTTTTTCCCAAATCTTTCATCTCAAATTCTCTTTTCAAATATTTAGCAGTTTTTAGGAGCTCTTCAGGAGTTCCAATTTAATTTATGTCATCGACATATACTGCTATAATTACAAATCCAGATTCTGATTTCTTTATGAATATACATGGACATATAGATCATCAATATATCATTCTTTTGTGAGGTATTCACTAAGACGATTATATGATATCCATCTGGATTGCTTTAAGTCATATAAAGATCATTGTAACTTTATTGAAAACAAGTTACGAGAATTTGAATTATATGTATCAGACATTTTAAATCCTTCAGGGATTTTTATGTATACATTGGTATCTAATGACCCATGTAAATATGTCATTATCATATCCATAAGACACATTTAAAGTCTTTTGGAAACTGCCAAACTAATTAAAAATCAAAACGTAATTGTATCCATCACAGGTGAATACGTTTCATCATAATCAATGTCAAGTCTTTATGAGAAACCATGTGCGACAAGTCGTGCTTTATATCTTATGACTTCATTTTTTTCATTACGTTTTCTAACAAATACCCATTTATACCCAACGGGTTTGACATCTTTAGGTGTCTGGACTATTGGTCCAAATACTTCACGTTTGGCTAATGAAGTCAATTCTGTTTGAATTGCTTCTTTCCACTTAGGCCAATCATGCCTTTGTTGACATTCAGAGATGCTGTGTGGTTCATGATCATCATTTATTATCTCAGTAGCTACTGCATATGCAAACAAATTGTCAACAATTATTTTATCACGACTCCACAATTCTCTTGCATAATTTATGCAAATTTCTGAATTTTCAAGATTTTGTATCTCTTCAGGAGATTGTACCACTTCTGGGGCACTAGCCTCTACAAGGGCTATTAATTCTCATCATATGAAATTAACTATGAGACAATTTATTTTCACATTATTAATATTAGGTTTCTGCAGTAAACCTTTGAAATATAATTATATCTCACTGTCTCAATTTTCATATGAGTAATTATTTCGATCAAAACATATGATGTCTTCAAACATCCAATAAGTATAGCTCTGCTTTTGTTTTGATCAATAACTTTTATGTCGACATTTATCCATAATATATTATTCAATATCCTTACCATTTTTCTGTAATATGCAGAAAAATATAAGATCTTAATTTTCTTTAAGTTTTCAGTACACATGCCTTTTCAGAGACTACTGTAAACTTTCACATATTCTTAGGACAAACTATATAGTTTGCGCACATGGACTTTTCCATATGTAATTAAGATCCCTTTTGAGCTTTATAGGGGGAGATTTAAAGAGTTCTATCTCTTCAAAAACATTTAAGTCTTCAGGAGTTATATGATGAGGATTATACACAACTCGAGCGTGATCTTTAAAATGATCATGATATTTTATTATTCACTTCAGGGAATAATAACTTTACAAAACGAATGATTTATTTGTTGTCATTTACATAAATTATTCTTCAGGAACAATCACCCGGGTTAATATATTGGCAATGAGTATAAAATTATTCGGCTATACAATTTTCAAGTAAACGATTATTTGAACTTCAAGTTCATTTTACTTATACAATAATCGTCATAATGAATTATGCATGTCAATTATAATTTCACGTCGTTAAATTTTCTAATTCTTTTTCTCCCCCTAACGACGGAAAAATTTATTTATTGACATCATAAATTTATTTGCATCATCATAATGTCCTTCTGGGACTATACTGTCTTACTATCCTTCAGGGATATATTAGACTATCATATTATTCTTCAATGACTAAAATGTCACATAGTGTCCTTCAGGGACCAAACACATAGTGTCATTCAGGGACATTTATTAGATAAGAATCTTCAGATTCTATAATAACAGTCATCGTAAAATATGCTTCTGGCATATGACAGTATGAATTCCACTTCAGGTGGATAAAATTTATATGATCATCAAGGCTTTACTGACCATAATCATCGTCATGACTATCAGATGATTTAACATTCACTTAAGGGAATGATATTAATCAATTTAGCCATGCAAGATAAATGTTTTTTCACCTCATAATCATTAACATTGCTACTTCAGGAGCAATTTTGAAGTATAAATTATTTCAATCATCTGACTTCATTTATTTCACCAAAATATATAAATCGTAATCATAGTGAATTAATGAACAATTTCTCAAAATACAATTACGACGAATTGTAACAAATATTTAATAACCAAATAAGGTATAAGAAAATATATGTCATGTACCTTATTTCGCATCTTACTTTGAGGAGCGAAAATAACACAACCTTAATCATCGCCTCTATCTGGTTTTCACATCTCGATGCATTGAAATTTATGAACAGAAAATATAATACTTTAACGTATTTATAAATTTTACGATTTATATCCTGAAATCATGAACAAAAGTTAGAATAAAAAATCTTCAAGTCTCTACTCAATTTCGATGAGGAGACATATCTACATACTTGAGTTCGAGACGAGTTCTTTTCGTATCAAATTCGAATTGATTTTTTTCAATTTTTTTCATTCACAATTTTGAAACTTCTAGTTCCAAAATCTAGATTATAATCTATAATTAAAGTAAGGATCTGAAACTTCAAGTTTTAAGATCCAAATAAATACTTATAATAAATTTATTTAGAATCTGAAACTTCTGGTTCAGATTTAGAATACAAAAATTCGGATTCAAATCGTTTATCAAGAATCCAATCAATTAAAACGAATTTGATGGAACCATTATGTCTTCGATATGATCCATGGTCCCTTTTTGAGGTAACATTGGCTTCTGGCAATGCTGAGGAACCAGTTGAGCGTAGATAATGATTTTTCAATAACAGCTCATTATTTTATTCTGTAACTAAAAGACATGATATTAGCTCAGAATATTTTATAAACCGACGCTCTCGATATTGCTGCTGCAGGAGCAAATTCGAGGCATGAAACGTAGAGAAAGTTTTCTCTAATAAATCTGCATCGGTTAATTTTTCACCACATAACTCAAGCTCTGAAGTGATGTAAAAAAGAGCAGTATTATAGTCGGCAATAGACTTATAATCTTGTAGTCTCAAGTGATGCCAATTGTATTGAGCTCTAGGGAGAACAACAGTCTTTAAATGATCATATCGATCTTTCAAATTTTTCTATAAAGTCAACGGATCTTTCACCGTGAGATACTGAGTTTTCAAACTCTCATGCAAATGACGGCGGATAAAAATTATCGCCGTAGCCTTATATTGGGCAGCTACTGTATTGTTCTCTTTAATAGTATCAACCAAATTCATTGATTGTAACTTCAGCTCAATATTAAGAATCCATGATTAATAATTTTTTTCAGTAATGTCAAGCACATTGAATTCAGATTTGGTGGAATTCGACATCTCCAAAATGCTAAAGAGATAAAAACAATAAATAATTAATATTGATGTGAATAATGAAATAATATAGATTAATTCCACAATTCATATAAATTTCAACATGATGTTATAAATATATATATGTGAGTTCGTAGCCATAAATTAAACAAACGAATGTCAAAGAAAAATAGGAAAAATTATTTCGACTGTGTATGGTATAAAAAGATATAAATAACAATTCAAATATTGCATATCCCATCATGGCAATTTCTGATAAAATAAGAATATTAAATCAATGCATATTTCAATGGTAGGCAATAGTTAATGAATGAGATTAAAATATAAAATATTTCCTATTTTTCATAGACATATATAAATACATATGCTACAATATATTATTTGAATGTAAAAACTTCTGGTTTTAGATCATTATAGAAAATTTTAGAACTTCTGGTTCTAAAATATCTCGGAAACTTCAGGTTCCAAGAATTATATATATTCACATCATAAGAAATATAACAAAAATCAAATAAAAGCAAGAATGATAACACTACTTCAAATAATATATTATAGTAACAGAATTATTTGAAGAAAATAGTAGAAAGTAGATCATATGAATGAAATCTCTCATACTATGTTATTTGAATCAGATAGTAGAAAGTAGATCATATGAATGAAGTCTCTCATACTATGTTATTTGAATCAGATAGTAGAAAGTAGATCATATGAATGAAATCTCTCATTTTATGTTATTTGAATCAGATAGTACGAAGTAGATCATATGAATGAAATCTCTCATATTATGTTATTTGAATCAGATAGTAGGAAGTAGATCATATGAATGAAATCTCTCATACTAGACTCGTGCTGATAACGTGTTATAAAACATGACCTAAAAGCAATGAATATAAAACAATAATCAAATAAGAGAGAATAAACAAAAGTATGAGAGAAAGAGAGAAAATAATTCAATTGATGTATATTTTCAATGGTTACAAAATAGGCCTATTTATAGGCAAATTAGAGAATCATTTCCATAATTGAATATCAACAAATAAGGTAAAAAATATTATCAAAAAGGAAGTGGTGTTAAGACCATATATTTATAACAATATATATATATATATATATATAAACATAGTTGTTTTAAATTACTATAAATATTTTTTCTTTGAAAAAAAAAATGTATCACTGCTAGAAGTGACTCGAAGTTAAGTACTGTCAAGCTAAATAAACGTACACTCATATTAAGAGTGAGATTCCAAACACTTTTTCATAAAGATTTTTTTTTTTTTTAATTTACTAGCACCAAGTCGGATTACTGTTTGAACTGAGATAGGACTCAAAAGTATGACTCGGATCTCTACTCCCAAAAATGAAAAAGGACGATCCACTTAGCATGGAAAAATTACCCACATATCAAGTGGGAGGTGCATTCGAACCAAACACTTAAGGTTTGGTGAGAGATAGACTTATACCATCGAGTCACCCTTACTTTCCGCCTTTTTATAAGGATTTCAATTCTATAACGTTATAGAGTACTTTTGTAATGTGATATTCGGGATCCTACATGTAAAAAGTGAGCACACTTACACACTTAATAAGTGTTTTATGTTCTAGAATGTATGAATAGTCACAATATAAGCTCAATTTTTTTAAAACTTATTCATTATTATATAATGTAAAACTCAATTAGAAACCAAATCTCACAACTGCTATGACTCTAGTGTGAGTAAGTTAATATTTCTATATAATAACATTAAGCTAACTAATGCTCATAATAAGTCAAATGTAATAATATCAATTAGACATGGAAGAAATAGTTGGTTAAATACTAATTGCCTCGTGTCATGACTCATTATTCATGCACAACTGGAAAACAATGGCACAGCTCCTCTGGGAATTAGTTCGAATATCGGCAAGAAGAAAATTTGACAAAATTCACAAGACTTTTTATACATGAAATAATTACTCTATTTTCTCACTTTCTCTAAACAATGTATTCTTCTAGAATTAGATGTTTAATTAATATCATATCATAACCCAAAATGAGATTGAAAAAATTCCATTCACCTTCTCTTCTACTTAATTATCTTCCAACCTAATTAATTAATGTCGAAAATAGATAAAGAATCTACAATCATTTACATTTTCTAAAAGAATGTAATATGAATTTTAGAATCAATACCATTTCCAAAATAAAAAATCATTGAGAGAGAAAACCAACTTAATTTCTAATGTTTTATTATAATGTGTACAAAAACTAATTGGAAATAATTAATCCTCGATCATCTTTTCAATAAAACTTGAATAGTATCTCAGTGGTTAATGACATCATCTGTGACCTTGGCAAGATCACGAGTTCTACACCAATCTCAATAAGTGGGGAAGCAACCCATACCTAAAGTGGGGGAGAAGCCCATAATTTTTTTGGGTGATAGGTGTAGAACTCGTGATCATGAGTGGATGTCTTTAACCATTGAGACAATGCACAAGTTTTATTGAAAAGATTATCAAATACGAATTAATTAGCAGTTGAATGGGAGAACTAACCTTTATGTGTAGGGTTTACGGAGGTTGATTCTTAATAGTCATTCAGAGTTAAACCTTCTTACCCTTATTAAGATTCCTAAAATATACTCTAATAGAAGATATAATATTAAGTGAAAAATACCAAAAATAGCCACTTCAATAAGATAAAATATATTTTTAACCCCAAACTTAAAAACATTTTCATTTCAGCCTCTCAAACAAATAAATTACATCCTATGCCCAAGATACCAAAATTACCCCTAACATAAAATTACGAAATTACCACTAATTTCAATTTTTTTTTTTTAAAAAAAACGGAAAGCGGAAATTATGCAACTGCCCACCCTACATAAATTGAAAACTCGGTGTAAAAATGGAAGATTATCGGTCTCTGTCGCCCGACGCACCCCGATCACCTAGTTCAACGATCTCCGACCACCGTACGCCGTCGTCGTCGTTCTGTAAGCACCGTACACCACCGGCGAGAACGTCTTCCTCACCCATTACGACTGGTAAGCCGTTTTGACTCTCCGTTTTCAAAATTTGTATGACTTTTTCAATTTTTTGCCATTTGTAGATTTGATTAGTATTTTTACATGTTGGGCATTCATGATAAAGGTCATATTATGTTGTATTTGATTAAAATCTGCTTGGATTTGAACTGCATATAAAGATTTGGTAGATATATGATCTGAGAAAATGATCGATTTATGTGTGACCATATAACCCGACGTCGGTTTACGTGAGCCAACAAAAGCCGAATCGGCTTACACTGGATACTACATCGACGGCGACTTACATTTTCACACATATACTAATAACGGCTTACGTTACAACTAAACCCGACGTCGGTGTATGATATTAGTATTATATACCGACGTCGGTTAAATTAATTTGTTTAATTTTAATTTGTTAAAATTTAATTTGTTAATTAATTAATTTGTTAAATTAATTTGTTAATTAATTAATTTGTTTAATTTGTTAATTTTTTTAATTTTAATTTGTTAATTAATTAATTTGTTAATTTTAATTTGTTAATAAATTAATTTGTTTAATTTTAATTTGTTAATTAATTAATTTGTTTAATTAATTTGTTTAATTTTAATTAGTTAATTAATTAATTTGTTTAATTTGTTAATTAATTAATTTGTTCAATTTTAATTTGTTAAATTAATTTTTTTAATTTGTTAATTTGTTTAATTTTAATTTGTTAATTAATTAATTTGTTTAATTTTAATTTGTTAATTAATTAATTTTTTAAATTAATGTTTAATTTTAATTTGTTAATTAATTCGTTTAATTTGTTAATTTGTTTAATTTTAATTTGTTAATTAATTAATTTGTTTAATTTTAATTTTTTAATTAATTAATTTTTTAAATTAATGTTTAATTTTAATTTGTTAATTAATTCGTTTAATTTGTTAATTTGTTTAATTTTAATTTTTTAATTAATTAATTTGTTAAATTAATTTATTTAATTTTAATTTGTGAAGTAATCAATTCGTTAAATCAATTTGTTTAATTTTAATTTGTTAATTAATTAATTTGTTCAATTTTAATTTGCTGATTAATTAATTTGTTTAATTTTAATTTTTTGATTAATTTGTTAAATTATTTAACAAACAAATTATTTGTTGCTTTTCTTGTTAATTAATTTGTTTAATTTGATCATATAATTATTCGTTGCTTTTCTTGCCTACAGATGGAATTCAATTATAGGCATCCGGTGTAACATATTCCAGAAAAATCATTAGGGAGTACACATAATAGTATGAAGACTATTGGTGAGTTAAATGTATTTCTGCATCAGAGGCAGCTGCTAGACAGGTTTAAGGCAGAGAGTTCGATCTCGTATTTTTTAAAAATGAACGGTAAAGAGCTGCTAGTCACTTCCCTTATGCTAAACATCCTTGCTAGAGAGTTAGTAAATTATCCTAATTCACAACCTGATGAGATGTGGTTCGAAATTGGGGAAAGACCATATAGGTTTGGAAAGCAGGAGTTTTTATTAGTGACAGGATTGCAGTTTGATTATCTCGACCTACAAGTACTTAAGAGAAAGCAAGAAAACGAGAATAGTTTGTTGTGGCGACTTTTTAAAGGAGTATCGCCAATATTAAGTGAAATTATGCAAATGTTAAGGGTCCAAGGGGATACCATAAGCGATGAGGATGTCTTGAAGTTAAGTAATATAGTCATCGCTTACAATTTATTTTACGGCTATGATAATCGATCTAGGATGGACGGTTATTTGTGGGTCCTGATAGAGGATATTAATATGTGGAATAAGTTCCTCTTTGGTACAGTCGGCTACAGCAGGCTTATAGAGAGCCTTCGTCGTGCGCTTGATAAGGATCGGCTTATGACTGGCCGCAACATTAATTTGTATGGCTTTATTTGGGCTTTTCAGGTACGATATTTAGTATAATCTCTTGATAATTAATGAAAATTGTTTAATGTTTATATATATATATTAATTAAATGTTTATCATTTTTTTTTAATTGAATGAAAATTACAGTAGTGACCGGTGGAAATGTTTCCGTAGCTGGAAAAAAGGGTAGGATCCAAAGTCATAGGCGGCGACATGGTATTGCCACGGTGTGTGAATTGGTTGTATAATAACAGAAAGCAAATACGTTGGTCGAATGAGCTGATTCGTATAAGTATCTAAATGTTTTACATTTATTTCTATTTATTGACTATTATTTTTTGTAATGATAATATTAAGTATATTATATATTTTTGTAGTTAATAGGAGGGAATAGTACCCTTGAGCCCACTGCTGTGGAGAAAGAAATGGATTACTGGAAGTCCTTCAACCCTAAACACCTAATTAGGGAGAATGCCTATAAAGTAGGAGGTGGAGGGGGTGTTGATGAAGATACAGATGATGATTCTGATAACCGGGAGAGCGAGATAAAGTCGAATAGGAAGGTAGAGGGTGAAAGGGAGTTAGCTGGTGAAAAGGAGGAAGAAGAGGAGGAGGAGGAGGAGGAAGAAGGGGAGGAGGAGGATCCGCAACAGCATGATTATCACATCCCAAGCCCACGAGCCGACTCAGAGAGTACATATTCGGAGGGAATGACCAAAAGAGTACATGAGTTTAGACGAGGCGAGGATCAGCACGATGACACTACAGTCCCACGTGGTCCCCGTATGGTCGCTGGAACCTCTCAAAGTCAGGTGCGAACTTTGTATGATTATACTACTGTATACATTTTATTCTTACCTGATAATTGATTTAATTTATAATATTATTTAAATAATTTTACAGGAGCCTTAGACGAATGTAGGGAAGATTATAGCCTTGTTGGAGTCTATTTTGAAGACATAACAAGAGCAAAATCAGAGGTTAAGTAGGATCGAGAGGATACTGGAAATCCGTATGCCTCCAGATGCCGGGAATGACCCGAATGACAGTGATGATGATGATGATGATGATATTGATAGTTATATTCGTGATGAGCACATCTATGGGTCTTTAGCAGGAAAAAGAGCATCATCAGCGAAAATATCTCCATAAAAGAAAAAACACATCAGTCAGTAGACGCTTCACCACCGCATCTTGATCCACAGCAGCACGATGGGAGTGAGCCGGTAAATTTAGAATTTATTTTGTATTTTAGTTTAATTTTTAAAATCATTATAACTTTTGATGTTCTGTAACTTGTGAAGGTCCAGGACATAGCATCGCAGCTGCTTGAGAAGGTCGAGGGCCCATATCTCCATGAGGACCTACCACCCTATCAGGATCCCGAACATCAGGCTGAGAGTGACTAAGTAAATTTGTAATTTATTTTGTGTTTTAGAATATTTTGTCAAATTATTATAAATTTGTAAATTATAACTTTTGATGTTTTGTAACTTGTGAAAGTCCAGGACATAGTATCGCAGTTGCTTGGGGAGGTCGAGGGCCCACATCCCCATGAGGACCTACCATCCCATCAAGATCCCGGACATCAGGATGAGAGTGATTGGGTAAATTTGTAATTTATTTTTGTTTTAGAATATTTTGTCAAATTATTATAAATTTGTAAATTACAACTTTTGATGTTCTGTAACTTGTGAAGGTCCAGGACATAGTATCGCAGCTGCTTGGGGAGGTCGAGGGCCCACATCCCCATGAGGACCTACCACCCCATCAAGATCTTAGACATCAGGATGAGAGTGATCAGGTAAATTTGTAATTTATTGTTTTAGATTAGTTGTTCAAACAATTACAACTTTCGCTTTTTCGCAGATTGTGGAGGTTTTGGACATCAGATCGCAGTTGCAGGGGGAGATCGTTGTCCCACTTCCCCATGAGGACCTACCACCCCATCAGTATCCACCATTCCAGTGTGATATTGATCAGGTAACTTTTTATTTATTTTGTGGTTTATGTTAATTTTTCATATCATTACAACTACTTACATACAAATTTGATTTTCATTTACTTTATAGGAAAAACCGTCAAGGCTTAAAAGAAATATTAAACCGTCAGTATCTCTATTGTCACCATACATAGATCCTGATCGTGCAAAAAAGAAATAAAAAATGTCAAAGGAGCATGTGGCGGAAACTCTACCGGTGTTTGATGATATGGTTGAAAATGTGACTGTTTAAAGCTTCATCTTCTTTAGACCTCAGGTATCGATAAATTATTTACCTTTGTTTAATCCGATTACTAATCTAATATGACTAACTTTGACCCTTTTGATTTGATTTTAGGCGCTACGTTAACGGTTATCCGATGACATTCACCCCTGAAGAGTTTCGTACCATTGAGGGTGAGGATAGTTGGTTGACATCAGCGCATATCGACGGTTATTTATAGTGCCTGCGAATCAAAGAAAGCGGGTGATGGGATGAGACTCATGATGATAGATGTGTGCATGGATCGACCATTTTTGTGAGTGTCAACATTTTAATAATTGCAAAATCAACACTTTTTCATCTTTGTCATGTATGTTAAGTAGTAAATAAATTTATTTTATCACTTGTAGATGGATATGACAATAGTTATGAATAACGAATACATCAAGTAAGGAAAGACATTTGATCCCACTACTGCTGTCATCCCCCCCCTCCTCCCCCACTGAAGTAGGTTTGCTAGCGGATTTGAAGACGCTAAAACCCCTTGGTGGTCTGTTCACAATGTAAGTATTGTCTATGTGAAAAATTATTATCTGATTGTTCAAGGTAGAACGATATCACTGACATTCTCAACATGCAGCTATTGATTTCGTGTAGTCTATATCAGACCCATTGGATAGTCTGTAAGGTGTGTCTAAGAGAGCAGAAGATTGTCATATATGATTCACATGCGGAAATAGAGTTTGAACACAAGAGAAATACTATTGAGCCTTTGGTACGCTATATACCGTTGATCTTACGATCGATTGATTACTACGGGAAGACCAATACAGAGATGCCACCTATAGAAAAAATATGGGATGTGGAGCGCGTTGATATACGGAATGTGCCTCAACAACCTAACGGGTAAATGTCATTTTTTTAATCACATATAAATGTATTATTTAATGAAATAGCATACCCAACTCTTTGTGTAATACAGGAGCAGTTGTGGGGCATATTGTGCAATGTTTATTCATGACCTACTATGCTCTCTAGAGGGTGATTGGAAGTCTGTCCAAACAAAGGATAATGCTCGTCAAATCAGGGCACAGATAGCATCCGATTTATAGGGCAGACGAATGGGGGCGATGGACATTAGATGAGAATGGTAAAGTTGTATATGATTGATGTAAATATTCATTAATAACAGATTGATTGATTGATTCATTACTTAGCAAAATATTTCACAAAAATTATAAACAAAAAAAAAAGAAGAAGACAATAATCAGGTTAACATTGCTCAGAAAGACTCAAAAATTAAAATTTGTAGTCCAACAAATCCTTCGAAATGTGTAAAAAAATAAAAATTTAAATTGGTTTTAGTTAGACAGTTAAACCCGGAATCGGGTTTAACGGTAGCATTAAAATCGGCGTCGGGTTTCGTAGTCCAACGTAAACCAGCGTCGGGTTATCCATCAACTAATATTTTCGATTACACTTAAATCGGCGTCGGTTTTCGTTATAACTTAAAAACCGACGTCGGGTTCAGAAGGTAGACACACACCGATTTCGGTGTTTGTAGTCTTTTGTATACCGATTTTCACTTGTTTTAATATTAAAAATTCATAATTTTTCCCCATTATCTTTGTTTACATTGCTCAGAAGGCTCAAAAACTAAAAATTTCATATTATTATACACATCCAGAAGATACAAACATGAGGCATGACATCTCTAGTTATAATGTGTATATATAACCTTATGACATAGAATAGTTCAATGTAATGAATATACCTATATATGCAATATGTTTTTTTTCATTCAAGTAAATTGACATAATTTAATGTCAATTGGATAATTTTTAATCCATCAGAGCCTCGAAAATGTGTAAAAAAAAAAAATTCAATTCGGTTTTAGTGAGGACGTTAAACCCGGATCAGGTTTTATATACCGTTAAAATCCAACGTCGGGTTTGGATATCTACTAAATATATTTATTTACACTTATACCGGATTCGGTTTTCGTTATACATTAAAAAACCGACGTCGGGCTTATAGTATTCATAAATCCCGACGTCGGTTTTTCTTTTTTTTCTCAATTTTTTGATTTGTTTTTCTGTTTTTATTTTTTTTTCCACTTTTAGTTTCCAATTAAAAAGGGATATCGGATTTTACTATTTTGACCATAACCAAAACTAATTTTTTAAGCAAAAATTTTCAAAATTTAACATAACCTCATATTTTTTATTTATGTTACCAACAATATTACACAACATACGACGATATCACATATCATATAATGAATATTAATGTACCATTACGAGTACTACAAAATCAGAAATCGACTTTGTAAATATGCTGTTGTGCTCTTCAAACGTGATAATGATTAAATAAATTAATGAAACTTATTTCAATAATAAGTGCTCGTCATTTATAAAGAGGATAAACCATAAACATTAAGTTTATTCATTACAAATTTTCATGATTACCACCATTTTCATCATCTTCTGTGGTTGAAATTGGGAATTGTTGATCGCATCGACGTCGTGTGTGTCCTGTCACACCACAAAGGCTGCATTTTCTGGAGGTTCTGGGTCGTTCAGTACTGTGTGTGGCAGTGGAGCTATTTCCAACCTCTCCACCAGTTTCTGTGCTAGTCCCAGTAACTTCAACAGGTTCCGCACTTGTCCCAACATGACCTACATTTATCCTTTCAAATGTAGAAATATGAGGGTTAGGACAACGAAGACGGTTGTGTCCCATTTCACCACATTTTTCACATTTTTTCTTTCGACGACTTTCCCCGACTGACGAAATTCGTGCCTCTTTCGGTCTACCTGCTTGTCGTCTTCCTTCGGATGGTAGTACAATTATACTTTTGACTTCCAAGGGAACATTCCAATCTTTCGGGCTAGGAACAGGATTGATTGGACGTGTATATGCAGCTTTCAGCCATTCCTTGCTATAATAATCGTGACAGAGTGTATAATAATGAACACCGTTGACCCTGATATATATGATAAAGGTAGAAAGTTACCAAATGACATAAAATAAGGAAAAATAATAATAAAGTATAAGTATAATTACTATACCTAGCAACAGCAATGGCATGATGACATGGTAACTAATCTAGATACCAATGTCGACAAGAGCATGTTCGCTTAAAAGGCTGAACGAAGCTATAACCTAGTTCATGTGTAACTCCAAACTTGATCGGTTGTTGAATGGGAGATACCATAGCACTCATTGATTCATTAGCCATCGAGTTCACATGATCCTCTGCAGTTTTGGTAACCGAAGTTCTGAGATTCTCGGCATGAACACGTCTATCATTATACCATTTCTGCAGCATATGTCGTAGATATTCATGGACGGTTGTTATTGGAAGCTGTCGCGCTTTCATCATGCATTTATTCAGTGACTCTGCAATGTTAGTGGTCATCATGGCATATCTTCTTTTTGGAGCATATGCACGTGACCATTTCATCACTCCGATGTTAACCAATTTTTCATGCATTTGAGGACATGCTCCTTGAATTTGTTATAAATATCTATCACAATCTGGCCTTGTATAACAATATGCTGCAAGGTAAAACATATTCTCCACATCTTTTACCTTTCTATAGTGTTTCTTCAAGTTTTGCTTCAAATGGACAAAACAGAATACGTGTGAAACTTTGAGAAAAACATTACTTATCGCATTCGCAATGCTTTTATGACGATCAGATACAATAATCAAATCCGACTGCAAATGTTGTCTCCTATCTATAATCTCTCTCAATCTACTTAGGAACCAGGTCCATGAATTGTCCGACTCTCCATCAGCAAAACCAAAGGCAAGAGGATAAATCATCTTCTCTCCATCTTTGCATGCAGCAACAAAAATCACCCATTTATATTCACCTTTCAAATGAGTGGCATCAACTGCAATAACCGGTCTTATATAAGATCGAAAACCCTCAATTGAGGCTCCAAGTGCAAGGAACGAATATAAGAACCAGTTGTTTTCATCCGTCTCAATTACATTCACTGTACCAAGGTTTGTTTCCTTTAACATGTGAAAGTACGAAGGAAGCTACTAAAATGACTCATCCGCTTTTCCATATGCTAGTTTCTTTGCATATTGTAAAGATCTCCAAGCTTGAGTGTACATTATCTGCACACCATATTGCTCCAACATTTCTGTAATCAAAAGTTGAGGTGTTATACTATCAAGACTCACTTTTTTCTGATACAACGTTGCTATCACAACAGTCTTCACACTCCGTCTATGTGACTCGTAAGCGTCCTGAGAGCATGTGTGCTCCGATACATATTTATACACATACCACATCGAAACACCCTTTCTGCATCTTACGCGAACCTCAAAGTTGCAGCTTACATCCTTACAATCAGCCTCATATCTGACCGTGCATGAACGTCTAACTTTGTGTTGATGCCCAGAATTAAGAACACACTTTTCAACAGCAACATTCAGTTCATATTTACTATCAAAAAATGCACCTTTATACAATGTATCACGTCGGATGAAGGTCGACATAACAGTTGACGTAGCCTCAATTTCACACTGATTTACACCTGGAACAATCCAGTATGGTTGTGAAGGGTTGGTTTCAAATTGTGAACCCGAAAATCTAATTTCTGGATACTCCACAGTCTCTGCATCAACTCCAATTTCAATGTCATCACCTATAGTTTCCTCATATCATCTCCACTGTTCGATATCTCATCACCATCACTATCTGTGTCCCGATCTTCATCATCATAATCATTTCCACCAAAATCAAAGTCACATATTGGACTTTCTACGGATGTGAATACGGCAATAGAAGTTGAAACTTGATTGCTGCCACTAGATGAAATAAAACAATTTTGACCTTCACCTATAAATGGATTTACAATTCTATCCGCAGGTGCTTCTACATCCCTTAGATATGATGACATTGTGTTGATGGTAAATTGACCTCCAGAATCTCTCACAATCTTATCAACATAAATCTCTCTATAATTTACTTTTTCGTCTGAAATCACACCCCGGACACTAAGATCTGTAGTGATAGGTATCTTGACTGAGGGCATCCCCATATCTCGGAGTAAATAATGCAAACGAATATCTCATATTCTTCTATTAATGCTAGTAACTGTGTAAACAAATTCAACTAATCGAGAAAAATTGACATCCCTAGAAGCCGCCATCATGAATGTCTCACCCCCAACATAGTTATTCCCATTTCATTCTCCGTTACATTTAACTATTATCGGCATTTCACCCATTCCTATCAAATTTAAAGTATATACAAATTAGTTTAACAGATACTGGACTCATAATATCTAATTAATTTTGTCAAATTCATAAAAATCTAACAAAATCACATCTGATCAAACATACACAATAAATTTCATAAATAAAAAAAAATAAAAATTAAAAAAAACCCTTCTCGACTTATGTTTCATATGTAACCCGAATCGGGTTTTGTATATACACATAACCCGAGTTGGGTTTTGTGAGTATACGTAAACCGATTGCATAACTACATAACCCGAATCGGAATACATATATCCACATAACCCGATGCGGGGACCCGATACTACATAACCCGACGAATTGCAGAAAACTTAGAAAATCTGATTACTCACATCCCACATAACCTGAGTCGGTTTTCATTAGTATACGTAACCCGATTCGGTTTATGTAGACCCACATACCCCGATCTGGTATACATATCCATATAATCCGATCGATTAACTACATAACCCGAATCGAATTATATATATCCACATAACCCGATTCTGGTTACGTTATACTACGTAACCCGACGACTTGCAGAAATCGCAGAAAATCACAAGCTTCTCATAAAATGCAGATCTCACTCACATAAGGTTAGATCACAAGCAAAAGTCACTCTTATGACCCAGAACTAAGCAATGTGAATAAAATAAATTGAAAATAACCAACAACAATCACATACCTCAAAATTTGAACAAAAACTTCAATGTGGAGTTTATTGGAGACGAAGAGAATGTGTGTTCTTAAGAGTCAAACAATGTTTAATGGGTGCATAAATGGACGTCAATGGATGACAACAAAATTTGTAGAGAATGGAGAGATCATAAAATGGTAGAGAAAATGGAAGAAAAATATAGAGTCCGTGAAAGAGGAAGAGGAAGCAGAACATGGAAGAGGACAAAGAAGAAGGGTAATTATGTAATTTCTGGTAAGGTTATAAAAGGAAATTTAAACTGAAAATTAGTAAGGGGTAATTTAGGTAATTTGGATATGGATAATAATTAGTTTGTTTGAGATGTTAAAATAGAATTTTTATAAAAAAATGGATAAAAACAAATTTTTATTTTGAAAAAAGGTCAAAATGAAAAGCACTCTAATATTAATTGGTCACAACTTTATTGCCACGTTGCCAATCCGTTGCAAACATTTAAACTACTTGAAACAACTAAAGATGTACATGCCACAGAAACAAACGCAGAAACAATGTGGACAGACAACACAGCCGCACCACTCACATCTAAAACCGCGTCGGCTCACACACGTTACGTAAAAGAAAAGAAAAATGAGGTCAAAGGGTACATATGCATGTAATGACTATGCCAACTACAAATCAATTAAGAAGAAAAATTAAATTAAATTAAATTGGAGATTTCTTGAGGGTTTGATGTTCTTACCTTCACACTTCAATGAATTCTCTAAATTTGATGCTTCTGTTGTTGTCCACATGAGATTGAGACAGGCAACACTTTCTCCACGGTTTTATTTTTTAGTAGCAGAATAAGAAGAAGCTGACCCACCAATTTTGACCTTTGTTTATTGATGCACAAAAATACAAGCCATCCCTGGTCAAAATCTCATCATGCAAGCTCATCAACATCGATCTATGAGCAAGATCTTTTAGAATGACTTATCAACTCTCGAATAATATATGATGGAAATATATGATCTAGATAATCAATTATGATCTGTATGAAAATAAAGTGTGAATTTAATACCCAAGATCTTTTTCTTTTTAGGTAAATTTAATAACCAAGATCTAAAAAAATAATTTTAGATTAATGTTCAAGTTTTGTCTCACATTAATCTAAAGTTAAAACTGATTTTGATGATAAACTGATTTAGATGACAAAAAAAGGGGAATAAATTTAGAGAATTAAACTATAGAGCAATATTAGAAGAAAGAAATCCAAATTGCAGAGAAATTAAAGGAAAAATTTTAAGAGAAAAATCTAAAAGGAATATGGAAAATAAGGTATAGCTTAAAATGTTTTGGATTTTGTTTTTATTCAAGTGAAATGATACCACAAACTCAAAAATGGACAAAATTGTGTGACAAAAAACCACAAAATATGAGCTGGAAATTCCTTGTTAAAGAAGAGAATAAAGGAGGAAATAATATATCAACCTAACATTCTCTTTAAAATTGGTTTGATATCTAGAGGTCGTTCATTTTTTTATTTGAAGACTGAACAGTGCTACTAAAAATTAAAGATTATATAGTGATTGAAATCTGAAATCTGAATAACATGTTTTTTTTTTTTCCTTATCTCTGAATATGTTGTAAACTTGTTTGTTTTTTAAATTTAAAATTTATAAAAAACTAGTAAGTTGATATTTATACATTTTTTACTATTTATTGTTATGTAATTTTAATTAATTTAATAAAAATATTTTAAAATAAATAATTTAATAATTTCTAAAATATTTTTTATGTACATATTAATAATATTTTATTAATAATTAAAATATGATTAAAAAAATAGTAATATTAGTTATATTTATATTTAAATATATTAATATATTTAAGAAAACAACTAAAAAAATAAATGTTTAAATTATAAATTAAAATATATTAATTTAATTTTAAGATAATTTAGGATGAGATGTATTTAGATTTTACTTGTCAAATATATTTTTTATAAGTATCAAAAAAAAAAAAAGAAATGAAAATTTAAGTAATATAAAGTTAGGATAAATTTGAAATTATGTTCTTTTAGGAATGATAGATTTGGAATAAAAACTTTTAAATATCATTAAGTGATTTGTAATTAAGTAAAAAATTAAAAATTAAAAATTTTTATTTAATTATTTTAATTGTTTTTTGATAATTTTAATTGATTTGATCATCTAAAAAAATAAAAATATCTTAATATATATAATTTAATATTATTAAATATTAAATAAAAAAAACAAACAATCTCTTGGGTTAAGAAAACTGAACTCGAATGAATTGTAAATTTGGGAAATATTAAACCGACTTCGATGTTTTGAGAGCGGCCATTAAAGCTATCTCGTGATTGTACAATCACGGCTCCTTTTAAGCAAAAACTGAACTTAATTTGGTAGCAATTAATGAAAGTTGTAAAAATATAACTAGCCACTAATGAGAATGCAACAATTGGCACCCCAAGTTATAATTTCAGAATCTTCTTGTTTAAATGACAATTACTTTTGGGTGTGATTCGATGCTCTAAGGTGCACCACATAATCTTTAGTGCAATTATGAAAAATAAATGTCTTTGTCTAGTGGGGTTGGCTATCAAAAGTGAGGGTCTATTTGACATAGATGGCTTACCATTATTAATTGTACAATTCAGGACACCTATCAAAAACCATGTAATGGTAACTTTCTTACGTTTAAGATGGTAACTTAGATTTTTTTGCCGACGTTTTGAATCGTGCATGACAGCTTCTTATACGACTATTTATCATATCTCATTCATTTTAGAATTTTCATTTAAAAATGGAATTAAATATTTAATTCAAAGTCTAAAAACAATTTTTAAAATAAAATTTTAAAATTTGAATCATATTTGGTTTCGACTTCAATTGATTATTTAAGTTTTCAAACTTCTAAAAAAAACAAAGTCTCTAAATCCAGCGTTAATAGTGGATTGGATACAGGTTTATACACACAGGGTTTCCATCAAACACGCAAAAAATCTGTTATTTAAAGTCCCTCATATCCATTTTCCATCAAACTCATTATTTGCTTCATTGATCGACCGTTTCATCTTTGAAAATCATTATAACGTATTCATTGCCGCTATGACCAGAGCTTTGAAATATGTAAGTCTCTATTACGTGTCCAAAACCTCAGTCTCTCACTCACTCTCTTCAATACAACAGAAACCAGTAGGCATCTGTTTCTTTATATAAGTTACGTACCACTACCTTATGTTGAATTTGGGCAAGTGCTCAATTTAAAGTGAATAGTATGCCTTTATAGACTTGGAATTGTTTATTATAATGTACAAGTAGTAATGTTACTCCTTGATTTAAGACTAATTTAGAAGGTTGATTCCATGTGTTGGAGTGGTTGTTTTCTAGAATGGTTTGATTTTAGAGCTAAGCATAATTAACAAGTATGATTTTGGTCAGCTTGTAGGAGTTGGGAGGTAAAATGAACTCTTCATTCTTCACTAGCTTTGCAACCGTAATGTTGTGACTTCGCTAGAAAGTAGCTGATGTTGGGCCTGTAATGGCCTAAAATGAGCCCTTGTTTTTTAGGGGATTTTTGATGTCACTTGAATTGGGCCATCACAAGTATGACCACAAAATTGGTGGGCTTGAGTTATGCTCCTTCGGCCCATATCTTCCGCTGTGTTGCATTATTTACATAGTAGATGATTGATTTATGTAATCTAAAATCATCATATTTAGCAAACAAAATCATTTGAGATCAGAAACATTGAGTAACTAGACAACATCAACAACAACAACAACAACAATGACAACAAAATTAATGAAAATACTACTATCAAATTGTTGGTACTTGATCTGGCATTGAAGGACCACTGAAAATGCAGTGGGCATGGCACATTAATTGTGATGGTAACCAAATGGTCCTCAAAATCCCCATTACAAGACAAAATTTATGCTAACTTTCCATGGAAATTTAGATTTTTATTAATATAACAAAACCAGTGAAATTCCAAAACAAAAGAAAATCAAAAAAAGAAGCATCCATCCATATTGCACTGCTAGTGTACTTTGGACATCAATGAGGACATGCTAGAAGTACATGCTCTTATGGGTGATCACAGAGAATTCATGTGTGAACATTTTGGAGGGCTAGGGTCCAAAAAATTAAGGGTCACCATTTTGGAGAAATAATGGACTCAAAATTCAGCAATTTAAGGCTCAGTTATGTTAGGTAGGTGTGTATTTGCGGAGCACACATAGTGGAGATTGAGGGGACAAAATGGGCTTGAATTATTTATGGACGTGAGGACCCCCACCGCTTATGAGCAATTTGTTTATGTGAGGTAGGGCAAGGACCCTTTTGGTTTTTAGGCTCCTGAAATTGATAGTTTTAGAAGTTGGGGGCTCAGAAACGATATGCAACGAAGAGAGTATGGACAGGAATATTTTTTTAGAAAACTATTATAAATGAATATAAATCATTTAATTGCTAAATTATCTACTATTTATTTAGAATTGAAAATAAAGGTCAAACTATATTAATTTAAAACCTTGACTGAAATTAGTAACTTCAATATTCATCTACTTATTTCCTTATTCAATCATGAAGGAGGGTAAATAAATTCAAACACATATGATAATCATTCAAATTTTGAACTGGATGGATCGGTGTTGAACTTATAAATTTAAATTAAATGTTTAAGATGATAATATAACATAAGAAATATATGACGAAGGTAATGAGAAGAGTATAGGTTAGGCCATAATGTCTAATTTATGTATTATCCCAATAAACCTCATATATTCAAACATGATGTGTAGTGTTTAATCGTCCTAGCTTCTCATTTAGGGGGAAAAAATGCACATCATGCTCTTGATTCAGCTTTGCACATGTAATTGTCCTAAAATAAACAGATTTTAATAATTTATTTAATTATCAACTCATTGGTCTAGTCTACAAGAATAAAAACAACATGTCTTTTCATTTAACTATTATTTACTGCAAAAATAAATGAAGCAATTGTCACAATGGTCATACAAGCAATTGTCTTACATATATATATATTTTTTCAACATTTAATCTAATTCATTTTTAACTTAGTTTAATCTAATCCAATTTTCTTTCAAATATATAATTTGAATTATGTTTATGATTGGTTTTAGAAAAGACACAATAACAGATCAAATTGCTCAGTAAATCAGTCATGTTGATATTTTAATGTCAAAATCGAATTTTTTGTATATTCCAAAGAAATCAGATTTTATTTATTTAAATATAATTTATTATTATAAACAGATCAAATTACAGTTCGAACATTCCTTTATTTTCTGTATGAACCTGAAAGAAATTATAATATAAGATTGCTAATAATTTATTATAAAAATTAGATATGATAAATTGATAATGATTTTTTTATTTAATCAAAGCCATGAGGTGTCAGTCTACTTGTTGTTTTCGCGAATTGATTCTATTGAACAACCCTTTTATATATATATATATATATATATATATATATATATATATATATATATATGACAGAGCACAGAACACATTAAATCTTCATTTTTTTAAAAATTTTTTAAATACTTTGTTTTTTCATAATGTCTTTGTGTTTTTTTCCTGGCTTTTTGCCACTTGAAGACAAGGAGGAAAAAACAATTGAGATGTCTAGTCATTTTCAAATTCAGCGATGAATTTGAAAACATTTTATGAAATTAGATGATTTTTTTAATAGAAATTAGATTAAGTTTTAAATATATTAGAAATTTTCAAATATTTAATAAACTGGTTACGATGGCTGGATGATTGGATCGATACACTTTTTTTTTTTCACTTTATCAATGTATTCCTCATCCCCACCATATAATAATAAATATAGATGATGAGTCTCAAATATTACCACAAATATAAAGAGAACTACATTAAAGTGGTGTTGTTTTTTTATCTTAAATCTTAAGATCTTATTTTAAGTAAGTTTCCAGTAACACTTTGCATTTGAGATATTGATTTTTTTTTTTTGCTTTTTAGGATTCCTAAACATAAATATT
Organism: Dimocarpus longan; assembly: GCA_022984855.1. Lineage (NCBI taxonomy): Eukaryota > Viridiplantae > Streptophyta > Magnoliopsida > Sapindales > Sapindaceae > Dimocarpus > Dimocarpus longan. The sequence continues at coordinate 4,524,895 of CM041026.1, forward strand.
AAGTAATTAGATTATTATCACTATACCCTTCTTCTTAAATAATTTTTTTAAGTGGATTTTTATTATTACTTTTAAGATATATTATTTTTATTTTTAAAATTTTATATTTCAATTAATTTATTTTATATAAAGAAAATAATATTTTAATTTTAAAATATTAAAAAAAATGGACAAAACCAATACCACTGCAAGAGAAGGCCGGCAGCCTCAACTATGGACGTTGCCGGCCTCTAGCACATAGATTGGAGGAGGGTGGAGGCTTCGACTTCCAGCTATATTCCGTTGGAGGCTGGGACCTCCTTTATGAAACACATTGAGATGAGGCCAACCAACATCCTTTGGTTATTATTTGATGACCTACAGTGGCCGCTGTTAATTCTAGGGTTAGAGTTAAGGTTTGATAAAAATTAGAATTTTTTTTTGTTAGGGATACTTGAGTAATAATTTAATAACGAAAGGTTATCATATAAGTCAATGTAAATTTAATACTAAATGACTTTTTTCATTAAGATAGAGGTAAATTAAAAAAAAAAAAAAAAACTAATTAACTAACTGTTAACGTCGGAAAATGGTTTTCCTTAATCAACGAGGTTGTTTTCGGGCCTAAGCTGCAATCCACAGAAAATAAGAGAAAGAAAGGAGAAAACAGAGGCAGAGAGGAAAAAGAAAACGAGAGAAGAAAAAAGAAAGGCACGCAAGATCTACGTGGTTCGGCCAAAGGGAAGGCCTACGTCCACAGCGCCGGCTCCGGTGAGGGGCGTGGCAGTCACTGTTATTACTGTTCATTTTGTTACAGCTGTAGAGAGAGAAAATAGTAGAGAGAGAGAGCTAGAAAAGAACCTGCCCCTTTACAATGAAAATCACCCATATTTATCGGGAGGGATAGGAGCTACAGTAATAGTACAACTTAAATAGGAAAGCATTAAATGCATATTACAATTTTCAAAGTCTTCTGTCACAAAGTCTGTGTCGTCTGACATGGTAGGTGAGATCCTCGAAAATCGCGCTGCTAACATTCTGAGAAGGGTTTGGCGCGTGCACGTCACGCTGTCCACGAGTTGGGGTGGTTCTAGGCGGATAGACCCGGGCGAGCAGATCTGAGCGAACAAACTCAGCGGACACGACCAACGGTCAGACGGAGAAATCAGTGGTCAGTCTGGCGGACAGAATCAGCGGCCAGCGAACAGACTGACGGATAGCGGTCAGCGGACGGAACCAACGGTCAGGCTGTCAGCGGCCACACTGTTAGCGATCAAGATCAGCGGTCATACTATTAGCGATCAGCGGTCAGGATGTCAGCGAACAGGCTGTCAGCGGACAGCTGGGAGATGGGCCGGTCGAGCAGATCTGGACGCTTTGTCGCTGCTGGTTGCTGTCAGAACTTTTTGGCAGCAAATGTAAATCTCAAGAACACATCCATTAAAACAACAAATTTGAGGACGCAAACGGCATCAACCGGGGAACCCTTAGTTGCCACGCTATAGAACATGAAAATCCCTTTCCGAAAATATATTATAATAGGCAATCTGACATCGGAGTACAAAATTATGTCTGTTTCTTTGGACCAGTAACTTGGGCCTTTGTCTGTTGGGACAGTTTTAACAGGTTATCTTACTGGGCCTCTGGGCTTTTACAAGCCCATTTGCAGTAACCTAAAAATACATATAACATAAGCCCTCCAGCTCCTAGTTCGCTTGCGGGCTGGGAGCTTGATCTGGTTGGTAAAAGCTGGTGTGCTACCTTTTGCATATTTTCTGCATCATTTTGGCCTTGTCAGGTTTCAGGCCTGAGTTCATTCGAAGATGAGGAGGAATTGAGATTAGGGGGCTCGGATTGAATAAAATGTTCTGTGTAGGCGAGCAGATCTGGACGAGCAATTCTGGGCGAGCAAATCCAGCAAACAGCCTAGGCAAATAGACTTGGCGAACAGACGGAGCGATCAGATTCGGCGGATAGAGCCAACGGTCAAAATCAGTGCTCAGAATCGACGCCAGCAATCAGGATCAGCGCCAGTGGCCAGAATCAGCGCCAGCGACCAAAATCAGTGCCAGCGGACAGACTGGCAGAGAAATCAGCGGTCAGTCTGGCGGATCGGATCAGCGGTCAGACTGTCAGCGGACAGGCAAAAAAATCAGCGGTCAGCTCCAGGCGAGCAAATCCGGGCGCCTCGTCGCCGCTGGTTGCTGTCAGAACTTTTTGTCAGCAAATGTAAACCTCAAGAACACATCCATGAAAACAGTAACTTTAAGGACGCAAATGGCATCAACCGGGGAGCCTTCGGTTGCCACGCTATAGAGCACGAAAATCTCTTTTCGAAAACATATTATAATAGGCAATCTGACATCCGAGCACAAAGTTATGCCTGTTTCTTTGGACCAGTAACTTGAGCCCCCTGTCTGTTGGGACGGTTTCAGCAGGTTATCTTATTGGGCATCTGGGCCCATTTGCGGTAGCCTAAAAATACATATAACATAAGCCCCCTAGCTCCTAGTTCGCTTGATCTGGCTGGTGAAAGCTGGTGTGCTACCTTCTGCACTTTTTCTACATCATTTTAGCCTTGTCAAGCTTCAGGCTTGAGTTCATTCGAAGATGAGGGGGAACTGAGATTAGAGGGCTCGGGTTGAATGAAATGTTTTGTGCAGGCGAGCAGATCTGGGCAAGCAATTATGGGCGAGCAGATCCAGCAAACAGCCTATGCAAATAGACTTGGCGAACAGACGAAGCGATCAGATTCGACGGATGGAGCCAACGGTCAGAATCAGCGCTCAGAATCGACGCTAGCGAACAAAATCAGCGCCAGCGGCCAGAATCAGCGCCAGCGGTCAGGATCAGCGCCAGCGGTCAGAATCAACGGATAGCGATCAGCACCAGCGGCCAGCGGACAGATTGAGCGAACAGGATTTGCGGTCAGACTGTCAGCGGACAGAAGTAGCGGGCAGGCTGTCAGTGGACAGAACCAGCGGTCAGCCTCAGCGGTAAGATTTGGGCGTCCCGTTTGACATGTGTCAGCTTTATTTTTAATCTGCGCCGGGTGCTTCTATCTGAGCACGTGAGTTCCCTGTGGACTCAAAGGTAAAAACTTCAGTAACAACAAGCATCTCGCGCTGTGCCCATGGGGCACAAGAGCGAGAGTTAAGGAGATGGGAGCCACGGCTGCGCTCACAAAGCTGTAACCTGAGCATCTACAACGAGTTGTGCTCACAGGGCGTACCCGAGCATCCACAGCGAGCTGCGCTCACAAGGTTACATCTTGAGCATCTACAGCATAATGAACCTCTCCAACTGCGCTCACAAGGTTAAACCTGAGCATTTACAACGAGAGTTGTGGAGGTTAGGACCTCGGCTGCGCTCACAAGGCCGGAGCCTGAGCATTTACAGCGTAATTTTTGGCGAGACCGTCTTGGGAGTCGTCACTCGCGACAGCAGTAATTTGGACCCCAGTGGCCTTTAACCCCTCCAGGGGGACCCGTAGGCGTAGACAGGGCGTTCATGCTCTGGACTGGACCCCAGTGGCCTTTAACCCCTCCAGGGGGACCCGTAGGCCTAGGCAGGGCATTCGCGAATGAGTTTGATGAATTGCCACAACACAGTATGATAATTTTACAATATTCATTGGCATTTATGAAATCGAAGTAAATACATATTCATTCATTTGCCAAATATAAGGGCGTACCCGTAAAGTAAGAGTCGTAGTATGGTGAGGAAAGCATTTGCAGCTGATTCCAACTGCCTGATTGTTTCTGCGAGTTGCTGCATTGAGTTTATCAGCGCCTCCTGCCGTTGATGGCAATCCGGGAGCCCACTAGTCGTAAAGACTGTCGGAGTTGGTTGGCGAGGGGCTGGAGAGAAATCGCTTCTCGCTTCTGGTAGTGTTGCTAGCTTCTTGCTGTTGCGTCTGAGTGTCAGAACTTCTGCTTCTTCTTCCCCTTGCCACGGAGTTTGGCGAATGAGTTCTGTAAACTACATATGGGCCCTCCTTCTAGAGCCAAAAATGTTAACGTCGAAAAATGGTTTCCTTAGTCAACGAGGTTGTTTTCGGGCCCAAGCTGCAGTTCACAGAAAATAAAAGAAATGAGATGCAGAGAGGAAGAAGAAAACAAGAGAAGAAAGAAGAAAAGCACGCAAGATGTACGTGGTTCGGCCAAGGGGAAGGCCTACGTCCACGGCGCCGGCTTTGGTGAGGAGCGCGGCAGTCACTGTTATTACTATTTATTTTGTTACAGCTGTAGAGAGAGAAAACAGTAGAGAGAGAGAGAGAGCTAGAAAGAACCCGCCCCTTTACAATGAAAATCACCCATATTTATCGAGAGGGACAAGAGCTACAGTAATAGTACAACTTAAATAGGAAAGCATTAAATGCATATTACAATTTTCAAAGTCTTTTGTCACAAAGTCTGAGTCGTCTAACATGGTAGGTGAGATGCCCGAAAATCGCGCTCCTAACATTCTGAGAAGGGTTTGGCGCGTGCACGTCACGCTGTCCACTAGTTAGGGCGGTTCTGGGCGGACAGACCCGGGCGAGCAGATCTGAGCGAACAGACTCAGCGAACACGACCAGCGGTCAGACGGAGAAATCAGTCGTCAGTCTGGCGGACAAGCGGAGAAATCAGCGATCAGTCTGGCGGATAGAATCAGCGGCCAGCAAACAGACTGACGGATAGCGGTCAGCGGATAGAATCAGCTGTCACACTGTCAGCGGACGGAACCAGCGGACAGGATCAGCGGTCACACTGTCAGCGATCAGGACCAGCGGTCACACTGTCAGCAAGCAGGCTATCAGCGGACAGTCGGCGATCGACCGGTCGAGCAGATCTGAGCGAACAGACTCAGCGGACACGACCAGCGGTCAGGCGAAGAAATCAGCGGTCAGTCTGACGGACAGAATCAACGGCCAGCGAACAGACTGACGGATAGCGGTCAGCGGACAGAATCAGCGGTCACACTGTCAGCGGACGGAACCAGCGGACAGGAGCAGCGGTCACACTGTCAGCGATTAGGATCAGCGGTCACACTATCAGCGATCAGCGGTCAGGATGTCAGCGAGCAGGCTGTCAGCGGACAGCCGGGCGATCGGCCGGTCGAGCAGATCTGGATGCCTTGTCGCTACTGGTTGCTGTCAGAACTTTTTGGCAGCAAATGTAAACCTCAAGAACACATCCATTAGAACAACAAATTTGAGGATGCAAACGGCATCAACCGGGGAACCCCGGTTGCATGCTATAGAGCATGAAAATCCCTTTCCGAAAACATATTATAATAGGCAATCTGACATCCGAGCACAAAGTTATGTCTGTTTTTTTGGACCAGTAACTTGGGCCTTTGTCTGTTGGGACGGTTTTAGCAAGTTATCTTACTTGGGCCTCTGGGCTTTTACCAGCCCATTTGCGGTAGCCTAAAAATACATATAACACAAACTAAGTAAAACTATTTAAATTAAGATTCAAATGACAAACAATCATTTAAAGAAGGATAATAATTACAACCAGTCTTTTAAATTAAGACTCATTATGGAAGAAATAAACAAAAAAAAATGAAACAAACAAACCATCAGTCAATCAATCACTAAATTTTGGGCAGTGAGTGCATGTGTTGAAAAAAAATAAGGATAATAGTTACTTCCTACATTTTTCACCACCTTTGTCATCCAAGCTTACGTGGTAGCTAAAAACTAATTTTTTTATTTTTTTATTTATAATAAGATTATCGAACTAACCTATTATTATTTTTTAAATATATATATTCAAATAATATAACAAGCTAATTTATAACTACTATATTAATTTTAAGACGATATATTAATAATGTTATAATTACACATTAACTTATCACTTTATTAGATAATAATTTTGAATAAATTTTTAGATGGTGCAACGTTACTCATTAATCATTTCTACTTCTGTCATTCAATAAATGTTTTCGTAAAACTTTTAAATACTAATATTAAATACATTTTATAAAGTTCTTCAAAGTCAAAAGCAAAGATTTTTTTTTATAACATATTACACATACCAATTATAAATAAATATACTATTATTGGACTTTCTCGATCAAGGCACATAAAAGAACGGTCGGGAACTAAGTCTGCTAGAAGTGGGAGGAGAATGTCTAGAAATGGGGAGGAAAGTTAACCCGTGATATAGCGGAAAAATTGCCAATATATTTTGATGGCTATTGAGCATCGAACTTGGCAAACACGAAAGGAAACATGCCAAAGTAGGATTCATATTATTGAGGTAACTTACCACGTTCAACAAAGTTCTTACTTTAGTAGTAGACAAATTTATAAATACTAAATATATTAAGGAGAAAATTCCTTTGTACATTATTTTATTTTCATTCCTACTCAGTTTTTTACATGATAAAGTTAGTTTTTCAAATTTTAATATTATTATTTAAATAGGATAGGATTGGGAGATATAAATTTTGATACAATTTGTTAACTATTGAAATATGAAGATTTTAATGATTTATATTAACTCACACATTTATATACAACTTAATTTTATATTTTACATAAATATATTTTCTCATATCTCTCTTCATTATTAATTACTTCATATCTCCTCTCTCCTCTATTTTATTAATTACAACTCTATATTCATATATTTCTCTCATCTTTTTTCATTATTATACTATCTTTTTCATCTGTCTAATTAATATTATTTATATATATTTTAAAAACTTTTTCAACTAATATTAAAAATCAATTAATTAATATTATTTTCAATTATTGAAATTCTTTGCATCTTTATTTTTTTATTTATTTTTAAATTACGTTATTTTTAAACATATATATATTTAATAGTATCTCAAAAAAGACTCACATATATATATATTTGAAAATAACGTAATTTAAAAGTAAATAAAAAAATAAAGATGTAAAGAATTTCAATTAGTGGGAATAATATTAAGTGATTGATTTTTAATATTAGTTGGGGAAATTTTAAAAAAATATATGTAAATAATATTAATTAGAGAGATGAGAGAGATAATATAATAATGAAGAGAGAGGAGAGAAATATATTAATATAGAGTTGTAATTGATAAAAAAGAAAAGAGAGAAGACATAATGTAATTAATGATGAAGAGATAGATGAGAAAACGCATTTATGTAGAGATAGATGAGAAAACGCATTTATGTAGAGATAGATGAGAAAACACATTTATATAGAGTATAAAATTAAGTTGTGAATAAATCTAAGTCATTTGAAATCTTCATAATTTAATGGTCAATAAATTATGTCAAAACTTGTATCCTCTGATTTTGTGTCTATTTAAATATATTAAAAAAAATAAACAAAAATCATTTATAATATATATAATAATGTTAAACTTTCCAAATATTTTATCTAAATTTATATTCAAGTGATATGGTATATAAGTTATCCTTAATAAAGATGGTAAGGTATCTCAAAATACTGAGATAAGGAAAGAAATCATCTGATTCTTTATTTTTATTCTCATTTTCTAGTAGCTTAGTATTAATCCAGTGAGCTCCCTCTTAATAAGTGACATATCATATTATTTAAATAAAATATTTTAAAAGTTTAATATTATATATATAAATATATATATATATATAATGGTTTTTGGAACTCGTTTATAAATATAAAACTATCCAAACGCAAGTCATTTTCAAAATGTTCTAACAAAAAATTGAAAAGGAAAATGACAAGCCATTTGTCAGAGACAGAAGCTAAATAATAATTTGGATTATTTAGCACATGTATTGTCTTTTAAAATTGAAACAATTTTATCAACCGAAAGTTAGAACGATGTGATCCACATCTATTCATTTGTGAACTGGCTTCAATTAAAACTTTCCACATTCAATCATTACGTTTAATATGTAATATTAATTAATGTATGAAATAATATCTATAATTATTAGGTGTTAACGTTGGGAAATGGTTCCCTTAGTTAACGAGGTTGTTTTCGGGCTCAAGCTGCAATCCATAGAAAATAAGAGAAAGAAAGGAGAAAACAGAGGCAGAGGAAGAAGAAAACGAGAGAAGAAAAAACATAAGCACGCAAGATCTACGTGGTTCGGTCAAAGAGAAGGCCTACGTCCACAGCGCCGGCTCCGGTGAGGTGCGCGGCAGTCACTGTTATTACTGTTCATTTTGTTACAGTTGTAGAGAGAGAAAACAGTAGAGAGAGAGAGAGCTAGAAAGAACCAGCCCCTTTACAATGCAAATCACTCATATTTATCGGGAGGGAGAGGAGCTACAGTAATAGTACAACTTAAATAGGAAAGCATTAAATGCATATTATAATTTTCAAAGTCTTTTGTCACAAAGTCTGAGTCGTCTGTCATGGTAGGTGAGATCCCCGAAAATCGGGCTGCTAACATTCTGAGAAGGGCTTGGCGCGTGCACGTCACGCTGTCCGCGAGTTGGGGCGGTTCTGGGCGAGCAGATCTGAGCGATCAGATTCGATGGACAGGCTGACAGATAGCGATCAGCGCCAGCAGACAGCGGTCAGTCTGACGGATAGAATCAGCAGTCGGACTGTCAGCGGACAGGAGGAGAAATCAGCGATCAGCTCCAGGCGAGCAGATCTGGGCGCCTCGTCGCCGCTGGTTGCTATAAGAACTTTTTGTCAGCAAATATAAACCTCAAGAACACATCCATGAAAACAGCAACTTTGAGGACGTAAACGGCATCAACCGAGGAACCCCCGGTTGCCACGCTATAGAGCACGAAAATCCCCTTCCGAAAACATATTATAATAGACAATCTGACATCCGAGCACAAAGTTATGCATGTTTCTTTGGACCAGTAACTTGGGCCTCCTGTCTGTTGGGACGGTTTCAGCAGGTTATCTTACTAGGCCTCTGAGCTTTTACCAGCCCATTTGTGGTAGCCCAAAAATGCATATAACATTAAGTAACTTAAATATTATATCAACAAAAAGGAAGAACTACATCCACAAATCTTTGCATAAAAAATTAAATTAAATGAGGAAGAGGATGACCATCTGGACACATTATTGAATAGTGTTTTTAAACATTTTTTTTAATAAAACGGAATAGTTAAGGAATATATATATATATATATATATATATGAAAGATGATTGCGTCTCCTAACTTTAAAAAATTAAGATAAACTAATCAAATCTATTAACTGTATTAGAATTAAATATGAGAGAAAATCTGATTTATGAGAGAATTTATTTTATGAAAGAGAATATAATGAATGAATTTAAAAGACATTTATGATAAAATCATTATATGTAATATAATCTTTATTGGTTTTTAATTTATTTGTAAACTACATCATTTGTTTGTATATTATAATTGTCGTTGATTGTATTCTATCTTGGATTTTATTTCAAGCATTGTTCTTGTTAGGGGTGAACATAAAAATAGGAAACCAACCCGAATGACTCGATTCGACCTGACTCGAGAGTGTTCAAGCCGGTTTCCATGTTCATTTACAAGATATTTAGACCCTCCACTTTAAAAACGAGCAAAATACACAAAACCCTCATGAGGTAAGGCTTTAAAGATCCATGGTCAAAGTTTGGTTTTTATAACACAAAACCCCCAACTTAACGGTCAAAAACAGTAAAATCTAACAGTTGACTGTGTTTTAAGATAAAAAGACGAAAATACCCTTGACTTTTAAATTAATTTTATTTTAAAAATTAAAATAATAAACATTAATTTAATTAAAAATAAGTTAAAAAAATCAAAGACAAAAAACCCAAAAACCAAAATCAAATATCAAGAAGCCAGAAACCCAAAAACATACCAAAATTAAATATTATAACATCAAAAATCCAACCATCATCAACAAACTAAAATTCAACACCACATTCAACACAAAAAATCAAGAATCCAGAAAATCGAAAATAGAAAAATTAAATAACCATCTTCAAACCCAAATTTCATAAATATATTCATCTTCAAGAATCAGAATCCACACGACTCTGGGTTCGTCAATCGAACCTAGACGTCTCTGGGTTCGTCAATTGAACCCAAAGATGGGTTCCTTCCGACGAACCTAGATCTAGGTTCCTTCCGACAAACCTAGATCTGGGTTCGATTGACGAACCAGAAGAGCCAAAAAAGAAGAAAAGGAGGAGAAGAAGAAGAAAAAGGTGGCGAAACAGTGAGACATTAATGACTTTGGTGGTGAAACAGAAGGTGTCTATCTTTGGTGGAGGGTAGAGAGAAATAGAAAGATGAAAAATAGTTTTAATAATTTTTGTTATTAATAAATGATGAAATTACCCTTGGTCAACGGAATATTGACTAACAGACATTAATGACTTAGGAATATTGTGTTATAAAAGTTAAACTTTAACTATAGATGTTTAAAGTCTTATCCTATAGGGGGGGTGTGTTTGTGCATTTTGCTCCTTTAAAAACACTATGTTTAACGAATCGGATCGAATCTAGAGGTCCAGAATTGACGGAATCCATGAACAGGGGTACATGCGTAATTTCACATGCCTCCATATAAAAGCCCCCAACCTTAAGTCTAACGGATCATTCTCTCATTCCCCTTTTGTTATACTTGCAGCCGCATCCCTTCTTCTCTTCTTCCTCTTATCTCTCATCTCTCGTCGTCTTCTTTTCTATCTGTCACCACATCCCTTCTTCTTTCTTCCTCTCATCTATCATCTTTCTTCTCCCCCTTCTCTTCTCCCCATCAATCGTTTCATCCCCGATGACCACCAGAGCATCTCCAACCATCTATTGTTCCTCGATCCTCCTCTCAACTCTCAACTATTAGGTTTCCTTACAACTTTCAACACATTTTCTTCGCAACTTTCAATTGTGTCTTTGTCTAATATGTTGTTGATTGGATTTTGTAATAGGTGTTTATGTTTGAGATTGCATGCTTGTTTTCTAGCATTTCTTTGTGTGGAAATTTGTTGATAAGGATGAGAAAAACGTTTATGATGGATAAATAATTTTTTGAATTTTAATAAATTTGAGCAAAATATTCATGTTATATTATTATGTGTTTATTGTTGAGTTGGGTATTTATAATAATTATATAAGATAGGGAGTCACACAACAGAAGCATGGAGCAAATAAGGTTTCAAAGGAAGAAAAGCATGGAACAGATGAAGTCATAGAACAAAAAAAAAAAAATTCGGCCTAAAAAAGAAGCCCAAAATTGGGCCCAAACAAGGAATGTGAACCCAATCGAACACAGGATATTCGAATCGACTCTATTTCTTTCTTTTACTGGACCATGTTTGGACCCAAAAGTGGTGACCCGACCATTTACCATGTACGGATCGGTTCCTTTTGGAACCAACTCGAACATGGTCATGTCTACCCTTATTTCTTGTTGACGTTTCTTAAATAAAGTTATTTGATTTTTTATTTTATTTTTAAAAAATGGCATTGATTAATTATTAATAAGAAAAAAAAAATGGTTAATTTAATACTTTTGTACCATTTTGTAAATTAGGACCGATTTTACCGTCAAAAAAATAAATCCCAATTTAAAGATACGTATTTTTTTATTTATTGAAAATAACTTAACCTATGTATTAATGGTTTCTAAGTAGTTGCATAATAAAATTAATAATTTATTAGTAATATATTATTGTAAAATCAAATATCTTATCATGATATTAACTAAATTTTATTATTATTATCATCTTTTATATGGACGCAAATGTGATTTGTACACAGAGTCTAATTGTGTGTGTGTATATATATATATAAGATTTCTAAGCTTAGATTTTTTTCATAATAAAATTTGATGATTCACTAAGAGCACCTCTAATGCTATTATGCATTTTTAAGTTTCTATTTGTGATACATCAATATATATATTATTTTTATAATCAAGTATATCTTGATAAAGAAAATTAACCACTTGTTTTTGTAAGAAGGAAGTGTCGGATAGACATGACCACGGTTCGGTTCGAACCGTCACTATAGAACCGGAACCAGAACATAAGGTTCTAGTTCCGGTTTGGAACCGAACCGGAACCGTCACTGTAGCGGTTCCGGTTCCGGTTCTAACCTTAAAGGAATCGAAACCGTCGGTTCAAAGAACCGGTGGAACCGGAACCGCCTTGAACCGGCGGTTCCGGTTCGGTTCCGGTTCTTAAATAAATTAAAAAAAAACGAAAAAAAAAACAAAGAGTCAACAGTTGGCCGCGCGTCTGGGTTTCCAGATGGAAACCCAGACGCCCAGATGGAAACACCAGACGGGGTCTGGGTTTCCCCCAGACGCCGATCTGGGTTTTGGAAACCCAGATCGGCGCGTCTGGGTTTCCATCTGGAAACCCTGATCTGGGTTTCCAAATGGAAACCCAGACGGCGTCTGGGTGAACGATCTGGGTTTCGGAAACCCAGATCGGCGCGTCTGGGTTTCCCCCAGACGCCAATCTGGGTTTCCAAAACCCAGATCGATGCCGATCTGGGTTCTGGGAACCCAGATCGACGTGGGAACCTAGATCGACGTCGATCTGGGTTCGGCCGGTGAAGAAAATAAAAACAAAACAAAGAGAAGAAGAAGAAGAAGAAGAAGATAGAAGAGAGAAAGAGAAGAAAACAGAGAAATAGAAAAGATGAAGAAGAGGGAGAATCGGAGAAGATTAGAAGAAAAAGACGATTAGAGTTAGACGAGAGAGTCAGAGAGAGAGAGACAGAGAGAGGAGAGAGAAGAGTGAGTTAGTGAGGGTAGGTAAATGGGTAATCCGATCGGATTTTATTTAATTTGGGTATAAATTTATTTTTTAATTTAAAATATAATTTAATATTACGTTTTAAATTTTAAATTATCATTTTAAAAAAAGGTTCCAGAACCGGAACCGGAACCGGAACCGGAACCGGAACCGGAACCGGAACCTGAACCGTTATAGAACCGTCGGTTTCAGAACCGAACCGAAACCGTGTTATTTCGGTTAAGGTTCCGGTTCTAGCTTTTTCAGAACCGGAACCGTCGGTTTGGAACCGGAACCGGAACCGAACAGAACCGTGGTCATGTCTAGTGTCGAACCATTAACCATAATTGATCATGGTGGGCCAGCAGGCATTACCAGTAAATTGCCCGCCACTTTACTTGTTTTAATAAACTTTGGTCCACTAGCTCGCTCTTATCAAATATATTTTCACTCCACCACCTCCTTTTGTTTTAGCTTGTGCATGGTATCTATTTTTGTCTTAATCTCCACATAACATGCTGCCTCACTCTTTGTCTTACATGCTAAACCTATGTTACTCTTTTATTTCTATTTCTCTCAAGCCACTAACTCCATTAACTCATTTTCATTTTAGTCTTTTTCTCTTCACTAATTTGTTTACTTTGCTTGTCTTTTATCTTTGTTTATTTTTATCCAATTGACCATTCCTTGCACTCTCTTTCATTTTGACTATTCCCAATTTTTATCTTTATCTCATTTCACGATAAACTTGACTACTTTTCATTCTTTCATCTCAATCTCATTTCACTTTTTTGTCTCATATGTTGTTCATTCACGATACATTTACATAACACCTATCCTATTTTCTTCTCAAAAATATTGGTCCACTTAAAATTTAGACTTCACTTAAAAATTATGCGCAATTATTGATTCTTATTTTAGACTTAATGTATTCTCTTGGATCCTTTTGGATTCGATCCTTACAGGGTCTCCACCTCTGCCACTATCGCAAAATAGATGAAGACTTATCCATACCCACTTGAACGATCTAGAACCACTCCATTGAATGATCTGACTAGATTATTAGGAATCATCTGGAACCAACTAGATCATTCTATAGGATGGTGATGGCAAATTTTTAATGTGTTTTATACACTAATTTCAAAAACAATATGTTTTCTAATAAAAACACAATTCCAAATATTCACATTGAAAACCCATATAAATAAATATGGTCTACGAGTAATAGAATAGTGAGTAGAGATCGTTTCCATGAGGATTATTCAAATTATATAAATATTAAGTATTAAACCAATCAATATAATATCTTAGCCAAACCATCGAAATTGATTTGATTGCAAGAAAATTAAACTCAAACAATTAAAATTAATAAAAATTCAGTAGTTGACAAATATCCAGGTGTACAGTTTCACTTAACTATTTTATTTAATTTATTCTCCTCAGCCTAAAGATAATTTTTACTTTATAATTAATCGTATAATTCTAAATTATTTACAAGCCTCTCTCGATGGTCGAGCAAAAATGCTCAAGTTAATTAACCTAACTATATTTCTATATAGATTAATTAACTTGAATTCATGAAAAACAAATTATCCTCACACGATTACATAACTCATGCAAGTATATCTCTATCACATGTGAATTATGCTACTTTATTGATTTCTAAATACATAATACCTATATCAAATGTATTATGACCACAATATCTAATCAAATTATGAGCACTAATTAATTGACAACATTAAGATTGAATAAAGTAGAATACAAAATAAAAATCAATTATAAAAAAGCAAGAAATTATTGAATAAATTAAAATAATAATTAAGCTACATTGTAGCCTGAATCCAAATCAATTAGTTTAAGATAATAAAGATAAAAGAAACAAATCAAACAAAAACAATTTCCATAAAATAATAGAAAATAAGAAATAAACTAATTTCTCCTCCACTTGATTCTCCATCAGAAATTGGTCTTTGCACTGATCTACCACCCCATTGTCTTTAAACTCTGTGCTAAACAACTGATGAAAACTGATGAATTTTCATATGGCAAATAGTCTATTTATATGCACCAAGTTCTAGTTGAGAGAGGATTCTTCCAATTTTGATTAGAAAAGATCTTGATTTGGAGAGAACTTGATTTGGAAATTGACTCTCTCACATTAATGGCTAGAATCTCTCCTATTCTTGCTCAACTAATGTTTAGGAAATTGCTTTGAAGTGGTAAAAAAGTGATACGAACCTCGTATATAAAGATACAACACTCACAGCCAAATTGAAACACAACATCAAGAAATATTAAAATAGATTTATAGCAAAAACTTTGACTTATTGTTTATGTCATTCAAGAACCAAAATTATAAAGAATTTTGACTCATTGATTATATAATAATCAAGAACCAAAATTATGACAAGAATAATATTGACATCATTTCCAAGACATAGATAAGAATATAAAAGATAAGTCATGGTTTCAATCGCCATGAATATTGTTTGATAATATCATGATTTCGATGACCACAAACGTTGCTTGATAAGATCATGATTTCGATCGCCACAAAAATAGTTTGATAAAATCACATATTCATGAAGAACATAAGAGATAAAACTCTGATTTCATTATTTTAAACTCATCTTTTGTCCCCTTTAGTTTAAATGGGTCTAATATTTATAGATACTTTTGGAACTACCTTCCAAGCGTGGGAAACAGAAAAAAATAAATGCGAGCAATTAACAACAATAAATAATAAAAACTTAATTGACATGTTAATAAATCATCATATATGACAGTATATTTGTATTGTTTTTAACCATGAAAACTTAACTGATTTGCAACAAAATTTGATTTGAATCTCTGTTATTCAACTAAGTCGGAATTCAATCACTAAATTCGGAAAGAAAACACAACTTACAATGTAATATCTTGCCCTTAGTGTTCTGCTCTCTGTTTTTGGTTTCTTCACACTGCTTTGTTTTTCTTTTCGTATGTATATATCACACACCCGCACAGAAATTTGATGCCCATCATTATATATTAAAGTAACTGCTACATGCAAATATAAAACCACCAAAAACTGCCCACACAACTGCCAATGACAGTTAATTAATCTCATCCAACTATCTATTGGATTCTGAATTCGGGTTCAGGTTTTGGGCCATCTTGGGTGAACGCGACTCAGACCCATATAACCCAACATTTTCCACTCATACAAGATGGGCCAAATAAAACTAACAGAGAAAACGTTGGTGATCCCTTTATAATAAGGAGTATAGATATTCATACAGGTAAATACATTGTGTGACCTATAAACAATGAAATTTGTGATAAGACTTACTTTTTTAAATCTCAATTATACTTCTATACAAGAAATTATCAATTTGTTCATTATTATGTCCTAGATTTAATAGAATTTTATTTGTTTAAGCATATTCGATCCCTTTAACATAACATGTTTAACCCTTTAATATATTATATAATTACAATTGTGATTCCAAATCACAATTTGTCGACATGTAAATATATGAAAAATAAAATTCATTAAATCTTCCTATCTCACTTTTATCTCTTGGTCAACAAAAATGACTGACATCATAAAAATGTCTCATAGACCGCATTATTATGGTCATAGAAAACATACTAATGATACAAGTATTATTTCATTACTTTGAGATAAAGTGAATAGCCACTGGGGACATAGGTAAAAGTTTTTACAAACTTCAATGGAACTTATACAATGAGGAATTAGAGATAAATTCACTCATTTTCTATGTCGGTCACAATAAGCACACGAGGTATGAAACAAATGTTATAGTGAATCTTGTCCCTCAATAGGGACGCATATGTCCATTATATTTAGATTATTCACTATATAAATTTTAGTTCAGACGTTCTCATAACGTCTAACCTAAGTTTCTAAAAGACTAGCTTTCTAAGCTTTTCTTGTTAAGAAACTCACATCTGGCTTAATTAAGTTCTCATGATGGTGGGGATACATCACGAGCGGTTCTATTATCAATGTTTAATGTAAAACCTCATATTAGCTATTGCCAAGACGATATTTCATATATTCTAAGTCTTTAAGAGAATAATTTCTAATTTATTCTCTAAAAATATATGTTTCTCATCTTGACTTGTCATCTTAGCAACCAAGGCGACTGTACGTGTAAGAATACCAATCTCCAACCTAATGACATACTTTATATAATTTGAGTGAAATGTATATGTGCTAGTATTATGTAATAAATCTAATGTATTTATTTATAAATGGATATAGTTCAAAGTGATAGTTACAACATTATAATCTACGCAGACCTAAAGACATAGCATGTGACTTAAAAACAGCTCTCGTCACAACTTTTGTAAGCGGGTCAGCAACCATCTCATGTGTAGATATATATTTGATCATTACATTTTTCTTTGTCACTATATCTCTAACAAAATTATATTTAGTCTCTATATGCTTCGATTTATTGTGATACTTCGCATATTTAGCATAAGCAATGGCTGTCTGACTATCACAATAAATGGTAACTAGCTTTTCTACATCAACTTCTAAAATCAGATCTCCTAAAAATCTTTTAAGTCATACTACTTCTTGAACTGCTGCTGAACGCGCTATAAATTCAACTTCCATGGTAGACAACGCAATACATGACTGTTTCTTGCTACTCCAAGAGATAGCCCTTTAGCTGAGTAAAAATGCATAACTTGAAGTAGATTTTCGCTCATCCAAGTCACCTCCTCAATCTGCGTCTGTATACTCAACCAAACGCAAATTACCACCTTGATAACAAAGGGAGTAGTTTGCGGTCCCCTTCAAATATGCTAATATTCTTTTCACAGCGATTCAATGTTTCTAACCAAAATTGGATTGATATCTACTAACTAGTCCAACTGCATAGTAGATATCAAGTATCGTACACATCATAGCATACATGAGCCTTCGGATAACATTGGAGTAAGGAACTATTTGCATTCTTTCACGCTCTTATGGAGTCTTTAGGCATATTTCAAGACTAAGAGTTTGTCCCTTCGAGATAGGAGTATCTATAGGTTTACAATCAATCATATGGAATCGTTCGAGGATCCTTTTAATATAAGTTTCTTGTGATAAAACTAGAATCCTCCTTGAACAATCTCTGTTGATCTTAACTCTTAAAATATAGACAACTTCTCCCATATCTTTCATCTCGAAAGTCGAAGATAATAATTCTTTTATGGTTATCATAAACTCTTTAATATTTCTGGCTAATAAAATATCGTCCACGTATAAAGATAAAATTACGAATTTGTCTTTTACCCTTTGACATACACACAATGGTCCTTTTCAGTCATCTGAAATTCATAAGATTTTACTGCTTCATGGAAACGAAGGTACCATTGTCTGGAGGATTGTTTCAAACCATAAATAGATCTTTTGAGCTTACAAACCTTTTGCTCTTGACCTTTTAAAACGAAATTCACTAAATGTTCCATGTAAATTTCTTCCTCCAGTTCTCCATTGAGAAAAGTTGTCTTTACATTCATTTGATGCAATTCCAAATCTATGTGTGCGACGATAGCTAATATAAGGCGAATTGAAGAAAACCTTACTATAGGAGAGAAAGTTTCTTCATAATCTATACCTTCCTGTTGAGTATATCATTTGCTACTAATCTCATATTATACCTTTCTATTAAGTCATTTGCCCTACGCTTGATACAGAGAACCCATTTATTTCTAATGGCTTTCCGGTTATGTGGTAAGTCAACTAAGTCCTAGACGTGATCACTTTTCATTGACTCAATCTCTTCTTGCATAGCTTTAATCCAAAATTCTTTAGCAGGTGGTTGAGAACCCCACTTACATTCTTTGGCTCACCATTATCATGTGAAGTAACCATAAAAACTTCCCATTCTATCTTAAATCGATGACGAGGAACAACTTTACGGTCGTTTTTATGAATTGATGATTTTGAGGTACTAATTCAATAGTCTCTATGCTCCCACTAGGAACAAATGAATGAGCTATTTCAATGGCTTTATCACTTCCATTAGGGACAGAGTATTCAAGCAACTCTTTATTACCTATATTTGAGTGTTCGAATTCACAACATCATGCAATTTACTCAATTCGTAAAATTGAAAATCTTTTTCAACTTCACCTCTACTAGGAAATTCATTCTTCAAGAAATTCACATCACGTGACTCTAATTCAATTACGCTTCCATATGAATTTTCTCCTATGAATACATATCCTTTAGAGTGCTCAGAGTATCTAATAAAGATACATTTCTTTCCTCTAGCACCTAACTTTCTATATTTGCTAAACAAGTCATGTACATATCATGCACACCCCTAAGGTCACATATGAGTGAGATCAGGTTTTCTATCTATCTATAATTCATAGGGTGTGGAAGATACTGACTTAGTAGGGACCATATTCAGAATATAAGCAGTTGTCAGTAGTGCATCTCCCCAATAAGATATTAGGAGGTTTGCTTGCGCCATCATAGATCTTACCATCTTTAATAAAGTTCTATTCTTTCTTTCCGCTGCACCATTTTGTTGCAGAGTCTTAGGAATGGTCAATTATCTAACAATACATTTCTCTTGACACAATATCTCAAATTGTTCTGAGAGGTATTCTCGTCCTCGATCAGTTCGAAGGACTTTGACTGTTCTATCTAATTGATTCTCCACTATGTTTAGATATAATCTAAAACAATCTAATGTTTTAGATTTATAGGAGATTAGATAAACTTGACCATAACGAGTGTAATAATCTATGAAAGTTATAAAATATTAAGCACTAATTCTAGCTCTAATATTCATAGGTCCACAAATATCAGAATAAATTAACTGTAATGGATTATCAGCTCTAATTCCTTTTCCAAATAGTTTTCTAGTTGTTTTTCCTGCTAGATAATTTATACATACAGGCAAATCTATCTTATTGAGAGAACCCAAAAATCCTTCTTTGGCCAATCTATTCATTCAATCCTAGCCTATATGCCCTAGTCTAGCATGCCAAGTATTAACATCAAAAGAAGCAATTAATAAAAAACAACCATTATTATAATAATGACCATTCATCTCGGTATTCAATACAATAAAACCATCTTATAAATATATAGTGCAAATCCTTACATAATCTAAATAAATATCCATACAATCACCATGAAGTTTAAAACATATAATAATTTGTTATGGGTATTTTCTGTCATGACTACGGGGCCCAACCAAAGCCCAGCCAAGTGACTAATCTGGGCCAAGCCCAGGTTTCACTCGCTCACCACTCATTCACCAAAAGGAATCGGCGAAATCCTGTAAGACAGCATACGGCGAACAGCATCATTCTAATATCTTGAGGCACGGTAAGACCTCAGCAAATACAAGTAACGTACAAGGGATAGCGCTCGATGAAGTGCGAAATCCGAGATGCCCACGTCGCTAAGGTGAGCTCGCTCGTAACCAAACTAAGCTAGTCCACGAGAAGCTGAAGCTACTAAGAGATGATCCCCATCCCTTTAGATCGCAGCTCGTTCAAAACCCTCACTTCTCTTGATAGCGTGCCAGCTCATCATTTAACTTGTCTTGCACGCCAAACTTGTCAGAGATTACTATTCAAATCACAGATAACCACACCTAATCCGCGTGGGTTAGTCAGACAAATCTTCCACCTGTCCCTTTGCATTTAATACAATCCGGCTACATTAAATGGAAGTCAGAGTCATTAACTACAGTAATCATTCTAGTTTAACATATTATACGTCGCTGTAGCACTTCTCCTTCTATAAATAGGGGAAGCTTTTCTCTGTAATGTAAGAGTGAAACACTTAGTGAAAAACTGGCTGTTACTCTATCCAAATACCTAGTGAACAAACAGGGGACGTAGGCTAAGTTGGCCGAACCACTTCAACACCTTCTTGTCTTGCATTCTGCCTTTACCATCTCTACTCTTATTATTCATATTACCTGTTATTACTTGTTTCAATTCCTGTTTATGCAGTGTTGAGCCTGGAAGAACTTGGTTGGCTAATTTCATACGTCAACATTTTGGCGCTAGAAGGAGGGGCTCATCTGCATCTTTCCTTCATCAAGATCATGGCAAAAGGTAGAATCACCAGAAGCTCAGACGTGGTTATTGAAAGGACAGAAAGGTCGCACCACAGGCGGGGTGAAGTACCGATAACGCTGGGTGCAGGTCCTTCTCGCGTGCCTATGGACAGAACAGCTCAAGGGGGGAATTCTATGCAGATTTTACAACGACAGGAGAGATTGGAAGGCACCGTCCAACAGTTAGCTGAAGCCGTGAGAGCATTGACTGAGGCTCAGGCTCGAGGTCCTCGCAGGCCGGATGACGCCCCTACGGTTGAAAGAAGAAAGGTAACCAAGGAGGTGCCACCTTTCCAGGGGTCCAACTTGTCATCCAATGTACGCTCGACAACTCGGACTCGATGAGCTCGTGAAAATGAAAATGAAGCCCAACCTTCAGACCTGCATGTAAGGGTGGATCATGGTGGACACCGGAGGGTCGAGGTGAGTCATGGAGCTGCCCGGGTGTCAGCTCGGAGAAATGAGAATGAGCACCCACATCGTCAAGGCTCTCGCAGAGAAGCTCTAAACCTGTCACATCGGAGACGGGAGCCCGATCGTCGTTCCCCTGATCAGAGAAATATGAGGCATGAAAAAAGCAATCAATATCCTCATAATAGGGAAAGCAGATTGAATAGGCAGTCCCCTACTAGACCGCCTTCTGCGCAAGGGTCTGTTATTCAGAACCTTCTTCAGAGAATGCAGCAACTGGAGGCAAGGCCGGGAGTTCAGGAACAAAGGATACCAGTGGGTGAACGGACTCCGTTTTCTGTCGAGGTCGAAGCAGAACCTATTCCTCCCAGATTTAAAATCCCCAGCATCCCTCAGTACAATGGCGATTCTGATCCTCATGAACATCTTGATGCCTTCAATGTTCGCATGGATTTACAAACCACCAGTTCGCTGGTAAAATGCCGAGTGTTTCCTGCGACGCTCGGGAATCTCCCTCGATTATGGTTCAAAAACCTCCCACATCGTAGTATTCGTAGTTGGGAGGAATGTCAGCAGCTGTTCTTGAATCAGTACAAAGCATTGAAGAGGCAGTTGGTGCCTTCTTATCATCTGGCCACCATCTTCCAGCGTCGTGAGGAGTCTCTGAAGGATTATATTGACAGATTCAGGCGCGAAGTGAACAAGGTTGACAGTCCAACTGAAGAAGGGATCCTGAATGCCATCTCGTCAGGATTACGGAAAGATGGAAAATTATATGAAACCATCTACAAATCTCCTGTGAAGACTTTGGGTGTTTTTTATGAACAAGCCGAGAAGGAGATTCGCTGGGAAGAGGCCTTCGGGTCCAAGAAGTCAGCTGACCAGAAGGATAAGGCTGGCAGTTCCAATCAACCAAGCAAGAAAAGAAGTAATGAGAAGCATGGTCACAATGGGCAAAGAAGTACCCACCAAATTGCAAAAAAGGCTCGAAGTGATCCCGTGCGCAGATCTGACAGGAAGTCTGAGCGACCTCCCCGCACAGGTCGGTATGAGCATTATGCCCTCTTATCTGACTCCGTGAGCCGAATCTTCGCTGCTGAGAGAGATAGAGAAGACTTTGGGAAGCCCGCTCCCACAAACGTGCCCAACCGATTCAGAAATAAAAACAGGTACTGCGCCTATCACAATGAAACAGGACACTTCACCTCGGAGTGCAGGGCACTGAAAGATGCCATCGAAGAAATGATCAGGAATGGGCGTCTTCATGATTATGTAGTCCGACCAACGAGCCAGCGACCTCAGAATCAGAGGTCTCAGCAGCGTTCACCTCCCAAAACTGACAGGCAAACTATTGAACAAGAACGAAGTCAAGAGGTAAGAACAATCTTCACTATCCACGGAGGACCCCACATCGCAGGTACATCTAATAGATCTCATCAGCGTTATGTGCGCGAAGCCAAACATATACAAATTACAGGTCCTGGAGGAGCTGAAAGACCTGCTAAGCGTACTAAAACAGCCCCAATCGACATTGTGTTTACACAAGATGATGCCCAGAACGTTTGCTGGCCTCACAACGATGCTCTAGTAATCCGAGCTCGAATTGGGAACGTTGAAGTTAGGCGTATAATGATAGACACCGGGAGTTCGGTGAATGTAATGTACAAAGGATGCTATGATCATATGGGAGTCGAAGATGAACAGCTTCAGCCCTCTCCAGAGCCGTTGTATGGATTTACTGGAGATGCAGTTATTCATATGGGGCAGATCAAGCTACCTTTAACTGTGGGCGATGTCCAATGTTAATCTACTGTGCTTACTGATTTTCTCATTATTAATTCGTCATCTGCCTACAACGTAGTGCTCGGGAGGCCAACCATGAACGAATTGGACATGATCACCTCCACCAAGACACTTACAGTAAAGTTTCCTACCCCCAATGGCGTCGGATGTGTGCGAGGTGACCAGCGTGTAGCTCGCCAATGCTATGAAAAGGCCGTAAAACTGGGCACCCAAGAAGCCATGAAGATCAATGTAGTATCTGGTGGTAAAATGCGTATAATGACAGAAATCGGGGTGGCTCATGACCTAGATCCTCGCGAAGTAGATGCTGATAAAACTACAGGCCCTGTAGAGGAACTGGAGGATATACTCGTCAACGAAACCGACCCCGAGAGATGTTTAAAGCTGTGAACCAGGCTAAGCTCCGAAGTGAAGGTTGGACTAGTCACTTTCTAAAAGCCAACCTTGACGTCTTCGCCTGGAATCATGAAGATATGGTGGGAATCAGCCCGGAGGTGATGTCTCACAGGTTAAATGTCATCCCCCATAGTAGGCCAGTTCGTCAAAAGAGGAGGCCGATGACGTAGGAGAGATACGAAGCCTTAAAAGATGAAGTGGAGAAACTTCTGACTAATAACTTTATCAGAATTGCTCATTACCCTTCTTGGGTTGCCAATCCTGTGCTCGTAAAGAAGAAGAATGGTAAATGGAGGACTTGTATTGATTTTACCAACCTCAACAAAGCTTGCCCAAAAGACAGCTTTCCATTACCAAGGATTGATTAGCTCGTTGATGCTACTGCTGGTCACGAGCTTCTCAGCTTTATGAACGCCTATTCCAGTTATAATAAGATCCCAATGAATCCTGCGGATGAGGAGCACACGTCGTTTATTACTGACCGTGGTCTATTCTATTACAAGGTTATGCCCTTCGGACTGAAAAATGCAGGGGCAACCTACCAAAGGTTAGTAAACATGATGTTTGCAGATCTCATTGGAAAGAGCATGGAGGTTTATGTTGATGATATGCTGGTAAAATCTACTCAAGCTATTGACCATGTGCGCGACCTAGAACAGACCTTTCAGGTGTTGAGAACATACAAGATGAAACTTAACCCGTTGAAGTGTGCTTTCGGAGTAGCATCGGGTAAATTCCTGGGGTTCCTGGTGAACAATAGAGGCATCGAAGCCAACCCCGAGAAGATACAAGCTTTGTTAGACATGAAACCTCCAGCTAGTAAAAAGGAAGTACAAAGTCTGAATGGCCAAGTCGCAGCTCTCAACCGATTTATTTCCAAGGCTACCGATAAGTGCATTCCTTTCCTCAACGTGTTGAAACAAGCAAAGACTTTTGAATGGAATGAGGAATGCAAAGAGGCGTTTCAGCGATTGAAATAGTACCTGGGGCGAGCTCCACTCCTGGCAAAACCAAAAGAAGGGGTGACCTTACTACTCTATTTGGGGATCTCTCCACATGCCTTGAGTGCAGCTCTGGTGCAGGAAGAAGAAGGTGTTCAGCACCCAATATACTATATCAGTAAAAAGCTAGTCGACGCTGAAACAAGGTATACTCCCATGGAAAAATTAGCCTACTGTCTGGTGGTAGCATCTCGGAAGTTGCGTCCATATTTCCAGGCCCATACAATTGCCGTCCTCACCAAATATCCTATAGGCCAAATTCTGCAAAGGCCAGAGACTTCAGGCCGCCTGCTTAAATGGGCCATTGAGCTGGCTCAGTTCGACATCGAGTACAAGGCACAGTCTGCAATCAAAGGGCAAATACTAGCTGACTTCGTCGTCGAGTTTACAGGGCCTAGTGATGAATCTGAGGTCGGGACCTCGGAGGGTCCTTATTGGGAATTGTATGTGGACGGTTCCTCCAATGACCACAGGGCCGAAGCCGGTATGTTATTAGTCATCCCGGACGGACAGAAAATTCTTTACGCCCTCCGGTTTGGATTTAAAGCCACCAACAATGAAGCTGAGTGCGAAGCCTTACTGGCGGGACTCCGTTTGGAAAAAGAATTATCTGTCCAACAGCTTAGAATCTTTAGTGATTCTCAATTGGTGGTAAACCAAATCCTGGGGGAATACTAGGCCCGAGGGACAAAAATGGCGGTCTACTTGCAGAAGGTACAAGAGTTATTGAAACGATTTAACAAACATGAAGTAAACTAGATCCCACGAGCTCAGAATTCTTATGCAGATGCATTAGCCCGCCTGGCGACTGCGCAGGATGTGAATTTCTCTGGAGAAATACCAATAGAATATCTGCCCAAGCCCAGTACTGTTTCTCCCGAAGAGGTCATAACGCTGACAGTGACTGTTGATTCCTGGATGAGTCCGCTGATTAGCTACTTGCAAGAAGGGAAACTGCCCAGTGACAAACTAGAAGCACGCCGCCTACGAACACGAGCTGCTAGATACTGCCTCTGCAACGATGTGCTCTACAAAAAGGGATTCTCCGCCCCTTTGTTAAGGTGTATCGATGAACCAAGCTGTACCAGTATCTTAACTGAAATTCATGCAGGTCACTGTGGAAATCATGCTGGGGGAATCTCCCTAGCTCAAAAAATCCTAAGGCAGGGATATTACTGGCCTACTATGAAACAGGACGCTCTCAACCTGGTAAAGGCCTGCGATGTTTGCCAAAGGTTTGCTAAGGTTCCATGAGCTCCACCCGCTTATTTACACCAGATGGTCAGCCCATGGCCCTTTGCAATCTGGGGCATGGATTTAATAAGGCCACTTCCTATAGGACGAGGCAGCTGTAAGCACGCCATTATAGCTGTAGATTACTTCACTAAATGGGCTGAAGCAAAGGAGCTATCCCAAATCTCCACTACCAAGGTAGAGCAATTTGTATGGAACAACATTATTTGCAGGTTTGGAATTCCTCAACAACTGGTGACCGACAACGGCACTCAGTTCAGCAGTGAAAAATTTATTAGCTTCTGCAACGATCTGGGTATCAAGAAAAGTTTCTCAGCAGTCGATCACCCTCAGGCAAATGGTCAGGTAGAGGCTGTCAACAAGATAATCAAGCACATATTGAAGACCAAGCTAGAAGATCGGAAAGGAGCCTGGATGGATGAATTACAGCAAGTGTTATGGGCTTATAGAACAACAGCCCGGAGCACCACAGGAGAGACCCCTTTCTCTTTATTCTATGGCTCTGAAGCTATGATTCCTACTGAGCTCGACGTTACTAGTCACCGACGAACGAACTTCGCTCCAGCAGATAATGATCAACTGCTCACTACGAACCTTGACCTCCTTGAAGAACTAAGAGAGACTACCAACATGAAAGTTGCCATCTATCGACAAAAGGTGGCCAAATACTACAACAAAAAAGTCCATATACTGAAGCATAACCCTAGCGACCTCGTACTTCGTCTTATTCTCCCCGGAGCCCGTCAACGTAGCGAAGGAATGCTAGGTCCAAACTGGGAAGGACCATACATCATTCAAGAAAACCTGGAGAATGGGGCGTACCACCTGAAGACGATGGAAGGAGATGTACTGACGCGAGCTTGGAACGCTGAGCATTTCAGACCATACTTCCAATAATCTCGTCACTTTTTGTACATATATTTGCACAAATAAATAAAAGCATGTTTATCCATGATTGAATCATGTTGTCTGTGATTGTCGTTTACAGATCCCATTCTTGACCATTCCTGACTATGGCACATCATTGACTACTGATTGTAATTAAACTACAAGGATTAAGGGCCAACCATTGATATCATAACCAACCCTACAACCACTTCGTGGTTAAGAAGATTGGCAGGCCACGTGTGCTCACTTCGCCAAAACTCCATTGGCAGGCCGCGTGTGCTCATATCGTCAACTGTTGTTGGCAGGTCACGTGTGCTCACTTCGCCAAAACTCCATTGGCAGGCCGCATGTGCTCACATCGTCAACTGTTGTTGATAGGCCACGTGTGCTCACTTCGCCAAACTCCACTAACAAACCGAGTACGCTCACATTATCAACCTTGGTCGACAAATTACGCACATTCGCTTCGTTGACTTTTAGTCAGAACCACCATGTTGCGTACTAGAAGGATAACTGTTAGTATGACGGTGTTAGTGCTTACACGCGTAAGTAGTCTTATACTTATTTATTCCTCTTAGCTCGAGCTTTTAGTAATCTTCATTTTGTTACTTTTGAGTTTCTTTTCACAAGGTGAATAGTATAACTTAAGACACAGAAATCAAAGTTATATTCATTTGTAATAATGTGCTTAATATAAACGATCTCCTTATAAACGAGGTCAACAAAGCAATCATTGTTTAATTATAAAAACTCTAAACTAAAACAATTACATGTATACGAAAGAATGAAAGTTATGTCGCAGGGTCTTGAGGAGCGGACGAAGAGGGCGCTACTTCCGTTGTACCCACAGCAGGAGGATCTTGAACACTTCTCCCAGGTGCTGCTCCTGACGCTTGGGCTTGTTCTTCTGCTGCATACTCAGCGAACTGCTGAACCTCTCTGACTCCGCCTTCACCAAAAATGGAGTAATCAAGGGTAGGATAGGTGTTCCACAAAGTGTATAGTATCCTTGTCTCCGTCTCCATCCTGATTTCCTCCACACGAGCCTCCGATGCGGCGAGCTGCTCTTTCAATTTAATTATCTCCTGAGAAGCAGCCTCTATTTCCTTCTCTCGCTCTACCAGTGTATCTTGCGTGTTTTTGAGCTGAGAAGACAGTTTAAAAAAGGCCGACTCGTGAAGTTCTTTCTCTCTTGCATGAGCTGCCTCAAGAGCGCGTTTAGTGGCATCAGCAGCATCCAATTTCACCTGAAGCGCTGTGGCCGTATCAGTAGCCTTCTTCGTCGCCTGATCGGCCTTATTCACCGCTTCCTGAGATGCTTTTGCTACCTGTTCAGCTTTCTCTGCAGCCTCCTGAGCTTTTGCAAGCTCCCCCTTTACGAAAGCAAGCTCCTCGTCCTTTTTCTTAGACGACTCCTTCAGCTTCTTGTTGGCGGCCTGTAGTCTGTTGTATTTATCCTCTGCATAGCCTTCCTCATCCACGGCCTTCATAAGCGCCATAATAGTCTGCGAAATATATACATGGTTATAAACCAATCTATGAAAAAGGAGTGGCAACTGTTGTCTTACCCTGATTGACTGGCGAAGTCCCCATGAAAGTAGCCTGGCTCCAGTAAAGTCCTCCTCTTCAAGCCTCTCAGCTGATCGGCCCACGAGAGAGGGAGCCTGTTCATTAGCGAAGTCCAGATAGACCCCTCCAGGAAAAACTCCAGGAGCCATATCAATAGGAACTTTTGGTCTTGACTTGGGGGGCTGCTCAGCGACCTGCTTACCTTTCTCTTTCCGCGTTTTCTTTGCAGGTGGAAGTTTGCTGGCCTCTCCAGTCTCTTTCCTCTTCGTCCCTGCCTTCTTGCCTTTGGCAACAAATGTATCCTTTAGACCTTGAGAGGTCGGAGGAGGAAGATCAACACTGATCTCTGGTGCAGTAGAAGTTGGAAGCCCTACCGAAGCAACTGTAACAGGAGACTCTGTCGTACTCAAATTGGCACCTCTTTCGCCATTACGGAAGAAGAGCCTGGAACTGCAGAAGCGGCTGCTGTCGAACTCCCAGGTTTGGCCTTTTTCTTCGGAAACGGCAGCAAGTTCAGCTTCCCTCTAGGCTCCGTCATCTCTGTTGTGCTTCTAGGCTCCGCTACCTTTGTTATGTCCTCAGAAATCACTTGTACTTCCACTTCACTGGGAGGGGTCGGCCTTTCTGGAGAACTAGAACTTCCACTGATATCCTCAACAGTGAAAACGGACCCTATCTCGTCAATTCCTTGAGCTCCCACGTGTTTGCTTCTGACAAGGGCACTATCGGACGGCGGTGCGAGCTCATAAGTCTGAAGTAGCTCAGTTGTCAATTTGACGTCGTCCTCATCAGTTTTTCTTATCAACAGGAGGTCTAACTGAGCTTCCTCTTCCGGCGTCAAGTCAACCTTTTTGGCCTTTAAATCTGCATGAAGAATCAAAAGATTAAAACATCCACAATCGCTCTACCTACAGTAATGTGCGCGATTTTATACCTGGCTCAACTCGGAAGGTGAAATATTGCAAAGTAACAAGTGAAGGGCAAGAAATATAAAACCACTGTGTCTTATAATCTCCTACATTAGATTTTCCCTTTGCTTGTCCTTTAGGCAGTATCGGTTTATGACGGGTTGAACGAGGTGAGAAGTAATAATACCCGTCCCTTGGCTGGCCAGCGCTAGTCCCTTTGAAGGTTAATAAGTGTTTGATTATGCTTGGGCTAGGAAAAGGAAAGCCATTTTTCTTAAAAAGAATGGCCAGCGAGGTGATTTGGTTGTATGTGTTCGGGGTTAATTGAAAAGGGGCTAAACCCAGTTCGTTGATAATTTCAATTAGATAAGGGTGAACTGGAAATCTAAGTCCCGCTTCAAGATGTTGCGTACTCACAGCTATGAAACCATCAGGGGGGTATGCTACATGGCCCTCTTCTGAGGCCGATAAGATACGACAGCCTCTGGGGATGTGAAATTCAAGTACCGTCCCCATGAGGTCTATTGTGGTCACTTTAGAAGGATGACGCTTGAACATCTTCCTTGCCGCTCTCTCTCCGGCAGCCCGCTCAGCCAAAGTGGAAGCCTGAGCTAGAGGAGTGGGATCCCAGGGAGGATAAAAACTTGAGATATCCTCCCTGAATTGTGGACCCGATTCCTGAGGAACCTATTCTTGGCCTATCCGCTCTTCTGAGCCAGAGGAATCCCCCTCTCCTACTATGTGTTGGCGTCTGCGACCTGAAGCCATCTACAAAAGAAGATAAGGAACAGTCAGTCCGCAGTACGCAGACTCGTTCTACAAGCTTGTCAACAAACTCCTAGTACTAAAGCATACATTCCTATGAAATATCGTCCTATGATAGCCAGGCCGCAGACACTACACCGCTATAAACAAAGTCAACTCTGGCCATTACATGACGGCCTTCGAGCTACCCTTTTTGTGTGACAATATTTCCTAAATCCTAGGACAAACAAACCAACAGATCTTCCAAAAACACTTTCAAGGATCAAAGGCTAATCACATTCCTTTTTGACGACTATATAATCGTCAACATATCAAGAACTTGAAGAACAGCCTACAGTTCAAACACTATCCAGACACCTATATCTACCAACATATCAAAGTAAAGGCAGTATGAAAGCACAGTAACTTACTTGAATAGTGTGAAACGGGAAGTTTGGAAGGACCTGAGATAACGGAAGATTGATCGCCAGTGGAAGGTGAGGACGAAAGTTATAGCAATGGAAGATAACTGGAAAATTCTCTCTGCGTCGATAGCTGTAAAACAAGGAGAAAATGACAGAGGAAGGATAAGCTCTGAGCATTTGTTGTTTGTATTTCATTCCCTAAAGCACCCCAACCGTTGGATCTCGTAACCGCCCCAGATCTGATGGTACCGCGCGATGTCAGGGATTGTTATCATGACGCCGACGATTGAAAGACGTGCATTTAATGCACACCGTGTACGATACACTTCTCTTCACTTCCTCTGGGCGATCGCCACGTAGTAGATAAAACATTTAAAGAACAAAGAATAACGGTTCCCACCTCTTCCACTTCCCCCAGTCCAGCTCGAAATTCTCAGTCCGCAGCGCGCCCTAAGAACTGGGGGGCTTATGTTATGGGTATTTTCTGTCATGACTACGGGGCCCAACCAAAGCCCAGCCAAGTGACTAATCTGGGCCAAGCCCAGGTTTCACTTGCTCACGACTCATTCACCAAAAGGAATCGGCGAAGTCCTGTAAGACAGCATGCGGTGAACAGCATCATCCTAATATCTTGAGGCACGGTAAGACCTCAGCAAAATACAACAAACGTACAAGGGATAGCGCTCGACGAAGTGCGAAATCCGGGATGCCCACGTCGCTAAGGTGAGCTCGCTCGTAACCAAACTAAGCTAGTCCACGAGAAGCTGAAGCTACTAAGCGATGATCCCCATCCCTTTAGATCGCAGCTCGTTCAAAACCCTCACTTCGCTTGATAGCGTGCCAGCTCATCATTTAACTTGTCTTGCAAGCCAAACTTGTCAGAGATTACTATTCAAATCACAGATAACCACACCTAATCCGCGTGGGTTAGTCAGACAAATCTTCCACCTGTCCCTTTGCATTTAATACAATCCGGCTGCATTAAATGGAAGTCAGCGTCATTAACTACAGTAATCATTCTAGTTTAACATATTATACGTCACTGTAGCACTTCTCCTTCTATAAATAGGGGAAGCTTTTCTCTGTAATGTAAGAGTGAAACACTTAGTGAAAAACTGGCTGTTACTCTGTCCAAATACCTAGTGAACAAACAGTGGACGTAGGCTAAGTTGGCCGAACCACTTCAACACCTTCTTGTCTTGCATTCTGCCTTTACCATCTCTACTCTTGCTATTCATATTACCTGTTATTACTTGTTTCAATTCCTGTTTATGCAGTGTTGAGCCTAGAAGAACTTGGTTGGCTAATTTCATACGTCAACATAATTTAAGAAGTACTGATATAGAAATCAAATTTCGTCGAATATCAAGAGTAAATAATACATCATAGAGATAGAGTAATTGACCTCCATACAAAACAAGCTTGCAAGTGCCAACACCCTTCACCTTAATACGTAAATTATTTCCCACATATATTCATCTTGATCCTTGACTTATTCGCTAATACTCCACAAATGCTCCTTGATCTCTAGCTATATGATCTGTTGCCCTTAAGTCTACAGTCCACAAAGGACGAGATTCAATAAGTAATACTCAGTTAGAAACATAAGCATGATTAAATATGTTGGAGTAACATTGTACATTTTCTTTCTTTTGCTCAGTACATTCACAAGCAAAATGGCCCAACTGGCCGTAGTTGAAACAGGTCATTTTGTCTTTTGTCCTTCCTAACCCCAGAGCGCTTGTCCTGCTTGCGCTTTTTGGTCTCATTCTTCTTGAACTTGGAATTTCCATTCCCTTTCTTGAAGTTCTTTTTCCATCCCTTGCGCTTCAAGCCTATGCCTTTTCACTTGCTGGATTCAACCATGTAAAGCTGACTAGAAGCCTTAGCCACTTCTAAGCGCTCGTCTTCCAATTCAACATGACATGCAATGTCATCAAATGTCTTGATGTTATCATTGTAAGTCATATTGATCTTTATGTTCTCCTAGCTGGATGGAAGAGACCAGATTACAGCCTGTACTTGCTGCTTATAAGTGAGATTATACCCAGCAATCTCAAGCTCACAAATCATGTTTGACATCTCCCTTAGGTGCTACCTCATGGTATGATTCTGGCGCTTCCTATAGGTGTCAAACTTAATGGTGAGCCTATCAGCTTAATGGTTGAAGTACCACCATATTTATCTTTTAGAGCTATCCACATATCCTGGGCAGTCTCATAATCTTCATACATACATATAAGATCATCATCCATACTGCTCAGGATCGTAATTCAAGCAATGCTATTATTCTTTTTCCAAGTTTGATAAATCTCCATGTCTCTTCTGCTTTGAGCAGATGTGCCTGATTAGGACAATACCATGGTGTTTGTCAATGTCTCTTGAGCATCCTACTCTTCGAGAATATACTGAATTTTTCGGTATTAGATATCATAATTGTCCCATTCAATTTCTCACCCTTGTTTAGCTCAACAATTATATTTTTTTAAGTTGAAGTTATTTCCTGAAATGATATCCATTTCTATTTAGAGACTTACTATTTATATCCTTCTATATTTTTACTAACACATTTACTATCATTTCACTATAATATTGCAGCAATTATACACTCATAAATATGAAGTATGAATCTTTGGACAGGAATCGAAAAAGTAGTCAAGCTACTCATTATAATCCATTTCCAATTATTCACTAAACCATACTTATAAGTGTATTTGTGTAAAGCAGTCCTAATATCATTCCTCAGTAGTATTAGGACATCCACATAGATATCATCATTCATAATGCAATATAAATGTAACAAGATTATATAAATGATAAAAAAAAATTTAAACTATCCATAAAGTATGCATAAAATAAAATATCCAACATAAAAGCCAGCACTATTTCCAAGACAATAATAATAAAATAAATACAACATCAGTCGGACAGATAAGGGATACAAGACTCAATCTCCTCATAATACTCTCTCACGTACTGGTCGAAATCAGTCGTCATCTCCGGATCCTCCTCGGCTGATGAGATGTCTATCACCTGAACCATCTCATCATCAGAAGTATCCATGACATCGATGTCCTCATCATTATTTGATATCTCTATAATCTCGATGTTCTCCTCATCCTTAGATATGATTATGACATCAATTAGATAATCAGAAGGAACATGATCTGGAGGCTCGACGCCCTCCTCGTCATCAGAAATAACTATAATATCGTCTGGATCATCAGGAATATCGATGATATCAGGACTCTCAACTATCTCGATGACCTCCTCATTAGAATCAGTAAAGTAATGGATAACACGATAGATCATCTACAAAAATTTATTATATTAAATATATTAAATAATTTAGTATAACAAATACTAAATATAATAATTAAATTTTATAAAATTAATAGGTTAATAAAAGAAATAAAAATTTAATTTAATTTATTTATTATTTTAAAAAAAAAAAAATTCAAATCACCGGAAACCGCTATTGGTGGCCCATGCACCAGCGATCATCAGAGTCACGCGCCGGTAGTTATGGCTCACTGGCCGCGCATGCACTACAGACATGAGCTACGTGGTAGGCTCTAGCACTTCCACCTCGATGACATGTGGCCCAATCACATACTGCGAAGTCTCGCATACGTGGCACAATCTAGTTCGTCCCTTCACTGTGACACATCATTGAACCAGACTTCACCACACATGCTACAAGTGTCCCAACTAGATTCGGTCACATGGTTACACACGTGGCTATCGCTGGTTGGGATGCTTTCGCTGACGGGGCTCCACCAGAAAGTGACACGTGTCATGTGTAACGTGGTCTCTCCCCAGGTCGTCACGTGACAAGTCACTGTTCATCGTCTTTAACCTTTCGAAACTGTTTTCCTAAATTTCAGGTTTCAAGGGCAATTTTCAAATGTGTTTTTCTCACTCGTTTTTCATCCAAATTGATAATATAATATACCGTTGGAAAGCTCATTTCAAGCTCTATCCAATGGTATAATAATTACACAAAAATAATAATGGTTACTAACATTTAAAGGCTAAGAACAGATTCGGGTTTTATCTTTAAGTTCTTTAAAAAATAGTGCTCTAAATGCCTTAAACTCAACATATAAGCAAGTTTTATGCTCTTTTATCATCATCCCACTAACAAACAACAAAAGGATAGGCTCTGATACCAATGTTAATAAATCATCATATATGACAGTATATATGTATTGTTTTTAACCATGAAAACTTACTTGATTTATAGCAAAATTTGATCTGAATCTCTGTTATTCAACTGAGTCAGAATTTAATCACTAAATTCGGAAAGAAAACACAACTTATAATGTAAATACCTTGCCCTTAGTGTTATGCTCTCTGTTTTTGGTTTCTTCACACTGCTTTGTTTTTCTTTTCGTATGTATATATCACACACCCATACAGAAATCCGATGTCCATCGTTATATATCAAAGTGATTGCTACATGCAATTATAAAACCATCAAAAACTGCCCATACAACTGCTAATGGCAGTTAATTAATCTCATCCAAGTATCTGTTGGATTTTGAATTCGGGTTCAAGTTTTTGGCCATCTTGGGTGAACCCGACCCAAGCCTATATAACCCAACATGACAAGACACTTTTGGAACAACCCTCCGAAAATGGAAAACAGAAGAAAATAAATACAAGCAACTAACAATAAAAAATAATAAAAACTTAGTTGACAAGGATTCAAAGAATTAAAGACAAACTCTTCAAATCTCGAGACTTGTTTAATACAAACCACTAAAATATATTCGATCATAACTTTCTCTTAGAGTCTTTAAATGACATGCTTCAAAATGTCAAAAAGAAGTTAAGACTCTGATATTTCAAAGTACTTGTAACATGCCTTATAACTCATTTTTAATCAAAAGATATGATGGCCTAAAAATTTTCCTCGTGCAAAATTTTGATAAATGACTTGCTTCCTTCCTGAGTTTCCATCATTTCCCCTTTCCTTTTAAACAATTTGTCGTCAAATCATGACCTATCTTTATTGTTGTTTGCGAAAAAAGAAAATAAGAAAAAAAATAATAAATTATATAACTAAATCAGAATTAATTCTTAAAGCTTTAATACCAACTAATGAGAATCTCGTATATAAAAATACAACACCCACAATCAAATTGAAATATAATCCCAAGAAAGATTAATTCAAGTTTATAACAAAAACTTTAACCCATTGACTATGTAATTCAAGAACCATATAAAGAATTAAATATATAATAACCAAAAACTAAAATTATGACAAGAATGATATTGATGTCACTCCCAAGACATAAATGAGAAAGCTAAAGATAAGTCATGATTTTAATTGCTACAAGCATTACTTGATAGGATCATAATTTTGATCGCTACAAATATAGTTTGATAAGATCATGATTTTGATTGTCATAAGCATAACGTGATAAGATCATGATTTCGATCGCCATAAGAATAGCTTGATAAAATCACATGTTCATAAAAAACATAAGAAAGAAAACTCTCATTTCATCATCTTAAACTCATATTTCGTCCTCCTTGGTTTACATGAGTCTAACATTTATAGACACCTTTGGAACAACCCTCTAAGCACGGAAAATAGAAGAACATAAATACAAGCAACTAACAACAAGAAAACTTAGTTGACAAGACACTCTTAGAATAACCCTCCAAGCATGAGAAACAGAAGAAAATAAATGCAAGCAACTGATAATAAGAAATAATAAAAACTTAGTTGACAAGGATTCAAAGAATTAAAGACAAACTCTTCCAATCCCAAGACTTGTTGAATATAGACCACTAAAATGTATTTGGTCATAACTTTCTCTTAGAGCCTTTAAATGACAAGCTTCAAAATGTCAAAAAGAAATTAAGACTCTGACATTTCTAATGACATTTGGCATGCCTCATAACTCATTTTTTATAAAAAGATATGTCATCTTAAAAATTTCTCTCGTGCAAAATCTTGATAAGTGATTTGCTTGCTTTCTGGGTTTCCATCATTCCCTTTTTCCTTTAAAACTATTTGCCTTCAAATCGTGACCTCTTTATATTGTTGTATGCGAAAAAAGAAAATAAAAAAAATTGGATAACTAAACCGAAATTAATTCTCAAAGCTCTGATACCAATTGATGAGAACTCTGTATATAAATATACAATACTCATAATCAAATTGAAATACAACTTTAAGAAAGATTAATTCAGTTTTATAACAAAAATTTTAACCCATTGACTATGTCATTCAAAATCAAAATTATAAAAAATTTTGATCAATTGAACATATGATAACCTATAACCAAAATTATAACAAGAATGATATTCACACCACTCTCAAAACATAGACAAGAAGATGAGAGATAAGTCATAATTTCAATCATCATAAGCATTGGTTGATAGAATCATGATTTCAATCGCCACAAACATAGCTTGATAAGATCGTGATTTTGATCGCCACAAGCATAATTTAATAAGATCAAGATTTTGTCGCCACAAGCATAGCTTGATAAGATCATATGTTTATGAAAAAAAATAAAAGAGAAAACTCTCATTCCATCATCTTAAACTCATCTTTCATCCTCCTTGGTTTACATGAGTCTAATATTTATAGACATTTTTGGAATAACCCTCCAAGCATGGAAAACAAGAAGAAAATATATGCAAGCAATTAAAAACAAGAAATAATAAAAACTTAGTTGTCAAGGAGAATTAAAGACAAACTCTTCCCATTCCGAGAGTTATTGAATATAAACCACTAAAATTTATTTGGTTAAAATTTCCTCTTGGAGTCTTTAAATTATATGCTTCAAAATGTCAAAAAGAAGTTAAAACTCTAATATTTCTAACTACATATAACACGCTTCATAACTCATTTTTTATCAAAAGATATGGCGTCCCAAAAATCTCTCTCATATAGAATCTTAATGAATGACTTGCTTGCTTTCTGGGTTTTCATCAAAGGAAACCCGAATTGCTTAGGTTTTCCCGTAACTATCAGGTCTTGTGACAGTCTGACCTTTAGCCATTAAATCGGTCATAACTTTCTCTAAAAAATTTTGATTGATAAACCATCAATGGCTATGGAAACTATACATCTAGGTCTTTAATTTGGATTATGACTCATATAACTCGAACTATGCACTTTGTATAAGCTCTGACAAGTCACGTCACTTTCAACCTTATAATTCTGTAATTTGCTTTTAAAACCTTTAGTAATTCGATTTCTTTCTAATTTTTCTTTATCTTCTCAATTCTATCTTTATCTACTCCCCATTTTGATCCATGTCCTCTTGGTCCTATCCGTATCCTTTTCCAAATTTAATCCTTATCTTCTTTTAAATTCTATCCTTATCTATTTCAAAATTCGATCTTATCTCAGACTCTTTCAAATAAACTTTTAACTCTAATCAAACTCTTATGGATAATTTTCTAATTTAAGTTGAACTCTTCTTCTCCTAAAGGAATCTGACTCGAACTGAAACTCTCAAAATCTCAATTAAACCTGGATTTTGATCTAAACTACCAACTTGCCCATTTTTTCCTTAATTTGCACAAAGTTATCAAAATTCATCAGAAACACCAAAAATTACCCCAAGTTCTAATCACAAAGCTCAATTTAGGAATACTATTTTTTTTTTTCGTTATCAAATGGCTATATTGTCATCCAAAAATTTTCTTGCTACACTCAATTACTTTATAATTCCAAATCCACATTAAAAAGCTAAAATTAAGTCTTTATGTTCTATACCATTTAAAATACCAAAACGATCATTCAACGTTAATAATAATTTTGATTATATATTTTTTTCTCATTACAGTCATTTTATATATATTTAAAATATAATTCTATTTTCCTTATTTTAATTTGGATTTGATTGGGTCTTTTATGTGTGTTTTTGTTCTTACATCTTTTATTGTTTTTTGTTCTACCTTATCTCTTGTTCAATTTTTTTTTCCATGTTCATTTGGTTTTCATTTTTTACAATTTATTTATGACAATGATTATAGTGATAGTACTAATTTTTTTTTTTTTCAAAAAAAAAAAAAATAGAATGAGGAAACTGTATCTACGTTTTCAGATATTCTAATTGTTAGATTCTTTTGATTTCATCTTAATTTATAATATACTACGTATGTATATGATGAAATGCTTAAAGAAAAAATGAAGCCACAAAATTGTTTAAGAGTAGTTTAGTTCCTGGTCTTAATGTTCACTACATATGTGTTTGATGCAATGTCTCAAAGAAAAACTTAAATGAACATTTTTTTCTCCTATTATTTACATAATTTTTTTTCTTTTTGCTGTTTTTGTGGACATTATACGTATGAAAACTTACGAAACAAAATCATTTTCTTTAAACAAAACAAAAAATATATATTTTTATTTTTGTTTAAACAAAAAATCATTTTCTTTAAACAAAAAAAAAAATCATTTTCTTCAATCAAAAGCTAGTTCTTTTTGTTTAAACAAAAACTATATATTTTTATTTACCATAAAAAGGGTAATAAAAAGTTATTTATCATAAAAAATGGTCATAAAAAGTTACCAATGTCAAACATATTAGAAGTTAAAATAAACATACATGTATGTATATATTGAGAATTCATCAAATCAATTCTTTGTTCATTCATTCTTTATTTATTAGTAAAAATTATATTTTTTTTTTATGTTATATCACTTTTGATTTTGTATATACTAAATCAGGTGTAGAAAGTAAATTGGAAAATTTAAATATATAATTTTGTACTTTTAAGTAATTGTATGTAAAGATATACTAATAATAAAATATGTTATTAAGAAATAGGTGTAGCAAGAAATTTTGTCGCCCCAATAGAGTTACCCCATTATAAATTATCTGTTTTTTTTTAATTACCTTTTTATTGATTTTTTACATTCATTTATTATTTATTCATTTTTAAATTTGTCTGTTCTTTTATTAATTTTTAAAGGTTAAAATTGTAATGTTTTAGTTTTATTGGAGTTAAATGGTCATTTTACGTGCTGTAA
Organism: Dimocarpus longan; assembly: GCA_022984855.1. Classification (NCBI taxonomy): domain Eukaryota; kingdom Viridiplantae; phylum Streptophyta; class Magnoliopsida; order Sapindales; family Sapindaceae; genus Dimocarpus; species Dimocarpus longan. Next base: position 4,564,040 of record CM041026.1, read on the forward strand.
CTGAAGTGAGAGGCAAATTGGTCTTTTTATATTTCTATTTAGTTTGACCACTAATAGACTAACATACTTAAAAAAAAAAAAAAATCACTATGATTGGAGTGTTTTGAAAATTTTAGAGAAAATTTGATGTGTTTTTAATACATAGTTAAAAAGTTATCTTTTTCTTAAAACATAGAAACAAAAATGAAATTTCTCGAAACAAAATATACATCAACTTTTGATCAATCACCGTAAAATATACGTTTCACTCTCACATTTTATATTTTACAATTAAGTGTAGAGAGTGAGATAAATCTCCATATTTTTAATTGATTGTAAATAGTAAGAAATCCAGTAAGCAACCATAGGAGAGTTTCTCAATTAATAAACTCGTTTTTATATTCTCCAAAAAAGTTTTTGTCACATCAACTTTATATTTAGGTTAAATAATTGTATTAGAGTTAAATTTTTTGTTTCATTATCTATCTATTCCATGTGATAAGCAATTTAACTTAAATAGATAAATTTATTTGAGATGCTGTAATAATGTGTTTACTAAATGTAAAATCGAACGTCTTAGTATTATCCATGCTAAATTTACGTAATTTTTTTTTTTTTTTTCCATATTGAACCTTTGTTGCTTCATTAATATATATATATATATATATCTCTGTTCTAACAGGTTAAAAAGAAGAGACCCGGGTATCTGTGAACTTCGGTGAGAATAGATCCCTCACTATTAAATTAGAGATCCCTCTTTTATTTACATGTACACTAATTAAAAAATATTGAGAGAAAAGTAAAATCTAATTTCAAATTATTAAAAACTATTAAAATCATATTACGTCAATGGCATATTTCAAAAAAAATAAAATTACTTCAACGGCACATAAAATCAGGAGTTAAAGTTTTTTGAAAACATAACTTAATTCCCTAATTTTAATTCAAGGATTTAAGTTTCATTTTCTAATTTATTTTTGAATGAAACTTTATATCTTTTTATTTTCAATCGCAAACAATAACATGCTCTAAGGTTTTCAGTTAGATATCTTATCACTTCAAAGAAGAGAGATTTAATTTGTTAGACAAGAAAAACAAATTGAAAAGAGAAGAGATGGTAATAGAAGTACAGAGAGTTATCCAGTCTTCTACTTCTTCCTATTTTAGTATTTTTGTTCCTTTTAATGTATTAAATGCCACATGAAAATGTTAAGGGGTGACATGATGGGTGACGTTAAAAGGTGTTGGAAACTTTAAAATATTATACAAAATTAAAAAGCAAAATGAAATTTATTATTGTGAAATGATGGGTCAGCTTCCGGGTCCAATTTTTTTGCTGATATATTCCTTGTCAATAAATTGGCCATAATAAATCACCCAGAAGAATTTCAGAATATAAAAATAATAAAAATAATAATAATAATAATTAATTAATTAAATTAAAATGGTAGAAATCGACAGACAAATATATGTGTATAAATATTCATGTGCCATTGCAAAAGTCAAAAAGATCAGATACGTCGCATGCTTATCTGACAAACTCTGAACAAAATCACTTTCCATCTTCTAGAAATTTATTGACCTCCCAATTGTAATTTAAAAAAAAATAATATAAATTCGTATTCGTTTTTTTTTTTTAAACATAAATTTTGTATTCAATTTTTTAAATTTTAATATATATCCTCATATAAATTTTGTAAATTAATTATCATTATTATTTTTTTATTACTAAGACTGATTCAGAGGATTATCGAGATTATACTTGATAAGACATCAGTAACATGGTTAAAAAAATAATTCTTATATAAGAGAGATCGACCTATCTAAAAATGAAAGGATGACTCACATAAGGTGGGATGATAACCACACATATTTGGATGTTGAGCCAAGATTCAAAAAGAACTTAGATGCGTTGTCTACCATTAACACAAAGCGCAAGCAATTGTAAATTAATTATTTTACACTAATTAATTTACCATCAAATAAAATTACGTGTTAAATTTACGAATAAGTTATTCTTTGAGTAATCAAAATCTAAAATAAAAAAGTGTTAAAGCATTAATCTCATATCATAAAGAGTGGCTTGCTTTATTGTCACTAAAAAAGTTCTTCTCATGCCGAATTACCCACTTTATAAATTTAAAAATTAATCATTTATTTATTATAAAATATCAAAACTTATCATAAATAATATTAATCACTTTATTATAAGGGTAAGAGCAAACCTTATTTAGATGCAATTCTAGCTTCCTTATACGACAGATCAAACAAAAAAGAAATTGAAAATAAATAATGGTTCAATAATAATTTTTAATAATTACAATATGTCGTTAATAATGAGAAATTATTGGAATATAATTTTATTAAAAATTATTGGACGAATTTTGATGAAATTTAATAAAAACAAAGAAAATATCAAAAAAAAAAAAAAAAACTGTTCAGGAATTTGAAATGTTTTCAATTTTTTACTAAATATAATATCTAACCTTCTTATAATGCATAAAAAAGTCTCATCAAAATTATTCAAAAAAAAATTTCAATAAAATTCTATTCAAGTAATGTCTCATGACTCAAAATTATATTATAATCATTAAATATTAGGATTAAACCATTAATTTTTTTTTTTTTGAGTATTTGTCATATAAAGAAATTCCGAATTGCATCTGACAAACTTTTGTTTTCATATTAAAGTGACTAATATTACTTGTAGAAAGTTTTGATATTTTATAATTGTTAGCCACTATTAGGTCTAAAAGTTTAAACTGATAAGAAAATATCAAATTATAGTAGTTAAGACTTGAGATTAACATGTTACATATTTTTTCATATGTAACGTGAACAAATGATAGATATTGGACATATGTTAAATACTCCCTACCGTTATAACATATGTAATAAAAATTTGAAATAAAAAGGAACGAGATGATTTAAACTATGATTTTCCACACTCTGATATCATATTAATTACTATTAGACATAAAAACTTAACTTTTATCATTTTTACTTCAACATGGAACGCATAATGTGTGTCCATTATCAGTTTTTATAATAGTTTAATTATACCTTTTTTTTTTGTCTAATGTGCCTGAGAATTGGTCTCACTCACTCAATATTAAAGAGAGATTAAATTATATATAAAATTATAAAGAAAGATAAACATAAATTAGTACAACAATTTTTCTTTAACTTTAGTCGTAACAGTTTTATTTTATTTTTCAGTTAAAAATAAAACAAACAAAAATTCTTGAATATACCCGAGAAAATCTATACAAATTTTATGGATCTTAAATCTATTAAACAATTCCTTCAATCTTTTCAAATATAAAACAACCTTATTGTCAAATTTTATTTTTTTATTTATCTCAAAAGTTGTTAGGGGTATTTTCGCGATCAGACTTAATGGGCTGACAAAAACTCAAAGGGTGGGCCCAACAACAGGAAAACCCAAAAAGGTCTATCTCTCTGCTCGTTTATTTGTTCGTTTGTCTGCTTGAGAATTTGCTCGATATCCTACTCTCATATTTGATCGCTCATCAGCTTTTCTTTTGTGATCGTTTATTAGCTTGTAACTGAGCTCGTTTATGGAATTGGTCGGTTGCTCGTCTTCTTACCCGTACAACTCCTCTGGTCTGTCTGCACGTATTCGTATATCTGCTCGTCTACCAGGCCAACTGTTTACCAATATATCTGATCGCTAGAGTCTTCCTTTGTAAACTAACAGTCTACCAGGCCGACTGTTTGCCAATATATTAGTAACTCTCAAGGTGGTTAGTTTACCTGAGCTTTATTTGCTCGTTAACTCGACAGACTATGCTGCTCGCTGAAGAGTTTACCACTACTACATTTCTCACATCACAAATCAACAGAAGTCAAAGTTGTCAAGTAGATTACAACTTAAGGCATGTCGTGCACGTTAATCCCGTCAAAGATTATAACCTAGATTATGGTGATCTCACCTAACCCACATGGGTTAGCTGCCTAAACCCATGCTTTGGGCAGAATTAACCTGGCACCGTTAGCCGTATTAAATGCAATTTAGGTGCATTAAATGTAACTCATCATTGCAATATTGACTTACTGTACATTATTTTATTACGTTTTATTGTAACTCTTCACTTTCTCTATAAATAGGAGAGGACTTCCTTTGTAAAATTATCTGAAATCTTTGAATGTTATTACTCTGCTAAAATAGTGAGAGAATGAACAATGGACGTAGACATCTTTTTGAGTCAAACCACTTAAAAACCTCTGGTGTTCTTTCTTCTTCCTTGACTCTATCTCCTCTACTTGCTTTCTGCTTTGCTAATCATACAATAACAACCCAAAACTGTAGTTTGGGCCAGAAACAAACCTAGTCGGCTAAATCCAGACGTCGACAAAAGTAAAAATTGATCTATCATAAAATGAAGTCTCATTCTTAATGATAAATTTGGTAACTTCAACATTCATCTATGAGTACTTCTTCCTTTTGACAAATTGTAAAATTACGATTAGATTAAAAGAATTTATTTTAAAAAATAAAGATAAATATTAAAGATAGAAATTTTGTTTTAAATGAATATAATTAATTTTGTTGATTATGGTTATTATTGGTATAGTTTTAGTATTTACATTAATTTATAGATTTTTAAATTTTAATTAGTGAGAGTATTAATATCTTAGATGTGAAAATAACTTCTGGCTGGGGCTATCTACACCCTCAAATGAAACGAATGAGTATTTTCATAATTAGAATAATTCAAATTCAATAAGTTTGGATTTATTATTTATACAAAATACGATTTATTATTTATTTGCTCTAATTGTAAATTGTATTGTATATGTGGTAAAACCATTTTTTTTCTCTGATCATCCATTGTAAGTTCTATATTTATCGAACAAATATGTATTAATTTGAAAGTGTTTTTCGAAAAAATCAAAGATTTTCAAGTAAAAACTAATTCATTAAAATAAAATTCCTACCAATTTTCATATTAAAGAAACGCAATTTAAACGTAACTGTCATATATGAAAAATGTTTATCTTTAAAACAAGTCAAACAATAAAAGTGAACATATAATTATTTTGAATAATACTAAATAAAACACTTACAAACACATCCTAAGTGGTTTGCATCCAGGCTCTTTTCACTGAATAAAAATTATATTGGATTCATCTTAGTTTCAATGTTTTACAGGAAAGCTACCTTTGAATAACTGTAAATTTGATTAAAGGGGATTACATTGCTAATCCAATTTAATCATACATGGGATTGGATATAATTACATTAAATATATATTTAATAAATAAAGATATCAATATCTATAAGTCAATAACGTTGATCATGACTTTAAAAGAATATAACTTTAGAAGAGAAAGAAATTTTAAAAGAAAAACAAAAAACAAAAAACAATTTCCCATGAGTCCAATGTTTGTAGTATTGATTCCTTGTCTGGATACCCCTGTCGGATTAGGTTTAGATTGAACCAATACAATCCCTTGCTGGGTGAATTAAAGGATTAAATTGGATAAAATTAAATATCAGTGGAACAAAATAATTTTTTATTAATAAAATATTTTTAATGACTTCTAAATAACATATTTTTTTACTTATATACTAATAACATATAGTAATTTACAATAAAATTTAAAATAAAATATATAATATTTTGATAAAAAAAATAATTGCTTTTAATTAATGAGATAATAATCTTTAAAGTCAACACTTATTATTATACAAAATTAAAAATTCAATTTAAAAATAAAAAACAATCTAGCCAACGTGGGACTTATGGAAACAAATCTAGAAACGACATTTGTTGTATACGATCCACTGTAGTGATGCGTGAGTCCAACGCAGAGCACAATCAGCGAACACACTGGTTTCGAATTTTTGTACTCCCTCGTTTTATTTTGTCAAAAAAAAAGACAGAAAAAGGGTTTAGTGCATTTCAGCTTGATCCAGTACCGTCATCACGCCAAACAATTGTTTTCAAACTTCATGTTTCATTCAATCTAGTCCGGTTTTAAATTCAGTCATCTGAAGGCATCCTAGATACGTATATATTTAAATTCAAAATCTAAAAGTTATGTTATGATCCCATTATCCATAAATAATATTGCATGGGTGTAAGCTAGACCCAATAAGAAGTGGACACGTTAATATAGCATAAATATGACACGTGACACATACTGCAGACTTTGGGCAAAAATGACGTTAGATACGTTAAATTATGCAAACATTGAAGGCAAGAAATGCTGATCTTTGGGAATATTATTCTGTTGAATCAGTGATAAATGTCTAATATGAGGTGAACATCTGTGTGATATACCCTTCTAATTCTTGTACTGTATAAAGTATGCCCTTATTTATGAGGTAATAAAATAACTTAAAGTAGCCAAATGTGTTAATTGAGTTATAGTAAAATTTTCGAGTAGACCGGAGATGATTTCGAATACGAGACTTGGTATGGTGATTAATTAAGGTCTAAAATGTAATTAGTGTCAAAGAAATTACCAAAAAATGGGGCATAATTATATTGATTATTAAAAGACATGTACAAAAGGCATTTTAGAACATTTTAAATTATAAGATAAAACATTAAGTTGTGAAATAAAGTGTGACATGTGTCTATGGTGTGTGAAATGAGCAAGTGATAAGTGAGGATGAAGCATTAAAATGTGAGACAAGGAAAGCACATGAAGACAAATTTTGCTAAAAGATAAAAAAGAATATTATTTGATTGAAATGGAATTAAATTAGTTAGAATTGAAATTGTTTTTATATTTCAACCAATCAAAAGTCTCCAAATCAAACTAATGGCAATCTTATAGATTTATGCTTAGTTTGGGAGTAATTTTTGGTGCAAATAAAGGTTATATAAAGTTAACATGAGATAAAAATCAAATTGAGAACAAAGAGCAACTTATATGGGTTCAAAGAGGATCTACGGCTGGAGAAAAACTAGTGGTCAGTAGCTGAAGTTGGTGATTTTGAAATCATCCTTGAGTGGTTTTCAAGTTATATAAAGGGTGGATACAAGTTTAGGAGTGAAATCTATCAATATCAAGTCGATTTTAAGTGGTAAAATTCAAGTTTTCATGACTTGTATGTTTAAATATCAAATTGGTGGGAAAGTAAGACTAGTGATCCAAGAGTAAGTGTTAAGTTTACTAGTGAGAATGGTTTTTTTTTTTTTATTGAAATTTAAGTTGTGTTATTTAGGAAACTAATTATCTTACCATGAGATTTTTATAATGTGATTTTAACATAAATTCAAATCTAAAACTTGAAGGAATGTTGATATTGTGTTGGGATATGACTCACAGCCAAAAAAGATTTCAATGCTCTAATTTGAGTTTAATTTATTTAAATAATTTTCATGTATATAAATGTGCTAAAATGTCAAGTTATAATATTTAAATGAGAAGTAAAAGTATGATATATTCACTAAACATGTTTTGGTCATAGGAAATTAAAGTGATAGACATTTGTTTTTGGATGTTTTAGATGAATTTATAGGTCATGTTGATGATGAATTTAATATGAAAATGAAAAGAAATCCATCAGATGTCAAATAACACACCTCACGGCCAAACCTGATCTTATTGCTCAAGTGTGAGTTTTATGAGTTTGACTTGATTTTACACCATTTTACATATGTTTGAATATTATGATAAGAAAAGTTGAATGAGATTGATGATATAAAAGTTTGGTGAAGGTTCGGCCAATATGAGTCAAGATAATTCAAAAAATGAGTTTAATGTATTGATGTGAATTTAGACTTCATTTAAACTGTTTTACATACTTAGATGTTAAAAATTTCGAATAGAAAGTTCATGCGAATAATTGGGGTTGGTACGACTTGAAAAAAGGTATTTCGATATCCTTGTGTAGTTAAACGTTTGTGTGTGTTGATACGTGTCAATGGAGGTATATGCGGGAATAAGTTTGGTGGTGATATTGCCTAAAAATAGAATGTGAAAATGTGTAGGTAAAGTAGGCAAGAGAACCCTTAATTTGTTCTATCCTGAGTTAAGAAAATGTGAGTGTTCTTTTACAATATTTTGATATGATTATATTTATATTCACAATGATTTTATGTGTTATGTTTAAATTCATACTTTAAAATATTGAAAATTGATTTTTAAAGTAAATGAATTCAATATGAAACTCTCTTGCATGGACTTCGAAAATTTCGTATGAGATATGAATTGTGATTCACTGATATATTCAGCTCATTAAGCAGCAAAGAATTCTGTTGAAAATGAGATGTTTAAGAAATGCTATGAGTTATATGATGAAAAGCAGTATGTTTAGAAATGAATTGTAGGCTTATAATACACCATATAGGTATCTCGGATATTATTGATTGAGTGTCCTAAGCGTGCATGGCAGTGTCGTGGGTGTCTGTCATTAACAGTTAGAGGGATTGTGTCGATTAGTCCAATCTATGGTGTCACCCTCTGTATGTACATGGTATATTATTAGTTAGCTTTTACATGAGCGAGGCAAAATTCCGCTACATAATTATCGGATTGGTGGCTTGAGTAAAGATAAATTTTGCTCCGCTATATATACCTAGGGTACCATGTGGTATGGGCTGTCAGTGGCTGGTTTATTTCGCTCAGCAATTTTTCAAGAATTGTATTGCCACTATTGCTTATAATTTACAGCAAAAATAAAATAAAATAGAATTCTATTGTATTGCCACTACTGCTTATAATTTACAACAAAAATAAAATAATATAAAATTCTACTTTATATATTTCAGATTTGAAAAGCGTTTCAAAATAATTTTTCGAAATCAGAAAGCTCGATTTTCAATGTGTTATTAAATTTCAGTTTTAAGATGAACGATTTATATTTATAATAAATGCTTATTCATGTATTTACTTCATACATAACTTTTAGAAAACATATTTTAGTTATGTAGTATTGAAATAGTTATGAAATATTTTGTTCAGAGAGGTTTAATTACCAAACTATAGTTTTAATAGAAAGGTATGACACTTACTGAACTCGTTTAGCTAACTCTTTATTTTTATGCTGTATAAACAAAACCTCCTCAGGTGCAGGTGCAGGTATAGGTGCTCCAGTAACCAAGACTCTAACCTAAGAGTAGATTAACTAAGTCATGTGCTATTGTGGTTATGCATTCTCGTTATGAATACTTTTAAAAATCCGTATAATAACATTTGTACGTAATTGGATGCATTTTTGGAAAATGTAAAAATATACTTGTGCATGATATGTGAATATTTTAAGTGATATTTTATATTTCAATTACATAAATAATGCCGTGAAAATTTTGTGTGTAAGAAATTTTCAAAAAAAAAAAATTGTCATTTCCATATTAATGTGTTGCTAAAATAAAAATTATAAAAGATTTTCAGTAAAAACAAATGACTTAACTTCATAAAAACCTTTCAGCCGGAGCAGCCACCGTGGGGTGCTGGTGGGCTGCCTAGTATATAGAAATAGTTGTATAAGGACGGGGTCCGTCAATCTATCAGCACGAAGTTGATTCAAGCGATAAATGACAAACGCATTTGCATGCATCGTGATTCCTAGAAAGTAAGTTTTGTCCCCTTACAAAAAGTAATTTTATAGTTCATTATTCGTTCATAGTGATTTACAACCTAGTTTTAGTGAAATAAACTAATTTTTGAGACATAAACACTAACTTAAGTATCAGACAGTGTCTTTGGAGATAACATTTGAACTACCTTAATGAAGACTTTTACTTGTTTTGTAGCTGATGTTGTGATAGAAACTAAGGAATCAAGCCTATGGATCCATTGAGCATTAATGAAGGACCTGTGACAAGGGCTCGAGCTAAAAGGATAAAGGAAGGTTTAAATGGGCTCATTCAAGAGATTTGGGCCAAGAGTCTTACACAACATGGCTTGGATGGCTTGGAGGGAACATCGAGGCTTCAAAATATCATTCAAGTTCAAGACCCAATCCAAGAGCATTAATCTTAAGGCTTGAATAGCAATTTTAATACAAATTGGGCTATTATTTAATTGTTGTATTAATTTGGGCTTAATTTGTATTACGGGTTGGGTTTTAAATTAGTTAGTATATTTTATGTTATATTGGGCTTTTAATTATTGGGCTGAGAGTTAATTAAATTAGGATTTTATTTTAGTTTTCTATTAGGTTTAGAATTGAGAGTTTATTTTGGGTTTCTTATTAGATTTAGGATTTTATGCCTATAAAAGGCTTATTAAACCTAAAATTTCAATAAGAAGTTTATTAAATAAAGTTTTAACTTTTCTCCATTGTTCTTTTGAGAACTTTGAGATTGCATCAAGAATTGTTCTTGATTAATCAAGCTTGACTTATCTCCCACATTCTTATCTCTTTCTTGGGAGTGGCGTCATTATATCTTTGGTTCTTGGTTCTCTAATTAATGGGTCAAAGATTTTCTATAATCTGAATTAACTTTCTTGGGGGTTGTGTTTCAATTTAATCGTGGAAGTCGTATCGTTATATATGAGGTTCACATCAGTTGGCATAAGAGCTTTGGTTAATTAATTCAGGTTTGTTTATTTTCTTGTTTTCGATTTAATTTGTTGCTAAAAATCATCTCATCATCCATCAATCCATATTTGCTTCTGGTCTTAGTATCCTACACGTCCAAACATCCACCATCATCTTAGTATTTTATTTGCTTTTTGATTTTGTCGTAGCACCATCTATTATCATTATATATATTATATATAATTGATTAAAGTGCAGTAACAACATCAATCAATTATAAAAAATAAACCCATCACCCTTTTTCTGTCTTTTAGTGCCTTTGTTTCTTGCGGTCTGCACTTCTCATCAATTATCCTGACCAAATACAATAATCTTGGTTTGAATCTTCATATTATGTTCTTGAACCGCATCAACAATTAGGATTCTTGAAAACACATTCTAGGATTTCTTGAATTCTTGATTTATTATCATATTTGCCTCTTGATTTGCAAGATTCATATCAATATCTTGTTTTTGGTTTAACTCCACAATTTACAATCCATATAGTTGTGCATTCTAGTTTGAATAAAAAAAAGAAAAAAAAAATCCGAAAAAAAAAGTATAAAAAAAAAAAGGAAAAAAAAAAGTATCAGAAAAAAAAAAATTGAATGCCATAAATTGCTTGGATTGAAGTGAGTTGATATTAATTTACCTTATTTACAATTCAAGATCTTTGCGGTGTTCGTAATCTTTTCTTGAGAACAGATTGCTTTTCGTTATTTCGTCATTCTAGTGTCATTGTTGGTCTTTATTTCTTTCGTGTTCTTTGTGTGTGCGTTTTTTCTTTGTCGAGATTTGTCCAGGGCGATTATTTTAAGGGTGACCTTGTTGTGATTGATTAGTTTTATAAAGAACTTAGTGAGAAAAGTTTGAGTGTGGACAGGGAGTGTTGAGTTAAATCAAAATCATTGAGTGTCAAACACGTGAGTGATTAGAGTGAAACACATGAGGGAGTGTTGTGAGGTTACTTTTACTAACATTCTTGCAGGTGTCAATCATGTCTACGGATAACGATAAAGAAGTTGAAGAAGGAGAAAAGGGTAATGAGTCGTTCGTTCTCAAAGCGATGCAACAACAATTTAAGAGGATGAATTTGGTGTTTGGAGAGATTAGGGATCGAATGGATAGGCAAGATGAGGCCATAGCTACTTTGCAAAGGGGGCAGCAAATAAGAGCTCCGGAAGAGCGTAGTGGTAATGATGAATTTGAAGCTGATTATGGGATATTCTATGGAGAAGATTTGGAAGGAGATGACAATGTCATTAATGTTAATAGGGGCCGAATTAGAGGTAGTCGTAGAGGAAGAGGTAATGGCAATGGAGATCATAGGTACTATAGGGATGGAAATGAGAAATGAAGATGGGATGATAAACCTGATAGACCGGATAGAGATCTTGGTAGCATTAAGATGAAGATACCCTCTTTCCAAGGGAAGGCTGATCCTGATGTATATTTAGAGTGGGAAAAGCGAGTAAAGTTAGTCTTTGAGTGTCATAACTTTACCGAAGAGAAGAAGGTGAAGTTAGCCACAGCTGAGTTTGTGGATTATGCTATGGTTTGGTGGGGGCAAGTAGTGCTCGATAGAAGGAGAATGAGAAACGTCCTATAAACACTTGGGGTGAGATGAAAACTATTATGAGGAAACGGTTTGTTCCTAGATCATACTATAGGGAGCTATACCGACGATTGCAGAGCCTAACACAAGGTTCTAAGAGTGTGGAGGACTATTATAAAGAGATGGAGATAGCCATGGTCAGAGCTAATATAGAGGAGGATAGAGAGGCTACTATGGCAAGATTTCTACAAGGATTGAATGAAAATATTGCCAATATTGTTGAGTTGCAGCATTATGTGGAGCTTGAGGACTTGGTCTATATGGCTATGAAAGTGGAGAGGCAACTCAAAAGAAGGGGTTCGATGTCATGATATGGTAGCAATTCGAGTTCCACATCCACTTGGAAGTCGAATTGGAGTAGAAAGGAAGATAAGGCATCTCAAAAGCCTAAGGCTAAAACTACTAAGCCTAAGGAGGGTAGAGATAGAAGCCATGATAAGGGCAAGGCCGAGGCAACCAAAGGGAGAAATAGGGATATCAAACGTTTTAGGTGTTTGGGAAGAGGTCACATAGCTTCTCAATGTCCTAACAAAAGAACTATGATCTTGAGGGAGGATGGAGATATAGAGACCGAAGGGGAAAGTGATGACGATGAGATGCCACCTTTGGAAGATGCTAGTGATGTTGAAATTGAGTATCCCGCAGATGGAAAGTTGTTAGTGGCAAGATGTGCTTTAAGCGTGCAAGTGAAGGAAGAAGATGATGAGGTGCAACGTGATAATATTTTTCATACGAGATGCCATATCAAGGATAGGGTGTGTAGTGTGATTATTGATGGGGGTAGTTGCACCAATGTTGCTAGCACCGAGTTAGTGGAAAAACTGAGTTTACCTACTTCAAAACATCTTAGACCATACAAATTGCAATGGTTAAACGATTGTGGAGAGAGAGGTAAAGGTAACAAAACAAGTGCTAGTTCCTTTCGCTATTGGTAGATACAAAGATGAGGTGTTGTGTGATGTTGTACCTATGCATGCTAGTCACTTGCTTTTGGGTCGTCCATGGCAATATGATAGAAGAGTAATGCATGATGGGTTTAAGAATAGATATTCTTTTACCATGAATGGGCGAACGATCATTTTGGTACCTTTAACACCTAGACAGGTGTATGAAGATCAAGTGAGGATAAAAGAGAGTGAGAGAAAAAGAGAGGTCGAGAGTTCAAACACTAGTGAGGCCGAGAGAAAGGGAGCTGAGTGTGAGAAAAAGAGTGACAAAACACTAGAGTGTGTGCAAAAGAAAATTGGGAAGGTCGAGTGTAGAGGAGAGAATGAGAGGAAGAAAAGTGAGAAAAAGAAAATGAGTATTTATGCAAAAAAGAGCGATGTGAGAGCTGCTTTTCTTGCCAAGCAGCAAATGTTTGTACTTTTGTACAAAGATGCTTATTTTTCTAACTCTGATCGTAATGTTTCTTTGTCTAGTGTTGTTACAACTCTTTTGCAGGATTTTAAGGATGTATTCCCCGAGGAGATACCCGATGGATTACCACCGAAGAGGGGAATAGAGCATCAAATTGATTTCATACCCGGAGCTGCAATTCCAAACCGACCCGCATATAGAAGTAATCCCGAGGAGGAAAAAGAGCTTCAAAGGCAGGTTGAGGAGCTGATGAAAAAGGGGTATGTGAGGGAGAGCATGAGTCCATGTGCCGTACCGGTTTTACTTGTGCCTAAAAAGGATGAGACTTGGCGTATGTGCATCAATTGTAGAGTTGTCAACAAAATTACAGATGCCGATTTGAGGACAAATCCTTTTGAGGAGAGGGGGAATGATAGAAACTAAGGAATCAAGCCTATGGATCCATTGAGCAGCAATGAAGGACCTGTGACAAGGGCTCGAGCTAAAAGGATGAATGAAGGTTTAAATGAGCTCATTCAAGAGATTTGGGTCAAGAGTCTTACACAACATGGCTTGGATGGCTTGGAGGGAACATCGAGGCTTCAAAATATCATTCAAGTTCAAGACCCAGTCCAAGAGCATTAATCTTGAGGCTTGGATAGCAATTTTAATACAAATTGGGCTATTATTTAATTGTTGTATTAATTTGGGCTTAATTTGTATTATGAGTTGGGTTTTAAATTAGTTAGTATATTTTATGTTATATTGGGTTTTTAATTATTGGGTTGAGAGTTAATTAAATTATGATTTTATTTTAGTTTTCTACTAGGTTTAGAATTGAGAGTTTATTTTGGGTTTCTTATTAGATTTAGGATTTTATGTCTATAAAAGGCTTATTAAACCTAAAATTTCAATAAGAAGTTTATTGAATAAAGTTTTAACTTTTCTCCGTTGTTCTTTTGAGAACTTTGAGATTGCATCAAGAATTGTTCTTGATTAATCAAGCTTGACTTATCTCCCACATTCTCATCTCTTTCTTGGGAGTGGCGTCATTATATCTTTGGTTCTTGATTCTCTAATCAACGGGATCAAAGATTTTCTGTAATCTGAATTAACTTTCTTAGGGGTTATGTTTTAATTTGATCGTGAGTGTCGTATCGTTATATACGGAGTTCGCATCATGTTGCAACAGGAGATCAAGAAAGACTTTCATAAGAAGGAGAAGTTCATCGGAACTCACTAAGAGCCTTTGTACGACAGTTTAAGCCACACCAGATATAATTATATCACATGAAATATGATGATTATCAATGATGGAAGAAAAAAGGTTATAATTTTGAATTTGAATGTCCTACCACTAATGGTCATGGGTTTACTCACAAAATGTTTTATGTGAAAATTTTTCCTTTACATGTGAGTCGCTTTCTCCAATTTTTTTGGAATTGATCCCTTAAATTGTACCTTAAAATTATATCGCAGTTGTTTAACAGCATTCTGGTCCTAGTAATCAAAAAAGAAAAAAAAATTGTACATCCTTTCATCTATTGTATTGTAAAACGTCTCTCAAGCATTGTCTAAAAACTTGGCCGAGTTGGCCGAGTTCTCGCCGAGAACTCGCTGCTCGGCCAGTTGTCGAGTCAAGAACCCCTAGATCGAGGTGTTCAACTTGGTTTCTATGCAAATTGGTCCAACTCGAGTCGACTCGGCCCAACTCAAGTTGACTCGGCCCACTGATTCTTTTTTTTAAAAAAAAAATTTGCCAAAACGGCGTCCTTTTGACGTCATGTATAAAAAATGCCCTAGCCTTCTGCCTCACATTTCAACTCTGCACATCTGCTTCAGTTTGGTGTTTCCCGATCTTCTCCGTTGTATCGTCGCGGTGTCGCTTGTTGGTGTACGACTTCTGCTGTTACTGTTTTCTCGTCGTCGTCTGCCGCAATCGTTGTTTTCAACTCTGCACTTCCCACTTTTACTGCTCTGCTTCTGCTTCAGTTCGGCGCTTTTCCGTCTGCTCCGTTCTGTTGTCGTGGTGTCGCTTGTTGGTATGACTTCTGCTGTCGCTGTTTTCTCGTCGGCGTCCGTCACTCCGTCCACCGCAGTCGTCGTCTCCGTCCTTCGTGAGACCCTATGAGCCGTGACAATATGGGTTAGTTTCATTTATTTTTTGCTTTAAGTTTAATTAACCACATTGTTTTTCACATATATTTGTTGAAAAAATAGTGGTAATACTGTCGAAATTTTTGAAGTTGTAAATATGTAATTGTGCTAATTTTTAAAGTTGTAAATACGTAATTGTGCTAAAGTGATATTAAACATTGTATGAAATAGATTTTAAGGGTTTTTGTGGTTATACGATTATATTTTAATCATATAGAAAATTTTTAAATTTTATTTTTTATAGGTTTGATTTGGTTTGACCGTGGGTCAACGATTTGATCGTTGACCGACGGTCAAACCTATTACTCTCCGCATTATCGAGTACTCGTTGTTCGTTATTTCGCCAGTCGAGTCGTGAGCAGCGAGATTTAGAACACTGCTCTCAAGTAGGTATAAATTGAAGGTTGACATAATAAGTGCAACTATCATAAACTCTTAAACGATTGGCTAGTAAATATCCCAAGTTCCCAACAGTTGATTGCAACCATAATCTTCTAGAAACAAAAAAGCAAAAGACAAAAAAAAAAAAAAAAAAAAAAAAAAAATTATAAAAAGACACAGTAAGTTAGAGACTGAGACACTGAGACAACATTGAAGTTTCTGTTTTCGAAATAGTGTTCAAGTTTTATTGTACCACCTTCGTCAGTTTGAATGTTTCCACATCTCTCTCTTCTTGAGAAAGTCTTCCATATGCACCGTCGTATCCGCCTCCTGCAGACCATTGAATCACATCGAGATGGGAGGCATTTATGTGAATCCTAACGTAGAGAACTAAAAGTCTCTCGCTTTCCATATTTACAAGTACAAACACATTTTCAACCATTATTTCGTTATTTTTATTTTTATTTTAATTAATATGACATTTATTACACCAATACTATCAACGACCTTTTTTTTTTTTTTTTTTTTTTTTTTTTTTCTTTCTTTCTTTTAAATCTAAGGCTGACTCATGAGACTACTAAAACTTATCATAATAGGAATATTGATGACATGATCTACAATGCTATTCTCATATAGGAGGAATTTACCCACATAAAGATGAGAAAAAAATTTATACAAGAGTTGGACTTACACATAAACGTAGCAGATTTTTTTTTTTTTTCTTTTTTAGCTTATGTGGTAATCAACCCATGTCGAAGGTAGAGGGACAACTAATGCTTAAACCAATGGTACTGACTGCCATTGACTATCAACGGCTATTTATTGTTTAGTAAGACACAATTTTATCTAACGAAAGTCTACTATATTACTCATGCTTATTTAATGATATTATAATCGTCAATTTGTCAGCCACTCATTCAATTCTTTGTCCTAAAAAATATTTTATTATCATATTTAATTCAAATATAATAAATCACTGAGATTAATGGTCTAATAATTTAAAAGTTATGATACACTGGCTCTATTTACAGAGATCTTATGGTTAGTGTGTCATAATTTTTAAATTATTAGGATCACTAATCTCAATCATTTATTGTATTCTTTATTTTAAAAATATTTTTATATTTTATTTAATTAAAATGTAATGAATGATTGAATTAGTGGTTTTAATAATTTAAAAGTTAGACACATCGTCCATCTCTCTCTCTCTCTCTCTTTATATATATATATAGTGATTTCACTATTAGTGTCTTTTAAATTTAAAATATTAGGACAAACTAATCAAATTCATCTACTGTATTTGAATTAAATAAAAAAGAGAATTTGTTTTAGGACAGAGAATATAATGAATGAATTTAATTGGTTTGTTCTAATTTTAAAATATTAGAAGGTACTGATGATAAATTCACTATATATAGTGATTTTTTTTTAATTTATATATAGTAATTTATTATCTGTATTTCCTAACTTTTTAAGTATCAATCAAATTCATTCATTATCTTCTCTCTTAAAATAAATTCTCTTTTTATATTTAATCAAATACAATTAATAAATTTAATTGATTCGTTATAACTTTTTAATATTATAAAATACTGATAATAAAACCAATATATATATATATGACCATTAGAATCAAATCACGGAATCTAAGCCTTTTACGTGAATTCGGTGGCCTTAATGTATTGAACTAAAAGTCTTCTCGCTTTCCATATTTAGAATCATAAACATATTTTCAACTACTGAATCGTTAATTTCATTTTAATTGATATGACATCCATACATCAATACTATCAACAACTATTTAGTAAGATACAAGTTTATCTAACAAAAGTCTACTAATTAAATTACTAATTACTCGTGCTAATTTAATGATACTATAGTTGTCAACTTGTCATCTACTATATGTTCATGCAAAAATCTTTATTTCAATGCTCTAGTTGTATTTTAATGCTACATATTATTTGTTAATTTAATTGATTTACAAAAATAATAATAACGCGATAATTGATGTGGCCATCTTTCCAAACACAAAGTAAAAATAAACATTCGTAATTGATAAAACTAAGAAAAACGATCTTCACGAGAGTTGGTATCCAATGAAAATGTTGATAAAAAGGGATTTTGCAATTCTATGAATCAAGATACGCTGAACTCAAAGAACATGATCAGAATCCTAGAAAGATTTTTTTCATATCATTCACGAACAAAATACATGATAATCATTGATCTTCGCCAAGATTTTATGTGGCCCACCCATGTCGCTACAAACATCAAAGTATATATACATATATATATATATATATATCAGCGTCTCTTTTTAAATACCAAAATAATTCAATAATTCATTAGATATGATTGAAAAATAAATAAATAAAAATAAAAATAAATAATTATCATTTAATTATTATCACCATAAAAAGTTTTATGAGTTTTTTCTTTTCATAATAATTAAATGGTTATTATTTATTTTTATTTTTATCCATTAGATCTAATAGATGATTGATATTTTTTTATTATAATTTTTTGAAAGTTAGAAAATATTAACTATAGAATCACTATATATATATATATATATATATATGCAAATATAGAGAGATAGACACACACACATATATACTTTAAATAGTCTAAATTTGTCCACATTTCTTTGGTTAATATTAGCTTAATAATTTTTCTTTTCATATTATGAGAATAATTGTATCTCTCGAATATTAAGGATTATGTGGAAAGTTTTTTTTCCATTCATAATAATAGATGTTTAGACTAGAGTTATTTATTTATTATTATTATTATTTTTTAAGGTGAGGGAGGGGAGATGAAATTGTAAGAGAGAGTGTGGAACCCTTACTAATGGTGAGGGTAATTGGTGCTTTAACCAACGAAACCGGTTGCCTTGATATTACTATAGTGTTCAAACTATAGTGGTTTCATTGTTAGGTGTCTGACTTTCAAAATAATAATAATAATAATAATAATAATAAATTGCACATTTCCTTTGGTTCGTGTGGTTGTATATATTTTTATCCAATCTAATGGTGAGGTTCAAGTTTCACCATCACACTATACACATATTATAATTATGTTAAGAATTTTTATTTATTTATTTTAATTAGAGGAGTAGACGTCACCCAATTTGGGTAAATATTTATAAATAACAATTAATTTTTATTAATGTCAATACACTTTTAACCCGTTTAATATCAGTTTTTTTAAAAAATTAAATTAAATATAACTAAATTAATTCGATCAACTTTAATCAAATATAAAAATTGTATAGCTGTTTAACTAGAAGCTTTATTTTTAGAATGTAATTGAAGCAGGTAAGCATCGCCGCCACTATACACGTATGAATCTACTCAATTATATATAAATGTTTATATATATATGTAAAAGCATGCGAAGACTGCAAACCCTATAATGGGATGGTCTCTTCTTTATAGAAGGAAGATAAAAAATTGCAATCGCCGTCTTAAAATAGTTGCGATATGATAATTAATGCCATTCGTTGACTTATGTTTTCGGTTTGTCCCCAGGATTGAAATTTGATTACAAAATGTGACAAAAGGGGTTGATGGAGTGGTATAGTCACCCCATCGATGCATCAGATCATGGATTGGATTCGTATCCTTCCATTAAGTATCGATAGTTTATTCACTTTATGTGAATAGTCATCTCTCGTGTCCGAGAGCAGAAATCCAGACCGTACTTCAAAATTCTATCTCAACTGATTTTCATAGTGTTATGGTCTGATGTCAGTAATAAAAATATTATCGACGTCTGAAATTAGCCGATTAGGTTCTTTCTGGCCCAAACTGTAGATGATATGGAAAATGATATAAGAAACAGGTAAAAATCAAAGGGGGAAACAGAGGAAGAACACAAGATAACAGGATTTTAGGGTGGTTCAACTCAAATTATTGCCCACGTCCATTTTTCTCTCACTATTTTTGTAGAGTAACAACACTGAAAAGTTATCTCCCTTTTTTATAATGAAATTCCTACCCAATTTATAAAGAATGAGAGGAGCTACAATAATACAATAAGTCAAAATGAAGTGATGACTGCATTTAATATACCTGGATTACATTTAATGCGTCCAACATCTGTCAGGCCAACTTTGTCAAAGCATGGATTTAGACGCTAAACCCATGTTGGTTAGGTAAAATCTCTGTAATCTATATTGTAATCTCTGACGGGGTTAGGCGTGTACGATAAGCTTTGTTGACTTGTGTTATGATGATTCGGACAATGTCTGACTCGCGTCCTGCGAGCTGTGGTAGTTGAGAGCTCGATTTAACGATCTGGAATGTCCGAAGTCTGATTGAGTTTTGTCTTTGTGAACTGATAATGTAATCCGAGTGTGCAAGCTGTTCGTATGACGAGTTGCATGTCTGACGAGCTAGATTCTTAGACGAGCTATATGTCTGATGAGCTGGACCCTTAGGCGGGTCGTGCCTCAGCCGAATATGTAGTCTTTTCTCATTGACAGGTCTTGGACTTGAGCTTCTACTTGGCTTGAGCTTCTATAAACAGCATTGGTCTTTTACAAATCTATTCAAAGTAACCTAAAAATACTCATAACAAATATATATATATTAAAAAAATAAAAATCTACAAAAGGACCATGAGCCATTAGTAAGCAGGTTCCATTACTGGGAAAAGCCGAGTTTGACCCATAAACATTTCATTTTCACAATTAATTGAATATAAGAGATGGGTCCGCCATCATGATGCTTACTGAAGTGTCCCAACAATTATTACTATAGTATTTTTACAAGCAACAGCGGACTCAAAAAATTTGTTTTGAGGGGTATATGAACAAAATAATATAAACATCAATATTCATATAAGTATATAATTTTTTTTTTAAAAAAAGCAAAGTTCGATAATATAATATAGTTTAAATAAAATAAAATATATATAATATTAAAGCAAAGTAAATATAAATCATAACAAAATCATTAAAATAAAATAAATAAAAATAAAAATTAATATAAACTACGTAAATTTATTATTTATAAAAAAAAATTATTAATTTAAATAAGTAATCTTAGTAAAGTATACAAAAAAAGTAAATATATAAATGAGGGGTTGAATAGCAAATGTATATAAAATGTAAAAGGTAAATTGAAAAGGGTTGAAAAGTAAATGTGTATAAAAAGCGAGAGATTGAAAAGCAAATATTATAAAAAAGTGGGAAGAAAATGTTATGAAAAAGGGTCAAAATATTACTGTCTTTACAGGGATTCGAACGATGAACTTGTTGAAGAATGAGCATGCCTCCAATCATCAATGCATTTCCACATTTTGTGAATATACTCATACCATAAAACTTAATAATTTTTTTACAGAATTTCGAGGAGGCACGTGCCCGACTGGCCCTACATTGGGTCTGCCCTTACTTATAAGAAAAATTTTAAACAATCTCTATTTAAAATAATAATAGAAACCTTAAACAATCTCACACAAA
Source organism: Dimocarpus longan (assembly GCA_022984855.1). Taxonomy (NCBI): domain Eukaryota; kingdom Viridiplantae; phylum Streptophyta; class Magnoliopsida; order Sapindales; family Sapindaceae; genus Dimocarpus; species Dimocarpus longan. The sequence goes on from CM041026.1 coordinate 4,585,487, forward strand.
ACATAATTAGTAGGGATGGTTGTGAATTGACATCGGGTGGATTTAGTACAATACACACTCGAATCAACAAAAATTTTTTTGTATTCACATTGGCATCTAAATTTTTAATCAAATAATATGCTGAAATAAATAAAAAATAATAAAAATTTAAATCATTTTCAAGTCCTAATGATCATGATTCTAAAAATCATTACTCGTTAATCAACCGATGAGATAGCGGTTGCCAATTTATCAATTACTCAATGAGTAATCGACATTAATCAGCAAGTACTGTTTTGAGCACAAAAATTATTATTTTTTGAAATCTGAGACCGTAAACTAATTTTTTTTTTTTTTTTAATATTAGGGATCAAAACTCAGATACGGTTATAATTTTATCAAATTTCAGGTAAAATTTGTATAATTTGCCTTAATATATAAGCAAACATAAACACAAAACCCTCACTTTTTTTACTGTCGCTCCTGCTCTCTCTCTCTCTCTATGTATCTAAATATAGTAATTTTATTATCTTTGTCTCTTAACTTTTAAGTTAAGATAAACTAATTAAATTCATCCATTGCATTTTCTCTCTTAAACAAATTGTCTTTCCTATTTAATTCAAATAAAATAGATGAATTTGATTGGTTCGTTTAAACTTTTAAAAATAGGAGGGATTAATGATAAAATCATTATATATATATAACTATCAGAAATGATGACGTTCAGGTGATTCTTCTTCTTCTAGCCATAAGTGACGTCTTAGAGATTCTTTTTCTTCTCGTCGTAGTCGTGCTTGCAATCGGAGCTTCATGAGCCATGGTAGGTGTCTCTGTCAGATCTATTGAAGGTGTCGTAGCCTTCCATTTGACCTCATCCACCCACGCAGCGACGCCACACTGGTCTCTCTCTCTCTCTCTCCTCCGTCATTGTGTCTCTGATGTTTCTTTATGGTGGTTGTTAAATGTTTGTCGATTTTGTTGGTGGTGTTCGAGGTATTTTTCAGTTGGTTTTAGGGTCGGTTTTGTGCCGAATTAGCTGAGTTAAATCGATTACTAAGCCCACTTGATCGATTTATAGGTCAACCTGATTTTGGTTGGCGAACTAGTCCTTATCGAACTGACAGCATGCTGATCAGTGATAAGACACTGAAAAATCGCCTATTTTTGGCAATTTTTAGAACACTGCTAATGAAAATAGCAAAATAAAATACAATTAAATTTTATTTTTCAACATTTATGTTTCAATATAATAAATTTTGATAAAGTTTAAATTCCAACATCATAAATTTAAAAGTAAATAAAATTAGACCCACTACAAACTTTAGGGTCTAACTTCCAACGTAATATTATAATAAATCTCAAACAAAATGTATAAAGCATATAAAAAAAAAATGGAGGCTCTATCGCCACCCAAATTTCTTCTCAATATAGTTATTTTCATAACCACCCATTATTAAAATTCATAATTAAAAATTTTACTCTATACACTCATGTTAATTACAAAAGTAACCTTCCTTCTCTCCTCAAGTTTCTTTCTTTATTGCATCTATATCACCAATTATTAAAAAAAAAAAAAAATTGCATCTGTTTCAATATGATTCGTTTATAAATTCTCATAAATGTGTGAAAATACTATATAACATAAGAAAACTCAATAACATAGAGTTTAGATAGGAGAATTCTAATGAAAATCTAGTTTTTAAAAATCCAAGAGTAAGGGTACATCAAAAATCAAAATAAAAACAAAAGGTTAATAATAATAATAATATTATTATTATTATTATTATTATTATTCTGATTCTTCATTTTCTCACCTTGAATTTATTGTGTAGAGTTCTTTGAACTAGCATATTTTGCAAATAAATTTATACTATTTTTCAATTTATCGTTAATGGTTTTAGAGGGGTAAAATGGAATCAGAGAGAAAGAAAAACTATATTAGGGAAATAATTTTTAGATTTAATTTAACCAACATAATGATAACTTATAGATCATAGAAAGCTTGATAATTTTTATTTTTTTTTTTAAAGATGAGATATGATTTTAAAAGATTTTGAATTACATAAGAGATAAATTAGTGTTTGTGATCAATTAGTTTTTTTTTTCTCCTTAAAATTAAACTATTAGGTTGCGTGTAAAGAATTTGAATAGTACTATATTTCTCAAAAATTTTCTTCAACGTTTTGTTTAAATAATGTGGTAAGATGATTTGTAATAACAATTTTAATTTTTTTTGGTTACTAATACTTATCCAAAGGATAATCAAGACTAAATGGTATTAGATATTAATGGTATGATTCGAGCAGTGACTCCTATAAGAAAAAGAGAAACTCACATAAATAGGAGAGCAACCCACATATAAAAGGGGGGAGCCCATAATTTTTAGTGGGGGGGGGGGGGGGGGGGGGGGGGGGGGGGGTGAGTATAGATCCCATGACCTTGGCACTGAAATACTGCCCAAGTTACACAATCATCTTAATTAGAAGATGATGTATTGATGATATAATAATTAAAACTTACTATATTATTTAGATAATAAATTTTATAAAATTTTGGATAACGTGACCTTACTCAAAGGAATGTATGTAATTTATTTATATATTTTGTCAACAAAACTAATTTTATTGGAAAGCATTTCTACAATAAAAATATTTGGTAAAATTATGGGTGTAGTGAGAACAAATTCGGATGGCAATAGACCCCAAATAAAAAAAATAAAAATAAATAAAAAAAGAGAAATCTCAAACCAAATTCATAAAAATATAAACATACGTTTTTATAATGATTCCTAATTAACTAAAGCACAATTAGATAACCATCCCTAGTTTCATAATAACTTAGATAAGTTAATACACTATTGATTTTTTACAATAGATAAATCACAAATTTGACTATACATACATACATACATACATATATATATATATATATACACATATACATTCATACACACACACACACATATATATATATATTGATCATTAGTGAGCGTCCATGGATTTGCGAATTGAATGGCCATCATTAATAACAAGTATGAAAATTTAACCTTCAACAAAAGCCATAAACGAGTAAGCAAATTTAAGATATATTGTGTGTGTGTGTGTTGTACAAGTACATCAGATTGAAAAATTTACATTTACACTCACTTATGAACCCATTTAATCAAATTCATACATGCCCATCATAGGTAGGTGTCTGCGGATTTGTGAATGGAGTGATCATCCCTTGTAATAAGTATAAATTAAATTTAACCTTAAACAAAAGTCATAAAAAAGTATGAAAATTTAAGATATAGTACACATTATAATCAGTGAAATAAGAATTTCAAGGTGTTATTAGAGAATATATATATATATATATGTGTGTATATATATATATATATATATAAGGTAGACATAAAATTATTTATTTCAAAACCATAAATTACAACTACTTATTTTCAGTAGACTTCATTAATAAGACTTATTGTGAATATATAATTTTTAAAATAAAAATTTGATGACGTCCTTACTATGAAATGATCAACTATGTACATAAAGGATAAAAATGAAATATATATATACATACATATATAAAATAGATATTTTTGTATATTGAGAGATTTATTCTCACGGTAATCATAATAAAGAAAAGAAAACTTCTTACAAGTATTGGTAAATACATTGAGTGAGACTAGAACTTTAATCATGAACGTGAAAAGAGAGTGCATTAATTACTTGATTTATGAGTAGACGTGTCGATATACATATTAATACTATATGGTTACAATAAGAAAGTTATGCAATATCGACAATATATAATGTGTTTAGTCACTTAAAGAGTGTGACACAACAATAACTAATATGAATCACAGATAAAATTGATGTGGAGCTATCATCTTACACATTATGTCATTAAGAATGGAGTGACATAGACACACTTTTAATCAGAGGCCTCAAAATCTTCGAAGTGACATGCTTTATAATTAGAGAAAATCTATGGACCCAATTCGTAGCCTTTAACAAAATCTTCTATTGTTAGAATATTTTCAAAACTAGTGGTTCGTAATATGGGGTGAATTGACAATGACTGGTCAATTCACATTGTATATTTTGAATAATTTTACTAATCAATTATTGATCCCTATCTATTGAAAGTGATATTTACATTTGTTTTTAATGCTGTTAATCCATTCCTATCCTATTTGGAGAAAGCACTTTCAAGAAAAATAATTTAACATTTATGATCACTGAATCAAATTAAAGACCTAAAATAAACACAGTATCTTTGAGCATATAGACAATAATTCATTGCTTGCAATATTTTCTTAAACTTTGAAGAACCAATTTAAATTATAGGTCATGAGAATTCCGAAAAAAGAAATGCCCCACAAATTAAAAAGAATTTTGAATTTATGAAGGAAAATTTTTTTAAAAAGAACTACTCATTGTTACATAAGGATAGGAACTGTTTATCAATTTTTCAAATGCGGATTTGTGTTTCAAATTAAATTAAATCTCACAATAATTTTGGAATTCCCCCTTAACAATTTACAAGTCTCTTTTATACCGTTGCAGGAAAACTTTAACGTGTATCATGTACCCTAGGGAGAAATCTCTCTCGGATGTTCTTATTGGACAGTTTAATTAATTTAAATTGTCTGTCCTGCACATGACAATTTTCGAAATTTCACTTTTCTTTGTCAAATCATAATCTTTATATTGTATAGCGTGTTTTGATTAAGTAAACATATGAGTGATAAATAATATGATAAAACAGTTCAATTTAAGATTTTCTCATACTCTAAAAACATGTGATATTAGGAAAGTAAACACAAAAATTACATATATTCTTTAAAAAAATGGTAGTTTTATAATATCAATAAATTGATTACTTGAATGAACATGAATTTCTTATTTTAATTTGAAATCCTCATACCCTTAAGACATTATTAACAAGACCCTGTATTTACAACTTAATGAATTTATTTTGTCATAATATTAATTAGATTAACCCTCGATAACCACTGCCCAAAGAAGTGTGTGCATATATGTGCAAGTTGGTAGGCCATTGTGGTTAGTGCTTGCTGGGTCAAATGGCAATATACAGGGCCTGCTCTGCTTTTGCAAAAATGATGTCTTTTCGAAATGCATTGTCCCTACTGCCAAGGAGCATCCATGCAGCTACACATGCATCCATAATAACAATACACAGGATGATGTGAATCTTTAAACGTATTGTCAGTCTCTTGATCATTAATATTACTACAACAAATTGTTGTTCATTTTTAATTATCTACTTTTCTCACTGTCATTTTATTTTAAACTTATATATAGTAATTGTTTGATTTCTCATTGGTTTACTTCAAAAAAAAAAAAAAAGTTGATTTCTCATTGATGTATAAATAAGAAGCTGTTATTTTCTTATTCACAAAATTTTTCAATAAGAGCATATCATGTTTCTTATACATTCATCTAATAAATATTTATAATTAATTTATACACTATGTATAAATTTAACAAAACGACCATAATGATGACATGTCAAACTTATGCTATTGAAGTTTTACTCCTTTCTTATGTAGAATATTTTTTATTTTTTATATATAAGGTTATTTAACATCAATGGTAAGAAAAATATTGGATCCCGCTGAAATTGAAAACTACTTGTATGCTACTCACATAATACTAGGAGGTACCTACCTATACAAGTGAAAATTTCCATATATTATGATAAATACATATGATGAAATTTAAAAATCATTCCAGATATAAACGCAAAATGCACTAATCACTTATGAAGGGATGTGTTTTCTATATAGAGTCTGAGTACTATTAATTATGTAAAGTGCACCATATGATAATGGCCTGGAGATTTATACCAGCACATATTTTAAAAAAGAAAATATAGAAAACAAAACTTTCATTTATTCAAAATATAAAGGGATGATCCCAAAAAACCTATTCTAATTTATAAAAATATCCATTTTACAACTGTAATTTTATTTTTATTCAAAATCCTCCCTAATGTTAAAAAATTAACAAAAAATAATCATTTTACCCTTTATAATTTCATTATCAATTTATGACTATCAGGTGTATTATCATCTTTTTACATATCTTTAGGAGTATTTTGAGTATTTTTATTAATGTCAAGAAAAATTTTGGATAAAAATAAAACCATAGATAATAAAATAAATATTTTTACAAACTAAAAAGGTTTGTCAAGATTACCCCAAAACATAAAAGTAGATGTACGGTATTTAACTGTTGAAGCGGCGCACATGGTTTTTGTTACATGCCCATACGAGAGAGAATGAAATTTGAAAGCTAGATGGGAAAATCTAAGAGCTGAACTGATCTCCATAACCATCAACCATGCAGATGATGAAATGATCAATTCCATTCATGATCATCATCATCTTCAACCTCTGACACGAAAACGAAGGTCATAAGGTTAAAAAAAAAGAACCATAAAATCTCACAAACAAGAACCCCCCTTTTAATTCTCTTAAATTTGATTTTTTCTTCTCATTAAGAAAAGCAATAAATAAATTTATATAGCTCTCCAAAAAAAGGTCCGTTTCGTGACATATTGGGTTTGGAGAATTAAAAGCAGACTTTAGGGTTTCCCCAAGAGATCAAATCCTCATTGAATGCCACGCGGTTTTGAGAGGCAGAAGAGAGCATTTGCACCACAGCCAGCTGCTGCTGCTGACTTTGGCTTGAGTAGCTATATAGCTCTCTCTTCAGTTAATGCATTTGCTGTCATCTTTTGACTCTTGGGGTTGCCACCTCCCTCTTTTAGGTCAGCGTCTCCGTTGGTCTCTCTCTTTTCTATATATTCTCTCACCCCCCCTGACCTTTGTCCTTGGACTCTCTCTTGTCTTTGCTTTGCTAGCTTTTATTTTGTTTTTGTTTTTCTCAATCAAACAAACGATTTTTCAGTTGAAGAAGAAGAAAAAGACCACATATTTTTTAGTTGAGTATTTGAAGTGACTTTGTACACTTGATTTGTCCTGATGGGTCGACCACCATGTTGTGACAAAGTGGGTGTGAAGAAGGGACCATGGACACCAGAAGAAGACATCATTTTAGTGTCTTATATTCAGGAACATGGCCCTGGAAATTGGAGAGCTGTTCCTACCAATACAGGTTAATTAATTTTTTTTTTTTTTAAATATTTTTCTTCTTTCTAATTTTTTTATTTCTGAGTGTTGTGATGTGCTCTATTTTCCTTGTTCATCATTGGATTTCATTCCTTGGGATGATTTAATTTTATTGGTCACATGGGGATGCTTTTTTGAGTTAAAAAGGCAGTAGAATAATTTTATCATGATCTGATTTTGACCAACTTGTTTTTTTTTTTTTTTTTGTTTGGCATTTCAGGATTGCTTAGATGCAGCAAGAGTTGCAGGCTTAGATGGACAAACTACCTCAGGCCAGGCATCAAACGTGGTAACTTCACAGACCATGAAGAGAAGATGATAATCCACCTCCAAGCACTTTTAGGCAACAGGTGATTAATTTTCATAATTATAAACTTATTTAATTACTTTTGTTTTCAATGATTTTTAAAGCATGAAGTTTTTTTTTTTTTTGGTTCTGTAAAGTAATTAATAGGGGAATTGATGTTTTATTGTGGTGGCAGATGGGCTGCAATAGCATCATACCTCCCACAAAGAACGGATAATGACATCAAAAACTATTGGAACACACACTTGAAGAAGAAGCTGGAGAAGCTTCAAACAGGCAGTGAAAAAGGTCAGTTGAGAGATGGGTTGTCTTCTTCAGCTTCACAGTCTATTTCAAAAGGTCAATGGGAGAGGAGGCTACAGACTGATATTCACATGGCAAAACAAGCTCTGTGTGAGGCCTTGTCCCCAGAAAAACCAAGCTTTTTACCTGCAGGTGAATTGAACACCTCTAATGCACAATCGTCATCATCATCATCATCAACCTATGCATCAAGTGCGGAGAACATTGCCAGATTGCTCAAAGGGTGGATGAGAAATTCACCAAAATCAGCCTCTTCAAACTCAGCTGCCACTAGCAAGAATTTTGCTCGTGGGGGGCCTACTGAATCCACTTCTAGTGAAGAGACTCCAAGTACCAAAGCAAACATCAACAACAACCTTAACAACCACAACGGCATGGAACTACCAGAGTACTTTGAGTCACTCTTCGCTCTTGAGTCTTTGGACTCTTCAAATTCAGAATTATCTCAATCCATGTCACCTGATGAGTCCAGCTTCTTCCAAGATCACCACCACGACAGCAAACAATATGATCCCACTTCTGCCCAAATGTCATTGCTTGAGAAATGGCTTTGTGATGATCAACAAGGAAAAGATCATTATAACCTGATTAGTGACCTTAAATTAGATGAGCATACTGATATTTTCTAAAGGGATCTTTTTCATTTGATCTAAGTTTTTATATATGAATATTTTAGTTTGCTCTAGGGCTTTGATTATCAGCTGATCATGATAGGACTTCTTCTTATTTGATCTTAATCATATACAGAGCTTAATTATGACCTCTTTCTTCAGCACTAGGGAAAAAGTGTACATTTTCACAATATTATTATTATTATGTCAGATGTTTTTGAATATTGAGAAATAAATTCTATTATGAATTGCTTAGAAATTAAACATTCTATGTAGTGTTCTAAAAAATTGAACTTGATGTAGAATGTATTTTGTGTTTTTTTCAGTTGGTTTGGAATGTGTTAATGAGTCACTCTGCATCCATATTTCCAACCTTTCTTCCCATTTTTGGATCTAAGACTTGTGAACCAAATTGCTCCCATGTGAAATTGTTTAGTGACAATTTTTATCATAATTTCTTATGTGATAATTTTAAAAACTCTTATAAGTGTTAGATTAAAATGGAAAAACCATTCTATGATTTTTGCAATAAATTAATAGAGAAAAATAATAGCATATGTGTCTTTAAAACACCATGTTGATAACTAAAATTTAAATATATATGTTATATTTTTTTAAAACAGAGTGTTATATATTTATCATTCGAATAAATAAGTATAAATTGTTGTTATTTATTTAAATTTACAATTTGAATTTTAAAGACACATGTTTAACAAGACAAATTATTTTGTAATTAATTAATCAAAACTAGGAATGCTAAACATTCCAACTGGGTATATCCCAATTTGCATCCAACTTATAATGAGTACTTAACATTGCTCACTCAAAAATTCGTTGGCGTGGAGGGAAATTTTGAAACCATAGAATTGTTTTTCGATTCGATGAAAGGCCAGGTTTTTTTCTGAGATTCCTTCCAAACTCTCTCTAGGGTTAAGTAAAGAGTGAAAAAGAAAAAAAGTACAAAATAAATGAGTTCAATCCTAGTAAAAGAGGGACACATGCTTTTATTTATTAGATGTTGTGAAGAATTTAAGTTTGACTTACTTTCTTATGAACTTGTGCATGGCTAGGAACGGAAGGAAGTCAACTACCATGCAGCTGTGATAATTAAAAGCTTAATTAAAGTAGAGCTGTAGCATTTGTTACACTCACTAGGGTCATGTATGTACAAAGTTTAAATATGTGAAATAAATTCTCAGCTAAAAATAGGGAAAGCTTGATTGCTTGTCTATTGTTTTATTTGTCACAGTTTAGGCAAAGAAAAATGAAACCCCCCCCAGTTGAGTCTATTATTTTCATATCATGTGTTAGATCTCTAACAGGTTAAAACAATAAATATAGCATGATCCATGAGCAGCATACTACTTGTAGTAGCTTTACAGAAAAATCTCTTAATGATTTTTCTTTAAAAAGTTCTTTTAAATTTTTAAGAACATATTGCATGCTCTTAATTTCAACAATATTCTTAAACCTTTTTTCCTTTTTTTTAAAAAAAAAAAAAAGAAAAAAATTGTTTTGTTTATAAAACACTAATCAATTGATTATAATTGTTTTTTGGATCATTTGAAAATGCTTTTGATAATAGCTATATATAGGAAAAGTAGCAAACTGACAATATTTAGTGAAGATCACAGGATGCTCTTGTGGCTAGTCCTTTTTACTTTCAGTCTCTCTCAGTGTGTGTGAGTGTGAATTCTTTACCTGCAGTGAGAATTTGTGGATACAAATTAAATTGCTTTGGAAATATGCAGATTGTCTTAAATGCAACATGTGAAGAGTTTAATTTTTCTTTCTTTCCTTTCATTTTTTTTTTCTTCACTGTTACAAGTTGGAACAATTCCATTCTGGAAAGTTTCATGAAACCATAAGCCCCTCATGAGCACCATTACCCATTATCCAAATGCCAACTGGAATGAAAATGAAAAATATTATCATAAAAGAAAAGCAGCAAAAGGATTATTGTTTAGACAATTTGTCATATATAGGACAACTTAGATTATTGTAATTTCATAAAGATACAGAATTTAGGAAATTTTGTTGTTTTAATATGATGCGTCATTATTTTTTGAAATTGTTTAGGTTTTTTCTATTATCTTGGAATTATTTAGGTTGTTTTTATTTTTTTCCTAAAAAATCTTTTGATTTTTTTATTTTTATATAAGTCAAATTCAACTTTTTAATTTAGTTAATTCAAGAAATCCTAATCCCAGTAGAATGGTAATTGTTTTTTTTAGCTATTTAAGGAAACTATTTGAATTAAGTTGTAGTATTTTTTATGATTAATAAAAATTATTCTTTTGAAACAAGCTATTTTTGCCGTGAAGTCTAGTGTTAATCAATTTTTCTTCGTTATATATAGCTATTGAATCATACATTTATATCATTAAAAAAATAATAGTAATTGCAACAATTATAATCGTAGCTTTGATGGTTATTCAATATTTATCTAGTTACAAAAGATGGTGTGCTTACTTTATAACACATAATATATTATCAAATAAATTACAAGTAAAATATGAAAACTAATATTGTTATAACGACTTTACTTAACATTGCTCTAAAATTATCAATTTGATCAATAATATCATTTATGGTCGAATATTTCTCATACAATTTCTATACCATTTAACGGTGATGAGCTACAATATGACCCCTAATGCAATTTCCATGGTTTGAATACGGAGGGACGGGGCCTGTACATTTGGTGCATGCCCCCTGTACCTCTGTCCGGTGGTGGTGGCATGGAGGGTTGGACTAGTATAACCTAACACAGAGAGGAAAGTCAAAATCTCACCTTCGACGGATGGGATTTTCTTTGAGGTATCAGACATCAATTAGTGCGTTTACGTGCGTGAAGTGATGATATGATTGTCATCAAGCTGGAGTGCATTGTGTACAGACACCTTAGAGCAACCATGTCTTATATATATAAATATATATATTTTTATATAAAACTTTTATAAATAATAATATTTGATTTTAAAAAGTAAGGACCTATAAATTAAATTCATTAATTGTATTATCTCTTTTAAAATAAATTTTTTTCTTATTTAATGTAAAAAAAAAATAGTGAAAATATATCATTTAGAGCCTTAAATGGGAAGGAGTATTTTGTATGAAATTAACCATTTCTTTAACTAAAATTTAAAATTTTAAAGTGGTTTTGATATACATACAATAAGAGAATATTTAATAAATTTGAAAATATACAATTGTCTTGCAAAATAATTTAAATCTCGGAGGATTTTTGCGAATCTCCTTTAAGAATAATTTAATTTGTGAAAATTTTAAAAGAAAATAAATTTACGTAAACTCACATTTATTTAAAGAATATAATTCTTTTATGTTTTAAAGGCCTACGTAAAAGATCATTTGTGTATAAAAAAATAAAGATTCAATTACTATAATTATTAGAGAAAATAAATAAAATATATACATATATATATATAAACTGTAATTATTAGATAATTATTTGTTTCAAAGGTGGCAGTTAAAAAAAAGAAAAGAAAAAAAAAACCATGCAAAAACATGTTTAATAAATGTCATTTTAAAATCTTCAAAAAGAATGGCACTTTAAAACTGTTTTTTTCAAGATAATTAATTATTTCATATAGTTTAAAATCTATTTTCTTTAGTAATTTTATTCAAAGTTATATATAAATTCAACCACAAAAAGTAATTTTCATATATATAAAAATTCAACTATAATAGTGTTTTATAATAATTGGTAGATTTTTAATATTAATTGGAGAGATAAGAGATGATATAATAGTAAAAACAGATAAAAGTAAGCATATTTATATAGAGTGTATAGTTAAATTTAAATTTAATACAAATGTGTGAGTAGATTTAAGCCATTGAAATCATCATCCAATGGCCAATAAATTGTGTCAAAATTTATGTAAAAATTTGTATCCTCTTATCCTGGCCCATATATATAAATGTATGTATTATTTTTGTATAGTTCTTTAGTGTACACTAACTAGGATCGGCATTTGTTTATATATATATATATATATATATATATATATATATAAAATAACTAAGATCAGCATTATAACATGTGCCAAATTGATTTTCTTTTAGTATTGGAAGTGTGAATGGGATAGACGCAGTGAATTGCAAGGACCAATCGAGATAGGATATTGGTAGTAGGATCCAAGGAACTGTCCTCAGTTGGAGGGATCTCTCTACACAGATGTGGAGAAAGAGATCCACACGAAGATGGGAGGTCAACCAACATAAATAATAGAAAAATTGTTATCATATTATTATTATTATTATTATTATTATTATTATTATATAATTTGAATTTGATGGGTGATGTTGAACCCATACCGCACAAAATGGGAGGCATGGTTGCTGCCGGGGGTTGGACTTTAATAGATTCAGGGGTTGAATTTAACCATATATGCATGTTAAGATCAAATTCGAGTCAACCCAGTTTAACCTAACAACTGACGAGTAAATTAATCGTGTTCCGGTCGGTTTGAACCATTTAACATGCTTGATTGATTAAATTTAAATTTTTTTAGACAAGTCAATGGAGTCATGTGACGGTGCAGCTTTTACAATTTCTGTAAATAAATTAAGTGGGTTGTATCGGGTCTTGTGATCGACCTGATAAATTCACTCATTGACACACCCTTGAAAATTAAAAAAATGTTCAAAATGTGGAATTTGATTATCAAAAAATGAAGGTATAAATTAAAAACTACGGTGTTTTTATTTTTATTTTTTTAATTTTGAAATAACCAACTTTGATAGGAAAGTGACTCATTTTTCAAAAACTTTGGTTTAAATACTCATTATATTGATAATCGGCAGGGTTCCACATGCTATTATAACATCTTAATGATTTCTAAAATGTATTCAAAAACACTTCCTAATGATGTTTAAGCAACTCAAAGCAACTATAGGACCTTATATTCCCTTCATAAATATTAGGTTCTAGAACTCGCTATTTACTACTCAATCGACAAGGCAGCAAGTAGCGAGTTCTCAATTATTTGGCAATTACTCGACAGATACTCGGTTTAATTATCAGTCAATCATAAAATTGTTGACCGATCATCAAACTTAATCAAATCTATAAGCCACAATAGCGATGGCATGACGGTGAAAACACGATAGATTGACGAGGAGAACAGAAACACTAATGAGAAGATTGAGAAGAAGGTTTTCAAAGAAGTGAGAAGAATTGAATAAATGAAACTGATGAAAAGGGTTGCTGTCACAATTCTCTTTTATATTTTTGTATTTTATACTATTTTGGATTAATTCAAAAAATGGCATCATGTTATGCACACCAAAACAATGCAGTTTTGGCATCATAGATTTGAAGAAATGAAGAAAAAAAAAAGTGTAAGCGAGTTGGACCAAGTGAGTCGAATACTCGGCGAGTGGACGGGCTACTCGGCCAAGTTGCTTGAATACTCGTCTGGCCCAAGTAAGACTCCCAATCTGGGAGTTATTGGATCAGCAGGTGCCAATCCGAGAGTACTTGTTTAGAACTCAGCTTACTCGACCCAGTTTTTGAACATATTAAATAGTTAATGCAAATATATGCTTCAAAACATATATATATATATATATGCTCATTGTATATTTGTTTTGAGCAAATCACAATTTAGCTACCCAGTTAAAATATGATTACAGGCGGAACAACTGTTTCAATGTTATTATAATTTATCGCCTTACTGTTTATAAAATTTTGTTACATTTAACGGTGAAACAAAACAGTGAAAAGATGAAAATACCATTGATTATTGAAATTGACCAGTGACCAAATATAAAACCTTTCCTCTCTTCCTCTCATCAGTCTCTCTCATTCTTCCCTTGTCTCTCTTCCTCTCATTATTATTCTTCTTCTTCTCTTCTTCCACTTCTTCTTCTTCTCTTATTCTTCTTTCTCGAAACCCGATCTGAGTTCATCATCATTCATGAACCTAAATTTGGATTCATCATGAACCCAGATCTAGGTTCACGAATGAACCTAGATTTCTAAGTTCATCATGAACCCAAAAATCTGGTCTGGGTTCATCATGAACCCAGTAATGAACCCAAATCTAGGTTCATGATGAACCCAGATTTCTAGGTTTTTGCCAGAAATGAACCCAAATTCTGAGTTCATAAGAACCCAGATTCTGGGTTCATGAAGTTTCTAGATTCATTCCCAGATTTTTTTTTTTTTCAATTTTTGTTTTGATTATTTGAGTTGAACTAGTGATCTTCATTTTGTTGTTGATGGGATCGAATTGGTGATTGTTTGGGTTGATGATTTTTTTTTAACTGGTGACTCTGGGTGATTTTTTGATGGTGAATCAGTGCAGAAGATGATATGGATGATGGGTTGAAGTTGGATTTTTGGTTAGTATTTAGCTTTTTATTTTGATTTTATTTAATTTTTCTATTTTCTTAAATTGATCTCTATCGTCCATCTCAATATGTACAGTGGAGATCTAGTTAATTTTTTTTTTTATTTAAGTTATTTGAAAATTTTTAAAATTTATCTTAAAAAATTCAAAGTAACGTTAAAAGATAATTTTGTCCCTTACACAGTTAATTTTAATCAAAAAATGTTAACGGCAGGGAGATAAATTACAATAACATTGAAACAGTTGTTCTGTCTACAATTACGTTTCAACTGGGTAATTAAATTGTAATTTGTTAATTTGTTTTTTATTAATTAAATGAATTATATTAATAATGTACATCCTCATTTAAAAAATATAAAACACATATTCAATTGTTCATCTTGTATATTTTAACATTTGTTATAATATAGGAAACAAATATTCTTCACTTATCTATATTCTTGAACCCTCTTCTAACACACAATGCACAATTTGAACCTCAACTGAAGAATAAAACTTGCCAAACTAATAAATATGATAGTATCGTCACCAAGTAAGTTGTTAACCAGTACAAGAACAATCCCAATTACAAATTAATGTACAGTTACAATATTGACTAGAACCCTAACAGATTTTTGCCATATATCATTGTCATTGGGTTGTAACTTTGTAGATTAATATCAGGTCATCAATCTCAATCATATAGCTGGCCACTTATACTTCCACAACTTTATCATACAGGGTTTGGCCCCGTGCATTGTATGGATACATGTATGTTTGACAACTACATTAAAAATACTTATAGGGACACAGACATGTGTGTGTGTCCCTCATGCATGACATTTTTATAAGCCACCGTACCTCAGCTTGTTGCATTAAAGTGCATCATGTGGATATATGCAACCGAGATAGTATGAGTTTGCATACTAGATTGAATTGATTGAATCGATCTAATCAACCAAGAATAATGTTATAACATGTGATGTCTGTATATGTGTATGTGTTATATGTATATAAGGATCAAAATTGGTGAGGAATCATAAAGAAAATTAATTAATATTTCATCCGATTCTGATCAAGAGTGAAGCATAAATATCTAAATTATAAGATAAAGAAGATTATAAAAAAACAAAACTAAAATTTTGTTGATCATTTGTGAATATTTATGTAGGAACACTAATAATTGGAGAAATGATTTTAAATAAACTAGCTTTCATTAATTAGAAAATGAGCAAGGTATTTTGCACTACCAGAGAGGTGTCAGGAATGTTGTGTTAGATAGTTGTACTTCTTATATCATTTAACACCATATGTTGTAATCCAAATTGTAATTATAGCTTAATTGTCATATCATTAGTAACGTACTTTTTAGAATTTTTTTTTTGAGATATACGCTTTTTTTTTTCTTTTTTTAATTACCATAATTTTGAGGTTTAGGAGATAAAAACATGACTTGAACCCTAAATCTTATTGTTATGGGACTAAGGAACTTACCACTAGACTAACCTCATTTATCAATGAGAAAAACTTTAATGCATATGGTGCAATATTCCCCACCAATAACATCACGTATGTCACACTCAGTGTTTCATAAAACGTTAAGCCGCCTAGCACCTAGGTGCTTAGATGGTTAAACTTGCTGAATGGTTAAAAGAAATCTGCAGAGCGAACCCTGAAAACTTGTCCGTTTACTTTTCTTTCTAACTTATTTAAATTTGTTGTTATAAAAATAGTTGGGTTGGTTTCATTTTAAACTCAACTTCTTAATATTAGAATTTGAGCTAAAAATCATAGAAATGACTCTTTTATTTTCGGAATTTAAAATCTGCTTTGATAAAAAAATTTGGCAGCATAACGACTGCATTTGTAAAGTTTCCAAATTCCTACAAAGAAAACACACTCCCGATAATCTCAATCACAACCCAACTTCTTATATTCCATAAACATGCAATTCCACAATCATTCACTTATTCGCATAAAAACCTCAAATGATGCTCAACTGCTTTTCATATCATAATTTATAACTATTTACATCACAAAATATATAATACAAATTTTCAAATAGATGTCATAAGATTTCAAAATGAGGCATGCAACTGATTGGTTTTTCATATTTACAAAGTGCAAAAGTAATCCATTGAAAATGTATCCTTTGAGTGCATGCCCACTTATGTCAACGAAGAAGCTTTTTCACTTTGATCACCCACGGAAAGTATCTGCGGAGGGTTTATAATAATACAACACGGAAAAATGTAATCTTGAAACAATTACAGCAATTTAACAATTATTAACTAAACAATTATCCAATCTTTTCAATATGCATAAGTTTCAACAAAAATCTTTAGAATTTCTTTCTAAAAGCACTATTCGTACCTCTAACTACTTTGACTACATGGCGACCAATTATTGCCGCTCTATGCGATATGTCACATGGCGATTTTTAACTGACACCAACCGTGACACTACTGAAACATGTCTGCAACTACGTGCGGAATTCTCTACATCGCAAACCGTAGTGTGAGATACTAATAGCTTTGGTGACTACGTATGGAATTTACTGCATTGCAATCATAGCGCAAGGTATTATATATAAATCTTGGCAACTTATATACGAAATTTTCTGCATAGCATATTTTAGCCCAAGATAATCTCTAATTCTGAGAGCATATGAATGACTTTTGAAAACTCTTTTTTACTAAGTGCAACAAGCACAAAACAACTTTTCTTTCAAAACTTTCAACTAAAGTTTGTAGGCTCAATTCACATAAAAGTTATTTTACTTCAAAATCACTTTGGAACACATATAATAATCTTCCTTTCAATTGAAGAATTTGTATAATATAAGTCATTCATAAACTTTTTAACAACTAATAAAATTTACATTATATAACATAATATTCGTAGTATGAGTTAGTAATACTCATCTTGCTTCCAAGCTTGTCGAAGAGCTTCAATGGGTCTCTCTGTAATACCCCTCACCCCGATTTCCCGTTGACGCGAGATTCGAGGCGAAGAGCGTTACGGTTCCAAACTGAAAATTCTATTTATTCATTTAGTTGAAAATTTTTTTATTTAAGGAAATGGAATCACCACTAAAAGTTTTACGATATTGAAAAACTTTAATATCATTTTCTCGTGTACAGTTTTAAAAAATTCGGCAGAGTCTCTCCTGTTTTTCTGATAATCAAAAATTTAAAAACCTGTAAAGAAAATGATAACACTTCTATAAAATTTATTTCTCAACTTCAATTCGGACCTCCCGTCCGATTTCAAAATCACTTCAACACGCAAATAATTAAAATTTGACATTTAATCAAAATCCACCACTATAACATTTTATAGTTTATACTCATAGTTACTAAAAATTCTAAATACAAAACATATAAATAAGTTATATCTATTGATAATTCACATATTTTCTCAATTAATATTTTTAACGCCATTTTTAAATTTTCATTTGAAAATTACTAATAAATCGTTTAATCATAATTACACAGACAAAATCAATAAGTCATTTCGTTTCAGCTTTTCATCAGCTTATAATCAGATCAAACGAAATACATAAACGATTAATTTCTTAAAACTAAGTCTATCCAATAAAGTTCAATATAAACACAATATTTATTAATATAAATTCTAATCACATAAACTTTTCTGAAATCCGTTATTAAACACATTTACATTTTTATTCAATTCAATTTCCTATCATATTTCAATTATATTTTAGAGACCAACATATTATCGTTAAATAAAAATCAAAACACACTATACAAATTTCAATAATATTTGCGTAATATATATAAATTAATCATTTAAAAATTATAATAAATCGAAGAATTCATCACATAATATTAGTTGATAACTAAAAATCTCAACATTAATATTTTCAGATCTCATTTGTCACACAAAATTACAATATTGCCCTTTTTATTTAATTAGAGCCCTTTGTAAAATTCTATCACGATACCATGGATCGGTAACGGGTTTACTGGCATCAGCCAGACTAAACGGCAACCCCGACAACGGCCCACTCGGTGTTTATCCACCGGGTTGCATATCACAATCTGTTTTCGTTTCAGGACCGGGCATTTGATGCCTCTCAAAGTCCGTCATACAACGTCTGATATTAATCGTAACGGTGCAGTACTGCTAAAATTTACCCTATTGGCTAGCCAACTACCAATCCCCACCTACCGGTGATTAGTTTTACGCGGGCCCTTTCTCAATTTTATTAATCACAAATTTCATATTTTGATGACTTTTATTTCTATATAAAGATTTCATTCGGAGAGCAATAAATACAATTTGAGACACGCATTTTCCTATATATATATATATAATCAAATTATCAATATGAACATCAAAAATTTTATTTTTCATTCCAGGAACTCATCAAATCCTTCCCAAAACGTTCGTGTCTTTCTTCCGATATCCGCTCGGTCAAGACACTGAACTTATCTGTTTCTTTTCTCGTTTTTATTTAAAATCCATTAAAATCATATTCAAATAATCCTTTATTCCAATTCACCGAGATAATTTCATATATTTCATAATCAAACACAAGTTCAATTTAAATTCTATTCTAACATCATTCGAAATATATCCAATTGGCATAAAATCAAAAACCCATCATAATTAATATATATTATTTCAATCAAATTTATAATCTTTCACAAACTTATAAATACTGATTTTTCAAAGGAAATGTACATAGATATTTTTGGGCTTGAGTTTGAGATATCATCTCAAACGCCTACGTACCCATCCTATCATTGAGATCAAAGCCCTCGTAGTTCAAATAAACTTTTATTATAATTATTATTATCATAATAAATTTCACAATACACTCGATTTCTAAATATAAACATAGTTATCAAAATACATATTCGATAATCAAATCATAAATCGAAATATAATGTCAATAAATTAATACACTAATTAATTACTTTTCTTCATGCATCATCCAAATACACCAACTCATTAAAATCTGCATATTAATTTTAAAACCCATTTTAACTCAAATCATCACACGCTCGTAACATCACTTTTTTTTTTTTTTTTCCAACACACTAAAATCATACCTTCCACATATCAAGACCCTAACTTAATCCTCATGAAATCTTGAAGTCTAAAATGATTAAATCGATGCTCAACCACTTTAATCAAATTACATTTACCTCACTTAGAACTAACATTAAACACTACTCATACAATTTCATATAAATCAAATATAAATAATTACAAAACAACATTCTTACCACTTTAATCTCATTTCTATTCATTTAATCACTTTCCTTAACTTGTTAGAGTACCTTAGAGAGCTTGGAAATCACTCAAAATAACTTGGAAGAGATTGACAATGGCTGCTGCACTTCTACTTCTTCCACGGCAAAAAGAAAATCACACAACTCTCATTTCTTTTTTCTTTTTTTTTTTTTTCGAGATCCAACACCCCCTTTCTAATTCTTTATCTTTCTCTCTTTTTATTGATTTATTTATTATCTATATGTTTTTCAAGTAGATCCCACACTAACATATATATATATAAGCATATATATATATATACAAATCACACTTATAAACAAAAATCATCACAAATCACATACCCATGTCATATTTTTCATTAAATCCCATTAAACCCGAAATTAAACTTGACAAATAGATGGGTTTTAGGAATTTGAAGCTTAGAAATAAGTAGATCATAGAAAAATTGAGAGATTAAAGGAATTAATTAAAAATAAAACAAAACAAGATGAACAAAATTGAAGAAAACTCACGGGAGCAGAGAGAAGCAGAGTCGGCTGGCTGGGCAGAAGACAGAGACCGAGAGAGAAAAATCTGGAAACGCTCAACTTTTATAGGCACCAACTTTTCGTAATTACGATTTTGCCCCAAAAGTTTCGTTATTTACAAATCGACCCCAAAACTATTTATTTTCTACACTTACACCCCTACTCATATTTTAACATCCCATTTGATATTTTTGACACCTCACACTTTCACTAACTTATTCAAATTTATTCATAACCTTATTTTATCCACAAATACATAATTTATTTTAATGAATAATAATAATAATAACAATAATTAGAAAAACTACTAATAATTATATAAGAAATCATTTATTGAATTCAAAAATTATTCTCTATAATACAATCTAATTACTCTATTCTAACCTTCTCATTTTGCTACTTATTTTATTTAAACTCAAAAACAATTCTTTACGAGGCAAAAACATTTTCGAAAATATTAAATTTCACAAATTAACAATTAAAACATTTTACAATCACGCAAATTTCATCAAATCCAAATTTATTCTCAGTTAATAAATTACTTTTGAAATCAACGAATATAAATCGGACAGAAATAATTATCGGGACGTTACACTCTCTCACTCCACTTGTTTGTTCTTCGCCTATACATCACATTCTCATTCAAAATATACTAAAAATAAACTACTCAAAGTTACAAATAGAGCTTCCAATACAACTAACACATTTGAAAATCCTTTTGACTACAACTTTCCTATCTAAGCTCTAACTTAACGAACGCTTTAAATTTCTGATTTCTTCTCATGAACCTCACTTATTATCACCTAGAAACATCCCCGTATGCTCAAAATAATTTTTTGAAGCTCGAAACAAAATTTAGTCTTTTTAGACCTCTCTTGGCTGAATGCATACTAAGGGTCAACTCCTAACTTTTCTTCATTCCATTTTCGCTCCAATAATCTCCCTATTTCTCATTTAGGTAGTCCATAAAGCGAATTCGAAAAGAAACGGTCATCGGGTGGAGGTTCCTAGCCAAAAACTCCTATTTTTCACTACTTTTTCATGTCAAAACTTACTCTTTTTACATTCTCAACTCAATTATCTTTCCATTAAGTTTCTTAGACTCACAAATACTCAATTAGGATCATTCATGACATAAAAATACAAAAAGGAAGTGACATTACTTGATAGTCACCAATGCCCTTCATCTAGTCTAAAGCAACACCTTGAGGTTTCTTTTTTTTTTTTTTTTTCAATTCTAACATTTTTATTAAATTTTTTAATATCTACACATGAATTACATCAAAACTTCAATGAAATCACACACCTTTTCTAGTGGCCGTGAGTTACCAACACAACTACATCAATCTATTTCTTTCATTCTCTTAGGCATTTCTTCAAACATCTTAACTACAATTTAATTATTCTTTTAGGCATTTTATCAAACACCTTAACTACAATTCAAATTACTTCACATAAGCTTAGATCAAGTTTTAGGGTTTCACCTCCATAAACCCTAACTTTCATCAAATGCATGATTTCTCTTAAATTAAGTTTCCTTTCTAGTTAATTAAGGTTTTAAGCTTGACTGAGATCAAAACCCACATCACTTTCACAACAAATAACAAACCCAACCATCAACACCTCACACAAAGTTAACTAACTTCAATTTTAGTAAAAGTGATGATAACTTACCTTAATCTTACTTAAATCTTGATTCCTAGCTTGAATAAGCCTAAAACCTTGATTTGGAACCTTAGAATGGCTTGGAAATGGCTTAGCGTGCTTTTCTCCTTCTTCCTCTCTTTGGTCGACCACTCTTTCTCACTCTCTCAATATTTTTGCTTCAAATTTTTCTAAGTGTTAGTGACTAACACCCATATATATAGAGCTCTTAATTGAAAAATGACCATTATGCCCTGTACTAACATTTCTCTTATTATTAAGCTCAATTAATTTCTAAAATTTCTTCTAACATTTTATTATCACTTATAAAAATATTACTTATTAAGTTTAGGATTTTCACCCTATAACGTATTTATTAATACTAAGAAGTTCGAAATTATGAATAGGGACTTACATATAGACTAAAGAAGCCTTTTGTTATAGAAGTTAGAGGACAAGTCATGCGAAATCAAGTTTTTGCAAGTACGAGTTCGATGGAATAGAGTGTATAAGGAGGAAGGGCACTAAGATGATTATGTTATCATGATGGGGAAGATTTATAGATATCACCTATGAGGGCAAGAGGTATTCTTGAAGAATGAGATAATGATAAAAGTTTAGTAGATCTGAGAGGGTAAAAGACGAATGCACCGCTGGATGCAACCTACATAATTATTCCAAAAAGAAACCATGACTTACATCGCAATTAATCTAGAGAATAGTCATGACTTGTGTCACTAGATGCAACCTATAGATCAAGTCGCAACAAACATGTTTGGTGTAGGCTGAAGCAAAATTTTAGGGTTTTTAAGATATGATTTTTATTTGTTTAAACTTTGATATTTATTTCCTTTTATCAGTTGGATATTATTTCCTTAGTTTTTTAATATTATCCATTTTTTAAAATTTTATTCAAAAAAAAAATATTTTCTAAATGAATTAAGAACTAGTTAACTATAAATAAGAGTTTAGACCTAGGATTTATATTCTTTTTGGCTTTTAAAATATTAATAAAATCTTGTAGTTTTGTTGAGGTAGATATTTTGTGTTTTTATACTGCTTTTTTGGATATTTTTGCTCAAGATTATTTAAGTTATGTTAGGTCATTCTATAAGTTGATTCTAAAAGATTAATCTACACATTCTGTGGGGTAGTGATTTATTACCCTATTGTATGACGTGAGTTAGGGTGGCTAGGGTTTGTTATATGATCGACAATTAGGTTCTCAACATATTCAAACATATTAATTTAAAAAATATATATATCACCTTGGTGTCGTCGCTCATAAAACCAAAAAATTAAAGAGTTTCAATATTTCCAATACCTCTCTAAAATTGTTTATACACCCAGTTCACCTCATTCCATTAAGTAAGTCATAATTATTAGAACAAATTATACAAATACCCTGGAGTTTAGGTGTAATTGAAGTTAGATGACAATTTCGCTTGTAATTACACAAACATCCCCTACCATCCGTTAACTTTTATAAACTCAAATTGTTGACTACTATTTCAGCATAAAATGTTTACTATACCCTTATTAATGGTAAAAATGTCTTTTAGAGTAAAAAAAAATAAATAAATAAACATAATGGAAAAAAGTAATTAATTAATATAAAATAATTTTTTCAATAATTAAAAACTTTAAAAAGAAAGTAAAAAAAATAAAAAATATTGTCGATGGAGATATCAAACTCATTAGTATTATAATAGTATTAATTTAATCATAAAAAATAACATTATTTTTTCTATATATATACACACACATACATTGGAGATATGGGTAAATATATTATTATTATTATTATTTTCATACACATACATCTCCTATTATCTATATCAGAGATCTAATTCTACAAGATCTCTATCACAGATCTAGTAAAAGTTTTTTTTTTAAAATTAATTTCATAAAAAAAATAATAAGAACCATACCTCCAACAAATCCCCTCATTGCCCCGCTACCTATAAAACCCCATCACCCTACTGTCTTTATCAATCTATTGCCTCCAAAGCCCTCACTATCACCAACATCCACACTTACCCTGAAACCAGGGGCGAACCCACGCCTGGGCCAGGGGGACAAGTGCCCCATTGGAATTTTAAAAAAATATATATTTAATTTACTTAAAAAAAAAAAAAAACTAAACTTAACTATTGCAGTCTGCAAACTGCAGACTTGCAACAGTGCGTGCAATTTGTGGATGTCGTGCAATAAATGCAACGGTTGTCGATTTCAAATATTTCCTTTTTCTTTTTTTTTTTTAAATTATTTATTATTTTTTATTCAATTATTTATTTTTCTTATTCCTAATAGAATTAACTTCCTTTCTTATTTATTACTTCTATTAGACTTAGTTTTCCTACTCCTAATTAATTTATAGTTTCTTCTTTCAATTTTAATTTTTTAGTTTTTTCCTATATAAGTTCTATTTACTTCTACTTTTTATGTGCTATATAAAATTTATTGACAATTTGCAAGTTTAATGAACAATTTTTTTTTTTACTTTTTCTCTTCATCTTTATTTGATTTCTCTTTATTTTCACTTTAACATCTTATGACTTACCAGGTATGTCTCCTAAATTAATTACTTTTTTAATTTATTTATTTTTTAATAATTTGAATTTAATATACATCACATCACTAAATCCTAAAATCTTAAACTATAAATTATTGCATTAAAATTATTCATGCACAATGTATTGTCATAATTCAATTATATATATAATATTGTTTACTTTATAGTTTTATTTTATTTAGAATCAATTTATTATTATTTAATTTTTTAAAAAAAAAATTTATTATATTTTTATTCGTTGTGAAACAGTTATGGACAAATATATGAAAAGAAAATGATCACTTGAGTTGGAATCATCTTCTTTAAAGAAAAATTATGTTGAAGTCAATTTGTCAAATCTCTTTGTCGATCCAGGGTCTTCGAACTAAAATATGGGACTATGATCCTAATGTTCGTGAGCACGTTCAGAGAGCATATCTACTAAAAGGTCCTTATCAACCTCAAGAACACAATTTTCCTATGAGACCTTTTGGACAAAAGTCTAGACGATTCAACGCTGTTTGGTTTATTGAACATTTGACTTGGTTGGAGTATAGTATAGCAAAAGATGCAGCTTATTGTCTAAGTTGGTATCTTTTCAAATGAGATATTGAAAAACAAGCGGGTGATGACTCTTTTGTTGGTGAAGGGTTTACAAATTGGAAGAAGATAGATTCATTAAGGCAGCATGCTAAAAGTAATGCTTATAAAGATGTTTGGAGCAAATGTGAGGATCTATTAAATCAAAATCAACATATTGAGTCAACTATAAACAAACAGTCAGATCAAACTCGAATTAGGTATCGAATTCACTTACGTGCTTCAATTGATTGTAGTTGTTTTCTTTTACGGCAAGAGCTTCCATTTTGATGACATGATGAATCAGAAAATTCTAGCAATAAAGACAATTTTCTTGAACTTTTACATTGGTTATATACTCAAAATGAGAACGTAAAAGCTGTGATACTCAAAAGTGCTCGTGAAAACTTGAAAATGACGGTACCCAAGATTCAGAGGGACATAGTAAGTGCTATTTCAAGTGAAATTATTAATGCAATTATTAAAGATATTGACAATTCATTGTTTTCACTTATTGTGAACGAATCTCGTGATATATCTTTGAAAGAGCATATGACTATTGTATTGAGATATGTGGATAAGAATGGTAATGTGATAGAGCGTTTTGTCGGCATTGAGCATGTTACTGATACTTTTACACTTTCACTTAAAGCGGCAATTGATTCTTTTTTTTCTATATATGGATTAAGTATTTCTAGATTGCGAGGACAAGGTTATGATGAAGCAAGTAATATGCAAGGTGAATTTAATGAACTTAAAGCACTTATTTTAAAAGAGAATGAGAGTGTTTTTTATGTGTATTGTTTTGCCCATCAACTTCAATTAGCTCTAATTGTTGTGGCGAAAAGTCATACAAATATTACTGGTTTTTTTTTTATTAGATTACTCAATTGGTAAATATTATTGGAGCATTCGCTAAACGTTATGATATTCTTTGAGAAAAACAAGCAGTTAAAGTTTTTGAAGCATTAGAGAATAATGAGCTTTCAAGTGGGTGGGGTTTAAATCAAGAAACTAGTCTTAAGAGACTAGGTGATGCACGTCTAGGTGATACACGTCGGGGCTCACATTACAACACTATAATCAGAATAATTTTCATGTTCTCTTCTATTGTAGAAATACTTGATATGTTAGTAGATGATGGATCGAATCAAGAACAAAAATATGAATCAAAGCTTTTATTGGATGCAATAGAAATATTTGATTTTATTTTTGGTCTTCATTTGATGAGAACAAATTGGGAGTTACACATGAGTTGTCACTTACATTACAGAAAAAAGATCAAGATATTGTCAATGTCATGACTTTAGTAAAAGCATGTAAAGAACGATTTCAGACAATGAGAGAAAATGGGTGGGATTATTTATTGAAGCAGGTTTTCGCTTTTTGTGAAAAACATAAAATCCAAGTTGTTAATATGGATAATTTGTTTACGCCTTGAGGGAGATCAAGACGTAAAACTCAGGAGATAAATAATATGCATAAGTATCGAGTAGACCTGTTTTATGTTGTGTTAGATTTACAAATTCAAGAGCTAAATAATCGGTTTTCAGAGACAAATACTGAGTTACTTCTTTATGTTGCATGTCTTAGTCCAAGAGATCAATTTCATGCATTTGACAAACAAAAACTGATTCAACTTGCTCAATTTTATCCAAAGATTTCTCCTTTACTGAACTTTTGGCACTTGAAGATCAACTTGAGAATTATATTTTAGTCATGCACTTTAATATTGAATTTTCAGAATTAAATGACCTTACAGTTTTGGCACAAAAGATAATTGCAAA
The DNA here is from genome assembly GCA_022984855.1 of Dimocarpus longan. Lineage (NCBI taxonomy): Eukaryota > Viridiplantae > Streptophyta > Magnoliopsida > Sapindales > Sapindaceae > Dimocarpus > Dimocarpus longan. Next base: position 4,612,546 of record CM041026.1, read on the forward strand.
AAAACAAGATAAAGTTTTTCCATTAGTTTACTTGCTCTTGACATTATCATTATTATTACCTGTTGTAACTGCTATCATTGAAAGAATATTTTCTACTATAAATATTGTGAACACTGAATTACGTAATCGAATGAGAGATCAATGATTAAATGATAGCTTGCTTACGTATGTGGAGAAATATATTTTTGACAAAATTGACAAAGAAGTTATCATAAAACGGTTTCAAGATATGAAGTCTCGTCGAGGAAAATTATAATTTTATCTCATTTATTTTTTTCTTTTTTATTTATTTTAATAATTTCATTAGAATTTTTAAGTATAAAACTATTTGTTTTGTCTAAATATAATGTATGTTTTATTTTATTTAAACTATATAGCGTTATCAAACATTATTTTACATAAAAATATTATATATTTAGTATGTTCTTAATTTTCGATATTTTTATTATTTTATTTAAATGCCCTCCTGAATAAATTTTCTGAGTCCACCACTGCCTGAAACTATCTTCATCAGCAACGCCATCGCCTCTAAAGCTTCAATCAGCACCGTGTTGTCTCAAGCTCCAGTCGCACCGATCCGTTTGAAGGTCTAGCCATCAATAACCCATTTTAAGCTTTAACAGTCATCATTTCAAATCTCTAACTGTCGCCTCATCCTGTACCATATCTGATGCAATCTTTATGCAAAAGGCTTGGGCAATATCTCCGCCCAAGTCTCCTCATTTTTATAATTTATCTTTTTTTAAAAAAAATTGATTATTTTTTCAGAGTTTATTGTGGTTTAATTTGGGTAATGTTGATGAAGAAGAAGATAATAGTTTTGGTGGAGTTTAATTGATGGGGCTTTGGTTGGGGTTTGATTGTAGTTGAAGATTGATTGTTGTATTTGAATCAATTTAGTCGAAGATGGATGAAGAATTTTTGTTAACTTATTCTAATTTTTAGTGTTTAGGTTTTAACCACAAGAATACGAGTGTTAAAAAAAATATTTGGATTGGTGTTAATGAAGATTTTTGAATATTGAAGAAAACGAAAGTTTTGTTTGTTTTGTACATGAAATAAAGGATTTTATTAAAAGAAATTGTTTTTTTTTTTAAATTTTTGTTTAGATTAAAAAAACTACTTATCTAGTTAATTATATGATTATTTATAAATTTAAATGTGACGTAATTATTTATGATTGAACAAAGTAATTTTAATATATAAAAGACTAGTGTACCCTTGAAATGTTAACATATCTATCAAGTTTCAATTAATCAAACTTGGTCAAAGTATTCACAAGTAATAAGTGATAAACTAGTATTACGTATGGATTTATGATAAATGTTGTAGTACTTTATGTAATTAACCTCTATTATTTTAAGTAATAGATAAAATATAAAATAATAGATAAAGGTATTGTAGTAATGTTACATTGAAATGGTAGTCAAACATTTGAGTTTACGAAAGTCAGCTGACAATAAGGAATGTTTGTACATTAAAATCAAAATTCTCATTTAACTGCAATTACACCTAAACTTGAGAGTATATATGCAATTTGCCCTTAAAATTAGAGGTCGATATTTTTGGGTTCGAGTTGAGTTGAGTTGAAAATCTCTCAATCCAATGTGGGTTGGATTGAAAACCCAATCCAATCTAATAATAGTTGGGTTGGGTTAGATTGGATTGATTAAGTTGAATTTAATTTACCACAAAAGCACAAAAGATCTAGTAGATAACTCTAATAGTATTAGCAATTTGATTATAAATAAAATGAGTACAAATAAAGATTCAATAATTATAAACAAAAGATTCATTTCACCATAAAAGCTGTTCTTAATCTTCATCCCTAGCAAGTATTTTTCTAGAATGAGAAAAAAAATTTGGATTTAGAACTAGAAATAGACGTTTGTCGGGTTCACTCAACCCAATCCAATTTAATTTTCAATCCAATCCAACTCAACCTTTTTTTTTTCTTTTTTTTTAAGATTTAATCTAATCTAACACAATAAAAAATGATCCGGTTAGGTTGAGTTTGTTAGAGATTGGAGATGCCCACTTGTACTTAAAATTACGACTCCATTGTGGGGTGTACTTAGCAAAGGAAGGGGTGTATCAACAGTTTTTGAGGGGTGGAAATATTGACACTCAAAAATAAAATGGAGACAGTTTCTAAAAGCCCATATGTGAATAGAATGGTAGGCTTCATAACTGTTTGGCCCCATAGAGTAATGGGCTTTTCCGCCCATGTTGTCACCACCAGGATATTACATCATCTTCTACAATTTTAAAAACTGAAATTTGCTTCAAGCGAACCAGGTCTTGTTCAACACAACAAGTACTCTTCGCGTCACACAGGTATTTACTTCTTCAACTCCTCGCTCTGTAGTTTCAATTATTGACTCTCATTGACATTCTTCAAAGCCAACTACTGATAATGGTCCACGGTTAGACGTGAACACGGACACTCGAAGACTGCACACAACCTGCTTGATAAAATGTCTCACAGAGGAAATGTTTTTCCTTCTTTTGTGTGTGTGTGTGTGTGTGTTTTTGATGCTTTAATGAAAGTTCTTGATGACCCCAGATGGGAATTCTCGTGTTTTGAGTTAGATATTGATGTTTATACAAATTCGAAAATGACCTTCATAATGTTTCCGTAGGGTGTTTGATCAAATGGTTGCTTGTATTGTGTTGTTGAATTTGTTGATCAAATCAGGTTGTGTTTATATGTTATTGTGTAATATATACGTATAACTGACTTCTAGGAATAAATTTATGGTTGCTTTGATCAGATGTTAATATGTTCATGTCCATAATAATATCTATAAGCAATTCCTTGGAATTTGTTAGTAGGATGATGCCGTTTTTTCAGTGTATAGTTTACGTTTTGGTTTTCATTTTTACGGTGTACGATAGTGATGCAGTCTTTTTTGTAGGCTGTCTTTGTTGGTTTAAGGAATTTGTTTAGAAGGGGGAGAGAGAGAATGCCTTTGGGACTAATATTAGGGATTGGAAGAGCAATGCGGAGAAAGCGTACGTCTTCGCTCGACATTCTGTCATCAAAACGTGCGCCACGAGATTATTACAAGGGAAAGAATTGCAAGCCCACTGGTTTCCACACTCGGAAAGGTTTGGTAACTCTCCACTTTGATTTTGCATGTTGAGTGTTTTGCTTCTGAATGTGTACATGTACTGGAGTGTTTGATGATATTAATTACGAGTTAATAAGTTTAGTGAAAGTACTGATCGTTGATTTCCCCATAGGAAAGTTTTTGGCTATGATTATTGTATGTAAATAATTTAGTGGGAAATCATAGTAATACATGCATATTTGAAATTAGATTTTATTCTGTTAGTTCAGTGTATCCGAATTTCATGATTGTAAGGTAACACACGTTGATTCTCGTGACTTATTTGTATGCCATCACTTCGGATTTATAATTGAGGATGGAGTGTGTAGTTTCTAAAAGTGCTTATAAGTATAAATATAATGGCATTCTCATACTCATCAAGCTTTTGCTGAAACATGTTTTATGCAAATTGTAATTTGTTTTTATCCTTATTGTACAAAGATGTATAGTAGTTGATCTTACAGCCAGTACTCATGTTCTCCAATGATCTCTGGGGTAATGTTCTTAAAAACAGTTGCTCTGAAACCAACTTAAAGTTGTTTTCTGTAAATATAGTGTGATTTTGTGAGGGCGTTGGATGCCCAGTCAGTTATCTTCTAATAATTATCAGACTGCTGTCAAATATCATATTTTGCTAACTGTAAGTTAACACCTTTCTCCAACTTGTCTGCAACTCAACTTGTGCTGTGTAAATTGACCCTTTTTTAACCTTGCTCAAGATTTCTGGTTTTAAATTCAAAATGAAAAATGGCCATCTTAAAGATTCAGGCAGATTAAGTTAGCATGTTTGAAGAACCTATATATTAGTTAACAAAGTAAGGTGTTTGATTTTGATTTCCGGAGATTTGTAACACCACCATGTAGTAAACTAAACTATCCTGTGAAGTACTATAATTTACATGCTTACAGCGTATATAATTTTATTGTTTCTTATGTAATTAAACAATTAATGCAGGTGGGTATGTTGTGGTGCAAGAGAAACTGCCAAACTATGTGGTCCCTGATTTGACCAACTTCAAGGTTCTCATATTCTACCTCTTTATATATATATATGTGTGTGTATATATATATATATGTATATATTCATCTTTCATTTTAATTGATGATGTCTCCTGTTGCATTGGAATTTGTGATGTGTGGAGGACATATTTAGTTAGGAGAATTGAATGACCTAGTTCTGTTACTAGAGAAATGAATTGCTCCAACCACACCCCCCACCCCCACCCTCACCCCCACCCAAAGAAAAAAAAAAAAAAAAAAAAGACGACATCAGTGAGTTCAAACTTAATGAACTTTTCACTGTCATTCTAGCGGTTAGATTTATATCTTTTCCGTGGTATGCTTGTTTTAACTTCTGCCATAGTTTATGCATTTGTAGGTCTTGTGGCAAGAAAATTGGTAGAACACTGTGAGAGATGGTCCTAGATATTCAAATTCGTCAATGTTTTTCTTGCAAGTAAGAAGCTACCAAGAGAAAGTGTGAGGTTTACCTCACAGCCAAGTTAGATATGTACCTGTGAACTCCAAAATTGGAGGGTTTTGATTTCTGACCACTCAGTAAATCTAAAGTTTTCCTGACATAAAATCCCTTCAATATTTTTTGCTAATTATTAATTCTACCTTAGTAGTTGGTAAATTATTTTTTTGCCTGTTTCGTTCCACTTCTAGAATTAGCTCGCATAATCACCAAAGAAGTCTAAACGCATTCTTCCATATGTTGCATTTTGTGAATTGGAAGCCTTATTTAGTCTGGAGCTCCAACATGCATACTCCTAACATGAATTAGGATTGTGCTGACGGGATGCAGCTTGCAATGCCTCACTATGATGAGGGAAACTGGCTACTCTGATAAAATGCTGGGATTGCCTAACCTCCATTCTCCCAAGGGGCATTCCTGTTTAAGTCGTTTGTCAAACATTAAATTTGGTTTACAACTCAATATTTGATCATGTACTAATGAAAAGCTTCATAGTTCATGTATACTTTGCCAAATCACAAAGAATGATAATGCACTGCTATTACACACTACGCATGCCAATGTTTGTTTCCCAGATGATACTTGTATCACAAGTTAGCTAGCGATCATTTACTTATACTGGAGAATTGTTTCATTTAATGTTGATTCAGATTGCCTCTACTTGCTTGCAGCTGAAACCATATGTATCTCAGTGTGCAAGAGAAGTCAAAACGACTGAGGCTGCTGAATCTGCGAAATAATAGAGCAAAGAGAAGGGCACCAAATCTATTCCCTTGCTGTCAAACTCTTCAGCCTTGTGTAAGGTTTTCAAGTTGAACATGATGTTGTGACTTGAAACCAGATGAGAGCCTCGGTAGTTTCTTGATTTCTCAGCCCATTTTGGAAATTCGAACTATTAGCATTATATGAAGAATTTGCATCTCCAGTCTCTAGTATCCTACACATTATGTAGGGAACTTGTAACAAAATTTGATCTTACATGGACGGGGAATCGAGTTTCAGAAAACGGTATTTTCTTCATATAATAAAAAAAATGCATGAAAAGTTTGGGTGCAGATATTATCACCCATAAAAATGATTTGCACACCCATTATCTATTTAAATTTTATAATACAAAACTGTGCCTTAACAAAATTACCAATATGGACAAAATTGCCAAATTCGGTCCTAGCAGTGTGGATGTCCTGTTTTGGATTAATGAGGTTTCTTCTTGTGATTTGAGTCTGATGTTTGATGTTTGATGATTGTATGACCCTGTTTCATCAACTTTCTGGTTAATATCTTTGCCTTTTTGTGTCATCAAAACGCTAGTCCTCTACCTTTTGCTTTCTCCACTTGTTTTTGTATTCCCCCTTTTTATCTTTATTTTTTGACAACCTAATAAACTAATCATACATAAATACAACTTTTATATTGAATAACAATTTAGAACTGAGCAAAATTGTATATTTAGAGGAAAATATTTAACAAACATTTTATCAAACACTTGGTGAGCAAATCAAATTCATAAAATATCTCTTTCCCCGATACTCTAACAAGGTTACTTTTGGAATTTACTATTTAATCTATGCAAAATATATTAATGGGTCTACTAATCCAAGTGGGCGTACCAATCACTTTTATGGGTGGCAGTATCCGTACCAAAAAATTTGAGTAATGCTATTGACAATTTACAAAATCTCTATTCACACTCTAGTTAGTAGTTTTATATTTCTTCGTTAATGACAAATTTATCCTTAATTAACATTATTAAATAAAATAAAATTTTCTAAGGACAATTATTACACATAAATCTTTAGAATGCATAACAGCTTATGTCTTTTTCATCTTTCAATATTTTATAAAACCAAAATCCTAAAATTCTAAATTTTTTTAAACATCTTTTATGCTCTATTGTATTTATCAAGAAGGAGGGTAAAAGTTATTGTACCACTCAAAATAAAACAATAACCAAAAAATAAACTTTTAATTAGTTCTTAACCTATAATGTTTAAGTTTATATTTTACGATAAAATAAAATGTCATTAAAATGAGTTTAATATTTTTAAGAAAGTATAGTGCCTTAGGAATAAAAAAAAAAGAAAAAAAAAGAAAAAAAAAAGAAAAAGAGTTTTCCAAATAAATCTGTTCCAATTTATTCATTTATAATATAATGTTTGTAGAAAAAGAGTGTGAAAAAATAGAAAGATATATTTTAATAAAATAAATATCTTTATAAATTTTATTATTTAATATGAAGTGGCTCTAGAGAGTAAGTGTGAAAAGAAAAAAAAAAAATTGGATTGTAAAATGAAAATCTCAAAATTTTGTTGTGAACTCATGGCAACATAACTTAAACTTGATCTTTATATTCACTTAAACTTCTTATTATGATATTGAAACATAACTAAATTAGTTCTCCAAGTCAAAAGTTTGACCAGCTAGTTTATTATTCCTCTTATCCAGGACCACAAAATTAGGATTATAGGAGATTTATACTCCCAAATCTTCTTTCATGTCCATTGTTTAATAGCAACTATAATGATAAGAACTACTTACAGTAACTCTCTCTCTCTTGGATTCTTTTTCCAAAAAAATATTATTATATTGATTTAAACCAAATTTTATTAATGACTTATTATCTTTTATACGTCAATAAGTATATTATCAACTCAACTAAAGTCAGATGTTGAGAGTAAAAAAGGGTAAGAACTATTGTGAACCCATAATTTGGGAATAATGCTATATTATCCACAATATAATTACCACATCATCAATATATTATTTCATAATTAAGATGGTGGTTATACATCATCTTACGACATTATTTGAACAAAAAATTTGAAATTCTTTTTGAAAAGTGTAGAATTATTCATAATCCTATTATTAATGTAGATATAAGATATTTATCATTTTAATCTCTATTTTTTGAGATTGAAAATCATAAAAAGAAAAAAAAATCTATATTTCTATTTTTTTTTTTCCATTTTCCTATCATATGATTGAAGTGAACCAAAACAAAAATTCAAACTCTATAATACATATCTTATACATTCTATTGTAAACTAAAATTTAGATATTCCAAATTGGTTTCTAAATTTGGTGTCTAAATGATGGGATATCATTGAAAAAGAAAACCTAATCAATTGAAATTGATTAATTAAGATTTTTTTTTACGTAAAATTGGAAGACTTGATTGATTACTTCTCTTATTTTTTAGGATACCACATCATTTGAGTAAAGTAATTACTCTTAAATGTATTCATACCAATTTGCAGTAAATTTAAAAGTAAGTGTCATACTACAATCACTTCAAAAGTGGAAACCATATATATGAACACAATTCATGTGATGCAACAGTACTTATCACCAAAATAGAAAGCAGAATCTTAAGAAATCAGCCAAAATTTTTCTTCACAGTCCATTCACTTAGAATTATTTGTGGTTAATGTGTCGAGTAATAAAATCTTGCTCTGCATCAAATGAAGATTTTCTTGTGCATGATTACAGTTTGAAGGATAAGAGTGTTCAAGGACAGGTTTCAATCAATCAACACCAACTTTCCTTATTTATGTTAAAACTTTCCCATCTAATCAGAAATTATTGATGATTTTTACTGATGGCTTTTGTTTTTAATGATTTTGAATGTCAATCAAGGGTTTTTGTGGAAGAAAGAGAATTAAAGGAAATTAATAGTAATGGATGGATTTTGAAGCTTAAGATTCTTTTTTCAGTGACCCCAAAAAGCCAAAATCATAAGGCTTTACACTGTTGGCATCACAAATGGGGTTGGGTTGTTGAGAAGCAAATGGCCTCATCTTTCATTATTATCCTCTCAAAAACACATTCACACCAAGTCTCCATCAACCCTCTAGCTCTAACCTAACCCAACCTTCTTGTTAGTTACAACTTTTTTTTTTCTTTTTCTTTTTTTTTTTTCAATTTGTTTTTTAAAACTATATTTTTATCATACGCACACGTGTACACATATAATATGTTTATGCAAGTGTGTTATGATGTGCATTTATGTGTCTGTACGAGTATAAGTTTACAAGTATACATGTGTCCTCATGAGATATTTTGTTTATATTTGATTTTACATGTGGAATCAACGTACTAAATCATTTAAACGTTTACGAATCAAATCTTATCTTGAGAATTTTTTCAATCATTTTTAAAATTTTGTATTGATAGTGACTTATTGTAATAATTTATTACACAAATATACCATTGATGTAGTTTATTCGTTGCATTCAATCAGTTTTCCTTAACTATAATCCTTGAGGGCGTAAAATATAAATATACCTATAAATATATAATTACTCTATAGTTTAATTGGTCAGGGATTTGCCGAAAATATCTATCAAGATTTAAAGTAATGTGCACGGTCTAGAAATTTACTCTTATAATATTGATATTATGATCCTAAAATCTACTCTCATTATACCAAGAGATATTTGCTCTCATAGTGACACTCAAACCCGTATTACAAATGTGAAAAGGAAATTATATGAAGCATTTGAACTAGAAGTGAATGTAAAAATATTAAAAATACCCTTCTTGCTTCAATTTCTGCTTATAAAAAAAAACGCCCATTGAGGTTAGTCAAGAGCAGAATTAAACAAGGGCCACAAAGTGGCCAAAAATGGAAAAAAGAAGGGACAAACTCATGAAATATATGTAGTGTGGCTAGCCTCACCAATCAACATCGACTGCCAGCATTGCCCAACCAAAAGTCCAGGTGGGTGGAAGTGTTTTAAGGATTGTTGGCCACATACTGCTTTTTGCCTTTCGAAATTATTTCATAGAGAATATTAATTCAAGCCTACGGAAACTTCTAGCTACCTAGGACATGGAGTTGGGAGAACATACTTATACTTTGCGGGGGTGTAAAAGTGTTGACTACAAGTGACACAAAATTATTAAGAAACAAAACCTTGATTGGTAAAAATTAAATAAAAAGTCACTTAAACGATTCACATGTTTCATTAAACTTGGCTAGGATAAACGTTATATAATATTTGGTGAGGGGATAACACTTCGTTGGACAGTTTGGCCGAGTGGTCTAAGGCGCCAGATTTAGGCTCTGGTCCGAAAGGGCGTGGGTTCAAATCCCACAGCTGTCAGTTCACTTTCATTTTACCTTTTTTTAAAAAAAATAAAAAAATAAAAACAAAATTCTAAATTAAAATAAATAAACAAAAACAAAAACAAAAAACCAAAATCATAGGTGGGTTCAAATCTAACAACCGTAAGTTGTTTTTTTTTTTAAAAAAAAAAAAAGAAATAAATGCAAGAAATAAATAATTAAATAAAAACGAAACCTAGAACAAAAACCAAAATCATAGATTGGAAGTTGATTTTAACCAAAAATAAAAATACAAAACTATATATATATATATATATACACACACCAAAACCAAAATAGTAGGTTGAAGGTAGAATTTGACAAAAATAAAAAAGGGAAAGGAAAAACAAAATCACCCCAACCCCGTCATTTTCTTCTGACACTTTAAAAAGCAAGAAAATACAACCGAAATGCATATTTAATTTAAAAATCATGAGATCCCCCTTTTAAGTGAGGGAGGGAAATTAAATTTAGTGAATATACTCATACTTAATGTCTCAGAACAAGAGTGAAATTTAAACTCTTTCTTAAGTTTAAAGAAAATATTCAATCACTCTTATATATGAGTGATGTGTGAAATACTTATTTAACTTAAAAATGAATAGATTCCTCTTTTCTTTTTCATTTTTTTCTTCTTTTGCAAGTTTAAAAAGCATGAAAAACAGTTCAAATGCAATTTCGATTTGTAAAGACATTGTTTAGTTCATACCAAAATTAATGTATGTAATTATATAGCATTCTAATCAAATGAAGGAAGGAATATTACAATTACATATATAATGTATAAGACATTTAATTTCAATTGAAGTATGATTGGTTTTTCAATTATTGAATAGTTTCTTTTTTTTTTTTTTCTCGAAATCAGATTAAAAAGATCAGATAATTTTATTGTTCTCCAAAACTTTTAACGTTTTATTTTTTCAGAATGTTGCCGAATACAAAAATTACGGTAGAAATTATTACTTACTAGTATTTGAAAGAATCCCAAATGGAACATGCACAACTTCTTTAGAGCTAAAATCTAGACACATGGGCACCACTACAAAGATATGCCGGCTTGTTCTTGTGAAAATGTATCTAGGCAACCTAACCCGGTTGAGATATGTCTTGTGCTCACATGCATTAAAGCTTTATATAAAATCCATTACCAGACATATTTCTAAGCCAAGTCTGGTGAAGAACATAACTCACATGATCAACATGTGTGCTTTCCAGCTTGAAATTTTGCCAGATTTTCTTTTGTCATTATGACCTTTATCCTTATTGAACACATATGCACAAATTTCATTTATCATAACACCCTCACTAAATTAACGAAGTTTTCCTCTTAAGTCAAAGATGGTGAACAAATGCCAATGTTGCTTCCTCGACACCAGATATTGAAAAGACAATTTTTTTTTTTTTTTTTAAAGTTTTGTTCTGTTGAGGAATCCAACTAGTGGAAGACAACAATGTTAATTAAAGGTGCATTTAAGTGAGACATCTAAGAAAAACACGAATAAAAGCAATTAAGATCCTAAACAGAAACAATATGGCTCTTAATTACTATTGTTCACATCATTTACCCATATCATTCTACAACTGATAACAACAATTACAAGTATGATATCATATAATTTATGAAAACAATTATAGCAGTATGTAATTCATCGAAAACGGTAAAACCTAAACCGAAAATGTACTCATTTTGTGTAACAGAAATTATCTAAATTTTAAATTGTTTAACTGGTCGGAGTTCAATTATCAATTACAGGATCAAACCCTCAAATCACAATATAGATGTTATGCAATTGTTTTCTCTATTTTCTCTTTTCTTTGTTTTTCATTCTTTTTGCTGGTTGTGTGTCTTTGTGTTTTTTGCGTTGGTGAAAATTAATTTTTCATCAATCACCAACTGAATCAACCACCCCCCTTTTATGTGAGTTAACTAAAGCAGTTATATAATTCAATCCAAATTAATTTGGATATCGAATCGGTTTTGGGTAATCTTGGGTGCACCCGACCCATGACCCAAATAACTCAACAGTTTAAATCCACATTTTTTTTTTTAAAGTATCATTGATAGATACATACACTTTTTATAAGATTTGTTCCACTTTAAATCAGTTAATTATTTTCAATTAGAGAATAATTAATATAAGTAATAAAAGAAAAAAACTCATTTAGTTTGCTAATGTTCCAAATTTGAATCATTCTATCATAGTTATATCTAAAATATATATATACTTATATATTTATGTATATGTTGTTATATTTACTTGCATAAAGGTCATAAAGAGATGTAGAGATCAATCATTCTTGTTACTCAGACCAATATTGGAGGGATTGATTTTAACCTGATCACAATGATTAAAAAATTGATAGAGAATATATATACTCCTCAAGTAAACATGAACAAAATGCATAACTTTGAAACAATTAATGAGAGGCCTCAAATGGATATGAAACCTTACAGTCACTAAAATTATGCACTCTATGATTAGAAGACTCTAAATAAATCACATGTAAGAGTTACGACAGAAAATGACCATGAAACTATTAAAAGACAATTTTCTTTCTTGAACCATAAATTCACCAACAGAAAGAAAAGAACATATCCCATACATTTTTGCCATATATATCAAAGGTGTAGAGGAGAAAATGTAGTGCTTCTGATTCCAGTACCGTACAAGTTTGGCTCGCTTAGTTATCAAAACCCTCACGTTATTAGGTCGAGTTAGACAAGTGTTGTAGGCAGCGAATCAGAGCACCCCACAACCTGCCTTTTAGGATCAGTTTAGAAGCCATTCGTATATATGAGAATTAAAAGGCCAGCTTAGCTGGTCATTCCCATTTTAAACCAATCACTTTGTTGGGTGAAAAGAAAAGTTTCTTCATCATTTTAGGGTTTTTGCCTCTTATAAAATTTTTTATTATGATTATTATATACTAATATGGGTTGTTAAGGCAGTTGGACCATCAATTCACAATGACCATTCTAGGGTTACTGTCAAAAAGCAATTAGAGATTAAAACAAAGTAACAAAGTAACACAGTAGAAAAACAGGCCAGTAATGATAAAAAAAAAATTTCACTACTCAAAAAATTAATAATAATAACTTTGTTTAATTACTCTATAAATATGCACTAGGGTTAGGGCTTGAGCGTATGCTACTTCAAAGATTATAGAGAAAATTTGAAAAGGGTTTGGAAAAGTAGGTAGAGATCGACGATCAAATTCGGAGTCTAGAAAGAATGAGGAAGCGCCAAGTGGTTGTGAGAAAAGAGGAGCCTTCAAGAAGCACAACCAATTCATCTTACACGATTAGAAGTGTGAGGTATGTAGAGTGCCAGAAGAACCACGCAGCAGGCGTCGGTGGCTACGCCGTGGACGGTTGCCGAGAGTTCATGGCCAGTGGGGAGGAAGGCACCCCAGCTGCACTCACTTGTGCTGCCTGTGGCTGCCACCGGAGTTTCCATAGAAGGGAAGTAGAGACTGAGGTTGTTTGCGAGTGTTCTTCGCCTCCTTCCAACGAGACCTAGCTAGCTCGAACTTTTATACATAAAAATATATTTATTTATATAGTTCTGTTGTTGTGGCTTATCAATGGAGATTGATGTGATGTGTTTTTGACTACTTGTAATTTTCTCTTTCTGGGGTTTTGTTATTTGATCTTCTAGTTTGATTTTTCCTGTTGGGATTTTGAGATTGGTGTCCAGTTGTTGTTTAGGGTTTCATGGGGCATGACATGAGTAAAAACCTACCTCTTATTTCATGATATTATTGATATCTATGTACAAAGAAGAGAAAAAGAGTGTTGTGTTTTTTCTTCCATCATGAATAAACAATTCACCTTTTTTCGTTTTTAAATTCATAGTTTGATTATTGATACTAAAATATATACATATATATACATATATATATATATATTGAATTGTTAAGTTCTTTTCAAGTGTTTAATTCTTTTTATCAACCTCGACGGAACAGGAAATTTCTACAGAGAAGTGGTTGAAATCACAAGTTTTGATGGACAAGTGAATGAAATCGGATGATGAAAGGAAGAAAGTGCAAATTCTTTCCCCAAATTATTTTCTACTAGACCACTGCGGAGCATATTCTACTTTAATTTCTTTATGATAGTTAATAATATGAATTCTCCGCCGTTTGAAAACCAGTTCAATTCCATGTATGACACTTCATTTGTTCATGTCTTGCATATAAAAGCTGCAACTTGATTATAATATGTTGATTTCGTCCTGAGAATCGCAACTACTATATGGGCATTATTTCAATCAAATTCATTGTCATAAAATTGGTTTTTTGCACCTATACCAGTTTTTGCAGATGTTATAGCCAGATAGATGGAATATAGAATATATCCTGATAAATTCAAGAAGAAATCCAAGGAATATTATCAATTAATTCTCCGAGTGCAGAGCAGTCTTATCTGTGTAGGTAAGATCACTTTGTATTTGAGGCTTCAGGCCCACACATATCTAATCATGTTGGTTGTTATGATAGAAATTTGCTTAGTGATGTACTTAAAAGGTAATTAAAGCTTGAACTATAATATATCGTCGCCTTTTTTATAGTTGGTCAATGCAACTCATTAGTTCAAAACCAAAGCAAGAAAAGAATGCGAAACTAATAAAGTCCACAATCCAGCCAAGGTAGGCTCTATCAACTTCCCTTTGGTCAGTGCATGTGTTTTTTTTTTTTTTTTTTTTAAAAAAAATAATAATAATAATAATAATCAGATAGAAAACCTGTATTTCGGCTTGAATTTTGTATTTTTTTAAAAAATCGCAAATCTGTTAAGTACGTCTTGTATTTATTTTTGATATTGTAAAAACAAAAATTATTTTCGAACACAAACAATTCCGAAAATTAAAAATACCAAACACCCTCCAGTCTAGTATAGTCCTGGCCAAACTTATAGTATCTACAAAACAAAATCAAGATTCAAATAGGTTAGCTGTATCTTCCATGTGATTTGTGGAAGCAAAAACGTTCAAGTTAGGTAGTGAGTATGGAGGGAACAAACTTCTGGTAGGGATTTGTATTGAATTGGGCAGATGTCAATTCAAAAATATAACAAGTTGATTCATTACTGATCATTTTGAGGTATTTAATGGTTACAGAATCAGAGAGAAAAATCTGTTTGTCAGTCTGTAATTATACAATACACCACAATTTTGATAAGTGTACTTAATTTGCTTTTTATGTACATCTCAATAATTTAAAATTTTTAACTTAAGGGTAGGGCTCATTTAATATTTAATAATTTCTTTAGAATGACTTGAAAAAAAGCAACGTCTTTTAATCTGTTACTCATTATTAATTTGGTAAGTTTTTGGTTTTCCACAGAGTGGCATCAATATGATCTACTAGAAGTAATTTCTTTTATTTTAAATTATGTGAAAACAGAAATTAATTTGCTATCTGAAACAAATTTCAAAAAGTGAAATACATTTTAAAGGTTTTGACTCTTTTGATGTAGAATTTATATACTGTGTTTCACAAGAAAAACGAATAATAATGGACCTAATTTTTTGGTTTAATCTGAATATTAGTTCATAGGATATATAATTTTGTTTTAGCCTTTAAGATGCATATAGCCTACAACACCTCTAGTCAGACACCGCAACTTCCATTAATATTTAACATCAAAACTGAGTTTGAATGACCGCATTGGATTAGATTTTGAAGGGGATTGGATAAAATAAAATCTTTTGCGTAACATTAAGTTGGATTAGATATAATAGTATTAAAATATGTTTTAATCAAATAAAATTATTTTTGATAAATTTAAAATAAAAGAACAATATTTAAGATAATATATTTTTGAAAAATATAAATAATTAATGATACAACTTAAAATCATATAGATAATATTTTAATAAACGATAATTATTTTAAATATAAAAAAAATAAAAATAATAAATAAATAAATATCTGCTATAAAAAGAAAAAATAAAAAACCATAACTCATGATCACGGATTACTGCAAAACCCACATGTTTGTTGGGTTTTGAAGTCTCCAGTGTCTATAGTATTGAATGCACCATATAGTAAACCTAACATCCAGTGTAATCAGTAATCACACACAAAAATGCTTCAACTTCTACCCTGCTTTTAATCCAATCCGGCCTTAAAAACGATCAATCAAAAACAACCCAAATATTAATGTACATTATTTAAAGATTTGACTACTTTACTTGTTAGGTAAGGTAGTTATCAAAGAATCTTCAAAATTATTATTGATAGATAATAACATTACTCAACCAATAAAGTAACGAAACCTTTAAATTAATAGTAAAATATTGCAACTTATCACAAGAGTCAACAAAATTGGTATTTAATATTTGCATCTGATTATAAAATGCTTTTAACACTGTTTTATGATCATATAACCTAAGCAAGACATTTTTTTTCTTAAAATTCTCCACGTTTTCCTTAAATTACAAATTACGACAGATCTTAAGTTCTATGAAAATGTATGAGAAACAAACTCATAAGATTCCACATTTTGAAGAAAGACAAATTGGTCAATACCGAACACGATTTGAGCTACGTAACTTCACAACCTAACACGGCAGTCCTGCCGTACGTCCTAGCCACTTTATGTGGAAGTACATTGCATAGGGCACCTTGTTAATAACTTGAGTAAAATTAATTAACAAATCTAGATAGATATTTCAATTCAACATTTGTGAACATTAAAGTAATCTTATTTACATGTAGTCTCTAGATCTTTTCTAACAACTAGTTCATGTAACATTGAAGCAAATTTTCGAGACATCACATATATTTAGAAATTACGGGTCACTAAATTAAATATATAGATCATGATTATGATTAACCTTATATATGCGTTAAAATATTGAGTTCGAAGAAATAAAGTCCTACAATATTTTTATCGATTATGATGAAATAATACATACTAGCTCACCATATGTGAAGTAAAACTTGTTAATTATTGTTGATGTCAAAAACCAGTCAACCAGGTTTTTCAAAACTCAATGCTGCAAAGGTAATCAAGACAATACAAGAAGTAAATAGAAAGCAAAGAAGAAGGTAAAGGAATAACAAAGGACAACAAGTTTTTTAAGTGGTTCAGCCAATGGATACCTACATCCACTGTTCTTTTCTCACTATTCCGGTGGAATAACAACATTCTTTTCACTCAGCATTTCTCTCCTTATTTACAATGAAAATGACCCCTATTTATAGAGGGGGATGATACGATTAAATATAATTAATCTGACAATCATTAATTAATTGACAATTTCCAAGGTTGATATGTAACAAAGTCAATTCCAACAAAAGTGAGCTCTGACATAGTCCATACTTAGTAATTGAGATTTCCTCAAATCACACTACAATTAGTTTGAAGCAACTTTCTTAACATGCACGGCACACCATAAGCTAAATCTGACCTCGCTCTGGAAGAGCTGAAGCTACTGAGGATGATTGGAGACCTCAGCTTGGCAGTAATATACGATCTCGGTTTAACAAGCTTGACGTCGCTATATTGTAACATGTGTGAACTGGAAGCTAGGCGATTAAGGAGCTTGCTTCTGCGAGCTGGCGGATTGGACTTGTCTATTGGGCTAGCTTATTGGGCTTTTACTAATCCATTTTGGTGATTCAAAAAATACCCATAACATAAGCCCCTCCAGCTCTTAGAGCATCCTGTGGACTGAGAGCTTCGAGCTCACTGGTAAAAGCTAATTTTGGTGAGATTTACTACTTAGCTTTTTCAAATTATCTTATCTCTAAACATACGACAGTTTCCTAGGCGACGGTTTTGGCATGCGTCTAGTTTGGCATGCATTTAATGCACAGGTCTTTTAATTGACAGCGCATGATGACCAAATCCAGAACATCACACTACGTTGTCAGATCTTAGGCAGTTACTGAGCTTTTAGATCCAACGGTTGCAGCTTTGACACTTATATAAAGGTTAAGACTCTTCACATTCTCCTTTCCCTAGTCACTTTCATATTTCCTTCCACCCTTCTTCATTTTTCTCTCAACTGTTGTAGTCGTCCTCCATCCCTGTTGAAGATTAGTCTTAGCTTTTTGAGCCATCAAGTTTTGCCTTACTTACAGTAAGTTCTTGTAACTTCTTTCTTGATTCTTTGGCTTCTATAGGCTGCATAATTGGCATGTTTTTTTGGGTTTGGCTTTTTAGCTTATGCTTCATGTTCTTGGTGCTTCAAGTGTTTGCTTGAGACTGAAGCTTCATTTTTTGTTGATTTGATCTTGTAAACCTATTTTTTGTAATCTGTTTGTTGTTTGTGACATGCATGCGAGCTCATAAATAGATAGATAAGTAGGCAACTCACAGATCGCTAGGTTATAGATTAAGACATGACTTGTAGTAAATTCTCGTGGTGTTTGTGATCTGTTAACCTTAGAAGAATCTACATTTTAGGGAATTGGAGCCTTAGAATGTTTAGCTATGGTCTGCATATAGCGACCTAACTGCTCATTTTCAAGTATAGATATCTTCAGGTCACAGATGCCAACCATACATAATAGAAGAATGAGAAGGAGAACGAAAAGTTTAGACTCTGATGAGCATATGGAGCAGATGTAAGCTCCACAAGAGGTGACCTTGCAAGGCGAGGAGGTGGCTGAATGACTTTCCATTCATGCGGACCTCGATCCAGCCCAACAATCAACTGCGACTAAGCACGTTGCTGCTACGAAGAGGGGGGAAGATAAAAGAGCTCGTGAAATGTTCAAACATCATCCCACAAAAATGTCATCGATGGAACTTGTGGGAGTGGCGCTAGAGTACCATATTCCAAAAGGTTGTCGCATCATGGCAGCCTCCCTTAGCGACCACGTAGCTTATCTTTCTGTGGGCTATGTTGCCATCAGCCCACATCATTTAGAAGCTGGGTTTAGGTTTCCTGTCCCCCCTTACCTTATAGATCTTCTCAACAACCTGGACCTTGCCCCTTTCTAACTTACCCCAAATACTTACTCCTAGATTACCTCTGTGGCTATTCTATTTAGAAAGAACAATATTCCTTTTCTTTCGCCCAAAATTCTGAAGTATCTATTTTCTTTCAAGGGTACCAGTACTGGCTAGCCACGGGACGAGATATATTACATCTCAGGTCGTCCCCCCAAACATAAGAGCATTTTGCCTCAGGGGGAGGCCAAAGGAAAATCCAATGTGGGAGATTACAAAACACATTAGTTCCACGTCTCTTGGCCTTCTTTGTTCAACCTTAAAAATTTCGGCTTTCGAGCTGAGCCAGGTAAAGGCCCTTAGATCGCATCAGAGATCGTTTTTATTCTTGACTGCTTGTTTTCTTATTAACGATTTTTTTTTTTAGACGTAAAAACTTGGAAGATCGTGCTTTCTCAAAGCAAGGATACTGATCTTGAGGTCTTCGTTATGCACAAGTTAGAGCATGACGACGTTAGGCTAACCGACGAGCTCCTTCGCACTTACGAGCTCGCTCATCCCCTTAAAGATAAACTCATCAGGAGTAAGTACATAGGCTCCCGCAGTGTTAAGGACATTGAATCGGCCTTCGAAGCGAGAGACATAAGTGAAAACTCCAACTCGTTAGGATTGTCTTCTTTTAACAACTCTAAGGTCGAGATCATCTCGAAAGAGGCTGTAGAGATGGTCAATCTGAGTTTAATGACCCCTCCAAAAAAGAGACATGGTCAGCCTACTAGCTCGACTGCTGCTACCTCCGTTGCTTCCAGTTCATCTGTAACAGCAACAAAAGAGGGGCCCTAGGACGTTAGCACCGCTGAGTCCCCTGCCTCTATTCCTCCATAAGATTCTTCTATGGTTGCCCTTTCTGGGACCTCGTAGGCCATCATTCCTGTTCTTCAACCACCAGCTCCCACAGGTTCAAACGTAGAGACAGCTGCTGTAGCTAAAGGCAAAAAGGTCGTCGCCAGTTCAGAGGTTAAAAGAAAAGGCCCCGAAGCTCCGAGCAACCCCCATCTTGCTAAGTGGACCCAAAAAGAGAAGAGGAAGTAGATCGCGGCTCCTTTCCCAGAAGGCATCGTCTAAAGTTTCTGTCGAGCTGTATCCTGTAACTTTCCTTGGAGGAGTTTATTTCAACCTCATCTCCAAGCAGCTCTCCTCCCTTGTAGGTTCTACAACCAGGAACCTTGAAGATGACAATTTCACTAGCATAGACCTACTTTCCTAATCGGTTCGCCAGTCCATCAGGGTAAGACTCTCTTTCTTCCCTTTATACTTGTTAATTTTTTCTTGATTCTGACTTTTATCTTTTAGATCCTATAATCTTCCATGGGACTCATGAAGACTTTAGATGAAGGGCTCGCCCTAGAGGAGCAGTATGATAAGTTTAAGGCTGTCAATAAGAAGCTCAAAGAGGCAGCAAAGAAACATGACAACGAGTTGCTCTTCTTAACGAGCGAGGTTAATAAGACCAAGGAAGCAGCTGGGCTTCTTCAAGCCAAACTAGATGTTACTGAGGCGGTCAAGAAAGAGGTTGAGGTCGCCTCGTTGAGAAAAGACAGCCTCTACCAGACAGTCACCTTCAAGCTCTACTTCCAATTGAACAATATAAAAACTTTGTTAGAATAAAGGGAGAAGGACTTGGAAACGACCTTTAAAGAAAATGAGCTGGTAAGGCAGCAAGCTGAAGCTGTAGCGCAGCGAGCTGAGGTTGGGGAGAAGCGAGCTGAAGCTGCGGAGCAAAAGACTACGAGGTTAAAGGAGGAGGTCATCTCTGCAAGAAACAATGTGGAAGCTCATGTCCAGGAGGCGAGGTCAGAGACGGAGGCAGGGTTTTTGTAAACCCTATGGAAATCATATCCCAACCTGGACTTATCCATATTTGGTGAGGAAGGAGTCAAGGACGTTTATTTCTTCGCTGAAGAGGCTAAGGGAGAGCAAGGTAAGGCACAGGATCAAGTTCAAGAGACCTTGCCTGAAAGAAGAGCAAAGGACCTGCCTGTTGGAGGTGTTGATGATCAAACGCCCTCTGAACCAGCCCCTCAGGACCCTATTCCCTAAGCTTCTACTCTTCTCTTTGAGTGACCTTGCAAGCATAGCCCGAGCTTCTTCCTCTTTTGTTTCATAAACCTTGCTTTTGTACTTAAGACAATTGTTAATTCTCTGTTTGCCTCATCTGTGAAGCTATTTCTTTATTTGTATGGATATTGACCTCGTTCAAGGTTCTTTTAATATTTGCTTTATATATATTGTTAATTTTGCTAATCTGTGCATTCTTGTGAGTTAATGAAATATATATTATGAGCTAATGGTAATAGTACCTAGTAGACCTGAGACATTATTAACTCTGATGTCTTTCTAGCTCGAAAATTATAATATAGATCTGAGTTGGGTCATAATATGCTTAACAGATTGTAGCTCAAGGACTTCACAAAATATTGCATACGTTTTCTTAATAATATAAAGCTCACAATATAGATCAGATTAAACAATAACTTAGATCAAATCAACACATTGAATTTTCAATTAGATCAGATGCTCAAAACAAGTTGCACAAAATAAGCTATATAGATGAGTCATTACTCATAATTTGGAGAAGACCTTTATTTGTCAATATGTACGTTCAAATGGATCATGCCAACGAGGTCGATGTAAGCTCGCGTGGCCTATCAAAGAGGTTTAACGATATGAGCTCGCGCGACTTATCAATAACGGTTGACGATATGAGCTCGCGCGCCCTATCAACGAAGGTGGATGATATAGGCTCACGCGGCCTATCAACGAAGGTTGACGATATGAGCTCGCACGGCTTATCAACGAAGGTTGACGATATGGGCTCGCATAGCCTATCATCGAAAGTTGATGATATAGGCTCACGCGGCCTATCAATGAAGGTTAGAGCTTCGTGGGCGCCGATTCCCTTTATGCCACAGGGTAGCTTTAGGGTTGGCCGAAAGACCGATATTAAGCCTTTTACCCCTATGGGATCTCGCTCGGGGTGGAACTCCCAACTTTATAACTCCTATTATCAAGTTAAAAATCACCACAAACTTGTTTTCTATTGTATATGACCTTGAATAAATAAATGACATTAGCAAAATTCATAAAGAATATAGAGCTTTTATTAATTACAAATAATCAAGATTTACAAAATAGAATGAGGAAGCTGTAAATCATTGAAAATAAGGTCGCATGTGTTCTACATTCCATGCTCATGACATTGTTGCTCCACTCATACTTATCAGGTGATATGCTCTATTCTCTAAGTCCTCTTTTATGATATAAGGTCATTCTCAGTTCGGGCCCGACATCTCGTCACTAGCCTTGCGAGCTCCAGATAGAATGAGGCGCAGTACAAGATCACCAGGTTTGTTGCTCCGAACTCGGACCTTCTTCCTATAGTATTTGGTCACCTTTTGTTGATAGATGGCAATCCTCATACGGGCTGCTTTCCTTACCTCATCAAGCAGGTCCAAGCTTGTGGCGAGGAGCTAATCATTCTCTACCGAATTGAAGCTCACTCTTCGTTGACTGGTCACCTCCAATTCAGCTGGGATCATAGCCTCGGACCCGTAGACCATCGAGAAAGGAGTTTCTCTAGTGGTGCTGCGAGCCGTTGTTTTGTAAACCCATAATACCTTCTGCAGCTCGTCCACACATGCTCCTTTCCTAGCTTCTAGTCTTGTCTTCAAATTTTGTTTTATGATCTTGTTGACTACTTCGACTTGGCCATTTGCCTGGGGATGGTCTACTGCTGAGAAACTCTTCACAATACCGAGGTCGTTACAAAATTTAAGGAACTGCTTACTGTTGAATTGAGTACCATTCTCGATCACGAGTTGCTAGGAAACTCCAAACCTATAAATGATGTTATTCTATACAAACTTTTCTACCTTTGCAGTGGAGATCTCGGTAAGTTTCTTAGTTTCTGCCCACTTGGTGAAGTAATCTACTACAACGATAGCGTGTTTACACCTTGCACGACATGTTGGGAGAGACTCTATCAAGTTCATGCCCCAGATCGCAAATGGTCATGGACTAATCATCTATCACAGGTAGGCAGGAGAAGCTCGCGGGACCCTTGAGAACCTTTGGCAACTGTCACATTTCTTGATCAAGTCGATGACATCCCGTTTTATGGTTGGCCAATAATACCTCTGCCTTAGTGCTTTCTAGGCTAAGGAGAGACCCTCGGCGTGGTTCTTACAATGACCTACATGAATCTCCATTAGAACCTTTGTGCAATCAGACTCATCTATACACCTTAACAGCGGAGCTGAGAAGCCTCTTTTATAAAGCACGTCGTCACAAATGTAGTATCTTATAGCTCGGGATCGTAGGCAACGTGCTTCTAACTTATCATCTGGCAACTTACCATCTTCCAAATAATTGATTAAGAGGTTCATCCAATAGTCATCTGCTACAATCATGGTCATCACCTCTTCTTTTAGCTCTATGCTAGGTGTTGGTAAGAACTCGACTAGTACGGTCCCAAAGAACTCCGCGTTTTAAGCTGTTGTAGGTGAGCTAAAGCATCAGCATGAAAATTCTGAGCTCGCGTGATCTGGTTCACCACGTATTTTTCAAATGTTCCCAATAACTCTCGAACTTTTTGCAGATAGATTGTTGCTTTTGACCCCCAAGTCTGGTATTCACCCTGCACTTGACAAACTACGAGTTGGGAGTCACTGAAAATTCTGAGTCGTTCAGCTCGCATTTCTCTGGCTAAACGAAGTCCTGCCAGTAAGGCTTCATACTCAACCTCATTGTTGGTGGCCCGAAATATAAACCTAAATGCACAGAGAATTTTATGCCCTTCTGGGCTGATCAATAACACTACAACTTCTGCCCTCTGCTCGCTGGAAGACCCATCAACATACAGTTCCCAATATGGATCTTCTGAAGTCCCAGCTTCTTCTTCTTCAACAAGTCCTGTGAACTCGACTATGAAGTCAACCAGTGTCTGCCCCTTAATTGCTAACCTTACCTTAAACTCTATATCGAATTGAGTAAGCTCGATAGCCCATTTAAGGAGGCGGCCTGATGTATTCGACTTCTGGAGGATCTGTCTGAGTGGATACTTAGTCAAAACTTCAATTTTATGCACCTGAAAGTAAGGATGCAGCTTCCTTGATGCTACCATTAGGAAGTAAGCGAGTTTCTCCATTAAGGTATAACTCTTCTCAGCATCAACCAGCTTCTTACTGATGTAACAGACAGGGAATTGCATCTGATCATCTTCACTAAGGGCGACAATATGGGTTATGACACGACGGGTTGACAATAATTCGTAAAAAATAAATAGATATGGGTTGGAGTTAAACGAATTTGTATCGGTTTCGTGTCAACCAGTCTAACCCGTTTATTAAACGAATTGAATCGGGTTTAGTTAAACGAATCACGGGTTGACACGATTAAAATTGGGGTCAAATTATAATTTAATATATTAGAAGGGTTAAAATATAATTATACATTTATATATATATACACATAACAAACCCTAACCTAAACCATTTCCCTTCCCATTTTGAAAGTTGACAGTGTCGGCGTCATAACAAATCCCTCCTCCTTCCTTGGAAGAACGACAGACGACGGCCACTTTCAACGGCCACTCGAGTGCTCGACTAGTCGACGACGACAGCCACTTTCAACAGCACCACCAGTTGACGGCCACTCACTCTAGTGTTCGACCAGTCGACGATGACAGCCACTTTCAACAACACCACCAGTTGACGACCACTCGAGTGCTCGACCACCGTCCGCCGCTCAACCTATCTTTCTCCTTCCTTGGAACGACGACCGACAACGCGACGACACCAACACAAACGACCACCTGACGACGCGACAATACAGACGACACGACCATACCGACGACACCAACATCGATGACGACCAGACAACACGGTAATATGGATATCTTGACCAGTTTCAGGTTCAGGTAGGCGTCCGGTCACCACCTATCTAATATTATTTAGATAATGTTATTATCTTGTTAGTTATTGCAGTTATTATCTAGTTTGCTACTGTCTTCATTTCTAATATCTGTGAATGAGGATGTTTGGTTCGTTAGGTGATAGTTGGTTCGTTAGTCTAAAGATTTGGAATTTGGATGAACCGATTATAAAAAATCTGGATATTATATATATATAACTCAAGGCCAGTATTTATGATACAAAGTTGAATCCTTGATGACTAAAAGGTGATTTCCCATCTGGTTTGATTAAATTACTAATAATGCCACTATCAGTGTGACTCATCCCACAAGTCACAACTCGCAACAGAACATGGGAAGAGGTTGCTCAACAGCCTCGACCCTCAATTGAACTGACTGCAGGTGGACTTGGTATGAAGTCTGAATCTGTTTATGACTTTGGTGACGAGAGTTGTTAGGATAAAAATGAAAGTTGGTTATTATTTTTTTAATATTACATAATCACTTGAACTTAACTTATTATTATCGAAATGAATAAGATTTCTCTATCATGATAGTTAAAATTATAATATCGCGAGTTTGAAATTTTAAATTGTGTGTTCTTTATTTATTTATTCTTAATTTATATTCCTAAATTTGTTTGGTTCTAGATTAGAAAACAAATTAGCTAATTTGAAACAGTGAAAGCACTTATATAATTAGATTTAAAAATAGTTATAATTACGTCAATGATAGTTTTTTCTTAAAAGCAGTTTCATTCATATCTGAAATTCACTTCATCTCTTATTTTTAATATAAGAAATTATACCTTATTGTATACACTATTGGTTATTCATAGGTAACAATCACGTTAAATACTGACTAATATGTTTTATTATTTATTTTTTATCTTTTGAAAGTGTTAACAAATTAATGTTATTTGGTTATTTGGTTCTCATGATTTATTTGGTTATTTCATGTTTATTTGGTTCTCAGATATGGATTTGAGTGTTGACTTTGAAGATGATACCATCGATCTGAAAGATGAGCTTGAAGATGAGTTTGAAGTTGTAAATTAGGAAGAAAATCTAGGAAGTTCAAGCAAGTCAAAGCAAACTAAAGCCGCTTGAAAAAGAAAGCACACTTTGCATGTGTGGAAGTCCTTCGAAATGATATCGAAAGATAAAAAGGGAAAGGATAGATGCAAATTCAAATGGTGTGGCCAAATCTATCTCTGCCCAACCTCAAGTGGTACTGGTAACATGATTAGACACTTGGCTCTTACTTGTCCAAAGTATAAATCGCGTGATATACGTCAAATGGTGATTGAGAAAAGTAATTCTGGGTCTATTGATGTTCATCAACCTAAGACTAAGACTCAAGAAGAATTTAGGAAGCTTGTTGCTGAAGCTTTAGTGTTGCATGATTTACCTTTTCAATTTGTGAAGTGGAGAGAATTATAAAAATTGTTGAGTTTTTAACTGATGATTTTCATATGGTCTCTAGGAACACCGTGAAAGCAGATGTGTTGAATTTGTTTGAGAAAGGTAAACAAAATCTTTAAAAAATGTTACAGGATGCCCCTAGTCAAATTTGTCTAACCTCAGATTTGTGGACTTCCATAGCTACTGATGGTTACATGTGTATAACCGTGCATTTCATTGATTCTAATTGGGTTCTACATAAGAGAGTGATGAGTTTTTGCTTTATGTCTCCTCCACATGATAGGGTATCTATTGCTGATAAAGTTATATCACTATTGTTTAAGTGGGGTATTGACAAGAAGCTTTTTTCTGTTACTTTGGATAATGTTTCATCAAACAAGTGTTTTATTGATAATTTAAAAGGTCAATTGAATATCAGTAAAGCACTTGTTTGTGATGGGGAATTTATGCATATTCGTTGTTGTGCCTATATTATTAATTTGATTGTTCATGATGGATTGAAAGAGATAGATGTAGGTGTGCATAAAATTCGTGAGAGTGTGAAATATGTGAGAGGGTCTCAAGTTAGGAAACAAAAATTTTTGGAGTGTGTCAAACAAGTTGATTTATATATAAAGAGGGGTGTCCGACAAGATGTTCCTACTAAGTAGAACTCAACTTATCTTATGCTAGATGGTGTTCTTTATTATCGACGTGCTTGGTGTACTTTAGAGTTAACCGATAGCAATTACAAGCATTGTCCTTCTACAAGTGAGTGAGATAAAGTTGAGAAAATTTGTAAGTTTTTGCGTTATTTTTATGAGACAACTAACATTTTTTCTGGTTCAAATTATCCCACTTCAAACTTGTACATGCCTAAAGTGTTTTTGGCGCATTTGACTTTGTTGCAACATTTGGAGAGTGACGATGAGTTTTTGAAAAGAATGGCAAATCAAATGTACAAAAAGTTACAGAAATATTAGGCTAACTTTTGTGTTATTTTGGCAATTGTTGTTGTCTTGGATCCCCGTTACAAGATGGAATTTATTGAGGTAGTGTTTCAGAAGTTGTATGGTGTTATTGATGGATTAGAAAAGTTAGCAGATGTAAAAAGTAAATTATTTTCTTTGTTTGATGAGTATATGGCAAGTTCCATTAGGGCATCTACCTCTAAGGCCACCACATCATCAGCAACTCTTGGTACACAAGTGACTGATGCACAAGTGAACACAAGTGATGAACTTGACTTGGTTTTGATGGTAAGAAATAATATAATTTCTTTATTATATATTTGCGATATTATTTTACCATAACAATCTATCTAATGATATTTTCTATTGTTATTAATTTTATATTGATAGGATTTTGATATGAGCCTTGGTGGTAGAGACATTACAACTCACAAGACACAATTGGAGCTTTATTTGGAAGAACGAAGGCTTGAAAGATCAATTGATTTGTACATTCTAGCCTTTTGGAAGGCTAATGAAGCTTGTTATCCTGAGCTTTCTACCATGGCTCGTGACGTTTCGTGCATCCCATTATCTACAGTTTCATCCAAATCAACATTAGCAATGGTGGTCGAGTTCTTGATCAATACTGAAGTACACTAAAACCTTATGTGGTGGAAGCAATAATTTGCAGTCGAGATTGGATAATTGGTAGAGATAACACACTAATTTTGTGATAGGGATTTCTTATAATTATCTTTCATTATTTTTCAGTTACTTTTGTCATTAATTATTGTAAAGAGGGAGATTATTTCGTTAGAAGACGTCACTGAAGATATATTGAATTTAAGTATTAATGAAGCTTCCCCTAATGCAAGTGCCCCTAATGAATCAGTAGAAGGTTCAACACCAAATTCTTTCACTTAGTGATAAATTTTTTTAATTATATTTCGTCATTAATTTTAAGATTGTGAATGTAAATATCTAATTTTGTGTTTTTGTGTTTTTTGTGTAGCTTGAAGGTCCCTTTGGAGTTTGGAATCAAAGAGGATAGAATTTTTTAGTGACAAAAATTTGATGTTGGAGAATGATAATATTATGTCATTTTAATTTATATGGATTTGCATTGACTTTGATTTTCTTGTGATTTTGTCATTAAAATCTATGTGGATGATATGGTGTAGTAGACTTAATGTGTAGGTTTTATATGTTGAATTAGGTGTTTTAAAAATTTGATTATGAATTATTTGTTATATTTGTGTTTGCATTAAAATTGATTTTGTTGTGATTTTTAAATACAGATGATGTGAAATTTTATATAGTTGATTTAATGTGTAGGTTTTTATGTGTTAAATTAGGTGTTAAATATTTGATTATGAATTATTTGTTATATTTGTGTTTAAATTGAGATTGAGTTTGATTTTATTGTGGTTTTTAAATGTAGATGATATGAAATTTTATAGTTGATTTATTGTTTAGGTTTTATGGTTAATTTAATATTTAGTTGAAATATTATTTATTATATTTTGGTTAAACGAATTATACGGTTAAACGAATTAAACGAGTTGAACGAGTTAAATGAATTAAACGGGTTCAACGAGTTAAATGAATTAAACGGCTTAAATGATTAAACGGGTTAAACGAATTCGTGTCGTGTCTGTCGTGTATAAACGAATTCGTGTCGTGTCTGTCGTGTATAAACGAATTCGTGTCAAATCCAAAAATATAGACCCGCTTCTTAAATGAATTCGTGTCGAATTGAACGAATTCATAAACGAATCGAATCAAATCCAGCTCAACCTGACACGCCAACCCTTTTTGCCACCCTTCACGGACTAAAGCCGCACTCAACGCGTGCTGAGATACTCCTAGGTAGATCATCAAGTCCTCTCCTTCTTTTGGTTTTGAGAGGAGTAGAACTCGCCCCATATATTCCTTCAACTGCTGGAACCCTACTTCGCATTCCTCTGTCCATTCAAAATTTTTCGCCCTTTCCAGCACATCAAAAAAGGGAATGCACTTATCAGTGGCCTTAGAAATGAATCTGCTGAAGGCCGCAACCTGGCCATTAAGACTTTACACTTCTTTTACCTTTGCTAGCGACCTCATGTCCAATAGAGCCCTTATTTTCTCAGGGTTGGCCTCAATTCCCCTGTTATTCATTATGAAACCTAGGAATTTACCTGAAGCCACTCCAAAGGCGCATTTGAGTGGGTTGAGCTTCATCTGATACTTCCTCAGCACCTGAAATGCCTTATCGAGGTCGTGCACATGATCAATGGCCTACTTGGACTTGAACAGCATATCATCAACATAGACTTCCATGGTTCTCCCAATCAGTTCCTCGAATATTATATTTATTAGCCTCTAATATGTTGCCCCTACATTTTTTAATCCAAAAGGTAATACCTTATAGCAATATAAGTCGCGATCTGTGATGAACGAGGTATGTTCCTCATCCTCAGGGTGCATTGGGATCTAATTGTAGCTTAAATATGCATCCATAAAGTTAAGGAGCTTGTGACCAGCAGTTGCGTCTACGAGATGGTCGATTTTGGGCAGAAGGAAGCTGTCCTTTGGGCAAGCCTTATTGAAGTCTGTGAAGTCTATGCATGTTCTCCACTTTTCATTCTTCTTCTTTACAAACACTAGGTTGGCAACCCAAGTTGGATAGTGGGCTATTCTAATGAAGTTGCTAGTCGGCAGCTTACCCATTTCTTTCTTCAGGGCTGAGTACCACTCATTTGTCAATGGTCTCCTCTTCTGACGAATTGGCTTATGGTGGGGGTCAATGTATAATCTATGTGACATAACCTCTGGATTTATCCCCACCATGTCTTCATGATTCCAGACAAAGATATCCAAGTTCGCCTTGAGAAAATCAGCGAGTTGGGTCTTTATTTCAGGAGTCAAACCCTTTTCCTAACTTCAGGCATCTTTAAGCATCGACCTTGCTGACTTGGACATCCTCTAGTTCTTCCACGGGCTTAGTTGCCCTGTCTGCATCCACCTCACGAGGATCGAGGTCGTGGCTCATGCCCTTCTCAGTCATAGCACATGGTTCGCTTCCTGAGACCACGTTTACCTTTTTCCCTCTAGTTCCCATTTTTATTGCATCCTCATAATAGCAGTGAGCCAAATGTTGCTCACCTTGCACACACTCTACTCCCTTGGGGGTTGAAAACTTCACCGTAAGGGTCTTGGTAGAGGTGATCATATCCAGGTCGTTCATCGTAAGCCTTCCTAATACCATGTTATAGGCAGATGGGGAGTTTATGATCAAGAAGTTCACAAGCACAGTTAACTAGCACTCTACATCCCCAAAGGTTAGGGGTAATCTGATCTACCCAATAAGAGTAACCGTATCTACTGTAAAACCATACAAGGGCTCAAAGGAAGGCTTCAGCTACTCGCCTCCTATCTCCATTTGGTCATAGCACCCCTTGTACATCACATTAATCGAGCTCCCTGTGTCAATCATTATTCTCCTTACTTCCACATTCCCAACACAAGCTCGGATCATTAGAGCATCATTATGGGGCCAATAAACACCCCTAGCATCATCTTCTATAAAAACAATCTCTTCTAAGGTCATCTCCGCCCTCTTAACAAGTCCTTCTAATTCTCTTTGACCTACAAGTTGTATGTGATTAGCTTCGCGTACATAGCGCTCATGCGATCTGTTTGATGTACCTGTTATATGAGGACGCCCGTGGATGGTGAAGATTGTCCTCACAGTGGGTGCTTGTTCTGGGTCAGAGGCTTACTAGGCTGGTCGCTGTGTTAATCACTACTAAGAACGTTAGTATTGAGCTCGTTAACACATAGGTCGCACCATATAATCTCTCAAACGGCCGTTCCTGATCAATTCTTCAATGGCGTCTTTTAATGTCCAGCATTCTGAGGTTTTGTGCCCTGTTTCATTATGATAAACATAATACCTGTTTTTGTCTCTAAACTAATTAGGCACATTTGTTGGAACAAGCTTCCCAAAATTCTCCCTATTCTTTTCTGTATCGAAGATCCTCTCCTAGGAGTCTGACAGGATAGCGTAGCTTTCATAGCGACCTGGGCGGGGAGGTCACTCACGCCTTTGATTGCCTCTTGGCCCAGGTCTGCTTTGGCTTTTTTGGCCACTTGATGATTACTTCTCTGCCCCTTATTACTATTATTCCCCTTGTTGCTCCTCTTCCTGCTCTAATTGGAGCTGCCAGCTTATTTTTCTGATCGCTTGACGTTTTTTACCCAAAGGCCTCCTCCCACCTTATCTCTTTCACAGCTCGCTCATAGAACTCCCCTAGGTCCTTCACTGGGGACTTATAGATGCTTTCATACAGCTTCCCGTCTCTCTCTAGTCTTGCCAAGATAGCTGTTAAGACCCCCTCGTCCGTAGGGTTTTCCACATTATTTACTTCACACCTAACCTGCTGATGTAGTCCTTTAATGGTTCACCCGGATGTTGAAAAACTGTGGCGAGCTGACAAAGTGGCACGAGCTGCCTCTTCAACGCCTTATATTGGTTATAAACTTCTGCTAACACTATTCCCAACTACCAATACTACGAGGAGGGAGGTTCATGAACCACATCCGCAGAACATTACCAAGTGTTGTTGAGAAGACACAACATTTGACTAGTGAGCTGGTAGTCTGCAAGTTCATCTGAACATTGAAAGCATCCAAATGATCATAAGGGTCAGTGTCCCCATTGTATTATGGGATATTTGGGACCTTGAACTTAGGGGAAAGCAGTTCCAATTCAATCTCCAAAGTAAATGGAGTTCTCTCTCCACCTTGACTCCCCTGCTCCTAAGCCCCAGGTCGTGTTTCTAGTTGTTGGACCCTCTGAAAGAGCTGCTCAATGACTAAATCTTGTGTCTCACACTGTCTAACTGGGGATCGTCTGCTTCGTTTGCTTTTTCTGTTCAGGGAATATTGGTTTTGCACCTCGAGCCTTCTTTCGTATTCGAGCTCAGGGGAATAGAGACATGGTTCGTGCCTCCAGTCTAACCTATTCGACATATCTTCTATACGCGAGCCTCCATGTCTGTATCGACGCTCATTCTCACTTCTCCGAGCTGACACCCGCACATGTCTGTGGCTCATCTCAACCTGTCGATACCCATATTGGCTCACCCTCACTCTTAGTCCTGAAGGTTGAGCCACATTCTCATCCTCATGAGCTCGCTGAGCCCGAGCTCTAGATCCAACGTTTGAGGAATGAGTCAATCCCTCTAATGTTGGCACTTCCTTGGTAACTCTCCCTTCCGCAGCTGGGATCTCAATCGGTCTCTGAGCGACCGAATTTGAGCCTGTGTCAGTGCCCTTACAGCATCTGCTATCTGCATCATTGTATTCTCTAACACCTCCTAACACTGCTGTAAAACCTGTATGGCATCTCCTCCTACAACATTAGATGCAGGTTGATGAGAGAGGAGTAGGGGTATACCTTGGGCAGTCCCATCCATGGGTGCATTTGAGGTGCCCGTACCCATGTTAACTGGCAAAGCACCTCGCTGGTGGTCTACATCTTCCACTCTGTTAGTCATCGCATCGGAACTCCTGGTTGTTCTACTCTTTGTCATGGTAATGACTGATAGAAAACTGCAGTTGGGCTCTTCCTCTAACGTCAAAATATTGACGTCAAAAATCAGTCAACCAGGTTTATTAAAGCCCAATGCTGCAAAAGTAGTCAAGACAGTACAAGAAGCAAATAGAAAACAAAAAAGAAGGCAAAGGAAGAACAAAGGACAAAAAGTTTTTTAAGTGGTTCAGCCAATGAGTTCTTACGTCCACTATTCTTTTCTCACTATTCCGGTAAAGCAACAGGACTCTTTTCACTCAGTGTTTCTCTCTTTATTTACAATAAAAATGATCATCTATTTATAGAGGGGGATGATACAATTAAATATAATAAATCTGACAAATCATTAATTAATTGATAATTTTCAAGACTGACATGTAACAAAATCAATTCTAGCAGAACTGAGCTCTAACATAACCCATACGTAGTAGTTGAAATTTCCTCAAATCACGTTGCAATTAGTCTGAAGCAATTTCCTTAACGTGCACGGCATGCCATAAGCTGAATTCAACCTCTCTCTGGATGAGTTGAAGCTGCTGAGGATGACTAGCTACCTCAACTTGACAGTAGTATATGATCTCGATTTAGCGAGCTTGACGTCACTGTATTGTAATATACGTGAGCTAGGAGCTAGGCGATCAAGGAGCTTGCTTCTACGAGCTGGCGGATTGGAGTTGTCTATTGGGTCAACTTATTAGGCTTTTATCAACCCATTTTAATGATTCAGAAAATACTCATAACAATTAAGTTATCATATCAATTATTTCCATATATATCACACCATTATTATGTTATATATAGTTTCCATATATGTAATATATAATTCAAGTTGACATGAATAAAATATTCAGCTGCTTATTTTATTTTCCTCTTTAGCATAGGTTTCATATTGTACATTGAAAAAAGCATAATAAAATATAGAGTTTATTCATATTTATCAAATCATATATATTATATAGGTCATAAAAATTAATTAATTTTAATTCTAGCTCAATATAACATAAAAAGTTTACCATTTTCATAAGTTTGTAAATTAACTTTATTGTACTTTCTATTAATCAATTTGTGCATATATTACTTCAAAATAAGTTAATCATGTTCTGAATTTGTAAACAAATAGTAATTTTATCTTTGACATAATGGGAAATCAAAAGTAAATTACATTTTATATAATAGGAATTTCAAAAAGTAACCATTTTTCAAAGGCAAAATTCATTTTTACCCTAGTAAAAAAAAAAAAAAAAAGGTTTTTAAGCCCTCAAACATACTATTTGCATCCTATATCACTCTTTTACCTAAAAGCCCTTAAATAACATGATGTTGAAATGACTCTCTTGCCATTAGCTTCAATGACTCTCTTTCCCTTAGCTAGGCTCAATTACCGAAATAACCCTACTATGCAATGAGTCTTTTGCTTTTAGGGTTTTGTTTCTTCTTTCTTCCCTCTCAACTACCTTTCTTCTGTTTTTTTTTTCTCTCCCTTCAAGCTTCTTCATCCATCCTAATAAATTTTTGAAGCTCTATCGTATTCTTTATCGCCAATAAACACACATTCTCTTTAATTTAATTCAAATATTCAAAGGAAATACTTTGAGTTTTGAAGGTATGTTGTTTAAAACTTTGAGTTTTGAAGGGATGTTGTTGATTTTCAATTTTTCTTGTGTTCATATTACTTAACTAAAGTTTGTGTAGATTGATTGTGGTTGTAAGTTCGATTATTTTTATTTTTTAATTTCTTTTGTGTTGACATTACTTAACCAAAATTTGTGTAGACTGATTATAAATTATGAGTTCAATAGTTTGTGTAGACTGATTGTGGTTGTGAGTTCAATTATACTATGTGATTCTAAACTAAATCACATAGTATAATTGGACTTACAACCACAATCAATCTAAACAAATTTTAATTAACTAATGTGAACACAAGAGAAATTAAAAAATAACAACATACCTTCAAAACTCAAAGTTTTTCCTTTAAAGATTTTGATCAAATTGAAATTGCAATTTTTTCGTAACAAGGTGTGACAACCATGATATTACTTATTTATTAACGTTGAAACATTACAACTAATATCTTTCATTGTATTTTACAACAATGGATTCATTCAAGGTAGTTGTTTATTGCAACTGGGAATGGAAAAGTAATGACTACATTGGGGTGTTTCATACCTTTCTTTTCAATATTGATAGAAGAAAGTCGATGGATGTGGTTTACACAGTGATGAACATTGATAGAAAAAAAATCAACATTGTGATTCATGTTTTTCTCCAAGTTCCAACAAAACATCTAGCAATGAAGTATCATATCAAGGATGATTATTATAAAACGTACTAAAAATTTTTATAAAATCATAGTCAAAATTTTGCTAAAATCATAGTTAAAATTTTTGTGAAATCATAGTCAAATGCATGTTCATTTAAATGATTTTTTTTTTACTTTTTTCTTCTTTTTTTGGTCTATTGTTGAACAAATTTAGTAGAAATTCTGAACCATCCTTGATAAATTGTCAATTTATTATGATTGCGCTGTTTTATCATGGGTAATAACCCAAAAAAAAATTACTATAAATTCATCTTAGTCCATAGGCTATCTATCTCTTTTTCAAATAAGACTTGTTTAGCCACAAAATTTGATTATCTTTCTCATCGCCCTTATTATCCTTATTACTTGGATTAAGGCAAGGTGAAGATGATCAAATTGTATGGTAAAACCTTATTCTTCGAATAACGGAGGTGAAGGATGATCAAATAGTTGTTAGTGGGAAGAAAGCCCAAAAAAGAAAGAGAGAGAGAGAGAGAATCCTCTCAAAACCTCAACCACCCATGATAAATGGGCATTTATCATGGGTGCACCAATGATAAAGATCCATGTATCATGAATGACTGAGGATTTTAAGGGAATTTTCATTTTTTTTTATTAGTTTTTA
Source organism: Dimocarpus longan (assembly GCA_022984855.1). Lineage (NCBI taxonomy): Eukaryota > Viridiplantae > Streptophyta > Magnoliopsida > Sapindales > Sapindaceae > Dimocarpus > Dimocarpus longan. Next base: position 4,647,983 of record CM041026.1, read on the forward strand.
ACGACCCAAAAAACCTCAAAATCGCAAAATAAAGGTCTTAGTCATTTAAAATAAAGGTTTTAGTTATTGATTGATAAGCATTATATGTAGACTTTAACCAATTTCCATAAGTGAGAATATCATTGAGTAGTATATAGTCACTTAATGACATTTCATACACCAAAATGATCATTTAGTTGTATTTTGTAACTTATTAGATTAAATCTAAAGATTACCATTATCAAGCATTGAAGATTACTTTTGGCTCATTAAAAGTTGAAAAAAGAGGAAAAATCCTCCAAACTTCTTATCCACCAGTGATAAACTAGCATTTATCATGGTTACATCTGTGATGAATGCCCATTTATCACGTTGGGTGAGATATTTGGAGGAATTTCCATCTTTTTTTGGCTTTTAACGACCTAAAGAACCCAAAATAAAGCTTTTAGTCATTTATTGATAAATATTATAAGCAAGCTTGATCAAATTTTCATAAATGAGAACATCATTGAGTTGTATATCTAGTCTGGTACGAACCATGACATAAATCAAACTTCCAATAGTTGAGGCATAAGGAACTTTCTTCATGTGATCATTTTCTTCCTTAGTCTTCGGTAAATTCTCCTTAAAAAGTTTAAAATGTGCACCTAAAGAACTGCTCACTTGTTTAGCATCATGCATGTTGAATCTAGGGAGAATTAATCGACATACTCTATTAGTGACAGCATCAAAGTTCCTACTACTCCGTCTCTTGTAATCCTCATTCCAAGAATCTGCTTTATAAGGTCAAGATCTTTCATTGCAAACTACTTGAACAATTCTCGCTTTAAATTATTTATCTTTTGTATATTAGAACCTGAATGACCATATAAACTACATACAAAAGCAAAATGACAAAGTTATTATCAAACAACTTAATATTATAGCAATGACATACTTGTGAAACCGCTGCTACCCATGAAACTTATCAAACGTCTTATACCACTATCATTAAGCTTATTTTAGACCATATAGGCTCTTCTTCCGCTTGCACACCACGCTTTCTTTGCCTACTATCATGAAGCTTTTTGGTTGCTTCATATAAATATCTTCTTCCAATTTCCCATGATAAAATGTTGTCTTACATCTAAATTGCTCAAGATGTAAAATCTCTATGGCTACCATCTTTAACACCAACATGATTGTCGTCAGTTTCATTACCGTAGTAAAAATCTTAGTGTAGTCAATGCTTACTTTCTACTGAAATCTTTTGACTATTAGCCTAGCTTTGTAACGCTTGCTTCCATCACATTTTTCTTTGATCCTAAAAAATCACTTGTTATGTAAAGCTTTCTTCCCTTATAGTAGTTTATAATAGTTCAATCGGTACCAATATTTGATTTGACATTAGTGCGTCTATCTTATCTTTCATGGTAGACTTTCAATTGATCGAATTTTTAACCTAAACTGTTTTATCAAAACAAGTCGATTCTCCATTGTCAGTTAATAATAAATAATGCAAAGAAAGTGAATAGCATTGTAACGTTTTAGGAGTTCTAGAGAGGTGATGTATAGTTCTCTTTCATTTCTAGGACTCTGTCGGTCCCTTGATTGCACTTCGTTTTCAAAATTCCCCTCAAACTCAATAAATTCCTTTTCATTTTCAACTTTTGTGCTGATAGATTCTACAGATAATCTATCTTTATACATTGCATTCTCATTGAATATGACATCCTTACTTCTGACGACTTTTCGATTTTCAAAATTCCAAAATCAATAATCAAATTCATCAATGTCATAACCAATGAAAGCATATTTCTTGGACTTCAAGTCTAACTTGCTCCTTTCAGATAAGTTAATATGAGCATAAGAAATACAATTGAATACTCTCAAATATGAAAATTTTATCTCTTTATCGATCCATACTTTCTCAAGTAACTTTTCTTCTACAGGCACTGAAGGCCCACAGTAATAAGGTAAGCTATGCTAACAACTTTAACCCCAAGACATATTAGGCAATACTATGTGTATTCTCATACTTTTGACACGTATATTCAGAGTTTTGTTCATACACTTTATTACACCATTATACTTAAGTGTCTTGGGAATAGTCTTTTCCAGCTTAATTCCACTGGCCGTGCAAAACCCCATAAGTTTCTTGTTTTTGTACTCTCCACTATCAAACTTCAATCGTTTTGCTTTCAAGTCTGTCTCGTTTTCTACCATAGTTTTCTATTTTCTAAAAAAACATCATAAACCTTAGATTTATTTTTCAAAAAATAAACTCATACTTTCCTTATAGAGTCATCAATAAAGGTGACATAGTACAATGAGTCTCCAATGGATGAAATTAGTGATGGTCCCCACATGTCTATGTAAACTAGCTCTAATTTCTTTTCATTGAGTGGCTTTTCAATCTTCGAGAAACTCACCCATTTCTGTTTGTTGAAAATGCAATCCTCATATAGACCAACGTTTGCAAACATAAACCATTGAAGATTTTTCCATTGAAGATTTTGATTAATTAAATTGAAGAGAATATGTGTTGGTTTGAGACAAAAGATACGATAAAGTTTCAAGATTTTTCTAGGATGAATGAAGAAGATTCAATAAAGAACAAAAATGATAGTTATAAAGGAAGAAATAATCAACAAAACTCTAATTAAGGCAAAAGACTCATTGAACAGTAAGGTTATTTTAGTAATTGAGTCTAGATAAGGGCAAGAAAGTCATTGAGGCTAAGGGCAAGAGACTCATTTCAGGATCATTTTACTTGTATTTTGGTAAAAGAGAGACATAGAATACAAAGAGTTTGTTTAAGGAGTTAAAAACAATTTTATTTTTTTTTTAACTAGGTGAAAAACTATTTTTTCCCTTAGGTTTTCGGGTAGTTTTGAAAAGTTTTATATATCACCAAACAATATCTTAAAATAAAAAATTCATTGGTGATCCTACAAAAATTACTCATCTAATAATTTCATTTATTTATAACATTATTATACCCAATAAACGCTTGTTTGTGTATGGATTATTAAGTTTATTGAAATTAAATTTGTTAGTTTGTGTGGTTATTATCAAATATCATCCTAATATGAATAGTCCTTACATTAGCATAAACAAAAATTTTTGTAAATAAAAGGAGAGAGGTATAGAAATTTTTGTTTTATTATATATAAATTACAAGGTAATCTGACACCAATTGTTTAAGGTTTGTTGGGATCTAAAAAAATTAAACATTGTATCTGCCACCCCTAAAATGTATTCTTATTATATCAAGAGATATAATAGTAGTAAATGAAAAAAAAAAAATCTTACATATACTAGTAAATACACATTGTAGCACCCAAACCCTTATATCACATGCTCTAATCATAAGAATGGCAAAATAACTTACCTGGATCCATGACTTATGGGGTGTAGATGGGGATAAATAGTAAAATTCACAAAGGACATAGGGTAGGGATGCGTTTTACACTCCTTGCACTTGCTCTGCTTAAAATATAATTTTTATATTTTATCATTTAATTTTTCCTTAAAAATTAATTCAAGCTAAAACTAGAAAAAGAGAATATATATATATATATATGTATATGTGTATCCAACTACAATTTTACATCTTTTCCACTTCTATTGAATTTATACTAACTTGTTTTTTCTACTTTTTTGTTGGTTCTTGATATATACTAAAGAGAAAATTAGAAAAACAAGTGTGGCTATTGAACAAATAGCGTTAAACATTTTGAACATTAATTTTACTTTACACTTATATATTAATACGACTTAGTTTATTTATTTAGTTCCATATTTATTTTATTTCTTATGTTTATGAGACGATTTCCGACATTGTCATAAAATTACCTTATATATTATATCGAATTTATCATATTATCATTTTATTTTACTTATAGGGTTTTGGTGAAAAACAAGAATTTTGAGTGAAAATGAAATAAAACATAAAATGGAGAATCTATGAATATGAAACAGAGCATCCAAACAATCTTACAAAATAAAGGTTTGATTTTTTTTAATGTTTTAATTTAATTATCTTTATAATTAATTACTTATAATATTTAAAAGGTAATTAAATGAATGGATATAATTAGTAATACATAGGGTATATTTATAAAATATGAATTTTTAAAAATCTTAATACAGTGTACATACAAAAAGGGGTGTATATACAGTTTTTAAAGGGCGGAAATATTGCCACTCATGTTAGAATCCTAAGTAGGAAAAGTCAATATGAGCCCAATAGTCAACTACGTCAAGTAGGCAGCAGCCCAAGAACTCTAAGATCCACTATCAACCCCTATTAAAAACTAATGATGATCAACCAAATATTCAAGACTCTAGGGAAACTAAACACACTGAAATAACAATGATTTGTCAAATATTGATAAGATATAAGACAAATTAAAATAACTTATAGACTAATAAATTTATTCAGTGGCCTTAAATTTTTCCATAATCTATGATGAAGTTTGAATCCTCACACTAACTTTTTTTCATTTCGATAAGTCTTACAAATAATGACCAAGTAACCTAGCCAAAAAAGTCACCAAAAAGATAGCCAAGTCAAACACGTAGCTTTCTCTTTTAAATTTTAATCTAAGTTTTTTATCTCTAGTTAAAAATTCTCTTTCGATGTGGACAACCATACAATTGGTAAAAAAAAATCATAATTCATCTAGTTGTAAAGTGAAAATTTTTTTTTTTTTGAAATATTAATACATATCCAGATAGTAACCAAAATCTATCAAGATATAACTATAAAGCACAATTCGGATATCACCTCCCAAAATGGGAGAGAGCTACCCATAACACATGAAAAAATTGTTCAGAGTTGGGTAGTATAAGATTGAACCCATGACCTTAGGTGGGCTAAACTCTCACCATCAAAGTAAACCATTGTTCCCTATAAACTGACATAGTTTATAGTTGAAAATGTATATTTTACACTTGTTGTATATACATAAATTGTCAACACCAAACTAATAAATCTATTTAAAAAAAAAAAAGTTGGCACTTTCATATTTTGATAAACCCTCGACACAATTTTGAAAGTAGAGATATTTTAAATTTTCAGAATTATCACATGTTGCAATTGTCTCATGAAAACTAAATTTTCAGTAAAAACATGGGTTAAAACTTCTTAGTAAAACTATACATATCATCAGTTAATGTTAAATAACTCAAACCGATTGGTAAAATCCAAAACAGAAGTGAGAGCAAGAAGCTCTAACTAGTTAATATGTAAGTCCAGTACCTAGTTTTACCCGCTAAAATCACAACATTTATATTATATGGTAAGAATATTGCTCAACTATAATATTAAAGTTTTTAGTTTTCGTTTCATTAACTATCTCATTTTATATGGGTGATTGGGTTTACTTTTGTTGGCTTAAGTTTAGATTTTGTCCATTTTATTCAATTGATTCTTATGAGCTGAGATGAATGAGATAAATTTTTTATTTTCTTTTGAGTGACGATATTTCCACCCCTAAAAAATTATATATACACTCCAAATTATTTTTTTTTAAAAAAAAATCAATATTAGCATTGAGTAAAATTAGTAAAAGGTATAAATTTTGTAAGTACACCCATGAATTATTAATTAAAATATCTTGTTATCATAACATCATTTGCTTTTTCAAACTCTTAACTTTTTATTTAAATGCCAATCTTAAACACCAGATTAGACTGTGTGATTGCAAAGTATGGAGAATGAAAAAAAGAGCTTCAAGTGAAATCAGTTGCGAAAGGGTAAGTTTTAAATTAATTTTTGTTCTTTTTATTAGATCATAAAAAATGAGTTTAAATAATCCAAGTCAAAAAGTGGAGGAGAGCTGAAACTAGGGTCCTCAAAGCATGGCAAAGAAACTGACTTAATACAAGCTTTTCAAGTAGTGCTGCCTATAGAGGATCGATCTACAATTACTGATGTGGAGCAAACCTCATCGATCAACTTTCTGGGAATCTAGCAAACTATTTCCTACACAAGTCAAACAAATAAGGCAATGGATGACCATAACACCGTGTCTGCGAAAGACATTTTGACATTCAAATTAGAATTGAAAACGAGAAAGATAAAATGAACTAAACAAAAGAAATGAACTAGCAAAAACATTGTCATTCAACATAGGATTGAAGGTTTACTAATGTAAGCGATAAGAACACCATATATATTATACGACACCTATATTAATTGAATCAATAACCCAAAAAAAAAATTAATTCAGGTTAAAACAAGAAGAAAGATACATTAACTCAATGATTAGCTAACTACAAACCAAAGTAATAATAATGCCACTCTCAAGAACAAGAAAAAACGAGAGATAAGTCAAGAATGTTAAATCAAAAATTTCACTTGATAAATCTCAAAGTTCATAAATAATAAAGAGAGAAAACTGATATTCAATTATGAAAATTCGGCCAACTCCCTTAACCTAATGTTTACGAGCCTTTTTATAGGTCAAAATAAGAAACCCTAACTCAAACCCACGCCCCACATACTTATCACACCCATATGGGCTTAATTTAACAAAACATGGGTTTAAATAAATTAAATGTTCAGCCCAATAACTCTAATTAAAACTAATTTGACATTTAAATGAACTAAGACCCAATAATATCGAATTTTGATATTTGATCAACTAATTAAATAAAAGGTTATTATCATTTTACCCCCTAAAATAAAAACTATTGTCAAACCACCACTAGTTTCAAAAATAATACCAAAAAAATCCCCTACCGTTAATGGTTTAAAATCATATAGTGATTTAGGGTTAAAATAACAATTCTACTAGTGACTAAGGGTAAATAGGTAGATTGAACGGAACTTTAAATATACAAAACCTTAACTTATTTCTTCTCTCTCCATCTTTCTCTTTTCTTTTTCTCTCTCTATTGTCATCCCTCTCCTCCTTTTAACCTTCAGTCTTTCTCTCTTTTCTTTACCAATCGACTCTCCATCTTCCTCTCTTCTATTTACCGACCTCAACTGCAACTTCGCCAGCATCAAAGAAACCTCTGTTCAAGAGAACGGTGCCGTTCAAAGCATTCGAGAACCAATAATTGGACTTTGTGGCGCTCTCGATGGACTGAGGCCTTCAGTTGGGTTGAAATAAGAAGAGACAGAGAAACAAGAAAAGACGGAGGCAGCATGGTTTCTGCAAGTTGGAGGAGGTCTGCTCATACTCTTTGATCTTGTTCTCGAGGTTCTCATTGGTCGTCCTCAACAAGAATGATCGACGACCTCCTTAGCAACGCTAACTAATAGGAAGAAATGGAGAGATTCAGATGGATTTGGATTTTTTTTTTTTTTTTTTTTTTTTTTTTTTTTGGTGTTTGGTTGTAGAGAAATTGATGAAAATTTTTGACATTATTGGTAGATGAAGTGTTTTTTTTTTTTTTTTTTTTTTTTTGCTAAAAAACTTTGATTGTAACCTAGATCTTGAACATAATTTCAAGATTTACAGACTTTGTATTTTGTATTTTTTGTTTGTATTCTTTTTCATTTATTTTTTAGTTTTTTATTGTGTTGGTAGATTTGGGTTTGAATTCAGATCTTCAACTTCAAGTTGAATATCTGAATATAAACCTAGATTTCTCATCTGGTTTGAATATATATTTTTTTAATTTACTATATTTGTTAGGAATATTAATATTTAAAAATTGATGTCTACAATTGGAAAGTTGAAGATTTGGATTCAAACCCAAATCTCTCATCTGGTTTAAATATATATATTTAATTTATTATATTTGTTAGGAATATTAATATTGTAAAAATTGATGTCTATAATTGGATGATTGAGATTGCTTTTTATTAATATATATATAATTAATAATAATAATAATAATAAATTTAATTTAAGAATTTAATTTAATTCAATTTAACAAATAATGATAAAGATTTTTATTTTTCATTTATTTTTATAATTTATTTTATTTTGCTTATGAAAGGGTAGTTTGGTAATTGAATAATTTGTTTTGTTTTTTATTTTTTAATTTTTCAATATAATAAGGAAATTTTGGTCTTATGATGTTTTTGTTACAAAACTACTAAAATTTGGATGAAAACCACGTTTGGTTTACAGTAAGAGGTTTTTTTATTAATATTTTCAAAAGCGGGGGTAAACTAACATTATATATCATTTTAGGGGGTCTTTTAGATTTTTTTCTTAAATAAATAACTTAATTAAAACCAAACCCATAATATAAATTAAGCTCAAATTAATACAAACAAATAAAAATAGCCCAATGTTCCTTTAAATAGCCATCCAAACCTTTAATATTGATAATTTTGGACTTAATCTTAAGCTTATATAATGTTTTGAAGTCTTGATGATCTCCTAATGCCGTCCAAATCATGTTGTTCTAGACTCTTGGTCCAAGTCCCTTAAACCAACCCATTTAAAGCCCCATTCATCCTCTTAGCTCTAACCCTTGTCATAGGTCCACCATTAACATTCAAAGGATCCATAGACTTACTTCTTTGATTTTCATTCGTAAGTTAACCAACTACTTGATTGGTGAATAATGATGCATGAGCTATCTACTAATGTGTAGACTAGTGCCCTATTTAATATGGAATAGTAACTATGATGCCTTAGGATTGCAGGAGTGTGTACGCTTATTAGTAAAGGACTCGAGAGATTTTGACATAATAACAGTACTCTAAAGAATAGTCCACTTCTTCTTAGTGGCTCTCTCCTTTTATAAGCAAGAGATGTCGGGAGCTCATCAAAGCTCTGTACGTTTGAGGAGTTATATTCCCTGATCCTTGCTCGACTGGTTAGGCATTGAAGACATGCATTGCAATTAGTTTGAAATCCTACAGGGTGATGGTAGTCAACTCTCGTTTAATGAGATGAGTAGGCGATTCCAGGCTCTGAGCTTGGCATTGATTGGATTGGCTAATGGGCTTTTGGTTAGGAATTAAATGTTAGTTAGGCCTACCAAGTGAATTACCATCTCGGGCTATGATCTTTTCATATTAGTTAGGCCTATACAAATTTTGCCATTGCAATGCCAGAGGCCTCCTGAAGAAGGGTGAGGAGCTTTATTTATTAAGGGCAGCCCACCCTTTTTTAGTAATCAAAATGAAAGATTCAGCGAATACCACTTATTGGAGGCCAGTTGTTAGCAATTTTAGTAGGCCGTACTGTTTGGCTGTTGGTGTTGCTTGCAAGCTGAGGAGGCCATGATGATAATTAGAAGAGAAGAGAAAGTTTTTTCATCTATATTCGTAGAATGGCGAGTACAATATAAAACAATATTTGATATTATAAAATTAAATAACTAATAAAATAGGTATAGATGGGATGTATTTATAAAAATATAATATAATAAAATTAAGGGGGGGAAGTTGTGCTCTTGGTATTAAGAGAAGTTTCAAAACAAATTAGAAAAATTTTAAATTTTGTCTGGGGTGTATATACAATTTTTGAGGAGTGAAAATATGGCCACTCTTTTCTTTTCCAAAAATTGAATGTTCATCTTTTTTTTTCACAAAAGTGTGGCCAAGCCCAACCCGGCCCTTACACACCTCTCGTCCTTTACCCCCAAGTGAAGTCCATATCTAAGGCAAACCCAGTCACACCAATCTCAGAAAACGAACTAATTTAATATGCATCTGTACATTGATGCATAGCCTTTATTTTTTACAATTTGATTATGTACATAGTAAAGACACAAGAAAATGAATAGGTCTCTAAAAGATCAACCCAACTTGCCCAAATTTTATGACTAAACAAATTTCACCAGTAAATTCAGGAATGAGATTGGTCTGCTAGCCACAGCAAATCCCAATTTGTCAAATTAAGTATACAAAGGCAGAACACCAACTCCCAATTTGTCAAAATAAGTATGCAAATGTTGAATCAATAGACTCTCTTTATTCATGTAAATAATATTAATTTATATTTTAGAGATAATCCCAAAAACCACTTGTACTTTACCTAAATCTCCTTTTTATCGCCCTTAGTTTAATTTTTATTCAAAATCTCACCTGATGTTAATATAAACACTTAAAATATCCTCTGGAAGTCTATGAAATGACTATAATGCCCCTAATCATCACATATTCCGTTATAGTAAAAATATCGACCATTTGACTTCAAAAGCAAAAAGATATAAGTGATAAAAATCCATTTGTCTATAGGGGCAATAAGGAAAATGGGGATGGAAGATAAAAAAAGAAAAATGAAATTGATGAACGGTTTTAATGGTGACACATCATCATGCATGTGGACCACATCTTACATAATGAAAATGACTTACTGTGTGTTTAACTAGAGAGATTATGGAATAAGATTAAGAATGAGGAATGGGTATGATTGTTAGTGTTTATTTGTTTTAAATTAATCTGTAATAGGATTGAAAAATGTATGTATCACACAAATTTGAGGTTGTGGGGAATAGGATTGCCATTCTCCCTACACTTAAGATTCTCATTATCTCTGAAATATTAAAAAATATTTTTATATCCCTATTTAAAAAAAAAATGAAAATTACAAAAAAAAAAAAAAGTGAGAAAAATATATTTTATATTTATCAATGGTGTAATAGATAACATTAACCTATTAGTGAAAAACCATTATTATTATTAAAAAAATAGTTTAAAAATATATATTTCTTGATTAAAAAAAAAAACCGTAATTTTCTTTCAAAAATGTTAAAAGAATACATATTTTTAATCAAAGGAATTTTTATAACTTTTTAAACAATTCATTCTTATTCCAATTTAAAGTAAACATCTTAAAAAAAACATTGTTGATTCTGATTACGATTATTGTAATTGAAGTAAACAACTTATTCTGATTCCAATACATCAATCTAATTTTAAACTAATCTGATTTTAAATCATTATGATTTCAAGTCATTATGATCATATACAAATAAATGCACCATAAGTGAGTTGCCTTTTGAACTAACTAGATCATTCATTTGCTTCAATCTTCAATTATTCTTCCCCATTTTGCGTCATAACAAACCCTTAAATCTGATCATGCACCAACTTCTTGTTCGCATGTTCTCTCAACCTTCTTTATTATGTTCATAGCTTCATTTGTGGTTGTCAAAGGAGGGTTTGAAGAAGTGTTGGTAAAAACAAGTGAAACGTCATTGTTAATGGAGGAAGGGTAAGTTTTTTAACAATTCTTTACGTTTTAAATGTTGTTTTACTAAGATTTATTGAAATGGATGAAGTTGATGTTATTTTGTTGGACGGTTTCTAATCTATTAGGGTTTTGAGTGGAAAAAAGTTGGGGTTTTTTCATTTTAAGACTGAAAAGGTCAGTTGGTTGTGTGAAATTGCATATTATGTATGGAAATAGGTTAATATTATATGTGAAATTACTCCTCCATTGATGTTACATCACGAGCTTCTTGTTGATTCCTTATTTTTATTTTATCTTTTGATGAGAGAGTTTTGATGTGGTAAGAATGCTGTTATGTGAGAGATTATTTGAAAAATACGATAGAAGAGAAGAGAATTTGGCATTTAGGTATTTACGTTTTGAGAGAAAGTTTGCTGAGACACTTTGGCATGGTTTTTTTTTTTTTTTTTTTTTTTGAAATAGGAATAAGGGGTTTTTATATGTAGGCAAAGTAATAGTTGTGCATGCAACGATCATCGCAGGGGGTAGGATTATCATTGCAATTAAAATATCATAAGCAAGGGCAAATACATCATTTCCAGTCTGCACTTGTCAGACCTCACATTTCTATTCATTTGGTCACGTCCACAGGGAGAGGGGAGAGGATTTTGGGTTAAAAATGAAATTAGAATAGGAAAAAGTAGATTTATAATTACAAGCGGTTCTTTGGGATTGTCCCTAAATTTTAAACATGGAAAAGTAGGTTTGGGTTTAAATAAAATCGTAAGGTTTTCGGGCCTCCACATTAATGCACTTCAAATTATAAATCTTACATTTGACTTTTGTTATTTTCTATGTAAAGGTACAGCAATAACTCTTAAACAGTCAAAAGTAGCTAGTGATCCTGCCCCCATATAATTACATATAACATTTTTTCATTCAAACTCACTGCAAATAGCTCCAGGGTTATAAATCTATTATAACATGATATTAATCACTGTTTAAATGATTTGAATATATACTTTTATAATCACAAGACATCTATATCCATAAAAAAAATAAAAAATAAAATAAAATAAAAAATTCTATACATGTTTATAAAATATGCATAATGAAACTCAAATCTCATCACTAAATGGATGAAAAGATGTCCAACTATATGAATGGAAAGAGGATGTGCATAAATATACCAAAAATCTCTAATTGTTATCATCTCTATATGTCTTACAAAACCTTATAAATAAGCCCCACCCAACCAAGCTTAATAAATCCCTAAAGAGACAACCTAGCTGGTTAAAAGTTCTCGTGGTGAAAGTAAGCTATGTGGATAGCTATCTCTTATGTCAAGCAAAAGAACTTGCAATAGTTTTTCTCTTAAGATCAACCCAACTTGCTCAATTGGGTGCCTAAAAGACTTTCACTAATAGATTCCGAAATGAGATTGATGAGATGGTAGAACAAAACCCAACTTATTGGGGCTCATGGATGCCTATTAATGCCTCCATGGTTGTGGCCTGTGAATCACAAATCAATTCAAAAATGGGCAGCATGTGAACGAGACTTACAGGCCACACACGTTTTGTTTTCCAAATTTGGGTCAGACACATCATGTGGGTTCTTTTTCCTTCTTTGCTTTCACACGTCACAAGTCCATTACTTGATTGGACCTCTTTTTTAAAAAATATAATCACTTGATTGGACTTGACCTAGCTTCATATGCATATCTTGCTTTTTATACCTTTTGATCAATCAATCGAAACAAAAACTCAATAATAATGATGAACATCATTGATTAGTATACGGGCCAAAATCATTTTGGACCCAGAGTGATTTGAAATTACTAATTTTTTTTTTTGTCAACTTTTACATATTCGGCGTACATTGCTCCTAAATTTTTTAAAGTATATCAGTTTAGTTTATTTAACCAAAATTCTATATTCAAACATGATATAAAATATAAATTAATGATTTTATCCTTAAACATATTTAATTACCTAAAGACCAAAATATTTTTTACTCTATTTGCCTAATAGAAAATTTGCATTTCCTTCAAAACAAATCTAAATATTAAGAAACATGCATCTTGTCTTTGAAGCATTTTAAGAGTTGCTGAAACAAAAGACCAACTAGCTAGAAATGTAGCTACTAGATCATATAGTGTTTGATTGCAGTACATAAAGGCATCTTTCAAGGATTGAAAAAATTATATTCAACGTTTTTTTTTGTAAAAGAAAAGTCTTTGGACTTGTTTAGAATTTTGCACTAAAAAATGATACTTTTATACAACAATACTTTATAAACATTAAATTACTTATCAAAAATCAATTTGTAAATTATACATATATATATACATGAATTCAATAATGATTGATTAGATAAACTTTCAAATTATCAATGATGAAAACTTTTAAATTATATGCATATATAAAGTCAGCTATCTTGTAAACAAATCATCTTTTAGTACGAGTGTTTGAATATTTTCTTTGAATATAAGAGATTAAAAGTTTAAATCTCATCTTTATCCTAAAATATAATACATAGGTAGTTTTCTCTAAATTTAATCTCTCTCATCCCCACCTTAAAAATTAAAAAAATATATATCAATATAAATAAAAAGTAAAATATTCACTTTTACCCAAAAACAAATAAAAATTAATTTTTATCCACTTTTTTATAAAAAATTATTTTTAACCCCTTTGACGAACTATTTTCATCCTATATCTAAGTTTACCAAATTGCCCTCAAAATATAAAACGCACTTACTAATCGAATTTTAATGGTATCAGTTTTTAAGTCTACTTAAAAACCAAATTGTCTTCTTAATGTTGTATCGGTTTTTAAATCCACTTAAAATCAAAATGATGTCTTCTTGACATTGCATTTCATTGAAAATCTTCATTTTTAAGTCAAATACATTCAAATCTAACCCACAACATAAATACCTAATATCTAAAATACAAAAAAAAATAAGAATAATAATAATAATAAAAAATACAAAAAACCTCAAACAATTAAAAAGGAAGTTAAAGATCTCATACCATAAGCAATGGAAATGAGAATACGATAGGTAGGGGCAATTTGGATAAAAATGGGTGCATAATGCAATTAACTTATTTGAGAAATTGAAAATAAATATTTTAAAAAATAAAACTAAAAACAAATTTGGACATTCTTTTACTGATATTTTTTGTATTTTTCGCATAAAAAGAAGACCGGCTATCTTGTAAGGAAAGATAAATACCAAATATATTTTTAATGCATATGAAATATATGTAAATCGAATTCAGGAAATTCTTTATCAGCTATACAAATTACAGACGGATATGAATCACGAATATGTTGGACCACATTATAAAGTGCTCTAATTAGATGCTGTAAAAATAATTGCGTGGTCCTCTGTTGACTTGCAATCAGTGCTCCTTTTCATAGCGTTATTTTGTTGACATGCTCTTTTTTTTCTCTTTTTTGAAAGAATGTGGTCAAGCATGGTTAAGGTCTAGAGGATTTAAAGTGTTAATTAAAACTAGGTTATTTTCAATCCGCTTTGACATAGATATGGAAAAGTATCTTACAAATTGCATGCTTTATATCACTTTTTTTGGAATATTGAAAAGGGAGCAATACCAAGCTAACAAGTCAGTCATTATAGGCCAAGTGATTAATGTAGATGAATTATGGGATCTCATACATTTATTTTTTTTTTCACACAGAATTTTTATTTATATAAAATCAAATTTGATATTGATATATAAAATTTATTATTGGAGAAACTCCATTTTAGTCATTAAGATTTCAAACATATCAAGTTTTTAAAACTATTTTGAAAACAGTTTTTTTATCCCAAATTTTTTCTTAACTTTTCTGAAACTTTTCAAAAAATTCAAATCATTAGTCAACTGACAATCAACATTGTATAAGAAAAAATATTTTTGTACTTGATGGTTATCAGTGGGATGTAAATTATCATATTATGCTCATAAAACAATAAAGTTATAAGTTAAATTATCTAAAATATCTTTAAATTTAAATTGTTAAATTACATTCTAATAGCGTAAAGTCACTGTTGATCGTCAATTAACTGACAGTTTGGACTTTTACAAAGTTTTGAAAAAATTAAAGATGAAAATAATCGTTTCAAAAAGTTTTAAAAACTTGATATTTTTCGAAACTTAATGAATTAAAATAAAGTTTTTTCTTTATTATTTCTCAAAAAGTATTAATACTGTCTTACCTCTATCACATATTCATCAATCAGGATAAATATAATATTCATAACAATTACTATAATGAATTAATCTATTATCTAAACTTGTTATGATCGATTTCATAAAATAAATAAATGAAATCGTATATTGACCCGACTCAAATGAAAACGACTGAAACTTTTGTGGTTATCGTGCGATATATTCCGCAATTTGTGTATAATCTTTTAGTGAATTAGTGCTGCGCCCATTAAAATAAGGTAAGACTATTCATAGTTGGGTACTAATTAGTGGTGTACAATTAAAATCATGTTCAAATTGTGTTGGAATTCGATCCAAAAAGGGCAAAGCGTACGAGATATGAACAATTGAAAAGGAGCAAAGCAACACATGAGAAGATAAAAAGTATGAGAAGAGGCTATCAAAAATAATTAATTACCACGCGTTTGACACATGAATCATATGTTGATATTATATAAATCTCACTCAACTTTGCTTTAATGTTTTTTTTTTTTTCTTAGTTAATTATTTGGCAGACAAGACAAACTTTTTTCTTTTATAATTTTTTTTTTCTGTTATAATTGGGTTATTGCAGAGTTTGTTTCTCCTACTTACAGGCTTATGATATTGAATCAGTTTATTGCTTTTTAGTTTTCCATTTTTAAGATTTTTGGTTTGATTCATAGATTGAGTTCGTTGAATATTAACCGACTCAATAATGCTATTAGACCTGTATGATAATATAATCCAAAGTGCCCTAGTTATTAATTTTGTTATCATTTAGTAGTATTAACGTATCATAATCTTATATCTTCAATACTATAGTTAGATATTTCTCTGTCAGCTTAAATTTTTGGATCTAATGATAACTAGCATAATATCAGAGTTTAAAAGTCTACGATTCAAACACTCTCACTCCTCTTTTTCTAAAAAATCTTCTCGTTACACATATTATATTGTATAGGATGTTTAATATGTGTCTGTCATCTGTTATCTGTTTATTTGTATGTGAGAGAATATGTTAATATATCATAACATCAAGTTTTAAATATTATAGTTGAATTATTTCCTATCAACTTAAACTTTTAAGTTTGACGGTAACTAACAAATAGATTTTTTTTATTTCAAAATTTATTTTTCTTGTACAATAAAATTTTTAAAAATGAAAAGGAATTTGAAAAACAGTACTGGATAATGAATGCCAAACACAAGCTAACGTGGTGTTTAGACGTATTTTTTAAAATCAGCTTTCATTTTCGAAATTAAAAAGTGAGAGAAAAATATTTGCTGTCATGTTTTTAAAAATATATTTTTGAAAATAAAATTGCATTTTTGAAAACTATAACTATAAAATGAAAAATAATTTTTTTATATTTTTCATTATTTTCAAAACAAATCATTATTTTTTCATCCAAACAACTATTTTACATATTTTCACAACAATAGTAAACATATTTATATCATTTTCTGTTTTTAAACATAACTTTTAAAAATTTCTACCAAATACATTATATATTTAAAATATGTTTTTAATTTTTAAAAATAATTTTCAAAAATTCCATTTTAAAAGCGGCAGTTATTCGGTAGACAAGCTTTCTGAAATGGTAAAACATGCAGAGGCTTTGAATTGCATCAACTTAGTGGACTGCCTCAATGTTCTTGAATCTTATCTGAAAAAGGTGGGAGATAAGCTCCAAAGTTGCTTTTGAAGAAAAGCTCCATCAACCATGAAAAGGTTTACATTTTTATTTTTTTGTTTTTTAACATACAAACCTCGATTCTAGAAAAACAAAGGGTTAAATTAGTCATGCTCATGCACATACTTGTGATTGACTTGCGGTTAAAGACTCAATAGGAGACACATATATTCCTATTTTATTTTCGTACGGATTGAAATCCTCAAAAGATACAAAAATTATTCGATCCAAATTATATTACTACTTCCATAATTTATTCCCCAATTATATTTATTGAATTGATTATAAAAATAATTATAAAAATTACTTCAATAATTATAATTATTGAATAAAATTACCCAATCAATTAAGATGACCAAATCCAAATTTTATTAAAGAAATCTTTCTAAATTAGTTCAATTTTGTTTTTAAATATAAAAAAAGAAAAAAATCTTTAATCGATTTTTAATCATACTATAAATCTTCTTCTTTTCTATCCATAAATAAAATTATAAAAACATCCCTCAACTGATGAGGAATATGTAAGAAATTGGGTTTTTTTGTAACTTTTGGTTTTGGGATGAAAAGAAAATTTTAATTTATTACGTGATTGAAACTATATATATTTGAAATTTTATTTGTGATTAAAAATAAAGTTTTAATATATTACTAGGTTAATTTTAAATTTCTCCTAAATCATTATCTAGGCCGCAAAGTTGTTGTTCTAAGTTTTGAAACCAGTTATCCGGATCACAAAACCAAATAAAAAAACGTATGGACTAATCCACATTTGATAAATAAGAAGATTACGAAGGTTCATGCAAGTTGGCATAACTATGTGGATAGATTATTAAACACCGAAGCTCTGTTGTATCACCAGATACTAGATATATATAATAAAGTATTTGCTTCTGAACATGCAATAAATAGTTGTTGTCATGGACAAGAAGGCTGCAGCATCATGAGTCATTTTAAGGAACAAACACATATACACACACACACATATATATATACGTATGTACTATTACTGTCATCTCAAAACGGTGTCTTGTTTGCATGTCTGATGTCTCAATGTTATACATATAGGTTTCTGAAATGTCTTTCAGCTTTGGCCTGATAAGTCGAAGCACTCATATCGGAATCCTTTACAAACATTCATATTCATTCAAAAGAGAAAGAATTAAAGAGCTTTGCATGATATTTTTGTACCAAAACAACAAAATTATCTAAAAACACTTCCTATTTAACATTAGCAGCACACCATCTACGGGCAATCACAAGGGCGGGTTGGTGTGGCTTTGTGGTGTGGGGTGGGATTGATAGACAAATAACTTGTTAGATTATAAATCCCTCTAGTCGGTTGTAATATAATAGTGTAAATGTAAACTTTTCGAATTTAATGGTTACTATTACCATATCAAAGGCAGTGACCTAACAATCCCGAGTTTCATTTGGGTTAATTAACTATACGCCCGGCGCCCTACCACACACAAGAGGGTAGGCTTGAGCTCCAAGTACGCAAAAATATATGGTAATTTTTTCACTAAAATATTGGTTGATTTCTTTCGTATATGAGAATAGTTATCTAAGTCATGCAATAAAGTCCTATCTCAATTAGATCTCGACAATTGTTTGATCTAGTATCAATTGGTAAAAAAAAAAATTATGACATGCAGCATATTGAAACTTAAAATGGAGGCTTACAAGTGAATGGGTATATTAAAGCATAGATCCTGTTATTGTTGAGATCTTGCCCAATAGTTTAAACTTTTGGGTCTATTAACTTATTTCCACATCAAAATTTACAATTAACCAACTGGATTATATTATTAAAATGAAAATATTTAAAAACAATTTTTAAATAGTGACAATTACCTAACAATTTTTTTTTCTATAATTTTGCACTCAAATTTATCATGTGTTTCTTTGAACTATAAGAGGTTGTTACCTCTAGGTTGTAAAAATTTAAAATCAAAAAATAAAATAAAAAACTCTCTAATAGTCTTTTAATCCCCAAATCATGCAAACGGGTGGTGCCATTTTGTTGATTTTGACCTAAAATCAGAAGAATTTTTCGCATTAAAAAATAAAATGTGTTAGCCCATACTTCTCCACAGGCACATACATACAAGTCTTAAAAATGACCCCAGGTTGGGGGGGCCCTGATTTACTTCTCTGTGAAGAGGTAACGTGCACCATAAAAACTACCAACCAAGTTTTTGCAAAGAGTTTCAGATTTTTAATCATGAAATTTTATTTTGAGGTCAGACTCAACCATGCACAGCAAATTTAGTTGTCACAGTAATTTTAGTTCCAGATTCCTAAAAAATGGATTGAAACTTGCAGGCTGGTTCATTGCTTCAAGTTAACTCATAAATTTGTAAATAAATTCTTGTTTCTTAAGATTATTTAGGATTGAAATATTTGGTGCATTAGCTCAGAGCCACACAATTAAAAAAATTAGCACCAAGATTATAGCTTAAGCAAGCATTAGAGCATCATTAGGGATTTTAGCATTGATGATATTAACTTGTTTCTTACATTAATGCATGTCACTATCGTTGATTCCTAATTTTTTTGTGAAGAGCCCTCAGATTTTAAATCTCATTTCGATTACGAAAACATCTAACTCGGATAATTTCATTAATTTGCTGAGAGTCTTTTCTTGTGAGACAAGTTCTTGACTAGTTAGAGAGATTATTTCTAATAAATTTCAAAATTAAGATGACTAAATTTGTCATAAAAGTCATTAAATTACTCACTTAAGTTGATGTATTTTTTGTTTTTTTCTTTTCAAGAAGGGGATGGCAAGCATACTATCAAAAAAAGCTTGAACATAAGATTCCAATCAAGACTCATATGACATGACACCTACCACTGGTTTAAGACATCATTTTCTGCTATCAAAGTGAAGGATATATGAGAATATATGGCAACTTAATGTTCTCATGTATCTTTCACCTTTATTTTTTTTTTCTTCTTTTTCCCTTTTGGGTACACAATTTTATCTTTTTTTTGTTTTCCAGTTTTTAACTTTTGGGTCAATTTCATTCGTTTCCTTTCTAGTTTGGCCTAATTACATACAAACCCATCTAATTTGTAAAATAAACAATGACCACCTTCTAGAAAAAGGTTTTTGGCAAATTTTACAAAACAACTTTTAGAGTGGTGATGAAACTCATAAACCCTAATGCCCGCTGGGTTGCTAGAAACCCTTTAATATAATATTTTCACCTGATTTTGAAATCGCTAGTTTGTTTTTCGATCTTGGTTAAACCGGTATGGATTAAAACCGAACCTTGATCTCATTTTTCCGATTTCATTTGGTGCTTGGTGATGTTAGATATGGACTGATACCCCCCATGCTTTGGCAGTTGTTGAGCCATAAAACACATTGCCTAACAAGATTACTGACTTCATCAATGACCCAAAATCAAAACAAACCCACAAGAAGCTGGTGCTACAACAAGACACTCTACATTTAATTCAAAGTCCTCCTAACTGGTTAATTCAATATATTTTACCCCCATCACTAATTCTCTCAACTCAAACTCTCCTTCCCTTAAAAGGAAAGTTAAATAAAATATTATTCTAATCACAATTCTATGATCAGCCAACTTTAATATAATAAAATCATCTTAGATTATCCCTTAATCATAAAGTTTTAACCTTAAATTTACATTATCCAAAACACCCACCAAAAGAGAATGCAAATGCCTACCTTTTTCGCACTTTTTAGAAGAATAAGCACAGCATTAACTGAGTACTAAAATAATCTTAAAAAAATCAATTAAAAAGGGTTACATAGTATTGGTATAGGGAACAAAACAATGATCATAAAATGATGCATTTCACAATTAAAATATTTAAAAAAATAATCAAATCAAATCTCTCATGTCAAGTTATCAACCCCTAAACTATTAGCCTCTTCACCAAATCAAACATTAAAGTATTTGAGTAAAGCTAACATGATATAATAGAATATTAAGTTGTAACCTCTATCTAATCTGCTATGCAAGAAGAAGCACTTTTTGCTTCTTTCTCTCAGACACAAGACAATCAACAAGCACTGTTTTTTTTTTTATCTCACTCTTCTTCCTATGCGACGAGACATTAGATTTATCAGAAGAAGAAGAACTGATATAATTTCACTTTTCCCCAAAAATATAATTAAAATTAACAAAATAAATACTCGAAAATGAACAATTACGCAGTTAATTAACAAAATAAATTCCCTTTTTTTGGATCAAATTTTTCTCTCCCCATATTATCCTCTCAACAGAGTGATGATCATCATCCTTAATTAAACTAGAAAAAAAATAATAATAAGTAAAGAAGAAAATTAAAAACCCAAAAAAAAAAACAACTAAAATTAATTAAAAAAAAAAACAAAAAACAAAGTACTGAGTAATAGTAGTAGTAGTTCCTTACTCTCTCTCAGCTCTCTCTCTAGCTTCTAAACAACCTTATTATCTCATCAAAACGACACCGTTTAAGACGAGGACGACGACCCACCTCCACCATTCACCGCCACCACACTCCCACTCTCGAAATGATGATTGTTGTTGTTGGTGGTGGCATTCTCTTCCTCTTCTTCGTCTCCACTACCAGTCTCGTTTTTGGCTTCATTGTTGTTGTTGTTGTGGTCGAGATCGAGGGTCGTGGTGGACCCATTTGCAGTCTGTTGTTGTTGCTGTTGCTGTTGTTGGTGTTTGCCGAAAGTGTTTTTGTTGTTGTGCATCCACACTTTCAAGACGGTCCTGTCGACGCCTACGTCGCTGCAGAATTCGTTGACCAGGTCCTCGTCTCGCTTCTGCATCTTCCAGCCGACTCGCTCCGCGAACTCGAACATCTTCTCCTTCTGGGTTTGACTGAACCTGGTCCGGAACCGCTTCCTAGACGACCCGGACCCGACCACCATGTTGTTATCCGGGTTCTGTTGAAGGTGGTTCCCCGAGAGAGCCAACAGCATGTGAGGCGCGGATGGGTAGAACGAGGAGGAGATCGGGGGTGGGGATGACGAGTTGGGGCTCCGGTGAGGAGGAGGAGGTGGTGGTGGCGGAGGTGGGTGGTGACGGTGGTGGGGTTGGTATTCTATGGTGGCGGTGGCGGTTGTCGTTAAAAAGTTGCTGTTGTGGTGGTGGTTGTTGGTGGCGGTTAGGATGGTGTTGTTGGCGGCGGTTATGATAGTGTTGTCCTCGGGGTCCCGACGGTGGAAGTTACGGTGGCAGCCACAAGCGGCGCATTTTAACGAGGTGGGGTCACAGGAGGTGGCGGTGGGAGACGGCATGAACTCCCCGCAGCCATCAAGAGCGTGCCCACCCAAGCTGGCTGCATGGTTTTTCAAACATTCTTTGTAGGTGATCACAACCGGGTGGTGGTGGTGGTGGTGGGGGTGGTGGCGTTTAAGAACCCCATTAGTAAAAGTCAAATGCTTGGTGGAGGTTGCGGCGGTGGTTTGGATCCTTGGCGGAGGATGAGGATGAGGAGCAGTCTCAGTGCTTTCAGCTTCCGGTGATTTGGTGGTGGGAGTGCTTGGAGTCAAGTCCATGGCAGCAGCAGCAGCAAAATCACTTCTTTAAGCTGCTTAACCATTTAAATATAAAACAAGAAAGGAAGATTTGGGAAGCAAACAAGTGATTGTGTTGAAAAGTGCTTAAGAAGAAGCAGTTGTTGAATATTTTGCAATGAAAAAAATTGGTGAGAAGAAGAGGAAATGGAAATGGAGATAGATGATGATGAAGATGAGCAGTGATGACTGTTGATAATAAAATCTGGGTTTTTGTGGTTGTCCCTTCTTAACCCACTCGTCTTTTTTAACTCTGGTTCTAATCCATGGTTAAGTCCTCCTTCACTTCTCGACCCCACTTTGGGTTAACATCTTCTACTCTCTTTAATGTACCTCTTTACTCTTTTATATTTTTATTCATTATTTTATTGTAATAGTTTTATTACTATTAACTTTTTGTTTATTTTAATGTAATAATTGTGGAAAAATTTTGGTATTTTGTAATAGCAATAAAATAGAAAAAAACAATGTAATTTTCCTTAAACTTAATCTCCCTTCCACCATAAAAAATAGATATATATATACACGTTAAATTATATTAAATCAGTATAATGATAATTTTTTTTTGGTATTTTAAAGTGATTTAAAAAAAAATACATCAACATTTAAAAAATAAAAAAAAATTATCAAAGTCAGAACGAGAGTAATGAAAACTAAGATGATGTATCATATAATATTATATGTATAATTTAAATATTTATTCAATTATAAATATAGAGTAATTCTATATTACTCAAAAATTTATTCAATTATTATCTGATCAACACATTATTTTAAATTTAATATGATAATTATATATAAATTTATCATATTATTTGAATAAAATTTTTTAATAATTTTATTGAAAAGCATAGCATTTTTTATATATGTGTGTTTATAATTGGATTTAATACAAGTGTAGTTTTATTTATGTGAATATCAAGGGCGCGCCACTCAATCAAGTTTTCTTATTGATAGATCTTTTGAGCTATGACCAAGCTGTTTTCAAATTGATGGTCCGAGTCATAACCCACAATTACGATTTAGTAAACACCGAGTTGACTCACTAGAAGCGTACATTTCTGAATTTTGATTATAACTCATTAATACCATGATCATCCACAAAAAGGACTGTTCAAGTTGATTTTGCCAAACCTACTAAAAGACCAAATTGCCCTTCACGTGCAGTGCAATGTCCACGACAGTACACACTAAAAACGGCATTTAGGGTAGTGGTAAAATCGTCTTATCAAATCAAAAGTGTTTTCAATCCATCAAATCCAGGGTTCCTTTATTATTATTTTTTTTTCCCCCAAAATTTAAAGGTATCTTTGTCGGCTTGGGAGAATTTTCGGACGTTGAACGGACCAGTCCCCCTAAAACGATACCGTTTCAAGCCGACCCCCAGAACCTGACAAACGCACGTTTTGTTAAACAGAATTAAATGACAAGCATTACTGATGACACTAATCATGGTTAACACACAAAAGCCACCTCTTGATAACACGTGACACGTGTAAATTAAACCACGTGGCATCTCCAGAAGCCTACACTGCACTACACTTTTTACATGTTTTAGT
Organism: Dimocarpus longan; assembly: GCA_022984855.1. Lineage (NCBI taxonomy): Eukaryota > Viridiplantae > Streptophyta > Magnoliopsida > Sapindales > Sapindaceae > Dimocarpus > Dimocarpus longan. The sequence goes on from CM041026.1 coordinate 4,672,046, forward strand.
CGCCACGTACCACTATTTTTTTTTTAATTTTTATTTTGAAGTCAAAATTTCTCGAATTTAAATGTAGTCAGCTTTTAAGAATCATGGTTTAAGCTGTCAATTCACTCCCCCTTCAATCCATAGCACCTATAGTTTTAATTTTGATAAATCTTAATAGTTATCTAACAATAATCAGTAGTAGATTTTTAATTATCTTATAATTATATGTAAAAGTAATATTAAAATTAAATTTATAAGAATGATTGCTCTTTAACTTAATTGATTAATATATTTTTATTATAATTTATGAAAAGGATTCAACTTTTGCAACGTATAATATTGATGTGTAATGAATATTTTTTTTCTTTTAAAGGGAAGTACATTTACCAACGACACATGGAATTTTCTTCTATCGAGTGAATAAATTTACATGCCACACGACTACAAAGGTTCGAACAAATTTTTTATCGTCAGACAGCTTTATAATTATAAAAATAAAAATAAATTAAATTAAATGAGAAAAAGAGATGTGATAGAGTACTTCCGGTAGTACAATAATAAAATAGTTTGGCAGGAGATCAGGACCGTCAAGGGCACTGACTTTGGTGGGGATTGTGGATAGATGATGAAAACAAGGAGGGTTGATGGACTAATTAAATGTGATAAACGAAGGAGATTTGTTTGATTAAAAAAACCAGAGAGGATTTGATGACGTGAGCAAGCCAATCATGGAGCAGCTAAGGTTTAATCATCGAATAGTGTGTGAACCTAACCGTTGCATTGAAACTCACAACTTCAGGAGAATTTATTAGTTTATTGGACGCCGTTGTACTTTACAGGTTTTTTTATTGAGAAAAATATTTCTTATTGTCTTCTTTTTTTACATAAAGTAAAACTGTAAAAGTGCCTTCACATGATTTTGGCTTTTGTAACTTTTTAAAGTGAAAACAAAGATTTTTTAGGATTTGAATTTATAAATCTCTTTTAAAATATATTAAAATAATAAAATATATTTTTTCTTAATAGTTACAAGTTAATCAAATATCTATTGACATAATTGAATAGTCGACCTAAAATTTCATAACCACAATATAAAAAGAAAAAATTTCTGCAATAAATATGCAAATAAATTTGAACGGTGGTATTTGAAATTTATTTTTAAAGTGAAAACTATACAAAGTAACACTAAAAAAACTCAGTTAAATCTTATTAGCATTTAACCAACTATAAAGACAATAAAATCTTTCATAAAAAATAATAATAATAATAAAATAAGGTTTCAAATTATCATTTTCTCTATTTCGTTGCAACTCTCATTTTCAGTCCACATGCAACTGAGCTTCTCTCATTTTCTTTTTCATCGAAGAGTTATCACTTTTATCATCAAAATCTAAGCTTTAGGATATTCTCATTCACAAAAAAGAAATACCTCTTGTCCTTTTTATTCACCTTTAGGAAGACGATGAATCCGAACTCAAAGAATGGATGATGAACTCATACTCAATTTGCCCTCTGAAACTCTATCCCGCCAATAACTCTTTATTTATCTTTTGAATCCAGTCAAACCAATTCAACTTCAGTTTAACCATTATCTATTCGTAAAAATAAAAAAACAGAGTTCGTGAAGGCATCAAATTCGTTGCCCTTGCAAACTAATAGTGGTGATTGTTTTCACGATCTTTCAAGTTTTTAAAATAAGGATAATTTTATCATTAAAATTTATTAATAGTGAAATGTTGTTATTAAAACTCATTTCAATTCTTTGGTGTTAGTGAAACAAGTTTCCCATTTTTTAGTGCTACATAAATTTTTAAAAAAAAAAAATCCCTATTATAAATGTGCATTAACCACTTGACATATAAGTAAAGGGCAATGCTATATTATTCAAGAACTAACAAAGTAATAAAGCATTATCCTTCGCAAACAAAGTTCGCGAAGGCATCAAATTTGATGCCTTCGCAAACTAATAGTGGTAGTTGTTTTCACGACCTTTCAAACTTTTAAAATAAGGGTAATTTTATTATTAAAATTTATGAGCCGTAAAATGGTGCTATTAAAATTTATTTCAGTTCTTTGATGCTAATGAAATAAGTCCTTAGTTTTTTAGTGTTATTTAAAACAAAAAAAATCCCTATTATAAAATGTGCATTAACCACTTGAGATATAAGTAAAGGGTAATGCTATATTAAAAATTTACTCTAATTTATTGTTCAAATGATATAACAAATTTATATATAATTACTACATTGTTAATATATCATTTCAAAATTAATTTGATAGTTATAAATCAACTAGTCATATTATTTTGATAAAATTTTTGAACAAAATTCTGATAAGTATACCATTATTCATAAATTATTTATAAGTGAATGTACTTAAAATATGTTTAATGTTACATTTTGAATCAACAATACAAACATAATGCAAAAAGTTAAAAGTAGGAAGTAACTCAAATGAAGTGATTAATTAATGATTTCTATTTACTATATTATTTATCCGATAAGAAGGAATCACTTGAATTTTTATATTTTAATTTCTTTCTTTTTCTTCTTTGTATAATAGAAACAAGTTTAGAATTGCTCACAAATATTTTCGACTTCTGGATTTTTCTAATATAAACATAAACTTCATAGATGTAGGCTTTATAAAAAATCAATGAATTTGAAGAGAGATATATTATTCAAATTATAATTAAAATCATCATAATCAAGCCTTTGTTGCTTTATCTATGAAATAAGAAATACTTATAAGATAGTCTTATATACGCCTAATCAATATTAAAGATTCTACTACATTCCATTGAAATATTCGTCCAAATTAAGTTTTTATAGCTAAACATTAGACTCGTAATATGGTATGTAAAAATCATGTATGTTAAATTAACGTTATTTACGTAAAAGATTAAACGTTACTTACTATTTAACACAAAATGGGAGATTAAGTGACTGAACCAATACATTGTGAATTAAGAATTTATGAATTTTACTTTCATCAAGACTCACTTATGTGGGTATTTTCTCTCCATGCATGTGGATTGTTCCCTCCAGTCTCCTAAGAGTTGATCCTTAGATCACACCTCAGAATCATAATACAACTAATTCCGATTATAACCTGGATTGGTTTCAATAATTAAAAAAAAAAAAAAAAAAAAGGGTAACCAAGCCAATAGCAAATCTATGTGTTGATTATCATCAATAGTATAGCTAGGGTGAGGTGGCGATTATGTTGTCCGATTGGGACCCAAGGAAGAAGCAAGTAGAGAGACGTGAGCCCCTACTGCTGCTAAACTGCATTATAAGGTGCTGATACAAGGACATGCCACCATACACCCAAGACTTGCTCTTGGTGAGGGACACAAGTCACATTGTGTGACAATTACCTCCAACATCCTCACTTTTTTTTTTTTTTTTTAATTACTTCTTCAATTTTTATTATTGTTTCTTTTTCGGGTTAAATTTGGATTATATATGTGAATTTAAATGATTTCAAAAACTCATTAAAAATCTATTTTACTACAGAAATACTCGTTGAATTTTTTTTTTTTTAAGAAACAAAGAATTCATAAAAGGTTTGTGATAATTTTTAAAATTGATTTTGTATGTATTTAGATTTATTTATAGTTTAATCAAAATTAAGAGAAAAAATTTAAATCATGTTATGTATTTTCTTTGACCGCTTTTTGTATAGTCAAAGATATTAATTAAATCCTTCTCTTCGATCAAGATATACACACTAATTTTATAATTTTTGTCTTAGAGAGTGAAAAAATTGTCTAAAAATAGTGGGATTTTGTAACATTGAACCCACAACCTTAAAGATTTGGTGTGTATAGGCACTGATCTTACCATCAAACCGGACCCATTTTTTATTACGCTATTTTATTTATATTAGCATCATCAATTTAACTTTCATTTTATTTTTATTTTGTTACGTTTCTTTCTTTTATATGAAAGAAATTTACAACAGTTTAAGATATTTAAATTGGCTCTCTGAGAAGCTTTAAAATTGCTCTAATTACTTCAAATGGTCTTTTATACCTGATCACAAGGTGCTTATTGTAATCTAAAGCTATGTTATTTTTTTTATATTATTTTTATTTTCCCCGATAGTAACATTCATGATAATATTTCAGGATATCAAAGCATATTTAATTAATTATAATATTTCATTTTGTTAGGTTGCTACTGTAGTTAGAGTCAAAACATATCACTATAAAAGTATATTACATCTATATATATATAATTATAAATTCCAAGCTGCCTAATAAATGCATGGTGTTAGCAATTGGTTTAGCCAAAAGTATTTGACAAAATTTACAGACTACAACTTACACTCAATTAAGACATTTAATGAAAATGTAGTTAACCCATGAAAATTCCTTATATCCATCACTCAACATCCTAATTAAGTAGGGCTTATTATCTTTTAATAAAATAAAATTTTATGAATCATATTATATAATTTAATACCAAAATGAGTTTCAATATTTTTTTAAAACTTTTTAAAAGCTTGATTTTATATAATCATTCAATATAATTTGACAATATGAGATATTCATTCGGTTTGAAAATATTTTAGATTAGGTTAGAAAATAGTATAAAAAAATGTTTTGGGATTATGAATCAAAGAAGCCCTGAAATCAAGATATGTGTTTTCAAACAACTTCCAATGAAGAAACTTCATGTCATCTCATCAAAAGAAAGAAAGAACAAAAATTTGGAAGGAAGTGAAATGACTAGACTCTCCATAGTTAGGCAATTTTGACCTCAGTTTTGGGAATGAAAAAAGAATGTTATGTCACTTCATATCTATTCACATTTCACTCATCAATCTCCCCACATCATAATTTCAAATTTGGTTGTCTAAAAAGACAATAACAGAGAGCAATAAGCCTAATTTTGTTTACTAAAAACTAAACAACACAGAAAGGTTGGCCAAGATATAAATTATTAACTATGTAATCCTATTTTTACTTAAAAAATTAGAAGATAACTACGTCTATAAGGAAAAAATTCATCGTAAATTCTTTTAAATTTATGTATTATAGAATTTGAACCACCATTACTAAATGAGATGAAAAAATACATAACCATTTGAATTTAAATAATTATTAAAATTGATAATTAACCTAAAATAAAATTACATAAACCCTTTTTAAGATACTATTTAGGATAAAAATAATTCGAATCTGGATCATTTTCGGTTGAACGAACGTTTTTTATTATCAAATCATAACCTCTAAACTTGTCTTGCACTGGTTACCTATACAAAATTAAACTTAATTTGTTTCCTTACAATGATGTGCATATAATTCTTCAAACTTCTTTTCTTTTTCTTTTTTTTTTTAATTTATTTTAATGTGAGTTTAGAAAAATAAATAAATAAAGTAAAAGAGTACTATAAATCTATTGAAGTGAAGTTACACGACTGAGGAAGGTTCCCCCAACCTTTGGTGTTCTATGATGTAATATTATAGTTGTCATGCTCATGCTCTTGCGGGAAGAATTTGAATTCGAAGTTCAAATCTATTCAAGTTTTAATTAAAAAATAAGAAGAATTTAATTATTTGATTATTGTAGAAGAATTTATCTAGAAGAGCTCTAATTCATTTTTAGAAGAAATTTTAACCTATTTTATGATTTTAAGAAAATCTAATCAGTTTGTCATTAAGTCTTATTTTAAATAAGGTTTATTTAATTATTCTTTAAAAAGGTGTTTATTTTTACTTCTTCTTATTATTATTATTATCATCTTATAATTGAGAAAAATATTTCAATATTTTTAAAGTGTCTGTGTATTTTTATTCTAAAATATAAAAAAATAAAAAAAAAAATCTAAGTTAGGATGAATCTTGTCAGGGATTTTAGATGTTGAATTTAGGGTGTCATGCTAGACGTATAGATAAAGTGTAAAGGTACAAATATGTCACACCAGATGCTTCAACAATTTGGGTCATTTGTATTCCCTTGTCAATTCAAGATTCCAATTTTAAATGAAACTACCCAATTGACTTTTCATTTAAAGTATTCATCTTTTTTTTTAAAAAAATAAAATAAAATCAAAGTATTCTTCTTTTTAATTTCAATTAATATCATAGAAACCTAATAAATTTTTACTTCTATTTAACATAAGCATATAAGTTAAACTTGATTATATTTATAATTATGTGATTAAAATAAAAGAATTTTGAGCTTTAAACCATCCTATATTATCTTTTGAGCATTTTTTTTTTAAACACTATATTATCTTTTGTGCATTGAACTTCGCATTTTGATTCCTTTTTGTACCAATCTGCATTATTCTTCTGTGTGCAATCAAATCAAATCCATCTATCATTCTACTTTATACTAATCAATCTTTTTCCTATGCATATCTTGGATAAGATCAATGTAACGTCCAATGAGCTAGGATTATAATAAAAATAATTATTACCTTTTCAAATACTTATCTAAAAAATTTTATAAAAATGATACGATAAATTGATTTATAACCATTACATTAATTTAGAATAATGAATTAATAATATAATAATTATATATAAATTTATCATATTATTTGAATAATAAATTTAAATAAATTTTTAAATAGTATAACATTACTCTTATAATAAATGACATATAACAATCAAATGTGAGTATATAATTATGCTATGTGAAAATAAAATTTTTAAAATTAAATATCCCATGTTTATCTCTTATTTATTATTTTTTATTTTCAAATTGTTTTATATCACTATTACACATTATTAATGAATGGGACCTTGGATTGCATTACAAGGGTCGAGTTACTTATAACTAAGGGGTGGGGTCATTTGTTTTTATTATTTCATTTGGTGGATCTAAATTAAACTTATTAAGTAATTTTTAATTATTTTTAAAGTGATCAAACCATTTAAAATCATTCAATAGCTATTTAAAAGAAAAAAAACTATAATTTTTAACTTTTATCTCTATATCAAATTATTTAATGATTTTTTAAAATATATTATTTCAAATATATTATTCTCAAAATAACATATTTATAAATTTATCATAATTTTATATTATATATATTTTTAAATATAATTAATGAAATATTATAATAACTAAAAGATATATTACTTTATAATTTTAAGTTTTGTTGTAATAATAATTCAACTTAAGAATATTTTATTTATTTTTATTTAAATATATAAATTTAATTTATTTTACTATAATAATTTATTTGTGTATATATAATTTTTTTTAAAAAAAAACACTTTACTATAATAATTAATCATATTTTAATTATGAATACAAATATTTATTAATATATACATAAAAGTGTTTTAATATTTATTAAGTAATTTATTATAATTGTTTGTATTATATTAAATTAAGTTACATAACAACTAATAATAAAAATGTATAAATATCAAAATACTAGTTTTAAGACAATTTTACTTTTAAAAAAAAAACAAAATTATTATACATTTAGATATAAGGAAAAATAAAAACAAATATGTCATTCAGATTTCAGGTTTCAATCACTATTCAATATTTAACAGTATTATTCAGTATTCAAACATTACTACGATTAGTCCAAAAAACAATCAGAATCAAGTAAAATATAACACTAGTGACATAGTTCAAAAAATAACTTCTATATGAGAGAGCAACTCATATCCAGTTGGAGGATAACCTATATACGTAAGAAGAAAATCCTATAAATTATGGTATGGAGTGTTGAACCCACCTCTTCAGATAAGAAATGAGTGTGCAGCGCTAACGCTAATCACTACATCGCTGCTGGTTTAGACAACCAATTAGATATATTTTGTATCCCCGCTTAGCTGATAATATTTGGTTTTCTTTAATTAAAATTTATAATTGTCATATATTTACTATCCAGATTATTGACTGGCGCGGTAAATGAAACTGAAATAGTTACAAATCATTTAACATATTTAAATTAAGTTGTTATTTCTAACTTGAAAAACTTTCTGCCACTTGTAAATAATCATAAATCCGTGAAGATAAACATCAATAAATAGAGTAGTTGACTCTGTAATAGAAGTTAATTATGTTATGTCCATGATAAAGATTGATCATGATCATAAGTTACGTATGACTTGCCTAGCTAGCTGTGTAGGGTTTCTTGAAATCTCTGACCCTACTTATGACATATTTATTAACATCTTAATTACAATTTCTGACTAAGGTCCCCTACCCCCCTACAAAACCAATAACAATAATAGAAATGGCAATTAGAACCAGCATTCACATGTTTTTATCTTATTACTTCTTTTATGTTTTGGTCAAAGGACAATAGTCCATAACTCCATAACTCATACCAATTGCACGAATAATTCACCCATCTTTTCCCCCGTGTGTGTGTGTGTATATATATATATATATTTATATATGTACATTATTATTATTACTATTATGTGTTGTATATATGGTGAAAAATATGTGTGAGAGTTAGATTATATCAACTTATAATATTCATTTAAATTTGTGATTTTAATATTCATTCATTTTTTGTTGTTATTAAAAAATTGTCATCTACTTTAAATTCATTTACGAGGCAGTTATTAATGAACAATAAAAAATAAAAATGAAAAGAAATATAGTTTCGTTAGAAGAGAAACTCGATTTTTTTTTTTTTTTTTTTTTATGGAAGAAGAGATATATACATATATATATATATATATATATGTATATATTTGAAAGAGGAAGAAGATAATTAGGTTCCCTTTTATAGAGGAACTTAATTCTTAATCTATACATAAGGTCAGCCTAATTTCATTTACAGTAAGTTTTAGTAAACAATATAACTATAAATTAGAAATTAAGTTCCCTTTCCTTTATAAGGATTTTTTTTTTAATTAATTAAAAACATCAACTTTCTTTACCACTGAATTTTAAATAAATCAATGAATACATATTGAAGTTATAGATCTAAATTAAACTTATAAGTTAATATTGTTTGACCTTATATATGACCAAAAACTTAGATGATACAATGTTGAGTCAGATTAAGATAAATAAGGGATTAAAAATGCGTTTACTTTTTTTTTTTTTTTTTTTTTTTAAGTTGACATTGAAATCGTTAGATATTCGTTGGGATCTGTTGAAACTAATTACTGTTCTCGATAATGTGAAATAATTATTCTCATAATAAATAGAGAAAATGTCCATACAAAACTTATAAAATGGCGTTGGTGGGATTTAAACCATTCCTATTAAAGTGGGTGGAGAAATATACAACCAACTATACAATGAGAGGGTGTGAAAGGATTTATTTGCTTAAATCTATATAGTAGATAAATAGAATTTATAAGATATTAAATAAGAGAATATTTATAATATATTTCTCATTTGCCATTAAACTATTTGAACAGATTTTTTTGCGCGTCTAAATACAATTCATGAAGTGGGGCTTATGAAAATGAGATATTTAATATAAAGTATTTTCTTTATATTGGTACATCTTTGATGTGTATATATATATACAATTTAATAAGTGGGGACCTGTAGAATGAGATAATTAATAATAAATATTTGTTTCCCAATATTGAAATTATAAGAGTGATGGTCAAGGCAACAACCAGCACAGCTTTTGTGCAATAATGGCTTCTTCTTTTTTTTTTTCCTTCTAAGGTGATGGTGTGTGGGTCTGTGACCTACACACGCTAATTGAGATACCAAACACACCATTTTGGATGGTTAATGACATTTCTGCTTTATTTATTTATTTATTTTATGCAACTCATTTTGGTGGTAAAGAAATAATGCTCTATCATGGAACCATAGAGGGAGAAAGGGAAGAGAAATATGTGAGGAAAATAAAGCTTTACTAATGAAATTTTGTTTTTATCATATCTTCTTTGTAATTATTTTCAGTCCCTAGTTGAGATTGATTTCGTTAAGTCTTGGTACAATCCTAATCCAATTGCCCACTTAGTATCAACTTCAAAAAAAATCATTTGACAGTTAAAAACTATTTAATTTTATATCTTATGTAAAATACTTTATTGTTTTTATTTTTATTTTATAAATTTTCTCCTATTAATAAAGAAGTATATGTTAAGTTTTACAAATAGATGTCCGTAGGTTAAAAAGGAAAAAAAAAAAAAAACTGCTTTACCTACCATAGGGTTAATATTATTGAAGATACTTGAAATCTATTTAAATAAAAAAATTTTAAGTTTTGATAATTTCAATTTATTTTTCTTAAAATTAAAACATGTAAATGGTTTGTTTTTAATAGAGAGAAATCAAATTATAATTCTAACTTCATAAATGAAAAAAAAAAAAATCAACAAATATCCATAGTTGCAATCAACGAAACTCGATAATGTGGGACTTCTTTAACAACAACAATTCATCAAAAAACATCATTTTAATGCCCAAAGAAAAACCAACAATCATCATTTTATGTCATGCTTTTCCTGCAACGATAAATTGCAAGTAAAACAAAGGAAAAAAAAAAAAGCATTGTCTTACTGCACGTATTAATAATATACATATATATAAATATAAAATGAAAAGTCATGTGTATTTTTTTGTAGATATTAAGAATTGATGTTAATGTTTTCAAAAGAAAATAGGAAGTATTTTTACAAATCGAGAATAAATATAAAAAGAGATTAAATTTCGTTGGAAATTAATATTAATTTCTTAGATGAAAATAAAGAGTTAAGAAAATTGATTTATGCATAATAATCACCTAATTTAACCTCCAACAATTTTTTTGCCTTAAAACACAGTAATAAAAAAATATTGATACTTAAATAGCGTTCAAGACTCTCTATTAGTAAGTACTTAGAGCATCTCCAATGCAAATGTGAATTGTTTTTCACAATCCATTGCCATGTCATCAATGTTCAAGGAATTGTTTCCTAGGTGACATTGAATAGTAATTGATAGACATTGAAATTACAAAATGTTCTCCAATGCTTCTATTTAAAATGGGAGATGGATTTAGAGATGAAGAAAAGAAAAGGTAAGTTGAGAGAGAAAAAAAAGAAATTGTATTTAATGATTTGCTGAATCAACTAGTAGATGGTCATCTAACAGACTCTCTATCAATAGAGAGTCACCTTCACAATGTCCATTTTATTTTTTGCCAACTCAGCTTGATAGTGGAGATTGATATTTGCATTGGATACATTATTTTTTATACAATCCTATGTGACATCTTATTTTTCTACAATCCACACTAGCATTGGAGATGCTCTTAGACGATGACAAATTTGAATTGTGCTAACTACAATTAATAATAATAATAACTCAAATTTAATGCCCGTTATCATCCGTTATAGAAATCGCAATGTCCATTATTAAAAAAAAACAAATGAAAATCGTTTTTCTATTAAAGAATAGCGGGCGCTATGCTTGCTTAGGAAGGCTTTTTGTCCAATATTATAGAAAATTTGTTTTCTTGCAGTGAATTTGTAGATATTATTATAATTTGACATTAATGTTTCTAAAAATTAAATATAATTTTTGTTAAAGAAGTCGTGTATGGTAAGAAACAAAATAACAGTGTCTTGGTGGGCGACGGCATTGCTGTTTATCTTAAAATTGGACAAACAATTGTAGGGGAAGTTACATGTAATTATTGGGAAAATAATTCCAAAGTTACAGGACAAATAAACAAGAGGAGGAGCGTATTTGTAGGACAATTATTTGCTTAAATAGTCATTTCTCTTTTTTTAAAGCAAAATTTTCCACCATGAAAGCAATAACCTTTTACATGGTGCTTTGGTCATCTATATTATTGCTCTACATCTCTTCCACCCATAACTCTTTGAAGGTAAGTGAATAAAACAGTACGTCAATCCGAGGAATGATTTAAAAAGGATCTAATTATCTTACTGTTGGATAAAGTTATTCATCAATAACATCTCTTGAATTGATTGTAAAGAAGATTATTAAAAAATATCCAATGAATGTTATTAATGAATAACTTATCTAATCAGTAAGATAGCCAAATTCTTTAGAATGATATATATATTATTAAACTGTCTATAATTTTACTGAAATTTAGTATAATTACAACAGTTTAATTTACCATATTAATCAACGGATGTAGTGGATAATATATAAGTTATGAGTCATATTTTGTATTAGTTTGATATAAATTTCAGATTAAAAAAAAGTTGAGGCACTCTAGCATTAATTTCATAAATAACTATTATGAAATTTGATCAAAATCGAAAATAATTTTACAATTAGTCGTAGAAAATGGTGGTGATAGCACCATCCTCGGCCTTTATTTTGTAACTATCATCATGCTAATAATTTTAAGCTCTGTAGCACTTAAAATTGTAAAGTAATAGAACTATACTTCATGACTTAAAAACAGTTCTTCTACTTTTTTTTTTTTTAACCCCCACCAATTTTTTTTTTTTTTTCAGTTTTTCACTCTTGTCAGACTTGCTTCTCCACCAATTTTCATGTTTATTCTTATAAAAAAAATAATAATAAAGAGATCATCAGGATTATTTGAACAAATTACAAAATATCATAGATTTTCATTTAAGAGTCATTGTTACAATTTTTTTTGCGAAATATTCAATTTTTTTGGGGTGAAAATGCTAAATATTTGAATTTACTTATCCAACTTTAGATTTTCTACCTTTTCTTTTATTTTCTTCATTTATTTTAATTTTTTTTTAAAATACAATAAATCTAAATTCATATCTTTAACATTAAGTATTAAAATATCATAGGTCCTCATTTAAGTACAATGTTATACTTGTTAGCCTAAATGATCAAAACTCAACCTAATAAGCTCAATCGACTTTTAATATTTCACCTTTTTATTTGAAAAAAAAAAAAAAATCTCCTACTTTCAAGGTTTTTTTTTTTTAATTTCAAATCAAATAGTTGTTGGCCTAAATAATCAAAACTCAACCAGCGAACTACGGCTTTTGATATTTAACATTTATATATATATGTTTCAAGTCATAGTTCACTTCAACATTAAATATTAAAACATCATAGGAATTTATTTAAGTATCAATATTATATTGTTTTGGCTAAATATTCGAAACTCGATCTAACCAACTTAAGTGATTTTGACCTTTTCACCTATATTTTTTATTTCTTTATTTACTTTGGATTTTGTTTTCTCAAATCAGAGTTAATCAAAGTTTATATGATCAACATTAAGCATTTGGATTTTTTTTTTTTCTCAAATTAGAGTTAATCAAATTTCATATCATCAACATTAAGTATTAAAATATAATAGATCAAAGTTTAAATATCATCAACATTAACTAAATATCATGTTAAATATCTACATTTATACTTTTTATACGTTTTTGAGAAGAGGTATCTATATCTATTTATATATATATATATATATATTAATGGATGACTTCTCAACCCAAAACGCTAGTCAATTAAGTGGTGATATACTTTTCTAATGGTTTTTATGTTTTAAATATGAGATTCAATTTATCCTTTTGTTTCACATACGAAACTGTCTAACATTCCCCCTCATATGTAAGCTTGAATTGACTTTAAACTTTGCCATCCATTTTTTTTTATTTTTACTTTTGTTTTTTTCGGTTCCCTTTTTTCTAGGGCGGAGCTTGTTGGCCCATTATGACATTTGTCAAAAGTTTTCTTCCATTCTTTTGGACATTAGTAAAAAATTCTGATACCATGTTAAATTTTTACACTTGTTACTTTTTATGAGTTTTTGAGAAGAGGTACAAATATTAATGGTAATCCCAAAAACATGATTAATCGGGTGGTGACATATATATATACGTACACACATAAATGTTTTCAATGTGAGATTCATTCTATCTTCTTTGCTTCACACTTGTGACTCTCTAATAATTCAAAACTTGACTAACCAACTTTCAATTTCTCACTTTTTTTTTTTTCTTTTTTAATTTTCTTCATTTACTTTGGGATTTTTATTTCCGCAAATTACACCTAATCTAAGTTCATATCATCAACATCGGTAGTAAAATATTATTGACTTATTTGAGTTTCAATGTTATACATTTTTAGGTTAAATATTCAAAAATCAACTCAACCGAGTTAACCAATTTTGTGTTGTTTTTATTTATTTATTTATTTCTTTAATATATATATTTATATATATTAGTTTAACACAAATTTGAGAAAAAGAATTGGGTGCAGTTAAGCATTACTCTTTTAAAAACTATCTTAAGATTTGATCAACATCAAAAATAAATTTTGCAGTTTATATATTAGATAAGATTTTTTGTGGCAATGAGTTTCCTACATAATTCTAAAATAATGGAATCGCTTTTCGATTTTCATCAAATTAGGGGAAATTTTTGAAATTCTCTTATAGTTTTATTGCATAGTTAAAATCTATTTTTGGGGTGTTTGACTGTTTGTTATCATTTTGTATAATTGTTTCTAGAAAATGAATGTGTAAATCGATAATAACAAAGTGAATCTGATGATAGAAGATCCGGAAAAAATGTAAGTTGTTGTGTATTTTAGAAACAGTTTCTGGTGTTTCTGCTAAAAAAAAAGTTATAATAATCATAATGAAATATGTTTATAACTGATTATGCTGAAGCAAAATCCTACTTTCTGTTTTCAAAATCCCACTTTTACAATTACTTCAAAGAATAATTATTTCTTCAAAACAAAAAATCTTCTTTTTCAAATGTCAAATGTGTCTTCTGTAACAATTATTTGCCTATTAGTTTAAACCAAAAGCTCATCTACTTGTCTCATAAAAGGTTTTGGGTTCAAAATATAAGTCCCACTTAATATGGGTAATTTTTCTATATATGTAGATTGTTTTTTCTCGTTGTTTAGGAGTTTATCCCCAAATCGTGTTTCAAAATCATATCACAACTGATTCTGATAGCACACTGGACTAGTCTAAATAACAAAAATAAAAATAAAATTTTTTATCTCAAATTTGTATGACACAAAATTTGTAAGGATGATTCAAGACATATATGTACATGAAGTTAAGCGCTACAATCTCAAATCTTATAATGCTTAAGGAAGATTTTCAAGTTCAGGTTGAAAATCTGATTGTCATAGAGGTTCCATGTTTGATGCACCTTCATCCTTTGTTACTATCTTTAGGTTCTGGAGGTTATATTGTATAGTTTATTTTGAGTGCTACTGATTTTCATTAATGTTTATGTTTTTTGTTTAATATTATTTTTAGATGTTTGTGATTGACCGGATCCTATGTTATCTAGTCATTCTCATGTATGAAAATCGCTTGGTATTATGTATAGTGACACTTTAAGTGGACTAGTGTATAGTTAAATTCAAACTTATAATTGGTTTTGAAAAAAAAAAAATCAGTGATTAATTTAAAAAAGAATAAAAAAACAATTTCATAGCCAAATCAATCATCATTCACTGTTACAACATAGTAGTACAACATTTTTTTTTCCTTACAAGTTTAATTTTTCCCTTGTTTCGTTGTCATTATGTTCCAACACACAACATCAAAAAAACCTTGACAATTACATACTATTTTCAGGAGAAACGGAGAAACAGGTCTCCCAAGTCTACTTCAACAAGCTACCTTATAATGGCTTCAAAATTTTTTCATGAAAATAAGGAGAGTGGGGTCCCTATCAAGCCAGGCTGGACCAATAGAAAATAGTTTTGGAAATTGGGCCCATGGAAAACCACCTTTCCTGTTTGAAAATGGGACCATTTAGGCCATCACTATTCCCATGGACCCCAGAACATGACTAGTACTGTGCCTCACAGCAAGGTTTTTTTTTATTTTATTTTATTTTTTCAACTGTTGAAGGAATCAAAATTCAAAACCAAAAGGGAAATGAGACCTAGAAAGCAAAAAGAGGGACATATATAATAACAGGGAAGATTAAAACAAGTATTGTTTCCAACACCCACGTTGCTTGTTTTTAAGGCAAAAGAAGAGAACGGTCTCGTTCGAACCGACGTATTACATTATCTAAACATCCATAAAATAAAATCATATCATGTATTTATTGCAAAAATATGTTAACCATAAATGCGCTTTGCATGTTTATTAAATTATTGTTTACAAAACCATCACAAAGATGGTCATAAAGTAGGTTTAATGCTGGACTGAAAACCAACCAAGAAAGGGAAATTAAAATAATCTTTTCGAGAAAATTAAATTAAATTAGAAAGGAGAAATGAGAAGTGATAGAAGAGTAGCCTTATAATAATGGCTTCTGACAAATCTACCTACTGGTCCTTTGCAATTGTACAGGGCAATAAATTTCTGCAAGTGAAACCAAATTATGAGGTTTGAGTGAGAGAATTGCTATTACATATGATATTGGACCCACATGCTCCTTTGGGGTAGTGCACACATTGGTGTCCACTTTAATTTCCACAATTCAAACTTTAAATTGATTTTAAATCCCAAAAAGAACAATAAGCATCACTAATTTGTTTTCCTCTTATTCTTTTGGACTAAATGCGAGTAATTTTTGAAGTTCAAAACCTTTTTTTGGGTAAAATTTGGTAATATTTAATATAAATTTTAAATAATACGTAATTACTAGTTAATTCAACTGATAAACTGTTTTATTGTTGTATAAGAAAATGAAGTTTTTTAATCGAATCACACTCACCGATAAGGGTTGGTTCTAGAGGATTGAAAAGGAGAAGAAATCATTGACATGATTAATAACTAAAAATCAAAGAAAATGAAATGTCATAAGGACAGCTAGCAACGTTGTACAAATGATATCTTTCTATGGGGAGCAGGGCTTGCTTGGAAGAAGGTATCAAACTGATTGTGTGTGTAATGGCTTAACCACCAAAATTATTGACTGTTTGTAGGGCAACCCTCCCATGTGGTGGGTAATCAGGCCATTCTTTCAATATATGTTTTGCAAAGGAATGATCATGAGCAACCAAATTAAAGGATTTTCACACTAAAACACCAACAAAATCTAATGCAAAAGATTGCTACTTCTTTGGCTGACATTTGCCTTTTATAATTTCTTTTCTTTTTTCTCCTTTTAAGTGTAGTTAACTTGAAACAATTATAAGTACTAGTTAAGGAAAATAACAATTGAAACAGCGCTACACACTTAGTCCAAAAAAAAAAAAAATGGTAGGACATCCCTTTAGCTTGAGTAGTGTATACCTCTCTTTCCATGTTTGTCAATAGAGTTTAATTTTCAGTATGTGTATTAACAAACATTTGTAGGTTTCCATTGTTGTGGGGGCGAATATCTCTTAGTTTAGTTGTTGTTGTTGTGAGAATAAATATTCCTCGATTGTGAGATAGATATTTGGACCATAAATATAGTGCTTAATCTCGATTAATTTTGACAGACTTCTAATCATTTTATGTAGATTTCAAATTAATAACGAATAAAGGTTTTTTCCCTTTAGTGAAAAAAAATTATTCAACCTAAGTTTATGATATTGGAATCCAATTCTTGCAAGTAAATAACTAGAGATTAAAGTTCATAAACCGTCCCTACCTATTAAGTTTCAAAATTAGGATATATCCTCTATAGAAATCTTTCTAAACGTGTGAAATTTACTCTAATTTGAATCTAACCTCGTCTGAAATTTACCCAAAATGAATCAACAATCCATCCAATAGAGATGTGAGAAAGTTGCAAATGCATTAGTGCTCAACAGTTGCATGTCAGCAGGGTGCAGTCTTATTTTCCTGGTGAGATTGGCTATAAGATCAATTAAAAATCTCAGTTTATGCTCATTGAAGCTTATGCTTTGTTTTGCATAAACTTGTGCACCAATGTCATGTGCTTGCATTGCAAATGAAACAGCAAACTCTAACCTCTTCAATGGCTAAATCTTGAATTCTTGAAAACGCGCTCTCGCACACAAACTTGGTGTATAAACCATTTATCTTCTAGCTCTTTTAATTTCTTATAATACGGCGATTGTGCTGTTACTTACCCCGCCAAGGACTAGCACTTGATTAATTGTCCTTCTAAATCCACCTATATACTTAAAATGGGTACAAGATTCAGTCTCAGAAATTTAATCCCATGTTTGACTGCACCAACTCTATTCAATTTTGTGGCTGACCCCAAAACTCTCTTAATCATTTCAAACCCTGATGCACGAAAGAATTTGTCATTAAATAGGTGTATCAAATCATTCGTATGCACATTTATTCATACGTACATTTAGTAATAGTTATTCATAAATAACAGATTATAAAAGTGTGGACGTCCAAATTTTAACAAAATCTGGATACATATTGAGTTCTCGACTGCTAGATGATGGGCAAAAGAAGTTTTCAATAAAGTATATGTATTATATCATCCGTGCATACATTGCTTTTCACCTAGAAGAAATTCATTAAGTGTAATGTCCAAATTTTAACAAAATTCAGAGGCTGAATTCTCAGTCATTGTGTGAATCTAATGAACTGTATTTGAGTGCCTTTTTTGTGTTGTCATGCATAAAACAACTTGCTCGGTGTTAAACGGCAGAAAAATAAAGTATATTTCATCTATCAGATGCATCCAACGGTTGAGATTCGATTATTATGATTTCCATTAAATTTTGAAGGCATGTAGTTGATAAGGAGAAAGTGACATGTACATTTATTTCCAAAATCTTTGCTCTTAGTCATTCCAACTACCAAGTACACTTATCGGCCCGTATTGAATAAACGTGTTACCTAAATACAACGTTAGGTCCTTAATACTAGTCCCGCACTAATGCATGAACGCTATGTTTGGACTGTCCGAAGAGGCACTTCTGGGGACAAATTTAGCTATAGTGCCAGATCTTGCCCAAGATTTCACTAATGAATGTAACAATACAGAGTACGGATTTTGAGGCAGTGCATGCACCGAAAAAAAAAAAAACATGTGAGAAGATGGTACGTTCGTCTTATTAAAAACTTTATAATAGAGAAGAATGAAAGTAAAAAAAAAAAAAAATTATTCGACAAAAGGTGGGTATTGAATTCTCAATGGGCCATATATTGTACCAATTTCTTATATGTTTGGAGCGGCGATAGTTACACCCCTTGAACTTGTAGGCACACCCGTAATTTACATATTATTAACATCCCGACACTACCCTTAAAGTACCTTATTAATGGTTTTATATATATATATATATATACATATACATATATATATGTTATAACTTTTAACAATCTGTTTTTCAAATTTTTATGAACTATCGAATTTAAAAATATAAAACAAAACAACATAAAAAAAACAGCGGGACAACAGCAGAACACTCCACCATTACTAGATTAAACCTCAAATATGAGGAAACTTGGATGACCAGATGTTTCTAGGTTTCTTAAAGAAAAATGTAAGGGTACAGTTGGTAATGGATAGGGTATAATTGCAAAATATTAGCTATTAAAATAAAATATTTTAGTGGGGTGTACATAGACAAGGGGTTTGTATACAGATTTTAAGGGGTGTACATATTGAAACTCAAGTGTTTAATGCAACAATTCACGTTTCTCAATCCACTGAGCTCTGTCCAAATTAAAGTTCTTGGTTCCGGATTTGGGCCTAATTTGCTAAATTTGTCCAACTTCTTGGTTGGGTTGGGCTGATGCCAAGCTAAGAGCTAGTTCTGCCTGGCAATCTATATGGTTTTTCACCGAGAAATAAAATGTAACATCAAGCAAGTTCCAAGACCTATTCAGAGGATATTATTTGTAGTGAAAATATATTTTTTTAGTAATTTATGTGATGAATATTGGAGATGATTAATGTTAGAGTTAGACATACAAAAAGACCTGAATTTTTTACTGATATGAGCCTTTACAATTTACGAATACATTTAGAAAGTGACCAGTAGCTTGTAGCTGATAAAAAAGAGTGAAGGGCCATGTTATACGTGTTCAAGTGAATAAAAAATTATATATATTCATACGACGAATTGAAAATTATTTGTCCATATATAGCTTAAATGAACATGTGTAAGTTATTTTATTCTTTTTCTATATCAGTAATGTCTGATTAACATTCATTAAAAAAAAAAAAAAAAAATCTATATATTCATTCGTAATTTCGGTAGTTAATACATTCTCTCTTCACCTCTATAATAAGTCTTAAGTCGTACCATAAATATTTACCGGCATGTATGAGAAGTTTCTCTTTATTGTGGAAGTAGATATTTTCTAATATTATGAGAGTAAATTTTGACTTATATTCATTAGAAATACAATAAAAATTTAAAAGGAAATATATCTTGATTAATAATGTGGATATTTCATATTATCTATAAAAGCTTATAGTGTATTATATTAGTGGAGGATCTATGCACACTAAATAAAGATTCCCTTGTTTATTTTATTTTAAAATATTACAGTAAATTCGGGCTTTTAGAGAGGAAGATGACTCAAATTCATAATCTTTAGGCTGTAAGTATAATAAATATATCACTGGACGTAGTGGGGTAAAAAACCAGATCAATCTCAACTTCTCACAAAGATAAAATCAGTTTTTGAGCTAATTTATTAGTCTATTTCTATGTAACTTAAGACTTGAGTCTTGACATTAAATAATAACTTAGAGTAAATTAATAAAAATTTATTTCATTAGGTCAAATTTACTAACTTAGGTCTAATTTGCTGTTCTTAATTGAGCATAATCAATCAAAATCATGGCGTAATAGTTTGGACTCATGCCTTAACAGCAGTGACTTCATGATGACAAAAATGTTTAAACTTACTACTGATTCAGTGATTCTTCATTCTCGAGGTCAAGGCTATTATAATTAAAAATCTTCTTTTATTTTTTACTCTTCTTTTTCATCAACTCTTGGCTTAGTATAATACTTAAATTAATTTTATAAACATATAGCTACTTGGTTTAACACACATTCTTAATTGGCAACTATTGTAATAAATTAAGCATAAATTTTTAGCTTCTAATGTTACAATACAATATTCCATTGCATACATCTAGTTTCCATAAAAAAATTATGGAATCAATTAGATAATTTCCAATATATTTTATCACATTCTAATTGTGTCATTAAAATGTATAACATTGTATGTTTTTTCTTGTCCCAACATTGTCTATTTCACGCCAACACGCAATTCTCTTCTCCTATAAACTTTACATGATCATAAATAAAATAACTTAAATATAATAAAATAATATATATATAAACAATTTAAGAAAAGATTGGAAAGAAAAGTAATTGAATAAAAACAAGTGGGTATATAATATATGTGGGTCTTACTCCACCACTGTATAGATTGTCCTCTCCTGTTTTGGAAGACGCTCTTCGAACTAAGTCATTAGAGTCTGATCCCATTTGGTTTCAATTAATCCATATTCTAATTTTTTTTTTTTTTAAAAAAAGGAATGGGTATATTATTATTATTATTGGTATTATTATTGTGAGTCATCATGATATCATTTGGCGGTCTAGAATGATGAATCGTGTTACATGAACATGCCCCCATGTGCCCCCACATGGTCAAGAACATGGAAGTATCAAGTAGTGCCCACCCATTTGTCATATTTTTCACCTTTTAATTTCTATCTTCCGTGATATGCCTTGCAATTCAATAATCATCGCTTCATTTCGTCGACTGTGTCTTTTTTAATTTTCAAATCCAAAATCAGTTTTCATGCATCTACTACTATAATTTATAAGCTCAATAATTGTATTGTCTACTCCGGAACTTCATGATCCAACAACATATAATTATATAATTAAATATATAATCGAATCACTACTAACTACCCAACTCATGCTATCATATTGGTAAATCAACTATTGTATATATGCATGATGAAATTAAAGGTTTGGTAGAGAATGGAGATGGTAAAATTTATTAGTCGGTGGTTGGTCTGGCTTACCAGAGCTGTGGTGTAAATAAGTGTGTCAGCAAGTTTGTTCGAGTGGCATGTGCATGTGGTTAATGATAAGCTGCAATGCACATGCAGTTGCATCCAAATCACTCTTTCTCTCACTTGTTATCCTATTATTGTGCAAGTACAAAAGGGAAGCTTATTCACACCATACGTGCCCACCTTAACCGATCTATATCTAGTTGTTTGCATAAACATCACAAGAAGTAAATGTTGTTGGGATTTACTAATGTACAATATGATTTAGTGTCAACAAGTATTAATTCAATTTGACAATAACTTAAATTCAAATTATTCGTTACCACAAGTTATATTTAAAAAGAAAAAAGTCAACGACCTTTGAAACTATTCAATTTTATTATTCAATAAGTAGAAAAACATAGTTCAACAGTTGTCATGATGATTTAGAGCATTGCCCCCAGGTTACCGAGCACGAGTTCTACACTGTGAAACCCCCCCTCTCACCGATACACTGTATGAGTTTTTCCTCCATTTTATGTTGACCCTTCTTTCCATCTATGTATAAGATACTCTTTTGTGTATGAAGCTGTTCTCTAAATCGCGCTTCAAAATTAAATTTTATTTAGTCTCGACTGATCCTTAAATTTGTACCAATCTTAAAAAAAAAAAAAAGTGGTAGTAAGAAAACAAATGAAGGAACATTTCTTCTAATATATTATATATTTTAGAGTTTATGTATACTATTTTAAGTGATAAACATTCATCACAAGGACATTTTTTTATAATTGAACATGTCAAACTTAGTTTATAAATGTACTTAAACGTTTTCCTTGAAAAGTAAATACATAGGGAATTGATCTCGGCATTTTTTTAACTCATTAACTGTCTAGAGACTCGACTATTGACTAGGGATAAAAATGTTGTCACAGTGATGGTAGAAAGAGAAATCCACATAAAAAAATTAAAAACAAAAAAAAAACAAAAGACAACAAATTGGCTAATCACACCTCAATAAAAGAGAATTAATCATTAGAATAATTAATTATTGTGACCCCTGTATTGCATCTAGCATACAACTGATGAAAAGGTCAACGCCAAGAATGATAAAAAATATTGAAAAAACTGAAAAAGTTCAATCATGATTAAAGGAGAAATCTAATGATGTCTATAATTCTGTAGATCTTGTGGGCAAAGAAATATTTACGGATGAGGTGGAAAATGTGATGACCATTAAAATTCAATCCGCACAAAAAAATGTATTTTAAAGATTTTTTTTTAAAAGCATTTTGAAGATTTTTTTTTTTTTAATATTTAAAATAGTGATACTGTAAGTAATACTATAATATGTCTAAATTAAGTGAAAATTACAACATTACTCGTTTAAAAAAATTATTTAACTAAATTGAAAAATTAAATTTTAGTGCACAATTAAAAATTATAATATCACCCTACGATACCCAAAAGAAAAAAAAAAAAAATCTAGACCGTTCCTCCTATTTTTCCTTTCTTTTTTCATTCTTCCTCTTTCCAAATTCATTTTTCTTTCATTTCTTCCGTCTTACATATGATTAGATATTAACATTATACTAATAACTTGTTGACATTACAAACTTCACGAAGATTGTTGGCAACAAATTGAGTTGTGTTAGAAATAAAAGTTTTTTCTTTTTGAACATAATAAATAAGTTTTAGAAGAAAATCATGATTTATAGAGATATGTTATTTTCTTACTCAAGTATATTCACCTGAGTTGTAACATCATAAGTACATGATTTTTTTTGGTATTTTCCATGATTTTGTGTTGGTTGAATGAATGATTTGGAAATTTTGTTTTTTAAACTTTTTCAAACGTTTGATGTTGATCGAAAAAAAAAATGTGTAACATCAAAGGGTAAACATTTGTAATTAACAAGCCTAAATATTATATATATATATATATCTATATAATATAATATTGTGAAACATATTGAAAAATATCGTATAACATCTTAATTATTCTAAAGCATCTCATTTATAAACATAAACATGTACAAAAATATCATTTGACATATTGAAAAATGTGGTGCAACATTTTAAATATCCTAAAACATCTTAGATATCTTGAAACATCATGAAGCATTTCAAATATAGTGAAACAATATGAAAAACGATCATTTTTAGAAATCATTCTAAGTAATTGATGTTTCATGTCTCAATTGCCTTTGACACTAAAAATCATGATCTCCGAAGTCGTTTATGCTTCGGTTGGCGTTGTTGCTCTCTAATTTGGCCATTGGTTTATTTTTTTTTGTCTCTACGTTTTTCACTTTTTCCAATTATTGGTTCTTAAAATTAAAAATTCGTGAAAAAGTTGAGATCAAAGGAAGAGATATATTAGGATGATTACAAATGCCATGTAACTAATAATGATTACAGTTTCGTTTTTAACTAAAAGCAAATTATTAATGTTCTGGGTGGTTAAAAATGATTTTATCCACCAATGAATTATCAAAATGATAAAATAAATTATTTTGTAATTATCGTATTATTCATATAATATATATAGTAATATTTAATATATTTTGTCCAAGATGTTGTCACAAATGATGTGTTATAAAGTCTGTCCAATCGTTCAACCATTTTCTCTAAAAAAAGAATAGTATTAAACAATTTAATTAATAACCTATTTTATAATTTGAAATATGCCTCGGACAAACTTTTAGTGTCAAGGTCAATTGAAAATTGGTCACTTAGGTGTTCACTCATAGTTGGTTAGTTGTAGTCTTATTATGCATATGCTTGTATCTGATAAAAAAACATTATACTAGTTATACTTAGCTCAAGATATATATATTGCAATATACTTGTATCATTTGATGCAGCAAAATGAAATTAGAAAAGAAAATGAGAAACAGGGGTTTCTCTCTTTCTTGACCCCTAAAATCTATCCTGTTCTTTTTTCTCAAATCTATTCTACAATTCATAGAAAGTTTCATGGTATCAGAGCTTTCAACGATCAGAAGCCATGGAATTGACTCCAGATTTCTCTCTAGCATCATAGTTCAAGCAAGCTCACAGATTTGTTAACAACAAAACAATTCTTACAAAGAAGCAAAGAGAGGCACAGTGGTAGTTGATAGCCAATAATCTCAATTTCAACCTCCCTATTAAGCTTGATCAAGGTAATTTTACTTTTTGGAAGACTCTGAATTCTTCCAGTAATAAGAGCTTTTGACTTAGAGAGTTATATTTTTGGCTCAACAAGATGCCCTAACAAGTTCATTGAAGTTCAAGATGATTCAAGATAGATAGTTCATGAATACAATGATGAATACCTAGTTTGGAAAAAGATTGATCAATTACTAGTTAGTTGGTTGGTTTATACTCTAAATTAATCAATTTTAGGGCAGGTCACTCAATGTGTGATAGCATGTAAGCTATGGACAATAATTGATAAGCTTTTTGCTCAACATTCAATGGCTAGAGTAATGCACCTTAGAGGTCAATTGCAGATGTTGAAAAATGGTGCAATGAGTGTGTCTGATTATATAGTTAAAATGAAGAGCATAGCTAACTTTTTAATGGAAGCTGGGCAAGTAATCACAGAATATGATCTTATGTCATATATTTTAGGAGGATTAGATTCTGAATACAATCATGTTATGGTAACAATTACATCCAAGTAAGGAGAAATTTCTCTTTAAGAAGCTCAATTCTTACTCATGAGTTATGAGTCAAGAATTGAGCAACAGAACTCAACTGCTATGATAGACATTACCAATGCCTCAGCCAATGTTAGTGTTAAATGTGGTACGAAGATGAACTAATTTGGGCATTAGCAAAAGGGTTTTCAGGGTTTTCCAGCAAATCAATTCTAACAAAACAGAGGAAGAGCTAGAGGTAAAAGAGACAAATTGATGAGTCCTTTGTTCTTATACAACTAGGTAGCCTGCCTGGCAACCCCACCTTGATCTTCCAGTCGGAATTTGTTCCAGCTAAAAAAATTTCGTGAAGCTAAGCTTTTTACTTATTTACGAAAACCTTTTTAAAAACTCTTAGAATTTACTTTTCAAACAAAAGCGGATGGAATTTTTTTTTCTTTTTAAAGTACATTTGTAAAACAGAATTATAAAAAAGAAAAAATCTGACAGTACAATGATAGTTTTTCTAAAATTTTAACACTTAAAAATATCATAGAAAACCTATGTACTTCTAAAAATCACATTATCTCAACTTCTGAGGCCCTTTTTTTTCTTTTTCACAAACAACCACAAATATGCTTTTAAATTTAAAGACAACTTGAAGATCAACTATTTATACAAAATCTAATGCATGCAAGATTTTAAAACATATTTATAAAAGTATAATTGTACATAACTTCTAAAATAATATTTATAAAACTTGTATCAAATCTAAAAATTTATGCATGTACATGTTATTTCAAAATGACCTAGTGCAGTAGCGTCATGTCTTTAGCCCACCTATGTGTTCGATGAAGTTCCTTCTGTTTGATGACTCGTACCTGCAAAATTGGGGAACTCTCACCATGTGTAGTCCCAGATGCGGGAAACTCTAGGATCGCGATTCCTCCCTAATATCAGGTAGATCTACACTACTCTATACATACAGAGGGCGACACATTGATTTATGCCCCCCAAGTTAGTGACTCCCCCTATTTGGCCATACACGGATAGGGTACTTTGGCTGAGTGTAACAGAGAATTAGGGAAAACCAAAGATATATAAAATCTTTTCAATATGTTTAAAACTTACGCTGGAAACTTTTATATTCACTTAGCATGAAAGTATATTGATTTAGCTCGTAAATGTTTCGTTCTCTACTTTATAGTTTATAACTAAAATACTTCATTTCTAAGGTAAAAACCTAAAACTTTCGAAATGCTAGTATGTCTTTTATTACTTTCAAACTTTCAAACTTTACTTTATTTAAAAAATAAGTACATTGATACCATATATTTAAGAAACTATAAATGCATTATGATAAACACAATAACATGCTAAAGCTTGCTCGATAAAGCGTAATAATTGAATATTAGCATAATATCGCATTTACAACTATTCAATTGATAAAATGCATCAAAACTTTATAAAATCCATACTCACTACTTGCTTCCCAATATAATAACCACTATTTCATGCCTTCCTTCAGTTCGTCGCTTCACCTATATTTTAATACAAGCGCAATCTCCACTTAACATTTATATACACATTAACATATAAACTTCTAACTACGCAATGACATTGAAATACTCTTTTTTATGTCATAGCGAACCCTAATTACTTGTATATGCATTCCATTCAAATTTCCCAACATTTAAACATGTAAAACATTTTAATTAAGGTACAAATTTCACATCAATGCATTAAACACATTTTTGGACCATTTTAACCTTGGTTGACCGAATTCACACTAAGCTTTACACTATCAATCATATTCAATTTTTCTCATCGCAAATACATTCAAACACGTGTTTAGAGATGTATAATTAAGTCAAACTCTTCAAAACACCAAATTTGCACAATAATTCAAGCTTGGCCGAACCTATACCTTTTAGCATCTAATGAATTTCTTTCCAATTTTATGTTAATTCCATCATCTAAATAACTCATAAAATCATACAGAACACTCAAAAATAAATATCCATCATTCTAACCCTGTCATGGCTAAATACATAGTAATTTTCATACCAAATTTTTACTTCTCATTTTAACATCAAAACTCAATATTCTAACACATTTGCATACATGAAAATTATTCAAATAAAATGAACTCAAGTTAGACAATTTTTATCACATTTTGCCCGAATACTATATGCACAAAATCACCAACATTCCTTCAAGATTTCACACTTGAATGCACATCATAATTTCATCATTTTTCATATTAAAACAACAAAACTCATATTGAACAATTAAAACATATCTTAGCCGTGACTAACTCTAGCACAACACCGAATTTTCATCAAATTTTTCACTTATATTTACATCAAATCCACATGCAACTCAATCTTCACACTATTGAGGTTTCAAATCATAAAACCCTTACATAATATCATAAACAGTTAAACACTCCATAGATTCAACCAATTTACATAAATAATATCATAAAAACTAAATTCTTACCTCTTGGAACCAACTTAATATGGATGAACCTTGATCCTAGAGTTGCATGCAACTTTTTTTGATATGAGAATCACTCAAAATCACTTTAAAACCCTTTGTACAGCATGCTGTCCTCCTGGTCGACAATCATTCTTCCTCTCTTGGTCGAGAGCTTTTTCTTCTCTTACAAAAATATGTTGCTTTTGATTGATTCTTTCATTCAACACTCCATTTTAACCTCAAATCACCAACACAAACTACTGCACTCAAGTTTCTCTTCTCGATAGCTTACTCCCTCTCAAGACATAGAGTTTCTCATTCTTTCTTTGCAAAGTGAATTACTTCTTTGGTTTCACTCACTTAATGTATACTTTATATACTTTTTATGGTTTCATGTCATTTGTCACCAAACTCCTTTCAATTGATAACATTTGTCATCAACCTCTCTTGCATGTCTTACAATGTCCTCTTTTATGCATCCATTCACGCCACTTGTCAAGCATGCATTCATTCCACTTGTTACTTTTCATATATTCTCCCATTTCGATTCCATATTGGAAATAATTTTCAGTCCATCCGAGAATTCTATTATAACTCAATTTCACATCCAAAAATTCTACTTGAATTCAATTTTATATCTGCACATTCTAAATTATTTCATTACTCCCTAAATACTAGATACGGTACTACAATCGAAAAGAGTATTTTCGTTTGATAAACTTTGGATCACTTATAACTTATCCGAATGAATTTATTTTTTATTTGTTTCAATTTCCTTTAACTCTAATACTAATTTTAAAGCTTTTGATTTACGAGGTTTGTTTTCTAAAAATTACTATTCATACGAATATTTTTCATCCGAAAATACTATTCAACGTAAAAATAAAGTATTTTTCATAAAACGAAATTTTGGGTTTTACACAGATCAAACAAAGTTAATATGTCAACTCTGTAGCAAGCCAGGTCATGTCTCTGCAATTTGCTACCGTAGGTTTGATCAAACTTTTGGTGGAAATTTTGGATAGAACTTCACACAACAACTACAAGGAAATGTAGCATAGCATGTTGAACCTTTGTTTTCTAGAGCACAATAAAGTTATAGTGGCATGCTATTGCTGAACTATAACAATCCAAGTAATTCAAGCATTGCCTTTTTTTCAAGTGTTGCCGATCTTAGTTGGTACATGGATAGCGGAGCAACTAATCACATTACCTCAGACTTTAACAACCTGTCACTCAATAGAGAATACAAAGGAGGAGATCGTTTGGCGATAGGTAGTGGTCAAACTTTATCCATTTCTCACATTGACCATTCACTTATTTCATCAAATATTACACCTAACACTGCTATTAAATTGAGGAACATCTTGTTGTTCCCTAAGATTACTAAGAGTTTACTTAGTATTGCTCAACTAACCAAGGATAACAATGTAGTTGTTGAATTTAATCAAAATCTGTGCTCTGTTAAGGACAAAGCAATGAATAAGGTCTTGTTTCAAGGGTTCCTAAGCAATGGCCTATACAAGCTCTCCCTCCCAATGTTGAGAGATCAATGCAGGTCTTCTAGTAATACGTTACAAACTGCTTTCAATGTTTCTAATAGCAGTGCTAGTACTAAACAAAATAATGTTGGATCTCTTGAATGTCATACTTTTGAGATTAGTAAGTTTACTTTTTGTTTGCTAAAAGCTCCTAAGGATTTGCTATATAGATTGTGGCATCATAAACTTGGTCATCCCTCTTTGTCAATATTAAAATGATGATTCTTTAAAGGTTTCTAGTTTTGATACTACTACTAATGTGTTTTGTGATGCTTGTAAGCTAAGAAAAGTACATAAACTTCCTTTTTTTAGGTCTGATCATGTCACACAAACACCACTTAAGTTGATTTCTACTGATGTATGAGGTCTTTCTTCATATCCATCAACCCAAGGTTATAAGTATTATCTTAGCTTGGTTGATTGGTATACAAGATTTTGTTGGATTTACCTATGCCTCATAAAGCTCAAGTTAAGGATATATTCCCAAGCTTGTGGGATCATTTATAGACTCTATTGTCCATATGTTAATGAACAAAATATTACAGTTGAAAGGAATCATAGACACATAGTTGAGGTAGGTCTTACCCTTTTAGCTCAAGCTAATCTACCTTTATCCATGTGGTGGAAGTCTTTTCATATTGCTGTCTATCTCATAAATAGATTTTTCACTCCAGTTTTAGATGGCAAGTTTCCTCTTTGGTGTGCTTTTAACCAAGAACCTAACTACTCAGACTTAAAAGTATTTGGATGTTCTTACTTTGTTTATCTTAGACACTATAACAAGCATAAGTTTGGATTTCATTCTTCTAAATAATATTTGTACATAGGTTATTGTGATCACATTAAAGGGTATAGATGCTTACATCCCTCAAGTCGAATCTATACTACTCGACATGCTCTTTTCAATGAAATTGAGCTCTCATTTAATAACTTGTTTTCAACAAATCATGCCAACAAAAATTGTTTCATAAATTCATCAAAACCTGTCATTCTGATATCTTCCTATATTTATTCTAAATCAGCAGATACTTTACTTTTTAAATCTACCAAACCATCTCATCAAACTTAAAATCAATTACAATCCAACATCCAACATCCAACATTCTTAATATCAACAAACCTACACCTAACTCAGTCCATCCCATGACAACAAGGTCAAAACTAGACATCTATAAGCCTAAAGCTTATCATGTCCAACCCTATCCAAACTATATGCCTCAAAATGCTTAAGAAACTATGAATATTCCTACTTGGAAAAATGTCACGAAGGCTGAATATTTTGCCTTCCAAAGGAATAATACTTGGTCTCTAGTGCCTTACAAAGAAGATATTAATGTCATTGTGAGTAAATGAGTTTTTAGAATCAAGTATAAAACTGATGGAAGTAGTGAAAGGTACAAAGCAAAGTTTGTAGCTAAAGGTTTTAACCAAACTGTTGGGTTGGCTTATGTTGAAATCTTTAGTCCTGTAGTAAACACAGCTACCATAAGAGTCATTTTAACTTTGGCAGTCGCAAACAATTGGGATATTCAACAAGTAAATGTCAACAATGCCTTTTTTAAATGGTGAATTAAAGGAAGAGGTCTATATATCACAACCAGATGAGTTAGTCCTATAGCCTCTTCATTTGTTTGTAAACTTCACAAATCTTTGTATGGTTTAAGGCTACCCTCGTACATGGTATGAGAAACTGAAAACAGCACTGTTGTAGAAAGGTTTTCATAATTCTCGGGCTGATTCATCATTGTTTACGTATAAAACTGCCACGTCTTTGTTGTTCTAGTTTTGGTTTATGTTGATGATATATCAATTACTGGTAGTGATAAGACATTAATTACTTAGCTCATTCATGATCTTAACACACATTTCTCTCTTAAATCTCTTGACTTAGTGAACTATTTTCTTGGATTTGAAATTCTTAAAACTTCAAGTGTTTTGTTTTTAACACAGTCTAAGTATGTTTGGGATTTACTGGTTAAAACAAACATCACTGAATGCAGACCTTATGAAACTTCTTTGGCACCTAGTAGTAAACTCTCAGCAAGAGATGGTGAACGTTTTATTGATGGTACACTTTATTGTAGTGTTGCTGGGGCCTTACAATATCTCACATTGTCCCGACCTGATCTAGCCTACTCTGTGCATAAACTAAGTCAATTTTTGTGCTCTCTTAGTCATGTTCCTTAGACTGTAGTAAAGAGAGTATTGCACTATATGAAAGGCACTCTTCATGCTGGTCTAAGTTTTACACTGGTCTCTAATCTTGCTTTAGAAGGGTATGCAGATGCTGATTGGGTTAGTAGTGTTGATGATAGAAAATCAACAGGTGGTTACTGTATGTGCATGGGGGGTAATCTTACTAGTTGATCATCCATCCAAAAAACAAAGTGTAGTGGCGCGTTCTAGTACTAAAGCTGAGTATAGAGCTCTTGTCTTAGCTATTACTAATCTTCTTTGGCTGCAAAACCTATTTAAAGAACTGTATGTTTCTCTTCCATGTTCTCCTCTGTTGTGGTGTGACAACTTAAGTGCCAAAGCACTAGCTCACAACCCAGTTTTCCATGTATGCACTAAGTATATAGAAATTGACCTCCATTTGCTTCGAGATGTGGTGCTCCATAATCAAGTTGATATCAGGTTTGCTCCCATTACTACTCAGGTTGCTAATGTTTTTACCAAATCCCTTTCTATTCCTCGTTTTAGACTTCTTTCTTCTAAGTTGATTACTGATTCGCTTCAGTTTCGTTTGAGGGGGGTTCACCTAGTGAACACAAAGATGAAGTAGATGCAGGAAGTGGTGACCGGTTCTCTAAGACCAAGATCAAACTCACTAATCTCAATCAGTTTAGTTTAAGGGAAGGTTAATTAAGAATTGGTTACTTAGGTGTTCGCTCATAATTGGTTAGTTGTAGTCTTATTATGTATCTGATCAATAAACAGTTATAGTAGTTATATTTAGCTCAATATATATACTACAATGTACTTGTATCATTTGATGCAGAAAAATGAAATTAGAAAAGAAAATGAGACACAGGGGTTTCTCTCTTTCTTGAACCCTAAAATCTATCTTGTTCATCTTTCTCAAATCTATTCTACGGTTCATAAAAATTTTCATTTAGTACACAAAGTAACGTTATTCTATCCAAAAATATATTCTTTGTGGAGTATCAATGAATAAAAGAAATAGTTGTTCAAAAGTAGAGTTCTTGGTGAGTACTTTTTGATCAACACCTTGCCGATCTGAGAACCCTTATATTAGAGATCTTATAGAGACCAAACAAGTTACCCAGTCGACTTGGCCTAACTCACATGCACCTTTTTTTTTTTTTCTTTTAAGATCTACGACACCAAAATAACGTTATTATTCACATTCCCTCCTAATACTTGTGAGTCTCCTAAGACCTTGACTGTACACATCTCCTTCCACCGCAGCCATCAGGGGTTTAAACCCTACCCAAGTATTTTACAAACCTTATGTATTTTTCAATATAATATAGATATTCATAATGTGAAAATGGTGATTTATACTAATAAGTCGTGACAAAACTTTAATAATGATATAATGGGAGTTATCGCCCTTAAAATAATAATTTAACTCCATAGGTTCCTATAAAATTTTGATCCGTTTTGTATCCTTTTTTTTTAAAAAAAAGAAAATTAAAATTATTATATGCGTCATATATTTTTTTTGGAGTGGGGGGAGTATTCGGGTGTTGAGTTAGAAAAATATTTGGTAATTAGAAAAAATTAAAAAGAAAGAGATTAATTAAAGAGTCGAGATTTAAGATTGAAGAGAGAGAGAGAGAGAGAGAGAGAGAGCATGGATTACAGCGTACCGGTGCGCACTTTTGTCAAAGCGGCGCAGCTTTGGGTCACGTGCAATGGTCAGTGAAAGCACATGTCAAGGGACAAAGAGATTTGAAATTTCTAATCAAAGCCCGCTGATGTCGCCTTTTTTATTTATTTTTTAATAAAATAATCAACAGTTTGGTTTGACTTATCTGCCCCTGTGGACCACCCCTTATCCACAACCCACTTTAACTACCTCTAGTAACTTCCCTTCTCCACTCTTTTAATGCACCGCTCTGTCCTCCTGCTACAACACCTATCAATCTGCCACTGCCTTTTGTACCCTCGTAGATTGGTTATTACAGTTAGCTTTGGTTGAAAATTTTTTCATTATAATTCCCTACCTACGTTTGTTTGTAAATTACCCTTTTTTTAATGCACGTAGTTATTCATTAATAAAATTAGATATAAAAATGATTATATCTAATAATATATCATTAATAAATAATTTTATCCGATCAATAAAATAACTCAATCTTTATCAATAATTATTCATGTAAAAAGTTAAGGTTACTTATTAGTAGATTAATTTTGAAACATCACCATGGTTAGTATGACTTGAAGTTAAAATATTATTAGAATGAATGAACGTCTCTTCCTACCAAATCACGTTAGACAACAAAAATATTCGGACATTTTTTTAATCCATTTTTCTCTTTAAAGCTTAAAAACAGATGTATATAAAATTGTTTGTTTACCTGCTTTTACTAAACCTTGACTACCTATGTTAATCTATTAAAACCTTGATGTGAGCATTAGGGATGACAAAAATTCTCTACCCGACCTAAATCAACAAGATCCTGATTCATTTGAAAGGAGTTTGGAACATTGAAAGCAGGTTTTGTTTGGGTTTACACAAAAGATTGACCCGATTTGTAATTGTATCGAATTTGGATTAAGTTTTTTTTTTACCTAACTCGACTTGATTTTTAGGTTTATTATTATTTTTTAAACACTAATATTATTGTTTTATAACATTACTATTATAATTACAATTTATTTCTTTGTATAGTGAATTATTATTTTGTTCATTTAATTTTATTCTTAGAAGTTTGTGTTTGAAACAAACTATACTTAGAGATAACTTATGCTTAAATGAAATTTTGAATGATTGTTTTAATAGATTGGCAATATTGTATTAAAGTTATTTTAGTGTCTGTACTTTATGTTTAAATATATGGTTCATAGTTTTTAATTAGTTTCAATTGAATTTAAATTTATATGTGAATATAAACATATAAGTTAAACTTTTAAGTGTATTTTTTTTTAACTTCAGCATATGTTTTAAATATAATAATATCCTTAAATTTTAATGTTTATTTACAGTCAAGTGAATAAATTTACATTTAAGTGTGTGAAAATAATAAATCAAATAAAAAAGAGTTGGGTACGAGGCACCCCACCCCAAATGGGGTTAGCCTCAAGTGAAAATTGAAAACCTGACTGAATCATGTATCAGGCTTGGGTTACCCCACTCAAAACACGTTTTCGACCCACTGCCATTCGTAGATGTGACCAAGTTTAAGTTGATTAGTAACTAGTTATCCATATATATATATATATAATTTTTAATATGACATCAATCAAATTAGGGTTTATCATGAGTTATTGAGATAAACCATTATAAGTACGATTTAAAATATGATTTTTATTATAAGAGAGGGATCTTTACGCACTTTGTGATTAAATGGATAAATGTGATACTTAAACTTTTGTCATAAAAGTGAAAGAAAAATTCACGATCTTATCAATAAAATTTTGAAATTTTAGTAATTTTGTTAAAATAACTTTTATGAATGTTAAATATAGTTACGTGTCTATATTATTTCCATTTTTAGTTGTTATGCAAATAAAATGATTAAATAATATAGTTATGTGACTATATTGTTTTCCATTTTTAGTAATTACGTAAATAAAATGATAAAATAAATAAGGAAAATTTATCATCATTCGATACAGCATGATAACAAAGAGCATACATTCAATTTATTAATTTTCTACATAATAATAATGCATAACATAAGAGAAAATGTCATCAGATGACATTTTTAAATATTTGATTGACAATCTTATCCCATTTTAATAAAATTAACAATTAAGTCTCAAGCCTGTTTTTTTTTTTTACATAAATACCATTGATAAAACTAGTGAAAGGGCTACATTTTTTAAAAAATGAGTCAATTGTTACATTTATTGTTAGGATATTTTGGTATTTTTACATATGATTTAGGACTCAATTGTTATATTTTTTGAAAAATAACATAAATGTTAAGTCATTAATATAACATACTATTTTTGTACTTATCCCCCATAATAATAATAATAATAATAATAATAATAATAATAATAATAATAATAAGGGAGATTTTTAAACTAACCTAAAGTTTGACCCATGTATTTGGGCAATTAAAAGAAAAAGAAAAACTCATTTAACATTATAAGGGAGACTCCAGACACCATAAGGTTTGACCCAACACTAATTAAAACACATTGAAGAGATGAATAATTTAGGTAAAAACCATCTAATCATTGTTTGATTTTGATTTTATTTTTATTTTTATTTACTTATATAATAAGGTAAAAAGTCAGCTTACTTGTTTTACCATCATCAAATCAATATTTTTTCAGACAAAGAGCTCATAGTATTCTGATGTTTATCAAAATTAAAAATTAAAAATTAATTTTGAAGAAAATTCAAATTTGAGAGAATTTTAAAAATTCTCTAATAAAAATATAAATTGTATTCAACGAAACATATGAAATTCTATAAATAAATAAATACTTATCAACAACATAATCAATTATAACTCGTGATGATATTTTAACTTTCCTATAAAAGTTAACCTACACGAACTAAATCATAAGAGTGCAAATTCTCATTTCCTATAATTCATAATTATTCTTGTATTTCATTATTTACCAAGTGACTTAAAATGGATTAACATTTGGTTCTTTTTTACATTACCTGAACATAGTTTGGCTATTCATCATTATTATTTTGGTTCAACTAACATCTTCCCTAGAGTTGTTCTTTTTATAGTGAATTACATGTTATGGTCAATTGGCCATGACAATAATTGAGCCCCTAGATTTTAGCTCATGTAATGGTTGTTGGCTCAATGCACATAATGAATGTGAAGTGATCAAATATTTATGATGAATATGAAATTCATCAAATTGTTTGTATTTTATTCATCAAATGTTTTTAGTAAAAATGTTTAAGGTTGCTGGCGCCAGCAGCCGCCCATGCCTCATTTGTTAGAAGCATGTGTTCAACACCCTTTCCCTCGTATCCAAATTTCCTATATATATATATATATAATATTATCATACTTATATCTATACTAATATTTGGTCTCCCATCATTGTATGTGAGTTGATCTCTCACCTTCGTATGGGTTTCCTCCCGTCTCCGTGTGGGTGGTTTCTTTCTCATTAGGAGTGGTCATCCGGGCCGTATCATTCGTGTTCTATCTCGGTTGGTCCCGATCAGTCCTAAGTCTGTCCCAGTTACAGTTCATGTACTAAAAAAAAAAATGTTTTTAGTAAAAATTAATTTAAATTTATTAGAATAGATGTAATTATGTATATAAAGAATTGAAGGATAGACCATGTCATTAATTGGCTTCCATCCACAATTCTACATGCATTTGCCACCGATGTATAGTTTAAAGTGTCCAAGTAAA
Source organism: Dimocarpus longan (assembly GCA_022984855.1). Lineage (NCBI taxonomy): Eukaryota > Viridiplantae > Streptophyta > Magnoliopsida > Sapindales > Sapindaceae > Dimocarpus > Dimocarpus longan. The sequence continues at coordinate 4,708,956 of CM041026.1, forward strand.
AAGTAAAGCATTTTTTAATCCATCACTTGAGCCAAGAAATGAACTTTCTTTTTTGAGGAAAGAAACACGAAAACAGTGACAATAATTATAATTTGAGGAAATCCATTTTATTTTTATATTTTTTAAAATTAACTTTAAAAGCAATAATTCTTTCCAGATCAATTACACAATCTTATATCTACTCTTATAAATAGAGGATATATGTGCTTCACGAGATGAAAAACTTCTATGCATACTAATAAACATGCCTAGTTTGACGCTAACTCCAATTATTCATAGTAATTTTTTTTTTTTAATTTTTTATTATGCAAGTTGTAATTTATTGGATTTTTGTTAGTAATTTTGAAATTATTATATAATAAATATCAACACAACATATCGCATGCAATATATATGTTTTTTCTAATTTTGAATATTCGTGATAATTTAGCTAAATCCTTATATATACATTTAAAATTTGTTGCTAGATCGAGATCTAACGCTAACGTAGATCTTTTATGTCAACAGAGATCCTAAATGATCTACCATAATAGTCATTGTCATGATGTCTTTTCTTTTAATTTTCTATAATGTAATTGATGTAAAGTTAAGATATCTATCTATTTAATAATAAAGTATCCAATTTCGAAGGGTAAATAAAATGAAGAATATTTTTATAGAGGAATTGATTCCATCATAAAATTATAGATTAAAACCTCAAAACCATAATTCGTTTGGAAAGGATCAAAGGGCTATATAGTAATTTACTCACCAACCAAGAAATGAATTGTGGAAGCTAACTACATGCTAAAAAATGATTCATTATAATTCTTGGTATCGTAGATGTTATCACACCGACAACCTATTCAAGTTAAAGAAATGGTTTGATTTGACATTAATGGTGAACTTTTATAATTTCGCTTTGGGAGGGATTATTTATTAATTCCATCTAGTCATTTATAAATTGGTTAGTTTTTAGATATTGGTAGATAGAAGGGAATTTGACTACAACCAAATACACAGTGACTGCATCACCTAACATTTTAACTCTTGAAAAATTCTTCTAAAAAAACTCTTAAATTAAAAGTATCACTAAATTGGCATCCTTTAACAACAAATGAATAGACAATCATCTAGAATGATTTGATTGTTTATTCAATTTAGCAATAATTAAATTTGAAAGCAATATATAAAGGAAAAACAACAAGTGAATAGTTAATAATAAAGTTTAACTATTTTTTAGGGTCATATATCATTTCTTAATAGGGGTGATTATCTTTTTTTAGTTTTAAAAATATGAGTTCAAGCCGCAGTATCACGTCCTTTCTTTAAAACCTAAAAAATGGGTGTAAGGTTTTTCTTTTTTTTGATAAAAATGATTATTTTTTTATTATGAATATAATCGTCTGAATTTATCATTCTTTCTAGCAGAAGTCGTCATTTTCGTCATCAACCAAATAGAGCCAAGGACCCGCGTCGGTGTTTATTAAAAAAACAAAAAAATCCTCAATTTCATTAAGGAGAAAAGAGGAAGATTTTTTGTTTCTCTTCCTACTTTCACACTTCCCTATAAAAACAGAAGCAACATATAGCCTATTAGCCTTTCACATCTCAAGCAAAGGCCATCAACCCTCATCAAATTTCGCTGTCCACGTGTCGATATATGATGAAAAATTGCCAGTACAATATATGCACGAGCGAGTACACCGAATAATTTCTTGATAGAACACAAGATTCTCTTCTATTTATACCGCACTTCAGAAACCAAGTTTTTCAACCAAACCCCTCTGTCTTTTTCTTCTCTTCCGTGTCTTTTTTCTCCTCTGCATTCACTGCCTCTCATTTTCTGGTTTTTCCCACTTGAGAGGGGTTTGATTTCTTGGCAGCCAAACACACCAATGGCCAAGTCTGTAGCCGTCTTCCTCCTGGCTCTTCTCGCCATCTCCATGCTCCAAACCATGGTAACATTTTCACTCCCCATAAAACACTTTTTCAGGCAATGCTTGTGACAAATGTGAGGGATGATAAGTAACTAATTTCTTTCTTCTCTTTTTTGTTTCTTTTAAGGTCATGGCTTCTCATGGCCACGGAGGTCACCACTACGATCAGGTGCTTATCATTAAAATCTCTGTACTTTTGTTTACATGTTGAAAATGTAGCTGCATGTGTCATTAATGTGGGTGGTTGAACCTGTTGGATGTTGATGAATTATTTATAACAATGTTGATGGATTTTGTGATTTCAGAGACGTTATGGACCTGGAAGTCTCAAAAGCTATCGTAAGTACTTCTGCTCTCAACTTGTTTACCATCACCATTTTTGTTTCTTCTTCATCATATAATTGTTATAAAAAATTGTATTACGATTTACAAAGTCTGTGTCTCAAGACACTTTTAAATAGTTGCATTTTTGTAGTTTATTAAAGAGAATCTCCCTCTTTAGTTATGTATAATTGCATGTATTGTGAAATGTTTTAGAAAATGACTATTCTGCCCCTGCAAGAGCATGTAATGGTAGAATGGCCGAAAATTGGAGAATTTTTTAAAAGAAGATTTGAAAGATGAAAGTGATTTGTTTATTTCGACTGGGGGAATGAGATTTGAATAAAAATGACAAGTGTTGTTACTATCATGCTATGTTGCTGTCTATAGATCTAGATGACTTTGGTTAGAGACTTTTATTTATATTTTTATAAGGGTCAAATATGTGGGTTGTTTTGTAAATATCCTTTGAAAGACCAATTTTACGACAGTTGTGTGCGGTCAAAACTCATTGAAAGCAACGCTGGATTGAATAAATTTTGACCAACAATAATAAATAAGACTTGGAAACTATTTTTTTTTTTTTTAATATTTATTGAGTAATTTTTATTGTTATCTTGCTTGGTGGGTGTTGAATGGGTAAATAAATGAGCAGAATGTGGAGGAGAGTGCAATAGAAGATGTGGACAAACTCAGTACCACAAGGCCTGCATTACATTCTGTAACAAATGCTGCAGAAAGTGTCTATGCGTGCCTCCAGGGTATTATGGGAATAAACAAGTTTGCCCTTGCTACAACAACTGGAAGACCAAGGAAGGAGGCCCCAAGTGCCCTTAATTTCCTCATCTCTTTCCTAAATTGCCCCTTCCATTATATTTTATCTATCTTTCACTGACTAATATGCGTACTGCTACCGCCCTTAAAATCAATCATGTTGATGGGCTTGTTTTTGTTGGGTTTGTTATTGTTTTTGATGTATGTGTCACTCCATGAGGACTTTGGTTTCCTCTAAATGAGAGTGGCTGGTTTCTTATATTATCATCAATGAAATCCGTTTTCTATTAAAGCATTGTTATAATATTTGTAGATCTTTTTCTATTCAAGTGTCATGAGTTCCCATTGGCTCATTAATTATCTTCAAAAATGAATGTTGGATAGGGACAAAATTAACAAGATTTGTTCATACAGGCCTTAAATGCCATATCTAGCAAAGAGAACACTTTCAAAGCAATACCAATTGATGTAAATTAAGGTGCATTCATTAATGCTTTCGTTGATAATATTTTAAGAGAAATCAAAATTTACGTTATAACGATATTATCGATCAAGTCTAATAACGTTTTAGAGGAAATAATTGAATTTCATTTCCTATAGTCTCTTACATTTGCAGTTGTTTGTCTTCTTTTTGCAAAGTTCTGGTCTAACTTTTGTCTATTGATGACTACCTAAGCCGTGGAGATCACATGAACGAGATTTATTCATACAAGCCTTTAAAGTCATACATTGAAAACACAGAAGTTAAAGAAAGAAAAAGCGATGCCAATTGATGTAAATATATGTATTGGAGAATGCTTTTGTTGAAAATATTTCTAAGTGAAATCAAAATTTACATTATGATATAGCTATGATAATGTTACTAAAACAAAATTCATCTATTTAATGTACGTTTAGGAGAATATTTCAAGAGAAAAGCTTAGTGCCTGCCTGATATTTGATATGCCTTTTAGTAATATCATGTAATTCTTAATAAAGTTAATTTGATTAGTAATTCATTTTATATAAAGTGATATGAGATGAAGACACAATCTTAGTTGGAAACATTAAAGGTTTCTCCCTCTCTCTCTTTTTTTTTTTTTTTTTTTTTTTAATTTTTTTATTTAGTTTTCATGTTATGTGTTGTCTTTGTTTTTTAAAGAAAAATTCAAACATAGATTCTAAATATAAAAGATGCTTCCAAATTTATCATAAAACCAACATAAATTTGCAACTTCAATTTGAGTCGACCAAAGCGTGAGCTTTTGCTATACCCTACCTGCATGTGCCCGGAAGTTAAGGACGAAAAGCAAAATTCATGATAAGTGAAACATGGAGCCAAGCAATTATCATGAGCATAGAAGTAGGGCTACCCTCATTCTGCTTTTTATTAATTTTTGGGTGCCAATAGGGAGGCATTGTGGGGGCAAATGAGCGAGAAAATTTATTAATTTTTGGGTGTCAACAGAGAGGGATTGTGGTGGCAAATGAGGGGGAAAATCTTATATGCATGTTGTGTTCATGTGATATGCATCATCTATCGATAACGTGATACATCATTTAATTTTTTAAATAAAAATTAATATTAATCTCCTTTCTTTTTTATGAAAAAATATTCATTTAAAAAGTTATATTACGTATCACATTATTATTAAAAAATCATATCAACATTAAATTTTATTTAAAAAATTATGTAACTTATCACCGTATTATTGACATATCACGTTAATATCAACATATCACACTGACTTAACATCCTATCGAAAATTTTCTCCGATGGATCAGCAGAACTTTTATTACTACCTGTGATTTCAATTAATTCTGAGCATGTCCTAGTAACTAGGATTGAATTTCACCTTGCACCAGCACCACTCTCTCTTTCGTTGGGATCTTCATATCTTCTTAACCTTACAAAAAGCACATGATTCCGCAAACAAAAATCTGGGTTTTTTAGACTTGTGATTATTTTTAAGAATGATTTGCATAGTATTCCATCTGCACGAGTACATAGATATTTTATCATTTTGTTAATTATTTTATCTAATAAAAAATATTTTCATATTTACATATACTTAAATCTCAAATTTATATCCTAACTTGTGATCTGATAGTTTTATTGTGCTGTTACGTAGTTCCATATTAATTTCACGTGTCATGTATAATTAATTCAATGAAATTAAAATTGTCACAAACAAGTTGGATTCCTAACATTATTGTAATTCGATCTAATATGATTTTGTCACATACATCAAGTGAGAGAAAAACAAAGTTATATAAAAACCAACTTACTAACTTATTTTGCAAATTCAGATCATATATATAACATATTATGAATATTTAAAAACACAAGACTTTAATTTTGTTTTTCTCTCACATCTTGTTCGTGCATCGAAATGTGATTGATAAATCCCATCAGAAAACAAATATAGTGCATGTAATGCATCCTAAAATTTCTTTACATTCTGACATCCTACCTCAAGAATCCTTGAAATTTGGATCTTGTTTCCCATGCTTATATTCAAAAACTTCAGTCACACAGGTTGAAGGGCACAATATGAACAATAGTGCAGAACAATTGAGTCGGCCCTCTTTTGGATCCTGGCCCATAATTGTTCAACTCTACCTAGGCCACATGAGCCTATCACTTATGGTCATTTCAATCCAACAATTTGTCTACCATTTAGGTTCATTTCAATACTAGATTTTCCCTAATTACATTCAGTTTCATTGTTCAAACTGCTTAAAACTTCCCACTTCCAGAATTCCAAATAGAGTTTTGTATGGATAAATGCAGGGTTTTGATTCTAAAATCAAAGAATCAGTTCTCAAATATTACAGAATTATTATTTAAGGTTTGACTACCTTATTAATCGGGTAAAGTTATTTGTTAATAACAATCTTTGAATATTTTCAATAACTATCATTACAACAAATTCAAAGATTGTTATTGATAGATAATCTTATCCAACCAAATAAATTAGCAAAACCCCTTTAATAAAACTGTACATGGCATCTCTGATTTAATAAAAATTACTTTAACCTATAGTTGTGCATAATATACTGTAATGTAATGTAAAAATAGAAATAAAACTGCAAAAGATTATAAAACGAATAGGTTGTGTAGCTCAGCTACATTTCATTACCTACAAGCCAGACAAGTTTCACACAACCATCGAGTCTAGACAACACAAGCAAAAGAGTTCAAACAGAGTACACATAAAAGCAAGGGAGCATGAACATATATGTTCAAACATGGATACTTCTGCTGTTGGCATTATACTTGAATCCATCAAATTTTCACATCGATTTTGAGGAATAAAACTAATGCTTTCCAAATCTGTACCTTTTTTTTTTTTTTTTTTTTTACTATTTTGCATATCCTTTCTTAATTCAAATAGTATATTTCTTTTTTTTTTTCTTTGTCATTATTATATATATGGGGTAAAAGTTCAAATTCTTTGTCCCAGTCGTGGGAGTACATATATTCTAGTAGTGAGATTATTAGTGTCTGGATTTCCCTTTGTAGTGCTTAAATTCAGTTAATTCTAACTGGCTTTTTATTAATTGGAAGTTGGAATTCAAAAATCATCTATTTAGAGTTTTGACAGGAGTATATATTGAAAGTTCATTATTGATAGATTAAAGATAAAAAAAGAAAATAAATTTATTAAAAAATACTTGTTATTTAAAATGATCACGCGTAAAAATGCTTTTTCAAAATTTACGAAGTACAATCAACTTGTAAAACCCAAAAAGCTTTTACAAATAGTCATTTTTCTTTAAATGTAGGGATAAATCTAAATTCCTCCCGATAGTTTGATATAACAACCAAAAAAACTCTCTAACTTAAAAAGATGCTAAGGATCCCTTATAACTTAACAAAATAGTAAAAAATCCCTTATTATTTATCAAAATAGCTAAAAATACCTTCTGCTATTAACTTGAAAGTTAAAAGTCAGTGTTTGATCATTAACCAAGAAAGGTAAAATCGTCAATTCAATATAAAATAAGTTTAAAAAAAATTGAATAAATAGATGAGTGTCATATATACACAACATCTGATATCAACAGATTATATATTTTTAAAATAATTAAAAAAATTTAAAATAATACATTAATATTATTTTTTTAAAATTATGTCCACCATCTATCACAATGGACATAATTCACAAAAAAAAAAAAAAAAGAAGCTAAAAAATTATTAATATTTAAAAATAGAAAAGCTTAAAAAATTATTAATTTTTGTTTTAAAAAAATTATGTTTGGTCTCTTTTTTTCTCTCTCTTTTTCATCTCCTCTCTCCGACCTCTTCTTCTTCTTCTTCTTTATTCTTTCCCTTTTCTCATCTTTTCCTTTTATGTTCTTTATTTCTCCTTTGAAGCTTGGTTGGAAACTGGATCCAAATCGGAGTGGGTTTCCAACAATGGGTCTCCATCCTCAAATACCCATTCCGATTTGGGTTTTCAAGTTTGGTGTTTATCACTAAAGGTAGTTCTCTCTCTTTTCCATCTCTCTCTCTCTCTCGCGCGATTTCTTTCTCTTTTTTCTCCCTCAACTTCTCTCTCAACTTCTTTCTCTCTCGATTTCGAACTACCTAAGTTAACTTAGGTTCATTTCGGAATGAACCTAGGCTACCTATGTTTGTTTAAAGATCGTCTAGATCTAGGTTTCAGAACCTAGAAAACCATTTCTAGGTTTTGAAACCTATAAACAATTTTTATCTTTATTTGGTTGAAGATATCTTCAACCAGATAAAAATAATAAGTTTTTTCCTTTTTTTTTTTTTTTATATATATTTTTTAACTTTGCTTCAAAAAAATAATATTAAAGTTGTTCATGTTTGATGATGGTTACAAATTTGTGTTTATATTGATGATATTGATGATGTTGGCGAATGAGATGATGTTGATGATGGTGATGAATGCGATAATGTTGATGAATGGATAAGCAAAATTGAGAAGCAAAACTGAGTTAGAAGATAAGAAGTATGGACCCAAAGATGATAAAGAAGGGTAGCTGGTACGGGTAGCCATTCAGGTTGGGTGTTGGAGAAGAGAGCGAGGTGGAATCCAATATTCAAAATGGATCTCCACTATCTGTTGTTTTTTATGGATGGTGGAGATTCAATCTGAGAATTAGATCTTCGCCCCAAATTTTTTTAAGTTTTTTTTTTTTTTTTTTCAATTTTTTAAATTTTCTTTTTGATTTTTTTTTTTTTTTAAAATGATGTCCACCATTTGTCATGTTTGATAGACGGTGGAAATCTTATAGTATTTATTTCTTTTTTAATTTATTTTTATTAAATTATATATATTTTTATAGTTGAGAGGCAATTTTATCTTTCTAATGCACTGCTATTATAATGATATATTTTTCGATAACAGAAAGGAAAAAGTAGAATTATGACAAACTACCAGGGCTCCTTAACGATTTAGTCAAACATGGGGTCCATAGTATTATCCCTTAAATGTATCTATCAATTTTTCAATAAAAAAAAATAATAATAAAGATCAACAGTACATACTTAATTTGCTATATTAAGTGGGAAAACATTAAAAAATGTTTATGTTCTCAAAAAATTATATACACCATTTTCTTTGTTGGTCATATAATCAAAAACAGTAAATAAGCATTAGATTGTTGCTTAAAGGAATTTGAAACGAGAATTAATAAAAAATTTGTGGGTGCAAAACTATTTTGCAATTTTAAAAGGAAAATGAACAATTTTTTTTTTTTTTTGGTGGTATCCTTATGATTTTGATCAACTATAATAAATTTGTTGCATTGGAAAAGTCACAGTACAATAGCACAACAATTAGTTTAACTAAATTATATGCTTGATGTATAGAAGGAAACAACAGCAAGTCATTGTAAATAATTTATCATTAATGTAGATTAAGTCAATTGCCTAATTCTAAGAATTAGAATAATGTGTAAATAGCTGTCAATTAACTGTTGATTTAGGAATTACAGAATTAGCTATTAGCTATCAATTCTTAATTCTAGGAGTTAGTATTAATTTACAAGAGATTGATTCCATGATAATTGTATATATTTACCTCTTGGAATTAATAGAAAGTTGCCATTGCTCCAATATTCTTCATATGGTATCAGAGCAACGATCCTAAGCCAATCTTTCTTTTCCACTCTCCATTTTCCCTCACGCACAAACTCAGTTCAGCCACAAATACCTCTGTACACTTCTTCTTCTTCAAACAATGGCCTCACAAGATCACTGGCTGCCACCTCTCAACCAATTATTCCCAATCCCCACGAACCTAATCATCCTCTTATTGCCATAAACATCTCCTCCCATTCTCCCATAAAACTCACACCTACAAATTATTTATCATTGAAATTACAGTTTCATGCAACCTTAATTGGCTACAATCTTGAAGGATATATTGATGACTCAAGTAATGCACCATCTCCCACCATTAACCGCTGATGGCAAGGAGTCACCAAATCCAACATTCCAAACATGGCTTCGACAGGACAAATTAATCTTTAGCATCATGGTCGGATCATTGTCGGCTGCAATTGTTCCACTCTTAAACCGTGCTTCCATCTTTCTTGATGCCTGGATGATCCTTGAAAACACATATGCAAAGCCCACTCGTGGTCATATTAGGCAGATTAATGAACAACTAAAGAATCTAATCAAAGGCTCGTGTACCATTAGTGAATATATGCAATATATTCGAAGCCGTGCTGATGAGCTTGCAATTCTAGGCAAACCATATGATGAAGAGGACTTGATTGAAAAAGTCCTCGACGGTCTATATGAGGAATACAAATCCATTGTCGACGCCGTTAACACTCGAGATACAACCATCTCATTTGATGAGCTTTATGAAAAACTTCTGAACAAGGAAATGACATTGCGTCAATCCCAACCATCACAATCGGCCTCTCTTCTAGCAACAGTAAATCCAACCATCGTGAATCCTCGGAGCAAACCATGACGTCCTTCAATTAATTCATCAGCTCAATCATTACCAAACCAATGGTTGTCTTCAAACAATTCTTGGGCTGAAAGACCTTCACCACGTCCTTATCTTGGAACATGTCAAGCGTGCAAAATGCAAGGGCACACAGCCAAACGTTGCCCGCAATTCCAATTTATTTCGACTCAACCCAATTCAGGCTACTCATCAACAGTCCCACAGTCATCAGGTTTCAGACCAACAAATCCACATTCATCCTCTCATTGGCAACCTCGAGTCAACTATACAACAACTGGCATATCCAACACCCCATCATGGCTCCTTGATAGTGGCGCATCTCATCATGTCACCACCGACTTGAATAATCTCTCCCTTTATGCACAGTACGATGCTCATGATAATGTCATGATTGGCGATGGCCCGGGTCTTCAAATTACCCACACTGGTTCTACATTTCTTTCTTCCTCCACTCGTGATTTTAAATTACATAATGTTTTGTGTGTTCCTACCATGAAAAAGAATTTCATTTCCATTTTTCAAATATGTCTCACCAATAATGTTTCTATTGAATTTTTACCCTCTAGTTTTCTGGTGAAGGACCTAAGCGCGAGAGCAACACTTTTGAAAGGATCAACTAAAGATGGCGTGTATGAGTGGCCAATCGCTTCAACAAACAAATCTCCTCTTGTTCTCTTTTCTAGCGTCAAAACAACAACTGTCGCATGGCATAATCATCTAGGTCATCCTGCTTCTCCCATTTACAATCATGTCATCTCTAAATTTCAATTACCAGTTTCTGTCTCTGCAACAATTAACCATTGTAATGCTTGCAGCTATAATAAAAGTCATAAGCTTCAATTCTCTATGTCTTCTCTTGTTTCTACAAAACCTTTTGAAATAATTTTTTCTGATGTTTGGACATCTCCTGTGCATTCATATGATGAGTTGAAATACTATGTCATTTTTATTAATCACTTCACCAAATATAATTGGTATTATCCGCTTAGACGTAAATCCGATGTCTATGAAGTCTTCATCCGATTCAAAGCGCTTGTTGAAAATTATTTCAATCACAACATTAAAACCTTATACTATGATAATGGTGGAGAATATCAAGCTCTTGATTCATTTTTAACTACAAATGGCATCACTCATTTAACCACTCCACCACATACACCTGAACACAATGGATATTCTGAAAGACGACATCATCACATTATAGAAACTGGTCTCTCCCTACTCACACATGCATCCATTCCTCTCATCTACTGGAATCATGCCTTTGCTACTATTGTTTACCTTATAAATCGGCTTCCTACACCCACACTTAACATGTCCTCTCCGTTCGAGAAAATCTTTGGCACCACTCCCAACTACTCTAAACTTAAAATTTTTGGTTATCTGTGTTATCCATGGCTTCGACCATACAATAATCATAAACTTGAAGCCCGATCCATTCCCTGTGTCTTCCTTGGCTACTCTTCCACCCAAAGTGCATATCTGTGTCTTGATACCAACACATCTCGCCTTTATATTTCTCGTCATGTTAAATTCATTGAATCAATCTTTCCCTTCAAATCTACTTACACTCATCTCAGTCGTCATGAGTCAACCACCATTTCTCATTGGTTACCACCTGCCTACATAATTTCTATAGATACTCATTCTGCTACTACACTTAACATGTCATCGGTGGAAGGTCTCTCAAATGATGCCCCTGTATGAACGACACCAATACCAGAAAATCCCAACACCCTTAATCAATCTTCGATCGACCAATCCACATCCATTGATCCAACAACCACCACCAAAGACCAACCCCTGCTACGTTCTTCATCCATTCTCAACCCAACACAAAACCAAAACTTATCGCCCACTGCATCCAACCACCCAAACCCAACTAACACCTATTCCATGACCACAAGAGCTAAAAATCATATCCATAAACCAATTAAAAAGCTCAATCTCAATGCCTAACTCATTTCATCTGATGACTTAGAACCAACAACAGTCACCTAAGCCTTGAAAAGATATCAAATGGCGTCGTGCAATGTCTGAACAGTATGATGCTCTTGTTCGGAATGGTACATGGGAGCTTGTTCCACCCAATCAAGCCCATAATCTTGTCGGCTGTATGTGGATTTTTCGTACTAAACATTTCCCAGATGGTTCTATTGATAGGTACAAAGCACGTTTAGTAGCCAAGGGTTTCCATCAACGTCCAGGCATTGACTACCATGACACTTTCAGCCCAGTTATCAAACCAACAACAATTCACCTAATTCTAACTATTGCAATTAGTTATAGATGGACGTTACGCTAACTTGACATCAACAATGCTTTTCTACAAGGCCATCTCACTGAAGATGTCTTCATGATACAACCTCCAGGTTTTATTGATAAAGAATATCCAAATCATGTGTGCAAATTGCACAAAGCCATCTATGGTTTGAAACAAGCTCCATAGGCATGGTACCATGAGTTACGACAATTTCTTCTTACTGAGGGATTAAAAAACTCACATGCAGATACTTCTTTATTCATCCATAACAATACAAATACCATGATCTATTTGCTAGTATATGTAGATGACATCATCATCACAGGAAGTGACAACTCAATCATGCAACATTTTGTTATTCAACTTGTAGCACGATTTTCCTTAAAGGATCTTGGCAGTCTCTCTTATTTTTTGGGTGTTGAGGTTCTTCCACGCAAGCATGGTCTTCTTCTCTTGCAACGTCGCTATATTAATGATCTTCTCACATGCACACATATGACTGATACGAAGCCAGTTCTTACACCTTTGGGCACAGATCAAACTCTGAGTCTTCACAATGGTACCACCTTGACAGACGCTTCAGAATATCGAACCATTGTTGGCAGTTTTCAATATTTAACTCTCACACGACCTGACATCGCATTTACAGTAAACAAGCTCTCTCAGTTCATGCACCGTCCTATGATAGATCACTGGAATGCAACCAAATGACTGTTACGATACCTTCATGGCATATCTAATCATGGAATAGTACTTCATTGCAACCAAACTCTTTCTCTTCATGCTTTCTTAGATGCCGATTGGGCTGGTAATAAAGATGACTACACATCAACTAGTGCTTACATTGTTTATCTTGGTCACAGTCCAATTTCTTGGAGTTCTAAGAAACAACGCACAGTTGCACGCTTGTCAACTGAAGCTGAGTATTGTGATGTTGCAGCAACTGCTGTCGAATTGCGCTGGATCTGTTCACTTCTTGCCGAACTTGGAATATGGACTTTGCAAGCTCCGGTCATCTACTGCAACAATATTAGAGCCACCCATCTCTATTCCAACCCAGTCTTCCACTCTCGCATGAAGCATGTCGCCATTGATTTTCACTTTATCCTTGAGCAAGTCCAAAGTGGGGCCCTCCGTGTCGCCCATGTCTCCTTTGTAGATCAGCTAGCTGATGCGCTCACAAAGCCACTCTCACGTGCTCAATTTCTTTGTCTCAAGGACAAGATTGGAATCTCCACTAGGAGCTCCAACTTGAGGGGGCATATAGAAGGAAACAACAGCAAGTCATTGTAAATAATTTATCATTAATGTAGATTAAGTCAATTGCCTAATTTTAGGAATTAGAATCATATGTAAATAGCTGTCAATTAACTATTGATTTAGGAATTACAGAATTAGCTATTAGCTGTCAATTCTTAATTCTAGGAGATTAGTATTAATTTACAAGAGATTGATTCCATGACAATTGTATATATTTACCTCTTGGAATTAATAGAAAGTTGCCATTGCTCCAATATTCTTCATATGATGCATTCCAAAATTCCAGCAGGTCAAGTCTTTACAAAAGTTTTATTTTGAATAAATGACTGTGATACGACAAGTTGAATCCCAAACAATACTCATGTGCTCGAATTCTAATAAAATTCTACCTGTGAATAAATTAATTTTTGTACCACAGTAAGTAACTAGATTTGTTGTTATATTTCGGTTTTTAAATATTTGACTCGAATAATACCGGGACAAGTCAATCTAAACCTATTCTTATGTCAACACGAAATTTTAATACGAATTATGAATAAAAACAATGTACTAAGAACGTGTTTATTTTATGGATTGATGAATGAGAATGAGGAATGAGAATCATTGATGGTATTTACTTTTCTAAAAATCATTCTGCAGTGGAAATGAAAATACGAGTCTCATATCGATTTGGAGTTATGAAATGAGAATCACATTCTCTCTATCCCACTTGAGAATCACATTCCTATTATCTGTTTCAAATTAAAATGACTTTTATACCATTATTAAAAAAAAACCTATTTTATACCCTTATTAGAAAAAAGAAAATACTTTAAAAAAGTAAAGCAAATTTAAGTAACATTTTATATTAAAAAAAGTTACGATTTGATATACAATATATACACACACTATATTTACAATAATATTGTTAAGAAAATTTATTTTTTTTTAACTTATTATAACGAGTCACATAACAAAAATTGATACTACATCTTAAATATAATTTTATAAAAGGATATATATATATTTTTTCTTCGTAATTTGCAAAATCTCAATGGTTAGATTTTTTTTAATTATTATTATTATTTTTTTATAAAAAAAAGCCTATGATGGACATAATTTTAATTAAGGGTATTTTTGTAACTTGTAATTAATCAATTCCGATTTCAAAGTAAAGTAACTAGCTTAGTGAGAATATTGCTAATTCCAATTTCGATTATGATTCCTACAATTGAAGTAAATAACTTATTCTGATTCTAATATATCATTCCAATTTCAAGTCATTCTAATTCTAGATTATTCCGATTCTCATTCCAATTCTTGCAATTGAAGTAAACGCAACCTAAGTTCTCAATTGTATGTAAAACCAATATAAAAAGCACTTAAATCTTAATTCGTACCATAATTTATGACATGGTAGTTTCATTAATTTGATATGTAGATACATATTAATTTCACTTATCACATGTTAATTTAATGAAATTGTCACAAATATGTTCATTTGATTTTGACACATTAATTGTGAGATAAATTAAGCGGTCGTTTATTTTTTTATCTGAACACTGAATAATATTGTTGAAGACTAAAGACTAAATAGTAATCGAAACCTGAAATTTTAATAACATATTTATTTTTTTTCTTTTACCTCTAAATATGTTGTAAATTTATTTATTTTTTAAATTTAAAATTGTTTGAAAACTAGTAAGTTGATATTTATACCATTTTTAATATTGGTTGTTATATAATTTTAATTAAATTAATACAAATATTTGAAAATAAATAATTTAATAAATTCTAAAACATTTTTTTATGTATATATTAATAATATTTTATTCATAATTAAAATATGATTAAAAAATATAGTATTATTAACCATATTTATATATTTAAATATATTAATATATTTAAGAAAACAACTAAAAAAATTAATGTTTAAATCATAAATTAAAATATATTAGTTTAATTCTTAGATAATTTGAGATGAGATATATTAGATTTTACTTTTTAAATATGTTAACGTCGGAAAATGGTTCCCTTAGTCAACGAGGTTGTTTTGGGCCCAAACTCACAATTTCGTATGGTCGGTAGATTGCATGCAAAGCAATGGGAATGAAATGAAGAGGTTAGAGGCGAGGAGGAAGAGACACACAAGATATTCAGAGTGGTTCGGCCCAAAAAGATGCCTACATCCACTGTTCACTCTCTCACTATTTTGGCAGAGTAACGACACTCGAAAACTTTTTTTTTTCCTTACAGTGAAAATTGTCCCCTTTTATAGAGGAATGGGACATGCTACAGTAAACAGAATAAGACAAAGGTAAATAGTTAACTACAGTTACACTGACAGACAGCATTTAATGCGCCGGAAACTCAATTAAAACGACTGGCAGTGTATTAAATGCGGCCGAAAACACATTAAATGCGACCGAATCCGTCGCATCCGAGGTCTGTCCATAGATGATCTTTGCTGACCGGGTCGGATACGCAATGATGGGTTGTCGAGGTTGAGATTCTGACTTCTGGTAGAAGTAGCGTGCATGGCAAGCTTTGGAACCGTACTCTGCATGGTGCTGTTGATTCCTGCTGACCGGAGCTTCCAAATTCGAGAGGGAGACGGATTTCTCCAGCAGACTGGGAAGTTGATGGGATGGACTCTGGACGGGCACGCCCACAGTCGGTCACGGCCTCAAAGCGGATAACATCATGAGTGAAGGAGTCGGAATGCGTCCACGCTCAGAAAGTGGCGGCCAGTCGGACGGACAACAGCGGGCGAGGACGGCTTGTTGGATATCTCTGATAGACGGCTATCTTCTGACAGATACTTTAATCAGACTGGAAATAATCGGTCAGACAGGCTGTCGATCATGGCGGAAATATGGCGATGTGGTATAACTGTCGCGGATGACGGATATTCTCGCGGACAAACCTGAAGGATGGAAGTCAGCGATCAGCGACGAGGGCCGGTTGTTCACTTTTAGCAAGTAGAATTCTGGGGGAACATAGCGACTGAGCGACATGGAGCATAACGGTCATAAAAGATCTCGCAGAATAGGCGGTGTATGTGGAGATTGAGTGATCAGGCTGAACGACTGCGGGCTCACTGAACGATAATGGGCTTACTGAACGATAATGGGCTTCGGCAATCGCTCATTCATAGGCTCCACTTCCAGGAGAATGGACCAGGATGTGGGAGGATATTTGGACGTCTGGGCCTCTGGGCTTGCACTGTAGATCCAATTGGGCCGGACTATTCTGATCGCAATATTTTTACCATAACATAAAGCCCCCTGGCTCTTGGTGCTCAGGAGAGGACCAGGAGACATATATTTCGGAGCGAGCAGGATAGGCGGGATCGATTGCAAGGGGAAGGCGGTTACAGTACCTTTTGAATTCTACTTTATGGTCAGACCACGCGCGCATTTAATGCACGTCACTCAACTGACATGCTGCATAATGACAAAATCCCGGGAATCGCGCCATACCATCAGATTGGGGGCGCTTGTACAGCTGTCTTTATGCAACGGTTGGAGCCGAATTATTTAAAAAGAAAAAATGCCCTTCCGCATTCTCTTACTGGCACTTTTTCAAAATTCCTAGGCATTCCCTTCGTCTTCTCCATCCGCACTCACTCTTCAACAATATTCAGAGGTTATCGTTGGCAACTTCCGGCGACCACCATAATTCAGGTTAGGCTCTTCTTCCCTGTTCACATTGCTCTTGGTGTTACTGTTTTTCATCTTCTGCGTGGCGTTCTTCCTTCTGGGGTTTTGGACCGGTTGGGGTGGATAGTCCCTGTGTCGTCTCTGGTTTGGAGTGGTCTAGTGATAGCATAGGGTGACAGTTTCGTTTTCTTTTCTTCTTTTCCCACTCCTGGGGGGGGGGGGGGGGGGAATCTTTAGGATGAGGCTCCTATCCCTTTTACCCTATACTTTCCTAGGAGCGCGGCTTGACGCTTAGGTTTGGCTTCCTTAGGCTTTTCTCGTTTGGTTTTAGACTGGGTGGCTGTAAGAGGCCTAACTGGCTATTCCTTTTGTAGATGTCAAGCCACGGGCTCCGGTATCGCCGAGTCATGTCCAGTGACGAAAGCTCAGAGGGGGGATCCTCTCAACGCGACGGGGGCTCTTCAAGTGCAAATATTCAGGGCAGTGAGGAGATACCGAGCTTCTCTGGGCGAGAGGGGACCTTTGCGTACGAAACTTTTTATCAACACGACTCCCAGATGACCGTTAAAGAACTCAAAACACTGGCTGACGCATACCATTTCCCTTTGACATGCCGTGTTATGACCCCCGCTCACCGTGATCGCGCGGCTGATCCCCCTGAAGGATTCATAGCGATAAGCCGCCACCATGTAAAGATGGGGTTTAGGTTTCCGGTTCCCCCATATCTGATAAATCTGTTGAATGACCTGGAGATAGCCCCTTTTCAACTCACACCAAATTCTTACGGCCAAATAACCACTTTGGCCTATATCTTCCTCAAAAACGGCCTTCCGCCACCCACCTCAAATATAATTCAAAGTCTTTACTTTTTTAAATCTACCACTAACCTTCATGATACCAAGCGAGACGGTATTTATTACATAACCGCTCGCAAAACGCCCTACAAGGCATTCCTGCCACTGAAGGTTGGCAAGTCAAATGTGGGGGATTACAAATCGAGGTGGTTTTACGCTACTTGTCGATCCCTGCAGGGGCTTGTCCATTTTGACTTCAACAATGGTCCTGGTAGGCCTGTCCTAACTCGCAACAGGGGCGTTCATACGCTTGTCTTCAGGCTTAATTATCACCGATATATATATTTTTTTTGTTTGCAGCTTTTGCCAAAGGAACGGCCCGTCTCACGAATGAAGAGACAAGAACGTTGAAGAGATTTATAGAAGTGAAGGATCCCGAGGACGATTTTCTTCCAGCAAATTCCGACTTGAAGAAATTCGGACTCCCACCGGGAGTTGAGACTCCGCCCCTGAGGTTGGCTTCGGACGTTGGAAAGCGAAAAGGCAGGGAAGTCAAATCCGCCCTCACAGAGACAGACGAAGGGACTTCCGCTCTAGACTCAAAGAAAACTGAGACAATGGTGGATCTTGAGATGATTTCTCCACCTTTATCACCAGTAGCGGAAGCCGGGGGGCCTGAAGTAGAGATAACGGGTTCAAAAGAGCCCCCAGTGGCGGGCATGGATCTTTTGGACACGGTGGTCGATCCCTCCACCGAGAAGCCGTGGTCTAAGAGCGGGGTCAAGAAAACCGTGAAGCAGGTAGTCTCACCCAAGGGGTTCGTTGAAAAGGGGGTTTCTGCTTCGGGGGCCGAAGAGGGGGACGAGGAGGCTTCGGAGCCGCCTGCTAAGCGCCTGAGATCAAAAGACAAAGGCAAAGGGAAGGTGGCACTGACGGGGGGAGTTGATGGGGAACCGACTCCCGAGGCCAATGCGGGAATATACTTCGACGATCTGTTGGACCGGATGCCAGTCTTACTTGGCCCGCACAAGCCGGATGTCTACCAGAAACACCTTCGCGGCGACCAGTTGATGGATTATACTGCGCGCTGCACTGTTCTCGTAAGTTCTTTTTATTGTTTTGCGATTATCTTCTACACTCGTGCCCGTTGTTAATTTACTATTCCTTCAGGCTTCACTGGCCGTGATGAAGATGCGTCGGGACCTTCCTGACTTAGTTGGGGAGAAGATTGCTCTCGAGGAGGCAAAAAGGGAGCTGGAGGCGGAGGTCCAGAGTCTTAGGGAAGGGTCCGAGGCCGCTGAGAAGACCGCATCTGAACTGAAGACGAAACTCAAGGAGGCGAAGAAAACAGCTGTCGTGGAGAAAAGACTTCGGATGGCTGCCTCTGACTCGCTCCTAAAGGCCACTGCAGATATGGATAAGCTCAAGGAGGAGGCTGAATTTCATAGGAGGCGGGCCAACGATGCTGAAAAGAAAAACGAAGCGATTCAGAAGGACCTGGCTGTGGCAAGGGATCAACTTGTCAAATCGCGGGAGTCGTTCCATAAGGCGGAGCTCCGGGCTAGAAAGGCCGCGGAGGAGGCCACCCAAAAGACGAGTAGCAAGTTCTTGTACACCACGTGGCTGTGTCATCCTACGCTAGATTATTCATATCTTGGCGAAA
Organism: Dimocarpus longan; assembly: GCA_022984855.1. NCBI lineage: Eukaryota > Viridiplantae > Streptophyta > Magnoliopsida > Sapindales > Sapindaceae > Dimocarpus > Dimocarpus longan. Next base: position 4,728,535 of record CM041026.1, read on the forward strand.
ACGCAGTGGCGGAGGTAAAGAAATATGAGGCGCGTGCGGCTGCGAATGCTCAAAGGAAGGCTGCACAGGCTGCACAGACAGGGACGATTCCTCCTTCCCCACAGAAAGTTCTCGATCCGCCACAAGCTCAGGTTAGCGCCCCTTCAGTTCAGGGGGGCTCTTCTTCAGTTCATCATGATTTGGCAAAGGATGGGGACCCAGGTTCGTCATCTCAAGGGGCCTCTAGGGGTAAGGATTTCGAAGGCATTCCCCTTAGTTCGTCAAAGGATCTCGTAGATGCCCCTGCCGGTTCCTCCAAGGCTTCCCCCGACAGATGATCGCAATATTTTTCCTCACTGTTGAGAGGATTTGTCTTTGAATATTGATACTTCCTCAATTTATAATTCTTGCTTTATTTTCGGAACAAGTTATTATTTTTTGATTGCTCATTTTCTTAGTGAAATTCATTTCATTTCGTTCTATCGCTCCGCCATATTCTTGTGGATGTCGTTATTGTGGGTCGTAAACAGTTATAACCTGTTAGATGGATAATGTCTAAAGGATGGTCAAGTGAGTTTGATTGTCCTTACGCGTACCTTGGGAGAGGTGTAGCAGGGTGGATGATCGTTTGGGTCGTGGACAATATCCACCATACGGTTTTCTATGATCATAATAGTTTTGCTAAATAAAAGATGGAACCAGATGAATGATAAATTGCAGCCGCATCTTCCCGATCGCTAACTGGAATAATAACGGATCACATTTTAGACTGAAAGAGCGCGCGTAGAGTAACGGGGCAAGGTGGAGGAGGACACCTCGGCTGCGCTCACAAGGCCTTAGCCCGAGCATTTACAGCATAGCGGAGTGGACCTCTCCAGCTGCGCTCACAGGGCGTACCCGAGCATTTACAGCGAGAGTTGTGGAGGAGGACGCCTCGGCTGCGCTCACAAGGCCTTAGCCCGAGCATTTACAGCATAGCGGAGTGGACCTCTCCAGCTGCGCTCACAGGGCGTACCCGAGCATTTACAGCGAGAGTTGTGGAGGAGGACGCCTCGGCTGCGCTCACAAGGCCTTAGCCCGAGCATTTACAGCATAGCGGAGTGGACCTCTCCAGCTGCGCTCACAGGGCGTACCCGAGCATTTACAGCGAGAGTTGTGGAGGAGGACGCCTCGGCTGCGCTCACAAGGCCTTAGCCCGAGCATTTACAGCATAGCGGAGTGGACCTCTCCAGCTGCGCTCACAGGGCGTACCCGAGCATTTACAGCGAGAGTTGTGGAGGAGGACGCCTCGGCTGCGCTCACAAGGCCTTAGCCCGAGCATTTACAGCATAGCGGAGTGGACCTCTCCAGCTGCGCTCACAGGGCGTACCCGAGCATTTACAGCGAGAGTTGTGGAGGAGGACGCCTCGGCTGCGCTCACAAGGCCTTAGCCTGAGCATTTACAGCATAGCGGAGTGGACCTCTCCAGCTGCGCTCACAGGGCGTACCCGAGCATTTACAGCGAGAGTTGTGGAGGAGGACGCCTCGGCTGCGCTCACAAAGCCTTAGCCCGAGCATTTACAGCATAGCGGAGTGGACCTCTCCAGCTGCGCTCACAGGGCGTACCCGAGCATTTACAGCGAGAGTTGTGGAGGAGGACGCCTCGGCTGCGCTCACAAGGCCTTAGCCCGAGCATTTACAGCATAGCGGAGTGGACCTCTCCAGCTGCGCTCACAGGGCGTACCCGAGCATTTACAGCGAGAGTTGTGGAGGAGGACGCCTCGGCTGCGCTCACAAGGCCTTAGCCCGAGCATTTACAGCATAGCGGAGTGAACCTCTCCAGCTGCGCTCACAGGGCGTACCCGAGCATTTACAGCGAGAGTTGTGGAGGAGGACGCCTCGGCTGCGCTCACAAGGCCTTAGCCCGAGCATTTACAGCATAGCGGAGGCCGAGTGTCGCTTCGATCGGGCCTTTCGTTGTTAATCGTGCGCGAAGGCGGAGGGGAAGGTCAATCAGTGAGCGTAGATTAGGTGTGCTGGCTCGTGGCCGTTTTCACCCCTCTTACCTCCTTAGGGCCAATAGATGTGGGAGTCTTAAGTCGACGCACGGCTGTTTGGTGATGTACCTTTCATAAAAGCGCATATAGACATTTGATGTTAGAAATATTCCATCACAATTGATAGACGATTTTCATTATATCTATACGTGGTTCGTTTTTTACATATATGATAGAATGACGATCGTAAACAACAATACAGCACTTCAAGTGTAGTACATCCTTAGGTGGACGGCGTTCCAGGCCCTTGGCAGAATTGCCCCGTTCATGTCCGCCAAGTGGTAGGCTCCGTTGTTAAGACTCTCATAAATCATGTAAGGCCCCTCCCAGTTCGGCCCTAACACTCCTTCACTTGCCTTGCGAGCGCCGGGCAGGATCTCCCGTAGGACAAGGTCGCCTGGTTTGAATTGACGTACCCGGACCTTTTTATTGTAGTGTTTGGCCATTCTCTGCTGATAGACGACCATCCTGAGGCGAGCAGCTTCCCTTGATTCCTCGAGTAAGTCTGAACTGCCAGCCAGAAGCTGGTTGTTGTCGTCGAAATTGAAGCTTGCTCTCCGGTGACTGTAGACTTCGAACTCTGTCGGAATCATGGCTTCTGATCCATAGACCATTGAGAAGAGGGTTTCTCCAGTAGTGCTGCGGGCGGTGGTGCGGTAGGCCCACAATACTTTCTGCAGTTCATCAACCCACGCTCCCTTCCTAGCTTCAAGTTTGGTCTTCAGGATTTGTTTGATGATTTTGTTGACCGCCTCCACCTGGCCGTTGGCTTGCGGGTGGTCAACCGCAGAGAAACTCTTGATGATGCCGAGGCCGCAGCAGAACTCTTGAAACTGCTCGCTCGTGAATTGGGTTCCATTGTCTGTCACCAACTGTTGGGGAACGCCGAACCTGCAGACTATATGGTCCCATACAAATTTCTCAATTTTCGTGGTGGAGATCTCAGCCAGCTCTTTTGCTTCCGCCCATTTAGTGAAGTAGTCAACGGCCACAACTGCATATTTGCACCTTGCTCGTCCTATGGGACGAGGTCCAATCAGGTCCATACCCCAAATAGCGAAGGGCCATGGACTGACCATTTGACGGAGGTAGGCTGGTGGAGCTCGGGGAACTTTAGAGAATCTCTGGCATTTATCACATCCCTTCACTAAGTTGATGGCGTCCTTCTTCATCGTCGGCCAGTACAAACCCTGTCTGAGCGCCTTCTGAGCCAAAGAAAGCCCTCCAGCGTGGTTGCCGCAATGTCCCTCATGGATGTCCCTCATCAAGGCAGTGCATTCTGGCTCGTCAATGCACCTGAGAAGTGGGGTTGTAAGGCCCCTCTTATAGAGGACGTCTCCATAAATACAGTATCTGGCTGCTCTTATTCGTAGATGACATGCCTCCATCTTATCTTCTGGCAGTGCGCCCTCCTGCAAGTAATTGACCAGGGGATTCATCCATGATCCATCCACCACCATCAAGGTCATCATTTCCTGGTCAGACTTGGTGCTCGGTCTGGGCAGGAGTTCCACAGGTATGCTCTCGGTGCCGTCCGTATCTTGAGCGGATGCTAGACGAGCTAGAGCTTCCGCGTGGGAGTTTCGGACGCGCGGAATCTGGTTCAAATCGAATGCTTCGAAGGTCCCCAGTAATTTTTGAACTTCCTGTAAGTAGGAGATCATCTTCGATCCTTTAGCCTGGTATTCCCCTTTTATCTGACAGACCACCAGTTGGGAGTCACTGAAGATTCTGATTCATGCTACCTGCAACTTCTTGGCAAGACGGAGCCCTGCCAGCAGCGCTTCGTACTCCGCCTCATTGTTTGTTGCCTTGAAGCCAAATTTTAGGGTAGAAAGAAATTTACCACCGTCAGGATTAATCAGCAGGATCCCGGCTCCGGCACTCTTCTCGCAGGAGGACCCGTCCACAAAAAGCTCCCAGTACGGTCCTTGGGAAGTTTCCGCTTGATCGTCCGCCGGTCCTGTAAACTCAGCGATGAAGTCGGCAAGCGCTTGACCCTTGATTGCTGGCCTTGGTTTGAACTCGATGTCATATTGGGCGAGCTCGATGGCCCATTTGATGAGTCGGCCAGAGGTATCTGGCTTCTGGAGGATTTGCTTCAGAGGATACCTGGTCAGGACTTCGATTTTATGCGCCTGGAAGTAGGGACGCAACTTCCTGGATGCCATCACCAGACAGTAGGCGAGCAGCTCCATTGGAGTGTACCTGGTTTCTGCCTCAACCAGCTTCTTACTCACAAAGTACACCGGCACCTGCGCACCGTTTTCCCCTTGTTCTATCAATGCTGCGCTCAGGGCGTGCTGGGATACGCCTAGGTAGATAGTCAATATCTCCCCCTCCTTTGGTTTGGTCAGCAGCGGTGCGCGCCCTAAATATTCTTTGAGTTGCAGGAAGGCAGCTTCGCATTCTTCAGTCCATTCGAAGTTCCTGGCTTTCTTTAACACTTCAAAGAACGGAACGCATCTATCGGAAGCTTTAGATACGAAGCGACTTAAGGCCACAATCTGGCCGTTCAAACTTTGAATTTCCTTCACATTTCTTGGTGATTTCATGTCCAGCAGGGCTTGTATCTTCTCCGGGTTGGCTTCTATTCCCCTGTTGTTTACAACGAAACCAAGAAATTTACCTGAGGAAACCCCGAAGGCGCACTTGAGGGGGTTGAGCTTCATCTGGTACTTCCTCAGGATCCTGAACATTCTTTCCAGGTCATGGACGTGATCGGCGGCTCTTTCCGACTTCACAAGCATGTCGTCCACGTAAACCTCCATACTCTTCCCAATCAACTCTTCAAACATTCTATTCACCAGTCTCTGATAAGTGGCCCCTGCATTTTTCAGACCGAAAGGCATTACCTTGTAGCAGTAGAGCCCCCGATCGGTGGTGAATGATGTGCACTCCTCGTCTTTAGGGTCCATGGGGATTTGATTGTATCCCGAGTAAGCGTCCATAAAGCTCAGGAGTTCATGTCCCGCTGTTGCGTCTACCAGCTGGTCGATTCTGGGCAGGGGGAAGCTATCTTTTGGGCAAGCTTTGTTCAGGTCTGTGAAGTCTATGCAGGTTCTCCATTTCCCATTCTTTTTCTTCACCAGCACGGGGTTAGCCACCCATTCTGGATATTGGACCTCGCGGATAAAATTATTGGCCAGAAGCTTGTCCACTTCCTCTTTTAGGGCTTCGCTGCGCTCCTGGTTCATCTGTCTCCTCTTCTGGTAGACTGGCCGATGGCGGGGGTTGACGTTTAACTTGTGCGTCATCACATCCGGGTCGATTCCCACCATATCTCCATGACTCCAGGCGAAAATATCTGCATTCTTCTTGAGACAGTTAACCAATTGGGATCTTACCTCAGAGACAAGACTTTTACCCAGCCTCAGACATCTTGACATATCATTTTCGATGACTGGAACATCTTCGAGCTCTTCTACTGGACCGGAACTTGGGTATGCGTCAAACTCCCTGGGATCTAAGTCATAACTGACCCCCGATGAAGTGATCGCCTGTAACTCCCGTTCTCGGATTATCTCCGCCTTCTTCCCTTGGACACCTTTTCTGATCGCGTCCACATAACAGCGACGAGCCATGGATTGTTCACCCCGCACACATCCTACGCCATTGAGAGTCGGGAACTTTACCGTTAGAGTTTTGGTGGAGACAACCATGTCAAGGTCGTTCATCGCGGGCCTTCCCATCACTACGTTGTATGCTGATGGAGAATTGATGATGAGGAAGTCCGCCAGCACTGTGGATTGATTGGTTTCATTGCCGAGAGTCAGAGGTAGTCTGATTTGTCCAGCAGGAATGACCGAATCTCCAGTGAAACCGTAAAGGGGTTCAGGGGACGGTTCCAGCTGATCATCACCGATCCTCATCTGATCATAACAGCCTTTATACATGACATTCACAGAGCTGTCGGTGTCTATCATGATCCTCTTCACTACCGAATTGCCGATGCGCGCCCTGATCACCAAAGCATCATTATGGGGGAGACGGACATCCCGCACGTCCTCATCAGAAAACACAATGTCCTCTTCCACCATTTTTGCTTTCTTGGCGGGCCTCACCGACTCTCCCTGCTTCCCAGGCTGGACACGTCTCGCTTCCCGTACAAACCTTTCCTGGGAACGTTTAGATTCTCCTGCTTGCGAAGGTCCCCCATGGATTGTATGGGTGGTTCTGACGGAGGGCCCTTGAGTGGAATCCGGCTCTGGCTGGTTTTGAGTTGGGAGGTATTCTGAGCGCTGTCGGGGACGCTGTTGCTGAGATGGTCGCCTCGGGGTTCTCACGACATAATCCTTCAGGCGGCCATTTCTGATTAACTCCTCGATGGCATCTTTGAGCGCCCAGCAATCGGAGGTATTGTGCCCAATGTCGTTGTGGTAGGCGCAGAATTTGTTTCTGTCTCTTCGTCCTTCCGGACCCTGAAGGGGAGCCGACCGATCGAAATTTTCTCTGTTCTTCTCTGTCGCATATATTCGGTCTTGGGTATCCGACAGGGCGTTGTATGTATTGTAACGACTTCGGTACCGTGGCCGCTCCGACCCCCGGTTGCCGTCTAGTCTCCGCCAGTCTCTGGCTTTCTTGGCGACCTGCTGGTTTTCTCTCCTTCCTCTAGGATTGTTTCCCCCATTGCTTCTTTTTCTCCCATGGCTGGAAGTACCAGCTTCGTTCTTCTGAGCATCGATTTTCCTAGGATTGGCTACTCCCTCCCATCGGATCTCCTTTTCAGCTCTGTCATAAAATTCTCCCAGGTCTTTGACAGGGGACCTATATATGCTCTCGTACAGTTTGCCGTCATTCCTTAGACCGGATGAGATAGCCGACAAAACCACCCCTTCATTTGTAGGATTCTCTACATTTGTCACCTCGCGCCTGAACCTGTTGATATATTCTTTTAGAGGCTCACCTGGACGTTGGCAGATGGTAGAAAGGTGGCATGGTGGCGCGAGACGTCTCTTTAGTGCTTTATACTGATTCAGGAACTTCTGTTGACACTCCTCCCAATTGTTGATACTGCGTGGGGGGAGGCTCCTGAACCACGTCCGTGGAATGTCCCCAAGGGTAGCTGGGAACACTCTACATTTTACCAGCGGATTCGTTGTCTGGAGATCCATTTGTATATTGAAGGCGTCAAGATGATCGTAGGGGTCAGAATTTCCTTTGTACTGAGGGATGCTAGGGACTTTGAACCTTGGAGGGAGCGGCTCTATCTCGATTTCCACAGCGAATGGGGTCCTCTCCCCGGCTTGACCCCTCTGCTCCTGTACCACAGGTCTCGCTTCCAGCTGCCGGACCCTTTGAAGGAGTTTCGCTACCAATGTATTTCGTGTTTCTGTTCTTCCAGCAGCGGAATGTCCATCTCTTCTGCTCGGGGATCGGCTGTTTCTGCTAGCCTGCCTCTCCTCATCAGGTCCTGGCCCCGCTCTATCTACATGGGTCGGGACTCGGTCGTGATGGCGGCCACTCTGCTGCTGCCGACGTCCATCATGGGCTCGTGGGGGTCGAGCGCTGGAATGCACGCTGGAGGAATGAACAGACCCTTCTCGCTCGAACTCTCCGGCACCCTTTCTGCCCGCATTAGTCTCTTCCGCATGTCTCCTACGGGGAACGTTTCTTTCTGGGACAGCCTGGCGAGGAGTTTGGGGGGGGCTGGGGGCTTGAGTCTGGAGCATAGCTCTAATCTCACCCATAAACTCCGTAACGGTATTCTCCAGCCTCTCTTGCCGTCGTCGTATCGCCTGCGTTACGTCTTCTCCTGCAGCGTTACATGTGGGTTGGCAATTAGGGGGAGGGGGTATACCTTGAGTGTTCCCCGTAATGGGCACATTGGACGTCCCTGCATCAGCATTGGATACCCCCCCGGTAGACATAGCTTGCTGATGGTCTGAAATCTGCTGACGATTGTCCGTTGCATTGAAATCCCTCGGGATCCTCCCTCTAACCATGGCGAATGAAGGACAAGCTGTGAAAGCTAATGGATGAAAATATGACGAAACTGAAGATGAGCCCCTCCTTCTAGCGCCAAAAATGTTAACGTCGGAAAATGGTTCCCTTAGTCAACGAGGTTGTTTTGGGCCCAAACTCACAATTTCGTATGGTCGGTAGATTGCATGCAAAGCAATGGGAATGAAATGAAGAGGTTAGAGGCGAGGAGGAAGAGACACACAAGATATTCAGAGTGGTTCGGCCCAAAAAGATGCCTACATCCACTGTTCACTCTCTCACTATTTTGGCAGAGTAACGACACTCAAAAACTTTTTTTTTTTTTCTTACAGTGAAAATCGTCCCCTTTTATAGAGGAAGGGGACATGCTACAGTAAACAGAATAAGACAAAGGTAAATAGTTAACTACAGTTACACTGACAGACAGCATTTAATGCGCCGGAAACTCAATTAAAACGACTGGCAGTGTATTAAATGCGGCCGAAAACACATTAAATGCGGCCGAATCCGTCGCATCCGAGGTCTGTCCATAGATGATCTTTGCTGACCGGGTCGGATACGCAATGATGGGTTGTCGAGGTTGAGATTCTGACTTCTGGTAGAAGTAACGTGCATGGCAAGCTTTGGAACCGTACTCTGCATGGTGCTGTTGATTCCTGCTGACCGGAGCTTCCAAATTCGAGAGGGAGACGGATTTCTCCAGCAGACTGGAAAGTTGATGGGATGGACTCTGGACCGGCACGCCCACAGCCGGTCACGGCCTCAAAGCGGATAACATCATGAGTGAAGGAGTCGGAATGCGTCCACGCTCAAAAAGCGGCGGCCAGTCGGACGGACAACAGCGGGCGAAGACGGCTTGTTGGATATCTCTGATAGACGGCTATCTTCTGACAGATACTTTAATCAGACTGGAAATAATCGGTCAGACAGGCTGTCGATCGTGGCGGAAATATGGCGATGTGGCATAACTGTCGCGGATGACGGATATTCTCGCGGACAAACCTGAAGGATGGAAGTCAGCGATCAGCGACGAGGGCCGGTTGTTCACTTTTAGCAAGTAGAATTCTGGGGGAACATAGCGACTGAGCGACATGGAGCATAACGGTCATAAAAGATCTCGCGGAATAGGCGGTGTATGTGGAGATTGAGCGATCAGGCTGAACGACTGCGGGCTCACTGAACGATAACGGGCTTATTGAACGATAATGGGCTTCGGCAATCGCTCATTCATAGGCTCCACTTCCAGGAGAATGGACCAGGATGTGGGAGGATATTTGGACGTCTGGGCCTCTGGGCTTGCACTGTAGATCCAATTGGGCCGGACTATTCTGATCGCAATATTTTTACCATAACAAAATATATTTTTTATAATCATCAAGATCGAAAAAAAAAAAAAGCAAATTTGAGTAATATAAAATTAGAATGAATTTGAAATTATGTTATTTTGGAGAAGATAGATTTAGAATAAAAACTTTTAAATATCACTAAATGATATAGATTTAGAATAAAAACTTTTAAATATCATTAAACGATTTGCAAATAAGTGAAAAATTAAAAATTTTTATTTTTTTTTTCAATTATTTTTTGATAGTTTTAAGAGATTTGACCACTTAAAAAAATAAATAAAAACAACTTAATTGATACGATTCAACACTATTAAATCTTAAATAGAAAAAAAATTAAAACAAAAAAAGGGATCCCTAAGTTATAAGTTATAAGCCAACTGATTAACTTTATTTGCAATTTCAAATCCTATGTTGTCATGCATATTTTAATATACAAGATTTTAATTTTGTTTCTCTCTTTTGTCAAAAATTCGTTTGTATGTGTTGAAATCTGATTAATTACGTAAACCCTATCAAAAAACAAATATAGTGCATATCAAGCACCCTAAATTTTATTAAGATCATTCTGGCACCTTACCTCAAGAATCCTTGAAATTTGGATCGTGTGTGCCATGCTTATATCTTATAAGAGCAGTCGTAAAGTTGAAGGGCCCAGTCTGAACAATAGTGCAGAACAACTGGGTATGCTCCCTTTTGGACCCTGTTCCTGGTCCATAATTTTTTGCCACTCCGATAATCATGAATAAAATATATATTTCACTATATATTATAATGTACATATTAAAACATTTTTATAAGCCAAAGAAGAAAATGAAAGACGCAAATAAATAACCTATACAAATCAACTGAAATCATATATTATATACATGAAATTTAAATATATCATAATAATGAGCAATAATGGTGTGACATATCTGGTAATGACTAATATGACAACATACTGTACATGACACATGAGCAGTGGCGGACCCAAAAAATTTATTCAGAGGGGGCACATAAATAAAATAATAAAAATATCAAAAATTAAAAATATAATAAATGTGTAATATTTTTATGTAAAACAATGTTCAATAACGCTATATAGTTTAAATAAAATAAAATATACATTATATTTAGGTAAAATAAATAGTCATATGTTTAAAAATCATAATGAAATCATTAAAAAAAAAAAAAACTACATAAAATTATAATCTTCCTCGACGAGGCTTCATATCTTGAAATCGTTTCATAATAACTACTTTACCAATTTTGTCAAAAATATCTTTTTCCATATACACAAACAAACTATCATTTAACCATTGATCTCCCATTCAATTGTGTAATTCAGTCTTCACAATATTCATAGCAGAAAACATAATAAATTTTTTTTTAAAAATTTAATAATAATTTATTGATTCTAAATAAAATAAAACTATAAAGTAAACAATATTACATATATATATATAATTGAATCATGACAATAACAATATTACATATATATATAATTGAATCATGACGATAATACATGGATAATTTTAATACAATAATTTAAAGTTTAAAATTTTAGGATTTATCAATGAGATATATATTAAATTTAAATTATTAAAAAATAAATAAATTAAAAAATAATTAATTTAGGAAACTAACCTAATAAGTTACAAGATGTCAAAGTGAAAATAAAGAGATGTCAAATAAAGATGAGAAAAAAAAGTTATTCGTTAAAATTATAAATTATCACGGTAAATAGTATTTATATAGAAAAGAATTAAAAAAAATAAAATTAAAAAAAGAAAATATTAATTAATTAGGAGTAGAAAAAATATTAAAAGTAAAAAAATTAAGTCTCATTGAAGTAAAAAATAGGAAAGCAAGTTAATTTTATTAGAAATGGAGAAAATAAATAAAAGTAACAATTAAAAAGAAAAGAAAAAAGAGACATAAGGCATGTTGAACAAAAGGTGGATGCTGTGCAGTCAGCATATGCACCAGTCCAACGATGCAGACTGCAACAGTGCAGCGATAGTTTGGGTTTTATTTATTTATTTATTTTATTTTGTATAGTAAACTTATCAATTTTTTTATTTTTTTATTTTTTTATTTTTATTTTAATTTGAGGGGGCCACGTGCTCCCCCCGCCTAACAGTGGATCCGCCACTGCACATGAGCCTATCTGTTGTGCTCATTTCAATCCAACAGCTTGTCTACTATTTATGTTCATTTCAATATTGGATTTGCCCTAATTACATTAAGGTTTAGTAATCAAACCTCTAATGCCTCAATCGTCCAGAATTTAGGAATTAGTTCTGTATGGACAAAAGCAGGGTTTTTATTATAACATTAGAAAGGTAATTCTCTAATGTCAAATATTATTTCAGAAATGTGTAGTTCCAAGATGTTCTAGATGACTTATTTATTGTTTATTTGCCTTCACCCTAAACTAAAAAAATAGAATAAACAAATAATTGAATGCATTGCCACGTTGGTTTATGAACATTAGTTTACTTAACATTTTATTAAAAGATTAATATTAGATTACTCAAATATTTTGATCCGATCTATACTGAAATGATGTAACATATAAGTTAACGACTAAATATTATTTACGACATAATCTTTTAATATATATGATATTGACAGCTAATTTGTCACATCTGTTAGATAAAATTTTTTGGTAACCTAGTATTAGTCCTCGTTTTCTATCATTATTGAGAAGTTAAAATCCAATTATTAAATTTTGGTATAAAAAATTGTGTAGTAAAATTCCTAGGTGTTATATTTAAAATCTAAGTAGATTTGATAACAATTTTAAGCAGGAGGTATGACATTACTTGTTGTGAAATGATAATGAAATAATTTTTTGTGAGATTAAGCCAAACTAACCTTACATTTTAATATAAGTAATGATTCATTTGGGGTCAATTTAAAAAATGAATGTCATTATAATCTTCTATCATTAATACTACACCAAGTTTGACCTCCCACATTTACTTAGTTTCTAAATATGTGTGGTGTGATAGACTATGCCGTAGATTTCACGACGGATTTTACTGCAGATATTGCGGGATATGAATATATTTTCTACTATAAAATTCTTCAAGCTCCATTAAATCTAAATTCTCCTTATGAATAGCACTAAGGTCTAAATTCCTTACAAATATTTCACAAGGGCTTATATATTTTACAAGTATAGATATAATATTTCAATTATATATCGTAATTATAGTTGTTGAAGGAGAAGCAGTTGAGGAACTAGTGCACTATGATAAGAAGGAACATAATCAAAAGAGGAAGATGATCGTTGAGAAATTTTGATTTTATCGGATCAATAACTTACCAGAAAGTAATTGAGGTGAGACATATTCAAACTTTGTATTATAATTTTCTATCAAATTAAGTATATATCATATATGAAAAAACCAATGTAAATCGTCCGGGTTTGAACCTAGATTCAACTGGGTTTATCGAACCTAGATGAATCTGGGTTTGAGGAACCTTAATTTTTGAACCTAGATAAATCTGGGGTCATTGAAGCTAGATTCGTCTAGATTCGTTGAATCTATTCTTCTAGGTTCTTTCTAGTGTTTAATGTTTGATTTACTATTAATGCTTGGATAAAAGAATGCATTTTTCTTGACTCGGTATTCAGTACTATACTGATGAGAATCTTAGTACGTAGTTGTGTTTGAACATGAGGTACCATTTATTAGATCTTTGTTTGTTGCAAATAGTTGACAAAGGGTTAGATGCTACAGGTTTTGGCCAACAAGGGTTTGGTGGAAGAATGATTGAAGTCAATAGAACGTGCGTTGCATCAAGTTCAAAGATTCATAAACTACGAATTTCCTATGCAAAGTCAACCAGCCCTTCTTTCAAGCGACATCATTAAAAGTTTCGTTGGTAGTGAAAACTACTCAGTTTCTTTCGCCAACCTCAACTGTGATTGCTCTCAAAAAACAACAATACTCATAGTTGTGTTCAAGTTACTCTTCCTATGCAACGCCTCTAATCAATAAATTAACAAACACCCACAATTTCAAACATTTATTATCATCAAAACAACCCATTCCCTAGGCGAACACCCACATTTTCAGACCTTGAAGAGAACATTGATCATCGGATTGCTACAAGGGCCATTTTGAATCCTAAACCAATTAATACTGTCTTTGCATCTCAAGTCAAACAAGACTTTTGGCCTACAAGGTATCCATGTAATACATTTTCAGTGTGCTGCTTGTGAGCATCAACATTAGATGTCTGGTATTGGTGATTGGTTGCACAAATCTAGATCTATGATCGAGACAGCTATTACACTTTTATTCTTGACTGCTTGTAATGAATTGTATGAATATATTTCGCATACGTGAGTGCCTAAATGGTAATAATTAATTGAGATTATCCCACACATCTTATTTGTTATAGTTGACAGGCAGAGAAACATCCAACCATTGTGTTTCTTGAATAAGAGTAATAGAACTATTATTGCAAAAAATAGATTTTGACTTCTTGATGTACTTGGATCCTAAAGCTAGAAAAGTGAAAAACATAGAAGTTGAAGGCATTCAAAGGGACGTTCCCAATGTGTGTGTTGAGTCTTGTCTCACCCTATTACAACAAAAAGAAGAGACTTGGTAACAATAATACTTCCAATTTTGTAATTAATTTAGTTCACCACTTTTATTATCATTATAACGAAGTAATTGTCCCGATGGAAAAGACCTAAACTTGGGTCTATAATTTTGTTTTCAATCAACCGTAGTGTTCATGTATAATTTTGATCAGCATTTAAACTTTTGAAACAAAATGACATGCAAGAATAGAGATGCAAGAAACAAAGTTATCTAGTATTGACTTACTTTGGCTTGCACCATTCTATTCCATTTTTGCATCATGTAATGTTTGTATCTAGCATATTATTATGTCAAAAATTCTCATATGTACAGTAATACAGTTTAAAGTCGATTGATACGCTTTTGCTAAAATGTATTTTACAACATTCAATAGTATCAGGCATAATGGATTAGACAATTTCACGTGGTAAAGCCAATTAAAATCAATTCCAATTGAAGCTTTATTCTCTGTGTGTGCATCTCCTTATTGGTTCACGCCATGATTGTGTTCAAATTAACATATATATAAAATAACATACAATGAGCTAAAGTAAGGGTGGTCTAACCTTGGTAATGGTCTCAATACGTGTTATTAGTATTTTCGCAACCTGGATAAATGAGCCGCTAAAAGCCCAAGGGATGAGCTAAATGGCTAGAAACCTTATGAGCTCGATAATCAAATCGTTGTATGAGCCCGGTAATCAGGTCGTTGGTTAGAGTGCTTTGTATTTTGAAACTCTCTCTCAGTTCGTTGGGCGACATATCAACTCGCTAGATTGTCTTTCCAGCTTGTGAGCTCGTCAGGATGGATCCAGTTGACCTTCTAGAAGTCTAAAGCAGTCAAATTTGAGAAGAAGTCAACTTTTCTAATTTGAAGCAAATCAAATTTCGAGATTCCCGGGATCAGTTGCTGATTCGGTGGAAATTATTTTGCAATTATAATTAATGTAAATATTTTTTGTTTTATCTATATGTGATTCAAATTAACTTAAATTGTATCTCCTCTCAATATAAATAGGGGATAAATTCATTGTAAAAGACATGAGAAAAAATATATATTATTACTCTGCCAAATTTGAGGATGCCAGTTCATTGTTGTGGCCGAACCACGTAAAAAACTATTGCGTGTATCTTGTTCTTCCTCTCTATTTTATTATTGCTTGTTTTGTTTTCAGTTATTCGCAAATATTGGACTTGAAGAACCGGGATGACTAAAAAATAATGTCGACAATATGTAGACTAATTAAGCATTGGTTAATTATCTTTTATTCTATGTATATATGTGTATGAGGCATGCATGTTTCCACTATCACACGTATAGACATAAACAACAAACACTCATACATACATATGTATGATTACATCTTTGTGCTTGTTATAAGTACAACGCACTTATAGATTTGGCAAACTTTTAATGCTTGCTTTAGCATCAATTGCCCTATAGTTGGAAGACATGCTTACTTTTGATCTCTGCGATTTAGCAGCCTGGCAGGCCGAGGTTAATTATCTCAGTGAGCTTCCTTACCTGAACCAGGGTAAGTTGATTGGTGTTGTATTTAGGACGATCAAAGGCTACTTTTATATGAGTTGATGCCTCGTGGAAACTTAGAGAATTATCTTTATAAAAGTATGTAATTGATGATTTCATTATTTTGACAAATTTGATTACCTTTCTTCTATTGGATTGTATCTTTATTAAATATTCTCTTTCAACAATATATGGAGTTTGACTTTGTCTCTTTTGGTTTGGTAATTACCCTATGATCTGGATTCACTGTATATTTCACTCAATACAATTTACACACACTGATAAATTTTTTTCTTTTCCCTTCTCATTTGTCTACAGTCTAATGCTTGAGGATGAGATTTGAATTGATATAGATAACATCATTCCTAGAAGTTGCAATCTGCTGATGGGAGTAATGTCCCTTCCACGCAAAAACCTAGCAGAGGAGTTGCATGCCTCCTTCCCAAAGACCCAGAGGAGAAGGCATTGATTGCATTACATGATCTTCCTTACACGACATAAACTATTCATAATCTTAAATATATGCTTGCAATTTACTGCTTATAAAAAAAAATTAAATAAATAAGGGATCATATTTTCATTTCTTTAAATTTGTAAAAAGAAAATTGTGAGTATATAAAATTTAAATTGATTTATAATAGAGTAAATGGTGTGAAATAGCACCAAATAACTTAGCACTTCTTTTACTAGCATTAAAGAACTGAGTTGAGTTTTACTAGTACATACCTAAATAAAAAGACACTAATAACTTTCATTTTACAAATTGTATGTGTTCCGCCCCAAACTACGTGTGTTCCGCGCCTTGATTGTATGAGTTCCATGCCCTAATTATGTGTGTTCCATGCTCTAATTATTGTCTATGTTTCATGCTCTAACTATTATTGTGTGTGTCTCGCATCCTAATTGTGTGTGTTTTGTGACTTATTTGTGTTTGTTCCACGTTCATTGGCATTATTTTAGCAAGCTCCCTTTACCTTCATAGGTGATAACAGTTTGAACTCTCTTTAATCTATGAGCTTATCTCCTCTCTCTGTAGTCGAATATCTTGTTATCCCAACAAATACTTACTTTAAACTATCTAGTCTTATCAGTCTAAGTCTAGCATACAAACTTAGAGAACAAGCCTCTTTAAGTGTTACAATCAATATATCTCAATCTCTCAATATGTATATACTGTTTTATGTATTTCTCACCCACACAAACAACTACCTACAGTTGAGAAACTCTAAGTGACAAATACATACAATTTGACAAAATATTATTATCTCATTAGTTTTGCTTTTAAAATTGTGCACAAACACTGCAAGCACCCTTACGGTTCTGCAACTGTATTACCCTGCTTGTTTTCTCTCAAGATCCACACAACAATCTTTATTTTCTATCTCCTTACATAAGCACATATGCTGCACCTTTTCTGTTAAGAAAATAACCTAAAAGTTAATTCTAGAAACTAATTAATAGAGAATAAAATCTGCATTAATGAAAATCAAACTAAGAAATGAAACTTTCCTATTTTGTCTTCATTGATCGAATGCACAAGACAATAATATCTTTGAACTTCCAAATCTGGAAACTAAGGAATAAGTGAAGTTTCCTGCAATATAAAATCTCAGTTGACAGATAAATACTTTACATAATCATGAAAATATATTTTTCAAGTTTCACAAGTCAATAATAAAGAAAATTTCTTTATAAAAAGATACTCTATTTTATTCAAAGCTATAATGAAATTATGAACTCTATAACATTATTGGGCAATCATAAAATCACACAATAAGTCAGACAAGAATCATTGAAACGAGAATAAAACACTTTTGAAATTAGTCAAAAAATATGCACTGGAATCTGCAATGTAAACTGTCAGAAAAAATTTGTTATAATATCAAAACTAATATTGCAATAGTGACCTACATTTTATAACTCAAACAATAATAATGTAAAATATAGACAAACTACAGTTTATGTAAATACATGCTATCCATAATTTTGCTGCACACACAAAATCAATAATCAGAGTTATACAATGAACCTCAATGCCATAAGATCAATTTTAATGTCATAAGATGCCAACTACAGTGGACCACACACATGTGCACTAACAATGCAAACCATAAAGCTTCATTGAAAAGATAAACAAATTGAATTCATCTTTAGAGCTTTAAGTTAGCCCTAACTAATAAACTAATTATATAAAAATAAAAATAAAAATAAAAGATAGAACCGAAGCCTTTAACCTTACTCCTTTGCTTCTCTCTTTCTTCTAATGTGTGTGTCAACTGGTGTGGGGAGCTCTTATATTTATAGGCATGGGAGATCGACCACAAGTGATTTCTTGAAGGAAAAGTCGTGCAATTAATGTTGGAGTGAAATTGGAAATCGACCAAAAGCAGGCATCGCGACTTCACAACCCACGACAACAACCTGTGAGCTGTGACAACATTACAGGTTTCCCTTGCTACTTCACATCTTGTGGCAACAAGTCGCGACAATGCCACAGCTAGAGGTTGCAGTTTGTGACATGAACTTGCGACTCATTTATTGCACCTTTTTTGACTCAGATTTGACTGGACAATTACATGATCAGCCCTTTGTACTTTTACTAATCCCTTCAAGCTTCATTAATCTTCAAAATATATAGATAAGCTCTAACTTTAAAATCTTCAAGCTTCTCGTGATTCACTCCGGGGTTCAAACGGAATAGATCCATAGTGGGCTACGGTCTTGGGCCTATTGGCCCAACCCTTTTGTTACCACCACAGATTCTCATAAATTTATTTTTATTAAGATTGTCGCACCGGGAGCTCTCTAAATCGAATCTTGGATTTGCTTCTGAAATTATCTTCCAAAAAATCCTTCGATTTCATCTCTTTTCTTCTCAAAACGTAAAATTAAACATAAAACACTAATGAAATAAAAGCATCAATTTCACTTAAAAACATAACATAAATAATAGGTAATTTGAGAATAAAATAATGATAATCAATTACCCAACATTAAACTATAGTTTCTAATAATTACATTAAAACTGTTTTATAATTACTGAGAATACTATTTTCAATTATTAGTACCGTATGCATTTTAATTTCTTAAAAATATATGTAAAAAAAAAAAAAAATCAATTTCTGTATCCAAGTGAAAAATAAAACACAAAACAGTACCAAAGAGGTCCTAAAATTTGCCCCAACATTCAGTTTTAGTACTCAAACCTCCCAACTTTTCTGGGTACAAATTCCACATCTGGTTTTGTATAAATAAATACAGGGTTCTAATTTTAATATTTAGCGAAACAGTTCTTGAATTTCACAAACTTTTTGTAATGGACATAATTCTATTTGGAACCCCAAAATTGAGAAAAATTACTTAAAGCCTCTAGCTTCACAGGCTATATTGTAATTTGAAAGTACTATTAGTACAAAAGATTATAAAACAAATTAACAAGTTCTAAGCTACATTTCATTACACGTTGGAATAAGCAACCAGCGAAACAAGTTTTAACCACCATATTAAGAGATATTTTCAAAATATTATCCGAAAATGAAACTTATGTAAAAACCATCTATTTTTTATATTAAAAAATGGGATTCAATAATATTTCCAGACATGAGTGAAACCCTTTGAAGGCTGATGGGACCCTATATGGAACCACGCCTAACAAGTCTGCGCCAGCAGCAGCTTACCCAATACTCGAATATTGATAGAGCAACTAAAGGCACCAACACACCCATCCAAACCTATTGAGTCACCATCAATTTCAAAACATGTAAGTACTATAATCAAATTACAAAAATCAAATACATACTTATGTGACATATGTTTATCTAAATGCAACAGAATAGTTTGCGGAAGGATTCCTAGAAATATTTAAAGAAAATTTAATCGAATTTCATAAATATGGTTAAGTCTTTTATCCTTACAAGGAATATGATGCCTGAACATTTATCGGTGAAAATTGCATTATTTGCCAGATCAAGAAAAAGAATCCTCACGAACAGTATGGCCAAAACCTGCATGCCAATTAGCAGCAAAAAATAACATAATTAGTTTGTTAATCAGATAGTAAGAAGTTGGAACAGAAACTTGTAAACTACAGAAATTATTAAAGAAACCTTTGAAATTTGTAAATAAGAAAAACACATATAATTTCAAAAAATAAATAAATTAATTTGTACACGAAAACACTTTTTGAGAGTAGAAGGATATGATACCAGTATATTAGAGAGGAACATCACTATTTTAACCTGAAACACACACACAAGAAACAAATATAAATAACATTATTTATCTATAAGTTACAGTATCCAAATTTTTACAAAAATCAGATCTTGAAGTTTCATGCAAGATACTATATATCTTCTATTAAAATGAATTTTTCATCAAAATTTAGACTTATATAACTTGTATATATAATTGTATAAGAAGTTGGAACCGATACCATAATAACTCTTCGGTCCAAATCCCAATTGTTATTCTCAACTTCATTTGGATCAGGACGAACCAGCGGCACTGCCACCGACCTAATACGTATAGGTGGCAGCGTTAACAAGTTCTCCGGTCGTGGACCAACACCATTGAGAGACCAAAATATACTGCTGCAAGTATCTCAATACAAAATTGACATTGCGTCAGGGTGGGAAAAAATACAATTATAATAAGTAGGAAAAAATCTGAAAAATCTCCTAAAATGGAAAATAATAACATTGGACCTTATTTTTTAATATAAAAATAAATGATTTTACATTAATTTTATTTTCAGATGGTATTTTGATAATATCTCTTACAAGTCTTGGAATTATATTCAATTTAATGTAATAATCAACCAAGACTATATATATTGAAAATGATGGCTACAAATTTTTCTTCAAAGTTGATGTGTCATATGGGTCTAGCCACCGGCTAGGGAGAGATGAAAGCCTTGCCTTAAACTGTTTGAGGAAGTTTGATATCCACGGGCAGAAGGTGGCGGCACTGGTGGGGCAGTATAATCTGGCTGGTAGGTCTGGGATACAGAAGCATAGCAAGAGCAATGTAATTAGGGTATTAGTAATTCCTTACTGATGAATAACATATCTAAAGTAGATAGAGACCGTTTTCTAATCTGAACTTTTTTGAATTTTAATTAATAAATGATCTCATGATAAGTAATAAACAATTTTATTATAGTTAACTTCTTTATTTTATTCTTTTTTTTTTTAACAGGCAAATAGAGATTTATATTTATTCAGATACGATAGTTCAAATAAATAGAAGATCCCTATTTTTAAAATAAAAGACTCGGTGTATGTCTGTATATACCTGTTGGCAGATTTCACAAGCTGTGCTTGCTTTCGAATAGATCCACCTCTGCACACACTTCCTATGGGCAAACTACGAAGGAAACTATTTACTCAGCCTCAATAGTGTAATAGTCAGTTGGCTAGAACTGTAAATATGGTGTGTATATATAAGGGAAAATCCCAAAACACAACCTGATGTATGAAACAATGTCAATTTACAACCAATGTTTTTATTTTTATCCATTTTACCACAAAAGTTAAAAATACCATTTTAACCTTGAGATTTTTATTAAAAAATATAATATTCATAAAATATTTTAAAAATTTTAATAAAAATTAAAATTTTTAATTAAAAAAAAATAAAGATCCAATCTATATTTTCACCAGCAAACACTAGCTAGAACACTATCAATACCATTGAACAGCATCCATCACCCACAATCATCAACAATAAACCATCATCAAACACCATCCATCACCTACAAACACCATAAAACCATTCAGAACACCATGAACAAACACCATGATCAGCAAACACCATCCCACAATCATCATCCACTAGTAAACACCACCAATTTCTCTTCAAAAGATAAAAAAATAAATGACCGTTAGGCTTCACCATTAGAGATTGAGACCTGGGTCTTCGATGGTAGAGACCACATCGTTGCTATTGCCTGAGATAGAGAAAGAGACGATATCTTTACTACCTCCACTACTACTTTTGATCTCTGTCACCGTTATCTTCGATCGGAGATAGAGAAAGAGAGAGAAGGGAACCGATCGGATAGAGAAAGAGAGAAGAGGAAGAGAGGGGAGAGAGAGAGAGTTGAGAGAAAAGAAATTTTTTTATATATATATATAAATATTTATTTATTTATTTTTAAATAAAAATATCTAATTTTTTAATGATTTTATATTTAATATTATTTATTTTATTTTTATATTTTAATTTATTTTTTATTGTTTTTTCCTTTTTGCCCTTAGAATCAAACGGTCAATAATATCAATTAATCTAAAAGAATTTATGACCGTCAAAAACATTGTTGTCATTTCATACGTC
The DNA here is from genome assembly GCA_022984855.1 of Dimocarpus longan. NCBI lineage: Eukaryota > Viridiplantae > Streptophyta > Magnoliopsida > Sapindales > Sapindaceae > Dimocarpus > Dimocarpus longan. The sequence continues at coordinate 4,750,286 of CM041026.1, forward strand.
TCCAGAGAATATTATAAATATTTATGTTAATATCAAGTTATATTTTTGATAAATATAAAACAATGGGTTGCAAAATAAATATATTCTCATTCATCAGGTTGTTTTTTGCGATTTTCCTTATATATAAAGAGTATATATAAAAACAACAGACACATGCAAAATTGTCACACAGATGAGACAGAGAAATGAATTCTTTAAAAATTAGAGAAGGACAATGTTGATCATGTCAAGAAACAAACAGAGCTGATTTTTTTTTTTTTTGGAGCAAATCTAGACAAGGATTGTATGCGTTACTGAATATTCAAAATCTTTTGATTATATGCGAGATGGAGCGTTATATACCTAATTATTGAAGATAATTAAATGGGAAATCACTGGCCGAAAATAAAACAATGATGAAGAGATTTTTCCAATGTATGAAATTGTGTGTTTGGTGTGAGTTTTGGTGGCCTGTTTTCTTTTAACTATCAATAAAATTGACAAACAGAAAAAGGTTATAATCAAGGCAATGTTCATATATAAGGTAATACAAGATATTTTAGGAATATTATCAAAATACCTTTAAAAATGAAACTAACGTGAACCATTAATTTCTTATTAACAAAATTGGGGTTTAGTAATATTCTTTTTTTAATTTTAGAGGGCTTTCAAATTTTTATCGAACTTTTTCTATTAAGTTGGAAAGAAAAAAAAAAAAAAAAAGCTAGCTATCAATAAAATCTAAAGTTAACAAAGGTGAACTTGACGCCTACAAGCTACTAGGACAGATAATATTTATACCTTGAGAGTGCCTTTGCAGTCACAAGGTGACTCCATTTCTCCAACGAAGTCCAATTCATGGCAGATTCGACATTCAATCAAATGGAATTTAGATTCCTCAACCGCATTGTCAGAGTAGTCTCGACTTAGATCGATATTTCGTTCTCCAGTTGACAACAATGGTGTTGTAATATTAGTCATATCAGCCATTCGTTAACTTAAAACCTGTAAAAAAAAAAATTAAAAAAAAAAAATCATCAAGGAAACCATCTAAAACAATAATTCATATTCAATAACATCAACATCTCTAGCAAACTCAGCAAAAAAATAATCATATTAAACACACCCTTGAAAACATATGATCTCCAGAACAAAAGCAAAAGAAGAACTTTATAAAGTTAAATCAACTCAGCAAAGAGTACCAAAATTAAGCAAAAATTAAACAGAAGAGAGAGTAGACCTAAATCAACCTGGTTACAAAACAAAATCTAAAATTATACTAGAAAAAAACTCAGCAAATAAAAAATAATAATAAAATAAAAAGAGCTAAACAAGAAGAGAAGAGATGAGAGAATACTTTCTTTAACCTGCTTTGAGAGTGCTTTAATTAATTTGTTGTGTGAGTTTGCTTGTCATATATTTCTTCTTATTTATTTATTTTTTTCCAAAGATGGTATTGTAACCGAAACTGAGTATTGCTTTGCAGCCTCCCTTCACGTGAAGTCTTATTGTGAGATTGGGACGCGTAAAAAGTTTGTTGAGACACATAAATACTGTTTTGGCTCTACTTTCTTTTTAGCTAATGAAGGTTTTCAACTCTTGTAAGTTGTAACCGTTACATTTTTCATGTGCTACATTCCAGACTCATCTTTAGCAATTTTTGCCTCTTTTTAAGCTATGTACATGGAATACAACCCAAGAATGGTCTTTGGGTGGTTTTATATGAATATGCATTTGTGAAAAAGCACACTTTCTAGCATAAAGAAACTTTTGTTTTAGAACTCTGTGAAATGTTCTTGTAAAAAGAACGTCAATTTATGCATGAGAAATTTTCTCTTTTACTCAAACCCATAAAGAAAAATTCCTTTTAACTCACTTTCCAATAGAAATTTGTTTTTAATCTCTCAAACAAATTATTTCTATCATATATCTAAGTTTACCAAACTACCCTTGAGTTAAACTCATTCTCTTGCCCTTATCCAAAATTACCAAAATACCCTTCTTATTCCTAATAACATCCTAATATCTTTTCTCTACTCCCCTTCATGGTTTTTCTTCTTCTATTCACCATTGTAGTCAAAAAAGAAAAAAATCTCCTCACAAAAGATTCTCCATTCAAGCTTCTTCCTCCATTTAAGGTTTTTTATTTATTCAAGTTTCAGAATAGTATCGATTTAGATCGATATTTCGTTCTTCACTTGACAACAACGATGTTGTAATACTAGTCATATTAGCCATTGCTTAACTTAAAACCTGTAAATAAAATTTTTAAAAAAAAAAAAAAAAATCATCAAAGTAAGGCTTTTTGTCAAACATAATCCCTCTCAACTCAGATGTGAGTGGTTTCAAAAAACTCTCATAGTTTTAACTTAAGAGAGATCCTCTTACAAGTTATTTAATATAGGTAATCGAAAAATCTAGCTAGTTTATATACACACACAACCAAGCTTGAAAAATCTTAAAAATCCTTTCAAAAAACCCATCTAAAACAATACTGCATGTTCAACAATGTAGTGCACAAAAACCGAGGCCCAGAAACATAAGCCCAGAGTTTATTGAAATGGATTGGCCCAATAAGCTGGTTTACACTGATTCATGGCCCAACACGTCTACCACCCACTGAGTCCAAAGAATTAGTTGGTCGAATTAGAACTACAAACACATTCGATAGGCCGACTCAATGGTTCGACCGACCAAGTTTGCTATATGGCCATTACTTTCTAATAAACCAACCTGATGGTCCCTTCGGCTCTTTGTTGATTCGGAGGGTCAGTTGATAATGTTCGATTTACCTAATAAGAATCCAATTGTTCAGTCGATCTAATATAAGCCTAATTGATTCAGTCGACTTAGCAAGGACATAACATCCGTTATCGTTTATCAATTAACTTACTAAAGATTTAGTTCTATTAGGACTTAACTCATGCAAAGTAAATACAATCTGCGTGGAAATCAACCTTATCTCCTAAAACCTAGAGAGAACCGTGATTTTCCTTAGTTTCATTTGGACTTAGACTCCTAAGCCTATGTGAACTAGACTGTGTTCGACTTTGTAGCACGAAATGTCTAAAAAAGGGTTCTAACCTTCCAGTCAAATCATTCAGTGTTATATACATGTAAAGTCATTCTGCCATAATCATACTAGACCACTTGGTATGTGTATCTCCCGTCAACCTTCAGGGAAAAGGTTTGTTGGTTGACTGTTCACCATTGTTTCCGACACTCTTCCTCCTTTAGTTCATAGCTAGCCTAGCGCACTGCTATCGCTGGACCATTGTCCACATGTCATTTGGTATCATACTTTTAGTGTCGGACTGTCGTCTCAAACCGTCACCCACATCGCCACGAGGCTATAAACATCTTATCTATTACCGATTAACCATTGCCCTTCTGTTCTATTTTCTTTACTTTATATTGTTTACATTATTTTACAATTGGTTTGCTGACTTGAGCCGTCGGATGGTCTTTAGCCAACACCACACTGATACTAAGATCATCTTGCTCTTTATTTGGTTTGTGCAAGACACAGATTATCAGGTTTCGAGGAAAGTCGACCGACGAGGCCTACTCAGGGTTGACATACTATAGTTCTAACCCCATTATAGATTCAAATTCCATCATATGATTTTATTGGTTTGTGAGAGAGATTTCTTCTTGATATTATAGAAATACAGACCTCTTAGTTGTGACAGTATAATTATCCAAGCCCATTTCATTTCTCCTTGATTTGGGGTTAAATATTATGACCATATATATATATAAAATATTTTATCTCAGTAGGTTTTAATAACCTTCTAATCGATTTGATATTAGATTTCTAAAGAAAAAAAAAATATTTTAGAGTTTTCATATATACAAATATATATTTAAAGATTATGATTGATAGTTAATAATAATAATGACAAGGAAAACAATCTATTGAATACTACACATCATCAAAAGTGAGATATTTTAAATTCTAATGAATTATAGATTGAATATACTCCCTAACGTTGACATAAGGAATAAGTCTCCAAAACAAATAAATAATAAAGATCAATAGGGTAAAGATTTCATACTTGAATTTGCCACAATGAACAAAATTTTAATTTGAATAAACGACTGCATCGCAGCACATAAATAGATATGTTGTCTTCAAGCTTAGGTCCTTGATTTGATTAAATTAAATGTTTGATCCCTATACAAAAAATTTCGTGTGCTCAAATCCCAGTCAATAAGATTTTATTTTTAACTAAATAATTGCAATACGATAGTTAAGTAGATTTGTTATTTAAATATTCAAGTTTTATATATTGGATTTGATAAATATCAAACTAGAAATATGTGAGTATGGCTTAGGTCTATGCAATCCTATTCCTTGTGTCAACCTTAATGAAACCGTCCAAATATCCAAACTTATTCCTTATGTCAACATTAGGGAGTATATTCAATCTATAATTCATTGGAATTTATCTTAAAAGTTTAGGTGTATGCATTAAATTTCATTGAAATCTAAATGTATTCAATCTTGACTTGTATGAAATCTATTAAAATTAAGGTGTATTCAATTCAGATTTATATAAAATCTAATAAAATTCAGGTATGTTAAAAAAAATTATTGATTTTATATTTTTCATTTTGGATGAATTTTAAAATGAGTTTTATGAAGAAAAAAGTTCATAACAAAATTTACCATTCTTCTAAAGATTTCATTGAATTTCTTTATAAATTATAACAAAATCAATATGGAGTCTATAAAATCTGTGAATTCTATCAAAATCTATCGTTAAAAAATATTATGTCAAACTTTAATAAACTTTAAATTGAACCCACTTAATGAAACCTTCCAATTGTGGTCAAGTATCTAATATATATACTGAGTTCTCAATTGTTATTTTCAATTATAGAAGTATAACTTAAATTAAAAATACTTTCCTACCAAATTCCTAACCAAATCGTACAATTTCTACGATGCTTGTGAAAAATGAAAAATGGTAAATATTAACCATGAATATAATTTTCCAAGCAGAGATGTTGATGTTACTACTGAGTTGTCATTTTTTTTTTTTTTTGTGTTTTTTCCAACCTTATTGTTGTCACGCATACAGAATTTTGATTGGTTATGTTTTAGTCGTGCATTTGGCTATCTTTAGTTTGTCTACCACTTGATAAGGAATTTAAAACATTTTAACTTTCCAATGAAGCCTGTTGTAGAAAATGATCGAGGGAAAAAAATGTTGAAATTTGTTCATACTATCATCTTTTTCTTTCATTCTCTACACCACTCCAACTCTCTTATCACTCTCATTTCATCTTTTGATCTACGTTTTCTCATTACATCAATATTACTTCTTTATTTTGTAAATGTTTTAGGAATAATTATTTTTAATGTTTGGTTCATATATGTTGTTATGGGTATTTCCTGAAGCACCCATTTGGGCTGGTAAAAGCCCAACAGGTTGGCCCAGCTGAGCTAGGCCTAAGTTTTGCCAGTCCGTAGGAGAAAGTCCCCAAGTCATGTTTCTCATGGACCTTGCGGTGTGGAGTCCGTCCAGCGCCAGTCCGTGTAAATCTATTATTGGTTAAGACCGTCAATCCTTACCTATGGTCTTCCCAAACTCCAGTTCGCCCAGAATCATGCCAAGTCGGTTTAAGACTTGCCGTATACGTCAAAATTGTCAGAGATTACTGCTCAGATTACAGAAATCATACCTAACTCACGTGGGTTAGTCATATAAATCGTACACCTGTCCATGACATTAAATGTAATCCGGCTGCATTAAACATAAATCAGGTGCATTAATTACAGTCATCATTCTATTTTAACTCATTGTACATCGCTGTAGCACCTCCCCCTCTATAAATAGGGGAGGTTTTTCATTGTGAACTAAGAGCGAAACACTTAGCAAAAAACTGGCCGTTACTCTATCCAGCTATTGAGAGAGCAAACAGTGGATGTAGGTAATGTTAGCCAAACCACTTCGAAACCTTTGTCTCGTGTTCTACCTTTGTCCTATTTTACATCTTTTACCTGTTTTCTGTGTTGTACTAACCCTTTCTGCAGTGTTGGGTTTGGAAGAATCTCGTTGACTGATTTCAAACGTCAACATTTTTGGCGCTAGAAGGAGGGCCCAACTGCATCTTTTCTTCATTGTTGTCATGGCAAAGGGTAGAACACCAGAAGCTCAGACGTTGTAGCTGAAAGAACAGAAGGCACGAATCACCAGCGAGGTGTTGTACCGACTACTCTAGGTGCAGACACTTCGAATGCTCATGCGGATGAAGTGGCTCAATGAGGGAATACGATACAAATCCTACAACAACGCCAGGAGAGGTTAGAAGGTACAATTCAGCAAATAGCGGATGCTGTGAGGGCACTAACACAAGCCCAAGTTCATGTCCCTCGTAGGCCAGATGATGTCCCTACAGCTGAAAGGAGAGTCGCTAAAGAAACTTGTCTTCGAATATACGTTCGGTACCCGGACCCGGCGAGCTCATGACAATGAAAATGAGGCTCGGCCTTCAGACTTAAGAGTGAGGGTGAACCACGATGGACACCGGAGAGTTGAAGTAAGCCGTGGAGGTGCCCAAGCGTCAGTTCGAAGGAATGAAAATGAACGCCAACGCCATGACGAAGGCTCTTGTAGAGAAGATGGGTCAAATAGGTCACATCAAAGGCGTGAGCCTGACCGTCTTTCCCTTGAGCTCAGAAACAAGAGACATGAAGTACCTGAGCAATATCCTCTGAACAGGGAGAGCAAGCTAGATAGGTGATCCCCGGCCAAGTAGCCTTCAATGCAAGATTCAGTGATTAAGCGTCTCCTCGAAAGGGTCCAGCAATTGGAGGCAAGACTAGGAGCACAGGAGCAGAGAAATCCAAAAGGGGAAAGGACTCTGTTTTCCTTAAAAGTTGAAGTAGAGCCCCTTCCTGCCAGATTCAAACTTCCCAATATTCCGTAATACAATGGAGATTCTAACCCCCATGACCATTTGGATGCTTTTAATGTTCAAATGGATTTACAGACCACTAGTTCGCTGGTAAAGTGCCGCGTTTTCCAGTAACTCTCGGTAATATTCCTCAACTGTGGTTCAAGAACCTGCCACCTCGCAGCATTGGCAGTTGAGAAGAGTGCCAACAAAAGTTTTTAAACCAATATAAGGCACTAAAGAGGCAGCTCGCGCCACCCTATCACTTGACCACCATATTTCCGTGCCATGAAGAATCATTAAAGGAGTACATCAATAAATTCGGACGCGAGGTAAAAAATGTAGATAGCCCTACTGACGAAGGAATCCATACTGATATCTCGGTGGGACTAAGAAAAGATGAAAAGTTGTATGAAAGTATTTACAAGTCCTCAGTAAAAAACTTGGGAGAATTTTATAAACGAGCTGAAAAGGAGATGAGGTGGGAAGAGGCCTTTGGGTCTAAAAAACCAGCTGATCAGAAGCATAAATCTGGTAGCTCCAGTCAAAACAAAAAGAGAAAAAACGAGGGGAATAGTCATGATGGGCAAAGAAACAATCATCAAATAGCCAAGAAAGCACGGAGTGGACTTGGGCCAAAAACTAATAAGAGGCATGAACGTCCTCCTCGCTCAGGCCGTTATAAAAATTATACTATTCTATCCGACTTCAGGGGCATAATCTTTACAGCCGAAAAGAACAAAGAAAATTTTGGTAAACCTGCTCCAACGAATGTACCCCATCGGCTCAGAAACAAGAATAAGTATTGTGCTCATCACAATGAGGTAGGACATTATACTTTAGAATGTTGGGCTCTGAAAAACGCCATTGAAGAATTGATCAGAAACGAACGTCTAAAAGACTATGTGGTGCGGCCTGCGGGTCAACGATCTCAAAACCAGCGGCCTTAGCAACGTTCAATGCCACAGCCTGACCGGCAAGGCTCTGATCAAGAATAAGCTCACGAAGTGAGAACAATCTTTACCATTCATGGAGGGCCTCATATAGCAGATACATCAAACAGATCACATCAGCGCTATGTGCGTGAGGCTAATCATGTACAGGTTACAGGTCAAAGAGAATTTGAAGGACCTGTCAAGAGGGCAAAGACAACCTTAGCAGAAATCATGTTTACAGAAGAGGATGCTAGGGGCGTTTGCTGACCTCACAATGATGCATTGGTGATCCGAGCTCATGTCGGGAATGTAGAAGTTCGAAGAATAATATCGACACCGGGAGCTCAGTTAATGTGATGTACAAAGGGTGTTATGATCAGATGGAAATTGGAGATGAACATCTCAAACCTTCTCCAGAGCTTCTGTATAGTTTTACTGGAGATGTAATCATTCCCATAGGACAGATCAAACTACCTTTAACTCTTGAGGACGCCAAATGTCAGTCGACCGTGCTCGCGGACTTCTTAATCATCAACTCCCCTTTCCACCTACAACATGGTACTAGAGAGGTCTGCCATGAATGATCTTAACATGATCACCTCCACCAGGACCCTTACTGTGAAGTTTCCTACTCCTTAGGGCATAAGGTGTGTGCGAGGTGAGCAGCACGTAACCCGTCAGTGCTATGAGAATGCAATAAGATTAGGTACCCAAGAAACAACAAAAATAAATGTAGTATCAGGTGGCGAAGCATGTGTGTTGACGGAAACAGGTGTGAATCATGACCTTGATCCTCACGAAGTTGATGCAGATAGGGCAACTGGTCCAGTTGAAGAGTTGGAGGATGTGCAAGTCAGCGGAGCTGATCTTGAGAGATGCCTCAAACTGGGAAAGAGATTGGTTCCAGAAGCGAAAGCCCAGCTTGCTGACTTTCTTATGGCGAATTTAGACATTTTTGCATGGAATCACGAAGATATGGTGGGGATAAGTCCGGAGGTGATGTCGCATAGGTTAAATGTTGCTCCCCACTACAGGCCAGTTAGCTAGAAGAGGAGACCGATGACGCATGAACGGTATGAGGCACTAAAAGATGAAGTAGACAAACTCCTGGCCAATAATTTCATCAGAATAGTCCATTACCTGGCTTGGGTCGCCAACTCCGTGCTTGTATAGAAGAAAAATGGTAAATGGAGAACATGTATAGACTTCACAGACCTCAATAAAGTATGCCCAAAGGATAGTTTCTCTCTGCCCAGGATTGACCAACTTGTTGACGCCACTGCTGGTCATGAGCTCCTCAGCTTCATGGATGCGTATTCTGGTTACAATCAAATTTCAATACATCCTGAAGATGAAGAGCATACCTCATTCGTCACAGACCGCGATTTGTTTTGCTATAAGGTAATGCCCTTTAGACTTAAAAATGTAGGGGCAACTTACTAAAGGTTGGTGAATATGATGTTTGAGGATCTAATAGGGAAAAGCATGGAGGTTTATGTAGATGATATATTGGTAAAGTCTACGCAAGCTGCTGATCATGTGCGCGATATGGAGCAAACATTCCAGATATTGAGGAAGTATCAGATGAAGCTCAATCCTCTCAAATGTGCCTTTGGAGTGGCCTCAGGTAAATTCCTTGGATTTATGGTGAATAACAGGGGAATTGAGGCCAACCCTGAGAAGATAAGAGCTCTATTGGATATGAGGTTGCCAGCCAACATGAAGGAGGTACAAAGTCTTAATGGTCAAGTTGCAGCACTTAACTGATTCATTTCAAAGGCTACTAACAAATGTGTTCTTTTCCTTAACGTACTAGAACAAGTGAAGAACTTTGAATGGACCGCGGAGTGCAAAGAGGCATTTCAGCAGTTAAAAGAATACCTAGGGCGAGCTCCACTCCTTTCAAAGCCAAAAGAAAGGGAGAACCTATTACTTTATTTGGGGATATCTCAGTACGCCCTGAGTACAGCACTGGTACAAGAAGAAGATGGAGTTCAGTACGCAGTATACTACGTTAGTAAGAAGTTAGTCGATGTTGAGACAAGGTATACTCCCATGGCGAAGCTTGCTTACTGCCTGATTGTGGCATCAAGAAAGCTACGTCCTTATTTCCAGGCACACAAGATCTTAGTCCTAACCAAATATCCTATAGGTCAGATTCTCCAAAAGCCAGAAACCTTAAGCCGCTTTCTCAAGTGGGCCATCGAATTAGCGCAGTTCGACATAGAGTTCAAACCAAGATCAGCAATCAATGGGGCAAATATTAGCTGACTTTGTAATTGAATTCACAGGGTCTGTTGACGAACAAGAAGCCGAAACTTCAAAAGATCCTTATTGGGAGTTATATGTCGATGGTTCTTCTAACGAACAGAGGACAGGAGTTGGAATATTACTAGTTAGCCCAGAAGGGCACAAAATCCTCTATACGCTCAGATTTGGGTTTAAAGCTACTAATAATGAAGCTGAGTACGAAACTTTACTGGTAGGACTTCGCTTAGTAAAGGAGATGCGAGTTGAGCAACTCAGGATTTTCAGCGATTCCCAACTCGTGGTGCGCCAAGTACAAGAGGAGTATCAAGCTTGGGGAACGAAAATGATGGTTTATCTGCAGAAAGTTCGAGATCTATTAGGGACATTCAACAAATATAAAGTAAACAAGATCCCACGAGCTCAGAATTCCTACTCTGATGCACTGGCCCGCTTGGCAACTGTTCAGGATGCTGATTTTTCTGGGAAAATACCCATAGAATATCTGCCTAAGCCTAGCACTGAACCTAGTGAAGAAGTAATGATGTTGATTGTAGCAGCAAATTCCTGGATGAGTTCGTTGATTGACTACTTGCAAGATGGGAAGCTGTCAGATGATAAGTTAAAAGCACGCCGCCTATAAACACGGACGGCCAGATACTACATCTATGATGATGTGCTCTACAAGAGGGGTTTTTCAGCTCCGCTGTTAAGGTGCATTGACGAACCCGACTGTACAAGTATTTTGATTGAAATCCATGCAGATCATTGTGGGAATTATTCTGGGGGGCTTTTTTTAGCCTAAAAAGCTCTAAGGCAGAGGTACTATTGGCCAACTATGAAGCAGGATGCCCTTCAATTGGTAAAGAAATGTGATACTTGTCAAAGGTTTTCCAAAGTCTCACGAGCTCCATCCGCCTACTTATGCCAGATGATTAGCCCATGACCCTTTGTGATTTGGGGCATGGATTTGATAGGGCCGCTTTCGATAGGCCGTGGGAGGTGTAAGCATGTCATTGTGGTGGTGGACTACTTTACCACGTGGGCTGAGGCTAAAGAGTTAGCTCAAATTTCCACTATGAAGGTAGAAAAATTTGTTTGGAATAACATCATCTGCAAGTTTGGAGTCCTTCAGCAACTGGTAACCGACAATGGTAGTCAGTTCAGCAGTGAAAAGTTCATCAAATTCTACAACAGCCTTGGTATCAAGAAAAGCTTTTCAGCAGTTAATCATCCCCAAACAAATGGCCAAGTCAAAGCAGTCAACAAAATAATCAAGCAGATATTAAAAACGAAGTTGGAAAGCAAGAAAGGAGCATGGGTTGACGAATTACAGAAGGTGTTGTGGCCTTACAGAACGACAGCTCGCAATATCACTGAAGAAACTCCTTTCTTTATAGTCTATGGCTCTTAGACAATGATTCCTGTTGAACTAGAAGTGGCCAATCTAAGGAGGATGAATTTCAATCCGGCAGAAAATGATCAACTCCTCACTGTAAACTTGGGTTTACTTGAAGAGTCAAGGAAAATAGCCTGCGTAAAAGCTACCATTTACCGACAAAAAGTAGCCAGATACTATAATAAAAAGGTCTGAGTTTGGAGCTACAAACATGGCAACCTCATACTCCACCTTATTCTAGCTGGAGCCTGAAAGGCGAGTGATAGAACGCTAGGCCCAAACTGGAAAAGGGCCTTATATCATTAAAGAAGATCTAAAGAACGGAGCTTACCACTTGACGAACATGGATGGCGTTATAGTGCCACGAGCATGGAATGCAGAACGTTTACGGCCTTATTTTCAATAGCTTATAGCTTGTTTTCCTTGTAAATCCCAAATATTTTTACAGGTTAATAAAAGCTTCTCCATTCTATATAGATTGTACTGACTCAATTCGTTTGTGGTTATATGTGGTAGAAAGGGAACTCATAGCGAATCCTGAATCTAACGTTGGGAGTAATAAGGCTATGTATTCTTGCTAAAAACAAAGGACCACAAGGGTAAGGGACTTAATATCGGTTTATTAATCAACCCTACACCTATCCTATGGTCCAAAGGTTGGCAGGCCGCGCATGCTCATATCGTCAACCTTCGTTGGCAGGCCGCGCGAGCTCATTCGTCAACCTTCGTTGGCAGGCCGTGCGAGCTCATATCGTCAATCTTCGTTGACAGGCCACGTGCGCTCATATCGTACAACAATACTGAAGATCTCAGCTAAGATCTCAAGTAAGCTCACACACATATGCATTACTTAGCTTGTACTGATTATTAGCTTGCCATAGGCACTCGATTCACTATTATTACCTTAGTCTATGTACAATATTTTGCCTAAAGCTATGAGTGCTGATTTATTAAGTAAATAAATGCCATTAAATTTTAGAAATTTGCATTCTAAATGATGAGCTCCTGAACTCTTACTAAATGTCGTTTAGTGGCTCAAGTTATATTTGTTTTATCGTGCTCATACAAATGCACAAATAAAAAAATAATTAAAATTAAAGACCTCTAGGGTCAATATCTGTACATGGTAAGGAAATTACCTCACAGGCGAGGTGAATAAAATAATAAAATAGTTTTTAAGTACAGAAGAATCATGCAGCGAAACAAGAAAAAGCTCTAGCTAGCTACGGTCAGGAGATCTGAAATTCATGGAGCCGAATCTTGAGGGACTGAAGAAGAGGACGCTTGATTATCTATACCAACAATAGGCAAATCCTGCACGCTTCCTCCAGGCAAAGTCTCTTGGACTTGGCTTTGTGCTTCACCTTGCTTTTCTGTAGCTTTTTCAATAAAGAGTTGGACTTCCTTGACTCCTTTTTCACCAAAAATGGAATAGTCCAAGTCGGGGTATGAATTCCACAGAGTATACAAAAATCGTGACTCCGTCTTAATCCTGATCTCCTGTATACGAGCCTCTATTGCGACAAGTTGCTCCTTCAGCTTGACTATCTCCTGGGAGGCCGTCTCCGAATCTTTCTCCCATTCCCCCAATGTAACTTGAGCATTTTCAATCTGAGAGTATAGCTTGGAAGAAATCGACTCATGAAGCTTTTTCTCTTTCTCAAAGGCGATTTAAAGTGCACGCTTTGCTGCATCAACTATATCTAGCTTATATTGAAGCACCGTGGCCGCCTCTTTAGCCTTATCAGCTATCTCCTGAGTCTTTTTCGCTGTCTCTTCGACCTTACTTGCCGCTTCCTATGATTCCTGCTTCCTTGAGTTTCTTGTTGGCGGCCTTGAGCCCACTGTGTTGTTCCTCCAAGAAAGACTCTTCATCCAAGCCCCATGGAAGCCTACAGAATTCAGAAACTGGTTAGAAGATGAAAATCATGAAAATATTTGCAAACATGTAGGAAAGATACTTTACCCTGAGTGTCTGGCGAAGTGACTAGGAAAGACGGTCCACGCCAGAAAAGTCTACTTCCTCGAGTTTTCTGGCCGAGAAGCCTGCAAGAGAGGGGCTTGCTCGTATGCGATGTCAAGATAAGCTTCCCTGGGAAAATCTTCAAGAGGAATTTCAACATGAACCTTGGGCCTCGCCTTCGAGGCCTGACTAGCGACCTGTTTACCCTTCTCTTTTTGAGCTTTCTTCACAATAGGAGGCTTACTTGAAATTACGGGTTCCTTTTTCTTCACTCCGAAGATAGTAGCAACCTTTTTGCCTTTGGCTGCTGCAGCAATATTTGGATCTAGGGAGATTTGTGGCTGAGAAGCAGAGATGGTCCCCTACGTAGTCATAGAAGGAGCAGCCATTGAGTGACCTTTTGGAATAATCGGAGCAGGGGACTCCGCGGTGCTAAGATCCTGCGAAACCTCCTTCGTAACCGTCGTAGAAGAGCCAGGAGCGACGGATGTAGCAGCTGTAGAACTCCTATGTTGTTTATACTTTCTTTTTGGGAGTGGCAATAAACTCAAATTTCCCCTCGGCTCTGTCATCTCTACAGTTTCTTCGAAAATGATCTCGACCTCCGCATCGTTGGAAGAGGACAATCCTCGTGGAGTGCTAGAACTTTCGCTCACGTCCCCCGCAGCGAAAGCTAATTCAATGTTCGCAATCCCTTGGGAACCCACGTGCTTACTTGTAATATGTTTATTCTCAGAAGGAGGAGCAAGTTCGTAGGATCGAAGAAGCTCGTCTGTCAACTTGACGTCGTCCTCTTCTGATTTCCGCGCCAAGAGAATCTTTAAATCAGCGATCTCGTCTTGAGTTAGATCAATCTTCTTGGCCTTCAAATCTATGAATAATTGGGAAAATGTTCAGTAAAACTACAAGCAAGAAAAAGATGAGCAGTTTAGAACATGATCTAGGAACTCTTACCTAGTTCGACTCAAAAAGTGAAGTATTGTAGATTAAACAAAGAGGGACAGGAAATATAGAACCAATGTATTTTATAGTCCCCCACATTGGATTTCCCCTTTGTCTGCCCTTGAGGCAAGACACCTCTGTATGGGGTTTGACGAGGTAAGGCATAGTACAATCCGTCCTGAGGCTGGCCCGTGTTAGTGCCCTTAAAGGTAAACAAGTACTTTATTAATTTGGGACTGGGAAAAGGAAAACCATTTTTCTTAAAAAGAATGGCTAATGAAGTTATTTGTGAGTAAGTATTTGGGGTAAGTTGGAAAGGGGCGAGACCTAGGTCGTTGAGAAGTTCTATAATATATGGAGGAACAGGAAACCTAAGCCCCACTTCTAAATGCTAAGTACTGACAATTATGAAACCTCAGGGGGATAGGCTACATAACCCTTTGAAGATGCCGCCATGATGCGACAACCTCTAGGGAGATGGAATTCAAGCACTACTCCCATGAGATCCACCGAGGGTATTTTCGAAGGGTAACGCTTGAACAGTTCGCGAGCTCTCCTTTTTTAGCAGCTCGTTCAGCCAAAATTGATTGCCGGACCAATGGAATAGGATTCCAGCGAGTAAATAACTCTTCAACGCCCTCCTCGAATTGCGGGGTCGCTTCTTGAGGAGCTTACCCTTGCTCCATCTGCTCTTCCGAGTCGAGGGCTCTCCCTCTCCTATGATATGTGGTTGACGTCTGCGACCTGAAGACATCTACAAAATGTGAAAGGAGCTGTTAGACCGCTACACACAGACCAAGCCTAAAATTATCAAAGGCTCCGATTCCCTAAGTATCTAGTTCTCTTGTAGTCCACATGTGACAAACGCCACAGGAGACTATTTACAAGGTAAATCCTAAGCCGCCATCTAGCGGCCTCTGGGCTGCCCATCTATAATCCTACGTATGAGCCCACATCTATACTACAAACACCAAACAAACTTCAAAAAATAGATTTCTCGGATCAAAAGCTAGACATTTTCAATATTTCATTCCTATTCCTAAGTAGATATTCAAGCAACAAGAACACGAAGAACAATCTTCAAGCAAAACCTAGAAAAAACATGTCAGCCATACTATCTACTGAAGCTTAAAATCAGAGAAAAAGTTGCAATAACTTACTTTGAAAATATAGGGTTCAGGCGTTCTGAAGCAACGGAGGAATACCGCCGGTAAAACTCTGAACGTGATTGCAACAACTGAGAGAAGAATTGTCGATAATCGAAGTAAGTGGAGTTTGAGAATGGCGTAAAAGTGAAGAATATGAAAGGCCTCTGCCTTTTTTTACCTAATATGCCCTAACCGTTGCATCTTAAAGCCTAGTAACCGTCTAAGATCTGACAGCTTAGCGCGATGTTAGGGATATGGTCATCATTGCGCCGTCAGTTAGAAGACGTGCATTCAATGCATACCCTGCACGAGACACGCCCCTTTAACTTTGCCTAAGTAACTGTCACGCATCAGATAAAACAAATTTAAAAATCTCTGAGAAACGATTCCCGCCAACCCAGCTTTTACCAGCGGAGTTCGGAGCTCTCAGTCTGCAGTACGTCCTAAGAGCTGGGGGGCTTATGTTATGGGTATTTCCTGAAGCACCCATTTGGGCTGGTAAAAGCCCAACTAGTTAGCCCAACTGAGCCAGGCCCAAGTTTCGCCAGTCCGTAGGAGGAAGTCCCTAAGTCATGTTCCTCATGGACTTTGTGGCGTGGAGTCCGCTCAATGCTAGTTGCGGCGTGGAGTTCACCCAGCGTCAGTCCGTGTAAATCTATTGTTGGTTAAGACCGTCAATCATTACCTATGGTCTTCTCGAACTCTAGTTCGCTCAGAATCATGCCAAGTCGGTTTAAGACTTGCCGTGTACGTCAAACTTGTCAGAGATTACTGTTCAGATTACAGAAATCATACCTAACCCACGTGGGTTAGTCATATAAATCCTACACCTATCCATGGCATTACATGTAATTCGGCTGCATTAAACATAAATCAGGTGCATTAACTACAGTCATCATTCTGTTTTGACTCATTGTACATCGTTGTAGCACCTCCCTCTCTATAAATAGGGGAGACTTTTCATTGTAAACTAAGAGCGAAACACTTAGCAAAAAACTGGCCGTTACTCTGTCCAGTTATTGAGAAATCAAACAGTGGATGTAGGTAATGTTAGCCGAATCACTTCAAAACCTTTGTCTCGTGTTCTACCTTTGTCCTATTTTACATCTTTTACCTATTTTCTGTGTTGTATTAACCCTTTCTGTAGTGTTGGGTTTGGAAGAATCTCGTTGACTGATTTCAAACGTCAATATATGTTTACATTAGTTGCTATTATGATTCTTGTTTTTGTATTTCTATTTTTATTTTCATCTCATAGATTTTTTTTTTATATTATTATGATTCTCCTTTTAATGTATTTGGATTATTCAGTTTATCATTTTTAGGTTACGTAACTTAAATTTTTAATCTATTAGGGTTTTTAGTTAATTTCTTAATTTTATGGTTGTTATAATTATTATTTCTTCATCTTCTTTAGATTTATTATGTTTTGTTTAAATACCAAACAAAAAGTTTGTGGATATTTTTTTAATAATATCTATGAAAAGTATGATAAACAAATTTCATAATTATGAACAAGATTAATAATTATAAACAAAATAAATAATCATGAATGAAAAATTATATAAACAAATGGATGAAATTTATGGTTTTTCATCCATTCATTTATATAATTTATATATTTTAAAAAAAAATTACAGCAATGCCCTTGTTAGGAAACCTATCTAAGAAAACGAGCTTTGTCCATTGTAGAAGTCATTATTTATAGCGGGCCATTGTAAAAGGTGGAAACGACAACAGGCATTGTCTGTTGTAAAAAGGAATATATAACATCTTTATATATATATATATATATCATCTAATTAGAATGAAACCCTAATTGACATTTTTCTCATTTATCCCCTTACTTTAGTAAGGTGATATTATTTTGAGCTTGAAGAGGGATCCCAAGACTATATTAATTTGGGCTAAGATAGGAATATAATTGTGTGTCATAAATCCCTTCTTAAATTTATTGTTGGGATTTTTTATATTTCTTATTATGGACGTACATATTAAATGATAATTATATTATAGACTATCTATTTTAATAGGGTCAGATAAGTAATCTATTAATTGAGCTCTAGAGATATCTATTGGGTATGGACTCTAGTGTGTAGAAATCCAATACTAATAAAATTAGGTTTAATAAGAACTTAATTTAGTTAGTATATAAAGAATATTATAAGAGCTATAATCCCCAAGTCAAATCAGCACACGTGCACGTTTGCTCTCTTTCTCCTTCCCTTTTCAAGATGAAAATTATAGAGCATCTAAGGAGATTTGACTGCGGAAGACTCAATTCTTTTCAAGTTTATCAATATGGATTCAAATATGTATTCTCTATAATAATTCTTAATGATTTAATATGAGTTTTTAGATTTTGATGAAGGATTTTGCCTATTAAAGTGTTATCCAGCATTTATCACAGCTTAGATATTCACATAATCACCACTATAAAAATGTGACTAATTACTCCCAAACTTAATATGATATTAATTATATCAAAGTGTAACTTATGGTGCGTTTACTTCAATTGTAGGAATTATAATGAGAATAAAAATGATTTGAAATTAAAACAGCTTGAAATCGAAATGATATATCGAAATCACAATAAATTGTTTACTTTAATCGAAATCGAAATTAATAATATTCCTATTGAGCTGTATGCTTTGTTTTAATTTAGAATGTATTAATTATAATTTACAAAAATGCCCTTGATTAAAATTATGGATTAATTAAAATATGTAAAATTGTATTTAAGAAGTAGTGCTATTTATTTTTATTTTTTTTCATATAACTTGTCATAATAGACTAAAAAAAAACTTTCTTAACAATATTATTATAAGCATATTACGTATTTTTTTTAAAAGAACATATTATATATTTATATTGTATATCAAGTCGTTATTTATTTATTTATTTTTTGATATAAAGTGCTACCTAAAAATATGTTTATAATAATATTGTCAAAAAACTTTTTTTACAATATTATTATAAGCATTTTTTTTATATAAAAAGCCATGATTTAGTATGTATTGTGTATATATATTATTTTTTCCAAAGAAAGGTATAAGATAGTTTTAACTTACAAAAAGGGAATAAGAATGAAATTCTCAAGTGAAGTGGGAGGAATAAGATTCTCATTCCACAATTTCAAATTCACGTAGAAACCATAATTTTATTTCCATTATAGAATGATTTTAAAGTAAGTAAACATCATTAATAATTCTGATTTTTTATCTCCATTCTCTAATCCATCAAGTAAATACACCATTAATATATTAATAATGTAAAAGCATTTTATCCCTACTGATGTTTTTGTCCCTTATACCGTGTGTATAAATCCTCTATAAGATATTTGTAATCAGATTTTAATTTTATATATTGTCAAACTTCGTCTGATTGCATCTTCAATTTGATTACTTGAATTACACGAATACATCCATGTAACTATTTATGATACAACAAATATATCATAAATAATTCTATGATGCCCAATAAAATGCCATGACGATAGATTCATAGTCAACAGCTAACATAATTCCCTAAGGGGACGTCCTTGTCTAATGGTTGCGGAATTCCTTCGAATGTGTGTTTCCTCTATATTGAATAGTCTACACACACCAATCTATTTAGTTCTGATCAACGTGATGTGATCTCTCTTTTCGATACATAAAATGTTTCAACATTCAACACAGATCCATCACCTTATCCAAATTTAGATTTGTTATCACTATAACCATTATGTTACTCCACATCCACTTGAACAGTATTCGTTGTCTAGATTGTTTCACACGTATGGTCTGTTCAATTAACATACTAAATTAATTTAGAGCTCCTTTCTGCTCTATATGACATAGATAATTGTTGACGTGGGAAACCAGTCAACCAGATTCTTGAGCCCAATACTGCAATACAAGATCATAAAACAAGAAACCTGATAATAGCAAAAGAAAGAAATCACAGAAGAATGAAGCAACACAAGATTTTTAAAGTGGTTCGGTCTTTTAGAATTACCTACGTCCACTTGTCTCTCTATTTCTGTAGAGTGGAAGCAATATTTTCTCTCCAGTATTTCGCTCTCTTTTCGGACACGTGGCAATTCCCCAGGCGAGAACTCAGCGCCTGCAGCTGGCATTTAATGCACGTCCCTTCGTCTGTCGGCGCCTGCTGGCCACGTCCCAAGGATCGCGCTTCACCGTTATATTTGAGGCGGTTGGTAAGCTACCAGATCCAATGGCCAGGGGCGTGACTTCGCTTTCGTACATAAGGTGAAAACCTTGCCTTTTCATTGCTCTCCCGTCACTTTCACGCTTCAGTCTTCTTCTCCAGTTTTCATTTTCTTCCGTTTATCATCAAGTTCTGGGCTTTAGTCTTACAGCATGCGTAATTCAGACATTTTTGCTGACTCCGATCAACGGTAAGTCCATAATCGCTGCTTCCGTTTAGAAGCTTTCTTTTCAGTTTCTTTGCTTTTTTCTCTTGGCCACCCTGCACTTGGTCTCAGTTTTTCAAGTCAGGATTAATTCACTTATGGCCAATAGCGTCAACCCTCCGCCACACAACTGAAAATCACATGTGAACCATACGTCCCGGCCAATATCATCATGTTCTGCCAACTTAATGCCCCACTTGGTTACAGGCCATCGTTACTTGGTTGCTAGAATGATTTCTCCTGTCTTCGTTACTGCTCTGATCTTTCTTCTTGCCTTGATGGGAACTGCTTGCCTCGCCTTTTGGATGACCAGTCTTTTTCGAACTGAAGGATTCTTCCCATCTTATGTCCTTATAAGCTCAGTCGTAGAAGTCACCCAGAGTTTTCACCGGTGACTTATAGATACTTTCATAGAGCTTGCCATCCTTTCTAAGCCCCGCCGATATTGCAGTCAGGATTCCCTTCTCAAACGGACTTGCCACATTATTGACCTTGCTCCTGAACCTGTTTATGTAATCTTTTAGAGACTCACCAGATCGCTGAAAAATGGTTGTGAGGTGACAGATCGGCGCGAGCTGCTTCTTCAAAGCTTTATATTGATTGATGAATTTCTGCTGGCATTTCTCCCAATTGCTAATGCTGCAGGGCGGGAGGTTCATAAGCCAAGTCCGCGGTATGTCACCAAGCGTCGCGGGGAAGACACGGCACTTTACCAGCGAACTGGTAGTCTGCAGGTCCATCTGAACGTTGAAGGCGTCTAGATGGTCGTAAGGATCTGAATCTCCATTATACTACGAGATACTAGGAATTTTGAACCTTACAGGGAGCGGCTCCTGCTCTATCTCAACCATGAAGGGACTTCTTGCTTCACCTCGTCTCCCTGGTTCCTGAGCCCCCGATCTCGCTTCCAACTACTGTATTCTCTCTAGGAGTTGTTCAATTATAGGATCTCGGACTCCGCGCTGCCTTAAGGGGGATTCCCTACTCCTTTGGCTCTCCCTGATCGGAGAATGCTAATCATGCACCCCGCGCCTCAGACCCAACTCGTGGTCATCATCTCCTCTGCACGAGCCTTCCTGTTGCCTCTGCATCTCATTTTCTACTCTCCGAACTGAAGCTCGCGGGTTCCCAGTACTCATTTCAACCCGCCTGTGTCCATCTTGACTGATCCTTACCCTTAGCCATGAAGGCTGAGCCGCGTCCCCATTTTCTCAAGTTCGCGCGTTCTGGGCATCAGGTCGCCGATTCGATGAATTAATGGACCCTTCCTAGACTGGCACTCCTCCTGTGGTCCCCTGCCTAAGTGGGATTACAGTCGCTCTTGGAACGTTCTGATCATGACCTTGCGTCAGCGCTCTCAAGGTGTCAGTTATCTGCGCCATTGTATTTTCTAACCTCTCCTGGCGCCGGGCTAAGGCGTGTACATCTCCACCTGCATTAGAAGGCCCTGCCCCAGTATCCGTTACCTGAGCACGATGTCGTTGTTCTATCTCCTCTATCGTTTCGTTTATTGCGTCAGAATTCCTTGTATTCCTTCCCTTTGCCATGGTGATCACAGACCTCCAACTGTAGTTGGGCCTTCTTTCTAGCTCCAAAATGTTGACGTGGAAAACCAGTCAACCAGATTCTTGAGCCCAATGCTGCAATACAAGATCATAAAACAAGAAACCAGATAATAGCAAAAGAAAGAAGTCACAGAAGAATGAAACAACACAGGATTTTTAAAGTGGTTCAGCTTTTTAGAACTGCTTACGTCCACTTGTCTCTCTATTTTTACAGAGCGAAATACTAGAGAGAAAATATTGCTTCCACTCTACAGAAATAGAGAGACAAGTGGACGTAGGCAGTTTTAAAAGGCCGAACCACTTTAAAAATCCTGCGTTGCTTCATTATTCTGTGATTTCTTTCTTTTGCTATTATCTGGTTTCTTGTTTTATGATCTTGTATTGCAGTATTAGGCTCAAGAATCTGGTTGATTGGTTTCCTACGTCAACAATAATTCACACCACTAGTTTGAAATTTTAACATGCATGTTACAATTATTACTATAATAAAACACCCAATTTCATTATTGAACAGACTAAACATTTTAATGCTTACTTGATTTTGATCTAACTATACTTCTGTTATGGGTATTTTCACGATCAGACTTAATGGACCGAAGAAAACCCAAAAAGCGGGTCCAACAACAAGAGAGCCAAAAAAGGTCTACCTCTATCTGCCTGGGGTCTGCTCGCTTTCCTGCTCAATCATCTGTTCGTCTGTCCGCTGGAAAATCTGCTCGATATCCTGCTCGCGTATCTAATCGCTCATCAGCTCTTCCTTTGTGATCGTTTATTAGTTCGTGATTGAATTCGTCCATGAGACTAGTCGGTTGCTCGTTACCGTGCCCGCGTAACCCCTCTGGTCTGTCTGCTCGTGTTCGCATACCTGTTCGCCTACGAGGTTTATTAATTACCGATGTGTCTAATCGCTAAAGTGATCGTCTATGGCCTACATAAGTGATTCTCAAAATGTTTCATTTACCCGAGCTTTATTTGATCGTTAGCTTGATGAATTGTTCTGCTCGCTAAAGAGTTCATCGTTGCTACATCTCTCTCTCTCCCAAATCAACGGTAGTCAAAGCTGTCAAGCAGATTACAGCCTAAGGCATGTCGTGCACATCAATCCCGTCAAATATTACAGCCTGGATTATAGTGATCTCACCTAACTCACATGGGTTAGCCGCTTAAACCAATGCTTTAGGCAGAATTAGTCTGGTGTCGTCAACCGCATTTAATGCAATCCAGACGCATTAAATACGATTCAGATATATTAAATGTAACTCATCATTACACATTTTGTCTCACTGCACATTATTTTATTGTGTTCTACTATAGTTCCTCCCATTTTCTATAAATAGGGGAGGATTTTCTTTATAAACATATACATCTCTTGAATGCCATTATTCTGCTAAAATAGTGAGAGAGTGAACAGTGGACGTAGGCATCTTTTTGGGCCGAACCACTTAAAATTCTGTGTTCTTTTTCTCATCCTTGACCCCATCTACTCTATTCGCTTTATTTGTCTTGCCAATCATTACAATAAACCCAAAACTGTAGTTTGGGCCAAAAAACGAACCTAGTCGACTAATTCCGAACGTCGACAACTTTATGTATTAAAATCAAGCATACAATAGCATTATGGACTCTCGCTTCATAATAACATTTTATGCTAGTAATATATTTAAATTATTTCTTACAGCTTTTAGGGCACCAAATCTAACTTAAATATATAAGGGAAAAATATAAAAATCCCTCTAAAATGATAAATAATCTTAGTTTACCCTAATTTTTACTACAAGAAAATAGACAAATCATACCGAAATATCCATTTCGGGGCATTAAAGACTCAATATGAATAAAAAAAATTTTACTTAAGAAAAAAAAATTCAGTATCTATAGTTGGCCCAAAGCGGGCACAATATAGATATGTTTTCCATATCAGGCACATAATGACCCGGTATAGAAAATGATTTAAAATTATGGGTGAAACGGGTCACCTATCATTTTTCCCATTTTCTTTCTCTTAAATCCTCTCTCTCCCAAACCCTAGCCGCTGCCTGTTCGCCTCATCGCTACCCATTCACCTCATCGCTGCCCGTGAGTTTTTCTTCTTCTGCCATTTTTCTTCTTCTTCCTCTCTCACAGCCACCGATGCGCCGCTGGTCTCTTTTTTTTTTTTTCTTTCCTTTTCTTCTCATTTTTCTTTTATTTTCTTCTCTTTCAATCATCATGCTGTGTTCTTCCCCATTCGGCGTTATCCTCTTCGTCCTCTCTTCGGCCGTTTTCTTTGTCAATAAGTGGTTTGATTGTTTTGTTTTTGTTTCACTTTTATGTGTGTTTTATTTAATTTTGTAGTATTTATTTTAATATTTCATTTATTTTTGTAGCATTCTTTTCTGCATTTTATTTTTGATTTAGTTGTTTTATTAATTTGTCATTTTTATCTTTTTTGAATATGTAGCTTTAGGTTTTACTTAAGAGTGTGGTTGTTGTATTATGGTTGTAGTGTGATAGTCTGGTTTGAACATAGTGTGCGTATTTTGAAATGATTTACTACTGGGTGCAATTTAATGTACATGTGTATTTTGAAGAAGAGTTCTACTCGATAAATATCGAAAACTGCATCACCTTTGGAACATTTTCGTTAGGCATTACAATAGGTCAATTACCAGGGTATCATAGCTCGTTTTGGTATGCAGTTTGCTTTAGACACTGAATTAAAATTTTTATTGTAGGTTTTGCTTTTTTTTTTTTTTTAAATTTTTTTTCTGGTGAAGCAATAGTAAAAATATGATATGGTATTATTGGGGTTTTAATTTCTGGCTTACTTCTAGTGTCTTAGCTTATAGTTTTTGTCACTTTGTTTTTGATTATCTGACATTTATCAATGATAAGAAATATTTTCTTCAATTTGTAGATGATTATAAAATTTTGACCTTGTTATTCTTCTAAGTAATCTGCATATCTTTAATAGGACCAAAATCGTCAAAGACTTTTTTAGGTTACATACTTTGTCTTTTATTCTCTTTGATAGTATATGCTAATATAATTAAGTATTGCATGTGAAGCAAGGAGTCTGGTGAAAGAGCTTAAGCAAAGCCATTATTAGTTTAACGGTTTGTTGTTTTCTGTCCTTTAATTTTCTTTCTATTCATTATTTTTTAACTTCATTCATGTCACGTTAAATGAGAATTTATTATTTTTTCCGTAAAATATCTCTAAACAGAGTCCAAAGAAGTCCATTAATTTTGGTTTTTCCGAAGCTAAAATCCAAAAATTTTTGGAAAGCCTAGCTTTATTAATTTATCATATAATGGCAAAATTTTGGTTTTTCTATTAAAATGTTGAATAGTAAATACATACGTTATAAAATAAAATTTTGAATGCTGGCATTTAATGTTAGAAAGGCAATATAACTTGTTTCCATATATAAAAATATAGATAAAATTATGAGCTTTGGTGTTGATTATATAAAAATTAAAATTATGAACTTTAATATATAATGTCAACCTTCTAAGGTTTTAATTTTTAATTTTTGAATTTTCATATTCTAACGCTTTTTAGATCACCTTTCATGGTATATATAATTTATGTTAGTGCACTAATTTATTTTGAGATAACCAGTAGGTTTTTGGTGTATAATTAGGAGATATAATGGTCCAACTAGACGCTCAATTAAAGGAGGTTGGACTGAGAAGGAGGTAAGTATTTAGACCTTATTTTATTCTTTGTATATATTTTTACACAATATGAATGCTAGACTTGGTCCTGAATATTGTTAACAATATATGTTAGAAGTTTATACTAGAGATAGGATATATAGTACCATATAAGAAGGAAGGAACATATTAATACGTGTGTGTGTTTATATATGTATATATATATATGGTCATTTCGCTATTAAGGAGACACCCATTTTAATACAATGTTAGCAACATATTTGTATATTAAGATGTAGACATTTCAAAGGAAGAATTCATATTTTAATATTTTTTGCTATGTGTGTGTCTATATATATATATATATATTGCTTGCATAAAGGTAAAGTCTTTGTTTCCATTGGATCCATAATGAAAGTACTCTAGTTTATCGATGAATTAAATTTTGGAGAAGTTTAAAAAATATGATAAACCTTATCAAAATTTTTCGTAAAATTGATCGAGTTTATATATATATTAAGTTTGTTACCCATATACTTGTTACTAACATATGTTATTTCCATAACAATTTTAGATATCGACGGAAGGTACATCTAGTGGTCTGCCTTTAAATAGATCGAATGGTGAGAAAAAAAGAAAGAAAAATGGTTCCAAGTTATTAAATTTATGTTGTTAATAACATTTGTAAGTGATTATATATAAATTGATTTTTTATATATGTTATAACATTATTTTTATTTTAATACAAAATTATATGTATTTTCTAAAAAAAATGTACATATATATTTTATATGAAATTAGGTATTCATACTAGGCATGTGCTCGATATGGATATCTATACTAGGCACGTGCCCGAAATGAATAAACGTATACATGAGTCGACCCATTTTCGATATGTGTATATATACCGGGTATAGCCTGATATATCACTTATTTTCATACCGAGCGGGTGCTCGATATGGATATTGTTAGCAATTATATCCATTCTATCCATACTGAGCGGAGCTCCTGATATGGATAGTCAACCATATCGAGTAATGCTCAGTATGGATACCCATTTTTATTGTAGTGTTTTCAAAACATTGCTAAAAAACCCCTACGTCAGGTAAATATGGTTTCCATCCAAATTTTTATTGGTTTTATGACAAAAGTAATAAAAAATCAAAATACTCTTACTATATTAAAAAATTAAAATATAAAAAACAAAAAGTTAGTCAATTACCAAACTATCCTTTCATAACCAAACTAAAAAAATTTAATTAATTAATTAATTAATTAATAAACATTCGTAAATCATCATTTTTCAACCTCACCTCCCTATCCTAATGTTTTTATCTATACTCTTGGATTTCATGTATTCATAATGTAACTTTCACTTAGTAACAGAATTTGTAAATTTAAAATAGTAGTTTTATGTCTCTTAGTC
This sequence comes from Dimocarpus longan, assembly GCA_022984855.1. Lineage (NCBI taxonomy): Eukaryota > Viridiplantae > Streptophyta > Magnoliopsida > Sapindales > Sapindaceae > Dimocarpus > Dimocarpus longan. Next base: position 4,776,851 of record CM041026.1, read on the forward strand.
CACACAAACCTTGAAGCTTCTGCTTAACCTTGTATATATAGTAATGTTAGCAAATTGGTAAAATCCTTTCCCCTAAAATAAAATTGCTGCATAGAGCAAGAAATGTAGATACGCATAAACGAATCCCAAACATTGGAGAACAATGTCAAATACCACGGTTTCATCAAAGCACAAGAATAAACCATCATCTTTTACATTCCTATAGCCAAAAACGTTGGCTTTTTCGAAGGCCTATCTTCAGGAACCAACTTTTTTGTCTGCTTTACATGCAAATAAACAGGGTCTCCAGCTTTTCATAGTTCTAACCCATGCACTCCTTCCTATATGCAAGAAATGTATTCAGGTCGATGAACAACCCACCTTTAGATTTCTGCAATATACCATCACAACCAAAACAAGGAAATGGAGGAGAAACAGAGAGTGAAGGTGGTGGGTTTCTCAAGGGACTTTTGTCAAACATGTGGTGGGCTTCCAAAGAAATTTCTTGTTGTTGACATAGGTTGTTCACGAAATAGAACCGTCGCCGACCCAGCCCCATCACCGTTCATCCCATTGTCATGCATCACCGCCCACCCAGCTCGTCCCATCGTTCGACGACCCAACCACATCACCGTTCAACCCAGACTTCTCTAACGTCAACAATTAATGTGATTGCATTGATGCCTCTAGAGCTGTACCACTCCACGTATCTTTTCAAGTGCTTCAATTTGGCTCCCAACCAACCCGATAGAACCACTGTCACAGCCTGGTTTTAGGAAAAAGCAGACACCTTTCGCGGCAGTATAACCAACGTCAAGTTTCGATGGTCGTCGATCTGGTTGATCGGCGAGCTGTGCTGACCAACTTTTAAGGAAAAAAAATCCATCACTAGCGATTTGAGTTGATCGGGGTGAGAGAGAGAGAAATGGTTGGGTTCGGAGATGGTGAGAGAGATATAAACGGTGACAATGGTGGAGACAGCTGTCTCACGTCATTTAACACATACATTTACCAATACCGTTTCTTTCTACCAGATCCATCAAATTATGGATGGAAGTCACAAACTCATTAACTTCCATATCTTTTTGGATAATATTTTTAAAATCAAGGATGGTTTGATATTATTTTTGAATCCAGGTGTAGAATAATAACAACCCAATGTATGATAGAGGCTCCAGTATCCTTACCACCACAAATAGGAGTAGGCTCTAGTCTCCCTCATTGCCACAAATGGGAGGCTCTATCCTCCATCATCACAATTTAGTAGAGGATTCACCCTCATTTGGAGGAGACTAATAACACTATTACTAATTTCATTTCGCTAGTTTCAATAACTCACAATGTACCAGAGGAAAAGTTACTGTGTTTTTGAGAAAGATGACTCTGTGGTCAAAGACCAAACCTTGGGTACACTTTGTGTAATTTATTCTTAAAATTTTTATTGTCATAATTTATGCTTCTTTATTCGATATTAACTATTCATAATTTCAAATATATGCTTGTATCTAAATAAGTAAAGAAAAAAAAAACCACCCAATAACCATTGATCAAATTTTTAATTCTATAACTTAATATATATATAGTGTTTTTAAAATGAGAATTTTTTTTTACTTTAAAAAGGAAGGAAGGGGACCGTATATGTATATAGAGTTTTTCTAATTAGATATACTTGATTTTAAAAGTAAGAGTCAACTAATCAAATTAATTCATTGCATTCTCTTTTCTAAAATAATTTATCTATCATATTTAATTCAAATACAATAAATAAATTTGATTAATTGATCATTTCATTTTAAAATAAGAGAGTCGTAATTTAAAAAATACTACATATATGTCAATTTTTACAGTAAGGGTTTGTTTGTTTTTTGCACTTAACACTTAATGGTGCTGAATTTGGCTAATTAAGAGATTTTTGTTTGTTTTTTTAAGTGGTCAAACCACTTAAAACCACTTAAAAAAAAAGTAATATTTTTTGACTTTTCACTTAATACAAAATCACTTAATGATTTATAAATATATTATTACAAATTTATCCTTCCTAAAATAAGATGTTTCCAAGTTTGTTTTAGTTTTATATTATAAAAATTTCTTTTAATACTTTAATAAACAACATTGAAAAATAAAAACCCTAAACATCTCAATATCAAATTTTTTTTTTTTATAGTTGGATTACTATATTTCTCTAATTAAATTCTGGTAAAAATCTTTATTGATAAAATATTTATGCAACAATTTAGAGATCAAATTGTAAATCAATTTGTTTAAGTATTTGATTATTCTTGTTTAATTATATCAAAAAATATATATTATTTTGTAATTTCAATTTTCGTTGTAATAGTAATTTAATTTAAAACCATTTTATTTATTTTTATTTGAATATATAAATTTAATTGAATCTACTATTTTAATTAATCTTATTTTAATTATGAATAAAAATACTATATATATAAGTTATAATTTCAACTTTTGTTATAATAGTAATTCAATTTAATATTATTTTGTTTATTTTTATTTGAACATATAAACTTAATTGATTATACTATAATAATTAATCTTATTTTAATTATGAATAAAAATATTATATATATAAGTGTTTTAATATTTGTTAAATAATTTATTACATTTGTTTGTATCATATTAAATAAAATTACACAACAACTAATAGAAAAAGGATATAAATGTCAAATTACTAGTAATCAGATAATTTTAACTTTAAAAAACAAACAAGATTATTATACATTCAGATGTAAGAAAAGAAAAAACAAACATGTCAATCAAATTTCAGATTTCAGTCACTATTCAACTTTCAGTCTTCAGCAGTACTATTCAGTCTTCAGATAAAAAAACAAACGACCCCTAAGTGGATGAATTTAATTGATTAGTCTTTATATTTTAAAATAAGTGAGTTCTTATTTTAAAAGCATTATATATATATCTATCAATTTTTTCTAAGATAAGAACTTTCATTTAATAGCAAAATTACAATTGTCTAACAAAATCTTGACACCTTGAATTATACTCACTTTTGGTTTGCTTATAAAATTAATTAATTGGGCATTACATTATCTAATCTTTTAGAGTATAGATTACATTAGAGTGGCGATACCTACACCCCTCTAAAATTATTAGTACATTATAAATTGGTATTTTCTCAAAATTTCAACATTATCATGAAATAAAATGATAATTTAAATGAATTAAGATATTATAAATGAACCCAATATATCATATAATTAAATAAAATAATTAATATTAAGGAAGTATAAAATATTTTTTAATCATAATATTAACTAATTATTAATTGAAATTAGATAGTGATTATTACACTTAAATTATTAAATAATAATTACAAAATATCTTAATTTAATTTATTTTAAAATACGTTCAAATAAAAATTAAATTGACTATAAGAAAGTAAGCTAGTGGGAGGCTCCTCCTATACTTTTCATTTCATTTTATTAATTATTTTATAATTTATCAGTTTATGATAATTAACTAAAAGATAAAAAAATGATATTTCATAATATATGTGATATAATTACAAACTATTTTAAAAGTTTGACAACGTATACACACCAAAAGGGATGCATGTACAATTTTCTTTTTTTTCTTTATGAAAATCGACCTTATATGTGTTAAATGTTTATCAAAATTTATTGAAATTAATCATCATTTATATGGTCCACATATCTACTCTTATAAACGAGAGACAATGTGTTTAATGATATTTGAATCCAATCTATTAGGTAAATGAAGATACCTGCAACTATCGATGGTAGAAAACTGTATATTATTTATTTATTTTCTTTTCTGGCTTCAATATATATTTTTACTAAAAGTAAAAGTAAATGGGCCCAATCGACGGGCCGGCTCAGGCCCATGACTCCAAAAAATTCTGAACCATTTTCAAATTCCCGCCAAAGCCACACTTTACCAAAACTTTCAAAACAAAGAGAAGTGAGAGGGAAAGAGAGAGAGAGAGTCGTTTTATTGGAGCAACCGAGTCGACTCGGACGAACCAAAAATGGTGATGGAATCGGAGAACGGCTCCGGAAGACGACCAGCGAGGCTCTTCATCAAAGAGATGGTCATGCGAAACTTCAAATCCTACGCCGGCGAACAGCGCGTCGGTCCCTTCCACAAGGTCATTACTCTCTCTCTCTCTCTCTCTCTCTCTCTTTTTCTCGGTTCTGTTTGGCTTCCGAGAAAATTTTAAAAATAAAGCTATGAATTCAGTACCTGAATGCGTAGGAATAAAGAAAAACGTAAACTTTTTATTATTTTTTAAGTTTTTGGTTGTGTAATTGAAGTTTACGGTTCTGTTTGGTTGCTTGAAAATTGAAAAAAATTGAAAAATTGACGATCTTGTTATTTTGTTTACTTGTTAGAGTTTTTCTGCTGTGGTTGGACCGAACGGAAGTGGGAAAAGTAATGTGATTGATGCAATGCTTTTCGTATTTGGAAAGCGAGCAAAGCAGGTGTGTTGTGTGCATTTCAGTTGTGGTAGTTTGTGTTTTTGAATTGGTTTATATGTTTTTGGATTTTTGATATTCTAGATGTAGAATAAGCTATTAATGTTTATAAATCATTGTGTTATTATAAATTTGTAGATGCGACTCAACAAAGTTTCGGAGCTTATTCATAATTCTACGAATCATCAGAACTTGGATAGTGCTGGTGTTTCTGTTCACTTTCAGGAGATTGTTGATCTGGTAAAAGTTTTAGTCTTGCTTATAAGGAATTGTTGTTGTTTTATTATGATACCGTTTTAATTCTCTTGGTATTTGATTGACTTTGTAATAAAAACAGGACAATGGAACATTTGAAGCTGTTCCAGGAAGTGATTTTGTAATTTCCCGTGTTGCATTCCGTGATAATTCCTCTAAATATTATATAAATGACCGGGCGAGTAATTTTACTGAAGTTACTCGTAAATTGAAAGGGAAAGGGGTCGATCTGGACAACAACCGTTTCCTGATTCTTCAGGTTCAGTGTTGTTAAACAACAATTCCAGTTCTGAGTAAATGTTTTATTTTTATGTGTCTTAGATTTCTGATTTTTAGTTGTCAACAGGGTGAAGTGGAGCAAATTTCATTGATGAAGCCAAAAGCTCAAGGGCCACATGATGAAGGTTTTCTTGAATACCTTGAGGACATAATCGGAACCAATAAATATATTGAGAAAATTGATGAAGCTCATAAGGAGTGAGTATATTTCCTGCATGTCAATTAAATAAAAGTTTACTTTGTAGATTTTTTTATCCTTGCTTCCCTTCCTTTTTACTTGAGAGCATCAATAATGCCGATTACTTATATAAGTGTTAAGGGAGACTAGGTATTTCTTTGTTGTGAAAACAATTCTATTGTCAGAAACTCAAATGCAGAAAACCTTGTAAAATGGGGAGTTGATTGGGGGAAATTCAGGAACTACCTTTAAGAATGTTTGAAATGAAATAGTGGACTCTAAAATTTTGCAGCATTGTTCTGCTGCTGCCATACTGAAAGAATGTAATTTTATGTCTAACCTCTGTGTGTGTTGTTCTCATTGATCTTATAGGCTTGAATCTCTCAATGAGAAACGATCTGGTGTCGTTCAAATGGTTAAGTTAGCAGAGAAAGAAAGAGATAGCTTGGAGGTTTGTATGCGTTCTTGTGTACTGTTACATGATTCTGCACATATTCAACAATCTCTTTATGTATTTCTACGCAATAGGATGTGAAGAATGAAGCAGAAGTCTACATGCTGAAAGAGTTGTCGCTATTGAAATGGCAAGAGAAAGCTACAAAATTGGCTTGTGAAGATACTGATGAGAAAATGGTTGACTTACATGGGAAGGTGTCAAAATTAGAAGAAACTTTGAAGAATGAAAGGTAATACCGGTCGTTGTATTGGTAGGTTCCATGATCATTTAACACAAGAAGCTACATGCCTTGAAGAATTTGATATTATGTTCCAGGGAGAAGATCCAGGATCACAATAAATCACTGAAGGAGCTGGAGTCTGTGCACAAAAAATATATAAAGAGACAAGAGGTTGGCATTGCATTAGTCTAGCTGTCTAAATAATTGTTTGAAATTATTCTTAGTGTACAGCTGATATTAGATTATCATTTTTTTGAAAGAAAATTTGAGTGTATGGAATCATATGCAATATGGTTTGCAGTATGTATCATGGCTGCTATAAATATTCTCACTAGATTTTCATTGAGTTTATTTGAGCAATAGCTAATCGATTGTTGCTGTTGATGATTAGGAACTTGACAATGATCTAAGAGTTTGTAAGGAAGAGTTCAAAGAATTTGAAAGGCTGGATATTAAATACCGGGAAGATTTGAAGCATACAAAGCAGAAGTTGAAGAAACTAGAAGATAAGCTTGAGAAGGTAGTGAAAAGACATGGGTTATGGAAATTATATGTGTATAACATCTGACTTTACCTTGTGCTTGCAGGATTCCACAAAGATTGATAATCTAACAAAGGAGTGTGAGGACTCAACAAATATGATCCCCAAACTTGAAGACAGTATTCCTAAATTTCAAAAGCTTCTGTTAGATGAGGAGAAAGTCCTGGAGGAGATTAAAGAGAATTCTAAAGGTGATTTTTCTCTATTTGTTTCCTGTAGCTGTTTACATGCTTTTGTTGTTTGTGAAATTTTTGATTTCTTCATTGTAGATACACTAAACACTATTAAGTTCTGGTAATCTTGATGTGATATTGTTGGTAAATGTACATAATTTTAAGCTACTTGTAAACTTTTGTATGCATATATGGAAAAAAAACTTGTTCTTCTGAAAGACATTTAACTCCTATTAAATTAATTTGCAATCTTTTCGGGCATTCTGTGTGAAGTTTGCTCAAAATGAAATTTTATGTATGCTACTTTATAGTTGAAAACTTTACTTGATTAGTTGTTTTAATATAGTGCGGCAAGAGCAGCAGTGAAAATAAATTTTAGTCCACATGATATATTTCATCCAGGTGAATTTTTTATTTGGTGTTTGAATTATCATTTTTTTTTTTTTTGGTTCTTATGACATTAATTACTATTGGGAATATTGAATTTAGAAGTTCAATTTTATTTTTAGTCTATAAGAAAATATTGAGTGCATTTTACTTTGGATTGTCGGTCCACCATTATTGGTTACTTAATGTGTTATGTAGTAGTGGCTTTAAGGTTTTTCATGCATAGGTTTTGGAGTATTGGTTGTATGCTTCAATCCAAAAAAGAAAATTTCTATTTTACTAATATATTTTGTTTCTCAGAAATGGTTATGTCATGTGATATAGTGTTGTCCTTTTGCTATGTTCTTTGCACTCTTTTAGAGTAAGCATAACATGACTTACAAAGGAGCCTTAATTTATAGATTTTTTTTTTTTTTTTTAAAAAAAGACTTCTTAAAACATTTTTCTATGGCATGCTAATGTGTTGACACTTTGTATATAGGCAGTTATTTTCTAAAATTATTTTTTGATTGAATGGGAGAGCTTTTAGAATGTTAAACATAGTTGGCCGTTGGTGTTTATCATAACTGCATTGGTATGTCAACATGAGTAGTATATGTTCATACAAGGTCATCATGGAGAGCTAAGCATTGAAGCTATGCTGTGTAGGAGTAGGACTTGTCTCAAAGTGTGCTCTATCCCTTGATTTATGAGTTTCATGGCAATAAATTTCGTAATTTCCATTATTGTTTTATAAAGATAGAATAGACAATTATATTACAATCGTAATGATTACTTAATTTAGTAAAGCAAATATTACCTGAACATATATGTTGAAATTTTTATTTGGTTTGTGTCAAATAAGTTATTAAATATTTCGTCTTTATATTTGTCTATGAAGTTTTATTTTTAGTAGAATGGTATTTACTATATGCCTGATTTGATCAAGGAGTTCCGTACTGGAAATGACTGCTTTCTTTGTGCTGAAATCAGTAATATGTCTTTTCTCTTTACCCTTCTCTGATTCCGTTTGAAGTTGGTTTGCATTTACAAATATATGTTATTTTGATGTTTTAGAGGTCAATTGTTTTATTGGAGAAGTGAAAATGCTGATAATAAAATATGTTTGAATCTAAAACAGATAGAAGCAACATCCATTTAGGTCTGAATATGCCATATCTCTGGGTTTTCCTCACTCGCTATGAGATAAAGGCAATGAGCTGAAGACTAAAATTCCTTGTGTGTTTTTCATGTAAATGTTCCTTCTAGTTATTAGGAATTGGAGAACCAATAAATACAAAACTGATCCATATTTATGTTGCTGATGCATTGTAGATGTGTACCTGTGCCATCAATTTACTAAAATGTTGCTTTCATTTTTATTGATTGATGATCAGTTGAAACTGAGAAGTATCGTTCTGAACTTGCAACTGTTCGTGCTGAGTTAGAACCTTGGGAAAAAGAACTGATTTTGCACAAGGGAAAACTTGATGTTGCATGCACGGAGAGCAAGCTTTTGAATGAAAAGGTGTGATATATATTTTTTTGACTGTTTAATGGACATTTAACAAGCTGTGACAACTGTAGTGGAAAACTATTTGTAGTATGTTGTGGAATTTTAATTATCATATGTTTCCTCCTTTTCACAGACTAGGAAGTCGTATTATCACTTTTTCATATCTTAAGTCTGTAGGTTTTCCTTAAATTATAATTATAGAAGTCCACTACTTCTTGTAGATCCTCTTGGAATATCTGATTTTGTTTTTTCTGATTGTCAGTTTTCATTGAATTACCCAGAAAAAGATGCTCATTTTGGTTGAAACCATTCTTATTTTTCATCTGGTTCAATTGCTCTGCCAAGTAGTTGAATATCCTATAAACAATCCTGAAACCCCAACTCTAGAAATGGAATCGTTTTACTAACGTATTTGTACAACAATATCTTTTTGATTCTGTTTCGACACTTTGTAAGGTTTCCATCTCTTCCGAGACAACATGGTCTTATTCGAACTCAAAGGTTTTTACTTGCCAAAATGATTTGTGGAGTTAGATGTGTTATATCTAGATCTTGTTACTAAAGTACAAGGTGGAGGATGATGACAAATGGTTGGCTAAATGTCCTTGTTGATTATTTCAGCATGAAGCTGGCCGTAATGCTTTTGAAGATGCTCAAAAGAAAATGGAAGACATATTGGGAAGAATCAATATCAAGACTGCAGACATTGCAAATATGCAGAGTGATTTAGAAAAGAACAAAGTTGAAGCACTGGAGGCTCGAAAAGCAGAACAAGTTAGCATTTTTACAATAACTACTTGAATATCATTGTTTCCTTTTAGGTTTTTTTTTTTTTTTTTTTTTTTCAAGTGGTAGGATATGACAACTGACAAGAATACCTAAGCCTTTTGCAGGAGTCCATTAGAGAACAAGAAGCGCTGATTCCTCTTGAACAAGCTGGAAGACAGAAAGTTGCTGAACTTAAGTCTATAATGGATTCTGAGAAGAGTCAGGGATCAGTTTTAAAAGCAATTTTGCAGGCTAAGGAGTCCAATCAAATTGAAGGAATATATGGCCGAATGGGTGATTTAGGTGCCATTGATGGTGAGTGTTTGCCTGATGGGGGTGTATTATCTTCATTAACTTTACCATCCTTTCAAGCTCCGGAAATAATTCTTGAAATTTTATGTGCAAAGTCAAATCGAATTTGCATGGATCAGTTATTGAGATCACTTGATTGCTTATGCTTTTGGATTTCTCATAATTTCTTACTCAGCTTTTACAGGATTATATGAATTAGTTAAAACAGAGTTGAGAAATGCCCATGCCTTTATGTGCTAGTGCACTTTGTAACCATGATTTAAATTTTGATTTTTAAATGAATGTAATGCTTAATGGCTCAACAATATTGTTCATTTTTTGCTTCTACAAGAAATTCGATATCATATTCTTGTTAATTTTACTGTGTTTATCAAGTGGCACTTACTCTGTACATTATTTTGTCTTTGCAGCAAAATATGATGTTGCTATATCAACAGCATGTCCGGGACTTGAATATATTGTTGTGGAAACAACCAGTGCAGCACAGGCATGCGTTGAGCTACTCCGGAGGGAGAAACTTGGTGTGGCAACATTCATGATATTGGTATTAACTGATTAGGATAGGAACCCTTTTAGTTTTATACTCAGTTTAAGGTTTTATTACTCTGTAGCTTCTATGTGAGCTTGCTAACCTGGCTTTTTAATCATTCAAGAGTAAACAATTCGATCCTGGGCTACAAATCATTTGGGAGCAATAGTTGGCTGATTTTGTCCTCAAAAGTTTGCCTGTTGTTCTGCCCTTCTTTTTTAAATTTGGTCGTCTCTGAGATTGCCCTCACCGATCGAGTCTACTACGTGCTGAACTTTGAATTATTTTGTTAATCAAAGCGTAGTAGCAAAAAACATATTTGAAAGTTTCTGCTATAAATGAGTTATTCTATCAAAACTTGTCTTGGTGTGGTTGACCTTATGTGGAAAAAAAGGTCAAAACAACGTTAGTGATTTTTTAAATTCACAAATAAATATTTACCATCTTTGACTTAAGTGTTTCAGTAAAGGAAAATGCATGTTTGACGTTGCTTAATTTCTTATACTATGCAATTTAGTATGCACATGTAACGGGAATATAGATTGAAGACCTAGACATTAGATACGTGGAACAAAAAGTTAAAAACAATGTTAATGGTCCTTTTAATTCACAAATTAAATATTTCAGCCGCTTTGATTTAAGTGATTTGGTGAAGTGTTTTACATGTTTGGCGTCCCTTAATTTCTGATAGTATGAAATGTAGTACATGTAACATAAACTGATGAACCCATGGCTTCACTTCTGTTGTTTTTTATTTTCTTTCTTTGCAGGAGAAACAAGTTGATCTTTTACCAAAATTGAAAGAGAAAGTAAGCACTCCAGAAGGAGCTCCACGTCTCTTTGACTTGATTAAAGTTCAGGATGAAAGGATGAAACTTGCTTTTTATGCAGCAATGGGAAATACTTTGGTAGCAAAGGATCTTGATCAGGTGGGATTCTGTTTTCACACTCAAGTACACATTTCTCTAAATTGAGTGTGTGATACATGTGATGCCATTACCTTACAATTTCCAAATTAAACTCAGTAGGAGATTTGGAGTGGAGTTTGAGAAATTTGTTGGCATATGGGAGTTTAGTAGAGAAGGATGAGGTGTTTTTTTGGGTAATAGAGAAAGACAATAGATCTTTATGACTGTATTTTGTTTATTAGAGGTCAATTTTATAATCCAAATTGGAATGTTTATGGAGTTAGGTTCCTCTGCGTTATTGTGATAAGTTGATGTGTACACCCACATACACATTCACGTTTATGTGCATGCACAGATAAGAGAAGTCAGCTGTGCACGCACACTTACTCATTTATGGTTTGATGACTCTTCATTGATTTGGATTACTTGCCTTGAACGACTCAATTAGAACTAGACAAGTCAGTTTGTCAGCTAGAATTTCTTTTATTCCTTTTGATTTTTGGATTTGCGTTAAGGATTTTTCTTTGGTTGGACTAACACTGGCTAACAGCATTCTTGTTATTACTATGTATGCTTTTCATTGATTACAACTTTTTTAAACGATATAACTGAATAAAAGAACGCGCGGACATAGTACATATTATTGAAATTTTATTAAACTACCCTTGGATTTGGCTAGTCAATGTACTTGTGTTTCTTTTCTAATCCAGGCAACACGTATTGCTTATGGCGGAAACAGAGATTTTCGTCGAGTGGTAACACTTGATGGTGCACTTTTTGAAAAATCTGGTACAATGAGTGGTGGGGGAAGTAAGCCACGAGGTGGTAAGATGGGGACGTCTATTCGATCTGCTAGTGTGTCTGCTGAAACTATTACCAGTGCTGAGAAGGAACTCTCTGCTATGGTTAATACACTAAATAGCATTCGTCAACGAATTGCTGATGCAGTGAAGCGTTACCAAGCCTCAGAAAATGTAATAAAACGCTTGGAGTTGGAATTAGCTAAAAGCCAGAAAGAGGTACTAAGGTTTTTTGTTGTATTGGATCTTTTGTAGTGTTATGTATTAAGTGGAAATTGAAGCAATGTTATTTTTCCATCAAACAGATTGAAAGTTTAAATTCAGAACACAGCTATCTTGAGAAACAACTTGATTCCTTGGAGGCTGCTTCGCAACCAAAGACAGATGAAATAGATAGGCTTAAGGAACTCAAAAAAATTATTTCTGCAGAAGAAAAAGAAATTGATAAACTTACACAGGGTTCTAAAAAGCTGAAAGAGAAGGTGGGTACGGGCAATTGCCGAATCAAGGACATGGAGAACTATATCAGTTTTAGCTTCATGATGTCTTTTTAATATGTATTTTATTATATATTATGTCAATTGTAGGCTGTGGAGCTTCAGAGTAAAATAGAAAATGCTGGGGGTGAAAAATTGAAAGCACAGAAGTTGAAGGTCGATAAGATTCAGTCTGTAAGTTATGCACCGCTTTGAACACTTCAAATTTGCATCATGTGGTGCATTTGTTAATTCATGCTACCCACTCAGGATATTGACAAAAATAGCACTGAGATCAACCGTCACAAAGTTCAAATAGAGACAGGACAAAAAATGATAAAGAAGTTGACAAAGGGGATTGAGGACTCCAAGAAAGAGAAAGAACGACTTATTGAGGAGAAGGAAAAAATGCTAAATGTTTTTAAAGAAATAGAAAAGAAGGCATTTACTGTTCAAGAGAATTACAACAATACACAGAAGGTTTGTTGTTCTATTTCTCTTCATGGCCCTCAAGGTGAATTTGATGTTTTAGTTGTTTTGTTATAGATATGCAATTGTTTTGGTTGTATTGCAGTTGATTGATCAACACAAAGAGGTGCTGGATAAAGCAAAAGATGAATATGAAAAAGTGAAGAAAACTGTGGATGAGTTGCGAGCATCAGAGGTACAATTTGAATAGATACATGAATAATTGTCTGATCCTTTATCTATAGCATCATATTAACATGTTATCTGTAGCACAGGTTGATGCTGACTACAGATTACAAGACATGAAAAAGTTATACAAGGAGCTGGAAATGAAGGGGAAGGGTTATAGGAAGCGACTTGATGAGTTGCAAGTTGCTCTGACGAAGCATTTGGAACAGTATGTTTTTATAATGGAAATTGTTTAGAATTAGGATATATGTATGACTTTAAATCATGCTTGTGTTGTATGTTATTTATTGCAGAATTCAGAAGGATCTAGTGGACCCTGAAAAGCTGCAAGTGACCCTTACTGATGAGACTTTAACTGAATCATGTGACTTGAAAAGGGCCCTTGAAATGGTGGCGTTACTGGAAGCACAACTGAAAGAAATGAATCCAAATCTTGATTCAATCTCAGAGTATAAATTCCTCTTGCTCATTACATGCTCAATGTGATTTTTATTCTGCAGTGTGTACTTTTGCCAAAACTATTTTGTTGTTACAGTTATCGGAAGAAGGTGGCATTGTATAATGAACGAGTTGAGGATCTTACCACGGTAACTCAACAGCGTGATGACATAAAGAAACAGTACGATGAATTAAGAAAGAGAAGGCATGGATTTCCTTGCATAGTATATGCACTTTTTCCTCTCCAATTTTCCCGTTCCAAATTAGTCATGTACATCTGATATGTGTTATGATTTCACTTTTAGGTTGGATGAATTTATGGCTGGATTTAATGCGATATCATTAAAGTTGAAGGAAATGTATCAGGTTTGTGAACTTGTGACAGTTGCTAGAAATTGGAGAACTCCACTTTGATTTTGCTTGAATCTTTCTTGCAAATTTGTATGCAATTAGTTAGCTATGCTCATGTTTTATGGAGCTAGACTTAACATTCAGGTTTAGTTCATGTCAGTATGTTACCTAATTTCCCTTCTCTCTTTTATGCAATGAGCTTGCAGATGATCACGCTGGGAGGGGATGCAGAACTTGAGCTAGTGGACTCTTTGGATCCTTTCTCTGAGGGTGTTGTTTTTAGTGTCAGACCGCCTAAGAAGAGCTGGAAGAATATTGCAAACCTATCTGGTGGTGAAAAGGTTATCTGTGAAATAGATTCCTTTATTCATTGATTTAGCTGCTTTTTCCTTCTATTTTTTACCCATTCATTATAACATTGGTATTGTTATAAACTTTTCAGACTCTCAGCTCATTAGCTCTTGTTTTTGCACTTCATCACTACAAGCCTACCCCACTTTATGTAATGGATGAAATTGATGCTGCTCTAGGTACTTTTGCAGAGCGATGAACTTTAGGTTTTGGTTTCTTCAAATTGTCTTTATCCTTTTTATTTTTATTTTCCTTACTTTGAGGATTCATATGGTGTGCCAGATTTCAAGAATGTCTCTATTGTGGGCCATTACGTGAAGGACCGGACAAAGGATGCTCAGTTTATAATTATAAGGTAGGTTGGATGCTTACGGTGGATTAATATTAAGTTGGAAAACCATATACATGCTCAAGCTGTTTTCTATTTTATGTTTTATACGTCTGCAGCCTACGGAACAACATGTTTGAGTTGGCAGATCGGCTTGTGGGGATCTATAAAACTGATAATTGCACGAAGAGCATTACCATCAACCCAGGGAGTTTTGTGGTGTGCGAAAATGCTGCTTGATGCATATGTAAATTTTTTTGGATTTGGAATTGAGAATGGTAACTCACCATAAGCTCGATTTCAAACACTTTGAGCTTACAATCATTACTCACTTTTTAACTTTAAAATTTGATATGTATAACATCAATATACTGTTCTGATATTTGAATGATGTAAAATATTTGAAAATCCAGAGTGTGGAATATAAATGCGAGTTCACATTATTATCCTTTGGTCAGATGGTAGTTCTTTGCTGTGTTCATGGCCTTTCAAGTTACCTGCACTTCACATTGCTTTGATTGCCTTAAAGTTCGTCCTCGTTCATGCATCAAGTCATGAACTAGACAATTTTTCATAGATTTGGTGATGCTACATTTGGATATCATAGTTGATAGTGCCTGTGTACATATATTACATATGAAACTGACAATTTCCTGCGCCTACATATATATTACTTATGAAACTGACAATTTCCCGTGCTTACATATATTGCATATGAAACTGACAATTTCCTGTGCTTGGTAGCATCACAAGCTTGAAAAATTTCAGTTGGACGTGACTCATGGAAGTGAAATCCAACACAGGCGGCCCCCTCTTCATTTATATTTACTCTCAAGGCAAATCATTATCCGGAACCTGGCTGTCATTGCTCTTCGTCTGGCAGTGTTTGAATGACAACGAAGGTGGAGACATGAGATGAACGGGCTTGTCAGTCTCCCGGATAAAACTGTAAGACCATGCTCCCATTAATGTTCCCATTACTGGTCCGACCACATACACCCAAATCCCTTTATAGTATGAACTAGCAATTGCTGGTCCTATTGTCCTTGCTGGGTTCATAGATCCACCTGATACCGGTCTGAGGTTCACTAAATTAACTTGTTAGTTTCCTAGGTACATTAATTTGACAATGTGATGTGTTTTTGGTATCTTTAGAATTATAAAGGCAGCAGAGTGTTGTTAACATTTCTTACCCAGCCAAGATAGATGTGATGCAAACAGCAGAACCAACTGCAACACCTGCTAGCTCTCCTACCTGCAAAATTTTAAATAGTTCAATGTATTCTTCTATGAAAATACATGCCTACAGAAATGTTGAATGAGAACGAGAAAGTGATGTTTACAGCTTTGCTATCGGTGGCGACTGCAGAAGTAACAAACATCATGGAAAAAGTAACAACAATTTCCATGATGAGAGCTTGGACGTCTGTTCCAGCAGGTGAAGTGGTTCCAATACGTCCAATTGGGTGTAATAGTACACGCAGTGTGAGTGCTGCAGAAGTTGCTCCTGCTACTTGAGCTACTGCATAAACCGGGACCTAGAAGAACATATGGATGCTTGGTTTTTAATTAAGTTAATTCAATTTTAAAAATTATATAATATGGAAATATTGTTTCTATTGCATTTATAAGATAGGAGTTGACGTGAAATCCGTCCTTTTTGATATTAGAAACAACCCAAAGATAATTTTCATTAATAGGAGCGATATTTCGATATTTTTATATTTAATTAAATATATAATTGACTCGAGATTTAATGAAAATTAATAAAAAGAATACTAAAAACTTTATAATATATATATATATTCCTTGTCAGCTCTATCAATGACACCAAATTCTTAGCACTTAAATATCTTGTACTATTTACATATATGACATTAATTTGTCCCTGTCAGCTCTGTCAATAACAATCTTACAATAAGAATGTACATATTGTGCATACATTATTAGACTTATTAGATGATAAATCGATGCCCATCATGTGGTTGGATGTGAATTTAAATTCCGACATATCTCCAGAAAGATTCCCAAACTATATTGTAGCTTTCAGTTATTTATTTATTTATTTTTAATTCTAGTGAATTTTTTTTTTGTGGCTCAATCGAGGTGTGGTTCCAAAAGTAAAGGCTCAGACCATGCCACTTCATGGACTGGTCACAGGCGTGATCCAAGTGAGTCGAGTGCTCGACCCCACCACACCAAAGTCATGTGCCTATCTCCCGATGTTTTTTACCTCGATGAAACCTAATTCTATGTCAAAAAAATCTTTCGATTTTTACCTTTTTATCTTATTTAATTGCCAACCTGACACGGGGATATCAGGAAATTACTATAGTCAACATACCTGTTTCCAGGGAAAACGTCTCATAGCTGCAAATGCTACAGTGACAGCAGGGTTCATGTGTGCACCAGAGATGTGACCAACCGCATAGATCATGACAGTCACTATAAGTCCTCCAGCAACTGAGGCTCCTAGTTTGGCAACTTTGTGCTCATCGCTTGCACTCAGAGCTGCAGAGCCACATGTCACGAAGACCAGCAAGTAGGTTGCTATTATCTCTGCTACCACCTGTTACTCGTGTTTTTTCATACAAACCAACGTTAGTGACGAAACTGAGATACGTACGTCAACATCTTTATTTTTCTATTAAATTTTAGTCCTAAGACGATGATTAAATACTCGAAAAAAATGAAAAATTAGACAATCGTACTAGAGAAGAACTCGGTTGCCATACTCTCATACTCTTATTAGATCCTGGTGTTTGTTTCCTTAGAAACCATATTCTGACATGCATAAAGGTTTAGCATGAAAGATGAAGCAATTTTCATGGAACTTTTTTTTTTTTTTTTTTTTTTGCAGAGAAATCAGGCCTGGAGAAGAAAACGAGAAAAATATGCATATTATACCTTTCTGAGGAAACCAGGAGGATAGAGTTCTTCAAAAGATTTCCCGACAAAAGACAGTGGCTTCCTGTAGGATGGTAGTGGGCTTTCTACTGAGACAAAATCATTTTGTCTCTCAATTTGGCTATTGAGATTTTGGTGAACATTTGTTGCCATTTCTCTAGAGAGGGAGACAAAAGAAGCTTGAAAGAAAACGAAGGAAAGTGTTCAAGAAATTGTCAGTGCCTCGATTGCTTGAACTCATACCTATTTATAGTACAAAATTCGTGACTTTAATATTTGTTCCTAGGAATTATCAGGTGCAGTTGAGTACACATAATTTTTGTCGACTGCCATGAACTGAAAACGACTAGTATATGTGTCTTGTCTCTTGCATGACCTGTCTATTAAAGTAATAAATGTAGACATTCCCACTAACTAATGAATCTAATTGTAATTATTACTACTACTTGCGGTTTGGGTAGGCATTAAAGTTTTAAAGAAAACATTAGATACTTTGGTTCTTAGGACTGTTTATAATTGGTGTAGGATCCATAGTTGATAAAGAATTTTTTCATTTTGTTTACCCACTACAACAAAAATGACATAATATAGCATGGGATGAATGCTATAATAGGTAATAGATAGCATTTCAACTAACGCTATGACAGCCCATGTTATCAAAAGTCCCCTCTCATTGATAACAATTTATAAATGCTATTCATGATGTTCTAAAAAGCTATTATAGGTGTGATCACAACTTTTTATAAATGCTATAATTGTGTCTCCATCACATTTTTGAAATGCTATAAATATTTGATTAAGTTAGTAGCTTTTCTATGTTATAGCTTTTTTTTTTTTATGCTATGAAAATTATTTGATTGCAATTTATAGAAGTTATAAATAATGTCCTTTATTTTTACGTTTTTTTGAAAAAAAGAATTAGATTTCATTGTATTCTAATTATGAACATTGGAATTCTTCTAAATACATAAAAAGAATACAGACATAAAAGAGTTCGAGTCATTCCATTATAATACCAAAATCTTTACATTGTCCATTATAATAATATATGGAGATTTCATGATAGCTACACATCAACTACAACTAAAGTAGCTAAATATGGATTCTTCATATACAAAAGTATAAGTCTAAACTAAAAAGATTGTTCCAAAAATCTACAAAGGTGAAGAATCGACTACCATTCATCTTTAACATATGTTCAGTGCAATTGGCAAAAACTTGTATTCCCATATTGACAACATCCAATGCGATTGATAATATCGTGTCCACGTACTTAATTACAACCTAAATTTATGATTTTAAAGGAATTAAAATCCAATAAAAAAAAAAATTTATTCAATAATCAATATTAGAAATATCAACAAAAACAAATAAATATTATAGATTGCTTGAATAAAACTTCCTACACCAATAAACCACATATACAAAAAATATATTCAACCATAAACATTACATATATTCAAGTCAAAGAAGTTAAACTCCCAAACATATTACCGTTTTATAATTTTTCAGATTGTGCATTCAAAAGTGTTTCATTCTCTGTTGGCTACAAATTAGACTAGTATGGTATATATATAAATTTTCAAAAGATATATATATATCTTTGAATAAAAAAACACTAACTATATATGTTATGTTACAAACATTTTTAACGTAATTTTGAAAACACTTTTATTTAGCAAACATTATCTACAAAAGTATTGTCCACTGCAGAGTTTAACACATTGAAATATTACATTGAAATGTTATCACTTGTCATATTGGAAAATCCTATCACTTGTCATCACAAAATGAAGGATTCCAAAATCTTGAATGTAACACATTGATTGAAATGCTGGTTGAATCTAATTGTTGATAGTCCTTGTCTTGCGCTTTTTTTTTTTTGTCTATCGAAATCAAAAGTGGTGTCAACCCAAAAGTAGGCACCATAAATATAAGTTCCCAAAATATTTTGAGAAGTGAGGTGAATGTTTAGAGTAAATATGAAAATGGGTATGGTTTAATGCTTGAGAAAGACCATCCAACGAATTTATGACAAATTAGTGTTGACAATGTTAACATCAATAGGTCATCATTTTATGGCATAAGAATTTATTGAAAACAGGGCACATGGATGCTGTTATATTATAGATAAAATTCGTGTTTATATTAAAAGTGGATAGTTTCAGAATCAAAATTTAAATTGTGGATACTTTCAGTTTTTATTATTTTATCAAAGCCTTCAAGTTGGAGAGTTGTACAATTTTATAAGGAAGGGAACCAAAAAGCTGATTAACACTAAGATTATGCAGAGTCAAATTCCCATAATCTATTATTAGTTAAGGAATTGCACCATTCCAGTTATGTAGAGAAAGGTCAAGTTGGTCTAAAACCTTAGATTTTCCTAGGTTGGTAGGAACATACCAATAAAAAATATTATATATAAGATTCAAGCTTTTGACACTAACTAATTTACCTAACTCTACACAAATTTTTCCATACAAAAGATTGAAAGATAAATTCAAGGATTCTAATCTAATAAAACCATGAAAAGTACGTAGGCAAATAACCAACCTACCTGTTCCTACTAAAGTTCTACAACTTCAACCCATCAAGCTCTCTGCAAGTTATGATGAACTTATTTGGGATTAAGCTTGGTTGGTTGTTGGAAACATCAATAGCCTGCAATGTTCCTCTATATTTAGAAAACCCATGAAAGAAAGATTAAAATAAAAGAAATTAAAGATTGACTCATAAGTATTTCTTGATAATAAGAAAGATTGGACAAAAATACCTCATTAATCTTCAAAACCCAACCATTTTATATTTGTACATGTTCTATTTCTTTCAAGTTTATTACAAAAGTTTTTGCTAACTAAGTAAATAGAAGAAATATAAATGAAAACATCAAATGTTCTTTAAGTAGCATACAAAAAAATGTATTAAAAAAAAAGGACACTTAGAAACCAATTCTTAAATGACCCAGCAACCAGGAACGACACATAATCAAATAAATGCAAGCATGAGAAAGTACCGGTTAGTTCTAGAATCCATAAAAGCTAGTTGCAATTTCTTTCCAACAACGAAGAACAACGAACAAAGAATTTGGGTAAACAAAGAAGCTGATGAACAAAGAAGATAATGAAGAACAGTGAACAAATAAGCAGAAGAAGGGCAGCAATGGTAGGACAGATGATAAAGATGGTCTATTAGCAGAACGTGGAAGGTTCTGGGAAGAAGAGACAAGCAGTTCAGACAAGTTAATTAGTGATGTATAGCTGAGTGAAAAATAATATGATAACATTAAAGTAGTACTTGAGCTGTCATTCATGCTTCTGTGTGGGTGCAATTTTTAGCGGGCTTTTATTTTCTTTCCCGCTATTGACTTTTCAGAGCCAATTACTTTGTCTTATTTTGTGTTGATTGCACATTTAAAATGCTATAATATTCAATATAAACAGTGAATTCATTAATTATTGTGTAGCATTCATGGAATGCTATATTATTACCATTAAAGAGTAATAAAAAATATATCGGTACTAACCATGCATCCATGATAGCATTTTGTATCAAAAAGCAATTATATATGAGAAAGTTATTGCTTTTCAAAATGAATGCTATTAAGTAGTGCAATAAAATGTAATATTTGTTGTAGTGACCATAAGATGACCTGAGTAGTTGATGTGTTGTGCTCAAAACTAAAACCTAGACCAGAAGCCTAAATAGGCCACAAAAAAGCCCAATAGGTTGAGAAACCTAAGAAATTCAAGAGAAAGCCTAGGTAATATAAAGTTAATCCAGACTGGATCTCTATTAGCCATCATTTGCATCCATAACCATCTGGTTTCAAATCACCAGTAGAGCCTCTCTTCAACCACCCTTGTGCATCTCCACCACTAGGATGCACCAACCACCACCACCAGGCTGCATCTCTATCGTGCGATGGAGGCGATCCAGTTCTGCCAGATCTTCAAAGATCTAGTTCAACCAGATCTTCAACCATGGAGGTTGGTTTGATCGACTCCTCTATGCGATAAAGGAGGTGTTCTCATCTCCTCAATCAACGGAGGAGGCTCTGACGATGGAGCAAGCCTTTGTCATCACCATAGTGGTGACCACCATTGTTGCTTTCTAATTTTAGTTTTAATTTTAATTAATTAAAATAAAATTATTCAAATAAAAATTAATAACTTATTTTAAATTATTATTAAATGATTATATTCAAAATAAAATTTTTCTTTACATTTCATTAATAATTAAATAATTAATGTTAAATAATTAAGATTGTGATATGTGTCCAATTTTTATTTGGTATGGCTTTTGTATCTTTTTCCTTTTAAATTAGTTGTTTTTTTTTTTCTTTAATTTAGTTTTTAAATAAGGGTAAAATCATAATTTTGAGAATTTATATGCAGATAAGGGGAAAACAATCTTTCCATATTTTCTATTAACGTTAACCATCAAGTTTTTTGCCAAAAGGACTAAAATAACCCCCTGTTTAAACGTATGGGATCACGGAAGTCAAAACTGAATTTATGTTTGAAAAAGTGAACATTTCCAATAACATAGCGACCTAAATGAAAGTCTCTCGAAAATAAAAATAAACAAATCCCAAGTGGATAGTTTGAGAGACGTTTTATAATGGATAACTATCAATATATTATATTTAATAAATTAAAGTTGGTAAGTAATCGACCTAAATTTTGTGTATATACATATGTACATACATACATACATATATATGTTAGCTCTAATGATTATAAAAACATTGTTTTTTTTTTTTAATTTTTGTATTTTTGTATTTTCCCTTGTGTTGTTTCTCATACTCCTCCTCCTTTATGTTATGCCTTGGTTCTCTTGTCTCTTTCTCTAGACTCCTTTTTTCTATCTTAATTTATAATTTAATTTTTTATTCCATGACATGTTATCGACATGATTTAAATAAGTAAATAAATTCTTATTATGAGCTATTTACTTACTGCTCATATTTATTTGTACATAACTCTTTTTGTAAGTTTGACTATGCTGACTCTATATTATACGATTCTGTTGACCCAATATATATAATTATGCTAACCTTATTTATTATTATGCATTATATATATATAGCTCGATTGACTTTATTAATTGTTATTGGTATACACTATACATGCGGCGTTACCAACTTTATTCACTGTTATTATTATTATATGCACAATTATGCTGACTCCATTTACTATTACACTGTGCCGGCTCTATTTACTATTATACATTATATGATGCATTCGCTAATCTTGTTTAGATTTATGCACTACATATATGGCTATACTTATTTTGTTATTGTTATGCACATACATATGTGACCTTTCTTGCTTTACTTATTGTTTTAATTAAATATTCCACATCTCTTAATTATTTTATAAAGTTATTTAAATGTACCTTTTTTTTAAAAAAAAAAAAAAAAATTCATAACTCCTTATTTATATCGCTTGACAAATTCAAATTGTAAAAGATTTTCATACATCTCTGCTAGATGAGTCAAATATTATAATATTTTCTTGCCTTTATCTCTATGAAAGGTTTATGAAGCTTAATACCTTAAAATTGGATTGTATAGAAAGTAGGGAACCAATTAAAGGCATTTTTCGTAATTCTCTCTATATTTGTTCTTGATTATGCTCCTGAAGAAGCAATATCGAGGATTTTGATTGAGGAAATAAAATGTCTTTTAAAATAATGAAAATATTTTTCTGGAAGTGAAATATCTTTTTAAGGTGAAATGGAGATCCGGAATAGGACTCACGATGAATTAAACCTTTCTGAAATTAAATATATATTATAAGTGAGGCATGAAAGGGCACTGATAACATATTTGTTATATCCTCAAACGCTTAGTAGATATAATGAGCATTATCGATATTAATTTTTTTCCCATAAAATAATATCAAATCTTTCATTGATGTGGGATATGGATTTAAAAATAAATTTTCCTTTATCAAATGGGGATATGAAGAATGTCTTATAGATAATGGGTAACGTACAAAACTATTTGAAATGAATATTTGTCGAATAGTGATATTGATATACATTTTCAAGTTTTGAGGACTTGGTTAATGACTCTAGAAGAGCTGTAATATAATTGACTAGCTAAAACTAATTATGAGAATGCCTACTTTGCTTCCAAACAGTAAAGCTTTGAAAGTTTCTAATTTGAAAATCTTTGATTGTATTAATTGTTGGTGATTACATCAAGGGAATTCAATGATCCTAATGCCCCGGCCCTACCTTCATTATTTTGCTATTGTGGGGATGATGAGTCGTTGGATCATGTGTTTTCCCTATTTGGTCTTAA
Organism: Dimocarpus longan; assembly: GCA_022984855.1. Classification (NCBI taxonomy): domain Eukaryota; kingdom Viridiplantae; phylum Streptophyta; class Magnoliopsida; order Sapindales; family Sapindaceae; genus Dimocarpus; species Dimocarpus longan. The sequence continues at coordinate 4,800,422 of CM041026.1, forward strand.
GCATATCATATTAAAGCTACAAATACAAATATTGTTACTATGATGTGATTAGATTTTAAGAGTTAAAATTAGGTAATTCACATTAATACTAATCTAATTTAATTAAAGAGTTAAATTTGTTAAGATTAGTAAACCAATTAGAAATATACTTTTAATGTGATTAAAATAGATATATTTCGAATAATCGGTACTCATAATGTGATTAATTTTAAGAGTTGAAATTAGATAATTCATATTATCATTAATCTAACTAATTTTAAATAGTTTAATATATGTAGATTAGCAAAGCCATTTAAAAATAATTTTTAATATGATTAAAAATAAAATATTTCATAATTAGCCCATAATGTGGATTATATTTTGAGAATTAAAATTACGTAACCTCATACTAAATCCAATCTTTATAATTAAAGAATTTAGATTATCAAGATTAAATCATTCATAATAAATTAGATTTTTAAAAGTTAAAAATCTGACAATTTATTAGGTGTTAATAGGATGATGATTCTAGTAACAGTATAATTCCTAGTAATTTAGATTATACTTCGTAGCTGTTAATAATCTATGATGATCATTAAGAATACTATGTAGAAAACCACAATCCTATAATAATGAGTGGGAGAGGGATATATGACAATATATTATACGGTTTCCATTAATAGATCAATGTCGTAAGATTTGAATGGCCTTCTAGATGGCTTTGTTTTCCTCATCGTAAGGGTGGTGCCAATTTGGGTCAATATCAAGGTTGACTTCTTATTGGATAGAATTTTTAGATGTATTTTGGAATAACCTACTTTAAGACTAGCAATTCTCAAGTTAAGTCTAAGAGATTTGAAATGATGGTTACACTCATAACGAAATCAATTAATTGGTAAGTTAATTTCTTAATTGAGATAAGTAAGAGTTCTATAATATTGTTTGACTGAGATTTTCTTAATCCACTACAAGAAAAGCGCTTATTAATCACGGGTAATGCCCGTGCTAGATGTCTAACTAGCACAGATAGAGCACGGGCAAGCATACGTGATGTATAAAGGTGTGATGGTAAGTAATGCTTTTAGAGTACGAACAAAAGCCCGTGCTAAAAACATTAATAAATACGAGCGAAGCCCGTGCTAAACAAAAATAACGAGAATGATTATTGTTTGTACTAAATAAATTAATTAGTATAGAAGATACTCATAATAGTTATTATATTGATAAAAGAATTAATAATTTTTTGTTTAAAACTGATTTTGCCCTTGATCAATAAATTATTGTACATATTGTCTAGTATCATAGTTATTTTTTTAATATAAATTTGTTAATATAGATAAGTAGTCAAATAACACTTTAATAATAATTTGGAATATATATAAAGTTAATAAAATTTCTAAAACATTCAAACAATATTGAACGTGATAAAATTCATAACAATAGAATTTCTAAAATATTTTTATGTAATAGTAGCAAATCTTAATACAAAATACTAACTCCCAAAAATTATTTACATTCTAATTATGTGTCATCACTTAGAAAACTATACCAAATCCGAATATGTAATGTACTTTGTTGGCCAAACAATGTAGATGTCTCTAGTTCCAATTCGAGGATTCACCTTTTGCTCTCCAAATACGTCACTTCTATTAGCAGAATTTAAACTAACTATTGCAAAAGTGTTTCTTTAGTAGTATTCTCATCACAATTCTCAAGATCCAACCTCATCTGTCAAAACGATATAAAACAAGAAAAACAAACACGATAAAATCAATACAAAATAATGACGACTAGAACTATAAATTATTCAATTGAAATTTAGAAGCACAAAAGAAACGATAATGAAAAATAAAAAGGAAATAAAAGAACAACTATTTCCATAATAATAAAAGTTTAAATCTATACAACTATTTCCACGGTAATAAAAGTCTAAATATATATTTTGGTCAACAAGATATATCACACGACATAAATTTGTTTTTCTTACCCCAACCCTTCGTGTTGACTTGGAGCCAAAACATATGCATAACTTTTACTTCCTCCATCTCTAAATATAAAAATCTGCAATACTAGAATAGTAGGGCCATATCATTTAACTTGGCATTAATAGTTAAAAAACAAGTGATATACTTCAATCAATTCCAGAGCATGAACATTTTACTTCTGGTAATCTATATTTTTATATAAGTAATGGGGTATCTGACATTCAATTGTCCCACATATGTCATATAGAAACATTAAACAAAAAAAATAGGTGGGTCTCTCAACAGTTCAGGGAAACTCTCAAAACTCTCGAAAGTTTGACTGACAAATATGATGATCAATGAAGTTAATATATGAAAAACATATAGCATCCTAACATTCATAAATCCAAGGATTCAAGCAATCAGAAAATCTCCAAGCCAATGCTCAAGCACAGCCATACAATTTCTCTCCCCATTTATATGGATAACTATTTCTGTAGAGCATTTAGATGCATAGAAGTCCCAAACCGAAAGTGGTTTTATTCATAAATATATGAATGCACGATTCTCACACAACAAGTCTGTCTAATTCCAAAACAAAACTGGAAAAAATGCTCCAAAACCCCAACAAACCAATCACAATCTCCACATATAGCAAAAAAATCAAATAAATAAAATTCAACATAAACAAACAAACCTCATGAACAAACTACAAACATCAAAACAACAAAAAGAAGATAGATGAATTAGTCCTGCAATTATAATATGAATTAGTTCTGGCGCATTCCTCATTGGCATTTTATCGAACACCTGGAGACACAAAAAGAAGACAAAAAAACTGAATCGAAACCAACCAAGAAGGAAATTACGAACCTGATTCATCTCCTTTCTTTATGTTCATTCACCTGTGAGAATGAAAACGCATAAGTTCAGAGACTGAGTAGAGAGTAAACTGAGTCGGTCATGAACTCGTGGATTGAACAAAAAGTAGCTTTGTCTTTGTGTGTGTTTGGACAGACAAGAGAGGACAAAGAGCTGACTCGGTCATGGATGTTCAAGCAACAACGGCCATAATTGGAGAAGAAAGTAGTTATGGCGGCAGCCATGGAGGCTTGACAAGAGCTGCTGGTCTAGCTTTGGCCATGGAGACGAAAAAGAGAGGAGTTGTGGCCGGCAGCGATGGAGAATCAGAGAGCTGCTTGTTCGACCACAACTATGGAGGTTGCGGCTTGTAGAAGATGAAGATCGGCAGCTATGGAGGATGTGATTTTAGGTTTGGTGGTGGCTTGGAGAAGATGAAAGTAGAGAACAAAAAATCTATGAGTGAGAGGCACTCATATTTGAGTTGAGAGCTGGGAGTGAAAACGAGATGGGCGGAAAGATAGAGAATTTTTCCCTCCCTAAATTTTGTATACTAAAATATTTATCACATACAAATTCCGTGCTCTCTAATTGCTACCATCACGGGTCATCAAAGCCCGCAATAATGATTTTTAAATTAACTTTTCCAGTACAGGCTTTTAAAAGCCTGTGTTAGGCAATATTTTTTAACACAGATCATCTGAGTCCGTACTAATTAGGCTGTGATAGCAAATGGATTTTGTTGTAGTGATCTAACATACAAATATTTGACCAATCCTAAGGTAGCATTTATTTGTGGCATGTTAGATCATTGTGAAATAATAATTTTTTTTAGCATATTTCTAATTAATTATTCATGAATCATGCATTATGTTTAATTTTATGCCAAAACTTATGATATCGTATGAATGCAATTTGAATAAAATATTTTATTATTATTTGATTCAGCAATTTCGTCTCATTTAATTTCTATTCTTAGCAATAATTAATTAAATAGGGATAACTATGTTAAATAACTTGATCACTATTCTAGTTTATGAGGGCTTGAAAAGTTCGTCCTGATGGAGAAATGTCTTTCTGAGCTAACGACAAATGCTATGCGTAATGTATGTGAACCCTATCAAAATTGGGTTAAGAATAATGATAAAACTCACTATTACTTGCTAGCAGAAATGTCCAAAGTGCTTACTTTGAAGCACAAGATACTAGGAACAACATATGAGATGTTGGAATCATTGAAAAGGATGTTTAGGTAACCTTTTTTTCAATAATGCCATGAAGTTGTTTGTGACGCGATAACTACTAAAATGAAAGAGGGTATATAAATTTTAGAGCATGTTTTGAATGTGATGACTTTGACACAGTCTAACTCATGGTGGAGTGATCGATTTGCCTAGCCAGGTGAGCATGATATTAGAGACATTTTCGAGGAGTTTAATACAGTTTAAAAGTAACTATGTTATGAAAAAGTTTACCATACATGTTGGCACCGAGAATGTTATGTCAGTAGAGAAGTGGAAGAAGTTTGACTTCTATTTCTAATAGTTGTTTTGTTGTTTATTCTAAGTATTAGTAGAAACATGATTTGTGTTTCTAAACTTATTATTCAATTTATTTTAACAATAACTTAATTATTATTTCTAGAAATGGTTGGAAACGTTGTTCAGTAATATTAGAAAATAATCTATATGTGTTAAGATCATTAACTCCTAGTTTACTGCTCTATATTGAAGTGTTTAAGTTGAAAGAACTAAAACACAACTACAAAAAGATTTCTTCTACTGATGATACCTATTGCAACATAAGTCTGAAACTTTTGAAATGCTCAAAGAGTTTCAAGCTAAAGTTGAAAACCAATTAGGTAAATGTTGGAAGCCTTATGATCTGATCGTGGACATAATATTGCAACATAGAGTTCAATGATTATTTGATTAAGAACAAGATTTTATCTCAACTCACAACTTCCTAGAATACCTCAGCAAAATGGTGTTGCGGAGAGCAAAAATAAAACCCTACAGAACATGACGAGATCTATGATTTATGTCTCATAATTATCTAGTTTTTTATAGGAAGATACACTACAGACTTCAGTGTAGATCGTGAACGTAGTATCTTCTAAGTTTGATCCTAAGATGCCTTTAGAGTTATAGAATGGTCACAAAACTATTTATGACATTTTTGCATATGAGTATGTCTAACATGTGTTGAAGAAAAAGACTGGAAAGCGTTAGAACCACGTTCACGGGCGTGCCTATTTGTATGTTAGCTCAAGGAAATTAGAGGCAGACTTTTTTATAATCCTTAAGAAGACAAAGTGTTCATATTGTCAAGTGCTACGTTTCTTGAAGATAGTGATATAAAAGATCACAAAACTCAAAGTAAGATGGCACTTAAGGAGTCATTGCCTAGTTAAGACCACATTAGGGTGCCAAATAGATTTCAATCAGAGTGATCTACCACCTAATTATACTAGAAGGGTTGTCAGACAACCTGTGCATTATACAATTTTGGAGAGGCATAAGTTGTCATGTTTAATGATGGAGTAGATGATCCATTGGCATGTAAGAATGCAGTGGATGACTTTGAAAAAAGGAACAACTTGAAGTCATGAATCTTGAGATGAGGTTCATGTACTCTAACTTAGTATGGGAACTTGTGGATTAACCAAATGGTGTAAACCCTATAGGTTGTAAATGATCTATAAGAGGAAAAGAGGATTGGATAGGAAGGTAAAGACCTTCAATGCCATGCTAGTGGCAAAGGGTTATACTTACAGGAAGAGAGTTGATTGTGAAGAAACTTTCTAGTGTTAGTAGTCGTGATTAAGTCCATTCACATGCTTTTATCCATAGTTGCATGCTTCGACTATGAGATATGGTAATGGATGTCAAGACTGTGATTTTGGTAATCTTGACGAAAACATCTATATGGTGCAATCAGAGGGATTCGTGTCCCAAGGTCAAAAATAAAAGGTTTGCAAGTTGTAAAAGTTCATTTATGGACTTAAGCAAGTATCTTGATTTTGGAACATAAGATTTGATTCTTTGATCAAATCTTATGGTTTTGAGTAAAATGTTGATGAATCTTGTGTACACAAAAGAATCATTGATAAGAAAGTAGTTTTAATCATAATTTTACATCAACGATATCTTAATAATTGGGAATGACGTAGGTGTATTATCTAACGTAAAGAACTAACTTGCTAACCAATTTCAAGTGAAAGATTTGGGAAAGACTAGTTATGTTCTTAGGATCCAAATTATAATAAATCACAAAAACGAACTGTTAACACTGTTTCAAGCATTGTTTATCGATAAGATCCTTTTACACTTTGCAATGCATAATTGTAAAAAAGGTAACTTACCTTCTCGGAATAGAATTCATCTATCTGAGGAATAATGTCCTAAAAACCCTAAGAGTTTAAGGATATAAGATAGATTTCTTATATCTCCGGAATAGACAGTTTCATGTATGTTATGCTATGTATGAGACTAGATATACGATATTTAATGGGAGTAGTCAATCATTATTAGTCTAACCCATGTTTGGATAATTAGGTGGCAACAAAGCATATTCTCAAGCATCTTCGGAGAATAAAAGACTATGTAGTTGTGTATTTTGGTGGGAATTTGTTTTTAACAACACATACATATTCTGATTTTTAGTCTAATAAGGATTCAAGAAAATTTTATGTCCAGATTAGTATTCACCTTTGGTGGCGGAGCTATACTATGAAGGAGTGTTAAACAATCTTACATTGCTAACTCCACACTAAAGGCCAGATATATAGCGACTTGTGAAGCAACTAAGGAATTGGTTTGTCTAGCTCCGTAATATGGATAAGCCACTCACACATTATTCTTGGTAGATTTGGAAGTCATTCCAAATATGGATAAGCCACTCACACATTATTGTGATAATGGTGGTGTAAAGACAATTTCTAAAGAACAAAAAAACCACAAGCATGAGAAATATATATAAAGAGAGTATCATCTATTGAGGGAGATATTACATAGAAGGGACATGTCAGTGATAATGATCACTTCACAAAACAACAATGTTGATAAGTTTACAATGACCTTAACTGCTAAAAGTTTTTGAAGGTCACCTAAAGGGTATAGGATTACAATACATACCTTATCTGCTCTAGGACAAGTGGAAGATTGTTAGGGTTTGTGTCCTAAAAACTTGTAATTTATAAATTTTTAAATGAAAAATAAATAAAATATGCTTATTTCATTCAATTTTTGTACATTTGTAAAATATTTGCTTCATATAAATATCATATAAATCCATAATTACTTATGTAGTTTCAAACTAAGTATATAGGTGTTATATACAATATAATTTAGTTTGAGATCAGTAATAAAAAGAGTCCGTAGAAAGTGAACAAAGCTGGGTATTTTGTTTGTGATAAATCTACAATTGCGGTCTATTTGATATTTGATACGATGATTTTATTCGAGATTGTTCATACGACGATATGGAAATGAAGACACCTTATGTAATGGAGATTATATAGGACTGAATCATGATAAAAATGAATTTTTTTTATCAGTATTCATTAGATAAAAGAATTCATATTTATTGATTTGATGATCATATATGAATTGATTTTAATTATAAGTGTATTATGGACTCCTATTTGTTAGGTCATATCTTTTGAGTTTTATGGGTGAGACTGTTGTAGATTTGCAATTAATAAATTTTGTATTTTGGAGATATGATTTAATAAGTGGTTGGTAATATTCTATATAATACTGGAATCCATTTCTTTTTCCTAGAAGTAGATGAGGGGTTCCTTTATATGTTGATTTGAGTTTTGAACAATAAGAGTGCTTGACTTTCTATTTATGAGTAAACAAAAAAATGAAATTCATAAGTTGTTATGGATATATTGTTAATTAAAGAATTAATGGTATTTACAAGTATAAGAAACAATTAGAGAGGTATAACAAATTTTATGATCTAATTCTAATTATGAATTCCTTATGGAGGATCAAACTATATGCAATGATTAGATTGATGGACATTGAAAAATTTAGATTGTGTAAAATATCTGCAGTTCTTTAGAGTGCAACTTCAGGGTTTTAGTGGATTAACTCTAAGGTTAGTAATAGTGACTTATTTAATTAAGGAGTTTTAATTAATAATTTTGACATTATTAAAGTTCAAAATTGTAGATCAATTTGTCTCCTTATTAGCTCGTACTCACTAAAAGAAATGAGAAAAGAAGAATAAAATTGGAGTATTGATTATTTAAATAAATGATAATTAAATTAATTATGAATTATGAATTATTTAATTATGTATCTACAGTGGTTGTGGGTTCAAATCATGTGACTATATAAATTAAGAATGAATCATTTAATTTAATAGTCATTAGATTTGAAAAAGTCAAAGTCAATTAATGGAAGATTATGAATTTTCATTAATTTGAAAAAATGATCATCTAATTATAAATTAGACTTTCCAATTTGGAAATAGAATCATCTAATTATGAATTAGATTTTTCCATTGTAAAAATGATAATCTAATTATGAATTAAATTTTTCAATTTGGAAATAAGTCATCGAATTATCAATTAGATGTAAAATTAAAAAACCCTAAATTGATTAATATAAAAAGATGTTTTATATTCGAATTCAATTAATTAAAATTTTTACTTGATCCATATTTTTTCTTACCTTAACCTCATATTACACAAAAGAAAACACATAAACTTGAAAAGTTTAGGGCTAGCCCCACACTATAGAAGGATGAAGAAGATTGGTCGAGCCCTCATTAGTGAGTAGATTCATGATTTACTGTTGCTGCAGGTATTCATTTGAGAAAAGAAAGTGAATGAATTCTTCAAGATCGTACACACACACGGTTTCTTGGTGAAAAGTAATAGTGAGGAAGATCAAGTGTCGTAGAATCTATAAATCAAAAGGGGATTACTTCAATCTTCGTGTAATATAAGATTTGATCTTATTATTTTGGATTATTAAATTATCGTTACTAGCATTAATCGAACACATTTTTGTTTGAAAAAGAATTTTTAAAACCATGTTTTTGCATTAATTGAAAATCAATTTTCCATGCAATTTTATGCATACACATTTGGATTATATCGTAGTCATAAAGATCAATTGAAATTTGTACACATGAATTAAAATTTCTTCAATCTCATGACTCTTCTGTTTTGGCAGGACTACGTTGATGATCTATTATGGGTGTTTTCATGATCAAGTCAAATGGGCTGCTGAAAGCCCAAAGGATGAGCCCAACGGTCAAAGGCCCAAAAGGCCCAGCATTCTACTTACCCATCAGCTCGTCCATTTGATCGCCCATCCACTTAGCCTTTTGCATATGCTCATTTATCAGCTTGTCCATGAGCCTGTTTATGAGGTCGATTGTCTACTGATTCATTAGATCATCATCTAGTTTGTCTATCATACCGGTTAATAGCCTAGAATGGGATTGGCTTAGTGGAGAGCCTTATTCGCTCGTTAGCTTGATAAGGCCTCATTCTCGCTAAAGAGCTCGCTATATTGATCTAGTTGATCTTCTAGAAGCCTGGAGCACCTTAGACAGATAAGAAGTCAACTTTTCTGTTTCGGCCCATTACTTCAGCCCAACAAAAGGAAGGCCCAACAGACCTAATAATCCAAAACAGAAGAACAGCTCCTAAAGACCAGATAACGCTATGCATTACCAAGTCCATAGCATGTCGACCTTATACATTCTTGCTCGCAGGAGCGAGCTTATTTCTGTCACTCCTTTTAGATTATAAGTTAATTGTAATCAGAACTGTCTGACCGATTACAACTCAAGGCGTATTGTACATGCCAATCCCATTAGAAATTACAACATGGATTAAGAAAATCTCACCTAACCAGTATGTGGTTATCGTTTAAACCTATATTTTAGCAGAATTGACCTAACAAATGTTAGTACCATTAAATACAATTCATCATTTCAGTTTGACTTATTGTATTTTGTCTTATTATGCATTACTGTAGCATCTCTCTTTTTTTATAAATAAATGAGGAAATTCATTGTAAAAGAAGGAGGGAAACACTTTTATTGAGAGGACCGTTACTCTGCCAAAATATAGTGAGAAAAACAGTGGACATATCAATTGGGCCGAACCATTTAAAAAATCTCTGTGTTTACTGTTCTTCCTTTTACCATCCTCATCGTTTCCTTTACATTTCATTAACTACAATACTGGGCTCAGACGAACCTTAATTGATTGATATCGAATGTCAACATCTTTGGCGCTAGAAGGAGGGCCCATCTATAATCTCACCACATTTTCTTTTGACTTCCAGAGCTCGTTCATTAGTCACCATGATTAGAGGAAGAATAATTAGGAGTTCCGATGCGGCTGTTGATCGGCTCGAAAACTCAGACCAATAGGGAGACGTCCCGCCCTTTGGAGAACCATTTAATATAGGCGCAGCAACGTCTAACGCACCTACAACTGGAAATGCTCAAGGTATGCTTCCTCTTCCTTCTCACCAACCTGTGCCTAATGTTGCGAGAGGAGATATCATACAGATGTTACAATAGTGCCAGGAGGTGTTAGAGAATACCATGACGTAGCAGGCAAATGAAGTTAGGGCGCTGATTCATGCCTAGGGTCAGGCTGCTCAGAGACCACCTCAGGCTGCTGCAAGGGGGCATATCCCATAGCGACAACATGCTGAGGCCTCTACCCCAAATGAGAGAGTTATCAAGGAATCAGTTCAAGAGGGGTCAACCACCTATTCCTCCAGCATGCAGTCCAGTGCTCGGTTTTAACGAGCTCGCAATGAAGAAGGTGCAGCTCATCCTTTAAGATTCAGGGTGAGGGCGAGCCAAGATGAACACCGACCGACAGAGACGGACCGTGGGTATACGCAGGTCTCAGCCTACAGAGATGAAGCCGGGCCGAGGCACCATCATAAACGTTCGAGTAGAGAAGTTATATCAGACAGGTCTGATAAGAGATATGAACCTGGTCACTATGCCACCGAGTTTGGAGATAGAATGAGATAGGAGGCACAAAGTCAACATTCCCCGAGTAGGCAGAACATACGGGATAGACAATCCGGCATCAGACAATTTGAAGGGCAGGATCCACTCATTGAGGAGCTTCTTCAGAGGGTCCAGCAGCTTGAACGGGAACCGGAGCCCATGAACGGGGGAGTCAGAGCGGAGAAAGGACTCCATTCACCTCGAAGATTGAGATAGAGCCACTTCCCCCAAGGTTCAAAGTTTTCAACATTCTATAATATAATAGGGACGCTGATCCTTATGACTACATTGACGCATTCAACATCTAAATAGACCTGTAGACCACCAACTCGCTAGTTAAGTGCTGTGTTTTCCTAGCAACACTTAGGGATATTCAGTGGATATGGTTCAGAAACCTCCCACCTCGTAGCATCAATAATTGGGAGGAGTGCCAACAAAGATTTATGAACCAGTATAAGACGCTTAAGAGACAGCTCGAGCTACCTCGCCACCTCGCCACCTCGCTACAATTTTTCACCGCCCGATGAACTGTTAAAGGACTATATCAGCAGATTCAGACGTGAGATGAATAACATGGAAAGCCCTACGGACAAGGGGATCTTGACAGCTAGTTTAGCATGACGAGTCCCAAACCAGATTCTCTTTAGACTCTTATCTGGAGGGCCTTACCGGGCACTCTAACGGACTTCTCATAATACTACTTACGACTTAGAGAGATCCATAGAGCGAACCCCTTAAGCTTGCTAGTTTATCTTTGCTTTGATTAACCAAATTACTCGTTTTAATGTAAAATGGTTGGGTTGGTGTAAATTTTTCGAATTTGATTTATAAAAATATTTTAATAAAAATTCGACAGCAAAACTGCTATATTTTTAACGTTTCCAAAATTTATCTGCATATAAAATACACTTCGAACTATTTTTGATCAGCACCCAACTTCTATTTCCACAAACATGCATTTCAATCACATTCACAATGCAATCTCAAATAATGAACATCGTGTGATGGATATGTGTCATATGAAAGTGTTTCAAACATATACATATACATATCAAAACATTGGATTACAAGTTTTCAAATATTCATGTTCTAATCATGCAATCTCTTAGTTATATTATTTACAACAACAAAAGTATATTTGCTATTTATGCAATACATCTATGTGATGCCCACCTAATTGATTGAAAATTTCTTTTTTTTTTATTCTTGATTTCTTGTAGGAGAACCTGAAACGGTTTTAAGCACTCCAACAAAGAAAACGAGTTAGTTAACCAAATAATAAAATTGAACAATTTCATACTTAACAATCGTAATTTAATTTAAAATATTAATAGTCTTAAACAAATAATTCTCTTTCTGAAAACACTATGTGTAACTCTAACTGCTTTGGCTATCCTCAATGTAGTATGTCATGTGGCAATCTTTCAACTGACACCAATCATTACACTAGTGAGATATCTAGGCCACCATATGCGAAATTTGCTGCATCGCAAGTGTATTGTGAAATAATCTCAAATCTGAGCAACTACAACGCGAAATTTTTTGCATCGTAAATGTAGTGTAATAACTATAACCCCTTGCAACTACATATTGAATTTTCTACATCGCATATTTTAGTGAAATTTTCCACATAGCAAACGTAGCGCTAGAAATCTCTATATTTGAATGACTAAGTACAGAATTTTCTGTGTCGTACATGTAGCGTTAGATACTCTGAAAGGCTTAGCATCTACGAGCAGAATTTTCTGCATCGCCGCGTGGTGATAAGTCACCCATCAACTGAGGGTATATATATGGTTTTCAAAACTCTTTTTCATTAAGTGTATTAAGCACTAAAATCAATTTTCTTTCAAAACTTTTAACTAACACTCTTTACTTGAATCTTTTCGAAAATAACTTTATTTTCAATTCGATTTTCTAGATTCGATACAAGGATCGTGCTATGAAATTTTAACTCATATTTTGAAAATCATTATATAAACAAATTAGAATAATGTTAACTCATAATTAAAATTGAAATTGAACTAGTGTAAGCAAGAGTTATTTACCTCGATCTAATGCACGTGTAAAAGCTTGAATGACCGTCTCGTGCTTTATTAGCTTGCTCTTTACCTACACATCACATTTTTGCTTAGAGTGCGCTATAACGAGCAACTCAAGTTATAAACATGGATTGAAATATAACAAGCTCTTTAAAACACACATTTGCATATAACCTTCCTGACTCGATTTTAACTTGATCGGAGCTTTAAAATTTTGGTTTCTTTTCAAAAGTTTTACTTATATACCCCTAGGGATATCCTCACGTAGTTTGTATAATTTTCTGAGGCTCGGAGTGAAAAGTCAACTTTTTCGGAGCCCTTTTGATCGAACACTATTCATAGCCCATTCCGTGGGCTTTTTCGCTTCCCTTTTCGCTTGGATTATCTCCCTATCTCTCACTTAGGTCACCAGTAAAACAGTTTTGAAAAATTCCAACTATAGAGGGGTGAAACCTATGAAATACCTTTATTTTTTGACCTTTTTTTCATATCAAAATCTACTATTTTTACATCCTAAGTTCAATTTGCATTCTATTAGGATTCTTAGACTTAGACACGCTTGATTATGATCATTCATCACACTAGTGGCATTGCATAGTAATCACCAATGCCCTTCATCTAGGCTAAACAACATTTTTGAATCCTCTCATTTCCCTTTTTAATTCTAATATTTTCTATATGCTTTCCTATCCTCAATTGCGCATGAATTTGAGCTCAAATGGATCAAAATTCAATGGAGTCACACACACCCTCTCTTAGCTATGACCTATACATGCTCACATAACATATTACTTTTTGAATTTCTCATGCTATTCTCTTTTAAACTTTTCATCAAACATCGTACCTACCATTCAAATTACTTAAACATGGCTAAATCATAAGTAAGGGTTTTGCCTCCATCAACCCTAACTATTCTCTCATGCATGAATTCTTGCAAACTAAGCTTCATTCTTAGTTGATTAAGATTCTAAACTCAATTTAAATCAAAACCACATCAATTACACCTTAAACAAATCATCCAATCATCAATATATTATTAAACTCAACTAATAATCAAACTTGAAGAAAAAGATGATAACTTACTTTGGTATTGCTTTAATCTTGCTATTCTAGTTTAATTTGCCCTAAAATAACCAAATTACATCTTCTAATATGCATAAACTTTTCATCATTTATTTTTGCATAAAACAATCTACACAAGCATTCAATCACATCCATCATATTTCTATCACATTTAAACACCCTCAAACTCATTCAAATCACATTATTTCTCACTCAAACCACTTGCCAATTGTTCCTAGATGAGTTGGCTTGGTTTTCCACTTGATTTGAGCTTCAAAACCTTGAATTAAACCATCAAAACTTCATCATGAACAGAACTGGATGGGAACAGCTGTTTCACGAAAATTCATCTAACTTTCTCATCCAAAACTCGATCTTACCTCTTTTTTTTGGCTTGATTTTTCTTGAGAACCTTCCTTGACTTGTTTCTCACTCTTTGATCGCTTGATCAAGCTTTAAAAATGATGGAAAATTGGGTTGAGAATGCTACTGTCTTCTGGTCTGCACATCCCCTGTGTTCTGCCGATTGTCGTCTGGTTTCTTCCTCTAATTGCTGTGAATTTTTCCACTTTCTATAGCTTTTATTGACTTGTATAACTACCCCTTAAGTTTGTTACAATATTACATGTCACGCCACTCTTGTATTTTAACAAAATAGCCTTTAAATTTCCATGTAATCATAATAATTTTTTAAAATTTTTACATACCATGCAACTATTTTTATTCATTTAATCAATGTTCTTTTTGAATATCTTTTGATCATAAATTTCATCTTATATCATTGATAAATCCTCATATCACTTATCGGATTTGAATCCGTTTTCGATCCTTTCAAAATTTTTATTAAAATCCGATTACACGATTTCGAAAAATTAAATAACTTTATTAATCATAAATGAGGGTAATATTGTACAAAATATTTACATTAGTTTTACAAACTATCTTCCCAGTATAGAATTTGAGTGAGAGACATTACACTATAAGATTAAAGAAAGACGGGAAGCTATATGAGAGCATTTATAAATCCCTAGTGAAGGACCTAAGAGAATTCTATGAACGAGCCGCAAAGAAAATAAGGTGGGAGGAAGCATTTGGCCTCAAGAAGGCTAATAATCAGAAAGATGAGGCTGACAACTCCAATCAGGGGAAGAAAAGGAGCAATGGGGGAAATAGTCATGGAGGCCATAGAAGTACCAATTAGATTACAAAGAAGGCCAGAAGTGGGTCTGGACTGAGGAACAACTAGAGACGAGAGCGATCTCAGCATCAAGGTCGTTATAATAGATACAACACCCTATTTGATATTTGGGAGAGGATCTTTGTAACGGAAAGGAATAGGGAGAACTTTGGAAGACCCGTTCCTATTCGAACTCCTAAAGAACACAAGGATAGGATGTGTGTGAGGCGATCGACATCTAGCTCGTTGTTGCTATGTGGATGCAGTAAAGATGAGAGCTCAAGGGAAAAAGGTGAATGTGGTCTCAAAGTATGAGCTTTAGGCTGTTAATACTTCAGTGATTAATCATGATCTGGACCCTAGGGAGATTGATGCGTACCAGACCATAGGTCTAGTAGAAGAACTAGAAGATGTACCAGTCAATGAGGTAGGTACTGAAAGGTGCCTCAAGCTGGGTAAGAATCTGGCCTCTGAAGCCAAGGCCCGGCTGGCTGATTTTCTTAAGGCGAATTTGGATATGTTCACTTGGAACCACGAAGACATGGTGGGAATTGACCTAGAAGTGATGACGCACAAGTTAAATATAAACCCCACCACAAGTCAGTTTGCCAAAAGAGGAGACCTATGGCCCGCGAGTGGTATGAAGCCTTGAAAGAAGAAGTAGATAAGCTCCTGACAAACAAGTTTATCCATGAAGCTTATTACCCGATTTCGATCGCCAATCCTATGCCAGTAAAGAAGAAGAACGAGAAATGGAAAATTGTATAGATTTCACGGACTTGAACAAGGCTTGCTCAAAAGATAGCTTCCCACTGCCTAGAATTGATCAGCTCGTAGATGCAACGATTGGGCATGAGCTCCTCAGTTTCATGGATGCTTACTTGGGGTACAACCAGATTTCAATGAATCCTGAAGATGAGGAACATACCTCGTTCGTCATAGACCATGGTCTATATTGCCACAAGATGATGCCCTTCGGATTGAAGAATACAGGGGCGACCTATTAGAGGCTCGTAAATATGATATTCGAGGACCTGATTGGGAAGACCATGAAAGTGTATGTCGATAATATGCTGGTGAAATCCAAGCAGGCTGTTGACCATGTTCGCGACCTCGAAGGGATGTTCCAGGTTTTAAGGAAGTACGAGAGGAAGCTCAACCCACTCAAATGTGCGTTCGGAGTAGCCTTGGATAAATTTATGGGTTTCATGGTGAATAACCGGGGGATCGAAGCTAGCCAAGAAAAGATAAGGGCTTTACTAGATAGGAGGTCGCCAATAAAGATGAAGGATGTTTAGAGCTTGAATAGTCAGGTCGCCACCCTTACCAGGTTCATTTCCAAAGCCATAGACAAATGTGTTCTATTCTTTGAAGTCTTGAAGAAGGCCAAAAGTTTGAATGGATATAGGAATACGAGATCACATTCCAGCAACTCAAGGAATATATGGGGCAAGTTCCACTCTTATCAAAGCCAAAAGAAGGGAAAACTCTGACAATCAAATCTTAGGGTATCTCAGCACGCCCTGAGTGCAGCCTTAGTTTGGGAAAAAGACAGAACGCGGTTCCTTATCTATTATATCAATAAAAGGCTGGTCGATGTTGAGACGAGGTACACCCAGATGGAGAAGCTCGCCTATTGTCTGGTGGTGGCATCGAGGAAGTTACGTCCTTATTCTTAAGTGCATAAAATTGAAGTACTGATGAGATATCCCCATAGATAAATCCTGCAGAAACCTAATACCTCAGGCTGCCTTCTTAAATGGGTAATCAAGCTCGCTCAGTTCGACATTGAGTTCAAGTTAAGGTCAGCAATTAAAAGGCAGATGCTGACTGATTTTATTGTCGAATTTACAGGACCTGTGGACGAAGGAGTTGAATCTTTTGAAGGTCCATTTTGGGAACTATTTGTTGATGGTTCCTCCAGCGAGTAGAGAGCTCGAGTTGGAGTATTATTGATTAGCTCGAAGGGATACAAAATCCTCTGTGCGCTCAAGTTTGGATTCCGGGATATGCATGATGAAGCCGAATATGAGGCATTATTGGTAGGGCTTCGCCTAACCAAGGAGATACAGGCTGAACGGCTTAGAATCTTTAGTGACTCCCAGCTCGTGGTTTGTCAGATAAGGGGTGAATACCAGGCTAAGGGGGTCAAGTATGACAGTTTACTTGTAAAAGGTCCGAGAGCTATTAAGGACATTCAAAAAGTATAAGGTGAATCAGATCCCGCGAGCTCAGAATTCTCATGCAGATGCTTTAGCTCGCTTGGTGACAGCTCAGGATATAGATTTTTCTAGGGATATACCAATAAAATTCCTGACAAAACCAAGTATAGAGCCCAATGACGAAGTGATGGTCCTGGTCGTGGTAGCAGACTCATCGATGAGTCCTTTGGTTAGTTATTTACAAGGGGGTAAGTTGCCAAATAATAAGCTAAAAACTCATCGTCCGATAATGAGAGCTGTAAAATACTGTATCTATGGCGACATGCTTTATAAGAGGAGATTCTCGGCCCTATTATTGCGGTGTGTTGATGAACCGGACTGTACCACAATCTTGAAAGACATCTATGCTAATTATTGTGGCAATCATGTCGAGGGGCTGTCCTTAGCCCAAAAGGGGCTCAGATAGGGGTTCTACTGGCAAACGATGAAGGAAGATGCCATCAATCTGGTGAAGAGAAGCGATAAGTGCTAGAGGTTTCGCTAAGATTCTAGCTCTACCATCCTACATGCAGTATATGATCAGTCTATGGCCCTTTGCTATTTGGGGCATGGACTTGATAGAACCTTTTCCAACAGATTGGGGTAGGTGTAAATATGTTGTCGTTGCAGTAGACTATTTCACCAAGTGGGTAGAAGTGAATGAACTTGCTGAGATCTCCATGACGAAGATAGAAAGGTTCGTGTGGGATAACATTATATGCAGATTTAGAGTTCCTCAGCAGCTCGTGACAGAAAATAAGAAAAATTCTTAACATTATCGTACAAGCTAACTTGCTTCGTATTATCAGCTGATATCTACTATAATTGCGAGCTAATCTATTAATTTATCAAGTTGAGAATTTTCTTATTTCTGAGTTATATGTCCTACTAGAGCCACCTTACTTAAGTTCGGGAGGGCACATTCGAGACCTAGGAACCCGTCTTTATGATCTGAAAGATATTTATAGTGATATTTATGCTCTGGAAGACATCTTCATGACCTGTTGGTACTTAACATCATAGCTGAGCATTTTTTGGCCAGCTCTCTTGATCACGCTCATTATTTGATTATTTGGTTATCTATTCTACTTCTTATGTGTGGTCGTGATTTATTTAAATTATGCAATGTGATTTATTGCTCTATGATGCGTATGGGACTAAGAAAAATAAGGTAAATCAGCGAAGATCTCGTATCGTAAAGAGCAGTTATATTACAAAACCAAATCCAATCATTATCATCAATGTTCAAAGATAAGCACAAAATAAAAGAAAAAAAAGGGAGGGTTGCTATCTAAGGGGCTTGTGAAGAGCTGCCAGAGGCATTTTTTGAGCCTGATCACCAGAGGCCTCCTTTGAAGATGCATCTTGTGCCCCATGGGTTGTTGGGTGCGAGGAGTCTGAGGAAGGTTCTTCTTAAGTGAAGGAAGCAATGCTCGATGAAGGAGTCGAGGAAGTCGTACCTTTAGCAAGCATTGAAGCTAGGTCCTTAGAAGGAACTGGGGGAGCCACAACTTGAGCAGTTAGTGGTATTGAACTCTTCTAGGGGGCTGGAGGAAGTGTCACATTCTGAGTAGCCTTTGCAGCTTCAGCCTGAGAGGCCTTAGCAGCATAAGCCACGTACTTCTTTACTTTCTCAACTGCGTTTTTTTTTCAAAGGATGAGACGTTTAGCTCTGAATGATTTTTCCATAAAGTATACAGGAATGAACTTGACGTCTTCGAAATGGCATTCTTGCGGGCCTGCTCGGCATGAGATTCAGCCTGGCTGAGTGATTCTTGAGCGCGAGCATAGTTACTTCTCATTGCATCCAAGTCTCGCATCATTAGCTTGGCCTTCTTATCGGCAGTCTCAGCTCGCTTATTGCTTGAGCTCATCTCTTGCTTCAGTAAGTTCACTTCCTACTTTATCTTCTTGTTTTCCTCAGTGGCCTTATCGAGCGAGGAGGCGGTGATATCTTAGAGCTTAATTTCGCGAGCTAAGGACTCATTTGCCTTGTCCCTCTACTCCCTAGCACTTTTGAGTTTCTGCTCGAACTCGTGTGCGACTTTCTTCGTCTTCTCGGATTCCTTGCGAAAGAACTCTGAGTTGGCTTTGATATTCTTATTGTCTCCTTCAAGCTTCTTGTTCGCTTCCTCAAGAGAAGCTTTTTTCTGTGCTAGATCGGGGAAGTCCTTAAACGTCTTCATTAAGCCCAAGACAGCTTGAGATAAAGATATTTTAGTGATGGATATGAAAAAAAGCAAAAGTTTAGTGATTAAGGTTGAAGCTTGCCAACATCACATGATGAGTAGAATAGCTGACTAGTTGGTTATCGCGTATATGGCTATGAAAGATGGCCGACTTATAAGGACCCAAGAGCTGTGACATACGATCTAGGAGGTCGTTGAAATATTCCCCATCATCGAACTCGTGGGTATGCTCATCATGGCTCCCCTCCGCAGTGAGCTCCTTACCCTTGGTTTTTTGGCATTTTGGAGGAGGCTCCGCGATTCCTTTTTCTCTATTTACGGCCCTGAATCGCTTCGGGACTAGGATCATTTGGCTAGAGGGCTCCTTCGATGGGACGACATCTTTGCTTGAAGCTTTTTTCCCCATCGATTTGTACCTCACAACTTGCTTCCGTGAGGTCGCTACAGTTTCTGGTCGAGAAGGCGATCCCGTAGCAGCTTTTGGGGTAGCCTTTGAGCTAGGACCTCTCAAGGTCTGGTTTGGTCCTGTAAGCTGAAAAGATGGAGGTTCTGTAGACCTCGTTATCTCTACATCGAGATCTACAGCTTTAGCTACTAGGGAAGATGCTGGCGTCTCTAAGTCCAACTGCACCATCGTGGTAAGTTTTCTCGAGGTCGGGTCCGACGTCCCTTACTCAAAAATTTCAAAGACTGAGGTGACCTCTTTTTTTTAGCGAACTCCGATGTCCTTATGAATACTCAAACGCTTGATCTCAACCTTCGGTGCAAGCCTGTATTCTCGCAAGAAGTAGTCACCTAAAAACTGATTGTCTAACGGGCTTTTGACATCGGAGAACTTTTGAAGAGCTTTTACCTCCTCGTTACTGAGCTCGATCGAGCCCTTGGATACGTCTGCACATGAAAAAGAAGATCAGTAAGCGTAGTAATAATAATATGCATATATGTGCAAAGTTAGCGAGCAGAAAACATGCTCACTAGGGAAAAGAGAAAAAGAAAAAATTTCAAGGTCGAAAAGAGATGGGCAGGACGCGTAGAACTAGTGGGTCTTATAATCACCCACGTTCAACTTGAGGACCCCTTTGGGTAGGTACACCTTGTAAGGCTAGCTACGGGCTGCGGTGTAATAAAACCTATCCCACTTCTCTACCTTGGCACCCGTGGTGGCCTTAAAGTGAAAAAGGTATTGGATTATATTGAGGGTCAGAGGTGGAAGTACATTTTTTATGAAAATGGAAGTAAGATCGTTTAGAAGGTTGATAAGATACAGGGGTATAGGAAACTTAAACCCGGGCTCTAAGTGTTGGCGACTGATAGCTATAAACCCTAGAGGAGGGTGAGTCGCATGGTCACGAAGAGCCGGCACCATTGCACAACACCCTATAGGAAGGTCAAATTTTTGGGCTATTGTAACTAGCTCATTGCAAGGGATATTGGAGTTGTATTGAAAGAAGGGCTCGTGAGCAAGAGAGTCGTCTCGCTCTGATGACTCCGATGCACTTTCACCACTTTGGGAAGTTGCACTTTGAGTATCCTTGACTTGCTGAGCAGATTCCCCTTCAGAGTCCTCATCACTAGCCCCTTCTTGGTAGTTGTGGCGTCCACTACTTGATATCTACAAAATAAGTAAGAGAATTAGGTCATTAATAACAGACCAGACATAGAAGACACAATCTTTCTGAATCCATTTTTCTAAGCATCAAGTCATGTACCTAGGGGAGCTATCAAGGACAGGAGAGTTTCTGGGTTTGAGCTCATCGAAACCCATCAAAAAAAGAAAAAAAAATGATGAATGAAGAAGTTTTTATAGGTACCCCAGATCCAATCAAACCAGAAGCAGCATGCGAGCATGCTTCCAAAGCAATCAAACACAGATTATATTCAAGTTTTTCAAACTCTCTCAAACCAGAAATGCGAAGAATCGCAGAACGGTCAAGCAAAAAAAAAAAACTAGACTAGAAAAAGCAAAACAGCACCATGCATGCAAAAATAAAAATAGAAGAATCAAGAGTAGATATTCAAACTCACCTTGAGTCCGGCGGAGTCTGGTGATTCTGGAAAGAAAATGATGAACAGCGACGGTGGAAGGTACAGAGAAACTCGAAAGACCAAAATGCGTTTGATGCTTGAAAATAACAGATAAGAAGAAAATGAATCGTCTCTATCTCTATACATAGCTGTTGAGCCTTAGCCATTGGATTAGACAGTTGTGTGACCGCCTTAAATCTGACTACGCTGCACCATTCCCGGGATTTTCTCATTATGCACAGTCAGTTGAAAGACGTGCATTAAATGTGTGCGGCGTAAGGCGTGCCTTATAACCGTTGTATAGGGTGATGCCACGTGTCCAAGAGATGAAGCAGAATTTGAAAAGGTGGAGTAACTGTTCCCACCAAAGCAGCTCCTGGTCATAAGCTCGTAGCTCCTGCTCCGTGAAATGCACTAAGAGCTAGGGGGTTTGTGTTATGGATGTTTTCACGATCAAGTTAAATGGGCTGTTGAAAGCCCAAGGGATGAGCCCAATGGTCAAAGGCTAAAAAGGCCCAACACTTTGCTCGCCCATCAGCTCGTCCATTTGATTGCCCATCCACTCAGCCCTTTGCATATGCTCGTTTATTAGCTTGTCCATAAGCCCGTTTATGAGGTCGATTGTCCACTGATTCAT
Organism: Dimocarpus longan; assembly: GCA_022984855.1. NCBI lineage: Eukaryota > Viridiplantae > Streptophyta > Magnoliopsida > Sapindales > Sapindaceae > Dimocarpus > Dimocarpus longan. Next base: position 4,822,566 of record CM041026.1, read on the forward strand.
TAGATCGTCATCTAGTTTGTCTATTATCTCGATTAATAGCCTGGAATGGGATTAGCTCAGGTGGAGAGCCTTATTCGCTTGTTAGCTTAACAAGGCATTCTTCTCGTTAAAGAGCTCGCTATATTGATCTAGTTGACCTTTTAGAAGTCTGAAGCATCGTAGACAGATAAGAAGTCAACTTTTCTGTTTCAACCTATTGCTTCAGCCCAACAAGAGGAAGGCCTAGCAGATCTAATAATCCAAAATAGAAGAACAGCTCGCGAAGACCAGATAACATTATGCAGTACCAAGTCCATAGCACATCAACCTTATGCATCCCTGCTCGTAGGAGCGAGCTCATTTTTGTCACTTATTTCAGATTACAAGCCAACTATAATCAGAACTGTTAGACCAATTACAGTTTAAGGCGTATCGTATATACCAATCTCGTTAGAAATTATAGCATGGATTAAGAAAATCTCACCTAACCAGTAGGGGTTACCGTCTAAACCCATACTTTGACAGAATTGGTCTGACAAATGTCAGTACCATTAAATGTAATTCATCATTCAGTTTGACTTATTGTATTTTGTCTTATTATGTATTACTATAGCACCTGCCATTTCTCTATAAATAAGGGAGGAAATTCATTGTAAAAGAAGGAGGGAAACACTTTTGTTGAGAAGGCCGTTACTCTGCCAAAATATAATAAGAAAAACAGTAGATGTAGGCATCAATTGAGTTGAACTACTTAAAAAATCCTTGTGTTTGTTGTTCTTCCTCTTACCATCCTCATCCGTTTTCTTTGCATTTCACTAACTGCAGTACTGGGCTCAGTCGAACTTTAGTTGACTGATATCGAACGTCAACATGATCCAAGATCTATGATGATATAATGAGATCATTGAAAATTCTCATTATAATATATATATATATATATATATATATAGGGGTCACTTTGTGTGCATAAGGTGTATGCATATACTTAACAAAAACTTGTGTGACTGTATTTTAAAATATGTGATTGTAATTTATTATATGTGAGTATAACTAAATATATGTACGTACGATTAATAAATATGATCATATTGATCATAATCAGTAAATATTATCACATTTGCTAATTGTAATTACATATGTTTAATTATAATCATATATAATAAATTACAATAACACATTTTAAAATACAATCACGCATTTTTTTTTTTGTCAAATGTATACATACATCGGGTGCGCCTTAGAATGTGCCATATATATATATATATATATATATATTACAAAAATGGCATATATGTTAACCCATTATCATGTTATTATGATTTCAAATTAATGCTTTTTGCATAAAGAAAAATATTTGTTTGTTGTCTCCTTATAAAGACTAAATATTTGTTAGATAAATTATACGAGTTAAGGAGCTTTAACCACAAATAGATAATATTGATGAATTTACATATAAATGGTTGAATGATTGTTTGCATATCTCTAAGTATTAATTTTAAACTTCTAGTTATATGATCAATTACCATGATTAGGCATGTGTCCTAAGGTATGTATGAAAACCTCACTACTATAAGCATGATTTTATACTCTAAGTCCATTCTATTTGAAATTTTATGTCATTAATTTCTTTCATCTTAGCACATTTCTCTACTCTCACATCACAAATATATCTTACTTAAGAATACCTAACTAAATTGTACATGTCCTTATTGCATAGCCCATATTGAGTTGTGATAGGATTGTAACATACTTAAGGATTGATATTAGTTTTGATTCACCTTCTATTACTAATTTATGCTTTTGAAAGGTGATATTACCACACTATTTGTGAGTTATCATTTTGTTTGAAAATTTTCTCAATCATTGGAAGAAAGTTAAAGCTCCCCAAAAGGGAAAAATGTGTAAAGATATTGTTGTACATAATTAAGATGTAAAACTTCTCCAATAGAGAAGCGTGAATTCTTTTTATGAAAAGATTATGAAAAAGCTATTGTTGTATATGATAGACATGTAAAATTTCTCTAGACGAGAAGAATAGAGAAAAGTTGCTATTATACATAATAGATATGTGAAACTTCTCCAATAGAAAAGCATGAATGAAAAGTTATCCTTGTACATAACAGAGGCAAGAGACTTCCCCATGATGTAAGAAAGAGTGAAAAGTTACATCATACATAAAGACACGTGATTCGCTACTAATAGAATAATTGTATCTAATCCAAATCCTTATATGAAGAATAAATAATCTTCATATAATTGCTAAGTTATCACGTGCTATTTATTAACTCAGGTGATTGTTCTTGATGATCAATTTGAGAAACTTAGTGATAACTATTTATTATTTGATGCATATCGAGAATATGGTTAACCATTTAATTTGAATGATATTGTTTTTGGAAACTGAAAATTAAGATCATACTGATAGTAATGCTTGAGCTATGAATAAATATATTTTCTCTTTAATAAATAACTCATGGAGTGAGTTCCTAGTACGTCAAGAGACATGAGTTCTAGAAGAAAATTAAACATTTTAAAGTGACATAATCACTAGACGTGATATAAGTTTTTGAAGAAATATAAATCCCTAAAATGACAAAAGTTTTTTAAGGGAAATAAAAAGAGAAAATGTGTATATCTTTGATGAGGTAGAATCATGAAATTAAGAAACTTTTATTAGTGCTTGAAGAAGTACAAAGAATTATGCACTATATAACGTTTTTTTATTCATAACAGAAATGCAAAATTATGTAGTAGTCATCGACAACATTTGTTTATATGTAGTAGCTACTGAAAGTATAAATAATGGTTATAAATTTGAGTCGTGAAGTCATAAGCTTGATTGACTTATAAAATAGAAATAATGGTTATAAACCATACACATTCAGAGGTGTGATTGGTTCAAAGTATAAATGATGATTATGAACCACATGAAGTTAGGGTCATGATTCTCACAAATAAAAAGCAACTAAAGCAATGTTGTTCATACGTAATGCAATCAATTGGATATTGCATTTTCAAGATGCAATTCTACACTAGCATTATGCTACTAGATAGGATCATTCATATCTTTCCTTATCTTCATCAAATATTGGATTTGATATTATTTTATTTAAAATTAAGTTGTATTCAAAGTATATAGTTATGTAGATGACAAGTATTTTTTTGATCTATATAGCTTTTTTTTCAAGCAGCTTATGTTTCTCACTCATAACAATTCTATGCGCTCTAAAAAGTAAGACTTTTGCTAAGACAACCTCTATTCACTTTGATTTCAACTTCATAAAACAATGTAGGCATGTTTATGGTTGAGATATATTATTTATCATATTTAAAGTACATGCAGATTTCTCTCACTTGTATCACTCAAGTTGAAGATTTGTTTTGGAAAAATATTATTGTAGAGAGTATCCCATTAGAGTAAGCACTCCATTAGGGGGAGCATTCTTTTAGGGGGAGTATATTAAGTCAATATAGACATATGTGTACTACATTCTTTTTTCTTTCGATAAAATTTATGGTTGAGATATATTATTTATCATATTTAAAGTATATACAGGTTTCTCTCACTTGCATTACTCAAGTTGAAGATTTATTTTGGAAGAATATTATCATGGAGAGTATCCCATTAGAGTGAGTACTCTATTAGAGGGAGCATTTTTTTATAGGGAGTATATTAAGTTAATATGGACATGTATGCACTGCACTACACTATTTTTTTCTTCAATTAGGTTTTGCCTTACTGGATTTTCTTGGTAAGGTTTTTAATGAGGCAGTCAATTTAAGCACGTTCAAACACTATTAGATATGGAAAATCTTTATATATTTTTGTCTTGATCTAGTAGATTATGAAAATATCCTTTGTTTAGGTTTTTATTTAATTAATTTTTTATTATTAATATTTAAATATAATATAGGAGAAAATTTATTTAGTTCTTAAGGTTTCAAAAAATATCAGATTTTTAAAACTCTTTTAGAAATAGTTTTTTCCATCCCTAATTTTTTCAAAACTTTTCAAAAAAGTCTAAACTATTAAAAAAAATCTAAATTATCGATTAACTAACGGTCAAAGAAGACAACGAGTTTGGGTAGGAAGGTTATTTTTGACATTTCCCAAAAGAGGATTGGGATTACGACAAATATAAGGCCAATATTAAAATGAATATATATAATAAATACAATTTGAAAGATAAACAATTAATTAATTAAAATTTAAAAATATGGAAGATCTCTATTGTCTATGTTTAGGATGGACAATGGAGATTAAAATTAATAATCATGAAAACAAATTCAAAACAAAAAAAAAAATGAAAATTTGGGTTTGATGTTTAACATTGGGGCAGATGTACCCCGATCTTCAACAAAAAAAAATCCCAAAAAAATTGAAATAGAGAGGGTTTTCATAACAAAATCAATAGAATAAAAAAATCAACAAAATCAATCACCAACCAAAGTAACAAAATCAGAAAACTAGAAACCATCAAAATCTAGAAACCATCAAAATCAACAAACCCCAAAATCAACCCCCAATGCTTTCTCTCTAATTCACTAATATGTTGTGAGGTGGTGGTCATTGACAAATGAAGGAAAAAAAATGGAGAGGTATAATGGCATTCTAGTAATATTGATAGCGATAGTTGTGGTGGTGGGATGCAATGGAGACGAATCGGATACTACGTAGGTGAAAGAAAGTGAAAGTATGGAAAATTTGTATAAGAGGATGGGCATGCCCGATGTGGTCGAAGTACTGTTGTAATAAGATGAAATCGAACTTCTTCTAGGTGTATCGGTTCGAGAATTTGTTTTTGAGAATCTTTAAGTTAAAGCTTAAAGATTTGATGATGGGTAAGGGAAGGGGTAGAGAAGTTGCTACTGTTGTTACTGATGAAGATGAAGGTTGATGATGAATGAGTTGTTATTGACGGCGGAGGGTTTTGTTCTAGGTTTGTTTTGGATTGTTGTTGATGGCGGGGGGTTTGTTTTGAGTTGATGATGAATGGGTTTGTTGATGGCAGGGGGTTTGCTCTGTTTTTTTTTTGGTTAATTTGCTTGCAACTTTTTTTTTTTTAAAAATTTTTATTTTCTGGGTTTTAGATCTTTAAATTTCAACTTGAAGATCTGGAACTCTCTTTTTCTTTTTGATTTTTTTTTCTTGCAACAATCTCTTTTTTTTTTTCTTTTTCTTTTTTTTTTTTTAATTTTTGTTTTCTGAGTTTCAAATCTTGTTTCAAATTTTATTGATTGTCACATTATGAGTAATTAGGATGATTTTTTCATGTGAGTAATTGAGAGAAGAGATTTGTTAAGATTCATGTGCGCATTCATTTTTTCTTTTAATTTATTTCTTATTTTTTAAAAAATTTTTTCTTAACATTTTCTTGTTTTTAAATTGTTGGGTTTAATTTTATTTTGAAAAAAATTTCATCTGGTTGATTTTTTTTTTCTGAAATTTGTTTTTTTTTAAATTATTATTTAATTTAAAAAAATAATCATATTTTTTTTTAAAAAAAAAACAATAATCATATTATTATACATGTGTCAATTTTTTATTGACCAATTGATATGTAATATTTTAATTTTATTTGGGCAAAACAATCATTTTAGGTGATGAGGGGCAATTGAGTCATTTATATTTTTCTATTTGATTTAAGTTGGTTGACGATTTGGGCATTTTTAAATAGTTTTGGAAAAGCTAGAGATGAAAAAATTATTTCCAAAAGAGTTTCAAAAATCTGATATTTTTCGAAATCTCAATGACAAATAAATTTTGCCTTACAATATATTATATTGGTATTGTTCTCGAGAGAGTGTTGTATAATGGATAACTATCAATAAATTATATTTAATAAATAATATAAATTAAAGTCGGTCAATAACCCATCTAAACTTTATATATATATATATATATATATATATGTGCGCGCGTATCGTGGGGGATGGTAGTTGGTGGCGCGCGAGCTCTGGTGATAATAAAAACATGTGTTTTTTTTCTGCTATTGTCTGTCAATGCTTTGCTTTGGTTCTCTTGTCTCTTTCACTACTAATGTTAATAACCAATTGCTTGTTATTTGTTTTTGTCTTCGATAGACTAAAGTACTGGTCTCAAAATTACGATAATTTTAAATGAATAGATGGAACCTTGGAGTTTTGACATTGAGTGAAACAATGGGAGACGCAGAATATTCGCAGTCAATTGGTACAATTTTGGTATCATTCGTTTGTTTTCCCCGTTTCGAGACAAAAAAAAGGGTCCCAAAATAATGTTACATTTTTAGAGATTTTGTCATATGGTTATAAGATAATGGTTAACAATGGGAGGGAGGTGCACAATACTGATGGCCAAATGGCTATAGAATGATAATACAAAAACATTGGTTCCAAAATGCATTTGAAATGTTTTGCATACTAGTTATGCAATGGTAATTGGTCGATGATCAGTGATGAACACGGCCTTACCAACAACACGTCGTCATTACATGCCGAAAGGTTAATAGTAATGATAATAATAAGGAAGACTCCCTAAGGTAGGTGGAAAGATGGAGTTTTGATTAAAAAAAATTAATCTAATTTATTTTAAGTTTTTAAAATTTATTTTAATTGAAATTTAAAAATAAGTACAAAAGATAATCTTGTCCTCCAATCCATTAATTTTAATCAATGTTCAAAAACTCGTGACTTGCTACTCGACCGGTGACCCAACGAGTAGTAAATAATCGGTAACTCGGCGAGTACTCGGAGAGCACTGCTTAGGGGGAAAATTATTAGTTTTGAAATATGAAAATCGTAAATTGATATTTCATAAAATATAAGGGTCTCTAACCAAACTTTCCCTACCATATATAAAACCACCCCACATTCCAATAACCCACACCTGATCGGCCGATTTATTTCAAACCCTCAGCTTCACTTTCTCCTCTCTCATCTCTCTCTAAAATAGTTATCGTCATCACCGTTAAAGTGAGACTTCGCCTCGCCGTCGCCTCTTTGACGTCATCAACTATCGTCGTCGCTGAAATTGAAGCAAATCTCTCTAAAATGGCTGAGGTTGACATAGAGAGGTTCCAGTGGCGCCTGTGGCGGTCGAGTGACGTCGAGGATGAGCGGTGGCATTGCGGCAACCGGTGATAGGTAAGCAAGCCGATTTGGGTTCGGTTAAGGGTTAGGGTTTGGTCTCGGTGTGGTGAACTGGTGTTAGGGTTCGGGGTGGGGATTTGGTGTGGTGACTGGTGAGTGATTAGGGTTTATTGTTGAAGTTTGGTTGGGAGATTGATGTGGTGTAAGAGATTGTTGAACCGGTGACTGGTTTTTTGAAGTTTTGTTGTGAGTTTGGTGACCGAGTTTCAAGACAAATCTGTTGAGTTTGGTCGCCGAGTTGGTAAGTGCTCGGTTAAACTCGGTCCAGCACGGTGAATACTCGTTTTCAACGAGTACAGCCATCGATCTGGGGTTCTCCGATCGGATGCCGGCCGAGCGACGATTTCTCGACGAGGAATCGACCAACTTGGTCGAGTTTTTAAACAATGATTTTAATAGAGATGGGCTAATGATAGAGGGGGTTTTTATAATTAAATCCAAAGTTGATTTCGTTTGTAATTATTTTTAAATTGGATATTAAATTGTAATTTACTCTTTTTAAAGACTAACTAAAGGGAAATTATCAAATCTCTCTAACTTTTACAATGTTTTCCATTCTACGTAGGGGTGACAATATGAGTCACGACATGATGGGTCGACACGAATTCGTAAAAAATAAATGGGTATGAGTTTGAGTTAAACGAATTTGTGTCGTAATTGTGTCAACTTATTTAACCCGTTTTTTAAACGAATCGAATTGGGTTTGCTTAAATAAACCGCGGGTTGACACAATTAAATTAGGGGTTAGAATATAATATTAACATATTATAAGGGTTTGTATGTAATTATGTATTTTTATATAGAAACACTTAACAAACCCTAAACCATTTCAAAGTCATTTTTAATTTTTTATAGCTCTTCTCATTTTCGGCAGCCTCTCCCACAGTCCTACCCCCACCCCAACGTCGACGCCGCACTACCGAATCCACCTATTCTCTCTCAGACTCTCATGGTCGTCGCGTCTCCCACGTCTCTCCTATGGTCATCGTCGTCGTCTCCTCTCCCCCTCTCCCCCACATCGCCGTCCCTCTCTCCCACATCGCCGTCCCTCTCCTTTTCTCCCCCATGGTCGCCATCCCCTCTTCCCACGTCGCCGTCTCCTCTCTCCCTCTCCTCCATGGTTGCCGTCCCCTTTCTCTCCCTCCCCCACAGTCGCCGTCCCTTCTCTCCCTCTCCCTCACTGTCGCCATCTCTTCTCTCTTCCCCATGTCGCCGTCCCCTTTCCCTCTCTTCTACACAGTTGCCGTCCCCTCTCCATCACTATCACTGTCCCCTCTTCCTTTCTTCTTCACGGTCCCCTTCTCCCATTCCCCTCACTGTCGCCGTCCCCTCTCCCCTTCTCCTTCACGGTCCCCTTCCCTTTACAATCACTGCTCCTTTCATTTAAAAGTTTTGATTTTTCACTTTTTGAGGAATTATATACCTGCACTTTTGTTTAAATTGTGTATGATTTATTCATGTTTGTTGCGTTTAAGAAATAAATGATTGATTTTGATAAAGTTTTATTTGATATGGATGACAATTATTGTGAAAGTTTTGGTTTTGTTTTGTTGGTTTATGAGATGTTGACATGTGTTGAGAGTTAAGACTAATTGAAACAAATTAAACGGGTTCGAATTAAACGGATTACATTCGAATTAAACGAGTTACGGGTTAGACGAATAAAATGAATTAAACGGGTTATAAGTTAAACGAGTTAAACAGGTTCAACGAATTAAACGAGTGAAACGAGTTAAACGAATTAACGGGTTGACGGGTTAATGGGTTTGGATCCTTTATGATCCAAATAATAAACGAATAATCGTGTCGTGTTGTGTGGATTCGTTTATAAACGAATTCGTGTCGAATCCAAAAATGTTGACCCGTTTCTTAAACGAATTCGTGTCGAATTAATCGAATTCATAAACGAATCGAATCGAATTCGACTCAACCCGACACACCGACCCTTTTTGTCACCCCTAATTCTACGTGCCATACCATCTTTTCTAATATTGATCGAAATCCCCCTCGACTTTTCTACTAATCTTTATTTTCCCCCTTCCTGTTACTATTTTAGCTAAAAGAACCTAATCTAACGTTAGTCATGAAGGGCAAAACAATAAATGCATTGAAAATATAAATTTTTAAATAAAATAATTAAAAAATAAAACTTTTACGTAAAAATAATTAAAAACAAAAGAAAACTTGTAAATAGAGAAAAAAAAAAGTTTCTAAAGAATGAAAAATAAAACCATTTTCCCCTATTCATTGAATAGATCTTTATGACTGTATTTTGTTTATTAGAGAATTAGAGGTCAATTTTATAATCCAAATTGGAATGTTTATGGACTTAGGTTCCTCTGTGTTATTGTGATAAGTTAATGTGTACACCGACATACACATTCACGTTTATGTGCATGCACAGATAAGAGAAGTCAGCTGTGCACGCACACTTACTCATATATGGCTTGATGACTCTTCATTGATTTGGATTACTTGCCTTGAATTACTCAATTAGAACTAGACAAGTCAGTTTGTCAACTAGAATTTCTTTTGTTCCTTATGATTTTTGGATTTGCATTAAGGATTTTTCTTTGGTTGGACTAACACTGGCTAACAGCATTCTTATTATTATTTTTCCTCTCCAATATTCTCGTTCCAAATTAGTCATGTACATCTGAAATGTGTTATGATTTCACTTTTAGGTTGGATGAATTTATGGCTGGATTTAATGCGATATCATTAAAGTTGAAGGAAATGTATCAGGTTTGTGAACTTGTGACAGTTGCTAGAAATTGGAGAACTCCACTTTGATTTTGCTTGAATCTTTCTTGCAAATTTGTATGCAATTAGTTAGCTATGCTCATGTTTTATGGAGCTAGACTTAACATTCAGGTTTAGTTCATGTCAGTATGTTACCTAATTTCCCTTCTCTCTTTTATGCAATGAGCTTGCAGATGATCACGCTGGGAGGGGATGCAGAACTTGAGCTAGTGGACTCTTTGGATCCTTTCTCTGAGGGTGTTGTTTTTAGTGTCAGACCGCCTAAGAAGAGCTGGAAGAATATTGCAAACCTATCTGGTGGTGAAAAGGTTATCTGTGAAATAGATTCCTTTATTCATTGATTTAGCTGCTTTTTCCTTCTATTTTTTACCCATTCATTATAACATTGGTATTGTTATAAACTTTTCAGACTCTCAGCTCATTAGCTCTTGTTTTTGCACTTCATCACTACAAGCCTACCCCACTTTATGTAATGGATGAAATTGATGCTGCTCTAGGTACTTTTGCAGAGCGATGAACTTTAGTTTTTGGTTTCTTCAAATTGTCTTTATTCTTTTTATTTTTATTTTCCTTACTTTGACGATTCATATGGTGTGCCAGATTTCAAGAATGTCTCTATTGTGGGCCATTACGTGAAGGACCGGACAAAGGATGCTCAGTTTATAATTATAAGGTAGGTTGGATGCTTACGGTGGATTAATATTAAGTTGGAAAACCATATACATGCTCAAGCTGTTTTCTATTTTATGTTTTATACGTCTGCAGCCTACGGAACAACATGTTTGAGTTGGCAGATCGGCTTGTGGGGATCTATAAAACTGATAATTGCACGAAGAGCATTACCATCAACCCAGGGAGTTTTGTGGTGTGCGAAAATGCTGCTTGATGCATATGTAAATTTTTTTGGATTTGGAATTGAGAATGGTAACTCACCATAAGCTTGATTTCAAACACTTTGAGCTTACAATCATTACTCACTTTTTAACTTTAAAATTTGATATGTATAACATCAATACTGTTCTGATATTTGAATGATGTAAAATATTTGAAAATCCAGAGCGTGGAATATAAATGCGAGTTCACATTATTGTCCTTTGGTCAGATGGTAGTTCTTTGCTGTGTTCATGGCCTTTCAAGTTACCAGCACTTCATATTGCTTTGATTGCCTTAAAGTTCGTCCTCGTTCATGCATCAAGTCATGAACTAGACAATTTTTCATAGATTTGGTGATGCTACATTTGGATATCATAGTTGATAGTGCCTGTGTACATATATTACATATGAAACTGACAATTTCCTGCGCCTACATATATATTACATATGAAACTGACAATTTCCCGTGCTTATATTACATATGAAACTGACAATTTCCTGTGCTTGGTAGCATCACAAGCTTGAAAAATTTCAGCTGGACGTGACTCATGGGAGTGAAATCCAACACAGGCTGCCCCCTCTTCTTTTATATTTACTCTCAAGGCAAATCATTATCCGGAACCTGGCTGTCATTGCTCTTCGTCTGGCGGTGTTTGAATGACAACGAAGGTGGAGACATGAGATGAACGGGCTTGTCAGTCTCCCGGATAAAACTGTAAGACCATGCTCCCATTAATGTTCCCATTACTGGTCCGACCACATACACCCAAATCCCTTTATAGTATGAACTAGCAATTGCTGGTCCTATTGTCCTTGCTGGGTTCATAGATCCACCTGATACTGGTCTGAGGTTCACTAAATTAACTTGTTAGTTTCCTAGGTACATTAATTTGACAATGTGATGTGTTTTTGGTATCTTTAGAATTATAAAGGCAGCAGAGTGTTGTTAACATTTCTTACCCAGCCAAGATAGATGTGATGCAAACAGCAGAACCAACTGCAACACCTGCTAGCTCTCCTACCTGCAAAATTTTAAATAGTTCAATGTATTCTTCTATGAAAATACATACCTACAGAAATGTTGAATGAGAACGAGAAAGTGATGTTTACAGCTTTGCTATCGGTGGCGACTGCAGAAGTAACAAACATCATGGAAAAAGTAACAACAATTTCCATGATGAGAGCTTGGACGTCTGTTCCAGCAGGTGAAGTGGTTCCAATACGTCCAATTGGGTGTAATAGTACACGCAGTGTGAGTACTGCAGAAGTTGCTCCTGCTACTTGAGCTACTGCATAAACCGGGACCTAGAAGAACATATGGATGCTTGGTTTTTAATTAAGTTAATTCAATTTTAAAAATTATATAATATGGAAATATTGTTTCTATTGCATTTATAAGATAGGAGTTGACGTGAAATCCGTTTTTTTTTATATTAGAAACAACCCAAAGATAATTTTCATTAATAGGAGCGATATTTCGATCTTTTTATATTTAATTAAATATATAATTGACTCGAGATTTAATGAAAATTAATAAAAAGAATACTAAAAACTTTATAATATATATATATATATATATATTCCTTGTCCGCTCTATCAATGACACCAAATTCTTAGCACATAAATATCTTGTACTATATACATGTATGACATATGTCCTTGTCAGCTCTGTCAATAACAATCTTACAATAAGAATGTACATATTGTGCCTATATTATTAGACTTATTAGATGATAAATCGATGCCCATCATGTGGTTGGATGTGAATTTAAATTCCGACATATCTCCAGAAAGATTCCCAAACTACATTGTAGCTTTCAGTTATTTATTTATTTATTTTTAATTCTAGTGAAATTTCTTTTTGTGGCTCAATCGAGGTGTGGTTCCAAAAGTAGAGGCTCAGACCACGCCACTTCATGGGACTGGTCACAGGCGTGATCCAAGTGAGTGTAGGGCTCGACCCCACCACACCAAAGTTATGTGCCTATCTCCCGATGTGCATCACCTTACTTTGTCGATCGATGAAACCTAATTCTATGTCAAAAAAATCTTTCGATTTTTACCTTTTTATCTTATTTAATTGCCAACCTGACACGGGGATATCAGGAAATTACTATAGTCAACATACCTGTTTCCAGGTAAAACGTCTCATAGCTGCAAATGCTACAGTGACAGCAGGGTTCATGTGTGCACCAGAGATGTGACCAACCGCATAGATCATGACAGTCACTATAAGTCCTCCAGCAACTGAGGCTCCTAGTTTGGCAACTTTGTGCTCATCGCTTGCACTCAGAGCTGCAGAGCCACATGTCACGAAGACCAGCAAGTAGGTTGCTATTATCTCTGCTACCACCTGTTACTCGTGTTTTTTCATACAAACCAACGTTAGTGACGAAACTGAGATACGTACGTCAACATCTTTATTTTTCTATTAAATTTTAGTCCTAAGACGATGATTAAATACTCGAAAAAAATGAAAAATTAGACAATCGTACTAGAGAAGAACTCGGTTGCCATACTCTCATACTCTTATTAGATCCTGGTGTTTGTTTCCTTAGAAACCATATTCTGACATGCATAAAGGTTTAGCATGAAAGATGAAGCAATTTTCATGGAACTTTTTTTTTTTGCAGAGAAATCAGGCCTGGAGAAGAAAACGAGAAAAATATGCATATTAAGAAAACGAGAAAAATATGCATATTATACCTTTCTGAGGAAACCAGGAGGATAGAGTTCTTCAAAAGATTTCCCGACAAAAGACAGTGGCTTCCTGTAGGATGGTAGTGGGCTTTCTACTGAGACAAAATCATTTTGTCTCTCAATTTGGCTATTGAGATTTTGGTGAACATTTGTTGCCATTTCTCTAGAGAGGGAGACAAAGAAGCTTGAAAGAAAACGAAGGAAAGTGTTCAAGAAATTGTCAGTGCCTCGATTGCTTGAACTCATACCTATTTATAGTACAAAATTCGTGACTTTAATATTTGTTCCTATGAATTATCAGGTGCAGTTGAGTACACATAATTTTTGTCGACTGCCATTAACTGAAAACGACTAGTATATGTGTCTTGTCTCTTGCATGACCTGTCTATTAAAGTAATAAATGTAGACATTCCCAGTAACTAATGAATCTAATTGTAATTATTACTACTACTTGCGGTTTGGGTAGGCATTAAAGTTTTAAAGAAGGGATAATCCCAAAAAACCGGTTCTAGTTTACAAAAATGTCCATTTTAATACTTAGGTTTTATTTTTGTCCAAATTACCCATTCTGTCAATAAATTAACAAAAAACTTGATAAAATTACGAAATGACAATTTTAACCCTGATAAAACATTTTTATTTAAAAAATAAAGTAATTACAATTTAATTTTCAATTAAAAAAAAATTGATTAAAAAACGGGAGATTCATCGACCATTTTCATCTTCAACCGCTTCAACCTCCATCTCCATCATCATCAATCTTCATCACCAACCTCCAACATACCAGCCACAGACCAGATGAAAAATTTAAAATAAAAATTTTTCAAAAATAAAAAAAATGGAGATCCAGATTTTGGATCTCCACAACCATTACATCATCCAGATCCACAACCATGATCATACCAACAACCATCACAATAAATCGGTACACCCACAACCATCAACAACAAATCAGTAAAGCCACATTGAACAATAATCAATCAACAAATCCACAAAGATTGAAAAATAAAATCATCAAACATCATCAAGCACTGGGTTCGAACGCAGTAACCCAGTTGAAGGTTCAACTGAACCCAGATGAACCCTCATCTGGGTTCAAACTCACAGGAGTGTTCGTCTGGAACCCTCATCTGGGTTGGAAGCCAGATGAGGGGGTTCGTCTCATCTGGGTTCGAACCCAAACTAGACGAACCCAGTCATCCGGGTTCCATCTGGGTTCGAACCCAGACGAACCCAGACGACTGGGTTCGATCCTGATCTGAAAAGAAAAAGGAGAGGAGAAGAGAGAAGAAGGCGGCGGCGGCGGCACCAGAGAGAGAGAGATGAAGATGAGTCGACGAGGGAGAGGTTGGTGGTGGATGTCTGGCGGAGGCGACAGCGAGCGACAGAGCCTGAGCGGTGAGGTTAGAGAGAGAGAGAGACTGGTGAAGTTAGGGAGAGAGAGAACGGTGAGGTTAGAGAGAAGACAGTGAGTGACTGAAAAAAAAATTTATTTAAATTTTTTATTTTTTAAATAAAAATATCTTTATTTTTTATATTTTTATATTTAAATTATTTATTTATTTTAATTTTTTATATTTTAATTAATTAATATATAGATTTTTAACTTTCTTTCGCACTTCCGCTTTTACCTTCGAAGTCAAATGGTCAACCTTATTCATTTAACAGAATCTGTTACTGTCAAGGGTATTACCGTCTTTTCATACACCTTCAGGGGGTATTTTGGGTGTTAAATTAAAAGTTAGGCGGTAATTTGGATAAAAACAAAATCATATGGGGGAGAATGAATAATTTATAAAAAATGAGGGGGTTTTTTGGGATTATCCCTTTAAAGAAAGCATTAGATACTTTGGTTCTTAGGACTGTTTATAATTGGTGTAGGATCCATAGTTGATAAAGAATTTTTTCATTTTTGTTTACCATAAGATGACCTGAGTAGTCGATGTGTTGTGCTCAAAAATAAAACCTAGACCAGAAGCCTAAATAGGCCACAAAAAAGCCCAATAGGTTGAGAAACCTAAAAAATTCAAGACAAAGCCTAGGTAATATAAAGTTAATCCAGACTGGATCTCTATTAGCTATCATTTGCATCCATAGCCATCTGGTTTCAAATCACCACTAGAGCCTCTCTTCAACCACCCTTGTGCATCTCCACCACTAGGATGCACCAACCACCACCACCAGGCTGCATCTCTATCGTGCGATGGAGGCGATCCGGTTCCATCAGATCTTCAAACATCTAGTTCAACCAGATCTTCAACCATGGAGGTTGGTTTGATCGACTCCTCTATGCAATAAAGGAGGTGTTCTCGTCTCCTCAATCAACGGAGGAGGCTCTGATGATGGAGCAAGCCTTTATCATCACTATAGTGGTGACCACCATTGTTGCTTTTTAATTTTAGTTTTAATTTTAATTAGTTAAAATAAAATTATTCAAATAAAAATTAATAACTTATTTTAAATTATTATTAAATGATTATATTCATAATAAAATTTTCTTTAAATTTCATTAATAATTAAATAATTAATGTTAAATAATTAAGATTGTGATATGTGTCCAATTTTTATTTGGTATGGCTTTTGTATCTTTTTCCTTTTAAATTAATTTTTTTTTCTTTAATTTAGTTTTTAAATAAGGGTAAAATCATAATTTTGAGAATTTATATGCAGATAAGGGGAAAACAATCTTTCCATATTTTCTATTAACGTTAACCATCAAGTTTTTTGCCAAAAGGACTAAAATAACCCCCTGTTTAAACGTATGGGATCACGGAAGTCAAAACTGAATTTATGTTTGAAAAAGTGAACATTTCCAATAACATAGCGACCTAAATGAAATTCTCTCGAAAATAAAAATAAACAAACCCCAAGTGGACAGTTTGAGAGACATTTCATAATGGATAACTATCAATATATTATATTTAATAAATTAAAGTCGGTAAATAATTGACCTAAATTTTGTGTATATACATATGTACATATATACATACATATATATGTTAGCTCTAGTGATTATAAAAACATTGTTTTTTTTTATTTTTTTATTTTCCCTTATGTTATTTCTCATACTCCTCCTCCTTTATGTTTTGCCTTGTTTCTCTTGTCTCTTTCTCTAGACTCCTTTTTTCTATCTTAATTTATAATTTAATTTTTTATTCCACGACATGTTATCGACGTGATTTAAATAAGTAAATAGATTCTTATTATGAGATATTTACTTACTGCTCATAGTTATTTGTACATAATTCTTTTTGTAAGTTTGACTATGATGACTCTATATTATACGATTCTGTTGACCCAATATATATAATTATGCATTATATATATAGCTCGATTGACTTTATTAATTGTTATTGGTATACACTATACATGCGGCGTTACCAACTTTATTCACTGTTATTATTATTATATGCACGATTATGCTGACTCCATCTACTATTACACTGTGCCGGCTCTATTTACTATTATACATTATATGATGCATTCGCTAATCTTGTTTAGATTTATACACTACATATATGGCTATACTTATTTTGTTATTGTTATGCACATACATATGCGACCTTTCTTGCTTTACTTATTGTTTTAATTAAATATTCCTCATCTCTTAATTATTTTATAAAGTTATTTAAATGTACCTTTTTTTAAAAAAAAAAAAAAATTCATAACTCCATATTTATATCGCTTGACAAATTCAAATTGTAAAAGATTTTCATACATCTCTGCTAGATGAGTCAAATATTATAATATTTTCTTGCCTTTATTTCTATGAAGGGTTTATGAAGCTCAATACCTTAAAATTGGATTGTATAGAAAGTAGGGAACCAATTAAAGGCATTTTTCGTAATTCTCTCTATATTTGTTCTTGATTATGCTCCCGAAGAAGCAATATCGAGGATTTTGATTAAGGAAATAAAATGTCTTTTAAAATAATGAAAACTTTTTTCTAGAAGTGGAATATCTTTTTAAGGTGAAATTGAGATCCGGAATAGGACTCACGATGAATTAAACCTTTCTGAAATTAAATATATATTATAAGTGAGGCATGAAAGGGCACTGATAACATATTTGTTATATGCTCAAACGCTTAGTAGACATAATGAGCATTATCGATATTAATCTTTTTTCCCATAAAACAATATCAAATCTTTCATTGATGTGGGATATGGATTTAAAAATAAACTTTCCTTTATCAAATGGGGATATGAAGAATGTCTTATAGATAATGGGTAACGTACAAAACTATTTGAAATGAATATTTGTCGAATAGTGATGTAGATATACATTTTCAAGTTTTGAGGACTTGGTTAATGACTCCAGAAGAGCTGTAATATAATTGACTAGCTAAAACTAATTATGAGAATACCTACTTTGCTTCCAAACAATAAACCTTTGAAAGTTTCTAATTTGAAAATCTTTGACTGTATTAATTGCTGGTGATTACATCAAGGGAATTCAATGATCCTAATGCCCCGGCCCTACCTTCATTATTTTGCTATTGCGGGGATGATGAGTCGTTGGATCATGTGTTTTCCCTATTTGGTCTTAAGCATATCATATTAAAGCTACAAATACAAATATTGTTATTATGATGTGGTTAGATTTTAATAGTTAAAATTAGGTAATTCACATTAATACTAATCTAATTTAATTAAAGAGTTAAATTTGTTAAGATTAGTAAGCCAATTAGAAATATAGTTTTAATATGATTAAAATAGATATATTTCGAATAATCGGTACTCATAATGTGATTAGATTTTAAGAGTTAAAATTAGATAATTCACATTATCATTAATCTAACTAATTTTAAATAGTTTAATATATGTAGATTAGCAAAGCCATTTAAAAATAATTTTTAATATGATTAAAAATAAAATATTTCATAATTGGCCCATAATGTGGATTATATTTTAAGAATTAAAATTACGTAACCTCATACTAAATCTAATCTTTATAATTAAAGAATTTAGATTATCAAGATTAAATCATTCATAATAAATTAGATTTTTAAGGGTTAAAAATCTAACAATTTATTAGGTGTTAATAGGATGATGATTCTAGTAACAGTCTAATTCCTAGTAATTTAGATTATACTTTGTAGCTGTTAATAATCTATGATGATCATTAAGAATACTATGTAGAAAACCACAATCCTATAATAATGAGTGGAAAAGAGATATATGACAATATATTATACGGTTTCCATTAATAGATCAATGTCGTAAGATTTGAATGACCTTCTAGATGGCTTTGTTTTCCTCCTCATAAGGGTGGTGCCAATTTGGGTCAATATCAAGGTTGACTTCTTATTGGATATAATTTTTAGATGTATTTTGGAATTAACCTACTTTAAGACTAGCAATTCTCAAGTTAAGTCTAAGAGATTTGAAATGATGGTTACACTCATAACAGAATCAATTAATTGGTAAGTTAATTTCTTAATTTAGATAAGTAAGAGTTCTATAATATTGTTTGACTGAGATTTTCTTAATCTAACATATTTATTTGACCAATCCTAAGGTAGCATTTATTTGTGGCATGTTAGATCATTGTGAAATAATAATTTTTTTTAGGATATTTCTAATTAATTATTCATGAATCATGCATTATGTTTAATTTTATACCAAAACTTATGATATCATATGAATGCAATTTGAATAAAATATTTTATTATTATTTGATTCAGCAATGTCATCTCATTTAATTTCTATTCTTAGCAATAATTAATTAAATAGGGATAACTATGTTAAATAACTTGATCACTGTTCTAGTCTCTAAGGGCTTGAAAAGTTCGTCCTGATGGAGAAATGTCTTTCTAAGCTACCGACAAATGTTATGCGTAATGTATGTGAACCCTATCAAAATTGGGTTAAGAATAATGATAAAACTCACTATTACTTGCTAGCAGAAATGTCCAAAGTGCTTACTTTGAAGCACAAGACACTAGGAACAACATATGAGATGCTGGAATCATTGAAAATGATGTTTAGGTAACCTTCTTTGCAATAATGCCACAAAGTTGTTTGTGACGCGATAACTACTAAAATGAAAGAGGGTATATAAATTTTAGAGCATGTTTTGAATGTGATGACTTTGACACAGTCGTAACTCATGGCGGAGTGATCGATTTGCCTAGCCAGGTGAGCATGATATTAGAACTTTTTTGAAGAGTTTAATACAGTTTAAAAGTAACTATGTTATGAAAAAGTTCACCATATATGTTGGCACCGGGAATGTTGTGTCAGTAGAGAAGTGGAAGAAGTTCGACTTCTATTTCTAATAGTTGTTTTATTGTTTATTCTAAGTATTAGTAGAAATATGATTTGTGTTTCTAAACTTATTATTCAATTTATTTTAACAATAACTTAATTATTATTTCTAGAAATGGTTGGAAACGTTGTTCAATAATATTAGAAAATAATCTATATGTGTTAAGATCATTAACTCCTAGTTTACTGCTCTATATTAAAGTGTTTAAGTTGAAAGAACTAAAACAAAACTACAAAAAGATTTCTTTTATTGATGATACCTATTGCAACATAAGTCTGAAACTTTTGAAATGTTCAAAGAGTTTCAAGCTAAAGTTGAAAACCAATGAGGTAAATGTTGGAAGCCTTATGATCTGATCGTGGACATAATACTGCAACATTGAGTTCAATGATTACTTGATTAAGAACAAGATTTTATCTCAACTCACAACTTCCTAGAATACCTCAGCAAAATGGTGTTGCGAAGAGCAAAAATCAAACCCTACAGAACATGACGAGATCTATGATTTGTGTCTCATAATTATCTAGTTTTTTATAGGAAGATACACTACAGACTTCAGTGTATATCGTGAACGTAGTATTCTGTAAGTTTGATCCTAAGATGCCTTTAGAGTTGTGGAATGGTCACAAAACTATTTATGACATTTTTGCTTATGAGTGTGTCTAACATGTGTTGAAGAAAAGACTGGAAAGCGTTAGATTGGAAAGCGTTAGAACCACGTTCATGGGCGTGCCTATTTGTATGTTAACTCAAGGAAATTAGAGGCAGACTTTTTTATAATCCTTAAGAAGACAAAGTGTTCATATTGTCAAGTGCTATGTTTCTTGAAGATAGTGATATAAAAGATCACAAAGCTCAAAGTAAGATGGTACTCAAGGAGTCATTGCCTAGTTAAGACCACATTAGGGTGTCAAATAGATTTCAATCAGAGTGATCTACCACCTAATTATACTGGAAGGGTTGTCAGACAACCTGTGCACTATACAATTTTGGAGAGGCACAAGTTGTCATGTTTAATGATGGAGTAGATGATCCATTAGCATGTAAGAATGCAGTGGATGACTTTGAAAAGAGGAACAACTTGAAGTCATGAATCTTGAGATGAGGTTCATGTACTCTAACTTAGTATGGGAACTTGTGGATTAACCAAATGGTGTAAACCCTATAGGTTGTAAATGATCTATATGAGGAAAAAAGGATTGGATAGGAAGGTAAAGACCTTCAATGCTATGCTAGTGGCAAAGGGTTATACCTAAGGGAAGAGAGTTGATTGTGAAGAAACTTTCTAGTGTTAGTAGCTGTGATTAAGTCCATTCACATGCTTTTATCCATAGTTGCATGCTTCGACTATGAGATATGGTAATGGATGTTAAGACTGTGGTTTTGAGTGGTAATCTTGACGAAAACATCTATATGGTGCAATCAAAGGGATTCGTGTCCTAAGGTCAAAAACAAAAGGTTTGCAAGTTGTAAAGGTTCATTTATGGACTTAAGCAAGCATCTTGATTTTGGAACATAAGATTTGATTCTTTGATCAAATCTTATGGTTTTGAGTAAAATGTTGATGAATCTTGTGTACACAAAAGAATCATTGATAAGAAAGTAGTTTTCATCATAATTTTACATCAACGATATCTTAATAATTGGGAATGATGTAGGTATATTATCTAATGTAAAGAACTGATTTGCTAACCAATTTCAAGTAAAAGATTTGGGAAAGACTAGTTATGTTCTTAGGATCTAAATTATAATAAATCACAAAAACGAACTGTTAACACTGTTTCAAGCATTGTATATCGATAAGATCCTTTGGCACTTTGCAATGCATAATTGTAAAAAAGGTAACTTACCTTCTTGGAATAGAATTCATCTATCTGAGGAACAATGTCCTAAAAAACCCTAAGAGTATAAGGATATAAGATGGATTTCTTATGCCTCCGAAATAGGCAGTCTCATGTATGTTATGCTATGTATGAGACCAGATATATGATATTTAATGGGAGTAGTCAATCATTATCAGTCTAACCCATGTTTGGATAATTAGGTGGCAACAAAGCATATTCTCAAGCATTTTCGGAGAATAAGAGACTATGTAGTTGTGTATTTTGGTGGGAATTTGTTTTTAACAACACACACAGATTTTGGTTTTTAGTCTGACAAGGATTCAAGAAAATTTTATGTCCATATTAGTATTCACCTTTGGTGGCGGAGCTATAGTATGAAGGAGTGTTAAACAATCTTACATTGCTAACTCCACACTAAAGGCCAGATATATAGCTACTTGTGAAGCAACTAAGGAATTGGTTTGTCTAGCTCCGTAATATGGATAAGCCACTCACACATTATTCTTGGTAGATTTGGAAGTCATTCCAAATATGGATAAGCCACTCACACATTATTGTGATAATGGTGGTGTAAAGACAAATTCTAAAGAACAAAAAAACGACAAGCATGAGAAATATATATAAAGAGAGTATCATCTATTGAGGGAGATATTACATAGAAGGGACATGTCAGTGATAATGATCACTTCACAAAACAACAATGTTGATAAGTTTACAATGACCTTAACTGCTAAAAGTTTTTGAAGGTCACCTAAAGGGTATAGGATTACAATACATACCTTATCTGCTCTAGGACAAGTGGAAGATTGTTAGGGTTTGTGTCCTAAAAACTTGTAATTTATAAATTTTTAAATGAAAAATAAATAAAATATGTTTATTTCATTCAATTTTTGTACATTTGTAAAATATTTGCTTCATATAAATATCATATAAATCCATAATTACTTATGTAGTTTCAAACTAAGTATATAGGTGTTATATACAATATAATTTAGTTTGAGATCAGTAATAAAAAGAGTCCGTAGAAAGTGAACAAAGCTGGGTACTTTGTTTGTAATAAATCTACAACTGCGGTCTATTTGATATTTGATACGATGATTTTATTCGAGATTGTTCATACGACTATATGAAAATGAAGACACCTTATGTAATGGAGATTATATAGGACTGAATCATGATAAAAATGAATTTTTTTTATCAGTATTCATTAGACAAAAGAATTCATATTTATTGATTTGATGATCATATATGAATTGATTTTAATTATAAGTGTATTATGGACTCCTATTTGTTAGGTCATATCTTTTGAGTTTTATGGGTGAGACTGTTGTAGATTTGCAATTAATAAATTTTGTATTTTAGAGATATGATTTAATAAGTGGTTGGTAATATTCTATATAATAGTGGAATCCATTTCTCTTTCCTAGAAGTAGATGAGGGGTTCCTTTAAATGTTGATTTGAATTTTGAACAATAAGAGCACTTGACTTTCTATTTATGAGTAAATAAAAAAATAAAATTCATAAGTTGTTATGGATATATTGTTAATTAAAGAATTAAGGGTATTTACAAGTATAAGATACAATTAGAGAGGTATAACAAATTTTATGATCTAATTCTAATTATGAATTTCTTATGGAGGATCAAACTATATGTAATTATTAGATCGATGGACATTGAAAAATTTAGATTGTGTAAAATATTTGCAGTTCTTTAGAGTGCAACTATAGGGTTTTAGTGGATTAACTCTAAGGTTAGTAATAATGACTTATTTAATTAAAGAGTTTTAATTAATAATTCTGACATTATTAAAGTTCAAAATTGTAGATCAATTTGTCTCCTTACTAGCTCGTACTCATTAAAAGAAATGAGAAAAAAAGAATAAAATTGGAGTATTGATTATTTAAATAAATGATAATTAAATTAATTATGAATTATGAATTATTTAATTATGTATCTACAGTGGTTATGGGTTCAAATCATGTGACTATATAAATTAAGAATGAATCATTTAATTTAATAGTCATTAGATTTGAAAAAGTCAAAGTCAATTAATGGAAGATTATGAATTTTCATTAATTTGGAAAAATGATCATCTAATTATAAATTAGACTTTCCAATTTGGAAATAGAATCATCTAATTATGAATTAGATTTTTCCATTGTAAAAATGATAATCTAATTATGAATTAAATTTTTCAATTTGGAAATAAGTCATCTAATTATGAATTAGATGTAAAATTAAAAAACCCTAAATTGATTAATATAAAAAGACGTTTTATATTCAGAATCAATTAATCAAAATTTTTACTTGATCCATATTTTTTCTTACCCTAGCCGCATATTACACAAAAGAAAACACATAAACTCGAAAAGTTTAGGGCTAGCCCCACACCATAGAAGGATGAAGAAGATTGGCCGAGCCCTCATTAGTGAGTAGATTCATGATTTACTTTTGCTGCAGGTATTCATTTGAGAAAAGAAAGTGAACGAATTCTTCAAGATCCTACACACACATGGTTTCTTGGTGAAAAGTAATAGTAAGGAAGATCAAGTGTCGAAGAATCTACAAATCAAAAGGGGATTACTTTAATCTTCATGTAATGTAAGATTTGATTTTATTATTTTGGATTATTAAATTATCGTTACTAGCATCAATCGAACACATTTTTGTTTGAAAAAGAATTTTTAAAACCATGTTTTTGCATTAATTGAAAATTGATTTTCCATGCAATTTTATGCATACTCATTTGGATTATATAGTAGTCATAAAGATCAATTGAAATTTGTACACATGAATTAAAATTTCTTCAATCTCATGACTGATGACTCTTCTATTTTGGTGGGACTACGTTGATGATTTATTATGGATGTTTTCACGATCAAGTCAAATGGGCTGCCGAAAGCCTAAGGGATGAGCGCAACGGTCAAAGGCCTAAAAGGCCCAGCACTCTACTAGCCCATTAGCTCAGCCTTTTGCATATGCTCGTTTATCAGCTTGTCCATGAGCCCGTTTATGAGGTCGATTGTCTACTGATTCATCATATCATCATCTAATTCATCTATCATATCGGTTAATAGCCTGGAATGGGATTGGCTTAGTGGAGAGCCTTATTCGCTTGTTAGCTTGATAAGGCCTCCTTCTCGCTAAAGAGCTCTCTATATTGATTTAGTTGATCTTCTAGAAGCTTGAAGCACCTTAGACAGATAAGAAGTCAACTTTCCTGTTTCGGCCCATTGCTTTAGCCCAACAAAAGGAAGGCCCAGCAGACCTAATAATCCAAAGTAGAAGAACAACTCCTGAAGACCAGATAACGCTATGCATTACCAAGTCCATAGCATGTCGACCTTATACATTCTTGCTCGCAGGAGTGAGCTTATTTCTGTCACTCCTTTCAGATTATAGTTAACTGTAATCAGAACTGTCTGACCGATTACAGCTTAAGGTGTATCGTACATGCCAATCCCATTAGAAACTACAACATGGATTAAGGAAATCTCATCTAACCAGTATGTGGTTATCGTTTAAACCCATATTTTGGCAGAATTGGCCTGACAAATGTCAGTACCATTAAATACAATTCATCATTTCAATTTGACTTATTGTATTTTGTTTTATTATGTATTACTGTAGCATCTCTCTTTCTCTATAAATAGAGAAGGAAATTCATTATAAAAGAAGGAGGGAAACACTTTTATTGAGAGGGTCGTTATTCTGTCAAAATATAGTGAGAAAAACAGTGGACATAGGCATCAATTAGGCCAAAACACTTAAAAAATCTCTGTGTTTGCTGTTCTTCCTTTTACCATCCTCATTCGTTTCCTTTGCATTTCATTAACTACAATACTGGGCTCAAACGAACCATAATTGATTGATATCGAACGTCAACATCTTTGGCGCTAGAAGGAGGGCCCATCTGCAATCTCACCACATTTGCTTTTGACTTCCAGAGCTCGTTCATTAGTCACCATGGTTAGAGGAAGAACCATTAGGAGTTCCGACGCGGCTGCTGATCGGCTCGAGAACTCAGACCAACAGGAAGACGTTCCACCCTTTGGAGAACTATTTAATATAGGCGCAACAACGTCTAACGCACCTACAGTTGGAAATGCTCAAGGTTTGCCTCCTCTTCCTTCTCGCCAACCTGTGCCTAATGTTGCGGGAGGAGATATCATGCAGATGTTACAATAGCGCCAAGAGGTGTTAGAGAATACCATGACGTAGCAGGCAAATGAAGTTAGGCCGTTAATTCATGCCTAGGGTCAGGCTATTCAGAGACTACCTCAGGCTACTGCGAGGGGGCATATCCCGTAGCGACAACATGCTAAGGCCTTTACCCCGAATAAGAGAGTTATCAAGGAATCAGTTCAAGAGTGGTCAACCACCTATTCCTTCAGCGTGCAGTCCAGTGCTCGGTTTCAACGAGCTCGCAATGAAGAAGGTGCAGCTCATCCTTTAAGATTCAGGACAAGGGTGAGCCAAAATGAACACCGACCGACAGAGACGGACTGTGGGTATACGCAGGTCTCAGCCTACAGAGATGAAGCCGGGCCGAGGCACCATCATAAAGGTTCGCGTAGAGAAGTTATATCAGACAGGTCTGACCAGAGATATGAACCTGGTCACTATGCCACCGAGTTTGGAGATAGAAGGAGATAGGAGGCACAAAGTCAACATTCCCCGAGCAGGCAGAACAAACAGGATAGACAATCCGGCGCTAGACAATTTGAAGGGCAGGATGCACTCATTGAGGAGCTCCTTCAAAGGGTCCAGCAGTTTGAACGGGACCTAGAGCCCATGAACGGGGGAGTCAAAGCAGAGAAAGGACTCCATTCACCTCGGAGATTGAGATAGAGCCACTTCCCCTAAGGTTCAAAGTTTCCAACATTCTATAATATAATAGGGATGCTGATCCTTATGACTACATTGACGCATTCAACATCTAAATAGACCTGTAGACCACCAGCTCGCTGGTTAAGTGCCGCGTTTTCCTAGCAACACTTAAGGATATTCCGTGGACATGGTTCAGAAACCTCCCACCTCGTAGCATCAATAATTGGGAGGAGCGCCAATAAAGATTTCTGAACCAGTATAAGGCACTTAAGAGACAGCTCGAGCTACCTTGCCACCTCACCACCTCGCTATAATTTTTCATCGCCCGGTGAACTGTTAAAGGACTATATCAGTAGATTCAGACGTGAGGTGAATAACGTGGAAATCCCTACGGACGAGGGGATCTTGACAACTATTTTAGCATGACGAGTCCCAAACCAGATTCTCTTTAGACTCTTATCTGGAGGGCCTTATCGGGCACTCTAACGGACTTCTCATAATACTACTTACGACTTAGAGGGATCCATGGAGCGAACCCCTTAAGCTTGCTAGTTTATCTTTGCTTTGATTAACCAAATTACTTGTTTTAATGTAAAATGGTTGGGTTGGTGTAAATTTTCCGAATTCGATTTACAAAAATATTTTAATAAAAATTCGACAGCATAACTGCTATATTTTTAACGTTTCCAAAATTTATCTGTATATAAAATATACTTCGAACTATTTTTAATCAGCGCCCAATTTCTATTTTCACAAACATGCATTTCAATCACATTCACAATGCAATCTCAATTAATGAACATCATGTGATGGATATGTGTCATATGAAAGTGTTTCAAATATATATATATACATATCAAAACATTGGATTACAAGTTTTCAAATATTCATTTTCTAATCATGCAATCTCTTAGTTGTATTATTTACAACAATAAAAGTATATTTGCTATTTATGCAATACATCTATGTGATGCCCACCTAATTGATTGAAAATTTCTTTTTCTGTTATTCTTGATTTCTTGTAGGAGAACCTGAAACGGTTTTAAGCACTCTAACAAAGAAAACAAGTTAGTTAACCAAATAATAAAATTGAACAATTTCATACTTAACAATCGTAATTTAATTTAAAATATTAATAGTCTTAAACAAATAATTCTCTTTCTAAAAACACCATGTGTAACGCTAACTGCTGTGACTATCCTTAATGTAGTATGTCATGTGACAATCTTTCAACTGACACCAATCATTACACTAGTGAGATATCTAGGCCACTACATGCGAAATTTGTTGCATCGCAAGCGTATTGTGAAACAATCTCAAATCTGAGCAACTACAACGCGAAATTTTCTGCATCACAAATGTAGTGTAATAACTATAACCCCTTGCAACTACAGATTGAATTTTCTACATCGCATATTGTAGTGAAATTTTCCACATAGCAAACGTAGCGCTAGAAATCTCTATATTTGAGTGACTAAGTACAGAATTTTCTGTGTCGTACATGTAGCGTTAGATACTCTGAAAGGTTTAGCATCTACGAGCAGAATTTTCTGCATCGCCGCGTGGTGCTAAGTCACCCATCAACTGAGGGTATATATATGGTTTTCAAAACTCTTTTTAATGAAGTGTATTAAGCACTAAAATCAATTTTCTTTCAAAACTTTTAACTAACACTCTTTACTTGAATCTTTTCGAAAATAACTTTATTTTCAATTCGATTTTCTAGATCCAATATAAGGATCGTCTTATGAAATTTTAACTCATATTTTGAAAATCATTATATAAACGAATTAGAATAATGTTAACTCATAATTCAAATTGAAATTGAACTAGTGTAAGCAAGAGTTATTTACCTCGATCCAATGCACGTGTAAAAGCTTTAATGACCGTCTCGTGCTCTATTAGCTTGTTCTTTATCTACACATCACATTTTTACTTAGAGTGTGCTATAACGAGCAACTCAAGTTATAAACATGGATTGAAATATAACAAGCTCTTTAAAACACACGAGAAAATGCCTATAACCTTCCTGACTCGATTTTAACTTGATCGGAGCTTTAAAATTTCGGTTTCTTTTCAAAAGTTTTACTTATATACCCCTAGGGACATCCCAACGTAGTCCGTATAATTTTCTGAGGCTCGAAGTGAAAAGTCAACTTTTTTAGAGCCCCATTGACCGAACACTATTCACAGCCCATTCCGTGGGCTTTTTCGCTTCCGTTTTTGCTTGGATTATCTCCCTATCTCTCACTTAGGTCACCCGTAAAACGGTTTTAAAAAATTCCAACTATAGAGGGGTGAAACCTATGAAATACCCCTATTTTTTGACATTTTTTTCATATCAAAATTTACTATTTTTACATCCTAAGTTCAATTTGCGTTCTATTAGGATTCTTAGACTTAGACACGCTTGATTATGATCATTCATCACACTAGAATGTAAAGATAAAGTGGCATTGCATAGTAATCACCAATGCCCTTCATCTAGGCTAAACAACATTTTTGAATCCTCTCATTTCCCTTTCTAATTCTAATATTTTCTATATGCTTTCCTAACCTCAATTGTGCATGAATTCGAGCTCAAATGGATCAAAATTCAATGGAGTCACACACACCCTCTCTTAGCCATGACCTATACATGCTCACATAACATATTACTTTTTGAATTTCTCATGCTATTCTCTTTTAAACTTTTCATCAAACATCTTACCTACCATTCAAATTACTTAAACATGGCTAAATCACAAGTAAGGGTTTTGCCTCCATCAACCCTAACTATTCTCTCATGCATGAATTCTTGCAAACTAAGCTTCATTCTTAGTTGATTAAGATTCTAAGCTCAATTTAAATCAAAACCGCATCAATTACACCTCAAACAAATCATCCAATCATCAATATATCCATAAACTCAACTAATAATCAAACTTGAAGAAAAAGATGATAACTTACTTTGGTATTGCTTTAATCTTGCTTTTCTAGTTTAATTTGCCCTAAAATAACCAAATTACATCTTATAATATGCATAAGCTTTTCATCATTTATTTTTGCATAAAACAGTCTACACAAGCATTCAATCACATCCATCATATTTCTATCACACTTAAACACCCTCAAACTCATTCAAATCACACTATTTCTCATTCAAACCACTTACCAATTATTCCTAGATGAGTTGGCTTGCTTTTCCACTTGATTTGAGCTTCAAAACTTTGAATTAAACCATCAAAACTTCATCATGAACAGAACTAGTTGGGAACAGCTGTTTCACAAAAATTCATCTAACATTCTCATCCAAAACTCGATCTTACCTCTTTTTTTTGGCTTGATTTTTCTTAAGAACCTTCCTTGACTTGTTTATCACTCTTTGATGGCTTGATCAAGCTTTAAAAATGATGGAAAATTGGGTTGAGAATGCTACTATCTTCTGGTCTGCACACCCACTGTGTTTTATCGATTGTCTTTTGGTTTCTTCCACTAATTGCTACAAATTTTTCCACTTTCTATAGCTCTTATTGACTTGTATAACTACCCCTTAAGTTTCTTACAAAATTACATGTCATGCCACTCTTGTATTTTAACAAAATAGCCTTTAAATTTCCATGTAATCACAATAATTTTTTAAAATTTTTACATACCATGCAACTAATTTTATTCATTCAATCAATGTTCTTTTTGAATATCTTTTGATCATAAATTTCATCTTATATCATTGATAAATCCTCATATCACTTATCGGATTTGAATCCATTTTCGATCTTTTCAAAAATTTTATTAAAATCCGATTACACGATTTCGAAAAATTAAATAACTTTATTAATCATAAATGAGGGTAATATTGTACAATATATTTACATTAGTTTTACAAACTATCTTCGCAGTATAGAATTTAAGTGAGAGACATTACACTGTAGGATTAAAGAAAAACGGGAAGCTGTACGAGAGCATTTATAAATCCCTAGTGAAGAACCTAAGAGAATTCTATGAGCGAGCTGTAAAGGAAATAAGGTGGGAGGAAGCATTTGGCCCCAAGAAGGCTAATAATCAGAAAGATGAGGCTGACAGCTCCAATCAGGGGAAGAAATGAGCAATAGGGGAAGAAAATGAGCAATAGGGGAAGAAAATGAGCAATAGGGGAAATAGCCATGAAGGCCATAGAAGTACCAATTAGATTGCAAAGAAGGCCAAAAGTGGGTCTGGATCGAGGAACAACTAGAGACGAGAGCGATCTCAGCATCAAGGTCGTTATAATAGATACAACACCCTATTTGATATATGGGAGAGGATCTTTGTAACGGAAAGGAATAGGGAGAACTTTGGAAGACCCGTTCCTATTCGAACTCCTGAAGAACACAAGGATAGAATGTGTGTGAGGCGATTGGCATCTAGGTCGTTGTTGCTATGTGGATGCAGTAAAGATGGGAGCTCGAGGGAAGAAGGTGAATGTGGTCTCAAAGTGCGAGCTTTAGGCTGTTAATACTTCAGGGATTAATCATGATCTGGACCCTCGGGAGATTGATGTGTACCAGACCACAGGTCTAGTAGAAGAACTAGAAGATATACCAGTCAATGAGGTAGGTACTGAAAGGTGCCTCAAGCTGGGTAAAAATCTAGCCTCTGAAGCCAAGGCCCGGTTGGCTGATTTTCTTAAGGCGAATTTGGATATGTTCACTTGGAACCACGAAGACATGGTGGGAATTGACCTAGAAGTGATGATGCACAAGTTAAATATAAACCCCACCACAAGCTAATTTGGCAAAAGAGGAGACCTATGACCCACGAGTGGTATGAAGCCTTGAAAGAAGAAGTAGACAAGCTCCTGACAAACAAGTTTATCCATGAAGCTTATTACCCGATTTCGATCGCCAATCCCATGCCGATAAAGAAGAAGAATGGGAAATGGAGAACTTATATAGACTTCACGGACTTGAACAAGGCTTGCTCAAAAGATAGCTTCCCACTGCCAAGAATTGATCAGCTCGTAGATGTAACGGTTAGGCATGAGCTCCTCAGTTTCATGCATGCTTACTTGGGGTACAACCAAATTCCAATGAACCCTGAAGATGAGGAACATACCTCGTTCATCATAGACCGTGGTCTATATTCCCACAAGATGATGCCCTTCGGATTGAAGAATACATGAGCGACCTATTAAAGGCTAGTAAATATGATATTCGAGGATCTGATTGGGAAGACTATGAAAGTGTATGTCAATAATATGCTAGTGAAATCCAAGCAGGCTGTTGACCATGTTCGCGACCTCTAGGGGATGTTCCAGATTTTAAGGAAATACCAGAGGAAGCTCAACCCACTCAAATGTGCGTTCGGAGTAGCCTCGGATAAATTTATGGGTTTCATGGTGAATAACCAGGGGATCGAAGCTAGCCAAGAAAAGATAAGGGATTTACTAGATAGGAGGTCGCCAATAAAGATGAAAGATGTTTAGAGCTTGAATGGTCAGGTCGCCACCCTTACCAGGTTCATTTCCAAAGCCATAGACAAATGTGTTCTATTCTTTGAAGTCCTGAAGAAGGCCAAAAGTTTGAATGGACAGAGGAATGCGAGATCGCATTCCAGCATCTCAAGGAATATATGGGGCGGGTTCCACTCTTGTCAAAGCCAAAAGAAGGAAAAACTCTGATAATCAAATCTTAGGGTATCTCAGCACGCCCTTAGTGCAGTCTTAGTTTGGGAAAAAGACAGAACGCGGTTCCTTGTCTATTATATCAGTATAAAACTGGTCGATGTTGAGACGAGGTACACCCTGATGGAGAAGCTCGTCTATTGTCTGATGGTGGCCTCGAGGAAGTTACGTCCTTATTCTTAGGTGCATAAAATTGAAGTATTGACTAGATATCCCCATAGATAAATCTTGCAGAAACCTGAAACCTCAGGCTACCTTCTTAAATGGTAATCAAGCTCGCTCAGTTCGACATTGAGTTCAAGTTAAGGTCAGCAATTAAAAGGCAGACGCTGACTGATTTTATTGTCGAATTTACAAGACCTGTGGATGAAGGAGTTGAATCTTCTGAAGGTCCATTTTGGGAACTATTTGTTGATGGTTCCTCCAGCGAGCAGAGAGCTCGAGTTAGAGTATTATTGATTAGCTCGAAGGGATACAAAATCCTCTGTGCACTCAAGTTTGGATTCCGGGATATGAATGATGAAACCGAGTATGAGGCATTATTGGTAGGGCTTCGCCTAACCAAGGAGATACAGGCTGAACGGCTTAGAATCTTTAGTGATTCCCAGCTCGTGGTTTGTTAGATAAGGGGGGAATACCAGGCTAAGGGGTCAAGTATGACAGTTTACCTGTAAAAGGTCTGAGAGCTATTAAGAACATTCAAAAAGTATGAGTTGAATCAGATCCCGCGAGCTCAGAATTCCCATGCAGATGCTTTAGCTCGCTTGGTGACAGCTCAGGATACAAATTTTTCTAGGGATATACTGATAAAATTCCTAACAAAACCAAGTATAGAGCCCAATGACGAAGTGATGGTCCTGGTCGTGGCAGCAGACTCATCGATGAGTCCTTTGGTTAATTATTTACAGGGGGGTAAGTTGCCAAATAATAAGCTAAAAGCACGTTGTCCGCGAATGAGAGCTATAAAATACTGTATCTATGGCGACATGCTTTATAAGAGGAGCTTCTCGACCCCATTATTGTAGTGTGTTGATGAACCGGACTGTACCACAATCTTGAAAGACATCTATGCTAGTCATTGTGGCAATCATGCCGTGGGGGACTGTCCTTAGTCCAAAAGGTGCTCAGATAGGGGTTCTACTGGCAAACGATGAAGCAAGATGCCATCAATCTGGTGAAGAGATGCGATAAGTGCTAGAGGTTTCGCTAAGATTCTACGAGCTCCACCATCTTACATGCAGTATATAATCAGTCTATGACCCTTCACGATTTGGGGCATGGACTTGATAGAACCTTTTCCAACAGGTCAGGGTAGGTGTAAATATGCTGTCGTTGTAGTAAACTATTTCACCAAGTGGGCAGAAGTGAATGAACTTGTTGAGATCTCCATGACGAAGATAGAAAGGTTCATGTGGGATAACATTATATACAGATTTAGAGTTCCTCAGCAGCTCATGACAGACAATAAGAAAAATTCTTAACATTATCGTACAAGCCGACTTGCTTCGTATTATCAGTTGATATCTGCTATAATTGCGAGCTAATCTATTAATTTATCAAGCTGAGAATTTTCTTATTTCTGAGTTATATGTCCTACTAGAGCCACCTTACTTAAGTTCGGGAGGGCACATTCGAGACCTATGAACCCGTCTTTATGATCTGAAAGATATTTATGGTGATATTTATGCTCTGGAAGACATCTTCGTGACCTGTTGGCACTTATCATCATAGCTGAGCATTTTTTGGCCAACTCTCTTGATCACGCTCATTATTTGATTATTTGGTTATCTATTCTACTCCTTATGTGTGGTCGTGATTTATTTAAATTATGCAATGTGATTTATTGCTCTATAATGTGCATTGGACTAAGAAAAATAATGTAAATCAGCGAAGATCTCGTCTCGTAAAGAGCAGTTATATTACAAAACCAAATCCAATCATTATCATCAATGTTCAAAGATAAGCACAAAATAAAAGAAAAAAATGGAGGGTTACTGTCTAAGGGGCTTGTGAAGAGCTGCCAGAGGCCTTTTTCCAGCCTGATCACTAGAGGCCTCCTTTAAATATGCATCTTGTGCCCCTATGGGTTGTTGGGTGCGAGGAGCCTGAGGAAGGTTCTTCCTAAGTGGAGGAAGCAATGCTCGATGAAGGAGCCGAGGAAGTCGCACCTTTAGCAGGCATTAAAGCTAGGTTCTTAGGAGGAACTGGGGGAGCCACAGCTTGAGCAGTTAGTGGTACTGAACTCTTCTAGGGGGCTGGAGGAAGTGTCCTATTCTGAGTAGCCTTTGCAGCTTCAGCCTGAGAGGCCTTAGCAGCATAAGCCGCGTACTTCTTCACTTTCTCAATCGCATTTTTTTTCGAAGAATAAGACGTTTACCTGTGGATGATGTTTCCATAAAGTATACAGGAATGAACTTGACGTCTTCGAAATGGCATTCTTGCGGGCCTGCTCGGTACGAGCTTCAGCCTGGCTGAGTGATTCTTGAGCGCGAGCATAGTTACTTCTCATTGCATCCAAGTCTCGCATCATTAGCTTAGTCTTCTGATCGACCGTCTTAGCTCGCTTATTGCTTGAGCTCATCTCTTGCTTTAGTGAGTTCACTTCCTGCTTCATCTTCTTGTTTTCCTCAGTGGCCTTATCGAGCGAGGAGGCGGTGATATCTTGGAGCTTAATTTCGCGAGCTAAAGACTCCTTTGCCTTGTCCCTCTGCTCCCTAGCACTTTTGAGTTTCTGCTCGAACTCGTGCACGACCTTCTTCGTCTTCTCGGATTCCTTGTGAAAGAACTCTAAGTCAGCTTTGATCTTCTTGTTGTCTCCTTCGAGCTTCTTGTTCGCTTCCTCAAGAGAAGCTTTTTCCTACGCTAGATCGGGGAAGTCCTTAAACATCTTCATTAAGCCCAAGGCAGCTTGAGATAAAGATATTTTAGTGATGGATATGAAAGAAAGCAAAAGTTTAGTGATTAAGGTTGAAGCTTACCAACATCACATGACGAGTAGAATAGCTGAACAGTTGGTTACCGTGTATATGGCTCTGAAAGACGGCCGGCTTATAAGGACCTAAGAGCTGCGACATACGATCTAGGAGGTCGTTGAAGTATTCCCTATCATCGAACTCGTGGGTATGCTCTTTATGGCTCCCTTCGGCAGTGAGCTCCTTACCCTTGGTTTTTTGGCATTTTGGAGGAGGCTCAGCGATCCCTTTTTCTCTATTTACGGCCTCGGATCGCTTCAGGACTGGGATCATTTGGCTAGAGGGCTCCTTCGATGGGGCGGCATCTTTGCTTGAAGCTTTTCTCCCCATCTATTTATACCTCACAACTTGCTTTCGTGAGGTCGCTACAGTTTCTGGTCGAGAAGGCGATCCTGTAGCAGCTTTTCGGGTAGCCTTTGAGCTAGGACCTCTCAAGGTCTGGTTTGGTCCTGTAAGCTGAGGAGATGGAGGTTTTGTGGACCTCGTTATCTCTATATAGGGATCTATAGCTTTAGCTACTAGGGAAGATGCTGGCGTCTCTAAGTCCAACTACACCATCGTGATAAGTTTTCTCAAGGTCGGGTCCGGCGTTCCTTACTCAAAAATTTCGAAGACTGAGGCGACCTCTTTTTTTTGGCGGACTCTGATGTACTTGTGAATGCTCAAACGCTTGATCTCAACCTTCGGTGCAAGCTTGTATTCTCGCAAGAAGTAGTCAACTAGAAACTAATTGTCTAACGGGCTCTTGACATCGGAGAACTTTTGAAGAGCTTCTACCTCCTCGTTACTGAGCTAGATAGCCTTTGGATACTTCTACATATGAAAAAGAAGATCAATAAGCATAGTAACAATAATATGCATATATGTGCAAAATCAGCAAGAAGAAAACATGCTCACCAGGGAAAAGAGAAAAAGAAAAATTTTCAAGGTCGAAAAGAGATGGACAGGACGCGTAGAACCAGTAGGTCTTATAATCACCCACGTTTAACCTGAGGACCACTTTAGGTAGGTACACATTGTAAGGCTAGCTACGGGCCGCGATGTAATAAAACCTATCCCACTTCTCCACCTTAGCACCCGTGGTGGCCTTAAAGTGAAAAAGGTATTGGATCATATTGAGGGTCGGAGGTGGAAGTCCATTTTTTATGAAAACGAAAGTAAGATCGTTTAGAAGATTGATAAGATACGGGGGTACAGGAAACCTAAACCCGGGCTCTAAGTGTTGGCGGCTGATAGCTATAAACCCTGGAGGAGGGTGAGCCGTATGGTCACGAAGAGCCGGCACCATTGCACGACACCCTAAAGGAAGGTCAAATTTTTAGGCTATTGTAACTAGCTCATTGCAAGGGATATTGGAGTCGTATTGAAAGAAGGGCTCGCGAGCAAGAGAGTCGTCTCGCTTTGATGACTCCGATGCACTTTTACCACTTTGGGAAGTTGCACCTTGAGTATCCTTGACTTGCTGAGCAGATTCCCCTTCAGAGTCCTCATCACTAGCCCCTTCTTGGTGGTTGCGGCGTCCACGACTTGACATCTACAAAATAAGTAAGAGGATTAGGTCATTAATAATAGACCAGACATAGAAGACACAATCTTTCTGAATCCATTTTTCTAAGCATCAAGTCGTGCACCTAGGGGAGCTATCAAGGACAGGAGATTTTTTGGGTCCGAGCTCATCGAAACCCATCAAAAAAAGAAAAAAAAAGATGAACGAAGAATTTTAACAGGTACCGTAGATCCAATCAAACTAGAAGCACCATGCGAGCATGCTTCCAAAGCAATCAAACACGCATTCTATTCAAGTTTTTCAAACTCTCTCAAACCAGAAATGCGAAGAATCGCAGAACGGTCAAGCAAAAACAGAAACTAGACTAGAAAAAACAAAACAGCACCATGCATGCAAAAATAAAAATAGAAGAATCAAGAGTAGATATTCAAACTCACCTTGAGTGCAGCGGAGTCTGGTGATTCTGGAAAGAAAATGATGAACAGCGGTGGTGGAAGGTACAGAGAAACTCGAAAGACAAAAATGTGTTTGGTGCTTGAAAATAACAGATAAGAAGAAAATGAATCGTCTCTATCTCTATACATAGCTATTGAGCCTTAGCCATTAGATTAGACAGTTGTGTAACCGCCTTAAATCTGACTACGCTGCATCATTCCCGGGATTTTCTCATTATGCACAGTCAGTTGAAAGATGTGCATTAAATGTGTGCGGCGTAAGGCGTGCCCTGTAACCGTTGTATAGGGTGATGCCACGTGTCCAGGAGATAAAGCAGAATTTAAGAAGGTGGAGTAACTGTTCCCACCAAAGCAGCTCCTGGTCATAAGCTCGTAGCTCCTGGTCCGTGAAATGCACTAAGAGCTAGGGGGTTTGTGTTATGGATGTTTTCACGATCAAGTCAAATGGGTTGTTGAAAGCCCAAGGGATGAGCCCAATGGTCAAAGGCTAAAAAGGCCCAGCACTTTGCTCGCCCATCAGCTCGTCCATTTGATTGCCCATCCGCTCAGCCCTTTGCATATGCTCGTTTATTAGCTTGTCCATAAGCCCGTTTATGAGGTCGATTGTCCACTGATTCATCAGATCGTCATCTAGTTCGTCTATTATCTCGATCAATAGCCCGAAATGGGATTAGCTCAGGTGGAGAGCCTTATTCGCTTGTTAGTTTAACAAGGCCTTCTTCTTGTTAAAGAGCTCGCTATATTGATCTAGTTGACCTTCTAGAAGTCTGAAGCATCGTAGATAGATAAGAAGTCAACTTTCCTATATTGACCTATTGCTTCAGCCCAACAAAAGGAAGGCCTAGCAGACCTAATAATCCAAAGCAGAAGAATAGCTCGCGAAGACCAGATAACACTATGTAGTACCAAGTCCATAGCACATCGACCTTATGCATCCCTGCCCATAGGAGAGAGCTCATTTCTGTCACTCCTTTCAGATTACAAGCCAACTATAATCAGAACTGTTAGACAAATTACAGCTTAAGGCGTATCGTATATACCAATCTCGTCAGAAATTATAGCATGGATTAAGAAAATCTCACCTAACCAGCAGGGGTTACCATCTAAACCCATACTTTGAAAGAATTGGTCTGACAAATGTCAATACCATTAAATGTAATTCATCATTTTAGTTTGACTTATTGTATTTTGTCTTATTATGTATTACTGTAGCACCTCTCATTTCTCTATAAATAGGGGAGGAAATTCATTGTAAAAGAAGGAGGGAAATACTTTTATTGAGAAGGCTGTTACTCTGCCAAAATATAATAAGAAAAACAGTAGACGTAGGCATCAATTGGGCTGAACTACTTAAAAAATCCTTGTGTTTGCTGTTCTTCCTCTTACCATCCTCATCCGTTTTCTTTGCATTTCACTAACTGCAGTACTTGGCTCAGTCGAACCTTAGTTGACTGATATCGAACGTCAACATGATCCAAGATCTATGATGATATAATGAGATCATTGAAAATTCTCATTATAATATATATATATATATATATATATAGGGGTCACTTTGTGTGCATAAGGTGTATGACATATACTTAACAAAAAATTGTGTGACTGTATTTTAAAATATGTGATTGTAATTTATTATATGTGAGTATAACTAAATATATGTAATTACAATTAGTAAATATGATCATATTGGTCATAATCAGTAAATGTTATCACATTTGCTAATTGTAATTACATATGTAATAGGCCCTCCCGATTCTAGTACAAGATAGGTATGAAATAATGGTATATGCCCTTATTATTAAGGTAATAAAATAAATTAAAGTGTCTAGAGGTGATTAAGAAATGTTCTGGATCGTCTAAGAATAATGATTAAAATTTTTAGAGCATCCATAAAAGATTTATCGAGGTTCTCGAAGAGCTCAAATGGGTAATTTTAGTCCCGATTAAATTTAAGGATTGTCCAGGGAGAGTTTACTAAGATTTTTGGATAGCCTTGGATGTATAAGGTTTGCTCTTGATCAAGGAATAATTTAATTAATCATTCGTTCGGATTTGGATGCATAATTGAATTTTTAATGAAATTCCCGGTTAGGATCGGGGATAGTTTTTAATTCGAGGCAATAAAAATAATGTTGAGAGCGTGAAGACGGAATCAAAATGTAAAAATATTTTTGAGCGTGCGGAATCGAAATCAAGTTATAAGCGAATTCCCGGACGGACGGAATCAGATTCGAGTTGAAATCGGAATAGGAGAAAACCTGAATTAGCATGTTGCATGAATTATGCATATATGGGACACATGTCATCGTGTAAAGGCAAGTGGCATCAATGGACTATACATGCGCGCCATGTGGCAAATAGTTGGAAAGCAATTGTATATTAAAATGGAAAAGCAAGGAATTAAATATCATTTTTATCTCGGTCATCTTCAAAAAACAGAAATCAACTTACAAGCTTTCATTCGGCCACTCTTCATCCTTCTTCAAGCTGAAGTCGAGAGTGATAGTTAAGGAAGAGAGACCGAAAGCCAAGAGAAATAAGAGAGTGCACAAGAGTAGGAAGTGAGCTGTTGCTCGTGGAAGAGAGGATCAGCTGCTGAAATCAGACCGTGAGCTGGTGAAAGGAAAGAAGTTGGAGCAGAAAGACCAAGATGGGTTCGTGAGAAATTGATTGAGTGAGATAGGATCGAGTGGCAGTTTTCAGACTAAGAGTATCTGAAGCCAGGGAGAAGAAGAGAACAGATCTGGAAGCAAGGAGGACATGCAAAGGTGGATCGAAGACTTTCAGACCGTGCATGCAAGAAAGAGGAAGTGAGCTGCTGCCATTGTCGCCGATGAGAGAAGTTGCTGGCGTGAAGGTGCACCTGCTGCTGTGGACGGGAACTGCTGGCTGATGGCACGAAGATGCTGGAGCTGCTGCCGTTGTTGTTAGGTGCTGTTGCTGTCGTCGATCGTGAGCTGATAGAGAGCCGATCTCGAGCTCGTGGAAGTGTTGACAGACATGAAAACCATGGAAGGGAAGGATTGGTAGTTCAAGGATGTTGATCTGAACCAGAAAGGTGTGCATGTGCAGCTCGTGGGCAACCAGACCGTGAGCCAAATGTTGTTGTAAGAGTTGCTGCCGTGACCTGAGCTGCTGTTGTAAGCCTTTGAGGAGCGCGACAGCTTCGAATGCAGCAGCTTTGCAAATGATTTGAAACTATCTTAGAGTGCGAGAGAGAGTGAGATCGAGTGTTGTATGTGCAATCTGAGTGTAGATCCAAGCCAAGGGAGCAGATCAGAGCTTGTATGCAAAGGCTGATTCAAGGAGAAGAGCATCCAAGCCGTGAATTGGAAGAGCAGCAAAGCTGTTGCCGTGGAGAGCTGCTGCCAGGTGGGTGCTGTCGAGAGATGAAGCTGCTGATGGCGTAAGGATGCTGGCGTGAGGCTGCTGGCGTGATAGTACTGGTGCTGCCGTGACCTGGAGCTGCTGGGGTCGCTGTTGAGGTGCTGTTGTGCACCAGTTGCTCCCAAATGCTGCCGAGCTAAAGCTGTTTTTGCTGCTGGCGTGAAGACGCTGTTGCTGCCAAGCGTGGAGTTGCTGAATGCTGGTGCTGCTGCTGCCGTGGGCGAGAGGTGCTGCCAGTTGCTGTCAGCGTGAGCTGGTGGCCGTGAGCTACTATCAACGTGAGGTCGTGATTGTGAGTTGCTGTCAAGCTGAAATCAACATTCAGTTTTGGAGTGGAACAACAATAAGAGAAAACATCTTGCTGGTGGAAGAAGAAGCTTGCTACCGCGAGAGTTTCGTCG
Organism: Dimocarpus longan; assembly: GCA_022984855.1. Classification (NCBI taxonomy): domain Eukaryota; kingdom Viridiplantae; phylum Streptophyta; class Magnoliopsida; order Sapindales; family Sapindaceae; genus Dimocarpus; species Dimocarpus longan. Next base: position 4,863,321 of record CM041026.1, read on the forward strand.
CCGTTTGAAAGCCGTCTCAAAGCGAAACTAGTGAGTAAGTGCTGCCCCATGTTGCTTTGTTGAGTTGTTTTGGTAATTTAGTAAGTAACCATGTGATTAAGTTGAGATAAAGTGGTGATATTATGTTTGGGTTTAGGATTGAGAACCTCGTTAGTGCGGAGGTTCGTTTGAATTGTTTCGTTATGTTGACGATTGATTGTCGATGTTGAAAGTTCGTGAATTATTCATTGTATGGGCTGTTATGTTATGATAAAGGGGCTGTCATGTAGTGCTTTTATTTCCAAGTTGTTAACATGAAAAAGGATGCATTTTAGTGTATTCGAAAGTATCGAATTATCGTTCGGGCGTTGAATAATCGTTTCCGAGCATTTTGGTTGAGTTTTCCGCAAGTGCGAATGTTTTTAGTTTGTGATTTTTCGTTGTCGATTGTGAAAATGTTTATGAAGTCAAATTGCTGTCTTGAGTTGTGTTTAAGCCCATTATAGTGTTAAGTCAATGTTAGGATAGTTTAAGATACGTTTAAGTTAATCGGATAGTTTTAGTTTCGCGCGAAATCGTTAAATTGTCGAATTTGGAGTTGAATCAGAAAAATTTATAATTGTTAAGCTTGCTGCCATATTTTTCTCGTTTACGCTTTATCATGTTTGAATCTTTGTTTGCCTTGATTTAAGTTAAGTCACGAGTAATATGGAGGATAAGTTTATTCGGAATTGAAGGAATCGCGCGAAACGTGAAAGGTGATTAGTCGCGATAGTTAAAATCGCGTAAATTTTATGTTGTTCGTTTAGGTTCGCTTACTCTCTTCGTTGAATTCATTAGATTATGGCTTCAATGATGTTGCTTTAGATTTGATTAGCATAGTTCCGTCATGCTCATGTTAGAATGTTAACTTATATAGGCAACGATAAGGCGAAGGAAAGCGAAGTTAAAGAAGTAGCGCAAGATAGAAAATCCGGTCCTTTCCGTGAGTTAAGAATCGGTGAGTGAAAATTGTTTTATGAAATGATAAATGCACTATGATTTCTATATGATTTTTATGCTTTCATGAAAGATTTAAACGTTTTAATATTTAAATGAATTTATATGAATGATATACGCTTTACAGGAATGTTATACGTTTCGAAATGTTTTTATATCTGTATTTAAAGCAATATTGATCGTATAACTCGTTATTGAAATGTGCTTTTATGTTTCGTTTTATAAGCAAAGGAACATGTTTTATAATTGTTATTTCAGCATGTTAATGTATTTCAAAACCGATGCTACCCATCCCCATTATATGACTGTTATACGGCCGAAGTGCCTTATTGCGCGTATGGCATGTCTGTCAGGGAAAGTCCACTAACTATGGGGGGATCGAGTCTATCATGTTGCCCTCTACGCGTATATAAGGTACTATCATGAATGATGCCCTATGTACAGCGAGGTAACATACCGCGGCATAGTGGTTATGACTGAGATTGCACGTCCCCACCATCGGTGACTCAAGACCGGGCGGTGATCATGATTTCCCCGGGTCCCATTGGATATATGTTTTATGACCGAGGATTGATTTATGATTTTATGAGTTTATTTATGAACTTATGATTATGTTATGAATAAATTTTATGATGCTTATAATCTTGTATATTGTTTTCAAGCAATTGTTTATAAAATGATTTTGTAACATCATGAAATTCATGTTTACATAAATTGTTTCGGAACTTGGATTCTTTCAAAAGATTTTGAAAGGATATTAAAGAAAACCCATTTAGAACTGCATAACACTCACTGAGCCTTTTTAGCTCATTATTTTCCTGTTTGTTTGGTTTTATAAAAATTCCTCAGGTGCTGGTGCGAGTTCTTCTTATGGCAATTCTCCAGTTCAAGGAAGGCGAGCTTCTAAGGCGACCATCACTGTGAAATCAAAGTAATATATTTGATGTATAACGGATTTAGTGTAATGTAATATTTAAGTTTCATAACTATGATTACGCTATCACGCATGTGAAATGTTTTATCTTAAGTTTGAAATGGTTTTGTTTTAAATACTTGAATTGTGTTTAAATATAGATTTTGAGAAGGACCTGAGGTCCCATTTGGAAGTGGAAAAGAATGTATACATTTTCAAATATTATTAATTGTTTTGCAGGTGTTTTGAAAAAGTTGAAAATGTCGGAAAAAAAAAACGACCGTTGTGCTGCCAAAAAATTTTTCACCCTAAATTTTAAATGATTAAGAAATGAAACTGTTTTACGGCTTAATTTCACGGAGTCCTTTTAAGTCACCTGCTTAAAGACTGTAAGGATTCTGTGGAGTGCCGGGAGGGCTCCGCTCGGATCTCTTCAAGGGATATCCGAGTTGGGTCCTTTCAACATATGTTTAATTATAATCATATATAATAAATTACAATAACACATTTTAAAATACAATCACGCATTTTTTTTTTTGTCAAATGTATACATACATCGGGTGCACCTTAGAATGTGCCATATATATATATATATATATATATATATTACAAGAAAGGCATATATGTTAACCCATTATCATGTTATTATGATTTCAAATTAATGCTTTTTGCATAAAGAAAAATATTTGTTTGTTGTCTGCTTATAATGACTAAATATTTGTTAGATAAATTGTACGAGTTAAGGAGCTTTAACCACAAATAGATAATATTGATGAATTTACATATAAATGGTTGAATGATTGTTTGCATATCTCTAAGTATTAATTTTAAACTTCTAGTTATATGATCAATTACCATGATTAGGCATGTGTCCTGAGGTAACTATGAAAACCTCACTACTATAAGCATGATTTTATACTCTAAGTCCATTCTATTTGAAATTTTATGTCATTAATTTCTTTCATCTTAGCACATTTCTCTACTCTCACATCACAAATATATCTTACTTAAGAATACCTAACTAAATTGTACATGTCCTTATTGCATACCCCATATTGAGTTGAGATAGGATTGTAACATACTTAAGGATTGATATTAGTATTGATTCACCTTCTATTACTAATTTATGCTTTTGAAAGGTAATATTACCACACTATTTGTGAGTTATCATTTTGTTTGAAAATTTTCTCAATCATTGGAAGAAAGTTAAAGCTCCCCAAAAGGGAAAAATGTGTAAAGATATTGTTGTACATAATTAAGATGTAAAACTTCTCCAATAGAGAAGCGTGAATTCTTTTTATGAAAAGATTATGAAAAAGCTATTGCTGTATAGGATAGACATGTAAAATTTCTCTAGACGAGAAAAATAGAGAAAAGTTGCTATTATACATAATAGATATGTGAAACTTCTCCAATAGAAAAGCATGAATGAAAAGTTATCCTTGTACATAACAGAGGCAAGAGACTTCCCCATGATGTAAGAAAGAGTGAAAAGTTACATCATACATAAAGACACGTGATTCACTACTAATAGAATAATTGTATCTAATCCAAATCCTTATATGAAGAATAAATAATCTTCATATAATTGCTAAGTTATCATGTGCTATTTATTAACTCAGGTGATTGTTCTTGATGATCAATTTGAGAAACATAGTGATAACAATTTATTATTTGATGCATATCGAGAATATGGTTAACCATTTAATTTGAATGATATTGTTTTTGGAAACTGAAAATTAAGATCATACTGATAGTAATGCTTGAGCTATGAATAAATCTATTTTCTCTTTAATAAATAACTCATGGAGTGAGTTCCTAGTACTTCAAGAGACATGAGTTCTAGAAGAAAATTAAACTTTTTAAAGCGACATAATCACTAGACGTGATATAAGTTTTTGAAGAAATATAAATCCCTAAAATGACAAAAGTTTTTTAAGGGAAATAAAAAGAGAAAATGTGTATATCTTTGATGAGGTAGAATCATGAAATTAAGAAACTTTTATTAGTGCTTGAAGAAGTACAAAGAATTATGCACTATATAACGTTTTTTTATTCATAATAGAAATGTAGAATTATGTAGTAGTCATCGACAAGATTTGTTTATATGTAGTAGCTACTGAAAGTATAAATAATGGTTATAAATTTGAGTCATGAAGTCATAAGCTTGAGTGACTTATAAAACAGAAATAATGGTTATAAACCATACACATTCAGAGCTATGATTGGTTCAAAGTATAAATGATGATTATGAACCACATGAAGTTAGGGGCATGATTCTCACAAATAAAAAGCAACTAAAGTAATGTTGTTCATACGTAATGCAATCAATTGGATATTGCATTTTCAAGATGCAATTCTACACTAGCATTATGCTACTAGATAGGATCATTCATATCTTTCCTTATCTTCATCAAATATTGGATTTGATATTATTTTATTTACAATTAAGTTGTATTCAAAGTATATAGTTATGTAGATGACAAGTATTTTTTTGATCTATATAGCTTTTTTTTTCAAGCAGCTTATGTTTCTCACTCATAACAATTCTATGCGCTCTAAAAAGTAAGACTTTTGCTAAGACAACCTCTATTCACTTCGATTTCAACTTCATAAAACAATGTAGGCATGTTTATGGTTGAGATATATTATTTATCATATTTAAAGTACATGCAGATTTCTCTCACTTGTATCACTCAAGTTGAAGATTTGTTTTGGAAAAATATTATTGTAGAGAGTATCCCATTAGAGTAAGCACTCCATTAGGGGGAGCATTCTTTTAGGGGGAGTATATTAAATCAATATGGACATATGTGTACTACACTCTTTTTTCTTTCGATAAAATTTATGGTTGAGATATATTATTTATCATATTTAAAGTATATACAGGTTTCTCTCACTTGCATCACTCAAGTTGAAGATTTGTTTTGGAAGAATATTATCATGGAGAGTATCCCATTAGAGTGAGTACTCCATTAGGGGGAGCATTTTTTTTATGGGGAGTATATTAAGCTAATATGGACATGTATGCACTGCATTACACTATTTTTTTCTTCAATTAGATTTTGCCCTACTGGATTTTCTTGGTAAGGTTTTTAATGAGGCAGTCAATTTAAGCACGTTCAAACACTATTAGATCTGGAAAATCTTTATATATTTTTGTCTTGATCTAGTAGATTATGCAAATATCCTTTGTTTAGGTTTTTATTTAATTAATTTTTTATTAGTAAAATTTAAATATAATATAGGAGAAAATTTATTTAGTTCTTAAGGTTTCAAAAAATATCAGATTTTTAAAACTCTTTTGGAAACAGTTTTTTCCATCCCTAACTTTTTCAAAACTTTTCAAAAAAGTCTAAACTATAAAAAAAAAATCTAAATTATTGATTAACTAACGGTCAAAGAAGACGACGAGTTTGGATAGGAAGGTTATTTTTGACATTTCCCAAAAGAGGATTGGGATTACGACAAATATAAGGCCAATATTAAAATGAATATATATAATAAATAAAATTTGAAAGATAAACAATTAATTAATTAAAATTTAAAAATATGGAAGAACTCCATTGTCTATGTTTAGGATGGACAATGGAGATTAAAATTAATAATCATGAAAACAAATTCAAAACAAAAAAAAAATAAAATAAAATTTGGGTTTGATGTTTGACATTGGGGCTGATGTACCCCGATCTTCAACACAAAAAAAATCCCCAAAAAAAAAAAAAATAAATAAATAGAGAGGGTTTTCATAACAAAATCAATAGAATAAAAAAATCAACAAAATCAATCACCAACTGAGGTAAAAAAATCAGAAAACTAGAAACCATCAAAATCAACAAATCCCAAAATCAACCCCAACGCTTGCTCTCAAATTCATTAATATGTTGTGAGGTGGAGGTCACTGACAAATGAAGGAAAAAAAATGGAGAGGTATAATGGCATTCTAGTAATATTGATAGCGATAGTTGTGGTGGTGGGATGCAATGGAGACGAATCGGATACTAAGTAGGTGAAAGAAAGTGAAATGATGGAAAATTTGTATAAGAGGATGGGCATGCCCGATATGGTCGAAGTACTGTTGTAATAAGATGAAATCGAACTTCTTCTAGGTGTATCGGTTCGAGAATCTGTTTTTGAGAACCTTTCAGTTGAAGCTTAAAGATTTGATGATGGGTGAAGGAAGTTGCTACCGTTGTTACTGATGAAGATGAAGGTTGATGATGAATGAGTTGTTGTTGACGGCGGAGGGTTTTGTTCTAGGTTTGTTTTGGATTGTTGTTGATGACGGGGGGTTTCCTCTGTTTTTTTTTTTTTTTAAATTTTTATTTTCTGGGTTTTAGATCTTTAAACTTCAACTTGAAGATCTGGAACTCTCTTTTTCTTTTCGATTTTTTTTTTTCTTGCAACAATCTCTTTTTTTTTTTTTTTTTAATTTTTGTTTTCTGGGTTTCAAATCTTGTTTCAAATTTTATTGATTGTCACATTATGAGTAATTGGGATGATTTTTTCATGTGAGTAATTGAGAGAAGAGATTTGTTAAGATTCATGTGCGTTCATTTTTTCTTTTAATTTATTTCTTATTTTTTTAAAAAAATTTTTCCTTAACATTTTCCTGTTTTTAAATTGTTGGGTTTAATTTTATTTTGAAAAAAATTTCATCTGGTTGATTTTTTTTTTTTCTGAAATTTGTTTTTTTTAATTATTATTTAATTTAAAAAAATCATATTTTTAAAAATAAAATCAATATTCGTATTATTATACACGTGTCAATTTTTTATTGACCAATTGATATGTAATATTTTAATTTTATTTGGACAAAACAATCATTTTAGGTGATGAGGGGCAATTGAGTCATTTATATATTTTTGTTTGATTTAAGTTGGTTGACGATTTGGGCCTTTTTAAATAGCTTTGGAAAAGTTAGAGATAAAAAAATTATTTCCAAAAGAGTTTCAAAAATCTGATATTTTTCCAAATCTCAATGACAAATAAAATTTTCCTTACAATATATTGGTGTTGTTCACGGTAGAGTGTTGTATAATGGATAACTATCAATAAATTATATTTAATAAATAATATAAATTAAAGTCGGTCAATAACCCACCTAAACTTTATATATATATATATATGCGCGCGCGCGTACCGTGAGGGATGGTAGTTGGTGGCGCGCGAACTCTGGTGATAATAAAAACATGTGTTTTTTTTCTGCTATTGTCTGTCAATGCTTTCCTTTGGTTCTCTTGTCTCTTTCACTACTAGACTCCCTTCACCCATCTTAATTTATAATTTATTTCTTCATCCGTAACAGGAGACACAATGTTAATAACCAATTGCTTGTTATTTGTTTTTGTCTTCAATAGACTAAAGTACTGGTCTCAAAATTACGATAATTTTAAATGAATCTCTCATCTCTCATCTCTCTCTAAAATTGTTATCGTCATCACCGTTAAAGTGAGACATCGCCTCGCCGTCGCCTCTTTGACGTCATCAACTGTCGCCGGCACTGAAATTGAAGCAAATCTCTCTAAAATGGCCGAGGTTGACATGGAGAGGTTCTAGTGGCGCCTGTGGCGGTCGAGTGACGGCGAGGATGAGCGGCGGCATTGCGGCAACCGGTGATAGGTAAGCAAGCCGATTTGGGTTCGGTTAAGGGTTGGGGGTTTGGTCTTGGTGTGGTGAACTGGTGTTAGGGTTCGGGGTGGGGATTTGGTGTGGTGACTGGTGAGTAATTAGGGTTTATTGTTGAAGTTTGGTTGGGAGATTGATGTGGTGTAAGAGATTGTTAAACTGGTGACTGGTTTTTTGAAGTTTTGTTGTGAGTTTGGTGACCGAGTTTCAAGGTAAATCTGTTGAGTTTGGTCGTCGAGTTGGACTGAGTTGGTAAGTGCTCGGTCAAACTCAGTCCAGCGCGGTGAATACTCGTTTTCAGTGAGTACAGCCACTGATCTGGGGTTCTCTGATCGAATGCCGGCCAAGCGACGATTTCTCGATGAGGAATTGGCCAACTCGATCGAGTTTTTAAACAATGATTTTAATAGAGATGGGCAAATGATAGGGGGTTTTTGTAATTAAATCCAAAGTTGATTTTGTCTGTAATTATTTTTAAATTGGATATTAAATTGTAATTTACTCTTTTTAAAGACTAACTAAAGGGAAATTATCAAATCTCCCTAACTTTTACAATGTTCTCCATTCTACTTAGGGGTGACAATATGGGTCACGACACGACGGGTCGACACGAATTCGCAAAAAATAAATGGGTATGGATTTGAGTTAAACGAATTTGTGTCATAATCGTGTCAACCCGTTTAACCCGTTTTTTAAACGAATCAAATTGGGTTTGCTTAAACAAATTGCGGGTTGACACGATTAAATTAAGGGTTAAAATATAATATTAACATATTATAAGGGTTTGTATGTAATTATGCATTTTTATATATAAACATTTAACAAACCCTAAACCATTTCAAAGTCATTTTCAATTTTTTGCAGCTCTTCTCATTTTCGGCAGCCTCTCCCACAGTCCTACCCCTACCCCAACGCCGACGCTGCACCATCGAATCCACCTATTCTCTCTCAGACTCTCACGGTCGTCGCGTCTCCCGCGTCTCCCTTATGGTCGTCGTCGTCGTCTCCTCTCCCTCTCTCCCCCACGTCGTCGTCCCCTCTCCCTTTCTCCCCTATGGTCGTTGTCTCCTCTCCCCCTCTTCTTCATGGTCGTCGTTCGCTTTCCCTCTCTCCCCCATAGTCGTTGTCCCTTCTCTCCCTCTCCCTCACGGTCGCCATCCCTCCTCTCTTCCCCACGTCGCCGTCCCCTCTTCCCTATGGTCGCCGTCCCCTTTCCCTCTCTTCTCCACAGTCGCCGTACCCTCTCCCTTACTGTCACCGTCCCATCTTCCCTTCTTCTTCACGGTCCCCTTCTCCCCTTCCCCTCACTGTCGCCGTCCCCTCTCCCCTTCTCTTTCACGGTTCCCTTCCCCTCACAATCACTGCTCCTTTCATTTAAAATTTTTTATTTTTCACTTTTTGAGGGATTATATAACTGCACTTTTGTTTAAATTGTGTATGATTTGTTCATGTTTGTTGCGTTTAAGAAATAAATCATTGATTTTGATAAAGTTTTATTTGATATGGATGACAATTATTGTGAAAGTTTTGGTTTTGTTTTTGTTGGTTTATGGGATGTTGAAATGTGTTGAGAGTTGAGACTAATTGAAACGAATTAAACGGGTTCGAATTAAACGGATTACATTCGAATTAAACGGGTTACGGGTTAAACGAATAAAATGAATTAAACGGGTTATAGGTTAAACGAATTAAATAGGTTAAACGAATTAAACGAGCGAAACGAGTTAAACGAATTAACGGGTTGACAGGTTAATAGGTTTGGATCCTTTATGATCCAAATAATAAATGAATAATCGTGTCGTGTTGTGTGGATTCGTTTATAAATGAACTCGTGTCGAATCCAAAAATGTTGACCCGTTTCTTAAACGAATTCGTGTCGAATTAATTGAATTCATAAACAAATCAAATCGAATTCGGCTCAACCCGACACGCCAACCCTTTTTGCCACCTCTAATTCTACGTGCCATACCATCTTTTCTAATATTGATCGAAATCCCCCTTGACTTTTCTACTAATCTTTATTTTCCCCCTTCCTATTACTATTTCAGCTAAAAGAACCTAATCTAACGTTAGTCATGAAGGGCAAAACAGTAAATGCATGGAAAATATAAATTTTTAAATAAAATAATTAAAAATAAAACTTTTACGTAAAAATAATTAAAAACAAAAGAAAACTTGTAAATAGAGAAAGAAAAAAAAAGTTTCTAAAGAATGAAAAATAAAACCATTTTCCCCTATTCATTGAATAGATCTTTATGACTGTATTTTGTTTATTAGAGGTCAATTTTATAATCCAAATTGGAATGTTTATGGACTTAGGTTACTCTGTGTTATTGTGATAAGTTAATGTGTACACCGACATACACATTCACGTTTATGTGCATGCACAGATAAGAGAAGTCAGTTGTGCACGCACACTTACTCATTTATGGCTTGATGACTCTTCATTGATTTGGATTACTTGCCTTGAACGACTCAATTAGAACTAGACAAGTCAGTTTGTCAACTAGAATTTCTTTTGTTCCTTATGATTTTTGGATTTGCATTAAGGATTTTTCTTTGGTTGGACTAACACTGGCTAACAGCATTCTTATTATTACTATATATGCTTTTAATTGATTACAACTTTTTTAAGCGATATACCTGAATAAAAGAACGCGCGGACATAGTACATATTATTGAAATTCCATTAAACTACCCCTTGGATTTGGCTAGTCAATGTACTTGTGTTTCTTTTCTAATCCAGGCAACACGTATTGCTTATGGCGGAAACAGAGATTTTCGTCGAGTGGTTACACTTGATGGTGCACTTTTTGAAAAATCTGGTACAATGAGTGGTGGGGGAAGTAAGCCACGAGGTGGTAAGATGGGGACGTCTATTCGATCTGCTAGTGTGTCTGCTGAAACTATTACCAGTGCTGAGAAGGAACTCTCTGCTATGGTTAATACATTAAATAGCATTCGTCAACGAATTGCTGATGCAGTGAAGCGTTACCAAGCCTCAGAAAATCTAATAAAACGCTTGGAGATGGAATTAGCTAAAAGCCAGAAAGAGGTACTAAGTTTTTTTGTTGTATTGGATCTTTTGTAGTGTTATGTATTAAGTGGAAATTGATGCAATGTTATTTTTCCATCAAACAGATTGAAAGTTTAAATTCAGAACACGGCTATCTTGAGAAACAACTTGATTCCTTGGAGGCTGCTTCACAACCAAAGACAGATGAAATAGATAGGCTTAAGGAACTCAAAAAAATTATTTCTACAGAAGAAAAAGAAAATGATAAACTTACACAGGGTTCTAAATTAGCATCATGTGGTTCCTTCGTTAATTCATGCTACCCACTCAGGATATTGACAAAAATAGCACTGAGATCAACCGTCACAAAGTTCAAATAGAGACAGGACAAAAAATGATAAAGAAGTTGACAAAGGGGATTGAGGACTCCAAGAAAGAGAAAGAACGACTTATTGAGGAGAAGGAAAAAATGCTAAATGTTTTTAAAGAAATAGAAAAGAAGGCATTTACTGTTCAAGAGAATTACAACAATACACAGAAGGTTTGTTGTTCTATTTCTCTTCATGGCCCTCAAGGTGAATTTGATGTTTTAGTTGTTTTGTTATAGATATGCAATTGTTTTGGTTGTATTGCAGTTGATTGATCAACACAAAGAGGTGCTGGATAAAGCAAAAGATGAATATGAAAAAGTGAACTGTGGATGAGTTGCGAGCATCAGAGGTAAAATTTGAATAGATACATGAATAATTGTCTGATTCTTTATCTATAGCATCATATTAACATGTTATCTGTAGCACAGGTTGATGCTGACTAGAGATTAAAAGACATGAAACAACTATACAAGGAGCTGGAAATGAAGGGGAAGGGTTATAGGAAGCGACTTGATGAGTTGCAAGTTGCTCTTACGAAGCATTTGGAACAGCATGTTTTTATAATGGAAATTCTTTAGAATTAGGATATACGTATGACTTTAAATCATGCTTGTGTTGTATGTTATTTATTGCAGAATTCGGAAAGATCTAGTGGACCCTGAAAAGCTGCAAGTGACCCTTACTGATGAGACTTTAACTGAATCATGTGACTTGAAAAGGGCCCTTGAAATGGTGGCGTTACTGGAAGCACAACTGAAAGAAATGAATCCAAATCTTGATTCAATCTCAGAGTATAAATTCCTCTTGCTCATTACATGCCCAATGTGATTTTTATTCTGCAGTGTGTACTATTTTTACCAAAACTATTTTGTTGTTACAGTTATCGGAAGAAGGTGGCATTGTATAATGAACGAGCTGAGGATCTTACCACAGTAACTCAACAGCGTGATGACAAAAAGAAACAGTATGATGAATTAAGAAAGAGAAGGCATGGATTTCCTTGCATCGTATATGCAGTTTTTCCTCTCCAATTTTCTCGTTCCAAATTAGTCATGTACATCTGAAATGTGTTATGATTTCACTTTTAGGTTGGATGAATTTATGGCTGGATTTAATGCGATATCATTAAAGTTGAAGGAAATGTATCAGGTTTGTGAACTTGTGACAGTTGCTAGAAATTGGAGAACTCCACTTTGATTTTGCTTGAATCTTTCTTGCAAATTTGTATGCAATTAGTTAGCTATGCTCATGTTTTATGGAGCTAGACTTAACATTCAGGTTTAGTTCATGTCAGTATGTTATCTAATTTCCCTTCTCTCTTTTATGCAATGAGCTTGCAGATGATCACGCTGGGAGGGGATGCAGAACTTGAGCTAGTGGACTCTTTGGATCCTTTCTCTGAGGGTGTTGTTTTTAGTGTCAGACCGCCTAAGAAGAGCTGGAAGAATATTGCAAACCTATCTGGTGGTGAAAAGGTTATCTGTGAAATAGATTCCTTTATTCATTGATTTAGCTGCTTTTTCCTTCTGTTTTTTACCCATTCATTATAAACTTTTTCAGACTTTCAGCTCATTAGCTCTTGTTTTTGCACTTCATCACTACAAGCCTACCCCACTTTATGTAATGGATGAAATTGATGCTGCTCTAGGTTGGATGCTTACCGTGGATTAATATTAAGTTGGAAAACCATATACATGCTCAAGCTGTTTTCTATTTTATGTTTTATACGTCTGCAGCCTACGGAACAACATGTTTGAGTTGGCAGATCGGCTTGTGGGGATCTATAAAACTGATAATTGCACGAAGAGCATTACCATCAACCCAGGGAGTTTTGTGGTGTGCAAAAATGCTGCTTGATGCATATGTAAATTTTTTTGGATTTGGAATTGAGAATGGTAACTCACCATAAGCTCGATTTCAAACACCTTGAGCTTACAATCATTACTATGTAAAGTATTTAAAAATCCAGAGCGTGGAATATAAATGCGAGTTCACATTATTATCCTTTCGTCAGATGGTAGTTCTTTGCTGTGTTCAGGGCCTTTCAAGTTACCTGCACTTCATATTGCTTTGATTGCCTTAAAGTTCGTCCTCGTTCATGCATCAAGTCATGAACTAGACAATTTTTCATAGATTTGGTGATGCTACATTTGGATATCATAGTTGATAGTGCCTGTGTACATATATTACATATGAAACTGACAATTTCCTGCGCCTACATATATATTACATATGAAACTGACAATTTCCCGTGCTTATATTACATATGAAACTGACAATTTCCTGTGCTTGGTAGCATCACAATCTTGAAAAATTTCAGCTGGACGTGACTCATGGAAGTGAAATCCAACACAGGCCGCCCCCTCTTCTTTTATATTTACTCTCAAGGCAAATCATTATCCGGAACCTGGCTGTCATTGCTCTTCGTCTGGCGGTGTTTGAATGACAACGAAGGTGGAGACATGAGATGAACGGGCTTGTCAGTCTCCCGGATAAAACTGTAAGACCATGCTCCCATTAATGTTCCCATTACTGGTCCGACCACATACACCCAAATCCCTTTATAGTATGAACTAGCAATTGCTGGTCCTATTGTCCTTGCTGGGTTCATAGATCCACCTGATACTGGTCTGAGGTTCACCAAATTAACTTGTTAGTTTCCTAGGTACATTAATTTGACAATGTGATGTGTTTTTGGTATCTTTAGAATTATAAAGGCAGAAGAGTGTTGTTAACATTTCTTACCCAGCCAAGATAGATGTGATGCAAACAGCAGAACCAACTGCAACACCTGCTAGCTCTCCTACCTGCAAAATTTTAAATAGTTCAATGTATTCTTCTATGAAAATACATACCTACAAAAATGTTGAATGAGAACGAGAAAGTGATGTTTACAGCTTTGCTATCGGTGGCGACTGCAGAAGTAACAAACATCATGGAAAAAGTAACAACAATTTCCATGATGAGAGCTTGGACGTCTGTTCCAGCAGGTGAAGTGGTTCCAATACGTCCAATTGGGTGTAATAGTACACGCAGTGTGAGTGCTGCAGAAGTTGCTCCTGCTACTTGAGCTACTGCATAAACCGGGACCTAGAAGAACATATGGATGCTTGGTTTTTAATTAAGTTAATTCAATTTTAAAAATTATATAATATGGAAATATTGTTTCTATTGCATTTATAAGATAGGAGTTGACGTGAAATCCGTCCTTTTTGATATTAGAAACAACCCAAAGATAATTTTCATTAATAGGAGCGATATTTCGATCTTTTTATATCTAATTAAATATATAATTGACTCGAGATTTAATGAAAAATTAATAAAAAGAATACTAAAAACTTTATAATATATATATATATATATATATTCCTTGTCAGCTCTATCAATGACACCAAATTCTTAGCACATAAATATCTTGTACTATTTACATATATGACATTAATTTGTCCCTGTCAGCTCTGTCAATAACAATCTTACAATAAGAATGTACATATTGTGCATACATTATTAGACTTATTAGATGATAAATCGATGCCCATCATGTGGTTGGATGTGAATTTAAATTCCGACATATCTCCAGAAAGATTCCCAAACGATATTGTAGCTTTCAGTTATTTATTTATTTATTTTTAATTCTAGTGAATTTTTTTTTTGTGGCTCAATCGAGGTGTGGTTCCAAAAGTAAAGGCTCAGACCATGCCACTTCATGGACTGGTCACAGGCGTGATCCAAGTGAGTCGAGTGCTCGACCCCACCACACCAAAGTCATGTGCCTATCTCCCGATGTTTTTTACCTCGATGAAACCTAATTCTATGTCAAAAAAATCTTTCGATTTTTACCTTTTTATCTTATTTAATTGCCAACCTGACACGGGGATATCAGGAAATTACTATAGTCAACATACCTGTTTCCAGGGAAAACGTCTCATAGCTGCAAATGCTACAGTGACAGCAGGGTTCATGTGTGCACCAGAGATGTGACCAACCGCATAGATCATGACAGTCACTATAAGTCCTCCAGCAACTGAGGCTCCTAGTTTGGCAACTTTGTGCTCATCGCTTGCACTCAGAGCTGCAGAGCCACATGTCACGAAGACCAGCAAGTAGGTTGCTATTATCTCTGCTACCACCTGTTACTCGTGTTTTTTCATACAAACCAACGTTAGTGACGAAACTGAGATACGTACGTCAACATCTTTATTTTTCTATTAAATTTTAGTCCTAAGACGATGATTAAATACTCGAAAAAAATGAAAAATTAGACAATCGTACTAGAGAAGAACTCGGTTGCCATACTCTCATACTCTTATTAGATCCTGGTGTTTGTTTCCTTAGAAACCATATTCTGACATGCATAAAGGTTTAGCATGAAAGATGAAGCAATTTTCATGGAACTTTTTTTTTTTGCAGAGAAATCAGGCCTGGAGAAGAAAACGAGAAAAATATGCATATTAAGAAAACGAGAAAAATATGCATATTATACCTTTCTGAGGAAACCAGGAGGATAGAGTTCTTCAAAAGATTTCCCGACAAAAGACAGTGGCTTCCTGTAGGATGGTAGTGGGCTTTCTACTGAGACAAAATCATTTTGTCTCTCAATTTGGCTATTGAGATTTTGGTGAACATTTGTTGCCATTTCTCTAGAGAGGGAGACAAAAGAAGCTTGAAAGAAAACGAAGGAAAGTGTTCAAGAAATTGTCAGTGCCTCGATTGCTTGAACTCATACCTATTTATAGTACAAAATTCGTGACTTTAATATTTGTTCCTAGGAATTATCAGGTGCAGTTGAGTACACATAATTTTTGTCCACTGCCTTTAACTGAAAACGACTAGTATATGTGTCTTGCATGACCTACGTCTATTAAAGTAATAAATGTAGACATTCCCACTAACTAGTGAATCTAATTGTAATTATTACTACTAGTTGCGGTTTGGGTTGGCATTAAAGTTTTAAAGAAAGCATTAGAGATAAAGGTTCTTAGGACTGTTTATAATTGGTGTAGGGTCCATAGTTGATAAAGAATTTTTTTCATTTTTGTTTACCATAAGATGACCTAAGTAGTTGATATGTTGTGCTCAAAAATAAAACCTAGACCAGAAGCCTAAATAGGCCACAAAAAAGCCTAATAGGTTGAGAAACCTAAGAAATTCAAGACAAAGCCTAGGTAATATAAAGTTAATCCAGACTGGATCTCTATTAGCCATCATTTGCATCCATAGTCATCTGGTTTCAAATCACCACTAGAGCCTCTCTTCAACAACCCTTGTGCATCTCCACCACTAGGATGCACCAACCACCACCACCAGGCCGCATCTCTATCGTGTGATGGAGGCGATCTGGTTCCGCCAGATCTTCAAAGATCTAGTTCAACCAGATCTTCAACCATGGAGGTTGGTTTGATCGACTCCTATATGCGATAAATAAGGTGTTCTCGTCTTCTCAATCAACGGAGGAGGCTTTGACGATGGAGCAAGCCTCTATCATCACCACAATGGCGGCCACCATTGTTGCTTTCTAATTTTAGTCTTAATTTTAATTAATTAAAATATAATTATTCAAATAAAAATTAATAACTTATTTTAAATTATTATTAAATGATTATATTAATAATAAATTTTTCTTTAAATTTCATTAATAATTAAATAATTAATGTTAAATAATTAAGATTGTGATATGTGTCAAATTTTTATTTGGTATGGCTTTTGTATCTTTTTCTTTTTAAATTAATTGTTTTTTTTTTTTGCTTTAATTTAATTTTTAAATAAGGGTAAAATCATAATTTTAAGAATTTATATGCAGATAAGGGCAAAACAATCTTTCCATATTTTCTATTAACGTTAACCATCAAGTTTTCTATCAAAAGGACTAAAATAACCCACTTTTTAAACATATGGGATCATGGAAGTCAAAACTGAATTTACGTTTGAAAAAGTGAACATTTCCAATAACATAGTGACCTAAATGAAATTCTCCCGAAAATAAAAATAAACAAACCCCAAGTGGATAGTTTGAGAGAAGTTTTAAAATGGATAACTATCAATACTTTATATTTAATAAATTAAAGTCGGTAAATAATCGACCTAAATTTTGTGTATATATATATGTACATACATACATACATACATATATATGTTAGCTCTAGTGATTATAAAAACATTGTTTTTTTATTTTTTATTTTTTTTATTTTCCCTTATGTTGTTTCTCATACTCCTCCTTCTTTATGTTTTGCCTTGGTTCTCTTGTCTCTTTCTCTAGACTCTTTTTTTCTATCTTAATTTATAATTTAATTTTTTATTCCACGACATGTTATTGACATGATTTAAATAAGTAAATAGATTCTTATTATGAGCTATTTACTTATTATTCATATTTATTTGTAAATAATTCTTTTTGTAAGTTTGACTATGCTGACTCTATATTGTACGATTCTGTTGATCCAATATATATATAATTATGCTAACCTTATTTATTATTATGCATTATATATGTAGTTGATCGACTTTATTAATTGTTATTGGTATACACTATACATGCGGGGTTACCAACTTTATTCACTATTATTATTATTATATGCACGATTATGCTGACTCTATCTACTATTACACTGTGTTGGCTCTATTTACTATTATACATTATATGATGCATTTGCTAATCTTGTTTAGATTTATGCACTATATATATGGCTATACTTATTTTGTTATTGTTATGCACATACATATGCGACCTTTCTTGCTTTACTTATTGTTTTAATTAAATATTCCCCATCTCTTAATTATTTTATAAAGTTATTTAAATGTACCTTTTTAAAAAAAAAAAAATTCATAACTCCATATTTATATCGCTTGACAAATTCAAATTGTAAAATATTTTCACACATCTCTACTAGATGAGTCAAATATTATAATATTTTCTTGTCTTTATCTTTATCAAAGGATTATGAAGCTCAATACCTTAAAATTAGATTGTATAGAAAGTAGGGAACCAATTAAAGGCATTTTTTGTAATTCTCTCTATATTTGTTCTTGATTATGCTCCTGAAGAAGCAATATCGAGGACTTTGATTGAGGAAATAAAATGTCTTTTAAAATAATGAAAATATTTTTATGGAAGTGGAATATCTTTTTAAGGTGACATGGAGATCCGGAATAGGACTCACGATGAATTAAACCTTTCTGAAATTAAATATATATTATAAGTGAGGCATGAAAGGGCACTGATAATATATTTGTTATACGTTCAAACGCTTAGTAGATATAATGAGCATTATCAATATTAATTTTTTTTCCCATAAAATAATATCGAATCTTTCATTGATGTGGGATATGGATTTAAAAATAAACTTTCCTTTATCAAATGGGGATATGAAGAATGTCTTATAGATAATGGGTAACGTACAAAACTATTTGAAATGAATATTTGTCGAATAGTGATGTTGATATACATTTTCAAGTTTTGAGGACTTGGTTAATGACTCCAGAAGAGCTGTAATATAATTGACTATCTAAAACTAATTATGAGAATACCTACTTTGCTTCCAAACAATAAACCTTTGAAAGTTTCTAATTTGAAAATCTTTGACTGTATTAATTGCTGGTGATTACATCAAGGGAATTCAATGATCCTAATGCCCCGGCCCTACCTTCATTATTTTGCTATTGCGAGGATGCTGAGTTGTTGGATCATGTGTTTTCCCTATTTGGTCTTAAGCATATCATATTAAAGCTACAAATACAAATATTGTTATTATCATGTGATTAGATTTTAAGAGTTAAAATTAGGTGATTCACATTATTACTAATCTAATTTAATTAAAGAGTTAAATTTGTTAAGATTAGTAAAACAATTAGAATTATAGTTTTAATGTGATTAAAATAGATATATTTCGAATAATCAGTACTCATAATGTGATTAGATTTTAAAAGTTAAAATTAGATAATTCACATTATCATTAATCTAACTAATTTTAAATAGTTTAATATATGTAGATTAGCAAAGCCATTTAAAAATAATTTTTAATATGATTAAAAATAAAATATTTCATAATTGGCCCATAATGTGGATTAGATTTTAAGAATTAAAATTACGTAACCTCATACTAAATCTAATATTTATAATTAAAGAATTTAAATTATCAAGGTTAAATCATTCATAATGAATTAAATCATTCATCCTATTAACACCTAATAAATTGTTAGATTTTTAACTCTTTAAAATCTAATTTATTATGAATTTCTAGTAATTTAGATTATACTTCGTAGTTGTTAATAATCTATGATGATCATTAAGAATACTATGTAGAAAATCACAATACTATAATAATGAGTGGGAGAGGGATATATGACAATATATTCTACGGTTTTCATTAATAGATCAATGTCTTAAGATTTGAATGACCTTCTAGATGGCTTTGTTTTCATCTCTGTAAGGGTGGTGCCGATTTGGTTAATATCAAGGTTGACTTCTTATCAGATAGAATTTTTAGATGTATTTTGGAATTAACCTACTTTAAGACTAGCAATTCTCAAGTTAAGTCTAAGAGATTTGAAATGATGGTTACACTCATAACGAAATCAGTTAATTGGTAAGTTAATTTCTTAATTGAGATAAGTAAGAGTTCTATAATATTGTTTGACCGAGATTTTATTAATCTAACATACAAATATTTGACCAACTCTAAGGTAGCATTTATTTGTGGCATGTTAGATAATTGTGAAATAGTAATTTTTTTAGAATATTTCTAATTAATTATTCATGTATCATGCATTATGTTTAATTTTATACAAAAACTTATGATATCGTATGAATGCAATTTGAATAAAATATTTTAATATTATTTGATTCAGCAATGTCGTCTCCTTTAATTTATATTCTTACCAATAATTAATTAAATAGGGATAACTATGTTAAATAACTTGATCACTATTCTAGTCTCTGAGGACTTGAAAAGTTCGTCCTGATGGAGAAATGTCCTTCTGAGCTACCGACAAATGCTATGCGTAATGTATGTGAACCATATCAAAATTGGGTTAAGAATAATGATAAAACTCACTATTATTTGCTAGCAGAAATGTCCAAAGTACTTATTTTGAAGCACAAGACACTAGGAACAACATATGAGCTGCTGGAATCATTGAAAAGGATGTTTGGGTAACCTTCTTTGCAATAATGCCACGAAGTTGTTTGTGACGCGATAACTATTAAAATGAAAGAGGGTATATAAATTTTAGAGCATGTTTTGAATGTGATGACTTTGACACAGTCGTAACTCATGGTGGAGTGATCGATTTGCCTAGCCAGGTGAGCATGATATTAGAGACTTTTTCGAAGAGTTTAATACAGTTTAAAAGTAACTATGTTTTGAAAAAGTTCACCATACATGTTGGCACCGAGAATGTTGTGTCAGTAGAGAAGTGGAAGAAGTTGGACTTCTATTTCTAATAGTTGTTTTATTGTTTATTCTAAGTATTAGTAGAACTATGATTTGTGTTTCTAAACTTATTATTCAATTTATTTTAACAATAACTTAATTATTATTTCTAGAAATGGTTGGAAACGTTGTTCAGTAATATTAGAAAATAATTTATATGTGTTAAGATCATTAACTCCTAGTTTATTGCTCTATATTGAAGTTTTAAGTTGAAAGAACTAAAACAAAACTACAAAAGATTTCTTCTACTGATGATACCTATTGCAACATAAGTCTGAAACTTTTGAAATGTTCAAAGAGTTTCAAGCTAAAGTTGAAAACCAATTAGGTAAATGTTGGAAGCCTTATGATTTGATCGTGGACATAATACTGCAACATAGAGTTCAAGGATTACTTGATTAAGAACAAGATTTTATCTCAACTCACAACTTCCTAGAATACCTCAGCAAAATGGTGTTGCAGAGAGCAAAAATCAAACCCTACAGAACATGATGAGATCTATGATTAATGTCTCATAATTGTCTAGTTTCTTATAGGAAAATACACTACAGACTTCAATGTATATCGTGAACGTAGTATCTTCTAAGTTTGATCCTAAGATACCTTTAGAGTTGTGGAATGGTCACAAAACTATTTATGATATTTTTGCATATGAGGGTGTCTAACATGTATTGAAGAAAAAGACTGGAAAGCGTTAGAACCACGTTCACGGGCGTGCCTATTTGTATGTTACCTCAAAGAAATTAGAGGCGGAATTTTTTATAATCCTTAAGAAGACAAAGTGTTCGTATTGTCACGTGCTATGTTTCTTGAAGATAGTGATATAAAAGATCACAAAACTCAAAGTAAGATGGTACTCAAGGAGTCATTGCCTAGTTAAGACCACATCAGGGTGTCAAATAGATTTCCATCAAAGTGATCTACCACCTAATTATACTAGAAGGGTTGTCAGACAACCTGTGCACTATACAGTTTTGGAGAGGCACAAGTTGTCATGTTTAATGATGGAGTAGATGATCCATTGGCATGTAAGAATGCAGTGGATAACTTTGAAAAGAGGAACAACTTAAAGTCATGAATCTCGAGATGAGGTTCATGTACTCTAACTTAGTATGAGAACTTGTGGATTAACCAAATGGTGTAAAACCCATAGGTTGTAAATGATCTATAAGAGGAAAAGAGGATTGGATAGGAAGGTAAAGACCTTCAATGCTATGCTAGTGGCAAAGGGTTATACTTAAGGGGAGAGAGTTGATTGTGAAGAAACTTTCTTGCTAGTAGTCATGATTAAGTCCATTCACATGCTTCTATCCATAGTTGCATGCTTCGACTATGAGATATGGTAATGGGTGTCAAGACTGTGGTTTTGAATGGTAATCTTGACGAAAACATCTACATGGTGCAATCAGAGGGATTTGTGTCCTAAGGTAAAAAACAAATGGTTTGCAAGTTGTAAAGGTTCATTTATAGACTTAAGCAAGCATCTTGATTTTGGAACATAAGATTTGATTCTTTGATCAAATCTTATGGTTTTGAGTAAAATTTGATGAATCTTGTATGCACAAAAGAATCATTGATAAGAAAGTAGTTTTCATCATAATTTTACATCAATGATATCTTAATAATTGGGAATGACGTAGGTGTGTTATCTAACTTAAAGAATTGACTTGCTAACCAATTTCAAGTGAAAAATTTGGGAAAAACTAGTTATGTTCTTAGGATCCAAATCATAATAAATCACAAAAATGAACTGTTAACACTGTCTCAAGTATTGTACATCGATAAGATCCTTTTACACTTTACAATGCATAATTCTAAGAAACGTAACTTACCTTCTAGGAATAGAATTCATCTATCTGAGGAGCAATGTCCTAAAAAACCCTAAGAGTTTAAGGATATAAGATGGATTCCTTATGCCTCCGGAATAGGCAGTCTCATGTATGTTATGCTATGTATGAGACCGGATATATGATATTTAATGGGAGTAGTCAATCATTATCATTCTAACCCATATTTGAATAATTAAGTGGCAACAAAGCATATTCTCAAGTATCTTCGGAGAATAAGAGACTATGTAGTTGTGTATTTTGGTGGGAATTTATTTTTAACAACACACACAAATTCTGGTTTTTAGTTTGACAAGGATTCAAGAAAATTTTATGTCCAGATTAGTATTCACCTTTGGTGGTGGAGTTATAGTATGGATGAGTGTTAAGCAATCTTACATTGCTAACTCCACAAGAAAGGCTAGATATATAGTGACTTGTGAAGCAACTAAGGAATTGGTCTGTCTAGCTCCATAAATTCTTGGTAGATTTAGAAGTCATTCCAAATATGGATAAGCCACTCACACATTATTGTGATAATGGTGGTGTAAAGGCAAATTCTAAAGAACAAAAAAAACCACAAGCATGAGAAATATATATAGAGAGAGTATCATCTAATGAGGGAGATATTACATAGAAGGGACATGTCAGTGATAATGATCACTTCACAAGACAACAATGCTGATAAATTTACAATGACCTTAATTGCTAAAAGTTTTTGAAGGTCACCTAAAGGGTATAGGATTACAATACATATCTCATCTGCTCCAAGACAAGTGGAAGATTAATAGGGTTTGTATCCTAAAAGCTTGTAATTTATAAATTTATAAATAAAAAATAAATAAAATATGTTTATTTCATTCAATTTTTATACATTTGTGAAATGTTTGCTTCATATAAATATCATGTAAATATATAATTACTTATGTAGTTTCAAACTAAGTATATAGGTATTATATACAAGATAATTTAGTTTGAGATCAGTAATAAAAAGAGTCCGTAGAAAGTAAACAAAACTGGGTACTTTGTTTATGATAAATCTATAACTGCGGTCTATTTGATATTTGATGCGATGATTTTATCGAGATTGTTCATATGTCGATATGGAAAGGAAGACACCTTATATAATAGTGATTATATAGGATTAAATCATGATAAAAAATGAATTTTTTATCAGTATTCATTAGACAAAAGAATCCATATTTATCGATTTGATGATCATATATGAATTGATCTTTATCATAAGTGTATTATGAACTCCTATTTGTTAGGTCATATTTTTTTATTTTTATGGGTGAGACTGTTGTAGATTTGCAATCAATAAACTTTGTGCTTTGGAGATATGATTTAATAAGTGGCTGGTAACATTTTATATAATAGTGGAATCCATTTCTCTTTCCTAGAAGTAGATGAAGGGTTCCTTTAAATGTTGATTTGAGTTTTGAATAATAAGAGCGCTTGACTTTCTATTTATGAGTAAACAAAAAAAAAAAATTCATAAGTTGTTATGGATATATTGCTAATTAAAAAATTAATGGTATTTACAAGTATAAGATACAATTAGAGAGGTATAACAAACTTTATGATCTAACTCTAATTATGAATTCCTTATGGAGGATCAAACTATATGCAATGATTAGATCGATGGACATTAAAAAATTTAGATTGTGTAAAATATCTGCAGTTCTTTAGAGTGTAACCTTAGGGTTTTAGTGGATCAACTCTAAGGTTAGTAATAGTGACTTATTTAATAAAAGAGTTTTAATTAATAATTCTGACATTATTAGAGTTCAAAATTGTAGATCAATTTGTCTTCTTACTAGCTCGTACTCACTAAAAGAAATGAGAAAAGAAGAATAAAATTGGAGTATTGATTATTTAATTAATTATGAATTATAAATTATTTAATTTTGTATCTACAATGGTTGTGGGTTCAAATCATGTGACTATATAAATTAAGAATGAATCATTTAATTTAATAGTCATTAGATTTGAAAAAGTCAAAGTCAATTAATGAAAGATTATGAATTTTCATTAATTTGGAAAAATGATCATCTAATTATGAATTAGACTTTCCAATTTGGAAATAGAATCATCTAATTATGAATTAGATTTTTCCATTGTAAAAATGACCATCTAATTATGAATTAAATTTTTCAATTTCGAAATAAGTCATCTAATTATGAATTAGATGTAAAATTAAAAAACCCTAAATTGATTAATATAAAAAGACGTTTTATATTCAGAATAAATTAATCAAAATTTTTACTTGACCTATATTTTTCCTTACCCTAGCCGCATATTACACAAAAGAAAACACATCAACTCGAAAAGTTTAGGGCTAGCCGCACACCATAGAAGGATGAAGAAGATTGTCCGAGCCCTCCTTAATGAGTAGATTCATGATTTACTTTTGTTGCAGGTATTCATTTGAGAAAAGAAAGTGAGCGAATCCTTCAAGATCATACACACACACGGTTTCTTGGTGAAAAGTCATAGTGGGGAAGATCAAGTGTCGAAGAATCTACAAATCAAAAGGGGATCACTTCAATCTTCATGCAATGTAAGATTTGATCTTATTGTTTTGGATTATTAAATTATCATTACTAGTATCAATCGAACACATTTTTGTTTGAAAAAGAATTTTTAAAACCATGTTTTTGCATTAATTGAAAATCGATTTTACATTCAATTTTATGCATACTCATTTGGATTATATCGTAGTCATAAAGATCAATTGAAATTTGTACACATGAATTAAAATTTCTTCAATCTCATGACTCTTCTATTTTGGTAGGACTACGTTGATGATTTATTATGGGTGTTTTCACGATCAAGTCAAATGGGCTGCTGAAAGCCCAAGGGATGAGCCCAACGGTCAAAGGCCCAAAAGGCCCAACACTCTACTCGCCCATCAGCTCGTCCATTTGATCGCCCATCTGCTCAGCCTTTTGCATATGCTCGTTTATCAACTCGTCTATAAGCCCGTTTATGAGGTTGATTGTCTATTGATTCATCAGATCATCATCTAGTTCGTCTATCATCTCTGTTAATAGCCTGGAATGGGATTGGCTCAGTGGAGAGTCTTATTCGCTCGTTAGCTTGATAAGGCCTCATTCTCGCTAAAGAGCTCGCTATATTAATGTAGTTGACCTTCTAGAAGCCTGAAACACCTTAGACAGATAAGAAGTCAACTTTCCTGTTTCAGCCCATTGCTTTAGCCTAACAAAAGGAAGGCCCAGTAGACCTAATAATCCAAAGCAGAAGAACAGCTCCCGAAGACCAGATAACGCTTTGCATTACCAAGTCTATAGCACGTCGACATTATGCATTCTTGCTCGTAGGAGCGAACTCATTTCTGTCACTCCTTTCATATTATAAGTCAGCTATAATCAGAACTGTTAGACCGATTATAGCTCAAGGCGTATTGTACATGTCAATCCCGTTAGAAATTACAACATGGATTAAAGAAATCTCACCTAACCAGCATGGGGTTACCGTTTAAACTCATACTTTGGCAGAATTGGCTTGATAAATGTCAGTACCATTAAATACAATTCATCATTTCAGTTTGACTTCTTGTATTTTGTCTTATTATGCATTACTATAACAACTCTTTTTTCTCTATAAATAGAAGAGGAAATTCATTGTAAAAGAAGGAAGGAAACACTTTTATTGAGAGGGTCGTTACTCTGCCAAAATATAGTGAGAAAAACAGTGGACGTAAGCATCAATTGGGCCGAACCACTTAAAAAATCCCTGTGTTTGTTGTTCTTCCTCTTACCATCCTCATCCGTTTCCTTTACATTTCACTAACTACAATACTTAGCTTAGATGAACTTTAGTTGATTGTTATTGAACGTCAACATTTTTGGCTCTAGAGGGAGGGCCCATCTGTAATCTCCCCACATTTGCTTTTAACTTCCAGATTTTGTTCATTAGTCACCCTGGTAAGAGGAAGAATCACTAGGAGTTCCGACGCGCCTGCTGACCGGCTCAAGAACTCAAACCAATAGTGAGATGTCCCGCCCTTTGGAGAACAATCTAATATAGGCGCATGAATGGCTAACGCACCTACAACTGGAAATGCTCAAGGTATGCCTCATTTTCCTTCCTGCCAATCTGTGCCTAATGTTGCGGAAGGAGATATCATGTAGATGTTACAATAGCACCAG
This sequence comes from Dimocarpus longan, assembly GCA_022984855.1. Taxonomy (NCBI): domain Eukaryota; kingdom Viridiplantae; phylum Streptophyta; class Magnoliopsida; order Sapindales; family Sapindaceae; genus Dimocarpus; species Dimocarpus longan. The sequence goes on from CM041026.1 coordinate 4,889,656, forward strand.
GAGGTGTTAGAGAATGCCATGACGTAGCAGGCAAATGAAGTTAGGGCACTGATTCATGCCCAAGGTCAGACTGCTCAGAGACTACCTCAGGCTGCTGCGCGGGGGGATATCCCGCAGTGACAGCATGCTGAGGTCTCTACCTCGAATGAGAGAATTATCAGGGAATCAGTTCAAGAGGGGTCAACCACCCATTCCTCTAGCTTGCAGTCCAGTGCTCGGTTTCAATGAGTTCGCAATGAAGAATGTGTAGCTCATCCTTTAAGATTCAGGGCGAGGGTGAGCCAAGGTGAACACCAACCGGCAGAGACGGATCGTGGGTATACGTAGGTCTTAGCCTACAGAGATGAAGCCGGACAGAGGCATAGTCATAAAGGTTCACGTAGAGAAGTTATATCAGACAGGTCTGACCAGAGATATGAACTTGGTCGCTATGCCCCCGAGTTTGGAGATAAAAGGAGATAGGGGGCACAGGGTCAACATTCCCCGAGCAGGCAAAACAAACGGGATAGACAATCTGGCGCCAAACAATTTGAAGGGTAGGATCCACTCATCGAGTAGCTCCTTCAGAGGGTCCAACAGCTTGAACGCGACTTGGAGCCCATGAACGGGGGAGTCAGAGCAGAGAAAGGACTCTGTTCACCTCGGAGATTGAGATGGAGCCACTTCCCCTCAGGTTCAAAATGTCCAACATTCCATAATATAATAGGGACGCTGATCATTATGACCACATTGACGTATTCAACATCTAAATATACCTGTAGACCACCAGCTGGTTAGTTAAGTACTGCGTTTTCCCAACAACACTTAGGGATATTCCGCGGACATGGTTCAGAAACCTCCCACCTCGCGGCATCAATAATTGGGAGGAGTGCCAACAAAGATTTCTGAACCAGTATAAGGCGCTTAAGAGACAGCTTGCGCCACATTGCTACCGTGCCACCTCGCTACAATTTTTCAATGCCCTGGTGAACTATTAAAAGACTATATCAGTAGATTCAGACGCGAGGTGAATAACGTGGAAAGCCCTACGGACGAGGGGATCTTGACAGCTATCTCAGCATGACGAGTCCCAAACCGGATTCTTTTTAGACTCTTATCTGGAGGGCCTCACCGAGCACTCCAACGGACTTCTCATAATACTACTCACGACTTAGAGAGATCTGTGAAGCGAACCCCTTAAACTTGCCCGTTTATCTTTGCTTTGATTAACCAAATTACTCGTTTTAATGTAAAATGGTTGGGTTGATGTAAATTTTTTGAATTCAATTTACAAAAATATTTCAATAAAAATTCAACAGTATAACGACTATATTTTTAACATTTCCAAAATTTATCTGCATATAAAATGCACTTCAAACTATCTTTAATCACCACCCAACTTCTATTTGCACAAACATGCATTTCAATCACATTCACAATGCAATCTCAATTAATGAACATCATGTGATAGATGTGTATCATATGAAAGTGTTTCAAATATATATATACGTATCAAAACATTGGATTACAAGTTTTCAAATATTCATTTTCTAATCATGCAATCTCTTAGTTATATTATTTACAACAACAAAAGTATATTTGCTATTTATGCAATACATCTATATGACGCCCACCAAATTGATTGAAAATTTCTTTTTTTTTTTTTATTCTTGATTTCTTGTAGGAGAACCTAAAACGGCTTTAAGCACTCCAACAAAGAAAACATATTAGTTAACCAAATAATAAAATTGAACAATTTCATACTTAACAATCGTAATTTAATTTAAAATATTAATAGTCTTAAACAAATAATTCTTTTTCTAAAAACACCATGTGTAACCCTAACTGCTTTGGCTATCCTCAACGTAGTATGTCATGTGGCAATCTTTCAACTGACACCAACCATGACACTAGTGAGATATCTCGGCCACTACATGTGGAATTTGCTGCATTGCAAGCGTAGTGTGAAACAATCTCAAATCTGAGCAACTACAATGCGGAATTTTCTGCATTGCAAATGTAGTGTAATAATTATAACCCCTTGCAACTACTGACTGAATTTTCTACATCGCCTATTGTAGTGCAATATGAGTTATAACTTTGGGCAACTACGAGCGAAATTTTCTACATAGCAAACGTAGTACTAGAAATCTCTATATCTAAATGACTACGTATAAAATTTTCTGTATCGTACATGTAGCGTTAGATACTTTGAAAGGCTTAGCTTCTATGAGCGAAATTTTCTGCTTCGCCGCGCAGTGCTAAGTCACCCATCAACTGAGGGTGTACATATGGTTTTCAAAACTCTTTTTCATTAAGTGTATTAAGCACTAAAATCAATTTTCTTTCAAAACTTTTAACTAATACTCTTTACTTGAATCTTTTCAAAAATAACTTTATTTTCAATTCGATTTTCTAGATCCGATATAAGGATCATCTTACGAAATTTTAACTCATATTTTGAAAATCATTATATAAACAAATTAGAATAATGTTAACTCATAATTCAAATTAAAATTGAACTAGTGTAAGTAAGAGTTATTTACCTCAATCCAATGCACGCGTAAAAGCTTTAATGACCCTCTCGTGCTTTATTAGCTTGCTCTTCACCTACAGATCACATTTTTACTTAGAGTGCGTTACAACGAGCAACACAAGTTATAAATATGGATTGAAATATAACAAGCTCTTTAAAACACACATTTGCTTATAACCTTCCCGACTCGATTCTAACTTGATCAGAGCTTTAAAATTTCGGTTTATTTTCAAAATTTTTACTTATATACCCCTAAGGACATCCTCACGTAGTCCGTATAATTTTCTAAGGCCCGAAACGAAAAGTCAACTTTTTCGGACCCCCCTTGACCGAACACTATTCACAGTCCATTCCATGGGCTTTTTCACTTCCATTTTCACTTGGATCATCTCCCTATCTCTCACTTAGGTCACCCGTAAAACGGTTTTGAAAAGTTTCAGCTATAGAGGGGTGAAACCTATGAAATACCCCTATTTTTGACACTTTTTTCATATCAAAATCTACTATTTTTACATTCTAAGTTCAATTTGCATTCTATTAGGATTCTTAGACTTAGACGCACTTGATTATGATCATTCATCACACTAGAATGTAAAGATGAAGTGGCATTATATAGTGATCACCAATGCCCTTCATCTAGGCTAAACAACATTTTTGAATCCTCTCATTTCCCTTTTTAATTCTAATATTTTCTATATGCTTTCCTAACCTTAATTGTGCATGAATTCGAGCTCAAATGGATCAAAATTCAATGGAGTCACACGCACCCTCTCTTAGCCATGACCTATACATGCTCACATAACATACTACTTTTTGAATTTCTCATGCTATTCTCTCTTAAACTTTTCATCAAACATCTTACCTACCATTCTAATTACTTAAACATGGCTTAATCACAAGTATGGGTTTTGTCTGCATCAACCCTAACTATTCTCTCATGCATGAATTCATGCAAACTAAGCTTTATTCTTAGTTGATTAAGATTCTAAATTCAATTTAAATCAAAACCACATCAATTACACCTTCAAACAAATCATCCAATCATCAATATATCTATAAACTCAACTAATAATCAAACTTGAAGAAAATATTATAACTTACTTTGGTATTGCTTTCATCTTGCTCTTCTAGTTTAATTTGCCCTAAAATAACCAAATTACATCTTATAATATGCATAAACTTTTCATCATTTATTTTTGCATAAAACAGTCTACACAAGCATTCAATCACATCCATTATATTTGTATCACACTTAAACACCCTCAAACTCATTCAAATCACATTATTTCTCATTCGAACCACTTACCAATTGTTCTTAGATGAGTTGGCTTGCTTTTCCACTTGATTTGAGCTTCGAAACCTTGAATTAAACCATCAAAACTTCATCATGAACAGAACTGGTTGGGAACAGCTGTTTCACAAAAATTCATCTAACTTTCTCATCTAAAACTCAATCTTACCTCTTCTTTTTAGCTTGATTTTTCTTGGGAACCTTCCTTGACTTGTTTCTCACTCTTTGATGGCTTGATCAAGCTTTAAAAATGATGGAAAATTGGGTTGAGAATGCTGCTGTCCTCTGGTCTGCACACCCCCTGTTTTCTGCCGATTGTCTTCTAGTTTCTTCCACTAATTGCTACGGATTTTTCCACTTTCTATAGCTCTTATTGACTTGTATAACTACCCCTTAAGTTTGTTACAAAATTACATGTATGCCACTAATATATTTTAACAAAATAGCCCTCAAATTTCAATGTAATCGCAATAATTTTTCAAAATTTTTACATACCATGCAATTAATTTTATTCCTTCAATCAATGTTCTTTTTGAATATCTTTTGATCATAAATTTCATCTTATATCATTGATAAATCCTCATATCACTTATCGAATTCGAATCCATTTTCGATCCTTTCGAAAATTTTATTAAAATCCGATTACACGATTTCAAAAAATTAAATAACTTTATTAGTCATAAATGAGGATAATATTGTACAATATGTTTACATTAGTTTTACAAACTATCTCCATAGTATAGAATTTAAGTGAGAGACATTACATGGTAGGACTAAAGAAAGACGGGAAGTTGTACGAGAGCGTTTATAAATCCCTAGTGAAGGACCTAGGAGAATTCTATGAGCGAACCGCGAAGGAAATAAGGTGAGAGGAATCATTTGGGCCCAAGAAGGCGATTAATCAGAAAGATGAGGCTGGCAGCTCCAATCAGGGGAAGAAAAGGAGCAATGAGGGAAATAGCCATGAAGGCAATAAGAGTAACAATTAGATTGCGAAGAAGGCCAGAAGTGGGCCTGGACCGAGGAATAACTAGAGACGAGAGCGACCTCAGCATCAAGGTCGTTACAATAGATACAACACCCTATTTGATATTTGGGAGTGGATCTTTGTAACGGAAAGGAATAAGGAGAACTTTGGAAGACTCGTTCCTATTCAAACTCTTAAAGAACACAGGGACAGGAGCAAATTTTGTGTCGATCACAACGAAGTAGGAGACACTACCTTCGATTGCTGGGCGTTGAAGGACGCCATAGAAGATCTGATTAGAAAAGGTCGCTTAAGGGAGTATGTTATGCAATCTGCAAGGCGACCATCCAAACAGCAACGTCCTCATCAACGGCTCCTAAGAACAACAACCAGTCCAACGAGCGCTTGATCCAGAATACGCACCCACTATGAGGATCATCTTTATTATCTATGGGGGTTCTCATGTGACAGGAACATCAAATAGATTGCAAGAGCGGTACTTGCGCGAGGCTAATCACATGTAGCTTGCAGGTTGAAGAGAGCTAAGAGGACCTACAAAGAAGGCAGAAGGGTATCCAAAAAGATTATTTTCATAGAAGAAGATGCCCGAGGTGTTCATTGGCCCCACAATGATGCCCTGGTGATTCGAGCCCGTATCGAGAACTCAGAGGTCAGGAGAATAATTATTGACACTGGGAGCTAGGTGAATGTAATGTGTAAGGAGTGTTACGACCAGATGGGGATTAGTGATGAACAGTTGAAGCCATCTCCCGAACCTCTGTATGGTTTCACTGGAGATGTTGTCACTCCTATCGGGCAAATCAGACTACCTCTTACTCTTGGACATATAGCTCGCCAGTCAGTTATACTTATGGACTTCCTGATTATTAACTCTCCCCCAACCTATAATGTGGTATTGAGAAGGCCCGTAATGAATGATCTGGACATAGTCACCTCTACCAGAACCCTTACACTAAAGTTTCCAACTCCCAATGGGATAGGATGTGTGCGAGGCGATCAATATCTAACTCATCGTTGCTATGTGAATGTAGTAAAGATGGGAGCTCGAGGGAAGAAGGTGAATGTGGTCTCAAGGCGCGAGTTTCAGGCTGTTAATACTTCATGGGTTAATCATGATCTGGACTCTAGGAAGATTGATGCATACCAGACCACAGGTCTAGTAGAAGAACTAGAAGATGTACCAGTCAATGAGGTAGGTGCTGAAAGGTGCCTCAAGCTAGGTAAGAATCTGGCCCCTGAAGCTAAGGCCAGGCTGGCTGATTTTCTTAAGGCGAATTTGGATATGTTCCCCTGGAACCACGAAGACATGGTGGGAATTGACCTAGAGGTGATGACGCACAAGTTAAATATAAACCCCCACGACAAGCCAGTTTGCCAAAAAAAGAGACCTATGACCCGCGAGTGGTATGAAGCCCTGAAAGAGGAAGTAGACAAGCTCTTGGCAAACAAGTTTATCTATGAAGCTCATTACTCGAATTCGGTCGCCAATCCCATACCGATAAAGAAGAAGAACGAAAAATGGAGAACTTGTATAGACTTCATGGACTTGAATAAGGCCTGCTCAAATGATAGCTTCCCATTGCACAGAATCGATAAGCTCGTAGATGCAACGGTTGGGCACGAACTTCTCAGTTTTATGGATGCTTACTTGGGGTACAACCGGATTCCAATAAACCCTGAAGATGAGGAACATACCTCGTTCGTCACAGACCATGGTCTATATTGCCAAAGGTGATCCTTTCGGACTGAAGAATACAGGGGTGACCTATCAGAGGCTGGTAAATATGATGTTGGAGGATCTAATTGGGAAGACTATGGAAGTGCATGTCGATAATATGCTGGTGAAATCCAAGCAAGCTGTTGACCATGTTCGCGACCTCGAGAGGATGTTCTAGATCTTAAGGAAGTACCAGATGAAGCTCAACCCACTCAAATGTGCGTTCGAAGTAGCCTCGGGTAAATTTATGGGTTTCATGGTGAATAATCGGGGGATAGAAGCTAGCCCAGAAAAGATAAGAGCTTTGCTAGATAGGAGGTCGCCAGTAAAGATGAAGGATGTTTAAAGCTTGAATAGTCAGGTCACCGCCCTTACCAGGTTCATTTCCAAAGCCATAGACAAATGTGGAAGTCTTGTAGAAGGCCAAAAGCTTTGAATGGACAAAGGAATGCGAGATCGCATTCCAACAGCTCAAGAAATATATGAGGCGAGTTCCATTCTTGTCAAAACCAAAAGAAGAGAAAACTCTGACAGTCAATCTCAGGGTATCTCAGCACGCCCTGAGTGCAGCCTTAGTTTGAGAAGAAGACAAAACACAGTTCCTTATCTATTATATCAGTAAAAAGCTGGTCAATGCTTGGACAAGGTACACCTTGATGGAGAAGCTTGCCTATTGTTTGATGGTGGCATCGAGGAAGTTACATCCTTATTTCTAGGTGCATAAAATTAAAGTACTGACCAGATATCCCCTTAGACAAATCCTACAGAAACCTGATACCTCAGCCTGCCTTCTCAAATGGGCAATCGAGCTTGCTCAATTCGACATTGAGTTCAAGCCAAGGTCAACAATTAAGGGGCTAGGCGTTGGCTGATTTTATTGCCGAATTTACAGGACCTGTGGAATAAGGAGCTGAATCTTCTGAAGGTCCATTTTGGGAACTATTTGTTGACGGTTCCTCCAGCGAGCAGAGAGCTGGAGTTGGAGTATTATTGATCAACCCGGAGGGACATAAAATCCTTTGTACGCTCAAGTTTGGATTCTGGACTACGAATAATGAAGTCGAGTATGAGGCCTTGTTGGTAGGGCTTCGCCTAACCAAGGAGATACAGGCTGAACGGCTCAGAATCTTTAGTGACTCCTAGCTCATGGTTTGTCAGATAAGGGGCGAATACTAGGCTAAGAGGTCAAGTATGACAGTTTACCTATAAAAGGTCTGAGAGCTATTAGGGACATTAAAAAAGTATGAAGTGAATAAGATCCGCGGGCTCAGAATTCACATACAGATGCTTTAGCTCGTCTGGCGATAGCTCAGGACACAGATTTTTCTAGGGATATACCGGTACAATTCCTGACAAAGCCAAGTACAAAGCCCAATGACGAAGTGATGGTCCTGGTCGTGGCAGCAGACTCATGGATGAGTCCTTTGGTTGATTATTTATAGGGGGGGTAAGCTGCCAAATGATAAGCTAAAAGCACGTCGTCTGCGAATGAGAGCTGTAAAATACTGTATCTATGGTGACATGCTTTATAAGAGGGGCTTCTCGGCCCCATTGTTGCGGTGTGTTGATGAACCAGATTGTACCATAATCTTGAAAGACATCCATGCTAGTCATTATGACAATCATACCGGGGGGTTGTCTCTAACCCAAAAATTCTACTGGCCAACGATGAAGCAAGATGCCATCAATCTGGTGAAGAGATGCGATAAGTGCCAGAGGTTCGCTAAGATTTTGTGAGCTCCACCATCCTATATGTAGTATATGATCAGTCTATGGCCCTTTTCGATTTGGGGCATGGACTTGATAGAACCTTTTCTAATAGGTCGGGGTAGATATAAATATGCTGTTGTTGCAGTAGACTATTTCACCAAGTGGGCAGAAACGAATGAACTTGCTGAGATCTCCACGACGAAGATAGAAAGGTTTGTGTGGGATAACATTATATACAGATTTGGAGTTTTTCAGCAGCTCGTGACAAATAATGGGACCCAATTCACTAGCGAGCAGTTCCTCGAGTTTTGCAACAACCTCGGCATCACAAAAAGTTTCTCAGCTATGGATCACCCCCAAGCCAATGGTCAAGTAGAGGCAGTCAACAAGATCATAAAGCAGATCCTTCAGACCAAACTTGAATCCAAGAAAGGAGTATAGGTAAACGAGCTCCAAAAGGTGCTATGGGCTTAAAGAATAATAGCTCGCAGCACCACTGGAGAGACTCCTTACTCAATGGTCTATGGAAATGAGGCCATGATCCCTGCTGAGTTCAAGGTGACCAGCCAGTGGAGAGCAATCATCAATCTTTCAAAGAAGGATCAGCTCTTGGCTGCAAATCTAGATCTCCTCAAAGAAGCTAGATAAGCAGCCCGCCTGAGGATAGCTGTATACTAATAGAGGATGCCAAGGTATTACATCAAAAGGGTCCAAGTTTGGAAGTTCAAGCCAGGCAATCTTATGTTACGCTAGATTCTTCTCGGAGCTCGCAAAGCCAGTGATGGTACTCTAGGACCAAACTGGGAAGGACCCTATATTATTCATTAAGATCTCGGGAATGGAGCATATCACTTAGCAGACATGGGTGGGGCAATACTTCCACGAGCCTGGAACGCTGTACATCTGCGGTGATATTACCAATGACTATTGTATTTATTAAATTGCCTCTGTAATATTGATCATGAAAATATGATAAAAGCTCCATATTTCCCTTGTATTATTATTGACATAAATTGATTATGTGTTATTGTGTAAAATGTGTAGTTGTGAAAAGTAGGGAACGCATTGAAGATTCAAGCACTTAGCTACCCTGTAGGGATAAGAGGCTGAATGTTGGCGCAATAGTCGACCCCACACCTGTCCCACGGGGATAAGGGGATGAATATCAAAGGAATAGCCAACCCCATACCTGCCCTATAGGGCCGAGGGGTTGATACGGCCGTGGGCTTGTGCACCTAATCGCAGCTCATCGATAAGCCTTCCCCTTAGATCGTTCTAGACATTTCACAATTCTGATCGCCACACAATGGTCCGCCTGACAAAGCTTATGTTATAGATACTCAGGTTACGACCTTGTGAGCACAGTCGAGGTCCCACTAACTCCACAACTCTCTATAGATGCTCGGGCTCTGACCTTGTAAGCGTAGCTCGAGAGGATATTGTGCTGTATAGCTCAGGTTTCGATCCTGTGAGCGTAGCCTGTTGCAGATGCTCAGGTTTCGACCTTGTGAGTGCAGCCTGCTGTAGATGCTTAGGCCCTAACCTTGTGAGAGCAATGTGCTATAGAAGCTCGGGCCTCTACCCTTTGAGCACAGCTTATAACCTATTGAAGAACGACTATGATAGTCTATGAGCGGTATTCTGCCTAACTAGTCAGTTCTCTCATGACCCTCATATCACTTTGCAAGCTTTTATTTATGTTGCAATTCTTATTATTATCTCATTATTATGATATTATGCTAGCCAATTTGCTCCATTCAATGAGAAAAATTCTCAACATTATTGTACAAGCTGACTTGCTTCGTATTATCAGCTGATATCTGCTATAATTGCGAACTAATCTATTAATTTATTAAGTTGAGAATTTTCTTATTTCTGAGTTATATGTCCTATCAGAGCGACCTTACTTAAGTTCGGGAGGGCACATTCACGACCTATGAACTTGTCTTTATGATTTGAAAGATATTTATGCAGATATTTATGCTCTGGAAGACATTTCTGCGACCTGTTGGTACTTATGATCATAGTTGAGCATTTTTTGGCTAGCTCTCTTGATCAGGCTCATTATTTGATTATTTGGTTATCTATTCTACTCCTTATGCATGGTCGTGATTTATTTAAATTATGCAATGTGATTTATTGCTCTATGATGGCATGAGACTAAGAAAAATAAGGTAAATCAGCGCAGATCTCGTCTCGCAAAGAGCAATTATATTACAAAACCAAATCCATTTGTTATCATTAATGTTCAAAGATAAACACAAAATAAAAGAAAAAAGGGGAGGGCTGCTATCTAAGAGGCTTGTGAAGAGCTGTCAGAGGCCTTTTTCAAGCCTTAATCACTAGAGGCCTCCTTTGAAGATGCATCTTGTGCCCCATGGGTTGTTGGCTGTGAGGAGCCTGAGGAAGGTCTTTACTAAGTGGAGGAAGCAGTGCTCGACCGAGAAAGTCTTACCTTTAGCAGGCATTGAAGCTGGGTCCTTAGGAGGAACTGAGGGAGCCACAGCTTGAGCAGTTAAAGGTACTGAACTCTTCTTGGGGGCTAAAGGAACTGTCCTCTTTTGAGTAGCCTTTGTGCTTCAGCCTGAGAGGCCTTAGCAGCATAAGTCACGTACTTCTTCACCTTCTCAATTGCATTTTTTTTTTAAGAATGAGACGTCCAGCTCTTGATGACGTTTCCATAAAGTATACATGAATGAACTCGATGTCTTCGAAATGGCATCCTTGCAAGCCTACTCGATATGAGCTTCAGCCTGGCTGAGTGACTCTTGAGTGCGAGCATGGTTACTTCTTATTGCATCCAAGTCTCGCATCACTAGCTTGGTCTTCTTATCAGCAGTCTTAGCTCGCTTATTGCTTGAGCTCATCTCTTGCTTCAGCGAGTTCACTTCCTGCTTCATCTTCTTGTTTTCCTCAGTGGCCTTATGGAGCGAGGAGGAGGTGATATCTCGGAGCTTAATTTCGTGAACTAAGGACTTTTCTGCCTTGTCCCTCTGCTCCTTAGCACTCTTGAGTTTCTACTCGAACTTGCGAAAGAACTTTGAGTCGACTTTGATAATCTTATTGTCTCCTGCGAGCTTCTTGTTCGCTTCCTCAAGAGAAGCTTTTTCCTACGCCAGATCAGGGAAGTCCTTAAACATCTTTATTAAGCCCAAGGCAGTTTGAGATGAAGATATTTTAGTGATGGATATGAAAAAAAGCAAAAGTTTAATTATTAAGGTTGAAGCTTACCAACATCACATGACGAGTAGAATAGTCGATCAGCTGGTCATCGCGTATATGGCTCTAATAGATGGCCAGCTTATAAGGACCCAAGAGTTGCGATATACGATCCAAGAGGTCGTTGAAGTATTCCCCAGCATCGAACTCCTGGGTCGGCTCTTCATGGCTCCTCTTGGCAGCGGGTTTCTTCGCCTTGGTTTTTTGGCGTTTTGGAGGGGGTTCCATGATTCCTTTTTCTCTATCTACGTCCCTGGATCGCCTCGGGATTGGGATCATTTGGCTAGAAGGCTCTTTCGATGGGGCGGCATCTTTGCTTGAAGCTTTTCTCCTTATTGATTTGTACCTCACACCTTGCTTCTGTGAGGTCGCTACAATATCTGGTCGAGAAAGCGATCCCGTAGCAGCTTTTGGGGTAGCCTTTGAGCTAGGACCTCCCAAGGTCTGGTTTGGTCCTGTAAGCTGAAAAGATGGAGGTTCTGTAGACCTCGTTATCTGTACATCAGGATCTACAGCTTCAGCTACTGGGGAAGATGATGGGGTCTTTAAGTCCAACTGTCCCATCGTGGTAAGTTTTCTTGAGGTCGGGTCCGGTGTTCCCTACTCAAAAATTTCAAAGACCGAGGGGACCTCCCTTTTTTAGTGGACTCCAATGTCCTTGTGAATGCTCAAACGCTTGATCTCAACCTTCGATGCAAGCCCATATGCTCGGAAGAAGTAGTCACCTAGAAACTGATCGTCCAACGGGCTCTTGACATCGGAGAACTTTTGAAGAGCTTCTACCTCCTTATTACTGAGCTCGATCTAGCTCTTGGATACGTCTGCACATGAAACAGAAGATCGGTAAGCACAGTAACAATAATATACATATATGTGCAAAGTCAGCGAGCAGAAAACATAGTTACCAGGGTAAAGAGAAAAAGAAAAATTTTCAAGGTCGAAAAGAGATGGGCAGGATGCGTAGAACAAGGTAAAGAAGTCCATTTTTTATGAAAACGGAAGCAAGGTCGTTTGGGGTAAGTTGAAATGGGGCCAAAGCAAGGTCGTTTAGAAGATTAATATGATACGGGGGTACAGGAAACCTAAACCCGACCTCTAAATGTTGGCGGCTGATCGCTATAAACTCAGGAGAAGGAAGAGCCGTATGGTCACGAAGAGCCGGCACCATTGCATGGCACCCTGAAAGAAGGTCAAATTTTTGGGTTATTGTAACTAGCTCACTGCAAGGGATATTGGAGTCGTATTGAAAGAAGGGCTCGCGAGCAGGAGAGTCATCTTGCCCTGATGACTCCGGTGCACTTTCACCACTTTGGGAAGTTGCACCTTGAGTATTCCTGACTTGCTGAACATATTCCCCTTCAGAGTCCTCATCACTAGCCCTTACTTGGTTATGGCATCCACGACTTGACATCTACAAAATAAGCAAGAGGATTAGGTCGCTAATAGTAGACCAGACATAGAAGACATAATCTTTATGAATCCATTTTCCTAAGTGTCAAGTCGTGCACCTAGGGGAGCTATCAAGGACAGGAGAGTTTTTGGGTCTGAGCTCATCGAAACCCATAAAATAAAAAATGATGAACTACGAAGTTTTTATAGGTACCCTAAATTCAATCAAACCAAAACGCAACATGCGAGCATGCTTCTAAAGTGATCAAACACGCATTCTATTCAAGTTTTTCAAACTCTCTCACACCAGAAATGCGAAGAATCGCAGAACGGTCAAGCAAAAACAGAAACTAGACTAGAAAAAGCAAAACAACATGCATGCAAAAATAAAAATAGAAGAATCAAGAGTAGATATTCAAACTCACCTTGAGTGCGGCGGAGTTTGGTGGTTCTGGAAAGAAAACGATGAACAGTGGCGGTGGAAGATACAGAGAAACTCGAAAGACAAAAATGCGTTTGATGCTTGAAAATGACAGATAAGAAGAAAATGAAGCGTCTCTATCTCTATACATAGCTGCTGAGCCTTAGCCATTGGATCAGACAGCTGTGTAACAGCCTTAAATTTGACTACGCTGCACGATTCCTGAGATTTTTTCATCATGCACAGTCAGTTGAAAGATGTGTATTAAATGCTTGCGGTGTAAGGCATGCCCTGTAACCGTTGTATGGGGTGATACCACGTGTCCAGGAGATAAAGCAGAATTTGAAAAGGTGGAGTAACTGTTCCCACCAAAGCAGCTCGTACATAAGCTCGTAGCTCCTGGTCCGTGAAATGCACTAAGAGCTAGGGGGCTTGTATTATGGGTGTTTTCACGTTCAAGTCAAATGGGCTGCTGAAAGCCCAAGGGATGAGCCCAATGGTCAAAGGCCCAAAAGGCCCAACACTTTGCTCGCCCATCAGCTCGTCCATTTGATCGCCCATCCGCTCAGCCCTTCGCATATGCTCGTTTATTAGCTCGTCCATGAGCCCGTTTATGAGGTCGATTATGCACTGATTCATCAGATCGTCATCTAGTTCGTTTATCATCTCGATCAATAGCCCGGAATGGGATTGGCTCAGGTGGAGAGCCTTATTTGCTTGTTAGCTTGACAAGGCCTCATTCTCGCTAAAGAGTTCGCTATATTAATCTAGTTGACCTTCTAGAAGCCTGAAGCATCTTAGACAGATAAGAAGTCAACTTTCCTGTTTCGGCCCATTGCTTCAGCCCAACAAAAGGAAGGCCCAGCAGACCTAATAATCCAAAGCAGAAGAACAGCTCGCGAAGACCAAATAACTCTATGCAATACCAAGTCCATAACACATTCACCTTGTGCATCCCTGCTCGTAGGAGCGAGCTTATTTCTGTCACTCCTTTCAGATTACAAGCCAACTATAATCAGAATTGTTAGACCAATTACAGCTTAAGGTGTATCGTACATACCAATCTCGTCAGAAATTATAGTATAGATTAAGGAAATCTCACCTAACCAGCAGGGATTACCGTCTAAACCCATACTTTAGCAAAATTGGCCTAACAAATGTCAGTACCATTAAATGTAATTCATCATTTCAGTTTGACTTATTGTATTTTGTTTTATTATGTATTACTATAGCATCTCCCATTTCTCTATAAATAGGGGAGAAAATTCATTGTAAAAGAAGGAGGGAAACACTTTCATTGAGAGGGTCGTTTCTCTGCCAAAATATAGTGAGAAAAGCAGTGGACGTAGGCATCAATTGAGCTGAACTACTTGAAAAATCCTTGTGTTTGCTGTTTTTCCTCTTACCATCCTCATCTGTTTCCTTTGTATTTGACTAACTACAGTACTGGGCTCAATCGAACTTTAGTTGACTGATATCGAACGTCAACATGATCCAAGATCTATGATGATATAATGAGATCATTGAAAATTCTCATTATAATATATATATATATATAGGGGTCACTTTATGTGCATAAGGTGTATGGCATACACTTAACAAAAAATTGTGTGACTGTTTTTTAAAATATGTGATTATAATTTATTATATGTGAGTATAACTAAATATATGTAATTACGATTAGTAAATATGATCATATTGATCATAATCAGTAAATGTTATCACATTTACTAATTATAATCACATATGTTTAGTTATAATCATATATAATAAATTATAATCATACATTTTAAAATGCAATCACGTATTTTTTTGTCAAATGTATACATACATCGGGTGCGCCTTAGAATGTGCCATAAATATATATATATATATATATTACAAAAAAGGCACATATGTTAACCCATTATCATGTTATTATGATTTCAAATTAATGCTTTTTGCATAAAGAAAAATATTTGTTTGTTGTCTGCTTATAATGACTAAATATTTGTTAGATAAATTGTACGGGTTAAGGAGCTTTAACCACAAATAGATAATATTGATGAATTTACATATAAATGGTTGAATGATTGTTTGCATATTTCTAAGTATTAATTTTAAACTTCTAGTTATATGATCAATTATCATGATTAGGCATATGTTCTGAGGTAAGTATGAAAACCTCACTACTATAAGCATGATTTTATACTCTAAGTCCATTCTATTTGGAATTTTATGTCATTAATTTCTTTCATCTTAGCACATTTCTCTACTCTCACATCACAAATATATCTTACTCAAGAATACCTAACTAAATTGTACATGTCCTTATTGCATACCCCATACTGAGTTGAGATAGGATTGTAACATACTTGAAGATTTATATTAGTTTTGATTCACCTTCTATTACTAATTTATGCTTTTAAAAGGTGATATTACCGCACTATTTGTGAGTTATCATTTTGTTTGAAAATTTTCTCAATCATTGGAAGAAAGTTAAAGCTTCCCAAAAAGGAAAAATGTGTAAAGATATTGTTGTACATAATTAAGATGTAAAACTTCTCCAATAGAGAAGCATGAATTCTTTTTATGAAAAGATTATGAAAAAGCTATTGTTGTATATGATAGACATGTAAAATTTCTCCAAACCAGAAGAATAGAGAAAAGTTTCTATTATACATAATAGATATGTGAAACTTCTCCAATAGAAAAGCATGAATGAAAAGTTATCCTTGTACATAAGGAGGCAACATACTTCCCCATGATGTAAGAAAGAGTGAAAAGTTACATCATACATAAAGAAACGTGATTCACTACTAATAGAATAATTGTATCTAATCCAAATCCTTATATGAAGAATAAATAATCTTCATATAATTGCTGAGTTATCATGTGCTATTTATTAACTCATGTGACTGTTCTTGATGATAAATTTGAGAAACTTAGTGATAAAAATTTATTATTTGATGCATATCTAGAATATGGTTAACCATTTAATTTGAATGATATTGTTTTTGGAAACTGAAAATTAAGATCATACTGATAGTAATGTTTGAGCTATGAATAAATCTATTTTCTCTTTAATAAATAACTCATGGAGTGAGTTCCTAGTCCTCCAAGAGACACGATTCTATAAGAAAATTAAACTTTTTAAAGTGACATAATCACTAGACGTGATAAAAGTTTTTGAAGAAATATAAATCCCTAAAATGACAAAAGTTTTTGAAGGGAAATAAAAAGAGAAAATGTGTATATCTTTAATGAGGTAGAATCATGAAATTAAGAAACTTTTATTAGTGCTTGAAGAAGTACAAAGAATTATGCACTATATAACGTTTTTTTATTCATAACAGAAATGCATAATTATGTAGTAGTCATTGACAACATTTGTTTATATGTAATAGCTACTGAAAGTATAAATAATGGTTATAAATTTGAGTCATGAAGTCATAAGCTTGATTGACCTATAAAATAGAAATAATGGTTATAAACCATACACATTCAGAGGTATGATTGGTTCAAAGTATAAATGATGATTATGAATCACACGAAGTTAGAGGCATGATTCTCACAAATAAAAAGCAACTAAAGCAATGTTGTTCATACGTAATGCAATCAATTGGATATTGCATTTTCAAGATGCAATTCTACAATAACATTATGCTACTAGATAGGATCATTCATATCTTTCCTTATCTTCATCAAATATTGGATTTGATATTATTTTATTTAAAATTAAATTGTATTCAAAGTATATAGTTATGTAGATGACAAGTATTTTTTTGATCTATATAGCTCTTTTTCAAGCAGCTTATGTTTCTCATTCATAACAATTCTATGACGCTCTAAAAAGTAAGACTTTTGCTAAGACAACCTCTATTCACTTCGATTTCAACTTCATAAAACAATGTAGGCATGTTTATGGTTGAGATATATTATTTATCATATTTAAAGTACATTCAGATTTCTCTCACTTGTATCACTCAAGTTGAAGATTTGTTTTGGAAAAATATTATTGTAGAAAGTATCCCATTAGAGTAAGTATCTATTAAGGGGAGCATTCTTTCAGGGGGAGTATATTAAGTCAATATGGACATATGTGCACTGCACTCTTTTTTTTTTCGATAAAATTTATGGTTGAGATATATTATTTATCATATTTAAAGTACATACATATTTCTCTCACTTGTATCACTTAAGTTGAAGATTTGTTTTGGAAGAATATTATCATGGAGAGTATCCCATTAGAGTGAGTACTCCATTAGCGGGAGCATTTTTTCATGGGGAGTATATTAAGCTAATATGGACATGTATGCACTGCACTATATTCTTTTTTCCTTCAATCAGGTTTTGCCCTACTAGATTTTCTTGGTAAGGTTTTTAATGAGGCAGTCAATTTAAGCATGTTCAAACACTATTAGATTTGGAAAATCATTATATATTTTTGTCTTGATCTAGTAGATTATGAAAATATCCTTTGTTTAGGTTTTTATTTAATTAATTTTTTATTAGTAAAAATTAAATATAATATAGGAAAAAATTTATTTAGTTCTTAAAGTTTAAAAAAATATCAGATTTTTAAAACTCTTTTGGAAACAGTTTTTTCTATCCCTAATTTTTTTAAAACTTTTCAAAAAAGTATAAACTATTAAAAAAAATCTAAATTATCAATTAACTAACGGTCAAAGAAGGCGACAAGTTTGGGTAGGAAGGTTATTTTTGACATTTCCCAAAAGAGGATTGGGATTACGACAAATATAAGGCCAATATTAAAATGAATATATATAATAAATAAAATTTAAAAGATAAACAATTAATTAATTAAAATTTAAAAATATGGAAGATCTCCGTTGTCTATGTCTAGGATGGACAATGGAGATTAAAATTAATAATCATGAAAACAAATTCAAAAAAAAAATGAAAATTTGGGTTTGATGTTTAACATTGGGGCAGATGTACCCCGATCTTTAACACAAAAAAAATCCCAAAAAAAAATAAAAAAAAAATTGAAATAAAGAGGGTTTTCATAACAAAATCAATAGAATAAAAAAATCAACAAAATCAATCACCAACCGAAGTAAGAAAAGATTATTAATTTATGTGCGTTCATTTTTTCTTTTAATTTATTTCTTAATTTTTTTTTAAAAAAAAAATTTCTTAACATTTTCCTGTTTTTAAATTGTTGGGTTTAAATTTTTTTTGAAAAAAATTTCATCTGGTTGATATTTTTTTTTTAATTTGTTTTTTTTTTACATATTATTTAATTTTAAAAAATCATATTTAAAAAAAAATCAATAATCATAATATTATACACGTGTCAATTTTTTATTGACCAATTGATATGTAATATTTTAATTTTATTCGGGCAAAACAATCATTTTAGGTGATGAGGGGCAATTGGGTTATTTTTATTTTCTTGTTTGATTTAAGTTGGTTGACGATTTGGGCCTTTTTAAATAGCTTTGAAAAAGTTAGAGATGAAAAAATTATTTTCATAAAAGTTTTAAAAATATGATATTTTTCGAAATCTAAATGACAAATAAATTTTTTCTTACAATATATTTAGGGAGAGTGTTGTATAATGGATAACTATCAATAAATTATATTTAATAAATAATATAAATTAAAGTCGGTCAATAACCCACCTAAACTTTATATATATATATATATATATATATACACGTGTGTGTGTATCGCGGGGGATGGCAGTTGGTGGCGCGCGAGCTCTGGTGATAATAAAAACGCGTGTTTTTTTTCTTCTATTGTCTGTCAATGCTTTGCTTTGGTTCTCTTGTCTCTTTCACTACTAGACTCCTTTACCCATCTTAATTTATAATTTATTTCTTCATTCCGTAACAGGAGACACAATGTTAATAACCAATTGCTTGTTATTTGTTTGTCTTCAATAGACTAAAGTACTGGTCTCAAAATTACGATAATTTTAACATTGAGTGAAACAATGGGAGACGCAGAATATTCGCAGTCAATTGGTACAATTTTGGTATCATTTGTTTGTTTTCCCCGTTTCGAGACAAAAAAATGGGTCCCAAAATAAGGTTACATTTTTAGAGATTTTGTCATATGGTTATAAGATAATGGTTAACAATGGGAGGGAGGTGCACAATACTGATGGCCAAATGGCTATAGAATGATAATACCAAAATATTGGTTCCAAAATGCATTTTAAATGTTTTGCATACTAGTTATGCAATGGTAATTGGTGGATGATCCGTGATGAACACGGCCATACCAACAACACGTCGTCATTACATGCCGAAAGGTTAATAGTAATGATAATAATAAGGAAGACTCCCTAAGGTAGGTGGAAAGATGGAGTTTTGATTAAAAAAAATTTATTTAATTTATTTTAAGTTTTTAAAATTTATTTTAAATGAAATTTAAAAATTAGTACAAAAGATAATTTTGTCTTCCACAATCCATTAATTTTAATAGAGATGGGCTAATGATAGGGGGGTTTTTGTAATGAAACCCAAAGTTGATTTTATCTGTAATTATTTTTAAATTGGATACTAAATTATAATTTACTCATTTTAAAAACTAACGAAAGGGAAATTATCAAATCTCCCTGACTTTTACAATGTTCTCCGTTATACGTACCATACCATCTTTTCTAATATTGATCGAAATCCCCCTCGACTTTTCTACTAATCTTTATTTTCCCCCTTCCTGTTACTATTTCCGCTAAAAGAACCTAATCTAACGTTAGTCATGAAGGGCAAAACAGTAAATACATTGAAAATATAAATTTTTAAATAAAATAATTAAAAAAATAAAAATTTTACATAAAAATAATTAAAAACAAAAGAAAAGTTGTAAATAGAGAGAGAAAAAAAAAAGTTTCTAAAGAATGAAAAATAAAACCATTTTCCCCTATTCAATCTCTCTCATCTCTAAACTCGCCAACTCTTTTGCCTTTAAAATCTCCAAACTCTAGTTTGCAAGAAATTTTTTTGAAACTCAATCAACAATGGTAGACGGTCTCAATCTCAGAGGAATTTAAGACGTCATTATATCATTTGTACATCTTATTTGACAACTAGTTAGTTAGCATATATTGGCTTAGTTGTTACTAATAACTTGAAATAAGAGAGATTTTATTATGATCTTAATGTTTATTTAATTCATTATTATAATAACTTATTTAGATTGATATCGTAAAACACATTATTGGTGTATTTGACACGCCATGTTATTAAATTGGATTTAGTTTAATTGTATAAGGTTGTAATTTACTGATAGATCATGTATTTGGTGATTTGTAATATCATATTATATTAAGTTGGGTGATGGTTGACCCATATCCATATCTTGTATTTTAATATAACAAATATGGTACTTAAACTTTTGATCTTTTAGAGTCAAAGGAGTAGCTTAATCACTCATATTAAAGAATGATAGTTGTATTGTATTATATTTTTTAATAATGAAAATAATAATACGCTAATATAATTATTTCAGTTTCTCAATTATCAACCGTTAGATTTATTTAATTTCATTTGTTTTGACCTAGTCAACACTTAATTATCTTTAATTAATGGTTCACATTCATTACACTAACGTAGAGTTGAAAACTATTATACATTAGTTTTTTTTTTCTTCTCAGTACGTACTAATATAATTAACCTCACTGTTGAACTGAGACAATAAAAACCTATTTCATATATATATATATATTTATATATAACGTTTTATAAATTTAATAACTTCTAAATAAATAATTACGAGTAATATAATAAACTTCAGCAAATATATATTTAATATTTTCTTGTCTTTATATTATATGTAAAAGCTTTTATCTATATTTATTTGATGGGAATATATATTCAATACTTTATTGTCTTTCTATTATACATAAAAAATAATGCTACACTTCTAAAAAATTTGCCCAAAAATTTTAGTCAAATAATGTGACAAACTGATTTATAATTATCATATTAATTTTGAGATGATATATTGATAATGTGATAATTAAACATAAGTTTGTCATATCATTTAAATAATGAATTTAAATAAATTTTTAAATAATGTAACATTATTCATAT
Organism: Dimocarpus longan; assembly: GCA_022984855.1. Classification (NCBI taxonomy): domain Eukaryota; kingdom Viridiplantae; phylum Streptophyta; class Magnoliopsida; order Sapindales; family Sapindaceae; genus Dimocarpus; species Dimocarpus longan. The sequence goes on from CM041026.1 coordinate 4,910,951, forward strand.
TTATTTGATGGCAATATTTTGTCTTGATACAAGTTTATGATGTTTATTACATGCAAATTAGATTTTTATGTAAACGAGATCATATTATGTGTCAATTTGAATAAAAATGTTCAAGATATATCTCTAAAATAATCAATTTTTTATTGTCATCTAAACAAGTACATTTCAATGAACTTTTTTACAGTCAAACAAGATTATGGGTCCCAAAATAATGGTAAGAGTGGCTATGTTTACATCCCTCTAAAATTATTTACATCCCAAACTATAATTATTTTCCAAATTTTCCAACACTGTCCTTTAATATCATTTATTGGAAACAATTAAAGTAATTATAAATATTTTTCATCATATTAGTATCACATACAATATTTTCTGCATCTTCGTAAATATGTATAATATATTTATAAACTATTTCATCAACCATAAAAGAAAGCCCCAACAATTTTTCCCTTGCCAGGCATGGACATTCCAACCCACTTCTTGCACCAAAGATTTCTTTGCATCTCCTGGTCTCTTTGTATTCTATGCTCTTTAATTCCATCTTTTTAGTTTCAAAAAAAAAAAAAAATCCATCTTTTTCTTTTATCTCTTTATTTCATTTTTGTCATATTAATGGTTTATGCATGTATACATGTATGTTTATCTTGATTTTGATATATATATATATATTTTATATATATATATAAAAGGACTGACATAATCTAGGATGCAGGCAAAAGTGGCTGCAGTCAGCATGGAGGTGGAGGAAGGGGATGAAGGGAGTGGTGGAGGTAGCAATAGAGGAGGAAGGTTGTCTAGTAGAAGAGGACAGACTGTGGAGATAAGTGGTGAAACTTGGGATCAAGAACATCAAAATCTGATGATATCAGTGATAGAGGAGAACATGACGATGATGATGGAGGTGTTGACGTCATGGTGGAGATTGAAAAAAATAAAAAAGAATATAATGGTAATATATGGGGTGTGATTATAAACTTTTAACATAAAAAAAAAAAAAAAAAAAAAAACAATTAATGTGGTGAATATGTAAAAGGCGGTGCAAAATGATTTGTTAAAGGGATTTTTTTTTTTTTTTTTTTTTTTTGTGTTCTCCAGCACCATAAAGGTATGAGTTTGGAAAATAACGTTGTAAAACTGAATTGAGTTTTTGTTGCACTCCCATGAATTGTTCTACATACAAATAGCTTGTACAGAGATAATAGTTAACGGAAATAGTTTCCATGAACTGTTGTCTCTACGCGAATCATTAGTTTATGGAAACAATTTGCGGGAGTGCTAAAAAATTTTAATTGAATTTTTCAATATTATTTTTTGTACTCATTTTTTTTTTCTTTTTTGATGCTATTTGCTTAAATTTTCTCGTGCCATATATAGCCACTTTAATGGTAAATTTTGGAGAACTGGGAAGACAACAGTAGATACACAATATGGGTAGTCAAATGGTTTTTTTTTTTTATTAAATTTTTTTTATTCCAAAACATTCGTTGCACGTGCATGATAAAGGTTTAAAAAAGAGATTACCCTTAAAATACAAATATTATAGAGACAGCTTTATTGCCACCCTGAATATTTCTCTCCACACCAAAAATTTATGAAAATGTATTATTCCTTATTTTATATATATACATATATATATATTATTTATTGACGTGAGAAATTAGTTAACGAGATTCTTGAAGTCAAAGACTGCAAATTAATGAAAAATAGAACAAAAGCAAGAGAATAGAGACAAAAAGGAAGAGATTAGACGCAGATTTTACGTGGTTTGGTAAAGGGGAAGACCTACGTCCATGACACCGACTCCGATTAGGGGCTGCAATCACTGTTATTACTATATTTTCTGGGTACACAGAGAGAGAGAGAAGAGAGAGAGTAGAAAAAACCATCCCCATTTACTATGATTTTGCTCCTATTTATAGAGAGGGGGAGGTGCTACAGTAATAGTAAAGCATTAAATGCATGTTATAATTTTCAAAGCTTTTTGTCAAAATGTCTGAGTCTTCTAACACTACCTATGCTGCAGTGGTTGAGTAAATCAAGCTGCCACTGATTGGAATAGTTAGTCGTGCACGTCACGCTATCGCGCGAGCTGGAGCTCATCCAAAACAAGCTCATGAGGTTGTTTTGGGCGAGCTGATGAGCTGATGCCTGCGAGCTGGGAGCTGAGAGCTGGAAGCTGAGCGTTCTGAGAGTTGAGAGCTAGTAGCTGAGCGTCCTGGGAACTAAGAGCTGGGAGTTGAGCGTCTTGGGAGCTAAGAGCTGCTGAAGGAGTTCACGAGAGGAGCTAGTGAGTTGCTGATGGAGCTCACGGGAGGAGTTGGTGAGCTGTTGGAGGAGCTCACGCTAACCAATTAGGCTTCTGCCTGTTAGGCTTATTCATTGGATCATCTTTGTTGGGCCTTCGGGCTTTTACCAACCTATTTGATGCAGCCCATAAATACACACAACATTATTCGTAATGTATCCTAACATAAAATTATTTAAAACCCCTCTTCTTCTTCTTGGCCGATGTTCCATCATTAGTAAATTTAAGTTCTGTTTGCAACATCACAATCTAAGATATATATTATTCATACTATCGCACTAATTATAAAGAAATCACATTTTGTCTGAACATCATATTAACAAAGCCAAGTTCCAATGCGCATTGCGGAAATTAAAAAACCACTGCAGAAACTTTTTCATTCTTTTAAAGTGAAAAGGACCCAAAATAACATAAAAAATATCTGTTGATATGTTTAACTATTACCAAATAACTTATTTGAGTTTATTAGCACCTGTTTTGATGAATGGATAATAATACCCCTCATTTAAAAAAAAAAAATGAAAACTAGTATTTACATGATGGGCACCCGTACGTCATGTGATCGGCCACACGGTCCTTTGATTGGCGAGCAGCCCAGCCCCGATGAAACCATTGAAAACAAAATCATCACTAGCGTCATGGACACACCAAAAAGCCACACACACGCCCCACACACACAAGCACACACGCATATATATCTGTGTGTGTGTTTAAATAAGATACAAATACATCTTGGTGCAATGAAGACTTTTCCAAGAACCAGACGCATGTTTAAGCTTAAACTAATAAAAATAATATGTGGTCTGCAAATTTTGACAAGTAAACAAATGAAAAGAGTTCTTTCATCAACCATAACTCAATTATTTTGTCGTTTGGCATACCAATGATATATAACATGATTTTGTATCAGCAAACTCTGATTCTAATTAGTTCAGTAAACATATAATATTCAAAAATGTTAATAGGATTTTAATGATTTGATTATGTCGTTGAAAAAGAAAGAAAATGCTATTTACTCTATAAAATACACAAAAACTTGCTATATTTATCAAAGATAATTAATTACATGCACCACCAATTACATGCTCTGTTTTTTACAATAAAAACAGACCATGTAATATGCAAAAATGTTAATAGTATTTTAATGATTTGATTATGTCATTGAAAAAGAAAGAAAATGTTATTTACGCTATTAAATAAGCCCACAAAAACTTATTATATTTACCAAGATTATTAATCACATGGACCACCAATTACATGCTCTTTTTTTGACAATTGAAGAACTGTGTGGCAGATATATTTACCAAGATTATTAATTGCATGCACCACCAATTACATGCTCTGTTTTTTACAACAAAAACAAAGCCTGTATTTGAAGAACCGAGTGGCTGATATATTTACCAAGATTATTAATTACATGCACCACCAATTATATGCTCTGTTTATTGAAGAACGATGTGGTTACGAAGCACAGATGATATAAGTTTTATATATAAATATATATAATTTATATTATTAGTGTCCCGTAACCATATGATTATATATATTATATATATAGGGAATATATATATATATATATATAGAGAGGTTATCTTCGGTACATATAGGGTATGTGTACATTTGACAAAAAAATTCAATGATTGCAATCATTTTAAAATTATTGATTGTTATTATATCATTATTATATCTGATTAAAACTAAACATATTTGATTACAAACAGTAAATGTGATTAACAATACCATATTTATTGATATATATATATATATATGTATGTATATATAGATATAATGTTTCTACTATCAGTACTATTTAATTTTAAAAAGTAAGAATAAATAATTAAATTCATCTATTATATTCTCTCACCTAAAACAAATTATCTCTTATATTTAATTCAAATGCAATGACTAAATTTGATTGATTCATTCTAATCTTTCAAAGTTAGAAGATACTGATGGTAAAAACACCATATACACACACACACACACACATACATACATACAAATATACATAAATATATACACTTATACATATATATATGAGTGTATGTATGTATTTCAAACCCTCAGCCTCACTTTCTCTCTATGTGTCCTTTTTGCTCTGTCTCCTTTCTCCTCTCTCATCTCTCATCTCTCTCTAAAATCGTTATCGTCATCACTGTTAAAGTGAGACATCGCCTCACCGTCGCCTCTTTGACGTCATCAACTGTCACCGTCGCTGAAATTGAAGCAAATCTCTCTAAAATGACCGAGGTTGACATGGAGAGGTTCTAGTGGCGCCTGTGGCGGTCGAGTGACGACGAGGATGAGCGACGGCATTGCGGCAACCGGTGACAGGTAAGCAAGCCGATTTGGGTTCGGTTAAGGGTTGGGGTTTGGTCTTAGTGTGGTGAACTGGTGTTAGGGTTCGGGGTGGGGATTTGGTGTGGTGACTGGTGAATGATTGGGGTTTATTGTTGAAGTTTGGTTGGGAGATTGATGTGGTGTAGGAGATTGTTGAACTGGTGACTGGTTTTTTGAAGTTTTGTTGTGAGTTTGGTGACCAAGTTTCAAGATAAATCTGTTCAGTTTGGTCGCCGAGTTGGACCGAATTGGTAAGTGCTCGGTCAAACTTGGTCCAGCGCGGTGAATACTCGTTTTCAGCGAGTACAGCCACCGATCTGAGGTTCTCAGATCGGATGTCGGCCGAGCGACGATTTCTAAACTAGAAATCGGCTAACTTGACCGAGTTTTTAAACAATGATTTTAATAGAGATTGGCTAATGATAGGGGGGTTTTTGTAATTAAATCCAAAGTTGATTTTGTCTGTAATTATTTTTAATTGGATATTAAATTGTAATTTACTCTTTCTAAAGACTAACTAAAGGGAAATTTTCAAATCTCCCTAACTTTTACAATGTTCTCCATTCTACGTAGGGGTGACAATATGGGTCACGACACGATGGGTCGACACGAATTCGCAAAAAATAAATGGGTATGAGTTTGAGTTAAACGAATTCGTGTCGTAATCGTGTCAACCCGTTTATTAAACAAATCGAATTGGGTTTGCTTAAACAAAATGCGGGTTGACACGATTAGATTAGGGGTTAAAATATAATATTAACATATTATAAGGGTTTATATGTAATTATGCATTTTTATATATAAACACTTAACAAACCCTTAACCATTTCAAAGTCATTTTCAATTTTTTGCAGCTCCTCATTTTCGGCGGCCTCTCCCACAGTCTCACCCTCACCCCAACGCCGACACCACACCACTAAATCCACATATTCTTTCTCAGACTCTCACGGTCGTCGCGTCTCCTGCATCTCCCCTACGGTCGTCATCGTCGTCTCTTCTCCCCCTCTCCCCTACGTCTTCATCTCCTCTCCCTTTCTCCCCCATGGTCGTCGTCCCCTCTTCCCCACGTCGTCGTCTCCTCTCCCCCTTTTCTCCATGGTTGTCGTTCCCTTTCCCTCCCTCCCCCACAGTCGCCGTCCTCTCTCTTCCTCTCCTTTACTATCGCTGTTTCTCCTCTCTTCCCCACGTTGTTGTCCCCTCTCCCCTATGGTCCCCGTCCCCTTTCTCTCCCCCACAGTCGTCGTCCCCTCTTCCCTTCTTCTTCACCGTCCCCTTCTCCTCTTCCCCTCACTGTCGCCGTCTCCTCTCCCCTTCTCCTTCACGATTCCCTTCCCCTCACAATCACTGCTCCTTTCATTTAAAATTTTTGATTTTTCACTTTTTGAGGGATTATATAACTGCACTTTTGTTTAAATTGAGTATGATTTGTTCATGTTTGTTGCGTTTAAGAAATAAATGATTGATTTTGATAAAGTTTTATTTGATATGGATGACAATTATTGTGAAAGTTTTGGTTTTGTTTTTGTTGGTTTATGGGATGTTGAAATGTGTTGAGAGTTGAGACTAATTGAAACGAATTAAACGGATTACATTCGAATTAAACGGGTTACGGGTTAAACGAATAAAATGAATTAAACGGGTTATAGGTTAAACGAATTAAATAGGTTAAACGAATTAAACGAGCGAAACGAATTAAACGAATTAACGGGTTGACAGGTTAATAGGTTTGGATCATTTATGATCCAAATAATAAATGAATAATCGTGTCGTGTTGTGTGGATTCGTTTATAAATGAACTCGTGTCGAATCCAAAAATGTTGACCCGTTTCTTAAACGAATTCGTGTCGAATTAATTGAATTCATAAACAAATCGAATCGAATTCGGCTCAACCCGACACGCCAACCCTTTTTGCCACCCCTAATTCTAGTGCCATACCATCTTTTCTAATATTGATTGAAATCCCCCTTGACTTTTCTAGTAATCTTTATTTTCCCCCTTCCTGTTACTATTTCAGCTAAAAGAACCTAATCTAACGTTAGTCATGAAGGGCAAAACAGTAAATGCATGGAAAATATAAAATTTTAAATAAAATAATTAAAAAATAAAACTTTTACGTAAAAATAATTAAAAACAAAAGAAAACTTGTAAATAGAGAAAGAAAAAAAAAAGTTTCTAAAGAATGAAAAATAAAACCATTTTCCCCTATTCATTGAATAGATCTTTATGACTGTATTTTGTTTATTAGAGGTCAATTTTATAATCCAAATTGGAGTGTTTATGGGCTTAGGTTACTCTGTGTTATTGTGATAAGTTAATGTGTACACCCACATACACATTCACGTTTATGTGCATGCACAGATAAGAGAAGTCAGCTGTGCATGCACACTTACTCATTTATGGCTTGATGACTCTTCATTGATTTGGATTACTTGCCTTGAACGACTCAATTAGAACTAGACAAGTCAGTTTGTCAACTAGAATTTCTTTTGTTCCTTATGATTTTTGGATTTGCATTAAGGATTTTTCTTTGGTTGGACTAACACTGGCTAACAGCATTCTTATTATTACTATATATGCTTTTCATTGATTACAACTTTTTTAAGCGATATACCTGAATAAAAGAACGCGCGGACATAGTACATATTATTGAAATTCCATTAAACTACCCTTGGATTTTGGCTAGTCAATGTACTTGTGTTTCTTTTCTAATCCAGGCAATACGTATTGCTTATGGCGGAAACAGAGATTTTCGTCGAGTGGTAACACTTGATGGTGCACTTTTTGAAAAATCTGGTACAATGAGTGGTGGGGGAAGTAAGCCACGAGGTGGTAAGATGGGGACGTCTATTCGATCTGCTAGTGTGTCTGCTGAAACTATTACCAGTGCTGAGAAGGAACTCTCTGCTATGGTTAATACACTAAATAGCATTCGTCAACGAATTGCTGATGCAGTGAAGCGTTACCAAGCCTTAGAAAATGTAATAAAACGCTTGGAGATGGAATTAGCTAAAAGCCAGAAAGAGGTATTAAGTTTTTTTGTTGCATTGGATTTTTTGTAGTGTTATGTATTAAGTGGAAATTGATGCAATGTTATTTTTCCATCAAACAGATTGAAAGTTTAAATTCAGAACACGGCTATCTTGAGAAACAACTTGATTCCTTGGAGGCTGCTTCACAACCACAGACAGATGAAATAGATAGGCTTAAGGAACTCAAAAAAATTAGTTCTGTAGAAGAAAAAGAAATTGATAAACTTACACAGGGTTCTAAAAAGCTGAAAGAGAAGGTGGGTACGGGCAATTGCAGAATCAAGGACATGGAGAACTCTATCAGTTTTAGCTACATGATGTCTTTTTAATATGTATTTTATTATATATTATGTCAATTGTAGGCTGTGGAGCTTCAGAGTAAAATAGAAAATGCTGGGGGTGAAAAATTGAAAGCACAGAAGTTGAAGGTCGATAAGATTCAGTCTGTAAGTTATGCACCGCTTTGAACACTTCAAATTTGCATCATGTGGTGCATTTGTTAATTCATGCTACCCACTCAGGATATTGACAAAAATAGCACTGAGATCAACCGTCACAAAGTTCAAATAGAGACAGGACAAAAAATGATAAAGAAGTTGACAAAGGGGATTGAGGACTCCAAGAAAGAGAAAGAACGACTTATCGAGGAGAAGGAAAAAATGCTAAATGTTTTTAAAGAAATAGAAAAGAAGGCATTTACTGTTCAAGAGAATTACAACAATACACAGAAGGTTTGATGTTTTAGTTGTTTTGTTATAGATATGCAATTGTTTTGGTTGTATTGCAGTTGATTGATCAACACAAAGAGGTGCTGGATAAAGCAAAAGATGAATATGAAAAATTGAGAAAACTGTGGATGAGTTGCGAGCATCAGAGGTACAATTTGAATAGATACATAGATGGAAAACTTATACCATAAATTAACTAAAGAAATAAGAATAGCAAGGAAAGAGAGTTAGAAAAGATAGAGGGAATTTGTAAACAATTTTATTTAACTAAGTCTGCGCAACAATGAAAATTAGGCCACTATTTATAGTGGCCAAATATAAAAGGAAAAATTTCAAAAACTAAACAAATAAGAAAAGTTCCCAAAAAATCCCTAAAATCCCACTCAATCAATCAATCACAATCCCTAGAATCCTTTGAGTTGACTCAATCAAAATCCCTTAAATCACTAATCAATCACAATTCCTAAAATCCATTTAGTTGACTCAATCAAAATCCCTTAAATCACTAATCAATCACAATCCCTAAGATCCCTTTAGTTGACTCAATCAAAATCCCAAGAATCCATAATCAATCAATCAATTATGTATCTTCCTTCTTCTAGCATAGGTGTGGAGCTTAGGGTGTTCTACATCATTCCCCTCGAGTTGAAAAGGACTCGACTTCGACGAGTGGTGTTGCAAATAAGAATCCAAGCGAGAAGGATCCAAACGTTGCAAGTCTTCCTCAGAAACCCAAGAGTCATCTATATTTGGACGGTTTCGCCAACGGATCAGAAATCGTCGAAAGCCACCATTAGGCGAGGTCACGTACTCATGACCTAAAATGTCTTCTACAGCTTCACCAACCATTAGTAGAGATAATGGAGGAGGCGGAGTTCTAGCCGGAGTCATACCCGAAGCAAAATCAGGAGAAACAACTGGAGGCTCAAAAGTGCCTTGGTAAGGAAACAAATCTGCTATATTAAACACTGGACTGATAGTCAAATTTGGAGGTAATTCAATTAAGTAAGCATTAGAGCCAAGCCTTTTGAGAATGCGAAAAGGCCCCATGGCACGGGCTTGTAATTTCTTTTTTGATTGCTTAGGAAATTGTTCTGGACAAATACGAACCATCATATAATCATCCACATTAAATTCCAATGGTCTACGATGTGCATCGGTAGCTAGTTTATAGTTTTCATTACTTAGAGTAATTTTTCGTTTAATCTTATCATGTAGGTCATGCATATGTTGGGCAAAATCAGTGGCAAATTCAGAAGGGCGAGAGGGGCAATGAAGGAACCAGGTCAATAGGCTGACGGGGTGCAATGCCATAAACAATCATAAAAGGACTTTTACCAGTGGTTCGATGGACAACATTGTTATATGCAAATTCTACCATTGGAAGGTATAAATCCTAAGTGCCCGGCTTATTACCTACCAAGCAACGCAATAAGTCTCCTAAACTCTGGTTAACAACCTCTGTTTGACCATTTGTCCGAGGGTGAAAGGCCGAAGAAAATTTTAAGGTAGTTCCAAAGAGTTTCCACAATGTCTTCTAAAAATAGCTTACAAACCTAACGTTCTTATCAGAAACTATGGTGACTGGTAAACCATGCAACCGGACAATTTCTTTGAAAAACAACTTCACAACATGCGAGGTATCTGTAGTCCTAGCACAGGGAATGAAATAGGCCATTTTAAAGAACCTATCAACCACAACTAGTACAGAGTCTAGACCTTGAGCTATCCTAGGTAAACCCAAAACAAAATCCATGCTCAAATCTCTCCATGGGGCGTGGGGAACTGGTAAAGGGGTATACAACCCGGTATTTCATTTCTTGGCTTTAGCTAGGTGGCACGTCCAACATTGAGAGACAATTCGGGCGATATCTCATTTCAAAGAGGGCCAATAGAACCTATCATCAACTAAGGCTATAGTTTTATCTCTATCGAAATGCCCAGCTAACCCTCCTGCATGCATCTCCCAAACTATAAAATCCCTAAGAGAGATGCGAGGAATACATAGGTGCACTCTTTTAAAGAGATACCCATCTCGAATGAGGAAGCCTTCATGGTCACGATTAGGCCCTTTTGAAACATCTTGAAAGATGATCCCAAAATCAGGACATATGAAATACTCAGCTTTAATCCTATCAAATCCTATGACTTGGATGCTCAAGGTTAGAAGTATGATGGTAACTCGACTAAGGGCATCAGCGACTTTGTTATCCTCACTTGGGCGATGTCTAATGACAAAATTGAACATTTGAAGAAACTCCACCCATGAGACATGTCTATGATTCAGGTTCTTTTGGGATTGAAGGTACTTAAAGCTTGGTGGTCAGAGTATAGGACAAATTCATTTGGTAAGAGATAGTACTACCAATGATGAAATGCTTTAACAATAGCATAGAACTCCTTATCATAAGTGGAATACTTCTGTTTGGCTTCAATGAGTTTCTCACTAAAGAAAGTTATAGGGTGCCCTTCTTGACTTAGAACCCTTCATATTCCTACATCTGAAGCATCACAGGCAACCTTAAAAATCTTAGAAAAATATGGATGACTCAACACAGGTGCCTCAGTCATTTTTCTTTTAATTTCTTCTAGGGCTTTAGTGGCTGCGGGAGTACAATGAAATTCTCCTTTTCTCATGCAATTTGTAATTGGAGCCATGATGGTGCTAAATCCCCTAATGAATCTCTTATAAAAGGTTGCTAACCCATGAAAGTTTCTAACCTCAGTTAAAGTTCTAGGTATGGGCCAATCTCTAATTGACTGCACCTTTTCGGGGTCAGCTATGATTCCTTGGGAAGAAATAATGAAACCTAAGAAAAGAACTTTAGTTTGCATGAATGAACATTTTTTAAGGTTGACAAACATTTTTTTTTGTTCTTAAGGTGTGAAAAATCTACCTAATATGATCAAGGTGGTCTTCCCTAGTTTTGTTGCATATGAGGATGTCATCAAAGTACACCATTAAGAATTTTCCTATGAAATGTTGTAATATATGGTTCATCATCCTCATAAAAGTACTAGAGGCATTAGACATGCTAAAAGGCATCACTAACCACTCATACAGTCCATCGGGAGACTTAAAAGTAGTTTTCCACTCATCATCGGGCCTAATCCTAATCTCATGGTACCCATTTCTTAAATCAATATTGGAAAACCATTGCGATCCTGCCAATTCATCTAAATGTCCTCTAACCTAGGAATGGGAAATCTATATTGGATGGTGATTTTGTTTATGGCTCGACTATCAACACACATTCTCCAAGATCCGTCTTTCTTAGGGGTGAGTAAAACAGGGACGACACAAGGACTAAGGCTAGGACGTATGAATCCTTTTTCCAAAAGGTCTCCGATTTGCCTCTTCAATTTAGCATGCTCGGTAGGGTTCATTCTATAGTGGGGGAGATTCGGGAGTTGAGCCCCTGGCACTAAGTCTATAGCATGCTGGATTTCTCTCATAAGTGACAACTCATTTGGTAAGTCATCTAGTGCAATGTCTCTAAACTCTTTTAATAGGTTACTCACTATCGATGGATGATCTAAACTAGGATCTAGGGGCTCTGGATGACTTTCCTTAACCATTAAGGCATACATAACCCCTATCTCTTGTGAGTCTCGTTCAAAGTCCTTAGGAGCTAGAATATGAAGGGTTGGTTTGGTAGTTCCACTAGGAGGTAGGTTTTGGGAAGAGTTCCCATTGGGGCGAGGAGTGCCTACATCATCAGGTTTGGCAGGTCATAAGACAATCAGTTTACTCTTATGGATAAAGACATGGGTATTGTTCCTACCAAAACTCTTGACATCATAGTCATACAACCAAGGTCTACCCAATTGGACATGAGCGATATCTATGCGTAGAACATCACAATATATTTTCTCAAGGCAAGATCCTAGTTTAACTGGCATTAGACATCTCTCAGAAACTGGTAAGGACGTCGATCTACCCAAGCGAACCTAAAAGGATGTGGATGAGGTTCTGGTTTAAGTTGAAACCTAGTTACAATAGATTTGGACATGACATTCATGGTACTACCCACATTAATCATTAACTTGCAAATCTTATCATTGCAATGGATGTAAGTATGAAAAATACTCGTTTTTTTCCATGCATTTGGATCAGTAACGGTGGATAACATGCATCTAACTACTTCTAAATGAGTATCATTTTCTCCTAATCCCTCTCCTAAATCTAATTCATCGGACTCCTCCATAGGAATTGGGTCAACGAATTCTTCCTTATCATCACCTAACAAGGGATCTATAGAATCAGCCTTTGTAACCAAAGTTCGTTTAGGGCAACGAAAGGCTATGTGTCCCTTAGCATGATAATGACAAAATTCTATTTGGGAGTTATTAGGACGTGAACTAGATGAAGTTGGCCAAGACTCATTGGTTGTATTAAACTGAGAAGTGGAGTTAACATTTGGCTTTATCATATTTGGGGCTTGGGAAGTGAAAGGTTGGGAGTTAGATGTGGTTCGTGAGGGTCGACTACTAAAGTTTTGAGAAGTGACTCGTCTAGGGTTAGTCCAACGAAGGTATTTCTTAACTTCTAGGGCTCTATGGTAAGCTTCTTCCAAAGTTCTAAAAGGTAGTCGCTCTACCTCATGTTTAATATCTACTCTCAACCCATTCACAAACCTAGCTACCACCAATCTAGGTTCCTCACGAAGCTCACACCTTAACTTGAGTTCATCAAATCGATTAAGGTATTCGGTAACACTAGAAGATGCTTGCTTAAGGTTTAGTAATTGGTCTACTAATTCACCCTTATGGAAAGAAGGTAAGTATTTTTCTTTTAACTTGAGTTTCATTTTTGCCCACAAGGTTATAGGGTCCAAATCTAGTTGATCATATTGGTGTTGGATTGAGTTCCAATACAATTTTGCTCTACCGGTCAACCTAACCTTAGCGAAACAGACTTTGTAGGGATCTCTAATGTCATACCACTCAAAATAGTCTTCTAAGGCTGATAACCAGTCTAGGAAAACATTAGGATCTACCCCTCCTTCAAAAACGGGAGCTTTAAGCTTGACACGCCTAGTAGGGTCATTGGCCTCATAGTATGGGTAGCGCGGGCGTCTAGGATCTTCGAAAGATTCCTCATCTAACTCTGCATTCCTATACTGACGCCTAAAAGGTTGAGTGGCCCTATGGTTTTCAAAAGTGTCACTCCTATACCGACGACCCTCAAAATTGTCTCCTCTAATGGATTGTTCAGTGTCTCTCTCAAATGTCTTATTTCCTACTACCTTAAAATGTTCTCTTCCTAGAGTATGAGTTTGAGGTAGTAATTCGTCCCTAGGGGTTGGTAATACACCAAGAGAATTGTTTCTAGCTGGGTAGTTTTCCTTACGAGCTACGTACGAACCAGATACTTGGGCCATTGTGGAGTTTTCAAGAGGTTCCATAGGTTGTTTTCCCAGGAGTTTAGAGGTAATAAACGTTACTTGGGACTTAAGCTCAGACATTTCGAATGTGATGTGGTCAACTTTAGTCTCAAGGTTAATAACTCGGTTGTTAAGGTTTGTGTTTGAGGCTTCTGATGTATCTGGCATTTTTTTTTTTAATTAGAAAAGAAAAAACTAAATTCCTCTATCGAATAAAAATTAAAACTAAAAGCGATGCACATAAACCACTAAATTAATGAAATGTTTATATAAGGATTTTTTTTTTTAATTTTTTATTTTAGAGGCAAAGATCTAATGCAAACTATACAAATAACCAACCAAAATTAACGAAGCACAGTGATTATAGCAGAGTTGTTGAGTAACCTGGATCCGATTAAAATTTTTCTTTGATGATGGAAAATTTGAGAAAGATCCTCCAATTGTTTGATATTTGCCACATGACCCAGAATTTTGAGATATAGCAAAATACCTCTCAAAACCGTTTGTTGCTTCGATCGGCAGCGAGAACTTTGGTGGATGTCATGGCAGAAGAGGTGGCACTGTGTGACTAGACCAGAAAACAGTAGCTAGTGGTGATTATTGGAAGAGGTGTTTGGGGTGTGTTTAGTAGGGTTATGGGGTTTATTTGGCAAGGTGTTGTGGGCTGTTTGGTGGGTGTGTTTACTGGAAGTGTTGTAGCAGTATTTTGAAACTATAATGGTAGTGTGGAAGTGTGGAATCAGGCTCTGATACCAAAATGATGGAAAACTTATACCAGAAATTAACTAAAGAAATAAGAATAGCAAGGAAAGAGAGCTAGAAAAGATGGAGGGAATTTGTAAACAATTTTATTTAACCAAGTCTGTGCAACAATGAAAATTAGGCCACTATTTATAGTGATCAAATACAAAAGGAAAAATTTCAAAAACTAAGGAAATAAGAAAAGTTCCCAAAAAATCCCTAAAATCCCACTCAATCAATCAATCACAATCCCTAGAATCCCTTGAGTTGACTCAATCAAAATCCCTTAAATCACTAATCAATCACAATCCCTAAAATCCCTTTAGTTGACTCAATCAAAATCCCAAGAATCCATAATCAATCAATCAATTATGTCTCTTCCTTCTTCTAGCATAGATGTGGAGCTTAGGGTGTTCTACATCATACATGAATAATTGTCTGATCCTTTATCTATAGCATCATATTAACATGTTATCTATAGCACAGGTTGATGCTGACTACAGATTACAAGACATGAAAAAACTATACAAGGAGCTGGAAATGAAGGGGAAGGGTTATAGGAAGCGACTTGATGAGTTGCAAGTTGCTCTGACGAAGCATTTGGAACAGTATGTTTTTATAATGGAAATTCTTTAGAATTAGGATATACGTATGACTTTAAATCATGCTTGTGTTGTATGTTATTTATTAAAGAATTCAGAAAGATCTAATGGACCCTGAAAAGCTGCAAGTGACCCTTACTGATGAGACTTTAACTGAATCATGT
The DNA here is from genome assembly GCA_022984855.1 of Dimocarpus longan. Taxonomy (NCBI): domain Eukaryota; kingdom Viridiplantae; phylum Streptophyta; class Magnoliopsida; order Sapindales; family Sapindaceae; genus Dimocarpus; species Dimocarpus longan. Next base: position 4,926,248 of record CM041026.1, read on the forward strand.
GACTTGAAAAGGGCCTTTGAAATGGTGGCGTTATTGGAAGCACAACTGAAAGAAATGAATCCAAATCTTGATTCAATCTCAGAGTATAAATTCCACTTGCTCATTACATGCTCATTGTGATTTTTATTCTGCAGTGTGTACTTTTACCAAAACTATTTTGTTGTTACAGTTATCAGAAAAAGGTGGCATTGTATAATGAACGAGTTGATGATCTTACCACGGTAACTCAACAGCGTGACGACATAAAGAAACAGTACGATGAATTAAGAAAGAGAAGGCATGGATTTCCTTGAATAGTATATGCACTTTTTCCTCTCCAATTTTCTCGTTCCAAATTAGTCATGTACATCTGAAATGTGTTATGATTTCACTTTTAGGTTGGATGAATTTATGGCTGGATTTAATGCGATATCATTAAAGTTGAAGGAAATGTATCAGGTTTGTGAACTTGTGACAGTTGCTAGAAATTGGAGAACTCCACTTTGATTTTGCTTGATTCTTTCTTGCAAATTTGCATGCAATTAGTTAGCTATGTTCATATTTTATGGAGCTAGACTTAACATTCAGGTTTAGTTCATGTCAGTATGTTATCTAATTTCCCTTCTCTCTTTTATGCAATGAGCTTGTAGATGATCACGCTGGGAGGGGATGCAGAACTTGAGCTGGTGGACTCTCTGGATCCTTTCTCTGAGGGTGTTATTTTTAGTGTCAGATCGCCAAAGAAGAGCTGGAAGAATATTGCAAACCTATCTGGTGGTGAAAAGGTATCTGTGAAGTAGTTTCCTTTATTCATTTATTTAGCTGCTTTTTCCTCCTATATTTTACTCATTCATTATAACATTTGTATTATTATAAACTTTTTTGACTCTCAGCTCATTAGCTCTTGTTTTTGCACTTCATCACTACAAGCCTACCCCACTTTATGTAATGGATGAAATTGATGCTGCTCTAGGTACTTCTGCAGAGTGATGAACTTTAGTTTTTGGTTTCTTCAAATTGTCTTTATCTTTTTTATTTTTATTTTCCTTACTTTGACGATTCATATGTTGGAAATTAAACATGATTTGTATTCTTGGAGATTCATGAATCTTGGAAAATATTAATGTCACATTCATCTTATTTAGTGTGTTCACACATTTAGGAAATTCATGTATTTAGATGATGAATATATTTATGAAATACATATGTTTATGAGGTACATGTATTTGTAAATACATTGCATATGTGAGTTCAATGTATGCATGAGTAGATTCATTGTGAATTATGAGAGGAGTCCTATATAAACCTAGGTGGTGTAGGCATTTGAGTAAGAGTGAGGAAACTTGAAAAAGAGTGAGTAGTGGTGAGAAATAAGTTTGTATCAAGTAGAAGAAAATTTCAATACAAGTGTTTATTTTCCTCCTCAAACTATTGTTTCTTAACAAAATTTTTTGAGTTCTCACCATCAAGTTTCCAACAAAGTGGTATCAGAGCTTTTCTTAAAAAAATTGAGTGTTAAAATGGCCAATAGCAATCTTGTCCCTTTTCAAGTACCACGTCTCACTAAAGAAGGTTTTAGCATTTAGTGTGTTCGTATGAAGGCTTTACTTGGCTTACAAGATGCATGGGAAATTGTTAACAAAGGATATACAGAACCAGAAGATGAAGCCTCTTTGAGTCAAGTTCAAAAGGATGCTTTGAGTAGTATAAGAAAGAATGATCAAAAGGCTCTCACCATAATCCATCAAGCAATTGATGATGGAACATTTGAGAAGATTTCTGAAGCAACCACTGCTAAGCAAGCATGGGAGATCTTGGAAAACACTTTCAAGGGTGTTGATCAAGTCAAGAAAGTGCGGCTTCAAACATTGAGAGGTGAGTATGAAACTTTACATATGAATGAATCTGAGTCAGTTTCAGATTACTTTACAAGAGTTTTAAAAGTGGTAAATGATATGATGAGATATGGTGAAAAGGTGAATGATAGCCAAGTTGTTGAAAAGATCCTTCGATCTCTAGATGAAAAGTTTAACTTTATAGTTGTAGCTATTGAAGAATCAAAAGACTTGAGTACAATGTCGGTGGATCAACTCATGGGTTCTCTACAAGCTCATGAAGAAAAGCTCTTGAAAAAGAAGAAAAACTCCACGGAGCAGTTGTTGCAATCAAAGCTACAGCTAAAAGCCAAAGAAGATAGTCAAGAGAGAAGTCAGAATGGACGAGGTCAAGGCCGCGGTAGAGGTCGTGGACGTGGTAATTCTCGAGGACGAGGAAGAGAAGGAAATTATGGTCAAAAGGCAAATAAAGATGGTGGTAACAGTCAACATCCTAATTTATCACGAGGTAGTGGAAGACAAAGTTACTCAAGACCATATGGAAGACAAAACAATGATCACAGGTATGATAAAAATCATGTCGAATGCTATAATTGTCACAAATTTGGCCATTACTCTTGGGAATGCAGAAATAAAGTTGAAGAAAATGTCAATTATACTGAGGAGGAGAACAAAGCTAGTGAGCCCACTTTGGTTTTAGCAAGCAAAGCTGAAGAAACATGTGAAATGAATATTTGGTATCTTGATAGCAGCGCAAGTAATCATATGTGTGAGTGCAAATCAATGTTTGTGGAGCTTGATGAGTTTGTAAGAGGTGATATTACTTTTGGTGATGCAACAAAAATTCTGATGAAGGGAAAAGGTAATATTCTAATCCGCTTGAAAAATGGAAAGCATGAATTTATTTCCAACGTCTATTATGTTCCAAATATGAAAAATAATATTTTGAGCCTGGGACAACTTTTGGAGAAAGGACATAATATTTTCATGAATAATTATAGTCTTTCGATCAGAGATCAACATGAGAACTTGATTGTTAAGGTACCAATGACGAAAAATCGAATGTTTGTGTTAAACATTCAAATTGATGTTGCTAAATGTTTAAAATCTTGTTTGAAAGAGTCATCGTGGGCCTAGCATTTGAGGCTTGGACATTTGAATTTTGGGGGCTTAAGGTTGATAGCAAAGAAGAATATGGTGAATGGATTACCTTATATCGAGCACCCAAATCAATTTTGCGAAGGATGTATTTTTGGAAAACAATCAAGAAAGAGTTTTCCAAAAGAATCCTTTTCAAAAGCACAGAAGCCGCTGGAACTTGTGCATACTGATCTATGTGGGCCAATCAAACCGAGTTCTTTCGGTAAGAATAATTATTTTCTATTGTTTATTGATGATTTTAGCCGAAAAACTTGGGTTTATTTTGTAAAAGAAAAATCAGAGGTGTTTGAAGCATTTAAAAAAATTTAAAGCTTTTGTTGAAAAAGAAAGTGGTTACTTTATAAAAGCTTTAAGATCTGATAGAGGAGGTGAATTTACTTCAAAAGAATTCAATAAGTTTTGTGATGAAAATGGAATTCGACGTCCTTTGACATTTCTATGGTCACCACAACAAAATGGTGTTGTTGAAAGGAAAAACAGGTCCATTCTCAACATGGCACGGAGTATGTTAAAGAGCAAGAATATGCCAAAAGAATTCTAGGCTGAAGCTGTAGAATGTGCAGTGTATCTTTCTAATAGAAGTCCTACCAGGAGTTTATGGAATATAACTCCTCAGCAAGCTTGGAGTGGATGGAAGCCTAGCATTGCTCATTTGAAGATTTTTAGGAGCATTGCTTATGCTCATGTGCCTGATCAAATGCGTTCAAAGCTTGATGACAAAGTGAAAAGTTTGTTTTCATAGGTTATGATGCAAGGTCGAAAGGCTACAAGCTTTACAATCCAAACAATGGTAAAATTGTTGTGAGCAGAGATGTTGTTTTTGATGAAGAAGTTGCATGGGATTGGAATGCTCAAGAGGAAGATTATGCTTTCTTTCCTTTTGTTGAAGAAAGCAATGATGAAAATAATGAAGCAGCTCAGAAACCTACAACTCCAACACTATCTCCTAATCATGATGAATCACCTCCATCATCATCAGATAAAAGTTCTTTTATTGGACCTCGTGGCTGGAGAAATTTAAGAGAGATTTATGATGAAACTAAAGAAATAAATAATCTCACTTTATTTTGTCTCTTTGCAGATAGTGAACTAATTAATTTTGCAGAGGCTAGACAGGATAAAAGATGGATAAAAGCCATGAATGAAGAAATTCAAGCAATTAACAAAAACGATACGTGGGAAATTGCTGCTCTTCTAAACGGGCAAAAAGCAATTGGAGTCAAATGGGTATTCAAGACTAAGAAGAATGCTAAAGGAGAAGTGGAGAGATACAAAGCAAGATTAGTTGCAAAGGGCTATAGTCAACGTCAAGGTATAGACTATGAAGAGGTGTTTGCTCCTGTTGCTCGATTAGAGACCGTAAGGTTGATTATCTCATTGGCTGCCCAAAACAATTGGAGGATCTATCAGATTGATGTCAAATCCGCTTTTCTGAATGGCTACCTGGAAGAGGAAGTTTACTTAGAACAACCTTCTGGCTATGTTGTAAAGGGACATGAAGATAAGGTCTTAAAGTTGAAGAAAGCTTTATACGGATTAAAGTAGGCCCCAAGAGCATGGAATAGCAGAATTGACAAATACTTCCAAAGGAATGGCTATGTGAAGTGTCCATATGAACATGCTCTTTACTTAAAATCAGATAAAAATGGAGACATTTTTCTTGTTTGTTTGTATGTGGATGATTTGATCTTTACAGGAAACAATCCAAGCATGTTCAAGAAATTCAAAGAAGCAATGATTCAAGAGTTTGAGATGACAGACATTGGGCTCATGTCATATTATCTTGGCATCGAGGTGAAGCAAATGGAGGAAGGAATTTTCGTTTCTCAAGAAAGATATGGTAGAGAAGTGCTTGAGAAGTTCAAGATGATCGATTCCAAACCGGTGGCAATACCTGTCGAGACTGGAGTTAAGTTATCAAGATATGAAGAAAGTGAAGTTGTCGATCCAACATACTTTAAGAGCCTGATTGGGAGTTTAAGATATCTAACTTGTACAAGGCCAGATATTCTCTTTGGTGTTGAGTTAGTCAGTCGTTTTATGGAATCTCCAACTGTTACTCATTTGAAGGCAGCTAAGAGACTTCTTCGTTATCTTAAAGGTACGCTTAATTATGGGTTGTTTTACTCATTTTCTAATGAGTTTAAGCTTGAAGAATTTTGTGATAGTGATTGGGCTGGAGATGTTGATGATCGTAAAAGCACTACTGGGTTTGTATTCTTTATGGGTGAAACTGCTTTTACATGGAGTTCTAAAAAACAACCCATTGTGACCTTGTCTACCTGTGAAGCTGAATATGTTGCTACCGCATCTTGTACCTGTCATGCAATATGGTTGAGAAATCTATTGAAAGAGATGGGAATTGTGCAGAAGGAAGCAACGGTGATTAATGTGGATAATAAGTGAACCATTGCTTTATCAAAGAATCCTGTGTTCCATGATCGAAGTAAGCATATTGATACAAGATTCCATTTTATTAGAGATTGCATTTCGAAAAAGGAGATTCATGTGAAGTATGTCAAGACGGAAGATCAAGTTGCAGATATTTTTACCAAGCCACTCAAGGTTGATGTGTTTTGCAAAATGAGAGCTTTACTTGGAGTTTGCGGAAAATCATGTTTAAGGAGGGATGTTGGAAATTAAACATGATTTTGTATTCTTGGAGATTCATGAATCTTGGAAAATATTAATGTCACATTCATCTTATTTAGTGTGTTCACACATTTAGGAAATTCATGTATTTAGATGATGAATATATTTATGAAATACATATGTTTATGAGGTACATGTATTTGTAAATACATTGCATATGTGAGTTCAATGTATGCATGAGTAGATTCATTGTCTTGTAATTATGAGAGGAGTCCTATATAAACCTAGGTGGTGTAGGCATTTGAGTAAGAGTGAGGAAACTTGAAAAAGAGTGAGTAGTGGTGAGAAATAAGTTTGTATCAAGTAGAAGAAAATTTCAATACAAGTGTTTATTTTCCTCCTCAAACTATTGTTTCTTAACAAAATTTTTTGAGTTCTCACCATCAAGTTTCCAACATCATATGGTGTGCCAGATTTCAAAAATGTCTCTATTGTGGGCCATTACGTGAAGGACCGGACAAAGGATGCTCAGTTTATAATTATAAGGTTGGTTGTATGCTCTCTGGATTAATATTAAGTTGGAAAACCATATACGTGCTCAAGCTGTTTTCTATTTTATGTTTTATACGTCTGCAGCCTACGGAACAACATGTTTGAGTTGGCAGATCGGCTTGTGGGGATCTATGAAACTGATAATTGCACGAAGAGCATTACCATCAACCCAGGGAGTTTTGTGGTGTGCGAAAATGCTGCTTGATGCATATGTAAATTTTTTTGGATTTGGAATTGAGAATGGTAATTCATCATAAGCTCGATTTCAAACACCTTGAGCTTACAATCATTATTATGTAAAATATTTGAAAATCCAGAGCGTGGAATATAAATGCGAGTTCACATTATTGTCCTTTGGTCAGATGGTAGTTCTTTGCTGTGTTCATGGCCTTTCAAGTTACCTGCACTTCATATTGCTTTGATTGCCTTCAAGTTCGTCCTCGTTCATGCATCAAGTCATGAACTAGACAATTTTTCGTAGATTTGGTGATGCTACATTTGGATATCATAGTTGATAGTGCCTGTGTACATATATTACATATGAAACTGACAATTTCCTGCGCCTACATATATTACATATGAAACTGACAATTTCCCGTGCTCACATATATTACATATGAAACTGACAATTTCCCGTGCTCACATATATTACATATGAAACTGACAATTTCCTGTGCTTGGTAGCATCACAAGCTTGAAAAATTTCGGCTGGACGTGACTCATGGAAGTGAAATCCAACACAGGCCGCCCCTTATTCTTTTATATTTACTCTCAAGGCAAATCATTATCCGGAACCTGGCTGTCATTGCTCTTCGTCTGGCGGTGTTTGAATGACAGCGAAGGTGGAGACATGAGATGAACGGGCTTGTCAGTCTCCCGGATAAAACTATAAGACCATGCTCCCATTAATGTTCCCGTTACTGGTCCGACCACATACACCCAAATCCCTTTATAGTATGAACTAGCAATTGCTGGTCCTATTGTCCTTGCTGGGTTCATAGATCCACCCGATACTGGTCTGAGGTTCACTACATTAACTTGTTAGTTTCCTAGGTACATTAATTTGACAATGTGATGTGTTTTTGGTATCTTTAGAATTATAAAGGCAGCAGAGAGTTGTTAATATTTCTTACCCAGCCAAGATAGATGTGATGCAAACAGCAGAACCAACTGCAACACCTGCTAGCTCTCCTACCTGCAAAATTTTAAATAGTTCAATGTATTCTTCTATGAAAATATATACCTACAGAAATGTTGAATGAGAGCGAGAAAGTGATGTTTACAGCTTTGCTATCGGTGGCGACTGCAGAAGTTACAAACATCATGGAAAAAGTAACAACAATTTCCATGATGAGAGCTTGGACGTCTGTTCCAGCAGGTGAAGTGGTTCCAATACGTCCAATTGGGTGCAATAGTACACGCAGTGTGAGTGCTGCAGAAGTTGCTCCTGCTAATTGAGCTACTGCATAAACCGGGACCTAGAAGAACATATGGATGCTTGGTTTTTAATTAAGTTAATTCAATTTTAAAAATTATATAATATGAAAATATTGTTTCTATTGCATTTATAAGATAGGAGTTGACGTGAAATCCGTCATTTTTGATATTAGAAACAACCCAAAGATAATATTCAGTAATAGGAGCGATATTTCGATCTTTTTATATCTAATTAAATATATAATTGACTCGAGATTTAATGAAAAATTAATAAAAAGAATACTAAAATCTTTATAATATATATATATTCCTTGTCAGCCCTATCAATGACACCAAATTCTTAGCACATAAATATCTTGTACTATTTACATATATGACATATGTCCTTGTCAGCTCTGTCAATAACAATCTTACAATAAGCATGTACATATTGTGCCTACATTATTAGACGTATTAGATGATAAATCGATGCCCATCATGTGGTTGGATGTGAATTTAAATTCCCACAGATCTCCAGAAGATTCCCAAACTATATTGTAGCTTTCAGTTATTTATTTATTTATTTTTAATTCTAGTGAAATTTTTTTTTGTGGCTCAATCGAGGTGTGGTTCCAAAAGTAAAGGCTCAGACCACGCCACTTCATGGACTGGCCACAGGCGTGATCCAAGTGAGTCCAGTGCTCGACCCCACCACACCAAAGTCATGTGCCTATCTCCCGATGTTTTGCACCTCGATGAAACCTAATTCTATGTCAAAAACTCTTTCGATTTTTACCTTTTTATCTTATTTAATTGCCAACCTGACACGGGGATATCAGGAAATTACTATAGTCAACATACCTGTTTCCAGGGAAAACGTCTCATAGCTGCAAATGCTACAGTGACAGCAGGGTTCATGTGTGCACCAGAGATGTGACCAACCGCATAGATCATGACAGTCACTATAAGTCCTCCAGCAACTGAGGCTCCTAGTTTGGCAACTTTGTGCTCATCGCTTGCACTCAGAGCTGCAGAGCCACATGTCACGAAGACCAGCAAGTAGGTTGCTATTATCTCTGCTACCACCTGTTACTCATGTTTTTTCATACAAACCAACGTTAGTGAAGAAACTGAGATACGTACGTCAACATCTTTATTTTTCTATTAAATTTTAGTCCTAAGACGATGACTAAATACTCGAAAAAAATGAAAAATTAGACAATCGTACTAGAGAAGAACTCGGTTGCCATACTCTCATACTCTTATTAGATCCTGGTGTTTGTTTCCTTAGAAACCATATTCTGACATGCATAAAGGTTTAGCATGAAAGATGAAGCAATTTTCATGGAACTTTTTTTTTTTTAAGAGAAATCAGGCCTGGAGAAGAAAACGAGAAAAATATGCATATTATACCTTTCTGAGGAAACCAGGAGGATAGAGTTCTTCAAAAGATTTCCCGACACAAGACAGTGGCTTCCTGTAGGATGGTAGTGGGCTTTCTACTGAGACAAAATCATTTTGTCTCTCAATTTGGCTATTGAGATTTTGGTCAACATTTGTTGCCATTTCTCTAGAGAGGGAGACAAAAGAAGCTTGAAAGAAAACGAAGGAAAGTGTTCAAGAAAATGTCAGTGCCTCTATTGCTTGAACTCATACCTATTTATAGAACAAAATTCGTGACTTTAATATTTGTTCCTAGGAATTATCAGGTGCAGTTGAGTACACATAATTTTTGTCCACTGCCATTAACTGAAAACGACTAGTGTACGTGTCTTGCATGACCCATGTCTATTAAAGTAATAAATGTAGACATTCCCACTGACTAATGAATCTAATTGTAATTATTACTACTAGTTGCGGTTTGGGTTGGCATTAAAGGTTTAAAGAAAGCATTAGATACTTTGGTTCTTAGGACTGTTTATAATTGGTGTAGGGTCCATAGTTGATAAAGAATTTTTTCATTTTTGTTTACCTGAGTAGTTGATGTGTTGTGCTCAAAAATAAAACCTAGATCAAAAGCCTAAATAGGCCACAAAAAAGCCCAATAGGTTGAGAAACCTACGAAATTCAAGACAAAGCCTAGGTAATATAAAGTTAATCCAGACTGGATCTCTATTAGCCATCATTTGCATCCATAGCCATCTGGTTTCAAATCACCACTAGAGCCTCTCTTCAACCACCCTTGTGCATCTCCACCACTAGGATGCTCCAACTACCACCACCAGGCTGCATCTCTATCCTGCGATGGAGACGATATGGTTATGCCAGATCTTCGAAGATCTAGTTCAACCAGATCTTCAACCATGGAGGCTGGTTTGATCGACTCCTCTATGCGATAAAAGAGGTGTTCTTGTCTCATCAATCAACGGAGGAGGCTCCAACAATGGAGCAAGCCTCTATCATCACCATAGTGGTGACCATCATTGTTACTTTCTAATTTTAGTCTTAATTTTAATTAATTAAAATATAATTATTCAAATAAAAATTAATAACTTATTTTAAATTATTATTAAATGATTATATTCATAATAAAATTTTCTTTAAATTTCATTAATAATTAAATAATTAATGTTAAATAATTAAGATTGTGATATGTGTCAAATTTTTATTTGGTATGGCTTTTGTATCTTTTTCTTTTTAAATTAATTTTTTTTCTTTAATTTAATTTTTAAATAAGTGTAAAATCATAATTTTGAGAATTTATATGCAGATAAGGGGAAAACAATCTTTCCATATTTTCTATTAATGTTAACCATTAAGTTTTTTGTCAAAAGGACTAAAATAACCCCTTGTTTAAACATATGGGATCACGGAAGTCAAAACTGAATTTACATTTGAAAAAGTGAACATTTCCAATAATATAGTGACCTAAATGAAATTCTCCCGAAAATAAAAATAAACAAACCCCAAGTGGATAGTTTGAGAGACGTTTTATAATGGATAACTATCAATATATTATACTTAATAAATTAAAGTCGGTAAATAATCGACCTAAATTTTGTGTATATACATATGTACATACATACATACATATATATGTTAGCTCTAGTGATTATAAAAACATTGTTTTTTTTTTTTTCCCTTATGTTGTTTCTCATACTCCTTCTTTATGTTTTGCCTTGGTTCTCTTGTCTCTTTCTCTAAACTCCTTTTTTCTATCTTAATTTATAATTTAATTTTTTATTCCACGACATGTTATCGACATGATTTAAATAAGTAAATAGATTTTTATTATGAGCTATTTACTTACTGCTCATATTTATTTGTACATAATTCTTTTTGTAAGTTTGACTATGCTGACTATTATACGATTGTGTTGACCCAATATATATATAATTATGCTAACCTTATTTATTATTATGCATTATATATGTAGCTCGATTGACTTTATTAATTGTTATTGGTATACACTATACATGCGGCGTTATCAACTTTATTCACTGTTATTATTATTATATGCACGATTATGCTGACTCCATCTACTATTACACTGTGCCGGCTCTATTTACTATTATACATTATATGATGCATTCGCTAATCTTGTTTAGATTTATGCACTACATATATGGCTATACTTATTTTGTTATTTTTATGCACATACATATGCGACCTTTCTTCTTTTACTTATTGTTTTAATTAAATATTCCTCATCTCTTAATTATTTTATAAAGTTATTTAAATGTACCTTTTTTTTAAAAAAAAAAAATCATAACTCCATATTTATATCGCTTGACAAATTCAAATTGTAAAAGATTTTCATACATCTTTGCTAGATGAGTCAAATATTATAATATTTTCTTGCCTTTATCTCTATAAAAGGTTTATGAAGCTCAATACCTTAAAATTGGATTGTATAGAAAGTAGGGAACCAATTAAAGGCATTTTTCGTAATTCTCTCTATATTTGTTCTTGATTATGCTCCTGAAGAAGCAATATCGAGGATTTTGATTGAGGAAATAAAATGTCTTTTAAAATAATGAAAATATTTTTCTGGAAGTGGAATATCTTTTTAAGGTGAAATGGAGATCCGGAATAGGACTCACGATGAATTAAACCTTTCTGAAATTAAATATATATTATAAGTGAGGCATGAAAGGGCACTGATGACATATTTGTTATATGCTCAAACGCTTAGTAGATATAATGAGCATTATCGATATTAATTTTTTTTTCCCATAAAATAATATCGAATCTTTCATTGATGTGGGATATGGATTTAAAAATAAACTTTCCTTTATCAAATGTGGATATGAAGAATGTCTTATAGATAATGGGTAACGTACAAAAATATTTGAAATGAATATTTGTCGAATAGTGATGTTGATATACATTTTCAAGTTTTGAGGATTTGGTTAATGACTCCAGAAGAGCTGTAATATAATTGACTAGCTAAAACTAATTATGAGAATACCTAATTTGCTTCCAAACAATAAACCTTTGAAAGCTTCTAATTTGAAAATCTTTGACTGTATTAATTGATGGTGATTACATCAAGGGAATTCAATGATCCTAATGCCTCGGCCCTACCTTCATTATTTTGCTATTGCGGGGATGATGAGTCGTTGGATCATGTGTTTTCCCTATTTGGTCTTAAGCATATCATATTAAAGCCACAAATACAAATATTGTTATTATGATGTGATTAGATTTCAAGAGTTAAAATTAGATAATTCACATTAATACTAATCTAATTTAATTAATTAAAGAGTTAGATTTGTTAAGATTAGTAAACCAATTAGAAATATAGTTTTAATGTGATTAAAATAGATATATTTTGAATAATTGGTACTCATAATGTGATTAGATTTTAAGAGTTAAAATTAGATAATTCACATTATCATTAATCTAACTAATTTTAAATAGTTTAATATACGTAGATTAGCAAAGCCATTTAAAAATAATTTTTAATATGATTAAAAATAAAATACTTCATAATTGGCCCATAATATGGATTAGATTTTAAGAATTAAAATTACGTAACCTCATACTAAATCTAATCTTTATAATTAAAGAATTTAGATTATCAAGATTAAATCATTCATAATAAATTAGATTTTTAAGAGTTAAAAATCTGACAATTTATTAAGTGTTAATAGGACGATGATTCTAGTAACAGTATAATTCCTAGTAATTTAGATTATACTTCGTAGCTGTTAATAATCTATGATGATCATTAAGAATACTATGTAGAAAACCACAATCCTATAATAATGAGTGGGAGAGGGATATATGACAATATATTCTACGGTTTCCATTAATAGATCAATGTCGTAAGATTTGAATGGCCTTCTAGATGGCTTTGTTTTCCTCCCCGTAAGGGTGGTGCCAATTTGGGTCAATATCAAGGTTGACTTCTTATCAGATAGAATTTTTTGATGTATTTTGGAATTAACCTACTTTAAGACTAGCAATTCTCAAGTCAAGTCTAAGAGATTTGAAATGATGGTTACACTCATAACGGAATCAATTAATTGGTAAGTTAATTTCTTAATTGAGATAAGTAAGAGTTCTATAATATTGTTTGACCGAGATTTTATTAATCTAACATACAAATATTTGACCAACTCTAAGGTAGCATTTATTTGTGGCATGTTAGATCATTGTGAAATAGTAATTTTTTTAGGATATTTCTAATTAATTATTTATGTATCATGCATTATGTTTAATTTTATGCAAAAACTTATGATATCGTATGAATGCAATTTGAATAAAATATTTTAATATTATTTGATTCAGCAATGTTGTCTCCTTTAATTTCTATTCTTACAAATAATTAATTAAATAGGGATAACTATGTTAAATAACTTGATCACTATTCTAGTCTCTGAGTGCTTGAAAAGTTCGTCCTGATGGAGAAATGTCCTTCTGAGCTACCGACAAATGCTATGCGTAATGTATATGAACCTTATCAAAATTGGGTTAAGAATAATGATAAAACTCACTATTACTTGCTAGCAAAAATGTCCAAAGTGCTTACTTTAAAGCACAAGACACTAGGAACAACATATGAGATGCTGGAATCATTGAAAAGGATGTTTGGGTAACCATCTTTGCAATAATGCCATGAAGTTGTTTGTGACGCGATAACTACTAAAATGAAAGAAGGTATATAAATTTTAGAGCATGTTTTGAATGTGATGACTTTAACACAGTCGTAACTCATGGTGGAGTGATCGATTTGCCTAGCCAGGTGACCATGATATTAGAGACTTTTTTGAAGAGTTTAATACAGTTTAAAAGTAACTATGTTATGAAAAAGTTCACCATACATGTTGGCACCGGGAATGTTGTGTCAGTAGAGAAGTGGAAGAAGTTCGACTTCTATTTCTAATAGTTGTTTTATTGTTTATTCTAAGTATTAGTAGAAATATGATTTGTGTTTCTAAACTTATTATTCAATTTATTTTAACAATAACTTAATTGTTATTTCTAGAAATGGTTGGAAACGTTGTTCAGTAATATTAGAAAATAATCTATATGTGTTAAGATCATTAACTCTTATTTTACTGCTCTATATTGAAGTGTTTAAGTTGAAAGAGCTAAAGCAAAACTACAAAAAGATTTCTTCTACTGATGATACCTATTGCAACTTAAGTTTGAAACTTTTGAAATGTTCGAAGAGTTTCAAGCTAAAGTTGAAAACCAATTAGGTAAATGTTGGAAGCCTTATGATCTAATTGTGGACATAATATTGCAATATAGAGTTTAAGGATTACTTGATTAAGAACAAGATTTTATCTCAACTCACAACTTCATAGAATACCTCAGCAAAATGGTGTTGCGGAGAGCAAAAATCAAACTCTACAGAACATGACGAGATCTATGATTTGTGTCTCATAATTATCTAGTTTTTTATAGGAAAATACACTACAGACTTCAGTGTATATCGTGAACGTAGTAGCTTCTAAGTTTGATCCTAAGATGCCTTTAGAGTTGTGGAATGGTCACAAAACTACTTATGACATTTTTGCACATGAGGGTGTCTAACATGTGTTAAAGAAAAAGACTGGAAATCGTTAGAACCACGTTCGTGGGCGTGCCTATTTGTATCTTACCTCAAAGAAATTAGAGGCGGACTTTTTTATAATCCTTAAGAAGACAAAGTGTTCGTATTGTCAAGTGCTATGTTTCTTGAAAATAGTGATATAAAAGATCACAAAAGTCAAAGTAAGATGGTGCTCAAGGAGTCATTGCTTAGTTAAGACCACATTAGGGTGTCAAATAGATTTCCATCAGAGTGATCTACCACCTAATTATACTAGAAGGGTTGTCAGAAAACCTGTGCACTATACAGTTTTGGAGAGGCACAAGTTGTCATGTTTAATGATAGAGTAGATGATCCATTGGCATGTAAGAATGTAGTGGATGACTTTGAAAAGAGGAACAACTTGAAGTTATGAATCTCGAGATCAGGTTCATATACTCTAACTTAGTATGGGAACTTGTAGATTAATCAAATGGTGTAAAACCTATAGGTTGTAAATGATCTATAAGAGGAAAAGAGGATTGGATAGGAAGGTAAAGACCTTCAATGTTATGCTAGTGGCAAAGGGTTATACCTAAGGGGAGAGAGTTGGTTGTGAAGAAACTTTCTTGTTAGTAGCCATGATTAAGTCCATTCACATGTTTCTATCCATAGTTGCATGCTTCAACTATGAGATATGGTAATGGATGTCAAGACTGTGGTTTTGAATGGTAATCTTGACGAAAACATTTATATGTTGCAATTAGAGGGATTCGTGTCCTAAGGTCAAAAACAAAAGGTTTGCAAGTTATAAAGGTTCATTTATAGACTTAAGCAAGCATCTTGATTTTGAAACATAAGATTTGATTCTTTGATCAAATCTTATGGTTTAGAGTAAAATGTTGATCAATCTTGTGTACACAAAAGAATCATTGATAAGAAAGTAGTTTTCATCATAATTTTACATCAATGATATCTTAATAATTGGGAATGACATAGATGTATTATCTAACGTAAAGAACTGACTTGCTAACCAATTTCAAGTGAAAGATTTGGGAAAGACTAGTTATGTTCTTAGGATCTAAATCATAATAAATCACAAAAACGAACTATTAACACTGTCTCAAGCATTGTACATCGATAAGATCCTTTTACACTTTGCAATGCATAATTCTAAGAAAGGTAACTTACCTTCTCGGAATAGAATTGATCTATCTGAGGAACAATGTCCTAAAAAACCCTAAGAGTTTAAAAATATAAGATGGATTCCTTATGCTTCAGGAATAGGCAGTCTTATGTATGTTATGCTATGTATGAGACTGGATATATGATATTTAATGGGAGTAGTCAATCATTATCAGTCTAACCCATGTTTGGATAATTAGGTGGCAACAAAGCATATTCTTAAGTATCTTCGAAGAATAAGAGACTATGTAGTTGTGTGTTTTGGTGGGAATTTGTTTTTAACAACACACACAGATTCTGGTTTTTAGTTTGACAAGGATTCAAGAAAATTTTATGTTCAGATTAGTATTCACCTTTGGTGGCGGAGCTATAGTATGGAAGAGTGTTAAGCACTCTTACATTGCTAACTCCACATGAAAGGCCAGATATATAGCGACTTGTGAAGCAACTAAGGAATTGGTCTGTCTAGCTCCATAAATTCTTGGTGGATTTGGAAGTCATTACAAATATGGATAAGCAACTCACACATTATTGTGATAATGGTGGTGTAAAGACAAATTCTAAAGAACAAAAAAACCACAAACATGAGAAATATATATAAAGAGAGTATCATCTAATGAGGGAGATATTACACAGAAAGGACATGTCGGTGATAATGATCACTTCACAAGACAACAATGCTGATAAGTTTACAATGACCTTAACTGCTAAAAGTTTTTGAAGGTCACCTAAAGGGTATAGGATTACAATACATACCTCATCTGCTCTAGGACAAGTGGAAGATTGTTAGGGTTTGTGTCCTAAAAGCTTGTAATTTATAAATTTTTAAATAAAAAATAATAAAATATGTTTATTTCATTCAATTTTTGTACATTTGTGAAATGTTTGCTTCATATAAATATCATGTAAATCCATAATTACTTACGTAGTTTCAAATTAAGTATATAGGTGTTATATACAAGATAATTTAGTTTGAGATCAATAATAGAAAGAGTCCGTAGAAAGTAAACAAAGTTGGGTACTTTATTTATGATAAATCTACAACTACAGTCCATTTAATATTTGATGCGTTGATTTTATTCGAGATTGTTCATATGGCGATATGGAAAGCAAGACATCTTATATAATGGAGATTATATAGGACTGAATCATGATAAAAATGAATTTTTTTATCAGTATTCATTAGATAAAAAAATTCATATTTATCGATTTTATGATCATATATGAATTGATCTTAATCATAAGTGTATTATGGACTCTTATTTGTTAGGTTATATCTTTTGATTTTTATGGGTGAGACTATTGTAGATTTACAATTAATAAACTTTGTATTTTGGAGATATGATTTAATAAGTGACTGGTAATATTTTATATAATAGTAGAATCCATTTCTCTTTCCTAGAAGTAGATGAGGGGTTCCTTTAAATGTTGATTTGAGTTTTGAACAATAAGAGCGTTTGACTTTCTATTTATGAATAAACAAAAAAATAAAATTCATAAGTTGTTATGGATATATTATTAATTAAAGAATTAATGGTATTCATAAGTATAAGATACAATTAGAGAGGTATAACAAACTTTATGATCTAACTCTAATTATGAATTCCTTATGGAGGATCAAACTATATACAATGATTAGATCGATGGACATTGAAAAATTTAGATTGTGTAAAATATCTGCAGTTCTTTAGAGTGCAACTTTAGGATTTTAGTGGATCAACTCTAAGGTTAGTAATAGTGACTTATTTAATTAAAGAGTTTTAATTAATAATTCTGACATTATTAGAGTTCAAAATTGTATATCAATTTGTCTCCTTACTAGCTCGTACTCACTAAAAGAAATGAGAAAAAAAGAATAAAATTGGAGTATTGATTATTTAAATAAATGATAATTTAATTAATTATGAATTATGAATTATTTAATTATGTATCTACAGTGGTTGTGGGTTCAAATCATGTGACTATATAAATTAAGAATGAATCATTTAATTTAATAGTCATTATATTTGAAAAAGTCAAAGTAAATTAATGGAAGATTATGAATTTTCATTAATTTGGAAAAATGATCATCTAATTATGAATTAGACTTTCCAATTTGAAATAGAATCATCTAATTATGAATTAGATTTTTCCATTGTAAAAATGATCATCTAATTATGAATTAAATTTTTCAATTTGGAAATAAGTCATCTGATTATGAATTAGATGTAAAATTAAAAAACCCTAAATTGATTAATATAAAAAGATGTTTTATATTCAGAATCAATTAATCAAAATTTTTACTTGATCCATATTTTTTCTTACCCTAGCCGCATATTACACAAAGAAAACACATAAACTCGAAAAGTTTAGGGCTAGCCACACACCATAGAAGGATGAAGAAGATTGGCCAAGCCCTCTTTAGTGAGTAGATTCATGATTTACTTTTGCTGTAGGTATTCATTTGAGAAAAGAAAGTAAACGAATTCTTCAAGATTGTACACACACACGGTTTCTTGGTGAAAAGTCATAGTAAGGAAGATCAAGTGTCGAAGAATCTACAAATTAAAAAGAGATCATTTCAATCTTCATGTAATGTAAGATTTGATTTTATTATTTTGGATTATTAAATTATCGTTACTAGCATCAATCGAACACATTTTTGTTTGAAAAAGAATTTTTAAAACCTTGTTTTTGTATTAATTGAAAATCGATTTTCCATTCAATTTTATGCATACTTATTTGGATTATATCGTAGTCATAAATATCAATTGAAATTTGTACACATGAATTAAAATTTCTTAAATCTCATAACTCTTTGTTTTGGTAGGACTACGTTGATGATCTATTATGGGTGTTTTTACGATCAAGTCAAATGGGCTGCTGAAAGCCCAAGGGATGAGCCTAACGGTCAAAGACCTAAAAGGCCCATCACTATACTCGCCCATCAGCTCGTCCATTTGATCGCCCATCCACTTAGCCTTTTGCATATGCTCGTTTATTAGCTTGTCCATGAGCCTGTTTATGAAGTTGATTGTCTACTGATTCATCAGGTTATCATCTAGTTCGTCTATCATCTCGATTAATAGCTGGAATGGGATTGGCTCAGTGGAGAGCCTTATTTGCTCGTTAGCTTGATAAGGCCTCCTTCTCGTTAAAGAGCTCGCTATATTGATCTAGTTGACCTTTTAGAAACCTGAAGCACCTTAGACAGATAAGAAGTCAACTTTCCTATTTCGGTCCATTGCTTCAGCCTAACAAAAGGAATGCCCAGTAGACCTAATAATCCAAAGCAGAAGAACAGCTCGCGAAGACCAGATAACGCTATGCATTACCAAGTCCATAACACGTCGACCTTATGCATTCTTGCTCGCAGGAGCGAGTTCATTTCTGTCACTCCTTTCAGATTATAAGTCAATTGTAATTAGAATTGTACATGCCAATCCCATTAGAAATTACAACATGGATTAAGAAAATTTCACCTAACCAGCATGGGGTTACCGTTTAAACTCATACTTTGATAGAATTAGCCTGACAAATGTCAGTACCATTAAATACAATTCATCATTTCAGTTTGACTTATTGTATTTTGTTTTATTATGCATTACTGTAGCATCTCCTTTTTCTCTATAAATAGAGGAGAAAATCAAAGAAGGAGGGAAACACTTTTATTGAGCGGCCGTTACTCTGCCAAAATATAGTGAGAAAAACAGTGGACATAGACATCAATTGAGCCAAACTACTTGAAAAATCCTTGTGTTTGTTGTTCTTCGTCTTAACATCCTCATTCGTTTCCTTTGCATTTCACTAACTGCAGTACTCGGCTTAGACGAACCTTAATTTATTGATATCGAACGTCAACATCTTTGGCGTTAGAAGGAGGGCCCATCTGCAATCTCACCATATTTGCTTTTGACTTCTAGAGCTCGTTCATTAGTAACCATGGTTAGAGGAAGAATCATTAGGAGTTCCGACGTAGCTGCTAACTGGCTTGAGAACTCAGACCAACAGCGAGACGTCTCGCCTTTTGGAGAACCATCTAATATAGGCGCAGGAACGTCTAACGCACCTATAGCTGGAAATGCTCAAGGTATGCCTCCTCTTCCTTCCCACCAATATGTGTCTAATGTTGCGGGAGGAGATATCATGCAGATGTTACAATAGTGCCAGGAGGTGTTAGAGAATACCATGATGTAGCAGGTAAACGAAGTTAGGGCGCTGATTCATGCCCAGGGTCAGGCTGCTCAGGGACCACCTCAGGCTGATGCGAGGGGGGATATCCCGCAACGACAGTATGTTGAGGCCTCTACCCCGAATGAGAGAGTTATCAGGGAATCAGTTCAAGAGGGGTCAACCACCTATTCCTCCAGCGTGCAGTCAAGTACTCGGTTTCAACGAGCTCGCAATAAAGAAGGTGCAACTCATCCTTTAAGATTTAAGGTGAGAGTGAGCCAAGATGAACACCGACCGACAGAGACGGACCATGGGTGTGTACAGGTCTCAGCCTGTAGAGATGAAGCCGGGTAGAGATACCATCATAAAGGTTCACGTAGAGAAGTTATATTAGATAGGTCTGACCAGAGATATGAACCTACTCGCTATGCCCTTGAGTTTGGAGATAGAATGAGATAAGGGGCACAGGGTCAACATTCCCTGAGCAGGTAGAACAAATGGGATAGACAATCTGGCGCCAGACGATTTGAAGTACAGGATCCACTCATCGAGGAGCTCCTTCAAAGGGTCCAGCAGCTTGAACGCGACCTAAGTCAGAGCGGAGAAAGGACTCCATTCACCTCGGAGATTGAGATGGAGCCACTTCCCCTCAGGTTCAAAGTTTCCAACATTCTATAATATAATAGGGACACTGATCCTTATGACCATATTGATGCATTCAACATCCAAATAGACCTGTAAACAACTAGCTCGCTAGTTAAGTGCCACATTTTCCTAGCGACACTTAGGGATATTCAGCGGACATAGTTCAGAAACCTCCCATCTCGCAGCATCAATAATTGGGAGGAGTGCCAACAAAGATTTCTAAACCAGTATAAGGCGCTCAAGAGACAGCTCGAGCTACCTTGCCACCTCGCCACCTCACTATAATTTTTCACCACCCCGATGAATTGTTAAAGGACTATATCAGCAGATTCAAACATGAGATGAATAATGTGAAAAGCCCTACGGACGAGAGGATCTTGACAGCTATCTCAGCATGACGAGTTCCAAACTAGATTCTCTTTAGACTCTTATCTGGAGGGCCTTGTCGGACACTCCAACGGACTTCTTATAATACTACTCACAATTTAGAGAGATCCGCAGAGCGAATCCCTTAAGCTTGCTCGTTTATCTTTGCTTTGATTAACCAAATTACTCATTTTAATGTAAAATGGTTGGGTTGGTGTAAATTTTTCGAATTCGATTTACAAAAATATTTTAATAAAAATTCGATAGTATAACGGCTATATTTTTAACGTTTCCAAAATTTATCTGCATATAAAATGCACTTCGAACTATTTTTAATCACCACCCAACTTCTATTTCCACAAACATGCATTTCAATCACATTCACAATGCAATCTCAATTAATAAACATCATGTGATGGATGTGTGTGATATGAAAGTGTTTCAAATATATATATACATATCAAAACATTGGATTACAAGTTTTCAAATATTAATTTTCTAATCATGCAATCTCTTAGTTATATTATTTACAACAACAAAAGTATATTTGCTATTTATGCAATACATCTATGTGACGCCCACCTAATTGATTGAAAATTTCTTTTTTTTTTTATTCTTGATTTCTTGTAGGAGAACCTGAAACGGCTTTAAGCATTCCAACAAAGAAAACACGTTAGTTAACCAAATAATAAAATTGAACAATTTCATACTTACCAATCGTAATTTAATTTAAAATATTAATAGTCTTAAACAAATAATTCTCTTTCTACAAACACCATGTGTAACCCTAACTGCTTTGGCTATCCTCAACGTAGTATGTCATGTGGCAATCTTTCAACTGACACTAACCATGACACTAGTGAGATATCTCGGCCACTACATGCGGAATTTGCTGCATCACAAGCGTATTGTGAAACAATTTCAAATCTGAGCAACTACAATGTGGAATTTTTTGCATCGCAAATGTAGTGTAATAACTATAACCCCTTGCAACTACAGATTGAATTTTCTACATCGCATATTGTAATGCAATATGAGTTATAACTCTGGGCAACTACAAGCAAAATTTTCTACATAGCAAACGTAGCGCTAGAAATCTCTATATCTGAGTGACTAAGTACGGAATTTTCTGCATCATATATGTAGCGTTAGATACTCTGAAAGGCTTAGCATCTACGAGCGAAATTTTCTGTATCACCACGTAGTGCTAAGTCACCCATCAACTGAGGGTATACATATGGTTTTCAAAACTCTTTTTCATTAAGTGTATTAAGCACTAAAATCAATTTTCTTTCAAAACTTTCAACTAACACTCTTTACTCGAATCTTTTTAAAATAACTTTATTTTCAATTCAATTTTCTAGATCTGATATAAGGATCATCTTACGAAATTTTAACTCATATTTTGAAAATCATTATATAAACGAATTAGAATAATGTTAACTCATAATTCAAATTGAAATTGAACTAGTGTAAGCAAGAGTTATTTACCTCGATCCAATGCATGCGTAAAAGCTTCAATGACCCTCTCGTGCTTTATTAGCTTGTTTTTCATCTACACATCACATTTTTACTAAGAGTGTGCTACAACGAGCAACTCAAGTTATAAACATGGATTGAAATATAACAAGCTCTTTAAAACACACATTTTCCTATAACCTTCCCGACTCGATCCTAACTTGATTGGAGTTTTAAAATTTCGGTTTCTTTTCAAAAGTTTTACTTATATACCCCTAAGGACATCCCCATGTAGTCCGTATAATTTTTTGAGACCCGAAACAAAAAGTCAACTTTTTCGAAGCCCCCTTGACCGAACACTATTCATAGCCCATTCCCCCGGCTTTTTCACTTCTGCTTTTTTTGGATCATCTCCCTATCTCTCACTTAGGTCACCCGTAAAACGGTTTTGAAAAATTCCACCTATAAAGGGGTGAAAGCTATGAAATACCCCTATTTTTTGACACTTTTTTCGTATCAAAATTAACCATTTTTACATCCTAAGTTCGATTTGCATTCTATTAGGATTCTTAGACTTAGACACGCTTGATTATGATCATTCATCACACTAGAATGTAAAGATGAAGTGGCATTGCATAATGATCACCAATTCCCTTCATCTAGGCTAAACAATATTTTTGAATCCTCTCATTTCCCTTTTTAATTCTAATATTTTCTATATGCTTTCCTAACCTCAATTGTGCATGAATTCGAGCTCAAATGGATCAAAATTCAATAGAGTCACACACACCCTCTCTTAGCCATGACCTATACATGCTCACATAACATATTACTTTTTGAATTTCTCATGCTATTCTCTCTTAAACTTTTCATCAAACATCTTACCTACCATTCAAATTACTTAAATATGGCTAAATCACAAGTAAGGGTTTTGCCTCCATTAACCCTAACTATTCTCTCATGCATGAATTCTTGCAAACTAAACTTCACTCTTAGTTGATTAAGATTCTAAACTCAATTTAAATCAAAACCACATCAATTACACCTCAAACAAATCATCCAATCATCAATATATCCATAAACTCAACTAATAATCAAACTTGAAGAAAAAGATGATAACTTGCTTTGGTATTGCTTTAATCTTGCTCTTCTAGTTTAATTTGCCCTAAAATAACCAAATTACATCTTATAATATGCATAAACTTTTCATCACAAGTATTCAATCACATCCATCATATTTCTATCACACTTAAACAGTCTCAAACTCATTCAAACCACTTACCAATTGTTCCTAGATGAGTTGGCTTGCTTTTCCACTTGATTTGAGCTTCAAAACCTTGAATTAAACCATCAAAACTTCATCATGAACAGAACTAGTTGGGAACAGCTGTTTCACAAAAATTCATCTAACTTTCTCATCAAAACTCAATCTTACCTCTTCTTTTGGGCTTGATTTTTCTTGAGAAACTTCCTTGACTTGTTTCTCACTCTTTGATTGGCTTGATCAAGCTTTAAAAATGATGGAAAATTGGGTTGAGAATGCTGCTGTCCTCTGGTCTGCACACCCCCTATTTTCTGTCGATTGTCTTCTGGTTTCTTCCACTAATTGCTACGGATTTTTCCACTTTCTATAACTCTTATTGACTTGTATAACTACCCCTTAAGTTTGTTACAAAATTACATGTCATGCCACTCTTGTATTTTAACAAAATAGCGCTTAAATTTCTATGCAATCACAATAATTTTTTAAAATTTTTACATACCAAGCAACTAATTTTATTCCTTCAATCAATGTTTTTTTTTTTAATATCTTTTGATCATAAATTTCATCTTATATCATTGATAAATCCTCATATCACTTATCGGATTTGAAATCGTTTTCGATCTTTTCAAAAATTTTATTAAAATCCGATTACACGATTTCGAAAAATAAATAACTTTATTAATCATAAATGAGGGTAATATTGTACAATATGTTTACATTAGTTTTACAAACCATCTTCGCAGTATAGAATTTAAGTGAGAGACATTACATGGTAGGACTAAAGAAAGATGGGAAGCTGTACAAGAGCATTTATAAATCCTTAGTGAAGGACCTAGGAGAATTCTATGAGCGAGTCGCGAAGGAAATAAGGTAGGAGGAAGCATTTGGCCCTAAGAAGATGAATAATCAGAAAGATGAGGCTGGCAGCTCCAATCAAGGGAAGAAAATAAGCATTGGGGGAAATAGCCATGGAGGCCATAGGAGTACCAATTAGATTGCAAAGAAGGCTAGAAGTGGGCCTGGAGCAAGGAATAACTAGAGATGAGAGCAACCTCAGCATCAAGGTCGTTACAATAGATACATCACCTTATTTGATATTTGGGAGAGGATCTTTGTAACGGGAAGGAATAGAAAGAACTTTGGAAGACCTGTTCCTATTCGAACTCCTGAAGAACACAGGGACAGGAGCAAATTTTGTGCCTATCACAACGAAGTAGAACACACTACCTTCGACTACTGGTCGTTGAAGGACACCATAGAAGATCTGATTAGAAAAGGTCGCTTAAGGGAGTATGTTATGTGATCTGCAGGGTGACCGTCCCAACAACAGCGTTCTTACCAACGGCAGTAAGAGCAGCAGCCAGCCCAACAAGCGTCTGATCCAGAATATGCACCCACTATGAGGATGATCTTTATTATCTATGGGGGTTCTCATCTGGCAGAAACATCAAACAGATCGCAGGAGCGGTACTTGCCTGAGGCTAATCATATCCAGCTTGCAAGCTGAAGAGAGCTAGAATGACCTACAAAGAAGGCAAGAAGGGCATATGAAGAGATTATTTTCATAGAAGAAAATGCCCGAGGTGTTCACTGGCCCCACAATGATGCTCTGGTGATCCGAGCCCGTATCGGGAACTCAGAGGTTAGGAGAATAATGATTGACAACGAGAGTTGGGTGAATGTAATGTATAAAGAGTGTTACAACCAGATGGGGATTGGCTATGAACTGTTGAAGCCATCCCTTGAACCTCTGTATGGTTTCACTGGAGAAATAGTCACTCCTATCAGGCAAATCAGACTCTTACTCTCGGAGATGCAGCTCGCCAGTTAGCTATGCTTACGGACTTCCTAATTATTAACTCTCCCTCAGCCTATAATGTAGTGTTAGGAAGGCCCGCAATGAATGATCTAGACATGGTCACCTCTACTAAAACCCTTACAGTAAAGTTTTCAACTCCTAATGGAATAGGATATGTGCGAGGCGATTGGCATCTAGCTCGTCGTTGCTATATGGATGTAGTAAAGATGGGAGCTCGAGGGAAGAAGGTGAATGTGGTCTCAAGGTGTGAGCTTCAGACTGTTAATACTTCAGGGATTAGTCATGATTTGGACCCTAAGGAGATTGATGCGTACCAGACTACAGATCTAGTAGAAGAACTAAATGATGTACCAGTCAATGAGGTAGGTGCTGAAAGGTGTCTCAAGCTGGGTAAGAATTTGGCCCCTTAAGCCAAGGCCCAGCTGGCTGACTTTCTTAAGACGAATTTGAATATGTTCACTTGGAACCACGAAGACATGGTGGGAATTGACCTAGAGGTGATGATGCACAAGTTAAATATAAACCTCACCATAAGCCAGTTTGCCAAAAGAGGAAACCTATGACCCGCGAGTGCTATAAAGCCCTGAAAGAGGAAGTAGACAAGCTCATGACAAACAAGTTTATCCATGAAGCTCATTACTCGATTTCGGTCGCCAATCCCATGCCGATAAAGAAGAAGAACGGGAAATGGAGAACTTGTATAGACTTCACGGACTTGAACAAGGCCTGCTCAAAAGATAGCTTTCCACTGCCTAGAATCGATCAGCTTGTAGATGCAATGGTTGGGCACGAGTTCCTTAGTTTCATGGATGCTTACTTGGGGTAAAACTAGATTTCAATGAACCTTGAAGATGAGGAACATACCTTGTTCATCATAGACCATGGTCTATATTGCCACAAGGTGATGCCTTTCGGACTAAAGAATACAGGGGCGACCTATCAGAGGCTGATAAATATGATAATCGAGGATTTGATTGGGAAGACTATGGAAGTATATGTCAATAATATGCCAGTGAAATCCAAGCAGGCTGTTGATCATGTTCGTGACCTCGAGTGGATGTTCTAGATCTTAAAGAAGTACCAGATGAAGCTCAACCCACTCAAATGTGCGTTCGAAGTAGCCTCGGATAAATTTATGAGTTTCATGGTGAATAACCGGGGGATCGAAGCTAGCCCAAAAAAGATAAAGGCTTTACTAGATAGGAGGTTGCCAGTAAAGATGAAGGTTGTTTAGAGCTTGAATGGTCAGGTATTCACCCTTACCAGGTTCATTTTGACAGGCCCCTTTCTAACTACTAGCTAGGCGACCTGCCCGGTAACCCCACGGTGACTCCCCAGTCGAGATCTGCTCCGGCTGGAAAGTTCCCGAGGAGCTAAGCCTCATTTCTGTTCTAAAATACTTGAAATCCTTTTAGTTTTGAAAATGGGTGGGAATTTTGTTCGTTGAAAATAACTTTATAAAAACAGGATTTTTATGAAAATCCGGCAGCACGACGGCTATTTTTCTAAAATTCCACCCTGTGAAATGCTTTACAAAACCTGTATAATTGTATTCACAAACATTTCAATAATCAATAGGCCTCAGGCCCTTTTCAAACTCATAATCATGCAATAATACGGAAGCAACTTGAGTAAAATCTTAAAACGACATGCATGATATTTACAATGAAATCCTTAATTCAAAGTAATATTTACAAAACTAGAAAATTTGGAAAATGATAATAAATACAATACATGATGCTATGACTAGAAAATAGTGCAGTCTGGTCGCGTGTCTAACTGGCCTGTACCTCCGAAGGAGATACGCCTGCCGTGCTACTCGTACCTGCACCTGAGGGAGGATTTTCAAGAAAGACAGGAAAAACAGTGGTGAGAATAACTCAGTGAGTGGGTAAGTTTACATAAACTATGCTTTTGCTTAAAATACTATTTCTCCCGAAAATAGACTGGAAAACTATTAATTACTTATTATTTCTGAAAACTGTAAACTTGATTTAAAATGTGCGAAAGTTATTTATCAAACTTTTCTTAAAACTTTTCTTATTTTCTTACTAGCCTATCTGGCAACCCAGGGAAATCTTGTCCTTCGTGACGGTGCGAAGACACGCCACTAGGATAGGAGAACTCTCACCATGTGTAGTCACAGATGTGGATACAACTCTGGGATCGCGATTCCCTCCAACATCAGGCAGATCTACACTATCCCATACGTGCAGAGGGTGACTGACAGACTCGATCCCCCCAAAGTTAGTAACTCCCCCCAACTACCGTACACGTATGGAATACTTTCGACCGGGTGTAATCTTAGGGGCTAGGGTAAACCATAGGCATATATAAAATTGAAATCTCGGCAATAAGCTATAATATCGCAAAATAACTTTCACAAACAATATCTTGATGCATGTATATGATCTCAACTCATTCATTTACCTTAATATATATATATATATATGCATATACTCATAGCATAACTCATTTAAAAATATACATGCATTCATAGGAAATGTAATGATATCATAAAAGCTTACTCGAATATCAAAACAATTCACTTGCTAAATGATTCACATTTATAAAATAAAATGTATGAAAACTTTTAAAAATCCACACTCACAACTTGCTTCCAAAATACTTATCACCGCTTCCCGATACGGCTCTCGTTCTATTTCCGATTCACCTACAATTGATTTCGATCGAGATGCCGTTAAAACATAACTCGTGCGCAACCAAACTTTAAGCCATACTAGGATTTATAAACACAATAATTCAAGCGACTATCCTCACACGATAACATAACGGAAAACTCATATTTGCACGCGAAAACTATTTCAAACCGAATCGTTATCGCGACTTAAACTACTCAAAACTCTACGGTTACAAAACCGACAACTATGCCATTCGAATCTAATGTAACATTATCAGAATCAGATTCCAATGAATTCACTAAACCAATTATTCGAAACCAAACGACAAACTTAAAGCTTACGCGATTTCAACTAATTATCGCGTTATCTCGTTTTAAGCGTTTCGCGCGATTCCTTTGTTTCCGCTTTAACTTATTGTCAATTTCAACTCGAGACTTTACTTAAAACACGGAAAATGAGTATTCAAACATGATTAAACACAAAGAAGAAAATATGGCAGCAAGCTTAACATATTCATTTCCAATTTCAACTTCCGAAATTTCGACAATTAACGATTTCGCGCGAACCAAAAACTATCCGATTAACTTTATTGAAACTCGAACTATTATAACTTCAACTTAAACACTTTAATGGGCTTAAAAACAATCTCAGGGCAGCGAGATAATATTCACATTCCTTTTTATATTCGTCAACGAAAATCACAAACTAACAATGCTCGCATTCGCGGAAAAATCAACCGAATCGCTCGGAAACGATTTCTAAATGTCCGAACGATTATCCGATACTTTAAAACACTTTAATACAATCCATTTTCCACGACCACAAACGCGAAACCAAAAGTATAACTCAACAGCCCCTAAATATCTCATAACAGCCCATAAACAACACTCAACGAATACGATCGATGATAAAAACACAATCGCAACATCAACGAGTGAACCTCCGCACTAATGAGGTTCTCAATTCTAAACCCAAACATAATATTATCAATTTATCTCAACTCTAATCACATGGATGCTCACTAATTACTCAAAACTTCTCAACAAAAACAAAGGGAACAGCACCTTACCCCAGAAGCGAGCTATTTTCGACTTCGAAACAGCTTCCGATCGGCGATGATCTCTCGTGCGCAGCAAGCTGTCTCCCTTTGATAATGGCCTGACAGCATCAACACAACTCACGGCTTCAGCTCTGAAATGATGCACTCGGACAGCCTTGACAGTAGCTCGCACAACCTCAACACTTGATTCACGATGACAGCACAGCAGCAACTACATCAACAGCAAGCTCACAACGGCGACAGCAACAAGACAATGGCAGCAACGTGACAATGGCGACAGCACCGGTTTCAGTTCACGGTCAGCACTAGGCAGCGACGGCAACACCAGCACAACCTCGAGGTAGCTCAGCTCTTCAGCTTGCACAATATAGTACCAGAGTACGAAGACAGCAGCTCACCACTGTCTAACTCACACCAGCAGCTCCCTTCATCGGCAACAGCGACGGCAGCTTCAACTCCTCACTCAGCGACAACTCACGACAGCTCACTCTCTCTTTCTTGCATGCACGGTCTGCTTGCAGATCTGTCCTTGCATGTCTTCTTTGGCTTCAGATCTGCTGTCTCCTTCCACTTTGCTTCACCTTGGTCTGTCAACAGCTCGATCCTCTCTCTTTTCACCAGCTCACGGTCTGATTTCTTCCACAAGCTCTCTTCCTTCTCTTGCTTTCAGTTTCCGTTTTGGAATGAAGAAGAAGAAGTTGACAGATTGCTTTGCTTTGGTTCCGGTTTTGATTGCTTCTTTCACCAGGGGCAATGGTGCTCTCGGTCTCTCTCTAAACTCACGAGCAGCAACTCATTTGTTTTTGGTTTCTGTTGCAATGAAGTGAAATTGACCGAGCAAGCTTTTATCATTTCTAAATTTTTTATCTTGTAATATTATCCTTGCTTTAAAAATTTTGGGACAATTGTCACATTCCACCATTGCATGTGTGACACTTGTCACAAACATGCATGTCTTTAATATTTTATTTCTCATGCATTCTCACTTTTATATCTCCAAGCCCGGTTTCCGTTTCCGTCCGTCCTGGAATTCGCTTTTGATTTAATTTCGGATTCGTATTCTCGGAATTATTTTAAAATTTCAAATCCAATTCACGAACACGAATTTATTTTTCTTAATCGAAAATAATTATTCCAAAAATATCCGGACTCGATAATTATATTTTTCCGATCGGACACGATCCATCGGAAAAATATTTCGCTCTCCGACGAGCGCGATCTCTGAGTTTTACACATTTATAAAGCCATAGACAAATATGTTCCATTCTTTGAAGTCCTGAAGAAGGACAAAAGTTTGAATGGACAGAGGAATGCGAGATCGCATTCCAGCAACTCAAGGAATATATGGGGCGAGTTCCACTCTTGTCAAAGCCAAAAGAAGGGAAAACTCTGACAGTCAATCTCAGGGTATCTTAGCATGCCCTGAGTGCAGCCTTAGTTTAGGAAAAAGACAGAACACAGTTCTCTGTCTATTATATCAGTAAAAGGATGGTCGATGCTGAAACGAGGTACACCCCGATGGAGAAGCTCGCCTATTATCTGATGGTGGAATCAATGAAGTTACGTCCTTATTCTTAAGTGCATAAAATTGAAGTGCTGACCAAATATCCCCATAGAAAAATCCTGCAGTAACCTGATACCTCAGGCTGCCTTCTTAAATGGGCAATTGATCTCGCTTAGTTCTACATTGAGTTCAAGCCAAGGTCAGCAATTAAGAGACATGTGCTGACTAATTTTATTGTCGAATTTACAGGACCTGTGGACGAAGGAGTTGTGTAACGCCTTTCGCCCGACTTCCGTTACTGTCGAAAATCCGGAACGGAGAACGTTACTTTCTTAATAAATCCGTTTCTGTTACTTTTGAAAAACTATTATCATTCTAAAGCTCGTTACCAATAGAAGATTTTTTTTTTTTTAAAAAAAATATATCAGGCAGAATTTCCTTTATTTTTCTGAAATCCCAAAATCTGTTTCCTGTAATTGAAACTCTAACATTTCTAAAACATCAATTTCTAAACTCCCATTCGGACCTCCCGTCCGTTTCCAAAACATTTCATTACCCAAATATATCATAAACATTTATATGCATACATAACCAAAGGTAAGCTTTTAAGAAATATACATAAGCTTTTATACAGAACTTTGTTATAACTAATTGAAATACAATAATTTACACAAATATACATGTATCCCAAAAATGCATGATCATATGCAATATATCTATATATTTACCAAAAGTGTAGAGGGGATGGTGACTATCTGAGCCTTCGCGTGCAAGCTATTTTCCTGTCTTTAGATGGAGTCGCAAGCTATTTCCCTATCTTTAGATGGAGTCAAAAGGTTCAACCTGTGCGCGGTAAATCAACGCGCTAAGCATAATTGCTTAATAGGTATACACATAATCTAATTTCTCAATTTCAAATGTAATTTCATTCGTAACTAAAAACATTCCAACTTTAACATTCATAAATATATATATATATACGTTGCATAAAAATACTTAAACATATAGTTCACAATTTTTCGAGTTCAACATATTTCAAAGCATTGAACATTTCATTTCACATAACATTTTCATTTCATTGCTTATAACATTTTTCAGTGCCCTTAGTAAACATATATTCGATACTCATGTATTGGTATATGGGTTTCCGGCATCGAACACGCGGTGATTACTCGTAGGAATAACGGTCGACCCCTGTATCGGCCGCTCGGTGATTATCCACCGGGTCATTTATCATATCACATAATCGTTCAGAACCGGACACGTGGTGCCTCTCATAATCCATAATGAATCGATTTAGTGTATGCAAATAAACGGTGCAGCTGCTAATTTCCCTATTGACATGTCAATTACCAATTTTCATTTATCGATATCTAAGTTTACAAAGGTTAGTTACAACATAACGTTTATATCACATTTTACACTTTGGTTTTAGTATCAAGATTTTCATAACAAATCAATTCCGCTTTTCCTTTCAAATATAGGCAAATAAGTTTGTAAATGCATTGTATTAAAACGATATATTTTTAGTACCAAGATTTTCATAACAAATCAATTCCGCTTTTCCTTTCAAGTATAGGCAAATAGGTTTGTAAATGCATTGTATTAAAACGATATATTTTTAGTACCAAGATTTTCATAACAAATCAATTCTGCTTTTCCTTTCAAGTATAGACAAATAGTTTTGTAAATGCATTGTATTAAAATGACATATCAACCTCATTTAATAAAAATCATTTCACAATGAAAACACTTTCAAGTAAAATTAAAGATAATGTGTATACCGACCTCAAATGGATTCGATTTTAAAAGCGAATGCTCCTTTACGTTTTACCCTTATTCTTTGGTTGAGAATCCGGTTCGTCGGGTTCTCCTTGACCTTTCAATAAAAACAAACATAACGAAAGTTTATTTAATATCTTTCTAGCGTTACTAAGAGCATTATAACTATATGCTTTCCTATAATTCATCCTAAACACTTCTGCTTGATATCATTTTGAAACAGCTTATAACATCCTTTTTATGACTATCTTTCCCGAATTGAAAATAACCTCAAAACAACATATTCATATAGCTTATGACAGCCCAAAAATCAATACGAAAACAGCATTTAATGAACTCAAAAACAGCACATATGACAGTTCTAAAATCAGCATGTAACAGCCTTAAAACAGCTTGTTATACCGCACTTTGACAACTCATGACTAGCATATTTATAGCTCATCTAATAACAGCTTAACAGGTCATTTATATAGCATGAAAACAGCCTTTAAACAAGTCAAGAACAGTCCTTAAATATGCTAAAAACTACACATAATTTCCATGAAAACTGCATGTTCAAAACAACCCATAAATTTAGTCACATCGTCTTTCATTTACACGAATTAACTCTAACAAACCATCATGAAATCTCTCAATCATTTTCGTCATAGATATTCATTTGAATCACATTCAAATATCGCTTAACATCATGGCATTTTAATCACAATTCATTCGACACTAAATCGCAAACTAATGCCTTTCGAAATCACGGAAAACTCTATCGAAACATTTGAAAACAATCTAGCGATATTCAAATAATTTTTCAATACTCTAAAGCATATCGTTGCGAATCATTTTTCATGCCGACAATTTCGAAACGAAAAGCAAAACGTAACAGCTCATACTTTCCTAACATAATAGCCCATATACGGATTTCGCAACGTAGATTTCAATATCGAAATTCATCCGCAAACACGTTAAAACTTAATCAAACGAACCTCCGCACTAACGAGGTTTTAAAACCTATATCCCAAATATGTCATCATCAATTTAGTCTACAACTAATTCATAAATATTTCCATTGCAAATGAAATTCATAAATTCGAACTTACCTCTCCCAAATCAATCCGAAAGCTTTGAAACTTTAAGAGACTCACGCGAATGGGCTGCCTGTATGGATTCTTCCATCCGCGAGCTTCCTTCAACCCAAATGGACACCATTAATATTTAAACATTACTCAAATCATGATAACAATATCAACGGGACAAAAACTTACCTTCGCTTGAGCTGTTTTTCACTTCGAAACAGCTCACGGGCAATTGCGACGGCGACGATGCTCTTACGATAGCAAGCTGTCTTCCCTTGATGCTATTCACTTCAGGTCTGAATAGGTGAGTTCGGCTTGACTTAACAACAGCTGCTCGGCAGCAGCTCGTACAACGGTGACAGCACTAGATCACGGCTTCAGCTCAACAGCTCGCAGCAGCGACGACAACAGCAACTGGTTCACGGCAGCACCTCAACAGCAGCGACAGCACTTTCACGCCAGCAACAACAGCTTCACGCCAACAGCAGCTCATAATGACAACAGCAGCACGACAGCAAGGCAGCAGCTTCCTCAGCTCATGGCCTGACTTTTTCCAGCTTGCATGCATCGTTTCTTGGTTCAGATCTGCTCCTGGATGGCTTAGATGATACATGCAACAGTCAGTCTGCACTGGTGAGTTCTTGGCAGCAGCATCAACTCACTGTCCTTTCTCTCTCAGCTTGCTTCTTGATCGAGTGCAGCTCTTGGTTTTGCTTGAAGAATGGAGGTCGAATTGGATGCTGCCTCACTTGGATCGACTCTCAAACAGAACATGCAACTATCCGATCTCACTCTCTCTCAATCTCTCCCTCTCGGTCACTCAAAATCTCTTTCTTTGGCTCTCGGGTTGAAGGATGATGACCGAATGAAGATTATGATTTTGCTTTCTAAATGAAAATGATAACCGACTGCCTTAAATGCTTCTGCTCTCTTCTTTAATTCACCTTTAAATTTTAATTTATTTAATTCGCTTGCATGACACATGTCATTCATGCAATACCCATCTCATACTTTTGTGACACTTGTCCCACCATGCACAAACTCCCATACATCAACTTTAATGCACTTAATTCGCGCTTTATAGATTTCGCTTTTCGCTCGGATTTGCTTCGGGTCCGCCTGGAAATTTAATTAAAATCCAATTTCACACATGGAAACTTCATTAGATTTCGAATAATCTTTCGAATTCATATGCTCTAGATTATTTTATGAAATTAAATTAAATAATTAACCCCGGACCCTTCTGGAGAATTTTATAAAAATTCAATTACTCCTTCGGATCTGGACGGATAATTAATTACATCATCCCTTAATTAATAATCAACATTTAATAAATTATTTGGACATCGAAATAGCATGTTACAAGTTGAATCTTCTGAAGGTTTATTTTGGGAATTATTTGTTGACGGTTCCTCTAACGAGCAGAGAGCTGGAGTTGGAGTACTATTGATCAGCTTGAAGGGACATAAAATCCTTGTGCGCTCAAGTTTGGATTCCGGGTTACGAATAATAAAGCCAAGTATGACGCATTATTGGTATGGCTTTGCCTAACCAAGGAGATATAGGCTGAACGGCTTAAAATCTTTAGCGACTCCCAGCTCGTGGTTTGTCAGATAAGGGGCAAATACCAGGCTAAGGGTCAAGTATGATAGTTTACCTGTAAAAGGTCCGAGAGCTATTAAGGACATTCAAAAAGTATGAGGTGAATCAAATCCTGTGGGTTCAGAATTCCAATGCAGATGTTTTAGCTCACCTGGCTACAGCTCAGGACACAGATTTTTCTAGGGATATACCGGTAAAATTCTTGACAAAACCAAATATAGAGCCCAATGACGAAGTGATGGTCCTGGCCGTGGCAGTAGACTCATGGATGAGTCCTTTGGTTAATTATTTATAGGGGAGTAAGTTGCCAAATAATAAGCTAAAAGCACGTCGTCCACGAATGAGAGCTGTAAAATACTGTATCTATGGCGACATGCTTTATAAGAAGAGCTTCTCGGCCCCATTGTTGCGGTGTTTTGATGAACTAGACTGTACCACAATCTTGGAAGACATCTATGCTAGTCATTGTTGCAATCATGTCGAAGGGCTGTCCCTAGCCCAAAAGGTACTTAGATAGGGGTTCTACTGGCCAACGATGAAGCAAGATGCCATCAATTTGGTGAAGAGATGCGATGAGTGCCAGTGGTTCACTAAGATTCTATGAGCTCCACCATCTTACATGCAGTATATGATCAGTTTATGACCTTTTGCAATTTGGGGCATGGACTTGATAGAACCTCTTCCAACAGGTCGGGGTAGGTGTAAATATGTCGTCGTTGTAGTAGACTATTTCACCAAGTCGGCAAAAGCGAATGAACTTGCTGAGATCTCCATGACGAAGATAGAAAGGTTTGTGTGGGATAACATTATATGTAGATTTGGAGTTCCTCAGTAGCTCATGATAGACAATAGGACCCAATTCTCCAGCAAGCAATTCCTCGAGTTTTGTAGCAACCTTGGCATCACAAAAAGCTTCTCAGTTGTGGATCACCCCCAATCCAATGGTCAAGTAGAGGCAGTCAACAAGATCATAAAACAGATTCTTAAGACCAAACTTGAATCCAAGAAAGGAGCATGGGTAAACGAGCTTCACAAGGTGCTATGGGCTTACGGAACAACAGCTCGTAGCACCACTAGAGAGACTCCTTACTCAATGGTATATGGATCTAAGGCCATGATTCTTGCTAAGTTCGAGGTGACCAACCAACAGAGAGCAAGCATCAATCCTTCAAAGAACGATCAACTCCTGGTCACAAATCTGGATCTCCTCAAAGAAGCTAGAGAAGCAACCCGGCTGAGGATAACTATATACCAATAGAGGATGGCAAGGTATTACAACAAAAGGGTCCAAGTTCGAAAGTTCAAGCCAGGTGACCTTGTGTTATGCCAGATTCTTCTCGAAGCTCGCAAGGCCAGTGATGGTACTCTAAGACCAAATTGGGAAGGACCTTATATTATTCATTAAGACCTCGGGAATGGAGCATATCACTTAGCAGACATGGGTGGGGCAGTACTTCCATGAGCCTGGAACGTCGTACATCTGCGGCAATATTGCCAATGATTATTGTATTTATTAAATTGCCTCTGTAATGTTGATCATGAAAATATGATAAAAGTTCCATATTTCCCTTCTATTATTACTGACACAAATTGATTATGTGTTCTTGTGTAAAGTGTGTGGTTTTGAAAAGCAAGGAACGCATTGAAGATT
The DNA here is from genome assembly GCA_022984855.1 of Dimocarpus longan. Classification (NCBI taxonomy): domain Eukaryota; kingdom Viridiplantae; phylum Streptophyta; class Magnoliopsida; order Sapindales; family Sapindaceae; genus Dimocarpus; species Dimocarpus longan. The sequence goes on from CM041026.1 coordinate 4,962,944, forward strand.
CAAGCACTTAGCTACCCTGTAGGGATAAGGAGCTGAATATTGGCGCAATAGCCGACCCCACACCTGTCCCACGGGGATAAGGGGCTGAATATCAGTGGAATAGCCGATCCCACACCTACCTTACAGGGCTAAGGGGTTGATACGACCATGGGCTTATGCACCTAATCGCAGCTCGTCGATAAGCCTCCCCCTTAGATCGTTCCAGACACTTCACGATTCTGATCGCCACACGATGGTCTGCCTGACAAAGCTTACGCTGTAGATGCTCAGGTTACGACCCTGTGAGCGCAATCGAGGTCCTACTAACTCTACAACTCTCTATAGATGCTCGAGCTCTGACCTTGTGAGTGTAGCTCGAGAGAATATTATACTGTATAGCTCAGATTTCGATCCTGTGAGCGAAGCCCGTTGTAGATGCTTAGGTTTTGACCTTGTAAGCGCAGCCTACTTTAGATGCTCAGGCCCTAACCTTGCGAGAGCAACGTGTTATAGAAGCTCGGGCCCCTACCCTTTGAGCATAACTTATAACCAATTGAAGAACGGCTATGATAGTCTACTTGCAGTATTCCGCCTAACTAGTCAGTTCTCTCATTACCCTCATATCACTTTGCAAGCTTTTATTTAAGTTGCAATTCTTATTATTATCTCATTATTATGATATTATGCGAGCTGATTTGCTCCATTCAATGAGAAAAATTCTCAACATTATCGTATAAGCCAACTTGCTTCGTATTATCAGCTGATATCTACTATAATTGCGAGCTAATCTATTAATTTATCAAGCTAAGAATTTTCTTATTTTTGAGTTATATGTCCTACCAGAGCCACCTTACTTAAGTTCGGGAGGACACATTCACGACCTATGAACCCTTATTTATGATCTGAAAGATATTTATGCTCTGGAAGACATTTTTGTGACCTGTTGATACTTATCATCATAGCTGAGCATTTTTTGGCCAGCTTTCTTGATCAGGCTCATTATTTGATATTTGGTTATCTATTTTACTCCTTATGTGTGGTCGTGATTTATTTAAATTATGCAATGTGATTTATTGCTCTATGATGCGCATGGGACTAAGAAAAATAAGGTAAATCAACGAAGATCTCATCTCGCAAAGAGTAGTTATATTGCAAAACCAAATCTAGTCATTATCATCAATGTTCAAAGATAAGCACAAAATAAAAGAAAAAAAGGGAGGGCTGCTATCTAAGGGGTTTGTGAAGAGTTCCTAGAGGCCTTTTTCGAGTTTGATCACCAAAGGCCTCCTTTGAGGATGCATCTTGTGCCTCATGGGTTGTTGGCTGTGAGGAGCCTGAGGAAGGTTCTTCCTAAGTGGAGGAAGCAATGCTTGGTGAAGGAGCTGAGGAAGTCGCACCTTTAGCAGGCATTGAAGCTGGGTCCTTAGGAGGAGCTGAGGGAGCCACAGCTTAAGCAGTTAGAGGTACTAAACTTTTCTTGGGGGTTAGAGGAAGTGTCCCATTCTAAGTAGCCTTTACGACTTTAGCCTGAGAGGCCTTAGCAGCATAAGTCGCGAACTTCTTCACTTTCTCAACCGCATTTTTTTTTAAGAATGAGACGTCTAGCTCTGGATGACGTTTCCATAAAATATACATGAATGAACTTGACGTCTTCGAAATGGCATCCTTGCGGGCCTGCTCGATATGAGCTTCAGCTTGGCTGAGTGACACTTGAGCACGAGCATGGTTACTTTTCATTGCATCCAAGTCTCGCATCATTAGCTTGGCTTTCTTATCGACAGTCTCAGCTTGCTTATTGCTTTTCATTGCATCTCTTGCTTTAGTGAGTTCACTTCCTGCTTCATCTTCTTGTTTTCCTCAGTGGCTTTATCGAGTGAGGAGGCGGTGATATCTCGGAGCTTAATTTCACGAGCTAAGGACTCCTCTACCTTGTCCCTCTGCTCCCTAGCACTTTTGAGTTTCTGCTCGAACTCGTGCGCGACCTTCTTCGTCTTCTCAGATTCCTTACGGAAGAACTCTAAGTCAGCTTTGATCTTCTTGTTGTCTCCTTTGAGCTTCTTGTTCGCTTCCTTAAGAGAAGCTTTTTCCTGCGCCAGATTAGGGAAGTCCTTAAACATCTTCATTAAGCCCAAGGTAGCCTAAGATAAAGATATTTTAGTGATGGATATGAAAAAAAGCAAAAGTTTAGTGATTAAGGTTGAAGCTTACCAACATCACATGACGAGTAGAATAGCCGACCAGCTGGTTACCGCGTATATGGCTCTGATAGACGACCGACTTATAAGGACCCAAGAGCTGCTACATACTATCCAGGATGTCGTTGAAGTATTCCCCAACATCGAACTCATGGGTCTGCTCTTCATGGCTCCCCTCGGTAGCGGGCTCCTTACCCTTGGTTTTTTGGTGTTTTGAAGGAGGCTCCGTGATCACTTTTTCTCTATATGCGGCCCCAGATCGCTTCGAGACTGGGATCATTTGGCTAGAGGGCTCTTTCGATGAGGTGACATCTTTTCTTGAAGCTTTCTCCCCATCGATTTGTACCTCACACCTTGCTTCTGTGAGGTCGCTACAATTTCTGGTCGAGAAGGTGATCCCGTAGCAGCTTTTGGGGTAGCCTTTGAGCTAGGACCTCCCAAGGTCTGGTTTGGTCCTGTAAGCTAAGAAGATGGAGGTTCTGTAGACCTCATTATCTCTACATTGGGATCTACAACTTCAGCTACTGGGGAAGATGATTGTGTCTCTAAGTCCAACTGTACCATCGTAGTACGTTTTCTCGAGGTCAGGTTCGACGTTCCCTACTCAAAAATTTCGAGGACCGAGATGACCTCCTTTTTTTAGCGGACTACGATGCCCTTGTGAATGCTCAAATGCCTGATCTCAACCTTCGGTGCAAGCCCGTATTCTCGCAAGAAGTAGTTGCCTAGAAATTGATTGTCTAACGGGCTTTTGACATCGGAGAACTTTTAAAGAGCTTCTACCTCTTCGTTACTGAGCTCGATCGAGCTCTTGGATACGTCTACACATGAAAAAGAAGATCAGTAAGCGTAGTAACAATAATATGCATATATATGCATAGTCAACGAGCAAAAAACATGCTCACCAAGGAAAAGAGAAAAAGAAAAATTTTCAAGGTCGAAAAGAGATGGGCAGGACGTGTAGAACCAGCGGGTCTTATAATTGCTCACATTCGACCTGAGAACCCCTTTAAGTAGGTACACCTTGTAAGGCTAGCTACGAGCCGCGGTGTAATAAAACTTATCCCACTTCTCTGCCTTGGCACCCGTGGTGGCCTTAAAATGAAAAAGGTATTAGATCAGATTGGGGGTCAGAGGTGGAAGTCCATTTTTTATGAAAACGAAAGTAAGGTCGTTTAGAAGGTTGATAAGATACAAGGGTACAGGAAACCTAAACTCGGCCTCTAAGTGTTGGCAACTAATAGCTATAAACTCTGGAGGAGGGTGAGCCGCTTGGTCACGAAGAGCCGGTACCATTGCACGACACCCTGAAGGAAGGTCAAATTTTTGGGCTATTGTAACTAGCTCACTGCAAGAGATATTGGAGTTGTATTGAAAGAAGGGCTCATGAGTAGGATAGTCGTCTCGCCCTGACTACTCCGGTGCATTTTCACCACTTTCGGAAGTTACACCCTGAGTATCCCTGACTTGCTGAGCAGATTCCCCTTCAGAGTCCTCATCACTAGCCCCTTCTTAGTGGTTGCGGCGTCCACGACTTGACATCTACAAAATAAGTAAGAGGATTAGGTCACTAATAACAGACCAGACATAGAAGACATAATCTTTCTAAATCCATTGTCCTAAGCATCAAGTCGTGCACCCAAGGGAGCTATCAAGGACAGTAGAGTTTCTGGGTCCAAGCTCATCGAACCCATCAAAAAAAGAAAAAAAAAATGATGAACGAAGAAGATTTATAGGTACCCCAGATCCAATCAAACCAGAAGCAGCACGTGAGCATGCTTCCAAAGCGATCAAACACGCATTCTATTCAAGTTTTTCAAACTCTCTCGAACTAGAAATGCAAAGAATCGCAAATCGGTCAAGCAAAAACAGAAACTAGACTAGAAAAAGCAAAACAGTGCCATGCATGCAAAAATAAAAATAGAAGAATCAAGAGTAGATATTCAAACTCACCTTAAATGCAGTAGAGTCTGGTGGTTTTGGAAAGAAAATGATGAATAGTAACGATGGAAGGTACAGAGAAACTCGAAAGAGAAAAATGTGTTTGATGCTTGAAAATGACAGATAAGAAGAAAATGAAGCGTCTCTATCTCTATACATAGCTGCTGAGCCTTAGCCATTGGGTTAGACAGTTGTGTAACCACCTTAAATCTGACTACGCTGCGCGATTTTCGGGATTTTTTCATCATGCATAATCAGTTGAAAGACGTGTATTAAATGCATGCGGCGTAAGGCGTGTCCTGTAACCGTTGTATGGGGTGATGCCATGTGTCCAGGAGATAAAGTAGAATTTGAAAAAGTGGAGTAACTATTCCCACCAAAGCAGTTTGTACATAAGCTCGTAGCTCTTGGTCCGTGAAATGCACTAAGAGCTAGGGGGCTTGTGTCATGGGTGTTTTCACGATCAAGTCAAATGGGCTGCTGAAAGCCTAAGGGATAAGCCCAATGGTCAAAGGCCTAAAAGGCCCAACACTTTGCTCGCCCATCAGCTCGTCCATTTGATCGCCCATCTGCTCAGCCCTTTGCATATGCTAGTTTATTAACTCGTCCATAAGCCCGTTTATGAGGTCGATTGTCCACTGATTCATCAGATCATCATCTAGTTCGTCTATCATCTCGATCAATAGCCTGGAATGGGATTGGCTCATGTGGAGAGCTTTATTTGCTTGTTAGCTTGATAAGGCCTTCTTCTTATTAAAGAGCTCGCTATATTGATCTAGTTGACCTTCTAGAAGCCTGAAACATCTTAGACAGGTAAGAAGTCAACTTTCCTGTTTCGGCCTATTGCTTCAGCCCAACAAAAGAAAGGCCCAACAAACTTAATAATCCAAAGCAGAAGAATAGCTCGCGAAGACCAGATAACGTTATACAATACTAAGTCCATAGCATATCAACCTTGTGCATCCCTGCTCGTAGGAGCGAGCTCATTTATGTCACTCCTTTTAGATTACAAGCCAACTATAATAAGAACTGTTAGACCAATTACAGCTTAAGACGTATCACACATACCAATCTCGTCAGAAATTATAGCATGGATTAAAGAAATCTCACCTAACCAGCAGGGGTTACCGTCTAAACCCATACTTTGACAGAATTGGCTTGACAAATGTCAGTACCATTAAATGTAATTCATCATTTTAGTTTTACTTATTGTATTTTGTCTTATTATGTATTATTATAGCACCTCTCATTTCTCTATAAATAGGAGAGAAAATTCATTGTAAAAGAAGGAAGGAAACACTTTTATTAAAAAGGTTGTTATTCTGCCAAAATATAGTAAGAAAACTAGTGGACGTAGGCATCAATTGGGTTGAACCACTTAAAAAATCCTTGTGTTTGCTGTTCTTCCTCTTACCATCCTCAGCCGTTTTTTTTGCATTTCACTAACTGTAATACTGGGCTGAGTCGAACTTTAGTTTACTGATATCGAACGTCAACATGATCCAAGATCTATGATGATATAATGAGATCATTGAAAATTCTCATTATAATATATATATATATATAGGGGTCACTTTGTGTGCATAAGGTGTATGGCATACACTTAACAAAAAATTGTGTGACTGTATTTTAAAATATGTGATTGTAATTTATTATATGTGAATATAACTAAATATATATAATTAAGATTAGTAAATATGATCATATTGATCATAATCAGTAAATGTTATCACATTTGGTAATTGTAATCACATATGTTTAGTTATAATTATATATAATAAATTACAATAACACATTTTAAAATGCAATCACGTATTTTTTTTGTCAAATGTATACATACATCGGGTGCACCTTAGAATGTGCCATAAATATATATATATATATATATTACAAAAAAGGCACATATGTTAACCCATTATCATGTTATTATGATTTCAAATTAATGCTTTTTGCATAAAGAAAAATATTTGTTTGTTGTCTGCTTATAATGACTAAATATTTGTTAGATAAATTGCACAGGTTAAGGAGCTTTAACCACAAATAGATAATATTGATGAATTTACATATAAATGGTTGAATGATTGTTTGCATATCTATAAGTATTAATTTTAAACTTCTAGTTATATGATCAATTACCATGATTAGGCATATGTCCCGAGGTACGTATGAAAAGCTCACTATTATAAGCATGATTTTATACTCTAAGTCCATTTTATTTGGAATTTTATGTCATTAATTTCTTTCATCTTAGCACATTTCTCTACTCTCACATCACAAATATTTCTTACTCAAGAATACCTAACTAAATTGTACATGTCCTTATCACATACCCCATATTGAGTTGAGATAGGATTGTAACATACTTAAGGATTAATATTAGTTTTGATTCACCTTCTATTACTAATTTATGCTTTTGAAAGGTGATATTACTGCACTATTTGTGAGTTATCATTTTGTTTGAAAATTTTCTCAATCATTGGAAGAAAGTTAAAGCTCCCCAAAAGGGAAAACTGTGTAAAGATATTGTTGTAAATAATTAAGATGTAAAACTTCTCCAATAGAGAAGCGTGAATTCTTTTTATGAAAAGACTATGAAAAAGCTATTGTTGTATATGATAGACATGTAAAATTGAAGAATAGAGAAAAGTTGCTATTATACATAATAGATATGTGAAACTTCTCCAATAGAAAAGCATGAATGAAAAGTTATCCTTGTACATAACAGAGGCAAGAGACTTTCCCATGATGTAAGAAAGAGTGAAAAGTTACATCATACATAAAGAAACGTGATTCGCTACTAATAGAATTATTGTATCTAATCCAAATCCTTATATGAAGAATAAATAATCTACATATAATTGCTAAGTTATCATGTGCTATTTATTAACTCAGGTGATTGTTCTTGATGATCAATTTGAGAAACTTAGTGATAACAATTTATTAGTTGATGCATATCGAGAATATAGTTAACCATTTAATTTGAATGATATTGTTTTTGGAAATTGAAAATTAAGATCATACTGATAGTAATGTTTGAGCTATGAATAAATCTATTTTCTCTTTAATAAATAACTCATGGAGTGAGTTCCTAGTCCTTCAAGAGACACGAGTTCTAGAAGAAAATTAAACTTTTTAAAGCGACATAATCACTAGACGTGATATAAGTTTTTGAAGAAATATAAATCCCTAAAATGACAAAAGTTTTTGAAGGGAAATAAAAAGAGAAAATGTGTATATCTTTAATGAGGTAGAATCATGAAATTAAGAAACATTTATATGTGCTTGAAGAAGTACAAAGAATTATGCACTATATAACATTTTTTTTATTCATAATAGAAATGCATAATTATGTAGTAGTCATCGACAGCATTTGTTTATATGTAGTAGCTACTGAAAGTATAAATAATGATTATAAATTTGAGTCATGAAGTCATAAGCTTGATTGACTTATAAAATAGAAATAATGGTTATAAACCATACACATTCAGAGGTATGATTGGTTCAAAGTATAAATGATGATTATGAACCACATGAAGTTAGAGGCATGATTCTCACAAATAAAAAGCAACTAAAGCAATGTTGTTCATACGTAATGCAATCAATTGGATATTGCATTTTCAAGATGCAATTCTACACTAGCATTATGCTACTAGATAGGATCATTCATATCTTTCCTTATCTTCATCAAATATTGGATTTGATATTATTTTATTTAAAATTAAGTTGTATTCAAAGTATATAGTTATGTAGATGACAAGTATTTTTTTTATCTATATAGCTTTTTTTCAAGCAGCTTATGTTTCTCACTCATAACAATTCTATGACGCTCTAAAAAGTAAGACTTTTGCTAAGACAACCTCTATTCACTTCGATTTCAACTTCATAAAACAATGTAGGCATGTTTATGGTTGAGATATATTATTTATCATATTTAAAGTACATGCAGATTTCTCTCACTTGTATCACTCAAGTTGAAGATTTGTTTTGGAAAAATATTATTGTAGAGAGTATCCCATTAGAGTAAGCACTCTATTAGGGGGAGCATTCTTTCAGGGGGAGTATATTAAGTCAATATGGACATATGTGCACTACACTCTTTTTTCTTTCGATAAAATTTATGGTTTAGGTATATTATTTATCATATTTAAAGTACATACAAGTTTCTCTCACTTGTATCACTCAAGTTGAAGATTTGTTTTGGAAGAATATTATCATGGAGAGTATCCCATTAGAGTGAGTACTACATTAGGGGGAGCATTTTTTCATGGGGAGTATATTAAGCTAATATGGACATGTATGCACTGCACTGCACTACACTATTTTTTCCTTCAATCAGGTTTTGTCCAACTGGATTTTCTTGGTAAGGTTTTTAATGAGGCAGTCAATTTAAGCACGTTCAAATACTATTAGATCTGTAAAATCTTTATATATTTTTGTCTTGATCTAGTAGATTACGAAAATATCCTTTGTTTAGGTTTTTATTTAATTAATTTTTTATTAGTAAAATTTAAATATAATATAGGAGAAAATTTATTTAGTTCTTAAGGTTTTAAAAAATATCAGATTTTTAAAACTCTTTTGGAAACAGTTTTTTCCATCATTAACTTTTTCAAAACTTTTCAAAAAAGTTTAAACTATTAAAAAAAAATCTAAATTATCGATTGACTAACAGTCAAAGAAGACGATGAGTTTGGGTAGGAAGGTTATTTTTGACATTTCCCAAAAGAGGATTGAGATTACGACAAATATAAGGCCAATATGAAAATGAATATATATAATAAATAAAATTTGAAAGATAAACAATTAATTAATTAAAATTTAAAAATATGGAAGATCTCCACTATCTATGTCTAGGATTGTTATGGGTAATTTAACGATCAAGTCGATTGGGTCAGGAAAGATTTACAGTACGGGCCCAATGATCCAAAGGCTCAATCATCTGTCACTCTTTCTGATTGCCTTCCTGACCACAGATCTGTTCATTAGACTGACTCGCCATTTTGCTCATATCCCAAGTCTCCCAGCTGATTGTCAATCTACTCGCGAACAGATTTGATAGCCTGGTCATTGATCTGTTCGTTGTCCTATATACGATTATGGTCAATTCCGATTCTTATTTCTGATCGCTATGCTTGTTCGCCTAAGCTGATTGCTAGGCTTGTTCGCCAGATCTGTTCGCTTAAGCTGTTCGTCGAAGGGTGGTTGACAGATCTTTTTCACTCCGATTTGTTCGTTCAGAATTGTTCGCCTGGTTGCTCGGCAATTTCTGAGCGTACTCGTACACCTGCTTGTTTGTGAAACTGTTTGCCTAATATTATGTCTAGTCGCGGAAGAACTTATTCATGATCTGTCCCATTAACTCTCAAAGTGCCCGATCCTTCAGAAATTCATCTGTTCACTAGCTCAACTGGATATTTTGTTCGCTGGAGAGTCCATCTCCGCCATGCCTCCTAAATCGCGAGTCAACAGAAGTCAAACATGCCATGCAAAATACAGCTCAAGACGTGTCATGCACGCCATCTCTGCCAGAGACTACAGCTAAGATTACTGTGATCTCACCTAATCGGTACAGATTAGCCGCTTGAAATCATACTCGGGCAAAGCTCAGAGGCGACAGTTTCGACCGCATTTAATGTAATTTCGCCCGCATTAAATGCACTGTCAGTCGTATTTAATGAAATCCCGGCGCATTAAATATAGTTCATCATTGTAATTTTAGTTTACTGTATACTTTTGTCTTATTCTGTTTTACTGTAGCACCTCTCATTTCTCTATAAATAGGGGACTATTTTCTTTGTAAGAGAGGTACGATCTTTTGAGGGCCTATGCTTGTGTTGTATGTTAGGATATACGTATGACTTTAAATCATGCTTGTGTTGTATGTTATTTATTACAGAATTCAGAAAGATCTAGTGGACCCTGAAAAGCTGCAAGTGACCCTTACTGATGAGACTTTAACTGAATCATGTGACTTGAAAAGGGCCCTTGAAATGGTGGTGTTACTGGAAGCACAACTGAAAGAAATGAATCCAAATCTTGATTCAATCTCAGAGTATAAATTCCTCTTGCTCATTACATGCTCAATGTGATTTTTATTCTGCAGTGTGTACTTTTACCAAAACTATTTTGTTGTTACAGTTATCAGAAGAAGGTGGCATTGTATAATGAACGAGTTGAGGATCTTTCCACCGTAACTCAACAGCGTGATGACATAAAGAAACAGTCCGATGAATTAAGAAAGAGAAGGCATGGATTTCCTTGCATAGTATATGCACTTTTTCCTCTCCAATTTTCTTGTTCCAAATTAGTCGTGTGCATCTGAAATGTGTTATGATTTCACTTTTAGGTTGGATGAATTTATGGTTAGATTTAATGCGATATCATTAAAGTTGAAAGAAATGTATCAGGTTTGTGAACTTGTGACAGTTGCTAGAAATTGGAGAACTCCACTTTGATTTTGCTTGAATCTTTCTTGCAAATTTGTATGCAATTAGTTAGCTATGCTCATGTTTTATGGAGCTAGACTTAACATTCAGGTTTAGTTCATGTCAGTATGTTATCTAATTTCCCTACTCTCTTTTATGCAATGAGCTTGCAGATGATCACGCTGGGAGGGGATGCAGAACTTGAGCTAGTGGACTCTTTGGATCCTTTCTCTTAGGGTGTTGTTTTTAGTGTCAGACCGCCGAAGAAGAGTTGGAAGAATATTGCAAACCTATCTGGTGGTGAAAAGGTATCCGTGAAGTAGTTTCCTTTATTCATTTATTTAGCTGCTTTTTCCTTCTATATTTTACTCATTCATTATAACATTTGTATTATTATAAACTTTTTCAGACTCTCAGCTCATTAGCTCTTGTTTTTGCACTTCATCACTACAAGCCTACCCCACTTTATGTAATGGATGAAATTGATGCTGCTCTAGGTACTTTTGCAGAGCGACGAACTTTAGTTTTTGGTTTCTTCAAATTGTCTTTATCCTTTTTATTTTTATTTTCCTTACTTTGACGATTCTTATGGTGTGCCAGATTTCAAGAATGTCTCTATTGTGGGCCATTACGTGAAGGACCGGACAAAGGATGCTCAGTTTATAATTATAAGGTAGGTTGGATGCTTACTGTGGATTAATATTAAGTTGGAAAACCATATACATGTTGGATCGAAATTCTCACTAAAACAAAAAATAAAACTTTTACAACACTCAAAATAACTCACAATACAAAGCTTTGCTTTGTTTCTCACACACTCACTAGAAGCTTTGCTTCTCTTATGTTTTCTTCTTCTTTGTAATGATTAAACCTCATGCAAGAGGGACTATATATAGTGCTAGAAAATTAATCTAAACCATTCAAATTAACAAATACAAATAAATCCTAACCACACAATTTCACCAACCAAACAAATACTTTTAAATTGCATTATTGACTCACCTAATCTTACACCTAACCTTACACCTAACCTTAGAAGGTTCTTCTTGATGGACTTGAGCTTGGTAATGGGCTTGCTCAAAACAAGTCTATAACAAGTTTATATTTTCAACACCCCCTCTTAAACTTGTTTTACCATGCCAAGCAAGCTTCTTAATCTCGCAAAATCTTCAAACTTTAGTGGTTTGGTGAAAATATCTGCGATCTGATCCTTTGACCTTACGTATTCCATTTGTACATTTCTTTTTGCTATGCATTCTCGTATGAAGTGATAACGAGTATCGATATGTTTGCTTCTGTCATGGAACACCGGATTCTTTGCTAAGGCGATGGCTGACTTATTGTCTACACAAATCTCAGTTGGTTCTTCTTGTGGCAAGCTTAATTCCTTCAATAAATTTCTGAGCCAAATTGCATGACAAACACACGAAATAGCAGCTACATATTCGGCTTCACAGGTGGATAGTGTGACAATCGGTTGCTTCCTTGACATCCATGTGAAAGCTGTGTTTCCCATGAAGAATGCAAATCCACTGGTGCTCTTTCTATCATCTGTATCTCCACCCCAATCGCTATCGTTATATCCAACAAGTTTGAAATCATTTGAAATTGAATAAAACAAACCAAAGTCAATTGTACCTTTGATATAGCGAAGGATTCTCTTAGCTGCCTTGAAATGGGTAGTTATTGGATTCTCCATATAACGACTCACCAGTCCAACTGCATAAAGGATATCAGGTCTTGTACAAGTCAAGTACCTCAAACTTCTAACCAAACTCTTAAAGAGTGTTGGATCCACCTTTTCTGCTTCATCATGCTTAGACAGTTTGACTCCACATTCCACCGGTGTGCTTATTGGATTGCAATCATCCAACTTGAATTTCTTAAGTATCTCCCTTGTATAACTTTCTTAGGAGATAAAGATGCCATCTTCATTTTGCTTGACTTCGATACCAAGGTAGTATGCCATCAATCCGATGTCGGTCATCTCGAATTCCTTGGCCATTGCTTTCTTGAATTCTTCAAAAAAACTTGGATTATTACCGGTGAAGTTAAATCATCCACATACAAACATACAATCAAAACATCTCCATCTTTGAATTTGATGTAGAGAGCATGTTCATGAGGACATTTGGTGAAGCCATTCTCTTTGAAGTATTTGTCAATCCGATTGTTCCATGCTCTTGGTGCTTGCTTCAACCCGTAAAGAGCTTTCTTTAGTTTTAGAACTTCGTCTTCGTGGCCTTTGACTTCATAGCCTGATGGTTGCTGAATGTAGACTTCTTCTTCAAGGACTCCATTTAGGAAGGCGAATTTTACATCCATCTGATGAATCTTCCACTTATTCTGAGCTGCCAAAGAAATTATTAGTCTTATAGTTTCTAATCGAGCAACAGGAGCAAATACCTCATCATAGTCAATTCCAGCTTTTTGACTATAGCCTTTTGCAACAAGTCTTGCTTTGTGTTTTTCTATCTCTCCATTAGCATTTCTCTTTATCTTGTACACCCATTTGACACCAATTGCTTTGTGTCCTTTTGGAAGTATAACGAGCTTCCAAGTATCATTCCTTTCAATGGACTTGATTTCTTCATTCATTGCATCTTTCCACTTCTTATTTTGTACAGCTTCTTCAAACCTTACTGGTTCGGAATCAGCAAAGAGACAGAAAAGTGTGAGATTATCAGGTTGTTCAGTTACCTCATAAAGATCTTGTAGGCTTCTTGTACGCTCTACATCTCTTTCATTCAGAAATGATGGTGGTGAGTTTCCATTATCTGTTGAGGCTGGTGATGCTGGTGGTGTAGTGGGTTCTTGTTCTGCTTGCTCCACACTTGGTTGCTCCTCCTTCTCTTCTTCAAAGTGGGGAAGGAAAATGTAATCTTCATCATATGTTTTCCAATTCCATGTGCTTTCTTCATCGAATACAACATCACGGCTGATGATAGTCTTTCTATTGTTTGGATTATACAGCTTGTAGCCTTTAGAGTAATTATCGTACCCAATGAAGATGAACTTCTCACTTTTGTCATCAAGCTTACTTCTTCTCTCGTCTGGTACATGTACATGAGCTATGCTTCCAAAGACTCTTAGGTGGGAAATACCTGGCTTCCTTCCATTCCATGCTTCTTGTGGTGTCTTTCCCAACACACTTCTTGTTGGAGATCGATTTGATAGGTATACTGCACAAGCTACAGCTTCCGCCCAAAATTCCTTCGGTAATCTTTTGCTTTTCAATATACTTTGTGTCATATTGAGAATTGTTTTGTTCTTTCTTTCTGCAACATCGTTTTGCTGAGGGAATCTCAGAACGGTTAGAGGACGTCGGATTCCATTTGCTTCGCAGAACTCTCGGAACTCTTTTGAGGTGAACTCTCCTCCTCGATCAGATCTCATTGCTTTTATCTGGTAGCCACTTTCTTTCTCCACAGCAGTTTTAAATTTCTTGAATACTTCAAAGACTTCTGATTTCTGTTTCAAGAAATATACCCACATTTTTCTTGAAAAATCATCAATGAAGAGAAGGAAATAATTACTATTACCGAGAGAGCTTGGCTTGATTGGACCGTACACATCAGTATGGATGAGCTCGAGTGGTTTCTTGGCTCTTGATTCTGACTGTTTTGGGAAACCTTTTCTGAATTGCTTTCCAAGTAGACACCCTTCACAAAGTTGGTCAGGATGATTAATACGAGGTAGTCCTCTCACCATTTCCTTCTTAGACAACATTTCCAATCCTCCAAAGTTGAGATGCCCAAATCGAAGATGCCATAACCATGATGCATCTTTGTAACAAGCTTTCAAACACTTTGCAACATCATTTTGAATGTTCAATGAAAACATTCTATTCTTTGACATTTTCACCTTAGCAATTAAATTTCCTATGTCATCTTTTATAAAAAGACTACAATCTTTCATGTGAATATCATAGTCTTTTTCTAAAAGTTGACCTAAACTCAAGATGTTGCTTGTCATGTTGGGCACATAATAAACATTTGAAATCAATTGGTAACTACCATCTTTAGCACGAATAAGAATGTTACCTTTTCCTTTCACTAAAATTTTAGAACTATCTCCAAATGAGACATTGCCAGTCACAGATTCGTTGAGCTCTATGAACATGTTTTTCCTTCCACACATGTGGTTGCTCGCACTGGTGTCGAGATACCAAGTATTCTCTTGGTCTCCATCATTGCCTCTGTGTGCTAATAACAAAATTTCTTTCTCTTTTGTTCTTGCTTCCATAAAATTAGTCTTCTCTTCAACCTTGTTATTTGGAGCTCTACATTCTGAAGCATAATGTCCAAATTTCTGACAATTATAACACTGAACTTGAGATTTTTCGTACCTCGTGTTCGAATTGGCTCTCACACGACCTCTTGTTGAATTTTCTCCTCTCTCATGGCTATTGTTGGAATTGTTGTTGTTATAATTCTAACCTCGTCCACGACTACGACCTGTACCTCGTCCTCGGCTTCTTCCTCTGCCTCGACCACGTTGGTATCTCTCGTGGCTTTGGATTTCTTCCTTCTCTTTGAGTTGGGACTTGAGGAGTTGTTCATTGATACCTTGCTTCCTTTTATGCTTTTCTTCGTAAGCTTGCAACGATCCTTAAAGTTGCTCAATTGTCATGGTTGTCAAATCTTTAGTCTCTTCTATCGTCACAACGATATATTCAAATTTGGAATCCAACGAGCGGAGTATCTTCTCCATTATTCTGGTATCTTCCAGTGTCTCACCGTTTCTTTTTAATTGATTAGAAACAGTTAACACTCTTGTGAAGTAGTCAGAAATAGATTCAGATGCTTTCATATGTAATGATTCAAACTCACCTCTTAAAATCTGAAGACGAACTTTCTTCACTTGTTCGGATCCTTTGCAAGAGGTTTGTAGCTTATTCCACGCTTCTTTAGCGGACTTTGCACTTGAAATTTTCTCAAAGCCATCATCATCTAATGCTTGATAGATGAGATAGAGAGCCTTTTTGTCTCTCTTCCTTGAGTCTTTTAAACTATCCTTTTGAGTTTGGGATAGTGTCGACTCATCTTCTGATTCGGTGTAGCCTTTTTCTACGACCTCCCAGACATCGTGTGCTCCAAGAAGTGCTTTCATTTTGATACTCCAATTATCATAGTTGTCGTTCTTGAGTGTTAGAACTTGAAATGATACCATACCATTAGCCATACCTTTTAATATGTTTAGAATTTCGAAATTCTGATTGTACGGATGGATTCAGAACGTCGAGAAACTTCAACCGGAATTTGAGCCAAAAAATCAACTTTTGGTCAACGGTCAAAGTCAACAGTCAACGGTCAAAGTCAACGGGACCTGTTTGGCTTTTGTCAGCAGCGGCTCTGCTCGGCTCGGTCTGGCTCGGCTTGGCTCGGCTCGGTCTGTTAACCCGGTTCAACTCGTTTGAGTTGACTCAGTTTTCTGCAGCGATTTTCCGGCGGCGCGTGGGACCTCCGATTGGGATGATTTTTGCGGCGTTGTGCTCCTCTCGTCGAGAGCTTCGATTTGGTATATTATAAGACACTTAGCCTTGCTCTGATACCACTTTATTGGATCGAAATTCTCACTAAAACAAAAAATAAAACTTTTACAACATTCAAAATAACTCACAATACAAAGCTTTGCTTTGTTTCTCACACACTCACTAGAAGCTTTGCTTCTCTTATATTTTCTTCTTCTTTGTGATGATTAAACCTCATGCAAGAGGGACTATATATAGTGCTAGAAAATTAATCTAAACCATTCAAATTAACAAATACAAATAAATCCTAACCACACAATTTCACCAACCAAACAAATACTTTTAAATTGCATTATTGACTCACCTAATCTTACACCTAACCTTACACCTAACCTTAGAAGGTTCTTTTTGATGGACTTGGGCTTGGTAATGGGCTTGCTCAAAACAAGTCTATAACAAGTTTATATTTTCAACAATACATGCTCAAGCTGTTTTCTATTTTATGTTTTATACGTCTGCAGCCTACGGAACAACATGTTTGAGTTGGCAGATCGGCTTGTGGGGATCTATAAAGCTGATAATTGCACGAAGAGCATTACCATCAACCCAGGGAGTTTTGTGGTGTGCGAAAATGCTGCTTGATGCATATGTAAATTTTTATGGATTTGGAATTGAGAATGGTAACTCACCATAAGCTCGATTTCAAACACCTTGAGCTTACAATCATTACTATGTAAAATATTTAAAAATCCAGAGCGTGGAATATAAATGCGAGTTCACATTATTATCTTTTGGTCAGATGGTAGTTCTTTGCTGTGTTCAGGGCCTTTCAAGTTACCTGCACTTCATATTGCTTTGATTGCCTTAAAGTTCGTCCTCGTTCATGCATCAAGTCATGAACTAGACAATTTTTCATATATTTGGTGATGCTACATTTGGATATCATAGTTGATAGTGCCTGTGTACATATATTACATATGAAACTGACAATTTCCTGCGCCTACATATATATTACATATGAAACTGACAATTTCCCGTGCTCACATATATTACATATGAAACTGACAATTTCCCGTGCTCACATATATTACATATGAAACTGACAATTTCCTGTGCTTGATAGCATCACGAGCTTGAAAAATTTCAGCTGGACGTGATTCATGGAAGTGAAATCCAACACAGGCCGCCCCTTATTCTTTTATATTTACTCTCAAGGCAAATCATTATCCGGAACCTGGCTGTCATTGCTCTTCGTCTGGCGGTGTTTGAATGACAGCGAAGGTGGAGACATGAGATGAACGGGCTTGTCAGTCTCCCGGATAAAACAGTAAGACCATGCTCCCATTAATGTTCCCGTTACTGGTCCGACCACATACACCCAAATCCCTTTATAGTATGAACTAGCAATTGCTGGTCCTATTGTCCTTGCTGGGTTCATGGATCCACCTGATACTGGTCTGAGGTTCACTAAATTAACTTGTTAGTTTCCTAGGTACATTAATTTGACAATGTGATGTGTTTTTGATATCTTTAGAATTATAAAGGCAGCAGAGTGTTGTTAACATTTCTTACCCAGCCAAGATAGATGTGATGCAAACAGCAGAACCAACTGCAACACCTGCTAGCTCTCCTACCTGCAAAATTTTAAATAGTTCAATGTATTCTTCTATGAAAATACATACCTACAGAAACGTTGAATGAGAACGAGAAAGTGATGTTTACAGCTTTGCTATCGGTGGCGACTGCAGAAGTAACAAACATCATGGAAAAAGTAACAACAATTTCCATGATGAGAGCTTGGACGTCTGTTCCAGCAGGTGAAGTGGTTCCAATACGTCCAATTGGGTGCAATAGTACACGCAGTGTGAGTGCTGCAGAAGTTGCTCCTGCTAATTGAGCTACTGCATAAACCGGGACCTAGAAGAATATATGGATGCTTGGTAATTAAGTTAATTAAATTTTAAAAATTATATAATATGGAAATATTGTTTCTATTGCATTTGTAAGATAGGAGTTGACATGAAATCCGTCTTTTTTGATATTAGAAACAACCCAAAGATAATTTTGATTAATAGGAGCGATATTTCGATCTTTTTAAATCTAATTAAATATATAATTGACTCGAGATTTAATGAAAAATTAATAAAAAGAATACTAAAAGCTTTATAATATATATATATATATATTCCTTGTCAGCTCTATCAATGACACCAAATTCTTAGCACATAAATATCTTGTACTATTTACATATATGACATATGTTCTTGTCAGCTCTGTCAATAACAATCTTACAATAAGAATGTACATATTGTGCCTATATTATTAGACTTATTAGATGATAAATCGATGCCCATCATGTGGTTGGATGTGAATTTAAATTCCGACATATCTCCAGAAAGATTCCCAAACTATATTGTAGCTTTCAGTTATTTATTTATTTATTTTTAATTCTAGTGAAATTTTTTTTTGTGGCTCAATCGAGGTGTGGTTCCAAAAGTAGAGGCTCAGACCACGCCACTTCATGGGACTGGTCACAGGCGTGATCCAAGTGAGTGTAGGGCTCGACCCCACCACACCAAAGTTATGTGCCTATCTCCCGATGTGCATCACCTTACTTTGTCCATCGATGAAACCTAATTCTATGTCAAAAAAATCTTTCGATTTTTACCTTTTTATCTTATTTAATTGCCAACCTGACACGGGGATATCAGGAAATTACTATAGTCAACATACCTGTTTCCAGGGAAAACGTCTCATAGCTGCAAATGCTACAGTGACAGCAGGGTTCATGTGTGCACCAGTGATGTGACCAACCGCATAGATCATGACAGTCACTATAAGTCCTCCAGCAACTGAGGCTCCTAGTTTGGCAACTTTGTGCTCATCGCTTGCACTCAGAGCTACAGAGCCACATGTCACGAAGACCAGCAAGTAGGTTGCTATTATCTCTGCTACCACCTGTTACTCGTGTTTTTTCATACAAACCAACGTTAGTGACGAAACTGAGATACGTACGTCAACATCTTTATTTTTCTATTAAATTTTAGACAATCGTACTAGAGAAGAACTCGGTTGCCATACTCTCATACTCTTATTAGATCCTGGTCAATATTTGTTGAGATTTTGGTCAACATTTGTTGCCATTTCTCTAGAGAGGGAGACAAAAGAAGCTTGAAAGAAAACGAAGGAAAGTGTTCAAGAAAATGTCAGTGCCTCTATTGCTTGAACTCATACCTATTTATAGAACAAAATTCGTGACTTTAATATTTGTTCCTAGGAATTATCAGGTGCAGTTGAGTACACATAATTTTTGTCCACTGCCATTAACTGAAAACGACTAGTGCACGTGTCTTGCATGACCTACGTCTATTAAAGTAATAAATGTAGACATTCCCACTAACTAATGAATCTAATTGTAATTATTACTACTAGTTGCGGTTTGGGTTGGCATTAAAGTTTTAAAGAAAGCATTAGATACTTTGGTTCTTAGGACTGTTTATAATTGGTGTAGGGTCCATAGTTGATAAAGAATTTTTTCATTTTTGTTTACCATAAGATGACCTGAGTAGTTGATGTGTTGTGCTAAAAAATAAAACCTAGATCAAAAGCCTAAATAGGCCACAAAAAAGCCCAATAGGTTGAGAAACCTAAAAAATTCAAGACAAAGCCTAGGTAATATAAAGTTAATCCAGACTGGATCTCTATTAGCCATCATTTGCATCCATAGCCATCTGGTTTCAAATCACCACTAGAGCCTCTCTTCAACCACCCTTGTGCATCTCCACCACTAGGATGCACCAACCACCACCACCACCAGGCCGCATCTCCATTGTGCGATGGAGGCGATCTGGTTCTGCCAGATCTTCCAAGATCTAGTTCAACCAAATCTTCAACCATGGAGGCTGGTTTGATCGACTCCTATATGCGATAAAGGAGGTGTTCTCGTCTCCTCAATCAACGGAGGAGGCTCTGATGATAGAGCAAGCTTTTATCATCACCACAATGGCGGCCACCGTTGTTGCTTTCTAATTTTAGTCTTAATTTTAATTAATTAAAATAATTGTTCAAATAAAAATTAATAACTTATTTTAAATTATTATTAAATGATTATATTAATAATAAATTTTTCTTTAAATTTCATTAATAATTAAATAATTAATGTTAAATAATTAAGATTGTGATATGTGTCAAATTTTTATTTGGTATGGCTTTTGTATCTTTTTCTTTTTAAATTAATTGTTTTTTTTTTGGCTTTAATTTAATTTTTAAATAAGGGTAAAATCATAATTTTAAGAATTTATATGCAGATAAGGGTAAAACAATCTTTCCATATTTTCTATTAACGTTAACCATCAAGTTTTCTATCAAAAGGACTAAAATAGCCCACTTTTTAAACATATGGGATCACGGAAGTCAAAACTGAATTTACGTTTGAAAAAGTGAACATTTCCAATAACATAGCGACCTAAATGAAATTCTCCCAAAAATAAAAATAAACAAACCCCAAGTGGACAGTTTGAGAGATGTTTTATAATGGATAACTATCAATATATTATATTTAATAAATTAAAGTCGGTAAATAATCTACCTAAATTTTGTGTATATACATATTTACATACATACATACATATATATGTTAGCTCTAGTGATTATAAAAACATTGTTTTTTTTTTTCCTTTATGTATTTTCTCATACTCCTCCTTCTTTATGTTTTGCCTTGGTTCTCTTGTCTCTTTCTCTGGACTCCTTTTTTCTATCTTAATTTATAATTTAATTTTTTATTCCACGACATGTTATCGACATGATTTAAATAAGTAAATAGATTCTTATTATGAGCTATTTACTTATTGCTCATATTTATTTGTACATAATTCTTTTTGTAAGTTTGACTATGCTGACTCTATATTATACGATTATGTTGACCCAATATATATATAATTATGCCAACCTTATTTATTATTATGCATTATTTATATAGCTCGATTGACTTTATTAATTGTTATTGGTATACACTATACATGCGGCGTTACCAACTTTATTCACTGTTATTATTATTATATGCACGATTATGCTGACTCCATCTACTATTACACTGTGCCGGCTCTATTTACTACTATACATTATATGATGCATTCGCTAATCTTGTTTAGATTTATGCACTACATATATGGCTATACTTATTTTGTTATTGTTATGCACATACATATGCGACCTTTCTTGCTTTACTTATTGTTTTAATTAAATAAGTTATTTAAATGCACTTTTTTTTTTAAAAAAAAAAATCATAACTCCATATTTATATCGCTTGACAAATTCAAATTGTAAAAGATTTTCATACATCTCTGCTAGATGAGTCAAATAGTATAATATTTTCTTGCCTTTATCTCTATAAAAGGTTTATGAAGCTCAATACCTTAAAATTGGATTGTATAAAAAGTAGGGAACCAATTAAAGGCATTTTTCGTAATTCTCTCTATATTTGTTCTTGATTATGCTCCTGAAGAAGCAATATCGAGGATTTTGATTGAGGAAATAAAATGTCTTTTAAAATAATGAAAACATTTTTCTGGAAGTGGAATATCTTTTTAAGGTGAAATGGAGATCCGGAATAGGACTCATGATGAATTAAACCTTTCTGAAATTAAATATATATTATAACTGAGGCATGAAAGGGCACTGATAACATATTTGTTATATGCTCAAACGCTTAGTAGATATAATGAGCATTATCGATATTAATTTTTTTTCCTATAAAATAATATTGAATCTTTCATTGATGTGGGATATGGATTTAAAAATAAACTTTCCTTTATCAAATGGGGATATGAAGAATGTCTTATAGATAATGGGTAACGTACAAAACTATTTGAAATGAATATTTGTCGAATAGTGATGTTGATATACATTTTCAAGTTTTGAGGACTTGGTTAATGACTCCAGAAGAGCTGTAATATAATTGACTAGCTAAAACTAATTATGAGAATACCTACTTTGCTTCCAAACAATAAACCTTTAAAGGTTTCTAATTTGAAAATCTTTGACTATATTAATTGCTGGTGATTACATCAAGGGAATTCAATGATCCTAATGCCCTGGCCCTACCTTCATTATTTTGCTATTGCGGGGATGATGAATCGTTGATCATGTGTTTTCCCTATTTGGTCCTAAGCATATCATATTAAAGCTACAAATACAAATATTGCTATTATGATGTGATTAGATTTTAAGAGTTAAAATTAGGTAATTCACATTAATACTAATCTAATTTAATTAAAGAGTTAAATTTTTTAAGATTAGTAAGCCAATTAGAAATATAGTTTTAATGTGATTAAAATAGATATATTTCGAATAATCAGTACTTATAATGAGATTAGATTTTAAGTGTTAAAATTAGATAATTCACATTATCATTAATCTAACTAATTTTAAATAGTTTAATATAGTCTGATCGTGGGCCAATTAGGTAAATGTTGGAAGCCTTATGATCTGATCGTGGACATAATATTGCAATATAGAGTTCAAGGATTACTTGATTAAGAACAAAATTTTATCTCAACTCACAACTTCCTAAAATACCTCAGCAAAATGGTGTTGCGGAGAGCAAAAATCAAACCCTACAGAACATGACAAGATCTATGATTTATGTCTCATAATTATCTAGTTTTTTCATAGGAAAATACACTATAGACTTCAGTGTATATCGTGAACGTAATATCTTCTAAGTTTGATCCTAAGATGCCTTTAGAGTTATGGAATGGTCACAAAACTATTCATGACATTTTTGCATATGAGGGTGTCTAACATGTGTTGAAGAAAAAGATTGGAAAGCGTTAGATTGGAAAGCATTAGAACCACGTTCACGGGCGTGCCTATTTGTATGTTACCTCAAAGAAATTAGAGGCAGACTTTTTTATAATCCTTAAGAAGACAAAGTGTTCGTATTGTCAAGTGCTATGTTTCTTGAAGATAGTGATATAAAAGATCACAAAACTCAAAGTAAGATGATACTCAAGGAGTCATTGCCTAGTTAAGACCACATTAGGGTGTCAAATAGATTTCCATCAGAGTGATCTACCACCTAATTATACTGGAAGGGTTGTCTGACAACCTGTACACTATACAGTTTTGGAGAGGCACAAGTTGTCATGTTTAATGATGGAGTAGATGATCCATTGGCATGTAAGAATGAAGTGGATGACTTTGAAGAGAGGAACAGCTTGAAGTCATGAATCTCGAGATGAGGTTTATGTACTTTAACTTAGTATGGGAACTTATGGATTAACCAAATAGTGTAAAACCTATAGGTTGTAAATGATCTATTAGAGGAAAAGAGGATTGGATAGGAAGGTAAAGACCTTCAATGCTATGCTAGTGGCAAAGGGTTATATCTAAGGGGAGAGAGTTGATTGTGAAAAAACTTTCTTGTTTGTAGCCGTGATTAAGTCCATTCACATTCTGCTATCCATAGTTGCATGCTTTGACTATGAGATATGGTAATGGATGTCAAGACTGTGGTTTTGAATGGTAATCTTGATGAAAACATCTACACGGTGCAATCAGAGGGATTCATGTCCTAAGGTCAAAAACAAAAGGTTTGCAAGTTGTAAAGGTTCATTTATGGACTTAAGCAAGCATCTTGATTTTGGAACATAAGATTTGATTCTTTGATCAAATCTTATGGTTTTGAATAAAATGTTGATGAATTTTGTGTACACAAAAGAATCATTGATAAGAAAGTAGTTTTCATCGTAATTTTACATCAACGATAACTTAATAATTGGGAATGACGTAGGTGTATTATCTAACGTAAAGAACTAACTTGCTAACTAATTTCAAGTGAAAGATTTGGGAAAGACTAGTTATGTTCTTAGGATCCAAATCATAATAAATCACAAAAATGAACTGTTAACACTGTCTCAAGCATTGTACATCGATAAGATCCTTTTACACTTTGCAATGCATAATTATAAGAAAGGTAACTTACCTTCTCAGAATAGAATTCATCTATCTGAGGAACAATGTCCTAAAAAACCCTAAGAGTTTAAGGATATAAGTTGGATTCCTTATGCCTCCGGAATAGACAGTCTCATGTATGTTATGCTATATATGAGACCAGATATATGATATTTAATGGGAATAGTAAATCATTATCAGTCTAACCCATGTTTGGATAATTAGGTGGCAACAAAGCATATTCTCAAGTACCTTCGGAGAATAAGAGACTATATAGTTGTGTATTTTGGTGGGAATTTGTTTTTAACAACACACACAGATTCTGGTTTTTAGTCTGACAAGGATTCAAGAAAATTTTATGTCTAAATTACTATTCACTTTTGGTGGCGAAGCTATAGTATAGAGGAGTGTTAAGCAATCTTACATTGCTAACTCCACAAGAAAGGCCATATATATAACAACTTGTGAAGCAACTAAGGAATTGGTTTGTCTAGCTCCGTAAATTCTTAGTAGATTTGGAAGTCATTCCAAATATGGATAAGCCACTCACACATTATTGTGATAATGGTGGTGTAAAGACAAATCTAAAGAACAAAAAAACCACAAGCATGAGAAATATATATAGAGAAAGTATCATCTAATGAGGGAGATATTACACAGAAAGGACATGTCAGTGATAATGATCACTTCATAAGACAACAATGCTGATAAGTTTATAATGACCTTAATTACTAAAAGTTTTTAAAGGTCACCTAAAGGGTATAGGATTACAATACATACCTCATCTGCTCCAGGACAAGTGGAAGATTGTTAGTGTTTGTGTCCTAAAAGCTTGTAATTTATAAATTTTTAAATAAAAAATAAATAAAATATGTTTATTTCATTCCATTTTTGTACATTTGTGAAATGTTTGCTTCATATAAATCTCATGTAAATCCATAATTACTTATGTAGTTTCAAACTAAGTATATAGGTATTATATACAAGATAATTTAGTTTGAGATCAGTAATAGAAAGAGTCCGTAGAAAGTAAATAAAAATGGGTACTTTGTTTGTGATAAATATACAACTGCGATCCATTTGATATTTGTTGCGATGATTTTATTCGAGATTGTTCATATGATGATATGGAAAGGAAGACACCTTATATAATGGAGATTATATAGGACTGAATCATGATAAAATTGAATTTTTTTATCAGTATTCATTAGACAAAAGAATTCATATTTATCGATTTGATGATCATATATAAATTGATCTTAATCATAAGTGTATTATAGACTTCTATTTGTTATGTCATATCTTTTTATTTTTATGGGTGAGACTGTTGTAAATTTGCAATTAATAAACTTTGTACTTTGGAGATATGATTTAATAAGTGGCTGATAATATTTTATATAATAGTAGAATCCATTTCTCTTTCCAAGAAGTAGATGAGGGGTTCTTTTAAATATTCATTTGAGTTTTGAACAATAAAAACACTTGACTTTCTATTTATGAGTAAACAAAAAAATAAAATTCATAAGTTGTTATGGATATATTGTTAATTAAAGAATTAATGATATTTACAAGTATAAGATACAATTAGAGAGGTATAACAAATTTTATAATCTAATTCTAATTATGAATTCCTTATGGATGATCAAATTATATACAATGATAAGATCGATGGACATTGAAAAATTTAGATTGTGTAAAATATCTGCAGTTCTTTAGAGTGCAACTTTAGGGTTTTAGTGGATCAACTCTAAGGTTAGTAATAGTGACTTATTTAATTAAAGAGTTTTAATTAATAATTCTGATATTATTAGAGTTCAAAATTATAGATCAATTTGTCTCCTCACTAGCTCGTACTCAATAAAAGAAATGAGAAAAGAAGAATAAAATTGGAGTATTAATTATTTAAATAAATGATAATTTAATTAATTATGAATTATGAATTATTTAATTATGTATCTACAGTGGTTGTGGGTTCAAATAATGTGACTATATAAATTAAGAATGAACCATTTAATTTAATAGTTATTACATTTGAAAAAGTCAAAGTCAATTAATGAAATATTATGAATTTTCATTAATTTGGAAAATTGATCATCTAATTATGAATTAGACTTTCCAATTTTGAAATAGAATCATCTAATTATGAATTAGATTTTTCCATTGTAAAAATGATCATCTAATTATGAATTAAATTTTTCAATTTGGAAATAAGTCATCTAATTATGAATTAGATGTAAAATTAAAAAACCCTAAATTGATTAATATAAAAAGACGTTTTATATTTAGAATCAATTAATCAAAATTTTTACTTGATCCATATTTTTCCTTACCCTAGCCGCATATTACACAAAAGAAAACACATAAACTCGAAAAGTTTAGGGCTAGCCACACACCATAGAAGGATGAAGAAGATTGGCCGAGCCCTCCTTACTGAGTAGATTCATGATTTACTTTTGCTACAGGTATTCATTTGAGAAAAGAAAGTGAATGAATTCTTCAAGATCGTACACACACATGGTTTCTTGGTGAAAAGTCATAGTGAGGAAGATCAAGTGTCGAAGAATGTACAAATCAAAAGGGGATCACTTCAATCTTCATGCAATGTAAGATTTGATCTTATTATTTTGGATTATTAAATTATCGTTACTAGCATCAATCGAACACATTTTTGTTCGAAAAAGAATTTTTAAAACCATGTTTTTGCATTAATTGAAAATCGATTTTCCATTCAATTTTATGCATACTCATTTGGATTATATCGTAGTTATAAAGATCATTTGAAATTTGTACACATGAATTAAAATTTCTTCAATCTCATGACTCTTTTGTTTTGGCAGGACTACGCTGATGATCTATTAAGGTGTTTTCACGATCAAGTCAAATGGGCTACTGAAAGCCCAAGGGATGAGCCCAACGGTCAAAGGCCCAACACTCTACTCGCTCATCAACTCGTCCATTTGATCAGCCATCCGTTCAGCCTTTTGCATATGCTCGTTTATCAGCTCGTCCATAGGCCCATTTATGAGGTTGATTGTCTACTGATTCATCAGATCATCATCTAGTTCGTCTATCATCTCGGTTAATAGCTTGGAATGGGATTGGCTCAGTGGAGAGCCTTATTTGTTCGTTAGCTTGATAAGGCCTCCTTCTCGCTAAAGAGTTCGCTATATTGATCTAGTTGACTTTCTAGAAGCCTGAAGCACCTTAGGCAGATAAGAAGTCAACTTTCCTATTTTGGCCCATTGCTTCAGCCAACAAAAGGAAGGCCCAGCAGACCTAATAATCCAAAGTAGAAGAACAACTCCCGAAGACCAGATAACGCTAAGCATTACCAAGTCCATAGCACGTTGACCTTATGCATTCTTGCTCGCAGGAGCGAGCTCATTTCTATCACTCCTTTCAGATTATAAGTCAACTGTAATCAGAATTGTCAGATCAGTTACAGCTCAAGGCGTATTATACATACCAATCCCATTAGAAATTACAATATGGATTAAGGAAATCTCACCTAACCAATATGGGGTTACCATTTAAACCCATACTTTGGCAGAATTGGTCTGAAAAATGTCAGTACCATTAAATACAATTCATCATTTCAGTTTGACTTATTGTATTTTGTCTTATTATGCATTATTGTAGCATCTCTTATTTCTCTATAAATAAAGGAGGAAATTCATTGTAAAAGAAGGAAGGAAACACTTTTATTGAGAGGGTCGTTACTCTGCCAAAATATAGTGAGAAAAACAATGGACATAGGCATTAATTGTGCCGAACCACTTAAAAAATCCCTGTGTTTGCTATTCTTCCTCTTACCATCCTCATCTATTTCCTTTGCATTTCACTAACTACAGTACTGGGCTCAGATGAACCTTAATTGATTGATATCGAACGTCAACATCTTTGGCGCTAGAAGGAGGGCCTATCTGCAATCTCACCACATTTTCTTTTGACTTCCAGAGCTTGTTCATTAGTCACCATGGTTAGAGGAAGAATCATTAGGAGTTCCGACACGGCTGCTAACCAGCTCGAGAACTCAAACCAATAGTGAGACGTCCCGCCCTTTGGAGAACCATCTAATATAGGCGTAAGAATGTCTAACGCACCTACAGTTGGAAATGGTCAAAGTATGCCTCCTCTTTCTTCCCGCCAACATGTGCCTAATGTTGTGGGAGGAGGTATCATACAGATGTTACAATAGCTCCAAAAGGTGTTAGAGAATACCATGACGTAGCAGGTAAATGAAGTTAGGATGCTGATTCATGCCTAGGGTCAGGCTGCTCAGAGACCATTTCAGGTTGTTGCGAGGGGGGATATCCCACAGCGATAGCATGCTGAGGCCTCTACCCCGAATGACAAAGTTATTAGGGAATCAGTTCAAGAGGGACCAACCACCTATTCCTTCAGCATGTAGTCCAGTGCTCGGTTTCAACGAGCTTGCAATGAAGAATGTGCAGCTCATCCTTTAAGATTCAGGTCGAGGGTGAGCCAAGATGAACACTGACCGACAGAGACGGATAGTGGGTATGCGCAAGTCTCAGCCTACAGAGATGAAGCCGGACAGAGGCACCGTCATAAAGGTTCGCGTAGAGAAGTTATATCAGATAGGTCTGACCAGAGATATGAACCTGGTCGCTATGCCTCCGAGTTTGGAGATAGAAGGAGATAGGGCACAGGGTCAATAATCCCCGAGCAGGTAGAACAGACGGGAGAGACAATTCGATGCCAGACGATTTGAAGGGTAGGATTCACTCATCGAGAAGCTCTTTCAGAGGGTCCAATAGTTTGAATGCGACCCGGAGCTCATGAACGGGGGAGTCAGAACGGAGAAAGAACTCTATTTACCTTGGAGATTGAGATGGAGCCACTTCCCCCCAGGTTCAAAGTTTCCAACATTCTAGCTTGAGCCACCTCGCCACCTCGCTACAATTTTTCACTGCTCCGGTGAACTATTAAAGGACTATATCAGCAGATTTAGACGTGAGGTGAATAACATGGAACGCCCTACGGATGAAGGGATCTTGACAGTTATCTCAGCATGACGAGTCCCAAACCATATTCTCTTTAGACTCTTATCTAGAGGGCCTTGCCGAGCACTCCAACGGACTTCTCATAATACTACTCACGACTTAGAGAGATCTGCGGAGCAAACCCTTTAAACTTGCCCGTTTATCTTTGCTTTGATTAACCAAATTACTCGTTTTAATGTGTAAAATGGTTGGGTTTGTGTAAATTTTTCGAATTCAACTTACAAAAATATTTTAATAAAAATTCGATATCATAACGGCTGTATTTTTAACATTTCCAAAATTTATCTGCATATAAAATGCACTTCGAACTATTTTTAATCACCGCCCAACTTCTATTTCCACAAACATGTATTTCAATCACATTCACAATGCAATCTCAATTAATGAACATCATGTGATGAATGTGTGTCATATAAAGTGTTTCAAATATATATACATATCAAAACATTGGATTACAAGTTTTCAAATATTCATTTTCTAATCATGAAATCTCTTAGTTATATTATTTACAACAACAAAAGTATATTTGCTATTTATGCAATACATCTATGTGACGCCCACCTAATTGATTGAAAATTTCTTTTTTTTTTGTTTTTTTTTTATTCTTGATTTCTTGTAGGAGAACCTGAAACGGCTTTAAGCACTCCAACAGAGAAAACACGTTAGTTAACCAAATAATAAAATTGAACAATTTCATACTTAACAATCATAATTTAATTTAAAATATTAATAGTCTTAAACAAATAATTCTCTTTCTAAAACACCATGTGTAACCCTAACTGCTTTGGCTATCCTCAATGTAGTATGTCATGTGGCAATCTTTCAACTGACACCAACCATGACACTAGTGAGATATCTCGGCCACTATATGCAGAATTTGCTGCATCGCAAGCGTATTATGAAACAATCTCAAATCTGAGCAACTAGAACGCGAAATTTTCTGCATCGCAAATGTAGTGTAATAATTATAACCCCTTGCAACTACAGATTGAATTTTCTACATCGCCTATTGTAATGCAATATGAGTTATAACTCTGGGCAACTACAAGCGGAATTTTCTACATAGTAAACGTAGTGCTAGAAATCTCTATATCTGAGTGACTAAGTACGAAATTTTCTGCATCGTACATGTAGCGTTAGATGCTCTGAAAGACTTAGCATCTACGAGTAGAATTTTCTGCATCGCCGCGTAGTGCTAAGTCACCTATCAACTGAGGGTATACATATGGTTTTCAAAACTCTTTTTCATTAAGTGTATTAAGCACTAAAATCAATTTTCTTTCAAAACTTTTAACTAACACTCTTTACTTGAATCTTTTCCAAAATAACTTTATTTTCAATTAGATTTTCTAGATCCGATATAAGGATCGTCTTACGAAATTTTAACTCATATTTTGAAAATCATTACATAAACGAATTAGAATAATGTTAACTCATAATTCAAATTGAAATTGAACTAGTGTAAGCAAGAGTTATTTACCTCGATCCAATGCACACGTAAAAGCTTCAATGACCCTTTCATGCTTTATTAGCTTGCTCTTCACCTACACATCACATTTTTACTTAGAGTGCGCTACAACGAGCAACTCAAGTTATAAACATGGATTGAAATATAACAAGCTCTTTAAAACACACATTTGCCTATAACTTTCCTGTCTTGATTCTAACTTGATCAGAGCTTTAAAATTTCAGTTTCTTTTCAAAAATTTTACTTATATACCCCCTAGGGACATTTCCACGTAGTCCGTATAATTTTCTGAGGCCCAAAATGAAAAGTCAACTTTTTCGGATCTCCTTTGACCGAATACTATTCACAACCCATTTCGTGGGCTTTTTTGCTTCCGTTTTCACTTGGATCATCTCCCTATCTCTCACTTAGGTCACCCGTAAAACGGTTTTGAAAAATTTCAACTATAAAGGGGTGAATCCTATGAAATACCCCTATTTTTTGACACTTTTTTCGTATCAAAATCTACCATTTTTACATCCTAAGTTCAATTTGCATTCTATTAGGATTCTTAGACTTAGACACGCTTGATTATGATCATTCATCACACTAGAATGTAAAGATGAAGTGACATTGCATAGTGATCACTAATGTCCTTCATCTAGGCTAAACAACAATTTTGAATCCTCTCATTTCCCTTTTTAATTATAATATTTTCTATATGCTTTCCTAACCTCAATTGTGCATGAATTCGAGCTCAAATAGATCAAAATTCAATGGAGTCACACACACCCTCTCTTAGCAATGACCTATACATGCTCACATGACATATTACTTTATGAATTTCTCATGCTATTATCTCTTAAACTTTTCATCAAACATCTTACCTACCATTCAAATTACTTAAACATGGCTTAATCACAAGTAAGAGTTTTTGCCCATCAACCCTAACTATTCTCTCATGCATGAATTCTTGCAAACTAAGCTTCATTCTTAGTTGATTAAGATTCTAAACTCAATTTAAATCAAAACCACATCAATTACACCCTAAACAAATCATCCAATTATCAATATATCCATAAACTCAACTAATAATCAAACTTGAAGAAAAAGACGATAACTTCCTTTGGCATTGCTTTAATCTTGCTCTTCTAGTTTAATTTGCCCTAAAATAACCAAATTACATCTTACAATATGCATAAACTTTTCATCATTTATTTTTGCATAAAACAATCTACACAAGCATTCAATCACATCCATCATATTTCTATCACACTTAAACACCCTCAAACTTATTCAAATCACATTATTTCTCATTCAAACCACTTACCAATTATTCCTAGATGAGTTGCCTTGCTTTTCCACTTGATTTGAGCTTCAAAATCTTGAACTAAACCATAAAAACTTCATCATGAACAGAACTGGTGGGGAACAGCTGTTTTACAAAAATTCATCTAACTTTCTCATTCAAAACTCAATCTTACCTCTTCTTTTTGGCTTGATTTTTCTTGCGAACCTTCCTTGACTTGTTTCTCACTCTTTGATGGCTTGATCAAGCTTTAAAAATGATGGAAAATTGGGTTGAGAATGCTGCTGTCCTTTGGTCTGCACACCCCCTATTTTCTACCGATTGTCTTCTGGTTTCTTCCACTAATTGATGTGGATTTTTCCACTTTCTATAGCTCTTATTGACTTATATAATTACCCCTTAAGTTTGTTACAAAATTACATGTCATGCCGCTCTTGTATTTTAACAAAATAGCCCTTAAATTTCCATGTAATCACAATAATTTTTTAAAATTTTTACATACCATGCAACTAATTTTATTCCTTCAATCAATGTTTTTTTGAATATCTTTTGATCATAAATTTCATCTTATATTATTGATAAATCCTCATATCACTTATCGAATTTGAATTCATTTTCGATCCTTTAGAAAATTTTATTAAAATCCGATTACATGATTTCGAAAAATTAAATAACTTTATTAATCATAAATAAGGGTAATATTGTACAATATATTTACATTAGTTTTACAAACTATCTCCGCAGTATAAAATTTAAGTGAGAGACATTACAGTAGAACTAAAGAAAGACGGGAAACTGTACGAGAGCATCTATAAATCCCTAATGAAGGACCTAAGAGAATTCTATGAGTGAGTCGCGAAGGAAATAAGGTGGGAGGAAGCATTTGGCCCCAAGAAGGCGAATAATCAGAAAGATGAGGCTAACAGCTCCAATCAGGGGAAGAAAAGGAGCAATGGGGGAAATAGCCATGAAGGCCATAGGAGTACCAATTAGATTGAAAAGAAGGCCAGAAGTGGGCTTGGACCGAGGAATAACTAGAGACGAGAGCGACCTCAGCATCAAGGTCATTACAATAGATACAACACCCTATTTGATATTTGAGAGATAATCTTTATAACGAAAAGGAATAGGGAGAACTTTGGAAGACCCATTCCTATTTGAACTCCTAAAGAACATAGGGACAAGAGCAAATTTTGTGCCTATCACAACGAAGTAGGACACACTACCTTCGACTGTTGGGCATTGAAGGACGCCATAGAAGATCTGATTAGAAAATGTCATTTAAGAGAGTATGTTATGTGACTTGTAGGGCGACCGTCCCAACAGTAGCGTCCTTACCAACGGCAGTAAGAGCAGCAGCCAGCCCAACAAGCGCCTGATCCAGAATACGCACCCACTATGAGGATGATTTTTATTATCTATGAGGGTTCTCATGTGGCAGGAACATCAAACAGATCGCAGGAGCGGTACTTGCGCGAAGCTAATCACATCCAGTTTGCAGGCCGAAAAAGCTAGAAAGACCTATAAAGAACGCAAGAAGGGCATCCGAAGAGATTAGTTTCATAGAAGAAAATACCCGAGGTGTTCACTGGCCCCACAATGATGCCTTAGTGATTCGAGCCCATATCGAAAACTCAAAGGTTAGAAAAAAAATGATTGACACCGGGAGCTGGGTGAATGTAATGTATAAGGAGTGTTACGACCAGATGGGGATTACGATGAATAGTTGAAGCCATCCCCGAACCTCTGTATAGTTTCACTAGAGATGTATTCACTCTTATCGGGCAAATCAGACTACCTCTTACTTTTGGAGATGCAGCTTGCCAGTCAGCTATGCTTACAAACTTCCTAATTATTAACTCTTCCTCAACCTATAATGTGGTATTGGGAAGGTCTGCAATGAATGATCTGGACATGGTCACCTCTATTATAACTCTACGGTAAAGTTTTCAACTCCTAATGGGATAGGATGTGTGCGAGGCGATTAGCATCTAGCTCGTCGTTGCTGTGTGGATACAGTAAAGATGGGAGCTCGAGGGAAGAAGGTGAATGTGGTCTCAAGGCGCGAGCTTCAGACTATTAATACTTCAGGGATTAATCATTATTTGGACCCTCGGGAGATTGATGCGTACCAGACCACAGGTCTAGTAGAAGAACTACAAGATATACCAGTTAATGAGGTAGGTGCTGAAAGGTGCCTCAAGCTGGGTAAGAATCTGGCCCTTGAAGCCAAGGCCCGACTGGCTGATTTTCTTAAGGCGAATTTGGATATGTTCGCTTGGAACCACGAAGACATGGTAGGAATTAACCTATAGGTGAAGACGCACAAGTTAAATATAAACCCCTACCACAAGCCAGTTTGCCAAAAGAGGAGACCTATGACCTGCGAGTGGTATGAAGCTTTGAAAGAGGAAGTAAACAAGCTCCTGGCAAACAAGTTTATCCATGAAGCTTATTACCTAAATTCGGTCACCAATCCCATGCCGGTAAAGAAGAAGAACGGGAAATGGAGAACTTATATAGACTTTATGGACTTGAACAAAGTCATCTCAAAAGATAGCTTTTCACTGCCCAGAATCAATCAGCTTGTAGATGCAACGGTTGGGCACGAGCTCCTCAGTTTCATGAATGCTTACTTGGGGTACAGCCAGATTCCAATAAACCTTGAAGATGAGGAACATACCTCGTTCGTCATAGACCGTGGCCTATATTGCCACAAGGTGATGCCCTTCGGACTGAAGAATACAGGGGCGACCTATTAGAGGCTGGTAAATATGATATTCGAGGATCTGATTGGGAAGACTATGGAAGTGTATGTCGATAATATGCTGGTGAAATCCAAGTAGAATGTTGACTATGTTCGCAACTTCGAGGGGATGTTCCAGATCTTAAGGAAGTACCAGATGAAGCTCAACCCATTCAAATGTGCGTTCGGAGTAGCCACGGGTAAATTTATGGTTTCATGGTGAATAACTGGGGGATCGAAGCTAGCCTAGAAAAGATAAGGGCTTTACTAGATAAGAGGTCGCCAGTAAAGATGAAGGATGTTTAGAGCTTGAATGGTCAGGTCGTCGCCCTTACCAGGTTCATTTCCAAAGTCATAGATAAATGTGTTCCCTTCTTTGAAGTCCTGAAGAAGGCCAAAAGTTTGAATGGAAAGAGGAATGCGAGATCGCATTCCAACAGCTCAAGGAATACATGGGGCGAATTCCACTCTTGTCAAAGCCAAAAGAACGGGAAACTCTGACAGTCAATCTTAGGGTATCTTAGCATGCCTTGAGTGTAGCCTTAGTTGGGGAAGAAGACAGAACGTAGTTCCCTATTTATTATATCAGTAAAAAGCTGGTCGGTGCTAAGAAGAGGTACACCTTGATTGAGAAGCTCGCCTATTGTTTGATGGTGGCATTGAGGAAGTTACGTCCTTATTCTTAGGTGCATAAAATTGAAGTACTGACCAGATATCCCCATAGACAAATCCTGCAAAAACCTAATACTTCAGGCTGCCTTCTCAAATGGGCAATCGAGCTCGCTCAGTTCGACATTGAGTTCAAGCCAAGGTCAGCAATTAAAAGGCAGGCACTGGTTGATTTTATTGTCGAATTTACAAGACCTATGGACGAAGGAGTTGAATCTTCTGAAGGTCCATTTTGGGAACTATTTGTTGACGATTCCTCCAGCAGGCAGAGAGCTGGAGTTAGAGTATTATTGATCAGCCCGAAGGGACACAAAATCCTTTGTGCGCTCAAGTTTGGATTCCGGGCTATGAATAATGAAGTCGAGTATGAGGCATTATTGGTAAGACTTTGCCTAACCAAAAAGATACAGGCTGAACGACTTAGAATCTTTAGCGACTCCTAGCTCGTAGTTTGTCGGATAAGGGGCGAATACCAGGCTAAAGGGTCAAGTATGACGGTTTACTTGTAAAAGGTCCGAGAGCTATTAGGGACATTAAAAAATTATAAGGTGAATCAGATCCCGTGGGCTCAGAATTCCTATATAGATGCTTTAGCTCGCCTAGCGACAGCTCAGGACACAGATTTTTCTAGGGATATTTCGGTAAAATTCCTGACAAAACCAAGTACAGAGCCCAATGATGAAGTGATGGTCCTAGCCATGGCAGCAGGCTCATGGATGAGTCCTTTGGTTAATTATTTACAGGGGGGGTAAGCTGCCAAATGATAAGCTAAAAGCACGTCGTTTATGAATGAGAGCTGCAAAATACTGTATCTATGGCGACATTCTTTATAAGAGGAGCTTCTCTGCCCCATTGTTGCGGTGTGTTGATGAACTAGACTGTACCACAATCTTGAAAGACATCCATGCTAATCATTGTGGCAATTATGTGAGGGGGGGCTGTCCCTAGCCCAAAAGGCGCTCAAATAGGGGTTCTGCTGGCCAACGATGAAGCAAGATGCCATCAATCTGGTGAAGAGATGTGATAAGTGCCAGAGGTTCACTAAGATTCTACGAGCTCCACCATCCTACATGTAGTATATGATCAGTCTATGGCCCTTCGTGATTTGGGGCATGGACTTGATAGAACCTCTTCCAACAGGTCGGGGTAGGTATAAATATGTCGTCGTTGCAGTAGACTATTTCACCAAGTGGGTAGAAGCGAATGAACTTGCTGAGATCTCCATGACGAAGATAGAAAGGTTCGTGTGGGATAACATTATATGCAGATTTAGAGTTCCTCAGCAACTCGTGACAGATAATGGGACCCAAATTCACTAGCGAGCAGTTTCTCGAGTTTTGCAGCAACCTCGACATCATAAAAAGCTTCTCAACTGTGGATCACCCCTAAGCCAATGGTCAAGTAGAGGCAGTCAACAAGATCATAAAACAAATCCTTAAGACCAAACTTGAATCCAAGAAAGGAGCATGGGTAAATGAGCTTTAAAAGGTGCTATGGGCTTACAGAACAAAAGCTCGCAGCACCACTGGAGAGACTCCTTACTCAATGGTTTATATATCTGAGGCCATGATCCTTGCTGAGTTCGAGGTGACCAGCAGGTGGAGAGCAAGCATCAATCTTTCAAAGAACGATCAGCTCTTAGCCGCAAATCTGGATCTCCTCAAAGAAGCTAGAGAAGCAGCCCGTTTGAGGATAACTGTATATCAACAGAGGACGACAAGGTATTACAACAAAAGGGTCAAAGTTCGGAAGTTCAAGCCAGGCGACCTTATGTTACGCCAGATTATTCTCGGAGCTCGCAAAGCCAGTGATGGTACTCTAGGACCAAACTGAGAAGGACCCTATATTATTCATTAAGACATCAGGAATGAAGCATATCACTTAACAAACATGGGTGGGGCAATACTTCCACGAGCCTAGAACGCTGTACATTTGCGGTGATATTACCAATGATTATTGTATTTATTAAACTGCCTCTGTAATGTTGATCATGAAAATATGATAAAAGTTCCATATTTCCCTTGTATTATTACTGATACAAATTGATTATGTGTTCTTGTGTAAAGTGTGTAGTTGTGAAAAGCAAGGAACACATTGAAGATTCAAGCACTTAGCTACCCTGTAGGGATAAGAAGCTGAATATTAGCGTAATAGCCGACCCCACACCTGTCCCATGGGGATAAGGGGTTGAATATCAGCAGAATAACTGACCCTACTGCCCTACAGGGCCAAAGGGTTGATACAGCCATGGGCTTGTGCATCTAGTCGTAGCTTGTCGATAAGCCTCCCCCCTAGATCGTTCCAGACACTTCACGATTCTGATTGCCACATGATGGTCCGCCTGACAAAGCTTACGCTGTAGATGCTTAGGTTATGTGAGCGCAATCAAGGTCTCACTAACTCCATAACTCTTTATAGATGCTCGAGCTCTAACCTTGTGAGCGTAACTCGAGAGGATATTATGCTGTATAGCTCAGGTTTCGATCCTGTGAGCACAGCCTGCTGTAGATGCTCAGGTCCTAACCTTGCGAGAGCAACGTGCTATAGAAGCTCGGGCCCCTACCCTTTGAACACAGCTCATAACTAATTGAAGAACGGCTATGATAGTTTATGAGCAGTATTCCGCCTAACTAGTAAGTTCTCTTATGACCCTTATATCACTTTGCAAGCTTTTATTTAAGTTGCAATTCTTATTGTTATCTTATTATTATGATATTATGTGAGCCGATTTGCTTCATTCAATGAGAAAAATTCTCAACATTATCGTACAAGCCGACTTGTTTCGTATTATCAGCTGATATATGCTATAATTGCGAGCTAATCTATTAATTTATCAAGCTGAGAATTTTCTTATTTCTGAGTGATATGTCTTACTAGAGCCACCTTACTTAAGTTCGGAAGGGCACATTTGCGACCTATGAACCCGTCTTTATGATCTGAAAGATATTTATGCAGATGTTTATGCTCTGGAAGACATCTTCGTGACTTGTTGGTAGCTATCATCATAGTTGAGCATTTTTTGGCCAGCTCTCTTGATCAGGCTCATTATTTGATTATTTGGTTATCTATTCTACTCCTTATGTGTGGTCGTGATTTATTTAAATTATGCAATGTGATTTATTGCTCTATGATGCACATAGGACTAAGAAAAATAAGGTAAATCAGCGGAGGTCTCGTCTCGTAAAAAGCAGTTATATTGCAAAACCAAATCCAGTCATTATTATCAATGTTCAAAGATAAGCACAAAATAAAAGAAAAAAAGAGAGGGCTGCCATTTAAGGGGCTTGTGAAGAGCTGCTAGAGGCCTTTTTTGAGCTTGATCACCAGAGGCCTCATTTGAAGATGCATCTTGTGCCCCATGGGTTGTTGACTGCGAGGAGCCTGAGGAAGGTTCTTTCTAAGTGGAGGAAGCAATGCTCGGTGGAAGAGCCGAGGAAGTCGTACCTTTAATAGGCATTGAAGCTGGGTCCTTAGGAAGAACTAGGGGAGCCACAACTTGAGCAGTTAGAGGTGCTGAACTCTTCTTGGGGGCTGGAGAAAGTGCCGCATTCTGAGTAGCCTTTGCAGCTTCAGCCTGAGAGGCCTTAGCAGCATAAGCCATGTACTTCTTCACTTTCTCAACCGCGTTTTTTTCAAGAATGAGACGTCTAGCTTTGGATGATGTTTCCATAAAGTATATAGGAATGAACTTGATGTCTTTGAAATGGCATCCGTGTGGGCTTGCTCGGTATGAGCTTTAGCTTGGCTGAGTGACTCTTAAGCGCGAGCATGGTTACTTCTCATTGCATCCAAGTCTCGTATCATTAGCTTAGCCTTCTTATCAGCAGTCGCAGCTCGCTTATTACTTGACTTCAGTGAGTTCACTTCCTGCTTCATCTTCTTGTTTTCCTCAGTGGCCTTATCGAGCGAGGAGGCGGTGATATCTTTGAGCTTAATTTCATGAGCTAAGGACTCCTCTGTCTTGTCCCTCTGCTCCCTAGCACTTTTGAGTTTCTGCTCGAACTCGTGCACGACCTTCTTCATCTTCTCGGATTCCTTACGAAAGAACTCTGAGTCGGCTTTGATCTTCTTGTTGTCTCATTCGAGCTTCTTATTCTCTTATTCAAGAGAAGTTTTTTCCTGTGCTAGATCGGGGAAGTCCTTAAACATCTTCATTAAGCCCAAGACAGCCTGAGATGAAGACATTTTAGTGATGAATATGAAAAAAAGCAAAAGTTTAGTGATTAAGGTTGAAGCTTACCAACATCACATGACGAGTAGAATAGCTGACCAGCTGGTTACCGTGTATATGGCTCTGATAGACGGTCGGCTTATAAGGACCCAAGAGCTGGGACATACGATCCAGGAGGTCGTTGAAGTATTCCTCAGCATTGAACTCATGGGTCTGCTTTTCATGGCTCCCCTCGGCAGTAGGCTCCTTACCCTTGGTTTTTTGGAGTTTTAGAGGAGGCTCTGCGATCCCTTTTTCTCTATCTGCTGCCCCGGATTGCTTCGGGACTGGGATCATTTGGCTAGAGGGCTCCTTCGATGGGGTGGCATCTTTGCTTGAAGCTTTTCTCCCCATCGATTTGTACCTCACACCTAGCTTCTATGAGATCACTACAGTTTTTGGTCGAAAAGACGATCCCATAGCAGCTTTTGGGGTAGCCTTTGAGCTAGGACCTTCCATGGTCTGGTTGGGTCTTGTAAGCTGAGAAGATGGAGGTTCTGTAGACCTCCTTATCTCTATATCAGGATCTACAGCTTCAGCTACTGGGGAAGATGATGGAGTCTCTAAGTCCAACTGCACCATCGTGGTAAGTTTTCTCGAGGTCGGGTCCGACATTCCCTACTCAAAAATTTTGAAGACCAAGGTGACCTCTCTTTTTTAGCGAACTCTAATGTCCTTGTGAATGCTCAAACACCTGATCTCAACCTTCGGTGCAAGCCAGTATTCTTTCACGAAGTAGTCGCCTAGAAACTGATTGTCTAACGAGCTCTTGACATCGAAGAACTTTTGAAAAGTTTCTACCTCTTTATTACTAAGCTCGGTCGAGCTCTTGGATACGTTTGCACATGAAAAAGAAGATCAGTAAGCATAGTAACAATAATATGCATATATGTGCAAATTCAGCGAGCAGAAAACATGCTCACCAAGGAAAAGCCAAAAAAAAAAAAATTTCAAGGTCGAAAAGAGATGGGCAGGACGCGTAGAACCAGCGGGTCTTATAATCGCCCACGTTTGACCTGAGGACCCCTTTGGGTAGGTATACCTTGTAAGGCTAGCTATATGCTACAGTGTAATAAAACCTATCCTGCTTTTCCGTTTTGGCACCCGTGGTGGCCTTAAAGTGAAAAAGGTATTGGATTATATTGAAGGTCGGAGGTGGAAGTTCATTTTTTATGAAAACGAAAGTAAGGCCGTTTAGAAGGTTGATAAAATATAGAGGTACAGGAAACCTAAACCCGACCTCTAAGTGTTGGCGACTGATGGCTATAAACCCTAAAGGAGGGTGAGCTGCATGGTCACGAAGAGCCGGCACCATTGCATGGCACCTTGAAGGAAGGTCAAATTTTTGGGCTATTATAACTAGCTCACTGTAAGGGATATTGGAGTCGTATTGAAAGAAGGGCTCGCAAGCAGGAGAGTCATCTCACCCTGACGACTCCGGTGCACTTTCACCACTTTGAGAAGTTGCACCTTGAGTATCCCTGATTTGCTGAGCAGATTCCCCTTCAGAGTCCTCATCACTAGCCCCTTCTTGGTGGTTGCGGCATCCACGACTTGACATCTACAAAATAAGTAAGATGATTAGGTCTCTAATAATAGATCAGATATAGAAAACACAATTTTTCTGAATCCATTTTCCTAAGCGTCAAGTCGTGCACCTAGGGGAGCTATCAAGGACAAGAGAGTTTCTGGGTTCGATCTCATCGAAACCCATCAAAAAGAGAAAAAAAATGATGAACAAAGAAGTTTTTACATGTACCCCAGATCCAATCAAACCAAAAGCAACACACGAGCATGCTTCCAAAGCGATTAAACATGTATTCTATTCAAGTTTTTCAAACTCTCTCAAACCAAAAATACCAAGAATCGCAGAACGGTCAAGCAAAAATAGAAACTAGACTAGAAAAAGCAAAACAGCGCCATACATGCAAAAATAAAAATAAAAGAATCAAGAGTAGATATTCAAACTACCTTGAGTGCGGCGGAGTCTGGTGGTTCTAGAAAGAACATGATAAACAGCAGCGGTGGAAGGTATAGAGAAACTCGAAAGATAAAAATGCGTTTGATGCTTGAAAATTACAGATAAGAAGAAAATGAAGCGTCTCTATCTCTATACATAGCTGCTGAGCCTTAGTCATTGGATTAGACAGTTATGTAACCGCATTAAATCTGACTACACTGCATGATTCCCGGGATTTTTTCATCATGCACAGTCAGTTGAAAGACGTGTATTAAATGTGTGCTGTGTAAGGCGTGCCCTATAACCGTTGTATAGGGTGATCCCACGTGTCTAGGAGATAAAGCAGAATTTGAAAAGGTGGAGTAACTGTTCCCACCAAAGCAGCTTGTACATAAGGTCGTAGCTCCTGGTCCGTGAAATGTACTAAGAGCTAGGGGACTTGTGTTATGGGTGTTTTTATGATCAAGTCAAATGGGCTGCTGAAAGCCCAAGGAATGAGCCTAATGGTCAAAGGCCCAAAAGGCCTAGCACTTTGCTCGCACATCAGCTTGTCTATTTGATCGCCCATCCGCTCAGCCCTTTGCATATGCTCATTTATTAGATCGTCTATAAACCCGTTTATGAGGTCGATTGTCCATTGATTCATCAGATTGTCATCTATTTCATCCATCATCTCGGTCAATAGCCCGGAATGGGATTGGCTCAGGTGGAGAGCCTTATTCGCTTGTTAGCTTGACAAGGCCTTCTTCTCGCTAAAGAGATTGCTATATTTATCTAGTTGAATTTCTAAAAGCCTGAAGCATCTTAGATAGTTAAGAAGTCAACTTTTCTGTTTCAGCCCATTGCTTCAGCCCAACAAAAGGAAGGCCTAGCAAACCTAATAATCCAAAGTAGAAGAACAGCTCGTGAAGACCAGATAACGCTATGCAATACCAAGTCCATAGCACATCGACCTTGTCCATCCCTGCTCGTAGGAGCGAGCTCATTTCTGTCACTCCTTTCATATTACAAGCCAACTATAATCAGAACTGTTAGACCAATTACGGCTTAAGGCGTATCATACATACCAATCTCGTTAGAAATTATAGCATGAATTAAGAAAATCTCACCTAACTAGCAGAGGTTACCATCTAAACTCATACTTTGACAGAATTGGCCTGACAAATGTCAGTACCATTAAATGTAATTCATCATTTTAGTTTGACTTATTGTATTTTGTTTTATTGTGTATTACTGTAGTACCTCCCATTTCTCTATAAATTGGGGAGGAAAGTCATTGTAAAAGAAGAAGGGAAACACTGTTATTGAGAAGGCCATTACTCTGCCAAAATATAGTGAGAAAAACAGTGGACGTAGGCATCAATTGGGCTGAACCACTTAAAAAATCGTTGTGTTTGCTGTTCTTCCTCTTACCATCCTCATCCATTTTCTTTGCATTTCACTAACTGCAGTACTGGGCTCAGTTGAACCTTAGTTGACTGATATCGAACGTCAACATGATCCAAGATCTATGATGATATAATGAGATCATTGAAAATTCTCATTATAATATATATATATATATAGGGGTCACTTTGTGTGCATAAGGTGTATGGCATACACTTAACAAAAAATTGTGTGACTATATTTTAAAATATGTGATTGTAATTTATTATATGTGAGTATAACTAAATATATGTAATTACGATTAGTAAATATGATCATATTGATCATAATCAGTAAATGTTATCACATTTGCCAATTGTAATAACATATATTTAGTTATAATTATATATAATAAATTACAATAACATATTTTAAAATGCAATCAAGTTTTTTTTTTTTTGTCAAATGTATACATACATCGGGTGCGCCTTAGAATGTGCCATATATATATATATATTACAAAAAAGGCACATATGTTAACCCATTATCATGTTATTATGATTTCAAATTAATGCTTTTTGCATAA
Source organism: Dimocarpus longan (assembly GCA_022984855.1). Classification (NCBI taxonomy): domain Eukaryota; kingdom Viridiplantae; phylum Streptophyta; class Magnoliopsida; order Sapindales; family Sapindaceae; genus Dimocarpus; species Dimocarpus longan. The sequence continues at coordinate 5,006,229 of CM041026.1, forward strand.
AGAAAAATATTTGTTTGTTGTCTGCTTATAATGACTAAATATTTGTTAGATAAATTGTACGGGTTAAGGAGCTTTAACCACAAATAGATAATATTGATGAATTTACATATAAATGGTTGAATGATTGTTTGCATATCTCTAAGTATTAATTTTAAACTTCTAGTTATATGATCAATTACCATGATTAGGTATATGTCCTGAGGTAAGTATGAAAACCTCACTACTATAAGCATGATTTTATACTCTAAGTCCATTCTATTTGGAATTTTATGTCATTAATTTCTTTTATCTTAGCACATTTCTCTCCTCTCACATCACAAATATATCTTACTCAAGAATACCTAACTAAATTGTACATGTCCTTATTGCATACCCCACATTGAGTTGAGATAGGATTGTAACATACTTAAGGATTTATATTAGTTTTGATTCACCTTCTATTACTAATTTATGCTTTTGAAAGGTGATATTACCACACTATTTGTGAGTTATCATTTTGTGTGAAAATTTTCTCAATCATCGGAAGAAAGTTAAAGCTCCCCAAAAGGGAAAAATGTGTAATGATATTGTTGTACATAATTAAGATGTAAAACTTCTCCAATAGAGAAGCGTGAATGCTTTTTATGAAAAGATTATGAAAAAGCTATTGTTGTATATGATATACATGTAAAATTTCTCTAGACGAGAAGAATAGAGAAAAGTTGCTATTATACATAATAGATATGTGAAACTTCTCCAATAGAAAAGCATAAATGAAAAGTTATCCTTGTACATAACAGAGGCAAGAGACTTCCCCATGATGTAAGAAAGAGTGAAAAGTTACATCATACATAAAGAAACGTGATTCGCTACTAATAGAATAATTGTATCTAATCCAAATCCTTATATGAAGAATAAATAATCTTCATATAATTGCTAAGTTATCATGTGCTATTTATTAACTCAAGTGATTGTTCTTGATGATCAATTTGAGAAACTTAGTGATAACGATTTATTATTTGATGCATATCGAGAATATGGTTAACCATTTAATTCGAATGATATTGTTTTTGAAGACTGAAAATTAAGATCATACTAATAGTAATGCTTGAGCTATGAATAAATCTATTTTCTCTTTAATAAATAACTCACGGAGTGAGTTCCTAACCCTTCAAGAGACACGAGTTCTAGAAGAAAATTAAACTTTTTAAAGCAACATAATCACTAGATGTGAGATAAGTTTTTGAAGAAATATAAATCCCTAAAATGACAAAAGTTTTTGAAGAGAAATAAAAAGAGAAAATGTGTATATCTTTAATGAGGTAGAATCATGAAATTAAGAAACTTTTATTAGTGCTTGAAGAAGTACAAAGAATTATGCACTATATAACGTTTTTTTATTCATAATAGAAATGTAGAATTATGTAGTAGTCATCGACAACATTTGTTTATATGTAGTAGCTATTGAAAGTATAAATAATGGTTATAAATTTGAGTCATGAAGTCATAAGCTTGATTGACTTATAAAATAGAAATAATGGTTATAAACCATACACATTCTGAGGTATGATTGGTTCAAAGTATAAATGATGATTATGAACCACATGAAGTTAGAGGCATGATTCTCACAAATAAAAAGCAACTAAAGCAATGTTGTTCATACATAATGCAATCAATTGGATATTGCATTTTCAAGATGCAATTCTACTCTAGCATTATGCTACTAGATAGGATCATTCATATCTTTCCTTATCTTCATCAAATATTGGATTTGATATTATTTTATTTAAAATTAAGTTGTATTCAAAGTATATAGTTATGGAGATGACAAGTATTTTTTTTATCTATATAACTTTTTTTCAAGCAGCTTATGTTTCTCACTCATAACAATTCTATGGCGCTCTAAAAAGTAAGACTTTTGCTAAGACAACCTCTATTCACTTCAATTTCAACTTCATAAAACAATGTAGGCATGTTTATGGTTGAGATATATTATTTATCATATTTAAAGTACATGCAGATTTCTCTCACTTGTATCACTCAAGTTGAAGATTTGTTTTGGAAAAATATTATTGTAGAGAGTATTCCATTAGAGTAAGCACTCCATTAGGGGGAACATTCTTTTAAGGGGAGTATATTAAGTCAATATGGATATATGTGCACTACACTCGTTTTTCTTTCGATAAAATTTATGGTTGAGATATATTATTTATCATATTTAAAGTACATACAGGTTTCTCTCACTTGTATCACTCAAGTTGAAGATTTGTTTTGAAAAAATTTAATCATGGAGAGTATCCCATTAGAGTGAGTACTCCATTAGGGGGAGCATTTTTTTATGGGGAGTATATTAAGCTAATATGGACATGTATGCACTGCACTACACTATTTTTTCCTTCAATCAGGTTTTGCTCTACTGAATTTTCTTGGTAAGGTTTTTAATGAGACAGTCAATTTAAGCACGTTCAAACACTATTAGATCTGGAAAATCTTTATATACTTTTGTCTTGATCTAGTAGATTATGAAAATATCATTTGTTTAGGTTTTTATTTAATTAATTTTTTATTAGTAAAATTTAAATATAATATAGGAGAAAATTTATTTAGTTCTTAAGGTTTCAAAAAATATCAGATTTTTAAAACTCTTTTGGAAACAATTTTTTTCATCTCTAACTTTTTCAAAACTTTTCAAAAAAGTCTAAACTAATAAAAAAAATCTAAATTATCGACTAACTAACGGTCAAAGAAGACAACGAGTTTGGGTAGGAAGGTTATTTTTGACATTTCCCAAAAGAGGATTGAGATTACGACAAATATAAGGCCAATATTAAAATGAATATATATAATAAATAAAATTTGAAAGATAAACAATTAATTAATTAAAATTTAAAAATATGGAAGATCTCCATTGTCTATGTCTAGGATGGATAATGGAGATTAAAATTAATAATCATGAAAACAAATTCAAAACAAAAAAAAAAAAAAAAAAAAATTGGGTTTGATGTTTAACATTGGGGCAGATGTACCTCGATCTTCAACACAAAAAAATCCCAAAAAAAAATGAAATAGAGAGGGTTTTCATAACAAAATCAATAAAATCAAAAAATCAACAAAATCAATCACCAACCGAAGTAACAAAATCAGAAAACTAGAAACCAACAAAATCAACAAACCCCAAAATCAACCACCAACACTTTCTCTCAAATTCACTAGTACATTGTGAGGTGGTGGTCACTGACAAATGAAGGAAAAAAAATAGAGAGGTATAATGGCATTCTAGTAATATTGATAGTGATAGTTGTGGTGGTGGGATGCAATGGAGACGAATCGGATACTATGTAGGTGAAAGAAAGTGAAAGGATGGAAAATTTGTATAAGAGGATGGGCATGCTCGATATGGTCGAAGTACTGTTGTAATAAGATGAAATCGAACTTCTTCTAGGTGTATCGGTTCGAGAATATGTTTTTGAGAATCTTTAAGTTGAAGCTTAAAGATTTGATGATGGGTGAAAGAAGGGGTAGGGAAGTTGCTACCGTTGTTGCTGATGAAGATGAAGGTTGATGATGAATGGGTTGTTGTTGACGGCGGAGGGTTTTGTTCTAGGTTTGTTTTGGATTGTTATTGATGGCGGGGGGTTTGTTCTAGGTTTGTTTTGGATTGTTGTTGATGGCGGGGGGTTTGTTCTGAGTTGATGATGAATGGGTTTGTTGATGGCGGGGGGTTTGCTCTGTTTTTTTTTTTTTTTTGGTTAATTTGGTTGCAACTTTTTTTTTTTTTTAATTTTTTATTTTCTGGGTTTTAGATCTTTAAATTTCAACTTGAAGATCTGGAACTCTTTCTTTCTTTTCAATTTTTTTTTTTAATTTTTGTTTTCTGGGTTTCAAATCTTGTTTCAAATTTTATTGATCGTCACATTATGAGTAATTGGGATGATTTTTTCATGTGAGTAATTGAGATAAGAGACTTGTTAAGATTCATGTGCATTCATTTTTTCTTTTAATTTATTTCTTTTTTTTTTAAAAAAAAAAATTTCTTAACATTTTCCTGTTTTTAAATTGTTGGGTTTAATTTTTTTTTAAAAAAATTCCATCTGGTTGATTTTTTTTTTTTTTGAATTTTTTTAAATTATTATTTAATTTTAAAAAAACAATAATCATATATATATTTTTTTAAAAAAAGCAATAATCATATTATTATACACATGTCAATTTTTTATTGATCAATTGATATGTAATATTTTAATTTTATTCAGGCAAAACAATCATTTTAGGTGATAAGGGACAATTGAGTCATTTTCATTTTTATGTTTGATTTAAGTTGGTTGACGATTTGAACTTTTTTGAATAATTTTGGAAAAGTTAGAGATGACAATTATTTTCAAAAGAGTTTTAAAAATTTGATATTTTTTGAAATCTCAATGACAAATAAAATTTTCCCTACAATATATCGGTGTTGTTCATGGAAAGTGTTGTATAATGGATAACTATCAATAAATTATATTTAATAAATAATAAATAATATAAATTAAAGTCGGTTAATAACCCACCTAAACTTTATATATATATATGAGGGAATTACTGAAAACCCTCTGCACATTTGTTTTATTACAATCGGAAACCAATTTTTAGTTTTATAACAATGACCTCCCCTCTACTAACTGTTGACCGTAGTTTACCGTTTAAAATAACTGAAAAATGACAAAATAGAGTAAAAAGATGATAATACCCCTGATTAAATAATTTTATAAATTTTAAATTATAAAATAATTAAAATTTAAAAATAATAAATTTTAAATTATATAAATTATTTTAAAATTGATCTAAACCATCAATCTCAGAGATGGACGGCTTCGATTAATTTAAAAACTAATATTTAAAATAATAAAATAAATTGATGATGGTTTCTGGTTCATGCTTTTTGTTTCTTCGACATTTCTAGGTTCATTTTGTCTGTTCCAACATCATCATTCATCAACATATTGCAATCTCAATCACCAACACAAAAACAATTATCAATACAAACAAAACCACTGTCATCTTTAAACAAAAACCACTGCCATCATCATCAAACAGACCCAAGAACATCATCAACAATTAACATAATCAGCATTACCACCATCTGGGCGTCTGGGTCAGAAACCCAGACGTCGATATGTATGGGTTTCCGAACCCAGATCGAGCTGGGTTGCCTGGGTTTCCGTCTAGATTTCCAGATTTGGAAACCCAGACCGATTTGGGTTTCCGTCTGACAGATGTCTGGGTTCCCATACGGAAACCCAAATGTCGGTCTAGGTTCCGAGACGGAAACCCAGACGTCGGTCTGGGTTCCGAGACGGAAACCCAGACGTCGGTCTGGGTTTTCGATCTGGAAACCAAGACCGAGCCCAGAACCGAGACGTTCGATACCCAGACGTCGATCTGGGTATTCGGGCAAGAGAATGAGAAGATGAAAATGAAGAGAAGAAGGAGAAGAGAGGGGGAAAGAGTCTAGTGAAGAAGATGAAGAACAAGAAGAACAGAAGGAGAAGCGGGAGAAGATGAAGAAAAAGAAGAGCAGAAGAAGAAGAGAGAGAGGCCGAGAGAGGAGTGAATTATAATTTAAATTTTAAATTTTATTATTTTTAAATTTTAATTATTTTATAATTGAAAATTTATAAAATTAATTAATCAGGGGTATTATCGTCTTTTTACTCTATTTTGTCATTTTCCAGTTATTTTAAACGGTCAACTACGGTCAACAGTTATTAGAGGGGAGGTCATTGTTACAAAACGTAAAAATGGTTTTCGATAGTAATAAAGTAAATGTACAGATGGTTTACAGTAATTCACCCATATATATATATACGCGCGTGTGTGTATCGTGGGGGTTGGTAGTTGGTGGCATGCGAGCTCTAGTGATAATAAAAACATGTGTTTTTTTTTATGCTATTGTCTGTCAATGCTTTGCTTTGGTTCTCTTGTCTCTTTCACTACTAGACTCCCTTTACCCATCTTAATTTATAATTTATTTCTTCATTCCGTAACAGGAGACACAATGTTAATAACCAATTGCTTGCTATTTGTTTTTGTCTTCAATAGACTAAAGTACTGGTCTCAAAATTACGATAATTTTAAATGAATAGATGGAACCTTGGAGTTTTGACATTGAGTGAAACAATGGGAGACGCAGAATATTCGCAGTCAATTGGTACAATTTTGGTATCATTTGTTTGTTTTCCCCGTTTCGAGACAAAAAAAGGGGTCCCAAAATAATGTTACATTTTTAGAGATTTTGTCATATGGTTATAAGATAATGGTTAACAATGGGAGGGAGGTGCACAATACTGATAGCCAAATGGCTATAGAATGATAATACCAAAATATTGGTTCCAAAATGCATTTTAAATGTTTTGCATACTAGTTATGCAATGGTAATTGGTTGATGATCAGTGATGAGCACGGCCTTACCAACAAGATGTCGACATTACATGCCGAAAGGTTAATAGTAATGATAATAATAAGGAAGACTCCCTAAAGCTAGGTGGACGGTGGAGTTTTGATTGAAAAAAAAATTATTTAATTTATTTTAAGTTTTTAAAATTTATTTTAATTGAAATTTAAAAATAAGTAGAAAAGATAATCTTGTCCTCCAATCCATTAATTTTAATAGAAATGGGCTAATGGTAGGGGGGTTTTTGTAATGAAATCCAAAGTTGACTTTATCTGTAATTATTTTTAAATTGGACACTAATTGTAATTTACTCTTTTAAAAACTAACTAAAGGGAAATTATCAAATCTCCCTAACTTTTACGATGTTCTTCGTTCTACATACCATGCCATCTTTTCTAATATTGATCGAAATCCCTCTCGATTTTTCTATTAATCTTTATTTTCCCCCTTCCTGTAACTATATCCGCTAAAAGAACCTAATATAACGTTAGTCATGAAGGGCAAAACAGTAAATACATTGAAAATATAAATTTTTAAATAAAATAATTAAAAACAAAAAAAAAAAACTTGTAAATAGAAAAAAAAAAAAAAAGTATCTAAAGAATGAAAAATAAAACCATTTTCCCCCTATTCAACTCTCTCATCTCTTAACTTGCCAACTCTTGCCTTTGAAATCTCCAAACTATAGTTTGCGAGAAATTCTTTTGAAACTCAATCAACAACGGTAGAGGGTCTCAATCTCAGAGGAATTTAAGACATGTCATTATATCATTTGTACATCTTATTTGACAACTCGTTACTTAGCATATATTGGCTTAGTTGTTACCAATAACTTGAAATAAGAGAGATTTTATTATGATCTTAATGTTTATTTAATTCATTATTATAATAATTTATTTAGATTGATATCGTAAAACATATTATTGGTGTATTTGACACGCCATGTTATTAAATTGGATTTAGTTTAATTGTATAAGGTTGTAATTTACTTATAGATCATGTCTTTGGTGATTTGCAATATCATATTATATTAAGTTGGGTGATGGTTGACCCATATCCACATCTTGTATTTTAATACAACAAATATGAGACTTAAACTCTTGATCTCTTAGGATCAAAGGAGGAGTTTAATCACTCCTATTAAAGGGTGATAGTTGTATTGTATTATATTTTTTAATAATGAAAATAATAAAACTTTATATATATATTTCTTTTCTTTTTTTTTTAAAGTACACTAATATAATTATTTCAGTTTCTCAATTATCAACTGTGAGATTTATTTAATTTCATTTGTTTTGACCTAGTCAACACTTAATTATCTTTAATTAATGGTTCACATTCATTACACTAACGTAGAGGTGAAAACTATTATATATTACTTTTTTTTTCTTCTCAGTACATACTGATATAATTAATCTCACTGTTGCACTGAGACAATAAAAAACTATTTCATATATATATTTATATATTACGTTTTATAAATTTAATAACTTCTAAATAAATAATTACTAATAATATAATCAACTTCAACAAATATATATTTAATATTTTCTTGTCTTTATATTATATGTAAAAGCTTTTATCTATATTTATTTGATGGCAATATATATTCAATACTTTATTGTCTTTCTATTATACATAAAAAATAATGCTGCATTTTTAAAAAATTTGTCCAAAAATTTTAGCCAAATGATGTGACAAACTGATTTATAGTCACCACATTAATTTTGAGACGATGTATTAATAATGTGGTAATTAAACATAAACTTGTCACATCATTTAAATATTGAATTTAAATAAATTTTTAGATAATATAACATTATTCATATTTATTTGATGGCAATATTTTGTCTTGATATGAGTTTATGATGTTTATTACATGCAAATTGGATTTTTATGTAAACGAGATCATATTATCTGTCAATTTGAATAAAAATGTTCAAGATATATCTCTAAAATAATCAATTTTTTATTGTCATCTAAACTAGTACATTTCAATGAACTTTTTTACAGTGAAACAAGATTATGGGTCCCAAAATAATGGTAAGAGTGGCGATGTTTACATCCCTCTAAAATTATTTACATGCCAAACTATAATTATTTTCCAAATTTTCCAACACTGTCCTTTAATATCATTTATTGGAAACAATTAAAGTAATTATAAATATTTTTCATATAACATATTAGTATAACATACAATATTTTCTGCATCTTCGTAAATATGCATAATATATTTATAAACTATTTCATCAACCATAAAAAAAAGCCCCCACAATTTTTCCCTTGCCAGGCATGGACATTCCAACCCACTTCTTGCACCAAAGATTTCTTTGCATCTCCTGGTCTCTTTGTATTCTATACTCTTTAATTCCATCTTTTTAGTTTCAAAAAAAAAAAAAAATCCGTCTTTTTCTTTTATCTCTTTATTTCATTTTTGTCATATTAATGGTTTATGTATGTATACATGTATGTTTATCTTGATTTTGAATTTTTTTTTTTTTTATATATATAAAAGGACTGACATAATCTAGGATGCAGGCAAAAGTGGCTGCAGGTGGAGGAAGGGGATGAAGGGAGTGGTGGAGGTAGCAATAGAGGAGGAAGGTTGTCTAGTAGAAGAGGACAGACTGTGGAGATAAGTAGTGAAACTTGGGATCAAGAACATCAAAATCTGATGATATCAGTGATAGAGGAGAACATGACGATGATGATGGAGGTGTTGACGTCATGGTGGAGATTGAAAAAAAAAAAAAAAAAGAATATAATGGTAATATATGGGGTGTGATTATAAACTTTTAACATAAAAAAAAAAAAAAAAAAAAACAAACAATTAATGTGGTGAATATGTAAAAGGCGGTGCAAAATGATTTGTTAAAGGGATCTTTTTTTTTTTTTTTTTGTTCTCTAGCACCATAAAGGTATGAGTTTGGAAAATAACGTTGTAAAACTGAAATTGAGTTTTTGTTGCACTCCCATGAATTGTTTTACATACAAATAGCTTGTACAGAGATAACAGTGAACGGAAATAGTTTTCATGAACTGTTGTCTCTACGCGAATCATTAGTTTATGGAAACAATTTGTGGGAGTGCTAAAAAATTTTAATTGAATTTTTCAATATTATTTTTTGTACTCATTTTTTTTTCTTTTTTGATGCTATTTGCTTAAATTTTCTCGTGCCATAGACAACTTTATTGCCAACCGTGGCATATTTCTCTCCACACCAAAAATTTATGAAAATGTATTATTCCTTATTTTATATATATATACATATATATATATATTATTTGTTGACGTGAGAAATTAGTCAACGAGATTCTTGAAGCCTAAGATTGCAAATCAATGAAAAATAGAACAAAAGCAAGAGAATAGAGACAAAAAGGAAGAGATTAGACGCAAATTTTACGTGGTTCGACCAAGAGAAAGGCCTACGTCCACGGCGCCGACTCCGGTTAGGGGTGACAGTCACTGTTATTACTATATTTTGTAAGTACAAAGAAAGAGAGGAGAGAGAATAGAAAAAACCATCTTCATTTACTATGATTTTGCTCCTATTTATAGAGAGAGGAGGGTGATACAGTAATAGGAAAATATTAAATGCATGTTACAATTTTTAAAATCTTCTGTCAAAAAGTCTGAGTCTTCTGACACTACCTACGCTGCAGTGATTGAGTAAATCAAGCTGCCATTGATATGGAATGGTTAGTCGTGTACATCACGCTATCGCGCGAGCTGGAACTGCTCTAGGCGAGTTGGAGCTCATCTAAAATAAGCTCACGAGGTCGTTTTGGGCGAGCTGATGAACTGATGCCTGCGAGCTGGGAGCTAAGAGCTCGAGCTGAGCATCTTGGGAGCTGAGAGCTGGGAGCTTAGCGTCCTGAGAGCTAAGAGCTGTTGAAGGAGCTCACGGGGAGGAGTTGGTGAGCTGCTGGAGGAGCTCACGCTAACCAGTTGGGATTTTACCTGTTAGGTCGATTCATTGGATCATCTTTGTTGGGCCTTCGGACTTTTACCGACCCATTTGATGCAGCCCAAATATACACACAACATTATTCGTAATATATCCTAACATAAAATTATTTAAAACCCCTCTTCTTCTTCTTGGCCGATGTTCCATCATTAGTAAATTTAAGCTCTGTTTGCAACATCACAATGTAAGATACATATTATTCATACTATCGCACTAACTATAAAGAAATCACATTTTGTCTGAACATCATATTAACAAAGCCAAGTTCCAATGCGCATTGCAGAAATTAAAAAACCACTGCAGAAACTTTTTCATTCTTTTAAAGTGAAAAGGACCCAAAATAACATAAAAAACATCTGTTGATATGTTTAACTAGTACCAAATAACTTATTCGAGTTTATCAGCACCTGTTTTGATGAAAGGATAATAATACCCCTCATTTTAAAAAAAAAAATGAAAACTAGTAGTTACATGATGGGCACCAGTATGTCATGTGATCGGCCACACGGTCCTTTGATTGGCGTGCAGCCCAGCCCCGATGAAACCATTGAAGGCAAAATCATCACTAGCGTCATTGACACAACAAAAAGCCACACACAAGCACACACGTATATATATCTGTGTGTGTGTTTAAATAAGATACAAATACATCTTGGTGCAATGAAGACTTTTCCAAGAACCAGATGCATGTTTAAGCTTAAACTAATAAAAATAATATGTGGTCTGCAAATTTTGACAAGTAAACAAATGAAAAGAGTTCTTTCATCAACCATAACTCAATTATTTTGTTGTTTGGCATACCAATGATATATAACATGATTTTGTATCAGCAAACTCTGATTCTAATTAGTTCAATAAACATATAATATTCAAAAATGTTAATAGGATTTTAATGATTTGATTATGTCGTTGAAAAAGAAAGAAAATGCTATTTACGCTGTAAAATACACAAAAACTTATTATATTTATCAAAGATAATTAATTACATGCACCACCAATTACATGCTCTGTTTTTGACAATAAAAACAGAGCATGTAATATACAAAAATGTTAATAGTATTTTAATGATTTGATTATGTCATTGAAAAAGAAAGAAAATGTTATTTACGCTATAAAATAAACCCACAAAAACTTATTATATTTACCAAGATTATTAATCACATGCACCACCAATTACATGCTCTGTTTTTGACAATTGAAGAACTGTGTGACAGATATATTTACCAAGATTATTAATTGCATGCACCACCAATTACATGCTCTGTTTTTTGACAACAAAAACAGAGCATGTAGTTGAAGAACCGAGTGGCTGATATATTTACCAAGATTATTAATTACATGCACCACCAATTACATGCTCTGTTTATTGAAGAACCAGCACTAATAATATAAGTTTTATATATAAATATATAATTTATATTATCCGTGCCTCGTAACCATATGATTATATATATTATATATATAGAGGTACGTATACACTTGACAAAAAAATAGAGTGATTGTATTTTAAAATTATTAATTATAAATGATATATCATTAAAACTAAACATATTTGATTACAAGTAAATGTGATCAACAATATCACATTTATTAATATATATGTATATATATACATACATATATATAATGTTTCTATTATTAGTGTTATTTAATTTTAAAAAATAAGAATAACAATTAAATTCATCTATTACATTCTCTCATCTAAAATAAATTATCTTTCATATTTAATTCAAATGCAATGATTAAATTTGATTGATTCGTTTTAATTTTTCAAAGTTAGAATATTTCGATGGTAGAAACACTATACACACACGTACATATATACATACATACGTTTTTACATTTGTTGCTAATTAACTGATCCTACTTTACATTGTCGGTATTTAGAAACGACATTTATATTTAATCGTAAGATATTCTTGAATAGACATTCAGATATATAACTTTGTCACCAATATGATGCAGCAGGGAAAGCATTTTTTTCAATCAAAAGGTTTTTCAATACATACATTTTCGTTTTCATTTTCTTTGTAGTGTGTTATACAATAAAAGTGAACATTGGTGTGGATTTTTTGGAGGTCGATAGTGTGAACGTTGCTAGGAAAGTTTTTGCAACCAGCAGAGACCTTGATCATGTTTCAGATTTCTTATCTGAGGATGTTAAAGAGCTTTGTTCTGTGGTGGGTGCTAGGAGTTGCCATGCCATTTCCAGGCTAGGAAATCAATTGGCCCATAGACCAGCAGTCCTTGCTGTTCTTTCCTCTCAAGAGATGCTATGGGAATTTCTACATGTCTCTGATATTTTCCCAAGTCTCTTCGGTTGTTAATGATGGTTTCTTTACCTTAAAAAAAAAAAAAAAAAAAGTGAACGTTCTCAAGGCTTCTTTTATCTTCGAAAGAAACATTATCAAGTTATTATTCATATTTAATTGCATTTGGGCTAATTTATTGTCCAATTCATTGTCGGCCTGACCAGCTGGGGCCCAAAAATGTTGTATACCAAACTGGCCTGCTAGGTACGCGATAGTGAGACCATTTGACAATCACACATAGCTCAGCAATATAGTAAATGGATAATAAGATATTGTAAACAGTTATTTAAAAAAAAAAAGGATGTAATGATGTGAATGAGATGCATGGAATTATAGGTTTTCTTTTCTTCATTAATATTAAAAAGAAAAATTTATCTAATCTCGCAACAAATAATGATTTGCCTTGTTCGGACTTTAGTCTTCTTAGGGGAGTTTTAACAAGTTTCAAGAAAAGCTTTTGATTAATTTTTAGAAACGTTTCGAACAATTTCAATATTTATAATGCGATGAGGTTATATAGAAGTTCGAAACTACTAGTATGTATAGGTCAATAATTAGCCAATAATTAGCCATGGAGACCAGTGAGTAAAATGTATAGTTGATTTGGTTATGATTTCTCTCGAACTCTTAAGAAGAGAGGAAAATCAAATGAATCATTTTTGTAAATTCACTCTGGACTCGGTGATTGTGTACCTTTTCTTTTATATTTGTGGTGCAAGTATTATTTGAAATTAAGCGTGGTATGCTAGAATTGGGTTCGGGTCATCCCGATCCTTACCTTAAATCGGTTGTTATATTCTATCCCAAATCCGAACTTGATTGAAGGGATTTGTGTCTAATCCGATCCATTGAATCGATTTAGTTTTTAACTAATGAGATAATTGATATCAAAAAATAAATATGTAAAATAATAATAATAATAATAAATACACATTTAAATTTCTAATAGTTCAATTTAAGTATAATATAACATCATGTTTGTATAATTATTACTATAAAATTCATAAAATACACAAATTTTTTAAATACAAATACAAGAAACTTGCTATATTACAAATGTCAAAAAATGTGATATATTCATGATAAAGTTTCATTACACAATTCAAAATATTACTACTACATAGTTAGTGGTATACGTATTCTCTATAGTATGCAAATTCGAACTGCTTGTATAATATTTGATGTCGTAGCTTCTGGACCTCTGGGAGACCCCTAATCGACTCATCGTGAAATTTTTTGAAAATAAAAATTATGATGAAGCCACATGCTGGAGATGGAAGTGCCTGGTTATTTGATATATACACCAGAAAAATAATTATTTTCGACGAGACAGCATCCATGTATGACTTAAATAGCCTGAAAATTAATCAGAACTGAAAAATGAAGAAGAGAATCACATAAAGATACTGATTAATGTTAAGAGGCCCTAGTTACAGGGAATTCCTGATCCAAAATTTTACATAAAGCCATTTCAAATATCGTGATATATATATATATATATATATATATGTATGATTTGAAATTGTCATATGTATTATAAAGTTGCAGAGTGATTGATATTCATAATACATTAGTCACATAATTATTTAGAATAATATTTTGAATTAAATTCGAATTGAGTAGCATTACTCTATATATATATGAAAGTGAGACTTTGAAAAACCCCGACAGTTTTGTAAAAATGTAAAAATGTTCTATCAATTTCTGCAACATCTGCAATTGAATTATTTTATTTATTTATTTTTTGTGGGAAAATGGGGTTAAATTCAGATTAAATTACTCGTATCTTATGTTTTAAAACAATGATGAGATTTGAAGCTTTATCTCTTAAGATGAAGATAAGTACTCAACCACTTCTACTGAATAATGATATGCAAAAGTTAACGATAGAACACTAAGGGCATGTTAACCAATCTAGAATGTAAATAAAACGAATTCCATTGGGAAATGAATAAAAAAAAGGAACTAAATTCCTTGAATAAGATTACAGTCCACATAATTTGAATTTTAATAATTTTTAGTAAATACTGAGATCATGTAATACGAATTAAGTTTTCTTTCTCTTCTAAACATATAATAAGATTGTTTTTCAGGATGAATCAAACTTAAACAGGTTTTTGGAATATACCCTACCTAAAATCCACATTTTTCTTTTCTTTTTTGGACATTTTGTGGTTAATATTCAAAGGTATGGAAGTGCGGATCATTATCATGCAAAAGAAAAGGAATGCTATCACTTTCCAATGTATGGTACATATCAAGCAATTAATAAAAGGAATGGCTATGGTACAAACAATTTGTATCAACAAAGTTGTTTGTACCATACAAACACATTTGGCTGCCAGCTGGTAGCCAAATGTGTTTTTGTGAAAGCTGTAGGAACCGGTTTTTATCAGTTGTTGCAGAAAAAAAAAATAATTTTATAATAAATAATATTAAAATAATAAAATAATATATAAATATAATATATTATTAGTTTATTATTAAGATAAAATATATTATGTTATAATTAAAATAATATATAAATAATATAATATGATATAAAATATTATATTATTTTAATAATTTTTTTATTGTTAAAAATTTAAATTAACGTGAAAGTTGTTTAGTTAACAACTTTAACATTATGGTCAACAACTTTAGAAACGTCAACTTGTTAACATTAACGTCAAAGTTGTTGGTTCAACAAGATTGTTATTGATGCAACGTCTGAAGTTGTTGAAACTTAACAAGTTTGGACGTATGACATCAGCAAATGTTCAAATTGTTGGATCAACAAGTTTGACGTTCATGTTAACAAGTTGGGCAAC
This sequence comes from Dimocarpus longan, assembly GCA_022984855.1. Classification (NCBI taxonomy): domain Eukaryota; kingdom Viridiplantae; phylum Streptophyta; class Magnoliopsida; order Sapindales; family Sapindaceae; genus Dimocarpus; species Dimocarpus longan. Next base: position 5,021,728 of record CM041026.1, read on the forward strand.
ATGAAGTTGTTGAAACTCAACAAGTTTGGACGTATGACGTCAGCAAACGTCCAACTTGTTGGATCAACAAATTTGGCAAGGTGAAGTTGTTGATTTCAACATCCAAGTTGTTGGTTCAATAAGTTAGACGTTGAAGCAACATTTGAAGTTGTTGAAACTCAACAAGTTTAGACGTATGACGTTAGCAAACGTCTAACTTGTTAGATTAATAAATTTGATGTTAATGTGAATAAGTTGGGCAACGTGAAGTTAACTTCAAAGTCGAAGTTGTTGGTTTAACAAGTTGGACGTTGAAATAACATTTGAAGTTGTTGTGAAACTCAACAAGTTTGGACGTATGACGTCAGCAAACATCTAACTTGTTGGATCAATAAGTTTGACGTTCATGTTAACAAGTTTGACAACGTGAAGATGTTGAGTTCAACGTCGAAGTTGTTAAAACTCAATAAGTTTGGACGTATGACATCAACAAACATCCAACTTGTTGGATCAACAACTTTGACGTTCATATTAACAAGTTGGGCGACAGGAAGTTGTTGACTTCAACGTCAAAGTTATTGGTTTAATAAGTTAGACATTGCAGCAATGTCTGAAGTTGTTGAAACTCAACAAGTTTGGACGTATGATATCAGCAAACATCCAACTTGTTAGATCAATAAGTTTGACGTTCATGTTAATAAGTTGGGCAACGCGAAATTGTTGATTTTAATGTCGAAGTTGTTAGCTCAACAAATTTGATGTTAAAACAACGTTTAAAGTTGTTGAAACTCAATAAGTTTGTTGACTTCAACGTCCAAGTTGTTGGTTTAACAAGTTGGACGTTAAAGTAACGTCTAAAGTTATTGACACTCAACAACTTTAAACGTATGACGTCAGCAAATGTCAAACTTGCTGTATCAATAATTTCTACGTTCAGGTTAACAACTTACGGATTATTAACTTGTTGACATCAACGTCGAACTTGTTGGATGAACATGTTTGATGTGCAAGCAACGTTTGAAGTTGTTGACAGTCAATAACTTGGGACGTATGACCTCAGCAAACGTCTAACTTATTGGATCAACAATTTTAATGATCTTGTTAACAAGTTTCAAAAAATACGATATTTTTTAAATTTGTTATGTACGGTAATGTTTTCAAATTTTAAAAAAGACGTTTATTGCACATTATTATGTAAAATCTATTTAAGTCACGTTAAATAGATTTGTTATATGTATACCTCCATTAAATGTAATTTAGTAAAATATCCTGAAGTTATAATGTTTCACACAAAACTTTAGACTAATCGTAAACATATATCCATCATATAGACTGAAATTAAATAATATAATCTTAAATATAGTGATTTCAAATATGATTAATAAAATTAATATGTACAAAAAAAATACATGCTATTTGGTGTATCATCAATAACTTTATCGCCTGTAAAAAAAAAAAATTATGCACAAACAATGAAGTAAATGTTAGGTTTAAGGGTGGCAAAATGGACAGGGTCTACAGAACGTCTCGATACCCACAATGTAAGAATTCAAGTGTAGACCCGAATCGGTAATATATATAACCATTAAAATAACCGGATCAGTAAAACCCCGCATAACCAAGATAAGATTATGGGTGTATCCGGCGACCTGCATAAAAAAACCCTAACAAAACTATTTGAACTCTCTCGACTTTCTGTAGCTCTAATCTCTAGCACCGCCGTTCCTCTGCCCCACTGTGCCTATCTGTCACCGTCGCCGCCGTTCCTCTACCCCACTGTGCCTCTCTCTCACTATCGCCGCCATTCCTCTGCTCGACTACGCCTCTCTTCCTATCCATCATTGCTGTGCCACCTGCTGTGTGCCCAGCAGAACCTTTCCGTTGATCTCTATCACCGCCGTTTGATCTGCTGTGTGTAGACAGCTTCGAGACTATGGTATAGTCGCTGTTTCTCTGTCCAATATGATGTATATACATTCGATCTCTCATATCTCCATTTGTTTTTACTTTGTTTTGCTCAGTCTTTCCATTTTAGGGATCTTAGTTTTGCTCTGCATTGCTCAGGTACAGAGAACAGCAGAACATCTCGGTTTCTCTCTCCATTAGCAGTTGGTTTTGTGCTTCAAGGAAACGGTTGTAAGTTGGTGCTCTATTGCTGAATTTATTTATTTATTTTTTTAAATATCAACTCAGATCTAACCTAGTGAACATAGATCTGATTTGGGAAACTGGGTATACTGCGGGTCTAAGTAGACCCGAACAATATGCAGACCTAGTCTTCACCTAGACCCTTATAGTAATTTGAGGGTATAGGTAGGCTATGGATCGTCAGAGAAGGAGGGTTCAATTTAGGGTTAGGCCTAGTGCGCGTATGTCCACCCGTATTTTGCCATGGTTAGTTAGGTTTTTAAGCCTTTTTTTTTTTATAGGATAAAGGTTGATTTCTTATGTGCGGTTTGCATGGTTGAAGTTTATAGTGTTACATTTTGCTGTCAGTGTAGTATAACGTTTGTAATGGGAAAAAAAAAGTTTTGAGGGTTTTTATCCCGGAAGATGAAAAGTGTTAATTGATAGTGCAAAGGTGGTTTGTATAACGGTTGTCAGTTCGATGATTGTGTTTGAAGGCTGTTGATGATTGTGTTGATTGTTTGTGGAGGTTGTATGCCTGTGGTTTGCATGAGTGCGTGATGTATTTGAAGGTTGTTGAAGTTATGTTACAACTGCTTATATATATATCAGTTCATATAAAAATGTAGCAACAGTTCATATATATACTGTTGCTCTAGCTTTGTTCACATCAATAACAAGGTTCCTTACATGAGTAGTTGAACTATCCTATAATATATTTATATATATATATATATGAATTCTTGATTCTATTATTAATTTGTGTTGGGTCCTTGACCTATTTTTTTCTATACATGGGGTTCACAACTTCTGTTGCAGCTGCTGTTTGAATTAGATTTAACTCAAGCAGGTTCTGGTCTTAGTCTCTCACTTTGATTAGTGATATTTGAGAATGTCGTCAGTTTGTTTACGGTAATGAACAATAGTGAAAGGTGTCTGTCAGGATGTCATATATATATGTATTCCTAGAACTGCTACATGTCAATAGATTTAGCATGTTCAAGGTTTTGAAGTAAGTACTAAAATTATTAACTTGTGGAATAAAAGATTTATTATCAGTTTGACTTGTCCCAGTGTTGGAATGAGGTCAAGGTGTTTGTTGTGGATATATTATTTGGTTGTCAATTATTCACTTGGATGATGTTGATGTTTGTGGTGCAGTATACATAATTGGATTTATAACCATCGTAATGGATGAATCTTATTTGTAAGTTCTGGTTACATGTTCATTTATGTAGAATGGTGTTAAATTGCTAAAGGCTTATCATGCCGTTTCAAAATTACAAAATATTGTTTCCTAACATATATGTCAAGAATTTGGTTTTCAATTTCGTATATAAAATATTAATTTCGTAAGTTGTTTATGATTGATGATTTAGTAATTTGATCTTAGGCTTATATTGTCTACGATTTTAAGCGAATGTATTTTATATAATATAGTTTGCGATATCGATCTCCTAATATTATAACTACTTGCTTATATAACAACATTTATGGATTTAACTAATTTTGCTCAACAATTATAGGTCAATGGTATGGCTTTTTGTGATTAGAAACAGTGTGAGTTTGGTTGATAATTGTGGTTATTTATTCATTGATAAAAAATGGTTTGACAAATGGCTCTTGGTTCACAAATGTTTCTGATGCGAATGGTTGTATGTGATGAGAAACTGACTGCATTGTGTGGGTGTGCATGTGGTTAGCTTGTGTATTGGATTGAGAATAGGCTTTTTCAAGGCAAGCAAAGGTGATTGTCTGTGTCATAGGTTGGTGTCAAGCATGGAATATGTATTTGGACGACTACGACATTGTATATATATTTTTGTGGCATAAGTTGCTGTCATGTTTGTGCTGGGGTTGGGATAGTGTTTTGTCATCATATGCATAATTACACATTATCAATAAGTTTTCAAAAACCAGTCTGGTTTTTAAATGCATACCAAAAACTGTTGAACCTTGCATTTACACTTTGAACAATTGGTAACGTTATTTGTTATCCTAATAAAGTATACCTTTACAGTTGCAGATACAGACCAAATGGGGCGGGCAAAAAAAGATGGTGCTGTAAATAACCAGCATAACAGGAAAACCAGTATTTGGTCCCAGGCCTTATATGTCTGTAAGGGTAAGAAGACGACTACAAACTAGACCTCACCAGTGGGAAACAAAAATGATAGTGCTTCAAGAACGGCATCAACAAATAGTCGTTTCATATCTTCTGAGGCTTGTTGTAGATACCAAACATTCTCTGGGCATCCGTTCATTTTTAAAAGGGCTGTGAAATTTGAAGATTTGAAGGACACCGGTCTGATGCAGGTACTTCGTGATAAAAAGTGGATGAAATTGGTCTCTACACCAGCAAAGTCCTGTGAAAACTTGGTTTGTGAATTTTATGCAAACTTCCTTTCGGAGGAATTTATGGAAGGGAAGGGCATACCAATTAGGGGTACTCATGTCATCATTACCCCAACGATGATTAATAAGTACTTCAAAGTCCTTGAAATTGCTGAGTCTGATGATTATACTGATGACCATGTCGCCAAATCGCAAATGGTAAAGGACTTTTATGGGTAAAACATTGTTGACACTCGACAAATATTGTATCAGAAGTTCACTGTGGAGTATGCATTCTGGTGTACCTTTGCTGCACACAATCTACTTCCAAGTAAACACTTCACCAAAATCAAGGAAGTCAGAGCCAGACTTGTACATGCTATTGGCAGTAACCAACTGATCAATGTTGAGAAGTGTATTTTTACTGCAATATATGATATTGGTACTGCTACTAGATATGGATTACCTTTTCCTGCCCTTATAACTCAATTTTGTTTGAATGCTGGTGTTCCAATGAAGGTGGGCAATTTGTGGGTATGTCCACCCAAGCCAATAGATGGTATCACATATGATACATAGCACGACCAGATTATGAATGGTAGCAATTCGACTGCAGAGCAAAAAGCGAAGAAAAGTCGTAAAGACAGTAGGCCGACATCATCTACAAACAACGTAGAACCACCTGCATGGGTTTATCAGATTTTTGGTGCACTTAATGTTATATAGGAGTGTCAAGACCGGGCCATTGCAAACCTTAAGGGAGAGTAGGACAAATTATTTGCATCAATGTCCTCCCAACTTACGAGTCATGGACAGTCTCTCGCTCATGTTATGCAGCTATTGCATGAAGCAAAAACACTTGACACAAAAGACATAACTGAGGAGGTGGGTGATCTATTGGGCAAGGGATAAACATGGTTTGAGAATAGGCAAGGTGTATACATACAGGTTTTTGGGACGGAGATTGGAAGGTGCCTATATGGTGACAATATTTAAGTATGCACAACAACTGTATGTCAGCAAATGCAGTTGGCTTTTTTATTTTAAATGTATGGTCTGGGGTGACAGCTTATGCACGCAGGTTTTGTTATCACAGTAGGTGTACTAACGTTGTAATTGTGCCACGTAACTGTACGCAGCTATCGATAGGCATGGTGCAGTACTGCTTCGTATCAACTTACTGATTTGTATTGTAAATGTAAGTTTAATTGTTCAATGTTTTGCAGATGTATTGTATGCCATGCATGTGACTCTACTTGCCATTTACCATATCCACTATGATAGATGCTAAGATTTGAAATTGCAAACTTCATATAGTTAGTATACAACTTTCGAGAAAGTTACATATATAAATACATCTTGTGTTATATGTGTGTCTGTGTTATTAATTTAGTGTTCACTCATCCAATGTAATGCACAATTCATGATGAAGAACAAGTTATTTGAGGTTGAAGTTTGATGTTATATATATTTAATAATCCATGTTGACATTTTATGTTGCACATACATCAAACGTTACATTTGGAGGAGAAGTACAAATGTGAAAACAATGTTTGCGGCATATGATTCAATTTAAATATTTAAATATAACTTGTTTGAGTTTTGGAAGTTACAAATGTCTCACTTTCTGAACAAACTAATTTACCAACCACCTTTTAATTTCATTACACACTATTTAACCACTACCTAACCACCTCCTGACTTGGCTACGTGTGTAAATGTCTCATAAATGGGTTTATATCACCCTACAACCACCTGAAACAAAGGCCTATCAAGTTGAAGATGGTATGAGCAGTTATCCCAGAAATGCACAGGTAAGACAGATATTTCCTAAAATGGTGTAGATGCTTTGCAGGTAAACAAACTGTGGGTGTACTCTGGTATTGGTTATATGCATGAACCTTAACACACAATAAAACAGTGGTAATCATACACTCAGACATATATGCACATAGATATATATATGTGTTTGTGTATATGTGTATATATATACATATACACACACAGACACACACATATATATGACATCAACATATAATAATCCATGTAGCATCGTAGCTAAATTGGTACATTCCATAGTAAAGTTGTGCTATTGTTTGCATAGTGAAGGGATGGATGATAAAAAGGACGTTTATTATACTATGCAGTGGTTTCCGGATGTTAATAATGCAACCTTCCATGCATTGCCCTCTACAGACTAATGAACAAGGACTCCTTTGCTTTCCCATACCATTAGTAATGCTGATGTTGTTGTGGACGGTTGCAGAAGTCCTTCGGACTATCCTAATAATTTATCTCGTTTAAGCACATCCGATGTTATGAAAAATGAATTCATATCTGTTGATGATGAGAAGCGTTTTACTAGAAATATTCATTTGTGGTTGGATTTAGCGTGTCGAAGGACATGTTGCAGAAGGATGCAAATGGGTTAATAACATGTCGACGTTGGGTTTGCTTGAAGGAGGGGTATGCATAGAAAAAGTACTTGAACCGACGAGATCGACAGCGCTAGTTAAAAAGCATAACTCGGGAAGGTTGTCGAGCTGCGCTTCGAATAAAATTCAATCGTGATAAAAGTTTGTGGGTTGTCAACGAGTTTGTAACAAAACATTATCATGCCTTAGTGTCCCTAAACCAAGCACAGTTTCTTCGTTCGCATCATCATGTTTCAGCTTCCAACATTGCCCAATCTAAATCATTGAAATATGTTGGTGTTCGCACATGTCAAGTGATGGAGCATCTGGTCCACCAAGCCGACAGTCATGCAACTGTTGGTCACACTCGTAAAGACTTGCAAAATAGGTTAGATTCCAAACATAGGTGTACCTCAACCAATAGTAATGCAAACACAGTTATTGCATAAATGATAGGAAAACAGCAAGTGGATGGTAATTTTTTTTTCAAGTATATTGTGTGTGAAGATGAGTCATTAGGGAACATTTTTTGGGCCGACTCACAGTCCCATATTGATTACCATTATTTTAGGGACGTTGTATCTTTCGATTCAACGTACAAGACGAATGCATACAACTGACCTTTTGTAATCTTTGTTGGCGTGAACAACCATAACAAAACCACGGTTTTCGGCTTCTGTTTGGTGGTGGATGAGACAATACCCACATATACGTGGGTGCTCAATACTTTTCTACCAGCAATGCATCAAAAGCATCCTATAGCTATTGTAACAGATGGCGACATTGCGATGCATAAAGCACTAAAGATAGTAATGCCTGGGGTAACTAGGCACTTATGTGCATGACATCTTGAACGAAATGTACAGACAAATATCTGTAATGTCGCTTTCACAAGAGAGTTCACGAGCTGCATGCTTATGTACATGACGGAGCTTGACTTCTAACAGTATTGGGCAATAATGGTTGTATGGTTCTAACGTATAAGTTGGAGGGCAATGATTGGGTTAAAAAGTTGTTTGGCAGACGAAAGCAATGGGTAGAAATGTTTTTGAGAAACACATTCTTTGGCGAGATGCGAAACACACAATGATCTTAGAGTATAAACTATTTATTTAATAAATATTTGAACCTTCATCTTAAGTTATTTCAGTTCATTAGCCAAACATATAAGGTGATGGAAAGACTTCGCCACAATGAGGCAGCAGACAACTTTCAGAACATTAATACGCAACCAATGCTTGAAACCTACTTGGTGCAAATAAAGATGTATGCATCAGAAGTTTATACTCGGAACTTATTCTTAAAAGTAAGGGATGAAATAAATTCAGAAGCAACTTTACGCATCATAAACTGTGCCACTGACATTACGGAGAAGACATTTACATTGCAAAAGTTTGGCTGTGGTGAGAGAACTTAGGATGTGGTATATAAGCCATTTGAAAAAATCTTCTTATACTCTTGCAAATTGTTTCAGACCCTTGGCATCCCTTGCTCCCAGATATTCGGTACAATGAAGGCTATAAACTTTGACTGTTTACTAGAGTCCTTGATATTGCATCGGTGGACAAAGAATGCAAAGGGTGACGGTGACGTCGATAAGGTGGTGCCAAAATTTGAAGCAAATGTTGTTCACATGACCCGGTAAACTTAACAAAAATGGTTTAATTTCTATATTAGGTACCTTTTTTTTTTAATTTCTTTTTAATAGTATTGGTATATTGTATATGAAGTCAGTGCAGCCACGTTTTAGTAATAGTGTCGGTACGCACGAACTATGCATCAAATGTTAGTGGCTGCACTGTGATGTCAGTGTGGCCCGTACCAAGTGAGGATAGCAACTATTACAATCCTTATAGGTGTGCAGCACCGTTAAACCAGGGGGCGGCTGCACCATTACTCCAGTGTCCCACCGCGGCCGCACTAGCATTATAGAGTGTCCATGTACCCGTAATAGTAGACGCCCTCTGAATTTGGGAAGGTTGAGTGACGTCGCACCAAATCAGAGGTGTAGTCGTGCACAACCACTGCTAGAACTACGTGACTGCATCACGTTTGTGAGAGCGGCCGCGCCCCTATAACCAACAAATGTTGAGCCAATACTAATGGTTGCATGGACTCACTCCTATGTCAGTATGGCACTGCACCTAGGGCAGTGGTTAGCGTGATAAATGGTTCATGGGTGCGAGGCCGCACCATATGATAGGTGCAGTCACGGACCACCATTGCCAAAACTGTATGGCCGCACCTCGACATCAGTGCAGCGACGCACCGATCCGCAAGACATGCTTCCCAGTTCTAATGGGTGCGCGTTTGCACGCACATCCGAGAGCTACTGCTTACCGACACGGCCAATAACTGCATTCCCGATGCACGGCGTTGACGGGGCCTTCCACACAGACCACCAAAGCAATGTCCACTGGTACGGGTGTCGCGTGTGTCAATGGATTATGTGAAAGCCTCTATTCATACCATTAGTACGTGATAGCGCACCCTTTTACTTTTACCATTACATTTGGAATACATGGCTTCACATTCAAACCCTATTAAGTTGTATATAATCGCATATTAATGTTTGTATATACATATATTTATATATGAAATAAAGGGGTAACAAAAGTCCACTGTTTGAAAGATCTAGAAAAAGTAGGGTAATGTCTTTCTGTTTTTTTATAATGTAAAACAAATTGAACAAGCATTATGATGTTGGTGGTTCAAATGTCAGGTATGCAGCGTTAACCAGTCACTGTGCAAAGCTATGCTACATGGCTTCTCAATCAGCAGAAGCATTTGCGGAGACAAAATGCAGCATCTACCGTCTAACCGAGAGAATGGAAGGAATGTTCGCAAATGAAAAGACGGAAATTAATAATGGTGACGGGCAAGACAAAAAGGCCACTGGTGTGCAGGTGAAAGATCCACTAAAAGCTACAACCAAATGGGGGATAAGAAAACCAAAGAAAACTTCAACAAAGACACGCCATTGTGGAAAATGTCGACAGGTTGGACATACGGTGAAGACATGTCCACATATTTAGCTGGAGGACATAAGTTGAGTTGTTAGTAATAATATGCATCAAGAAATGTCTACTGTGGCTCCTTTCATGACTGATGCCAACGTACAGGCAACTTGTTAACATCACCACCACTACACCTGAAAAAGACCAGGTTGCACGGAACAAATGGTCCCATAAATTTTGAAGATTCTACTAATGCCATCGCAACAAACATGTTGTCTATTTAAAACATCTGACACAATGTGTACGCACATTATGAAAAATGATTGGCCAAAAGGTGTATCCATATTATGAACAATGATTAGCATAACAATCGTTTATTGGATGATAAGATGAGATATCTTAGTATATAAACTATATTGCATACCATATGGATGTTGATATGTTACCATACGTAATGCCTGCTGTAGAATGATGACATGAAAACCAACAAAACAATTGTAATGTCGAAACACGCTGCAGGAATGCAATAAAAAAGATAAAAAAAACAAAAAAAATTACAATCACAATATCATTGGATTAAATACCAAGATAGAACTGAATTGCTCAAAATTTTTTACATTTAATGTATATACAGTCTGTCTGCTGTCCTGTTACATGCTAAAGATTATACAAATTGATGGCCAGGGTGGTGGACAAAAAGATTACCAACTGCCTGCAACCCATTCACATATGGAAATATAATATCAACATGGTGAAAATTTGTATAACAAAACTTTCTGTGTAAACAAGTTAAACGGTACTTGTTAGGACATGCTACAAAATCTTCATCTACAAGTTGTCCTACTGACACACAACATTATAGAAGATGACGAATGCTTTCTTGCTAAGTTTTTTGATGGGTGGCACATCTCGATTAGGAAGTTTACGCTTTAACTTTGCTTTTACCAATTCATTATGCCAAGCTTTAGCTTTTTTAGTAATGCTTATAGATATTTTGTTATCGGGAAAGAGAGCAAGGTACCGAGCAAACAACAGACACTGGCGGGTGGAATCAAACTGTAACAAATGACATATGTCTGACACTACACTCAGAATCATAAACGGACCATCAGATCATGCAATGAGACATTAATTTAAGAAGGTCTATATATGCAACTAACCAGTTTAAGTTGTTCCGCAGTGGGGATGATATCATCCATAAACATGCAGACAAACATTCCATAATCGTACGTATTTGGCTGCTGCGGTGCATTGGCCTCTACCACAGTGAAATTGCTAAAGGCGAATGAATGTTCAAATAACAACGTAATATCCTCCCCTAACATAAAATCAAGTGCAACCAGCTGTGAAACAAATGGAACACCAAGGTGAACAAGCATTATGTGTCGACAATAAGTTATTTACAGCAATGGACAAAAGGGGTGTAACGAATGTATTACAGGGATGAAGTGAAGATACCATTCGTTTTAGCTAGGCAAGACGAGGTGTATTGGCCGATTTCCTTCTTGGTGCGTGTGAGTCTCAAACTTTCGCCTTTTTTTCTTCAATATGTACCACACTAAGAAACCAATGACTGCGTTGATCATTAATTGAAATATATATCTGCCATACATATTAAACATATCACATAACAATATACACAACCAAATGAAACAAATACGTACACGAGTGAACATCCAAACTAAATCACAAACCAACTACAGTATTACATGATATAACAATGGTTGCATACACGTCCACCAAATAAATATATACACAGAAGACATACCCGCTTACATCTATCAAAATCGGTCATGTACGTCTGCTTAAAGTTGGACAATGATTTCTTTAAAGCTGGCATGTTATCTGCTTTATAGTTTAGACTTGCATATTGTATTCGAATAAATTTTTTAGAATATGTACGCAATAGCAATGGACAAATTTTAAAAGACAAACCGAGATGCTTGAAGTCAAAACGTGTCATATAAATAAATACTTGAAAGTATATGGTAAAGTACCAACAAATGCGCTACTTCATGTCTTTTGCTCTCATAATGATGTTCTTATACTCAGCTTGGGCAGATATAATCTATCGTTAACAAAACTATAATTATTAATACGATTACTACAACATGGTACCCAACCTAACCTGATTCATGATGAAACAACAATCGCCTAAAACTTAACATACCAACCTCGCTATTAATGAACTTTTTTGGCTCCAGACTTCTAAAACTTTCACGAGACACTTGCAAATTTTTAGTGTCAATAATATGCTCCTTACAGCACCGGTATAAAAGAAAAAAGTGAGAATATCCAATGACAGTTATCTTGCTTTTTTAAACAATGATAGCACAATTGAATAAAACATAAATATCATGATGCACATGTTGTTCAAAATGAGAAGCTAAAGTTATAGAACCACAACTTACGATGCATCTAAATTCTTGTTATAGATGTACTTAATGGCCAACCGTTCATGGTCCTGCAACTTATACACAAGTTTGAAAGGCCCATACCGAAATGTCTTAGCCTTTTCACCACGGGGGTGTGGCACCATATATGGAGAAAGGACATGGGTGCTAGGCTTTCGCCTCGACCTCGAGCGTGTTTTCATGATTGTGAACTGACTAGATGAGTTAGAGCGTAAGTTATGATCTGGTAACTACTCATGCTCAGCCTACAAAACAGTTTACAATGGTTACAATTTCACAACGTATGCATTGACAAACATATCACGTAAATTTTGATGAATTATTTACAAGACATACATGATGGGTCGGAGCATTCAAAATGATATGCTCATTCACTGGGTAAAATGAATCAACAGTATCCTGTTTGGACAAGTCATTGACATTGCAATTTGACAAGGGTATAAGTGAATCAATATGTGGCCATATATCAAAGGAGGAAATTTTCTTCTTTGTTGTGGATTTGGATTTTGTTAGAGTATTTGTAGATGAATGTTCACGAACTGGATGTTTGAGGTGAAAGAGCATGTGGTGGTGGAGGATCCTCTTGAGGTTGACCGGGTATGGGTGGTGTAGTTGCAGTGAATACAGGTCTTTGTGATGATGATGGATCTACTGTAGAAAGATGGTGAAAAGAGACTTTACCCACTGCTTTACTGGTTTCAGGCATGTAGTCCTCACCAAAATCACCAACATTGGTTTTCGGAGGGGAGTTCTTCTCTTTCAACATACACATATGATCAACTAACCTATCCACTTGCGCTTTGACATCTTGAATGTCACGCCTTACTAGTTGAACCTCACTAACAAGTGATTGGAAATCATTCCCCAATACTGTCACAGTTGCAGTGAGAGCATCAAGCTGAACGTCATCAACATGTTTCCTTCAACATGATGTGTACTGTACATTACAATCTCGTTCATCTGCTGGTCGGAATGACGATCTGAAGGACCGTCCTTACGTGGAAGATATCGTCCAATGCGAATCTGCATAGATTGCAACCAAACTATATTAACCTTCAACCTTATATGCTGTAAAAAAAATTGCTTACACATAATATATAACAAATACCTTATTATGATCAAAACCCCCTTCCTTAGTAACACGGACTAAGCATTTGTTAATATTTACTTTAGTCCAACCAATAATGAGTATTATTGACCTATCGACGATAGCAGGAAATAGTTGTACGAAATATAGATAGAACATCTACCCAATTACCAAATACAGAACCCAAAGTAAGACAATATTACATTCATTATAGAACCTAGCACAACATTAAACAATATAAAAATAACGGATAAATATATAACTTCACTTGTAAGAATAGAACACAACCAGAAAGCACTTTATTTTGGTTTGACTCATGTGATGTTTTGAATACTCGAATCCCATTACAGAGGCTCCTAAAACACCAACTAACCCAATTCTTCCTTCCAATACCTGTCACATCAAGTAGGGCATTCAAGTACCCCACAGGCATATATTCCACATTGGTTGGTACAAGGATAGTGCCCAATAAAAACTGGCAGAATGTAATAGCAAACTCATCATCGGATGATGTAAGTTGGTTGAGACGGGAGTTGATCGACTTCCTACAAAACTTGCCATGTGATATTTTCATCTTTTCACCTCATGCCTCCAGGTCTGGCACCTTTGCGGAGGTTACAACTTCATCTCCATCCGCACGTATACCCATTACTTCTCCGAATACGCTGTCATTCAATTGTACTGATTGCCCATGGACTTTAAGTGTGCAGGTGTCAATGTCAAAATGATCAACTAGCCACTGACAAAGCCTCAATTGAAGTCGACCACAGTTTGACAATAAAAAGTTTCCAAAACTAACCCCTCATATGATCTCCTTTTGATCTTCGGTCAAGTTGTTCAAAACCCGACAAAATCGAGTGGAGGAACAACGTGTTTGCAATGATTCACCCTCCATCGTCAATACCTTTTCTGTCATATTCAAATCTTCGTCAACTTCATTGCTTTTCTCTTCTTTTTCTAGACCACCAACTTTTATGGCCAATTTACTTAACAAATGAATTTCCCCATGCTTAGCCTTCTCTTTATCCAGCAACTGCCTATAAATTTAACCTAGTTTTTGTCTTGACTATAGAAAACAAATGCAAACATCAAAGATGATAAAACTGTTAAACCACATCCATAATGGTGGAAGCGACACAGGAAACTCATCACTTACTTAATGTTCAATTTTTACCTTCTTTTTACTACTGCCTTCCATCTTCTTGCATTCCGATCTATTACAATTACACAACAAATTATGGTTAATCAATGAAAATTAACAATATAGGTTGCTATAGTAACAGTACCTAGTTCAAGGACTTACAAGTAGTTAATCCATCCCATCTGAGCACTCTTAACTGTTTCGTTTCCTGTTTGTGTTGGTTCAACACTCTCTACATTGTCAGTACTGGTTGCAATCGACTTATCCGCCATTTTTGGACTCCAACTTTCAACCTTTATGTAACAAAACATAAAGCTCACTATTACAAATAATATAACAACAATCCGCAAATTAATAACACCATAAATGTACTTGCCAACTCGAATTTTACCAACACTATTGCTTATATCAATTTTAACAACAATATAAATTTCAACTTTAAAAGTTTAATATAAAAGAAAATACTACACTCCTAGCCGTCGTTTTATGTTAATAAATTCAACCACAATATTGTAAGTTTCCGGTTAAATTACTGATAACCCGCTAACAGCAAAACACCATTCTCATTGTCCTTTAAACAACCATGAATGAGTACAAGGTTTACATTCAACATTCTTAAACTCTTTGTAGTTTGTACAAATAGTCTGTATTGCTACAATTGCTATAAAGAGACTTTACAAGTTTTAAACCCTCAAATCATTATGTTCGTCTTAAAATTTCGAATAACCACACCAATACGAACCAATTTTGTTTCCACACAAATTGCAGTGTCACTATTTAATTTAAAACATCCTTAACCAAGTGGTTGTGTTTTGATAAGGGAAAAAACACCTGGAACCTTCCATACTAAATTAGAACTATGAAAATCTAAAAGAAAATAAAAGGATTACCTACAACATTAAAAAATATTGACATTGCATTATTTTTGGATTCTTACAAAGTAGAAAAGAATAAATTGACAGGTCAATTATTCTAAGGACAACTGTAATGACTTTAACCACAGATTTAGTATCAACCACATCAAAGCAGTGAAAAGACTCGTAAAAAAAATAGTATCGACGCAAACCAACAAGGATCACTTGCCTTGCAAGGTCACTATACTTAGCATAATATTAATTATTGCCTAAACTTCTCCTACCTGTCACCTTCCCTACAAACTTGACCATCAAAACATTATCATCTCTCAATACTCTTTGTAGGTGAGTTTTTGCCTAGCTTACTAAGTTAGGACTCGCAAACCCAACCAAAAAATGGAATAAACTTGCAGTTAAGTTTTGTGTTCCATGGAATAGCTTACAATTATGCAAGATGAGCCTAATGAATTTCATTCATATATCACAATGCGATTTGAGTTAAACAATTTCTATTTACTATTAAAACAATGTCCATTTTCTAACATGCATACTTTCAAAGAACAACATCTAATATCAAAATGGACATAAATAAAACAATTGCTTGAGATTTCATTTTATAGGGAGATAAAATGCAGGGGAAGCAGGACACGATCAAGTATATCATATTCACTTAAACACAATATACTATTTACGATTCAGGCAATGTAAAGTGCATTTTCATGCATCACAAATAACATGCAAATAGAAATTAGCACTTCATCCTGCAAGACCATGTAACAGAGAATCCGATTTAACCATTCAAAGATGTATACAAACATTATCATGTGATTTATTATGTGGAGAAGATGTGGTAAGAGCCACAACCATCTAATATCATCATCACACATTGGCTTGCCACTTCTCCAATGTTTATCATGACTCAAGCACTTAAACCACAAAGAATTTGAAATAAAAGCTCAAGTCCATATGCCACTTTGATTTAGTATTTCTCAATATAACCACAAATAGACAAACAATATAACATAACTCATTTACATACAACATTACATAATCTTAACATACAGAACTTAATAGAACAAACTTCATGTGTTGAAAAAAATTATGCTCTCTAAAATTTTACTCTTTTCAATTTTCTCAACTCTCAATCAAGAACATCAATAACAACTATGACCATCAAAATCCAACACTAACTAATCTTCAAATCACAGCAAATCCTAAACACAAACCCAAATCATACCCAGATCAAAAATCCATAAACTAGGTTTTAATACAGCCAGACAGTTGCCGCAACTGTATAAATGAAGCAAGCTAGATAATCCAGCCATTGGATGATAAGAATTGCATCCAACCTACATTC
The DNA here is from genome assembly GCA_022984855.1 of Dimocarpus longan. Taxonomy (NCBI): domain Eukaryota; kingdom Viridiplantae; phylum Streptophyta; class Magnoliopsida; order Sapindales; family Sapindaceae; genus Dimocarpus; species Dimocarpus longan. Next base: position 5,038,392 of record CM041026.1, read on the forward strand.
ATCTGGATTCGACCCATATGAGAAAATCAACCCAACTTCAAATCCAACCAAAAATCAACACCAAATTATCGTGAAATTGACCTAGATGGGAGTCGGCTTCTGAAATCGGGGTTCGATTCAAACCCACATTTTAGAACCTAGTTCAATCAAAGTGCGATTGTGGGTTCGTTTTGAACCCTAGAAACTTGGTTTTGAATCGAACATAGAAACTCGGTTCGCCAGTTTTTTGGGAACGATTCGAACATTGAACCTAGAAATATGGGTTTCAATATATGATGAACAAGACAACAAAAAAAAGAGAAGAAGAAGATGATGATGAATAAAAAGAGAAAAAGAACATGAGGAAACCACCATGGACGGCAACCGTGCACAGTTAGCAACATCATATACCCACCCACAACCACCCATCAAACACATCCACCACACCCAGAAACCACCCACCACCACAACCCCCACCACCAGTACCATTATTAACATCAAACACCCACCACAGTCACCCATCAAACACATTCAAATGGCCACTAACATCAACCCAAAAACCATCGACCCACCACCAAAATCCACCATCATATGAAATAGAAGAAGAAGAAGAAGAAGAAGAAGAAGAAAATGTTACCAATCTTGTTCAGCGCTGGGTCCTTAACGATGGTCTTTTACGTGGCAGGCTTTGTCGTCTAATCGGTCGACTTCGTCGTCATCATGGGCGTTAATACAAATCAAACTTCTCATTCAGATCGGCTTTAACGATGTTAGATCTAGGGATTTTTGATAATTTCTGGTCAGAGGAGAAGATATCTGATAAAGTTTTGATGTTTATTCACTTTCTCTCTCTTTTCCACTCTCTCAATCGGTAACCCATTCCATCCTTTTTATTATTATTATTATTTTTCTGACCTTCCTAATCATTGGATGCAATTTTTTATCATCCAATGGCTGGATGACCTCCATATACTTGGTACGTATGATACAAACATATTTTCATGTTTGTATTATAGTCAATTCCATTAATAAGATTTCTTCTTCTTGTTATTCGAGATGTATCATGACTGAATTCAGTTTACATACGGATGAATGTGAAGGGTTTACTTTATATATTCTTATGACTATAATATTAATAAAAATTTTCCAAATTGTTTTACTTGATCAATCAAATCGTCATTAGCAGGAATAAAATATGATTGAATTAATAATCTTGGACTAGATCACCAACGTGTTTTATTGTTCTTTATTAAAACAAGGAAAAACAAATGAAAAGCCAAAATCAATAGAAAAAACATTTCTTTTAAATATTATTTTTTATAAATATTATCCTGATAAGTTATCCTTTAATTTGCTTTTAAAGAAACAAAAAAAAAAAAAAAAAAAACACTAACACAAAAGAAATGGTATGAGAAAAAGTAATAATGAGTCTACTTCAAAATTTGCTTTACTTATACTTCCATAGAAAATATATATGGTCATGAAAGTCTTTGTTCTTTTTCTCTCATTTATGTAAGTGAAATGTGACCTAATAATTAAAAGTTCTCATTTAACCTAACAATTATCTGAATTCAAATTACTACACCTCAGATGATATCTCAAAAGGTCACCTACTTTTAAAAGACAATCCAAGTAAAAGACAAAACACCATCTGTATTCTTAGTGTTAGTTGTCATCGAACCTAAAAACTTAAATTGATAAAAAGACTCAATTATAGTATTTAAGACTTGAGGTTATGATACGTTACATACCAATAACGTGTAATGTGAACAAGTAACAAATGACAAATATGTTAAACATCTTTTACTGTGTAACATATGTAACGAAAAGATTTTCAGATAAAGGGAAGAAAGAGACTTTGAACCAAGGATCTCTATACCATGTTAATTATTATCAAACCTAAAAACATAAGCTGATAGAAAGGACCCAACTCTAATATTTAAAACTTGAAGTTATGATACGTTAACACTTAGAAACATAGCCAGATTTATACTTCAAGGTAGGCTAGAATAAATTCTTAAATGAGCTTCGATAGTACAAAATATTTTATAAATTGAAAAATATAGGTACATTTAGTTAGAAGATATAATAAGTCTTATCTTGTAAAATTCATGTTATATATATATATTAAAAAAAAAATACTAACAACTAAACTTGAACTCAAGATGATTATTGAAAATCAATCAACCATTGTTCTCCTTTTTGATGATCATATTCATAATTAGAAAAAATAATATTCTTATTATAATATTGAGATCTTCTATAGATTATAAAATGTAAAATGAAATGTTTTCTGAAAAGTTGCTAATTTTAATATTGACAAAAGAAGTTATGATTTGAACTCTTTTTCTTTTAAAAGAAGTTTGGGACATTGTCTAATTGGAAGTGCCCTCATTATCGACGAATCACATCAGGTTGTGTACAATCTCATAAACATACTGTTGACGTTCAATAGCTGTCAACCCAGGTTCTTAAAGCCCAATGCTACAATCAGTATAAGATAAAGCAAGAAACAAGAGAAGCATAGAGGAAGAACAGAGAATGCAAGGTTTTTTACATGGTTTGGTCGGAATGTGTCTACATCCACCACTGCTTTCTCTAAATATTTTTTGGTAGAGTAGCAGTATTTTATTAATGTCTCCGCGTGTTCCTTTACAATGATTTTTCAGCCCCTATTTATAGAGGGGGGAGCTACAGTTGGTATACAATGTAAATAGGAAATAATTTAATATCAATTATACTTTTTAAAACTGATGTCTTTCAGTGTAAGGTTAAATCCCGTAAAAATAGGATCTGACATTATCTCCATATTGAGTAGTTGAGTTTTCTATAAATTGGGTTGCTGCTATTCTAGAAAGACTCAATGTGTACACCACATCACAAGTTGGATCTTGTATTGAGCGAGCTAAGGCTAGATGCTGAGTAGCTCGAGCCATGATTGAGTAGTGGCCTAAGAGAGAGGTCTTTTTCACGAGCTGAGTGACCTAAGGTCAACGAATTGGGAGTTTCTCTATGCGAGCTGAGTGTCTTATAATCTGAGGGTTTGTTTTTGTGAACTGGATGTTGGTTTGACTAGGTCTTTGTCTATCGGGTTAATCTGTTGGGCCAAATCATTAGGTTTTTACCAGCCCATTTGTGTAGCCCCAAATTTACTTACAACATTAGCCCTCCAGCTCTTAGTGCATTCTACAGACTGAGAACTTGAGCTTGTTGGTAAAAGCTAATGTGTCTTGACTTGTCGTACTACCTTTTCAAACTCTATATCATTGTGACTTGCGAGGAAAGTATTCATGCAGTTACAAAGTCAGATTTTAAGCTCCTCATAAGTGAGGAGGAACTGAATGGAGCAAAGAGAATTCTGGAATCGGTCATGCAATGAGCTTCGGCTATTAAAACGGAGGTCGCTTTTGTCAATGAGGAGGTTGAAGTACAGGTTGCTAGGGCTAAAGGGGAATGGAGAAGCATTGGGGGTAGGTCGACTAATTCTCCTTGGCATCTGCTTGCTTTGTGCTTTTATTCTACTAAGTCCTTAAATTTCCTGTGGACTGAAGAATAAAGTTATCTGTGCATAAAAATGAGTGGTAGTAATACCTGATGTGAGCTCGTGAGCTTGGTGAAAATCTGAAGTCGGAGCCTTGGCTAACAGCAAGATAAACTTTTCGAGCTATGCCCAGAGAGTGTTGGAACCCGGATTACATAATGAAAATTATAGAGATAGGAACCTCGGCTTGCTCAAAGGGTCGGAACCCGAGCTGATACAACATAATAAACCTTTTGAGATATGCTTAGAGGGTCGAAACCCGAATTACATAGTGAAAGTTATGAAGGTAGGGAACATTAGCTGTGCTAAAAGGGTTGGAACTCGAGCTGATACAGCATAATAAACTTTTTGAGCATGCCTAGGTAGTCGAAACCCGGATTACATAACAAACGTTGAAGAGGTGGGAACCTAAACTATGCTTAAAATGTCGGAATTTGAGTTGATACAACATAATAAACCTTTCGAGCTATGTCTAGAGGGTCAGAACTCGGATTACATAGCAAAAGTTGAGGAGGTGTGAACCTCGGCTGTGCTCAAAGGGTTGGAATACGAGCTGATACAGTATAATAAACTTTTTGAGTTATGTTTAAAGGGTTGGAATCCGGATTACATAAAGAAAGTTGTGGAGGTGGAAACCTTAACTGTGCTCAAAAGGTCGGAACCTGAGTTGATACAACATAATAAATCTTTCGAACTATGCTCAGAGGGTTAGAACCCAAATTACATAGCGAAAGTTGTGGAGGTGGGAACCTAGGCTATGCTCAAAGGGTCAGAATCCGAGCTGATACAACATAGTAAACCTTTCGAGCTATGCCCAAAAGGTTGGAACCTGGATTACATAACAAAAGTTGAGGAGGTGGGAACCTTGGCTGTGCTTAAAGGATCGAAACCCGAGTTAATACAGTATAATAAACCTTTTGAGCTATACCTAAGGGGACGGAACCCGAATTACATAACAAAAGTTATGAAGGTGAAAACTTCGGCTATGCTTAAAAGGTTGGAACCCGAGCTGATACAATATAATAAACTTTTCGAGCTATGCCCAGAGGGTCAAAACTCGGATTACAAAGTGAAAGTTGTGGAGGTGGGAACCTCGGCTATGCTCAAAGGGTCGGACCCAAACTGATACAGTATAATAAACTTTTCGAGCTATGCTCAAAGGGTCAGAACTCGAATTATGTAAAGTTGTCACCCAGTACCAGCATAATAGATTACGAGCTATGTCCAAAAGGTTGTCACTTGATAACATAACTCGAATTATTCCATTTTCGGCCAAAATGAAAGCATTTAAAGTTGTGCTGTCCAGACGGTCGTCACCCAGTACCAGCATAATAGATTACGAGCTATGTCCAGAAGGTCGTCACTTGATAACATAACTCGAATTATTCCATTTTCGGCCAAAATGAAAGCATTTAATAAAAGGAATCAGCAGGGAAAGTAGTCATGGCACAACGATATGGAAAATTTTGAAACATTTATTAATATTAAATTTGACATTAGAGGCATATGTTTAAAAGACTACCGAGTATGGGGATTTGCTTACGAGGTGAGGGTCACCATGAATTAAGAAGATGGTTCCTACTGCGAGTTCATGCTCTTGATCAAGAGCTCGCTAGGATCGTTGATGTGCTGATTGTTGTGGTTACTGAGGTCGCGAATTCTCTGGTCGCACCACGTGGTCTCTCAAGTGACCTTACTTTATTAATTTTTCAATAGCATCCCTTAACTCCTTACAGTCTAAGGTGTTGTGTCTGACCTCATTATGGTAGACACAAAACTTGTTCTGATTCTTGTGCGCTTCATTATAAATAATATGAATACCAAACATCTTTTTCATATCAATGATGATGTTCTTTGGACACATGATCTGACCGTTAACATGTTGTAGTCGTGGAGCAATAACTTCCCCAACAATTGCATAACTAGCTTGACGATAACGTTGATGAACCTCTTCAAGGCTACAACATTGATCATTAATGAATCCTCTAACTTTAAAGAAAGTCCCATTCTTTCGGCAAACATCTTGACACTTTCATACGTAGTTTTCATGTAGGCAAATTTCATAAAATAGAAACTTGTTCGACCTTTTCACTCGCCATTCAAAGTTTTGTCTTAAAGCATGTATTCTAAGAGCATATTTCAAATCCTTTTTGCATGGGAAAAATTGTCCTTTATACACTAGTATTGTTGGTGTCACCGTTAGACATAATTTAGTCTCAGCAAACGAGTAAGCCTCTAATTCTGAAATTACCCATTCTGTCGAAATAGATGTGCTATGATTAGTTGATTGATTCTTTTCCTACGACCTTCCTCCAATTGCCTCTTCATCAATGTCAAACGGATTTAGTTTAGTTGAGAATATATATGGAATTTTCTTATTCAAATTTGCATTCGGACTCATTGGTTGTTCAAATTGTCTGTATGGTAGGTTTTCATCATCTATATGATTAGTCGACCATTGCAGCAAAATGTGCTACGAACAATGTCTTCTTACCTCGGAACCGACATTTCTTCTTACATTTGGAACAGTGGGTGAAGTTGTGAATGAGTGGTTACTACCAATCTGTGAATTAAACCGACCATTGTTTCCATCTTTTTCAATGAACGAAACATATATTTAGGGGTAACTTTGGTTTGCCATGACAAATTCCAAATTATCATCATCATTTATGTCTTGCTTAAATTGTTTTCCACGATTCACCATAATTGCTTTATATTGATGTCATATTTGTCCAAATATATTACAACTTTGAGGTTAGAACCATCAACAGTGCCTCATATGATAGCTTCTTAGGCATTCATACACCATTCATCGAAAATTTAACATATTTGTGGCCATCTTCGAGTGTCTCCTCCCATTGCCCGTTATAAGAAATCATCATTTTGATTTCATCCATTTTCCTACAACAAAACAAACATTCATTCACGTATAAATGGACATAGACCACACTGCTTGAAGGTGCTAAACACATTGCCTAAAGGTGCAAAACACACACCTTCAAAGTGCAGAACACACAGCCTAAAGGCGTGGAACACATAACTTGAAGGTGCGAAACACAACGTGAAGGAGCACAACATACAATCTTTACGTGTAGATCATGTACAAACACAATTTCACAAAACAAGCATGTAGTAGTTCTCAACCACCGAATAACAAAAACAAACTCTCATTCTTATTTCTCATTCTATTTCTTAATATGTCAACCACATCCGCAAATCAAAATAAATGCAAAAATGAATCCATTTCCTTTCATACATAATCTCAAAATACCGTAACACAAACATAAACCCAATTCTTGCACAATCTATGCATATGAATGACCAAAACCAATATCAATAAACTTGATCTCAATCTCATTTTCCAAATGACATTCTTACCTCCACCCAACTTGGAGATAATAAGAAATTAACTGACATAAATAGATGACATACAACGGTGTGTACTTAAGACTTACCAACGGTGGACATTAAGGAAGGACAGTGAAGGTGAAAGATTCATGCACTTGAGTCGATTACAGAAGACAACACCAGATGACAAGCAAGCAGAAGTGTGGGAGAGTGGAAGAAAATGAAGAAAAAAAGGAAAAGTAATGTTAAATGAAGAGACAAGACCAAGAAGTACTTGTTTAAATCTTTTAACAAATGGTATTATAGACTTTTTACTTTGGAAGGTGCTATAAAACATGAGTTCAGTTATTTAGTAATAGTTAAACATGTCTCTAGTTTTTTAGTGCCATTGTGCATCGTTTACTGTATATATATAATGTAATTTAATGGTAGAGAATAGTCATTCAATGTGACAATATCTCATATTTAAATTGTTATACTATAAATGACATTTAAAAAAGATATACAAATTGTAATTTTTTAAATAAAAATATAAATAATTTTCAAATATTTATTAGCCATCAAGATTTGAACCAATTTTCAAACAATGTATTAAGCTCCCAATGGTAAGATTTTTTTTTTTAAAATGTTAAATTCCGAATAAATAAAAAAAATTTCAATACCTATGAAGATTAATTACTATTTAAGTGGTCTGAATATCGATACTATAATTGAGAGATAATTACTCACACATAACTACTCACACAATAAGAAGTAAAAACTCCTTACATCCTCTTACAAAGTGCATTCAATGAGAATCGAATATCCTCCACCTTAATAAATAGGAAGATGTATAAGCATATGTGCTAAGAATGAGCCTAGATGGTAAGATTTGGTCTTGGAAGAAATCTCAAAATAGTTTTAAAATTTAGCAAGCCCCATACCAGAGCTTTGAAAGGGCAAATCGGAGAGAAACTTGATTAATGAGGAAACTCAAACCCACCACAACAATGTTATTGGCCAACTTCATCGGATCAAATTTAAATGAGTTATTAAAGGTGTTTTGTCTTTAAAAACTTAAATATATAAAGTTGAATTCTTAAAATCACAAAAATTTCGGATATACATATAAATTTTGACCAACTTTAAAAATTCAATTTACTCTAAAATTTTATTTCTATTCGAATTCATATAAATATTAAATTAATCGGATCTTATTTAATCAATTATATATATAATTTACTTAAAAATTTTATCTAAATGATGTAGCAAATTTATTTGTCTTTACCACATTAATTTTGGGATGATGTGGTAATTATACGTAAGTTTGTCATATCATTTGAATAATGAATTTGAGTAAAATTTTAGGTATCCATACACTACAAGAAAACACGGCATTGACGCCAGACTATCCATACCGGGCACTAAAGGCCCGGTATGGATAATCAATATAAAAAAGAAAAAAATTTTATTGGCAATTAAGCATACCGGGCGCTAATAGCCCGGTATGCTTAATTGATTATCCATACCGGGCGTCATGCCGACCGGTATAGATATCCTATTTTTATAATAAAAAATCCAAAAAATTGATCCACGCCGGTCGGATCCGGAGCTCGGTGTGGATATTCGGATTATCTACACCGGGCGGGTCGGCTGCTCGATTTGGAAAATATTTTTAAAAAAATGTAAAATATCCTTACCAGGCCTGACCTGCCCGGGAAGGATAATCAAATTATCCACGCCGATTGGGTCGGTTACCCGGTGTGGATAAAAATCTTTTTAATTTTTTATATAAAAATTATTTATCCATACCGGGCGGTACATGAGCCCGGTATGGATAATCTGGGCACTTTTTAGCCCATCTCCGATCCATTTTCCCCTTTCCCTTTCTCTCTCTATCTCTTTCTCACATCTTCTCTCTCTAGAAACCATTGCCGCCGCTGCCGACCTTGCTGCCTCCTCGCCACCGCTCCACCGGTCGTCCGACTTCTTCTCCATGCTCTTCCGTCGCCGTCCCACCGGTAAGTTGCCTTTTCTTCTTCTTCTCATTCTTTGCTCTTCTTCTTGCCCGTTTCTTCTTTTTTCGTCTCAATGATCACATCTTCTTCTTCTGGTCTTCTTCTTCTTGTTCTTCTTCGTGGTCATCTTACCTGAGCCTGACCTTCCAGTCCCTGCAAATAAGAATCTGCTTGCATGGGTTGGTGATGAGATTGTACCTCGTGATAATGCTAAGGTACTTGACTAAAATAAAATAATCCACAGCTGTTGACTGAAACGAACTTTCAGTTTATGTACAATTAACATCATGTACCACTTTCAAGGTTTTTTTATTTTGTGACGTGTTAGGTTTCTGTGTTCGACTCGGTTGTCCAAGGTGGTGATGCAGTGTGGGAGGGACTCCGAGTTTACAATGGAAAGATATTCAAGCTTGAGGAGCATTTAGATGGGTTAGTGAAAGGAAAGGTCTTCATTGTTGTGCGCAGCGGAAATTAAACAAATACACAACTACTAATGCTAGCTATTAAATATAAATAACAAATATTACCAAAGCAGAAAAGCAGAAAAATAAATGCAAAGCGAAAAAGGAAAGAACACACCAGAATTTACGTGGTTTGGTATAAAACCTACGTCCACGGGCGCTGCTGAAAACTTCCACTAGCTCCAAAGCAAAATATTACAAAATCTGGGTAAGATCCAAAAACCCAGAAACATATAAGGAGAAAACAAGAATAATACAAATGTATGGATCTTTTACAATTCTTGTTTATTTTTGGGGTACAAAATCAATTAACTAAAGGACTTATTTATAGTCCACTAAAACTCCCACCACATTCTATTCTTTAGATGTGGGATTCTTTAACATGACTAATTTAGCCAAAAAATCAACAAATCTCCATCTTGGCATATTAGCCTTCAGCAATGCCTTCATATATGTCTTTTTAGACTTTCAAAATATTGATCAAGTCCAAACAATGGTTGAACTTGATTGCTGTCACCACTTTGGTCATCATATCCGCAGGATTATCAGCAGTCCCAATTTTCTGTAAGAGAATCGACCCTTCACTCAAAATTTCCCGCACAAAGTGATATCGGACATCAATATGCTTGGTGCGAACATGGAATACTGGGTTCTTTGCTAAATGAATGGCACTTTGACTATCCGAGTAAACAGTAATATTCTTCTGTCCCATTCCCAATTCTACCAGTAATCCTTGTAACCAAATTGCTTCCTTCACAGCCTCTGTCATTGCCATATACTCTGCTTCTGTCGTAGACAAAGCAACTGTTGACTGTAAAGTAGACTTCCAACTTACAGGAGCTCTCGCAAGAGTGAATACATATCCAGTAGTTGACCGTCGTTTATCCAAATCACCAACATAATCTGAATCTACATATCCGATTGCAAACTGACCAAGTGAATCTTCCTTTTGAAATACCAAACCAAAATCTACGGTTTTTAACAAGTACCGTAGAATCCATTTCACAGCTTGCCAATGTCCTTTACTAGGATCATGCATATACCTGCTCACAACTCTAACCGCTTGCGAAATGTCAGGTCTTGTACACACCATAGCATATATCAGACTACCAACTGCATTAGAATACGGAACACGAGACATGTACTCTCGTTCTTCATCAGTACTCGGAGATAATGATGCACTCAACTTGAAATGAGGAGCAAGTGGTGTACTTACAGGTTTTGACTGTTCAGATACACCAAAACGCTGTAATACCTTCATCAGATATTGCTTCTGAGTCAAACAAACCTTGCCTTTTCCTCTATCTCTGCTAATCTCCATACCGAGAATCTTCTTAGCTTCACCCAAATCCTTCACTTCAAACTCTGAACTCAACTGAGTCTTCAGCTTCTCAATCTCCACTTTGCTCTTAGAAGCTGATAACTTTATATTTATAGAGTTATTTTATCTTTTTAAATTTGAATTCTTGCTTAGTTCTTAATATTTTTATTATTATTAAGTAAATTATTTAATATTTTTTTTATTTTTATTTTCAGAATAAAATTGGTTAAAAATATGCATGTGGACCCCACCAAGTAATATTGTTCAAGACAAGATCATCGCTACAAAATGAATATCATTCGCAGCAAGTTCATCCCCTCAAGAATTACTCGAGTCGGAGATCGCATAAAGAAATTATCACGGTTTAAAGATAGAGTATTCTAGAAATAAATATTATGTCATGCTGATGTAAGAAATGATGTAATCAAAATTATGATGTAAGCAATGATGTAATAGAAGTTGACTTGAATGGGGTAGGTGAACGATGATGTAAGCAATGATGCAATTTGAAAGTTGACTTTGAATATGGTAGGTGAAAGATGATGCAAGCGATGATGCAAAATGGTGGAAAATCAGGAAACGATGATGCAATCGATGATGTAATTGGAGGTGAATTTGGCCTATAAATAGGCCTTAGAGTCACTATTCTAAGCATTCCATCATAAACCAAAACAATAAGTAGTTTAGAGAAAGAGAGAGAGAGCATGGAGAGGAGGAGCAAAGCAGAGGAAGAAATTCTACGGTGAAGCTTCAATCCACTAAGTTTTCCTATCTCTTGTTATGTTTAATTTTCTAGTTTTTGTAAATTCTATTATGGAGTAGATTTGTTTTCTAAGGTTATGATGTAGCCTAACTTTGATATTCCAACCCTTTGTTCAATTCAATTAATGATTTTCTATCTTAGTTGATGCATTTAATACTGTTCTTAATGCTTCTAAATAATTTGTCACTATTTAATTGAATTGTTAATCATAATGATAGCGGAAGCTGATTTATGTGTCTAGTTCATTGTATTTAATGTCATAAATTACATGTAGGATAGGAATATACCTGCATGGTTTGTGTAGTCTATAAAAGAGATCTATAAATCTTAATGAATCCTTTAATGTTTTGACTTGCATGGGAACATAGCAGTTAATCTTTATAGGGTATTTTCCTTAGACCTCGGGAGGGGCTATGTGAATAATTTAGGGAATCTCGACTAGCAACTGGATAGTTAATTTTTGTTAAAAAGAACAAAGGGGAGGAACAGATTAGTTATGGTGAAATCATAATCTTAGAGTTTTTATTCATTGAATTAATTTTCATTTATTTTCAATTGCAATTAAATTTAATCATAGTTATCAACTCATTCACTCAAATTTCATCTACCAAATAAAAGTTGAGTTATTTTAATTTTGGACATTAATTAACAACAATCCTTGTGGGACGATACTTCTCTCATCACTTTATTACTTGTTCGGCTCGTTCACTTGCGATTTTGCACAACAAGTTTTTGGCGCCGTTGCCGGGGATTGTTTGTTTCAATTAATACTAATACTACGTAACTCAATTTTTAATTTGGTCATTTATTTATTTATTTTGTTTGTTTTATTACTTGTGAATTTTATGGTGTATGAGAAAGTCTGGGGGCGAAGTTTTACCATTTGACTCAGAAATTGAAAGAACTTATCGTAAGAATTGGAAAGAAGTAAGGAAGGCTGTAAGTACTGCACTCATGGATATGGCTGAAGGACCCAACAACACACAAAACATTGTACCAATAGATGCTGAAATTCGAGCATTACGAGATTATGCTCTACCCACAGTGGGTAATACTTCGGCGATACGGCGACCGACTATTGCTGCTAATAACTTTGAGATTAAGCCAGCAATCATCCAGATGGTACAAAACAATCAATTCAGTGGGGCTCCGAACGATGATGCAAATGTCCACATTGACAACTTTTTGGAGATCTGCGATACTTTCAAACATAATGGTGTTACTGATGACACCATCCGATTGAGATTGTTCCCATTCTCTCTTCGAGACAAAGCCAAAAGCTGGCTCAACTCGTTGCTATTAGGGAGTATTACTACATGGGACATCTTGGCACAAAAATTTCTGGCCAAATTCTTTCCACCAGCCAAGACTGCAAGGCTACGAACCGAGATTGCCACATTCAGACAGCTTGAGGGAGAATCATTGTACGAAACGTGGGAAAGATTCAAGGATCTACTAAGACGGTGCCCACATCATGGAGTTGCTGACTGGTTGCAGCTACACACATTCTACAATGGTTTGGGGAGTTCCACGAGAACATTAGTAGATGCCGCAGCAGGTGGAGCACTTTTGGGGAAACCCCATCAAGCCGCTTGGGATTTACTAGAAGAAATGGCTGCAAATGCCTATCAATGGCCATCAGAAAGAGCATTTCCGAAAAAAGTTTTCAGAATACAAGAAAATGATGTGTTAACCAGGCTTTCCACTCAGGTCGAGACATTAGCAAAGCAACTTGGAAACTTGACAGCTAATGCCATTCATACTCAGTCAGCATCCTGTGATTTTTGTGGAGGGGACCATTCCAACGGACAATGCGATGAAAACCAGACAGATCAAGCATTTTTTGTGGGCAACAAACAGCAAAATAATCCGTACTCCAACACATATAATCCAGGATGGAGAAACCATCCCAACTTTTCATGGAAAAACAATAATCAACCCAGACAGTCATATCCGCCACCACCTCAACAGCAGCAGGCCAACAAACCGTCGCTTGAAGAAGCACTTGCTCAGCTCACCGTAAGCACTACTCAATTTATTACGAGAACAGACACCACGCTCCAGAATCAAGCAGCTTCCATTCGAAATCTGGAGGTATAAATGGGTCAAATCTCGAATTTGTTGACTGCAAGAAGTCAAGGATCCCTACTAAGCAACACAGAGACCAATCCTAGGGAGCACCTGAAGGCTGTCACGTTACGAAGCGGTAAAATGCTGAAAGAACCTGTCAAAAGAGCAGATGAGAAAGAAGAAGTGATGGTTTAACAACAAGAAGCAGAGAAACCAAAGTCAAAATTGTTCCCAGACAATCCGCCACCATACAAACCACTATTACCCTTCCCTCAGAGATTTCAGAAATAGAAATTAGAAAAGCAATTTTCTAAATTTCTGGAAGTTTTTAAGAAGCTGCAAATTAATATTCTTTTTGCAGATGCTCTGGAACAAATGCCCAGCTATATGAAGTTCATGAAAGAAATCCTCTCAAATAAAAGGAAGCTGGAAGAACATGAAACGGTAGCTTTGACCGAAGAATGCAGTGCAATCTTGCAGAAAAAGCTACCACCCAAACTCAAAGATCCGGGGAGCTTTACAATTCCTTGCACCATTGGTGATTCATTCTTTGATAAAACATTATGTGATCTCGGTGCAAGCATCAACCTAATGCCATTCTCCGTTTTCAAGAAACTCGACTTTAGAGAAGCAAAACCCACTACAGTATCGTTGCAGCTAGCTGATCGTTCAATCAAATATCCAAGGGGAATTATAGAAGATGTACTGGTAAAAGTAGATAAATTCATATTTCCTGCGGATTTCATTGTGCTAAACATGGAGGAAGATCAAGAAATACCCATCATCTTGGGTAGACCATTTCTAGCAACAGGGAGAACCCTTATTGATGTACAGAAAGGTCAACTCATACTCAGAGTTCAAGATGAAGAGGTGACATTCAATGTGCTGAAAGCTCTCAAACATCCACATGATGTTGACAACTGTTTGAGGGTAGATGTGGTGGATGAATGTATCAAAGGAATACATCAAACCATCACTCCAAAAGATCCACTTGAAGCTTGCCTAAATGGAGTACCAAACTCAGAAAGTCCGAACATCATGGAATGTGTTAAGCAACTGGAAGCTTCACCTCCCATCTTTTTCAGACGACCTTTCGAGGAGCTTGGAGCAAGTAAGAGACAACCAGTACCATCAACAGAAAAACCACCAGAGTTGGAGCTCAAGCCACTTCCAGTTCATCTCAAGTACACATTCTTAGGTACCTCATCTACGCTACCTGTCATTATTTCATCTTCTCTAAATAAAGAACAAGAGGAAAAGCTGTTAAGAGTACTACGAGAACACAAGATGGCTATTGGATGGTCGATAGCAGACATCAAAGGAATTAGCCCATCTATATGCCAACACAAAATTCTTATGGAGGATAAGTACCGACCATCCATCGAGCACCAAAGACGTTTAAATCCAAACATGAAGGAGGTTGTCCGAGCAGAGGTACTTAAAATTTTGGATGCAGGTATCATTTATCCTATTTCGGACAGTACATGGGTAAGCCCGGTGCAAGTGGTACCAAAGAAAGGAGGCATGACAGTGGTCACCAATGAAAACAATGAGCTGATTCCAACACAAATAGTAACCGGATGGAGAGTGTGCATTGACTATAGGAAACTAAATAAGGAGACCAGGAAAGATCATTTCCCTTTACCCTTCATCGATCAAATGCTCGATAGGTTAGCAGGTCACCCTTACTACTGTTTCCTAGACGGTTATTCTGGTTACAATCAGATTTCTATAGCACCTGAGGACCAAGAAAAGACTACATTCACATGTCCATATGGAACATTTAATGCCATTTGGTCTATGCAATGCACCAGCCACCTTCCAACGATGCATGATGTCAATTTTTTTAGATATGGTGGAACGCTTCATTGAGGTATTTATGGATGATTTTTCAGTATTTGGCTCATCATTTGATTCTTGTTTGGATAACTTAGCACAAGTACTGAAAAGATACGAAGAGACAAATCTGATTCTCAACTGGGAGAAATGCCATTTCATGGTACAAGAAGGGATCATCTTAGGTCATAAAGTTTCAGCTAAGGGCATCGAGGTTGATAGAGCCAAGATTGAGGCAATTGAGAAGCTACCACCACCAACATCTGTTAAAGGCATCCGAAGTTTCTTAGGGCATGCAGAGTTTTATAGAAGATTTATCAAAGACTTCTCAAAGATCACAAAACCATTATGCAATTTGCTTGAGAAAGGTGTTTCATTCAACTTTGATGATACATGTAGAGAGGCATTTGAGATACTGAAAAGGCCCTTGTGACAGCCCCAGTAGTTATTGCACCTGATTGGGCTTTACCGTTCGAGCTGATGTGTGATACTAGTGATTATGCCATTGGAGCCGTGCTAGGGAAACGTATTGGTAAGGTTTTTCATACCATTTATTACGCTAGCTGTACACTAACTGATGCACAGGTCAATTATGCTACCACTGAGAAAGAGCTTCTAGCTGTAGTTTTCGCATTCGACAAATTTCGGCCGTACTTGATCGGTTCCAAAGTCATTGTATACACGGATCACTCAGCCATTAAATACCTTCTGGAGAAGAAAGATGCAAAACCACGCCTGATCTGATGGGTCCTTCTATTACAAGAGTTTGATTTAGAGATTCGAGATAAGAAGGGAAGTGAAAATGTGGTGGCCGACCATCTTTCTAGACTAGAGCAACGAGGGGATAAGGAGGATCTTGACATAGACATTAAAGAAACTTTCCCTGATGAACAACTCTTTGTTCTGGATACAAGCAATGTTCCATGGTATGCTGATTTTGTTAATTTTATTTCTCACAAAGTTTATCCACCTGACATTTCATGGCAGCAAAAGAAGAAATTTTTGGCGGATGTAAAACATTACTATTGGGATGAGCCGTTCCTGTACAAATTATGTCCAGATCAGATCCTTTGACGATGTGTCTCAAAAGATGAAGCACGAGATATCTCCAGCATTGTCATTTTTCTGATTATGGTGGACATTTTGGAGCCAATCGAACTGCTGGCAAAATCCTTCAATCTGGATACTATTGGCCTACCATTTTTAAGGATGCTCAATCGTATGTTGCTGCATGCGATCAATGCCAACGCACAGGTAACATTTCACGAAGGCATGAGATGCCCTTAAACAATATTTTGGAAGTGGAGTTGTTCGATGTTTGGGGTATTGATTTCATGGGACCATTTCCACCGTCTTTCAAGAATCTCTACATTCTGGTGGCCGTGGATTATGTGTCAAAATGGGTTGAAGCCATTGCTGCACCAACCAATGATTCTAAAGTGGTGGTGAATTTTCTGCATAGAAATATCTTCACCAGATTTGGAACTCCTAGAGCAATCATCAGCGATGAAGGGAAGCATTTTTGCAACAGGTATTTTGATGCTCTTCTAGCCAAATATGGAGTCAAACACAAAGTTGCTACAGCCTACCACCCACAGACCAATGGACAAGCTGAAATCTCAAATCGAGAATTGAAATGGATTTTGGAAAAGACGGTAAGTGCATCTCGAAAAAACTGGTCGAAAAAGCTTGATGATGCATTATGGGCCTACAAAACAGCATTTAAAACGCCGATCAGGATGTCTCCATACAAGTTGGTATTTGGAAAAGCATGTCACTTACCCGTTGAACTGGAACACCGTGTATACTGGGCTATCAAAAAGTTGAATTTCGATATAGGAGCATTAGGAGCTCTGCGAAGATTGCAACTCAATAAGATGGACGAACTTCGTCATGGTGCATATGAAAATGCTAAGCTCTACAAAGAACGCACCAAAAAGTGGCATGATAAACATATCCTAAACAAGGATTTCACTCCAGGACAGAAGGTTCTTTTGTTTAATTCACGATTACGTTTGTTCCCAGGTAAGCTACGCTCTAGATGGTCTGGGCCCTTCACAATTGTTCAAGTGTTTCCACATGGTGCTGTTGAAATTCAAAGTGCAGATCGTCGATTCAAAGTCAATGGACAACGACTCAAAGTTTACATGGATGGTGGAGAGCCTCAACAGAAATCCACTATCACGCTTTCAAACCCAACTTAAGGCGTTTCTCAACAGTCAAGCTAACGACTATAAATTAAGCGCTTCTTGGGAGGCAACCCAAGTTTTTCTCTTTTTAGCTAGTTTTTCTCTGTTTGTGTGTTATTGTGTTCTTTGTGTGTTTTTGTTTTTTTTTTGATAATTTTTCTTTCTCTTTCAGAGATGGAGACAAGTCTTGCAGCACTGAAAAATCATTTCCCTACTCTACCCCAAGATGTACTTAAAAAGATCTACAAGTGCAGAGTCGAAAGAATGAAGGCACTAACATGTTTAGGTCTTCCAGAGAATATTCGGTGGATCATTGAAGCTAAGCCCAAAGTCTGGTATGAGTCCACAATATTCAAAGGCAGCTGCTGAGCTTGGTACGGCTTTAGCTACCCGAAACATAGATTTGGTGTATGGAGGAGGCAGTTTAGGACTGAGGGGTTCTGTCGTGGTAACTGCAACTGTTGGAGGTAGGCAAACCATCGGTGTCGCAATAAAGCCTTTGGCTGAAAGGAAAGATATCATCGGTACGAGTATAGGTAATGAGTTTCAGGTCACGAGCATACACGGACGAATGGCGTACATGTTACTCAATGCTGATGCCTTTATCGCGTTACTTGGTGGTTTGGAAACATTTGAAGAAATCTTCAACATTGCGTCCTGGGCCCATTACAACATTCATAAAAAGCCATTAGGTTTGCTTAACACTAACGGTTTTTATGATAGTTTATTGGCTTTTCTTGATCATGCTGTGGAACAGGGTTTTATGACTCAAGCAAACCGGCGTATTCTAGTCTCAGCTTCCAGTGCTGATGAACTGATTGACCAACTGCAAGACTATGTACCCGAAGTTGATCCAATCATGTCGCAGGTGGTTTGGACTCCTGAATCAAGCGGTAACAAGAAGCGTGCACTGGATCTTAATCTCCGGTTGTAACTTTCTTATCCTATGGTTTTATTAATAGCATTTCCATTTGAGTTTTTATTCTTTTTATCTTACTAGACATTGGGGACACTGTCTCAAATAAGTTTGGGGGTAGAGTTTGCTATTATTAAAACCATAAGATTCAAAAACTGGTCCGAGTTGAAATCAAAAGATGGCAGAGTAAGGAGTACTTTTGTGCTTGATACGTATCTTTGTTTTCATTTCCAAAAAAAAAAAAAATTGCAAAAAGATTTTCATTATTTGTTTTATTATTATTTTTCTTTCTGCCCTAACAAGTCAACTAACTACTTTGTATTTATTAATGGAGTCTTAATGCATGTTTTTGGTTGAATATCTGTACTAAGGAATAGCCATGAACAGCTTTACATGATTTGAGACTTTTGAATGTCATGATCTTAGTTAATTGAGTGGATAAATATCATGTTTAGATGAACTGTGGACTATTAGTGGAGATTATCCTTGGTGAGGATTTGAGCCTTTTAAACGTTTCATTTTGAGAGATTTATTTGTTCCTACTTTTAAACGCTCTTCACGTTGTTCTTAATAGATGATCTCTATAGGTTTTGCATTGAATACTGAGAACAAATCATTATTGTAGATAACATGAGTTACTTTGATTTGAAAATTGGATCGACTTCTTAGAAGTAATATAGGTCAGTTCTACTCTACAAAAGCCTACTTTCCTACTTTAAATTGAGACACATCATAAAACCTTTGAAGCCAAACACTTTAAATATTTTTCTCTGTTTACCTTTATTAAATGACCCTATTGAACCTGTAAATTTAGTCATACCTTATGAAGTTTGGGATCATGCGATGAAGTAAAAAAGAAGAAGGGAATTGAAGTGTTAACATTTACACAATGTGTTTCTAAAAAAAAAAAAAAAAAAGAAAAAAAGAAAAAGAGAAGTTGTGATGAATTAAAGAGAATAAATGAAGTACTTTGGTATGATCATATGTTCTTGTTGAACCTGTACCTTAAAATTTCTTACATGTCAATTAACCATAGCCCAAATACAATCTTTAATAAAGCCTATTGATATTCAAAAGGAAGTCCAATTTGAGAGTTGAAGTTTGTCATCATGCTTTATCTACGTTCTTAGTATTCGATTCCAATCATGAGATCTATTCACTTAAAAGTGCGGTTCTTTTAAACATCTATATTCATATGTGATGTAAATGACGCTTGCTATGCCTTTACATAACCTCTATCACATATGATTG
This sequence comes from Dimocarpus longan, assembly GCA_022984855.1. Lineage (NCBI taxonomy): Eukaryota > Viridiplantae > Streptophyta > Magnoliopsida > Sapindales > Sapindaceae > Dimocarpus > Dimocarpus longan. The sequence goes on from CM041026.1 coordinate 5,058,064, forward strand.
CATGAGTGTTTGCTTTAGGATTTATGAGCGTTATGAGAGATATCTTGTGAGGATTAGAGTCGAAGCGAAATAAGTCCATAATATGTGAATATGATATTTTGAAATGAAATTGCTTTGAAAGTGGTGTGAGACCGTTGATAATAATGTTGTAGATCATTAGTGACTTTTCCTTAGTCCTGATTCAAGATCATACATGTATGAGACTTCTGTTGATTTATATTTAGTGAGATGTTGATAAGTTATGGGTGGAATCTTTTAACGTTTGTGGGTATCGTTGCTGGTAAACCCTCAGGAGACACAACTCCTCTTACTAGGAACACCTAGGGGTTTAAAGGCTTGTGGCATATGCTCAATGCTATCGTGTTTACCTACGAAAATGGATTGTGATTTAATTTTTGTGGTTTTAGCTTAGATTGTTAGTTTTAGTTTTACTTGAGGACAAGCAAAATCTTAAGTTTGGGGGTGTGATAACTTTATATTTATAGAGTTATTTTATCTTTTTAAATTTGAATTCTTGCTTAGTTCTTAATATTTTTATTATTATTAAGTAAATTATTTAATATTTTTTTTATTTTTATTTTCAGAATAAAATTGGTTAAAAATGTGCATGTGGACCCCACCAAGTAATATTGTTCAAGACAAGATCATCGCTACAAAATGAATATCATTCGCAGCAAGTTCATCCCCTCAAGAATTACTCGAGTCGGAGATCGCATAAAGAAATTATCACGGTTTAAAGATAGAGTATTCTAGAAATAAATATTATGTCATGCTGATGTAAGAAATGATGTAATCAAAATTATGATGTAAGCAATGATGTAATAGAAGTTGACTTGAATGGGGTAGGTGAACGATGATGTAAGCAATGATGCAATTTGAAAGTTGACTTTGAATATGGTAGGTGAAAGATGATGCAAGCGATGATGCAAAATGGTGGAAAATCAGGAAACGATGATGCAATCGATGATGTAATTGGAGGTGAATTTGGCCTATAAATAGGCCTTAGAGTCACCATTCTAAGCATTCCATCATAAACCAAAACAATAAGTAGTTTAGAGAAAGAGAGAGAGAGCATGGAGAGGAGGAGCAAAGCAGAGGAAGAAATTCTACGGTGAAGCTTCAATCCACTAAGTTTTCCTATCTCTTGTTATGTTTAATTTTCTAGTTTTTGTAAATTCTATTATGGAGTAGATTTGTTTTCTAAGGTTATGATGTAGCCTAACTTTGATATTCCAACCCTTTGTTCAATTCAATTAATGATTTTCTATCTTAGTTGATGCATTTAATACTGTTCTTAATGCTTCTAAATAATTTGCCACTATTTAATTGAATTGTTAATCATAATGATAGCGGAAGCTGATTTATGTGTCTAGTTCATTGTATTTAATGTCATAAATTACATGTAGGATAGGAATATACCTGCATGGTTTGTGTAGTCTATAAAAGAGATCTATAAATCTTAATGAATCCTTTAATGTTTTGACTTGCATGGGAACATAGCAGTTAATCTTTATAGGGTATTTTCCTTAGACCTCGGGAGGGGCTATGTGAATAATTCAGGGAATCTCGACTAGCAACTGGATAGTTAATTTTTGTTAAAAAGAACAAAGGGGAGGAACAGATTAGTTATGGTGAAATCATAATCTTAGAGTTTTTATTCATTGAATTAATTTTCATTTATTTTCAATTGCAATTAAATTTAATCATAGTTATCAACTCATTCACTCAAATTTCATCTACCAAATAAAAGTTGAGTTATTTTAATTTTGGGCATTAATTAACAACAATCCTTGTGGGACGATACTTCTCTCATCACTTTATTACTTGTTCGGCTCGTTCACTTGCGATTTTGCACAACAGAAGCTATTAGCATATCATCAACATATAAGAGCAAGTAGATGAAGGAACTATCTTGTAGCCTTTGAAAGTATACGCAATTATCAAATTTGCTTCTGGTGTACTCTTGACCTATCATAAATTGATCAAATCGCTTGTACCATTGTCTCGGAGACTGTTTCAAACCATAAAGCGATTTATTCAATTTACAAGCCCAATTTTCTTTACCAGCAACCTTGAATCCATCTGGCTGAGTCATATAGATTTCCTCTTCTAAATCACCATGTAAAAATGCATTTTTTACATCCATTTGAACTAGTTCCAAATCCAATTGAGCTACAAGGGCCAATAAAATTCTAATGGAAGAGTGTTTCACAACTGGAGAAAATACCTCATTGTAGTCAATCCCTTCCTTCTGAGTGTAGCCTTTCGCCACCAACCTTGCCTTGTAGCGAACATCTTCTTTGTTTGGAAATCCCTCTTTCTTAGTAAATACCCATTTGCACCCAATTGCCTTCTTATTCTTCGGTAGTTGAGTTAGCTCCCAAGTTTCATTCTTCCGAAGAGACTGCATTTCTTCATCCATAGCTTTCTTCCACTTATCAACTTCAGAACATTGGACTGCTTCTCCGTAAGTGGAAGGAACATCATCATCTACAATTGGAAGTGCATAGGCTACCATATCAGCAAAACGAGCAGGTCTGCGAATCTCACGTCTTGGCCTATTTATTGCAATTGATTCTTATTGCTGCGAAGGTTCTTGGGTAGGAACCTCTTCTTCTCCTTCTTCTTCAGTAACCTCCTCGATCATATGAGTGTCATCATCTGCATCAACAATTCTAGCTGGATTATTTGTTGACTCTATCTGTTTCTGAAAAAACTCCACCTGCTTCCGAGTAGACTCCACCTGTTGCGGATTACCCTCAACAATATCTTCTATTTTCTTTTTCAGCATCGAAGACTCATCAAAAGTAACATCCCTGCTGAAGATTATCTTCTTCGAATTAGGATATAAAAGACGATACCCTTTCACCCCTGAAGACATCCCCACAAATATAGCTTTCCTTGCTCTCGGATCCAATTTAGATTCCTTTACATGATAATAAGCAGAACAACCAAAGACATGTAAAGAATCATAATCAGTAACAGGTTTTTCAGATCATACCTCCAATGGAATTCTACCACCGATCGCTGTTGACGGTAAGTGATTAATGAGATGACATGTATAAGTCACTGCCTCAGCCCAAAACTCCTTGCCCAACCCAGCATTGGACAACATACACCGAACTTTCTCCAGTAACGTTCGGTTCATGCGTTCTGCCACCCCATTCTGTTGTGGTGTGTGTCTAACTGTAAAATGACATACAATACCCGCATCTTGACAGACCTCTCGAAAAGATTTACTGCAATATTCACCTCCATTATCTGTTCTGAGGTACTTAATCTTTCTCCCAGTCTGAGTCTCAATCATCTTTTTCCAATTAAGGAAAATCCCAAGTACATCATCCTTTTTCTTCATTGTGTATATCCAAACTCTTCTGGAAGAGTCATAAACAAATGTAACAAAATAGTGTTTACCACCCACGGAGGCTGTCCTAGTGGGTCCCCACACATCAGAGTGAACATAATCCAAAATACCTTTAGTATTATGAACTGCAGTTGCAAACTTCACTCTCGTCTGCTTTCCCAGAACACAATGTTCACAAAAATCTAACTTGCAGGTTTTTACTCCTTTCAACAAGCCTTGATCCACCAAACTGTTTAAAGCTTTCTCACCTGCATGCCCCAGACGCATATGCCATAACCTGATCATATCTGAATCAACATCCTTCTCTGATACTACTGCTGCTGATTCAGTAACTGTACTACCATTGTAGTAGTACAAGTTGTTCTTCCTTGTACCTTTCATTACCACCAAAGCCCCAGATACCACTCTCATAACTCTATCTCTGATAGATACCGTGTAGCCTTTAGATTCTAAGGCTTCCAATGATATGAGATTCTTCTTCAAATCTGGAACATACCGAACTTCTATCAAAACTCTGGTCGATCCATCATGATTCTTCAATCGAATTGAACCTATCCCCTTAGTTTTGCATGAGTTATCATTACCCATGAGCACAATTCCACCATCTAGCTCTTCGAAGTTGAAGAACCATTCCTTATGTGGACATATATGATAAGTACAACCCGAATCTAAAATCCACTCACCAGATCCAGATGTTGATGATAGACTAACCAACACAAAATCTTCTTCCTCACGTTCAGCTACATATGCATCAGAAGTAACTTTACCCTTGCCCTTATCTTTCTTCTGTAGCTTCGGACAATCTTTCTTCCAATGCCCTTTCTCATGACAAAAGGCACATTCATCTTTATCAGGTCTTTTCCTTGACTGTGATCTGCCTCTTCTTTCTTGTTTTCAACTCTTACTTCTTCCCCTAACTGTAAGCGCCTCTGCTGATTCATCCATATTCTCTTTCTGATCTTTCTTACGAATTTCATAATTAAGCAAAGCTGCACACACTTCTTCAAAGGACAATTTTTTTTTCCCATGAATAAGCGTAATGCACAAATGATCCAACTCATCAGGAAGAGATCCTATCAACAGCATGGCCTTCTGCTCATCTTTGAACGTTTCATCCAAATTCAATAAATCAGCTAACAAACGGTTGAAATTATCAATATGGTCATTGATATTCAAACCTGGTTTCAACTGAAGACGGTACAACCTCTTCAACAAATATAGCCGATTCTCATTGCTTTTCTTCATATATTTGTTCTCTAGCGCCTTCCACAATTTACTAGCAGAGGTTTCCTTCATGAACGGATACTTCTGTTCTCTACAGAGACATGAGCGAATTAAACCATATGCCTTCGCATTTTGCCTCTCCCAATCTTTTTCCTCAATATTCTCTGGTCTTGTTTCTTCCAGAACAATATCCAAATCTTGTTGATACAAGACGTCCGTAACTTCGCTTTGCCATAGGCCAAAATTATTTCGACCATCAAATTTCTCTACTTCAATTTTTACATGTGAAGATGAAGACATTTCTGCTTTACACCAAAAGTTTTTTTTATGCCAATAGCTTGGTGATCAAATGAATAGTACTCAAAAGGTAAGCTCCCAGGAAAGGCTGGAGGGGTCACAAATGGTCCCACTTAAAATCCAGTCTCCTTAGACAATTATAGTCTTTTTGACAGAGCTTCCCTAAATTGTAACTATTCCAAAATAACACCGAAGCTCTACAAACAAATATTTAATAGCTAGCTAATGTCCTAGACAATTTCCCAGATCAATCGAAACCTAGGGCTCTGATACCACTTGTTGTGCGCAGCGAAAATTAAACAAATACACAACTACTAATGCTAGCTATTAAATATAAATAACAAATATTACCAAAGCAGAAAAGCAGAAAAATAAATGCAAAGCGAAAAAAGAAAGAACACACCAGAATTTACGTGGTTCAGTATAAAACCTACGTCCACGGGCGCTGCTGAAAACTTCCCTAGCTCCAAAGCAAAATATTACAAAATCTGGGTAAGATCCAAAAACCCATAAACATATGGGGAGAAAACAAGAATAATACAAATGTATGGATCTTTTACAATTCTTGTTTATTTTTGGGGTACAAAATCAATTAACTAAAGGACTTATTTATAGTCCACTAAAACTCCCACCACATTCTATTCTTTAGATGTGGGATTCTTTAACATGGCTAATTTAGCCAAAAAATCAACATTCATATATATACTTCATTGCGTGGTAATTATCAGAAGTTCATTGTGATTATGGGATGGCAGTCTAAGTAGGATTTACATTTTCGTCGATTAGGTTGTTTGACTCTGCAAAGGCTTTGGCTTTTGAAAATGTTCCAACCCGTGACGAGGTAGGATTTTGAGGAAGAATTTCAATTGACTCGTACTTATATTTAGTTGTTTGGACTCATTATGGTATTGTCTTATGGTGAAAATGTGGTTGGTTTGCTCTATTGCCTTCGCCTGTAGGTTTGTATAGTATTTGATTAGTGCACATATTTTGTGTTAAATTGCAGATTAAGCAAGCCATCTTCAGAACTCTCATTAGGAATGGAATGTTTGATAATTCACACATCCGGCTAACACTCACCCGTGGCAAAAAGGTATACAGCTCTCTCTTTCCCGCTCTCACACTAATGAGCAACTTTCAGAGGAAAACATTTATCAAGTTGGCACAAAAGATGGTTGTTGTTCTGTTATTTGCACGCTTTTATGTGTTTGAAAATTTCTCCACATTATGACACCGATCTAAGCTAGTGTTTCTTGGAGGGTGTGTTTAACAGAACCTTAGGTGTCGACAAGTTTTTTTGGAATTCTGATATGAACTTTTAAGCTACTTTTGTTATTTGTTAATAGAGCTCATAAAAGCATGGTCATAGTATACAAGTAATTATTGGTCAAATATATCTAACGATCATGCACATTGCCATTATTATTATATTGAAATTAGCTTTTGGCCTTTGATTTTCTTCAGTTATTTGCACTTTCATGTCTTTTTCAGGTTACTTCTGGCATGAGCCCAGGATTTAATCTTTATGGATGCACGTTAATGGGTAAAGCCAATTTGAGTTTTTTGCACCTTGTACAAATGACATGGCTAAACAATATGAATGTTCTTTTTTATTAGTTGGTGGTAGGGAAACAGAGGATGTTACAGTCACAACTATGCCATTCTATATCTTTGGTTTTCTTATAATACACTTCTTACTAAATTTGATAATGCAGTGCATGCTGAATGGAAACCTCCTGTCTATGACAATCTACATGGTATAACTTTGGTGACAGCAACCACACGTCGTAATTCGCCAAATACAAGCTTCTCAGTGTTCTTCCATGTTTTTGGTTAAGTTTTTTTCTTCTCAAATAGCAACATAGAACTTGCCTGGCTTCCTACCTCTTCATATGGCTTGTCACTTGATCTTATATATATATTAACTCTATGTCCATTTTACGGATTTTATAATGTACGTTAAACTTTAGATTATGTAATTTAAATATATGTAGTTAATATATTATTAAATAACATATCTAAACAAATATTTATGTACGGATTTAATGTTTTTGTAATATAAAATATTATGTGTTTAATTTAATTTTATCATTTTAAAAAAAAATTAAATTTTTTTTTTTTATTAATACTTTCCTACCGGGCCGGAGCCCGGTATGGATAATATGGATAATTATTATCCATACCGGGCATTGACCGGTATGGATATATTATCGAAACCGGGTCGTCACCCGGTTTGGATTTAATTATCTATGCCGGTCGGGTACCCGGTATGGATATTTCGGGTCGACCCGACTCACGTCGCCCAATTTCAGTTATCCATACCGGGTTATGCTCGGTATGGATATTAATTATCCATACCGGGTACCCGACCGGTATGGATATTTGAATATCCATACCGGGGGCAAGCACACCGGGCTGCTGCCCGGTATGGATACTCAACCATACCGGGTATTTTTCTTGTAGTGATAAATTTAACAAAAAAAGCACATGATTACATCCTAAAATATGTTATTATAATTTATTATACGTGAATACAACTAAATATTTGTGATTACGATCAGTAAATATAATCACATTTAATGATTGTAATTACATATATTTAGTTGTAATCATATATAATAAATTATAATAGTATATTTTAAAATGAAATTACATATATGTTTTTATTAAGTGTATGAATAACTCAGATGTACTCAAAGGATATATATATATATATATACACACACACATGCACCTGTACGTTCGGGATAGGTGTGGCAAATAATTTTTATCTCAGTTCTTTCTGTTTCTACTGTCTGCTTCGAAATGAAGAGTACTAGTCAAGATAATTCATTGATCTCTCTGAATTTACCTCTCATATTGCCTGAGGAAAGACAACCAAAATGACAAGAACCCGAGATTTTAGAAGCAAATAATGACTCCATCTCAGGCACTTCTGTCTTCAAGACCTGTTTTAATGGACTCACAGCTTTATCAGTGTATTTTTTTTTTTTTTTTTTATTTCTTAATCTCAGCGCCTGGATTTTTATTTATGTGCACATAAGTGCATAACCGTATATAATTTTGTTTGTTTGTTGTTTTCTTGTTAATTAATTTCTATATGCATAATTGTCTTCAAAGTCTTGCCAATAGTTGTTTTTTTTTTTTTCTTTTTATTATTTATCTTGTGATTTGACAAGGGAGATTTGTTTGTTGTTTGTTTGTCTTCTCAGCCTCTATCTGGGTTTAATTGAGTTGACAAATCTATATATCAAATTAATTATCAAAACGTGGAAACACACAATGTGAGTCTCGTCTTCAATGATAAATGAGTGATACAGTTGGAGTTTTCTGTTTTTTCATGCATCACAACCCCAATGGGAATCATTTGATCCCTATTTCTGAAAATGCTCATTGAATTTCAACCTTGTTTTCTCTCGAAACATTAGTTTGATGTAAAAAAATCAAATACAAAATCAGTTCTGAACAAAGGCTTCTGCAATGATTGCAGTTAGAAAATGTAAGAATTATGGTAAACACAAAACTTCAAAATTATGATATACACGTAGAGTTTATATCAAGAAATGATCTAAATTCATATAACCAACTAATAGAAATGTAAAGAAAGGAAATCTAACTTTATATATTCATATAACCAACTACTAGAAATGTAAAGAAAGGAAATCTGACTTTGTTATGGAAACTTTTAACTAAAATAAAATTTTGGGACAAATCTCACATTCCCTTATTTAATTTGAAGTGATCGCGAAGTACCCTTGTAATTTTCAAGAATTTCATTTTACCCCATATTGTTATTATTATTACTGAAATGATTGAAATAGTTAAAGTGTCTTTATAGTTTTGTCGTTTCATATTAATTGTTAAACTTTGATTTTTAACATCAACTTTAACATCAAGAGGTTTTTTTAGATATTTTTATACACTAATAGATATTTGATCTATTTCATAAATTATAGATTCAATTAAAAAATATTATATTTTAATTTAAACTAAGAACTATATTATTATCCTCTTTTTTTATTTTCTTTTTTCATTTCTCATTTCAATAACAAATTTTTTTATATGTCAAAAAAATTAAGTTTTGAGAAATTTTGTTTTTGTTGCAAGTAAACAACCAAAAAGTCAGCTTGTTAATCAATCAATCATTTTTTATAAATCTCTTTTTTGGATGATATTGCCAACTTGAACAAAAATATATAATCTATAGTGATCATTTTCAATATTTAATAAGCATCGCCTCCTCTTTTGACCACAATAATTTTGTATTAATTTTAAGAAAGTTTAAGAAACCCTTGGTAATCAGTCATCATAATTAATCTTGTTTTCAATTCTTAGATTACATCTCCGATAGACATGGAAATTTTGTAGTTATCTTGTAGTGTTTTATATTGCTTATTGCTTTGTCTCAGAGATCTCGCCTACTTGGCACTTGGCCCTCTATTTCTAAGACATTCAAACTAGGACATCAAATTATGTATATTATTGTAATTTTGTTTAAAACTTTTAAGTTTTTGACCTAAATTTAAGAATTAAGAAGGATATATATGATCAAATTCATAGTCTTATTGATTTAGGAGTCTTTTTATTTTTTTTCCTGAAGAATAAATAGTCCTAAATTTTTTACTATTAATTTGAATACAACGTTTTCTTTCTACTAAAAAAATTAATATTAACTTGTTGTTTTCCAAAAGTAAATTTGCTCGAAAATAATTAAGTTAACATTGATACCTTTTCTACTATTAGTTATAATTTAAATTTTATTTTGCATGATACAAATAATTAAAAATAAATAATTTAATAAATCTTAAATCGTTTTATGTAAATATGAATAAGATTTTATTTATAGTTAAGATATAATTAAAAAAAAAAAAAAGTGATGTAGAAATGTTTTTTAAATTGCTTGAAAAACAGAATGAATGTGTTGAATGTAATGATAAAGTTTAACTTATTTTCTATAGAAAAGGGGTTAGGATAAATAGCTTTTTGTTTATTATAAGTATTAGGTTATAATTATTAAATTTGTATAGTAACTATTAGGGGAACATTAAAAATATATTATCTTAGAAAAGATAGTTTTTTTTTTTTCCAATATTTAAATGTAGTTAAGTGATTTGGAGTTAAAAGTTGAAATTCAGGATTTCTGATTTCTTTAATTGTTTTTTTTTCACTACAAGAAAACAGTGCAACAATATCATAATATCCATATCGGGCATTAAAAGTCTGGTATGGATAATAAAAAAAAATTGAGAAAGCAATTTACCATACCGGGCATTGCTTATCCATACCAGGCAACATGACGCTCGATATGAATAGTTGAAAGAAATAAATTAAAATAAATTTATATTATCCATACCGGGCACCTGACCCGACCGATATAGATAATCAATAATCCATACAGGATGAGTCGGATGCCCGGTATGGATATGTGAATAAAAAATTTTAAAAAAATCCATACCGGTTGCCCGACTCGTCCAGTATGGATACAATAGATTATCCATACCGGTCGGTTTGGAACCCGGTATGGATACAATAGATTATCCATACCGGTCGGTTTGGAACCCGGTATGGATAATCCATTTATTTAATTTTTAAAGGAGTATCCATACCGGACGTGACCTGCAATGCCCCGATATTTATTTTCGTTGATTTAATAATTAAGTTCAATAAGTGGGATTAAATTCGAAATCGAACAATTTAATGCTATATTATTTATTTTTTTATTTATTTAAAAAACTTATTAATTTTCAGAGATATTTTTCTCGGTAACGGATTTAAATAGAGATTAAATAGGAAAGATTGAGCGATGAAAAAAATGTCATTGGACAATCAAGTGAGAGCAATTGGAGTAGATTGCATGGGATTAAAGTTGGAACCAATGAGAAATTTTCAAAAAGTTTAAATGGAAAGTAAAATAAATTATTTAATTTTTGGATAAGGATAGATTTATGGATAAATTTGAAAGGGTTAGTGGAAATATGAGTTGTCAATGGTGCCCAATGGAAACTTAACAAGTGTCATGTAGGGTCAAAATGTAAATAAAGAAAAAGTTGGGGCAATAGTGTAATTCAAGGAAATTGGTTAGTATACATATGAGAACCCTTTTGAAAATTTTTTCATTTCTTCTCCATGCTTCTACCAACTTCAACTTCCTCTTCTTCTCTCAATTTCTTTTCTCTTTTCAAGCCATAAAATCATCAAATCATCTTGTTCTTGCATAATCTACCTCTCCAAAGTTTCAATGTCCTTAAAATCCATCAAGTTTTTAAGTTAGATTTTGTTATAAAAGGGTGCAAAATAAGATATGTACTATGGGTTTTGATTTCTTATGATGGGTTTAGGTTAGAAATTGTCTAGATCATCTCAAGAGCATGTAGATATAGTAATTTTGCATTTGGAGGATTTTTTTTTTTTTTTAATTAATGTTGAAATTTGCTTTCCTTGAAACCCTAGATGAGGATTTGGTATGTGAGGGTATGGGGAAGGCTAAGGAGACGTAAAAATCTCCCTTTGGATGTGTGGAAAGCTAAAAAGCAAACTCATAAGGTTGATGTACACATATCTTGCAAAATTCTCTTTTGTTAGTGTGTGGAATGTTTGAAATTTATTTTGTAACTTAATGATTTTATGTTTGTGAAGTGGCAAATATGTTTGAATTGTATCTATGTATTATTTGGATGCTTTTTAATGAGTTTTGAAATGAAAAATCAAGTGGAATTTTTTTTTTGAAAAATGGCCTCTCTAGGCCAAATGTATACCCTAGAGTAATCTAGGTGTATTTTGGTCATTTTACTCTTAATTACATGTTATTCTAATGATGTTTGTATAGTTTTTGTGATGAAATATGAAGTGAAACAAAAATTTTAAAAATAAACCCCTTTTGACTGAATATGATACATAGGATAGCGTAGGGGTATTTTCATCATTTCACACTCATTTACGTGCTAATTATATGATGTTTTGATGGTACGTGTGACAGATTTGAAAATGAAGATGAAAAATTTGAGAAACCCTTCTTATAGGGCTGAATTCAAGCCACAGAAAAGTGAAAAAATGTTTTATTAAGATGTAATAACAAAACTAGAGGCAAAATGATCATTTGAAATGGCTACAAGTGGTGCTCCGAAGAATTTGGAAGAATAGATTTAAATATGTGTTAAAAAGTTTACGCAATTAAAATTTTATTAAAAGTTTGAAGATTTTGTAATTTTGAAAAATTTAAAGGGCTCGTGTAAAAACTAGTCACCAGTAGGTAGAGATTGGTAGTTGGCTAGCCAATAGAGCGATTATTAATAGTATTGCACCGTTACGATTGCTTACCGACGTTGAATGACGGATCCTGAGATGCACCAAATGTCCGATCTAAAAACGAAAAAAAAAAATTATGAAATGCGTCCCGATGAGTAGTCATCGAGTGTCTAATGCCGGGTACGCCATTTATTCTGATGGATAGCCATCAAAAGGTCGATGCCAGGAAACCCATTGCCGGTTCATGATATCGTATTAAAATTTACAAAGAGCTTTAGGAAACTCAATAAGGGCAATTTTGTAAATTTTTGTTTTAAAAAATTGAGTTTATAAGGATAATTTCGTAAATGTGCTACATAAAGGATTTCTGGAAAGTTTATGTGGTTAAAGTTTAATTTGAAAAGTGTTTGATGTATATGTTTTACGAAAAGTTATTGTTCATATATGTTGTTTGACCTTATTATTATATTTTCGAAAATGAGTTTGGTTTTGTTATTTTACATGTACACCCTTTAAGTAAAAATATTTAACGCGTTGGATTTATCACGCGCAGGTAATTGAGTCGGGCTTGAAGTTGAAAAGGAGGACGAAGCCCCTGTAGATTTCTCACGAGTCACATCCGATAACAATTTTTGGGTAATAATCGTTTTTATATTATATGTGTATATTTGCATGGGTCCCATCACGTATGTGCGTAACTCTCCAAAGTATAAATTTGGTAAAGTGTAGTTTGTATTAAAGTTTATAATGTTTTGTAAACTATATATTTTATTTGATAAATATGTTGCGATTTATATTAATTTCATGAAAGTTAGAAATCCGAAAGTGGTTTATTATAATTGTTTGTATGGTGAAGTGATTTGAAATTCGGATGGGAGATCTGAAATGGAAGTTGAGAAACAGATTTGTATAGAAGTGTAAACTTTCTTTCTATGTTTTAAAAATTTAGGTTTTCAGAAAAACAAAGAAAATTCCGCCGGATTTTTGATAAAATAAAGTCATCGTTTTTAAATGACATTTTATAAAAGATTATGAAAAACTAAAAAGATAATATCTCTCACCTCGATCCTCGTATTGATGGGAAAGTCGAGGTTGGGGTGTTACATGACCTGTCCGGTATAGATAATCTGGGTCTTTTAAACCCGTCGGGGCATCTTTCCCCATTTCCTCCATTTTCTTTCTCTCTCTATCTCTTTCTTACACCTTCTCTCTCTAGAAACCCTAGTAGCAGCTGTCGCCATCTCGTCTTTGCTCCGATCGTCGTCCAACGTCATCGTTGTCATCCTCCGTCACGGACCTGCCGGTGAGTGCTCTTTTCTTCTTCTTTTCCTTCCCTTCTTCTTCTCATTTGTTTCATCATCTTTTTCTTCGGTCTCTTTTTCGATCTTCTTCTACAGTTCTTCTTCTTTTTCATCTTCATCTTCTTCATATTGTTGTTCTTCCTTGACTGAAGGTGATGATCGGACTGCCGTCCGATCGCCAGAGCGACAGTCTGACCGTGAACTTTTTTTTCTCAAATTTTTACTTCAACTTTTTTTTTTCCAAATTACTTTAATTTTTTTTTTTTGCAGCTTATTCGCCCATCAAATGCTCTTCTGGGAATGTTATCTTCACCGATTTCCCCCTCTTACGCTATTTCATTTTATTTGTCGAAGAGGTATGGACTTAATTATGGTGCATTGTTTTCGATTTGTTGAATTTGGAATTGTTACGTACACATATTTATGATTTATAATTTTGGATTATGATATAAGCTATATATGATGTTTTTGAAAATTTATGACTTTGAGTTTTTAGATTATTGAAATTTTGGAGTATTGAATAGAGTTTATATTGACCATTGGTAACTTCGTAAATTCCTATATGTATTGTTTTGTGGTGTTATTAATGATTATTATAGTAAAATTACATATTATTGTGTTGAATATTGAACTTGCACAGTAGAAGTGTGGTATATAATCTTTTGTTTATATAAATTTATAATTTGTTTATTGTTATGGATAAATTAACGATCAGAATAATCGGGCCCAGACGGATCTACAGTGCAGGCCCAGTGATCCAGAAGCCCAATTATTCGTCATCCCTCCAGTCCATTCTCCTGGCGAATGGGCCCTTTAGTGAGCGCTTGTCGTGACCGCTGATCGCTGGCGCTCACCCTGACCGTTGATTCTGACCGCAGACGCCTATTCTGAAAGCTGGCTTTGACCGCTATCTTCTCTGCCATTCAGACCGCCGATTTCTCCGTCATCTTTGTTCCCTCAATTTGACTGCCGGTCCTGATCGCTGGCCATTGACTCTCATCGTTCGTACGGACTGTTGAGCCTACTCGCCAGATTATCCGCCATGATTGACAGCCTGCCTATCGGCCAGCCCTATCTGATTGAGATATCCGTCAAGAGGAGCCATCCGTCAGAAATGTTCGACAAGTCCTTCTCGCCCAAAATGATCTAACTGAGCTGATCGCTAATCTTTGAGCGTGGCCGCGTACTGACTCATTCACTCGTGATATTGCTTGCCTCACCGCCACGATCAGCTGCGGACATCCTGACTCGTAATCTGTCTCCTCGACTCTCCAGGTAGCCAGACTTATCAAAGATTCACTTATTCTCCAAGCTGACTTGATATTCCAGCTGCTGAAAGATCCGTTCCCACCTCGCTCCCGGGAGTCCCGGTCAACAAAAGTCAACAGCACCATGCGGAGTACAGTTCCAAGACGTACCATGCACGCTACATGCACTAGAAGTTGTGATCGTGATCTCGACAACCCATCATGACATATCCGACCCAGTCATCAAAAATCTCTCTTGAGCAGACCTTAGATGCGATGGATTCGACCGCATTTAATGTATTTTCGGCCACATTTAATGCTCTGATAGCCGCATTAATTGAGGTTCCAATGCATTAAATGTTGTCTGTCATTGTACTGTAGCTAACTGTTTGCTTTTGTCTTATTCTATTTTACTGTAGCACGTCCCTTTCCCTATAAATAGGGGACGATTTTTCACTGTAAAGGGATCCAATTTTTTGAGTGTCGTTACTCTACCAAAATAGTGAGAGAGTGAACAGTGGACGTAGGCATCTTTTTGGGCCGAACCACTCTAAAAATCTTCTGTGTCTTCTCCTCTTCGCCTCTAACCTCTCTTCCTCATTCACATCGCTTTACATGCATTCCATTGTCCGTTCGAAACTGCAGCTTGGGCCTAAAAACAACCTCGTTGACTAAGAAAACCATTTTTCGACGTTAACATTTTTGGCGCTAGAAGGAATGGCTCATCTTCAGTTTCGTCGCCTTTCTACCCGTTAGCTTTCATAGCTCTTTCTTCATTCGCCATGGTTAGAGGAAGGATTCCTAAAGATCTCAATGCAACAGAAAACCGCCAGAAAGTTTCGGACCATCAGCAAGCTATGTCTATCGGAAGGGTATCCAATATTGGTGCAGGGACATCTAACGTGCTAGTGGTGGGGGACGCTCAAGGTATACCTCCTCTTCCAACCCGTCAACCTACATTTAATACTGCAGGAGGAGATGCAATGCAGGCGTTGCAGCGACGACAGGAGAGGCTGGAGAATATTGTCACAGAGTTTATTGGTGAGGTCAGGACTCTGCTCTGAAATCGAGCCCAGCCTTCTCAAATTCCTCCTCAGGCCGTTCCAGGAAGGGACATTCCCCATAGGAGGCACACAGAAGACCCCGGTGTGAGCAGAAGGGATGCTAGAGAGTTTGAACGAGAAGGATCTGCCCATTCCTCCAGCGTGCATTCTAGTGCCCGGCTTCCACGGGTCCGTAATGAACACCGGTCGGAGCAGGTTGGCCACAATCATGATCAAATCCCAGTCCTCATAAATAGAACGGGGCCAGGACCTAATGCTGGGGGACAGGGGGCCGGAAACAATCGATCCCCAAGCAGGAGAGATAGACATTCCGCTATTGGAGGAACTGAGACACGGGGTACATTGGTTGCAGAACTCCTCCAGAGAGTCCGTCAGCTGGAAGCGCGGCCCGTGGTGTAGGAGCAACGGGGCTAGACCGGAGAAAGAACCCCATTCACTTCAGAGATTGAGTTGGAGCCGCTCCCTCCAAGATTCAAGGTTCCCAACATCCCCCAATACAGAGGGAACTCTAATCCCTATGATTATCTGGACGCTTTCAACATTCAGATGGATCTCCAGATGACGAGTCCGCTTGTAAAGTGTCGTGTGTTCCCGGCTACTTTTGGGGACATCCCGCGCAGCATCAATAATTGGGAGGAATGCCAACAGAAGTTCCTGAACCAGTACAAGGCGTTGAAGAGGCGGCTTGCGCCACCCTATCATCTTTCTACCATCTGCCAACGCCCAGGTGAGCCTTTAAAAGAATACATTAACAGGTTCAGGCGCGAGGTGACGAATGTGGAGAACCCTGCGGATGAAGAGGTATTATCGGCCATCTCGTCGGGATTGAGGAAAGACGGAAAGCTATACGAGAGTATATATAGGTCCCCTGTGAAGGATCTGGGGGAATTTTATGAGCGGGCCAAGAAGGAAATCTGATGGGAGGAAGTAACCAACCCTAGGAAGACTAGTTCCCAGAAGGACGAAGCTGGTAGTTCCAGTCATGGAAGGAAAAGGAGCAATGGGGGAAGCAACCCTGGGGGACGAAGAGAAAATCATCAAGTTGCCAAGAAGGCCAGGGATTGGCATAGACCGGGAGGCAGTCGGAGATAGGAGCGACCTCAATACCAAAGCCGCTACAATACATACAACGCACTGTCGGATATCCAAGACCGAATATATGCGACTGAGAAGAACAGGGAGAATTTCGAACCGCCGGCTCCCCTTCAGGGTCCCGAAGGGCGGAGAGATAGGAACAAGTTCTGCGCCTACCATAATGATATAGGGCATAATACCTCGGATTGCTGGGCACTCAAGGATGCTATTGAGGAATTGATCAGGAATGGCCGTCTGAGGGATTACGTTGTGAGACCCCCGAGGCGACCATTCCAGCAGCAGCGCCCCCGTCAGTGTTCAGAAGACCCGCCAGCCCAAAACCAGTCGGAGCTAGATCCTACTCAAGAGCCCTCCGTCAGAACTATCCATACCATCCATGGAGGACCCTCGGGAACAGGAGAGTCAAATAGGTCCCATGAGCGGTTTGTGCGTGAAGCCAGACGCGTTCAACCTGCGAAGCAGAGAGAGTCGGGGGAACCTGCCAAGAAAGCCAGGAAGGTATCGGAGGACATCGTATTTACAGACAAAGATGCTCGGGATGTCCGTCTTCCTCACAATGATGCATTAGTAATCAAGGCGCGCATCGACAACTCAATGGTGAAGAGGATCATGATTGATACTGGCAGTTCCGTGAATGTTATGTACAAGGACTGCTATGATCAGATGGGGATTGGTGACGATCAGCTAAAACCATCCCCTGAACCCCTCTATGGTTTCACTGGAGATTTGGTCATCCCTGCTGGACAGATTAAATTACCTTTGACTCTCGGTGATGCCACACGCCAGTCCATAGTGCTGGCAAACTTCCTCATCATCAACTCTCTCTCGGCGTACGACGTGGTAATGGGGAGGCCTGCGATGAATGATCTCGATATGGTTGTCTCCACCAAGGCCCTCGTAATGAAGTTCCTAACTCCCAACGGGGTAGGATGTGTGTAGGGCGAACAATCCATGGCCCATCGCTGCTATGTAGACGCGATCATAAAGGAGGCCCAGGGGAAGAAGGTAGAGGTGATTCCGGAGCGGGAGTTGCGGGTGATCACTTCGTCAGAAATCAGCCACGACTTAGACCCTAGGGAGTTCGATGCACATCAAAATACCGGTCCGGTAGAAAAACTTAAGGACATCACAGTCGCTAAAGCAGATACGTCAAGATGTCTCAAACTGGATAGGAGCTTGGTCCCGAAGGTAAAATCTCAACTAATTAACTGCCTCAATAGGAATGCAGACGTATTCGCCTGGGACCATAGAGATATGGTGGGGATTGACCCGAATGTGATGACTCATAAGCTGAATGTCGACCCCCGCCATCGGCCAGTCTGCTAGAAGAGGAGACAAATGAACCAAAAGCACAATGAAGCCCTGAAGGAGGAAGTGGACAAGCTCCTGGCCAAAAAGTTCATCCGCGAAGTCCAGTATCCAGAATGGGTAGCTAACCCCGTGCTGGTGAAAAAGAAAAATGGGAAATGGAGGACATGCATAGACTTCACGGACCTGAACAAGGCCTGCCCGAAGGATAGTTTCCCCTTGCCCAGAATCGATCAGCTGGTAGACGCGACAGCGGGGCATGAACTCCTCAGCTTCATGGATGCTTATTCAGGCTACAACCAGATCCTCATGGACCCCAGCGATGAAGAGTGTACATCGTTCACAACTGACTGAGGGCTGTACTGTTACAAGGTAATGCCTTTCGGTCTGAAAAATGCATGAGCCACCTACCAGAGATTAGTGAACAAGATGTTTGAGGAGCTAATCGGGAAGAGCATGGAAGTTTATGTGGACGACATGCTCGTCAAATTTGAGAAAGCCACTAATCACGTCCAAGACCTTGAAAGAATGTTTCGGATCTTGAGGAAGTATAAGATGAAGCTCAACCCCCTCAAGTGCGCCTTCGAGGTTTCCTCAGGAAAAGTTTTGGGTTTCGTTGTGAACAACAGGGGGATAGAAGCTAACCCAGAAAAAATTCAAGCTCTGCTGTACATGAGGTCGCCAAGTAACGTGAAGGAGATTCAGAGTCTGAACGGCCAGATAGCGGCCTTAAGCAGATTTGTGTCGAAGGCCTCCGACAGGTGTGCTCCATTCTTTGAGGTGCTGAAAAAGGCTAGGAATTTCAAGTGGATTGACGAATATGAAGCTACCTTCATACAAATAAAAGAGTACATAGGGCGCGCTCCGCTGCTGACTAAACCAAAAGAAGGAGAAACTCTGACCGTCTACCTGGGGGTATCCCAGCACGCCCTGAGTGCAACCCTGATAAGGCGAGAAGGAAATAGAGCACAGGCCCCGGTATACTATGTGAGTAAGAAGTTGGTCAAGGCGGAAACCAAATACACCCCGATGGAGCTGCTCGCCTACTGTCTGGTGATGGCGTCCAGAAAACTGCGTCCATACTTCCAGGCGCACAAGATTGAAGTCCTAACCAGGTACCCTCTAAAGCAAATCCTTCAAAAGCTAGATACCTTCGGCCGACTCATCAAATGGGCCATCGAGATCGCCCAGTATGACATCGAGTTCAAGCCGAGGCCGACGATCAAGGGGCAAGCACTGGCGGATTTTATCGCTGAGTTTACTGGACCAGTGGACGATCAGGCTGAAACTTCTGAAGGACCGTACTGGGAGCTGTTTGTGGACGGATCCTCCTGCCAAAGGAGCGCTGGAGCCGGAATTCTGTTGATCAATCCTGATGGGGGTAAGTTTCTCTGTGCCCTTAAATTTGGCTTAAGAGCGACTAACAATGAAACAGAGTATGAAGCACTGCTGGCAGGGCTCTGCTTAGCCAGAAGGATGCAGGTTGAGCGACTTAGGATTTTCAGCGACTCATAGCTGGTAGTCTGCCAGATAAAATGTGAATATCAAGCCAAGGGATCAAAAATGGCGGCTTATCTGCAGGAGGTTCAGAAATTACTGGGGGCTTTCGAGACATTTGAGTTGAACTAGATCCCGCGCGCCCAGAACTCTCATGCAGACACTCTGGCTCGTCTGGCAACCGCTCAAGATACAAACTACACTGAAAACATACCCATGGAGTTTTTGCCTAAACCAAGTACCAAATCCGGCTTGGAAGTGATGGCTTTGACAGTGGCGGTTGGATCATGGATGAGCCCGCTGGTCGACTACCTGCAAGAAGGGAGACTCCCAAAAGATAAGATGGAGGTGCGCCGTCTACGCATAAGAGCGGCCAGGTACTGCATTTATGGTGACGTTCTTTACAGGAGGGGCCTCTCAGCCCCCCTACTCAGGTGTATTGATGAGCCAGAGTGCACCGCGTTGATGAGGGACATACATGAAGGACATTGCGGCAACTATACTGGGGGACTCTCCCTGGCTCAAAAGGCGCTCCGACAGGGGTTCTACTGGCCGACAATGAAGCAGGATGCCATCGATCTAGTGAGGAAGTGTGATAAATGCCAGAGATTTTCCAAGATTCCCCGGGCACCTCTAGCTTATCTCCGACAGATGATCAGTCCATAGCCCTTCGCCATCTGGGGCATGGACCTAATTGGACCTCTTCCAGTGGGTCGTGCGAGGTGCAAATACACCGTTGTGGCCATCGATTACTTCACCAAATGGGTAGAGGCAAAGGAGCTGGCCGAGATCACCACGACGAAGATTGAAAAGTTCGTGTGGGATAACATAATCTGTAGGTTCGGCATTCCCTAGCAGCTGGTAACAGACAATGGGACCCAATTCACAAGCGAACAATTTCAGGAGTTCTGCAGTAGTCTCGGTATTGTCAAAAGCTTCTCCGCAATTGACCACCCGCAAGCTAATGGTCAGGTGGAAGCAATCAACAAGATCATCAAGCAGATCCTGCAGACTAAACTTGAGGCTAGAAAGGGAGCGTGGGTCGATGAGCTACAGAAGGTGTTGTGGGCCTACCGCACTACTGCCCGTAGTACTACCAGAGAAACCCCCTTCTCAATGGTCTACGGGTCGGAGGCCATGATCTCAGCAGAATTTGAAGTCTACAGTCACCGTAGGGCAAGCTTCAACCTTGATGACAGCAACTAGCTCTTGGTCGCCAGCTCAGACTTGCTTGAGGAGTCAAGGGAAGCTACTTGTCTCAGGATGGCCGTCTACCAGTAGAGGATGGCCAGGCATTAAGACAAAAGAGTCCTGGTACGTCAATTCAAACCAGGTGACCTTGTCCTACGAGAAGTCCTACCCGGTGCTCGCAAAACAAGTGAAGGAGTATTTGGACCGAATTGGGAAGGACCTTACGTGATCCACGAAAGACCTGAAAAACAGAGCCTACCACCTAGCAGACATGGATGGAGCAATTCTATCAAGGGCTTGGAACACCATCCACCTGAGAACATACTATACCTGAATCTTGTATTTTTATTTACTATTGCCGTTCTGTCACATATGTAAAACAAGCCATGTACAGACATAATGAAAATTATCTACCAATTATGATGAATTATTGCTAACATCAAACGCTCATGTGTGTTCTTATTTAAGGTACATCATCCCAAAAACGGTAAAGCGCCAGGATAAAGCTCCAACATCTGACGGCCCTAAGGGGCAGGAAGGGTTGAAACGGCCACGAGCCCCTGCACCTAATCGCCGCTCGCTGACTGGTCTCCCCCTCAATCTTCGCGCATGAACCAAAAATAAAGGGCTCGATCGAAGTGACACTCGGCCCGTTCACTCCATTATGCTGTAGATGCTCAGGCTACGGCCTTATGAGCGCAGCCGAGGTCTCAACCTCTACAACTCTCGCTGTAGATGCTCAGGTATAACCTTGTGAACGCAGCTAGAGAGGTTCACTCCGTTATGCTGTAGATGCTCAGGCTACGACCTTGTGAGCGTAGCCGAGGTCTCAACCTCCACAACTCTCGCTATAGATGCTCAGGTATAACCTTGTGAGCGCAGCTGGAAAGGTTCACTCCGTTATGCTGTAGATGCTCAAGCTACGACCTTGTGAGCGCAGCCGAGGTCTCAACCTCTATAACTCTCACTATAGATGCTCAGGTTTAACCTTGTGAGCGTAGCTGGAGAGGATCATCGTACTGTATGACCTAGGCTCCTACCTTCTGAGCACAACCTGTCATCAACTCCAACAGCGGTCAGGAAAAACGCCTCAACGACCCACCTATTCTCCGTCTGGTTTCTTCTCTTCCTTAACACACTAATTATTATCTATCTTGATTTCTATCATGCATCTACATATATCGGAAGTGTTATGACCACGTAATGGTACGAAAAGTATCCACCTTTTCATTGGCTGGATTAATTTCTGCGAGAAAGCCACTCAGCCTATCGCTCCTGATCTGGAGATATCTGTTCAACAGTGGGATCAAAACTATTCATCCATCTTCGAAGATTCTTTTCTGCCCCTCAGGTTATTATATGTGTTGAGGGTCATCTGCTGGATATCATCCACAACTCAAAGGACCACTTCCCTTATTATGCCTCCCCAAAGGTACATGTAGGGGCGGTCAGCCCCTTTATTATTCTTATTTGTTGTTTATCTTATAGGGTATACCTGTTCACAATTTACTATAACCGCACACGTATGAAAATAAGAAAGCGGCAGAGCAAATTGAAAGAAATCCTACTGAGATAATGATCAAACGGTAACTACAAATTGTTCCAAAAACAGGACAAAAACAATAACAACAACCATATTAATATTCAAGAATGAGTCTTATCGACAGCAAGGGAAAATGTTAAAATCATTTGTCTGAAGGGGCTTTGGAGGAGCTGGCAGGAGTATCCACCGGATCTTTCGAAGAGCTGGAGGGGATGTTATTGGGATCTTTACTACTGGAGGCTCCCTGAGAAGATGAGCTTTGTCCCCCATCCTTTGCCAATCCTTGAGGAATTGAGGAAGAGCCGGCCTGGGCTGATGAGGCACCAGTCTGAGCAAGTGGCGAGTCAGAAGCCTTCCGCGGAGCTGGAGGAATTGTCTCCTTCTGAACAGCTTGTGCGGCCTTCATCTGGGCATCCCTGGCAGCACGAGCCTCGTATTTCTTCACCTCCTCCACTGCTTCCTTCCCAAGGTACGAGAAATCTAGCTCAGGATGATGAAGCCACGAAGTGTACAAGAACTTGCTACTTGTCTTTTCAGTGGCCTCCTTCCAAGCTTGTCTGGCCCGGAGTTCCGCCTTGTGATTCGCCTCCCGTAGCTGAGCAAGCTTATCCCTCACCACGGTCAGGTTCTTCAGCGTCACTTCATTATTTTTCTCGGCATCATCAGCCTGTTTCTTCTGAAGAATGGCCTCCTGGGTGATCTTGTCTATGTCTTCGGTGGCTTTCGCGAGCGAGAAGGAAGCAGCAAGCCAAAGTTTCTTCTCAGTATCCGCGGTCTTCTCTGCGTCTTTAAGTTTCTGCCCCAGCTCAAAGATAGTCTTCTCAACAGTCGCGGACCCCTCTTTGATACTCTGAACCTTCGCCTCCAGCTCTCTGTTCGCCTCCTCAAGAGCGACCTTTTCCCCAGCCAGGTCGGGGTAGTCCCGACGTATCTTCATCATGGCCAGCGAAGCCTGGAAGGATAGCATATTAACGACGTATATGGGTATGGAATGTGATTATAAAGCAATGAGCAGAACTTACAAGCACGTTGTAGCGCGCAGCGTAGTCAACTAGTTGGTCACCGCGAATGTGCCTCTGATAGACATCTGGCTTGCTGGGACCCAGTAATGCCGGCAGTTGGTCCGGTAAGTCGTCGAAGTACTCGCCTGCATTGGCCTCAGGGGTTAGCCCCTCATCGGTCCCTCCTGTCATGGCCACTTTCTCTTTGCCCTTGCCTTTGGACCTCAGGCACTTGGCAGGGGGCTCCATCTCCAGTCTCTGAAGTTGAAATTCCCTTCCCGGCGGCACCCCTTGGCGGAGGTATCTGTTTTACAGTCTTCTTTGCCACACTCTTAAACTTCATTGTCGGCCTCTTGGTGGACGGGTCGACCACCGTGTCCAGAAGATCTGCATCTTGCGTTGGGGGTCCCTTCGAACCCGTTATCTCTACCTCAGGCCCTCCTGTCTCAATTGCTGGCGAGGAAGGGGGAGAGACCATTTCAAGAACCACCATCATTTTGGGCTTCTTTGGGGCTGGAGCGGAAGTCCCTTCACCAGGTCTTACAAAGATAGATTTAACCTCCCGACCCTTTCGTACTCCAACGTCAAAGGCCAACTTCAGAGGTGCGGTTTCAACTCCAGGTGCGAGCCCGTACTTCCCCAGGGAAAATTTGTTTGGAAGGTAGTCGTCTTCGGGATCCTTCACCTCAGCGAATCTCTTCAGCACCTTTGTCTCCTTGTCTGTGAGATTGACCGCCCCTTTGATGAAAGCTACATACAGGAACAAAAAATGTCAGCGATAATGGGGCATGAAGACACATGTATACACGCTCTAGTAGCGAGCTGAAATACGCCTACCAGGACCATTGTTGAAATCGAAATGGACAAGTCTCAGTAGGGACAGGCAAGAAGCGTAGAACCACCGAGACTTATAATGCCCCACGTTTGATTTGCCAGCCTTCAGTGGCGTGAGGGTTAGTAATAGACTTAAAGAAGAAAAGGCTCTGAACTATATTTGAAGTCGGTGGCGGAAGGCCGTTTTTAAGAAAGATGTAGGCTAGGGTGGTAATCTGTGCGTAGGAGTTTGGTGTCAGCTGGAAGGGGGCTATTTCTAAGTCATTTAGCAGGTTTATTAAATATGGGGGAACTGGGAACCTAAACCCCGATTTCATATGTGGGCTATGAATCTGTCAGGAGGATCAGCTGTGTGGTCACAATGAGCAGGAACCATGACGCGACAATTGGAAGGGAAATGGTATGCCTCGGCCACGGTCTTAAGTTTTTCGAGGGTCATTTGGGAGTCTTGTTGGTAAAAGTTCTGATAGGCAAAGGTCTCCCCTTGCCCAGAGGAACTCGACGCATCCCCACTACCTTGAGCGGTTGCGCCTGAAGAGTCCCCGTCATGTTGAGAAGACCTCCTCCCAGAGCTTTCTTCACTAGACATGACTCGACGGTATCGGAGCCCACGGCTTGACATCTACAAAAGAAACAGCCAGTTAGGCCGCTGACAGCCAACCATACTCAAAGAACAGAAGAAGCCTAAATCTGCTAAACCTAAGCGTCAAGCCGTGCGCTTAGGAAGCCATGAAAGAGGGGGAATAAGGGCCTCATTCTGTAATATTTCCCCCTAAGATTGAAAGAAAAGATAAAGAAGCGAGCAAATTACCTTGTACTATCACCGGATTCTACCGGACCAGAGGCAGTACGGGGACTATCCGCCCCAACTGGTCCAGATTCTCAGGGAAGCAAGTGCCACGCAGGAAATGAAAAACAACAATGACGAAAAAATGTGAGCAGGGAGAAAGAACCTTACCTTGAATGGGGTGGTAACCGGTGGTTGTAGACGAGAACCGTTGAACGGAGATGAAAAATTGAAGCAGGGGAAGAAGACGATGAGGGTACTTGTGAGTCTTGAAAATGCCAGAAGAAGAAAATGGAGGGTCTTTTTTCTTTTTAAAATAATTTAGCCCCAACCGTTGGATTAAGACAGCTGTGTAACCGCCCCCAATCTGACGACGTGGCGCGCTTCCCGGGATTTTATCATAATGCAGCATGTTAGTTGAGGGACGTGCATTAAATGCGTACGGCGCGTGGTGTGGCCCATAACCGTTGTCTGGGGAAGCTCCACGTGGCCCGACAATAAAGTGGAATTCAAAAGGTACTGTAACCGCCTCTATTCTGTAACTGTTCCCGCTTATTCTGCTCTCTCTAGAATCTGTGACTCCTGGTCCTCCTTAAAGCACCAAGAGCCAGGGGGCTTTATGTTATGGATAAATTAGCGATCAGAATAATCGGGCCCAGACGGATCTACAGTGCATGCCCAGTGGTCCAGAAGCCCAATTATCCATCATCCCTCCAGTCCATTCTCCTGGCGAATAGGCCCTTTAGTGAGCGCTTGTCGTGACCACTGATCGTTGTCGCTCACCCTAACCGTTGATTCTGACCGCAAGCGCCTACTCTAAAAGCTGGCTTTGACCGTTATCTTCTCTGCCATTCAGACCACCGATTTCTCTATCATCTTTGTTCCCTCAGTTTGACTGCCTGTCCTGATCGCTGGCCGTTGACTCTCATCGTTCAGACTGACCGCTGGCCGTCAGCCGGGACTGTTGAGCCTGCTCGCCAGATTATCCGCCATGATTGACCGCCTGCCTGTCCGTCAGCCCTGTCCGATTGAGATATCCGCCAAAAGGAGCCATCCGTCAGAAATGTTCGACAAGTCCTTTTCGCCCAAAATGATCTAATTGAGCTGATCGCTAATCTCTGAGCGTGGCCGTGTACCGACTCATTCACTCGTGATATTGCTTGCCTCACCGCCACGATCAGCTGCGGACATCCTGACTCGTAATCTGTCTCCTCGACTCTCCAGGTAGCCAGACTTATCAGAGATTCACTTGTTCTCCAAGCTGACTTGATATTCCAACTGCTGGAAGATCTGTCCCCGCCTCGCTCCCAAGAGTCCCGGTCAACAGAAGTCAACAGCACCATGCGGAGTACAGTTCCAAGACGTGCCATGCACGCTACATCCACCAGAAGCTGTGATCGTGATCTTGATAGCCCATCATGACATATCCGACCCAGTCATCAGAAATCTCCCTTGGGCAGACCTCAGATGCGATGGATTCGACTGCATTTAATGTATTTTCGGCTGCATTTAATGCTCTGACAGCCGCATTAATTGAGGTTCTGACGCATTAAATGCTGTCTGTCATTGTACTATAGCTAACTGTTTGCTTTTATCTTATTCTATTTTACTGTAGCACATCCCATTCCCTATAAATAGGGGACGATTTTTCACTGTAAAGGGATCCAATTTTTTTAGTGTCGTTACTCTGCCAAAATAGTGAGAGAGTGAACAGTGGACGTAGGCATCTTTTTGGGTCGAACCACTCTAAAAATCTTCTGTGTCTTCTCCTCCTCGCCTCTAACCTCTCTTCCTCATTCACATCGCTTTACATGCATTCCATTGTCCGTTCGAAACTGCAGCTTGGGCCCAAAAACAACCTCGTTGACTAAGGAAACCATTTTCCGACGTTAATATGTACTATATTTCGAATTGAGTTATAAAATAGTAGACCTGATATTTTGAGATAATTGAATGAGATTTATAGAATATGATCATGAATTTACATTGATGCGAGTATGGATAAAAATTGCTAAACATATGTTATTACTTATTCATTGATGTATATTGAGAAAATTATTTCGAAGTTTAATAATTTAATGTAGTTTAACACTATGTTGTTATGTGTTTTGTTTTTTAGTGTTATGTGCTTTCAGATGAATAAGAAGTGGTTAAGATTTTCAAGGTTAATATCCTACACTCATTAAATTTAGGCATAATATTTAAACTTGTAGTATTTTAACAATTTCTTCTATCGTTTTTAAACTTTTATAGTGTGGAAAAAATATAGAGAGAGAGCTAAAAAATTTGTTGAAGCCACGAACAAAGTTTCAATAAATTCTGGTTTCATTCCTTACCCTTGTATAAAATGTCTGAATGAGAGGTATGATGACACTAAGATAGTGTACGAGCACTTAGTCATTAATGAGATGAATTCTTAATATACAACTTGGTTCATGCATGGGGAACCCCTAAACACTTTCACACCTGTTGAAAACACTTCCACTACATTTAGAATGTATAGTGATGCAAACCTTCAAACTCATTGTACTATTGAACCTGATGTTGAAGTAAGAGAGGAAGACATGACTACTAATTTATAAGATGTTAAAACTCCTTTATATGAAAGTTGTTCAAAGTACACAAAATTATCGGCTATTATAACTTTATATAAGTATAGAGCTACTTATGGTCTATCCGATAAGGGGTTTGATGAACTTCTTAATATAGTTCGAGATATGTTCCCATCAGATAATGATCTATATGAATTATTGTACTCAATCAAAAATTTATTCAAAGTGTTTAATTTAGGATATGAGAAAAATCCATGCATGCATCAATAATTGTTGTCTGTTTAGAAAAGAATTGGAGCATCATGAAGAATTTCAAGTTACGAAAAATATTCATAAGGGAGTACCGGCTAAACTACTTCGATAATTTCCAATCATACGACAGTTTAGGAGAATGTTTATATCAACTAAAATAGCTAACAACTTGAAATGATATTCTACCCATACAATCTAAAATAGAAAGATATGTCATCCCGTTGATTCTGAAGTTTGGAAGACTATAGATAGAAAATTACCATCTTTGACTTTAGAGCCACACAATTTGAGGTTGGACTTAGCTACAGATGGATTTAATTCTTATAGCAACCTAAGCACAACCTACAATTGTTGGCCGGTGGTGTTAGTTACGTACAATCTACCTCCATGAAAGTGTATGTCGAAAGAAAATTTGATGCTAACACTATTGATTCTAGGAAAAAAAAAAACAACCTGAGAATGATATTGGTATATATTTTCAGTCACTAATCGAATATTTGAATGAGTTATGACACTCGGGAGTATAAGTGTATGATTCATCAAGTAAGTGCACCTTCAACTTAAAGGCTATCTTAATGTGAACCATAAATGATTTTCCTACATATGAAAACTTAGCAGGATGTTGTGTGAAAGGTAAATATGCTTGTCCTATATGTGGGTTTAACGTACATTCACAAACATTAAAATATAGTAATAAACATATGTATATAAGTCATCGCTGATTTCTTCTAAAGAATCGTGCTTTTTGAAAGAAGAAATCGTGGTTTAATGATAAAGAATAAATGGATGATCCTCTGGAGATTCTTTATGGTAAACAAGTTGTAATTGCATATGCTGAAATTGAAAATGATTGGGAAAAAAAAAGTAAAAGGAAAAAGAAAGAGAAAAAGACATCCTATATGGAAAAAATGGTCGATATTTTTTTATCTTCAGTATTGGAAGGTAAGATTTTTAATTCAATAGATAATGTAACTTATTCTATTATATTTAATTATGTCTTAACAGTTACCATGATCAATTTTCATAGGATTTGTGCTTGCGTCATAATTTAAATGTGATGCACATTCAAAAAAACATTGGTGAGAGTCTTGTTGGCACGTTGTTGGACATCCATGGAAAAACCAAGGATGGTGTTGATTCTCATAGAGATCTGGAAGACATTGGGATTAGACCAGACCTTTATATTAAAAAGGATGGAGATAAACTGTATTTGCCTGCAACACCATATATTCTATTGAAGGTAAAAAAATAACAATTTTGTATAAGGTTGTTCAATTTAAATATGTCTAACTATTATGCTTCAAACATATCTAATTGTATTTCGTTGAATGAATGCAAGATAGTTAGGCTTAAGTCGCATGACTATCATGTTTTGATACAACATTTGTTATTGATGGTAATACGAGGTCTCATGCATAAAGGGCCAAGAATTGTTATATTTTGGTTGTGTTCATTTTTTAATACAATTTGCCAAAGAGTTTTAGATAGAGATAAGTTACATTTATTAGAAGATGAAGTTGCCATTACGATGTGTATGCTTGAACATTATTTCCCTCTTTCTTTCTTTGATATAACGGTCCATCTTATAATTTATCTAATAAGAGAAGCTCGCTTATGTAGACCGATTCAATATCATTGGATGTATCCTTTTGAAAGGTTAATCTTACAGTATTCTTCACATATGAATTAACATTAATAACATCTACACATTTTATTTACTTTTATATATTCATTTTATAGATTCATTAAGGTGTTAAAAAAATATGTAAGAAATTTTGTACGACTAGAGAGTTGCATAGCAGAATTCTATTTAGCTGATGAATGCATGTAATTTTGTAATAAGTATGTTCCACAAGTAGCAGATATTGGTGAGAAGCATAATAGAATGAAAATATTGTATTTCAAAATGTAGTGGAAGGACATCCGACATCTACACCGACATTGGAAATGATTTCTACGGACTTGCTACGGATTACACACATATATATATACTATTGAATAGTGCATTAGTGGAATCATATATTAAGTAAGTGGTGTTAACTTAAAGTTGAATATAATGTAAATATTAGTTACAATGTAGTCTCGTAATACTTTTTTGGTCATATTGTTTTTATTTATATGAATGTTTTATTAGCATGCACCTGGAAGAGCTTCAATAATTAGATCCCAATCTGTTAAATAGACTAACTTTGTTGTAAATAACCCATACTAGAGAATTTCCAATATGGTTCAGAAATAAAGTGAATTCAATAACTTATATATTAATAATATGATTTATTTACCTTAGTTTTTTATCCTTGAAAATCTAAATTGTAATCTCCCAAAGCAGGTTCTTGATGAATCAAATACTATGGATATGACCCCAACTTTAAAGCTTCTAGCACTTGGACCAAGTATGCAAGTCACATGCTATTCAAGTAATATTGTGAATGGAAAATGATACTACATCAAAAGTAGAAAGAAAACTACACAAGATAGTGGTGTTTCCTTTAAGCAGAAACTATCTGTAATGAAAGAGATGACACTCAAATTGTCAAGAAGATGATTTACTATAGAGTTTTAAGGGAAATAATTTTATTGGATTTCTTAGCATTTCATGTTCCATTATTCAGATGTGATTGAATAGGTAGTGCAAGTGATGTTAGAGAAGAATATGGATTCACACTAATTAATTTTAGTCCACGTGAAAATAAATGGGATAGAGATCATTTCATTTTAGCCTCATAAGTAACACAAGTGTTTTATTCTAGGGAAAATGATAACTCTAATTGGTATGTTGTTTTAAGAGCACCTTTGAGAGGTTTTCATGATCTAGAGAAGTTTGATGAGTATGTTTAAATGAAAACTACAGGATTAGATGTGTCTGACTTTGATGCTAGTATGGGTGATACTAACGATTATGCTAGAATAGATTATGAAGAATTGGTTGTAAACATGTAATGTGAATGAATATAATTGCATTTTCATATTTTATTTGTAATATGTGTGTATATATATTGTTTGTGTTCATATTTGGGGGTAGACAGAGTCTCTGATGTGATTAGATATGTTGTTAAATTACTTTAATATTTACATTGCATGTGAACTTAATTTTTGGTAATATTGAAAAACATGAGAGATTCTATCAAAATTTTATTAAAATGGATTGACTTTATATTAATAAGGTTATCTATTGATAATGTTATACATGTGTTGGCATCTAATATATGTTCTTTCCATAACATTTTCAGATGTCGATTGAAGGAACATCGACTGGTCAGTCTTTAGGTAGCTTCAGTGGAGAGAAGAAAAGAAGAGGAAGAGGTCTCAACCGCTTGAATTATAAGAAAATGGTCAAGGTGAAAGCCACAGGGATACAAATTAACAAAGTTGAATAACCAATTGAAGAAAATTTAGTCATCTACAATTCAGATTGTGGAGCTATTATAGCTCAAATGATACCTATAACCTACAGTAGATAGGATAAGGTACCACAAGCTTTAAAAGATACAGTGTGAGAGAATATAAAGGTATATACTGGTTTCGTTTATTTATAATATCAATGTTACATATTTATTTTTACAACATACTTAATTACTTTTAAACAATTATTAATTGCAGTTACGACTTTGTACTGATGAGTCAATAAAAGTTCATACATTAAAATCAATGAATGAGAGTTGGAGACGCTATAAAGACAGAATAACAAAACAAATTAAAGACGTTCCTTCGGGTCTTGATGCACACAGAAAATACGAAATGTTAAAACTAGCTAACATTAGTGATCAGGATTGGACTGTATTTGTCAATTAATGATTGTCTCCAAAATTTGCGGTAAACTTTTTTATATATTCTCAAGCTGGCATGAACACTAACGTTTAATGAATTTTGATTAAATTTTACAATATTTTAGGAGACTAGTAAACATTGTAGGGAGTTCTCAAAGAAGAATCGTATCTCACATACATCAGGTTGTAAAGGAATAACACAATAATGAGAAAATTTGATAAGACTTGAATATATTGTGATGATTGTTTTACATGTGTATATTTTTTATTTTTCAAACTTATATATATTTATGTATATATTAATATCAATGTTACAAAGCCAAAAACGTGGTTGCAAATGAAGATCCTAAAGTTGATAGAATTGACATTTGGATAGCCAGTTATAAGCACAAAGATGGAAGTGTAGTGAATGAGAAAATTCGGATAAAATTGTATGTTACGTTATTTGCATCAACTATTGTGTTTATTGTATTATATAATGTGTATAGTTTTTTAAATGTTAATATCATGTGACATCATTTATAGGCACAAATGGAGGTACTACATTAAGAAACCTAACATTCAATTGGAGATGATACTGTCTCACAAGTTATGGGTAAGGAGCATTGAGGTAGAGTTCGAGGAATGGATAATGGTGTAACACCATCTATTGTGCAAGCATCTGTGGTTGGTAAACAAAGCTTTGCACAATATCAACAACATGTCGATGGTGAGATGACAACCATTAAGCAGATAATTACTAATTTGACAAACTTGCTCATGACTCATTTGCTCAACATAGATCAAGCTCAAGTATTAGCATATATGCCACCCATGCAGTTGGTAAACGACTCAAAACTTTTATAATTTGTTTACTTCTATATATATTTCGCTTCCATGTTTTCTCAAAACTTGTAGTAATCAAATTTTCTTAATTTTTGTTATGTTTGTTGTTGTACAAAATTGCAAGTGGACAAGCCGAACAAGTAATAAAGTGATGAGAGAAGTATCGTTCTACGAGGATTATTGTTAATTAATGTCAAAAATTAAAATAACTCAACTTTTATTTGGTAGACGAAATTTGAGGTGAAAACTAAAACTAAACTTAAATGCAAATGTAAATAAATAAAAATTAATTCAATGAATGAAAATTCTAAGGTTCTGATTTCACTATAACTAATCTGTTCCTCATCTTTGTTCCTTTTTAACCAGAATTAATTATCTAATTGCTAGTCGAGATTTTCTGAATTATTCACATAGTCTCTCCCAAGGTCTAAGGAAAATACTCTATAAAGCTTAACTGCTATGTTTCCATGCGAGTTAAAATATTAATTGATTCATTAAGATTTATGGATCTCTTTTATAGACTACACAAACCATGCATGTATATTCCTATCCTGTATGTAATTTATGACATTCAATACAATGAATTAGACACATAAATCACCTTCGGCTATCATTATGATTAACAATTCAACTAAATAGTGATCAGTTATTTAGAAGCATTAAACACAGTATTAAATGCATCAACCAAGATAAAAAAATTCTTAATTAAATTGAACAAAGGATTGAAACAGCAAAGTTAGGCTACATCATAACCTTAGAAAAATAAATCTACTCTATATTAGAATTTACTAAGACTAGAAAGTTAAACATAATAAAAGATAAGAAAACTTAATGGATTGAAGTTTCGCCGTAGAATTTCTTCTTCTGCTTTACTCTTCCTCTCCAAGCTTTTTTTCTCTTTCTCTAAACTACTTGTTGTTTTGGTTTTTGATGGAATACTTGGAATGGTGATTCTAAGGCCTATTTATAGGCAAATTTTATCTCCAATTACATCATCGTATGCATCATCTTTTTCTAATTTTTCACTCTTCTGCATCATCGCTTACATCATGGTTCATCTACCTCATTCAAGTCAACTTGCATATTACATCATTGTTTACATCATGGTTCACCTACCCCATACAAGTCAACTTTCATATTACATCATTGCTTACATCATAATTTTCATTACATCATTTCTTACATCAGCATGACATAATAATTATTTTTAGAATACTCGATCTTTAAACTACGATAACTTCTTTATGTGATCTCTGATTCGAGTAATTCTTGAGACGATGAACTGCTTCGAATGACATTCATTTTGTAGCGATGATCTTGTCTCAAACAATAGCACTTGGTGGGGTCCACATGCTCTTTTTCACCTATTTTATTCTGAAAATAAAAAATACAAAAATATAAAATAATTTACTTAATAATAATAAAAATATCAAGAACTAAGCAAGAATTCAAGTTTAAAAATATAAAATAACTCTATAAAAATAGAGTTATCATTTGTGTTTGTAAAAAATTATATATATATATATATATATATACATATATATTTTTTGTATTATAATTTTTTGAGAAATATTGTTTTGGTTGGATTGATTGTCAAAGATTTGAGAAGTTTGATAAATTGTAGTGGAATTAAATTTGTGGTAAGTTCGAAAAATAGGGAAAACTCTATCAAAATTTAATTAAAATTGAAACTCCTTTATATATATTGTTTTATATATTGTGTTTATTGTCTTTATGTTGTCAAATAGGGGTACTTATAAATTTATTTTCCTCGATATCCATGTTTCCTAACAACAATATTTTTTATTGTTTTCGTAGACATAATATTCAAGTGGTTCAAATCTTATGGGATCTAGTAAAGTTGTTCAATTTGTTGAGCCTTCAACTAAGGTAAAATATATGTTGAATTTATATTATTTATTGCTTCAATTTAATTTCGTGTATATATATCGATGTAAGAAGTTAATTTTTATATTAGGAATAAATATTTAAATTATTGTGCATAGAGTCCATATCTCGGGGTTCATCGAGCTAAGTTGGTGGATCGACCAACAACAATTGCTTATGCAAATCATTAGATTGGATGGGGAAAGGAATCGTGGTGGTGGAAGTGGAAAATGACTCACAGGACCCCTTATGCTAAAGTTCATCACCTCGAACTTAGTCTAGATTTTTGGCGCGTTTCCGTCAAGAAAGTAATGGTTAGTATTTTCTTACCTCAACCAAGCAACGAGCTATTAACTTTGGAAGATGCATTAAATTTATTGATTGCTTGACCAGCAAAATATATTGTATCTTAGCAGATTTGGTATTAAGGTTGTATTATAACATTTCATAATTTACGTTTAATTTTAGATCATGTAATTTAAATGATAATATATTAAATAACATATATTTTTAACATTTATGTTGGTAGTTGCATTGTAATACTAAAAAAGAAAAAAAAATTATCAAATTAATGTAAATTTTATTTCATTTTTTGGTAAAACTTATCAATACCAAACTATGGATCAATATGGATAACTTATCCATACCGGGTAGTAACCCGGTATTGATAAAATATCCAAACCGGGTCGACCCAGTTTTAACAATATTAATTTATATCGGGTCAAGCCCAGATTGGATTAACTATCCATACTGGGTACAAGCTCGGTATGGATATTTCAGGTCGACCCATTGGTCAATCAGGCAGTTTCTGTTACTATACCGGATTATGCCTGGTATGGTTAAAGAATATCCATACTGGGCAACCACTAGATATAGATATAGAAGTATTCATACCGGCAGCAAGCACGCATGCTTGCTGACCGGTATGGATACTCAAGCATACCGGGCAATATGCTTGGGCTTTTTTGTTGTAGTGTTTATCTTGAAAGTTGTTTTAGCACTTAAAAGTACAAAATAAAGTAAACAAATCTAATTTAAATATTTTAAGCATTTATTGAAAAAAACAAATAACCTCTTAGGTGGAAATAGACTAATTACCCAATCACATTAATTAGTCATAATTAGTATTTTCTTGATCTTTCACTCAAAATAAAATTGAAAGTTCTTATGTTTCTAAAAATTATTATAATTAATTGGGCATATACAGTGTTCCAAAACTCGCTACTTGCTACTCGATCAGCGAGGTAACGAGCAGCGAGTACTCGGAAACTTGGTGAGTACTCGACGAGTACTCGGTGAGGGATAAAATTGGTAAAAACTATAAAAAGTATAAAAAACTATAAATATCATAAAGAAAAGGGCTCATTGAAAATAATAAAAATGATTATATTGTTAAAGATGGTGTTTTTTTTTTGAAATAATGAGAGATAATGAAGGGTAATTTTGTCCAAAAACAAAAAAAACTTAGAGACATTTTCAAATAACTAAAATGATTATATTGATCATTTGTTCCACATCTCCTTCACTTCTCTCTGTCTCAGTGTCTTTGCTCTGATTTCTTTCTTCTTCTTCTTCCGATCTTCATGTCTTCTTCTTCTTCTTCCGATCTTCATGTCTTTTTCTTCTCCTTCACTTCACATACGGAGATGACAACTACGGCGGAAGGAGTGACGGAGGACGACGAGAAGACAGCAACAGCAGAAGTCGACTGGCGATAGCAGAACCAGACTCAGCAGGATCGGTAGAAGCAGCACGGTAGTAGGCAGAAGTGCAGAACAGAACGCAGTAGAAGTTCAGAAGCGACGACAACAGGCAGAAGTGCAAAAGCGACGGCGACTGCGTGCTCGAAAACCGAGTAAGCCGATTCCGAGTCAGGTTGAGTCGACCCGAGTTGGGCCCAAGTTAGGCTAATTTTGAACAGTTTCCGAGTTGAAACCCTCGATCTGGGGGTTCTTGGCTTGGAAGCCGGCCGAGCGGCGAGTTCTCGGTAAGAACTCAGCCAACTCGGTCGAGTTTTTAAACACTAGGCATATATGACTAACTTAATGTTATAAAAACCAAAAAATAAAAACTTGAAAGTTATTTATCACTCTATATGTTCAAATATAGATCTTTTATTTTTTTAAAAAAAAATTCATGGTCAATGCATAATAATAATTTGTAAAAAAATAATGTTAAATATCTCATCTTATATCCTAACTTTATTTCAAATCATGATATGTCAAATGATGAATACATACTCATTAATGATTAGTTATTTTACTTGAAAACTATATCCATTCTGATAATTAACCCATCCCTAGTTGCAACCAAACTGCAACAAAAGTTGAGATCTTTAGAATTAATATTTATATAATATTAAATTAAATTAATGACTAATTAAAAAGAATATAAAACTCGGTCCTCTATAATTTCGTACTCTACACTTTGGGGTTTCACTTTATTTTATTTCTTTAACAAATCTCAACGACAAAAAATAAAAAAGAAAAAAGAAAACCCGTAATTATAGAAAACAAATTTATTACAAATAGAAACATCGGTATACTTATCTTTTCAAACCGATTTAAAGTTTGTTACCGATGGGAAATAAGATCAAATAAGTCTAGTAGTCATTACTATTAACGACTAATAATAGTGAATTATTGATGTGTTATGAATTGTTAAATAATTAAACAGATTCATATGATTGGCCACGAGTGACAATCAATAATAACATAATTTCATAGGCAAAATTTCTAGCCCTTCTTCGACTAGATTTATGACAAGTGGCGGCAGAACCGCAATTAACATCTTTTTTTCCTTTATAATTTTTTGTTATCCAATTATTTTGAATCAATCGTGACAACTTTGATGGTGCTAGTTTAGGGTCAATGTCTCGTGCAAAAAAGTTGTATTAAATCTCATCATATATATAAATATATGAATACAACTAGCTTTAAGCTTAGTTTTCTTATTAGAATTTACGTATTATTAAAATTCAAATTAAATTGAAATTCTCTTCTTCTTACAAGTTGCGTCTATCTTTTGGCTATCCTCATAAGAATCCATAAATAAATCACCCGGATCTTTCTCTTGACTTGTCTTCTCATCCAAATTGTTCGTGTCAGCACTCATGACTTCTTCAATGGAGACTGCACAAGATGCAATGAATTCTCTAAATTCACCTCTTATCATTCATGATGAAACCCAACAAGAAGTAGAGAATTTAGAAGCAAAAAATGATCACGATCCGAATCCAAGCTCAAGTACTGGTGTCTTCAAAACCTGTTTCAATGGACTCAATGCCTTGTCAGGTATGTTTTTGTCTGTTTCTTCTTAAATGACAAGCAGAAATTATTATTAAGTAGGGTTAATTCCTTTTTATTTCCGTAGTTTAAATTAACACTCAAAGTCTAAATCTTTTAAAATTTAGAATTTTAAGTATTAATTCAAACTATAAAAAATATACTATGTTTCCATTTAAGAGTGACTGCATTCATGTAACCTGATATAGGATAAAAATAATAACAATTAAGTTGTGCAAGACAGTTGGAAATCCATACATACAGTTACCCCCATGATGACTATGATGTGGGGTTACCATTACTTAAATAATCTCTTAGTAACGCTTTTTTTAACAAGAATCTCTTAGCACTTGCTTGTTTGGGAAGCCAAGAAACTGAAATTGTGGTCATATATGTTGGTTTGGCCTCTAGTGGGTTAACGTGAGAACCACAGCATGATCTCTTTGAACGTGGAAGTGTGGTGCTGGTTGCTTAATAAATATTTTTTCTGATATGGTATGCTCTTATCTTCTGACATCTTGTGATAACATGACGTAAATTTGTAAGACGAACATTGTGACGTGTTCTCTCTGCATTTATACATACTCTTGGAAATCCGAATACATGCTGCCGTACGGCCCACTGATGAATCCAAATGGGTTAGATATTAGTGAATGGCCAAATAGTGCAGTCAAAAACACACAACTCAACCATGGTTTGATGTCCCACCTTCAACAATAAAAATGAAACTTTGGCTCATATATATGGATTATTTTCTACTAAGTTGTGGATGGTTCTCAGTCATATAAGAGTCCCTTGTCCGAACGATATTATTAGGGTTCTACAAGCTTGATTTCAGTTATTTTTTGCGTTCAGCCTATTATCTAAAAGAAAAAGGTTAGATATTCTCCCTCTTTTCCTGAATTTTCCTGTCGGTTTTTTGTTTTTTAAGTGTACACAGCAGATTTTAGCTGTTGAAAGCATGTCTGTTTTTTCATCTACACCTTTAATCTTGAGAATCATAAATTTTATTCATAACCATTCAATTTGAAAAGATTCTCTGCAATTGATCAAAATAGAGATGGAGTTGGTGCGTCCAAAACCTCATATTTATGACATCATATTGGAAATTTAGAGTATTGTTTCATTTATGTTTACAAAACGTAATGTATATTGTTACTTGATACGAAAGAATTAATAATTATGAAACTTTTAGGCACAACTTTCGAATTCATACATCGTGTTGCCTCCAAATTTCTGGACACTAGTCACAGTTAAAAGAGAACTCACGCATCCTTTTTGAATGTCACCACTTTGAGTTCACCAGAGTTATCTATGTTTATTCTTAGCAGTCGTTGTAGGGGTTTGGACACATCTATCCTCACTTTGACTTTTAGAAAACTACCCCAACAATCTTTCGGTTCTGGTTGTAACTCCAGAATGGGGCGTAGTTTTCCACCGATCAGTCTCGCTGCTTGTTTATTCATGCACATCAAAGGTAGGGCGTGTATTTGTACCCAGAAAAAATTGCCCTTTTAAACTCCATTTTTGTGATATGTCCTGCTCCTTTAGGCTTTTCTAGGGTATTCAGGTGTTTGGTGAAATTTCATGGCTCTTTGGCTAGAATGGCTTCTCCGGTTTCTTCCCTGTCAAAAGGAAACATAAATATGTAGAAGCCGATACTCAACCTTTCCATATGGGCCCCAGATCTGCTGTACCACTGTTCTAAAAGCTTCCCTGTTGATTTTCCTGCCTGCTAGGACCTTACCCACAAGACTAAGAGACACATCTATCTAGCTGGCCTTGTTGTTAAGGTCCCAGATCTGGCTTCCCTCTTAAGTAATAATAATAAGAGACGAAATAGCTTTCGTCAGCTGGTTTGGTCTTTTGGTTAGTAGGTAGTGAGGTTTGAGGAGGGAAAGCACGGTAGCAATAGTTTGGGATGGAGAGAGGAAGAAAGCTGGATTGGTGATGGGTACGGGCTTGATGGTGGGCGGTGGGGTTTGTGGGAAGTTTAAAATGTAGAATGGAGAGGAAACTGGAAAAGGAGAGGTACTGTTGTTAGAGATAACGAAACTGGATGGAAAAGGAGAGGGTTTGGTCGCCGACCTACTCTCAGTGAGAGACACGCCTCCTTAGGGGATGGCTTTAGGGAGAAAAGGACAACAACGTTTTTTAACTACATACATTTCATGAATCCACAAGTCAGTACTCACGCGTCTAAACTCGTTGCAAAAACATTGATAGCAAAATAAAACTCGAGAACTTTCACATTAAAAACATGGTTCATACGCTTCTCATCTTTTGCCGGCTTTAGTACGAAGCCGGACCAAAGTGACTGGAAGTGTGGAAGCACATGTCACAGTGGTCCATTCTCATTTGATACCCTTTCTATGTATTCAAAGGTCAGCTAATTACATCACACTTTGGTTGGCGCCTCACAAAGTTTGTGAAGCCCCCACAGAAACCAGATAGACCTAAAGTTCGGTTTAAATGTAACGAACGACTAAACTAGTTATATTTAAATTAAAACCTTTTATTAAACCTCATATTTATGATATCATATTGGAAATTTTGAATATTGTTTCATTTACGTTTACAAAACGTAATGCATATTTTTACTTAACACGAAAGAATTAATAATTATGAAACTTTTAGGCACAACTTTCGAATTTATGCATCGTGTTGCCTCCAAATATCCAGACACCGGTCACAATTAAAAGAGTACCCACGCATCTAAACTGTGAAACGTCCTTGCAAAAAATTGTTAGCAAAAAAAAATAATAATAATAACAATAAGACCAAATAAAACTTGAGAACTTTCACATTAAAAACATGGTTCACACGCTTCTCATCTTTTGTCTGCTTTAGTACGAAGCTGGAACAAAGTGACTGGAAATGTGGAAACACATGTCACAGTGGTCCATTCTCATTTGATACCTTTTCTATGCATTCAAAGGTCAGCTAATCACACCACACCTTGGTTGGAGCCTCACAAAGTTTGTGACGCCGCAACACAAAGCGGATAGGAGTCTTAGTTATTGAAATTGATGTCACGCTAGGTCGGTCGACGTTTAATTCTCACCTAAAGTTGGATTTAAATGTAAAGAACGACTAAACTAGTGATATTTCATTGCTTGGTTTATTTAATAAATTGTCTTATTAAGTTAAAATCTTTTATTAAACCTCTACAAAAAATTCCTTGATAGAGAAATAGATTATAATAAAATTTTAAGATAATTCAACAGAACAAATGAAAATTTTCATATTAATTTTTTTAAATTAATCATATATATTATATATTAAACAATTTAAACTTTTTTTTTTTTTGAAAATATGGAACACGATAGTTTATTTCTAGTAATTTTAGATTTCTGTGATTTGACCCAGCTCTAAACTTCTTTTCCAATTCCACCTTGCCTAGGCAAATTGTAATTGGATTTTTATCTATACTATTGTAGAAGTCTAGAAACTTTATTCTACAGATGATAGGCCATGAATTTATGTTGAAAAGTCAAAAAGTAGTTTGTAGAATTAGCGTTGAAAGGATATTTATTCGATAAAATACCTAAACTAACCCCTTTTTGAGAGTCTATTTGAAAACTAACCATTTATTTTTAGGTTGAAAAAATCTCAACCCTGAAGTTGAGATTGAATTCAATTAACACTATGACTCACAACCTGAAAGTTGGGATTCTGAACCTAGTGGTTGAGATTCTCTACCTTGAGGTTGGGATTTAAAAAAAAAAAAATGTTATTTTTCAAATGGGTTATCAAAAAGGGGTTAGATTTCAATTAAACCCTATTTATTCAAGCACGTGAAATGTGGTCATGGATCATTACCAAAACTGTTCACCAAACGGCGTGTTAGTTATTAATTTGGACTATCCCACTGAATGTAACACATCATGACTGGACCACAACTTCTAAGTAGGTCCAGTTTTAAATACGACGAAAATAATCATACAGCTGCGACCTTTTAAATGTGTTCTAATGTGATAATATAAGAAGAGCAGCTAAAGGTAGCTTGACTTCTTCAAAACGATACCTAGAACTGCACCACTACTCTCCTATCTTCTTTTGAAACATACACACACACACTCTCTCTCTCTCTCAAGCAAAAAACACTCGTAGAAAGACGCCAACACCATGTCAAACGATGGCTCAAACTTGAAGGTGCCGCTCATTGTTGATGAGAAACCACAGAGGGTTGGGGTCAAGCTAGAGGATGTAGAGTCAAATCATGTTCATTCTAGGACTATCTCCACCACCTCCTTCTTCAAGACTTGTCTCAATGGTCTTAATGCTTTGTCAGGTTTCGACTATCACAATTGCTTCTGGCTTTTGTTTGGATATATTAACTGATTCATTTTTGGTTGAGTAAATCTTGTGCATGTTCTTCATAGCCAACTCTCGCATGCATATATATATAATCAAAATAGCCTCGAAAATAAAACTAATGTAAAATTACTTATTTTTTATGTTCAAAAATAGGGTTCACTAATATTATTTTTCATTTTAGGGGTTCAATAATACTGTTTTCCACATATATGTATATATGTATGTATATTATTGTGACTTGTGTACTGATTTTTTTTTTGCTAATATTTGGCTACCAGGCGTTGGATTACTGTCAACCCCATATGCGCTAGCATCAGGAGGATGGTTGAGCTTGCTGCTGCTCTTGTTTATCGCCATGACAACTTTCTACACAGGCTTATTGATAAAAAGATGCATGGATGCGGATTCAAACATCAAAAGTTATCCTGACATAGGAGAAAGAGCATTTGGGAAGAAAGGGAGACTAGTGGTATCCATTTTCATGAACTTAGAGCTCTACTTGGTTGCAACAGGTTTCCTGATTCTTGAAGGAGACAACTTACAGAACATGTCACCACATGCGGAGCTTAATTTGGGAGGATTGACAGTTGGTGGAAAACAACTCTTTGTTATCATAGTTGCTCTCATTGTTCTTCCTACAGTTTTGTTGGACAATCTGAGCCTCCTC
Organism: Dimocarpus longan; assembly: GCA_022984855.1. Classification (NCBI taxonomy): domain Eukaryota; kingdom Viridiplantae; phylum Streptophyta; class Magnoliopsida; order Sapindales; family Sapindaceae; genus Dimocarpus; species Dimocarpus longan. The sequence continues at coordinate 5,100,616 of CM041026.1, forward strand.
TCATATATCTCTGCCAGTGGAGTTCTAGCTTCTATTATCACACTTGCTTCAATTATCTGGACTGGTGCCTTTGATGGAGTTGGATTTCACCATAAGGGTACCCTTGTTAATTGGAAGGGACTTCCTACTGCTATCAGCTTATATGCCTTCTGTTATTGTGCTCATCCAGTCTTCCCTACCCTCTACAGTTCCACGAAAAGCAAACACCAGTTCTCTAATGTAAGTAGACTTGCTTTTTGTTAACATGTTTTTGTGAATTTTATGTCTTGAATACTATTGTTGGGTCCTTATCGTGTTGATTGGTGTTTTTCAGGTTCTGATGGTGTGCTTTTTCGTGTGTACCCTTATCTATGCATCCATGGCAATTTTCGGGTACTTGATGTTCGGGCCAGGGGTTGAATCACAGATAACTCTAAACCTTCCAACCAATAGACTCAGTTCAAGATTGGCAATATACACAACACTGGTGAATCCCATTTCCAAGTATGCATTGATGGTTACACCAATTGTGAATGCCACCAGGAATTGGTTTGCAAGTAACTACAACAAAGGGCCTTTCAGGATGCTAACCAGAACTGCCTTGGTGATCAGCACTGTCATTGTGGCCCTCACTGTCCCGTTTTTCGGCTACCTCATGTCCCTGGTTGGAGCATTTTTGAGTGTCACAGCTTCAATCATACTGCCATGCTTGTGTTATCTGAAGATTTCAGGCACTTATCAGAGATTTGGACTTGAGACGGTGGTCCTTGCAGGAATTGTAGTTATTGGTATAGCTGTTGGTGTAATTGGTACTTACACATCTCTCGTACAAATAATTGGGCACTTATAAATGTATAAGTTCTCTTTCATGAATACAACTGTATGTCTTTTGTTATGTAATTTTCCAGTCAATTTTCGAGAATGCAAATTTTCCATATGTATTGTAATTGGTCGTAGATCCCAACATATAAGCTACTAAAGCGCATTTTTGAGTTCATGATTTGTGCGACTCCAAAACAAATCTGTGCACAGATTGAAAAATAATTTTTTGCAACACATATTAGGCAACATATTTTGCGTGTTGTGAAAGGACTGATTTCTTGTAATGGTGATGGTCTAGCGCGAAAATGGTGAGCCAAACATATTACCTTTCTGATGTGGACAAATTGAACCGATGTGAGGATTTAGGTTTTTCTACATTGCTAGTATATGGATAGCTTTAAATATCCCTAATTAGGTGCGTTGTAAGTGTATGGATAAATTTTCATTGAACATGTTATATTATTGATAAGGATGAGTCAAATCAATCTATGAACTTTGTCAACGGGTAAAGAGCTTTATTTTATTGGTAAGGATGAGTTGAATCCGTGGACATTACTGACGTGTAAAGAGCTTTAAGTATGGTTAATTGAATTGACACTTTTCACTATAAACAACATTGTTAGTGAGTGAATTAATCCTTGACTAAGTAGACTCGTTTGTGTAAAGTCCAAAATGGACAATATAGACTTGAAGCAAGGTCACTCTTTTCTCCTATCTGAATGGTAATTTATAAGCATGGTGTGACAAGAACTTTAGCATGACTGACGGACAAATTGGAGGCTTGATTAACCAAACTAGGTTTGGAGCATACTTTTTGGACTATTATCACTTGAAACTGAGACCAAAGATTCTGTTTGTAATAATGTTAAAATATCTAACTTTGTTGGCTGGTTCGTATTTCAAGGGAAAGATGACAATGCAGTAGTTGGGCAATTAGGCAAAACAGGGGACTTTACTAGAAAGGAGAGCTTGATTGTTTTGTTAAATCCATAAGCCAGCCTATAATCACGTGGTCAGATGAGTTCTTTGATTTGTTTTTATTCAACATACTCTAAACTAGACTCTAGTTAGGAGAACCCATGTGTTTAACAATAGATGGTAAAACTTGGTTTTCCCTAGAGTGGCATTTTAGTTGCAATGTTCTAGTAAGCATGTTGTAGCTAATTCCATGAAACTAGGAGTTGCGTTCGGTAGATGTTATGTCATTTTCATTTCCTGATTACATCTAATTGTAGTGTCCGTTAGCAGTCTCTTAAAGTGAAAAACCTTACTCAAAGAACCCTCATTGTAAATTTTGGGTGACAAAGTAAGGATCAATTCATAGTTTGTGATCATTCCAAACAAAAATTTGTTAAAATGTCATCAAATTTGCCGCAAGAGACCCACAAACACATCATAAAAAGCTAGGGCTAATGTCTGAAACAGGCAAGCCATGATCAATAGAAGCATCCTGCAAAGCTTATGCCATTTTCATGTTTAACAAGAGAGACCAAAAGAAGAGTTAAAAATAATGAAAAGGGAAATATAAGGCAAGATCTATCAATAGGAATAAATGAATGATATGATGAAAAATCATAACTTTTATCATTCCATTCAACGCCATAAATGGGATAGATGACTTCTACATCGAAAAGTAAATCATTTTCATGTGCAAGTTCAATGATTCAAGTAACTTGTATGTTTCTTCAAGATCAACATGGGAATCGTCCCCAGAATAGAACCTACGAATTGACCCGCCTAACTCAATCCAGCTCTCTCCACCAATCTTCTTTATTCCAACATCTTTCATAACCCTTCTTACGTTCGCTGCTTCATCCCACATCCCAACATCAGCATACATGTTAGCAATGATCACCAAATTTCCACTCCTTTTTGGCTCCATTTCAAGTAGCCTCTTTCTCACCTCATCCCGCACTTGTTTAACATCGTTGGCATCATGGATGCTGCATGCACTTAGCAATGTCCTCCACACAATTGGGTCAGGCTCAATAGGCATATTCATTACAAAGGTATAAGCCTCTTTTAGACGGCCAGCACGAGCCAAAATATCCACCATTGCACCATAATGTATCATCATTGGTTTAATCCCATGCCTATGCTCCATCTCATGAAAATACCGGTACCCATCATCCACCAATCCAGCATGGCTACAAGCACAAAGAACCCCGAGAAAGGTGACATAATTAGGACATATCAAAGAACTTCTCATCATCTTCGAGAAAAGTTTTAAGGCTTCATCGGCAAATCCATGTTGGGCTAATCCCAAAATCATTGCACTCCATGTCCATACATTCCTCTCTTCCATTCCGTTAAAAACTAACTTAGCATAGCCCACATTTCCACACTTCGCGTACATGTCAACAAGCGCAGTACCCAATTGAGAATTCAACACCATCCCTCTCTCAATCACTTGACAATGAATCCACTTCCCTAAACTCAAATTCCCAAGCTCAACACACGCGGAAAGCACCACCACCATTGTGGTCCCATCAGGCTCAAACCCGAAATCCATCATCTTAACGAAATACCCAATTGCATCCCCCCACTGAAAATTCTCAACGCAAGCAGTTATCACCGCGTTCCACGAAACCAAACTTCTCTCACGCATGTCATCGAACACTTTACGCGCTTCCAAGATTTTCCTACACGACCCATAAAAGTGAACCAAATTGTTATTAACATATACATCATCAACCAATCCACGCTTTACGACCTCCACATGGACCTGCTTCCCTTCTCTAAGCGCAAAACTCTCCGCGCAGGCCTTGAGAAGGAAGGGGAAAGTGAGTTTATTTGGTCGAACACCTCTTCTTTTCATGTCGAGGAACACCAAGACGGCCTCTATTGGGGTGTCACTGGACGCGTGCCCTCTGATGAGGATGTTCCATGAAATGGGTGCGGAAGAAATGGAGTTATAGACAAGGGAACGCGCATAGCTGAGGTTTTTGGAGGGAGACAAGGCGCAGAAGAGAACGAGTTGGCTTAAAAGGTAGGTGTTGTTTTGGAGGCCAGAGAGATGGACGTGTGCGTGGATTTGAGAGAGGTGGTTTGTGGAGGAGCAGAGGCTGAGTAGAGTCAGGCATTGGTGGGTTTTGGACAGGATGTTTGAATTACAGTTGGTGGGTGGTTTTGGAGGGAAGATGTTGTTGGTTGGTGGGAGTGGAAAACGAACCATCCATGCATGGGGGCTTGCTGTTTGCGGGCTCAATTTCTTTTAGAGGTTTTAAAGCAAGTGAAAATGGAGCTTCATTGATAATTAGGGCCTTTTATTTTTATTTTATTTTTGTTTACTCAAGTTAGCTATTGGTCGGTTCAATTAAGATAAGGATTTTGTTAACTTACTAATTGAATAAGATTACCATCATTAACGATTTTTTTCAATTGATTATAAAAAGGAAGAATATTCAAAGATTATTATTAACGGTAACATATAGAGATAAGTTTTACGAATAAATATAGAACGCAACTTTCACTACATAAGAAATGGATGTTTTTAAAATATATTAACTACTTGAGTTATGAGTGAATGTAATATCTTAATACACTTAAAGTTGTATCGACCGCTACTTATTGGCATTTCTCATTAACAATAATTTTTGAAATTACATTAATGTTTCTCATCATTACACATTGGAGTAAAGGGTGCTTATAACACATAGTATATTTATTTATTTTGAATGGTAATAAAGTAATTAGAGATCGAACAAACAAAGATTATTCATCACCTTATAATTTATTATTTACAAATAAAGAAAAGAAAAAAGAAGAAAAGAAAAAAAAAATAAAGGGGATGTGTTGCATTACTTAAAGTTGAAAATAAGAAATTAATATCTTTAACAAGTATCCCATGAAAATTGACCAACATTGGGAAAAATATTGAATGAGAACCTAATGGATCTGAATCAAGTTGGTCCATATGAATATTCATAGCATGGAGCAACTCCAAACCCACCCTAATCAGAATATACTCCCCAATTGCTGTTGAGGAAATTTATGTATAAATTCTTGTGTGGTTAAAGATAAATTTGAGTTTTTTATGGCACATTTTAACACAATTCTTGAATACAAATACTATAAAAGGATTTTATGAGAAATCTTGTCCCAAGAATTCATAGTGTTAACTGTTTGAAGATTCAGTAAAACAAATGCCAACTTGAAGTGAACACAGGAATAGGGCTGACTCTGTGGAAGGAAAACTATACACAAACTTTTTCATTTGCTTTAAGTTGTAAATTTTGTATTACAGCTTTACACTATAACTACAATCTCTAAATTTCCCTATAAATTCATATGTTTTCTCACATTTTAGGCACTGATCATTTCCCTGATAGGAGTTGTCTCTATTTTCTCCATTGCTACATCAGTAAATTCTGACAGGATGGCCCTGAATTCATCTCCTGAGATGGTCTCCTTCTCCATAAGCACTTCCACCAGCTTGTCAATAGCTTCCCTGTTGTTCCTTATGTGGTTCTTTGCAATCTCATAAGCACTTTCGATTATATTTTTGACTGATGTATCAATGGCTTCTGCAAGTTTTTCAGACATACTGTTCCTTGCCAGCATCCTTAGCACTACATCACTGCTTTGCACTGCTGGATCAGTCAGTGCCCATGGCCCGATTTCTGACATGCCAAACCTTGTCACCATCTGCAAGAAAAGAAGGAATTGTTGTTAGAACAAACTTGTATGTGTAGAGAACATTTTTATACTGTTTTTCAAATAAAAAAACTTCACTGGTACCAACCTGTTTGGCTATCTGGGTGATTTGTTGCAAGTCCCCAGCTGCACCTGTAGTGATTTCTGATTCTCCAAATATCACTTTCTCTGCTGCTCTACCTCCAAGTCCTCCAACTATTCTAGCAAATAGTTGTTGCTTAGAGACAAGTGTAGGATCTTCACCAGGTAAGAACCAAGTCAGGCCACGAGCCTGGCCTCTAGGAATGAGTGTCACTTTCTGCACTGGATCATGTCCTGGAGTCAATGATCTGTAAATTTCCAAATGCACAAAACAGGTAAGTCATTGTAAAAATTATCAGGTCAGTATCGTCCTGAACTTTTAAATCAAGACTCTATATTATGAAAGATTATTGGATATACTTACGCACAAACAGCATGGCCAATTTCATGATACGCCACCAGGATTTTGCTCTTTCCATCAGTCATCTGAGTCCCCTCCATTCCAGCTACAATTCGATCAATGGAGTCATCAATCTCTTTCAATGTGATCTTGTCCTTGCCTCTCCTGCCAGCCAGAATGGCTGCTTCATTCATGAGGTTTGCCAGGTCTGCACCACTGAATCCTGGAGTCCTCATGGCAATAACACTATGAGAAACATCTTTGTCAAGTTTCTTGTTGTTGCTATGCACCTTTAGTATCTGTTCCCTCCCTCTGACATCAGGTAACCCAACACTAACCTGCTCACACAAAATCACAGTATTCCTGAATTTGTTATCATATCTTGGCTAAAAAAAAAAGACTATAACTAAAATCTCTTCGTCTTTGAATTTAGCTCTTTATCCTTCCTACTAATGTTATGTTAAGAAAAAATCTATGTGAAATATATAACAATGACACAATATTTATTCTTTCAAGATATTAGATGATTCGATGATAAACTACCTGTCTGTCAAATCTTCCAGGTCTAAGTAAAGCAGAATCAAGAATTTCAGGCCGATTTGTGGCAGCAATAACAATGACTCCAGTGTTCCCAGTGAAGCCATCCATTTCAGTAAGCAACTGATTCAATGTTTGTTCCCTCTCATCATTTCCTCCGCCAATGCCAGTTCCTCTCTGCCTACCAACTGCATCTATCTCATCAATAAAAACCAGGCAAGGCGAATTCGCCTTTGCCTTGTTGAACAAGTCCCTCACCCTGGAAGCGCCAACACCAACAAACATTTCAATGAACTCGGATCCTGACAGAGAAAAGAAAGGAACCCCTGCTTCTCCAGCTATTGCCTTGGCCAACAACGTCTTCCCTGTCCCTGGTGGACCAACTAGAAGAACCCCTTTTGGAATTTTGGCACCAACTGCTGCAAACTTTTCTGGGGTTCTCAAAAATTGGACAATTTCCTGAAAGTCCTGCTTTGCTTCATCAACTCCTGCAACATCTTCAAATGTCACTCCTGTATTTGGTTCCATCTCAAATTTAGCTTTGCTCCTGCATAAAAATGTACAATCACAAAGTTATCATGTGTGACATATTGCATGAATGACCTAATAAAAACAAATTTAGAACCAGGTCATTCTAGTTTTACTGTACCTGCCAAGTCCAAATGGTAAGTTTGGACCTCCAGGACTGTTTGGAGAAGATGACCTTAGAAACAAAAAGCCAAGAAGCAACAATGGAAAACCAAAATTTGCTAGGAAGTCTAGTACAGCAAGTCCCCAGTTCATTTCCATTGGATGAGCAGCAAAGTCCACATCCTTCTCCTTCATTTTCCTGACCAATTCTTCTGGCAATCCTGGTAACTGTATTTTGACTCTTTGGAGTTTGTCAAGAGCTGGATTATAAATCTCAGCTATTGCAACAGTTCCATTCTCAAAGAGGTCTACTTTCCTGACAACACCTTGTTCCAAGTACACCAGGAATCTTGAGTATGACATTCTGCTTGAAGAGGACTCAATTGGGGTCTCAGGCTCAGCTCCTGCAGGCTGAACCTGAACCTGAGACAGCCCTGCTAAAAGTCCTAGAGCAGTGGAGTTCATCAGCTTCCTTTTACTAATTTTGAGGTCTGTTTGTGGTTTCTCTCTAAAGATGCTTTTGGGGACATGGGTGTCCTTTGAAATGTCCAGTGATTTGCAGACTGGAAGGTGGGAGATAGACAGAGACAGAGCAGGAGACATTTTATCGTTTTCCTTAATTTGTGTTAAGCTCAAGTACTTGTTTTGAGCAGCTCTTTTGGTGGTCAAATTTGTTCAGGACAGGAAACGTTAGAAGCTGTTTAAATAGAGGAAACATATTACAATTTACTAGTTTCCAGCACATTCAGTTTGGCTTTTCATTGAGTTGGATATTTTCCTTTCATTGTCTACTTTCCCATCTTGAAGGATCTAGAAAACACAAACAACTTAGCGCATATTCGTACGCGTGTATATATATATATATATATATATATATATAAATATATATATATAGAGTAATTCTACTATAAGCATTTTTTAATTTTTTAAAGGTAGAATGAATCAATCAAATTTATTCATTTTATTTAAATTATATATAAGAAATAATTTATTTTAAGAGAAAGAATACAATGAATAAATTTGATTGATTCATCCTAATTTTTTATAGGTACGAGGTATTGACTATAAAAGTTTTATATATATATATTACATTATATGGTGTATATGGCTATATTTAGAATATGGTCCATTCAATTTTAAATAAAATGGAACCAAGGGTACTAAGTCATTAGTTAAAGATTAGATCTCAACCCTTAAATAAGACTCATTAGAAATTGAAAGATCGGTATTCTAAATACATTGTACATTATCTCTCTCTCTCTCTCTCTCTCTCTCTCTCTATATATATATATATATATATAAACAGCTAAAACTATATTTTAGATTATTAATTTTATATTACTATATATATATAAGGGCAAATTACACAAACACTTATAAGATTTGACATAATTATACAAAATAATAATTTTTGAAAAACTCGTACTAACCTCTCCTGAGGTTCCTAAAACCCATTATCAACCTCTCTTATCATCAATTAACTATTCATTAATCAAAGTTAAATCAAATTATAAAGAGATAAAATGGTTAATTTACAACTGATAAATATTTTAATTAAAAAATAATATCTTAATTATTAAAATAATAATATAATATTTTTCAAAAAGAAAGAAAAAAGAAAAATCACTTTGATCTTCTACCTCGATCATCTTCCTCATCTCCATTTTCATTTTCCACCTCTTATCATCTTTCTCATTTTTTACATTCATCAAAATTATCATCTCTATCATTTTTATCAAACCAACATCACTCAAATCAAACATAATCATCAAACCAAACATAATTCAAATAAAATAAATATGTTATGAAAGTTTAAAATCTTTATGAAAATTTAAAAAATTAAAAAATTCATCATCTCCAATCTATCTCCAACATCAGAGATCAGCGTTTTCATAACTGGAGACGGTGTCTCCAGCAATATTGGAGATGGTTTTTTTCTCCCATGCATAACTATATATATATATATATATATATATATATATGTGTGTGTGTGTGTGTGTGTGTGTGTGTGTGTATTTTTTAATTTTTTAATTTTGTATATTGTTAATTAAATTAAAAATATACATTGTAATAATTTTGTATTTATTAAAGGGTTTTTTTATTCTTTTTGTAACTTTGACCATTTACGGTAAGGATTTAATAGTTGTTGACTTATGATAGAGGAGATTTGTAATGAATTTTTGGAACCTTAGGGAAGGTTAGTATAAGTTTTTCAACTATCATCATTTTTGTGTAATTATACTAAATCTCAGGGGTCTTTGTTCAGTTTGCTATAGATATAATTACGCACGGTCTGGAAAAGTCCAAGCTCCAAAAGCATAATTAAATCTTATCCTTGAAATCTATCTCTCAACCACACATTTATTTTTCAACTTAATTTTGATCAGATCAGTTTTGATGAATTCTTCGACCAGACACTTGGAGCAAAAGAGGTGGTGCCGCTGTGCAATTTTGACATTATTTCATGGAGGCCCAAGCTTCTTCCATGATGATTCCACGTTTGTGACATCGTGTCTGGTAGGAACCTCGGTTACTCAGTGAAGTTATTTATTTATCTTTTTAAATTATGGATATTCCAAGTTTAGAATATTATTATCCGGAATGAATATTCTTTATCATATTGCACAATAACAAGTCAAGAGAACCTCTGTTGGAAAAAAAATAAAAAATAAAAAAGTCAAGAAAGCCTCATAATTTCTAAACACTGTAACATATGGCCATAGAGTAACATGAATTTTCATGGCAATGTGAACATTTCTAAAATTGGTTTAGCATTAGTGCAACAAGAACGATTCAATGAGTGTTTTATTTGTATTTATATTTGGGATAATCCAAAAAACTGTTTGTAGTTTGCTAAAATCTTCATTTTCCCATTTGAGTTTGATTTTTATCCAAAATCTCTCTACTGTCAATTTTTTAATAAGAATATTAGACAAAGTTAAAATGTCAAATTTATCTTTTATTTAAATGATATAAAAATAAATAATACTAAAAAATGAAATATAAAAAATAAACAATCAAAATAAATAATATTAGAATATAAAAATATAGAAAAATCAAAAAATCAAAATAAATAGTATTAAAATATAAAAAATTGTAGCTAAAAAAGGAAAAAAAAAAATCTAATTGAATATCTTCAAGTTGAAGATCTGAGTTCAAAACCATCATCTGCTCTCTTTATCAACTTCATCCTTCTTCATCATCTTCATCATCAATCAACCTCACCTAATCCATTATCTTCACCATTATTAACCCAATCCATCACAACATCATAAATCCACAAAAAAAAAAAAAAAAAAAAACTACTGGATCTCCGCTAGAGACCTAGAGTTAGTGGTTTGGGTCTTGATTGATGGGGACCCAAAACTGGGTCTTTGACAATGGAGACACAATTCGAGTCTTTTATAAGGTTAAAAACCCAGATTTCTAGGTTTTTGTCATCAACTGGAAACTTAGAAGCAGAGATTTTTACATAACCATCATCAACCATCAACCATGCCCACCATCAACCATCAAAACTCTAACCCATAATTCAAACCGATGAAAGTTAGAGAGAAAAAAAGGAGGAGAGAAGATGAAAGAGAGAAAGGAAGAGAAAGGGGGGGAGGGGGGTGTTGAATGGCAATTGATGGTTGGGTTTTTTTTAAAAAAAAAAAAAGAAAAAGAAAAATTATATATTATAATATTATTAAATTTATTTGTTAATTTGTATATATTAATTTGTTTAATAAATGTTTATTTAAATTGAGTAATTCCATTGCCTCTTTGCCTTTGGAGTCAAATGGTCTACATTTTCAACCTAACTGAATTAGTAATGGTTAGGAGTACTACAATCATTTCACACGTCTCCAAGGGATTTTTTAAATATTTATATTAATATCAAGTGGGATTTTATGTAAATTTTAAACTACAGATAGCAAAATGGAGATTTAACCCAAGTGCGGATGATTTTTTGGGATTACCCTCTACATTTATTTTAGGATTAATTTTTACTCTCTGTCTCCACTAATAATATGGAACTAAAGAGTTTTATTGGAAGTTGACAAAGAAAATATTGATTAAAGATGAGAGCAATTAATATGTATCTTTTTTTTTTTTTTTTTTGAAATAATTAATATATACCTTCAACTCTAAGAAAGACCTTAAAACAATAATTATTAGAAAAATATGTATTAACAAGTATTCTTTATTCTTTCAAAACAATCTGTTGTAAGTGGGGGTGGGGTTGTTGAATGGTGGTTGATGGTTGGTTTTTTTTTTTTTTATTAAAAAAAAAATTATTCTGTAATATTATATATTTTAATATTATTAAATTTATTTGTTAATTTGTATATATTTATTTGTTTAATAAATGTTTATTTAAATTGAGTAATTCAATTACCTCTTTGCCTTTAGAGTCAAATGGTCTACATTTTCAACCTAACTGAATTAATAATGGTTAGGAGCACTGCAGTCATTTCACACGCATCTAAGAGATTTTTTAAGTATTTATATTAATGTCAAGTGGGATTTTATGTAAATTTCAAACTATAGATAGCAAAATGGAGATTTAATCCAACTACGGATGATTTTTTGGGATTACCCTCTACATTTATTTTAGGATAAATTTTTACTCTCTGTCTCCACTAATAATATGGAACTAAAGATTTTTATTGGAAGTTGACAAAGAAAATATTGATTAAAGATGAGAGCAATTAATATGTATTTTTTTTTGAAATAATTAATATATACCTTTAACTCTAAGAAAGACCTTAAAACAATAATTATTAGAAATATATGTATTTAACAAGTATTCTTTATTCTTTCAAAAAATCTGTTGTGAGTTTGACGCGTTGCTTCAGTAGCGGCAACACAACCTTACCCTTGCTTGTTTTGCAATGGGCAACATTTGACTTCCATGGTCACAGAAAGCGTGATATATTTTCCTCTTCTTTGTGGGCTTCTCCTCCCTCTTCTAAGGAGCCTTCCTCTCACTTTTGGGACCCTCAGTTTTAGGTCATGTCATAGTAGCCAGATCATGTTAAAAGCCTGGCAATATTACATGTTCTTATAATATGTATGTAATATGTCAAAAAATAAAAAACATAAATTATAAATTGACAAAGCTTTAAGAAAAAAAGAGAGAGAGAGAGAGAGAATTTATTGTTCACATAAAGAAAGTAAAATATTAGAAAGCTACAAATTTATAGATTTTGGACTATTGGGCTTGTTAGTATGTGCAAGTCCATGGCCTCACCAATAAGCCTCACTTTTGTTATGTACTGCCTGTGCAAACTTATAATCTTAGGTTTCATTTGTTAAGTGAGATAGGATTGGTAATTTACGTGAGATTGGATTGAATTGGATTTAATGGGATGAGATTGGATTAGATGTTATCCTATGTTTGGTGAAAGTAGGATACGATTAAAAATAATAGGTATAAAATTGAATTTTAAAGCAATTTTTCAAGGACTTTTCACAAATTTCATAAATTCTATCAATATTTGAATTAAAAATAATGGTTGGACCACCGTCCCTTACCTCTTCCACCACCACCACCACCCTCCTCCATCTACCATCAATGATGTCGAAGAAGATGCCAAAGAACTTGACAATCAGTGATGACAAAGAAGATCTAAACAAGCTAGACTATCAAGGATAGCAAAGAAGATATTGACGACAATAAAGAAGATGGCAACAATGCCGAAGAAGATAGGCGATAGGTGATGGCGAGGGTAGAAGAGTACGATGGAGATGAAGCGGAAGGAGGGAGAAATGAGAGAGAAGGAGGAGCAGTACTAGCGAGTGGAGAGAGAGGGAGAGAGAGGCAATGGAGGTGAACGAAGACAAATGGAGACTACAGCAAGGCTGGAGCTGGAAGAGAAGCAAGTTACTGGGAGTATTTTTACCCATAGAGTAAATGGGTTGGATTTATCCCAAACTAATGGGATAAAATCAGTGATGAGTTAATTTAGTGAACGGTGATGATATGCACCAAATATGGGTTTGGATCGAAAAACAATTCTATCCTAGTCCTAACTTGTGTAATAAACACGACCTTATATATTTTTTTTAAAAAAAAATTATAGTCTTACATACACATATCTAGTTATGGTGTTTTATTTTTCTTTATTTATTTTTATTTATTTTTTTTGGTAAGGCTATTTTTTTTAATAACATTATGTAGTATTTATATAGTTATTGGGATAATTATTGATCATTAGATTCCAATACATTGGTCTCAAAAAATTGATGAATTAAAAGTTTAAAAGAAAAATTAAAAAAAAAAGAAAGGAAAATCAATCACTATATAATTTCTGTATATTAACTGAGTTCCTAGTTAAAATCCTAAAATAAATCACTCGGGTTAAAACTTAACAAGTTGTAATAAAAATATACCAATCTTATATTATTGAACTTTTACATAATACTTTAAGGAGTTGTATTCAATTTAATATTTCATTGGAATTTAAAAGATTTTAAAATTTTAAGTGCTTTCAATCTACTTTTTAATGGATTCCATTAAAATCTAGATGTATCTAATCTAGATTTATTTGGAATTTATTAAAAATTAATGTATTCAATTCAAATTTGTATGAAATATAATAAAATCTATGTGTATTTAAACAGTCACTAACTTTACATATTTTACTAAAGTAATTAATTTGGATGTATTTTAAATTATGATTTTTATATAAAAAAAAAAATGTATAACAAATCTTACCATTCTCCTTAAGATTTCATTAACTTGTTAAAAAATCGATTCAGACTTGCATTAAATTCAATAAAATCTAGGAGGTTATTTGTTTTTTTGTCTAAAGACTGAACAACATTGTTGAAGACTGAAGACTGAATAATGATTGAAATCTAAAATCTGAATAACTATTGTGTTTTTTTTTTTTTCCCTTACCTCTAAATATATTGTAAATTTGTTTGTTTTTTAAACTTAAAATTATCCGAAACTAATAAGTTGATATTTATATCATTTTTACTATTTATTGTTATGTAATTTTAATTTATTTAATACAAACATTTGAAAATAAATAATTTAATAAATTCTAAAATATTTTTTATGTACGTATTAATAATATTTTATTCATAATTAAAATACGATTAAAAAATATAGTAGTATTAGTCATATTTATATTTAAATATATTAATATATTTAAGAAAACAACTAAAAAAACGAATGTTTAAATTGTAAATTAAAATATATTAGTTCAATTTCAAGATAATTTGGGATGTGATGTATTTAGATTTTACTTTTCAAATATATTTTTGTAAATATCAAGGAAAAAAAAGAGAAAAGAAAATTTGAGTAATATAAAATTAGGATAAATTTAAAATTATATTATTTTGGGGAGGATGGATTTGAAATAAAAACTTTTAAATATCATTAAGTGATTTATAATTAAGTGAAAAGTTAAAAATTCTTACTTCATTTTATTAGTTATTTTTTGGTGGTTTTAAGTGGTTTGACTACTTGAAAAAATAAACAAAAACAACTAAATATGTGTAATTCAACACTATTAAGTCTTAAGTAAAAAAAAAAACAAATGACCCTTAGATATATTTAAAAAGTCATTGATTTCATAAATTTTATTTAAGCGATAGATTTGAATGAATTTTTAAAGTGGCTTTTATAAAAGAAAAAACTTATAACAAATCATATCATTCTCCTTAAGATTTCATTAACTTGTTAAAATCAATTCAGATTTGATTAAATTCAATAAAATCTAGGTGTTTTTAAAAAGTTGTTGACTTCACAAATTTCATTTAAATGATGGATTTGAATGGATTTTAAAATGATTTTTTTAAAGCAAAAAAATTTATAACAAATCTTACAATTCTTCAAGATTTCATTGACTAGTTAAAAAATTAATTTAGATTTGTATAAAATTCAATGAAATCTAGATGTATTTACAAAGTTATTAACTTCACAGATTTCATTTAAAAAATATATATATATATATTAATTTCAATAAACTTTAAATTGAATACACTCTCCAAAATTGCAAGATTTTATCTAGATTTTACTATTATTTATCAATTTCAGGTTTTGAGTGCAAATCATAAAAAATTGCTGTATAATTAATTCACATGAGTATTTGATACATAAAATATTTATCATCACTTTTAATTTTATGATACTCCATGTAAAATTACAGCAAAGTACAATATAGAAACCTCGAGGCTTTGCTCGTTTAATAGAGCCAGCTCTGCACCAACTATGTGGTGCATTAACCAAATACACGTTCCATTGCTTTTTTCTGTCACTATGAGCACCACATGCTATTCTTGTCGCTCCTCATTCAGTTGTAAATACCAGTCAACTCAACGGAGTTCAACACATGGCAATGAACTTGTCAGCTTTTCTCATTTTATGATTTGTTGGGTTTCTTTCATTTCCAGCTGAGGCAGCGGTGAGGAAGTATCAGTTTGATGTATGCATGTACATATGCTTTAGTAATATTGATATAAAAACGTTCTTTTTAAGATGAATTTCATGACATTTATTATTTGATGTAAATGTAAGTAATGTCTGAGCTTCTTCTACTTATGATGGAAAGTTTTTTAAAATTTTCTATCAATCAATTAATCAAATTATTGCTGCAAAGTGATTGATGAAAAATTAATTTTTCAAGCAAGTAATCAATTTAAAGGAATGATTGAAGGAAAAAAAAATTGACAAATATATATATAGATATATATAATACATATTTTTCCTAATCACTACAACTAGGATTTAAAACCATATATATAATTTTTATATATTTTCTCTCTCTACACACAGCAGCCAACTCTCCTCCTTGAAAATTCTTACACACTATTCAAAAATTTTTTCTACATTAATAGAATTGAACCCTCAACTATAACAACATAGGAGAACAAGGTTTATTTTGAAGGTATTTGGGAATCAAGTAGGTTTTCTTTTTTTTCCCCTCATCTCAAATTCATGATTTGGTTCTAGGATTACTAAGACCTGATTTGGTTCATAGGTTTTTGCACAAGAGTGTGTTAGACTAGATTTTTGGATTCAAACATAATAGTCGAGGTGAGAATTTTTCTATTGGGTTATACTTAATGGAA
Source organism: Dimocarpus longan (assembly GCA_022984855.1). Classification (NCBI taxonomy): domain Eukaryota; kingdom Viridiplantae; phylum Streptophyta; class Magnoliopsida; order Sapindales; family Sapindaceae; genus Dimocarpus; species Dimocarpus longan. The sequence goes on from CM041026.1 coordinate 5,116,730, forward strand.
AATTCTAAAAATTTATGTGATGAAATTGATATGTCTACTGCTTATATACTATATTTTATAATTTTCTATTAGACGTATTAAGAGATATAAAGTTCAAATTAGGTTGTGGTCAGAACCAAAATTTGCATGTCAGATTTCTTTGTCTTTAAGTTTTTGATGTTTTTAAGCATGCTAATGAACATTTATTTGTAGGTTACCCTATATGTCTTCTATTAACATATAAAATTTTGTGATTTTTAGGTGATTATGAAATTTATTAAAATTTCTAGAGTGCATTATGGTCAGAATTAAGTTTTTTGAACAGATTTCAATAGGTTAAAATAAATAAATGTTTTACCCATGCTAGCCATTCCCGTTTAATTTAAAATTTTTACTAAGGTTGATTAATGTTTCTAAAATATCCATGTAAAATTTTTAAGTTGATTGGACATCTAGAGAATTAAATAAAAATATAAGATTAAGGACAGGTCTGATTGTGAATGTTAGACACTTAAGACAAAATTTTAGATTTAGAGTGAGGGACTGTTTTGATCTTTATGAATGCTCTTTTGCTGTTGTTTTCGTGACAATTTTTTCACTCATAATCGTATAGGGCTTTATTAATTTTTGGAGATATAGAAATAAATTGATTCAGATTGTTTCAAGCTTGTAAATTTTTCATGACACGTACAATGTTTGTTTTCAAGTAACAAATTTAGTTTTTATAATTGAATGTTTTCTATTTTAATTGTTGTCATTTAATCTTAAGCAAAACATATTTTATACTCTAATTATTTTTTAAAAATGTTTTCAACAAATATATCTTAACCAATCAACAAAATACAAGTTAAACTTTCACTAAATACTAGATTTTATGAAAATATATGCAAAAGTTTGTTTAAGCTAATATGAAATTAATATTGCATATTTTCAATTTATTTTATTCTCAAAGTTTGTTAAAAATGAAATTATATTGAGATTGTGATTTCGAAAATTGTTTATTTATATGAACTATCATAAAATGTCTTTGATCAATATCCATAGTATCGCTATTGTTATTATTGTTCTTGCTAGGTTATTGTATGTAATCTACCGTAACCATTACCGAGCCACACGTATAAATGTTGTATATCATTATTGAGTCACATGGGAAAATGTGGCATACCGTTACCGTAGGCATTACATAACATAAGCTATTGGTTTTTATTTAATAAATGTTAATAGTAAATGTTTATAACTATAATATGTATTTATTTTATATGATTCATTAATTGAAAATACTACAAATGTTTTACAATTTTTAATGCCATATTGTAACACCCTAGATTCCAAATCAAGGAATTTAAAATGTTACTTGATAAAACCTAAATTACAAAGTGTACTTTATTCAATCAAATGATTAAAGTCAAACTATACCTAATAAAATATTCTAACAATAACAAAAACCAACTATAATTCAATCCTTACATAATTCGAAACTAAATAACAAAAAGAAAATTGCAATAATTATCATCAAAGCTTCATGTTTGGGTGAAATCGAAATTCTAAACACTCAATGTTCATAATTTATTTTTGCTTTGCAAAATGGAGGGGAGAAAGGTGTCATCAACTTAATAAGTAAATTCAACATGATATTAGAAAACTGTAAAACATTTACAGTATTTTCAATTAATGAATCTTATAAAACAAATACATATTATAGTTGTAAACATTTAACATTAACATTGATTAAATAATAATAAAAAAAAGCCAGTAACTCATGTCAGGTCATGTTTATATTAATGGTAACAGTATACTATATTTACCCATGTAACTCAATAATGGTAGATGTACACATAATAGCCCAACTGAGACAAACTTTTGTATATTTTTTGATAAAACCTAGTATCTAGTGAAAACTTAACTTTTGCATGTATTTATAAATGATTGTTCAAAATATATTTGTCAAAAAAAATTTTAGGAAATAATAATTAAAGTGTAAAATATGTTTTGTTTAAGATACAACGTCAACAAATAAAATAGAACACATTTTATATAAAGGTTAAATTCATTACAAGAAAACAAACATAATACATGTTGCGAACAATTTACTTATCTAGAATAATCCGAACCAACTTATTTTTATCTCCAAAAATCCATGAAGCCCTATACAATTATAAGTGAAAAATTGTCAGAAAAACAACACTAAAATCTACTTTGAGTGTCTAACATTCCTATTCAAACCTATCCTAATTCTTGTATTTTTATTTACTTCTAGTTAAGAGAAGTGAGGCCATATTATTTGTATATGGCGGTGGAGCCACATTTGTTGACTTGGTAAAGTAAATCATGAAGATGGTAAAGCATGAATTATTTGTATATGGCAATGGAGCCATATTTGTTGACTTGGTGAAGTAAAACACGAAGATTTATAAATTAAAGAAGCAATTGATACCGCCATCATTAATTACTTAACCACCATTGTCTCAACTATCTATTTGACAAATTGATTTGCATCTCCACATATTGCCTATGAATAGGCAATTACATTTTGTAATCACATATCACATATCCCATATCTCAAATCTCAATTGTATATTTGAAAGTTCTATTTTTCCTAATTCTCTTCTAAAATTTCAAAGAGACGTTGTATTATAGTTGATGGTTTAATAAAATTCTTCTAGTCTTGGTCTGTAGATGTTTCCCTTATATTGAAGGTTTTATCATATAAATTTTGTGTCCTCTAATTTTATTTATTTCTTCCATTTTCTTTTAGCATTATTCTCGATTTCAGGTTTATGCTAAGATTAGAATAACATTATATAGTCATAACAGTGGTATCAGAGCTATAGGTTTTTTAGAAAATTCTGAGTATGCTCTGTGGTTGCAGCATTGTCTGATCTTCCACATCAGAAAATAATTGTTCTTGGTTAGTGAATACAAGTGTGGTGATATAAGAGTGCATGTCTAGAAAATGTTCTGACTAGGAAACACCTAGTATTTAAGCATGTCCATTATGACCTAGGTCTCTTTCTTGGAAACTTACTTAGGTCAATATTCATAGATGCATGTACTATTATGGAATATGGGTACTATTGACGATACTATTTTTATCCCAACATAAATCTGAAATTGAGAATAATATTAAAAGAAAACTGAAGAAATAAATAAAAATATTAGACATGAGATTCACATGGTAAAACTGTCAATGTGAGGAAAATATCCATAAACCAAGACTACAAAAATTTTATTAAACCAACAATTATAATACAACTATAATACTCTTTCCCGAGGTTATTATTGTACATATGTATGGAATGATGAGATGTACTAATGTACCCTTGTTGGTGAAATAATAAAAGAATTTTTTTAGTGTTTGGTAGTGAAATTAATATTTATATAATTTTTGGAAAAAGTGGGAATAAATTTAAATTGTAAAAAGTTGAAGGGCAAGTGAAAAAATAAAAGATTTTTATAGAAAGAGTGGCAAATTGTAATTAAAAGGAAATGACAAGGACATTTGAGGAAAAGTGAAGAATTATCTAAAATGTGGTAGAGTTGTAATTTCAAGGAACTTTAAGGGTAAAGGTGAAACTTGATCCATGCCCATAAATACGAGTGGTGAGTGTGTGTCGGTGAGAGTGGAGAGAAAAACTGAAGAAAAATCTAGAGATGAGAGAGAGAGAGAGAGACTGTCAGTAGAGTAAGAGAGGCAGAAGAGAGCAGCGCCGGCCCGAGCTGATTTTTGCTGTCTTTTGTAAGAGAAATAGAGTTGTAGAAGGGAGAAAAACCAGTTTAGAAGGATTTTTAAGCAAGATCGAGCAAAATCAATAGGTAAAATTAAGTTTTTATAGTTGTATTTTGGTGATAAATCGGTCAAGTAGTCCATGAACTTACACCAATTATTTGTGAGATTTTTATTCCTAGAACTAGAGATTTGAAGTGATTAAATTGTTGTTCAAGATGTTAAAGTCCTGCTGCAAATCTATTCTATTGAGATTTGGTAATATGTTGTTGTGTCTAGGCTGTGAGAATGTTGAGATTGGAGTATGTTGATCTGGGTGTGAGTAGAAATCTGAAAAAAGGAGTTGTCAGAGTCAATTCGCGTGAGTAAGGCTGGAGCGAGCTAATGCTCGTAGCCCTTGTTTCAATGCCTATGAAGTTGGGTTAAAGTAAGGACTCGTGAGGTGAGCTTGGATGACTACCTCTAGATCATTGTCAGTGCTAGTCGAGTTGGCCTGAGACGCGAGCTCATAGGAAGTGAGTTGAGCAATGCCCCAACCCACTATAGTGCCTGTCCAAGATGGACTAAGGTAGTAGCTTATAAGGGCAAGCTGGTTAAGGGTAGCAGTCGTAAGGAGCAAGCTGGGCTGTGTATGTGAATTGAGTTGAGTTGGAAGGTAATAGCTCGTTAAAAAGGGGTAAACTCAGCGAGTTCGCTTAGATAGGAAATGTCTTCAATCAGGACTGAGTTGAGTGAAGTAAGAGCTCGTATGGGGCGAGCTAAATGCGATTTGGGAGGAGCTCACAGTTCGAGCTGAATAGGACAGAGCAGTCCGTTACAGCTCAAGTGAGGTAAAGATGATAAAGCTGAATTTGGAATTGAAAGAACCTGCAAGCTAAATTAAGATTTCCTTTTTATGGCTAGTGTAAGTGCAGCGGCGAGCTAAGGAGGTCGCTGAAGCAAGAGTGATTCAAGTAAATTGGGAAACAAGTTGTGAGTGTGAAAATATTTTTTTTAAATACTTTTTAGTTTATTTAATAGATTTTTATTTTCATTATTTATTCTTTTAGCTTATAAATGATTTATGTTTTATCATGAAAGAAAATAGTTATTTATATATTGGTATGCAATATCTATGTTTTCTTTTATAGCATGAAAGAGAAATTTATTGAATTATAGAAAAAGAAAAAGATTTTCAAACCTAGTGGACGGCCCAAACTTTTGTAGATAGATTTTCTAACTATAGACCTGACTGGTGGACCCCACCGCGTATGACAAGTGTTAGAAGGGCATATCCTACTAACATAGGGGGGATCGAGTCTATCGTATATGTCGAGTCATCCTTTACACTTGTGGGGTATTATCTCGTTACACGGTATGCGATGATAGTTCTGCTAAGTGGTGACAGGATGTTTTTGTAACTTTGTCACGGTAAGCGATGCTAGCCTTTGCGCCACATGGACTCTCTACATTGAGCGGAGCTGGTCTGGCCACTCATGTGATTGTAGCTTCCTTTGGGTTTCCATTGGAGCATTTTAGAAAAAAAAACACACCATTAAAAGCATATTTTTTTTTAAAAAAATGTTTTAGAAACATTTTGAGAAATAAAATTATTTTTAAAGATAAATTGTTTTCAAAATATTTTCGAGAGGTAATTTTATAAAAATCATTTAAAAGACATAAATGCATCAACATTCATTGAGCTTTTGTAGCTCATAATGTTTTTGATTTTATGTTTCAAAAACCTCCCTAGGTGTAGAAATAGGTGATCAGGTTACCAGTTCGCCTCGTTCAGATTAGGTTGGCTAGACGATCGACGCTGCTACACAACTTCTTTTGTAATATTCTAATATTGATATTTATCTCATGCTTGTGCATGTTTTATTTGTGAACACTTTTGAAGAGCTTTTACATTAACACGATGCGTGCATGTTTATATACTCGCATATTTATGATAATAGTTTTAAATTATATATTATTTTATCCGATACAAATTTAAAATGAAATTTTAAAATGTATGATTTTATATGATTAGAATTAAATAAATAGTCATGGGTTCGTTCCACGATATCCTTTTGAGTCTTGTTAGTTAGACTTAATAAGGATTATGAGTTAAGTTGAGCAAGGTAGGAGCTCGTATGGGATGAGCTGAGCGAGTTGGGGGTGCGATCTCGCAACTTGAGCTGGACTAATAGTAAGCAGTCCATGGCAACCTAGGTGAAAGTAAAGCTATATCAATAGTGGAATTTATTTGGAATTTAAATGTTCTATGAGCTAAGTGGAAAGCTCATTTGTGATTAAGTATAGGTGAAGAGGCAAGCAAAGCAGGTCGTTAAAGCAGGAGCTAAAGTAATTCAAGTAGATTGGGAAGCAAACAGTGAGTGTGCAAATATTTTTATTAAATGATTTTAGTTTACTTGCAAATATATTTCATAGCTTTTCATTTCTTAGCTTATAAACATCTTTATATTTTAGCATGAGAATTAAATAGATTATTTACATATGGTATGCAACCTATGTGATTTTTTTTTTTATAGTAAGAAAAAGAAATAAATTTAAATTAAAAAAATAAAAGTTTTCAAACATAGTGAATAGTCCGAGCATTTATAAATAGACATTATAATATAGACCCGGTTAGTATACCTCGCAGTGTATGACAAATGTTAGGAGGGTTAATCTTACTAACATCGGGAGTCTGTCATGTCTATCAATCGCCCTCTACGCTTGTGGGGTATTATCTCGATGCACTGTGAGCGATAATAATTCCACCACATGTATAGGAGATACTTTTGTAGCTTTATCACGGTGAGCGATATTAGTTTTTACGCCATGTGACCCCCCACACTGAGCGGAGCTGGTTTGACCGCTCATGTTGTTATAACTTCATTTGGGTGCCATTTGAGCTTTTCTAAAAAAACAAAGCATACTATTAAAATCAAGTTTTAGAAAGAAAATATTTTAGAAATACTTCAAAAAATACAAAACATTTTAGTTTTATAAAATTTCATAAAAATATAAGCTTTTAGAATTAAAGTTATTTTTAAAGAAAAATGTTTTCAAGAGGTAAATTTTCAAAAGACCATTTTAAATATAAAAATATCCATACTCATTAAGCTTTTATAGCTCATAATGTTTTTGGTTTTATGTTTCAAAACCTCTCAAGTGCAGGGACAAGTGATCCACATATCAGAGTGCCACGTCCAGATTAGGTGGGTCTTACAACCAACGACGTTGCTTAATCTTTTCATGTAAAACTTACGATTCAAACTTTAATCATGTAACTTACATATTTTCGGATTTATGAATAAATATTGTAAAACTTTTCAAGGATGCATGCATGTTTATATATTCACATGATTAGGATAATATTTTTTTTTCATGTTTATTATTCGATGCAAAGTATGAAATGAAATTTTAAAATTGTATAATTTTATACGTTTAGAATTTAATAAATAGTTACCGGTTCGCTCAATGGTATCCTTTTGGGTATTATTAGCTAGATCTCAGAAGGGTCTCGTAGGGTGTCCGGCAGGATCGTTGGATTCATTAGAGGGAATCCGGGTCGAGTCTTGTCAATTTGGTATCAGAGCCGAAGTTTTAAATGATTTTGAAATAAAGTTAGCAAAACTACCGTTTTTGAAAAAGTTTGCTCCAAAGTTATGCGTTTACGACTAATATATTTTTATTTCATGCCTCACATGATTTTACCCTGAATGAAATTTTTCAGAATCATGCGTCGTCGAGGTCGTCCATCCACTAGGAAAGCAACGACTGAGATACTCGCATTAAGGGAGGGATGCTTTGACGAGTCTATCAATGTGCTTGTAGATCCAGCCGGACCTTCACGACCTATGGAGCTCGTCTGTGGGAATGTAGATGTAAAGCGACTGGCTCGAGTTTTGGCAACGACACTTCATCAATTGCAGGAGTCGGGAGTTTCCATCGAACATGTAATGCCCCGATAATTATTTCCGTCCGATTTATATTTGTTGATTTAATAAGTAATTTATTAAATGGAAACAAATTTGAATTTTATGAAATTCGCGCGGTGGTAAAATGTTTTGATTGTTAATTAGTAAAATTTAATATTTTCGAAAACGTTTTTGCCCCGTAAAGAATTATTTTTGAGTTTAAATAAACTAAATAGCAGAATGGAAAAGTTAGGATAGTGTAATTAGATTGTATTATAGAGAATAATTTTTGGATTAAATAAATGATTTATTATATAATTATTAATATTATTATGATTATTGTTATTATTATTATTTTTCATTAAAATAAGTTATGTATTTGTGGATAAAATAAGGTTATGAATAAATTTGAATAAGTTAGTGGAAGAGTGGGGTGTCAAAAATGTCAAATGGGATGTTAGTATACGAGCAGGGGTGTAAGTGAAAAAATTAAAAAGTTTTGGGGTCAATTTATAAATATCAAAAATTTTGGGGCAAAAACATAATTATGAAAAGTTAATTATTATAAAAACTGGCTGATTCCAGATTTTTCAGTCGGTGTTTTCTGCTTCAGCTTCAGCCGGTTCTCTCCTCTTCTCTGCTGCCGCCGTGAGTTTCTTTTTCAATTTTCTTCATTTTGTTTTATTTTATTTTTCAATTAATCCCTTTAATCTCTTAATTTTTCCATGATCTACCTATTTCTAAGTTTAAAATTCCTAAAACCCATCTATTTGTTAAGTTTAATTTCGGATTTAATGGGATTTAATTAAATAAATGGGTATGGGTGTGTGATTTTAGGTTTAATTATGTTTAAAAGTGTGATAAATACATCCATAGACATGTATTTGAAATTATTTTAGGAGTTTGAATTATTAAGTTGATATTATTATTTATTTTTGGTTATTTTTGAACTCTAAGGTGAGGATTGGTATGCGTGATGCCTTGGGGAAGGCTAGGGAGGCGTAAAAACCTCCCATTGGGTGAGTGAAAAATTATTGGAAAGCCCAAATAGGTTGGTGTACACTTATTCTTAAACTGTTAATTTTATTAGTTTTGAATAATTATATATATAACCTCCTGAAACTTGTTTTTATTATTTATTTGAGATATTAAATAGTTTTAAATGTTATTTGGATGTTAATTGTATGTTCCTGGATGAATTATTTGATGAAAAACGAATTCGAAAAATAATTTCGAAAATAATATACCCTATGGTCGAAATTAATGTGTAGCGTACTCTAGGGGTAATTTTTTCATTCTATACCATCTGTATATTATTAGAATGATGTTTGAATGATTGATGGTTAAAAACAAAGAAATTTAACCAATAGATTTAAATAAGTATTCATATATATATATGAGATTTAAATTTTGTTGTGTTTTGAAGTGCGAGTCTGATAAATTATTCTGAAAAATTGTTTAAATATAATTTGAATGAATTTTGAATGTAAACGAAAAAGAAAGCGAAATGAAACGGAAAGAAATGAATAAGTTGAGTACCTTGACCGAATATATATATATCGGAATAAAGGTATGAATATCTGAAAAAGAGTTGATGGATTAATTGAATATATAATTGTGTTTTATATCGTTTATATTGATAATTCTCAAATATGAGAAAAATCATGGATGAAATTGTGTTTGTTGGTGTTTAAATGAAATTTTTATTAAAAGATAAAAGTTGTATATATATGTGAAGATTTTTAGTGATTAATAAATAAATTATAAGGGCCCGCGTAAATCTATTCACCGGTAGGTGGGGATTGGTAGTTGGCTAGCCAATAGGGTGATTTTTAGCAGTACTGCACCGTTATGATTGCTTATAGACGTTGTATGACGGACTTTGAGAGGCACCGCGTGTCCGGTCCTGAAACGGAAACAGATTGTGATATGCAACCTGGTGGATAAACACCGAGCGGCCGTTGCCGAGGTTGTCGTTTAGTCTGGCTGATGCCAGTAAACCCGTTACCGATCCATGGTATCGTGATAGAATTTTACAAAGGGCTCTAATTAAAGAAAAATGGTAGAATCGCAAATATATTTGATAAATGTTAATTGATAAAGTAAAATGTGCGAAATATGTTGAAAAGAGAAATGATATGAGAAAAAAAAGGGCATTATCGTAATTAGATATGACAAGTAAGATTTGACATGATGAATGTTGATATTTTATTTATTAATTGACATAATGCCATGAACTGTACGATTGGTTAAAATTTTTAAAAGATTAGTTAATGTATTACGAATATATCGTTAAAATTCGTATATTGTGTTTTGGTTTCTAATTAATGATAACGTATTATTTTCGGAAATACAGTGATGATTATAATATAGAAATTGAGTTGAAAGGATATATTGTAGGTGTGGTTGACAATGGATCTTTGAAAAAGTTTATGTGAATTGTAGTTTATATAGATTTAGGTTTGATATATATATATATATATATATATATGTTTTCGAAAAACTAATTGTTATATATATTTCGCTTGATTTCATTATTGTAAAATTTAAGTTGAGTTACCGTGTTAAACATGATTGAAATGAAATGGATTATGTTATAAAATAAATATTTAAAGATTATGAAATCTGAATTTATAACTTAAGTTTTGGGTAAAAAGGGAAAATCATTTATGATGATAATCTGATTTAAAATCGAAAAGAAATGAGTTATGTATCTCACGAATTGTGTTTTAGAAATATATATATATATATAGTAAAATATGGTGAACGTTTTATTTTATTATTTTTTTGAACTTTCTAATATTGTCGAAAGATTTTGTGAAATTATGTTATAGGGTAATAAAGTTTTATGATTTTTAAATTACGTGTACACCCACTAAGTAGAAATACTTAGCGCGTTGGAATTTCCACGCGCAGGTAATCGAATTTGGGCTTATTATTGAGACAAAGACGAAGCTCCTGCAGATACTCTACGAGTCACATCCCGACATAAATTTTTGAGTAATATCCATTTTGCATCATATGTATATATGTATAGGCACCATCATGTATGTGTATAAGTTTCTAAATTTAAAAAGTTTTTAAAGTACAATTTGTATTAAAGTTTTAAATAATTTGTAAGTTATGTATATTATTTGATAATTATGTAGTGAAAAGTTTTATGGTGATGGATTTTAAATTTTGATTAAATATTGATTTTTAATTGGTTGCGTGTTGAAGTGATTTCTGGATTTTGGAATCGGACGGGAGGTCCGAATTGGAGTTGAGGAATAAATTTTATAGAAGTGTTATATTTTTTTTCTTTACAGGTTAAATTTTGAATTTTAAAAAAAAAAAACAGAGGAGACTCTGACGAATTTTCTAAAAACTATATATGAGAAAATGATATTAAATTTTTTTATGTTGTAAAACTTTTAGTGGTGATTCCATTTCTTTTAAATGAGAAATTTTCAAACAAATGAATAAATGAATTTTTAGTTCGGAACCGTAACGCTCTTCGCCTCGAATCTCGCGTCGACGAAAAATCGAGGTAAGGGGTGTTACAGAACACGCTCGAAAATTAGGCGCTAGGTCTTACGATAGGACCAGAGATCTGGAGAGTGCGTTGTCTTGGTTAGAGACTAGTGAAGAGATTTTTTAAGTGATGGGTTGCTTGAAAGACAAAATGGTAGCATTCTCCACCTTCTTGCTCAAGGATGGAACCAAGGATTAGTGGAAAGCGCTGTAAAGGTGGAACCCAGTTGGAGTACCCTGGACTCTATTTAAGCAGGAATTCATGAATAAATTCCACCCGAAGAGTTACTAGGACGTAAGAATTAAAGAATTCTTTAGGTTGGAATAAGGAAACCTTTCAGTGGCAAACTGCGAAAGGAGATTTTCGAAGATGGTTCGTGTCGTGCCATTTATAGCGGATAATGAGAAATAGAAGACCAAAAGGTTCGCAGCAAGTTTGAACTTGAAGATCAGCGCCTACGTTGCTTTAGCAGTTCACTGGTAGTATGGAGAGCTAGTAAAGGCTGTAATTAGAGTGGAAAGAAGTATAGAGGTCATACTTAGACCCAAGCAACAAACGTAGAAACGCGGATGGACAAGAGGCTTTTTAGGAGCACCGAACAAGTTCATCAGGAGTATGAAGTCATTTGTTGGATCTGGTAGTCGAAGATCGAGCCAAGGGTCGCAGTCAAGTTAAAGCTCCATGAGGCAATCAGTCGGATCCGAGAGCAATAATAAGACTTAGAAAAATTGACCTGTGTGTTAGATGTGCGGAAGGATGCATCTGGGCGAGTGTTTTAGAGGTAGTACCGGATGTTACAGATGCGGACAAGAGGGCTATTTCATGAAGGATTGCCCGTACACAGCTTCAGCTTTCAGGCTAGAGACCAAGACTGCAGCACCAGGGCAGCTAAGTGAAGGTCGGGGACCAGAGCAAAGAAGTTCCCAAGCTAGAGGAGTCACTAATTCTAGCCAGTCGAGCAGAGCATCATGCAAGGGTGTACCGTCTAGAGGCCAGTAAGGTAGACCCCGTGCTTAAGCCAAAGTGTTCGCAGTGACTCAGCAAGATGCAGATGCCACCCCTGAGGTCGTGACAGGTATTATTTCAATTTTTGATCGCGATGGATATGCATTAATAGACCTTGGGGCTACGCATTCCTTTGTGTTTAGGAATTTTGTTAAGATAATTGGTATTGAACCGAAACGCCTAGGGTATAATATGATAGTGTCCACCCTTATAAGGGATTCCCTTCGGGTGAAGAAAGCATTCGGGGGTATTATAGTTGTAATTGAGGGTGGAGAATTTTCAACAAACCTGATTGTATTGGACATCCATGACTTCGATGTCATATTAGGAATGGATTGGTTATCTGTACATCATGCCTCAATGGATTGCTTCCGAAAGGAAGATAGATTGTCCAGAGCATGATAGCCTGATTTTATTTTTCGTGGAGTATGGAAATTGTTTTCTTTTAGTATTATATCAATAATGAAGGCTAACCAAGTGCTTAGGAAGTCGTGTCAGGGATATCTAGCTTATGCAGTGGAGGCAAGAAATGATTGGATAAGATTAGAATATATCCCTATGGTCAGAGATTTTTCAAATGTGTTCCTAGAGGACCTTCCAAGTTTGCCTCCGGACCGAGAGATGGAATTTGAGATAGATTTGATTCTGGGAATTGAGTTGATTTCTATCGCCCTATACCGAATGGCTCCAATCGAGTTGAAAGAGCTCAAAGTGCAGATGGAAGAATTACTAGACAAGGGTTTTGAAAGACCTAGTCATTCGCTATGAAGGGCTCCAGTTTTGTTTGTCAAGAAGAAAAATGGGAGCTTAAGATTGTGCATAAATTATAAACAGCTGAATAAGGTGACCATTCGGAATCGGTACCCGCTCCCAAGAATTGATGACCTATTCAATCAACTGCAATGAACCAGAGTTTATTCGAAGATCGACCTGAGGTCAAGATACCATCAGTTGAGGATTCAAGAAGAAGATGTTCCGAAGATTGCCCTCAAGAGCAAATACGGGCATTATGGGTTCCTAGTCATGCCTTTTGGACTGAAAAATGCCTCAACAACTTTCATGGATCTAATAAACAGGATCTTTAGGCCGTATCTGAATCGTTTCGTAATAATGTTTATTGATGACATTTTGGTGTATTCGAGCATTTATGAGGGACGTACATAGCATATATGGATAGTATTACAGATCCTACGAGAGCATCAACTATATGCAAAATTTAGCATGTGCTAATTTTAGCTAAACATTATTGCTTTCTTGGGTCATGTAATATCAGTGGAAGGGATAAGTGTAGATCCCCAAAAGATAGAAGAGATAACAAGCTAGAGACCGCCCACCAATGTTTCAGAGGTTTGAAGTTTATTCGGATTGGTAGGTTACTATAGGAAGTTCGTAGAGGGGTTTTCAAGGATAGCAGTCCTATTGACCAGATTAACTAGAAAGGAAAAGATATTCGAATGGCCAGAAGTCTGCCAACAGAGTTTTAACGAGCTAAAAAGAAGATTGATATCAGCTCCAATGTTGACGTTACCAATGGGATATGACGATTTTACTGTAGCCAGTGATACCTCAAGGTAGGGTTTGGGGTGTGTTCTGATGCAAAATAGTAAAGTTGTAGCATATGCTTCCATGCAGCTGAAGAAGCACGAATAGAACTACGTTACCTATGATCTAGAACTTGCAGCAGTAGTATTTGCATTGAAGATTTGAAGGCATTACTTGTACGGTGTCTCTTATCAGATATTCACAGATCATAAGAGTTTGCAATATTTGCTCATATAGAAGGAGCTTAACATAAGGTGGAGGAGATGGTTGGAGTTGATCAAGGATTACGATTGTACAATCGAGTATCACCTCAAAAAAGCCAATGTAGTGGCAGATGAATTAAGCAGACGACCTGCGAGTTCTCTAGCTTATTTAAAGATAGTATATCTTCCATTTCTTATGGAACTGAGGTCGTTGGGAGTTGAGTTGGGCATAGCAGACTCAAGGGTATTGTTAACTACCTTTCATGTTCGCCTCATTTTAGTAGATCAGATAAGGAAACTGCAATGGCAAGATCCATAATTGGTAAGGTTAAGCTAAGAAGTTAAAGTGGGGCAGAGGATAGATTTTATGATCAAAGAAGATGGTATATTGATGTTAGGTCGACGGTTATACGTGCCAAATGTAAGTGAACTGAAAAAGGAAATTATTGAAGAAGCTCATTCTTTAGCATATGCTATACATTTGGGTAGCACGAAGATGTACCGTATCTGAAAGAGCATTATTCGTGGAAAGGAATAAAGAGAAAAGTTACAGAATTTGTATCCCAATGTCTCATCTGTCTACAAGTTCAAACAGAACATCAGAAACCGATAGATTACTGCAGCCACTCTCTATCCCAGAATGGAAATATGAGCATGTTACCATGGACTTTGTTGTAAGGTTTCTGTGCACTCAGAGGGGGCATGATGCTATATGGGTGGTAATAGATAGACTGACTAAATTCACCCATTTCTTATTGATTATAAGTAGTTACTCCCTCAGTAAGTTAGTGTAGCTCTACATAGAAAAGATAGTCAAACTCCATAGTACGCCCGTTTCGATCGTATTAGATTGGGATCCCAGATTTACTTTGAGGTTTTGGCCCGAGTGAAGAAAGCTTTAAGTACTCAGCTAAGTTTCAGCATGGCCTTTCACCCTCAGATGGATGGACAGTTAGAGAGAACAATCCAGACACTAGAAGATATGCTCTGAGCATGTGTCTTTAAATTCAAAGGGAGTTGGGATACGTACCTACCATTTATGGAGTTCGTGTACAATAATAGTTATCAATGTAGCATTAGTATGGAGCCTTATGAAGCATTATATGGAAAAAAGTGTAAAACTTAAGCGTGTTGGGACGAGGTAGGTGAGAGGAAATTGATAAGTTTCGAGCTCATCCAGATTACTACGGAGAAGATTAAGATTATTAAAGACAAGCTTAAAGTGACGAGTGACAAACAGAAGAGATAGCGGATAACCGTCGTAGGGACCTTGAGTTCGAAGTCGGCGATAGAGTATTCCTCAAATATCCCCTTAGAAAAGCGTGCTTAGATTTGTAAAACGTGGTAAACTAAGTCTGCACTATATCTAGCCATATGAGATCGTGGAAAGAGTGGGACCCGTAGCGTACAGGTTAGAGCTCCTACCGCAGCTGAGTAAAATTCATGATGTATTTCATATATTCATGCTCTGCAAGTATAATCCAGATCCCTCCCACATACTTAGGGAACAATTGGTAGAGTTTAAAAGGAACTTAACGTATGAAGAAGAATCGGTGCAAATTTTAGATTGTATAGAGCAAGTCCTGTGAAATAAAGTTATTCCCTTAGTAAAAGTATTATGGAGGAATCGCGAATTAGAATAGGCCACTTGGGAGCATGAAGATCATATGTATTAGAGATATCTCTATCTTTTTCAGTTTGACATATAAATTTCGAGGACAAAATTATTATAAGGGGAGAAATGTAATACCCTCCCCGATGTTATTACTGTACATATATACGAAAGGATGTAATGTACTAATATATCTTCACTGGTGAAATAATAAAAAGGATTTTTAAGTGTTTAGTAGATAAATTTAATATTTGTAAATTTTTGGAAGAAGTGGCAATAAATTTAAATTTATAAAAAGTTGAGGGGCAATTGGTAAAAATAGAAGATTTTTATAATAATGACAAAATTGTAATTAAAGGGAAAGGATAATGACAAGGACATTTAGGAAATAGAGAATTCTTTAGAATGTGGTGATGTTATAATTATAAGAAAATTTAAGGGACGAGTTTGACCCACGCCTATAAATAGGCGTTTGTGGTGTGAGTTGGTGAAAAGAGAGAAAAAGATAGTGACGAGAGAGTTGGAGAAAAATCTAGAGAAAAGGAGAAAGAGAGAGCAGCTATCTGCCAGAGCAAATGGGAGGCAAGAAATGCTGCCGGCCGACCTGGCTTCTGCTGCTTGTGAAGGAAATCTGATCGGGCTAAAATTATACACGATTATATATTCTTAACCTATACTCTTGTGATGAAAACTCAAGTAAAATAGGGGTGTTCTAATGTTTTCTGAGTGTTTTGTGCAGAAATTGAATGCAGGAACTGAACTGTAAATTTTTGGGGTAAAAGTATAATTTTTGAAAGTTTAGGGATAAAGTATAATTTTTAAAACTTGAGGGGTATTTTTATAATTTTACCTGCAGGTCATAGCTGCTGACTGATTTTCAGCAACCCAAACCAGCAGCTGGCTGTTGGAATTATACACAAGCTTGTGGCTTGCGTCAATGGGCTACGTGTTTTGTTTTTGCGCGTAAACGACGTGCAAGCCAGCGTGAAGTGGTCTAAACATGCGTTGCAAAATTTCCTTGCATATTTCACGGGTGGAGAATCACCAAGAATGTTTCAGTTGATTTGTTGAAGGCAGTTTGGGCAAGTGATCAAAGTATCGAAGAAAGTTTCAAGCGGTCTTGCAGACGATCTTTAAATTAATTTGGTGAGCAGTCAAAGCAGGGATTCGAACAGTCAGTATATAATATTAACAGAGAGCATTTTGGAAGATTTTTGGAAGGAAGCTTTCATTGGCAATTGACAGAGAATCAAGGAAAAATATAAGGGAAGTCAACCGGTGCTCTCAATATCTCCCTTCTTATATAAATTCATTATTTCGGAAAACAGAAAGGGGGGACGAGTCGGCTGAGAAAAAGAGTAGGGTTTGAAGGAGACTTTTCGGCTGAGAAAAGGTTTAGGTTTTTTTTCATTGATCATTTTCTTTTGGACAGTAGCAGAAAGGGTTTGAAGAAAGTGGAGTCTCAGAACGATCTCAACATTGTCAGAATTCAAAGCACTCAAGAATATTCAATTTCAGGAGGAAGCGACATCTCAGAGAACAACACAGTGACTATTTCATCTTTTTAGTTATTTGTTCAATGTTGATTATTGTTAATTCAATTTTATAAGCTGTGTTATTCAACTTTATGTCGAACTAATTTTAATTTCTAAGGCTACAACATAGCCGATTTATTTCATCGCCTATTCAATGAGTTTTTGGGTTAATTGATTATTATTTTCTTTTATATTTGTATTATATTCTATTAGAACTTAATGCTGTCAATCAAATAAGGCCTGTTAATTGACAGATCTTGTGACTATGATGCGCTTGACGAAGGTATCATGTGTTAGACGACAATAGAATAGCATAATCTATATAGGATAGACATATACCTATAGGATTGTGTAATCATTTGTGGGTAATTGAAACTTAATGAGTTCGGATTAATTTAATCTATATAGACATATAATAGATTAATTACTCTGGATAATTTTACCTGACTGTTCGAAAGAGGCTGGTAATTGATTTAGAACTTTACTCGATTAATTACAATATAAAAATAATTACTTTTGTGAGAATAAAATGAGAATAGATTGATGAAATAAAAATGTGAAATTGTGCCTTAGATCTGCTAATCTGCTGTTAGTTCCATCATTTAATTTGGTTGTTTGAATAATTTTTACTTTTTATCTTGTCATTATATTTTTATTCACCTTTGTTTGAGTTTTGATAGTTTGAATAAAATTATCTCAATCAATTTTGGTAATTGAAACGTTAAATTTAGCAATTGTCCCTGTGAGAACGACCTTGATTTGCCATTATATTACATTGTGACCGTGTATACTTGCACGTGACCTATTGTAATTAGTGCATTAGGAATTTACCCATCAAGTTTTTGGCGCCGTTGTCGGGGACAACGTGCTGTTTTATAGTATCAATATCAATACTAGTTGAAACAATCTTACTTCAGATAATTTTATTTTGCATTTTTTATGCGAAGGTCTAAAAGCGTTGAGTTATTGTCATTCGATAGTGAAATTGAGAGAACAGTTCGTGGAATAAGAAAAGCTAGGCGTTTGGCGAAACATAAAGTAAAAATGGGGGATAATCAAGCACATCCCGAGGGTTCCAAACCTCTCAGAGATTATTCTATACCAACCGTGGAAGTGATTCATCAAAGCATTTGTAGACTAGCCATTCAAGCGAACAATTTTGAGATCAAATCAGTAACCATTCAAATGGTTTAATCAGCAGTGCAATTTTGCGGTTTACTCAATGAAGATCCAAATGAGCATATCGCAAATTTCTTAGAGATTTACGACACTTTTAAGTACAATGGAGTGACGGACGATGCCATTCAGTTGAGATTGTTCCCTTTCTCATTCAAGGATAAGGCAAAGGGCTGGCTGAGTTCATTGCTTCGATCTTCTATAACTACATGGGATGAGTTGGCACAAAAGTTCCTAGCCAAGTACTTCCCTCCAGCGAAAACAGCGCAATTGAGGAATGATATTGTTGCATTCTTTCGGAGGGAAGGAGAATCATTATACAAGGCTTGGGAGAGGTTTAAGGAGATGCTTAGGAAATGTCCTCATCATGGAGTTCCAGAATGGATGCAAATACAGACTTTTTATCAAGGATTATCAGAGGTTGGAAGGTCTAATGTGGATGCTACAGCAGTGGGTGCGCTCTATTGAAAAGAAATGTGGAGGATGCATTTGAGCTTATTGAAGAGATGTCCTCTAATATTTATCAGTGGCCTTCTGAGAGAACAAAATCCATAAAATCAGTGGCAGGTGTACACGAGTTGGATGCGATTACAGCATTAACAGCTCAAGTTTCTACCTCGACTAAGAGATTGGATGCTTGCGGTATGGGCGCAAGTGGTATTAACGCAATCCAAAGCTCGTTTGATAGTTGTGAAGAGTGTGGAGGCAGTCATGCAACAGATAGTTGTCCGGGTAATCAAGAGTCGGTACAGTTTGTAGCCAACTATAACAGACAACGCAATGATCCATATTCAAATGCTTACAATCCTGGGTGGAGAAATCACCCCAATTTCTCGTGGAAGCAAAACCAAGATCAAGCATCACAATTGAAGCCTGCATTTCCACCCGGTTTTCAGAGTCAACCACAACAAGTTCAACCTCAAGTCAGAAAACCTTCAATGGAAGAAATGATGTTGCAGTACATAACAAAAACTTATTCTCTTATGCAAAATCAACAGAATATGTTACAGAATCAGCAGAATCAGCAAAATCAATTCCAAGCTCAGTTACAGAACCAGAGTGCATCAATTCAAAACTTGGAAGTGCAAATAGGGCAGATTGCTAATTCTATTCACAATAGACTGTATGGAAACTTACCAAGCGATACGGAGCAAAACCCTAGGAGGGAAGGCAAGGAGCAGTGTAAGGCCATCACGTTGAGGAATGGTAAGGAGCTGAATCAAAGCATAAGAAAATCTACTGTGGTGCCTAACCCATCAACGGCTGAAGAGGTAGTTACAGAAGAGGAGGAGCTGAAGAAAGAGCAGAAGGATGACAAAGAGGGACTAGCAAAGCCAATAGGAGAAAAGAAAGTGTCTTAGATACCACCGTTACCATTTCTTTAGAGGTTTAAGAAGCAAAAACTAGACAAGCAGTTCTCAAAGTTTTTGGAGGTATTCAAAAAGTTGCATATCAATATACCTTTTGCAGAAGCATTAGAACAGATGCCTAGTTATGTGAAGTTCATGAATGAGATCTTATCGAAGAAAAGGAAGTTGGAAGAGTTTGAGACTGTAGCACTTACAGAAGAATGCATTGCAATCTTACAACAGAAGTTACCTCCGAAATGAAAAGATCTAGGCAGTTTCACTATTTCGTGCAGAATTGGAGAGAATTTTGAATGAAGAGCCTTGTGCGATCTGGGGGCAAATATCAACTTGATGCCTTTATCCATTTACAAGAGATTAGGTTTGGGGGAAGCTAAGCCAACATCAGTTACTCTTCAACTTGCAGATCGGTCTGTGAAGAGACCTAGAGGTATAATTGAGGATGTTTTGGTGAAAGTGGAGAAGCTTATATTCCTAGCGGATTTCATTATCCTTGACATGGAAGAAGACCGAGAGATTCCTATCATATTGGGAAGACCTTTTTTAGCCACCGGTAGGACTGTGATTGATGTGCAATAGGGCCAGTTAACAATGAGGGTATAAGATGAAGAGGTCACTTTTAATGTTTTCAAAGCTTTGAAATTTCCTAGTGACACCGATGAATGCAAAAGAGTGGAAGTGTTACATGATTGTATTCAGGAGGTACGTAATGAAGAAACTCCACTAGATGCTCTGGAAGCCGCATTGTTAGATTTAAGTAAAGGAAATAGTGAAGAAGTCCAAGATTATCTAGAAATACTTGAAGCAGCTCTAAAGTATGAGGTGTTAAATATGCATAATGTTCAGCCTCTTTTGGCATCGTCGATACTCAAGCCATCAATAGAAGAGCCACCGACCTTAGAGCTTAAACCACTCCCAAAACATTTACGATATGCTTATCTTGGGGAGGCATCCACTTTGCCAGTGATCATCTCTGCAGCACTGAATGATGTTCAAGAAGAGAAATTGTAGCAGGTGTTGAGAGAAAATAAGTTAGCTTTGGGATGGACAATCGCTGATATAAAGGGTATTAGTCCATCTTTCTGCATGCACAAAATCCTAATGGAAGATAACTACAAGCCAACTATTCAACTTCAACGCCGACTGAATCCAATTATGAAAGATGTGGTAAAGAAGGAGATAATTAAACTGTTAGATGCGGGTATCATTTATCCCATCTCGAACAGTTCTTGGATCAGTCCAGTTCAATGTGTTCCCAAGAAAGGCGGAATAACGGTGGTGACAAATAAGAAAAATGAACTTATTCCAACGAGAGTGGTCAATGGCTGGCGGGTTTGTATGGATTATAGAAAGTTGAATCAAGCCACGAGGAAAGATCATTTTCCGCTACCTTTCATTGATCAAATGCTTGATAGGTTAGCCGGGCATGAATTCTATTGCTTTTTGGATGGATATTTTGGGTACAACCAAATTGTCATAGCTCCAGAGGATCAAGAAAAGACAACCTTTACATATCTTTATAGTACCTTTGCCTATAGGAGAATGCCATTTGGATTATGCAATGCTCTCGCAACGTTTCAGCGATGTATGCTGTCCATTTTTTCTGAGATGGTGGAGCAATTCTTGGAAGTTTTCATGGATGATTTTTCGATGTTTAGAGATTCGTTCGACTTGTACTTGCAAAATCTTGCTAAGGTGTTGAAAAGGTACACAGAGACTAACCTAATATTGAACTGGAAAAAATGTCATTTTATGGTTCAGAAAGGTATCGTTTTAGGGCACAAAATCTCAGCAAGTGGCATTGAAGTGGATAAAGCGAAAATAGAAGTAATTAAGAAACTCCCACCGCCTTCATCAGTCAAGGGAGTTAAGAGTTTTTTTGGACATGCAGGATTTTACAGAAAATTCATAAAAGATTTTTCCAAGATATCAAGGCCATTATGTAGTCTCCTAGAGAAGGATGCGCATTTTAAGTTTGATGAAGATTGTTTGCAAGCATTTTAAGCCTTGAAGAAGAAATTAGTAACAGCTCCGATTATTGCTGCTCCAAATTGGAACACACCATTTGAGTTAATGTGTGATGCCAGCGATTTTGCAGTAGGGGCTGTCCTTGGTTAAAGAAGGGGTAAGATTTTCTACACTGTTTACTACGCCAGTAAGACATTGAATGAAGCCCAAATGAATTACACCACAACAGAAAAAGAATTGCTGGCCGTAGTATTTGCATTTGATAAGTTTATACCGTATTTGATTGGGTCTAAAATGATAATCTACACTAACCACTCTGCCATTAAGTACCTTGTAACCAAGAAAGATGCTAAGCCACGTCTAATCAGATGGGTACTGCTATTACAGGAGTTTGACTTAGAGATAAGAGATAAGAAGGAGATAGAAAATCAAGTTGCGGATCATTTGTCCAAATTGAAGGGGAATAGTGTGGATGATAAGACAAATATCAATGAGGCATTCCCCGATGAGCAACTTTTCTCGTGTAGCAATGAAGAGGCACCGTGGTACGTAGATTTTGTTAATTTCATAATGTGTAATGTACTTCCTCCTAACTTATCATTTCAGGCAAAGAAGAAATTTCTCCATGACGTGAAAAGGTATGTATGGGATGACCTATATTTGTTCAAGCAATGTGCCGATCAGATGATGAGACGATGTGTGCCATACGAAGAGACCGAAGATATTTTACAACATTGTCACTCGTCCAATTATGGGGGTCATTTTGGTGGAGAGCGAACTACCATAAAAGTTTTACAGGCAGGGTTTTACTGGCCGACGATTTTTAAAGATGCACAAAGATTTGTGCAAATATGTGATCAATGCCAGCGGATAGGAAATATTTCGAAGCGACATGAGATGCCACTGTAGAGTATTTTAGAAGTTGAGCTGTTTGATGTATGAGGTATAGACTTCATGGGACCTTTTCCGTCATCCTTTTAAAATCAATATATTTTGGTGGCAGTGGACTATGTGTCGAAGTGGGTAGAAGCTGTTGCTACATCATCAAATGATGCAAAGGTTGTGACCAAGTTTTTGAAGAAGAATATTTTTACCAGATTTGGAATACCTCGAGCTATTATCAGTGATGGAGGTTCACATTTTTGTAATCGCCAATTTGAGAGTCTCCTAAAGCAATATGGGGTCACTCACAAGATAACAACCCCATATCACCCTCAAGCTAGTGGACAAGTGGAAATTTCAAACGGGGAATTTAAGGGTATTCTAGAGAAGACTGTGAGTAGATCAAGGAAGGATTGGAGTATCAAGCTTGATGATGCACTTTGGGCTTATCGAACTGCCTATAAAACACCAATTAGGATGTCCCCATTTCGATTAGTGTATGGGAAAGCATGTCATCTGCCAGTAGAGTTGGAGCACCGAGTTTTTTTGGGCAATTAAGGCGTTGAATTTTGATTTGAAGAAAGCTGGTGATAAACGTCTTCTACAATTAGATGAGCTCGAAGAAATAAGATTGGATTCATATGAGAATGCTCGCATCTATAAGGAAAAGACAAAATAATGGCATGACAGGAAAATCTTAACTAAGCATTTTGTATCAGGACAACAGGTTTTGTTATTTAATTCCAGGCTTAGATTATTCCCAGGCAAGCTTAAATCCAGATGGTCAGGCCCTTTCATTGTGAAAACGGTATATCCATATGGAGCAGTGGAAGTTGAAGATGAGAAGACGAAGAGTTCATTCAAAGTTAATGGCCAAAGGTTAAAGCATTATTATGGTGGTGAATTGGATCGTCAAAAATCCACTATCACCTTGGTGGATCACAACAATTGAACCTAAATGGAAGTCGAGCTGAAGACTAAAAATCTAGCGCTTCTTGGGAGGCAACCCAAGTTTTCAAGTAACTCATTTTATTTTTGCATTGTTTACTTTTCTTTTATTTGTTTTTTGTTTTGTTTTATCTTTTATCTACTATTTTCTGTTTGTCTACTATTTTGTGATTGCTTATTTGTTTTCTTTTCTTTCATATTTAAGTGTGTTATATTTTTATTTCATTTTATTTTTGTTCTCGTGCCTTTAGTTTTTCAAACATTGGCGACAATGTTTGGACTAGGTTTGGGGGTGGAAACATTCATGTTTCAAACTTGATTAATAAATTGATCATGTGCTAACGAGAGAAGAGTTATGGCACTATGTGATTGGTAATCTTGACTAGGGAAGAGCCATGAAAGTTTTAAGTATAGTTTGATGTTATCAAAGACCTTGAGCCTAGTAGGAGAATATAGAGATATTGTGCATGCATAGATGTGATCTATTAGTGAAGACTACCCTAGTGAGAACTTTTGAGCCATATCGTTTCATTTCAGAGGGACTATGTTCATTTTCACTCTTAAACACTCCTCAAAATTTTTTCATGACTAGTTGGTCTCTTTAGGCTTTGTTTGGACTTTAAGGTCAAAAATTCATTGCAATTCTTTATGATTTCTGAATTTTTGAGTCGTTATGTGAACTTATTGACATGAGGCAGGCATATGTGTGATTAACTCCAGAAAAAAAAAAAAAAAAAAAGGCTAAGAAACCAAAAATTTTCGAACCTAAAATATGTGTGCGCCTAAAACCAATTTGAAGCCAAACACATATTGGCCTTTATTTTCTTTCATCCTTACAATTTGTCCTTGTCCTAGCCAAAATTAAAAGATAATCCTTACCTTTGGAGCTTGGATTTATTTCAAAAAAAAAAAAAAATGGTTGGAAGAAAGGAGTGTTGGGTGTAGAAAAACTTAGGTTTGAGGGAGTTGTTAAGTAAGGACATCGCCTATTAAAAAAGAAAAAAAAAAGAAAAAAAATATATATATATATAAATGTTGATGTCAAATTAAAGGAGACATCGTTCAGTTAGCAAAATTGAGCTCAGTGTTAATTGCAATATTTTTAGAGATGGAACGAATATCTTTGAAGGAGTTCAAGCTTCATTTTGTTGACCTTATTTTAGTTCTTTATGAGCCAAAACCCTGAGCCCCGTTACATCCCTTGGTAAGACCTGCTGATTAATAGGGGATCATGATTGTTTAAAGTCAGAATTATGGGTGTTGCACTGACTTTAGATGTCTGATTCTTTCAAGAGACCTATTTTTTGTTTAGTGTTTATAATTCATAAATTATTATACAAGCATTGTAAAGATTTGAATTTTTTTCTTGATGCATAACCTCCTAACTGCTTGTATGTTGTGAGAGTGTTGCCGTAGGACTCTATGGAATAAAATAAAATGAGTAATTTCTAGTGAGGCGTAGAGTCGAGACGAAATAAGGTCATGGTGTGTATGCGTAGTGTTATCGAATTTCGAATGCTGGGTGATGAGTTGGAGAAGATGGACGATTGTGTGAAGATTACTAATGACTTATTTCTAGTTGAGGTTCAAGATCTCAGGTGGAGTGATTATTTTTCAAGATAGCACTGGAAGATTTGTTGTTGAGTTTGAACTTGATTGTTTTGCGTTTGTGGGTATTGTAGTTGGTAAACCCTCAGAAGACACAACTCCTCCTCCAAGGACACTTAGAAGTTTAAAGGCTTATGGCATATGCTAAATGTCATCGTGTTTACCTACGAAAATGGATGTGATTTTAATTTTGGTTGTTTTTATTTTTGTTTTGTTAGATTTTTGCTAGAGGGCGAGCAAAAGTTAGGTTTGGGAGTATTTGATCGGGTTAAAATTATGCGCGATTATATATTCTTAACCTACACTCTTGTGATAAAAACCCAAGTAAAATAGGGGTGTTCTAATGTTTTCTGAGTGTTTTGTGTAGAAATTGAATGCAGGGACTGAATTATAAATTTTTGAGGTAAAAGTATAATTTTTGAAAGTTTAGGAGCAAAAGTGTAATTTTCAAACTTGAGGGGCCTTTTCATAATTTTACCTGCAGGTCATAGCTGCTGGCTGATTTCCAGCAGCCCAAACCAGCAGCTGGCTGCTGGAATTATACGCAGGCTTGTGGCCTGCGTCAATGGGCTACGTGTTTTGTTTTTGCGTGTAAACGACGTGCAAGCCAGCGTGAAGCGGTCTAAACGTGCGTTGCAAAATTTTCTTGCATATTTCATGCGTGGAGAATCACCAAGAATGTTTCAGTTGATTTGTTGAAGGCAGTTTAGGCAAGTGATCAAAGTATTGAAGGAAGTTTCAAGCGGTCTTGCAGACGATCTTTAAATTAATTTGGTGAGCAGTCAAAGCAGGGATTCGAGCAGTCAGTATATAGTATTAACAGAGAGCATTTTGGAAGATTTTTGGAACGAAGCTATCATTGGCAATTGACAGAGAATCAAGAAAAAATATAAGGGAAGTCAACCGGTGCTCTCAATATCTCCCTTCTTATATAAATTCATTATTTCGGAAAACAGAAAGGGGGGACGAGTCGGCTGAGAAAAAGAGTAGGGTTTGAAGGAGACTTTTCGGCTGAGAAAAGGTTTAGTTTTTTTTTCATTGATCATTTTCTTTTGGACGGCAGCAGAAAGGGTTTGAAGAAAGTGGAGTCTCAGAACGATCTCAACATTGTCAGAATTCAAAGCACTCAAGAATATTCAATTTCAGGAGGAAGCGACATCTCAGAGAACAACACAGTGACTATTTCATCTTTTTAGTTATTTGTTCAATGTTGATTATTGTTAATTCAATTTTATAAGATGTGTTATTCAACTTTATGTCGAACTAATTTTAATTTCTAAGGTTACAATGTAGCCGATTTATTTTATCGCCTATTCAATGAGTTTTTGGGTTAATTGATTATTGTTTTCTTTTATATTTGTATTCTATTTTATTGGAACTTAATGCTGTCAATCAAATAAGGTCTGTTAATTGACAGATCTTGTGACTATGATGCGCTTGACGAAGGTATCATGTGTTACACGACAATAGAATAGCATAATCTATATAGGATAGACATATAGCTATAGGATTATGTAATCATTTGTGGGTAATTGAAACTTAATGAGTTCGAATTAATTTAATCTATATAGACATATAATAGATTAATTACTCTGGATAATTTTACCTGACTGTTCGAAAGAGGCTGGTAATTGATTTAGAACTTTACCCGATTAATTACAATATAAAAATCATTACTTTTGTGAGAATAAAATGAGAATAGGTTGATGAAATAAAAAGGTGAAATTGTGCCTTAGATTTGCTAATCTGCTGTTAGTTCCATCATTTAATTTGGTTGTTTATTTAATTTTTACTTTTTATCTTATTATTATATTTTTATTCACCTTTGTTTGAGTTTTGATAGTTTGAATAAAATTATCTCAATCAATTTTGGTAATTGGAAAGTAAAATTTAGCAATTGTCTCTGTGGGAACGACTTTAATTTGCCATTATATTATATTGTGACTGTGTATACTTGCATGCGACCTATTGTTATTAGTACATTAGGAATTTACCCATCAAAATCACACCGCTGGAAGAGGAAGAATAGATTTGGGAGTCAGATCTGGTAAGATCTAAGTGGTGAGAGTAAGCTTTTATGGTTTTATGATGGTAAGAAAGCTGTCGAGAACAGCTCGTGGTCTACAAGTGGTTAATGAAATTTTTGGTGTGTAGATCTGATGATTGAAGCAGTAAGCGAGCTGGAGAGCAAGGCAAAAGTCTGAGGTGAGCTATGTAAGTAAAGTAGTTGTAAAATAATATTAATCTATAGGAAATTGATGGTTGTGTTGGATGACTGAGTTCTATCTTGGAATCTGTTGCGGTCGTGACCTGGGTTGAGATGGAAAAAGGGTGAAGTGTTGTTGAGATTGAAGTGTGCTAATTTGTGTGTAAGTAAAAATCTGGAAAAGAAGTATTAAAAGTGAGCTTGCGTAAGATCGCGTGGAAGCTCATTGAATGCGAGTTGGATAAATACCCGCAGCTCATTTCTAGCGCTGGTCAAGTTGGCTTGAAGTGCGAGCCCGTAAGAGGGTAAGCTGAGTATTGCCTCAGCCTACCATAATGCCTATTCGAGTTAGACTAAGGCTTTACGAGCTGAGCAAGGTCAGTGAATCGAGCTGAGCTAGAAGAAGGAAGCAGCTCGCTGAAAAGGGTGAGCAAAGTGAGCTCGCTGCGATGGGGAATGCCCTAATTACGGGTTAAGTTGAGCAAGGTAAGAGCTCACATAGGATGAGCTGAGCGAGCTGGGGGTGCAATCTCGCAGCTCGAGATGGACTGGCAGTAAACAGTTCGTAGCAGCCTGGGTGAAAGTAAAACTGTATCAATAGTGGAATTTATTTGGAATTTAAGTGTTCTACGAGCTAAGTGGAAAGCTCATTTGTGATTAACTATAAGTGAAGAGGCAAGCAAAGGAGGTCACTGAAGTATGAGCTACAGTAATTCAAGTAGATTTGGAAGCAAACAATGAGTGTGCAAATATTTTTATTAAATGATTTTAGTTTACTTGCAAATATATTTCATAGCTTTTCATTTCTTAGCTTATAAACATATTTATATTTTAGCGTAAGAATTAAATATTTTATTTATATATCGCATGCAACCAATATGATTTCTTTATATAGCAAGAAAGAGAAATAGATTTAAATTATAGAAAGAGAAAAGGTTTTCAAAGCTAGAGGATAGTCTGAGCATTTATAGATAGGCCGTCTAGCATAGACCCGGTTGGTATACCTCGCATTGTATGGCATGTGTTGGGAGGGTTAGTCCTGCTAACATCGAGGAGATTAAGTCTGTCGTGTCTGTCAGTCGCCCTCTACACTTGTGAGGTATTATATCGATGCACTGTAAGCGATGATAGTTCTGCTACATGTATACGAGATGTTTTTGTAGCTTTGTCAAGGTGAGCAATGTTAGTCTTTGCACCACATGACCCTTCACACTGAGCGAAGCTGGTTTGGCCGCTCATGTGGTTGTAGCTTCACTTGGGTGCCATTAAAGCTTTCTTAGAAAAATAAAGCATACCATTAAAATCAAGTTTTAGAAATACTTTGAAAAATAAAACGCTTTAGTTTTATAAAATTTCATAAAAATATAAGCTTTTAGAATTAATGTTATTTTTAAAGAAAAATGTTTTCAAATGTTTTTGGGAGGCAAATTTTCAAAAGAACATTTTAAATATAAAAATATCTGTATTCACTGAGCTTTTATAGCTCATAATATTTTTGGTTTTATGTTTCAAAAACCTCTCCAAGTGCAGGGATAGATGATCCAGGTACCAGAACATCACGTCCAGATTAGGTGGGCTCTACAACCGACGACGTTGCTTAATCTTTTCATGTAAAACTTATGATTCAAACTTTAATCATGTAACTTGCATATTTTTAGATTTATGAACAAATATTGTAAAACTTTTCAAGGGTGCATGCATGTTTTATATATTCACATGATTACGATAATATTTTTAAATTTCATGTTTATTATTCGATGCAAAATATGAAATGAAATTTTAGAATTGTATAATTTTATACGTTTAGAATTTAATAAATAGTTACGGGTTCGCTCAACGATATCCTTGTGGGTCTTATTAGCTAGACCTTAGAAGAGTCTCGTGGGATGCCCGATAGAATCGCTTGATTTGTTAGAGAAAATCCGAGTCGAGTCCTATCATCACCAATACATACACTATTATGAAATTTGGGTACTATTGACAATATTATTCTAATCCCAGCGTAAGCTTGAAATTGATAATTATATTGAAAGAAAATGGAAGAAATACATAAAAATAGTAGACAAGAGATTTACGTCGTAAATATCTCAATGTGAGGGAAACATTCATCGACCAAGATTAGAAGAATTTTATTAAACTAACAACTACAATACAACGTATCTTGAAAATTTTAAAAGAGAACTAAGGAGAATAAAACTTTAAAATGTACATGAGATTTGTGATTACAAAGAGCAATTGCCTATTTATAAGCAACATGTGGAGATGCAAATCAATTTGTCAAATAGGTAGTTGAGACAATGGTGGTTAAGTAATTAATGAAGGCAATATCAATTGCTTTTTCTAATTTATGAATCTTCATGCTTTACTTTACCAAATCAAAAAATATGGCTCTACCGCCATATACAAATAATTCATACTTCACCATCTTTATGATTTATTTTATTAAGTCAACAAATATTGCTCCACCACCATATACAAATAATATGGCTTCACTTTTCTTAATATTCTCTCACTTGAAGCCATTTTTAGTAATCTGATTAGAAGGATAAAACTCGATTATTAGAAATGGCTTCAAGTGGGAGAATGTTGAGGGAAGTGAAGCCATAATATTTATATATGACGGTGGAGCCACAATTGTTTACTTGGTATCATAAATCATGAAGATGTGAAGCATGAATTGTTTGTGTATGGCAGTGGACCCGCATTGGTTGACTTGGTGAAGTAAACCATGAAGATTTATAAATTAGAGGAAGCAATGGATACTGCCATCATTAATTACTAAACACCATTAACTCAATCTATTTGACAAATCGATTTGCATCTCCATATATTGCCTATAATTAGGCAATTGCATTTTGTAATCACATATCCCATATCTCAAATCTTAATTGTGCAATTGAGAGTTCTCTTCTTCCTAGTTCTCTCCTAAAATTTTAGAGAGAGGTTCTATTGTAGTTCTTGGTATAATAAAATTCTTCTAGTCTTGATCCGTGTATATTTTCCTCATATTGAGAGTTTTACCACGTAAATCTCGTGTTTACAATTTTTATTTGTTTATTTCATTTTCTTTCAATATTATTCTCAATTTTAGGTTTACGTCGGTATTAGATTAGTATCAGGTCATCATAACAATGGTATCAGAGCCACAGGTGTTTTAGATAATTCTAATTATGCCTTATGGTTACAACATTTTCTAATCTTCTACATCAAAAAAGAATTGATCCTAGTTATTGGAAATAAGTGTGGTGTAGTAGAAATACATATCTAGGAAAAGTTCTGACCAGAAAAGACTTAGTATTTATGTGTGTCCATTATGACTCACTTCTGTTTCTTAAAAACTTACTTGAGGCACTATTCACTGATACATGCACTATTTTGGAATATAGGTAGCAGTGATGATATTATTCTAATCTCAGCGTAATTCTGAAATTGAGAATAATATTGAAAGAATATGGAAAAAATAAATAAAAATAGTGGACATAAGATTTACATAGTAAAACTCTCAATGTGAGGGAAACATCCATAAACCAAGACTTGATGAATTTTATTAAATCAACAACTATAATACAACCTTACTCTAAAAGTTTTGGAGAAAACTAGGGAGAATAGAACTTTTAAATGTACAATTGAGATTTGAGATAAGGGAAATGTGATTAGAAGTTACAATTGCCTATTTATAGGCAATATATAGAGATGTTAATCAATTTGTCAAATAGGTAATTGAGACAATGGTGGTTAAGTAATTAATGATGGCGGTATCCATTACTTCTTCCAATTTATAAATCTTCATGCTTTACTTCATCAAGTCAACAAATGTGGCTCTACTGCCATATATAAATAATTCATACTTCACCATCATTATGATTTATTTTATTAAGTCAACAATCTTGGCTCCACCGCCATATAAAAGTAACACAGTTTCACTTCTCTTAACATTCTACCACTTGAAGTCATTTTTAGTAATCTGATTAGAAGGATAAAACTAGATTATTAAAATTGCTTCAAGTGGGAGAATGTTAGGAGAAGTGAAGCCATATTATTTATATATGGTGGTAAAGCCACAATTGTTGACTTGGTATATTAAATCATGAAGATGGTGAAGCTTGAATTATTTGTGCATGCGATGGAGCTACATTTGTTCACTTAGTGAAGTAAAGCATGAAGATTTATAAATTGGAGAAAGTAATGGATGCTACCATCATTAATTACTAAACATCATTGTCTTAACTATCTTTTTGACAAATCGATTTGCATCTCCACATATTGTCTATAAATAGGCAATTACACTTTGTAATCACATATCTCATATCTCAAATCTCAATGGTACATTTTAGAGTTTTCTTATTTCTAGATTTTAAGAGCACATTTAGTACAACTTAACTGCTAGCCAAAAATATTTTTTTAATGCTCAAAACTTTACTTGTTTTTTTTGTCGTTTAGTTGACATCCCAATAAAACTTTTGATTAATTAAAAAAGTTGGAAAAAGTCTACTTAAAGAAGCTCAAATCTTTTTGAGTTTTATTTTTAAACATTAAAATATCTAAAATATCCCTATTATATTTGTTAATTTCACTGTATCCTTAAAACCCTAATGCCTCCACTTTCATATACATTGTAGAAAAGACACTTTTAATTTTTTTATAGTTAATTTGATTCCAGTAGAAAAACTCTATGGATGATCTATCGTGGAAGGAGCTTTCAGCAAAGGATCTTAAGCGATAGTATACTCCTGACTGGAACACCATTCATAGCAGATATGACTACCTAGGTTTACTCTTTGAAATTTGACCACTAAAATTCTTCATATTGGTCATTTTCTTATTAGTTTTTGTCAAAGATGTATCGTGATGTGTGCAATTTTGAAACAAAGATATTGATATTAGAGAGCGACCAATGTAGAAAGTATAGAAATTTGAGATACAATTATCCATCAAATTCCTAGAAGTGGTAGAAATTAGTGGTGATGCAAGCAAGAACATTATCATATAAACTTGAATTGAAACTGTCATTTTTGTGGGATGAGAATCAATTAATTTTCAAGGCTAGTGAATAAAAGCCAGAAAATGATCAACTGACATTCTTATGAAGCTGACAAATCTCTTTCTGGAGACGAATTTGGAATTTAAGCATCCTACGTTGCATTGAAACTTGGCAAAAAATCAAGTATGTTACTAAGTTTTTACGTACTCACTTTAATGTCCTTGTAATATGTTTTTAAGAAGTTCTTAATTTGCTAATGCATAATTTCATGCAAGGATCAGTTTCTAACAAGCTGTGTACTAGATCGGGGTGGTTGTTGCAACATATGCATACCCCTTATTTGGTTAGACTTCTAAACACAATTGCCATACCAATGATGTCGCTGATTGCCACTAGACCTTAGCGTACTAGATCAATTCCTATTGCGCAAAATGTTTGGGATTATATCCCCACTCACAACAGGTTTTCAGGTTTTCTGGGGGTTTAAATTACTTCTCTTGTAATAAAAAAAAATATATAAAATTTATAAAAGACACCAATTTTGTTGCTTTTATATTAGTAGTAGTCGTAGATGTATTTTGGTTGTCAAAGCTAGTGATGGTCATATATGATATAACTAGAGCTATTACAAGGCTTAAAGTTTATTGAAATTTAGAAGTAGTACTACTCAAGTGAACCCAGTTCACTAAATGTTAAAAACAAGCTTATAAATGTCATGGTGTTAACCAAATTTGTAGAAGCCCTTCAAAAGGATCTTAAAACTAGATCTATACCCTCTAATCCAATGTATTATTTTTGGTAAACTTCAGAGTGAAAAACATAATGATATCTCATATCCTTTTTCATAAATTTATAATTTAAAAGAGCTTTCAGAAATAATAACACTAAACAGTCTACAATTTTGTTGACATAAAATAATGGTCAATTGGATTCTTTGAAGCCCAGAACTGCAGATCAATTGAAAATAAGTAGAAAAGAGTGAGAAGAGGCAAAGAGGAAGAAGAATAGACAAGGTTTTACGTGGTTCGGCCTTAGAAATGACCTACGTTTACGGCACCGGCTCCGGTGAGGAGAGGTAGTCACTGTTATTATGAGTTTTCTAGTTACAGCGTGAAAGAGAAGGGAGAAAGACCAAGATCCTCATACAAATGAGTTTAAACCCCTATTTATAGGGAAATGGGTAGTGCTACAGTTGTAATATAATAGAAAATAATTAATTATATTTTCCCAAAACTGACACTCATTAAATGTTGGGCCAAATCCCGTGAAATCCAGATCTTAATTTGGTAGTTGTGTGTTCCTTAATTTACGTTGCTACCATTCTAAGAAAAGTTGAATGTGTACGCTAAATAACGAACTGATTCTGCTCCGGATGGGCTGGAGCTCATCCAAAACGAGCTGATGAGGTCGTTTTAGGCGAGTTCATGCTAATGAGCTGATGAACAAGTCTCATGCTGATGAGTTGATGAACGAGCTCATACTGAGAGTTGATGAACGAGCTCATGTTGATGAGCTAATGGACGAGCTCATGCTGATGAGTTGGGCTTCTGTTTGCTAGGCCGGTTCATTGAGCCAATCTTTTGGGCTTTTGCCAGCCCATTTTATACAGCCCAAAAATACACACAACACAAGCCCCCCAACTCCTAGTGCGTTTACGGACTGGGAGCTTGTATTTGCTGGTAATGAGCTCGTTTGTAAGAGTCATGTTGTCTAATTCTCCTTGTTGTAAAGTTTGCTTGGCATTTGCTTGTTTCTCTGTTGTTTTCGTGCTCTTGTTTTTTCATGTCCTAGAATTTTTCTGGGGACTAAGAAATGAAATCGTGCATTAGCTACAATAAACCTCTCGAGCTAGGCCCATGGGGTGTTGGAACTTGATAACATAGCGAGAGTTGAGGAAATCGGAACCTCTGCTGTGCTTTAAGGGTTTGAACTTGAGTTGATATGATTTAATAACTTGCCAGCTATCCAGGAGGTTGTACCCATCAACATAGTGCAATTATTTGTAACCTATGTTCAGAAGGTCGTACTCGATAACAGTATAAGCAGTTGGGACTGTCTAGGGGGTCGTCAACCGACAACAGCATAATCGGTCGCGAACTATGCCCAGGGGGTCATCACTCGACAACATAGCTCGAGTTGCTTAAACTTTTGGCCATAGAGATAATTATAAAAATAATTATAGCACAATAAAGTAATATATTTATATTCAAAAATTGAATTTTACATCAAGAGTATGAGCTTAGAAAGTTACGGAACATGGAGCTGAACCCGTGAGGTGAAGTTTACCATGAGCAAGAATTTTTCTTATAGCCAGTTCATGTTCTGGATTAGGAGCTCGCTGGGACTGCTGCCATGTTGGCTACTGTGGTCGTTGAGGTCACTAGCTTGTCTGCTGCACCACATACTCATTCAACCGACCTTACTTAATCATATTTTCAATGGCATCCTTCAATTCCCTACAATCTGAGGTGTTGTGTCCAACTTTGTTGTGATACTCACAGAATTTCTTCTGGTTTCTACTACGAACTGAGAATCTTATGGGATTGGGCTTCCCAAAGTCTTCCCTGCCCTTTTCAGCTTCATAGATTATGTCTTGAGTATCTGACAGAGTGTTGTAGCTATCATTACGCTGAGGTCGCGTAAGACTAGGCTCTTTTATGGCCTTTTTAACGACCTGGTAGCTCAAGTCATGATCGCTTTTCTTGGACTGGTTGGAACTATCAGTTTCATCCTCTTGGTCAGGTTGTTTTAAGCCAAAGGTCTCTTTCCATCTGATTTCCTTAGTAGCTCGCTTATAGAATTCACCCAAATCCTTAGCTAGAGACTTGTAGATATCTTCATACAGTTTTCCATCTTTGCTAAGGCCAACTGAGATCGTTGTCAAGATAGTTTCATTTAAGGGATTGTCTACCCTATTGACCTTATATCTAAATCTGGCAAGATAGTCTTTTAGCGATTCATCTCGTCGTTGGAAGACTGTAGCGAGGTGGCAAGGCGGCGCGAGTTGCTTCTTTAGAGCCTTGTACTAGTTTGTGAACCTTCTTTGAAATTCTTCCCAACTACCAATGCTGCGAGCTAGGAGATTATTGAACCAAGCTTGTAGAATGTCTCCGAGTGTTGTTGGGAAGACATGACATTTGACCAAAGAGCTGGTGGTCTGCAGATCCATCTGAATGTTAAACACGTCCAGATGGTCATATGTGTCTGCATCCCCATTATATTGTAGAATGTTAGGGATCTTGAATCTGGGAGCCAGAGGCTCAAGCTCGACATCTAAGGTGAGTGGGGTTCTTCCGCTATACTGAACCCTCTGTTCTTGAGCTCCATGCCATTCCTCGAGCTGGCGGACCCTTTGGAAGAGCTCTTCAACCGTTGGATTTTCTGGCTTATACTCCCTCATCTGCTCCCGACTTGAGGAGTGGTGACTCGATATTTTTCTCTGGCCCTACGAGCTGTTTGCTTGGTGCGACTCTGCTCGTCACTAATTTTCCAATTCCTCTACTTGAGCTCGGCGATCATCAACTCTTATATGTGAATTGGGGGGAAGAGCTGAGTTAATAGATAGTGAGACTTCTCTGCTAGGCCTTTCACAGGCTTACATTTGTTCTCGCGGTTGCCGATGAATTCCGAGCTCAGCAACCTCAGGTTTGGGCATGTTCTACGCTTGGGTTTGAGCTAATGACCTGACCGTATTAGCAAGCTGTTGCATCATTGATAGGATCCAAGGAAGCAAGCAGATTTGGACTATTTAGAGTCACCAAGGTTTCAAAACATTGTTCAAGTTCAAAATCACTGATCTTGAAAGCTATTGGATTTAATCTTAAAGGTCGTGGGCGTTAATTGAATGCAATTGAGGACAAACTAGAATTAATTAGGTATTATATAATTTGGGTTGAGTTTATTTTTAATTGTAATGGGCTTTAAGTTAAGTTAGCTTATTTTATTTTAGCTTATTTTATTTGGGTTGACATATTATAATTAACTTAAGCCCATATTTAAATTATTTTAAATCCATGATTATATTTAGTGAGCCCAATTGTTAAGGGGCTAGGGTTTCATGTTATGTTATTTTCTTTGCCTATAAAAACGTTTGTCTTGTAACCCTGGATTAAAAACAACAAAAGGAATGAAGAGGTAGCCAATTATGTTTGATTAAGAGAGTGAATTTTCTCTTTTGTTCGTCATGAACGTATGATCTAATCAAGCTATGCTTGTGGCGATTAAAACCATACTTATCTCCCACCTTCTCATTTATGTCTTGGGAGTGCTGTCAATATCATTCTTTTATAGTTTTGGTTCTTAATTGAGTTATAATCATTGGGTCAAAGTTTTTTATAACTTTGGTTCTTGATTGACATATAATCAATGGGTCAAAATTTCTTATTTTTATAAACTTGTTTTAATCTTTCTTGGGGTTGTATTTCAATTTAGTCGTGGGTTTCGCATCATTATATACGGGATTCGCATCAATGGGAATCAGAGTTTTGGGAATTAATTCAGGTTTGGTTATCCAATTTATCAATTTATTTTCTTGTTTTCTGATTTTTTTTTTTCAATTGCTGTAACATCAATATTCTGTTTAGGGTTTTTATTTTATTGTTTCTTTAATTGTTGCACCATACCTCATCAATTTCTTTTCTTTAATTAGCCACACTCTCATCAATTCCATCGTTAAATAATATTTATTGAATTAGCCACACCTTCATCAATCTGTTGTATTATTTTCTTTTGTTTCTTGCAACGTGCTGCACAATTCCCATCTTTCGTTAATCATTTATATTTTATATATATATATATATATTTCTTTCTTTTGGTTTCTGCATTATCCACCAAATATCCCACTATTTTATAAGTTACATCATCATTTTTTTGTCTTCTTTTGAGTCTTGTAGCCACTTGTTTTCTGGTTTTTATTGTCTGCTTCTTAATGTTGAACCACATAACTATTTCGTTCTTGAAAAAAAATTCTATATGCTTTCTTTCATTGTTCCATCATGCCTGAGTATTTTTTTTTTTCTGATATGGATGTGTTTGTGCTTTGTGTTTTCTTTGTTGTTATGTTCCTTTTGTTTTGTTCATACATTCCTTTCTTGTTGAGATCTATTTGGACGATTACTTCAGGGGGTGACCTTAGTTTGATAAGTTTGCTCCTTAAAGAACTTAGCGGGAAAGGTTTGAGTGAGAAAAAAAAAAAGAGAAGTGAAACACATGAGGGTGTTGAGTGAAACATGTGAGAGAGTATTGTGAGTTTATTTTTAACATTCTTTTCAGGTTTCATTTCCACTTTTGGACAATAATAAAGATGAGCCACGATTTGAGGACAAATTGTCTTGAGAAAAGAGGGAATGATGGGATCTAAGGAAACAAGCAAATTTGGACGATTTGAAGTCACCAAGGCTTCAAAACATTGTTCAAGTTCAAAATCACTGATCTTGAAGGCTATAGGGCATTAATTGAATGCAATTGAGTACCAACTAGAATTAATTGGGCATTATATAATTTGGACTGAGTTTATTTTTAATTGTAATGGGTTTTAAGTTAAATTAGCTTATTTTATTTTGGTTTATTTTATTTGGGCTGACATATTATAATTAACTTAAGCCTATATTTAAATTATTTTAAACCCATGATTATATTTAGTGAGTCCAATTATTAGGGGGCTAGGGTTTTATGTTATATTATTTTCTTTGCCTATGAAAACGTTTGTCTTGTAACCCTGAAAAAAAAAAAAAAACAACGAGAGGAATGAAGAGGCAACCAATTATGTTTGATTAAGAGAGTGAATTTTCTCTTTTATTCTTCATTAACATATGATCTAATCAAGTTATGCTTATGGTGATCAAAACCATAACTTATCTCCCACCTTCTCATCTATGTCTTGGGAGTGACATCAATATCTTTCTTTTATAATTTTGATTCTTAATTGAGTTCTAATCATTGGGTCAAAGTTCTTTATAACTTTGGTTCTTGATTGGCATATAATCAATGGGTCAAAATTTCTTATTTTTATAAACTTGTTTTAATCTTTCTTGGGGTTGTATTTCAATTTAGTCATGGGTTTCAAATCATTATATATGGGGTTCGCATCAATCATGTTTCCCAACGCCTCTTGTCACTAGCTCCACTCCTGTAAGCCCCAGCTGCAAAGACTGTCGACGTTGGTTGGTAAGGGGCTGGAAGAGGTTCTCCTCTAGTAGCTCCATCTATAAAGGCCTGGGATGTGCCAGGTTGTTGTTCTATTTGCCTTTCAATTCGGCCAGCGACTACGCTGCAAGTCCTAGTTCTTCCTCTTACCATGGTAGTTTGTAAACTAGAGAAATCTGCAGTTTGGGTTATTCCTCTAGCGCCAAAATATTGATGTAAAATAATGGTCAACTGAGTTTTTTGAAGCCCAGAACTGCAGATCAATTGAAAACAAGTAGAAAAGAGTGAGGAGGGGCAAAGAGGAAGAAGAATAGACAAGGTTTTACATGGTTCGGCCTACATCCACGGCACCGGCGCCGGCTCTGGTGAGGAGAGGCAATCACTGTTACTATGAGTTTTCTGGTTACAGAGTCAAAGAGAAGGGAGAAAGACCAAGATCCCCATACAAATAAGTTTAAACCCCTATTTATAGGGAAATGGGTTGTGCTATACTTGTAATATAATAGAAAATAATTAATTATATTTTCTCAAAATTGACACCCATTAAATGTCATGAAATCCGGATCTTGATTTGGTAGTTGTGTGTTCCTTAATTTGCGTTGCTGCCATTCTGAGAAAGGCTGAACGTGTACGCCAAGTAATGAACTGATTCTGATCCGAACGGACTGGAGCTTGTCCAAAACAAGCCGATGAGGTCGTTTTAGGCGAGCTAATAAGCTAATGGACAAGCTCATGTTGAAAGCTAATGGACAAGCTCATGCTGATGAGCTGATGAACGAGCACATGTTGATAAGTTGATGAACAAGCTCATGCTGAGAGCTGACGGACGAGCTCATGCTAATGAGTTGATGGACGAGCTTATACTGATGAGTTGGGCTTCCGCTTGCTAGGCCGATTCATTGAGCCAATTTTTAGGCTTTTGCTAGCCCATTTTGTGCAGCCCAAAAATACACATAACAAATTTAAAAGTACTTTTTTAATTGACAATCAAACGATCACTAACTTCTTTTTAAAAACTTTACTAAAAAATCTATTTTTAAAAGATCTAATAGGAGAAACTATACCAAACGAAACCTATAGCTTTTTTGTAAATGGCCCTTTGCATCCCTAACTTTTTCAAACTCTTCATTATTGACAAAATGCATAAAAAGACATTTTTGCTCTTTATAATTGTTAGTGGTATTTAAATTATTGGATTACCTTTATAAAATAATGAATTTATAAGTTAACTTATCTAAAATGTTTTTTGAGTTGTTAAATTATAATTTAATTCAAACCACTTTATTGTAAGGCATTTTTTTTAAAATTATCGTTATATTAGTAAAAATTTAATAAAAAATTTAAAACAAAATTGAAAAAAATATCCTCATATAATCCTTAAAATTGAAAAAAAAAAAAATCCAAACATTAAAAACAAAATTGAAAAAGATTCATTTTCAATTTTGTTTTTCCAACAAACAATTAAAGTTCTATTTAGTAGGTTTGGGTTTTTTGATATTTTATTCAGATTGAAGAACCTAAAAAGTTATCTGAATCATAAAGTTATTCAAATTATTTGTCTTTCAATGTAGATTATGTTATTCATAAAGCTATAATCTTGAAATTAGATTTTGTTTTGGTTGCATGATGTTATTCTCAAATCCGAATAAGTCAAAACAAAGTTACTTTGTTTGCGAGGTTCTTCATTTGTGTTTGCTGGGCTCTCTCTATTTGAGTCAGAAAACCAACTACGAAGAGCCAAAAGCAACATCACGCCATTGCCTATTCAATCCTCACCGGACACCATCAAACCATAGGGGCGATAATGAGGGAGACGAAGAACCTGACCGGCTTATATCACAACCATAACCATTGTCCCAAACTGGCCACCGTCCTAACCTTTCTCTTCTTTCTTCTCCCTATCGCAAATGGGTGTGTAATGTAGTGGGGGTGGTGGGTGTGTAGGGTGTGGTATGGTGATGAAGAGTCGATCATTCATTTTTTATTTTTTTTATTCTGATTTTAAAGATAAGATTTAGGTTCAAAAACCTAGATCTTTAACCTCTAAAGATTTGAGCATTCAAACTAGGATTTGCTGCTAAATATTTTAGGATTTGATATTTTTTTTGTTTTTGTGTTTTTTTATTTCTGATTTTGGAGATGAAGAAACCTAGATTTCATCCTTTGAAGATCTGGGTTTGGAAACTCATACTAGATTTTTTTAATTTTTTTTTTTAAATTTAATTTATTTTTTTAATTTGTTTATACCAAATCTCTACCGTTCGTAATTATAATGGCAAAGATTTAAACTTTTTTTATTTTTATTAGTTTTAATTTTTAAACTAAATTTTAAAAAATTAAATATTAAATTATTTTTTAATTTAATTAAAATAAAAATAAAACAATAGATGATATTTTTATCTTTTTACGCCAAACAATTTTCTTTTTTTTTTTTTAAGATCTTTGCCTCTCTCACAAAAGGACCATCCTACCCTTCCCACCCAAACTATCTGTCACTAGTGATTGTCAGTTGACTGATAGTTTGAACTTTTTTTAAGAGTTTTAAAAAAGTTAAGGATGAAAAGATTATTTTCTGAAAGAGCTTAAAAAACTTGATAATTTTTGAAACCTCAATGACTAAAATGAAATTTTTCAAAAAAAAATTATATATATTTATACGGCTTCAAACCCTAATTGGAGTGATTAGGGAATATATAAATATTTATTGCCAACTTTTTTTTTCTTAAATCATTCCCTTAATAAATAAGAAAATATATATCAATCACTACTTAATTTGATTACTTGCTTGAAGGAAAAAAAAAAAAAACTTTCCATCGATCACTCCCTAAATTGCAACCATAATTTGATTAATTGATTGATGAAAAATTTTAAAAAATTTTCATTACATATATTGAATTTACTTATTGAGTTGACGACTCTTTTCTTATCCCCACCATTTTGCAGAGTAAAAATGAATAATGGACATTGAGTATTTAGGACTTGGAGTTCACCTGATGTGAAGCTATGATGATAGTTATTGCAATTTTTTTTTTTCATTTACTTTCGGACTATGTAAGGATTGAATTTCAATTGGCTTTTGTCATTGTTAGAACATTTTATTAGTTGTAACTTGACTTTAAGTGTTTGATTGAATAAAGTATATTATATAATTTAAGTTTTACTAAGTATCATTCTAAATTCCTTGATTTGAAATCTAGAGTGTTACACTACTTCTCCATTTGAAACATGTTCAAGCGAAAAATGTGAGTAATTTGTGTCATGTAGGGTTGGCAATATGGGTCACAATATGACGGATCGACACGAATTCGCAAAAAATAAATGGGTATGGGTTGGAGTTAAATAAATTCGTATCGTAATCGTGTCAACCCGTCTAACCTATTTATTAAACGAATTGAATTAGATTTAACAAAACGAATAGCGGGTTGACACGATTAAAATTGGGGTCAAATTATAATTTAATATATTAGAAGAGTTAAGGTGTAATTATGCATTTATTTATATATATATATATATATACACTTAACAAATCCTTAACACATTTACTAAACATTTTGAAATCTAGTCTGTCGACAGCCACTTACACTGGTGACCGCCATTTTCCTCCTTCTTCCTCAAAAAACGACCACGCGACAACACCAACACCGGCGGCGAAAGACGACATCAACATTGAAGACTTTGCGACGACCTGATGACAAAGCTGTGACCTGATGATAACCTGACGACACGACGACCCCGACAACGACACTGACGGTAACTTGATGACAACACGACGACTTGATGACAACGGAGTGACTTGACAATAGCTCGATGATACAATGACCCCGACGACGACATTGATGATGACTTGACGACATTAACGACGACCAAACGACCCGATAACACCATCCATCCTACCAAATCACCCATTTCTCCCTCACAGTGACAATCACCATCTTATTACTCACGGTCACCACCTTCACCAGCTTCAGGTGCCTCTCTCTTTCATTTTCTTTTGTGTATTAAATATTCTATTCTAGTTTTCAGATTTTTGTGTTTAGATTCTAGCTTTCATATTTTGTCAGTTTTCATGTATATCTCCAGGGTAATATAATATCATTTAGTTGTTTATTAGATCTGAGATATGGATGTGATTTTCATGTATATCTCCAGCGTAATGTAATATGATTTAATATTTGATTGGTTCTGAGATATGAATGTGATTTTCATATATATCTCCAACGTAATGTAATATGATTTAATGGTTGATTGGTTCTGAGATATGGATGTGATTTTCATGTATATCTTCAATGTAATATAATATGATTTAATGGTTATTTGGTTCTCAGATATGAATGTGATTTTCATGTATATCTTCAGTGTAATGTAATATGATTTAGTGATTAATTAGTTCTCAAATATGAATGTGATTTTCATGTGTATCTCCAGTGTAATGTAATATGATTTAGTGGTTAATTGGTTCTCAGATATAGGTGTGAGTGTTGAATTTGAAGACGATACCATCGATCTGGAAGATGAGCTTGAAGATGAGGTTGAAGTTGAAAATAAGGATGAAAATGCGGGGAGTTCAAACAAGTGAAAACAAACTAAAGTTGCTCAAAAAAGAAAGCGTACATCGCATGTGTGGAAGTCCTTCGAAATGATATCGAAGGATAAAAAGGGAAAGGATAGATGCAAATGCAAATGGTGTGGCCAAATCTATCTCTGCCCAACCTCGAATGGTACGGGTAATATGATTAGGCACTTGGCTCTTACTTGTCCTAAATATAAATCTCATGATATACGTCAAATGGTGATTAGAAAAGTAAATCTTTCATCAACCTAAGATTAAGACTCAAGAAGAATTTAGGAAGCTTGTTGCTAAAGCTTTAATGTTCATGATTTATCTTTTTAGTTTGTGGAAAGGAAAAAAATTAGAAGAATTGTTGAGTTTTTAACTCATGATTTCCATATGGTTTCTAGGAATACTGTGAAAGCAAATTTGTTGAGTTTATTTGAGAAAGGTAAACAAAATCTTAAAAAAATGTTACAAGATGCTCTTAGTAAAATTTGTCTAACCTTATATTTATGGACTTCCATAGCTACTGATGGTTACATGTGTGTGACTGCGCATTTCATTGATTCTAATTAGGTTCTACATAAGAGAGTGATGAGTTTTTGCTTTATCCCTCCTCCACATGATGAGATATCTATTGCTGACAAAGTTATGTCATTGTTGTCTGAGTGGGGTATTGACAAAAAACATTTTTCTATTACTTTGTATAATGCTTCATCAAACAAATCCTTTATTGATAATTTAAAAAGTCAATTCAATATAAGTAAAACACTTGTTTATGATGGAGAATTCTTGCATATCCATTGTTGTGCCCATATTATTAATTTGATTGTTCAGGATGAATTAAAAGAGATAGATGTGGGTGTACATAAAATTCATGAGAGTGTTAAATATGTGAGAGGGTCTCAAGTTAGGAAGCAAAAATTTTTAAAGTGTGTCAAGCAAGTTGATTTAGACATGAAGAAGGGTGTCTGACAAGATGTTCCTACTAGGTGGAACTCAACTTATCTTGTGCTAGATAGTGTTATTTATTATCAACGTGCTTAGTATACTTTCGAGTTGATCGATAGCAATTACAAGCATTGTCCTTTTATAAATGAGTGAGATAGAGTTGAGAAAATTTACAAGTTTTTACGTTATTTTTATGAGATAACTAACATTTTTTCTGGTTTAAATTATCCCATTCTGAACTTGTACATGCCTAAGATGTTTCTGGCCCATTTGACTTTGTTGCAACATTTGGAGAGTAATGATGAGTTTTTTTAAAAGAATGACAAATCAAATGTACAAAAAGTTGTAGAAATATTGGGATGATTTTTGTGTTATTTTGGCAATCGCTGTTGTCTTGGATCCCCGTTACAAGATGAAATTTGTTGAGGTAGTGTTTCAAAAGTTGTATGGTGTTATTGATGGATCAGAAAAGTTGGCACATGTTAGAAGTAAATTATTTTCTTTGTTTGATGAGTATATGGCAAGTTCCATTAGGAAATCTACCTTAAAGGTCACAATATCATCAGCAACTCCTAGTACAAAAGTGACTAATGCACAAGTGAGCACAATAGATAAACTTGACTTGGTTTTGATGGTAAGAAATAACATATTTTCCTTATTATAAATTCACGATATTATTTTATCATAACAATTTATCTAATGATATTTTCTTTTTTTATGAATTATATATTGATAGGATTTTGATATGAGACTTAGAAATGGAGGCATTACAACTCACAAGACACGATTGGAGCTTTATTTAGAAGAACAAATACTTGAAA
The DNA here is from genome assembly GCA_022984855.1 of Dimocarpus longan. Lineage (NCBI taxonomy): Eukaryota > Viridiplantae > Streptophyta > Magnoliopsida > Sapindales > Sapindaceae > Dimocarpus > Dimocarpus longan. Next base: position 5,161,338 of record CM041026.1, read on the forward strand.
TATCAGTTGATTTGGACATTCTAGCCTTTTGGAAGGCTAATGAAGCTCGCTCTCTTGAGCTCTCTATCATGGCTCGTGATGTTTTGTGTATCCCATTATCTACAGTTTCATCTGAATCTGCGTTTTGCAATGGTGGTCGAGTTCTTGATCTATGCCAAAGTACACTAAAACATGATGTGGTGGAAGCAATAATTTGCAGTTGAGATTGGATAATTGGTAGAGATAACACACTAATTTTGTGCTAGAGATTTCTTATAATTATCTTTCATTATTTTTTAGTTACTTTCATCATTAATTATTGTAAAAAGGGAGATTGTTTCGTTAGAAGACGTCACTGAAGATATATTGAATTTAAGTATTAATAAAACTCACCCTAATGCAAGTGTCCCTAGTGAATCAGTAGAAGGCTCAATACCAAATTCTTTTACTTAGTGGTAAATTCTTTTAATTATAGTTCCTAATTTTAAGATTGTAAATGTAGATATCCAATTTTGTGTTTTTGTACTTTTTGTGTAGTTTGAAGATTCATTTGGAGTTTGGAATCAATGAGGAAAGAATTTAGGTGACAAAAGTTTGATGTTGGAGAATAATAATGTTATGTCATTTTAATTTATATGGCTTTGCATTGAGTTTGATTTTGTTGTGATTTTTAAATGTGGATGATATGAAATTTTGTGTAGTTGATTTAATATATGAGTTTTTATGTGTTGAAATAGGTGTTTAAATATTTGTTTGTGAATTATTTATTATATTTATGTTTGATTTTGTTGTGGTTTTTAAATGTGGATAATGTGGAATTTTATATAGTTGATTTAATGTTTAGGTTTTATGTGTTGAATTAGGTGTTTAAATATTTTATTGTGAATTATTTATTATATTTGTGTTTAAATTGAGTTTGATTTTGTTGTGAATTTTAAATGTGGATGATATGGAATTTTATGTAATTGATTTAATGTGTAGGTTTTTATATGTTGAAATGTTGAATTAGATGTTTAAATGTTTGATTGTGAATTATTTATTATATTTGTGTTTGCATTGAATTTGATTTTGTTGTGGTTTTTAAATGTGGATGATATGAAATTTTATAGTTGATTTATTGTGTATATTTTATAATTGATTTAATATTTGGTTGAAATATTATTTATTATATTTGGATTAAACAAATTAAATAGGTTAAACAAAATAAATATGTTAAAGGAATTAAACAGGTTAAAGGGATTAAACGAATTAAACGGGTTAAATGAATTAAACGATTTAAATGATTAAACGAGTTAAACGAATTCGTGTCGTGTCAATCGTGTATAAACGAATTCCTGTCGAATCCAAAAATGTCGACCTGCTTTTTAAACGAATTCGTTTCGAATTGATCGAATTCATAAACGAATCGAATCCAATTCAGCTCAATCCGACACGTCAACCCTTTTTGCCACGCTTAGACTACTGTCATGCCAAGTCAGTTGTTACAAAAAATGGGATGTTTCCGGGACCAACTATCTATGCTAGACCAACTATCTATGCTAAAGAAGGAGATCGATGTTCATGTCAACCTTGGCAACCATGCCCTATATAACTTCTCTATTCATTGATATTTCAATTACTAGTACATTTCAAAGTATGCGCTTACCAGATTCTAATTTTTTTTTTTTTTTTTAATTATTAGTTATGTGTTTTATTAGGTAGCGTTTACATATATTCTTACGGACAAACATTTTCATTCAAAATCTTTATATACATATGCAGAAATTAGCATGTCAAATATCATATCAGCTGTTAATTACAGCTAGACCTAAAAAAGTAAGTTGAATGGAAAAAGCAAAATTATAATATTTAAAATTTAAGGTTAACACTTGACACATCCCTTCATATGTAAAAACTTAACGTTGATCTCTCATATGTAACGCGGACAAACAACAAATGTTTGACATAAATTAAACATCTCCTACTATTATAATACATGTAACAAGAATTCAAGATGGGGGGAGTAAGAGTTTGAACCAAGAACCTTTAAAATCTGATATCATATTAGTTGCCATTAGATTCAGAATCTTAAACTGATAGAAAATGATCCAACTGTAATATTTAAGACTTGAGGTTGACACGTGACATCAGTCATATCTTCTGCATGTAATAGTTAACTTGGTTGATCCTCCTAAGAGACACACAGCTAGAGTCCCTGCTGGAGTATGGACTGCAATCAGATTCAGAGCTGATAATCAAGGTAACTTTACCTGCCCAACAAATTAAAAAAAAAAAAATACTTGTCCCAATTCATATATAACAGATTCATGTGTACATGTTTTGTAGATGTGTGGTATATGCATTGTCACCCGGAATTGCATACTATGTGGGGAATGAACATGGCTTTTGTGATTGAGAACGGGAAGTCGCCAGAACAATCTATTCTAGCACAAACAAAGGATCTACCACCCTGCTAAATATATAGAACGTACAACGATCTCTTTTTCGCATTTATCAAAGCTTTGCAGAAGTTGTAGATTATTCTTTTCTATGAGGGAATTTTATTAAATTCTTACCAATGCTCTGTTTAATGTTGTTTCTGAGTCTATATAAGACACCAAAATGTAGTCAAGCATTTGATCAAGGAACATTTTATTTTTACATTATAATTCTATCATATTCTTTTCCACAAATACTCCTAATCATATAATTGTGGAACAACATTAAGCATATAATCATTTAACCAAACTACCTTATCTACAGTGTTGTTCAAATTTGGAGCACTGTTAGGATGGACGATCTTCTCTATCATCAAACTACGTTGAACAATCTTACGCCTACAATCATTTAAACCAATGTAACAATTCAAAATAGATACAAATACAAAGTTGGTACTCATCACCCGTCACTCAAGTTGTTAATATAAGTTAATTATATTAAAATTAAAAATTGAAAAGATAGAAATACTTTTAGTATAACAATTTAAAATTGCCAAACTAGTGTACAGATCTGGAGGCGCTCACTCCTCCATCAACATTGTTTCTTTCTATTTTCTCATTGGTTATTTTAAGGTTTTATTATATCGATATTTATTGATCATTTATTTTTAAATAGTCAAAAATATTCAATTAAATTGAAATAACATTCAATTCTTTATTTTTCACATGTGGAGTATAAATATGCCTTGAGCAGTATAAGATAACAATCACAACTCATTAATTAGAAAGTTAGTTTTTTCCGAATATGTTCAATCATTTTGTTTTGTTTTTACTACATTAAGAAATTAGTAATCAATTTGACTCATCATCACTTTCTATTTTCAAGACTTTCTACAATGATGGACTAGAAACAAAATTTCAGAACGTTATGATCAGATAATTATTTCAATTTTCAAGAAAAATAATTTAGAGAGCAGAACATATTAATATAATTATTTCCAGATTGGCGCCAACTTGTTCCTACCAAAAAAGCTCAACAGAAAACAAGAAAATGAGGCAAAAGCAAGTGAAACTGAAAACTAACACAACAACAACCGCTCTAGCGTAGACTTGAAGCTCATCATCTGAAAACCCCACTTAGACTGTTACACACTACCAAACAATCACAACAAATCTCCATCCTCCTACATTTTTTTCTTTTTACTCTATTTTTCACCTGTCATTCTCTTGAATTCAAGGCCTCTTGCTGTTGCAACTTGCATGCATTGTCTCTTTGTCTTTCTTCTTCTCTTATGTTTGTGGAACATATTCTTTTGAGGTATGCACCTAGATGAATTTGTATCATGTACAATTTTTAATTGTTTTTTTTTTTTTTTTGTGTGTGTATATATATATATGCATGTTTGTGAAGTTGATGTATTGTTCAGTTTTTGTTGCTACTTGCTACAAGTATTAATGTCACTATTTATATCTGAACCTTGTTTGTGACTTTAATATTAATGTTTTTGGTCCTTTATTTATTTATTTTTTAGTTGAAGGTTGTGATTTTTAAATTGGGAGAAGGGTTCTGTTTTTGTATGAATCTATGGTACCATACTCTGTACATAGTTATCTTTGCATTGGCTTGGTAGGCTCTTGAAGTGGATTGATTAATGATTTCATGATTGTTTATATATTGCAGCCAAGAGTTCGATTTAAAGAATCATTAATTGATGTTAAAGGATTAAAGATGAAGAAATGGTCTGGGGGTGTTTTGATTGGGGCATTGTTTATGTTGCTAGTAATGAGGTATGCTATGATGAAGAACCCTTTTGGGGAGACGCATCTTTCGGTTCCTATCGTCTTGAACTCAACTATGCCTCTTGAATCGCTTCAAGATGCGGTTCCTCCTACAATTCAAGCTCAAGAATATGCCGATCAAGTGATCATTTCTGCTGATGAACTGGTGTCTGGTCTCTTTCAAAAGATGATTTTTTCACGCGAAACGCAAAGTTCTTTGTTGACTTGGAGTCGTATGAAGGACTTAGTTAATTACCCTCAGGGTTTGCCTAATGCAGTAGTGGCCATTAGAGAAGCCCGAATTGCTTGGAAGAACCTAACGGATGCATTTGAGGAGAAAAATGGTGACTCGAACGGAAGTTCTATTCATGAAGTGAAGGAGAAACAATGTCCACATTTTCTTAAAAAGATTAACGTCACAGGACGTGGTGATAGTGGTTATAAACTACATATTCCGTGTGGCCTGGTTCAAGGTTCGTCAATTACTATAATCGGCATCCCAAATGGCCTTCTTGGTGAATTTCGGATTGAGCTAACTGGGGAGCCTCTCCCGGAAGAACCAGATCCCCCTATAATTTTGCATTACAATGTCCGACCTCAAGGTGACAAGTTGACAGATAATCCTGTAATTGTGCAAAACACATGGACTGCAGCGGATGAGTGGGGCGAAGAGGAGCGTTGCCCCTCTCCAGATCCCAGTGAAAATAGGAAAGGTACCGATATTTCATGTACCCTGTTATTCGTATTTTTGAAATTGGAAATCAATTATATGACCAGCTACATGAGTTCCAAGTTTTCATAAACTATGCTGATAGATGTAGAATGTTTATCCTCATAATCTTTGTCCACATGGATCATCTAGTAGCTCATTCTAGTACCAATTCAAAGTTCATTGTGCTATATCGTCTATTTAGTATCATTAGAAGAGTAAGCTTATCCAGTCCTCCATTTCTATTATCTTCTGTATGTCCTAAATATTTGCACGAGTTCGCTATATTACTTCATTTACTGTCCCCACGTTCGTGATAAACAGTGGATGACTTGAACCAATGCAATGAAATGGTGGGTGGTGATGGTGGCCAGAAGGGTATGGAAAGTAGAGCTTCATACATTTCTTTGAGGTCATCATTGCCAAGGAACAGATCTGCAACCACCCGATATTTCCCTTTCAAGCAAGGCCATTTGTCGGTTATGACATTAAGGGTGGGAGAAGAAGGAATTCAGATGACAGTTGATGGAAAGCACATAACATCCTTTGCTTGCCGTGAAGTAGTTTCTCTTGTTTCTCACTTTACCTGATGTGTATGTATGCATGCTATTCTTGTGTTTCCCCAACTCATTTGCATATTTTGGATGTATGATTGCAGAATTTGGAGCCGTGGCTTGTAAGCCAAGTAAAGATATCTGGAGACTTGGAACTACTTTCTGTCTTGGCCAGTGGCTTACCCACCTCTGAGGGTTTAGACAATATAGTTGACGTAGAAGCGCTGAGATCAGTTCCGCTCCCACTGCACCAACCATTGGACCTCTTCATTGGTGTCTTTTCTACAGCAAACAATTTCAAACGTAGGATGGCTGTTCGCAAAGCATGGATGCAGTACCCTGCAGTGAAGACTGGAGCAGTTGCAGTACGTTTTTTTGTTGGTTTGGTGAGTAGGCATTTTCTCATTTGCTTTGCGACATTCTTTCTGGGACGTAGCAGTGAAAATTTGCATTGCTCTGCAGCATAAAAACCAGCGGGTGAACGAGGAACTATGGACTGAGGCACAAACATATGGAGACATTCAGTTGATGCCTTTTGTTGACTATTACAGTCTTATAACCTGGAAGACCATAGCGATCTGCATTTTCGGGGTTAGTTCTTATCTCCATCCGTAGTTGAGCGAATTTTATCTTGTTGGCTTATTTTACGGTTTTGACAGACAGAAGTTGCTTCAGCCAAGTATGTCATGAAGACAGATGATGATGCATTTGTTCGTGTGGACGAACTGCTAGTTTCTCTAAATAGAACAAATGTGACTAGTGGCTTGTTATATGGTCTCATCGACTATGAAGCCCTGCCTCATCGCAGTCCTGACAGTAAATGGTACATAAGCTTTGAGGTAATTTTTTGATCAAATATACATTACTCTGATTTGTTTATGTATCAAATTTAAACTAAATTAAAATCAAAAGTTGACTCTTGGTTGGCAATAGTAAACTTAAGAATGTAACTCCAAATCCATCTAGGATACATTCAATACACATAGAAGTAGAACCTTACGTGTGTTGACAGGCCAGTATTGTATAGGAACGAAAACAGATAATCATATGTATGATAACACTATATGTATGACTATTAAGCCAAAAATGGGGCCTAAGTTGAATAGTTATCATAATCTGCTACCGTAGTGCAACTTGTTACAATTCGTTGCAAGAGAATGCCTCTCTTTGTATGCATGCAAGTTACGTTGCCTTGATTAATTAGTTTTTATCTAACTATTTTCTTTCTTTGTCATTTTGAAGGAATGGTCTGAATACAGATACCCTCCGTGGGCTCATGGCCCTGGTTATGTAGTGTCGCAAGACATAGCTAAGGCAATCGCCATGAGGCGCAAAGGTCATTTGAAGGTGAGAGCACGTTCAATTTCTAAATTTTCATCTCTCTGCGTCTCTCAGATGCACACACACACACACCGTAAAATCACAGATTCATAAAAACCATTTTCATTTTGCATAATGTATATGAATAACAACAAAAGGGTTAAATCTTAATTGCTCAATGAACTCATTAATTACACACATTATTATTCATGGCATATTAAATGTTTTACGTGCTATGAACATATAAATTCTTGGTCTGAACAGATGTTCAGGCTGGAGGATGTAGCGATGGGAATTTGGATAGCAGAGATGCAAAAGGACGGTTTGCATGTAAGTTATGTGAACGAACCACGGGTATACAACGAAGGATGCATTGAAGGGTATGTTGTTGCCCACTACCAAAGCCCAAGAGAGATGCTCTGCCTCTGGCAAAAGGTGCGAAGTGGAAATGTCACAAAATGCTGCGACGACGATGAATAACCTAATACAACAGCCATGCCCTTCAACGATGGCATCCAATTGAGTTTAGTTACACAAGTTCTTTCAAGTAAGATGTATAGATTGAATATTACATGCTGATACATGCCTTCAAAAGCAAGCCAAAGAGCAGGCAGATGATTTGGTTGATACCTTATTATTTCACTTTTGACACGCTTACAGGTAGAGAGGGATTTGATAGTAGTAGTTGTACTACTTTTTGAAAGGGATTCATGCCTTTTGTTTCGAAGAGAAAGAGACAGAAGAAAAATATTGCTGTAGAGAAGGAGAAACACAATTAACATATGTAATGTTTATACTTTCAATTTTCTTGTTACAGTTTCAGTTAAACTCTAGGCAGATTGATTAGGATTATACTTAGGGAATGAGTCATGAGACAATGAGTTATATGCTTGAAATCCTCAACCATATAGTTATGCAAATCAAGACTCGTTTATTCAACTATTGATAGAATTACTTGACAGTACTCAAATCCAATATCTTAACTCAATAAGATCAAAATGTATGACGAGAAATTATAATACTAAAATTTCACATTACATTATATAATACTAAAATTTCTCATTTCATTATATATATATAGACTCGTCTCAAACTATGACGTGAAATTATAATACTAAAATTTCACATTACATATACATATGAAGAATAGAATGTGAATCTCCTCTGAACACCATTAACATACCATACAGAGTATTAACGAGGCCATTCTTTAAATTCTAATTAGGAGAGATATTCCTATGACGAAATTGCCACCAAATGACTCTCATTAACTATGTAAACAAAAAACTTTACTCATTTCAAGACATCAGATTTTCACAATATAATAAACTATATACATCAAACATTACTAAAATCCCACACCAAAACTATCTATTAATAAAATGTTTGTGACAATTTGATTACAATATATCATAAATTAAAACCCTCATATATAGTACTAGCAAGATATAACATAAACAACTCAAAATTCATTTCTGAGAAACTTTTATTCAAAAAAATAAATAAATAAACCTACTCCTCCTCCATCAAAAACATAAAAAATCATCAAAACTGATGACCAACTTCAAGCAGACAAGCAGCCAATACCAGACCTAGTGTTGGGGAACACAAGGAACAATCCACTGCAAACCACACCAACCATCAAAGGGAAACTCTCCATGACCTGATCCATCTCCTTCTCATGCCCTGGAAACAGGCAGTTGGTGACCCTATGGTCCGCGAAAGCGATCGCTACAAACACCATCACAGACATGACAGCATGCACGAAATCATTCAACCCCACCTTGTACTTGTCATCTTTCGGGACCACAACGTCAGGAATTCCCGGCTTGAACACTGCCAGGCCTTTTGGGGTCACGAACCCATAGTAGACGGTGCCATCAGGGCCCCGGAAGCCATCCGTGAAGTGGAAGAAGAAGCAGGAGAGAGCACATATCCCCAACAGGACATGAATCATGAGGGTGGTCACAGGAGAGCAGTCTCCAGTCCTGTAGATTGATGGCAGCACCATTTCGAACGTCAGGAGAGTTCCCGTGGGCAGGAAATTAACGAGCATAGACGTCTTGGATATCGTCTTCTGCACCCCCTTGGCCACTGCCCGCCTCCTACGTCCCGGTTCAATGGCTGCAGCAGCATCCGGTAAAGGATTCGCAGCGGAGGAGGCTGTGCCAGCAGCCCTTGGAGTGGAGGCTTCTGATGGGGTTGCACTGTAGACTTTGATGCCGATTGTTGGTTGAGTTTGCTCCATTGGTTGTTACTGTTGTTGTTAACGTTGAATGTGATAGATTTTGATTCATTGATTGATTGTGTAGGTGATATATATAGAGTCTTGCTTGTGGGGTTTGAAAATTTGAACGTTGGAGGTAGTTAATGGCGGTTAATGTGATATATGTATATATTATTTCTAACAGGTGCTTTGTAGTAACAACGTTTTGCTTTGTCTATTCGAGACTTCAATGAAATCAACAATATTTGTTAGCCTTCTCTGGCACCCTTTATACTTTTAATTGGTAAATAAGAAGTGAAAAAACAAATGAAATTCCATATATAACCTTATTTCTTTCCGTGCCCTTCAACTTCTGTTCCTTCTACGAACTCGTTCGAGATAGCTTTTACTTTTAGTTTTGATAGTAGAAAAAGAGAAGTAAAAACTAAAACTTTTAAATTGCTGTTTGGATTATATATTTCAAAAGAGCTTTTAAATCCAGAAGAGCTTTTAGGACTGTTTGGTTGAAACATTTTAAAACTTTATAAATTACAACATGATAATTTTACCCTTTTTTTGAAATAAATATTTCTACCATTTCTATAAGAGTTCTTGAACTTATTTTATTAGAATTTTTTTCTAACTTTAATATAATGAGCAAATTATTGAAAAGCCTACAGACGTTTGTTTTATTATAATTGAAAATCACTTTTATTTTTTGTAATAATGACCTCCCTTATACTAACGGTTTGACCATAGTTGACTTTAAGAGTTAACTGTAGTAATGGTGTTTTGATCCATTTATCTTATTTTTATTTTCTTTTAAAAATTATATTAATTAATAGTTTATTTGCATTTAAAATTTTAAAAACTAAAAAATGATTTAAAAATTAAATAATTTTAAAATTAAAAAAAATAACTATAAAAAATAATTTTTTTTTTTTAAATAGATCTAGTTCATCTTCCTCGCACCATCCATCATCATCATCAAATGAAGCCTGGGACAATCCATCATCCTTCTTCATCAACGTTACTCAGGTTCAAGAAAACAATTGAAGATCGTCCTTGGGTTACAAAAAACAATTGAACAATTGAAAAAAAAAAATAAAAACAAAAAACATGGTTTGCAGATGAAGTTGAAGATCTAGGTTTTAAACCCATATCTTCAATCTTCAAAAAATAAAAAGTAAAAAAGAAAAAACAGTCTTCACCCTTATTCATCAACCTTACCCAATCCATCATCTTCTTCATCAACCTCACCATTCATCATCATTAATCAATCTTACCCAATCCATCACAAAAAAAAAAAATCACAAAAACAAATCTATCAAAAATTAAAAAATTCATTATCAAAATACTGGGTCCATATTAGAGACTCGTTCTACAGACCCAAACGGGTCTAGATTCTCGGATGGAGACCAACTGGGTCTCTACATGAAGGTGTGTCGTCATCGTCTAACTAAGCCAAGAGAAGTATTCTGATCAACGGCGGACGGGCGACTGTCTGGGTTGGAAACCCAGATCGACATCTGCGTTTCCAGGCTTGGTACTAAGAAGACGTCTGGGTTTCGATCGCCTAATACCCAGACGTCGATCTGGGTATCCAGGCAAGAGAATGAGAAAATGAAGATGAAGAAAAAGAAGAGAAGAAGGAGAAGAAAGAGATAGAGGGATGTCGATCGGTGAAGAAGATGAAGAAAAATAAGAGAAGAATGAGAAGAGAGAGAGAGGGACCGTGTGGATTTTAGATATGGAGATCCAATCATTCCAGATGGAGATTGAGAGAAAAATGTTCAAATGGGATATGAAAAACATTTTTGATTTGTTGTTCATTCCATTAAGGCTAAAATGGGAATTATGAAAATTTCATTGAAGTGAAAAACAGCTTCCCGTGTTACTTGTGGAAGCTCTTTTCCACGAAGCTACTAGAGACAGCTTCCATTAAAAGAGCTTCCAAGCATCAAAAACTTTTTTTCAATGTTCACCCAAACAGTCCTAAAAGTCACTTTTGGGCTTTAGAAGAGCTTTTGGGCCCTTCAAAAGCTATACCAAACAAGCACTACGTCTTCTCCTTCTTCTTCTTCTTCGTTCAATTTTTAGTCTCTTCCGCTCTTTACTCTTTTTTTTTTTCCTTGTTTGACTATAATATTTAAAAGCTATCAAGGTAATGTTTGAAAGGACACTCTCTTTAGGTACACATTACATCTTTATGTGTTGAATGAATTCTCTAAACCCTAATTCTGAAATCAATCACTTTTTCAATATCATGTTGATAATCATGACCCTACTTGTTAAATCCTTCTTATAGCTAGTTATGAAATATTGTTTGAAAAATTACAAAACTAATCCAAGAGAAGGTCTAAAATTAGATATATTCAAGATCAACTACAACAAAAAATACAATGCTAAAAATTAAAATGCTAATTTAATTTATTAATTTTCATAATCTTTTAAAGAGATTAAATAAGACCATATATATATCATAAAAAAAAAAAAAAAGAATATATATGGTAATATAATTGTCTTACATAAAAAGCATTGTTTCAAAATTTGACCGACTTCACCGAATTCTCATCGAGTAAACTCAAATCAATACTTCACCGATCCGAGATTCACCAGATCAGACGTTCTATTCGCCTCCGGCGAGTTGGATTGAGTATTTGGTCCAACTCAGACCAACTCGCCCAACTCAGTCACGCCTTCAAGCTTGCAACAAAACAATTGAAGCAAAGCTTCAAACCTCTAAAATCACCTTGTAGTTGTTCTTGCTATCACGGGTATGATGTGATGATTTTTTATTTCAATTGCCAAATTAGGTTTTAAAAATGAAAGAAAATAAATCAAAATTAACAATAGCGGCTTATCTTAGACCCAAAATCAAAATCCCATATACATGTATAAAAGTGCATAACGACAATGGATGGATCTAAAACCATCAAGATTGGCATATCTTTTCATTTTAGCATTTACCAAAATCAAAATCATTTAATCAAGTCCTAAATAGTGGATACCAAACTAGACTAGAAAAAGTATGGGTGTAGGCTGAGAGAGATGCAACAAATCAGATTCACAACAACAAAACCACAAATCAAATCTGGTAGATCGGAATCACTGGTATGATGATCAGAAACGGTGAAAGGGAGAGGAGATAGAATGTCTAAAGGAAGAGAGAGACTGAGATAAGTTATGAAAAAGAATTGAGGGATGAGACATGTGGAACTAAGGGAGGGTAGAGGGAAAGCCTGAAGAGAGGCCTGAGTAAGGCAAGAGAGAGAGGGAGTTGTTGAGATAAGAGAAGCTCGAGAAACTGTGTAGAGGGAGTGGCTGAGAATGAAAACCATCTATATAGAATTAGCTAATCACTTCCACCACGCAAAATCTAGATATGAAAACTATCTATATCATTTTTACACTAACGAAAGGAAGTTACATGCATCAACGAATGAATGAAAAGGGTTTTCAAAACCATATATACCATCTTTTGAAAAATTAGACATACATACATACAAAGATTACAAAAGGAAAAGAAAACTAAGTTCCATAGGTTTATCTTAAAATGAACACTTTTAATCTATACGAGTATTATACACTAAGTAACTAGTTAAAATCCAGAGGAAACTTATTAGATTGGAAATGTTCTCCTTCTGGATCTTTCTCTTTTATCAAGCTAGAAACTATTTTGCTATTATACCTTTCATTTACCTATTATACCATTTTGGTAACTTAATATTATATCGTCACTATAGTCAAATTTTAGTTTCAAAACAATCAAACATCCACATTGGTAGACCCAATATAGGTCCACTTGCCTCCCCTCTCAAGTATGTATACGTCTGTACGTGTATATATATATATATATTAAAATTTCATATTTTTCTGTTTTTTTATATATTAATTCATTTCTAGATTTTCTTTTATGAGTTATAGACTTATACTATATATTTTGTTCCAATATCTTTGTCTTCTAGTAACCAAAATTAAATTTTCTTTTTGTCATTCATCTTTTTCTGCACAATCAATACTAACAATATCTTTGTGTTATGAAAATCTTGATAACTGTCTTTATGTTTTAAAGTAATAACTGCAGCTTCATTTTATTTTAAATTAATTCTTATTATTTTTGTTTTTGTTTTTGTGTATTTAATAATTTTGGTTTGACATATATTTAATCAATAAATTTTAAAATGTCAAATTTTAATTTACTACATTTAATCAATGTTAAACTTAAAGTCTCAATTTTTACATATACTTAATAGTTTTAGTTTTACTTAATTCAATAAAGAATACATAGTTGAATAGTAGCTTGTTTACTTATGTGGACATACATTTCAATAAAATTGATAAGAAAATTATAATGATTCAAAATGAGAAATCTGGTTGTAAAAAATTATAACATTATATAATTTAGGTTGTTATGCTTTAGTTAGAATATTTTGAGTGTTATACTATTTGACTCATCTAAATTAAGTGCAATATTGGTTTTATTTTATCTGAATTTCATCTTGTTGTCAAATTTTTATTTTTATAAAAAATCATATTGGCAATTTTTTTGATTTTTCATTATTATTGTTATTATTTTGTATAAGAGCCTCTTTTCAGGAAAATTTTTGGATCCATCACTGAATATCAATATAACTATAGATAGTTTTTAAAAGAAGATCAGATGAAATTATGTATGGATCCTGAATTCTATTTGCAAATCCTATGATAACATCTCATTTTAGAAATTAATCTTACATATAGAAAACTTCAATAAACATTGTCAAATTCTCAAATAATATTATTAGTATTTACCTACTTATCCAAAACTAAAACCCGAAATCAATTTTCAACATGGCCATTAGAGGGTTGAAGTAGCAAAAAAAATTATATATTTAATATAATCTTAATTTTCAATGTTTTTATTACTCATCTGAATAAATTTTCTGGATTCGCCACTGGTTATGAGTTTGGAAATTTTCACTTTGATCTAAGTATTGTCCAGATATTATGATTATTCAACGAGAATCTTCAAAAAGAGAAACTAGGAAAAACATGAAAATGGTAGTGGGGTTAAAACTATAGTATATCAATATTGAGCGAGCCTTGTTGATCAACTTTCCTAGCAACTTGTATCCTGCACAAATTAAACAAAGGGAATTATAGGTGATCTTAACACCGTTAGGATACCGATCAAAAACACTCCAACTATGAGTAAATTGTGTAAAAACGAGTAAATAATAGTAAACTAGAGCGTCATCTGACTATGAGTAGGACGATATGAAACTATCATTTTAGCTGTGTGGCAGCGTTGATGGTGGTCTAAGATGGTGGTCTGACATGAAAGATAGAATTCCGTTAATGGAATTTGTCTGCCAAGGAAGGTCCATGAGCGAGGAGGTGGTTGTTCGATGGATGAAAGGTTATCGATCCATTAGATAGACTGTGATGGTCATAAGATCTAGTGTATGTGGATCTGTAAGATCGTGTGTCCGGGGTGCTACTTCCATACGGGAGAGATCAATCCATACGGATGTGAAAGAGTGATCCACATAAGGGTGGAATGTCAATCCACATAAATTATTGGAAAAAATGAACCATTCACAAGAGGCATGAGGCTATAGCGAGTTTTTATAAAATGCAAATTAAAGTTTAAGCTTATATATATGTGATAACCTTGTCATATAATTCAATAAACTTCAGTGTGAACTAACCAACTTCAATGTAACTGTAGATAGTTTTTTAGAGAAAATGAATCGAAGCATTCATTTCAAATCTAGAAATTGAATTTGGAAGCTAAAATTTGGAATGCTATAATAACATCTCATCTTAGACATATAGAGAACTTCAATCAATATTGTCTACTCAAATGTAGAGAATTAGTTACCACTGTTCTTGAACTAGAGCCCAAGATCGATAAAAAAAATAAATAAATAAATAATCAATTAAAGCATTAGTGAGCTGGTACTGCAATACTATTTATAAAGCTTGGTGCCGAAAATAACAGGTTTTATACAAATATTATATAGTGAATTTTAATCAAAATCAGTCGACATTAAAAGAACAAATTTGTTTATTCATATTGCAACAAATTCTTTCATTGTTCATGAGCAAGGTGCGTTTCCACGGCTACTCTCGACTTGGCCATTTAGCTTGAGGGTGATCCACCATCGAGAAGCTTTTAGTAATGCCGAGGTCGCTGCAAAACTCGAGGAACTGTTCGCTTGTGAATTGGGTTCTGTTGTCTGTAACGAGCTGCTGAGAAACTCAAAATCTGCAAATGATGTAATTCACACAAATTTTTCTACTTTTTTTGTAGAGATCTCGGCGATAACCTTTGCTTCTACCCATTTTGTGAAGTAATCCACTGCCACGATAGCATACTTACATCTGCTTCGCCTTGTAGGGAGAGGTCATATCAATTCCATGCCCCAGATCGCAAAGGGCCATAGACTGATCATTTGCTGCAAGTAGACTGGTGGAGCTCATGGGATCTTTGCAAACCTCTGACATTTAACACATTTCTTCACCAGATCGGCGTCTTACTTCATGGTTAGCCAATAAAACTCCAATCGAAGTGCTTTTTGAGCTAGGGACAACCCTCCAGCATGATTACCACAATAACCTTCATGGATGTCTTTTAGGATGGTATTGCCGTCTGGCTCATCGACACATTGTAGTAATGGAGCCAAAAAACCTTTCTTATAGAGTTTGTCGTCATAAATGCAATACCTTGCAGCTCAAGTTCGCAGATGACGTGCTTCTGATTTTTCTTCTGGCAGTTTTCCATTCTATAAATAATCAATCAAAGGACTCATCCATGAATCCGCTGCCACGGTTAGGATCATTACTACGTCATTGGGCTTTGTACTTGGCCTTGGTAGGAATTCCACCGGTATGTCTCCAGAAAGGTCAGTATCTTGAGCTGTTGCCAGACGAGCTAGAGCGTCTGCGTAGTAATTTTGGGCTCAAGAGATCTGGTTTATTTCATACTTTTTGAGTGTTCCCAACAACTTTTGGACTTTCTGCAGGTAAACTATCATGCTTGATCCCCTGGCCTGGTATTCTCCCATTATCTGACAAACGATGAGTTGGGAGTTGCTGAAAATTCGAAGTCGTTCAGCCTACATTTCCTTGGCTAGACGAAGCCCTGCCAATAACAATTATCAAATGGAATAATGTCATCTCAATAAAACAAGTTCAACAAACACTTGGTGAACATCTGCACTAGATAAAAAAATATCTTAATAAAAAGTCACAATCAACATAATGCTTGGAACTAATACATGTGTTCTTAAATTCACAAGAACTTATCAAACTCAATCAACAAAAGTTAATTCTCTTGCCATACGTATAAAAAATATAAAATATGATATACTGAAAAATATATATACATACTAACTTTAGTAAAACAAATCTCTTATGCAAAATACACACTAAAGAGTGTTTGCTAGCAAACCTTACAAATTCTCCAAATATATTTTGTATTGTGAACAAAATTCACAACCAAGTACAAAAGATACTAAACTAGAGAGAACAATCAGCTCAAACAAGTATTTTATCAAGAAAAAAAGGAGCAAGATCCAATGTACCAATAATAGAGTAGAAAAAAAGTAATTATGTCAGTTTCTCTTGAAAATCGTTAATGTCCAAGATTTTCCATGAATTTTTCAGCAGAAATATCCCAACATAAAAGTAACAAATGCCATTACGAAAAATCTAAGAGCTTTTGCATATACGCAAAAGCAAGTTGTTCCAAATTCTCTTATTCATCCACGAGCATAGAATCCCACCACCTCAAGCATAAAATCCATATCAGAACATATGACATCACGTAATTGAACTATGAACCTGATTACAGATATAACCAAACAAGTCTCAACAAAACAAACAAGAAGACATGAGAAATGATGAAAGAGGAACGAACCTCAACATCGTCATGAGCAGTTTTCATGTCAGTAGCATTTAATTTGATTTTGATGCTCTGAAATCAATCTTTGAAAAACAAATAGAGCACGGACCATTTCGAGCTGAAGAACAAAGAATGTAACAGAAAATGAGAAGCCATAAGAGAGAAAATCTGTTCAACTCTGATGTTCAGCTAAAAATAAAAACAAATGAAAAGTTAAAGCAGAATTTAATTTGACAAACTGATTCGAAATTGTATAGCAAATTAAAACGAACACTATATTTCAAATCTAATTAAATTAGTTTGAAAAGCACCTCAAATAATCTCAAAAACCTAGCAATTGAAATAAATTAATTAAGAGTGTGGAAAGTCAAATCTGTTAAATTAGTTTTGATAAACCGAACCCATATCATAAATCAAAATAATCAATTTCATACATGTATATATGATAAACCAATCTCAACAGCTTCATTAAACAAATAAAAACTAAAAATAAAAAAATTAGTTGCATAAATGTTAAGAGAAAACTAAAAATTAGTTGCAAAATTCTCGACTATGCAAACAAGTCTTTGTTTACGACCCAAAACTGAAACATCAAAAAGCACATAATATACAAGAAGCCTCTGAAATATTAACACTGTGATGGCCAGTAGACTAACATTCACACTCCAGCAATAAAAAGAATCATCACATATCCACACTCAGACCAACGTTTGACCAAATTTCAAGCCTACACACACCATAACCCCCCATTTGATTTTCCATCACATGGGAAGAATCCCTAGTTGGAATCAAACAGATATCATTAAGACAGTAAAGCTCCAGCCATAAAATATAATTTCAACCAAAAAAAAGAATCTCACAATACTAAACAGAAACCAGAGCTGTACTGCATTACTAATATGATTCAACATACAGTTACTAACACCAATATTAAACAATCAAAATTAAACAACATCTCTACAATTAATCATCTCCACAAGCACGAAAACATACATACTTACAAATATTAAACAATCAAGGTTAAGGGTTTTTAAAAACAAAATTTACATGAATCGAATCAGTGCCGGCGGCCGAAGACTGAAATAGCGGCCACGTCGGCTAGGGTGAAGATCGATTGGAGGATTGGCGTCGAACAGCGGCAGAGGGTGAAGACATAAGAGGAAGAAAATCGGTGGCAAAAGGTGAAGAAAAGCGGCTGGGTGAAGAAAATGAGGAAAAAAACAGGGCTACGGTGGTGAAGAACACGCTCTGAAGTCTGAAGAAGAAGAAGTGAAGTGAAGTGAGGGTGGCTAGGGATGTGTTTCAGTATATTTATATGCTGGGTAGGGTCGGGTTCATGGGTTACTCAGTTGACCCGACCCAATATTATTGTTATTATTTTTGGAAAGGGGAAAAATCATTTTAGTCCCTAACTTTTACGAAAGTATCAAATTTTTAACTATATTTTCTAAAATGACGAAATGAACCTTAACTTTTTGAAAAAGTATCAAATTAGTCCCTCTCATCAGTCAACTAACGGTCAAACCTAATGAAAAACATAAAAAGACTAATTTAACCCTGAACACTATTAAAACAAATAAAAAGATCATTATACCCTCAAATAAAGTAAAATATTACAATAATATATAATTATCAAAATACCCTTAATGAGTTGCATATAATTTTCATAAAGTTACAGTTTTACCCTTACAAAATTTTTGACTGGGCGTAGCTTTGTTTGAGGATCTTATGTATATTTATTAATTATAAAATTACCATTTTACCCTTATAATTAAAAATTTTCATTAAATCTTTATTTATGGGTGTGATTTTTTTATTTTTATTTTTTTTTAATTTCTACTTTAGCTTGTAATTTTTGCTTCTTTTTTTTTTTTCAAAATTTCTGCTCTAGCTTTTAATATTTTTACAGTTTCTGCTCTTGCTCCATCTGTTTAATATTTTTGTTGCATCTATTAATTTTTTTCAGTCTATAATATTATATATTTGAGATCCACATATTTATGGTATAATTGGTATATGCTTTGAGATGATATTCATATTTAACAAAATGATTTTTTTTTTAAAAAAATAATTTTGTCGAACGAGATTTTTTTTTTTTTGAATTTTTTTCCTCATTTGTTTTAAATGATTTTTTTCTCTTATTTTATCTTCCTTTTACATCTTCCTCCATTATAATTGGAAATACCAAATTTACCCCCATTTAGTATGCTATCAGTTAAGTTTGACCGTTAGTTGACCGATGGAATGAACTAATTTGACACTTTTCTGAAAAGTTAAGGTTCATTTCGTCTTTTTGGAAAACATAGTTAAAAAATTAACACTTTCTTAAAAGTTAGGGACTAAAATGATTTTTCCCCTTTTGGAAATAGCAAACCAGTTTGTTTTTTATACATAAAATAATTTAAAAAATATAAGTTACAAATTTTAAAAACTAAAATTGTAAGAAATTAGCAATATTTTTTTCCTGTTACCAAATATGATTAAATTAATATATTTTAATCAATTGTTTTTAGTTTTAATAAATTTACAATTTTAAAAGCATTTATTATTTTAAAATTAATTAAAATAAATTATGATAAAGTTATCATTTGTTTTAAAATGATTTAACAAACGGAAACAAAAGAAATCGTTTTATTTCTAAAGCAATGTATTAAGATTTCTAGTTACTTAAGAAATTTGTTTTAAGAAAAAATGATGTATTAAGTTAAATACATCCACATCGGTTAACAATAGATGTATTCGTAATGTCTTAATTTTTAAGACATCGTATTTTAAATAACTGATATTTTTAATTTGCTTTTAAATTGGTTTTAAACAACCGATATATTGTTAGTGATGTCTTTGAAAATTTTTAAAGTAGTGGATACAAATTTAGTTTATATTTGCTTGGGTAAAGGAGATATGATATGAAAATTGTGTGCATTGTATATCAAGTTGGCATGACATTAATTCAATAATAAGTAGTGAGCCACATATGTTATAAGTATATTGATGCATTGTATCTCAAATTGTGATGTGATATACTAATTCAAATAATATATGGTGAGCCAGATATGTTAATAATTAATTTACATTATATATATATATATATATATCATCAGTCAATCAAATTAATATGTTACATCACAAATTGGAAAACAAGAGCTTTGACATATACGTTATCATAATTATATCGATTTTTATTTTTTATTATTTTTTTTTGTTGTTGATTTGTGTTTAAATTTTAGGGAAAATAGCAAAAATGCCCTAACGCGCGTTCAGAATTACATAAATGCCATTAACAGAAATAATATTGCAAAATTACCCCAAAAAGACAAAAATACCCTTGAGAAACTTACCCCTCCCATTAATTATGCCACCAGCCCGATCGCACACCCCACCAGCCAGTTCCCACTCCCCACCAGCCCGAACTTCGGCGTCAGATCAATGTCGGTAGGGCGACGGCGGTAAAAGCCCCTCCATCGGCGACGACAAGGCCAGCCAAAAATAATCTGAACCAGAAATCGAGAGACTCGAGAAATTACTTCTTCGGGTCAGGAGTGACCCGAAATCAGGTCGACCCGAAATCGGGTCAGCCTCTAACCCGAAGAGGAAAAAATTGTTCGGGTCAGACGGGTCAGAGCAAATATAAATATTAATTAACTCATTAATACTCAAACTAACTCATTTCGTCCATCATTAATTCCTTACCAACCAACTTTTAATAAAAGCAACGCATCAAAATAAAACTCTCATTTCGTCCATTACAATTCTCCGAAACAATCGCCTATCTTTTGTTTACAAACAAATAAACCATCATACAAAATCAACATCATTTGCAATAATCAAATATAAACACATTTCCTCCATTACAATATTCTCCAAAATAATCACCCTTTTGTTCTTAACTTATCCAAAGAAAGTTGAAGGAATTTCGGCTTCGAGGTTAGTAATATTTTTGAGTTAATTTCATTTTCAATTTCATTTGATATGTTTGGAGGAAAAAGATGGAGTAAATGATGTCAGTATATACGGGTTAGACTCTGAACGAAAGAGGAAAAAATTTTCTCTTCGAGTCAGCCGCTGACCCGAAGAGGAAAAAATTCCTCTTCGGGTCAGCCGCTGACCCGAAGAGGAATTTTTCTGACCCGAAGAGAAAGAGGAATTTTTCGTCATTTGAATCTCTTCGGGTCATCTTATCCGAAAATGAAAAATTCCTCTTCGGGTCAGAGTCTGGCCCAAAATCTGTTTGAAAAACTCTATCCGAAGAGGAAAATTCTTAAATTTATGTATAGGTAATAGAATCTGAAATTATTAGAAATTAAATTGATCAATATCCGAAAATACTGATTATATATTATCAAATTACCCTTTGAGCAGTTTAACAGTAATAATTCTGTTTTATTAAATTTTCAGGATTGAAAATGTCTACCGTACGATTAGTTTTCAATTGGGGTGGACAATGGAAAAGCGAGCGTGGGGTTTACTGGTATGAAGGTCAGAGAGCAAGGGCATTTAGATTTCCCTAGGATGCAAATTTTGAGCAACTATTGGATAAAGCATACCGCGTCATAGGTATTGATAAAAATCGTTACCGAGTTATATTAAGTACTGTTGCTCAAACCATTTCTCCAAGTATACCTATTGAGATCATTGATGATGATGATGTTGAATTATTGCTTAGCCGTAAGAATGTTGACCCTATAGTTTATATAATTGTTGAGGAGGTTGAGCATGATGCAACAGATGGGAATGACACTTGTGCACCGGAAACTGTTTGTAAACCAAACCATACTTCTGAATTTGACTTTGATCCCACCTTCGAAGCAACAAATGTGAATGATATGAAGACATCCAATACTAGTCCAACATATCAACCAAACTTAGGTGTCCATTTGGATGAAATTAGGGAAGGATTTACATCATATGATAATGTTAATACTTGTTCCCCCTTTCATTGTGGATTTGAGGGTACGTCAAGAACTAATCATGATCAAGAGGTCTCGATTGATCAGCATACAGCGGATTGTGATGAACAAGAACAACATACCTATCCCACTAGTTATGGTGAAGTAGCAGCGGGTGGAGTTTCGAATCGATATGACCAGCAATTTAAGCATGTTCAAAGTCTTGTTCCACCACCATGTGCATTATACCAAGTTAATTCCAATGAAGTTGCTCCTAAACGTAATAATATGCGCATTGAAGTCGGTGAGTTGTTTGACAACAAAGAACAGTTGCAATCAAAGTTAGGTAGATATGCATTGGCAAATAGATTCCAAACAAGAGTCATGAAATCGGACACAACAAGATTGCAGGTTCGGTGCATCGTTGCAGATTGCAATTGGCGCTTACGTGCAGTTAGAGATGGAAATTCAGAATATTTTCAGATTAGAAGATTTGATAGTGAACACACATGCTCAATGGAACAGCGATTTCCACTTCACAGGCAAGCAAGTGCTCGTGTTATAGGGGAACACATCAAAAACAAATTTATTGACCACCGTGTATACCGGCCCAAGGAAATTATCAGAGACATACAAAATGAGTTTGGTATCTCATATAACTACCACAAAGGATATCGAGCTAGACATATTGCATTGGAGGAGGCTCGAGGATCTCCTGTTGAGTCATACAAGATTTTGCCTTCGTACTTATACATGCTAAAGCAAGCCAATCCTGGAAGTATTACTGACCTTGAGACTGATTCCAATGATAGGTTCATGTACATGTTCTTTTGTTTGAAAGCTTGCACAGATGGGTTTTTGTCTTCCATTAGACCAGTCATTGCTGTTGATGCCACTTTTTTAAGAGGTCCTCACAATGGAGTTTTATTTGTTGCTGTGTGTATGGATGGTAATGATCAAATTTTCCCTCTAGCCTTTGGTATAGGTGATTCTGAAACTAATGATGCCTGGGAGTGGTTTCTTACGAGGTTGCGCCATGCCATTGGAGAATGTGAGGATTTGGTTATAGTTTCTGACAGAAAATCTAGCATCAACCATGGTGTGCAGAATGTGTTTCCAAATTCATTCCATGCTGCCTGCGCCGTGCATTTAGAGCGAAATATGGTTGCAAAATATGGAAAAAGTAAGACTTTAAAGGATGTTTACTGGAAGTCAGTGAAGGTGTATCAGGTGAATCAATTCACCCGTTCGATGGAACAATTGACAAACTTGAATCCAGAAGCTGCTACATTCATCACTGCAGTAGGTACTGATCGTTGGTCACGTGCACATTGTCCAAGAAGAAGGTACAAGATAATGTCAACAAATATTACCGAGTCGATGAATAATGCAATTAATGATTGTCGAGAGTTACCAATCACTGGTGTTGTTAAATTTATTAGAGGGGTTCTGCAACGCTGGTTTCATGATAATCGCGCGGAAGCACTTAAAATGACAACTCAGTTGACAACTGCGGCGGATGTAGCTGTTGCTCTGAATGATGAATTGGCTCGGACATACACAGTTCACCCAATTAATTTTTACACATTCTTGGTTAGAGATGGAGATTTGGATGGACATGTTGATTTAACAGCAAGGACTTGCACTTGCCAAGAATTCAACCTAAACCAGTATCCATGTGCGCATGCTTTAGCTTGCATTCGGCTCAGAGGATTTTCATATGCAGACTACTATTCATCGTATTACTCTTCTAGGTCTCTTGTAGCAGCATATAGCGGGGAAATAACTCCACCCGGGTAACCATCAGACTGGTTGGTTCCAGAAGATGTTGCGGCTAAAGTTGTTCTCCCTCCAATCGGTCGCCGTCGTCCAGGAAGACCAAAAAAGAATCGCATTCTATTAGTTGGGGAAGAGGTTCAAAGGAGTTGCACTAATTGCAAACGTCAGGGTCATAATAGTCACACTTGCACCTATCCGAAGTCTACAACAGTACGCAGCAACATCGAGAGTATGGGACAATCAAGTGGTAATAACAATGTTGCATAATGATTAAACTTTGAATGTTGTATACCAACTGATGTTGTTTGTATTTATGTTTTATATTTCTGCATTTTCTATGTAACTTTAATTAAATGTTGACTGTTTCTAGATGGTCAGATGCAACTAGTAAACATTCCATATAATATATAACTATATTCCAAGAACTCGGACCTCCGTTAGTTGAAAAAATTTGACATAGTTTTACTTACACATCATAGATTTTCAATCAACACAACAGACCTGCTTAAAACACATCCAATAATCACTTTCATTTTCCTAGGGAGGCAAAGTAAGCTTGCATGCATAAATCACACTGCACTACGAATTTGAGAAAACTTTAGACATTTCATTACTTTATTGTATGTTTCATACATCACTACTGCTTTATAGGTACAGATTTACAATTTTGAAAAATTTCCGTCGCGACTTGTTCTCTAAGTCATAAACTGTCAGCTTTTCCAAACTCAAATGGTTGGCCAGCCCATAGACATTCCAAATATTTAAGTGTAAAAATCCCACAGTCCGACCTATATAATGACATGCAATGTAATGTAATTAGAATATAACAATTCATAATTGTAAATGTATAAAAGTTGAGAAAATTTTCATTTATTTATACCCTCCATCTTGTTGTGGAATATCTCCCTCCTGTCAGTGTATTGTAAATGGGGTTGTATCAGAATAAGTGTTTGGCAACGTTCGTACCAGCAACGAAGGCAACATCTTTCGAAGAGGAGTTGACCACCTAACAAGATGATTTGATACCATGACATCCACTGATGAGTCATATACATTAATCCTGCGCTCTGCTAAATTTACTTCCAAGGCAACCCAATGAACATTGTTGATGTTTGCAGGTAACAGTAGCTGTAAACCAACATAAATAGAACCTATTAACAAGATATTTAAAAAGCAAAATAGAAAAGGATATCGAACTTGAATTATCGAATTAGATGCTCACAATATTGACTTTACTCCAATCCTGCCATGCATGCGTCGGAATCTTTCCATGTACATAATCTATCATATCTTGATCCCAATCAAAGATTTCAGGCTTAAACTGTTTTTTTCTCGACTGTAATGCTGACCACCTCCCTTCCAGTTTCGACTGCATAAACGTTAACTTAATAAGGTTACTATAAGAAGCTAACGATAATAGTTTGTTGCAGATTAATAGTTCGTTATTACCATGAAACTGTAGTCCAATAAAACTTTGTTGCGACTATATCTCCAGGGAAAATGAAATGCACGCCGACGCAGGAGACGACAATATGTCTCTAGATGCTGCATATTGCGTACACTGAGTCATACAGTAGTTATCCAATAGGATGTATAATTTATGAACAGTTAAGGTATAGATAATTACTTACATCACCTTCCAGCCACTCAGATGGGGACAATATTGCCTTAAACCATGCAACATCAGCCTCCAGTAATCCTGTGTCCAACCTGCACTAGCATAAATTATACGCATATCAATGTTTCATCCTTTAATGTTGATGATAAGTATAGTGACCATGCATATTCATACCTCCTATTACTGGAATCAGATATCCATTCATTGAGTGAACGTAAAGAATCCTGATCAGCTGCATGTGGAAGTCCAAATTCTAGCATCTTGGGTCTTTTTGGATTTCTCACAGTCGGATCCACGTATGGACTCATGACGAAAGCCGAGCGTTTGCGATCTCTGTTCAACTTAATAGTAAGCTTCGGTGGTCTTGACAATGGTACGACATCTGGTGAACCAACTGGAGCAGAGGGAGATGATACATCACGTACTAATGATGTAACCAGATCACGAATATTGTTGTCAATGGAATTTAGTATCGTCACATCATCAGCAGCCACGCTATCGGATGTCTCATGTGCATGTAAGGGAGTTTGTTCACATGTCTGCATAAAAATAAATGTAGTTAATTTATGCACGTGTCATTTTATAATAAATATCAAGATCAATTAAAGTATAAACCGGTAAATATTTTACCTTTTCAGGAAGATCGGAAGTATCGGACACTTTCACTTCATCAACAGCCACGCTATCAGATTTATCATGTAGATGTAAGGGAGTTTGTTCACACGTCTGCATAAAAATAATTGTAGTTAATTTATGCACGTGTCATTTCATAATAAATATCAAGATCAATTAAAGTATAAACCGATAAATATTTTACCTTTTCAGGAATATCGAAAATATCGGACACTTTAGGCTTTCAAATAAGCTCCGTTAGTTCTATCTTCATCTTACATATTTCATCGTCTGCTTTCCTGAAATGTTCATCTTGTTGTGCACTGAGAGCTGTAAGTCGAACTTGGAGATTATCCTCAATTGTCTTGAAATGTTCATCTTGACGTTCACTGAGAGCTTTAAGTCGAACTTCAAGATTATCATCAATTTTCTTGAAATGTTCATCTTGACGTGCACTGAGAGTTTTAAGCATTGCTTCAAGACTATCCAACCGCTTACTTGCATATTTTCTGTTCTTTCACCTGTATTCTTTTTGTGTCTTCATACCAGAATCACCCTCTTTCTTCTCATAACCCCCCTCGACCCGAGTAGCATCATCTCCGTAGACCTCATCTCTACCTTCTTCATTGTCATCATCATCATCATTATCATCACACACGTCATCATCATCAAAACTACCATCACCATCAAAACATTCAGTGGGACAACCAATCTTCATATCATTCAAAGCAATCCAAGATTTCATACTTTCCCAATATGGCTTACTTGCTTCAGCATCCGAAGGGTTTAAAACCTTGTAGGTGGTGAGCTAACATCGAATCAAAACGAACAAAGTATATATGTCAGACTTAAGTAGTTGATTTGTTAAAGTTAAATACTATAAATTAGTTAATACTTACGTTCATTTGGTCAAATAACTTTGTCTGTAAATAATCATATCCGGGGATCCCTTTGCATATCCAATTAAGTATTCGAGGGGCAGAATTGTTCACCCTTGTTGCATATCCAAGCATTGACCACATTGGTATTGCTTCAATTGCCCACACCTGAATAACAAAACAAATAGTATGTTTGTTAATATATAAAAAAGAAATAGTAAGGTTCAAGAACTTACTGTACATGAAAAAGCTTCTTGAGTATCTTTACCTGAAAGGCTGTCACAAACCCATATAAGTTTACTTTACTGCCTTTGCCTTTTCCTTTTGCAGATGAATCAAACACATCATTCAAGTAACTGGATAGATACTTATACGACCTATGATGTATGTATGACCCCCAAGGAAACTTATTGAAAGCATCAAAGTCATCCACCAATTGTAGAGCCCAATACTGAATGGCGTTACGCTATCCGTTCCGCATAAAGTCATTTCCAAAAACAGCACCAAAGCTAACTTCACCATATCCATGTCGCTGATATTTTTATTAGCCCAAAGTCTCGTTCTAAACCAATCAATCACCATTGAAACTGGTACTTTGTTCATACTAAAGAACTTCTGTCGTAGTCTCTGATTATGCAGCTGAGATTCTTCCATTTCAAACTTCGAGTAATCTCCAAACAGAAGTCCACTAACCAAACAAAACTCTACTGGGCTATACCTTATCAAGTCATTTCCAATATTAAACCATAAAGTATCTGCTAATTGCTGTTCATGTTGGATACGACACTCTCTCAAAAGAATATGATGACAGAAATGTCCGAAAAACACCATTTCATTTACATCAAGAAAATGACCAAAACATGTACCCTTAAACAGTTTCAGTTGCTCAGGCGTAAGCGCAGATTTTATCAATTGAATGTTTTCCCAATTACTGTAGCCGCTAACTCGCCTTGCTTCTCTCGATGTTTTCTTTATTTTTAGCAAGTTCTCAAACTTTGTTTTAGCCATTTACACCTATAAAGACAAGAATTTCCAAAATGGATAAGAATGTAATTAGAATGTAACAATTCATAATTATAAATGTAAAAAAAAAGACAAATTATTAAAGATAGTGAATAAAGCGGATACACTTGAAGATTGGAGATGATTAGTGTCAGAAGTAATCATTTTCTTGAGAACTTATGTATAAATAACATTCATAAACAATTAAAAAATAATTTCACTAGAGAAACTAGGTACCATGGACCACTGACTTGGACCGAAGCAAAGCCCAGTCCAGGTACCTTCTCCAACACCACAATCATGACGCAACACAGAATATGTAAGCCTATCTACATCTGAAAATTTCAGCAGTGCACATTGATACGACAAGTTACCAGTACAAAGACAAATGACAAAGAAGCCACATAGAATATATTTCCGCTATAATACTTGAATAAACTCAACAACATGACATGTATCATGTTCCTCAAACCAGGTAAAATCCTAAATCACATTCTTTTATTACAAAACAAATAGAAATCTAAGAAGATGTATAAGAACAACGGAGACAACACATAAAAGTTGAACTCAACAAATCTACCACACAATATAAGAACTGAAATTTAAACATCATTGAATATTGAGATTGGTTTTTGAAATGTAAGCACAGATCACCAACAGCATATTATTGCAACAGCAAGAAAATTAAGTAAGAGTACACTCAGAAGAAACCCACTTTATTTCTCCTTTCATACACACAAAGACAGAGTATCTGCCATTTTTTTCCTCAACAACATTCTGCAGTTAGAGATTTGTCTGGTGTAACTATAAAATGAATCACAAGAAGATATGATAGTATCTGCACAGAAAATGTAATCTACTACTATTCAAACTATATAACTAACAATCCATCATATTTTTATTTTAATTTTTTACCTACCACATTATAACCGAATAATTATTCTCACAACAAACGAATAACTATTCTTACAACAAAAGAAAATGATATAGCAGAATTGTGTTTGGATAAGTAAATTAGATACAAGCGATACAATACTACTTTAAGTTGCTATTACTTAAATAAAGAAAACAATAGCATACTAAATACCAACCAACCAAACCTTTAAATAATGTATCTAATCCTTAAAAATAGGATTCCTAATTGAATATTAATTTTCCAATTTAAAACTAATCCTAAACTAAAAAATATTTTATAATAAGAAGTTTAATAATAACATAGAATAAGAAATCTAAATTTGTAGAAATCCTGCTGCTCCTAATCTTTTCCTACATCAGATAACATCACTGCATGTTGGTTTTATATATATATATATATTGAAAATTGTTGGAGTAAAACCCTCACCACTAAGATGACTGCAGACATACAAAAGCACTTATACTGGGAGGGTAATGTGCACCATTTTTGGGTATTTGTAGTATGGTTTTGTACTTACTATCAAATTTAATATGTATCATTTATTATAATCTTTCCAAATAAATATCAATTTGCTCCAATATTAATCAAAAACAAAACACAAATTCTGTTACCCCAAGAGTATAACAAATTTTCTTTCGAATTTTAACAATAAATTGCCAACTTCTTGTTATATCCACCAACATTTTGAACTACAATAAATTTTCTAATAGAATATTATCAATCACAATGATATATTTTTCATAAGGGTTGTAATCTTCTTCAAACATGTAACTCAAAAACAGGAACTCACTCACTCTTGTCTGCAATCTAACATCAAAAAGCCTCTATCAAATCATGAAACAAATGCGACTATACACGCAAAACAAAGTCTACTATACAATATTTGCGTTTCTACAAAGACAGAGTATCTACAAGGGGTGGTTTTTCCTCAACAATCAAAACAGTACTATATTATCATAAAATATTTTTTTCAAAAATTGGTAAAGCAAGAACACGCATACACGTTGAACATATAAGGAACAACAAAAAAAAATTGCAAATTTGTAGCCATATTACATTACAATATTGACAAAAAAGCAAGTACTGTTCTTGTTACCATAAACGAACAAAAAATAGTAAAATAGAAGCTGAAAAGTTGATGCCCATCTCCTCCAACTTGAAAATGAGACCATCAAAGAAACAGTAGATAATTGCTTCGTGAAAATCACGCACAAACAAAAACCCAGAAAACGTCTTCCATAACGCAATAAAGTCGCCTTTAAAACCACGAAAACAGAAGACAACCAAATTTAAAACCCCTAAAAAACACACACACACAAAATTAAATAAATAAACGGAACAAAGGGTGTTACAGTACCTGAAATAGCTTGGTTGAGTTTTGATGGACCTTCAGATGCCGTGGACTGCTCTGAAATGGAAGGAAGGGCTGTCGTGAGTGTCGTCTGTCATGAAGGGGAGAAATGGCTGTTGTGAGTGGTCTGCCGTGAAGGGGAGAAGGGGTGCCGTGAAGAGGAGGAATTGCTGCCGTGAAGGGGAGAATTTTTGGTGGTTTCGGGTCTGCCGCGAATGTAAGAGGAGAAGATTTTGTTTTCGGGTCTGCCGTGAGATGCAGCAAGGGGAGGTTCTGCCGTGAGATGCAAGAGGAGAAGCTTTGTTTTCGGGTCTACCGTGATGCAGCAAAGGGAGGGTCTGCCTACCGTGACAGTGAGATGCAACAAGGAGAGGGTTTGCCTGCCGTGAGATGCCTTGTTTCGGGTCTGCGTGAGGGTCTGCCGTGATGGTCTGCTGTGAGGGTCTGCCGTGAGGGTCTGCGTGAGGGTCTGTCGTGAGGGTCTGCATGAGGCTTACCTTGTTTCGGGTCAGCGTGAGGTGAGGGTCTGCTGTGAGGGTCTGCCGTGAGGGTCTGCGTGAGGCTTGCCTTGTTTCGGGTCAGCGTGAGGTGAGGGTCTGCTGTGAGGGTCTGCCGTGAGTGAGGGTCTACGTGAGGCTTGCCTTGTTTCGGGTCAGCGTGAGGTGAGGGACTGCCGTGAGTGAGGGTCTGCGTGAGGCTTGCCTTGTTTCGGGTCAGCGTGAGGTGAGGGACTGCCGTGAGTGAGGGTCTGCGTGAGGCTTGCCTTGTTTCGGGTCAGCTATAAATTACAATGCAGATGCCTTGTGTTGTGATGGGGTCATTTAAGTCATTTTGGGGCATATTTGTAATTTAATTACATCAGGTGGCATTTTTGTCATTTCATTTTGTATTTAGGCCAATTTTGCTAAATTCCCATTTTTTTATTAAATTACTACACTCTATTATTACCTTTGTTTTTTTATTTTTTTTGAATTTTTTGTTTTTGTAAATTATAATATTTTTTAATTTAACCAACTTCTAATTTGTGAACTTTCCATGTCCAAATTTGTAGCATCAAAATTGTCAATATATTAGGATGTTTTAATTATTTTTTTATCTCTGTCATTTTTTTTAAGATAGTGTTAATTTTATGATGTTATTTATTTATTTATTTCTTAAAAATATTTTAATTACAATACATGTGTAATATTATCTAAGTTTATTGATTAGGTATGTTATTTCAATTATTATTCAAAAAAAAAAAAAAAAAGGTATGTTATTTCAATTAGGTATGTTAAATTTTCTCATTCAATAATTTTTTTAATAAAATTTTTGGGAATTTAGCAAAATTACCCTACTTACACATTGAAATGACAAAAATGCCATTGGATGTAATTAAATTGCAAATGTGCCCCAAAATGACTTAAATGCCCTTAAACTTAAACTTAAACCAATACCCTCTCATTTACTTGTCACGGCAGCTCACAGTCCACACCATTTCATCACGGCAGACCAACTCCCTTACATGCTCATTCAACTTGTCACGGCAGCTCACACTCCACTGCTATTCATCACGGCAGACCAAGGCGTCACGACAGCCCACACTCCAGTGCTTCATCACGGCAGACCAACTCCCATATACCCTCTCATTCAACTTCTCACGGCAGCCCACACTCCAATGCTTCATCACGGTAGACCAACTCCCATTGTTTTACTTCACGGCAGACCAGATTCAGAGCAGTCCATCGCCATTCGAAGGTGCACCGAAGTCAAGGCAAGAGCCACCCAAGTGAGCGAAGCTCCATTGACGGATAGAAACCGTCACCAACCGTCGTAGAACCTCCACCCGAACTCGCCCAAAGTCCAACTGTGAAGCTATTAGAACCAATTCCAAACAAAGTCGCCTAAACTCCAACCGCAAGCATCCATTAAAGTTCAACCATAACCGGTCATGGAAAACCTCCTCTTCGGGTGATTGAATGGAAGGGGAGTTTTTTCCTCTTCAGGTCAGCGGTTGACCCGAAATCGGGTCAAATCGGGTCAGCTGCTGACCCGAAGAGGAAAAAATTCCTCTTCGAGTCAGCCGCTGACCCGATATCGGGTCAGAGGTTGACCCGATTTCGGGTCAGCCGCTGACCTGAAGAGGAATTTTTTCCCCTTCCGTTCAGTCTCTGCCCCGTATATATTGACATCATTTCCTCCATCTTTTTCCTCCAAACATATGAAATGAATTTGAAAATGAAATTAACTCAACAACATTACTAACCTCGATACCGAAACTCCTTCAACTTTCTTCACAAAAGTTAAGAAAGATGTAATCGAGGAAATGTGTTTATATTTGATTGTTGCAAATGATGTTGCTTTTGTATGATGGTTTATTTGTTTGTAAACAAAAAAGAGATGATTGTTTCGGAGAAAAATATGGACGAAATGAGAGTTTTATTTTGATGCATTGATTTGTTGATTTTATTAAAAGTTGGTTGGTAAGGAATTAATGATGGACGAAATGAGTTCGTTTGAGTATTAATGAGTTAGTTAATTTCAAATTTTTCCTCTTCGGGGTCAGCTTCTGACCCGAAATCGGGTCACCCTCTGACCCGAAGAGGAAAAATTTGCTTTTCGGGTCAGAGGGTGACCCGATTTCGGGTCAGAAGCTGACCCGAAGACAAAAATTTTGAAATTAACTAACTCATTAATACTCAAACGAACTCATTTCGTCCATCATTAATTCCTTACCAACCAACTTTTAATAAAATCAACAAACCAACGCATCAAAATAAAACTCTCATTTCGTCCATATTTTTCTCCGAAACAATCATCTCTTTTTTGTTTACAAACAAATAAACCATCATACAAAAGCAACATCATTTGCAACAATCAAATATAAACACATTTCCTCGATTACATCTTTCTTAACTTTTGTGAAGAAAGTTGAAGGAGTTTCGGCATTGAGGTTAGTAATGTTGTTGAGTTAATTTCATTTTCAAATTCATTTCATATGTTTGGAGGAAAAAGATGGAGGAAATGATGTCAATATATACGGGGCAGAGACTGAACGGAAGGGGAAAAAATTCCTCTTCGGGTCAGCCGCTGACCCGAAGAGGAATTTTTTCCTCTTCGGGTCAGTAGCTGACCCGATTTTGGGTCAGCCGCTGACCCGAAGAGGAAAAAATTCCCCTTCCATTCAATCACCCGAAGAGGAGGTTTTCCATGACCGGTTATGGTTGAACTTTAATGGATGCTTGCGGTTGGAGTTTGGGCGACTTTGTTTGGAATTGGTTCTAATAGCTTCACAGTTGGACT
Organism: Dimocarpus longan; assembly: GCA_022984855.1. Taxonomy (NCBI): domain Eukaryota; kingdom Viridiplantae; phylum Streptophyta; class Magnoliopsida; order Sapindales; family Sapindaceae; genus Dimocarpus; species Dimocarpus longan. The sequence continues at coordinate 5,194,517 of CM041026.1, forward strand.
TTGGGCGAGTTCGGGTGGAGGTTCTACGGCGGTTGGTGACGGTTTCTATCCGTCAATGGAGCTTCGCTCACTTGGGTGGCTCTTGCCTTAACTTCGGTGCACCTTCGAATGGCGATGGACTGCTCTGAATCTGGTCTGCCGTGAAGCAAAACAATGGGAGTTGGTCTACCGTGATGAAGCACTGGAGTGTGGGCTACCGTGAGAAGTTGAATGAGAGGGTATATGGGAGTTGGTCTGCCGTGATGAAGCACTGGAGTGTGGGCTGTCGTGACGCCTTGGTCTGCCGTGATGAATAGCAGTGGAGTGTGGGCTGCCGTGACAAGTTGAATGAGCATGTAAGGGAGTTGGTCTGCCGTGATGAAATGGTGTGGACTGTGAGCTGCCGTGACAAGTAAATGAGAGGGTATTGGTTTAAGTTTAAGTTTAAGGACATTTAAGTCATTTTGGGGCACATTTACAATTTAATTACATCCAATGGCATTTTTGTCATTTCAATGTGTAAGTAGGGTAATTTTGCTAAATTCCCTAAATTTTACATACCATAAACTAAGATAGTTATATGCTTATTGAATTTATTATTCTAACTTATTGCATAAAAGCGCACGCACATATACATTCATGCATGTATTTTTATGAATTTTTTTGTAAGCATACTAATTAAGAAACATGAAACGTACTTGTAGATAAAATTTAATATTTTTTTTCAAGTTTGAGAGGTATTTTTTTATAACTTTTATTTTTTTATTTAAAATATTTATTGAATTGGAAATTTTAGAAAAAATAGTTTCCAAACTTGAAAGAATATAAAATTTTATCGGTAATTATATTTATTTCTACAATCTATTTAATGATTCTGAACATATATATCAAATTAACTAGATTTCCATGACATATACAATACAAATTATTAGTATACGTTGTATGCGAAAGCATGCTAAGTGAGGTCTAATTAACAGAAATAAGGATCAAGAATAATCCCAAGACATTTCTTGTAAGTTTTAATAAAGAAATAACTTTCTTTATCATGTGAAGAGAATTGAATAAATTGAGATGTAAGATAATTCAATTCATTTGTTGATATATGGTTACATTCATAGAAAAAAATTGATAAATTAAAATAATTGAAGGATGAAAATTTAATGCATGATTTTTTGCTGTTATGTTCTACTACAACAAATAGTAAGGATGCGACATATTAAGTTGCAACTTGCGTGTGAATTTCTTTTAATTGTTTCAAAAATGTTCCTCCTATTTGAAAAAAGAGAATATATACATATATATATATATGTTAATATTAGCACTCTTAACTAGATGACTTTAGGTATTATCATTATACCAATAGTTTGAGTTTATATGGAAGTGGCAAAATATGGGTTACGACTCAACAATCGATACGAAACAATAAACACGAATAGTATGGATTAGTGTTGAACATGTCATCTATCCCATTTAATAATTGTGTCATAGTCGAGTGTCACTAATTGTGTTACAGGTAACCCGTTTAATAAAGGTAATTAAGTAATTGTATCATTTTAGTTAATTATATCATTTTAGTTGTAAGTATATAAAGTAAAAACTGAAAAGTCATAAGTATATAAAGTAAAAAATGAAAAGCCATAACCTATCTGTCACTATCAATTTTCAAGTTAAGGCACCCATTCACACTTTATCAATCGACCTATTCACACCATTGTGGTTGCCACTTCATCTCCTTCTCTAAGTGAGTGGTCGTCACTTCATCTCCGACGATGCTAGAACATCTCTGACCATCTCTTATTCCCCCTCTCTACTCAACCGTCCCTGCTTTTACTTTTCATTGCCCTGACTTTCCTGCACTATAACAAAACAAGTTATCCATACTAAAATATCCATACTGTGTACTAATGGTTTAGTATGGATACCATTTTTTAATAATTAAATTGACCGTGGATAACATTTTTTTGTTAAAAAAATATGTAAGTCAATTATCCATACTGAGTACTAATAGCTCGATATGGATAATCCTTTTATTAAAAGAAAATTAAAATATTATATTATCCATATCGGGCACATGACCGTCCTGATATGGATAATTTTTTGATATACCTCCCCTTTTATTTCATCATTTTCTATCTCTCTCTCTATCTTTTTCTCTCACATCATCTCTTTCTCAAACACTAGCAGCCCCTTCCATTTTGTCAGTCATTCAGTGCTCCGGTAGCTACGCCGTTCGTCGTTCTATTCATTGCAGTTTGTCGTTGTCACTAATCCACCACCAATTAGTCTTCTCTCTCCTTCTTCCTATGCTTCTCTTCTTCTTCTCTTTTTCTTCTTTCATCCGTGCAATGGCTGAACTTATTTCGGTTGTGTGACCGCCGACTCGGTTGTCCGACCGTCACTTCTTTTTTTTTTTTCTTTTCTTGTCATTTTTTCAATTCTTTTCTTCTCTTGAAGCCGTCGTCGAGGATTGTCGCCATTCGACACCATTATATTTGTCGATCTACTACTCTTTTGACGTTCGACACCATTGTCTTCGTCGATCTACTTATCTTCAGCTATTTTCATTAGAAATAAATGTATGGACTTTATGATTTTGTATTTTCCAATGTTTCAATTTCTGATTTTGTGTTTTATAGATTTTATTAGATATCGTATATATTATTATTATTATTATTTTGGATTCTTTTGATATAAATATAATATTATTTTGAGGTAATTTTTTTTTGTTGGTTTTGTGAAGTTTTCTTAAAGGTTAAAGTTTTGATATTTTTTATGTTATGTGTGTAAAAGATATGTGAATATACAAGTTTGTATGATTAAGAATGATAAATAATGTGTAAGATGATTGTAATATATATAGATATGGTGAATGTGTATGTGAATATGATTGTTTTCTTTTTATTCAAAGTTTAATAATTTTAATATCGTTTAAAACTATGTTGTTACATGTTTTGTTTTTTAGTGTTATATATTTTTAAATGAATAAGGAGTGGTTAAGATTTTCAAGATCAATATCCTAAACTCAATTCATAAGGACATAAGATTTAAACTTTCAATGTTTTTAACAATTTCTTCTATCATTTTTAAACTTTTAGAGTGTCAAAAGAATATAGAGAGTGAGCCAAAAACTTGGTTGAGACTGTGAACAAACATTCAATAAATACTAGTTTCATCCCTTGTCTTTGTATAAAATATCTCAATGGGAGCTATCATCATACTAAAATAGTGTATAAACACTTGGTCATTAATGGGATGGATGCTCAGTATACAACTTAGTTCATACAATTTTGTAAATTGATCGAGTTTATATATATAGTTTTATACATTGAGTTTGTTACTTGTATGTTGTTAAATAGGGATACTTAGTATTTTTTTTTTTCCAAGTATCCATGTTTCCTCACGATAATGGTATTTATTTTTTATTTTTTTTGTAGACACAATATTCAAATGGCTTAAATCCGATAAGAGTTAGTAAAAGTGTTAAATTTGCTAAACCTTTAGCGAAAGTAAATATTCATGAAAAATGTATTATTTATTGTTTCAATTTAAGTTTATATATATATAATTATTTAAATTTTTGTGCATATATAGTCTATATCTCGGGGTTCTACAAAGCAAGTGGTGGATTAAGTGAAAACCATTACAAGTTATTAAATTGGATGGGTAGAGAAACAGTGGTGGCAAAAGCAAAAATTGACTCAAAAGACTTTAATGTTAAAGTTCATCACCTCAAGCTTAGTACAGATTATTGGCAAGTTTTTGTAAATAAAGTAATGGTTAGTGTTTTGCTATCACAACCCACGAACAAGCTGCTAACTTTACAAAATGCATTACACTCATTTATTACTTGATCAATAAACTATATTGTATCTTAAGATTACATACTAATTTGTTATAATATATCACGATGTAAGGTGACTTTAGATGATTTACACTAACTTTAGGTCATGTACGTTAACCTTAGGTAATAAATATATATATATGCATTTTAGATGTATATTGAAATTTGATTAACGGTCTCTTAATATATGTTGTTATTTTTATTGTAATATTAAATTATATATAATTTAATTTATTTTTAAAAAAATTAAAATGTTTTCCATACAGGATACAAGTCCTGTATAGAGAAAAGTAACCACACCGAGCCACCCAATATAGATAATTATCAATTCCAGGCTTTCACCTGCTTTGGAAAAGGTTTCCATACCTGGTTGGAGCTCGAAATGGGTACGAGTATCTGCACCGAACACCTGCCTGGTATGGATAAAAGTATCCTTACCGAACAACCCAATATGGATAGTTATACCCACGAGTCAATCCACTACATCTTGTCCATGCCGGGTATCGCTCGGTATGGATAACAAGTATCCATAACGGGCGGTCTATCCAATGTGGATAGTCAACCATAGTGGGCATTACCCCGGTTTAATTGACCTATTTTGTTATAGTGATGGTATATGCTTATCTCTCTCTATATCTTTCCAATTCACTGTTATTCTTTGTGCTTATTGTTCTACATGTGTATAAAGCTCATAGCTTTAATATACTTTTTTTTATGTAAAATATCCATTTGGCCGTCTCTCATTGAAACTTAAAGACATGGCTGAGCAGGTAAGATAGTGAAATTTTCTGCATTCTTGTTTGCTGGTATTTTTCTTTGAATGATTGATAATCATTGTGTTATAAATGGGTTATTCTATGTCACGATATTTCTTGGTCTCAAGTTTGTTGTGGGTTAGCAACGGAACAATCTTTATTGCAAATATATCTACTATACGAAGTTCTGGAAGTAAAATATGTGAAGTTTAAATGGTGGATTTCGAGTTCAATTATAAAAACGACATCCTTGTGCTTTTTTGCTTTAGTTTTATCTTGTTTTCAAGACCTCCTACTTTTATGCTTTGTAATTTATGTTTATAGTTTAATTTCTCTGTGTTGACAAATCTGATACACGTTACATGCTTATTAATGTATTTGTTGATATAATTTGTTTAGGTGGTAACTGTTATGTATTTGTTTATATTATGTCAAGAGGATTAGATCATTTTGTTTTATATCTTATGGGGTTAGTTTGATTATTATTGTTTTGTTTATTGAATTTGAAGACCAGTTTGATTATTATGACCAGTTTATGGTTTTTTTAATCTGAAATATTTATTTTTCTAAACTTTACTTAATTTTTCGTTTTTCTGATAAGAATTTGATCAACTTATTGACAATTTTTTGGATCTGAAATGTTTGAAGGGGTACTGATAATATCTGCAAGGTTGAAATTAGCTAATATTTAAGTCTGTTGTTATAATCTATTTCACTAATTTTGTTTATTATTAATTATGATTTACAAATATAATAATGTTAGTTTTTATATTTGTCATTATTGTAGAGAGTCCAAATCTTGGATTGGAAGAGTTTATGGAAGACATTATGAACTTAAGTGTTGATAGTATAACTCTTAGTAATCTAACTATCGAATCTATCTCATCACAATTTACCATGTAGTCATTTGGCAGCTTGCAGTTTGGTGGATGCATATAAACATAAATTCAATAAATGATTTATGATATATATATATATATATGACTATATTTACGGATATGTTTTTATGAACTTAGCTATCTTTGTGGATTTTTGTATTTTTATATTTTGGATTGTATTTGTCGATTTAAGTTGTAAACTTAACTATTTCTCTTTGTGTTTGTGGATTAGAGTATTTATTAGATCTATATTTTATTATTGTATGTTTTATTATTAATTTATTAAAGTTATTTTGGTAATAAATGTATTAAATATGGTTAAATGGGTTATAAATGTCACGACCCGGACCCTGGGTCGCGGCAGAATTATAAATATTCAAAAACAAAAACACTCTAAATTAATTCCGGTGGGGACCATTCCCACAGATATGTGAACACCTGCTAGAAATCATAGATTCAGAGTAAATAATAAAATCATAAACACTTAGTCGCGCAATTAACTTATCATAATTAAGCATTCAAATTCATTTAGAATCTTAAATAAAATTCCAACACTCTGGTGTTCTTAACACAATGTCTTAAATACATCGAATGCAAATCCTTTAAATGAGTTGCAAGGACATTCAATTCTAAATACAAAACTTGAAATGAAATAAACTAAACATTTATGTCATGGGTATAATCCTTGATTTCCTTGGCCCTCTACCTAATCCGCCTGATGACCACCTAAGTCATCTTGCATATTTCCTGGAAAGGGAGAAAAAAAAATAAAGGAGGGGTGAGCTAGTGCTCAGTAGGATTTCATTCCCGATAAGGTTTTGGAAACCGCTTTCTAAAATCATTATTAAAACTCTATATACTTAACTATTTAATAAATTCAATGAACAATTTCATAAAATATATAGACTACTAGAATCGTCATACAACATTTAAATGTTTATATAAATTCATGTCATTTTCACATCAAAGTAAATCCCGTCCTCTATTCATATACCGGGTGGCCTACAGTTTTCAGTAAATTATTTTGAATAAGAAAACAACATTTGGCACACCGTGACCCTGGTAGCAATACCAAAAAAATACCCCGCGCAATAACCCGCGCAGTGACCCCGACATAAAATCGTATCATATGAATAGCAGAAAATATAGTAACCTGGTAGTCATACCAGAAAATACCCTGCGCAGTAACCCGCGCAATAACCCCGACATAAAGTCGTATCATATGAATAATTATTGATAGCATCACACAATGACTAAGACGGTGGATTTTCACCTTATGTAAGTTAACAAAACGATTCCAATGAGTTACCATGCAATAAATGCAATATAGGTTTACAATCCAATATCTTGAAAACTTTCCTTTTTATTTATATAATTTCGGTAACATAACAGCTGTTAATTCAATAAGCCAAAATTTATAAACCTGTCATAAAGCCATAAATTTTCACCAAACAAACCACAAATACTTCCAAAAGCAATTCACAATATATATATCCGCATAAATCAACATACTTTCAAAATTACACACATATATATATTTAAATAAATTCCACTTTAGCATAAAAACTACCAAAAGATTAGGATAGAACTCCTACCTCAATGTAAGCTATTGGTCACTCCAAAAACCTCGATTCCTAAAGTAATTATCGTCGTTCCGGATCGAATCTACACGGTAATGCAAGATAAATAATTTTTAACACGGCTACCCTATAGGAAAAACACCTATAAAAATGTATTCTACACTTAAAAACGAGTTCGTAGACGCGTCCGGAACTAAATCTTAAGTTCGGGAGGTCGGAAACTCACCTTCTCCATAAGTGGCGATCGGCGGCGACTTTCCGACGGCGGATTCCGGCGACCACGGTGGCGGGACGTGCGGCTAGGCGGGTTTTGTTGTCCTCGACATGCTTATCACGAAAATGGGATTGGTCGGAGTCGAAATCGCCTAGGTTCGTCGGGATCTAGAAAAATAAAAGTTGGTTAATGGCAGACCTTTCTCTACTGAAATGAACACCCAAACGATGATAAAACTTGACAAAATTGGTACCTATGGAATCTACGTCGCACGAGCTTTCCAACAGTACCAAATTTGGGCAAAACGGAGGTCGGACGAGGTCAGAACGACGAGCCAAAGTCGGGCTCGCGAAAATGGAGCTGCTGGAGAGAAAATGAGGAGAGAGAGAGAGAACTGGTCGACTGGAGGTTGAAGAAGGAGATGCAATCCGATCAAATTACAATTTGACCTCCTCAACTATTTAAAAATCACAATTTTAATTTAAAACTTTAGAAGTCTAACTTTTTGACCCTTACACTTTTACACAAATTTTTCATAATATTTCAATTTCACCCTTTATAAAATTTAAGGTTTTACAATAAACGTATTATTAAATTGATCATCTAAACATATCAATTAATGAATCATTTAAATAAGTTATAAAGTCATGAATTGAATAGGTCGTCTAAACGTGTCAATTAATAAGTCATTTAAATAAGTTATAAAGTCATTAAAAGGGTCATCCAAACATGTCAATTAATGAATCATTTAAATGAGTTTAATAAATGTGTCTTTAAATGGGTTGGGTGTAGTGTTCGAACATGACTCGAAATTAAATGAGTTAAGTGTATCATGTTAGTGTTGATTCAAATATAATCGTGTCGTATTCATATTTAAAAGGTCTAACTTATATATTAATCGTGTCATATTTGTGTTGAACAAAAAATAATCATATTGTATCCGTGTTGACCCAAACCTAATCCATCAAACCAAATTGCCACCCCTAAGTTTATTTGATACATCTTTTAGTTTTAGGACAAAAATGCCTTTGAATATAAAGAGAAAAAAGAGAAAACAAACAAACAAACAAACAAATAAATAAACAAACATTTCCTTCCTTCTTCAGTAGTGAGGACACCAGAAAAACAGAGCTCTCAATTCCTGTACTCCAAATCGCGAATTAATGTAAAGATTAAAAATATATATATAAATTTAAAATGCATTAATTTACGTACTCCAAACTAAATACAACGATATTTATGATAATCTATCATTGCATATATTATAACATATTTTTATATAATCCATATACCACATACAAATTTACATTATCCATAATTTTAACATAAATGACTAAAAAATATACTAATTAAGAAGCGAAATTCATAACAGTTCATAAATTAAAGTACTCATGCACTCTAGGGTTTCAGAATTATGCCATTTATTTCAGAATCAGTAATCTCAAAACACATACGCGCTCTTGGGTTTATCATTGGAGCTCAATGATCTAGAATCATAGTACTCCATAGATCGAAAGGAACTTTAGACCAGTAAACATGATTGATAGCATAAGTAAGAACTGTAATACTTGCAAGTTGCTACATGAAATGTATAAGGAAAATTTTTTATGGCCCCATCTGGATGAAAATTAAACATAGAATGATCTCGTGGAGTTGATCATTATTGTTCTTCTTGTCACAGTTGCATGATATCTCCGCACTGCGTCTCGTTACCTCTGCAATGATGTCCTCAATATCCTCCACTCTATATGTTTAGATCTCAGATGGCTCAAAACCTCTTATCAGTACATGAAAGAGTGGCTCATAAAATAGTATAGATTAAGACGATCTAAAACTAGTATAGAAATGAACCATATGTGTAAAAATTCTGAAGCACGGACCATCACAATTTTTTGAAGCTTACTCATGTCACTGTATGCAGAATAATAAATATTATTCACATATATTAAATTTATCAAATACTGAGAATAATATATATATATATATATTTTTTTTGTAAGAAGTACATGTTATTTGTCCTCGTCAGAGCCGATAAAATGGCACACAATGCTCCAGAGATCTTCCAGAAAATGCCACAAACCATGTATCTTGAAAGTTTCAGGCACAGGCCACTTGCATGCAGCTATTGCTCTTGGGGGCCTCAGCTGTATTGCACAAAGCAATAGGCCATTGAAGAGCCAGTTTGATAAAGTCATGAAGCTGCCCTGATAAATGAGTGAAGAAGGAGAATAAAACAACAACAACAACAACAACAATAATTTTCACTTCCATTTTCTTGAGGAAAGGACAATATGTGAAGCATCCCGGTTGCATCATGTCATGTTCGATCATGTATATATATAATATATAGCATCACATGACTGGAATTTGTCCAACTTTGCAAAGTTTGCAATTTGTCTGCATGCATGCATATGCATATATATATATATATATATATTGATTTTACTATTAGTGTTTCGATTAATGAATTTGATTAATTCGTCCGAATTTTTTAAGGTTAAAAGATATTAATAATAAAATCATTATATACAGAGAGACTTTTTCTCCTTTCTAAATTACTGGTTGTTAATTCATTATGTGTTATTTTTATTTGTACACTTCAATTTTTTAATTAGTGGGCCGGGGTTGATTGCTAAGTTGCTTAAAACTCAATGTTGGCGGCTCGTTCTGGCTTGATGGATGAGACAAAAGAGGGTTGGTTTCTTGTCATTTTCCTAACAAATATATTTGATGTTATCTGTCGGCTTGTTCTTGTCTATCATTATTATAGGAAACTAGGGATTAGATTAAAAGATCTTATCCCGATTTCGGAAGTGTATTCAATTTAGACGTTATTCGAGTTTGATAAATTTTTTTCAATGATAAATTTTGATAAAATTTATAGATTTTGTAAACTTTCTTATTGATTTTATTAGAAATCTTTTAAAAATCTAATGAAATATTGGGAAGAATAATAATATTTGTTATAAATATTTTTCTAAAACAAAATCACTTTAAAATTCATTCAAATCTTTATCACTTAAATGAAATTTATGAAGTCAAATGATTTTTTGAATACATCTAGATTTCAATAGATTTCATATAAATTTGAATTTAATATACCTAAATTTAAATGAATTTCATACAAATTTGAATTAAATATATCTAAATTTTAATGGAATTCATTCAAATATAAATTGAATACATTCAAATTTTATAATATTTTAAATTTTAATACATTTTAGATTGAATATACTCTTATTTTTGTAGGTATATTTGGGAGTAATACGAAGAAATTAAGCACAGCTTGACCTTTACCTATTTATTTTATTTCTTAGACAGATGGGGAGATACGGCGCCATCATTAGTTTGTACCAATCAATTTGAGATAGGGTAATTGATCATGTACTTAAGAACATGTCTATAAAATAAATTTAAATCTTTTATGAACTGATCATGATAATACTATACGTTATGATTTTTTTTGTGTCTTTTAAGAATGGTTAATTTGTTGGAATCAATAAAATAAAATTATAAGAATTAAAATTAAACAAAAATAATTAATTCTTATAAATACCTTTTAACAATGAAATGAAAACAACTACTTGGAATTGCAATGGTTGTAGGCAATTATAAGAAATAATTATCCTGTCAAAATTCTAAGTTTATAAACTCTTGATTTTTATGAATTCTTGGATTTGAATCTAATGGTTAATTTTCATTTTGATAACATTCTTGGTTCCAACAAAATTGTATGGCCCTTTAATTGTAGCTAACTGAACCCTAAGTTTTTTCAATGTTTTGTGTGTTTATAGAAATAATAACGCTAGACATCTCATCTCTCATATTACACATACATTCCAACCAATGATGTAAGTGATTAGATAACATTAATTAAGTTTTATTTTACTTGTAAAATATTTACACTTACCAATTGTTACATTATTTTTTGAGATGCAAATAAGATATAAAATGTGGAATGTCTAATGTTACTATTGAAAAAGATGCAATATATTGAAATGCACAAAGATGGTTTAAATTTCAAAATGTAAATAAATTTTGTTTCCCTTTGTCATTTCTTGCTTCAAAATTTTCTTATTAGATTATCAATATATGATCCTCTAGTCCTTTTTTTTTAAAGACCTTCTGGTGTGTATGGTGTAGGTTAAACTTGCGAACATATATGAGCAAGTAAAATGAAAATCATTCTAAATTTTTAATTATCAATATACGGCAAATTTTGTCAAGGTTTCAGTACTTCCAAATAATTGCTTACAGTGACGGGGTTAGGATTGTTGATTTATGAGGTCAAGCCAAAAATAAATATAAAAGTTTATACAAAATAAATACAGTAATATTCAAAAACTAAATATAACACCATTTCGTATTATTATAAAAAGATAAATTATAATTAAATTCGACTATATATTTATGAATTAAAAGAAAACTCCTCGCTCTTTTTTAATTCTTAAAAATCATCTATAATTAAATCTAAATTTAATTTTTTAAGATTTCATAATTAATAATTATAAGATAATTATAAGGCCAAATATGCTAGATTACGATAGGCAAGCCGCAAGACAAGCGTGACAAGTAAAAGAGTAAAAAGTAGCCCTAACCCAACAAATTTGAATTTGCTTAACACAAACCAGTGAAAAATTAAAAAACAAAAAAAGAGTATGTGCGTGTGTGTATATATATATATATATATATATATATATATATATATATATAGACTAAGCTAAGTAAAAATATGTGATAAAAAATTAAATCCTAAAACGATAGTAGTCTTTTATTTTAAATAAGAAATATTAACGTATCATAAATTTAAGTCTTAAATATTATAGTTGGATTATTTTCTATTAGTTTAATATTTTAGATCTAATTGTAATTAATAAAATATCAGAACTTTGAAGTCTCTAGTTCAAGTTCTCTCTCTCCTTTATATTTCAAAATTTTCTTATTACACATGTTTTATAGTAAGGGGCGTATAATTAATATGCGTCTGTCATCTATTACCTATTCACGTTGTACGTAAGGGGGTGTGTTAACGTATCATAACTTTAAGTCTTAAATATTATAGTTAAGTCATTTTCTATTAATTTAAGTTTTTGAATTTGATGATAACTAACAAGAAAAAATAAATTATTTAAATGTATATTTTATTAACATGATAAAGAAAAATTAAGTAAAAAAGTAAAATATAATGCAAGAATAAATGTGTTGAAGTTCTTATTGTTTTCAAAGAGAATTGAGTAAAAGTTCTTAAATCATATCATTTGTACTATTTCATTAGAATTTCTAAATATGTTTATGGTTATCTCACCTACAACATTTTGAATCCTCCTTGACTCCAACCATATGACAAAACATTGGTACTGTGTTTTTCCTACCAATAATTTCTCTTAAGCCAAGGTCAATTGCTTTCCTAATAATTCATAATCTGTTCTTTATTTCTTATCATTTCCACAAACAAGCACGTTCACTATCAGCATATTGATAAATAACTTAAATTTAATTTTACAATTATTAGTGTTATTCCTCACACAACATATAAGAAGCAAAAGGTTAGGAAGTTGAGAAGATTAATTGATTAATATTGTTTTCACCTTGTTGATCAAGAATATGGACAAGAAAAATGTTATTCTTGTTTTGTTATCACTATGTATTTCCTTTCTAATCAGTACCTGTTCCACTGAAATCCATGGAATAATATCAAAAACCCCCTAGTTTTTGAAACTAATGGTAGACCGCTGAATTTATTTTATTTGTTAACTCTTCCCTTAAAAAGTTAAGAACTCAAGGGTAAATATGTAAACTAACTCAACCCTGAATATCTGTAATTAAAAACATAATATATTACAAAAGTAAAAATTAAAATTAGAGATAACAACTAAAACTTAAAATCTTATCCTCTTTCTCATCTATCCTATCATATTCAATTTTTTGATATCTTGAAAATGAAAAAAAGAAAAAAAAGTTTCATTCAATGTGTTTTGCTACAATGGATCACAATCTCTACTTAATTTTACTGAAACTTGAACACATTGAATGAAAGAAAATATGAGATTTTTTATCTTGAACAATTAAGTTGAATGAAATTTGATATTTATGGATCTTGAACACATTGAATGAACCCAGCAACTTTTCTGGATCCAAAATCTTATTACACCGAGACCCAAACTCATGCTTAACTAAGATAAACTCACACAGCCTTTTTATCTTCATCGCACCATAAACCGTTCCCTGCACAACCATCCCTATCGCACCATGAGCCAAACTACATCCATAGCCAGTTTGTTGGGACCTATTTTTCAAGAGTTCGGGACCAGTTTTCTTTAAAAACAGGCTCTGAATTGACAGTATTTGATCCAGAATCGTACTTATTTGGTTCCGAAATGGAAAGTACACTGCCAAATTCTTAAAAAATAGGTTCTGAATTCGGGCATTTGGGACTAATTGGAATACTTAAATGAATTTAAATGCAAAAAGTCTTAAAAAATAGGTCCTGAATTCGGACAGTCATGACCAATTGAAATAATTCAATGAATTTAAATGAATAAACAAAAATAAAATTTTTGGTAGCCAAACAAAGGTGTCTGCCATGTTCAAAGTTTGAACTCGGACTGTATTCATGTACGCAAGTTACACACAAGCACTTTTCAAAGGCAATGATGGTTTAGCTATATAACATATGTATTTATATACCAAGTTTCCTTCTTTTCTTTTTTCAATATGAGACTAGACCTTATTTCCTTTCCAAGGGTGCACGTTAACTTTGATTTCTCATTCGCCCAAGCACTATTTTGATCAAATGAATATACCAATTAGATGACCTCATAAAAAAGAATATAAATCTATCTTGATAGTCCAAAATTGAGATTAAAAAGAAAAAATCAAATCAAAATAGTTCATAAAAATGAACATTTATCTCATATTTTCCAATAAAAATGAAGAAGAAAGAGATGTAGAAGATGGAAGAAGGAAACTTGAGTTCTGCCCCTAGTGGTAAAAACTAAAATGGATGCATTTTACTTTCAAGTGACATTAAAAGTTAAAATATTAATTTAGTGACAGTGACAAAAGGCGAGAGAAAATGAGTGATATTTTCATCTATTCACACGAGTTCAAGGATTTTCAAACATGTTATATCTGTTTTATTTTCAATTATTGTTTTTTTAACAGTAAATTATGAATTTTAAAATGATCGGAAAATTAATAAAATGTTTAAAACGTTGCTAAGAGAATCTGATGAGAAGAGAATAATGGTTTATTGTTAAAATTTTACAAGTATTAAAATACTACATTTTTATATTACAAAAATATCATTTAATGGAATTACTAATTTAGATCTATATTAACTTTATCTAATATACAATTGTTTAATATAAATCTTAATTATATATCTATCCTTTTAAGAAATTAAAATAGTAACAGTTACTAACAAACTTGAAACTTGTAGCTGTGGATTGCTTCAGACAGTCAAATTTTACATTTGAAGAATTGATAACTATTACAAAATGTAATATAACCACTTTGTTTAGTTGGTGGCTTGGAACAAAAGTGCAATTCTATTTTTACGTCGGAAGTGGTTTGTTTGCCTTCGAATCCTTCAAAATCTTCTTGTCAATTTGTAGGCGCTATATTCTCCAATCCCTCACTTGGTGAAGTAGTACTCTTTACAAAGAAAAGCGTAAAAGCCAATTTAGTACTATGAAGTCATATCTTCCATGTATAAAAGTTTGATTCATAGAAAAAACAAAGTGATAACAAAATTTTGATTGGTGTAGAACAGTAACATATGTTTTACACAATTTCTTTCCAACTAAAAGAGAAAAAGTAAATATTGTTGTTTTAATTTGTTATTATATACTTTATCCCCTCGTCTTATATTGAAATATTTCTAAAGACATTGAAAAATTTTGTAGTTTTCTCATCTTCAAAATCAAAGAAAAAGTAATTACATGTTTGAAAGGAAAAACAATCTAACAAGCATTTTCACAAACTCTTAGTGAGCAATCGCAATACTGAAGTAATTAATAATGGAGTTATTATTGGAATATTTTGGATGCCACTTATAATAAAATTTAAAGTTTCAAATTTTAATTATGGGTGCATTTACTAATTAATCGGGTTTACTAATCATTTTTCGGATGATAGTATCCTCATCCTTATCCAAAACCCTTGAAAATTTTATATAACAAATTCCCTTAAAAAATTGCCCTAAAAATTAAAATTTAATATGTAGGTTTCTACCCTGTTTCCTAACTAAGCGAATTTCTAGTGACCAAGTCAAATATAAAAAAATTAGATGGATCAAAATTACCCTATGAAAAGAAATCCTAGAATTTGATAGTATTCAATACTTGACATGTTATGTGACCTTTCAAGGAAGTTGACGTCGTAAGTTCAATTGTCTCATCCTCAAATAAAAATAAAATACTTGACATGTCATAGATGAAACCTAAGCACCTTTTTATATTGTAAAAACAACAATCCTATATAGCATTGCCATCGGTGTTTATACTTGTCTGTGTGCGCTCGTGTGTGTAAAATAGTGAGAAAATCAGTAGTTGACAGTTTGGTTAGGTAAGTAGCTAGTGACGAAAAACCATTGACTTCTAAATTAAGATTATCCATTAATGTTGCTGTAAAGCAGATTTCACACATGACGTATTGCCCTACTCTCATGCCTAATTTTGCATGCCTCAGTTTCTTCTGTAATTCAATTTTCTTATCCGTTATTACAAATTTATTCGCTGATCTTTCAAACAATATGCATGGATGCACATAAGTTAAACTTTCATTTTCCTTGCTCTTTTTTCCCGGAAAATATTGAAAGTAAATCTCTCACGCAAGCATGAAGCACTCTCATAATTTCACTTCTCTCTCCTAGACTTTTTCTGGTGTAGTTATGGATAAGATTCTAGTAAGCAGTCAATGCTAAAGCAAGAAGAAAAACGTTAGCTAAGTAAGCACAGGTATATTCTAAGGAATGTCCGTCTTGAAAAGGAAGTAAAAACCTCTCAATAACCAATCCTTCCATGACTAACTAACAACTATATTTTTATGGTAATTAGCACCAAAAATAAAAAATAAAAAAATTGCCTACTTGCAGGCTGTATATATCCTGGTGGTTTCCCTTATACTGTGAGTCCTTATCAGATGGACGGACGCTTTATATGCATGTGGGCCTAAAGCACATAATTAGTCATTCAAGTTGTATAACCAGGTTTTCAAGTCATATAAATTACCTAGGGTTGTGTAATCATTTGTCCAAGTCTTAAAATTAAATTATCTGGATCGCATAAATCGTCTAAGCTATGTACCAATTGTCCATGCATGTCTTGAAAATTTTTTAGATTAAATAAATAATTATTGACATTTATAACCACTTGTTAAATTTGTCGGACCACACAAGAATTTCACGGCCTTCCTACATATATGTATAATCCCATTTGAAATAATAAACTAGACTTTTTCAATGAGAGGTTAGGAGAAGTCATGGAGAATTATTGATTTCTGAGAATGGCTTTCCTGACATCCTGTTGGTTTATCATAGAAACTATCTTAATCCCAGATGGATTTCGGAAGTGGGTTTGTTTGAGCTTCTACATCCATCCCTTTTTTATTGTTTTTTGCCAGCTTTTTCTTTGGCTCAAATTCCTGACCAAATGCATTCTAGTTGTCATTTTTTATCCTCTTAGAATCATTTGTATGGTGTGTCTGTTTGTTTTTAGATTTGTTAGAGATTGTGCCATCTATGTTTTCTCCTTTGTACACACCAGAGTCATTAGTCCTGTTGAAGTTACACAAGATCAGGCTGAGAGATCTCTGGTTCTGCAAAGTTTTAACCAAAATCAACAAATTGGTGTATTTTATTGTGTTTCAAGCATAGGACCAGAACCATGTATGTTAAAAGTGTTTGAATTTGGTAAAAATGGGATTATGGATGATGATGATGATGATGATGTTGTTGTTCTTGACCATGAAGAAGAAAAAATGGAAGAAGAACCAACTTCTTTTGAGCACATATCATCTATTAGTCATCCAATTGATCCATCCACAAAAGATGTAGATTTAGAAAATAATGATTATCATATTTCATCTGGCTGTAGCTCCTCCAATAGTTCGCCACAGAATATATCAGACATGGATTATGAGCTCCCACCATCACTGATCAGCATCCCAAGTTCATCAATGGTGGAAAGGGAAGACAATCAAGGAGGTGATCATCAGGAGGAATCAGATGGATTTTACAACAAGTATGCTGAAAGAATGAGATGGTTTGATGTTCTCAATTATGATCGAACACACGGAATGAGTAAGTATTTGTTATTTGTTTATAAAAATTTCAGCTGCAGATTGTCTGTTAAAAAAAACGCGAGCTAGAAACTCCACGTTGACTTGCTTCGCATTTTCTTAGAGGAAGTCAATGTTAAGTTCTTTTTAGTTTGTATTAGAAGATGTGTGGAAAGCCACATAAGACTTAAAAAATGGGGCAGGCGGCCATTCCGATTCTTGGATTTATATGAAGAAATAAAATAGAAGTCAAAAAGTGAATCATAAAGTGAATTTTAATTAACATTTTTTTTTTTTAAATTCTTGCTAATTTCTGCTAGGTGGATTGTTTCAGGTGCAGTTCTTAGCAATCAAATAGGCACTCCAAGTTCAGTTGACAGCAATGAACCTGTCGAATATTTTTCTATCCCATATTGGAGCAAACAGACCAGAAAAAAGATGTTAAGAAGCATAGAAATTGACTTTGAAATGGTCTATGTGGCTCAGTCATGTTTGTCATGGGAGGCCCTCCACTATCAACACGCAAAGGTGCAGGCTCTTGGACAGTCTGGTTCAGGAAAAGGTGTGTTTTATGGTAACGTGGTTGGAGAATTTCAGAAATTTCAAGTACTTTTGGAGAGGTTTTTGGAGGATGAAAGATGTGAGGGCAAGAGGATTTGGAATTATGTTCGAAGAAGATTTGCTCTTAAGAGTCTTCTCCAAGTTCCACAGATTTCCGGTAATTTTAACCCTTTCTTGAATCGTTTTTCTTTTTGGAAACTTGATGCTTGATAGATTATATATGTAAATTTGTTAGAATATACTGAGATTAATCATTATATGAACGGAATAAATATCTATTTCTCGTAATGGAAAAAAATCTAGTCCTACAAACAACACGTAGAATTCACCCCATGTGTACTAATAATTGGTGTAGTAAAACTCGAATTACATCTATGAATTCAAAAATAAAATTTAGAGAGCTCTTTATTTGAAAAACTATATGATATATGCGAGTATTTTTATGCTATCACAAGCTTTTCAAATAGTTAAAAGTGATTTTTTATGTATTTTATAAAATTTTGTTAGTGCAAATATTTATTAAAGCTAAGGTGATTTTTCAAATATTTTAACCAAAGAAGCTCTTTCTTTCAATAATAACAAAGCATTCCCTATTAATACACTTTCAAGATATCCTTGTTGATGTGTCCTTATTGGCTAACTAAAATTGTTGAATATTAGTTAATATGTAACTTGTGATCTTGGAAACGTCCTTGTTACATTGACAGAAACACACTGATTATATATTATATGCCCAAATAATCATGTCTTCAGAAAGTGAGTACATGCACTGAAATTCCCTCTTCAAGAATTAAAAAACTACCCACTAGACATATAAAACTAGAAATTCTCCCGAATGGGTCAACAGTTTAATTTATTAACAACTCGTGATTAATTTACTTATTCATATTGTCCCACAATGTTAAATTAAAAATATATATAGTAGTGTTGACTTGTTCCCCAACACCTAGAAAATTGAGAAAATAAGCAGTAAATAACTAATGAATATATATATATATATATTTCTGTATTTCTTTATTTTTTTTTCCTTAAGGCACAGGTTTAAGATACAGGTTAATATTACTCTTAAAAATTCTATATATTATTTTATGTATAAATTTTTTACAAGTTCAGGTAATTGCCTATGTATGTTGGTCTTCTATTAAGGATTTCTGGAGGAGGAACGAGAAGACAATGAAGGAGAAGCCATAAGCATAAAAGAAGTGTTGAAGGCCATTGAGAGGTGCATACAGGCTTTTGGAGTGTTTGTGAGAACAGACGAAGACAAGAGGCTTTGGTGGAAACTCAAAAGCTCATTGTGGGCCTATCCTCCTGTTGAAGACCCAAGAGATTTGCAACTCTTACACCATCTCACTTTAACACTCCAAAAGGTAGCTGTTGATTAGATCCATCCAGTTTGGTAAAATATAAGGGTTTTATTAAAATCTAACCCTTTTTTGATAATTCATTTAAAAAATAACCTTTTTTTTTTAAATCTCAACCTCAAGGTAGAGAATCTCAACCTCTAGGTTCGGAATCCCAACTTCCAGATTGTGAGTCATAGTATTAATTCAAATTAATCTCAACTTCAGGGTTGAGATTTTTTCAACCTAAAAAAAGAGGTTAGTTTTCAAGTGGACTCTCAAAAATAAGTTATTTTACGTATTTTCTCAAAATATAAATCTAGAAATATATATACATATTTATGTGTGTTCATCATGCGCAGTGAACATGACATAAGCATGAACTAATTTTAGTGGGTCAAGAATTTTATAGGTTCTGACCAATTAAAAAGTCAAAAAAATTATCATCAACGGTAAATTAATAATCAAGAACCTTACCAAAAAAAAAAATTAATTCTTAATTTATAATTATAATACTTATTAAAAATTATTATATAGATTCCATGTATAAATTAAGAATTAAGTTTTCACAAACCACCTTTTAATAGGGAATGATTGAGCTTTGATCTCTACCTACCTTGATCATGAGAGGTCAAAAATTCAAATTTCATACTTATCTTTTAAAACACAAAATGTGAATTGTGAGTTTTTTCTTAGTACGAGTTGTCTTCTCCCTTATTGTAGGAGTAGTCATTCAAACCGGACTATCAATGATCCATCTTAACAGGTTCCGACGGTTATCTGACCCGTCATGTGTCAACGTTCCGAAAAACAAAATCAAGGATTAAGTTTTTGCTAAAAATAAGACTTAATTTCCTCTCCCATCTAAAGAAACAAGGTTTTTTTTTTTTCTTTTTTAATAAAACTTAATTCCTTCTCTTTTTTATTTTTAATTAGTAATGCGCTTAAATATTTTAATCAAAGGATTTGTTTTTCCTTCTTCTATAGAGAGAAATATGGTTGAAAGATTTACAAGGGAAGAAGAGGTGTTGGTTCAATAGAGTAGTGAAACCTATGGAAGAATCACAAAGACAAGAGATGTTCTTCACAATGATAGACATGAAGCTGGTATCAAGGGTTCTTCAGATGTCCACAATCTCCTCTTCCCAGCTGAAATGGTGCCAAGAAAAGCTCCAAAACATCAACTTTGAAGATGGAAAAGTTTTCAGGACTTGCACTACTGCTCCATTAATATTTCCACCTTCTTAAAAATCTTCTGCTAAAGAGAAATTTTCAATTTCAGGTTTTGTTTATATATAAAATGGGTTGTGAGCCTGTTGAGCCTTGCTCCAGGCATGGTGGTTATGTAAACTCAAATAAAAATCATGTAATATAATTATTGTACATAAACTAGGAGTACATGTGAATATTTTGGTTGATTAACATTGCTGGCATTTCAACTATTTTGACAACTTACTAATTAACTTAATGTGTCTAACTTATCAATGCTAAAGTTTACCGTCCTTAATTGATGTGGATCACAACTTACTTGGACATATAACATCATTTTTCGTCTTAAAATACCTACTTTTTGTCTCCACAAATTTAAAAAGTTAATTTTTTTTGCAGACCCTACTAATTACTTCAGCATGTTCTACAACTTTTGATTGGTATTCTCCAATCAAATAGTTCACATAAGAGCGGCATTACATCAAATTATTCAATCACAACCTCTCTTAATTTAATTAATGTTCCAGTTTCCTGTCACACAAATTTATTGTTCCAATAACCATTGAAACAAACAAACTTTAATGTGTTTCATGTGCAGCAATTAATTAGAATATATAAGTGGAAAGTATTTCAAAATGAAGCTTAAAATGTAATGTCGCAGAAAATAGCTAATGTTGCATTTAAGGTGATGATTAATCAGTACTCCAAAATGATAATGCAGCATGAAACAGTACCAGATAGCATTTGCACCAAATCACAACTAATTTTAATGCACAGAACAGATCAAAAATAATAATAATAATTGTAATGCGCATATACTAATTTTCTTGATGAAAGTAGGATTAATTAATTAAGTTTTTATGCATATAAATATTTGACAGAATGTATTATAAATATCTTCGCTACAATGGTGGGCCAATATTCTGTCTATGACCTTATGAGCCCATATCCAAAGGGTTGAGATAAGATCAATTGCATTATAATTTAGAGCTTGACCTTAAAGACATGTGATACATTAATTACGTCTGAATTTTCTACCCTAAAGCAATTATTGTAACCCTTGACTTTCATGCAATAAGAAATCCAATCTTGTAAAATCAAAGTTTTAAATCCTCAGGAAGAGATAATTTTTGCAACTCTTTTTGTTATAATTGCGTTAAAAAATTTATATATATATATATATGATATTTTTATAATCGGATATAAATAATTTTAAAAAGTAAAAACCAATCAATTAAATTCATCCATTGCATTTGAATTTAATAATAGAAATAATACAATTGATAAATTTGATTGATTAGTCTGTACATTTTAAAATCAGGTGTATCTGATTATAAAAACCCTATATATAAATATATATTATACATATTACCGATCAATATATTCATATCTACTTGTGTCAATGCATTTAATTATATTATTACAGATCAATATACACTAGAACATATTGACTAGTCCTACACTATAATGTTTTAGTAGAAATTTGGTTTTGATTTGAGAGGTTAATTTTAAAGAAAGAAAAAAATTAGTAACATCCACTTAATCTAGCAGTTAAAAAAGACATTTGACTTATTACACAAATTAATTTGACACAAATATTTTATATTTAGAATAATTTTTATTTTGGAAGAGTTGTAATAAAGTTTATAGATATGTTAATTATGTTCTCAACATTGAAAGTCTAAATTTTACACCAAAGCAAAGCAAAACGAGATGTGGGAATGTTTTTTTATGATAAAATGTCAAATGTTTTTTTCATGATAAAATGTCAAAGTTTCTTTTTCCAAACATGTTTTAATTACGTAGAAGGCAGCTAATATCATTGGTTGAAACGCCAGCAGCCTCATGCCTTTAGTCTGGTTCCACAGTTGAAAAATAACAAATTCCCTCATCTATTTGAGCGGGTGATTCTCCACCCTTATGTAAATCGTTCCTCGATCTTCGTGTTGACGGATTCCTCTTATATAGGAATAACATCCCAGACCGTGCTGTCAGTATCTCCATCCTGATTGATCATAGTAATCTTTTAAATAAATCCCAATTCTCAAAAATAAATAAATAAATAAATAATAAATGCGTGTTTTAATTATGTAAACTCTTTTGGTATGATGTATCACTTTCTAACTAATAAACAAAACTTGCTATATTCTCACCTTTCAATCAAAAACCTCCTTCCGTCTTAAAAACACTTGAACCACAAACTTTTCAGTTCAGTCAAAAAAAAAAAAGAAAAAAAAAAAAAAAAGTTTATGCTTCAAAGAATAAACAAAATTAAAAAAAAAAAAAAAAAAAGGAATAAACAAAACAAATTAGGTAATCACTCACTTCAAAGTTCAAAAGTTAACAGTCTTTCCACGGTATAATATCTCATTAACCTTTTCATAGGTGGCAATTTGTTTACGCTATGTATGAAAATAATAGCTGTTTCAATTATTACACAACCATTTTGATTGAAACAAACATGCCACGCGTAACTTTTCAACAAGAGGTTTAAAATCAAAGCCACATCAATGTAATGGATTTTGTCACCATTCATGACTCATGAAGCTTCTGAATGCATTTTGTTTTTTCATGTTCTCATGAGGCAACACGTTTTAAATTCATTGGAAAATTACCTATCACAAGGCCACGTTACGATTTTACATGCCTCTCATCTTATGGCCATGACGAAAATATTTTTCTATTTGCTCTTGCTCCTAAATCCTTTTCACTAATTTGTGGTCTTTAAAAACTCATATGTATGAAATTATCTTAGTAGTATGATTGTTACATTGATATTATCAAATTATACGTCCAAGTCATAATTTCCTCCTAAATTTAGATTTAAGTGTAATTATTGGGTAAATTAAAAACCAAAAACCCATATGTGAGCCAGTTTTTGCTACTTGCTTTTTGCTCTCCCCTACAACATAATCCACTAATTTATTGTTTTAAGTGGGTTTTATCTGCACAAATAGAATTACATATCTATTTGGAGAGTTAGAAAAACTCTTTCTTATTTTTTTGCTAGACTTTTTGTAATCTAGTGATACATCAGTTTAAAAGATAATGAACTGTTAGGATTATTACATTTTTTTTCCTCTCATATCTCACTCAAACTCTAACTTTGCTTATAAAAAGTCTTTAAAAAAAAAACACATCACCCTTTAATAGTAGTGGTTAAATATTTATCTTGACATTATGAGATCAAGAGATAAAATCTCACTCTTATCCTTTAAAACACAATGTATGATTTGTGAGTCTCATCTTAGTAAGAGTTGCATCATTTTTCCAATTGTAAGAGTAATCATTTGGGTTATGCTATCGGTGATCCATCTTAATAAATTCGACAACTCTGTTGTGAACATTTAAAGATTGTTAAGATAATTACTTGAGTTTAATCAAGATAGATAAACAAGAGAATAAATAACGAAAGCAGATCAAACAAACAAGCACAAAATAAACACAACAAGAATTTTACGTCGTTTGGCCAATTGTGCCTGTATCCATGGCAACCGAGAGAATACTGGAGATTCATTGTGAAATATGGAGATTACAAGTTATAACAAATTGGCTTTTTTCTCAAATCTGATGCCCAATTATACCTAAAACTCAATAGAACACTACTTCAAATTAAAACTCTAGGTTTCTTCCTTTTATCTTGGTGTAGCCTGAAAACAAGAAGTGATTTCCTCCCTCAATCAAGGATAATCACAAGAACGATTTCCTTATCAATGAAAATCACAAGAGTGATGTTCTTTCTAAATCATGTTTGGACAAGGAAACGAAACCTCTAAAATAAGAAAAAATTATTTATTTATTTATTTATTTTTTGTTTGTTTGAGAACAAATCTATTTTTCAACAATCTCCACATTGGATTGATTCTCAAACACATCAATCAAATCAATTGTAAATAATCTCATATCATATCTATATACTACACTACTCCTAAGGGTAAAACAATCTTTGCAAACATGAACCAAGTCCAAGCAATACTTAAACTTGTCTCCAAGCAAGGCTTAATTAACATATATGTTGAATTCTCCGTTGTGACTAATTTTTCCACGGTAACTTTTCCATCACCAATGATTTCTCTAATGAAATTATACTTGACTTCAACGTGCTTGGTTCTTTCATGATACAATGGATTCTTAGCCAAAAATATTAAATTTTGGCTATCACAAGACACTATAGGTAACTGCAAACTCAACCCAAGAATATTAATAAGACCTTACATTCCAACTTATAGTACCACCAAAGAGAGTAAAAACATAACAAATTACAGATTTTTTTTTATCAAGATCATTAATATAATCAGCATCTACATAGCCAATAACTACTTCACTAGTAGACTTGCTACTATCATAAACCAAACAAATATTCGATGAACTTCTCAAATATCTTATTCTCCATTTCATAGCTTCCTAATGTGGTTTCCTAAGCTTACTCATAAACCCACTAACAACACTAATAGCATGTGAAATATTAGGTTGAGTACATATCATGACATACATAAGACTACCAACTGCATTTGAGTGTGGAATGTGATTCATATACTCTACCTCTTCCTCAGCTTTCAATGACTGCTTATCGGACAACTTGAAATGCATTGTCGATGGTGTATTCACAAGTTTTGAATTCTCTATACCAAACCACTGCAAAACTTTCTTGATGTACTTTTGTTGTGACAAGTACAACTCCCTTGCATGTCTATTCCTATGAATCTCAACTCCCAAAATCTTCTTAGCCACGCCCAAATCCTTCATCTCAAATTCACCACTCAACTGAGCTTTTAACCTGTTGCTTTTGTACATTTCCTTGGCTGCAATCAACTTATCATCAACATATAAAAACAAATACATATAAGAATTATCAAAAAGGTTTCTAGAGTAAACACAACTATCATATTGATTTTTGGTATATAAACACAACTATCATATTGATTTCTAGTATAACCATTGTCAATCATGAATGCATCAAACCTCTGTCTAGGTGATTTTTTCAACCCATAAAGGGATTTTTTAAGCAAACACATATGATTTTCCTTGCCAAGCACTTGGAATCTCTTTGGTTGAGTTATATAAATTTGCTCATCCAACTTACCATGCAAGAAAGCAATTTTGACATCTAATTGTTCCAACACATAACCAAAATTGCATACCATGGCAAGAATAACTCGAATGGAAATATGCTTTACCACAGGCAAAAATATCTTATGATAATCCACGCATTCTCATTGAGTATAACTCTTTATCACCAACATTAGCTTTGAACCTAAGTGGTTCAACATTAGGAATTCCTTCTTGTTTTTGAAGACCCATTAGCAATCAACAGTCTTCTTCCCTTTTGGTAATCTAACCAACTCCTACATTCTATTCTTCTCAAGAGATCTTATCTCTTCTTTCATTGTTCTAAGCCATTCCACAGATTCTTTACATTTAATTATGTAATCAAAAATCAAGGGTTCATCATCTAAAGTCAAGCACAAGCTGAAAAACCTATGTACCTTCAAGGTTTCATCACATTTTGCCTTCTCTCAGGATCTAAAGCAATATTGTAACGTCGCCCTTGTTGTTCTCTACTTACTACAACATCTTCAACTATTGTATTGCTGTTATCATTGGACTGATCAAGTGGATTTGCCACCTCCATTGAAGCTTTCTCAAGCTCTACCTTCTCAACCACACCATTGTCCTTACCTAATGTATATGTTTTTGAGCTGCACAAAATGGGATGGTAAAAGTCTAATAAGCTAATCCAACTTAACGGTCCACAGACAAAAGCCCAGCTGGCTAGCACCCAGCTCGCTGAAGCAAGCCCCTAGCTGATGAGACGACCAGCTCGTGGGAAGGAGCTTTCAGTACATCAGATGAACAGCTCGCATATAGCAGCTCTCCCCCAGGACGCTGCTCAATTAGGGTTAGAGTTGGTCGGTACCTAGCTCCAACTCACCCAGAGCAGAACCAGCTCATAGCATGGCGTGACATGTTGAATCTTATCTAGAATAGTAATAACATGATTTACGAAGATCTCAACTACCAAGTCTGAAGATAATATCAAATCCCGAAAATCAATGGCATAATCTTAGGAAATGTAATCACTAATAAATTATTTCCTATTTATGCATAACAAACAGTAGCATTCTCTCCTCTCTATAAATAGATGATGAAATTTATTATAAAGGAGGAGGATGACTCTCAGACCAATACACAACACATAATAAATGAGATTATCTCTCTAACCAGAGAAGGCATCGTGGACGTAGGCTATTCTTAGTTTAACCACGTAAAACCTCTATGTATTGTTCTTCCTCTTTGTCTCTTTTCTCTCCTATTTTCCTTATTTTTCATTTATTGCAATTCTGGGCTTTACGAACCAGCGTTGACCAATATTGAATGTCAACATTTTGAAGCTAAAAGGAAAGCCCAAATTGCAACTTTTTTTTTTCAATTTACGACAGACATGGCAAGAGGAAGAACCAGGAATTGCAATGCAGCGACTAACCAACCTAAGAGACAAACAGATCAGTAGCAAGGCGCCCAGCTGGTAGGAGAAATCATTGCCACTACAGACGGCGTTGCTGGAGATGAGCTCTATCTAGCCCCTCGCCAGCCAACCCTGGCGGTCCCTACGGTTGGAAGGCTACAGAAGTGGCACCAGCTGTAGGAGACGCTGCAGAACGTGATCCAATAGCTAACGGATGCAGTTAGAGCGTTAGTGCAGGCCCAAGCACAAAATATAAGTAAACTGTGACCTTCCAACTTAGCTCACTCTCCCGATTCTCATTTAAGAACTGAAAGTCGTCGAACTCCTAAAAAGGAAGAGATAGGCTATCAACATATGGATTTGTATCAAGCTTATAGCTTGCAAAGAGCCAGTCAGGAATATATTTCAGACCGCCGCTCTCCAGGTCGCGAACGTATGAGAGACTACATGCCTCAAGGCCCGAGGGTTGAAAAGCTCATTCAAGGGGTCCGCCAGCTCAAAACACGACCTGAAACTCAAGAGAAAAGTGATCAGTATGGGGAAGGAACCCCTCTCCTAAGAAGATTTAAAGTTCTCAATATTCTTCAATATACTAGGTATAATACCGACCCTTACGACTACCTCGATGCCTTCAACGTCCAGATGAACCTTCAAAGGACCGACCTATTGGTCAAGTGTCATGTCTTCCCAGCCACTCTAAGGGACATTCCATGAGTCTGGTTCAAAAATCTCTCAACTTGCAGTATCAGTAATTGAGAGAAATGTCAGCAAAGATTTGCTAGTCAATACAAAGCTATGAAAAAACAGCTTATACTACTTTGCCACCTTACCACAGTCTTCCAACGACAAGATGAATCGCTAATAAATTACATTACTAGATTCAGATTCGAGGTCAACAAGGTAGAAAACCCCTAAGATGAGACTGTCCTAATCGCGATCTCGGCCAAACTCTGTAAAGATGAAAAACTATATAAGAATATTTACAAGTCCTCAGTGAATGACCTGAGTGAGTTTTATGAACGAGTCGTCAAAGAGATCAAATGGGAAGAGACTTTCAAACTCACACGATCTGACCAAGAAGATGAAGCGAATAGCTCCAACCATTCAAGAAAAAGAAGCAACGATGAAAGCAACTAGGTTGCTAAGAAGGCTAGGAAATAGCTTAAGAACAAGCGACCTTGGTATCAAAATTGTTATAGCACCCTGTTAGACACTCAAAACAAAATTTTTGTATCAGAAAAATATAAGGAAGACTTTGAGAGGCCCTACCCTCTGAAAACTCCTGTTAATCACATAAACAAGAACAGGTTCTACATCTATCATAACGAGGTTAGGCACAACACATCAAATTGTAAGGATTTGAGGAATGCAATTGAAGAGCTCATAACGCGGGGTCGTTTGAGAGACTACGTTATGTCACCAGCAAACTCGTAACCTCAATTACTACAACAATCAGCATAACAGTGAGCTTCTGAACTACAACAATCAGCATAGCAGTGAGCTTCTGAACAACAGCTTGAACATGTTATCAGTGACCTTCAACGCAAGGGTACATCTCCATGTTTGTAACTTTCTTAGCTCATGCTCTTGAAATGCTAAATTCAATTATTGAGAAACGAATTATATTGTTGTGATATCATTACTTTGTGTTATTTTCCTAAATGCTAAAATTCTTTAGCCAAAAAAGTATGCGGCTCGAGCTATGTTATCGAGTAATGACCCCCTAGACATAGCTCGCCAAAAATAACGCTATTACTGGGTGACGACCCCTTGAACAGCTCGGCAGAACATTATGCTGTACAGCTCGGGTTACAATCTTTTGAGCGCAGCTGAGATCCCACGACCTCCTTAACTCTTGCTATGTTAGCTAAGGTTATGACCTACCCAGATACAGCTTGAGAGGTTATTATGTTGTACAGCTTGGGTTACGACCTTTTGAGCGCAGCCGAGGTCCCACGACCTTCTCAACTCTCATTATAGAGCTCGGGTTTTGACCCTTTAAGCGTAGCTTGAAAGGTTTATTATATTGTATAGCTCGGGTTATGACCCTTTAAGTGCAACCGAGGTCCCGCGACCTCCTTAATTCTCGCTATGTTAGTTGATGTTACGACCTACCCGGACATAGCTCGAGAGGTTATTGTACTGTATCAGCTTGAATTCCAATCCTTTGAGCACAATTGAGGTTCCGACCTCCATAACTCTCGCTATGTCATCGGATTCTAACATCCCCTTGAGCAATAGTTTATTATTGCTAATTCATGGCTTCATTTTTTAGTCCATAGGAAATTCAAGGACATGGTGTGATTAAAGCACAAAGCAAGCGGTGAAGTAAAGCAAGCGAATACCAAACAAACCTTACAATGAGGTGAAGCAAGTAGCTTGTTCCCAATGCTTCTCTACATTGCAGTCCCTACAAGGGCGACTTCCAATCGAAGCTCGCCTCACTCTTTACACTGCTCAGCTCCTTCTCTCTAAAGGAGCTTAATCATAGGGTCTAACCATGAAACTGCATGAATTCTTTCCCCATAAGCCAAAGTGACAAGGCAAAAGTTGAAGAATGAGCATAACAAATCCAAACATGCTTGTTTTACAAGTGAGCTCAAGCTTTTAGTCTGTAAAACGCACTGAGAGCTAAAAGGCTTATGTTGTATGTACTTTTTAGTTGCACAAAATGGGCTGATAAAAGTCTAATAAGCTGATCTGACTTAACGGTCCAACAGACAAAAGCCCAGTTAGTTAGCACCTAGCTCGCTGAAGCAAGCCCTTAACTGATGAGACGACCAACTTGTGGGAATAAGCTTTCAGTACATCAAATGAACAGCTCGTATAGACCAAACCTCAGCTCGCATGGAGAAGCTTTTTCCTAGGACGCTGTTTAATCAGAGTCAGAGTTGTTCGGTACCTAGCTTTAGCTCGCCTAGAGTAGAACCAATTCATGGCATGATGTGACGTGCACATTAAATCTTATCCAAAATGGTAGCAGCATGATTTACGAAGATCTCAATTATCAAGTCTGAAGATAATATCAAATCCCAAAAATCAAGGGCACAATCTTAGGAAATGTGATCACTAATAAATTATTTCCTATTTGTACACAAACAGTAGTATTCTCCCATTTCTATAAATAGGGGATGAAATTCATTGTAAATGAGGAGGATGACTCTCAGACCAACACACAACACATAATAAATGAGACTGCCTCTCTAATTAGAGAAGGTACCATGGACGTAAGCTATTCTTGGTCGAACCACGTAAAACCTCTGTGTATTGTTCTTCCTCTCTATCTCTTTTCTCTCCTATTTGCCTTGATTTTCATTGATTGCAGTTCTGAACTTTACGAACTAGCGCTGACCAATATTGAATGTAAACATTACCATTATAATTTATAGATTTCCTTTTTCGGTCTAGCATAACAAACTTAACAAATATCATATCTCTACTAATAAAAAATCTAAAAGACTTGTTATTGTCAATGCACACAACCTATTACCTTTCACCTTAACTATATACCCTAGAAATATGCACTTAACTATCCTAGGCTCAAGTTTAACATCATTCGTATGAGCATACGTAGAGCATCCGAATATTCTCAAACCAAAATAATTAATAGGTTTATCCAACCATGTCTCTTAAGGAATCTTTGCATCAATGGATGTTTATGGAGACCAATTGATCAAATAGCAAGTTGTGTTAACTATCTTAGCCCAAATCACTTTTTCCCAACCCATCTTGACTCAACCTACACCGTACACATTTAACTAGTGTCCTATTCATTCATTCTACAACTCCATTTTGTTGTTGTGTAAATCGAACAATGTGATGCCTCATTATGCCTTCATCCTTATAGAACCTGTCAAATTCACCGAGATAAAACTCTATATCGTTTTCAGTTCTAAGCACCTTAACATGTTTATTGGCTTGTTTTTCAATTATTGCTTTCCATTCCTTGAATTTGATAAACACCTCATCTTTGTGCTTTAAAAGATAGACCCATGCTTTTCTTAAATAGTCATCAACAGAAGTTAGAAAAGACTTACAACCTCTGTGTATGGCATTCAAGTAAAAACCCCATAAATTTGAGTGAACATATTTGAGAACTCCTTTGTTGGAATCAGTACCAATACTAAACTTCACTCTATGATGCTTCTCATAGATATAGTTTTCCCAATAATTAAAATAGTTTTCACCCCAACCAACATTTTATGTTTACTCAAGGTCAACAACACTCTTTCACCAATATATTCTAGCCTCATGTGCCAAAGCCTTGTATCATCACTATCTAACACATCTGATGAACTAGAATGAATAGTTGTTGCATTATATAATGAGCTTCTAAGCAATCAATTGATCCTTTGATGCCATTTTCCTTTCATTACTACAAGAGCAAACCTTGCATACTTTCAAGATCTCATTCTCTCCACAAAATTTGTACTCTTGTTCATTAAGTGTATCCAAGGAAATCAGGTTTCATTTGAGATCAAGAAAATGAATCACTTTAACAAATCTCACAATACCATCTTATATCTTAATGTTAACAACCCCTCCATCAATCACATCAATCCTCTTGTCATCCATTAACCTGACTTTTTCCCTTTTATGATAAAAGGTAAACAAAGCCTAGTTAGATGTCATGTGGTAGGCAGCTTTAGTATTAAGAATCCACTCATCCTCTGAGTTATCCAGATTAACTGCAAAAGCCAAGTGACAACAGGTATCATCATCAGACCCTTCCTGCGCTGTCGCATTAGCATTGATATCCTTAATCTCCATTTTTGCCTTTCCTTTCCTTTGTGGACAATTTCTATAAATGCACCATTCTTCATGACAATGAAAACATCGTAATTTTTCTATTTCTAGACTTGGATCTAGAATTGCCTATTGAACTTAAACTCTTCTCTTTACTCATTCCTCTATCAACAACCAAAGTCACACTCTAACTTTCCCCATGCAATGACCCAGACACCTTTTTTCTGTAATTCTTTTGATTGCAAAACATTTTTAACATGATTGATAAAAATTGTACCTCTATTATACAGCAACGTCCCTCTAAATGTATTATATGAATGAGGTAAAGAGTTAAATAAGATAAGAGCTTGATCTTCTTCTTCTATTTTTGACCTTACTCCATTCAAATTTTTGACAATTTTATTAAAATCATCCACACGGTCTTTCATGGACATACCTTATTTCATTTGAGATTGTACAAGCACAACTTCAAATACAAACGATTGCTTAATGCCTTTTGTTGAAACTTCTTCTCTAAAGCATTCCACAACTCAAAGTCGATTTCTCTTCAATGACTTACCTCTAAATCTTGTCTACTAAATTCAACAAAATTGAGCTATATGCATTCTCTAAAATTATATCTCTATCTTTTACATCCTCAGCCAATTTTCAAGATTCAATGCCTTTTCACATCTTTGATGTACAAGAAAAGCTCGCATCTTTACCTTCCACAGATTAAAGTCATTGGACCCATTAAAATTCTCAATCTCAAACTTTATAAAAGACATCTTTATAATTCCTATTAAGAATAACTAACAAGCAATCTGGTTTTGATATCACTTATTGTGAACTTTTAAATATTGTTAAGATAATTACTTGAGCTCAATCAAGATAGATAAACCAGAGAATAAATAACATAAGCAAATCAAACAAACAAGCACAAAATAAACATAACAAGAATTTTACGTGGTTCGATCAATTGTGCCTAAATCCACGATAGTAGAGAGAATACTAGGGATTTCACTATGAAATATGGAGATTATACAAGTTATAACAAGTTGGCTTTTTTCTCAACCTATGCCTAACTACACCCAAAACTCACTAAAACAGTACTTCGGATTACAACTTTAGGTTTCTCCTTTTTATTTTGGTGTAGCCCAAAAACAAGAAGTGATTTCCTCCATAAGTCAAGGATAATCACAAGAGTGATTTTCTTATTAATCAAAGAAAATCACAAGAGTGATTTCTCCCTAAATCATGTTTGGATTACACCTAAAACTCACCAAAACACTACTTCATATTACAACTCTAAGTTTCTCCTTCTATTTTAGCATGGCCTAAAAACAGGAAGTGATTTCCTTCCTAAATCATGGATAATCACAAGAGTGATTTTAAAAATCACGAGAGTAATATTCTACTAAATCATGTTTGGACATGTAACCAAAACCTTAAAAATAGGAAGAAGTCTTTTATTTATTTGTTTGAGGATAAAGCTATTTTTTGACAAGTTCTCTGATCAATAAGTATCAATATTAAAAAAAAAAAAAAAAAAATCTAGGAAAAAATAAATTAGGAGTAAAGGTATGTTTACTTCATTGATTGGAGAATGAGAATGAGGAATGAGATTGATTGATAATGTTTACTTGTTTAAAATTCACTCTGTAATAGGAATTAAAGTGTGGATCCTGCATCGATTTGGGGTTATAGAATAGGAATCTCATTCCCCCCAACCTACTTGGGAATCTCATTCCTGCTTTCTTTCTCAAGACGAAAGGTCTCTTATACATTTTTTTAAAAAATAAAGAAAAACCAATTTTATTTTATATTAAAAAAAAACTGTATATTATAATAAAAAACCATACACCATTTGTTTTTCATCACTAATTTCTTAATTATTATAGTGAAAGCTATACACTATTTGTTTTTCATCACCAATTTCTTAATCATCATAGTAGACAATTAAAATAATATACAGTTTTTATTTTTTAAATTGTAATGTATATTTTTTTATTTGATATTAAAAAAATGCATATTATAATAAAAAATTGTACACCATTTATTTTTCATCGTCAATTTCTTAATTATTATAGTGGACTATTAAAATAATATGCAGTTTTTTTTTTTAATTATAATGTACAATTTTTTATTTGATGTTAATAAAAACTACATATTATAATAAAAAACTACACACTATTATAATTAATTCATTTAATTAAGGTTATTTTTATAATTTATAATTAATCATTCTGATTCCAAAGTAAAGTAAATAACTCGATGAGAATACTGCTGATTCTGATTATGATTCTTGCAGTTAAAGTAAACAACTTATTCTGATTTCGATACTTCATTTTGATTCCAAATCATTCTGATTTTCATTCCGATTCCTCTAATTAAAGTAAACGCAGCATAAGTCTACCTCTCATTTGAATAAGTTTTCTATCCAATTGGTGTTATTTTTTTAAACAAAAATAAATTAAATTAAATTAAAAACCCAAAAAAACGTGTGGACCCCGTTTTTGTTGACAGGCTCTGATCCTCGACAGAATTCTCAAAACTAAGTTCCATATGGGTCTGATTTAGATTCCCAAGCGTTTGCAAGTTGTGTTCCAGAATTGTTAGCCAAATTCAATTAAAACCTCAAATCAAAACACGCGCACACATACTCTAAGTCTCTCATTTTCCATTCTCTAGATGGGTCCGACTTCAACAAACCTTCTGCCATGATATTTTTTTTTTTCCTCCATTTTCACCACTGAAACTGTTTATATATAACTTGTTAATCATTGATCACTAACCAGTTAGGTGCTCCTCCAAATCCAATTTCCTCAATTGGGTGTCTTCCTCACTCAGTTTCGTTAACTAGGTCACTCTCAGTTTTCACTCAACCCATTTCTGTCTCCTGAACTAACCAAAAACCTTGATGGCCTCTATAGGGTCTTTTCCTGTCACTGTAGAAACCAAGTCAGAGACCTCTGCTGCTTTGTTTCACACTAAAAATCAGCATCGACCCACTTCTTCTTTCACCACTATTAGGCTGAGAAAGTCTCCAGGTTTTGCTGTTTTCAATGATTCAATATGCGCATTTTCTCTTAGGTCTGATAGAGGAGGAGGGCAGTCATGGAGGATTAGTAAGCATGTTAAAGCCGCGGGGAAGGATAGTCAACCGGAGGATTCACTTGAGGCCACCATTAAGGAGAAGAGCAAGAAAGTTCTTGCTATGCAAAAAGAGCTACTTCACCAGGTCTATTTCTGTGGAAATTGTGTTCTTTTTTTTTTTTTTTTTGGTTGATTTATTTAAAGCTTTGCTTTTACGTTTTTGAATTTGTCTTTCTAGAATTATAATATTGTAGTGAATCAATAAAAATGAGTAGCTTGAGAGGAATCAAATTCAATCGTTTGTGATATATTAATGCTTTTTGTTGACTAAGTTTGTTTTTTGGATTCTTTTGTAGAAACAAAGTTCTGCATTCATATGTTGAAGACTATTTTTTGAGGGGGACAATTCCATTAGAATAGTAAAAAACTTAGTAAATCTGATCTATTGGTTGTCTGCACTTATGTCCATGTAGGGACCATTGTAAAGTGTACATGTTTTTGCCTCTTTTGTTTAGATGGATTTTCCACTGCATATGAAGCTTCTTACAAATAGCTTTTGAAATGTTTTTGTTGGATTTCAACTACAAGTTATCCATTTGTTAGGTCCTGTATATTTGATTTTTCTCCGCCTATCCTTATGCTATATGTTCTAGAGCCAGTCAAGCTTCTAACTACGTAGGCCTAGGGATCAGTCTTCATTACACCAACTTTGGTGGAGGATTCAATTTAATTTGTGTTTTATGCATGGGGTGAGGTAGGTTGGAGTTTATGGCAGGGTTTTAGTAACAAAATTCTATAAAATATAGGTCAACCAACTTCGTTGCTTTTGTTCCGGTTGCTAGGAAATTATTTATTTCTTTTCATTATGAATGATTTTGTGTTGCTCTTAGCTTGCTTGTACTTTCCCTGTAATGTCAGTCTTAATAATCTTTAATTGAACTCGGTTAAAGTTTCAGCCTTTTTTTGATCCATTTAGAGCCGTACTCAAATAAAATTATGGGCCAAGTTGTCATTTGTTATAACCACAATCGAGTTCCTTTTTCCTCAATTCTACAACACAAATCAACTGATTCTATATTGGTTTCAATTCAAGTACAGCAGCCAGTTTCAGTCTAGTAAGCGTCAGTGTTTTGTCAAATATACAACTTGGCAATCAATTGCTTTTTGATTCTGGCTACTCACTTAGGATCTGTTTTTTAGAGGTACCAAACATTTGTGAAGGTGATCATTGCTAGCACGATAGGATGGTGGTGGAAGCTTGATTGTAAGTTGATAAAATATATTCAAACACAGGACTGATGAAACCTGCTTCTTTTATGATACTCAAGGCCTGGAATCCTATATCGTCATCATTTCTGAACTACTGTTTCCTGGCATAACTAA
Source organism: Dimocarpus longan (assembly GCA_022984855.1). Lineage (NCBI taxonomy): Eukaryota > Viridiplantae > Streptophyta > Magnoliopsida > Sapindales > Sapindaceae > Dimocarpus > Dimocarpus longan. The sequence continues at coordinate 5,230,828 of CM041026.1, forward strand.
TTCCATTTTAATGGTAACTAATATTAGTGTTTTATTCATGGTTGGGTGAGCCAAGGCCCCTTGACTGCAGTTAATTAATTGAAAAGGGATACATTCATACATACATACGACGTATGTACGTACATATGTGTGTATGTCCTGACCACTCTTATTATTTCTGTCACACTATGAACCTCCCCAAAAGGAAATTTTAATCTTTATACTGATTCATTGTAATTATCTTGTCAATTTCAGATTGCTGAAAGAAGGAAATTGGTCTCATCTATAAAAGGTAGCATTCCTAATCCAGAAGAAGAAGTGTCTAATGATCAAAGAGAGAACTCTTTATCCAACTTGGATCTCCCTTCGGCTAGTACTAGCAATGTACTTAAGGGCCAGAGTAGTAACCTTTCTTTAAGCAGCTATGACGACTCAACTGCTGAAGAGTCTATTGTAGGTGCGAAGGAATCTGGAAATGGCATGCCTCCTAAAAGGACATCCTTCAATGTTTATTCTCTCAAACAGTTGAAAGGCACTAACTCAGAGGTAGAAGAATTCCTATATTCAGCTGTTAACAGAGATTCTAATGTAGGTGGGAAGGAATCTGGAATTGGCATACCTCCTAAAAGGACATCCATCAATGTAGATTCTCCCAAACAGTTGAAAGACACTGATTCAGAGGCAGCACGGTGTACTGAATTGCCTTCCTTTCTTACACGTACCTCTGAAATTTCCAGTCTCAAAGATGAAAAACATAAAGATTTGAAAGATTCGAGTTTACCAGAGATTACCAGTGAGGCAACAGATCCATCTGTTGAAGAGGGAAAGCCCCCTCCGCTGGCTGGAGCAAATGTCATGAATGTTATATTGGTAGCTGCAGAATGTGCTCCATGGTCAAAGACAGGTATATAGCCTTGATCCGAGATGGCAATACCATTCGCATAGAAGATCTTCCTTCTTTGATTTTACTTGTCCAAGTGTTTTTACAAGGATGAGCACATTAGAAAATAAAGGGAAAGCTTCATTTAGTCCCTAAGGTTTCCAAAAATATTAGGTTTTTAAAACTCTTTTGAAAACAGCATTTTTCGTCCGTAATTTTTTTAAAACTCTTTAAAATAAACTCAAACCGTCAGTTAATTGATAGTTATCAGTAATATAATGCGTAAAAAAAAAAAAATTAAATTATGTCTTTAATGGTTATTAGTGGCACGTAAATTATTGAATTACTCTCATAAAATAATAAATTTATACGTTAAATTTTTTAAAATACTGATGAATATAAGTTGTTAAATTATAATTTAAATTGTTTAAAGTCACCGTTGACTGTCAGTTAATTGACGATTTGGACTTTTTTGAAGAGTTTTGAAAAAGTTAAAAATGAAAAGAGCTGTTTCTAAAAAAGTTTAAAAACTTGATATTTTTTTAAAACTTCAAGGACTAAAATGAAATTTTTCTGAAAATAAGCACAATAATAGTAACAATAAGGTAGTTGTAATCATCATTAAAAATATATATATCATATTTGTTATTCTCTTATTCCATTTAGAAAGATTGCATGCTTTTATATCTTTAATGTTTATATCACTCACATAAACACTTCAGAATAGTGTACATACACATACGAAGGACTGTCAGTACTTTTGTTTTTTGAAATCACTTCTTTTTTAATTGAATTGCTCCTCTATTTTACAAAAATCAGTTCCTGGTTTGATATCGATAGCTTGCAATTTATTATGATAGTGCAGTTGACTGTTGAATTACTGCTCTAGTGTCCTCTTTTGCTGAGTTGATCTATAGGCTGGGTGTCATCACCTCACATGCAACAGTTTTTATTACTGCTCCAGTGTCTCATCCACAGGATTTCTTACTCTTTATCCATAGTGTTATCAAGATAGCTCTAGCATTTTTCCCCTATTGAAAGCCCAGTTTTTCTTTTCTTTTGTTGGCCTGGCAATCTGTTACCTCTATTTTGAGTACCAGTGAATACACTATGTGTGTGCATGTGTGTACTTGAATGTATGTGTGCTTTGTATGTGTGATATCTTAAATGTATATGACAAATTTCTCATAGGTGGGCTTGGAGATGTTGCCGGTTCTTTACCAAAAGGTTTGGCTCGGCGTGGACACAGGGTCATGGTAATGTAACTATTCTTTTAATGTGATAAAAAGTTAGTAGGAAAAACCCAATCAATGAAGGATGGCTTTTCTGAAAATGTCCCTGCTTAAAGTGAAGAAATAAAATAAAAGTTATTGTCTTGTGAATGACATTGAACTTACATATAGGATGCCTCTTTTTCACTTCCAGTCAATATGGTTGTGCTTCTTTCTATTATTTTCCATGTACAGTCATTTCAGTAGCATTTAAGTCATTGCTTTATGCATTGCTATCATGATGGAAAGACAGATATTAGAAGATTAATGATTGAGTAAATTGTATTGCTAAGGCTGCTGATTATCATGAGTTCCCTTTTTTTACTCTACTTTTCGTTTTGGAATTAAGAATCGATAAAACTGTATTATATATCTCGTTTTTATTTCTTCCTCTCTAAAGTCTTATGGGTTCTTTCTTTCCTTCTTAGGTTGTGGCACCAAGGTATGGCAATTATGCTGAACCTCAAGATTCGGGAGTCCGGAAACGTTATAAGGTGGATGGCCAGGTATGCTAGATATATGACTGTAAACTGTTTGCTATCTGATCCCTTGCTCTTATCTGGTTCATCCCACGGCTCTGTAACAATAAGTACTTTTGCAGGATGTGGAAGTAGCATATTTCCTGTCCTATATTGATGGTGTGGATTTTGTTTTTATTGACGGTCCTATGTTTCGCCATATGGAAAATAATATATATGGAGGAAAGCGGGAGGTACGACATCATCTCTTCCTGAATTGTCCAACCCTACTCCTTAAGAGAGTTGAATATGTTCTCACTGACGAATGATCAATATTGATTTAGTTTTTGATGCTGTAGACTTTCCATGGAAACTTATAAAGATAGAATGGTGAATTGGTGCTAGCTTTTACTATATGTATGTAATTGAGTGCTCTTTTCTCCTAAAAACATTATCTCTGCTTCATATCTCAATCAGTGTAATGCAGTGGATATGTTTATTTCTTGCTTGATGGAGTGTTTTTTAACGTTCTCTTCTCTGCCATTTGAATAAATTCTTTAGTTACTGAAGTGCAGTAATTTGTATTAGCATTCCTTTGAATATTATCAGCAAGCATTTTGAGTCTTACACATTTTTGGTTTTATGGTGCAGGATATTTTAAAGCGCATGGTATTATTATGCAAGGCTGCTGTTGAGGTAATGATTACAGTATCCCTTGATAATATAAACTGAAAAAATTTCATGAGTTCCTATTCAGGTTGAGCTGAACTTGGCAAATCTGATTTTGTTAAATAGGCATATACCCTGAAGAATATTCTATGTAACATACATTAATAAATAGACATGCAGTTTGAAGAAATATTTCATGGCTGATGGTAATATATTAGATACGCCTTGAAAGCATACCACTATTACTTTTGTGTTGGAGCAAATTAAAGGAAAAGGGCAGTATAATTTAATGGTCATGGATCCTTGTAATCAGATGAGTTTCTTTCGATAGCAGCCTATACATTCTTTTAATTTATGCTTCACTAGGTTAAGCTAATATGGTGGAGTAAAGTAGTGACCGGTGAGCCTCACCACTTGGAGCCAGCTGCTAATATGTAATCATCTCTTACGATTCACATGATAGGGCTTTCTACCTTTCTTGCTTAAAGTGACACTGGTATATATTGTACTGGTCGGAATAGTACGATGGCTCAAGGTAGAAGAGTGTTATATAAACTTAGGCTTGGTAAATGTGAGATACTCTTTTGGAGATTGTTAACACTTGTCAGAGAAAAGAATGATGACAGAAGTTCTCTCCACTCGGTATCTGAATAGCAGCTTGCCCCCACCCACTCTTAAAAGCTAGACTTGTTTTATATGTACATCTGCTGTTTTGTTGTAACTCCTGTTCTGAGCTATGTTCCTTGTTGAACATAATCATTTTTGTTTTAGTCATTTTATCCTCTGAAATGGCATAAATTGGAAACTTGGTGATCTTCAGGTACCATGGCATGTTCCATGTGGTGGTGTATGCTATGGAGATGGAAATTTGGTATTCATTGTGAATGATTGGCATACTGCCTTGCTCCCAGTGTATCTAAAGGCGTACTATCGCGACAATGGTTTGATGAAATATACAAGATCTGTGCTTGTGATTCATAACATAGCTTACCAGGTTTGTTGTCTTTTTTGCTTTATGTCATTTGATAATAAGCAATTTGTCTATAAGTCTACAATGTAAAGAGAGCATTCGTTTCTGTCAACATTCTGTTATGTAAAGGTTGATCTGTTTTTATTATTCTTTTTTTTTTTCCCTTGTAGAATACAAGATTTTATGATGTTGATAGTTTCAGAAAATCGTGAACAAACTTTATTTTCAGGCTAAAACAACAAGACAAAATGATAAAATTCATTAATGCCTTCATAGAACATATAATTACTAAAGGAAATGATCAATCAGCATTACCATTCATTAATTTTTACAGGATTTAGTATGCATATGACTTGTTTTGGTCCTTGAGGATCAAAAAGGAAATCAGTTGTGCAAATTCCTATGGAGTGAAATTCCATGTGCATTCATATCCTCTGATTTAATTAATTCTTTTGTTAAATATCAACTAACATTAATGTATTGGAATTTCATTACTATTTATTTGAGATTGCTGACACGTACATGACTTATCGTATTGAAAGATGCTAATATCTCTTGAACCAGTGATAAATTAATTATGTTTATCCCTTAGAATACAGATGATTCCATTGCTGCCAGATTGCACTTTAAAATTGAGTTGATATGGCAGAATCCGAATGCAGTTGTAGCTTTCAAGTTGATTATGATCGCAACATCTGCTTACCACTTTCTAGTACTCCTAGTCCAAAGTTTGAATGCTTTCATTTGGTGAAAATTAAGTTTTATTATTATTCTTCAGTAACCTGCATTCACATTGATTTAAAAATGGAATCTTCCTCTTGCTTATATTAATAATATGCTGTATCCAGGGTCGGGGACCTGAGGAAGATTTCTCCTTTTTGGACCTGCCAGAACATTACCTGGACCTTTTCAAATTGTATGACCCTGTCGGGGGTGATCACTTCAATATCTTTGCTGCTGGTTTAAAGGCAGCAGACCGCGTGGTCACTGTTAGTCATGGATATTCTTGGGAGCTTAAAACTTCTGAAGGTGGTTGGGGTCTGCACAATATTATAAATGAAAATGACTGGAAATTGAGAGGCATTGTGAATGGGATTGATACTAAAGAATGGAGTCCACAGCATGATGTCCACCTAACATCAGATGGTTACACTAACTACTCTTTGGAGACGCTGCACACTGGCAAGCCCCAGTGCAAGGCAGCCTTACAGAAAGAGCTCGGTTTGCCAGTCCGTGAAGATGTCCCATTGATAGGTTTTATTGGGAGGCTTGATCATCAAAAAGGCGTTGATCTCATAGCTGAAGCAATTCCATGGATGATGGGTCAGGACGTACAACTAGTCATGTTGGGCACTGGCAGACCAGATTTGGAAGAGATGCTTAAGCAGTTTGAAAACCAATACCGTGGCAAGGTCCGGGGATGGGTTGGGTTTTCTGTGAAGACTGCTCACAGGATAACTGCTGGTGCCGACATTTTGCTCATGCCGTCTAGATTTGAGCCTTGTGGACTCAACCAGCTTTATGCTATGAACTATGGAACAATTCCAGTTGTTCATGCTGTTGGTGGTTTGCGAGATACCGTTCAGCCTTTTGATCCCTTCAATGAATCAGGGCTTGGGTGGACATTTGATAGTGCTGAAACAGGCAAGCTGATACATGCGTTAGGAAACTGTTTATTGACTTACCGCGAGTACAAAAAGAGTTGGGAAGGACTCCAAAAACGTGGGATGATGCAAGACCTCAGCTGGGACAATGCTGCTCAGAAATACGAAGAGGTGCTTGTTGCTGCCAAGTACCAATGGTGAGTCTTAGGAGTTTAATGTCTATAAAGATGACTGTTCTCAAGCTCTTAGTAGGCTGATACTTTTAGACCTCCCCCATTTTGAAGTAATTCCAGTGTAGAGTTGTGTCAGCTGTGGTTCCTGGATGGTGAACCAATTTTTTGCCTTTTTCCCTCTCTTTGTCAAGCTTTTTGAGGCTGCTCATGGAGTCTCAGTTATTTCCATTATAAGGATGATGATATGAGCCTGCAACCTTTTTACTTTAATGGTACATTGCAGACGTAATTAGCTTTCATTTTCCCTGTTGTTTTTTGCTGTGCCAAAATTGTGGATGAAGAAATGTAAAATGCTATGTGCTAAGCTTTGTCTTCTCTTCAGTGTCCAAAGTATATCAACCACTACGGCAGTGTTTATATTTTTCCATCAAGCAGGCACTGATAACAACATTCCTGTTTTGCCAAAGTTTGTCATCTATGTTATTATTATTATTATTATTATTTTAATCTTATGGATTTTCTAAGGTTCCGTGAACCTGTTAAAAACGATTTTGTAATAGTCTATTGAAAAAAAAAAAATGGTTAATAAGACTTGTTCCAATGAGACGATGAGATTTATTCTAATCTTGAGATTTGATTACTTTATTGATTAGATAAGATTATTCATCAATAACAATCTTTTTTATCTAACCAATACAACAGCCAGATCCCTAAGGTTGTTCGACACAATACAACTGATTCTGAAAACTGCAAAATTGCTCTAATGCCAACTGACCCGCTCATATCATTAGCGTGTTCACCCATTTATTTCATGCCATGTGACAAGAGTTAGGGTACATCCCTCGTGACTGAAACTCATACCGCATATGTATACACCCAACACATTTGAAAAGTTGAAATATTTTGTGCTGATGGTGTTTCAATATAACCTTAATTGGTGTTGCCCTTTTTATTATAGTCATGGTAATAATATATATCAGATGAATAAAAATTTGAGAAATCAACCAAAGATAACACCTTTATTGATTTTTATCAATCTGATGAAAACATGGATATAACAAGCCCCAAGAAATCAATGACAGATCCCCACAACCATGTTAAAAAGCAAAAAAAATTATAAAATAAAATAAGGAAAACTATCCCACAGAACTATCAAAAAACCTGGGGTGTATATGAGGATTCCAAGCCGAACACAAAATACAACACACCTTCAGATACCGGCAGAGAAACTGTACTTACTTTCTGATGCTGATGAAGCTTTATGTAAAGGAAACTCTCCTTCCCCGATCAAATCGAAGATAGGAACGAGTTGAGAACAGCCCTGCAAAGCCCTTCGATAAGCAACCTTCAACAGCACAAGGAGAAGTTGAAGAACCCAATTGGCTACTATGTTTAACAGCTTCCATGCAGCCGTCACAAGAAGACTTGGAAGTATTGGAAGAATCTAATGAACTACTGTGTTTAACAATCTCCATGCAGTCATCACCAGAATTGCCAGGTGGATTGTCTTCCCAGTTCACTGATTGGAGAGCAATTAGTCTGTTTCTCTTGGAAGTCCATACATGATTCAGGAGCACAACGTCAGAGCAAGGGATCTCTAGTTCATCCTTTTGAAGGCCGGCCAACTTCCTCTTCAAACCAGGAATTATTTTCAATCCTGTTAAAAGATCTTAGAACTTAATTCTGTTGTCTAGAATATTAACATACGTATAGAAAGAGAGTTAACTATAGAAGTTTTTCAACAATTCACATACCAGGAAGAGGGTCTTCATATAAGGGATGAGGGTCAGAATCACCACAGGTACAAAACAAGTTGGGAATTTCATTGGATCCTGATACTCTGCTATACAAAATACACTTCAGCAGACAGTTATACTCCATTTTAGTTTTGTTTCAGCACCTAATTATAACTTCAAATGCACAATTCTTTTAAGGAAAAAAGAGGGGCAGCTTATGGTAAAGTACTTGTGCCAAACATGATACAAAACAAATTCATGATAAGAACTTCGAATAAACAGATAATAGTAATAAGAGAATGAATTTCATAATTAACCAAACCTGTACATATGCTCCACAAACTCATCTATCAGAACAGGCCAAGCACCTACACAAATAATAAGGACAGACTAAGCATAACTTGAAAACAAAAATTATATACAACACAATCTCTGCTTACCTTAGGCGACGTATATAGATTGGGAAAAATTAATACCTTCAGGATCATATCCTTCCAGATTTTCATGCACACACCGGCTGAATGCTAAAACTTGTTGCCAAGTATCCTCAGATATGTTATGCCGTTGATTTTTCTATAAGAATTCCAACGATTAGTTCACTTGAGCAAGATAAGTAAGCATATATAATCCGAACTTATGACATTGATTATTAGGCATTATTTTACACTTAAATGTACAGTATATCTTTTATTACTAAAAAATACAAAGGAGAACAAGAAATCCACAACTCAAAAAGTTTATGGATTACAATACTTAATTAAACAAATGGACATTTACATAATTTCTACTTAAATCTAAAAATTATCCATAAGAAATACATCCCTTATAAAATATACAGAATAAAGAGCTATCCCCCAAAGCCAGTTGCTGATTTAGGAGGAAGAAAAACTAAATATCCTACAATTCCTTGGAGATGAATGCCCAATACGAAGCCAAGATTCTAATTCTGTCCCATACACGTGTGTTCATTTGGCATGTTGGATAGGATTGAATAATTTTACGGGATGGGAATTGATTAAATTAGTATTATGCTTGGTCAGTGTCATGCTTGGTTTAAAACATGGGGATCAAACTATACATAATAACATCTTGAATTTGATAATAATATCAAATCGAATAAATAAATGCTGATAAAATATTTTTTTCTAGATGATTAATTACTAGTAAATAAATGTAAATTAGCAATATTTGGAAGTATTTAAAAAACAATACAGTTCTAGATCATTATTTAAATAAATTTAAATTTATTAAATTTATTTTTAAGATAGATTATATTAAACAGTTAATTGATAAATAAAAAATATATAATAACCTACTGCAACAAGATTATTTAATTATGACGACGAGGTGGGTTTCAATAATCCTACTGCGAATGCAATCGTGTGGGCCCACAAAAATCTTACTGCACTGCAGCGGGATTATTGGAAATCCACCCCTCCCCTGACTATTGGAAACCCACCCCTCCCCTCATCAGTAAACAATCCCACAGTAGAGATATGGTTAAATATATATACTTTATTTTTCATTTTTCTAATTCATCAATTAAATCATATTATTTTAATAAAAAGAAACGGTTTCATTATTAAATAATTCCAATTCCCACATGCCAAACAAGGATTCAAATGTTATTTGTCACCTTTCTTCAATGATTCTCATATTTCTCTCTTGCCAAATTATCGACAAAATGCAAGAACATCAAAGATTCACTATCACTTCAAATGTGATATCCTAAACCTATAAATTCTCAAGATCTCTACCAATCCTTAGCTTCCAATTTCCATAGCAATAAGGACTATGTGCAAGGTTAAGAGAGAACGATGAATTTCCAAGTAGACGTGGAAATAAAAGATCATGACAAACACCGTAAATTGGAAGCGTAGTGTATCAGTTGTACCTCGACAAAGTCACACCACTGGTTCAGCAAACGAAACCGTCCAGCTAAAACTAACCTCCAGGCAGCAACTGCTCTGCTTACAGCTGTATATTAATTCAACGAAAGGTAAAGGTTAAAACAACCCAAGAGATACATTTTAGTTCTAAAAAATTTCCCATATCCTAAATTGTTACTATAAGAGAAAATTAACCAGGGGAGGGTGGGGAAAGTCAATACATAAACCTAAAACAAATGACAACTTACTGATATTCTTTTGACCATTTTCACGGCACATGAAGAAAACAAAATCATAGAACCTTGAGAATTCAGAAAAGTCCCCCTACAGAGTTAGATAGCCAAAGTTAATACCACAATATGCCAATCACACTAAAGAGGAAACAAATAATACACCAATAGAAAACAAGCGAAGATTACTTATAAGAGACTAATACTATTTAAAAATAAAATATAAATTATCACTCAACATATTATAAAATTTATGCATTTTAAGAACCTAAAAGGAGATGAAATATCACCATTAAGTTCAGCCTTGTCATGAGCTTGAAAAGTTCGTCACACACCGAAAATCTGTCAAAGGACAAAACATCATAAGTATTAATAAAAGGTTCAATGATGCAATAATCGCCAGTATAATTGCATAAAAATAGACATTTTTGCTGCTTAAAAAGGTGGAAGCTATTTACTCATCTGTGCATAATTATGTAGGGAAATGCAACTTAAGCAGGTAACAAGCTAATAACAACCTAACAATTGGTGAAAATTAGACTCCTAATAAAGTCAATGTTACACCTAGGTGATGAATTCCAGCCCTTAACTTAAAGGTTGGTTGAGCTTCTGTCGAGCTATCTTGGCAAACCCACCTTGTTACACCATTACTAGACATATCTCATTAGAGCTTCAATTATATCTACTAGCAATTCTTACAACAGTTTAATTGAGAAAGGACAGTCTGTCACATGCAATATTCTAAAAGTCAGCCTAAGTACCCGCTTAATCACCGCCTAGACGCTAGGTGGCCACCAACTGACCCGAAAATAGCTTAGGCGCCACCATTAGACAGCGCACGACTTAATTGAGCTTAAGTTGCATCTAGGTGGTCTCCCCGGCACCTACACTGCAGAAAAGTCTTTTAAAACAGAACCAAGGCAGCCACTTCAGCCCTTCAATGGAAGAAATCCCATAGCCATCTTCTCGCTGGAAGGAGGTAGGAAGTCGCTTGACGAGGAGGGAAGAAGGTCGCAGCAATCACCCAGAAGGGAGAGGTGAGAGAGGGAGAAGAAAGAGCGTGGAGTTTGTCATGGAGAAAGCGGGTTTAGATGGAGGAGATAGAGAAAGAAAGGATAATAAAAATATAAGGAGATAGGCATTTTATTTGGTGGAGAAGATGAGAGTGAAAGAGAAAGAGCAACCAAGAGTTTCACAGAGATAGAAACTGAGAGTTGCAGAGAGTTGAGGAGAGAAGAGGCAAAAATTCAATTTCATTTAATGAAGAAAAGTTTATTAGAGGAGTTGGGGATGTGCCCATTAATTATCTACACATTTGAAAAAATAAATATATTTATTTCATTTAAATTTTTAATTGTCATTTGTTGATTCTCATTTCCTTTTTACTATATTAATCTTGAACTTCTCAGTTTTACTATTTTCATTTAATGAAGGAATTGGGATTTCTTTTGGTTCATCTAACTGACAAGAAATTCTAGGCTCCGCCTAGACTCTACCTCAGTGCCGCGTAGGCCCCCTACGCGGTAGGAACTGGGCACATGTAACTACACTATTAAGTATTAAGTAACTAGGAAAGGTTCAGTAATTAAATCGCTAAAATTATATTTTAAATTCCAAATACGAATTCATAGTTTATATAACTAACGTTTTTTGTTTTCATACCCATCTTCATACTAGTTGTGATGCTTACTATTACAAGCAAAACCAGACAAACTTTAACCTTAAATCTTAATCTTTTCATCGGTAGAAACTCATACAACCATATAGGTTTGCTTGTTGAGGCATCCCAATTTAAACACACGAACGAAAAAAAAAAATCTTCATAGCCTTTTCTCCCTCCACCTAGTCAACAAGAACTACATATCGATCCAAATAGATTTGCATCCTCTTACCTCAGTTCATAGTTGTGAAAGGCGAGAGGCACATCAAGGCACAAGGGTGCCCTAGTGCCCAAGGTGCACAGCACAAGGCACACCTTTTTGAGGCAAGGCACGCCTCTTTTGAAAACTCCCTATATATTGTATAAAAGCTAATTCATAAAATAACGAACAAACTATATGTAAAAATAAGATAAAATTCATAAAATACCAATTTAACATCCAATCATCATTCATTATCTTCAAACACATTTTAAAAAACTAATAGCTCAAAACACATGCAATCATCATCATACATTCACACTAAGTACTAACAACAAAAATTCAAAGAGAGATGAGCAGACTTGGGCTGGGCAGCAGACTTGGAGGAAGTTAAGGCTTTTGAACGAAGAATAAAGGAGAGAAGAGGAGGCTTAGGCAGTTAGGCGGTAGATTTGGAGGAGAGAAAGTCGATTTGAAGTCCTTGAGTGACGGAAATGAAGTCGACAGACGTGTGGGAGAGATGTCAGCTATTCAGAGGAGTTTTAATTTTAAAAAACATTTTTTTGGGGGGATTTTACAAGGCACGCCTGGGAGGCACCCTACACCTTGCACCTTGGCAGGTGAGGCACATGCCTGGGTGAAAGCACTGCACCTGGCCTGCCTGGAGGCACAATGACTGCACCTTGAGGTGCCTTGCAGTGCCTTTCATATCTATGCCTCAGTCTCTAATACTCCCAGTGTTCTATATGTTTGAAAGACAATTATTATCTCTCTTAAAAGTTTTTACTAAGTCTGCTGCCAGACAGGGTCAAGCCAGTCACAGCCCCAGAAATTTTACCTTATAAAATTCATAAATCTGGTATCATATAATTCATTTTGTGCCAAAGATTTGATCTTATTACATTTGTATCCACACACCCCAACATAAGAATCTCACAAAGATTGGATCCCAAAATAAAATCAGCAAAATGAATCCCAACCATACTCATGTCAAATGTACTAAAGCCCTAAGCTAACTGAAACGTGTCAACTCACAAGACCGGCAAGAAAGCTCATCCAGGGCTTCACATGTCAATAAAATGTGAAGTTGGTATGCCCTTGTCCACATAGTTCAAGTGTAAAGACAAAGCTTCACTGCTTCATTGGCCACTAACCAAACCGTGCTAGAGCCTTCAAATGTCACAAACTTGCATTACTACTATACTTTCATACCTTGTATGTACAGTTGACTCTAAGAGCTCAGCCAATGCTTCCCTATAAAACTTAGCTTTCTGCAATTCATCCCCTCGTCTATAACCTTCTTCTTTACAAGCATCCGCGTTTTGCGATCTAATCTCTGCAAGAAAAGCTCACAGATCAATTAAAAGACAAATCACTACATAATTCAAACACATAAACTCATGCCATTACTTCTTCTCCCAATCTTTAAACCCAATCAAAACGTATTGAAAACACCCTCTTATTCCCTCCTTCTGAAACAGTTACAGAACATCAAATCAAACATCTCCAAACCCGAAACACTAGTACTCCACACACCCGAATATCGAAACAGCAAAAGATAAACAAACAATCAAATAAATAAATAGAATTCCATCCACACATTAGTATGATTTCCACAAGACAACACCCAAAAAACGTACTAAATTTGAACAAGCACAAACCAACCCATTTCAACATAACTCCAAATCAACTAAAAAACCAGCCAAAATCAAATCTTTTTCATCACAACACACACATCCAAGCCCTCCACAACACACACTCACAACAACATTAAGCCCACAAATAAAAATTAAAACTTTACTGGACCCACATACAAAAACCCATTTAAATATGAAAAATATATCAACAAATAACATCAACAAAAAAAAATAAAAATAAAAAAATAAAAAAATAAAAACCAAAACCAAAACCAAAACGAAAAAAAGAAAAAACAAAACAAAACAAAACAAAAAGACAAACGAACTAGGCAAGAGTGAAAACTTGGTGTACCGCAGTATCGGTGGTAAATCTCAAAGATGTCAAAGCGATTGGAGATCGAAGGAGAATCCATGGATTCTGATGGTGGGTTTGGAGGTAGGTTTCGTTACTTGTAACCCGCAGCTCGGCGTGTTATTTATATAATTTCATACGCAATTTTGACACCTTTTTAGATTTTGTATTTTTTTTCACACCAGTTGTAAGCGAGAGAGAGACTGTTTTGGACCTTGGTGAATATTTGCTTGGATTGGACCAAACCGGCTTTGATGGAAACCTACTTTTCTTTTTCCTCTTTTTTACTTTAAGCTATGACGTTTGATTCGGATTTCGAAGATACTAGAGGAACTCATTCCTTCGATGGCGTAAATATAAGACCATCTCACGTTATTTATGAAAAATAAAATGTCACGTAGGATAAAGATATTATTATAAAATAGATTTCTTCGATATAATTATTAGCATGTTGAGGTGGTAAAAAAAAATACTGTCAACATAATTATCTACTTTAAAGGGTCTATTAGACAGTCATTTTATTGCTAACTCATTAAGTCAATTGTTACTCAAAACAATACCCACTCTCATTCCGACGCAATGATAAAAAATAATGAAAATTTGAGCGCTAAAAACCTGGAACCTTTTCTTTAACATCTTCTCTATTTGTTTCTCTTAGTGACTTTCACAGTTTTTAACCTTTTCATTGGGATTTCTCTACTTATCGTCTCGACTTTCTATAAATTTCTACTAGAAATCGAATTTTGTTTTCTTCTTTTAAAACCTAGTTTTTGGGTATAGTTTTTTCAAGGTTGTCTCAAGGTTTGCTCTGTCTCTTCATTGTTTTCAATCTTTTTCATCTCCCGAAATGGGAGCTAGTGACAATTTCCAAGACGAGCAAGTGCTCAAAACTTAGACTTTGAGTCCGACTTTCTACAAATTTCTACAAGAAATTGAATTTTGTTTTCTTCTTTTAAGACTTGGTTTTTGGGTCTAGTTCTTTCAAGATTTTCTCAAGGTTTGCTCCCTCTCTTCACTTTTTTTAACCTTTTTCATCTCCCAAAATGGAAGGAGCTAATGACAATTTCCAACACTAGTAAGTGCTCAAAACTTGGACTTTGAGTCTGACTCGACCCTGGTTAACTCACCAAACAAAGTTGTTGTAATGAAGGAGAAAAATCGATGGCGATTACTCAAAAGGCATGAAAATGTCAGATTATATTAAGGACCTAATTTTAGATTCAATAATAAGTTTTAACCCTTGACTCACATCACGCGATAAGATAAATAACGAACCAATTAGCTCACAGAATTTGACAATTTGCCCTTCTAGAATTATATCAGATAATTTATCTAATCTTAGCCCAAGCACTTCTAAGCAAGATTACATAGAAAAATTGAAAGAAATCTAAAATCATATCACAGAATTGACCTAGTCCTAACCCAAGTAATCCCAAACAAGAATATTCAGAAAAGTCAAATCGAAACAAGATAATTGTCTCACAAAATTACAAGATTTTATTAATTTCTCAAAAGCCAAAAGATTAGTAATAACTTAAAACAAATCTCATATTTATAGTTAACTAGTTCTAACTTTCCTAGAATATAAGTCTTTCTTAGAAAAAAAAATCCCAAAAGAAAACAAATTAAATAACTTAAGGAAATAAAAACCTAAAAGAAAATAAATTTGAATAAGGTAAGGAAATAATAAAAACCTAAAAGGAAATAAATGCAATTTATAAAATGAAATAATATTAATTAAATTAAGTCCTCATGTTCTCATCATTCTCCTGTTCTTTAAGAATACTCTTGTTTTCAAGGATAAGATTTAAAAACCTCTTTTTCGTCTCACTATAATCTTCCCGAACACTTATTACTACACAACAACGGGCATCATCCTTGTATAATTTTCCATCATCAATCAGTGGCCCTGCTTGATCCCTTAGAAGACAAAGTTGTCCAAGTTCTCTTTTTGCCTCCCAACTTGAATTCCATTGTTACAATCTCGAAGTCAATGAGTATCATTCCAATACTCTTTGACCATGTGTTGCTAATTCCTACTTTCAATAGGGCATGTAAGTCAACTACAGTCCATGCCCCTATTACATTCATCCTCATGTCTCACACCATCTTTGCACATTTGAGCTTGTCCTCATTAGCCACTTTTACACTAATTGGCTCTACAAGAGCTTCTTTTAAGCCCATATTTGTAATAACATTGGTGTAAATGAAGTTGTGTGAAGATTTAGAGTTCACAAGCAAAGACAATTCAAATGCACCAATCTAAGCCATGAATCTCATAGTTGATGGTTTTAGAGCTCCTGACATGGCATTAAGAGAGAACTTTGCTTCTTCCTTACTTTCAACAACATAAATCACCTAAAGCTCTTCCTCAACTTTAAACTCCTTCTCATTGTTGTCATCTCCATCTTCAATATCACTTGGTTTAGTTATCACTAATACATGATCGATCTACAGTAATGATCCATTCCCTATTTTTCACCACATTTGAAACACAATCTATTCTTTACCCTTTTCTGTAGCTCTTCTCTCAAAAGCTTACTGACTTCTTTTTTTTTTTCTTTTTGAAACTCCTTTATGACATTTTCCCCTTTTTATAAGGAGTTATATATTGCAAATCCTTAGAAATTTTGCTTCCATTATTCTCTTTAAATGGTCTCTTCTCATTACACTAACTATCAACCAAAATCTCTACCATCCTTCGTAGCTTCTGGTAGTCTCTACGATTGCTTCAATTTAAGTTCCCTAAATAACCACAATTTCCACCTCTCAATAAATGTACAAAGTAATGTCTCCTCAGACCAATCTCTAACCATAGTCTGCATGCGTTGAAACTTTTTAATATAATTCTACATCTTACCCTCCTATTTGAGTTTGACTAACTACTTGTAATGATTAACGATCAGTGATGGCCTCCATTGATTCGGAAATTCTTGTTCAAATGTCTTCCACCCCACACGCTTACCATTATCGTTGTATTGTGCCTTAATCCATCTTTATCAGTTATTACTCTTACCATCCGAATAAATGCAAGTCGTCGCAGCCTTATCATCCTTGCTACCTCATACATCTTGAAATAATACTCGACTTTATCTAACCAGTTATATGGATCTCTATGGTCGAAATAAGGGAATTCTATCCTTAGCCTCCTCAATCCTTGATGGTGGTGTCGATCCTTTCTCACGTCCTCAAAAGTTGCTTCATTACCCCAACGATTCCTACGCCGATTGTAATTAAGCACTTGGTTGTGAGACCTCCTGGTAAGCCTATGATCTCATATTCCTTATCCTTGTCCTCATCAAATGGGGGGTATCGTCCTCTCACGTGACCTATAACTATAAGTTGTTCCCTTTCATTAAGTCATCTTTCCATTCTTACCATACCACACTCAATCTAATTTATTCTTCTATTTCTAATTTTGTTCCCATTCAAGCTGGTTTCCTTAAACTCGTTGACGATTGAATCCGACTCATACCTAGAAATATAATATCGCAATCTTACTCCCTGAGTTCACTTATAGTCGTTCATTAATCTACTCTTCTCAACTATTCTCCATTTCATCCATTCAAAACTTTCACTAGTGGATCTCCATATATCTTCAATAGTCTTTATCAATTGCGCCATTAAAGTAGACATATCCTCTTCTAAAGCCTCAAACCTTGCCCAGTTGGTCATTAAAACATTCCCTATCGAGTTAGAATTGTCATCGGACTCCATTTCTCAGTTTAATTACAACTGAAACTCCAATTTTTTTTTTCAAAGACTCTCATTGAATTACTCTCAATGAAATCTCTCAATACTCTCAATGAAAGCACCAAATTATTGAGAACCTAGCTTTAACAAACCTTTTTTGCCCTGACTCACGTTCCACGATATGATAGATAACGAACCAGTTAACTCATAGAATTGAGTAAATTGGTCCTCTAAAATTAAATCATAGAATTAACCTAAACTGAGTCCAAGCAATCCTAAGCAAGTATATTGAGAAAAGCCAAAAGAAACCTAGAATAAGATCATATAATTAACCTAATCCTAGCCCAAGCAATAATACTCAGAAAAGCCAAATCAAAACAAGATAATTGTCTTGTAAAATTGCAAGATTTTACTAATTTCTCAAAAGCCAAAATATTAATAACAACTATAAGCTAATCTCTTATTTATAGCTAACTAGTTCTAACTCTCCTAAAAAACAAGTCTTCCTATGAAAATATAATCCTAGAAGAAAAGAAATTAAATAATTTAAGAAAATAAAAACCTAAAAGAAAAGTAATTCGAATATAGTAAGGGAAGAATAAAAACCTAAAATGAAATCAATCCAATTAATAAAAGGAAATAACATTAATTAAATTAAGTCCCCATGTTCTCTTCAGATTACTTCTCTCTTGATAACCAAAATAGATATGCAAAGACTGATGTTATGAGTGAAGAGGAAGGCCTCATTGACTAAGAGAATCCGAGTTGGATCAATCTTGGATTAGAGACTTGGTACCTATTTAAGAACTTGAACAAGTTCTAGTTTGATTCAAGTAGTGATCAGTCTAATGAGCATAAACTTGGTGAATTCCAAGTGGGCTCATTGAGAATGGGTGGTTTTGATGGTGGTGTCGAAAAGGGGATTGATATAAATAGTGTTGTTATTGTTGTTGTTGATCATGTGAAGAAGCAGTAGGAAAATGAGGAGAATCAGATTGCTTATAAGGGATATGATAATTAGATTGATAGAGAATTTGTATAATAAAGTTAAAACTTGTTTATGGTTAATGATTTAGAAAGTTTTGTGATTCATTTAAAAGGAAAAAAGAAAAAGAAAAAAGAAAACTTAACACCTCATCAGAGTGTGTTTTTTAAATTGAAGCATTTAAGAATAATTTTTAACTTAATTATTAATCAAGTGATATTTTTATCATATAGGAAGCAAGTCCTTTGACATTGATGGAATAACACCTTTTTTTTTAATTTAAAAAAAAAAAAAAAAAAAAAACCACACACGCACACGCACTCACAATCCAAAAAAGTATTGGAGATAAGGGTTTCGAGTATTTTAGTAGAACTCACAACTTTAATGGTGTAAATGTGAGAAGATACTATCAAGCTAGTCTCATTTGCCTTAGAAATTTATCGGACATGGACACATATATTTTAAGTATCATGCATATAAGTATCAGTTTGGATCTAACAAGATCACACATTAAATAAATGATCCAAAAATCTATGGTGAGATTGTATAAATTTAATTTTGAGTTGTAGTAAGATAAATTGAGATCACACATTAAATAGGCAATCCAAAAATCTAAGCCAAGATTACATTCACAACATAAAGTTTTAACCCATACTAAGATCTATCTATGAAGCATATGCAGATGTTAATGGAGATGAATGGGAATGAGGATCGGCCCTCATCCTTATTACCATTTCTTCACCTTTCCCCTATCATTATTCAAATTCTCATTCGGGGAACATAGGAATTGGGGTATTTGGGGGTGAGTTCCCTCATTTCCATACTCGTTCCCCAATTTTTCTATCCACATTTTAATTTTGTTTGACATAACATTTAAAATATATATTTAAAAATATAATTCAGAAAATAATTTTATAGAATTTCATTGTACTAAATCTGTAACATTTCAACATATAAAATGCATAATATTGTAAAACCACCACATATGATAAGACAAAAATTTAAGAAATTGGAAAATTATTAAATATAAGTAGTTTTTATATTTTTCATATTATAAATTCCACCCACCCCAACCCCAAACCCCACTTTGTCTATCCATATTTCCATACTGGTTCCCCAATTTTTCTATCCACATTTTTATCTCGTTCGACATAAAATTTAAAATATATATTTAAAAATATAATTCACAACATAATTCTTTAGAATTTCATCAATATAAATTTGTAACATATAAAATGCATAATATTGTAAAACCACCACATATGATAAAACAAAAATTTAGGAAATTGGAAAATTATTAAATATAAATAGTTTTTATATTTTCATATTATAAATTCCACCCACCCCAACAACAAACCCCACCTCAATGGGTTGCGTGATGTTGAATTGCATAATCCGAACCCATAACATCAAAAGTATAAATGTGAAAAGAATATTACTGTATCAATCTTAATAATTATTTTTATAGGCTTTTAAATTAATTTTTTCAATGATTAGCATCCATTTCTATAACAGAGGAATCACATGCAAGCACCTTGATTATTAACGAAAATGTACGAATATTCTTAGTTTATATGAAATGAAACCTAAGTTGTAGCACCTTATTGTTAGTTGATTTAGTTAAACTTAATAGTTTGACTATCCATTTCAAGAAAAAGAAATAAATACCCCTCTCTTTAAAAATTATTATAAATAAATTTTAAATTATTTTATAAATAAAACTTTAAGAAAACAATTACAGGAGATCAACTGATCTCCAATGTCCTTTAATAATATTGAATTGTATAATTCGATCCCACAACATTAATTATATAAGTGTAAGAAGTATACTAGTATTCCAACCTTATTTGGTTAGAAACATGTATTTTTGTAAGCTTTTAAATTAAAACTTTCAATGAATTATATCTACTTCTACAATAAGGGAATTGCATCCAAGCACCTAGATCCTTAATGAAAATATGTAAACAGTGTTAGTTAGTCGAGTACAGATTACAAGACAATACTACTACACATACGCAGAGTAAAGAAAAAAAAATTACAAATTACATAATCGATACAATGAATAAATTTCTGAATAGAAGTAGAAGCAATCAAGACCTATAAGAAATACAGTGTCTTTAAAACAAATTCATGGTATATTGTGTTCGTCTCCTAGGATACAGCGGCTGAAATCGTCCAGCGAACCGAGTTGAATCCGATCTCTATCACACTGGAAGCCTAAACTAGAGTTGGAAACTGTAAGTAAAGAAATAAGATTAATTTTTTAGTCACTAACTCTCTTCTTTAATTTGGATGTCAATTTAAATCAATTCAACTTTGGAGAATTAAATTCTATCAATTATGGTCATTATTTTGACTATTACAATTCTGATTTAAAATCAGAATTTAATCACCTCAAATTGAAATTAAATTCTATCAATTATGGTCATTATTTTGACTGTTATAATCATCACTTAATGGTCATCAATCATAGTTGTTACAATTCTAATTTTAAATTAGAATTTAACCATCTCTATTAACTAATAATTCAATTCCATCAATAATTCTACTAACGGTTACAAAATCATTAAAATTAATTTGTCATTAAGATTTAATTTGTCAACTGAAAATCATTAAAATCAATTAATGATAACTTAATTTTAAATTTAAACAAAAGAATTTGAATGAAAAATAACACAAATCTCTTTTCATCTTTTAATATGGGATTAATGACCATTCATTGCATCAAAGTGTGCATTTTGAGATTCAATTTCTTATTTATTTAATCCTAATTTTGAATGTATTAAACGTCATCTCATTGTCCTTACAACAAAGAACATGGATCTTTCTTAATTTCTCATAATTAAGATTAAAATAACATTCAAATTAACTATGAAAACGGTTTTTTATGTCCATTTTCTAACAATCCCCCACATGAATGAAATTGACAAAGGAAACAAAATAAAATTATAACACAAGGACACTTATGACTTGGTGATAGAGCTCAATGGTCAAGATCTACATAGGATAGGTAGATGTTTACCTTTGAACCTTCCATTGTAAGAATATATTTACTTTACTAGCTAATCCAGTAGACGTGACATTCTTGAACTGTTCTACTGTTTGCGTAAATGATTATATACTTCACACAAATGTCTTCCTGACACAAATTGGTTCTCATTGTTATATTCGTCTTAGCCATGAACATATGTCTGGTTCTATGAAAGATTTTAAAGAATTAAGCCCCCATAATTCTCTTTAGAATCAGCCCCACTTCTCTTTCACATAGATGATCTCTTAATTTAGAGTAACTCACATTACTCCGCTCGGATTTTGGATCATTAAAAGCATAGCTTACCCTAACTTTTATAGGCATCACTATTTTTATCATAGGAATGGACATGAGGATAACCTCTATAGTGATACAACTAAGTTTTTACAATTAGGTTGTCCCATTGAATCTAGATCTTAGAATCTCCAATCACATAGGTTGGGTTTTCCTTTATATAACTTATTCTTTAAAAGGCTTAAGTCTCATTCCACTAGATGGATTTCTCAACCAACTCTCTATTTAATCCTTTGGTTAATGGATCCGCAATGTTATTTTTTGACTTTACATAGTCAACCGAGATAACTTTAGTTGAGAGTAGTTGTCTCATGATATCATATCTACGTCGTATATGTCTAAACTTACTGTTATACATATTACTATGTGCCTTTTCTATTACAGACTTACTGTCACAATGAATACAGATTGTAGGAACTGGCTTTGGCCATATTAGGTTATCCTCTAAAAATTGACGTAACCATTCAGCCTCTTCTCCACACTTATCCAATGCAATAAATTAAAATTTCATTATGACTCTGGCTATACACGTTTATTTAGAGGATTTCCATGATACGGCTGCACATGTTAGTGTGAAAACATATTCACTAGTAGATTTAGAATCTTTCATATCAGATATCCAATTCGCATCACTGCATCCCTCTAAAATAATGAGATATCTACCATAGGGCAACTCATAATTACGAGTAAACCGTAAGTACCTTAATACTTTAACTATTTCTTTCCAGTGATTAGCACCTGGATTACTCGTATATTTACTCAATTTGCTAACTGTGTAAGCTATATCCGGTATTGTATAACTTGTTAAGTACATTAAACTCCCTATAACTTTAGAATATTCTAGCTGAGAGACACTCTCACTTTTATTCTTAGAGAGATGTAAATTCATGTCTATAGGAGTCTTGGACAAACCAGAATCATCTTTGTTGAATTTTTGAAGTATCTTGTTAACGTAATATGATTGACTTAAAATGAGTCCATCTGATGTTCTTAAGATTTTTATTCCTAATATTACATCAGCTAATCTCATATCATTCATATCAAAAATTTGAATTCAACATTTTCTTGATATTTTTTATTATCCTATCATTATTACCAACAATAAACATATCATCAACGTAAAGACACAAAATAACATAACCATTTTTTGTGTCCTTAACATAAACATATTTGTCATACTCATTGATTTTAAAACATTTGACATCATTGTATTGTTAGATTTCTCATATCATTGTTTTGGTGTCTACTTTAAACCACATAATGACTTTACCAATTTACTGACTTTCTTCTCATGTCCTGAAGCAAAAAAGTCCTTAGGTTGTTCTATATAGATTTCATCATCTAAATCTCCATTTAAGAAATCTGTTTTCACATCCATTTTATGTACTTTAAGATTTTGTAAAGCAATAATTGCAAATATCATTCTAATTAATGTTATTCTCGTTACAGGTGAATACATGTCAAAATAATCTAGATCTTCTCATTGTTTAAAACCTTTAATAACAAGTCTAACCTTATACTTGTCTATTGATCCATCTGCTTTAAGTTTCCTCTTAAAAATCCATTTATAACCAAGTGGTTTACATCCTGAAGGAAAATCCACTAGTTCCCAAGTATGACTTTATAAGATGGAATCAATTTCACTTTGTATGGCCTCTTTCCATAATAGTTCCTCAGGAGAATTTACAACTTTTGTGAAAGTTTGAAGCTCACTTTCTAGCAAACATGTCAAAAAATATAAACCAAAAGATTTCTCGATTCTAACTCGTTTGCTACATCGAGGTTCATTCTCAACTTCTTGCTCTTCTTCGAGAGTTTCATGTGTTCGTTTAGATGAACTTGACTCCTCATTAGATTTGCAAGAAAACACATAGTCAAAAAACGATGCATTTCTAGACTCAATTATCATATTTTCATATATATCTGAAATTTCATATTTATACACAAAAAACCGATAAGCACTACTATTTTCTACATATCCAATGAAAATACCATCAACTGTTTTTGAACCTATTTTCACTTTCTTAGGCATAGATACAACCACTTTGGCAAGACATACTCACACTTGCAAGTATTTATAGGAAAGTCTTCTATCTTTTCATAACTCATATGGAGTTTTATATTTTTTCTTTCGGGAAACGATATTTAAAAGGTAATTACTACTTAATATAGTTTTCCCCTACATGTTTTGAGGCAACCCAGAACTTATCAACATCGCATTCATCATTTCTTTTAATGTACGATTTTTTCGTTCAACAACTCCATTTTGTTAAGGTGAATAAAGTGCAGTAGTTTGACGTATAATTTCATGTTGTGCACAGAATTCTATAAATGATGCTTCATATTTGTAACGCCCCAATAATTATTTCCGTTCGATTAATATTTATTGATTTAATAAGTAATTTATTAAATAGGAATAAATTTGAATTTAATAAAATTCGCGCAATTATAAAATATTTTGATCGTTAATAAGTGAAATTTAATATTTTCGAAAACTTTTTTCCCTGTAAAGAATTATTTTCGAATTTAAATAAAATAAGTAGCAAAATAGAAAGGATAGGATGGTGAAATTGGATTGTATTGTGGGGGATAATTTTTTAGTTGAATCAGTAATTTATTATAATTATTAGTATTATTATTATTGTTATTTTCTATTTAAATAAATTATTTATTTGTGAATAAAATAAGATTATGGATAAGTTTGAATGAGTTAGTGAAAGTGTGAGGTGTGAAGAGTGTCAAATGGGATGTTAGCATGTGTGTAGGGGTGTAAATGAAAAAAATAAAAAGTTTTGGGGTCAAAATGTAAACAAAGAAATGTATGGGGCAATTTTATAATTACGAGAAGTTTATCACTATAAAAAAAGGTGTATCCAGATTTTTTTCAGCCTCTTCTCCTCATCACTGACAGCAGCTTCTTCTTCATCTGCTCGTGTTCATCTTCTTCTATTATTTTCAATTTTTTTATTTGATTAATCATTAAATTTCTCAAATTTCATTTTTATTTCATCATCTACCCATTCAAGCTTCAAAAATCACTAAAATCCATCTATTTTCAAGTTGATTTTTGAATTTTAAAGGGGTCTAAAAAGAGGTAAGTTGGTTTTATTTGATTATTTTGTGTTGAGTTTTAGTTAGGGATATTCTAATACATCCATGAGCATGATTTTGAAGTTATTTTAACTTTTGATTTCGTTGTTTTGATTTATTTGTGGATTTTTGTTTATTTTTGAACCCTAGGTGAGGGTTTGAATGCGTGAGACCTTAGGAAAGGTTAGGGAGGAGTGAAAATCTCTTATTGGGTGAGTGAAAAACTAAAAAGTAAGCCCATAAGGTTGGTGTACACTTGTTCTGAAACTTTTAATTTTATTAGTTTTGAATCAATTATGTAAATCCCTTGAAACTTGATTTTTTTATTTATTTGAGATGTTAAATGGTTTTAGATGTTATTTGGATGTTAATTGTATGCTCCTGAATGAGTTTATTTGATGAAAAACGGATTCGAAAAATAATTTTGGAAATAAGATACCTTATGGTTGAAATTGATGTATAGCGTGTTCTATGAGTAATTTTGTCAGTTATACCATGTGCATATTATTCGAATGATGTTTGGATGATCGATGGGAAAATAAATAAATAAATCGAATTGAAAATAAATATAAATAAATAAATAATAATAATAAAAATTAAAGAAATAAAATTCATTTCTTGGAACTAATTTGTGGTAAACAAAAAGAAAAAGGGTTTTATTAAAAAAAAAAAAGTTAACTCTGAAGTTAGAGGCAAAATGGTCATTTACAGTGGCCATGAGAGGTGACATAAAGAAATTTGAATAATAGATTTAAATAGGTATTAATATATATATATGCGATTTAAATTTTGTTGGGTTTCGAAGTGCGTGAAATTATTTTGATAAATTATTTTGAAAGATTGTTTAAATATGATTTTAATGAATTTTGAACGTAAACGAAAAAGAAAACGAAATGAAACGGAAAAAAATAACTAAGTTGAGTACCTTAACCGAATATATATATATATATATATATATTGGAATAAAGGTATGAACATTCTGAAAAAAAAATAAAAAAATAAAATAAAAATAAAGGGCCCGCGTAAACCTAATCACCGGTAGGTGGGGATTGGTAGTTGGCTAGCCAATAGGCTGATTTTAGCAGTACTACATCGTTACGATCGCTCATAGACGTTGTATGACGGACTTTGAGAGGCACCGAGTGCCCAATCCCGAAATGAAAACAAATTGTGATATGCGACCCGGTGGATAGTCACCGAGCGGCCGTTGGCGGGGTTACCGTTTAGTCTGACCGATGCCAGAAAACCAGTTACCGATCCATGGTATCATGATAGAATTTTACAAATGGCTCTAATTAAAAAATCAAATGGTAGAATCGTAAAAATGTTTGATAAATGTTAATTGATAAAGTAAAGTGTGTGAAATATGTTAAAAGGAGAAATTATATGGGAGAAAGGGCATTATTGTAATTAGATGTGACAAGTAAGACTTGACATGATGAATGTTGATATTTTTATTTATTAATTGATATAATGTCATAAACTTTATGATTGGTTAAAATTTTTAAATTATTAGTTAATGTATTACGAAAATATTGTTGAAATTCGTATCTTGTGTTTTGATTTTTAATTGATGATAATGTACTATTTTCGAAAATATAATTATGATTATGATATAAAAATTGAGTTGAAAGGATAATAGTGTAAATGTGTTTGACAACTGATTTTGAAAAAATTTATGTGAATTGCAGTTTATATTTATTCAGGTTTGATATATATACGTTTTTGAAAAACTTATCGTTATGTATTTCATTTGATTTCATTATTGTAAAATTTAAGTTGAGTTATCGTGTGAAAAATGATTGAAATGAAATTTATTATGTTATAATATAAATATTTCAAAAGATTATGAAATCTGGATTTATGACTTAAGTTTTGGAGAAAAAGAAAAATCATTTATGAAAATAATCTGATTAAAAATTGGAAAAGAAATGAGTTATATACTTAATCTATGTAATGAAATAATCAATTAGTAACTTTTAGATAAAAGTTTGAGAATGACGTTAATAATATGAATTGAAAAGTTGTGTGAGTTGTAAAGGGATATAAACAATTTATATGTTTTACATTCGAAATTGTTAATAAAAGGGATAATTAACGAAATTGATAAAAGTTTGAAGTTGTGTAACAGAATAATTGTGACTGAAATTTTGAAAAACGAAAATTATTAAATGCAATGGTGTTATATTATATATATATATATATATTATATATATATATATATATGAAAAATGATTGCTAAGTATTTAATAAGTATAATTATTAGTAATAAAATTTCATCGGGATTTGTAATAAAATCCTTACAAAATCGAATTTATAGGATTCATAAGTAATAGTATGAATATTAAGTATATAATTTAGATATTTGAAACTGTTAATAAAGTAATTACATTTGGATTTATTATGAAAATTTAAAAAGAATATATATGTATATATATATATATAATATTGGATTGCTACGTTTAATAACAAATTTTATGTGTTGGATATGTGAAATTATGCGTAAATAGATGAAAAATGATTATTATATAATTGATGTGTATAATAAATAGTAAAGTGTTTTTCACAATGATGTGTAATAGAAGTTTTATAGATATAATTAATATGCCTTGTTATGGGTATTTTTGGAATGCTTTGTTTTAATTAAATACATTCAGACCGCTGGAAAGTCTCTCAGAGCAATATGAAGATTTTAGTTCGCTCCAGAAGTCAGGCCGCCATATAAAGTTTCAGTTCGTTATAAAGATCATTGTTGACTATTAAGTTCTCAGGCCGCAGGAAACGACCTAAGAACTGAGGGGTTGATGTTATGGGTATTTTTGGATTCCTCAAAACGGGCCGACAAAGTCCCATCAAAATGGTGGCACAAGTTACCAAGACCAAGCGTAAGGCACTATTCCTCAGCTCGCTAGATCGCTCCATTAGGTTGACGAGATCGAACCCGTGAGAAGACTAACGAAGACAATATCAGATTGCCCTCACAGCGACGTCGAGGTCGCAGACCGGTGATCGCAACATCGAGATCGCCAGGACGGCTCGAAGTCAAGATCGTCACGTCGAAGATTCAGTTCGTTTTCTACCAAGTTCGCCCAGTTTCAGTGCAAGACAGTAAAATGGCGTGTCTTGCACGATAAGTAAGGGTTTCTCACCTAATGACAGCTTAATTTCGGGAAATCTCACCAAACCAGCATGGGTTAGCAGTCGACCCACGTAAAGTCAGAGTTGACCTGGCACAAGTCAGAAGCATTAAATGCATTTCAGCAACATTAATTACGACAAGATCAGTCCTTTTTGTCTGTTAGTTCCATCTGTAGCCTCATCTTCTCTATAAATAGAGAGAGGCATTTATTGTATCCGGATCCAGAAACTGAGAGATTGAGAGGGCTGTTACTCTGTCGAAACATAGAGAGAGCAAATACTAAAGAGAGATACTGCCATTAATACCAGATAAAGTGGACGTAGGCACTTCTAAAAAGGCCGAACCACTTCAAATATTGTGTGTTCCTCTTCTTTCCTTCTTCTCTTCTTTGCCATTATCTGGTCTGTTTGTTGCAGGTCTCCTCATCTGTGCGGCATTGGGCTCAAGAATCTGGTTGGCTGGTTTATCACGTCAATATTTTGGCGCTAGAGGAAGGGGCCCAACTGCAAGTGGAGCTCTGTAATCATCATGGTAAGGGGGAGAACGACCAGAAATTCCGTAGACGAGCGAGCTGAAGAAGCCGAGCTGCGACACCAAGCTCAGATGGTTGATACCGGTACAGGACCTTCTCATGGAGGACGGAACGCCGTGCATGACCTGGCCCGACGTCAGGAAAGGTTGGAAACTAATGTGGTGCAGATCTTGGATGCGTTGAGAATAATGGCGCAAGGTCAGGGTCAGAACGCTCCCAGGACGACTGTGATCCCATCGCCCGGAGCAGAGGTCGCAAGGGGGGTGCATATTCCAGAATGATCCATTCATTCATCGAACAGACGTCCTGAAGCCCGGAGTCAGCGAGCTCGGGAGAATGGGGATGTAGCCTGGCCTTCTGACTTGAGGGTAAGGATCAGCCAAGACGGTAATAGGCGGGTCGAGGTGAGTGATGAGCGTCCCCGAGTTTCAGTTCGTAGGGATGAAGGCGAGCTGCGTCGAGGCCGAGAGGACCTGCGTAGGGGAAATGAAAACTACGAGGTAGGCCAAGGACACAGGAGGCAAGATCAACGGTCTGTCGCCGGGGGGAGCCAAAGGAGTGGGAGATCCCCTGTGAGGCCGCTTGGAGCTCGAGACCCAATCATTGAGCAGCTCCTGGAAAGAATGCAGCAGCTCGAAGCACGACCTGGAGCTCAGACAGCAGGGGAGCGATGTGAAGACAGAAGTCCTTTCGCAGCGGAGATAGATCGGGAACCGCTCCCTGCCAGGTTCAAACTCTCTGACTTCCCAAAGTATAATGGGGATTCGGACCCATATGATCACCTGGACGCCTTCAACGTTCAGATGAACCTGCAGACTTCTAGTTCGCTGGTGAAGTGTCGTGTTTTCCCAGCGACGTTCGAAGAAATACCGCGAACTTGGCTCAGAAACCTTCCACCTCGCAGCATCAGCAGCTGGGAGGAGTGCCAGCAGAAGTTCCTCGATCAATATAAGGCCTTGAAGAGAACGCTTGCTCCGGCCTGTCACCTCGCGACAATTTTCCAGCGATCAGGGGAATCGCTGAAGGAGTATATCGGCCGATTCAGAAGCGAGATAAACAATGTAGAGAGCCCGTCTGATGAAGGAATCTTAAATGCGATCTCGTCGGGACTTCGCAAGGATGGCAAGCTGTACGAGAGTATCTACAAGATGCCGGTGAAAAATCTGGGAGAATTCTATGAGCGAGCTAATAGGGAGATCCGGTGGGAAGAATCATTCAGCTCGAGAAAAGCCAATCACCAGAAGAATGAAGCAAGTGGATCCCATCAGGGCAAGAAGAGGGATCAGGTCGGTGGCGAAGATAGAAAGAACTGATCTAGCAATCAAGTGGCGAAGCGGGCTAAAAAAGAGTTCAGAAGAGATCGCTCCCCACCTCGAAGCCGCTTCTATCGTTATAGCACCTTATCAGACAGGCAAGACCGGATTTTTCAGACTGAGAAGCATAGAGTCAACTTCGGGAGGCCGAGCCCTACTGGTTTCCCGGGTAAGTTCAAAAATCCTCGTAAGTACTGTGCCTATCATCAGGAGAACGGGCACAATACATCTGACTGCTGGGACCTCAAAGACGCTATAGAAGATTTGATAAGAAATGGCCGTCTGAAGGAGTACGTGGTGCAGCCAGCCCACGAGAAGCCCCAGAACCAGCGTTCTCGTTGAGATCACCAGCCCGCGCAGACGAGTCAGCAGGGCTAGGAGCAGAGGGTTGATTTGACGGTGAAGACTATCTATACCATCCATGGCGGTCCTCACATCGCCGGATCCTCTAGTAAGTCTCATGAAAGATATGTGCGAGAGGCAAATCACGTCCATCTTACAGGGCGGGGTGATCAGGAAGGGCCAGCGAAGAAGGCCAGAATGACTTCGGAGGACATCGTTTTTACAAAGGAGGACGAAAGCGAGGTGAAATATCCCCATAATGACGCCCTTGTTATCAGGGCAAAGATCAGCAATGCCGAGGTCCTGAGAATCATGGTTGACACAGGCAGCTCGGTAAATGTTATGTATAAAGATTGTTATGATCAGCTCGGGTTAGGAGCTAATCAGCTGAAACCGTCTCCAGAGCCTCTCTACGGTTTCACTGGGGACGCCGTCATCCCGATGGGTCAAGTAAGACTCCCGCTGTCCGTAGGTGATCCAGCTCGCCAAGCAACTACCCTAGTGGACTTCCTCGTCGTTAATGGGGCATCTGCTTATAATGTGGTTTTGGGGAGGCCCGCGATGAACGATCTGGATATGGTCGTGTCAACCAAAGCTCTCACAATCAAGTTCCCAACGGCTAGCGGAGTGGGGGTAGTGCGAGGTGAGCAATATACTGCAAGGCGTTGTTATGTGAAGGCTGTGAAGATCGAGGTGACGTATATATGGTGGCTGGAGAAAAGCCAAGTGAAGTCAGCAAAGAAAACTTTGATCGCGATCTTGATCCTCGCGAGATGGATGAGTATCTGACATCGGGTCTGGTTGACGAGCTTGAATCTATCCAGGTCAGTAGGGAAGTTCCACAAAGATGTCTAAGTGTGGGGCGGAGTCTGACTCCGGATGTGAAAAGTAAGCTCGTGGAATTCCTCAGGGAGAATGTGGATGTCTTCGCGTGGAATCATGAGGACATGGTTGGGATTGATCCAGAGGTCATGTCGCACAAGTTGAATGTTGATCCTCGTTGCAGACCAATTCGCCAGAAGCGGAGGCCGTTGAACAAGGAACGATCTGATGCCATCAAAGAAGAAGTTGACAAGCTACTCGCTAACAATTTCATCAGACCGGTCCAATATCCGCTTTGGTTGGCCAACCCTGTGCTTGTGAAGAAGAAGAACGGGAAGTGGAGGATGTGTATTGATTTTACCGATCTCAATAAGGCGTGCCTAAAGGACAGTTTTCCTCTTCCTAGAATTGATCAACTGGTGGATGCGACTGCTGGTCACCAGTTGCTGAGCTTCATGGACGCTTATTCAGCATACAACCAAATTCCCATGAGCCCGCGGGATGAAGAGCATACCTCGTTTATTATAAATAGAGGCCTTTATTGTTACAAGGTAATGCCTTTCGGTCTCAAGAATGCGGGAGCGACCTATCAGAGGCTCGTCAACAAAATGTTTGAGAAGCAGATCGGCGGGACAATGGAGGTGTACGTAGATGACATGTTGGTCAAATCGAAGCAGGCCGAGTCCCATGTTAACGATCTGGCAGAAACGTTCCAAATCCTGAGGAGTTATCGGATGAAGCTCAATCCGCTGAAGTGCGCATTCGGAGTAGCGTCTGGGAAGTTTCTGGGTTTTATGGTGAATGAAAGGGGGATCGAGGCCAATCCAGAGAAAATTCAGGCCTTAATCAATATGAGATCGCCAAGGAAGGTCAAAGAAGTCCAAAGTCTAACAGGTTAGGTCGCGGCGTTAAGCAGATTCATCTCGAAAGCGACTGACAAGTGCATCCCATTCTTTGACGTACTGAAAAGAGTAAAAGACTTCGAATGGACGGAGCAGTGCGAGCAGGCCTTTTAGTAGCTGAAGGAGTATATGGGCCGAGCTCCACTTTTATCAAAACCTGTAGAAGGGGAGAAGCTCATCCTTTATTTGGGGGTATCAGATAGCGCCCTCAGTGCGGCCTTGGTGCGAGAAGAAGATAGGACGCAGCTCCCAGTGTATTATGTCAGCAAGAGGCTATCAAATGCAAAGACAAGGTATTCCCAGATGGAGAAGCTCGCTGACTGTTTAGTGACCGCATCCAGAAAGCTCCGACCTTATTTCCAGGCTCATAAGATCGAGGTCCCAACTCGGTATCTCCTAAAGCAGATTTTCCAGACCTCGGATACCTCAGGTCGCTTATTGAAGTGGGCAGTCGAGCTGGCCTAGTTTGACATCGAGTACGTCCCCAGACTGTCCATCAAAGCTCAAGCTCTGGCTGATTTTATTGCAAAATTTATGGGAGCCCCTGAGGAAGGAGCTGGACCGTCAGAGAAGCCGATGTGGGAGTTGTATGTTGATGGGTCATCATGCGAGTTGAAAGCAGGGGCAGGTGTTGTGCAAAATCGCAAGTGAACGAGCCGAACAAGTAATAAAGTGATGAGATAAGTATCGTCCCACGAGGATTGTTGTTAATTAATGCCTAAAATTAAAATAACTCAACTTTTATTTGGTGGATGAAGTTTGAATAATTGAGTTGCAAACTATGACTAAATTTAATTGCAATTGTGAATAAATGAAAATTAATTCAATGAATAAAAACTCTAAGATTATGATTTCACCATAACTAATCTATTCCTCCCCTTTGTTCTTTTTAACCAAAATTAACTATCCAGTTGTTAGTCGAGATTCCCTAGATTATTCACATAGCCTCTCCCGAGGTCTAAGGAAAATACCCTATAAAAATTAACTGCTATGTTCCCATGCAAGTCAAAACATTAAAGGATTCATTAAGATTTATGGATCTCTTTTATAGACTACACAAACCATGCAGGTATATTCCTATCCTACATGCAATTTATGACATTAAATACAATGAACTAGACACATAAATCAGCTTCCGCTATCATTATGATTAACAATTCAACTAAATAGTGGCCAATTATTTAGAAGCATTAAGAACAGTATTAAATGCATCAACTAAGATAGAAAATCATTAATTGAATTGAACAAAAGGTTGGAACATCAAAGTTAGGCTACATCATAACCTTAGAAAACAAATCTACTCCATAATAGAATTTACAAAAACTAGAAAATTAAACATAACAAGAGATAGGAAAACTTAGTGGATTGAAGCTTCACCGTAGAATTTCTTCCTCTGCTTTGCTCCTCCTCTCCAAGCTCTCTCTCTCTTTCTCTAAACTACTTATTGTTTTGGTTTGTGATGGAATGCTTAGAATGGTGATTCTAAGGCCTATTTATAGGCCAAATTCACCTCCAATTACATCATCGATTGCATCATCGTTTCCTGATTTTCCACCATTTGGCATCATCGCTTGCATCATCTTTCACCTACCCCATTCAAAGTCAACTTTCAAATTGCATCATTGCTTACATCATCGTTCACCTACCCCATTCAAGTCAACTTCTATTACATCATTGCTTACATCATAATTTTGATTACATCATTTCTTACATCAGCATGACATAATATTTATTTCTAGAATACCCTATCTTTAAACCGCGATAATTTCTTTATGCGATCTCCGACTCGAGTAATTCTTGAGGCGATGAACTTGCTGAGAATGATATTCATTTTGTAGCGATGATCTTGTCTTGAACAATATTACTTGGTGGGGTCCACATGCGCATTTTTAACCAATTTTATTCTGAAAATAAAAATAAAAGAAATATGAAATAATTTACTTAATAATAATAAAAATATTAAGAACTAAGCAAGAATTCAAATTTAAAAAGATAAAATAACTCTATAAATATAAAGTTATCACACCCCCAAACTTAAGATTTTGTTTGTCCTCAAGTAAAACTAAAACTAACAATCTAAGCTAAAACCACAAAAATTAAATCACAATCCATTTTCGTAGGTAAACACGATGACATTGAGCATATGCCACAAGCCTTTAAATCCCTAGGTGTCCCTAGTAGGAGGAGTTGTGTCTCCTGAGGGTTTACCAGCAACGATACCCACAAACGTTAAAAGATTCCACCCATAACTTATCAACATCTCACTAAATACAAATCAACAGAAGTCTCATACATATATAATCTTGAATCAGGACTAAGGATAAGTCACTAATGATCTACAACATTATTATCAACGGTCTCACATCACTTTCAAAGCAATTTCATTTCAAAACATCATATTCACATATTATGGACTTATTTCGCTTCGACTCTAATCCTCACAAGATATCTCTCATAACGCTCATGAATCCTAAAGCAAATACTCATGCAATCATATGTGATAGAGGTTATGTAAAGACATAGGAAGCGTCATTTACATCACATATGAATATAGACGTTTAAAAGAACCGCACTTTTAAGTGAATAGATCTCATGATTGGAATCGAATACTAAGAACGTAGATAGAGCATGATGATAGACTTCAACTCTCAAATTGGACTTCCTTTTGAAGATCAATAGGCTTTATTAAAGATTGTATTTGGGCTATGGTTAATTGACATGTAAGAAATTTTAAGGTACGGGTTCAACAAGAACATATGATCATACCAAAGTACTTCATTTATTCTCCTTAATTCATCACAACTTTTTTTTTTTTCTCTAGAAACACATTGTGTAAATGTTAACACTTCAATTCCCTTCTCCTCTTTTACTTCATCGCATGATCCCAACTTCATAAGGTATGACTAAGTTTAAAGGCTCAATAGGGTCATTTAATAAAGGTAAACAGAGAAAAATATTTAAAGTGCTTGGCTTCAAAGGTTTTATGATGTGTCTCAATTTCAAGTAGGAAAGTAGGCTTTTGTAGAGTAGAACTAACCTATATTACTTCTAAGAAGTCGATCCAATTTTCAAATCAAAGCAACTCATGTTATCTACAATAATGATTTGTTCTCAGTATTCAATACAAAACCTATAGAGATCATCTATTAAGAACAACGTGAAGAGTGTTTAAGAGTAAAAACAAATAAATCTCTCAAAATGAAACGTTTAAAAGGCTCAAATCCTCACCAAGAATAATCTCCACTAATAATCCACAGTTCATGTAAACATGATATTTATCCACTCAATTAACTAAGATCATGACATTCAAAAGTCTCAAATCATGCAAAGATGTTCATGACTATTCCTTAGTAAAGATATTCAATCAAAAACATGCATTAAGACTTCATTAATAAATACAAAGTAGTTAGTCGACTTGTTAGGGCAGAAAGAAAAAAATAATAAAACAAATAATGAAAATCTTTTTGCATTTTTTTTTATTTTTTTTATTTTTTATTTTTTTTTGGAAATGAAAACAAAGATGCGTATCAAGAGCACAAAAGTACTCCTTACTCTGCCATCTTTTGATTTCAACTCGGACCAGTTTTTGAATCTTATGGTTTTAATAATAGCAAACTCTACCCCCAAACTTATTTGAGACAGTGTCCCCAATGTCTAGTAAGATAAAAAGAAGAAAAACTCAAATGGAAATGCTATTAATAAAACCATAGGATAAGAAAGTTACAACCGGAGGGTAAGATCCAGTGCACGCTTCTTGTTACCGCTTGATTCAGGAGTCCAAACCACCTGCGACATGATTGGATCAACTTCGGGTACAAAGTCTTGCAGTTGGTCAATCAGTTCATCAGCACTGGAAGCTGAGACTAGAATACGCCGGTTTGCTTGAGTCATAAAATCCTGTTCCACAGCATGATCAAGAAAAGCCAATAAACCATCATAAAAACTGTTAGTGTTAAGCAAACCTAATGACTTTTTGTGAATGTTGTAATGGGCCCAGGACGCAATGTTGAAGATTTCTTCAAATGTTTCCAAACCATCAGGTAATGCGATAAAGGCATCAGCATTGAGTAACATGTACGCCATTCGTCCGTGTATGCTCGTGACCTGAAACTCATTACCTATACTCGTACCGATGATATCTTTCCTTTCAGCCAAAGGCTTTATTGCGACACCGATGGTTTGCCTACCTCCAACAGTTGCAGTTACCGCGACAGAACCCTTCAGTCCTAAACTGCCTCCTCCATACACCAAATCTATATTTCGGGTAGCTAAAGCCGTACCAAGCTCAGCAGCTACCTTTGAATATTGTGGACTCATACCAGACTTTGGGCTACAAAAAACACAGATGTTATTGAATTTACTACTCGAGGACTCTGTCATTTTTTTTTTTCATAGAAAACGAATTATTTGTTATCAGTCATAAACGTTTATTTAAAGAACATGAAAGAGTAAAAGAACAGTTTTACGATGCTAAACAGTATTGGTCAGAGGGAAAAGCAAACGTTAAGTGTAAAAATATCAAAAAGAAAGCACAATCTTAAAAAAAAAATTAAAACAAGCCGCTATAAATACAAAATTCAAAAAGTTCGGCGACGAAACGTCAAAAAGTAAACACAAACATCGAAAAAGTAAACACAAACGTCAAAAAGTAAACACAGACATCAATAAAATTTTGAAAAGGGCTGCTAAAAATAAAAATGTTCGGCAATGAAACGTCAAAAGTAAACACACTTATCAAGAAAGCTTGAAACGACCTAAAAATCCAAAAGGACAGGTAAGGAAAAGTAAACACAATTATCAAAAAATTTGAAACAGACTGCTAAACAAAGAAAAAAAATGATGCTACAGTAGTTGTGATTGTGGCTCACATCTTCCTCTGGTTTTACGTCCAGAAACGGCTTAAACAACTTCTATGAGTTGAGGATTGGCTTCCCATCCAGTTTTCTTATAAACTGGCAAACAGGGTCTTTTACAGTCAGATTCCCAAGACTATAACGCTGTTTCTCTTTACTGAATAACTCCCATAAATCTAAAAGAATACGTTGAACTTTCCCACGAGGATGTGTCTCAAGAGTCTCACGGATGTCATCCAGAGACTCCTTACTTAGTTTATCCTTTATGCATTTGATTTTATCTTCTCGATTTATGGATAAATATCCAAGATTTTTACAGCTTGTGTCGCAGTTACATCTCGCACACTTATGACAGACTTCCATTCTCTTAGCTCTCCTCTTCTTTGAGTAAGAACTTCTTCCTAATCCTGGTAAACGTTTAACTAATGAATCATTCAACTCCCCTGCTAAACGTACCTTAGCTTCGATGATCCACCGAATATGCTCTGGAAGACCTAAAGATGTTAGTGCCCTCATTCTTTCGAGTCTGCACTTGTAAATCTTTCTGAGTACATCTTGAGGCAGAGTAGGGAAATGATTTTTGAGTGCTGCAAGACTTGTCTCCATCTCTGAAAGAGAAAATAAAAATATCAAAGAAAAACAAGGACACACAGAAAACACAATAACACACAAATAAAGAAAAACTAGCTAAAAAGAGAAAAATTTGGGTTGCCTCCCAAGAAGCGCTTAATTTATAGTCATTAGCTTGACTGTTGAAAAACGCCTTAAGTTGGGTCTGAAAGCGCGATAGTGGATTTCTGTTGAGGTTCTCCACCATCCATGTAGACTTTAAGCCGTTGTCCATTAACTTTGAATCGGCGATCTGCACTTTGAATTTCAACAGCACCATGTGGAAAAACTTGAATAACAGTGAAAGGCCCAGACCATCTAGAGCGTAGCTTACCTGGAAATAAACGTAATCGTGAATTAAACAAAAGAACCTTCTGTCCTGGAGTGAAATCCTTGTTTAAGATCCGTTGATCATGCCACTTTTTGGTGCGTTCTTTGTACAGCTTAGCATTCTCATATGCACCATGACGAAGTTCATCCATCTCATTGAGTTGCAATCTTCGCAGAGCTCCTGATGCTCCTATGTCGAAATTCAACTTTTTGATAGCCCAATATGCACGATGCTCTAGTTCAACGGGTAAGTGACATACTTTTCCGAATACCAACTTGTATGGAGACATCCCAATCGATGTTTTGAATGCTGTTCTGTAGGCCCATAATGCATCATCAAGCTTTTTCGACCAGTCTTTTCGAGATGCACTTACCGTCTTTTCCAAAATCCATTTCAGTTCTCGATTTGAGATTTCAACTTGTCCATTGGTTTGCGGGTGGTATGCTGTAGCAACTTTGTGTTTGACTCCATATTTGGCTAGAAGAGCATCAAAATACCTATTGCAAAAATGCTTCCCTTCATCGCTGATGATTGCTCTAGGAGTTCCAAATTTGGTGAAGATATTTCTACGCAGAAAATTCACCACTACTTTGGAGTCATTGGTTGGTGCAGCAATGGCTTCAACCCATTTTGACACATAATCCACGGCCACCAGAATATAGAGATTCTTGAAAGACAGTGGAAATGGTCCCATGAAATCGATACCCCAAACATCGAACAACTCCACTTCCAAAATGTTGTTTAAAGGCATCTCATGCCTTCGTGAAATGTTACCTGTGCGCTGGCACTGATCGCATGCAGCAACATATGCTTGAGCATCCTTAAAAATGGTGGGCCAATAGTATCCGGATTGGAGAATTTTGCCTGCAGTTCGATTAGCCCCAAAATGTCCACCATAATCAGAAGAATGACAATGGTGGAGAATATCTTGTGCTTCATCTTTTGAGACGCATCGTCGAAGGATCTGATCTGGATATAACTTGTACAAGAACGGCTCATCCCAATAGTAATGTTTTACGTCTGCTAAGAATTTCTTCTTTTGCTGTCATGAAATGTCAGGTGGATAAACTTTGTGAGAAAGAAAATTAACAAAATCAGCATACCATGGAACATTGCTTGTATCCAGAACAAAGAGCTATTCATCAGGGAAAGTCTCTTTAATGTCTATGTCAAGATCCTTTTTATCCCCTCGTTGCTCTAGTCTAGAAAGATGGTCGGCCACCACATTTTCACTTCCCTTCTTATCTCAAATCTCTAAATCAAACTCTTGTAACAGAAGGACCCATCGGATCAGGCGTGGTTTTGCATCTTTCTTCTCCAAAAGGTATTTGATGGCTGAGTGATCCGTGTATACAATGACTTTGGAACCGATCAAATACGGCCGAAATTTATCGAATGCAAAGACTACAGCTAAAAGCTCTTTCTCAGTGGTAGCATAATTGACCTGTGCATCAGTTAGTGTACGGCTAGCGTAATAAATGGTATGAAAAACCTTACCAATATGTTGCCCTAGCACGGCTCCAAT
Organism: Dimocarpus longan; assembly: GCA_022984855.1. Classification (NCBI taxonomy): domain Eukaryota; kingdom Viridiplantae; phylum Streptophyta; class Magnoliopsida; order Sapindales; family Sapindaceae; genus Dimocarpus; species Dimocarpus longan. The sequence continues at coordinate 5,269,996 of CM041026.1, forward strand.
GGCATAATCACTAGCATCACACATTAGCTCGAACGGCAAAATCCAATCAGGTGCAATAACTACTGGGGCTGTCACAAGGGCCTTTTTTCGTATCTCAAATGCCTCTCTACATGTATCATCAAAGTTGAATGAAACACCTTTCTCGAGCAAATTGCATAATGGTTTTGTGATATTTGAGAAGTCCTTGATAAATCTTCTATAAAACCCTGCATGCCCTAAGAAACTTCGGATGCCTTTAACAAATGTTGGTGGTGGTAGCTTCTCAATTGCCTCAATCTCGGCTCTATCAACCTCGATGCCCTTAGCTGAAACTTTATGACCTAAGACGATCCCTTCTTGTACCATGAAATGGCATTTCTCCCAGTTGACAATCAGATTTGTCTCTTCGTATCTTTTCAGTACTTGTGCTAAGTTATCCAAACAAGAATCAAATGATGAGCCAAATACTGAAAAATCATTCATAAATACCTTAATGAAGCGTTCCACCATATCTGAAAAAATTGACATCATGCATCGTTGGAAGGTGGCTGGTGCATTGCATAGACCAAATGGCATTCTCCGAAACGTAAATGTTCCATATGGACATGTGAATGTAGTCTTTTCTTGGTCCTCAGGTGCTATAGAAATCTGATTGTAACCAGAATAACCGTCTAGGAAACAGTAGTAAGGGTGACCTGCTAACCTGTCGAGCATTTGATCGATGAAGGGTAAAGGGAAATGATCTTTCCTGGTCGCCTTATTTAGTTTCCTATAGTCAATGCACACTCTCCATCCGGTTACTGTTCGTGTTGGAATCAGCTCATTGTTTTTATTGGTGATCATTGTCATGCCTCCTTTCTTTGGTACCACTTGCACCGGGCTTACCCATGTACTGTCCGAAATAGGATAAATGATACTTGCATCCAAAAGTTTAAGTACCTCTGCTCGGACAACCTCCTTCATGTTTGGATTTAAACGTCGTTGGTGCTCGATGGATGGTCGGTACTTATCCTCCATAAGAATTTTGTGTTGGTATATAGATGGGCTGATTCCTTTGATGTCTGCTATCGACCATCCAATAGCCATCTTGTGTTCTCGTAGTACTCTTAACAGCTTTTCCTCTTGTTCTCTACTTAGAGAAGATGAAATAATGACAGGTAGCGTAGATGAGGTACCTAAGAATGTGTAATTGAGATGAACTGGAAGTGGCTTGAGCTCCAACTTTGGTGGTTTTTCTGTTGATGGTACTGGTTGTCTTTTACTTGCTCCAAGCTCCTCGAAAGGTCGTCTGAAAAAGATGGGAGGTGAAGCTTCCAGTTGCTTAACACATTCCATGATGTTCGGACTTTCTAAGTTTAGTACTCCATTTAGGCAAGCTTCAAGTGGGTCTTTTGGAGTGATGGTTTGATGTATTCCTTTGATACATTCATCCACCACATCTACCCTCAAACAGTTGTCAACATCATGTGGATGTTTGAGAGCTTTCAGCACATTGAATGTCATCTCTTCATCTTGAACTCTGAGTATGAGTTGACCTTTCTGTACATCAATAAGGGTTCTCCCTGTTGCTAGGAATGGTCTACCCAAGATTATGGGTATTTCTTGATCTTCCTCCATGTCTAGCACAATGAAATCCGCAGGAAATATGAATTTATCTACTTTTACCAGTACATCTTCTATAATTCCCCTTGGATATTTGATTGAACGATCAGCTAGCTGCAACGATACTGTAGTGGGTTTTGCTTCTCCAAAGCCGAGTTTCTTGAAAACGGAGAATGACATTAGGTTGATGCTTGCACCGAGATCACATAATGCTTTATCAAAGAATGAATCACTAATGGTGCAAGGAATTGTAAAGCTCCCCGGATCTTTGAGTTTGGGTGGTAGCTTTTTCTACAAGATTGCATTGCATTCTTCGGTCAAAGCTACCGTTTCATGCTCTTCCAACTTCCTTTTATTTGAGAGGATTTCTTTCATGAACTTCACATAGCTGGGCATTTGTTCCAAAGCATCTGCAAAAGGAATATTAATTTGCAGCTTCTTAAAAACTTCCAGAAATTTAGAAAATTGTTTTTCTAATTTCTGTTTTTGAAATCTCTGAGGGAAGGGTAATGGTGGTTTGTATGGTGGCGGATTGTCTGGGAACAACTTTGACTTTGGCTTCTCTGCTTCTTGTTGTTCAACGATCACTTCTTCTTCTTTCTCGTCTGCTTTTTTGACAGGTTCTTTCAGCATTTTACCGCTTCGTAACGTGACAGCCTTCAGGTGCTCCCTAGGATTGGTCTCTGTGTTGCTTGGTAAGGATCCTTGAGGTCTTGCAGTCAACAAATTCGAGATTTGACCCATTTGTACCTCCAGATTTCGAATGGAAGTTGCTTGATTCTGGAGCGTGGTGTCTATTCTCGTCATAAATTGAGTAGTGCTTACGGTGAGCTGAGCAAGTGCTTCTTCAAGCGACGGTTTGTTGGCCTGCTGCTATTGAGGTGGTGGCGGATATGACTGTCTGGGTTGATCATTGTTTTTCCATGAAAAGTTGGGATGGTTTCTCCATCCTGGATTATATGTGTTGGAGTACGGATTATTTTGCTGTCTGTTGCCCACAAAAAATGCTTGATCTGTCTGGTTTTCATCGCATTGTCCGTTGGAATGATCCCCTCCACAAAAATCACAGGATGCTGACTGAATATGAATGGCATTAGCTGTCAAGTTTCCAAGTTGCTTGGCTAATGTCTCGACCTGAGTGGAAAGCCTGGTTAACACATCATTTTCCTGTATTCCGAAAACTTTTTTCGAAACTGATCTTTCTGATGGCCATTGGTAGGCATTTGCAGCCATTCTTCTAGTAAGTCCCAAGCGGCTTGATGGGGTTTCCCCAAAAGTGCTCTACCAGCGACGGCATCCACCAATGTTCTTGTGGAACTCCCTAAACCATTGTAGAATGTGTGTAGCTGCAACCAGTCAACAACTCCATGATGTGGGCACCGTCTTAGCAGATCCTTGAATCTTTCCCACGTTTCGTACAATGATTCTCCCTCAAGCTGTCTGAATGTGGCAATCTCGGTTCGCAGCTTTGCAGTCTTGGCTGGTGGAAAGAATTTGGCCAGAAATTTTTATGCCAAGATATCCCATGTAGTAATACTCCCCGATGGCAATGAGTTGAGCCAACTTTTAGCTTTATCTCGAAGGGAAAATGGAAATAATCTCAAACGGATGGCGTCATCAGTAACACCATTATGTTTGAACGTATCGCAGATTTCCAAAAAGTTGTCAATGTGGACATTTGCATCATCGTTCGGAGCCCCACTGAACTGATTGTTTTGTACCATCTGGATGATTGCTGGCTTAATCTCAAAGTTGTTAGCAACAATAGTCGGTCGCCGTATCGCTGAAGTATTACCTACCGTGGGTAGAGCATAATCTCGTAATGCTCGAATTTCAGCATCTATTGGTACAATGTTTTGTGTGTTGTTGGGTCCTTCAGCCATATCCATGAGTGCAGTACTTGCAGCCTTCCTTACTTCTTTCCGATTCTTACGACAAGTTCTTTCAATTTCTGGGTCAAATAGTAAAACTTCGCCCCCAGACTTTCTCATACACAATAAAACTCACAAGTAATAAAGCAAATAAAATAAAAAAAATAAAAATAATAAATAAATAAATGACCAAATTAAAAATTGAGTTACCTAGTATTAGTATTAATTGAAACAAACAATCCCCGGCAACGGCGCCAAAAACTTGTTGTGCAAAATCGCAAGTGAACGAGCCGAACAAGTAATAAAGTGATGAGATAAGTATCGTCCCACGAGGATTGTTGTTAATTAATGCCTAAAATTAAAATAACTCAACTTTTATTTGGTGGATGAAGTTTGAATAATTGAGTTGCAAACTATGACTAAATTTAATTGCAATTGTGAATAAATGAAAATTAATTCAATGAATAAAAACTCTAAGATTATGATTTCACCATAACTAATCTATTCCTCCCCTTTGTTCTTTTTAACCAAAATTAACTATCCAGTTGTTAGTCGAGATTCCCTAGATTATTCACATAGTCTCTCCCGAGGTCTAAGGAAAATACCCTATAAAGATTAACTGCTATGTTCCCATGCAAGTCAAAACATTAAAGGATTCATTAAGATTTATGGATCTCTTTTATAGACTACACAAACCATGCAGGTATATTCCTATCCTACATGCAATTTATGACATTAAATACAATGAACTAGACACATAAATCAGCTTCCGCTATCATTATGATTAACAATTCAACTAAATAGTGGCCAATTATTTAGAAGCATTAAGAACAGTATTAAATGCATCAACTAAGATAGAAAATCATTAATTGAATTGAACAAAGGGTTGGAACATCAAAGTTAGGCTACATTATAACCTTAGAAAACAAATCTACTCCATAATAGAATTTACAAAAACTAGAAAATTAAACATAACAAGAGATAAGAAAACTTAGTGGATTGAAGCTTCACCGTAGAATTTCTTCCTCTGCTTTGCTCCTCATCTCCAAGCTCTCTCTCTCTTTTTCTAAACTACTTATTGTTTTGGTTTGTGATGGAATGCTTAGAATGGTGATTCTAAGGCCTATTTATAGGCCAAATTCACCTCCAATTACATCATCGATTGCATCATCGTTTCCTGATTTTCTACCATTTTGCATCATCGCTTGCATCATCTTTCACCTACCCCATTCAAAGTCAACTTTCAAATTGCATCATTGCTTACATCATCGTTCACCTACCCCATTCAAGTCAACTTCTATTACATCATTGCTTACATCATAATTTTGATTACATCATTTCTTACATCAGCATGATATAATATTTATTTCTAGAATACCCTATCTTTAAACCGCGATAATTTCTTTATGCGATCTCCGACTCGAGTAATTCTTGAGGCGATGAACTTGCTGAGAATGATATTCATTTTGTAGCGATGATCTTGTCTTGAACAATATTACTTGGTGGGGTCCACATGCGCATTTTTAACCAATTTTATTCTGAAAATAAAAATAAAAGAAATATGAAATAATTTACTTAATAATAATAAAAATATTAAGAACTAACCAAGAATTCAAATTTAAAAAGATAAAATAACTCTATAAATATAAAGTTATCAGCAGGTATACTGCTCATCAGTCCTGAAGGGCATAAGATCTTCTATTCTCTGAAGTTCAGATTCAAGGCAACCAACAACGAGGCAGAATATGAAGCGCTCATTGCGGGGTTGAAGCTCGCTAGGGAGATGCGAGCTGATCAGGTGAGGATATTCAGCGACTCTCAACTTGTTGTGAACCAGGTGAAGGGTGAGTACCGAACTCGGACATCGAATACAGCTGCATATCTCCAGAAGGTACAAGAATTACTCACAATGTTTCAAAGGTACGAAGTGAATCAAATACTGCGAGCTCAAAACGCCCATGCTGATGCCCTAGCTCGCCTAACGACTACTCAGGTAGCTGAAGACTTGAAGCCCGTGCCTGTTGAGCTCCTACCAGTTCCAAGCATTCAGAAGGGGGAAGCTATGATGGCCCTGGTAGTGGCCGGAGATTCGTGGATGAGGTCGTTGATTGACTATTTGCAGAGCGGGGTTCTCCCTGAAGACAAGAATGAAGCTCGCCAGTTGAAGGCGCGATCTGCGCGCTACTGTATTCATGACGGTTTGCTATACAAAAGAGGGTTCTCAGCCCCGCTTTTGTGATGTATAGACGGGGCGGACTGCGAGAAGGTGTTAAACGACATGCATTCAGACCATTGCAGAAATCACTCCGGGGGACTCGCTCTAGCCCAGAGAGCGCTAAGACAGGGATTCTATTGGCCTACCATGAAGAAGGACGCGATCGCCCTGGTAAGAAAATGTAACAAGTGTCAAAGGTTCGCTAAAGTTCCCCGAGCTCCTCCAGCTCTCCTGCATCAGATGGTGAGTCCGTGGCCATTCGCGATCTGGGGGATAGACCTAATCGGGCCCCTGTTGACAGCTCGGGGAAATTGCAAGCACGCCGTGGTCGCGGTTGATTATTTCACGAAGTGGGCGGAAGCAAAAGAGTTGGCTGACATCTCGACAACGAAGATCATCAAGTTTATGTGGAGTAATATCATCAGCAGGTTTGGAGTTCTGCAGCAGGTAATAACGGACAACGGGACTCAGTTCAGCAGTGAGTAGTTCGTCGACTTTTGTGATGAGCTCGGGATCACCAAGAGCTTCTCAGCAGTAGATCATCCTCAAGCTAATGGGCAGGTCGAAGCCGTGAACAAGATCATAAAGCAGATTCTGAAGACAAAGCTGGAAGCAAGAAAAGGAGCATGGGTAGACGAACTCCCGGAGGTATTATGGGCCTACCGGACTACAGCCCGCAGTACGACCCAGGAAACGCCTTTCTCAATGGTTTATGGGTGCAAGGCCATGATTCCAGCTGAGTTCGAGGTTACAACACATCGAAGAGCGACATTCAACAACGAAGACAATCAACAATTGCTTACTGACAGCCTTGACCTCGTGGACGAATTACGAGATGAAGCCCAGTTGAGGTTGGCAGTTTATCAGCAGCGGGTCGCCAGATACTACAACAAGAAAGTCCGAGCTCGCCACTACAACATCGGGGATCTCGTGCTAAGACTCATTCTGCCCGCAGCACGGAACTCAAGCGAAGGCACTTTAGGACCAAGCTGGGAAGGCCCTTACGTCGTTCAAAAGGATCTGGGAAACGGGGCCTATCACTTAAGCAACATAGATGGAACGGATGTCCCAAGAGCATGGAACGCCGAGAAGCTTCAACCGTATTTTGTGTAATTTATTCAGGTCGAAATTATCTGTCTTAAATGTAATCTTTTGACATTTTGTCTATATATGTGAATATATTCAAGCAGATTTGCATCGATTTCAAGAATATTCTATCTTCGCTCTCACTTGCACTGCATCAACAAAGTCTTGGACGGGCCGACGTCCTCCTGTAGACTAAAAAGCACGTTGTGACGACGTCACCAGCACATTCGTAATAACAACTTACATTCGCAATCATTATTTACGTCAATCGATAAAAGCATCACATAAATTAGAGCGAAATGAAATGAGGCATATATTGAGTTTAAAAACAAAAGAAAATTACAAATGAAAACCTCAGAAGAGGTAAGTTTAACAGGTAAAAATAAGCTTGTACAAAAAAGGACTAAAGTTGCGAACTGGAGGGGTCTTGAGGGTCCTGGGGGGTCGAGCTGGTGGCCACTTGGTCATCGGCGGCCTTTGGAAGGACGACCTCAGCAGGCATCGGGGAAGTTTCCTGAGGTTGGCCCTGCTCTGCTTCGGCTGCCGCGCGAGCTTCCTCGGCATAGAACTCAACGTCTTTCACGACCTCCTCCCCAAAGATAGAAAAATCCATCTTGGGGTCATGCGTCCACAGGGTGTACATGATGCCTTGCTCCGTCTCCACCCTAATCTCTTCGGCCCGAGCTTCCGCAGCAGCCAGCGCCTCCTTGAGCCTGGTCATTTCCTCAGCCTGAACTGCAGCCGCGGTCTGCGCTTCTTCGAGTTTAACGGCCACCTCGGCATACTTTTCCCCTGCGGCCTTTAGCTCGATCTCACGGTCAACCACCAGAGTCTTGACCATCTCTAGCTGAGAGTTGAGGCTGTCATTAACCAGTTCCATCCTGCTTTTTTCCTCGGCCCGCAGGGTATCGGATTGGAGACGAGCGGCCTCAGCCACGGCCAATTTTCCCTGAAATATCTCGCGTTCGCTTTTCGCCACCGCGAGATCGATGTCGCGTTCTGACAGGGTCGCCTCGAGCTCCTTCTTTGCGGCCTTAAGTTCCTTCTCCTCCTCCTCTCTCTTCATCTCTCTGTCCGGTACCTTTGCCATCGCCATCGCGCCCTGCGACAGCAAAAAGCAATGAGGAAAAGGAGATCGAAAAGGAATAAAAAGAAATGGGAAAGAAATTCTACCTTAGCAGCTTCACGAACTGTCCAGGAGACCAGATTCACCCCGTGGCTGTTTGGGCCATCCAGAAACTTGGCCGTATTTCCCAAAAGGCTGGGAACCTGCTCGACCATAAGATGAAGGTAGGAAAGCCCGGGAATGACTTGGGCAGGTTCTTCCGAGGTGTCCTGGGGAGGAGGCTCCTGTGGTGAGGAAACGACCTGTTTCCCTTTCTCCAGCGTGGTCTTCTTGGAGAGAGGAAGCTCGGCGGGAATGTCGTGATCCTTCCTCTTCGTCCTCTGTTCAATCGCGACCTGCTTGCCCTTGTTCACAGCAGCAATATCTTTAACCGGGGGAGCCCTCTGCGAAACAGGCCGTACGACCTGGGGGCCTAGAGATTCAGCCGTGCCCGCAGCCCGGTGCCCTTTTGAAGCCGATGAGTCCGGAGTAGATGACGGCGTCACGGCCTGACCCCCGGTTTGGCGAACTCTCGTCCTGGGGGGAGGAATTATCTTCAATGGTGCCATCACCTCTTCAACGCTTTCCGAGCTCGAGCTTGTTCCGACGACCTCGTCAAAAACAGAGCTTACGGGTCGAGTTTACCGAGACCCTATGTGCTTAAAACGGATCAGTCTCTCCGTAGGCTCGGGGGCAAGTAGGTACTGCTGAAGAAGTTCGTTCGTTAGTTTGACGTCGTCCTCGTCGGACCTGTGAGCTCCAAGGATCTCGAGGTCAGCTGTTTCGCCCTGAGTTAAACCAAGGAACGGTGCGTTGAGATCTACAAAAGAAAGGAGATGGTTAGTTCATCCAAGATCACTGTACAAAAGCTAGAAGGCAGCTTGAAGAATGACCTACCTGGTTCAACTCGGAAGCTGAAGTTCGCAAGATTTAGTAATGAAAGGCAGGATACGTAAAACCAGTTCATTTTATAGCGGCCTACGTTGGATTTGCCCTTGGCCTCGCCTTTCGGCAAGACTTCCCTATAAATGGATGACGGACGAGGAGAGGTATAGTAAAAACCATCCCGAGGTTGTCCCTTGCTGGTAGATTTGAAGGTATATAAATACCTTATAATTCCAGAAGTTGGAAGAGGGAGACCGTACTTCCTAAAGAAGATTGCCAAGGAAGACAGCTGGGTGTACGAGTTCGGGGTCAATTGACCTGGAGTGAGCCTCAGATCGTTCAGAAGCTCGATAAGGTAGGACGGAACCGAAAATCGCAGTCTGGCCTCCAAATGCTGGATGCTGATGGCCACAAAACCCTTGGGGGGTGTGGCCGCATGATCCATGGGAGCGGGCTCCATCAAACGACAACCCCGGGGAAAGTGGTACTGCAACCCTAGCCAGACCAGGTCCTCACGTGCTATCCGAGAGGGGTAGAACTTGAACATCTGGCGACCTCGCCTAGCCTCTGCGGGGTCAAGGTCCCCGGCCTTTAAAGGCTGGTCCTCTCCGGAGCTCTCCCGAGCTGAAAATTCCTCAGCAATCTCCTCGCTGTGTAAGGACGCTTGAGGGACTTCCCTCACTTGATCCTCCGAGCTGGAGGAATCGTCCTCTCCTACGATGTGCAGTGGGCGTTTGCGACCTGAAGATATCTACAAACAAAAAGGAGCAGTTAGGCCGCTGAATGCGGACCGTTCCTATAGAGCTAAAGCTCCAAGTTTGCTATCTAGCTATTTCCTAACAGGTCACAGACGCCGCACAAGGTTATTAGCGACCTCAAGATCGTGTTCTACTTCCTGTACGCGACCTCAAGATCGCTCAAACTCTCACAAACAACTAATTGAGCAATCTTCAATAGCCTAACGGATCAAACTAGGGAAATATGAAAAGACACGGACGTTCAAGCACAATCAAAGAGAAGAAACCAGAAAAACCCAGCAACACGCAAACAAGTCATCACTAAACAAATAACAACAAAATGCTGGAAAAATAAGAATTAACAAAGATAATGAACTCACCGGTGACCGAAGAACGGAAACGTCACCTGAGTGATGGACGCCGGAGAATCAAAGACTGAAGACTGATGGCAGACGGAAGCGGAGAAGATGAAGATGAAGCCTGAAGCGTGAAAATGACAAGCAAAAAGCAAAAAGAATAGACTGCTCCCCCTTATATAGCCAGTCCCGGGGTCGCACCCCCACCGTTGGATTAGGTGGCTTACCAACCGCCTCAAATCCAACGGTGCAGCGCGATCTAAGGTGCGTGACCCGAAGAGACGCCATCAGACGAAGAGATGTGTATTTAATGCCCGTTGTACAAACCGAACCGCCTCAGAAGGGTGTTGCCACGTGTCCAAGAAAAAGGAGGGAAAAATTTATTTATTAAAATTTTGAAGTTCTCAGATCGATGAAAGGTTTTCAGTCCGCTTCAGATCTCAATCCGCTGATCAAATTCTCAGTTCGCTGGGCAATTTTTCAGTTCGAATAAGTCTTCAGTTTAACATTCAGACCGCTGGAAAGTCTCTCAGAGCAGTATGAAGATTTTAGTTTGCTCCAAAAGTCAGGCCGCCATATAAAGTTTCAGTTCGTTATAAAGATCATTGTTGACTATTGAGTTCTCAGGCCGCAGGAAACGACCTAAGAACTGGGGGGTTGATGTTATGGGTATTTTTGGATTCCTCAAAACGGGCCGGCAAAGGCCCATCAAAATGGTGGCCCAAGTTACCAAGACCAAACGTAAGGCACTATTCCTCAGCTCGCTAGATCGCTCCATTAGGTTGACGAGATCGAACCCGTGAGAAGACTAACGAAGACAATATCAGATCGCCCTCACAGCGACGTCGAGGTCGCAGACCGGTGATCGCAGCATCGAGATCTCCAGGACAGCTCGAAGTCAAGATTGTCACGTCGAAGATTCAGTTCGTTTTCTACCAAGTTCGTCCAGTTTCAGTGCAAGACAGTAAAATGGCGTGTCTTGCATGATAAGTAAGGGTTTCTCACCTAATGACAGCTTAATTTCGGGAAATCTCACCAAACCAGCATGGGTTAGCAGTCGGCCCACGTAAAGTCAGAGTTGACCTGGCACAAGTCAGAAGCATTAAATGCATTTCAGCAGCATTAATTACGACAAGATCAGTCCTTTTTGTCTGTTAGTTCCATCTGTAGCCTCATCTTCTCTATAAATAGAGAGAGACATTTATTGTATCCGGATCCAGAAACTGAGAGATTGAGAGGGCTGTTACTCTGTCGAAACATAGAGAGAGCAAATACTAAAGAGAGATACTGCCATTACTACTAGATAAAGTGGACGTAGGCACTTCTAAAAAGGCCGAACCACTTCAAATATTGTGTGTTCCTTTTCTTTCCTTCTTCTTTTCTTTGCCATTATCTGGTCTGTTTGTTGCAGGTCTCCTCATCTGTGCGGCATTGGGCTCAAGAATCTGGTTGGCTCGTTTACCACGTCAACATGCCTAATAATAAATTGTATATATTTTGTATGTATATTATTAGTAAATTCATCTAATTGTGAATTTTAATAACAAAAAATGTTTGATGAAAATCGTTTCAAAATGCCGGCAAAAGAAATTTTATGTTTATGTCTCTTTATCAGTCAATAAATATTAATGTGTTATATAAGGTTTATTGTGAAACTGGAAGAAACTGAATTTTATAAAATCATGCTTGAAACGAGATATTTTTATGCAATTCATGACTTGTGTTTTCTTCTGAACTCTCAAATATTGTTGAAAAATTTTGTGAAATCAGATTATGAGAAAAATAAAGGTTTATGACTTCTAAATTAAATGTACACCCATTAAATAGAAATACTTAGCGCGTTGGATTTTACCACGCGCAGGTAATTAAGTTGGGCTTGTTGTTGAGACGAAGACAAAGCCCCTACAGATACTTTACGAGTCACATCTGACATAAATTTTTGAGTAATAATCATTTTGTATCATTGTATATATATATATATATATATATATATATATATGCATGGGCACCATCATGTATGTGTGTAAGTTTCTAAATTTAAAAGTCTGTAAAGTACAAATTGTATTAAAGTTTTAAAATATTTGTAAGTTATGTATATTATTTGATAAGTATGTAGTGTAAAGTTTTATGGTGATGGATTTTGAATTTTAAAGTAAATATTTATGTTAATTAATTGCGTGTTGAAGTGATTTTTTGAAATCGGACAGAAGGTCCGAATTGAAGTTGAGAAATGAATTTTATAGAAGTGTTATTATTTTTTTTTCAGGTTAAATTTTGGATTTTCAGAAAAACAGAAGAAACTCTACCGAATTTTCTAAAATTATAAAAGAGAAATTGATATTAAAGTTTTTCAATATCGTAAAACTTTTAGTAGTGATTCCATTTTTTTTAATAAAGAAAATTTCAAATAAATGAATAAATGAATTTTCAACCGTAACACTCCTTGCCTCGAATCTCTCTTCGACGGGAAATCGGGGTAAGGGGTGTTACAATATTCACCACCACGATCACTTCTTAACATCTTAATTTTCTTATTGATTTCATTCTCAACTTCAGTTTTATAGATAATAAATTTTTCTATAGCTTTATTTTTATTTTTAAGTAAATAAACATAGCAATATTTTGTTCTATCATCAACAAAGGTAATAAAATATTTATTACCACCTCTTGATTGAACAAATTTTAAGTCACATACATCACTATGAATTAAATCAAGAGGTTCAGTATTCCTTTCAATTATTTGAAATGATGACTTGGTTAATTTTGCCTCTACACAAATGTCACATTTATGTTTTGAATCAATGTGGAATTTAGGTAAAAGTTCCAAGTTAATTCATTTACGTAAAGTATCATAATTAACAGTCCTAATCTACCATATCATAAATTGGAAAACTCAAACAAATAAGCAAAAGAATTTTTCTTATTCATATCACGTTTAACAGTGGTTACATTTAGCTTAAAAAGTCCATTACAAATATAACCTCTACCCATATACATTTCACACTTAGACAAAATTACTTTATCTGACTCAAACATCATACGAAATCCATGCTTGCTTAGTAATAACTCAGACACCAAGTTTTTGTAGATTTTTGGTACATACAACACATCATTAAGAGTCAACTCTTTCCCAGATGTCATTTTTAAGACCACCTTACCTTGACCTTCAATGGTAGATGTAGCCAAGTTCCCCATGAATAGCTTCTCATCATCTTCTCTAGCTTGAAAGGATGAGAACAACCTTTTATCAGAACAAATATGTCTGGTGGCACTGGTATCAATCCACCACTCTTTTGGATTCGATCCAACCAGATTCACCTCTGACAAAACTGCTGGAAGGACGACATCAGAAACATCCTTGAAAATATCATCAACCACGTTTGCCTCTTAGCTTTTCTTCTTCTTTGACAACCTACACTCTGATGATTTATAACCTACCTTGTCATAATTAAAACACTTCTCTTGAAATTTCTTTTTGAAAATTCCTCTTTTAGACCCCAAAATTGGTTCCCTTGTATGCCTTATTATTTTTCTTTTTGGAGCTTTGACCATGCTCCATCACATTTGCCTTAACTTCCTGAGACTTTGAGGATTTCTTCTCTATTGTCTTCTTCAATGCGAAATATAATAATTAGTTCCTCCATGTTCATTTCCTTTCGCTTATGCTTAAAGTAATTCTTGAAATCTTTCCATGTAGGAGATAGTTTTTCAATAACAGCAGCTACTTGGAAAGTTTCACTAAGATTCATTCCCTCAAAATGTATCTCATGTAAAATCACTTGGAGTTCTTGAACTTGACTAATTAATGTTTTGGAGTCCACCTTTTTATAATCCAAGAATTTGCCTACTACAAATTTCTTTGTACTAGCATCTTCGATCTATATATATATATATATATATATATATATTTTCCAATGATTCATATGGCTCCTTTGTTATTTTTTTAGATGTGTATACATTATATAAAGAATCAACTAAACCATTCATTATATAATTTCTACACAAGAAATTAGAATGATTCCAAGCATCTATCGCACTAATGACTTGCATATCTAGCTCTTCATCATTCTTTTTAAGAGCTTCTTTAGTCAAGAATCTAGCAGGATTCAGTGTAGTCAAGTAAAACAACATTTTCTGCTGTCATCATTTGAAAAATTATCCACTAAATTTTTCTGGTTTCTCCGAATGATTCATTGAAACCGATATAGGATTAGTGGTAATCGGCATCATAGGAGCACTCATTTGTGTAGGTGCGGGTGCAAGTACAAGTACACTAATTTGAACCACATTTTGGTTTTCAGCATTATTATTAGCAGATATTAATGCCATTTTTTTACAAAATAAATAAAATATTTATCAGAAAGATAATTTCTTATCAAAGAAATCAATCCAACATATATATTTTTCCTTTAGTGTTTATATCAAATTCAAAATCCTAAATTTTAGTATTTAATATATAAACACATTCTTCCCAAAATCAATAGTTCAGTGTTTGTAATAAACTCAAACCACAATTTTTAGTGTATGTATGAAACCCAGAAACCACAATTCCAATGTTAAATACAAACCCGAAAACTGAGAAATCAATAATATTTATTAAACCTAAAATCTGAAATTTCAGTGTTTAAATGAAAAAAAATTTCTTGAGAAAACAATAATATTTATCAAACCCGAAATATGAAATTTCAGTGTTTGATTGAATGAAAACAAATTTGTTAAAAAAAATTTAAATCAATTTTTTTTTTAAACATTGTTAAGAAATTTGTTTTAAACAATAGATTGTATAAGAAAAAAATTTTCCAGTAAATCAAATAGAAAACCAGTATATGAATATTCTAGCAGTCTTAAATTTTTTATTTTTTCCTTTTCCAATGGCCAACAAGAACTGAAGCCAAGGTTTTGAAAACAAATTAGCACAATCAAGTAATCGTTAGTAAGTTAGGAATTCGTTTTAAGTTGTTGGTCGAGTACATATTACAAGATGATGCTACTGCACATACGCAGAGTAATGAAAAAAAAAATAGCAAATTACATAATCGATACAGTGAATAAATTTCTTAATAAAAGTAGAAGCGGCCGAGGCCTGTAAAAAATACAATGTCCTTAAAATGAATTCGCGGTGTATTGCGTTCATCTCCTAGGATGCAATGGCTGAAACGTTTGGCGAACCGAGTTGAATCTGATCTCTATCACACTTGAAACCTAAACTAGAGTTGGAAGCTGTAAGTAAAGAAAGAAGATTATTTTTTTCAGTCACTAACTCTTTTCTTCAACTTGGATGCCAATTTAAATCAATTCAACTTTGGGGAATTAAATTCTATCAATTATAGTCATTATTTTGTCTGTTACAATTATGATTTAAAATCAGAATTTAATCACCTCAAATTTGAATTAAATTCTATCAATTATGGTCATTATTTTGGCTGTTACAATTATCAATTAATGGTCATCAATTATGGCTATTACAATTCTAATTTTAAATCCGAATTTAAACACCTCCATTAACTAATAATTCAATTTCATTAATAATTCCATTAACGGTTACAAAATCATTAAAATTTGATTTGTCAACCGAAAATCATTAAAATCAATTAGTGACAATTTAATTTTAAATTTAAACAAAAGAATTTGAATGAAAAATAATACAAATCTCTTTTCATCTTCTGACGTGGGATTAATGACCATTTCTTACATCAAAGTGTGCATTTTGATATTCAATTTCTCATTCATTTAAATGATTTAATCCTAATTTTGAATGTATTAAACTCCATTTCATTGCCCTTACAACAAATAACATAAATTTTTCTTAATCTTCCATAATCAAGATTAAAATTACATTCAAATTAACCATAAAAATGATTTTTATGTCCATGATGGGATCCAAGCAAGCAAGCAAATTTGGACGATTCGGAGGAGTCACCAAGGCTTCAAGACATTTTTCAAGTTTAAAAACACTAATATTGAAGGCTTTGGGTGATAATAGAAGACAATCGAAGGCAAAATAAAGTTAATTGAGCTTTATTGGAGACTTATTGGAGTTATTTGGGCTTTAAATAATATGGGCTTGATTTAATTGTAATGGGTTTTTAAATTAAGTTAGTACATTTGATTTCATGTTAGGTCTTAGTTTATATATTAGACTGAAACATTTAATTAACTTAAGCCCATATGTAATTATTTTAAACCCATGAATATGTTTAGTGGGCTCAATTGTTAGGGGGCTAAGGTTTCATGTTTTGTTATTTTCTTTGCCTATAAAAAAGCTTGTCTTGTAACCCTAAAAAATATAATATGAATGAAGTTGCAACCAATTAGGTTTAATTAAGAGTGAATTTTCTCTCTTGTTCTTCATGAACATGTGATCTTATTAAACTATGCTTGTGGCGATCAAAACCATGACTTATCTCTCACCTTCTCATCTATGTCTTGGGAGTGACGTCAATATCCTTCTTTTACAATTTTGGTTATTGATTGAGTTCTAATCATTGGGTCAAAGTTCTTTATAACTTTGGTTCTTTGATTGACATATAATCAATGGGTCAAAATTCTTTTGTTATAAACTTGTTTTAATCTTTCTTGGGGTTGTGTTTCAATTTGGTCGTGGGTGTCGTATCTTTATATACGGGGTTCGCATCAGTGGCCTAAGGAGTTTGTGATCCACACCGACCATGAGTCTTTGAAACATCTCAAGGGGCAAGGTAAATTGAATAAAAGACATGCTAGATGGATGGAGTATATCGAGACTTTTCCTTACGTCATTAAGTTATAAACGAGGTAAGGAGACTATAGTTGCCAATGCTTTATCGAGGAGGTACGTGCTTCTTACTTCTATGAGTGCCAAAATGCTTGGATTTGAATAGGTGAAAGAAATGTATGCAAATGATATTGATTTTTCTGTTGTGTACATGGCATGTGATAAAGGAGTTGTTGACAAATTCTACAAGCATGATGGTTATTGTTTAGGGAAAGCAAATTGTGTGTGCCTAACTATTCTATGCGTGAGTTATTGGTGCGTGAGGCGCATGGTAGGGGTCTAATGGGTCATTTTAGTGTTAGAAAACATTAGAAATCTTGCATGAGCATTTCTTTTGGCCTAAGATGAGGAGAGATGTCATTCACATTTGTGATAGATGCGTTACTTGCAAAAAGGCCAAGTCTAAGGTTTTGCCACATGGGTTGTATACACCTTTACCCGTTCCTAGTGAATTTGGGTTGATCTTTCTATGGATTTTGTTTTGGGGCTGCCTCAAACTAAAAAGGGTAGGGATTCTATTTTCGTGGTCGTTGATAGGTTTAGTAAGATGGCACACTTCATTCCGTGTCATAAAACTGATGATGCTGTGAATATAACTGACTTGTATTTTAGGGAGATAGTGCGACTCCATGGTGTACCCAAGAGTATTGTGTCAGATAGAGATGTTAAGTTCCTTAGCTACTTTTGGAAAGTTTTGTGGGGTAAGTTAGGCACTAAGTTTTTATTCTCTACCACTTGTCATCCACAAACCGATGGACAAACCGAGGTAGTTAACAGAACTTTAACACAGCTCTTGCGCACTGTCATTCATAAAAACCTGAAAACTTAGGAGGATTGCTTGCCATTCGTAGAGTTTGCATACAATAAGACCATGCATTCTACTACTTCTTATTCTCCTTTTGAAATCGTTTATGGTTTTAATCCACTTACTCCTTTGGATTTGATGCCATTACCTATTAATGAAATGGGTAGTTTGGATGGGAAAAAGAGAGCAGAATTAGTGAAGTCACTACATGAGAGGGTACGACTTCAGATTGAAAAGAAGAATGAACAATATGCGTCTCAAGCCAACAAAGGAAGAAAGCGTGTGACCTTTGAACCAGGTGATTGGGTTTGGGTTCACATGCGTAAAGAGAGGTTCCTAAACTATAGAAGAACAAAGTTGCATCCAAGAGGAGATGGACCATTCCAAATTCTTGAGAAAATAAATGATAATGCCTATAAAGTGGATCTTCCAGGTAAGTATAATGTGTCTGCTACCTTTAATATTGCTAATCTTTCTCCTTTTGATGTAGGTGACGATTTGAGGTCGAATCCTTTTGAGGAGAGGGGGAATGATGAGTACCAAGGTGGGTTGGTTGACAAGAATAAGAAGGGTCCTTTGCACATTCCGGATGGGCCAATAACAAGATCAAGAGCGAAGAAGATCAAAGAAGCAATGCAAGGACTAGTGCAATCTACTTAGGCTAAAAGTGCAACTAGCAAGACACCAACAACATTCAAGATGGGCTCAAACGAGGTGGAACCATCCTTCGTTCATGTAATTGAAGTCGGGGAGAAGACGGCCTAGCATTTGAAGCATTGAACGTGTGGGTTGGCATCATGGATGTTGGAGTCTTATTGTGTGGGCTTCCAAAGCAATTATTTTTTTAAATAAGTTTATGTGTAATTTGGGCTAGAGTTTTTGTAATCAAGAGGCCTTATTTGTGACTTTTATTAATGGGGTTACTGTTCATGTATGAGGGGGTTAATTTGATTAGTTTTGGGTCTCATTTAATTAGATATTATATTGGGTTTATTTTAATTAATGGGTCTTTGAAGCTAATTAGGGTTTAGACCCATTTAGGAGTAGTTTATTTTATTTACCCTTAATATAAATAAGGCAAAACCCTAATTTTGTATTAGGTTTTCAACAGCCAATCAATTAAAAGAATTGACAAAATTTGTTTTCTCTTTTTGTTCTTGAATAAACTTGGAACTTATCAAAAGATCAAACCTTTGTGGCGTTCTTACTATCAATCCGGGTTCTTGAAACGAGTTTTCAACGGGTCTGGAATAATTAAAATCTAATTCTTGGTTTTCTTGGGGTGTTTATCAATTTGTTTGTGGGTTCTAAGGTTTCAATCCTATAGGTTCACATCAGTCCATTTTCTAACAAACAGTCCCACGTTACATGAAATGACACATAAGTACCCTACCTTTAGTTGGTTTAAGTAAACTTAATGATTTGACTATCCATTTCAAATGAATAAATAAATAAATACCCCTCTATTTATAAATTATTTCAAACAAATTTTAAAATAATTTATTAAAAATTTAAATAAAAAAATTATAGGGGATCGGTTGATCTCGAATCTCCTTCAATAGATAAACATCTAACTAGATCTCCATAATATATATATATATACATATATATATATATATATTTGAACCTAGATCTCCTTTGTCGAGATCAAGCCCTCCATTAATGATTGGAGATTCCAAATCTCCTCCACGGAGATTAGTTAATGGAGATCCTGACCTCCATTAATGGAGACCGGATACTCCATTAATGGAAATATGTTCCTCAATCTCCTCCACTTTTGTTCCCTCTTTTTTATTTTCATTTTTCTTCAATTTTATAGTGATAAATTTTTATTGTCATTTTGTTTTGTGAATACTAATATTGTGATGGAAAATAATGGGTTGTTGAGTGATTTTTTAAATTAATTTGAGAAAAAGATGTTGGAGATGATGAAAAGAATTTTGTAGAAGTAGATGGTCATGTTGAAGATTGAGAGGTGGATGATGTTTGAAGATAACAAAGGAGAAAACATTTGTTTTTGTTTTTAAAGAACTTCAAAATTTTGATAATGTTTTAAAATTATGATATTATCATTTTTATAAGTATTTTGCATTTAGTGTGATATGGCATGTTGTCATTGGATATAACAATTTTTTTATCATTTATATTTTTTTTTTCACATTGAAAGAAAAAAAAATATATATATATATATTTGTTGCGCTCAAGATGTTAAGCCATCGTTATTTTCGTAGTCAAAGGCACCAAACTCGCATTTTGTATAAATTGGAATTATTTTCATATTTTCGTTAATGGTTAAGGCATGTGCATGCAATTCTCTCTCCTATAACTAAACATATTCTTTATAATATAATGAATATTATCATTGCGAAAGTTATATATAAGAGAATACAGTACTCTAAGATGTACAAACTCAATTAGTGATATTATACACCATATGGCATGACAAACCAATCATATAAAATTGTCACACCATATAAGTTATATCATTGATCAATAATTTATTAAAGCAAAAATGTTTAAATTGTTGTTTCTTACTTGTGAATATATCAACAACATGAATAAGCTTTCTTATTGAAGTATATTATAAAACGGTTAATACCCACTTAGATGCAAATCTAACGATTAGAAAAAAAAAAAAAGAAAATGTGTTTGAATTTCTATTGTGTTATGCGTAATTTAGCGACCAGAATAATCGGGCCTAAAAAGATCTACAGTGCAGACCCAGTGGCTCAAAGGCCTAATAATCTGCCATCTCTCCCAATCTGCCTTCCTGACGGAGGGCCCTTTTGTGATCGCTCGTCGCAACCGCTGATCGTTTACGCTCAGCTTGACCGTTGATTCTGATCGCAGGCGTCAATTCTGAGCGTTGGCTCTGACCGCTATCTCCATCCGCCTTCTGACCGTCAGTCTATCCGTCAGTTCTGTTCGTTCAGTTTGACCGCTGGCCGTGTCCGCTAGGCCTGCTCACGATATTATCTGCTATGATTGACCGCCTGGCTGTTCGTCGATTTTTTCCGTGCAAGATATCCGCCAAGAAGAACCATCCATCATAAATGTTCAACAAGTCCTCCTCGCCCAAGATGATCCAGCTAAACTAATTGCCAATCTCTAAGCATGGCCGTATACCAGTTCCTTCACTCGTGATATTGCTCGCCTCACTGTCATGACCAGCTGCAGACGTGTTGACTCGTAATCCGCCTCCTCGACTCTCCAGATAGCCAAACTTATAAGAGACTTATTTATTCTCCTAACTGTTAACATCGGAAAATGGTTCCCTTAGTCAACGAGGTTGTTTTGGGCCCAAACTCACAATTTCGTATGGTCGGTAGATTGCATGCAAAGCAATGGGAATGAAATGAAGAGGTTAGAGGCGAGGAGGAAGAGACACACAAGATATTCAGAGTGGTTCGGCCCAAAAAGATGCCTACATCCACTGTTCACTCTCTCACTATTTGGGCAGAGTAACGACACTCGAAAGTTTTTTTTCTCCTTTTTTACAGTGAAAATTGTCCTCATTTATAGAGGAAGGGGACATGCTACAGTAAACAAAATAAGACAAAGGTAAATAGTTAACTACAGTTACACTGACAGACAGCATTTAATGCGCCGGAAACTCAATTAAAACGACTGGCAGTGTATTAAATGCGGCCGAAAACACATTAAATGCGGCCGAATCCGTCGCATCCGAGGTCTATCCATAGATGATCTTTGCTGATCGGGTCGGATACGTAATGATGGGTTGTCGAGGTTGAGATTCTGACTTCTGGTAGAAGTAGCGTGCATGGCAAGCTTTGGAACTGTACTCTGCATGGTGCTGTTGATTCCTGCTGACCGGAGCTTCCAAATTCGAGAGGGAGACGGATTTCTCCAGCAGACTGGGAAGTTGATGGGATGGACTCTGGACCGGCACGCCCACAGCCGGTCACGGCATCAAAGCGGATAACATCATGAGTGAAGGAGTCGGAATGCGTCCACGCTCAGAAAGCGGCGGCCAGTCGGACGGACAATAGCGGGCGAGGACGGCTTGTTGGATATCTATGATAGACGGCTATCTTCTGACAGATACTTTAATCAGACTGAAAATAATCGGTCAGACAGGCTGTCGATCGTGGCGGAAATATGGCGATGTGGCATAACTGTCACTGATGGCGGATATTCTCTCGGACAAACCTGAAGGATGGAAGTCAGCGATCAGCGACGAGGGCCGGTTGTTCACTTTTAGCAAGTAGAATTCTGGGGGAACATAGCGACTGAGCGACATGGAGCATAACGGTCATAAAAGATCTCGCGGAATAGGCGGTGTATGTGGAGATTGAGCGATCAGGCTGAACGACTGCGGGCTCACTGAACGATAACGGGCTTACTGAACGATAATGGGCTTCGGCAATCGCTCATTCATAGGCTCCACTTCCAGGAGAATGGACCAGGATGCGGGAGGATATTTGGACGTCTGGGCCTCTGGGCTTGCACTGTAGATCCAATTGGGCCGGACTATTCTGATCGCAATATTTTTACCATAACACTAACTGACTTGGTATTTCGTCTGCTGGAAGATCCATCCCCGCCTTGCTCCTAAGAGTCCCAAGTCAGCAGAAGTCAAAAGTGCCATGCAGAGTACAGTTCCAAAGCGTGCCATGCACGCTCTATCAACCAAAAACTGTGATCAATATCTCGATAGCCCATCATTACATATCTAAACCAGTCACCAGAAATCTCCCTTAGGCAGACCTCAGATGCGACGGATTCGGCCGCATTAAATGTATATTCGGCCGCATTTATTACACTGTCAGCCGCATTAACTGAGATCCCGGCGCATTAAATGTTGTCCATCATTATAACTGTAGTTAACTGTTTACTTTTGTCTTATTTTGTTTTACTGTAGCATGTCCCCTTTTTCTATAAATAGGGACGATTTTCATTGTAAAAGTGTAACACCCCGATGATTATTTTTCGTCCGATTTATATTCGTTGATTTCATAAGTAATTTATTAAACGGAAATAAATTTGAATTTAATAAAAATAAATGATTTATTATATAATTATTAGTATTATTATTATTATTATTGTTAGTTTTCATTAAAATAAATTAATTATTTTTTAATAAAATAAAGTTATGAATAAATTTGAATAAATTAGTGGAAGTGTGACGTGTCAAAAATGTTAAATGGGATGTTAGTATATGAGCAGGGGTGAAAGTGCAGAAAATAAAACGTTTTGGGGTTAATTTGTAAATATCAAAAATGTTGGGGCAAAATCATAATTTTAGAAAGTTGATGCTTATATATACCCGATTGTTTCCAGATTTCTCTGCCTCTGTCTTCTGCCCAGCTCAGCCGACTTCTCTTCTCTCTGCTCCCGTGAGTTGTCTTCATTTTTTTTTCATTTTGTTTTGGTTTATTTTTGATTAATTCCTTTAATCTCTCAATTTTTCTATGATCTACTTGTTTCTAAGCTTCAAATTCCTAAAACTCATCTATTTGTCAAATTTAATTCCGGGTTTAATGGGATTTAATGAAAAATATGACATGGGTTTGTGATTTGTGATGATTTAGTGTGATTTATATATATATATATATATATATATATATGCTTATATATATATGTTAGTGTGGGATCTATTGGAAAAAAACATATAGATAATAAATAAATCAATAAAAAGAGAGAAAGATAGAGAATTAGAAAAGGGGGTGTTGGATCGAAAAAAAGAAAGAAAGAAGAAAAAAGAAATGAGAGTTGTGTGATGATTTGAGTTAAAATGGGTTTTAAAATTTATATGCAGATTTTAATGAGTTGGTGTATTTGAATGATGCATGAAGAAAAGTAATTAATTAGTGTATTAATTTATTGACATTATATTTCGATTTATGATTTGATTATCAAATATGTATTTTGATAACTATGTTTACCAATTTTGTATATAAATGATTTAAGATTTGAAAATGATTAAAATGAAATGTTTTAGTATGTTTACGTATATTTTCAGTGTGTATTATGTATTGAAAATAAATTAATTATTCCGTAACCTGTGTAATATTGTTATTTTTAATTGAATTAATTTCATGTTTATGTGAAATCATAGCATAAATAATTTTGTGACATTATGTAATGGAAAATAAAACGTTGAGAAAAATATATGCTTGACTGAAAGTAGAAATCGAGTGTATTGTGAAATTTATTGTAATAATAATAATTATAATAAAAGTTTATTTGAACTACGAGGGCTTTGATCCCAATGATAGGATGGGTACGTAGGCGTTTGAGATGATATCTCAAACTCAAGCCCAAAAAAAATATCTATGTACATTTCCTTTGAAAAAAAAAAATCAGTATTTATAAGTTTGTGAAAGATTATAAATTTGATTGAAATAATATATATTAATTATGATGGGTTTTTGATTTTATGTCAATTGGATATATTTCGAATGATGTTAGAATAGAATTTAAATTGAAATTTTGTTTGATTATGAAATATATGAAATTATCTCGGTGAATTGGAATAAATGATTATTTGAATATGATTTTAATGGATTTTAAATTAAAAAAAAAAAAACGAGAAAAGAAACAGATACGTTCAGTGTCTTGACCGAGCAGATATCGGAAGAAAGACACGAACGTTTTGAGAAAGATTTGATGAGTTCCTGGAATGAAATAGAATTTTTCGATGTTCATCTTGATAATTTGATTATATATATGTATATAGAAAAATGCGTGTCTCAAATTGTATTTATTGCTTTTCGAATGAAATCTTTATATAGAAATAAAAGTCATCAAAATATTAAATTTGTGATTAATAAATAAATTATAAGGGCCAGTGTAAATCTATTCACCGGTAGGTGGGGATTGGTAGTTGGCTAGCCAATAGGGTGAATTCTAGCAGTACTGCACCGTTACGATTAATATCAGACGTTGTATGACGGACTTTGAGAGGCACCGAGTGCCCGGTCCTGAAACGGAAACAGATTGTGATATGCAACCCGGTGGATAAACACCGAACAGCCGTTGCCGGGGTTGTCGTTTAGTCTGGCTGATACCAGTAAACCCGTTACCGATCCATGGTATCGTGATAGAATTTTACAAAGGGCTCTAATTAAATAAAAAGGGCAATATTGAAATTTTGTGTGACAAATGAGATCTGAAAATATTAATGTTGAGATTTTTAGTTATCAACTAATATTATGTGATGAATTCTCCGATTTATTATAATTTTTAAATGATTAGTTTCTATATATATTACGCAAATATTATTGAAATTTGTATAGTGTGTTTTGATTTTTATTTAACGATAATATGTTGGTCTCGAAAATATAATTGAAATATGATAGGAAATTGAATTGAAAGAATAAAAATGTAAATGTGTTTAATGACGGATTTCAGAAAAGTTTATGTGATTAGAATTTATATTGATAACTATTGTGTTTATATTGAACCTTATTGGATAGACGTATTTTTAAGAAATTGATCGTTTATGTATTTCGTTTGATCTGATTATAAGCTGATGAAAAGCTGAAAGGAAATGACTTATTGATTTTTTCTGTGTAATTATGATTAAACGATTGATTAGTAATTTTCAAACGAAAGTTCAAAAAAAAAAAATGGCGTTAAAAATATTAATTGAGACAATATGTGAATGATCAATAGATATAACTTATTTATATGTTTTTCATTTAGAATTTTTAGTAACTTAGATCATCAGCGAAACTGATGATAGTTTGAAATTTTATAAAACATAAATTGGCAACTGGTATTTCAAGACTTAAAGATTATTAAATGAAATTGTGTTATATTTAATAAGAAAAAAAATATTTTAGAGATATATATATATATATATATGAAAAATGATTATTATGTAATTAATAAGCGTTATTAGTAATAAAATCCTTACAAATCGAATTGATAGGTTTAATAAGAAATAATTTGTAAGTTATGTATATAATTTAATGAGTATAAACTATAACATGTTATAGTGGTAGATCTTGATTAAATATCAAATTTTAATTATTTGCGTGTTGAAGTGATTTTGAAATCGGACGGGAGGTCCGAATTGAAGTTGATAAATAAATTTTATAGAAGTGTTATCATTTTATTTACAGGTTTTTAAATTTTTGATTATCAGAAAAACAAGGGAGACTCTGCCAAATTTTTTAAAACTATACACGAGAAAATAATATTAAAGTTTTTCAATATCGTAAAACTTTTAGTGGTGATTCCATTTCCCTTTAATAAGAAATTTTCAACTAAATGAATAAATGAATTTTCAGTTTGGAATCGTAACGCTCTTTGCCTCGAATCTCGCGTCGACGGGAAATTGGGGTGAGGGGTGTTACAAAAAGGATCCCCAATTCTGAGTGTCGTTACTCTGCCAAAATCGTGAGAGAGTGAACAGTGGACGTAGGCATCGTTTTGGGCCAAACCACTCTAAAAATCCTTCGTGTCTCTTCTCCTCGCCTCTGATCTCTCCTTCTCATTCTTACTGCTTTGTATGCATTCCATTGACCATCTGAAACTGCAGCTTGAGCCCGAAAATAACCTCGTTGACTAAGGAAACTATTTTTCGACGTTAACATTTTTGGCGCTAGAAGGAGGGGCTCATCTTCAGTTTCGTCATCTTTCTACTCTTCAACTTTCTGAGCTTTTTCTTTGTTCGCCATGGTCAGAGGGAGGATTCCCAGAGACTTCAACGCAGCGGAAAACCGCCAAGAAGCTTCAGACCAACAGCAGGCTTTGTCTACTGGAGGGATATCCAATGCTGGTGCAGTGACATCCAACGTGTTTGTGAAGGGGGACGCTCAAGGTATACCTCATCTTCCAACCCGCCAACCTGTGCCTAATACTGCAGGGGGAGATGCAATGCATGCGTTGCAGCAGCGATAGGAGAGGCTAGAAAATACAGTCGCGCAGTTCATTGGTAAGGTCAAGACTTTAATCCGGACGAAAGCCCAGCCTTCCCAGGTTCCTCAAGGGAGGCATGCAGAAGACCCTAATACGATTATGAGGGACGTTAGGGAACCAAGGCGAGAGGGATCGGTCTATTCTTCCGGTGTGCATTCTAGTGCTCGACTTCCACGGCCCCACAATGGACACCAATAGAAGCAAACTGGCCACAATCATGATCAAATTCCGGTCCGCGCAAACAGAACGGGGCCGAGACCTAATGCCAGAGGACAGGGGGCAAGAGACAACCGATCCCCAAGCAGAAGGGACAGACATTCCGCTATTGGAGGAACTGAGACGCGGGGTACATTAGTTGCAGAACTCCTTCAAATGGTCCGTCAGCTAGAAGCACGGCCCATGGCATAGGAACAAAAGGGCCAGACTGGAGAAAGAACCCCGTTCACTTCAGAGATTGAGTTGGAGCCGCTCCCTCAAAGGTTCAAAGTTCCCAACATTCTCCAATACAGAGGGAACTCTGATCCCTATGATCATCTGGACGCTTTCAATATCCAAATGGACCTCCAGACGACGAGTCCGCTTGTGAAATGCCGTGTATTCCCGACCACGCTCGGAGATATTCCTCGAACATGGTTCAAAGGCCTCCCCCCCCCCACAATATCAACAACTGGGAAGAATGTTAGCAGAAATTTTTGAACCAATACAAGGCGTTGAAGAGGCGGCTTGCCCCCCCTGTCACCTTTCTACCATCTGTCAACGTCCAGGTGAGCCGCTAAAAGAATATATTAACAGGGTCAGACGCGAGATAACGAATGTGGAGAACCCTACGGATGAAGGGGTATTATCAGCCATCTCGTCAGGATTAAGGAAGGATAGGAAGCTATATAAGAGCATATATAGGTCCCCTATGAAGGACCTGGGAGAATTTTATGAGCGGGCCGAGAAGGAAATCTGATGGGAAGAGGTAACTAATCCTAGGAAGACCAATTCTCAGAAGGACGAAGCTGGTAGTTCCAATCATGGAAGAAAGAGGAGCAATGGAGGAAGCAACCCTGGGGGGCGAAGAGAAAATCATCAGGTGGCCAATAAGGCCAGGGATTGACGAAGACCGGGGAGCAGTTGGGGATAGGAGCGACCTCAATACCAAAGCCGTTACAATACATACATTGCCCTATCAGATACCCAAGACCGAATCTATGCAACTGAGAAGAATAGGGAGAATTTCGGGGGGCCGGCTCCCTTTCAGAGTCCTGAAGGACGGAGAGACAAGAACAAGTTCTGTGCCTACCACAATGATATAGGGCACAATACCTCGGACTGTTGGGCGTTCAAGGATGCCATTGAGGAGATGATCAGAAATGGTCGTCTAAGGGATTACGTTGTGAGGCCCTCGAGGCGACCATCCCAGCACAACACCTCCATCAGCTTTCAGAAGACCCGTCAGCTCTAAATCAGCCAGAGCCGGATTCTACCCAAGGGCCTTCTATCAAAACTATCCATACTATCCATGAAGGACCCTCAGGAGCATGAGAATCTAACAGGTCTCAGGAGCAGTTTGTGGGCGAAGCCAGACGCGTCCAACCTGTAGGGCAGAGAGAGTCGGGAGGACCCGCTAAGAAAGCCAGGAAGGTATCAGAAGACATCGTGTTTACTGATGAAGACGCGCGGGATGTCCGTCTTCCTCATAATGACGCCTTGGTAATCAGAGCGCGAATCAGCAACTCGATAGTCAAAAGAATCATGATTGATACTGGGAGTTCTGTGAATGTGATGTATAAGGACTGCTATGATCAGATGGGGATTGGTGACGATCAGCTAAAACCATCCCCTGAACCCCTTTATGGCTTCACTGGAGATTCGGTTGTCCCAGCTAGACAGATTAAATTACCCCTAACTCGCAGTGATGCCACATGGCAATCCACAATGTTGGCAGACTTCCTCGTCATCAACTCTCCCTCGACATACAATGTGGTAATGGGGAGACCTGCAATGAATGATCTTAACATGGTCGTCTCTACCAAGGCCCTCACGGTGAAGTTTCCAACTCCCAACGGGATAGGATGTGTGCAGGACGAGCAATCTCTGGCTCGTCGCTACTACGTAGACGCAATCAGAAAGGGAGTCCAGGGAAAGAAGGCAGATGCGATCCCGGAGCAGGAGTTGCAGACGATCCCTTCAACAAGGGTCAGCCACGACTTGGACCCCAGGGAACTCAATGCGTGTCAGAACACCAGTCCTGTGGAAGAGCTTGAGGATATCCAGGTCAGTGAAGCGGATGTGACAAGATGTCTCCAGCTGGGCAAAAGCTTGATTCTGGAGGTAAAGGCCTAGTTGGCAAGCTGCCTTAAGAGTAATGCAGATGTGTTTGCCTGGAACCATGGAGATATGGTCGGGATTGATCCAGATGTGATGGCCCATAAGCTGAATGTCGACCCCCATCATTGGTCGGTTTGCCAGAAAATGAGGCAAATGAACCAAGAATGCAACGAGGCTCTGAAAAAGGAAGTGGACAAGCTCCTGGCTAACAAGTTCATCCGAGAGGTCCAATACTCGGCCTGGGTAGCTAATCTCGTGCTGGTGAAAAAGAAGAATGAGAAGTGGAGGACATGTGTAGACTTCACGGATCTGAACAAGGCTTGCCCAAAAGATAGCTTCCTCCTGTCTAGGATCGATCAGCTGTTAGACGCGACAGCAGGACATAAACTCCTTAGCTTCATGGATGCTTACTCAGGGTACAACCAAATCCCCATGGATCTCAACGACGAGGAGTGTACATCATTCACAACTGACCGGGGGCTGTACTGCTATAAGGTAATACCCTTCGGTCTGAAAAATGCAAGAGCTACCTACCAGAGATTAGTGAACAAGATGTTTGAGCAGCTAATTGGGAAGAGCATGGAGGTATACGTGGATGACATGCTCGTCAAATCTGAGAAAGCTATTGATCATATCCAGGACCTTAAAAGAATGTTCCAAATCTTGAGGAAGTACCAGATGAAGCTCAACCCCCTCAAATGTGCTTTCGGGGTCTCCTCAGGTAAATTTCTGGGTTTCATTGTGAATAACAAGGGAATAGAAACCAACCCTGAAAAAATCCAAGCTCTACTGGACATGAGATCGCCGACCAAAGTAAAAGAGATTCAGAGTCTGAACAGCCAGATAGCGGCCTTAAGCAGATTCGTGTCTAAAGCCTCCGATAGGTGTGCTCCATTCTTTGAGGTGCTGAAGAATGCCAGGAATTTCAAGTGGACTGATGAATGTGAAGCCGCGTTCCTACAACTTAAAGAGTACATAGGGCGCGCCCTACTGCTGACCAAACCAAAAGAAGGAAATACTTTGACCATCTACCTAGGGGTATCCCAGCACGCCCTGAGTGCAGCCCTGACAAGACAAGAAGAAAATGAAGCGCAGGTACCAGTCTACTACGTCAGTAAAAAGCTGGTAGAGGCGTAAACCAAGTACACCCCGATGGAGCTGCTTGCTTACTGTTTGATAATAGCGTCCAGAAAACTACGCCCCTACTTCCAAGTGCACAAGATAGAAGTCTTGACCAGGTATCCGTTAAAGCAAATCCTTCAGAAGCCAGACACCTCCGGTCGATTCATCAAATGGGCCATTGGGATTGCCCAATATGACATCGAATTCAAGCCAAGACTGGCGATCAAGGGGCAAGCACTGGCGAATTTTATTGCTGAGTTTACCAGGCCCGTGGACGATCAAGCTGAAACTTCTGAAGGACCGTATTGAGAACTTTTTGTGAACGGATCCTCCTATGAAAGGAGCGCGGGGACCGAAATTCTATTAATCAACCCTGATGAGGGTAAGTTTCTCTGCGCCCTTAAGTTTGGCTTCAGAGCGACTAATAATGAGGTAGAGTATGAAGCATTGCTGGCAGGGCTCCGCCTAGCCAGAAGGATCCAGGTTGAGCGACTTAGAATATTCAGCGATTCGCAGTTGGTGATCTACCAAATAAAATGTGAATATCAAACCAAGGGATCAAAAATGGCAGCTTATCTACAAGAAGTTCAGAGGTCACTGGGGGCTTTTGAGACGTTCGAGTTGAAGCAGATCCCGCGCGCCCAGAACTCTCATGCAGACGCACTGGCTCGTCTGGCGACCGCTCAAGATACAGACTGCACCGAAAACATACCTGTGGAGTTTTTGCCTAAGCCAAGTATTAAATCCGGCATGGAGGTGATGACTCTGACAGTGGCGGTTGGATCATGGATGAGCCAGCTGGTTGATTACTTGCAAGAAGGGAGACTGCCAGAAGATAAGATGGAGGGGCGCCGTCTGCGCATAAGAGCAGCCATGTACTGCATTTATGGTGACGTTCTCTACAAAAGGGGCCTCTCAGCCCCCCTGCTAAGATGTATTGACGAGCTGGAGTGTACCGTGTTGATGAGAGACATTCATGAAGGGCATTGCGGAAACCATGCTGAAGGGCTCTCCCTGGCTCAAAAGGCGCTCAGACAGGGGTTCTACTGGTCGATAATGAAACAGAATGCCATTAACCTGGTAAGGAAGTGTGATAAATGCCAGAGATTTTCTAAAATTCCCCAGGTGCCTCCAGCTTATCTCTGACAGATGATCAGTCCGTGGCCCTTCGCCATCTAGGGCATGGACCTGATTAGACCTCTCCCGATGGGTCGAACAAGGTGCAAGTAAGCCGTCGTGGTAGTCGACTACTTCACAAAATGGGCAGAGGCAAAGGAGCTGGTCGAGATCTCCACGACGAAGATTGAAAAGTTCGTGTGGGATAACATAATCTGCAGGTTCGGCATTCCCTAGCAGCTAGTGACAGATAATCGGATCCAGTTCACAAGTGAACAATTCCAGGAATTCTGCAATAGTCTTGGTATAATCAAAAGATTCTCAGCAGTCGAACACCTTCAAGCTAACGGTCAGGTGGAAGCGGTCAACAAAATCATAAAACAGATCCTGAAGACTAAGCTTGAGGCTAGAAAGGGAGCATAGGTTGATGAGTTACAGAAGGTGTTATGAGCCTACCGCACTACCGCCCACAGTACTACAGGAGAGACCCCTTTCTTAATGGTCTACGAGTCTAAGGCCATGATTCCGACAGAATTTGAAGTCTACAGTCATCAAAGGGCAAGCTTCAATCTTGATGACAATAACTAGCTCTTGGCTGCCAACTCAGACTTACTTGAAGAATCAAGGAAAGCTGCTTGCCTCAGGATGGCCGTCTACCAATAAAGGATGGCCAAGCATTACGACAAGAGGGTTCGGGTACGTCAATTCAAACCAGGTGACCTTGTCCTACGAGAAGTCTTACCTGGTGCTCGCAAAGCAAGTGAGGGGGTACTGGGACCTAACTGGAAAAGACCTTACGTGATCCACAAAAACCTGAAGAACGGAGCCTACCACCTGGCAGACATGAACGGGGCGATTCTATCAAGGGCTTGGAACGCCATTCATTTAAGGACATATTACACCTGAATGTTGTATTTTTATTTACTATTTCCATTCTGTTACATATGTAAAACAAATCATGTGTAGACATAATGAGAATTATCCATCAATGATTATGAATTATTACTGACATTAAACGCTCGTGTGTGTTCTTATTTAAGGTACACCACCATGAATGGCAAAGCGTCAGCATGAAGCTTCAACATCTGATTGCCCCACGAGGCAAGAGGGGCTAAAACGGCCACGAGCCTGCGCACCTAATCGCCGGCTCGTTGATTGGCCTCCCCCTCCACACTCGCGCGTGAACAAAAAATAAAGGCTCGATTGACATAACACTCAGCCTAACTCTCGCTATAAATGCTCAGGTTTAACCTTGTGAGCACAGCTGGAGAGGTTCATCTCATTACGTTGTAAATGCTCAGGCTCCGGCCTTGTGAGCACAGCCGAGGTTTCAACATCCACAACTCTCGCTGTAAATGCTCAGGTTTAACCTTATGAGCGCAGCTGGAGATGTTCATCTCGTTACGTTGTAAATGCTCAGGCTCCAGCCTTGTGAGCGTAGCCGAGGTTTCAACCTCCACAACTCTCGTTGTAAATGCTCAGGTTTAACCTTGTAAGGGCCAGCTGGAGAGATTCATCTTATTACACTATAAATGCTCAGGCTCCGGCCTTGTGAGCGCAACCGAGGTTTCAACCTCCATAACTCTCGCTGTAAATGCTCAGGTTTAACCTTGTGAGTGCAGCTGGAGAGGTTCATCTCATTACGCTGTAAATGCTCAGGCTCCGGCCTTGTGAGAGCAGCCGAGGTTTTAACCTCCACAACTCTAGCTGTAAATGCTCAGGTTTAACCTTGTGAGCGTAGCTGGAGAGGTTCATCTCGTTACGCTGTAAATGCTCAGGCTCCGACCTTGTGAGCGTAACCGAGGTTTCAACCTCCACAACTCTCGCTATAAATGCTCAGGTTTAACCTTGTGAACGCAGCTGGAGAGATTCATCTCATTACGCTGTAAATACTCAGGCTCCGGCCTTGTGAGCGCAGCTGAGATTTCAACCTCCACAACTCTCGCTGTAAATGCTCAGGTTTAACCTTGTGAGCGCAGCTGGAGAGGTTCATCTCATTACGCTATAAATGCTCAGGCTCCGACCTTGTGAGCGCAGCCAAGGTTTCAACCTCTACAACTCTCGCTGTAAATGCTCAGTTTTAATCTTGTAAGTGCAGTTGGAGAGGATCACCGTACTGTATAACTTAGGTATCGATCTTCTAAGCGCAACCATTCATCAACTCCGACAGTGGTCAGAAAAACACGTTAACAACCCGTTTATTCTCCGTTTGGTTTCTTCTCTTCCTCAGCGCACTTCTCATTATCTATATTGCCTTATATTGTGTATGTGCATATATTGGATGCGTCACAACCACGTGATAGCACGAGAGCAGGACTACTTATTCATCATTTGGGTCAATTTCTGTAAGCAAGTCAATTGGCCTGCTACTCCTAAATCTGGTGGTACCTGTTCAACAGCGGAGGTCAGGTTATCTACCCATCTTCTGGGATTATTTTCTGCCCCCCAGGTTATTATTCGTATTAAGGGCCATCTGCTGAAAAAAAAAAACATTCGCAACCCGAAGTATAACCTTCCTTATTGTACCTCCCCAAAGGTACATACAAGGGCGATTAGCCCCTTTATTATTCTTATTTGTTGTTTATCTTGCAGGATATACCTGTTCGTAATCTACTCTGATTACACATATATATGAAGATAAGAAAGCAACAGAGTAAATTGAAGGAAATCCCACTGAGATAGCAATAAATCAATAATTACAAAGCATTCTAGAAATAAAGAAAAATAGTGACTACAACGATATCGATGTTCAAAGATAAGCCTTATTGGCAGCAAAGGAAAATGTTAAAATTATTTATCCGGAGGGGCTTTCGAAGAGCTGGCAGGAGTGTCCTTCGGATCTTTCTGGCTGGGGGTTCCTTGAAAAGACGAACTTTGTCCTCCGCTCGGAACTGACTCGTGAGGAACTGAGGAGGGACCACCCTGGCTGGGGGTTCCTTGAAAAGATGAACTTTGCCCCCCATCCTTTGCCAATCCTTGAGTAGCTGAGGAGGAACCACCCTGGGTTGATGGAACGCAGACTTGAGCGGATGAAGACTCAGAACCCTTCTTCAAAGCTAGAGGAATTGTCCCCTTCTGAGCAACTTGTGCGGCCTTTATTTGGGCATCTCTGGCAGCACGAACCGCGTACTTCTTCACTTCCTCCACTGCTTCCTTCCCAAAGAATGAGAAATCTAGCTCAGGATGATGTAGCCACAAGGTGTACAGGAATTTGCTGCTCG
Source organism: Dimocarpus longan (assembly GCA_022984855.1). Lineage (NCBI taxonomy): Eukaryota > Viridiplantae > Streptophyta > Magnoliopsida > Sapindales > Sapindaceae > Dimocarpus > Dimocarpus longan. The sequence continues at coordinate 5,304,055 of CM041026.1, forward strand.
TCTTATCGGTTGCCTCTTTCCAAGCTTGTTTGGCCCAGATTTTCGACTTGCGATATGCCTCCCGTATCTGAGCAAGCTTATCCCTCACCACGGTCAAGTCCTTCAGCGTCATCTCATTATTTTTCTTGGCATCATCAACCCGTTTCTTCTGAAGGATGGCCTCGCGGGTGATCTTGTCTACGTCCTCGGTGGCTTTCGCGAGCGAGGAGGAAGCAGCAAACCAAAGCTTCTTCTCATTCTCTGCGGTCTTCTCCACATCCTTAAGTTTCTGCTCAAACTCGCGAATAGTTTTCTTATCAGCCTTATACTCCTCCCTGAATTTTTTGTTCTCCGCCCCCAGATTTTTGTTCGCTTCCTCAAGTGAAGCCTTTTCTCCTACCAGGTCGGGGAAGTCCCGACGTATCTTCATCATGGCCAGCGAAGCCTGAAAGGAGAGCATGTAAGCAGTACGCATGAGCATTAAATACAAATACAAGGTAGGAAATATGACTTACAAGCACGTTGCAACGAGCGGCATAATCAACCAATTGGTCGTCGCGGATATGCTTCTGATAGACATCCGGCTTGTCAGGTCCCAGTAATGCTAGCAGTCGGTCCAGCAAGTCGTCGAAGTATTCCCCTGCATTAGCCTCAGGGGTTGGTCCTCCATCAGTTCCTCCTGTCATGGTCGCTTTGCCCTTGTCTTTGGATCTCAGACACTTAGCAAGGGGCTCCATGGTCTCCTCGTCCTCACCTTCGGCCTCTAAGGGCCTAGTCGACTCATCCTTAGAAGTTGAAATTCCCTTCTCGGCGGTACCCTTTGGTTGAGGTATCTGTTTCACGACCTTCTTCGCCATACTTTTATACTTCATTGTCGGCCTCTTAGTGGACGGATCGACCATTATGTCCAGAAGATCTGCAGCCTGCGTTGGGGGCTCCTTCGAACCCGTTATCTCCACCTCGGGCTCTCCTGTTTCAGCTGTTGGCGAGGACGGGGGAGAGGTAATTTCAAGGTTTACCATTGTTTTGGTTTTCTTGGGGACTGGAGCAGAAGTGTCTTCTCCGAGTCCTGTAAAGACATATTTAACTTCCCGACCCTTTCGTACTCCAACTTCTAGGGCCAATTTCAGAGGTATGGTTTCAGCTCCAAGTGCGAGCCCGTATCTCCCCAGAAAAAAGTTGGATGGAAGGTAATCGTCCTCGGAGTCCTTCACCTCGACGAACCTTTTAAGCTCCTTTGTTTCCTCATCTGAAAGGTTAACTGATCCCTTGATGAAAGCTGCATACAGGGAGAGAAAATGTCAGTAATAATGGGGCATGAGGATGTGTGTGTACGCGCTCCAGCAGCGAGCAAAAATGTGCTCACCAGGATTGTCGTTAAAGCCAAAATTTACAAGTTTCAGTAGGGACAAATAGGAAGCGTAAAACCATCGGGACTTATAATCCCCTACGTTTGATTTGCCAACCTTCTGTGGCAGAAATGCCTTATAGGGGGAATTACAAGTGGTTATGTAATAGATACCATCTCGTTTTATGGCGTGAGGACTGGTAATGGACTTAAAGAAGAAAAGGCTCTGGATTATATTCGAAGTTGGTGGCGGAAGGCCGTTTTTGAGAAAGATGTAGGCTAGGGTGGTTATTTGGGCATAAGAGTTTGGTGTCAGCTGGAAGGGGGCTAGTTCCAAGTCATTCAGCAGATTAACCAAGTATGAGGGAACCGGGAACCTAAACCCAGATTTCACATGTTGGCGGCTGATCGCTATGAACACGTCAAGAGGATCAGTCGCATGGTCGCGGTTAGCAGGAACCATGACACGACACCCGGAAGGGAAATGTTATGCCTCGGCCACGGTCTTAAGCTCATCAAGGGTCATCTGGGAGTCATGTTGATAGAAGGTCTGATAAGCAAAGGTCTCCCCTCGCCTAGAGGAACTCGACGCATCCCCACTGCCCTGAGCGGTTGCGCTCGAAGAGTCCCCGTCATGTTAAGAAAACCCCCCCCCCCCCCCCATCAAAGCTTTCTTCACTAGACATGACTCGACGGTATCGGAGTCCATGACTTGACATTTACAAAAGAAACAGTCAGTTAGGCCGCTGACAGCCAACCAGACTCAAAGAACAAAAGAAGCCTAAGTCTGCTAAGCCTAAGCGTCAAGCCGTGCACCTAAGAAGCCATAAAGGAGGAGATAAGGGCCTCATTCAGTAAATTTTCCCCCCAGGATTGAGGAAAGAAAGGAAAAGAAGCGAGTAAATTACCTCATACTATTACCGGACTCTACCGGACCAGAGGCAATACGGAAACTATCCGCCCCAACTGGTCCAGACTCTCAGGAAAGCAAGTATTACGCAGGGAATAAAAAACAGCAATAACGAAAACGATATGAGCAGGGAGCAAAAGTCTTACCTTAAATGTGGTGGTAACCGGTAGTTGCGAACGAAGACTGTTGAATGGAAATGAAAAATCGAAGTGGAGAAAGAAAGTGATGAAGGTGTCTGTGATTCTTGAAAATGTCGGAAGAAGAAGAAAGTGAGGCTTCATTGCTCTTTTTAAAAATAATTGAGCCTCAGCCGTTAGATCAAGACAGCTATGTAACCGTCCCCAATCTGACGACGTGGCGTGATTCCCAGAATTTTGTCATCATGCAGCGTGTCACTTGAGAGACGTGCATTAAATGTGCACGGCGCATGGTGTGACCCGTAACCGTTGTCTGGGGAAGCTCCACGTGGCCTGGCAATAAAGTGGAATTCAAAAGGTACTGTAACCGCCTCCATTTTGTAACTGTTCCTGCCTAATCTGCTCGCCTTGGAATCTATGGCTCCTGGTCCTCTTTAAAGCACCAAGAGCCAAGGGGCTTAATGTTATGGGTAATTTAGCGATCAGAATAATCAAGCCCAGAAAGATCTACAGTTCAGACCCAGTGGCTCAAAGGCCCAATAATCCGTCATCTCTCCCAATCTGCCTTCCTGACGGAAGGCCCTTTTGTGATCGCTCGTCGCGACCGTTTATCGCTTACGCTCAGCTTGACCGTTGATTCTGACCGCAGGCGTGAATTTTGAACGCTGGCTCTGACCGCTATCTCCATCCGTCATTCTGACCGTCAGTCTATCCGTCAGTTCTGTTCGTTCAGTTTGACCGCTGGCCGTGTCCGCTAGGCCTGCTCGCCAGATTATCCGCCATAATTGACCGTCTGGCTATTCGTCGATTTTATCCGTGCAAGATATCTGCCAAGAGGAACCATCCATCAGAAATGTTCAACAAGTCCTCCTTACCTAAGATGATTCGACTAAACTAATCACCAATCTTTAAGCATGGCCGTATACCGGTTCCTTCACTCGCGATATTGCCCGCCTCACTGTCATGACCAGCTGCAGACGTGTTGACTCGTAATCCGCCTCCTCGACTCTTCAAATAGCCAGACTTATCAGAGACTTATTTATTCTTCTAACTGACTTGGTATTTCGTCTGGTGGAAGATCCATCCCCGCCTTGTTCCTAAGAGTCCCAAGTCAGTAGAAGTCAAAAGTGTCATGCAGAGTACAGTTCTAAAGCGTGTCATGCACGCTATATCAACCAGAAGCTGTGATCAATATCTCGATAGCCCATCATTACATATCCAAACCAATCACCAGAAATCTCCCTTGGATAGACCTCAGATGCGACGGATTCGGCCATATTAAATGTATATTCGACCGCATTTATTGCACTGTCAACCGCATTAACTGAGGTCCCGGCGCATTAAATGTTGTCCATCATTGTAACTGTAGTTAACTGTTTACTTTTGTTTTATTCTGTTTTACTGTAGCCTGTCCCCTTTTTCTATAAATAGGGAACGATTTTCATTGTAAAATGATCCCCAATTCTGAGTGTCGTTACTTTGCCAAAATCGTGAGAGAGTGAACAGTGGACGTAGGCATCTTTTTGGGCTGAACCACTCTAAAAATCCTTCGTGTCTCTTCTCCTCGCCTCTGATCTCTCCTTCTCATTCTTACTGCTTTGCATGCATTCCATTGACCATCCGAAACTGCAGCTTGAGTCCGAAAATAACCTCGTTGACTAAGGAAACCATTTTTCGACGTTAACATATTGTGATAGTGGAATACTTCAAGTAAGCATACCATATTTTTATCTTAATTAGCATCATAATTGATCATTTTAGACAAAAAATATTTACTTCACATACTTTTATTGAATTATGTTATGATTATCAATGTGTTAATTAATTAGGTCATGTTAAATGAACAGTTAAATATTCGTACCAAGATAAGGCATTGTGTTATTATTATTATCATCATTATTAAATATGAAAAGGTTGTGTTGTTAAAGACGTTGAATAAAAAATAATTCCAAAAACCTATATAAGGTTCTTTAAGATTAAACACTAATAACTGTTTGGAGAATTATAAAAGCCCCTTTTAGTTTACATTGTTCTCCAAAGTCTCCCTTTTGTTTCAATTTTCTCCAAAATCCTCCTCTAGTATGTGTTACTCTCTTAACTTTTGTTGTCATTAGTAGTTTGTTAGTAAATAGCCAAAAATAGAAGGGTAAATAGGTAAAGTACCAAAAATCTAATATTATTAAAATTACCTACTTTCCCTTTCTTTAGTGTTGATTTTTTTTTTTTTTTTTTTTTTGCCAAATTTTAATTGTGTTGATTTAGGATGGTGTTTAGGTATTGGGTGGTGGTGTTCAGGGGGGCTCAACACCCTGCAATTTCCTTTCAACAAAGATGGTAGACGTCGAAATTAAAGAAGCTAGAGATGTCCTTTTGCCTTTATAATATTTTTCTTCATTTTTTAACTTTTAAATTTTAATATTTTGTTATTTTATATGTATATTGACAGTGGAGCAATCTTTTCCAATTTATGTTGAAAGGTAAAGAGGACTTTTTCATTCTCATGTTAGAAAGAACTTAATATAAGAGTGATGTTGTTGACAATCTATTAAATATCCAGAGGGACTCCAATTTAGTAGTTTTCATTAATGGTAAATTTATCTTTAATTAAAATTATAATTAAAACAGAAAATTCTAAAGACACTCACACACAAATCTTTGAAATACATATCATCTTATCCCTTAGTTAAATAATAAAATATATGAAAAATTATGGGTGCTGGGAAAAATATTTTGAGTGGCAACGGAGTCATCCTTTTATAGACACAAAACCCTAACTTATCTTTTTTTTTTCAACATTTTTTATGCTCTACTTGGTTAGGAAGTGATGGTAAATATTATGATGTCACTCAAAACAAAACAATGACTGAAAAATAAATTCTAAACCAACAATCTTTAAGTTTTATCTTTTAAGATAAAATAAAACATCATTGAAATGGCTTTATTATTATTATTATTATTATTATTTTAAAGAGAATACAATGTCTTATAAATAAAAAATAAAGTTTTTCAAACAAGTGTTTTCCAATTTATTCTTTTTTTTAATAAAAAAAATTGTTTATAAAATTAAGTCTGAAAAGATTAAAAAAAAAAAAAAGGTATTTTACAACAAAATAAGTCTTTTTAAAAATTGTATTACTTTAGTGTAAAAAGTTAAAAAGAAAAACGAATTGTAAGGAAAAAAATCTCTAATATAAGGGGAAAATGGGGGGGGAAATGACGGTGAATTTTGTAGAATAACAAAACTACAACGGAGATTTTGATTATTTATCTTAGTTTTAAACATAAATGTTTTGTATTAATGCGATTACATTGTGGGTGTGTTGTGACATGAATAATAAAATTCAAAATTCGTCTTTGAAAAATGTCATAAGAAAAAAAAAAAAGTCGTTGAAAACTTATATCTAATTGTATTAAAAGTTTGGTGCACTTAGAAAGCCATCGGGAAAATTTTCTGTAAACAATTATAAGTCATAAATCACAATAATGTAATTAAAATATTAAATAATTTTATTTCTCTTTTTATTTTTCTATTTATTATTTTGGTGAGGAAGTTTTCTGCTATTTATTTATTGATTATCCTTTATGATTTATTTATCTAAATCAAAAGGTAATATGTGTATATATATACTATAATTAGATATATTTGATTTTAAAAAATAAGGATTAATCAGTTAAATTAATCTATTACATTATCTTTTCTAAAACAAATTTTTTCTCTTATTCAATTTAAATATGTTGAATTTAATTGGTTAATCCTTACATTATTTTAAAAGTATTACATATATATAGTGTTTTTAAAATTAAAACTCCCTAAATTTTTTAAAACAGTCAAATTTAATATAATGAATAAATTTAATTAGTTTTCTTTTTAATTTTTTAAAATGAGAGAATTCTTATTTTAAAAAGACTACATATATATATATATATTTTTTGGCATCCAACGTGGATTTCAGTGAGTGGGTTTGGTACCTAAAGCATATACTCTTGTCTATAATGTATACACAGTAGTGACGTCTAATAATGGGGTCTTATCTACTACTCGGGAGGATAATAACAGCAAATAGCTGTCCTAAATAGACTATAGTCACCATTGGTGCGATTTTTTTTATTGATTAGGCTCCATCCATTTACCCAGTCTAAATTGATAACTTGTGCTATTCAGTTTTTGCCAAAAATATTCATAATGCATAACATTGAAATTCCTCAAAATCAATTACTTTCTCTACTTAATTTCAGACATTTTAAATGGAAAAAAAAAAAAGAATAAATTACATAACATTTTCATGAGGTTTGTTTAAAAATAGATGAAAACATAGTTATTATTTTATTGTACAAAACTTTTATGCTTATTGTTGACTTTTGTTAACGTTAACTAAGTGAGTAGCATTTTGGTCCTCTCTCTCGGGATCAATAGGGTTAATGGAAGATGATGTCAGCGTCTGACATTAAATGAAATAAAATAATAAAAAATCAAATCAATAAAAATTAAAGATTACGTCTCTCCCTCTCTCTCTCATCTCACCCACTCACCATCATCAGTCAACCTCATCACCTCCCAACCACCATTAAAACTCTCCGTCTCTCTCTCTTCCCTCTCTTCCTCCAGTTCATTCGTCTTCGCCAACGCACAACTCTAGCTTCTCTCTCTTCTCTCTTCACCGTCACATAGATCTAGCTTCCAGTTCCTCAAATTTGTCCAACTCCACCAATTGTACAGCGATAGCATCATGTCCACCGCATAAAACCCTCGGTGAGTCACCGTGCACGATCAGCACTTGGCCTCGCTCAACGACCTGGGCTCGAAATCGTAAACCGATATTGAAGGAAGCCATACACAGTCCATCACGATGAAGAACAAGAGATGTCTCCTCTGGTAGGGCACTTCTGCTCCACTGTCTCTGCTGGTAAGACGCCTTGTCTAGTTGCATTTAAGTTTTTGATTTATTTTTTAATTGTGTTTAGTTGCAGAGAGGGTTCATGAGAATAAGATTTTGATGATAATGGCGAATGATAAGAAATCTTTGAGATGGAAGAATAGAACTAATAAATTGATGAAGATTTGTTACATTTTGATAAAGGGAATGTAAAATTTTAATGAAGATTTGTTATTCATAAAAATATATGAGTTGAACTGTGTTACACAAATATGGGTGCATTTTTTTGTAAACGTTGATGACTTTGGTTTTGGTCTTGGTTGTGTACTTGTGTTGATGGTTTGGTTTGATTAATTAGTGATAAAGTTGTTCTGTTTTATTATCATTTTTTTTTTAATTTTATTTATAGATAATTGGGTAACTTTATATTGTTTAGGGTATTTTAGACTTTCACTCAAATACTTTTATTAATCATTAAAGTTGACAAAAGTTAAAGTTAAGTACAGGGATTCTGTATAATAAAATTATAATTATATTTTCATTTGTTGTTGGACAAATCTGGAGAGAATATCGTGCGATTCACTCAAAAAAATATATATATATTGGAGTTATTTTCATCTATAAAATCAATTGGTGCAGCAACCTTGACAGCTATTTCAAAAAAAAAAAATGAAAAGAAAAGAAAAAGAAAAATCCCTTTACAGCTATAACCCATAAGTTTGCAAATGAAAGCCTCACGACAAGCCATTCTGCAGAGGATGACACTGACAAAGACAAAGACAGAAAATTTAAATTCAGGGGTGCGAACGGATATACCAGATCACCCGTATCTGTCGACGTATTAAAAATGTGTCGTACATATATTTTTCATTAAAAAACTGCTTTTAATATACTAATTTCAGTTTGAATTTATGCATGTCATATTTAAATATTTATAAACGTATGAAAAATGTAATACATCCAGCTCAAAAGTATTTTATTAATCACTACAATTAAATCGAACTCCAATAATCATAAGTTTATCAAGAAATGTAAAGATTTAACATCACTCATACCACCTCAAAATATACTCCCATAACATTAAGAAAAATTCACTCTCAACGTATAAAGAGAAAACTCTTATGCATATGTAAATATATATGATGAAACTCGAATTCTTGTTAAGAATGTGAAATAAAAATATACTGTCTACTTGAACTATAAATGAATATATAACGTTAGAGTATTTATTGCGGTGGTCCAAAAAGCAACATGTTTTATAAAGGTCATATAACAAGAGGTGTAGATTGCTAGACATGTTATTTCCAGAGAGAATTGATAAGAAAACCACATTATCATTCCTACATTTTTTTTTCTGATGTCTATTTCATGATTTATATTATAAAATTTTGCATTCAATCACTTCATCTTATGTGATAATAAGTCCAAAAGTAAACAGACAAAACATATTTGTTACCAGTATTTTTTATTACCAATTTGATAGTGTTATATATATATATATAATGGATTTAGGGTAATTTTTTAGTACAATATTAACTATCATATGTCTACGCCATCCATACAAAATTTAATTTATTTTGTTTTGTATGAATCTAAGAAAACTGAACTACACTGGGAAAAATATTGAAAATGTTTCGAAACAGGTAGGATATTTTCCAATTTTTCCATGTTTCTATAATTTTTTAATGTCTTCTAATAATACTGAAAAAAATACTCACCGAACCTTAAATTTTTCAAAAATTTTTTTATATCTATATTTCAATTTTACTTTCATCCGTGCAAAAATTGGAACAATTCATTAAATGTCATCAAATTATATATGGTACAAACATAAGAAAATTGGTATATACACGTACACACATGTGTATATGTAGTATCTTCCTTTTAGTAAGGATATCCCGAAACTTTTAATTCAGGATAGCTTATTACAGTCATTTAATTTTAGTAGTTTCACTATCGTGATAAGATCCATTAAAAATAAATGGTTGTAGTTCCTATATATATATATATATATATATATGTAGTAAAGTTATAGTGTGATTTTGAATGTTACAGAATTAATTCCTGCACAAAAAAATATACAACATTAAAATTTTTCTTACTTACAATTACACATATATTAGTGCTATTTACTTGCTCCCCTTTGAAGTACTAAAAGGTGCAAATGGAATGGCCAAAATGAAGCTAGTGGCAGACAGAGAGAGTAACAGTAAACAGAGGAGAAAATTGATGATGCCCAAGCTTGTTAATGGCAATACCTGGGCAAGCACTTTATGCTTGTGAACTGAACACCAACCACGCAAGATGGCATTTTCTTTCGTGCTCGTGATGTGATGAATTTAGGCCCTATATGTGTCATTGTTGGATAAATTGTCTCGTCAATCTCCCATCAAGAAAAATATAAATAAAAGAAAGACAGAATAATACTGTATTCTTTAAAAATTTATCAAAAAATTTAATAAATAATATAACGAGTTAATTTATAATAATTTTATAATAATATATTAATAATTTAATAATTATATTTAAGTTTATCATATCATTTAAATATGAATTTGAATAAATATTCTGATTACATACGTTAATATACGGAGACTATTCTACCGAATGGATAAATATGGCATCTATTAATAAATATCAACCGACTTCTGATGCCACTGAACTTCATATAGCAGCTCAACCTTTTAATGGAAATTACTCAAAAGAACTATATTCTCCTCATCTATTGTGCTTTTTGTACTTCATAGGCAGGTGTACACTCTTTAAACTGCATAATAGGAATATTACAATAGTCAAAGATAATGGACTTCTTGGTGGTTTCTGAGATCAGTAATTGTTTGCAAATGCAGTCTAAACTTCCCAATGCATAAGCATACAACTGAACTGAAAATTGTCCAAATGGAATGCTTTCCAATAAGCTTTGAAATGGTCTAGTTTCCACAAAGCTGCGACAGCTTTAAATATGTTAAAATTTCCCCACCCCATCACATAATAAAAAAATAACATAAAAACACAGAGAGAAGTATTATATGTAGTAGTGGTCCCGGAGAAAGAGGAAATTTAAATTTCAAAGGAGAGGACAGCCAGAGAAAGGGTGAAGAGAAAAAACAAAATACAAAGAAAGAAGGAAAGTCATGATTTATCATCAAATGCGTGCAAAGAAGAATTTCAAAGAAGGAAAATAAGAAATGATGCTCTACTAGTAGGTTTGAGCATAGTAAATCCCGCTCTTTGTGTTAATGTTCATAAAGGTGTAGGCAAACATCTCCCGATATCTAAGAAAAATCATCCTATTTGTACTATTAAAGTCTCGTTTAGACTTATCTCGGTAATCCTTTAACTTTGAAAAGGTGTTACTAAACCTCAAAAAAAGAAAGGTAGTTGATAATCAAACACTAGCAAGCAGAACGTAATGACAATCGAATCTACTGAGCAGAAAGTTTTCTTTAAAACTCTTCTGCTATTCACTTAATGATTCCTGTACATAAACCGTTATAACAAATAAGGGTCTCTCACTTTCTGGAAACACATATAAGAAGGAAGAAAAGAGCAGTAAAATAAATTCATGTATAAGAATGATCTCCCAGGTGAGTAAAATGATGCATCATTAATTTCTCACGGGGCATCAAATAGGCGAAAATGACTGATTGGATCAAACCAACATTAACTAGTATGTTAAAGAATATCAGATCCGCGAACGAAAAACACTGTCGTGCAGAAGACCCTTGATTCTTTTCAGACATCGGCTAAATGATATAGCCTTTCAACTCAATCTAAAAGAGACAAACTCATGACATGGAAGAGGCATGGCATTTGATTTCTGAAAAAGAGATTTGGCATGAGAAGGATGTACAACCTTCTCAAACAAAATGAACCTGCTATAAGAACAAACAGTGCCATTTTCAGCCAAATGCTCAGTGTCTATATGACTTCCATGTCAATTATTCTCTGAAACTTCGCCATCTTTTCGCGTTTCAAAACTGACCTAGAGTTTCGTATCTCCTCTTTTACTCGGGCACAAGCCACACAACTTTTGGTTTCTCATGCCAAGGTAGTATTACAGTATCACACCGAAATCCCAATTAGTTAACTATCTTCAAGTAATCTATTAAGGTAGAGCATCAAGTAAATATCACTCAAACAAAATGAACACGTTTGATGCTAGCACAACCAAATCAGATAAATCTACAAGAGGTTAATAGCTTTCAATACCAGACAAATAGCAGATCCAGTCAGTTTAGTTAGATATGAAGATATTGATTTAAGCAGAATCCTTAATGGAACATCTACAGTCTTCTCGTTTTTATCAAAATGCGTTTGTTGCTAACCACTACTAAATAGAAGTAGAAGGTGAGTGACTGAAGCACATTTTGATCCAACCAAATGCTCCATCAGCCACTTTTTCACTTTGCTATATTCCAATGCATTGAAAGATCAGACAAGGTTGCCAGCAACATAACCATCAAACCATTTTGGTAAAGGTTTCAAATACAATAGATGAAACTGACTGAGAAGCTTGTAAGTAGGGTAGTAAATGCAGTAACCCAAAAGAAAAAACTAGTCATTGTCAAACCAAATGAAAAGTAATTACTGAATCTCCTGGATCATAAAATAAATTGAAAAGTTTGATAGATGTGCCAAGAGAAAAAACATCAATGGTTTCACTTTCGTTTGCATTGATCCACACTTCAAAAAGATAAACAGAGAACAATGAATATGGATTTGGGAAAAGGGCCTAGTAACCAACTATCATGGTAGATGTCTAATCTTCAAAAAGTTATCTGTTTGTGGCTCTGTAAGCAAAATTTGTTGCTCAAGCCAAAAAACCAAATTGAATTGCTTTCCATCTCCTTGGTTCATGATATATTCCTATAAGATTGTATTCATGGACAAATCTAACATGTGACAGAAGGAATGAGCATGCAAAGCAAAAACTTTCAATTTTGGGCATAGGTAGATTAAGAAGAGGGAACTGTTCAAATGGATACAGATTCGTATTCTCTCACAAGATATTGTATCTCAGTCAATGCTAACAACAAACAATAAATTGCCAATAATCTAAATATCAATTGCATATCCTAATTATCTAATGAGGTAGATGTATGATATAAAACCATACACATGTAAATATAACAGTTGCATCAATATGCTTGTGCGTCTCTTTCAATTTTAAAATTCATCACCAATAGAAAGGAAAAAAAAATAAAAAATACTGATTAAGTGCTTGAACTCAAGCACACAGAAAAGCTACTCCAATAGCACACAAATCGTAAAAATCATTGCAGATAATCATCATAAAAGAACTTCAACAGAACAGATTTCTTTAAGCCTCAAACGTCATTTCGATCTCCCTCAATGGATTGTCATGCAGAGTCAACACTTCAATCAATTCACAAGCACAACAAATCTCCTAACGAACCAAAAGCACATAGAAACTTTCATGGTTCAAAGTTGCAGACATATAACCAAGAACACAAAACCATCCAACTTCATAGTGACAGGGAAGACACACAACTTTTCACTCTCCTACCATGCTCAATCACTACCTACATACTTAATCACATATTTCACAGCACTGAAACACCAATCAAGAGGGAAAGTAAAACATATATACATAAACAAAACCAGCATCTATTCTCGCAACTTTAGGTAAAATCACATCCAACAGACAAATTCAACAAGCCATGACCGCAAAAAGCACGTAGAAACTTTCATGGTTGAAAGTTGCAGACATATAACCAAGAACACAAAACCATCCAACTTCATAGTGACAGGAAAGACACACAACTTTTCACTCTCCTACCGTGCTCAATCGCTACCTGCATACTTAATCACATATTTCACAGCACTGAAACACCAATCAAGAAGATCAAGAATAACATATATACATAAACAAAACCAGCATCTATTCTCCCAACTTTAGCAACAATCACATCCAACAGACAAACTCAACAAGCCACGACCGCAAACAATGAAACGAACAATTCAGTATCCAAAACACAGAGCTAAAAGAAACAAATCATCATAAAATAAAATACATCAATATAAATAAATGAAATTAAAATATTCTTATATTCCCCACTATAATAAGTGTCTATAACCAACTGTATTTATATATATATATATATATATATATATATATAATATCCCTTACAAACTTATTGCCATGATTGATTTTATTTAAGGACAACAACAAAGCATGGTTTCCATTTGAAACAAACTAACCAGAGAAGCGAAAAAGCTAACACCTCTCTTCCTTATGACTAAATCCTGTATAGCATTTTGCTCTTTTGCTTTATCCTCCTCCCTATCTAATCCACCTGCTATTTCTTGATCTTTCTCTGCTTCTTGGGTCCCGGAACCTCCAATCTGCCCACAGAGCATCCACATCTAGCTCGAAAAATGAGCACTGCACGTCCATTAGGTGGCGCCATCTTCCTCAGCTCAGCCTCCAGCTCTCTATGGTGATCACGGGGCAATTCGAACAAACCCCTCTTCACACCACCACCACCACCACCACCACCTCCTCCACAACCACCACCAGCTCCACCTCCACCAGCTCCATCCTTCAATGAAGGAGTAGAATTCTTCACACACTCCTCAGTCTCCAACTGGATATCAAACTCAGCAGCCTTCCTCAGGCCTTTGCAATTGGGATTCCCACATTTCCTCGTCGTGCAAAGCACCACAATCCACGCAGCCACCACCACACAACACACACTCACCGCTATGGATCCGTACACAACCGGGTTTCGAACCACTTCCATCTTCATCAAGTGCAAAACCGCGCCAGACAACTCAACCGATTTCACTGAAACCACCTTCAAATAAGGGAATAACAGGAACCCACAAGCGAAAATCACAGCAATCAACAACACAACATCCACCGCAGCTGATGCTGACCTCGTCGACGACCGATCACAGCAAGAAGATGGACTCTTGACACAATTCAGCGAACTGGATGGCGACCTTTTGTTGTTGTTGTTCCTGTGCAAGTGATTGGTCTGCCTTGGATTGGCCATGGTGGTGGAGCTCTGTTGGTGATGGTCAATGGAGTTGCAGACCGAGATTGAGTTATGCACATAGACCATCTCAATTCAAGATTCTGATGCAAACCCAGATGATTGTTTGCCAAAACAGATCGACCCAGAAGATCAAAACACACAACAAAGAATGAGAATCTGTCGGTGGCAGGACAGACAGATCAAGCTCGAAAACAGAGATTCATTTCTGTGTGAATAAAAAAAAAAATCTGGTTTTCGTTGATGGGATTGGTTTATATAGGAAAAGAGTTGAGAGGGTCGCACACGCTACAGAGAAATGGAACGCTAGTCGATGATGATGATGACGACATGATGTGCAGGGGAGCTTTTACGTGGGCTGGTTATGGTGTTTGTTTGTGTTGTGGCGGTGAATTTGATGGATCGGGTTTTGATGATGTATTTGTGGGTTTACATAGAGCTAACGTGAAAAGGTCCAATGATTTTTGAATGATTTCGTGGGGGGCAATCTGCGGGCCTTTTGTTTGGCCCACCATATATATATATATATATGCGCACATTTTAAAATGTATTCGGTGTATAAATAGACTTGACAAAAACAAATGTAATTGTATTATAAAATATATTATTATAATTTATTATATATGATTATAACTAAATATGTGTAATTATAATTAATAAATGTGATCATATGTACTAATTGCAATCACATATATTTAATTGTGCTCAGATATAATAAATTACAATTATAAATTTTAAAATATAAGTATTTTTTTTTTTTTGTAAAGTATATACATACACTCGATGCATAAAATATGATCATATATATATATATATATATATGTATGTATTCGGATTGGTATGATCGATGTTCACTGGTGTGGGATCTCGAATTTTAAATTTTATTAAAATGTGGATATTGGAGTTATAAATATTTTATTATAATTTTAATGTTACTCGACTTTTTTTTTATTATTATTTTTGAGTGATATAATAGTTGGGTTAGGGTTTTGTTTGGATTTAATAAAATCAAGTGTTACAAAGAAAGTTGGATGGTTACTACAATAATGTACGAAAAAAAAGGGTTAGATTAGGATTTTATCAGGAACTAACAAGATCAAGCATTTGTTGGAATTGGTTGGGGCAAACATTACATGTACTGTCTTAAAATCTTCTCCTGCAAGTGAAAAATCTCCACATGCATGTTAGTAAATGAGTATTGGAAACTACATACTACATGGGCTAAAAAAATAAGTGAAATAAAAAAGAGAATTGTTCAAATTTAAAGGGGTTTACTCAATTTGGAATTCATTAAAATTTAAAACATTTTAAAAATTTGAGTATATTCAATTTAAAATTGAATGAATTCTATTGAAATATAAGTGTATTCAATTCGAATTTATAAAGAATCCAATGAAATTTAAGGGTGCATTTGAATACATTTTTAAAGTGACGTTTTTTAAAAGTATTTTGTTGAGGACCCAAATCTAAATCCAACAATAAGCCTATTTCCATCCAATAATACACCACAAATAGAGTAGATTTTGAATCAATTATCTAACTGAAATGAGTAAATTGATCCTTTAAAATTAAGCCAACGAATTGACCCAACTCTAGTTTAAACAAATCCAAATATAAATGGTCGAACAAGCCGAAATATTTAAACTCAAATTACCGAAATAACTTGAATCTAGTCTAAGCAATCATAGTGTTTCTACTAAACAAAGTCGAAAAATAAAGATAAATTACTTGATAAATCTGTAGGGTTATATTGATTCTTCAAGATAATAACCATACCTAAACTCTGAAGTCTTTTCTCTTAAAAAAAAAAAAAAAAAAAACTCTGAAGTCTCATGACTATTTATAGCTTTATAATTTCTTGATAAATGAGATTTCCTCAAAAGATAAAGTAACTGTTGACGTAAAATAATGGTCAACTATTGGTTTGTGAAGCCCAAAACTACAAATCTGTGAAAAATACAAATAAATAAAAAGAGAGGCAAAGAGGAAGAAGAAAAACACACGAGATTTACGTGGTTCGGCCTTAAGAATAGCCTACATCCACGGCACCGACTCTAATGGTGGAGAGGCAGTCCCTGTTATTATTTCTGTTTTGTGTTTACAGTGTGAGAGATCTCGAGAGGGAAGTCCCAATTTACATTGATTTTGATCTCCTATTTATAGAGGAGATATTACAATTTAAATAGGTTTAAGAATCTTACAGATAAGACAAAAAATAATATACATTAATTGAGATAATATCTCATAAGATTATCTCCACCGTATATGTAGTAATTGCCAAGAATGTCGCGATTCGATTTACATGAAAATAGGTAAGTTGACTAATTTCATGAATTGAATTTATTCACCTTCTAGAATGTCAACTGATCAACTCTAGCGAGCACATTGAGCGAACAGATTACTCCAGCGAGCTGACTCTGGCCTGGGCAAGCTGGTAGTCGGGAAATGTCAGCGATCTGATTGTTTGAGCAGAGATCGCGTAAGCTAGTCACGCAGTGTAGTCGAACAAGTTGGTTGTGCAGGATGTCCGAGCAACTTGGGAGCCTGTAATGCTGCAATAAGCTCGTTAAAGCGTGCAGATTTGCTCTTATACAAACTGATTGTCTGAGCTTTGGTCTTAGCTGGATTCTTACTCATCCATCTGCTCGCTCATCGGCTCGTCTATATACTTATTCATGAACTGTGCTTTACTGGGCTGTAAACGTAAGTCTCAAGAACAAATCCACTAAATCAATAATTCTTAGAATGTCAATGACATCAAGGTTGCCACGTTATAGAGCACGAAAATCTCATTCCGAAAACATATTATAATAGACAATCTGATAACCAAGCACAAAGTTATATCTGTTTTTTTGGATTAGTAACTTGGGTCCTTGTCTGTTGGAACGGTTTTAACAGATTATCTTACTGGGTCTTTGGATTTTTACCAGTCCATTTGGGGTAACCTAAAAATACATACAACAGTAACTAACAAGGAAATAGTATCAATCAATTAAGGAAACGGTATCAACTAATTTAAAGAAAACCTAAAAGGGAATAAAATCTAGATTTAAAAGAAAATAATATCAATTCCTAAAAGGAAATGATATCAAATCTTTAAAAGAAAATAATATCTAAACCTAAAATGAAATAATATCTATTCCTAAAAGAAAATAATATTAAATTCTAAAAGAAAATAATAGTTAATCCAAAGGAGAAAAAATATAAAATCCTAAATTTGACAATTTTCTAAATTAACTCTGTGTTGACTTTTCTTTTACCCATGTCTTTTGATAAAAATTCTCTAACATATTTTCAAAAATGAAAAATATGTTTTAAAAATAACGTTTTAAAAAAAAAAGGTAATGTATTTGATAACATTTTTTAAAATACATTTAAAAAACGCAAAATGATAATAGTTGTTTGGTACCATTTTGGAAAAAAAAAATTGAAAATGATAGAAATATAGATTATTTAAATGAAAGTAAGTAAAAAAATATTTAAATAAAATAAAAATAAAAGTAAAACATAAATCTAAAACGAAATCAGGAGATTAGGTTGTCATTTTAGATCAAGATGGTGGTTGAGTTTAGGTTACGTTTTAAGATGAAGATGAGTTTTAAGGTGGCGATTAGGTTGCAATGTAGATGGCGAAAGGGTTGTGGCAAATATGGTGACTGGAGATGGTTGTGTCGACAACTGGTTGCGTCCATCTATGACTAGAGATGGTGGTGGTTGGTGATTGGCTATAGCATATGGCTGGTAACTGGAGATAGTGATCTCCACTTATGGCGACCAGTTATTTCGACAATGGTGGTAGCTTGGCGTGGTTGTTGTAACGATTAGATCTCCATCTATGATTGGTAGGTTCAGTGATGGTTGTGGCTCAACAATGGGTGTTTTGGTTTTTGAGTAAATGAGAGTGAGTGTTTTAGAGCTTTGGATGCCGATTTCTTATTCGATGGCAATTATATTCTTTCGCCTCCAATTGGCATGGTTCATCAACGAATTCAACAAATTGGATTTTTTTTTTTTTCATTTTTTTGTTCAACTATCCAGTTCTCATTGTTTTGAAAAATAACAGAAAACGAAAAGAAAAAAAAAGGTTTTTCACTCCCTCCATTAAATTTTCAAAAACATGTTTTCCATTTCCAAAAATATATTTTTGAAAATGATTACCAAACAAATTTTACAGTTTTTTCATTTTTGAAAATGGAAAACCATTTTTGAAAATGTATCCAAGCAACCACTAAGTGTATTTGAAAAAAAAAAAAAAAAAGTCATTGATTTTACGTATTTTATTTAAGTAATGAATATGGATGAATTTTATAGTGAATTTTATGAAGAAAAAAGTATATAACAAATCTTACTATTGTTTTAAAATTTCATTAGATTTTATAAAAAAATTCTAACAAAATCAATATCAAATCTATAGAATATATGAATTCCACCCAAATCTATCATTAAAAAGAAAAAAAAAATCCACCAAATTCCAATAAATTGTAGATTGAACACATCCTCCTTAAAAGTTTATTTAAGAGTAGGCAAAAAAATCAAGACTGATCTTGCCCGAAAATATTGATTTTTAATTTGACTTCAAGTCGGGTCGATTTTGAATATGAAAACACATTATTTTTTAGTCTCAGATCGATTTTAGATTGTAAAAACTAGCCCATAACCAAAAACCAACTTTTTAAAAAAAAAAAAAATTAAAATATTTAAAAGTATGAAAGTTGAATAAACCCTAAGGACACACTCTTCTCTCACTTTTCACTCACAACCTTAGCTACCACACCTTTCACTTTTACCCTCAACCTCTCGATTCTCAAACTGCCATTGATGGCCTCTTTCTTCTTCTATCTTTTCCCTTATCCTCGACTGCCTTGTCCACTTTCTCCTCCTCTGCTACTCCCATTCCTCGTCTCTCTAACATATGGCCTTTCCTTTGGATCCCTTTCTTCATCTCTCTCTCCAAAGGCCTCTCATTCATCGTCATCGCTAAATTGATGATCCCCTCACACTCTCCCACTGCACCCAACTATCTATCACTATTTGTAGAACAAAATCCAAGTCTTGTCATTGTTCACCATTCATGGCTCGTAGACCCACTCCTGGTGCTACGGTTTGTCCCACTATCCTTCATTACTATCATCATTTGTCCTTCATCACCTACTGATTTCTTTTCCTTGGATGTTGTGTTTGGATTTTTGTTGATGTTAGGTTTGATTTATTATGACTTGTATACGTTTAGTTTAGTTTTGTTATTGTTATTGTTTTTACTTTAGTTTGTGACTTCTTTTCTTCTTCTTGGGTTTGTTATTATTCTTTATTTTCATTGCTACAGTGACTTTGGTTTGATTAGTGTACTGTGTGTTTAAGGCCAAAATCGACATGAACTATTCCAATCAAGTCGATTCATGTCAGTTTCCATTCTTATTCCGGTTCGATTTAATTTTCAATCTTCAAAACCAACCTATATTGGTTTCAAGTCGATTTTGGAGAAAACCAACCCAACCTGACTGTACCCATTTCTAGGTGTATTCAATTAATTATCTATTGGAGTTTGATGGATTTTTTTTTTTTCAATGATAGATTTTGGCAAAATTCATTGACTCTAAAAATTTCATATAGGTTTTATTGGAATTTTTTTTATGAATTCCAATAAAATCTTTAGAAATAGGTCAAGATTTGCGATAGATTTTTTTATTAACAAATTTTATTTTCAAATCCATCAAAATCTATGGAATTACATCATTTATATAAAATCAACAAAGTCAATGACTTTTTGAATATACCTATATTTATTTATTTATTTTTCAAATAGAAGATAGAGGATTTTATTAAAGAAACAAATAGCTTACAAAGTACAGGTGTGATCACTCCTAATTAAACTCCATAAACATGATGGAGCATCCTCTAACCAAATAAAATTACAATCTAAAGATAAAGCCAATTTGGCTAAATGATCAGCTGCAAAAGTAATTGATCTTGGCACAACAGAAATGCCATGAAAACTAGAAGACTCAAGTTGAAATAAAATGTCTTCAATTAACAAACCAACTTCTAAAAAGGGTCTAGTGTTAGGCTTGATAAGACCAATAACTAAAGTTGCATCTAACTCAATTGAAGTAGGAACTAGACCAGCCTCAGAGCATAATTTCAAACCCTTACAAATTACCATAGCCTCAGCTACTTAAGGATCAAATAACCCAGGCTCAACCAAAGTAGCAGATAACATAACGTTACCTTTATGGTTATGCACAATGATTCCCAAACCCACATTTAGTGCATCTTTGGAAACATCAACATTAACATGAATCTTAAAAAAAAAAAACCCTGGTTTTAGGGCTTCATAAGAATTAGCACCTATCTTAACAATGCTATTAGGCTTCACAAAAAGACAAGCTCCTCTAAAATCCACCATATACGAAAGAGCCCAATCATCTACTTGTCCTTCATTTAGCACAAGAAAGTTATGGACAAAAAGATTTCAATGGTACCATATTCTCCATAGAACTATAAAGAGATTCTTGAATTCATAAGAGAGAAGTTGATCCTTAAGAGCCATTAAAAACTCCAAAAAAACTCTACATATTTGCCATATGAATACACCAAAATTTATTTACACATTTAAAAGTCTGAATTAAATACACTTGAATTTATATGGATTTCAACATAATCTAGAAAAAATTTCATTTTAGTTCTCAAGGTTTCTAAAAATATCAAGGTTTTTAGCTCTTTTCATCCCTAATTTTTTCAGAACTCTTCAAAAAATTTCAAATCGTTAATCAATTAACGGTCAATGATAACGTTAGGTCATTTTTAGTAACTTAAATTTAGAGGTATTTTAGATAATTTAACTTGTAAATTCATTATTTTATTAGGATAATCCGATAATTTATGTGAAATTAACAACCATCAAGGGTAAAAATATATTTTTACATATTCTATTAATGTTGACTGTTAGTTGACTAAAAGTTTTAAACATTTTTGAAGAGTTTTTAAAAAGTTAAAGATGAAAATAACTGTTTTCAAAAAAAAATTTTAAAAACCTAATATTTTTCTAAACCTCAGGAACTAACATAAAGTTTCCCTTATAATCTAAACAAATCAGAATTGAATAAACTTAGATTTATATGGATTGTAATAGATTTCATACAAATCTAGATGAAATATATTTAAAATTTGATGGACTCTTAAAAAAACTTAATTGAATATACTAAACTTTTAAAATCCTTCAAATTCCAATAAAATCTTAAATTAAATACACCCCATTATATATTAGATCTAATTTTAAATATTTTGTATTGTTTAAGTTTATATCTAAAATTTATTGCTAAAAGCACTCCCAATGACACTTTTTCTTCATAATTATATATTACATCTACAATAAATAAATAAATTGCATTAATTTTAAAATAAATGGTGTCTAAGGTTTTCAATAAAGTTACGTCACCTTGAAGGCAACCATAAATTGTGAAACCGCGTGATATAAAAGTTGGGAATAAATCTACTCACAAATAGGTCAAATCATACCTAGAATTATAACCCAAAAATCAAAATAAAACTCGAAGAATACATGGGGAATGAAAAAATTTTAAACTAA
Organism: Dimocarpus longan; assembly: GCA_022984855.1. Lineage (NCBI taxonomy): Eukaryota > Viridiplantae > Streptophyta > Magnoliopsida > Sapindales > Sapindaceae > Dimocarpus > Dimocarpus longan. The sequence goes on from CM041026.1 coordinate 5,325,910, forward strand.
ATTGCAATTACGTTACGTTGTTGCCAATCAAATTATTTGTCATTTTTGCTCCAAATCTCCAATGCTGTGAATGCCTTCTCATTTGGGTATTCTCTCACCAAACCATTTTGTTTTTATATAGTATTCTTCCATTTCTTCGTTTTGTACTAGCTTCAGAATTTAGTGTACATCTGCATAAAGCCTATTCACTTTGTATGGTAATGTTTTATTGCGATCTTGTGAGTTGTAACATTCCTAGTAATTACTAGTAGAAATTATCCATGCCTCATAAAGCTTATATTAAATATGTTTGGTATTCAACACCAAACTAATTGACTGTACAAAGTTGTGTATCAAGAAAAACTGTAAATTTTATGAACTAATATCACAAATTTCTTTCAATTTCATAAACCTAACGCCTGAATGTAGATTCCAAAAGGATGGTATTAATAGCATCTATTTCGTTATTTTAACTACGATAATTTCTTATGAGTTTCTTGTAACTTTAAAGACGGTGTAAATTCTTAACACTTTATCCACCCTTAGCTCAAATGGTTGCACAACTCCCCCCGTTACTATAATAGTGGAGGTTTTATTTCACTATGCATGCATATTTTTCCAGGCATATATAGAGAGTTTGGATGTTTCGATTATAAAATTAGATTTACAAACTATACAAATAATGATTAATCTTTGATACGGTATTTAAAAATATAAAAACGTAAACAAATCTCTTACGCCCATGCCAATAAAATATTATACATCCTGAGACCTTTTCCAACTCCAAATTTATAACTAAAAGTACATTAAAAAAAAAAAAAATTGGAACCATTAATTAAAAAATAAAAAGGGGAGAGAGAGTGAAAGAAACAACAAGAAGAAAACAGCCAAGTTTGACAAAGTTTGGTTGAGGAATTCTTTGTCAAAAGTGTCGTCTTCATTATGAAAGATAATGAGCTACCAAGACCGGGAAGAAAATGAAGAAGGTGACGCCGGATTCAACCGAAACCAAGCATGAAGTTTGGCTCATTAAGTCAACCAAATGCGCGACTTGGAAATGCAAATCATCTTGAATTTTGGGCATGAACAACTCCCCACTCAATCGTTCTACGCGTAAACATCCTTTTTTTTCTTTTTTTCTCTTTTAATGACATCGCCTTCTAGATCAAATAATTGTCGAAACCTACCAAAATTAATTATTAATAGTACGGTTCGAATGATTACTCTCATAACTGGGAAGAGGATAATTCCTACCAAAAGAAAATTCACAACTCATACATTTTAAAAGACAATATGAGATTTGAACTCTTAACATCTTTAAGTCTAGATAGATATTCAATCACTTCTATAGTTTTATCAAAGAGTAGTGTGTTATATACGCGTAAACACATTTGTACATGCTCATTAGTGTTTACCACTGTTTTTTGTCCTACTTTTGGTCTTGTGTCTAGTGGTGCTATAATTTAATTCAATTGATAACATGAACACAATTTTTTATTTTACTTCTGTTAAAATGATATCGACCGAATCAGTGATTATATAATCTAACGGATTATTTGTCTCTATAATTGAGTGATAACTACCACACAAAATTTATAAATAAATACGTTTGATAGAACTTGAACTCTCATCATTAAATTCAAAACTATTTGTGCTTGAAGGAGATATATGATAAGGTTATGATCTCCGGTAAAATATAATAAATGTTTTGAACTTTGAATATAAATTTTGGACAAAAATGACAATTAACCGTTTGTTTTGTATTAATTCAAGTTTTAGAATAATGTAGAAAAACTTAAGAGGCGAGAATTTTGAGAATCTATGTAAGAGTGCGATCGTTATCGGAAAATATTATAGTTTCAGAATTTGATAAATTTCTTCCACAATCGATCAATCAATTCATTCTTCCTTTATGTGGAGTATTTATTTAATTATGAAGTTGCATATTCATTTCTAGGGGATTAATTTAATTCTGACAGTTTATGGTTATTATTATTATTATTTTATCAAACTAGACATTTTTTTTAATATATTACCTATGGTATAGCCACTCAAACGTAAGTTATTATCATGTTAAATGAGTGCACATTACCATCATATTATATTGAACACTGATAATTAGACATTTATCTATATCTCCTACTATTTAAGAATAAAGTGAATAAATAGAGAATTAAGAAAATCTCTATACAATTTTATCAAAATCGAAAAACATCATAGGTTAAAAATTTGATAACGTCCTCTCTCCGTTAATCCAAAAAAATCCTTACTTTCCATATGAGAGATTTTATCTATCAAACAAACCCTTTTAGGGGTTTTTGAAATTTTCCTAAATGTAATATGTACAAGAGAGAATCAAATTATATAAGTAAACTAAACTACTATAAATAGTAAGTAGTATGAAAAAGATAAAAATGTGCTAGAATATAAAAGGCAATAGATCCTTAACATGTGAGAAACACCTGATCAATACAATCCATAATAATTTATTTAGATAACTGTTATTTAGCTCAATGTTTATTTCAAAATTCATTTATAGTGATGTGGCAAGTTTGTTATTATTCTCATGGATCATCCGATATTAGTGAGTGAAATGACAATGAGAAAGAAAAATATTAAAGTATAAATATATTTTTTTTGAAATATAATATGATGTAATAAAAAATTTATTGATACAAATAGTTAAAGTCTTAAAGATAAAGCGAAATTTATTGAGACTAAATATTATATGTAGATAAAAAATCAACTTCCATAATGGGAAATTTACTTACACAATTAATAAGGATAGAAAACTCCATATACATATTAGTTGATGTACATGGTAGGATTTAAACTTTATAGTAATCACTTGAACTATAAATAGATGTACAAAGTATGTTTAACTTTAAATTAATTTTTTAAAATAACATGAAACTATGAAAGAAAACTTTTTTAACTATTTGATTGCCATCATCTAATAACTTTTTGTGGGAAGGTGAAGAAAATCAATTAAGATGTGATCATAATTCACAAGCGAAGCCTCGTGAATCATGAGGAATGAAACATAAGTTTCTCATGGCCAGAAATTACAGAAATTGTATTGATTCGTAGAAGTAACATGTATCATGTTGGAAATTCCAGGTTATTAATTAATTAGTCACAAGAATGTGACCACCAGTCTACCACCTCAACTGTTTATTAAACCAAATAATGACATTCAACCAACAAATTTGTTACCTTATCTAGACATTGATTAGATTATTAAATTGCATTGCTTTTCAATAATAACCTGTCAAGTTTAGACTACTTTCAAGTCCTTCATTTTTTTTTAAAATTTTTTATGATTAAGACCGGTCCAAGGTATAATCCGAATCAACAGCGATAGATATTATGATACGATTTGAGAATTAACTCTTAGAAACGAAAACGTCAATCAACAAAGTGTGGGGGGCAACTAACATAAAATGGCAGAAAACTACCACCAACGTTGAGTGATCATGATAAGTGCAACCTTAGCAATCACGCATACCAAAGTCAGCCTGCTTTCAGTGGGGCAATGGGCCTTCCTCGAGTGCCTTCAAGTCACTGGAGGTCTTCTATTCATCAAAAGAAAATGTAAATAACCGATTTTTTTTCTTTTTTATTTTTATAATGTAAATAACCGATTTTTTTTTCTTTTTTTTTTTTTATCTACGTATCACTTGAAATGATTTGAAATTGATCATTACCAGATTGAATAAGTACTTTTTACTACCAAATTATATTAGAGTTTAGAATATAAATGATTCATTTAATTAGGTAAAAATGTCAAAGATGTTCACATAATATTATTATATCTTATGTTAAAATTGGTTTGATTAAATTTTTCGCTTTTCGCATATGGTTCAATTTTTAACTCCTTAAAATTTTCTTTTAGACCTTTCATTTCCAATTCAGGTCAAGAGATTTCTCTCCCTTTTCATCTCATCCTAAAGAATTTCATAAGTTTAGATGCAATCTATGAGAGTTTGTTATATATGAGATTTGTTTTATTTTTTTCAACTATTATAATTTGAGAATTGGAGGACTGAAAGAAACTTGAACCTACAACTATCTAAAGGATTTATCACTAGATCAACATTATGAGTTTTATGAGCCAAACATAAAGTTAGAGGAGTTCAAACATTGTGCATATGAAGCTTCAGTACGTTTATATAGTTTAATGTTAAATCTATCTAGTTTTACTTAAAAATGGACCAGATACCCTTACATACGTTACAATTGATACCCATAATTTAGATTTTGGCTGGAAATATATATATACATACATATGCAAAATATATATATATATATATATATATATATAACCCTAGTTTCTTTCTTCCTTTTTTGAACCTCTATAAAAATTGATGGTCCGTCGAAAGAGACGCTAGTGAAATCTATGATGAATATTACCTTAAGGTCAAATTCCATGTCATTTTTAGTCAAAAACTATTGTGTTTTTCAATTTTGATCAAATCAAATGAAGATTTTTGTAATTCTCCCAGACAAATAATAAATAATTCCTAAGCACAAAGGCAAGCATTAGTATTTAAAGATAAAATAAAATAGTCTTTTCACACAATATCAGTGAAACTATGAATTCATTTCATTTCATTTCGAATTTCAAATTATAATAGTTAAAATAATTAAGTTATGAATAAATAAATAGAAAAACATGTACAAATAATTATTACAAGGTGGATATCATGAGTTTTTCTTAGGCCCTAACATTACATAAACAATAAATAGTGCACAGTTGTTTTATCTTAAAATAATAAATATTATTTTTATATTAATTTGTCTTCTATTAGTACATATTAATATTTTTCATAATATATTTACTAATATTAAAACATATACAGTTTTTTATCAATCATTAACATAAAACAGTAAAGAAATATGTAGCAATTTATTTGATCTCCATCTCCATGGCCTAACTCGTGTTCCAACTTCCAAGGTCACAAGTTTCATGATCATGAATCAAGAATTCTCATGATCCTAAATGACTGTGTGTATCAAATCGTTGAACTAACATGTTTTGAAAAATTTAAGGTCATTCATCATAAAAAAATTTAATAAAACTCGATGCATTTTGGAGCTTTTGACTACAGTTTTATCGTTCAAAATATAATATTCAATCATATATTACATGTTATATTAAAGTATCGGCTATTTTTGCACATCATCCCTTAACATAAATAATTGAACACATTTATTAATGGATAATTTTTATACGTGTTTAACCTTCTTTTAACCATTAATATATATATATATATCGAATTTTAAGTGGTGGATGTACGGTACCCTCATCCCACTTAATTCTCCATTAAAAAAATGATTTCATTTCAACGGTGATCTTTCAATTCCAAGTACTTTCAAGTCATTGTAGAGGTCTATTCTTCATCAAAAGGGAACGTCAATGGTTTGAATCAATAACCCACTTTTCCGGTTGTGGTTTGATTTCTTTACCTTTTCAATTTCTCTTTTAGACTTTTCACTTTTACGTCTTATTGATTTTTTTTCTCTGTTTTCCCAATAAGGGTTTAAAGATTTCTCTCTCCCTCATTATTTTTATTATTATTATAATTTTTTAAAAAGTATATCAAAATTAATTTTTAAATCAATAGATAAATTCAACTAGGGTGGGCTCAAACCTAACCTAGCCCATCTTTAAAATATATAATAATAATAATAATAATATAACTATGCCCTATTAACTTGGCAACACTGTTGCAACCTTTCTATTCATACACATTACAGGTATATTATGTATTTGTAACCAGATTTATACCTTGTTAAAACTCAACTTAGAGATATCCACAACTTCCTTGAGCTTCTTTAAGACGATTAGGTTACGATCGAAATGCCACGGACCCCTATTCCATATTATTTTATGATCCTCCTTCTTGTTAAACCAAAACACAAACAATCCCTCATGGCTTCAACCTCCACTTTTCCAATTGTACCCCTTAACTATTCAATCAAGCATTTGAAAGTCTCTCTGTTTACCTTTTTTTTTTTATCAGTGTGTGTAACTCCTAACTGTTATTGTTAATAGAATTCCGATTATGTTATACTTATTAAATTTCATTAACGAGACTACATTTGAAGCCATTATCTGTTATATTAATTATAAATCTCATATTTAATATTTATATTGACCCAATAATTTAAAGATCATGTCATACTTATGTAAAAATCAAAAGTATGGATGGTAGGTCAACTTTTTTTTTTTTTAATCATTTGATACTTAAAAATATATGTATTTATGAGTAATACTGAATACCACAAAACTTATCATATATTCATAAATTTAGTTTTGAATTCAATCCTAATATGAGCTTCGTCTAACTTTTCCAACTCTAATAAGTAGAAAAATATTAAAAGTTGTAATCAAGATTTGTTCTTCAGATTCTATTATGAGTATTTTTTATATTATTTAAATGGGCTGGTAAAAGCCCAAAACTGATCTAGTAAAATTGCCCAATGGACTAAGGTACAGCTTGTTAAAGGCTTAGCTCGTCAAATGACTAGCTCATCAAGCAATCAGCTCGTGAACTCAAGTTCTCAGCCCTCTGCATGTTCAGCCCATATAACCAAACTCACAGTTTATAGACCTCAGATATTCTAACTCGTAGAAACGATCTCTCTATATGTTTTTGCAGTTCTTAAGTCGCAGGCCAACTTTAATCAGAGCTGTTAGATGAAATTCAGCTCATGGCGTAACGTACACGCAAATTTTATCAAAAGGATTACAGCTTGATTTAAGGAAAATCCCAACTACCCGATATGAAGATAACGTCAAGATCATGCTTTGGCAGGAGATAACCATACTTTGACAGAAATTGATCGTACCTTTTATAGATATTAATCTTGAAAATGTAACTTAATCATGATTTCTTTTATTTTATTATAATATTACTGTAGCATCTTGCTTTTTAAATAGAGACTGAAAATTCATTGTAAAGAACACACAAATAATAACATATATTGTCACTCTGCCAAAATATCAAGAAAACAGTCATGAACGAAAGCTGTTCCTTTAGCCTAACCACGTAAAAACCTCCTTGTAACAGTACTTCTTCCTCTTCCTACTCTTCTTTTTCTCTACTGTTTAACTTCATTTGCAGTTTGGATTTTAAGAACCTGGTCGACCGGATTCTGACGTTGACAGATTCCATCTTGACTTAACAATTGCATAGTTTTTTTTGGAAAAAAAAAAAAAAATCAATTGATGACACCAAACCTTTAAAAAGTTTATATTTTTCTAGTCTCATACAAGCTCATGAATGACGTGGTTTCATCCACCTCTTATGCCTTTATTAAAATTGAAGACAAAACGGACCCCAAAAAACAAACAAAAAATTGCATCTGCATTCCACAAATATAATATTATAAATGGCATGAAAATTAATTTGTAATAACTAGATTATTTACATATCATCCCTTAACATGGATTATTGTGTACCTCCATATTCATGGAGGTTATAACCAAATGTATTTCATAAATTTATATGAACTGTATAATTAGTAATTGATGTTAGCAAGTTTTGATAAACAATTCATTTTATGTTAGTTTAAAAAATATAATAATAACTAAATTATTTATAGACGCGTAAATTATTAATCATATCAGTTTGTGATGTCTAATATTTTAATCAATTTTGCTAAGTTCACTTAGGCGTGTTGGACTTAGAAGAAGCCCCACCTGGAACTCTCGATGTATTGGGAATCAAGACCAAAAAGTTGACTTAAATAGCGGAATAATAATCATTAAACGACAAGAACAAACCTTTTGTCAAATTATGCAATTATTATTATCATTAAGAGAAAAGATCAAAGTTAAAAGTCTTTATTAAGGGAAGTCTAAGGTTTGAAACCTAGAGCCAAGTTTGGTTCTTGTATGTCAGGAGACAGAAGAGAGAGAGAGAGAGAGGTACTCTTCATCAGTGTCATTTGGTGCAACTACTTTTCGAGCCATTATTGTATTATTTTTCACTATATATATAAAATCAAGTTTATTAAAGGAATAATCAATTGTTAGTAATCATCAAGCAAACCGCTTTGCCAATATGTTTTTTCGAATATATATGAAATGTAGACATAACACTAGTTTTTTAGTTGTTACTTATTATATAAAAGGAAAACAATAGTATTCTTGATGGAATCATTATACACTTTTCCTATGCAACAGAGGTTCGAGTTTTATAATACTTGTAAAAAAAAATGTGAAGAAATCTTTCTCTTGTATTGCCAAAGTCGCTAATTAAGGCTAAGCTTCTACAAAATTTGGCAAATTTCTAATCATGTTAATTCTAAAATGGTGGAATACATATATATGTATTAATTATGTGGGCTCAACATCATGTAAGTTGACCCAAATTGAAGAAGTGATCAGTGCGTATTAACTTTTAAATTATTAGGACCACTAATTTCAGTTATTCATTGTATTTGAATTGCATAAGAGAGTTAAATATTTTTTAAAGAGAAAATACAATAATTGAGATTAGTAATCCTAACAATTCAAACGTTCAGACACACTGACACGGAAACTATATGTGTGTGTATATTTATATTGATTATATGGGCTCCGCATAATGTAAATTGGCCCAAATTGAAGTGGCTACATCCTTTATTGGGCTTGGACCGGAGCTACATAGCACCAGAAGCATAACATCTGTAGCAAAGTCAAAATGGATTGTTACTAAAATAAAGAAGAAACAAATGAGTGCTAACTACGTCTATATTTCAAATTAAAATTGAATTAATTAATTAAACATTATCCTAATATAAAGCAAAGAAAATGCGTAGTTGCTGCAAAGAGTCTTTCAAATTTTATGATTTATTTTCAAAATACAAATTTAACATCATATATTTTTATTTTCTACTGTTACAATTAAATCAGATTTTGAGGATTTCTAATTAAAATTAAAATAATTAATTAAATATTCTCCTAATATAAAGAAAATAAAATGCATATTTGTTGCAAAGAGTCTTTCAAAATTTAAAATTTATTTTCAAATTATAAATTTGATATCACATATTTTTATTTTAAACTATTAGAATTAAATAAGATTTTGGAGAAAGCAAATAAAACTCAAATCCACAATCACATTGTGTATACATGAGACGCATGCAATTGTAATAATCTTAGTTTATCAATGTGTCATCTCTTTTTATTTATTGATATGTAAAGTTAAAAGACAATAAACAATAATTGCGAAGCTTCTTTCTTTCAAAAAAAAAAAAAAATTGTGAAGCAAATATTAAATGAATCCATTTAACGAAAAAAGGTAGCAAAACTCTAATAGCAAACTATTTGATGAATGTTCTTCAAATGCCAAATTCTACACATAATTTCATATGAATTCTCACTTTTGTACCAATTATCATATCTAATAATTAAGTTTATAATGATATAAAAATAAAATTCCACAATTAAGAATCTTCATTCTTTAACAATCTAAATGAGGTGTATTCAATCTAGAGATTATTGAAGTTTGATGATTTTTTTTTTTTTCTGTAATGATAGATTTTTGTAAAACTCATAAATTCTATCATCTTGATATTAAATTTGTTCGAATTGTTTTAAGGAATTGTATTTCATCTAAAATTTATTAGAATTTAAAACATTTTAAAAGTTTAGTGTATTTAATTCATATTTGAATAGATTTTATTGAAATATAAGTGTATTTAATTTAAATCTGTATGAGAGCCAACTAAATCTAAGTATATTAAATTTATATTCGTATGAAATCCAATAAAATTTATATAAATTCAAAAGGTCATTGCCTTCGCAAATTCATTTAAGTAATAGACTTTGATAAATTTTAAAGTAAATTTTATAATGAAAAGAGTTTATAACAATTTTATCATTCTTCTCAAGATTTCATTAGATTTTTTAAAGAATTATAACAAAATCAATATGGAGTCTATACGTGAATTCCATCAAAATCTACCATTAAAAAAAAAAAAAAAATCTATGAAACTCTAATAAACTCTAGATTGAATACATTCTCCTAATAAGTCCAATGAAACCTTTAGAAAAAGGTAAGATTTGTTATTTTTTAATTTATAAAAATTATTCAAAATTTATCCAAATCTATCACTTAAATAAAATCTGCAAAGTCAATAATTTTTTGAATATACTCAGATTTCATAATATTCCATTTAAATTTAAATTGAATACATCTAGACTTTTATATATTACATATAAATCTGAATTAAATACACCTAAGTTTTAATATTATCCATCAAATCTGCACTAAATATATCTAAATTTTTAAAATATTTTTAATCACTTATAGATTGAATACATAAATTTTTTTTATAATTAAACAATGTCCAAATTAGGCATGTTCAAATTTCTTCGTAGATCCAACCCATACAAAAAATAATAAATAAATAAATACATAAAAATAGGAACAAATTATAAATAAGCTGCTCAGTTCAAACATATTTATTGATGGAATCAATTTTATAGGTTTATTACAATTTAGCAACCTAAAGTTAGTTTTGATTAGTCAATAGTTAATCAGTTTCAACATATCCATGAGTATTTTTGTCTCTCAACTGTATTTTAAATTTTTTATAATTTAAAAACTTATAATTTCTTTATAATTAAAAAAAATAAAAAAACTTTTTAAAAAAAAATTAAAAAGATTGTTTCCACCCAGATCATCACTTATCCAATTCATCTTCCTCATCTTCCATCACCCAGTTCATGAATAACCTTTAATATTATCCATCCCCCACCATCACTAATCTATCATTATAATCACCACCAAAATATTATCCCAAAAACCCCAGTCACCCCCTAAACACCTAAAATATACACCACTCAAACACCAGCACACCCACCCATCCACTGAATCAGAGGCCCCTAGAAATCATCTCACCGCCACCCAACATTACCCCTAAACACCCAAACACCACTACATCACAACGAGCCAACAACACATCCCAAACACATTATCGAAGCTCCAGATTACAAGATTGTTTCATCGTCAACCTTCAACACAACCATTGAAATCCACCCAATCAATCCTAAATACCAATGATACCAGATTTATGGGTTCAAAAGGAATTGAACTTAGGTTGAACCAAGAAGAATAAGAAGAAGAAATGAAAGACAGAGATGGTGACGACAAAGACAGAGACTACAGAGACAAAGAAGGAAACGGCGAAGGCAAAGAAAGGAGAGAAGCCTAAGAGATGAAAAAGAGAGAGTGAAGGAGAGAGAGAGACAGGGGCACCGATCTTCTTCGTTAGAAAGAGGTCATCACTTCTCGTCGATGACGAGAGACAGTGTAGTGACGAAGAGAGGAGAGTGAGGAAAGCAACGACCAAGAGAGAAAAGTGGGGCCACGGGATTTAAGGCAGACAGTTTATGGTGACGTCGTCTGGAAGGGTTAATGGTGACGGTATTGTTTACACCGTTGTCGAAGGTAAAAGGGAAATAGAAGTAGGCGAGAGAGAGGTTGGAGAAAAGAGAAAGGGAAAAATAGTTTAAAATATTTTAAATCTAATTTATTTAATGTTTTATTTGGTCAAATCAGTCAACATAATCAGTTAGGGATATTTTTATCTTTTTAATATTATAATATTATTTATCATTAAAACTAATATAATTGGGTAATTACGGGTGAGTATGTTGTAATAAATGCATAAAGTTGTTTTCGTTTGCAAATAAATTTGATTTGGTAACTAATTTATAATTTACTTTAAAAATAAATTAAAAGTTCCATCACAACCTACTTACGTGTACAAAAAGCCAAAAAAGCCAAAACTTGAAAAGATGATAAAAAATTTTTTTTTTAAAAAGTGAAACGTCACCTTTAATATGTGTCAAATGTGTCACCAAAACGCATTTAAAAAAGAATATTTAATTTGATTACGTGTCAATGATACCTTTTTCACAATATTTAATTAATTTTAGTTTCAATCATCGAATCAAAATCTTACACGCGTAAAAGATCCAGATCAATATCACGCACCTGCATTTTGTCCGCGGGACACGTGCCGGCATCAAAGCGGACCTCCATCTACCAAGGAAAAACCTCAGCCACTAGAACCAGATTCCAAAGATTATGCTCGTTCGCACGTGTGGCCGACTGACACGTGCGGACACACCAGCGGTTCTGTTCGTTTTATTTTCGCCTTACTTTTTTGTTGTGGGACCCACTTGGAATTTATGATCCGACGTGGCGAAGCTGTGGGAGGTGGGGCCCTATCATGTGGGTGCATTTGGTTCGATGATGATGTGGAGATCGACGTGGCGAGGAATTGGATTGTGGCCTTCCTGTTTTGTCCGCCCTCGGCAAAAGATCGGAGACAGGCGTGTTCATGTTGTAATAATATAATATTGCTTTGAAAGTTCATAGCATTTATTTGATTTCTTAGTTTGATTGGTATGAATTTAATATGGACAGCTCATCAAACCAATAGTGGACTTTTTTTCTTTTTTGCCGTCACAAACACATTCTTACAATTAGATCAACCTTTTCCTTTTGACATAAACGTATAAGATATAATTCCGATCTCATTTTTTGAATAAACGGAAAAAAGTGATTTATATAAAGTAAAAAAATTATTCATAAATAATAAGATTTTTTAGAAAATTGCCCACACTTATAGACGTAGGTATTTGAACCCAAACTCTCAGCTTGAATGAAGTAAAGCTAGATGAAAGTAATATCATTCTCACTTAGGAGTAATCGTAGAAAACAATTATATATTCATTAGTTTTTATTTAGATTGTATTAATTTAATATGACGGTTTAAAACAAAATTTATAAAATATAAACAAGATTTTTCGATAAATTAGAAAAAATTAAAGAATTGTTTTCTTTTAAATTATTCAAATTTATCTATAATTAATTTCATGTAATAAATAAGTTTTTGAATGTGTATGTTTATATTTTACTTTCATCCAATTTCGGTTAAAAAGTTGATTTACATATCTCAATATTAATTACATAATTCATGAGACTAGTTTTCTAGATAGTAAAATTAATTGTTGAGATGTTGTAAATCCTTCAAATTATTTAATTAATTTTATGAGTCCTCTTAATAAAGAGACATGAATAGTTTACATCTAACATTTTTTACATATGAATATTTCATAAAAATGTACTTTTTTTAAAGGGAAATAATAAGGAAAATAGTTTTATTTAAGGAATAAGGAAAATACTTGTACCGTTTAAGAATAAAAGACAAGGAAGATAAATACCATAGCACAGCCATTGAAATTCATTGTACAGTATCCTCAACTCCAAGCATCAAATTTTAGAACCATGGGTTGTCACAGCCAAGAGAAAAATGATATTGACAAACGACAAGTCTAGAAAGTGGAAGCAATACAATGGGCCAACTTCAATTTCCATCCACAAATAATCCAAATAAAATAATAAAAAAATCCAAAATATAAAGTTCCTAATAATAAGCACTTTTACTCTGAGAGTACTTTTTGAACTTGGATTCAATATTGACATGATACATGTAGATGTTTCGATGTGAGAGGAAGACAATTATATTTAAATGTGGAAGAGAGAAAGAATAAAAAGTATATAAATTTTGTCAAATTTATTTGTAAAATTCGCCGCATATCAATATATTTGCAAAATATTAGTAAAAATCATATTAGCCCAAGATCTAAATCCATACTTTTAATGTGTTGAATGTTGTATTCCACCACTAAAAGAAAGAGACATACGACAAAAAATCAATACCACATATATATATATTTTTTGCTTTATGTCATCTTTTTGTCAGTGGTTAGATGCATCGCTTACTAATGTATTATACAGTTATTCATAGTCTTTTAGATTAAAAGTTGCATATCTTCATCCACTCTGATTAAGTATTCAGGTTTTATCTTATAAGTTTATAAAATATAAAAATTACTATAGAATTAAATATATTAGTTAAAAGAGTAAATTGATTTTGATATGCTTGGACGAATATAGGAGTGGACACGGTTCAATTGGATTTAATTTTGAACAAAATCAAATCAAACAAAAAAAAAAAATAGATTTTCAAAATAGAAAATTGAACCGAATCGATTTAGATCAGTTCGATTTTCAGGTTAGATCAATTCTTTTCTTGATTGTAATTCTTTTATACCTCAATTTTTTAATTTCAGATCAGATCGGTTTTTCCTACTCAAACCAAATGGAAAAGAAAAAAAATATGATTTTTGACATAAAAAACTGAACTAAATCGAATACAAATTGAAAATTAATATTTTTAGTCTGATCGTGTTAGGTTTGGATGCCGTTTTTTTTGCCTATTCCCATGTGATTGTGTTATATGTCTTGAAGAAGGAACCTATCCATTGAAAGTTAGCCGATTATTTGAAAAGTAAAGTAAAAAGCAAGGAAAAAAATTGCTGACTGGGATTGGAAAAATGAAAAAAGAGGAAGAATCAAAAAGTGGAAGAGATATGATTGAGGCCACAAAGACAAGTTGTGGCTGAGAATCACTCAGGATGCTGACGTGGCACACCACCAGCTTCAACGGATCAAAAACGTAGAATCCACGAGACAGCAACAAAACCCCAACAAATAATTTTATTAAAAAAAATTTCAAAATACAAAAGCAAAACACAAAATCGAACTCATCAACGCAACACAACGCAGACAACTCCAACAACAACAACAACACTAAAACATACACAACGTGTCAGATCTCTCTCTCTCTGTGTCTTTTTTTCTCTCTCTAGAAATTTTTTTTTTTTTTAATTATATATTGTCTGAAAAAGGGGGGAAGAGAGTGTGTGAAATGTCTGAGACAAGAGACCAGGGGATCAAGCTGTTCGGGAGGAAGATTGTGTTGCCGGAGGCAGGTGATGGAGATGGTGTTGAGAGAGTTGATCATGATCTAGCTGCTTGTTGCTCCACAAGTTCTTCACCGGAAGAGGATTGCATACATGGGGTTGCAGAGGAGAGAGACACTGCTACTGAGAAGGTAACAGAAAAAATAATTTTTTTTGTTTTTGAAAAAATACTGATTTTGAAGGTGACCCTTTGTTTGGATGGTGAAAATATTAGATGGGTCGATCTTGGTTTAGTTTTTTTTGGGAGGCAGAGTGGGGGTGGGATTTAGGATTTGAGTTTTGTGTTAAATTTAGTGTCTTTATTTGATTCATTAAGAGATTGCTTTTGGTTTTGATCAATTCAAGTTTGCTGATTTATTGCTAAACTATGTTGGATTTTTGCTAGATTTGAAGAAACTATGTTTGTTTTGGTTTTGATCACTTTGTTTTTGCTATTTGTAGCTAGAATTTTTGTTGAAATCGCGGTATCTTGTGTGTTAAAGTTGTTGATTGATGAGTAATGGACTAATTGGTGACTGTGTAACTTGTATTTCAGTGGTGGTTGATGAGAATTTGATGTTATACTACGTTACTCTGTAGTCTGAGTTGAGTTATTGAACACTCTATGGATCACTATTGTTGCTCATATATTGGTGTACGATGGGTGTACCACTTCATAGTTACTAGGATCTCTAGAATCTGAACATTCCAAATTTGTTTGATAGATATGTCACTGAGCCCGAACAATTGATCTATGCCAGTGTTACGATGAGCATATAGTTTAATAGTTTGGTTTATTTTGTGTGGATTTGTTGTGTGAGAATATAGTTTACTAGTTTGATTTATTTTGTTTCGATTTGTTGTGAGATTTGTTTCTTATGCTATGGCAAATTATGATTCAGGATACAGCAGGAGAGAAGTCTACTGAGACTAAACAAGAGGATGAAGCCCCAGTTGCGAATTCTGAAGATTCCTCGAATCCAGATGCAATCTCAGGCGTAACTAGCAGTCCTAAAACACCTTCTGTTGAGAAGGAGAGCTCTTCGTTAAAAAATTCAAAGACGGAGGACGAGAACAGTGAGCCTAGTACTTCACAGGAGAAGACGTTGAAGAAACCTGACAAGATTCTTCCATGCCCCCGTTGTAATAGTATGGACACTAAGTTCTGCTACTACAACAATTACAATGTCAACCAACCACGACACTTCTGCAAGAACTGCCAGAGATACTGGACAGCTGGTGGAACCATGAGGAATGTACCCGTTGGTGCTGGTCGTCGCAAGAACAAGAACTCGGCTTCTCACTATCGTCATATAACTGTCTCTGAAGCTCTCCAAAATGCCCGAACTGATGTTCCAAATGGAGTCCACCATCCCGCATTGAAAACTAATGGTACTGTTCTCACGTTTGGTTCTGACACTCCCCTTTGTGAATCGATGGCTTCAGTTTTGAACATTGCTGACAAAACAATGAGGAGTTGCACACGGAATGGATTTAATAAACCTGAAGAATTAAGAATTCAGCTTACTTACAGAGGTGGAGAAAATGGGGATAATCATGCAAATGGATCTTCAGCAATGGTTTCAAATTCAAAGGATGAGGCAGGCAAAACTGCATCACAGGAGCCAGTTATGCAGAACCATCAAAGCTTTCCCTCTCAAATACCGTGCTTTCCTGGTGCTCCGTGGCCCAACCAGTGGACTTCAGCTCAATGGAGCCATCCGGTTCCCCCACCTGCATTCTACCCTCCAGGGTTTCCAATGCCATTCTACCCTGCAGGGCCTTACTGGGGTTGTACGGTGCCAGGCACTTGGAACATGAACATCCCCTGGATTCCTCAACCTTCTTCGCCAAAAGCCCCAACCTCAGGCCCTAACTCGCCGACCTTGGGGAAGCATTCAAGGGATGAGAACACATCAAAACCAAGCAACTCCAGGGAAGAGGAGCCACAGAAGGAAACTAATGCTGAGAGATGCCTGTGGATTCCAAAAACATTGAGGATCGACGATCCAGGGGATGCTGCAAAGAGTTCTATATGGACAACACTGGGTATTAAGAATGACAATGCCGATTCCATTGGTGGGGGAGGACTCTTTAAGGCTTTCCAACCAAAGGGCGGTGAAAAGAATCACATAGCCGAAACCTCACCAGTCTTACAAGCCAATCCAGCTGCATTGTCAAGGTCACTCAGCTTCCATGAGAGCTCATAATTAGGCAGATTATGAATACATATCTAGCCGAGGGGTTGCAAAACATCTGGGTGGCGATGGACTCATCCATACAAAATCTACTCAATTTTGGCACATTACCTGGGTCATATATATATATCCATCTCTATATATATATAGATTCACTATCCTTGTTTGTAACATCAACTCTCAAACTTCTTAGGAGCAGAGAGCTTAGTTGAAGCTGCAACTGATTTTTTTTCTTTTCCTTTTTTTTTTTTTTGGTTTTTTGTCTTGGTACCAGTTCAAGCAGGTGCTTTTTTGTTTTCAGTTAGATGGTTTGTTGAGTTCATGTACATATCTACCTATGAAAAAATGAGAGCTAGGACAGTGAGTTTGTGTATCATAAAATCCCAGTTGTACTAAAATAAATTTGGGAATCAAAATCAGCTTCTCTCGTTGCTATGTTACAGGCTTTCAAAAGGCACCTTCTATACTTGCCTTCCTAAAACTCGCATGATATGTGTAGCCAATCACATTTGCTAAGACTGGAGCATCATATACTTTCTGCAAGTTCTTTTCTCTATCTAGGCTTTGAAACGATCAATATCATTTCAGAAAATGGATATCCAATTGATATTATACGAAACCTATAATAATATAAAAAAAACAAAAAAAAAATTGTTTAGTGTTTTAGCAGGATATGTATGAACAAGTATCAAGCGATAGGATTGAAGATAATTCTATGTACATTTGTGGGGCCAAAAAAAAAAAAAAAAGAAAACATCCAAGAATGGAGTTAAAATAGAATCAAATGAAGCCAAAGAAGTGAATATCATACCTTAGAGGTCTCTGCATAAATACATGTGGGTGGGGGTTGAGGATGTTGCCTGTGGACAGAGGACATAGACGCTTTGGTAGGGCCTCATCTTTGCTGATAGATTATATTCTTATCACTAAAAGTCAAGCACCTTTCTTTTTCACACCATTGAAAAAAGGCGCAAACACTGGTCATGAAGTTTACTTAGAAGCCTTAATTATATAGATTGATGGTGTTTTCATGTCAATGTTGTGCGTTTGATCTATGTTTACCCAAAAATAAGGGCACAATCAATATTATCACATGTTTTCGCAATAAATTACGCAAAATCAGCATCGAAATTCACACGTTAGCATTCATCATTGTAATCGAGATCATTAACTTAAAATTTTCATGCTTACGTACTTTAGATAAAATCTTTGATGTAATAAATGTATCATACTGTTTATATATTTGTGATCCGATATATCTGACATTATTATTTTTTTTTCATGGTATAAATTCGTGAAAAACATGGAGATATTTTGTGTTATAATTTAAAAAGAGGATGGGTCAGTATTTTTGTGAGCCATGAGCTGGTTATGGGACCCAGAGCATGTGATGCTATTAAGCAGCCTCTTGGCCTGCTTCTTTGGCTTTGCTCTCTCCTTTTCTCGTGTCTTTTTGCTACAATTGGATGGGAAATTGGGTTCCCTTTTTCAACATATCTAGTGCTGAAATGTTAGTCACATGATCTGGATATCCTATCAATATTTTTTTTTTTTTTTTTTAAATTTTTAACTTGGGAAATGGTTCATTTCCAGCCACTTATATTTCCTGCCTATATATATTTATGTCTAGATACTATGAATATTGCATCTAGAGGTGTAAAATTAGTCAGGTTGACGTAGATATGAAACGGGTTTGATCATTTCGGTTTATGGGTTCATTTATCTTACACAACGGTAAATATATTATTAATTGGTTAGTAAATATAATTATAATTATTGAAGAATATCTAAAGATTATTATATGTTTATTGTCAGACTCAAAAAAGGTTATAAAGTAATTATATGAAGCAAAATTGTACTGCTTCATTGTCTTTAATTCCATAAGAACGTGAAAATGAGAACTGGATTCCAATTTAATCAATTATCCTAGCCACATAAACAACTAATTAAATTGTTTCCCTTTTAGCTTTTGGACAGGATGTAAGCCACATAAATACCCTGAAGTGGGTTATTAAGATAAGAGGCATGGGGAATTTTCAAATGAAACGAGCTTACCTCGTCGTTTGCATACATTCATATGTCCAATAACATCTCACTATATACTAACAATAATGACTATATGTTTTTAGGTTAAATTCATATATGAACATATATGTGGTAAGATAATATTGAAAACATATATATAAATAACGTGATATCTCTATATTATCAAAGTTTTTTTTGTACTGTAACAGATTTGTGGTTTTTGGATATATAGTCATTCTTTAAGGTTTTATAGTCTTTGTACTAAATAGTAAATAGGTTGTTTTTTTTTGAGGATTTCTACTTCTGAATTCTCATGGTTAATTTTATTTTTATTTTTATTTTTTTGGGTATATTGAAGCATGGTTATTTCTGTTCTTTACTTTTTCTGTTCACGATCTCGTTGACAAGATATGTGAAATGTCTGCAAAATTTTTTATTTGTAATAATTATTATCAAGTTTAGGTTGCAATTTTACTTGGACTATAATTATTATTGATTTATTACTTTCCCATGTAATTAGTAGGTAGAATTTTGTACAGCATTTGTTTTGATCTAATATCTGATATTGATGTTCTAAGTAAAAACTAAACTTGAATATGTTCTGGGTATATTATTTATCTATTTGATGTTTTTCTAGAGCTTCATGAACTATCATACTAATTCATGATTAAATACAAGATAAAAATTCAGTAATAATAAACCTGATTTATGATTTCACTTTGTGTATGTGTGTTTTTAGACACCATATGATTACACATGCTCTTATTAGAATCAATTTGTTGATCATACAAACATTTCTTTGATTGGTTTTCTCTTCAGGTTTTCTTGCCTCTGTGGATTCATATATGAACTGGCAGCAGTGACAATTATCTAAAAGTATGGAGAGGAGGGATTGAAACTGAAGATGGCTTTATGAATGATATTGTATTACCAACCACTCGATGTAAAGCGTAAACTGTAACAAAAAATCCAACAATAATTTTCAGTGCATGAGATGGGAGATGTTAGGATGGTTCTAACATCACGGTAAAATAGCATTTGAACTTGGATTGAAATCGAAGATGGTTCTATGACTATGATATCATATTAGTAATCACTCGATATATAGCAGCTTAAACTGCAACGTAGAAGTTCAACAACAGTTTTCAAGGCACGAAATTTACACATTAGCATAGTCAGCCATCATAAAAAAATTATCATCTGAACTCGGATTATTGGAGTGTTTTGCTTTTAAAATTTTCCAATTTTATCTGACATTAAATATCTGAAGCTAGCTAGGCATTAATGCTAAAGAACATATTGATGACAATTCATTGGAAATCTTGGAGAAATTCTATCAAATAAATGTCAACTAAATGTTGAAGTTTCTTCATTGAATTTATAGCATCTCTTAGAATGCGATAGGCAGGAATGCATGTCTCTTATATTATTGTTACTAATATAAATATGCAACGTTGATGAACAAAGTTGCTTGATAGAATCTGAATAAAACTCTTACCATTGTCTTGATGAAACTCTACCATCTTTGGCTTACTACCAGAGATTGTGTGTAATTCAAGTTACATATTGCCATGCCATTTAAAGGATCCTGAAGAATAAACCATGCAATTTCGCTTTAACTGAATTCTGTATTCCTGGAGAACAAAATGGGTTTTTTTTTTTTTTTTTTGGGGGATGCTCCATGGAAACATTGCGGTTTCTTGATGAAATGAATCTTTGTTATTATTGTTACACCTTGGTTAAATGTACATACAAGGTGACCATATTTGATTTTAGGAAGTGATAAGATCCAACAATCTATTAATATTATTATTATGCAAATAAAAACTCTATTATGACTTCAGATTGATGATTTGATTATTACATAGATGGTTCACTCTCTCCTCAGTATTGAAATTAAGTTGTAAACACTGAATTTTATTAAACAGATATATAAATAATGTGACATGTTTCTAAAAAAAGTGTAACCTTCTAATTATTTAAGTTGTTTTTAAAATTCTAAATAATATTTTGAACGAATATATAAATAATACGATATGTTTGTAAAACTGACGTATCTCTGACCTCATTTTGGCTGCTTCTGAAGCTTGATGGTGGCCTTTGCATGCTCCACGAAGTCTTGCCTAAATTCTAGCACTAATTAGAGATAGGGTTTCTTTACAAAGTACAGCTAAAGTCATCGGGATTGGAGATTTGAAAATGCAAAGTCAAAGCCCCATCTCCAATTAAATAATCTTTAATTGGTTCTTTCCATGTCATTAAACTTTAGATTATCATCCAAACTAGGAGCAGCCCATGGCAATCCAATTCCATTAAAATATTATCATTAACTTATTAATCAACATTGTTTAATGGTAATGGAAGTCCATGCATTAACCATTTATAACAAACATAAGTGGGACTAGACTAGACATCGGGATAAAGAAAGTTTCACTTTGCCTGAAAAGCAAGACTTCCAACTCCCCTCACCTTGTCATGTTAGTGGGAGAACACCTAACTTGTTACCAGATAAAAACATATACTTAATATACTTCAAAAAATAAAAAACATATACTTAATAGAATATTCTTAGATGCAATCATCTTTATTTTTTAAAAGTACAATTTTTATATTTTAAGAGCATGTTTGGTTAGACTTTTGAAATATCTTTATTTATATAAAGTCTATACGTATAAGATCTATTAGAAATAGATTTATTTTTTTAAAATAAAAAAATTATAATTGCTTGATTGATAATTCAGTAATCGTTTTTATAGTAATAGACTATTTGGTTGTATCATCTCAAAAAATTTATTAAAATCTTGAAATACTAAAATGGACATATTATAAATTCAAGAATTTTATCTTAATAAGGGTTTTCATGTCAATAATAAAAAATGGAAGAATAGTTATGTCAAATATATATATTTAAAAAAAAATGTCTACTTTGAAAAGTTTCTCCCCATGAGCTTTTGGCTAATTGAGATTGAACTTCTACTAACCTTGAAAAATATATATATATATATATATATAAAACTATTTCAAACAATTTTAAAAATATTAACTAGAACTTAGTAGAAAACCAAGCCAAACAAACCCTAAATAAATTTTTAATGTAGACTGACATTTTTGTGAAGAAATAGAATAATTAATTGATTTTTGTAATTATCAAAAAAAAAATATTGAAATGTTCGAACTTGAAAACCACTCATACCTGTACATGTATTCTTAAATCAAGTAATGTCAACCATTCAAGTCCTATGATGTACAATTATGAGTATGTGTCGAAAAGTTTCTTCTAATTAAATATTTATAACAATGTATATTTGAACCTCTCATAATGTTGATACATCCTAACAATTACTGTGAGATTTAAAAGCAATGACTCACGCCATGACATGATATCTATAAAGTTGTACTAAATTGGAACTTCTTTTGTTTAGTGTTTAACTAAGTTGAAGCTAAGATGAGATCAAAAACTGAGAAAGTGTTTAAATCGTATTCATATGCTTTCTATCGTTGTTGTTAATGGGTGACATATGGTGCTTTTGGCTCATGGCACATGGTGTTCATTCATTCTTCAACTTCACGTGCACGAACACCCATGCTTAGACATGTTATTTAGTTTAATTATCATCGAAATTACAAGAATTATATCACTTATATTCCTTTAATAATGTTGATCATAAGTCAACCACAATTGATTTCGTAAAACAATATATATATATATATATACACACACACACACACACACACATGCATGTATGTATATTCATAAGAGAGGCTTTGACAAATTTATAAAGGATTTACTGATTTATAGTAAAATAGAAAAATTATGGATCTCCAAAACTTTACAAGACTTCCAAAATTATTAAAACTCTCAATTAGCTTTCAATAGAAATACATAGATTAATTGCTATATATTAACTCGTATCACAGGCTTAATTTTTTTAAAAAAAAATTCTTTTCCATCTCAAATGTTTAACACTTCAATATATGTATACTATTATTGTTATTATTTTAAATTGAAACTAAATAGATCAATGGTCTTTCGGACCTTACCAACATTAATCAAAATTCTCAACAGTCACTAAATATATGGTTTGGGTTTGATACAATTTCCATGGTTTGGATATCAACTCCTATAAATTAACTGAAAACATCTACCCTTTGATACATAGAGAAACTGTTTATACATGGAAAAAAAAAAAACTCAATATATGTTTTGAATTGTATCATTAATGTGGATGGATGGAAACGTATAAAATTATTTTAGCTAAGAGAAGATTTGTTGATATATTATTATTGTCCGAGTAGACAATTATACATGATGTTGTCTTACCTACTAATAATCAATTACAATTCTTATTTGCTTTTAGATTAAGTTTATACGAGAAGAAACATCCACATCAGATTATTGATACTTACAATGATTTTCCTTTTTTTTTTTTTATAATCTTTTGTTAAAAGTGAATTAACAAATGAGTTTTCATAAATAAATAGATAGACAGACGCAGAATGGCCAATGACAAATGGCTTGATCATTAATAGAATGCTTTGAAAACATCAAATATGACTATATAGTCAGACAGGCGTGAATGGTTTTCATGATTAGAGCATGACATTTCAGTTAATCATTTTAGATATTTCAGCTACTTCTTAAAATATGCTTCACTTAATTATCATATCATGACATTAATGAAAAATTTTAGGTGATTAATAGTGTAACTAGAGGTTTAGACGCAAACCCAATTGAATATCATATTGTTATTGCAGGTCATTTTCTAGCAAGAACTGCGCATTTTCATTTACTTTTATGTTCAAACAACAAAGATTAGCATGTATGTATGTTAAATTTGTTATTTTAGTACGAGTTTTATTTACATTTACTAATGCTCAAAGTAATTAATTAATACATTTTTTCTTCACATTTTTAATAAGGTTCTAGTCTTACCATTTGTATTTGCTACCATGAGTGGAGAATTTTCTTCCCAATTTATCAGAGTAGACATCTTCCAATAATATAAAAGTAAATTTTTGAACAACTCATATAATTTTTAATTCATAAATCTTAATATATAAATTCCTAACGGATTAGTATAATATTACCTTGTAATTATAAATCAATAGTTATTATCTCAAATTGTTAAAGTTTATATTAAGGGTATTCATCTTTAATTTCCTAAAAAAATTGAGTCTGCATGATTAAAAAATATCTAGACACTGCATCATTTGATCAATAAAAATTTACAATGAGAAGCCAAAAAAGAAAAGAAAAATCCCCACATTTTTATAAATAAAATAAGTTTATTGTTATTATTTATATTAAAATTAAAAAAATTGTATAATAATAATAATAATAATAATAATTATTATTATTATTATTTTCATCTTAGTGAATATTAAAATTAATTAAATCAGTACATTGAATGTGAATCATTGATTAATTATAAGTGGTTCTTGACTATTCAAATAATTGAAAATACGTAAATTTAGTTGGTGTATTTGTATATATATATTGATTTCATAACAAGTATCTCCTAATTTCATAAAGTTAATATGAATGAATTAAATTTATTTATTGTATTCTTTTTCTAAAATAAATTCTCACTTTTATTTAATTCAAATATAATTGATAAATGTAATTTATTTATTATAATTTTTTAAAATTAGAAGATATTAATTATAAAATTATTATACATATATATGTATATACGACATGCACCGTTTTTTCTTCTCAACAAGTTTTTCTATTTATTAACCTATTTAGATTGGCAATAAATCCTGACCTTTCGATGTAATTCCGTACAAAAAGAACCGTCAAGATTAGAAAATTTTAAAATTATATACATATCCCAGTTGTACGGTAGAAATTGCCCATTTATATATAAATATGTATATTCTTATTAGATCAGACAATTTGTAGCTATCCAGAATTTGGCCTGTCACCATCAGACCTATTATCAGGCTAAGGGGATGTTATGGTAAGACAAAAACAGAATTTTGTTTTTCAAACTTCCTTTCTGTGTAAAATTATTTGCTGGCTTGTTCTTTCAATTAAATAAATGGGATTAAGTTGAGATCTGATAAAATAATGCAGACAACTCCTAATCAAATTTTGAATATTGGAAATTATGAGGTCAATCTCCTCTCCTATCTACGGCTACTTTTTTTTTTTTTTTTTCCCAGGCATAACAGTTCTTTAAAAATGTTTTGTATGAGATATATTTTAAAAATGATTGAATATTGTAAAGACTGATTAAGGTCAAAACCGTGCTAATTAAAGCAGTGTAGTCAAAATAAAATTTGGCAAAAGAGGTCAATATTCTCTCGTAGTTAGGTTATATGACACTCAGGTTATATGACACTCCTCTAATCTTCTGCTTAGTGATTTGTTAATTCTACAAAACTGTACTTCCAATATAATATTCTTGAGAAGTCACAAAACAATGATATTCCTTTCGATAGACTTTAAAGATTTTTCCAAATTATTTTTAAATGATTTAGAATGACATTATTTATTTTAGAAATTATATAACCTTTGTTTGTTAATATCATTATTATAAATAAAATAAATTAAAAAAGTGATTAAAAAATTTTAGTAATAAAACAGTCACATAATTGTTGTTGAAAAAATTATTATGAAAATTGTTACAACTTTTAAAACTGTTAAAACATATTTATTAGATTTTAACATTTTAAATAAAATTTCCAAAATTTCGTGCATAAAATATTTTTGTAGCATATTAGGAAACAATGATTGAAATTAATAAATAATAAGTTTCATAAGAAACTTTTTGAAACAAAAGCATATATTGATGTATTATTAATGAATAATCACATCCAATAAGTAAAAATACCACTTTCTTTTTTGACAAAGGTAAAAATACTTTTTAAAACGTATCATTTCAATTCATATTTTAATTTGTTAGGAACCACAAATAATAAGATAAAAGTTGTTTAAAAGATAAAATCCTACATCTAAGAATTTCCACACTACAGAAACTCAAGTAATGTGCTACTAGTTATTATTTATTGAGCATAATATATTCTTCTTTTTTTTTTCGACTTTAGTTCCATAAATCATCTAAATTAAGAAATTAATCTGATATAAATTGCAATTACATATATTAAGATCACGAAATCGAATAATAATTATGCACCATCGTGATATAAAAATTTTTAAATATGCTAAAGAATTAATTTTAAAAACTCTCCTAAGTCTCTCTTGCCTTCCCTAGGTAATCAAAGGAGGCATCATGGATAGAGGTGGCAATCCGGGTTAACGGGTCGGGTTGAACACGAACCGAACACGACACGATAACTTTTGACACGACCCGAACACGACACGATAACTAAACAAGTTGAACCCTTTCAACACGAACACGACACGATTCTTAACGGGTCGACACGAAATCGACACGTTAACCCATTTATTTACGAGTTGTTTATCAACCCGTTAATGACCCTTTTAACCAACACGATATTGACCCGGATATTGACCCGTTTAGTGACCCATTTAGAAAAACAAATCTGTTCCCCTAATTCCCTACTGTCATCAACTTTAACTCAACATTATTTCAATGTTCAACGTTTATGATATGTTTCAGCTTTCAACACTTTTGTTGTTCGGATTTAAACACCGTTCAATACACAAAGCAAACAAAAATCAACATATTAGCATCAATTAAACACCGATTACACGACTAAACATGGAGATCCGTGATCGGTGTGGAGACAACGGAGACGAAAGAGATGCGCGACTGGTGTGGAGGTGATGGACAATGCTTGAAATGCCGCGACCGCCGACCAAACAACAAAGACGAACGAGATCCGCGATCGGTGTTGCTTGAGATGCCGCGACCGCCGACCAAACGACGGAGACGAACTGCTTGAGATGCTGCGACCGCCGACCAAACGACGGAGACGAACTACTTGAGATGCCGCGACCGCCGACCAAACGATGAAGACGAACTGCTTGAGATGCCGCGATGGAGATGAACGAGATCACGATTGGTGTTGCTTGAGATGCCGAAGGAGATCTGCCACTGGCGAGGACACGACGAAGATGAAGGAGGCGCGTTGGGTGACTGGCGTGGCAGCGTTGACCGGCGTAGGCGTTGACTGGTGTGGGCTGTGTGACTGTGTGGTATGTAGCCGTGGAGGTGGAGTCGGGAGTGGACTGGAGGAGTGTGTGTGGGTGCGGCGGCTGGAGGTGAAAATTGATAAATGAAGTGTGGAGAGTTGTGGGTAGGTTAGGGTTTGAAGGTATATACACTTATTATTAAATTACATGACTGCCCCTCTAAAATAAAATTACTTTTTTATCCTTATTTAACGGGTCAACCTTTAACCCGTTAAGCAGAACACGAACCCGACACGAAAATCAAACGGGTTAAACGGGTTGATTCGTTAATTTACCCAACCCGTTAATACTCAACCCTAACCCGTAATTATCGTGTCAGTTTCGTGTCGACCCGTCGTATCGGGTTCCAAATTGCCACCCCTAATCATGGAGAAGATGGCCTCTCCAGAGGGTAGCGTCCCTTGTATGTGAGAGTAGTTGTTCTCTTACGCAAGTTTCTCTCTTTCCTCTGGTTTTCTCTCTTGTTTTCTTCTTCTAATGCACTGTTTTGCCTTCATGAATCAAGAAGAACTAATTCATTTGTGTCAGTCACTCTCCCTTTTAGATAACGAGAGTAAAATCTGCAACATTAGAGGGGTGGAACAAGAGTCGGGCTTGTAGATATTTCTCATTGTTTGGTGGATAAGGTTCTGACAATGAAGAGAGTAAGTCAAGAAGCTTTTAAATGAGTAATTGAACAGTTGTGGAGTGACATTGGAAGGGTGGAGGTTGGGCACAATACCTTTATATTTTATTTTCAAAGAATTGAAGATCATAACTTTATTATGAAAAAATAACCTTGACACTTTAATAATAGTCTAATTATGTTGGAGGTTCCAAAGGGTATTAGTGAACTTGAGAATCTTAGTTTCTTCAAAACAGGTGTCTAGGTTCATGTCAACAAGCTTCCTCTAATATGTATGAATAGGAGCGTGGTAAAACTGACAGCAAATCAGTTGGGGGATGTGAAAGTTTTACTATCCAGCTCGAAGTATTGTAGAGGTAAATTTTTAAGAGTTAGAGTGATAATGGATGTTACCGAACCCCTTCAAAGGGTGATTCAGTTGGATTTGGACTGGTCGGGAAAAATCTTTGTGGCTAGGTTGACTTATGAGAGACTACCTGAGTTTTGCTACTATTGTGGATGGCTTGGTCATAATTTTAAAGACTATCTTGATGAAGCAGTTACTAAAGATGCTCTAGAAGTGGAGGAGCTTCCATGTGGGCCATGGCTAAGGGCGAATACCTCTGAGAATAGTGGGGAGCAGGATGAACTGTATAGATCTAATGATCTTTTCAGGAAATGGGCTCAATGTTTAGATAGATTAGAACATGAAAATACAGACTCTAGAGATAGGGGTACTTCATTAGATAAACGAAAGCGAGCAAAAGTTATTTTTAGAAATATTCCTCATAATGACAAGAATAAGTATCAAAAGTCGATGGTAATTAGAGAACCTTTTAAAGGGAAGTTGGAGAAGCATGATTCTAGAAGGGACAATTCATGAGTGAAGGATAAAGACAAAATGAATCATAAAGTTAAAGGGAGTCAGTAAGATATCCAAATCAGTAAAGTTGTCGTTGTTTCTGATAAAAATAGCAAGTTAAAGTTGGGACCACAAAACAAGTGAATAATATTATTAAAGAGGCTTATAGGAGAACATAGCTAAGTTTACTTCAGGTAAAGTTAATTTCCAACTTGAGAATCTCTCTATTGATAGATTGATTCTGAAAAGAAAGACACTAGGAGATGGAAAAAGATTGTTAGAGCAGCTACTTAGAGAAGGTTTGATTTTTGGTTTAAGGATGTTAGAAGCAAAAGTTAGGATGGAGGTAAACTTGGTCGTTTGAAAAGTACGGGAGGTAGTCTTAGTAGTGTTACGAGGAAAGGTTTAAAGTTGGACAATATTGACGTTTGAAAGTAGTCAACAAGATTCTTCCAAGCTCAACACTGCAGAAACAAGTAATACAATATACAATATCGAATAACAGGTGTAAAAGAGACAACGGTAGAACACGAGACGAGGAAGTGTTTAAGTGGTTCGGCTAATTTTGCCTACATTCACTGTTTGTTCTCTTAGTATCTGGACAGAGTAACAGCCAGTTTTTTCTAAGTGTTTTACTCTTCTCTTTTACATTGAAAAGCTTCCCCTATTTATAGAAGGAGTAGCGCTACAGCGATGTGCAATGAGTTAAAATAGAATGATTACAACAGTTAATGCACCTGACTTATCTTTAATGCAGCCGGATTACATTAAATGAAACGGATAGGTGTAAAATTTATATGACTAATCCACGTGGGTTAGATATGATTTTTTGTAATCTGAGCAGTAATCTCTGATAAATTTGGCGTGCAAGGCAAGTTACAATATGACCTGACATGATTCTGGGCGAACTGGAATGCAGAAAGATAGGGGGTAATGACTAACGGCCTCAGCTTACCATAACAATGCACGGCCTGGCTTTGAGCGGACCTCACTTCGCGTAGTGTGCTACGCGGACTCCACACCGCACCTGGTTCTGAACAAACTCCATGCCTGTGAGCTCTATGCCGCGCCGATTCCACTCCGCGCTAGACTCTTGAGCGTACTCCATACCGCAGGATCTATGAGGAACATGACTCAGCTTCCTTTGATGGATTGGCTGAAATCGGGCTTAGCCCAATTGGGCCAATCGGTTGGGCTTTTATCAGTCCAATTAAGTATATCAGAAAATACCCATAACAGACAATGATTATAATAGGAACTGCAAGAAGTTGAAGAGGGATCAAAAGACAGCTTGTGACATGATTATTGAAACGGCAGAGCCTACGTTGCAAGTCCGTCAAGACCAATGAGAATTCTTTATTGGAACGTGCGGGGTCTGGGGACACCTCACATATTCATGACCCTACAGGGGTTTCTGAAAAATCAGTCTCCAGCTTGGTCTTCCTTTGTGAAACAAAACTAAAGAACAAAGCAGTTAGTACTGTTAGGTATAAGTTACAGTTTAATAGAGACTTTTCTTATGGAAAGCTAGGGTAAAAGTGGAGGATAGAACTATTTTGGAATGATGAATTGGTTGTTGGTATTTGTGGTATTCTTTAGGTCACATTGATGTTGTGGTAACAATTATGGATGGTTTTAGATGGCACTTTACGGGGTGTTTTATGGTAGTCCTGTTGTGTCGCAGATGAAGGATTCTTAGACCCTTCTTAAGTAGTTGAAGTTGTGTAATGGATTTTCTTAGTTGGTGGGAGGAGATTTTAACGAAATATTAAAAGTAGATAAAAAGGTAGGTGATATTTTTTGCCCGGTACAAGGGATGATAGCTTTCAAATATGCTTTAGATGGTTGTGGTTTGATGGATCTTTGATTTTCGGGATCCAAGTTTACCTGGACTAATAAGAGGGATGGTTTGGAGAACATTCGGGAATGACTTGACAGGTTCATGGTTGACCAGAGTTTGTATGATAATTTTCCTCATGCAAGAGTGGCTCATTTAGGCTTCAATTCATCGGATCGTCGACCTCTTCTTCTTTTCGTTAACTGTTGTCAGTATATTTCAGGCTGTGTAAATGGGCTGATAAAAGCCCAAAGAGCTGATCCAGTGAATTAATCTAATAAATAAAAACCCAGTTCTTCAAATGTTCAGCTCATAGAAACAAAGTTCTCAGTTCGCTATTACAGTTCTCAGGTCGCTGGTCAACCATTGTTAAGGCTGCCTTATGCTCAGCCCTCGATTGTTCAGAGTAAGATCTAATTCACAAAGTAAGGTCGAGCTTGTAGTTGAAAATGCTCATTATATGATATCTTCCAAAAAGGTGACAGCCAAATTTGAAGAGGATTCAATTAATAGAATTGGAAGCAGAATCAAACTCCTATTTCAGCGGGATTCATTCCTAAATGAATGGACATCAGTTTTGGAAGAGTAATTAATATAAAATTCTTTCCTGTTCTCAATGTACTCAAATTGTAACACACTTCACGCTATAAATAGGGGTTAAAAACTCATTGTAGAAAACAGGACATACATAGACACAAGCAATCAGTAAGATACTGTCTCTTTGCTAGAATAACCAGAGAAGCAGTCATTGATGTAAACATATTTTTGGGCCAAATTGCGTAAAAATCTTTTTACAAACTTCGTTCTTCCTCTTCCCTTTCTTCTTTTTTGCTTTATTTATAGGTACTAGATCAAGAATTTGGATCAACCAATTTTAGATGTCGATATTAACGAAGAGTTCAAGCTTGAATCTCAACCTATAAAAGGCTTCAAGTTTGAACCTTTTTGGTTGAAGGAGGAAGGTTGTGAAGGTCTGATTAAGGCAACTCAGTCTTCATTTAAACTCTTTAGTTCAGTAGATGTCTTCACATTTAAGCTTTATTGGTGTGCTAGTATGTTGGCAGATTGGAGTAAAGAACATTTTGGCTCCGTTAAGAAAAAAAAAATCAGATCTTTAACATAGCATTGAGTCCCTTTATTTGTGGGTTCACATTTCAGGAATCATGAATACTGTTCAGAAACAAGAAGAGCAACTTGATCATCTTTTATCCTTGAAAGAGATGTATTAGAAACAACTTTCTAGGGTGCATTGTTTTGCTGCAGGTGATTGCAATACCAATTTTTTCCATAGAAAGACATTGCAAAGAAGAAAGAATAATCTAATTTTGAGATTGAAAGATGATTAAGGGGCAATTTTGGAGGACTACTATAGTGTAGCTCGCCTTGTTTATAAGTACTTTTCTAAGCTCTTTACTACTTTCAATCCCTTGTCATCCGATATTGATGTTATATGTAGTCATTTGAGTAGTAACCTTGATGAATCGATGGTTAAAGTTTCATTAAAACATTTTGCAGGGTGATAAGGTGAAAACTGCTATTTTTGAGTTAGGGGTTGTTAAAAAGCTCCGGGCTCGAATGGCTTCCATGCTATTTTTTATCAAAAATTCCAAAGAATCATGGGTAGTGAGGTTGCTGCAACTTGTTTGAATATCTTAAATGGTATAACTTCTGTTCGTTCCTTAAACCATACTAATGTAGTGTTAATTCCTAAGAAGGATAATCCTTAGTGTTTAAAGGATTTTCGACCAATTAGTCTTAGCAATGTGTTATACAAAATTGTGGCTAAAGCGTTAGCTAGTAGGTTGAAACTAGTGCTTCCTAATCTTATCTTCACCAATCAATCGATGTTTATTCAGGGAAGTCAAACCTTAGACAACATCATTTCTTTTTTCGATCGAACTTCCCCATTCTATTAACGACAAAAAGGTGGGTAAATAGAGGTATATGGTATTGAAATTAGACATGCACAAGGCTTACGATAGGGTGGAGTGAGTGTTTTTGAAGGTTGTTATGATTAAGTTGAACTTTCCATCCATTCGGATTAACCTTGTGTGAGATTATGTAAGCACTACATTGTTAACTTTTCTATTTAATGGGTCTTCCATTGGGATTGTGTATCCTTTGAAAGGCATCGGCAAGGGTGCTTCCTCTCTCCTTATCTTTTCTTGATTTGTGCTGAATCCCTTTCTTCTATTATTCCTAAGTTTGAGGTGAATGGTGAAGGGTTGGGTATTAAGTGTTGCAAAAATAGGTCTATCATTAGTCATATCTTCTTTGCGGATGATAGTGTTTTGTTTAGTTGAGCTACCTTGGACAATTGCCATCAAAATTTGAATATCTTAGACCTTTATGAGAAGGTTTGGGACAAAAGTTAACATGAAAAAAATCTAGCCTTGTATTTAGTGTTAATATGAATCTTTTGGCTCAGAGGAATATTCAACATACTTTAGGAATCATGGATACTGATACTCATCATAAGTACCTTGGCTTACCTACTCTTGTGGAGAGAAATAAAAAGCGAGTGTTCAATAATGTTAAAGATAAAGTTTGGAATAGGCTGAGAGGTTGGAAGAATAATCTTGTCTCACAATAGGTCGAAAAGGTTTTGATTAAGGTTGTAATTCAGGCGATTCCAATTTGTTTCTAGATTTTGTTGGGTTGAGAACATGAAAACCAAGAAATTGAGTTGGTTGAAGCAGGATAAGATGTCTCTCCCTAAGTCTGCTAGGGGTTTAGGTTTTAAAGATCTTACTGTTTTTAACCAAGTTCTTTTTGCCAAGCAAGCTTGGAAACTTCTTATTTCTCATGATTCTTTAACTTCCAAGTTATTAAAAGTTAAAATATTTTTCTAATTATAATTTCTTGGATGCAGGTCTCAAGAATGAATGTTCTTTCATTTGGAGAAGTATTTTGTGGGGAAGAGAGCTTTTATCTAAAAGGATTCGATGGCAAGTGGGAGATGGAAAAATTATCCAACTCTTTCAAGACCCGTGGATTCCTCAACCTTGTTCCTTTCGGGTAATCTCTCCTAGTAATGGGTGGATTAAAGATATCATGATGTATAAGATTACTAATGAAAGTGATCACCGTTAGGATGTGCAAAAAATTAGAAGCATCTTGCTCCCCATTGACAACGACATAATCATGTCCATCTCTCTTAGTACTAGAAGTATTGAAGATCATTGGAGGTGGCATTATTCGAAGAATGGTTTGTACTCAATCATATCCCAACTTAGATTTTGTTATGAGTGATTTTACTATCAGGCCAATTGGGTCAAGGAAGGCCCACAGTATGGGCCCAATGACCCGGAGACCCAAAAAAATCCAGTGATCGATCCATCTATCTAATCGTGCAGGTGTTCGTTGACTTGCTTTCTTTTTTGGACGTTGTTATGCTCATATTCCCGGTCTCCCTGTTGGTCGTCAACCTGCTCGTTATTGAAGCCTAGTACCCTATTCGATATCATGCTCAATACCCTACTCGGTACTTGCTTGTCCCTGTGCTCACCCATCAGATCAAATAAAAGCCCGCCTGCTTTGATCGATCAACTTGCTCGCCAATCCACACTCATGCTCGCTTACCTACTCGAGTCTTAGGTCTTTTGCCCGATTGAGTTATCTGACCACCTAAGGACTCGCCAACGACCTGCCCCGTGACCTTTAAGGGGCCCAACTATCTTGAGCTTTATTTGCTCGCTAAATCAGCAGGATATTCTGTCCGCTGGAAAGGTTTATCTCTGTCTTGTCCATCAAATCACAAATCAGCATAAATCTGAAACTGTCAGGTGAACTACGGCCCCAGACGTGCGGTCCATGCAACCCTGTCAGAGATTACAGCCTAGATTACGGGATCTCACCTAACCCACGCGGGTTAGTCGTCTAAACTCATGCTTTGGGTAGAATAAACCTGATACTGTCAGCCGCATTAAACGTAATCTCAGCGCATTAAATGCAGTCTATCATTGTAATAGTAGTTTTACTGTATATTACTTTATTGCATTTTACTGTAACTTCTCTAATTCTCTATAAATAGGGGAGGACCCATATTGTAAAAAGAGAGGAATCTTGTGAATGCTGTTACTCTACTAAAATAGTGAGAGAGTGAACAGTGAACATAGACATCAGATTGAGCCGAACCATTTAAAAAGCTTCTTGTGTCTTCTCCTTCCTTTCTGACCTCGTCTCATTTATTTGTTGCTTTATTTAGCTAACTACATAGATCTGAAAACTATAACTTGGACCCAAAACAAATCTTGTTGACTAAGATCCAAATCCGGACGTCGACAGGTCTTGTACACAAACTTTCCTAACTCGAGACTTACTATTCTAATTTATAAATATGTATAAAAGATTTTTTTTTTTATAAAATAGTATACGTATTAAATGACATTTTTAATTTATTGGTGGAATAGATAGTAGATTCTTAACATGTAAATATTGCCTCTAAAAAATAAAATTTAAAAAAAAAAAAAAAAACCGTACGCGAATCTTTTTATAGCTGTAAATCCAAAAAAATATATTAAAAATACAAAAACACGCGCTTTCCTGATTACCAAACACTTCGGTAGGTCTGCACTGGGTACTGTCCTTAAAATGTTGACAAAAGAGAGAAAAGAATTATTTAATAATAATCAATGACAATAAAATAATCTAAGCACATAGAGAGTTGCAAGATTTTGTCACGTTGACATCACTAAAATCCACTTCAAAGATGGCAGCAAAAACACCCAACTCTTTTTGGCAACAAAACACAATAATAAGTAGTTAAAAAAAAAAAAAACACAATAGCCAGGTATACATGACTTCTTAATGTTAGTGATTAGGTATTTATCTTAATCTTAAAATATCAACTGTTTAAATCTCATCCTTATCATTTGAAAGATAAAGTGTGAATTGTAAGTCTTCTTTTAATAAGAGTTACTCTTTTTTTAATTATAAGAGTAATTATTTGAACTACACTATCTATAATCTATCTTGACAGGTGCTTATAATTATTTAATTCATAAGATATCAGTATTAAAAAAATAATAATAATTTCATTAATTCAACCTTCAGAAACCCAACTCTATCTTATTTTAAGTATAAATAGCATCTTAAAACAATCTAATGTAAGTTCCAGGAAAAAAAAAAAAAACTACTGTATTCTATAGGGGTGGAAATTTAGATCATAATACAAAATATCGATATAAATTCATAAAAAATAAATGAGTATGTGTTTATTTAAATGAATTTATGTCCTAATTGTGTCAACCGGTTTAATTCTTTTAATTAAACGAATCGAGTTGGACTTACTTAATAGATTCACAGGTTGACATGATTAATAGGGTCAAATTTATATAGTATATGGGTCGAATTGTAACATTTAATGTTAATAGGGTCAAAATATTATTTAAGTTAAATGAATTAAATGGGTAAAAAAATTAACGAGTTGATGGGTTAATGAGTTAATGAGTTTAATTCATTTATAATCTAAGTAATAAACGAATTAATCGAGTCGAGTCGAGTCGAGTCATATCGTGTCACTCATTCATAAACGAATTCGTATCGAATCCAAAAATATTAACTAATTTATTAAATAAAATTTATATCATATTGATAGAATTCATAAACGAATCGACTCGAATCCAGTTGAATAATCTCATACACGGATCTTTTTTGCCATCCTTAAATTCATACACACAAGTGCTTTCCCGTACAAGTGATTTTGTCTCATTTGCGTAATAATTATAAGCAAAAGTGTATTTGTTTGTCGTATTCTTTTTGTTTATATTATTTTTTATCATATTATTTAACCGTATTTTTTTCTATTCAGGAGATTTGATTTGTTTAGAAAATTCGATTTTTTGTAGCCTATTTACAGGCTTATTACAATAAATGTACCGTCTATTCATTAAATTGACATTGGATCTGAAGCCGTAATTGCTTTCCAAGAAGCCGAAAGCTACAAGAACCTGTTGTTCTTCCACTTCAACGTACACATATAAAAGCAAAAACTGAGCTCCACCCATTTCAAGACTCTTTCAAAGAAATAATGGCTAGGCCTTGCTTCAACAAGTTGCTGCTGCTTTTTTCTCTGCTTCTGGTTCTCTGCTTCTCTCATGGTACTCTACTGCTTCTCTCTTTTGATAAAGTTTGCTCCTTTCTTATTTTCATTTTATCAAAAATCTTTCTTTCTGTGATCTTCTCGTCTCTCACTCTCTTCTTTTCTCTGTTTTTGTTGTCACTTT
Source organism: Dimocarpus longan (assembly GCA_022984855.1). NCBI lineage: Eukaryota > Viridiplantae > Streptophyta > Magnoliopsida > Sapindales > Sapindaceae > Dimocarpus > Dimocarpus longan. The sequence continues at coordinate 5,362,582 of CM041026.1, forward strand.
TAAGGATTTGGTAGACACTTGATGAAGACTGTTGATTTTGAAGATTCCAGTGCTCAACTCAAGGTTTTTTCTTTTAATTTTTTTTTCTCAATTTCCTTATTTTTGAATATTTACCCACAAAATTTTCCCAATTGGGTTGTGTTTTTTCAACAAAAAAAATTTAATTTTGTATTGTAGGAAGCTGGGGGAGACTCAAGGGAGTTGACTGAAGTGATGGACTATAAAGATCCTGGTCCAAACACCAACCCAAAAGCCGGATACATATTTACTCCACCTTCACAAGGCTAATTGAAAATTAGTCCAATAAGACTGTTGTTGTTGTTTTTATTTTTATTTTTATTTCTTTTTGTGATAATGTTTTTGGAAGCTAAATTTCAGTATTGAGTTGGTTTGTGTTTATTTTGCTGACTTCAATTTGTGAAGAAGAAGAAGAAGAAGTTGGCTGTTGTTTTTGAAGGGAACTTGGATTCAAATGAAGTGCAATGTAGAAATATAAATATGTTCATGTTGTTCTTTTATAAATTTGGATGAATTAAATGGGGACCCTTCTATTGAGTTCTATTTTTTGTCTTCTATAAGTGTTATTGGGACGTGAAAAGAAATATATAAAATATTTCTAAGAAAAATAGATAATTAGTGCTCCCTTAGCAAGTGTTTTGCAATAATGTTATTTTAATCTGCGTGTAGTTGATTTCTTCATTTTATTCTTGGGGCTAACTGCTAGGCTTCAAGTGATGAATAGCCTTGTCTTGATGTGCATGCGAAGACAGAAATACAATGACGGAATGGACCTGACAAGTTTAGTGGTTGTCGTGCCTGTTTACAGTCTAGAACAGCCACACAACATAACAGCCAGTTTAGAGTTGTCAATTACTCTTCTCTTACTTTGGAAATTCTCTCTTAATAAAATTCATTAGTTTGTAATGGTTTGTTTAGCTGTTTGAGGATACAAAATAAAGGAAATAGAATAAGATTCTTCTCTCATAGATTTGTAATCTGTTTAAAAGATCTCTCTGTCCTCTGTCAAATTAGGTAATACTAAAAGCTGAGAATGTTGTTCATAATTTTATTTAAGCTTTTTAGTCTAATAATAATTTAGGACGTGTTTATCAAGCGGCAAAGGGAAATACTAAAAGTGATTGGGAATCAAACGATGTAAAATTTACACCCAAATCAGAAAATGAGTTTTTGCTATAAAGGGAATTTGATTCTTTCCTTCCACCCCAAGCTTAAAATTTTGTTTATTGATTCCCTTTCTAATAGAACTTGTTTAGATAATCAAGATTTATGCGGAAATCTTTGTCTTATTTAAAGGTGAAAGATTTATCACTGATTCTTCATGTTTTATACCATCAAATGCTAATCCATTACAAAATAATTACCTAGGATGTGTTTATCAACCGGCAAAATGAAATTGATTCTAGATTTATGATTTCAATGTATACTAAAAGTGATTTAGAATTAAATTATGTAAATTTCACACTTAAATCACGAAATGAACTTTTGCTGGAAAGAGAATTTAATTTCTTTCTTTCATCCAAAGAATAAAATTCTGTTTACTGATTTCATATATAGTAAACTTGTTTAAAGAATCAAGATTTATATGGAAATCTTTGTCTCATTTAGATTTCGCAGTGAAGTTCAAAGACTTATGAGTCATTCTTCGTGTTTTACACTATCAAATGTTAATCCATTACAAAATAATAACTTAGGATGTGTTTATCAAACGGCAAAATGAAATTTGATTATGAAATTATGATTTTAATGTATACTAAAAGTGATTAGGAATTAAATTATGTAAATTTCAAGAAATGAGTTTTTGTTAGAAAGAGAATTTAATTTCTTCCTTCCACCCACGCAATAAATTCTGTTTCCTGATTCTTTTTTCAGTGAAATTTGTTTAGCGAGTCGAGATTTATATGAAAATCTTTGTCTTATTTGGATTTAAGGGTGAAGTTAGAAGATTTATGACTCATCCTCCGTGTTTTACACCATCAAATGCCAAACCATTACAAGGCCGGCCAATCTGCCTTAAATCAGTCTGATTTCATTACTTGGAAGTACCATATTTAGGTTGTTATGAGGGTTCACAGAATAAATGCTGCCGACACATGGGCTTGTTGTACTTACTGTCAGGATTCGTTTGGTCACTTGCAAGGGTCTTGCATCAAAAACCACAGACTTGAGAAGGTCTTCAAAATTGGCTGAGAATAACAAGCTAGCTTATGGTTTAAAAATGATCTAATGACAAAAATAAACTCATTTAAGCTAGGACCAGAGTCTCATGTTTGTGTATTTGGGAAAAGGAGAATTTGCATAATTCAGATTTGTTTTCAGTCACCAAATACTTACCAAATCTCAAAAGACAAAAAAAAAAAAAAAAATATGCATTACCAAGCTCTATGTATAGTCAATTTCAACAATTTATATTTTTTGGTTTATTTTGGTTAGGCAAGTCATACTATCTTTATGTAACTGTGATTAGGGAAAATAGTATTTATCCTCTTGAAGTTTGAATTAATATCCGAAATCCCTTTATTTACTAGTAAATAATTGAGATTTTGAATATTAATTCAAATTATAGGAAAAAAAAAAAAGATTAACTGAAATTATGTCTTAAAGCTACAAATTCACGATATTGAATGTTCCATCTGCAAAATTAAATACAAAATTTATAATTATACAGAGATTTTATTAAGTATAGCGGCACTCACACCTCTGTACCACTGTATGTATACATCCTTCAATAAGAACACCCTAATATATTTTTTAAACAGTTTTATTTCTTTTAAAAACATTAAGGAGATTTATTTAAGAAATATAATACAATAAAACTAAGAAAATAAATCTTTTAAAAAAAACTAAAAATAATTTTATTTTTATAGTAAGTGGGTTATTATTATATATTATAATTTTGAAAAATAATTTTTTACTGCATCTATCTATAGAAAAAGTGCACATACAATTTTAGTGCAGTGCAAATATCATGTAACAAGTTACAATTACATGATTATAATAAAGGGTGACAATATTTGCACCCCTCAAAAATTGTATGTACACCCTAAAGTAATATTGTTTTAAATATCAAATATTACACTTGAATAAAATTACTAAAAAGGTAAATATATAGTTTGTAAGTATATCCATAAATTATTAATTAAAATATCATATTTCTCTTTATTACTTTCTCAAACCCTAATTTTTCTTCTAAATATTAATCTTTAAACACCAAATTAATTTTTTTCCAAGGAATTTACTTTGATTGTAAAATATGTAGAATGAAACAAAAATCTTCAAATGAAATTAGTTGTGAAAGGGTAAGTTTTAAATCAAGTTTTGTTGTTTTTATTATTTCATGATGGTGTATGAGAAATTGAGGATGCAATGCTGGTGTCTGTATCACAGCTCCATATCCGGATTTGTCAAAATCAGCAACAACAGTGGACATAGCATTCTTCAGGCCACTTTTTCTCAACAAATCAGGAGTCCCTGATGCCACAATAGTCACATTGGATTCAACTATTCAGATGTCTTTGACACCCTTACATTCGAATTCGAAAGCAACCCCAGTTGCAATCTTTTGATTTTTAAAATTAAATAAATAATTAAATAGATATAGATGAGATAATAAAATTAAGGAAAAAGAAAAGTATTTTTGATATTAAATAGAGTTAAAAATAAATAAATTAGAAAAATTTTAAATTTTTTTATGGGTGTATTATATATATACGATTTTTGAAGGGTGAAAATATCGTTACTCTATAGTAAAATCTTTATCAGGGCCCAATATGAAAATTGGTTTAAAAATCTTAACCAAGTTAGCCCAAGCCTTTTTAAGCGTCCAGCCCAACCGCTTATTGGGCTGGTTTGGATTTTGGACTAATTGGACCAGAAACTCAGTTGGGCTTCTTCAATGGAGGAAACCAGAAGGACAGAGAGAAAAGAAGACCCAGAAGAAACTAGAAAGATGTATCTCCATTTCCTCATTGATTGATTGACTTTGAAAATACAATTTTGGGCTTCCCAGAAGCTTCTCAATCTCAATGGGGGTCATAATTTACATCATCTTCCACAATGATCACACTTAACAACATCAGCCTTGTCCTTAACCATTCAACTATTACTCTTATTACTTTAGTCATTAGTGGTTGGCTTGGTGGCTCACCCAAGCGATCATTATTAAACTCTAATTAATTGACATCCACCTTCTCAATATATTTATCTTTTATATTTTGAAAAAAGTATAAATCAACCCTGATTTTTTAACTATCTTCTATTAATTACAAGTTTAGTAACCAAACCATAAATATACAATTTGAACCCATGAACTCCTCGTGTAAGAATGAAAAAGTTTGCCATTTGACCATCTCAAGGGTCGTTTATTTTTTAGTCTAAAAATTAAATAGTACTGTTAAAAACTGAAGATTGAATAATGATTAAAACATAAAATTTGAATGATATGTTTTTTTTTTCTTACTTCTGAATATATAGTAATCTTATTTATTTTTTTAAAATCAAAATCATCTGAAAATTAATAATTTGACATTTATATCCATTTAATATTAGTTCTTATGTAACTCCATTTAATATAATACAAACAATTATAATAAATTATTTAATAAATACTAAAACACTTTTATATATATTAATAATATTTTTATTTACAATAAAAATATGATTAATTATTAGAGTAAAGTAATATTTTTTTTTGAAAATTATATACATAAATAAATTATTATAGTAAGTAAATTAAATTTATATATTGAAATAAAAATAAATAAAATGTTATTAAGTTGAACTACTATAACAATAATAGTTTGAGATTGTAAAGTAATATATATTTTAGTCATTATAATATTTCATTAATTATATTTAAAAAGAATATTTATAATGTAAAATTTGGAAATATGTTATTTTAGAAATGATATATTTGAAATAATATATCTAAAAAATTATTAAATGATTTAACATTCAGTTAAGAATTATAGTTTTTTCTTTTTCAAATAATTAATATTTTTGGGTGGTTATAAGTGATTTGATCACTTAAAAAAATAAAAGTCACTTAAGTAACAAGTGAAAAAAAACAAATGAGTCCTCAATTTTCATCATTTTTTCATTTCCCTTTTTTGAGAACTAGTATAATTTTAGGAGACAATTTGAACCCACATCATCCATATAAATGTGAAAAACTTATAATTAAATTTTTAATCCAATCTCATCTCATCGTACTTACATAATACCATTTGGTTGAAGTGTTTTTTTCTTATTCTTTTTGAGCCGTAAAACATTTATAAAATGTTTATTCCTTTTGAAATATAAAATGTTTTTGGTCAAACAATTTTATTCCAAAAGCTTAATTTGCAATAGCCAAACGTGTCAAAAATATATTGGAAAAGAAGACTTAAACGTTTACTTAAAAATTGGTATACGCCATATTTTCATGGGTGTGAGACTGGTCAGGGAAGGAATTTAGCAGAAATGCCATTGAGCTGACATCTGCATTAATTGACACAACGTACAAGAAAAGATTGAAAAAGACAGACTCTAATTTTCCAAGCCTAAAATTCCACACGACTCACTGAAAACTTCCCAACGATTTACGTCGCAACAAACTAAGATTGGAATAATATATAATTACAATTCTCTCGCTGTTACACGTGAGTTGACCACCTACTTTTATATCAATTTTGTCAATATTTACGTCATATAACTAATATTTTAGATCGTGTCATCGATATTCTATCTCAATTGATTCTAATAATTATTTAGATTCCTTTTAATTATAGTTTATATATCTAAAAAAAACATAAAATATAATTTAATATTTAAAATCATTTTAACTATAAAAATAATCATCCGAATCATATTATCAATAATATATCTCAACTGATCTTAATAAAATATCAGTATAAAAAAAAAAGAAAAAGTGTAACACAACTTGATCCTATTCCTATTCTGTGCACGAAACCATAAAATAATACCAACAGTTCCACCTCATGTAAAATGTCATGGAAAATGGGAACTTAAAACCTGGCAGCCCCAAAAATTGCTGTCACTACCAAGAAAATTCAACGTGGATTCTGTTGTGTTTTTCTTTCTCATACCAGTCAAAGAAGCAAAGAGGCAGATTCTAAGCAAGTACCATGTACATCAACCAAATACAGACAAAAATAAGGCAGACAACACGTCACAACCTTTCCTTTCCAGGGACTTGAATATGAATTAAACAAAAATATGCCGCCTAGCAAGCAGGAAACTTCCTGATGGCTCAAAGTGACCGTTTCCAACTTCTCCATGGACTTGCCGCTGCACCATGCAGGCACCTTCCCTGGCTCGTCGAGAAATAGACCAAGTCTCATCTCCTCTTTATATAGATAACACCCTTACTATTATTCTCATCATGCAAATGCAATCAATCTAATATCATCCTTTTCCTTGTATGCTTTGCCTCAAAAGATTTCTCCTCAATTCGTCTTGTACATCAAAAGAATATAAAGCATTTGTAGGTCTTTTGTTCCTATACATAGCAGGTGAAACTTATAGACAGCAGCATATATATGGATTGCAAACTAGGCTGCCTAATTGAAATGGAGAAGTCATTAGCTTTCAAAAGCCAACAATCTTTCCTATTTTTTGCATTAGTTGATGTCCTTTTGGTTCAGAGCTTTCTTACATCGGTCTTGAGTTTTTGTACTTTTTTCTCAAGATGTTGGTCTTCCATCCGAATCCTATACAATTCTGCTTGTTCAGTGATTTCTGAAGACAAGTACCAGGATTTTGAGTTCTGCAGCCAGCAAGCTTGCTTCAATGAGAAGCAAGATGATGAAAGCATCATCTCTAGAGAAGAAGTGGAGTTGGTGATGGGAAATTTGTCACTTTTTTGCAGCCAGGAAGGCGAGGAGCTACCGCAGAGGTTTAATTCCAATAAGCTTTCTCAGCTTTTTGATGAGGAGCCAAGCTTGGAGGAGGTCAAAAATGCTTTTGATGTTTTTGATGTGAACAAAGATGGTTTCATCGATGCAAAAGAGTTGCAGAGAGTTCTACAAATCTTGGGCTTGAAAGAGGGATTCGAGCTGGGGAACTGCACAAAAATGATCAGAGCATTCGATGAGAATGGCGATGGAAGGATAGATTTTCATGAATTTGTAAAATTCATGGAGAGCACCTGTTTCTGAGTTATATTTGACACACGGAAATTAATAAAAACTATGCAATTTAGCATCCAATTTATAGTAGTTAAAATCTCAGCCTTTCTTGATTGATTAGAATACTGATTTCTATGTAAATTTTATTAGATAATCTCCAATTAGATCCCACATGAATACCATTTACATCTTATGTATGCTCCTCTATCCCACTTGAATAAACATAAAAATAGATATATGTAAACAGAATGAAGAAATAATTTAATTTTTATAAGAAACTCTAGCTTAAACAAGGCTGTCTCGTTCGAGGTACCTACACGATATTGTGATGAAATGGTCTTCCATCAAAGCTCAATTATATTGAATCAGAACTTGATTCTGAGACAGGACATATTTGCTTGTAACATACACTTTTCATCTACATGTATGATTGTTTGATCAAATAGTCACCAGTAATCTGCACAAGAGCAGCTACCATCTTGAAATCGATGGAAACGGTTGGAGTCTCTAACGATTATATCGCGGTTTGTAAGCTTTGAAATGAGTTTTACTGCAGAATGGCAGTCATCACACATCCTAAGGTTCTTAATTACGCGGATTGGTGCTTGTGGTGGTGTTTTCATGAGACCATATGCTATGGCCAATTTCTCACTGTGATAGCTAAGATGGTCTTCCTTCTGCTCGTCCTCCACGTCATGAAGTACTGCAGCAACATCCGGTACATAGCCCATTGGCCTGATCTGGGCTAACAGTTCGCTTATTTTCTCATAAATCTGAGTAGATTCTGGATGATAACTGTCATCCGAAACAAATACGTAAGTAGTATTCCTTATTTCAATCCAGCTCACGCCAGGCTCTTTCTTGATGTTCCTTTCCTTCATCAACCTCCGAACCTTTGAGACCCCATCCCATCTTTTTGCCTTGGCATACATGTTAGAGAGCAGTGTATAGGTTCCCACATCCTTAGGTTCCATTTCTAAGATAAGTTTTGCAATTCGGCTTCCAAAATCATAATTTTGATGGACATGAGAAGCATTGAGCAAAGTCCGCCATGCTACAACATCCCATTTGACTGGTGTACTCCTCATAAAATCCTCAGCCTCATCAAGCCGTCCTGACTTGCTCAGAAGTCCAACGATACATGTATAATGCTCCAGTCCAGGTTCAATACCAAACCGTTTCATTAGCTGGTTCAAATTGTAGAAACCCTCTTGCACCAAACCCAAATGACCACAAGCAGAGAGAACCCCTACAAAAGTCACATAATTAGGGCATTGTTCTGTGGCCAACATGTCTTGAAACACGTTCAGCGCTTCCCTAGCAAGCCCATTGTGTGCATAACCACATATCATCGCATTCCAACTAGTGGTGTCCCGATACATCATACAAGAGAATACTTTATTAGCCGCTTCTATATCACCACATTTTGCATACATATTGATCAGAGCACTTCCAACCATAACATGCTTACTAAAACCAGACTTCTCCACACGTGCATGTAACGCATCTCCATGTCCTAACATAGACAATCCCGCAGCAGAGTTCAGCAAGACAGCAAACGTGAACTCATTGGGTCGAACATCTTTGTTCTCCATTCGAGAGAACAAATTCAACGCTTCCTCATAGCACGCATTTTGGAAGTAAGCAGCAATCATAGCAGTCCACAATATCACATTTTGAGTCACCAACCCATCGAAAACCTTCTTAGCATTCAGAACCTTCCCACATTTCCCATACATGTCGATCATCGCGCAATCAACATACACATCCATCTCTACGTTACTCTTCAACATCCGGCCATGAACTTGCAAACCCAATTTCAAATCCTTAAGACAAGCACCAAGTCCTAAAGCATTAACATAACTAACACCATCCCACCGTATAAACTCCCTCATCATCCTAACTAAAACCTCATTGCCATCCCTCAACCGCCCATCTTCTATCAGTCCACTTAAAACCGAATTATACGAACAAATATCATATCCGGGCAACGAATTCAATATCCTCATAGCCATCTCCACCTCCAAACACTTCACATAAAAGTCTATAAGCCCACATTTGACATACCTATGAAACACCAACCCTGACTTCCACACAAACCCATGACACTGCCTACCCTCATCAACTCTTCCACTCGTAGAACACGACTTAAACACAACCGAAAAAACAAACTCATTTGGCCGCAAACAGTCCACAGAAACCATATTTTTCAACAGTTTAAGATTCTCCAACAAAAACCCACTTTGTAAATACCCTGTCATCAATGCACCATAAGAAACCACAGTTCTCTGGCGCATTTTATCGAACACTTGGCGGGCAAGTGATATTTGGTCACATTTTGCGTAGAAATTGATCAAAGAGGTGGCTTGAGCTACGTTTACGTTTGCGGGTGTTTTGGTTGCAAGTCCATGGACTTGTTTTCCCAGTTTTAAGTTCTTCGAATCGGCGGAGAATTTTAAGAGGTTGATGGTGTCTTCAAGACAGAGAGGTGCTGGGGGGTTTTCTTGGAACAGAAAAGGCGCCAACTTGACTGCCGCCGCTTGTTGTCTTGTTGGTGGTTTTGAACTCATCACTCTCCTGAACCAGACATTGAAGAGCAGATAGTAGGTTGTTTAAACAGTCTCTAATAAGGGTATTTTTATTATAAATCACTGAAGTTTACGCCATACACAAGTTGTTTATGTAGTATCTAATTAGGGGTATTTTTGTCTTTTTATATATTTTCACACTGTTTACAGTCAACGTTAACGGATTTGAGGTAACAATGGGGGCCAGTTTGCAGTAAATACCTGAGTTTGTCTGACCTGACAATAATTTTAAAGTGAATAACTAATTTATAATTTATTTTTTCTAAAAAAATTTATCATTCGAATCATTATTATCTTGTCATGTAAGTATTTTCTACTATTGAAGAGATGTTTTTAATTCCATTTATGTTGAGGTTTGAATCTAATCAACAAGGTTCTTCAAGCTCAAGACTACGAATCAATGAAAAATAAAACAAAAGTAAGAGAATGGAGGAGAGAGGAAGAAAAAGACGCAGATTTTATGTAGTTCGACCAAAGGGAAGGTCTACGTCCACGGTGCCTGCTCTGGTGGAGGAGAGGCAGTCACTATTATTGCTATATTTTCTGGTTGTAGAGAGAGAGAGAGCAGAGAGAACCACCCTATCCCTTTACAATAATTCTCACCCTTATTTATAGATAGGGGAATGTGCTACAGTAGCGTCTAATAAGTTAAAATACAATGATGATTACAGTTAATGCTTGAATGTTGCATTAAATACGTCTGACAACTGTTAAAGCAAGTTGCTTAGGCGGCTGATCCAAGTAGCTGATCCAAGTGGGCTTGTTCAAGTGGGCTAGATAAGATCTTCGTAATCCAGACTGTAATATCTGACATGATTAGTCGTGCACGTCACGTCATTGCGTGAGATGGTTCTGATCTGGATGAGGTGGAGCTTATAAAAAACGAGCTCATGAGGTCGTTTTGGGCGAGCTTATGAGCTGGGAGCTGAGAGCTGCTCTGGGCTTGCTAGAGTTCATTCCTGCGAGCTGGAAGCTGATGAGCTGCTTTGGGCTTGCTGGAGCTCATGTCAGCAAGCTGGAAGCTGAGAGCTGCTCTGGGTTTGCTGGAGCTCATGCCAACGAGTTAGAAGCTGAGAGCTGCTCTAGGTTTGTTGGTTGGGATCTAGTCAACAAGGTTCTTCAAGCCTAAGACTGCGGATCAATAAAAAATAAAACAAAAGCAAGAGAATGGATGCAGAGAGGAAGAAAAAGACGCAGATTTTACGTGGTTCGGCCAAAGGGAAGGCATACGTCCACAGTACCTGCTCTGGTGGAAGTGAGGCAGTCACTATTATTGCTATATTTTCTGGTTATAGAGAGAGAGAGAGCAGAGAGAACCCCATCCCTTTATAATAATTCTCACCCCTATTTATACAGAGGGAGAGGTGCTATAGTAACGTCTAATAAGTTAAAATACAATGATGATTACAGTTAATGCTTGAATGTTGCATTAAATGCGCCTGACAACTGTTAAAGCAAGTTGCTTAGGCGGCTGATCCAAGTGGCTGATCCAAGTGGGCTAGCTCAAGTGGGCTACATAAGATCTTCGTAATCCAGGCTGTAATATCTGACATGATTGACCGTGCACGTCACGTCATTGCGTGAGATGGTTCTGATCTAGATGGGGTGGAGCTTATAAAAAACGAGCTCATGAGGTCGTTTTGGGCGAGCTTATGAGCTGGGAGATGAGAGCTGCTTTGGGCTTGTTAGAGCTCATTCCTGCGAACTGGAAGCTGGTGAGCTACTTTAGGCTTGCTGGAGCTCATGCCAACGAGCTAGAAGCTGAGAGCTGCTCTAGGTTTGCTGGTTGGGATCTAGTCAACAAGGTTATTCAAGCCCAAGACTGCAGATCAATGAAAACTAGAACAAAAGCAAGAGAATAGAGGCAGAGAGGAAGAAAAAGACGCAGATTTTACGTGGTTCGGCCAAAGGGAAGGCCTACGTCCACGGTGCCTGCTCTAGTGGAGGAGAGGCAGTAACTATTATTACTATATTTTCTGGTTATAGAGAGAGAGAGAGTGGAGAGAACCCCCTCTCTTTACAATAATTCTCACTCCTATTTATAGAGAGGGAGATGTGCTACAGTAGTGCCTAATAAGTTAAAATACAATGATGATTACAGTTAATGCTTGAATGTTGCATTAAATGCGCCTGACAGCTGTTAAAGCAAGTTGCTTAGGTGGCTGATCCAAGTGGGCTAGCTCAAGTGGACTCGATAAAATCTTCGTAATACAGGCTGTAATATCTGACATGATTGGCCGTGCACATCACATCATTGCGTGAGATGGTTCTGATTTGGATGGGGTGGAGCTTATAAAAAACGAGCTCATGAGGTGGTTTTAGGTGAGCTGATGAGCTGAGAGCTGATGAGTTGAAAGCTGATGAGTTGGGAGCTGATGAACTGGAAGCTGTTGCTCATGCTTGCAAGCTCGAGCTGGGAGCTCATCCTGGACGAGCTGGTGTTCGTCCATCTGTTCATTGGCCTGTTCGCATATGGATTGCTCGTCCAGTATTTTGCTAGACTGCTTTCGCGAGCTTGAGTTTAGTAAATTGGGCCCTTGTCTGCTAGGCCTTGAGGCTTTTACCAACTTATTTGGGGTATCCTAAAATACACACAACATTAAACCCCCCAGCTCTTAGTCCGTTTACGGGCTGGGAGCTTGAACTTAGCTTGTAAAAGCTGGTGCGCATGAACGTGCTGCCTTGATGAGATGCAGAAGTACTTAAAGCATGTTGCCGATCTGCCTCGTGATGAGGTACATTAGACATTTGCTTCATCTGAGTTTCCTGTGGACTCAAAAGTAAAGTCATTAGTATTAATAGGCCTCTCGAGCTATGCCCAGGGGGTATAGGAACCCGATGACATGGCGAGAGTTGAGGAGGTTGAGGAAGACCTACGTCCACGGTGCCTGCTTTAATGGAGGAGAAGCAGTCACTATTATTGCTATATTTTCTGGTTATAGAGAGAGAGCAGAAAGAACCCCCTCCCTTTACAATAATTCTCATCCCTATTTATAGAGAGGGGGAGGTGCTACAGTAGCGCTTAATAAGTTAAAATATAATGATGATTACAGTTAATGCTTGAATGTTACATTAAATGCGTCTGACAGCTATTAAAGCAAGTTATTTAGGCGGCTGATCCAAGTGGACTAGTTTAAGTGGGCTAGCTCAAGTGGGCTAGATAAGATCTTCGTAATCCAGGCTGTAATATCTGACATGATTGGGATTGCACGTCACGTCATTGCGTGAGATGGTTTTGATTTGGATGGGGTGGAGCTTATCAAAAACGACCTCATGAGTTCGTTTTAGGCGAGCTGATGAGTTGGGAGCTGATGAGCTGGAAGCTGATGAGCTGGGAGCTGATGAGCTGGAAGCTGATTGCTCATGCTTGTGAGCTCGAGCTGGGAGCTCATCCTGGACGAGCTGGTGTTCGTCCATCTGTTCACTGGCCTGCTCGCACATGGATTGCTTGTCCAGTATTCTGCTGGACTGCTTCCGCGAGCTGGAGTTTGGTAAATTAGGCTTTGTCTGTTAGGCCTTGGAGCTTTTATCAGCTTGTTTAGGGTATCTCAAAATACACACAACAATTTATTTAGGGGAAGTTTACTGGTTAGGAATTTGAAAAAAGAAAGCTTAATTACTAATTGTGATTGACTGGTTTATTCACTTTATCGTAGGACTAAGTTATCTTTTATGATTATCTTTGGTGTTATATTTACTCATAGATAATGTAAATAAAAGAATCAAGAAAAGAATTTGATTTTTCTAGATTTTATATAATTATGAATGATTTTTATTTAAATTTTTATTTTTGAAGATTTTATGAAGTTTTATTAATCGTTAAAAAATTTGTAAAACTATAAAGACTTTCATTTTAAAATATTGTGATTGATATTAAGACTTTCATTATTTCAAAAAAAAAAAAAAGATTTTCATTGACTTTAAATATAATATATACTTTGTAAATTATATTTTTTATGTTAATAAAATATTTTCTTAAACAAATAAAAAAAATCATAGCTAATGTCTTTAGAATTGGAGGAATGTATTCATACTCTTTTTTTTTTTAAGAGAAATGTATTCATACTCTTATATTTAAAAAAAAAAAAAAATGGTTTTTTCTAATATTCTGTTTTTACTTTTAGCCCTTTACAGTCCCCTCTAAATTCTTCATCAGCTCATAGTCATCAAAGTAGAAATCAAGGTCTTAACTTTTTCTTTATTTTATATAATTTATCTTTTTATTCTTTGCATTTACGATCAAACTTTGATAATATATACTAGTTTGACTTTTCTTGGCTGATAAAAATTGTTAGTGCCTACCACATGTTTGATAAAAGTAGTCAATGACCACCATAGGTGTTGTATCTTGCATTACATAAACTTTTATTTAGTTTTAGCCATAGGTGTTGTATCTTGCATTACATAAACTTTTATTTAGTTTTAGCATCTGGGTTCTGTTTTAAAAGATTAATGGTTTCTGTTTTGGCAGTGTTTTGGTGATGAAGATGCAGCAACAAGCTGGAAAAATTGGGCTTCCATTGATGAATATTTTGAGATTAAGTGGGACACCCATTTTGCAGCAACTGCATTTGGAGGAAAAGCTGCTTCGTACGTCGTCCGATAATTGGTGCATCATCAATGATGGAACTGACACTCCTGCCATTGTTATGGGGGTCTCTGGGTAAGTGTCATGTTGATTGAAGTTACTGTTCAAGATTTTGTGAAACGTTTGTTTTAAGTTGTTGTTGTTGTTGTTGTTGGTGGTGGTGGTGGTGTGTTTTGCTTGTGATGTTTGTGTTGAGAAAGATGTGATTTTTGAGTGGTGGGATGTTTTGCATAGGAAGCCTTCAGAACTTGTTGAAATTGAGTCTGTGTTGCGCGATCGGATTCCTGTCATTAGAAGGTTTACTGGGGGAGGCACTGTTATTGTTGATGCTGGGACTGTGTTTGTCACGTTGATATGCAACAAGGATGCTATTCCTGGCGTGCAGCCATATCCCCGTTCCGTTATGTCTTGGAGCGGTCTGGTGTATGATCAAGTGTTTCGAGGGGCTGGTGATTTCAAACTCCGGGAGAATGGTAATTAATTGAGCTTTGCTTTGAATGATGTTTAAAACTTTTAGTATCCTCTGTTTAGAAGAGAAACATTTTGGTGTATGATCACCTTCATTTGCTTTCAAAATTTGAAATTGTGTGTGAAATTGATTTTGTGTTAATGATGAAGTTTTTACCGCACAAAGTATATGACTTGGCGGGTGACTTTTTGGTGCCTATGTATGCATGTTGTTTTATTTTTGTGGTGTCCTTGAAATTTTGAGTTTGATCATGATGAAAAGTTGCTCTTTGTTCTTATCCCTAACCAAAATGTGGAATTGCAAGAACTACATGTAGAAGAATATATAATAATAGTAGTACTATGTAAATCACTGAGAACCACCATTAGTTGCTTTCCAAGATTCTGGTTGTTGCTTTTTCTCTTTAAGTGTTTTTGTTTCTTGTTGAATCACAAATGTGTGTACAGTCCATGAATAACTATGACCTTTCTTCATTTGGGAGCCCAAGTGGCCTTAGCTTTTGTGTTACTCTAAAGAACACTGTGGTTTGAAAGCTTTAGGTAACAGTTTTCACATGCATAAAAATATTAGCAGGGAGACTTTCTAATTTTAAATAAAGATACACCAGTTGAATGTTTCATGACTTGAATCTGTCTTTAGATTATGTTTTTGGTGATCGCAAGTTCGGTGGAAATGCTCAATCTATAACCAAAAATCGATGGATACACCACACCTCTTTTTTGTGGGATTATGCTGTGGGGAACATGGCTTACTTGAAGCAACCTGCACGAGCTCCTATGTACAGATCGGTAATTTTTTACTTTTTGATAACGTTGCGATACTTTTCACTCTTCAAGACTCACCTTCTGGCAATATCTTGTAATAGTGCTCTAATTAATTGGTTATTGCACTAAATAAGTATCTTGCTGCCACTGTTGCTGACCTAATGACTTGAAATTGGTCAGAGCAGAAAATAAGCATCTTAAAACTGGGATTTACATTCAATACCCTGGTTAATGGCTTTTATTTTGCCTATTGTAGTGCTGGGATACATAATTTTTGGCATTTTTACCGCTACCCTGCTTTTTCTAACCTGAAATCACCAACCCAACTTGGATATGATCAGGATACCAACTAAATTAGCTAGTTCCTACAACATAAATATCCTTAATAACCTCTCCGAAATTGCGTTTCTTATTAACTGCACTTCTGGTACGAATTTTAGAAATTTTGTATCTTATATGATGTATAAAGCTTCTTAACTTCAATGACACATAATGTGAAGTGACAGTGTTCGAATTATGCAACATAATTCTGGCCTGTATTATTGGATGTCAATGTACATATTAGCATACTTAATAATTTTTTAGCTTTCTTTTGCTGATCTAGATGTTGTCGGTCATTATTGTTGCTTAGGTTTTGTTAGATAGTTTTCTTTTGTATTGTTAACTTGCACAGTATAGGCTTCATATGCAATTCGTGCGCAATTAATTAAATTTATTACTAGTTTGTGAAAGAAAAAGAATAAATAGCCATCTTGGAATACACTTGCATGGATTTGTTAATTAGTTGAGAGGAGCATTGAGTTGCAAAATAATGAGTTTTGAGCAATCAATCATCAATCTTTTAAGTTTATATTCCATTGTGCAGGGAAGAGACCACACTGAATTTATCTGTCGAATGAACGAATATTTGCCGAGATCAGTTTTCATAGAGAGAACTGTGGAATCAATCAAAACCTATTTCTCAGTGAATCCCGCAAACTTGGAAGCAATTGATGCATCTCAGGGAGCAGAATATGTACATTCAACAACACTTCTCACCAGGCAAGAACTAGAAGAAGCTTTGGCAACTCAACCGAAGAATATTGTCGTCAATGTTTAAGTCTATGATCAAACGGAAAATTGTTTTGTAGGAATTGTAACAGGATTTCCCACTGCATCTACGATATTTATCATTTCACGATTATTCAGATTGCTTTTCGGACACTACATTTTTTTTTTTTTCCAATCTTGCACACAAACTTTCTGCTATTGTATTTGGATTCAAACTCAATTTTATTGACAGAAGGTGTAAAGTTTATGAGATTCAAGCCCATTTAACAAGAAACACTTGATTGAATTGTGAAAAAATAAAAAATAAAATTTTTGTCTGCTGCACCTGATTTTACCATTTTCATGCTCTTAAACATAATGTTGGTAACATCTGCAAAGTACAGGGATTATTAAAGTCATATGCCATAGAAATGACAAGTCATTATCGCTAAGATTGGGCTATGAAAACTTCTCTTAATTGTATTTTATTTTTCTCACCATTCACCATAAACATATCTTTGAGATTTGTTAAGGCAAACCTCTGGTGAAAAAGATGTCATTCAACCAATTTAGAGAACGTTAGATTCTTAATTAGTAGACGCATTTGATAGATGAAATTTTTAAAATGTTGGTGTACCATGCAAAACAACTTCTAAAGGCTGAGAATTTAAGCGAACATGTAATTGTAATATACTTATCGAAGCGACTAATACTGTTACTTATTCTTTATTTCATTATTAAGTGTAAAACAACACAACGAATTTAATATAGTAGAATCAATACATTGTAATATGAGATTTCTAACCTCTGTACAACACGATTATTAACCATTATATTCGGAGAACAGTCATCATATGCGCTGGATGTTATATCTCAGTGTTAAAGATTGTTCAGGAGTGGGAGGTGTTTTAAGGGTGCCATTAAAGGGTAAAAGAAAGAAAGCAAATGGCCCCCCAGAAAAAACAACACATACAAAGAGCTAGACACAGGAACAAAGAGTGTGAGGCCTAACATGAACAGAAGAAAAAAGAGATTTTGCATGTTTCAGAACTGAATTTATGACACATTTTGGTGACAAGAAAAAGGTCCTGAAAAAGAATCCAACTGATATCATATCTGTGCACGTGAGGGGGGGAGGGGCAGCAGCACAAGTTGTGTATGCGTGTGTGTATGAGATCATGCTCTCTCTCTCTCTCTCTCTCTCTCTCTCTCCCCCTCATCCCACCTATCACTCCATGTAAAGCAAACAAATTATGTGGCTTGGTTTGGTGTTAGTGTGTAATGTGTTGTTGCTCACAAGTAAATTCTTTTGCCTGAATCCTGCAGACCCATGAGAGAGGTATGTTTGAAAAGTCCTTCTTGTTTTTCTTTTTTGTTTTCTGTAAGCCTTGACAGGCCCCCACATGTCTTCTTGCCTTATTTTGTAACTAACCAGCTGGTGCTTTCTGATTGAGACTCACTCACTTCGTCACCATCACTTCCTCTCTCTCTCTCTCTCTTTTCATTAACTCACACTTTCTTTACCTTCTGTACCATATAAGGAAACTCAATTTTAAATGTTAATATTATGCAATTTTGAATGAAAATATTAATCTAGTTAACTACATATACGATCTGAAAGATGATAAATACATATAAATTATAAACCTACGGAAAAGAAAAAATTGATCTGAATTTCTATCCATACAATTCGAAAGATAATCGTTATATATTCACTTTAAAAAAGATAATCGTACACTGATATAGTTAAATTATTGAGAGGGTTGATAATGTTGATGCAATAGTCTCAAATTTCAAATGAGTGCAATGTTCATATGAATTTCCCTTGTGTCTCTTCTTGAATTCTTTTGTCAAAGTGTTTTTCCTTTTCCTTTTTCTTTTTGTGAAAGAGCCTTGAAAGTGGCAGTCTGTACTAGCACTTAAAGGCTATGCAGAATCCAAGAATTATAGTTTGAATTTTGTCATTAACATACTCTGTCCAATGCTGTGTGAAAAAAAAAAAGGTAATACTTTTCAAATGTTCATTATTTTATGCTGATCTTGGTTCAACAAGCTTTCCACATTGAAGGAGCAAATTAAATAACAATAAAAAAAAAAAAGGGTGAGAGAGCTGTGGAAAATGATATTTTATGAGAAACTGAGAATGGATGGTTACAAATAACAATGACTGAGATGATTGTGATGATTAGGGTTCTAGCTAAATCTCTCTCTCTCTCTATAACCCTCTAATGATATGCGAGCTAGTGTATTGCACTCACTACTACTACTTGCCATCCAAATGTACGTTTTATAACTTGGCTGTGGGGGAATTCTTGGTGTCTTTCATGAGGCTCCTACTCCGAGAAAATCTATAAATGGTGGTGATATGGTATTCTCAAAATGGCTGGTAGCTGTGTTATCTGTTGCTGCTGCTGCTGCTGCTACTGATGCTGCCACTACTGATGGTGATGATGAAGACGATGGTTCAGTGATTGAGACATGAGATGCTGAAAGGTGATGGTGGCTTGATTGTTGCATTGCCCTCATCAGGGACGAAGAAGAAGAAGAAGGGTCATGATGTTGATGATGACTGTTATAGGGATTGTAAACAGTGAAGTTATAATCAGTAGTACAGTCCCAGTCCATGCTCTTCTGCCCGAAACTGTCATCTCTCTTGGGAGCTGCAACACACACACACACACATCACACAACCCCACTTAGCCACCGACTGATCCCATCACAAAAATGTAGAGAAAACAAAATTACAATAATAAAAACAAACTTCAACAAAAAAAAAAAAAAAAAAAAACTTTTTTTCTCTTGACGAGTACTATCCTATCTCTGTATTGATTGTTGGTCTAAATTTGACTTAAATATGATAATGTATAATTTTTTTAAATTATTGTTGTAGTTGCACTGGGATGAGGAGACATGGAAGAGAAACACAGAAAGAGGTGGTATGAAAATCATATACAAGAAGAGAGAAGCACAAAAACCCAAATGAGAATAAACTAAAGGGCATTGAAAAATATGGCAGAAATGTAGGAATTGGAGAGACCAAAAAGACAAACCAGCAAAGAAATCAAAAGGTGTCCTCTGAATTGCCCCTAGTCGTCCTTGGCAAGAAGAAGGGAGCAAGTTTCTGGTTGTAGACCCAAGAAACAAGTCTCTGCCAGTCATCACTGCTTGCTGTTCACCAATACGCCCAACAATGGGAGCCGAAAATGGGTTGTGTTTTGGGTTCAAGAAGCTGACATTATTGCAGTTGTTGTTGTTGGCTGCATTTGTGCCCACAACAAAGTTGTTGTTTTCCTCCAGTTTTCTGTGAACAACTTGAGTCAGTTTTCTCCTCCTATAAGCGCTGGATTGTTCCCTGTATTTTCTAGCCATTATAACATGCCAGTGGTTTTTAACAGCATTGTCAGTCCTCCCTGGGAAAAGCCTAGCAATCATGGCCCATTTGTTGCCATACACTCTATGAGCTGCCATTAATCTCTCTTCTTCCTCTTCACTGAAAGCCCTTCTGTTGATCCTTGGATCCAACTGATTAAACCATCTCAATCTACAACTTTTACCTTCAAACAAGATATGTGATGTTAAAGGGAACATAAGTGACATTTAATGGTACAAAAAATATTCACAAGAGACAATTTTTTTTTTTTTTTTTTTTTATTTGGTATTACCTGATCTTCCTTGCAACTTCTCAGCTATAAGGTTCCAGTTTTGAGGGCCATAGAGTGCCACAAGTTCTTTGAGTTTAGAGTCCTCAGCTGGTCTCCAATGCCCTCTTGAACAAGCCTTTGACTGCCCACCACCACCATTATTACCATTCATATCCTTGACATTCACTGAACTCTCATCTGGGTTCTCTTCTTTCATATTGATTGTCTTCCTCATCACATCTTCCATGGAAACAACTACAGCAGCAGCAGCAGCATTGTTCTCTTCAAAACCATCAATGGATTCACACCAACCCCTACTATCTCCTACCTCATTGTTGTTGTAGTAGTTATCATCCAACCCACATGAACAACTGGTACTACTACACATGTGACTCCTCTGATGATCATCAGAACCATCACAGTAACACACCTTCTGTTGCATGCTAGCTGAATCATCATCATGCTGCTGCTGCTGATGACGATGATGATGACTATGATGAAGATTTCTTGTAGAAACACAAAGAGACGCCATGTGTGGACACATCTCCATTGATGAGTAGTTGGATGATGCTGTATAAATAATATTGTACTGATGATAATTAGGCATGGCTGCAGTAGTAGTAGCATTATGGTTCTCTTGGTGACACAAGTTGTTGTTGTGGGACTGTTGCAAGGTCATCTTTCTCTACACTAAAAATGGAAAAAGGGTAGTGCCAGAAGCGAACAAGAAGATAGAGTGAGAGATTGATAGCAAGGAAAAATAAAAAAAGATGTTTTTTTTTTTTCAGAGATAGAGAGAGGAGCAGAAAAAGTGTTTGTCTTTGTTGTAACAGAAATCCACACGACTACTCATATCTTGTGTTGTTTTGAGTTGGGGGAGTTTCTTTCACCACCCTCTGACTGATACCTCACCCTCTATTTTGACTCTTTCTGTGGAGTGAAAGCAGCACGCTACTTCTGGTGCGTGACCACCACAACAATCCCAAAAAAACCATCTAAATTATTTTGCATTTAATTACCTTCAAATTGGATGCTATATTTGGGAAAACAAACTATTGTGAAGACATGTTTAACTTGGTCATTAAGGTTAAGTAGGACCAAAACTTCATGACTTTAATCCTTGTAAGGAATGTTATGTCTCTTGGCTCTATGTGATTGCTTTTTAGATTCAGTTATTTGATTTAGATTATTTAATTTAACACTTAATTATTCTTATTTTTTCTTATATGTTTTCTAACTATAGTTTGGTTTGTATACTAATTATATCTATCCAAGTCATTTCATATTAAGTTTATTTATTTTGAATATCTATAACTTGTACGAATTTAAATAAGTGAAGATGGAATTACGGTTTACGAAAATAGTTAAATTATGAAAAGATGGGTATGATTTAAACTGATTTATTTTCAAGATCAGTGTGGGGCGGTGAATTCAACAACACTTGAGCCAAATTGTGATCTATCATTCAGGGTAACTTTTATCATGCCACTGTTATTGCATAATTGCCTGTCTTTTATTAGATGGTGAAAAAGAAAGGTGATCAATGCTGTTTATTTTCTTAATTGTTGTACATGAACATGAGAGTTTGTTGTGTCTTTTAAACGCCTATAGTGCGATTTGGTATGTGATATCTTTCAATGCTCTGCCTAGGTTATTGAATATTCTTCTATCTTCTTTCACTCACACGTGTGGATGTCTTCTACTGTCACGCGTGCCAAAACCCTAAGAGCTCCCTCACTGTCTTTGTAACTATTGAGGGCTGTCCCTCTCTTGCTTGACAAAAGAAGGTCACTGTGGTGCTGCAAAAAAGCTCATGAAACTTAAAACTTCAGAGGCCAAGAAAAAAGGACATGGCATGACAAAACAAACCCACCTTTCACACTCACTTAAATTAAAACATCTTCTCTCACAATAAATAACACCTTCTCTCTCTCTCTCTCTCTCTCTCTTTCTCTCTCCATGTGTGTATTTCTATCATTGTCAGAAATATAACTTTGAGACAGTGTTTATTTAACCTTGGTGGGTTTGGTTTTTTTATGTTCACTTAACCACCTGTAGCAAAAGGGTAATTTCCAAGAAACCGTAACTGAACCACCACCCTCTAGAAAGATATTAACAACATGGATTTTATTGCGGTAGACGGAACCAGCACTAATTAAGCTAGTTAGTTCTATGAAGTCAAGTGTTACATTTTGGACTTTCATTTATGACATTTATGGAACCTGTAAATGTAAAATAATATGTGACGTCAAATATTCAACTTGTGATGCAATGGTTTGATGCCATTATACAATTCAAGGGAGTAACAAGTAACAACCTCACTTTGGGTCAATAATTTAATCGTAGTACTATATCTACGTTTGGCTAAGAGGTACGTATTTTACACTTTTTACATTTGTAACAAGGTAGTTCAAGTCTTACCGACAATATATTTACCGCTTAGGTTATGTGGGTTAAATTTGTAGAATTCTTTTCGATGTAGTGGGAACAGATATTTTTGTATTGATAGATGCGTATAGTAAAAATTTAATGGTGATTGATAAAGAAAGAAATTTGTCCTCTCCATCAAGGATGGGCAATTTTTGAACATACCAACCCACATTTGCTAATTCTGTTTGGTTTTCCACATTAACTCAAATTCGATTTGAAATTTATATTAATATTACAAACTTGAGAATTGAGAGAGAGATAAACGTGATTCAAATTTATAATTTAATTTATTGATGTGGGTGTGAAATTTGATTTAAAACTCATATTAATATTACAAATTTGATAGATGTGATTCAAATTTATAATTTTATTAATGTGGGTATGAAAGGATTTATCATTAAACAAACCCCAACCTCTTTTAAAATTCTATAAGGTAAAAGGGACTGTGTACTTTTTGGTTTGACCAAAACAAAATCAAACAAAAATGTTTAACACTAGTATGCATAGCAGAACTACCCTCTTTATTTGAGCCATTGTCGAGGGCATTAAACTCAAAATTAGGTTTGGTCTATCTTTCTTGTTCACCTGTTTTTTTAATCTCCGTTCTCCACTTAGGGTTCCTAAACTTGGATAAATCTTACTAATCTTTCAATTGATTTATGTCAAATTGAATTACTCCAGCGGTTGAATTTATTGCCGGCTAAGAGTTTGGTTTTAGAAGAGAAGAATGAACTGTAGCTGAATTGAATTTTAGGATTATTTGGTTGAAGCAATACTATTTATGCGGAATTGATCATAACACAACAATCGAATATTGTTGCACTGTTGTAGTTTTAGAAAGATTATTGGTGTATAGTTGTTCTCTTTACTAATATATGTAACATTGCAAATTAAAGCAAATACTATTTATGAGAAATTGAATATAACACAACAATCGAATATTGTTGCACTATTGTAGTTTTAGAAAGATTATTGGTCTACAGTTGTTCTCTTTACTAATAATTAAAGTGCCAGATGACTTCCACCATGCTTCTTCTTAAGCACATTTATGTTCATAGTGAGAAATATATATATATTTTTTTAATTCTAATTTTGTGTAGAAAGTAGCTGTTCTATAATATAGCTATCATAGGATTCCGATCAAGGTCTACATAAATCTAGTTGGACCAAGTAAACAGTCAGGATGACATTTTAACAAGAAAGACCTATTTATGTATGAGTAAGGTGAAATTTTAATCTGTCTCACCAATATGGAGATGAAGGTGCACAATCAATTGAAGTTCGATTCGATCTGCACTTTTATTTTTCATTTACTTGTAGATTTAATAGTAATTATTTTCACATAAATTCCCAATATAATCGTTAGTTACTATTAGACTCAAAAGTTTAAATTGATAGGAAATGATCAAACTATAGGAAGATTTGGGTTATGATACTTTATCATACTGCTTCATGTGCAATGTGGACAGATAATAGATGACGAACACATATTAAACGCTCTCTATCGTATGATATATGCAACAAGATGACAAATAAAGAGGGAAAAGAGAGTTTAAATTAGAAATCTTCATATTTTGATATCATGTTAATTACCACTAGATCCAAATACTTAAACTAAGAAAAAATGATTAAGTTATAATATTTAAGACTAAAATGCTTAAACTGATTGAAAATGATTTCATTATAGTATTTAAGATTTGAGGTTATGATATATTAACAGTAATAACATGAATTTTTTAAAGTAAGACATCGAATTAAACTGTGATATGGTCCAAGTATGTGATTACCTGTTTATGTCAAGTGACAAAAAGAAGTAAGAGATTCATTATGGATGGATTGTGCTTAAACTGTAGATGGTCCTTGGAAGCAGATTGAAGAGTCATATATTAATGGTAAACAATGTTGCTAAGGCAAGTCATTGGACGAAATGTTCGAAATTCCTTTAATTATACAGTTGGGCGGCTGACACATTTCTGAGCTTTTTATCAATTATATAAGCAATCTGCATTCTCAATTAATTGCTTCAAGTTTTTCACCCCCCCAATAGATGTACATTTGATTTTGTTTTACTTTTTGTTAATTTTTGTGGAGAAGAGACTATTTTGTACTACTTGCTGACTTCAATTTTAATTTCACACCTTCTCTCACACTTTGAGTCAAAGATGACAAATAAATTGTACTAATATTTTCCGTTACAGATGAACTCGAAATAGAAAAATGTTGAGAAGTAATGGCCTGTAAAAGAAAGGTGCATGTGTAGTGTTACAAAACATTCTATTCGTTTGATTGTAACATGAAACTATTTTGTTTTGTTTTTAACTATTACCATTTAGGATTTTGAGTGAGAAAATTATTCGACTCTGCAATCTGGTTAACATGAGTGTGAGGAGATATTACTAAACCAACTTTATCTCATTTCATTTTCCTTTGTTGATGCCCAAATCTATGCTAAATAAGATCCATTCTCTTCATATTGTTTTGAGAACTTGTGAATTCCATTTATCCTTGTATTGAAACTTCATCACATTAATTCACGGAAGATGAAATATCCTACAAAGTGAAAATCAAAATATTCAATCAATCAAAAATCTTGATATAAGTGAGATTTGAACGAAGACATCTTGTACGATAACTGGATATCTAATAATCCGAACAAGGATTTAGTATGTCACATTAGACAAACATTTCCTACTTCATATCTTCATTGAAACACCTTTATTACAATAAACCATTCAATCAAAAACAACCAATTTCAGTATATATATATATATATATATATATATATATATATAAACAAATTCAGCACAAATATTGATATTCGTCTCATTCTACTAGCCAGGACCAGTTTAAATGGGTGAATATCACAAATTTGGACTCATGAAGGTCTAATTAGCACCGAGAAGCAAGGCTTTATTGGTTTTCATCACTGACATCTGGGGACTGGGACCTATATCAGGCATCAGCTACAAAATGGTTGCTTGCAAGAAGCCTGTAAAGAATCCACACACATATATATACAGGTGCCAAGTGAAGTGACTCTCTACAATGCTGCTGACTCATTTTAAATTACAGAGAGCGTTCTGCTAGCTTCTCTTATATGTCCAGCTACTGTCTCTCAAAATAATTTTTATTTACTTCTCCACATAGCTGGTCAAATTAACCACTATGCCTCATTAATAAAGAGAATTTATATTTTCTGTCAGACCTGTGTTACTTTTCTACCTTGATTTTAGGAGGTTTGTCTCATTATTTGTCCCATGTATACATTCATAGTCTTTTGTCGTGTGCAAGATTAATGGTTTTAATGTATTCTCGGTTTCTCACTTGTTAGATTTATTTATCTGTTTAAAAATATCAGATTCTAAATTTATTAATGCTGAATCTTAAAAAAAGGAAATAGATTTGTTCATGTATAACACAACGAAATTCAGTCTAAAAAAATAAAAAAGGCAACAAAATTCTGAATTTTGCTAAGCACGAAATACCCAATCAATTTTGAATTCTGGATTATTTTATGCACTTATAAATAAATAATTTTACATAATGTTTAAATAAAATATAACTTGCAATGTTCAATTATGTCATGTTATGCAAGTGTTTCGAAACCCTAGCAATTATACCCTAAACCTAATTTTAACAGATTTGGAAACAACAGTAATGTGGCTACTGTACTGTTCATTTATTCTGTTTGTTAATTCAATTAATTTTGCTTTCTGCTTAGTAAAACCAAGGCAAAGGAAAAAAATACACGTGGCAACAAGTTGGTCAGGAAGAATTTTAGTGTGTTTGGTGTATTATATACTTTTTGCTTGTACTCAACTACGTGAGATTAAATTATATTTGATTAACTATCACTATCATATGATTAGATTGATCATTGTAGTAGTCAAAATCAGTAAGCGCATGCCTAATAGATGGGTTGTAGGTATAGCTCAAATATTAGGCTAATATCCAATCCAGCCGAGTTGATGAAGCCCAGGAGCCCACGACCAAGTATAATGCTTAGTCAAATTCAACCATTTAATGTGAAGGTTAACCAATTAAACGTGAGGATTAACTAATTTAACAGGGGGATGAGGATCAAGTGAATCAATCACTTGATCGCAAGAGCTGTTATAGCTCGACAATGGTCATATCCACTCCTATAGAAGAAGATCAACTAGTAAAGAGAAGACACATCTTGAAACCTATTGTTATTCTACCAAAATCTTCTCCAATACTCAAAGCCCTGGCATTCTCTGTTGCTTGACATCGTACTCATATCTCAACCAATAATCAATATTAATCATACGTTTTATTTCAATACTCTTATTCTATTTACCGTTATCCATATTTCTAACTAGAGCAGTGAAGTGTTTTCAGTCAACACCAATTTGATTTCAAAGTAATCTGTCCACTTTTTTTTTACTTTTCTGGTAGGTTGTTAAGTCTTAAAAAGCTGATAAGAGAGTTAAGCTACTACATCAGTCACTGTAGAACCAGCCCATTACAATTATCACGTATGATTAGATTGATCATCACATACAAGCGAAGGGGTTGAATAGGCCAGAAAAATAAACCAAATAATAAGTTAAAGGCTCACTGGTCATGAAATTAAAGACATTGATCTCCTCTAGATAGCTTTTATCATTACGCCACGATATTAATTATTGCGTGAGAATTGGCTGGGGGACGAGAATTCCTTCACCTGCAAAATCTAGAGAGAAAGCTAGCAATTTATATTGATTTGAACTTGTGTTAGGTTTTGGCTATCTTCTATGTGTAGTCGTAGTACATGTCTACTCTGCCGTTCTTCTTATATATTCTTGGTCAAAAACCAATGGATACAAGCTTTTTAGTTATGCATGCTTATTTTTATTTGGGTCCATGAAATGCATGAAAGTTGTCGATTTGTAAGTAGTTGTAACGATCTGAGTATAGTACACATCAATGTTATAACAAAATTATCATTCCTTTGCGTAAATAATTTATATTTGACCTCTAGCTGGTTAGAGAGCGACTCTAATCGGTTGTGACGTTTGAGAAATTATAAGTTAAATTCCTCTCAGATCATTTGTATTAAACTAATAAATATTTGTACTATAAATTAGTTTTGTTGAACTTCTTTTATATTTATATTTTCAAAGGGAATGACGGGTTTCAGACTTTAATTTTATAGCTAATTATGTCCTTTAGTATATTTATTTTGCTTGAATGATAATGATTTTTTATTATTATTTTTAATTATAGAATTAGTTAATGATGCATTTTGTACAGTGTCCTTCATGCATGTTTCTCGTGAGTGTTTGCATTAATTTCATGCATTTTCTTAAGGGAAAATTTTGTTTTAGTTCCTAAAGTTTCAAAAAATATAAAGTTTTTTAAAGCTCTATTGGAAACAACTATTTTCATCCTTAATTTTTTCAAAACTCTTGAAAAAAAAATTTCAAACAATCAATCAACTAATGGTAAAATGAGACAAAAAGTTTGGGTAGGAAGAGTATTTATGATATTTCCCAAAAAAATGCTAGGATTACGATACATAGAAGGTCAGGATTAAAATGAATATATATATATTAAATAAAATTTAAAACATAAACATTTAATTAAAATTAAAAAATAATTCATTAATTAAATTTTAAAAATATGAAAGATCTCCACCGTCCATCTCTAATATAAATGGTAGAAATTAGAATTAATAATCATGAAAACAAATTCAAAAAATAAAAATAAAAAATAAAAACTGAAGATTTGGGTTTGATATTCAACATCTGGGGTAAATGTACCCAGATCTTCAACACAACACTCCTCCTACACACCACCCCACCCCTCTAAAAAAAAATGGAGATGGAGCGTGTCTTTGTAACAAAATCAACAAATCAATCACCAACCAAAGCAACAAAATATATAAGATAACTAGAAACCAACAAAATCAATAAACCCCAAAATCAATCACCAAAAACTAATTTCAACCCAGCTCTCTCTCATCCCCTCACTTTCAACAAACCCCAAAATCAATCATCGACAAAAAAATATGTATTGATTTTTGCACAACTCTCCTGTCCAAGCAAAATCTGATAAGTTGAAGCTATGCATTCTTTCGCATTCACTAATACGTTGTGAGGTGGTGGTCACCGATAGACAAAGGAAAGAATGGAGAGATATAGAGATATTATGATAATATTGATAGTTATCCATCTCGATCCACTTGTTCCTGGCCACCTCATACCTCTCCACAAAACTTAATCTTGTTGCCTACAACATCACACAAGCTATGCCCAACCAACAACAATTACTTGATTTAAGTCGTGGACGACCGTGCAAGCGAAGAGTAACCATCAAGTTGAAAAGGAACAACACCGAAATCGAAGGATCTTGAGGGAATATGTAGAGTAATTGTGACTCGCATCAAAATTTTTGGGTTGGTAATCTAGGGTTGATTCTGTTTGAGTTGAGAGAAAGAAATTGTGCTTGATTTTTTTTTTTTTAAATTTTTTTCTATTTTTAAAATGATGGAATCTTTATATATATATTTTTTGAAGTTTTTTTAATTATTATTTAATTTAAAAAACAATAATCATATATATATTTTTTAAAAAGTAATAATTATATTATTATACACGTGCCAACTTTTTATTCATCAAATGACATATAATATTTTAATTTTATTAGGGGCAAAACAGTGGTTTTAGGTGATGAAAGGCAATTAAGTTTTTTTCAATTTTTTTGTTTGATTTAACTGTTAGTTAGCTATGGTTTGAACATTTTTTGAAGAATTTTGAAAAAGTTAGGGATGAAAAAAATTATTTTAAAAAGAACTTTAAAAACCTAATATTTTTCTAAACCTTAAATATTAAAATGAAGTTTCCTCTTTTTTTATTGAGAGTGGGCTCATTGCAACTGTCCATAATTAGATGTACATTTATTGTTTTCATTAATAGTTTTCCTCCTGCCATTGTTATAACTTATAACTGACATCTTAAAAACTAAAAGTGATAAAGAGGACCGTGAGAATCATATATTTTACGTATATCCATCACTTTATTAATTTGAAAAAATGAGAATTTTGTTAGAATGGTCGATGCCACAACATGCTTTATGCTTTGTGTGACACTTACTTTTATAGCCCTACATGAAAATGATCATAATTACTTTGTATTAACGTGTAAGTGATACATATAATTGCCATTTCAGTTTAGATACAAGGTTAAGAACGTGAACATTATATGTTTTTCCTTGTAATTAGTTATATTGATTTTATTACAATGACCTTCATAACATTCTGTGTAAATTTTATCTCCACAATGGAACGAATAATTAATTTTGTTAGTCAAGGAGCTTCTTAAAATTTATCTCTTATTTTAATTTGTGACAGCTACTATCAATCATTATTCCATGCATGTATATCTTTACAATGATAACTCGGCTGCTCCTCCACTCCAACACCACTACCCTCTTGCAGCCACAACTTCTAGTTACGTGCGCCGATCTCAATTTAAACAACTCCACTTAATTGGCTAGAATTAACGATCACCATAACCTATCAAGAAGCATGTTATGATTATTTTATATGTGCATGCACCATAAAAATATATGTAAATGGATCTTGGAAATTTCAGATTGAAATTTTCTCAAGTAGGAAATACATTTATTCACTATAAGGATTGAGACATGAAATTATATATAGCTAGCTTTAAAGTGGAAAAGTTTATGGAAGTGGACAAGTCCACGTGCACTTATCTATGATAGTAACTTGCTACAAGTTTATATTAGACATGAAAATAGCTTGAGAATTAAAGTTCAACGTTTTGAAATTCTAATAAATATTGTATCATTTTTACATTATCAATGAAAAATTAGAAAAGAAAACCCTCATCATATGTTAACATGGTTCATGTAATCTACCTCAAGTTTTCTTCACAGGTTGGAGGTTCTTGAGTCATAACAACGGAGAGGCCTAGCTGCTACTCATGCAAAGGGAGGGTCCACTAGGTCCTCAATTCTCATAGACACAACAATATATATATATATATGTGTGTGTGTGTGTGTGTGTGTGTGTGCAAGTTACAAATGGACAATAGTTGGGTTGAATGCTGGCTACGTGGAACTCGATTGCTAGGTAATGTGGAAGGAGACTTGACTTTGGTAGGTGGGCTTCTACTTGCTAGGGTAGTCTCTTATTTTGTGTAATGGCCAGGCTTATTTTCATGTTGGGCCATCTTAAATCGGATCCATTTTAAACTTTAGGAAAAAATCTAAAAATTCCTATATATAAATAAAAAATATTATCAGTTTATCCCAACTTTTAAAAATATTATCCAAAACCCCCTACCATCCAACTTTTAATATGGTTCTCCCGAAGCAGTTTCTATCCAGAAGTTTATTGGTTTTGTGACAAAACCATAAAAAGACGAAAATATCTTTACTAAATTGAAAATTTTAAAAATAAAAAATAATTTATAATTAAACAATTATAATTTGAATATAATTATTTAGTATTTAATAACTAAAATTTTTTTAAAAAATTAATTAAAACTGAAAAATGAAGATTTGGGTTAAATCTAGATTCTTATATCTTCAATTTTTTTTTTTTTTTTTTTCGAAAGAAAAAATAAAATTTTGATAGGAGCTAGATCTTCAATGTTTGAAGATTGGATTGAACCCAGATCTTCATTAACCAAAAAAGGAAAAAAAAATTGAAGAAGAAAATGGATCTTCAACAATGTAATATCAATTCTGAATTATATTTTGGCGAAGAATGATATTAATTAACCCCTTTGCCAGCACCATTATTCGATTATGATCATTAATTATAATATCATAATAATTATAATCATTTTAAGATTATATACATATTTAGATTAATTAACATTTTATCACGTAATTATTATTACACGTAAATTAATATGTTGCATACATTAATTTATCATGGAGGATCGAGCTCACAGATATTATATGTGAGAATGAAATATTAATTATATACATGATAAAAAGAAGTAAGTTAATGATATAAAATTATAAGATTAATTAATATTATAATTTTATCACTTTGTTCTATATTATTATATTTATAAAAAAATTTTGTAAATTAATTTAATCCCACAGGCTTAATCCGTTTTGTAATGTCGAATTAAGGGCTATCATTATTTTATTGTAAAAAACTGATAATTTTTTTTTTCTTTTATTGTTTTATTTACAAACGACGTCAAACTGTAGTGTGATTGAACTACAATCTATTGACTTTAAGCGGATTTCATCCACCAACTTTCCTTATAAATTTAGCATATACAAAAAACATTATATATTTAAATAAATATAATTTGTTTATAATAAGTAGGTATATATATAAATGGAGTATTGATACAGGATGTGCCGCAATTTCTGCAGACTTTCATCCCTTTATCATTGAAACGTTTATGTATTATGTAACCTAAAGATTATCAAATGAGGATTATAAAACAATTTAAAATTATAAAAATTATTAAGGCCAATTTGCACACATAGTATTTATTATAAAGTTTAAAATTATTTATATATCACGTGAATATATATATTTTATATAAATCTGTTAGTCAAAATTAATATTTTATTAAAAAGAGAAAAGAAATATATAAAGAAAAGCAAGATAGATCGCCAAAATGAAAAAAAAGAGCAATCTCTAAAAGATTAAAGTCAGACTATGGGATGAAAAAGACAATAGATGATTCAGTCGAAACCAAACCATTGTAAATCAAACCCTATAATAGACTTCATTAAAATCTTTACCGAAAGAATCCAATGGAAAAAAACTGGTGAGGAAAAAAAAGTGTCCACTCCCAAAGTCTAAACTAATTAAACTGATAAGATCGTTTGCCAAGTAAATCATAAGAAAGCCAATGCTATCCACCACCAAGTGGAACAAACAAAGGAAGAAGAACAAAAGGTTAGAGCATTTGCAACCGAATTTTCTTTACGATAAATATAGTCACATTGAAATTCATATCTTGTCAATAAGAAAGATATCTATCCAAAGCTGATGGCTAATGCTAGAAAACCTTAGAAAAGCGAGTAAAAAGAAGTGAAACCACAAAGGTCGAATCACTTTCCAACCAAAGTTTCATCTAATGATAGTTTCAAGCATACTGAATGACAAAAATACTAGCTATCAACTTTACTTCAAAAGCATAACCTATCCTTGAAGGAATAGAAAAGACACTATTGAAAAACCCATGGCAAGTTTGGAAAACTTCAGCATATTCAACCAAACTAGGAGTCTAAAAAGCAGAACTGTTAATATTAATTTTAAGTCAATCCGGAGAATGAGGAACCTAAACAACCTCTATAATATAATGAGCCTCAAAAGACAAGTTAGAACATAAAGCTTACGTAGAGCCACAAGATTATTCACTAAATTCCACATAACCTCAGAAACTGAAAGAATCTACCTCTCGGATGATAGGCCAAATAAATTAGAGGGCCTCATGAAAGGTATATATCATGTGAATATTAATTTTATGCAAAATTACTTATTATAATAAATTATAATATATTAAATGAGTTAATAATTTTTGTCAAATAATATATAAAAATGAACAAAGTTATACTTATGATTACTGAAACTAAATAATATTATATGTGGAAATAATATATTAATTTCCTCCATATTTAATGTTTATAAGTATATATGTTAATATTATATTATTATATTACAATATTATTTTATTATATCTATCTTATCATTGATATATAGTCAATTAATTTATTATTTTCACACAACAATAAACAAAATATGAGAGGTTGAATAGTTTATTCAACATAAAAACAATGTTATAAAAAATTAAGGATAATTTTTATCAAATGTAATAAAATATAAAAACTTTATATTTATCAATATACTCAAGTGATAGCGATTAGTGTTTCAAGCACAAATAATTGTAACATAATTTTATATTGAATAATTTATTAATTTATCATTAATTAAAAACTATGTTATTACTCATTAGATTAAAGACTTTTAATTTAATACTTCATACGAAACATTCATGATTTTCCTTCAAAAACTCTACCATTCTCTCTCTCAGTTCTGGCTTGCACCATGTTGACGTTAAAATCTGGTCAGATCCCTAGTCAACGAGGTTCTTCGAAGCCCAAGCTGCAGATCCGTAAAAAATCGAGAGTGAAAGAGGATAAAGCAGAGAGGAAGAAGAAAAGCACACAAGATCTACGTGATTCGGCTATGGGAAAGGCCTACGTCCACAGCGTCGGCTCCGGTGAGGATGGCAGTCACTATTATTACTGTTTATTTTGTCACAGCTGTAAAGAAATAGAACAGTAGAGAGAGAGAGCAGAAAAAACTATCCCTTTTTACAATGAAACTCACCCCTATTTATAGAAAGGAGGATGTGCTACAGTAATGAAAAAACATTAAATGCATATTACAATTTTCAAGGTCTTCTGTCAAAAAGTCAGAGTCTTCTGACACTGCTCATACTGTAGTGTCAGAGTAAATCACGCTGCCATTGACTGGGAAGATTTAACGTGTACGTTACGCTGTTTGCGAGTAGCTCTAGGTGGCCAGCGGGCAAGCAGGCTCTAGCAGGCAGGCTGAGCGATCAGCCGGGAGAGCGATCGGGAGAACAGACCGGGTGAGCAGGCTCTAGCGAGTAGATCAGGTCGCTTTGGAGCGAGCAGGCCGAGCGAGCAGGCTCTAGCAAGCTACCGGGCGAGCAGCTCTGGTGGGCGACAAGGCGAGCAGGCCAAGCGAGCGACCGGGCGAGCAGGTTGGACTAGCAGCTCTAGCGAGCGACCGGACGAGCAGCTCTAGCAGGCTTATGACTAACCGGTTAGGTCATTTTCTTTGGGCTTTTACCAGCCTCTTTGGAGTAGCCTAAAAATACATATAACATAAGCCACCCAGCTCTCAGGGTGCTTTGTGGGCTGGGAGCTTGATCATGCTGGTAAAAGCTGGTACATATGATCTTACAATATTGCTCTCTTCAAAATCCTTTTGCATTTGTCATGTTTCGAACTCGAATGCCTTGACAGTAAGGAGGAACTCATGGTGAGGTCTGTTGGGCGTCTGCTTTATTTGAGCATTGCCTTATGTTTCTATTTTGTCAAGTCATTGGATTTCCCTGTAGACTAAAAAAATAGAGAATCAGTAATAACAAGCCTCTCGAGCTATGCCCATGGGATGTTGGAACTCGACGACATAACGAGAGTTGAGGAGGTCGGAACCTCAGCTGCACTCACAGGGTCGTAACCCGAGCATATACAGCATAATAAACCTCTCAAATTGCGCTCACAATGTTGTAACCTGAGCATTTACAGCAAGAGTTATAGAGGTTGAAACCTCAGTTGCGCTCACAAGGTCGTAACTTGAGCCTCTACAGCATAATAAACCTCTCAAGCTACACTCACAAGGTCGTAACCTGAGCCTCTACAGCATAATAAACCTCTCAAGCTGCGCTCATAAAGTCGTAACCTGAGCATTTACAGCGAGAGTTATGGAGGTTGAAACTTCAGCTGTGCTCTAAGGGTCATAGCCCGAGCTGTACAGCGTAATTTCTAGCGAGGCGGTTCTGGGAGTCGTCACTCGCGACAGCAGTAATATGGTGAGCTATGCCTAAGGAGTTGTCACTCATGACATAGCTCGAATTAGACCCCAGTGGCCTTTAACCCCTCTAGGGGGACCCATAGGTGTAGGCAGGGTGTTGATGCTTTGGACTGGGACCCCGTGGCCTTTAACCCCTCCAAGAGGACCCGTAAGGGTAGGCAAGGCATCCGCGAACGAGTTTGATAAATTGCCATAACACAGTTTGATAATTTTACAATATTTATTGGCATTTACGAAATCGAAGTAAATATATATTCATTCATTTGCCAAATATAAGGGCGTACCCGTAATGTAAGAGTCATCATGTATGGTGAGGAAAGCATTTGCAGCTGATTCTGACTGTCTGATTGTTTCTGTGAGCTACTGTATTGAGTTTATCAGCGTTTCATGTTGTTGATGGCAATCTTGGAGCCCCCCAGTCGTAAAGACTGCCGAAGGTGGTTGGTGAGGGCCTGGAGGGAACTCGTTTATTGCTTCTGGCAGTGTTGCTTGCTTCTTGCTGTTGCATCTGAGTGCCAAAACTTCTGCTTCTTCTTCCCCTTGCCATGGTGTTTGGAGAATGAGTTCTGTAAGCTAAAGATAAAGGTGACGAAACTGTAGATGGGCCCCTCTTTCTAGCGCCAAAATGTTGACGTTAAAATCTGGTCAGATCCTTAGTCAACGAGGTTCTTCGAAGCCCAAGCTGCAGATCCGTAAAAAATCGAGAGAGAAAGAGGAGAAAGGCAGAGAGGAAGAAGAAAAACACACAAGATCTACGTGGTTCGGTCATGGGGAATGCCTATGTCCACGACGCCGGCTTCGATGAGGGCGGCAGTCACTGTTATTACTGTTTATTTTGTCATAGCTGTAGAGAGAGAGAACAGTAGAGAGAGAGAGTAGAAAAAACCATCCCCTTTTACAATGAAACTCACCCCTATTTATAGAAAGAGGGATGTGCTACAGTAATGGAAAAATATTAAATGCATATTACAATTTTCAAGGTCTTCTGTTAAAAAGTCTGAGTCTTCTGACATTGCTCATACTGTAGTGTCAGAGTAAATCACGCTGCCACTGACTGGGAAGATTTAGCGTGTACGTTACGCTGTCTACGAGCAGCTCTAGGCTGCCAGCTGGCGAGCAGGCTCTAGTAGGCAGGCTGGGCGAGTAGGCCGAGCGATCAGCTAGGCGAACAAACCGGGTGAGCAGGCTCTAGCGAGCAGATCAGGTCGCTTTGAAGCGAGCAGGCTCTAGCGGGTGACCAGACGAGCAGCTCTGGTGGGCGGCTGGGCGAGTAGCTCTAGCGAGCGACCGGGCAAGCAGCTATAGTAGGCTCATGACTAACCAATTGGGTCATTTTCTTTGGGCTTTTACTAGCCTTTTTGGAGTAGCCTAAAACTATATATAACACACCACATAATAGTTAATGAGAAATATATTAAATGATTTTAATATGTTTTATTACCACATCAATTAATCAAATATATAGTATTCTGAATTAACAAAGTGTATTAATTTATATGATAAATTATATTAAATTATTATTAATGTATAAGAATATATGTTTAAATTTAAAACTTATTGATGTGTAATTTATTTTATGATAAATAATATTATTATTCAGTTTTAATACTGTTAAAATTACAAAATTATAAGAATGTCAAATAAATATTTTACACCAAATAAAATTGATTAATTGACAATATAATAAATCCGCTTCTCTGACCCTTACCATTATACATAAATAATATAAAGGTATATTTATAATTTATCCCCAACATTTGATTATAATCTAAAATTGTTCCTCCAAGTTTCGTAATTAGCGTTGTTAGTTTTTCTGTTAAAAAGTTAACCAAAGCAGTAAATAACTATTTTGTTTCTGATTTAAACTTAATTAAAATAAATTGAAAAATAAAAATAAATTTAATTAAAATAAAATTATAAAATAAGTTTTCTACTGTCAATCTTTGAAATTGACGATGAAGATTAATTTAAAAATTAAATTTAATATTTATATTTGTTTAAAAATAAAGACAATAGATTGCTACCACCCATCTATAAGATGGACGGTAGCGATCAAAGAATTAAAAAAAAAAAAATCTGAAAAAAAAAAGAAAAAATTGTTGCAAAATAAAAAAATAAATAAAGAAAGTTCTACAAAAACAAAAATCAATTGAAGGTCTAAATTATAGACTTGGATTTTTAAGTTGATATTCAACATCTCCAGGTCTAAGTTATGAACCTAGAAACTTAAACACAACATCCTCTTCTCTTTCTCTTTCAATCTCATAAAAAAAAAAAACAAATTCAACCCATTTAATCTAACCATATTCAACAATTTTATGGAAATTATGTTCTTCATTTATGAAGAACACAAACATCAAAACCACCCAATTAGAAAAAAAAAAAAAAAAAACCTTTTTTTTTTCTTCTCTTCGAACCTAAAAGAAGGAGAAGAAGAAATATTCAACCTTTTTTTTTCTTCTTTTTTTCTCTTTGAACCTAGACGAAAAAGAAGAAGAATAAGAACTTCTTTTTCTTCTCTTCTTCTATGATGATGATAATGAATCCACTCATGAACGATGACCAACATCAAACATCAACCCATATCCACCCATCAAATATATCCACCTACCCATCACTACCACCACTACTAACATCAAACAGCTATTACACCCACCCATCAAACACATTGGGACAACCACCAACATCAACCTAGAAACCACCCACTCACCATTACTATCAAAATCCAGATGGGTCACCATCGATGAAGTCATCATCATCGAATTTTCTTTAATGAAGCTATCAATAAAGATGAAGATAGAGAGAGAGAGAGAGCAAATAAAGATAGAGAGAGAGTTTTTTTTTTTTTTTTAAAGTTTTTTTGTTACTCCACAATCCATCTTCAATCATTATTTTAATTATTTTTTAAATAAATAAAATTTAAACATTTTTTTAGTTTATTATTATTTTTTATTAATTTTTAGTTTACCCTTTCACCTCTAACAACTAGACATGACCACGGTTCGGTTCGAACCGTGTGGTTCGAACCGAACCGTCACTGTAGAACCGAAACCAGAACATAAGGTTCTGGTTCCGGTTTGGAACCGAACCGGAACCGTCACTGTAGCGGTTCCGGTTCCGGTTCTAACCTTAAAGGAACCGAAACCGTCGATTCAAAGAACCGGTGGAACCGGAACCGCCGGTTCAAGGCGGTTCCGGTTCTTAAATAAATTTTAAAAAAAAAAGAAAAATAAAAGAAGAGCCATCTGGTCCTCTGGAAACCCAGACGCCGTCTGGGTTTCCCCTAGACGCCAGATCACCCAGATCGGCGTCGATCTGGGTTCCTGGGAACCCAGATCGACTTCCAGCACCCAGATCGACGTCGATCTGGGTTCCCAAGAACCCAGATAGACGCCGATCTGGGTTCCCAGGAACCCAGATCGACTTCCAGCACCCAGATCGGCGTCGATCTGGGTTCGGCTGGTGAAAAAACAAACAAAACAAAGAGAAGAAGAAGAAGAAGAAGAGAGAAGAGAGAAAGAGAAGAAAACAGAGAAATAGAAAAGAAGAAGAAGAGGGAGAATCGGAGAAGAAAAAGATGATCAGACGAGAGTCAGAAAGAGAGAAACAGAGAGAATCAGACGAGAGTCAGAGAGAGAGAGACAGAAAGAGGAGAGAGAAGAGTGAGTCGGGTAATGGATTTTATTTGGTTTGGGTATAAATTTATTTTTTAATTTTAAAATATAATTTAATATTACTTTTTAAATTTCAAATTATTATTTAAAAAAAAGGTTCCAGAACCGGAACCGAAACCGTTATAGAACCGGAATTGGAACTGGAACCTGAACCATTATAGAACCGTAGGTCTCAGAACCGAACCGGAACCGTGTTATTTCGGTTAAGGTTCCGGTTTTAACTTTTTTAGAACCGGAACCGAACCGAACCGAACCGTGGTCATGTCTACTAACAACAACAATGGGCGGAATTCCTAATTATAGGAAGTTTATTCTTTATTTAATTGAACTTTGGGGAGACAAATGACGAAACTCGGGAGAGCACTTTCAGATTATAATCAAAGGCTGAGGGTAAGTTATAAATATCTCAAAATATAAATATACAATTTCATCATGTAAACTAATATACATTTTATAATAAGCACATAAATTAATAATTAACATTTGATTATTAATTCATTTAATGATAATAGATAACTACATATTAATGTGAACTACATTATTTAATTTTATAGTGGGAGACTAACTGTAATAATTATATAGTAAATGACATTATTACAAATTTATTATTTTATTCATATAATTCATTATCCCTTAATTTGCGCACCAAGCAACTTATACCATGCGTATTCTCGTGCCAATTAAATGTTTGATGGAAGATTTTCTTAAGAAAGAAGGGTATATGGGACAGTAAAGAAGATATAAAATTAATTATTATGATATATTACCTGTCATATGAATTGTTTTTATACTCATAGTTTATCTACTATTCACCATTCTTTAATAAATTAATAACTAATATTATATTAACTAATATAAAACTTTTACTTATTAATATTCATATTTAATATTTTATTAATTAATTAATATAATAATTATAATACCCGAAATGCTATTATAGTGTAAAAATTGCTGGACTTTTATTAATTTATCAATATTAATTAATGTTGTATTATATTATTTATCAAATAATATATATATTCCAACATAACTTAATAACTATAATTTACTAATGCAATAAATATAGCCTAAATAGGAATATTTACATAATAATAATATCATTGATTTTATATTATCATAAAAAATTATTATTAATATTGATAAACTAATAAAAGTCCAGCCCATTTCAAATATTCTAACATTATTCTAAAGTTCAGTTATGATATTATATAAATAATTATAAGAAGATCATTATAATTATTAACTACCATTGAATAATCTTATACTGTCGTATTAAGAAATATATCATTATAATAAATCAAATGTCAATATCATATAAAATTAACTTTGAACGCATAAAAAGATTCAAAAAGCAAATGATATATTAACTCACATAAATAGTTAATTGACAATAACTCGCTATTATTAGTCATAAGTTATATACCAAGAATTGTACAACCCAGATGCAAATTACTATGCGCAACGATTATCACACCTGCATAAGCCATATACGTACATCCTTTAAATTGTAACAAATATATCATAATATATTATTTTTATCATACTTTTTTTTTAAAAAAAAAAATTAACTTCATTTCAAATGTTAATATTACTGATAAAATAAATATCTCTTATTTTATCAAATAAATAAATAAATATCTCTTATTGTTAAACACTTAATATAGCATTATAAATCAAATACTAAAATATACAAATCATTATAAGATCTGGAGATTTAGAGAAATGAATAATAAATACATTCTTTTTATATTAAAATAAGTTCTTTGTATAACTCAGAATATGATAAATCTTTATTATTTAACAAATTAGATTATAAATGAAACCTAATAGCTGTATTACTAATAATCTATTGCTTGAAACTTACACTTTTTTTTTTTTTAATTTTCTTAAGTTATTGATTAAAGCCAATTTATTATTAAAAACAAAAATAGTACAAATAGAAAAAATGCAAAAAGCTAATACAAAAATGATAACCATCTTATGAAGATTAGAAGTCGACCATAACAAGAAAAAGACAACAGAAGATTCAACTGAAACTAAATCTTAACAAATCAATCTCTATAGTAGATCTCATTACAAACCTAACCAGAAAAACCCAATAGATTATTATACATGTCAAATGAATATTATATAGTATGAGTAAATTTAATATATATACTTTAATTATCAGAATATATAAGCGATATATTATGTAAAATAGTATTATAAAATATACATATTAATAGGGTCGTGCTATAAAGTTATTAATATTTAATTAATATAAATTTCTGTATAAAATTTATGTCATAATTTAATTAAATTTCACATTATTACTAATTATAATAACTTCAATATATTATTATTAACTATCAATTATTGTTTTATATTATTTTAATATTCTTCAAAAAATATATATTATTTTAATATTTAATTATATAATATGAGCCTCAATTAAAATAACAATACATAGTTGTAATTTAACATCAACGTGGTATTAATATAATATTATAATTTTATTATTAATTACTTGTATACCTTATTCTATATGATAATTAATAATATTTAATGTTTATAAGCTAATTGTATATAACTCATAGTATTATTAGT
Organism: Dimocarpus longan; assembly: GCA_022984855.1. Lineage (NCBI taxonomy): Eukaryota > Viridiplantae > Streptophyta > Magnoliopsida > Sapindales > Sapindaceae > Dimocarpus > Dimocarpus longan. The sequence goes on from CM041026.1 coordinate 5,404,070, forward strand.
GTCTATAGTACTAAGTCGTAATGAAATGACTATTATAATTTTCAATTTTTTTTTTCTTTTTTTATATATAAGATTATTGGTTAAAGTCAACGTTTTATTAAAATATATATACATATATATATATATATATATATATATATAAAGAAAGGCAAGGCAAAAAGTCAATACAAAGCAGAGAACAACCTCAGAAAGATTATAATCAGACCATGAGAAGAGAAAGATAACAAAAGATTTAGTTAAAATCAAATTTTTGTAAATCAAACTCTAAAGTAGACATCATTAAAAACTTTACTGGAAAAATCCAATAGAAAAAACCCGGTAAAAATAAAAAAGTATCCACCCCCAAAACCAAAACTAACTATGTTTGTCAAGTAAATCATCAAAAACAACAGAACCCAAAATAGTCTGTATTTTAGAACCCAAAATAGCCAGTACTATCCACCACCAAGTAGAACAAATAAAATAAGAACTAGAAGCTAAAACATCCAACAAATTTTCTCTCATGATGAATATGTATCACCATGAAATTCATATTATACAAATAGGAAAGACACATATCTCAAACTAGTCTCCAACGCTAGATAACTTTTAAAGAACAAGCAAAAAAAAAAGAAACAATGTAAGCAGAATCATTCTCAATTTATATATTAATTAAATATTAAACAATTTTGTAATATTAAATAGTTATTATATTTTGTATATCTTTAATATAATAACACTTAAAATAATTATAAGATAAATTAATATGTCAATTTATAAATATCTAATAATACATACATAATGCTTTATGTGGTGATATATATATATTTTAACATATGATAATATTCTATGTTATTATCATATTCTATGTTATCATATTAATAGTATTATTAATATATAAACATAAAAGTATCTATTAGTGTATTTTATAAATTAATTATTACATATGAATTTTTATTATAATTAATAACATCTAACTATTTATATCTTATTATATGTTCTGTTAAATAAATTTCAATATATATATGGTAAAAATTTATATATATATTTAAAATTAATATATATATTAATTATGAATATTATAAATACATTTATAATTTATTACTAATATGGGCTATTAAATATTATTAATAAATATTATTATTTTTTTATGTAAATATAATTTTATATAATTAGATAATATTTTAATAATATAATATTATTATATTAATGTATATAAATATAATATAAAATAATTAATATCATAATAATTATAAATATTATTTATATATTTAATAACTAATTATAATAATATTATAACAAATATATGATATAATTAATAATACATATTATAAATAATTTATATATTATATAAATTATAAGTAGTTATATAATTTAGGGGAAAAATCATTTTAGTCCCTAACTTTTGAGAAAGTGTCAAATTTTTAATTATATTTTTTAAAAGGACGAAATGAACCTTAATTTTTCGAAAAAGTGTTAAATTAGTCCTTCTCATCAGTCAACTAACGGTCAAACCTAATGAAAAATATGAAAAGACTAATTTAATCCTGGACACTATTAAAATAGATAAAAAGATCATTATACTCTCAAATAAAGTAAAATATTACAATAGTAAATAATTATCAAAATACCCTTAATGAGTTGCATATAATTTTCATAAAGTTACAATTTTACCCTTAGAAAATTTTTGACTGGACGTAGCTTTGTTTGAGGATCTTATGTATATTTATTAATTGTAAAATTACCATTTCACCTTTACAATTAAAAATTTTCATTAAATCTTTATTCATGGGTGTAATTTTTTTATTTTTATTTTTTTAATTTCTACTTTAGCTTGTAACTTTTGCTTTTTTTTTTTTTTTCAAAATTTCTGCTCTAGCTTTTTATATTTTTACAGTTTCTGCTCTTGCTCATCTATTTAATATTTTTGTTGCAGCTATTAATTTTTTTCAGTCTATAATATTATATATTTGAGATCTACATATTTATGGTATAATTGATATATACTTTGAGATGATATTCATATTTAACAAAATGATTTTTTTTAAATAATTTTGTCGAAGGAGATTTTTTTTTTTGAATTTTTTTCCTCATTTGTTTTAAATGATTTTTTTTTCCCTTATTTTATCTTCCTTTTACATCTTCCTTCATTATAATTGGAAATGCCAAATTTACCCCCATTTAGTATGCTATCAGTTAAGTTTGACCGTTAGTTGACCGATGGAAGGGACTAATTTGACACTTTTCTGAAAAGTTAAGGTTCATTTCGTCTTTTTAGAAAACATAATTAAAAAATTGACACTTTCCCAAAAGTTAGGGATCAAAATGATTTTTCCCCTATAATTTATTAATATTTCTGAGGTCTGATTCTCCCGCGAGCCGTGACGAGTACTTGTGGACACTCGTCTAGAGTAGGCAGCGATGGAAGCAGCGGAGATGGTGGAAAGATGGCGGAGGCAGCGGTGGTTGAGACGACGGAGATGACATGAGGAGTAGCACATGATGGCGCCAAGCATGGTGGACGAGACCGGCTATGACTGCAGGTGTGGTGGCGCTGGTTGACAGTGAAGACCTGGTGCGTGGTGTGTTTGTTTGTGGACAGAAGTAGTTTGGCCAATACCGTGTTTGTCATTGTTTGCATCTTCCCCATCACACGCCCTTTTTGCTGCCACTCTTGCCGCTACTCAGTGAAACCCAAAACATGTAAATAAAGAAACGAACCCCATTGAGAGAAACGTGGGTCATGATTATCTCGAAGATCTTGGGAGCCGGTGTTGAATTAGGAAATTTAAGTGGACTGTCCGAAAGAATGGTGGAGAAAAATAAGGAAGTAAATGACTGATTAATAAGGGAAAAGATTGACTTGGAAGCAAACATAATATTTCCATTTGAATCAGTTGGAGAATATCTCGTTTTTGGAACGAGATATTAATGGTGAATTGAGAATTATTTGCTAAAGAGATCTTCTCTATTCGGGTCGGTTGCCAATTTTTAAATTTATTGCGGTCAATTTCCCTTAATGGGTTTTGGGCTTTGGATTCAGTTCAACCGATACTAAGATTCAACAATTTGAGCTTTACTGATTTTTACCGTTACAGTTAAGAGTGTAATATCCGAGAGCGCACGATCCTCAATGATAACTTGCTGCTTGCTTGAATACTTTTCGTCGATCGACCAATCCGCTTGGTACATATTACTAGCATCTGTATTCGATCAGGTCTTTGATTCGGAAATACAAAGATGTAACAAGACACATATAAAGAAAGAGAGTTGTGAGCTTGGTACTCAGTAATAAGCTTAAGACTTAATTATCATCGGGGTATAGAATTAGAGAGAGAGTATTAAATGTGTGGTTGTAACAATTTTCTGGTAGTAATATCTTTTTGTTTGTGATCCTAACGGTTGTGGTTTTTTTTTCTAGATTAAGTTCTCCACGAATTGTGTTACGTGATTGGATTCATCATTTTTTTTTTTTTTTTTTGTTTATTAAATATTCTTTGTTTTGGGGTGGATATTAGGCATGCTTTATCGCATGTCTTCCACAACAAGTAATATCAAGGATCGGTGGGGGAATGTACAATGAAATCATACTTGTCGATATTTGAAATTCGTCGACCTAAGTTCTTGACCCAGTACGTGCAAATAAAGCAAAATAGAAGAGAAAAAGAAAAAAAGAAGAAAAGAAAGAGGAAGAACACTGATTGCAAAGATATTTTTACGTGGTGTAGTAAAAAAAAATATTTATATTCACGACTGTTTCTTTGGTTATTTTGCCAGAGTTATAGTATGTTATTGATTGTTTATGTGATTATTCTGTGTGTCTTCACAATAAATTTTCTACCTCTATTTATAGTGTGAGGTGTATTACAATTTGAGTACAATGTAAATAGGAAAAAAATTCAAATTAATTGCACTTTCAAAACTGATATCCATCTATTTAGAAATAAATCTAGCTGAAATATGGCTTGATTTTGCTTCCAATTCTGATAATTGACTCATCCTCAACTTAGACTATTTTCTTTCAAGAAGAAATCATTTAATGAGCACTTCAAGCCGCGAATTGGACCTAGTTATGCAAATTAGATCTCGCTCTGGGCGATCTAGAGTTGAGCACAAAATAACCTTGACAATAGTTGACCAGCGACCTGAGAGATGTAACAGTGAACTGAGAGTTCCGTTCCTATAAAGTAGATGTTGATGAACTGAACTTTTATCTATTAGGTTAATCAATTATATCATTCTTGAATTTTTATTAGCTCATTTATGCAGTCCTGAAATGTATTTTGTTCTTTTAGTGTTTTTGTCATAAAACCACTAAAAATTTAAATGAAAACCGCTTTTGGTAGACTGTAAAGGGTAAAGGGTTTTTTGACTAATATTTTCAAAAGTTATGATAAATTCTAATATTTTTCATTTTAGGGGTTGTTAAGATTTTTCCCACAAAATTATTCATATGCTTATCGTGATTGAAGTTACAAACGTTTAGTTTCCTTACCTCTTTGCGATCACAGCTCACAAGGAATAAAGATTTCTCATCCAAAATTAACAAACTTTTCAACTTAAAATTAGTAGAACAAACTCCATGTAAATACTTTATTGATTATGATGTGACATTCCTCAATACTGTGAGTCTTAACTCTTAACTAATTGCTTAAAGCGTAGAACTTAGAAAATCACTATCATAATAAAATTAATACATAGTTATACATATTTTTCTCCTTTATAGAATATAATAATTCTTGAATGAAAGCAATACGAAACTTGGCATAATACCTCTAGGCTCTAGCGGACATGTAGGTCAAATATATCCCAATAAAAATTTCAAAAACTTTTTATTGTCAAAAACTATTATAAAGGCTCGTCGTTTATACGATAATCAAGAACACCATATAAATATAACTTATCTTCTAAGCTTGAAAATTTCTGAAACTCTATCTACTGTTTCACTATGATCACTTATTATTATTATTATTATTATTATTAAAGCAATTTTCTGTATTGTTAGTACGCTAATTATTAGTTTGTTAATTTTATAAAGTATATATAAATTAATTATTTGATTTTTTTCATATAAATAGAATGGATCGATTTTAAGCATTTGTAATTGGATCAGATCAGATTTAAATGTAATTTTATTAAATTGAATGGATTTTGCTCTACGATTGGATTAAGTCAAATTGTAATTTCTTTGATCAAATTGGATCGGATTGAATATTTGATAATAGCAAATCAAAAGAATATGATCCACCACACACACCCCTATCCACCAATGTGCATTAAAGTTTTCTCTATTCCAATGCTGAATGATTCAAATCCTATCTATGAACCATTGGTCAGTGTTTAGAAAATATGATCCACTCTAAATTATCAGTTGAAATGTGAACTATTAGAGAAAGGCTAGTTTGTGACTGAAAAGATAAACCATCTTTATTTATTTATTATTTCTTTTGGCCTTTAAATGAAAAACTTACACACTATATAAAAGCAATTATCAAAACCATTTTAAAGTGTGTTTAGATAAAAACTCAGGTACTGTGGAAGATCCAAACCTCAGAAAGTTTAAGTTACTACTGATTTCTGAAAGGCCTTGCATGTAATGAGTCCCAAAAATAATTATTCACCAGAACACAGCACAGCGGAATTTTCTCACGAGTAATGCATGACTGATCTCCATCGCCTCGAGTCACTCAACGTATCTAGTTTCAATAATGGCCAATGACTCATGGCCTATCTATCTATCTCACTTGCTTGAAGACATGTCCAATTAAATGAGGTTCACGAGTACTGATAGAAGAACCATGCATATATTTTACAATATGGACCCAGAAATTAATTAACAATTGCCATATCAGTGGAATAGCCACCATTAGTTTCCCATGCCACTAAGTCAACCTGGCTCACACAATTTCAAGCATTGCCTACTCTAGTTTTCTTCATTGCCATAACTCCGAAGGACCTACTTACATTATGCCTTGAAGGCTTGAACAGAAAAATATATTTTCTTTGTTAAAGAAAAAAAAAAAATTGAACAAAAAAAAAAATGGTAAATATATACAAACATATCCATTTATAATTATTAATATTGATTTCTCACGTGATCTCAATAGCTCAATGAAAATTTAGACGAGTTAAAACAAAAGTTATCTCTTTTCAAAAAAAAAAACAAAAAAAAAACAAAAAAACAAAAGTTATCTCATTTAAAAAAAAAAAAAAAAAGTTATCAAGTATTTTTGAGAATATTTGTAGTAATGTTGAAAGTATATTCGAATGCATTTTCAAAAGCTGGCATCCATAATGGAAGTTGAGATTTTGGTTGATTGAACCGTACACAAAAGGGGCCGAAAGCCAGAGACTCTTCCTGTGGCAGAGGAAACTTTGATAGTGCACCCACTATATAATATGTCCCAATAACATTAGACAATTTTAGTACTAGCATACAGGTTGCATATTAAATGTAGACATGCTAACAGCTTTGATTTGAAAGAGAGAATTAATGAAACTTTAAAAATGATTTAATGACATTCAAGACTTCTGTTTTGTTCGATTAAGATAACATAAAATATCGATCAATACCTAGATTAATGTAAAAACGATGATTAGTGTGAAATTCAAAAAGTTGAACAAAATCTGGCAACAATCTGGCAACCATGTTAATATGACAAATAACAAGAAAAATATAATAAACACAAATAAATACAGTAGAGTAATATAGGTATTTAAGAGAGAGATGAAAAGACTGAGGAAGCAAGCAGACTTTTAACGTGGTTTGATCTAAACATTAATGTCCATGTCCACAATTATATTATTGTTGAAAGGGTTCTTACTAGAAGAGCATATTAGAACTCCTTTGGGATGTAGATAGGCTTCTAGCTAGGGTTGCATGATATCTGTTGTATATGTAAAAGATCATTTATATAATGTTAAGGCTCCTTGTTTACATATAATTTGAGTACTACAATATAGAGAAGGTCGAGATTTTTCTTTCCTATTTTATGCAAAACTGCATTAAACACTTTGATACTAAATCAAACTGTAATTAATTATGTCCATATTTGACTTATAACGTAATTTTGATAGCTTCCTGTTCAAAGAAATCTTCTCTGCATTATAGAAATTTTCTTGTTTAATGAAGTTCCTTTATCCAAAATTCATCAAAATAAGAAAATATGACAGCTTCTGTCAATTAGTAGGAAATTACCTATTTTTGAGTCTCTCGTTGTTAAGTAAATAGTGAGTTGAGAACATATCACGAGCTGTATTTATCATTGTGACCTCGAGCTGTGCCACATGCAAGCTCTTTATCCTAAGCTAATTTACTATTTTAGTGTGACTGAACTTGTTTGGTGCTCCTTTTGGCATGATATTTTGCTAACTTGTAATATTATGTTGGGCTTTGGACTACTTCATTTTCATATGAGCCTTTCGGCTCATTAATCTATTCGACTCTTATTAGGCTTCAAGTCCTGGTGCTATTTTTAAGTACAACATAAGCCTCCCAGCTTTCAATGTGATATAATCATTTTGATCGCATCAGAAGCTTGATCCTTTAAGTTTTTGCAAAGTGTTTGAATTTCTACGAATTGGTTGATTTGGTGAACAATTGTCAGACATACAATGTAATATTCATATCCCATTAAATATAACGTGTACCCATACAAGATGCCATTGCCTATCCCCTATGCAAACATGATGCAAGATTTTATCGGAGCCGTTGAATGGACGACGGTTATCATTGCTTAGATCTAATGGTTATAAGGGGTCATATAAAAATAAGAAAGAGTCGTGTTTTTCTCATTTTGCAAAACTCTCGAGTACGCAAAACTCCCCTTCTTTTGAACATCTTGTCGATTCTTCTTTTCCATTTCTGTTCATCGTTTCTACTGCATATCACATTTTTCTGATATGTCAACTATTTCTAGTGAATAATTTTTTATATTAATTATAAAATAAATATTATTTTATTTATAATTTATAATATATACTTATATTTATTTTTAGAAAACAATTTAATATGTTATGTTATTTTAAAATTAATTTAATTAATTTAAATTTAAAATATATTTATTTTATTATTTTTTTAGTTCAATCTCAATCTCAATCAAACAAAGATCATACTATTTTTATTTAATCTCATACTGCACTAAGCACATCATAATATTAATATATCTAATATAATTTAATCCTATCTAATTTAATTTAATTCCATTAAAATAATATAATTCAGTCCAACATGCCGAATAGACTCTTAATGTGTGTAAAATATGGGAAGTCTATAATTTGAACAAAAACCAAATTATAATTTAAATTTTGAAATGAAGCAAAAAGGTTAGTCGGATTTGAAAATTTTGCACTTTAATATCTGTTTTTGCTCTCACCTAAGTAAGGTTCGATCAAATGTGTCACATCATATTTATACTAACACAGATTTTGGATCCTATTTTAATATGAGTTTTTTTGCTAACCTAGTCTATATCATGACACATAAATATTACAATTAATGAATTATTAAGATATGAATATTTTTCATATTTATTTTTTCAACCACCAATCACATACTTCAAATCAAAAGATGATCTAGATCTGCTGATGATCTGGATCCACTAGCACAAGGTAGTCTAATCATTCTATACTTTTTTCATTTTGTAAACTTAAATTTATAGTCCGTAAAAATTCACCTTTATGATATTTCTTATAGATTAGTCCATGATTTTACGTAAATATCATCTGCCAAATCACAATTAAAATCCTAACAGGAAACAACAGTCTCTTTTCTTGAAATTATGTTCATGAGTCTCTTTTTTGTAAGAAAAGACATAAATTAAAATTATATGCATGTTTATTTGTCTACATGTTGGGATTTCCTATCGAGAAAGTGACACAACACCAATTTGTTGATCTTTCTGCTTAATTAGCTTTAAATTCAGTGACAAAGACAAGACGACAGTGCACTACACCATGTGCTTTATTTAATGAATATTGATTTCTCTCCTCAAGAATGCCAAAAGAACTAAATGGATCCCCTCATTTTTTTTTCCCTTGCCATTAATCATCTCATATATGAAAAGCACTTAGAATGAGAATGATTAAAGTAAATGGATATTATTAGAATACTATTTGAAAATGAAACTAATATAAAATCATTCATTTTTCATATTAAAAAAATATGGTTTGGTGATATTACTTTTTATTTTAAGGGATTTTTTTAGATTTTTTCCCTAAAAGAAATTGTCATAATATTCTCATGCTTGTGTAACCACATATATTATTAGCTTTAGATGAGAGAATTTAGATATTATTTTATGATTGGACTACCTTATTGATTGAATAAGATTACTCATCAATAAAAAAATTCTTTGATTTGTTGTAAGGGTGGTTATTGAAAATTTTTTAATGGTCGTTATTACTGGTTAATCTTATCCAATTAATAAGGTAGCTACCTATTCTTTTAATAAGTTCTACACACCAATTTTTTTTTTTTTTTTTTTTAAAAAAAATTTATTAATTACAATGTCACCGGAACTAACATTGTTGGCCAGAGTTTTGCAATAACTTTCTAAAATGAAGCATGATATACCGCTCAATAATATATTTTCGTAATCTTAGAAAAGATATATTCCCACTATAAAGAGCAAAATCTTTTATACATTCTTATCAATACATATGACAAGACTTAAACCCAGAGTATAGATACAAAGGAGAATTACACTCATTACTTAATTTATAAGATTTTTATTATGAGAATATATCATGAAATTTTATATGCTTAAAACCTATTCTTTTTCTTTTCCTCTTATCAAATACATACCAGTTAAGTTCGATTAGGTAATTAAAACTTCGAATCATCGAAGGATCCATATCTTGTAAATGAAAATATTATCAATTACTCGCTATTACTATAATTTCTCTTCTGTAAGGCTGTAAATAGCTTATATATCTCCATAAATCTCATGTATAACTCTTTTACTTAAGAGTGCTAAAGATTTTGTTATTTCCCGTAGAACTGGCAAGACAAACACAGGATTGACCATCTTTTATATTGAATAAAAACCTGTTCATCAGTTATTAAACAAAAAAAAAAACTCATTTAAATATCATTTTTATTACAGCTCTGCTACTTACAGAGAAGCAAGTTCAGATGTATATATAATATATATATATATGTATGTATGTACGTAGTGGCAAGGTCAGTACAAATTTCACTGCCAATAGTACCAATTACCGACCTATATGCCCTTACAATATATAATTTCTCTCTTTTACATCGACTTTCTTTTATCCCGCAGTTAATCAATCACCTTCAGGCTTCAACTGCAAAAACCCATAATCATATTAAAATGGGAATTTTTTTTTTAAAAATTTAGCTCCAGATTAACTAATTGACCCCATATTACTACTATCTTCAAACAATGTCACTAAATATTGGCATTTTCTAGAGATAATAATTGCACTAAAAATGAGGTTGCATGCTCAAATTTAGCAAGAAGATAAATTAATAATGGCTAATATCGAAACTGTCTTCCAACGTATGTCTGCCCAAAAGACCAGCCAGCTGGTGCAACATTGTAAGAGACGACACTGCGACCATCACTTGTGCTGACCAAAAATGAGAGGCTTTGTCCATTAAGGTATGAGTTGCTCTGCCAGTTTTGACCCCAGTTTCTTGACATGGGTTGCCAGCCAGTTCTTGAACCTTTTATGGCCACTGAATGCACGTCCCCTGCTCCTCCTACATTGGTTATCAAGACCAGATTGAAGTATGAATGGCCATTCACTGTGAACCTGATCCCTCCACTTCGCCTGCATCTTACCCTGCAAAATTTGGATGTTGAAAAAACAAAATTAGATTTTTGGATCCTATAAATCGAACAATATCGGCATGTTCATTTTCATTTTACAAATATGTTTCTTAAAAATGAAATTGTTGGAATTTCCGAAAAAGTTGGGAGGGGTTTGAGTATTTTAAGAACTAAAGAACTAATTTAGCATTAAAACATACATTAGGGAACTTTTTCGATGTTTTAATTGATACTTCGAATTAGATCTAAGATATATCGAAACTGGCAATGTGAAAAAAAAAAAAAATTGTTTATACAACTATATTCAACATTTCTCTTATTAAAATAATTTTTAAGAACGAAAATAACGAGAGTGGATCTTATACATATTTTCAAAAAGAATATGAATTATTGTGTTGTGTATATTTTTTTAAGTACCTAGAAAATGTTTTGATGGCTTAGACCACATGTATATAAATGTATTAAAAGGAATGAACTTTGGATAAAAAGAGAAAATTATTTTACCTTCTGTAGATTACAGGTACAATACCAGCTCTATATTGGGCAATGTGTTGGAAGATAGGCTGAGAGAGATCAAAGTGGTGGTTGGGAGGGTCACACCACCCACCTGGAGGGCAAAAGTTGGTGGCTGTGACCACAATGGAGCCAGGAAGACACCATTGTGGGTCATTTACACATCTAAGCTCAAAGCAAGCTCCACAACTTAGACCATTGTCAAACAAGGCAGTGCTCAGTGCTGCAGTGTTGGTGCCATAACCCTGGCTGTACAAGTTCCCATACCCACAAGCCCCGCCTGTAAAATAATAATCCAAATTAACATATAATCAATGAAATTTAAAAAAAAAACACTTAAAACAACAAAAAACGATTTAAACGTGAAAGGAATAGTACTTATCGAGTAAAAATAAAAATACAATTTAGTGACTGTCACTATCATTTTTCTTCTCAATTTTAACTTTAATTTAGTACTGAAACTATAAACAATAACGTACCCATTGTCCCCGAAGCATCACCACCTCCATAGAAAGTGGCATGAGCATTGATCCAACCTCCATTGTACCCATAAACAGATGAGACCATTGAGAGAAACACAACAAGAAGAAACCCCAAAAGTTCCATTTTCCTGAAAAAAATAAAATAGAAGAATATTAGTACTGTTCATAAGTATATAATGTAACAAATGGTGTACTGTAACTAAATGTTAAAATTCGGAGGGTAAAAACTAGTATACATTTTTTCTTCTTCAGTTTAGTTATACTACTTTAGAAGAAGAAAGATATATATATGTATATACACACACTGTGAGAGAGAGAAGAACGTGATAAGAAAAATGAACCTTGAAAGGAGTTGTTTGAGTAAATTGAAGAAGGGGGGGCTTGGTTTGATGGGAATATATAGAGGGCAGTCAACATCAAACCTGACTGACAACCTGACAGGCTTTGAGCTATTGAGAACATGCAACTGTGAAGTGGTTTTTGGGGCAGTGATTTTGGGGAAACAATGAAAGTTTTAATGGGTGGGGGGTAGGTTGTAAGTGGTTTTGTGGGTTTGGAACAACTTGGTTTTGGAAAGAGAGATGCCACTGGATTCAAAGTGGGGTTAGGGCTCTCAGTGAATATGTGACATTTAGAGAGTTTAGCGAATTAATGCTTCAGTTGAAGGAAGACAAAAAGGCACTGGCTTCACTACAGTAAACTGGTCCACTCCGGAGTAATAAAACCATGGTTTTAGAGTTTTACCAAACTCATTTTCACCTACTATCAGGGTATATTTCATTTACTTGGTCAAGGTGTAAAATTCTATACATATAAACTTAAATAATACTCTAGGGCCGTGTTTAACTGTTAATTAAGTTTTCTGGTTGAGTAACTTTTATTAATACCATATCATAATTGAATCATAAAAAATCTGAAAAATCCCTTAAAATAGAAATTAATATCATTGAATCATATTTTTTAACATAAAAATGGGTAGTTTCACATTAGTTTTATTTTTAAGGATATTTTGAAATATGCCTATCAGAATCGTAAGTCTTGAGTTCTGCTACTACTCTTTCAATTTTGGCTTTCATGGGATCATAGCAATACTAATACCCATATATGCTTCAATCTTAATAGCAATAACAAGACAATTGAAACATTCTGTTGATATAACTCTAGCATATATATATATGTTAGCATTTCATAAATACTGATTACTTAAAATTATTGAATCATGAATTCGTTAAAGATATTGGGGAATTAATGGAGGAGATGATCAGTAAAGTTGAGTTCCAACGTTAGATCCCAAACGAAAATGACAGTGGAGTCTATATCAGTATAGGGACATTGCTATTAAATGCCATTCATGGAAGTGGTCATGGTGATGGGATGACGGCACATGTATAATGTTCCTGTGTGTTTGTGATAAGTAGCTAGATCACACTGAGAACTGGGGCTGTCTCATTTATTATATGCCAATCCATCGATTGTATGTATATATATATCCTTGCAATTTGGCAGCTCCTTACCGACTATTTCTGACAAATTCTACAGTAGAATTTTGACAAAATTGAAGAGATGTTTTCAATAAATTTTAGATACATACATATATATATACTTTCTAATCCTTTAAAGAAAGTGATAAAAAGTTTTTGACGAATTTTAAAGAAACATTTGTATCTGTTTATTGAACATAACTTTTGATATCCTCTTATTTATAATAATAATAATAATTATTATTAAGATAAAAATATGATACTTTGGTATATTTTGTTTAGTCATAGGTTAAGCTAAGATTAAATATGGGTGGTTGATTGGTGGAGAATATATTGAAATAATTGGTCACTAGAAAAGAATAAGCCAATTGCATGTGCATGAATATAATGCATTAATTAGTCAGTGCATGTATCAATCTACATGTGACGCGGACTATTATGGAGCAAAATTAGTTTTTTCATTATTACATCTTCAAGATGCTGCAGGAAGATATCATGAAAAATAATTATGAGAAAGTAATCTAGACTCTTAAATTGTATTCCAACTGGTTTTTAATCGAAAGCCTAAAAAACACATTTAGCTTGAAATGAAAGAAAATTCCTAGAAGATTGTCGCTTTCCATAAAGTGGAGCCTGGCTTTTGCTTTGTAACTTCAAAAAATCTACCAAACATGAATAATGCAGCTTTTTGCATGCATAGAACAAAAAGTGTTGTTATGCTATAGGAGATTTACTTCTGTATATGCTTGGACCTTGTTTTATGCTTTTGAGGAATTTATAATTTCCCACAAATGTCATTAATTTTTAACTTAAATAATTATATTCTCTTTTTGCTAGTAGGAACATATCAAATCCTTGAAAAAAGTCAAAAGATAAAGACTAATGACTACTTAATGAACCATTTATAAGATCATTGTACACAAATTAACTGAATTAAAGTTTCAAAATACATATATAACTTAGGCTTTGTCCTTGTCATTACATATTTGAATCTTCAGGTCATATCTTAATTAATACAAATGAGAAGATCAAGATCATAGACACATAATGGTGGTGGTTTGAATATCTAATCTCTTACATTATAGTCAATAAAATCAATAATGAGCCTCATACTACAATTACTTCATAGCTATCATTTTCGCATACTAGGTCTCTTTTGGGCTTTGTAGTTATTTTAGATTTGATGATCCCACTGACCATATATAATTCAATTTCTTAGTTCACACAGGTTGTGCATGAAGAAATAATGCATCATAATGGCCCCAATGACTTTTTACAGAAACAACTGGATCAGATTTTGAAGAACAAAGTCTTGTCTTGATGTTCTCAACAGAGAAAATATATATACAATAAAGTTGATTTGTTTACCATTATTTTTGGAGTTCAAATTTTTATGATGAACTTTTTGTTGCCTAGACAAAGAAAGAGAAAAGCATATCTTTGAACTAGATTTGGTGGGCCTGGATTTGCTTGTCTGAAAACTTATAAGTTATAACCGTGGTGGTAGATTCGAGTAATTTATAATCATTTTGAGCCTTAAATTTTGTTCAAATTTTAGTGTGCCCCTTTAGATTTTTGAAGAAAAGGTTAATTGAAATTAACTAATTAGCAGAGATTTATCTTTTTTTTTTTAACTACTCTGCAACTGGACTTACAAACCGATGGCCAAGCAGAAACCCCCTATGAGTAGAAGATTTTGGCTAACTTATTAATAAAATAAGATTATCTATTAATAATAATCTTTGAATTGATTTTAATAATGATCAAATTATTTTAAATTTATATTTTTTTAAGATTATATTTTTTTCCTTACTAAAATATTTAGTCTCAATGCTCGAACAGTTTGACGTTTATTATTAAAAAATAATTATTCTTTATTTCATTAGATAACTTTTACATTACATGGATTTAAATTTAAAATTTTATTCTGTTAAATCTTTAAAAAAAATTAATAATAAAAACAAAAATCCTATTTGGCTCTGAAATTTATATATCTTCATGCACATATCTTACAGATACCAGCTTTTTACGTGAAGTCACCTATCAACTTGCAGATAAAGTACAAGGAGAACATCTAGCTACTAGTTTATGAGGTGATCAACATGGGGTCTAATAATAATTCTACACAAGGCAACTCTTTGGTATATTATTCAGAAAAATTTGAATATATATATATATATATATATGTATATATATCAAAGTAACAATAACCATCGAAAGAAGTACCAAGTAGCTAGCTAGATCCATTTGTGCCGGTTCATATATATTGTTGTTTTGTTTGAGGTATTAACAAGGTAAATGTCTAAGCACTAGGCCTTTGAAAGTAAATATTCTTTTGGACTGATGTTAATCAATACAAGTCTGACACCAAAATAGTAATCCCAATCATACATATATATATATATGTATTTGTATATGTATATTATAGGTTTATTCATTATTTGGTGATGTTTGATTCATATTTACCATATTATTCTATTTCTAACGCATATTTTAAATACAATAAATATAAATCTTACTAAGTTATCGATGTTGTAATTTTATTAAAACCATCTGATTATAACTAGTTAGTTAAAGAATTACATTTAACTGGGTAAATACCATACAAAGACTACTAACTATCATGATTATATTGTCTAAAGTTAACTTGTATGGTATAATATGAGACTTCGCTTTGTCTTTTTTTCGTTAAGTGGTGGTAGATTTGTGTGATTTCAAAATTTGTCAAAGCCTCCTCCCTAAAAAAAAAAGAAAAAAAAAAAAACCGTCAAATCCACCCACCAATGTTTTAAATTCACTTAATAGAAATCTCTCTTTCATGAGAACACATGACCCAAACGATAACTCAATCAAGTACATATCTATTTTAACCAAACCAATGTACTCATCTTGGTAGACAGCCAAGGATCAATAAATACTGGTTCATATATATATATATATACACAATGAATTTTATTGAGTGAAACATATATCATGGGGCCTGCAGAGTGTTGGGAGTATGTTGAGACTTAGCTTTCAGGTTTAGAAGGAGTCAATTAACTTATGTTCCTACCAATGCAGAAAATAAATCATGATTTGGACTTCACGGTAGTGCAGCTTTAGCTTTCTTGTACACAAGCATGTGTTCTTGCTTGGGATGCTTGATTCCAGGAGCAGTCATGTGCAGGCAAGTGAGCTTGATGCGCTCCGTTGATTGCGAGGCAGCGTTAATTTTATTTAAAATATGCACTAATGTGTCAATTCTAATGTCTTATCACATAAATTTTATGTTTTATGATATCTAATGTATTCTCATAGTTATGATATCTTAAGTTCAGGCAAATGACTTTGGTACACTCCGCTGATTCTAAGACACCGCTAATTTTTTTTTGGAATATGTATTAACATGTCAAATCTAACGTTTAATCTCATATAAATTTTTATTTTATTTTTTTGATATCTAATATATTCTCATAGTTAAAACATCTTAAATTCAGATCGTTCTATTTGTCTCTTATTCAATATTCTCTTTATTGCATTGGCCCATTGAATATCTTAATTTGTTTTCTATGAATTTGCCCACTACAAATAGAACTTACTTCTATGCACTTGTAACGTCAGAAAAAAAAAAAAAAAAATAGAATTTGCTTTTCGGGGGTAAATTTTGTTGAGACATGACCTATTTGTTGTAAGCAGTAGAATATATTTTTCTCATCAATAACCTATATTCAATAGGCTTTTGACAATTTTCAAAGAATTTTTTGCAAATTTTAGATAGTCAACAAGACTATAATTTTTTTAACCAGTTTCGAATTAATTCAAATCTTATGTATATATCTAGTTACATTAATTTTATCTTGTAGATTGCTAGCTAGCTAGTAGATTATAATTATCTCATCAATGACTTCTCCTCCTAGTTTGTGATAAATTTTAGAGAACCGTGTAGCAAAATTTCAAAAAATCATAAGTTTTATCATGTTCTTACCAAATTTCGAAATCAATCAAATCCAGATATATTTAGATTGCATCTCACGGAAAGTAAAAGAATTTTACAGTACTGTATGTAACTAGTATAACACCAAAAAAAGCCTGGCAAGTTGGAAGCGCCCTTTAGATATTTCTCAAGTACCAAACCAAAAACAATTAACCACTCGAAGGACCACGCATGGAATCCTCCAAAATTGTCCTCCAACATTTCAACTGCTGTGTGATTAAGAAGTACCGGAAACCATGCCGCTGAAATTTCAGCAAATGGGCCAGCATATCACATGCATGTATTTTCTGATGCAAAAATTGAGAGATGAAGCATAAATAAACATGCATATATGCACACAAATTTAATTAATAAATATTATTGGTCACCTCCACCTAATTGAAGCACCATCATAGGTGGGGGTGACCAATATCTGTTAATTAAATTTGCGTATGTATATATCTATACATAGATAGAGAGAGATTATTACAAATTAAAGCCTGTAATTAAAAATTCTTTAATTCATCATTAAGGTGTTTTGATGATCAAATTAAGATACCTTAGGTTGCAATTTGCATCCGTACTATGATGACTGCGTACACCATATTTATCTTTAATATAACATATATTGCTTTTATTTGCATTTGGATTTTCTTCTATATACACTTGCCTTTTTTTTTTTTTTTTTTTGTCTTAACAAACATTTTCAAGCATAAGCATTTTCTATAAATGCAACTGGAGGTCGTTTTCGTATCGAATTGTTTTTTTTTTTTTGTTGGAAGAGGGGGGTAGGGGGGTGTGTGTGGGATGTAGGGGTGTGGAGGGGGGGCGCGGGTGGGGTTGGGGTGGGAATTTTTTAAAGGTGTGAATATTATAAACTATATCAATGGAATACAACATAATATATAGACCTATTTAATTATTTAAATTTGATTTTGACCATGCAAGTACTTCATTTTTAAATTAAAGAGAGTCTGATAGGCACTTCTTCAGTATCGTCCAAAATTAAGCTATGGTAAAAATTTTGTGTTAGATATTAATATCATGTATTTTTCATGCATGTGATCTGGTCACCAGTTAGAGAATTAATGCATTTTGTGCGTATGAATGAGATGTCTAATGTCCATGACATTGCATGCAGAGAGATAATTCAAAAGTATGTGTGAAAAAAGGTTTTTCCTCGTTGGGACTTGCAAGCTGGACCTTCTATTGCACCCTTCTATATTTAATTAGAAAAAACTTCATTTTAGTCCTTAAAGTTATAAAAAATATCAAATTTTTTAAGTTTTTTTTTTTTTTAAACAACTCTTTTCATCTCTAATTTTTTCAAAACTTTTAAAAATAAATACAAACCATTAATCAACTGATGGTTAACAGTGATAGATTGTTTGGAGAAGAAGGGTAAGATGGTCTTTTTGTGTTAGAGGTCAAGATCATGACAAATGGATAATTAGGATTTTAAACATAGAAGAGAAAATAAATTAAAAAATTAAAAAATTAATTAATTAAAATTAAAAAAATATTTGGGTTCATCATCACCAACACAAACCTAGTGGTATAACGTATTGATTTTTACTCTTTATATTTTGAAAGAGATTTTTGCTCCAAAAAACTACAAAAACATATTGATTTTTGCACA
Organism: Dimocarpus longan; assembly: GCA_022984855.1. Lineage (NCBI taxonomy): Eukaryota > Viridiplantae > Streptophyta > Magnoliopsida > Sapindales > Sapindaceae > Dimocarpus > Dimocarpus longan. The sequence continues at coordinate 5,422,912 of CM041026.1, forward strand.
AACTCAATTGTTCCTAGGGACAAGTATAATTCAAAACAGACTCGGATAGATCCAGAAATGAAGAGGAGATGTGATTTAGCTTTGGAAATGAAAAATAAAATAAAATAAACGAGAGTGGAAATAAACATTTCTGTTTTGATTGCTGTATTTAGAAGCATGTAAGTATTTATTAATTACATATTTACACTAGCTTTAACATATCAACTACTATATAATGTTGGATTGAAAATTGGGACAAAATGTTGAATGTCTTTTATCATCCATTTGATTAAGTACTTGTAATATATACAACTGTTTTGTAAGTTACTAATGAATTTTATTTGAAAATCATTGATAAATTCCAAGTTGAATGTATAGAAATTAGTAAACTATAATGGAAATTTACTAAGGGATTGTTTGTTTTTTGTACTTAATACTTAATGGTGTTGAATTTGGCCAATTAAGAGATTTTTGATTGATTTTTTAAGTGGTCAAACCAGTGAAAATCATTGAAAAAAAAGTACATTTTCTGACTTTTCACTTAATACAAAATCACTTAATGATTTTATAAATATTTTATTCCAAGTTTATCATTCCTAAAATAATATGTTTCTGTTGTGGGTGTTTTTCAGATCACCTAAATGGGCTGACAGGAGCCCATGAGATTAGCGGCCTAAGCCACTGGGACTAATAAGTGAAGCCCAATATAGAAGCACGCAAAAGCATGATAAAGCCATCTGCGAAGTCGAGCCCGTTGGACTACTGGCGCGAAGTCAAGATCGTTCAATGAGCATTCCTGCTATAACGATGTCGAGTTCACTAAGTCAGTCCGTTTTTAGGACCAGCCCGCTTACTCAGCAGTTTCAGTCCACCCTTTTTTGTCTCTGTTCGCCCAGTACTAGCTCATTACAGCAAGATAGCGTATCGTGCACGATAAGTAAGGTTACTTCACCTAATGATAGCCTCATTCCGAAAAGTTTTACCTAATCAGCATGGGTTAGCATCCAGTCCCACGTGTTGACAGAGTTGACTTGGCAAAAGTCAGAAGTATTAAATGTGATCCAGGAGCATTAATTGTAGTTTATTATGTTGTTTTGTCTTATTATTTTCTTCTGTAAATCCTCCTCCTCTATAAATAGAGGATGACTTTCATTGTAACAGGAGAGAGCGAAGCACTGGAGAGGAAAACTATTGCCAGTATTCTGCAGAAATAGAGAGACAGTGGATGTAGACAGATTAAAAAGGCCGAACCACTTTAAAATCCCGTGTTGTTTGTGTTCTCCCTTTCCTTGACTTTTTTTTGGCTTTTTTCTTCTGTTTCTTGTCTGTAATCTTCTTACATTGCAGCATTGGGCTCAAGAATCTCGTTGACTAGTTTCCCACGTCAATATTTTGGCGCTAGAAGGAGGGCCCAACTGCAATTGCAGGTCTGTAATCGCCATGGCAAAAGGAAGAAATACAAGGAATTCTGATGCAATAAACGAGAGGACAGAGGAGACAGAACAGCGACGTCGCGCTCAAGTAACGGATACAGGTACAAGACCTTCTAATGTAGGTGAAGATGTTGTACACACTCTAGCTCGGCGTCAGGAGATGCTAGAGACCACAATGGCGCAGATAGCAGATACTTTGAGAACGTTAACGCGAGGTCGTGATCAGAATGTTCCGAGAACGATTATAGTCCCATTGCCTGGACAGGAGGTCGCGAGAGAAGTGCCTGTCCTAGAAGGGTCCATCCACTCATCAAACAGACGCCCTGAAGCTTGGAGTCAGCGAGCTCGAGAAAACGGAGACGCAGCTCAGCCTTCAGGGTTAAGAGTGAGAATTAGCCACAACAGACATAGACGGGTTGAAGTGAGTAACGGGCACCAGCGAGCTTCAATCCGGGGGAACGAAAACGAACCGCGACGACGACAGGAAGGCCCGCGCAGAGAAGGTGAGGATTATGAATTAGGCCAGAGGCACGAGACGCACAATCAGCACTCCCCGACCAAGGCAAGCCAAAGAAGAAAGGGATCTCCTGCAAGACAATGCGGGGTCTGAGACCTGATAATTGAGCAACTCCTAGAAAGAATACAACAGTTGGACTCAAGAACTGGGGAGACGAAATGAGGCCAGAAGTCCTTTCACAGTGGAAATAGAGCATGAGTCCCTCCTAGTCAGGTTCAAAATCCCCAACATCCCGCAGTACAATAGGGATTCAGACCCCTATGATCATCTGGATGCTTTTAACGTTCAAATAGACCTGCAAACTACCAGTTCACTGGTAAAGTGCCGCGTTTTCCCTGCGACGTTTGGAGACATTCCACGGGTGCGGCTTAGAAACCTCCCACCTCGCAGCATTGGCAGCTAGAAGAAATGTCAGCAGAAGTTTCTCGACCAGTATAAGACCCTAAAAAAGCAGCTCGCACCGGCCTGCCATCTCGCTACAATTTTTCAGCGTTCTGGTGAATCGTTGAAGGATTATATCAGCAAATTCAGGAGCGAAATCAACAATGTAGAAAGCCCATCCAATGAGGGGATTTTAACTGCAATATCAGCGGGGCTCCGAAAGGATGGCAAGCTCTATGAAAGCATTTATAAGTCACCTGTGAAAAACCTGGGTGATTTCTATGAACGAGCTAATAGAGAGATCAGATGGGAAGAATCTTTCAGCTCGAGGAAGGCTGGTCACCCAAAAGGTGAGGCAAGTAGTTCCCATCAAGGCAAGAAGAAGGACCAGGGCGGTAACGAAGATAGGAGGAATCGATCTAATAATCAAGTAGCAAAGCAGGTTAGGAAAGAACTCAGAAGAAATCGTTCCCCACCACGGAGTTGATACCATCATTACAGCACCTTGTCAGACAGACAGGATAGAATCTTCCAGACCGAGAAGCATAGGGAAAATTTTGGAAGATCAAATCCTACCGACGTCCCCAGCAAGTTCAAAAATCCTCATAAATATTGTGCCTATCACAGGGAAAAAGGGCATCATACTTCTGATTACTGGGATCTCAAAGACGCTATAGAGAACCTGATAAGAAATGGTCGCCTGAAGGAGTATGTGGTGCTGCATGCTCATGACAAGTCTCAAAACCAGCGCCCTCAGCAAAACCAGCAGCCCATTGCCTCTTTTATAGATGTCAAGTAGATTTAGTATTATCTTCGTCTCCTAGGTCTGGTAAGCTATTGACGGCTTAACCCATTGCCTCTTTTATAGATGTGAAGTCGTGGACATCGATACTAACGAGTAATGTCTAGCGAAGAAGGCTCTGGAGAGGAATATTCTCAACAAGTCAGAGATTCTCCAAGTGCAACTACCCAAATCGGTGAGAGCACACCAGAGTCGTCTTGGCGAAAAGATACTTCTGCTCGCGAGCCCTTCTTCTAACATGACTCCACCATCACCCAAGATGAGCTTGCAACAATAGCTGAGAAGTACGGCTTCCCTTCAGGATGTCGGGTCATGGCAGCAGCTCAACATGACCATGTGGCTCACCCTCCTCAAGGGTTTACAACGATCAGTCGCCAACATATAGAGTCAGGCTTTAGGTTTTCAGTCCCCAAATATCTCATAGACCTCCTGAACGACCTGGAATTAGCCCATTTCTAACTCACACCAAACTCTTATGCCCAACTGACTTCTTTAGCCTGTGTCTTCATAAAAAATGGGCTTCCACCTCCAACCTGAACATGATCCAACACCTTTTCTTCTTCAAATCTACCACTAGCACTAAAGCTGAGAAACGAGATGACATTTACTACATAGTCGCTCGCAACTCACCTTATAAAGTGTTTTTGCCCAAGGGGGTTGGCAAGTTAAACGTGGGAGATTACAAGACCCGTTGGTTCTATGTGTCTTGTTTGTCCCTACTGAAGCTTGTCAACTTTACCTTCATACTTAGTCCAGGTGAGCATATTTTTTGCTCACCATCCTTGCATGCATGCATCATTATTATTTCTGCATTTACTAACTTTCCTTCTTTCATACGTAGTTGTTGGCAAGAGCTCGATTGACCTTTCGAGCGACGAGCTGGAGGCACTCCAGAAATTTTCAGAGGTTAAGGATCCTTCAGACGATTACTTCTCAGACGGCTACACTCTAAGGGATTACGGGTTTGTGCTTGGGGCTGGAGCCAAACTTTTAAACCTTGCCAGAGATGTCGGAGTGCGCAAGAAATGAGAAGTTCCCTCAATCTTCGCAGGATTTGGCGAGGGTACATCTGCTCCGACTACCAAAAAGCCTAAGACCATGGTGCGACTACAAATGGATTCGCCTTTACGTCCTCCAGTGGTTGAAACTGATGAGCCTGAAGTTCAGATAACAGGCTATACAGAACTTTCGCCTCAACCAACAATGCCATCCCAATCAGAGGCTGCAACGCCGACTAAAAAATAGGGCGTAAAATACAAAACGGTTGGGAAGAAACCTGCAAGACAAGCAGCCCTACTAAAGGAGTCCACTGACTAGGCGGCTCCAGCTCTTGGTGGACCATCAACAGGGCCCTCAAGGGTTAAAGATAAGGGAAAGGGGGTCGCGGAACCCACTGTAAAATGTCAAAAAACTAAAGGCAAGAAGCCCACTGTAGAGGGGGCCAATGAGGAGCAGGCCTAGGAAACTGATGTTAAGGAGTACTTCAGCGATCTTCTAGATTAGTTGCCAGAGCTGCTAGGACTTGACAAACCAGAAGTTTATAAAAAACATATTCACGGCAGCCAGCTAATCACTTATGTCGTGCGTCATAATGTGCCGGTGAGCTTCAACTTTGATTCTGTAGCTTATGCTACTCTCATATTCACTACTAACATGTTTATTTCAGACTTTATTGGCACTGATGAAGATGTCCAGAGATTACCCCGATCTGGTGGAGGAGAAGGCTTCGTTCGAAGAAGCAAATATAAAGCTTGAGAGTGACAACAAAAAGATCAAGGAGGAGGCGGCATTCTCCTATAAGGAATCCGAAAATGCCAAAAAGGTTATCCATGAGATCGAGCAGAAACTTAAGGGTGCAGATGAGTAGAGAGACAGAGCGAAGGAGGCCTTGGCTCGCGAGATGAAACTTCGGGATATCACCACCTCCTCGCTTAAATAGTTTATCGAGGACATCAGTAGGATAACACAGGAGGCCATTTTCTAGAATAAGCGAGCTATTGATGCTGAGAAGAAAGCCGAGATGGCAATGTAGGACTTGAACGCGATTAGGGGTAACCTTGCTCGCGCTCAGGAATCACTTAAAAAGGCAGAGGCTGGCATAGAGCAAGCCCTGAATGAAGCTGTTGAGAAGATGAGCAGTTCGTTTCTGTATACTCTATGGAAATGGTACCCCAAACTGGACATCGTTTTCTTTGGAGAATAGACAGTGGAGGAGGTGAAGAAGTATATGGTGTACGCCGCTAAAGCAGCTCAAGCAGGGACCACGAAGACCGTTAAAAAGGGAACTACTCCCCCAGCCCCCCTAAGAAGAGTTCTACGCCTCTAATTGCCCAATGCCAAGGTTGCTGCAAAATTCTAGGAACTGCTCGCTTGTGAATTGAGTTCCATTGTCTGTTACGAGTTGTTAAGGAACACCGAATCTATAGATGATATTATCCCACACAAACTTCTCTATCTTCGTTATGGAGATCTCAGCCAGTTCCTCCTCCTCTGCCCATTTTGTAAAGTAATCGACTGCGACTACTACATATTTACACCTACCCTGACCTGTTGGAAAAGGTTCTATCAAGTCCATACCCTAAATTGAGAAGGGTCATGGACTGATCATTTGCTGAAGGTAGGCTGGCGGAGCTCGTGGGATCTTTGCAAACCTTTGACACTTGTCACACTTTTTCACCAGGTTGATGGCATCTTACTTCATAGTTGGCCAATAAAACCCTTGTTTAAGTGCTTTCTGAGCTAGGGATAGTCCCCCAGCATGGTTGCCACAATGTCTTTCATGTATGTCTTTTTGGATGGCAGTACAGTCTGGTTCATCCATACATCGAAGTAATAGAGCCGAGAAGTCTTTTTTGTAAAGCATGTTATCGTATATACAGTATCTCACTGCTTTTACTCGCAAACGACATGCTTCCAGCTTGTCAACTGGCGGCTTTCCCTCCTACAAGTAATTAGCCAAAGGGCTCATCCATGAATTTGTTGCTACCGCTAGGATCATTACCTTATCGCTGGGCTTAGTACTTGGCTTCGGCAGGAACTCTACTGGCAGGTTCCCAGTAAAATCTGTGTCTTATGCTGTAGTTAAGCGAGTTAGTGCGTCTGTATGAGAATTCTGGGCTCACGGGATTTGATTTAACTCATACTTCTCAAAGGTTCCCAACAGCTCTCGGACCTTCTGCAGGTAAAATGTCATTCTTGACCCCCTAGCCTGATACTCACTATTAATCTGACAAACTATGAGCTGGGAGTCGCTAAATATCCTGAGTCACTCAGCCTGTATCTTCTTGGCCAAGTGAAGTCCTGCTAACAGTGCTTCATATTCTGCTTCGTTGTTCATGGTTCTAAACCCAAATTTAAGTTCACAAAGGAACTTATTTCCATCTGGGCTGATCAATAAAATTCCAGCCCCTGCACTCCGTTCGCAAGAAGATCCATTGACAAACAGTTCCCAGAACGGACCTTCAAAAAACTCGGTTGCCTCATCCATAAGTCCTGTAAACTCAACGATGAAATTTGCACGTGTCTGCCTTTTGATCGCTGATCTTGGCTTGAACTCTATGTCGAACTGGGCTAACTCCGGCCTGAGGTATCAGGCTTTTGCAGGATTTGCTTGAGAGGATACCTAGTCAGCACTTTAATTTTGTGCACATGGAAGTAAGGATGCAACTTCCTAGACGCTACCATGAGACAGTAGGCGAGCTTCTCCATTTGGGTGTACCTTATCTCAATATCAACCAGCTTTTTACTGATGTAGTACACAAGGAACTGAGCTCCATTTCCTTCTTTTCGTATTAATGCTGCACTTAGGGTATGCTGAGATACCCCAAGATAAACTATCAGAACTTCCCTTTCTTTTGGCTTTGACAATAGGAAAGCTCATCCCATATATTCTTTCAGTTGTTGGAACGCAGTCTCGTACTCCTCTATCCATTTAAAGTTTTTTGTCTTCTTTAATACTTCAAAGAATGGAACACATATGTCTGAGGCTTTTGATATGAATCTGCTTAAAACCGCGACTTGCCCATTCAAACTCTGTATATCCTTTATTTTTGTAGGCGACTTCATATCTAGCAAGGCTTGTATCTTGTCTAGGTTAGCTTCGATTCCCCTGTTATTCACCATGAAACCCAGAAATTTACCTTAAGCCACCCCGAATGCACATTTGAGATGGTTGAGCTTCATTTGGTATCTCCTCAAAATTCGAAACATCCCCTTGAGGTCGCGGATGTGGTCAATAGCCTGCCTGGATTTTACCAACATGTCATCCATGTATACCTCTATAATCTTCCCAATCTGATCCTCGAACATCATGTTTACTAGCTTTTAATAAGTTGCCCTTGCATTTTTAAGTCCAAAGAGCATTACCTTGTAGTAATACAAGCCACGGTCTGTGATGAACGAGGTGTGCTCCCCATCTTCAGGGTTCATGGGAATCTGATTGTACCCTGAGTAAGCATCCATGAAGCTAAGGAGTTCGTGCCCAGTTGTCGTATCCACTGACTGATCAATCTTGGGCAACAGGAAGCTGTCTTTCCAGTAGGCCTTATTCAAGTCCATGAAGTCGATGCAAGTTCTCCATTTCCCGTTCTTCTTTTTCAGTAGCACAGGGTTGGCTACCCAGGTAGGATATTGGACTTCTCGGATGAATTTGTTTGCCAGGAGCTTGTCTACCTCATCTTTCAGGCGTCACAGTATTCTCGAGTCATCTGCCTCCTCTTTTGGCAAACTGGTTTGTGGTGAGGATTGACATTCAGCTTATAAGTCATCACCCTCGAATCGATCCCACCATGTCCTCATGATTCCAGGCGAACATATCCAAACAATTAGTCAGCTGGGCCTTTATCTCTGGGACCAGGCTCTTGCCCAACTAGAGGCACCTTGTAGCATCCGCCTCGCTAACTTGAATAACTTCGAGCTCTTCTACTGGTATCGTAGTCTGGTATGTCTCAATCTCCTTAGGGTCTAGGCCATGACTAACCCCTATCGCAGTAGTAGCCTACAGCTCACGTCTTGGAACCGTATCCACCCTCTTCTCTCGAACTCCCATTCTTACTGCGTCCACATAGCAATGACGAGTCAGAGATTGCTCGCCTCGCACACACCCGATTCCATTGGGAGTTGGGAACTTTACTGTGAAGGTTCTGGTAGAGGTGACCATGTCGAGATCATTCATTGCAGGCCTTCCCAATACTACATTATAGGCTGAGAGGGATTTGATAATCAGGAAATTCACAAGTATCGTTGACTGGTAAGCAGCATCCCGAGAGTGAGGGGTAGTCTGATCTGCCCGATAGGAGTGACTGCATCTCCAGTAAAGTCATACAGAGGCTCAAGGGAAGGTTGCAACTGTTTATTGCCAATCCCCATCTAGTCATAACACTTCTTATACATCACATTAACGGAGCTCCTGGTGTCTATCATTATTCTTTTGACCATTGAGTTTTCGATGCGGGCTCGGATTACCAAAGCATCATTGTGGGGCCAGCAAACATCTCGAGCATCTTCTTTTGTAAAAACAATCTCTTCGGATGCTCTTCTAGCCTTTTTCATTGGCTCATTTGATTCTCTAAGGCCTGCACGTTGGATGTGATTAGCCTTACGTACATATCGCTCTTGCAATCTGTTAAATGTTCCTACCATAGAAGAATCCCCATGGATAGTATGGATCGTTCTGACAGCAGGTCCATGTTGAGGATCAAACTCTTATTGGATTTGGGCTGGTTGCTCTTGTTATCGTTAGTGAACGTGCTACTGTTGGGATAGTCGTCCTGAATGTCACACAATCTAGTCCTTCAGACGACCATTTCTAATCATCTCTTCAATGGCATCTTTGAGTGCTCGACACTAAGAGGTGTTGTGCTCTACTTTATTGTGATAGGCACAGAATTTGCTCCTGTCTTTGCATCCCTCAGAAGTCTGAATAAGGACTGGTCTCCCAAAGTCCTCTCTATTCCTTTCAGTTGCAAAGATTCTGTCTTGTGTATCGGACAAGGCGTTATATGTATTGTAACGGCCCTGATACTGAGGTCATTCTTGCCTCTGGCTATTCCTCGGTCTAGGCCCATTTCTAGCATTCTTTGCAATTTGATTGTTGTTTCTCTGGCCCCCACGACTACTTCTTTCATTGCTCCTTTTCTTCCCCTGATTGGAGCTACCAGCTTCATCTTTCTGACCACTAGCTTTCTTGGGGCTGAATGCTTTTTTCCACTTGATTTCCTTTGTTGCTCGGTTATAAAATTTTTCTAAGTCCTTCACCGGGAATTTATAAATGCTATCGTACAGCTTCTTGTCTTTCTTTAGTCCTGACAAGATAGTTGTTAAGATCCCCTCGTTTGTAGGGTTTTCTACATTAGTCACCTCACGTCTGAACCTGTTGATGTAGTCCCTCAACGATTCGTTGAGACGTTGAAAGATAGTTTCGAGGTGGCAAGGTGGCGCGAGTTGCCTCTTCAACGCCTTATACTAGTTTAGGAATCTTTACTGACATTCCTCCTAATTATTGATGCTACGGGGTAGGAGGTTCCTGAACCATGTTCGTAAAATATCCCCTAGTGTTACTGGGAATACACGACACTTCACGAGCGAGTTGGTGGTCTGGAGGTCCATCTGGATATTGAAAACATCGAGATGGTCGTAAGGGTCAGTGTTCCTCTTGTATTGTGGGATGTTGGGAACTTTGAACCTTGGAGGGAGTGGCTCTAATTCAATTTCTGAGGTGAATGGAGTCCTCTGTCCTCTCTGACTCATCTATTTATGGGCCCCGGATCGAGTTTCAAGCTGTCAGACCCTTTGAAGGAGTTGCTCGACAAGTGGATCGTGCACTTCAATTCTTCTAACAACGGACTGTCTATTTGGCCTGTCTTGTCTACTCGAGGAATGTTGGTCATGCGCCCCTTGTCTCATTTTGTCTTCAAAGTCGGGGGTATAACGGCCAGGTTCATGTCTTCGTTCAGACTTATTTGACAAAACTTCTCTTCGTGAACCTCTATTACTAGGCCTTTGCCCAGCTCCATTTCTATGAGTTGAGGCCGGATCATGTCGACGGTTCGTCTGCGCTGGTCGGTGATCATTTTGGCTCATCCTTGTTCTGAACCTTGAAAGATAAGCTGCACCTTCCTCATTACAAGCTCGTTGAAATTGAGCGCTAAATTGTACATTGGAGGAATGAAATGACCCCTCTTGAACCGACTCCCCGACAACTCTCTCATTCGGAACAAGGGCCTCACCGCATTGTCGTTGTGGAGCATCCCTCATTTCAATGGCTTAGGATGGTCCCTCAGCGGCCTGAACTTGAGCCTAAATCAATGTCCTAACTTCGTTGGCTCCCGACAACTCTCTCATTCGGAACAAGGGCCTCACCGCGTTGTCGTTGTGGAGCATCCCTCATTTCAATGGCTTAGGATGGTCCCTCAGCGGCCTGAACTTAAGCCTAAATCAATGTCCTAACTTCGTTGGCCAACTGTGTCATTGTAGTTTCCAGCATCTCTTGTCATTGCTGTAACACTTGTATAACATCTCCCCCAGTAGCATTAAGTACAAGTTGACTTGTAAGAAGAGGAGGTATGCCTTGAGCGTTCCTAGTCATAGGTGCATTAGGTGTTTTTACTCCCATATTAGGTAGTGCTCCAGTAGGCATGACATTCTGTCGTTGTTCTGAGGTTTCGGGACGGTCTTCAATAGCGTCGAAGCTTCTAGTGACTCTTCCTCTGATCATGGTGATTATCAAACGAGCTCTGTAAGCTAAGAGCAAAGGTGGTAAAATTGCATATGAACCCCTCCTTCTAGCGCCAAAAATGTCGACGTTTGGATTTAGCTGACTAGGTTCGTTTACGGCCCAAGCTACAGTTTTGAGTTGTTGTTGTAGTGTAGTAAGCAAAGCAAAAAGCAAATGAGGTGAGGTCAGGGAAGAAGAGAGAACACCAAGAGGTTTTTAAGTGGTTCGGTTTAAAAAGATATCTACGTCCACTGTTCACTCTCTTACTATTTCAGCAGAGTAACGACACTCAAGATAATGTAGATAGATTTACAATAGAAGTCCTCCCCTATTTATAGAGAAAGAGAGAAGCTACAGTAAAACGTAATAAAATAATGTACGGTAAAGCAATGATGGGTTACATTTAATACATCTGAATCTCATTTAATGCGTCTGGATTATATTTAATGCGGCTGACGGCGTCAGGTTAATTCTACCCAAAGCATGGGTTTAGGTGGCTAACCCATATGGGTTAGGTGAGATCATTATAATCCAGGTTGTAATCTCTGACGGGATTGATGTGTACGATATGCCTTGAGCTGTAATCTGCTTGACAGCTTTGACTTTTGCTGACTTGTGACTAGAGAGACGTGGCAAAGGTAAACTCTTCAGCGAGCAGAATACTTTGTCGAGTAGCGAGCAAATAAAGCTCTAATTAACTGGCCACCTTAAGAGTTACTGGTACAAGTCATAAGCGAGCACTTTAGCGATCAGGTATATTAGTAAACAGTCGGTCTCGTAGACAAACAGGTATGCGAACACATACAGAAAGGTTCGAGCGGTTGTGCGGGCAGTTTGACGAGCAATTGACCAGTCCCATAAACGAGCTCATTCACGAGCTAATAAACGATCGCAAAAGAGAAGCTGGTAAGCGATCACATCCACGAGCAGGATATCGAGCAGATCTCCAAGCGGACAAACGAACAGATAAACGAGCAGAGAGATAGACAAGTAGAGAGATAGACAGAAGGGTGGCCATTTTGGGCTTTCCTGTTGTTGGACCTACCTCTTGGACTTTTACCAACCCATTTAGTCTGATCGTAAAAATACCCATAAGAAATTATGAATAAAAATATTATATATAAGTGTTTTAATATTTGTTAAATAATTTATTGCAATTGTTTGTATCATATTAAATAAAATTACATAACAACTAATAGTAAAATGATATAAATGTCAAATTACTAGTAATCAAATAATTTTAACTTTAAAAAATAAACAAGATTATTATATATTCAGGAGTAAGAAAAGAAAAAATAAACATGTCTATCATATTTTATATTTCAATCACTATTCAGTTTTTAGTCTTTAACAGTATTATTCAGTCTTCAAATAAAAAAATAAACGACCCATAAGTCACATGTAATTAACACCTGAAAAATTGTAAAAAAAAAATATATATATTTAAATCAACAATTTATTATACTCTTTTTTTTAATTTTATTTAACTCTTGAAATGCCAATTTTCCAGCTTATTATTTTATCAATGTTTTCCACTTAAACAACTAAAATTAAATTGAACAAGATGAACTCAACAATTCTCTTCACGTATACCAAAACAAATATAACTTTGATAATAAAGATACGATTGATATATTTTGCGAGTACGTATATATATATATATATATTTCAAGTCTGATTATAATTAATGAAACTCGAATAATTTTCAAAGAAAGAAATATAAAAAAGGTATGCTGTAACAGAGGACAACCTCACTTCTATCCAAATTAACTCCATCATAATGATAACAAAATTAAATTAAATACACAATATTCTATTGTGTGTATTTTCCGAATAGATATTAAGAAAGAACCTAGGAAAAAAAAAAAAACTATATATTTTGTGATATTCAACGGGAACTACAACCATTATTACAGTAAAAGTGAAAGAAAAGATACTATACATCTTTAGCAGAATTATTCTATTGTTAACTCCATCAATTCCTGCAATTTTTTAAAGTGTTGAGTATGCCATTTTTTTTTTTAATTTTTTACAATTTGTCGCATTCTCTCACATCCTCCTTTCAATCAAACACTCAAATATTTAATGCGATAAAGACAAAAATGACCTAAAGTAAGGGTGGAGATAATTTGTTTCCTATAAAAAAGGTTTTGATCTTTTGTCTTCCAAATTTATATTTTTGGACAAAACCATCCTTTGAAAAAGGAAAAAAAAATAAAAAATCTTCTTCTTCACCCTTCATTTGCTAGCATCTCTCTTTTCCATCTAGCATCATTTCCAATGAATTCTTTTATTCTTCTTTGTCTCTTTCATTATCCTCCTTTTTCTCTTTTCTTCTTCTTCCTCGTTGAAAAAACGAACTTGTAGATGTATATCTGTTTATTATTAATCATGTCCATAGAAACTATCATTGGTAATGACAATTTGTATTGATGTTATTACTAACCACAACGCAAACTATTATGAATTATGATAGTGCAATACTGTCATGAGTAATGACAATTTGTACTATTGTTATTAACGATAGGTAGACCTACAAATCTGTAAATCCATAAGGAAGAAGAAAAAAAAAGAGGAAGAGAGAAGGAGGATGAAAAAGTGGAAGACGGAGGAGGAAGAGAAGAAAAAGAAGAAGAAAATGAGGAGAAAGTGAGATGCTAGAAGGAGAAGAACGAGATTTTGCTGGAGGAGAAGCCAAGTCAAAGAGGATGACTAGATGTAGAAGAGAATGAGAAATTAATTTTTCTATTCAAACAGTAAATTTTGTCCAATTTTTAATGGCCTGCGACACAAATGATCAAACTCCATTTTTAGGACACAAATGATTGATGCACTATTTGTTTAGTCCTATCCCAGTACTTGCACATATTTAAATAAATTAAATAGGTTCACATTTTTTAAAATTGATTTTTTAGTAAATCACTTCTTAAGTCATGGTTTCCTCCGATGCTTCAAATCTTTTTTTGTTTTGTTTTGGTTTTTTTTTTTTAAATGTACATTAAAATTTGTGAGTATAATTCTATAAAGAAAAAATCATTTGAATAAAAATTTTAGTTAATTCCTATATGAAACCCATAAATCATACAAAAGCAATTGACTATTAACTTACTATGCAGCAATGATAACTACTCACACTCACATGACATTGGTGACTAAATGATTAATTAAGTTTACAACTCATCAAATAAAATTAATCAACAAAATCACAAGCTCATAAAACTTGCGGTCACACAGCCTTATTGATATCCACATTTCTTAACAAATGGCGTATTTAATCTAAATTTTTAAAATTTTTTATAGAATTAAAAAGTTTAGATGTATTTAATTCGGATTTTGAAAAACTCTATAAAAGTCATAATGTATTAAATATAAACTTTAATAACTTTTAAAAAATTTATAAAAATCATGAGACATTCAAACAATACTTTTAAAGAGTTAACGAACGTCGAAAGATATTCAATTTATCAATAATTTATAGATTTTAAAATATCAATTACTTTAATGACTTTTAAATAAAAAAATTTAAAAAAAAAATTTCACTCATTTCAAAGACTTTTGTAGACTTTTAATGAGAGAAATAAATGAAACCTCGCAATCTCTCTCTCACATATTTGAAACTCATGGTGGTTATTATGCTAAATGTATTTACTCCTTATAAATATTGTTTTTCTTTGTAAATTGTAATTACTGTAAAATAATTTTTTTTTCAAGTTTCTTTTTTTTGTTTGAATATGGTAATTATATCTTGCAACTTGTCTTTTTTTTTTTTATTCTTACATTATATTTTTATTTGTCATGTTGCATATACAATCTAATAATATTTTTAATCAGATAATTTTTTCTCTATGCTTTTTTTTTTTTTTAAATTTAGAAGGATGAATATCTTCGTCAAGTTTCATAGGCATCGATAGTGATAATTTTTTTTTTAATTTTTTATTAATATAAAAATATAATTTCTGATTTTTTTTTTTTTTAAACTATGATAATTTTTTAATGTCTATAAAATCAATAGGATTGCATGAAAGTTATGTAAACTAAAACTTTATAAAAATTAATAAAAATATTTTAAAATAAATTCATGAACTCTATCAAAGTCATTCACTTAAAAAAAAAAAAAATCTACAAAAGTCTAGATTAAATACACTCTAATGTTGAGATTCAAAATTCAAAATCCACTGCTCTCAAAACAAAACTCATATAACTCAACTCTGACATTTTGAGTTAAATAAGGCTAATTAAATTTGGACAACAACCAATCAATCACTTAAAAGAAAATTCTTCATTTACAACTTTCTACCCTACGTTGTTTGTTACCATATATCGTATTGTACTAGAGTTTTAAAACGTATTAAAATTGTACGATACAATGTTTAGCAATCCATCTGGATTGTATTAGTATAATATGAATAGTTTCAATTATTATAGTGTATATTATGTAATACATACCAAATGGGTAGGATTAGATTATAATAGTTAAATATGTAATAAAAAATAAAATAAATTAAATTTTAAAAACAAGAAATTAAAAAAAAAAAAAAAATGACTTTTGTCGAGGGCCCCGACCTGCTTCTTTTGATTGACTGGAGGTTGCCGGCCTCCTCCAAGTGGGAGGAGGCTAGGGACCTCCGGTCGCTAAACTAATAAGAGGTCATGACCTGCTCTCTTTTCCACCTAAAAGGGCCGATGGCCTCATTCTTTGAATCCTGTAGACTCTGTTTTGAACATATGCCTCCTCACATTGTTTCCTTTATAATTTTTAATATTATAATATGTGTATATGTTAAAAAAAAAAAAATTACGTGTTCGAAATATAAAATTATATTTCTATTCTTTATATGAAACAACACCAAACATACAATAATATTAAACTTGATATAATCCTATATCTAATAGAGTCAAATACAATACAGTGTACCAAACCCAAATGTGAAAACAGAATAAACTGTATTTCACTATATATGTGTGGGTATACACAATGTAAAAGCCGGGTTATAAGTAACACGAATTATGTGAAGAATGAACCATATATGGTAACTAATATAATATAATATACATGTGGAAACCACTCTAATGTCATAATAATATCACAATAAATATTGTAATCATATTATACATAATATTGTAACATCCACTCACAAACTAAAGATGAATACAAGGTTAAACAAGCTCTTGCATTTAGAAACCGAGTGTCAGGATGGTCAAGATTATGAGCTTTGGTGAATATAGTTGTTGGCTAATTAATAGATGAGATGAAAAGATGCTTAAATGTACTTTTTGTGCATGTTGGGGATAATGGTCTCAATTGTATCGAAAATTTAGATAAAATAAAACCTAATCTAAATAGTGACAAAATTCAGTTTTAAACATTGTAATAAATTGTATACTATTGGGTTATTGAGTTTTAGATCGGGTTCACCTAAGATAACCCCAATCCATGACTCGATCTAAATCCATTTTAGATTGGATTGAATCACCCTTTGGCGGTTATTGGAAGTTATCCAATGATAACTACCACTTTGGTTGCCTATGTAAAGGACAATAGTCATTTAGTTTTTGGCTGATGAAAAACTCACTAATCTATAAAATGCTCAGAGAAACAAAGGAGTAAAAATACAGAGAGAATATATGACAAGGTTTTTACACTATAATTTGAGAGTTTGGTTCCGTAATTGGTGACCGAACTTCGATCAGTTGAACAATCCAAAAAAACTAGAATAATTTCTGCTACACATAAACGGATATGCTTTCAAGTTCCATTTTATTGTTTTGATGAATTTATACACTGCTATGATTTCTTTCATTTATATCAAAGCACTATTAGGATTATTTGCTGGTTTATGATCATGATTACATGATTAAACATGCAATGAAACTTAATTTTTCCAGATTAAAAACCTAAGAAGTAGATGTATGAAACCCGATTCTGTTCTTAGGCATTTATGACATTTTAATTTTTTCTTTTATGTGCGCTTGTTACACCAATAGATAAGGCTCGAAAAGAGCTTTCCAATGATTTATTGCAAGCTCGATTTGGATAAGATTGAAGGAAAAAACCATATTTGAATAAAAATTTAAAGGATTAAAATCTGAAAAAATTAGTTAGATAATTAAAGGTGATTAAAGATCATGAAGAACAGTAGGACACTCTTATTTAAGGAGAATGTGATTCACCTAAGACCCAAAATGCAAAATTAAGGACAAATATCGAATTGAGATAGAATTATGAGGATACTGGCGACAATTCCATTATTGGAGAATGTCGACAAGCCGGCACATGTCATGCACGTGCCGATCAAGTGCGTGAAGAACGGGCATACTAAGTCACTGCCACGTCCGTGCCATGCAAGCAACACGTAATGTCATATGTGTGACATGGAGGATGACACGTAGCCGACACGGGAACGACATGTGGCATTGTAAGACTCTAATCTAACTGGACCCGAAAGGTTAATTGAAATTCAATTTATTATTATTAATTTGGTCCAATTCTAGTTTTAGAAATACATAAATTTATGGATAAATATTTTATTGGAGGATATTTTTAAAAAAAAAAATTAAGAAAGTTGGATTAAAAGAAAAAAGACCATAGAGACAAAATGAAAATTTACATATGTTGGCTAAACGAAAAAGTCATACGGTGGGTTTTTTTTTTTTTTTAATAATAATAATAATATAAGGTGGTGGGCTATGTCTATTAAAATAAAAAAAAAATTATATAAATGTTAATAGTGGGCCATGCTAATTTAAAATATACATATAAGTTGATAGTGAAAAAATAAAAAGAGAGAAGATAGGTATGAATAAAGAGAATAGTGAGGCGGTTGAGTTATATTATATATATATATATATATATATATATATATATATATCTATTGACATTCCATAAAAAACAAACACAAGGCAAAGGGAAAGAAAAAAAAAAAAGGAGAGAGAAGCAAACCGGGCAAGGAGGAGCCAAGAAGAAAAAGAAGAAGAAAAGAAAAAAAAAAGAGATAGAAGAAAAAGATCATGATATTTCAGATGAGAGATCCGAATATTTAGGTTTTCGATTTATTCAGATAAGTGATTTTTTATTTCAATGAAGTTTGGAATCCAGAAAATTAGTTAATTTGTTTATAGGTTTTAAATTGATGAGTATTATATGATTTTAGGGTGGATACAGGATGATAAAAAAATTAGAGGGAAACTCGTTTTAGATTTAGAAATAAACAAATGAGTTATTTGAGTGGATAATTTTATTTTTAATTAAATTGATTGAGTTATGTTTATTTATATTTCAAATTTTATTATTTATTTCAAGTAAATAAATTGTTGAGTTAATTGATTTTATAGGTTATAAATTATGTCTTATGATTGAAATAAAAATTTATTACGAATTCGTATATGTACTTATCAGAATTCCAATAAGAATTTTATATTTTTAACTTCAGTTATTATTAGAAAATTTTCAAAATATTTTAAATAATATGATTATATGCTTTGAAAAAGAATGTTGATTTCATTGTTGAGAAAATTATTTATTCATAATTACATAGATATTCAGAAAAGATTTGAAAATAGAAACTAAAAATGTTTTTGGAACACCAAAGTTGTACCCTCATCTTTAACGGTCAGATAGACTATATATGTGTGAGTCCCAGATTCGCTTAGCACGTGTATATCAAATGTTTAGAGTCATTGAGTCTCCCAACATGTATATGACAGATATTATCTCTTACTCTACGTATGTGTTGAGTATCTCCATCACGTATGACAGATTTTTCCAAGTACTAATTGGTGTAGACTTCCAAATTACAGATATTATATATTGAATTTGATCATTACAAATAGAAATTTACAGAATTATAAGATTTACATAGAAAGAGATTTCAAAAAAAGTTTACAAATCATAGATTTTCATATTTTATACTGTTAAAGTTATAAAGATGATTTATATAGCATTTGCGATTTTACAATGATATGAGATTTATTTATTTCCAGATATGATTGCATATAAATCATTTAGATTTGTTTCTTTTTATCAATGATAATTTTGATGTTCTATTTAGAAATATGTTTAGAAAAGTTATATCCACTCACTAGGCATTAGCGCTCAATTTTTTATAAATCTATTTTTTCAGGTATTAATCACAGGTTCGTGCAAATTATTGCATATGGTATGAAAAGTCACATGATGATAAACAATTGCATTTGTATATATTATTTCTTTATAAATTAGATTTCATAAATGTATTTCCAAAAATAGCTTTACAGATGAATTATTATTTAATAGATATTTTAAAAATATTTTATACATTCAGTTTATGGGTTCAACATGATAAATTTAAAGATTTTAGATTTGTTCAATTTACATTTTAATCAAAGTGACTATCAGAATTACAATAATTATTTTAAAGGATTTTCAGCAAATCCGGATTTTAATAAAAAAATTAAAAAAAAAAACACAGTTTTCACAAGATCCTTCCGAACTTGAGATAGGAATTGAGATGGATCCTGTCAAGCATACCGTGGGTGGCTGGAACGCGATGCATGGCTAGCTTATGTTACGACATGAATAGTCCTTTGAACCTACCACGTGGCAACGCGTGTCACTTGGCTAACTGATAAGAGACGCGTGGCGTAATTCGATTATGCCATGTGGTTGTGTGTGCACACAATGCATGTACTTGTTGACACGTATCTATTTCCGACTGTGAAACATGTCGCACTGATGTCAGCGCCTGCACTAGAGGCGCATCTAGCCATATAGCAACGCGTGAACAGGGATGTTGGCTCGTGTCCATCTTATCCAGTGCATGACTACCATGCGTCGCCGTTGAAATTTCGACAGCAAATTTCGACGAGTTTCTAGCGATTTTTCTTTTGTTTAATTTTTCTCCTCCTTTTATCCTGATTGTTTATTCGCTCTAATTGTGAGCTGAATTATATTATTTTATTTATTTCACTCTAGAGGAAGATGAAATAAAATACCTTAATTTTTATATTAAATTTTATTTAATCTAAAATTTATCAGGCATGTGTATATTTATATTTTAGGTTATAACATATATTTTTGTAAGACTAGGTCAACTTATTTTTAATGTTAAGCCATCTAATGACACGATTATGGTCCTATCAAATGACGAGGAGATTATTGAAATATCAAATTATCGATCAGGACCTTAAGATTAAATAAATATCAGATGACTAGCAGAATTTTGAGATCATAAAAATCTCAGATAATAAAATAACAGAGGTCATAGAGATCTCTAATAATGAGACGTCCCAAGTCTTAAAGATCTTAAGAGATGCTATTCAAATTGTGGGTGTCTTAAAATCATTTTGGAGAATGATATTAGGACTAATTTGTGCAAAATACTTACATATATGGTTTAGTGAATATTTGAAAATTGGATGATGATGGGTAGCTTGACTACTTTTTCGATTCCTATCCAAATATTATTTTATCATATTTATGAGTGTACAGTTGCTACAACATTTTTATGAAATGAAAATAGATGTGTTAATACAAATGTAGATAGATATCAATTATAAGTCTCTAAGTAAAATAAATGTCATCTAGGGAAATGACATGCGCTTTGAAAAAATATACTTGTTGAACTGAATAAAGGTGATAAATGAAATTGTGATATCTATGATATTTGGCACCGTAAGTTTCAGTGTATACTAAAGGAGCAGGAAGCCCTTGAAACCTTTAACCAACACTATGATTGAACTCGACCATAGTACTTATGCTCAACACACAAAAAATTTTGAGGCTTATCAGACCCATAAAATAAAGAACAACATTACTCGTATAACGATGTTGTTTAGCATGGCTAATGACCACATGTGTGTGTATGAAGAATATGAGACGGCACAAGACATTTGGTTGGTTTTGGAAAATAAATGTGGTGGGACATCAACCATTCAACTAAGGAAATTTACAATCAAGTTTGATACTTATAAGAAGTGCTAAGATCACCATATGAGACAGTATCTGAGAGAATTGTCAAACATGATATATGAGTTAAATTCAATTTTTAAAGCCTTAACTGATGGGCAGCAAGTGCAGGTAATGATCTGGTCCCTCCCAAACAGCTGGTGAAATATAAAAATCAACATGATCCACAATGACAATATCAAAATATTTGATGATATCTCACATCATGTTGAACTAGAAGATGTGCATAGAGGTAGCTAATGCTTTCAGTCAGAATTATTTGGTTAAGTCCAACATGCACAAGAGTTTAGACTTTAAGCACAGGAGGGGAGGAAAGAATAAGAGTTGGAAGAAATGGAAAAAGTATCATAAATCCAACAAAGATGAAATCGAAAAGCCTAAGAGAGGTAAGCATGGTAGTGCAAAGAAGAATAAGAGTATGTTAAAGTGTTTTAACCGTGGCAAGATGGGTCTATATAAGGAACAACTTGAAAGTTTATGTGAGAAGTATTGACACATGTAAAGTGATTCTGTGAGGTGCCCAAGTGTTGTATTTCTTTTATATCCTTTATGCTCCGGAGATTCGACTAAATATTGTCTCTATAATTGTCCTTATAGTTTTAAGACATAGTTTAACATTTTAAGGCAATAGTTTGAGGATTTATCTAAATTCAATGTGCTTAAGTACTGAAAATCTAATGGATGGTTTTATCATGTTAAATACCGAATTTGATGGTATTATTAGTACGATGGTTGTTTTTCATTAATCATTTCCATTGATATTGCCAATATTGATGTTAATATTTCACACGCTAGACTAGATCATATCAATCAGAATCAAATGAATAAATTAGCCAATGAGGAATTTTAAGGTTCTTTTAATTAGATTAACTTGTTTATATGTGAAAGTGGTTTAGTAAGAAAAACAATTAGAAAACTATTTGGAAAAGAAATCAGGGCTAAGAATCCATTGTAGTTAGTTTGTTCTAATATTTATGGACCATTGATTGTGAGAGCTGGAAATGGTGCCTCATATTGTATAACATTCATAGATCATTACAATCATTTTGGTCATGTCTATCTGATCTGTTATATCTGAGACATTAGATGGTAAAGAATCAGTTAGATGGAACTATCAAAGTCTTGTGAATTGACTAAGGATGAAAATACCTTTTTGATCAATTTGAGTTATTGTGTCATGAGAAAGGTATTGATAGACAGTTGACTATTCCTACAGCTCCATAACAAAATGGTGTAGGTGAAATGAGGAATAGAACATTATTAGAGATGGTAAGATTTATAATGGCACAAAGCGAACCTTCTGCTATTTTACTGGAGAATTGCGCTATTAACAGCTGCTTATATTTTGAAAAAAGTCTCTAAAAAGTCAGTATCTTCCACACCTATAAATTATGGTCAGGTAAAAAATTTGACCTCACTTATATGCAACTTTAGGAGTGTGCACAATATATACATGATCTTTTTAATAAATATGAAAAGTTAGGTGTTAAAGGAAAGAAGTGTGTCTTTATTAGATCTCCGAGTACTCAAAATGATAATGTACTCATAAGAGAAAACCAAAATAGAAACATTGCTAAATTAGAGTCATGAGATGTGAACTTCTTAGATAATGAATTTCCTAACAAAGGTGAGGTTAAAAAATGAATTTCAACATTACTTGGTGAATGATTCAGATGATGTTCCATGTTTGAACGCTCAATTAAAGGGAAATAAAAAGTTGTTTAAATACTTTATCGCCAGTAGGAGTGATAGAGCTATTGGAATAGTAACTTCATCTATTCCTAGTGAGAGCAAAGAGACTAACAAGTTAGTGCCTTCAGAATTATCAACTCCTATAAGCAACCATAAAGTCATTCTTCGTCACCAATGTGAATGAGGCTCTCAACTCACCTGCTAGAGATTTTTTTTTTTTTTTAATTAAAGCCATGCAAGAAAAGATAAAGTCAATGAAACGTCACCATGTCTAAGATTTAGTTAATTTATCGCCTGGTGAGAAAGCCATTAGAAACAAATGGAGTCTCCATATCAAGTGTAAGGCAGATGATTTAGTAGAGAGATATAATACAAGATTAGTAATGCAAGAATATGCTCAGCAAGAGGATATATATACTATAAAAAACCTTCTCCCTTGTGATAAGGTGTGCTTCTATCAGTCTTATATTAGTTGTACACATGGACCTAAAATTATATCATATGGATGTAAAGACAACATTTCTCAATAAAGAACTGAAGGAAGAAATTTACATAGAGCAACCAGTGAATTTCGTTTTAAAAGGCTAAGAGCACAAATTTTATAAGCTCATGAGATTGATTTATGGCCTGAAACAATCCTTTAAGCAATGTTACCTCCGTTTCCATGAGGTTGTCATGTCTTATGGATTTACGTTGATAGAAGAAGACTTTTGTGTGTATGTTAAGTGGGTACAAGATAAGTTTATGATACTATCTTTATTTGTGAACGATATTCTGTTGACCAAAAATGACAAAGAGTTGATAATAATCATAAATGAATGGTAATCCTTAACTTTCGATATAAAAGATATAAGAGAAGCTGTATTATAGGAGTCAAAATTAATAGAGATCATGTTAAGGAGAATTCTAGATTTGTCACAAGAGCCATACATCAAACGATTCTATATGACTAATTGTACACCTATAGGTACTCCCAATCTCTAAAGGTTAGACTCTTAGTCATGAAACATGTCATAAGATTCCATAAAAGTATGATAGAATGAAAATAATTCCTTATTCTAGTACTATCAGAACTCTCATATATACTATGATGCATACAAGACCTGATATCTGTTATACAATTGGATTGTGAGTAGATATCAGTCCACTTTTAGACAGAAATATTGAATTGTTGTGAAAAGTATATTAACATATCTGAAAAATGATTGTTGATTACTCCTTGTGTCACCAAGGTGGCAACATGCATCTTGTTAGATATACAGACATTGATGGGGGAGGTAATTTGGATAACCAAAAATCTATATCTGGTTATGCATTTTTTGTCAGTCAAGGTGTTATCTCTTGGAGTAACAAGAAACTGTCATAAATTACGCTGTCCACCATGGAAGTTATCGTACATTACGTTGTCTATCATAGAAGCTGTGTTTATAACATGTTCAACTGCAGTCCAATCAATAGTCTGGCTCAAGAGATTCTTAGAGAATCTAAATTCGAAACTAATGTATAAAAGCCAGTTACTGTATGCTGTGATAATCAAACAGTAATTACCTATATCAAATATGAGAAGTATCATAGTAAATCGAAGCATATAGAGACTAAGTACAATTTCATCAGGACAAAGTGACGAAAAATAATGTAACAATTAAGTATATATCTACAAATGAAATGGTATTGAAGACACTCACAAAAGTTGTGATAAGAGATGTATTTAGGTTATGCTCTATTTTTTATGGTTTACGTAGATTATGATGTTGTAATCGTTACATTAAGTTATATCTGTTATATAAATAAATATGTCGTTTTGATTATATAAAACTAACACATATTCATTTCATATAGATTATTTATGAAAATATGTAGTCAGGTTTTAAGACTGGTATTCTTACACTTACAGTCACCTTGATTGCTAGGTGTAAGCCAAGATGAGATATATTTTTAGATGATAAAGATGATGATATTCTCTTAAGGGTGTGAGGGCTTGAAATATATGAAACGTCGCTTTGACTATAGTCAAGATGAAGGTCAATCTAAAATGAATTATAAAACCGCTCATGATATATCCTCACTATCATAAGAACCTGATTAAGCTAAATATGAGTTTCTTGATAAAGGCACCTGAAGGGTAAGCTTTTAGAAACTCATGTTAGGTGTTAGGAGAGTGTTTGAACTAAGATCTGTACAGTGAATAATCTCAATATAAAAGACATACGCATCCTCATTAAAGGATAAGATTCACTATAACATACATTTCATACCATGTGTGCTTATTGTGATCGATATAGAAAATGAGTGAATTTATCTCTTATTCCTCGTTGTGTAAGTTTTATTGAAGTTTGAAAAAACTTTTATTTATGTCCTCAGTGATTGTTCACTTTATCTCAAAGCAACAGAGTGATGTTTGTATCATTACTGTATTTTTTATGACTATGATAATACAGCCTATGAGACATTACTATAGTGTTAGTCATTTTTATTAATTAATAGACGAAAGTGAAACAGAAAGATTTAATAAATTTTATTTTAATCCTATAGTTACTAGTCATGACTAATTGCACTTTTGAATTGCAATTGTGATTATGTGGAATGTTGAAAGATCGAGCATGTTAAAGGATTAAATATGCTCAAGTAAATAAAATTATGTTAAATCTAGAACATAATAATGAACATATTTACAATCTCTTGTATAACAATACAATTGAGATTTGAAAGACTAACCACATTACATACATTGTTGTTCATAGATCACATGGTTTATTTGTCTGTATGAATATCTGTACTCTTTATCATAAAGAAGTCACATGTGTTTTTTCTATTAATTCTGTTTGGCTCATCTTGCATGAGTATTAGGTTAAAAATTTTCAAGTTGAGCCCACCCAAGATGACCTAAACTCATGACATGATCCAAATTCATTTTGGATTAGATTGAATAACCGCTTGGCGGTTACTAAAAGTTATCCAATGATAACTACACTTTGGTTGCCTATATAAAGGATAATGGTCCTTTAGTTTTTGGCTGATGAAAAACTCACTAACATATAAAACGCTCAGAGAAACAGAGGAGTGAAAATATAGAGAGAATATATGACAAGGTTTTTACATCATGATTTGAGGGTTTGGTCCCATGATTGGTAGCCAAACTCCGACTAGTTGAACAATCCAAAGGATCTAGAAGAATTTCGACTGCACATAAATGGGTACACTTTCGAGTTTCGTTTTACCGTTTTAATGAATTTATATACTGTTACAATTTCTTTCATATACTGTATAGATTAGATAAATCTGAATATGAAAAAAGCATGAATCCAAGAATAACCTGACTTATTAAAATCAAAGTCAATAATATAGTATAAACTCCATAAATTAATTATTAGATTTAATGGGTTATAAGTTGGGTCCACCCATGATGATCCATGCTCTTGACCCAATCCAAATCAAAGTTTATATGTGATTGAATATCTGCACAAGCAGTTGTGTGCAGTTATCAAATAACTATATTGATTATTATGTGATCACGTATAAATAAGCTTAATTGGAGAAATTAAAAAGAGACTAAACAATCAAGTTTATGACTATGATTTTCAACATATATGTAAAGTCCAAAATATTTTTTTTTATGAGAAATAAAATTTTTCTGATGAATAATATTTCTAGGGGAATAGTGACCAGGTGAATGATGATTTTTGAGAAACGGATTCCCAAAATCAAAAATTTCTAGAATAGGTATTAGAGTCTAAAGAAACTGAAACAAATTAAAAATAAGTTTGTTTGAGTAGATTTTAAGAGCTCCGAAGAATTTTGGACGAAAATACCTTTTTTGGAGAATAATGGATATTGATGATTTTACACCTATTTAAATTTTTTTTAAGTATCAAATTGAGAGATAAAATATCCAATTAGAGTATTACATGATCAATTGGATGATAAAATAACCATGAAATATTTTTTTAAATTATTTAGGCATGAACGAGAATTTAATTCATTAGAGAGTAAGTAAACATTTCCAAATTCAAGCACACATGGATTATACGTGAGTATTGTATGGAATAAAAACTAGAAGCACAATTCATATGAAACAAAATAAACCAATGAGAGAAGGTAATATAGAAGTCACTATACTAACTAATTAGTTGTTATATAACTAAAATTCGTGGGATTTGATTAGTTTAATGACCAGTTAGTCTATGGACCAATCACATGTCATTTTTTGTAACTGAGAACTTGTTTGACATTATGGAAATAGTTCAAGAGTATTTTGGTCAATTAATGGGAGGCCTATATAAAGTTGAATTTTTCATGAAATGATAAGAAAAATTGAAAAGAAAATTGAGAGGAGAGGAATGATGAGTTTGGCCAAGGGGAGAAGAAGAAGAACAAGAAAAGTTTGACCACTTTTGGATGCTAAATTTCATTTATCTTCACTAAATGGGTGTTAGGGCAAAACTTGAGTAAAGAAAATGAAATGAAAGTGGCAAGTATGTTGATTTTCTATGGTGTTTTGATGGTTTCTTGGATGTATGACAACTTGATGAGTTTATGTAATTTTTAGCATATTTGAAAGTAGATTATCTTATATTCAAGTGTGGAGTTGAAAAGAAACTTAAAGGAAGCAACTAGGCAAGGAAATGATCAAGGCATGTATTCTAGAGTTTTATGCAATTTTGTAAAGAAACTTAAATTGAGTTGGTATTAAGATATTAAATGAATATGGGTGTGATTTTAATACCTTTGGTGGTTATGAAAATGAAATAATTAGGTTGGATGCCTTAGGTGCAAATTTATGTCAAGATGACATTTTGGTGTTCAAATGGAAATTCAATCACTTTGATGTGTTTTTATGAGGTTATGTATGTAGTTAAACAAGTTTTGAACAAAAAAAAAATGAAAAGAAAAGAATGTCATGATGTTATTATAAGTTTATGCTAAGTATATGAATTATGATGTATATAGTATTTAAAATTAAATTTGGATGAATAAGGGTAATTAACATTGATTTCATATAATTAGGGTGATGAATTCTAAATTAGAATGTGCCTTGTAAGTGAAAAGGAAGCAAAAGAATCAAGGCAGAGTTTTTGAAAGTCATTCTAACCAATTTGAGGTAAAGTGAGTGTAAAATTATTTTATAAAATGCTAAATGCATTTTTAGCAGATTTTAAAGTGCTTTTACGAATGTTACAAGTATCTTGAAATCGAAATGAGTTTTATTAAAAATGTTAGTTTATAAATATCTTTACATATTCATTTAAAGAAAAATGTTCATAGCATAAATTATCGAAGTAATATATATTTTTATGCTTTTGGCAACAATTTAAAATAATATTCCTTTATGTTTGAATTTTTTTGAATAAGAACTAAAATTTTAAATCATAATTGAAAAAAATTTTCAAGGCCAAGGGTTACTCTAATCGCCACAATATAACTAAGAACCGACCGAAGTACCTTATGTGCGCATGGGGGGGAGGGGGAGGGGGAGAGGATGAAGGGAGGGGTGTGTGAGGTAATTGAGTCTATCGTATCGCTCTCTGCGCATTTTTAAGGTACTATGACTGATACCCTACGCAAGGCGAGGTAACATTTCGCAGCGTAATGGTTTATGACAGATATGGATCATCCTAACCACCAGTGACCTAAGATCGATCAGTGAGATATAATTTTCTTGGGTTCCATTAGATACATGTTAAATGAATGATACTATTCTTTTATATACCTATGTTCATATTTTGGATGGATTTTAATGATGTATGCATTTATGTTTTCAAGTGGATTTATACCAATGTTTATACAAAACTTTGAAATATATAAATTGGATAAATCATTAAAAATTTTATATTTTTGAATATCTTGGGAGGTATCATTGTAAGAAATATGTTTTTCATAACACTCACTGAGCTTCTTTAGTTTACTCTTTCTGTTTATTTTAAGAAAACCTCTCCGAGTACAGACAGGTGCTCAGAGTGAGCAATCTCCAATGCAGAATTAGGTGGGTACTTTCGATGACTGTAACAATGAAAATATTGTGCATATTTTGATATCTAGTAAATATGCATGATGTAAATACTTTTGATTTTATGTAAATATTTGTGATTATATGCATGATAAAATATTTTTAGAATTTGAAATAGTTTTTGGTCGAAATATTTTTAATTATGGTTTAGCTTTGATTGTGAAATGGACCTGAGGTCCAAATTGGAAGTAGAGAAGAATGTATGAATTTCGAAGTATTTATAAATTGATTTTAGGTGATTTGAAAAGATCGAAAATGTTGAAAAACAGTCGTTGGACTACCGAAATTTTTTTTTCCCACTCGAATTTCTAAACGATTATGAAATGAAAATGTATCACTGGTTCGCTCCACGAAGTCTTTTAGAGTCACCGGTATGAAAACTGTAAGGACTTCCATTGAGGTGTCGGAAGGCTTCTCTCGAGTCCCTAAAGGGAAAATCCGGGTTGGGTCCCTTCAATACAACTCAAAAGTCTAAAATAGAGAAGATGAGAAAATGACAAAAGACTTTTATATTGTGAAAAAAAAAAAAATTGATTTCTTTCATTGGTGATTGTTCCGACTAATTGAACAATTACAAAAGTTCTTTAGGGGGTTTTCATGGGTGAACAATTTCTTTCTTCACTGTTTTTGATACACAGTACATGTTATTTTTGCTAACCATAGTATCAGAGCATGTGTTGGGTTGTTTGCTTGTGACTATATGCATAAATATTTATATGGTTGATAAGAACATATGATGAACTTCTATTTTCGATTGAAAACCTAAGAAATGGAAATTTGACCCTTACAAAATTATCATATGATATCTCATTCAATAGGTCTCCATTTTAGTTAGTTCAAAGTTTATATGAAACTAGACTTAGAGGAGAATTCGTAACAGATTAACTGCAATTTTTCGTTGAGAAATGAATGAGAACAAATAAAATGAAGTTTAATATCGAAATATATTTTTATTTTTTTATAAAGATATATTGATTTTAGGTTCAAATGGTAATTACACTCACATAATAGGAGTGTACATTACTTGATGGGACTCTTCCCGAATCCCTCATATGAACCCGAGAAAAACCCCGTAACACCCCGACAGAACTCTAACAAACCCTAACTTCAGCTCAAGGAATTCCGTTTGAGCACCGAAACTTAATTTAAACTTATTCTTTCACTCTTTAAATAGGTGGCAAGGGTAAAATTTTTTGTTTTCTTGATAAAAATTTGGCAGCATACCGGTTGTTTATTCAACTATGTCACCCTGCAAATTTTTAAATACCATTTAAAAACACTTCTATAACACACAATTTCAACTATCAGAGGCCTCCGGCCAAAGTCAATTCCAGTAAGGAAAAACCACAATCATAGAATTTGATTGGAAAACCAAAAGCTTTTACATCAAAACAACTTTATAAAAACTGGCATCCAAAAACTTGATCTCTCTTGCTCTCCTCCTTATCTTGGCCAACAACCACCACCACTCTCTCTCGGTTTTCCAAGTGAAGAATGAATGAACTTGGGCAATTTAGGCACCTATTTATAGTGGTGAAATAATTGTTAATTAGTCCCTCTCAATAATTGCTAAAATAGCCCTTAAACTCCATTAAATCTCTCCTTGACCCCTAACTAGATAAGATTGATTCTAATTGGTCCACTTGTCACTTTGAAAATCATTTATTCCATTCACAAATCAAAGAGCTCCAAATGGCGCACTAAACACCACAAATTCTATCACATTTGGCTAATAGAGATTGGTGAAAATTTTCCAACTTTTTGACTTTGAATGGTAAGCTTATCTCATCTAATACTCTTCCATCCCATTCCCTAATTTTCTTAGGTCCTCTAATCGACATTCTATTCGCAATACGAAAATAAATTCAACTTTAAAAGTTACTACGAGAGTAATACTAATTAACCATAACTATAATCAAAAGTTTACATTACTGCCTCTCGAAATGTACAAACTAAGAAAATAATTAGTTTCGAGATGAAATTCTAAGTAAATTGGTGGTCATTTAGTAGCCGGATGAAGTTGAGAAGTAGGCTTGTGATGCGTGAGGGCTACAAGGCCCTACTAGCATGCTGCCACATGGTGATAGGTTGGTGCATGACCATATCCATGACACTTTACGCATGGTCATGATGACATGTGTCGTACTCTAGTCCTAGCTGTAGGCCTACTCTTGCATGCAACATGTGGCACTGACAATGACAAGCCCCATTCGTCTTATCCTAATATGATCGGCGACCCGCCCGACGACCCCACGAAGGACCTCCAGAGGATGCCTGATCCAACTAGAAGGTTTCCGTGAAGTTAAGCTTTTTTCTTGATAACTTGAATGATAACTAAACAAATAGTTTTGGTAACCCAGGGTTAATATAAAAGCGGAAGATTAAACATATTTTCATACAATCAAAACGTCAAAATAAGATTCAAATCGAGTAATTTAAAACAAAAGGCATCAAGTGGAATTTAGAACATCGTTTAAAGTAGTTTAGAATTCATATATAGCGGTTTACAATCCCTTCAAAATATAGTTAGTATATTTCAAGTGTTAATATTTACAACCCAAAATGTTTACAACATAAGTCATAGGCAAACACACACAGTAATTACAATGCAACCAAGTCTTGCTATTCGTGAGTCGGAGTTTCAACGGCTGAAGCCGTAGCACCTATAGCTGCACCTTGACCTGGAGAGTTTAATTTTATAAACAATAATAGAGTGAGACAATGATTTCAATGAGTGTTATAATGTTCTAAGTAAAAATCTAGTCTCAAAGTAGTCACCTTCTAGTTTTTACAAATTTATTCCCAAAACATGAGTGAATCATTTCACTTAACTTTAAACATATTCATAAAACATAATTTATGAATTCTGGAACAAAAATTCAGCAGCTTATACCTTTATCAAAATATACATATATCGTAACTTATAAATTAAAGTGGTAGTATTCAAGTTCATAAATAAAAATTCATTTCATAACGATACAGTGAATTAACCACTAATACTTAAATCGCCAAATGGTATACCCAGGCATATGCCAAAGCGGAATCCTACATCGCAACGTCATATGATCGATAACTAAGTAGCGGAATCCTACATCACTCAGGTAGTAAGCTAGTTCATAATATACCCTAGGTAAAGGCGGAATCCTACATCGTAACTCCCAAGCGAAACCCTACATCGCTATTCGGGTATTCTACCATTACCGACAATAACATAAAATATCCTAAGGAATACCACAGGCGTTACCAATCATTTACAAAGTTAACTGCATGACATATATAATTCACAACTCATGCTTAAATATAAAGTTTTGTAAAGGAGGATATTGTAAAACAATTCATGAAAATCTAATTAATTGAACTTTATTATTGACCAAATAATCTTAACACTCACCTATCACCTTTTCGAAATGCTCACTACTAATTGATAAATCCTTCCCGTTACCTATTCAATTAATGATACGCTTTTAAGTAACGGCGCAAGCGATTTCGATCACAAAATCAATTACATAAATTTCTAATTACAACGCTGACGCCAAAACATCTCATTCATAAACGACAAATAATAGCCCATAAAAACAGCTTACAACAGTCCATTAACCAGTGTAAAAACAGCATTCAAACAACCCACAACAGCACGCATAACGGTCCCGAAAACAGCACGTAACATCACGCTTTGACAAGCCACAAACAGCACATTTACTGCTCACGAAACAGCCTTATAACAACTCATTATCTGACCTTAAATCAAGCATAAAAACTGCACCTAACATCAATCCTGAATCACCATAAAAACTGCACATAACGAGCATACAAAAAACTGCACATGACGAGCATAAAAACTGCACATGACGACAGCCCGTAAAAACTCAATTGCATTGGCATTTGCTCGCTTATTTTAACTCTAATCATTCATCAACTTAACGCATCAACTTAATGTATTCTTATACACAACAAAACAGCCCCCCCCTCCCCCTTTGCAACCGATGCAAGAACAGTCCGTGCAACGAATTTATCACACAATTACAACATCGAAAATTCAATCGCAACACAGCGAAACGATATCAAACGAACCTCCACACTAATGAGGTTCTAATCCTAAAACTCAATCATGATATCATTAAATTTCATCCATAACTTATATAAATCTTATCCAATGAAACAATGCTCATAAAAATATACAACTTACCTCACGAAAACTAATCGAAAGATTTGAAAACCGATTGCGAAGGGCTGTCCACGCTTGCCAAGAGCTGCCTTCAATCCAAAATTGACATACAAGCTTTAATAAACCATTCCAAACATCTTAACAAGCCAATAGGACAGCAACTCACCATGAATGAGTGGATTTCACCCAAAATCAGCTTTGAAATGCCCTTAACAGCAAGCTGTCCCTCACTTGCAGTTCACGGCAGCATGTAATCTTCCGTTTCACTTGCATGCACAAGCTGTCTCTCCCAATTAGCTGCTACAACTATTGTTTTTCAGACCAAACCAGTTCTAACACCACTTACCAAGATAGTTGCACTTGGATCTTCTCTTGCATGTGAAGAACTCAAGAGCTCCAGGCCGATCTCCTCTCCAAACCGAAGCAGCTTTCTTCCTTGCTTGACTTGAGCTCTCGGTTTTGGACAGCACTCTCTCACTTGCACGAGCTCTCAAGCTCTCTCCTTCACGACATCACTTGCTCTCTCTCGGCTTCTAGCTTTGAGGGTGATCGAATATGCATGTTGATGATTCGGTTTGGACGGTGCAAAGAACCGAGCTTCTCTCTCACCTTTCCTCTCACTCTCGGCTCACACACCCCAAACAAGACCAAATCCCTTACTTCTCCTCTTGAACTTACTTTTCTTTGTTGACCAAGAAAGCACTAATTCTCTCTCAAAGTCACTCTCTCGGGTTTTGAAGGGGATAACCGAATGAATAACAAATCTTCACTCTTTCAATTGATACATATATGCAAGCTTTAGAGCTTGACAAGTGTCCCTCATTTAAAGTTGAAATCATTGTTGCCATGACACTTGTCCTCCATCTTCTTCATGAATGGAACATGTGTCACACATGCAATTATTTGCACGATCTCCCATACCCATTCTATTATGATTTCCATTCACACTTTATGAGTTCCGCTTTTCGCTTCAAGTCCCCCGAAAATTTTATAAAAATAATAAAAAAAAATTCGATTACGCTCTCGGACCCAAACGGATAATTAATTTATTATCCTTTACTCATAAACAATTTTTAATGAATTACCTGGAAGACGGGATAGCACGTTACAGACAAGACACGTGTCGTATCGATGTTGCAACATGTGTCCCACTGTCAGATGCGTCTAGCTGCACTTCGATGAATGGTCAACTTTACCGATGCATGACAACCATGTATTACCAGCAGCAACTATTTTTAATAGAACTTTTTGGTTTTGTCTAATTCTACTAACATTGTAGTAAGAATACTTTCATCTTGTGAGTTGTTGATATAATTAAGCTTCTTTTGAAAATGAGAAGTATAATCATTTAATAACTCTTTATTCTTCTGAAAAAGAGTCACTATGTGATAAGATAACATACCTTCTTAATGCTTGATAGTGCTGTAAAAACAACTCCTGACATTGCACCCAGCTTGTCACACTTCCTATTGGGAACTTTTAAATCATTTGTGCATGACTTCCCTAAAGTTGTTGGGAAGCTCCTGCACTTAAGGTTGTCATTAGTGGTGAGAAATTTCATCTACTATAAAGCATTAAAAGCACCTACACATAAGACATGTTAAAAAAGTCCATGTGGCCATAAGGATCACTATCTACTTGATAAGGAATGATAGTTGGCATCTTAAAATGATTTAGTAACAGCTCGTTAATGACTTCATTGCTTAGAGAGTTCCCTTTATATAAGTTATCTCTATTTTCATTTCCTCATCGCTCAAGGTAATCAAACCTATGAAGTAGCAACTGTAAATCTAGCAGATTATCCTGAGTAGTATACGATCCTTCTACTACTCTAACTTTCTTACGATATCCTTAAGTGTTGCTCACAGAACTGCGACTCAGAGATATTATTCTAGAAGGCCTTGATGGAACACCTTGGTTACGACCCTCATTCTGATTTACATGATGAGAAAGACACTAATTGGTTGCTTGTTGTCCTTTATCTTAAGATGGATTCTCATTTAGAGGAAGGTTCACTGGTTACATATTATTTATTGGCCGTGGTATCCTCGCACTATGGGGTCCCTTCTCTCTGGGCTGCCCCACTCATAAGGTACTATTCCTAGGTTAGAGAGTTTTGCTTCGCCTCCCCCACCTGCACTTGAACCCATGACCTAGCCCCTTAGTCAAATGGATTCTTCTTGCAATGTAAGTACTAATTGAGCTAGTAGCTTGTGAGTGAGACAGCCCAAAGAGAAAGAACCCCACACGTACACTGGATCAAGTCTTAAATGGTCTTGGTCAGTGTTCACAACATATTCTTTACTCCACCTTGCCAATCTGTCATGGCTTCAAAGTTCAGAGCACTTACTTGCCCGACTACTATGGTCATAAGGGGAAAATTTTGTATTACCCCTTACTGTTGGTCTACAATGATGTCTAATTCACCTAGGATCTATCTCCAATTTCCCATGACCAACATCTGCTAGACTATTTCTGTTACTTCATCCATGCTTGAAAGGCCATCAAGTCATATACTTCTATGAGGGGTGCTTCCTTGCATATGCAAAGTTTTGGCCATTGATTGGCTACAATAAAAAGGAAAAAACACATAAATATAATATAAACTTGTTAAAATCGATGGTATATGAGCTTTCATTCTAGCGCCATAATGTTGATATCAAAAATCGATCAACATTTGAATTAATGTGAATATGGTGAATTGTGTGAAATCTAAAGGGTTGAATAAAATGGATATGGAGGTAGTAATGACAAGAATAAACAAGCAATAATAATACAAAGGAAAAATAATATAAGTGATAAAAGAATTTTAAACATAGTTTGACCCTATGAATAAAGTCTGCGTTCATGGTTATTTTATTGTTGAAGGGGAAGATTGAGTTTAATAGAGTTTCTGCTAAGGTTTTTATGACTTCTTGTTGTCGATTGTGTATAAGGTTCTAAGTATGTCGTTTGTACATGTGAAAGACTCTTTATATAGTGTCAGGGCTCCTTGTTTACATATAATTTATCTATATGAATATAAAAAAGACTAAGATCCTCTTTCCTACATGATGCTACATTTAGTAATTTGTATTCAAATCAAATTGTAATTAAATTCTGACAGCTTTCTATTTAGAGTGATCTTCTGTGTAAAATAAGAATTTTTTTGTTTCTAGAAGTTCATGCTATTAAGGAAAGTTGCGAGTTGATTGTATTTGCGAGCTACTTATATCACTACGACCTTCAACTGCATCCCATATGAGCTATCTGGCTTGGGTTGCCTTACCATCTTAGTGTTATTTGATCTGTTAAATAATCCTACTGACATGTCCTTAAGTAATGGGCTTCATATTGCATCATTCTTATTTTTGAATTTCTAGACTTACTAGTCATCTGAGCCTCTATGGACTTGTAGTCTAGGTGTTATTTTTGGATATAACATATTGTATAAATTAGTAAATTATTACATTATCAATTAAATGATAACTTTATTAATTAAAAATTGTGAATGGCCCAACATTATTAATTTATAGAGACTTTATTGTATTTTTTTTTTAATTTTAAGAATATATTCAATAAACATAACATTTTGAAATTGACGAATGTGTAATATATATGTATATATATATGTGTATCTATGTATCTATGTATTAGTTAACAAAATTGTATATATATTAGTGAATAAAATTGTTCAATAAATATAAAAATTTGTAATTAAACCAAATATGTCATTAAAAAAGAAAAAAAAATTGAATAGTTTGATTTTCATAAGTTAAGGAGTTAAACTATGTTTGTATATGAGTATAAAATTATTAAAAACTATAATATAATGTTACATTAAACACAATATAATATATGAATAAAAAATAATTGCTTTCTTACTTATTGTAATACACTTTCTGCTTATATGAAATGTTAATTTTCTCATTTTACATATATATATATATATATATATATATATCTTTGGATCTTAATAAAAAGAGATTTTAACGTACCAATAATATCCATTTTAATGGTGTAAAAAAAATGAATAAGTAGAATACAAGTTATGTGATAATTACAGTTGTTGACGTGAGAATCTAGTCAACGCAGGTTCTTAAGCCCAAGCTACAGATCTGTTGAAATAAGAGAGGGAGAGAGGAAGAGGAAAAAGAAAAGACACAGGCTATGTGGTTCGGCCTAAGAAAAGGCCTACGTCCACGGCGTCGCCTCCATTAGTGGAGGAACATTCACTGTTATTACTATATTTTTTTTGTTACAGAGAATAAGAGAGAGAAAAGAAAAAGTATCAAAGACCAGCCGAGGGATCAGACCCCTTTTACAAGAAAACTCACCCCTATTTATAGAGAATGAGGGGAGCTACAGTTATAGTACAACTCAAATAGGAAAGTATTTAATACTTGATTGACCTTCCATAACTGACACACATTAATTCCTAGGATTTGGCAGTATCTTCTAACATGGTGGATGAGATCTGAAAATCGCATTGCTACCATTCTGAGAAAAATTTGACGTGCACGTCACGCTGCTTGCGAGCTGAAACTGCTCTGGACGATTTTAAGCTCGCTAGGATGCTCTGGGCAAGCAAATCTGGTCGGAAGATCTGGTCGCTGGAGCCGTATTGTGAGAAGACTTGTTCAAGTAATGAGCGACCTAATCAGTGGGCTAGGTTGAAGACGTCTGTGAGCTGTTTGTGTCTGAATTGGAGCGTGTAACAATAAACTGCTCGTTTATCTGCTTGCTAATCATCTTGTCGACCCTGCTCGTTGACACGAGCAGAATGTTGTGTACAGTCACGTGAGCTGCTCATACGGCTGCTCGCCCATCAACCTGTCTGTATGCTTATTTATGGACTATTCGTTCAATGCTTTTTGGCGCAGAATGGAAGAATAAGAGGATTGCAAACATAAACCTCAAGAACACATCCACTAAAACAATAATTCTTAGGATGTCAACAACATCAATCGGGTAACTCGGTTGCCACGTTATAGAGCACGAAAATCTCATTCCGAAAACATATTATAATAGGCGATCTAACAACCGAGTACAAAATTATACCCGTTTCTTTAGACCAGTAACTTAGGCCCTTATCCGTTTGGACGGTTTTAATGGGCTTTTGGGCTTTTACCAGCCAATTTGGGGTAACCCAAAAATACATACAATAATAGTATATTCCAACTATGTAAATCAGCGAAAGAAAATCACTGAAAGCTCTTGCTGACAGCCATAATATGCATTAGAGATTTGGGGGTCGTAAGAAAAAATGAAAAAAGAAAAAAGAATAGCAAATACAATGGGAAACTCGGATCAGTTAAAAAATTTAAACATGTTACAATTCGCAATTGCTTTGAAATTTCAATAAATGTAATTTTTTTTTTTAATCTATGTAATATTATTGGTATTGATGATGAATAATATTGTCTGTAAAAAAATTAAAGATTTTATTGAAAATTTACAAAATACAAATTATTGTTGCTAGAGGAGTGTTCACACATTTAGTTCACCATATAGTTTATAGACACCCCATATGTAATCTATAAATATCTCAGAATTTGATCTAGAGACGCCTCATTGTGTTATGAGATATACTATACTATAAATAGGAGACTAACTCCACATAATAAGATACCAAAAAATTATTCTCTTTGTCTTATTTCTTGTATTTTCCTTAGACTCTCTAATGATGTTTGTTATTTTGTTTTGTATGTAGCTATTTTGTGTTCACATACAAAGCTTTGCTTTGGATGTATGAATAAATTATAAGATAAAGCAATGAGAATTCAAAACAAACCTGAGGAAGGCAAAGGAAATTGATCTTGGAGTACATACAAATTTAGTAGGGGAATTCGCTTTTATTGGTGTAGTTATGGATATGTGTTCTAGAATTCTTTTATGAAAAAAAAAAAAAAAAAGAAAAAAAATTCTTATGGATGGTCTGCACTAAAGAATTTTCATATAAATACATACTTTGTTTGGCTCTTTTAGTCATTGAAGGGGAATTTAGTATTCTATTATATAAAAAGGTTAAGAGATTTATCAAAATTTGTCAAGATCAATTATTATTTAGACAACCAAGATATATACACCTATAATTAGAGGAAAAAAATTTTCACATATACTTGTAAGTTGTGCATGGTACAACTTGAACCCTAACTATTAAAGCGGATGAGGAGATTCATAACCATTTGAACTAAGAACAGAGGTACAATATTCCATTATACATAGAAAATCATGAAATAGACTTAAAAATCCAAAAATTGTTTTTTTTTTTTTAATTTTAGCAGCATTTACATATTTGATTTTATTTATTTATTTAGTATATATATCACGAGTATATTATATACCGTATAGTTTATCGGACATTTTCAATCAGAATCTCTGAGACATGGTTCGGAATTGAAGCTCTCAGAAGAGGGAGAAAAGACCCACATCATATGAGAAAATTATCCTTAACTCAAAAACCCTGGATACAAATCAAACCATAGACATCTGGTCCAAATAGGCTAAACTCTTATAGGCTTGAGTGCCACCAACACCAACTACCATTTGCACATATTTGATTATGTTAAACCAACCAAATTTCTTTCTCTTTCTTTTTATTTTTTTAATAGATTTACTAAAATCGTTTGAAAAAAGCTTTTAAGTTAAATTTATATCTTCTTCTTCCTATGACAGCATCTCTACATTCTCCTCACTATTTCTCACTCTTGTTCACCCGCTTTCGCTCAACTTATCTTTATATACTCACTCAAAATCATCAACTCTAAATTAACAAGATCATCAACTCAATCAGTATCATCCACAAGATATGAGAGATTCTCATTCTATTGGTTACCCCCATCAACATTGTTAAAGCATAAATCCAGTACTATCAGTTCATGTGTATTAATAGTTTAATATTTTTTTACTATATATTTGCTTGTATATTGCATAAATTTTGCATGTATATTATGTTATCTTATGATTTTTTTTTTTTTTTATGATGACTGAACTGGTCCAAAGGACTACCAGGATAAGAACATTGGTGATATGGCTGGAGTACTACTCCCATATGGGAAGAGATCCGCCCTCATGATAGTGTGGGAGAGATCCATATAAGAGTAAGAGGATAACTCATACATAAGATGAAAGAACATATTATTTATTAGCCTACACCAAGTGTCTAACCTTACTTACTATTGGCAAGGGAAAGTTGGCGCATTTACCAATGACGCCTATCATGTGATTTATGAATATACAGTATTAATTTCCTTAATATTAGTATGGAATCGTAAATCCGTCATGGAACATTATCAGAAGAGATATATATATATAGTTTTTCCTGATACATACTTTTTGTTCCCTGTTACATATTCAGTAGTATTCTGTGTCATCACGGGCGAAACCTATTCAGAGGGTTAATAAATAATATATAATATTAGAGAGGTATATGTAATTATATTAATATTTTTGTTCAAAAAAATAAAGTCCCCTCGGCCCCACCTCTGTGTGTGATGCATGTCCACTATTATTGCTTAGTACATGCTTAGGAGGGTTCCACAATACATGTTCAATTATTTTTAATAATATATTTCCCTTGAAAATAATAATAACTATAATAAAGATATTATCGTACTTTCAGCATGAAGACAACTAAAATTTAGTATTGCAAATAACTATTGAAAACAAGAAAAAATATAGAAACTATTTATAAAAATTTTACAAACTAATTTATCATAAAAAATACAAGTTTGTAATAAAATATTTATAAATCTTAAAATAAATCTAATTTATCAATATAATTCAAAGTTATTTTTTCATACAAAATGAAATTTTGCTTTTGTAATATAACTTATTAAATAGTTATTAAGTGAAATAGCGAATTACAATTTGAAGAAGGAAAGAAGAAATTCAAGTTGAGAGGAGTTTGGTTCATGAAAACTTGTGATGGATTGCTAATTGCTTTATTAATAACATAACAGCTTGTCATATTCTTTCCAGAAATACAATACTTTTGTAAAGCCAGTTGGGAGAAAATCATATCTCACTCAACCACTTTATATATAATTATTTTATTCACCGATCAGTTTTTAAATTTTGGTTTCCTCCAACATTTCAATCCTAATAAAATCAGCCTCAAAAACTTGTTAACTTATTTGTTTTGACAATTAAAATATATGAGATAAAAATAAAAATTGTGGTCCTGTAAAATAAATTCATAAATCACATTAAAAAAAAAAAAAATTGCAGGATCCATCATGCAACTCACACCATTAATAACCAATTTATTATATAAATGTTAATGAAATTTTCGCAAAGATAATATTTAAAAAAAATTATATGAATCTTAAAATAAGTATCCAAAAAAATTGAATTTTTTTAAACTTCTCTCTTTTATCGTAAACATACTTAATTGCGAACAAAAGATAAAGTCTGAATTCACAAATTAATGCCTTATTTCGCAACAAAAGGGAGGTGCTAAAAAAATCAATTATTCTTTTATTAATTTTGAAACTGTTGATGCAAAAATTGATCACACCAACAATAGATGCATCAAATTACAAAAGAAATACAATCTAAAAAATTGATAAATTTGATTAGGATCCCATTTGATGTCTAGATTCCGTTGGAAAAAAAGATTCTTCCCCTTGAGTGATATGCTATGTCCCATAGCTATCTACAAAATAGAGAAAGAGAGGTTAGAGGTCGCTGATGTTTCATTGGTGAAAACTCTCCGACACTCAAGTCAATGGGATTCTCATGGAGAAATCCCTTTGCAATAAGGCTAAGGGATAGAAAAATGGTGAAAATGGGAAGAGACCTAAGTTCCTCTAACTAACAAGATCTAATGCTTGTTAGGGCTTTTTTAAGGGTAGTTCCGTCACACACTAATATGCTCTTAAATTAAAGAGATTGACTTACCTTTCTTTGAACAGGAAATATCTTTATATATTCTTTCTTGGCTTCCAGTTTCTCCCCACTCCTTTGTTGATGGTAACTTTCCTTTTATATTCCTTCACTCACACACCTACATGTTGTCGTCTAGCTCCATTTCATCTCGTCACTTTCACTTTTTTTTTTTTTGGTCTCATGTTCTTTGCCAAGTTAATTCAAGCCTAAGAGACACGTTGCTACTTTTCGTTCGTCCTTTTAGTCGTAGGACTATGTGGCGCATTGTTGACCCTTTCTTTTTCTTCTACTGCATGGCGCTTGCCACCTTCACTAAGTCTGACTCGTCTACATTCTGACGAAATAGAGGGATCTACAGTCATAAGAAGTTTTATTTAAACCTTCAGACTAGTTTTTCCCTTGGATCCTTTTCCTCCTCTTAGCTTGGGCAGTCTCGTCCTTTCTAGATCCTTTTTGTTGGGCAATTGAACTTGGATTGTGGCTTCTTTTTAAACTTGCCTATGGAATTTAATTATGGGTCCTGTTCCTTGGGTTGATTTCCAATCAATTCAATTTTGGTCTCAACTGGATTTTAGAGAGCTAATTTTCACCCAACAAAAATGTAAACCTTTCTTTTAATTTTAGAAGGGGAAAAAAAAGTAAAATATTTTAGTTGGTTTTTAGAGGCATCGCACAAACATTACAAATCACATTCAAATCTCCATTCAATACTTAAAAGTTTGTCATACATAACATGCTTCCTTTCAAATCAGTTCAGTTGTTGTTTAGTATCTAAATCTTGAAATAAATAGATACATATATATAATTTAATTACAATTTAAATATAAAATTAATCATAATAACATAATATATCTGCCTTATGCTATGAAAACCCCATAAATTGAGATTTTGTTTAGAAGACAAGACTGTCGGCAGGAGGTAAATAACTTGAACACAAGTTGGTTGAAGAATTCATTTTCACCCAATGAAAAATTTCAACTACCACGAGACAAGTTCATGTTTTTTTACTGGCACAAGGCAATAATATGTGCTATGTATGTTAAAATTGGTTTGTACGAAAGTGAAGTACATTTTCAGTATGTGAAAGAGCCCACACTCATATGGCAGTCACATGGCAACAGAGCAAAATTGACCCAAGGACAGGCAAGTGCATGCAGGCCAACCAACCAAGAAACTGAGATACCATTTCAAACCTTTTGGCTGCGTTTGGTTGGTGAAATGGGAGAAAATTTACGAGTGAGTTTAGAAATGAGTGAGATTTAATTGAAATTAGATTTTATTAGATAAAACAATTACTTTCCATGTTTGGTGTATTTTGAGATTGAATGAATTTGAAAAGGAAAAGAGAAAAAACTAGTACCAAATGCATCATGTAAAGCACTGTTAATTAAGTAATAAATACATGATATTATGGAGAAAGAGATTACAACGTGATGATAAACCACGATCCACACATATGGTGGTCATGGGTTCAAGTCGCTTAGTTCCAACTTATGTGGCTCCAGTAGTACCCATGGCTGATCGTAATAATAAAATAAAAAATAAAAAAATTCATCATATTATGTGAAAAATTAATAATAATAAATACATATTTTATAAAATCCCGGATTGTTAGGGCCAATTATTAAATCATGTAGTAACTGGATTTAAAGACTCTTGGAATTTAATTTGCATCCTTGTTTGGCCTCTCCAA
This sequence comes from Dimocarpus longan, assembly GCA_022984855.1. Classification (NCBI taxonomy): domain Eukaryota; kingdom Viridiplantae; phylum Streptophyta; class Magnoliopsida; order Sapindales; family Sapindaceae; genus Dimocarpus; species Dimocarpus longan. The sequence continues at coordinate 5,466,106 of CM041026.1, forward strand.
GTGTAGGCCAATGTAGATCCAAGCAATTTTTAATCCTGGCCATTATGTATTTAGTCTGCCAACAGGGCCTTAAAATTGATTGTTGTAGGATTGGAGGAAGAGTACCCTTAAAAGACAGAGACAAAAACCCATTTGGGTAATTCATTGGACAAAGCTCTTAGGGGCCATTTCTATCTTGCTTGATTAACAGATTTGTGTGCGTAATTTTAAGGCTTCGACGTTATTATAAGCTTTACATTGTCCTTAAACTTGCTTATGTTTGAAGTTCATTTGGTTCGGTGGGTTGATTTGTTGCCTAAGAGAATCGGTTGAATTTAGAGAGAATTGCAAACAACCCGATTTTATTATGAAATGTCAAATCTAATATTTCGGTTTGGAAGAAGTAAAAAAATCTCCTACAATTTATTTACCATTAATTGATTTTAGTTAAATCAAACAAAATAAAATTATTTAAGTGCACAAAAAAATAGAAAAAGTAATAAAAATAACATCAATTTCATAAAAAATATAAATTCAGTACAAAGAAAAGATTAAAATATTAAATAATGTTTAAAATAAAAATTAAAAAAAAATGGAAAACACATAGGCGTTTTCAAGAGGAATGTGATTGTAAATGTATCCTCTACATATTCTATTTCATTTTAAAATAATTTTTATTTCATTTTTATTCTTTTTGTGATTATATTGTTTTATTATATATTTTCATTTATATTATAAATTATTTTTTATTTTTTAATTTCTAAAAATTCTTATCAGTATATTCATTTTTTTTTTTCAGTTTCATTATGTAGAAATTGATCAAAATCAACCATTTCGTTAAATTTAATGAAAGTTGCAACTGGTTAATTAAGATGAAGAATTTTTTTACTTATTGTCCAAATAAAAAGCTTCATTTGGTATTTTATCAAAAGTCTAGGGTTATTTGCAATTCTCCCGTGGCCTCATTTATTTAATAGTTAAATAACTAATCAAATTCATACTAATTAATTTAAATGATTATAGGGAGATTGATACATTAGATGACTATAAATTGCGACATTGTCAATTGATAATTTGGTTTTGAAAACGATTTGACACTATTAGCAATCCGCCAAATATTTTACACTCAATTTTTTATTTTTTTTAGTAGTGATAATTTTAGCCTTTATCAAGATTATCAAAAAAGACCAAAAGACCAAAAAAAAAAAAAATTATAAATACACTAGGTCCAATTTTTCAGAATCCAACATTGTTTTATTCCACTTTTGCCTTCACAAACTTAAAACATCTGCCCTTTTTTTTTCACGATATTAAAGTTTTATTTGATTTCAAGTATCAGAGAATGACATGCATTTAGAAGCAAATTCTGAAATCATGAAAAATTATTTCAACAAGAAACAAACAATAATGAAAAAGTAAGTTTTTAATTGGTTATAAACTTACAATTCGTGAATTTTTGAACTTTTAAACGATACTATGTTGAAATTTTTACAAGATAATGGTTAATCATTAGCTTAACTAAATTCCTTGATTGAAATGGGAATATTTAAGAATTTCATCAAAATTCCTTTCCAGAAGAATTTAAAAATAATAATAATAATCAGAATTAACGGTGTGCAATATTAAAATGAACTGTAAATCAAAATCCTAATGTTTTTGAAGCTGAAGTGTCTTCTAAGGTGTCAAAACGAATTTTGGAATAAAATAAAGTAATTTTAATTTTCTCCTTTAATTTAAAGTTTTAATCATAGACTTTTTTTTTTTTTTGAAAGGAGAATAGAATGTTAAAATGAAAAAAAAAAAAAAAAAGGATAATTAGTGACAAAAGAAGAAAAGAAATCGAAAAGAGAGAATCTTTTTAAAACCTATTCAAACCAACCAATCAATTACAATTAATTCTCATTTTTACACATTTTGAAGTAGAAAGTTATATGTGAACGTTTCGAAGTAACTTGTCGTCAATTTTGTTAAAAGAAAGTCGAAATCCTCTTCTAGTCTTGTCTTTTGACTTGACTTTATTACAAGAAGAATTTAAATAACCTATAAGAGAGGAAAAAATATAATAATTTTGATCTTCTGTAATCTTCTATACCAATATATCACTTTATTATAAAAAGATCAACACAAAAAATCTATGAAACTACATTTACTCATTAAAAGAACCTTTTTATTGGCAACCAACTTGCCGGTTCCAATATGAAGGTCAATTAATTCTAAAAATGAAGGTCAATTAATTCTATTTTAGAATCACACGACACACCTTCACTTAGAGAGTGAGGAACTTCCATATCGGGTATAGCAAAGAATCCTCTCGTCTCTTTTAAATCAAGATACTCTATTGACTTGATCCTATCGATCACGCACTTGTCAAGTTCTTGTTCCATCTACTATAAAGCAAGAAATGCATTGAAATAACAATCCCAAAGGACTTGATATCCAGTAAGTACAATGTACGGCTTCCCGGTATGAAAATACTTCAATACCATGCAACTCTATTAGCTACTCAGACAACACAGAGAATCCTAAAATCATAGCTGGTGAGTGATGAGCATTCCCCAGAAGAATGAATATGTCATGAACTTGACTAATAGCTCAAGATGATCCTGCAAACATGTACATATATTCTTCTAGTCCTGAAAAAATAAAAAAATGCATTCACAAACATTCCTTAAATTCTGTTTTTCATCCTCAACATGCGCATGCACATTTTATTCTCTTTTAGGATAGACATGCAGCTTCATCGAGATAGGGCGAAAACAACAACAGTAGAAAGCATAAGAGAACATGTGGATGCACAGTTGCTCCTAAGACGACCAGCATAAGGCTGCACACAAAAATGGCAAATACATATCTCACTCCATGCTTTTTGGACCATCAAAGCTATGGAGTTTCTTCTCAGACATCTGCTGTTAAATCAGCAACGCCAACACCGCACATACCGGTGTAACTTTTTTAACAACAAACACATAGGTCATAGGTCATAGTCAAACATGGAAACTATGTATTACAGGTACTTAACAAAACTGAAAGCTAAGTAGGGTGAGAGTGGAAAACACAACGATTTGAGGTAAGTTATACACAGTAGATTCAGGAGCACAATGACACAATTTAGTTGAGAGCCAAAAGAGCTAGTTAATAAATTGCTGACTATCAATGGATATGGTCAATGAACTTACATGTCAGCAATCAACAAGCGTCCAAAAGAATAACACAATAAAAATATGGCTTGATCATTATTATAAGCATAGAAAAGCATTTTTGAAAAGCCATTTTCACCCCAAACAAATGGAGAAAAGGCCAGTAATGTGTTTAAAGTTAACAAGCAAAAGATACAAACTCATCGCACATAATGAGGATGACCTGGTGGTGGTCCTGGTGGTGAAACACCACCACCAGGTCGCATGTTGGGCTGCACACCTGGCTGGCTCATTGTTATAGAATGTTGGGACATGGGGGAGGAACCAACAGGTGGTGGTGCAGTGGCATAAGAAGGAACTGAAGATGCCGGGTAAGTTTGATTGGGAAAAGCGCCTGCGGCCGACACAAAGGGCGGTGTGCTTACCTGTGCAGATAAATTCCAAGAGGGCACTTGTCCAGGAACTGTTGCGGCTCCATATTCATTCCCGGGGTACATTGGAGCAGCCTGAGGATTCTGCCAAGGAGCTGAAGCAGCAGACACCACCGGGATCTGTTGTGCTCCAAGCAAACTTGGATCTTGTATTGTGTAATCCCTACTTTTGTCACTGTAAGCCTACAACAATAAAAGAAAAAAAAAAAATTCTTATTTGCAGAACAGATTTCATAAAATATACAACAGATTAAATTCAAAAAAAAAAAAAAAAAAAAGCGGGTCATTAAGTTTCAAGGAGCATACTTTTTAGGGACCAATTTTTGTTTGATCATGTACAGATCCACTTTCTTCTAAGGATGTCTATATTTTTTCCTCTTTTTTCTCTCTCATAACATTAACTCAAAAACATATATTTATACCTTAACATTGAGATCAGTATGACGAGAGTATGATAGATGAAGCTTACAATAGCCACCATCATATATGCAATGTCCCTCTAAAGCTTCTTTTGCAACTGCTGCAGTTGTGACATCTGGGAAAACAACAATCTAAGATCAGTAAAACCTACCAAAGTTTTTGTACCACTGGCAAAATGGTAGACAATTGCTATATCAAATAAAATCTAAAAAAAACAAATAAATAAAAACAATAAAATTCAATACATGACATAACAATTCCCAATCATTAAGAAAAAGGTACTAACTACACGTCTACACCAACTACTCTATAGCAATTATGGAAGCAATGTAAGCAAATGATAGAAGAGGAACAGGAAGAAACAGTATATCAATCCTCAATCCAAAAGAAGGGTGCCATCCTCATGTTGGTCCCATGAACAAAAAGAAAATCTGCTTTAGATTTCCTGTGTGAGCTTAACCAACATGCAAAATTTTAATGAACAAACTATACAGTCTATACAGTTAACTTTACATTATCAATAGATATTTTAACCACTTAGTGCTTCATCTGTTCTTCTCTCTGAAAAAGAGGAATACTAGATCTTTATAAGAGAGTAGAAAAGAAAAGGCCATCACGATTAAGATCAGCAGCCTGTGTCAAGTGGATAGGGATCAACTAATCTTCAATTAAGGGAAACCATGCCTTTCCAAATCTTAGTTTATTGGCAGTCAACAACTGAATTATCAAAGAGGAATGATTACCCTTCCATATATAGCTTGCCTCTGTATCTCCAGCCTACAAATTTCAGTTCCCTACCCTATACGTCTAGCTACAAGAGAAACCACATATGAAAGAATTCCCTAAATTGAGCCACATTTCATGCGTAGTGTTAGATTCTATGGGATTAAATTGGATTACACTGTCAATGGTAATATCTAATATTATCAAATCCTTTGGCCTATATCATACATTGGACAGAATCCAATCTAAATGCTGCAAGAGGTATTATAGAGGAGTTTGAATTTAAAAAATATTCTAATTAACACAAATGATTATATTCAAATTTTATTTATAATTAATTTAGGTACTCAAATATTTCAAGATTTGGTTTGATTATTTTGAATCTAGTTTTCCTTGACTCAATGGGTTTGGTTTTTGGTATTCTCAAGATTAAAAAACTTCAATACTTCTATCTCCACTCCGAGTTATCGTTGTTGTGGAGCCTACCCATGCTACATTAGCTGGTATCAGAGCTAGGTTATGATCTTTTGATTACATCTAGATTTTTTTTTCCAATAAAGAAATAAAAATATTAATAACCAAAACCATATCGATATCTTCACAAATTCCTAAACCAAATCTTCACCAATTCCTAAACCCATAAACTTATAAACAACCATATGGTAAGTCCATAGACCCATATAAACATGCCCATAAGGCCATAACCCATATTCCCATATATAGATATACCCATAACCATTAACCCATGATCACTCATAGTCTCATACCCAAACAAAACAAAACAAAACAAAAAGCCAATACCACCACTGAAAATAGATGCCAATGAGACACTACCTAACATAATTCCTATCACAATACTAAGCTTCTATTGTCTTTTCACTGTCAACCATCAATATGCAACATAAACGATCATTGTTCACACTATGCTTACAGGCCCCTCATTTGTAGATCCCCACCTCAACAGCATCAAAATTGCAACATATAAACTGCTTTGCTTACATACAATATTTGCCATTACATGAAGTTGCCAATGATTGTTGATCACTGAAGACACAACCAGTTGACAAGTCAGTAGGAAAACAAGATTGTCCACAGGATTAGTTTGAATGTTTGATGATTACTCTAGTCTAATAATTCTCTAGAGGGGTTTATTGGTGACTCAACTAATTTCTTTGGCTGATTATGATCCTATTTGATTTGATTATGCCACTAATATTTGATCAAAAGGTGTGCGAGAAAGAGCATGCGAGCAACTCAAATTTTGTAGACTGTTTAACAATTATCACAACCGTTTATTATTCCACAGTACGTCCAATTTATTTGGAGCTGCAAACATTGGTGACATGCATTTGTTTTGCTTTACTGGAGTAATTGGATTGATGTTTCAAAAAATTGGAAAATTAGCAGTTCATCGTCTACAATAATGGCTATTGGTACAAAAGAATTATCTGCATGTTCACGACAAATTTTTCAATCCTAATAGGAATGATGCAGGAGAGATCATTGAAGATCTTTGAGAACCTAAGCTTTTCATAATCTCATAACACATGAGCATTACAATCAATGAATATTTGCGATGTGATTCTCTTTCCACTTTTGTTTTCTCAAACAACCAATTGCTTACTTCAAAAAGCTTAAGAAAAAGCTTAGGTTAGAAAAGATTCCAAATTCTTCTAAGATTTATATTTAAATTCGGTAGTCATAATTTAATTTGATTGATCGAGATTAATTCTCCTTGTTAGTTATTTTCATATTTACCACTAATAAGAGCATTATAGCCAATGAGTGGAGTCATTATGATTTGAATTTTAATAACGAATCAGCTCATGGATTGAGTTTATTATATTTTATTATCTGTGAGTATTTTGTCTGGTCAACAGCATCTACTTAATTGTTTCACTTTCTGTATTCTCAAAAGCTTTGGTTTAAGATTTCCTCAAGAATAAACAACTCTCATTTATCATTTTTGTTGTGGTGCCTGCCCATGCTACATCACTAATCCAGTCCAATCCTGAACATCAAGCATGACCAAAAAGTTTAGCAATGCAATTCAGCAACAGAGCAACACATTATTGACCTCCTCCAACATGTATCGATTGAGCTTCTCGTAACAGGTTTCTGATCCCATTTATCCCAATTTACTTAACGTCCTATAACTTCAACTATTTTCCTATAACAGTTCAGAAGATCTTTGACAATGTAGAGAAAAAATTATCCCAAAGGAGAATCACCTCCATGCTGATTCAGAAGGTTCATGCTAACGCACTTGCCAACCACATCTATTCCTCAATTATTTTGATTGAAGGTACGAGTGAGATAAGAAGGACAAGGCCAGGCCGGAAACAATACTGCAGCAGGAATTTCCCTACCTGCTGGTCAAAGGCCATTAGGGAGATGGGCCAAAAGAAAAAAAAAAACTTAAGTTGCACTCAGTAAAACATATAACAAATTACTTATAGGCTCTTCAGCGCAACTGATTCACATTAAGACTTGAGTTTGACTTAACTGTGGTAGGCTAAGGCTATTGAAATCTTCTCACTTATCAAAACCATCTCCATAAATCCAGCAATATTCCGAGTACTTATAACAAAGAAACTAACAGCTGTACTCCAATTTCTGTTTAAATTATCTAACATATTAACAGAACAGAGACAATAATCCTGGCAAAACAGGGTAATATACTGTCGAATCACAGACAAACTAGACTTAGTTCTACACCTCAGCATGTAAAGCAGCCATCTCATACTAGGGTTATAAGAAGAATCACAAAACATACAGATGCGTGGATTTGGAATGTTTGTGGATTCGATGACAGTTTCCTCAATCTTAGGAAAGAAAAACATTAAAAGAGAGATGAAATAACAAAACATACAAGCAGAAAAAAGACACTACGATGTGTTTTAAGTTTAAACTAAAATTTGAAATGGAAGACAATGTTGAGACATCGGATTCTAATTGAATAATTCCTGAAGCTGAATAGTAAAACAGCAAAGCTGCAATTGGTGTGTGGGATTGGATTGTACTATTTTATGGGATTGAATACGATTGTGATAAGATAATAATCAAATAGGATTAAATCGGATTAGACTAAATTAATACTACGTTGTGTTTGGTGTAACATGCGACTTAAGTAAATTAACACAAAGCTTTGTTTGGTAAAACATGGAATTGGACCAAATTCATATTTTATTTTGTTGACTGAACTAAATATAATAATATTTTAATTTCATAATTTTTTAAATTAAATAAAAATTTAATGAAATATTATTTTTCTTGAAATAAGTATATTAATGTACATAAATAATATAATTGGTTTCTTAATAAAAACATAAAAATATATAATATTTTTAGAATAATCCCACACACCAAATGCAACCTAAAGAGCAAAACCGTCCAAAAGTTCAAGCAACTCCTAACATGCAAGAAACATATGAATGACAATTCTGAGCAACACTCAAGATTTAATAAAGAAATGAATAAGGATATACACAAAGCAAATATAAAAATCATAAAACACTAAAATCTTTTCATGCCTGTCAATAATAAATAAACAAAACACTTATGTGTCCTTGGGAAAGTGACAAACCAGGATACTGAAGCAGAGCCTGTGTTCCACCATTTTTCTCAAATATAGCAATTTTCTGGACAGTACCGAATGCAGAAAATACCTATAACAAGCAAATAAAGAGCTTGTAAGAAATAAATTTATGTCATAACGGGTAAACATATAGCTTGTTTAGGCTATGAGACTATCAGTAATACATGTAAGGAAAGCACTTATGTGACTTCTCACCGTGTGAAGAACGTCAACTGTGACAGCATACTGCATGTTCTCAATTGAAGCAAGGAGCACATTACTCTCAGGTTCTTTCTTCTTTCCATCAGGACCAACAGTAGGCTGCAGATAACATTTTGTCAGGCCATGCTAGTTACGACAAAATAGACCAAATATTATAAAATCAAGAAAGTACCTGCAGAACACCCTCAATTGCAGTAGGATTTACTGGAAGGTATGGATTTGTATAGTCCCTGCAGTTTAAGCAAACAAAATCCACATTCCTCACATGCAAGCCAACATTGCATACAATGCATTTCGAAGCTCATAGCAGAATTAATAAATTACCTAAAAGAGAATTAAAGAATAAAAAAAGGCCAACTTATGCATATGCATGCTTCGGCTAAAACAAACAAGAAGAATATACTGACACCACATTGATGCACTTATAAAAATGCAAGGAGAGCAATCACAAAGACAACATAAAAATTCTCAGCTGGCTAAAAGAACGTTGCAAAAGATACAAGCAGATAGCAGTTAAAGCTAGACGAACATCCAGCAGCCTTCACAAAGCTGTAAACAGCATACTTGATATTTTCAGGAGTGCACAGTAACCTATTGAATATCACACTTTGTTATCCACACTAAATTCCATAATACAGCATTCTGGACAATGCTGCCACTGAACAGAGGTTTTATAGCTTTTCAATAAGATCAAATCCAAGTGACCTTATATAAAATTTGCACAAACTTCCATTAAGGCTTATTAGATTCACAAATTCCCATAAAGTTTAACTTCAAATACACACACACACACACGTCATGCCTACTGAATGCTACAATTTCATTTTCCTTTTCTTTTTCCTTTCTTTTCATGAGAGACAAATTTTTATTACTGATTAATATACCAAAACAAAAGTGTAGTGAATCAAGGTGATGCACATATCTATTACAATATTTTTTTCCTTGTTAACTAATATAGAGTTATTTTTTCCCAGTTGTCATAATATAGGTCAGTAAAACAAATCTCCTCCAGCAATAAAATTTATGAATTTATTGCAGTGAGATATTACTATTTGCTCAGCTAATGGATTGTCAGTACCATTTGTTTATGCCACTTAATTTAGTAGAAACAGAAGTATATCATGTTTAAACATTAGGCAAATAGTAAGAAAAAATATAATAAATAAGCATGTAAAAATTAAGATGTTTGCATGCCAAAAAGAGTTTAAAATGACAACAATGGTTCTATCGGTAATACTATATTTAAAAAACCAAATATAAATGTACAAGTTTCTTGCAAGTGAAAAAGCACTTGCTTCATTCAATATAATTTCAGAACAAAAAAAAACTAAAAACAATAATAAAATGAAATTTGTGAATGCATTAAACTACTCTTAAAAGATTTAGGAATTTACTAAGCGGCCATGACAACAAATCTGTGTTCTGGCTACCAGGCTTCACTAAGACCCTAGATGGCAAAAAGCACACATCAATTAGCGAGACCTCAAATGCCAAAACAGAAACAACCTACAAGAGTAGTGTTAAGAACTCAACCAATGAAGATGATCAGATACCAAAGGAATAACAAATGTCAGACTATTAGCCTCCACAATCTTTCATTACCTGCTCCTGTGAGACTGAAACTTTATATTCAGATCAGTGTGTGCAGAGTATGAAATACGCAAGTGGCAGGAGCCTACATGCTCTGGAAGCAAGTACCTGAAGCAAAAGGTTATATGTTCATAACACAACTATTTGAAATACTGGTCCTGCTAATTCCAGTCTAAGTAAATTATGAAACAACCATGAAGAACTAGTTCATGCCTGGGAATACTTCTTCCATCCAAAGCATTCCTCGCCGAAGATGCAGTCTCGGCATCAGTAAATTGGATTAATGCCTGCCAAGATATGTCATAGTATTAAATTTGAAAAGAAAAAATGAAAAGGAAAGACCATAAGGGATATTTAGATGTCTCACCTGGAAACCAGCAGCCTTTTCAAAAGTAGCAATCTTGTGCACAAAGCCAAACGCAGAAAAAACCTGGAACCAATTTTAAATAGATAAGATCACATCCTGAAAAATATAAAAGAAAACAAGGACACTATACCGCTAGGACCATCCCAAACATTGATACACAGGGACAAGAAATTAAAATTCTAAATGGATAGGATATAAAGTGCAGAATGACACCTGTACACATATGCGTCAAGATAGACCTTAGAAAGGAGAATGACGGACATGATAAAATTTCCAAACTGTCTCCAACAAAAGAATGTAAATAAGAGGCATAACAATATGTGATTTAATTGCTTTCAGTTAAAATTGACATAATTCAATCAAGGTGTAAATTATAAAAAGAAAAATGTTAATTCTCTGTTGGTGCTAACACTTGACTGACTAAATGTGGAAAACCATTAACTCCAGTTATCAGAAGAATACGAACTTTTAAGGACATAAGAACTTCAATTCACATGATATTTTACCTATTACACATGTCTCCACCAGTCTTATTACACAAAGTATAATTATTGTACATGCACAGAATATGTAGAAAATCTTTCCTAACATAATAACAAACAAACAATTTATCCAGATTAAGGTTATGCTAGAAAGAAAAATGGTACATGCAAATGCACACAAAATAATACATACTAATACGTATAAGTATGGTGAAGATCATGAAATCAATAATAAGTACATCTTGTAGCAAACTTAAAGGCATATGACACTAAGGGAAAAAAACACTATACCGCTTGCACCATCTTACAACTCCACTTGCAACTATGTACCTGATTTATCCAACTTTCCCCATTAATTTGCTTAAGTGATTTGCGATTTCTTTTCATCTCTCCAATATAGAGTATTTGATGTTTCCTAAAGAGCAGACCACTTTTGGTGCCTGATCCGCATTATGAGGCCCATAGGTTCAATCATTCCTAAATTTTCTAGAATTGCTTATCCTATCGGTAACTGTGATGGTCACTATATTTTTTCTGTACCCACCTTTTTTATGATTAAATCATTAGCATAGAGGCCAACCCCTTGAAGTAAAAGAACCAAATGATATCAATGCTTTCACTGTAAAAGAAACTAACCATAATATAGGATAATAGTAAAATTACATAAGCTATACAAAGGTTTTAACATCTTACCAGGCATTTCATGCTCTATAAAACATATATCATGAAGATAATTCATAGGCTGTAACATCTAAGAGGGTACAGCCAGGATTTGATAACTTCCAAACAGTAAGCACTTACCAAATGAATAACATCAATGCTCACATCGCCCGCTTCTACACCTTCAATGGTTACCAACAAGACATTTCCAGGAACATCTCCTGGACTCTTGTTGTTGACAATTTCATGCCGATTTGAATATTGAATATACACAGTTTTACCGCGAACTTGTGCAGGTTCTGATGATGAAGCATAATATGAAACCATCGAAATTGCTTGATTTAAGTCAGCCTGCAAAAGAATACTGCCTTTAACAGCTTATAAAGAAAAATAAAACAACACTTTAAATCTCCAAGCCAATTCAATTACTTAAAGCAAAGACATCAATTTAAATTTTTAAAAAAAAAAAAAAAAAAAACCTTATGATCTTAACCAGATGAGAAAGAACATGTCCATCTCAATTTCACTTGAAATTGAAAATTGAAATACAACTATACACCGTCCACCCAACTCAACAATGCCTCCATCCGAAACAAGATGGGTGTGACTATACTCTTCCTCCACACAACCTAATACAAACCTTTATTTTTCAGAAACTTCTACACAAGTAGATACTTTTTTTCACTTTTGTGTCTCCCTCTTCTCATTCTTTTTCTATAACTTAAATAAACTATTCAATCACAAAATATCGAACATAAATATCGAATTTAACAGAAACATCTCCACCAACCAACCCTTCACTTAATCCATTACAAAACATCAAACATAAATAGCCGATTTAACAGAAAATCTCCAACAACCAACCCGTCACTTATTCTCAACACTTGTATCCTCTACCTTATCATTCCAGCTCAACGCCTTTTTTCACCAAAACGTTCCACAACTTGCCCATCTCTCTACTTATCACTAAAACTATTATAAAGTAAGTACCTTTCATGCTAAACGCTTACTTCACCATCCAAACCCTAGCCCCCATATGCATCCAAAACAAACTACGTCTTCAAATCAACAACTTTCTACAATCGAAAATCGAAATCTACACTAAGTTAACAAATTTTGTTCAAACTTTAACACTAACAACCTAAACATTCCACATTTACAACATAATTGAACCGAAAACGAAATCAAACCCTAATTTTTGAATCTAATAAGAAGGTGAAAGCAGAGAGCACTCACAAATTCGACGAAGGCCTGGTTGCGATTGGCGCCAACATTGCACTTGGTGTTGACGATCTTGCCGAAGGGTTTGCAGAGCTCGACGAGCTCCTCCTCTGCGCACTCCCACGGCAGATTGCGGAGGTGGAGCACCTTCGACGGAGTCTGCGTGTACCGGAACTGCGGCTGGCTCGACGTTGACATCTAGTAGAGGCTTGTGCTGGTGTTCGATTTTTCGGAAGGAAGATTCGATTTTGGAGACCCTGTTTGGTTGGCGAGAAAGTGTGGGAATTTTCTCGAGGAAATGAAATTTTTGGTGGATTTTGGATTTTGTTTGATGTGATTGTTTCGTTGGGGTGTGCGCTTCCATAAATTAGATCGTGCTTATGGTGTGGTGTGAAATTACGATGTTGTCCTTATGTCGATGCGTTCAAATGGTGGATGCGAATGTCCATTTCGGTGAAAAAAATAGATAGAAAAATATATATTGTGCTTATTTGCGCATCTACGAAATTAAAAAATATATATTGTGTGTCTAAATTTGTAAAAATATTTAATATATTATTTTTAAGATATTAAAAGTATTATAAATATTATATTGATTTTGATTTTGATCTATATTGATTTTGATGAAAAAATTGTGATCTAAATTTATGAAAATATTTCTAAATTTAAAAAAAAAAAATCTTAAAATATCAAAGATTTTGATGAATGTTATTAATATTAATCACTCGAAATATAAAAAACATTAACGAATTATGAGGTTATTGATAACCGATATTTACTTCTTGGCAATTGCTCTTCAATTGGATTTGGTTTGGGATTAAAGAGTTGTTTGTTTTTTGTACTTAACACTTAATGGTGTTGAATTAGGTCAATTAAAATATTTTTTTTTTGTTTTTTTAAGTGATCAACCACTTAAAACCACCCAAAAACCATTAAAGAAAAAAAATAATATTTTCTAACTTTTCACTTAATACAAAATCACTGAATAATTTTATAAATATATTATTTCAAGTTTATCCTTCCTAAAATAATATGTTTCCAGTTTATTTTAGTTTTATATTATACAAATTTTTTTTAATACTTTAACATACAACATTGAAAAATAAAAACCCTAAACATCTTAATATCAACTTTTTTTATAGCTAGATTACTATATTTCTCTGATCAAATTCCGATAAGAATCTTTATTGATTAAGTGTTTATGCAACAACTCAAAGATCAAATTGCAAATCAATTTATTTAAGTATTTGATTATTCTTGTTTAATTATAATAGAAAATATATATTACTTTATAATTTTAACTTTTATTGTAATAGTAATTCAATTTAAAACTATTTTATTTGTTTTTATTTGAATATATAAATTTAATTTATTCTACTATTTTAATTATGAATAAAAATACTATATATATAAGTTACAATTTCAACTTTTGTTATAATAGTAACTCAATTTAAGATTATTTTGTTTATTTTTATTTGAACATATAAACTTAATTGATTCTACTATAATAATTAATCTTATTTTAATTATAGATAAAAATATTATATATATAAGTGTTTTAATGTTTGTTAAATAATATATTACAATTGTTTGTATCATATTAAATAAAATTACACAACAATTAATAATAAAATGATATAAATATCAAATTATTAGTAATCAGACAATTTTTACTTTAAAAAACAAACAAAATTATTATACATTCAAAGGTACAAAAAAAAAAAAAACAAACAAACAAACATGTCTATCAGATTTTATATTTCAATCACTTTTCAGCTTTCAGTTTGCAATAGCACTTAGACATGACCATTGTTTAAAAACTCGGTCAAGTCGATCGAGTACTCGCCGCTCGGTCGGGTGCCGAGCCGAGAACCCCCAGATCGGGGGGTTCAAATCGGCCACTGTAGAAAATCGATCCGAATTGGGCCCGACTCGGCCCAGCTCGGATAGGCCGACTCGGCCTTTTTTTTAAAAAAAAAAAATTGCCAAAACGACGCCGTTTTGGCGTCGTATTTCACTCAGGTCTGGCTGTTGCTTCTCATTTCTTCTGCATTCTGCCGTTCTGCACTTCTGTTCTGTACTGCTTCAAGCCTTCAACCCGTCGTTCTGCTTCTGCCCGCCGTTCTGCTGTCGCCGGTTGGTGTGCGACTTCTGCTGCCGCTCTCGTCCGTTGGTGTGCGATGTCTGCTGCGTTGTTGCTGCTGTCGCCGACGCCAAATGGGATGCGACTTCTGCTGCCGCTATCATCCGTCGCTCCGCCTGCTGCAGTCGTCGTCACCATCGCCATCTGTGAGTCCACTAATTTTGTTTGTTTTCAATTTTTTTTTTTTTTTTTTTTTTTTGCTTTTCTTTTTCACATATATTTGTTTAGGATTGATGATTGATGGATTATATAAACTATATTTGTTTAGAGTTTTGTATATTTGTGATTTATTTGTTGTATTGATGGAAATGAGATTGGAAACACTATTGCGTGAGTGTGACTTATGTCATCTGGCAGTGACATATATACAAGGGTGATATGATAATATAAATTATATAATACATATACATATATACACTTTATATTATAATTTAAATGATTGATTATAAAATGTAGTGAAATTTTTTGGAGGACTTGAAATCGTGATAGTCACTAACAAAAAATAAATTTGTGTAACTTATGTTATGTGACTTATGTGGCAGTGACATATATACAAAGGTTTTTGGTATATTACAGGTGGAATTGTTGAAAAAATAGTGGTTATGTTACCGAAATTTTTAAGGTTGTAATTATGTAATTGTGTTAAAATGGCTTTGCAGGTTGCATGAGATAGATTTTAAGGGTTTTTGTGATCATATGATTATATTTTTATTTTATAAAAAATTATTAAATTTTATTTTTTACAAGTTTGACCTGGTTTGACCATGGGTCAACGGTTTGACCATTGACCAATGGTCAAACTGAGTACTCGCTGAGTTGCCGAGTACTCGCTGCTCGCTGCCTCGCCAGTCGAGTCGCGAGTAGCCAGTTTTGGAACACTAGACATGACTACAGTTCGAACCGAACCGGGTTAATTGAATAAGAACCAGAACATAAGGTTCTGGTTCTGGTTCCGGTTAAGAACCGGACCAGAACCGCTACTATAGTGGTTCCAATTTCGGTTCCGATTTTTTTATTAATGGAATCGGAACCGCCGGTTCAAAAAACTAGTGGAACCGAAACCGCCTTGAATCGACGGTTCCGGTTCTAAAAAAAAAAAAAAAGGAGGACTGTAGAACTTGACCGTTGTAATAAAAGGTAATAAAAGGTAAGAGAATTACGTGGACTTTGATTCCTTCAAAATTTGAGAGGATATGTAGGCAACTTAATTATAGTAATAAATTAAGTGTAAGCCCAATGTTTTTATTTTATTTTCTTATTCAATCAAAGTTCAAATAATTAAATTTCTTATTTCTTTTATGTATAGATTTATTTTTTTAATATCAAAATATAGTTTAATATTAATTTTTAAATTTTGTTTTTATTTAAAAAAAGGTTTCGGAACCGGAACTGAAACCGTTTTAGAACTAGAACCAAAATCGAAACCAGAACACTACAGAATTGACGGTTTCAGAACCGAACCGGATTCGTTTTATCTCGATTAAGGTTCCGGTTCTAACTTTTTCAGAACCGAAACTATCGGTTTAGAACCAAAACTGTAACTGAACCAAACAGTGGTTATGTCTAGTAGCACTATTCAGTTTTTAGATAAAAAAACAAACGACCCCTAAATTAGATTTTCTTATCATCTTTGTTAACAAGTTGTAATGATGACTTCATCTGTATCATTTGACCTTGAATATATAAGCTTTTTTTTTATTTTTTTTTATGCCTTAAAGAATTACACAACACACCATAAGGAATGACTAAAAACAAGTAAATACAAATTTACCATTTTATTACACCAAAATCTCACATCATTAGTCAATTTCTCTTAGCGTTAGCAAGACTTATATGACTCAAAGTAATTTCATCATTTACTTTTTTAAATTTTCTTTTAAAATTTAAAAATGATAGATTATAAAAAAGGATTTAAAAATAATTAAGAATTAAAAAAAAAAAAAAAGATCTCCACTATTCATCACATGTTAAACTGTGAGATTCATTTAAAAAATAAAAGTTAAAAAAAAAAATTGTTAAAAAACAAAAAGTTTAGAAAATATAAAAGCATGAAAAAAAATATTTTTTTGAATTTTTTTTTTAAAAAGAGAGATATCTACTGTCTATCATATGATGGACGGTGGAGATCAACTGATAAAAAAAAAAACAATTGAAAACAAAAATCCAACAAAAAACAAAAGATACAAACCATTCAGAGGTGGATCTCCAGATCCATCTCTAAATTCCTCTCTTCATTGTCGATTACGACGATAGAGCTATGGGTCTTCATCACCGACATTTGTCTTTAGTAATGGAAACCTATCTTCATCATGTCCATTTCGCAACCATCAAACCATTTGACCATTGTCTTCATCGCACGACCATCAAACCATCGTGAGACATATCTCAATCGTCTTTTTTAACTAGGTCGATGAACGTAGATGAAGAAATGTTCATAATTTGGGTTGATAAACTTAGATAAACTTCATCTAAGTTCATCAACCTAAATGAAGAATCAACTTTATTTAAAAAACAAAAAAAACAAAAAACAAGTTATAATATGGGTTTTGTTGCTGATTTGTTGTTATTGGTTTTGAAATTGCTAGTTTGTTATTGGTTTGTTGCTGATTTGTTGTTGTTGAGTTTAAACCTTAGAATTGGTTTAAAATTTTTAAGTTTGAAGTTGAAGTTGAAGCTTAGATTAGGGCTGGTGATTGTGTTTGTTGTTAGTACTGATTTGATTTATTAATGAAGAACGAAAAGGAAGAACATTAGTTGTTCTTTGATCTAAAAGAGGATCTGGTTTTTTAAACTGATCTTCAAGTCGAAGAAGTTGAAGATTTTCAATCTCGTTGCTTTTTTTTTTTTCAATAATTTTTTTAATTTTTATTTTCCGTTTGGTTTTAAGCATACCTTGAGAGGGTGTTATGGAATTCTTTTTTTTTTGTTAATAAAAGAACAACCCTAGATATTCTCACACTCACACATTTGTTATTTGTTTTAAATTTTATAGATCCTTATTTTAACTAAGTAGCTAACAGAACTTAATATTTAATATACTTTGTTATATTTTTTGAGATATTTAATTTAAATATTAAATGGGTTTAATATTACCATTATTGACGTCGAACCCATGTATATGACTAATAAACACCGCACACATGCAAGACACAACCCCCACGCATACACACATAAGTAAAGATATGCTAAACTTTTAATAAGATACAAAAAGCCACCACTTAAAGAAAATCAGTAGACTCACCACCAAGCAAGTCCAAAAGAAATACATGAATTCATCCTCGAGAACTAAATAAAGATACATAACCAATAGAAAAACTCACCACTCAATAAAAATCTACCAGAAAAATATAGAGTCCTTTGGAATCATCAAAGATATTATTTTTCATTCAAAATAGCAACATAATTATTAATTGTTTTTGTAAACTTACAAGAGATTTTAATATTTATAGTCTAGCTTTGGAACAACCATCCAAGTATAGAAAACATAAAAAATAAATGTAAACATTTGAAAACAAGAAGTAATAAAAACATAGATAACTAATATTCTTAAATTGCAAGAAAAACTCTTCAAATCTCACAATTTATTAAATACTAATCAGCAGAACTTAATCAGTCATAACTTCCTTTTGGATCCTTCAATTAACATGCTTCAAAATATAAAAATGAAGTTAACACTTTGATCTTTCTAATGACCTATGATACATTTCATAACTTATTTGTAATTAAAAGTTATAAAGTCCTAAAGTCATCCCTCATATAGAATTTATTGCTCAACAAACCATAGTGAGAATTTGGAACATTTTTGCTCCTTAGTTCAAATTTCAAGTATTTGAATACTCCTATGTTAATCTCTTCGGGTAGAAAAAGACTCATCCTCGAGTTTGAACTGCTAGCACCACTATAATAAGGAGATAGATCAACAATATTGAATGTTATAGAGACTACAATAACTGTCAAGGAACTCAATCTTGTATGCATCCAGTGGCGGACCCAGAAAACTTATTCAGGGGGGGCACATAAATAAAATAATAAAAATATCAAAAATTAATAATATACTAAATGTGTAATGTTTTTATGTAAAACAATATTCAATAACATTATATAGTTTAAATAAAATAAAACATACATTATATTTAGACAAAACAAATAGTAATAATGAAATCATTAAAATAAATAAAAAAGAAAAAAATAAATTATATAAAATTATAATCTTCCTCAACGAGACTTCATATCTTGAAATCGTTTCATGATAACTTTTTTATCAATTTTGTCAAAAATATCTTTCTCCACATACGCAAGCAAGCTATCATTTAACCATTGATCTCTAATTCGATTACGTAATTCAGTCTTCACAATATTCATAGCAGAAAATACTATTTCAACGGTAGCAGTTGTCACAGGTAGTAATAATGCCAATGTCAAGAGCAAGTAAACTAATGAGAAAACCTTATCTTGTTTTTTCTCAACCATCTTTTGTGCCAAATCTGTAAGACCATTTAATTCTGAAAATTCAATATTAGAGCGCATAACTGCAATATAATTCTCAAGTTGATCTTCAAGTGCCAAAAGTTCAGTAGAGGAGAAGTCTTTTGGATAAAACTGAGCAAGTTGAATCAGTTTTTGTTTGTCAAATGCACGAAATTGATCTCTTGGACTAAGACATGCAACACAAAGAAGCAACTCAGTATTTGTCTCCAGAAACCGATTATTTAGTTCTTGAAGTTGCAAATCTAACACAGCATAAAACAAGTCTACCCGATAATGATGTATATTATTTATCTCCTGAGTTTTACGCCTTGATCTCCCTTGAGGCCTAAACAAATCATCCATGTTAACAACTTGGATTTTATGTTTTTCACAAAAAGTGAAAACCTGCTTCAAGAAAGAATCTCATCCATTTTCTCTCATTGTCTGAAATCGTTCTTTACATGCTTTTACTAAGATCATGGCATTGACAATATCTTGATCTTTTTTTTGTAAAACAAGTGACAACTCATGTGTAACTCCCAATATTGTTCTCATCAAATGAAGATTAAAAATAAAATCAAATGTTTCTATTGCATCCAATAAAAGCTTTGATTCATATTTTTGCTCCTGATTCGATCCATCATCTACTAACATATCAAGTACCTTTACAATAGAAGAGAACATGGAAATTATTCTGATTATAGTATTGTAATGTGAGCCCTAACATGTATCACTTGGTCTCTTAAGACTAGTTTCTTGATTTAAACCTCGTCCACTTGAAAGCTCATCATTCTCTAATGCTTCAAAGACTTTAGCTGCTTGTTTTTCTCGAAGAATATCGCAACGTTTAGCAGATGCTCTAATAATATTTACCACCTGAGTAATCCAATAAAAAATATCAGTAATATCTATATGACTTTTTGCCACAGCAACAAGAGCTAATTGAAGTTGATGGGCAAAACAATGCACATAAAAGGCACTTTTATTCTCTTTTAAAATAAGTGTTTTAAGTCCATTAAATTCACCTCACATATTACTTGCTCCGTCATAACCTTGTCCTCGTAATCTAGAAATACTTAATCCATATCTAGAAAAAAAAGAATCAATAGTCGTTTTAAGTGAGAGTGCAGAAGTATCAGTAACATGCTCAATGCCAACAAAACGCTCAATTACATTACCATTCTTGTCCACATATCTCAATACAATAGTCATCTGCTCTTTCGAAGATATATCATGAGATTCATCCACAATAAGTGAAAACAATGAATTGTCAATATCTCTAATAATTGCATTAATAATTTCACTTGAAATAGCACTTACTATATCCTTCTGAATCTTAGGTACCGTCATTTTTAAGTTTTCAGGAGCACTTTTGAGTGTCACAGCTTTTACGTTCTCATTTTGAGCACATAGCCAATGTAAAAGTTCAAGAAAATTGCCTTTATTACTAGAATTTTCTGATTCATCGTGTCCTCGAAATGGAAGTCCCTGCCGTAAAAGAAAACAACTACAATCAATTGAAACACGTAAGGGAGTTCGATACTCAATTCGAGCTTGATCTGACTGTTTGTTTATAGTTGACTCAATATGTTGATTCTGATTTAATAAATCTTCACATTTGCTCCAAGCATCTTTATGAGCACTACTTTTAGCATGCTGTCTTAACGAATCTATCTTTTTCCAATTTGTAAACCCTTCACTAACAAAAGAGTCACCACCCGCTTGTTTTGTAATATCTGGTTTGAAAAGATAACAACTTAAACAATATGCTACATCTTTTGCTATACTGTACTCTAACCAAGTCGAATATTCAGTAAACCAAACAATGTTAAATCCCCTAGACTTTTGTCCAAAAGGTTTCATAGGAAAATTGTGTTCTCGAGGTTGACAAGGACCTTTTAGCAAATAGGCTCTTCGAACTTGGTCACGGACATTAGGATCATAATCTCATATTTTAGTTCGAAGCCTTGGATCAGCAGAAAAATCTGAAAAATTGACTTCAACACAATTTTTCTTTGAAGAAGATGATTCCAACTCAAGTGATGATTTTCTTTTCATATATCTCTCCATAACTATTTCATAACAAATAAAAACATAATAAATTTTTTAAAATAATAATAATAATAATTTATTGATTCTAAATAAAATAAAGCTATATTGATTACATATATATATATATAATTGAATCATGACAATACATTATACATGAATAATTTTAATGTAATAATTTAAAGTTTAAGATTTTAGGGTTTATTGATAAGATATATATTAAATTTAAATTATTAAAGAATAAATAAATTAAAAAAGTAATTAATTTAGGAGACTAACCTGATAAGTTACAAGACGTCAAAGTGAAAATAAAGAGATGCCAGATGAAGATAAGGAGAAAAAGAAAAAAAAAAAGTAATTCGCTAAAATTATAAATTGTCAATGTAAATAGTATTTATATAGAAGAGAATTAAAAGAATAAAATTGAAAAAGAAAATATTAATTAATTAGAAGTAGGAAAAATGTTAGAAGTAGGAAAACTAATTCTAATAGGAATAAGAAATAGGAAAACAAGTTAATCCCATTAGAAATAGGAAAAATAAATAATTGAATAAGAAATTAATAAATAATTAAAAAAACAAAAAAAAAAGTTATTACGCTGACTGCAACAGTGAACATATGCACTGTTGCAGTGCATCGCATATCAGCTTTTATTCTTTTTTTTTTGTTTTTGTTTTTTGCCTTTTTGGAACTATGCAGTATTTTAATTTTTTTTTTTTTAAATTTCAGAGTGGGCACGTGCCCCCCGGCCCCACAGTGGGTCCGCCGCTGTATGCATCATTTCTAATACATTAAAGCATGTTGAATGGACCACCAGCTCTTGACTTCAACTTTCCATACTTTCTAGGAGGGAATCGATCTTTGCGAAAATGAACCCACACCAAATCACCTTTCTTGAAATACATGAATTCACCTTCTAGAACTAAATAAGGATACATAACTAATGGAGAAACTCACCACTTAATAAAAATCCACCAAAAAAATATAGAGTCTTTTGGAATTATCAAAGAGAATATTTTTCATTCAAAATAGCAACATAATTGTTAATTATTTTTTTAGGCTTACCAGAGATTATAATATTTATAGTCTAGCTTTGGAAACATTTTCAAATATAGGAAACATAAAAATAAATGTAAACATATGAAAATAAGAAGTAATAAAAACTTAGATAACTAAGATCCTTAAAATGCAACAAAAACTCTTCAAATCTCGCAATTTATTAAATACAGATAGCATAACTTAATCAATTATAACTTCTTCTTGGATCCTTCAATTAACGTGCTTCAAAAGTATAAAAATGAAGTTAACACTTTGATATTTCTAATGACCTATGGTACGTCTCACAATTTCTTTACAATTAAAAGTTATGAAGTCCAAAATCATCCTTCATACAGAATCTACTGCTTAACAAACTATAGTGAGAATTTGGAACCTCTTTGCTCGGTCCAAATTAAAGTATTTGAATACTCATATGTTAATCTCCTTGGTTGAAAAAGACTCATCCCCGAGTTTGAACTACTCCACCATAATAAGGAGATAGATCAGCAATATTAAATGTCGTAGAAACTCCAATAAGTGTCAGGGAACTCAACCTTGTATGCATCATTTCTAATACATTAAAGTACGTTGAATGGACCATTAGCTCTTGGCTTCAACTTTCCATACTTTCTAGGAAGGAATTGATCTTTGCGAAGATGAACTTACACCAAATCACCTTCCTTGAATTTAGCATGTTAGTGATGTTTGTTTACTATTTTCTTATGCTTTTTATTTTTCTTCAAAATCTTCTTTCGATCTTGTTCATGCAATTTTTTGATATCTCTAACCTTCTCCTTAGATTTACCACTGAAATAATTGTTAGTAGCAAGTGGAACCAAATCCAAAGGACTGATAGGATTCACCATAAACCACTTAAAATGGACTTTGATTTGTGTTTTGACCTGTAAAGCGATTGCAATCAAATTATATTTAAAGCAAAATATGGTCCCATTACCAAAATATTCTTCCTACACAACATCTCAAAAGATTTCCCAAGCTTCAGTTGACAACTTTAGTTTGTCCATCAGTTTGTAGATGATGAAATAAACTGAAATTAAGACTTATGTCAAGCTTCCTCTAAAGTATGGTCCAAAAGTGACTCAAAAACTTCAGATCTCGATCTAAAACAATGATTTTAAGAATGTCATGCAACTTCATAATATCTTTGAAGTACAAGTCTGAAATGTTAAAAGCATCATTAGTCTTGTTGCAAAGAATAAACTGAGTCATTTTTAAAAATCTATCAACCACCGCCATAGTAAAGTCTTTGTTTCATAGTTCTTGACAAACCTATAACAAAGTCTAACCTAATATCTTTCCATTGAGCATGAGCTACTGGAAGTCGTGTATACAAACTATGTTTTGATCATGACTTTTTGCACATGACAAATTCTACATTGTTCCATATACCTTACAACATCTTTCAACATCTTACACTAATAAAACTTTCCTTTCACGAGTGTTTTATCTCTTCTAAAGTGACCACCTAACCCACTGTCATGAGCCTCCATGATTATAGAATGTCAAAGAAAATATTAAGGCATATATAAACAATTAGCCTTAAAAAGATAACCATAATGTAACAAGCACTTATCAAAAGGACCATTTCACATACATTTTGAAAACTATCGAAATAATGATCATCTTCATGCAACTCTTTTAAAATCTCAAAGCCTATAAATTTTACTTGCAATATGGACAGCGAGGAATGTTTTTAACTTAAGCATCAACCACCACATTCTAAACTTCTGATTTATGTTTGATAATAAAGTTATAAACTTGAAAAAACTCCACCTATACTGTATATCTTTTATTGAGCTTGTGTTGAGTGTTAATAAACTTCAATGCTTCATGATCTGAATAAAGAACAAAAGGCTTGACAAGAAGATATTGACTCCAATTATTCAAAGCTCGATAAATGACATGGAACTCCTTGTCATAAGTAGAGTATTTTCTATGAGAACCATTCAACTTCTCACTAAAGAATGCTATTGGTTTACCATCTTGGCTTAGGACAACACCAATACCTGAGTTAGAAGTATATCACTCAACTTCAAACACGTTTGAAAGACTAAGAAATGAAAGAATTAGAACTTTTATTACTTTCTTTTTACTGAGCTAAAAGCTCTTAGCTTCATCCATTCACTTGAACCTAACACTTTTGTAACGCCCCGATTTTTATTTTCATACTATTAGTATTCGTTGATTTAATAATTAATTTCAATAAATGGAAATAAATTAGAATTTAATGAAATTCGCGCAATCGTAAAATATTTCGATCAAATGAAGAAATTTCTATTTTTTTGTGAAAAAGTATTAAAATAAATTTAATTTTTGGATATGGATAAGAATGAAAAAGTTAGTGGAAGTGTGAGCTATCAAGTTGGACCAATTGAATGTTAGCATATGTTATGTGGGGTCAAAATGTAAATAAAAGAAAATTGGAATTAAGAAATTAAGAAAAGTTGGTGATTATACATAGTGAAAGTTGTTTGAAATATTTTTTTTCATTTCTTTCTCCTTTCTGCCGATTTCTCCCTCCTCCCATTGTCGTCTCTTCTTCTTCATTTTTCCTTCAATTTTCTTCAAATTTTAATTACCAAATTATTTCTAAATCCTGTTCTTTTCATTTTCTTACCCATCTAAACCTTTGATTTCATTCAAAGCCCACCAAAACTTTAAGTGGAATTTTGCTAGAAAGAGGTCAACCAAGGTATGTGGAAGTAGGTTTTGATTTTTATAATGGATTTTGGTTAGAAATATCATAAATGCATCAATGAGCATGCATATGAAGTCACTTTTGCATTTGAATTTGTTGTTTTGAGTTTTATGTTGAATTTTGCTCTCTTGAAACCCAAAGTGAGGGTTTGGTGTGTAAGGGCTTAAAGAAAGTTAAGGAGATATAATAATATCTCCTTGAGGGTGTGAAAAAGCTTCTAGCAAACGCAAAAATGTTAGTGTACATTTGTTGTTAAAAATTTGGTTTTATTAGTATTAATGTTAATTTGAAAATTCTTTGGAATTTTGTGATTTTGTTTAATTGATGTATTAACTATATACGGGTGTTAATTATATGTCATTTGAATGTTTTTGGAATGGTTTAAATTATTGAAAAACCAAGTTGAACACAATTTCGAAAATAAAACCCCCTAGGCCAAATTTGGGCTAGAAATGAATCTAAAGATATTTTCGTCATTTTAATCTTATTTACTTGATATTTCAATGATGTTTGAGTGATTTTTGTGATGAAATAATGGTTGGAACAAAAATTTTAAAAATTTACACCCATAGGTCGAATGGTGATCATGGACTAGATTAGGAATATTTTTATCATTTTGCTTATATTTATGCATTAATTATATAATGTTTTAATAATATGTGTGATGGACTGAAGTTTTGAAATGAAAACTTTGAAAATTTCTTCTTTAGAGCTAAACGAAAAATAAAAGAAAATATATATGGTTTTATTGAAGTGTGACATGAAAACTAAGGGTAAAATTGTTATTTGCAATAGCCTAGTGTGATGTCTCGAAGAAATAACGAAAACGAATTCAAAAATGTGTTAAAAAGTTTACACAATAAAAGTTTCGTTAAAAATTGAAAGTTTCATAATTTTGAAAATTTTAAAAGGTCTGCGTAAAACTAGTTACCAATAGGTGGAGATTGATAGTTGGCTAGCTAATAGAGTGATTATCAGCAGTATTACGCCGTTATGCTTAAATACCGATGTCGAATAACGGACCCTGAGAGGCACCGAGTACTTGGTCCAGAAATATAAAAATTTTATGAAAAATGCTCCGACGGGGAGGCACCGTATGTCCGATACCGGGAAAACCTATTGCTAATCCACGGTATTACATTATATTTTACCAAGGGCTCTAAGAAAAGTAAAAAGAGCAATTTTGAAAGGATAATATTGTAAATGTGCTTAATAAATGATTTCGAAAAAGTTTATGTGATTGAAGTTTATATTGAATAATGTCTGATATATGTGTTTTTTGAAAAACTAATCGTTTTTGTATTTCGTTTGATTTTATTATTGTAAATCTGAAATTGAATTTGATTTCGATATTTTAAGTGTACACTCACTAAATAGAAATACTTAACACGTTGGATTTACCGCGTGCAGGTAGTTGAGTTGGCTTTGTCACTGAGATGAAGACGAAGCCCCTGCAGATACTTCACGAGTCACATCCGATATAAATTTTTGATAATATTCACTTTTGTATTATATGTGTATAACTGTATGGGCATCATCATGTGTGCGTGTAATTTTCTAAATTTAAAAGTTTGTAAAGTACAATTTGTATTAAAATCTAAAATATTTGTAAATTATGTATATTATTTGATAAGTATGTAGTGTGAAGTTTTATGGTTGTGAACTTTGAATTTTAAATAAAGATTTATTATAATTGTTTATGTGTTGAAGTGATTTGGAAACGGATGAGAGGTTTGAAACAGAAGTTGGGAATTTAATTGTCTTTAGAAGTGTTATTGTTTTTTCCTGTAGGTTTATAAATTTGGGTTTTCTAAAAACAGGAGAAACTCTGTTGGATTTTTCGAAAACTAAAATGTTTTAAATTATTATAAGCATTTTAAATAAACAAATTTTAATAAACTAATTCAAATAAAGCTTTTGTTTTAAGATGTTTAATAAATAAATTTTGTAAACGATTTAAATAGATTTCAGTAAGAAAGGTAACGTCCCTCACCTCAATCCTCGTACTGACGGGGAAGTCGGATGGAGAGGTGTTACATCTTTCAAGCTTTTAGCGATTGGCGTAACAATAGAATTGAACCCCTTGATAAAATGCCGACAAATTGAAGCAAGCCCATAGAAGCTTTGGATGCCACGGAGTGTCATCAATTTTAACTAGTTTAGAATTGCTTCCACCGCACTAGGATCCATCTCAACTCCATCTTTGGAGACAACATAGCCTAAAAAAAATAAGGCTATTAATCAAAAAACTTGTACTTCTTCAAATTTGCATAAACCTTTTGCTTATCAATATGCCAAAGATCATTTGAGTGTTCTCATTCATTTTTGTTGTATACAAGAATGTCATCAAAATAAGCAACAATAAATTGCCCAATACAATGTTTAAGAATATGATTCACGAAACACATAAAAGTATTAAAAGCATTAGAGAGACCAATTGGTATAACCATCCACTCGTAGAGACTATCCTTTGTTTTAAAGGTTGTCTTCCACTCATCCCCACTTCTCATTTTAATCTAATGGTAAGCACTTGATAGATCAATCTCTGCAAAGATAGTAGCACCATGTAGTTGATCAAGTAGATCATCAAGTCATGGAATAGGGAAACGATAATCAACCTTGATTTTGTTCATCACTCTACTATCAATATACATATGCCGAGAACCATCTTTCCTTGGAACCAAAAGGCCTAGAACAATTTGCTTTAGTCAAAAGCTCGTTAACTTCTTGTTACAACTCCTACTACAAAGAATCTTGCTCAAACATTCATCACCAAAGCTTAACTCTATGTCATCAAATGGTTTTAATGACATCAAAGAAAATGTCTACATCTCGTCGTCCTAGCCCCATCGTTAAAAAGTATGGGTGATGTTTGAATGTTTATGTTTCCAAAAGGCTACATTTGGTTACACAAGTATTAAGTCACTATAATTCTCAAAAGAGTTGAATCTGTTACTTGTAGCAACATTTTTAGCAATACTTTAGATATATCACAAAAAGAAAATTAATTAATTTATTAATTTTTAAATATATATTTGAAGTAATTTTGTATAATGTTTTTTGAGAAAATAAGACTTTCATTAACAACAACAGCCCCGAACAGGGGCAACAGCAGCATCAGACAACGGTACATCAGCATTGGCAAGCTGAAGCAACCAATCTAGAAAAGAATGTTTCCAAACAGTAGGACAATTATACCCAAGAGCCCATTTAGCTAAACCATGAGCCACTTGATTTCCCTCCCTGTACACAAAACTCATGGGACCCATATTATTTACACGCATAAGCTGCTTAATGTCATGAACAACATTCCCAATGTCGAGCCTGGACACATCAACCCCGTTACACAGCTTAACCACCCTTAGTGCATCAGCTTCAACACACAGGGGAACAAGAGAATTCTCAGCTGCCAGTAACAGCCCCTGCCTGATAGCTATTGCTTCAGCAATTTCTACATTTGAACAATACTTGAACACGAAAGCAGCAGCCAGCTTAACAGTTCCGAGGTGATCCCGGACAACAATACCAGCCCCTACCTTTTTCTTTGGCTTGAACAGGGCTGTATCAGAGTTGACTTTGAAGTGACCAAGATGAGGGGGAGACCATCCCTGAGCCGTGCGCACAGATCTGGGAATAGAAGACTCGGTGGACTTAGCTGGATGAAAGTCCAATAATAGAAGGCCCGCTTTATTCCAGCAATCATCATTGAGAGGGACATTTCCACCATGATACAAAGTATTTCGGTAATACCAGACGAACCAGGCTGCGACAACAAAATGCTCCACAAAAGCGCTGCCCATGACTGAGAAAAGGTAAGCAAGCCTGTCCAAAAAGTTATGACACAATAGTGCACAAAAGGAACTATCATGTCGCAGAGGGCAAGATCGCCAGAAGGAATCCACAAGCTTACAATTCCAGAGAGCATGGTCCACAGACTCCAGCTCACTCCCACAGCGCAGACAGTAGCCATGATCCACAATCTTTCTTTTCCAAAGGAGGGCTCTAGTAGGGAGGATTTGTTTACAAGCTCACCAGCAAAAGACCTTTATTTTTGAGGGCAGATTCAAAGACCACAACTCCTTCCATACTGAAGAAGGGCTGTTGGAGCTAGAAGCAAGGAGAGGAGACAGGTATTGCACAGCAATTTTATAAGCACTCTTCATCGAAAAAGCCCCTAACTTATCATAATGCCAAAGCACATCATC
Organism: Dimocarpus longan; assembly: GCA_022984855.1. NCBI lineage: Eukaryota > Viridiplantae > Streptophyta > Magnoliopsida > Sapindales > Sapindaceae > Dimocarpus > Dimocarpus longan. The sequence goes on from CM041026.1 coordinate 5,495,536, forward strand.
ATCCAAATGAGAAGTGCTAAGAGGGATAGATAGAATACACTCAGCATCTTCCGGAAGGAAATACCTCTGAACCTTCTCAACATCCCACTTACCCGGATCCTTGAGGAGGAAAGAGACGGTAGTTCCGTCAGGAAGAAGCCTCGGTGAGAGAATTTTAAAAGTAGATGGACGAGGAACCTATTGGTCTGCATAAATGTCAATGGTATTACCCATTCCTACTCTCCATCTAACACCTTTCCGCAGCAGGTCTCTGCCCCAGAGTATGCTGCGCCAAGCTAAGGAAGGGTGACTGCCAACCACACACGATAAAAAGGACAAATGCGGGAAATATCTGACCTTAAGAACCTTAGAAGCAAGAGAATCAGGAGAATTAAGAATGCGCCAACCCTGCTTAGCTAGTAAAGATTGGTTAAAAGCAGCCAGATCTCTGAAACCCATCCCACCATTTTCCTTTGGCCAACACATCTGCCTCCAAGAAATCCAGTAAGCCTTCCTCCGCTCTTTTGACCCACCCCACCAGAAGTTTGAGCACATACTATGGATATCTGAACAGAGAGAGAGAGGCAGTTTGAAACAACTCATAGCATAAGAAGGGATAGCTTGGGTTACTGCCTTGATCAATACTTCCCGCCCGCCACCAGAAAATAGCTTGTGTTTCCATCCCTGGAGTTTGCTCCAAACCCGATCTCTGATACTGCCAAACAGCTGGGATTTGTTACGGGCTGAGGATGCTGGGAGGCCTAAATAAGAGCTATGACAGGAGACAGGGGTCATCTGGAGAAGCTCGATAATCTAGCGCCTATGGGTACTAGTGACGCAAGGGCTGAAAGTAATAGCTGATTTGGTGAAGTTAACGGCCTGCCCTGAAGCCTTTTCATATTTACACAGAATTTGATACAACACGTAAGCCTCTTCCAAGGAACCTCGAGCAAAAACCAAGCTGTCATTAGCGAATAAAAGATGGGAAATCACCGGAGCTGTTCTAGTAATTTTGTATAATGTTAACATTATGTATTTAGCAACACATGATAGAGTAACTAAATGTAAATTATTAATATTATTAATTTATAAATAATTATATAATATTAAGTGAATTGATATTTTCAAAAACACATAAATCACATTTAGTTACACAATTCAAATATGTCACAACAAAATTTTGTTTGATAATATTTAATTATTTTACTGTTTCATCCAGAATTATTTTTTAATTTAATATCACCATATATCAAATTTATACATATTTTTGTAATGTCATGATATTTTATTAAATAACATCTAAAATTGATTTGAATATCACATAGAATACCAATTACAATTATTAAAAAATTAAAATACCATAAAATACAACTTGTTTACAAATCACACAAAAGTATGTGTAAATTAAGTTCACCATTAAAATTCACTAAATATTTCATGAATTAATCTTCAAAAAAAATTATTGAAAAAAATTAATAAAAGTATCTAGGTTGTTTAAGTGAGGATTGACTAATACTATTCATTTATCTTAAACTTCCTTCAATTTCATATACATTCATTCTTCATCGTTCCATTATTCTCGATTACGAATAAAGTAGCTGAAAATCTACCTACAATTGTCAACAATTCTGATTCAACACCTTTGCTTTAACAATTATTCACATTCATGTAAAAGCTTATGTACAAGATTGAAGACGTTTATTTTTTATTTTTTGTTAAAACAATTGAGATACAGTTTAACAATGCAAAAATGACTTAAAATTATATATATGCCACATAGCTTGAAAAGAAAAATTAAAGCACATACTCAGTAAAAATTAAATACCAAATCTAGCTCGCACACATTGCTGAAAAATGATCCGATATCTCCACAAATAAGTGGATGCACTCCAAATACACCAATTCATTGTCCATTATGTCAACACACAACGACGAAAACAAGCTAGCGTGGCGTCTGTAGTTCACCGTGTGTATTCGAAACTGCAACATTATTAAACAATTAAACTACAACAGACCCACACAAACAAACACACCATTAGGCAACCCACATTTTTAATTAGAATCATTATTAAAAGATATAAAAACTAGTTTTTTAGTTTCAACAGAGCTAATAGAAACATCAAACCTATAAGTTGTGATGGCGTCCAACAAGTCACTAGGGAAGCACAATCATAAATTCACTATAAAGTGTATATATATATATGTATATATATGTATAAATCTTTACAAAAATAAACTAAATAAAAACATTCTATAAATGATCAACCCGACAATCCTATAAAAACACCTAACGGGAAAGGTATGTCGCTTTCAATAGAAACTAAACTTCATAAAACAGGCATGCATATTTATCGCAAATGGGTTATACTCAACTAGCTAGCTAAATCTCAAGTTCAAACTTCCAGAACCCCTTCCATGAACCTCAATGCCCCAAATAATTTTTATTTAGTTCATGCAGAGCCCCAAATAATTTTTATTTAGTTCATGCAGAGAATCTTATGAACTATTATATAAATATAAATATAAATAAAAAGGTTATCTAGATATATAAGAACATGTTAGAACGAAACAAAATTAACCAAAAATTGCATGAAAATCAAATTTAGCTAACTTTAATTATTTGTTTATGATGGAATCAACATCATAATTAGCTCATTCTTAAAAGAATTATACATATTATCTTAATATCCTAATAAATAGAAATAGTCAAATTTTAATTTTCTCTGAAAGTAAACGTAAAATGACAAATATACCAGCATTTTACCAAGGCATAAATATATCTGTCGTCATTGATCTACATAATTTCTTCATTATCATTGTTATAATTGATTAATGTTTCACCTTCTTCATCAACATCGTCAATTGAATCATTATTATTATTACTTCTAATTGTTGGGTTAGAGAGCTCAATGCTTGAATCTAATATCTCTGCCTCAATATCTTGCCTATGAAATTGATGATCTTCTAAATCTTCTTCTTCAACATTGATAGGAGTATTATTAGTAATGATTTAGGCCTCCAATTCTTCATCTTTGTTATTATTCTGGAGTGGATTTTACGTGTTTTTAAGTATTTTACAGGAAATAAAATTGAAAATAGTGTACACGCAAAAAAACTGAAGGCTTAGACCAAGAACAAGGCAAAAAAGTGGCGAGAATGTCATTGAGCAAGCATTCACTGTCGAAGGAATTGCAAGGTCCCCCACAAAACAACCCATCTCACACAACAACTAGGCCCCATGTAGCTCTTGCACACCATCAATCATCAACCAACAGAGCCAAGCATCACATAACAGCATGCACAACACAATCCAGCCCATGTCTAAGCTGCCATGCACGGTTCTTCACTGCCCAACGCCCAAACCAGCCTGCATTGCATCGCACGAACTCATTAGTGGCTTATGGTGACCCATCATGTCGCAATGACTTCATCTACCATTTTATAAAAATGCAATAAACATATATTTATTCACATTAAGCTAAAATAATAGTTAAAAGAAAAAATACTAACTATATGGATTGCTTTCATGTTGTAAAACTATTTAGCAAACTATTTTTGATGTCTTCCATTCAAATTCATATTGCTTTCCCTATGTAATTCCTTTTAAGTGTTTGCTACACATAAAAAAGGACATTAATAATTTACCACAATTGAAAATCTTAACTAGTTTTAAAATGAAAAGATGATACTTACTCTTTATATGGTCTCAATTCTTTACGGTTATTCAAAACATATCAATGAGTTATATCGATATCTTGTTATGAATATTGTCAAAATTTATTTTACCAAATAGGCAGACTTTTGTAGAAAAAATAGGCATTTGTTTAGCATGTTGACTTGAGCGAGATCTACCTTCATTCTACTCATTACGATTAAACTCTATTTCAACTCTACGAAGATATATAGAGCAAAACTTTAACAATTCACGCACAATATAACCCTTAGCAATTGAACCTTCTAGACGAGCTTTGTTTTTCACAAAGCGTTTAAGTTTTCCCAAGTTCAAGTAGCTAATTTTATATGTCAGAATGAAATTAATATTGATTAAAAATTAAATTACAAACACATCTTTCAATTTGGTACATCCAACTATAACTAACTGATCCAATGAGTATTGTTTCATATGACAAGTGAACAACCAAATGAACCAAAACATCAAAAAATGCAGGAGGTTCTCCAAATTTTGGACATTTAAAGTCTTTGCACATATCTCTTGAAACAAATTAGATAGTTTGATTATAGTCGTACATATATCCTTACGCATACAAGCATGAATGCCAACTGGTATAAGTCTTTGCAATAAAACATAACAATCATGACTATTCAATCATAATATTTTGCCTTCATTGACATTGGCACATCTTGAGATGTTAAAAAAGCAAAGCAATCAGGAAACTTCACCGATTTGAGAAACTTGCTTTCATTTGGCGTTAATGTATAACATACTTGTAAGTGCAATTCATGTCTGATATTCATGTCAACTAAATCTAAATGAGCTTTCTTAGTGTCTTTTGTCTTCCCCTCTATATTAAATAACGTGTCTAAATGTTATCACATATATTTTTATCTATATGCATAACATCAAACTTATGTCTTATTTTTAGAGTATAATAATATGGTAATTGAAAGAAGATATTCATTTTTTCCTAATTCAACTCATTAGTTGTACGTTTTCTTTGTCTATCTAGATTGCTAGAATGTTTTCTGAACTTGTCATTTCTAAGATATTGTAGTCATTGTACAATGTCATCTCCATTGCACATTTTAGGGGCCTCTATATATTCAACATCACCATTATTTTTTCTACTATTTGGTCATAGATGATTTACAGAAAAAACCGAGGATGACTCATGTAACTAATTTTACTTCTCAAACTCCTTGATGTTGTATCTTCATTACAAACGGGGCATGCCATTTACTCTTTTGTACTCCAACTACACAAATCACCGTAAACAGGAAAACCATTTATAACCCATAAAATAGTAGTATGCAATTGAAAATTTTGTCCACTCGAAACATCATAAGTTTTCATACCAACATTCTATAACTCATTAAGTTCATCAACTAATGGTTGCAAATAAACATCAATATCTTTTCTAGGGCATTGTTTTCTTGGTATTAACAATGACATCATTGTGAACGGCTCTTTCATACACTTCTAGCAAATTATATGGAATAAACATCACAGGCCACACACTATAAGCATTTTTCATGTATCCAAAAAGATTAAACCCATTGAAAGCAAGTTCTAATCTTACAAATTTAGGATCTTGTGTAAACCAATTATGGTTTTTATCAAAATCTTTTCATACTTCAGCATCAAATGGATGTCTTAAAATGCCCTTCGTATTAATATGTCTCTCTTTATGTCATCTCATATCAAGAGTAGTATATTTTGACATAAATAATCTTTGCAACCTTGGCTTTAAAAGAAAATGACAAACGATTTTTTGAGGAATCTTTTTACTCTTCCTAACATTCTTTTGAATCTAGGTTCATCATATGTTGGACACTCATCTTTATCTGCATGTTTCTTCTAAAACAAAACACAATCATATTTGCATACATGTATTACTTCATACCCTAACTCCAAATCTTACTATTCCTTTTTGCCTCATAATAAGATGTTGATATACTGTTACCATATGGCAATACCTCATTCAACAATTGAAGCAACAAATCAAATGATATGTTGCTCCAATGATTCAATACCTCAATATGCATAACCTTTACTAACAGATTTAATGATGAAAATTTTGTGCAACCTGGATACAATTACTATTGAACATAATGTAACAATCCATCAAAAGTTTTCTCAACATCCCTTTGTTGCACATGATCAATTTCAACAGCCCCATCATAGTCATCTATTTGTCCACTATTGATAACAATATGTCTCCCCAAGTTATGTAACATCTCTACTAATTCACCACCACCTTCCACTTCATTATAATATTTGGTATTCGTAGTCGACAAATGTTCAGAAAAATATTCGTCTTCACCATAGAACGCCCATCTCTTATAATTTTGTGAACTGCCATATTTATATAAATCTGCTTTGACACCATCTATTATTTTGAAAATAATATTCTAACAATTTCGACATGGATATCTTGTCTTCCCTTCTTCATTTAAATAATATTAATCACATCGAGAAATGAATTGACACCTTCCATATATGGCTTAAATAATCTTTTTGAAAGATTCATCCAATTTTTATCCATGTCTAATTCCTGCTTATATAAATTGAAAGTGTATATTATTATTATTAAACCTAAAAAGTGAATGCAATAGAATTAGTAATACAAAACAAAATTATAGACAATTAATTTCAATTTTAAGTAGTTTAGTAATTTTAATAATCAGTGTACTTTCTTTTCTTATTAATTGCTTTATAAGTTATGGTTGATTATATATTCCATGGTCAAATACAAGACTTGGAAAACAAAAAAGCTAGATAATAAATTAACATTATATTGATGATGATGATAATAATAAAACAATGACATACATAACAAAGAAAATCATTTATGATTTGTAGAAACAAGAATGATGAGAAGTAGATGAGGAAAAAAGGAAAAGTCAATACCTTTGAAGGCAAGGATAAACAAGCATTACAATCCTAGTAAAATTAGTAATCTATCTACTTATTTGATATATAGTGACTAATCAAGATGTACAAATCCTAGTAAACAATTTAAGTAAAATAACATAAAATAACTAACGTCAAAGAATTTCCTTCCCATCATAACGTTGCCACTTCTCATGTTAACTAAACAATGGTCAATATGAAACATGGCACCATATTTTCATGCACATGGAGCATGTTCTTTTTTTTTTTTTTTTCCTAGGTGGGGGGTATTTTTTTTTTTTTTGTTATTATACAAATGGGTTTTACTATTTTTGTAAATATATATATTTTTTAAATTGATACACTAAATAGAACAAGAAATGTGTTAAATAAGTTTAGGAGCAAAGCCAATGGATGCTAGACAAAAGTGTGTGTGTGTATATATATATATATATATATATATATATATCAAAGTAGCCAATAAATTAGAGGTCCTCATATGTGGTTGATTGTTCATCTTTTTTTTTTCTTTTTTTTTTTTTAATCAAATGTATTTGATAAAAGCATTATGATTTAAGCATGGTTGGTTTGTTGTGGAACCAATACATCATTACCACACCATAAATCACAATCTTTGTTAGGCATTACATCAAATGATTTTCACTAATCATTCAATATTCAATTCCTAACATACCTAGAAACCATAATGTTGCAAGAGATAGGATCCAACCTAGAAGATGAGTCAAATATATATTTTGCATTAGAAATCGATCTCCATTTCATGTACATGTTGATCAAGCTATTTTGAATGAAAGTGTTTGATAAAAGGTCAGATTTTAAAACAAGAGATGTTTTTCGAACTTGACATTTCTAACATATTGTAGTTGTCGTACAATATCATTTCTTTGTGCATTTTAGGGGACTTCTTATATTTAAGATCACCATCATATTCTTTACTCTTTCGTCTTAGATGATTCATAGGCAAAAACCTACAATGACCCATGTAACAAATATTTCTTCTCAAACTCTTCGATATCGTATCTTCATTACAAATAGAGCATGTCATATACCCTTTTGTACTCCAGTCAAGTGAATCACCATAAGCGGAAAAATCACTTATAGTTGATAAAATAACATACAATTGAAAATTTTGTCCATTAGAAACATAAAAAGTTTTCACAGAAACATTTCATAAGTCATGATCAATTGGTTGCAAATAAACATCAATGTCTTCTTTAGGAGATTATTTTCCTATAATTAATAATGCATAATTGTAAAGGACGTTTTCATACACTTCTAAGGCAGCAAACACTATAACAAAACATATTAACAATACGGAGATATCTATAACGAGCATTAAATGCCTAACATGGATACCATTTTTTAATTAAAAAAATAAATAAATTTCAGTATCCAGATCCGGCCCGGTATGAATATATTTTTTATATCGAGCACATAAAAATTGAGTATAGAAAAACCAGTCATGATGAGTTAACCCGACCATACCCATCATTTTTCTCATTTCATTTCTCTCACTACACATTTTTTTCTCTTATATAATCTCTCTTACAAACCCTAGATCCTGCCCTTTCACCGCTCGTTTGTATTGCTCACTAGTGAGTTCTTCTTTTCCCCTTCTTATTCTTCTTCCCTTTTTCTTCTGTTTTTCTTCTTCTTTTTCTTCTTGCCATCGTCTGTCTCTTCTTCTCTTTTTTTTTTTTTTTTTCTTTTCCTTTCTTCTCTTTCAGCCTCCGTGCCATGGTTTTCTATTGTCTGATGTCATCCTCTTCACCAATCTACTATTCTTCCATTGTTTTCTATGTCAAGAAAGTATGAACTTTATAAAAAAATACTTGATTTGGTAATTGTCGATGTCAATGGTGGTTTTACTTTTAATTTGATTGTTTTATTTTTGTTTGAATTTTTTGTGTGTTTGATTTGTTTTTGTAGCATTTATTTTAATATTTCATTTATTTTTGTGATATTTATTTTAATATTTATATATACATATGAAATTCCTCCTATAAATCTGTTCTTGATCTTTATTAAAAAAAAAAAAATTCTATTCTTGATCTCACATCATCTACATTCTAATTTTAGTTATTGAATTATGACTTTTTGGCTGATTGACCTTTTTAAGTAAATAGATAATTTTTACCTTTTTTTATTTCTCTTCAAGTTCATTTTTTCCCTAGTAGAACCAGTGACTTTATATAACATGATTCAATGAGAGTTGTAGTCAACAAGAATGTTAAAGAAGTGATAATGGGAGTTTTAGTCATTGTATACCTTGGGGAGTGATTCAATATTGCTTTTAGGAATCTCTATTTCTGAAAGTACTTCAGCATTTATAGTCATAGCATTTAATATCTTTAGTGGGGAAAAAAAAAAAATTGAGTTGTGCAGTGATTTTCTCATCATACAAGCATACAATACTTGACCCGACACTGATTATATATATATATAGACACACACACAAAGGCTTTAATGAGACAGGTTTATCAATAAAATTCCTACCATTTATACATAATTTGAAGTTTACAACAAAAGATGAAACCAGTGCATTATAATAAAATAATAAATTGTTATATTGTGATAATTATCATATTATGACTAGTCTTTCTCATTCTCAATTAGCATGTCAAATTTACAGATAACCATTATGACTTATATAAAAAATATTAACATACAAAAACAAGTATTTCCAAAAATCACATTAAGAAAATCTTTACTCTTTATTGACTTAGATTTTATGAGCACAAAATTTCAAACAAATCCATATTTAGTTGGGACTTTTAACATTCTTGTAGATAAAAATTCTAGATTACAGGTTGCATGCAACAGTTGAATTTTTTATATGACCGAAGGAAAAAAAAATCATCTAGACATATAAAGTAGAGAATGGCTCTTTCTCCTATATATGAAAGAAAGTTATGAAATAAATCATTACAATGCTTAATGATTAAATTATTTTTTCTAATTATAAACATCGTAATCATAAATTACTTAAATTAATTCATTTTCCTTATCAACTCAATTATTAATAAGTAAACACAACACTAAACAATTATTAATAAGTAAATACAACACTAAACATATGACTTCTTTATTTGGGTGCTCGAGTGGCTTGATTTAGTGAAATGTGTATGAAAAGTGAAAAAAAGGTTTGCGTAAATTAATTTTCATGGTACTATTTGACTTCTTTATTTAGGTATTCAAAGTTTATTTCGTTAATCAGGACCCATGCATGTAAGTGTATGTAGTGTATTCATTTCATATGGCTTTTAGTTGTTTTATTGTTTAAGTTCTAACCATTTGTGTCTTTGATGTGTTTATTAGAGGCATATATATGATTGTTGTTGGTTTGATATTGTGCTTACTTTGTTATAGGATACGAGTGAGAGTTCTATGCTAGAAATGTTTGTCTCAGGTTGTCAATTTTCTACCTCATGATATGACTTGTTTCTAATCACACTCAAATTCACATTTCTTATGTTCATTTGCTAGATATCAGATGTTAGATTATATTGCGTTGCCCTAATTGGATAGGATTTGGTTTCAGTGACAAATCATAGCAGCCCATTTCTAGGAACCAGGGGAGGTGTTGGTCTCCTAAGTTGCCTCGCCGGTTTGTCAATGCCTTGTAGCTTGGTGAGATATTACAATTTGAATTTTTCTAGTCTTTAATGATATGATTTGACTTTGGTTTATGATACTGTTTTTTGTCTTGTGGTTGAGGAATTTAGATATTCATTCGATTGTAATTGAATTAGATTTTTCAAGTTTTGTCTTTTCATGGTTGGAGTAAATAATTGAATTGGTAAAAACATGGTAACTGCTCGCATCATATTTAAGTTATTTTGAATTTTGATATAGTTTCTTTTAGGTAGAGATAGTAAATTAGAAATTGTTGAACATCAATTGGGATGATTAGGTGGAAATTCATTGTTCTCTTGTTTTTATTCCTCTTTGGCATAATTAGTTGGGATGAATTTTAAATTTGAGTGTTTCTATTTCTGAACATTTTGATTGGTTTCCAGCTGCTCCTCCAAAGCAGATTATAAGTTATTTTGTGGTCCGTGTTCAAGTAGATCGAGTAGTGAGAAGAAAAGAAAGATAATGGATCCCAAGCAATTATATTTATATTGTTAATAACATTTTCAAGTAATTATATGTAAATGATTTTTTTTTTTTTTTTATGTATGTTGTAATATTATTTTTATTTTAATATAAAATTACATATATTTTCTATTAACATCAAAATAGGTATCCATATCGGACTTGTCTGATATGAATATGATTATCCATACCTTGCAACAACCTAGTATGGATAGTGTTATCCATGCCTGGTATGGATAAACATATCCATGGGCCGACCCCCTTTTGATATGTGTATTCATATCGGGCATCGTCAGGTATTGTTATCTCGTATCCATATCGGGCACCTACCCTGTATGAATACTGTCATTAACTATATCGTCTCTATCCATACTGAGCACTCCGTTCGGTATGGATAGTCAACCATACTAGACATTGCCCGATATGATTAACCCCTTTAGTTGTAGTGAAATTAAATAGAATAATTATCATAAGCCATATATTTTAAGCATTATTCATGTTTCCAAAAGGATTAAACCCATCAAAAGCAAGTGTTAATTTTACATTTCTAGGATCTTACACAAACCAATTATGACTTTTATCAAAATTCTGTCATGCTTCAGCATCAGTTGGATGCCTTAAAATTCCCTTTGTATTTACATGTTTATCTTTATTTCATCTCATATCTAGACGAACATGTTTTGACATAAATAATCTTTGCAACCTAGACTTCAAAAGAAAATGGTGAAAAACTTTTTGAGGGATCTTTTTACCCTTCCCAACATTGTTTTTGTATCCAGATTCATCACATTTTGGACACTTATTGTATACATGAATTACTTCATATCCTAACCCCAAATCTCACAATATCCTTTTTGCCTCATAATAAGATGATATATTTTTATCATCTAGTAACACCTCATTCAGCAGCTGAAGCAACATATCAAATTATTTGTTGCTCCAATGATTCAACATCTTAATATGTAATAACTTTACTTGAAAATTTACTAATGAAAATTTTGTGCAACCTGGATACAACTATTGTGAAACATGATTTAACAATTCATCCAAAGTTTTCTCAACATCCCTTTGTTACACCTGATCAATCTCAAACAGTCTCATCATATATGGTTAGATATTTGTGCACAATTGATAGGAATATGTACCCCCATGTCATGTAACATCTCTACCAATTCACCACCATCTTCCACTTCATTATTATGTTCAATATTCATAGTCGCAAATGCTCTGAAAAAATCTATCTCTTCACCGTGAAACATTCACCTCTTATAATTTTGTGAAATACAATATTTATATAAATCTGCTTCTACATCATCTAATATTATTTGAATAATAACATTCTAACAATTTCGATATGGACATCTTATCTTCCCTTCTTCATTTAAATGATTCCGAGCCATATCAAGAAATGAACTAACCCCTTTCATATATGGCTTAGATAATCTATCTAAAAGATTCATGCAACTTTTATCCATATTTGATTCCTGTTTATATAAATTGAAATTATATAATATTATTATTACACATGGCAATAGTTAACCAATAAACTGAATTATATATATATATGTATACATACCACTGTTATAGGAAATATAAATGCATAACGGTTAGGTAAACTTCATGTCTTGTTTTTTATTTTATTAATATTTTTTATTAGAAATATTTAGTGCGAAATTTAAAACTGTCTCTAATCTTTCAAGTCCATGCATTGTAATTTTCAGTGGTATTTTAGGTCATATTTGTTAGTTAAACTTGTTGACACTCGATTTCGGTCAACCTAATCCTTTTAAGCCCAATACCTGCAATATGACAAACTACACACGAAACACACAATACTAAAGCCAAAACCAACAAGACAATCGGACTTTTTACGTGGTTCGACAAGAAACAATGGCCTACGTCCACGACAATTATCCTTTCTCACTGCCGGAGTAATTGTATTTTATTTCACTCTCTCCTTTACATTGAATTCCATCTCCTATTTATATTGGAGATGTTACAGTCAGAATAGGCTTAAGAATCTTACAGATAAGGCAAAAAATAATATACATTAATTAGGATAATCTTTTTCGAGATTATCTCTCCCGCGCATATAGCAATTTCCAAGAGTGTTTGATTTGCATGAGAATAGGCAAACTGTCACATTTTCTATTTTGAATTGATTCCCCTTCCAGAAGGTCAATCGGTCAATTCTTATGAATAGCTTATCCAGCGATCAGATGTTGCCTCAAACGAGCAGACCGCTTCTAATGCCTCTTTTATCGGACAGACGAGCAGACTTAACTGCTCTTCAGTCAAGCGGACGAGCAGAATTCCTGGTCGTTATGACAATCAATCCTCGATCAGGCCTTTGATTTATTTAGTCTTTATCCACCAGTCAAACCTTCAACACCGACCGACCTTATGTGTAATCAGGTGTCCTCGGGTACACAAGTTAATGGCTATCTCCCTTTGACTTCTGTCTATTTTGACCAGACCTTTTCGGGCTTCCCCTCACAAGGCGATACAATGGGCCTTCGTTTCTGGGCTTTATTCATTTTACCAAAAACACCCATAACAAAACTTAAATCCCAACAATGTCATAAAACAGTAAAGGATATATCTAAAATAATACATACAAATCCACATATGACATACCGATCAAATGAAAATAAAAAATTAATAAACGAAAACTTACCCGATCACTACTTAATCAAGACGACAAGAATCGAATTCTTCAAATTTTCTAGCTTCCTTTAACCACAACAATCACCTCCGATAGTCAGAGCCTAAGTAACCAAGTCTCTGGCCAAAGGAAAAGATAAAAAACCGAAAAAACTTCTTTATGAGAAGTGTTTACATAGGATACAAGAAGTGCATTTTGGCTAGAATCGTCATGCTACATCACACTCATGAGATACTTTGGATTGATTTATAATTTATAATCAATTAAATACTTATATACTCTCATTCATTAGGAACAAAAAAAGTCTTTATTTATTAACAAACATGCGAACAACCGAAATCACAGCTAGAATACGTAATCATGACAAAAACGAACAATAAATCAAATTAATTGAATTAAATTCAATACAAATCAAATCCAATAGAAAATCTTCTATTGTCAAGAAAAAAATTACATCAAGCAAGATACTAAATGATGATACACAGGAGGTGACTGAAATTGGATGAACCAAGTAACCTTGCTTCTCTAATGGGTATTGTTATCTTATTTAAGTTTTGTTGAAAGAATTTACCATATCAAACTTAGATCTTCTTTAGTCAATACTGAATCACACCTATTTGCATATTAAACTTCAAGGAAGTAGCAAAAGCTTTGGTGGTGGGTGCTTGTTGATGGTAATAGGTACTTGCCAAATGGGAGAGTAGGCACTAGGCCAATAAAGCAGCACAATAAATAAAGAATACAGTTAGGAGAGGTGATTTATGGAAGGCAAAGGAAAACACTGTGATGTGAACTACAAATAGAGATTCAATTGGAAGAGTTTTGATAGGATTTGTTATGATTGGAGAAGAAGAAGTTCAATGAATTAAGGAAAAGGGATTAGTTTTGTTAAGTTAGGGATTTTGATATTCAATTTAGGATCCAAGTAAAAGGAATGTGGGAGATACGTGGTCTTTTTATTTTTGACATTTACTTCTTTATGATGTATAATGGTTTACTACCATTATACTAAATTATTAATAAATTTGAAGTGGTTTACAACTTTTGTGCCCATAGGTTAATGGCCAACCTATTTGGACTATATATGTCTTTGTTCAACTTCAATTAATGAAAGAACAAATTCTTCTTTGCTCCCAATTGTTCTGTCTTCTACTTTGTCACATTCTCCTTTTAACTTATTTAATTAAGTTGTTCCTTATTTCATTATTAGTCTCACATATTTTAATTTTATTGTTTATTTTATAACATATTATCAGCACAATTCAAGTAAGTAAACAAAATTTTATTATGAGTTATTTACTTATTTACTGTTGATATTTATTTATGTATAACTATTCTTATAAGTTTGGTTATACCGACTCAATAAATATATGACTTTCCCGACTTAATAAATGTACCACTCCATTGACTTAATATATATATGGTTATACTATCCTTATTTATCGTTATACATTATATATGTGGCTCCACAACTTTGTTAACTATTATTGTTATCTTTTTAAGGTAAAATGAAGATCTAGAAAAAGGATCACAATGAATTAAACCTTCCTAAAAAATAAATATACATTATAAGCGAGGTATGAAAGGGCACTGGTGATGTACTCGTTCTACACTCAAATACTTGGTAGATATAACAGGCATTATCCATATTAATATATATATATATATGTTTCCACAAAGTAATATCAATTCTTTCATTAATGTGAGATATGAATTTAAAAATAAACTTTCTCTTATCAAATGTGGATATGAAAAATGTCTTATAGACAATGGGATAACATACAAAATTGTTTGAGATGAATATTTCTCAAATATTGATGTTGATATATATTATCAAGTTTTGAGGACTTGGTTAAAAGCACCAGAAAAGTTATAATATAGTTAGCAATCTAAACAAAATTATGTTTGCATACTAAAGTAGATTAAGAGAATATCTACTTTACTTCAAAACTATAAGCCTTAAGTATCTTTTATTAAAGCTATAAATACATATATTGTTGAATATCTTTGTATCATTTAATTCAAGCTAAAAGTTTATTTTAAAATTAAATACGCTTCATGTGTACTCATCTGAATTATATTGCATAATCATAAAGATCAACCGAGATTTGTACACATACGAATCATAATTTCTTCAATCCCATACCTCATAACTCTTTTGCTTTATAAATTTGTTGTGGGTATTTTCCGCAATGCCCACATGGCTTGATAAAAGCCCAATTGATTGGCCTATCTAGATTAGGCCCAAGATCAGCTTGTCCATTAGAAGAAATCGTTGTCCTGATATAAGGTCCGCAGCGTACAGTATACTCAAGCATCTACAGCGAAGTGAAACCTCGGCGAAGTGACACGGGCATGCAATATCACCAAGCGTAGTGCGAGGTCCGCACTACCCACTTCGCGGGACTGAGTCCGTTCCATATCAAGCTAGACCTGCCTATGAGAAGCTGAGGTCGCAGATCAGTTCTCTCCATCTTTCTATACTTCGGTCCGCCTGGAGCCTTCACTTCGCTCACTACCATGCCAGATCATCACTTAACTTACTTTGCACGTCAAGCTTATCAGAGATTACTATTCGAATTACAGATCACCACACCTAATCCGCGTGAGTTAGTCATGCCTATCTTCCACCTGTCCCTTGCATTTAATGTAATCCGGCTGCATTAAATGGAGGTCAGGTTCATTAACTACTGTAATCATTCTAGTTTAACGCATTGTACCTCGCTGTAGCTCTTCTCCTTCTATAAAT
Organism: Dimocarpus longan; assembly: GCA_022984855.1. Classification (NCBI taxonomy): domain Eukaryota; kingdom Viridiplantae; phylum Streptophyta; class Magnoliopsida; order Sapindales; family Sapindaceae; genus Dimocarpus; species Dimocarpus longan. The sequence goes on from CM041026.1 coordinate 5,511,619, forward strand.
AGGAGAAGCCTTTCTCTGTGAAGGAGGAGGGCGAAATACTTAGTGAAAACTGACTGTTACTCTGTCTAGATATTGAGAGAACAAACAGTGGACGTAGGCAAACTTAGCCGAACCACTTAAATACCTCACCGTCTTGTATTCTATCTTTGTCATCTTTACTCCCATTATTCTTTACTACATGTTGCACGTGTCGTTCATGCAGTGTTGAGCTTGGAAGAACTTAGTTGACAAATTTCATACGTCAACAAAATTATATATATATATATATATATATATATAAACTCCTTTGTTTAGCATGACTACATTGGATGATCCAAGATTTATGATGGTATAATGGAATCACTGAAAATTTTTATTAATATCTAGTAAAGAATCAAAAGGTACATAAATGAGAAAATTTATCTTGATTGTTCTTAGGAAAAATTATTGATTAGATTATCCCCCTCTACATGGGTTTTAAATCTCTATTTTTATCACAAATGGTTCAAAAGATATGTACCAATATTCATCACTATGTTGCCATAATTTTAATGAAATTTTTTTGCATAAAAACAAATATTTTTTGTTGTTGTCTGCTTATAAATATTTTAAAAAATCCATAAATAATTTTGCATAAATACTTTTTTCCATAAAAAAATCCATCACCATGTTACCTGGTTTCAATTGCTTATAAATATTTTTTGCGTAAAAAATCCAAAGTATCAAGCAAACATAGAAATACAGGAAACATTACAAAGCAAAACATAAATATTTTAAATATCTGGAAGATATCGTAATTTTCAAGAATCAAAACGACGTGCAGCATGTACAATAAACAACGCTTAAATGAGCCCAGGTCCAGTCAAAACCCTAGAAATAGAAATAATAAGGGAGAAAGAGAGAGGGAGCGATCAGAGGAAGAAGAAGAAAGAAAGAAGAAAAATTGACGTTGACCAAAGGTACCCTTTCGAATTCCCTTCCGTTTGACCGTCTGTTGGTTCAATTTGATTCACTTTATGATAAATCCCTATTTCGAGAATTAGGGTTTTAAGTGGCTGTATGTTGTTCAGATCTGCGTATATATGTGTTGTTTGCGCACATTATGTGTAGGAATTGTGATTCTATGATGAAAGTTTTTCTGGGTCAATATTCAAATCGCTGGTTGTTCTTGATTTTGTGGACATGATGACCAATGCTCCTTTTTGGAGAAAAAACAGGTGTTTTTGTTTATTGTTATTGTTTTAATAGAAGAGTTTGAAGTGGTAATAATGTATTGATCCTACAATTGTGATCATCAGGAAATTTGTTAGGAAGTTGAGATTGACTCAGTGGTAAGCTTCCCGCATCTAAAGATGTAAACTTGTCTGATATTGTGATGCATAGTTGACCTTTTTTATGATTATTTGTGGTTATTTGGGGTGAATTTGAAATTTTTTTTGTTTAGATACTGTTAAAACATGTTTTTGTGTTTTATGTTTGCTTGGTAGTTTGAGTTCTTGGGGTGGTTTAAGAATTTTAATTGCCTTCTAAGTAACGGAAATTTGTGTGTGTTGTGTGCTTCCTTATAAAATTTGTGGCTAATATAATGTTCTTATCTATTTAGAATATTGATTTTTTTTTTCTTTTTTTGTGATTTTCGCTATGCTGTTTGGTTACATGTGGATAGTTACTTGTACTGGTATTTTGATTGTGTAGGCTTTGACTTTAGACCGTGATTGATCCACTGTGGTAATGGCTGGTCAGAGGAATAGCTATGGAAAACGTTCCCATCAGTCTGACCATGGGGACACCGGATCAAATAAAAGGAGATATTCTGGTGATGATAGGGAGCAATTTGTAATAAATTCAGATGATACGGTTTACCGGTACTTGTGTCCGGTAAAAAAGATTGGGAGCATAATTGGAAGGGGAGGGGAGATTGTCAAGCAATTAAGAATAGACACTAAATCGAAAATACGGATTGGTGAGACAGTTCCAGGGTGTGATGAGCGTGTGGTTACTATCTATAGTGCTAGTGATGAGACTAATGCCTTTGGTGATGGTGACAAATTTGTATCTCCTGCTCAGGATGCATTGTTTCGGGTACATGAAAAAGTTATTGCTGAAGAATTGCATGGTGATGATGGTATGGAGGGAGGTCCCCAGATTATTGCTAAGCTTCTTGTACCATCTGATCAGATTGGATGTGTTATTGGAAAAGGAGGACAGATAGTTCAGACCATTCGTGCTGATACTGGTGCTCAGATTCGGATTCTGAAGGATGACCATTTGCCTTCTTGTGCCTTGAGCTCGGATGAGCTTGTGCAGGTATGCTAGAGTGATTTTCTTTCATCTGTAGCATTTCAACACTATACTCCAATAACCATATTTGCTTTTGTCCTTTTTTTTTTGGGACTTCATTTTAGTGTAAGGTACAAGTATGCAGAATATAATGTTGTTTCCATATTTCATGAGAAGTATAGAATATGTTTGTGATGTTTCAAACTAGCTTCTTCAATGAATTAATTTCATTCATTATCTTTGTGGAGGTATTATGACAAGATAGGTCATGTTTTAGGGGAGCATGCTATCACTGTAAGATAGATATACGTCTTAGTTTGTTGATGCTGAAGATGGTGGTCATGCCATTTATTGTACCATAAAGTCACTTGATTGTATGGCCTGTTGGGCAGCATTTATTTGATTTGAATCTATGTCTGTGAAGTGGTTTGTGAGTTTCTTACGATGGTTATTATTTAAATTGTTACAGTGACTTTTTTCAGCATCTGGTTTTATTTAGAAAATTTACCTGAATACTAGAAAGAATAGAAGGACACTGTAACTTTTTTAAAAATCTTATTGGCTTGAGTATCCGTCTGAACTTACTCTATGCCTTTTCTGTTGCCTCCAGATATCAGGGGAAGCTGCAGTAGTGAAAAAGGCTTTGTATCAAATTGCATCTCGTCTTCATGAAAATCCATCACGTTCTCAGCACTTACTCGCTTCAGCCATTTCTAATGTGTATTCCTCTGGCGGTTCCATCATGGGTCCGTCTGCTGCTGGCCCTATTGTGGGAATAACTCCATTGGTGGGTCCTTATGGAGGATATAAAGGTGATGCTCCTGGAGATTGGTCACGCTCCTTATACTCGACCCCAAGGGATGAGATGTCTTCAAAAGAATTTTCCCTTCGATTGGTGTGTCCAACTGCCAATATTGGAGGTGTTATCGGCAAGGGTGGTATCATAATCAACCAGATCAGACAGGAATCAGGGGCAGCCATCAAAGTTGATAGTTCAGCAACTGAAGGAGATGATTGCATAATAAGTATTTCATCAAAGGAGGTGAAATTTTAATGTTCTAATGTGTATCAGTTCTGTTTCACCTCATAAATTTCGAGTATTGTGCTGTGTAGTTCTCATCATATTCCAATTATTACTTGTTTCAGTATTTTGAGGATACTTTCTCTCCAACCATAGAGGCTGCTATACGCTTGCAACCCAGGTGCAGTGAGAAAATCGAAAGAGATTCAGGACTCATTTCATTTACGACCCGTCTGCTAGTCCCAACCTCACGAATTGGCTGCCTTATTGGAAAAGGAGGAACTATTATAACTGAGATGAGGAGAATTACCAAAGCTAACATTCGCATACTTTCCAAGGAAAATCTTCCTAAAGTTGCATCTGAGGATGATGAGATGGTGCAGGTAAAGCTGCCACTCGAAGTTTTTAATTTACGTGGACTCTATATTCAAGTTATTTAATTAATATTAAATGGTAGATGGACATTTGCTAATTTTTAATTATCAGATTGCTGGAGATCTTGATGTTGCCAAGGAAGCTCTCATACAAGTAATGAGACGGTTGAGAGCAAATGTTTTTGATAGGGAGGCAGCAGTTTCTGCATTTGTTCCAGTTCTGCCATATCTTCCAGTGTCAGAAAATGGCTCAGATGGTTTGAATTATGAAAGTAGAGATGGCAAAAGGCATGCACGTGGACATCCTTATTCTGGTGGGTATGGCTCAAATGATTTGGCTGCTGCTGATAATTATGGAAGTTATGGTGGTTCACAGGTATTGTAATGCTAACTGCATTTATTGTGCACGCTTAGTTTATCACTAAAATAGCTTTTTATTACTTATTTTAATTTTGAGATAATTAATGGATACTTATGGTCATTTCAGATTTATATAGGGCAGATTTTATTTTTGGTGCTCTAGTTCTTACTGTTTCTATAGTTTTTTCTTACATATATAGAATTATATCGTCAGTGCCCCTCCTTTTAATAAGCTAAGAATCTTTCCTTGTTAGATTAGAAAACAAAACAATCTCACTTTTCCAGTTGTTGTCTTTTAAACCAAAAGAGAATGATGCTTAACTTATTAAAATGAGGGAGTGCTCATGTGATAATTCCTGAATAACACATGCATATATATATGGCAAGTTTTTCTGCAACCTTACTGTCATTTGATTTGAAATAATCTTTATATCATCTTTAGATCGGTGGTAGTGGCAGTGGTTATGGAGCTTATGGAGGTTATTCTTCAGGACGCAGTGGTACCTCTGGGTAAGAATTATTTATTATTGGTAGTTTGTTCTACCATGCCTGTGCCTGTGCCTTGTTTAGTATATTTTTGCGTCAAGTAGTTGGTCTGACCAAGGACCACATTTTATGGATATGCATTAAGATAAGAGATGATGCAATTCTTTTGGTTGAGCAGAAGTTTGAAAATGTATATCATGCTATAGATTTTATCTTAATGTTACCATGCCCACAATATAAATATTCTTATATACATGTGCCCAGTAGGTTCTAGGTTTTATTAGTATGGTCTTGTCATTATGGTTGCTGCTTTATGACCCAACAGTCCTCATGATCAGCTCATTTACCAGGTTATCCAGCCATGCCCCTGTTTCTCGACGCAAAAGCTATTACTAGAATTTGGTGATGTACGGACAGGTACATCATGGTTTTCCTTTGTTTTAGTTTTTGTGTTTTGTTTCATTAACTTATCTCCTATCTGATGTATGCCAGCCACATACATATGACAGTTTGATATCACAACCTATTCAGCTCCCTGTAAATAGGATTCTGATGCTCATGTTTTCCCTTTGTTGCCTTCCCCTTTCCATTAAAACAGCTGAGATCTATGAAGCCTGATGCCAGCCTACAGCCACCTTTGATGAAGCCTGCCTAAACCGGAAGACCAGATGAACCAGGGTTTGACATACTCATGGCCCACCCTCATGCTTGTATTTAGAAGGACTAAATTTATGGTGGAGGGCTTGTTTGTTCACTATTGAACTTGCCATGTCCATACCACCAAATTCACCAAGCTCTATATACCGTGCTCCTGAGAACCTATATTATATAGCTAGCAAACCTTGTGCTGCTGTTTCATTTATTTCATTTTGTTTTTCCCTACTTCACATTTCTTTAGAACTACAAAACCATGTTGCTACCTTCCCATGGCAGTTGTATTAAGCTTGTGTCGGATCTCGTTTGTCTAACATTTTGAAGCTATTTTGTCACAATTTTATGGTTCTTTTAATCTAAATGGATCTCAGCTTCAAAACTTGACCAGCTATGCAGAAGTAATGGATCTTGCACCATCTGCATTGATTGCACCGGTATCTAACTCTTTTATCGTTAAACATGAAGGCTGCATTGATATTATACCATGTTGTCCTTTGGTTGCAAAGTTCATTTGTAGATGTGAAACCCTTGCATATCACCTGTTAGGAATTGACATTGGATTGAGTCTGAAAAGTGGTAGGCTCGTGTTCAGCTTGTGATGTGATTTGTGCTTGCAAGGCAATGGAAGTTTTGAAATCAGAATTTCCATGATGTGTGCATTATACTGGCAAAGCTGAGTGTATAATGAAAGCTCCAGGTTGCATGCACATCGCTTGGGTTTGTGGTGCATGACCTATATTACCGTTATATCGATAACCAGTGCAAGTTTGCTCTTTTTTCCGTATGCTTCACCAAGTTTATGCTCTTATTCAAGTTTCCATGTTGTGCAGCATAGGATTTTTCGTCTTTAGTTATTTCTTCCGTTTGCATTGCATTGTCAAATTCAAAAATGTAAATTTTGATGCATAAGTAGGTCATATATATCGAAATTTTCGGAGGTCGCTATATAAATTAAAGCCCGTGGCTATGGAGTCCTCCCCGAAAGGTAAGCTGTATACAGTTTATGACAGATGCTAGTAACTTCTGAGGCTGTGTAGTAAGTGGGAGGTTGGTTCCCTGTATCTCATGTTGTGTGTTGTTTTAGATTGTGAACTGATAATTTGGCAGGTTGGATCTTTACACTGGAAAGTTAATGTTGTGGTTGGAGAAAATTCATCTGTATCACATTGTACATCAATTTTGATTGTATTAAACTAGTGCATTTCAATATTTTGCAAAAGATGACAAATAGTGTACTATATATATCACTGTCAAGGAATAAATACAACGAGCAAGGTTTACAATGTGTTCTTGTTTAATTGAGGCCAAATTTCTAGGGAACTGCCATCTTCAGGCTTTTATATTGAGGTTCATTAATGTAGTCAGGACTCAGGGCCCAGGAAGCAGGCTAGTACAAAATTGTGCTGATCTGTTAGTGAAGCTTTATCTGGTTAAAATGGACAACCTTGTATCCTAGTGGGCTCCAAGGATTTGAAATTTTTTTAAATATTGTTTGTAAAATCTTTAAAATTCGTTTCTAGTAAAGAAATTGATCACAAGATGTTCGATTCCTGATTTTGAGTTGGTACTGTAAATGGAAACCAAAAGGGCAATCCACTTGCAGGAAATTTTGATGAATGGGAGAAAAAGGCTCAAAATTTTTCATGTTTTCAACTGGCTATTAAAATGTTTGACTCCTGAGTTTCAAATTTTTTATTTCGATAAACGGGGGATCAAATTGACTAATATTTAGCAACTGATTTTCAAATTCTGCAATCTTATCTTTAATAAATGAACAGAACACAAAAGACTGGTAGTTGAAAATATTACAATGGGCAATTTATTTTTTATTATTTTTTTTTTGACATTACAAATAAACTTCTATTATATATTAGACTTTAGGTACAATTTGGATTTCTATTTCTTAGTAGATGAGAGAGATTAACTCATCTAAAGTGAAAAAAGTGTCCACATATTTTGGAGGGGTTTGAAAAGCTGCACTCACTTGTGGGCAAAGTGGTTGTTCGAATCATTCAAAGTGGAAAAAATTATCCATTTACCTTAAAGGGATTTGAAAAATGGACAGGGACGGACCCACCATTGGGTCAGGAGAGACACGTGTTTCCCTTGAAATTTTTAAAAATTTAATTAAATAGTTTCAATATCATATTGTTTCACATCTGATGACTGGTGCTGATGGTTGCTGTGTTAGTTTCTCTATCTCATGTTATAGGTTTGAATCTTGCTAATGCATACAAGATTTTGTTTTTTGTGTTTTTTAATCACTTAAATATTATATAACTAAATCACAAAAATAAAGCACAATTGCAAAATGGCTTTCCTGATTCTGGTTGCCTTCTCTTTTCATGAGAAAGCGGGTTCAATACCCTTTGCCTCATTAATGTCCTCATTTTTTTTTTTCCTTTTTTTATTCACTCATTGCTTTTTTTTTTTCTCTCTCTCTTTTTTTTTTCCCTTATGATTACAAATTGATTTTCAAACTTAAAATATTTAGATTTTATAAATTATTATACTCACTTCAAATTATTTTTTTATTACAAACTATATCATGTTTATACAAACTAGAGAATAAAATATATTAAGTTATTTAGTCTTAATAAATCTGAGTTTACTCACGATTATTAATGCGATTTATATTTCTTTTAAATAAACTATTTTATATGATAAAATTCATAAATAAAAATAATCATATGAATTATAATTATTTTTATTTTTTATTTTTATTTTATTTTACTTTATTATAAATCACTTACATTTATTACATAAAAGACTATAAATGCAGTTTGATTAGTAACTTTAGTAATAAAAATATGTAGTTTGATTATATACATTTATTTGCAATCTGAATAACAACTATCATCATAGAGAAGATATATCTCTAAATTAATTTTTATTTATTTTTTTAGTAATATGAAATTTGAACTTCTCTCACTAAGAAAAATAGAGCTAATGCACAATCAATTCACAATTAGTATACTTTTATTTTTATATTTGTATTAAGTATATTATTGTAAAAAAATTTATTTACAATTTTGTAAAAGATAAAACTATATATTCTCTACTGGTTATGTATTTTAACTATTTTTATTTCATATAATGTTCTTCTAGTAATTGAAGAAAATATTACAAAAAAAATTTCATATATAAAAGTGCCGCTCTTCACATAGATTTCTATGTCCGCTATTGTTTATGGGCAAAGTGGTTGTTCGAATTTTATCCCTATACTTTTTTAGAAAGTAAGGTAGGTGAAGGTGGAGTCAAAATTCCGCCCACTGGGGAGCATTACAATGGACTATTTTGTTGTAATGCACATTCTGAGGAGTGAAACAATCACAAGAATTTTATTTTCTTGTGGTGTATACACTGTATACTCATATGCTACCATTATCATTTATTTATAATAAAAAATATTTTATTATCATCATTAATATCTATTTTTATTAATTACAAACAGTGTACTCATATTCAATATGATAAAAGTTTATTATACAATGCACTTCCTTTTTTTTTTTTTTTTTTTTTTAAAAAAAAAAAATGGTGTCTCATATCTGGACTAAATCTATACAGCCAAGAAAGATAGTGACAAACTTCTATTCAAATACAACAAAGGTGCAAGCAAGCCTGGCAGAATCTAAACAATTTGTTCATTGTCTGTGGTCAAAAAGGAGTAAATTAACCCACCTAACTCAACTCCCTCAACCAAAAGAGTACAAATCTTGGACAGTTACTTCCCTTGAAGTAAACTGTTGCATTCTCTCTTAAATGGCTCTGAATCCACTCAGATCAACTAAAAGTTGATAGAGATAGATCTTCGATGATTAATAGACCTTGGATTTGCAGGCCCATGCAAAGTCACATCCTACACCCCTATCAAATCTACCAAGTAACTCTTGAAAACTCTCTGTCACACTGTGATCACCAATGGAGCACACAGATCCAACACAGTTCCATCATACAGCCCTTCTTTTTGACAAAAGCTTGGGTCATTAATGATTCTCCTTTCTCACAGTGTAGATTTTACCTGTGCCCATGACTTAAGTTTAGGTAACCAGATATTCGTATCTCTTGACTAATTGTCCAAAATGCATTAATACCATCTCATCAGTTTTTCAGATCACGTGATCAGTTATTTAAATCGTAAAAATATTTATATAGTTGGATCGGATAAAGAACCATGCTAATAATCTTAAAATTTTCAATTCATTTCAAGTATATAATGTTCATGATTTAATTTGGTGTGTACTTAGATCACGCAACTAATTGCGTATATGTTGTTTAAAAACGCTAGACTATAAGATCGTACAAATTAAAACCATGCGAACAATGTCCATTGGACAATTTTCAAATCATTAATTAATTGGCAAGTGGAAACAGGAAACAAGGGCAGGAACCCCCTCAACCCAACCCCACCTTTTTATAAATTGCTTTCACACTAACCCCATTCGTCCATGCACTGTCAGTAGGGTTTTTGATGTCCATTGGGTTTCTTGTTTTCTCTACTTGTTTTAGAATGCCCTGAGAGAAAGAATGTTGAGTTTCTCCTTTGGGAAAGCTCCTACCCCCACTAGACACTTCTCCACGTATCTTTGAGTCATATTTTTTTTCTCTCCATTTGATTGGTGATGATGAGTTGCTTCGAATTAATACCTACTAGCCTTTCATTTCATGGAATGTTGGCTCATTTATGATCATGTGGAAGGCCATTCTTCATCTAAGATCTTGCATGTGTTAATGAGGGTATGTCGTGCAGCCAAGGATGACTTGCCGGCAAGCTTTTATATATATATATATTCATTAACATTCGTTTTATCATATCATATATCACGCTTTATATATGTGACATTAATATATATATGTTATTCACATGAATATTGATCGGCAAGTCTTCTTTGGCTATATTGCTACCTCTTTTTCTCATGCTAGATTTACGATGATGATATATATAATAATACGTACACGGATCTACCATAAGTTTCTCTTATATTGAGGTTAGTTTCTTTTCTTTAACTCTCATAGTCTCATTATAGAATCTTGTTTATTTGGCTATAGTTGAGATTCATGATTTTTATTTTCTCTAAAATTCATTTCAACAAAGGTTATATTCTTCTTCCCAACGAAAAATTTTTCTTTTCAACATTTTTTTTTAAAAAAAAAATAATAAATCTTGAAAATATGAAATTTTTTATTTCTATAAAATAATTTAGTACAACAAAAATTGACTTAATTATTCTGAGATTCCACATGGAGGAATAGCATATATGTAATTATATTAATGTGGTCGGTCTGGAATTTTATGTGCTTGGTCACATGGAGACACATTTTAGCATTGAAAAATGTCAAAAACTGAGACTCAGATGTCATTTCTCTGCCCAAGTTGATGTGTCGATGTCTAGTTGTTATATACGATTACCCATTGACGTTACACATTTAACCGGCAGGTTGAAATAAACTTACTCCAACTAAATTTTGAATTTTTAGATTTGTTATCAAGGTTAACCGACCCACTTCTCAGTTCTCTCAGACAAGAACTTCATATTTCAAAATGGTGTTATAATAAACGTTTTTGAGTTAAAAATGATTTTGTTTTTATTAAATAGTAGTTGATTACATGGAAGGTTAACATTTTCTCAATTTGGAAATGACAAACAAGTGCTATAAGAGAATTTGATTAATAAGTACTTGTAGAAAAACACCTTATTTATTTTAATTAATGAATTAGGTTATATTAATTAAATTATTTAAGTTTATATTTAAAAAGTAAGCTATTGTGAGTAACTAATCATGACGTTAATTCTTACATTGTATTGTAATAATTTTAGAATCATCATATGGACATCTATATTTTACGTTTCATATACAAGATGTATTTGCATCGAGTCATAGGCTTCATTCCACTATATTTCGCTTACAAGTTCAAAAAGTATCTACCTACTTAAAATAAATATAATTTCATTTTTATCTTAATTGTTAATGTTCAAAAAGAGGTACATAGGTGAAGAGAATCTTTAAAGTTAGGAAGAAAAATTAATTTTCATGTTATTACCTAATGAAGGTATTGCTTTCCTTATTACTTACAAAAAGTAATCAAAATTGGTTACGGTATTTTAGTTTTTTGTCCCCTAAAAAGTTTAAAAGGGCAAAAACGTTAGATTTTTATGGAAATTAAGGTCAAGATTCTCATCCAGCTGAACTACATGTGATGATAGATTAGATTACTTTACTGGTTGCTTTCTCAAAACATTTCAAAGGTCAAAAGTTTATACTTTTGTTGCCATTTTCCTCTAATACTGTCAAATCACTAGTGTTTATAACTATGTTCATAGTCAATGTAGTTCCATTCCACCACCAATGTCACTTCATTTATATATCATGATTCGTGTTAATCGCACCACAGCAAATTAAATGATTGAAGTTATTTTCCACAAAATCTTTTAATTCTTTTTCAGTGTTGATACAATCTAGAAAATGACCTAGCACAAAACTTGGACATTAATTTTAGTCTGCATGCACAGGACAAATAGATGAAAAGAAGAAAAATAAATAAATTTAAATTAATGAGCATGGTTATATATCTACCTAATAAAGATGTTGCTTTCCTTCATTTAAGGATAAAGCCTAATTGGTGACAGTAACTTTTCTCACGTCCGAAATCTCAAAGTCAAATTATGTCTGAAGGAACATGACTCTAATGTCAGACAGGCAGATCTAGTTCTAATATTAAAGACCTGTTATCAGACTTTGTGAAATCTTCTTCCATATAGCAAGATATGCAAATTCTTGTTTAAACATTAAGATACCGTTTTCTGACTTGTGAAACCTTGTCATTGTCACTATTGCAATTTTTGTTCTTGAGAAATTATTATAAAAAAAAAAAAAAAGAAGTTTTTCAGGCAATTATTGGTTGGCTGAGCTGCTTATGTAATAGCTAAATAATATATGCACATCCAGAAAGAAATAAAAGACATAATTGAATACCTTAAAAACCTTAATGGAAAATTATATATATTCCCTTGTATCAATCCCAAGTAAGGAATTCTTACATCTAAAATCATTGACAAAACTGAATTCAAAAATTACTGCAAAAATGCACATATAAAATCAAACTAGAAATGATTAATACAACTCAAGATCAACATATGCAGATAGACATAAATATATATATCAATCACAATAAAATAGATAGAGTTATTATAGCTAGAGAGAAATGACACCTTCTCTAACAAGAAGACCAAACATGAGAACAAAACAGCCAACTGTGATGCACTGTGTTGAAGACATGAGAGTCTGTGAATAAGCAGACAGAGTGATCACTGCACCAACCAATCCAATCAAAAGAGAACTCGTGTTCTGATTCATCTTCTTCCTTCTTGGATTTCTCTCTTTTTCCCTTCTCTAATTGTTTAGAAATCTCTGATGATTATAGTGGTGAGAGAAGTTTATGGTCTCTTTTGAAGCCTGGATTGAGCCATTAAATTGCAAAGTCAACTCTTGGAATGACTGATCTTTGATCCCAAGATGAAGACATTATTTTGTATATGACTTTAAAAATGTGGTTCGCCAACTTTGAATATTTTTATATTCACATTTAGCATCTTTATAATATGAGACAAGTCAATGCTTAGAGGGATCAAAATGATCATCAAGTGACATTTTTTTTTTTTTTATATAGTTCTTTCTTATAATTATTTTTTGTAGAGTTTTTAGGTTTTATAAATACAAATTTTCCCAACAGAAAATTTCTTCATCTCCTCCATATGACTTGAAATGTTTTGTTCTTCTGTTCTTTATTAATTTATTTATTTTAATTTCAAAACAAGTATTTTGTCTTCATTTAAGCTTTACTCAAATTATTATAAATTCCATGATTGGTTATTACAACAACAACCAAAATAATAAGAGGACCAAATTCTATCTTTGGGAGAGTCAAACTGACTTACATGGTTGGAAATAAATACATAAATAATAAATTTTCTTGCACTTCTAACATAGTTAACAACTTATAATAAATATGTTGATCCACAGCTTCAAGACGTGTAATTGCTTCTCGAAGATAGTCGAAGCCTCCCACAGTATGCAAGAGAATTTAATGGCTGCTCTACCTTTAGGATTCAACCAAGTTTGGACTCAATTCCCTCAACAGTATATTTGCACGATAAATTATTAGGTGCAGCACCTAATCTTTTTTTCAAAGTACCCAAGCTGAATGAAGAAATCAAGTGAGATTTATAGACGATGATTTGACACTTAGGGATGAAAAATAACGAGAGGAGTGAACTCCTTATATCTATAAAATTAATTTTCATAATAAATATTTTAAACTTAGTTTTCTTTATACGATAAACTCATTTGTTAACAAATAACTTTTGTAAGGTATAAATGCATCATTATGAAGCTTAGCAATTTATCAGACAAAACCTAATGAACTTCATTTAATTTTGGAACATATCCGACATACAATGCTTGTTAGATTATTATTTTCTTTTTTTAATGGTTGAGACAGACCTAAAGATCAGTCGGAATCAAGCAAGATTTTGACTCTATAGCAAGGTTCGAATAACGGTTCCCAAACAAAAGGAATCAACTCACATATAGGTGGAGAGGAGGTCTATATAGGGTGAGGGGACAATCCACATATATTTATATGGTGGGGAACAAGTTGCTTTAAATGAGAGTTGAATCAAGGCCTTGAGAAGCATAAAGAAGTGGCTTTACCAACTACGCCAAGCCCAACTATCTTGCTTGTTAGGTTTCTGTCATAGTGTTGCCTAACTCACATTATTATGCTACATGAAGTATAGGTAAAGAGAGAGAGAAACTTTTTTGAAGATTCCCAGTAAAAAAAAAAAAAAACTGATATCTATGCTTGAAACCTTGATCTTCACTAATGATGTGTCACAACAATTGAGGATTAGATACATCATACAATTTTCAAATTTATCATTTTGAGTTAAGAAAGATCTTTGTCATTTTAATGGCATAATTAGAATAGAATGACATATTAATGTTACATTGGCGCAATTTTTTCTCTATTATTTTTTAATTATCTGTGTTATGAACAACAAAAAAAGCATTTAGGAATGTTGTGATTCAATAGATAAATATTTAATCAAAAATACAAGAATCAACAAGAAGATGTATTAAAAACTGTTTGGAAAATATTAAGATTGTTAAAGATATTTTATGTGTTTTTAATTTTTTTAGATATCATATGCAGTGAAAGCAATTTAACTCAGAATATTGCTAGGTTTGAATGGGGGCTCTGTTAAGTACCTAACTTTAAATTCAATGACAAATCCTATTCACCTTAACTCACACCACCTGATAGGAGAGATAATGAACAAATTAACCCACAGAGTGAGTAAATTGGTACTCTAGAATCAGATCATAGAATGATCTAACCATAGTTCAAGCAATTAATCCCAAGCATGAATACTCAAAAAAGTCGAATAAATTTAGACTCAAATTAATGAATTGACTTGAATTCTAATCCAAATGATTCTAAGTAAAACTAACTAGAAAAGCCCAAATAACACAACTACAAAGAAGCTAAGTTTTATTAATTCCTTCCAACATGATCACACATTAGATTGAGTTCACAACTACTATTTGTAGCCAAACAATTTTCTAACTTCCTACATAAACAAGACTTCCTAAAATGAAATAATATCAAACAATAAAGGCAATAACATCAAACAATTAAAGGAAAACTTAAAAGGAAATAATATTTAAACCTAAAAGAAAATAATGTCAAATCCTAAATTAAATGCAATAACTCATCCTAAATTTAATAAAATAACTAATTCAATCAACCAGCCCACGACTCACAATTCCAAGTCCCTCATCATACTCTTCATCACCAAATCATTTTGGGTGGTGGTATATGTACTTTTAATTGTTTGATGAATGTAATAAGATATATGTGTATCCAGAATGGTTTAATATGGTTTGGTATATTATTTGTATTTTGAATGATTTAATGAAGTGTTTTCATAAAAGGAGTATTACACAATGAGTGTGGAATACAAATAGAAATTCTTTCAAAAAGCAATCATTATAACCTTGCATAGAAGATAATTTATCACTTAAATTTAATTTATAGATCCTATAAATTCACGAAGATTGATCCCCCTAAATAAATTAAAAATAATGAAAATTGATATTATGAAATACAAATATAAAAATTTACTGTTAAAAAAATATATATATTATTATTTTATGTTTTCAAGTTTCAACCATTAGGAATAACTAATGTAAACTATTTTATGACGAAACAAATTCACTAAGCTTGTAAAGAAAACTTTTGCATATATTGCTCAGGTTTAACTTTTCAATATTTATAAGAAATTAAAACAACAAAAATATTTAAAACATTGAGATAAAAAGACCAAAATACCCTTAGAGGTGTTAACTTTGATTAATGTTTGACCAATGCCAAGGGAGATCAATATAAGCTTTTGGAAAAGTTATTTCTGCGTGAAATTAGACAAATTTCAAGTAGGTTGTGTGTGATCACTTCATTAAAAATAATTAAAAATCTCATACCAAATAATTTAGGTGTCAGAATGTGTTGGGTAGGTTCATTTTTGGATTGACTCGATCCAACATGTCCTTGAATTGGTTATTGAAAAAATGAATCGATCCAAAATCAACCGGATTGGATCTGTTTAATTTGATTCGACCTATTAGTTCGTGGGCCTAACAGGCCAAATTATTGGACTTCACAATTTTTAGTTACAATATTTATACCCATCAAAAGATGCTTGTACTATACACATTTTTATTAATTTTAAATTTCAATATCACCATTTTACCTTTAATTAAAATTACTTTTATAGTCACTAAAATATTTATAATAAAAAAATTAATCATAAATTAAAATAAAAACTGGAAATTAAAAAAATGAAAAGAAAAATTAGAAAAGAGACTCTTGAGCAATTATGCATTCTAAAATATCATTAGGATTTTTGTAGATATGAAAAATTTTTTCAAGATACATTTTTTTTTTCACTTTTGTTTTTTGTAGTTTTCATTGTAATTTATAATTAAATTATTTTTTATTATAAATCTAAAAATTCAAATAATTGCAACTTAAGATGCAAATTTTTTCATCATTTGTTGCCATTAAAAAAAAAAAAAAAGATGTCCAGAAATCAAAATTAACCTTTGTACAATAGCATTCAATTACTTTTATTAGTTTAATAATTGTAATCCCCAAATTTATCGAATCTTTTCGCTTAAGAACTGAAGAAGGAGCTGCAAGAATAATAGAGAAGCAGTGAAGAGAAATTTAATGTCAGCCAAGCACCCATGCCTTGAAATCAAAAGTTATAAATGCTTCTGTTATTGAATAATAATAAAATTTTATTATTAATATATATATATATATTTTTTTTGGGATAAAAACAATAACAATTCAGATATTTTTGATATTATGTAGGTATGTTTGAAAATTATAGATAACTAATTAAAGCGGTCTAAATACAGTTTTTTTAGAGATATGAATGTTGTTACTCAAACTTACAAACTATTTAAAACCAATTTTGTATATTTTATTCTATTTTCAATCAATTCAAAAATTTAAGAGGGAGACAAAAGAAAAAAAATAATCCATGGATCTCGATTTGACATTAAAAATTAAAATTTAATCATTAATATGAAATGATAAAACTATATGAACATTTTAATAATTTTGATTATTTTATTAATGTTAATAAATAGTGATTATGTAAGAGTACAAAAGTGAGATTATCTCTTTTTTTAAACAAAACCAAAGAAATAAAAAAAAAAGGAAACAAGTATTTCTTTGTTGATCAAATAACCAAATACTTTTCTTTCGAAAAAAAAAAAACTAAATACTTCTTCAAAAAAGAATAATAATAATAATAATAATAACCAAACACGACATGTTGTTTGCTCTAATATAAGCTGAACTGAAGTGAAGCTGTATTAAACTGCATTGTTAGTTATGGAGCAATGTAGCCATTAAAGAGACCAGGATGACAACAACAATCACTCAGCTTAGACTACAACTCAAACACCTGTGACATGTCCCAAATCCTCTGCACTCTCAAGGATCCCGCCAAGCTCCCCAACGTCACAAAGGTTCGCTCTCTTTTCTCCATAAATCACCAAACTTTAACTACTACTAGTACTACCAATGTTCTTACACACCCTGCACTACCATCATCACCAAATGACCAAACAAATGGAACTTATGTAGATTTATGTTCTATAAACTTGTCTGGTATTGCAAAATCTGTTCTTTCCAGATGTCCCCATTCGTTAGAGACAAACAGAGACAAGTCATATGCTAGTAGCGTTTCATTTAAAGACCTTCTTTTGGATGTATCTGGATGTAGTTGGTTGTTGCTTTTTAATCATAATTATCATTATTTATATAATAAAAAAGTAATTATGACTCCATATAAAATAATTATGATTTTTTTGAAATAAAAATTCTTATGATTTCAAAAAACAGAAAATGAAGGAACAAATTATTAGTAGAGTAAATAATGCGAAATATCACCTAGAAACTGATAATATATCACCTAGAAGTAGATTCGGTTGATGACTGGGGGACTATCACATTCTACTAATGATTTTAACCAACTAAAAAAAGTACCGAAGAAAAGTTTGGATATTATAAAAGTAAAAGCTATGCGAGCTATTTATTATTAAAGTGAAAGTAATCAAAAAACGAAAATGACCCGAGGGGCCAGTTAACTTAACATGAGGGATCTTCAATTTCTATCATTTGAATTAGAATGCAGCAAAAAGTGAATTTTGAATTCATTTACTTGAATCCCCTTGTCCTCAATTATGAAGCTTTCTGGTTCAATCATAAGAAATCTTCAAAAGACTTTCCATCATTTGAATTAGAATGCAACAAAAAGACTTTCAGGTTCAATCGAACTCCTGTATTCTTGCTCTGTTTTCTTGCTAAAAGACAGAGACCAAGATTCGAATCGCGTCTTAGTAAGACGCGAATGGAATCGATTCGCGTCCTACTAAGATGGCATCGATTCAAATCTTGAGCAAGAAAACAGAGACGTAGTTGCTTTGTTTGCGTTCAAGTTGTTGTACTGGTTTTACGTATGTCTTTGTTCATGTTTTTGCTATTTGGGTTTAGTTTCTAAGTTTTTGTAGTTCAAGATATGTACTGTTTTTTAATGGTCAAAATGTTTTTAGGACACGAGTGATCTACTTCTGTCTGATTCTGTGAACCGGGTTTTTGTGGTGTTTTTCTCTTTTTGTTGTTCTTTTAACAGTTTTTGTTGCTCTATTTGCTTCTATCTCTCTCTCTGACTTCTCCATTCATCAGAACAACCAACCAAAGTGCTCATCATTGTTCAAGAACCAACACATATATAGAAGACAACTTGAGAAGAAACTTCGTTGTCGAATCCAAGCGGCCCTCCAAAGAAGCTCTAAGAAGATGGAGATCTGCCGTCCGCGTCGTCAAGAATCCTCGCCGCTGTGAACTCTTGAATGTTGTGAAGAAGAAGCTTGAAATCCAATTTCAAGAAGCTGAAAGATCGAGTTGCTCCCAGTCTGTTGATGAAAAATTAAAAATAGAAATTTTTGTCATTACAAATTATGAATAGTAAAATATTTCTATCAAAGCTCATTTCACTTAGTTGTTTAGTGTGAAAAAAAAAAAAAAACTCATTATTATTTAACTTTATATACATTTATATTTTTTAGAAATATATTCATCATTTTAATTTTTTTTTATTTGTTTAGTATATGTTATGGTGGAATTATTGCGATCATAACGGTCCGGCCCAATTGGATCTGCAGTGCAAGCCCAGGGGCCCAAACGCCCGGATATCCGTACCCATCAAGGCCCACCCTCCTAGAATCATGGCCCCTTAGTGGGCGCTCGCTGAGGCCGAAGCCCGATATCGCTCAATAAGCCCGATATCGCTCAATAAGCCCGCTATCGCTCAGCCCGATCGCTCGATCTTAACGTATGTCACCTATTCCGCAAGACCTTTTATGACCGCTATGTTCCCCGTCATTCAGATCGCCACGTTCCCCCAGAATTCTGCTTGCTAAAGCGAACCGCCGGCCCTCATCGCTGATCGCTGACTTCCATCCTTCAGATTTGCCCGCGAGAACATCCGCCATCCGTGACAACTATGTCAGACCGCCACATTCTGTTTGTCCACTATTTCTAGTCCGATTGAGGTATCCGTCGAAGAGGAGCCGTCCATCAAAGGCATCCAACAAGCCATCCTCACCCACAGTTATCCGTCTGAATTGACCGCTGTCTTCCGAGCGTGGCCGCATTCCGACTCCTCCACTCATGATGTTATCCGCCTCAGCGCCGTGATCGGCTGTGGGCGTGCCGTTCCAGAATCCATCCCACCAACTGTCCAGTCCGCTGGAGAAATCCGTCTCCCTCTCGAGTTTGGAAGCTCCGGTCAGCAGGAATCAACAGCGCCATGCAGAGCACAGCTCCAAAGCTTGCCATGCACGCTACTTCTACCAGAAGTCAGAATCCCGGCCTCGACAACCCATCATTACATATCCGACTCGGTCAGCAAAGATCCTCTATGGACAGACCTCGGATGCGACGGATTCGGCTGCATTTAATGTGTTTTCGGCCGCATTTAATGTACTGTCAGTCGTTTTAATTGGGTTTCCGGCGCATTAAATGCTGTCTGTCAGTGTAACTGTAGTTAACTATTCATTTTTGTCTTATCTTGTTTACTGTAGCATATCCCCTTCCTCTATAAAAGGGGACGATTTTCACTGTAAAAAGGGATGGAATTTTTGAGTGTCGTTACTCTGCCCAAATAGTGAGAGAGTGAACAGTGGACGTAG
The DNA here is from genome assembly GCA_022984855.1 of Dimocarpus longan. Lineage (NCBI taxonomy): Eukaryota > Viridiplantae > Streptophyta > Magnoliopsida > Sapindales > Sapindaceae > Dimocarpus > Dimocarpus longan. Next base: position 5,531,602 of record CM041026.1, read on the forward strand.
GCATCTTTTTGGGCCGAACCACTCTGAAAATCTTCTGTGTCTTTTCTTCCTCGCCTCTAACTCCTCCAGTTCCCCCCCCCCCCCCCCCCCCTATTATTTTGCATGCGCCCCATCGACCGTACGAAACTGTGAGCTTGGGCCCTAAAATAACCTCGTTGACTAAGGGAACCTTTTCCTGACGTTAACATTTTTGGCGCTAGAAGGAGGGCCCATCTTCGGTTTCGTCACCTTTTCATCCACTAGCTTTCACAACTTGTCCTTCATTCGCCATGGTTAGAGGGAGGATTCCAAGAGATCCTAATGCAACGGACAATCGTCAGCAGATTTCAGACCATCAGCAAGCTATAACTACTGGGGGGGGATCCAATGCTGGTGCAGGGACGTCCAATGTGCCCGTTATGGGGAACGCTCAAGGTATACCCCCTCCCCCTAATGGTCAAACCACTTGTAACGCTGCAGGAGAAGACGTAATGCAGGCGATGCGACGACGGCAGGAGAGGTTGGAGAATACCGTCACGGAATTTATGGGAGAGGTCAGAGCTATGTTCCGGACTCAGGCCCATCACCCCCAAGCTCCTCGCCAGGCTGTCTCAGAAAGAAATGTTCCCCGTAGGAGGCTTGCGGAAGACCTTAATGTGGATAGAAGGGGTGCCGGAGAGTTCGAACGAGAGGGGTCCGTCCACTCCTCCAACGCACATTCTAGCGCTCGACCCCCACAAGCCCAAGGTGGACATCGGCAGTAGCAAGGTGGCCGCCACCACGACTAAGTCCCAACCCATGTCGATAGAGCGAGGCCAGGACCTGATACACAGAGGCAGGCTGGAAGAATCAACCGGTCCCCGAGCAGACAGGATGGACATTCCGCTGCTGGAAGGACAGAAACGCGAAATACATTGGTAGCAGAACTCCTTCAAAGGGTCCGACAGCTGGAAGCGCGACCTGCGGTACAGGAGCAGAAGGGCCAAGCCGGGGAAAGGACCCCATTCGCTGTGGAAATCGAGATAGAGCCGCTCCCTCCAAGGTTCAAGGTCCCTAACATCCCTCAGTACAAAGGAAACTCAGACCCCTACGACCATCTTGACGCCTTCAACATACAAATGGACCTCCAGACTACCAATCCGCTTGTGAAATGTAGGGTGTTTCCAGCTACCCTGGGGGACATTCCACGGACGTGGTTCAGAAGCCTCCCCCCGCGCAGTATCAACAATTGGGAGGAGTGTCAGCAGAAGTTCCTGAATCAGTATAAAGCACTTAAGAGGCGTCTCGCGCCACCCTGCCATCTTTCTACCATCTGCCAACGCCCAGGTGAGCCTCTAAAAGAATATATCAACAGATTCAGGCGTGAGGTGACAAATGTGGAGAATCCCACAGATGAAGGGGTTTTGTCAGCTATCTCGTCCGGGCTAAGGAAGGATGGCAAGTTGTATGAGAGCATATACAGGTCTCCTGTCAAAGACCTGGGAGAATTTTATGACAGAGCTGAAAAGGAAATCCGGTGGGAGGGAGTGGCCAATCCAAGGAGAATCGGTGCTCAGAAAGACGAAGCCGGTGCTTCCAACCATGGGAGAAAAAGAAGCAACGGGGGAAACAATCCTGGAGGAAGAAGAGAAAACCAGCAGGTTGCCAAGAAAGCCAGAGACTGGCGGAGACCAGACGGCAACCGGGTGTCGGAACGGCCACGGTACCGAAGTCGCTACAATACTTACAATGCCCTGTCGGATACCCGGGACCGGATATATGCGACCGAGAAGAACAGGGAAAATTTCGGCCGGCCAGCTCCCCTTCAAGGGCCGGAAGGACGAAGAGACAGAAACAAGTTCTGCGCCTACCACAACGACATCGGGCACAATACTTCCGACTGCTGGGCACTCAAAGATGCCATTGAAGAGTTAATCAGAAATGGCCGTCTGAAGGATTATGTCGTGAGGCCCCCGAGGCGACCATCTCAGCAGCAGCGCCCCTGTCAGCGTTCAGAAGATCCTCCTGCTCAGAACCAGTCAGAGCCGAATTCCACCCAGGGGCCCTCCGTCAGAACCATCCATACAATCCATGGGGGACCCTCACGAGCAGGAGAATCTAACCGCTCTCAGGAAAGATTTGTGCGGGAAGCGAGACGTGTCCAGCCTGGGAAGCAGGCAGAACCAAGGAAGCCTGCCAAGAAGGCCAAAAGAGTGACGGAGGACATTGTGTTTACGGATGAGGACGCACGGGATGTCCGTCTCCCCCATAACGACGCTTTGGTGATCAGGGCACGCATCGAAAATTCGGTGGTGAAGAGGGTCATGATAGACACCGGCAGTTCCGTGAACGTCATGTATAAAGGCTGCTATGATCAGATGGGAATCGGTGAGGATCAGCTAGAGCCGTCCCCTGAGCCTCTGTACGGGTTTACTGGAGATTCGGTCGTTCCTGCTGGACAAATCAGACTGCCTTTGACTCTCGACGACGAAACCAATCAGTCCACGGTACTGGCTGACTTCCTGATCATCAATTCCCTGTCAGCATACAACGTAGTGATGGGAAGGCCCGCGATGAACGACCTCGATATGATTGTCTCCACCAAAGCTCTCATGGTAAAATTCCCGACCCCCAGTGGCGTAGGATGTGTGCAGGGTGAACAATCCATGGCTCGTCGTTGTTACGTGGACGCGATCAGAAAATGTGTGCAGGGGAAGAAGGCGGAGATAATCCCAGAACGGGAGTTACGGACGATCACTTCGTCGGGGGTCAGTTACGACTTAGATCCCAGGGAATTTGACGCATACCCGTGTTCCGGTCCAGTAGAAAGCTCGAAGATGTTCCGGTCGTTGAAAATGATATGTCAAGATGCCTGAAACTGGGTAAAAGTCTTGTCTCTGAGGTAAGGTCCCAATTGGTTAACTGTCTCAAGAAAAATGCAGATGTTTTCGCCTGGAGTCATGGAGATATGGTGGGAATCGACCCGGATGTGATGACGCACAAGTTAAACGTCAACCCTCACCATCGGCCAGTCTGCCAGAAGAGGAGACAGATAAACCAGGAGCGCAGCGAAGCCCTAAAAGAGGAAGTGGACAAGCTTCTGGCCAATAATTTTATCCGCGAGGTCCAGTATCCAGAATGGGTGGCTAACCCCGTGCTGGTGAAGAAAAAGAATGGAAAATGGAGAACCTGCATAGACTTCACAGACCTGAACAAAGCCTGCCCAAAAGATAGCTTCCCCCTGCCCAGAATCGACCAGCTGGTGGACGCAACGGCGGGACACGAACTCTTGAGCTTCATGGACGCTTACTCGGGATACAATCAAATCCCCATGGACCCTAAAGACGAGGAGTGCACATCGTTCACCACCGACCGGGGCTTTACTACTACAAGGTAATGCCCTTCGGTCTAAAAAATGCAGGGGCCACTTATCAGAGATTGGTGAACAGAATGTTTGAAGAGTTGATAGGGAAGAGTATGGAGGTCTACGTGGACGACATGCTTGTGAAGTCAGAAAGAGCCGCCGATCACGTCCACGACCTGGAGAGAATGTTCAGCATCCTGAGGAAATACCAGATGAAACTCAATCCTCTCAAGTGTGCCTTCGGGGTTTCCTCAGGTAAATTCCTTGGTTTCATTGTAAACAACAGGGGGATAGAAGCCAACCCGGAGAAGATACAAGCCCTGCTGGACATGAAGTCGCCAAGAAATGTGAAGGAGATTCAAAGTTTGAACGGACAGATTGCGGCCCTAAGTCGCTTTGTCTCCAAAGCTTCCGACAGATGCGTTCCGTTCTTTGAAGTGTTAAAAAAAGCCAGGAATTTCGAATGGACTGGAGAATGCGAGGCTGCCTTCCTGCAACTCAAAGAATACTTAGGCCGCGCACCGCTGCTGACCAAACCAAAGGAGGGGGAGATATTGACTGTCTACCTGGGCGTATCCGAGCACGCCATGAGTGCAGCGTTGGTAAGGAAGGAGGAAAATGGTGCACAGGTGCCAGTGTACTTTGTGAGTAAGAAGCTGGTCGAGGCAGAGACCAGGTATACACCAATGGAGCTACTCACTTACTGTCTGGTGATGGCATCCAGGAAGTTGCGTCCATACTTCCAGGCGCATAAAATAGAAGTCCTAACCAGGTATCCTCTTAAGCAAATCCTCCAGAAGCCAGACACCTCCGGCCGGCTCATCAAATGGGCCATCGAACTCGCCCAATATGACATCGAGTTCAGACCGAGACCGGCAATCAAGGGTCAAGTGCTAGCCGACTTCATCGCCGAGTTCACAGGACCGGCGGACGATCAAGCTGAAACTTCTCAGGGACCATACTGGGAGCTTTTTGTGGACGGGTCCTCCTGCGAGAAAAGTGCCGGAGCTGAAATCCTGCTAATTAATCCCGACGGTGGTAAGTTTCTTTGCGTCCTAAAATTTGGCTTCAGGGCAACTAATAACGAGGCGGAGTACGAAGCGCTACTGGCAGGGCTCCGTCTAGCCAAGAGAATGCAGGTGGAACGGATCAGAGTCTTTAGCGATTCCCAACTGGTGGTCTGTCAAATAAAAGGGGAATACCAGGCTAAAGGGTCGAAGATGGTCTCCTATTTGCGGGAAGTTCAGAAGTTGTTGGGGGCCTTCGAGATATTCGAGCTGAACCAGATCCCGCGTGCCCAAAACTCCCACGCGGACGCTCTGGCCCGCCTAGCATCCGCTCAAGATACGGACGGCACCGAGAGCATACCTGTGGAGTTCCTACCCAAACCGAGCACCGAGTCTGACATGGAAGTGATGGCCTTGATGGTGGTGGATGGATCGTGGATGTATCCCCTGGTTAATTACTTGCGGAAAGGCACACTGCCAGAAGACAAGATGGAGGCACGTCGTCTACGAATAAGAGCAGCCAGATACTGTATTTATGGAGATGTCCTCTATAAGAGGGGCCTTTCAACACCACTTCTCAGGTGCATCGACGAACCAGAATGCACTGCCTTGATGAGGGACATACATGAGGGGCATTGTGGCAACCATGCTGGAGGGCTTTCTTTGGCTCAGAAGGCACTCAGACATGGTTTTTACTGGCCGACGATGAAGAAGGACACCACCGACTTGGTAAAGAAGTGTGACAAGTGCCAGAGGTTCTCTAAGATTCCCCGAGCTCCACCAGCCTACCTCCGTCAGATGGTCAGTCCATGGCCGTTCGCTATCTGGGGCATGGACCTGATCGGACCTCTTCCCGTAGGACGAGCGAGATGTAAGTATGCAGTCGTGGCCGTTGACTACTTCACCAAATGGGCAGAAGCAAAGGAGCTGGCTGAGATCTCCGCCACGAAAATTGAGAAATTTGTGTGGGACCATATAGTTTGCAGGTTCGGCATTCCGCAGCAGTTAGTCACAGATAACGGAACCCAATTCACAAGCGAGCAGTTTCAGGAGTTTTGTAGCAGCCTCGGTATTGTCAAGAGCTTCTCAGCCGTTGACCACCCGCAAGCCAACGGCCAGGTGGAAGCGGTCAATAAGATCATCAAGCAGATCCTGAAGACCAAACTTGAAGCTAGAAAGGGGGCATGGGTTGACGAGCTGCAGAAAGTGTTGTGGGCTTACCGCTCTACCGCCCGCAGCACTACTGGAGAAACCCCCTTCTCAATGGTCTACGGGTCAGAGGCCATGATTCCGGCAGAATTTGAAGTTTACAGTCACCGGAGGGCGAGCTTCAATTTCGGCGACAACAACCAGCTTCTAGCTGCCAGTTCAGACTTACTTGAGGAGTCAAGAGAGGCCGCTCGCCTTAGGATGGCTGCCTATCAGCGAAGGATGGCCAGACACTACAACAAAAAGGTCCGGGTACGTCAATTCAAACCAGGTGACCTAATCCTGTAGGAGATCCTGCCCGGCGCACGCAAGGCAAGTGAAGGAGTGTTGGGGCCGAACTGGGAGGGACCTTACATGATCCACGAGAGCCTGAACAACGGAGCCTACCACTTGGCGAACATGGACGGGACAATCCTGCCAAGGGCTTGGAACGCCATCCACCTGAGAACGTACTACACTTGAGTGTTGTATTGTTGTTTACTATCGATTATTCTGTCACATATGTAAAAACAAACCGTGTGTAGATATAATGAGAATCTTCTATCAATTGTGATGAAACATTTCTAACATCAAATGGGTACATGTCTTCTTATGAAAGGTACATCACCAGACGGCCACGAGCCAGCGCACCTAGTCGCCGCTCACCGAATGGCCTTCCCCCCCCGCCTTCGCGCGCGACTAATGAAAGGCCTTGTGAGCGCAGCCGGAGCGTCCTCCCCAACTCTCGCTGTAAATGCTCGGGTACGCCCTGTGAGCGCAGCTGGAGAAATTTCCTTCATCATGCTGTAGATGCTCAGGCTAAGGCCTTGTGAGCGCAGCCGGAGCGTCCTCCCCAACTCTCGCTGTAAATGCTCGGGTACGCCCTGTGAGCGCAGCTGGAGAAATTTCCTTCATCATGCTGTAGATGCTCAGGCTAAGGCCTTGTGAGCGCAGCCGGAGCGTCCTCCCCAACTCTCGCTGTAAATGCTCGGGTACGCCCTGTGAGTGCAGCTGGAGAAATTTCCTTCATCATGCTGTAGATGCCTAGGCTGTCCTCGTGAGCACAGCCGGAATGGATCACCGTGCAGTACGATCCGAGCCCCTGCATTCTGGACGCTGTCCGACGTTAACCCATGCAGCAGCCAGAAAAGGTACACATATTGAAAACGAAATCACTGTGGGATCGGGATTATTTGCCCATCCTCGAGGGCTCCCCTTTCGTTCCTCCAATTGTCTTGTGTGCTGGAAGCAATCTCCTGATTATGTTTCTCCCAGGATGTGCTTAGGGATGATCTTTCCCCCTCCTTTTATTATCATTAAACGGATATTTATGTGGCTGGGCACATCTACCCACAACATATTACTATTGTATTCATACGAAAACAGGAAAACTACAAAGCAGAGCGAAAGAGATACTGCTGAAATAATCATCAACTAAAAATTACAAATTGTTCCACAAACAAGGTAAAAATGATAACAATTAAAATATCAATGTTCAAAGATAAGCCTCAACAACAGCGGGAGAAGGTATTAAACTCATTTGCTTAAAGGGGCTTGCGAAGAGCTGGCTGGGGGATCTGTGGGATCTTTCGAAGAACTGGAGGGGGCGCCCTTGGGATCTTTACCGCTAGAGGTCCCTTGAGAGGATGTGCCCTGTCTTCCGTCCTTCGTCGAATCCTGAGGAGCTAAAGAAGAACCACCCGGGGCCAATGAAGCACCAGTACGAACAGGAGGCGGGTCTGAAGCCTTCTGCGGAACCAGAGAAGTCTTTTCCTTCTGAGCGCCTTCCGCCGCTTTCTTCTGAGCGTTCACTGCAGCGCGGGCCTTATATTTCTTTACCTCCGCCACCGCGTCCTCGCCAAGATAAGAATAATCTAGCGTGGGATGACGCAGCCACGAAGTATATAAGAATTTGCTACTCGTCTTTTTGATAGCCTCCTCCACTGCTTGTCTGGCCCAAAGGTCCGCCCTATAACACGCCTCCCTCGAGTTGGCAAGCTCACCCCTCACCACGGCCAAGTCTTTCTCGACTGCTTCCTTCCCCTTCTCAGCTTCATCGGACCGCTTCTTATGATATTCGGCCTCCTCTTTAATCTTATCCACATCTGCAGTGGCCTTCTGGAGCGATTCGTAGGCAGCCATCCGAAGTCTCTTCTCTACGTCTGCGGTCTTTTCCGCCTCCTTAAGTTTCTTTTCCAGCTTAGAAATGGTCTTCTTAGCGGCCACTGACCCCTTTTTGAGATTCCGAACCTCTGCCTCCAACCCCCTGTTCGCCTCCTCGAGGGAAGTTTTCTCTCCTGCTAAGTCGGGGAAGTCCCGACGCATCTTCATCACAGCCAACGAAGCCTGAAGGGAATGGTACATCAACAACAAGTGAGAATGTAAAATGTAACTGCAAAGCAATTAAAAGAACTTACAAGCACGGTGCAGCGTGCAGTATAGTCCATCAGCTGGTCACCACGAATATGCTCCTGGTAGACATCCGGTTTGTGGGGGCCCAATAACGCTGGTATCCGATCCAACAAGTCGTCGAAGTACTCCCCCGCATTGGCCTCCGGGATTGATTCTTCGTCGCCTCCCCCTGCGGTGGCCATTTTTCCCTTGCCCTTGTCCTTGGATTTCGCACGTTTCGCAGTGGGTTCCAAAGCTTCTTCCTCCTCTTCTTCGGTCTCCGAAGCCGAAATCCTCTTTCCAGCAGCGCCCCTTGTCCGCCTCATGGTTTTCTCCGCCACGCTTTTAGCCCGCATCCCAAGCGGCGCGGCAGATGGAGCGGCCGTTGTAACCGGTGAACCCGCTGGCGGGACTGGGGGTTCCTTTGAGCCTGTTATCTCCACTTCAGGCCCTTCTGTTCCGGCTACAGGCGAAGAAGGGGGAGAGATCATTTCAAGGTTCACCATCGTCTCAGGCTTCTTTGAGGCTGGGGCGGAAGTTCCTTCGCCTGATTCTATGAAGACAGATTTAACTTCCCGACCTCTTCGCCTGCCCACGTCAGAAACCAACCTCAGGGGCGGAGTCTCAACTCCAGGAGCAAGCCCGTACTTCCTCAAAGCGGAGTTGTCTGGAAGGAAGTCATATTCAGGATTTTTCACTTCTACAAATTTCTTCAGCGCTCTCGTCTCCTCGTCAGTTAGACGGACCGCTCCTTTGACGAAGGCTGCATACAAAAAAAAAAAAATAAATAATAATAATAATAAATAAATAAATAATATATCAATGAGGGTGATGCCTAATGGCAAACGTATGAACGCCCCAGTCGCGAATAAAAATAAGCCTACCAGGACCAATATTGAAGTCAAAATGAACAAGTTGTTGCAGGGACCGACAAGTGGCATAGAACCACTTCGACTTGTAATCTCCCACGTTCGATTTGCCCACATTCTGTGGCAAAAACGCCTTATAGGGAGTTCTGCGAGCAGTTACGTAATAAATACCGTCTCGCTTAGTAGCGTGAAGATTGGTGGTGGATTTAAAAAAGTAAAGACGTTGGACGATATTTGAGGTAGGTGGCGGAAGACCATTTTTGAGGAAGGCATAGGCCAAGGTGGTAATTTGGCCGTAAGAATTCGGCGTGAGCTGGAAAGGGGCTATTTCCAGGTCATTCAAAAGAGTTATTAGGTATGGGGGAACCGGAAACCTAAATCCCATCTTTATATGGTGGCGGCTGATCGCTATGAATCCCTCGGGAGGGTCAGCCGCATGATCACGATGGGCAGGGACCATGACGCGACATGTCGAAGGAAAATGAAATGCGTCGGCCAAGGTCTTGAGTTCTCTAACGGTCATGTGGGAGTCGTGTTGGTAAAAAGTCTCATACGCAAAGGTTCTCTCACGATTGGAAGAACTCGGTGTGCCCTCGCTGTTCTGAGCATTTGCACTTGAAGAGCCCTCATCGCGCTGAGAGGACTTCCCCTCGGAGCTTTCCTCACTGGACATGACTCGGCGATAGCGGAGCCCACGGCTTGACATCTACAAAAGGAATAGCCGGTCAGGCTACAAATAGTCACCCAATCTAAAACCAACCAAGAAAGACTTAAGGAGGTTAGACCTAGGCGTCAAGCCGCGCTCGTAGGAAGGTACAGGATGGAAGGGATGGGAGCCTCGTCCTAAAGGTTTTCCCCCCCAACATGGGAGAAGAAGAAAAGAAAACAGAATAGTCACCCTAGGCTACCACTAGACCACCCCTAACCAGAAGCGATACAGAGACTATCCACCCCAACTAATCTAAAATCCCAGAAGGAAGAACACCACGCAGAATAGGGAAAGCAATAACGCCAAGAACAAAGTGAACAGGGAAGAGAAGCCTAACCTGAATTATGGTGGTCGCCGGAAGTTACAAACGATAACCTCTGAATGTTGTTGAAGAATCGGTGCGAATGGAGAAGACGAAGGAAATGCCTATAAATTTTTTGAAAGTACCAGAAGAAGAACAAAGAGGGATGTTTATTCTTTTTTGAATAATTCAGCCCCAACCGTTGGATGAAGACAGCTGGGCAACCACCCCCGATCAGATGATAGGGCGCGACTCCCGGGATTTTGTCATTATGCGGCACGCCAGTTGAGTGACGTGCATTAAATGCGCGCGGCGCACGTTTTGAACAGTAACCGTCGTCAGTGGTAGAGCACGTGGTCTGACAATAAAGTAGAAAATAAAAGGCACTGTAACCGCCTTCCCCTTTGTAACCGTTCCCGCCCATTCTGCTCGCTCTGGAATATATGTCTCCTGGTCCTCTCCTGAGCACCAAGAGCCAGGGGGCTTTATGTTATGGTGGAATTATTGCGATCATAACGGTCCGGCCCAATTGGATCTGCAGTGCAAGCCCAGGGGCCCAAACGCCCGGATATCCGTACCCATCAAGGCCCACCCTCCTAGAATCATGGCCCCTTAGTGGGCGCTCGCTGAGGCCGAAGCCCGATATCGCTCAATAAGCCCGATATCGCTCAATAAGCCCGCTATCGCTCAGCCCGATCGCTCGATCTTAACGTATGTCACCTATTCCGCAAGACCTTTTATGACCGCTATGTTCCCCGTCATTCAGATCGCCACGTTCCCCCAGAATTCTGCTTGCTAAAGCGAACCGCCGGCCCTCATCGCTGATCGCTGACTTCCATCCTTCAGATTTGCCCGCGAGAACATCCGCCATCCGTGACAACTATGTCAGACCGCCACATTCTGTTTGTCCACTATTTCCAGTCCGATTGAGGTATCCGTCGAAGAGGAGCCGTCCATCAAAGGCATCCAACAAGCCATCCTCACCCACAGTTATCCGTCTGAATTGACCGCTGTCTTCCGAGCGTGGCCGCATTCCGACTCCTCCACTCATGATGTTATCCGCCTCAGCGCCGTGATCGGCTGTGGGCGTGCCGTTCCAGAATCCATCCCACCAACTGTCCAGTCCGCTGGAGAAATCCGTCTCCCTCTCGAGTTTGGAAGCTCCGGTCAGCAGGAATCAACAGCGCCATGCAGAGCACAGCTCCAAAGCTTGCCATGCACGCTACTTCTACCAGAAGTCAGAATCCCGGCCTCGACAACCCATCATTACATATCCGACTCGGTCAGCAAAGATCCTCTATGGACAGACCTCGGATGCGACGGATTCGGCTGCATTTAATGTGTTTTCGGCCGCATTTAATGTACTGTCAGTCGTTTTAATTGGGTTTCCGGCGCATTAAATGCTGTCTGTCAGTGTAACTGTAGTTAACTATTCATTTTTGTCTTATCTTGTTTACTGTAGCATATCCCCTTCCTCTATAAAAGGGGACGATTTTCACTGTAAAAAGGGATGGAATTTTTGAGTGTCGTTACTCTGCCCAAATAGTGAGAGAGTGAACAGTGGACGTAGGCATCTTTTTGGGCTGAACCACTCTGAAAATCTTCTGTGTCTTTTCTTCCTCGCCTCTAACTCCTCCAGTTCCCCCCCCCCCCATTATTTTGCATGCGCCCCATCGACCGTACGAAACTGTGAGCTTGGGCCCTAAAATAACCTCGTTGACTAAGGGAACCTTTTCCTGACGTTAACAGTATATTAATTTAATTTTTTTTACTGAAAAACTATTACCATTCTCAAATATTTAAATTATAAACAAGTTTTATCATAATAATAACTATTTATTTTTATAAGGGTGTTTTAGGTACGTCATCATTAGAAGAAATTTTAGAATGTCTTAATTAAATAGTCTCCAAAGTTTTTCTGAATTTAAAAGTTTTTCTAAAAAATATTATACAAACAAAAATTAAAAAGTTTAAGCTTTAACTTCTCTTTTTCTATTATCAAAAATAAAAAATAAAACTTATCCTAAACAAATTCTTAATGTTAATCTCAGCTGAAAAATAAAATTCACCTTTTAATCTCTCCAAATTATTAATAAGGCAGTCTTTCACTCTTTAAACACAAATTAATGACATTCCTTAAACCTAACAATCAAATTATTTAAGGGACTAGAGGAGAGCTAAGAGAGACATTTATGGTTAGTGGAGAAGCAAAACTTTGTTTCCTTTTTTTGAAACTGTGAAGGAGCAAAACTTGTAGTTAAGAGAACAAAGAAAATGTAGATACCTAGAGAAGAGAGAGATTTGGCATAGATATTATTTCATGTGTTATTTTGGTCAATGAAATTTGATTGAGAGGGGTATAAATTTAGAAAGTGCACCAATGAAAATATCATTTTTTAACATTTGTTCTTTTTCTTTTTCATGATTTGCTGTTTTAGTTTGAGAACTAATTCTTTGATATTGCTCATGAACTAATTTTTGAAAAAAATGGATGACATTTTGTATATTTAATGAAAGACATAACAGTACGTTCATCTATATATTTTGTTATTATAAACAAATCATTTTGATGATCTAGTACTAGTTACAAATATCCACTAATTTTGATGTTATTTGAAATAATTTTTGCAGCGGCTAAAAACCCCAAGCCCATAAAATAATGGCCCAAAGCATACTTTGAATAATTGGACTAATGGCTCAGTTGATCCAGTCCGAGACCAAAGCTAAATATTTCTATTTTAACTTGATCACCGCTAGACTAATGTGTTTATGACTTAACCTGCAACAAAATCGGAAGGATAATTCCTTTATCCTTTCTGGCTCCAAAATAGAAGAAGACTCCTCTTCGAAGAACCTTTGGTCACCTATAACAGGTATCTCATCTAGAGGATTGGCAGAGGCTTTGACGGGTCCCGTTTCTATACCCTTATTTTTGCACTATTGGCAACCCGCCAGCAACCACATGGTAACTCTCCAGTAGATATCTGATTCGGCTAAAAGGTTCCCATGAAACTAAATTGTTTTACTTTATTATAAATCGTTAATCATTTACATAAATAGCGAAAACTAGTGGAAAATTTTTCTTTTTATCATAAATTTATAAAATAGATTTAATAAAAATTTGGATAACATAATAGCTGTTTTTCCAATTATGTCACCTTGTACAAATCACAAAAAATTTTAAAATTTCTAAAATCAATGTTTTCTTTACTACTGGGTCTCAAACTCTTTTCATTTCGAAACCATAAGCAACCACAAATATGCATTTAAAATTGAAGACATTTTGAAATTTAATTACACGTCATGCATATATAAATAGTTATACATTTTCCAAAATATATACAAAGGAATATTTATATAATTTACAAGCATTCAATTTCTTTAAAAATATCTATAACGAATATACATAAAATGTACAGCAAGCACGACTCAGCCTATCTATTCCTGTGTTGGAGTCCATATCCCGAACGCACCAGTACCTGTACTTGTTTTTGGGGACGTTTTATTTATAAAAACATAAAATAAAAGTGAGTTAAACAAGCTTCGTGAGTGTTATCCGGTGTCTATTCAAACTTTATTTTCTAGAATAAACCTCCTTAAAATATTTTATTAACATTTTAATGATATATAATGGAAACGGGTTTTTCTGAGAACCATAGCTAAATTAACTGTATGGATAAATATTCATCATAAATATAATTCATGTATCGTGAAACCAAAATCCAATAATATATTAAAAAGCAAGTTTTTGGATTTCAGAAAACTATTTTAAATGCTTTTCAATTTTATCTTGTAAAATAGTATGCTGTATGATTTATTTTTCTACTGTAAAACATAAGCAGTGGCGGCAATAAAACTTTTGAAAAGTCTCTAAATAAAATAGGTCAACCACTGTTAGTTCGTACTATATGATATCCTAGGTATAGAGCATAATTTTTTCTCGCTCGGGCCATCCCGAAATTTTTCTTCGCTCAAGCCATCTATCCGGTTTTATGTAGTGAAATATTTCTCTCTCTACGGAACGATATTTTTCTTTACTCAGGTGGAAACTAACTAATAATATATCCTATACATGTATTGGGCGATAAACCGAATTGAACTGACACGACACAAACCCACATGGGGGTTTCCTCCCGCTGTTAGTGATAAACACCCCCGATATTATCAATGCACGTTTAGGGTACTCAACCTCAATCAGAGATATTTTTGTAATACATCTAAGGCATATCGTAGGTTCATAAATATTTCTAAATTTATTGTCGTTCTTCATATAAATCACGTTTCACATAAACTTTCTAAAATCATATAATCCATGCAAAGCATTTTCATATAAAAGTTTTTCACTTTTTGAAAATAAATTCTTAATGTATCATGACATGAATTTAAAATACATCACATAAACTCATGTGGATAGAAAAATAATCATGCCAAAATATTTTAAGGAGACACTCACCTATTTCTTTAACTAGTATCACTATAAAGCACAATTTAAACTTTCATTTGTTTTCCCATCACCTACATATTTTCACATTCCACATTTAGATAACTTTACAGCTAATTTATTAATTTACAAACATTTCCATAAAACATCAAACTTTGAAAAGTTCGACCACAAAGTGGCCATTTAATATTCTAATGACTTTTCTTTTAATTTCAAACTATTCCTATTATCCATATAATTTATAAACTTATCCAAATCCTTCAAAAATAATTTTCCATCACAATAGACACATTAAAATTGAAACATGACAGCTTGTATACCAAAACTTTACTTCTCATTCCAATACTAACTTTCAACACTTTAACACATACAAAATATTATCATTGAAACCAGGGGCGGACCTAGCTTAGGTCCAGACGAGGCACGTGCCCTCCCTCAAATTTTATAAAAAAATTATTAAGTTTATAATATTAATGATTAAATATTTAAATCTATAAATGATATTATATATGTTTCCGAGTGAATAATCATACGAACGAATCATGTGCTCTGGTAAACGTCCTTTTGTTCCTATCAGACTACGGGTTCAAACCCCAATTCACCCACATTTGCTTTTCTCATTTTTTTAAAAAAATATAAAAAATTTGCATGTTGTGGCATTCGAACCTCCATTTGACGATTGAGATGACGAACTCGCTTGGCAACCATGCTGATGTTGACAATTGATATTTGGTAACTTCAAAAACTTTTATATTTAATGCCACTTGTTTCCCTTTCTTTAACTTTTCATTATTATTTTTTAACTCTATTATTTATTCTTTCTATTTCATTATAATTAACATCATTCTTTTTTATTGGTTCTATTAAAACTAATTTTCCTACTTTTAGTATTTTTTCTACTATTAATTAATTAATATTTTATTAAAAAAGTTTTTTCTTTTAGATATCTCCTATATAAGCATTATTTATTTCTACTTTTTGTGTGCTATACAAAATTCATTGACAATTTACAATTTTAGTGAACAATTTTCTTTTTCTCTTCATCTTATTTGGCATTTCTTTATCTTCACTTTAACATCCTATCACTATCAGGTTAGCAAACTAAATTGATTATTTAAAAAAAAAAAATTATTTATTTTAATGTTCATTAAGATTTTTGAGCATAAAATTATTTGTTTTGCCTAAATATTATATATGTTTATTTTATTTAAACTACATAGTGATATCGAATATTGTTTTACAAAAAAATATTATATATTTAATATGTTTTAATTTTTGATAATTTTATTATTTTATTCATATGCCCTCCCTAAACAAATTTTCTGGGTCCGCCACTGATTGAAACTAAATTTCCTCATCTATGTATTAAACAAATTCTTGGAACCATTTTCCACTCTTTTTTTTGACCGAATAGATGCCATCATCCACATCATCAATTCAAACAAATTTTTCTCCTCAAAATCACATTCAAATGCACATGTTATGATGTAAAATCAACCTAACTCATGAAAACTTCACATTGGCATATTATTCCTAATTTGGCCGTGAACTTCATCTTTTTTTGACCAATCCATTTCTTTTTAATTTTATATAAAAATCATCACTAGAACAGCCCTAAACATGCCAATCAATCATCCATTCACTTAGATCATCATAGCCGAAAACAAACAAACTAATCCATTATATTTCTAGTTTTATTTTAGCAATTCCACTTGATGTTTTAGTTCAATTCATGCATGAATTTTCATTCAAGCACATCAAACATACTTGAATCATACCTTTCCTAATTTAGTTGTGACCTATACCCATTCCAACATTAAAGCTTCTTCAATTTTCTCACTTAAAATCTAATCAACACAACACTAATTATCATGGCAGCAATTCATCAACTCAAACCACATCAATCACACTTTAAATCACAAAATCAACTTAGTTAATAAGCTTACCAAGCTGCCTTGATCACTTACTTTACTTTCCCCGCAACATTAAAGCTTTAAAACCTTGAATCCATGTATAAATACTTCATTAGAACTATAAATAGCAAGTTGACAACTTTGTACCAGATTTTTCGCACCAAAACATGAGGAAAACTCAGCCATTTTCATTTGAAAATCACTCACATTTGTTAGATATTATTCCTAGACTTGTTCTCCACATTTTATTAGCTGAAAATCACTTGAAAAATTGCTTGAATTGCTTGGAGAATAGCTGCTGTCCCAGGTCAGTTTTTCTGCTCTATTTCTGCCATCCAGCATTTCTTGCTTCTTCTTCCAATTTCCAACGGTTTCTGTCACTTATATAGCTGTCCCAAGTCTTTAAAAATTGCCCTTCAAGTTTGCATAAAATTACAAGTCATGCCACTAATGTTATCGTCCATTTTAGCTCTCATTTTCCTACATTTGTTGTCCTCTTTTCTTTTCTATCGATTCAGCTCTCTTCCTCTCAAAAAAATCTCTTAATTCTTCTACTAGCTTTTACCATATATAGACTTTGATTGCCTCAACAATTTGCCTTTTAAGTTTGACATTTATTTACAATTCATGCCACTCAATTTATTAACCATTTTGCCACTCATTTCTCTACACTTATGCATGCAAAATTTTTCATTCCAAAAGTGTCATCATGAAATCTCTAATTAATTCATTTAATCATGCTCTTCTTATGAAAATTCATTTATCACTAATTGAATCACATATTTTAATAAATTATCACATCTCTTTTAGGATTCAAATGTATTTCCGACTCATTTGGAAACTCCACTAAAATTCGATTATATATTCGACAAATTTAACGATTTTATTATTCCATAAACGAGAGCATTCTAGCACAATATACTTACAATACTTATACATCTCTTTTACGTTGGATTCATAAAAAGGGATATCACAGGCTCTTATTCATATACACGGCAGAGTATGCTTCTGGAGTCACGGCCTCCCGTTGCTTGCCTATTGTTGCAATCTCTACCATCTTATATAATATATATTGTAATATATTATTGATGTGTTTTGGGTTTCACATGGTTCTATGCATCAACGTCTCATTGGCGGCTCACAAGGACACAACCATACTGCCAGGTGTTTCAATTGCTACAGGACCACCTCAGTCTCTCACCCTAATGCAGCCACTTGTGTATATTCTCGCCTCTTAGACAATGCTTACCATCTCTCTCAACATTCACGGCCTTGGTCATCAACAACAAGCATCATGGCAATTCTCGTGCATACAACAAGTCACTCCTCTCAATTATATATTTGTTCCATTCGCTAGATACAATCGGAACAGGCGAAGGCATGGTACATTGTCGCACCGCCACATTATGTTTGTCTATACGACGCTGCCGCTGTCGAACTACCAGAGAATATAACGGCAACCGCTACGCCATGTTCATTCTCTTCCATTGTGTCTCCTTCACTCCTCGATAGCCTGGTGCGATCAATCACAACATCTCCACGAATTGGCTTATACCCCTACTAACTATCACCTGCTCAACAACCTTTTGTTGAGTCGATGGTTGTGTCACACGCCACTATCTCGGGTAGGCCAAAGCAGGTTCGATTGATTAATATTATATCATATCATATTACCATAATATTATATTATGAATTTATGATTGCATGCCATAATATTATATTATGCCACTATAATATTATGTCATGAATGCTTATAGACGGTCAACATGCATCTGGAGGCGCGGTTTGTTGATACAATACTACACCGCGCTTGTAGCTGGCTGATGGCGTGGTAGGTTAAATCGCCACAACCTCATGCCTCTTGTGCATGGTTCTACACCAATCAATAACACTTTTTTCCACTAATTTGTATGGATTGATCCCTTCCGTATGAGAATGGTACTCTGGACACACGATTCTACGGACACATGATCTTATAGATCCATGGACATAGATCTTATGACCACTACAGTCTATCTAATGGATCGATAGCGCTTTATAGACCGAACAACCACCTTCACGCTCACGAACCTTCCTTGGCAGACAAATTCCACTAATTGAACTCTATCCCTAGTGTCAAACCATTGTCAACATTGGCATGTAGCTAACGATGATAGTTCATATCGTCCTACTCATAGTCGGATGACTGTTTATTTTACTACTATTTACTTGTTTTTACACAGTTTACTCGTAGTTGGAGTGTTTTTGGCCGACACCCCAACAGTATGAAGATCACCTGCAATTCTCTTTGTTTGATTTGTGCACGACAAAAGTTGTCAGGAAAGTTGATCAACAAGGCTCGCTTAAAATTGATATACTGTAGTTTTGACCATTCTACAATTTTTATTTTTTTTTTCTATTTTCTTTTTTTGAAGATTCTCGTTGGATATTATGAAATATCCGGACAATACTTAGATCAAAGTGAAAATTTCCAAACTCATAACCAGTGGTGAATCTAGAAAATTTGTTCAGATAAGTAATAAAAACATTGAAAATTAAGATTATATTAAATATATAATTTTTTTATGTAAAATAAAGTTTGCTAACATTATATAGTTTAAATAAAATAAAAATGTGTTATCATATTTAAGCAAAACAAATAATCTTAAGCTTAAAAATCCTAATGGAATCATTAAAATAAATAAAAATGAAAATAATTGAAAAAAGAAAAATAACATAAACTACCTAAAATTATCGTACTTTATAATTATGAAGTAAATATAAATATATATATTAAAAAAATTAAATCATGACAATACATGTATAATTTAATGCAATAACTTAAATCTTAGAGTTTAAGATTTTAGGATTTATCGACGGAATGTATATTAAATTTAAATTATTAAAAATAAATAAATTTTAAAAAGTATTAAATTTAGTAGGCTAATCTTATAAATAATAAGATGCTGAATGAAAATGTAGAGATGCCATGTGAAAAAGAAAAGAAAAAAAATTAATTGTTCAATAAGATTGCAAATTGCGGATGGAGTTTATGTGGTGCACTAAAAGTATAAGTAGATAGTGTTTATATAGGAGATAAATCTTATTAAAAGGAAAAAAAAATTATAAAAAAGAAGACATTAATTAATTACGAATAGGAAAAACCCTATAAAAGTAAATATAAGAAAAGTAATAAAAAAAAATTAAAACGGCTTTTTTGGATTGTATTTTTTCTTTTTTTTTTTTTAATTTTTTTGAGTTCATGATAGATTAATTTGGGTAACATGACGAAGGAGAAGATTATGAGTTTTGATTGGTTTAATGGAAGTGCATTTTAGCTGGTTTAATTGAATTTAAGCAAAAGTACAAAATGATTTTATATTGATGAAGATTTGGAATTGATTTAAATATTGAAGAATAAAAGCTTTTAATTCAATTAATTTGTTTAACGAGTTAACGAATTCGTTTAATTCGTTTAAACGAATAAATGAGTTATACAAATTAACGAGTTAATGAGTTTGGATCTTTTATGATCCAACTAATAACAAATTAATCGTGTCGTGTAGTGTCGCGTCATTCGTTGATAAATAAATTCATGTCGAATCCAAAAATGTTGACCTATTTATTAAACGAATTCGTATCGAATTGTGTGAATTCATAAACGAATTGAATCGAATTCAGTTCGATCCGATATATCGACCCCTTTTGTCACCCCTGGAACTAATGTACTACAATAAATTAAGAACTTACTTGGTGCTTTCGAAGCATTCCGGGGAATCCCTTGTCACATGGTGGATTAGACGTACTGCAATAAATAAAGAGCTTGTAATTATACCATGATTGAAAAATCTTCTAACACTTAAAAATAAAATTAATATAATGAGGTCAAATCCTATCACAAATGTGGGATAAAAAGTTTTAGGTTCCTTCACAAAGAGGACATCCTTCTTAATAAGATAACAACGACAGTCCGTCGAAACCGCCATAAGTCTTACGCTTTTCCATACTTTCTTGGCACGCAAGCACCAACGACGTCCTGGTATATTGATTAAAAATTTAAAAAGTAATAATTTCCCTGCACCAAGTAGTGTAACCGCTTCTTGGACGGGATCCCTCTACCATCAAAAACAGTTGCAACGTATGTGGGCCAGCTTTTTCCGCGTTAATTTTTTTCTCGTAATTTTGGTCGATCGGTGGACGATCGCTTTTACACTGCAATTTCCAATCCCTTTAATTGATTACCGTTTCCTTGGAAAGAAAATGGTTACCATTAGAATTTGAATGGCTGCTTATATTAATGATCAGAAATTTAAATTTTACTAATAAGTGTAAATAATGTTTTTGGATGGGAATGTCTGCATTTTTTATTTAAAAGTGTACAAGAAAATAGTTTTCGATAAAATTTTAGAATTAATTTACAGCCCAATACAACTCAATGATATTTTTTTTTCCTATTCATCAAATTTTCATGGATATACCCTGTTTTTCTCGTAAAAGTCTAAATCAAAATAGTTTCTAATTCCGATCAACATTCCATTATTTTCATATCTGAAAAAAAGTAAAAATTCTACTTGTTCAACCTTATCTTACCTTGATATTAATTTAATGGGAAAATTTTAATTTAGTCCTTAACGTTTGGTAAAATATTACTTTTTTACTAACGTTTACATTTCGAATTCCCGTCATCCCTAACGTTTCGGAAATGCATCAATTTAGTCATTCTATTAATCAAATATTAGTCAACGAGAGTTAATTTGATCATTTTTACTTGAATATATTTATATAATTTTAATATATATATTTAATATAATATATATTTTTATATTTTTAATTTAATATATAAAAAAAATTTAAGTTAAAAAAAAAAAAAAGGTCTCCATGCCCATGGAGACCTCCTCCTCCCGACGATGGAGACCAGCTTGTCTCTGGTCTCCGGCCTGGTCTCGCTAGAGACCTGGTACTAGTCTCCAACCACTGAAGACCAGTCTAGTCTCCAGCCCGCTGAGGACCAGTTTGCCAGTCTCCAACGGGGCTGGAGACTGGAGACCAGAAACTTCTGGTCTCCAACCCAGTCGCTGGAGACCAGTTTTCCCGCTAGAGACTAGAGATCAGACTCAATTTCTGGTCTTCAGCGACCAGAAAGGCTCCAGTTGATGGAGACCCTCTGGTCTCCATCGCCGGAGACCAGATGGAGACCAGATCTGGTCTCCGGCGATGGAGACCAAAGGGTCTCTTTTTTTTTTTTTTTTTTTTTTTTTATATATATAATTTACATAAACTTTTTTTTTTTTTTAATTTGGATAAACTTTTTTTTTTTTTTAATTTGGATAAACTTTTTTTTTTTTTTTTTAATTTAGAAGATGTTTTGTTTGATGTTAGATGTTTAATTTAGATGATGTTGATTTGATGAAAATAATGGAGATGATGATTTTGATGAATGTAGAAGATGAAATTGAAGATGAGGAAGATGATGTGAGGTAGAAGATGAAAATGAAGAAGAATGTTTTTTTATTATTTTATATTAAAAATATTATTTTTTTAATCAAAATATTATTAACAATAAATTAAATTAAAAAATTTGATTTAATGATGTGTCACAATTTTATTGGAAGGTGGTCAATGGCAATTTTGTAATAATAGGGATAGTTATTTTGTAATTATCAGTTTTTAAAAGGGTAATTACGTCATTTTAATTATTTTAAATTATATCAGGGGTAAATTGGTCTTTTTATTTCGTCTAGTTAGTTTGAATGTTATCTTTTTGGTCAGAGGGACTAAATTGATGCATTTTCGAAACGTTAGGGATGACGAGAATTCAAAATACAAACGTTAGTAAAAAAGTAATATTTTACCAAACGTTAAAGACTAAATTAAAATTTTTCCTAATTTAATTTAAACATTAAATAAATTTCATATGTCATTTTTTAAGTATATCTAACATCAAAGAGATGGTTACTTAAAAAATGATCAAGAGTTAGATTTAGTATGATCAAATTAACGTATATACTTCATAGATTCACTCTTACGTACACTATAAATGCCGTATATGAGACAATATATGAGACAATATCGAGACAATTTTATATGGATACTTAACTGCTGTATATGGGATAAAGAGTTGCAAGTTCCTTAAGGCTGTGTTTGTTTCGCTGGATTGGACCGAGTTTGAATAAAGCCCAGTCCAATCTCTTGTTTGGTTGTGACATGGGATTGGAACCAATCCCATGTCACTCATTTTAAGTGGCTGCTGTGGGTTTATTTAAACCCACCACAGCATATGGATTTATTTAAACCCACGTCCAATGTCAGTTACTTCAGTTTTTTGTTTTTTGTTTTTTTTCAACCTTTTCTTCCATTGCACAGCTAAGTTACATTTTATTGTTTTAAAATTAATTTAACTATTTTAAATATAAAATATATTTATCTTATTTATATTTTTTAATTCAATCTCTTCTTCAACCACACTGAAGACAGCATTATTTTTATCCAATCCATACTATTGCACCAAACAAAACATACTATTAAATTATCTAATCCTATCATATCCTATTTGATATAATTCAATCCCATCAAAATAATCTAATTCAATCCCGTGTATCAAATAAGGCCTCAGAGTAAATGAGACCATATCGAGTATAATACCATTCTTAATAAAATATGGAAAGTCGGTCGAAACTCGAAACCGCCAGATAAATGGCAAAAGAAATCAGCATCCAGATAAATAACAATTTTTGTGTATTATATGTACACCGTGTCCAAATGTTATTTTCTTTCTTTTCCATCTTTATTGTTTTGTTCGCGAAGGAAAGTCCATGTCCCCACAGAGATTCTCTTCTATAAATTCCAAACGCCCACCGGCCATTTTCTAAAAATCTACTGTCTTGGTTTTTTTTCCTTTTCCATCTTCATTGCTTTGTTCGCGATTGGTTTGTTTGGAAACAGCAGCATGGCTAGCGTTTTGCATGAAAATGTTTGCATTGAGTTTCTAGCCAAAAATGCTGCACCGACGAAAACCGTTTCACGCCCTCCTTTTACTGTTGTCAATCTTGAAGCTCCTGGAGAAAACATGTCGTTCCAGATTGATCAGAAAAGTCTTGCTGGGCTTGTGAAGGACAAAAGTCTCCACCAACTTCGACAGCTTGGCGGGACTTCTGGTGTGATTTCTGCTCTCGAAACTGACAGCAATGCTGGAATCATTGGTAGTGTAAAGGATGTTGCGGGTAGAAAACGGGCATTTGGTTCTAACACCACCTATAAAGAGTGGCCAAAGAAGAGCTTCTTTCACTTTGTTGTGGAGGCTTTTAAAGATCTAACCACTTTGATTCTCTTAGGGTGTGCAGCACTCGCTCTTGGCTTTGGCATTGCGGAGGATGGATTGAAAGATGGCTGGCATGACGGTGGAATCATATTCCTTGCCGTCTTTCTAAAGCTCATTGCTTTCTCTGATGTAAGCAATTACAGACAAAAGAGACAATTTGATAAATTATCAAAAGTCAGCAATAATATCCAAATTGAAGTCATCCGGCAAGGTCGGCGCCAACGAATTTCCATCTTTGAAATTGTTGTAGGCGACGTTATATGCTTGAAAATTGGAGATCAAATTCCTGCAGATGGCTTGTTCCTACACGGGCATTCTTTACTGGTGGACGAATCAAGCGTGACAGGGCAGAGCGATTATGTGGAAGTAAACAGCAGCCAAAATCCATTCTTGTTCTCTGGCACCAAGGTGATTGATGGCTATGTTTGCATGCTTGCCACATCAGTCGGCATGAACACAAAATGGGGCCAACGTATGAGCGAAATCAATCGTGAGATCAGCGAACGAAGACGTTTAGAAGTTTGGGTCGACACGCTAACTCCATTAATACGCAAGTTTTCAAGGGCAGTTGCTTTCTTAGTCTTGTTGGTTCACTTTTTGGGTGGGAATACAACAGGGGAGAATGGAATTCAGGAATGTAATGGAAGCAGGACAAAGATTGTTGTGCGGATTGTGGCTGCTGCAGTTACTGTTATTGTAGTTGCCATCCCTCAAGGTCTTCCGTTAGCTGTTTCACTTACTCTTGCTTATTCCAAGAAGAGAATGATGGCTGATCAAGCTTTGGTGAGGAAGCCGTCAGCAACCGAGACCATGGCCGCTGTAACAACTATTTGTACTGATAAAACCTGTACTCTCACTCGGAACCAGATGGAGGTGACTCAATTTTGGATAAGCAAAGAACCTGTGAAAGAGCCTGCTGCTTCTTCAGTTTCCCCATGGGTTGTTGAACAGTTCCAACAAGGAGTTTCTCTGAATACGACTGGTAGTGCCTACAAGGCAAGTTCAGGATCAGAATATGAGTTCTCAGGCAGTCCAACGGAAAAGGCTATTCTTTCATGGGGGGTCCAGGAACTGAACATGGATATGGAGGAATCGAGGCAGAGATGTACCATTCTTAAAGTCGAAGCTTTAAATTCTCACAAGAAACGGGGAGGGGTTTTGATGAGGAAGAATACAGACAACACAATCCATGTGCACTGGAAAGGAGCAGCAGAGATAATTCTAGCAATGTGTTCCAGCTACTACGATACTTCCGGAGTCAAGAAAAACCTGGATGAGGGAGAAAGAGAGAAATTCGGGCAAATTATTGAAGGTATGGCAGCTAGTAGCCTCCGATGCATTGCTTTTGCACACAAACAAGTGGAGGATCATGATAATGCGGATGGTCTTGAGAACCTAGATGAGAATAATTTGAGCCTATTAGGACTGGTGGGCATCAAGAATCAGTGTCGTCCAGGGGCAAAGAAAGCAGTGGAAGATTGCCAACTTGCTGGAGTGAAAATCAAGATGATTACTGGTGATAATGTTTACACTGCAAAAGCCATAGCCACTGAATGTGGAATACTCAGGCCCGATCAGGACCTGTCCAGTGGAGCAGTGGTGGAGGGAGAGGAATTCAGAAACTACACACATGAAGAGAGGATGAAGAAGGTTGGCAACATATGCGTGATGGCAAGATCCTCACGTTTTGACAAGCTGCTAATGGTACAATGCTTGAAACTGAAAGGTCATGTGGTTGCAGTCACTGGGGATGACAAAAATGATGCACCAGCTCTGAAGATGGCAGATGTAGGACTATCCATGGGAATTCGAGGCACTGAAGTGGCCAAGGAGAGCTCAGGTATTATCATCTTGGATGACAACTTTTGTACTGTAGCCACAGTCCTAAGATGGGGAAGATGTGTCCATACCAACATCCAGAACTTCATTCAGTTCCATCTTACAGTTAATGTTGCTGCTCTTATGATCAACTATGTAGCTGCTGTTTTTGGAGGTAAAGTCCCATTAACTGCAGTTCCATCTTACAGTTCCATACCGACATCCAGAACTTCATTCAGTTCCATCTTACAGTTAATGTTGTTGCTCTTGTGATCAACTTTGTCGCTGCTGTTTCTGCAGGTAATGTCCCTTTAACTGCATTTCAGTTATTGTGGGTCAACCTTATCACGGACACACTAGGTGCTCTGGCTCTCGCTACGGAGAAACCCTCCAAGGAGCTCATGGACAAACCGCCTGTGGGTCGTACAGAACCGTTTGTCACTAACATCATGTGGAGGAATCTCCTGCCTCAAGCTATGTATCAAATAGCTGTACTCTTGACCTTACAATTCAGAGGTGAATCCATATTTGGTGTCACTGAGAAGGTAAACAACACCTTGATTTTCAACACATTTGTGCTTTGCCAAGTCTTCAATGAATTCAACGCAAGAAAGCCCGAAAAGAAAAATGTTTTTGAGGGAATCCATAAGAATAAGTTGTTTTTGGGAATTACTGGGATAACCATTGTTCTTCAAGTAGTGATGGTGGAATTTCTGAAGAAGTTTGCGAGTACAGAAAGGCTGAATTGGGGCCAATGGTGTGTTTGCATCACATTTGCAGCACTTTCGTCGCCTATTGGTTGGATTTTCAAATGCATACCTGTTCCAGAGAAACCAGTTTTCAGCTATCTCAAATGGAAGACGTACGAAGAATCAGAACTAACAAATTATACGACTATCGGTACAGATGCATCCTACCCTGCACCATTCTGATTTATTTTTTATTTTTATTTTTTACCTGCCAATCTATCGCAAGATCTGAAATGCTAATCCTAAAAGTTGGGAGAGATATGCTCATATTTTAGTAGGAAAATCGCCCACTATTGTTGTAGGCATTGTGCCTTGAACCTGCCCTTTGCACTGGGCAAGGTCTTGTTGGTGTCACTGTACAATTAGGCTTTTGGCTACTCCATTCTGGTTTTTTGTGACTGTTATTTTCAGTATTTTATGTTTCTTTTTTAATGTATTCTTGGTTGACATATCTGTGACTTGTAAATAGCAACGCTGTTATGTTGGACACAAATTTATAAACCTGTAAAATTTCAAAAAATTTCAACTTTGTCATCAAGCAACATTAGTATACAAGTACATATTTAAGATGTTTGGTTTCATTTCGTATCTACTATTTTGTTAGTTAAAACTAAATTGCCATTCTGCATTTCTCAGCAGCACCAAGTCTTGATATTCTTAAAAAATGAGTTATATCATCAGAAATCATATAAACAAATCGAATAATTCTGCTTGTTACTTCGTAATATTTTTATCCTTTATAAATTGCAAAAGAGTAGTACCTAATCATCTCACATATCATTAACGTTTCCACGAGATTGAGTGGAAAAATTGAGACTTCTTAAAACAATATAACAAAATGAACAAAAGCAATTAGGCAATATACACTTCAAATATTCACTTTTACATGATAAAAGAGATCAAACATTACATACATAATTTAAATATTTACTTTCAAAATTACACCACGATTAAAAAATCTTCCAACACTCAAAAATAAAATTAATAAAATGAGATTGAATTTCATCACAAATGTGGGATAAAGAGTTGCACATTCCTTAACTAAGAGTATACGAGGTGATATCGAGTATGATATCTTTCTTTAAAACAAATTAATAACAAAATATCATCGTCAAATATTAATTTCTAATTCTTCAAAAGAAAAAATAAAAGTCTGTTGGGAGTCGGGACTGCAAGTCTTAATACATTCAGCGTTAGATCACGTTTGACTTTGACTGTAACACCCCTTACCCCGATTTTCCGTCGGATCAAGATTCGAGGCGAGGAGCGTTACGGTTCCAAACTGAAAATTCATTTATTCGTTTATGTGAAGAATTCTTATTAAAAGAAATGGAATCACCACTAAAAATTTTATTTTAAATTCTAACAATATTGAAAAACTTTAATATCACTTTCTCATTTATAATTTTACGAAAATCTGGCAGAGTTTCCTCTATTTTTTATAAAAACCCAAATTTAAAACCTGTAAAGAAAATTATAACATTTCTATAAAATTCATTTCTCAACTCCAATTCGGACATTTCGTCCAACTTCAAAACCACTTCACCACACAAACATTTATAATAAAACTTATTAATTGAAAAATGCATGATAGCATGTAAATTATTATTTTTAACAATCATTCTTAAATTTATATCAACATTCACTAATTACTCAATTTATTAACAATTATATTTACAAAATACTTAACATCATTTATTCATATTTGTAACCGTACGATTATTACCGTGTTTTGAAATTCAAGTCGTAAATTAGAATTTCACAATTTTTCAAAGTTTTACAAAATAATTCAAGAATTCAAAATTTAATTTGTTGCACATATAAAATGACAAGCCCTGCTTCTGCACTTCCATTTCCGTACAAACTGCAGCCTGCCGGCAACCACACGGTAACCCTCCAACCTATATGTAATCCGACTGAAAGATTCCTGTGAAGTTAAGCCGTTTTTCCCTATTGAAAACTTTTTATTACACATTTATATAATAGACTTAGTAAAAATTTGGGCAGCATAACAGCTATTTTTCCGAGATTACCACCCTGCGAATTTGGTAAAAACTTTAAACACTTCTAAAATCAATTAGTTTCCCCCAAACTTCTGGGCCTCAGGCCCTCAATTCATCAATTCACAAACAACCACAAACATGTCATCAATTTCAAAATAATTCAAAACCCAAAATAGTACGTCATGCATCTATATTTATTTATACATGTTCAAATATAAGAAAAACTTATATATGATGTCATATACAATTAATTAAGTATTTCCCAAAATAAGATACATCTATACAATCACAGCAGTATAAGCACTTCCGACTCAATCTGCCTAGTCCTGGGCTGGAGTCTTTGATCCTGATGTACCTGTATTTGTACTTGCATTTGCTCATGGGGAGGTTTTGTTTGTAAAACATAAAACAGTAAAAACTACACGAGCTCAGTGAGTGTTGTAAGTTTTTATTTTCATTTTATATTTATAAAAATTCCTCTCTTAGTTTTAAAATACTTTATAAACCTCTTATCGATGTAATATGAAAAATCAATTTTTCTCTTAAAACCATTTTTCAGATAAATGCATGGATAACTTATTCATGTAAATATCATTCAATTCCATTATAAAACTAAAGGATACAATAAATTATCGTATAATTTTAGTTCTTTTCATAAAATATAAATAGTGGTGGCATTATTGTTTTTGAAAAATCTTTGAATAAAACAAACCAACCACTAATGGTCCGTACCACATGGTATCCTAGGTATGGAGTGGAATTTTGCCTCGCTCCGACCTTCTCGAAATTTTTCTTCGTTCAGGCCATCTATCCGGTATTACGTAGTGGAATTTTTCCCTCGCTACGGAGCGGCATTTTTTCTCGCTCAGGTGGAAGCTAGCTAATAATATATCCTATACGTGCATTAGGCGACACACTAAACTGAACCAATGACTCGACACAATCCTCCCCTGCGGGTTTCCGTCGGCTATTAGTAACAAACACTCCCAACACTGCCAATGCACGCTTCGGGTACTCAACCTCAACCGGAAATAACTGTAGTATCTACCAAGCATACCATATGTTCAATATATATTTCCATCAAAAAAAATTTTTCACCATAAATACTTATCTCGTATAAACTTTTCAAATTTAGGAAATCCACATCTCATAAAATCATTTATAATCCATGCAAAATATTTTTCATACAATTTCATTTATTTCAAAATCAAACTATAACATATCATAACACAAATTTTAAAACATTATATCCAAAATATTTTGAATAACACTCACCAATTATTGATTCACAAAATCACACGCTTTCGGGTTCTCTCGATTCCCAATATAATTATCGCCATCCTAAAATTAAATCTACAAAGTAATATAACATATAAACTGTTTTAATACGGCTTCTCTATGAACAAAATAGCCCTAAAAATGAATTCTACATTTAAAAACGAGTTCATAGACACGTCGGGAGCTAAATTTCGAGTTCGGGAGGTCGAAGAACTTACCTCCACCGTACGTGGTGGCCGACGGCTACTTCCCGGCGTCGGATTCCGGCGACCTCGATGGTGGGAGGTGTGGCTAGGTGGGTTTTGTCGTCCTCGACACACTGGTCACGAAAACGAGGTCGATCGGCGTCGAAATCGCTTTGTTTCGCCGAAATCTAGAAAAATAAAAGTTGGTTAACCGCCTAACTTCCTCTACCGAAACGAAGACCCAAACGGTGATAAAAATTGACAAAATTGGTACCTATAGAATCTACGTCGCACGAGATTTCCAACGGTACCAAGATCGGCCAAAACGGAGCTCGGATGAGGTCGGAACGAGAGGTCGAAGTTGGGCTCGCGAAACTGAAATCTGCTGAAAATTTGAGGAGAGAGAGAGGAAAAGGTTCGGTTGGAGGAAGAAGATGACGATATAATCCGGTCGAATTGCGATTTGCTCCTCAACGTTTTAAAAATTATGATTTTAATCTAAACTTTTAAAAATATAACTTTTTTATCCTTACACTATTGCCCAATTTTTATAAAATTTTTCAATTTCACCATTTTCTTCAATATTTCTTTTAATACTATTTTCATACCTCTAAATCAATCAGTTTACCATTTCTTGAGCTCGAAATCGCATCCGTAAATTTCATCATAATCCAATTTTATATTTGGACACTCTAAATTATTTTATTTATTATTATTATTATTATTTTTTTATTTATTCCATAAATGAGACAAACGTGTACAATACGTATATAATACTAAAATAGGGATGACATATTACATAAAATATAACAATTTTCATTCTCAATCTTGTTAATACTGTTTTCGTTTATCTTTTTTTCAGTGCCCTTTGTAAACTTTGACACGATATTATGGACCGAAATTCGGGTCTCAGACAGAATAAACAACATTCCCGGCATTGGCGACTCGGTGACTACCAGTCGAGTCGTATATCAAATATCACAATCGGTTTCGACTTCAGGACCGGATACCCAGTGCCTCTCATAATCCATCCGTCGAACCCTGTATATCGGTATCGGTGTAACGGCGCAGTACTGCTATATTACCCTATTGGCATGCCAACTACCAGTCCCCACCTACCAATGTTCAAGTTTACGCGGGCCCTTTTTCAATTTTATCAATCACAAATTTCATATTTTGATGACTGTTATTTCTATATAAAGATTTCATTCGGAAAGCGATAAATATAATTTGAGACACACATTTTCATATATATATATATATATATATATATATAATCAACTTATTAATATGAACATCAAAAAAATTCTATTTTTCATTCAAAGAACTCATTAAATTCTTTCCAAAACGTTCGTGTCTTTCTTCTGATATACGTTCGGTCAAAACACTGAACTTATCCGTTTCTTTCTCGTTTTTATTTAAAATTCATTAAAATCATATTCAAATAATCCTTTATTCCAATTCATCAAGATAATTTCATATATTTCACAATCAAACAAAATTTCAATTTAAATTCTATTCTAACATCATTCAAAATATATCCAATTTACATAAAATCAAAAACCCAAAATAATTACTATATTATTTCAATCAAATTTATAATATTTCAAAAACTTATAAATACTAACTTTTAGAAATAAAATGAGATTTTCAAAGGAAATGTATATAGATATTTTTGGGCTTGAGTTTGAGATATCATCTCAAACGCCTACGTACCCATTTTATCATTGGGATCAAAGCCCCCGTAGTTCAAACAACCATTTATTATAATTTATCAAAAAAAATTATAATACACCCAATTTTCATTTTCAGCAACGCATATATATTTCCCAAACTTTTTATTTTCCATTATATAATGTCACAAAATTATTTATGCTATGATTTCACATAAACATGAAATTAATTCAATTAAAATTAACAATATTACACAAGTTACGGAATAATTAATTTATTTTCAATACATAATACACACTGAAATATACGTAAACGTATTAAAAAAATTTCATTTTAATCATTTTCAAATCTTAAATCATTTATATGCAAAATTTGTATAACTCGATTTCTAAATATAAACATAATTATCAAAATACACATTCTATACTCAAATACTAAATTCTAATACCTAATCAATAAATTAATAAACTAATTAAATAATTTTCTTCGAATAACACTTAAATAAATAAAATCTGAAACATATATAAACTTTTATTTCAATCGTAAAACATAATTTATAACCCTAACTCAATCAATTAAAAATAAATCTATCCACTTACATAATTATTTTATTTTATTTTATTTTTTTTGGATGTAAAACAAATTCCTCTTTGATTATCTTATCATCCTGGATCCATTCTAAAATCATATAAAATTTAGTTTCTAACTTATAGAAAAATAAACTGAAATCTAAATCATATTAAAATTAAACTTATTTATTTTAATAAGAACACCCAAAATATTTTTCATTACCTTTCTTCTTCAAAAATTATTATTATTATTATTATTATTATTATTATTTATTTATTTATTTTTCCTCCTGCCATGCTTCTCCCTCTCATCTGCCTTTCTAAAAAGCCTCCTCTTATATATATATACAAACAATCTGTGCCACCTCATGTATAACACTCTCCTTTTATTATTTATTTATTTATTATCTTAATATTTTATTATTCTCTATTTCCACTAACTTCTGTATGTATATATATTTATTTCTCACGGCATTCAATTGCCGGTCTTCAATATATATATATATATTTATCCAATAAGTCCCACTGTTAATAACAAGTATAACTATATATATTTTTATATATTTTTCAAGTAGATCCCACCACTAACATATATATATAAGTATATATATATATAAATCACACTTATAAACAAAATCCATCACAAAATCACACACTCATGCCCATATATTTCATTTAATCTCTTCAAACCCGAAATTTAACTTGACAAATAGATGAGTTTTAGTGATTTTTGAGATTAAAAATAGGTAGATCATAGAAAAATTAAAAAATTAAAGGAATTAATTGATGATTAAAGCAAATAAAATGAAGAAAGTAGAAGAAGAAGACTCACGGCATAGAAGAAGGCAGAGTCGGCAGCTGAAGCAAAAATAGAGACCGGAAAATCTGGAAACACTCAACTTTTACAAGCACCAACGTTTTGTAATTACGAATTTGCCCCAAAATTTTTGTTATTTATACATTAACCCCAAAAGTTTTTACTTTCTGCATTTACACCCCTACTCACATGCAAATATCCCATTTGACATTCTTGACACCTCACACTTCCACTAACTCATTTAAATTTATCCATAACCTTATTTTATCCACAAATAAATAATTTATTTTAATGAAACATAATAATAATATAAAATAATTTATTGATTCAACTCAAAACTTATCCCCCACAATATAATCCAATTTCATCATCCTAACCGTCCCATTCTATTACTTATTTTATTTAAATTCAAAAATAATTCTTTACAGGAAAAAACGTTTTCAAAAATATTAAATTTCACTAATTAACAATCAAAACATTTTACAATCGCGCGAATTTCATTAAATTCAAATTTATTTCCATTTAATAAATTACTTTATAAATCAACAAATATAAATCGAACGGAAATAATTATCGGGGTGTTACATTGACGGTGACAACGTTACCAGAAAAATGCCAAAAGAAATAAGCATCCGGACAAATAACAATTTTTGTATTATACTTTGGTTATACCGCATTCGATTATTAGACGGTCGACACCAAGGAAATTCGCAAGCAAGTTCGACTTCCATATATAGATGACATGGTTTCCACATAATGATCGAGCTTGTTATGAGGCTGCATTTTTTCTAGTAGCTACCTTATTTCCATCCAAAGCCACACACTCGTACTATTTGTAGTAAATACACTACAAATGAACATTACATTACGCTTAGCTAAAACCAGGACTTGTAATTTCTCTTTATTTCTAGCACTAATGGTGCATGTGTTTATTTAATAGATTAGGGAATGAAAATAGGGAGTGATAATAAACACTTATGGTAATGATAATAAAAATGTAAGAAACCGACTTAAGTAAGAATTTTTTATTGTTTATGCAATGACAATAAATACTAATGGTGTGTTTATTCAATGATTAGGGAATGAGAACGATTATTAGTGTTTACTTATTTCAAAATCAATTTATAATAAGAATGAAATTGTGAGTCTTACATGAATTTAGGGTTGTGGAATGAGAATCTCCATTCCCCCTATCCCATTTAGGAATCTCATTCTCACTATTTTTTACAAGCTAGAAATTTTTTTATACCCTTTATTTAAAAAATGCTTATGGAGTACCTAATTTTAATCAATGGTATTTTTGTAACTTGAAATTAATTAATTCTGATTCCAAAACAAATTAAATATTCAATAGGAATATTACTGATTTCGATTCCAATTCAATTTAAGTAAACAACTTATTCTGATTTCGATATACCATTTCGATTCCAGATTATTCAAATTCCAAGTCATTCCGATTACGTACAAGTAAACACACTCTAAGTGTTGTAAAATATTGAAGAAGTGTCAATATTCTATCTTACTATTAACAATATTTTATTTTATTATACTATATATTTGTAAATAAATATTATCAAAGTTATTATATTATATTTATTTACAAATATATAGCATAATAAAATAAATAGATTTGAAATGTGTATTGAAATGTCAATTTAAATTTCTTTTAGATTTGTTATGAAGGTTATGTTGGGGTTTGTATCATAAGAGCTTGTAATTATGCACACGATTTTAATAAATATTAAAAAAATATTAATTTTATTTGATTTATATATTTGCAAAAATTGTATATATAATGAGAAACATCTTCAATTATTGATGTAATTTCAAACGAAGTATATAAGTGTTATATACAAATAGATTTAGTTTGAGATAAATGATCTAAAGAGTCCGTAGAAAGCAAACGAAGCTGGATACTTTACTTATGGTAAATCTACAGTTGCGGTCTATTTTGTTTTTTGTACGATAGTCTTATCCGAGATTATTCATATAGTTACATGGAAATGGAGACACTTTATATAATAACGATTACATAGAACTAGGTCATGATAAATATGAGTCTTTAATTAATATATGTTAAACTTAAAAATTTATATTTATCGACCAGATGATCATATATAAATTGATTTTAATCCCGAGTGTATTATAGATTCATACTCATTGAGTTATATTCTTTAATTTACATGGATGAAGTCGGTGTAGATGCCCGATCAATAACTTCATACTTTGAGGATATGATTTAATAAGTAGTTAGGAACATTATACATAATAGTTGAATCCATTCCTTCTTATGAAAAGTAGATAAATAGTTCTCTTAAGGGTTGATTCAGGTCTTGAACAATAAGAGCACTCAACTTTCTGTTCATATGTAAACAGAAAGATAAATTCATAAGTTGTTATGGATATATTGTTCATTAAAAAATCAAGAATACTTAAGGATCAAGAAATAATTAAAAGGGTAAAACGAATATTTTGACTTAATTCTAATTATGAACTATTTGTGAAAAGTCAAATCATATGTAGTGATTAAATCAATAGATATTGAAAATTTTATATTGTATAAAAATATCTGCAGTTTTGAGAATGTAATCTTAGGTTTTTAGTGGAGTAACTCTAAGATTAATAATAGTAAATTATTTAATTAAAGAATTTAATTAATAATTCCGATATTATTAGAACTCAAAATTGTAGGTCTATCGGATCCCCTTGATAGTTCATTTTACTATAAGAAATTTATACATAGAATATTGTAATTGGACCGTTTAATTATACCTGTTACGTAAGTAGCAAAATTTGTGTTCACTTGGTATTTAAATAATATTGATTATTCAAATTATTTAATAATTAATTATTTAATTATTAATTATTAATTAATAATTATTTTATTGATTTATTAAGAGGTCTTGAATTCAATTCTCAATAGTAACTCTAGTATAAATTAATTTTAAATTAATTTATTAAAGGTCACAAATTCGATTTCAAAATATAACATGAATTAATTTTGAATTAATTATGTTATATAGGGCAAAAGTTTAATTTTAATAAACATGAAGTTCAATATTAATTTTAATTAATTAAAACCCTAATTGATTGCCTATAAATAGAAAAGAAATAGTTTTCTTTTCATAATAGAAGTTAGTTTTGGTTTTCTGCTGTACGTTCTATAAAATAAAAAAGAAAAAGTTTTCTTACAGTATAATACAGAGAAGAAAAGTTTGTATCGTACACGTCAATCCCGTCAGAGATTACAACCTGGATTACGGAAATCTCACCTAACCCGCGTGGGTTTGCCGCCTAAACCCATGTTTCGATAGAATTAAGTCTGACATTGTCAACCGCATTAAATGTAAACTCATCATTACAACTTAATTTACTGTATATTGTCTTATTATCTTTTACTGTAACACCTCTCTTTCTATAAAAATAGAGGAGAGTTTTCATTGTAAAAGGGGACAATATCTTTAGTGCCGTTACTCTGCTAAAATAATGAGAGAGTGAATAATGGACGTAGACATCTTCTTGGGGCCGAACCACTTAAAAATATCTTGTGTTTTTTCTTCTTCCCTAACCTCATCTCTTCTGCTTTCTGCCTTATTTACTATACAACAACAACCCAAAACTGTAGCTTGAGCTATAAACGAACCTGATTGGCTAAATCTAGACGTTAATATTATTAAAATAAATAAAAATAAAAAAAATGAGAAAAGAAAAATAACATAAACTACCTAAAATTATCATACTTTATAATTATGAAGTAAATATATATATATATATTAAAGAAATTAAATCATGACAATACATGTATAATTTAATGCAATAACTTAAATCTTAAAGTTTAAAATTTTAGGATTTATGGATGAAATGTATATTAAATTTAAATTATTAAAAATTATAAATTTTAATAAGTAATAAATTTAGTAGGCTTATCTTATAAGTGATAAGATGCCAAACGAAAATGGAGAGATTCCATGTGAAAAAGAAAAGAAAAAAAAAAAATTGTTCAATAAGATTGCAAATTGCGGATGGAGTTTATGTGGTGCACCAAAAGTAGAAGTAGATAGTATTTATACAGGAGATAAATTTGATTAAAAAGAAATTATATAAAGGAAAACATTAATTAATTAGGAATAGAAAAAAAACCCTATAAAAGTAAATATAAGAAAAGTAATAAAAAAAATGAGCAAATTACTCACAACTTTCTGGATATTAGCCTTATTAGAATTATAAACCACTTTTACATTTTACAACAATAACCTTCCCTATACTAACAGTTTGACCATGTTGATCGTCTAAGATAACTGAAAAATAACAAGATGGAGCAAAAAGATGAGAATACCCCTCCATTATAAAAGTCACTCACCGTCTTTCACTTTCCCCTCTCTCTCTCTCTTCTCCTTCTTGTACTTCCCCTCTTCTTTTTCTTCGTCTTCTTCATCAGTCGTCTCTCTCTCTCTCTCTCTCTCTATTTTCTTTCTTTTCTTCTTTCTCTTCGTCTTCTTCACTAGTTGATCTAGGTCTGGGGGTTTCTTGTCCCAGATCGAAACCCAAACATCGGGAAACCCAGATCGACATCTGGGTTTCGATCTAGACACCCGGACATCGATCTGGGTTTCTAGGTTTCCAGGACCAGGAAACCCATATCAACCTTTATGTTTCCATCTGGAAACCCAAACACCGAGTACTGGGTACTCGAGCGTTTGGGTGAAAAGCCAAACATGGGTGGTTATGGTGAATGAGAGAAGATGTTGGTGAATCTGGATGTAGGTCAGATTTGGGACTTGATCGGATCCATGGCGTCCAGTTCCGAGTAGTGGTATGTATGGGCATTTGATTTTGGTTTTAGTGATTATGGTGATTGTCTGTCTAGGTGGTTGTGACGGATGAGAGAAGAGGTTACTGGATTTGGATGCGGGTCGGATTTGAGACTTGATTGGATCCATGGCGTCCAGTTCCGAGCAGTGGCATGTATGAGCATCTGGTTTTGGTTTTGGTGATGATGGTGATGATGGTTAGTATGGTTTTGGTTGGATTCATTGAAGATGAAAATGAACAGACTTTGACTGATGTTGATGAAGAGCTTGAAGTTTGTTGATGAATATCATCAACAGGCTTTGAAGATGACAGTGGAGACCCAAATTGGGTCTCCACTGCTATCTTTATTTTTTAATTGATATTGACCGTTCATCTAAAGATGGACGACTTACATCCATTTAAAAAAATAATTTTTTATATTTAAAATTATATTTTAATATTTTTAAATTAAAAATAGAAAATAACAATACTACCCTTCATGATCTTAACGTTTATGGTTAAATCCGGTCAACCTGTTAGTCGAAGGGTGGGCAGTGTAATAAAAGGGAAAAATTGTTTTCGATTATAATTAAGCGAATATCCGGGGAGTTTTGAGTAATTTTCTCATAAAAAATTAAAACGGCTTTTAACGTAGTCACTGTTCATCTGTTGATTCCCATTTTTTAAAAGAAAAAAATCCCTTTAAAAATAAATAAATAAAAGTCAATTGATGAACACTACTGCATCAAACCAAAATCAAGCTTACTGTCTCCAGCTAATAACGAACTGCTTCTAACTTCCAATATGATGGACCCAACGTACTGCAATATATTAAGGACTTACTTGGTGCTTTCGAAGCATTCCGGGTGATACCTCGTCACAGGGTGGATCCGACGTACTACAATAAATAAAGAGCTCGTAATTATACCATGATTGAAAAATCTTCTAACACTTAAAAATAAAATTAATATAATTTCGATTGCTTGTTCCATCAACGCCAGATGCAACGTACGTGGGCCGGCTGTTTCAGCGTTAATTTTTTTCTCGTGACTTTTATTTGAAGCGTTTTTTCTCGTAATTTTGGTCAATCAGTGGACGACAGCTATGATGATGGCAGTTACACTGCATTTTCCAATCCCTGTAATTCATTTAACATTTCCTTGAAAAGAAATGGTTACCATTAGAATTTGAATGGCTGCTTATATTAATGATCAGAAATTTAAATTTTACTAAGAAGCGTAAATAATGTTTTTGGATGAGAATGTCTGCATTTTTTATTTAAATGTGTACAAGAAAATAGTTTTTCGATAAAATTTTAGAATTAATTTATAGTCCAATACAACTCAATGATATATATATTTTTTCCTATTCATGAGATTTTCATGGATATACACAGTTTTCATCTTAGAAGTCTAAATCAAAATAGTTTCTAATTCCGACCAACATTCTATTATTTTTATATCTAAAAAAAAGTAAAAATTCTACTTGTTCAACCATATCTTATCTTGATATTAATTTAATTTAAACATTAAATAAATTTCATATGTCATTTTTTAAGTATCTCTAACATCAAAGAGATGGATACTTAAAAAAATTGATCAAGAGTTAGATTCAGTATAATCAAATTAACGTATATACTTCAAATATTCATGCCTCTTGTGCATAATTCTACACCCACCAATAACACTTTCCCCCATCAAGTTGTGTGAGCTGATCCTCTACTCTTGTATGTGTTATTCTTCTATCTCCATGTGACTGATCCCTTTTGCATAAGAGTAAACCCTTTGCCGCGCCACCAACATTTCATTCCGATTAATCCCAAATAGTTCTTTGAGTCAGCTCTATTCATAATAATGATAATAATAATACTACACTGCGCTTATACATATAGTTAATAAATAAATTATATCATCATTCGTCTCCCTTTGCTTACACATTGTATGACAACAAAAATATTCCCTTATCATAGTAATTTTTTTTTTTTTTTTTAAACAAAGATATTATCTGTTTCCTTGCTCATAAAATAATATCTATCTATGTTGATGATGTTATTTTCATTATTGTATTGCTTTCTATTGACATTTGAGATGATATTCGTGTAATATAATTCTCATTTAACATGTTTATTTCATGCAATCAAATCGTCATATATTTATGTAAACATATATATGGTCTATTATTAATCTAGTGGATTGATAGCCCATATATTGCGCTTGTACCAAACGAGGCATTTTTAAAGTTATCTCCTTATTTTTCGGTCCTACGGATTCACGATCCTACATACACACTTCGAACATTAGATCATACAACCACCATGGTCTATCTAATAGCTCGATAGGCCTTCATTAGTCAATCGATCACTCAAGGTCCTTCCTTAGCAAACACATTCCATATTAATGGAACTCTATCCCTGGTGTCGGAACTCTATCCCTGATGTCAGACCACCATCTCAATCACCGTCGCCACGTAGCTAACGATAATAGTTCATACAGTCATATTCATAGTTAGATGGCACTTTATTTTACTACTATTTATTTGTTTTTATTTGCTTTTACACAATTTATTGAATTGAGTGTCGGAGTGTCTTTGGTTGGTGTCCCATTGGTGTCAAGATCACCGTGTTTTCTTTGTTTGATTTGTGCAGAATATAGATTGTTGGGTTCCAAGGAAAATTGATTGAAGAACCCTGTTTAAGGTTGACATACTGTGATTTGACCCCACTACAATTTCCTTTTTTTTTTTTCT
Source organism: Dimocarpus longan (assembly GCA_022984855.1). Lineage (NCBI taxonomy): Eukaryota > Viridiplantae > Streptophyta > Magnoliopsida > Sapindales > Sapindaceae > Dimocarpus > Dimocarpus longan. Next base: position 5,571,669 of record CM041026.1, read on the forward strand.
TTTTTCATTTTATTTTTTTGAATATTCTCGTTGGATATCATGAAATAAATGGACAATACTTAGATCAAAGTGAAAATTTCCAAACTGATAACCAGTGGTGGACCTAGAAAATTTGTTTTAAATAATAATAAAAACATTAAAAATTAAGATCATATTAAGTATATAATGCTTTTATGTAAAACAAAATTCAATAACGTTATATAGTTCAAATAAAATGAAAACACACATCATATATAAGCAAAACGAGGCTTTATGCTTAAAAATCATAATGAAATCATTAAAACAAATAAAAATGAAAAAAAAAAAAAAGAAAAATAACATAAACTACCTAAAGTTATAATAAAGTAAAATTATAAATAAAAAAATTTGAATCATGACAATGCATGAATAATTTAATGCAATAACTTAAATCTTAAAGTTTAAGATTTTAGGATTTATTAATGAGATGTATATTAAATTTAAATTATTAAAAATAAATAAATTTAAAAAATAATAAATTTGGTAAAATAATCTAATATTATAAGTGATAAGATGTCAAATAAAGATGAAAAGATGCCTTGTGAAGAAGAAAAGAAAAAAACATTTGTTTAATAAGATTGTAAATTGCGGATAGAGTTTATGTTGCGCATCAAAAGTAGAAGTGAATATTATTTATATATAAGATAAATATGATTAAAAGGAGTTACTGTTCACCTGTTGACGTCCTCATTTTAAAAAAAAAGTAAATGTATATATCTAAGGGAAGTCAACGGATGAATTGCAACCGCGTCAACCCAAATCAAACTTTCTTGTCCTCCAGCTAGCAACGTACCAGTGACAGGACCCCTCATCATATGGTAGCCGATGCATCCGACGTACTGCAACAAAGAACCGACATGGTGCTTTCAAAGCATTCCTCCAAATAAATATTATTTTAGTTACAATGATTAATTGTAAATAATTTTAAAAAGTAATATAAATATTCTTTATACATATAATATTATATTAATTGATCTCATATTATCAAACATAAAAATATGGTTACTTATTATTAAATCTTAAACTACACCAAACATAATTATTTTTAATTCTAATTATACTAAAAATATCATAATATTAATTTAGTCTAATCCAGTTCAGTTAGTTCTTATCTAATTTATTGGATCTACTTTATTTAAAGTTTCATTGAAAATAAATTATTGCAGTTAAGATTTGAATGACTGCTTATATTAATGATTAGAAATTTAAATTTTACTAATGAGTGTAAATAATATTTTTGGATGGGAATGTGTGCACCTTTTATTTAAATGTGTATAAGAAAATAGTTTTTCGATTGAATTTTAGAATTAATTTATAGTTCAAAACAACTCAATGATAATTTTTTTCTATTCATAAGATTTTCATGGATGTACCCAATTTTTATCTTAAAAGTCTAAATCAAAATAGCTTCTAATTCCTATCAACATTCCATTATATCTGTATCTAAAAAAGTGAATATTCTATTTGTACAACCTTATCTTATCTTGATATTAATTTAATTTAAACATTAAATAAATTTTATATGTCCTTTTTTAAGTACATGTAACATCAAAGAGATGGATACTTAAAAAAAAAATGATCAAGACTTAGATTTATTGAGATAAAATAACAAATACACTTTAAATATTCACTCTTATACTACAAAAAGATCAAACATTATATATTTACTTTCACAATTATACCATGATTAAAAAATCTTCTAACAGTTAAAAATGAAATTAATATAATGAGATTGAATCTCATCACAAATGTGTCAATATTTTATCTTATGATTAAAAACATTTTATTTTATTATACTATATATTTTTAAATAAATATTATCAAAATTATTATTTTATATGATTTATGATTTTTTTTAAGATATTTAATGGGAAGAATTTATTAAAAGTATGGACACATAATTTTAGAGGGATGTAAATATATAATTCCTCTATGATAGAATAGATTGAAAAATATCTGAAATCTGTTCATAAGGTTGGTTACGTCACTCCTGCAAAAAGATAAGGCCAGTTAAATTGTCCCGGTTTCAACTCTTTTTTATTTATTTTTCTTTTTTTTTTTTAATCAGAAATTAGAGTCAGTTTATGTCGGCCTTGTTGATTCTAGAATCATTTTTTTTAAAAAAAAAAAAAAAAAAAAATCAAATGACAAAGGATCTTTCTTGTTGTTGATTCTAGAAGGATCTTTTACTCCAAATCCGAAGACTACTCTCTGCATTCGCAAGGGATGCTCTTAAAGCTTACTTTCGGCTATAAATAGGGGACCATCGAACTCATTTTTCAAACATCTCATCCCCGTAGCATTTTCTAGTCATTGTTTTGGTTTCGCGATTAGCTTGTTTGGAAACCTTAGCATGGCTAGCGTTTTGCGTGCAAAAGTTTGCATTGAGTTTCTACTAGATGTTCCTGCCGCCCTTAGCAAACCTAACGAAAGGTGGCACTCCGCTGTTGCAAAACTTCACTGTTGCAGAACACTGCGTTCTCCAGCCGAAAATGCTGCACCGACGAAAACCGTTTCATGCCCTCCTTTCATTGTTGTCAATCTTGAAGCTCCTGGAGAAAACATATCGTTCCAGATTGATCAGAAAAGTCTTGCTGGGCTTGTGAAGGAGAAAAGTCTCGACCAACTTCGACAGCTTGGCGGGACTTCTGGTGTGGTTTCTGCTCTTGAAACTGACAGCAATGCTGGAATCATTGGTAGTGTAGAGGATGTTGAGGGTAGAAAACGGGCATTTGGTTCTAACAACTATAAAGAGCGGCCAAAGAAGAGCTTCTTTCACTTTGTTGTGGAGGCTTTTAAAGATGTAACCACTCTGATTCTCTTAGGGTGTGCAGCACTCTCTCTTGGTTTTGGCATTAAGGAGCATGGATTGAAAGATGGCTGGCATGACTGTGGAAGCATATGCGTTGCCGTCTTTCTGGTCATGGCTGTCTCCGCTGTAAGCAATTACAAACGAAATAGACAATTTGATGAATCATCAGAAGTCCATAAAAATGAGGTCATCCGAAACGGTCGGCGCCAACAAATTTCTGCCTCTGAAATTGTTGTCGGCGACGTTATATGCTTGAAAATCGGAGATCAAATTCCTGCGGATGGCTTGTTCCTACATGGGCATTCTTTACAGGTGGACAAATCAAGAATGATAGGGGAGAGCGATCATGTGGAAGTAAACAGCAGCCAAAATCCATTCTTGCTCTCTGGCACCAAGGTGGTTGATGGCTGTGCTTGCATGCTTGCCACGTCAGTCGGCAGCAACACAACATGGGGCCAACTTATGAGCGAAATCGATATCAGCGAAAAAACACATTTAGAAGTTTGGTTCGACACGCTAAATTCATTAATAGGCAAGTTTGCATCGACACTTGCTTTCTTAGTCTTGTTGGTTCATTTTTTGTGTGGGAATACAACAGGCGAGAATGGAATTCAGGAATTTAATGGAAGCAGGACAATGATTTTTGTGCGGATGGCGGCTGCTGCAGTTACTGTTATTGGAGTTGCCATCCCTGAAGGTCTTCCGTTAGCTGTTTCACTCACTCTTGCTTATTCCAAGAAGAGAATGATGGCTGATCAAGCTTTGGTGAGGAAGCTGTCAGCAAGCGAGACCATGAGCGCTGTAACAACTATTTGTACTGATAAAACCGGTACTCTCACTCTGAACCAGATGAAGGTGACTCAATTTTGGATAAGCAAAGAACCTGTGAAAGAGCCTGCTGCTTCTTCAGTTTCCCCATGGGTTGTTGAACTGTTCCAACAAGGAGTTTCTCTGAATACGACTGGTAGTGCCTCCAAGGCAAGTTCAGGATCAGAATATGATTTCTCAGGCAGTCCAACGGAAAAGGCTATTCTTTCATGGGCGGTCCAGGAACTGAACATGGATATGGAGGAATCGAAGCAGAGATGTATCATTCTTAAAGTCGAAGCTTTAAATTCTCACAAGAAACGGAGAGGGGTTTTGATGAGGAAGAATACAGACAACACAATCCATGTGCACTGGAAAGGAGCAGCAGAGATGATTCTAGCAATGTGTTCCAGCTACTACGATACTTCCGGAATCAAGAAAGACCTGGATGGAGGAGAAAGAGAGAAATTTGGGCAAATTATTGAAGGTATGGCAGCTAGTGGCCTCCGATGCATTGCTTTTGCACACAAACAAGTGGAGGATCTTGATAATGCGGATGGTCTTAAGAACCTAGATGAGACTAATTTGAGCCTATTAGGACTGGTGGGCATCAAGAATCCGTGTCGTCCAGGGGCAAAGAAAGCAGTGGAAGATTGCCAACATGCTGGAGTGAAAATCAAGATGATTACTGGTGATAATGTTTACACTGCAAAAGCCATAGCCACTGAATGTGGAATACTCGGGCCCGATCAGGACCTGTCCAGTGGAGCAGTGGTGGAGGGAGAGGAATTCAGAAACTACACGCATGAAGAGAGGATGGAGAAGGTTGACAACATATGCGTGATAGCAAGATCCTCTCCTTTTGACAAGCTGCTAATGGTACAATGCTTGAAACTGAAAGGTCATGTGGTTGCAGTCACTGGGGATGACACAAATGATGCACCAGCTCTGAAGATGGCAGATGTAGGACTATCTATGGGAATTCGAGGCACTGAAGTGGCCAAGGAGAGCTCAGATATTATCATCTTGGATGACAACTTTTGTAGTGTAGCCACAGTCCTAAGATGGGGAAGATGTGTCCATACCAACATCCAGAACTTCATTCAGTTCCATCTTACAGTTAATGTTGCTGCTCTTATGATCAACTATGTAGCTGCTGTTTTTGTAGGTAAAGTCCCTTTAACTGCAGTTCCATCTTACAGTTCCATACCGACATCCAGAACTTCATTCAGTTCCATCTTACAGTTAATGTTGTTGCTCTTGTGATCAACTTTGTAGCTGCTGTTTCTGCAGGCAAAGTCCCTTTAACTGCAGTTCAGTTATTGTGGGTCAACGTTATCATGGACACACTAGGTGCTCTGGCTCTCGCTACGGAGAAACCCTTCAAGGAGCTCATGGACAAACCGCCTGTGGATCGTTCAGAACCAGTTGTCACTAACATCATGTGGAGGAATCTCCTGGCTCAAGCTATGCATCAAATAGCTGTACTCTTAACCTTACAATTCAGAGGTGAATCCATATTTGGTGTCACTGAGAAGGTAAACAACACCTTGATTTTCAACACATTTGTGCTTTGCCAAGTCTTCAATGAATTCAACGCAAGAAAGCCCGAAAAGAAAAATGTTTTTGAGGGAATCCATAAGAATAAGTTGTTTTTGGGAATTATTGGGATAACCATTGTTCTTCAACTAGTGATGGTGGAATTTCTGAAGAAGTTTGCGAGTACAGAAAGGCTGAATTGGGGCCAATGGGGTGTTTGCATCGCATTTGCAGCACTTTCGTGGCCTATTGGTTGGATTTTCAAATGCATACCCGTTCCAGGGGAACCAGTTTTCAGCTATCTCAAATGGAAAATGTACGAGGAATCAGAACCAACAAATTATATGATTGTCCGTACAGATGCATCCTACCCTGCACCATTCTGATTTATTCTTTATTTTTATTATTTACCTCCCAACACTAAGTTTTTAGCACAGCCTGAAATGCTACACCTAGAAGTTGCGAGAGATATACTCATATTTTAGTAGGAAAATTGCCCACAACTGTTGGCATTGTGCCTTGAACCTGCCCTTTGCACTGGGCAACACCACAAGAAATTTCATAATTAATAACAAAATATGTGGTTACTAAAAATGTTAACTTTTGGCATTTGTGGGTTTTAGTGATAAAAAAAGTTCTCGTTCCCGTTCGTTACTTAAAGTTCGATACTAAAAAAAATTAGTGACCAACGTAAAAAATTGGCTACTAATTGTTAAGAATATTTGTGACCATCAATTTTGTTACTCATAGTTTAAAAGTTTCATGACTAAATCTATTCATTAGTCCCATAAAAATAGTATATTTGTGTAATATTAGTGAGGAAATGGTCACTAATAATACACATTAGCTACAAAAATTCAGTCACAAATACACAATTAATGGTCACTAATATGCATATAATTAGTAATGTAAAAGTTGGTCACAAGTTATCTTTTTTTTTCTTACTATAGAGTTCTTTGATTAGTAATGAAGATTTGGCCATTAAAACAATTTTATAATTAGTGACCACTATTTGATCACCAAAAATCAACTATTTTTGTCTCTAAATCCATTTAGTAGACCTAGAATTAAATACCAATAGTATATATACATTCTTTTAGCCATAGAATATTATGTCACAAAAGCATTGCATTTTGTCACTAATATATATATATATTAATTGGTTAATACATTAATCATGAAACTTGTATTTTGGTCACTAATGGCAACAATTAACAAGTTCCATCTACATTATACATAATATATTGAATTTACAATTGCTGATAAATAACTAAATTATATTTACTTAATTAATAATAATAAGAAATAATCATATAAAGAACATAAATTTTGGAATTTAAAATTTTATTTCTTAAATTGATAAAATCGTAAATAAAATATATAAAAGAAACAACATAAATTAATATTTATATCCATAAAATCTAACTTAAATGCATAATTTATCCAACATAAGTACAACAAAAAGACGAAGTCATTGACATAAGCCAATAAAGACCAATAAAATAACACAACATCCCAAAATCCTAATACGAAACTATAAAATATTAAACATAAATAAGTAAAGAGCAAATTACAATTTAGCTACCCAGTTAAAACACTTTCACAGGTGGAGCAATAGTTTCGATGTTATTACAATTTACCCTCCACCGTTAACGTTTTTCTGTTAAAATTGACTATGTAAGGGGCAAAATTATCTTTTAACATTATTTAAAATTTTTTAAAATAAATTTTAAAAATTTTAAATAATATAAATAAAAAATATCAATCAAATCTCCACCGTCCATCTCAATATGGACGGTAGAGATCAATTTAAGAATATAAAAACAATTAAATAAAATCAAAAGTAAAAGTTAAATTTGATTTTATTTAATTTTCCCGCATTCTGTTCTATCATCAGCTTCAATCCATTAATTTTCTACCATTCTCTTCAATCTATCATTTCAATCCATCATTTTCTTGGTTCACCATCAAAAAATCACCAGTTAAACATAATAATCAACCCAAACAATCACCAATTCAATAAACCAAAATCTGAAAAAAAATTTGAAAAAAAATTAAAAACCAAAATATGAGATTCTGGGTTCTTAGGAAGAACCCAGAATCTCTGGGTTCGTGAGAACCCAGATCGGAGTGAACCCAGATCGGGTTCACTCTGAGGAAGAAGAATGGCAGAAGAAGCGGAAGAAGAATGACAGGAGAAGAAGAAGAAGCGGGAAGAAAGGAAGAAGAAGAAGAAGCGAGATCTGGGTTCTAGCAGAAGAAGCGAAAGAAGAATGACAGGAGAAGAAGAAGAAGCGGGAAGAAGAAAGAAGAAGAAGAAGCGAGATCTGACGAACCCAGATCTGGGTTCGTCCGTCACGAACCCAGATCTGGGTTCGTCGGAGTGAACCCAGATCGGGTTTACTCCCGAGGAAGAAGAAGAAGCGGAAAAAAGGAAGAAGAAGGAGAAGCGTGGAGAAGAAGAAGAAAAATGACAGGAAGAGAGAATGAGAGACTGAGTTGACCATAATTTATATTGGGTCAACTGGTCAACTTAGTCAAAGGGCAATTTTGTCTTTTCGCTGTTTTGATACTATTTACCGTTAAATGTAACGAAACTGGCTAACGGTAGGGGAGTAAATTGTAATAACATTGAAACTATTGCTCCGCATGTGAAAGCGTTTTAACTGGATAGCTAAATTGTAATTTGCTCATAAGTAAATGCAAACTATGATAGAAAGATGCATCTTATTGACATAAGCTAATAACCATCTATCTGCAAAACATAGCAAAAACAAAGAGCATGAACTGATTCTTAATATACAGAAATACATATCTAATAATATTTAATGTGAAACTATAATAAAGTTATATAATAAATATATTAAAAAAATGAAATGAAGACATATAATAAAAAATTTAAAAGTATGAATAAAAACAATTGTAGAATGTTAAATAATGCATAACAATTTTATAGGTGATCAAATACCAATGAAGCAACTTTTGTCCAAGTATTGTACAATGAGACAAAAATAGGTAATCAAAAGCATATTGTACAATTAAGAAAATATTATTACATTGAATAAATTACCTGTCTGATTGTTTCAGTAGATGCGAAAACCTCAATAACGTTCTGTAATATAACCAAATTTTCTTTAAGAAATTATTTTCATTGACGCCAAATCTATTTTCAAATAAGAGTTAAAACTATCTAATTAATGTTTATAATCAATAAAACTAATATAAGTATTCAATAGATAACCAAAACAACATAAAAATTCTATATATTTTATTTTAAGTAACTAAGTTGTAAATTCATATAAATAATAAAATTATTAGTTAGACCAAATGTAAAAAGTTTTGAGATTACCTTTTAGTTGAGCTTGAATTTTAAGAAGTTTTTCATTAAAATCTGAATGCATCTCAGCTAATTCAGCCTTTACTGTTGTTAACTCATCAGCTAGTTGTTCAGATCTTGTTTTTGCTTATCCTCAGCTCTTCTTGTAGCTTCCTCAAGTTGTGCACATATACGTACTGTTACTCCAGAAGAGTGTTTGGGCTTAGAGCCAACTCCTAATCCTCGTATGTAGCTAGATGGGAACTCTCCAAGCACATAGTCATAAATTTCATCTTCAGACATATGTTGTAACTCTTCTGGAGGATTTGAGCGAAGCATATTCATCTCATCCTTAATAAAAACATTATAAAAAATAAATAATCAATAAATATAATCAATAATAAAACTTATAAAATATATATGTTCACTTACATAAGCTTTTTTTGCATCATCATCAACCCATTTATCATTTTCTTCATCATATCGAGTGAGCTTGAATGTATCAATACGACCAAGAAGAACTCTAGTCTCAAGATCCCGCTGTTATATGAAACAATATCATAATTAATAAATGAATTATTTATAAAATTTGTAAAGAATAAAAAGATTAATAGAGTTGGCTCCCAAAGACTTCTTAATCATTCAAAAGTTTTATGTCATATAATTAAAGCTAATTACTTTTGTGCACATCTATACATGAGCTAACATTAATGTCTGAGCATGGTGGAAGTACAAAAAAGTTAGTAAGAAGCTAATCAACATTAAATAACAAATGACAAACTAGATTAACAAAACCCAAAAAGAAAACGAATTGTAACCTGAAAAACAAATAGTAAATAATTGTATATGACTAAAATTTATAACTTCAAATAACATGTAAAATCGTGTATTAAAAATTTTCATAGATAAACAAGCTAAAAAACATTCTAGTGGCTATCAGATAAATGAAATTCTAATCTAACCAATTCATGTATAAATAATATAATGTTTCACTAAAAATATAAAATAATATCAATCAGCAACTTTTACTCAAATTTTCAGCATTAACAAAATCGTAAATGCTCTTATTTTGTTGGATTAATCAAATAAAAAATAATAATTCACAAACATCTGAACAAATAAAAATAATAAATATTAAAATTCAAGAATTATATACCTGATAAATAAAATAAATAAATAATAAAAGATAGCAACTCAGAACAATGAAAATAAATAAACAAATAAATTTTGAAAGAACAAAAACTATAATATGTACAATAAAAGTGAAACAAAGAGAGAGGAAACATAAGGACTTACATTTTCTCATCTAAGACGACTGAATGCCTTTGTCCAAGCACAATGGTGGAACTGTATTTTCTTGTTATTTGTCTTGTTCCTTTCACTTTTTTGTTGAAATTAATCTAATAATATATTGAACGATAATATTATATACCTATTTGAGATTAATTATCACCAAAATAGTATTACCTCTATAAGTCAATGATAGAGTCCAAAAAATATATATTGTATAATCAAATCAAAAATAATTTGGCATATATGTTTACTTTACAACTCGCAAAACTAATTAATATTTATTTATCAACTATTGAATTTTAGAACTAACCTTCCAATTGTCATCTTGCCATAATTTAACAAGATATTCCCAATCCTTCACATCCACTCTATCATCAGGAGGATTTGCAAGATCTTCATCTTTTTTTAATTAATTCCAGATATTTTTCATGTAAAGTGTAGCGCCATCTAGTATATCTACGCTTCATATCCTCCTCAATAGCCTCATTCACATGTGGCTCATTGCTTAATTTGAATTTTTCCTAAAAACTCAAATATAGAGTATATAATAAACAACTAATGATAAGAAGCAATTTAAAAAATATATTAAAGTTGGAAATAGTTTGCACTTACACGAACACGAAGAATTAATTTTTCTACTTCAATTCTTGGAATGTCCTTCCAACCATTAAATTGCAATGGAGCTTATCTCCTAACAATGCATTCTATATCGGTGATGTAGAATTGACTATTTTCTCCAACTGCACGCATTACACCAGTGGATATGTTTATGTCAATCCTGTCACCTAAATGCTTTGTTTTCAATAGATCAAGTCCTCAAGTAATTCCACATTTGTTTTTTTCTTGTAAACTCTATATCATAATTTTTAGAACATACATGATTTTAGCAACATATAGAAAATGAGAAAATGTAAGATCGAAACTATAAATTACAATGTGTGTGTATGTGTATATATAACATACTATTACCAGCACGGTCTTGTTTAGTAAAAGAAGAATCTCTTATTTCAGGAGGTGTAGGTGTAGGTGTAGGAGTACGTGCATTTGTAATTATTGGTGTGACATCAGTTGTAGTTGTGGTTGCCGAAGCATGTGAAACCAGTGGTGTAGTTTGGTGGTGTGAAGGCAAATCAGATGGAGCGCTTATCTATATTTAGATCAAATATTCACTTTTTAGGGGCACCAATTTATGATGAGTTAAATCTATCTGATTGGACAAAGATTAGGTAGTATGTGTTGAATAATTGTGATGAAGTACAACAGTATATAATGTAAGATATGTTCATATTTATTATCTTATTATAAATTTCATAAATAATTGTATTATTTTTATTATTAATGTGCATCTAACATACAGGGAACACAAAGCAAAACTTGAGAGAGATGGTGCCAAAAATGTAGAAAGGAAGCAAGAGATGGAGTTCCACAAATGGTTTTCAAATCATGTAAGTATTTAATATTAATCTATTTAATTTTAAATTTTAATAAATTAATTAAATTGATTTTATGTTTAATTTATTTATTGTATACATAGGTGCAATAATTGGAATATGAAGGAGCAACTGAAATTACTGAAGATTTAAAACATTTATCCAATGGACCGGATAAATTAGTTACAAGATACACTAGATGTATCATTAATGAGATTAGATTTCATACCCAAGATCGTGATTGTAATCGAAGAACACCAAATTGTGGAGTTTTGGTAAAAGGAGAATATGGAGGTAAGAGTGTTGATTTTTATGGAGTGTTAAAAGAAATCATTAAAGTTCCATATCTTGGACAAAATAAAGTTGTCATCTTCAAATGTGATTGGTGGGACATTAATGGTACCAAAGGATTTCAAATAGATGAACACAATCCTATTAGTGTTAATATCAGCAATACATGGTACAAGAATGATCCATTTGTTTTAGCATGTCAAGCACAACAAGTGTTTTATTTAAATGACGTGAAGTTGGGGAGTGATTAGCGAGTTGTTGATAAATCACAACCTCGAGGGAATTACGATGTATTAGAACAGGAAGTAGAAAAGAAAGATGAGTTTGACTTTGATGATCCTTTTCAGCAACAACAATCAGAAGATATTATTAATATTGATGAAGTAGACAATGACAACATGTTACACAAGAATGATATGGACATGATAGATGTGGATCTAGATGTTGAAGACCAAAATGAAGTTAGCGATAACTTTGTGGATGACGATAGTGCTCCAGATGATGATCCTTTCAACAATGAGGGAAACGCGAATGAATATATTTCATCAAATGATAATAGTGATTAATGAGAAGATTATATTAATTTCTTATAAAAATGGTGATAAAAAATTATGTATAGGTTTTTATAATAATATTGTATCAACTGCAATATATTTGTGGCTAATTTTTATCAATGATCATTCCTCAATAAAAAATTATGCTTAATTTGGTTATGTTTGCTTTTTATTTAATTAGCAATTTTAATCAAAATAAATAACCCTCAAAATACATAGCATTTTAATGTTATATTACATAATTTATTTTAAGCTTCACATGTTTGTTAAATGTAATATAATTATGTATCATAGTATCTTTAAAATGATAAGTGTTAAGAAAAATTTAATGTATATAAATTATACATTATTTATTTTAGTTGTAGATAATTTTCATTTTACAATAATTATCATTTCACTAAAATGTAAATAAATGATGACTTCATACACTTTAATAATTAAAGATGTTGAGTAAATTGTATGTATCAAAAAAGTAATAATATTTGAAGTCTAATTTTCTTCTTTTATTTTACCAGCAATGTAAGACTTCAATTTTGTTCAATGTCTTTTACAACCTCACTTAATCAATCTTTAAACACAAATAAATTTTAATTGAAATTTTGTAAACTTGTACTTAAATATTTTCTGACTGATAGGGAGGGAAAATAATTAGTCACAAAAATATAGTTACAAAATCGACTTTCATAACTAATTTGTATAAGTTTTCTTGAATTAATGAAGAGTCTAAATGGTCGTCACTATTGCTACATTTTTAGTGACAAATTGTAAATTCATAACTTTTTTTTTTTTTTTTTTTGGTTGTGAAAACTGTAAGCAAGAATTATAAAGAATTAGTGAGGGTCTTAAATTGATGTTATTATATCCAGAATATTAGTGCCGAAGTGTTAATTTGTAACTAATGGCTAGCTCGAGAAAAAATAATGTAACAAAAACATAGTCATGAAATAAATTTTAGTAACTAATTTGAATCACTTTGGTAGATTTAGTGAATGACATATATTGTTGTTATTACATCTAAACCATTAGTGAGGAAATATAAATTCGTAACTAAATATTTTGTAACTAAAAGGAGAAAAGAGGATTTAGTGACTAAAATATAATTTCGAAATAAAACTATGTAACTAATTGTAATTAATAGTGAGAGATGTGAATGGTCGTCACTATACATCTATACTATTAGTGAGAAAATATAAATTTGTGACTAAACATTTTATAACTAAAAGCATTATAAAGGATTTAGTGACAAAAATATAGTTTCAAAATAACAATCGGTAACTAATTTGAATCAATAGTGAGGAATGTGAATAGTCGTCACTATACATCTATATTATCAGTGAGGAAATATAAATTCGTGACTAAATATTTTATAACTAAAAGGAGGATAAAGGATTTAGTGACCAAAATATAGTTTCGAAATTGAATTTGGTAACTAATTTGAATCAATAGTGAGGAATGTGAATGGTTGTCATTATATGTATATTTTTAGTGACGAAATCTAAACTCATAACCAAATATTTTGTCATTAAAACCATAATTTGTTGCCTTGCAAGGTCTTGTTAGTGTCACTGCACTATTAGGCTTTTGGCTACTCCATTCTGGTTTTGTGTGACTATTATTTTCAGTATTTTATGTTTCTTTTTTAATGTATTCTTGGTTGACATATCTGTGACTTGTAAATAGCAACGCTGTTATGTTGGATACAAATTTATAAACCTGTAAAATTTCAAAAAATTTCAACTTTGTCATCAAACAACATTAGTATACAAGTACATATTTAAGATGTTTGGTTTCATTTTGTATCTACTATTTTGTTAGTTAAAACTAAATTGCCATTCTGCATTTCTCAACAGCAGCAAGTCTTGATATTCTTAAAAAAATGAGTTATATAATCAGAAATCATATAAACAAAGCTTGTTACTTTGTAATATTTTTATCCTTTATAAATTGCAAAAGAGTAGTACCTGATCATCTCACAGATCATTAATGTTTCCACAAGATTGAGTGGAAAAATTGAGACTTAAAACAATATAACAAAATGAACAAAAAGCAACTAGGCAATATACACTTCAAATATTCACTCTTACATGATAAAGAGATCAAACATTACATACATAATTTAAATATTTACTTTCAAAATTACACCATGATTAAAAAATCTTCCAACACTCAAAAATAAAATTAAATTTCATCACAAATGTGGGATAAATAGTTGCACGTTCCTTAACTAAGAGTATACGAGGCAACATCGAGTATGATATCCTTCTTTAAAACAAATTAATAACAAAATATCATCGTCAAATATTAATTTCCAATTCTTCAAAAGAAAAAATAATAATAATTTGAAAGGAAAGTCTGTTGGGAGTCGGGACTGCAAGTCTTAATACATCCAGCACTAGATCACGTTTGACTTTGACAGTGGCCAACGTTACCAGAAAAAAGCCAAAAGAAATGAGCATCCAGGCAAATAACAATTTTTGTATTATACTTTGGTTATACCGCATTCGATTATTAGACAGTCAACACCAAGGAAATTCGCAAGCAAGCTCGATTTCCATATATAGATGACATGGTTTCCACGTAATGATGGAGCTTATCATGAGGAATGCATTTTTTCTAAGAAAGTTCCATATATAGATGACATGGTTTCCACACAATGATCGAGCTTCTCATGAGGATGCATTTTTACTTGTAGCCACCTTGTTTCCATCCAAAGCCACACACTCGTACTATTTGTAGTAAATACACCACAAATGAACATTACATTTCGCTTAGCTGTAACCAGAACTTGTAATTTCTCTTATTTCTAGCACTAACGGTGTGTTTATTTAATAGATTAGGGACTGATAATAGGGAATGATAATAAACACTAATGGTAATGATAATAAAAATGTAAGAAACTGACTTAAGAAAGAATTTTTTACTGTTTATGCAACGATAATAAATACTAATGGTGTGTTAATTCAATGATTAGGGAATAAGAATGATTGTTAGTGTTTATTTGTTTTAAAATCAATCTGTAAGAGGAATGAAATCATGGGTCTCACATGAATTTAGGGTAGTGGAATGGGAATCCCGTTCTCCTCATCTCACTTAGGAATCTCATTCTCACTTTTTTTTACAAGTTAAAAAAATTTTTATACCCCTTATTAAAAAAAATGCTTACGGAGTTCATAATTTTAATTAGTGGTATTTTTGTAACTTGAAATTAATTCATTCTGATTTCAAAACAAATTAAATATTTCAATAGGAATATTACTGATTCCAATTCCGATTCCTGCAATTTAAATAGACAACTTATTCTGATTCTGATACACCATTTCGATTCCAAATTATTCAAATTCCAAGTTATTCTGATTACGTGCAAGTAAATACACTCCAAGTATTGTAAAATAATGAAGAAGTGTCAATATTCTATCTTATAATTAAGAATATTTTATTTTATTAAACTATATATTTGTAAATAAATATTATCAAAGTTGACGTTCAATTACAGTCAATGAGATTTTTCTAAACCCACTACTACAATATGTTCAAAATAGTGCAAGGAACAGACATAAAATAAAGAATAAAGCAAAAAGGATGAACAGAAGACAACCAGATTTAGAGTGGTTCGATCAAATTATGTCTACATCAACTGTTTTTCTCTCACTATTTGGATAAAGTAACGGCAAGTTTACACTTTATGTTTCTCTCTTGGTTTTACAATGAAAATCCTCCCCTATTTATAGAGGGGGAGGTGCTACAGTAAAGTAAAATAAGTTAAAATACAATGATGACTACATTTAATACAGTCGGATTACATTTAATGCATCTGACACTTATCAGGTTTATTCTTTCAAAGTATGGGTTTATACAGCTAACCCATATGGGTTATGTGAGATATCTGTAATCAAAGTTGTAATTTTTGACGGTATTAACGTGTACGGCACGTTATAAACTGGTCTGATTTCGCTCTGAGCGAGCTGGAGCTCAAGAGCACGAGCTGGAGATCTCAGTATTTTTAATGTCATACGAACTAGTAGTAAGCGAGTTTGAGATTGCCGGAGTTGTGAAACTCGCGAGCTGGGAGCTTGCTTCTCCGGACTAACAGATTAGGCCTGGCTTATTGGGCCAGCTAATTTGGGTTTTTACTAGCCCATTTGGATGATCTAGAAAATACTCATAACAGGTATTTTTGTAACTTGAAATTAATTTATTCTGATTTCAAAATAAATTAAATATTTCAATAAGAATATTACTGATTCCAATTTCGATTCCTGCAGTCTAAATAGACAACTTATTCTGATTCTGATACATCATTTCGATTTCAGATTATTCAAATTCTAAATCATTCTGATTACGTGCAAGTAAATACACTCTAAGTATTGTAAAATAATGAAGAAGTGTCAATATTCTATCTTATTATTAAGAATATTTTATTTTATTATACTATATATTTGTAAATAAATATTATCAAAATTATTATATTATATTTATCTACAAATATATAGTATAATAAAATAAATAGATTTGAAATGTGTATTGAAATGTCAATTTAAAATTTTTTAGATTTGTTATGAAGGTTAACCAACCTAGGACTTCTCAGTTCTCCCAGACAAGAAACCTTATCATCGTCACTATTACAATTTTTGTTCTTGAGAATTAACCAAAAAAATTAAAAAGTTTTTAAGGCAATTATTGGTTGTTTGAGCTGCTTACGTGATAGCCAACAATATAAGCACATACACAGAGAAATAAAAGACATAATTGAATACCTTAAAAACCTTAATGGAAAATTATATATATTCCCTTGTATCAAGCCCAAGTACGGAATTCTTACATCTAAAATCATTGAAAAACTGAATTCAAAACTTATTCCAAAAAATGCACATATAAAATCAAACTAAGAAATGATTAATACAGCTCAAGATCAACATATGCATGTAGACATAAATATATCAATCACAATAACATAAATAGAGGTATTATAGCTGGAAAGAAATGACACCTTCTCTAACAAGAAGACCAAACATGAGAACAAAAAGGCCAACTGTGATGCACTGTGTTGAAGACATGAGAGTCTGTGAGTAAGCAGACAAAGTGATCACTGCACCAACCAATCCAATCAAAAGAGAACTCATGTTCTGATTCATCTCCTTCCTTCCCGGATTTCTCTCTTTTTCCCTTCTCTGATTGTTTAGAAATCTCTGATGATTATAGTGGTGAGAGAAGTTTACGGTCTCTTTTGAGGCCTAGATCGGGCCATTAAATTGCAAAGTCAACTCTTGGAATAACATGACTGATCTTTGATCCCAAGATGAAGACATTTTATTGTATATGACTTTAAAAATGTGGTTCACCAACTTTGAAGATTATTATATTCACATTTAGCATCTTTATAATATGAAATAAGTCAATACTTAGAGGGATCAAAATGATAATCAAGTGGCATTTGTTTTTATAGTTCTTTCTTATATTGATTTTTAGTAGATTTTTTAGGTTTTATAAATACAAATTTTCCCTAAGAGAAAATTTCTTCATCTCCTACATATGATTTGACATGTTTTGTTCTTCTGTTCTTTATTTATTTATTTTAATTTCAAAACAAGTATTTTGTCTTCATATAAGCTTTACTCAAATTATTGTAAATTCTATGATTGGTTATTACAACAACCAACATAATAAGAGGACCAAATCCTATCTTTGGAAGAGTCAAACTGACTTACATGATTGGAAATAAATACATAAATAATAAATTTGCTTGCACCTATAACATAGTTAACAACTTATAATAAAATCTGTTGATCCACAGCTTGAAGACGTGTAATTGCTTCTCGAAGACAGTCGAAGCCTCCCACAGCATGCAAGAGAATTTAATGGCTACGCTATCTCTAGGATTCAACCAAGTTTGGACTCAATTCCCTCCATAGGGCATTTGCACGATACATTATTAGGTGCAGCACCTAATCTTTTTTTACCAAGCTGAATAAAGAAATCAAATGAGATTTGTAGACGATGATTTGACACTTGAGGGATGAAAAATAATGAGAGGGGTGAACTCCTTATATTTATAAAATTGATATACGTTCATAACTAATAAATTTTTTTAGATATCATATGCAGTGAAAACAATTCAACTTAGGATATATATTGCTAGGTTAAATGGAGGCTCTGTTGAGGACTTAACTTTAAATTCAACGACAAACCCTAATCGCCCTAACTCACACGATATAATAGGAGAGATCATGAACAAATTAACCCATAAAATGGATAAATTAGTACTCTAGAATCATATTATAGAATGACCTAACCATATCTCAAGCAATCCCAAACATAAATACTCAGAAGAGTCGAATAAATCTAGACTCAAATCAATAAATTGACTTGAATTCTAACTTAAGTAATCCTAAGTAAAACCATCCAGAAAAGCCGAAATAACACAAATACAAAGAAACGAAATTTTATTAATTCCTTCCAAAATGATCATACATTAGGTTGAGTTCACAACTATTATTTATAGCCAAACAATTAAAGGAAATAACATCAAACAATAAAGGTAATAATAACAAAAAATTAAAGAAAAACTTAACCTAAAAGAAATAATATCAAATCCTAAAAGAAATTAATATGAAATCCTAAATTAAATGAAATAACTCATCCTAAATTAAATTAAATAACTAATTCAATCAACCAACCCACGACTCGCAATTTCAAGTCCCTTATTAGGCTCTTTGTCACCAAATCATTTTGGGTAGTGGTATATGTACTTTTAATTGTTTGATGAATGTAATAAGATATATATGTATCTAGAATAGTTTAATAGAGTTTAGTATATTATTTGTATTTTAAATGATTTAATGGAGTGTTTGCATAAAAGGAGTGTTAAACAACGAGTGTGGAATACAAATAGAAATTCTTTTAAAAGGCAATCATTATAACCTTGCACAGAAGATAATTTATCACTTGAATTTAATTTATAGATCCTCAAAATTCACAAGGTTTGTTCCCCTAAATAAATTAAAAATAATGAAAATTGATATTTTTAAGAAAACTTTTGCATATCTCAGCTTTAACTTTTCAATATTTATAAGAAATTCAAACAACAAAAATATTTAAAACATTGAGATAAAAAGACCAAAATACCCTTAGGTGCGTTAACTTTGATTGTTGTTTGATCAACGCCAAGGGAGATCAATATAAGCTTTTGGAAAAGTTATTTCTGCGTGAAATTAGACAAATTTCAAGTAGGTTGCGTGTGATCACTTTATTAAAAATAGTTAAAGATCTCATACCAAATAATTTAGGTGTGAGCATGTGTTGGGTAGGTTCATTTTTGGATTGAATCGATCCAAAATGTCATTGAATTGGTTATTGAACAAATGAACCCATCCAAAATCAACCGGATTGGATCGGTTTAGTTTGCTTCGATCTATTAGTCCGTGGGCCTAACAAGCCAAATGATTGGACTTAAAAATATTTAGTTACAATATTTGTACCCATCAAACGATGCTTGCACGATACACATTTTTATTAATTTCAAATTTCAATATCACCATTTTACCTTTAATTAAAATTACTTTTTATAGTCACTAAAATATTTATAATCATAAATTAAAATAAAAACTGGAAATAACAAATATGAAAAGAAAAATTAGAAAAGAGACTCTAGAGCAATTATGCATTCCTAAAATATCATTAGGATTTTTGTAGATATGAAAACTTTTTTCAAGATGCATTTTTTTTTCACTTTTTTTTATTTGTAGTTTTCAATTTAACTTATAATTAATTTTTTTTTTTTTATTATAGATCTAAAAATTCAAATAATTGCAACTTTTAAGATACAAATTTTTTCATCATTTATTGCCCAAAAAACAAAAAAAACCCAGAAATCAAAATTAATCTTTGTACAATAGCATTCAATTACTTTTATTAGTTTAATAATTGTAATCCCCAAATTTATCCAATCTTTTCGCTTAAGAACTGAAGAAGGAACTGCAAGAATAATAGAGAAGCAGTGAAAAGAAATTTAATGTTAATCAAGCACCCATGCCTTGAAATCGAAAATTATAAATGCTTCTGTAGTTGAATAATAATAAAATTTTATTATTAATAAGTTCTTTTTTTTTTTTCCGGGATAAAAACAATTACAATTCAGATATTTTTGATATTTTGTAGGTATATTTAAAAATTATAGATAACTAATTAAAGCGACCTAAATATAGTTTTTGAGAGATATGAATGTTGTTACTCAAACTTACGAATGATTTAAAACCAATTTTGTGTATTTTATTCTATTTTCAATCAATTCAAAAATTTAAGAGGGAGGCAAAAGAAAAAAAATAATAATCTATGGATCTCGATTTGATCCATTAATTTTTAATATTTGAATTAAAATCTATTTGATAATATCATATATTTTAAAATTGAACCAAACTAATTTAATACTCCATACTAAATCGGTCGAAAAGGATTGGATCGATTAGATCAATCAGACCATTTTAGTTCACTGATCTTTTGCGTATCCCTACAAGATATATGAATTTTGTTTAACTACAATAAAATCTTTTTTTTTTTTTTTTTTTTTTTTAGGGATAATTCTATTTTTCCCCTGTAACTTGATATAATATAGTGTTTCGAAAATCATTAATATCATCCTTATCGATTTATGAAATAGATTAAATATTCTATATAGTATATGAAAAAAGTCTCTTAACGTTAAAATTGACATTAAAAATCAAAATTTAATCGTTAATATAGAAGAACAAAACTGCATGAATACTTTGATCATTTTATTAACATTCGTAATGATAGGTGTAACTTTTTTTTTTATTAAATTTAATTAGTGATTGCATCAAACTATAAAAGTGAAAGAGAGATTATCAATTTTTTTTTTTTTTTAACAAAACCAAATATATGTATTTGTTTGTTGATCAAATAACTAAATACCTTTCTTTAAAAAAAAAAAAAAAACCCAAATACTTCTTCAAAAAAGAGGAATAATAATAATAACCAAATACGGCATGTCGTTTGCTCTAACATAAGCTGTACTTAAGTGAAGCTGTACTAAACTGCTGGTTATGGAGCGATGTAGCCATTGAAGAGACCGGAAGACAACAACAATCACTCAGGTTAGACTACAACTCAAAAACTTGTGACATGTCCCAAATTCTCTCCACTCTCAAGGATCCCGCCAAGCTACCCAACATCACAAAGGTTCGCTCTCTTTTCTCCATAAATCACCAAACTTTAACCACTACTAGTACTACTAATGTTCTCACACACCCTGCACTACCATCATCACCAAATGACCAAACAAATGGAACCCATGTAGGTTTATGTTCTATAAACTTGTCTGGTATTGCAAAATCTGTTCTTTCCAGATGTCCCCATTTGTTAGAGACAAACAAAGACAAGTCATATGCTAGTAGTGTTTCATTAAAAGACCTTCTTTTGGATGTATCTGATGTGATTCCTGAGATTAGTCGTAAATTTTGGAGAGTTTTAGTGTTGAGACCTGAAGATGTGCTTGAAATATTAGCGGGGTTTCACGTTGAGTGGGGAAAAGTGGGGTTTAGAGGTGGAAAGGTTGGAGCTTTGTGGGGGATATATAAGTGGGCTAGTGAGCAATATAAAGGCTTTAGGCATGTTCCTAGGTTGCCGGAGGTTATGGCGGCATTGCTTGTAGGAGTAGGGATGTTTAGAGAGGTTGAGTTATTGCTTTTGGCAATGGAGAGTGAGGGAGTTTTGTTGAAAGGGAAGGTTGTTGTTAGTGATTTGATTGAAGGGTATGTTGGTGTTGGTAATTTAAGACGGGCTGCTTTGGTGTTCGATCAAATGAGGGAGCGGGGTTTGGTTCCATCGGTTTCGTGCTACTGTGTTCTTATTGATCATTTGGTGAAACTGAGAAGAACCGAGTTGGCGTTTTGAGTGGTTTTGGATATGTTGGGGATGACAGTTAGTTTGAGTGATGTGGATAAAGGTAGAGTCGGGAATGTTGTTAGGTTGCTTTGTAGGGAAGGAAGGATTCAAGAGTCGAGAAATCTGGTTAGGAAGGTTAGGGCTTATGGATTGGAGCCTAGTGGTTTGGTGCTTGATGAGATTGCTTGTGGTTATTGTGATAAAATGGACTTTGAAGATCTCTTGAGGTTCTTTGTTGAAATGAAGCTTGCACCGGATGTTTTGACTGGTAATAAGATTGTTTATACTATATGTAGCATCTTTGGTGTGGACTATGGAGAGAGCAGATTTGTTTAGGAAGGAACTGGAGCATTTGGGTTTCAGGCCTGATGAAATAACATTTGGGATCCTGATTGGTCAGAGTTGTCAGGAAGGGAATTTGAGAAGTAGCTTCATTTATCTGTTGGAGATTTTGTCAAGAGGCTTAAGTCCCGATCTACGTTCTTATAATGCTCTCATAAGTGGTCTGTTCAAGGCGGGTATGTGGAGGCATACCAAAGACATTCTCGATGAAATGGTGAATAGGGGGACACCTCCTAATTTATCCACTTACAGACTTCTTTTAGGTAGATATTGTAAAGCTAGGCAGTTTGATGAAGCAAAGATGGTAGTCTCTGAGATGGCAAAACTGGGTTTCGTTGAATTCTCCACACTTGAGGATACACTTTGCAAGGCATTTATGGTGCTGGGGCTCGATCCATTGGCTGTGAGATTGAGAAGGGACAATGACATAAAGTTTTCTAAAATGGAGTTTTATGATAATCTTGGGAATGGACTTTACTTAGATACAGACCTTGACAAGTATGAGAAGAGATTAAACACTGTTATTGAAGATTCTGTGATACCTGATTTTAACTCTCTTGTAATGCTAGAATGTGCTCATGGAAATTTAAAAATTGCACTGCTTATGGTAGATGAAATGGTTCGGTGGGGTCAAGAACTGTCTTTATCTGTCTTCTCAGCATTGGTGAAAGAGCTGAGTGCTTCTTGTTCTCTTATGAAGAAATGCCCTCGTCTTTTCAAAAAAATGCCAAAATTGGCTAATCAGCTTGATCAAGAGACAGTCAATTTGCTCGTCCAAGCATGCTGCAAGAAGGGATTGGTACATGATGGGAAGGTAATTTTTGATGGACTGCTCCAAAGGGGTCTAACAATCATGGATGGGACTTTTCTGCTTTGTTAATGGGTTTGTGTAAGAAAGGAAGCTTTAAGGACCTTCGTGGTTGCTGGGATATTGCTCGGAATAAAAATTGGTTACCGTATTTGGAGGATGGTAAAGCACTTGTGGAATGTCTTTGCCACAAAAAAATGCTGAAGGAAGCATTAGAGCTTTTTGAATGCATGCTAGTGTTCGGTCCTTACTCAAGCTCTGGCATTTGTCATATATTCCCAGAAAAGCTTTCTGAAACAGGTTTTTCAGGCGCTGCATATGCATTGTTGGAAGACCTTCTGCAGCGGGGCTACAACGTGGATCAAATGGCTTATAGTGATGTTATAAGAGGATTGTGTAAAGAGAACAAGTTTTCAGCTGCCTTCAAGATTCTGGACTCTATGCTGGCTTAGAAGATGGCCCCCAGCTGGGACGTTTCTATTTCATTAATTCCTCAACTATTGAGAGCTAATAAATTTGAAAAAGCCCTTGCATTAAGAGAGATTCGTTTGAAGGAGCAATCAGTGTTACCGTATTCTCTCTACAGTGCTCTAATAGAAGGATTTTGTACCTCAGGAAGGGTTGAAGAGGCATCTAGGCAGTTCTGGGAAATGTTGTGCAAGGGTTTCTCTCCAGAGGCTGAAATTTATAACATGCTGATTGAAGGGCATTGCCAAGGTAACAGCTTTAGGCAAGTCCAGGAGCTACTTGGTGTCATGATAAGAAAACAGTTAAGCCTCTCAATTTCAAGTTATAGGAATTGTGTGCATTGGATGTGTATGGAGGGTAGAGTCCCTTGGGCATTGAGCTTGAAAGATTTCATGCTCGGACAAAATAAGTCTCATAACCTCATCATCTATAACATTCTAGCCTTCTATCTTGTTTCATCTAGGAACAGTTTGCTAGTCAATGATGTTTTAGATGAATTGATAGATAAAGGGTTGCTACCTGATGAAGTGACATATAACTTTCTTATTTATGGGTTTCTGAAGCATAAAGACATTTCAAGTTCTGTGAATTATCTCTCTAGTATGATTTCCAAGAGACTTAGGCCTAGCAATCGAAGCTTAAGACCAGTTATTAGCTCTCTTTGTGATGTTGGGGAAGTTGCAAAAGCTTTGGAGTTGAGTCAAGAAATGCAATTAAAAGGCTGGTTTCACGACTCAATTGTTTAGAATGCGATTGTTGAGGGCCTTCTTTCTCGTGGTAAGCTTCAAGAAGCGGAAGATTTTTTGGATAGGTTGGTAGATAAAGGTCTAATTCCTGATACTATTATTTATGATAATCTAATTAAACAATTTTATGGATACGAAAGATCGAACAAGGTGAAGGAAAAATTGAATTTTGAATTTAATGCGGAAACGTGTATTTTAAAAATTTTTCCATATAAAAGCACGTCCGATCGATATTAGTAATAATAATTCAACAATTAAATTAATAAGATCGAATCTTACTTTGCATGAAGATTGAATTGATTCCTTTTTATTCGCAAATTCTTCACCACCCGATCTTCCTTGCTATGACTCTTCACAAAAGAAACTGTGTGTGGGCACAATCTCGAAGAATTATATCACGAAATCTTTTTAATTAATGGAAGTTTTTGATTCAAGTAACCAAAAATTCTCTCTATCTTGTTACCAATATAAAACATTTTTTTTATAATGGTGAGTTAGAGTTTTCTAATTTAATAAAGAATACAATTTCCTAATTAAATTGTAAAACTCAATTCATATCTAATATGGAATCATATTTCTTATTGGTTTAAAACTCTTTACTTTTAATTTAATATGGAATCTAATTCCTATTAAATTAAAACTTCTTTAATCTAATTTAATATGGAATCTAATTCCAATTAAATTAAATTACCATCTCCATTAATTAAAAGATTTTTCATTAAATTAAAATGATTCTAAATCATATATAATTTAATGACACCATTTTAAAGTTAAACTTTTAACCTCTACAAATAATTAAATAATTACTTATATTTAAATAATCAAATTATTTAAATTATTCATGAACATGTTCATAAAATTGTATGTACACTTATAATTGGACAATCCAATTATATTCTTCCCTTTGTTTCTTTATGTGGTTGTGAGCTAGCAAGGGGACCAGATGGACCTATAATTTGAGCTCCAATAATATCGGAATTATTAATTAAACTCTTTAATTAATTAATTCACTATTATTAACCTTAAAATTACTCCACTTAAAACTTAAGATTGCACTCTCAAAATTATAGATGTTTTATACAATCTGAATTTTCAGTGTCCATTGATTTAATCATTTCATATGGTTCGATCCTTTACGAGTAGTTCATAATTAGAGCTAGGTCATTAAAGTCCGTTATACCTCTCTAATTATTTCTTATTTCATTAAGTACCATTAATTCTCTAATAAACAATATATTTATAACAACTTATGAATTTATCTTTCCATTTATTTACAAATAGAAAGTTGAGCACTCTTATTGTTCAAGACCCGAATCAACACTTAAGAGAACTACACATCTACTTCTCGCAAGAAGGAGTGAATTTCACTATTGTGTAGAATGTTCCCAGCCACTTATTAAATCACATCTCCAAAGTACGAAGTTTATTGACCGTAAATTTATAACAGTTTCACCCATGTAAATCAAAAGATATGACTCAACAAATAAGAGTCCATAAAACACTCAGGATTAAGATCAATCCATATATGATCATCTAGTTGATAAATATGAATTTCTTTATTTAACGGATATTAATAAGAAATTCATTTTATCATGGTCCAGTCCTATATAATCTCTATTATATAAGGTGCCTCCATTTTCATGTCACCACATGAACGATTCCGGATAAAATCATCATATCAAATACAAAATGGATCGCAGCTGTAGATTTACCACAAACAAAGTATCCAGCTTTGTTTGCTTTCTACGGACTTTTTAGATTACTAATTTCAAACTAAATTCGCTTGTATATAACACTTATATACTTAGTCTGAGACTACATAAGTAACCATGGATGTTACATGATATTTGTATGAAGCAATCATTTCATAAATGCACATAAATTGAATAAATTATATTTTATTTATTATTTAATTTAAATATTTACAAATTACAAGCTCTCAGGGCATATTACCCTAACAATCTCCCACTTGCCCTTAGAGCAGATGAGACATGTCTCGTAATCCTAGACCCTCTAGATGACATTCAAACACTTTAGCCGTTAAGGTCTTTGTAAACGGATCAGCATGGTTGTCTTGTGATGCTATCTTCATCACCGACACATCTCCTCTATGTACTATCTCTCTAATGAGATGATACTTTCTTTCTATATGCTTTCCTCTTTTGTGGCTTCTTGGTTCTTTAGAATTAGCCATTGCACCACTATTATCACAATAAAGTGTGATTGGCCTATCCATATTCGGAATAACTTCCAAATCTGTCAAGAACTTACGGAGCCAAACTGCTTCCTTAGCTGCTTCACAAGCTGCTACATATTAAGCTTCCATGGTGGAATCAGCGATGCAAGTGTTGTGCAAAATCGCAAGTGGACGAGCCGAACAAGTAATAAAGTAATGAGAAAAGTATCGTCCTACAAGGATTGTTGTTAATTAATGTGCAAAATTAAAATAACTCAACTTTTATTTGGTAGATGAAATTTGAGTAAATGAGTTGCAAACTATGAGTAAATTTAATTGCAATTGTAAATAAATAAAAATTAATTCAATGAATAAAAACTCAAAGATTATGATTTCACCATAACTAATCTGTTCCTTCCTTTTGTTCTTTTTAACAAAAATTAACTATCCAGTTGCTAGTCGAAATTCCCTGAATTATTCACATAGCCCCTCCCGAGGTCTAAGGAAAATACCCTATAAAGATTAACTGCTATGTTCCCATGCAAGTCAAAACATTAAAGGATTCATTAAGATTTATGGATCTCTTTTATAGACTACACAAACCATGCAGGTATATTCCTATCCTACATGTAATTTATGACATTAAATACAATGAACTAGACACATAAATCAGCTTCCGCTATCATTATGATTAACAATTCAACTAAATAGTGGCCAATTATTTAGAAGTATTAAGAACAATATTAAATGCATCAACCAAGATAGAAAATCATTAATTGAATTGAACAAAGGTTTGGAACATCAAAGTTAGGCTACATCATAACCTTAGAAAACAAATCTACTCCATAATAGAATTTACAAAAACTAGAAAATTAAACATAACAAAAGATAGGAAAACTTAGTGGATTGAAGTTTCACCGTAGAATTTCTTCCTCTGCTTTGCTTCTCCTCTCCAAGCTCTCTCTCTCTTTCTCTAAACTACTTATTGTTTTGGTTTGTGATGGAATGCTTAGAATGGTGATTCTAAGGCCTATTTATAGGCCAAATTCACCTCCAATTACATCATCGATTGCATCATCATTTCCTAATTTTCCACCATTTTGCATCATCGCTTGCATCATCATTCACCTACCTCATTCAAAGTCAACTTTAATATTACATCATTGCTTACATCATAATTTTGATTACATCATTTCTTACATCAGCATGACATAATATTTATTTCTAGAATACTCTATCTTTAAACCACGATAATTTCTTTATGCGATCTCCGAATCGAGTAATTCTTGAGGCGATGAACTTGCTGCGAATGAAATTCATGATCTTGTCTCGAACGAAAGCATTTGGTGGGGTCCACATATGATTTTCACAAATTTTATTCTGAAAATGAAAAATATAAAATGATGAAATAATGTACTTAATAATAATAAAAATATCAAGAACTAAACAAGAATTTAAGTTTAAAAAAATAAAATAACTCTATAAAAATAGAGTTATCACACCCCCAAACTTAAGATTTTGCTTGTCCTTAAGTAAAACTAAAAATAACAACGTAAGTTAAAAACACAGAAAATAAAAACACAATCCATTTTCGTAGGTAAACACGATGGCATTGAGCGTATGCTACAAGCCTTTAAACCCCTAGGTGTCCCTAGTAGGAGGAGTTGTGTCTCCTGAGGGTTTACCAGCAACGATACCCACAAACGTTAAAAGATTCCACCCATAACTTGTCAACATCTCACTAAATACAAATTAATAGAAGTCTCATACATGTATGATCTTGTATCAGGACTAAGGATAAGTCACTAATGATCTAAAACATAATCATCAACAATCTCACACCACTTTCAAAGCAATTTCATTTCAAAACATCATATTCACATGTTATGGACTTATTTCGCTTCGACTCTAATTCTCACAAGATATCTCTCATAACCCTCATGAATCCTAAAGCAAACACTCAAACAATCATATGTGATAGAAGTTATGTAAAGGCATAGCAAGCGTCATTTACATCACATATGAATATAGACGTTTAAAAAGAACCGCACTTTTAAGTGAATAGATCTCATGATTGGAATCAAATACTAAGAACGTAGATAGAGCATGATGACAGACTTCAACTCTCAAATTGGACTTCCTCTTGAAGATCAATAGACTTTATTAAAGATTGTATTTGGGCTATGGTTAATTGACATGTAAGAAATTTTAAGGTACAGGTTCAACAAGAACTTATGATCATACCAAAGTACTTCATTTATTCTCATTAATTCATCACAACTTCTCTTTTTTTTTTTTTTTGTGAAACACATAGTGTAAATGTTAACACTTCAATTCCCTTCTCCTCTTTTACTTCATCGCATGATCCCAAACTTCATAAGGTATGACTAAATTTAAAGGCTCAATAGGGTCATTTAATAAAAGTAAACAGAGAAAAATGTTTAAAGTGTTTGGCTTCGAATGGTTTATGGTGTGTCTCAATTTAAAGCAGGAAAGTAAGCTTTTGTACAGTAGAAATGACCTATATTACTTCTCAGAAATCGATCCAATTTTCAAATCAAAGCAACTCATGTTATCTACAATAATGATTTGTTCTCAGTATTCAATGCAAAACCTATAGAGATCATCTATTAAGAACAAAGTGAAGAGTGTTTAAGAGTAGAAACAAATAAATCTTTCAAAATGAAATGTTTAAAAGGCTCAAATCCTCACCAAGGATAATCTCCACTAATAGTCCACAATTCATGTAAACATGATATTTATCCACTCAATTAACTAAGATCATGACATTCAAAAGTCTCAAATCATACAAAGATGTTCATGGCTATTCCTTAGTGAAGATATTAAACAAAAAATATGCATTAAAACTCCATTAATAAACACAAAGTAAGTAGTCGACTTGTTAGGGTAGAAAGAAAAATAATAAAACAAATAATGAAAATCTTTCTGCACTTTTTTTTTTTTTTTTTGGAAATGAAAACAAAGATGCGTATCAAGAGCACAAAAGTACTCCTTACTCTGCCATCTTTTGATTTTAACTCGGACCAGTTTTTGAATCTTATGGTTTTAATAATAGCAAACTCTACCCCCAAACTTATTTGAGACAGTGTCCCCAATGTCTAGTAAGATAAAAAGAAGAAAAACTCAAATGGAAATGCTATTAATAAAACCATAGGATAAGAAAGTTACAACCGGAGATTAAGATCCAGTGCACGCTTCTTGTTACCGCTTGATTCAGGAGTCCAAACCACCTGCGACATGATTGGATCAACTTCGGGTACAAAGTCTTGCAGTTGGTCAATCAGTTCATCAACACTTGAAGCTGAGACTAGAATACGCCGGTTTGCTTGAGTCATAAAACCCTGTTCCACAGCATGATCAAGAAAAGCCAATAAACCATCATAAAAACCGTTAGTATTAAGCAAACCTAATGGCTTTTTGTGAATGTTGTAATGAGCCCAAGACGCAATGTTGAAGATTTCTTCAAATGTTTCCAAACCACCAGGTAACGCGATAAAGGCATCAGTATTAAGTAACATGTACGTCATTCGTCCGTGTATGCTCGTGACCTGAAACTCATTACCTATTCTCGTACCGATGATATCTTTCCTTTCAGCCAAAGGCTTTACTGCGACACCGATGGTTTGCCTACCTCCAACAGTTGCAGTTACCGCGACAGAACCCCTCAGTCCTAAACTGCCTCCTCCATACACCAAATCTATGTTTCGGGTAGCTAAAGCCGTACCAAGTTCAGCAGCTGCCTTTGAATATTGTCTACTCATACCAGACTTTGGGCTACAAAAAACACAGATGTTTTTGAATTTACTGCTCGAGGACTCTGCCATTTTTTTTTTCATGGAAAACTAATTATTTGCTATCAGTCATAAACGTTTATTTAAAGAAAATGAAAGAGTAAAAGAACAGTTTTACGATACTAAACAGTATTGGTCAGAGAGAAAAGGAAATATTAAGTGTAGAAATGTCAAAAAGAAAGCGCAATCTTCAAAAAAAAAATTAAAACAAGCCGCTAAAAATACAAAATTCAAAAAGTTCGGCGATGAAACGTCAAAAAGTAAACACAAACATCGAAAAAGTAAACACAAACGTCAAAAAGTAAACACGGACATCGAAAAATTTTGAAAAGAGCTGCTAAAAATAAAAAAAAAATTCAAAATGTTAAGTGATGAGACGTCAAAAGTAAACACACTTATCAAGAAAGTTTGAAATGAGCTAAAAATCCAAAATGACAAGTAAGGAAAAGTAAACACAATTTAACAAAAAATTTGAAACAGACTTCTAAACAAAGAAAAAAAAAATAATGTTATAGTAGTTGTGGTTGTGGCTCACATCTTCCTCTGATTTTACGTCCAGAAACGGCTTAAATAACTTCTATGAGTTGAGGATTGACTTCCCATCCAGTTTTCTTATAAACTGGCAAACAGGGTCTTTTAAAGTCAGATTCCCAAGATTGTAAAGTTGTTTCTCTTTGCTGAATAACTCCCATAAATCTAAAAGAATGCGTTGAACTTTCCCACAAGAATGCGTCTCAAGAGTCTCAAGGATGTTATCCAGAGACTCCTTACTCAGCCCATCCTTTATGCATTTAAGTTTATCTTCTCGATTTATAGATAAATATCCAGGATTTTTATAGCTTGTGTCACAGTTCTATCTTGCACACTTATGACATACTCCCATTCTCTTAGCTCTCCTTTTCTTTGAATAAGAACTTCTTCCCAATCCTGGTAAACGTTTAATTAATGAATCATTCAACTCACCTGCTAAACGTACCTTAGCTTCAATGATCCATCGAATATGCTCTGGAAGACCCAAACATGTTAGTGCCCTCATTCTCTCGACTCTGCACTTGTAAATCTTTCTGAGTATATCTTGAGGCAGAGTAGGGAAATGATTTTTGAGTGCTGCAAGACTTGTCTCCATCGCTGAAAGAGAAAAGAAAATTATCAAAGAAAAACAAAAACACACAAAGAACACAATAACACACAATAAAACACAAACAAAGCAAAACTAGCTAAAACGATAAAAATCTTGGGTTGCCTCCCAAGAAGCGCTTAATTTATAGTCGTTAGCTTGACTATTGAGAAACGCTTTAAGTCGGGTCTGAAAGCGCGATAGTGAATTTTTGTTGAGGTTCTCCACCATCCATGTAAACTTTGAGTCGTTGTCCATTGACTTTGAATCGACGATCTGCACTTTGAATTTCAACAGCACCATGTGGAAACACTTGAACAACTGTGAAGGGCCCAGACCATCTAGAGCGTAGCTTACCTGGGAACAAACGTAATCGTGAATTAAACAAAAGAACCTTCTGTCCTGGAGTGAAATCCTTGATTAGGATGCGTTGATCATGCCACTTTTTGGTGTGTTCTTTGTAGAGCTTAGCATTTTCATATGCACCATGACGAAGTTCGTCCATCTCATTGAGTTGCAATCTTCGTAGAACTCCTAATGCTCCTATGTCGAAATTCAACTTTTTGATAGCCCAGTATGCACGATGCTCTAGTTCAATGGGTAAGTGACATGCTTTTCCGAATACCAACTTGTATGGAGACATCCCAATCGACGTTTTAAATGCTGTTCTGTAGGGCCATAATGCATCATCAAGCTTTTTCGACCAGTCTTTTCGAGATGCACTTACCGTCTTTTCCAAAATCCATTTCAATTCTCGATTGGAAATTTCAGCTTGGCCATTGGTTTGCGGGTGGTAGGCTGTGGCAACTTTGTGTTTGACTCCATATTTGGTTAGAAGAGCATCAAAATACCTGTTGCAAAAACGTTTTCCTTCATCGCTGATGATTGCTCTTGGAGTTCTGAATCTGGTGAAGATATTTCTACGCAGAAAATTTACCGCCACTTTGGAATCATTGGTTGGTGCAGCAATGGCTTCAACCCATTTTGACACATAATCCACGGCCACCAGAATGTAGAGATTATTGAAAGACGGTGGAAATGGTCCCATGAAATCGATACCCCAAACATCGAACAACTCCACTTCCAAAATATTGTTTAAGGGCATCTCATGTCTTCGCGAAATGTTACCTGTGCGTTGGCATTGATCGCATGCAGCAACATACGATTGAGCATCCTTAAAAATGGTAGGCCAATAGTATCCAGATTGAAGAATTTTGCCAGCAGTTCGATTGGCCCCAAAATGTCCACCATAATCAGAAGAATGACAATGGTGGAGAATATCTCGTGCTTCATCTTTTGAGACACATCGTCGAAGGATTTGATCTGGACATAACTTGTACAGGAACGGCTCATCCCAATAGTAATGTTTTACATCCGCCAAAAATTTCTTCTTTTGTTACCATGAAATGTCAGGTGGATAAACTTTGTGAGAAAGAAAATTAATAAAATCAGCATACCATGGAACATTGCTTGTATCCAGAACCAAAAGCTGTTCATCAGGGAAAGTCTCTTTAATGTCTATGTCAAGATCTTCCTTATCCCCTCGTTGCTCTAGTCTAGAAAGATGGTCGGCCACCACATTTTCACTTCCCTTCTTATCTCGAATCTCTAAATCAAACTCTTGTAACAGAAGGACCCATCAGATCAGGCGTGGTTTTGCATCTTTCTTCTCCAGAAGGTACTTGATGGCTGAGTGATCCGTGTATACAATGACTTTGGAACCGATCAAGTACGGTCGAAATTTGTCGAATGCGAAGACTACAGCTAGAAGCTCTTTCTCAGTGGTAGCATAATTGACCTGTGCATCAGTTAGTGTACGGCTAGC
This sequence comes from Dimocarpus longan, assembly GCA_022984855.1. Taxonomy (NCBI): domain Eukaryota; kingdom Viridiplantae; phylum Streptophyta; class Magnoliopsida; order Sapindales; family Sapindaceae; genus Dimocarpus; species Dimocarpus longan. The sequence goes on from CM041026.1 coordinate 5,604,920, forward strand.
ATAATAAATGGTATGAAAAACCTTACCAATACGTTGCCCTAGCACGGCTCCAATGGCATAATCACTAGCATCACACATCAGCTCGAACGGCAAAGCCCAATCAGGTGCAATAACGACTGGGGCTGTCACAAGGGCCTTTTTCAGTATCTCAAATGCCTCTTTACATGTATTATCGAAGTGGAATGAAACACCCTTCTCGAGTAAATTGCATAATGGCTTTGTGATCTTCGAGAAGTCTTTGATGAATCTTCTGTAAAACCCTGCATGCTCTAAAAAACTTCGAATGCCTTTGACAGATGTTGGTGGTGGCAGTTTCTCAATTGCCTCAATCTTGGCTCTATCAACCTCGATGCCTTTAGCTGAAACTTTATGACCTAAGACGATCCCTTCTTGTACTATGAAATGGCATTTCTCCCAGTTAAGAATCAGATTTGTCTCTTCGCATCTTTTCAGTACTTGTGCTAAGTTATCCAAACAAGAATCAAATGATGAGCCAAATACTGAAAAATCATCCATAAATACCTCAATGAAGCGTTCCACCATATCTGAAAAAATTGACATCATGCACCGTTGGAAGGTGGCTGGTGCATTGCATAGACCAAACGGCATTCTCCGAAACGCGAACGTTCCATATGGACATGTGAATGTAGTCTTTTCTTGGTCCTCAGGTGCTATAGAAATCTGATTGTAACCAGAATAACCGTCTAAAAAACAGTAGTAAGGGTGACCTGCTAGCTTGTCAAGCATTTGATCGATGAAGGGTAAAGGGAAATGATCTTTCCTGATCGTCTTATTTAGTTTCCTATAGTCAATGCACACTCTCCATCCGGTTACTATTCGTGTTGGAATCAGCTCATTGTTTTCATTGGTGACCACTTTCATGTCTCCTTTCTTTGGTACCACTTGCATCGGGCTTACCCATGTACTGTCCGAAATAGGATAAATGATACCTGCATCCAAAAGTTTAAGTACCTCTGCTCGGACAACCTCTTTCATGTTTGGATTTAAACGTCGTTGGTGCTCGATGGATGATCGGTACTTATCCTCCATAAGAATTTTGTGTTGGCATATAGATGGGCTGATTCCTTTGATGTCTGCTATCGACCATCCAATAGCCATCTTGTGTTCTCGTAGTACTCTTAACAGCTTTTCCTCTTGTTCTCTACTTAGAGAAGATGAAATAATGACAGGTAGCGTAGATGAAGTACCTAAGAATGTGTACTTGAGATGAACTGGAAGTGGCTTGAGCTCCAACTCTGGTGGTTTTTCTGTTGATGGTACTGGTTGTCTCTTACTTGCTCCAAGCTCCTCGAAAGGTCGTTTGAAAAAGATGGGAGGTGAAGCTTCCAGTTGCTTAACACATTTCATGATGTTCGGACTTTCTGAGTTTGGTACTCCATTTAGGCAAGCTTCAAGTGGATCTTTTGGAGTGATGGTTTGATGTATTCCTTTGATACATTCATCCATCACATCTACCCTCAAGCAGTTGTCAACATCATGTGGATGTTTGAGAGCTTTCAGCACATTGAATGTCACCTCTTCATCTTGAACTCTAACTATGAGTTGACCTTTCTGTACGTCAATAAGGGTTCTTCCTGTTGCTAGGAATGGTCTACCCAAGATGATGGGTATTTCTTGATCTTCCTCCATATCCGCAGGAAATATGAATTTATCTACTTTTACCAGTACATCTTCTATAATTCCCCTTGGATACTTGATTGAACGATCAGCTAGCTGCAACGATACTGTAGTGGGTTTTGCTTCTCCAAAGCCGAGTTTCTTGAAAACAGAGCACATAATGCTTTATCGAAGAATGAATCACCAATGGTGCAAGGAATTGTGAAGCTCCCCGGATCTTTTAGTTTGGGCGGTAGCTTTTTCTGCAAGATTGCACTACATTCTTCGGTCAAAGCTACCGTTTCATGTTCTTCCAGTTTCCTTTTATTTGATAGGATTTCCTTCATAAACTTCACATAGCTGGGCATTTGTTCCAGAGCATCTGCAAAAGGAATATTAATTTGCAGTTTCTTAAAAACTTCCAGAAATTTAGAAAATTGTTTTTCTAGTTTCTGCTTCTGAAATCTCTGAGGGAAGGGTAATGGTGGTTTGTATGGTGGCGGATTGTCTAGGAACAATTTTGACTTTGGCTTCTCTACTTCTTTTTGTTCAACCATCACTTCTTCTTCTTTCTCGTCTGCTCTTTTAACAGGTTCTTTCAGCATTTTACCGCTTCGTAACGTGACAGCCTTCAGGTGCTCCCTAGGATTGGTCTCTGTGTTGCTTGGTAGGGATCATTGAGGTCTTGCAGTCAGCAAATTCGAGATTTGACCCATTTGTACCTCCAGATTTCGAATTGAAGCTGCTTGATTCTGGAGCGTGGTGTCTGTTCTCGTCATAAATTGAGTAGTGCTTGCGGTGAGCTGAGCAAGTGCTTCTTCAAGCGACGGTTTGTTGGCCTGCTGTTGTTGAAGTGGTGGTGGATATGACTGTCTGGGTTGATCATTGTTTTTCCATGAAAAGTTGGGATGATTTCTCCATCCTAGATTATACGTGTTGGAGTACGGATTATTTTGCTGTCTGTTGCCCACAAAAAATGCTTGTCCTATATGGTTTTCATCACATTGTCCGTTGGAATGATCCCCTCCACAGAAATTACAGGATGCTGACTGAGTATGAATTGCGTTTGCTGTCAGGTTTCCGAGTTGCTTGGCTAATGTCTCGACTTGAGTGGAAAGTTTGGTTAACACATTATTTTCTTGTATTCCGAAAACTTTTTTCGGAACTGCTCTTTCTGATGGCCATTGATAGGCATTTGCAGCCATTTCCTCCAATAAGTCCCAGACAGCCTGATGGGATTTTCCTAAAAGTACTCCACCAGCGGCGACATCTACCAATGTTCTTGTGGAACTCCCTAAACCATTGTAGAATGTGTGTAGCTGTAACCAGTCAGCAACTCCATGATGTGGGCACCGTTTTAGCAGATCCTTGAATCTTTCCCATGCTTCGTACAATGACTCTCCATCAAGTTGTCTGAATGTAGCAATCTCTGTTCGTAGTCTTGCAGTCTTGGCTGGTGGAAAGAATTTGGCTAGAAATTTCTGTGCCAAGATATCCCATGTGGTAATGCTCCCTGATGGCAGAGAGTTAAGCCAGCTTTTAGCTTTATCTCGAAGGGAGAATGGGAATAATCTCAAACGGATGGCGTCATCAGTAACACCATTATGTTTGAACGTATCGCAGACTCCAAAAAGCTATCAATGTGGGCATTTACATCATCGTTCGAAGCCCCACTGAATTGGTTGTTTTATACCATCTGGATGATTGCTGGCTTAATCTCAAAGTTGTTAGCAGCAATAGTTGGTCGCCGTATTGCTGAAACATTACCCACTGTAGGTAGAGCGTAATCTCGTAAGGCTTGAATTTCAGCATTTATTGGCACAATGTTCTGTGTGTTGTTTGATCCCTCAACATTATCCATGAGTGCAGTACTTGCAGCCTTTCTTGTTTCCTTCCGGTTCTTGCGGCAAGTTCTCTCTATTTCTGGGTCAAATGGTAAAACTTCGCCCCCAGACTTTCTCATACACCATAAAACTCACAAGTAATAAAGCAAATAAAATAATAAATAAATGACCAAATTAAAAATTGAGTTACGTAGTATTAGTATTAATTGAAACAAACAATCCCCGGCAACGGCGCCAAAAACTTGTTGTGTAAAATCGCAAGTGGACGAGCCGAACAAGTAATAAAGTGATGACAAAAGTATCGTCCCACGAGGATTGTTGTTAATTAATGCCCAAAATTAAAATAACTCAACTTTTATTTAGTAGATGAAATTTGAATAAATGAGTTGCAAACTATGAGTAAATTTAATTGCAATTGTAAATAAATGAAAATTAATTCAATGAATAAAAACTCTAAGATTATGATTTCACCATAACTAATATGTTCCTCCCTTTTGTTCTTTTTAACAAAAATTAACTATCCAGTTGCTAGTCGAGATTCCCTGAATTATTCATATAGCCCCTCCCGAGGTCTAAGGAAAATACCCTATAAAGATTAACTGCTATGTTCCCATGCATGTTGAAACATTAAATGATTCATTAAGATTTATGGATCTCTTTTATAGACTACACAAACCATGCAGGTATATTCCTATCCTACATGTAATTTATGACATTAAATACAATGAACTAGACACATAAATCAGCTTCCGCTATCATTATGATTAACAATTCAACTAAATAGTGGCCAATTATTTAGAAGCATTAAGAACAATATTAAATGCATCAACTAAGATAGAAAATCATTAATTGAATTGAACAAAGGTTTGGAACATCAAAGTTAGGCTACATCATAACCTTAGAAAACAAATCTACTCCATAATAGAATTTACAAAAACTAGAAAATTAAACATAACAAAAGATAGGAAAACTTAGTGGATTGAAGCTTCACCGTAGAATTTCTTCCTCTGCTTTGCTCCTCCTCTCCAAGCTCTCTCTCTCTTTCTCTAAACTACTTATTGTTTTGGTTTGTGATGGAATGCTTAGAATGGTGATTCTAAGGCCTATTTATAGGCCAAATTCACCTCCAATTACATCATCGATTGCATCATCATTTCCTAATTTTTCACCATTTTGCATCATCGCTTGCATCATCATTCACCTACCTCATTCAAAGTTAACTTTCATTTTGCATCATCGCTTGCATCATCATTCACCTACCTCATTCAAAATCAACTTTAATATTACATCATTGCTTACATCATAATTTTGATTACATCATTTCTTACATCAGCATGACATAATATTTATTTCTAGAATACTCTATCTTTAAACCGCGATAATTTCTTTATGCGATCTCCGAATCGAGTAATTCTTGAAGCGATGAACTTGCTGCGAATGAAATTCATAATCTTGTCTCGAACGAAAGCATTTGGTGGGGTCCACATACGATTTTCACAAATTTTATTCTGAAAATGAAAAATATAAAATGATGAAATAATGTACTTAATAATAATAAAAACATCAAGAACTAAACAAGAATTTAAGTTTAAAAAAATAAAATAACTCTATAAAAATAGAGTTATCAGCAAGATTGCTTAACACTTCTCCATACTATAGCTCCACCACCTAGGGTAAATACTGACCCAGAGGTGGATTTTCGAGAATCCTTGTCTGATTGAAAATCAGAATCTGTATATCCTGTTGGAATCAAATTCTCGCCAGAATACACAAGCATATAATTTCTTGTCCTCCGAAGATATTTGAGAATACATTTTACTGCCACCCAATGATCCAATCCTGGGTTAGATTGATAACGACTGACTACTCCCACTGAATAACATATATCAGGTCTCGTGTATAACATAGCATACATGAGACTGCCTACTGCAGAGGCATAAGGAATTTGTCTCATATCCTCAATCTCTTGAGGTGTCTTAGGACATTGTTCCTTAGACAAGTGAACTCCATGCCGAGAAGGTAAATAACCTTTCTTGGAATTCTGCATCGCAAAACGTACAAGGATTTTATCAATGTATGATGCTTGAGACAATGCTAACAGTTTGTTCTTACGATCTCGTATAATTTGGATCCCAAGAACATAACTAGCCTCTCCCAAATCTTTCATTTGGAATTGGTTAGTAAGCCAGTTCTTTACATCAGATAATGCTCCAACATCATTCCCAATGAGTAGGATATCGTCGACATAAAGTACGAGGAAAACCACTATCTTGTCGATGATACGCTTGTATACACAAGGTTCATCAACATTTTGCTCAAAACCATAAGACTTGATCGATGTATCAAATCTAATATTCCAAGATCGAAAAGCTTGCTTAAGCCCATAAATGGACCTTTGCAACTTGCAAACCTTTTGCTCTTGACCTTGAATCACGAATCCCTCTGGTTGCATCATATAAATGCTTTCATCAAGATTGTCATTCAAGAATGCAGTCTTGACATCCATTTGCCATATCTCATAGTCGAGACATGCAGTTATGAATAGAAGAATGCGAATGGATTTAAGCATAGCTACTGGCGAGAAAGTTTCTTCATAGTCAACTCCCTCTTTCTGAGTATACCCCTTTGCTACTAGCCTAGCTTTAAAGGTCTCCACCTTTCCATCTACTCCTCTCTTCCTCTTGTAGATCCATTTGCAACCTATGGGTTGTACCCCATCTGGTTGATTCACAAGTTCCCAGACTGAGTTTGAGTACATAGACTCCATCTCAAGATTCATAGCTTTAAGCCATTCTTCTTTATCAGAATCTTCCATTGCATCATCATATGTCAATGGATCATCTATACACTCATCGGAGATAGCAATTTGTGCTTCTCCGATTTCTCTGTAACGGACTGGTAGTCTAATAACCCTTCCACTACAACGAGATGGTAGATGATTCTGATGGAAGTCTGTCTGATGCTCAGACGTGGTCTTAACTATGTTATTCTCAACAACTGTTGTTGATTGGATACTAGTTGAACCAGGTAATAACTCCTCAAGTACAACTTTACTTCGAGGTTTATGTTCTTTTATGTAATTATCTTCAAGAAATGTAGCATTTGTCGATACAATCACTTTATTATCTTGAGGATCATAAAAGAATCCGCCTTTAGTTTCTCTGGAGTAGCCTACAAATAGGCAAACTTGTGAACGTGGTTCTAGCTTCCCAGTCTTATTTTTCAGCACATGTGCTGGACACCCCCATATGCGAAAATGTTGCAAACTAGCTTTGCGACCATTCCACAACTCTAAAGGTGTTTTAGGAACAGACTTGGAAGGAACTACATTCAAGATATATACTGCAGTTTACAGTGCATATCCCCAGAAAGAACTAGGTAAAGATGAAAAACTAATCATAGCTTTCATCATATCCTGTAGGGTTCGGTTTCTCCTTTCTGCAACACCATTCTGCTGTGGTGTTTCAGGAGCTGTGAGTTGGGATATAATCCCATTCTCAATCAAGTAATCCTTGAACTCTGTATCAAGGTACTCTCCTCCACGATCTGATCGTAGAGATTTTAATGTTTTACCTAATTGATTTTCAACTTCAGTTCTAAATTCTTTGAACTTTTCAAAAGTTTCAGATTTCCGTTGCATTAGATAAACATACCCATATCTTGAATAGATAGTCGTTAATAAAAGTGACGAAATATTCATAACTACCTCTAGCTTTAACATTTATTGGACCACAAACGTCCGAATGTATAAGCTCTAGTGGTTATTTGACTCTATAACCTTTTGTCTTAAAAAGTCTCTTGGTCATTTTACCTTCTAAACAGGATTCGCAAACAGGTAAAGTGCCAATCTTTAACTCTCTTAAAGTTCCGCTCTTTACTAGTCTGTCTATTCTGTTAAGATTAATATGTCCAAGTCTTAAATGCCAAAGATGAGTATCATTATTTGGAGAAATCTTTTGTCGTTTTGTTTTTGGTTTTTCAACTTTAAACAATTCGGCATTGAGCAATGAATTACGTGTTAACGACCTTAACATGTATATGTTGTTTTCTAATATTCCAGAACAAATATTCAACCCATTTCTAGAAATAATAACATCTTTATTACTGAAAGAAATTGAATAATTATGTTCCAACAATCTAAAAACTGAAATCAAATTTCTTCTAAAATTCGGAATATAATAAACATTGTTCAAAACAATAAAACAACTATTTGAAAATTGAAGTCTAACTTCTCCCACTGCTCTAGCTGAAACGACATCCCCAGTGCCAACTCGCATGGTGAACTCGCCCTCATCAAGCTCTCTCCATGAATCAATCAACTGTAAAGAAGAGCAAACATGATTAGTGGCTCCTGAATCAATTATCCAAGTGAATATATCATTCTCCACTAAACAAGATTCAATGACGAGTAAATCAAATTTACCTTTAATTTTCTTTTTGTTCTTGAGCTCTTCGAGGTACTTTGGACAGTTCCTCTTCCAATGCCCTTCCACATCACAATGAAAACATTTTCCTTTGGGTTTGGAAGTCTTAGAGCCCTTCTGCTTCTTCTTTTTGGTAGCTTGCTTGTTGGACTTTGCCTTAGCCTTACTGGTGGTCCTTTTCCTCTTATTTTTATTAGAGGTGGAAGTTTCAGCAACATTTGTTTCACCAGACTTAGTCTTGTCCTTATTCATGGACTCATAAGTTGTTAATTCATTAAGCAATTGAGTAATATTATATTGCAGTTTGTTCATAATATAATTACTCTTGAACTGCATAAAACTCTTTGGAAGAGTTTGCAGTATCATGCTTACTTGGCTAGGCTCATCTATCACCTTACCATGAGTTTCAGCTGTGTTAAAATAGGTCATCATATTCAAGACATGCTCTCGAACTGATGTCCCTTCCTTCATCTTAGCAGTCATAGCAACACAAACAGCTTCGTGTCGCTGCTGCTCAGAAGGTTGCCCAAACATCCCTTGTAATGACAACATCATCTCAGATGCTGTTGTCATTGTTTCATGCTTCTTAGCAAGCACATCGGACATTCCTGCTAACATGTAGCAACGAGCCTTTTCATTAGCCTTAACCCAATTTTGGTGGGTTTCGCGTACATTACGCACAGCATTTGCCGGTGGCACAGGAGGACGCTCCTCCGTCAGGACAAACTTTAGGTCCTCACAGACCAAAATGACATTCATGTTATTTTTCCATTTAACATAGTTATCCCCATTCAATTTATCATTGGCAAGTATAGTAATTAAAGGTGACGACATTGCTGAAATAAATAAACAAAATATTTTATTCAAAATTGCATTCATACGAATATCAATAGTTTTTGGCATAAAATTAAACGTGATGCATGATTGACGAATAATGAATCAGAAATACCCTAAAAAGAACTACTATGCCACGATAATCTAACATGCCACAAATAAATGACACCTTAGGGTAAATCAAATATTTATATATTAGATTGAGAAAATCTCAGTCAAATAATATAACAGAATAACTCTTATTCCTATATAATCTGACTACCGCTTATTTCAGTCAAAGAATTAAATTACCAATTAATTAATTCTTTTATGAGTGTAACCCATCATTTCAGATTTCTCGGACTTAACTTGAGAATTGCCAGCCTTAGGGTAGGCCAATCCCAAAATACATCCAGAAATCATATCCTTTAGGAAGTCAACCTTGATATTGACCCAAATGGACACCACCCTTAGGGGGACGAAAACAAAGCCGTCTCGAGGCGCCATTCAAATCTCACGGTGTTGAACTAATGATGGAGACCGTGGGATATATTGTCATATATCCCTCTCCCACTCATTATTTTAGGATTAAGGTTTTCTACATATTATTCCTAGTCATTATCTTAGATTACTAATGACTAATAAATATAATCTAAGTTACTAGGAATTAGTGTGTTACTAAAATCAATATCCTATTAACACCTAATAAATTACCGGATTTTTAACTCTTAAAAAAAAAAAAATTATTTTGAAAGATCTAATCTAGATAATCTAAACTTTTTAATTATAAAGATTAGATTTAATGTGAGATTACTCAATTTTAACTTTTAAAATCTAACCCACATTATAAGCCAATTATATGAAATATATCTTTTAATCACATTAAAACTATATTTTTAATTGGTTTACTATTCTAAATAAATTAAACTCTTTAAATGATTTAGATTAGAACTAATGTGAGTTACCCAATTTTAACTATTAAAATCTAATCACATTATGAATACCAATTATTGAGATATATGTTTTTAATCACATTAAAAATTAATCATATATTTCTAATTTGTTAACTTAAGATTTTCAACTAAAATCCTAACAAATTATGAAATTGGTATTCTATGTATTATTATCTCTATTTTAACTAATAAACTATTTAATAGAAAAATAAATAATAATACATGTATGTATGTCATGTTATAATGCAACGAGTAGGCACTCTCTAACCTATATGGCATATTTTATGTATGAACATGTTATCAACAAAATATTCAATCATCATATGATAAATAATTTAAATAAACAACATGTGATTGACCGGGTTCTTTGGCTTTAACAACCTAAAACTAATTTTTCAAGATTACAAAAATTAACCAAGGCATTCCTTGGTCTTCACTTGTAGTCTTCAAGATCTTTAAGGGCTCACTTAGGCTCAAAATTAAATCCAATTTAACAATCAAGTATATCCATCAAATGGATTGGGCTAGAAGCCCATAACTTGATTCTTGAACCAAGGAGTTATTGTCCATTTAAGAATGGACAATTTGATAAATATATACATATATACACTAACTTAATGGAAAGCCGAAAAGCTTGAAACACAAAGTCTAGGAGCTTTTCCGGAAAAATCCAATAAAGTGCCAAGCATGAGCCATCAACCATGTGCTCTGTGTGTACACGTGTCGTACAAACAAACTTGCAATGCTTTTCACGCACAATTGCAATGATTGCACTGTTATGTGCATGAAACTTGATCATGTGCAACTATTGCACTTTACTATGCATTGCATTGTTTTGTCAACACGTGATGTGCAAAGGCACCGTATCCAGTGCGTTGTTATCGGGCATATCATGCACTGCCAACACACCTATAGCTCAGTACGCATCCAATGCGTATATCAAGGTTTGGTGCTAAACTGGGTACAAATTTTGCACCGATTTCACAGCTGAATCAATTCTGTCGACAACGATCTTCGCGAATAATTCTTTGGAAAAAAATAAATAAACTTATATCTATGATTTACAAAAAATAATAAACGTCACATATGACTTACAAATTTAATCAAATTAAATTAGTCAAAGAACCATCCAATTAACGATCAATCCATGCAAACCCAATTCATCAAATATGAAAATAAAATATGCACATTAATAATTAGTGTCTACTCTATGACATACAATGAATAGTGATAAAAAAGAAATTCACTAATTATTGAATCAATTATTAAACTAGTGCAACCGGACTCTGATACCAATTGAAGGAAAAATTGAATTTTGAATTTAATGTGGAAACGTGTATTTTAAAAATTTTTCCATATAAAAGCACGCCCGATCGATATTAGTAATAATAATTCAACAATTAAATTAATAAGATCGAATCTTACTTTGCATGAAGATTGAATTGATCCCTTTTGATTCGCAAATTCTTCATCACCCGATCTTCCTTGCTATGACTCTTCACAAAAAAAACTGTGTGTGAGCACAATCTCGAAGAATTATATCACGAAATCTTTTTAATTAATGGAAGTTTTTGATTCAAGTAACCAAAAATTCTCTCTATCTTGTTACCAATATAAAATACTTTTTTTATAATGGTGAGTTAGAGTTTTCTAATTTAATAAGGAATACAATTTCCTAATTAAATTGTAAAACTCAATTCATATCCAATATGAAATCATATTTCTTATTGGTTTAAAACTCTTTACTTTTAATTTAATATGGAATCTAATTCCTATTAAATTAAAACTTCTTTAATCTAATTTAATATGGAATCTAATTCCAATTAAATTAAATTACCATCTCCATTAATTAAAAGATTTTTCATTAAATTAAAATGATTCTAAATCATATATAATTTAATGACACCATTTTAAAGTTAAACTTTTAACCTCTACAAATAATTAAATAATTACTTATATTTAAATAATCAAATTATTTAAATTATTCATGAACGTGTTCATAAAATTGTATGTACACTTATAATTGGACAATCCAATTATATTCTTCCCTTTGTTTCTTTATGTGGTTGTGAGCTAGCAAGGGGACCAGATGGACCTATAATTTGAGCTCCAATAATATCGGAATTATTAATTAAACTCTTTAATTAATTCATTCATTATTATTAACCTTAAAGTTACTCCACTAAAAACTTAAGATTGCACTCTCAAAATTATAGATGTTTTATACAATCTGAATTTTCAGTGTCCATTGATTTAATCATTTCATATGGTTCGATCCTCCACGAGTAGTGCATAATTAGAGCTAGGTCATTAAAGTCTGTTATACCTCTCTAATTATTTCTTATTCCATTAAGTACCATTAATTCTCTAATGAACAATATATTCATAACAACTTATGAATTTATCTTTCCATTTATTTACAAATAGAAAGTCGAGCGCTCTTATTGTTCAAGACCCGAATCAACACTTAAGAGAACTACACATCTACTTCTCGCAAGAAGGAGTGAATTCCACTATTGTATAGAATGTTCCCAGCCACTTATTAAATCACATCTCCAAAGTACGAAGCTTGTAACACCCCTCACCCCGATTTCCCGTCGGATCGAGATTCGACGCGAAGAGCGTTACCGTTCCGAACTGAAAATTCATTTATTCCTTGGTTTGAAAATTTCTTATTAAAAGAAATGGAATCACCACTAAAAGTTTTACGACATAAAAAAAAACTTTTAATATCATTTTCTCATATATAGTTTTAGAAAATCCGGCAGAGTCTCATCTGTTTTTCTGAAAATCCAAAATTTAACCTGTAAAGAAAATGATAACACTTCTATAAAATTTAATTCTCAACTTCAATTCGGACCTCCCGTTCGATTTCAAAATCAAAGAATCACTTCAACACGCAACCAATTAAAATCAATATTTAATCAAAATTCAAAATCCATCACCATAAAACTTTTCACTACATAATTATCAAATATTATACATAACTTACAAATTATTTAAAACTTTAATACAAATTGTTCTTTACAAACTTTTTAAATTTACAAACTTATACACATACATGATGGTGCCCATGCATATATACATATGATGCAAAATGAATATTACTCAAAAATCTATGACGGGATGTGACTCGTCGAGTATCTGCAGGAGCTTCGTCTTTGTCTCAACAACAAGCCCAAATTTGATTACTTGCGCGTGGTAAATCCAACGCGCTAAGTATTTCTACTTAGTGGGTGTACACTTAATTTAAAAGTCATAAAACTTTATTTATTCATAATACAATTTCACAAAACTTTTCAACAATATTTGAACGTTCAAAAGAAAATACCATAAATGACGTGCATAACAATCTTATTTCAAATATGACTTTATAAATTTAATTTTTCTCAGTTCAAATAAATCTTATATAACACATTGATATTTATTGACTGATAAATAGATATAAATATAAAATCTCTTTTGACGAGATTTTGAAACAATTTTCAAAATATATTTTTCGTTACTAAACTTCATAATTGCATTAATTTAATAATAAATACACATACAAAATATATACAGTTTATTATTAAACATATCAATTATATTTGTAAAAATTTTATTACATATCACCATGAAAACACATTACTATTTATTATACACATCAATTACCTAATAATCGTTTTTCCATCTATTTACACATAATCTATTTATAAATTTTATATTCACATTTACTGATTCCCCAAGTTACTATTGATTTCATATATCAAATATATAAAAGTATTTCTTTTCATTTATCTCGACACGATATTCACCATATGCACACATTTCTCAATGTTTACTAAATTCACAACTAAATCGGTTTACTCATAACTATACCTTCAAAATACATATATTTTATTTTTTATCACATAAGTTCAATTTGACAGAAAATTTTATTTCAAATTCCTATTCAAACACATTATCAAGAATCACACATATTAAACGCGTACCGATCATTTTCTATATATATATATATAAATTGTTTTCAAATTATTAAACTTTTATTAGAAGTCACATATAAAAACTACTTTATTAATAATTACACATACAAACCACGTGAAAATCAATTCCGATCATAAACACTTTATTAAAAGTTTCAATTATCTAAATTATATACTTAATATATATACTTCTTAGTAATTCGTTTTGTAAGAATTTTACTAATAATTATTCTTATCAAATATGTAATACTTATTATTCTCTTATATATATATATATATATACATATATATATATAACACGATTTCGTTTAACAATTTTCATTTCAAACTTTTTAATACGGTAACTCAATGTCAAATTTTCAATAATAAGATCAAACAAAATACATAAATACTTAGCTTTTCAAAAACAAATATATCAAACAGGATTCAAAAACACATATATCCAACCTGATTCAATCACCTAACTTTTTCGGAATCCATTAAACACTTTTACACTATTATCCCTTTAATGAAATTTCAGATCTTAATCATCATTATATTTCTGAAAATAGCACGTCATCATCAATTAGAAACCAAAACACAAGGTACGAATTTCAACGATATATTCGTAATACATTAACTAATCATTTAAAAATTTTAACCAATCGTAAAATTTATGACATCATATCGCTTAATAAATAAAATGCCAGCATTCCTCATATCAAGTCTTACTTGTCACATCTAATTACAATACTGCCTTTTGCTCCCATATCACTTCTCTTTTCAACATATTTCGCACATTTTACTTTATCAATTAACATTTATCAAACATATTTACGATTCTACCATTTTTCTTTAATTAGAGCCCTTTGTAAAATTCTATCACGATACCATGGATCGGTAACGGGTTTACTGACATCAGCCAAACTAAACGGCAATCCCGGCAACGGCCGCTCGGTGTCTATCCACCGGGTTGCATATCACAATCTATTTCCGTTTCAGGACCGGGCACTCGGTACCTCTCAAAGTCCGTCATACAACGTCTATAAGCAATCATAACGGTGCAGTACTGCTAAAAATCACCCTATTGGCTAGCCAACTACCAATCCCCACCTATCGGTGATTAATTTTAAATGGGCCCTTTAATTTTTTTATTAATCACTAAAAATTTTCACACACATATATATATATACACATATACATTTTTACAACTTTTATCTTTTAAACAAAAATTTCATTTAAAAACCAATAAACCTCATTTCAGTCACGGTTTTTCTCATACTTAGAAATTTTCAATATAAACGACATGAAACACTATTATATATTCAATTAATACCTCAACTCTTTTTCAAGTGTTCATACTTTTATTCCGATATACATATATATATATTCGGTCGAAGTACTCAACTTATCCATTTCTTTCCGTTTCAGTTCGTTTCCTTTTTCGTTTACGTTCAAAATTCAATCAAATCATATTTAAACAATCTTTCAGATTAATTTATCAAAATACTTCTACGCACTTCAAAACCCAACAAAATTTAAATCCCATATATATACTTATTTAAATCAATTATTCATATTTCTTTGTGTCACCTCTCATGGTCACTGTAAATTACCATTTTGCTCCTAATTTCAGAGTTAAATTTTTAATAAAACCCTTTTTTTTTTCTTTACCACAAATTAGTTTCAAGAGATTAATATTATCTATCTAATTTTATTACTATTATTATTATTTTTTTTTTCAATTCGATTTATTTATTTATTTATTTTTAACACATCGATCATTCAAACATCACTCAAATAATATACAAATGATATACAAATGACAAAATTACCCCTAGAGCACACTACACATCAATTTCGTCCATAGGGTATATTATTCCTGAAATTATTTTTCAAATCCGTTTTTTCATCAAACAAACTCATCCATGAGCATACAATTAATATCCAATTAACATTTAAAACCATTTAACATCTCAAATAAACAACAGAAATAACTGTCAGGAGGTTTTATATATTTGATTCAAACTAATAAAATCAAAAGTCTCAAAATAAGTGTACACCAACCTATTTGGGCTTTTCAATAGCTTTCCACGCACTCAATGGAAGGTTTTCAAATCTCTCAAACCTTCCCTAAGGCCTTTGAAATTTAATTCTCACTTAGGATTTCAAAAAAATAAACAAAAATAAACAATAATATCAATTTAATAAATCAAACTACTAAAATAATTTCAAATACATGTTTATGGATATATTTATTATACTTTTAAACATAATTAATCCTAAAATCATACACCCATACCCATTTATTTAATTAAATCTCATTAAACCCGAAATTAAACTTGACAAATAGATGGGTTTTAGGAATT
Organism: Dimocarpus longan; assembly: GCA_022984855.1. Lineage (NCBI taxonomy): Eukaryota > Viridiplantae > Streptophyta > Magnoliopsida > Sapindales > Sapindaceae > Dimocarpus > Dimocarpus longan. Next base: position 5,620,881 of record CM041026.1, read on the forward strand.
TTAAGCTTAGAAATAGGTAGATCATATAAAAATTAAGAGATTAAAGCAATTAATTGAAAAATAAAATAAAACAAAATGAAAAAAAAATAGAAAAACACTCACGGCAGCATAGCAAAGGCAGAAGCAGAGTCGGCTGGGCAGAGCAGAAACAGAGTGAAAAATCTGGAAAACGATCGGGTATTTATAAGCATCAACTTTGAAAATTACGCTTTTGCCCCAAAATTTTTGATATTTACAAATTGACCCCAAAACTTTTTAATTTCTGCACTTACACCCCTGCTCATATACTAACATCCCATTTGACATTTTTGACACCTCACACTTCCACTAACTTATTCAAATTTATTCATAACCTTATTTTATCCAAAAATAATCAATTTATTTTAATGAAAAATAATAATAATAATAATAATAATAATAATACTAATAATTATATAATAAATCATTTATTTTCATTAAATTCAAATTTATTTTCATTTAATAAATTACTTATGAAATCAACAAATATAAATCGGACGGAAATAATTATCGAGGCGTTACAAAGCTTATTGACCGTAAATTTATAACAGTCTCACCCATGTAAATCAAAAGATATGACTCAACAAATAGGAGTCCATAAAACACTCAGGATTAAGATCAATCCATATATGATCATCTAGTTGATAAATATGAATTTCTTTATTTAATGGATATTAATAAGAAATTCATTTTATCATGGTCCAGTCTTATATAATCTCTATTATATAAGGTGCCTCCATTTTTATGTCACCACATGAACGATTCCGGATAAAATCATCGTATCAAATACAAAATGGACCGCAGCTGTAGATTTACCACAAACAAAGTACCCAGCTTTGTTTGCTTTCTACGGACTTTTTAGATTACTAATTTCAAACTAAATCCTCTTGTATATAACACTTATATACTTAGTCTGAGACTACATAAGTAACCATGGATGTTACATGATATTTGTATGAAGCAATCATTTCATAAATGCACATAAATTGAATAAATTATATTTTATTTATTATTTAATTTAAATATTTACAAATTACAAGCTCTTAGGGCATATTACCCTAACACAAGGCAGTTGATCTTTTCAACTTAATGATGAAGAAAGGTAACATCCCCGATTCCACTAGTTATGATTCTGTAATTCACAGTCTCTGTACATTTAATAAATTGGACCAAGCTCTGGATTTCCATGCTGAGATGTTGGCTAAGAAATTGAAGCCAAGAATCACCACATGGAACATACTTATCCGCAAATTTTGCCAAGAAGGAAGAATTGTAGAAGCAGAAAGGCTTTTGACTTGCATGATTTGTTCCAGGGAGATGTACTCCATTGTAATTAATAGCTACTTCTCTGAAAACAATCTGAAGAATGCATCAGATGTCATGCAAGTAATGCAACAAAGTGGTTATAATCCAGACTTCGACACACACTGGTCTCTTATAAGCAATCTAAGCAGTTCCAGTGATAAGGACAATAAAGACAGCAGCCAAGGATTTTTGTCGAAGCTTCTTTCTGGTAGTGGATTTTCTTGGAGAAAGGACTCTACAATGCCATATATGGTTCTGCTTCCTTGTTGTCTATCACTTTTTCATTTATCTATTGGTTGACATAAATATAGGAGTATAGAACTGGGACATAGTTCTTTTTCCTAGTATGCGGGCTAGTCTGTGATGGTTTTGTTGTGAGCTAGGATAGATATAGGTCTTTTATAGCATCTCATGTACATGACTACAGTCTATCACAAATAACAAGTACAAATATTGAGTTTTCCTCGCCAAAAGTGCCCCATCTTTTCCTCTGGTTACTTTGTTCTTTCTTATTATTAGGATCATTATTTATATAATACAGTCATGTTCATTTTGACACTAACTGGATTGAATACTTCACTCTCTTGCTCACACTTTGAATTTCAATAGGTTAGTTTGTTCCTTCTTGCCTCGATGGATTTTTAATCTATCGGTCCTTCATTTCTGTGATACGTTTACAACAATAGAAAAGCTATATGTGCTGCAGTTTTGCAAGTGCTATTGTGGTTATTGTCATTTGAGTTTGTGAGTGCACGTACCATGCAAATCATTTTCATGAGTTAGGTGAGTTAATTTACTCCTTTTGGACCACACAACAACAAATTGTTTAGAATTCTGCCAGGCTTGCTTGCCCTGTGTAGTATTTGAATAAAAGTTTGTCACCATCTTTCGTGGCTGTATAGATTTAGTCCAAATATGAGACACCATTTTTTTTTCTATTAAAAAAAAAAATACATTGTATAATCAACTTTATCATATTGAATATGAGTGTACTGTTTGTAATTGAAAAACAAAAACAAGAGAGATATTAATGACGATAATAAAAAATAAATGATAATGGTCACTACAGGAAAGTAAATTCTTTTGATCGTTGTTTTCACTACTCAGCGTGTGCATTACGACAAAATTAGTCAATGGGGACCGAAAAAACATCAATCCTACATTTTAAGTAGGAAAATGTTTTCATCCCAAAAACATCTCTTTAGAAATAATTAATATGGACAAAAAAATGTTCATATAATGTTTTAAATCATTTGCCAAACGTTATAGGAACGAATATATATATACATATATATATATATATATTTCAGTCATTTTAGATGACTTTCACAACAAATCAAATGCTGTAATTTCACCAATTCTATCTTTAAAGCAGAGAGAAAAGGTTTGTCCATTGTAATATTTCCTTTCAACTTACCAGTCGTTTGTGTTCTGTCCATTTAGCAAAAATAAGATTGCAGAATCAGAAAATCAATTGCTAAATATTAGTCAATTTGGTCTCTAATTTACTGAAATAAAAACGTTGAAACTCGGATTCAAAAACTTTATGTAACAAGTTGAAAACATGAAAATGATTGAGCCTTTCTCTACCATTCATCAAATTTTCCGGCACGTGGAATATACCCTTTTTGGTTTCCATTTACACTACTAACTGAAAATCACACAACTGAAGGCCATGTGATCAATAAAGTTTCAATCCTTGGAGTTGGAGCTCATTAGAATACAGGGCTGTCTTTTTGACCAGATAAAATTCCGCTGACAATTTTTGTGCTCGTCTGTCCTGTAACTACATGATTAAATAAAATGGCAGTTTCCTAGAAATTGGTCCTAGTCCTAGATGATGAAGTAATCGTCCAATATTTTTAAATATTAAATAAATTAAAAAATAATTAAATAGACAAGAAAGTGACCAAAGCAAACATTAAAAAGTCAGGGACTCATTAGCGTCATCAGAGTATCAGCATATGCATCATCAGCATCCAGTGCAAAATGTCATCTCACATCTGAGTATCCCAGCATCAGATCCACGATTGTCACTGCCCTAAAATAAATTAAAAAAAATTAATGAAACGGACACTATATGTACCCTAAAGCCTTGCTCACTGGTATGTAGACCTCCTCTCCCTCTGCCCTGCCCAATTAAACATACCCCAAAACCTCCCTTTCTGGTACTTGTAGATAGAAAAGCGGCGAAATGTAGATAGAAAAGGTCTGAGAGAGAAAGCATAAAAGAGATTCAACTTCATCCCATTACACCACCCTAATCCATCGCCGAACTTCAACAAATGCTTCCATGTCTCCTCTCTAATCCTTCAACAAAACGATCGGTCAGGGTGGGGCTTAATTAATTAATTATTATTATTATTTTTTTTCATTTGTATGTTTAATTAATTAAAGTTATTTTTGCGTTTAAAATGAGTTGGGTTTGAATTTTCATTTGTATTGATTCTGGGTTTGATTTGTGTATTGGTGAAGAACTGATTGGATAAAAAAAAAAAGAAATTCATGTCTAATTAACATTGTCACCCGACTTTTTGTGTAATCGTGTTTAATTGTTATTGTCAACAGGAAAAATAGTTAATGATGGCAGGAAACACAAGTTCATCAACATTACCTCCTGAAGCATTTAGAATTAATGTCGGTCAACCATACAATCGCATTGGTACGGTCCCTAGATGCCTACGACAGCAAAATGAAGATGATTATACACCACGGCACATCTCTATTGGTCCGCTCCACCATGGCAAGCCTCACTTGGCTAAGATGGAGGTGACAAAAGTCCAATTTTCCAACAAATTTTGTTATCGCACCACCCGTACAAAATTAGAAGCAATGAAGAAATTCGTTGAAGAGAATGAAGATGACATTCGGACATACTATATCGAACAGTCTTCATTGAAAAGCCCTGAGTACACAAAGATGGTCTTTTATGATGTTGTGTTCATTTTGGAAATGTTTTTGAAAGATCATCAGGAGGATGGTGACGTAGATTTGGATAGGAAACGATGGAGAAATGGCATTCTACGTGATTTACAGCTTCTGGAAAACCAACTTCCTTATTTTGTCATGGAGAAGCTATATGACATTGCCTTTTCCGACCTTCAAGACAGTAGATATCCTCTGTTTTTTAACCTATCATGTTCATTTTTTTGAGAATCCATGTCTTGCAAGCAGGCAAGGGGTATAATATTTACCGATATGATTAGATTCGCTTTTCTAGGGAACCATCAAGAAGTGGAGTCGAGAGGAAGCATTACAGATATAACTCGCACTGCGGCTTCTTTGGAGCAATCAGGGGTTAATTTGAAGTCTATTAATGGGGCAGGCACGTTGGATATAAAGTTTAGAAGGAGAAGAGGACAACTCAAATGGTTCGAAAATTTTGAGTTGCCATGGTTGGAAGAGGGTGAGCTACTGATTTCACAACTTAAGGTCGATGACACCACTGAAACATTGTTTCATAACATGATGGCCTTAGAGCAGTGTTGGTACCCTTCGGAAACCCACATCTGCAACCATGCATTTATGATCAGCTCTCTTGTCTATAGTGCAGATGATTTGGAAGTGTTAAGAGAAAACAAAATTATTAGTTCAACACTGACACGAGATAAGCTTCTAGAGGTTTTGAAGGGACTCTATTGTCAAGGGATTATAAGAAGTGACTCTCGCTATTATGTGCACTTGGAGAACTTACGTGCGTATTATAGAAGTCCATGGACCGGCACAAAGGTAGACCTGAAGAAGGATTTTTGTAAGACGTTACCAAAAGCTATTGCAACCACTGCTGCATTCCTAGCCTTAATTTTTGCATTTTCAAGTTTAATATTCGATAAGCAATGAAAATTTAGTGCAATAATGAGCAATTAGAAACGATTGTACAGGCTCTAAGTTGCTTATATAGTTAACCAACCGAAGCCTTACAACTAAGCATAAATGATTAACTAGGTACTGCAACAAACAGAGAAATAGAAGTACACAATAGGTAGTGAAGTAGCAAGACATCGATGCAAATCATACTTGAACTTGAGGTGTAAGAAGTATTAAACGAAAACACATGCACTTCAATTGTGATGCCAAAAGAAATCTTGTGAATGAAGTTAAAGATTATGTTGGATCTAATCAGAAAATGTGTCTCAGTCGTCAACCAAACCACCCTTTCATATATTGTTTTTACACTGTCATCTAGTTGCAGGCAAATTAAATAAAAATTGGACAGTGTGAGTTATAACCAGTGTTCCAAAAATCGGCTGATTTGATAGATTTTTCACTTGTTAATCAATGATCGGTATTGCGCTGGTCTGATAACCCCCAGATCGTGGTTCTGCTTATTAGTGGTGAGTAATCGGCCGAGTAATCTCTCCAACTCGGTGAGCTTATGATAGAAACCAAGAAAGCAAGCTTATGGATCCTTTGAGCGTCAATGAAAGACCTGTGACGAGGGCTCGAGCTAAAAGGATGAAGGAAGGTTTAAATGGGCTCATTCAAGAGATTTGGGCCAAGAGTCTTACACAACATGACTTGGATGGCTTGGAGGGAGCATCGAGGCTTCAATATATCATTCAAGTTCAAGGCCCAGTCCAAGAGCATTAATATTGAGGCTTGGATAGCAATTTTAATACAAATTGGGCTATTATTTATTTGTTGTATTAATTTGGGCTTAATTTGTATTATGAGTTGGGTTTTAAATTAGTTAGTATATTTTATGTTATATTGGGCTTTTAATTATTGGGCTGAGATTTAATTAAATTAGGGTTTTATTTTAGTTTTCTACTAGGTTTAGAATTAAGAGTTTATTTTGGGTTTCTTATTAGACTTTAGATTTTATGCCTATAAAAGGCTTATTAAACCTAAAATTTCAATCAGAAATTTATTGAATAAAGCTTTAGCTTTTCTCCATTGTTCTTTTGAGAACTTTGAGATTGCATCAAGAATTGTTCTTGATTTATTAACCTTGACTTATCTCCCACATTCTCATCTCTTTCTTGGGAGTGGCGTCGTTATATCTTTGGTTCTTGGTTCTCTAATCAACGGGTCAAAGATTTTTCTATAATCTGAATTAACTTTCTTGGGGGTTGTGTTTCAATTTGATCGTGGGTGTCGTATCTTTATATACGGGGTTCGCATCAGTTGGTATCAGAGCTTCGGTTAATTAATTCAGGTTTGAGTTTTCAATTTAAGTTTCTTATTTTGATTTCTTTAGCCATATATCAATATATGATTTTCTTTACCTTTAGCCGCAATTCATCAATTCAATTTTTGTTTGCCGCATAACCTGTATCTTGGTGTGCCTTCTTTAATAATTGACTGAATTCGTTGAATATCACAGCCCATAGTCAATTTGCTTTTGTCTGACTTTCCGTTCATTAATAATTGCTTTTGTCTGACTTGTCATTGAATATCACGCACCAACCACCATCAAAGTTCAATTCTCTAATTTGTCCATCTGTCATCCATCAATAACCTTGTGTGTGATCTGCTGCATGTTCATTAATTTTTTTTATTCTTTAACTTGCTGGTTCAGTAAATTTGCAGCATAACAATCAGTTCTGCTTTGTTATTTTATTTCTGCTTCCTCCATCACATACTGGTTTCATAATTGATTCTCTTCATCCACATAGAACCATCATTGTGACCGAATACAACAATCTTGGTTTGAATCTTCATATTCTGTTCTTGAACCGCATCATCAATCAGGATTCTTGAAAACACATTCTAGGGTTTCTTGAGTTCTTGATTTATTTTCATATTTCTTGATTTGCAAGATTCATATCAAAATCTTGTTTTTGGTTCAACTCCACAATTTACAATCCATATAGTGTGCATTCTAGTGTGAATTAAAAAAAAAAAAATCCGAAAAAAAAAAAAGTATCAGAAAAAAAAAGAAAAGAAAAAAAAAATCCAGAGAGAAAAAAAAAAAAAAGTTTGAATGCCATAAATTGCTTGGATTGAAGTGAGTTGATATTCATTTACCTTATTTGCAATTCAAGATCTTTGTGGTGATCGAAATCTTTTCTTGAGATCAGATTGCTTTTCATTATTTCATCATTCTAGTTTCATTGTTGGTCCTTATTTCTTTCGTGTTCTTTGTGTGTGCGTTTTTCTTTGTTGAGATTTGTCTAAGACGATTATTTCAAGGGTGACCTTGTTGTGATCGAATAGTTCTATAAAGAACTTAGTGAGAAAAGTTTGAGTGTGGACAGGGAGTGTTGAGTTAAATCAAGATCATTGAGTGTCAAACACGTGAGGATTAGAGTGAAACACGTGAGGGAGTGTTGTGAGGTTACTTTTACTAACATTCTTGCAAGTGTCAATCATGTCTACGGATAACGATAAAGAAGTTGAAGGAGGAGAAAAGGGTAATGAGTCATTCGTTCTCAAAGCGATGCAACAACAATTTGAGAGGATGAACATGGTGTTTGAAGAGATTAAGGATCGAATGGATAGGCAAGAAGAGGTCATAGCTACTTTGCAAAGGGGGCAGCAAAGGAGAGCTCCGGAAGAGCATAGTGGTAATGATGAATTTGAAGCTGATTATGGGGTGTTCTATGGAGATGATTTAGAAGGAGATGACAATGTCATTAATGTTAATAGGGGCCGAATTAGAGGTGGTAGAGGTGGTCGTAGAGGAAGAGGTAATGGCGATGGAGATCGTAGGTACTATGGGAATGGGAATGAGAGAGTAAGATGGGATGATAGACCTAATAGACCGAATAGGGATCTTGGTAGCATTAAGATGAAGATACCTTTTTTCCAAGGGAAGGCTGATCCTGATGTGTATTTAGAGTGGGAGAAACGAGTGGAGTTAGTCTTTGAGTGTCATAATTTTACTGAGGAGAAGAAGGTGAAGTTAGCCGCAGCTGAGTTTGCGGATTATGCTGTGGTTTGGTGGGGCCAAGTAGTGCTAAATAGAAGGAGAAATGAGGAACGTCCTATAAACACTTGGGGTGAGATGAAAACTGTTATGAGGATGCGGTTTGTTCCTAGATCATACTATAGGGAGCTATACCGACGATTGTAGAGCCTAACACAAGGTTCTAAGAGTGTGGAGGACTATTATAAGGAGATGGAGATAGCCATAGTTAGAGCTAATATAGAGGAGGATAGAGAGGCTACTATGGCAAGATTTTTACAAGGATTGAATGAAAATATTGCCAATCTTGTTGAGTTGCAGCATTATGTGGAGCTTGAGGACTTGGTCCATATGGCTATGAAGGTGGAGAGGCAACTCAAAAGAAGGGGTTCGATGTCACGATATGGTAGCAATTCGGGTTCTACATCCACTTGGAAGTCGAATTGGAGTAGAAAGGAAGATAAGGCATCTCAAAAGCCTAAGGCTGAAACTACTAAGCCTAAGGAGGGTAGAGATAGAAGCCATGATAAGGGCAAGGCTGAGGCAACTCAAGGGAGAAATAGGGATATCAAATGCTTTAGGTGTTTAGGAAGAGGTCATATAGCTTCTCAATGTCCTAACAAACGAATTATGATCTTGAGGGAGGATGGAGATATAGAGACCGAAGGGGAAAGTGATGACGATGAGATGCCACCTTTGGAAGATGCTAGTGATGTTGAAATTGAGTATCCCGTGGATGGAAAGTTGTTAGTGGCAAGGCGTGCTTTAAGCATGCAAGTGAAGGAAGACGATGATGAGGTGCAACGTGATAATATTTTTCATACCAGATGTCATATCAAGGAGAGGGTGTGTAGTGTGATTATTGATGGGGGTAGTTGCACCAATGTTGCTAGCACAGAGTTAGTAGAGAAACTTAATTTACCTACTTCAAAACATCCTAGACCATGCAAGTTGCAATGGTTAAACGATTGTGGAGAGGTTAAGGTAACAAGACAAGTGCTAGTTCCTTTCGCTATTGGTAGGTACAAAGATGAGGTGTTGTGTGATGTTGTACCTATGCATGCTGGTCACTTGCTTTTGGGTCGTCCATGGCAATATGATAGGAGAGTAATGCATGATGGGTTTAAGAATAGATATTCTTTTACCATGAATGGGCGAATGATCATTCTGGTACCTTTAACACCTAGACAGGTATATAAAGATCAGGTGAGGATAAAAGAGAGTGAGAGAAAAGGAGAGGTCGAGAGTTCAAACACTAGTGAGGTCGAGAGAAAGGGAGCTGAGTGTGAGAAAAAGAGTGACAAAACATTAGAGCGTGTGCAAAAGAAAATTGGGAAGGTTGAGTGTAGAGGAGAGAATAAGAGGAAGAAAAGTGAGAAAAAGAAAATGAGTATTTATGCAAAGGGGAGTGATGTGAGAGCTGCTTTTCTAGCCAAGCAACAAATGTTTGTACTTTTGTACAAAGATGCTTATTTTTCTAACTCTGACGTTAATATTTGTTTGCCTAGTGTTGTTACAACTCTTTTGCAGGATTTTAAGGATGTATTCCCCGAGGAGATGCTCGATGGATTACCACCAAAGAGGGGAATAGAGCATCAAATTGATTTCATACTCGGAGCAACAATTCCAAACCGACCCGCTTATAGAAGTAATCCCGAGGAGGCAAAGGAGCTTCAAAGGCAGGTTGAGGAGCTGATGAAAAACGGGTATGTGAGGGAGAGCATGAGTCCATGTGTCGTACCGGTTTTACTTGTGCCTAAAAAGGATGAGACTTGGCGTATGTGCATCGATTGTAAAGCTGTCAACAAAATTACAGTTAAGTATCGACATCCCATACCTAGATTAGATGACATGTTAGATGAGTTGCATGGATCTTGTGTGTTTTCTAAGATTCATCTGAAAAGTGGATATCATCAAATTAGAATGAAAGAAGGAGATGAATGGAAAACTGCATTTAAAACGAAACATGGTTTGTATGAGTGGTTAGTCATGTCTTTTGGTTTAACTAATGCACCTAGTATTTTCATGAGATTAATGAATCATGTTTTGCGTTCTTTCATTGGAAAATTTGTTGTGGTCTACTTTGATAACATATTAGTGTATAGCAAGAGCATAGATGAACATGTTAGGCATTTACATTGTGTGCTTGATGTGTTAAGGAAAGAAAAGTTGTATGCTAATTTGAAAAAGTGTTCCTTTTGCACGGATAAGATTGTGTTTTTGGGTTATGTCGTTACGTCAAAAGGGATAGAAGTAGATGAGAAGAAAGTTAAGGCTATTAAAGAGTGGCCTAGACCTAGGAATGTTAGTGAAGTCCGTAACTTTCATGGGTTAGCTAGTTTTTATAGGAGATTTGTTAAGGATTTTAGCACCATAGCGGCACCACTAACTAAGGTTGTGAAAAAGAGTGTGGGTTTCAAATGGGATAATGAGCAACAACATGCATTTGAATTGATTAAGAATAAATTGTGTACTGCCCCATTGCTTGCTTTACCTGATTTCTCTAAGACATTCGAGATTGAGTGTGATGCATCAGGAATAGGTATAGGGGCTGTTCTTATGCAAGATAGGCGTCCTATAGCTTATTTTAGTGAGAAATTGAGTGGAGCATCATTAAATTATCCTACTTATGACAAAGAGTTGTATGCTTTAGTTAGGGCCTTAGAAACTTGGCAACATTATTTGTGGCCTAAGAAATTTGTAATACATACTAATCATGAGTCTTTAAAACATTTGAAAGGTCAAAGTAGGTTGAGTAGGAGGCATGCTAAATGGGTAGAGTTCATAGAAACATTTCCTTATGTAATTAAGTATAAACAAGGAAAGGAAAACGTGGTAGCTGATGCATTATCTCGCAAGTATACATTGATTTCTACTTTGAATGCAAGATTGTTGGGGTTTAAGCATATAAAGGAATTGTATGTTAATGATCCTGATTTTGCTAGTGTGTATGTTGCTTGTGAGAAAACTGCTGCTTTTGGAAAGTTTTATAGACATGAGGGGTATTTGTTTAGGGAAAGTAGATTGTGCATTCCTCAGGGGTCTATAAGAGAGTTACTTGTTAGAGAGGCGCATGGGGGTGGTTTAATGGGACATTTTGGTGTTAAGAAAACTTTAGATGTATTAGATGAGCATTTCTTTTGGCCACACATGAAGAGAGATGTTGAGTGAATTCGTGAGAGGTGCATAACATGTAAAAAGTCTAAGTCTAAAGTTTTACCCCATGGTTTATATACACCTTTGCCTATACCTAATGAACCTTGGATTGATATTTCTATGGATTTTATATTGGGTTTACCTAGGTCCAAAAAGGGCCGAGATTCGGTGTTTGTTGTGGTCGACAGGTTTTCGAAGATGGCTCACTTCATACCATGTCACAAGACCGATGACGCCACATCTGTTGCTGATTTATTCTTCAAGGAGGTTGCTCGACTTCATGGAGTGCCAAAGAGCATTGTTTCAGATCGAGATGTGAAGTTCTTAAGCCATTTTTGGAGGACTTTGTGGGGAAAGCTAGGAACAAAGCTATTGTTTTCTACTGCTTGTCATCCACAAACTGATGGACAAACAGAGGTTGTTAATAGGACTTTGGGTACTTTGCTACGTTCCATCATCCAAAAGAACTTGAAGAATTGGGAAGATTGCTTACCATATGTCGAGTTTGCGTACAATAGAAGTGTGCATTCGACTACTGGTTGTTCGCCATTTGAAGTTGTGTATGGGTTTAATCCACTTACTCCTTTGGATTTAATACATTTACCTATGGAGGAAAGCGTTAACTTGGATGGTAAGAAGAAAGCTGAATTTGTTAAGCAACTGCATGAGAAAGTTAGGCAATATATTGAGCGACGAACTGAGCAATATGCTACTCAAGCTAACAAGGGGCGCAAGAAGATTATGTTCAAACCAGGAGATTGGGTTTGGGTGCATATGCGTAAAGCGAGGTTTCCTGATCAACGCAAGTCTAAGTTGCAGCCGCGTGGAGATAGTCCATTCCAAGTACTTGAACGCATAAATGACAATGCGTATAAGATAGACTTGCCAGGTGAGTATAATGTTAGTGCTACTTTCAATATTTCTGATCTTTCTCCATTTGATTTTGATGCAGATGCCGATTTGAGGACAAATCCTTTTGAGGAGAGGGTGAATGATTGAAACCAAGAAAGCAAGCTTATGGATCCTTTGAGCGTCAATGAAGGACCTGTGACGAGGGCTCGAGCTAAAAGGATGAAGGAAGGTTTAAATGGGCTCATTCAAGAGATTTGGGCCAAGAGTCTTACACAACATGGCTTGGATGGCTTGGAGGGAACATCGAGGCTTCAAAATATCATTCAAGTTCAAGGCCCAGTCCAAGAGCATTAATATTGAGGCTTAGATAGCAATTTTAATACAAATTGAGCTATTATTTATTTGTTGTATTAATTTGGGCTTAATTTGTATTATGGGTTGGGTTTTAAATTAGTTAGTATATTTTATGTTATATTGGGCTTTTAATTATTGGACTGAGATTTAATTAAATTAGGGTTTTATTTTAGTTTTCTACTAGGTTTAGAATTAAGAGTTTATTTTGGGTTTCTTATTAGACTTTAGATTTTATGCCTATAAAAGGCTTATTAAACCTAAAATTTCAATCAGAAGTTTATTGATAAAGTTTTAGCTTTTCTCCATTGTTTTTTTGAGAACTTTGAGATTGCATCAAGAATTGTTCTTGATTTATTAACCTTGACTTATCTCCCACATTCTCATCTCTTTATTGGGAGTGGCGTTGTTATATCTTTGGTTCTTGGTTCTCTAATCAACGGGTCAAAGATTTTTCTATAATCTGAATTAACTTTCTTGGGGGTTGTGTTTCAATTTGATCGTGGGTGTCGTATCTTTATATACGGGGTTTGCATCAGCTTAACCACCACACAACCGTCGGAAATCACCTCAAACACCACCAAAAAAAAAAAAAAGACTAAATATCCAATAACCATCACAAAGAAACAAACCATACTAACACAAAAGAAAGGTTAGAGAAACAAGGAGAAGAAAGAGACAACATTAGAGGAGAGTGAGAGAGGGGCGGGAGCAGTGTGGCTACACTGGTGGATGTGGTTAGGGTCAGGTTTTATACGGTGGTAATGATGATGAATCTAGTGACTAGTGCGGTCGACATGAGGTGAGATGAGAGAGGACAAGATGAGTGGGGTAAGAGAGGAAAGAAAAATCTATTTAGGCTTTGTTTAAGAGCATATATATATATATATATATATATGTAGATACAAAACGAGGCAAATTACATAAACCTTGTCGAGCTTTAATGAAATTACACTAATATCTAAGTTTTGACCATATGACATTAACTTTTCTTAAGATTTCAAAAACTCAACAAAAATATCTTTTGCCTTTGAAGAGTTCCTATTAAATTCTAATGGTTAATTAGTCAAAGTATCAAACTAATTGATCAATAATCATATGATTATATAGAAAAATTTTTAAGTTTTTTTTTACAAATTTGACCTAATTTGACGATTGGTCAACAGTATTCTGATTATTCGACAAATAATTGATAACTTGCTATTCACTAGCTCACCGATCAATTAGCAAGTAGCAAGTTTTTGAATGTGTTAGATTTCACCCAAACAATTATCAACTTAGAAAATAAAAACAATCATCAATCCAGTTAACTCAATCATCGATCATCAACGACAAAAAAAAAAAAAAAATCTCACAAGCATCATGAATCCCACAATAAGAAAAAACAATTTGGGAAAAAAAAATCCACAAACTAGTGGTTCTGGGTCTCCATCGGGGAGACTGAGAACAAATAGTCTCCACCATTGGAGACCACCTGACTCTCTAAGTTTGAGACCACCTGACTCTCCAAGTTTGAGACCTAAGTGGTCTTCGTAATATTTTATTGTATTTATGTTTTTTGTCCTTAGAGTTAAATGGTTAACTATGTCAACCTAATGGAATCCGTAACCAGTAGGAGTATTATCATTATGTCATATGACTCAAGGGGATATTTTAAATGTTTATTTTAATGTTGTTATGGGTATTTTCGGATTTCTCAAATGGGCTGGCCAAGGCCCATCAAGATTGTGGCCCAAGCCACCAAGACCAGGTATGAAATACTATTCATCAGATCGTGAGATCGCTCCGGTATTCGACGAGATCGAGCCCGTAAAGGAGCTAGCGAAGACAAGGTCGGATGCCAGTTGCCTTCTTAGCGACGTTGAGGTCGCATACCGGTCATTGCGACGTCGAGATCGTCAGGCCGGTTCGCAGTCAAGATCGTCACGACGAAGCTTCAGTCCGTTTTCTACCCAGTTCGCCCAGTTTCAGTGCAAGACAGTAAAATGGCGTGTCTTGCACGATAAGTAAGGGTTTCTCACCTAATGACAGCTTAATTTCGGGAAATCTCACCAAACCAGCATGGGTTAGCGGTCGGCCCACATAAAGCCAAAGTTGACCTGGCACAAGTCAGAAGCATTAAATGTATTTCAACAGCATTAATTACGACAAGATCAGTCCTTTTTTGTCTGTTTATTCCATCTGTAGCCTCATCTCCTCTATAAATAGAGGAGGACATTTATTGTTAAGCATCCAGAAAATAGAGAGTGCTGTTATCCTGCAAAAATATAAAGAGAGCAAACACTTTAGAGAGAGTCTGCCATTAATAACAGAAACAGTGGACGTAGACACTTCTAAAAAGGTCGAACCACTTTAAATCTTGTGTGTTCTTCTTGCTTTCTTCTCCTTTTCTTTGCCATTATTGGGTCTGTTTGTTGCAGGTCTCCTTATCTGTGCGGCATTGGGCTCAAGAATCTAGTTGGCTGGTTTACCACGTCAACAAATGTTAGGTGACATTTTAAATAAAAACAAAACCACACGGTAGAAAAAAATATATATATTATCAAAAGCTAAAGATTTTTTTTTTTTAGGATTTTTCCTATTTTTAAATTTTCATATTTTAATATCAAATGGTAAGGGTAAATTTGACATTTTAACTTTTGCTAACAGTTTTGTTAAAAAATTGACGATAAAGGGAATTTTAGATACAAACGAAACCACTTAATATAAAAACGACATATTATCAAATGTTAGGAGACTTTTTTAGGATTTTCCCTTAGATAAATAGTTATTACACGTTCATACAAATAGATCTTACTCTATTATGATTTAATATAATTTTGTAAATTGTGAAATAATTATGTAAATAGTTTTTAAGTTTATCTAAACGTACAATAGAAAAAATATCATTATTCAGTAATAATAATTAAGTTGTAAAGTCAATTTATATACACAGTCTATGATCAATATCATCAGAGTACAATTATATGTCCAACCAAGTTATGCAATTTTAGCTACACCATTCATCCATAACATCTGACTAACCAAAACCTAGCAGTTTCTCCTAGCAGTTTCTCCTATTGTTAGAAAAATTTGACAAAAAGCAAATTTTTAATGCAATAATGAGCAATAGAAACAATTGTACAGATTCTAAGTTGCTTATATAGTTAATCAACCGAAGCCTTACAACTAAGCATAAATGATTAGCTAGGTACTGCGACAAATAGAGAAACAGAAGTACACAACAGGCAGTGAAGTAGCAAGACAATGATGCAAATCATACTTGAACCAGAGGTGTAAGAAGTATAAAACGAAAACACATGCACTTCAATTGTGATGCCAAAAGAAATATTGTGAATGAAGTTAAAGATTATGTTGGATCTAACCGAAAAATCTGTCTCAGTCATCAACCAAACCATCATTTCATAGATTGTTTTCACACATGTTATCTTGTTGTAGGCAAATTAAATAACAAGAAATTGAATTGTATAAGTTATAATCAATGTTTCAAAAATGGGTCGATTTGATTTATTTTTCGTTGGTTAATCAGTGACTAGCACTATACCAGTTCAATAACCCCCAGATCGAGGGTTTGCTCACTGGACGTGAGTACTCGACCGAGTTGGTATAATAATCGATACAACTCGGCTAACTCGATCCAACTCAAGTAACTCAATGAACACAACCAACACAAAACCAGTCTGAATCACCGCAAACACCACTAAAAAGTAGACTAAATATCCAACAATCACTATAAAAAACAAACCACACTAACATAAAAGAAATATTAGAGAAATAAGAAGAATAAAGAGACAGCAGCAAATGAGAGAGAGAGGGGCCAGTATGGTCTGGCTACACGTGTAGGTAAGGTTGGGATCGGGTTTTGTGCTACAATGATATTGATGGATCTGGTGACTAGTGCGGCCTGCATGAGATGAGGTGAGAGAGGAGAGGAGGCGTGAGATAGGAGAGGAAAGAAAAATCTTATTAATTAGGGTTTATTTCAGAACATATATTTATATATATAATGGGACAAATTACACAAACCTCCTAAGGTTTGGTGAAATTGCACCAGTATCTAAATTTTAGCATAATAATATTAATCTCCCTTGAGATTCTGAAAACTCAACAAAATACCTCTTACCTTTAAAAAGTTGCTGTTAAATCCTAATAGTCAATAGGCAAAAATATCAAACCAATTAGTCAATAGTCATATGTATTTTGATCATATAGAAATATTTTTAAGTTTTTTTTTTTTTTTTTTTTACAGGTTTGACCTGATTGACTGTTGGTCAACAATACTCGTCGATTACTTACCAAGTAGATGATAATTTGCTATTCGTTACCTCATTAGTTGATTAATGAGTAACGAGTCTTGAAACCTTGATTATAACTCAATGACACCAAAGGTAGCTTGATCAATCAGTAACCAAGCTTGATGTGGAATGCTAATAGACCTCCACACCAGTTGAGCTGATGGCTATTCAATACTAGAGATTACACTATCTATTAGTATCCAATCATTAGGAAAATAGAAGATGTTTGATGTTGGCAAGAATGAGGTGTAGGAAATCAATGTCTTCCAAAAAAATGGTAAGTAAATATATAATTGATTGATTTCCTTACCTCAAGCAAATTTCCTTGTAATCAGGTCGAAGAGCTTGAAAGTTAATTTTCTGCCATATACGACCATATTTTCTGGAAACTTTGCAATATTTATAGGTACTTCTTCCCTAGATTGTTCATTTTCTATGGTCTCTGCATAGTAGAAAGTGTCAAAATTAAATATATAAGTTGTTATGGGTATTTTCTAGATTGCCCAAATGGGCTGGTAAAAGCCCAATAAGCTAGCCCAATAGACAGAACTAGTCTACCAGCTCGCAAAAGCAAGCTCTTTGATTGCCTTGCTCCCGGCTCGCGTATGTAATGTTCTGACGACGTCAAACTCACTAAACCGAGATTATCTACTACTACAAAGCTTAGGTCGTCGGTCATCCTTAGCAGTTTCAGCTCGCCCAGAGCAAAGCCGAGTCCAACTTATGACGTGTCGTACACGTTAAGAAAATTTGCTTCAGACTAATTGCAGCATGATTTAAGAAAATCTCAACCACTAAGTATGAGCTATGTCAAAGCTCAGGTCTGCTGAAGCTGACTTTGTTGCATGTCAGTCTTGGAAAGTGCCAACTAATTATGACTTATCAAATTAATTATATTTAATTGTATCCTCCCTCTCTATAAATAGGGGATCATTTTCATTGTAAATTAGGAGAGAAACACTTAGACTGAGAGTGCTGTAATTCTGCCAAAATAAAAAGAGAAAATAGTGGATGTAGGCACCCATTGGCCGAACCACTTAAAAAATTCTGATGTTCTTTGTTATTCCCTAACTTTTTCCTCAACTTTTTGCTTGTTTCTTGCATTGTTTTGATTACATTTGCAGTATTGGGCTTGTGGACTTGAGTTAACCAATATTTGATATCAACAGTTTTGTTTTGAGCTAGGATAGATATAGGTCTTTTATAGCATCTCATGTACATGACTATAGTCTGTCACATATAACAAATACAAAATTTGAGTTTTCCTTGCCAAAAGTGCCCCATCATTTCCTCTGGTTACTTTGTTCTTTCTTATTATTAGTATCATTATTTATATAATACATTCATGTTCATTTTTATTGAATACTTCACTCTCTTGCTCACACTTTGAAATAGGTAAGTCTGTTCCTTCTTGTCCCTAATGGATTTTTAATCTGTTGGTCCTTCATTTGTGTCACACCTTTACAATAATAGAAAAGCTATATTGCTGCAATTTTGCAAATGCTGTTGTGGTATTGTGATTTGAGTTTGTGACTGCAAGTAACATGCAAATCATTTTGATGCATGCTCCTTGTCATTCCATTTCTTGGTGTTTTCTGTACATTGAAAGTTCGAATGCTATTGTTTATTCATCAAGCTGGGCAGTTGCACTTGGTTTTCAACATTTGCAGTTCCATGAGGATGTATATCCAACCATGCCTGGAAATTCAAAGTGTTTGTGGTGCAATCCAGCCAGAAATCCTAACCTGTTTCGACCCCTAACCTGTATGTCGTATCCCAATTCCACCTCTGGTATGTCCTAATCCCACTGAAACATAATGAATAGGAAACCGAGTATTGCTTTGATAGCGCTTGTCACAGGTTAGATGTTCATAACAATCGAAAAAACTAAAGACTTCAATATCACATGAAGACCTGAGATTGTTTAACATCAATTGTTACAAGATAGGTGTTTGCTATAAATCCAAAAGGTCAGAGATTGATAGGTGTAAAATGATTAGTGCAATCACATTATTGCATTCTTCTTTGTAACAATCTACATCTATTACGAAAGCAATCATTCTAATCATGATGTGAGTTAGATTCGTATCAAGAGTTCTCACATAATTGTAAGAAATCTTATTTGTAAAGGTAACTGATACATACAATACAACACCAAATAACATATACGTATACATACATACATACATATATATGTATATATTTATTTATTGTGTGACAAGCATTTGCTCCGTCACAGTAAAAAAGATTATAACACTTTATATTTAGGTTGTAGTGCGTGTCTTAATCTTCATATTAAAATATATATGTACAACTATTTAAAATAAAAATTTATATATATTATTTTTTTTCCCCAAAATTTTGGGGACATAGGATCCCCGAGCCTCTAAAGGCTCCACCCTTGTACCATTTTTTTAAAAAAAAAAAAAAAAAAATTAACTGAAATATAAATTAAATGATTCTATATATGATATGAGTGAGATTTATCTCAAGAGTTGTTACAAAGCTGTAAGAAGGCTTGTTAGTAAATGTAGCTAATGCACACAATAAAGTAGCAAATTATAATCACTTTTTATGTGACATGGAGTACATATAACTTTATTTAGGTTGTACTTATATTAAACTCACATAAATTAAACATTCTTAGAGCATGTATGGTGCTTGGAATTGGATAGGTACAACCCTGTCCTTGGGGAGATCGAATTCTAATAACCCATTTTATCCCATTGCACATGACAATCATGCCTTGTATTTTTTATTTTTTATTTTTTTTACTTGTTAATATTTTAATAGTTAGTATAATATAATATATTTATATACATAAATAATTAAGAATGTTAAATGTAAAAATAATTAATTAAATTTATTCAAAAATAATCTAGATAAAATATGTTTATTTTAAGCAATGAACTTATATTTGACCCAAAAAAAAAGTTCATTTTTAGTGAAAATAAAAACCGATTTTAGTCTCAAACTGAACTTCAGTCATTTTTAACCAATTTAGAGTTTGTGCAACATTTCTCATAAATAAAAAATTAATTTTTGAAATGCATAAACAATTTAGTGTTGAAATTTATTCTTATATATACAATTTTTTAAAATGCATTAATTATGTCTATCATATTCAGTTTAATTCATTAAAATGTGATCTATTACATTTCACTCTCGGTTGACGGTTTCAAATCCAAGTTCCATATTTGCTCATATAATCATAAAATGTGGCGAGACCTCCTCTAAATTATAAGAGTTGCTTCCATAGAAATAAAAAGTTTTTAAGGCAATTATTGGTTGGTTGAGCTGCTTATGTAATAGCTAACAATATAAGCACATACACAAAGAAATTGAAGACACAATTGAATACCCTAAGCACACACATAAATTCTTGACTGATCAGAAAGTTATTTCAGATACGGATAAATCACTTACCCTTTATTGTGATAATAATGATGCAGTGGCCAATTCCAAAGAACCAAGAAGCCACAAGAGAGGAGATATCATCTCATTAGGAAGATCATACAAAGAGGAGATGCGAACGTGATAAAGATTGCATCACAAGATAACCTTGCTGATCCGTTTATAAAGACCTCAACGGCTAAAGTGTTTGAAGGTCATCTAGAGGGTCTAGGATTATAAGATATGTCCTATCTACTCTAGGGCAAGTGGGAGATTATTGGGGTTTGTGCCATAAGAGCTTGTAATTATATAAACAATTTTAATAAATATTAAAAAATTATTTATTTTATTCGATTTATATATTTACAAAAATTGTATATATTATGAGAAATATCTTTAATTATTGATATAATTTCAAACTAAGTATATAAATGTTATATACAAGTTGATTTAGTTTAAGATAAACAATTTAAAGAGTCTGTAGAAAGCAAACGAAACTGAGTACTTTAATTTGTGGTAAATCTACAATTGCGATCCATTTTATATTTGGTACGATAGTCTTATCCGAGACTATTCATATAATGACATGAAAATAAAGGCACCTTATATAATAAAGATTATATAGGACTTGACCACGATAAACATGAGTTTTTAATTAATATCTATTAAACTTAGAGATTTATATTTATCGATCAAATGATCATATATAAATTGATTTTAATCCCAAGTATATTATGGACTCCTATTTATTGAGTTATATTTTTTTATTTACTTAGGTGAGATCGGTGTAGATGTCCAATCAATAATTTCGTACTTTGGGGATATGATTTAATAAGTAGTTAGGAATATTCTACACAATAATAGAATCAACTCATTCTTACTCATTCTTACGAGAAGTAGATAAGTAGTTCCCTTAAAGATTGATTCAGGTCTTAAACAATAAAAGCGCTCAACTTTTGGTTCATATATGAATGGAAAAATAAATTTATAAGTTGTTATGGATATATTGTTCATTAGAGAATCAATGGTACTTAAGGATCAAAAAATAATTAGAGGGGTAAAACAGACATTTTGACCTAGCTCTAATTATGAATTATTTATGGAGGGTCAAATCATATGTAGTGATTAAATCAATAGACACTAAAAATTGTAAATTGTATAAAAAGATCTGTAGTTTTAATAGTGCAATCTTAGGTTTTTAGTAGAGTAACTCTAAAATTAATAATAGTAAATTATTTAATTAAAGAGTTTAATTAATAATTTCGATATTATTGGAGTTCAAAACTATAGGTCTATCAGGTTTCCTTGATAGCTCATTTAACTATAAGAAACTTACATATAAAATATTGTAATTGGATCATTCAATTGTAACTGTAATGTAAGTAGCAAAATTTGTATTCACTTGGTATTTGAATAATATTATTATTCAAATTATTTAATAATTAATTATGAATTAATAATTATTTAATTGATTTATTAAGAGGTCTTGAATTCGATTCTCAATAGTGACTTTGGTATAAATTAATTATGAATTAATTTATTAAAGGTCACAAGTTCGATTTCAAAATATAACATAAATTAATTTTGAATTAATTATGTTATATGGAGTAAAAGTTTAATTTTAATAAATATGGGGTTCAATATTAATTTTGATTAATTAAAACCCTAATTGATTGCTTATAAATAGAAAATAAATAGTTTTCTTTTTAGAATAGAAGTTATTTTTGATTTTCTGTTGTACGTTCTGTGAAACATAAAAGAAAAAGTTTTCTTACAACATAATACAGAAAAGAAAAATCTGAATTTTTCTTTTCTGTATAACCAAATTCAATACTCACATTTTACAAATATTGTTTTTTCTTTTTAGAAAATAATTTAATAGTAAGTGAGCACAATTCTATAAAATTGTGTTCACTTATTTATTTCTTGGTATAAAGACATATCAAGTAAGGTTAGATGGTGAACAATTCATAGAGATCAATATATAAGGTAAAAACCTTATTTTTATTTTCTTATATTATTTTATTTCATTATTTTATGGATTTAAGGTTATTAAATTTTATTAAAAAAAAAAAAAACTCAATATTTCGTAAATTCTTATTTTTTAACAAAAAAAATTGTTGTTTTTTTTTCCATTTAGGTTAATCATCCTATAACTTCTCAGTTCTCCCATACAAGAAACCTTGTCATCGTCACTACTACAATTTTTGTTCTTGAGAATTAACCAAAAAATAAAAAGTTTTTAAAGCAATTATTGGTTGGTTGAGCTGCTTATGTAATAGTTAACAATATAAGCACATACACAAAAAAATTGAAGACACAATTGAATACCCTAAAAACCTTAATGGAAAATTATATATATTCCCACGTATCAATCCCAAGTAAGGAATTCTTACAGCTAAAATCATTGAAAAAACTGAATTCAAACTTATTCCAAAAAATGCACATATAAAATCAAACTAAGAAATGATTAATACAACTCAAGATCAACATATGCATGTAGACATAAATATATCAATCACAATCACATAAATAGAGGTATTATAGCTGGAGAGAAATGACACCTTCCCTAACAAGAAGACCAAACATGAGAACAAAAAGGCCAACTGTGATGCACTGTGTTGAAGACATGAGAGTCTGTGAGTAAGCAGACAAAGTGATCACTGCACCAACCAATCCAATCAAAAGAGAACGCATGTTCTGATTCATCTTCTTCCTTCCCGGATTTCTCTCTTTTTCCCTTCTCTAATTGTTTAGAGATTGAATCTCTGATGATTATAGTGGTGAGAGAAGTTTACGGTCGCTTTTGAGGCCTAGGTCGGGCCATTAAATTGCAAAGTCAACTCTTGGGATGACATGACCGATCTCTGATCCCAAGATGAAGACATTTTATTGTATATGACTTTAAGCCAACTTTTAAGATTATTATATTCACATTTAGCATCTTTATAATGTGAAATAAATTAATACTTAGAGGGATCAAAATGATAATCAAGTGGTATTTGTTTTTCTAGTTCTTTCTTATATTGATTTTTAGTAGATTTTTTAGGTTTTTTAAATACAAATTTTCCCTAAGAGAAAATTTCTTCATCTCCTACATATGATTTGAAATGTTTTGTTCTTCTGTTCTTTATTTATTTATTTTAATTTCAAAACAAGTATTTTGTCTTCATATAAGCTTTACTCTAATTATTATAAATTCTATGATTGGTTATTACAACAACCAACATAATAAGAGGACCAAATCCTATCTTTGGAAGAGTCAAACTGACTTATATGGTTGGACATAAATACATAAATAATAAATTTGCTTGCACCTATAACATAGTTAACAACTTATAATAAAATCTGTTGATCCACAGCTTGAAGACGTGTAATTGCTTCTCGAAGACAGTCGAAGCCTCCCACAGCATGCAAGAGAATTTAATGGCTACGCTATCTCTAGGATTCAACCAAGTTTGGACTCAATTCCCTCCATAGGGCATTTGCACGATACATTATTAGGTGCAGCACCTAATTATTTTTTCCCAAGCTGAATAAAGAAATCAAATGAGATTTGTAGACGATGATTTGACACTTGAGGGATGAAAAATAATGAGAGGGGTGAACTCCTTATATTTATAAAATTGATATACGTTCATAACTAATAAATTTTTTTAGATATTGTTGACACTTGATTTTGGTTAACCCTGTTTTTTAAACCCAATACCAGCGATACGACAAACCACACACGAAACACACAATACCAAGACCAAAACTAACAAGACGCAACAAGATTTTTACGTGGTTCGGCAAGTATAATGGCCTACATCCACGACAATTACCCCTTCTCACTCTCGGAGTAATTGTGTTTTATTTCACTCTATCTTTTACACTGAATTTTATCTCCTATTTATATTGGAGATGTTACAATCAGAATAGGCTTAAGAATCTTACAGATAAGGTAAAAAATAATATACATTAATTAGGATAATCTCTTTCGAGATTATCTCTCCCGCACATATAGCAATTTCCAAGAGTATTTGATTTGCATGAGAATAGGCAAACTGTCACGTATTTGATTTGCATGAGAATAGGCAAACTGTCACTCTTCCTATTTTGAATTGATTCCCCTTCCAGAAGGTCAACCGGTCAATCCAAACGAATAATTTGCCCAGCGATCAGACGTTACCTCAAACGAGCAGACTGCTTCATTGGTCTAATGTCTCCTCTGTCGGACAGACGAGCAGTCTTAACTGTCCATCCGTCAAGCGGACGAGCAGATTTTCTGGTCGTTATGATGGCTCCTAACGGGCACTCATCGAACAACCCTTTGATTCCGAGCAGATTATATTTAGTCTTTGTCTACCAGTCAAACCTTCATTCAATTTCCTAACACTTGGCGCTTTAAAACGACCACCTGCGTAATCAGGTGTCCTCAGGCACACAAGTTAATTGCTATCTCACTTTGACTTCTATCTGTTTTGACCAGCCCTTTTTGGGCTTCTCTTTACAGGGCGATACAATGGGCCTTCGTTCCTGGGCTTTATTCATTTTACCAAAATACTCACAACAGATATCATATACAGTGAAAACAATTCAACTTAGGATATATATTGCTAGGTTAAATGGAGGCTCTGTTGAGGACTTAACTTTAAATTCAACGACAAACCCTAATTGTCCTAACTCACACGATATAATAGGAGAGATAATGAACAAATTAACCCATAAAATAGGTAAATTAGTACTCTAGAATCATATTATAGAATGACCAAATCATATCTCAAGCAATTCCAAACATAAATACTTAGAAGAGTCGAATAAATCTAGACTCAAATCAACAAATTGGCTTGAATTCTAGCTCGAGTAATCCTAAGTAAAACCACTCAGAAAAGCCGAAATAACATGAATACAAAGAAACGAAATTTTATTAATTCCTTTCAAAATGATCATACATTAGGTTGAGTTCACAACTGTTATTTATAGTCAAACAATTTTCTAACTTCCTACGGAAACAAGACTTCCTATAAGGAAATAATATCAAAACAATTAAAGGAAATAACATCAAACAATAAAGATAATAATAACAAAAAATTAAAGGAAAACTTAACCTAAAAGAAAATAATATCCAATCCTAAAAAAAATTAATATGAAATCCTAAATTAAACAAAATAACTAATTCAATCAACCAGCCCACGACTCTTAATTTCAAGTCACTCGTTAGGCTCTTTGTCACCAAATCATTTTGGGTGGTGGTATATGTACTTTTGATTGTTTGATGAATGTAATAAGACATATATGTATCTAGAATGGTTTAATAGAGTTTAGTATATTATTTGTATTTTGAATGATTTAATGGAGTGTTTTCATAAAAGGAGTGTTAAACAATGAGTGTGGAATACAAATAGAAATTCTTTTAAAAGGCAATCATTATAACTTTGCACGGAAGATAATTTATCACTTGAATTTAATTTATAGATCCTCAAAATTCACAAGGTTTGTTCCCCTAAATAAATTAAAAATAATGAAAATTGATATTTATAAGAAAACTTTTGCATATATATATCTCAGCTTTAACTTTTCATTATTTATAAGAAATTCAAACAACAAAAATATATAAAACATCGAGATAAAAAGACCAAAATACCCTTAGATGCGTTAACTTTGATTAATGTTTGATCAATGCCAAGGGAGATCAATATAAGCTTTTGGAAAAGTTATTTCTGCGTGAAATTAGACAAATTTCAAGTAGATTGCATGTGATCACTTCATTAAAAATAGTTAAAGATCTCATACCAAATACTTTAGGGGAGGTGTATTCAACTTAAGAGTTTATTGGAATCCAAAAGATTTTAAAATCTAAGTGTATTCAATCTAGACTTTTCATAATTCTATTAAAATCCATGTGTATTCAATTCAAATTTGTAAGGATTCCAATAAAATTTGTGTGTATTCAATTAAGCCTTTTAAGAAATCTAAATAAGTTTATGTGTATTCAAAAAATCAATGATTTTGTAGGAATTCTATTTTAATAGATTTTAATGGATTGTTTGAACCTAGATATGAATAAAAAAACTCATATGAAATCTTGCTCTACCTCCAAAGATTTCATAGATTTCATATTTTTTTTTTTCTCTCTTGAATTTTTTTTTTTAATGATTAAATCATCAAAACCTATAAATTTTTCAACAATCAACAAATCTCTTTGTTTCTAATGGAACCCAAAAATCTACAAAAACTCAATCTTTTGATTGGTGATAATTGTAATCTTACGTTAATCTATACAAAACCTAGTAGTTGAGATTCGAAGGGGAAACTCAAATTTCTCTATTTGATGATACTTTACGAGTTGATGCAATTTAAAATTGACCCACCTCTTTATTCTTATTTAGGTTTATTTTGCTTTGACTTATTACAACCGTGGATTCACAAATGATAATTTCATAATGCATAATAACAATTACGGAGAATGAATAAATGTTGTATAGGTATAAATGAAAATTTGATAGAAACTGGGTGATGACCGTTAAGGTTTCTAAACAATAATAACACATAGGAAAGATGAAAATTTCATCCTAAATAATACTATTAATATTTTTAAGTTTTTGATAATTACTCCCACCTATTTTATTGATACATTATACTTACAATTTACATGTTGTTAGTTCTGTTAAACATTGGTACTATAAATTTGCTAATTTAGAAACGTGAAACTATCAATCTTCTATATATATACATACAAGCACATATACATACAAAAAGAGGTTTTGCTGGTAATACAGATTTGCATTAATTTTTAAACTTGATGTTTTTCAACTTTATTGAATGTGACACACTTATAAAAAATGTATAAATACGATATAATATGATTTTAAATTGATACATACATACTAACATTTAAAAAAAAAATAATCAACATATATTTAAACGTGAAAAAATGAATATCATTTTATAATATCAAAATTTTCATTAATATGATTTATAAAAATAAAATAATTATATTCATAATTTATATAATTTAACGGTGAAAGTTGGACCAAGGAAAACATGTTATTCATCATATCATTTTTTTTTTTTTAAGATAAAATCATTAATAATTTCATTTAAATATATTAAATTTCATTTAAATTTATGTAAAAAATCCAACAAACTCTAAATAGAATTCTAACAAAATTTGATGAAATCCATTAAATAATCCAACAAATTCTTAAATAGAATTCTAACAAAATCTTATAGAATCTATAAAATCTATAGAATTCATCAAAATCTATCATTAAAAGAAACTCTAACAAACTCAAATGAAATCTAGATTGAATACACTCCCCTAGGTGTGAGCATGTGTTGGGTAGGTTCATTTTTGGATTGAATCGATCCAAAATGTCATTGAATTGGTTCTTGAACAAATGAACCCATCCAAAGTCAACCGGATTGGATCGGTTTAGTTTGCTTCGATCTATTAGTCCGTGGGCCTAACAAGCCGAATGATTGGACTTAAAAAATTTTGGTTACAATATTTGTACCCCTCAAAAGATGTTTGCACGATACACATTTTTATTAATTTCAAATTTCAATATCACCATTTTACCTTTAATTAAAATTACTTTTTATAGTCACTAAAATATTTATAATCATAAATTAAAATAAAAACTGGAAATAACAAATATGAAAAGAAAAATTAGAAGAGAGACTCTAGAGCAATTATGCATACCTAAAATATCATTAGGATTTTTGTAGATATGAAAACTTTTTTCAAGATGCATATTTTTTTTTCACTTTTTTTATTTGTAGTTTTCATTTTAACTTATAATTAAATTATTATTTTTATTATAAATCTAAAAATTCAAATAATTGCAACTTTTACACCCACCCCCCCCCCCCCCCCCCCCCCCCCCCCCCCCCCCCCCCAACGCCCCCCCCCCCCAAAAAAAAAAAAAAAAAAAAAAAGCCCAGAAATTTAATAATTGTAATCCCCAAATTTATCCAATCTTTTCGCTTAAGAACTGAAGAAGGAGCTGCAAGAATAATAGAGAGGCAGTGAAAAGAAATTTAATGTAAACCAAGCACCCATGCCTTGAAATCGAAAATTATAAATGCTTCTGTAGTTGAATAATAATAAAATTTTATTATTAATAAGTTCTTTTTGTTTTTTTTTTTGGGATAAAAACAATTACAATTCAGATATTTTTGATATTTTGTAGGTATATTTAAAAATTATAGATAACTAATTAAAGTGCCCTAATTACAGTTTTTGAGAGATAATAATGTTGATACTCAAACTTACGAACCATTTAAAACCAATTTTGTGTATTTTATTCTACTTTCAATCAATTCAAAAATTTAAGAGGGAGGTAAAAGAAAAAAAAAATCTATGGATCTCGATTTGATCCATTAATTTTTAATATTTGAATTAAAATCTATTTAATAATATCAAATATTTTAAAATTGAACCAAACTAATTTAACACTCCATACTAAATTGATCGAAAAGGATTGGATTGGTTAGATCAACCAGATCATTTTAATTCACTGATATTTTGAGTATCCCTACAAGATATATGAATTTTGTTTAACTACACTAAAATCTTTTTTTTTTAGGAATAATTCTATTTTTCCCCCTATAACTTGATATAATATAATGTTTTGAAAATCATTAATATCATCTTTATCGATTTATAAAATAGATTAAATATTCTATATAGTATATGAAAAAAGTCTCTTAACGTTAAAATTGACAATAAAAATCAAAATTTAACCATTAATATAGAAAAATAAAACTATATGAATACTTTGATCATTTTATTAACATTAGTAATGATAGGTGTAAAATTTTTTTTTTTATTAAATTTAATTAGTGATTACATCAAACTACAAAAGTGAAAGAGAGATTATCCTTTTTTTTTTTTAACAAAATCAAATATATATATATATGTATATAT
This sequence comes from Dimocarpus longan, assembly GCA_022984855.1. Taxonomy (NCBI): domain Eukaryota; kingdom Viridiplantae; phylum Streptophyta; class Magnoliopsida; order Sapindales; family Sapindaceae; genus Dimocarpus; species Dimocarpus longan. Next base: position 5,650,015 of record CM041026.1, read on the forward strand.
ATATATATTTGTTTGTTGATCAAATAACCAAATACTTTTCTTTCAAAAAAAAAAAAAAAACCAAATACTTCTTCGAGAAAGAGGAATAATAATAATAATAATAATAACCAAATACGACATGCCGTTTGCTCTAATATAAGCTGTACTTAAGTGAAGCTGTACTAAACTGCATTGCTGGTTATGGAGCGATGCAGCCATTGAAGAGACCGGAAGACAACAACAATCACTCAGCTTAGACTACAACTCAAAAACTTGTCACATGTCCCAAATTCTCTCCACTCTCAAGGATCCCGCCAAGCTACCCAACATCACAAAGGTTCGCTCTCTTTTCGCCATAAATCACCAAACTTTTACCACTACTAGTACTACTAATGTTCTCACACACCCTGCACTACCATCATCACCAAATGACCAAACAAATGGAACCCATGTAGATTTATGTTCTATAAACTTGTCTGGTATTGCAAAATCTGTTCTTTCCAGATGTCCCCATTTGTTAGAGACAAACAAAGACAAGTCATATGCTAGTAGTGTTTCATTAAAAGACCTTCTTTTGGATGTATCTGATGTGATTCCTGAGATTACTCGTAAATTTTGGAGAGTTTTAGTGTTGAGACCTGAAGATGTGCTTGAAATATTAGCGGGGTTTCACGTTGAGTGGGGAAAAGTGGGGTTTAGAGGTGGAAAGGTTGGAGCTTTGTGGGGGATATATAAGTGGGCTAGTGAGCAATATAAGGGCTTTAGGCATGTTCCTAGGTCGCAGGAGGTTATGGCGGCATTGCTTGTAGGAGTAGGGATGTTTAGAGAGGTTGAGTTATTGCTTTTGGCAATGGAGAGTGAGGGAGTTTTGTTGAAAGGGAAGGATGTTGTTAGTGATTTGATTGAAGGGTATGTTGGTGTTGGTAATTTAAGACGGGCTGTTTTGGTGTTCGATCAAATGAGGGAGCAGGGTTTGGTTCCATCGGTGTCGTGTTACTGTGTTCTTATTGATCATTTGGTGAAACTGAGAAGAACCCAGTTGGCGTTTCGAGTGGTTTTGGATATGTTGGGGATGAGAGTTAGTTTGAGTGATGTGGATAAAGGTAGAGTCGAGAATGTTGTTAGGTTACTTTGTAGGGAAGGAAGGATTCAAGAGTCGAGAAATCTGGTTAGGAAGGTTAGGGCTTATGGATTGGAGCCTAGTGGTTTGGTGCTTGACGAGATTGCTTGTGGTTATTGTGATAAAAAGGACTTTGAAGATCTCTTGAGGTTCTTTGTTGAAATGAAACATGCACCGGATGTTTTGACTGGTAATAAGATTGTTTATACTATATGTAGCATCTTTGGTGTGGAGAGAGCAGATTTGTTTAGGAAAGAACTGGAGCATTTGGGTTTCAGGCCTGATGAAATAACATTTGGGATCCTGATTGGTCAGAGTTGTCAGGAAGGGAATTTGAGAAGTAGCTTCATTTATCTGTCGAAGATTTTGTCAAGAGGCTTAAATCCTGATCTACGTTCTTATAATGCTCTCATAAGTGGTCTGTTCAAGGCGGGTATGTGGAAGCATGCCAAAGATATTCGCGATGAAATGGTGAATAGGGGGACACCTCCTAATTTATCCACTTACAGACTTCTTTTAGGTGGATATTGTAAAGCTAGGCAGTTTGATGAAGCAAAGATGGTAGTCTCTGAGATGGCAAAACTGGGTTTCGTTGAATTCTCCATACTTGAGGATACACTTTGCAAGGCATTTATGGTGCTGGGGCTTGATCCATTGGCTGTGAGATTGAGAAGGGACAATGACATAAAGTTTTCTAAAACGGAGTTTTATGATAATCTTGGGAATGGACTTTACTTAGATACAGACCTTGACAAGTATGAGAAGAGATTAAACAGTGTTCTTGAAGATTCTGTGATACCTGATTTTAACTCTCTTGTAATGCTAGAATGTTCTCATGGAAATTTAAAAATTGCACTGCTTATGGTAGATGAAATGGTTCGGTGGGGTCAAGAACTGTCTTTATCTGTCTTCTCGGCATTGGTGAAAGAGCTGAGTGCTTCTTGTTCTCTTATGAAGAAGTGCCCTGGTCTTTTCAAAAAAATGCCAAACTTGGCTAATCAGCTTGACCAAGAGACAGTCAATTTGCTCGTCCAAGCATGCTGCAAGAAGGGATTGGTACATGATGGGAAGATAATTTTTGATGGACTGCTCCAAAGGGGTCTAACAATCATGGATGAGACATTTTCTGCTTTGTTAATGGGTTTGTGTAAGAAAGGAAGCTTTAAGGACCTTCATGGTTGCTGGGATATTGCTCGGAATAAAAATTGGTTACCGTATTTGGAGGATAGTAAAGCACTTGTGGAATGTCTTTGCCACAAAAACATGCTGAAGGAAGCATTAGAGCTTTTTGAATGCATGCTAGTGTTCGGTCCTTACTCAAGCTCTGGCATTTGTCATATATTCCTAGAAAAGCTTTCTGAAACAGGTTTTTCAGGCGCTGCATATGCATTGTTGGAAGACCTTCTGCAGCGGGGCTACAACGTGGATCAAATGGCTTATAGCGATGTTATAAGAGGGCTGTGTAAAGAGAACAAGTTTTCAGCTGCCTTCAAGATTCTGGACTCTATGCTGGCTAAGAAGATGGTCCCCAGCTGGGACGTTTCTATTTCGTTAATTCCTCAACTATTGAGAGCTAATAAATTTGAAAAAGCCCTTGCATTAAGAGAGATTAATTTGAAGGAGCAATCAGTGTTACCGTATTCTCTCTACAGTGCTCTAATAGAAGGATTTTGTACCTCAGGAAGGGTTGAAGAGGCATCCAGGCAGTTCCGGGATATGTTGTGCAAGGGTTTCTCTCCAGAGGCTGAAATTTATAACATGCTGATTGAAGGGCATTGCCAAGGTAACAGCTTTAGGCAAGTCCAGGAGCTACTTGGTGTCATGATAAGAAAACAGTTAAGCCTCTCAATTTCAAGTTATAGGAATTGTGTGCGTTGGATGTGTATGGAGGGTAGAGTCCCTTGGGCATTAAGCTTGAAAGATTTCATGCTCGGACAAAATAAGTCTCATAACCTTATCATCTATAACATTCTAGTCTTCTATCTTGTTTCATCTAGGAACAGTTTGCTCGTCAATGATGTTTTAGATGAATTGATAGATAAAGGGTTGCTACCTGATGAAGTGACATATAACTTTCTTATTTATGGGTTTCTGAAGCATAAAGACATTTCAAGTTCTGTGAATTGTCTCTCTACTATGATTTCCAAGAGACTTAGGCCAAGCAATCGAAGCTTAAGAACAGTTATTAGCTCCCTTTGTGATGTTGGGGAAGTTGCAAAAGCTTTGGAGTTGAGTCAAGAAATGCAATTAAAAGGCTGGTTTCACGACTCAATTGTTCAGAACGCGATTGTTGAGGGCCTTCTTTCTCGTGGTAAGCTTCAAGAAGCGGAAGATTTTTTGGATAGGTTGGTAGATAAAGGTCTAATTCCTGATACTATTATTTACGATAATCTAATTAAACAATTTTGTGGATATGGAAGATTGAACAAGGCAGTTGATCTTTTCAACTTAACGATGAAGAAAGGTAACATCCCCGATTCTGCTAGTTATGATTCTGTAATTCACAGTCTCTGTACATTTAATAAATTGGACCAAGCTCTGGATTTCCATGCTGAGATGTTGGCTAGGAAACTGAAGCCAAGAATCACCACATGGAACATACTTATCCGCAGATTTTGCCAAGAAGGAAGAATTGTAGAAGCGGAAAGGCTTTTGACTTCCATGGTTTGTTTAGGTGAAACTCCAACCAGGGAGATGTACTCAATTGTAATTAATAGCTACTTCTCTGAAAACAATCTGAAGAAGGCATCAGATGTCATGCAAGTAATGCAACAAAGTGGTTATAATCCAGACTTCAACACACACTGGTCTCTTATAAGCAATCTAAGCAGTTCCAGTGATAAGGACAATAAAGACAGTAGCCAAGGATTTTTGTCGAAGCTTCTTTCTGGTAGTGGATTTTCTTGGAGAAAGGACTCTAAGGCCAAACAAAGGTGATACAATGCATATATGGTTCTGCTTCCTTGTTTTCTATCACTTTTTCATTTGTCTATTGGTTGACATAAACATAGGAGTATACAACTGGGACATAGTTCTTTTTCCTAGTATGCAGCTTAGTCTTTGATGGTTTTGTTTTGAGCTAGGATAGATATAGGTCTTTATAGCATCTCATGTACATGACTACTCTCTTATCACATATAACAAATACAAAAATTGAGTTTTCCTTGCCAAAAGGGCCCCATCTTTTCCTCGGTTACTTTGTTCTTTCTTATTATTAGTATCAATATTTATATAATGTTGTCATGTTCATTTTGACACTAACTGGATTGAATACTTCACTCTCTTGCTCACACTTTGAGATAATTAAGTCTGTTCCTTCTTGCCCTGGTGGAGTTTTATCTATTGGTCGTCCATTTCTGTGACACCTTTACAACGATAGAAAAGCTATATGTGCTGTAGTTTTGCAAGTGCTATTGTGCTATTTTCATTTGAGTTTGTGACTGCAAGTACCATGCAAATCATCTTCATGGATGTTCCTTGTCATTCCATTTCTTGGTGTTTTCTATACATTGAAAGTCCGAATGCTATTGTTTATTCATCAAACTGGGCAGTTGCACTTGGTTTTCAACATATAAAGTTCCATGAGGATGTACCTCCAACCATGCCTGGAAATTCAAAGTCTTTGTGGTCACGGTTGGTTTGCAAATGAGGCAGAAATCCTAACCTGTTTCGAACCCCAACTGTATGCCATATCCCAATTCCACCCCTGGTATATCCTAATCCCACTGAGTGTGAAAGTGGGTCCAAACATAATGAATAGGAAACCGAGTATTGCTTTGCTAGCGGTTGTCACAAGTTAGATGTTCATAACAATCGGAAAAACTAGGGAGGATTTAATATCACATGAAGACCAGAGATTGTTTAATATCTTTTGTTACAACACAGGTGTTTGCTACAAAAGATTAGAGATTGATAGGTGGTTATACTATATAATGATCAGTGCTATCGCATTACTGCATTCTTCTTTGTAACTATCTATATCTATTACATGCTTTCTTTCCCTATGCAGTTTACATGATGTAGAAATGGAACCGTTGATGAGATATGAATCTTAACTAACATTTAGGACTTTAAATTCATTTGTATGTAAGAAAATCTAAGAAAGTATTCTCGATGTTTTTCATATTTGAGGTGATTTGAATATTTTCAATAGTTTGAAAAAATTATATATTTTAATCGATAAAAATCATGTGATAGGTTAGATGTTTATAACAATCGAAAAGACTAGAGATTGTTTGATATCACATTTTCACACATAAAGGCTAGAAATTATTTTTAATATCATTTGTTATAAGACAGGTGTTTGCTACATACAAACCCCAAAAGATTAGAGATTGATAGGTGGTTGTACTTGTACTATATTGTGATTATTGCAACGACATTATTGCATTCTTCTTTGTAAGAATCTACATCTATTGCATGCTTTCTTTTTCTATGCATTTTACATGTAGAAATGGAACCCCTCATGAGATGAAATTGATCTGATAATATATTGCTCACGCCTACATTAAGAGATTGAAAATTCAAGTCGGGTTATTCTTTTCTAAATTTCGAACTAATTTGAATAATTTTTTTTTAAAAAAAAAACAAAAGAAATGGAACCATTATTTTTTATAATATTTGGCTTGTGCCAATGTGACTTTGCCCCATCTCAAATAGTGAAAAAAAAAATTAATATATTATGTTTACCTTTAAAAATTAAAAACTTAATATATAGAATAGTTTATTAATTTTTTATGATATTTGTAATATATATAAAATTTTTATTCTCTATTTTGGTCCATATAATAATGTATTTATATTTTTATGGGATAAATTAGTGAATTATTATTTTGAATTTTTTATGTTTACAAATTGTAATATTTTTAGCTTAACTAACTTCTAATTTGTGAACTCTCTTTGTCTAAATTTATAGGATCAAAATTGCTAATAAATTAAGATGTTTTAATTGTTTTTTATATTTCTTTTCTTTTGTTGTAAGATAGTGTTGGTTGTATTATTTTATTGATTTGTTTGTTTAAAATATTTTAATTTCAATATAAGCGTGATTTATAAAGGTTCTGTTATTTTGATTTGATATAAACTTGCCCATTTAATAATTTTCCTATAAAATCATATAATATGCTATGATATTAATTTTTCAACATTATAATTATTATTTTTAATAAGTATCAATATTATGAAACTCAATAGTGATGTAATTAATTCATTCATTTCAAACTCAAATCCATTTATAACTCAAATCCATTTATAACTCAAATGATTAGTGCACTTCTCATTTACAGCTGTTATAGGATTTTAAGTCATATCAAATATATTTAAAAGTATATATGAGGAGCTTTCTCTATTTATTGTAGAAGACTCATAGTGATATATATATATATATATATATTTTTGAGTCATTCATATAGTGTTTAAGTTCGGTAGGTTTTAACATATCCTTAGTATGATTACCTTATATATGTATATACATATAAGTTTGATATGTATTAATATGTTAATTAATAGTATTTACATCGTAGTTGAATTTTAGTATTATTGTGTATATTATATTTTACTGTAGTGCTCGATATCATAATCTGTCACTCTGTGTGGGGGGGGGGGGGGGTGTTGTCGGGGGAAGAAAGGTTAATCTTCACATTTTATATAACTATTTAATATCAGAATTTACATATAATTTTTTTTTTCCCAAAATTTTTGGGTGCCTAGGATCCCCCAGTCTATAAATGGTGCACCTTTTTTTTTCTAATTTAATTTTAATATAACTGAAATATGAATTAAATGATTCTAGATCTGAAATAAGCGAGATTTGTCTCAAGTGTTTTTACATAATTGTAGGAAATCTTGTTAGTAAAGGTGGCTAATACAGACAATAAAGCACCAAATCATAATAGCTTTATGTGACGTGGAGTATATATAACTTTATTTAGGTTGTACTTGCATTAAACTCAAATAAATCAAACACTTTTAGAGCACGTCTAGTGTTTGGGATTGGATCGGTATCCTATCCTTCCCTCCAGGGTTCCAATTCTAATAACCCATTTTATCCCAGCTGCAAAGGACAATCATGTCATCAAATTTTATTTTTTTTTCTTTTTAATATTTTAATAGTTACTATAATATAATATATTTATATTTTAAAAAAAAATGTTAAGAATATTAAATATAAAAATAACTAATTTAGTTTATTAAAAAATAATCTAGATTAAATTTATTCATTTTAAGAGATGAACTTATATTTGGCCCAAAAAAAATTAATTTTCAGTGAAAATAAAAAGTTAATGCTCTTGAAAATTATTTTTAAAAATGAAAAACATGTTTTTAAAATGATCTTTTTAAAAATGCAATGTGATTGGTAGATTTTGTTAAAAACTATTTTTAAAAATAGAAAATTATATAAATGTGTTTGATATTATTTTTTAAAATGAATAAAATAATTGTTTGAAGTGAAAAGTAATTATTTGTTTTAAAAACATATTTTGAAAATGATAAAAAAACATAAAAAGTTGTTTTTCACTTTTTAGTTATAATTTTTGAGAAAATGTTTTCCAGTTTTAAAAACAAATTTTATAAAACAACCCATCAAATACATGCAAACCTATTTTTTGTTTTTAAAATGAAAAATCATTTTTGAAATCATATCCAAATACCATCTGCCGGTTTTCAGTCTCAAACCAAATTCAATTGTTTTTAACTCACTTAAGGTTTGTGCAACATTCCACGTAAATGAAAATTTAATTTTTAAAAAGCATAAACAATTTAGTGTAGAAATTTAGTCTTGCATGTACAATTTTTAAAAATATTAATTTTGTCTATTATATTCAATTTCATTATGTCTATCATATTCAATTTTATTCATTAAAATGTGATCTAATACATTTCACTCTTAGTTAATTGGTTCTTTTTTAATTTATAATCATACATTGTGAAGAGACCTCTTCTCTATGTTGTAAGAGTCCCTATTCGAGCTGTGTTTTATAGGAAAAACCTCTAGGCTCTACCCTATGTTGTTAATTGGACCAAGAATGGACACTGACCTGGCTGGTGTTAGTCAAGAGTTAGGATTAAATTTTGAAATCTATTTGTTTTTCTAAAAAAAAAAAATCACTATTTTTCCATCTAAATAATCATTTTAAAAAACAATACCAAATATATTTACATTATTTTCAAATTTTAAAAATAACTTTTAATAAATCGTAATAAAGACATTACATTTTTAAAAACGTCATTCATAAAATATAATTTTTGTTTTTAAAAATATCAATTTAAAAATGATACCAAACGCACCAAAAAGTTATAATTCTTTTTGTTTAAAAGATTCGAATGAATTATTAGAGTGGGGTTTCTAAAACTCAACTGTCCACTTTGTGTCACCAGCAAATTGAACTTTTATATATATATATATATATATAAAGTTACGGTTAAATTTATGATGAAAACTGAGTTCTATAATGTGTAAACCTTACAAACGCATAAGGTTAATGTGATAATTATGGTCGCATGTATAGTTTGATTAGTAATTACAGTTTTCTGCAAATTTAAAATCCAAAATTCAAATCTCTTTTCTCTACATCGTTTAAAAAAAAAAAAGGTTATAATGTGATGACTAATTGCAGAGTCTACAAAATTTGAATTGTGTAACGTTTGAATTTTTGTCAAAAATTCTGGGTGTTTAAATTAGAGGAAAAAATCTAGTTTAACGCAAGTTCTATACACCTAAGGTTCAAATGTTAACATTTGTAAGTGTGGAATAATTTACAGTATTAATTTTCATAAACTTATTTAAAAGTTAATAAATTTCAACGGTTAGATATATTTAATGAACTAACTCTGATGTAAAAAAACATTTACGAATCCCCAATATTTTCCTTATTTTCAATAGTTTCTAAAAACTAGCAATATTAGTGTGTATCTATATATATATATATATATAAACCAATAATTTTATAAATTTAGATCCATACATTTTAATCAAAATCCAGATATATTTCATTGCTTGTGTTAGATAGGAAATTATCGTACTATAGTATTTAATTCATATATACTTTTTTGCTTGTGTTAATTATCGTTAAACTTTAAAACTTAAACTCATAAAAAATAATCCAATTATGGTATTTAAGACTTGAGATTGATACGTGACACGCTCTCTCATATGTAATGTTGACAAATATAATAACAAATATTGAACATATGCTAAACATCCCCTATTATAATAACACGTGTAACAAAAATTAGAGATAAAGAGGGAGAGTAAGTTGAATCAGAGATCTTCAAGTTTTAATAATATGTTAGTTATCATCAGATCAAAAAGTTTAAATTGATAAAAAATGACCCAACTATAATATTTAAGAGTTAAGGTTAACATATGACAACTTATTTGTATCTACCTACATTACCTAAAAATATTGAAAGTCAGTGAGATAATAGTTTAAGAAAAAGCAAAAGAGGAACTCAAAGTGGAAGGAAACTTCCTATGTCTTTCCTGTTAATGTTACGAGAGTAAAGAATGGGAATGATGATCAACTAAACCAAGTGGATCAGTTCATTCACTGACCAATCATATATTATTAACTCAACATTCCAACTGTAAACACCAGTGGCTGCCACAAAATGTGATCAACTGCCCCCATATTCTCTCAGAGCAGCTTCCACCAGCTTGGAAAACAAACAACATTCTAACACACTCATGGAAACATTAGTTCCAGGACATAAGGGATCCGTTTATGTTCCCTAATCAAGAATACGGCCAGAAAACCAACTTTTACTAATTAGGGTCGTGGTTTCTTGGAGTTGGAAGGGATAATGACATCATTTACATTGATTGTTTATGTTACATAGAGCAAGTACGGCAGGTATTGTCTTCAAAAATAAAAAATCTGTTAGCTTTAGTAAGTAGAGTAGTGTCATGTTAGAAAAACAAAACATCACCCCATGATTTCTGTCATGTTTTGCATGTTGGTATATTAGTTTCATGCATATAAATACCTTTCCATTTTCTTCCACCATGCACATTCAAAGTTTACAACTCACAAGTTTTCTTGTTAACTTTCAATAATTTTTTAGAAAATTTACAGCTAATTTTCCCCTAGAAAAAGAAAATGAAAGGTGGTGCTATTGAGCTTGGTGAGTCCAAGTTTTCTGGTTCTACTACCCCAATTAAAAGAGGGGTGAACAAAGGAGTGTCCATACTTGACTTCATTTTGAGGCTGCTTGCATTTATTGGTACTCTAGGGAGTGCAATAGCCATGGGAACAACCAATGAAACTCTTCCTTTCTTCACACAATTCATCCGATTTCGAGCAGAATACGATGATCTTCCTACATTCACGTATGTTTTATAGTCATTAGTTTACTACATAAGTAATTTTTTATTTGCGTACCACAAATCATATATAGTTTTATCTTTTGGCGAATTATTAACTTCAAGAATTTACTAAAAACATAAGTTCATATACATCTGATTCGCACTGAAGAATGAATTACTAATATATGAACTCGATATTGAATTTCTTGTTCTTGGAACAGGTTTTTTGTGGTGGCAAATGCCATTGTAAGTGCCTATTTGATTCTATCTCTCCCATTTTCAATCTTCCACGTGGTGAGAAGCAGTGCATTGAAGACTAGAGTTCTCTTGGTCTTCTTTGATACGGTAATACTATCTTAAACATTAAAGATAATTTGCATCGAATGAGTAACAATAAGATAATCATTTCAAAAGAATTGTTGACTTACTATAAATCTCATCAACCTCAATCTTAAATATTATAATTAAACTTTGTTCTATTCATTTAAGTTTTTGGGTTTAAAGGTAATTAATATCATATCAAAACTCGAAGGTCTCAGGTTCTAATCCTGCGCTCGACCTTTACCTGGAATTTTTGTTCATTACGCATGATATATATTATAAGTGGTGTCTATTATATGTCTAATATTTGCTATTTGTCCATGTTACATCTCCCTAGTCATTTATCATGAATTCTTGTTCATTCACATATTATATGTCTTAACCTTTTATTTAGAATTCTTGTTCATTACACTTATTATACGGTAAGGAGTATCTAATATGATATGATGTTTTTCAACTGTCCATGTTATATGTTAAAAGACACATGTTAACTTATCATGAAGATATCTGTCATGTATCCATCTTATATGTTAAAAAACATGTTAACATATTATAAATCTTATTGGCCTCATTTTAAAATGCTATAGTTAGGCTCATTCCTTATGTACCAAAAATGCAAACTACATCAACTATATATGTAACATATATATTTGGTGAAATAAAACGTTGATTCACGTCATGCAGGCAGCACTGGCTCTTTTGACCGCGGGAGCCTCAGCAGCAGCAGCAATTGTATACTTAGCACACAAAGGGAATACCAGAGCAAACTGGTTTGCTATCTGCCAACAATTCAACTCATTCTGTGAGCGAATATCCGGTGCTTTGATCGGATCTTTTGCAGGAACTGCATTGTTTATTCTCATAATCCTATTAGCTGGCGTGGCCCTTTCTCGGCGTTGATCATGAGTCAGTTTACATGTCAGTACCATTGTTGCAACTGTGATAGTCAGCCTTGTGTGTTTCTTGGTTTGTGTTTGCAACAGTGACAGTGTAGCCGAGCGTGAGAGCGCTGTTTTATCTTAATTGTCTGTAAAGTTTGTTCATGTTTTTAATTTTCTTTTATCAGTTTAATGTAATGGATTTTCTGTTTGTGAAAGTTCCATCTTCTTTATTTTAAATTCAACCAATAGTTCTCTATTTCATGCACCTTTCTTTATTTTATAGGTAACTTGCACAAACTCTCCTGCGATTTGGTGAAATTGCACTCATATGATAAGTTTGGTCCTGATTACATTAAAACTATCGAAGCTTTTAAAAATCCAACTCTAATGTCCCCTACCGTTAGTCGTCAACAGGTAATCAACAACCGTTAAATCCACATTGCTAAAGGTAATTAAGATGGTCTGTATATATAATAAATATTCTAATAATAAATTTGTAGTAAAATATGTTTTTATTTAAAAACAAAAATTCAATTTAAAAATTATAAAAGAATAAAAATCAATTCTTTGTATTCTTATCATCTTCATCAACCCATACCTATATCAACATCAAAACCAATCCAATCAAAATCAAATCAATTTTCTTCTTCATTTAATCCTCATTCTCTCTTTAATTTTCTCATGACGTTCAACCATCCAACCATAAAAAAACCAAGAACAACAAAACCAATTCACATCAACCACGCAATTTACACAACTCATTCTCACCATTTTCAATTCATCAAAATAAAAAAATAAAAAACAAATTCTGAAATGTTTGGCAGATCTCCTCCAATTGGAGGAGATCTCAATAGTCTCCTTTGGCTTGCGGAGAAGATGATGATCTCCTTCCCAAGCCAAAGGAGACCATGGAGATCTCCTCCGACCGAATGAGATCTTGCATGACGATCTCCTTCTGTTGGAGGAGATTTGTGCAAATCTTTTCTAATTAGAGAAGAACTTTTTGGACGATCTCATCCAATTAGAGGAGATCATCCCCTAGTTGGAGGAGATCATCAAGATCTGCTCCTAGTTGAGATCCCAAAGCAGATCTCCTCCAACTAAAAGAGATTTGCTCTCTATATTTTATTTATTTGTTTTTGTTTTTTCATTTCATTTAAATGTAAATATATACATATATAATTTTTAGATTAAAATAATTATAACTTTGATTTTAAAATTTGACTCAAGGAAATTTCAATCATTTTGTATATTTGATCATTGCCACATGGCCCTTGACAATGATCAATTAACGGTAAGAGGTATTTGCGTTGAAATTTTAAAAGCTCAAGAAGCTTTAATGTAATTAGGACCAACTTTATGCGTAATTTCATCAAACCTCATTAGATTGTGTAAGTTGCCCCTATTTTAAATGTAATCAGAGGCCCCTTCAAGCTAATAGGTTTTGCACCCAAGACCTGTTATATAACCTGATAAAATATTACATATGATTTTTCTTTTTTTTTTTTTTAAAGAATCTAGATTCCACCACCACAGAAAACCTGACAAAAGTAAGTGATATATTTAATGGGAAATGGATATGAAAGAATCTAGATTCCAGCTTGATTCCATGAATATCAAATCTCTAATCATTACAAACTACATATATTGATTAGCATTAGTTATTGGCTGATCAGACCAACCGAAAAAAAAAATCATTATACTAAATAATATAAGACAACATTGTTGCTTATTATTTTCATTCAATTCGTCAAATTTCTATTTTCATCCAATACGCATAGTATTTCTCATTAAATAAGTAAATGATCGTTGTTACATATCTTTTTCTAAGTTCTCTCTTCTATGTACGAATAACATTCATTAAAGACTTTGCATATCCAATTTTCTGCACTAGTATTGTATCTACATTGATTTTTTACAAAAATAAATAAATAAGAAGCGCATGAGAGCTTTAAAAGTCAGTGAGATAATAGTTTAAGAAAAAGCAAAAGAACCCAAAGTGGAAGGAAACTTCCTATGTCTTTCCTGTTAATGTTGCAAGAGTTAATAATGATGGGGATGATAATTAACTAAACCAAGTGGATCAGTTCAATTATAGACCAATCATATATTACCAACTCAACCTTCCAAGTGTAAACACCAGTGGCTGCCACAAAGTGTCATCTGCCCCCATATGCTCTCAAAGTAGCTCCCGCCCGCTTGGAAAACAAACAACGTTAATTTAACACACTAATGGAAAAAAAAAAAAAAAAAAAAAACATAAAATCTGTTAGCTTTAGCAAGTATAGTAGTGTCATGTTAGAAAAACATAACATCACCAAATGATTTCTGTCATGTTTTGCATGTTGGTGTATTAGTTTCATGCATACAAATACCCTTCCATTTTTCTTCCACCATGCACATTCAAAGTTTGCAACTTACACGTTTTCTTGTCAACATTCAAGAATTTTTTTGAAATTTTACAGCTAATTTACCCCAAGAAAAAGAAAATGATGGGTGGTGCTATTGAGCTTGGTGAGTCCAAGATTTCTGGTTCGACTAATTAAAAGAGGGGTGAACAAAGGAGTGTCCATACTTGACTTCATTTTGGGGCTGCTTGCATTTATTGGTACTCTAGGGAGTGCAATAGCCATGGGAACAACCAATAAAACTCTTCCTTTCTTCACACAATTCATCCGATGTCGAGCAGAATATGATGGGCTTCCTATATTCACATACGTTTAGCACTAGGTTACTATATATGTAATTTTTATTTGCATGCCAAACCATATGAAGTTTATCTTTTAGTGAATTGTTAATGTTATGAATTCACTAAAAAAACAAAATTTATACAAACCTGATTCGCACTTAGATAGATGAACATGATAACTGTTGGAACCGGTTTTTTGTGGTGGCAAATGCCGTTGTAAGTGCCTATTTGATTCTGTCTGATCTCCCATTTTCTATCTTCCACATGGTGAGAAGCAGTGCACACAAGGCTAGAGTTTTCTTGGTCTTCTTTGATACGATATTACTATCTTAAACGTTAAGTTAATTTGCATGGAAGAAGTATTCAAAAGAAATTGTTAACGTACCACAAATCCCGTCAACCTCAACATTAATTATTATATAGTTAAACAATTTCCTATCAACTTAAACTTGTAAGTCTAATGATTATTAACATGGTATCAAAGTCTAAAAACCTAAGGTTCTAATCCCCTCTCCCCCTTTAGCTAGAATTTTTATTCACTGTGCATGTTATAAGATAGGAAGCATCTAGTATGTGTTTAGCATTTGCTATCTATCCACATTTCACCCCCTAGTCCTTTATCTGGAATTCTTTTTCATTGCATATGTTATCTAGAATATGTCCAGTATTTGCTATCTATCCACATTTCACCCCCTAGTCCTTTATCTGGAATTCTTTTTCATTGCATATGTTATCTAGAATATGTCCAGTATTTGCTATCTATCCACGTTACACCCCCTAGTCCTTTATCTAGAATTATTGTTCATTACACATGTTATACAGTAGAAGACATTTAGTATGTATCCAACGTTTGCCACCTATCCATGTTATACGTGAAAGAACGTGTTATCGTATCATAAATCTCATCAACCTCAGTCTTAGATATTATAAGCTTTTATGTACCTAAGTTGCAAAGTACATAAAACTAGATATATACTATATTTATTGAAATAAAAAGTTGATTCAACATAAAAAAATCATCCAGGCAGTGCTGGTTCTTTTGACTGCGGGAGCCTCAGCAGTACCAGCAATTGTACACTTAGCACACAAAGGGAATGCCAGAGCAAACTGGTTTGCTATCAACCAACAATTCAACTCGTTCTGTGAGCGAATTTCTGGTGCTTTGTTCGGATCTTTTGCAGGAATTGCATTGTTCATTATCATAATCCTACTAACTGGTGTGGCCCTTTCTCACCATTGATTATGAGTCAGCTTACGCATCAGTACCATTAATGCAGTTGTGATAGTCAGCCTTGTGTTTGTTGTTTGTGTTTGCAAGATTGACAGAGTAGCTGAGCATGAGTCCTGTGTATCTTAATTATCTGCAAAGTTTGTTTATGTCTTTAATCTTCTTTTTTTCAGGTTACTGTAATCGATTTTCTGTTTTTGAAAGTACCATATTCTTTAATGTAAGTTCAAGTTCTGGTTCTCAATTTCATATGCCTTCTTTGTTTATATGTTTTATGTAAACTCAAGCCCCCCACGCTAACAATATAGCACCCATAAGTTGAATGACAACACAAAGAAACAAAAATAAGTAATATATTTGATGGGAAATGGTTATAAGAGAATCTATATTCCAGCTTGATTCCATACATATCAAATCTCTAATCACCAGTTATTAGATAAACCGCATAGATTGATGACCATTAGTTATTGGCTAATCAAACCATCCAAAAGAAACATTATTATACAAAATTAATGTCATTGTTCATTATTTTCATTCCTCAAATTTCTACATTCATCCAGTACGCATAGCATTTTCTTATTATATAGAAAATTATCTTCCTTACATATCTTTTACTAATTTTGTTGGCCTCTTCATGTAAAGGTCATCTAAATTTGATTACTTGAAGCAGGTTCTTAAAATGGACTCTAGCGACCAACTAGTATTTTGTATATTTATTAATGAATGAATCTAATTACAAAATTTACAGAACACCAGAAAGATTAATAGTAAACAAGTCTTTAGCAAAGATTAAATGTTAATTACAGCAATGAAGCTATTCATCTAACCTTGTACAATGCCCCGTTGTATTCCCAGTAACATCTATGGTTAACAAAAAATCGGTTCTCTTAACGACTTGTAGCTCAAGACACCGGTTTTCTTGAAATCAGTTTAGGTTTTGAATTAAATAAGAAGTGCATGAGAGCTTTATCTTCTGTTTCTACTAGGCTACAACCGGGTTCTTTCCTTACCCGACTGTCATCCATCAAATTCCTCACATTCTGAGCGCCTTCCCACTCGCCTCGCGAAGCATATATGTTGGAAAGTAACACATAGTCTCCACTCTCGCTCTTTCTCATTTCAAGTAGTCTCTCATTTGCACGCCTTCCCAACTCAACATTTCCATGAATTGTACAAGCTCCAAGCAGAGTCCTCCAGATAATGGCATTGGGTTCGACCTCCATCATGTCGATGAACTCAAATGCTTGAATCAATAGCCCAGCACGACCTAGCAAGTCCACCATACACCCATAGTGCCTTATATTTGGCTCGATTTTATACTTATCTTTCATAAGGTTAAAATATCTTCGACCTTCTTCTACTTTTCCAGCATGACTACAAGCAACTAAAACTCCAACGAATGTGATCTCATTTGGCATGACTTTCAACCTCTGCATTTCACCGAACAATGCAATCGATTCCTCAGCATTGCCATGAAAAGCCAATCCTCCAATCACTGAATTCCATGTCGAAACATCTTTCTCCCTCATCCCACGAAACACTCCCATTGCTGTCTCAATGCTTCCGCACTTAGCATACATGTCTATAAGCGCATTCCCAAGTAAAACATTCATCTCCCCTGAACTCATCTCCAAAATCACAGAATGTACCTTCTCTCCCACCTCTAAATTTCTCAAGTCTGTGCAAGCAGACAACAAACTCAACATAGTCACCTCATCAGGTCGCTCTCCCACACTCCTCATCTCCTCAAACATCTCTAACGCGCATTCATTCAAACCGCAACGAACGTACCCAGCAATCATAGCATTCCAAGTCACAACATCCCTTTTAGGCACCTCATTAAAAAGCTCCCTCGCCTTCTCCATTTCTCCAAGTTTCACATACCCAGTAATCATCACATTCCAAGAAACCAAGTCCCTAACCGGCATTTCATCGAACAGCCTTCTTGCTGCACTCAACTCCCCTCTTCTCGCACAGCCTGCAGTCAAAGCAGACCAAGCAACAACATCCCTCCTCGCAGAATCATCAAACAACACTCTCGAAATATTAATATCTCCACAATTCGCATGAAAATAAATAAGCGTATTCCTTACAAATTTATTAACGTCAAACCCATGTCTAACAATCTTTCCATGTACACAAAAACCCATGTTTCTATACAAAACCTTAGTACACGCTTTGAGAACAAACGAAAACGTATACTTATCAGGCTTTACAAGATGTTTCTCCATCTGGGTATACAATAAAATCGAGTTTAATGGAGTCTGGCTCTGAGCTGAGGCTCTAATCATGGTGTTGTACATGAAAGTGTCTGGCTCAGTAACTTCAGCGAACAATTGGTGGGCATAGTTGATTGTGCCTGGAACAACCATAGCACCGGAGAAAATGAGCTCCCTTAAAGCCCAAGGACTCGAATTGAATCCGTGGATAACCATATTGGCATGAATTTGTTTTAAAGTTTGGATATTTGAGCATTTTTGCCACAGACTTGAGCTTTGTTGGCGGTTTGTTCTCTTTCTTATCATCACAACTGGTTTTTTTTTTTTTTTTTCTTCTTATTTTTCTTCAGTCATATTTATATTATGGGATTCTGAACATTTTTTGGTCCGAATCTCTCTCTCTCTCTCTATATATATATATATATATATATATATATATATATAAGCGTTCGAAAAGGTGCTAAAGGGGTGGCAAAATGGGGTTGGTATATTGGATCGAGCTGAAGTCAATTCGATTCATTTATAACTATGATCAATTTAATACTAGTTTGTTTAAAAAGCAGGTCGGCGTTTTGAATTAAATATAAATTCGTTTATAAATAAATGACACATCACAACATGATTAATTCATTTATTATTTAGATCATAAAATATCTAAACTCATTAATCCATCAATCTATTAGTTCATTTAATCTATTTAATTCGTTTAACCTATTTTATTTGTTTAACTCATTTAATTTAAACAATATTTTAAACACAAATATAATAAATAATTCACAACTAAACACCTAATTCAACACATTAAATTATCTATATAAAATTTTATATCATCCACATTTAAAAACCACAACAAAATAAAATCATGCTCAAACTCAATACAAATCCATAGAAATTAAAATTACATAACATTATTATTCTCCAATATAGAACTTTGTAACTTAAATTATTCCCTATTTGATTCTAAGGGGACCTCCAAGCTATAAAAAAATCATAAGAAAATAACACTAGATATCTATATTTACAATCTCAAAATTTAGAAATATAATTATGAGAATTTACTATAAAGTGAAAGAATTTGGAGCTAAGTCTTTTGCTGATTCATTTGAATTACTAGTACTAAGGGGAGCATCATTAATAATTAAATTCAATATATCTTCGGTGATGTCTTTTAGCGAAACAATCTCCCTCTTTACAATAATTAATAATAAAAGTAATTAGAAGATAATGAAAGATAATTATAAGAAATCATAATTACACTTATTAAATAATTTAACAAAATTAGTGTATTACCTCAACCAATTATCTAATCTCGATTGCAAATTATTGCTTTAACCACATCAGGTTTAAGTGTATTATGGTATTGATCAATAACTCGACTACCATTGCTAAACGTAGATGCCAATGAAACTATAGATATTGGGATACACAAAATGTCACGAGCGATGGTAGAAAATTTAGGAAAGCGAGCTTCATTAGCCTTCTAAAATGCTAAAATGTCAAAATCAACTGATCTTTTAAGCTTTCGTTCTCCCAAATAAAATTTCAATTGCATCTTGTGAGTTGTAATGCCTCTATTACCAAGGTTCATATCTGTTATGGGTATTTTTTGGTGCAATAAGAAAAGGCCCAAAAATGGAGGCCCATTGTGACTTATTAAGAGCCAAGAAGACACTTGGTCAAATAGTCAAAGGAAAGTTAAAAGCACAAAGATAACCTGCTCGGACATTCCTACTGACTGGAGATATGTTCGTCTGCTCGGCGGCCAAAAGGATAAATAAGTCTGCTCGTTTGCTCGGAGATATCTGCTCGCTCAATTTGCTGTCTGATCGTTGAACAGGCGAAACACTTAAATTGACCAGTTGACCTTCTGGAAGAAGAATCAATCCGAGACCTTCTGGAAGAAGAATCAATCCGAAACAGGAAAGGAGTCGAATTACCTATTTGTATGCAAATCGAATCTCTACATTCTGGGAAATTGCTATATACGAGAGATAATCTCAGAAGATATTATCTTAATTAATGTATATTATTTTTTGCCTTATCTGTAAGATTCTCAAGCCTATTCTGATTATAACATCTCCATTATAAATAGGAGATATAATTTAGGGTAAAAGACAGAGTGAAATAAAAATACAATTACACCGAGAGAGGGTAATTGTCGTGGACGTAGGCCATCGTTTTTTGCCGAACCACGTAAAAGTCTTGTTGTGTCCTGTGTGTTTTGCTCCTATATTGTTTGCATTGTATGAGGTTTGTTGTGTCACAGGTATTGGGCTTGAAGAACAGGGTTGACCAAAAATAAGTGTCAACATCTTTTGGCGCTAGAGGAAGGGCCCAGACTGTGATTTAACAAACTTGTTTTGGTTGTGATACGGCTGACATGGCTAGGGTCAAGACAACCAGGGTTGTAGCATCGGAAACCGATCAATTGGAGGAGCACCAAGGTCAAGGTCAGGCAGCAGGGACGTCTTCTGCCGCTTTGCCACCATTGCCTCCTCAACCAACTGATGGTGGCGGAGGTGTTATGCCAGCTTGGCAGCGTCGTCAGGAAGCACGTCAGGAGGCTTTAGAAAATACGGTAGCACATTTGGCAGAAACCATCAGAGCCTTGACACAGGCCCGAGTTCAGGAAGTTCCAGGGAACGCAGACCACCAGCCCCGTTCTGTGAGTGCCGTTTCAGTTAGGAGAGGAGAGGCTGGCAGGGACAGACAGCAACCAGCAGTTTCTGTTCGTTCCTCAAATCTGCGCCCACAAGGGGAGAGGCATCCGGCTCATCAAGAAGTGGCTCCGCATCCTTCCAATCAGAGGATTAGAACAAGTCAGGGTAATAATCGCCGAGGGGAAAATAACTCTGATCATGGAAGGGGTCGACAGCGCGAAAGGGAACGTTCACATAGACAAGGGACACCCCATGCAGGAAGTTCTCGCAGGAGGAGTGGATCACGTGAAAGGATGTCGTTGGACCGAGGAAGGTCACAAACCCGTCTCTCAGCAGCAGGAGAAAGCCGGGGGAATCGACAAGTCCCTGCGAACGGGATTGAGCGGCAAGATCCCATGGTACAGGAACTAATGCAGAGGGTGCGACAGTTAGAGACTAGACCCGGACACCGTAACCAGGACAGAGAGCAAGACAGAACCCCGTTTTCAAGAGAGATTGAAACGCAACTGCTGCCTCCAAGATTTAAACTCCCGAACATCCCAATTTATGATGGAGATAGTGACCCGTATGATCATCTGGACATTTTCAATGTTCAAATGGACCTGCAGACCTCTAATCCTCTGGTTAAGTGTAGGGTATTCCCAGCAACACTGGGGAATACTCCAAGGACGTGGCTAAGGAGTCTTCCGGCCCGAAGTATAAACAGCTGGGATGAGTGCCAGAGAAAGTTCGAGGACCAGTACAAAGCGCTGAGGAAGCAGCTCGCGCCGACTTGTCACTTAGCGACTATCTTTCAGAAGCGGGAGGAAACTTTAAGAGATTACATCGCCAGGTTTAGGCGCGAGGTAAACAATGTGCAAAATCCCTCTAATGAAAGTGTCTTAACTGCAATTTCTGCAGGACTGCGAAAAGATGGAAAGCTTTACAAAAGCATTTATCGTAATCCTGTGAAGAGTTTGGGAGAGTTCTATGACCGTGCAGCAAAAGAGATGTGCTGGGAAGACACATTCGGACAGAAAAAGCCTAGCAAACAAGAAAAAGGAGCGAGCAGTTCGCGACCAGGAAAAAAGAGGGACCAGCGCGAAAATGAAGAGAGCGGTCACAAACATCGCTCCAGTAATCAGGTAGCGAAGCGGTCAAAAAATGAGTCTCGGAGGAAGGCATCTCCACCCAGAGATCGTTACCAGAATTACAGCGTCCTGACGGACAGACAAGATAGGATCTTTGAAACAGAAAAAAGACGGGAGAACTTCGGAAAGCCAAGTCCCACAAACATCCCGAGAAGGTTTCAAGACCCAAGGAAGTATTGTGCTTACCATAGAGAGAACGGGCATTATACTTCTCAATGCAGAGAACTTAGGGATGCAATTGAAGAATTAATCAGACGGGATCGTTTGAGGGAATATGTGGCGCAACCTGAAAGTCATCATCCTCTGCAGGGAAATCAGCCAGTACAAGAACATCCTAATATACCTCAGCAACTTCCTCAACAACAACCACAGCGCCTGATTGATCAAGGTCACCAGCCCGCTGTGAGGACTATCTTTACTATTCATGGAGGACCGCACATCGCAGGGACATCCAACCGATCACAGGAGCGCTATGTGCGGGAGGCTGGTCGAGTCTTGTTGACAGGTCAAAGTGGAAGAGAAGGGCCATGTAAGAAGGCCAGAGTTGCTGGAGGTGGGATGTTGTTTAATGAAGATGACGCTCAAGGCTTGCATTGGCCCCATAATGACGCACTGGTCATCAGAGCAAGGATTGGCGGTGCTGAGGTAAGAAGGATAATGATGGATACAGGCAGTTCAGTAAATGTGATGTACAAGGGCTGTCTCGAGCACATGGGTTTAACAATTGGGCAGTTAACTCCATCCCCAGAACCTCTTTTTGGCTTCACTGGGGATGCAATTGTACCGCTGGGGCAGATTAAACTTCCCCTCGCCATAGGAGACGTGAACAGACAAGCTCTTGCAATGGCCGACTTCCTAGTTATTGATTGTCCATCGGCATACAATGCCATCCTCGAGAGACCAGCTATGAATGATCTTGATATAGCAATATCCACCCGAACACTCACCATTAAATTTCCCACTCCCAATGGAGTAGGGTGTGTTAGGGGCGAGCAAGAAGTGGCAAGGAAGTGCTATAAAAACGCTGTAAAGGCTGGGGTTAAAGGAAAAAATATCAGTATGGTGACCGAGGAGAAGAAACAACCTGCCAGTAGTACAGGAGTTAGTCAAGATCTGGATCCAAGAGAAGTGGATGAAGATCGAACGGCAGGCCCTGTAGAAGAATTGGAAGAAGTACAAGTTAGCGAGCAGGATACCAGACGGTGCCTGAAGATAGGGAGAGAGTTACCCTCAGACATCAGAGAGCAGCTCGTTCAGTTTCTAAAAGAAAATCTGGATGTCTTTGCGTGGACTCATGAGGATATGGTGGGGATCAGTCCCGAAGTAATGTCGCATAGGCTAAATATTGATCCCCTCCATAGGCCGGTTCGTCAAAAGAGGAGACCTATGACAGAAGAGCGATATGAGGCGCTCAGGGAAGAAGTGGAAAAACTGCTAGCAAATAAATTTATCAGGGAGGTTCACTACCCTGTGTGGGTAGCAAATCCTGTTCTGGTGAAAAAGAAAAACGGAAAATGGAGGACATGTATTGACTTCACCGATTTGAACAAGGCCTGTCCGAAAGACAGTTTTCCTTTGCCTCGGATCGATCAACGCGTTGACGGTACTGCTGGGCATCAGCTCCTTAGCTTCATGGACGCCTACTCAGGGTATAATCAGATCCCAATGGAACCGAGTGATGAGGAACACACGTCTTTCATTACTGATCGGGGACTTTATTGTTATAAGGTGATGCCATTCGGATTAAAGAATGCAGGAGCTACTTACCAACGGTTGGTGAACATGATGTTCGAACATCTCATCGGGGGGATAATGGAAGTGTATGTTGATGACATGTTGGTAAAGTCAAAACAGGCGTGTGGGCATGTGCAAGATTTAGGAGAGATGTTCCAAATCTTGCGTAAATTCCAAATGAAGTTAAATCCTATGAAATGTGCGTTTGGAGTTGCTTCGGGCAAGTTTTTGGGGTTCATGGTCAACAGCAGAGGGATTGAGGCAAACCCCGAAAAAGTCAGGGCTCTTATTGACTTAAAGTCGCCTACTAAGATCAAGGAAGTGCAGAGCTTGAACGGCCAAGTCGCTGCCCTGAGCAGGTTTATATCCAGGTCGACAGATAAATGCATTCCATTTTTTGATGCGTTGAAAAAGGCTAGGAACTTTCAATGGACTGCAGAATGTGAAGTAGCCTTTCGGCAACTAAAGGAATACATGGGCCGAGCTCCACTGTTATCCAAACCAGTAGAAGGGGAGAAACTGGTCGTTTATTTGGGTGTTTCCCAGCACGCTCTCAGTGGGGCCTTGGTTCGCGAGGAAGACGGAAGGCAGCTTCCTGTGTATTATGTAAGCAAAAGGTTGATTGATGCAGAAACCAGATACACACCTATGGAGAAGCTCGCATACAGCCTGGTGGTAGCTTCCAGGAAGCTTCGTCCTTATTTTCAAGCCCACGCAATTGAAATCCCGACCAAATATCCTCTGAAACAGGTTTTGCAAAAACCTGATGCCTCTGGTCGTTTGCTGAAATGGGCTATTGAGCTCGCCCAGTTTGAAATAGAATTTAAGCCTCGAACGGCGATCAAGGGGCAGGTATTGGCCGATTTTGTTGCTGAGTTCACGGGGTCAAGTAATGATGAGCCCGAGTCTTCTGAAGGTCCATTTTGGGAATTATATGTCGATGGTTCTTCCAGCGAGCAGAAAGCAGGGGCTGGAATAATGTTGATCAGCCCGGAAGGACACAAAATCTTGTCTGCTTTAAGATTCGAGTTCAAAGCCACTAATAATGAAGCTGAGTATGAAGCGTTGCTGGCAGGATTGCGACTGGCCTTAGAAGTGCGAGCAGAACGAATAAGGATTTACAGTGATTCCCAGCTTGTTGTAGGTCAAGTCCGGGGAAAATATCAGGCCAAAGGATCAAAAATGACCATTTATCTACAGAAAGTAAGGGAACTCTTGACAAAGTTTGAGAAATATGAGCTGCAGCATGTCCCTCGATCGCAAAATTCTCACGCGGATGCTTTGGCTCGTTTAGCCACTGCAAAACATGCAGATTTCATGGGAGTTGTGCCAATAGAGGTATTGCCCATTCCTAGCACTGAATCGCAAGATGAGATAATGGCAATTGTGGTAGCACAGGACTCCTGGATGAATCCTTTGGTAGAATATTTGCAAGATGGGAAGCTACCTGAAGGAAAGCTAGAATCTCGCCGCCTTCGGACGCGAGCTGCTCGGTACTGCATCTATGATGATAAATTATACAAGAGGGGATTCTCAGCTCCGTTGCTTAGGTGCATTGACGGTCTAGATTGTCAAGTCGTGCTAAATGAGATACATGCTGGGCATTGTGGTAATCACGCCGGGGGGCTATCGTTGGCCCAGAAAGCCCTCCGACAGGGGTACTATTGGCCAACTATGAAAAAAGATTCAATTGAAATGGTCAAGAGGTGTGACAAGTGTCAGAGATTTGCCAAGATACCTCGAGCCCCTCCAACTTTTTTGCAACAAATGATCAGTCCGTGGCCATTTGCCATATGGGGACTGGACCTGATTGGACCTCTTCCTACAGCCCGAGGAAGGTGTAGGCACGCTATTGTAGCAGTTGACTATTTCACAAAATGGGCAGAAGCAAAGGAGTTAGCTGAAATATCCACCACCAAGGTCGAAAAATTTGTTTGGGAAAATATTATCTGCAGGTTTGGAGTCCCCCAACAAATCGTAACAGATAATGGAACCCAGTTCAGTAGCGAACAGTTTCAAAGATTTTGCACGGATCTGGGAATTAAAAAGAGTTTCTCAGCGGTGGACCACCCTCAGGCCAATGGACAAGTAGAGGCCATTAATAAAATCATCAAGCAAAACCTGAAGACTAAGCTGGAAGCGAGAAAGGGGGCTTGGGTAGACGAGCTGCAAAAAGTGTTGTGGGCATACAGAACTACTGCTCGCAACACTACTGGGGAAACTCCCTTTTCATTGGTTTACGGCTCGGAGGCGATGATTCCAGCAGAATATGAAGTTGCCAGTCAGCGCCGAACAACATTCAACCCAGAAGATAATAGCAGTTTGCTTGTTGCTAGCCTGGACCTGGTGGAAGAGATGAGGGATGATGCTCAAATAAGGATTGCTGTCTATCAGAGGCGAGTGGCCAGATTTTACAATAGAAAAGTCCGTACCCGAAGGTTTAAGACGGGGGATTTAGTTCTGCGCCTTATTCTACCTGCTGCTCGGAAAGCTGGTGAGGGAACACTTGGTCCAAATTGGGAAGGGCCTTACATTGTGAAGGAAAGTTTGCAGAACGGAGCCTACCACTTGACTAGCATGGAAGGGGCGCTAGTTCCCAGAGCACGGAATGCTGAAAACCTGCGACCATATTTTATTTAATTGGTTTAAGTTTTTGTTTTAATTCGCTTCGATAATTTGTCAATTTTGTTTCAGTGCAGTAAAATCGAATCAGATTCTCCTTGAATGGCAATACTTGATCGTTTTTTGATGATCTACTCGCGTTTCGATTGAAGCAAATGCTCTGGAAGATGTGATTACCACCTGTGAGTAGCCGGGCTCTGGAAGGTGTAATCATTATCTGTGAGCTAAAAAAAAAAAAAAAAAAAAATATGTCCTGGAAGACCTTAGCATAACCTGTGAGTACAAGGACTCTGGAAGGGATGCTTATGGCCTGTGGACTTAGTAAACCTTGGAAGATCCATGTAACTTAAGAACGAATAGTATCTTGAAGGAACATTGGATCTGTAGGTTCAAACGAGCAGAGGTAAGGGGCCTCAAAAATGGGTAATTTCAGCATGACTAGCTGTCCCCACACTTACTCTGCTCGAACAAAATTTAAAAGCTGGGAGAAATTGGCCATTCAAGAAAGCTGGGAATTTGTTTTAATCAAGCAGAGGTAAGGGGCCTGAAAGGGTAATTTCAGCAAGTTGGCCGTCCCCACACCTACTCTGCTCAAATAAGTACTGGTCGAAAATCCAATTCACGAGTAAATAAAAATAACAAACATAAATACAAACAAGAAACGGTGAATAAAGATTTATTTAAAAATTGTTAAAAAATGTAATAAGTACAAAACAAAATATCATCGAACAGGAAAATTTTTCTGGTCGCTGTCATCAATATTGATTGGACGAGGAGAGCTGGGAGATTCTGAGCTGGGAATATCAGCAGAGGCAGCACCAGCAGAAGAAGCTGAAGGACCGGCTTTAAGTTTATCCTGCTGAGCGTACAGCTTTACTTCAGCCACGGCGTCTGGACCAAAGAACGAAACGTCCACATCTGGTCGCTTGAACCACAGATTATACAGGAATAAACTTCCTGTCCTCTCTTCTGCCTCTCGAACCGCGGCTTCGATACGTCCCTTCTCCGAAGCAATGTGTTCCTTGAGAGAAACTGTTTCCTGCCTCATTGCTTCCATAACAATCTTGGCCTCCGCGGCTTTATGCTTATGCGAGGACAGTTCTCCCTTCAGTTCCTTATTCTCAGTTTTCAACTTCTCCTCCGATTCCCGAGCAAAGTGGAGATCATGCGTCAATGTCTCGATCTTTTTATCCCTAAAGGCAATCTGTATTTCCTGCCTCTCCAAGGACTCCCGCTGTTCGTTCTTCTGATTGTTCAGTTTCTCAATTTCCTGCTCCAGCTCACGGTGTGCCTCCTGCGCTTTTTCCAGCTCTAGTTCATGATCATTTTGCAGTTTAGCCTTCTCTTCCTCCAGAGAATTGATGGTGGTTGCCATGGCGGCCTTCTCCTCGGGCCAGTCCCCAATCTCCCGCAAAAGCTTCATGTACGCCATGGACGCCTGAAACAAAGCATTTGTTAGTACAGAAAAAAAAAAAAAAAAAAAATGGAAAGAGATACTATAGCAGCAAAAAAGTAAAAACTTACAAGCGTACTGTGGAAGCCCAAATAGTTGATGAGCCGTTCGCCCGTTATTTCTTCCTTGTACAGGGCAGGCTTCCTCGCTCCCAGGAATTGGGGCGCGCGATCTAAAAGATCGCTGTAATATTCCCCGGCATCAAACTCCTGGGACTGCTCCTCAGCACCAGAACCGGCCGCGGCTGTTTTCTGGTGTTTATGAGGCGGTTCCGCAGTTTCTGAATCGGCGATCCCTTTGCTCTTGTCGACATTTTGAGTAGGGGCGGATGGGGAACTGCTGGGCGGAGCAGGCTGAGATATATCCCCTCGACGAGCACTCTTGTTCGAAGATTTCCTCGCCACTGATTTATGCCTCACCGAGCGAGCAGGAGAACCGACAGAACCCTGTTGAGGAGGCGATTCTGGAGAGACTTCAGCAGCAGGGGGAGAGCCTGAACCTCCGGCCGCTTGAACAGGCTCTTTGGGAGCAGAAGACTGAGCAGGAGCCTGGCTGGGTAAAGGCTGCTCGAAATGAAGCCTCACCATTTCCGGAACTGAAGTATTCGCTGGATGTGGAATTTCCTGTCCGGAAGCTTCGAAAGCAGAAGGAATTTCTTTCTCCTCGCGAGAGCCTAAATCAGAAGCGGGGTCCAATAATTCTTGGTCGGCAGGAGGAGCGAGACCATGAAATTGAAGCAGATGCTCGGAAGGTGTCTGATCGTCGGATGGTGTCTTTACATCCGAAAATTTATCTAACAGAGAGAGCTCCTGATCGGATAGAGGAATCTCGCCCCTAGAGACATCTGCACAAAGAAAAATGTTAGCAACGAGCAGAAATACAAGATAGAAAACTGAGACAAATATGCTTACTGGGCGAAAGGCAAAAAGAAAAATTCTTTAAATCCGACAATGATAAGCACGACGCGTAGAACCATCGTGACTTGTAATCTCCTACGTTGGATTTTCCAATCCCTTGAGGAAGGTTCACTTTGTAAGGAGATTTTCGGGCTGAAGTATAATAAAACTCATCCTTCTTATCAGCCTTCGGACCCGTAGTACTTCTAAACAAAAAGAGGTGATGGATCATCGCGGGGGTAGGAGGAGGAAGGTCGTTTTTAAGAAAGATAGAAGCCAAAGCGGTGAGATGAGCATAAGAGTTGGGGGTAAGTTGAAAAGGGGCTAAGTTAAGGTCGTTTAAAAGAGCGACCAGGTAAGGATGAACCGGAAACCTGAAACCGGCTTCTATGTGTTGATGACTAATGGCAAAGAAACCCTTGGGAGGAAAAGCTGCATGGTCAGAAGCCTTAGGCACCATAGCTCGGCAGCCCTTAGGTAAGGAGAAGCCCTCAGCGATGGTTTCAAGGTCGCTGAGGCCAAGGGAAGATTCATAATGAAAAAAGGGTGCGCGAGCAGAGGAGGAATGGTGTTCAGAAGGGACTGAAGTAGCCCCACCACCTTGAGAGGTAGCACTAAGATCCTCCTCGGAGGCAGCATCAGTGGATCCCACCTTATGACTGCGACGATTACGACCAGACATCTACAAAATCAACAGGGGTGTCAGGTCGCAGAAAGCAGACCAAAACTCAGTACATACGGATACGATACTCCTATGAACACAAGGGGGGCTATTGGGGCGAAAAGTTGGATGGGCAAGAGATATTACAAACAGACAGCAACTCAAAGCAACAATACGAGTATCTATTTTTTAAAAAAAAAAAAAAAAAAAAAAAAGAAATCATGCCATCAGATACGTAAATAGTAATCATGGAAGAAAGTAATCGCAGAAGAAAAGAATAGAAGTTACCTTGAAGATGGCGTTGACAAAGAACCTTGAGGATGTAGGAGAATGGTAGCAGACAAAAATGTCAGGGTTTGCAAAGGCAGAAGAGAGAAGACGAAAAGAGAACGACAAAGGGTAATATATAGCTGACGCTTCGGAATCCCAATCGGCAAGTCAAGACATTTCAATCGTCGCCAAAGTTTGGCAATAGGCGCAAAAAACCGAAAGAGCCATCATGAGCAACTATTGAAAAGACGCGCATTTAATACATGCAGTAATGAGCGCGACAGTTGAGTGACAAGTAGCTAACGCCTGGGGGACTAACACATGGCAAAAAGGAAGAGAAGCAATGGTTCACATCTCACTAAAAGTTTTCTGGGCGCAAGTCTGGGCGCAAGAACATTGTTTCCAGTACAAAAAGTGTACCAGAAACAAGGGGGCTTGTGTTATGGGTATTTTTTGGTGCAATAAGAAAAGGCCCAAAAATGGAGGCCCATTGTGACTTATTAA
The DNA here is from genome assembly GCA_022984855.1 of Dimocarpus longan. Lineage (NCBI taxonomy): Eukaryota > Viridiplantae > Streptophyta > Magnoliopsida > Sapindales > Sapindaceae > Dimocarpus > Dimocarpus longan. Next base: position 5,679,686 of record CM041026.1, read on the forward strand.
GAGCCAAGAAGACACTTGGTCAAATAGTCAAAGGAAAGTTAAAAGCACAAAGATAACCTGCTCGGACATTCCTACTGACTGGAGATATGTTCGTCTGCTCGGCGGCCAAAAGGATAAATAAGTCTGCTCGTTTGCTCGGAGATATCTGCTCGCTCAATTTGCTGTCTGATCGTTGAACAGGCGAAACACTTAAATTGACCAGTTGACCTTCTGGAAGAAGAATCAATCCGAGACCTTCTGGAAGAAGAATCAATCCGAAACAGGAAAGGAGTCGAATTACCTATTTGTATGCAAATCGAATCTCTACATTCTGGGAAATTGCTATATACGAGAGATAATCTCAGAAGATATTATCTTAATTAATGTATATTATTTTTTTCCTTATCTGTAAGATTCTCAAGCCTATTCTGATTATAACATCTCCATTATAAATAGGAGATATAATTTAGGGTAAAAGACAGAGTGAAATAAAAATACAATTACACCGAGAGAGGGTAATTGTCGTGGACGTAGGCCATCGTTTTTTGCCGAACCACGTAAAAGTCTTGTTGTGTCCTGTGTGTTTTGCTCCTATATTGTTTGCATTGTATGAGGTTTGTTGTGTCACAGGTATTGGGCTTGAAGAACAGGGTTGACCAAAAATAAGTGTCAACAATATCAAAATCCTATCAATATATAATTAATAACAAAAGAAAATATCATTAGATAGATTGTTACAGTAAAATAATATCACGAATTTATAATAAGGAAATTATATTATCTCTTACTATCAGAACCATATCAAGTATGTATATCTATTGTATTCATTTGTGCACTAATCACTTGGGCACTAGGAGTTGCTGATGATATGGTGGTCTTGCAGGTAGGTGCCGTAGTTGAACTTGTCATATACTCAGCAAACAAAGAAAATAATTTACTTCTAACATATGCCAACTTATGTGATCAATCAATAATATCATACAACTTATGAAACACTACCTTCCCAATTTTCATCTTATAACGAGGAAAAACACAATAGCAATTATCAAAATAATACAAAAATCAGTCCAATATTTATGCAACTTTTTGTATATTTTATTTGTCATTATTATCAAAAACTCATCCTCACTCTCCAAATGTTGCAGCAAAGTCAAATGCACCAAAAACACTTTAGGCATATACAAGTTCGAAGTGAGATAATTTGATCTAGAAAAAATGTTAGCTGTCTCATAAAAATAACGCAAAAATTTAGCAAATTTTCTTAACTCTATCTCACTCACTTGTAGAAGGACAATGCTTATAATTGCTATCGATCAACTCTAAAGTACATCAAGCACGTCGATAATAAAGAACAATATCTAGCATAAGATAAATTAAGTTCCACTTAGTAGGAATATCTTGTCGTACACCCTTCTTCATGTATAAATCAACTTGCTTGATACACTCTAAAAATTTTTACTTCCTAACTTGTGACCCTTTCACATATTTCACACTTTTATGAATTTTATGCACACCCATATCTATCTCTTTCAACCCATCCTCAACAATCAAATTAATAACATGGGCATAACAACAGATATGCATGAATTCTTTATAACAAACAAGTGTTTTACTAATATTCAATTGACCTTTTAAATTATTAATAAAGCACTTATTTGATGAAGCATTATCCAAAGTTATGGAAAAAAGCTTCTTGTCAATACCCCACTCAGATAACAATGACATAACTTTATCAGTTATAGAAACCTCACCATGCAGATGAGGCATAAAGCAAAAGCTCATCACTCTCTTATGTAAAACCTAATTGGAATCAATGAAATGTGCAGTAATACGCATGTAACCATCAATAACTATGGATATCCATAAATCTGAGGTTAGACAAATTTTACTAGAGATATATTGTAACATTTTTTTAAGGTTTTGTTTACCTTTATCAAACAAACTCAACACATTCACTTTCACATTATTCCTAGAGATCATATGGAAATCGTCAGTTAAAAACTCAACTATTCTTATAATTCCTTTTCATTCCACAAACTGGAAAGGAAAATGATGCAACACTAAAGTTTCAGCAATTAGTTACCTAAATTCTTCTTAACTCTTAGTCTTAGATTGACGAATGCCCATAGACCCAGGTTGAGTTTTCTCAATCACTATTTAACGTACATCACGTGACTTATACTTAGGAAAAGTAAAAGCCAAGTGTCGAATCATGTCACCTGTACCACTCGAGATTAGGCAGACATAGATTTGCCCACACCATTTGTATTTGCATCTTTTCTTTCTCTTTTTATCCTTCGATATCATTTCGAAGGACTATCACACATGTGAAGTACACTTTCTGTTAACGTATGAAATTAGCCAACCAAGTTCTTCCAGGCTCAACACTGCATAAACAGGAATTGAAACAAGTAATAACAGGTAGGGGTGGCAATTCGGGTTGACGGGTTGGGTTGGACACGACCCAAACACGACACGATAATTTTTGACACGACCCGAACACGACACGATAACTAAACGGGTTGGAATCCTTCAACACGAACACGACACGATTTGTAATGGGTTGACACGAACACGACCCGATTAACCCGTTTATTTACGGGTTGATTATCAACCCGTTAATGACCCGGTTATTCGACACGTTATCAACCCGTTTATCCGACACGTTATCAACCCGTTTAACCGACACGTTATCAACCCGTTTAATCGACGCGTTATCAACCCGTTTAACCGACACGATATCAACCCGTTTAACCGACACGATATCAACCCGTTTAACCGACACGTTATCAACCCGTTTGTGATCCATTTATTAATAGTTAATACATTTAAATTTTAATATAGATGTAATAATCCTTCAAAATTAAAATAAAAATACATAAGACCTAAAAAATACAATCATCCACAAATATAATCATCCACAAATACAATCTAAACCATAAAAATACAAATGTTCACAAAGATAATTATAAAAACATATTTGTAAATATAATCCTTCATATTTAAAAAAAAAAAAAAACACAACATAAAAAATTGATCTGCAAATTTAATCCTTTATAATAGAATAACACTTGATGTTGATTGCATCCACCAAACTAAACCTGCCAAAAGATAATAATTGAAAGTTAGCTAATTAGTAAATTATACATTTATACATGAAGAAAAAAAATATTTTAACAAATATTTTATCAAAACCAATAAAATTTTACCACTACATGGCAATTTGTGATGAGATAGATTCGATCGTGTGATTACTAGCACCAACAGTTTCAGTATCATCATTCATGTTCATAACATCTTCGGTAAGTTCATCCAATCCAAGATTTGGATTCTCTACAATAATTATAAATAAAAAAGAATTAGAATTATCCCATTAAAAAACAAAATAAAACTCATAATTATATAACACATGCAAATTACAATTAACACGTTTTAGTAAAATATTACCTTTGTCTCCATATATCCAATCTCGAGTGCAAACTATAGCTTCCACCACGTGTGGTTTAAGTGAACTCCGATATTGATCAAGAACTCAACCACCAACACTAAACGCCGATTCGGATGCCACCGTAGATACTGGGATGCTCAAAACATCACGAGCCATCATTGCGAGTTCAGGAAATCGAATTGCATTGGCTTTCCAGAAACTCAAAACATCAAAATCCAATGCATCTTGAAGATTTGGTTCATCCAAATACAATTGCAATTGTGTCTTTTTTGTGAAATCGCTATCGGAGGTATCTTTGGCAAACGATTCCCACTCCTATAAATATTTATTAATAAAAAACAATGTTAATATTATGCAAATAATACATATATATAACAAATCGAATTACATATATGAACGAACTTTAAAGTTAAACAACAATTACCTCCATAAGACAATCGGAGGTAGCTTGTGATGAAGAATTATTGATCAGGTTACAAGCACTACCGCTCGGATTAGATATCGAAGTACTTGAAGCATTTTTCACATACTCATCAAACAACAAATACAACTTACTTTGAACAGTTTCAAACTCAAATGAATCCTCCCCATAAACTTTCCTATAGGCAAAATCAACAAATTTCATCTTGTATCGAGGATCCAAAATCAATGCTATGGCCATAATTACACAAAAATCACCCCAGTATTTGTTAAACTTAGTGTACATTTGAGTGGCCATATTTCTCAAAAATAAATCATCACTTTCCAACTTTTGTTGTAATAACACATAAATTTTCAACACCTTCGGGAAATACAAATTTGAAGTTGGATACTTTGTTCCCGAAAAAATGCAAGTGACATCATAAAATACTTTCAAAAATAAAGCAATTTTCTCAACCTTTCCCCACTCACTTGATGAAGGACAATGTTTGAAATTACCATCACTCAACTCTAATGTACATAAAGCACGACGGTAATTAATAGCACTTTCAAGCATAAGATAAGTCGAATTCCATCTAGTTGGAACATCCTGTCTTAGCCCCATTTTACAATCCAAAGAAACTTGCTTTGCACATTCTAAAAACTTTTGTTTTCTCACTTGCGACCCCTTCACATACTTCACACACTCACGAATTTTATGAATCTCCTCATCTATTTCTTTCAAACCATCTTGAACAATCAAATTTAGAATATGAGCACAACATCGAATATGTAAAAAATCACCATGACATACAAGTGCCCCCTTTATGTTCAATTGATTTTTCAAAATATCAATAAATGATTTATTAGATGAAGCATTGTCCAAAGTGATTGAAAATATCCTATTTTGAATTCCCCACTCACATAACAATGTGTTAATCTTATGAGCTAAGGAAACTCCATCATGTGGTGGTGCCATAAAAGAAAAATTCAACACTTTCTTTTGTAAAACCCAATCTTTATCAAGAAAATGTGATGTGACACATAAATAACCATCAGTAGCTATAGATGTCCACAAATCACATGTCAAACTAATTCTACCAGGGGATTCTTCTAGCATATTCCTAATCTTTTGTTTTTCTTTGGCATACATTTTCAACACATCCGCCTTTGCGGTATTCCTAGAAACTAAAGTGAAATCTTTATCCAAATATTCAATTATTTTCCTAATCCACACCCACTCCACAAATTGAAAAGGCAAATCATGACAAACAATAGCCGCAGATATCATACCTCGAAATACTTCAGGATCTTTAGGCTTCGTAAGTGTCACACCATCTACACCAGCTTTGTTAATGAGCATTTGACTTATATCTTGATTTTTCCTCATCGGACAAGTCAAATCCATGTGACGTTTCATGTTGCCGGTACCATAGTTGCTTTCACAAATATAAATCTTGTTGCACAGCTTACACTTACTCCTAAGCTTTCCATCTTTACTTCGTGGTAACTTTATAAACACACTCCACACTTTTGATCTAAGCTTTCTATTGGGGCCACATTTGGTCACCACGACATTTTTCCCCTTTGACGTATCTTTGCTCTCTCTTTCGACATACTGATCTCCTTCCTCATCAAATCCTCTTCCATACTATTGGTTTCCCAATCGTCGATATTGACATCATTGGAATCCATAAATTAAAACTGCAAATGAAAAATTAAAAAAGGACATAAAAATCTGTATCAGTACGCAAAACTTAACCTAATTATCTTGGTATGCTCAAGATATGCGAAATTATTGTGAACTATTTATTGTGAACTAACTTATCAGTACAAGTAAACAAAGATTTTAAAGTAGAAAGCTGCAAATGTCTTACACTATGATTACCGTCAATTTAAATCGTCCTCTGCTGCAAGTTGTTTTCCAAATTTCTTTAATGCAAGAGAGTATATGGTTTTCCTTCTCACTGATGTTCCTTCAGCCACATTAAAAACTGCACACTAAACCAAACCAATATATCTTATGGTGATGAGCCTTAAAGCAATAGCCTTGCCCCAACAACACAAGACACAGCACATGTATAAGGATACGTTACAATTAAAATTAAATTACATAAATAAATAACCACCAAACATTTAACACTGTAATTTTTCAATTAAAATCATCAACACTCACCCTCATTTTCTAAAGCATAAACGCAAAGCCTGATAGTAATAATAAAAGCATGCAAAGGATGGTCATATAACTGTTTCGACATGACTGGCATTTAAGCTGAAAACAGATCTAGGAGATAAACAAAATGAAAACAGATGTAGGCAATCAAAAGCTGAAACAATCAGCTGAAGAGAAAGAGACAGCTACTTACAAGAGGCGACAGAGGCAGACAAACGGCGACAGGTCCGTGAACAGGTGCGATAGGTGACCGAAAGAGATCGACGTGGAAGGAGATGCGGCGGCGATAGATCTCGCTTAGTGACAGAAAGAGATCGGCGAAGTGACCGACATTGCAGATCGAAGGAGATGATGGATGGAAGGAGAACCGGCGCGGTGAAGGAGACCCGTGCCGTGGCCGCGACTGAAGGAGACTATGGGTGAGTCGGTGACAAAGGGGATGTGGCAGTTGGCACGACGACCAAAGGAGACAGGTGACAAAGGGGATGTGTGACCGGCGCGGTGACCAAATGACCGGCGTGGTCCGTGGAGGAAATGACCGGCACGGCCGTGTAATCGATAGAGCCGTGGAGGTGGAGCCGTGTAATGGACTGTGGGGGTGGGCTGGAAGAGGGGTGCGGCGGCTGCAATGTGTTACCAGTGAAAATATGGTTAGGGTTTGGATTTTGAAGGTTTATATATCTCTCATAAAAATTACAAGAATGCCCCTAAGATATTAAATTACATTTTTACCCTCCTTTAACGGGTCAACCCGTAACACGATTGACCCAACATGAACCCGACACGATAAGTTAACGGGTCAAACGGGTTGACCCGTTAATTTACCCAACCCGTTAACACTCAACCCTAACCCGTAATTATCGTATCGGTTTCGTGTCGACCCGTCGTGTCGGGTTCCAAATTGCCACCCCTAATAACAGGTGATGTGAGTAGCAAGAGTAGAGATGGTAAAGGTAGAATGCAAGACAAGAAGGTGTTGAAGTGGTTCGGCCAACTTAGCCTACATCCACTGTTTGTTCACTAGGTATTTCGACAGGGTAACAGCCAGTTTTTCACTAAGTGTTTCACTCTTATATTACAGAGAACAGCTTCCCCTATTTATAGAATGAGAAGTGTTACAGCGACGTATAATATGTTAAACTAGAATGATTACTGTAGTTAATGAATCTGACTTCTATTTAATGCAGTCGGATTATATTAAATGTAAGGGACAGATGGAAGATTTGTCTGACTAAACCACGTGGATTAGGTGTGGTTATCTGTGATTTGAACAGTAATTTCTGATAAGTTTGGCGTGCAAGGCAAGTTAAGTGATGTGCTGGCAGCATGTGGAGCGTAGTGAGGGTTTTGAACGAGCTGCGATATGAAGAGATGGGGTGCATCGCTTAGTAGCTTCAGCTTCTCGGACTAGCTTAGTTTGATTATGAGCGAGCTCACCTTAGCGACGTGGGCAGCCCGGATTTCGCACTTCGCCAAGCGCTATCATTCATGTTCATGTATTTTGCTGAGGTCTTACCGTGCTCAAGATATTAGGATGATGCTGTTCGCCGTAGGCTACCTTACAGGACTTCGCCGATTCCCTTTGGTGAATGAGTGGTGAGCAAGTGAAACCTGGGTTTGGCCCAAATAGGCCACTCGGTCGAACTTCGTTTGGGCCACGTAGTCATTATAGAAAATACCCATAACATAAGTCCCCCAGTTCTTAGGGCGTGCTGCGGACTGAGAACTCCGAGTTGGACTGGGGGAAGTGGAAGAGGCGGGAACCGTTATTCTTTATTTTTCAAATCTGTCTTATTTGCTACGTGGCAGCTACCCAGGGGATATGAAGAGACGTGTCTCGTGCAAAGTGTGCATTTAATGCACGTTTTTCAACCGCCGGCATCATGATAACAATCCCTGACATCGCGCAGTGCCGTTAGATCTGGGACGGTTACAAGATCCAACAGTTGGGGGTGTTTCAGGGAATGAAATAAAGATAGTGACTATTGAGGTCCCGTTCTTTCTTTACCCTTTTCTTCTTGAAGTACAGCCATTGACGCAGAGAGAATTTACAGTTTCCCATCGCCGTCGTGACTTCCAACCTCACCTCTCACCGGTACCCGGTCTTCCGTTATCTTGGGTCATTTCAGTTCTTCCTGTTTCACACTATTCAAGTAAGTTACGTTGAACTCGTTCTTCTTTTGCTTTAATGTTTGGGTAGGTATAGGTGTCTGGAATTTGCTTGAACTCTAGGCTGGTCGTCGAGTTCTTGATAAGTTGATGATAATCTGGACATCAAATAGAGCACTGATCAGTCTTTGATCTTTGTAAATGTTTTTGGAAGATTTGTTAGTTGTTTGTCCTAGGTTTTAGGAAATATTTTGAGTTACACAAAAAGGTAGCTCGGAGGCCGCCATGTAATGGCCAGAGTTGACTGTTTATAGCTTTGTGTAGTGTCTGCGGCCTGGCTATCATAGGACGAATCATAGGAATGTATGCTTTGGTAGTAGGGGTTAGTTGACAAGCTTGTAGAACGAGTCTGCGTACTGCGGACTGACTGTTTCTTGTCTTCTTTTGTAGATGGCTTCAGGTCGCAGACGTCAACATATAGTAGGAGAGGGGGATTTCTCTGGCTCTGAAGAGCAAATAGGCCAGGAACGGACTCCTCAGGAATCAGGTCCACAGCTCAGGGAGGATATCTCAAGTTTTTATCCTCCTTGGGACCCCACCCCTTTGGCCCAGGCTTCGACTTTGGCCGAACGAGCTGCTGCAGAGAGAGCGGCGAGGGAGATGTTCAAGCGTCATCCTTCTAAAGTGACCACCATAGACCTCATGGGGATAGTGCTTGAATTTCACCTTCCCAGAGGATGTCGTATCTTATCGGCCTCAGAGGAAGGTCATGTAGCCTACCCCCCTGATGGTTTCATAACTGTGAGTACGCAGCATCTCGAAGCGGGACTTAGATTTCCAGTTCACTCTTATCTAATCGAAATTATTAACGAACTGGGCTTAGCCCCCTTTCAATTGACCCCGAACACATACAACCAAATCACCTCGCTGGCCATTCTGTTTAAGAAAAATGGCTTTCCTTTTCCTAGCCCAAGCATAATTAAACACTTACTAACCTTTAAAGGGACTAGCGTGGGCCAGCCAAGGGACGGGTACTACTATTCCTCACCTCGTTCAACCCGTCATAAAACGATACTGCCCAAAGGGCAAGCAAAGGGGAAATCTAATGTAGGAGATTACAAAACACAGTGGTTTTATATTTCTTGCCCTTCACTTGTTACTTTGCAATATTTCACCTTCCGAGCTGAACCAGGTATAAGATCGTGCGCACTACTGTAGATACTGAGTGATTTTGGGTGTTCTAATCTTTTGGTTTTTCATGCAGATTTAAAGGCCAAGAAGGTTGACTTGACATCGGAAGAGGAAGCTCAGTTAGATCTTCTTCTGATAAGGAAAACGGAGGAGGACGACGTCAAACTGACAACTGAGCTACTTCAGACTTATAAGCTCGCACCGCCATCCGATAGTGCCCTTGTCAGAAGCAAACACGTGGGAGCTCAAGGAATTGACGAAGTAGGGTCCGTTTTCACTGCTGAGGATATCAGTGAAAGTTCTAGTTCTCCAGAAAGGTCGACCCCTCCCAGCGAAGTGGAAGTACAAGTGATTTCTAAGGACACAACAGAGGTAGTGGAGCCCTGAGGCACAACAGAGATGACGGAGCCTAGAGGGAAGCTGAGTTTGCTACCGCTTCCGAAAAAGAAGGCCAAGCCTGGGAGTTCGACGGCAGCCACTTCTGCAGTTCCAGGCTCTTCCTCAGTAATGGCAAAGGAGGTACCGGATTTGAGCACGGCGGAATCTCCTGTTATCGTTGTTCCTGTAGAGCCTCCGACTTCCACTGTACCAGAGGCAAGTGCACAAGAGGTTAGTGCTAGTGTTCCTCATCCGAGCTCCCAAAGTCCAAAGGATACAACTGCTGCCAAAGGCAAGAAGGTAGGGATGAAGAGGAAAGAGGCTGGAGAGGCCAGTAAACTCCCTCCTGCAAAGAAAACGTCAAAAGATAAGGGCAAGCAGGTCGCTGAGCAGCCCCCCAAGTCAAGGCCAAAAGTTCCTGTCGATCTGGCTCCTGGAGTTTTTCCTAGAGGGGTCTATCTGGACTTCGCTAATGAACAGGCTCCCTCTCTCGTGGGCCAATCAGCTGAGAGGCTTGAGGAGGAGGACTTTACTGGAGCCAGACTACTTTCATGGGGACTTCGCCAGTCAATCAGGGTAAGACAACAATTGTCATTCCTTTTTCATATGATGGTTTATAGCCATGTATATTTTTTTTGCAGACTACTATGGCGCTTATGAAGGCCGTGGATGAGGAAGGCTATGCAGAGGATAAATACAACAGGCTACAGGCCGCCAACAAGAAGCTAAAGGAGGCATCCAAGAAAAAGGATGAGGAGCTTCTTTCCCTGAAGGGGGAGCTTACGAAAGCTCAAGAGGCCGCAGAGAAGGCCGAGCAGGTGGCGAAAGCATCTCAAGAGGCGATGGCTAAGGCCGATCAGGCAACGAAGAAGGCTAATGATATAGCCACAGCGCTTCAGGCGAAGTTGGATGTTGCTGACGCTGCTAAACGCGCTCTTGAGACAACTCATGCAAGAGAGAAAGAACTTCATGAATCGGCCTCTTCCAAATTGCATTCTCAGCTCAAAAATATCCAAGATACACTGGGAGAGAGGGAGAAGGAAATAGAGGCTGCTTCTCAGGAGATAATTAAACTGAAAGAGCAGCTCGCCGTATCGGAGGCTCGTGTGGAGGAAATCAGGATGGAGACGGAGACAAGGATACTATACACTCTGTGGAACACCTATCCCACCCTTGATTACTCCATTTTTGGTGAAGGCGAAGTCAGAGAGGTTCAGCAGTTCGCTGAGTATGCAGCAGAGGAACAAGCTGAGGCGCAAGCCCAAGCATCAGGGGCAACACCTGAGAGAAGTGTTCAAGATCCTCCTGCTATGGGTACGACAGAAGTAGCGCCCTCTTCGTCCACTCCTCAAGACCCTACAACATAACTTCCATTCTTTCGTATGCATGTAATTGTTTGTAGTTGAGTTTTTGTAATTAAACAATGATTGCTTTGTTGACCTCACTTATGAGGAGATTGCTTACTTTAGGCACGTTATGGCAAATGAATTTCACTTTTACTTCTCTATATCTTAAGTTAAATACTGAAAGAATACTAGTTTATATATCTTAAGCAATATTATTTGCCTTGTGAAAAGAAACTCAAAGTAACAAAATGAAGATTACGAGAAACCCGAGCTAAGAGGAATAAATAAGTATGAGGCTACTCACGCGTGTAAGCATTAACACCGTCATATTAACAGTTATTCTTTCTGTACGCAACATGGTGATTCTGACTAAAATTCAACGAAGCGAATGTGCGTGATTTGTCAACCAAGGTTGATGATGTGAGTATACTTGGTTTGCCAGTGGGATTCGGCGAAGTGAGCCCACGCGGCCTGTCAACAACAGCTGACGATGTGAGCACACGTGGCCTGCCAATGAGGTTTGGCAAAGTGAACATACGTGGCTTGTCAACAACAGTTGACGATATGAGCACACGCGGCCTGCCAATAAGGTTTGGCGAAGTGAGCACACGTGGCCTGTCAACAACAGTTGACGATGTGAGCACACGCGGCCTGCCAATAAGGTTTGGCGAAGTGAGCACACGTGGCCTGTCAACAACAGTTGACGATGTGAGCACACGCGGCCTGCCAATAAGGTTTGGCGAAGTGAGCACACGTGGCCTGTCAACAACAGTTGACGATGTGAGCACACGCGGCCTACCAATCTTCTTAACCACGAAGTATGTGCAGGATTGGTTATGATACCAATAGTTGGCCCTTAACCCTTGTAGTTTAATTTCAATCAGTAGTCAGCGATGTGTCATTCTTAATGCCGTAGTTAGGAATGGTCAATGAATAAGATCTGTAAACGACAATCATAGACAACGAGTCAATCATGGATAATCATGCTTTTATTTATGTGCAAATATATGTACAAAAAGTGACGAGACTATTGGAAGTATGGTCTAAGATGCTCAGCGTTCCAAGCTCGCGTTAGTACATCCTCTTCTATCGTCTTTAGGTGGTACGCCCCATTTTCCAGGCTTTCTTGAATGATGTATGGTCCTTCCCAGTTCGGACCTAGCGTTCCCTCACTACGTTGACGGGCTCCGGGGAGGATAAGACGGAGTACGAGGTCGCCAGGGTTATGTTTTCGGATATGGACTTTTTTGTTGTAGTATTTGGCCACCTTTTGTCGATAGATGGCAGCTTTCATGTTGGCAGTCTCTCTTAGTTCTTCAAGGAGGTCAAGGTTCGTAGTGAGGAGCTGATCATTATCTGCTGGAGCGAAGTTCGTTCGTCGGTGACTAGTAACGTCAAGCTCGACAATAATCATAGCTTCAGAGCCATAGACTAAAGAGAAAGGGGTCTCTCCTGTGGTGCTCCGGGCTGTTGTTCTATAGGCCCATAACACTTGCTGTAATTCATCCACCCAGGCTTCTTTCCGATCTTCTAGCTTGGTCTTCAATATGTGCTTGATTATCTTGTTGACAGCCTTTACTTGACCATTTGCCTGAGGGTGATCGACTGCAGAGAAACTTTTCTTGATACCCAGATCGTTGCAAAAGCTAAAGAATTTTTCACTGCTGAATTGAGTGCCGTTGTCGGTCACCAGTTGTTGAGGAATTCCAAACCTACAAATAATGTTGTTCCATACAAATTGCTCTACCTTGGTAGTGGAGATTTGGGATAGTTCCTTTGCTTCAGCCCATTTGGTGAAGTAATCTATAGCTACAATGGCGTGCTTACAGCTGCCTCGTCCTGTAGGGAGTGGCCTTATTAAATCCATGCCCCAGATTGCAAAGGGCCACGGGCTGACCATCTGGTGTAAATAAGCGGGTGGAGCTCGTGGAACCTTAGCAAACATTTGGCAAACATCGCAGGCCTTTACCAGGTTGAGACCGTCCTGCTTCATAGTAGGCCAGTAGTATCCCTGCCTTAGGGTTTTTTGAGCTAGGGAGATTCCCCCAGCATGATTTCCACAGTGACCTGCATGAATTTCAGTTAAGATACTGGTACAACCTGGTTCATCGACACACCTTAACAAAGGGGCGGAGAATCCCTTTTTGTAGAGCACATCGTTGCAGAGGCAGTATCTAGCAGCTCGTGTTCGTAGGCGGCGTGCTTCTAGTTTGTCACTAGGCAATTTCCCTTCTTGCAAGTAGCTAATCAGCGGACTCATCCAGGAATCAACAGCCACTGTCAGCGTTATGACGTCTTCGGGAGAATCAGTACTGGGCTTGGGCAGATATTCTATTGGTATTTCTCCAGAGAAATTCACGTCCTACACCGTCGCCAGGCTGGCTAATGCATCGGCATAAGAATTCTGAGCTCGTGGGATCTGGTTTACTTCATGTTTGTCAAATCATCTCAATAACTCTTGTACCTTCTGCAAGTAGACCGCCATTTTTGTCCCTCGGGCCTGGTATTCTCCTTGTATTTGACATACCACCAGCTGAGAATCATTAAAGATTCTAAGCTGCTTGACAGACAGCTCGCTTGCTAAACGGAGTCCCACCAGTAAGGCTTCGTACTCAGCTTCATTGTTGGTGGCTTTAAATCCAAACCGAAGGGCGTAAAGAATTTTCTGTCCGTCCGGGCTGACTAATAACATACCGGCTCCGGCCCTGTGGTCATTGGAGGAACCGTCCACATACAATTCCCAATAAGGACCCTCCGAGGTCCCGACCTCAGATTCATCACTAGGCCCTGTAAACTCGACGACGAAGTCAGCTAGTATTTGCCCTTTGATTGCAGACCGTGCCTTGTACTCGATGTCGAACTGAGCCAGCTCAATGGCCCATTTAAGCAGGCAGCCTGAAGTCTCTGGCCTTTGCAGAATTTGGCCTATAGGATATTTGGTGAGGACGGCAATTGTATGGGCCTGGAAATACGGACGCAGCTTCCGAGATGCTACCACCAGACAGTAGGCTAATTTTTCCATGGGAGTATACCTTGTTTCAGCGTCGACCAGCTTTTTGCTGATATAGTATACTGGGTGCTGAACACCCTCCTCTTCCTGCACTAGAGCAGCACTCAAGGCATGTGGAGAGATCCCCAAATAGAGTAGTAAGGTCACCCCTTCTTTTAGTTTTGCCAGGAGTGGAGCTCGCCCCAGGTATTCTTTCAATCGTTGAAACGCCTTTTTGCATTCCTCATTCCATTCAAAGGTTTTTGTTTGTTTCAGCACGTTGAGGAAATGAATGCACTTATCGGTAGCCTTGGAAATAAATCGGTTGAGAGCTGCGACTTGGCCATTCAGACTTTGTACTTTTTTTTTACTAGCTGGAGGTTTCATGTCTAACAAAGCTTGTATCTTCTCGGAGTTGGCTTCGATGCCTCTATTGTTCACCAGGAACCCCAGGAATTTACCCGACGCTACTCCGAAAGCACACTTCAACGGGTTAAGTTTCATCTTGTAGGTTCTCAACACCTGAAAGGTCTGTTCTAGGTCGCGCACATGGTCAATAGCTTGAGTAGATTTTACCAGTATGTCATCAACATAAACCTCCATGCTCCTCCCAATGAGGTCTGCAAACATCATGTTTACTAACTTTTGGTAGGTTGTCCCTGCATTTTTTAGTCCGAATGGCATAACCTTATAACAGAACCAGTGTTCTAAAACTCGCTGCTCGGACCTGACTCGGCGAGGCAGCGAGCTGGGAGTACTCGGCAACTCGACGAGTACTCGGGGAGTACTCGATTTGACCATCGGTCAACGGTCAAACCGTTGACCCATGGTCAAACCAGGTCAAACTTCTAAATTGATGAATATATAACAACCTCATCATCAAATATAGCTTTTAGCATAAAAAATTTTATACAACAACCATCAATTATCAAACAATATATTGCTTCTAAATTGATAATATAACATAAATCACACGATATATTTCCAATCATATTCAGCCAATCTCATTTCCATCAATTATCAAACAATCTATTGCTTCTAAATTGATAACATAACATAAATCACACAATATATTTCCGATCAATATATTTCCAATCATATTCAACCAATCTAATTTCCATCAATGCAACAAATAAATCACAAATCTATCAATCATCAATCCTAAACAAAATGAAGCGGCGAATCTGTGAAAATAAAAAACAGAATGAAAAAACAAAAAAAAAAAATTGAAAACAAACAAAATCACAGGACTTACAGCGACGGCAAGTCGGCGACTGCAGTAGGAGGAGCGACGGACGACACCGGCAGCAGAAGTCGCACCCCACTCGGAGTCGGTGAATGCGGCAGCAACGCAGCAAGACAGCAGACGTCGCACACATTGTATCAACGAACGACCAGCGACGGCGAGTCGGCGACTGCAGTAGGAGGAGCGACGGACGACACCGGTAGCAGAAGTCGCACCCCACTCGGCGTCGGCGAAAGCGACAGCAACGCAGCACGGCAGCAGACGTCGCACACGTTGGATCGACGAACGACAATGGCAGTAACGCAGCAGAAGATATGCACCCAATACTCCAACCGGCGGCAGCAAAACTCAAAGGCAGCACGGCAGACAGAAGCAACAGCGGGTTGAACGGAGAAGCAGAGCAGAACGCAGAAGCAGAATTTCAGTCTTCAGATCTGAGCTTTCGCTCAGATCTGAAATACTACGCCAAAACGGCGTCGTTTTGGCAAAAAAAAAATTTAAAAAAACGGCCGACTCGGCCGATCTGAGCTGGGCCGAGTTGGGCCTGAGTCTGGCCGATTTTCAACAGTATCCGAGTCGAACCCCCCGATCTGGAGGTTCTCGGCTCGGCACCCGGCCGAGCGGCGAGTACTCAGCGAGTACTCGGTCTACTCGGCCGAGTTTTTAAACAATGAACAGAACAGACCACGGTCAGTAATAAACGACGTGTGCTCTTCATCTGCAGAATTCATTGAGATCTGATTATAACCGGAGTATGCGTCCATAAAGCTGAGCAGCTCGTGACCAGCAGTAGCATCAATAAGCTGATCAATTCTTGGTAATGAAAAGTTATCTTTTGGGCAAACTTTGTTGAGGTTGGTAAAATCAATACAAGTCCTCCATTTACCATTCTTCTTCTTTACGAGCACAGGATTGGCAACCCAAGAAGGGTAATGAGCAATTCCGATAAAGTTATTAGCCAGGAGTTTCTCCACTTCATCTTTTAAGGTTTCGTATCTCTCCTACGTCATCGGCCTCCTCTTTTGACGAACTGGCCTACTATGGGGGATGATATTTAACCTGTGAGACATCATCTCTGGGCTGATTCCCACCATATCTTCATGATTCCAGGCGAAGACGTCAAGGTTGGCTTTTAGAAAAATGACTAGTCCAACCTTCACTTCGGGGCTTAGCCTGGTTCCCAGCTTTAAACATCTCTCGGGGTCAGTTTCGCTGACTGGTATATCCTCCAGTTCCTCTACAGGGCCTGTAGTTTTATCAGCATCTACTTCGCGAGGAACTAGGTCATGAGCCACCCCGATTTCTGTCATCATACGCATTTCACCACCAGATACTACATTGATCTTCATGGCTTCTTGGGTGCCCAATTTTACAGCCTTTTCGTAGCATTGGCGAGCTACGCGCTGGTCAGCTCACACACATCTGACGCCATTGGGGGTAGGAAACTTTACTGTAAGAGTCTTGGTGGATATGATCATGTCTAATTCGTTCATGGCTGGCCTTCCGAGCACTACGTTGTAGGCAGAGGGCGAATTAACAATGAGAAAATTAGTAAGCACGGTAGATTGACATTGGACATCGCCCAGAGTCAAAGGTAGTTTGATCTGCCCCATAGGAATAACTGCATCTCCAGTAAATCCATACAACGGCTCTGGAGAGGGCTGAAACTGTTCATCTCCGACTCCCATCTGATCATAGCATCCTTTGTACATTACATTCACCGAACTCCCGGTGTCTATCATTATACGCCTAACTTCAACGTTCCCAATCCGAGCTAGGATTACTAAAGCATCGTTGTGAGGCCAACAAACGTTTTGGGCATCATCTTATGTAAACACAATGTCTATTGGGGCTGTTTTAGTGCGCTTGGCAAGTCTTTCAGCTCCTCCAGGACCTGCAATTTGTATATGATTGGCTTCGCGCACATAACGCTGATGAGATCTATTAGATGTACCTGCGATGTGAGGTCCTCCGTGGATAGTGAAGATTGTTCTTACCTCCTGACTTCGTTCTTGTTCAACATTTTGCCTGCCAGATTTGAGAGGTGAACGCTGCTAAGACCTCTGATTCTGAGGTCGCTGGTTCGTTGGTTGGACTACATAATCATGAAGACGCCCATTCCTGATCATTTCCTCGATGGCATCTTTTAGTGTCCGGCACTCCAAGGTGAAGTGTCCTGCTTCATTGTGATAGGCGCAGTACTTATTTTTATTTCTGAATCGGTTGGGCACGTTTGTGGGAGCGGGCTTCCCGAAGTCTTCTCTATCTCTTTCAGCAGTGAAGATTCTGCCCACAGAGTCAGATAAGAAGGCATAATGCTCATACCGGCCTGTGAGGGGAGGTCGCTCAGACTTCCTGTCGGATCTGCGCCCAGGGTCACTTCGAGCCTTTTTTGCAATTTGGTGGGTACTTTTTTGCCCATTGTTACCATGCTTCTCATTACTTCTTTTCTTGTTTGGTTGATTAGAACTGCCAGCCTTATCCTTCTGGTCAGCTGACTTCTTGGACCTAAAGGCCTCTTCCCAGCGAATCTCCTTCTCGGCTTGTTCATAAAAAGCACCCAAAGTCTTCACAGGAGATTTGTAGATGGTTTCATATAATTTCCATTCTTTCCGTAATCCTGACGAGATGGCATTCAGGATCCCTTCTTCAGTTGGACTGTCAACCTTGTTCACTTCACGCTTGAATCTGTCAATATAATCCTTCAAGGACTCCTCGCGGCGTTGGAAAATGGTGGCCAAATGACAAGGAGGCACCAACTGCCTTTTCAACGTTTTATACTGATTCAAGAACAGCTGCTGACATTCTTCCCAACTACGAATGCTGCGATGTGGGAGGTTCTTGAACCATAGTCGAGGAATATTTCCAAGCGTTGCAGGGAAGGCACGGCATTTCACCAGCGAACTGGTAGTTTACAAATCCATGCGAACATTGAAGGCATCAAGATGTTCATGAGGGTCAGAATCGCCATTGTACTGAGAGATGTTGGGGATTTTGAATCTAGGAGGAATAGGATCTGCTTCGACTTCGACAGAAAACAGAGTCCATTCTCCTACTGGGATTCTTTGCTCTTGAACTCCCGGCCTTGCTTCCAGTTGTTGCATTCTTTTGAGAAGATACTGGATAACAGACCCTTGCACAGAAGGCTATCTAGTAAGGGACCGCCTATTCAATCTGCTTTCCCTATTATGAGGATATTGATCGCTTTCTTCATGCCTCCTATTTCTCTGATCAGGGGAACGACGGTCGGGCTCCCGTCTCCAATGTGACCGGTTTGGAGCTTCTCTGCGAGAGCTTTGACGATGTGGGTGCTCATTCTCATTTCTCCGAGCTGACACTCGGGCTGCGCCATGGCTCACCTCGACCCTCCGGTGTCCACCATGATCCACCCTTACATGCAAGTCTGAAGGTTGGGCTTCATTTTCATTTTCACGAGCTCGTCGGGTCCGAGCTACCGAGCGTACATTGGATGACAAGTTAGACCCCTGGAAAGGTGGAACCTCCTTGGTTACCTTTCTTCTTTCAATCGCAGGGGCGTCATCCGGCCTGCGAGGACCTCGAGCTTGAGCCTCAGTCAATGCTCTCACGGCTTCAGCTAACTGTTGAACGGTGCCTTCCAACCTTTCCTGTCGCTGTAAAATTTGTATAGAATTCCCCCCTTGAGCTGTTTTGTCCATATGCACGCGAGAAGGACCTACACCCAGCGTTACTGGTACTTCGCCTCGCCTGTGGTGCGACCCTTCTGTTCTTTCAATAACCACGTCTGAGCTTCTGGTGATTCTACCTTTTGCCATGATCTTGATGAAGGAAAGATGCAGATGAGCCCCTCCTTCTAGCGCCAAAATGTTGACGTATGAAATTAGTCAACCAAATTCTTCCAGGCTCAACACTGCATAAACAGGAATTGAAACAAGTAATAACAGGTGATGTGAGTAGCAAGAGTAGAGATGGTAAAGGCAGAATGCAAGACAAGAAGGTGTTGAAGTGGTTCGGCCAACTTAGCCTACATCCACTGTTTGTTCACTAGGTATTTGGACAGGGTAACAGCCAGTTTTTCACTAAGTGTTTCACTCTTACATTACAGAGAACAGCTTCCCCTATTTATAGAAGGAGAAGTGTTACAGCGACGTATAATATGTTAAACTAGAATGATTACTGTAGTTAATGAATCTGACTTCCATTTAATGCAGCCGGATTATATTAAATGCAAGGGACAGGTGGAAGATTTGTCTGACTAAACCACGTGGATTAGGTGTGGTTATCTGTGATTTGAACAGTAATTTCTGACAAGTTTGGCGTGCAAGGCAAGTTAAGTGATGTGCTGGCAGCATGTGGAGCGTAGTGAGGGTTTTGAACGAGCTGCAATCTGAAGAGATGGGGTGCATCGCTTAGTAGCTTCAGCTTCTCGGACTAGCTTAGTTTGATTACGAGCGAGCTCACCTTAGCGACGTGGGCAGCCCGGACTTCGCACTTCGCCAAGCGCTATCCTTCATGTTCATGTATTTTGCTGAGGTCTTACCGTGCTCAAGATATTAGGATGATGTTGTTCGCTGTAGGCTGCCTTACAGGACTTCGCCGATTCCCTTTGGTGAATGAGTGGTGAGCGAGTGAAACCTGGGTTTGACCCAAATAGGCCACTCGGTCGGACTTCGTTTGGGCCACGTAGTCATTACAGAAAATACCCATAACACTTTCTTTTTCGAGTGGCTTTACTTTGTTTTAACTTGCTTGAACTTCTCACATTTTTAGCTTCATCTTCAACCTCATCTTCGAGATCGATGCAATCGTTTTCGAAGTCAACACTTAGATCCATATTTGAGAATCAATTGACCATGAAAACATATTATATTACACTTGAAATATGTATGAAATGCATTATCATAACATATATATATATAATTACATAACATTTATAATGCGAAAAAGTTGTAAGAATCGAAATACTAATTCAAATTAAATAAACATATATAATTATGAACATAAAAAACTTGACTTGATGGAGCTCGAACATATTAAAACCCTCTTTCAACAATTATGTTATACAAAAAACTAAAGAAAACTAACAAAAAAAAAATGAAAACAATAATTGAAATACAGAAAACACAAATGAAAATGAAAGAGAATGACATCTGAAGCTGGTCAAGTGTCTCAAGACTGTTTTGGGAGATGGAGATGGTTTTCTAACAAAGTCGGTTGTCGATCCAATATGATCTAGTGGTGGAAATGGTGGATCTGGTAACGGAGATGATGGATATAGCAGGGGAGCCACAGAGAAGGGTGATGACAATGAGGGAAAAGAGGAGAATAGGTGGCAACCCTAAGGAAAAAAGAAAGAACGAGTGGCGACCATGAGGAAGAAGGGGTGGTGATCGTTAGGGAGAAAAGGGGATTCGGTGGAATGGGTGGTGTGATGTGGGTGTAGCTGTCGAAAATGAAATTGAAAGGGGTTAGGTTTAGGTTTGGTCAAATGTGTGTATATATAAATGCATAATTACACACTAATCTTTATAATATGTTAAATTATAATTTTATCTTTAATGTATTCGTATCAACCCGCGTTTCATTTAAACAAACTCAATTCGATTCATTTAATAAACAGGTTAAGCGGATTAACACAATTACTATACGAATTCATTTAATTTAAACTCATACCTATTTATTTTTCATGAAATTCATGTTGACCCATCGTGTCGTGACCCATATTATCATCCCTATGTTAAACGCTAATTGGAAGTCAAGTGTCAAGCCTTTAGGGCACCTAGGCGGTTTATCGACGATCAATGTTGAACGTTGGTTAGCTTGAAAAAAAAAATTTAAAAAGTCTATTTGGAAAATATTCAAACGAAATAAGGTTCGAGGATCCAACAATCTAAAGCCTTTCCACCATCAAAACTATAAAACCACACAATGGAAAAAAGAAGATGGTGATGATGAAGATGAAGTTGAAGGCGGCGGAGTCCAACGAGGATGGCGATATGGTAGAGTAAGAAGAAAGAGAACAAGAAACGGAAGGTTTCATACTTCTTTGACGATGGAAAGAAAGTATAAGAGAGGAGTTAGACATGTTCTGAGTTAGGTAAGCTATCAATTTGAAGAAGACAAAGAAGAAAAATAAGAAAAATGTGAAAGTTGTCAATTCAAAGAATGACGGGGATGACAAAGAGAAGGATGAGCAACCAAATATGTTGTTATAGTTTCAAATATCGGAGCCATTGAGAGTGAAGCCGAAGTCGAAGGGGATCCTGTCATTGTTTTCAAGATGGTAGCCCAAAACCTTTCAATTAAGGGGTTTAGAGCTGCCAACGGTTGTCGAATCCAATTTTTAGCGTGCACACACAAAACATATCCGAATATGTTGTTACGATTTCAAATATCAGAGCCATTGAGAGTGAAGCTGAAGCCAAAGGGAATTGTGTCATTTTTTTTAGGGAGGTGGCCCAAAACCTCTCGATTAGGGGGTTTAGTGTAACACTCTGAATTTTCTCTATTTAAGAAAAAAACAAAAATATATAGTGATTTTTCGAATGAATAATATTTCGAAATGAATAATATTTTTCAGATAAATAGTGATTTTTGAATTAATAGTAATGAATGAATAGAGATTTTTGATAAACGGATCCCGAAAATCATTAAAAGTAAAATTTTTGATGAATAATATTTTTAGGTAAATAGTATTTTCAAATGGAAAAGATCCTCGTGATTAGTCATTTTCAAAAAATGGATTCCGAATATCAAAAATCTCGGAATAGGAATTAAAGTTAATAAAAACTGAAATAGAGCAAGAACGAGTCAGTTTGAGGTAAAATGGAATAGTTTCCAGATCCGACCTGAAATTTGAAAGGATTTCGAAAAAATTCAAAAATTTAGAAAAATATCAAAATGAATATTTAAAATGCTCAAAAATTATTTTTGAAACTCAAACGGTACCCTCAAAGGAGATTCGAATTGAAATGGGATCAATCTGAAAATCACAAAGGGTAATTTAGTAAATTACGGAGAGTCAAAAAGGGGCATGAAATGACTTTTAAGAGTGACCAAGGTTATTAGGAGTATACAGGAAGTCCAAATATAGGGTTCGGTAAATTTTGAAGGGATTTCGAAAAAGTTCCGAAAAAGTTAAATCCGAACGTTCCAGAAATGTCAATCAAAATAGACAAAGAAATTATAGACATGTAGGGCAACCAACCATAGAAAAGTGACACGTGATATAAGAGTTATAAACAATGATTTATTAAACTTTGTATATTATTAGAAATGATAAAAGGAAAAGAATTATTATTTAGAATATTATAAATATTTATTATTCAGAATAGTTATAGGTATGATTGTTCAGAATTATATGAATATAATCGTGGTTGAGGATTCTAATTGAAGAATTTTGTTTAATGATAGTCTATTTAGGTGTTAATTGTTATGATTTTGGATATTATATATAAAGAAATTTAGGAAATATTTTATAAGGGTACAATTATGATAATTTAAGAGTTTTGGTTAATGATGAAATTTTATAAGAGAGGATGAATGGTAAGAGTCCATTCTAACTGAACACAAGAAATTAAGAAAGTTGAGTTAAAAGAAAATGATCATAGGGTTTATAAACGAAAATTTATATATATATGCTCAAAAGTGGCGTGATTTTTTGTTATATAATAATAATATTATTATATATATAAATGAGTGGTGGGATCTATTAAAAGAAAATATATATAAAGTTGTTAATGGATGGTGTTGGGAAAAAATAATAAAATAATTAATAAATAAAGATAAGATGGCATGAGATAAGGATGCTATACGTACATACACGTGTAACTCGGCAAAACAAACAAAAACGCAATGAAAAGAATAAATAATAATAAAATAATGATATAAAAAGAAAGAGATATACATGAGGCGGTGGCTTCTCTGTTGTTCGTGTATATATAATGGGCATTAGAAGCAAACGAGGGGAGAAGCGAAAACATGGTAGCTGTTCGGCAGACAGCAGAAAAAAAAATTAAAAAAATAAATAAATAAGAAGCCGAGACGAAGACGAAGAGGGAGAAGAAAAGGAAAAAAAAAAAATATATATATATATATATATATATATATACACACACTAAGTGTTTGATTTGTTTAGATAAAGTGAATTCAAGATTGTGAGAAAATTAAAGGAAAACATATTTCAGATCCAAAAATAGGTACAGAAGTTAGGTGAGTAGATAATTTTATTTTTAATTAAACTGATTGAGTTATGTTTATTTATATTTTAAACTTTATTATTTATTTCAAATAAATGAATTGTTGAGTTAGTTGATTTTATAGGTTATAAACTTTGTTTTATGATTGAAATAAAAGTTTATATATGTTTCAGATTTTATTTGTTTAAGTGTTATTAGAAGAAAATTATTTAATTAGTTTATGGATTTATTGATTTTGTTTATGATTTATTATTTGATTATAAAATATGTATTTCGATAATTATATTTCTATGTAGAAATCTTGTTATACAATTTTGTACATAAAGTTATTTAAGAATTGAAAATAAATAAAATGAGATTTTCAGTATGTTTACGTATATTTCAGTTTTTATTATGTATTAAAAATAAATTAATTATTTAGTAAACTGATTTTATAGATTATGAATTATTACATAATTATAATTATATTATGTGGTGAGGAATAGTAATTGCTTTTAAGGTGAAAAAAGTATTATTTAATATTATAAATTTTTTTTTCAAGTTTATTATCGGTATGTTTTTATTAAATTTTTACATTCAATATTCACATATTTTAAAATATTTGAAATTAATATAAAAAATTTCATTAAAAATATTAGTTATGGATATTTTAAGTATCTATGACTGTGACAATGCATTGTGAGATTAAAAGTGTTATCCTTTTTAAGAATATCAGTTTATGGATATTTTATGTATTTGTTTGAAAACATTTAATATTGTTAGCATGTGATTTTAATAACTTTCAAATGGAAATAGAAAATAATCGAAAAGAAATTGATGCATTTAGTGTCTCGTCCGAATGTATATTGGGTGAAGGGCATGAAGGTTTGATAAAATTTGATAAGTTAAATGACTGAAAAATGGTGTTTTATTATACTGAAATTGATACTTCGAACCACTGGGAAAAATAGTAAATGAAATTTTGTTTGTTACTTTCCGAACTAAATTTTTAGTTAAAAACGAAAATTCGTTAATATGAAAATATTGGTAATAAATAAATATTTATAAAGGCCCTAATAAACCTGAACATTGGCAGGTGAGGATTAGTAATTGATATGCTAATAAGGTATATTAGTAATACTGTACAGTTACACCGATACACAGTTTTCGACAGATGAATTATGGGAGGCATTAAGTGTCAGGTCCTGAAGTCAAAACCAATTGTGATATGTGACCTGGTGGGTAGTCACCTAGTGGTCGATGTCGGGGACACCGTTTATTTTGATGGGTGACTATCGAGTGATCGATGCCAGAATAATAATTTGTCAATCCATGGTATCGTGTCAGAATTTACGAAGAACGCTTAAAAATATAAAATAAAATCGTATTGATATAATCGAAAATGAAAATTATTGTGTTTTATGTGTGCATTAATTTGAAATTTGAATTCTTTAAAATTTATTTATAAAAGTTTAAAATTTCGTGAAATATTAATTTACAACTTGTATTTAAAAAAAAAAAAAAAATGTTGCATTTGACAAAGGGCGCAGAAAATGTTGTGGGAAAACTGTGTATTTCTATATACAAAAGTTGCATGACACAAATGCTTGTATGTATTTGTTAACAATTAAATTTTATTGTGTTTTATTACCAATATTTGAAAATGATAAACTTTTGGTTTTGTAAGGTCATAATTGAAAAATGACTTGTACGCATTTTATATGTGTTTTTATTAGTAAATTGATCTCTTTTTTTATTTATTATAAAAATTTGATAACCGTGAAATTCTTGCCTTACAAACTTGTATTTTGAGAAAATGATGAAATTTAAATTTGGTGTACCCCTGCTAAATAGAAATACTTAGTGCATTGGATATTCTATGCATAGGTTAAAGTTTGGGCATTGTAAGAAAGATGGTCGAGAAGTCAACTGCCGCGTTTCCTACAAGTCACATCTCTCCATGTTTTGGGTAGTTATTTGGGTTCATAAGATTTTGTAAATAATAATGCATATAAATAATATAAAAGATTTTGGTATTATAAAGTAATTTTATAAACAAATTCATTACTTTTCTTTTAATTGACAATTACTTTTATTAATATGATTTTTATT
This sequence comes from Dimocarpus longan, assembly GCA_022984855.1. Taxonomy (NCBI): domain Eukaryota; kingdom Viridiplantae; phylum Streptophyta; class Magnoliopsida; order Sapindales; family Sapindaceae; genus Dimocarpus; species Dimocarpus longan. The sequence goes on from CM041026.1 coordinate 5,705,212, forward strand.
AAATGTTGTATTTGTAAACGTTTGTGACTTTGTGTGATGAAATTATTTTGGAGTCAAACGGAGGGTCTGAAATTGAAAGTTGAGAAAATAAAATTTTAGAGGTGTTATTTTGTTCCTTGAATATTTTTAACTTTTGAGTTTTCAAAAAAACATAGAAAACTCTGTCGAAATTTTTTTTTAATAATGGTACATTTATGTATAACCAAAATGAATAAATCGATTCAAGTAATATCTTTCGACTCGATTTCTACCTTAATGAGAATCGGGTTAAGAGTGTTACATTTAGGGTGGCCAACAACTGTCGAATCCAATTTTTAGGGAGCACGCACCCGCGCACATGTGCATGCACATACACACACCTATATATATATATATATATATATATATATATATACACATATATATAAATAACTCATTACGATTTACACAACCACAAATTGAAATGAATTTAATTTATACAAATATATTTTGGAATTTTTGCGCAAAAAAATGGAATAAGTAATACTTCACAAATAATTTATCGTTGTATACAAGTGTCAGTATTTGCATCCCACTAAAATTGGATTTGGTAAATACAATCCAAAAAGAATCTTTTAAGAAAATTTTAATTTTTAATTATGACCATTTAATATAAATATATATGTTTTAATTTTATTATATTATATGTTTGTAAATAAATACTGTCGAAACTATTTTTCACATGAATTATTTTTTTTTAAAAAAATATTTAAGGGGGTGTAGTTACTAAAGGGGTATATATACAGCTTTAAAGGTGTAAATATCAACACGCTACATTGTATGCAAGTTTTTGGGCCAAGTCAGAGAAAAAGTGGAGCTCTCAAAGCCCAACTAGGACATCAAAACCCATAAAAAAGCCTAAATTGGGCCCATGAAAAATGTTTGTGTCATAAAATCTTGCAATACTACTATAGTTCCCAAGATAAATTTTGGTTCAAAAATTTCGGTGTTGTATCTTTCATTTGTATGTAGTTTCATCTGGGTTGCCCATTTATGAACTGCCTATGTATTTCTTTAAAGGTGTATCTTTAATGTATTCATTTACATGTCGATCTGAAATCTAGATAATTTTTTTTTTTCAAATAATTATATGATGATACAATTCAGATAGAAATCAAATATTACGAAAGTTGATGTAAGTGAAATCCAATTTTAAAATAAATTATGAAACTATAAGAGATATTGCCTTATAAACTAGTTTGTATTTGTACCGAGTAATTTTTCTATCACGTGTCAAAGTTAACCCATTTATTGAAATTAATTTATTAGATGCCTTATCAATATGGTTATCCCACTTATTTCAAATACATATATATGGTTATCCACTAAATTGCTTGCACCCCACATGAAGATCAAGAAAGATGATTATAACATTTTTGGATATCAATTTTTCCACACTGTCTCACTTTTTAAAACATGAGATTAGTGGTATTAGATACCCCACAACAAATAAATAATTTAATCTTCATAGACCCATGATGAGGCCTAAAAACCCAAATTAAAAAAGAAAAATAGAAGTGTCCACATCAATCATGAATTATTTAAGCTATGTGATCAACTATTTGGATGCTGCATTGAATGTTCATCAGACAGTCTTGCTTTTGTAGCCAGTCAATTAATCAAACATGTCAAACCATTCACATTTTGTCATTAAAATAAATCAATTGGATGATTATTAAAAGAAAATTAGGAATTGTTAGGGCCAATAGTTGTTATAAAATAAACCAACCAAAATCAACCACCTTCCAAAAAATTCTCTCTCATCCTACTCTAGTTGGTTACAACTCCCACCTTATGTGTTTCAACCCTACGATTAATTTATTTCATCACATCTTACGAGAATATAATTATTAATAATTTAATACACTCAGCAGCCACAAAGAAATAAAATAATATCATAAGATAAATAAATATTATCCTTCACATATTTGCATATCTTCTTATATGAGTTTCCATTGACTCCAAAAAAATGTAACATATTTTTTACTATATCTTAATTTTATTTTACTTTTCTTTTCTTTCGAATAACCATATGAAACCTATTGTATCTTTGCGGTCCTGTAACGATTTTGTGTTAATCAACAGTCGTCACAATTTGTCAAACATACAAAAAGAGGTAGAAATGTAGAGGATAAAATTATTCTCTCGTTTTAGTTTAATATTTTCATTAGAAAGGACTAGTCCACAAGGTACTCTGAGTTTACTTCTAAATAGCGAGCTGCATTGTAATTGGTGAGATATTTTAAATCACATAATCATAAAATAATGGTAATCAAGATTTGATTTAAGTGATTATTTTAGTGTAGGTATGAGACTGTATTTTGATTGGCAAAGTCTCGAAGTTTGAGTTACAACCGTGTAATGCATAAAAGGCCAAATATTGTCAAAGCTCCTCCAATATGGTTTTCAAATTGATCACATCACTAGCTTGAAAATGTCTGCCATAGCTCACCATGGATTTGCTAGATGTTAAGATTTGGTTGCTTGAGCATTAAACCTGTGGCAATGATTTTTCAATCGTTTAGTTAATCATTTGTCAACAAATTTGCCCACAGAGGGAGAACTAAACCTAAGACTAGGATTACGAGAGCAGATAGAAAAAAAATAATTAACAACGTGTTAATATTATGTTTGAATATAAATATTATCGTCGATGTAAACATTTATTTGAAATGATTTTCAAATAAAGTTTTTATAAGTGGATATTAGGGGAGTAAAAGTCTCAACAAGAATATAAAAAAAATTGCTTTAAGTAAGTTTGATGGTTTGAAAAATTATAAAAAGGTTTATGAGTCATTTAAAAATGCAATTTAGTAATAAAGGATAAGTTGGAAATTGTTATGGATAAATTAGCGATCAGAATAAATCGAGCCCAAACGGATCTACAGTGCAGGCCCAACGGCCTAATGATCTGGAGGACCAATTATCCGTCATCGCTCCAGTCCATCCCCCTGGGGAAAGGGCCCATTAGTGGGCGCTTGTTGTGACCGCTGATCGCTATCGCCCAGCCTGACCGCTCGTTCTGACCGCAGACTGCTTGTTCCGAAAGCTCGCTGTGACCGTTATATTCTCCGCCATTCAGATCGCCGTGTTCTCCGTCAACTTTATTTGCTGAGTTTGACCACTGGTCCTTGTCGATGGCTGTTGGCTCTCATCCCTCAGACTTGTCACTATCCGTCATCCGTGACAGCTAAGTCTGCTCGCCATATTTCCGCCATGATTGACCGCTTGTCTGTCCGTCATTCCTGTTCGATTGGGGTATCCGCCAAGAGGAGCCACCCATCAGAGATGTCCAACAAATCCTTCTCATCCAAAATGATGTGACTGAGCTAACCGCTAACCTCTTAGCGTGGCCGCTTACCGACTTCTTCACTCATGATATTGTCCGCCTTACTACCATGACCAGCTACGGACACGCCGGCTCAGAATCCGCCTCATCGACTTTCCAGGTAGTCGGACCTATCAGAGATTCTCTTGTTTTCCCCAACCAACTTGATTCTCAGCCTGCTAGAAAGTCCGTCTCTGTCACACTTCTGGAAGTCTCGAGTCAGCAGAAATCAATAGCGTCATGCAGAGTACAGTTCCGAGGCTTGCCATGCACGCTACGTCCGACAGAAGCTGTGATCTCACCCTCGACAACCCATCATTGCATATCCGACCTGATCAGTAGAAATCTCCCTTGGGCAGACCTCGGATGCGACGGATTTGGCCGCATTTAATACATTTTCGGCCGCATTTAATGCACTGTCAACCGTTTTAATTGAGATTCCGGCGCATTAAATGCTGTCTGTCAGTGTAACTGTAGTTAACTGTTTGCTTTTATCTTATTCTGTTTACTGTAGCATCCCCCCCTTTATCTATAAAAGGGGACGATTTTCACTGTAAAATGGATGGAATTTCTGAGTGTCGTTACTCTGTCGAAATAGTGAGAGAGTGAACAATGGACGTAGGCATCTTTTTGAGCCGAACCACTCTAAAAATCTCATGTGCTTCCTCCTCCTCGCCTCTAACCTCCCTTTCTGATTCTCCTTGTTTTGCATGTATCCCATTGACTGTCCGAAACTGGAGCTTAGGCCCTAAAACAACCTCGTTGACTAAAGAAAATCATTTTCCGACGTTAACAGAAATTATGAAATATAATTAAGGTATTTGAGATAATTTATTTTCTTTTGAAAATCTCAAAAACAACTTATTGGAGAAATTCAAATAGATGTAAAAAGAGTCTTTCAAATAATTAAAAAGCTAGTCTAAGACTGATGGCGAACCGCCAAAAACTACTGAGTTTTTCATATTAAAACAATGGTTTTGGTAAGTAGAGAAACCATACTAAATACACTCCAAATTTATCATAAACCTATTATGAAAAATAAAAAAGAAACAAAAGATTTGTGAAATTTTATTAAATTTTTCAAAAATCCCATCTATAAATTTATGTTAATAAATTTCTATCTATTTTTCAAATTGACTTATCTATCTATATTAAGCTGAATTTTATGAGAAATCAAACTTTACATAAGCAATTGAACACTTGTATAATCTTCAGTAAACATATTAATTCATACCACTTCGAACAAATTCAGGTGTAAAATATATAAATCTTGCGTTCAACTACAAGACTCCGTGTGATAATCAGCACTTAATACCCCAAGCACAAATTAAATAACTTGGTTAATGAATGGTTTACTAGTGTCCCCTCCCAGTCTATATATAACATTTTCATCGCAATCACTGTTTTCAAGTCAAGATCATTGTTTCAAAATTGAGAAATTTGAGAAAGTCAAGCTCAAGTCACAAAATACCCTTATAAAAGCTTGACCGTACACATGATTGATTGATCAGTATATTCACCACATTATCACACATACAACCATTAGTGGGTAGCCTAACTCTAATCAAACCTCTCTCTCTCGCTTTTTGTGACACTTCAGACCCAACAATGCCTCGCCACGTGTCCTGTTCTATCTGTCATGCCCTTGTGTCGGAACAGAGGAAGCAGGGCCCACAGGCCAGCTCAGCCCTGGTTAAACGGAAGTTTGGTATGACTTTTTGTTCTGTCCAATGGGAAGCATCCACGTGGACCAGTTCGGTTTCGTCTTAGTCGGCAATGGTGGCGGCAGTGTCTATTCTCTCTTCAACAGTTTTTGTGTTCTTGAAGCTGACGTGGCGGATGTGGGTTCGACGTTGACTGCGTGATTTAAGATGGGCCGTTGGATCAACGAGGTTGCCTATACGGTTGAAATTCCTCAAAATAGGGGATAATGCCACGCGTCCTCTATCCATGGATGAGTAATTGATTCGTTTCCTCAAAAGGAAAAAAGTTATCTGCTATTATTAAGGGCCCCTAATTAAGTAATGGAAAACATCAATAATTAACAAACTAATCAATAACGACAAAATAAACGTCTGTTAATTACATTCTTCCCACTAATGTTTACATGAAATGACTAGCCACTCCTTTTCCCTTTGTATTACTACTTTAATTCCGGATTATGTTATCATTCGTCATATCCTCACTCAAACAGTAAATCACTATTAAAAAATGTGAATGAAACAAAAGTTCAATTATTTAAAAAATTGAGAGTTTATCAAAATTTATTCTCAATATTAATTATATCAAAAAGATGTTTTACTTAACTCTTATTTCTAAATTGAAAATATTATTAACTTTTCTACAATAAAATTATGTATAGATTGATATGGATGGTAGGAAAAATCGTTATATATTTTCATATTGAAAACGTTCATAAGATCTTTTACTAATTTTGAAAGCAACTTTGGTTTCCTTCCAAATTTGTAAAAAATTTTATTGCAAAATTTAGTAGAAGTCTAAGTGATAATAACCCTTTAAAAAAAAAAAAAAAAAATTACAGTAACCCTTTTTCATTATCATTGTAGAATGACATTTCCAAGTTTAAAGTTTATAATAATTAATTTTTTAAACGTTGACGACCAAAGGGGAGGGAGCCCCACTTGACAGTAGTTAAGTAGGTGGTGAGCATTAACCACTATGTGATAGAAAAATTTCTTTTCAAAAGAAGTAGTAATATAAAAATAATCTAATTTTAAGCCAGGATAATGTTATTTCATATTTACATGCAAATAGACCATTCCCGCCCCCCCCCCCCCCCCCCCCCCCCCTAAATAAGTTATCAATATTGTTTCAAAATATATGTATACAAAAATGGTATTAAAGGGGAACTTAAAGAAAATTTACTCCCCGTCGATGTTTAAGTTAATTAAACCTACTTCTAATAACGCATCAACACATTACTAATTCTGTAACAATAGTTGGTAAATGTTGATATTAAACTTAATTTGTAGCATCAATATTTCATGTCATTCAACTTCAATAATTGATGATATACACAGATACTTCATTAGTCTTATATTGCACGATTTCACAAAACAGTTAGGATAAGAAAAGTAGTCAACAAAAATTTTGGCTCTTTGTTGAAGTGTAAATGGATGATGGCAAACAAGCTTTATTGTACAATTTATAGAATCATTTTGGTTTTCAAATTGTGATAAGTTTAGCATCCAAAGATAGAAAATTTTTTCCATGGATGTAATTGGTTTCAACAGAAGACAAATAAAGCTATAAAGTGTATAGCTACTCTAGAGATAAGATAAGGTCCCATAATTTGCAAGTGAAGTACAACAAATTATTCATTGTCAATAATAGTATTACACATTATAGTTAATGTTTTTTTTTTTTTTTTAAATAAGTTAATACAATTTTACTAAGAGAAGATAGAATGTAAATTCCATTAGAATTACCATATTGCGTATAAATAATTCATTCAACAGAGCTATTTAAATGAGATTACTTATGTATTCGAATAACGTTTCGAGATAGGAAACTTTTTATATTTACAATATGAAAGTTCTTAAATGTTAAAAATTTAAAAGACTAAAGAAACTAGAAGACTACATAGAATCCGTGTTAGGTCTTCATGAAGGTCTTTTTGTCCAGTTGATTGGGGGTAGGAGGATTGTCACAAAATGGGCAATTCTCGAGAGTTAAATATAAACCTCAATTGGGCAAAAAAGAACCCATATTTCTGTGTTTGGTTCTTTCAAGCTAAGAGAAAATGCAATTCAGATATTAGTGACTTCCAAAATAAACCCAAACCTAATTTTTTTGAATGCGAACAAAAACCACATCATGCGTATGTTTTTGTGTAAAATGGATTATCAGCCTCATATAAAAATAAAATAAATTGAAAAGATTATTCATAATATAGGTTGTCATAGTTGTCCTCTAGTCTAACAAACTGGCTCCTTCAGAAAGAAATTATTAATCAATGTTAAAAAAAAAATTATTTGTTACTTAAAAATAATTTGGAAATTTAAAAGAGAAGTTTTAATGAGGTTTAAATTTGAACAAAAACATATATAAATATGCATGATTGTTTGAGATTCTAATTCTAGCTTCTTCATTTAGTGGTCACTAATAATTGGAGAATTTATCATATTTCGGGACAATTCTTAAGGATATTTTTTATAAGTTTAACAATTTTAGACAAAGTAATTTTTAATATCTCACATTTAGGAAAGTCTTTAAATTTAAGCTATATATCCTTCACATATTTTTTCCATCTATAATTATTAATTTGAAATTGGGGACAACATAGTCAAATCAATCTATATAATACGGGACAACAAGGTCAAATCAATCTATATAATATTATATATAATGTTTTAATTTAATATAATTTTTAAATGTACCGTATGTAATTGATCTATATCTATTTTTTAACATGAATTTTGACCAATGTTATGGCTATTTTTTAGCATCAAAACAAATAAACTATTTGCCAATTTTCAACTTCTCTAAATACGTAACAAAATTGCATAGTGGATCGCTTCGGTTAAACAGATAACAACTAACACAAGACTTTGAATCTTTATAAGATATTTTCTTTTTCTTTACCTAATAACCATAATTACACGTAGCTTTTCATTAAACTGCTTCATTACAATAACAATCTTAATACCGAATTTTTTGGTTAATATCAAAATATTTCAACTTTTTGGTCTAAGTGGTTGCATTACAAATGGTACTAAAAAAAATTCCAATTCATATTATAGTTGAGTTCATGCCATCATATTATGTAAGAATATGAGTTCACTTACATCTCGAAAACGTAGCATAATAGTTTAAAATATATATATATATATATTATCTTATTAATGGCAGTAATTACTGAGTTGCTTGGAGGAAATTCCATTTGGAGCCTTCACTTTCATGCAAAGAGACTGTATTTAAAAATTTTATAGTTTACTGTATTTGAAAATTTTATAATTATCAAACTATAATCAATTTCAAGCTATTTGGACGGAATTCCAAACGGACAATAACTCTAAACATTTGGAGATTTTGTTTTCACATAATTCCATGTAGGCAGTCCGCACAGAAAAATCATTTTAGACAATGATCTCTAATTAGTTTTAGATTATTTGGACGGAATTCCAACCGGATAACAATTCCAAACATTTGAAGCTTCAGGGATATGTATTCAATCGTGACTGTAAAAATTTTTAGAGATTTCTTTTAGCTTTTACATAATTCTATTTATGTCTAAAAATTTGTCAATTATTATAATTATCGTACTATTAATGGATTTCTTTTAAAAATAAAAATTATATTTTAAAATGGAAGAGAGTTGTTAGCATGTAATTACATGCATCAAAACAAGGTGAGTGGTTCCTGGTCAAATTGAATTTGAAGAAGAAGAAAAAAATACACTATTAGCATAAAAAGTTAAAAGAAAAAGAATGGAGACGTAGTTGTGAAAGGCTTGAAACTACCCACCAAGTTGCCTTACAATCCACGCTTCTTCCACCTCTGCAAAAACTAAACCTGTATTTATGGACCTCTGCTTCTCACAACTCTTCCTTTTCTCTTAAACACACTCCTCTCTCCTTCTCTCCCTCTCTCTCTCTCTCTCTCTCTCTCTCCATTTCTTTACTTTTTGAATATTCATAATCCTAACCGTCTAAAACCCATTTGCAATCTACTTTTTTTGATTGTTTGCTCTCTAGTTTTGAGGTTTGAAGAGTGTTTTTAAACATTTCAAAGAGAACCCATTTGCGTTTTGTGGGGTTTTAGTTTGAAAAGAAATGGAAAGATATGATGATCAGATAGAATTGCCACCAGGATTCAGATTCCACCCAACAGATGAAGAGCTTATAACTCACTACTTGTCTCAAAAAGTGCTTGACAACTGCTTCTCTGCTAAAGCTATTGGTGAGGTTGATTTGAACAAGTGTGAGCCTTGGGATTTGCCTAGTAAGTGCTTTTAGTTTGGTGTTATAATATTCTCCTCTGTTTTCAGCTCTGTTTTTCAAAGAAGTTGAAAATTTTTGTTCTTTCTGGTTTTGTTTCTGTGTGTGGATTCAAGGGAGGGCCAAAATGGGTGAAAAAGAATGGTATTTTTTCTGTGTGAGGGACAGGAAGTACCCAACTGGATTGAGAACAAACAGGGCCACGGATGCCGGTTACTGGAAGGCTACAGGCAAGGACAAGGAGATTCACAAGGCGAAATCGCTCGTTGGGATGAAGAAAACTTTGGTTTTCTACAAAGGAAGAGCTCCCAAAGGAGAGAAAACCAACTGGGTCATGCATGAGTACAGATTGGAAGGCAAATACTCTGCTTATAATCTCCCCAAAACAGCAAAAGTACAGTTCTCTGTTTCCTGCTCTGTTTTTTTCTGTTTTCCTCTGTTTTTGTTTGATTCTAGTGTACTTTTGTGATAATGTTGTTGATAGGTGGTTTTCAATATTGTTGCAGAATGAGTGGGTGATTTGCAGGGTTTTTCAGAAGAGTTGTGGTGGGAAGAAAACACATATCCAAGGGATGGTGAGATTAGGCACGTTCGAAGACGATATGTCCCCTTCAGTTTTACCACCATTGATGGATTCTTCACCTTACAACAACAGCGAAACAAGAACCGCTGCTGTCAACGAGGCCTCCCACGTGACCTGCTTCTCCGACCCCATGGAGGACCAGAAGACAACAACACATGAAGACATGATTGTTGACAGCTGCTTCGACAACACTTGCTCCTCCTTTCTACCTTCCTCAAATCACCCTCACTCCGACATCTCCCCTGCTTCCTTCCTCTCCAAATCCTCTGTTTCAAACTCATTCTATGCCAACCAAATCCTACCAACTCTTGCAAACCTGCACTACCCTGATGCCTTTCTGATGCAGGACCAGTCCATATTGAAGATTCTGCTTGAAAATCACCCTCCGGACGTGAAGTTGAATCCGAAAACAGAATTCTCACAGGATTCAGTGGTGTCAAACCAGGAGGATCCATCAACTTCTGGTGGACCAGCAGGCTTTGATTGTTTCTGGAATTATTGAATTGACACATCATTATATGACAGTGATGAAACTGAAGGAGAAACAATAGATTTTTTAGGAAAATATTATTATTATTATTATTGTTACAAAGTTTGTGCTATGTGTGTATAGATGCAAATAATAGAGAAGTAAATGATGTGCATGTATTTAAAGAAAATAAACCTATCTCTCACATTTTCACTTGGTTTATTTTTTGGTTTGACTCTCATGGATTTTTAGTTGTCAAAATTCATAATGTTTGTATACATGATTCTTGACTTGTTTTGATTCTCCATCTGAAATTTGTAGGCTTTGTATTTATCATTTTGTTTTATAAAGTTTTGTCAGTGTTTATTTATTCAGATCAAGTTGAATGCTTTCGAAATTTATCAGATATCTTTCGGATAGTTTAATTAAATCATTTTTCAGATCTATGAGGAATACTGTAACAACTCAAAATTCAGGTACATTCATTGGTATGGTTTTTTTTTTGGTACAACTATTCGTGTGTAGATTACAGATTTGTTAGATAGTGATAAAATTGACGTCAGGTTTATTTAATCATTTATTCTTTTTCATGATCTCAATTATTTCTCCTTTGTGAAAATTTTGATAACCCATTATGAAGTGGTGGGTTGTGTTTACTTTCTTTTCGGTAGATTAGTTACCAACAGTGAGAATTCTCTCTTTGTCCCTTTCTATTTTCTGTGTGTGAAAGTGAGAGAAGGAGAGTCAAAAGTTGATTTCATGCGTTAGGCCACCAACCTAGAGTTTCCTTAAAACAAATCAAATTAAGTCACTTCTAAATGATGAGGTTTTTCTTCAAAAAAAGTTCCCAAAAAATTATTTTTTTTCCCTTTGTAATTTAGAATTTTTTATGGTGATTAGAGGGTAAAAGTTTTTCCAATTTTGATTGAAAATTTATCTCCTAACTCAAGGTTTTTTATGTATTTTTTCTTGATAACCATGTGTATATACCAATACTTATGCATTGTTTTCTTAATTTATTGTGAAAATAAATATCTATATATACATATTTTTCATTTATTATGATAGTAGATATCCTATTATTTCGTAATTATAAAAATAATTTCACTAATTTTATATGGAGATATTTGGGATTTATATAATTTTTTATTTTTTAATAAAAATATTTGGATCAACTCAAGTGTTGACTTGCATTATTTGCCAGCTGCAAATTATGGAAATTCAATCTGATCTGGGGACTTTCTAATTTAGTGCTTCATGGCATGCATGATACAAGATTAGGAAGCTGAGAGACAACTACTTTCTAATTTAATGTAGTCAAAAACACTTTAAATATCACAAGAAAGTGGTTGAGTGAAAATAATAATGAGATCTTAAAGTGTTGTTAAAAGAAGTGTTACTTGATTTTTATTTTTTTAACTAAATCAGAAAAAAATATTAGAATTGCTTTTTGAAGAAGCTTTTACATATATACAACTAGTGAATATATTGAAAAGATGCGTATGGAATATCAATGGTGGATTCTATGGTCTTCATTGCAGGTAATTAAAGGGTCCACATCGTAGCAATTCTTTCTGGGGAAGTGACAACATCTTTGTGGCACTAAATGACATAACGCACCCAAGATAGATAAACATGTAGAGTTTATGTTCTTATAGAAGCCTTCTCCTTTTCCACATGAAAATGAATTATTCCTCAATTTCCATCAAAGAATTAAATATGAAAATGATGCCTGATATATTTTCATTATTATCCTTATTTTAAGATAACTAATATAAAATAAATAATGATACATTATCCATGAATTTATTCAAATTTATTACTCAAATAATATGACAAACTTATATATAATTATCATATCATCAATTTATCATCTTAAAATTAATGCGGTAGTTACAAATCAATTTGTCACATTATTTGAATAAAATTTTTAGACAAACTTTTGGAAAGTATAACATTATTTACATAAAATATATTTCCAAATATTTTTTATATTATGAGAATATTCTCAATATTTTTGATATTTCTACTGTTATTTCCATAAATCTAAACCTTTAGTATTTTAATCGATATCGATATTATATTTTCATTGGTATCGATTTTTAAAACATGATTTCTATCTTCTAAATCTTCACAAAATTTCATACTCCCCAAAATCAGCATTTTTTTTTTAATTTTTTTTTTATTTTATGGTGGGGGAGATTGATTAAATTACGAGAAAAGTACTCATACATTATGCTTTATGATAAAGGTAGAACTTGAACTTTGATCTCTTATAATCAAAATAAGTGTTCAATCACTCTTATAAGAGGATGATGTGTATCCAAAATCAACAACTTAATTAAGTATAAAAATCAAAATGAAATGAGGTTGATAGCATGATTTGGCCGTAAATACTCGACTTAACGAGATAGTGAGGGAGCAAGGGGGAGTGGGCTCGTAGTGTCCATGTTTCCCCTTCTGCGTGAAACAAATATATATATATATATATATATATATATATAGATGTATATATATATATATATATATTCCATTAAATTTCTTTCGAGATAATGGTCACTTCAAACAAATTATTGCACTTTTGATCCCTTTCAAATATTTTCTTTTTGATATAATGGACTCTTCAAACAAAATTTATTGACTCCACAAGATTCGAGCCAGTTATGTCACCCTCCACAATTATGTTCGTGATAATATCTCTCTCCCTAAAACTCTAATTTCTATCAAATTGAAAACAAAAAAAAAAAAAAGATAAAAATCATTTTAATTCCTAAATTTTGAGAATAAATCAACTTTTTAACTATATTTCGAAAAAAAAAAAACAAATGAGCCTTAGTTTTTTGAAAATATGTTAAATTAATCTCTCCCATAAGCTAATGGATAGTCAAAACAAATGAAAAACTTCAAAAAAACTCATTTATCATTGGACTTATAAAATAGATAAAAAACTCATTGTACCCTCAATCAAAGTTAAATATTATAATAATATTTAATTACGAAAATACTCTTGATAGGTTTTTATGTAATTTTAATTATATATTTTTAGATGTCTATCCATTGAAATTTTCAATCAACGAAAAAAAAAATAGAAAGAAAATAAAATAATAAAAATTTCAATGGAAGGATGAACAAACCAGTTGGAACTTGGAAGGCTAGGGCTGTTGGAAAAAAAATCTTATTTGTAAAAATATTTATAAAAATATGTTCACCCTTAAAACCAGATTAGCATCATCAACAGCCTTAACCCAGAAATACACATTCTCCCAGTTCATCAACAACTTCAACTAATTTGGGTGAATATGAAGATCGAGGTGGCTTCATCTCTCCTCTTCACTCACACATCACCAACCTCCTCAATTCAATCAAGTCTCCCACTCTCACCAACAACCAAAATCACAAATCAGCCTCCATCAAAAAAATAAAAACAAAAAAAGAAATTCAAGACTTTTTTGATAACAAAGAAGATGAGATGACCCTAATCGTTCTTCTCAGATCGCTCTAGTGTGATGGATTCAGAGGATGCAGTGCTAGGGGAGTTAGCGACGGATGAACAAATGAACAAATCCAAGGAAGAAATCCAAAAAAAGGATATGTTTTGACGCCAGATGAGCATTGCTAACGGTCGAGGAATCTTGTCTTAGAGGTAGTTGACGAAGGTGCATGCCTTCTTGAGGGTGAGGGAGGAAATCTCAGCATTGAGTTGCTCGATCTTCTCGGGGGCGTTGACAGCGAAGAGGGGGTGGAGGTGGATGGCATGGTGGAAGAGGGAGGTGGAGAACCGGTTAGAGAGAATGAGAGGGTGGTGGCCGGCCGCCAAGAATTTAATTGATCCGGATTCCATTTTTTTTTTTTCAAGTTTTTTAATTGTTCAACTGTTTAATTTAATTTTTTTATTTTTTATTTAATTTCCTTTCTCTTTATTTTTTCCCTTAATTTATCTAGTTCATATACGTGTCACTATCTTGGGACATGGAAATGACAATTTTACTCCTACCTACCATGTTGTCCATTAGATTTGATGGTCCGTTGATTGATAGGAGGAACTAATCTAACACTCTTTTGAGAAGTTAGGGCTGATTTGATTATTCTTCAAAATATAATTAAAAATTTGATCAATTTTCAAAACTTAGGGAGCAAAATGATTTTTACCCTCCATAATTATGTTCGTGATAATATCTCTCTGCTAAAACCCTATTTTCTATCAAATTGAAAACAAGAAAATAAAAACGTGTAGCCCAATAATTGTTTGTATCACTCAGGAAACAGAAATCTAATCAATAGTTTAGAAAATTGGGAAGTACGACCACCTATGCGACATTTAAAAAAAAAAAATTGAATTGGAAATGTACTCATATTATAATAAGTGTCGCCGTCAGAATCTCCAATAGGGAGATAATTTTCTACCCTACATACTAATTTTCAAATTAAGGTTGATAACTTATTTTCATGTTCTCATAATCTTCACATGATTACATAAGTGTCTCATTGTAATTCAAGTCTTGCACGATATGAAAGTTACTATATTCTGAAAACGTCTGTTTTTGCCATCTATGATGTCATTTGGAATTATCCTTTTATAATTTAGTGCATGAAAGCCCACAAAATCCAGTCTGAGTTTGGAAACAAAGGAAACTATGTGCCTTTGATAAAACAATGCCAATTGGTCCATTCTTGTTGCATAAAGTTACTGTGTTCTTGTCATGTATTTATTCTTATTTTCTGCTATAAATGAGTTCAAAAATTTTGGTATTCTTTGTATACAGACAGAATATCAATTTCTAGACATTGTCTTACCAATTAATCAAAATATATTATCTTAAATGTGATAAACAAAACCTCAAATCAAGATATATTATCTATTCATGACCAATTAAGTTTTACATTTGGTTTTAAATTAGTAAATTTCTGTTAGTGTGGTAGATCAATAATGTTAGATTCATTGATGCTTAACTCACCCACTTTGTATCCTAATTTTATGAGGCGTCTTCAATTCTTTAGATCTAGATGATTTCTTTCAATGCAGTCGCAATTAGTCATCACACCATCTGTTAATGCAGTTGATTGAGTACTTCTTCTCATTATATGAGACTGGGGGTTTAATACCTCCTAGTGCATATTGACACAAGTGTGGAAACCTTCTTTCATATTGATAATAGAAGTAGTTTGTCTCCCGTTTTCTAAAATTAGTTATCCGATTGTGAAAGTAGTTTGTCTTGCATTTCTAAGAGTAGCTATATAGGCAATTCTAGTGTGGGAACAACTATTCTAATAGTGTGTGATGCTAGGATAGAACTATCTAGGCAATTCTAGTTAGATAACAACAATTCTAATAGTGTGTCATTCCAGAATGGTGAGAGTACCTTATCTCTTGTTTTTAGGAGCATTTATCTGGGAGTTTTAGTCAAGTTATAGAACAGCAGTTCTAATAATGTGTGATGTCAAGATTGTGAGATTAGTTTGTCTCCCATTTCTAGAAGTAGCTATTTGGTCAACAAAATAGTTTCTCTCTCATTTCTGAGAGTAGCTATCTAGGTAGTTCTAATCAAGTCAGAAAACAGAAATTATAATAATGTGTGATGTTTGGATTGTGAGAATAATTTGTTTCCTATTTATGGGAGTAAGTATCTGATCAGTTCTAGTCAGAGAACAACAATTCTAATAGCTTGTGATCTCAGTAAGTCCCAATAGTTCTCTAACTAGTAAAATATCAGCTCGATAAGTCCCAAGGTTGCAAAAATTATTAATCAGTAATCTCGATTGACGAGACAGTAGTTAGCAGTTTATCTGTTACTTAGCAGGTAATCGGTAATTAATTAGTAACTATTGTTTTAAGGGAAAATTATTATTTTTTGAAATCTTAGGGTAAAAACTAATATTTTTTAAAATTTTAGGTTCTAAAATTAGATATTGTATAATTTAATCAAATCTCTAAAAGGTTTGTCTAATTTTCCATGATATATATATATATATAAACTTCCACACCCTATTCTTTCAGTAGTTGCCTCCACCCTTTCTCTCTCTCTTGTTGGTTTCTTCTCCTTCTTCCTTTCTTCTTCTTCCTTTCTTATTTTTCCCTTATTCTTCTTCCTTTTTTGTTGACGGAGACAACGATGAACAACAGAGACAACGATGAACGATCATTTTTTGGTGGTGTTTGGATTTTTTGCATTAGTAGTTGTGCTCCCTTCTTTTATCTATATTGCTTCTTATTTGTCCCCTTTTCTTCCCTTTTTGTTTCTTTGTGTTTGTGGTGATAGTTAGATTTTTTTATGGTGTTTGAGTGTTTTCTGATCGATTGTGGTCGATTTTTGCTGAGTTTGATTGATTATTAGGTCAACTAGTCGATTACTCACCTCCAGCAAGTAGGATCCCCAATCTAAAGGTTATCGAACCAGTAGGGTGTCAGTCAACTATTCACCAACGATTTTTCTTCGATAACAGAGGATTTTTACAATATTAATAGGCTCAAATAGTTCTTTGACAAGTAAAGTGTCAGTTTTAATAATAATAATAATATCAATCATCTCAATTTGTAATCATACTTTCAAATAATAATAATAATAATAATAATGTCAGTCATCTCAATTGGTAACCAACTTTGTATCCCAAATTGATGAGGTGTTGTAAATTCTCTGGTAGTCGAGTAGATTTCTTTTAGTGTTATCCCACTAAATCAATAATATTAGATATCTCAATTTGTAACCCACTTAGTATCCTAATTTGATGAGGTTTCACTTTATAAAATGATATATGTTGCATGTTAATTTAATTGTCACATGTCACTTTTACAAAATTTACATCAAGTAAGTTGGAATGTGTAGCATAATTAAAGAGTAGATATTCGGGGTTACGTACATAGTGTTTCATATATATATTAATAGGTTTTTGCAAATTTCTAACCGGATAGGGGTCATTTATGTAAAAAATAAAATAAAAATCAATCTCATAATATAGAAAAATATTATCAAAATCATAGTGAGGATGTGATTATTTTGTAAAAAAATAGGAAAAAAAAAAGTCTATAAAAATGATAATGTTGTTTGATGCAATTAATTGATTAATGCATTTCTCTCAATTTCTTAAATTAATTAATTATTTTAGGGATAATCTCAAAAACCTTATTGTAATTTATAAAAATATCTATTTTATCATCTATGATTTTATTTTTGTCCAAAATCTTTTCTGATGTTAATAAAAACATTGACAATACCCACACGTGTGAAATGATGATAATATCTCTAATAATCATAAATTGATGATGAAGTTATAGAGGGTAAAATAAATATTTTCTATTAATTTGTTAATAGCAGGGGAGATTTTAGATAAAAATAAAATTATAAGTGGTAAAATAGATATTTTTACGAGCTACAATAAGTCTTTTGAGATTATCTCATTATTTTATAACAGAGAGGATAAACGTGTTGCAAGACCTACTATTAAACATTACAAATACAAACTTATCTACATGTATACTATTCAATAAAACTAATGCTCTTTGATCAATATATGTGAAATTAATTTACATGAGATTACGTTAGTAATCACTATAAATATAATTTTTATCTATTTATTACTTAACTTACTTTTTATAAATACGAAGAGAAGTATGAGAATATAAAGTTTAAGTTATTAAATTTTTGAATTTTTGTTAATGTGAAATAGAGATCGTCCAAACAAAAACAATTGACTTTAAATATCAAAAGAATCAAGATTTTTTTTAGTTCATAATTTTGTGCAAATAATTAGATTTTTTTTCCCAGAAAATTATTCTTAACATTTTTATTGTAGTCATAAATTTTAATTTTTTTTGTTAATTGAGCTTATTATAATCGTCATTATTAATTTATGAGAATTAATATTCAACACATTTTTTTATATGGGAATCAACTTTATAATATTACATATAAAATCAAATAAAGTGATTGTGTAACTCTTTTTTATGGGGTTTTTTTGATATTTTTTTTTTCATGATCATAGGACTATCGAGATTAATTCAGATGAGATTTTAGTAGTACACCTCAAATGACTGCTCTCAAATATTGAGAGAGGATTATCTATTTATTTATGAATACTTTAAATAACTGCTTTCAACTATTAGAAGATAGTTACTACACCTTTGTGAATATTAATATAAATGATTAGATTTATTAGTACTATTAGAAGATGATTATTCATATTTTTATAAATATTAATATATTGTGAAACATCTGGATGCATCATTATAATAATATAATAATATAAAATATTTTGTAAGTCGGTTAACCGACTTAACTTTACCTATATATACATGTGTAACCTCAGCAATAAAATACATATATTTTCTGCTTTCTTTTTGTTTGCCTCCTTTCTATCTCTCTCTCGCTTTTATTAAATATTTTGTTTATTTTATTGTTTTGCTTTTCTGTCGCCTTTTTCTCTCTCCTGCTGCCTCTCTTGCTGCCATTATTTTGTTTGTCAAATATCAGCTCAAGTCCCTGGTAAATTATCTTTAAGCCCCTGATAACTATTAATTTTATTATATTCATTTATTTTAATTTTATAACACGTTATCAACACGATCTTGAACCTGAAGTTCTTGATATTCTAATTTTAACTCTAACTGAGAAGTTTGGCTATGCCAACTCAATCAATGTACGGCTTTGCCGACTCAATCAATGTACGGCTCTGCCGACTCAACCAATGTACGGCTCTGCCGACTCAATTATTATTATCATGCATTACAGATCTAACTATTTAATTTTATTTATTTACTTATTGTTACATACTATATATGCAACTCTGTTATTATTATTTACTATTTTTATTATGTATTTCATGCACGGCTATGCCGGCTCAATATATTATTAATTAATTATCTCTGTTATATCTTTATATTTTATGTATTTTATTCTCTTAAATTTATAATGTACTAGAACCTGAAGTTCTGGATTTTAATCAATGGAATCTGAAGTTCTAAATATTTATTGTTAAAACCTGAAGTTATTATTTTTGACCTGAAGTTCTAAAAATATAAATGAAATATTTGGCAACCTGAAATTTCAAATATATCATTTTGATTATGTCACTAATTGTGATATTTTATGTGTATAATCATGTCAAATATCGCAAAACCAGAAAAACATCTCTCAAAAGTGGAATGTTTATAATGCTAAACATAATAAGGGCAAAAATGTAGAGAAACATGCCCCTAAAAATTATGAAGATGTTTGTTTCAGATGTGGTATGTCTGGACACTGGTCTCGTACCTGTCGTACGACTAAGCATTTGGTTGATCTGTATCAAGCCTCTGTAAAGGAGAAGGAAAAGAAAATTGATACAAATTTTGCAGATCAAAGTGATGATCCTGTAGATATCACAAGCCTAGAATTATCGGATTTTCTTGATAATGCGGATGGAAAAGTGGATTACTCAATTGGTGATGGAGATATCCATACTAATTAGAAAGTTGCTTAGTTAATATAGTCATATTAACTTTTGTTATGTTAGTACATATTTTTGTAATCTTCCAGAAGTAAGATAACTTATTTTGCTTTATATTTTGTTATCAATGATGTACTAACATATGGTTTATCTGATGAAAGACGGATATGGATGAATTATCTATTCTCAAAAAGGAAGGTGCAGATATATGTATTGTCGATAGTGCAACAATACATACTATTCTTCAGAATAAGAAATATTTCTTAAATTTGATAGTAGCCAAAGCCAAGGTAAATACTATATCAGGTCCTGCAGATCTGGTTGAAGGTTCTGGAAGAGCCATAATCTTATTGAGAAATGGTACTAAATTATATATAAATGGTGCATTATACTCTAGTAGATCTAGAAGAAATCTACTCAGTTTCAAAGATATACGTAGTAACGGATATCATATTAAAACTACAAATGAGAAGAATATTGAATATTTATGCATCACTAAAATTATCTCAGGCCAGAAGCTAATTGTAGAAAAACTCAGAGCTTTCTCATCTGGGTTGTATTATACAATTATGAGATCAATTGAAACTTATGTAGTTTCAAGCCAGAAGCTGTTTAAATCAATAATATTTCGACTTTGGCATGACCGTCTTGGTCATCCAGGATCTACGATGATGCGTAGAATCATTGAAAATTCTCATGGGCACCCATTGAAGAACCTGAATATTCTATTATCCAATGACAATATATGCACTGTCTGTTCACAAGAAAAATTTCTCCTGAAGAGAAGCACAAGAAAAATGTCACTATTGGAGAGAAAAATGAGCTATCATGGAATGTGACAACAATATCTCATCTGGATCCTCACACTACCCAATGTGAAAGTGAGGTACGAAGAATAGTTAATCTTCAGATGATTGCGAATCAGTTGCCAGATGCATTTACGGATGCTGTTAAAGTGACAAAATCACACATACCAGCTGCCAATACACCAGCTAGAATAATTGTTCCTGTAGAACAATGTAATCAGAACGCAGCAAATGAATCATCTACTGCACGCCAGAAGCGTGGTAGACCAATGGGATCAAAAGATAGTATTCCCCGAAAACGGAGAATGAAAAATTCTGATTCTTCTGAAAATAATACTTAAGCTACAAAATCAATTATCTCTGAAAGATCAACTCCAGGAGAGTTGCCAATCCCTGAAGAGACTAAAACCCCCAATGAGGTACAAACAATTGATGAGCCACAAAATTCTGGAAATCAAGAAATTTCAATCAATTGTGCTGAAGGTATGTGGAATCGTAATAAAATAATCATCGATGATATATTTTCATATACAGTAGCTTTGACAGTTATGAACGATGATTATGAACCACATACTGTTAATGAATGTAGACAAAGACACGATTGGCCTGAATGGAAAAATGCAATTCAAGCAGAATTAAGTTCCTTAGCCAAACGTAAAGTCTTTGGACCCGTAGTCCAAACGCCTGAAAATGTCAAACCTGTTGGATACAAATGAGTATTTGTACGGAAACGTAATGAAAAGAATGAAATTGTAAGACATAAAGTAAGGCTTGTTGCACAAGGTTTCTCGCAGAGACCAGGGATTGATTATGATGAGACGTATTCACCAGTGATGGATACAATTACTTTTAAATTCTTGATCAGTTTAGCAGTCTCAGAAGGACTCAAAATGCGGTTTATGGACGTAGTGACAGCATATTTATATGGGTCACTTGATACTAATATCTATATGAAAATTCCTGAAAGATTTAAAATGTCTGAAGCATTTTTCAGGGGGAGTATATTAAATCAATGTGGACATATGTGCACTGCACTCTTTTTCCCTTCGATCAGGTTTTATCCCACTGGGTTTCCTGACAAGGTTTTTAATGAGGTAGTCATTTTAAGCACATTCAAATATTATTAAATCCAGAAGATTATAATATTTTAGATCCAGCAGATCATAAAATATATTTTGTTTAGATTTTGAAGTTTTTATTGATAGAAACTTTTAAATATATTATAATGATATCATCCAAGGGGGAGTATTGTGAAACATCTGGATGCATCATTATAATAATATAATAATATAAAATATTTTGTAAGTCGGTTAACCGACTTAACTTTGCCTATATATACATGTGTAATCTCAGCAATAAAATACATATATTTTCTACTTTCTTTTTGTTTGCCTCCTTTCTATCTCTCTCTCGCTTTTATTAAATATTTTGTTTATTTTATTGTTTTGTTTTTCTACCTCCTTTTTCTCTCTCCTGCTGTCTCTCTTGCTGTCATTATTTTGTTTGTCAAATATCAGTTCAAGTCCCTGATAAATTATCTTTAAGCCCCTGATAACTATTAATTTTATTATATTCATTTATTTTAATTTTATAACATAATATAAATAATTAGATTTATTAATATTTGAATTTATAATGTTAAAAAATAATAACAGGTCAAGGTGATTAACTACTAAATCACTTCCTCCGTGAATGTGACTGCGGGACGATATAAAGTCAAAAGTCCGTTGGAAAAACACATAAATTATTAATATTTTATAATGTAAAAATGAGGAATGGGCAGAGTTTAAGGTAATAGAGAGTTAGGCAGCAGGTGGAGCCCACAAACCCACTTTGTTTGCTAGTAGACACAGTACAAACGTCACCACAGCATGGCACTACAGTTGTTCTCCGGGCCCGCCACGTCATGCCACGTAGTAGTAACGAATCTGTTCTCTGGGCCGGCCACGTCGTCTTTGTTTGTCTGTCTCACCCACGTCTTTGTTCTCTGGATAATTTCAACACGAAATTTCGCAAAAAAAAAATAATAATAACAAAAATTAAATCTTTGTTTATTTATTTTTTTCGAATATCCCGCTCTCGGTTTATAAAAGTCAATCAAGATGAAATTATGCTCTAATAAGTAGAAAATACGAATGAGAGTTGAACCGATCACTTTGAATTATAGAAAAAGTGGAAATAATTTTATCAACGGTCCACTCCACTTTTCTTAAACTTTGAATCTTTACTAAAACAATGCGATGTACGTTATTATTAGAAGATTTTGTTATTATTTGTCGGTACTTTTAAAATTTTTGCTTTCACGTTTTTTTTTATTTTAATTCGGGATTATTAACTATTAAAAAAAAAATCGTATGGTAATTAATAACCTGAATTAGAACGCAGAACCCTTGAAAAGCAGACCATCAAATATAGAAGTGATGATAATTGAACTTAAAACTGTTTTAAAATTATTTAATTGTGATTTACGATACTAATTGGTTTAACACAAAAAACAAAAAATATTGTTCGAAGTTTAATCCCATCTAGTATCATGAGTCAAATTTTGGAGGAATGAGAAGATTAGCTTGAAGCATACGAAAGTAAGTTTTTGTAACTTATTGTAATTTTTGAACATATATTAATTAAAATTAACTTGGTAATTATAAGTTAGTGAAGCAACCGCAAGTACAATGACATGCATCGACCGCAATAATTTGCAGTCCAATTATAATAAATATTATTAATTTTATACAGTTTAGGTAAGTATAAAATCCTATCTCCTTTTTTTTTTTTGTGACCTAAAATCCTAATCTACTTGATACTTAAAAAGAAGAAAAAAATTGTTTATTTTTCCTCCATAACCAACTACACTATAACTTAAAAAAGAAGAAAAAAATTGTTTATTTTTCCTCCATAACCAACTGCACGTTATAGTGGCAATTCTACACTCATACCTACAGATACCTACCCATGATGGGCAAATATGAATTTGATTAAATGAGTTTACAAATGGATATAAATATCATTTTTAAACTCAGTAATGAGGTATGCATATAGAAAAAAATCCATACTCTTTTTACTTGCATGATACAATTTTTTTTTTTTTTACACACTAATCAAAACCACGTTGTTTTGAGTAGTATACAATGAAAATTTTATTTTGAAACAATACATAATAACATGCTACAGAGATGCATATTGTTGTACAATATTGGAATTTAGTTAAAAGGAAGAGTTTTGATACTCTTGTTGATTTCAGAGCTGGAATATTGTCCATGCAATATTGCAGTGAGTATTTGCTGTCCACAGTTAAACAGATTTCAAATAACGACTACAGTATTGGCTCTATGTTGTGTTTGACCAACAAGACGCCCTTTATTTTTTCCATTAGAGTCATACAATTAATGTATGACATACAGTTAAATAATCCCTGTAAGGTAGTAAAACCACATAAGTAAATTTTTAAACTTTAAAAGTTGGTCCACATTATGAGCTCTTTTGTGTAAAAGGATTCTGCCTTAGTTGTTCATGTTAGTTTTTTTAGTAAATGCTCAACTTATTTTCTGTGACATGACATTATTGTCCATTTAGCTCATTACCAGTTGTCATGTTATGAGTGTTTATTTCAATAATGCAATATTATGGAGGATTTCATTTCATGGATGAAGCTTTGCATATCTGTCCTCATTTAGCTGATTATAGTTACAGCCTGCCTGTGTCTTCCCTATCACTATCTGCTATAATTTCAATGATTCGATTTAAAGAGTTAGTTTTTACTTTTTCATCCAATTTTTTTCCCCATTTGGCCGGTATGGGTGTACCCACGGGTCCATCCATACCCGTGGTACATACCCATATCCGAACTTGTGAGAACCTTAGCGGGTATGGGCAGGATATGGGTATAAATACTTATAACAGATTCGGATATGAATTTTGGTAAATCCGTCCAAAATTTACCCTTTCCAATCCCTAACTACACCAGAGCCAAGTGACTAAATTGGAAAAATATTGATTATTACAACACGTTTTGAGATATCTATAAAAAATTTATGACCATTTAAAGTATAATTAAAAGACATTGAAGGTGGTGAATTTTACTAAAAGTTATGATTTGGTAAGTAAATAAAATGGGAAATTAAATGAATTGTAGATGGACGTCTAGATGATAACATTGGATAAGAAAGGAGTTGGATGATCTTATCTTTGATTTCCTCTTATCAACCAACTGAAACGAGTCCTTTGTTGTGTAGTAGAACACACGCTTGCTTTATATGGAAAACAAAGCAGATGGATCTAGCTGCTATCTATCTATCTAGTGATGAGCTAGGTTTCATATACGTCTAATTTCTTCGCATAATTATATAGTTTGGAGAAAATGCACTTTCTATTTTTGCAAGCTGCAATGCCGTTGCCGCCAAAAGCACGTTTATAACCTTTTATTCTCTAGTTTTTCATGTAATATTCACTGAACTTTACTCCCTCTTTATGGAGGTGGCTCCCTCTGACTTTGAAGATAAGACTACTACAGTCCAAAATGTTTTTGGGGCATCAATTCCGTTGTAATGGATTTGACTTTAAAGCTCACATATTTAATGCTCAACTTTACAATATGTAAGATTGTTTTATAGGTTCATGTTTGAAATTCATATATCTAAAATTCATGTTTAAAATCTAAGATATTTACATTATGTTCAACTCCGAACTTTGAGATGAGACAAACAAGAAGAAAGGATAATTTAAAAACTTTTTTCAAACTCATAAAAGAGACGTTTTACATAAGTTCAAAATTTGATCATTATTCTATCAAAGACATAAATTTAAGGTTTCGTAAGTATGTACAACACTTTTCAAAGCAGAGCCAACAGTCAAAGATTGACGCTTTTTTTTTCACTTTTACCTTTTCAAAAGTAGCATCAGTGATCAGACAAACTTCCCTCGCATGTGGATTGCTTTATCAATCTTTTACTCTTTGTACGAAAGCAATGACTGTCCAAACATTTTAGAGGTCTGATGTGAAAACTTGAAATGAGTCTCTTGCGTGTGTACATATATATATATATATATATATATATATATAATTCGTGCTTTCCAATTTTAAAAAATTAATATAAGTTAATCAAATTCATCGATTGTATTCTCTCTCCTAAAATAAATTCTTTCACCTATTTGATTTAAATACAATGGATGAATTTGATTGGTTCATCTAAGTTTTTAAAGTTATGATGTGTTGATTATAAATATATTATATATATAGTGATTTTGTCATTAATGTCTTTTAACTTTTTAAAGTTAGGATGAATCAATTAAATTCATCTATTAAATTCTCTCTCCTAAAACAAATTTTATTTCCTATTTGATTCAAATACAATGGATAAATTTGATTGGTTCGTCCTAACTTCTTAAAGTTAAGAAACACTGATAGTAAAATTATTATATATAGGGCAAATTGCACAAACTTCTTCCGAAGTTTGACAAAATTGCATAAAAATGACGATATTTGGATAATCCACACTGATATTCCTTAAGATTCCAAAAACTCAGTACAAAAATCCTATTCGATAAGTCAACCATTAGTCAACCTTTATCAAGTCAAAATTATCAAAAGCCAAATGGTCAATACACACCTTATAAAAATTTAAATTTAATATATATTAAATTAATTAATAAATAAACAAAAAGTTAAAAAATATATATTTAATTAATAAAATAATAATATAATATTTAAACCCTTAAAAATAAAAAAAAAAAAAAATTCTTCATCTTCTACCTCCCCACTTCATCTTCTTCTTCTCTATTTCATAATTTTTATAATTCATATCTTATATTCATCAAAATCATTATCTCTATCATTTTCATCAAACCAACATCACCCAAATTTATCATCATTATCAAACCAAACATGAAATTAAAAAAAAAAAAAAAAAAATCACTCTTTGGAGATGAGATATGGTCTCCATTCGATTTCCTGGTCACCATCTAGAGACCAATGATATCCGGCGAGGGAGACCACTAGTATCCTGATCACCATTTGAAGATCAATGGTCTCCATCTTCGGAGACCATTGGTCTCCAAGCGCGTCTTCAGCGATGAAGGCGCGTGAATGAGCCATCTCCAACGATAGAGATCATCTCCATCACCAAAGACGGACTCTAACTCCATCACTGGAGACGGTCTCCAGCGATGGAGACACTGGAGACTTTTAATTTTTATATTTTTAAAATTATTTAATTATTTAATCAATTAAATTTAAAATATATAATATTAATTTTAAATTTATAAAAAATAAAAAGTTTGACTTGAGGGGTGTTTTAGTCTTTTTGTGTATTTGACCGTTGTCTATGTGAATTTAATCGGGGTTGATTAACAAAAAGGGGAGGGGGGGTATTTGTTGAGTTTTTGGGACCTCAGAAGAGGTTAGTGTAAGTTACCAAATGTCGTCATTTTTGTGCAATTTCATCAAACCTCAGGGGTGTGCAATTTGCCCTATATATATAACTTAGTTTATCATATTTTTGGTGTGTACAACATTATTTCATTAAGAAAAGTGAAAAAAAAAAATTATACATATTCATATAAGATAAATACATTCATATGATGATAAAAAAAATCATTACAACTCAAACAAAATTTATAAAAAAATTCTACTTTCTTCTCTATAGATTGTTGATGAAATTTGAAATTTTTAACCAATAAAAAAAAAGGAAAAATTAGAGTTTATTTCTATTTGGTTGTTGAAAATGTTAAAAAGAAAAGTAAGGATTAAAAATGATAGAGTAAGTTTATATATAGATGAAATGCATAAGTTTTAGGACTCTTCTATGTTAGAAATATTTTTCGAATTAAATTATAATAGTAAAAGTGACCAACATAATTGATTATCGAGAGTCCAAAAGTTCTTCACCAACCCAGGTTTGAACCTAATTGTGGTTGGCCACAATATATATATATATATATATATATATATATATATATATACCAGAATATATATATATATTTCAAATAGGAGAAAACAAGCTAAAAGAAAAACATGTGGGTTAGAACTCGGGTCTCTAACAAACATCATGAGACCCTCTACTTTAATGACTATTCTAAATTACTAAATATCATGTGAAACATTAAGTATATATAGACTTTATAATCTAATTATAAGAAAAAAAAATTGAAATTTTGTAAAATTTGGGGCCTCAAACACCTAGGGTGATCGCACCTTTGGCACGTGCAGAGTCGACCTTGCATGAAAGAATATACATACAGTATTATGATGGAGTCAACTTAATGAATAAAATCTCTTATTAGTTACATAGAAGGTATTATAATTGTTGATACTCAATTTGGGTCAATTTGGTTCTCCAAGCCCAATACCTGCGAAACAACAAACGACAGACGAAACACGTATTACTTGGATCAAAACAAATAAAACACATTGGATTTTTATGTGGTTCGGCAAAACAATGGTCTACGTCCACGACTATCATCCCTTTTTTCTTAGAGTCACAATGTATATATTTCACTCTGTCATTTACACCGAATTTCCTTCTCCATTTATAGTGGAGACGTTACAATTGAAATAGGTTTGAAATTCTTACAGATAAGACAAAAAAAAATTTACATTAATTAAAATAATATCTTTTGAGATTATCTCCATTATATTCGCAATATCTGCCCATAATATCGTAATTTGATTTGCATGAAAATAGGCAAATGGTCTCCTTTATTGAATTGCATTGATTCATCTTCTAGAAAGTCAACTAGTCAATTCTAACGAGCACATCGAGCGATCAGGTTTTTTCAGAGACCTAATGCTGCCTCTATCGAGCACACTCTCTCTATCGAGCAGACTCTGCTGCTTTCTTGACCATCAAACAGACGCAGGGACCTTCTGATCATTCTAATTCCTTTAAAGGACACCTTTCGAGCAGTTTTTTCATTACGACCAGATCTCCTTACGTTTTACTATGTGTTCTCCTGATTACTCAACGATCAGAATGATCAGCCATATAATCAGGTGCGCTCGGATGCCAACTACCAAATGACTGCGTATATTTTTCCTTGATTTTTGACCATCTTAACCAGGTTTCTTGGGCTTTCTCCTCTTATAAGACAATACAACGGGCCTCATTGTTGGGCTTTTCTCCTCTTTCTATAGTTGCCAAAATACCCACAACAATAATCAAATTTCATTCATACATATTTACAGTATTTATCAATAGAGTCTATTTAAAAAATAAATCTCTTACTAATTAGTTACGTAAAAGATATTGTAATCAAATTTCACTCATACATTTACAATATTTATCAGTAACTTAAAAGATAAAATCTCTTATCAATTACGTAGAAAGTATTATAATCAAATTTTACTCGTACATTTATATTGTAGTTATAATGTCACTTACTTTATTTATTAGTCGGCAATTTGACATCAACCTAACAAGAAATCTGAACTAAGGAAAGTTGTTAAAGCAAGTAAATATTCTATCAATTAAATAGAAACAAGATGCGTTTATGTTTGAATCCACGTGACAATTTTGTTAATTAAATACAACTACACACAAGTGGAAACAAATTAGACTTCGTATACATAATTGTTTTGTCCTTTACTATAAACATCAAACTTTTGTGAGTAATTATAATTCAACACGGAACCATAAACTGAACCATGTTTGATAGCTAGCTAGCTCCATCAACTTTATATTTCTTTTTCTTTTGGCACAAAAAATGTCAAATTTTATCAAAATCGAAAAACAATAATGCAGATCTACATACATTTATATAGATAAAAATCATCATTTCGTTGTCAGCAGTAAATTCAAGAATGGTACGGTCTCTAGAAATCACATTTCCTTTATTGTGATCTAACCTAATGCAAACTATATGAGTCACACAGATGTGAATATGCAAATTTTATTTTCATGTGGCATGCAATTGGACAATGTTCATCCAAAGGTTTGGCCACAAACTAGAAAATAAAAAGTCAAGAGAGAATAATCAAGAGCATGATCACTTCAAAATTTGGAAAATCTGACGATTGCTATTTGAAGGTAGAAACCAGATTTTATCGGGCATGCACCGTGCATGCATGGGAATTCAATGCATGGTTGCATTCTTGCTTTTTATGCAGTCTCTTACCATTTTCTATTGAATGGGAAATTTGAGAGAATGTGTCACCAAACATGACATACTATTAGTTTGGTCCAATGAGAATGAAAATATGTGTACATATAATACATATGTAAGCATCGATCATGAATCGAGCAACTAAATTTGACGTTTTCAAATGGATGGCTAATAACAACTCTTGTAATTCTGATGATGAATTCTTGAAGAGTGATGACATAGAAACTAACCAGAAAAGGAGGTATAATCAGCCCAAGACTGCCTGATAATGACGTTGTGATTTGGTGGAAAGCAATGGAAGATGGAACAAGTGGCTACACAAGTAGCAAGAGAGAAATGGTATTCTTTCTCTTCTGAATATATCCGAGGGTTTAAGACATGATTCATATGTTTATTGAAAAAGACATTAATGGATAGATAATATTTTGTTTTCAAACTATGACAATATATAGCCCAGAATAACACAATACTATACCTACACTCAAGCGGGGTGGCACAATGGTAGTTACTCCCCACCTGTCTTTGTCCTCTAAGGTCACGAGTTTAAGTGCAAATAATGTCCCACCCTTTATATATTTACAAAAGTGTGAGCAGTCCTCTCCCAATTTTTGAGAGTAGTTATCTAAGTCGTGTTAGTAAAGTAAAGTCTCATTTGAACTGATCTCAGTAATCTATTGACACTAAAAAGGTGTCAAGAAACATTAATATATATATATATATATATATATTTTACCTAATGGAGTTATGAGATAAACTGTTCACTAGAAGTTCAGCTACTATTGTAATCTAGACAGCTGATCCTGGGAACTCGATGACTAGTCCATATGACTTAGATCTAGTCATCTAGATGAAGTTAAAACCAGATAAACCTGATGAGAGAAGGATTTTATCACTACGGGAGAACTAAAATTTTATCACACAAATTTTAATTCATTTATTATGTGTACAACAGATCAAAACCGAAATATTTTTTATTTTTTTAATCAGCCTTGATAGTACAAGTTTATTAATTAATTATTTATATATATAAACTACTGACACTAAGTTTGGAAACATGATTTCAGAGACACAACATTTATTTTTTAAAATCCAAGAACAACCAAATTGCTTATTGTATATCTTAAGAACAAGATTTGCAAATTTAATATAATTTTCAAAAATATTGTAACTAAAATATAGAGATAACAATTAGAAGATGAAAATTACAAGTTACAATTGAACTCGTTTTGTAGATTTACCAAATTATCGCATTAAGACTTAATGGTGAAGAGGAACAGTACTGGCAGAGATTTATATCTAATTTGGGCCTGAATTGTAAAACCCAACAGCTGGTTTTAAAGGCCCATCAAGCCTATAGGCAATATATTTATATATTGATGAATTTAATTGATTTTTTTTTTTTTGAAATTAATTTAGTTGAATTAATTCATGCGAAAATCATCACATCTCTGTATCGCCACTTCCTTAGTTCTCGAGTAATCTATTATATCTACGGGATTTGATAATATGCAAGCATTGTATGATTACATTACATGACTTTTTTTTATTTTTTATTTTTTTTATAAAATACATAAACACTTATTTATTTGAAGGTTTAGATTGAATATAATAGATATTAATTGGTACAACCGTAATGTTACAAGATCTATATGTAGTTTAATCCTAGTTCAATTGGATCACCAACTTTTTTTTTTCTTTTTTTTTTTCTTGAGGGGAAATCATCAATATTTTTAATCAAAATATTGAATCCCTAGTATTATTCAAATAAATAACATATAATTCGGTCCTGTGTGTCAAGTAATGTGTGACTGAAATCCTATTTTTAGTCGGTCTCTTTCCATCTACTCCAATCAAAACACCTTGAATGAGAAATCTTGTTGATTTTAAATTATATGTTAAAAAAAAAAAGTTGCCTCATGTGACAATAAATGTAGCTTATATTATTATTGAATAATGATACATTTTTCAAAAATTTGTCCAGATGATGTTACTAATTGATTTGTGATTACTATATTAATTTTGAGATGATGTATTGATGACGTGGTAATTACACGTAAACTTGTTATATTATTTAGATAGTAAATTTGGATAAATTTTTGGATAATGTAGTATTACTTCATTATTATTTTGTTTGGATATTACCTACAATTGAGCAAATCGAATTTGAGAATTATCAAGTTAAATAAGCGTTCTCTACTACCAAACTATGTGTTACTGTTTATATTTTTTATTATTCGTATATAATAATTAGCAATTAAATGTGCTTAAAATGTGCCACACATTTTTGGTGTACAATAATTGGCAATTCTTTTCAAGCAAATGGCAACATATTGTTCGTTTGTATGTTATACACCTTCCTATCTCAATGTATCAAGCCTCAACAAACGCACATTGTGATTAATATCGATAGGTCTAAATTATGAACTTTAAATATCTTTTGGTTGTAAACCTTCTACCACCAAAACTACTTACCTTACCGTAGGGGGTAAATTACCTTTGTGGTAGGAGATTTGTAATCAAAAGACATTTAAATTCATGGTTCAGACCTAAAAAACGCTACCAACCTTATATCGTAAAAAGGCTAAAATCTTACGGGTATAAATGGCAAGCCAGTTAATATGCACAGGTCAATTAAAAAATGTACATTTTGTCACTTTGTATAAAGTGATTTAGCAATTCATTTAAAATGACACTTTTTAAAACACTTTTTATTGAGTTTGGTAGTCTTAGAGAGGAAAGTATTAACTTAAGCATCGGAAGATGTTTCCGGATATATCTATATCCTCTTAGTCACCTTAATGTAGATGATGTTGTTTTGCGGGACAATAGGAAGGGAACTTAGTCAAAGACAACAGAGATTTTTTTTTTTTTTTGGGTTTGAAACTAGACAAGAGAGGATTTAACTTTTGGGAGTATAAGGAACAGTGTTGACCCTTTAATGTATATTCGTGTCGGAACACACAATGATTACATAATTTTATAGGGCTATTTATTTATATATTTTTGAAGAACCTTGTTATGAGTATTTTAGGATTACTTAAATAGGCCAGTAAAAGTTCAAGACTGATATAATAAAACGTCCCAAAAGACCAAGGTTCAACTCACTAAAGGCCTAGTTCGTCAAACGGTAAAGCCCATCAAGCAATTAGCTCGTGAGTTCAAGTTCTCAGCTCTCTACATACTCAGCCCGTATAAGTAAGCTCACAGTCCACAGACCTCGGATATTCCATAAGCTCTCTACTACTGCAGCTCTCAGGTCACAGGTCAACTTTAGTCAGAATTGTCAGATGAAATTCAGCTCATGACGTCACGTACACACAAATTTAATAAGAAGGATTGCAGCTTGATTTAAGGAAAATCTCAACTGTCCGATATGAAGATGACGTCCAGATCATGCTTTGACAAGAGATAACGATATTTTGACAAAAATTGACCATACCTTTGACAAATATCAGTCTTAAAAATGTAACTTAATCATGATTTCTCTTATTTTATTGTAATATTACTGTAGCCTCTTACTCTATAAATAGATGCTGAAAATTCATTGTAAACAACATACAAACAATAACACATATTGTCACTCTGTCGAAATAGTAAGAGAACAGTCGTGGACGTAGATAATTCCTTGACCGAATCACGTAAACACCTGCTCGCAACAGTGTTTCTTTCTCTTCCTACTCTTCTTTTTCTTTACTGTTCAACTCAATTTGCAGTTTGGGCTTCAAGAACCTGATCAATCGGATCCAGACGTCAACAAACCTCTACTCTTTTGAAAACTTTTACTTCTTTGCATCTTCAAATTGAATCAAATGGATATTAATTGGTGTAGTAACGTTACATAAATTTATGTTAGCATGTTATAGTTCAAATTTACTATCTAGTAGATAAGCCCTTGATGAAGATATCAAATTATAGGAAGATTCATTTGTTAGGTAAGTGCTAAAGCCAAAAAAATAAAAAAAAAAACTTAAATTTACAAAGCCCGAAAGCTAGACGTGCAAACATTAATCATTAATATAAAGTCTTCTTGTAGTTGCATGTCATTTCAGCTTTCTCATACATCATTTCAGCTTTCTTATATTATATTATAATATATATAATATAATATATCTTATACTAATATTAATATACTAAAATCTTTGGTTTCTCATCATATATATGGGTTGATCACCCACCTTCGTGTGAGTTTCCCTTCATCCGTCTTTGGGTGTGTAGATCCCTTTCAAATGAGAGTCGTCATCCGGGTCGTGCCGCTGTGTCCTATTTCAGTTGGTCCCGATCAATCTTTGGCCTGTCCCAACTAAAGTTCATGTATTCAAAAAAAATAATAATAATAAATAACTGTTATAGCAATTGAAGGATAGTTGATTGTCAACCGATGATTTATTGAATGTATAAGTTGTTCTCATGTCAAACCAGTTCTATAAATATAACAAACAATAAGGATTATCATGTACAAATTATTTTGGAAGATGACTTATTGAATGTACAACCAATTGAGTAATTGTATGTACTTATTTAAAAAGTGCCGATTATTGGGTTGTGGTACTTCTAATTTATGTCATTGGAAACGTCATACTATCATTTAAATTCAGCTAATATTACTAGATAGTTAATACTGATTAGATTTTCAATGTCAATATATATATATATATATATTGATTTGATTTCAATAAAATAACTAAAATAAGATAAAAAATTAAAATTAATTATCTTTTTATAAAAACAAAATCTGAAAGTAAGTTAGAAGACTCTACAAGTCTATAGTTCCACCAATATTAATTTAGATAATTTATAATAACAAAATCCCTAAAATGATATGTAGCAATGTGTACTTTTGAGTATGGCACGTTAATTTGACATGATAGGACACCTCGATCGGTGTTTAATTAACAAAGGATAATCATGTCCGGTTAGTATGAAATTTAATTAACAAAGTTTAGGAGAACCATCGTTTTCCTGTCTCAGTGACATGTCACGTAGAATTATTGATTTGGTTGACACATAGAGAAAGACTTTGAGGCTTCTTCAGTGCAATGGGTGCAGTATCAGATGATGCACCCGGCCAATAAAATTAAAATATGGATATTTAAGTATAATTTTTTTGGTCAAATGTTATATATGTCTTTAACTGTCGAGTGTATCATGTAAGAGTGCATCCAATACACAATAGATTTTCCCGAAGCCTACACATGTAATAGGTCAATTATTGAGAACCAATAATCATGCTTAACATTTAGTGATAGGCTCCTTTGAAAAAAAAAAAAAACATTTAATGATAGGCGAAATGCTTATAATCAACTTTGGATCAGGACCACATCACCAATAATCATACTTACCATTTAATGACAGGCTTCTTTTTTTTTTTAAAAAAAAAAAAAAACATTTAATGATAGGCAAAATGCTTATAATCAACTTTGGATCATGACCACATCTTAAATTATAACTATTCTTATGTACACATCAATAATTGAGAACCAATGAACATACTTAACCATTAATGATAGATGACATGCGCTTATAATCAATTTTGGATCATCACTAGATCATAAATTATAACTATTCTTATGAACACAAGAAGGGTAATGTTAATGAATATGACAACAAATATTCATTAGACTTCAATTAGACATTCAAAATAAAATTGAAATATTATTAATTATTTGATGGCTAATGAGTCGTTTGTTTCTCTCTCTCTCTTTTTTTTATATCTAAACAGTCCTAAATATGCATAAAAATTGAATAATAATTGAAAATTTAAACAATCAACTTGCTTATTTATTAAAGATAAAATTATCTAAAAATAATTAATTTAATATTTATATATCATATATTTTTGTTTTATATGATAGAAACAACTAAAAGCGAAAAAATTAACAAATCATAAACCATTTTTATGTAAATATTAATAAGATTTTACTCACAATTAAGATATAATTAAAAAAAAAGATAAAGAAAAAAAAAACTAGTTTTATATTGCTTACAAATAATATGAATGTTCAATAATAATGTTAAAATGCTCATAATTAAACACAACTTTTAAATTATTTTCTACAGAAAAAAGGTTTGGCTAGTTAACTTTTTGATTATTGCCATTAGTTATAATTGCTAAGTATAAGATTAGGATAAAATTAAGAAAATATTTAAATTCAATTAAATGATTTATAACAAAAAAGTTAAGATTTTTATTTTTATTTTTGTTTGTTTTGGTATTTTATTTTAAATTTTTTAACCACTTAAAAAATTTTAATTGCGATTCTTTAAGTATTAAAGTGGGAAAAATAAAGCACTTCCAACTTCTTGATTGAAGACCAAGTCTCCAATAAAGACAACATGATCTTCCCCATTAATTTTTTTCAATTCTTTTTTTTCTTTTTTCTTTTATTTTTATTACTTTTTCACAAAGAAAAATTAACTTTGTTGTTGCTTTTCAGTATTTAGTTTTAAATTTTTTGATCACTTAAAAAATTTAATTTAGATTCTTTAAATATTAAGTGGAAAAAATAACCACTTCCAACTTATCGAGCGATCTCATTGTGAAGAGTAAATCTCCACTGAAGGCAACATGATCTTCCTCATTAATTTTGTTCAATTCTCTGCTTTCTTTGTTTTTAAGAAAAATTATTATTTATTTATTTATTTACTATAAAAAATTAGAGTAAAGATTTTCTACCATTTTTTTTTGTTAATCTTTTGATAATTTAATGATACATCAGTATTTGAACAAATGAATGATAAAGATTGATAGATTTTTTCTCGCTCATACATTACTCAAACTTAAATTATTCTCATAAAAAGATTAACATCATATCAACATTGACAGAGAATTCTTATCCAAAAAATTAACCTTAATTTGTTCTTCCATCGTTAGGTCATTCTAAGGGTTTGAACGAAATCACACAATTCCATACTTAGGGATGCAGCGGGTTAGGTTTGGGCGGTTTGGCAAACCCGCACCTGCACTCACAAAATTATACCTTCAAATAAAACATGATAAACAAAATTTACATCAATTTCAAAATCCTAACAATCTCATCAACAAAAAAAATATATATATATATACATATATATATATATAGACACACACACAATTAGACTCATTGTTTTAACATGATTAATCCAACACATTAAATTCTAACATAATGAATTCAAAATAAAATATATAAAAAAAAACCATAAATTTAATTAATCCAACATAATAAAACTCAAAATACATGGTTCATAGTTGCAAGTGCAAATTTCTTTCCAACATATTTAAATACGTAGTTTTGAATATGTATGAATGTGTTTTCCTTGGGGGGTGGGGGCGGCGACGTGTTCACATCTGGCAGGTGTGGAATTTCAAATTGACACCTGTCTATGAACTCGTTTAATGAAATTCACACGCATCCGTTATAAGTAAAAATTCGTACGTTTGCGAGTGAAATTATCATCCAATTTATACTCAATTTATATGTTTAAAAATTAGATTTTTTTTTCAAAATATTATTTAATTTTAAAAATGATATAACAGTATCCCAATTTCTAAATACAAGGGAACATGATTGAAGCCTCGATTTTTAAGTTGATCTCTTTCTGTATACTCCAATCAAAACATCTTGTATGGCAAGTGTGGGAGAGTTGCCAGATGTCATATTCAGGAAGTTTCCAGGTGGTGTAGTTAAAGGGCTGCCAGCACAACGACTCAATGACAAATAAGAAGAGGACATGTGTTAGATAGTTAAGGCATGATAGTTGTATAAAAAGGTCGTTAACAACAGTGTTAATGTAATCTAGAAATGAGTGAAATGGAAATCAAGAAAACACTTTAGAGTCTTCAATATTCTCTCTCTCTATTCACTCGATTCTCTGAAATGGATTCTTTTTTGATGCTCTAGTTTTACAGCAACATTCATTTTATTTATTATTATTATGATTTTTTTACTTTTATTTTTCCAAATAGGCACATGTAAACATTTAAAAAAAAATAGTTAAAAATCGAATTAATACAATTAGGAGATTAAAGCTTGTTGACTGTATACCACTCATATAAAAAATAAAAAATAGATGTTAATTATGTTTAAATATATAATTTTCATTTTTAAATATAAATAGAGGCTTAATTGATGCTTTTTTTTTTTTTTGAAAACAATTGATGCTTTTAATGAGCAAGATTTGGAGGATCTCCTGATTCTCCTCAATATCAAAGAACCATCTTGTGAAAGCACTTAATCTTGATAATGAATTTAGTAGCCAAGGCTTAATTATTGACAAGCTTAAGTATAAAACCTGTTAAATGAATATATATATATATATATATATATTATGTATATATCTTCACTGCTACATGATTGTGTTCTCTACAAAATGTCAAACCCATTTTATGTTCCGAAAATGACGTATGAAAAGGGATGTGAACAAATGGGAATGGCAATCTATGATCAAAGAAAATCATCAAGTAGAAAAAGTTTCTTTCTTTTTTAGAAAAATGCATTGCATCTCCTATGATCGTCTATTTATTCAATGAAAAATTTTCAAGTGAGGAAAGCATATCTCATCATAAGTGTGTTGATACAATATACTGTACATATCATGTGAAAATAATATCAAATAAAAAGATAATATAATTAAACAATCTTACTCACATGACATGTTGTAAGTGGACTTACACAAAATTTATCTCAGTTCACAAGTGACGACCATCTATTATTTCTTAGGCTTGTGAAGTATCTAAGATTTCTTTAGTAAGGAATCTCTCATTTTACTAAAATAAGGGACACTCTCTTAGTCCTTTGATTAAATAGGTGGATCCACTTCTGTTTTTTTTCAAGATGATACACCTCCTCATCTAAGGATCAAAGTGGTATTCCTCACTTAAATTAAAGCGAGGGATCCCTCACAAGAGAATTATTAGTGGACTATCAACCTCTTTAATTAATTGAAGTTTCGGTTATTTAATGCGCTGAATTATAATCCTTATCTTAAAGTTACTCTAGTCGAACTAGTGAATTTTTTAGGGCTTTGTTGTAGGGTACTGGTTGATAGGGAGGTAGACAAAGTCTCCCTTGACGAGTTGACGTTCATCCTCCCAAAAGGTAATCATTTAGTTTCGTATTTAAAAGAAAATTATTTTATTGTATGCGAAACTTTAAAAAATTTAGTTAAAATATTCTCGATTGTATAAAAAATCCAGTGTACGCCATCTAATTTTGATTTAAGTGAAAACTTACTTTATAACGAATGCATATAATTTTATAATTTAATTAATTTTCTTTTTATTACATATAAAAAATCAAAATCCCCGAGAGTTTATATATATATATAATAATTATACCGTCAATACCTTCTAACTTTAAAAAAATTATGACCAAATAATCTCAACCGTAGATTAGATCTAAAAGACAAAAACAGAAAAAACAAAAATGAAAATAAATAATTCTACCATTTTACCTATAATTGCTCTTCATTTCATTGTTCTCTTTTATACTTTGTTAATTATTTATTTCCATTTCTATATTTATATATTTTTATATATATGGAAAATTTCACTGTTACCCAAAAACAAATGAAAAAAATTTGTTTTACCCACTCTTTCATAAAAATTTATTTTTAGTCTCTCAAATAAACTATATTCATCTTATACTCAAGTTCATCAAACTACACTCAACATGCAAAACGTGCTTACTAATTGAGTTTTAATGGGATCTATTTTTTAGTAGATTTAAAAGCTGATACTTAAAAATCGATATTTTTAAGTGGACTTAAAAAATCGATTCTATCCAATCACCGTAATGACACTAAATCTCACCAAAATTTTCATTTTCAAGCCAAATCTAACTAATTCCAATCAAATCTAATGCAAAACATCAATAGCCAAACAAAACACAAAAAACTTGAAAAATCACAAAAAAAAAAAAAACCTCAATAATAGGTTTTTAAGTCCAGTTAAAAACTAATTCCAACCTAGTTGTTATCTTCATCATTAAAAACCTCAATTTTTAAGTCAAATCCGACCAAATCTAACCTTAAATATTAATACACAAAATCCAAAGCACAAAAAAACTCGAAAATTCACAAAAAAAAAAAAAAAAAAAAAAACTCAAAAAACTCATACTCAAATAATCAACAAAGGAAATCAAATATCTCATATAATGAGCAATGGAAGAGAAGATCACGGTATGCACAGACAATTTAGCTGCTTTGGGTATAGACTACAATTAATTTATTTGAGACACACACATTTCATATGAATCTCACATATATAAGTTACACTAACCTTATATTATGGTGTGTTTACACATATACATGAAAAACAATCATAAGTCAAGGAGAATTTCATATGAATCTCACATATATAAGTTACACTAACCTTATATTATGGTGTGTTTACTTACACGTAATTGAAATGATTTGAAATTCGAGCGACTTAAAATCAAATTGATGTATCAGGATCAAAATAAGTTGTTTACTTCAAATTATAAGATTCAGAATCGAAATTCTCATTGCGATGTTTGCTTTGAGATAAAATCGGAATAAATTAATTATAATTTATAAAAATATCATTGATTAAAATTATGTATTTTATAAACATTTTTTTTTTTTTTTGGAAAAAAAAAAAACTGTAACGATTGAGATTTTGCCAATTACAAAAGAGGCATTGTATATCATTTCGTAAAATTATATTTAAGACATAATGTCATCTTTTTGTCATGTTCTACTACGTACCTTGTCATAATAAGCTAAAAAAAATAATCTTTATTATTAATATTATTGTAACTATATTATGTATCTATATTATATATATCAAGTCGTGATTTTTTATTTTAATATAAAGTAATTGTTCTTTTTTTTTTTCATAATAAACTTTCTTAGTAAAGATGAATAAATAAATTAGCAAAATAGTTTTTTAAAATAAACTTCATTTTAGTCCCTAAGTTTTAAATAATATCAAGTTTTTAAAAACTTTAAAATAGCTATTTTCATCCCTAACTTTTTTAAAACTCTTCAAAAAAATCAAAACTATCAATCAATTAACGGTTAATATTAATAGAATGTGTAGAAAATATTTTTGCACTTGATAGTTGTTAGTGATATATAAATTATTATATTATCCTCATAAAATAATGAATTTATAAGTTAAATTTTCTAAAATATCATTGGATTTTAGTTATTAAATTATAATTTAAATTACCTAAATTTACTATTGACCTTCAGTTAATTGACTGTTTAAACTTTTCTGAAGAATTTTTAAAAAGTTAGAGATGAAAATAGTTATTTTTAAAAGAACTTTAAAATTTTGATATTTTTCAAAACCTCAAGCACTAAAATTAAGTTTTTCCTATTTTCCATAACTTTTTTTATTTCCAATTTTCTTATTATTATTTTTTCAAATAAGAGGTATAATTTAAATTATAAAAGGGAATGAGAATGATAATCTTAAATAAGGTGGGGCGAATGGAAATATCATTTCATAATCCTAAATTTGTGTGAGATCTACAATTTTATTCTTATTACGGATTTATTTTAGAGTAAATAAACTTTAACAATCATTCTCATTCTCTATTGTTTTTCCCTAGTCTCTTAAGTAAACACATCATCAATGTTTTCAGACACAGCCATTGACATTTTAGAATTTAAGTAGACAATTTGATATTAGGAGATGTAACAATTTAGGAGTTCAGCCGACAATGAGTAAATTTTGATCTTACAAAAATAAACTATAATAATAGTGGAAGAAAAAATATAGAGAGAAGGCAATATGCCCCATCATTTGTTCTACATGTCTATTTTATTTATTTATTCAATTGTTGAAAAAAAATCAAAAAGTTTTGATGATAACGTAAGGACAGTCTTACATACTAACAATTCAAAACCCTATTAAACAATTTAAATTTATTTTTTAATACATTGATACATATTTTTGCACAAAATAAATAAATAAATAAATCTAACAATTTTATTTATTATTTCAAACCTTAAGATCACATTTAACTTTTTTTTTTTTTTGGAAATGCACAATTAACATTTTTTTTTATAATATAAAGATAGAATACACTATGTAATATAGGTCCTGTATGTTAGCATAATTAACAAATTTATCATATAAACTTTAGTATTTAACTTGACTAATTCATGTTAATTACAAGGTCAAGCATAACGTACGTGACTCGGATATTATACTCTCTTTATATTCGATAGAAATCCTTCTCGCACATACTAATAAATGAATATACTAGGACTTGAACATCTCATAAAAAATATATATTAAATGCATATTATTTGTGCTAAGATAAGATATGCAAATAGTAATTATTTAATAAATTAACAATATAACTTGGAGGTTGTTTGTCTTTTCATATGATGATTTAACAATCTTGAATTTTATTGAAAACTAAATAAAGATTGAAAGTTAAAATTTGAATAACATGTTTTATCTTTAACTATAGTA
This sequence comes from Dimocarpus longan, assembly GCA_022984855.1. Taxonomy (NCBI): domain Eukaryota; kingdom Viridiplantae; phylum Streptophyta; class Magnoliopsida; order Sapindales; family Sapindaceae; genus Dimocarpus; species Dimocarpus longan. The sequence continues at coordinate 5,747,319 of CM041026.1, forward strand.
ACAATTAGTTTATTTTTTAAATATAAAACTATTTAAAAATATGTAATTTGACATTTATACCTTTATTATTAGTTACTATCTATTTTATTTGATATAATACAAACAATTAATAACACATGACTTAATAAATTCTAAACCATTTTTTATATAAATATTTATAAGATTTTATCCATGATGAAGCTATATATGATAAATAAAGAGATACAAATAGTTTTATTTTGTTTTATAAAAACTTTTTGAATTCAACAATGTTGTTGAAAGTGATGACATCAACTCCATATAATATGTACATTTTTTTCTTAAAACAGGTTTATCACAAGTAAATTAATAGGTTAAAAAGCGCAAATTTGTAGCATATAAAATTATGATAAAATAAAAATATGTTATGTAGGAGGATAGTCTTGGAAAAAATTATTTTAAATATAATATAGTCACTTAGAATTATATGGAAAGTCAGAATTTTTTAGTTTTTCATTATGATAAAATAAAAATATGTTTAGTTATTTTAAGAAATAAATAAATAATGATAATACATAGGGTCAAATTAATTTAAACCCATTAATTATTAATTGGGAAAATTATTCAACCCCTGACAATTATTTGAATACCAAGCAAAAAGTGGATACAAAATTTGAACCATTAGAAACGAGTGAATCTAAATTAAATAATGTAAATAAATCTAGTAAGGATGGCGAAATAAAATCGTAATAATTACTTTTTCAATAATTTCACATGCTCCATAATAATTTCTGACATATATAATTGCTCGATCGAGCTCTCTTTCAAGCTTTAAGGGTGGGGTTGATCTATATAAAAGTCCACCATTTTAGGTCTGTACCTAGAGTTTACTTTCTGGTTCTTTTCTTCTACTTCAATTTTGTGAGATCATCTAAAGAGCTATAAAGCATGAACTAATTATTTTTTAATGATTAATTTAATTAATTTTCTTTTTTTTTTTTTCTTTGAAGAAAAGTTGACTTCGTGGATGAATAGAAGCTTAACAACTGTTATGTAAATTCATTTAATAGGACATTAAGTCTATGTTGGACCATACACAAGGTTGGAGCTGTCAATTGATCAAGAAAAATTTAAGGTGGGCATCCTCATTGTCCATCATATCTAATACGAGTTTTGGATCCCACATGAGGCCTTTGTTGCTTTTCTAGCCACACATAAAAGAAAACATTAAATTTATCTAACTTGGCCTCTTAATTTCTCTAACAGAACCCTTCTCTTTGTCTTCGGCTTTGGTAAAACATACCAATTCACTCGTATATTTGGTCATTCACAACATACTTATTTCATGTATCATTGGATGAGAAAATAAATCATTTTAATTATTAGTTACATGACAAACTATAAGTTGATTATCATCAGACCTAAATGTTTAAGTCAAAAAATGACCCAACTATAGCGTGGACAAATGATAAATATCAGACATGTACTAAACGTCACTATCGTATAACATCTCTACCGTATAATATAAGTAACAAAAATTTCAAATAAAGGGGCCAAAGGGGGTTTAAATCAAATACTTTCAAACTTTAATACTAATTTAATTACCATCAGATCCAAAAATTTAAGATGATTAAAAATGATCTAACTAAAGTATTTAATAACTTGAAAGTAACACATGGACACTATAAATAAGCGAGTGCACTAGGCCCCCTACACAATTGGTTTTTCTTTGAATGAAGATACGCCTCTAAAAACCCGAGAGCCCACCTCAAAACTCTCCTTGCACGGTTCCCACGAATTTACGCAACTACTATCCTCCCCTTACCTATTCTGTTGTAAGAAACTTGTTCAACGGAAGAAGCTTAGGTCACCATCACCATTTCACCACCATAAAGTGTCAACCTTTCTTGGCAGTCCAAGTTTAAACTATGGTAATTGACCAGCCCCACTTTCTTCACCATCTATGCCTTTCTCTCTTTCTCTCTTTTCCCTTTCATATTGCATGACAATACATAAAACATAAAACCCTTAATTCTAGTTAGTACGAGTAGATTCGAATATTTATATTTTTTACACTGCTATAATTATTTCACCGATTAAGTTAGCTGATATATATACACCGATGAAGCTATGCCATCGGATATATTCTATGAAAAATATTTAATGTTATGCAAAAATATATAATGTCAATCTTTATCAAGCAAATTAAGATATGGTTCTTGTAGAATAAGTTAAGGTTGTAGGTCATTAGTCGCTCACTAATTAATTATTTACTGTAGCTTATTTAGTTAGACACTTTTTGCTTGGGACCAATGATAGATGACTACTCGGGCATGAGACATTAATTATGAGAAAGAAAAAATATATTCGTGAGGATGAGAAAATTGTAAAGACTGTTACGATATCCTCATGTTGAGGCAACATTTTAAATTTAACATATTAGTCAAGAATTATATATTTCAGGGACAGATTAAATATTTAGATAAGTGATCATTCTTTAAATAAAAAAAAAAAACACTTCATTGTTTGAAGTTGTATGATTGGAGATTTCAAAAGTACTATATATCATTTTGAAGACTTTCTCAAAACTTGTCTAATTGTTTTCAATGTTGTGATTTAATCATATAGTACAGTTTTGGAGGGAAGAAAAGATACACACACATATATATATATATATATATATATATATTTAAAAAAAAAAAAAGAAAAAAAGAGAGATGTTTATATACGATGAATTGAGTAAAGAAATAGTAATGACCTGCCATCTGTAGCACTACATAGAGGTAGTAATAAAATTTGCAATTTTTCACATCTTATCTATAGCTATAAAAATCGATGACCCATCTTTATTGTTTCCTCTGATTTTGCATATAATAAATAAATTCTTTTCATGGGTTGTTCTAATTTCAGTTCAACATAAAGAAAACCCACACAAGATGGCATTGCTAGATTATGATCAGTTGTGACAGTAACGTAAGCAACTGTCCTACTCTCTTTTTATTCATATTTTCATAATTAAATAAGAAAAATTAATTGTTATTAATTGAATAATATTTTTATAATTAAATACAATTAAAAATAATGATAAACACATGTCACCATACGGTCGTGATCGTGCATTCAAAATTTTCCTTATTTAAAAGAAAATTGACTAAATTAGGTCCTGAGACAAATAGTTTATCATTATGAGATTGAAACCGATTTCATTTCTTTTTTTTTTTTTTTTTTTTTGAGTCTTCATTTTTAATGGTATAACAATAGTGTCAGGGGCGGAGCCCCATGGACGCCGGGTTGGCACCCAGGAATTTAAAAAAAAAAAAAGAATTATATGTTTATACATGTATGATGTAAATTTTGAAGATTTAACCTTATATTTGTATTCTTTATATTTTATCACATTTCAAATTATTAAGTAAATTAAGTATATATATTATTTTATTATTATGTATATTATATATAATTTCCTAGAATACTAATTTGACCCCTATTTTAAGGACCTAGTTTCATCCCTCATTATAGTGTCAAAGAACTTGACTTTTCTCCTTTTAGTATAATTAGATAGATATTAACTGTGATGACTCATGAGTCATGACTCTTGTTGGCTGCATATATAGGGTGTGGACACGGGTGGTTTCTGTCACCTAAATCATTTCGCCGAAAGGAAACCATTCAAAATTAATTACTCCTAATAGGCTGCTCTCAACCAATCACGGAGTACATCCTATTAATCTAAAACATGCTTAGGTTTCTAATAATATGATGTTCCTCACTGGTGAAAGTGATCTTTTGGTCTATGTGGTTTGAGAACCGTGTATAGGCCAAGACAAAGTCTCCAATATTTTTCAATTCAAATGTCTGTAGTATTTGGAGTGAATATGGATTCTCTTCTCATCTCACTTTTATCCTTCTATAATAACATCGTGTTATATGTACATTATGTTATTATTGTTTGTGAATGGTTTGGACCAATTATCAGCTTAAAAAAATGAGGTAAAGGTGGGACAACATGTGGAAACTTGTCCGTTAGGATCCAATTACACTCGTTGAGTTGATTTCAGTGTCTCACATTTCCTGAGAATTAGATGGTGAGACATTGACATTCGGTTTTCGTCAAAGCAGGCAATACCTTAATATATGTAAACAAGTTTTACGTATACAATGATTAAGCGTATATTATATGCCATTTTGACATAAATTACATTTTCCATCTCCATCTACGAGCTTTGTTTGATAAAATCGCTATTTTTGTCAAGAAAAATATTAATTATGAACCTAAAATGATGGAAAGAAAATTAAAGACAATACGAAATTACCTTTTTTAGTACTCTATATATATATATATGTAATACAAATCTATATACCTTCTCAAATATCAATTCTAATGGAGTACATCCATGTCCTCACCATCACAGAATAATGATGCCGTGAAGTCCTTGAAAGAGATTTGAACAACGAAAATAAATGAAATCTGGCCCCATCTTATTTACTGCCTTGCCTTGTGAGAAAAGGAAAAATTCTTTCAAAATATCACATCTGATTTCTTTTGTGATCATAGTTTCAATAAGATAAATACATCATGTTATCTGTACATTCAATCAATAAATAATTACTCTAAAATATTATCAATTTACGCAATAGAAACATGTGCCAGACGGAATTTTATCAATCAGATATATAGACAACGTGATATGCACAGCGGAGCGGATAAAGCAAATCGATCCCCTTCTTAACGGCTATAAATCAAGTAAAAAGCTGCAGAGAGTAGTGAAGTGTAAACATGCTACCAAGTTTGAGCTTGAAGTTAAGGGTACTTATGTCATCTGACTTTTCACATATACTCTGATCAAAATTAATTAATGTCTTTTTCTTATTTATGTCTTGGACCACCCCTTCCCATAGCTTTCTCTTCTCTTCGCTACTACTACTATATACTACCACTCCTTATCTCTCCTTATGTATAAACACAAGTCTCTTCTCTGCTCCTCTTCTCTTTCTCTATACACAAAACAAGTCTCTTCACTTAATTTCTTTTTGTGTGTCACACAAAAAGAGTTATCAAAACACACAGACACACATACACACTCCCTCTCTCTACTTGCTTAGAGTAGTTCTTCTAGTACTACTGATCTCTCCACAGGCAAAAGATGGGCCGGTCACCGTGTTGTGATAAGGTTGGTCTAAAGAAAGGGCCATGGACACCTGAAGAAGATCAGAAACTCTTAGCTTACATTGAAGAACATGGTCATGGAAGCTGGCGTGCCTTGCCTGCAAAAGCTGGTGAGTAGCTAACGCTATACTCTCTTTCTCCCTCTACTCCAGACCCTTTTTATTTATTTATTTATTTTTAAAAAATGTTGGATTAATCTTCGATTTGCTCCATAGTTTGATTCAATTTGACTTTTGTTTTTGCTTTTGTAGGTCTTCAGAGATGTGGAAAAAGTTGCAGGCTTAGATGGACTAATTATCTGAGACCTGATATCAAGAGAGGAAAATTTAGCTTGCAAGAAGAACAAACCATTATTCAACTTCATGCACTCTTGGGAAACAGGTATATTGATCCATTTTTTTCTACAAATTTATCTCTTTTTTTTTTTTTTTTTCCCGAATCCGAAACCATCAAAGAGATGATATTATGCTTTCCATTAAGCCCATGGAGATGCATATAGAGATCGAATTTTGCAATGCTCTCACTCTTATAATCTCTAACTAATAATGAACATGTTAATTTCTGCCATATTATTGTGTGTGTGTGTTTTTTTTTTTTTTTTTTTAATTTTTAATTTTTTATATATTCAGTACTCTTCCTGACATGCCCCATTTTATTAGAAGATACAACATTACATGACAAAGAAAATGTTTCTTTCAAAATTTTCTTGTTCTATACATTGAAATGGGCCTCTATCTAACCTGTTTGTCTTCATTATAGCATTGAAGATTCTTGGTGGGCACTTGATGGATATTTCTAGGATTCTGTTTCCTGCTTTTCTTAATAAAAATGAAAACTCTGTCTCCATATGTTTCTATATATCTCTATACATCATGTTGTGTGACTCGTTTGTTGTCCACAGATGGTCGGCTATAGCCACTCACCTTCCCAAAAGAACAGACAATGAGATCAAAAACTACTGGAACACCCATCTCAAAAAGAGACTAGCTAAAATGGGGATCGACCCCGTGACCCACAAGCCCAAAAACGAAGCTTTGCTCTCCAATGATGGCCAATCCAAGAATGCAGCCAATTTGAGCCACATGGCTCAATGGGAAAGCGCCCGGCTCGAAGCTGAGGCCCGCTTGGTTAGAGAATCCAAACTACGTTCACACAATAATTCTCTTCACCACCAGCTTATAAGCACCTCTGCTTCTGCTAGTTCTGCTTCTCCTCAGCTTTTGAACAAAAGTAGTACTCCTCCTGGTGGTGGTGGTTGGAGTAATAGTACTACCACTCATGGCCTTGAGTCTCCAACTTCTACACTCACTTTCTCAGAGAATAACAACAACAACAACAATGGACTACCACCTGTGATAAGTACCACTACTGGATCACTTGGAGTGAGCTCAATGCCTATGATTGAATTCGTTTCAGGTTCATCCGAGGCTGGCATGATCAAAGAAGAAGGTGATCATCATCATCATCATCATCTTCAGGACTGGAAAGGCCTTGGAAGTTCAAGTAATTTGGTTGAATACAAAGAGGGTATTGAGAATTCTTTGTCTTTCACTTCAACTCTCCATGACATGACCATTTCAATGGACGCAGCAGCAGCTCCATGGACTCCTGAGTCTCTAAGGACAAATACTAATGGCCATGTTAGTCATGTTGGAAACTCCATGGAAGAGGGTTTCACTAATCTTCTTCTTAATGACTCCGTTGACCGGAGCTTGTCAGATAGCTGCAGAGATTCTGATAACAGCGGCGGCGGTGGCTGCGGTGGTGGTGGTAGTGACAGTGCCGGCAGTGACTATTATCAAGATAACAAGAATTATTGGAACAGCATTCTGAATTTGGTGAACTCCTCTCCACCTACGTCACCCATGTTTTGAATTCAATGCTTCTGTCTCCAAAACCAAATACTTCTCCAAGTAACCCCAAGTTATTATACTGTTCGGCTCAAATTTTTATCCTGAATGACGTGACAGATAATTTGTAATTGTAATTTAAATCATATGATAATGATAATAATGCGCTTTTTTGTGTGTAAATTAAATCATCTGCTACATTATTTAATAATATCAATTTAGGTCGATCAGTATTATTAGTTACTTTTTATAGCAGGAAAGTGGTATCTAGAAGCCAACAGATGTGAAAACCCTCATTAATTCTTTTCCAATAGTAGTGACAATTGATACCATTACTCGGAATGTTTTCTGCCAAACAAGCTTTTGTTGCTTCCACAGTTTAGACAGTATGTTATAATAATAATTATTATTAATTATTTGAAGTGTTTGTGCACGGACATACATACATGAGAGCAACAAATAGAGTTTTGGCTAAGCTCCCTCTGTGATCTGGTCTCACTCATCTCTGGAATGTTAATAGATCCGCCATTTCCCATCAATCACGCAACTGTTCGTCTGCTGATCATCAACTCAGTGAATCTCTGGAAGTCTACTTTTTGTTTGAATTCTAGTAGTTTTTCAAATTAGGGGTTGATTATTAGGGTTTGGTCCAATGGAAGAAATAGTTTCTTTTTTCTATTATTATTTTTTTTATGAACAGGAGTGAATGTGTAAGAAGTGGAATGGATTGCCACAAATTAGATTTCTTTTGTAATAAAGACTTTTTATATATAGACATATAAATGTCCAATAAGAAACAAGTGCAATAAGAGATGTATTAATGACAGACTTTATTGCTGTTGGTTTCATGTCACAATCTGCTCACAATCAAATCAGATGAAAATTTGATCCCCTCGGTTGGCTGTTTTTCCTGATCGATTGTAAAGAAAATCTGGAGGAAAGTTGCTAGAGACAAAGAAAATGGAAACCAGAAAGTTTAATTTAACATACATTTATTGCTCTCTCCCTTCTTTGCATGTACTTGATTTTCAAATGTACACCCATTTTTTTTTTTTTAATTAAATCCAAATGTACACCAATTGAGGAGAAAGATTAAATTCTCTTCTCTCTCTCTCTCTCTTTTTTTTCTTTTCTCTTTGTGGGGAGTGATTTCATGTCCAGTAGTTTTCCTCTTTCAAAAGTTTCATAGCATAGATGTGACTGCAGTCACAACAATAATATATATATATATATGTATATATATATATAGTTATCTACGATATATTTGGATATCAATATACCTAAATTGGTTTTATTTTAAAATTATTGATTATATTTTATTTTACCTTATTATAATATATTTTATTATAACTAAATATGATCGATTGTTGTAAGTATGATCTGACTCATTTAGTTGTAATTAGATATAATAAATACATAATCAAATATAATAAAATATAAAATCAATAATTTTAAAATGTAACCATTTATATACAGTTATCAAATCTATTCGTAGAATGTATCATCATAGTTAGAAGTAAAGGAAATCCTTCTACTTATCAATTTCTTCTAACTACAGTAATTCTTGGCATAATTAAGCACTTTCACAAGTAATTAAATTAATTTTTTTAATGTAGGGATGACAATATCTTATTTTGTTTGTCTCAATATAAACATATGATGTGTTTATTTAATCACATGTGGCACTGCCTACAACTCTTGACCGTTAAATTCGTTTTGTGCGCATTTCATATTCATGGTGCTAAAGGAATTTGTCACCCTTCAAAATACATATATACTTAAAATACTTTTTGAAAACTTATAAAAATAAGTCTAAACATCAATAATTTTAAGATAAAGAAAGCCTACTTAATTCAAGGATACCAAAAATTGCAGATGTTTCTTTTTTGAAAAAATAAAATGCTCTTAAACATTTTCAAACGAGATAGAATATTTTTATAATTACTTTTCATTAAGCTAATTTAAATATTAAATTAAAATACATAAGAATGAATGTAAACCTCCACTTTCGCATTTTATCATGATGGAGATTTTAATCCCGTGATTACCATTTTTATCATATTTGTGATAATGAATCCTATTTAGTGTCATTTAAAAAGTAAAATATTTATAAAATAATATCTAAGTATAATTTTTTTTTGAAAAAAAAAAAAAAAAAACAATATTAACATTATTAATGCCAGATCGCGGCACTCTTTATAGGGTCCTTATATATACTCTTTTAGATACTTGTAGATACTCTTTTAGACACTTGATATATAATGTAGTGTTTGATTTGAAAAAAATAATAATGGTGATGTATATATACAATTATAAATTTTGGTAGATTAGGATATGATTTGGACTACTGACAATTAAACAGGGCGTGTACCTTCTGTATCCACGACGACGCTTGTTTTTGTCAGCAAGTGGTTCTCAATGTAAGACAAAATCTGTATTTGTATGATCTAACAAAGCTATCAGGCTTCCACCAACATCCTTTAAGGAAACTAGTTGCGTTATAGTCTTTTCTACACGACCAGAGAGAGTATAACATACAATATTCATTAAATAGATATTTATTATACATATTAATGTAGAATTTATCGTACATATTTATTATAAATTTCTATTTGAAAGTATGGTAGATAAGGGCAGGTAATGTAAAATATTTTGTTTTGTTTTCTCTTTTTTTGTTGTTGTTGTTGTTGTTGTTGTTTTCAAATGAATACAAAAAAAAAAAAAAAAAAGAAAGCAAAAAGAAAAACTGATTTTTCTGTTTTTGGATTTGAAAACGTGTCTAGTGACAATTATTAAAATTGTTTTCATAAAGTAAGTTATAATATTATAGTAATGTATGATGAATAAATATATCATTACATGAAAATAAAGGTAAAAATTCTTTATAAAATTTTAAAATATGTTACAAAATGATTCATTAAAAATGTTAAAATACGTTATAAAAGTGATCCATTAACACACCTTAATATGTAATATAAAAATTCTAAATATTTCAGTATTTCAATAAATAAATATAATTTAATGATAGTAGATGCCATCTATTTACTGTTTCAGTTCAGGCTTAGCTTAAAACCAACAACTAAGCTAATAGTTGAAAAACAATGATTTGATGTTATTATTTAATAATCACTCTTTCAATTACTCCAAAAGTTATTATTGATGGATAATCTTAACTAAAGAGTAAGTTAGTCAAACATTTTTGCTTTTATAGTGTATTGGAAAACAAAAAACAGTTTTTTGTTTTTTCTGTGTTTTTCACTCAAAACACTTCTAGCTACCAAATATTTATCTCTTCATTTCCAATTTTAAAAGCGAAAAACATTATTTACAAAACATGGTGGAATGCGGCCTAAGTATAATATTTCATCATTGAGCTGTGAACATTTACCAATAATTCATTCGAAATACTAATGTACTTATCCAAACATCATAAATTTCATCCAGTATTTATGTGGGATATATTTGTTGTCTCCATTGGCTCTTAAATTGGATTAAACAACGGGAGATATATTTTAATCATCCAAAGACAAATCTCAAATCATAACCTTCATGGTTTTGACGAATTCTTATCTTTAATTGTTACATTAATTAGAACTTATTTACTTTAGAACAAACATGCACATATACCATGCCTAAAAAGATTAAACCTTAATCTCAATATTTTAAAGAGTAATTAAAGGTAAATATTTTGAGAAGATAATCCTTGGATGGATTTTTTTTTTTTTTTTTAACATATTTCAAGTATATATTACAAGCACATGTATTACTATCGGACTCTTTTAATTTGAACACTTAAAACACTAAGGCACAATCCAAAATTATGACTCCTAAAAGCAGAAGAAACAAGCTATACGAACAAATTAAATGCGTAAACTGCAGTACAAACTTTAGCCTAGTGGCTTAAGAGGAGCAACATCAAGGGGGAACATCACTGTACGGCACCGCCAACTACCCTTTGACGGATTTTAAAATTATACAAATTTTTATGGTTCCATACCTTGTGTTAATATGTTGACTTCAATAATTTTATTTTTGAAGAATATATATATATATATATATATATATATAATGATTTATGAATGAGAATGACAGACTCCTAGATGTTCTAGGTGTGCAGCGTAGAAAATTGGACAAGGATATGCTGGGGGAAAATATTATTTCTTGAAAACAAAAATTCAGTCATTTCAAATATAATACATAATATTACGGAATTTATTATGAGGTAATTTTATTTATTTATTTTTTTGATGTATATATAACTCCTAATACTATGTCAGATATTTATTCAGGTCTATTAATACAAGTTATTTAATAAACAGTCCAAAAATCTACTTCTAAAATTAAAAGAAGTCTATTCATAAATATATATATATATATATTATGACTCAGATGAGGATCGTAACCCACCATCTGACAGGCAGATGGATTTTTCTTTTCCATCAGGCCACCTAGTATCCTCTATTATGAGGTAATTATTTCCATGTATTTACAGTTTCAATTTCAATTTTTTTAAAAATAATTTGAATAAATAAATCTCTTGTATAAGAATAGAAAATCTTACCAGCTTTATTTTATTTTTCAAATATAGCTTTCAAATTTCGTTTTCTTGTTTCGTAAATAACTAAAAGCATTTTGAAAATGTTGTCAAAGATGCTCTTCTTCCAACATTAATTATTTATCTACCTGCATTGAACATTAATTTAACTCTGCAACAAATAATTGGCACATGTATGTTTTTTCGTACGCATTTTGACGTGAAACAATTATAACCTAAACGATGCACTGTGCTTTAAAACAGTGTACATTTCTAGATTGGTGTACATTTTACCATTGAGATTCAATGAAGTAATAGCAAATATGAAGTACAAATTTACTTTGTATATATGGCAATTCTTGAATTAATTGCCACTTTGTCTTGATTAAAATCACAAATTTTCGTGTTCCACGAGATACTAGAAGATTAATTTCGCGTGGGTTAATCTAAGTTTTAATTTTGGATAGGCTTAAGTTTATATTTGATTTCTTATCTTTCATTAAAATTTAATTTTTGAACTATTAAATTTATATAAAAGTTACTAGTAATAATTATTATTTATAAAAAAATATTTTTTTTCTCAAAATGAAACCTACCCAAGTCCATAAGCGCTGCCTCTGTGTCCTTCTATCCATATTTAACAGAAAACAATACTTTCCTCCCTTCTTTTGTTCACTGTCTAAAAAGATCAAATACAACAAGTTTGATCATGCCTAATAAAATTAAACTAAACGGAATCTCACCCTAACATTTGGGGATGGAAACTAATTACTAGATTTATTACTTCACTATAATAGATCTAAACCAATTAGATCATCTTTCTTGTATGCATGTGTTTATATATGTAATTACAAAGTAATAAAAAATCTACGAATATTTGTAGTCAACAGTGCGTCCAGACCTATTGAAATTAAACACTATAAAAATGTTGTCCGAAAATCTATTCTTATAATATTAGGATATATAAAAATAAAAAATAAAAACTCTCTACACATAGATGTAAATATATTATGTATGAGACTCGAATCCTTATCATAAGGTATAAAGGAGAAAATCATTAACCACCTAAAATAGAGTTCGATATGCTTTTGTATGCATGTGTTAATTCTTATTCGTTGATAATGTTGCAAAACTATTTCTTGAATGCATACAAATGCTACACATCTTATCGTTTACCCTAACTTGTATATCTATGGCCAATAATATAATATTGTAATTGATCTCAGATAATAATGCAGCATTGTCACATTTGAGATGCAAGTTTGAATTATCTAGTCAAATTTGTGTTCACTTGTGTAAGTGAGGAGACCACATCTATTCATTTTCAGCGGCAAAAATAATTAGTAAACTAGCAAATACAAACTAGTGAACATGCAAATGTCCGCAAAATTGTTATCATGATTTGACTGCTAGATACCAAAAAAGAACCCCCCATGAAACATACACTGGGCAAAGTCAAAATCTCATAAAGTTGAATACATAAAATTAATAAATAAATAAATAAATATATGAACTCTTATTTTCTTATTAAATGAAAGCATGATGAAGCCAGCTGTGTTGAAAGTGCAAGAGCAACAGTGAAATTTTGGCCACGCTAGACTTGAAATGATCGATCTTCTTGTTGTGAATATATATATATATATATATATATATATATATAGAGAGAGAGAGAGAGAGAGAGAGAGCTTTATGTTTCTGTGCACCGTACAATAAGACATTTATTATAAATTTCGTGAAGACAATGGCAGGTCACATGGGTCATAAATTAGCTCGACTGAGTCCAACTGTGCCGATTTAATGAGCTTCGATCCACTGTTATTTCGCTCTAACATTTATATCGCATGCACATGCATGCATGCCCAATACGTCAAATAAAGAGTAAATTGTACAAATATCTCTCGCGGTTAAATCTAATTATATGTCGTCAGTTTGAACTTTTATTTGAAATTGGACAAATTTTTATTAAACATTGACTCCCTTATATAAGTGTGAATTGTCTAAAATATTATAGGATCAAACTATGAAGTTCAGATATGCAGGAGCCAAATCATGAAAACTTGAAATTCTAGTCTAATGCTGAATATAGGTCGAGCTATTTGTTGTTCTATTTTGTTAATTTAATAATTAATTATCAAGCCGGAGACTTATATGCAATTTTGGGTAAATATTATACATGCCTGTAACTAACTCTAAATTTGAGAGCATGCCTACGTGTACATTACTTTCAAACTACTTGAGTCAAGCTATAATATTTGACTTTTTAAATTTATGATTTAACATCATTTATTTACCTAATTTACAAAAGAAGTAATTGCACAAAACCTCCCCCAGGTTTGTCAAAAAACAAATAGAAACATATTTACCCTTTAATTACACCAAACCCCCATACCATTAGTCAACTTCCTTCCATTTTAACAGTTGACCAACATTTTCAATGAAATGACTGTTTTATCCTAAAATGATTCCAACTATCTAACTTCACTCAAAGTTCTTCCAAACCCGACCAGATCTCTCTGCCACCAATGTCGCCGCCGACCCCTCTCCTTATCCCCTTCTCTACGGCGACGACTTTGCCGTCGTCGATATGCAGCATGGGAAAAAAAAACAACTTAAAATTAAAAAAAAAAATCAACAACCATCATCAGTTATTCTTCATCAAGCATCTGAATCCATCTTCAATTTTACAACCAACTTCCAGTTTACAACGATCTAGATCTAGGTCCAGATCTTCAAGATTTGCCCAAATCTTAAAAAAAAAAAAAATATCAACACATTTGAATCAATATCATCGACACAACAATATGAACAAATCAACAATAATAATAACAGACAAACACCACGAAATCCAACTGGTGGAGATGGAAGAGAAGGACGGACTGGAGGAACCAGAAGCCAAATCCGTGCGACGGTGGACATGGAAGAGGACGGACTGGAGGAACGAACTGAAGGTGTGCGACGATGGAGACGGACGGACGGAACGACGATGGAGACGGACGGACTGGAGGAACGACGGTGGGGCTGTGCGACGATGGAGACGGACGGACGGACGGAACGACGACGGAGACGGACGGACGGTTGGAACGACGGTGGGGCTGTGCGACGATGGGGCTGTGCGACGATGGAGACAAACAGACGGTCGGAACGACGGTGGGGCTGTGCGACGATGGAGACAGACGGACGGACAGAACGACGGTGGAGATGGACGGAGCTGTGCAGAGGAAAAAACTGAAGAAAGAAAAGGAAGAGAAGGAACAAAGAAGAGAGAGAGAGACTGAGAGTGTTGACAGTGAGTGGGAAGTGATGCATTGATCGGTGACAGTGAAAGGGACACGGTGAAAGGACCAAAATGTCCTTCGTTTAGTTCACAGTAACAAAAACCACCGTTAAGCATTGGGGTTCTGTGTAATTAATGGATAACTATATTTTCAGCTGTTTTTAGACAAACCTCGGGGGAGTGTTGTGCAATTGACTCTTTACAAAAATCTAAAGATAAAAATGAGAAAATAAATTAAACCTAGATATCAACCTTTAGATTGGGTATCAAAGATAGATCAACACTAAATTACAAATTTATATAAAAAATTTCATTTGCTACAGTTATCATACAAGATGTACTTAGATACATATGCTGAACAATTTTTGTCAAATCTATAGTCTCGTCTAGATTGTAAGTAATTTCACATGAATATAGGCATGCACACGATTTTCTTGATTGCGTAAATGGTTGTATTAATCATGTAATATGCATACTTTCTGTGATCTACATTACATACCTAGTTTCATAATATAATATATGTTAACACATACTTACAATAACATTTCAATATAATATAAATAAATAATTATGAGTAATAAGTATGGTATACAAATAAATAGACATTGATGTTTCAGAGTTAGACAAAACCACTAGCTCTAATTTTAGGCTGATAGATAAGTAGAAATAAAACCACAAGATTCTTTATCAGAATTTTATGATATATTTCAATATCGATCTCCTAGGTGAGCTTTTTAACGGGCCATTTATCATCATCATCATCATCATTATTAGTATTATTATTATTATTATCATTATTATTTTTATTTTTATTGTTATTATTATTATTATTTCTAGCCAGTGAAACTACAGCGGAAATGATAGTCAGCCACTTTTATGGATGAAGGTCCTATTCAACTATCAAAACGTTACTATAAATAAATAAAATTTAATATGTACGGATATTTTTGTTTTCTTGTTTGTTTTAATTAATGAGGTCATGCACATATACTTATTTTGTTATATTTGAAATATTTCAGTTTTGAAACTTTGATATATAAATGATGATGGGGTCACTTCATATTAAGTACTACATTTAGACCTCACTGACTATTATATTAATTATAAATTAAAGAAAGTCATCTCAAAATACAGGCCTCAACTCTCTCTCTCTCTCTCTCTCTCTCTCTCTCTCTCTCTCTATATATATATATATATATAGCTTGTTATGAATTTAATTATTACTTTTTAATAACTAATTTGTTCAAAAGAGGCTTGGTCCAACTTATTATAAATATATTTAATAGTAATTAATACTTTTTAAAGAAGTTGTTCATAAGGGTCATTACTAAACGTGTGCTTAATTAAGTGATTAGAAATTGCACTGCCGACAGTGCAATTTTTTTTCTTCTTAAAAAAAAAAAAAAAAAAAATTGCAGTTCCGGCCACAACTCTAGCTCTCAAAGTTTCAAAAATAAATAAATAACTCTAGCTCTCAAACAAATCAAATTATTATTTTTATACCGTAATATTTATGTTAAATTTTTAATAAAATGAATATCTGAGATATAGGGATTTTGTTTAGTATGTACATCGTTTGTTTATTATAAATATGATGCCCATAAATATGTCCAATAATATATGTATATGTTAAAAACCCTAATGATTGAATATGGTTTCATGCAGAGAGTCCCTATTCGGGTAGATAATAATCATCTAGATTAAAGTGGTTACACCGTAGTGGTATTTAAAAAAAGAACCTAATGATTGAATAAACTAATTACCAAATGTTACCAAACTCAATTAACTTTATAAGTGGCATGTGTTTCACAATTACACCATTGAGATTGTGGGTTCAAGTCTATATATTCTTCTCCCCAAGTATCTTTAATTAATTGTAATATTATAATTCAAAAACATAAAAATAAGACTCTAACATTAAACTTAGTTAGGTACATCATCTTTTACTAGGGGTGGTGGTGTACTTTTCTACACACTACGATAATAGGATTTAATTCCCAACAAAAATATTTTACAAGTTCTTATCTTAAAGAAAAACATTATATTCTGTTAGTTCATATTTATAGAAACTACTTCCGAGTTTTTTTTTTTGTTTTTTTAAGTTAATAAAATTGGAAGTACTTTTTATGTAATCCAATAGGTATTTTTTATAAGAATATATCTCTCTGAATTTTGAAACCCTAATTTCAGCTTCTACCGTGTGAAAGCATTTATATGATCTTTTAATGGTTTTGGCAAACAGTTAAGATTGATAAATAGTCCACAACTTCAAGTTTGGTAAATTAATTATATATAATGAAAATCTAAGGACAGTGGAGGCCTTTCTTCGAACAAAATTTTCAATTGATACATTAATTTAATAATTATCAATATTTGCGTACGTACGAAGGAAAGATTAAATTAAATTTTGGTTGAAATTTTGATGATCCATTGGTACCCCTGCTTTTAATTTAAAATTATATTAGAGTACACATCAGTATCTAAGGACTTATCCAAAAGCAACACTTGGTTTGTGATAATTTGTTCAAACTTCAAAAGACTTTTGTTGACCATCCACTAATTGTTAATTAATTATGTCATTCAAGACATTGGTTCAAAAGGTCTTTGAAGATCATAAAAGAAATTCAATGCCTATTTGTCAACTTCTACCCTCCTAAAAAATATATTTAGTTAATCATAATTGATCATAGCTTGATCATTTTATTCTTTAATTAGGTTATGGAAGTGTTTTAGAAATTAATTATTAGTCATTTAATCACCATAGAGATTTAACAATTCAAAGAATTTGATAGATAATATCATATAATTTGACCTTTAGAAAACATAGAATGGAAAAATGTGAGCTTATAAATTAATATCAACAAATAAAATAAATATTTTTCAACACCATCAGTATTCACAAACTAAAGTTTGCAAATAAACACAACAAATTACGGATGGAGGACCATAAAAGATCAATTTATTTTTAAATGTTATAAATTGAATTATAAAAGTCTTTCTTGATAAAAATTAAAAGAAATACTAGCAATAATAGTTGAAGGGAACTATTTTTATACAATTTGAAAAAACTATTTTAATAGAAAATGATCGCTTGATTTGTAACTCTTAAAAGTAAATTGATATATATTTTTTTTCAAACAACAAAAATAATTTTTGGTATTTTACCAAAAGAAGCTGAGAAGTTCTTTATTTGAATTATACAAGCTCTGTAAACGTTCTATGCATAATTATGATAAAACATATATAAAGATGCCTTCAATTGTGGGTTGATTGTTATAAAGAACATTTATTCAGCATTATAGTGTCTAGAATTTGAATTGTTGCATCGTTTGTTGTATTTCAAAAATATATATGTTCTAGAAAACAAATAATACAATATGCTTTTATTTACAAGTGTCCTTATTAATAGCAATGTGCAATTAAATTATATATTTGAAATGAGGGTCATGCTACTTTGTATAATCAAAGGTTGGTTACTGGTCATTGGATTTTATTCCAAGAATCCACAAATTATAAGTTTAAAACATTTACAAAATTAAGAGGCAATTAATCAATCTTATAACCAACCTGTAATTATTATACAGATCCCATATAGTAGTTATATCCTTACATGAAAGAATTTCTTTAAAACAACTAGTGTAACAACAAACCTAAAATCCTTTATATCCATGTCAATGAAGGTATGGGTTCAAGTGGTAGTTTACTTTCCAAATTCTCATATTTTTAGTTCAAAGAAATGAAAGCAAGAATAACAATTTGACAAAATAACTAACACTTCTTTAAAGAAACTAAAAACATACTAATGCAAATCATAAATTTCTTTTCACACTTTATTTTAAAATTTAATTTTAATGCAATTTCATTATTTTTAAGAAAATTTTTTTTTTTTTCCTTTTTAATCACATATTTCAAATAGTATATTAGTAATGTCACGTTGATGATATTTTTCAAAATTATTTTTAATTACTTTTGTTCTAAATAGTGAAATGGGCGGGCGGGGAGAATACGATTAATAAGTTGTTCTAAGAAATTTTAGGATTCAAGTGATGGAATACTTAAGCAAAATGACAAGAATCAGCAAGAAGATGTATAAAAAAAGTATTGAAGGGTATTAAGATGGTGACAGAGTATTAATTGGAGTATAATAAGACTTTAAATATAATAGGACCATTTAACCAGGTTGAAAATTTCTTGTAATTTTTTAATATTCTCTCTCTCTATATATATATTTTTTCTGTTCATAATGACCCAAAAGACCCAAAAAAAACTATAAAATTGATGACATATTCATTTTCAACGTTATAACCAAACTTAGTCTAATGCTTTTAAGTGAGAAATTTACTAAGTGATATATACTAACCTAATGACATCCCACGCATCAACGTGACAATGTAGCAGTATATTGTAACTTATATTCTCAATTCACTTAAAGAACTTAATTTCCAAGCATTAAGTATCATTTTTGGGCCATTGGAAGTCAAGGAAAAATATAAATCCTTCAAAAAAAAAAAAAAAAAAATAGCGACCAGGATTCATAGGCCCACTTAACTCAATTGGAAACGGAGTTAAATGGACCAATTAATCCTGATTTCGAACAGAAAACCAGGATTAATAGGCCACTTAACTTGGTTGGCAGTTTCTTATAATTTTTTATGATTTTCTTTCCCTTTTTTTTTAATGACCTAGAAGACATAAAAACCACAAAATTAATGACATACTTATTTTGGATCAACATTATAACTGAACTTGGTCCAATGCTCTTAAGTGAGAACTTTACTAAATGATATGTTCTTACCTAATGACATCCATACACCAATGTGACAATATAGTGGTATGTTATAACTGTTTTGCTCAATTCACTTAAAGAACTTGACTTCCAAGTGTTAGAGATCATTTTTGGGCCAATGGAAGCCAAGAAAAAATGCAAATCCTTCAAAAAAAAAAATAATAATAACAACGAGGATTAATAGGTCCATTTATCTCAGTTAGCAATGGAAACTAGGTTAAATAGGCCTATTTACCCCAATCATGCATGTGGGTTTAGTGATATAGGATTCAAATATGGTAGTGGTGGTCCAAAAGCAGTTGTTGTAGCGATTTGGCACATTTTGTGTAGCAAGAGATCTATCAAGTTGTTTATAAGAGGAACTCTAGTGAAGTGGAGAGACTTCTAACATTAATACTGGGCGACCAATGTCATATGTATATGATTATATGAAAAATCAATAAACAATCAAGAGAGAAAATATACAGAAGAAAGTGGTTCTATATATTTTTTGATACATTTTTTGGGTTTGTAATGGCCCAAAAGACACAATAACCATAAAATCATGGTCTTACAAAAACTCCATCATTTACTTTACTAGAAACTGAAAACCCCATCAATCTTATGAAAATTTTGACGGAGTTTTTCCTATTTTTTGAATTTTTCAAAAAAATTCATCTGCAATTTAAATCTACCAACTTGACGACCAAATTCAGCAAAAATAGAGACTCTATATCTGCACAAGAATATTCTCACAAATATGAATAAAAAATTATCATAATATATAACATACATGAAAATGAACTCTCACGGATATGTCTTTTGATTATTGTCATCATTATCAACATTTTCATTGTCTTCTCATCTAAAGTAAACTGTAAATAACATCGATGATGAATGTATCCAATCTCACCACAAAGATGACATCTTTGGGAGGTGTTAACATCTTGAGCAGAGGCTGGGCTTGATTCTTAGATGGATGATATGGGGGGGTTAGGGCAACCAAGATTGTTGTGCCCCGCTTGAGCACATTTTCCATATTTTTCCCTAGAACATCTTTATCTAATTAAAAGAATCCAACCCCATCTTAGTTTACCTGATTTTCTTCTTCCTACAAGTGGTAGTACAACCAATCTCCTGACTTCCACGGGAACATCTCAAGTAGACTTGTTAGGGAGATGATTGATTGGAGGTGCAATTTTGAGTCATTTTATGGTATAACACTGACAGCAAAATATATTATAGTGAACCCGCATGTGCATGATATGTATGATAAAAACAAAGTGTTATTATATAACATTAACTAACAAAAGTAAAACATAGTTATGATATCTAATAGCAACTAGTGCATGAAAATATGACATCTGATATAAGTCCCACAACAACAAAAGCTTGAAGTCGGTGCAACATCAATTATCCCATTGCCTTTCTCAACTTGTTTCATGAGATATCGATTAATTTTTACAATGGGAAATACCTTACCAGACATTGATAACTCATTCACCCAATTGATATGAGCCTACATAACAGGGGTAACGTCAAATGTGAGTTTTGCAGCATTAGCATGTCTAGTATTGAATGATTTCTTCATCATATATCTCGAAAATTCATATGTAGTTGTTATCAGCAACTGATGTGCTTTCATAATGTATTTGTTGAGCGACTCTACAATGTCGATAGTCATCATGATGTATCTTCTTTTTTGGAGAATATGAATGTGATCATCTTTCCACTCCAGCTTCAACCAATTTTTCATAAATTCGTGGATACATAATCAAATTTTATCAAATATCGATCATAATCTAATATCAAATTGTATTTTGCAATGTAAAATGTGTGAGGTTTGAATCCTAATGGATCTAAAAAATTAATTGAGGCCCAAATTTGAAGTAGGTTGAAATTAATTTAAGTTGAATCCAATGGAACAAAAAAAAAAAAATTAAAGGAAGTTATAGGCCAAACCAATCAAGCCCAAATTAAATGGGCTTTTATCAATCAAACAAAGCAAATCAAAATGAGATTGTGAATTGAGAGAGTGCATGAGACAGTCAAATAAAAATTCAAGCAGAGTCATAGAGAGTGAACCGAGAGAGTGAGAGAGAGATGTTAATGTGTAGAAAATTTTTCAAGCAATATAAGAGACATGTACCTCATGTTTAATGTGAATGAGCATATGATGGCATAAAAAGGTGAGTGGTGAGGCAGCTATGTTATATATATTTATTCATGTTCAATTATACACATAACACAACATAGGACCTAAATTTTCAACAGAAAAGAAATACATCACAAGTGGAAAAAGAAACAAAGAAAAAAGAAAATAATTAGAGTTGATTTTGGATTGATATGGTGTGCAATAAATTCAGTTTTGGATTTAATTTCCTAATTTGAATTTTATAAATTTTAAATAGGTTCCTATGTTGGTTTTAGGTGGGGAAGAACTCAAAGATAACATGAGTTCTATTGGTTCGAAATAGAGCTTAAAAACCGAATCATGAGTCGATCGTTTATTTAAATTGAATTGATTATTTACAATTATATATATGTGTTTTAGATTTTATTATTTATGGATTATTAGAAATAAATTATTTGTTAGTTAATTAAATTTCTTAGATTATTAATTATGCTTTATGTTTGAAATGAAAATTTATTTTGTATACGTATATATTTCTACATATTAGTATTCCAATTAGAATTTTTTGATTTCAGCTTAAGTTTATTTTAAAAAAAATCTCAAAGCCTTCTAAGTACTATTTATGTATAATTGATAAAAGTATTGTTCGAGAATTATTTGTATATCTAGAAATAGAATTACATATATTTACATTTTGAAATTATTTGAAATGTGTAATGAATAAAATAAGATTTTTAGAACACCAAGATTATATCCACCCCTTTAACAGTTAGGCTACATATGTGTTAGTGCTAGAATTGCCCAGCACATGTATGACAAATGTCCTGTTAGCTATGCATGTACGATGATGTTTTTTTGTCATGTCTTACAACAATTATCTGCTATGCATGTACGATGATGTTTTTTTGTCATGTCTTACAACAATTATTCCTTGCTCTACATGTATGTTAAGTATCTCTAATACGTATGATAAATTTCTCTTGATACTATATTGATGTAAATTAAATTTTTATTAGTATGCAAAAATGATCTATACAAATATTATTTATAGTTTATCATGAAATTAGATGATTTCAGTATTATTCCCAAATATGATGATATGAATTGTTTAGATTTTAATTTCTTTACCAGTTTTATGTTATGCTAGTTATTATCAACAAGAAATAACTTATTTAGTTTTCAAAAGTTATATTCACTTACTGCGGCGTGTTAGAAGCTTAGAGCACTTTAAATCATATTTTGATATCATATATGTATTTTGTATATTCCATGACATTTAGGCATATGTGGGTATACTTATACTTTAATGTTGTAAAATGTTTAATTACTCATCGATTTATTTATGTTTTGTAGTTTCAAGTTTGGAAATGGTATAAACATACTATATAGTTATGTTATCTCTACAAAAGAAAGTTTGCTTTACATGTATTACATGACCTTGCTTGTACTTGAAATATGATTTGGTAAGAGATTGGAAGTCCTAAGTAGTTGAGAGGTGAAATATTTTAAAAGTGTTGGTTTTTATGTATTACAATGTGAAATTGTTGGAAAAATAGTAGTTGTGCTGCCATAATTTTTATTAAGCCATTCTATGTATTGATAGATTTTCCAGTGATTTTCTATTAGAAAATTTAGAATTATATACAGTTTTTTAACATATCACAGAGTGTTCTTCAATTCAAAATAGGAGTCCGAGAAGATCCTATCAAAATGTATCCATCATATCATTCTGTTGTTTACAATATTGTTTCAGGTTTTACATTATGTGGAAGAAAAAATACAGGTGTGAGACAGAAAGGAAAACAGCTCTCATCACGATCGATATGCTTATATGACAATCGAATACGATGACCAATCCTCTGGCACACCAGTAATCTCTCCCAATCTAATTAAAAACCAAGTTCATAAAATATTCGACTCTCCATCAAAAGCGATGAGAAAAATCATTTTCGTCTTACCCTCATATATTCACATTTTCAATAGGTGGCATCAACAGTAATAACCAGTTTTATGTGCGACGAAAAGTTGCAACCACGATAAACGAATATGAGAATTGGTGGTGTTCATCTATCTCAATTGTTCTGACAATGATATGTTTGTTTCTTTTAACATCTGAACGTAAATAGGAAGTTGCTAACATGACTCATCTACTCATGAGCTAATTTCTTTATATATTCTAAAATCCTCCAAGCTTTAGTGTATATGATCTGTATGTCATACTGCTTCAACATTTCTCCGATCATATGACTAGGTGTATAAGCATTTTTCCTAACTTTTTTGAATGCAAATTTTCAATGATAATAGCCTTTACACTACAAAAATGTGATTAATAGGTGTCCTAAGTACATGTGTGTTCCGACATAAACTTCATTACGTGCCACATTGAACAACCATGCCTGCCTCTTGCTCTAACTTCAAAGCTATAGTTTACATCCTTACGACTGCCCTCAAATCGAACCATATGCGAACATTTATTTTAATGATCAAACTTAGCTTTAGAAACATATTGTCCTATATCCATCCTTAGTGTTTTTTTATTGTCAAAGATTGCACATTTGCACAATGTATCATGTTGGTAAAAGGTCCACATGGCAGTTGTTAGTGGCACAATTTTATAATAATCTATATAAAAAACAATTTAATATGGTTATAAAGTGGTCATTTGAAAAAATTGTGAATATGAAAATCTAATTTCTTGCTACTTTACACTATCTCTATCAACAACATTAACATCTAAAATTTCCTCTTCAGACATATATAGGATCTATTATGTCTCATCATCACCATCATTATATGTGTCCGAACATTCATAATCAAATAAACCCTTGTTATTCATTTCATTTATACCACAATCACCATTGCATAATGGACTTTTGACAGATGTATATGTAGCAATAGAAGCAAAAACTTGATTACTGCCCCTAGCTTAAACAAAATCAATTTCATCTTCAGCTATAGATAGAATTATAGGTCATTGGGCATGTGTTAGGTCTAGCATTGAGTTAAGGACAAATAGAGGGATGGTAGATCTATTAACTCAAAATTTCTTACAATCATATTAACATAAATCCATTTATATCTAAGTTGATTGAAAATCATAAAACAGACACTATAATCGTCCTTGATGCGAACCTTGATAGTTGGGTCACTTGCTAAAGGATGGATTAAATAATGAATCTTGATGTCGAACCTTGTTCTATAAATGTCCATCACTATGTAAATAATGTCCACCAATTGGGATAAGTGACATTTTTATAGGCCACCACAATGAATGACTCACAACCAATGTATTTATTACAATTCCACTCTATACTGTAGTAAATAATAATCATCAATTAATCGACTAATGTAAGATTCAAATAACGAAATTAGTTTCAACCATATTCAATGGTCAATTTATCATGGATACATCTATCATATTCAATTTATCACCATTGAAGCACACAAAAAAGTACCAAAGAACTGATATGGATAGCCTTATCTATCCTAGTCTTCTAAAGCAACCATGTTGAATAGGGTTATTTAAAACCAGTCAAATTAAACCCAATTTCTTGAAGGAATCAAGTTAAATGGGGCCCTCTGGGCTGATTACCTTAATTAGGATAGAGAGCCCCATTTAACCTATTTTCTTCAAGCAATCGAGTTTAATATTAATCCCGGTTGCATACGTAGAAACCGCAAAAATCATAGATCTAGCTTATGTAATATGATATCCACCTTAATATAATTCGACTTACAATCATAATTAGTCTACACAACTTTAACTAAGCAATGTTAATAAAAAAATTAAAAAAAAAAAAAACTTTCAAAACTCAAAGTTAAAACCCTTTGAAGATTTTGATTAAAGAGAATTGTGTTTGTTGGGGACAAAAAAACTTGAATGGATAAAAAAACTTGAATGAAAACTGTCTTGCTAGGATGGATAAAAAAGCTTGGAGAAGAAGAAAGGTAGAAGGAAGAATAGGGTTATTTTAGTAATTTTGGCTAACGGCAAGAGGGTCTTTTCAATGTCATTTTACTTAAGAGTATTTTAGTAAACTTGGGAAAATGATGACAATAGTTTGTTTTAGGGAATAGAGGCAATTTTCCTTTTGATGAGTTGGCTAATAATGAATTTTTCTTTTTGTTTTTGGGTAGTTTTTAAATCATCCCAAAGAAAAAGAGTGTTATGCTTTACCTAATGTATTTGGAATTCTATGTTGTGTTCGAATTCTAAACTGTATTTGCAATTCTGTACTGTGTTAATAATTTTTTTGCCTCTATTGACTTCGACAATGCTATAAAAGAAGAAATGGGATCATGTAAAAGGACCATGTGCATAAACACCACATAAACCCAAACGTGTGAAAAAGGAGCAAATAACTTGCCAAGTAATTTCATTTTAACTTGGTTTCGAGATCTCAAAAGTGTTGTGAATTCTAAGTTTGTATTGTACATTATTTTAAAAAAGCTTTATGTGTTTAATATTAGCTCAAAATTTGATATTTTATTGTGATTTTATTCGGCCTGAAATTTCAAAGTGTGTTATGATTTACTGATGTCAGTTCCAGGAAACATCGACAGGAAAACCTACAATAAGTCCACATAAACAATGTTTCAAACAAACAGTAACTTTCAATTTCAAACAATGTTTGTTTCACAATATCAAAAATTGTCAACTTGGAACTTTTTTAACTTCAATCAAACTTCCCCAGAAAATACAATAGCTCCCGTGGTCACATCGCTAGTTTCCCAAGGAAGAATTTAAAATCATCATGATTAACAATTGTGATTGCTAGTATAGCCTCATATGAATTATATTCCATTTCATTTTGATGGAAAATTCAAAAGAATTTGCATCAATAATACGACATATAGTTTCATACAATACTTTCTAAGATATATCCTTTAACAATGAAATTCCTTTGACCTTGTTAGATTCAAAACTATACTTTCTAACACTCTTAGTCCATTCACTATCATATAATACAACAAGCCAAACTTGATACATGCAACCCACCTCTCAAATGCTTAATAAATTAGATGATTATATATTCAAAGGGAAAATGAAAATTTAAAAAAAAGAAAAAAAGAAAAAAAGATTGTTTTACCGCATTTTTAAACCCAATTAATATTTCTTAACCCTGTATGGATTTGGGAACTGTGGTCTTAACTTTATTAAGACTTCAAACTAAGCACAAATGAGTTCTATTAAGGATAATATGATATACTTTGAAAAGGTTCGTTCAAAATGGAGCTATTTATCAAGTTGAAGCTCTAACAGGAGTTTTTTTTTTTTTTTTTTATTGATTGATAATATTACAAGTATTTTTATAAGTATAGTTACATTTGTCGAAACCTTTAAATAGAACACTATAACACAATCTGAATCTCTACTCCTGACTAGACATGAGGGGGTTATCCATACAAATGAGAATATTGTGTACCTGTTAATAAGACTAATGATGAGTTGAATCATAACCTTTTAAAGATAAAGTTGGGTGAGCTTCGGTTTTACTACTACACCAAAACTACTTTCCTTAAGTTCTAAAATGAGTAAGATTTCAATAAAACCTATAATTTTACAACTACAAAGATGACACTTGGGCAGGCAGCCCATTTGCTTTGAAAGTTGATAGGCATGCAATTTGAAGAAAACCCAAAACAGAAAATATTGGGCTTCCCATCCATCAATCTTCAAAGCTGGACATGTGCCTTGTTCACCACACTTGACATTTTAAACAAGTTTACTGATTCCACCACATGTTACTCGAACGGTTGAAGCGAACATTAAAATAATAATAATCCATCACTTGCTCCTGAATACGTTAGAATTTTACATGACTACAAACTATAAAGTTCGGTTTTGTTGGACAGTAATTTGATAAGTTGGAAGATTTACCAAAAATCAAAATCCAAACTATAAGGTAATCAGTCTGGTCATTCATCAAATTGAACCGTGTGTGAACAAGTCGTCATAGGTAACAGAAAAACAAAATTGCATATTCCGATCTTGAGCTATTTGTAAAATCTAATTTCCCAATTTTTTATGATTGTATAAATAAAAATATAATCCTTAACCACCAAATAAATTTTAGATAAATCAATTGATATCCCTGTAATATAAATAACATTTCACAATTGGACAAACAATCACATCTTAACCGAGTAAAAATTAACAAATAATCCTAAAACCTGAAACGTCAAATTAATTTGGTCATCTGCTACTACAAATATATTGGAACCAATCAATAACATCAAAAACTAGTTGAAAATTTTGAACCATGTGAGGGGTGTACAGGCAGCAGAAACATGTGAAAAAGTTACTGCTGCAAAGCGTATCCCTAATTTCAATTTATGCACATTAATGATTAGGCAACCGATATTTTCAATTCAACAACCACGGATGCCTCAGTACTGTGCAAAAAACAAATTAGCCCTTCAAAATCTGATCAATTTTCTGCAAAACCCACCTCAGATTCTCCAATATAACAACATTTAAGAGACACCCAGATGGAGATTCGAACAAAAATCGAAGGAGAAAACAAGGGTTTTCTTGGTTTCCATGAGTTCGTAGATGAGAAGCCAAAAAATAAAAAATGAAAACCCTAACTTTAGCCGCCACCAGCGTGGAGAATTTGTGAGGGAGAAATGTCTTTTATAGTGGTTTTTAGTGAATTCTGTGTTGTGTTGTATGTGGAGTGTGTTTGGTGTGAGTGATGGGTTGGAATGTTGGATGGTTTAAAAAGATTGATTTGGTATCGACGGTGGAGATGAAGTTTGGAACTCTTGGATCGTGTTTGGATTTGAGAGCCCATGAGTTTGTTGATCGGATGCCCACTTATGAGTTCTGAGTCAGGCCCAATATAGGAATTGTGTTTTGAGAACTAAACTGAAAACATTGGTGTCTTTGTGAACTGGTGTTAATGATAATGGCCGTGTTGAATTCGAGATGTGTCCTCAGATTAGGAGCTGATCATAAGGTTCGGATTCAGTTTTGCTTTGAGATTTTTGAATTAATTATAAGATGTTAGAAAAACATGTTAAAATGTGTCCGAATTAAGAAATTCAAGTGCAGTTAGAAATCTATTCTTATGGGGGATATTTAGTAATTAAGTGGAGCAAAAAATCTATTCCTATAAAAATAAGAAAGGGACATTTCAATTGAGCCTCTAATGTTTAGCAAAATATATATATATTTTTTATTTACTTATGAGTTTAGAATAATCATCATCTCTAATGTTTTAAAAATTCATTAATTTAGTCTTGCTGACCAGAAACTTAATAGTCAAATGTGATGGAAGTTGTACACAGATGAATCTACCTCTAAATAAAAGAAATTACAAAAATAAAAAAAAAAAAAATAAAATAGAAGATAAGATCTTCAAACATAATTATTAAAGCAAAAAAGAAAACAAATAATTGAAAAGAAAAATAGAACCCAAAACATCTTTGAAGATCTAGGTTCAAATTCAAGAATTTGAGTAACCCAGATCGTCAACTTAAATCATATATGAGATCAAATATATGGAAATGTAAGAACTTCAAACTGTAAAATCAACAAAACAAGAATGTAAAAAAAAAAAAAAAAAAAAAAAAAATGAAAGATAAGATCAAAACCAAGAAAAATGTAAAAAGAACCGAATCAAGAAACACCAACATCATCACCACCAAACATAAACATAGAAATTAAACTAGGTAAGAAGAAAAAAAAAAATCTTTCCTCTATTAGTTTCTAACAACAGTATGATAAAAACCACAACATAAAAAAAAAATTAAAAAAAAAAAAAGCTACGATGAGATCCTCTCTAAATTCCGAAAAATAAAACCCTCTTTAAATTCCGAAAAATAAAACCCATCTCAAGTAGCCATTTCACCAAAAGTTTGAGCGATTGGCTTGTACGACTCAGACCAAAACTTTTTATTAAAATTGAGGTTTCTATTGGGTTTGATCCCATAAACTAAACTAATTAGATTCAATTGAACTTAGAGCATGAGATTATGGATTCAATCCAATCTAGGGACCATGCAATGAAAAAAAGGCACCGACTGGGTACCTTAGACACAGTGGAGGAAGCAACCTTGTCATACGACACAGCCACCAAGTCCATGTGTGGCCCCTATGCCCGTACCAACTTTGTCTATTCAAACATGCCTTTTGCCTTTGTCACCTCCATTATCTCCCCTGACGAGCAACACCACCAGCAAACATAACTACACAACTTCTCTTCCCCCCATCTGCACGTCTCTTCCTCTCAACCGGACTCGACTCCCCAACCGATGTTCCTCATCAAAATCTAGGTTTAAGTAAATTTTTTAGAAAATAGGGTTTCAGTAATTGAATTGATAAAATACTTTAAGTTTGAATTTTTATGCTTCAAGTTTGATTTTCTATGTTGAAGTGTGAGTATTCGTGTTAAAATTTGATTGTTTATGTTTAAAGTTTGATTTTTTATGTTTAATTTACTTTTTAATTTAATATGTTTATTGAATAAATCTCCACTCTCTGTCACAATTTTGATGTTGGGTGAAGATCTAAAGTTTCTAATGTTTTTTTTAAATTTTTTATTAAATCTCTACCATACACCTGTCAATTATATAGTTAATCAAATATAAAAACACCAAAACACCACTCATCTTGTTAAAGTTGACTAACTTTTGACTAACAGAAGGATTAAATTGTTGAATTTATGGAACGCTAGAGATGATGAGTTTTCGAAACATATGAGTAAAAATGTAATATTTTACTAAATATTAGAGATTAAATTAAAATTTTTCCAAATTAAATATCTATTCCACCAACCTTGTCGTGGAAAATAATCAAAACTCATAATTTTTTCAATAAAGAAAAAGTGAGTTGAGTGGGACAAAAATTGACATTTTTATCTCTTCGCTCTTAGATATTATCTTGCATCTATAGACTCAAATCAAAATAAAATGTATCCAATTTTTATTTTATTTTTTTTAAAAAAAAAAAAAACATAAAGGTTTTGGGTCAATGAGATTTTTATATATAAATTAAAAATTGGGGGTTAAAGCATGTCCCCTCATATTTCAAGTGTTTACTGTACTTCCTTTACACATATGTGATTAGGGTTTAAATTTTACCATAAATGTTTATTAGTATATATATGGAGTTTTTTCCGTATATTATGAACACAAATTTCTTCGTTACATATGAAAATAGAATTATAAGCAGTATATAATATTTAATCTCAATAGATTTTTTATTATGTATATTTTTAATTATATATAATATTTAATTTCGATAATTCTAATTATTAATGTTACGTTTATACTTATATTGTAATTATATTTTTAAAAAACTTGGGGCTATAGGCGGCTTTATCTATTTTTTTCAAACTTTAACAAAAAATTTGTACCACGTTTGAGAAGAAAAGAAAAACAAAAAGAATGAGCATGTGACAATAAATATCTTGGGAGACGAATTATGGTCCGGGATTACTATGGGGCATGCTTTTGTTTTCATATGCAAGCTAAATGATTGATTGATTCTCTGTGAGCCAATTTAAATGGTCAAATATTGACAACTTGAGTTGAAATCAAGGAATCATAAAGACATGTGCCAGGTTAGATTAGAAGTACTTAGACCTTGTTGTGGTGTGTTGTTATTTGTTCCTCATGGGAAACTAGGAACAATATGAAATGGACATATACCTACTCCTCAAGACAATATATAAACAAATAAATAGGGACTACTATGGACACTCATTGCCTGAAGTAGAGGCAGGCAAGTGGGTCTTGTTGGTTTTTGAAGCCACTTGAGATACATAGAAGTCATAAACTTTCCTTCCATGGTTTTGTCATTCTGCTCACTCAATGTATATATATAAATTGAACTATAAATAATTTAATAAGGATAATAATAAAAACCTCATCATTAAAAATATTCATTTTATCATTTATAGTTTCATTTATATTCAAAATCCCCTCTAATATTAATAAATTAATAAATAATATTTATTTTACTCTCTATGATTTCATCATTAATTGGTGACTATCAAAGATATTATCGTCCTTTTACACACTTTCAGGAGGTATTTTGAGTGTTTTTATTAATGTTAGAGGAGATTTGGATAAAAATAAAATAATAGGTGATAAAATGGATATTTTTATAAATTATAATGGTTTGTTTGGGATTATCCCTATAAAGTATTTGGGTGGAGAAGGGGACCATCACAACAAGAAAACAACATAATTTGTTTTAATTAAAAGATGGCAACATAATTTTGAAAGATGTGATTTGATAGAGAGAATAGTCATTCGGTTTAACAATTATCAAAGTTTGAATCATCTCTACCATAAATATTATTATTAAAAAAAAAAAAAAACCATAACAACTAGGTCTTCAGAGGAGAAAATCTACCATGGATTCAATACTTAGTGCTCTGATTTTGCCATTCAATAAAAGAACAGAAAGAAATTAATAGAGCCTAAGTACATCAAATTGATTTTAATAATAGAAATAGAAATAGGGAAAGTTATGGCTGAACCTTTATTTGGAGTCTGGTTATATGAGCCAAGTGATCAAATTGATTTTAAAATATGTAAAAAGAAAGAAACTTTTACTAATTAAAACCTCAGTATCTTCACTGAATACTACTGTTATGGTAGTTAATGTATACAATAATTTGTATTATCAGGTAATATGCTGTACCTGTTTTTTTAAATTTTAGATTCAACTATTGTTTGTATCCTCATAAGAGCAGATATTATATGAAAAAAAAAAAAAAAAAGGTTATTTCTCTTTTTGGCTATTCATTTATGACCTTTAGATGTCAGAAAGAGCTACAATGGTCCCAAGCAAAAAGAGTGGCTCTCCGAGCATGTTGATTTTATTGAACAAGCAGTGTCGTTCATTTTTGTGGGAAAGAATGTAAAACTACATTGCAAGCCAATGCTTCTAGAAGAATGATATTGAAAATCAATAAGTGAAAATTTCAAACGCTGCCCCATTTCAAAACCAAAATATAGTTTTTAACCCATCTCAAAAGAAAATTTGTTCTATTCAAACAAATAAATTACACTCAATACCCCCGTGATTCTCAAAATATCTTTGTGAGTATATATTTTATCGTTAACATTTCAAATACTGTGATAAAAGGCTTTTTTGTCCACGTTGATACTCAAACATGATAGAAGGCTCTCCTGTCACGTACCCTCTCATCATGTTGAGAGCGTCCGTGATAGAAAAGTCTCCCGAAACTGTGACGAGAGAGCCTCTTGTCATGATACCTCTAATTTAAGGTTTTATTACTTAAGGATAGTTTGGTTAATATGGGGTACTAAGTGCATTTAATTTGTTTGAGAGAGTAGAAACAACTTTTTATTTTTTTTAGAATAGGTTGAAAACGAATTTTTCTTTTAAATTTGGATGGTTTTGAATTTTTCTCAATCAATAAAGAACCTTTTGTTTATTTTAGTGTTTAAATTGGATTCAATCAAGCTATATTGGTGTCATGGTATGCCATGCAAAAGTTTCGTGGTTTTTTTTTTTTTCTTTTTGGCAGACTTTGAATGAGTGTAAGATATAAGATTTGTCGAGCTCAACCATTGATTGTATGATCTGAATACCTACTTCTGTGAATGTAAAATATTTATTTCTACAATAAAAAGCTAAAATAATCTATACAAAATTTATAAAATATATTTGATGAAACTTGAACGACCACAAAAATGGATGAGAAGGTATATAACAATTTATACTAAGAGGAGATATATTGTGATACATGAGTATATCACTACACAACGTAACATAAAAATGAGAAATTATTTAAAATTGGCCTTGCTATCAATGGATATAATATAAGGTTTAATAAATATTATCTAATCTCACAACTTATAACATATACAAGGATTACACTATTATATGGATCCAGAGTGAGGATTCTTTCCTTACCTTGTTTTTTAATTTGATTTTTCATAAGAGGAGTTTGAATTTAAATTATGTATGAAAGAGAAAAAAATTATAACAATCTTGATCATTCATTACTTTTTTATGTTGATATATCATAAGATTATATATAAAAAGTCTATGAAGAAAAAAGGTTAGGAAAGACTTTTAACTCATGGATCCAAAGCTTATTTAAAAAAAAAAAAAAAAAAAATAGCTTTTTTTTTCCTTTCATTTTTGAAGGACTAAATTATATGATTTAATTAAAAATATACTTAAATTTAAGACTTTAACATTTATTTTCAATCCAATGGTGAAAAAAATTAATAAATGAATTCAAAGTAGAATTCAACTATTGGATCAAATTAAAATGGATGTATGAATCTTGAAGTGGCAAATTTAAATAAAAATTTTAATTAAAAAAAGAATCTTTATCTTAGTTGAGAGTTGAGGGAGTGCAATATAACTTGAATCCATAAATTCTTTAAATTGGATCACTAAACTGTTGACATGAGCTGTCTGCTACAATTATAGGAGTTGATTTCGTAATTATAGGAATCTGATTAGTTGACCAATTTGTACATTAATATAGGAATATATAGTTACCTTAGAATATGATTGTTTCCTACTTTAAGATGTAATTGTAACTATATAATTGCTCCAAAACAGAGGAGAATATACTGAAAAAACTGAGTTTACAGAAACCATTGTGCAACATGGTATCAGAGCCTGTTCAGATCTCAATAGGACTGCTCAAACACGAATCGAATTTATTTTTTCCAGAGCTGTTCAGATCTCAATAGGACTGCTCAAACACGAATCGATTTTTTTTTTTTTGGAAGTTCATCCTCAAAACCAAATGGCCAATCCTGACTCTATTGTCCCAACTGTACCAAACTTCCCAAACAACCCAACACCACTAATTATTATCCACCATGACAATGTTGCATTTCCTACTAGCATTGTACTGGATGAGACCAATTATCCATTATGGTCTCAGCTTATGGAGATGCGTATAGGCGCTCACAACAAAGCTGGATACCTTACTGGAGAGATTAAAAAACCCGCACCTGAAGATCCTACTATTGCAACATGGATTACTGAAAATCAAAAAGTAAAAAGTTGGTTTATTGACTCAATGAGCCCGTTACTGATGCAGCGATTTGTTCGTCTTTCCACAGCCAAGGAAATATGGGAGGCTGTGTCAAAAACATTCTATGATGGATCAGACGAAACTCGTCTCTTTGAATTAAATCAAAATTTTTTTTCTATCAGATAAGATGGTAGACCATTGTCAACACCAACCTTATTTTGGTAAAAAGAACGAAAAAAAAGTAGTATCTAAAGGGCATTTTTAGTAATTAGAGTTGAAAATTAAAGGGAATTAAGTTTCAAGGAAAATGATGCTTAATTTTTTTATTTTTTTTATTTTTAATATAGGAGAGGGGAATGTGCTCTTTTTTCAAAAGGAATTAAGTATAGAGTTCACGTAATTTGATTTCATAGAATTTTAGTAAATAATAGAATTATAAATTAGGAACTAATATACTAACTTAATAGTGAGACTCATAATAAATTAAGCAAATTTATCAATTAATATATATATATACCTAATATGACCTAGTAGTAAAGAATCATTATTTAGCCTGACAATGACCGAGATTTGAGTGGTTATACCATAAATAATATCCAAAGAAAAAATTTAATTCATATATTAAATTGTAGTCTATCAAAGTTCTTAAAACTGCTTTAATGAGAAGAAGATGTAAATTACATTTTAATTTATAAGAAGTAATATTATAATATCCAAAATTTTATCTAACTTTACTATCCAAATGATATAGTAAATTCATCTATTACCACTATATCATCAATATATCATTCTGTAATTAAAAATATGGTTGTTAAAATTTACAATCTTATCATATCATTTGGATAAAATATTTTAATAATATTTTGAGAAGTATATAAAATTTTGAGAAATGTGGCATAATTCTTTTAAAAAGGTATTCAAAATAAAGTTAATTATACTTAAAAATAATAACTATCTTCTTTTAAAATATATTTTGTCATCCATGAATAGGTGCACATACACTAATTATCTCTTCCAGACGATCCTGAATTTATATATCTGGGACAAAGGTGGTGAAACATTGAATAAGCTGAAATAAACAGATCTAATGATTGTACCAAAGGAAATTAGCATTAATATATTTTTCCTCTACATTTGTTATGCAAGTTCAGGTCTTCATTTCTAATTATTTGTGGCAAAGGAAATTAACATTAATAAATTGGTCAGTATATTTTTTCCTTTACATTTTTTATTTTTAACTTTTAATATTACTTGGTGTGTATGGTAA
Organism: Dimocarpus longan; assembly: GCA_022984855.1. Lineage (NCBI taxonomy): Eukaryota > Viridiplantae > Streptophyta > Magnoliopsida > Sapindales > Sapindaceae > Dimocarpus > Dimocarpus longan. Next base: position 5,783,254 of record CM041026.1, read on the forward strand.
TATTTTTCCCTTATCTTTTATTTTTCATTTTTGAATACAAAACACAGTGTAATCACTCAACGTGGATCATTATGGGACCGAATAACAACTCCCTACTATCAAGTTACATTAGACTCTTGTAGTCTTTATTATTATTATTTTTTAATTATGAGAATAAATTTCTCTCTTTATTAGAGAAACTGACTTTTTCTTTTTGGTAATTAAATTGTTTAATTTCAACACATTTAAATAAATTTCTGATCATTTGTGTTAAATTTATCTAATAATTGAAACTTTATTTTGATTATAGGAAGACTAGTTCCATATAAAGATTGGAAATGATGAAATCTATATCTGTTGATTTTTTTTTTCTTAAATATATAAAATGTAGATAAATAATGCTTGTAAAAGATAAGAAAGCTAATGCAATATCTACGCAGCTCATGACAGATTTGTTGGAAATGATCATGATTCATGAATGCAGCACATAACTTCTTGTCTGGTAGCTAGATAATGTTTTGCTAGGTGTGTTTCTTTATCTTTTTTTTTTTTTTTTTTTGTCCCTCATAAGACAAGTTAGGGTCCAATTAAAAATCATTATCGACCATTGTTGACGGCAAAATCTGGTAAGATAATCCGGATCTCTAGTCAACGAGATTCTTGAGCCCAATGCCGCAGATCAATGAGAAACAGAACAAAAACAGGAGACCATAGGCAAAGAGGAAGAAGAAAAGAAGCAGAAGAGGAAGAAAAGCACACAAAAATCTACGTGGTTCGGCCCTTAAGCATGGCCTACGTCCACGGCGCCTCAACCGTTGGTGGTGACAGTCACTTTTATTGCTGTATTTTCTGGGGTACAAAGAGAGAGAGAGCAGAGAAAAACCACCCTTCCTCTTTACTAAGATTTTGCTCCTATTTATAGAGAGATGGGAGGTGCTACAGTAATAGGAAAGCATTAAATGCATAATACAATTTTCAAAGCCTACTGTCAAGAAGTCTGAGTCTTCTGACACTACCCACGCTGTAGTGGTTGAGTAAATCACGCTGTTACTGATTCTGAAATGGTTGACCGTGCACGTCACGTTATTATACGAGTTAGAGCTGCGACCTGGAGCTCATCCAAAACGAGCCAGAGGAGCTCAACGACCTGAAGGAGCTCACGACCTGAGGAGCTCACAACCTGGAGAGCTCACGACCTGAAGATCTCACGACCTGAGGAGCTCACGACCTGAAGAGCTTAGCGACCTGGAGAGCTCACGACCTGAAGAGCTCAGCGACCTGGAGAGTTCACGACCTGAAGGAGCTGGAGCCTGGTAAATTGGGCTTCTGTCTGCTGGGCCATTGGGTTTTTACCAACCCATTTGGGGTATCCCAAAAATACATATAACACAAGCCCCCCAGCTCCTAATTCGTTCTACGGACTGAGAGCTTGAACTTGCTGGTAAAAGCTATTGTGCACAAGAGCTTGCTGTCTCGATGAGGTGGGGAAATACTGGAAGCATGTTGCTGATCCGTCTCGTGGTGAGGTCTATTAGGCATTTGCTTCATCTGAGTTTCCTGTGGACTCAAAAGTAAAAATATCAGTAATAACAGATATCTCGTGATGTGTCGAGGAGGCGTAGGGGCCCGTGGCATGGCGAGAGGTGAACAGATAGATACATAAACTCCAACCGTGCTCAAAAAGTCGTAACCTGAGCTGTACATAATGAAAGTTATCGAGGTCGTAACCTTAACCATGCTCTAATGGTTATAGACCGAGCTGTACAACGTAATGCTGACTAGGCTGACTGATTAGGTAGTTTGGAGGCCTGCCGGTCTGCACACCTTTTGGCCATATGGCGTGGCAATTCGTTTCACCTTTAACCCCTACCTAGGGGACCCTTAAAGGTAATTCAGCCTCCAAAGAGAAGGGTTCATCAAACCGGGGGTCCGACCACGACGTCGTCGATCGCTCCTGATACGTCTCAGGCGACGGCGAAATAAGGGCAACAGGCCGCGAGCATGGCTGAATCTCCAGCTCTTAAGGTCGCTTAGCCCGTATCTCAGAAGGCTCCTACGGGTAAGGAGGCCGCTACAGCGGGAAAGGGTAAACAGGACGCGACGGTTCCGTCCAAGACTGCTGATAAGTCCACAGGAGAGCGTCGCTCCGTTCAAGACTGCTGATGAGTCCACAGGAGACCGTCGCTTCGTCCAGAACGTTGCGAGCTCACAGGACACGACGGTTCCGTCCAAGACTACTGATACTCGAAACTGAACCCTTTCACCTCTAACGCCTTCTATGGGACCCTCAGGCGTAGGCAGGGTGCTGATGCTCGGAACTGAACCCTTTCACCTCTAACGCCTTCCATAGGACCCTCAAGCTTAGGCAGGGCGCTCGCGAACCTGATCAATAAGAAGAAGCACAGCGCATAAAGTATATGATAAAAGCTCAGAATGTTACCGTACATATAAATATGCTTCTAGAGTGTGGATGAATGAGTGGCATGTTCATGCTTGTTGTTCGGGAGCTCGTCGCTTAACTGGTTGAGAGCTCATTGAGGTTAAGAGCTTGAACTGAGCATCCTGAGACCTGAGAACTCATACCTGCGAGCTGGGAGCTGAAAGCTCAAAATGAGCATCCTGGGACCTGTGAGCTCAAACCTGCGAGTTGAGAATTGGGAGCTGAAAGACCTACGAGCTCAACCTGAGAATTGGGAGCTCAAGCTTAACCTGAGAAGTGGGAGCTGAAAGCTTGTCCTGCGAGCTCAACCTGAACTGGGAGCTGAAAGCTTTACCTGCGAGCTCAACCTGAGAAGTGTGAGCTGAAAGCTTGACCTGCGAGCTCAACCTGAGAAGTGGGAGCTGAAAGCTTGACCTGCGAGCTCAACCTGAGAAGTGGGAGCTGAAAGCTTGTCCTGCGAGCTCAACCTGAACTGGGAGCTGAAAGCTTCACCTGCGAGCTTAACCTGAGAACTGGGAGCTGAAAGCTTGACCTGCGAGCTCAACCTGAGAACTGGGAGCTGAAAGCTTTACTTGCGAGCTCAACCTGAGAACTGGGAGCTGAAAGCCAGACTTGAGAATCGGGAGCTGAAAGCTCAACCTACAAACTGGGAGCTGAAAGCTCAACCTACGAGCTCAACCTGAGAATTGGGAGTTAAAAGCTTGACCTGCAAGCTCAACCTGAGAATTGGGAGCTCAAAGCTTAAGCTGAGAATCCTGTTTTTAATGCAGCTCTTGAAGCCCCTTAGTCAGTGGGATTGCCGGATCTGGTTGGTAAGGGGCTGGAGAGAGCTCATTTTGGGTGAGCTGACCTTCAGCTTGCCCAGGAATTCTGGTTCACCTGCAATTGCTGCGCTAAAGCTCTTAGTCTTTCTTCCCCTTGCCATGGCTGCCTGAGAATCTGGAGAAATCTGCAGTTGGGCTCTCCTTCTAGCGCCAAAATATTGACGTCAAAATCTGGTAAGATAATCCGGATATCTAGTCAACGAGATTCTTGAGCCCAATGCCACAGATCAATGAAAAACAGAACAAAAACAGGAGACCATTGGCAAAGAGGAAGAAGAAAAGAAGCAGAAGAGGAAGAAAAGCACACAAGAATCTACGTGGTTCGACCGTTAAGCATGGCCTACGTCCACGGCGCCTCCACCGTTGGTGGTGGCAGTCATTTTTATTGCTGTATTTTCTGGGTACAAAGAGAGAGAGAGTAGAGAAAAACCACTCTCCCTCTTTACTAAGATTTTGCTCCTATTTATAGAGAGGGGGGAGGTGCTACAGTAATAGGAAAACATTAAATGTATAATACAATTTTCAAAGCCTACTGTCAAGAAGTCTAAGTCTTCTGACACTACCCACGTTGTAGTGGTTGAGTAAATCACGTTGTTGCTGATTCTGAAATGGTTGACCGTGCACGTCACGTTATTATACGAGCTAGAGCTGTGACCTGGAGCTCATCCAAAACGAGCTGGATGAGCTCAGCGACCTGAAGGAGCTCACGACTTGAGGAGCTCACGACCTGAGGAGCTCACGACCTGGAGAGCTCACGACCTAAAGATCTCACGACTTGAGGAGCTCAGCGATCTGGAGAGCTCACGACCTGAAGAGCTCAACGACCTGGAGAGCTCACGACCTGAAAGGGCTGGAGCCTGGTAAATTGGGCTTCTGTCTGCTGGGCCATTGGGCTTTTACCAGCCCATTTGGGGTATCTCAAAAATACATATAACAACCATGCATCTTATAATAACTTTGATTGGTTTAACTTTTGTTTAATTTGTGAGCTTTGATCTTGTCCTCTCTTTGATCTTTCTGTGGACCTAATGCATGCTATTTCTGGTCTTAGATTAATGTGACCACATGATTCTTTTCATTGTTATCCATAATCCCTCAACTTGCATAAAAGTATGGCTCTCTATCAATCAATCTAGCCCCTCTTCAAAAGTTATATGATCATATATGTAAGAATGAATATTGTAATTTTTTTGTAATATGAAAATCAATGCACCCAATGGTCTAAAATCTTGAAATTGATATATCAGTTCGAATTGAGAAAATAATAATTCAAATATTACATATATATATAAATATATATATATATTGAAGAATAGGAATGAACACAATCAGTTGTACTAAAACGTAAGATAAATCAGTCTATTATGATCGAACTATTTTTTTTTCCCTAAACCGTTGGAAACTTAAATGCCAAAGGTTTTTATGTAAAACTACAGTTAACTTTTAAAATTATTGGTATTCATATATGAATATGGGTCATGCTACCATCCAAGACTTAAAGAAATATTACTAAATAATTAATATTCATTAGATTTAAAGAGGTAAAGAATTAAAATAATGATAACTCTATAAAAATGTTTTAAAATTTTTTATTACAAAAAATGTAAATCATATCCAATGCGTCCTAGTGATCAATATCCAAACCAAAACTAATTATACAACAATAATGAGATAAGATTGGTTGAATGGCATGTTTCGTACACCTATATTATAAAGTTGTGGGTTGAAGTCGTATCTCTTTGCCTTTAAAAAAATTAATAACAGATGTACTCATCATATTACTATTTATAAAAGTTGTCCATACAAAAGGTTCATATATATTAATGGTGCATTTACTTCACTTAGAGGAATCGGAATGGGAATCAGAATGATCTGAAATTGGAATGACTTGGAATCGAAATGAAGTATTGAAATCAGAATAAATTGTTTACTTTAACTGCACGAATAGGAATCAGAATCAACAGTATTTCCATTGAAATGTTTACTTTACTTTGGAATCGCAATGAATTAATTATAAATTACAAAAATAACTTTAATTAAATGGATTAATTATAATAATGTGTAGTTTTTTATTATAATATACAGTTTTTTTAATATCAAATAAAAAATTATACATTACAATTAAAAAAAAATGTATATTATTTTAATGGTTCATTATAATAATTAAGTAATTGGTGATGAAAAACAAATGGTATACATTTTTTTATTATAATATGCAATTTTTTTTTTATATATCAAATAAAAAATTGTACATTACAATAAAAAAAAAAACTACATATTATTTTAATAACTCACTATGATAATTAAGAAATTGATGATGAAAAATAAATTGTGTACAAATTTTTATTATAATATACATTTTTTTTAATATAAAATAAAATTGGTTTTTTTTAAAAAAAAAATTAAACAAGGGTATAAGAGACTTTTTGTCTTGACAAAGGAAATGAGAATGTGATTCCCAAGTAGGCTGGGGGGAATGAGATTTCCATTCCACAACCCCAAATTGACTCGAGACCCACATTTTCATTCCCATTACGGAATGAATTTTAAGCAAGTAAACACTATCAATCAATCTCATTCTCCATTCTCATTTCTCAATCCATGAAGTAAACACACTTTAAATAAATGAAAGAAAACATAACTTTTAATAATTAAATCCAAGAATATACTCATTTTAAAGATGCCCCACAAGAAAAATAAATACCCATAAATTTGATTTCTTACCCTTGTTGAGAATAATGTACATGAATTGTACAATATATATTATTAATTAGTTCTAATTTAATACGGATGTCTCAATTTTAGTTTTTTTAATAATTTTAATTTATTTAAAACATCCAAGTTTAATTTGATTTTGATCTGGTCACATAATAACAAAATTCATCAAAATTACTGTGCAATATGATTTAACGATAGAAAATATTCATATAACTTAATAAATATCAAATTCGAATTGATACATAATAGATGATAGATAAAAAAACTGATCATGAAAATCACAAAGCAATTACCTAGGTCTTGAAATGAGTTCTTAAATTCTCTATTAGAATAATTTACTAATATATATAATGCATTGATTTCAAGCAAGGAAACTCCAACTCACATGCAAATGGACAAAGATTATTATTATTTTTAAAAGATCCAAATTGACTAATGGTGTGTTTACTTCATGGATTGAGGAATGAGAATGAGGAATATGATTGATAGATAGTATTTACTTATTTAAAATTCATTTCGTAATGGGAATGAAAATGTGAGCCTCATATCAATTTGAGGTTGTGGAATGAGAATCTCATTTCCCTCAACCTACTAGGGAATCTCATTCTTATTCCCTTTATCAAGATAAAAAGTTTTTTATACTCTTCTTTAAAAAATAAAGAAAAACCAATTTTATTTGATATTTGAAAAAAAAAAAAAAACTATATACTATAATAAAAAACTGCATATAATTGATTTTTCATCATCAATTTTTTAATTATCATAGTAGACTATTAAAAAAATATGCAGATTTTTTTAATTATAATATACAATTTTTTATTTGATATATAAAAAAAAAAACTGCATATTATAATAAAAAATTATACACTGATTAGTGAAATATTAAACTACTATGTAGTTTTTTTATTATAATATATATTTTTTATTTGTTATTAAAAAAATTGTATATTATAATAAAAAACTGCACACTATTATAATTAATCCATAATTTTAATTAAAGATATTTTTGTAATTTATAATTAATCTATTTTGATTCCAAAACAAAGTAAACAACTTAATGAGAATACTGCCGATTCTGATTCCGATTATGATTCCTGCAATTGAAGTAAACAATTTCTTCTGATTCCGATACTTCATTCCGATTTCAAGTCATTTCGATTTCAGATCATTTCGATTCCTATTTCAATTTCTCTAAATAAAGTAAATATACCATAAAATTATTGAAAATATATATAATATCAATTAAAACATTTTTTTTAAAAGCGCTACCTGTCTCTTACTATAATGATAAGATTGGACACTTTTCTTATTATTTTTATCCCCTCTTCCACTTTTAAAATAAAAATAATAAAAATAAAAATTCAATGAAATGAGTGTACATCATAATTATATGGTAACGTGTACTTGAGTTGAGGTTGGTACCAACAGCACCATAAAGTTGAGACAATTCCAGTATTTGAGCATCTAACTTTTTCCCAACACTTTTAATTAATGAGAATGCAATTATTGGATTTGAGTGCTTGCATCTTTTGAAGAAGACTTTTACTTTATTTTTTGTAAACTGACGTCATTTATTGGTACGAGGATAACTGAGCTCAGATGAAACTTAATAAAAATAATTACTTCCAAACATTATACTTAATCCCAAATATTATGAGAGATCAATCCATATTTTTATGAATATTAACATATAAAGTGGAACTAGAGAGACTCAAATCTACTATTTGAAGTAATAGATAGAGATGGTTAAATCAACCTCACTTGTCTATCTTTTGGAGAAGAGATATAAAAATAAAAAAAAAAATAGAGAGAAAAAAAAAAAAGATATTTGGCTTTGAAATTTGCTATGTCCAAAGCATATGATAGGGTTGAGTGGAAGTTTTTGGAGATGCTGAGATGTCTAAGCTTTGGAGAATCTTGGTTTAAGAAAATTATGAGTTATATCGCATCTATATCATATTCCTTTCTTATTAGTGGTGACCCAAAAGGATTTATAAAGCCTTCTCGAGGGTTTAGGTGGGGAGATTTACTGTCCCCTATCTTCTTGAGGGACTTATAAAACACGATCGATATTTGGTTAAAAGTGGTTACTGTTGGAAAACAAACTTTAAACTAAGTCAAGCTCTTCGGATTCTTCTGGCATGACTACTTGGTGGAGGTTTTTATAGGGTCATAATATCCCTCCAAAGGTTTTGTGCTATTCCAAGGTTTGCCTATTCGGTGGCCCGTGGATGGATTAGCCAAACAAGGACTTAATTGTATGGCTAATTTTTATTGTATAGATATTAAGTTTCCCTTCTTGTATTTCTTCTTTAGTTGAAGCTAATATTTTGAATCTTTGTAAATCAAGTTTCGGTTTAATGTCTTAATCAAATTGAAAAAAAAAAGCTTCAGTTTTATATAATAGCTTTTCCTTTTAATTTTTTTTTTTTTTTTTTTTTTTTTGCAAAAAGGGAATAATGGATATTCCTTTCTTTTTTTTTTTCATTTTTTTTCAGTGCATATTAATCAAGAAATCCACCTTTAATTCCCTTCCTAAAAAAAAAAACCACCTTTACTTGAATGATGTGTATGTCTTTATCACATTTGTGACGGAAGGTTTAAGTATGTCTTTGCATATTCAATCAAATTCTATTTAATCATTTTTAGTAGGTGGATTGGAATTTTTATTTGAGTTGAATATGAAGTGTTTGATGTTCCTGAATCAGGATATACCTTTGATTTAATCATTGTCAATAAAAATTACTAATGAAAACATTAGTAAAGTAACATATCCACAACCATTTTTTTTTTTAAAATAAATATAACTGTAGTTCCATTATAATTTTTTTAATCTTCGAGTTTCAAGACAATTTTAGGTGTAATGACTAGTGGGATGCACGTGTATCTTTCATTGGAATTGTGAATGTAAAATTTACGTATTTTGATATCGATACATTTGATAATTATAAATAAGTAATTTTATTTTAAAATTATTTATTATATTTTATTATATCTGATTATAATAAAATATATTCAATTATAAATAAAAATGATCGATTGTTATAAATATAATCAAACATGTTTAATTATAATCGGATATAATAAAATATAATCATTATTCTTTAGAATGTAATCAATTTAGGTACATCGATATGCAAGCGTATTGTAGATGACTCCAAATATGTATAACACATTCTACACACACCCACACATATATATATATATTCTAAGTTGACACTAAATTAATTATAGGTTATCATGAGTTGTTAAGATAACTACTATTTACAAGGTTTGAATATATACTTTTTATTATCGAGAGACAATCAGTCATAAAGAAGAAAAATTTACTCATATAAAATTTATAAAATATAATTTGTGGGATTCAAACTTCTACTAGTGGATGGGAGATGTGCATAACTTTCTAAGGTGCACAATTGGTTATGCTAAAAGGTGACATGCATTATTTTTTTTAATCCTCCATACACCTCACATTTAAATTTCATTCTACATTCTAAGAAGCAAAATACGGTAAAAATAAAATCTAAAGCATCCAAAACAAAATAACTGCATAACTAATTACATAATTAGTTAATACTTATTAATCTTGAATTTCATTAAGTCATCATAATATGATCAACCTATAATATGTTCTAATATCTAAAATTAGCAAATAATATTTACCTAATTTTTTTTTAAAGAAACAATTTTATAACACTAACAATAAAATAACAACTTCTTAATTCAAAAATAAAATAAAATAACAAACTCACAAAACCTTTTTTTTTTAAGGAAACAATAAAATAACAACTTGACTAATTACTTTGACCGAACTTAACCAATTAAGCCAGTCTTAGCCTTGTATAATCACATTGACCATAATTAAACCAACCGCGTAAAAACAGCAAAGAGCCACTCCCTCGGATGAACATCAAACGAAACTTCACTGCACCTAGAATCGTCGGCCACGTCATCCCAAAAACCCACCACAACAACCGCAAGTCAATACACAGCAATCCTGGTAAACCCAACCACTCTAACCCTAGTTAACAAAAACAAATTTAAAAAATAAGAACCACCACTAACGGGTGAAATTCCGGATAACGTCCTATGATATGGATAATTCGTTTATGACCACAAACAAAAAAAAATATTTGTTTTGAATTTTTTTAGCCACTTGAGGTGTACAATTACTCAAATATCCTCAATCAACCATATCCCCTTCCCACCATGTTCCCCAATGTCAACCTCTAAATAAAGAGAGAGAGTGAAGAAAACCTAAAAAAGAAAAAGAGAGCTATCAAAGAGGGAAAAAAGGAGAGAGACGTGTAACGAGAGATTTAGGGGATAGATTGATAATTTTTTATTATCATAGAAAAGAAATTTTAAAATGTGGTTGAAAATAATTTTCATTTTAAATCTTATCTAATCTTCAAATTTTGATAAAATGAGTTGGATTTAATAGTATATTTCTTACATTTATATTATCAGAATTATGAGTTTGAATCATGTCATTTTTCTTCAAATATCAAAATTTTGTATTTGTTAAAAAAATGAAATTAAAATAGCCTAAAAAGTAGAAATTTGTTTTTGGCATAAAAAAAGGTATTTGCTTCCCAAATGAAAATTTAATTATTTTTAACTCATTTTTAACCATTGAAACACTTCATAAGCAATATTTCTCATGCCTCGTGAAATGTTGCACCTCTGGAAAACATTTCATGTAAAATAATTTAAAAGTTGAAAATGGGCTACAAAAAATTAAACTTTTGTTTAGGATTAAAAATGATTATAAAATATTTATCGTTGAATCGCGTAAAACATTTCATGCATATGACCTGTTTTAACATTAGCAAAACTAGTCCACCAGGACTCCATCGCCACCACCTTTGCAGCCATTGAATTCCAATAGTAACCAGATTGAGTAATCCGTTTGTCTTAATTTGGTTTTCAAATGGAATCACAAATTATTGAAGAATCCTTTATTCTATAAGGGCATTATGGTAATTGCAAGGTTAAAAGGATTAACAACTTATTTGGGACTAAAATAGTAACTCCATGACGACACGACAAAAAAAACGCGTATTTATATACAGCTAAAAATCACTCAAGTTTCCATTTCCATTTCTACCTGAACTTTTTTTGTTAGCAGAGAAAACAGAGAGAGAGAGAGCGATGGCCGTTTCTTCGTCGCCGTGTCCGAGAATCTCCGCCTCCGCCTCCTTCGAGTGCCGCTCCGATCCCGACTTCTTCTCCTCCGCGCGCTTCGAGAAGCCGAGGATCTCCTACCGCCACGGTCTTGGAGCGGCGGCGGCGTCGTTCTCCTCCTCGTCGACGTTCGGCGGTGGCTCCTCTCTGATCTTCAAGTTCCCTCCCAACTTCGTTCGCCAGCTCAGCACGAAGGCGAGGAGGAACTGCAGCAACATCGGCGTCGCGCAGGTCGTCGCCGCGTCGTGGTCAAACACCTCAGCTTCCGGCTCTCCCTCGGCGGCGGCAGCAACATCGCCGTCTGCCGCCGCCGCCACGTCCGCCCCGCCGGTCGAGATTTCGGCTGGTGACGCGGTTGTTGACGGATTGAACAATGTACAGCTGGAGGCTCTCGCCGATTTGAACAACGAGTCCTCCTTTTTGAGGTCCGATGGGAGCCTCACAATTCATGCTGGTATATATACGCTTCTCAATCGAACTTTTTCATAGTCAATTAGTGTGGATATTATTGAAATTTATCAGGAAATGAAAGTTTGATTGAATTGTGTGTGATTATCAGGTGAAAGATTAGGTCGCGGTATAGTAACAGATGCAATCACTACTCCGGTGGTGAATACATCTGCGTACTTCTTTAAGAAAACTGCTGAACTCATTGATTTTAAGGTACCAATGACGTGGCGGTCGTATTTAATGTTGTGGATAGTTTCGTTGATTGAGTTAATGAGTGTTGTGTGGTATGTGTGTATTTGGGCAGGAAAAGCGCCGGGCAAGTTTCGAATATGGGAGGTATGGTAACCCGACAACAGTGGTTGCGGAGGAGAAGATAAGGTTTGCTTGTTTCTCGTCTTGAAGAAGAATAATTGTTGTCTGTGATTGAATGATTAATTGTGTGTTGAGTATTTATAATGTAGTGGCAATTGTGATGATTCAGTGCGCTCGAGGGGGCTGAGTCAACTGTGATTATGGCATCTGGGATGTGTGCTAGTACTGTTTTGTTTATGGCTTTGGTTCCGGCTGGTGGACACATTGTAACAACAACTGATTGCTATAGGAAGACTAGGATATTCATTGAGACACTTCTTCCCAAGATGGGGATCAAGGTATGAGTTTCGCTAAATGAAGTTATTGTTGCCTGAGGAGGATGAAATGTTATTCTATATTATTTTGGAAGATAATATTGTGTTTCGAATTTATTTATTATGCAGGCATCAGTCATTGATCCTGCTGATACAGAAGGCTTGGAATCTGCGCTGAAAAATAACAATGTCAGTATTTGTAGAAAATAGTCTGGCTTTATTGTCTCTGATTTTTTATATTTGCTGTGAAAACGATTGGCCAACCTAAGTGGAGTGGGATTCTTATTTAAATACAGGTTTCCCTTTTCTTCACCGAGTCTCCAACAAATCCATTCCTAAGATGTGTTGATATCAAGCTGGTTTCGGACCTTTGCCATAAGTATGGAGCGCTGGTCTGCATAGATGGTACTTTTGCGACACCTCTCAACCAGAAGGCTCTTGCACTTGGTGCTGATCTTATCCTGCACTCTGCTACAAAATACATAGGGGGACATAATGATGTGAGTTAGTTTCCGTTTGTCAATTCAGTCTGTTGGAAAGATTGCTCAAAACTCATTTGTTGTGTTATTAACATGAGCACTAAGCAAGAAAATTTTCTGTTCCAGGTCATTGCGGGCTGCATCAGTGGTTCAGAAAAGTTGGTTACTCAAATTCGTAATTTGCATCATGTGTTGGGTGGTGCTCTCAACCCAGTAAGTTGTCTTGTGTACACACACATTCACATCTAAGGTCAATTATGTTAATCCGCATAGAACTAAGGCCTAAGGGTGGCTTTTAAGTTGTATAGCTCTGCAACTTGAAATTTGATCCGAAAACAATAGTTGGATGCTGTTTAGATCATTGCCAAATTTTTGTAGATATGCAAATTTATTTGTTCTACACTGAAAGTACATTGAAGAGTACTAATATGTGCTGTACTTCCGTTCTTTTCCATTGACAGAATGCTGCATACCTAATCATCCGAGGCATGAAGACACTGCATCTTCGTGTACAGCAACAGAATTCAACTGCAATGAGGATGGCCGAGATTTTAGAGGCACATCCTAAGGTATACATATTTCTTATGTTTTTGTTTTTTTCTAATCTAATGTTACCTAAATTTTGCTAGTAAAACTAGCAGAGGAGTATATGTAACTTCCAATACCAACCGCGTATGTTTTCTTTTTCCTTCAATTATGAAAGGGTGTCTAACAACAATGTTATGATTATCTCCGACTCTTCCGTATCGTGCAGAGACCTGAAAGCCTGGATTCTGAATTTTTCTATTTAATTATAGGACTGTAATTGGGAATAATTAAAATCTCAGAAAACAAATTTGATAAGTTTTATGCTTGTATCTCCTTGTTAAATTTGTATTGCAAGAACTGATGTAATCTCATTTATCAGGTGAAGCGCGTCTACTATCCAGGGTTGTCAAGTCACCCTGAGCATCACATTGCCAAGCTGCAAATGACTGGTTTTGGCGGTGTGGTCAGTTTTGAGGTGAGCTTTTTTAAGTTACGATTCACTACATACACACAGTCTTGAAGGAAAGGGACAGTATATCTGGTTCCTTTCTTGTGTTGATGGGTAGTGGTTGCAGCTTAATCATTTGTGTAACTGCATTTTGCATTAATTTATGGGTTTCTGAAGTGCATTCATTGATTGTATGCATGCAGGTTGATGGAGACTTAATGACCACCATAAAGTTCATCGATGCTCTGAAAATCCCATACATTGCCCCATCATTCGGTGGCTGTGAGAGCATTGTGGATCAGCCTGCCATAATGTCATATTGGTATGCCATTAGTTTCCTTTGTTATATTGTTGAATACTCGTAGCAATCTGTGGTTTCAATCCGTGAACATGGTCCATTTATCTTATTGGTATGGAAACAGGGATCTTAGCCAATCGGAGAGGCTTAAGTATGGGATCAAGGACAACTTGATTCGGTTCAGCTTCGGAGTTGAAGACTTCGAAGACGTGAAGGTGGATATACTCCAGGCCCTGGAGATGATTTAGAGTGCGCTGCCTGCATTTTTTTCCATCTAGGTTTTCTCTCAGCAGAAGCTTCTTTCGATGTTGTCATTTATATTTGATCACCGAACTTTGTATTGTTTGATTATCAAGTGTTGTTTCCTTCCTGTTTTGTTTCGCGTAATTGGATCATTACCAAAATGAAGTTAATGATCCCATGAATAATATTATTAGATTTCGATTATGTTTTTTCATTTTGTTCTAGAGCTTGAATCATTCGATTGGCAGCAAACGGAAAGACTAAGGTTCCGTTTGATATAGCTTCTCCAATTATAATCAGTTTCGAATGGTAGCGTCCAAATAATGAGATCTAAAATAGCCCTGATGGATTTTTGCTTTTAAACGTATCTTATATTTAAATGATTATTGTAAACGTTTTGAAAAAAGAAAGTGGAATGACTAGTAAGTTCCCGGCAAAGAAAAACATTACACAAGATGTTTAAAGTCACCAGTATCTTTTATTTATGTTCAGTTATGGGGATGATTTTTTTTTTTTTTTTTTTTGAGATAAATTTGGGGGATGATTTCTTTTTAAATGTTCAACTGTATTAAACCAAGGAAGAGGAGATACAAGGATTGGCACTGTGCCAAACTTCAACAACACCAGAACTCAACGCATGAGCAACCATAGTATGGGCAACCTCATTACCTTTTCTGGGGATGTGGCTGCACGTACAATTGCCAACAGCAGTACAAAGTTCTCTATTATCTTTGACAATATTAACAGCATTATCATTACATTCTACATTAGATGAAATCCTAGATGCTACATTTGGGGCATCAACTTCAGCAGACCAGATTTTCAGTCCCAAAGATTTAGCAAAAACGAGGCCTTCACGGAGCGTAAGGAACTCTTCCATCTCAGCAGAGAAAACTACTAGGGAAAGGCTTGGAAATGGCACCCACAACCCAGAATCAATCCTACTGACCACGCCGATGCCGATTGGAGGAGAACTCCTATTGACAGCAGCATCAGTGTTAATTTTGAAACAATTAGTTGGAGTGAGGAGCCCAGGTGGAGTTTGTATGAGGCGAAGAACACACACTAGAAGAAGCGGATAAGCTTGCATGAGAGTTTTTGAATTCTTCTAGAAAGGAGATAAAGAAATCTATGACTTCATCTTCTCTCTTGACCTTCCCCTCGTGAGTGGCTGCATTGCGGTTCCACCAGAGACTACACATCAGGACACAAAAACAGCTAAGACCATCTCTGCCATTAATCTGGAAACCAATCTCAACAAGTCAAGGAGAGAGACCTGAGAGTGGTTCTTTATTAGGTTAGCAAAAGGGGTATTGCTCCAGGTTTCCATAGCTGGTTTGCCCCAAAAGATAGCATGAGAGATCGTTTCGATAGTTTCGTAGCATCTCGAACAACTCCCGGATGGAGAGACCTTCGAGCAAAACAAATTATACTGAGTGGGGAGAGCATTAGCACAGCACTTCCAAGAAAAGATTTTGATTTTAGGGGGGATGTTGAGGCTCCAGAATCTGCGCCACCATTGTTGAAAATGCATTTCTATGTGGTCTTGTAAAAATTATTGTAGTTGATGTAGATGTAGCACTCGTGCGCCAAATAAATTTTTATATTAATTATGACATTTTTCAGACCTAAAAAAGGTTATATGCTACATGAGATATCTTGCAAGTAAAAATGATTTGTTAAAATTAAAATAAAACACATTGTAGTGATGGAAATAACTAGAATTGGAGGTATTTAAATAAATAAATATCTTAACTAGAGTATAAATTTTCCCAGAAGACGAAGGAGGTTATTGGAAGCGAGACCTAAAAGGTTTTGGATGGACTGACTTTCATTTCTGTCAACGTTGGGGCTGAAAGAGATGCACGATTTGTGGATGTTGATTTGTTAACCCGATCCCTTTTCATAGGTGTTCAAGATGTCTAGAATCTTTTGGCGGCTTTGAGTCAGGCTTTACTGACAATGCTGTCACCAGCAAAGAAAAGGTGACTAAGGGACTCCTTCAGGTGCATCTAACGCCAAGAGTTTTGCCTCTGTGATAAGGAGGCTGGAAAAGGCTTCAGTGTAGAAAATAAACACATAGGACGACAAGGGCAGCCTTGGCTAAGCTCTCGTGATGGTGTAATAGAGCCCATTCTTCGCGTATTCAGAATGAAAGCAAGTTTAGTAGTTGAAATGCAGTCTGTGATCAGCTCCATCCAATTGGGAGAAAAACTCATTTTGCGAAGAATTGTTTGAACAAAAACCCACTCCACTTTATCATACGCCTTACTTATATCCAGTTTTAGGGCCATTAGACCTTTATTTCCATATCTCTTTTTAGTAATTGAATGGAGGGTGTTTCAAACACTATGATAACATTATCATAGATGTGTTCGCACGACACAAAAGCTGACCAGTGTTTGGAATAAGATCAATGATGAAAACCAAGGAAGCAAGTTTAATGATCTTTTAAGCATCAATGGAGAACCTATTACAAGAGCTAGAGCTAAAATGATGAAGAAGGCTTTAAATGGGCTGATTCAAGAGATTTGGGCCAAGAGTATTGCGCAACAAGGGTTGGACGACATGGAGAGAAAACCAAAGCTCCAAAACATGATCCAAGCTCAAGATCAAGTCCAAGATCATAAATATTGAAGACTTGGGTTTGGGTGGCTATTTGAAGACATATTAGGCTGGTTTAATTTATTTGTATTAATTTGAGCCTAATTTATGTTTTAGTTTATTTAATTAGTTAGTTAAGTATCAAACTTTGACATTACATGTTGGGTCATTAGTTTATATATTGGGCTGTCATATTTAATTATTTTAAGTACAAACTTAGTTATTTAGCCCAAGTAGGGTGTATTAATGGGCTAGAGCGTCCATGCAATGTTTAGAAGTTAGGGTTTCATTTATTTTAGCTATAAAAGGTCATGTAATGCTAAAAAACGAGATTAGACAATTTGGATATAAAATTTCAGTTTTTTCTCTTTGTTCTTGAAGAACTTTGAGAATTTATCAAGGTTTAATTCTTGATTTATCACTTGACTTATCTCCCTCATTCTTCGCTTGTTCTTGGGAGTGACGTCTTTGTTATCTTGGTTCGTGATTCGCTAATCATTGGGTCAAGGTACTTTCTTTTTATTTTCTTTGTTATTAAATTAAACTTTCTTGGGGTTGTTGATTCAATTGTTTGTGGGTGTCGTATCGCTATATACGGGGTTCGCATCAATCAGGGAACGCTCCTTTAAGTCTGTTGGCCAAGCCAATGTTTTTGCTACTATTTTGTACACTGTGTTGCACAAGCTAATAGGGCAAAGATCTTTAGGGGATTTCGAGAACTTGACCTTCGGGGAAGAGAACAACATTAGTGGAATTAAACTCTTTGATGGACATTTGTCAGTTCAGAATTTGTAGACAACTTTTTGAAGGACGGGCCAAAATTTTTGGAAGAAGATTCACTAAAAGCCGTTTGGGCCCAGTGCTTTGGTCGAACCCAAATCAAATAGAGCTTCATTGATTTCATCTGCTGTGAAATTTCTTTGGAGAGAGGCTTTAGAGCTGCTACTAAGTTTATGAGTGATGACATCTAAAGCTAATTCAAGGTCACATGAAACAGGGTTAGAATATTGAAACAAGTTTGAGTAGAACTCATATAATAAGGAGGTAATTCTCTGCTCAAAGGTTTGAATTGAAGTTCTATATTCATTCATCAGCTTGGAAATGGTGTTCTTCTTTCTTCTGGTAGAAGCACGAGCATGGAAGTAACGAGAGTTCTTATCCTCTACTGCCAGCCAGTGAGCTCTAGCTTTTTGTCTCCAGTAAATTTCTTCATATGCTAAAAGGCTAATGAGCTCAGCTTTAAGGTTTTGGACGTCCTCCATAACATCTTGATCACCACTTTTCAAGTACAAGTTATCTAGTAGCTTTAGTTTCTTATTGATAGATCTCCTTAGAGATCCGAATTTCTCCTTGCTTCAAGAGGTAAGTAAGGTTGTAGGCGCAGCTACTGAGTTTCATCTTGAGTTCTTATGTGGTTCGGGCTAGGCTCCTGTCATTCCAACTTGAAGTTACAATGTTTCCACATTCCTCATTCTTGAGCCAGAATAACTCAAAACAGAAGCCTCTGCATTGAGATTCATGATGGTACTCTGCTTGTTTTAGTTTCAGGAGGATAGGTTTATAATTTAAGGCTAAAAATATGAGATGTTCCCCTTTAGCGACAAAGAAAACTTTCATCCATTTTGGGTTGGCAACGATGCCAAGGAATCGATCAAGGCGTTCCTGGATATTATGGTGGCTGTCTCTGTTATTGTTCCAAGTGAATCTAGGATGAGTGAACCCCAAATCGACAAGATTGCAACCGTTTACTATTTGCTTAAAGCTGAGAATACCTTGGAAGTTTTTGTCTGAACCTTCTTGTTTTTCTGAAAGACTCAAAATTTTGTTACGATCTCCTTTACAAACCCAGGGCAAATCGTTGATGGAGTTGAGGGATGGGCCAGATATTTTTTCTTATTTGGGTTTTTGGACTACTTACGAGCATTAAGGACATTTTACATTGAAGTAGAAAGCATTTGATGAGAGTGGTACTCATGAGATTCCTGACTACTTTCTTCCATTTTCTAGAAAGAGAAGAAAGGGTCTGAAGAGCTACTACTCCTTTGCATTTTTGGTTAGGAGAGATAACGAGTAAGAGTTGGTGTTTTAGGTGTTAAGATCTAGAGGATTAGGTGGGGATAAGGCTGAGCTATAGGTTAACATTTTTTTATGATTTTTCTTATTAACTTTTTTTTTTTTTTTGAGTCATTAAAATCTCATTGGTTTGAGATACGATGAGCTGCATTAATTCTTGCCCTGATGACATAGGATAAGTTAATTTATGAGGGACATTTATGGGCACAGAGAGTTCCTTGGGGACCTAAAATCTAATGTAGAGAGAATGGATAAAGGGTGGTGGGGTCTTGGGCACGACCTGTAACGGGCGGTGGCCCTTTTAAGAATTACCATCTTGGCTTATTCTACTAGACATTCCAAATAACCATAACTAATGATACTGCAATGTAACAAAATTCGAGAAGATTTTCGTACCGAAACTTTACTCTTTTGTAAGCTCCTGCCTCATTTGGTTTTAAGGTTTTTTGTCGTAGCAGAGACTTTGAGACATCATGTGGGGTTCTCTCCAAACTGTTCCACTTATTCTAGGTATTATCCTTACCACGGGATTTATTGGCTTACAAGTTAAAACACTCTTATCCGTGAGACCAACGGTTCGAGTGGCAGTTGGAGGGGGTGTGGCTTAGCTAGCAAATCCCATGATGGGGACAATACCTAGAATAGATGGGACAGTCCGGAGGGAACCTTACGACAAAAATACGTCTTTTTATGTAACGGTCCATTTCGGTCTAAGCCGGGGCCCCTCAAACGGTTAGGCTCGCTCTCTAGGCCCAAGATATTTTGAACCCCCAACCGATTTCTTTTGCCTCCTCAGACACTCAAACCTACGACTTACGGGCTAAGTACTTGTGGGAAGCATATCTGGTATCAATTGAGCTAGTAGCTCAATTGGTAACAGGTGTGCTTTCCATTTGCCTAAAACCCCTAGAGCATGGGTTCGAGCACCTGTCGAGGCGAAAAAATTGGTGAGGGGAACGAAGATATCTTGGGCTTAGAGGGCTGGCCCAGTAGCCAGATAAGCCCCGACCTAAATTGGGACGGATCGTTACATAAAAAGACGTCTTTTTATTATGGGGTCCCCTCCGAATTGTCCCACCTATTCTAGGTATTATCCCCACCACAGAATTTGCTGGCTAAGTCATGCCTCCCTCAACTGCCACTCGAACCGTTGGTCTCATGAATAAGATTGTTTAACTTGCAAGTTGGATACCAATTGAAAACCCCACAATAATTTTTATTATAGTTCAATTGGTATCCAATTTGCAAGTTAAATACTCTTATCCGTGAGACCAAAGGTTCGAGTGGTAACTGAGGGAGGCGTGGCTTAGCCAGCAAATCCTGTGGTGGGGACAATACCTAGGATAGGTGGGACAACTCGGAAAGAGACCACACACATCAATTCGAACTTTGACCTTAAAAAGCTACCTTAACAGTTCCACCATTTTGCCTACTAGCTCTCTAATAAGCTTGGCTGCTTGTTTGTTCAGTCCCACTAAAGGTGGTTTGTGGATTCGGACCTACATGTTCACCCATTTAAACTTCATTCTCTAAACATCACCTACCTTATCTAGGATAACCATATTTTGGTTAAAATGCCATGGCTAATGACAAGTACTTTTTCTTTGACTTTTACCTTATCGAAGTGAAACACAAAAATGTTTTCTCTAATCATTTCAACCTTAACTTTGCCATACTGACTCCATAATTGCTGAATGGCTCCTTGGAAAGCATTTCGATTCACCTTTTTACTCGACAAGACTTTTCTAACAAGGTTATGTGGGACTTTTTTGTGGCCTATTTTTCTTGCATCTCCTGAAATGTTACATATTGAGCTTCCCTCTTCTGTGAGCTTTAATGACTGACAAAGTCTAGCAATATCGTCCATGGTTGCTAGAGCTTAAGGAGACTGGGGGTAGAAGAGAGGGGAATAGGAGGAGGATCAAAAGTGATAGGGGAAGGTTACAAGCAGAGATGGGGTAAGAGCTGGTAGCAGGGATTAGAAATGGGGCAAAATGACAAGGGTTTGCTAGAACCAGATCAACGGGAGGAAGAAAATGCATATAGAGGATGCTAGACGAAAACCCTAATATATCTACTCACTCTGGAGAGACACTTTTCCTTAAAGACTTTTTGCTTCATCTCATGTTTTGAGAGAGATAGAGAGAAGATAATGGGGCCTTTTTTTTTTTTCCTTTTCTTTTTCTTTAAAAAAAAATTAAGGATGATTTGAATGTAAGATTTTCTTTTTATGAACATTTGTGGTTATCATCACGTGTGTCTGTGTCCATTAGAATCAATGGTTTAAATTTTTCTTATTGTTACATGAATAAATTTTTAGCATATTTTGTATCATATATAATCTTTAATCTCGTCAAATCTTGATAAACTTATAAAAATCAGTGTCAATAATTTGTTAATTATATTTAACAATTAATTTTAAGAGCATCAAGTGAAGAATGATGAGCTTATTGCCCACTATGATATGAATAACAAGATGTTTGGATAGGAGATGAGTATATCCTTATATCATTTCATAATATAACATTTGATATAAATAATTAATCATTTAAGTATTAAATCTCTCATGTCACATGATATAATATAAATGATTTTATCTATATATTCAAAGATTTACTTATTGAATTATTAGTTAAGTGATATATACATTTCCTTTTATATTTGAGGTAATGTTTCAAATTCTATTATGCCTATTTACTGGTCTGTAGAATTCAAATTCTACATATATATACATCTATGGAGTGTCTAATCTCCAACAATTTAAAAATCAGTAGCTGGGTTGTTGGCATCGTTGATAAACGTTATAGCTCTCATGCCTTATAACATGTATTCTACACTCAATAAAAATATTTTTCTCATCAATTTGTGTGGACAGACTCTCTACTCTCGTATGGGTCGTTTTCGCACCTCCGTATAGGTTGATCTCTCCCACATGGAAGCAACTTTTTGGGTCGCATCATTAATGTTTCATCTCAATTGATTTCGATAATTTTTTAAATCAGTTTCGGTTATAATAATAATAATAATAATAATAATAATAATAAGAGCAAATTACAATTTAGCTATCCACTTAAAACGCTTTAACAGGCGGAGCAATTGTTTTAATGTTATTGTAATTTATCCCTCTACCGTTAATGCTTCCCGTTAAAATTAATTATAAGAGACAAAATTATCTTTCATCATTATTTTTAATTTTTTAAGATAAATAAAAAAATATTAACCAGATCTCCACCGTCCATCTCAATATGGACGGTAGAGATCAATTTAAGAAAATAAAAAAATTAAATAAAATTAAAATCAATGTTAAACATTGACCAGAAAAATCAATTTCAATCCATCATCATCAACTTCATCGGTTCTAGCCAACTTCAATCCATCATCATTAGCCAACTTCAATCCATCATCATCAACTTCATCGGTTCCAACATCAAAAAATCAACCAAATCCAGCATAAAAAAATCAACCAAAGTCACAGGTTGAACATTAACCAGAAAAATCTTGGTTGAACATTAACCAGAAAAATTAACTTCAATCCATCAACCCAAAGTCATCAACTTCATCACTTCCAGCATTAGAAAATCAACCAAATCCAGCATCAAAAAATCAACCAAAGTCACCGTCAACAACCCAAACTGAATCACCAAACTCTGGGTAGAACCCAGAGATCTGGGTTCGTGACCGCGAACTTAGATCTGGGTTCGTCACGAACCTAGATCTCTGGGTTCGTCACACGAACCCAGATCTGGGTTCCTGACGAACCCAGATTTGGGTTCACTGACGTTGATGAACCCCGCGTTAGGAACCCAGCCCGCTGACGTACTCCGATCTGCACGAAGAAGAAGAAGCGGAAGAAGGGAAGAAGAAAAAGAAGCAGAAGAAGAGAAGAAGAAGAAGAATGAGAGGAAGAGGGAGATTGGCAGAGAACGAGAGACCGATAAGAGAGAGATTGATGAGTTGACCCTTGACCGGACTTATATTTGGTCAACTGATCAACTCCAGTCAAAGGGTAATTTCGTTTTTTTACCGTTTTAATACTGTTTGCTGTTAAATGTAACGAATCTTACTAACGGTAGGAGGGTAAATTGTAATAACATTAAAATAATTACTTCGTCTGTAAAAGCGTTTTAATTGGATAGTTAAATTGTAATTTGCTCTAATAATAAACTATTTAGAAATTAAAAAAAAAATCAATAAAATGTATAAAAAGAAAAAGGTCAAAATGAAACCGGCCATGCAAAGACAATATGTAATAGGCTGACAGCACAACAAAAAACGGACACTGACACAGGGTCATCGTCTTCAATAAACAAGAAGCAAAAGCCGACAAATATGCCAATCCAATCCAAATCCAACAACAAAACCCCTTTTAACTACAAACACACCACCATGACCAACCCCACCAACATATTATTGAAAGTCTTCTTGTTATAATAATCACTTCCACAACCACCATATTCCAATCTCACCCCTTTTCCACTTCATTTCTCTTCATCTTCTTCATAACCATGATAGTGATCATCATCATTTGAACAAGAGGGCAGCCATGAAATTTGGTAAAGAGTTCAGGACCCACCTGGAGGAGACTCTTCCTGAGTGGAGAGACAAGTTCCTCTGTTACAAGCCCCTCAAAAGGCTCCTCAAAAAACCTCCTCCTCTTGACCCTCCTCCTCCTCCTCACACTCACACCCCTTTGCACGACTGGTTTGTTAGCATTCTCAATCGTGAACTTGACAAGTTCAATGATTTCTATGTTGACAAGGAGGAGGACTTCGTTATTCGCTTTCAGGTAACATGTAAAATGCTTTTGTTTTGTGACTTTTTTTGTTCGGTTTTTGGATTTTGATTGAATGGTTTTTTCAAGTTTCTGTTTTTATGTGGACCCTTTGAAATGTTGACATCACTTGTTTGGATGAATCAAAAAAGGTGTAAGCTTTAAATAATTTTTTTAGTTTTGTTAGTTGTAGGATGAAATTGGAACCAAGAATGAATGAACCTTGTAGGAAGAATCAATGTTAATGTGTTAGGGAATTGGTGGGATTCATGTTCCATATGATGCTTTCTTGATCGGTGCTTTTGAGTAAGTTAGAGGGTGAAAAATCAGTCCGAGAAGAGAAAAGATAGAATATTGGAGGTTGTTGATTAGGAGACATCTAAAATTGGATCCCTTTCTTGTTTTTTGGTACTATATTGGTTTGAGATTGAGGAGGAGATTGGAGAAGGGTACGTGAGTAAGAGCCGGTTGAATTTAGGTAGAAGTTGAATAAGATTTTTTTAGATGAATCTTGGTTCTTTTTGGTATGAATTCTAGGGTATTTGAGAGACAAAATGTTATGTTGCTTTAGATGAGTGTGGCTGCGGTGTTAACGTTGAGACTAATACATGGTGATTGTGGAAAATATAGTTCTAGAAAAATGAGTGCTTGTTAATAGAGGAATGAGAAATGGAGTGACGTAAGTTGATGAGGCAAGTGAAAGATCAGTGTTAACTATATATAAATGAATCTTCTGTATATGTCTTCTACGGTTCGAAGTGACAGAAGAACATTGCTATGAGACTTGAGAGTTGTTAGTGACACTTTTCTAATCTTTGAGTAACTGGGAAAATTAATAGCTCTATGGTTAAAAATAACAGCCAATATACTATTGAATATTGGACTCCTTGAGTCCTAGTATCTACAGTGAAGGTGTTTAAACTTTTTTTTTCCTTTGCTACTTTTGACCAATCCTTGACTCTAAATGGGCTAGCGGGCTCCATAGATTTTCATTTTTTTTTTTCAAGACTTCATCTAATGTCGGTTTGTGTCTAGACAGGCTCCTGATTGTTGTAGCCCTTCCTAGTAACCCTGCCTTTTGCTTTTTCACTTTTCTAAGTGGATAATAATAGTATCATGTGCTCCTTCTAAAACAATTTGTGACATAAATTTTGTCATCTGAGAGGTATGATGACAAACAACATTAAAGTTAACAGTAGTCTTATTAGCAATGTAGTCTATTTTTGCTTAATATTGTTATGTTTGGTATCAGATAATAAATATAATTACAAAGAATTCTTTGGTGGGAATTGGTGTGGGAAGCACTGGAGTGCACTGAATTACTTAAAGTAAATAATAAAAAAAAAATTAAATTCTAGAGTTTTGTTGGATGAACAGTTCAAACTAATTTTTCTTTGTCTATATTTGTAGCTTATATCTCTTTTCTAGATTTCGGTTTGATGTTCTCCCTACAATATCCTCCATCCAAATGAGTGGTTTGTGAAGAATTCTACTATTATGTTTCTGTGGTCATTTATCTATTTTTCTCTCTCTGTTTTATTTTTTGGTATAGTAGGAGCTAAAAGAAAGAATCAAGCGAGTTAAGGAAAAAAGTGGTGGAGTTATTACATCAGAATGTGAATTTAGTGAAGAGATGATGGAGATACGTAAGGACTTTGTTACCATCCATGGGGAGATGGTGCTCCTGAAAAATTATAGTTCCCTAAATTTTGCAGGTACACAACTACTTTCATTTATAATTTTTATCTGATTTGGTATGTAAGAGCGTTATTGCTTTTCATGGTGGAGTGTTGCTGATCAAAACACTTAGTTTCTGTGTTGCAGAGAGTAATTATTTATTTTCGATTTACCATATCTGATATAGGTTGGCAGTGCAGACGGTTATCAGTTTCTAAACTTATTTCCATATTTTTCGGTTCAACAGGGTTAGTTAAAATTTTGAAGAAGTATGATAAAAGAACAGGCGGATTGTTGCGCCTACCTTTTACACAACTTGCACTTCATCAGCCTTTCTTTACTACAGAATCTCTCACTAGGCTAGTCCACGAGTGTGAGGCTAATCTTGAGCTTCTCTTCCCGTTGGAAGCAGAAGTCATCGAATCTACTCCTGCTGCACAAGATGAATCAAATCCACCATTGAACGACCTTACAAATATCCAACCTGACATTTCATCAACAGTTGCAGAAGAAACGTCTGATGTATATCGAAGCACCCTTGCTGCAATGAAAGCCATACGTGGCCTTCGAAAAGCAAGCTCCACCTACAATCCATTGTCCTTCTCATCTCTACTTAGAAGCCAGGATGATGAGAGTGTAGGTGCTGTAACTGCCGAAAACTCTGCTTTGAACTCTTCAACTGCATTGCAGGATGGGAAGGATGATCAAGAGGATACGCACTCTATGTGACAGAACCTGTGTGTCATCTGTTGTACTTTTACCTTCTTTTTTCACCCTTTCTATGAATTCCTCTTAGCAGGACAAAACCGTTGAATGGTAGAGGTTTACTATCAACTCATGTAGCATTAACATTTATGTTTCTAGCAACTGGATCCAAATTGTTGCCCTTATATGATTTTTCAAAACCACAACATGTGCTCTTTTTGGTTAATGAAATTTTCCCTTCACTTGTCGATTGAAAAGCTGCTATTCTATTAATTGACACAGGATTTAGTATTTCATTCAATGAACTGTATTTGCTATCTTCTTATAGAAAATTTTCAACTTTTTCTATCTTCAAGCGGTTGAGGAGATTTATCACAATTATCAGATTGAGTCCTTATTGATTCCAACTGCTGTAGCAAAATATTGTGTTGAATTTTTAGGATAATTGGCCTTTTCCAGTCATTCTCCCATTTAGGTACTTTCTGAAAACTTTAGATATGTTGCAAGTTACAAAATCCTACTCTGCTATGTTTATTTTGTATTGATATTTTTGTGTACATTAATCTTTTCTTTTCCTTTCAAACTAATTTACATTCACTTCCACTGACTCAAAAAATTAACAAATGAATTAAGGCAACAAAAAAGAGAAGTAAGAAAATAGAACATATACATATATGTCTAGTTATCTAACAAAATTCAATCTGCCATCATCTCTCTTCTCCATTTTATGTACCCTTGTTATCATAATCATCGTAGTTGAAGGGTAACGGCACTGATTTAAATGCCCGATATTTCCCTACGTTGTTTAAGTGTTCATTCTCCAACCTGGTACAATAAAAAATACTGTCAGTGCTCTTGGCAAGATCTTGAAGTTGAATTTTGATCATGTTTTTGTTTCATTTCTGGTTGTTTTTACATGTGTTAATATTTTGTTCTGCTGCAACACCTGTGAGGTATCGCATATACTTGACGAATTAAGTAGAGCATACCTGAAGAAATTCCAAATGCCTCGTCGGATAATCTCCAAGCAGGCAACTACTGCAATCAAGGCTGTTCTATGCAGGAAAGGCGCTTCTCTGTAGCCTAACACTGTCTGCATCCAAGCAAGTCTCAGTATAATGTTCAACACCTGTATGTCCACCAAAGTCATTGTTATTATTACACATTTTCAAATTGTCCAAGGCAATAATATCATAGAAGGAAGTCACATATTCTGTTACCATGGCTATGAAGTAAACACTTTTGTTTGGTATAACGAGTTTGTCCCTCAACCAACGGTTTCTTGAGCTTCGTCTCAGAAGACCCCAATCGATAACAATATCCCAGTACGTATTAGCAACTGTTGCAACAACTGAACTGGCTATGGCCACTATCCACACAGTGTTCGCTGGCCTGAACTCATAGATTGTCCTAGTTGCAACCGCTAAAATGGTTGAGAAGTATTTGAGTCCATTCATGGCATGCGATGGGCGTTTCTCTTCCAACAAGCGTCTAAGGCACTACAATAACAAAATCTGCTGTAAGAATCACTGTTGCGTATACTATTACAATGCCATTTATCAATTAGAGAAATTCCAGATGAACTGTCAAGAATTTTTAATATCAGAGAGTAAGTTATTTTGCACAGAACAACACAGAAAGATAAAATCCGTCTAACAGCTGGGAGTCGAGAGAACATCAGTTACCTGGAGGAAGCGAATCCAGTACGGGATGATCGCAACAACCAAGTAAAAAATTTTAAAAACATCACTTTCTATGCACTTGTTTGATCTTGTTTTGAAGTTTCCCCAGCCATAATAACATACATAGAATTCCAAACTTCTTAAAGCTTGCACCTGATGTGAACTTCAGATTAGTAAATAAATTTACAACTAGGAAGTGTAAAAAGTGACAATATGATACCATCAGCATAATGTCTGACCTGACTAGTCAACTGATCTGCCAAGAAGAAATCTGGAAGAGTAACCTATACATCCAAAAGGGCAAACAAATAAGGATAAAAATATATATATAATTCCATGTAGAACTCACTCATAGCTTTTTACATTAGAAGATTTTGGTCTTGGTACCTTATAAAGAGGTGCACAAATACAGTGGAGTACACATCGGATAAGGAAGATTCGACTTGAAAGATATATGACATTGAATGGACAGAATGTTATGATAATCACAACCTGCAATAGACATTAGCAGTTTATATTTGAACAAGAGTTTGTAGGGTTAATGCTGATTAATATGAAACTTACTAGGAGAAGAACCAGAGGGACTATTTCAGTTATGGCTTCGAACTTTTTGGTTCTGGGATCCATCTCCATATCCAAATTCGAGAGAATACCACCAAATGTAAGGACAGCTAGCGCTGAACTAACAAGGAGGACTTCTCTGTACCCCAACTCAGTTCCTTGCTTGAAGCCAAAGATGAACGAATAGTTAACCCGATAACGCTTCCAACAGAATATGTTTCCAGCATACATGAGCATATGAAGGAAAATATATAGAAAAAAGCTGCAAAAGAGAAGTGCAGAAACATTGATCAGGTGCTGCCAATTTGGTTGAAGAATGACAAATTTTGATTGCATATGTTGACGCA
The DNA here is from genome assembly GCA_022984855.1 of Dimocarpus longan. NCBI lineage: Eukaryota > Viridiplantae > Streptophyta > Magnoliopsida > Sapindales > Sapindaceae > Dimocarpus > Dimocarpus longan. The sequence continues at coordinate 5,811,894 of CM041026.1, forward strand.
AATGGCTATGTATGTGAAACCTAACTGACCTGTATAGTGGAAATATGTTTTCCATGTACCTATTGCGCCCTTCACGATTGACTGTACTGAGAACATTTCTTGCATGGATCGACACAATAACAGCAATTAGAAGGGCAATAGAACAACCAAAGAAGGTGCCTGCATTTGTTTAACATTATCAATTTTTTGCCTTTCATCTAAAATTTGAGAGAAATGCATCAACTTGAAATGAAAACAATACCAAGACATGCCAAACTTTACCTAAAAAGAATGTAATTGTATGCCTTTCTTTCTTAGCTTTTGGTCTCAATGTGTCCATTCCTTTTCTATGATTTCCATTTGCAAAGTGCTTAATAAATGTAGCCTCCACCCTTTCCATTAGCTTTGTGACCTGCAGCAGCAAACATGGAGGCTTAAATTGGATGGCAGCAAAAAGGGCACTCCAGGTATGGATCTAAAACAAGTTCTCATCGACAACAACTAACCTCATCAGAACTGCTGAGACAAGATTTGTCCACCATGTGTAAGTAGGCTTTTGAAGCATTCCGCGAAGTGATCTGCATCATGTCATGTATATTAGTCCAACTGAACCCAAATATAAGTTATAGTTCTAAGTTGGTTTTGGACAATAAAAGAATGTACCTTGTCATACTTCTTCATGATCTTAGAGAATGCCAATTGATTCAAGAAGCTGTAACATCAAAGTAAGGATACTGTTAGTTATATCATAAACCAAAACCAGAGAAAAAGAAAAACTTCAAATTGTTACCTGTAGCTTTTCAGAAGCCGAAGCTTCTGATAGAACTCTACAAAAGCCTGTGTCATCAATTCCTCTGCTTTCTTTAGCTCGCGTTTGGTGAATGAAATGTCTGAAATCGAGCCTGTGAGAACACCCTTTATTGTTGAAAGAGGGGTTTCAGGCTCGATTTTGATCTTCACATGATCCAGGACATCCAATGAAGCTGGTCTAAACCCCCTTATTCCATTCTCATCGCCTCTTGTGTTCTCTATCTCCATGTGCCCTTCACTGCTCATCTCAACCTCTTGAATTGTCCCCATCCGCGAATTCCCTTCATGTTGCAAACACACACAATAAACACTTTTGAGAGATTTTTTAGAGACATCAACATTCAATCCACATAAGCCAAAAACATACCATACAATCACCTACCAATTCATAGAATGTAACAGTAAGAAAAAAGGGGAACCATATATGTACTAATTAACAACAATCAAGTTGAAATATGCTGTAAGTATCTATCTCTACAATCTATGAACATGACATTTTGAACAAATGAACTTCCCCTTACCAGGTACTGGTTTCCTACCATTGATGGGATGAACCGAATTTGGAGAAGAGGAAACACCAGTACTAGAAACAGGATTGTTCATGTTAGCACCACCACCCAAAAGCACTGGTGCCTCAACCTTAATCCTCAGTGCAATCAAAGCATCCATTTGTTTACTCAACTCATCAGCCTCAACCATCACTTCCTCCACTTTGTTCTTATAAAACCTTACAACTTTATTGAACTCATCATCAAGACTTCCAAAGAAGACAAGCTCATGCTCTCCCCCTTCATCAGAAGACATCAAGAACATGGTCTGGTACTGCCCATCATCTCCTTCTCCTCCATCCACATGACTCACCAGAATGGCTTCATCTTCACTACTCTTCCTTGGAGACCTCTTGTACCTGCTGGTCAGACCACTAAAAGCTCTATAGAGTGACACCCTCCTCTTCAAAACTCCCTTGGTTGCCACAGGGGATGGTGCACTCTTTTGCCTTGCATGCAACGCATCCTTCAGGATTGTCTTCAAGCGGTTGTAATCCATGTATGCTTCTCTCCATTCCTGCACCATCTGTGCTGCAAACTCTTTCCCGAACTTCATGATGTTCTCTCAAAATTACTTACAACAACACAGACTGCTCTCTCTTTGTGTCTAGTTTATAATTATCATCATCAACACACATATAGATCCTTATATGTAGTCACTTGGGCGACTCTTTCTTGTTTTGTACATTTACTAGTCCCGCCCACCACAAGGCCAAAAGGGTGTGTTTTCTTTTTTAATATAAATAAAATATATCGTGAAGACCATTTCCTCTGCAACAGACAAATGCATGCATTTTTATATGTCCCAGTCACCTAACAAGAAATTGGTTGGTCAACAGAAACTCGCCGTGTACGGCCTTAAATAAAGGCTGTCAATGAAGTAAAATTTCTGGAATTACACTGGCATGAACTGACCTACATTTTTAGCTTTTCATCGTCTTAGAAGTCAATTCCGTGAAGAATGATTACTTTGAAAATTTTGCTCAAAATTTGTTTTTTCAACATTTTTTTATTTATCTTATAGAATTTTGAACATGAGATAGTGTTTCAATGGTCACAAAGTCCTCACAAAGAATCATGAAATACGGCGTCTCTTTGCTCGAGTGATTAGGTACTTGAAAGAATAAATAGATCAATTATTACAATTTATATAGGTGTTTAAGTCTTTGTTTTTTGTTTTTTGTTTTTTGTTTTTTTATAGGTGTTTATGTTGTTAACTTTACATGGGAGTAAAAATCTGAACTATATAAATTATATTTGATCTTGATAGGTGTCAGTAAATAAAAAAGAAGAGAACTTTTGGAAGGTGCTATAAGCCACTAACGTTAGAAAATAGGTCCTACACTATTATATAGTGGTATAAAAATATGTTTTAAGACATCCTAACCAAAGAATTGTTGGCCTAAAATATTACTTACAAGATTACATGTTCATGAAAAGTTTAAATTTAAATGGATTCACATGCAATGCCTACTTTTACCCTAATATTACAAATTTAAATAGATGTAACGCATTCTGCTACCGGAAATATTTAAAGCATATTGTAAGATATTTGTATTGCATTGCATGTTTTTTAAATCACAAACACGATATAATTTGCAAAGAAACAAGAAGATTAGGTCTGCAATTGATAATAACAATAACATAAGGATATATATTTTTTTATTACTAAAATTGGTTTAGCAAACTATCAGAACCAAGTGAGATGAGACACTGGTGACACGGTTCAAAGAACAGCTTTCATACAGAGGAGGATCGATCCATACGAGAGTGGGATATCTATCCAAACGAAAGTGGGAGAAGACAACCACGATAGTGGCCACTCACTGGATGTCAAAACCCAAGATTTGAAAGATCTTAGGCTGTGCTCCCAGCCAATATGGCAAAGTGTTTATTGACGATAACATAAGAATTTGAAGATAATAAACATGAGATTAGACATTTATTTGTGGGTGATCCCGCCTTGTTAAAATGTAGGAAGTATTAAATTTTGTGGGCCCTTAAATATGAATATAGCATTCAATAATTACAATGACAACAAGTGTAAGAATTGTTAGATTTTGTGGACCTTTAATTTTTTATTATTTATTTATTTATTTTTAGGACTGATATTAATCTAAATGAGAGATAACTTACATATAAGGTGAAAAAACAAATTTATTGACTTATTCAATATGTCAAACCTTGCCATTGGCAAGGGATAGTCGGTACCTATATCGACGGCGTCTGCTACCAAACGACTTGGAACTTTAAATTTGAATATAATATTCAATAATTGCCATAATAATTACACGGATCATGTGTATCAGCAAAACCCTCATGTTTTGTCAAAAAAAACAAAAAGGAAACTCCTCCTAATGGATGGATAAAATCAAGTCAGTTATTGATTGTGTGATGTAACCCTTTATCTGCCGAAATGTGAATATCAAGTAGAATAACCTGTCACAACTTGATGATACGTTACAAATTCCATAAATGCAAGTAGGACCAGAACGTGGCATTTCAATATAAAATTTCCATGAAAATGATTGGTTGTTAACTTGTCTATTTAATTTTCCGTTCGTCAAACTTATGATCAAATAGGCAGATATCAAACCTGTTAAAATATTTGAAATTCTCTTAAAATACAACAAAACTTTCTAGTGGTTTTTTTTTTTTTTTTCTTTTAAATTAATCTACAAAAGTATTGTTTTTGGAAATAAAGATTGAGACATTCCAATGAAAATTTGGAGCCAATCCCAATGTTTTGGAAACAAATTGAGAGTTTTTTTAATGTGATTATTTGCTCGAGAGGCTTCGTATCTTTGAATTGAAGCCTATGTTTGAATTGGAATCTTCTCTTCGTTCAGCTTTTGCCTAAGCTTTTAATAATTCAGAAACGTGTGGTGATGTAAAAAGTTAAATGGTTGGATTAGTCTTATAATAATATTCTTTTTCTTAATTTAGTTCTTTAAAAATCTTTCATAATTATTTTGAAAAGAGAGAGTTATTTGTTTTTTCCATTATGATTTAATAGTGTTGCATTACATATACTAAGTTGTCTTCGTTTATTTTTTTAAGATGTCAAACCAAACCATTTGAAACTATCCAAAAATAAATAATTTTTAACTTTTTTACTTAATTTCAAAGTATTGAAAGATATTTAAAAGATTCAATTTTATGTTTATTTTCCCCAACATAACATCTTTATAAATTTATCTTAATTTTATATTACTCAATTTTTTTTTTCGTTTTTTCGCTTAATACTTATAATAAATATATTTAAAAAGAAAAATCTAAATATATTTCATTCCAAATTATCTTGGAATTAAACTACTTACAATTTAAATATTCATTTTTCTAGTTGTTTTCTTAAATATATTAATATATTTAAATATATGTATTATTAATGCTACTATATTTTTCAATCATATTTTAATTATAAGTAAAATATTATTAACATGTACATGAAAATATTTTAGAGTTCATCAAATTATTTATTTTCCACTGTTTCTATTAAATTAATTAAAATTACATAACAATAAATAGTAAAAATAATATAAATATTTAATTATTAATTTTAGGTAATTTTAACTTTAAAAAATAAATTAGGAAAGAAAAAAACAAACATGTTATTTAGATTTTAAATTTGGGTCACAATCTTTAACAAGTTTCAACACTATTATAGATATAAGTACAAACGATTCTTGATTATCAGTAATACAAAATAAACTTCTTCTTCTTCTTCTTCTTCTTTTTTAATATTTCACGGATGGTGTATTACTAATTAGGAATTTTAATGAGAGAAAAAAACTTATTTCTTTAAGGAATTAAATTTCATTTCATGATTCTTTTTTCAATGAAACTTAAGCCCACATCTACAAATTCTATTAATGAAAATAAAAATGAATCAAGTTTCGAGGGAAAGAATCAAGAAAGACAACCTCAGGTGAAATGATGTGCGTGCGTGCTCTTCCAATAATTTTGCAGGCATCTCCCAGGATAGAGACTTCTTATAATCCAATCGAAATCTACCCTTCATTTTAGTCAAACTATCGAAATTAATTTTACAACCACCTTTTTTCATACTGTGTGTGTGAAATCTAATTAAACTGTCAAGAGCAAATATTCCAATAATACACTAAGCTGTCGAACCCAACAAGAATTTCTGCAATAATGATGAACGGTTATCACAAATATAAAGATTGATGATATCATTTAACCAAGTTAGCTAGACCGAATTAATTCCTGCAGTCTTACTCAAATCAACTAATTGATCTTCAATCAATAATTATATTTTCTGATCAAGATTATTTTAAAAATTATAATGATGAATTTAATTATCTATACTACAAGTGCTCTATATTAACACAATTTTAACATCATTTTATTGCCTAGTCAAAATCAAGATCATATTCATATCATACAATAACTTTCAATTTCTTAAGTTTGTACTCATCAGGAAACATCAAGTTGACATCTAAATGGACCACAAATAAAAAAAACCACGTGTGAACTCTCTTTTTTTTTTTTTTTTTTCTTTTTTTCAATAAGAAAAGGCAACTTGAATAGAGTTCAATGGATCAAAACAAAGCTTGAATTTAATAAAATGAACCAAAAAAAATAAAAAAACAAACAAACAAACAAAGTTGATTGAATTGTCAATTGTTGTTGGCTAGAATTGAAATGTTAACATATTCCCAGTTGCTTCCTCGTAGATATAGTGAAGTTCATAGCAAGCCTATAGAAAGATCTGTTTGACCTTTTGATCACTTATTATAGCAGTTGATTTGAATGTTTTCAGTTTAGGCTTCTCATTCTTGTGTTATAAGAAAAAAATTACGTTGCAAATTGGGTTCATTACGTCATCCAAATTGCAATAGCCTATTGTATATTCTTGCTTTTCTTATATATTACTGACCTTGAATATGCCGTACTTCGCATGAATTTTGTTTAATAGTTTCGTACAGTTTTTACAACCCTATGGTGCACCACCCATGACATCATATTGCACGAGCTTTCTAACCACTTATCCATTGGAGGATTTTTATAAACGAATTTTCAATGGAGAGGACGTAACATTCTGAAATTGCATTTTATATGTCATTTTTAATAGAAAAGATAATTATTTAGAAAGTTGTTTATGTTTCAAATAGAAGTAAAAGATGTAACGTTTAAAAATTCAATGACTAGATTTAAATGTTATTGCAGTCTAAACTGCGTAAGAGGATTCTGAATACCTTCGGATGATCCTTTCTCTCATAAGAATGACTATCAGCTGTAACTATTTGCAAAACAAATAAAACTTTCGTTAAGGTGATTCAGAGATTGTCTGTAGAAACATTTTCCGATGCTTAAATCAAATTTTGTATATGATTATTTTAATAAGTGAATATTTTTCTCTAAGAAGTACTAACTGATTAACTGTAAATCAATAATCATGTATTAACAGTATACATATTACTATTAAAGCATGAGAAATAATAGGCAAAAACTGTAATGCGTACCCGTCTTTCAGCAAATATGATCAGGATTTCGTGTTGTTCAATTGGGTCGGAATTCAATCACAGAATATGGAAAGAAAACTCAATCCACAATGTAAATTACCTTGCCCTGAGTCTCACTAGTTTCTGTTTTGTATTTTGCTTTTTTGGCTTCTTCTACACATTTGTATTTCACACTCTCATACACACACTGATGCACATCAATATATTTTACATCAATATATAACTGTCATGTGCAGTTATAAAACCACCCAAAACTGCTAATAGCAGTTAATTAATCTGATCCAACAATATGTTGGATCCGGGTTTGGGTCTTATTTTGGATGAACCCGACCCAAGCCCATATAACCCAACATCTCCCACTCACACAAGATGGGCCAAACAAAACTAACAGAGAAAACACCGGTGACTCCTTTATAATAAGAAGTATGTGCATTCATACAGGTAAATACATTGTGTGACCTATGAATAATAAAATTTGTAATAGGACTTATTTTTTTAAATCTTAATTGTATTTCTATACAAGAGATTATCAATTATTCATTATTATGTCCTAAATTTAATGGAATTTTATTTGTTCAAGCATATCGATCCCTTTAACACAACATGCTTGATCCTTTAATATTTCATATAATTACAATTGTGATTCCAAATCACAATTTGTCGACATATAAATATATAAAAAATAAAATTTATTAAATCTTCCTATCTCACTTTTATCTCTTAGTCAATAAAAATGACTGACATCATAGAAATGTCTCATAGATCGCATTATCATAACCATAGAAAACACACTAATGATACAAGCATCACTTCGTTACTTTGAGATAAAGTGAATAGTCACTGAGAACATAGGTAGAAGTTTTATAAACTTCAATGGAACTTACACAATGAGGAATTAGGGATAAATTCACTCATTTTTCATGTCGGTCATAATAAGCACATGCGGTATGAAACGCATGTTACAGTGAATCTTGCCTCTCAATAGGAACGCGTATGTCAATTATATTTAGATTATTCACTGTACAGATTTCAGTTCAGACGCTCTCCTAACGTCTAACCTGAGTTTCAAAAAATCGCTTTCTAAGTGCCACTTATTAAGAAACTCATATCTGGCTTAATCAGGTTTTCATGATGGTGGGGATACATCACGAGTGGTTCTATTATCAATGTTTAGTGTAGAACCTCATCTTAGCTATTGCCAAGGCGACATTTCATATATTCTAAGTCCTTGAGAGAATAATCACCAATTTATTCTCTAAAAATATATGTGTCTCATCTTGGCTTACCATCTTAGCAACTAAGGCGATTGTACGTGTAAAAATACCAGTCTCCAACTTGATGACATACTTTATATAATTTGAGTGAAATGGATATGTGCTAGTATTACGTAATAAATTTAATGTATTTATTCATAAATGGATATAGTTCAAAGTGACAATTACAACATTATAATTTACGCAGACCTAAAGACCTAGCATGTGACTTGAAAACATCTCTCATCACAGCTTTAGTAAGCGGGTTAGCAACCATCTCATGCGTAGATATATATTTGATTATTACATTTCTTTTTGTCACTATATCTCTGACAAAATTATATTTAGTCTCTATATGCTTTGATTTACTATGATATTTCGCATCTTTGGTATAAGCAATAGCTGTCTGACTATCACAGTAAATTGTAACCGGCTTCTCCGCATCAACTTCTAAAATCAGATCTCTTAAAAATCTCTTAAGCCATACTGCTTTTTGAACTGCTACTGAACACGCTATAAATTCAGCTTCCATGATGGACAATGCAATACATGACTGTTTCTTGCTACTCCAAAAGATAGCTCCTTAGCTGAGTAAAAATGTATAACCTGAAGTGGATTTTCGCTCATCCAAATCACCTCCCCAATCTGCATCTGTAAAACCCAACCAGATGCAAATTACCACCTTGGTAGCAAAGGGAATAATCTGCAGTCCCTTTGAGATATGCTAATATTCTTTTCACGGCGATCCAATGTTTCTGATCAGGATTTGATTGATATCTACTAACCAGTCCAACTGCATAGCAGATATCAGGTCTTGTACACATTATAGCATACATGAGACTTCCAATAGCACTTGAGTAAGGAACTCTTTGCATTCTTTCACACTCTTTTGGAGTCTTAGGACACATTTCAAGACTGAGAGTTTGTCCCTTCGAGATAGGAGTATCCATAGGCTTACAATCTGCTATATGGAATCGTTCGAGGATATTTTTAATATAAGGCTCTTGTGATAAAGTTAGGATTCTCATTGAACGATCTCTTTTAATCTTAACTCCTAAAATATAGGCAGCTTCTCCTATGTCTTTCATTTCGAAGGTTGAAGATAATCATTCCTTTATAGTTATCATAAACTCCTTATCATTTTCGGCCAATAAAATATCGTCCACATATAAAGACAAAATTATGAATTTGTCTTTTACCCATTTAACATACACACAATGGTCCTCTTCAGTCATCTGAAATCCATAGGACATTACTGCCTCATGAAAACGAAGGTATCATTGTCTGGAAGATTGTTTCAAACCATAAATAGATCTCTTGAGCTTACAAACCTTTTGCTCTTGACCTTTTGAAACGAAATTCACTGGCTGTTCCATGTAAATTTCTTCCTCCAGTTCTCCATTGAGAAAAGCTGTCTTTACATCTATCTGATACAATTCTAAATTCATGTGTGCGACGATAGCTAATATAAGGCGAATTGAAGCAAACCTTACCACAGGTGAGAAGGTTTCTTCATAATCTATATCCACTTGTTGAGTATATCCTTTTACTACTAATCTCGCCTTATACCTTTCTATCGAGCCGTCCGCCCTACGCTTGATTCGGAGAACCCATTTATTTCCAATGGCTTTCTGATCAGGTGGTAATTCAACCAAGTCCCAGACGTGGTTGTTTTTTATTGACTCCATCTCTTCTTGCATAGCTTTAATCCAAAACTCTTTAGCAGGTGAGTAGAGAGCCTCATTCACATTCTTTGGCTCATCACTATCATGTGAAGCAACCATAAAAGCTTCCTCTTCTATCTCAAATCGACGACGAGGAATAGTTTTACGGTCACTTCTACGAATTGATGATTTTGGTGGTACTAATTCATTAGTCCCTATGCTCCCACTGGGAAGAAATGAATTATCACTTTCAATAGCTTTATCACTCCCACTAGGGATAGAGTATTCAGGCAACTCTCTTTCTACCTTTAGTTAAGTGCTCGAATGCACAAAATCATGAGATTAACTCAATTCATAAAATTGAAAATCTTTTTCAACTTCACTTTTGCTAGGAAATTCATTCTCCAAGAAATTCACGTCACGTGACTCCAATTCAGTTACACTTCCATATGAATTTTCTCCTATGAATACATATCCTTTAGAGTGCTCAGAGTATCTGATAAAGATACATTTCTTTCCTCTAGCACCTAATTTTCTATATTTGCTGGACAAGTTATGTATATATCCTACGCACCCCCAAGGTCGCATATGAATGAGATCAGGTTTCCTACCTGTCCATAATTCATAGGATGTGGAAGATACTGACTTAGTAGGGACCTATTTAGAATATAAGTAGCTGTCAGTAGTGCATATCCCCAATAAGATATTAGAAGGTTTGCTTGTGCCATCATAGATCTTATCATCTCTAATAAAGTTCTATTCCTTCTTTCCGCTACACCATTTTGTTGCGGTGTCCTATGAATGATCAATTGTCTAATAATACCTTTCTCTTGACACAATATCTCAAATTGTTCTGAGAGATATTCTCGTTCTCGATCAGTTCGCAGGACTTTGACAGTTCTATCTAACTGATTCTCCACCATATTTAGATATAATCTAAAGCAATCTAATGCTTCAGATTTGTGGGAGATTAGATAAACATGACCATAACGAGTGTAATCATCTATGAAAGTTATAAAGTATGAAGCACCACTTCTAGCTCTAACATTCATAAGTCCACAAATATTAGAATGAACTAATTGTAATGGATTCTCAGCTCTAATTCCCTTTCCAAATGATTTTCTAGTTGTTTTTCCAGCTAGACAATTTTCATATACAGGCAAATCTATCTTGTTGAGGGAACCTAGAAATCCCTTTTTGACCAATCTATTCATTCGATCCTGACCGATATGCCTTAATCTAGCATGCCAAGTATTGACATTTGCATTATCAGAAGAAGCAATTAGTGAAAAACAACCATTATCATCATAATAACCGTTTATCTCGATATTTAATACAATAAAACCATCTAGTAAATATCCAGTGTCAATCCTTACAGAATCTAAATAAATATCCATACAATCACCTTAAAAATTTAAAACATATCCTAGTTTAAGAAGTACTGGTACAGAAATCAAATTTCGTCGAATATCAGGAGCAAATAATACATCATGGAGATAGAGTGCTTGGCCTCTATACGAAACAAGTTTGCAAGTGCCAATACCTTTCACCTCAACACGTGAGTTATTCCCCACATATATCCATCTTGATCCTTGACTTATTCGACGATACTCCATGAATGCTCCTCGATCTCTAACTACATGATCGGTGGCCCTTGAGTCTACAATCTACAAAGGACGAGATTCAGTGAGTAATACTGAGCTAGAAACAAAAGCATGATTAAATATGTCAGAGTAACAATATACCTTTTCCTTCTTTTGCTCAGTGCATTCACGAGCAAAATGGCCCAACTGGCCACAGTTAAAACAAGTCATTTTTGCTTTCTCTTTCTTTGCCCCAGCGCACTTGCCTTTCTTGCGCTTTCCGGTCTCATCCCTCTTGAACTTGGAATTACCATTCCACTTCTTGAAATTCTTCTTCCATCCCTTGCGCTTAAAGTCTAAGCCTTTGCGCTTGCTGGTTTCAATCATGTAAAGCTGATCGGAAGCCTTAGCTGCTTCTAAGCGCTCATCTTCCAATTCAACATGACGTGCAATGTCATCAAATGACTTGATGTTATCATTATGAGTCATGTTGATCTTCATATTCTCCCAGTTGGAGGGAAGGGATCGGATCACAGCCTATACTTGCTACTCATCAGTAAGATTATGCCCAGCAGACTTGAGCTCACGTATCATGTTTGATATTTCCCTAAGGTGCTGTTTCGTTGTATGATTCCGGCGCTTCCTATAGGTGTCAAACTTAATGGTAGGCCTCCTCAACTTAGTGGTTGAAGTACCACCATACTTGTCTTTTAAGGCCATCCACATGTCCTGGGCAGTCTCATAATTTTCATACATACACATGAGATCATCATCCATACTGCTCAGGATCGTAATCCAAGCAATGCTATTCTTCTTTTTCCAAGTCTGATAGATCTCCATGTCTCTTCTGCTTTGAGCAGATGTACCTGACTGGGGCAACACCATAGTGTTTGTCAGGGTCTCAAGAGCATCCTGCTCTTTAAGGATATACTGAACTTTTCGGTGCTAGATGTCATAATTGTTACCGTTCAGTTTTTCTCCCTTGTTTAGTTCAGCAATAATATTCTTTGATGTTGAAGCCATTTTCCTGAAATGATATTCATTTCTATTTAGAGACTTACTATCTATATCATTCTATATCTATACTAGCATATTTGCTATCATTTCACTATAATATTACAGCAACTATACACTCATAAATATGAAGAATGAATCATTGGATAGGAATCGAAAAGTAGTCAAGCCACCTATCATCATCCATTTTCAATTATTCACTAAACCATACTTGTAAGTGTATTTGCGCAAAGCAGTCCTAATCTCATTTCTTAATTGAATTAGGACACCCACATAGATATCAATATTCATAATACAATACAAATAAAATAACAATTTATAAATGATAAATTAAAAGAAAAATTACACTATCTATTTTCAATGCATAAATAAAATATCCAACATAACAACCTACATTATTTACAAGACAACAACAATAAAATAAATGCAACATCAATCAGGCAGATAAGGGGTACGAGACACAGTCTCCTTATAATACTCTCTCATGTACTGGTCGAAATCAATCGTCATCTCTGGATCCTCCTCGTCTGATGAGATGTCTATCACCTCAACTATCTCATCATCAGAAGTATCCATGATATCGACATCCTCATCATCTGATATCTTTATAACCTCAATATCATCCTTGTCATCCGAAATGACTATAACATCAATCGGACAATCAGAAGGCACATAATCCAATGGCTCAATATCCTTCTCGTCATCAGATATGACTATCACATCAGCTGGATAATCAGAACGCACATAATCTGGAGGCTCGATGCCCTCCTCGTCATCAGAAATGACTATGATATCGTCTGGATCATCAGGAATATCAATGATATTAGGACTCTCAATAATCTCAATGACTTCCTCGACCTCCTCATCAGAATTAGTAAAGTAATGGATAACTCGAAATGCCATCTACAAAAATTTATTAGATTAAACATATTAAATAATTTAGTATATCAAATACTAAATATAATAATTAAATCTTATAAAAATAGTAAATAAATAAAAAAATATTTATTTATTTATTTTATTTTATTTAATTTTTTTTTAAAAAAATTTCGGTCGTCGGAAACCGCCGTCGACCGCTGCCCGTGGGCCTCACCCGCCGACAACTGTGGGAGTCACGCGTCGGCAGCCGCCGCTGGCTGGCCGCGCGTGCTCTGCAAATACTCCTCCACGTGGCGCGCTCTGGCGCTTCCACCTTGGTGACACGTGGCCTAATAACAGGCTGTCATGTCTTGAACACGTGTCCTAATCAGATTTAGTCATATGGCTACCCACGTGGCACCTTCTGACACATGGCGCTCTCTGGTTGGATTACAGTGACGACGCGGCTCCACCAGAAAATGACACGTGTCATGTAGACGCGGCCTCTCCCAGATCGCCACGTGTCCCGATACTGTTCATCTTCAACCTCTGACTCCATTTTTATCAGACGAGCAAATTTCAAGGGAATTTTTCAAATTCATTTTTTTCACTCGTTTCTTATCCAAATTAATCGTATAATATACCGTTGGAAAGCCCTTTTCGAGCCCTATCTAATGATATAATTATTAAACAAAAATAAAAATGTTTACTAAGATTTAAAGTCAGGAACAGTTTCTGGTTTGTTTAACTATTCTTAAAAAATAATCCTTTAAAATGCCTTAAATTTGACATATAAGCAAGTTTCATGCTATTTAATCATCATTCCACCAGCAAACAACAAACCATATGCTCTAATACCAATGTAAATCAATAATCATGTATTAACAGTATACATATTACTATTAAAGCATGAGAAACACTAGGCAAAAACTGTAATGCATACCCATCTTTCAGCAAAAATGATCAGGATTTCGTGTTGTTCAACTGGGTCGAAATTTAATCACAGAATATGGAAAGAAAACTCAATCCACAATGTAAATTACCTTGCCCTGAGTCTCACTAGTTTCTGTTTTGTATTTTGCTTTTTAGGTTTCTTCTGCGTGTTTGTGTTTCACACTCTCATATACATACTGATGCACATCAATATATCTTACATCAATATATAACTGCCATGTGCAGTTATAAAACCACCCAAAACTGCTAATAGTAGTTAATTAATCTAATCCAACAATATGTTGGATCCGGGTTTGGGTCTCATCTTGGGTGAACCCGACCCAAGCCCATATAACCCAACACTAACTAATAAGATGTTATATCAACTTTTATAAGGAAACAAAAACTTACTTTTCAGCTGTCATGACGTATGCAATGATGTTTGCCATTTGTCAATTGAATCATCTTTACAATGACAGATGTTCACTGCATGTTAGACATTTGTTATTAATCTATTAGAACAGTTCTCTCGAAGGTTAACATTACTTGTCTTTGAATTCCTTCAGCTCCCTTATCAAGTTTGGGATCTTCTTTGCTTATAAAGGTGAGTTTTCTGTCTTCAATGATTAATTGTACAATTTTGCGTATCTGATTTCTTCTTCATTTGAAGTCTGTATCATGTGACACGTATCGCGTTTCTACTATGCTGAGATGTTCACTTCTCATTAGGCCATTTTGCACCCATACAAATGTATTTAAATCTAATAGTTATAACTAAAGGTTGTATAATTTGATTAAAAAGTGAATAACAAGACATGGCCTCCTTATTTCAAAAAAAAAAAAAAAAAAAAAGACACGGCTTCCAAGTGTGGAAATTTTTGGTTGCTGCATCAATCTTCTGTTATGGTCTTGGCTAGCAGAAAGCTCTCATGCTTGCCTTTTTATTTTCACTACTAAACCTATTTTTTTTCGTGTTCACTGGTCTGAGGATTGGTCTCGTGTTTGCATCGTACATATTTTTCATAAGCGCTTTATTTATTTTATGGACCAGAACTAGTCTAGTGGAAAATTAAGACCTACTTTATAGGAACACTGGTGGAGCTGCAATAGAAACCAAGAAAGCAAGCCTATGGATCCTTTAAACATCAAAGTACAAAGCAAGACTTGTGGCTAAAGAGTTTTATCACGTTTAAGAATTTGATGTTTTAGAAACTTTTAGCCCTGTTGTCAAACCTTCTACTGTCAAAGTAGTACTCTCTATTGTTGTCAACAAAGGGTGGTCTTTAGGCAGCTAGATGTGAACATTGCATTCCTTAATAGAAGCATTAATGAAGATGTCTACATGATGCAACCTTCAGGCTTTGAAGATTTTACTGGTTCAACACTAGTTTGCAAGCTCCACAAAGCCTTATATGGTTTAAAACAAACATTAAGGGCCTGGTTTGATAGATTTAAAGGAGCTTTTGTTCATTTAGGTTTTGTTTCCTCAAAGGCTGACTCATCTCTCTTTTGCAAATTTGCTGCTCAGCTTACTATCTACATTTTGGTTTATGTTGATAATATCATCATCACTGGTAGCAGTTCCACAGCTATTGATGCCTTGGTTAGTCATCTTCATCAATATTTTGCATTAAAAGATCTTGGTAAGCTTCATTATTTCTGAAAGGAAAAACAACAATTATTTTTAACAAAATATGAATTTTGTGGAACACTGAGTTTTAAAATTTTTAGAAAATTCAAGAAACCCTAGATCCATAAAACAATAAAATAAAATAATACAAGAAAAAATAAAAATCAGATTTTTACCTTATGTATTGATATCTGTGGATTGCTCACCACCTAGTCTTCCTCGATATGTTTCTACACCAAGAAACTAGTGAGTGAGCACAATTATATAGAATTGTGCTCACTTTTTATTGATTTCTTTTCTAAAAAGAATCAACAATATATATTTAAGAGGTGAGTATATGTTTTTGGTTATACAGAGAAGAAAAATTATTCTTCTCTGTATTATGCTATAGAAAAACTTTTTTCTTTCTGTTTCAAAGAATGTATAACTAAAACCAAAAATCACTTCTCTTAGAAAAGAAAACTATTTCTTTTCTATTTATAAGCAACTACTTATGATTTTAATTAATCAAAATTAACATTAAACCCCAAGTTTATTAAAATTAAACTTTTGACCTGTACTTAATTCATAATTAATTTATACCTTGTCACAGCTGAGAATCAAATTCAAGACCTTTTATAAAATTAATTAAATAATTATTAATTTATAATTAATAATTAGCTAATTAATTATTAAATAATTTGAATAATCAATATTATTCAAATATTAAGTGAACAAAAATTTTGCTATTTACGTAACAATTGTAATTGGACGGTCCAATTACAATATTCAATATACAAGTTTCTTATAGTGAAATGAGTTATCAAGAGACCCAATGGACCTACAGTTTTGAGCTCCAATAATATCGAAATTATTAATTAAACTCTTTAATTAATAATTAACTATTATTAATCTTAGAGTTACTCTACTAAAAATTTAAGATTGTACTCTCAAAACTGTAGATGTTTTTATACAATCTGAAATTTTCAATGTCCATTAATTTAATCATTACATATGATTTGACCCTCGACAAATAGTTCATAATTAGAGTTAGGTCAAAATATCTATTTTACCCCTTCTAATTATTTCTTGATCCTTAAGTACCATTGATTCTCTAATGAACAATATATCCATAACAACTTATAAATTTATCTTTCCGTTTTCATATGAACGAAAAGTTGAGCGCTCATATTGTTTAAGACCTGAATCAACCCGTAAAGGAACTACTTTTTTACTTCCCGTAAGAAGGAGTGGATTCCACTATCGTGTAGAATGTTCCCAACTACTTACTAAATCATATACCCAAAGTACAAAGTTATTTACCGGATATCTATACCGATCTCACCCATGTAAATTAAATGATATAACTCAATAAGTAGGAGTCCATAATACACTCAGGATTAAGATCGATTCATATATGATCATCTGGTTAATAAATGTAAATCTCTAAGTTTAACGGATATTGATAAGAGACTTATATTTGTCGTGGTCCAGTCCTATATAATATTTATTATATAAGGTGCCTCCATTTTCATGTCACTACATGAATAGTCTCGGATAAGACTATCGTATCTTATGCGAAATGGACCACTGCTGTAGATTTACCACAAATAAAATATCCAATTTAATTTGTTTTCTATGGACTCTTTAGATTACTTATCTCAAACTAAATCCACTTGCATATAACACTTATATACTTAGTTCGAAATTATATTAGTAATCAAGGATGTTTCTCATGATATATACAATTTTTGCAAAATATATAAATTGAATAAAATGAATACTTTATTATTTATAAAATTTTAAATTGCATGAAACTCTTTGGAAGAGTTTCTAGTATCATACTCATTTGGTTACGCTCATTTATAGGTCCACTATAGCTTTCAGCCGTGTTAAAGTGAGTCATCATTTTCAAGACATGCTCTCGAACAGATATACCCTCCTTCATCCTAATAGTCATAACAGCACGAACAACTTCATGTCATTGTTACTTAGAAGGTTGCCCAAACATGTCCTGCAATGACTTCAGTATTTGAGTTATTGTTGACATTGTCTCGTGCTTGGTAGCAAGCACCTCGGACATCCCTACTAACAAATAGCAGCGGGCCTTCTCATTAGCTATGACCCATTTTTGATAGGCCTTGCGCACAGCACATCCAGCATTTTTTGTTGGCTGGGAAGGACAAGATTGAATCGTGACAAATTTAAGGTCTTCACAGACCAAGACTACGTTCATGTTACTTTTCCATTTGACATAATTTTTTCCGTTTAATTTATCATTAGCAAGTATAGAAATCAACGGAGATACCATTGCTGAAAATAAATAAAATAACAAACATTTAATATCAATTTGCAAAAATTAATATCATGTAATTTTGACATAAAATTAAACGTGATGCATGATACACGAATAATGAAATAGAAAATACCTTAGAAAATAATTACTATGCCACAATAATCTAACATTCCACAAATAAGTGTCACCGTAGGATAGGTCAAATATTTGTATGTTAGATGAGACATTTTCAATTAAATAATATAATAAAATAACTCTTATTCCTATATTATTTAACTATCGGTTTTTTGTCAGAAAATTAATTAACAATTAATTATTTCCTTTATGAGTGTAACCTATCATTTTGAATTCCATGGACTTAACTCGAGAATTGTCGCCATAGGGTTGGTTAATCTCAAGATACATCTAGAAATCCTATTTATTAGGAAGTCAATTTTGATCAACTTAAATGGACACCACCCGTAGAGAAACGATAACAAAGCCGTCTCGAGGCATCATTTAAGCTTCACAATATTAAACTAATGATGGAGACCGCAGGATATACTATCATGTATCCCTCTTACACTCACTATTTAGGATAAGGGTTTTCTATTTAATATTCCTAGTCATCGTCTTAGATTATTAACGGCTAAGAAGATAATCTAAGTTACTAAGAATTTGTGTGTTGCTAAAGTCTGAAACTTATTAACACTTAATGAATTACCGGATTTTTAATACTTAAAAATCTAATTCAATTTATAAATCTAATCTAAATAATCAAAATTATAAAGACTAGATTTGATATGAAATTACTTGATTTTAACTAATTAAAATCTAATCTACATTATGAATGCCAATTATTGAAATCTAATTTCTAATTTGAAACTTATGATTTTCTACTAAAATCAATTCAAATTATTTAAAAGGTATTTTATGTATTATTCTTCTATTTATACTAACAAACAATTTAATAGTAAAATAAAATAATACATATGATGCATGTCATGTTATAATGCAATGAATAGGCACCCTCTATAATTCTATATGACATATTTTTGATATATGTACATTTTATAAAATTAATCATTCATTTCATGAAAATAATTAAATACAACATGTGTATGACCGGGTTCTTTAGTTTTGACAATCTAAATCTAATTTCAATATTACATAAATTAACCAAAGCATTTCTTGGTCTTCACTTGTAGCCTTTATTGTCTTGAAAGGTTTTTATGGACTCTCTTGAGCTCAAAATTGAATCCAATTTAATAATCAAGAACATCCATCTAATAGATTGGACTTTAATAATCAAGAACATCCATATAATGAATTAGACTTTAAACTCATTTGTTGATTTATGAACTCAAGAAAA
This sequence comes from Dimocarpus longan, assembly GCA_022984855.1. Classification (NCBI taxonomy): domain Eukaryota; kingdom Viridiplantae; phylum Streptophyta; class Magnoliopsida; order Sapindales; family Sapindaceae; genus Dimocarpus; species Dimocarpus longan. Next base: position 5,831,278 of record CM041026.1, read on the forward strand.
ATTATCTAATAAACTACCAAAGGGGTACACGTGTCAATTGACCATCAATTTAGAGCAGTGGGTGCACATGTGCCTCATGCACAAGCACGCAACAAATAATCACGCATGAATTTGTGCAACAATAGCACAAGCTTTTGTCTTATGCATAAGTGTGAATCGTGTGAATCAAGATTCACGCGTAAACATATTCAACGTTTTCATATATTTGTCTTTTGTGTATTACAAGCAAACAATTTACTATTTCGTCTTTTGTGCATCACACACAACTCTCTGCATCATATTTTATCTTTTGTGTATAACGCAAAACAATTGTAACTTTGACTTTTCTTTGCATCAGTGCAACAATTGCACTTAATTTTATACAATAAACAATTGCAACATTACGCGTGCAATACCGATTGATCTTTTTGCATGATAAAAGTCAATTGCAATTTAACAACGGCAACTTTGGGTGCGACAATTGACTTTAAATGCACTGCACCATTAACACATGTTGTGCAAATAGGAATATTTGTCCTTCCTGCACAAGATTTATTCTTGGCAGTGCACATCCGATCACAAACTAATCGCATCAGTTTGTTTAAGCGCACGTCAGACCTTCACAAACTGGTCGCACCAGTTTGTTTAAGCGCACATCAGATCATAAACTTTGCAATCAGCGCACACCCAACTGGTTCGCAAACCAGTCTGCACAATCATTCGATGCAACTTTTTCGTGCAAAATTAATAAGAAAATTTCAGCCCACAAACCGCAATCCGCAGCAAATACTAATGCCTAATTACACAGCAATTTACAGAAAATATAAAAACCTAAATCTATAAATTTACAATAGAAAATTTACCACAACCTGTTTACAAATTTAATCGAATTAAATAATCAAAGAATCATACAATTAACGATCATACCATGTAATTCTCATTCATAAAAGATGAATAAAATACATCATAATCAAATAAAAATAATAGTGTCTACTCAATGACATACAAATCAATACTAAAACTATTATTTTAAAATCACTGTTTTATTAGAACTCGGACTCTGATACCAATTGAAGGGAAAAACAACAATTGCTTTTATTAAAAATATGAATTTTGTGGAACACTGAGTTTTAAAATTTTTAGAAAACTTAAGAAACCCTAGATCCATAAAATAATGAAATAAAATAATATAAGAAAAAATAAAAATAAAATTTTTATCTTATGTATTGATCTCTGTGGATTGCTCACTACCTAACTTTTCTCGATATGTTTCTACATCAAGAAACTAATGAGTGTACACAATTATATAGAATTGTACTTACTTTCTATTGATTTCTTTTCTAAAAAGAATCAACAATATATATTTAAAAGGTGGGTATATGTTTTTGGTTATACAGAGAAGAAATATACAAATTTTTCTTCTTTGTATTATACTGCAGAAAAACTTTTTTTTTTTTTGTTTCAAAGAACGTACAGCTAAAATAAAAAATCACTTCTATTAGAAAAAAAAAAAAAAACTATTTCTTTTCTATTTATTAAAATTAACATTAAACCCCAAATTTATTAAAATTAAACTTTTGACCTATAATTAATTCATAATTAATTTATACCCTGTCATAGCTAAGAATCAAATTCAAGACATCTTATAAAATTAATTAAATAATTATTAATTCATAATTAATAATTAGCTAATTAATTATTAAATAATTTGAATAATCAATATTATTCAAATATTAAGTGAACACAAATTTTGCTACTTACGTAACAATTGTAATTAGACGGTCCAATCACAATATTATATATACAAGTTTCTTATAGTGAAATGAGCTATCAAGGGGACTCGATAGACCTATAGTTTTGAGCTCCAATAATATCGAAATTATTAATTACGCTCTTTAATTAATAATTCACTATTATTAATCTTAGAGTTACTCCACTAAAAACCTAAAATTGCACTCTCAAAATTGTAGATGTTTTTATACAATTTGAAATTTTCAGTGTCCATTGATTTAATCATTACATATGATTTGACCATCCACAAATAATTCATAATTAGAGTTAGGTCAAAATGTCTGTTTTACCCCTCTAATTATTTCTTGATCTTTAAGTACCACTGATTCTATAATGAACAATATATCCATAACAACTTATGAATTTATCTTTTAAGCGCTCATATTGTTCAAGACCTGAATCAACCCTTAAGGAAACTATTTCTCACAAGAATAAGTGGATTTTAATATCGTGTAGAATATTCCTAACTACTTACTAAATCATATTCCCAAAGTACGAAGTTATTAACCGGACATCCATATCGATCTCACTCATGTAAATTAAAGGATATAACTCAATAAGTAGGAGTTCATAATACACTCAGGATTAAAATCAATTCATATATGATCATCTGGTTGATAAATATAAATCTCTAAGTTTAATGAATATTGATAAGAGACTTATATTTATTGTGGTCCAGTCCTATATAATCTTTATTATATAAGGTGCCTCCATTTTCATGTCATTACATGAATAATCTCGGATAAGATTATCGTACCTTATACGAAATGGACAGTAGCTGTAGATTTATCACAAATAAAGTACTCAACTTAGTTTGCTTTCTACGGACTCTTTAGATTACTTATCTCAAACTAAATCCGCTTACATATAACACTTATATACTTAGTTTGAAATTACATTAGTAATCAAGGATGTTTCTCATGATATATACAATTTTTGCAAAACATATAAATTAAATAAAATAAATACCTTATTATTTATAAAATCGTTTACATTATTACAAGCTTTTAGGGCACAAAACCTAACAATTTCTTGGGCATTGAAGTGTCTCATATTACTAATGGTCTTCATCTGTTGCAGCACAAGTACATTTCAGATTTGATAAGGAGAGCTAATATGATTGCAGCAAAACCATTTCCATCTCCAATGGTTACTAGTATTGGAAGTCAACTCTCTGCTTACAAAGGAGATCCTCTTCTAAATCTAAGGAGTATAGGTCTATAGGGGGAGCTCTACATTATATGACCATTACTAGACCTGACATTGCAAGTTCTATTAATAGGGTCTGTCAATTCACGCAGCAGCCACTTGATAAGCATTGGAAGGCTGTCAAACGCCTACTCAGATACCTTAAGGGCACTTCTATGTATGGTTTAACTGTCACGAAAGTTCCTACTTCTTCAACAGCCTTCAACATTGTACGTTATTCAGTTGTTAATTGGGCATCCAATCCTGATGACAGGCGTTCCACTTCAGGTTATTATGTGTTTCTTGGACCAAATTTAGTCACTTGGAGTGCTAAGAAGCAGCATATTATTTCCAGGTCCTCCACAAAAGCTCAATATAAAAGTTTAGCCTCTCTTGTTACTAAGATAACCCAGTTACAATTATTGCTGTCTGAACTAAAGGTATCATCTTCTCATTTGCCTGTGGTATGGTGTGATAATCAGAGTACAATTGCCATAGCTCATAATCCGGTTCTTCATGCTCAAACTAAGAATGTTGAACTTGATCTTTATTTTGTCCGAGATAAGGTTGTTCAACAACACCTACTGATCAATCATGTCCCTACTATTGATCAAGTAGCTGACATTTTCACCAAGGCCTTGTCCACCCACAGGTTTCAGACTTTGAGAACCAAACTCACCGTGCAGCCTTCCCTATTGAGTTTGAGGGGAGATGTTAGAAATATTATGTAGCCGCAGTTAGTAGTTGATCAAGCTGAAGCTAAAGGTGCTACTGAGCATCAAGCTAAAGCTGTTTTTAGTCAACAAATTGAAGTTGATATTGGACAGTACATGCTCAAACTAGAGCTTTCAGAAATCAGCTAGTAGAGACTCTTGATATTCAAGAGTCTAGAAGCTATCATAACCATTGGATAACTGATCAAGATGTTCATGATTGATGAAAGATTTTGGAGGGAAAATTAGTTGGGTAGTTATAATGTATTCAATGATTAATTGACAACTGGACTAAGTTGTTATTGTAAAGGCCGAGATATATATATATATATACAGTCTACTATTAACACAGAATGTGTGTGAATATATCACTTTGTATTACTCATCAAAAGTGAATAAAAATTTCAGCAAAATTTTCTTGACTAGAGTTGATTGTTTTCTTGATTCTTACTAGCAAAGCAAAAGCTTGTATTCACTTTTTTAAATGTGAATTCATTTTGACGCCTATGGTCCCATATGTTTTAATTTTTAAAAATCGATCACTTTAGCAGTAGTTGGTTTTTTCCACTTAATACTTAATAGTGTTGAATTGCACCTATTAAGATGTTTTCGTTTGTTTTTTTAAGTGATCAAACCACTTAAAACTACCAAAAAACAACTGAAAAAATTAAGTAAGAATTTTTAACTTTTCACTTAATTGTAAATAACTTAATGACAATAAAAAGTTTTTATTCCAAATCTGTCCTCCCTAAAATAACATAATTTCAAATTTATCGTAACTTTATATTACTCAAATTTTTGTTTCTTTTTTTTTTCCTTAATACTTATAAAAAATATATTTAACAAGTAAAACCTAAATATATCTTATCCCAAATTGTCTTAGAAGTGAACTAATATATTTTAATTTACAATTTAAACATTTTTTTTAGTTGTTTTCTTAAATATATTAATATATTTAAATATAAATATGGATAATACTACTATTTTTTAATCATATTTAATTATTAATATGTACATAAAAAATATTTTAGAATTTATTAAATTATTTATTTTTAAATGTTTGTATTAAATTAATTAAAATTACATAACAACAAATAGTAGAAATGATATAAATGTCAACTTACTAGTTTTCAGATAATTTTAAATTTAAAAAACAAACAAGTTTACAACATATTCAGAGATAAAGGAAAAAAAAAAAAACAAATATATTATTCAGATTTCAGATTTCAGTCTTTAGTCTTCAGCAATACTGTTCAGTCTTCAGACAAAAAAACAAACGACCCCTTAGTTTCTACTATTAATTAAATATGTTAATTAACTTTAACGATAAATGGGACCATTTAACCAAGATAGATTGACCGAATTAATTCTTGTAGTCTTATTCAAATGAAATAATTGATCTTCAATCAATAATATATTAATATATTTTCTGATTAAAATTATTTTAAAATTGATCATGATGAATTTAATCATCTATACTACAAGTGCTCTATATTAACACAATTTTAACATCATTTTATTGCCTAATCAAAAGATCATATGTATATGATACAATAACTTTCAATTTCTTAAGCTTGTACTCATCTGGAAACATCAAGTTGACATCTAAATGGACCACAAATTTTTTTTAAAAAAAAACCCAAGTGCGAACATTTTTTTTTCTTTAATTAAGAAAAAGTAACTTGAATAGAGTTCAATGGATCAAAACAAAGCTTGAATTTAATGAAATGAACCAAAAAAAAAAAAAAAAAGGTTGATTGAATTTTCAGTTGTTGTTGGCTAGAATTGAATTGTTAACATATTGCCGGTTGCTTCCCCGTAGATACAGTGAAGTTGATAGCAAGCCTATACGAAGATCTGTTTGACCTTTTGATCACTTATTATATCAGTTGATTTGAATGTTTCTGTTTAGGCTTCTCATTCTTGTGTTATAATTGAGAAAAAATAATATTGCAAATTGGGTTCATCCAAATTGCAATAACCTAGAGTATACTCTTGATTTGCTCATATATTTTTAACCTTGAATATGCCGAACTTTTATGAATTTTGTTTAATCATTTCGTACTGGTTTTAGAACCCTTTGGTGCACCATATGGGACAATATATTATTATTATATTCCACGATTTATCTAACCACTTATCTATTGGAGGATTTTTATAAATGGATTTTGAATGAAGAGGACGTAACCTTGTGGAATGGTGCTTTATATGTCCTTTTTAATAGAAAAGATAATTATTTAGAAAGTTGTTTATGTATCAAATAGAAGTAAAAGGCGTAACGTTTTGAAAATTCTATGACTAGAATATTTAAATGCATTTAAATCTAATGGTTATAACCAAGGGTTGTATAATTTGATTAAAAAGTGAATAACAAGACAAGGCTTCCAAGTGTGGAAATTTTTGGCCATTGCACCAATCTTCTCTTGGGCTTTTGGTCAACAGAAAGCTCTCATGGTCCCCTTTTTGCTTTCACTAGTAAGCCTATTTTGCTTGACAAATTTCATGTTTACTGGTTTGTGGATTGGTCTTGTGTTGTAGGTAAAAGTTTTCATAAATAATGCCTACTAAAAACATTTCAACATTTGAATTTGAGCCATACTACACAGGTGTTTTTCTCTATAAAGCATGTTTTCCATTTCACAAAGCTACTTTCAAATAAGGTACATGTTGTAAACTTTCAGTTTTCACCAACATGACAATCAAAGTCGGCCTTCAGCGATCACTATTTCAAAACCCAATTAAACCATTTTGTTGATACGAAATTAGTCACACCTACAATTGATACATTGAATTGCAAAAAAAAAGGTACAATTTATGGAATTGAGAAATTCAACATTGATCTCCGTTGACATTATGGTCCCCTTGGATATAAGGGGATTCTTGCTCCTGGGTTGTTTGCTCTCCCCTTAGCTACCTATCAAACAAAAAGAAATTAGAGGCTGTCAGTAGTTCACCAACGAAAATCCTCTTGATGTTCAAGTCAGTGAAATTTAGCAGAGAAATCTCTTTATCGTGAGATTAAAGGATGGAAAAGGGGAAGAATATCAGGTCATTTTAACTAACAAAACTCAATAGTAGGGCCTAATACTTGTGGGGACCTCTTCACAGTGAGTTTCGTCGCGTACTAATTTGTTCTCGAGTTAGTATCTTCCTTTGAATAGTAGACATCTTTATACACTTCTTATCACCTTCTAGGATTTCCTCCCTCTCCTCTACTGATGGTTAATTTTCCTTTTACGTACCATTCCTTTCACACCTGCTTCCTATTGGTTGACTCCCCTTCGTCCTTGCTTTTACTTTTTCCTTATCTCTCGCTCTTTGTCTAGCTAATTTTAGGTTCACGGGACACATGACACCTTATTGTTTGTCCTTCTTATTGTAGGGCTACATAGCACCTTCCATGTTTAAAGTGATTTGGGAAAAAACATTTTCCAAAATAAATACCCTCGATTTTCTCACCAAAAAATTCAAATCAGACTCAGCAAGTGGTCAATAACATAAATAAGAGAAGATATTAAATTCAAATAAAAAATGAAAAATGAAAGTTTTTCCTTTTTCCATAATCGTGCTACAACAAAGGCGAGCGCTCGTAGCAACATGAAACCAAAAGCACATAAAAACCCAAATACTCAAGTTTGCTAAAAGATTGTCACATTATGCCAACTCTTTAGCACTGATCTTGAAGCATAAGATGATTAATACGAGGAGGAGTGGCCTTTGAAAAACTTGGACTGAAGAGAGAGTTGACAATTTATTTCAACAATAACGAACTTGCCTAAATAGATCAAAAGAGGGAATTAAACGACACTGAACAATTGAAGTTATAAAGAGTTGATATTCACTTCTAACATCATTTTTCACTTCAATTTGATTATAAAGACTTTTGGGGGAAGAAAAAAATAAGAGAGAATCCTAACTCAAAACTGAGTCGCTTTCAAGCCATGTGAATTTCCACCGCTTCTCAACAACCTTAATTGCAAGGACCACATCCAAACAAGACAACAAAGTAGATAGCGGCTCTCGCTGACTCACACCTCTAGAGCAAGAGAAAATGATGTTGGATAACTTCCATGCCATGCAAGGCAAACTTGCTCTCGAAATTATCTGGCAGTGATAAGGTAGATATAGTTCTTAAGACAGAAAATTTAAACACAAATATCTGAGATTTTCATTGAATTTGGAATCTATCAATCTTTCAAAAAAATAATACCCTATTTATAGGAAGTTGAGAACCAACTGTAAAGATGAAAAACAAATACAACTTGTAAAATATATTATTACTTTCGTTGTATATGGTAAATCATAAGTGTACTCTGCTGAATTGATGTGCAAGTTGCACCTGAAGCTTTGTTGCAGCGATATGCAATGAGTACTTGCTGCTCTGCCATGCCAGTGGTTCATCTTGTGCTCCTACATTAGACTTATCTAGGAAAACAACAATTTGTATCACTAAAACTACTAAAAATATAGCAAAATATCAGCTAGTGATACAACTTAATTAGCTAAATATCATTGAAGTGATCAAGATTTAAAACCTTTAACCTTGGCATAAGAATAAAAAAACTTAGGACAATGATCGCCGTCCATAAACCATTAAATTCCGTCTATGTTCCTCCAAATAGAATCTTGATCCTGGAGACATTTAAGCAAGTGAGCGTTCACTTCAGCTTCATTGTCAATACGCTCTTGGGAAGTACCTTGAGGCAGTTATGTCTAATCGAATAGTTGCCATTAACATTCCCGAAAACATATTTATTCCAGGTACCAAATGCATGCTGTGAGAGTCTTTTAAGTTTTGTAACCATATTTTGCATGTTAGAACCCCCTAGCTTGTGCAGTATTCCACCAACATCTAACCATCGTTTTGAAGCTATCATGAATTATCCACGTTTAATTAATCGAATTTTCGTTACCCTCCAATACTTGATTGTATGTGACTTGTTCTGTATTATTGAAAGCAGAGAGACCTGTTGTAAATTCTGGTTACTGTCAATTAAATTATCCTATCAGATCTCCAATCCTTATCTTGCTTCTGAATACTTGAAAACTTGTCATTCTCCTTATGCAAAAGCAAATTATTATGGAATATTGTAGGGTCTGTTATACGTTCCTTCTAGTTATGACAACCTGATACTATTATAATTCTAGCGTAAACATGAAATTAAGAATAATGTTAAAAAAAAATAAAATAAATAAAATAAAATAATGGACACGAGATTTAGATAAGAAAAGCCTCAATGTGACGAAAACATCTACGGACCAAGATTAGAAAGATTTTATTAAACCAACAATTGTAAGTTACAGAATCCAGCCCTGGTGTGTTGTATTAGCATTGTTTTTTATACAATTAATCCTTTCTTTCCTTTCCAAATGAAGAAGACAAGGAAAAGAAGATACAAGAAGATTGAACATGTACGCATATGTGTGTAGGTATATGTATAGTTAACTGCTAAAATTCAATCTTCCATCATCTCTCTTCTCCATGTTTATACATCATTGTCTTCATCATCAGCATCATCATCGTAGTTAAAAGGTAACGGTACTGGTTTAGATGCCCAAAACCTTCCTACATTGTTCAAGTGTTCATTCTCCAACCTGATCAATCAAAATCCTTTGTCAGTACACATGGCCAGATTTTGAAGCATTTAAGTGCACTATTTAGCATTGAATGTGAATTTTTATCTTGGTTTTTCTTTCATTTCTGATGGCTTTTATTCTGCTACAAAAACAGCGAGGCAAGCATTTCATGCTTTTTTACAAAGAAGGTAGAGCATACCTGAAGAAATTCCAAATGCCTCGTCGGATAATCTCCAGGCAGGCAACTACAGTAGTCAAGGCTGTTCTATGCAGGCCAGGCGCTTCTCTGAAGCCTAACACTGACTGCATCCAAGCAAGTCTCAGTATAATGTTCAGCACCTGCATTTCACATAAAGTGATTGTTCTTCTTGTTACACATTTTCAAATTGTCAAGGCGATAATTGACAGAAGGAAGTCACATATTCTGTTACCATGGCTATGAAGTAAACACTTTTGTTTGGTATAACGAGTTTGTCCCTCAACCAACAGTTTCTTGAGCTTCGTCTCAGAAGACCCCAATCGATGACAATATCCCAGTAAGTATTAGCAATTGTCGCAAAAACTGAACTGGCTATCGCTACTATCAGCAGAGTGTTCCCCGGCCTTAACTCGTAGATTGTCCTTGCTGAAACCGCAACTATGGTTGAGAAGTATTTCAGTCCATTCTTGGCATGCGGTGCATGTTTCTCTTCAAACATGCGTCTAAGGCACTACAATAACATAATCTGTTGTCAGAACCACTGTTGTATATACTACAAAGCGATTTACCAATGAGAGAAATTCACGGACATATATCCAGACTTTTTACATTCAGAACGTGAGTTAAAAGATAAAATCCCACTAACCGTTGGGAGTTGAGAGAACATAAATTACCTGGAGGAAGCGGAGCCAATATGGAATGATTGCAAGAACCAAGTAAAAAATATCATAAACATCACTTCCACTGCATGTGTTTGATCTCTTCTTGAAGTCTCCCCAACCATAATAGCAAACGTAGAATTCCAAACTTCTTAAAGCTTGCACCTGAAATGAACTTCAGATTAGTATATAAATTTACAATTAGAAGAGTAACAAGTATCAATATGATACATCAGCACAATGTCTAACCTGACTAGTCAGCTGGTCCGCCAAGAAGAAATCTTGGGAAGTAACCTATACACCCAAAAGAACAAACAAATAAAGATGAAAATTTATAGTTACAATATGAAATTCACTCAATTGTTTCTATTATGAGTTTTTTTGGTATGGTACCTTGTAAAGAGGAGCACAAATACAGCGAAATAAGCATTGGATGAGGAAGAATCGACTTGAACGATATATGATATTGAATGGACAGAATGTTATGAGAATCACAACCTGCAATAGATAAGAGCAGTTCATATTTGAACAGGAGTTTGTGAGTTGAAACTGAATTACTATGGAAACTTACTATGAGAAGAACCAAAGGGAGTAATTCGGTTATGGCTTCGAACTTTAAGGTTCTTGGATCCATCTCCATATCCAAATTCAAAATAATGCCACCTAACGTAAGTATAGCAAGAGCGGTGCTAACTAGCAGGACTTCTCTGTATCCCAGCTCAGTTCCTTGCTTGAAGCTGAAGAAGAATGGATAGTTAACTCTGTAACGCTTCCACAAGTATATGTTTCCAGCATACATGAGCATATGAAGGAAAATATATATGAAAAAGCTGCAAAAAGAATAGCAGAAGCGTTGCTAACTGATGTTAATTTGCATATGTGGATACAAATGGCCATGTTTGTGCAACCTGTAACTTTACTCAAAAAGTGTAGACTCACCTGTACAGTGGAAATATGTTGTCCATGTACTGATGGCTCCCTGGACTATCGACAACATCTCTTGCATGGATAGCCACAGCAAGAGCAACTAGAAGCGCGATGGAACAGCCGAAGAAGGTACCGAAGAAAAATGTAATTGTATGCCGTTCCCTCTTAGTTTTTGGTCTCAATGTTTCCATTCCTTTTCTATGATTTCCATTTGCGAAGTGTTTAACAAATGTAGCCTCCACCCTTTCCATGAGTCTAGTGACCTGCAAACCTGGAGAGTTAAAATTGGCAGCAAGAAGTGCACTACCTTGTACTGATCTGATACAGAGTCTCATCAACTACAACTAACCTCATCGGAACTACCAAGATAAGATGTATTCACCATCTGTAAGTAAGCGTTTGATGCATTCCGCGACGTAATCTGCATGTTATGTAAATTAGTACTCCAACTGAATCTATAAAAGTTGTAGTCTAAGTTGATTTTGGAACAAGCATAGACATGCACCTTGTCATACTTCTTTAAGATCTTGTAGAATGCCAACTGATTAAAAAACCTGTAACATAAAATTAAGGATATATAAACCAAAGCCGAAAAAACACTTCAAATTGTGTTGTTAGTCAAACTGAAGAACAAGAAAGCCATGTTTACCTGTAGCTTTTTAGAAACCGAAGCTTCTGATAGAACTCTATAAAAGCCTGTTTCATCAATACCTCTGCTTTCTTTAGTTCGTCTTTGGTGAATGACATGTCTGAAATCGAACCTGTGAGAACAACCTTTATTGTCGAAACAGGAGTTTCAGGCTCGATTTTGATCTTCACATGATCCAGGACATCCAGTGGAGCTGGTCTAAAATTCTTTATTGTTCCCTCTCTTCCATTTTCATTGCCTCTTGTGTTCTCTTCCTCCACGTGTCCTTCACTGCTCGTTTCAACTTCTTGAATTGCACCCATCTGTGACTTCCCTTCATGTTGCAAACACACACACACACACACACATGTAACCTGTGAGAGTTGTTTAGAGAATTGAACGTAAACAAAACGTAATTATAACAAAAAATGGTACTATATATAGGGCACTAAACAACAATCAAATTGACATTAATTTGCTCTCTCTACACAACACAATCTATGATCTTGACCAATTTCAACAAATAAATTTCCCTTACCTGTTATTCTACCATTGCTACCAGCAAGACTGACCAAAAGCACTGGTTCATCAACCCTGATTCTCAAAGCAATCAAAGCTTCCATTTGCTTACTCAAGTCATCAGCCTCAACCATCACTTCCTCCACTTTCTTCTTATAAAACCTCACAACTTTATTGAACTCATAATCAAGTTTCCTAAAGAAGACAAGCTCATGCTCTCCTGACCCTTCATCAGTAGACATCAAAAACATGGTCTGGTACTGCCCATCTCCTTCTCCAGCACCTTCCACATAATCCACCAGAATGGTTTCGTCTTCACTTCTCTCACTCCTGCTTTGAGACCTTTTGTACCTGCTGGTTAGACCACTAAAAGCTCTATAGAGTGACACCCTCCTCTTCAAAGCTCTCTTAGTGGTTGCTGCCACAGGAGGTGGAGTATTCTTCTGTCTTGAACGCAACACCTCTTTCAGGATTGTCTTTAAGTTATTGTAATCCATGTATGCTTCCCTCCATTCCTGCACCATCTGTGCTACCAACTCTTTCCCGAACTTCATGATATTGTTTCATGAAAAACAACACCACCAACTGCTCTCTCTCTTTGTCTCTACATTATTATTATCAACACATGCATGCCCTTATATAGCTGACGATTCTTTCCTGTGTTTCTACGCGTGAGCACGAAGAGCACGGCACAAAAATTCTTGACTCATGCGTTTCTCCTGACGTCAGTTAATATTATAAAAATATAAAATTCGGCAACTAGTTCCAGGTTGGCTTCCTTGAGGAGCGTCTGGTTACTGGGGCCATCTCCAACGGATTTCAACTTCCATTTCCTTGGTATTAAAATTCTAGAAACATTGCTAGTGCCGCGCTTCGACGCTCTAAGTGAGAAAATTTTATATGTGATGGAGTATCTCTCTATATGAGAGAGCTAACTAGAAATTGTAAAAGCAGATGGAAGTTTAAGGAGAATAAGGTGGCGAATTTTTCATCTTTTTGTTTTTAAACTTTGGACAATCCAGCACGACACGTCAACATTAAAAATAATTGATAGTCAAAATTATTCTATTTCTTTTATACATCATTCAACTTAAACTTTTCTTAAAAAAAAAAGCTTAACACAAACAAAAAATTAACAAATAATACTTGTTCTGAAGACCGATGCTAACCGCATATTAATGACAAAGAAATAAAAATTAAAAATTGAATTATATGTTTATTTATTTATTATTGAAAACTAAAGATAAATAATAAGTTACACATTTTTTTTTAAATCATAAATGTATTTGTTGACGTGAGAAACCAGTCAACCAGATTCTTGAGCCCAATACCGCAACGTAAGAAGATTTGAAACAAGAAATAGAAAGAGCAAAGAAGAAGAAATCAAAGAAGAATGAAGCAACACACAGTTTTTAAAGTGGTTCGACCTTTTAGAACTGCCTACGTCCACTATCTCTCTATTTCTGCAGAATGAAAATAGTATTCTCTCTCAAGTGTCTTTCGCTCTCTCCTTCCTTACAATGAATGTTCTTCCTCTATTTATAGAGAAGGAAGAGCTACAGAAAAGAATAATCAGACAAAATATCTCAATCAACTACAATTAATGCTACTGAAGTGTATTTAATGCTTCTGACTTTTACCAGGTCAACTCTGCCAACACGTGGGCTGAATGTTAACCCATGTTGATTTGGTGAGATCTCCCGAAATTATGCTGTCATTAGGTGAAATAACCTTTCTTATCGTGCAAGATACGCTAGCTTACTGCTTTAGGTTGGCTCTGGACAGGTTTGGGGCAGAGGACGGACTGAAACTGCTGAAATAAGCGAGCTGATCCTGCAAACGGACTGACCTGATGAACTTGACATCGCTACGATGAGAATGCCTGTCAACGATCTCAACTCCGCTTATAGCAGAAAGGCTTATCCAGCGATCTTGACTCCGTTAGGAATCAAGCGGTCTTGACTTCGTAGATGATTTTAGTGATCCGACTGCAGACTTTTATGTTGGGCTTCACTTATTGGTCCTTAGTAGCTTGGGTCATTAATTTTATGGGCCCTTACCAGCCCATCTAAGTGATCCACAAAACATCCACAACAGTATTGAAACAAATATTTTAATGTTTATTATTTATCATATATTTATTTTTTTATATTATAGGAAACTAAAATATATAATTTAGTAAAATAAATAAATTAATTTATTATTGATAATATTTTGAATTTTTAAAAATTGCTGATAATTAAATCTAATTTTTTTTTTTATAAACTTGTAATTCATAAACATACAAATTATTCGTTTCAAAAACAATTCACTTAAAAAAGAAGTTAAAATACAAATAATAATAATAATAATAAGGGCATTTATCAAATAGGTCGCCGTCTTTTTCACGAATTCTTAACAACAGTTTGGTTGGTCCTTACAAACTGAGCTTGTACGGCCTTGAATGGACGTTGTCAATGAAGTAAAATATCGGGAACCACGCCAACATGAAGTGGCACTCATTTCTGGCGTTTCGTGCATCCTTGAAGTCAATTCCATTCCATGGATGCACGAGGTGATTACAACGTTGAAAGTTTTGCTCATAATTTGTTTTTCGTCTTTTTTTTATTCTATTTTTATCTTATAACGTACACAAATAATAAACTTGAAATAAAGTGCTTCTCAAATCAAAATGTCCTCAATATATTTTATTAGGACCTTTTTTTATTTCATGGTGGGAAAAATTGATTAAATTTATAGAAAACTTAAACACATATTGTGTTTTAGGATCGAGATGAGACTTAAATATTTGATCTCTTAAGATCAAGGGTGGTGCTCGACCACTTATATAAAGATGTAAAATTTATAAAATACTTTGAAACGTTACAAAATTAATCCTGCATTGTTGCAAAATAAATGATTTAATTCTTAATTTTTCATTCAAAACATTTTGACCAAAGAAATATTAACCTGAAATATTACAAATTTCTATATTCATGAAAAGATAAAATTGTGATAGATCTATGTGTATTTATGATAGTTACCCTTATAGTCTAGTGGTAACCATAGTTTTCAACAAAATTAAAGCTTCAAATTCAAAATCTCCCTCACCCTATAAAAAGAAGGAAAAAAGTATACGGTAAAGAATTTGAAGATATAAATATAAGATTAGACCTTTTTTTTTTTTTTTTTTTGAAGAAATAAGATTAGACATTTAGATAGAATTAAAATGTAAGAATAATTATGGAGAGACAAAACAAAAGCCAATTATTGATATTTTTTTGTATTTTTTTAGAATAAGGATTCTCGGTTAATTTCAATATGATTTTAATTTTTTTATAAGAGAAGTTTAAGTTTGAATAATATAAAACAGAGAAAAAATATAATAATTTTGATCATTTATTATTTTTTATACTCATGTATCAATAGATTATCAAAAACTAAAAAAAAAAAAAAAGACACAAAATCTTTACTCAATTCTTTATCAGCTGAAAATTGAGTTAATTGTCTATCATTCTTCATGATATAAATTCCATAACATACAAAATAGGACCACAAGGCAAGATTAATTATGGAGATGAGAGTCAATTATTGATATTCTGATGTATGTCTTTATCAGCCTAAAACTGAATTACTTGTCTATCATTATTCATGATATATAAATTCACAACGTGCAAAGTAGGACCACAATGCAAGATTTTGATATAAAATTTGCACGAAATGAATAGTCTAGCTTGTCTAATTTTCAAACATAATTTGTCAAACTTCTGCTAAAATGGACAAACATCAAACCTGTTAAAACATTTTGTAATTACATTAAAATACAAGAATTGCCTAGAAGGTTTTAATTTGATTGATCTACGTGCAAGAGCATTGGTTTGGAAATGAAGATTGAGACCTACAAAAATTTGGAGTCAATCCCAGTGTTTGAAAAAAATTTGATACTTTTCTAAACAAGAATATTTGGGTCAAACACCTCGAATCTTTGATTCATTCCAACATTTGAATAAATCTTTAAGATCTTTTAGCCTATGGGTATAAATTTTTTCTTTTTTTTTTTATTTCCTTATATTTTTTTTAGGATCATAAAACTACCAATGTTAACTCAGATAAGATTCAAGTAGCACAACTAGAATAATTACTCTCAAATATTGGAAAAAAGTTACTCATATTTTTTATAAATATTAACATAAATGATAAAACTTGTTGGTACTCAAACCTATGATTTAAAGAAACGAAGTATGTAAAATTATTAACCACTATACCACCTCACTTCCGAGTAGGTATATAACAAGTTTAATCATTAGAATTAAATTATACAATCTATTTTTTTTTCTTACTTTGTACTCTTAGTTTTTTTTTTTTTTTTTTTTGTAAGAAACATAATTCTTTTTTGAAATTAAGAAGCATAATTCGATACTTTAAAAAAAGGTTTGATGATTTATTTGAAAATTGAATAGCCATTAAGTGAATGAAAAGTAATTATTTTAAAACCAAGAGCAAATAATCGAAGCATGCACTAAGCTTTAAAACCCATAAGATTGAGAATTGTGACTTGATTTGGTGGTGAAATCTTGGCCCACCCACTCCTTGTTTCGAGGTCATGGTTTCAATCTCATGTCGTCTTATATTGATGTGTAGTTTTTCTCACATGTTGTGGGTTACTCTCTCATTTGATGTGAGTTGCTCCCTCTCACTTTTAGGAAACTACTATCTAGACATGAATCAGTACTTAAAATAAAAAACAAAAACAAAAAACAACAAGAAAAAGGTTTTTTTGCAATAATAATAAATGAATATGACAACAGTAACGGTTCATGATAATGACATGTAATGAAAAAAAAGGCTACATTGATTGAATTTAATTCTTACAATTTTATTCAAATGATCTAATTGATCTTCAATCAAAAAATTCTGATTAAGAGTGTTTGGATAATTATTACTTTAATTATCTATACTACAACTCCTCTATAATATCATAATATTAATTTTTATTAAATTTAAAAAATATATATTAAAATTAAGATGAATTTACGAATTAATACCAAACTTTTAAAATAAGTTATTTTTAACATTACCAATTGTTCACAAACTATAGTTTACATATAAAAGACGTGAACGACAGTCCTTTATGACAATTTATTAGTGAACTATGGTCTTTATTCTCAAACTATAATTCGTAAATAGTGATAGGGTTAAAAAAAAAAACACATTCTGAGAGTTTGATACTAGTTCAGAAACTTTCGATAATTTTAATCTAAGAAAAAAAAAACCCATTAATTTCCTTCATTGCATGCTAATCTTGTTTAATAAAATATATCTAGAAATCTTCTACTCAAATGATCATATGATACAGTAAATTCCAATTTCTTGAGCTTGTACCCATCAGGAAAGATTAAGTTGACATCTAAATGAACCAAAAATCCAAAATATATATATATATTATTATTAATGAATGAAAGAAAAAGAAAAAGTAAAAAGAGAAAAAATCAATTAGGAACATTTTTTTTTCTAATAAAGAAAAAACTTTTTTGAATAGGGTACAATGAATCAAACACAAAGCTTGAATTTAATAACACAACAACGGAAGAAAAAAATACTTTAAAAAAACAAAAGAAAAAAGAAACAGTTGAATTGAATTATCAACTGTGCCGTTGTTAGCTAGAATTGAACTGTAACATATACCCAGTTGCTTTCCTGTAGATATAGTGAAGCTGACAGCAAGGCTTCTTTGACCTTTCGATCACTCATTATAATTTATTATCAGTTGAATTGTAGTAACCAAGAAGTCATTCTTCTGCTTTTCTTGTACGTTTTTGACCTTGAATTAATAGCCTTACTTGGTTGCTTCGTACGAATTTTCTTACTCGTTTCCTCAAATTTCTTATAACATGTCGGTACGACTTACATTGTGTTGGAAAAAAAATTCAAGAATCCTGTATAACTTACATGGAGAGTTGTCAAGTTAAACCGAAATCTTTGTCGAACGTTCATTTGGATCTAACGAAATACCTACAAAATGAAATTTACTGCAGCCTATAATATTTTACATGCGTCCCAAAGGGTAAAGTGTTTGGTACCTGTATGTATTGGGAAATATAAGCTTTTTAGCTTTTAATGGACTTATAATAGATTTTCTATTGTAAGTTTAATGGATTTCCACTTTAATCCTACGGTTCAAGTCGTATATTTTTATAAAAAATCATATCTTTATATAAAGTCACGTCTTATGATAAAAATAACATCATTTGATTGTATTTTTTGATCAAGTCAGCAATCCTTATTTAATCATCATATTAAATCATATAATATGATGTATTATTTTAAAAATAATTTCGACGTATTACATGTTATATTTCATAAGATTTTTTAATCACCTGACTTATATTGATTTTGTAACCATATAAAGACAGTTATAAGAGATAACAATTGTTTTTATTTTTTATTTTTATTTTTTAAATTTTAAGCATCTTATTTTTATCAGAGTATTAACCAACCCAATTACAAAAACTATATAATACTTGTTAAAGGATTTTCAAAAATCTAAAAGTGCAGAGAAGGTATCTTTCGAAATGACATCTTATGTGTCATTTTGAATAAAAAGTACACAACTTAATTTTGAAATAATTGTTTGTCATTTTTTTTTTTTTTTTGAAAACTGGAACTGACCCAAAAAATTATCAAGACCAACCGGGATAGGAACATTAATGGTGTGGTTCGGAGAACGACTTCCATATGAGAAGAATTCATCCACACGAGGTGAGAGAGTGATCCACATAAAGGTAAGGAGACAACCTACATCTAAAGTGAGAAAGCATGTGTCACTTTTGGAAGATTCGATAATGGTTACAACCAATTAAAGCTTGTATTGTTTGAAAAATGGACCATAACAGTTAGAAATACACTTGTACATACAGTTTCCAATTAGAAAATTTTAACACAATGTGATTGTGACCCATAGAAAACTCTTACCTTTCATAGTTGGCATTCGCTACTACACCCATTTTGCTTAACAGCTTTCAAATTTCAAAGACGAGTGGATTAGCCTTGTGTTCATATGTCTTGATTTTTTATAAGTGTTTCAGTGACTAACCAAATTACATAAAGGATGAGATCATCTCCAAGACTCATATAAATAGACGTAATCAAATATATCTTAATAAAAACATCGCAACTTAGAATTTGAGCCATACTTCACATTTTTCTTTTTGCCGTGTAAAATGTATTTTCAGTTTGACATAGTCTATCGGATGAAGTGTACAATATTCTAAATTTTCACTGGCATGCCACTTCAAAGCCTAGTAGCGAATCACTGGTTCAAAGCTTAATTATTAAACCGTTTGAAGATTTCTTGTTGTGCAAGAAAAGTGATAAACAAAATTTAAATGAGTTAATGTCATTGAATTTCATTTTTGAAGATAGAATCTACGATAAAATGGGAGTTGGTGTATGCCTGTTTTGGGTGAGAATTTATGCAAACTAATACACCAATTTGGCATTTAAGTTATTGTCTAAAGCTATCCACATTGTTCATGAGGCATTGTTAAGTTGATTAACTTCGTTTGATAACCGAAGAAAAACAGTCACAAATTTTTGAGGTCATTCTTTTGATAAATGATGCATGCCAACCTCCATCCAAAGTGAAAATCTCAAAACATAGCACCAAAATTAGCGAGTTTTGAAACTAGAACTAGATTATACAAATGAATTTTTCTAGCATCAAAGTAGATTAATCGTCTGTTACACCCTTTTTGTTAAAGACGCAGCAAAATGACATAAAACGAGCTCCACGAGCTCCACCTGTTTAAGAATTAATTCACAAATAAATGCAAATAATTAGTTGAGGGACCAAAAAACTAGTCTCTAAACAATTTAGAATGCAAAAAATGACAACAATTTACAAAACCCAATTAAACCATTTTGTTGATACAAAATTAGTCACACCTACAATTGATAAATTGAATTGCCAAAAAAAAAAAAAAAGGTACAATATATGGAATTGAGAAATTCAACATTGATCTCCCTTGACATTATGGTCCCCTTGGATATAAGGGGATTCTTGCTCTTGGGTTGTTTGCTCTCCCCTTAGCTACCTATCAAACAAAAAGAAGTTGGAGATTGTCAATGGTTCACCAGCAAAAATCCTCTCGACGTTCAAGTCAGTGAGATTTAGTGGAGAAGTCTCTTTATCGTGAGGCTAAAGGATGGAAAAGGGGAAGAATATCAGGTCATTTTAGCTAACAAGACTCGAGAGCAGCGCCTAATACTTGTGGGGAACTCTCCACAGTGAGTTCCCTCGCGTACTAATTTATTCTCGAGTTAGTGCCCTCCTTTGAATAGTAGACATCTTTATACACTTCCTACCACCTTCTAGGGTTTCCTCCCTCTCCTCTACTGATGGTTAATTTTCCTTTTACGTACCATTCCTTTCACACCTACTTCCTATTGTTTGACTCCCCTTCGTCCTGTTGCTTTCACTTTCTCCTTATCTCCCGCTCTTTGTCTAGCTAATTTAGGTTTAGGGGACACATGACACCTTCTTGTTTGTCCTTCTTATTGTAGGGCTACATGGCACCTTCCATGTTTAAAGTGATTTGGGAAAAGACATTTTCCAAAATAAATACCCACGATTTTCTCATCAGCAGAAAATTCAAATCTGACTCAGCAAGTGGTCAATAATACAAATAAGAGAAGATATTAAATTCAGATAAAAAATGAAAAATGAAAGTATTTCCTTTTTCCATAATCGTGTTACAACAAACGCGAGCACCCGTAGCAACATGAAACCAATGTTTTTGCAACATGAAACCAAAAGCACATAAAAACACAAATACTTAAGTTTGCTAAAAGATTGTCATATGATGCCAACTCTTTAGCACTGATCTTGAAGCATATAAGATGATTAATACGAGGAGTGGCATTTGAAAAACTTGGACTGAAGAGAGAGTTGACAATTTATTTCAACAATAACGAGCTTGCCTAAACAGATCAAAAGAGGGAATTAAATGACACTGAACAATTGAAGTTAAAGAGTTGATATTCACTTCTAACATCATTTTTCACTTCAATTTGATTATAAAGACTTTTGGGGGAAGAAAAAAATAAGAGAGAATCCTAACTCAAAACTGAGTCGCTTTCAAGCCATGTGAATTTCCACCGCTTCTCAACAACCTTAATTGCAAGGACCACATCCAAACAAGACAACAAATTAGATAGCGGCTCTCGCTGACTCACACCTCTAGAGCAAGAGAAAATGATGTTGGATAACTTCCATGCCATGCAAGGCAAACTTGCTCTCGAAATTATCTGGCAGTGATAGGGTAGATATAGTTCTAAAGACAAAAAATTTAAACACAAATATCTGAGATTATCATTGAATTTGGAATCTATCAATCTTTCAAAAAAACAGTACCCTATTTATAGGAAGTTGAGAACCAGCTGTAAAGATGAAAAACAAATACAACCTGTAAAATATATTATTACTTTCGTTGTATATGGTAAATCATAAATGTACTCCGCTGAATTGATGTGCAAGTTGCACCTGAAGCTTCGTAGCAACGATATGCAATGAGTACTTGCTGCTCTGCCATACAAGTGGTTCATCTTGAGTACATTAGACTTATCTAGGAAAACAACAATTTGTATCACTAAAACTACTAAAAATATAGCAAAATATCAGCTAGTGATACAACTTAATTAGCTATATATCATTGAAGTGATCAAGATTTAAAACCTTTAACCTTGGCATAAGAATAAAAAAACTTAGTACAATGATCACCGTCCATAAACCATTAAATTCCATCTATGTTCCTCCAAATAGAATGTTGAGCCTGGAGACATTTAAGCAAGTGAGCGTTCACTTCAGCTTCATTGTCAATACGCTCTTGGGAAGTACCTTGAGGCAGTTATGTCTAATTGAATAGTTGCCATTAACATTCCCGAAAACATATTTATTCTAGGTACCAAATGCATGCTGTGAGAGTCTTTTAAGTTTTGTAACCATAATTTGCAAGTTAGAACCCCCTAGCTTGTGCAGTACTCCACCAACATCTAACCATCGTTTTGAAGCTATCATGAATTATCCACGTTTAATTCATCGAATTTTCGTTACCCTCCAATACTTGATTGTATGTGACTTGTTCTGTATCATTGAAAGCAGAGAGACCTGTTGTAAATTCTGGTTACTGTCAATTAAATTATCCTATAAGATCTCCAATCCTTATCTTGCTTTTGAATACTCGAAAACTTGTCGTTCTCATTATGCAAAAGCAAATTATTATGGAATATCCCAGGGGCTACTATACAATCCTTCTTGTTATGACAACCTAATACTATTCTAATTCCAACGTAAACATGAAATTGAAAATAATATTGAAATAAAATAGAAGAAATAAAATAAAATAATAGACACGAGATTTACACAATAAAAACCTCAATATGAGGGAAACAACTAAGACTAGAAGGATTTTATTAAATCAATAACTGTAATATAATCTTTTTCTAAAATTTTAAGAAAGAACTAAGGAGAAGAGAACTCTAAAATAAACCTAAGATCTAGGACATGTGACTTAGGATATGGGATAGATAAAATGACTAGCTACTCATGCCTTTGTATAGGCATTAACATGGCAAATGCTTCATGTTTAAATTAACTTCATGATTAAGAATTATTGATCAAGTCAATAACACACACTACTTAGGCAAATTGAATTTGTCATCGACTCAGTCAATAATACACACCTACACAAAATCAAATTGAAATTTCTACCCTTGTGTCTCCATTTTAGCCATTAAATGGCTTCACCTAACTAACACTTACTCAACATGTCCAAAGACTTGTTTTGGCTTGGCTTTCGCAACAATGAACAATCTCGTCTTATCATGATTCCAAAAGCTGTAACGAAATTGTTGTGTTGAAGTTTTAGGATACTAGGTTGGCTTTTCCAGTCATATTCCCATTTAGGTACTGTGTAAAAGCATGTACAGAGATGTTGCAAGTTACAGAATCCAGCCCTGCTGTGTTGTATTAGCAGTATTTTTTATACAATTCATCCTTTCTTTCCTTTCCAAATGAAGAAGACAACGAAAAGAAGATACAAGAAGATTGAACATGTACGCATATGTTTGTAGATATATGTATAGTTAACTGCTAAAATTCAATCTTCCATCATCTCTCTTCTCCATGTTTATACACCATTGTCTTCATCATCAGCATCAGCGTCAGCATCATCATCGTAGTTAAAAGGTAACGGTACTGGTTTAGATGCCCAAAACCTTCCTACATTGTTCAAGTGTTCATTCTCCAACCTGATCAATCAAAATCCTTTGTCAGTACACATGGCCAGATTTTGAAGCATTTAAGTGCACTATTTAGCATTGAATGTGAATTTTTATCATGGTTTTTCTTTCATTTCTGATGAGTTTTATTCTGCTACAAAAACAGCGAGGCAAGCATTTCATGCTTTTTTACAAAGAAGGTAGAGCATACCTGAAGAAATTCCAAATGCCTCGTCGGATAATCTCCAGGCAGGCAACTACAGCAGTCAAGGCTGTTCTATGCAGGCCAGGAGCTTCTCTGAAGCCTAACACTGACTGCATCCAAGCAAGTCTCAGTATAATGTTCAGCACCTGCATGTCACATAAAGTGATTGTTCTTGTTGTTACACACTTTCAAATTGTCAAGGCGATAATTGACAGAAGGAAGTCACATATTCTGTTACCATGGCTATGAAGTAAACACTTTTGTTTTGTATAACGAGTTTGTCCCTCAACCAACAGTTTCTTGAGCTTCGTCTCAGAAGACCCCAATCGATGACAATATCCCAGTAAGTATTAGCAACTGTCGCAAAAACTGAACTGGCTATGGCTACTATCAGCGTAGTGTTCCCCGGCCTGAAGTCGTAGATTGTCCTTGCTGAAACCGCAACTATGGTTGAGAAGTATTTCAGTCCATTCACGGCATGCGGTGCATGTTTCTCTTCAAACAAGCGTCTAAGGCACTACAATAACAAAATCTGTTGTCAGAACCACTGTTGTATATACTACAAAGCGATTTACCAATGAGAGAAATTCCAAACGGACATATATCCAGACTTTTTTACAATCAGAATGTGAGTTCAAAGATAAAATCCCACTAACCGTTGGGAGTTGAGAGAACATAAATTACCTGGAGGAAGCGGAGCCAATATGGAATGATTGCAAGAACCAAGTAAAAAATATCATAAACATCACTTCCACTGCATGTGTTTGATCTCTTCTTGAAGTCTCCCCAACCATAATAGCAAACGTAGAATTCCAAACTTCTTAAAGCTTGCACCTGAAATGAACTTCAGATTAGTATATAAATTTACAATTAGAAGAGTAACAAGTATCAATATGATACATCAGCACAATGTCTAACCTGACTAGTCAGCTGGTCTGCCAAGAAGAAATCTTGGGAAGTAACCTATACACCCCAAAGAACAAAGAAATAAAGATCAAAATTTATAGTTACAATATGAAATTCACTCATATGCTTCTATTATGAGTTTTTTGGTATTGGTACCTTGTAAAGAGGAGCACAAATACAGCGAAATAAGCATTGGATAAGGAAGAATCGACTTGAACGATATATGATATTGAATGGACAGACTGTTATGAGAATCACAACCTGCAATAGATAACAGCAGTTCATATTTGTACAAGAGTTTGTGAGTTGAAACTGAATTACTATGGAAACTTACTATGAGAAGAACCAAAGGGACTAATTCGGTTATGGCTTCGAACTTTAAGGTTCTTGGATCCATCTCCATATCCAAATTCAAAATAATGCCACCTAACGTAAGTATAGCAAGAGCGGTGCTAACTAACAGGACTTCTCTGTATCCCAGCTCAGTTCCTTTCTTGAAGCTGAAGATGAATGGATAGTTAACTCTGTAACGCTTCCAAAAGTATATGTTTCCAGCATACATGAGCATATGAAGGAAAATATATATGAAAAAGCTGCAAAAAGAATAGCAGAAGAGTTGCTAAGTGATGTCAATTTGCATATGTGGATACAAATGGCCATGTTTGTGCAACCTGTAACTTTACTCAAAAAGTGTAGACTCACCTGTACAGTGGAAATATGTTGTCCATGTACTGATGGCTCCCTGGACTATCGAGAACATCTCTAGCATGGATAGCCACAGCAAGAGCGACTAGAAGCGCGAAGGAACAGCCGAAGAATATACCGAAGAAAAATGTAATTGTATGCCGTTCCCTCTTAGTTTTTGGTCTCAATGTTTCCATTCCTTTTCTATGATTTCCA
Source organism: Dimocarpus longan (assembly GCA_022984855.1). NCBI lineage: Eukaryota > Viridiplantae > Streptophyta > Magnoliopsida > Sapindales > Sapindaceae > Dimocarpus > Dimocarpus longan. The sequence continues at coordinate 5,856,725 of CM041026.1, forward strand.
TTTGCGAAGTGTTTAACAAATGTAGCCTCCACCCTTTCTATGAGCCCAGTGACCTGCAAACGCGGAGAGTTAAAATTGGCAGCAAGAAGTGCACTACCTTGTACTGATCTAATACAGAGTCTCATCAACTACAACTAACCTCATCGGAACTACCAAGATAAGATGTATTCACCATCTGTAAGTAAGCGTTTGATGCATTCCGCGACGTGATCTGCATGTTATGTAAATTAGTACTCCAACTGAATCTATAAAAGTTGTAGTCTAAGTTGATTTTGGAACAAGCATAGACATGCACCTTGTCATACTTCTTTAAGATCTTGTAGAATGCCAATTGATTAAAAAACCTGTAACATCAAATTAAGGATATATACGGTCAGTTACATGATAAACCAAAGCCGAAAAAACACTTCAAATTGTGTTGTTAGTCAAACTGAAGAACAAGAAAGCCATGTTTACCTGTAGCTTTTTAGAAACCGAAGCTTCTGATAGAACTCTGTAAAAGCCTGTTTCATTAATACCTCTGCTTTCTTTAGTTCGTCTTTGGTGAATGACATGTCTGAAATCGAACCTGTGAGAAGAGCCTTTATTGTCGAAACAGGAGTTTCAGGCTCGATTTTGATCTTCACATGATCCAGGACATCCAGTGGAGCTGGTCTAAAATTCTTTATTGTTCCCTCTCGTCCATTTTCATTGCCTCTTGTGTTCTCTTCCTCCACGTGTCCTTCACTGCTCGTTTCAACTTCTTGAATTGCACCCATCTGTGACTTCCCTTCATGTTGCAAACGCACACACACACATGTAACCTGTGAGAGTTGTCTAGAGAATTGAACGTAAACAAAACGTAATTATAACAAAAAATGGTACTATTTATAGGGTACTAAACAACAATCAAATTGACATTAATTTGCCCTGTCTACACAACACAATCTATGATCTTGACCAATTTCAACAAATAAATTTCCCTTACCTGTTATCCTACCATTGCTACCAGCAAGACTGACCATAAGCACTGGTTCATCAACCTTGATTCTCAAAGCAATCAAAGCTTCCATTTGCTTACTCAAGTCATCAGCCTCAACCATCACTTCCTCCACTTTCTTCTTATAAAACCCCACAACTTTATTGAACTCATAATCAAGTTTCCTAAAGAAGACAAGCTCATGCTCTCCTGATCCTTCATCAGTAGACATCAAAAACATGGTCTGGTACTGCCCATCTCCTTCACCAGCACCTTCCACATAATCCACCAGAATGGTTTCATCTTCACTTCTCTCACTCCTGCTTTGAGACCTTTTGTACCTGCTGGTTAGACCACTAAAAGCTCTATAGAGTGACACCCTCCTCTTCAAAGCTCTCTTGGTGGTTGCTGCCACAGGAGGTGGAGTATTCTTCTGTCTTGAACGCAACACCTCTTTCAGGATTGTCTTTAAGTTATTGTAATCCATGTATGCTTCCCTCCATTCCTGCACCATCTGTGCTACCAACTCTTTCCCGAACTTCATGATATTGTTTCATGAAAAACAACACCACCAACTGCTCTCTCTCTTTGTCTCTACATTATTATTATCAACACATGCATGCCCTTATATAGCTGACGATTCTTTCTTGTGTTTCTACGCGTGAGCAGAAGAGCACGGCACCAAAATTCTTGACTCATGCGTTTCTCCTGACGTCAGTTAATATAATAAAAATATAAAATTCGGTAACTAGTTCCAGGTTGGCTTTCTTGAGGAGCGTCTGGTTACTTGGGCCACTCCAACGGATTTCAACTTCCATTTCCTTGGTATTAAAAATGCTATCAACGTCGCTAGTACAGCGCTTCCACGTTCAAGTGAGAAGATTTTATATGTGATGGAGTATGTCTATATGAGAGAGCTATCTAGAAATTGTGAAAGTCTAGATGGAAGTTTAAGGAGAATAAGGCGGCGAATTTTTTTACTTTAAATTAAAAAAAATAAAAATAAAAATAAATAAAAAAACTAAGGTTTCTGGATGTATATTAACATTTTTTTTTTAAAGTTTAGATAATCTAATAACATATCAATATTAAAAATAATAAATAGTCAAAATTATTCCATTTCTTTCATACATCATTCAACTTAAACTCTTTTAAAAAAAAAAAAATTAACACAAACAAAAAGTTAACAAAGAAGACTGATGTTAATTGTATATTAATGAGAAATGAATAAGTATTAAAAATTAAATGATATGTTTATTTATTTTATTATTGAAAACTAGCTATAAATAATAAGTTAGACATTTTTTTAAAATCATAAATGTATTGAAACAAATATTTTAACGTTTATTATTTATCATATATTTATTTTTTATATTATAGGAAACTAAAATATGTAATTTAGTAAAATAAATTAATTTATTTATTATTGATAATATTTTGAATTTTTAAAAATTGATGATAATTAAATATAAATTTTTTTTTTTATAAACTTATAATTCATAAACATACAAATTATTCGTTCCAAAAACAATTCACTTAAAAAAGAAGTTAAAATACAAATAATAATAATAATATTAAGGGCATTTATCAAATAGGTCGCTGTCTTTTTCATGAATTCTTGACAACTGTTTGGTTGGTGGTTACAAACTGAGCTTGTACGGCCTTGAATGGACGTTGTCAATGAAGTAAAATATCGGGAACCACGCCGACATGAAGTGGCACTCATTTCTGGCGTTTCATGGATCCCTAAAGTCAATTCAATCGGGTGACTACAACTTTGAAAGTTTTGCTCATAATTTGTTTTTCGTCTTTTTATTCTTCTATTTTTATCTTATAATGTACCTGAGACAGGGTCTTTTGATGTCGGTTGTTCAAGGGGGTGGAGGGTCGTAAATTACTTGAAAGCTTCGTGTTTATCAATCGAGAATCACTAAAATGGGAAAAAAAATTTGGATTCTTGATTAATGAATTGAATATTTATTAAATAAGTTAACAAAACCTTTTATTAAAAATAAATAATGATTCAAACTAAATCAATAATTATATAAGTCATTGCGGAAGGAAATTTAATTTCCCCTCACACCCAACAAATTAAATTGATTTCTCTGTTAATCGAACTTAAGTTCATTTCATTTTTATTCCGGATATATAAACACAAATAATAAACTTGAAACAAAGTGCTTCTCAAATCAAAATGTCCTAAGTATATTTTATTAGGACCTTCTTTTTTTTTTCATGGTGAGAAAAATGAATTAAATTTATAAGAAACCTAAACACACGTTATGTTTTAATATTGAGATAAGACTTGAACACTTGATCTCTTAAGATCAAGGGTGATGCTCGACCACTTATATAAAGACGGAAAACTTACAAAATACTTTGAAACGTTACAAAATTAATCCTGTATTGTTGCAAAATGAATGCTTTAATTCTTAATTTTTTGGTTCAAAACATTTTGACCAACGAAATATTAACCTGTGAAATATCACAAGTTTCTATGTTTATGAAAAGATAAAATTTTGATGGATCTATGTGTATTTATGATAGTTACCCTTGTAGTCCAGTGGTAACCATAGTTTTCAATAAAATTAAAGCTTCAAGTTCAAAATCTTCCTCACCGTATAAAAAGAAGAAAAAAAGTATACGGCAAAGAATTTGAAGATATAAATATAAGATTAGACTTTTTTTTTTTTTTTTTTGGAGGAAATAATATTAGACATTTAGATAGAATTAAAATGCAAGAATAATTATGGAGAGACAAAATGAAAGTCAATTATTGATATTCTGATGTATTTTTTTAGGATAAGAATTTTCGGTTAATGTTAACATAATATTAATTTTTTTATAAAAGAAATTTAAGTTTGAATAATATAAGAGAGAGAAAAAATATAACAATCTTAGTGGTCGTTTGTTTTTTTATCTGAAGACTGAACAGTGTTGCTGAAGACTGAAACCTGAATAGTGACTGAAATCTGAAATCTGATTGATATGTTTGTTTTTTCTTTTCTTACCTCTGAATATATAATAATCATGTTTGTTTTTTAAAGTTAAAATTATCTGATTACTAGTAATTTGATATTTATATCCTTTTACTATTAGTTGTTGTATAATTTTATTTAATATGATACAAACAATTATAATAAATTATTTAACAAATATTAAAACACTTATATATATAATATTTTTATTCATAATTAAAATAAGATTAATTATTATAGTAGAATAAATTAAGTTTATATGTTCAAATAAAAATAAACAAAATAATCTTAAATTGAATTACTATTATAACAAAAGTTGAAATTGTTGCTTGTATATATAGTATTTTTATTCATAATTAAAATAAGATTAATTAAAATAGTAGAGTCAATTAAATTTATATATTCAAATAAAAATAAATAAAATGGTTTTAAATTAAATTACTTGTAACACCCTTACCCCAAATTCCCGTCTGTACGAGGATCGAGGCGTGGGATATTACTCTTTTTCTTATTTTTGAAATTTCTTTTATAAAAATTATCATTTTCAAAAACTCTTATTATACTTTAACGAAATTTCGACAGAGTTTTCTCTATTTTTCTGAAAATCCAAATTTAAACCTGTAGAGAAAACGCACTTCTAAATCAATTCATTTCTCAACTTTCTAGTTTCGGACCTCTCGTCCGTTTCCAATCCACTCCAACACACAATCATTTGATAATAAATATTTCGATCAACATTCAAATATTTTACAAAGATAATACCATATAAAATCTTTTTCAACGGATAATTTACAGAAGTTATTACAAGTGATAAACGTTAAATTCACACAACATGATTGTGGCCAAAATAGGATATTCCTACAACACAACAATGATGATTACCAAAATGATGAGGGCGGATATGACTTGAGGGAAACTGCAGCAATTTTGTCTTTGTCTTTGCTTCAAGCCCTATTCAACTACCTACGCGCGGTAAATCCAACGCGCTAAGTCTTTCGACTTAGTGGGTGTACTCACATAATATTGAAATCATATTTATTTTCAAAATACAAGCATAAATTAAAACAATATGCACGATCATAATTTATTTATCAATAAAACACACGGTACCCAATTTCACAAAATAAATCATAATCCTGTAGCTTTCCAATACATTTTATTGCAAACGCAATCACAATCGAATGCTTACAAAATCAATTATCAAATAAATTCACAAGATTTTCTTTATTCAATTTATTTTAGAGCCTTTCGTAAAGTCTATCACGATACCATGGATCGACAACGGGTTTACTGGCATCAGCCAGACTAAACGGCAACCTCGGCAACGGCCGCTCGGTGTCTATCCACCGGGTCGCATATCACAATCTGTTTCCGTTTCAGGACCGGGCATTCGGTGCCTCTCACAGTCCGTCATACAACGTCTATAAGCAATCATAACGGTGCAGTACTGCTAAAAATCACCCTATTGGCTAGCCAACTACCAATCCCCACCTACCGGTGATTAGTTTTACTTGGACCCTTTAAATTTTTCAAAAATACAGAATTTAACAAGACTTTAATCACATAAACATTTTATTTCATATTTAAATCTGTGATTCCAGATTCTTCGGGGTACCACTCGTGATCATTTCAAATGACCATTTCGCCCCTAATCTCATTATCACATCTTAATAAAATTATTATCCTTTTTTCTCATATTTTTGGGACGATCCCAAAATAGGATATTCTCAAAATTTTTCATTTCAAATATTAAATCCATCAAACATACCACCAATACATCACATAATTATCATCTTAAGGCAAACAAAATGACGAAAATACCCCTATAATAATTTATACATCAATTTCGACTATAGGGGATTTTAATTGCGAAAATTGTTTCGAAATCATTTTTCTTCAAATAATTTCATCAAATAACATATAATTAATACTCAAAACAATTTAATATCTCAAACAAACAATTAAATCAACTATCACAATAATAAATATATATTAAAATTCGGAATTAATAAGCAAAATTTTTAAAAATATGAGTACACCAACCTTTGGTCTTTCTACTAGCCTCTAACAGCTCCCAATTGATCCCTAAAATCTTTAATTGAAATTTTTGGGATCAGAATCGCGTATTTCTCTACCTGGGGTTTGAAAAATTAAAGAAAATCATGCTTGAGAGGTGATTAAGCTATCATATAATGTTATTGATGCTTCCTAAATATTCTAGCATGCTTCTACATGAATTTTTACACGATTTGAGCTCTCAATGGGATAAAAAAATTAACTTACCCGAATTTCACTTCACTGACAATTTTTCAAGTCTAGATTTAGACACCCAATAGCTTGAATAAGGTTAGATCTAGGTGTTTTGGCTAGGAAATGGGTTGAAATGGGTGATTAAACTAAAAGAAATAAAGAAATTAGAAAATAAAATAAAAAAAATCAAAAATTCGCACAAGAGATGCAGCAGGCTGAAGGAAAGAGAAAAAGGAATAGTGCCGATCACTATGCTTGTCTTTTTATATAATTTTTTTATGTCAAATTACAATTTAGTCCCTCAAAAATTTAAAATGCTAAATCGACCCCTAAACTTTTTAAAATTCTCATTTAAACCCCTCGAATAAGAAATATTCCTAACTTGATATTTTCTTTCATTTCTTATTCCATCTTAACCCCAAGATCAACTACTTTATTACCTTTATGCCACTCATTGAATTTTTATTTTAATCCCCCTTGAAAATAAAATTCAATATATATATAAAAAAAATTCAGAAAATTTTGGGACGTTACATTACTATTACAACGAAAATTGAAATTGTAAAGTAATATATATTTTCTGATATAATTAAATAAAAATAATCAAACACTTAAACAAATTGATTTGTAATTTGGTCTCTGAGTTGTTGCATAAACAATTTATCAATAAAAATTTTTATCAGAATTTAATTAGAGAAATATAGCAATCCAGCTATAAAAAAAAATATAATGTTGAGATGTTTATGATTTTTATTTTTTCAATGTTGTTTATTAAAATATTAAAAGAAATTTTTATGATATAAAACTAAAACAAACTTGGAAACATATTATTTTAGGAAGAATAAACTTGGAATAATATATTTATAAATCATTAAGTGATTTTGTATTAAGTGAAAAGTCAAAAAATGTTACTTAATTTTTTAAGTGGTTTTTGGGTGATATTAAGTGGTTTGACCACTTAAAAAAACAAACAAAAATCTCTTAATTAACCAAATTCAGCACCATTAAGTGTTAAGTGTAAAAAACAAACAATCCCTTAGTCATTTATTATTTTTTATGCTCATATATTAATAGATTATCAAAAACTTAAAAAAAATAAATAATAAATAAAAGACACAAAATCTTTACTCAATTCGTTATCAGCTGAAAATTGAGTTAATTGTCTATCATGATTCATGATATAAATTCCATAACATACAAAATAGGACCACAATGCAAAGATTAATTATGGAGAGACAAAATGAGAGTCAATTATTGATATTCTGATGTATGTCTTTATCAGCCAAAAATTGAATTACTTGTCTATCATTATTCATGATATATAAATTCATCACGTGCCAAGTAGGACCACAATGCAAGATTTTGATATAAAATTTGCACGAAATGAATGGTCTAGCTTGTCTAATTTTCAAACATAATTTGTCAAACTTCTGCTAAAATGGACAAACATCAAACCTGTTAAAACATTTTGTAATTACATTAAAATACAATAATTGCCTAGAAGGTTTTAATTTGATTGATGTACGTGCAAGAGCGTTGGTTTTGGAAATGAAGATTGAGACCTACAAAATTTGGAATCAATCCAGGTGTTCGGAAAAAATTTGATACTTTTCTAAACAAGAATATTTGGGTCAAACACTTCGAATTTTCGATTCATTTCAACATTTGAATAAATTTTTAAGATCTTTTAGCCTATAGGAATAATTTTTTTTATTATTATTTCCTTACATCTTTTTAGGATTATAGAACTACCAATGTTAACTCAGATAAGATTTAAGTACGTAACACAACTAGAATAATTACTCCCAAATATTAGAAAAAAGTTACTTATATCTTTTATAAATATTAACATAAATGATAAAACTTGTTGGTACTTAAACCTATGACTTAAAAAAACAGAAGTAGGTAAAATTATTAACCACTATACCACCTCACTTCCGAGTAGGTATATAACAAGTTTAATCATTAGAATTAAATTACACAATCATATTTTTTTTTCTTACTTTGTACTCTTTGTTTTTTTTTTTTTTTCAGAAACATAATTCTTTTTTTGAAATTGAGAAACATAATTCGATACTTTAAAATGAGGTTTGATGATTTATTTGAAAAGTGAATAGCCAATCAGTGAATGAAAAGTAGTTATTTTAAATTCAGGAGCAAATAATCGAAGCATGCACTAAACTTTAAAACCCAACAAGATTGAGAATTATGACCTGATTTGATGGTGAAATCTTGGCCCACCACTCTTTATCTTAAGGTCGTGGGTTCAATCTCACGCCGCCTCATATTTGTATGCAATTTTCCTCACATGCTGTGGTTTACTTTCCCACTTAATGTGAATTACTTTTTCCCGTTTCTAGGAGGCTACTATCTGAACATGAATTAGTACTAAAAAAAGCAACAAGAAGAAGAAGATTTTTTGCAATAATAATAAATGTATATGGCACCGGTAACGGTTGATGATGACATGTAATGACAAAAAGACTGCATTGATTGAATTTAATTCTTACAATCTTATTCAAATGATCTAATTGATCTTCAATCAAAAAATTCTCATTAAGAGTGTTTGGATAATTATCCATTTAATTATCTATACCACAACTCCTCTATAATATCACAATATTTATTTTTTATTAAATTTTGAAAAACAATATTAAAATTAAGATGAATTTACGAATTAACACCAAACTTTTAAAATGAGTTGTTTTTAACATTACAGTTGTTCACAAACTATAGTTTACATATAAAAGACGTGAACTACGGTCCTTTACGACAATTTATTAGTGAACTATGGTCCGTATTCTCAAACTATAATTCGTAAATAGTGATAGGGTTAAAAAAAAAAACACATTTTGAGAGTTTGATACTAGTTCATAAACTTTCGGTAATTTTAATCTAAGAAAAAAAAAACCATTAATTTCCTTTATTGCATGCTAATCTTGTTTAATAAAATATATCTAGAAATCTTCTAGTCAAATGATCATATGATACAGAAAATTCCAATTTCTTGAGCTTGTACCCATCAGGAAAGATTAAGTTGACATCTAAATGAACCAAAAATGCAAAAAAAATAAAAAAATAAAAAAAAAATAAAAATAAAAATAAAAATAAAAAGAGAAAAAATCAATTAGGAACATTTTCTTTTCCAATAAAGAAAAAACTTTTTTGAATAGAGTACAATGAATCAAAAGCAAAGCTTGAATTTAATAACACAACAACGGAAGAAAAAATACTTTAAAAAAAAAAAAACAACAAAAGAAAAAAGAAACAGTTGAATTGAATTATCAACCGTCCCGTTGTTAGCTAGAATTGAACTGTAACATATACCCAGTTGCTTTCCTGTAGATATAGTGAAGCTGACAGCAAGCCTGCAGAAGGCTTTTTTGACCTTTCGATCACTCGTTATAATTTATTATCAGTTGAATTGTAGTAACCAAGAGGTCATTCTCCAGCTTTTCTTGTACGTTTTTGACCTTGAATTAATAGCCTTACTTAGTTGTGCCTCGTATGAATTTTCTTACTCGTTTCCTCAAATTTCTTATAACATGTCGGTACGACTTATATTGTGCTGGTAAAAAATTCAAGAATCATGTGTAACTTACATGGAGAGTTGTCAAGTTAAACCGAAATCTTTGTCGTACGTTCATTTGGATCTAACGAAATACCTACAAAATGAATTTACTGCAGCCTATAATGTTTTACATGCGTCACAAAGGGTAAAGTGTTTGGTACCTGTATGCATTGGGAAATATAAGCATTTTAGCTTTTAATGGACTTATAATAGATTTTCTATTGTAAGTTTAATGGATTTTCACTTTTAATCCTACGGTTCAAGTAGTATATTTTTATAAAAAATTACATCTTTATATATAGTCGTATCTTATGATAAAAATAACATCATTTGATCAAATCAGCGATCCTTATTTAATCATCATATTAAATCATATAATGTGATGCATTATTTTGAAAATAATTTCAACGTATTACATGTTATATTTCACAAGATTTTTTAATCACCTGACTTATATTGATTTTGTAACCATATAAAGACAGTTATAAGAGATAACAATTGTTTTTATTTTTTATTTTATTTTTTTAATTTTAAACATCTTATTTTTATAAGAATATTAACCAACCCAATTACAAAAACTATATAATACTTGTTAAAGGATTTTCAAAAATCTAAAAGTGCAGAGAAGGTAGCAGAGAAGTTATATTTCGAAATGGCATTTTATCTGTCATTTTGAATAAAAAGTACACAACTTAATTTTCAAATAATTGTTTGTCATTTTTTTTTTTTCTGAAAATTGGAACTGGCCCAAAAAATTTTCAGGACCAACCGGGATAGAAACATTAGTGGTGTGGCTCAAAGAACGGCTTCCATATGAGAAGAATTCATCCACACGAATGTGAGAAAGTGATCCCCATAAAGGTAAGAAGACAACCTACACAGAAAGCATGTGTCACTTTTGCAAGATTTCATAATGGTTACAACTAATTAAAGCTTGTATTGTTTGAAAAATGGACCATAACAGTTAGAAATACACTTGTACACACAGTTTCCAATTAGAAAATTTTAACGCAGTGTGATTGTGACCCATAGAAAACTCTTACCTTTCATAGTTGGCATTCGCCACTACACCCATTTTGCTTAACAGCTTTCAAATTTCAAAGACGAGTGGATTCGCCTTGTGTTCATATGTCTTGTCTTGATTTTTTATAAGTGTTTCAGTGACTCACCAAATTACATAAAGGATGAGATCATCTCCGAGACTCATATGAATAGACGTCATCAAATATATCTTAATAAAAACATTGCAACTTTGAATTTGAGCCATACTTCACAATTTAGAAACATTGCAACTTTGAATTTGAGACATTTTTGCCGTGTAAAAAGTATTTTCAGTTTGACATTGTCTATCGGATGAAGTATACAATATTCTAAATTTTCACTGGCATGACACTTCAAAGCCTAGTAGTGAATCACTGGTTCAAAGCTTAATTATAAAACCGTTAGTAGATTTCTTGTTGTGTAAGAAAAATGATAAACAAAATTTAAATGAGTTAATGTCATTGAGTTTCATTTTCGACGATAGAACCTATGATATAATGAGAGTTGGTGTATGCCTGTTTTGGGTGAGAATTTATGCAAACTAATACACCAATTTGGCATTTAAGTTATTGTCTAAAGCTATCCACATTGTTCATGAAGCATTAGTTGATTAACTTCGTTTGATAACCGAAGAAAAACAGTCACACAAATTTTTGAGGTCAAACTTTTGATAATGATGCCAACCTCCATCCAAAGTGAAAATCTCAAAACATAGCACCAAAATTAGCGAGTTTTGAAGCTAAAACTAGATTATACAAATGAATTTTCCTAGCATCAAAGTAGATTAATCGTCTGTTACACCCTTTTGTTAAAGACGCAGCAAAATGACATAAAACGAGCTCCACCTGTTTAAGAATTAGTTCACAAATAAATGCAAATAATTAGTTCAGGGACCAAAAAACTAGTTTCTAAACAATTTAGAATGCAAACAATGACAACAATTTACAAACAAATGACAACAGTTTACAAACAACGAAAATAGTTTTTGAAGAACTTAGTTCCCGAAAATCGAAGGTAATCTTAAGATATTAACTTTTATCAAAGGGAACATTCAATCTAAGCATCATTTACAAAATAGAACATTCAGCCCCTAATTAGGCTGCATGATAATCACTCAGTGTTGCAAGCCATAGAATCCAACTCCACCATATTGTATTCACATTTTAGAGTGTAGATGATCATGAACAAATTTCCCTTTGTAGCACTCATAAATTTTTCACTTTCATTAGTTCACAATACAATGGATGAATAAAGAGATATGGAAAAAAATCATATAATGTGTACTAGCTATCCGCAAAGTTCGTAACATTCCATCACCTTTTATCTGTATTCATACACTCTTGTGGTCACCATAGTTAAACGGTAAAGGTACCGACTTAAATGCTCGATACCTGCCAACGTTGTTTAAGTGCTCATTCTCCAACCTGGTTGGTCCAAAATCATGCTTAGAGTCACTTTGCAAGATTATTTTTCATCCGTTACAAAATCAGTGACAGATTGGATACTTCAAAGAAGTATAGCATACCTGAAGAAATTCCAAATGCCACGCCGTATTATCTCCAAGCTGGCAACTATTGCAACTATGGCTTTTCTATGCAAAAAAGGCGCTTCTCGGAAGCCCAATATTGTTTGCATCCATGCAAGTCTCAGTACAATGTTCAACACCTGCAGTCCACTCAAATTGATTGTGTATCAACAAGACATAGAACTAGATATCAAAATAGAAAACAGGGTTAAAAACAAAGATGACCTAAAACAGAAGAGTTGCATCATTTGTTAAAATTTTGGATCAAAACCCTTTTTAAAAATGATTAACTTTTTCTCTTCCACCTCCAATCATATTTTCCAATGTGCAGTGTCTTCTCCGATGGAATCCACCAAACAAGGGATTGGATTGGAATTTATCCAATCCCTATCCCATCCCTTGTAAGTTGTAACAAAGACACCCTAAAAGACCAATTAATTATACAAGGAAGGCACATATGTTCTTACCATGGCTATGAAGTAAACACATCTTTGGGGTATAATGAGCTTGTCTCTCAACCAAGGGTTGCTTGAATTTTTGCACAGAAGTCCCCAATCTATGACAATGTCCCAATATGTGTTAGCAATTGTTGCAACACCTGAAGTGGCTGCTGCCACAATCAGCCAAGTGTTCCCTGGCCTTAACTCATGTATTGTCCTTGTTGAAACCGCAACAATGGTTGAGAAGTATTTTAGTCCATTAAGTCCATGCATTCCATCTTTCTCTTCAAATAATCGTCGAACACTCTGAAACATAAACGTATGTACTACCATTAATGCACTACACAAAATGGAAACTTCAACTGAGCATAATGCTGCCTCACTTGAACATGAATAATATGAATTACCTGAATGAAACGGATCCAATATGGAAAAATAGCAGCAACTAAATAAAAAATTTGAAAAACTTTACTTTCACTGCACTTATTTGATCTTCTGATGAAGTCCCCCCAACCATAGTAGCAAACATAGAATTCCAAGCTTCTCAAAGCTTGCACCTGAAATGAATTCAACAATGCAAATAGTTTTTTTTTTTAAGCAGATCAGAGGATTGCTAGAACCTATCAAGATTGAACAGTGATAGCGTGTTCCAGATAACTACTCCCACAATCGAGAGATGACTATTCCTACCAAGAGAAAGTTCATACTCACACCTTGTGCTTTAATAGAACAAGAGTGGGACTCGAACTGTTGACCGTTTAAGGTCAAAGAAGGTACTTAACCAATCTTATTAAGGGTTGTATATGTAACAATGCAAATAGTTGTGTCAACACATTAAACAAAGTTTTGGTGTCAACTAAAACATAATTAAAGCAGAGAATTGATATGTTACCAATAATACAATGATATGACTTACCTGGCTGGTGAACTGATCTGCCAAGAAGAAATCTGGAAGAGTAACCTGTGCCATTTGGAAATAAATAAATAAATTTAAAATTTGTATTAAAATATGAAACTTACTTATGACAAATACAGTAATCAACTACTTGTCTTGATACCTTGTAAAGAGGTGCACAAATACAGTGAAACACACATTGGATAAGGAAGAATCGGCTTGAACGATAGATGACATTGAAAGGACAGAATGTTATAAGCATCACAACCTACAAAGACATCAAATACTGGCATACGTCAAGCAATTTACTCGGAAAAACAATGAATCAAGTAGAACAAAGAGGCTGAACATCGCGCCTTACATTTGGTAAACAATAATTATTTATAGAACTTACAAGGAGGAGGCACAAAGGGACTAGTTCAGTTATGGCTTTAAAGCTTTTTGTTCTTGGATCCATCTCCATATCCAAATTAGAAAGAACTCCACCAAGCATTAGTACAGAAAGAGCTGAACTAAGAAGAAGGACTTCTTTATAACCCAACTCAGTTCCAGGCTTGATGCCGAATATGAATGAATAATTAACACGATAACGCTTCCAAAAGTATATGTTTCCAGCAAACAAGAGCATATGCAGGACAACATATCCAAAAAGGCTGCAAACAAGTTAAGAAATGGTATCAATTCATGTACTTGAGTTTACTTCTTTCCCTTGTATAAATCAGACAAAATAAAACTAAAGAGAACATCAAGATAGCAAGTGAATGGTTATTGCAACCAGAATTTGCTTGAAGAATGTCAAATTTTCTTTGGACATCAGTATGCAAGTGGCTGCAGGTCATGTTCAAATATATATATATATATATATTGAAAATCCAATCTAACCTGTAAAGTGGAAATATGTTTTCCATATACTGACTGCGCCCTGGACTGTTAAGAATATCTCCTGCATGGATAGCTACAACGATGGCTGCTACAAGTGCTAGGGAGAAGCCGAAGAAGCAACCTGCAGGAACAGAGTTAGTAAGAAAGAAAAATTACCAGGGAAGTGGCATCAAACTACCGTGAAAAGCCATACATATAATACAGAAAGATGAAAGGAAGCAGATCAATTTCCTAGTGAATTAACAGATGCAATGGTTTTAGTACTTTACATGTCAAATCCCAACTCTACCTTAACATCAGAGAAATTGTACAACAGTAGCCACAACTTGGAGATAAAAAGTAAAAACATATTAGGACCAGTTTTACCTATGAAAAATGTAATTCTATGCCTCTCCCTTTGAGCTTTTGGTCTTAATTTGCTCATCCCCTTTCTATGATTTCCATTTGCGAAATGCTTAACGAAGGTAGCCTCCACCCTTCCCATTAGCTTACCCACCTGCCGCAGGGTCACAAGATGGCATGGACAGCAGCAAAGTTAGCAGCAAGAGGGCAAACCTTTATACTGAACTAAAATAAGTCCCATCGGCTAAAACTAACCTCGTCACAGCTACCAAGATAAGAATTATCCACCATTTCTAAGTAAGTTTTCGATGCATTTCGTGAAGTGATCTGCACTAAAGTAAATTAGTCCAACTGAACTGAAAACACTTGCAGTTTAAATTGATTGTGGACACACAAAGAGATGGACCTTGTCATATTTCTTCAAGATCTTGGAAAATGCCAATTGATTCAAAAAGCTGTTATATAAAATTAGAAAAATTGTCAGTGACTACACATAAACGAAAACAGAATACCTCATTTAGCTGCAAGATCAAAGGTCATTTTACCAGTAGCGTGTCAGGAGTCGAAGCTTTTGGTAGAACTCAACAAAGGCATGAATCATTAGTCTCTCCGTTCTCTTTAGCTCACGTTTGGTGAATGACATCTCTCCTTTTGAACTCATGAGGACACTCCTTAACATTGATACAGGTGTTTCATGGTTAATACTGATTTTTACATGATCTAAGACTTCCAATGAAGCCGGTCTAAAGCCCTCTATGTCAACTGTTCTTCCATTTTCATCACCTCCTCTCTTCTCTTCCTCTGAGTATCCTTCACCACTCATCTCAACCTCTTGAATAGTACTCATACACGACCGCCCTTCATATTACACACACATTATAACATTTGAGACAATTTAAAGACCGTTTTACATAACCAAGAATTATTAGTGTCAAGATACCAATTCATGCAATTCTTTAATCATCATATTTATGCAGATCATTTCACTCTTAGCTCAACACAAATAGAATTACAGACACCAACGAACAATCAAATCATAACAATTTAAAGAGCCATTGTTAAATGTGAACAAAGTAGTACTCTATTTAGAACTAGCCAATTAGCTACTTGCATCACAAAATTCTTCGACAAAAAAATCGAAACTTTCAAGATTAAATGCCTAAACACAAATGCTAATACTTGAATTCTTCACCAACAAAACATTTTTCCCTTACCCGGTTTCGTATCATTGATGGAATGAACAGAATCCGAAATCGAGGAGTCACTACTACTAGCAAGAAGACTGACCATGCTAGCTCCATCCAAAACTGGATCATCCACCTTGATTCTAAGAGCAATCAAAGCATCCATCTGTTTACTCAACTCCTCAGCCTCAGCCACAACTTCCTCCACTTTCTTCTTGTAAAAGCTGACAACTTTATTGAACTCATCATCAAGTTTTCTAAAGAAGCCAGCCTCATACTCACCACCATGATCACCAGACATCAAGAACGTGGTCTGACACAACCCCTTCCCTTCCTCAGTACTACTCACCAGTATCACTTCATCTTCTTCGTTCTTCTTCTTTGGAGAACCCATGTGCCTGTTTGTCAACCCACTAAAAGCCCTATAAAATGACATCCCCCTTTTCAAAGCAGACCCTTCTGCTGTAGTTGCTGTCATCGGAGGTGGTTTGTTTTGCTGCCTGAAATGTAACACATCTTTGAGTATTTTCTTTAGCTGGTTGTAATCCATGTATGCTTCCTGCCATTCCGGCACCAACTGTGCCGCAAATTCTTTCCCAAACTTCATCTTCTTCACAAAATCAAGTCCTTTAAAAGACACACAATGCAAGTCACAACTCACAACACATTCCTCTTACACTTTTGTTTAGTTCAATGAAATACATATATATGTATATATATAGTGAAGATCATATATATATGTCTCTGTAAATTGAAGTAGGCAACTAAAATGTGATTTCGAAGTGGAAAAATTACCTGTACACGGCCTTAAATCACGGTTGTCAGTGAAATGTACGGTACTGGAGCTACACTGTCATGAAAAGACTCCCTGTTTTGGACTTTTGTGTTTTTTGATGATAACTATCAAAACCATGGAAATATTATATTGACAGCGCGATTCGAAGAACTGTTTTCGTATGAAAAAATCAGCTCATTTTGAGACAAGAGAGCGGCCCGCACAACACGGATGGGTCCACATAAATTGATAGAGAACCAAATATTTTTACTAGACGTAGAACTTATTATAAGCGACGGTGTTTTTGTAAGGTCACAACAACAAAATCACTTTCAAATTTTTGGCACAGGCACAGGCCTAAGATGAGTACACAAGTACTGGAATTTCTCTTCAGTCGCATGCACATCAAAATAAGTAAATTATTTTAGATCGATTAATCCTAAAAATTAAAAAAAAAAAAAATTAATATCATCAATTAATTAATTCTTACATAGACCCAACTCTATATAAGAATCAACTAACACTAAAAATAAGTTAGAAGATAAATCCTACAAAATATTACATTAATGAAGCGATAAAATAGCACAGAAATATTAATGAAATAAAAAAAAAAAGTAAAATAACATACAAAATTTACATCTTTCGGTCGACTACATCCATGGAGTCTTTTGATAACATACGAGGAAATAATAATTTTTTAACACTTAAGAGAATTTCACTTTTTACTTAAAGTTATATACCTATTTCTCTCTCAAATGTATAAAACAATGAGATGAGACACCCTTGTATAGGCATCATTTAGTCCACCTCTCCTTAATTACCATTAGTTAGTTACCTTTATAATCACACATTATATTGCGTCAAATTTCTTTATTGTCAAAGCATAAAATTATTGATTTTACATCTAATTGATTTAGTGCTTTAAATTCCTTAGACTTTAGAAATTATATCCTTGTATTGACATTAGGAATCCACCAACAATAAAACAAATTTCAAAACTTGGTTTTCAAATTTTCAAAACCAATTAACACTAAAAAACAAAAAACAAATAAACAAAACAAAATAACATAAAAAAAAAAAAAAAAAAAAAGGGTCCTGGCCAAAGGAGCACCAAAATATCCATAAAAATTGTAATTTTTTTTACCTTGAAGTGTGTTATTTGAAAAATTGATTGAGAAATACAAATATTTTGGAAATTCGAGCAATTATTTGATTATTTTAAATTTAATTCCATACATAACACATTTGTCCCATTAAAATATCTGTTCTATATGGTTATCAAATCATACTTTTTAAGACTTTCCAATTGTGTCTTTGAAGAATATATACTTACAAGTAAATGTAGATATGAAATATCTAAAACATACAATAAATGACCAAAGAAATGGAAAGGACAGAAAGAAAAAGGAGTAATGAGTTTGTCCCAACATATGTCGTCCAGCCAGCTGGTGGGTGGCCAGTCCAGCCATTCATTCATGCTCTGTTTTATATGTTTTTTTGGAAATACGCGTTCCATTTGAATACATAGACAAATAATATTAAATTTTTTAAATATTTTATTTAAATTTATATCAAAATAAAGTGTCATATGAATTACAAAAATCTTCATAACTCACAAGATGATATGATAACTAATAGTATTTTAATCGGATGTTACTCTTTATAAATATTTTATCCAATTCTATATCAAAATAATGTGATATATAAGTTGTCAAGATATTATAAATCACGAGATAATGTAATAATTATTATGATCTTGATAATTTATATAGTATATTATTTGAGTATGAATTTAAAAAAAAAAAAAAAATGGAAAGCTTTGTATATTAAATAACTATATAATTTATTACTTCACATGGTTTTTTATTTGGTTGGGCCATTCAGACAGCTAGATAATTGGTTGTACGATTATTAAATTCACCAAAAAAAATGGAAACACGTTCCGAATTCAAAAGGACTAATTTGTAATGTGATTTTATTGTTATTTACATAACCATAATTTTCACTAATAAATAATGCAATATTTTTGGGAATAGGTAGTATTTGAAAATAAATATTTATCATGTTTGACGAGATTTAATATTGTATTCAGAGTAGGGATGATAATTCAATTAATTCTTATAATACAAGGAAATTTATTCTTTTAATACTAGGAAAATTTTGACCCACAGCATTAATAAACGTGATGGAACGTGCAGGCCGTATTATTTTATAATTGAAGTCAATGTCTTTTATGTTTTTTAAAAATAGACACGGATGGTCGTTGATTAGTCTTTATTTTGCAATGAAAATTTTCAACCGAGTAGATACTGGTCGTTACGTAATTAACCTAACATTTTATGATATTGTAATAAGGCACATGGAAGCTGTCAAGAGGGTTCTCTTATTTCTAAAATAATTTGCATGGAGTGGTTCGGACGGCGGTTCAGCGGTAAGACAATTGTCACCCCCTATATTTAGATTCATTTGTCTGCCAATAATTTCTAAAAGTTCTCCAAAATTTCATCATATTATGAAGTTCAATCATTTTAATAAATTCCCAAAACATGTGCTGACTTCATTCCCAGTTTAATCAAGGATTAGTGTAAGTCCAATCAAAAAGAGATTTTGAATCCAAACAAACCAAAAAGTCCAAAATTCAAAAAGGACACAATTTTGTTGTATTTGTAAACTTTGTTTGTAATCCATTCAATGTTAACTTTAAAATAAATATATAAATGACAATTGCGACAACCTAATTAATCTCTAGTATATATCTTTAATTTCATTGATACCGCATTTTCTAATAAATAATATAAATTTCTTCAAATCCATCTACTTCACATCTATCTTCTAAGATAATCTGAACGTGTATCTTTAAAACATGTTAAAGAATTTGTCTAAGAACATGTCAAAGAAAAAATATTTCAACAAAAATGACATAAAATATCATAATTTTTTATTGCGTCATGAATTTGTCATAAATTTTGTTTATATACTCATCCATAATATTCACTTGATGTATTATCTTTCAATGTTTTGGCAAGGAACAAACTTACGTCAAATAGAAGCTTTGCTTATAATTAAGCTGATGGAAAAATAGGATAAACACCTATTTTAAGGACCCATTTTTTATTGGATTAGAGATCTTGATTTAGATGAATTAAGATGGATTTGTGTATTTATATGCAAAAAATGGTGTTTAAATGAATGAAAAATTGTTCCGAAATGAATCTGTAATTTTTTGAATTGTGATTAAATATTGATTTAATTGAAGTCTTTAAGGGCAATTGAATTAAAGAGTTTGTAACTAGAAAAAAAAAAATTAAAGCTATTGATTTTGAATTAGATTTATAACTAAACATTTAAATTACGATTTTAATTTTTCATTTAAATTTATAACTAAAAAATAAATATGATTTTAAATTTGAATTGAATTTGTAATTAGAAAATAAATTGTAGATTTAATTATCATGAACTGCAAACTTGAATATTCAAACTGTAACTGCTGGTTTTAAATGCAAATTTAAGTTTTCAAAACATAACCGTTAATTGATTTAATGATTGATTTAAAATCAATTTTGTAATCGTTCCACATGAAGACTATAAATTGACATTATTTATAGTTGTTCAGTGATAACTAAATATCCATTTTACTTTTTAGTTTATTTCTTCTCAAACATTATTCTTACTTGTAGGTGTTTAGAACGATAAAGATTTAGATATAATTCAGTTCGTCAGACGAATTTAATTTATGTTGTTGTATCTTGAAAGACAAACGTTTAACAACTTAAATGATGAATATCGAATTTGTCTTAAGCACACTGTGCTTATTACGAGTCACAACACAAATACTTTTGGTGTATTTTATTTTATTTCTCTTACTACAAATTCTTTGTTTCAGTAGTATCTATTCGTATTCAATGTTGAAAATATCGATATCGACGAAAATATCGGTACTACGATTCGGCGGAAATGTCGACGGAAATATCGATATCGACGGAAATTTACGTAAAATTTACGGAAAGTACGGAAATTTAGTTAAAAACATAATATTTTTTAATGAAACTTTTGGTAATGTTAAAATAATCATTTCTACAACCAAAAATCATATTATATTTAAAATATATATATTCTATCTAAAAAGTAACAACTAAAAGGTATAAATATAGATATAATATATAGAGGAGATATATGAAAATATAAAAAGTTTCCATTAAAACTTTTCAATTAATTTGCATCACATAAATTATGTAAATTTTAAAATCAAAATGAAGTCCTAGGTGGTTCATAAATTGTATAGTTAGCATCTAGATTTATATAATACTGATACCATGACATATAATTTGAATGGTTTTGAATATAATCACGAACATGACATGAATAAACTTATTGATTTCTTCTCACCATCTGTCCATAGATAGAAAATTGTGTGTAAGGATCATTGGAGATCCCAAAACTTATATGATCATCATCACTAGACCTTAAACTAATAGATTCAAAAGTAGTTGACATGTTATCTTCATTAGATGATGACATCCCTAACTGTATTTGATGGATTCTTCTTTTATAATCCTTACTAATAGTCCCTATGTCTAGACCCGCAACTCTACACCCATGGTCTTCATCTTGTGTGCAATGAGTGTATTGTTCTTTATAAGTAAATGGGCTCAATGGCAAACCTGTATCAGTATCATTTCTTTGAGTAAAAGTATAATTATTTCCTCCATTGTTATCATCATCATTATTATTGTCGTTGTCATCATCATCGTCATCATTATCATTATCATCATCATCACCATCATCAGCATCATTGTCTTCATTATGAATTCCATCACTAGCAAGGACTTAAGAGTTTTTGTTTTTAAAATAGAATAGCAATTATGAGATGTTTGAGTTTGACTACAAAATGGAATATAATAATGAGATTCCTGATGAAAATGAGATTATTCACGTGGGTTGAAAACTTATTTTATTTAGGATTTTTTTGAAAACTAACTCATTTTTTATAACTCATTTGAAAAATAATCTTTATTGTTTTAATCTTCGCACAATATTTTTTTTTGGACGAAAATGCCCTTGACCCATCGTTTTTTGTCGGTCACTCTTTCTACCAAACGATCTGGTTAAGAATCCCAACCTCGAAGTTGAGATCCCAATCTACATCCCAACTTCGAAGTTGGAAATCTCAACCTCGAGGTAGAGAATCTCAATCTTGATAAAACATTCAAGTTTACATTCTCAACCTTCAGGTTGGAAATCCTAACTTCTAGGTTGGGAGTCCTAATCTTGATTCAAATCCACATTCGGAATCTCAACCTTAAAGTTGAGATTCCCAACCTGAATGTTAAATCAAGATTAAGAATCTCAACTTAAAGATTGGGGCTTTCAATATAGAAGTTGAGATACCCAACTTTAAGGTTGGGAATCCCAACAGTGATTCAAATTATTATCATTTTATTAAGAGTATTTTTGTCCACATAATGTATTTTTTATAACAATAAAATAAGAAATGTTATTTTAGAGATTGTTCTTACCAAATGAGTCTTTTTTATAATTATTTCTTTTTATTTATTTAATAAAAACTTAACAAATTCTTATTTGAAAAACTTAAATTTCATTTTTTATTTTATGAAAATTTAACCGATATTTTCAGGATATTTCACGGATATTCTACGGATATTTCCGGAAATTTCCTCGATATTTTGTAAAATTTGTATTACAAGCTCACAGAAAGGATATTTTACGGAAATATCGCGGATATTTCCGGATATTTCCAGGATATTTTGACGGATAGGAGATTACACCCCCTATCGATATCGATACCCTTAATTTACGGAAATATCGACGGAAATATCGTGGATATTTTAAACTATGTTCGTATTATTACTATTTTTCTAACATAAGCTTTATTTTCGTCATTGTCCTTGGTAATCAATCTAGGTACACTTCAAGATTAATAATTAATGACAAGATTAACACTTCAAGCTTGGATTAAATCAACCCACCCATAAATTAATATGGATTTTGATTTCAAAGTTCACTTTTAAACAGGGGTACATGTTTATGTGTCTATGTATCAATTGTATTCTCTTCCATACGCACTAAATTAAATAAAGTTAGCGCAAAACTTACGATCTATTAATTAAATAAAATAAGATATTAACAAAGTTCAAAGTAAATGAATTTGACAACTACTAACTAGGAAATTAATTTTTGTTTATTAGTGAGGCCAAAAAGAAAAAGACTAATACGACTAACCCATTTGGTCATTTTCCCAAAATTGGGAATGCGTGTGATGTGACGATTATAACACGTGAATTGACTGATAGCTAATAAAGGGGAGTATGACTAATTGACTATGACTACTTCATTGAACTGACAACTACTACGAATTAAAATAATTGATTATGCCAACCCGTGATTAATTTGTTTAAATTTGTCAAAAAGCATTCTTCACTAAAATGGAAAAAATCATCCATGAAATGAACATGTGGAGGGAGGATTTTATTAACTTCAGATTCAGTTTACGATTATAACCTCTATGGGCTCTATCTTTCTTCTCCAGGCTGAACCATTAAGTGGGTTAGACTGGCCTTCAGCCCAGTTTTGCCCACAAAATAATAATAATAATAATAATTTTATAAAAAATTATATAAGAAATTATATTTTTATATTATAAAAGATATTTTGATAAAGATTTCACAAATATAACTTAGTGTTAAATTTATTAATATCTAAATTGTCATATAATGCTTATTATTTTTTATATTACTATTATTATTATTATTTTATGCTGAGAGAGAGCGATTAAATTCAAAGAAAACTACTCACACCTTATATTTTAAAATAAATATGAGACTTGAAATCTTAACATTTTAGAATCAAGAGAAGTGTTCAAGCACTCCTATCAAAGGATGATGTGCACAGTTAATTAGTAGGTGTTTTTTTTTATTTCGATATAAAAACGGAATATTCTATTGATTGATTTGTTTTTGCTTTGTAGCTAATTTTTCGCAATTTTACACAAACAATAAATCAAACTAGAGTAAATAATGAAAGTTTACCACAATTAAAAATTCTGTAATTATCATATGATATTATTCCTTTTTGCTTAGTTTTCCATGTCCGATTTGATTAGAATTACTATTATTTTGCATGTTTATTTGATAATATAGATTAAAATGAATAATTTTATAGTCATTTGCTATCCAAACACAAAAGTTTGTTGCAGTTAATTTTTAATGTATCTTTTTTACCATAACATTTTGTCAGTTGATATAAAATAAAAAATTAGATTTAGATGATTAAATAATTTATAATATATATATCTTTTATAATTAGGTATATCTTATTTTAAAATGTAAGAATCAATCAATTAAATTCACGCATTACATTCTCTTTTCTAAAACAAATTCTCTCTCCTATTTAATTCAAATATAATAGATGAATTTAATTGGTTGGTCCTTACATTTTAAAATCAAGTATACCTAATTATAAAAGTGATATATATATTATATATATATTTAGGAGAAAGGTAAACTTTGTATAAAGGACGATCAACCACCACCATTAGTGGGAAAAGAAGGTACATCCTGCTCAACTAATCTGAGTAACCAGAATGGAAAGGATTGTTTCTAAATTTTGGAACTATCGTAGCCCAAAGCCCAGGCAGCTAAACCGTGAACCACCTGATTAAATTCACCACAGACAAAATGAATAGGACCTGTTATTTACAAACGTCAATAGCTTTATATCATTTGCTAGGTTACCACCATTCAATTTAGTAACCTCCACTTCATTGCACAACTGGATAATCCTTTTTGCATATTATTCCACACACAAAGGAATGCATTTGCGGCTGCCACTTTCATGCCCTGCCTGATAGCTCTTGCTTCTACTGTCTCTACATTCACACAATGATGGACATTTAAAGCAGTAGCAAACCAAATATGTTAATATAGTCCCTAACGATAATTCCCACTCCAACCTTCTTTTTTATCTTGTTAAGACCGGCATCATAATTTAATTTGAAGAATCCAAAAGGAGGAGGAGACGAGCTAAGAGAACTGGAAACAAACCTGGATATCTAAGTATCTACAGAAATTGCAAGCTCGACTTCTAGCATAAAACGGGCAGCTTTGGATCAACAATCCTCCACCATGGGCTGGTGTTAATTATGTTTTGATTTCCTGGATAGAATTGCCTATTTATTATCCATGCTGGGCAAAAATTTTGTGGAATAATTCTTGTTAGTAGCTTGGTTTGTGTGGTTTAGTAGAATTGATGAGCAAAAGGAACTATCTAATCGAAGGGGACATGAACCCCATTTCTGATCCACCATCTTACACTTCCAAAGGGCATGGTCCACTGTTTCCATTTCTTCTCCATAGAAATGACAGCAACCATCAGCAATGATTATCTTTTTATAAAGTAGAGCTCGAGTGGGCAAAATCTTATTGTAAGCCCTCAAACAAAAGGTTTTGATCTTTGTAGGAAGTAATAGGTTCAGATTGCTGTCCACACAAACAAGGAGCCAAAAAAGCTTGAAGGAGACCCAAATTCTTGGATTTGTAAAAAATCAAGCATCTTTTTTACCCTATCTGGAAAAGCTTATTCGACCCTGTCATAAGCCTTATTCATGTCTAATTTCAAAGCCATAGTGCCGTATCACCTGATTTCCTATTTTCTCAAGTAGTAGGGGCATTCAAAATCCACAATTGTATCATTCGTTATCAACCTATTAGGGACGAATACATTAGGAAGGAGAAATAATATCATTTGGAAATCTGTTTAGCCTATTTACTATTGGTTAATATTTTAATAAACCAAATTTTAAACCTAGTAAGTACACAAATCGTTTACCGAGAATGATAGACAAGTAAGGGTTGATCCCACTACGAGTTTCAGCTTTCTTTAATTCTAAGTTTATTTAAATTCTAAACTAAAAACAATTAAATTATAGGAGTTTTTGAATTTGAAACTAAACTAAATTAAATTATGAAAGAAAATTAAAATAAAAACAGTCAATGAAAAAAGTTTAGTTAAGACATCCTATCTACTACTAAACAATCATTCAATTTGTTATAAAGATGAATAAAGCAAGTTCATGATAATGCATGATGAAGACACTCACAATAAGATAATAGTCATACTGCATGACGTATTGATTATTCCTTATTTAGTATGCAAATTACATGATATCTGCGTGGATGCATATATTTCTAATTATAACTTAGCATGATGTCTACTTAATTTTAATAATTGGAATCCATTAAGCATAAGGAGAATATGAATATCACATAAATCCTAAAATATGATGTCTATCTTAGGTATCTATGAATTAATATTCCTCAATTATTCACAAATAATTGATTGTTGTCAAATAAGAATATTTGTGTATCATGTGCTATTTATATTCTTATAAGATAATCCTAAAAATATGTTTTTAAGATGATCAATCAAAGAAAAATAATTAATAGAATAAAATTAAACTAAAGACATTAATTGCATCATACAAAACATAAAACTTTATTGAAAGATAAACAAATTGAGTTCATGTCTAGGGCTTCAAGTTAATCTTAACTATTAAATTAACTACATTCAAATAAAAATAAAAATAAAGAAAAGAAAAGACAAAAATCGAAGCCTTCAGCCTTGCTCCTCTGCTTCTCTCTCTTCTGATGTATATTGAATGGTGTGGAAAGGACTCCTATTTATAAGCAAAATTACTTGGAGGTCACGACAAAGGAATAAGAAATTTTAGTTCTTAACAAATTTGATTTTCATTGCCAACTTGAAGATTGCACTATTGTATCTTTCGTAACTTGGTGTTATGACTTGTAAATCCTGTGACATAAAGTCACAATTAATCCACGAGCCAAAAACATATAACAACCCATTCATCAAAACATGTAGGTCATACGTGATCCATGAGCATGCACGGGGTTCGAAACCTAACCCAAAATGGGGAATATAATACACAAAAACATGCGGATTTGACCATATTTGACTCGAATCCACTACCTAGAACCAAACGCGCGACTCAAATTCAAAATAATGACAACATAGAAACACATTTATCTTTTGCGACCTGTCAAACGATTCGAACTCGCTCTAGCAATCTGTGGATCTGCTTCTCCAAAACGCAGGTTTGGTTGCTGTTTCAAATGGATTGGCCTGACAAATTACATTTTCGTCATTAACATCCTCTTAAGTTTCTCTTTTGCCAAAAATTCTGCAAATATTATAATTAAGACCTTGATCTTTTCAATCTTCTCACGAGTCCTTCCTAAGCCAAATCTTTGATTTTCTTCCGCTGAAATTAATTCTCAAAATTCCTCCGATTCCATTATTTTCTTCTTAAAACCTAAGTTTAAACACAAAAATACAAACAAAATACAAACATCAATTCCACTAAAAAATATAACATAAATAATAGGTAAAATGAGCATAAAATAATGACAATTAACCACCTAATATTTACTTGCATTTTAATTATAATTTTATAAGATACATTACAAAGGTTGATGGGTCAAAACTCACTAACCTTAGTCGGGTTCTTTACTTTTGGGATTAGGACCAGTAAAGTCTGACCCGTTTGAGACATCTTCTTCTCCTCATTAAGCATTCCAAGCATTGCTTTTCATATGTTAGATCCCATTTTATCCTAAAATTTTTTATAAACTAGACCTGGTAAGCTATTCAGTCTTTGCGTTTTCATAAAAACCAACTGTTTCAAGGCTATATAAACTTCCCCTTTAGTATATCTGCTAGTTATGTGTGCATTCATTTTGTCTTAAACCCTCATCTGAATGGACTAGCACACTACATCTAACTTTACAAGTGTATGATTAGAAGAGGAAAATAAATTATTGAAGTATGAGAGATTATCTCTTCAACCCTATTTGTACAATCTTAATTATCATACAGACCTACAATTTGATTTCTTTCCTTTTTCCTATTGCTTTGGAGTGGAAAAACCTGGTGTTACAATCTTCTACCTTAACCATGAAACTCTAAATCACTACCTCTATAATAGTTAGTTTTGTTTCAGAATGTCATCCATTCTAGTTTCTAACTATCTAATCCTATGTTGATATTGATCTTCTTTATCCTACAGAGCAAATAATTCACTCATGATTGCTTTTACTTTAGCATTCCATAGTTTTTCCCTTTTTTAATTCGAAGTTGCAAGGCTAGTTGTGATTTATCAATGCTCCTAGCTAAGTTAGCAAGCGCATCACCACTGTCAATCTATCCCAATTCTTCTCTACTACTGCCTTACACTCCTCTTCATTGGCCCAAACCTCTTTAAAATGGATATAAGATCCCTAAGACTTCCAAACTAAAGATGAGTTTAAGCTAATTGTTATTTGGGAAGTTAAGAGAGGGTTATGATCTGATCCTGTTCTATCCAAATAAAGGAATGAAGCTTCCATAAACATGGATCTCCATTTATTATTGTGCAAAACATTCTATCAAACCTTTCTTGGATAACTTGTGCCTCGTTGTCTATATTTGACCAAGTGAAATGATGCCTTTTAAGCCCGAAATCCATCAACCACAATTATCTATTACCTCCCTTAAAGTTGAGATAGCATATTGTCTTTTATCCAACCCTCATCTTTTTTCTTTAACCTTTAAAACTTCATCGAAATCACTCCTTACAAGTGAAGGCAGCATGTTGATATCTTCTAATCGTTTGAAAAGAGTCCATGAGTGAACCCTATTTTCTAGTTTGGGTTCTCTATAGAAACCAATAAAATGGAAAAATGAGCCTGTCTTATTCTTAATAATTGAATTTATGTGTCCAACTAAGAAAGACTAGATCAAGAGGTCGACTTATTCCTTCTAAAAAAGCACTAGGCCACTACTTGAACCTACCATATCTATTACAAAAGCACCAAAAAAGCCAAAAACAAGCTTCATGTTTTCTACTTTTCTCATTTTTAATCTTGTTTCTGCTTAAAAAACTACATCGAGACTTTCCTTATGAATAACTCATCACAAGGCTTGGAATGTTTAAGGATTCCTCTATCCTCGAATATTCCAATAAAAAGTTTTCATTGTTGTTGGCGGTGCTAGGGACTAGCCACCGCTAATTGATTATCTGCTACTTCATTCCTTCTCTATTTGATACTTATGTCTGTATCTGGTTCTTCCTCTGCTACCCTTCTCATAGCTAATGAATTCAATCTGTCTTTACTACTACTTCTAATCGCCGTCTTTCATTTTTTATTGTCTGGATAAGAGAATCCTCTTTTCTTTTCTACATCAAGTTGTCTAGAGACTTTTCCATCTTCTATAGGTTGTTTTAAGTTTGCTACAAACATGGTTGGTGAGTTATTAATGTGGTCTTCCTTCATAACTTAAACGATTGGACCATTCACTGTAGCTAGTAGACTTAGCTTGTTTCCATTCCCCTTATAACCCGGTTGTCCTATTGGTTAAGAATTGGGGTCTATCTCACATTCTATATAGGAATCTTAACTAACTATTTGGATTGGTCTTTTAACAAACATCTAGCAAGTACTTATTATCAACTCTTAGCTTATTGAACACGTTAAGTCTAGGTGAGAATCTCATTTTCAAGTGTGACTCGCTCCTTGTGTCCACTTCAATATTTTGTCCTCTTGTCTAGCAACATAAACGCAACATCCACTTTCCCAAATGGTTTTTCCATATCAGTTGTTTTATTCCCTGAAGGTTGATCTTTAGGCTGAGTGCTTTGAACCTTCTTTCTTGGCTCTTAAGTTTGAGAGTTAGGTGGGTGCCTTCAACTTCCTTCCGTAACACACTACCCTGATCCCTTGTTGAAACCTAAATTACTTCCGACAACCTAGTTTCAGTCCCTGCACTTTATCTTTTCTGTGGAGGTCATGAAGTATGTAACTTTTGTCCAAAGCGAAGCTTATCTTCTTCCATTATAAAATCTATATTCTTAATGCATTCCCTCGTCAAATGGCCTATTTTCCTACAAAAATAACATAGTTGAAGAGCCTTTTATATTTGAGGATAATAGTGCAAAGCTCTCTTAGGTGCCCATTAGAACTCGAAGGCATCTCCTTAATGGCTTAGTAATGTCTACTTTAACTTTCATCCTAAGAAATCTACCTAAAAAATCACTATTTACACCTGGGTTAATTTCTATTACTTTGCTTATCTTACTCCCTAAAGCCTTCCCTATCTATTTATTCATGCAAGCAAGAAAGATGTTGTGCAACTAAACCCACAAAGGAGAAAATGTGAAATCTGTTTCCTCTACTTTGCCCACGCCTTGAGCCTATGTTAAAGCTATTAAACATTTGTTGAAAACTTCAAGGCCTCTCCTTTAATACTCTTTTTTTATCTACTCACTGCCAAAACGAAACACAATTATCGACCCATCCACCTGTATCTTGATTTCTTTTATTATTTTCCATATCTTAAGGAAAGTTGTACATAGGGTTTTTCTATCAACTTCCTTATTTGATATCACCTTCCACAAGAGACACATTGACATTGTTTTTAATCCCATTTATTGGAAGTTAACCCCTATTCGCTCTATTGGGCCATCGTTATCGGAGATGGATAGTTGCCCACATTAACGAGACAAGTCATTGGAATCCATAGTACCTAAAACTAAGCTTTTGAGCTGATTGACCTCTACTAAGAAGAAGGAGAAGCACCCAGAGGGCTGGTGGCAACATGCAGAGACGTGGTATCAACTTTTAGAAGCTCCTCTTCTACTGTTCAAGAAAGACCTAAGAGAAGAACTAAGGAAGAATTTATAGAGTTCAATTTATAATATAATGTTTGTAGTACAAAATATTTAGAATTTAATATATTATTAGATTGAATTGTATGGTTGTTTACATTGATTATGAAATTGATTATGATGCATTTATTTGTATTATATTACATCTTTGTGTCAAAAACAAATTAGCCTAGTCTAGTGAAAGGTCTAGATTTTGTCCTATTTTTCTTCCCTGATTAAAATAGTATTTTGCAAGTTCATGAGTTGTAGAAATCATCATTGTTCTTGTATATGAAACAGTCACAGACACTACAAGTATTGCATACAAAGAACACTATAAGCGGGGTGGAGTCGAAGAATTTTTGTTATAAGGGATTATTATGTTAAAAAGAAAATTTTGAGGGAGGACGAAATGAAATATATACACACACACATCAAATTTCAAGATTAATATATAATTTTTAAAGAAAACTTCAAAGAAGGACGGTAACAAATCGAATCAAGACCATATTAAAATGCCTTATATTTGAAATTTATTTAGAACCAGTGCCTCAGATCTAATCAATGTTTTGCACAAGTTTTCAATTTTTACCCCATACCCAAATTCATAGGGATCAATTTCTTTGAAAATGAAAATTACCAAAAGAAAATTTAATCAAAAAATATAGGTAGAGATCCAATCTCCAGTTGGATCACCAATGTTGGCTTTCACTATAGAGTTCTTTCATTGTTGACTTCTCTATTTCTTCCTTTATATATCACAATCCTTTTCTTCTTTCTTCTTCCATTTTATTCTCTTCGTCTTCCTTCTTCTTTCTCTTCTTCTTCAACTTATTTTCCGTCACTCTTCTTCTTCAACAACCTATAGCCATCATTCTTCTTCTATTAATATAAAAAACACCTATAGAAGAAAGGGATAATCCCGTTTTTCCCTTATGGTTTGACATAATCGCTAATTACTCTTTGTAGTTTTGAGAAATCACATTTTACCCTCTGCCGTTACTAAAATAATTAAAATGACTAAAACACCTCTGTAGTTTTGTTCTTTTACATTAACAGTCATTTTAATTTTTAAAGTCAACTTTGACAATAATGGATTTTTTTGGATATTTTTATAAACTACATGAGGTATTTTATTTATTTGATAAATCAATAATGAAAATATTAGCGATTTTAAAAAATATTAGAGGATTTTAGTATTATATCAAACTATAAGGGGAAAATAAGATTATTTCCAAAAGAAATATGCTCATTTTTATCTTTCTTCCTCTTCCTCCTCTTTCTTTTTTCACTCCTTTCTCGTTCTTCCTTTTTCACCGTCACTCTTCCTCTTCTTTAACAACTTAAACCCATCACGCTTTCTAAGTGCAAATTCTATTTTTTATTTTTTTGATAATTTTATTGTTAATTCTATATATATTTTTTTAATCTCTCATATCCATCTTTAAAATGGATACCAAAGATTCTTTTTTTTTTTTTTTTGTAATTTTTTTTGTTAAATTGGTTTTAAATATCATTTTACTATGTAGAGATATTTTTTTCCTTTTGAAATGCTATGTAGAAGTATTTTGATCATTATGTAAATATCAAATTTTAACTGTTGTTTCATGATAGCTATAGTATTTAAGGCTAAAAAAAAAAAAAACCGTACTCTATTTATAAAATAGTAAATCTCCAATAGCTAATTTACAATTTACTCACACTTAAATCAAAATCAATGAATGGTAAACTTTTTATAACGGTAATTTCATCGAGAGTTACTATCCTAACTTTCAAATTATAATACTTCTTTGAATTTGATTACCTTACTGATTAAGTAAGAATACATAATAATAATAATCTTTAGATATTTTCAATAATCACCCTTACAACCAATCCAATTATATATATATTTTTTAATAATCATATTTATAAATAATCAAATAATTATTATTGATAGATAATTCTTATTAAGCTAGTAAGGTAGCTAGTCATACTTTTTTTTTTTTTTCTTTAGTGAAAAAAGTTCTTTTTCAAATTTGAAATCGTAATCGACATCCGTCTGTATAACGTCACTCCTGCAGATGACAGGCAACGAAATTGTTTGCCAACTCGGACACTGACATGGCAAGATGTGATTGGCTTGTCAAACAATAACCTTGACTTACAGTTAAACTCATCACCACAAAGACAACATTAGCCAAAAAAAAAACCAGAGACAGATCTCTCCACTTTATAATCCCGCAACTGTTTGATCCAAAAAAAGGAGAAAGGCAAACCCCGCTTTACAAAATCAAAGCTTTGGTCCAAAAACAACAATGTCTGATTCCAATCTCATCATTCACTTGTTTATAGTTGTTGGGTTGTTGGCAATGACAGGTCAGTCAATGAGGTTCGAACTCAAATCAGGCCACACCAAATGCATATCAGAAGACATCAAAGAAAACGCCATGACTGTAGGAAAATACACCCTTGTCAACCCAAATGAGGGATATCCTCTGCCTGACAATCACAAGGTCACTGTCAGGGTAAAGTCTCATCTTTTTTGGTTCCTCTTGTTTCCTCTTGAAACCCTGTCTTTTTTTAATGCTTTTTGTGAGTTAGTATGATGGAAGAAAAATAATAAATCATGAATTTGATGATATTTTAATTGTGGGGAAATTTTATTGATGGTAGCAATATTGAAGTTGAAATCTTGGATAGAGGAGATGTTTGGATGAAATAATGCATGATATGTGTGACAATGTTGGAGCTTGAAATCTACTTTTGAATTGAATTGGCATGACATTAGTAATTTGGAGCTATCATCAATGGTGGGGTGTGTATATTTGGAAGTTTTGGATGTTTTATGTTAGTAATGTTTTAGTGTTTTTATAGATGGTAGCAATATTGAAGTTGGAATCTTGGATAAAGCAGATGTTTGGATGATATAATGCATGAAATGTGTGACAATGTTGGAGCTTGAAATCTACTTTTGAATTGAATTGGCATGACATTAGTAATTTGGAGCTATCATCATTGGGGGGTGTGTGTATTTGGAAGGTTTCAATATTTGATGGTAGTAATGTTTTAGTGTTTTTGGTTTTGAGTGATTTGATTGATGAAGGTGGTGGTGATTTTGCTATAGGTGACTTCGCCTTATGGGAACAGTTATCATGCCGGGGAAAATGTGGAATCGGGTAATTTTGCGTTCACTGCACCTGAAGCTGGTGACTATAGCACATGCTTTTGGGCACTTGAGGACAAGAATCCATTCACATTGACGATTGATTTTGAGTGGAAGACCGGTGTTCATGCTAAGGATTGGTCTAAGATTGCTAAGAAAGGGCAGATTGAAGTAAGTTGTATTCGAATGGGTTCTTTTTGAGATTGTTGTTATTCTGTGTTTGTTTCTTTGGTTTTGTATGATTTGGTATGCCAACAACTACTTTTTAGGTTAATGCCTTTCACTTTTTACATTGCAAAAACTTTTACTTGGTTTCATTATACCATCATTTTTTTTGGGTTGTCAAATAATAATGATGTGCATATCTCTACAAAAGAAGTGTACTTTTTGTCAAAAGTTGTTTTACAATTGTTAAGTTTGTGTCTGTTTCCCCTGTTTAAAACTTGTTTAACCATCAATAATTGGTTGTTAGCTATGCAATTCATGTTTTGATTATAACAAAAGGTATAACAATGCTTCAGTTTGTAATATCTAGCAATACAAATGAAATGTCAAACTCTTTTCTATCCAAAATTTAATAAGTATCTTTTGGCAGAAGACATGGCCGTCAAATAAAACAATTTATTTTAATGATGGACTTCCATTGTCATCAAAACCGTACTAGATCCACTTATTAATTGACACAAAAAAGAAATTAGTTATAACAAAGGCCAATTCAAGTACAATCTTCTCTACAAGAGAACTCAGTAGATCTGCAAGATAGAAGCTTCGTTGAAGACAGATTGCTCTCCTATCATAACAATGCATGAGTGTAAATTAATTTTACCTTGTCAATTCATAGCGTCAACTCAAAATGCTAAAGAAATAAAAGAAAGATAATTTAAGTGTCGTACTGGACTGTGATCAATTTTTCCTCTATCATCGATTTGGTCATTAAATATATAATTCTTTTTGCTCACTCTATGTTTTATGTAAATCCAATTTTAGTCCAACTGTGACAAGTTTAAGCCAGATTAATTGTGAATGAGATGATAATTCAAAGAAAAAAATCTGAACCTCCTTTTCTTATCATTTCTATTTTTACAAATTAGAGTTGGGATATCGTTGCAATTAAATTGTTTGAATAGAAGATGAGGTGTTCTGAGTCTTTGTAAAACAGATGCCTGAAATGATCCTGGATGACATAGATTCCCTTTGTCATGGAAAATACTTCGATAGCTCTTCGATTAAGGCCCTTGTATCGATGGAACCTATGTTTAAACTAATTCTTCTGGGAATCAGCTTGGAAGGTTGAAATGTTTATTAAGAATGCTGCTACACCAACTATTATATAACACTGAGTTTTCCTGTCATTTGTGGTTAATATTGGTGGGAACAACATAAACTTTCCTGTGATTTTGGTGACTCTCATTCTTTAATTTATTGCTGCTTATTCTTTGGTTTGGTACTTGTTGTCATGTATATTATTTGAAAAAGATGATATCATATGAGATTTGACATTTATAATCTTAATTGATGCTTTGCATTGTCTGTTGTGTTAGTCAATGGAACTGGAGTTGCAGAAGTTGTATGACACAGTCACTTCCATCCACGAAGAGATGTTCTATCTTCGTGAAAGGTATGAAATAGAGTCTTGGTCAATAAGAAATTATAATTTGTCAATGTCTGTCATAGTGTTTATTACTCTTCATTGTGTTATTATGAGGTCACATGTGATTTTTATAAAAAGGCCTTAACTTACTCATATTTCCTGTATAGATAACTACTCATAGGAAACCGTTTTTCCTTAACTTGCTTTACGCAGACCAAAAAACACACTTTATAATATTCCATGTGTGTGTGTGTGTGTGTGTGATTGATGGTAACCGCAAATGGTGTCGTGATCTTGAAAATCAGAGTTTATGGTGTTGGTCATAAATATCTTCATATTGTTAACAAAACCTTTTAAGATTTTGCATTGCACCAACTCCCAGTGGAGAAAAAGTGAGACAACTTTTGTTTCCCTCATTTGAAAAATTGTGTTTTCAATCAATGGACAATTATTTTATTTCTTCCCCAAGCTTTTGATGCAAACCATATCATATTTGATGTATATCAACTGTAGTGCCGTATGTATCAGTTAGATCATGCTCTACATTGCCTACTTTCTCTTTTTTCAATACTCCATTAAAGCAGCTCTCTTTTTGCATCTTGACTAGTTTGTCGCACTCAATTTGCTGTTGAGATACAGGCTTCTTGTTTTCCCCTTAACATCCTATCCTAATCCAAAGCAAAATTTGAAAATAAATTGAGCATACAATTCTACTCTTTTAGTCTTCTAAACGAACAAAAATTGGAATTTTCCATGCTCTTCCAAAGCTTTCTCATAGAGTTAATTTCTGAATCTATTGAAAATATGAGTTGGTTCATTATCCCGTTTATTAAAATTTTTTCTTTTTGTCTCTTTTTTCCTATCTTGGTGTGTAGGGAGGAAGAAATGCAACAGCTGAATAGACAAACAAATTCAAGAATGGCCAGTCTTGGTTTCCTTTCACTCGTAGTTTGCTTGTCGGTTGCTGGATTGCAAATATGGCATCTGAAGACATTCTTTGAGAGGAAGAAGCTCCTCTAGACTCACTACACAAGTTTCCACTACATTTCGGTTTTGCTTCTTTTTTTGTCTGAGTAGTATCAATTTTCCATTTTGATCTTCAGATTACAAACTAATTTATAGTTTACAATGCTGAGAAGTTGATAGCAGAATATCATGCTCATTATTGCATATTCGATCAGTAATTTATACATGGAATGTTCCCCAAAACCATCTTAGCCTTAAACTGAGTTAACCAAAGATCACGAATGATTGTATCGTATGTCGTAGGTAAAGTCTCACTTGACTGCAGAAAATTACCAGGTCATGGTGTTAGGTTGATTTGATCACTGCTATCAACGATTTGAGCATGGTTATTCTGTGTGAAATCAGTAAATTCATTTAACTAATTTTCATTGATTTTTTATATGCAATGGTTTCTGAATTTGTTGGTGTTTGCAAGCTGTTCAATTCATTAATTAAATAGAGGAACTGCAAAACTGCAAAAGCAATGTGCTATATTAAGAGATGTTTATGTCCGTTCTTCTTCCTCCTCCCTTTTTCTTCCTTTACTCTCCAACTTTAACAATGTAAATCTGTAAATACAAATTTGTAAATTATCATTACTCATAATAGGAGAAACTGCTTTCTCGTGCCACAAGTAACGACAAATTGCAAAACCTTCTCCTGCCGTGAGTAGTGGCAAGTCGCAGATTTGAATTTGCATATCTACGACATATCGGTGCGGAGCAATGCTCGTTGGAGATGGAAGATAAAAAAAAGAAGAAAAATGAAAAGGAAGAAGAAGAAATAAGAGAGATGTCAGAGGGAGAAGAGAAGAAGTTTGCTAAAGAAGATGCCAAATAATGGGGGATTCTGACCATGA
The DNA here is from genome assembly GCA_022984855.1 of Dimocarpus longan. NCBI lineage: Eukaryota > Viridiplantae > Streptophyta > Magnoliopsida > Sapindales > Sapindaceae > Dimocarpus > Dimocarpus longan. The sequence continues at coordinate 5,893,883 of CM041026.1, forward strand.
AAGATATTAGAGAAGATGAAATTAAGTTTTTTGAAAACAAAAAAAAAAAAAAAAAAAATTGTACCTAATATAAACTCTTTATATTTTTAAATCATTTTTTTTTCTTTGACCTATAATCATCAATTTGATCATACGAAAGGACTTAGAGAATAGATAGCAACTTAACATATGTTAGACCAAAGAGCAGAAAAATGGTTGGATTTACTCTTTAAATTTCCATATCGTTTGGTAGGATTGAAACTGCCACCATTAAATGTTATGAAATATATTAGCTAATATATATTATGTGCTTTTCGAAAAAAAAAAAATCATAATTTTTATTATGAAAATTTTTAATTAAAGATGGGCATTTGCAACTCAACCCAAACATTGAGTTGCATCTTAAAATAAACTCGGATGGATTGGATTGTCCTAACCCGACAAATGCCCACCCTTATTTTCAACAAGAATTGAAATTGCCCCAAATCCAATTAAAGTTTCGACTGAAATTAACATAAGGTTTCCTTATAGTACATTGGAACAATAAGCTTTCCGTAGTTATAGAAAGATAATACAATTACATTAAATTTCATGCTAACAATCCAAATAAACAAAACAATTTAAAATATATTAGCTAAACTTTTTCTTTTAACAATTTAAAATATATTAACAACTTACAATACGCATAGAAAACAATTTAAAATAAAAATTGAAATAGATAAAAGCGATAATATTTTCTTCATAACTACTCAGAAGGAAAAATGTATTAGCTAAACCTTTTCTCCTAATTTTCAATGTATCCTAATTGTATATAAAGTGGTTAGTAATTATAATTGATATACTCATTCTTTTTTTCTTTTGTTGACATTAACACTACTACTGTTATCCAATAACCACTTCCATAATTTAAAGATATCACACTCACAATAAAAGGAAAAAGCTATTCACACAAGTTTGTATAAAATGAGCTTCAATGGGAACCTCAACTTCAAATTAATGCCATGTATAAATTTGTATCATATCAAACACTTGCCCCCCAAATACTAACATCACAGTCCTGCACTACTACCAATTCATTATATAACTTCGATAAGCAAAAGTACCAGCAAACAATGTCATTCACCTCAGTATTCACACCACATCAATGAAACTAGTTAAAAAAAAAGGGGCATGTTTAAACACACCAATCCAAAGGCTTGGGATTTTTTTATTTAGAAGCACAATCAGAAACACTGACACAACATAATAAGAGTTCATCAGCAGCAGAAACACTGGCACACAGTTCACATAGGACATAATAGCCATAATAGTTACTTTAAGGTAATGGAAACACTCCAAGGAAGAGACATGCCTCAAACTCTTTATTTAGTAAGGAAAATATGGCATGAATCCAATTCACAACATAACTAGCTCCATGATCACTCATCATCATAGTCATGGCGCCTGTGATGGTGGTGCTTGTGGCGATGCTTCTTCTCATCATCTTCATCACTGTCATCATCCTGTCAATTTCACAACAGTCACGATATAAATATCAAACAGCTCCAACATAAACACTGCACTTGTGATATTCTATCTTAACTGTTAACAATACAGAATTCAAATAACATCTGAGCCATTTCCAAATCTTACTATAGCTACTTTCCAGACATTGACATGTTTGCGACCACCCAGTTTCATAAGAGATTACTGGAGCTAAAACATAAACTTAGATACAAACGAAATTGAGCAACCCAAAAAGCTAGCAACCTTTGACCTCTCATGCATTTCTAGATGCAAATCGTTAGAGCATTTAAATTCTTTAACATATCTGTTTAACAACAGAGATAAAACTGAAATTCTATTAATTATTCCAGTTTGCACATAATTAACTAAAACAGGATCTCTCACTCAAATACATCAACTTTTTTGTTCAAAATATTAATAAAATGCTAAAATTAAGCAAGCACATTGTACTTCATAATTAATAAAAAAAAAGAGAGAGAAAAAATAAAGCACATTGTGACTGCAAGCGATCTTCTCATGAACACAACAGCTACATCTATACAAACAAACTAGTAGGTATGACAAACAATCTAAATAACATTGGAGATGCATACAACCAAAACACCGGAACTTATTAGCATACTAAAAAAGCGAGCTAGAACAGAAATTCTAATACCATTGCACACAATCATGAAAGACACAAGCTCTCACCCAAATGCCTCAATGCATTTCCTCGAACTCCTCATAAAATAATAATACAAAACTACTTGTAAAACGCTGAAACAAAAACAGGTACATCATGTCTGCAATCGATCATACAACACAAAAAAATCAATCTGGATAAGCACTGTAGATAAAATCCATCATCCAATTATCCATTGCACCAAAAAAGCTACTAAATTCCATCCTGTTCTAATTCTAATTCCAAAGTTATAACTTGAAGAAACACTTGAATCTCTACTAACATCCAATACAAACACGATTAGTAATCGAGAATCCTAACACGTTACTAATCAACAATCATTCAAAGGAAAAAACAACTTACTCCCTGATTTGTGACTACTGGAACTCATACTCAAATCAGGAATTAAGTCATCATTTCAGAAGGGGATTCTCGTAATTCTGAATTCCACCCAATTTCATTTTCCTTTCCAAATCAAGAATCCTAACATGTTTGTAATTGAGAATCATTCGAAGGAAAAAAAACTACTTAATCCTACATTGTGATTCCTGGACCTCATACTCAAATCAAGAATTAAGTCATCATTCCGAAAACGGATTCTCCCGATTCCGTTTTCCACCTGATTTCATTTTCGTTTCCAATAGTAACCATACACAAAATAAATTTCTCTAACTTGCATGAAACTAACATAACAGATTAAAAGGCACATACATAAAATGATATCTCAAACCAAGAAATATACCTTCTTGCGGCCATAGCTCTCTTCACCATACCCATAACTGGGTTTCCTGTACTCTTCACCTTCCTCCGATCTCTCATAACTGGGCTTCCTCTCGAACCCGGATCCATAACTCGACCCACCATCATCCTCCGACTCCTTCCTTCCTCCATATCCAGACTCATGTTCCGGTTTCCGCCCATATTCTGACTCCTCACTTCCTCCATATTCGGGTCTCCTCCCATACCCGGATTCATACTCCGGTTTCCTTCCATACTCGGACTCAGACTCGGGTCTCCGCCCATACCCGGATTCATATTCGGGTTTCCGGCCATATTCTGACTCATACTCTGGTTTCCGCCCATACCCGGATTCGAATTCCGGTTTGCGGCCATATTCTGACTCATACTCCTGTTTCCGGCCATATTCTGACTCATACTCCGGTTTCCGTCCATACCCGGATTCAAATTCCGGTTTGCGGCCATATTCTGACTCATACTCCGGTTTCCGTCCATACCCGGATTCGTGTTCGGGTTTCCGGCCATATTCTGACTCATGCTCGGGTCTCCGTCCAAACTCGGACTCATACTCAGGTTTCCGTCCATACCCGGATTCGTGTTCGGGTTTCCGGCCATATTCTGACTCATACTCGGGTTTCCGTCCAAACTCGGACTCATACTCCGGTTTCCGGCCATAACCGGATCCATATTCAGTTCCAGGAGGCGGATACTCCTCCGGCTCCGGCCTCCTCCCGTAACCAGATCCATATTCTGGCTCCGGCTTCCTGCCATGCCCAGATCCATACTTCTCCGACTCGGGCTTCCTTCCATACTCACCAGACCCATATTCAGATTCGGGCCTCCTTCCATACTCACCAGATCCGAATTCTGGACCGGGCCTATCCGGCCTGCCGTAACCCGACCCGGGAACAAAACCGGGCTGAGGCTTGGGCCTCGCGTAGGAGCTGTACTCAGTGGAGACAGCCTGGCCAGCGTAAGCGGATGGCTCGGCGTTGGAGGAGAACTGAGGGCGGTCGTAGTCGAAGTCGCCATCGGAGGGCGAGGACGACGGGTAGCAGATCTCATCGGACGCCTCCAGAGCGCGGCCGTAGGTGAGGGTGATGTCGTAGCCGCCGCCGTACGGCGTCGGATCGTACTCGTCGAAGTCGTGGACTTCGTCTTCGAACTGGGAGTAGTACGGCATCTTCGCTTGTTTGATCGATTGATTTGATCAGGTTGTGGTTTCGTGAGCTCGGATCTGGTGGAAAAAAATGGGCGTTTATACTGTTGACGTACTCTGAAACGGTGCCGTTTTTGTCGGAAGTGCGTGTGGGATTTGATTGGTGGGTAATTAAAATGGTGGGGCCCATGGAGTGGTATTCGGTGGCAGTCCGATTGGATTAGTTTTGCGTTTCAGTTAGTGGATGGAAGACACGTGTTTGCCGACATTGGATTTTTTTTTGAGGAAAGTGTGGTAGGGATTGATTGATTTCTCTTATAATACTGGATAGATTTTTTTTCTTTTTATAATTATTACAATTAATTATATTATTAAATTGATTTTTTTATTTTATTATAAGTAATTTAAAATATATACTTATAATTTTAATTATGTAAGATAATTTCATGTCGTTTATACAATTTATATAATTATAGGAGATTCATAAGTTTTTTTTTTTTTTTTTGATACAGGAGATTCATAAGTTATTTTATTCTAATTGATAGGTATACAAAAGTTAATTATTTTAGTAATAATAAAAATATAAATTTAAAAGTGTTAGATCCCTTCCATAATTAATTAATAATTATATATATATTATTATTGATGTGAACCACGTCAAGAACTAACAAAACCCGTAAATCAAATAAGGTTCCAAGATCGTTTAGAATCATATTTATATCAAAATCTCAACCTGTTGCTTATATAGAAGCAAGAACCTTGGTATGATGAAGACGTCATGATCAATGATAGAAGAATTGATTGATAAGTCTAGGAAGAACACCACGGGGAATCCTGATAAGTTTGAAAAGTTCTACGAATAACCAAAGAGAATACTCGTACTGATATTATTAATCGTGAACTGAATTCTCCTTTAGGGTTAAATTGGTTTATATAGTTGAAAACACTAAGTAATATAAAAGGAAATAATTAATTAGATAATTAAGTGTTTGTAAACCTATAAAAGAAAAGGGAAAGTGACTCTTTACAATCAAGAAAATAAATAATAATAAAAGAAAATTAAGGAATAAAATTGATAACTAATTGTCTTGAAAAAAAATATGTAAGGAATCAACTCCATATTAGGAGTTTTTATAACCAAGAAATCAGCTCCATATTGAAAGTTTTTATGGTCAATAAATTAGTTTCATATTGAAAAGTTTTTATGGGCAATGAATTAGTTAGAATCAGCTCCATCAATTGTTTTAATTAAATTGATTAAGCATTGATCTTCTTTTGGGCCAATATTATAATTCACCATTTTAAAATCAGCCTAAATCATTTGAACCAATTCATTAAATGTTTTTTTGAACCTCTTAACTCTTACCCTTGTAATTGGCTCAACCGGAATATGCAATGGATCCTTTGGTGATCCTTCTTTATTCTCATCATTTATATTATAAATACAAGTATAACTGTCAGAACCCATAGATTAGACACTATGGAATGATCCATAACACATTAATTATTTTGACTCTACTCCTTAATAGTAAAGAGAGATTCCTACCCTAAGTGAATAAAATTATACTCCAATTATAGGAACTTATAAGTAATCACTCACGAACAAGTGGATTAAGATGAAATTGTCTATTTCTTGGTGGATGCGGTACTCAAACCCTATATTGCTAAGAGAATGAACAAGGGAGGTTGACCATGATGGGAAACCACTAGTTGGTGACAATCATGTGAATATTATATAGTAGCTAGAACATATTTAAGAATTAATTTTAAATAACAATAGAGTGGTAACACATATTTTAGTTGAATGAATCTACCACGTTATAAAAAAACTTTATTGTTATTACGAATTAAACTTTATGTAACCTCCTCTATCATTATTAATAAAAAGTCATGTTACATGTGTGCTCATAAGGGTATATTATAAGTATGCAAAATTTACATAAATAATTCATATTTATTTTTTCGATACACTAACGTAAAACTTTTTACATATTAAAATAATCAATATTTTTTATTTAACCTTTTTAATTATTGATATGTATCCTAAGGTCAAGTTTTAAAATCTTTTATTAATGAAATTATGCCTCTAATTGTCAAAACTTTGATACGGATGCCTTGTTGACATTATATTGTATCCTCGTGTATTTTGGCAACTTAACACCTTCTAACTAGTGCAAATTTTAAAATTAGCTAATTCTACCATATTCTTCTTTTTGGACAAATATAGCTCTGACATTAGTAATGCATGCCGTCACAATTTGTAAACAAAATTAACTTGGTCACTTTTATTTTTATAGATGAAAGAGAAGTAAAAATGTTAATAAATAAGCCAAAGTCAAATTAAAATGTGATTTCTTATTTGTGGTTTTTTTTCCCTTAATTATTGTAATTTAGTTTATCACCTAGAGAGACAAAAATAAAATTAACTAAAGGTTATCACTTTTGGCTTTTTTTAGTGTAAAATTATAATTTTGTGTTGTAATTTCTGGTTAAAATGTTGGATGGCATGTTTTGTCAATTTATTTGCATGTAGTGATCCATCCTATTTTAGTATATGTTTGGCATCGCTTGTCTATTGGTTAAAAGAATTTTTTAAGTTCTTAAAGTATTTTTAGATTTATTTTGTATTGTTTCATTTTTATTTTAGTAGATTTTTAGGAGAAGCTCAAAATATAAAATTTTCAAATATTTTTAAGTATTTTTGAAAACATTAAAACATCTATTAAAAATGGAGAATGGTCTAATTTTGTGTTAGTATATGCACAATAAAGTTCATGAGAACATCATTTTTTTTTTCTTTATAAATATACAACTTTTGACACTAGATCAGATATATACTAAAACCTATTGATACAGTCTGCTTAGTGAACAACCCTGATTTCTACTCTAAGAACCAGGAGAAAGCTACCTACAAATATATAGGAAAATTGTTACACACATTATGGTCCAGGTGAGAATCGAACTTACCTTCTAATGGGTAGGTAAGGTGTGTCTTTCCACCAAATCATCCACTGTCCTCTACAAGAACATCGAAATTGACAACGAACAAATGTAAGTTTGGTGTAGAATGAAGTTTATGAGAACATCAAAGCTAATGGTAATGGGATAAAATACATAAATACCTTCGATGTTTGCCATAATTAAACAAAAAAAAAAATGCAACTTTGACCTCTTTTACACTCTCATGCATTAAACTTTAAAAAACACCATAAAAACATTTCCTCCTGTTTGATCAATCCCATTAATGTAAAAAAAAAAAATGTATAGAAAGATATTTTTGCCCTTAACAAATATTACAAATTACAAATATTAATTACTTTATCATTATTTTATTTTTAAAATGAATTAAAATATAAAAAATTAAAAAAATAAAAATTTTCATCATCTTCTTCATCATCCATCAACCTCACTTTTCTTCATCGTTAACCAACCTCGTCATCTCCATCCTTTTTTTTTTCATTATCATTTCTAACTCTATCACAAAATCAATCTATCAAAGCATCATTTAAAAAAATCCAATAAAAAAAAACTAGTCTCATATTCTCATTTCTAGGTCTCCACGATGGAGACTCAAACTAACTCTCCACCATCGAAGACCTAGCTTCGGGTCTTTATAGCTTTCGGGTTTCCACCATAGAGACACAGATTGATTTTCATTATTGAAGACCCAACTTTGGGTCTAATGTTTGGGTCTCCGATAATGGAGACCTAATAGAGATCAAACTGGTTGTCATTATAGAAACTAAATATTAGAGACCCAAAACTAGATTTCCATCGTAAGAAATCCAAACTAAGTATCTGATGATGGAGGCCTAACATCGGAGACCCTAAACTTTCAACGATGGAGACTAAGCACGGTCTTTATTCACATGGAGGTATACTGGTCTCCATGTGATAGAGACTAGTGGTATCCCTTTTTATGTTTTAATATTTTTACTAAAAAACAAAATATTAAATTGAAATACGAAATTACCCTTAATTGAAGATAATGTTGCACATTTTGATTGGGTTGGTCTTTAAATTTATTTAATATAATAGAAAAAGACCAAATTACCCCATATTGACTATTTTAAAGTTTGATCAATTGTTAGTCAACTAAAGCTTGAAATGCTTTTATTGAATTTATGAAAGCTTAAGGGTATGAATGCAAAAAAGGTCAAAATTACCATTGTTATTTAATTATGACAAACATCAAAGGTGTTGTGTATTTTGCCCAATAATAATGAACAAAAAACATTTAAGATTATATGCAAAACTAAGGTCATGAGAAAATTGAAACTGATATAATCAAGCTCTGCTTATGAAACAATTTTGGAGGAATCTAACTTATTCAAATTTATTGGCAACTAAACTTTTAAAAGTTAAATATTTCCCTTATAGTTATTTCTGGATGCACGTCTAAAACAAGGCTGTTCTCACCTTTGGCAAAGCTTTATTTAGGAAAGAGAGCTCTTAATGAAGGGGCTTATATGACAAGCGGGTATGGAAAACAAATTAGAGTTTTCTATGACCGCTAACTACCAAGACCATTTTCTTTTTGAGTGGTTTTGCCAAACAATGAAGCACCTAAAGACCTAAAAGTTGCAGACTTGATGGTGAAAAATCAATAGTTCTGGGATTTTCAAAAAATAAACAACTTGATGCTCCAAGTTGATCAAGAACTTACTGCTTCCATTCCCCTCAACAATAGAGAGGTGGAAGACCGATGGAGATGTTATTAAAATGAAAAATGTATTTTCGTTTTGAAAAGTGGTTATTGCTTGCTTGTCATCAAAAGTTAATTGTCCCTTCAACAAGTAAAGGTAGTTGGTGGAAAATATTGTAGAACATCTAAATTCCTCCCAAGTTTAAAATTTTTAGTAGGAAAGCTTGTCTTAATGCTTTTCTAACGAGGCAGAATTTGAAGCGTAGGAAAGTAATGGAAGATAAGACATTCTCGGGTTGTGGTATCAAGGTAGAATAAGTTGCTCGCACATTATTTTGGTGTCCAATTGTGAGATCGGCTTAGGAACTTCTTAATGCTAAAAGTGTTATTTTTGTTTCAAAGATATGTATGTTTTGGATGTTTTGCATGGTGTTTTCTTCAGACTTTTGAAGGAAGTTTTGGCTCAAATTTGCATGGTTATCCAATGTATTTGGAAACGAAGAAATATTGGGATCTTACTAGATAACAAGGGTGATTTACAAGAGTCAGTCAAGAGAGCTGATAGTTCATACAATGGCTCCTCGAAAGAACCTTGAATAGGAACATATGGTTTCTCATGGAAACCCTCCAACTAGAGGAAAACTAAAGCTTAATTCAGTGCGGCTGTCTAGAACGAGAGCCTTTTCATTAGTGTCGGGGTAGCTATAAGAGATCACAATGGCATGGTTCGAGCAACTCTTTCGAAATAGGTAAAAGGTAACTTCTCGCTAGAAGTGGTTCACCCTTAAGGAATGTCTGATTTTGCTGATCTTCTAAATGTTTAGGTAGATGAATTAGAGATTGATGCAATTAATATAGCAAGGAGGCTTAATTCTAATTGTTCCCATTTGGATGTAATAGATATTTTTGCTGAGAATGTCAAAATGTTAATTAGAGATTTTGATGTTCAAAGTTGCCAAGCCATTCCTAGAATAGGTAATCCCTTGGCACATAAATTGATAGCTTTTGAAACTTTGAGGAGTTGATCTAATAATATGTTAGTGTACAATGTATCTTTCTTAACTGTTCTATTTGTTAATGAATAGTTCTTTTAGATTAAAAAAAATAAAATCTTGTTTTTTTTTTTAAGAAAAACTAAATGTATTATACCAAAAAAGACGGAGAACAAGGGTTTGCATCATGCCAGACCTTCACAATTCCATAACTCAGAGCAAAGTAGCTAATGTATGAAAACCTCATTTCCTTTTCTAGCAATGTGGTTGCACATATACAATTGCCTTCATCAAGACACAGTTTCTTTACATCTTTAACAATGTTGGAAGCATCATCATTATAATAAAAATCAAATGAAATTCTAGATGCTACGATGTGAGCATCGACTTCAGCAGACCAAACTCTTAGGCCCTGGGACTTTGCAAAGATATTTGCAAAAGGCAAACATTTCAGCAATGTTAACTATGAAATTGTCTGGGAAAGATTTAGAAAAATCAGCCACCACCTAATCATTTTCATTTCTAATGACAGCACCAATACCCAAGGAGGAAGAATCCTTATAAATAATTGCGTCAATATTGAGTTTGAGTAAGTTTGGAGGGGGAGAAGTCCAACTAATGTCTAGCTGATTGGGCTTGTTAGAGTTAGATGAGGAGAATGGAGCATTAGTTATCTGAACCTCTGCCTAGTAGTTAGGAGAGAACTCTACTACCTCTTCAACAGACTTGACCTTGCTGCCATGTATTGCTGCATTTCAGTTCCCTAAGAGACTCCGTATGAGGATGCAAAAGCAATTGAGACCCTTTTTCCCTACTTCTTGGTTGTTGTACCCATATTTGGGGTTGTATAAATGGATTAGTAAAAGCCCAAGGCTGATCCAGTGAATTGACCCAATAGATGAAAGCCCAGCTCGCTAAAGGTCCAGTGCGCCAAATGTTTAGCTCATCAAATGTACAGCTTGTACAAACGAGCTCTTAGTTTGCTACTACAGATTTCAGGTCGCTAATAAACTATTATCAAGGCTGCCTTACGCTTAGTTCTAGATCTCCTAGAGCAAGATTTAGTTCACCTAGAGCAGGGTATAGCTCGCAGCTCTAAGCGTTCATTAAACGAATCCTTCCAGAAAAGAAACATCTTAAGTTTAGGAAAAGTCAACCATCAGAATTGAAAGCAGAATCAAACTCCAACTTCAACTGGATCTATCCTTGATTTGGTGGACACAATTTTGGTAGAATAATTAATGTGAAATTCTTTCATATTTTAAATGCATTCAAATTGTAACACACTCCACGCTATGAATAATGGTAGAAGTTCATTGTAAACGGACACGCTAATTAATAATATATTGTCTCTCTGCCAAAATAATTAAAGAACAGTCGTAGACGTAGTCATCTTTTTTAGCCGAACCACGTAGAAATCTCTTTGCAATAGTGTTCTTCCCCTTCCTACTCTTCTTTTCTCTTTTATTTTGGCTTATTTGCAGGTATTGGATCAAGAACTTGGGTCGACCAATTTTAGACGTCAGCATTTTTGGGGCTAAAGGAAGAGCCTAGATTGTAATTTTTTGAGTTTTTAACTACCATGGCAAGAGGAAGAACCACCAGAAGTTCTGACGTAGGGACTGATCAACCAGAATGGTAGATGGATCAGTAGCAGTGTGGCATCCAACAGATGGAGGACATCATTATGCCCATAGCAATCGCATCTCATACTCTCGCTAATGACGCTAGCCATTAGGCCCTCGTCAGCCAACACTAATAGGTCCTACAGTTGAGGGGCTACAGGTGTGCCACCATAGGCAGGAGGCATTAGAAAATATAGTACAGCAAATTGCAGATGTGGTTAGGGCACTGGCATATGCCCAAGTGCAAAACACTCCTAGACCGTAAGTTATTGCTCTTGGAGAAGGTTATAAGCAGCAATAAGAATAAGTGCCACCCCTTGAAAGACTTAATAGAGAGGTATCGCGACTTGCCAACCCAACTAGTTTCTCAAACTCACGTACGACAGCTGAAGGTCACAGAGCTCATGAAGAGGAAAAGTACTGCGTCCTGCGAGCTTAATAGTGAAGGAGAGCAAGGATGAGAGCCATCAGATCGCACCGAGCTTAAGAGTAGGGTTATACCGAGCTAATAGCTCGCGAAAGGCTAGTTAGGGATATGTACTAGACCATTGCTCTCCAGTTCTTGAGCACATAAGAGGGAACAGGCCTCAGGATCTAAGGATAGAAGAGTTCCTTCAGAAGGTTTAACAACTTGAGGTACGCCCCGATACATCATACCAGCGTGACCAATATAGGGAGAGGACCCCTTTCATTAGGGAGATCGAGACTCAACCTCTTCCTCCTAAATTCAAACTCTCCAACATTTCTCAATACAACGAAGATAGCTATCCTTATGATCACCTAGACACGTTTAATGTCCAAATGGATCTCCAGACGGTCAATCCATTAGTCAAGTGTCGCATTTTTCGAGCAACCTTAGGGGACATTCCATGAATCTAGTTCAAAAGTCTTCCAGCTTGTAGCATAAATAGTTGGAAGGAATGTCAACAAAAGTTTACAAGCCAGTATAAAGCTTTGAGGAGGCTACTCGCGTCATGTTGTCACCTTGCCATGATCTTCCAACGATAAAACAAATTGCTGAAAGATTACATTACCAGGTTTAGATGCGAAGTCAACAACGTGGAGAACCCTTCAAATGAAAGTATCCTAACTGCGATCTCAGTTGGGTTTTGTAAAGATAGGAAGCTATATAAGAGCATCTACAAATCTCCAGTAAAAGAACTAGGCGAGTTCTATGAGCGAATTGCAAATGAGATCAAATGGAATGAGACCTTTAGCCCCAAGAAGTCTAACCATAAAGGTGAAATGGGCAGTTCCAACCAATCAAAGAAAAGAAATAATGATGGGAATATAAGCAAAGGTCAGAATAACGACTCAAACAATCAAGTTATTAAGAAGGCCATGAATGAGCTAAAAAAATGAGGTCAAGGTCGTCATGATAGCTACAACATCCTATTAGATACACATGATAGGATCTTTGCAACAGAGAGGACTTCAGGAAGCCCAATCCTATGAGGATACCCACTAACCTCAGAAATAAGAATAAGTTTTGTGTCTATCATAATAAGATCGGACACAACACTTCAGAATACTAGGAATTAAAGGATGCCATTGAAGATCTAATTAAGAGAGATCGCTTGAGAGATTATGTGGTACGATCAGTAAGCCCGCAACCACAACACCAATGACCTTAACTACTACAACACTAGGCACAATAACAGTTCCAACGAGCTTCCGAGTAATGACATAAACCCGTGATAAAGACCATTTTCATTATACATGGTGACTTCATATCGTAGGTATACCCAATAGGTCGCATGAACTTTATGTACGGTAATATGTGATTTAATCTTTAAAAGTCAATAAAAGCTCAAATTTCTAATTCTCCTTTACTCTGAATGATTGTTTTATTGATCTCTTTATTAAACACTAAATGAAAAGTGACATCTCCGTCAAGTTTCTATTTGACCAAAAGTTAAATAAGTCATGCTATATTAGTTAAGATTTCGACATACTGGATATAACTTCACAAATTTTATTAAAATGTTACACTGTTAGTTGAGGTTCGACCTACTAGACAGTTGGCCAAATGTTAAGCTATTAGCTGAGTTTCCAGCTTACTAGATAGTTGGCCAAATGTTACGTTATTAGCTAAGGTTCCGATCTACTAGATAGCTGGTCGCTGAGATTTCGACCTACTGGACAGCTTTCTAAATATTATGCTATGTTTTTAGGTTCTGACCTACTGGACATAACATAGCTCAGTTACTTATGCTATGTTATCGGGTTTCGTCCTATTGGGTATAGCTTAAAGCTATTCACGTAACTTGAAGTTATTCACGCTATGCTATCGGGTTTTCGACTTACTGAATATAGCTCAACTACTTACGTCATGTTATCGGGTTCCGACCTATTGTACATAACTTGAAGCTACTCACGCTATATTATTGTGTTTCGACCTACTAGATATAGCTCAGCTACTTACACTATTAGTTAGGGTTCCGACTTACTGGACAGCTGGCCAAATGTTATGTTGTTAGCTGAGGTTCCGACTTACTGGACAGGTGGCCAAATATTACGTTGTTAGCTGAGGTTCCAACCTACTAAACAGCTCACTAAATATTACACTATGTTATCGGGTTCCGACCAACTGGACATAGCTCAACTACTTGCGCTATGCTATCGGGTTCCAACTTATTGGATATAGCTCCCGAAACTTTAAACGTTATGTTATCGGGTTTTGACCTACTAGATATAGCTCGAAACTCATTACTTTATGTTTTCGGGTTCCGACCTACTGGACATACCTCGTAATAAATTTATTCTGTTTAGACGTCGATATTGGTACTTTAACACTTCTAAAGAGGGGAAGGGAGGGGAAAGGGGGTTTGATCGTGGTGTAGTAAAACAACAATAAAAGAAGTTTTGTTCCAGACCTCCCTTGCTTGGTTGCACTAGAAGATAGAATGGGCAATCGTTTCAGCTACATCATTACATCTTGAATAGCTTTAGGTATTGCTCACTTTCCTGCAAAATAAATTGACAAAAGAAGGGAGGACATTGGCACAGTCCCTTCAAACGAAAATCTTAACTTGTGGGGGTATATTGAGGCTTCAAAATCTTCGCCACCACTACTAAGCACTTTAGTTGTTAGAGGAGGAATTTGGGAACCCCACTTAAGTTGCTAGCTTATAGCCACTTTTGACAATGTAGTTTCCTTTTTGGTCAAAGTGTTAAATACTAAGAGTCCCTGATTGCAATAGTGCTTGCTTGGTTAAAAGTGCTTGATTGAATAAAGAGATGTTTTTAAAACCTAGACCCCCATGATTCTTTGGAGTGCATAGGAGTCTCCAGCTCATCCAACTAATTTTCCTACTCTTTTTATTTGAATCCCACCAAAATCTAGAGAATAAAGAGCCTTAGTCTTTATAAAAGGCTGATAAGAAGTTAAAAAAGACTTGTAGCATAAGTTAGGATGGCTTGTGCCACTACTTTGAGGAGGATTTCCTTGTCCTTGTTGAAAAATAAGTGGCTTTTCCAAGAGCGAAGTCTTCTCCAAGATTGCACATTAGCCTCTCCAACTTATAATGTTTATACACTGATCTCTCCACTCTACCAAATAATAATAAAATAAAGATAAATATCATTTTCGTTACTATATTTTGAGATAATGTCAAAGTTTTAACCATATTTCAAAACGTATCTAATCCTTCCAAAATTTGGAAAAACTATCAAATTTGTTAATCCCGTTAGTAACGGCCGTCAAATCGAACAGAAAGTAACGAAAGACAGTAGATTCTGCTCCTGTCTTCGATAACAACTTGTTTTGTTTTTGGACCCAAACATCTTCATCAGCCCATCGATAACAAAAAGATTCTAAAACAACCCTTCTGTCTGTCCGCGTTTTATCTCCGCAAGAATCGGGATTGAAGGGTGCAAGCAATGGCGCCTCGGGTGGTGACGGTGTCACAGGACGGGAGGGGAGATTTCAGGACGGTGCAGGAGGCCATTGACATGGTGCCTCTCGGCAACACTTGCAGGACCATCATCCGGGTGTCTCCTGGTGTTTACAGGCAGCCTCTCTACGTCCCCAAGACCAAGAACTTCATTACCCTCGCTGGAATCTCCCCTGAGAGCACCCTTATCACCTGGAACAACACCGCCACCAAGATCGAACACCACCAGGTCCGCTGCCAACTGGGTTCCTCACACACTATCCCAAATGGGCTTTTTCTTGTTTTGTATTTGTTTTCATGATGTTTTGCTTTTCTTTTTCAGGCTTCCAGGTTGATTGGTACCGGCACGTTTGGGTGTGGGAGTGTGATAGTGGAGGGAGAGGATTTCATTGCTGAGAATATCACTTTTGAAAACTCTTCGCCTGAGGTACCTTCCTTTACTCTCTTCAATCTTGTATTTATTTATTTATTCTTTCATTTTTTGTTGAGTTAGCTGAAAATGAGGTTGTGGGTATATTAGATTCGGGGGGTTTAGATTGGTGTCACGGTTTGGCGGTTTGAGTTCTCCGTTAAATGTGGAGACTTGTTGCTTGAAGTTGTAGATGGATTCCATTTTGTTTTTGTTTGTTTACGTATGTATTCTGGTTATTCGGGTGGTTGAGGTAGTTGCGAATGTTGGACGGCTAAACTTGTATGTAAAAATATTTGATTTGAGCATCTGGGGATTGTTTAAAGATCAGATACTGAATTGATTTGCTTTGGTTGATTGTTTTGTAAGTGCTTTTTTAAGTTGTAATGCAATGTTTTAACTCCCTCTGTTGTCGGTATGAGTCTCAATCAATCCATGTGTATCTTCTGTGTTTAGGGTTCTGGCCAAGCAGTTGCAACCAGAATAACAGCAGATCGATGCGCCTTCTACAATTGCAGGTTTCTGGGATGGCAGGTATGTTACTTGTGTGTCAAATTATGTTAATCTGTTGGATTTGTGATTATGATATGTTAAAGAAATGTCGAATTCTTAAACCAACTGTATTGATTCTTCAAACTTATCATAACAGACGATAGAATTAGTTCAAACAATAAGTTTGCTGGTGAATGAATGGAAACATTGTAAAAGAGAAGAGAAATTTGCGATTGGCATGCTCGTTCGTTATCATTAAAGAAACTTTTTGGCCGAGGACAATGCAACAATGGTGTCCTTCTTAAGCTATGTTGATTGACATTTTAAGGTTTTGATTGGAGCAACGATGTCAATTTGACACCAGTATATCCGATCAGACAAATATATAAGAATGGGCCTATTAATATTTTCATTGAGTCTTACAAAATTTTGATGGTTCCATCAAATGAATGAATTTAAATCTAAATCATGTTAGCTTTGAGTGAACAAACTTGTACTTCTACTAAAAGATTGCTGCTTGAATTTTCATGCAGGATACACTGTACTTGCATCATGGAAAACAGTACCTGAAAGATTGCTACATTGAAGGAAGCGTGGACTTCATTTTTGGGAATAGCACTGCTCTCTTTGAGCACTGTCATATCCATTGCAAATCCCAAGGTTTTATAACTGCACAAAGCAGGAAATCTTCTCAGGAGACAACTGGTTATGTGTTTTTGAGGTGTGCTCGATCGATAATTTATGCTTTTGCTTTCTCTATTTTTTCTTTTTAATCTATAGGCTAGTAATGTTCTTTACAACTTTTTTTATCTTGTTCTAACTTAATAGAGTTCATGATCATGACAGATATCTATCTCAACTAATTATTTTTTCTACAACACAGAAATCTGACATTTGGGCTGCTGATCTCTAATTATCATTTTTCATCTGGGCTCATTTTTTCACATTGCTAGTCAGAATAGAGATGGTTTACACTAGCTTGATGACCTAGGCTCGTTCTCTAAACCTCAAAACTTCTATTGTTTTTTTGAATACTATGATTGGGTGAGGAAGCGTGGACTTTCATTTAATGGGATTCTGATACTAGATTTTTCGAGTTCTAACTGAGGAACAATTGCTATGGTTATGAATCATGAGTTACATGAATAGATAAGTTATGTTTTGTAATGTTAAATTTCTAACATGATGGAAGAAGTGATCATTTTTTAAATTGCTACTCCATAATGGACTGAGTATATGAAAGTGATGTGTTTTTATAGTTCTCTCTTCTCGTCCAAGAATAACAAAACTCTCACACTACAATTTTTCCCAAGATGCTACACTGTTCATGATATAGAAATGAGACTGATCTTGATGAGTATCACCCGTGTAACGCATATCATAAACATGCTTGATTCAGGTGGACCCTTCTTGATGCCTATTTCTTGTTGTCTCGTAATTCATGTATTATCATTACAGGTTATCAACTATGCAAGATATCATAACATGAGCTCAATTCTTTTTAATTCTGGGGCAAAATATGTGGCCATGTCTGTTGTGTTCTTGGAAATGGTAAACACAATTACATCGTAAGGATCATGCCTGAAAAAATGTATTCAAGTTCTTTGATATTACCCTTGTTCCCTATATATATATATATATATATTGCTCCGCATAATCTTATTGCTTTTACTTCTTTCATGAACAGTTTTTCATATTGATGCAGATGTGTGATCACTGGCAATGGAGGAGGGAATTCATATATGTATCTTGGACGGCCATGGGGACCTTTCGGAAGGGTGGTCTTTGCATACACATATATGGATGCATGCATCAAACACGTAGGCTGGAATAACTGGGGCAAAGCTGAGAATGAGAGAAGTGCTTGCTTTTATGAGTACAGGTATCCTGTTTGTGCACAATTTTTTAACTGAGTTCAGGTAGCCTGTATTGGGATTTAAGAACTATTCTTCCAAAGAATGGGTTCAACTGCACCGTCCAGATCAAGTTTGTATGATGACTTGGTTATTATTAGATAATTAGAAATAGTATGCCGTTAAATTTTCATCCCCCGCCATTTTAATAGAATGAGTTTGGATTTTTCAATTGAAACTGCAGGTGTTTTGGGCCAGGTAGCTGCCCCGCAAAACGTGTGACCTGGTGTAGAGAACTGATAGATGAGGAAGCAGAACAGTTTCTCGCACATTCTTTTATTGACCCAGATCCTCAAAGGCCTTGGCTTGCTATGAGAATGGCCCTTAGGTTACCTTATTCTGCTGCTTAGACGTTATAACTGAAGATTCCGTCCCAGAAAATAGTCGGACGCTTTGCTGGTCATTGAAATCATAGGTGTGCAATAAATTAATGACTTGCAATGGCTATTTCAACTCTTGGCTTTAAGAGAGATGTGAGAGATGTTATGCAGTGTGCCTGTTTATATCAATTTTTCTGTGGGAGATTTGTTGATTTCTGAATCTTTCCACTTCTGCTACACAGAGTTGAGTGGAGCACTATGTGTCATGTATTTATTTGTATGCAATCGGAGAATTGTTATAGAAATACAACATTAAGTAATTAGGCTGCTACATATGGTTATAGAAAATAATCTTGAGTGCATATTTCTTTCGATTCACTTGAATTTCGATTTATTTTCGGACTTAAAGTTTACATATGATTATATTTCTTTCGTGTCACTTGAATTTCGATTTATTTTCGGACTCAAAGTTTACAGAAGATTATATATATGGAACTTCGAGTTCTAAGAGTCACATTCTATAAATTTTAAGGCTTTGTTCACACGTGAACTTTAGGTTCACAAATGAGCATCTTTCCACAACCCACCTACCTACACCTTTTTTTTTTTTTTTTTTTTCATAATTTCACATATTATATTTAGGAAGCTATTTATTTCATTTTTTCGAAACACTCTAAGTTACGATGTGATTGTATTTTGTATTTGGTAATTATATTCGGTAATTACATATTTGGATTTGATTGTAATTTAAAGCTTTTGATAATTTGACAAGGAAAAAAAAAAAGAAAGCTTTTGATAAATTAAGATGTTATCTATCGAGAGATGTTCATGTCTCTTGAGATGTTAAATCAAGAGATATGAACATCTCTCAATAGATAACATCTTTTGAGAGATCTTCAAATCTTCCTAATACTATCACGCAAGTATTTATATCCTCACACAATGAATATCTAAAACCGTCAATATCTATTCCATCTCAAATCATTTTTCATAAAATGATATAATGAAAAGACACAACAACATTGCAATGAATGTTTTCAACAACATTGTAGTGACTTCTATTACATAGTTTAAAATATCCGTGATTTTCGTGATATTTCCGTCGATATTTTCGTAAATCAAGGGTACCGATATCGATAGGGGGTGTAATCTCCTATTCGTCAAAATATCCTGAAAATATCTGCGATATTTCCGTAAAATATCTTTTCCGTGAGCTTGTAGTATAAATTTTACAAAATATCGAGGAAATTTTCGGAAATATCCGTAGAATATCCGTGAAATATCGATTAAATTTTCATAAAATAAAAATGAAATTTAAGCTTTTCAAATAAGAATTTGTTAAGCTTTTAATAATTTATTAAATAAATAAAAAGAATAATTGTAAAAAAGACTTATTTGATAAGGATAACTTCAAAAATAATATTTCTTATTTTATTGTTATAAAAAAAACATTGGGTGAACAAAAATGTCCTTAATAAAATGATAATAATTTGAATCACTGTTGGGATTCCCAACCTTAAAGTTGGGAATCCCAATCTCTATGTTGGGAGCCCCAACCTTTAAGTTGAGATTCCCAATCTTAATTTAACATCCAGGCTGGGAATCCCAACCCTAAAGTTGAGATTCCGAATGTGGATTTGAATCAAGATTAACACTCCCAACCTTAAAGTTGAGGAATGTAGATTTGAATCAAGATTAGCACTCCCAACCTTAAAGTTGAGATTCTCAACCTAAAAGTTGGGATGCCTAACCTGAAGGTTGAGAATATGAACTTGGATGTTTTATCAAGGTTGAGATTCTCTACTTCAAGGTTGAGATTTCCAACTTCGAAGTTGGGATGTAGGTTGGGATCTCAACTTCGAGGTTGGGATTCTCAACCAGATCGTTTGGTAGAAAAAGTGACCGACAAAAAATGATGGTTCAAGGGCATTTTCGTCTAAAAAAGGATATTGTGCAAAGATTTAAATAATTAAGGTTATATTTTAAATAGGTTATCAAAAATATATTAGTTTTCAACAAAATCTTAAATAAAATAAGTTTTCAACCCACGTGAATAATTTCATTTTCATCAGGAATCTCATTATTATATTTCATTTTGTAGTCAAGCTCAAACATCTCATAATTGTTATTCTATTTTAAAAACAAAAATTCTCAAGTCCTTGCTATTGATGGAATTCATAATGAAGACAACGGTGCCGATGATGGTGATAATAGTGATGATGATGATGACGACGACGACGACAATGATGACAATGGAGGAAATAATTATGCTTTTACTCAAAAAAAATGATACCGATACAGGTTTGTCATTGAGCCCATTTACTTGTGAAGAACAATACACTAATTGCACACAAGATGAAGACCATGAGTTTTGAGCTGCGGGTCTAAGCATAGGGGCTATTGATAAGGAATATACAAGAAGAATCCATCAAATGCAGTTAGGAATGTCATCATCCAATGAAGATAACATTTTAACTACTTTTGAATCTATGAGTTTAAGGTCTAGTGATGATGACCATAGAAATGATCCTTATACACAATTTCTTATCTATGGGCAGATGGTGGGAAGAAATCAATAAACTTATTCATGATATGTTCGTGATTATATTCAAAATCATTCAAATTATATGTCATAGTATTAGTATTGTATAAATCTAGATGCTAGCTATACCATCTATGAACCACCTAGGACTTCATTTTGGTATTAAAATTTGCATGATTTATGTGATGCAAATTAATTGAAAAGTTTTAATGGAAGCTTTTTATATTTTCATATATCTCATCTATATATTATATCCATATTTATACATTTTAGTTGTTACTTTTTAGATAGAATATGATTTTTTTTTAAAAAAATATAATATGATTTTTGGTTGTAGAAATGATTATTTTAACATTACCAAAAGTTTCATTAAAAAATATTATATTTTTAACTAAATTTTCGTACTTTCCGTAAATTTTACGTAAATTTCCGTCGATATCGATATTTTTGTCAACATTTTTTCTGAATCGTAGCATCGATATTTCCGTCAATATCGATATTTTTAACATTGCTTCTATAGTACTTACCTCTTCAATGAAGACGTCCAAGAGTTTTGCCAAGATTTGGGATGAACTCTTTGAGAGAGATTCAGATAGTGTTATCAATATCATAAGAGAGAAAATCATAAGAGAGAAAAGACAGTGAAATAAAAGAGAAAGCAATAAAACAAAATTGCTAATTTGAGCTCACTAAGGTTTTTTTTTTTCTTTTTTTAAAAGTATACTTATTTAGATGACATTAAAACTCAAACTATTAATTGAATGATAATATCACGAAATCAAGTGGGAATAGTGATAAAAGTCACCAATTTCACTAAAAAAATAAATAATAATTCAAATAATACAGATGTAAATCATCATGATTCTAAATGATTAATTGCATGGTTTATTTTTACTTACTATTAAACTAAAGACATTAACAGAATGTTATAACATAAAAACAAAATATCATATTTCAATGTCTATGTATACATGTAATTTGGATCATAATTTATCGGAACCATTGAACTTTTAGTGTTAATTAATTTCAAGTTTTAGCAGTTCTAGATTTAATTTAGGGGTATTCAATTTAAAATTTTATTGAAATTTGAATGATTTTAAAATTTTGAGTATTTTCAATTAAAATTTTTGGAGAGTACATCAAAAGTTAGATGTATTCAATTTAGATTTATATGAAATCTACTGAAATTCATATAGATTTAGGTGCATTTAAATCAAATTTGTTTGCATTCTGTTGAAATTTATATCAATTCAAATATATTCAATTCAGACTTTTAAAAAATCAAAACAAATTTATGTGTATTCAAAAAGTTATTAACTTTGTAGATATTATATAAGTTATAGAATTTAATGGATTTTGATGAATTTGAAAATAAAATTTGTGAATAAAAAAGTTTATCATAAATTTTGCTCTATTCCCAACGGTTTAATTGGACTTCATAAAAAAATTCCAATAATCTATATGACATTTTTAGCGTCCGTGAATTTCATCAAAATTTATTATTTAAAATACTTAAATAAATTTTTGATTGAATACACACTCCTTAGCGATTTAAAACTTTGGAGTTTAAATAATTTGAAAATCTATAATTTATTATTTTAATTAATTTAAGAATATAAAACTTCTCATTCTACTTAAATTAAGAGGGTAGAACTTCTAGTTCTAATTCATACAAACTTCAGGTTACTATAAAAAAAGGTAGAAGATAACAAAAATAAAGATATATAACATATGTTCAACGAGTTAACTTGCTTTCGGATGTACAAGTTCCACAACAATGACAATCCCTTCATAACATACACATAAAATTATTTGAATAAGATAATCTAAAAAACAAGTCATACGAATGAAATCCCCATAATAAGAAAATTCAATTCCATTGATTTAATTAATTATTAATGATTGAATAATTATCTAAAGATAACACATAATAGGGTTTATATTATGAAAATAATATATATTTACATATATATATTAGGAAAATTTCAATTTTGTCTTTATGTTTTGAAAACCCTTCACTTTTTTAAAAGCAAATTAATTTATGGACTCATCAACTTTAAATTTTAAGGAAATTCATTAGTTTCATCTATCAAATAAAATTTTATTCTTGGTTTTTGCCTTGTAATAGTCTAACCTTTAGATACTGATTTAAGTATAACTTTTTCTAAAAAACTCTCACTCACGAACCATTAGCGACTATGAAAACTAGATATCTGTCACTTTAATTTGATAGATTATGATCCACATAACTCGAATTGAAGATTCCTTACGATCTCACACTAGAGAATCTATTTTTTCATTCAAAAATCTACCGTTTCAACTCATTTCTTCTTGAAACCTAAATTATAACACAAAAATATAAAACACTATAAAAACGCTAATTTCACAAGAAAATAAAATATGAATAATTATAGACTTAATAATTATCCCCTCTTAATGCGTTTATTCTTGGTTAACACCTACGAAATGTTTTTACCTTGCTTTTTACCCCTGTTAGGTTGAAACAACGGCTGATTGACATCATGAACAAAAATGATGTATTTTCTAAAACTTTAAGAATACCAGGTCTATAAACCAATTCGCTTTAAAAAAGTGAAGATTTTCCAAAACATAAGAATAGAAATTGAATTTCCACTGATATATTCCATACCACACGTACTTATGTACCTAAGGCCTAATTTGTTTGTTTTGTCGAATTGGATCGGGATTGACATAATTTCAGTCAAATTCTATGTTTGGAAGAGGCATGGGTTTGGAAAAATCCAAACTCATCTCTAAATTAGTCAGTGGGACTAATGAAACTCATGTTGAAGCATGGGTTAAATTAGTCCCACAGTGTGGGACGGTTATAATAAAATAAAAAAAAAATTCCTCACATTCTGCTATTCTATCACCATCTTTCGATGTTGTTTACATCCTCAACAGAGCGACATTTGCCACCGGTGCCTCCATCACAATCTTTAAACTGTTGATGGCCTTCTCATCTGCCATGACTACATCGTCCTACCTTTGCCTTTGCTGCCGTGATATCTCCATGATCGATGGCGTCACTATGCTCTATTGGATCTTTGCCAATGTTGTAGAGCTTTTTGTCCTCCAGATCTTCACCCAAAAGAAGAGAGAAGTGAACCGCGACAGTGAACTAAGGAGAGTGAAGTGAGAATGAGAATAGAGGTGAACCACGACCAGATGATGTGTTGAAGATGGAAATGGAAAAGAAGAAGAGAGAAGTTGTGGTGGTAGAGTAGATGAGATGTTGAAGATAAAATGCTCTAGTCAAACTTCAACTTCAATGAATTATTTATATTGAAATATTAAATTTAATTATTTTAAAATCAAATATAAAATATAGTTTTTCTTATTCAATCTCATACTATACTAACTACATCTGGTGCTATTTTTAATATGATATGTTGCTTCAATATTGTTTAAAAACTAGGCCGAGTTGGTCGATTTTTCGTCGAGAAATCGTCGCTCAACTAGTTTCTAATTCGAGAACCCCCAAATTTGGGGTTCAACTCGATTTTTGTCCAAAATGCTAACTCGGCCAAGCTGGGCATGAATTGGCTTATTCGGCTTTTTTTTTTTTCAATTTTTTTTTGCCAAAACGAGCACTAAAACTACACCAGTTTGGCGTCATGTATAAAATAGGTTAGAGGCGCTCATTTCTTCTCCAAGTTCTACTTCTGCCGATTTGCACTTTTGCTTCTGCTCTGTTCTGGTTTTGCTATTGCCTATTGGTGCACGACTTTTGCTGTCGTTGTCTTCTCGTCCTCGTCCATCGCTTCGTGCATCACAGTTGCCATCTTTGTCACCGTCTCCATTCGGACCATCTATGACCATGAGTTAGTATTATTATTATTATTATTTTGCTTTCACCACTCTTTTTTGTTTTTAACATATATTTGTTTAGGGTTGGATGATGAATTGATGATTGATTAATTATACAAACTATATTTGTTTAGGGTTTTATATATTTTTTTATGTTGATGGAAACATGAGATTGCAAACATATTCTTATGTTATGTGTTTCAATTCATCTTATGATATTGTGTTCTATACTATTTGCTTTGTAACAGACGTTAGACATATTGATATATTTATTCAACAGCTGGTTTACATAAGATTATATGTTATAACAGATTTTGCACATTTGTTACATTGATGGAAAAATATACTCTTTAGTTATATTTGTTTAGTTTTTTTTTTTTTTTTTTGTTTTGTTTAGGTGTTAGTATGTTATTTTCAGATAAATTTGCTTGATAATTAATATTTGTTGTATAAAAGTTTCCATGCTCAAACATTTGCTTGATGATTAGGTTGTTTTATGTTCATCAATTGTGGATAATGAATTTTTGAGAGCTTCCATTATCCCATCTCTCAAATGGAATTCAGGTGATGTTGGATGAGATTATAGGAAGTTGGTTGATCCAAACATTATAGAAAGAATGCAGTGCATATTGTGTGAGAAGATTATGTCTTGAGAGATATATAGATTGAAAGAACATGTGGCTCATATCCGGAAATATGACTAAATGTCCAAAGGCAAAACTAGAGGATACAAATAGATGTAGGAATGCACTTATGGAGTCAAAAAATAAAAAGAGAAATGAGTTGATTGAGGAGAAATTGAAGAGAGGAGAAGTAAATATCAACGAATCAGAGGAGATGAAAGAAGTAGAGGTAGGAGGGGTAAAGAAAGAGTCTTATCATCTTGGCTTAATAGACAAGTTTACAAGACTCATTAATACGAAGTTATCAATAAATTTAAGAAAGTCAATGCGACAACAAAATATTAATGAAGCACTTTTTAAAGAGAGACTCAATCATGTGCATAATTGGGTAATAATTTGGATGTTTAATAGAGCCGTCCCATGACATGTTGTTATGAATGATGATTTCATGTATGCTTGTGAGGCAATTGCTCAGTTTGGGCCTGGTTATAGGCCTTCAAATTATTATGAAATCGGGGGAGCGATATTTGCCAAATAAGGTAAAAGAAACCAAGTTATTGTTGAAAATTTAAGAAGAAGAGTGAGCTAAAAATGGATGCTCAGTTATGATGAATGCTTGGATGGACAGGAAAATGAGGAGCATAATGAATTTGTATGTGAATTACAAGTATAAATTTTATATAATTTATCTACTGTACAATATTAGTTGCATGTTATATTATTTAATTTATGTTTGATTAATATTTGATCATTGCATGTTAGGAACCGTTTTCCTTTCTTCCAATAAGTGTTTTGATGTGGCACACACTGCGGAACGCATTTTCAAATATATGAATGCATGCATTGAATAAGTCGGCCCTGCAAATGTTGTTCAAGTAGTAACCAATAATGCTAACAATAATATGGCTGCTGCTAAATTTCGAAGGAGAAGAGGTCAAACATATTTTGGACCTCATGTGTTGCTCACACCATCAACCTCATGCTTGAAAGTATTGACAAGCTTCCAAGGTTCAGCAAGTATATTGAGCAAGCAAAGCAGTTAACAATCTTCATTTATGCTCATCACAAGACTTTAGGAATGATAAGGTCTTTTACAAAAAAAGAAGGATATAGTGAGGTCAGGAAAGATTAGATTTGCATTTGCTTTCCTTACTTTGTAAAGCTTGATGGACAAAAGAAAATGCTTTGAAGACAATGTTTAGTGGTGAGGAATGAGAGAAGTGCAAATACTCAAAAAGTAAAAAAGGGACATTGGCGTACAAAATTGTTATGGGTTTGGCGTTTTGGAATGATGTAACATGTTGTTTAAATGTTTTTGCACATTTGATTAAAGTGTTGAGATTAGTAGATGAGAATCGAAAGTCATCAATGTCTTGTTTATATGGAGAACTAAGAAGGGCTAAACAAGAGATTAAAAAGGCATTAAACAACATGGAGAATAATTATTAGCCAATTATTGAAAAAACTGATGAAAAAAAATGAAAGATCGGCTAGATTCCCCATTGCATAAGGTGATATTTCTATTAAACCCCTAATATCACTACAGGGATTCAAGCATTTCCAATTAAACTGAGTTGTTAAATAGTTTTATGGAGTGTGTGGAGGATTTTTCATCATGGTGATATAATCTCTCAAGATGTAATTATCATGATTGAATAACTATTGTATCAGATGAAGGAAGGTCTTTTTAGGAGACCGTTGACCATTAAAAGATGTGACAACAATTCTAAGGATCTAGGTAAAAAATCAAACATTCTAATTCATATAAATTATTTTTAGTTGTTTAACTTATTTACTAATTCCTATTATAGATTATACTTTTGACATTGTATTTATGAAAATATATCTTCTAAGAACTAGTTTTACATTTGATTATGTTTTATGATATAGTTACTTGGTGAAACATGTTTGGAAGCCACACATCTAACATGCTTAAAATGGCAAAATAGATTTTTTCATTGACAACTAGTTCATCGAGATGTGAAAGAAATTGGAGTAATTTTTAATGGATAAGTGCAAATGTGCAATATCCATAACTTATTTTTAATGTTTTAAATTTTATTTATTTACTAATTTATTCAATTTTAATTTTTATATTTTATGAAGATACGTTTGAAGAAAATGAATAGATTGAATACAGATCGATTGAATAATCTAGTTTTTGTTAATTTCAATTCATAGGTGTCAAGCAAAATGAACGAACAAGTTGAGAAGAATGTTAATATGCTACTAGCAGCTAATGTTGATGCACAAGGATGGCTTGTTCCAAGGGGTGATGATAATGATGAAATAGGGGTCGATTTGGAGTGACCGAGGCAACTTGATGAAGATGATTTTGATTTTAGAGAGGAGGAAAAGAAGAAGGAGGAGAGGGGGGAGGAGAATATTGATGTAAAGTTTAAGTCCGACAATAAACAAGTTATGAAAGACGTTATGGAGATGATGAAGATTGGTTGCGTCTTCCTTTTCGCCTTTAAGATTTTTAGGGCCTTAAGTCCTTCACATATTTTCATGACTGGACTTCTTGCTATGTTATTATTTACATAATATATATGATATTGGTTGTGTACTTCTGTTTGAGAATGAAAGAAGGATGAGACGCTTTAAATAGTTTAGATGTAATAGATTTTCGAAGTGTTGTTATTTTTGTATATTACGGGTGGAATTGTTGAAAAATAGTAATTATGTTGTTAAAATTTTTAAAGTTGTAATTATGTAATTGTGCTAAAATAACTTTGAAGGTTACATGAGATAGATGTTAAAAGTTTTTGTAGTGATATGATTATATCTTAATCCTATAAAATATTTTTAATTTTATTTTTTACTAATTTGACCTGATTTGATCGTGGGTCAACAGTTTGATCATTAACTGATGATCAAACCAAGTGCTCATCGAGTACTCTTCGAATTATCAAGTATTTCCTGCTTGTTGTCTCGCTGATTGATTTAGGAGTAACGAGTTTTGAAAGGTCTGAAGACATCACGGTAGTATTCAATTCAAACATATCCAATTAAATTGTTTAAAAATAATTCAACGGACCAAAGGAGATTGCGGGGTGAAATGCATAGACGCATTGTGCTGGTGTCTCACAGTCCACGTCTGCCATTTAAAATGGTCTGGTGTGACAGAGACTAAAATGAAATATGAAAATATGAAAATGAATAATAATTTTTGTAATTGTTTTCGATTATTCTCCAGATCCACATCCAACTTGTTCAGCCAACACACACACACACACTGTCAATTGATCTCTTCATTTCTCGATTCGTCAAAATTGAACTCTCAATTCATCGAATTGTTTTGTTGATGATTCTTCTTCTTCTGTCCCTCTAACGAAGAAATGGAACCACAGACCACGACGTCGTCGTCGTCGACGCTGACGAAGACGGTCTCCGATGCGGGGATCCAGAGCCTCTCGTCGATTCTCAACAATCCTAACGTGGCCTCCGATGCCTCCTGGGTCACCTGGTGGCCTTCCTCCTCCTACGCCCCTCAAATCTCTCCTCCCGAATTCGCTCCTCTCTCCAAAACCTCTTCCTCCTCTTCCGTCTCCCGATCCGACTTCTCGTCCTACCTCTCCTCCATCTCAGACCCCTACTCTCGCTTCGAAGACATCCGCCACCACTCCTCCTCCACCGACCAGCTTCTCGATTTCGACTCCTCCGCCGGCGGACAAGGCGAGGCTCTGGTCGCCTGCCTCCGCGAGGTCCCCGCTCTCTACTTCAAGGAGGACTTCTCCCTCTCCGAAGGCGCCACCTTCCGCGCCGCCTGTCCTTTCTCTAACGTCTCCGAGAACGTCGTCCTCCAGGAGAAGCTTTCGCAGTACCTCGACGTCGTGGAGGTGCATTTGGTCAAGGAGATCTCCCTCCGCTCCAACTCCTTCTTCGAGGCCCAGGGCCAGTTGCAGGACTTGAATCTCAAGATCGTCGAGGGTTGCAGTCGTATACGCCACCTTAAGGAGACTATTAGCCTCCTCGATGCCGATTTGGTCGACTCCGCTAGAAAAATTCAGGATTTGAATGCTGTTAGGACTAATCTGTTGGCTCTACAAGACAAATTGAGGCTTCTTTTGAATGTCAACCAGGCTTTATCTGCTCTTAAGTTGGTAAATTCGCTTTCTTTTTAAACTTTTATTCGTAGACATTCAAATTAATTTTATTAGAATTGCAAACAATATTAGAATTGATGTTGGAAAATTAGTTGGTTTTTATGTTTCTGTGTGTTACACAGCTTGTTGCGTCTGGGGATTGTGCTGGTGCTTTGGATGTGACGGATGACTTGCAGCATTTGTTGGTATGTTTTTGTCCGACTGATGAAGTTGTGCTTTAATGTTGTTTACATGTTGTTTGCATTTTGCTTACTGTTTTTTCTGTGTTTGATAGGATGGAGATGAGCTTTCCGGATTACATTGCTTTCGTCATCTTCGAGAGCATGTTACAGCTTCGATAGATTCCATTAACAGGTACAATATCTATAATCTTTGCTGAAATTAATCTGTGGTCACTATGGACATCTCTTCTCTTTTTTTTTTTCCCGTAATTGATATTATTTATCTTGTAGCTTGTTAATTAAAGTGGGGAAAAAGGAATAAAAAATCTGTGACATAATCTGTATTTGCTTGTGCTTTTGCTCCCTTAAGCTAGAGTAGTGCCTTTTCTTTGTTTTTCAACTGGGCTGCTGTTGAACTTTGTTTCTGGAATTAGGGTAGCTGGTTGACATGATCCATGTCGGGCTGAGCTGCTTCTGAGTTGTCTAATCAACTAGTAAAGAAGTGATTCCAATGCAGGATTATTCTATCCTAGCAAGGGGTGAAGTGAAGGACACTTTTTTCTTTTCTATTTTGGGTGTCTTCTTGTGTGATTTCTCTAATGGAATATAAATATTCACCTCTCAACTTAGAATTTAGATCTGTGAATGAAATTTGGTGATGGATCAGTGGTTAATCATTGACCTCTGCCACTAGAAATGGTGGTGGATGGTGAAGTTGGTATCGTCGAGATGTTCTTTTGGAAGTGCTACTAGAAAATGGTAATAACTATTAAATTGGTGCCTTATGTACACATGTAATTTCATTTTAGACAAAAGCAAAATTATGACTTGGCATTTGTGTGGAGCTTTTTATTTTTACCTTGTGTTTAATACTCCTTTTAGTCGAAGGAGTTGGAAATTTAGAAGGAGAGAGATGAGGAAAATGGAAAGTGACTCTGCCTTAAATGTAGCATGTAATTAACCATAGATCTGTTTTTCTTTTAATTTTTAATTTTTATTTATTATAAACAAAGATAAAAATTGACATTTTCAAATATATTATAATTTTCTGTATCACAATTTTATATTTAAAGAATTTGATAAGCATGTGGTAAAGTGTTTAGCAGTCACAATCATGGTTGACATAGTTCAAAGGTTGCATCATATAGTATTTATTGTTATGAGAGTTTGTTGTCATCTACAAATTTGGAAACCTTTTTCTTCCATTGCTTGCTGGGTGGGTAGGTTTGGATAAATCTTGATTTACATATTTTTTTTTAAGGACGGAAATATTTTAGGATTACAAATTTGAAGTATGTTTTAATGTTGAAGGCAATGGTGGTTGAACTTCAAGAACTCAACATATAAAACTTAAAGGATGTTGAAATTTAACTTCGACAAAAACCAATAGTTGCCATCTTTAGAATCTCTGCATAAGTTGTGCAATATAATTTAATGAAACACAGGTGTTTTTGGTACATTGCTTGTTTTCTTAGCTTATCAGTCCTGTTCTGTTTGCGACTACAGTTTTGTCTTTCATCATATCTTTGATTTCCATAATACTCATCCTTGTTTTGGCCATTCTTCTATTTTTAAACAAATAATAGAATTGTTTATATTTTTTGTTTACTTATTAAATTTATTTATGTAGCATTCTTTCAGCAGAGTTTATGCGTGCTGCAATACAAGATGCTGGGGATTCAGATGCAATTATTTTATCGAAAGCAAAAGCAAGAACATCCTTTTCTTTAAATGGAAAATATGATAAAGTAAGCTTAATTTAAGATGTTCTCAGTTGAGACTGAGGTTCTTGTTTATTCTTATTATCCCCACGACCCCTCCCCGCCCCACGCCCCAACCCCCACTCTTTTTTTTTTTTTTTCTGAGTTTTACTTTATTATATGAAATGCAGTCCCCATAAGGAAAATTAATATCATGTCATTTCAAAACCGAGGACTGGTAGTAGCAATTGGAGCCATTTTTTACATATTTCCCAAATCCATAAAATGAGCTTTTTGTTGCAGATAGTTGGGCATTTTGGTTGCTCTCCATTAGAGTTTAATTTTGAAATGATAGATTCTGGGAGCCTTTTGTTCATGGATACATACTACACAGTCGTCAAATTAGAGTACCTTACTTTATACTTATAGCTTTAATTTGCTTGTCTCTAGATTGGAAAGTATAATTTAGAATACCCCAAAAACCCTTATAGAATACACAATATATTGTAATAATGCAGGATTTGGATAACTCATTGCTGGTTGGATATATAGTCAATAATACATCAAAGCACCAATGTTTTAAAAGGCGAAAGGCGAGGCGAGGCGGTAGGGCCTCCACGAGGCGAGGCGATAGCCTCGAGGCGATCGAGGCTATAGCCTCGACGCCAAATAAAAAAAAATCAAAAAAATTATAAAAAAAAAGCCTAATATATAAAATTATTTATAACATTTTAAAATATTGTGAAAAGCAATATTAAAACCACAAATATCAAACAAAATAAAACCAAGTAACCAACAGAATAGGTAGGAATCATCCATAACATCATAAATGAAAAACAACATTTATTTTATCTTGAACTTTCAGGGTAACTTTCACATAGGATAGCATTCCTATGAGTTCCTGCAAGATGCTCTTTGAATCTATACACTGCCCTTCGATTATTTTGTCACAAAAAATGGAGCGAACATACTCGTGCACCTACAGTTCACCAAATTCAACCTCAACCCCATGCTTTCAAGCCGGATCTTTCTGGTTCGACATCCCACACAAAATCTACAACAATATCATATACAAACACCAATTAAACTTAAACAAAAACTAAGATTGAAACCAATAAATACTTGCATCAATATATACAACCACAAACAATATTTCACACATAAACCAGCCGCATAAATGTGCTAAAATAAGCATAAACCAGCAGCATACATACTGGATATAGACAGCATAACACAATCTAAAATAAGCATAAACCAGCAGTGTTAAGGTGAAAAAATAAGCATAAACCAGCAGCGTACATGCATGTCGAAAAAGCAAATTGAAAAAATACAAACAATATATACAAACAGACGTGCTAAAGTAGAAAGAGGCAGTGTTAAGGAAAGGAGAAAGGAGACAAACAAACGTGCTCTCTGTCCCGAAGCACAAGCAATATATACAACCACAAACAATATCAAAAATCCAAACCATAACCCATTGTTTAACAAGTTAAAAGCTGAAATAATTGAAAAACTTACATGACAGTTGGATTTCAGACCTCAGCGAGCTGCAGATGGAGGAGACGAGCTGATTTCAGAGAGTTGAGTGATGAAGATGAACTGTAGATGCCGATTTCAGA
This sequence comes from Dimocarpus longan, assembly GCA_022984855.1. Lineage (NCBI taxonomy): Eukaryota > Viridiplantae > Streptophyta > Magnoliopsida > Sapindales > Sapindaceae > Dimocarpus > Dimocarpus longan. The sequence goes on from CM041026.1 coordinate 5,926,803, forward strand.
GACTTGAGTGATGGAGAGTGCTTGGAGACTTGAGGATTTGAGAGATTTTAAGAGAGAATGAAAGAAAATGGTGAGAGAACATGAAAAATGGGTGCCGACAGAGCTGAAAGGTGGGTGTCAGTAGTCATTAGGTTTTCCAAACAAAAACAAAACACGTGAAATGTCCCTTTTACCCTTAAAAAAAAAATTGGCCCGCCTCAGTGCGCCTCAAGGCTAAGGCACACTGAGGCGACCGCCTCAGCCTCCAAAGGCGGGGTTTTTTCACTGCCCCGCCTTTGGAGGGCGCCTCGAGGCGCTTTCAGCAGCAAGGCGACGAGGCGCCGCCTCGCCTCGCCTTTTAAAACTATGCAAAGCACACAACCAGAAATTGACAAAGGAAAGGTTGAAACACTTAACGATCTCTCGTATGATGGTTCTCGGTGTATTGTATTAGCTAAAAGGGAACAACTAGCCACTGATATAGCCCATTATTAATTTTGAAGGCAGTTTTCTTCATCACAATTATTTTGAAAAGATGATAGATCATAGATGTAAATATCATATCTAGCATATTATCTTGTTATTTTGTTGATGGTGTGCAATTGCCTGGTGATGCATATCAACTCCCATTGCCCATTGCTGTTTTTTGTTGGTGTCATTAAAGCAATTATGGCTCAAGGTTTATCTTATTATCCATTTTTCCAGGGCTTATCTTCTGGTTTGTTTAACTTAGTGGGCTATATATGTGGGCTTAATGCAATAGGCTGGTGATTAGGTCATCTTATGCTTGACATCTTTGATAGGTTGCAATATGTTAGGCTAGTATATATGTGTGTGTGTGTGTGTGTGTATTATTTAGTGACTACTTATAATTCTTCAGAGAAGTCCAAAAGCTGTTTCTGGTGTCATTTCCGGTCAATCAAAGCCTGTTTTCTGCTTGGCATCTTTGATAGGTTGCAATATGTTTGGCTAGCATATATATATAAATATATGTCCATATGTATGCATGTATGTATGTATGTATAGATATATAAAATATTTAGTGACCACTTATTATTCTTTGGAGAAGTCTAAAAGCTATTTCTGGTGTCATTTCTGGCCTATCAAAGCATTTTCTCCATCTGTCCTAGCTATGAAAGTATTTTGAGATGATGTCCTTTGGTCATTGATGCCAGAAATACAACTCTCATATAAAAATTTATACTAATTTGTTGAGCATTATATCCTGACTTTGTGTATGCAATATGAGCAGTCAATTGTGTCCAGTTTTAGTTTCCAATAATGACAATAATAATAATTGTGTCTAGGTTTTTGTCGTCTGTCATGTCTTAAGAGTGCTTCTTTATTGTCCGTCTTTGATATATTTTAAATGACTACTATAATCAAATTGTTTTTGTTATTATGGACCTTTAAGATTCAGTTTGATGATGTAACTTGTGAACTGATTACTTGGTTTAATTTGTTACCAGGTTGTAGTGGATGAGGAAGAAACATCTAGTTTTCGAGATCTCTTTCTTCCTCTCATCATTGGGCTGCTCAGAACAGTAAGTAATTTTCTGATACTATTTTGTGTGTTATTATTCATTTCCATTGTTTTGAATTATGAAATTCAATCAGCTTGACTGGGTCAATTGATCTTATAATACTTCCATTTTCTACTGTAAAATTATGGAGTTGGCCCCTGGGCTTAGTAAATGTCTAACAAAATAATGGCTGTTGACAGGGGAAGCTTCCCTCTGTTTTGAGGATGTATCGTGATGCACTTACTGCTGATATGAAAACTGCTATTAAGACTGCAGTTGCAGAGCTGCTTCCTGTGCTTGTTGCTCGACCTCTTGAGTCAGATTTCACACCTGGAGAGCGGACAGTGGATCCAGATGGTGAGATTTTAATAATATTGTACTGTGTAATTCTGCTTCTTTGCATAGAATGTGTCTGTTACTTATGTATCTGTCTTTTTAATGCTAATGTGGTGACTCAGGTGTTGGATCGTCACTTGCTAGCAAGTTGCGGAGCCTGTCATCTGAAAGCTTTGTTCAGCTTTTGAGTGCTATTTTCATGATTGTTCAGGTAAAGTATACTTTACTGTCCGCTTATGTCTGGAGCTTTTAATAGTTTTTGGATGATATAAAGGGCATGTGTTATGTATATTTGTTATATGTGATCAGAAACAATTTTGTTGTCCGGCATACATGTGCAGAATGCTGGATCAATTGGTGACTAAGATTAACTCCAAAAGATTTGAGCTACAGTGCCTGCCAAAATATTATGTATTTGAGCTACAATGTTTACCAAAATATTAGTTATTTGAATCACATAAGTTGCAATTCCTATTGTATAATAAAAAATATAAATAAATAAAGATGAAAACTTTCTTGTGAGTTGATAACGGGTATGAGCATTTTATGGGCATGTTCAATTGAATAATTCAAGACTAAAACCTTCTTCTTGTGTTTCGATTTTGGATATTTAGGATACACAAGTTTCTAGGAGTATCTAAGATGGGGTGGTTTTCTTGTGAAAATGCTAACTTATTCTACTCATTGAGTCAATTATGGCCCGGGAACAGGGGAAAGGAGTTGGATGCATCTCTTGAGAAGGTGCTTCATTATAAAGGGACTGGGGAAAGAGTTGAGTTGGTGCTAATTTGGAACTTTTATTCCCTCCAAGATTGATGAGAAATCGCATCTCTTTCTGAATAATTCTTATTCTTGCATCTTTAATTTGGTGGGTGTGTGGAAGGGGGCTTGAGTTTTCTTGTTGCAATGTGAGTCTATGGACTATAACTAAAATTATATTAACAGAAAAAGAAGATACAAGGAAAAGTGAACCAGCTGTTTATGAAGCAAAAAGAAAAACAAGACTTGGAGTTAGACAAATACAATTTAAGGCACTAACTGGACCTAACAAAAATGGTCATCCGAAAACACTTGGAATTCAGTTACAGTCTAATTATAGGTTCAGCTTTAATTATGATTGGTGGTTGGTTGTTAACATACTCATTTACTTCCTAATATGAATGTCTAAGGTTTCTTGATGAATTAATATTTAAAAAAGATGTAATATGAATTCTTTTCTCTTAGTGAATGCAGGCACATTTAATGCGGGCTGCTGATGTGAAAAAGGCCATCGAGTGGATTATGTGCAACCTTGATGATAATTATGCTGCTGATTCTGTTGCTGCTGCAATTATACTTGGTGCTGCAGCTGCAGAAACAGCTCAAGAGAATAATGGTCAAGGTGGTTCAGTTCTGCCATATTCACCTCTTAGAAGTGCCACCAAAGTTTCTTTAGTTCAGGCAAAAGCAGGTGATGCCGCAAGCCCCACAAATATGTCAAGAAACTTTAGGTAAAGTCTTGTCCCTTTTTTTTAGTTCTGTAATTGTTATTATGATTATGTTCATATCTACCTTTTTTTTCTTCTTTTAGTCTTGTTTTTTTGGTTAATCTCACATATGTGCTTATGATGTCTGTACTTACTGAGTTCTTATGTAGGATCTCCTATAATTTAGTTTTCTTATTTACTCAGTATTTACAGAGAGTACTAATGTATCGCCAATGTTTTGTTGTCATATTGACATCAGATTTTGAGGTTTTTATGGAAACTTTATGTTTTATAGCTCATAAAGTAAAGGAAAAAGTAAAGATTAGTATAATCTACTTCTTTCATTGGAGTGATTATTAATAATATGATTATGTTGGATAAGATATTTGTTACCTACTTCAATTGGTAAAAGCTGAACAAGTTCCATTGGCAGTTGTTACCTATATGCTTGTTTAAAGAAGGTTAACATTACTTGGACAGGCATGGAGGTGGAATATGGCGTGTCAATTTGTGTTTGCTAACTTTTTATGTGGTTTGAGTTCTTTGGAGATAAGAATGAGTAGATTCAGTATGGTAATTAGTCTGATGGTGGAAGATGATCCTTTCTTCTTAGGATTCCATTTATAGCTTCCTTTTTTTATTTTGTTAGGAAACAAAATTTTATTGCAAAAGAAAGAAAGAACAAAAGAGCCCTATCGAAAAATAATTAATCGGAGCAATACAGCTCTAAACAAGAGTGAACAAGCAGTCCGCCTAGACCGACAAATCCACCTTGGGTAACAAAACAAGGCCTACAAAACAAAAGGAAACTCAAAATGGAACAAATTATCTGACAACACCTTCCCAGTTAAAGTGAATTAAGAAAAATGTATATTCCCTAAATTTGTTAGACACTGGAGTCCATAACAAAGTAGCAAACTTAGAGGAAACCCGGTGGGAACTGTTGATTGGCAAATGGCAATATTGTGAAAAATCTTTTTTTTTTTTTTTTTTTTTGTTTGGGGGGGTGGGGGAGGTAGGGGGGTTGGGCGCGGGGGCGGAGTGGGGGGGTAGGGGAGGTGTGGGGATTGACAATTTGATATATTGGTTTGTCACTTTGTGCAGTAAGTTAGGGTCGTTCCACTAAATAGTAGTGATAGTTGTTGAGTCATGACTTTTATCATCTTAGTATTGTATTGTCTAAAAGTGCATTTTAAATGATTTTTCGTTGGCTTAGTTAATAGTTAACTATGTTATTGCAATCCATTACTGCTTCGTATTGTACATGCAACCTTGCTGAACAGGCCATCAGTTTTTCATCTTTCTAATGACAGCTGTTTGATCTTTTTAGTAAAGCATCATGTGATGTGACACGGTGTCTGTAGGGAATTCTGATCCTACTCCTCTCATTGTTGTTCATGTTGCTTCTCTGAATCCTATAAGTCTATGTTTATTGATATTATAATTGTGGATATTACATCATGCCATTGACAGAGCTGATGTATTGAGAGAAAACACAGAAGCTGTCTTTGCTGCATGTGATGCTGCTCATGGAAGATGGGCAAAACTCCTTGGGGTCCGTGTACTACTGCATCCTAGGTTACGATTGCAGGAGTTTTTAAGTATATATAACATCACCCAAGAGTTTATTACTGCTACAGAGAAGGTATTATCCCTTCATTTTTCTTTATCTACAATGGAGAATGTCAGTTTCCTTCTTTTTTATATATATATATATATAGCAAGTTACCTATTTGTGATCATGATTTCATGTTGTTCTAACATGAACAGATTGGTGGAAGGTTGGGATATAGCATTCGAGGAACATTGCAGTCACAAGCCAAAGCCTTTGTTGATTTCCAGCATGAATCTCGAGTAATTATGAATTACAGCTTAATAATAAGTGGTTCTTTGAGGACTTCTATTTTCATATGAGCTATGTTGGCGGTATTGGACTGATCTTTTAATTGGTTATTCCAGATGACAAAAATGAAGGCAGTTCTTGACCAAGAAACATGGGTGGAAGTGGACGTTCCTGATGAATTCCAGGCCATTGTTACGTCACTATTTTCCTCTGAAGCTGCGGTTTCTGGGAGTACAGATGATGTCCAAGGTAATACGACCACATGCAGTGAAGTAGCCTCAAGCAATGATGCAATAATTGCTTCCACTGGACCAGAAAATTCTCACCAAAAAATTGAGCGGACTGTTTCAAACGAAGTAATAGCATCAAACTCTGCTCAAGTGAACTCTGCTTCATCAGCTGAGGCTAATGAAAAAAGTAAAGCAGATGCCACATCTTCTTCTGTTCAGACTAATAGTAGTAGTAACACGAAGGAGCGTGGAAAATCTACCTCTCAAACCCTTGTTTATGGTGGTGTTGGTTATCATATGGTAAACTGGTTAGTTATCTTGTTTCACTTTTCCTTCTTTCTCTAGTACTTAGCTACAGCTTCTACAAATTGTTTAAATGAAATTGTCAAGTCTGCTGACTCTGCTGTACTTATATATGTGTACCTTCTTTGGTGGTCTCCTTTTCTAATACAAAGTTGTGATACTCATTTTTCTTCATATAGTTTTCTTAAAATGTGAATATTATTTTCATAACTAGAAAAAGGTTTTATGGTGAACAAGCACTGACTATTGTTCTTTGCTTTTTTTTGTCAGTGGCTTAATATTACTGAAGATGTTGTCAGAGTACATTGATATGAATAACTTTTTGCCAGCACTATCGTCCGAAGTTGTTCATCGCGTTGTGGAGATTTTAAAATTTTTCAATACTAGGAGTTGTCAGCTTGTTCTTGGTGCAGGTGCCATGCAGGTAAAGTTTTGCCTGTTATTTGGTAACTATGTCAATTTTTAAACATAAAGCAACTCTGAAGCCATACATGCCATTGATATCATACGATAAATTTTTTGTTTTTTTTGGTCTATATTCTGTATTTGCATTTATAAATGCTTGTTCACAAGTTTTTAAAACTTGAAAGGAGAGGTAAGGCAGCTGCCTCAATTCGAAATGACGAAAAAGTTTTAAAAAATTAAAAAAAAAAAAATCTTACAATGAAAATTATCCATAACATTTAGAAAAAAAGTGATAATCAATGTTAGAAACATAAGTATTAAATAAAATAGAGCAAAATCAACAAAAAAAGGCCAACTGCCCTTTTTATTTTAAGGTTTATAGGGTTTAGGGTTGAAGATGAAAAAGAGGAGAGTGAAAGAGGGTAGTCGGCCCCTTATGTTTTAGAAAGGGCTAACTGCCCCTTTTATTTATCTAGGTTTAGGTTTTAAAAGAAAAACTTGTTTGAAAACAGAGTGAGGGCGAATAATATGTTTGTATATTCATTCATAATCATAATACAACAATTTTCAAGTCTATTTACAAGGAAAGAAATATGTACAAATCATAATCCTTATAACATATGAACAAGGTCAACTATATCATTATTGATAATTTCTAAACTTCCTCCTAATTAATTGTATTAAAATCAGCCTACATTTTTCCTCATTGTTTAAAAATGATTTTTTTTGGTGGTGACAGCCTCACTGCCACCTCAAGCAGGTGAGGCAGCCACCAATCCGGTGCAGGCTGAGGCGCCCACCTTTGGGCACCTTTGGCCCAGAGGCAGCACCTCAGACTGTGTTTTAAAACAGTGCTTGTTCATAAGTGGTATCTTGTCATAGGCAATGTTTTGTTTTATCTACACAATGCTCTTTAAGTGAACTCAATTTTGATGCAGGTTAATATCCCTACATCTTAATTTCCTACTAAAAATATCTATATTGTAATTGTTCTTTTGTGGAATTGCAGGTGTCTGGTTTAAAGTCCATCACTTCTAAACACCTGGCCCTGGCGAGTCAAGTCACCAGTTTCATTTATGCTGTTATTCCTGGTAGGTAAAAATATATTAATATATATTTCAAAAAAAAAAATATATTAATATATTGTTACTTGTCATTTTAATTGTCTTTTTCTAGTACATAATATACTATTCGTAATGCATTAATTCTCTTGTATTTATGTGCATTTTCTGATGAAGCATTTTGTGCATGATCCTGATGTGAAGGTTAAATTACTTGTGACCTTCTTTGCATGACTGTTTGATTCTGTTCATTTATCTTGTGCTGCTGTGCGTCTCACTAAGCTATAGCAGCCTTGTTTGGTCGAAACAGAAAATATATGTGCAATAATAGAGGTATCTTTGAGGTGGAAAATCTATATTTTTTAGCCTCATGTTGCTTCTCACCCCATATCACCCTATGAACTTTGTATGTCAAATTTATGAACTTGGTATTGTATTGCCATTGGAACATCTGGAATTTGTGCAGAATTCAAGTTTTCTTTAGTAATTACAAGCACGTACAGCACCCATGTATTGTAATCTTGTTAAAAGTAAGAAAACGGTTCCTTGTGCTTAATTTTGTGTGTTCATGCTTGGTTAGTTTTGATGTATTTTGGAGTGCATTTATCTATTGTCTTTGTGCATTCATGATTGGAATATATTATTATAGTGCCTGAGACAGTACTCTGTTTTGACTAAGCAATCAGGCAAATTCTCTTTTTGAAAGTACCTGAGACACGAAAGGCATTGCTGATGTTGGAGATTGATCGAGTAGCTCAGGTACATTTGTGTTTGTTAATTATTTTTTTCTTTTTCTTATTCTTTTTTCTCTTTTTTGGGTGCACATACCCTTATGCGAGTAAGATTAAAACTCAGGCTTCTTGCATGATGAAAAGAAACCTTACCAGCTGAACTTACATATACTTGTAGCTATGTTTTTTAATCTCTTTCACCTAGTTTGTGATTATTAAGTCAATATCTAAATTCAATTGAAGTTACTTGTTTCCAGCTGATGGTTACTGATGTTACACACCTGAGAACATTTTTGTTGTCATTTTGGGTTTCTCAGTTTGTATAATCTTGAAATAAGTAGAAACTTGTTGAGAGATTGCTGTGAAATTGAATATCTTATAGGATCTCAGATTTAACCACAAATTTCCTTTTTTTTTTTTTTTCTAATAGTTTTGGTCTGGTATATTACAACTTATCACGAATTTTTTTGGTTGCTTATGTTTTAAAAAACAATTTAAAATCACAAAAGTTCTGTTCTGTTTAACCGTAATTTAGCCGTTCATTTGAAATTTAAATGTGCACGTTTTTTTCAACTTGAGCTTAACATCATCATCATCAACTCATTTTTCTAATGTACATATGAATTAGAGTTGGACCTTATGCAATGTTTTTTACGGAATGGATATATGCTTACAATTTGTTCTTATGAATTCTGTGACATTTGAAATTTTCTGTTGTAAGATTGTAGGCATATATGAATTCAAAATTTCAAATTACAGTTCAGTTATCTTTCTTCTGAAATGATAGACAATGTACTTATTGTTTCTCTTGGGTTGATGATTAGGACTATAAGGTTCATCGAGATGAAATACATACAAAGCTGGTCCAGATAATGAGGGAAAGGCTGTTAGTTCATCTACGTAGTTTGCCTCAGATTGTTGAGGGTTGGAATAGACCTGATGATTCACAACCTAGTCAGTTTGCTAAATCGCTGACAAAGGTTAGTGCTTTGAATTTAATATCTACCAAGAGTCCAAGCTGTAAATTCTCTCTTCTCCTGAAATTTTTTGGTTAATAGCCTATTGTTTTCCTCCAACCAATTGGATCTGATTTTATTGCTTAACCTGTTTGTAGGAAGTGGGCTACCTTCAACGTGTCTTATCACGAACTTTACATGAGGTTGATGTTCAGGCAATTTTCAGGTGGGCTATATTATAATGGTACATAATTGTTGAATATCGTTATGCCTAGTCTCTATGTTTTTGTTATAGAATTAGAATTAAATACATTTAACTAAGAGGAAGTATTTAATGCTTAAACAGGCTAGTTTATAATATAAATGATGGAAACTTCAGAGTGAATTTGCTTTATGGTCTCTTGTTCCTATAAATGCAATACGTCGTAGCAATTTACTCTCTGAACATGCCAGAAATGACATTGCTTATCATTATATTTAATAGTTTTATTCTTCATCGTGGTGTGGCATGGTCCATGTGATAGTTAGATTATCCATTGATAATAATTTGCTATGCTTTGAAATGTTTCTGTATGCTTTACACCAGAAGCAAGCAAACATGTTAATTCTTCAAAGCCAAATGTTGGCTGACAATCATTAGTGGAATATTGCTTTATAATGTGGAAAGTGTATCTGCTTAACGAATGAACTGTTAATCCGCTTAATCAGAATGCTGGCTGACAACCTTTAGTTGGATATCACTTAATGGTGTGGAGTGTATCTGCATATTTCAACCAAATTTCCTGGGATTTTCTTTTCCTTTTTTTTTTTTTCCATTCTTTCTAATGACCATCTTGGAAGTTGGAACTGATCTTTCTGTTCACTTTGTGTTGCTTAGCATGGAAAGAAATTTCAGAGTATACTTTTATCTTCAAGATTACCATCTGGTGCACCCAAGGACCATATGCCTTTTAAAGGCTGTGTGCTCTTTCACTTGTACCTTCCACTGCATTGTGTATAGTCCATGACAAATCTTTTAGCATGTGCACCATCTTAATCATGTTGATTTTCTCTACCTCAATCTATTGTGGATTCAATTGCAGAATCAACTCTGATCTAAATATGGTTCCTTAGGGCCAGGACATTGTATCTTTCAGAAAAATGTTGCTGTTTTTTGTAATTGCTCTAATGAGGGTTTAAGAGTACTTTTAGCAATGGAACAGAATATTATGGTGAAGATGAAGAAAAGGTTTTGTCTGGGACAACAAACTATCAATTTATGGGATTAGAGTAGCATAAAATTTTAAATCTAAAATTGATCATAAACTTAATAAGATAAACTGCTTACAGTGGCTTAGAGAGGCTATTTATAAAAGATTTTAGTAACACTAGAACCTTAGTCTTGCGCACAACTAGTAAATCTCAATTATCTGAACTTATTTAAGTTGCATGCTCATGATGCCATCGGCCATCCCTTTTACAACATTAACAACATAATGTTAAATAGGACTTTAAGTCTTAAAACAATTGACTAGATTATGCATGTTATATTGGTTGGATAGAGTTATGTCCTGTTAATACTATTTGCTTTTATATTCTTGCATCATATGTCCTTTTCTAGACCTCTCCTGCTTCCAATTTATTGCTACAGTGGAGGCACATTAATATCAGTCTTAATTGTTTCCAAATGTTAGCTTTGTGATGCATGTCTTATTGCTTAGAAATTCTGTCAGATTCAAACTTTATTTTCATTTATATGTTCGTAGATATTTTCTTCCTTTTTATATTCAGAAATTGTTTCATCATTGTAGAATACTCAGTAATTGTTTCATCATTGTAGAATACTCAAAGAGGGTAATTGCTATGCTTAATATTATCCTTGCAATGTAATGACATACTTTTCTTTCAGGCAAGTTGTCATAATCTTCCATTCCCAAATTTCCGAAGCATTTTCTCGCTTAGAGATCAACACCCCGCAAGCGAAGGAGAGGTACTAACATCCAGTATTTCTCTCTTAGGAAAGCTATGTTTGTCAGGAATTAGTTTCGGAACATCATATTGATACTGATTCTTTTATTCCTTTAGGCTGCATCGGGATATTAAACTCATTATTGCATGCATTCGATCATTACCTTCTGATAATTCGAGTAATTCTGGCATCCCCAACTGGGGGCAGCTTGATGAATTCTTGGTACAAAGATTTGGGGAAGAAGCTGGTTGATACAATTTTATTGTAGAGTAGAAATTTGATTGCCTCTTTGAAGAAGGCTAACCAGATAGTGGAGAGAATGTCTGGGGATTTCAAACCAATTTTTTGCCGTATGCACTTGTCATCTAGAATTGAATTCAGGTAAATAAGACTGGAGACATTTATTATGTACTACTACATGTACTGTTTCATGCGTTTATTTTTTTATCTTCATTAGTCCAAATTCTGAATAATTAGAATTACTTACCACAACACAAGCCTGTTCTCATATTCCAAGTTTTCAATGAGCTTCACTATCAAGAATGACATTGCAATCATTATCATTCCTTTGAATCGCAATCAAATATTTCTGATATCACAATGCCTGTTCTGTAATGTTGTTGTATTTCTGGCTAATAAGAGAAGCAAGTTTTCTTGATTGATTGCTTACAGTTGGAAAATTTGTGCAGGTGTTCTGATAGTTTCCAGACATATATCGGTATAGTACTGTATCAAATTCATGTCAGCGACAAGTGTAGTTAAAAGTTAAAACCAGACCTTTTGTAGCAGCAACACAATATGATATAGTATTCGATGAATACCCTTTTTGTTTTGTTCTCTTCCATGTAGTTTCTGGGTTGAAGATGGAGCAGCATTCTTTTCCCTCATAGAAGAACAAATCGTTTGATGGTTAATTTGATTATTTTTGGGGTAAATGTATCTCTATTCCTTTACTCCATAAAAAGAACCTTTTTTTTTTTTTTTTACGACTCTTAAAGAGTGATAGGTGCTTGTCGAATGTCGATAATGGCTTTTTTTTTTTTTTTTTTTTCCTTGAAGTAGGTTTTTCTTTTTCTTATATATGGATAAAAATATATGATATAATTTTGATCTCTCTTTTACCGTTTGATCCTTATCTAAGTTAGTTCTGCATCATTGATTTTTCGCATAAAATCATTGTCGTGCAAGTTTTCACTTGAATGATTGTGCCTAGTGGGTTTGTTTTGATGCATGGGGCAAAATAATTACAATTTAAAGTGGTCTGGTACACAAGTTCAATGTTTATTATTATTTTTTAACTTGAAATATGGTAATTGAAATATCATCTAAAAAGTTTCACTTAGATGTTGAATATTAATACGAAAATCAAATGATTAGGGGCTAAATAAAATGATGGATATTTTGTTTTTTATTTTTTTGTTTTTTCTGTTTTTCGTTTTTGTTTTGTAAATCAAAACAAGTGTTCAGTTCCTTCCATCGAATTATACGCAACCACCCTGGACAATTGATTAAAAAGGAGAGATTCTAAAAACCGTACGAGAAATTGAAAGACAGTCCTGCAATTTGGGAATTTGCACAGAAACTGATACTAAAAAAACCAATAAATTATTTAAAACCCTCTGGATATTTACCTTATTATAATTGAAAATGACTTATTTTTGTAATAATAATCTCTTCTGTACTAACGGTTTGATCATAATTGACCGTGGGAATTAACTGTAGTAAGTATATAGTTGACTGTAAGAGTTAATTGTAATAATAGTATTTTGGTCAATTTTTTTTTTTTTTTTTTTATTTTTCTTTTAAAAATTATATTAATTAATAAATAATTTAAAATTTTAAAACTTAAAAATATTTAAAAATTAAATAATTATAAAATTTAAAAAAATTAAATTTAAACTTTAAAAAATAATTTAAAAATTTTTTCAAATGGATCTAAATCGTTCATCTCAAAGATGGACGATCCGGATCAATTTGAAAAAAAAAATAATATTTCAAAAAATAGAAAAATGATAAAAAAAAAATTGATGATGGTTCTGTTCATCAACATTTTATTCATAGGTGGGTTTTTAGATTCATCTGGGTTCATCAACAGAGGCATGGTTTATCAAGAATAATCTAACATCATTAATTATCTACACAAACAAAAACTACTGCCATGTTTAAACAAAAACTACTATCATCATTATCAAACAGACTTAAGAACATCATTATCAACACCATCTACAGATCGATCTGGGTTTTTGGGTTTCGAATCTGAAAACCTAGGAACCCAGATCGAGGTGAGTTTCCAAATCGAGCTGGGTTTCTAGGTTTCTGGGTTTCCGATTTGGAAATCGAGATCGACGTTTGGGTTTCCGTATGGGAACCCAGACGCCCGATACCCAAACATCGATCTAGGTATCGGGCAAGAGCAGGAGAAGATGAAAATGAAGAGAAGGAGAAGAGAGGGAGAGAGACTGGTGAAGAAGATGAAGAAAAAGAAGAGAAGAAGAAGGAGAAGCAGGAGAAAAGAGAGAGAGACCAAGGAAGGAGAGAGACAAGGGGTCGGTGGGTGGGTTTTATAAATGGGGATCCAATCTCTTCAGATTGGATCTCCATCCTTCTTTTTTAATTTTTTTTTTTATTTTTAAAATAAGTAAATTACAATTTAGCTACCCAGTTGAAATATATTCACAGACGGAGCAACTGTTTCAATCTTATTGTAATTTACTCCCCTACCGTTAACATTTATCTGTTCAAATTAACTGTATAAAGGGTAAAATTATTTTTTAACCTTACTTTCAATTTTTTAAAAATAAATTTTTAAAATTTTCTAATAATTTAAATAAAAATTATTTAATCAGATCTCCACCATCCATCTTAAGATGGACGGTAGAGATCAATTTAAAAAAAAAACAAAATTAAAATAAAAAATCATTCACAAGTTCACTGGTTCACCAGTCAACCCATCACCTCATCTTCACCAGTTCATCATTCACCAGTTCACCAACAAAAAATCATCAATCCAAACAATAATAAGTTCAACCCCATCAACAACAACATGAAAATCACCAATTCAACTCTAATAATCAGAAGCAAAATTGAAGAAAAAAATTGAAAGAACAAATCTCGGAATGAACTCAGAATTTGGGTTCATTTGCAGAACCCAAAATCTAGGTTCATTCGCAGAACCCAGATCTGGGTTTGTCAGAACCCAGATCTGGGTTCATCCGCAGAATCCAGATCTGGGTTCACGCAGAACCCAAGATCTAGGTTCATTTGCAGAACCCAAGATCTGGGTTCTGTCAGAACCCAAGATCTGGGTTCATTCACAGAACCTAAGATCTGGCTTCATTCACAGAACCCAGATCTGGGTTCACGCAGAACCCAGAATGATATAGGTTCATTTGCAGAACCCTGATCTGGGTTCACTTAAACCCAGATCGGGTTCGAGGAAAAAAATAACAGAAGAAGAAGAGACGGAAGAAGAGAAGAAAAAAAGAAGAAGCCGAAAAAAAGAAGAAGAAGAAGCAGAAGAATGAGAGGAAGAGAGAGCAGGGAAGAATGAGAGAGAAAAGCTTTATATATGGTCAACTAGTCAATTTTAATCATCAAGAGTAATTTCATCTTTTCTCTATCACCATTAAATATAACGGAATCCCATTAACGATAAGGGGGTAAATTGTAATAACATTAGAACAATTACTCCGTCCGTGAATGTGTTTCAAGTTCCAACTGTATAGCTAAATTGTAATTTACTCTTTTAAAATATTAAATATTTTTTAAAATTTTTTGTATTTGAAAATTAATTACCACCATCCATCAACATGATGGATGGTGCAGATCTCATTTCATTATTTTATTTTTTTAAAATTTTAATTATTTTATAATTTAAAAATTATCTAGTCGGGGGTATTTTCGTATTTTTGCTCTATTTTGTTATTTTTCGGTTATCTCTAACGGTCAACTATGGTCAAACCGTTGGTATAGGGGAGATCATTGTTACAAAAAGTAAAAGTGATTTCCGATTATAATAAGGCAAATGTCTAAAGGGTTTTGAGTAATTTCCTTTACCACTTGTTATAATTAAAATCTTGTGAGAATGATCTTGGACAGGATACTACTTTTCCAGTAGTGCATGACAGATCAAGTTTGTTACCTACACATATGGGAGGAATTGTGATTCCATCTCATCCAATGTTGAAGCATATTATGTCCGACCTAATAACAAAATATTTAAATTTGACTCCATCCGTTTGTTCATTAAAAAAAAAAAAGAAGAATGAAAAGTATAAATTTTGATTTGCGATTCTGATGTAAGACATTTCTAGAGGTCAATAAGTGGTATAAAAAATATTGGATTTTGACTCGTAGTATGTTATTTCAACCGTTTCAATGAGAGGAATGATGCATGCCTTCGACTTATGGCCTAATGTGAAAAACCTTTGAAAAACCTCAAATTCGTTGTTTAGAGTTTCTTTCTATTTTGGCTTTTATTTCAAATCTTAGTAACTTTTTAAAGGATTTATGTTTTTAATATTATCTCTCTAAGTAAGGATTCTCTATCATAATTTTTTTTACTAAACTTTTGATAATATATTGATACATCAGCATAAATAATGGATGACCATAATTGTTATATTTTTTTTCTCTCTTATATCACTTACACTTTAACTTCTCTCGTAAAAATGTTAGAACTATATTAATATTGATAAAAAATCATTACTCTATTTCTCTTGTCTCTTGGATTTGTATTCTTGCACCATCATTGTCTCACTATCTCACCGTAATTACACCTATTCATTCACTTTCAAGCATTCAATTTGCATTGATTTAAATATTAATCGATTTTTGAAGTTAATAATATAATAATAAATAATAATTTTTTGAATTTAAAAAAATAATTTTTAAAGATAAAGGTTATAGAGTACATAATTTATTGAAAATAAAATATTTATTAAAGATAAAAGTTATATAGTTTTTTTTTTTTTTTTTTTTAAAAAAAAAGCTTATAGATACGTAATTTTAATCAAAAATATTTTTATAACATGTAATTAATCTATTCTAATTCAAAATTAAAGTAAATATCTCAATAGAAATATTGTTGATTCCAATTACTATTCTTATAATTGAAGTAAACAAGTTATTTTAATTATGATACATTATTCTGATTACAAATCAATTTAATTTCAAATCATTTCGATTACATACAAATAAATGTGACATAAGTTTCTTGTTCTCCAAAATCTGTGAGGTTTGGTGAGAACTCTAATTTCAAAAGAGTTTGCTAGGTGGATTTGAGGATTCCTAAATTATAAAACTAAATAAGAGTGACAATGTGTTGCTCAAAATTTTAACTCAAATTCTGAAATTCATGCTCAAATAATATGATAAATGAGTTGTTAATATTATAATTATTTAATTATTATTTTATGATTTATATGGTATTAACAATTTATATCATTAAATTATCTAGATATGAAACCGTTTTTAGGCAATTGATTTGAATAATTTCTAGGCAACCTAAAATTAGTAAATAATTAAAAAATAAATAAATAATTTTGATGAAAGGAACCAATGTAGTTAAACAAATGGGGCCAGTTTGGACTTTAGAGCACCGTACATAGGCTGTATTGTATGGACACAAATTTTTAACAGCTGTTTGGTAACAAATTGGATTGTGTGAGTCCAATGCAGTACCCTATAAGCAGGCCACACAGGTTGAATGAAACCGAACGAGACGAATCTGGTAAAATTGAGGGTGTTTTTGTTTTTTTTGGTTTTTTTATTTACTCAGGCACCGTGGCAGGCGTGGCTTTCTTTTTATGTTTTTCTTTTAAATATACATTTCTCTCTTTTTAATGGACTGTTTTGTTGCCTATTAAAATTTAATTATTATCTTTATAAAATATTGTACTAACAAAAATAATTATATTTATTATAACATTCTTTATATTTTATCATTTAAATTATTTTAATTAAAATCATTAAAAATATTTTTTAATAAAAAAACTTTGTATTCCAACTATATCTAATTATATCAAATGTAATACAATCTAACCCAATTGTATACCAAAATAATTTATCAAAACTTGATTATTTTATTTATAAATGTTAAATTAGCTTAAAATATTATTTTTTTTTACAAAGGATTTAGACCTTATTTTAATCCCACTATTACAATACTACATACTTTATTGATGTGTAATTTAAAATATTTTTATATAAAATATTGAATATAATTATATTAAATAAAAAATAAAAATATTTTGATCTTATTAAAAATAATATTTTAATTAATACAAAATATTTTGATCAAATTATATTTAATCGTATACAATTTAATCTAATATAATTGTGTACTAAACAAAGTATTATAGTGTATATGTATTATATATAATTCTATCCAATCCAATCCAATAAGATGATTTAAACATGAGATCCAATTCAATCAAATCTAATCTGATCCGATTCTATCAAATTGAGTTCATTGCAATCTAACCATTCACTTTCATGCCTGCAAGTTAGCAATTCGAAAAAAAGCAAATTACAATTTAACCATCCAGTTGAAATGCATTCACAGGCGGAACAACTGTTTCGCTTTTATTACAATTGACCCCTTTACCATTAATGGACTTCAGTTAGTTCTGACAGCAAACAGTATAAAATAGTGAAAACACCAAAGTACCCTTAAAAATAAATTAATTAAATAAAAATTAACTAGAAAAACATAAATTAATTAAATTAAAAAAAAATTTAATAAATCTTATTCTTTATTCTTCATCGGTTACTACTAAACCAAAAATTTAACATCATCAATCAGCAAATAACAAACAAAATCATCAATAACATTTAAAACATAACCATCATCATCAATAAACAAATAACCAAAAAAATAAAATAAAATAAACATTTGGAACCATCATCATCAATCAACAAATAACCGAAAAAAAAAAAAAAAACATCTGGAACCAGATTTTCTAGAATCACCAGAAAATCTTCAATCTCAACTCATCATTAATCAACCCATCTGAAATCACTAAATTTTCTTGAAGAATTGGAAAAAAAAAAAAAATATCCAACCTCAAAATCATTTTCAATCTGAGCTTATCATCAACCAATCTTCAAACTCAAAACAATTAAACATAACCTAATATGGGTTTGATTTCTAGGTTCAAACCAACCTAGAAATTAAAACCATAAATCGAATCCAGAAATCTAGGTTCGATTTCTGGGTGTTCGAGCCTAGAAATCGAATCCAGATATCTTGGCTCGAGAACCCAAATTTCTGGGTTCTCATGAACCCAGATTAAGTTCATGAGAACCCAAATTCTGGGTTCATCACGAACCTAGGATCTAGGTTCACGAATGAACCCAAATTCTGGGTTCATTCGAATGATGAACCCAGATCTGGGTTCATCTGATCTGCGTTCATCCAGATGAACCCAGATCGAGTTCGAGAAGAAGAATAACGGAAGAAGAAAAAGTGGAAGAAGAGAAGAAGAAGAAGAAGAAGAAGCGGAAGAAGAGAAGAAGCAGAAGAAGAGATAGCGGACGACAACGATAGGGATAGGAAAGGCGGAGACACAAACAACGACAGTGAAAAAACGAGAGAAGGTTGAGGGATGTGTGAGAGAGAGAGAGAGATAGAGAGAGAGAAACAGTGTATTTAAAAGTTTTTAAAATTTATTTTTTTAAAAAATAAAACATCAAAAGATAATTTTGCCCCTAAACCAGTTAAGATTAACTGAAGTCCACTAACGATAGGGAGATCAATTATAATAAAAACGAAATAGTTATTCCGCCTATGAATATGTTTCAACTGCATAGCTAAATTATAATTTATTCGATAAAAAAAAAAAAAAGTCGTCTGGGCATAGTTACCCATGGAGTGAATTACTGTAAACCCTTTGGAGATTAGCCTTATTGCAATCGGAAACTACTTTTACATTTTATAACAATGACCTCCCTTTGACAACGTTTGATCGTCTAATATAACTGGAAAATGACAAAATAAGTTAAAAAGACGAAAATGCCCTTGATTTTTAAAATCTATTACTCTCATCCGTCACTCCCTCTCTGTCTCTTTCTCTCTTCTCTTTCTTCTCCCTCTTCTATTCTATTTCTCTGTTTTCTTCTCTCTCTCCTTCACCTCTCTCTCTCTCTCTTCTCCTTCTTCTCCTTCTTCTATTTGTTTTTTATTTTCTTCGCCGGCCGATCACCGGGACCCAGAATGAACCCCGATTGGCGTCGGGGTTTCCAGATGGAAACCCAGAAGTCGATCTGGGTTCCGGAACCCAGATCGGAGTCTGGGTTTCCACCTGGAAACCTCGACGCCCGTCCGGGTTCCGGATCGGCTTTTGGGTTTCCAGGTGGAAACCCAGACGCCGATCTGGGTTCCGGAACCCAGATCGGCGTCTGGGTTTCCATCTGGAAACCCTGACGCCCGTCCGGCATCTGGGTTGGCTTCTGGGTTTCTAGGTGGAAACCCAGACGCCGATCTGGGTTCCGGAACCCAGAAGCCAATCTGGAAACCCGATCTGGGTTTCCATCTGGAAACTCAGATCGGTTTCCAGATCGAAAACTGATTTGGGTCTGTTTGTTGTTGATGATGATTGTGTTGATGATTGTGTGAATCGTAATGGTGTTGATGATGATGTTTTGGGTTTGTTTGATGATGATGGTAGTGGTTGTGTTTGTGATGATGCTGGATTAATGTCTCTCTTGATGAACCAGATATCCTTCATAATTAGAAAGCTGAAATGTGAACCAGAAACTGAAATCAAAATCCTGCCCAGAAACTGAAATGTGATGTACGGAATAGCATCAAATTTTTTTTTAATTTTTTTAAATATTATGTTTCTTCTAAATGGGTCTAGACCGTCCATCTCAAAGATGGATGGTCTAGATCAATTTGAAAAATTTTAAATTATTTTTTGATAGTTTAAATTTAATTTTTCAAATTATTTTATTTTTAAATATATTTAAATTTTAAAATTTTAAATTATTTATTAATTAAAATAATTTTTAAAAGAAAAAATAAAAATCAAATAAATTGACCAAAATACCCTTGAAACATTTAACTTTGACGGTCAACCATGGTCAAACCGTTAGTAGAGGGGAGGTCATTGTTACAAAAGATAAAAGTGGTTTCCCATTGTAATAAACGAAATGTAGAGAGGGTTTCCAGTAATTCCCTCGTTACCCATGTGAGTTGCCGTAAGGATGCCACGTGGACAACCGTCTACTCAGACACGTCTTTATCTTTCTCGCCTTTTATCAATCAATTTATCCATTAAACGTGCGTCAAAGGCACAACACAAACGCTTAAGCATGAAAGTAACGTCACCAAACACATAATAATAAAAAAAAAAAAAACTTGATGGGTGGGATTGCAGCCACCAAGTCGTTTGTTGCGTGCCATAGTAGAGGTGCTGGTCTACTACTTGGCCAACTTGAAAGACAGAAATGCAGAGACAACTTGATTATGGTGGTGAAGAAGAACAAGGAGCAGCAATGGCAGTGTCATGTTGTGAAAAGATCATTGCTTTCGGTGAAAAATCAGGCTGCAGTTAAGCCTGCTACTTATTCTTCAAGGATATCTACTGATATTCCTCTCTCTGAGTCTCCTGGGGTACTGCTACTGCTGCTACTACTACTACCCTTTATTTTTCATTTTTCATTTTTTGTGGTGTTGAGTGATGCTGAGGTTTGTGAGCTTTTTGCAGGCTTCTTTTGATCAATATTTGGAGGACAAGCCTAGAGTTTTCAAAGCAATTTTCCCAGATAAACGAAGAAGCCACCAACTTAATGAGGTTTCAATTGAGCACTTGATAATTGAAACTGTACTGTGAAAATGCATTTTTGATTGTTATGAGCATTGTACTATACTTTTTTTAGCAGGTTGATGTTCCATGTAGAGGCAATATCATGAATTATTGGCAAGAATTATGCTTTATAGATGTTGTTTTTGTTTGCTGTTAACTTACTGATGAAGAGGTATAGTATAGCATGCTTGATTGGTTGATTTATTGGCCAATTTTGATTGAGAGAATTTTGAAATTGTTGATGATTATGATATTATTAATGAGCCTTATCATGGTACATTTTTGCTGTGGAATATCAACCTTTATACCTTAGACGTAACAAACCCAACCCAGTTTGTGTTTTGGACTGAAAATCCCATTTTAGGTATTGAAACTAGTAGGACCTCTCTAGTTTCTCACTAATTTGCTTTTGAGTTTTGCAACCCAAAAGGCGTCTACATGTTAGGAACCTCACTAACTCAAATTTAATTCAAGACAAACAAAGGAATTTTATTACTGAAAAACAATAAAATAAAGATAAGACTCTCAATGCTATACCAAGAGATTAAGGCAAGTGCTACACCAGCCTTTAGCAGAGCTTCTCTGCGTACGACACAAACTCCAAGATGCCCTAATACTCCTAACATCCTCTATAAATAATTATTGAAAACCAAAACGTATCCCAACAATTAAGGTTATTGCCTAAATCAAATCCCCTTCAATCAACATTAGTTGGTTTGACTAATTGCCTAAACAATACCTAATCAATCAACATTAATTCCTTTGACTTTCCTACACTACAATACTCCTTCAATCACACTTTATCAACATTTACTTCTTTGACGCTCCATCTATGGTAAATTGCTTCATTAACATTTATTCTTTTGACTCTCCATCTATGGTAAGTTGCTATTATTGGGGGTCTAACACTACACCTTGAAGAGTTTAGAGAATGTTTGAACTAGTTAGGAGTACCTCTCATTAGCAATGTAAGATTTGATGGCTCGTACAGCTGCCAATTTTCTTGTTAGATCAGTGGAAATTTTTACAGGGGTACTCCTGTGTATGAAAGCTGAGGAAGTTACATGCTCTTAGAGATTCACATAGCACTGCTTGTTGCGCTAAGCGTAGAGAGTTAGCAGCACTGATCGAAAGTGTGAAATTATAGGAGCCATTGTGCTGTTGTAATATGTCTAGATGGTGTACGATCCCTGCCACAACTGGTGGCTCAAAGAGTTTGCATTTATATAATCAATTTGTAGGAGCTGTTTGAACTATTGAAACATGACTTGAAGGCAAGTGATCACCGACAAATAGTTGCATGGTTTCAGTTCCTTGAACAATAAATTAAATATGCTGAGGCTTACTTTGCA
This sequence comes from Dimocarpus longan, assembly GCA_022984855.1. NCBI lineage: Eukaryota > Viridiplantae > Streptophyta > Magnoliopsida > Sapindales > Sapindaceae > Dimocarpus > Dimocarpus longan. The sequence goes on from CM041026.1 coordinate 5,948,745, forward strand.
ATTCAACTTTCCTAGTTTTTCGAAAAGTAGAAGAATTCTCTTTCTGACTGACATGTTTGACTATATAAATTACACAGGAAGAGTGGAGAATTCAGATGTTGCCCATAGAGTTCCTCTTCCTAACTGTGAGGCCAGTAGTAGACATGAGGTTGAGATGCAAACGAGGAGGGACAGACTACCCACCTGAAGTTCCTCTTGTTGTCACAAAGGTTCTTGAGCTCGACATTGTAAGTCAAAAACAAAACTTTCTGGTACTTTGTTTTCAAAGCATTGTCATGTAATTAATGTACACCAAAGGCATTTGTTTGCAGATTAGATGGCAGCTCAGAGGGCTTGATCATGTTCTTGAGCCATCTCATTTTTCTCTTGGTGTAAAAGGCGCCTTATACTCTGACAAACGAGGAACAAGAAGTAGGCTTAAAGGTCAATTAGAAATGAATATAAGCTTCGTACTGCCCCCAATGCTTGCTTTGGTTCCAGAAGATGTTCGCCTAAGTGTTGCAGAAACGGTTAGACCCCACGAACCGCTTCTTGTTACAATTTTTCTGTTGGAATTTATTCATACATATACTCACTCTTTAAGTTCTAACAAAACCTGTCTATAATAAACGTTTCATTAACAGGTGTTAACGAGATTGGTGGAGAACATGAAGCAAAAAGTTAACGGTAGCTTACTTGCGGATTATGATAAATTCAAGCGGGAGAGACCTAAGCATTCAGTTTAAGAGTACCAAGTTTCTAAAACAATTCAAGGGTTATAGTTGAAGATGGTGATATTATTCTGAGTAAAAATATTATTCTAGTTGGTGAGAATATTGATCTTGTATGAACAGTTATTTGGCAACTTTTAGGATATTGAATCTACAGTTTTGAGATAGCAATGATCCATTGTTGAATACAAGATTTGCAAATGCAAGTCAAGTTTAAAAATTGAAATAGAAAACAAGTGCATTTGTTTCTTAAATTGTGGAGGATTTTATAGATAATGTCCATGACTAGTTGGCTTATTATTATTGTTGTTTTTTAAATACCATCAGTAACGATGGTGATTCAATCTCCTAATCTGGAACATTATCAAGATTAATTCACCATCAATCTCCTAATCTGGAACATTATCAAGATTAATAAGCTCTTTTTATTACTAAACTACATGCGGTGGTGGTCTGTATATCAAAAAATAAAAATAAAATATAAAGTGGAGATGCGGGGGATCGAACCCCGTGCCTCTCGCATGCAAAGCGAGCGCTCTACCATTTGAGCTACATCCCCATGCTGGTGTGTTGTCTGAATCATTATATATTTTGTAAATAGAAACGTGAAATGTGAAAATTAATGTTGTGGAACATTAACCAGAACCAGAACCAGAATTGAAGTTAACTTTCTCCAATCTTTGCAAATCCTAACAAGCGTTTTTGTCTACATTTCCATTTAATTGTTATACCCTATCTTCTCCGTGTCCTAAAATCAATACATGTATTAAATTTTGTCTTCTCCATATCCTAAAATCAATATGTATACGTGTACTAATTGACATTATTCAAAAAATAAGATGAAAAATGGATTTGCCATAATGGTAATCAAAATCAACATAATCTCATTTGCAGCGCTTGAAAAAGAGTGAGAATATGAATCTTTTTATGTGTATATCTAGGGAGCATTGTACTTTAACTTCATATTTGTACATTTACTAGACATGAATGGGCTCAAAGGGTGTACAAATTCGAACAAGAACCGTTATTTTTACCAAAAATCAGAGCAGGAACAAGAACCTTGTTTGAAACAATGGAAACGATTACGATCTCTAACAATAATTTCTCTATTGTATACCTTAGAAGCGATTTTTATAGCAGAATGGCAGTCCTGGCATATTCTTAGGTTCTTGAAAATGTATAGAGGCACACCCCGTCTTGTGCTTGTGAGTCCAAAAGAGAGTGCCAGTTTCTCACTATGTACAAACAAGGCCTGCTCCTTCTCCTCCATCTCATCTGCAGTGTCATCCTTTCTATCATAAGCAGAGAAAACCTGTGAAGCTGTGTTGGGGACATAACCGGCCAACCTCAACCTTCGGATCATCTCATCCAGATTTACGTAAATCTCTTTGCTTCGAGGGTGTGACTTATCTCCTGAGCTAAATTGATGTATTTGACCACCAACATGAATGGAACTCATTCCAGGCGCCTTCCTCATTCCCTTGTTCTTGAGAACCTGCCGGAGGGAGTTAGCCCTGGCATCGTTTCCGGCTAAAGCATACATGTTTGAAAGCAGGATATGATACTCTGTGTTGCGGGGATCCATCCGAATAAGCTCCTGCATAACACGTTCAGCAAGCTGTAGCTTCCCATGGACACTGCAGGAACCCAGAAGGGATCCCAGGACAACTTCATTGGGAGGAATTGGCATAGTCTTTATTAACATCTCAGCTTCTTCTAAATGACCAACCCGACCCAGAAGATCCACCATACAAGCATAGTGCTCGATTTTAGGTGTTAAACCGTACATACATTCAAGGTCATGAAAATAATGCCGACCCTGATCAACAAGCCCCGAATGGCTGCAACCACTCAACACAGCGACAAATGTTAGGTCATCGGGTTTGACTTCTTTAGTCATCTTCACGAACATATCCAACAAAATTTTACCATGTCCATGCATTGCTAAACCACTGAGCATAGCATTCCAAGCCACCACATTCCGCATCGGCATGTACTCAAAAGCTTTAAGAGCTGTGCCTATCCTACCACATTTTGCATACATGTCAACTAAAGCCGTTCCCACCATGATATTGATCTCCTTCCCCATTGCCTTCAAGGCGTAGACGTGAACCCACCTGCCCATCATCAAATCTCCAGATTGTGCACAAGCTGATAATATCGAACAAAGTGTAACATAATTCAACCCAAACCCCATATCGAACACCATATCACTTAAAAGTGAAAAACCTTCACTCACAAAGCCCCTCTCCACATACCCCACCACCATAAGCGTCCAAGCAACTTCATTCCTCACCTGCATCTCATAAAACAACGACCTACCCTTCTCCACACCCTCCCATTTCACCACACAATCCAAAAGCACCGTCCATGACACCACACTTGTCACCTCCATCTCACTAAAAATCTGTCTTGCTTCACCAACCAACCCGCATTTTCCATACATGTCCATGATTGCATTACAGGTCTTGACATTAAACCTGAAACCCATCTTCACCACACAGGCATGCCCTGCAACTCCCACCCTCAAATCCCTCAGCCGCGCACACAAACTCATGAAGCATGTCATGGTCACCTCATCCATAACCACGTTTTCCTTCCTCATCTCAGCAAACAAACTCAGGGCATCACCGGAATTCCCTTTGCGTGAAAAGCAAGCAATGAGGGAGGTCCAGTCAGCCGTATCCTTGTGTGAGTGGGGAATTTGATCGAACAGTTTGCTTGCAGACAATGTAGCCCCACACTTCGCATATAAGTGGAGGAGGGAGTTGAGGACAAAAGTATTTGGGACAGCAGAGAGTCCGGCGGTGATTATCACAGCATGGAAGACTTTTCCGGTGACGAAAGAAGGGCGGCGGCTGTGTATGCGGATGAGGGAGCGAAAGTTTTGGGGGGAAAGTAACGGGAAGGAATGGTTGGTTGTCCATTTCATGCTCGTTTGTCCTTTCCACCATCACCTTCACATTTTTGCATTGAAAAAACGCTAAATACAACCAAATACTGTGTCAATCGCGTACAGTCTTTTCATACCCGTTGTACATGACTCAGTGTAAAGTACAGGATAAAAGTAAATTTTTTTTTTTTACTTTGTTTTCACGTTCTCGTAGAACTTGTGAAGGATTAAAAAAACTTAAAAAAGGTCTAATCGAACAAACTCAATTTTTAAGTGTTTTTAAGTTTTTTTTAAAAGATTAAAATATCTAACTTATCCATATTTTATTTTACTAATATTTTTATATCATTATAATTCTATTCATTTTCTTTATAAATATATATACATGATCCCTACTTTCATTCATTTTTTATTTCATAAAAATATCTGATAACCTCTCCTTAACCAGTAATTTATCTATATTTTATGATTTTTTTTTTTTTATGATTAACTTTTATGATCTGAAGTTAGTATAGATAAACTTTACAATAACCATGAAATAAATAAATACGATATTTTCATTTCTTAAGGCTAAATAAACTAAGAGTAAAAAAATTAATAAAGAACAAATAAAATTTTTATTACTACTACGATTAATTAAATTTTTACCGTTGAGATTGAATCAATTACATTCCTAGAATGAATATATTATTTCTTTTTCATATCTTTTTTGATAAATTAATAATCTAAAAATATTTTATAAATAATTTAACCAAATAATCTATAATTTAAAGTAGTTTTTTTTTTTTTATTGATAACCAAACAACCAATAACTTTCTTCTAAAAAATCTACTTTTAAAAGATCTTATTCTAAAAGATCTACTTGAAAATTATATCAAACTACTTTCCACAATGTTAAATAAAACACGGCTACTAAGTGATGGTGACAGTGATGCTTCTCCATTATGTTGAATAAATACCAACATTTGTGAGAGTTTTATTCACTGCCACTTTTGTATGTTACAGTTCAACACACAAGATTAAACATCTCAAATACAAATCTTAAGATTCACTTCACTCCATAGAATTAAAAGCACAATACCTTTAATTTAATAAAGTATCTTTAGCACTCAATTGCAATCTCACAAGAAGACCCAGTGCAAATTAAAAGAAGAAAATAGAGGCAAAAAAATCGTTTGGGAAACACCCACAACCCTTCAGAAGGTGTTTTAGACTATTTAAGTTTGAAGTACAAGATCAAGATGATTGCAATAACAAGGACTGCGACAACGAGGCCGACAATCCACTTGTTCCGGGACATCCTCCTCGATATGTCAGTCAGAACTCTCTTGCTCTTGCCGATGTTATCGTCCACTCCATGAAGCTGCAGAACAGCAGGAAAATCAGAAACAAGACAGTGGCATGTAGATAATGTTGATGCATTGTGAAATTTATATAGCCTATTTCATAGAAAGAACAAATGGCGTACTGTAGTAGAAATTGAATAAGATTAATCAATCTTCAAATGAAAACTATTTCCTTTTTTTTTTTTTATTAATTTAAATCTAATTACAACATTGGCACCCGAGATGAGAGAACTACTGCTTCTTGGCCAGGGCAACATAATTGTAATCAGATGGTTAGTTCAACTATTAAGGTCCCTCACAGATAAGAGGCCATGGCTTTGAAACCTGCTTGCAGCAGGGTTTTGTGGGACTTGGTTTTGGATTATAGTGGAGTTGGGGGGGTTACCAAAACAAACGACATTATCAAAGATTAGTTACAGAATTTGACAGAGCAAATGCTGTACGCAAATTAAAGCAATAAATACCATGAATTAAATGACAAACAGTAAATAATTGACATCATAAGCATAGATTAATTTGAACCAAAAAAAAAATACCGTGTTATGGGCATGTAAGAGAGCCTGTCGCTGTGAACTCAAATCTGAAAGAATTGAAACACCAAGTTCTTCTGTTTCCAGCATGGTTCTTCTACCTTCCTTAATTCTATCACCAGATTGATTTAATCTCTCAGTGGAAAACATCAGTCTTGATCTTTGATCATTTGATGCCTATTACAAATTCATTCAACAGAAAAGGATGAGACTCAACAATAACAATTGAATTTAAAACTATATAACATAAAGATATCAGTAAACTGCATCTCCATTTCTCAAAAACAATATGATTGCCATTTTGCAAGATTAAAAGCAAAATGGTGGTGCTTTACACTATTAGATTGATCAAATGTGTTAATCAATACACAATAAAACAAATAGCACATGGCTTCTGTTAAAATCCATTCAAGAAAACAAGAAGTTGCAATCAAACTACCAATTGAATAATTACTACTTCAACAAGTATGGACAGCTTTAACAAACAAAAACCAAAATGGATCATGCCAATAGTTTAGAACTACTACAACAATGGAAAAAACAAGATAGATGGAACAGACTCACCGTTAAAGCATCAGCCATTCCAGATTCCAACAACTCATCTCTAGCAGATGGGTTTAAATTCCCAGAAACAAGCCTTTTAACTTCAGTTTTCAGATTGTTCAAATCAGATTTGTACTCCCTCAACTTAGCAAGAAGCACAGCCTTAACATTAGGTGGTAAACTTCTTGCTTCAAGGTCCATTTTCCGAATCTGCCAAAAATTATATAACCAACCATTTACCATCATATTCAATGCCATCAATAAACGAAACCAAACACTAATAATTCAAAATTAATACCACTTTGGTTATATTGTATTTTCAGCAATTTATATATCCCAAAACATGATCCACTACTAACTCCAAAAATTGGTATCCGAATTCAAGAATCTGTGAAAGTTTTACATCAGCAAAGAATTCAAGAATCTTTGCAAACTTCCAAATTTGACTACACAACAACAGTAGAATCTTTTTAAAAACATAATAATAATAAAATAAAAATATATATATATATCAGGGAGGAATGCATCAACCAATTATCAATGGTTCACTGAAGACATGAACCCAAATAATACTTCAAACATTTGAAACAGTTCATTTATATATTGTATCTTCAGCAATTTGAATATCTAAAAACATGTCTGGTATATTAACTACAAAAATGGTCTATGATTTCACATTCTAAAACACATTTCTTGCCAAATTAACACACAGCCATTAAACAAAAATAGCAAAAATGTAACATTTCAAGATTGTATAAAGAGAATATATTCTATTTTCAGCAATTCCAATATCTTAAACCACCTAAAACTCTCAAAAACATTCAAGTTTTCACATCCTAAAATCAGTTCTCTTAGCTAATTTCCAGACACAATTCGACAAACCTAGCAAAATTGTAACATTCCAAGATCACATAAAAAGAACAATCATGATTTCAAAATTGTCAACAACAGTACGTAACTTGGTTTCCGAATTCACAAAAACATTCAAGTTTTCACGTCCTAAAGAGAATGATCACGCTTTCGACATCTTAAACATCATAACTCAATTTCCAAATTCACCTTTACATCCTAAGATCAGTTCTCTAAGCTAATTTCCGAATACAATTTCAAGAAACCAGCAAAACTGTCACATTTCAACATCGCATAATCAAAACGATGGTTATGATTTTGAAACATTCCAAGTTTTTTTATCCTGAAATCAATCATAATCAGTTCTCTTATCGAATTTCCAGATACAATTCCACGAAACTAACAACATCAAGAAATCAACCATAATCGGTTCTCTTATCGAATTTCCAGATATAATTTCACCAAACTAACTACAACAAGGCAACAATTCAGGATTGCAAAAAGAAGATCAGTGAAAAGACAACAATGAAACACATACGAAAGATTCGGCTTCATCCAATCCGGTTTTTATGTCAGAAACTTTCTGCTTCTTCTGCTCTGCAAAACACAAATCAATTCGCACGAAATCAGAAATCAACAAAACTGATCGACAATCATTTTAACTGATATTTTGTTTATACCTCCTTGGAGAGCAGCAGCGGCCGTGCATTTTTTCGAAAGATTAGCCGAAATCTCGCAGTACTGTCTCTCGTATCCTTCGAATACCTCACTCATCGTCTCTCTTCAACCAAAAATAAAAACTGAAAATTTCAGAAATCAAATCAACGATGGATCACGAAACGACGCAAACAGAAGCGAAGAATCGAAATTACTGTCGAATTGAAGAACCTGTGCGTGCGTTCGATGGATTTTGCGATCGCGAATGTTCTCGATTTCGACTTGGTTTACCTTTTTTTTTTGGGGGGTGGGTGCGGGTGGTGGTGCCAGGGGCAAAGTGCGCTTTGTGGTTTTGGCAAACGACCAATCGAAACGTTTAAAACAAAAACGGGGCTCAGTGATAAGGTGACTCAGTTGGTGACCTGTTGGTTTGACAGGCTTATACGTGTCGTGGCGTGATTGGTTTCTGAAGGTGAAACTGTCGTGAGGTTAGATTTGCTTCGGCATGTGGAAGCGGAGACATTGCTTTATTAATGGAGGTGTGCTCGAAACGGTCTCTAGCTTGCATTAGAAGCTGACGAGTGTCCCTTAAACATATTTTTATAGGCTGTCACTATTGGCATCCAAAACATTCACTCCTACGTCCATATTTTATTGAAAGTATTTATTATTAAAATGTCTTTTAACTAGAATGACTTACCGGGATAGTGACAATAAATTACAAATAAATGAAAACTTCTCTTGTTGTCTCCGTGCTTGGCTAGTCTGTATAAACTGGCTAGACGATTGCTTGCTCAAGCACTTGAATAATGGCAGAACCTAGAGTAAGATAGTATTAAAAACTCTTGAATAAAGGAAGAAAATAAAGGAAACCTTAATTATATTGTCGATGAGCTAGTATGGGGATCAAAAAATAAAAGAATGGAAGGAATCTTTGAGATAATTATTATTTATCAACTTCGGTCCTTCATATTTTTCTTCTTTAAATCTTTTGTAAAGTAGACTTACAATGTGAAAAATCATATCAAATTATTAATGTTTACATAATAAATTTGTATAGTTACAATTTAAAAATTTGTATCAAATGGTCTTATTGTTTGCATTTGAGACATCACCTAAGGTATACTATCAATGTCAAGTAAATAAACAGTTTGGAATCGACATAATTAGGGAAACGATTTATGTACAAATGAAGTTGGACAGTTCAATGAACTCAAAGTTATTGTTGACATTAGGAGAGGTGCTCTAAGTAAAGTTGAATTTCCAAATTTTATCTATGGGTGCATTTATAATTTTGGTGTGGAGATCAATTCTTCGAGCGATGATATCAGCATACCCATAGGGTGTCATTGTGGGCACCCAAAATATTAATTTCTACACCGATATTTAATTGAAAATATTTATTACAAAAATATCATTAAGTAAAATACTCATTAGGACAGTGATAATAAGTTACAAATAAATCAAAACTTCTCTTGTTGCCTCTGTTCTAAGCTAGTGTACATAAATTGGTTAATGTGGCTAGATGATTGCTTGCTCAAGCACTCGAATCATGACAGAACCTAGAGTAATATTGTATTAAAAAACTCTTGAATAAAGTAAGAAAATAAAGGAAACCTTACTTATATACATTGTCGATGAGCTCATATGGGGATTAAAAATAAATAAATAAAACAATGAGAGGCATATTTGAGATCATTATTAGTGAGCAACTTCGACCCCTGATATGTTTCTTCTTTAATTCTTTTCTTTTTCAAGTAGATTTACAATTTGAAAATTCATATCAAATTACTAATTTTTACATATTGAATTTGCATCAAATGGCCTCATCGGTCTCATTTGGGATGTTACCTAAAGTATGTTATCGATGTCAGGTAAACAAGCGGCTTAGAATCGAGATAATTAGGGAAGTGATTCATGTGCAAGTAGTTCAAAGTGAGAAAAAAGACTAATGAATTTCAGGATATTTTTAATATTAGGTTAGGTGCTTTCAGTAAAGTGGAATTTCCAAATTTTAGTATGGGTGAATTTATAATTTGGGTGCGAAATCAATTCTTTGGGTGACGATATCGACATCCATTAATTTATTTAAGTAAATCTGGATTGCACCCAAATCAAAATATCGTGTCGCCTTACTAAAAAAAACGTTGCATGCATAATTTGTATTTAGTGTTGCTCATTCCATGAATAATAAAATGTTCTCTACTATCTATCACATTCACGTGTAACCTATATATCAATTTCTATGGGGATAATTCTAATTTTTCCCTTGTAGTAAAATATAATAGTCAAAATCCCACTGTTATGGGTATTTTCGGATCAAACTTAGTGGGCCGAAGAAAGCCCAAAAGGTAGGTCCAACAATAAGAGGATCCCAAAAAGGTCTATCTCTGTCCGTTTGAGGTCTGCTCGCTTTCCTACTCGTTCATCTATTCGTCTATCCGTTGGAAAATCTGATTGATATCTTGCTCGCGTATCTGATCGTTAATAGACTCTTTTTTTGTGATCGTTTATTAGTTCACGACTAAGTTTGTCCATGAGACTGGTCGGTTGCTCGTCCTCTTGCCCGCACAACCCCTCTGGTTTGTCTGCTTGTGTTCGTATACCTGCTCGCCTATGAGGCCTGTTGATTACTGATATGTCTAATCACTAAAGAGTTCATTATCGCTACATCTCTCTCTCTCATCGAGATCAACGGAAATCAAAGCTGTCAAGCAGATTACAACCTAAGATATGTCATGCACGTCAATCCCGTCAGAGATTATAGTCTGGATTACAATGATTTTACCTAATCCACATAGGTCAGCCGCCTAAACTCATGCTTTGGACAGAATTAGTCTGGCACTGTCAGCAGCATTAAATGTACTCCAGACGCATTAAATACAACTTAGACACATTAAATGTAACTCATCATTACACTTTTATTTCACTGTACATTATTTTATTATGTTCTACCGTAATTCCTCCCCTTTTCTATAAATAAGGGAGGGCTTCTTTTATAAACATATACATATCTTGAGTGTCGTTACTCTGTTAAAATAGTGAGAGAGTGTACAGTGGACGTATGTATCTTTTTGAGCCGAACCACTTAAAATCGTGTGTTCATTTTTCTCTTCCCTGGCCTCATTTACTCCATTTGCTTTCTTTATTTTGCCAATCATAACAACAAATCCAAAACTGTAGCTTGGGCCAAAAGACGAATCTGGTCGGTTAATTCCGAACGTCGATACTCACTAACTTAAAGAAATCACTAAGAACCCCTTTGTAGTTTAAAAAAAAAAAAATTATCAAAAAACTCCTATCATTGATAAAAATAGATATTAAAAGTCAATGTTTGGTTGTTAATCAAGAATGGTAAAACCATCAATTCATTGTAAAATAAATTAAAAAAAAAAATTGAATAAAAAGATGAGTGTCACATGTACACTGTAGGTGGAAAATTATATTTTTTAAAAATAATTAATAATTAAAATAAATAAAAAATATATTTTAAAAAAGAGCAAAATGCACTTAATCCCCCTCAGGTAAGACTTTAAACTTCCATAATCAAAGTTTGACTTATATAACATATTACTCCCACGTCATCAGTATCTGTTAGTCAATCAAATATTGAATAAGGGTAATTTCGTCATTTACTAATAACAAAAGTTAAAACCATTTCCATCTCATTTTTCTTCTCTCTGTGTCGCCTCCACCAAAGACCACCATCCTCCATCTTCTTCTTCTTCTTCTCCTTCTTTTTCTTTTTCTTCTTCTTCTTCATTTCGAACCCAGATCAGATCTGAGTTCGTCGGGTCTGGGTTCCTCCACCAGAGACCACCATCCTCTACCTTCTTATTCTTCTCCTTTTTCTTCTTCTTCTTCATTGACGACTAACCTAGACGTCGTCTGGGTTCGACGAACCCAGAACCCAGATCTGGGTTCTGGGTTCGTCGAACCCAGACGAACCAAGACCAGATCTGGGTTCGACGAACCCAGATCTGGTATGGGTTCGCGAACCCAGACGTTTGTGTTCATCTGGGTTGAACCCAGACGTCTGAGTTCGTTGGACGTCTGGGTTTGTCGAACCCAGATTTTATATGTGTTCGAATTTGATGATGATAATCTGAGATGATGATGATGATTCTGGGTTCGAATTTGATGATGATTATGGGTTCGAATTTGATGATGATTCTGAGGTGATGATGATTTATTGTTGATGATGATGATTCTGGGTTCGAATTTGATGATGATGATCTGAGATGATGTTGATATATTGTTGATGATGATGTTTGAGATGATGATACTGGTTCGAATTTGATGATGATGCTGAGTTGATTCTGAGGTCATTTTCATCATTTTATCACATAATACTTTGATGATGATAATGAGTTGATTCTGAGGTCATTTTTGTTATTTTATCACATAATACAGTCAACGTTATATTTAACTATTTTTTACTGTTAAAATGGAGGGTAATGTGTTATATAAGTTAAACTTTGATTATGAAAGTTTAAAGTCTTACTTTAGGGGGGTTATATGCAATTTACTCTTTTTAAAAATTATATTCACCACATAATTAAAAAAAAAATAAATTTAAAAAAAAAATAAATATATAATAAATAAAAACACTTCTCTCTATCTCTCTCTCTTTTTTTTTCCTCTCTCCCCCTTTCTTTAGTCTCTTCTTCTTCTTAATCTTCTCTTCTTCGATCTTTTTCTTCTTCTTCTTCTTCTCCTTCTCAAACTCTATCATCATTTGGGTTTGAAATCTGTTATGGGTAATTTAACGATCAAGCCAATTGGGCCAGAAAAGATTTGCAGTACGAGCCCAATGATCCAAAAGCTCAGCCATATGTCCCTCTTTCTGATCGCTTTCCTGACACCAGATCTGTTCGTTAGACTGACTCGTCATTTTGCTCATATCCCAAGTCTCCCTATTGATCGTCAATCTACTCACGAACAGACTTGGTAGCCTAGTCAGTGATCTGTTCATTGTCCTACATACGACTGCGGTTAATTTCGGTCTTTAATTCTGATCTATATGCCTGTTCGCTTAAATTGATCGCTACGCTTGTTTGCCAGATCTGTTCGCTTAAGCTGTTCGCCGAAGGGTGGTTGACAGATCTTTTTCGTTCGGGTTTGTTCATTCAGAATTATTCGCCTAGTTGCTCAGTAATTTTTGAGCATACTCGTACGCCTGTTCGTTTGTGAAACTGTTCGCCTAATATTATGTCTGGTCGGGGAAGAACTTATTCATAATCTGTCCCATTAACTCTCAAAGTGCCCGATCCGTCAGAAATTCATCTGTTTATCAGCTCAATTGGATATTCTGTTCGTTGGAGAGTCCATCTCAGTCATGCCTCCAAAATCGCGAGTCAACAGAAGTCAAAGATGTCATACAAGATGCAGCTTAAGACGTGTCATGCACATCATCTCTATAGAAGTTAAAGATGTCATACAAGATGCAGCTTAAGACGTACCAAGATTACGATGAACTCATCTAACCCGTACAGATTAGCCGCCTAAAATCACACTCGGGTAGAGCTCAGTGGTGACAGTTTCAGCTGCATTTAAGGTAATTTCGGTCTCATTAAATGCACTGTCAGCCGTATTAAATGTAGTTCATCATTGTAATTTCGACTTACTGTATGCTTTTGTTTTATTATGTTTTATTGTAGCACCTCACCTTTCCCTATAAATGGAGGAGGATTTTCGTTGTAAGGTAGGTACAATCTTTTGAAGGCTGATACTCTACCAAAATAGTGAGAGAGTGAACAGTGGACATAGGCATCTAATTGGGCCGAACCACTTTAAAATCTCCTTATGTTTTTCTCTTTTCCTCTGACCTCTTCTCCTTTACTTCTTTATCTCGCTTGTTCAATATCCACGATCTGAAACTGTAGTTTGCGCTGAGAAACGAACCTCGTTGACTAGGATCCAAATCTAACGTCAACAAAATCAAACCTAGATGTGAACATCTAAGTTCGAAATCGAACCTAGATGTTTGGGTTTGCAATCAAACCCAGATGTGAACATCCGGGTTTAGCCAACCCAGATAAAGATCTAGGTTAGACTTCGAACCCAGATGAAATTGGATAGACTTAGTGCTAGGTGTATTAGAGGAAAGACAATTTAAAAGCGGTGGTGGCCATCAAAAAATTGGATAGACTTTGTGCTAGGCTTGTTACTAGTGTACCCACTTGAAAAATATTAGACGTTTTTATTGTTTTTGTGTTTGTTTATTTTGATATATTATGAAAAATCCCCTTAAAAATTAAAATAATCAAGAATTACACCCAATTTTTTTTATTAAATGAACTGTCCCCTACCGTTAACTTTTCATATAAAATATTAACATTTTTCATTCAAAATCGTGAAATGACCTTTATTATGATCCTATTAAATTCATTTTATACCCTTTGAACTTATGAAATGAGTAAAATATCCTTTAAATTATTAATTAATGATAATAGTAAAGAAAAAGTTGACACAATTTTTTTTTTTAACAAGCCTAATTAACACAAAAACTGTCCGTCTCTCTCCACTCTCTTCTTCGTCTTCTTCTTCTTTTGCACCTTCTTCTCCTCTTCTTCTTCTTCAAACTAGTCACCATCTCTTATTGATTGATTGTTTTGGTATTTTTACCGGTGGTTTTGATCTAAGGTTGGTTGGATTCTTTTGGTGTTTTGGTTCAAGATGAATTTTTGATTGATTGTTTACATTCAAGAAGATGTTCAAATTTTTTTTAGGTTGATGTTCATTATTTTGGTTTCAAAGTTTGAAGAGATCTTCAATTTTTTTTTTTTTAAATTGTTTTGTTTTGATTCAACTTTAATTCTTTCTTTAATTTTGATTTTTTTTTTTTATTTTGTTCAGACTAGATTTTTCAATTTTGTTTTTATTTGAAGATAAAGATCTTCATATTTTATTTTTAATTTTTGGTTTTAATTTTTTTTCTCAAATTAAAACAAATAAATTACTTATCCACTTATCATTATACTCTTCAAATTTAATAACAACTGATTTTTTTAACTGGTAAGGGGCGGTTCACTAAATTAAAAAAAAAAAAAAAACTAAAGGTAATTTCCGCTCTTTTTACTTTTTAGGGGATTTTTCATAATATCCCTTTTGTTTTCAATGAGATTTTGTATAAATGTATTTGTTGTAATCGTGTTTGATTGATGCGAAAATGTGATTTTGTGTCTAAAGATTACCTTTTTTTGTGTACAGATGAATGAATCCCAACTCATCAGAAGCCAACTAATTCATCACTTCTAGTTTAGCATTTTGTTGTTAAGGATAATGATGATGACGTGAGTGATTAGTGGAGAGTGTTTGAAGATTTCTTCATATATATATATATATTTTTTAATTTCATATATATTTTTTTATTTTGTTTTGTTAATTTTTTTTTTTATAATTGAGGGGTAATTTCGTCTTTTTACATACTGTTATCGTCAGAATTCACTCTTCACTAATAGAGTCAACAGAAGGGAAACAAATGAGATTTGTCCAAACTGCAAGGAAAAATTAGCGATTAGATCAAACAACAGAGTGAATATTAGAATTATCTACTTTTTATGATTTGTAATGAGTTCTTACATAGGTTTTTTTTTTTTTTTTTTTTTTTTTGACAATCTAACATTAGATCAAATTAACCATCGGGACGTAGCAGAGTTAGGACAATATCGCGCTACTCGAAAATCTGCTTTAAAAAATAGAAGAGGTATACCTACATAATTACTACGAAAATAACCACATATATTTGTTAGTGGTAGTGCTCGAACCTGCCACCACATGTATGGGCAGGTGGGTTGTTGTCCATCACAAAAACTTACTTGGAGCAAGGAGTTCTTATATCGTTAATGCATTGATATTAACATAACATACAAGATCACATTCTAGGTCGATACAATTATGTTACACATGGTCACGAATCATGATTACATTGCATTTTGAAGTTAGATAACAAACCATGATAATTTTAACATATTAGCATAGTATCACGTTCTCATCTTGACAAAATTAACATGCATCAATGCAGTAATATCTTATTATAATTAGAATATCATATTTGTAATAAGAGTTTATCTCTAACCTTAATCATAAAATAAGTAAACATATAGAAATCATACTCAAATTACAACAATAGCTAGGTATTCAAATCGTATTTATTTTGATTGACTTTTGCAAACCTTGATAAAACCTCAACGTTAATATTACACGTTATCATGATTGTATTACATTTTAAAGTTATGATCTAGTGTCATCTTCCATTTTACATTTTACCAAAATCAATGTGGACCATCACTTATTATTTTTTCTAGGAACTCTGTTTTATAATCGTGAGTGTCAAAGGGACATCAACCTAAGGACTAGGGATTCTAGTTACTAACTCATACATAAAATCTTCATTAGATGTTCCTTCTGAGGAGATAGAAAAGGATTTGATTTCTGGAGGAGGTTTCACAAGAGAAGGTTCTACCCTTAATCGATTGACGAGAGTTTTTGGGTGCTTTAGATGTGGGTATATATGCTAAAGCAGCTTCAATTTGGGAAGTTTGCTTTCCCAGTATCTGCAAGGATAAAATTAGTATAATTATTTTGCTCCACCGAATGATTTATGTTTATCAACTTGCTTGACAAATAAAGATTTCACCGACGAGTTAGAGCATCTTCAATGGTTTTTAAAAAATAAATATAATATCATTAATATCAGGAGATTTGTTTTTTACATAACATAAAAATCATTTAATAGATAATCAAATTAAAAATTATTCTCAAATATTTCCATGTATTTTCATTTAATGCTTACATGTTTTTCCATTCAAGGCTTCCATGTTTTTTAATTTTTAATTAGATTTAGAAAATTAAAATTAAATAGTTATTGACTTTCTGAGACCCTTAAAAAATAAATGGTCATGTTGATAATGTCTATTTTTTTCTTACCATATCAACTTGATATTAATGAATGATAATTACATTGGATAAATTTATTTTACTTCAATGTTTATTTATCCTATGTGACATATAATTTTTTCACAATCCATAAGAGTATTAAATCTCCAATGCTCTCATAAATTTTGTTTTGAAAAAAAGTGACATGTTATCAATGTCAATGAATTTACTTCTTACATAATATATGTAGCATTTGATAGATATTCAAATTGAAAAATTATTCTCCAATACTTCTACGCATTTCTATTTAATACCTTCATATATTTTCATTTAATGCTTCAATATTTTTCATTTAATGAATTCATTTTTTTTTTTACTTTTAATTAGATTTGAAAATTAAAATTAATTAATTATTAATTTACTGATATTGCTATCTAACATACCCAATAGATGGTCATGTTAATAATGTATATTTTTTTTATGTCACTTTAATTTAATATTGATGAATGATAATTATATTGAAGATGATTATTTTAACTCAATGTCTATTCATTTTATCTGTTATATAATTTTTTTATAATCCATGAGAGTATTAGAGATGTTATTAGTAATTAGAATCTCAAAATTCAAAATTAAAAATAGGTAATTCTTTACCATAATTAATTAAATTACCATATTACCCGTCCACTCGGATTGAAAACAAAAGGAAAAAAAAGAAAAAGAAAAAAACGTTTCTTGGAACCGCGAAAACGCGCAGCCCAAAACTCGAAAGATCTGCATTGTAAGCAAAATCGAATCTCGAAAACACATGAACACCACACCCATCTCCATTTTCCCTACTCAAATGTAATCAAACGTCTCTGGTTTCCACTCACTCTTCTCTTTTGCAGGGATCTCTCCATACCCAGAACAATTACCCACTTGGGATCATCAAATACCAGCTAAAGGTACCATTTTGACCCTCAATTTCACCATTTTTTTTCCCTTTGCAATCGACCCAGATGGGTTTGATTGATCTTCTATATGTGTCTCGTTTGATTCAGGATAGTTTGGTGTAATTAAAGTCTCTTTAGTTGTTTGTATGATTGGGTTAGATCTGGTTTCTGTGATGTGAATTTGCATATTCTGGTGTTGTTTATTTTTTTTATAGCATTGATTTGAATTTGGTTGATTTTGTATTGATACATTGTGGTTTTGAAGTTTAAAGATTGGTTTTTGTTATTGGCATCTGGGGTTTTTTGTTAGTTCATTTTCGGATTCGGGTTTGTGTTGGTTGAGTTGTTTTTGGTAAATATAGTGATTGGTATGTGATTTGGGCAGGTTTCGGATTCATGTTTGTGTAGTTGCCAGTTGCATGGTTCAAGTGTAAGTTGAATTATGCTGGAAACTGGAATAAATATGGGGCATCTGAATTTACAGTCACAAAATGATGCATTTTGTAGAGGACTCAAGGGCAGCCCTGTTAAGCCTTCTAGGGGTGCTATAGCTTGTATGATAAATTCGGAGATTGGTGCGGTTTTGGCTGTGATGAGGAGGAATGTACGGTGGGGAGTTCGCTATCTGACGGATGATGATCAGTTGGAGCATTCTCTTATTCATTCGTTGAAGGAATTGAGGAAGCAGATATTTTTATGGCAGAATGAGTGGCATAATATCGACCCAGCTGTGTATCTCCATCCGTTTCTGGATGTAATTCGATCGGATGAGACTGGTGCACCGATCACTGGTGTTGCTTTGTCATCTGTTTACAAAATCTTGACCCTTGATGTGCTTGATCTTGATACTGTGAATGTGGGAGATACTATGCATCTGATAGTTGATGCAGTTACAAGTTGCCGATTTGAGGTAACTGATCCTGCCTCTGAAGAAGTGGTGCTGATGAAGATACTTCAGGTTCTTTTAGCTTGCTTGAAAAGCAAGGCGGCAGTTAAGTTGAATAACCAGCATGTCTGCAACATAGTTAATACTTGCTTTCGTGTAGTTCATCAAGCAAGCTCCAAAAGTGAATTGTTGCAGCGCATTGCACGACACGCGATGCATGAATTGGTTAGGTGTATTTACTCTCACCTACCTGATATTGACTGTCAGTCATCAGTAGCGCAAAGTCATTCAGACGCTGTTGAAAAGGTAACTACTATAGGGATGATCCCTCCTATTTGTGAAATATTTTTTCTCATTGAATAAACATGATGAGTCTAGCTTTATCAGATCATGATTAGTGGTATTCTGGTATAAACTAAATTGTCTCCGAAACAAACAAATGCTGAGCAAAAGGATAAGTGATGGTCCCTCATGCTCAATATCTGCTATATTGGCCCATTTATTTTGTTGAATTTGAATGCTGATTCAGTAAGCAATCTTAGATGGTTCCACATATTAGTTTTCTGTGATTGTATTTCAGAGTAGTAAACTTTTACTAATCAGCTATAAAAATGACCCATGAGGGGTTAGCAGGATGGTGAGGCCTGTGGTTTGCTCCCACTGTCTGGGGTTCAAATTTCTTCACAGGTACCTATATGGCCAAAGGCCATCGTTTCATTTTTCCCAAAGATTGTAGGGCTTGGCGGGTCCCTGGTTTTGAACTCAGTTGCGCTAAGCGGGTTCTGGGAATGTTTGGGTCTTAAAAAAAAAAAAAAAAATTGCACAGACCGATGATTTTCCTGGTGAGTTTAAGCTTTGAGGTTTCATGTTTAAGCCAGCCAACACAAAATAGGTCTGTTCATATCATCAAGTAGTAAATTACAAGCTTTAATGTCTTCCAGTGAAACGGGGAATTTGTGGTTTTGGATATGTTGAGGGTGTTCATACATTGGATGTTTAACTTGATTTAGCAGTAATTTATGAGAGTTTCTGGTGAAGCATCCATGAAATGTCAAAGTTTCACTTAAATATGTAATATTTCCGGACTAGTATGTTTAGTTTTTTGTCTTCAATTTTTGAAGTTTATTTTATTGTACAGGTGAGTGTACTGGAGAAGGGTCACACCTCTGAAAGTAAACCATTTGAGAATGGCAATGCAAGTGTTGAATCTCAGTCATCAACTGGACAGATTTCAAGTGCTCCCACAGATAAACTAGCAAATGAAGTGGATACATATAATGGTGAGATTGGCGGAGTGATGGAGGCTACTCAAAATGGTGAGAAGATTATGATGGAACCCTTTGGTGTTCCATGCATGGTGGAGATATTTCACTTCCTTTGTTCTCTCTTGAATGTCATTGAGCACATGGGAGCTGGTCCTAGATCGAATCCTATAGCATATGATGAAGACGTTCCTCTGTTTGCATTGGGTTTGATTAATTCAGCGATTGAGTTGGGTGGGTCGTCATTCAGTAAACACCCTAAGTTATTGGCTTTAATTCAGGACGAACTGTTTCGTAATCTGATGCAGTTTGGGTTGTCGATGAGCCCTCTAATTCTTTCAACAGTCTGCAGCATTGTTCTAAACCTGTATTATCATTTGCGTATTAAGCTTAAAGTACAGCTTGAAGCTTTCTTGTCATGTGTGCTTTTGAGGCTTGCACAGAGCAAGTATGGGTCTTCCTACCAACAACAGGAAGTTGCTATGGAGGCCTTAGTAGACCTCTGTAGGCAGCAGACATTCATGATAGAGATGTATGCCAATTTTGATTGTGACATATCCTCTGGCAATTTGTTTGAAGATCTTGCTAACCTGTTATCAAAAAGTGCATTTCCAGTCAATGGACCATTGTCAGCAATGCATGTTCTTGCTTTGGATGGTATGATATCCATGATTCAGGGTATGGCTAAGAGGGTAAGCAATGAGTTGCCTACTCCAGAAGAGGTGTCTGTAGATCCTGAGGATTATAATGCAGTCTGGACTTCAAAATGTAAGGACTATAGTGATCCTCATTCATGGATTCCATTTGTTCGCAAAATGAAGTACATTAAGAGAAGGTTAGCGGTTGGAGCTGATCACTTTAACCGGGATTCTAAGAAAGGTCTAGAGTTTCTTCAAGGAAGTAATCTTCTACCTGATAAGCTTGATCCACAGAGTGTAGCTTTCTTCTTTAGGTACACAAATGGATTGGACAAGAATCATATTGGGGATTTTCTGGGAAATCATGATGAATTTTGCATTGAAGTGCTTCACAAATTTGCTGGTACCTTTGATTTCCACGGCATGAATCTAGATACTGCATTGCGCCTTTTCCTAGGAACTTTTAGATTGCCTGGTGAATCGCAGAAGATACAGAGGGTGCTTGAGGCCTTTGCTGAAAGATATTATGAGCAATCACAAGATATATTGACCAATACAGATGCTGCTCTTTTATTGTCATATTCACTTATATTGCTCAACACCGATCAACACAATGCGCAGGTTAAGAAAAAGATGTCTGAAGATGATTTTATCCGAAACAATCGGCACATCAATGGAGGGAAGGATCTCCCTAGAGAGTATCTCTCTGAGCTTTATCACTCAATATGTGAGAACGAAATCTTGATGATCCCAGATCAAGGCGCTGGTTTTCAGGAGATGACATCGAGCCGCTGGATAAATGTGATGCACAAATCTAGAGAAGCCACTGCTTATATTGTGTGTGATTCTGGTGCGCACCTCGACCATGATATGTTTGCTATCTTGTCAGGTCCTACAATTGCTGCGATGTCAGTGGTTTTTGATCAAGTGGAGCAGGAAGACATTTTGCGGAGATGTGTTGATGGATTCTTGGCCATTGCCAAAGTTTCTACATGCTATCATTTTGATGACGTCTTGGATGATTTGGTTTTGTCTCTCTGTAGATTCACAACCCTCTTGTCTCCATTATCTGTTGAAGAAGCTCTTCTTGCCTTTGGAGATGACACAAAAGCTAGAATGGCATTGACAGCTGTTTTTACAATAGCAAATAGGTATGGTGATCATATCCACGCTGGCTGGAAAAATATATTGGACTGTGTGTTAAGCTTGCACAAACTTGGCCTTCTGCCTGCTCGTCTGGCTAGTGATGCTGCTGATGATGTGGAGCCCTCTTCTGATTTGGAGCAGGGCAAACCTGCTACAAGTTCTGTATCAACATCACGCATTACACCTGTGGTTACTCCTCGGAAATCTTCTGGGCTGATTGGTAGGTTCAGTCAGCTCTTATCATTTGATATGGAGGAGACTAGGTCACAGCCAGATGAGGAAGACCTTGCAGCTCAACAACGAGCGCGTGAAATAATGCAGAATTGCCACATTGATAGCATATTTGCAGAGAGTAAGTTTCTCCAAGCTGAGTCTTTACTGCACCTTGTGAAGGCCCTTATTTTGGCTGCAGGCCAACTCCGCAAAGGAAGTAGCTACACGGAAGATGAAGACACAGGAGTGTTCTGCCTGGAATTGCTGATTGCCATTACACTAAATAACCGGGATAGGATTATGCTTATCTGGCAGGGTGTTTATGAGCACATAGCCAATATTGTTCAGACAACTGTAATGCCATGCATGCTGGTAGAAAAGGCTGTGTTTGGGCTCCTTAGGATATGTCAGAGATTGCTTCCCTATAAGGAAAAGCTGACTGATGAGCTCCTCAAGTCACTGCAACTTGTATTGAAACTTGATGCAAGGGTAGCTGATGCGTATTGTGAACACATCACACAAGAGGTAATGCGACTTGTAAAAGCAAATGCAACTCACATTAGATCCCATACCGGTTGGCGCACCATCATTTCCCTGCTGTCTATCACAGCTCGACATCCAGAAGCATCTGAAGCTGGATATGAGGCACTAGCTTTTATTATGTCTGAGGGGGCACATATTCTGCCATCAAATTTTATTCTTTGTGTGGATGCGGCACGGCAGTTTGCTGAGTCTCGGGTTGGCGAGGTTGATAGGTCTGTTTCTGCCCTAGAATTAATGGGGGGCTCTGTTGTTTGTCTTGTAAGATGGTCTTCTGAGACGAAGAATGCAGTTGGGGAGGAGGCTGCCATCAAATTGAGCCAAGATATTGGGGAGATGTGGCTGAGGTTGGTTCAGGGACTGAAAAGAGTTTGTTTGGACCAGAGAGAAGAGGTGAGGAACCATGCCATTTTGGTGTTGCAGAGATCTTTGGCAGCGGTGGATGGGATTCACCTCCCAAATGCTTTGTGGTTCCAGTGCTTTGATATGGTGATATTCATATTGCTTGATGATTTATTAGAAATTGCTCAGGGTAACTCTCCAAAAGATTACCGAAACATAGATGGAACACTTGTTCTGGCCATAAAATTATTGTCAAAGGCATTCTTACAGTCACTGCAAGATCTCTCACTGCAACCATCCTTCTGCAAACTATGGCTGGGGGTTCTTAATCATATGGAGAAATATATGAAACTAAAACTCCGAGGAAGGCGTAGCGAGAAAATCCATGAATTAATTCCCGAACTTCTGAAGAACAATTTGTTGGTGATGAAGACAACCGGCATTCTCCTCCCAACTGATGATATCGGAGGGGATAGCTTTTGGCAGCTGACGTGGATGCATGTGAAGAAAATATCCCCATCTGTGCAATCGGAAGTTTTTCCTGACGATGAATTGGAGCAGTTGAAAGCAAAGCACACAAAAACCGGGGGATTTCCTGCTCCTGATGGGTCTGTGGTTGTTCCCTCAGGTGAGAATGCGGATAGCAGATGAAACGTTGGCATGTGAATGACAGATTATTATTTTGTTAGGGACATGTAGATGGCCTCATTGAGTTGCACCAGTTGTTAAACTAAAAGCTCCTCTCAATGAATCGAGGAAATATTATCCATAGAAAAGGAAAGGCAAAAATCAGGAAAAATTTTGACTGTCTTTTTACTGGAGTTGTGCTTGATTTTTCCCACTCCTTGAAGTTTATGCACAGGAGTGATGCTGTTGGAGAGTTTGTGTATTGGCCATATTGTTCTTACAAGGGATCTACGTAGACCCCATCTTAAATTTTGTACTGTGTTACCTAATCTGTACCCAAAAACCATCGAACTGCACCATTTTCTTGTATACTTGGTGTCATATATACTCTAATGATATACAGTTTTTTGTTTTTTTAGTTCATTTTACGAAGAGAAATGTCTTTAGGGGGAGATTAGGAGAATTTTGTCATTCATTAGACAAATTGCTGCTTTATAGTAATTATACTTTAATTTTGTTTTAACCATTGAATTGAATCAATAGATATTAAATTGTTGGATGATCATACTGACTTTAATGAAATTTCAATTCTTTTATCATGTGATAATATAATTCCAACTTGCTGGAAATGTAAGACATTTGTATTGTGTAACATGCATATTTAAGGTTTGTCTTCATACCTTTTTGGTTGATTTCACAGCTTGAACAACTAATCTTGTGTTTTGAGCAACTAGCTTCGTGATTTAATTAAATATAAACCAAAATGGCAATTTGAACAATTGGCTGGTTTCAATGCTTGAATAACTGTTTTCATAAATTTGTTTTTATAAATCGGACTGCCAATCCATAGCCTATAACGAGTTCATGATTTATTAAAATTTATCAAGATTAAATATTATATTAATTAAATTATTTACTCTAAAATATATATTTACATAAATATTTATTTTATAGTTGAATAATAATAAGAGGTGTGGTAGGAATAGTCTAGCTAAACTTGCATGAGAAGTGAAATTATCTTTTATTATTATTATTTTTTTTAAAAGGATGCCATATTGCCAAACAAAGAATTGATTTCCACACCAAATTATAAATGCATCCACTACTAAAATTTGAAAATTCAACTTTACTAAAAGCACTTAACCTAATGTCAACAATATCCTTGAGTTCGTAATACTTCTTCCTCAGTTTGAATTACCCAACTTCACTTACACATGAATCGCTTCCCTAATTGTCTTTAGAACCGCTTCTCTAATTGTCTCTATCGGTAGGAATTAGATCAAATTAAACTAATTTCACATTTGACATAATTCATCCCATAATTTTCTTACCGATTTTTATTTTTTATTTTTTTTAAAACATGCTACAATCAAAATTAAACAAAAAAGAACACTAAAACTTAAAATTTATGTTTAATTTACATTCCAAAATAACCAAAAAAAAATACACAGTGAAATTAGCAGACAATGTCTCGTGAAGGTCTATGAAATCGGCGTTCGCAATGTCTATTGAAAGAAGCAAATTTATTAGTGTTAAAGAATCTGATTCCAACAACTGAATGAGTGGACGGGAGCTCGACAGAGGGGGCATGAAGGTTTCCTATGGAGCCATGAAAGGATGCAGCTGGTGTGAAAAACATGAGTGCATGGTGTTTGACATCCAACAGTATTTACACTCTCTAAGCATATTGAACAATCCACTGACGATAAAGACGAACCCTCCACTTTCACTTCCTCGAGTGCTTGAAAATTTTGGTTTGTAAGGACTTCCAAGTCCATCTGCACCGGCACAAACTTCATTGAAAAATTTCGGGGGCAGTCCCTAATCAACCAAACACTCTTACAAACATTAAACACCATGTCTTCAAAAGAGTAGACTGTGTGAGTCCAAAGTGAACCCGAGACACCATTTGGGTTTGGCAGGGTCAGTTGAATCCCATTCCCGTCTTTAAAGTCGAAAATATTCATCAAAAACCTTTCCATTCCGCTCGTAGATTGAATATCGTAGTCGTCCATGTACAAGAACATTTGGAATGAATGGTGCTGGAGATGATGATGCACGCTCAATTCAATTGCAAAGCCGGAAGATCGTTGGAGCCAATCATTGCTATGAATGTCAATTCTATCTAGAATGGCGTTGTTTTGGACCAATTTGAGTCGGTACGAGTATGCCATATTCCACACCCACCCCTCCCTAGTTAACTATTGATGGAGGTAAAATCCTAATGATTCCTTGGAAAAAAATAAAAGTTGGGAGTCTTTGTTATTTATATATGCATTTAGAAGACGGTAAGATGATGTTAAAATCGTCTCACATTATAGAAACCAAAGCAGTTTAGGAAAACAAATCGGGCTAGGAATTGTAAACCAAGCAAAACGTTATAGTGTTTGTAGTATACATGTACAAGGAAACCATGTTGGACTCCAAAATAGAAACTTCAAGGAAACGTTACAATTATGGATGATGATCCCCTGCTCACGTCCCCACCAGTCAACAGCGTGCACCTCCGCTCCATTTTCATGAACTGCATCCACGCCATCACGGTTCGTCACTAGCTGCTTTTACGGTGCCGTGTTGCTCTTACGGAAGTCGAATGGACAACTGGGTCGTGTCAAATTTCACAGAGGATGACATTGTTAGAGAGAATTAAGATTGTAAAAGCAGATTCGGTGATATATGCGTTCACGATAACGATTTTTCCGGTTGTGGCCTTGAGGGATGAAGAATGAAGATGGTAAAAACGACAGCGTTTATTTATTTCTTGGTTTTTAAATCTATACGGCGTCGTCCTGTTCTATTTGCAATTTTTTACCCTTCTAGTATTGTACTTCTTTGTTTTTCAGTTAATTCCTAAAACCAAAATTTTTTACCCCTTTAGTATTGTACTTCTTAGCGGTACCAGTCAAATTATAGTAATTTTAACAATCAAGTCCATTTAGAAATTTTATATAATCATTTAAAATTTATCAAAAATATTTGTTTTACTTTTTTATTAAGTTGATTATTAAAAAAGATCTATCTTTTTGTACTTTAAGTAGATTATTTCATAATTCGTTACTTATAATTTAATTGTAAATAATTTAATGATATATAAATAATTTACTCTCTTTAAAATAACATATTTTTAAATTTACATTAGGTTTATATATTATCCCAAATTTTTCTCCTGAATACTTACAAGAAAAATTTTTTAAAAGAAAAACCTTAAACACATCTCATGCCATTTTTTTTTTTTTTAAATTTGACTTATGTATTCTAATTTTCATTTTATGTATTTATTTATTTTTAGTTATTTATAATTCAATTCAGATACTATTTCATTTTTATTTAAATATTTAGATATCATTAATTTTACTACATTTTTAATTATATTTTAATTATGAATAATATGTACATAAAAGTGTTTTAAGTTTTGTTATATTATTTATTTCTACTTGTTTATATAATTAATAGTAAAAAAAGATGTAAATGTCATATCATACAAACAATACAATATTAAATGTTTTCTTTTCCTTTTCCTTTCTCCACTCCTTTTATGGCTTAACAATCAAAGATACAAGTTTAATGGCATTGAAAATGAGGGAACAATACAATGTTAAATGTTTATTCTTTTGAAAAATCAGAGAGTCAAAACGGACAATCCAAGCCAAAGAATGAACCCTTCCTGCCACAGAGCTAGTATGTTACCCCCTGGAACGTAAGTATAATCACATCTAGACTTCCCTATATTAACAAGACAAGTCTTGACTTTCCTGATAAAATTAGTAAAATAAAGAAAAACAAAAAATGAGAAGGGATCAACAGAAGAATCATTGGACGAAAATTAAATTTGGTTTTCTGATATCTGCAACAATTTTTTTTTAGCTTTTGCCCAGACTTAACAATTCTATGACAAAATAAGTTCAGATCAGGACTCATCTAGTAGATTTGTTTGTCCCATTTTTTTTTCCCCTTTAAACACTGGTTTGCATCAGAATTATAAATGAAAGGCTTCAAATGCAAACCGACTCTTGTGAGCCAAAGAATGGAATGTAATATGCGTTGCCAAGCTAGAAACTCTGTCACAAACGGTATGGTGCATGAGGATGCCTGCAGCAACCGATACATTAAACGAGTCCACCGTGCCTTTCATTGCAATACTGCAGTGTAAATCTGATAGCTGCAGGGCCTCGTCGCTTATTCCCCTGCAAGTAGGGACTCATCAACCTCAACTGGTATGGCAGTTCCAAGAATATGCATCATGATGGCTCCCATGAGACCAAACAGATTAAATCATTACAATCTGTATTAAATAATCTTTCATCAAAAAATCTAATCAAATTTTTAAAAATAATTAAGTGAAAACAAAGAAATTAGGCTTTTAGCGGTGTTATGGACGTAAAATAGCAACATAATAATGATTTTAATAGCTTATTTAAATATCCGAAATTGCTCTATAAGGTGTTAAATTTTGAAGTGATAAGACAACCATATATTGGAGTGTCGATGACAAAGTGCAAAGAGTATCATCTAAAAAATAAATTGTATTTCCTCGCCACAAAAAAAAATGCAAATCAATACCGCATCCATTCCCACATGCATCGTGGCAATTCGATACCCTCGTGATCGCAAAACATCAAAGCATTCTTAGGGAGAGTCGCAAAGTTCAATGTCCAGCCATTTCTCTGCACCCATGCTCACATGGCGATATTCTCTGTATCTGCCGAAGGAAAGTGTTGACGTCTGAAACTGGTTCAGTCAACTTGCTGGTTCGTTCAAGCCCAAGACTGCAGATTCGTAAAAGATACAAACAAACAAAAAGAGAGGCAAAGAGGAAGAAGGAAAAACACACGAGATTTACGTGGTTCGGCTTTAAGAATGGCCTACGTCCACGACGCCGGCTCCGATTAGGGACGGCAGTCACTGTTACTATGTCTGTTTTGTGTTTACAGTGAGAGAGATCTCGAGAGAGTCGTCCCCTTTACATTGATTTTGATCTTCTATTTATAGAGGAGATATTACAATTTGAATAGGTTTCGAAATTTTACAGATAAGGCAAAAAATAATATACATTAATTGAGATAATATCTCCCAAGATTATCTCTACCGCATATATAGCAATTGCCAAGAATATCGTGATTCTATTTGCATGAAAATATGTAAGCTAACTCCTTTCCTGATTTGAATGGATTCGTCTTCCAGAAGGTCAACTGGTCAACTCTATCGAGCATATTGAGCGAACGGCTTACTCCAGCGATCAGATATTGCAACCAACGAGCAGACTCTGGCCTGGGTGAGCTGGAGCTCATGCAAAACGAGCTGATCAGCTCGTTTTGGACGAGCTGACTAGCAGATCTGCTAGCTGACGAGCAGACCTGCTAGCTGATGAACGAGCTGACGAGCAGATCTGCTAGCTGATAGAGCTGATGAGCTAGCTGACGAGCAGACCTGCTAGCTGATGAACGAGCTGCTTAGAGCTGATGAGCTAGCTGACGAGCAGACCTGCTAGCTGATGAACGAGCTGACGAGCAGATCTGCTAGCTGACGTTTATGAGTTAGGCCTCTGCCTGCTAGGCCAGTTCATTGGGTCATTTTCATTGGGCTTTTACCAACTCATTTAGACAGTTCAAAAAAAATACTCATAACACAAGCCCCCCAGCTCCTAACTCGTTTACGGGCTGGGAGTTTGAATTTCTGTTGGTAAAGGCTAATCTCGCATAAGCTTGTCTTGTCTCTCTTCAATTTCTACTTTGTCACTTTGACTTGCGAAAGATCTAATTCTCCTCGTTTGCGAGGTCTGCTCAGCTTTCTGCTCATTTTGTTCTTAGCCAATACCTTGTGCTTTTTTTCCACCAAGTCCTTGGATTTCCCTGCGGCCTAAAAAATAATCGTTAATAACAATTGACTTCTCGAGCTACGCTTAGGGGGTGTTGGAACCCGACGACATAGCGAGAGTTGAGGAGGTCTGAAACTTTGCTGTGCTTTAGGGGATAGAAATATGAGTTAATATAACTTAATTACTCGCGAGCTGTCCAGAAGGTCGTACCTGACAGCATAGTGCAACTATCTGCAGGCTACGTTCAGGAGGTCGTACCCGACAACAACATGAGCGATTAGGGCTGTTCAGAGGGTCGTCACCCGACAATAGCGTAATAGGTCGCGGGCTACGTCCAGGGGGTCGTCACCCGGCGACATAGCCTATGTTGTTTGTTTAGCCAAGGTAATTTATCACAAAGACAGTAATAATCACGACAGAACAAATATAATTTATTCATATTCATAAATTGAAAAATGTTAACATGTAAGAGCATGTGCTCAGAAAGTTACCAAACATGGAGCTGTAGGGATTTTTCTTATAGCAGGTTCATTATCTAGATTGGGAACTCGCTGGGACTGCTGCCATGTTGGCTGCTGAGGTTGTTGAGGTCGCTAGATTGTTTGCTGGGCCACATAGTCAGTCAGTCGACCCTACTTGATCAGATTTTCAATGACGTCTCTCAGCTCCTGGCAATCTGAGGTGTCGTGACCAACCTCGTTGTGATACTCACATAATTTCTTCTGGTTTCTGCTACAAACTGAGGATCTCATGGGATTGGGATTCCCAAAGTCTTCCCTATCTTTCTCAGCTGCATAAATCCTATCTTGAGTATCCGACAAGGAGCTGTAACTATCATGATGAGGTTGCTTAGACCTGGACTCTTTTCTGGCCCTCTTAGCAATCTGGAAGCTCGAATGATCTCTTTTCTTGGACTGATCTGAGTCATCAGCTTCATCATTCTGATTAGACTTCCTTGAGCCAAAGGCTTCTTCCCATTCGACTTCCTTGGCAGCTCGTTCATAAAACTCGCCTAAATCTCTAACTGGGGACTTATATATATCTTTATACAGCTTTTCATCCTTGCGGAGACCAGCTGAAATCGCTGTCAGGATGGTTTCATCTGAAGGACTGTCTACCTTGTTGACTTCGCTTCTAAATCTAGCAAGATAGTCTTTTAGCGACTCATCTTTTCGTTGGAAGACAGTGGCAAGGTGGCATGGCGGTGCGAGCTGCTTCTT
The DNA here is from genome assembly GCA_022984855.1 of Dimocarpus longan. Taxonomy (NCBI): domain Eukaryota; kingdom Viridiplantae; phylum Streptophyta; class Magnoliopsida; order Sapindales; family Sapindaceae; genus Dimocarpus; species Dimocarpus longan. The sequence continues at coordinate 5,978,777 of CM041026.1, forward strand.
TAGAGCCTTGTACTGACTGATAAATCTCCTTTGAAATTCCTCCCAGCTACCTATGCTGCGATCTGGGAGACTCTTGAACCAAGCTCGAGGAATGTTCCCGAAGGTTGCTGGAAAGACACGACACTTGACCAACGAGCTGGTAGTCTGCAGATTCATCTGAATGTTGAACGCGTCCAAATGGTCATACGGGTCTGCATCCCCATCATATTGAGGAATACTAAGAACCTTAAATCTGGGAGGCAGAGGCTCGAGCTTGATATCTAAGGCAAGCGGAGTTCTTCCATTGTGCTGACCCCTATGCTCGTTACCTTCCCATTGCGCCTCAAGCTTGCGGATCCTTTGGAGGAGCTCTTCTACCATCTGATTTTCTGGCCTAAACTCCCTTAAGTGCTCACGACTCGGAGAATGGTGATTCAGTATGCTTCTATGGCCCTGCGAGCTGTTTGCTAGGTGCAACTTTGCTCGTCGCTGATTTTCCACTTCTTCCGCTTGAGCTCGGCGATTGTCAGGCCTTACACGAGAGTTAGGGGGAAAGGGAGAGTTAACAGATCGTGAGGCTCCCCTGACGGGCCTTTCAGGAGCTGAAACCTATTCTCGCAATTGCTGGGAATTTCTAAGCTCAACACCTTCAGGTCTGGGCACGTTCTGAGCTTGGACTTGAGCCAATGATCTGACTGTTTTTGCAAGTTACCGCACCATGTTTCCCAGCGCCTCATGTCGTTGGTCCCATTCCTGAAGCCCCCCAGCCGCAGGGACGGTTGACGGTGGCTGACGAAGAGCTGGAAGGTTTTCCCCTTCAGCAGCTGCGTCTGCAAAGGAATGAGATGTGCGGTGTTGTTGCTCTGTTTGCCTTTCATGCCAATCAACCGCTGAGCTACGACTCATGGTTCTTCCTCCTGCCATGGCTGTCGGAAACTGAGAAAAACGCTGCAGTTTGGGCCCTTCCTCTAGCGCCAAGATGTTGACGTCTGAAACTGGTTTAGTCAACTTGCTGATTCGTTCAAGCCCAAGACTGCAGATCCGTAAAAGATACAAACAAACAAAAAGAGAGGCAAAGAGGAAGAAGGAAAAACACACGAGATTTACGTGGTTCGGCTTTAAGAATGGCCTACGTCCACGACGCCGGCTCCGATTAGGGACGGCAGTCACTGTTACTATGTCTGTTTTGTGTTTACAGTGAGAGAGATCTCGAGAGAGTCGTCCCCTTTACATTGATTTTGATCTCCTATTTATAGAGGAGATATTACAATTTGAATAGGTTTCGAAATTTTACAGATAAGGCAAAAAATAATATACATTAATTGAGATAATATCTCCCAAGATTATCTCTACCGCATATATAGCAATTGCCAAGAATATCGTGATTCTATTTGCATGAAAATAGGTAAGCTAACTCCTTTCCTGATTTGAATGGATTCGTCTTCCAAAAGGTCAACTGGTCAACTCTATCGAGCATATTGAGCGAACGGCTTACTCCAGCGATCAGATATTGCAGCCAACGAGCAGACTCTGGCCTGGGTGAGCTGGAGCTCATGCAAAACGAGCTGATCAGCTCGTTTTGGACGAGCTAACGAGCAGATCTGCTAGCTGATGAGCTAGCTGACGACAGACCTGCTAGCCGATGAACGAGTTGACGAGCAGATCTGCTAGCTGACGTTTATAAGTTGGGCCTCTGCCTGCTAGGCCAGTTCATTGGGTCATTTTCATTGGGCTTTTACCAACTCATTTAGACAGTTCAAAAAAAATACTCATAACAGAAAGGAATGGAGACTTTTCAAAACGTTTTTTTTTATTTCATTTGTTTTGTTAATTAATCAACCAATTATTATATATTTGCAAAAAAAACGAAAAGCAATTATTATATAAATTCAATCCAACATCTGATTAAGAAAATGGTATTATTCGGAGTTTTATTTATTTAATTTTTCATGTCAGGGCAGTGATTTTCAGCTCAGGTGAGTAGATGTGTCAGTTAAGCAAGTATAATGGTATTGATGGTTTCGGACGGACCTTTAGCTTTAATTAAATAATTATTATTTTTCCCCCTTTTTAACATGTAATTGTCTAATTGACTTTCAAAATGAAAAAGGTAAAAAATTGTCGTTTTAGTCATCAATACATTTATAGTGCATTTACCTCACTTAGAGGAATCAGAATGATCTGAAATCGAAATAACTTAAAATCGAAATAAAGTATCGAAATCAGAATAAGTTATTTACTTCAACCGCAGGAATTGAAATCGGAATCAGCAGTATTTTCATTGAATTATTTACTTTACTTTGGAATCAGAATGATTAATTATAAATTATAAAAATAACTTTAATTAAATGGATTAATTATAATAGTGTGTATTTTTTTATTATAATATGTAGTTTTTGTTAATATCAAATAAAAAACTGTACATTACAATTAAAAAAAAATAATATAGAATACATGCCTTGATCACTTCCTTGCCTAATTGCTTCCTTTGAGTTTTCTTTTAATTCCACACTTGAATATAAGCTAATCTACTTCTAAACATGCCACAAAATTTTATAAACTCATCAAGTTATCATACATCTAAGAAACCATCAAAACACTAGAGAAAATCAATTTACTTAACACTATCTCTTCACTTTCTTTGCTCAAGCTTTATCGTAACACATTTAGTGAAGATGAACGGAGTTTGGCATCCAAAAATGATCAAACCGTTCTTGTTCTTCTTCTTTCTTCCTTGGCCGAAACCAACACTTCACTCTTTCTCAATTTCATTTCAATTTTCTTATCATTTTATGCAAAACTTCACTTTATATAAGCCTCCCATTAATTGATCAAAATGATCTTGAACCATTTCCATAATATCTAATAAGCCTTTAGTTACAAATAATGATATGTGATTGGTCCATAAGTTAACTAGTCATTAAACTAACTAAATCTCATAAATCTTAATTACATGATAACTAATTAGTTAGAATAGTAACTTCCATATGGCCGCCCTCTTATTGTCTCATTTTGTTTCACATGGATTGTGCTTCTAGTTTTTATTCCATGCAATGCTCACATATAATCCATTTGTGCTTGAATTTGAAAATATCTACTGTACCCTCTAATGAATTAATTCTCATTCATACTTAAATAATTTCAAAAAATATTCTATAGTTATTCAATCATCCAATTGACCATGTAATACCCTGATTGGGTATTTTATCTCTCGATTTCATACTTTTTTTTAAAAAAAATTCAAATTGGTATAAAATCATCAATACCCATTTTTCTCTAAAAAGAGTATTTTCGTCCAAAACTTTTCGAAGCTCTTAAAATCTACTCTAACAAATTCATTTTTGATCTATTTCAGTTTCTTTAGACCTTACTACTTATTCTAGGAATTTTTGCTTTTCGATGTCCATTTCCCAAAAATCATTATTCACTCGGAAATACTATTCATTCAAAAAATTTTATTTCTCATAAAAAAAGAAAATTTTGGGTTTTACAATATGTCTCAAAGTAACTTCATATGTTGCAGTCTTTAGGGCTATTTTATAATTTTATAATTTTATATTTGAGCGAGCTTTGTTGTAATTTTTAAAAAATCTCTTAATATATGTTGTTGTATTGTTGAGAGAATTAGTAGTGAAAAGTAGAAAGTATGATTTGTGAGAGTGGTGTGTCTCTACAAATTGTGAGAAAAAATAAACTCTAATATTGAGAGCTTGTGAGGTTCAAAGATTAAGATCTTGTGGGAGAAGATAATTTGTGAGTAGAGGTAATCTCTTGTAATCTTTTTATTTTCATACTAGTGAAATTGATGACATTCGTGGATGTAGTTATATTGGTGAACCACATAAAATTCTCTTGTATTGTGTTGTGGTTTGATTTGCTCTTAGCTTTATTGTGTTCTTACCATTATATTGTGTTAGTTGTTGTCTTAAGAGAGTACTAGTACGTTTATGTTGGTCTTAAGAGAGCACTAGTATGTTTATGTTGGGTCGCACCTTCCTCCTACAAGTGGTATCAGAGCACTACGCAATTTATATTAGTGTAAATTGGAATTCCGAATGCAAAAAAGAATGTGGGAATCCTAGGTTTGATAACTTTCATTACTTAAAATTTCATGAGTTTTCTGTTCAATAGGCAAAGATATAATGAATAAGGCTAAATAATAAATGGTAAGTAGGTTGCTTGGACTCCAATTGAGTCAAGGAATTAAATAAAAAAAAAAAATAGTGATTACATATGCATTAAAACTTTAAGAGGAACGACTTTGTATCATATTTGAGTGCTATGTTGTGAATAGAATTTTTAGTAACTATTTGTGGCGGGATGATTTGAATATGGGAATGAACGTTCTTATCACCGAGTCACATTAGGCTGTCTGTCTTGAATAAATATACTTAATTTTAAATACAAGAGATTGGAGGTTTTTATTATATCTGAACTTCGTAAGACTTAACTTGATAGGTGCATAACAAGTTAAGAATATAAAATGCATATGCTATGAACTGTATCAGCAGCTAGAACATGATTACAGAAAAAAAATTGTTAAAATTTTACAGAATTACCCCACACCAATCTCCATTTGCTTCATGGATTGATCTTTCATGCAAAATGCCAATGAAACAAAATTTAGTCTTGAGGAAGGAATCAGAAGACCTCGACTTATTTGGCATAAGTATACTCTTCTTAAGAATTACATATAAATTATTCATTTCCATCAGAAAACTTCTATAACGTGTCATGTATGTCAATGCAAATGGGTTATTTTCAATCTATTGACATAATTGTAAAATTTGGAACATTGCAAATAGACCTTGACTCGTGTGAATCACGCTAGATAATTTTCTAGGTGATCACATGGCATGCTTTTTCCGATATGTTGGTTCACTAAACGTCACGACAAATGTAATTAATTTATAGTTCAAAACTTCAAAGTTGACCAGTGAGCCTCAATGTAATTGAAATTTCCTTGTGAGAGTATTGGAATGACATGACATGTGCTATTACCCTGTTAGAACGGTACTGCAAAGACTTTGACTCCAGTAATTTTAAGTGAGAAGTCTATTTTGGCTCGGCAATGTGTCACGGAGTTAGCTTTTGAAGCTTGGACCGTACGGTTTTAGATGCTATTTTAACATCGAAGTAAGCGTAAAAGAGTAAGAAGAAAGCACAAGAGAACTTTTAGAGAGAAAATAACTTTATTAGCTAGAGAGAACTTTACAATTCTGAGGTATGGAGAGCAAATGAGAGCTCCCCTATTTATAGATGGATTTCATACAAATGAATGACTAAGATCTGTTTGATCCTACGGTGGATATACAATCTTCTCAACTACCACTTATCCTATTAATTACAAGTTCTACACTACTCTACAAAGTTCCACAAGATTCTGTAAGGTTCCATAGTGTTCCACTATCTTCTGTAACTTTCTGGAGAAGTCTGGAAGCTTCTAGAATCTGAAGAGCCTCCATGCTGTTGGGAGATTGCATGCAAGGTGCTCAATGAAATGCATGGGTTGTGACAAATGGCAAGCCGATGTTTAGCCTGAAAACATAATTTATCACCAGTAGATTCAACAATTTTCCAAGATAATCTAATTACGCGTCATTTGTCTGGGACAAGTTCTGCACCATCCTTGATATAAACTCACGGGGACAACAGTTAGCAGAATTATGTAACCGAAACAACTTCAACATATTCCTTCTGGCTCTATGAACTTTGAAGATATACCCATGAACCTTATTCAAATACAGTGTTAAGAGAAATTTACCAGAAAAATTGCTGTCTACCCAGCTTTCATGGTATAATTTGTGAGAGGACTGGACCACACTTATATGAAATTTTTGTTTCTTATGGAAAAATTAGTAGATATTTTCAAATTGAGTCATTTTCTCTCATGACCAGATGAAAACGCATAAAACATTATAATTAGAGAAAGATCGAATCAACTTGATTCATTCTCTTATCATAACTGCTTATATGTATTTGATTATTGAAAGATTACTCATAAAGTGTACGTTAGATGATATATAGCTTAAGAAAATAGTATGTCGCCTTTTGTTGGAATAAAGAGTAACAATAACTTTGCTATGTCTAAGTGCCTTGATTTACTGTTGAAGAGTTTACACTTTGATGAAAAAATTGTAAGTATAAACGTTTTAACTAGATTCAATTATTTGATAATCAATGGTTATTCGAGGAAAATAAAACAATAAGCATGATAATAATTTGATTCACGTTGACAAAAAGATATTGCATACAACAACGCATTACTTTGGTCAAAATAACAATTAATATTTGATGAGGAGTTTGTATGAGTATTTAATTAGATAACTGGTAGGGAAATAACATTTAAAAATGTAGGAATCGCTATGGTAGGACATACTACCACAGTCGTACTACAGCATACGCATCTTTTGTAATATAAACTTTTCTTAATCATTTCAACCACCATATAATTCATTTTTTTAAATAGAAAAAATATATCCATTCCTTGTAAGAAAAAAAGATTCATGCATTCAGGGGACGGACCCATTGTTGGGCCGGGGGAGCCATGTGCCCTCTCGGAATTTTTTAAAAATTAATTAAGCTACTTAAGTTTTAAATATATAAATTCAATCTCACATTATTTCATAAAGAGGTGGATGGCACTTAAGGTTGTGGTGTGTGTTTTACTCTCCAAACATCACCACGGTTCAAATCCTTGGGCCACAAAAGGTTATTGCATTTTTCCCTTTTTTGGTCATTTAATATATTATATAATAGAAAATCCCAAATACAAGCACAAACACATTGAGGCTTGGATGGTTACTCTTGTCTTTCTTTCTACTAGGAGCCTTGGTTGAATTCCCTATTATTCCCTTTTATTGTTATTATTATTTTGCATGGATCATGCTTTTCTTTCTTAAATTCATCATGGAAATGTGTTTTTTTTTTTTTTAATTCTCTCATAATCATTTCTCTATCTCTTTTTTTTTTTTTTTTTTCGATGGCATGGATCTTATTTTTCTTTCTTCTATCTATCATGATTCAATATCTTTATCTATCAAAATATATATATTTTTCTCAATTTTGTTTACAATCTTGTAAAAAGTAAAATTATATATATCCTACTAATTATATATTTTAACTATTTATATTTCATATAGCATCCTTCTAATAATTGAATGAAACAATATTATCAAAAAAAATTCTATATAATTCAATTTTTTGATATTCTAATTATTATAGAAAAGTGTCTCTCCTCACGTATACTTCTGGATCCACCACTGCATGTATTTATTTATATTGAGTCACCTGAGGATGGCGCATATGCATAGAACTTTCATTCTACCATGGCATTTTCAAAATTTAATTCACATCACAGAATCAAAAAGTCTTCATACATACAAAAACTTTCCACAGCGAAATAATTAATATGACCCACAAGAAGGCTGAAGGAAATGTTGTCGACAGCTAGAAGGAATCAATGTAGTTACTTTGCAAATACGCATGCGTTTCTATTGACTATCTACTACATATATATAAAAATGGAATGCAAAGTGCTGAATTAAATATGGTCTACTGAAATTATATATATATATATATATATATATATATATTTCGTTGAATTCAAAATCATAAAAATAAAGTTAAAGAAAAACACTTCTATACCCAAAATAACCTCGCACTAATGAAGTCCTATATATAACCTTCTTTCATACGTTACTTGACATAGAGAAACATATACTTTCCTACAACTACAAGAAGAATTAATTATCCAAAAAATGTTAAACATGATGTCCAGATTATCTACTCCTGGAGTGATGGTCATGTGGGCTATTGTTTTTATGTGCCATGTTGTTACTTTTACAAATATATTTGCAGCAACCTCTGAATCATCAACCATTCGATTGGAAAAGGAAGCTCTACTTAAAAGCGGTTGGTGGAGTGACAGCGAGATGACTGCCCACAACAATTCGGATCACTGCAAGTGGACCGGTATTACTTGCAATCAAGCAGGAAGCATCACTTTGATAATATTAAATGGTTTTGGAATAGAAGGCGAGCTTAGACAATTCAACTTCTCTTGCTTTCCGAACCTAGAACGTTTCAATATTCTTGGTAATCATATCTCAGGGTCCATCCCAGCGCAGATCGGTGGTCTTTCCAGACTCAATTACCTTGATCTTGGTGACAATAATCTTACAGGTGAGCACTATACATACTTTCAAGCTTATATTCAACCAATTCGCTAGGTAACCATGAATACTTATAGTTCACTTTTTACTTTGGGAAAAATCTAAAAATCCCGTGAATAGAAAATATTATCATCTTACCCTGACTTTTGAAAATATTAGCCTAAACACCCTCTACCTTCAGTCTGACAAAACCACTAAAAGATTAAAATGCCCTTAATTGGCTGTTTAGGTAGAAATGAAATAATCTTTTGGTAGTTTTATTTAATTTTGGGATAATCCTAAAAAAACGTTCTGACTTTTGATAGATTATCCATTTTCTTCATATAATTTCGTTTTTATCCAAAATATCACCTAACTTTAATTTAAACATTCAAAATCTCTCCTGAAAACCTATGAAAAGATGATATTATCCTCGACGATAACAGATTTTGTTAGATTATTACAATTGACCATTTGACTTCAGGAGTAAAAAAGGAAATTCAATGAAAATATTAATAAAAATATAAAAAATAAAATAAATAGTATTACAAAAGATGTTTTTATTTAAAAATAAATAATAAAAAATATATGTAAGAATATTTTCATTGTTTCCCTCAATTCCTCTCTCTCTTGTGCTCTCTCTCTCTCTCTTCTTTTTTCCTCTTTCTCTCTCCATCTTTGATCGAATTTGTCGGAGATTTGATAACGACGACGGTATGGTTGAGACCGATTTGGTTCTCTACGATAGAGACCTAGTTTGGGTATTTGATCAAGGAGATCAAGATGGGTCTCCACCAATGGAGACCATTATGGGGGGTCTCTGCTCGTGGAGACCCAAAGGTCTCCACTAGAGACCTAGAAGGGTCTCTGGTCCTAGAAACCGTCTGGGTCTCCACGGTGAAGACCTATGAAGGCCTAGAATGGTCTCCGTCGTTGGAGAACCGGGTCCAACGTAATGGATACCAGTGGGTTTTTTTTTTTTTTTTTTTTTTTTTTTTTTTTTCTGTTATGTTGTTTGTTTGTTTTTTTATTTTTTATTTTTTTTATTTTATGGTGTTTACTAATGATTGTAAGGGATTGATATTTGATGATTGTAGGAGATTGATGATTTTAGGAGGTTGATGATGAAAAATATGGGTTTCCAAGAAACCCAAGAATATGAAGAGAGGAGAAATAAGGAGAGAGAGTATCTAAAATTGTGGGTGGATGAAGTTGAGATGAAGTTTATGACTGTGAAGATCCAATCTAAATCTCTATTTTTTAATTTTTTTAAAATTTTTAATTTAGTTTGTTTTTATTTTTTAAAATATCATAGGACAATCTGGTCTTTTTACCTTCTATACATATCATTTGCATTTTTCTGTCATCTGAGTGACAGAATGATGTTTTTTGGATAAAATTGAAGCTACATGAGGAAAATGGGTAATCTAGCAAAGGTCAATTGATTTTTTAGGATTTTCACTTTAATTTTTATCCCTTAAAAAATTAAATAAAAATTAAAATATTAATTAATTAATAATTAATTAAAAAATAATTTTATAGACATTGAACTCAATCATCCAATGGTGGACATCAATATTTAAAATATTAATATTAATTCTCATAAATAAACAAAATAAGTTGAAAATAAAATTCCAAATCTAGGTTTAAACCCAAAATCTTCAACGTGATGTTGAAGAACCCAAACACAAATCTACTAAAAAATAAATGAAAAAAAAACAACAAACAAAAAGCACAAAAAAATTACGAAGTATCTAGATCTTCAATCATAGTTTCTCAACAAAAAAATTCAAAAAATAAAATAAAATAAAATACTTCATCTAGGTCACATGTATTTACCAATAATCACAAAAATTTCCCATCAATTTCTCTACAACCAACCAAAAAGAAAATCAGAAGAAAGAAAAAGGCTTCCCATCAACATGTCGTGTTCACTTTCATCAGTCAGCTTCTCTTTCTTTTTCTCACTCTTCATTGCATCTCTGCCATCTGATCCAACTTTCCTGCTCCTTAATGCCTTCCTTCTCATAGCTTTCTCGCTCTCCGTCAGTGATGCCTCTGCCTTGATCGCTAGGATCTCGGCGATGATTTTGGAATCAGAGGTGTTCTATCTAGCAGAGGAGTGGAGGAGGTCATTGGTATAGTCTGAACAGTTCCATTTGAGAGTGGAGGTAAGGGAATCAGAAGGAGCGGAACTGTGGCATTTTATATTATCAATGGAGGAGGAGGAAGAGAGAAAGATGAGCTAGTGGTAGCTTTTAGACCAGTGAACTACCCAGTTGTAAGACTATAAGAAACAGTAAGAGATTGTGAGAGAGAGAAACAGATTGAAAAAGAGATGATGAGAGACTATGTGAGAGAGAGAGAGAGAGAGAAAAAGAGAGAGAGAGAGAAAGAGAGAGAGAGATGGTGGGTTTACTGATCGATTGAGATTGGGATAAAGTAATTGATGGGATAAAAAAATTTATCATTTTACCTAAAAAAATAATAATCATTTTTATTTTATTTAATAATTAAAAAATTTATTATTGCATTTACTTATCTCTTTTTAAATGAATTTACCTTTATACCCTCACACTTTAATAGAACCGTCAGTTTCCTAATGGAAATCACTAACGCTCTAATGACTGAACCATTTTAAATAATATTTTCAATACCATGGATGATTTGAAATTTTTTTAAATCTAGACAGGTAAAATAATAATATCCCTTTTATTTTTATCATGTCTTAGGTGATATTCCTCCAAATATTGGGAAGTTAAGGAATCTGCTTGAGTTGTATTTGTTTGATAACAAGCTAACGGGACATATCCCTTCAACTCTTGGTCATCTAACCAAATTGGAATGTTTGCACCTTCAGTCAAACCAACTCAGTGGTACATTGCCTTGGGAACTTGGGAACCTAACGAATCTAACTGTCTTGTATTTGAGTACCAATAACCTTATGGGACATATCCCTTCAACTCTTGGGAACCTAATGAATCTGACTGGCTTATATATGAGTCACAACAACCTTATGGGACATATCCCTTCAACTCTTGGTCATTTAATCAAATTGAAATATTTGCACCTTGAGTCAAACCAACTCAGTGGTCCATTACCTCAGGAACTTGGGAACTTAATGAATTTGATTAGCATGAAGTTGAGTTCCAACAACCTTATGGGATATATCCCTTCAACTCTTAATCATCTAACCAAATTGGAATATTTGTACCTTGAGTCAAACCAACTCAGTGGTTCGTTGCCTCGAGAGCTTGGAAACCTAAAGAATTTGAATTCTCTTTCTATAAGTTATAATAACCTAACTGGACCTATTCCGAATGACCTCACCCAATTAAGCAACCTGCAAACTCTCATGCTTGACTCAAACTTACTTTTCGGCCAAATACCATTTATGACCAGAGGGTTCATTAACCTTCAACATCTAGACCTCTCCAACAACAAACTTAGTGGTCTAATTTCATCTGAAATCACAAATTGCTTCCATTTGAAAGAATTGAGATTGAGCAACAATAGTTTAAATGGAAGGATTCCATTGGAGATTGGGAGACTTCGAAATTTAAATCATCTTGACTTAAGCTATAACTTTCTCAATGGGTCAATAAATTCCCAACTCATTGAAGACATCAAATCAACTTTAACATACCTAGATATATCCTACAATAACCTCTCTGGTGCAATTCCTAATTCTTTTTATGATATGAATTTATTGTATTTCATGAATTTATCATACAATCATTTCGAGGGTGAAATCAGAGGTGATTTTGTAAAGAGATTTTCACTGGAGGCATTTATTGGTAACAAAGATTTGTGTAGTGATATAGGTACTCATTTGCCTTCTTGCACAAGTAAAATAAGGAAACATCTAAAAAGTGATATTCACTTTATCAGAATATTTCTTCCCATAACCATGTGTTTTGTTGTCATGATCATTGGAATTCTATACCTCATCAGACACAATAATAATAAAGATTCTCAGTTAAAATCAACGACAACTAAGAATGGAGATATGTTCTCAATTTGGAATTATGATGGTAGAATTGCATACGAGGATATCATTAAGACAACAGAGGATTTTGACATCAAGTATTGTATTGGAATTGGAGGTTATGGCACTATTTACAAAGCACAACTGCCTAGTGGCAAAGTAGTTGCTTTGAAGAAGCTTCACCAATCAGAAAGTGAAGAGCCAATAAGCATCAAGAGTTTTCAGAATGAGGTTTGTGTACTATCTAAGATACGACATCGGAACATTGTGCAGCTTTATGGTTTCTGTATGCACAAGAGATGCATGTTCTTGGTCTGTGAATATATAGAGAGGGGAAGCTTGTTTTCTATTTTGCATAGTGATGATGAAGCAATTAAATTGAATTGGGCCATGAGGGTGAATGTCATAAAGGGTATAGCATATGCTTTATCTTATTTGCATCATAATTGCATGCCATCAATTGTTCATCGTGATATATCAAGCAACAATGTTCTATTGAACTCAAAATTAGAGCCATATGTTGCTGACTTTGGAATAGCCAGACTTCTATATTCTGACTCCTCGAATAGAACTACATTAGCAGGAACTTATGGATACATTGCTCCTGGTAAATTATTTTGATATGCCTTTTTTTTTATTCATACTCATATTTAAAGTATTAATGCTTCTCTTTGTTTTATATAATCATCTTCATTTTATCTACAGAACTAGCGTATACTATGGTTGTGACAAAAAAATGTGATGTCTATAGCTTTGGGGTAGTGGCATTGGAAACAGTGATAGGAAGACATCCAAGAGAACTCCTATCATCATTAACACCATCAAGTAACCAGAATATAATGCTAATTGATATATTGGATTCACGCCTCCCACCTTTAGTTGATCAAATGGTTGTGCAAGATATTTTTCTTGTTTCTTCAATTGCATTTGCATGCTTGCATGCCAAACCGAAATCTCGACCTTCAATGTTGCGTGTCACTCAAGAATTTCTTGCTCACAAGACACCGATTTCAAAACCTTTTCATGAAGTTTCTATTGCACAAATTAGAGACTATGGAGCATCTTTGATTGATGAAGGTGATGCTTAAATCTTACCTACTAGTAATCGAGAATATTTACGCCTTCTTTTCTTTCATTGATGAATATGCTCCTGGTTTGGTGAATGTTGTTTGTAATTAAATATCTAATAAAGAAAATCCTTGGTAATCATACCTTGCCTTCTTTTATATGTATAAACATAATTTGATTCTCATTCCTGAAGTAAATAAGAGTCATTAACTTTTTCATCTTGTTTTCTCAAGATACATTAATTCTTGAATTTAATATAATATATAGTTGTGAGTTTTTATATATTGAGCTAGTGGATTAGGTGGTTGCTTTTAGATATAATGTGGTTTGAAAATTAATCTTGGTTATGTTTTTGACTCTGTTCCTAAGCTAATTGACATGACCCATGTAAGTCTTATTCTTACTATTTGAACTTCCTAATATTAGAAGATAGATTATGGGTGAACATGTTAAAGTTCATAAATAATTCCCTTATAAGTAAGATTATGGTGCTAATAGAAATTGTAGAAGTTGATTTAACCTAATGGTAAGGCAAAATTTAAAAAGGGGCAAAGTGGTCGTTTTTCAGATTTAGAGTTATAAATAAATATAAAAGTGATTAGAATAAATTAGTTATGGGAATTATGAAAATTTATAAAAGTTAATAGGATACCATGAGATTTATGTAAAGTTGGAGGATATTTTGGTTAAATTCAAATAGTGGCATGACATGTAATTAAGTGACAAACTCTAAGGGCAATTATATAAGTGAGGCCAATATATATGAGTATGTTAGTCATCTAACACTAAGCCAAAACTGAAGCAAAAATAGAGAGGGAGAGACCAAGAGAGGGACAGCCAAAGGAGAAAGAAGGGAGATCAAGTGTTCCAACCATTTTTCAAACTCCAAAACAAGAATTTAGGTTTATTCAAGCTAGAAAATCAAAGTTGGAGCAAAAATCAAGTAAGTTATCATCACTTTTACTAAGTTGATGTTAGTTAAGCTTATGTGATGGGTTGATTTGTTGGGTTAGTTTTTGATATGACTTTGATGGGGGTTTTGATAAGAATTAAGTTTAGAACTATATTAAATGAAAAGGGAGACTTGATGCAAGAAAATCCAATCAAGAAAGGCAAGTTAGGGTTTATGTAGAAGAAACCCTATAAATTTATTTAAACTTGTATGAAGTGAATTGAGTTGTAGAATAGATGTTTTATGAAATGCCTAAGAGAATGATCAAGTAAATATCTTGTAAAAATGAAAGAAATAAGTGATGTGTGTGCATGTGTGAATTCGGCCTTAAGGAGGGGGTTATGTGAAATCTTTGAGTTATGATGTAAATGGGCATGAATTTATGCATGTTAGAAGTTAGAAAATGACATGAAAGTGTTAGAATTGAAAAATAATGAAAGTTAGTGCAATGTGCTAGTTAAGCTAGATGAAGGACATTGATGATAATCATGCACTGTCACTTTTTCTTTGCATTTTTATGTCATGTATGATCCTAATTGAACATATATAAGTCTAAGAATACTAATGAAAACTCTATTTGTAGCTTTGAGTGGCTCAATTTAGCATATTTTAAATGAGAATATGATGTGTAGGTAAGGAGCAAGAGAGGATCGTTGAAGCTTCTTGAGTAATCGTGAATTCAGGCGAGTATACTAACTCACATTACGTATGTTTGTGTAGTGTATTGTAATATTATTGATTATTAAAAAGTTTATGAAAGAATTGTTTAATATAAATTCTTTATTTGATCAATGAGATTATTATATGTGCTTCAAAGAAATTTTGAAACAAAGCAGCTTTTATACGAGCTAAGCTTACAAACTTTAGCTTAAAATCTCGAAAGAAAAGTTATTTTGTGCTTAGTGCACTTAGTATAAAAGAGTTTTCAAAGGTTATTCATATACCCTCAGAATTAGAGATTATCTTGCGTTATAATATACGATGCAGAAAATTTTGCATGTAGTTGTCAAGATTGATATAGTACTGGCCCTATGATTGCGATGTAGCAAATTCTACTCGTAGTCGTTAAGATTTATAGATTACCTCGCACTACGATTTGTGTTGCAGAGAATTC
Source organism: Dimocarpus longan (assembly GCA_022984855.1). Classification (NCBI taxonomy): domain Eukaryota; kingdom Viridiplantae; phylum Streptophyta; class Magnoliopsida; order Sapindales; family Sapindaceae; genus Dimocarpus; species Dimocarpus longan. Next base: position 5,994,031 of record CM041026.1, read on the forward strand.
TACACGTAATTGCCTAGAAGTCTTAGTAACGTTATGGTTGGTGTCAGTTGAAAATTGTCATGTGACATAGTAGTTAGGGGTACGAATGGTGCTTTTAGAAAAAAAAAAAAAAAGAACTTTGTGGAGATTTAAATAAATTCAAACAAGTTTATGAGTATGTAGTTATTAAGTGTTAAGTTGCTTTAATTGTTTTGATGTCATATGTTTCTTTGTTATATTGTATGAACCCTCTATAGGTATTAGCACAGGCAATCAAAACAAAAGAAATTCTTCATCAAAAATAGGTGGGAAATCGACGGTTGCATGACATTGATCACATTTTGTACTATATTAAAACTAGAAACTAAATATTTAATTACTTGCAACGTTTTTATGTCTTTTGTGACACTAACTTAAGAACGTATATTATGGTACTTTTGTGATGTAAATGATTTTATACAGCCTATTATGGTATGAAACACTTTGATCATCAACTATAATTTTTGTGAGAATGATGGAAAATATTTGAGATGCATGTTTGTGGAACAAGAAGTTGGCTTGTGATTGGAATTAGTTGGAAGTGTATTTTCATTTGCAGGAAAAATTTGGAAACCTTATAAACACAGTCGTTATGCTGCCGGTTTTCTGTTAAAAACGGTTTTAAATTTTGAATTTAAAATGCATCAACCCAATTAAATGTAAAGCCATGAAATCAATTAGTTTCAAAGCAAAAGTAAATAGGAAAATTTTCAGGGTTTGCTCCGCGGATTTCTTTTAGCTGCCTATAGGGTATAAGAGAAGTCCGATAGAGTGCTAGGCGAGACCTACCAGATACTAGCCTAGAGGAGATCTGATTTGGGTAGCGTCAAGTTGGTATCAGAGCCCGATTTTGTAAAGTTGTGATAAAGTTTAGAAAGTGCTTCAAAGTTGTTTTATGTATGAGACTTTTTCAGATTTCATGAGTTATACTGTAGGGTTCCTTCTCTCTAGGCTGCCCCACTCACAAGATACTGTCCTCGAGTCAGAGGGTTTTGTTTCGCCTCCCCTACCCGTACTTGAACCCATAACCTAGCCCTTTAGTTAAACGGATTCTTCTTGCAAATTGATAAAAGTAGTGAGGAGGATATGAAATTAATGCATAATTGGAAGACCATTTAGTTAAATTTCATATGGTGGCATAGTATGTAAATAACTAACAAACTTCAAGGGCAATCATATAAATGCATGCCTATATATATATATATATATATATATAAGTGTTGTCTTCCAACACTTAGAAAATTTCAAAAGGAAATTGAGATAGAGTTGAGAAGGGTGCACGACAAAGAGAGAGAAAAGAGAGGAGGAAGAATCAAACCATCCCAAATCAAAATCAAGCTTCTAAATCAAGTGTCCAAGCCAATTTGAGTTAGAAGAGCAAAACTTAATCAAGATTTAGGTAAGTTTATCATCCTATTCTTTACTTTGATGATGTTTGGGTTGCTAGTGTGTTGGATGATTGGATTGAATTTTGTTATGGTTATGATAAGAGTTTCACATTCAAATCAAGTTTAGATTCTTAATTTAGTGACAAGGAAGCTTAGGGTATAAGTTAGGAAGATTGAATGGCAAGTTAGGGTTTATGTAGTAGAAACCCTAACTTGTGATTTAAGCTAGTGAAGAGTTAAATAGGTTGCCTATAACTTGTTTGATTAAATGCTTGAAAGAAGTATAACATGAGAAATTGAAAAGAATAACATGTGGTAGTGCATGTGTGTGTGTCACAGCCAAAGGGTGTGTGTGTGATTCTATTGTATCTTGACCTCTTTGAGCTCTAAATCATGTATAATTAATGTTAGAAAAACATATATGAGTGTTAGAATTGAAAAAGGAAACTAGATTGGATTGTTTGTGCATTTCGACTTGATGAAGGATAGTAGCTTATGCATGTGTTTTGTTGGTGTTTGTGATGTATTTAGGGTCCTAAAAACATGCATGAGGGAGTAGGAATCAAGGTAATTGAAATGGATATATATGGGTGCATGAATGGCGTACAACCTGGTAAAGAGTGAAATGATAGTAGAATGAAAGAATAGGCAATTGAAAGAGTTATAGAGACCTGGACTATTTGGGCTTAATTGGGGTTGTTTTAGACCTCAAAACATGCATAAATATCATAGCAAACCATAGAAATTTGAAGGGAAATGTTTGGATAAAAACTGAATAAGTTATAGCCTAAATAGTGTAAATATATAGTTGTAAAATTTGGTTGAAAGGTATGAAGGAATTGGTGGGTCTTGAAGGTCAAATGTGATTATTTGAGAACTAAAATGATAAATAAATGATGTGGGAAGCTTCAGCGAAGAAACGAAAGTGAAAAGCCCATGGATTGGGCTGTGCATACCCTTCGGTAACGAAGGGGTTAAAAACGGTGATTTTTCGTTTCAAGCTTCCTGCAACCAATTTGAGCATACCGAGATATCCCTAGGTGAAAATAAATAGAGTTCATACAAAGAAATCAAAATCGTAGAGCCTCGGTCGAGTCAGAACCTATATGGGAAGGTTGTAGGAAAAAGGGTTTTCGATAGAGTACTTTATGAAAACCGTTATTCAATAGTTTTGAATAGCATGATTTAGCAAGGTTTTGAGTGAGATTATGATATGTAGGTGAGGAGTAGACTATTGGAGCACGGGAAGCTTGTTGATGGATATAGCTCGCTTAACTTGAGGTAAGTATTCTACCACTTGCAATTGTTTCAAGTTTTATTTAAAATACAAGTTAGTATGGTAAACAAATTTAAAAATGATTTTCAATTTCTAAATTTGAGTCTTGAGTATGGGACCCTTTTATGGGATCCAAAAGAGAAAGATTAAAAGATAAGTCAGTTTCAAAATATTTGAATCAAGAAAAATTTTAAGAGTTTGAAAAGTTAAATGTTTTGTGTTTTTGCACTTACTGAAAACAGTTTTGAAACCCATGTATATACCTTCAGTTTGTATAAGATTTAGCACTACGCGGCGATACAGAAAATTTCGTCTATAGTTGCTCAGCTTTCCTGAGATTTCTAGTGTTATGTTGCGACGCAGAAAATTTCGCACGTAGTTGTTTAGACTTTCAGTTTTGGCACTACGTTGTGATGTAACAACTTTCGCTTGTAACTGCCTAGAGTTACAGTTCATATATAGCATTACATTTACAATGCAGAATTTTCTGCATTGTAATTGCTCAGAATTGAGATGGTTTCACACTACGTATGCGATACAGAAAATTTCGCTCATAGTGATCGAGATATCTCAGTAGTTTCACGTTTGGCATCAGTTAAAAATCATCACGTGATGATTAAAGTACATTATGGGTATACATGGTGTTTTTAGAAAGAACAGTTTTAAAATCGAGAAATCATTGATATTTAAATAGGTATGAATTGTAATATCTTTGTATTATTATTATATGTTGAACTAACATTTTCACCTTTGTGCAACTTGTATAGTCCATTAGGTGCTTGTACAGGTGATTATTCATTCAAGAAACCATCGTCGGAAATTTTAGGTGGGCGTCGAGTAAATATGTTGCATAAACGTCAACATACTTTTTGATGTTGTAAATAATATAACTAAATAATAGCATAATTTAAATATGGACATATGAATACTTGTAAAACGATGTGATGGTATATATATATATATTGATGCATATGATTAACACTTGAAATGTTTGTAAAAATGCATGTTTACAGAAATATATAATTGTGGAAATGCATGGTTGTGAATTGGATTGAGAAACTGCACGTTGAGTTTATAAGAAGTTGGGTGGTGATTTGAAATAGTTCGAAGTGTTTTTTTTTTTTTTTAATACGCAGGTAAATTTTGGAAATGTTAAAAATATAGCTATTATGCTGTCGAATTTTTTTTAAAACTTGTTTTAATTCAAATTCGAAAAAAAAAAATTACACCAACCTAACTATTTTCAGAAAAACAAATTTTCATTTAAGTAAAGTAAAGTAATTGGGCAAGATTAAGGAGTTCGCTGATCTCTTCTACCCATCTAGTAAGGTTAAGAGAGGTTCGTTGGAATGTCCGACGAGACCCTCCAAATAAGAGTACAGAGAGAATCTGATTCGAGTCTTGTCAAGTTGGTATCAGAACCAAGTTTTCGAAAAATTTGAGATTAAGTTTTAAAGAAAATTTGATGCTATTTTATGCATCAAATTGAGTTCGTTATGCATAAATTTATGTATGAGTCATGCATGAGACTATTATATACATTGAGTTTCTTAAGAATATATATATATATATATATATATATATATATATGATATTATGAGATTTAAGTTTAAGTACTGCATGAGTTATTATTTTAACACCTGTATTTTGATTTTTCGTGTCTATTCGGTGCAATTAGAGTCATACAGCGACGTACTCACCCGAGGACAAGGAGGGCAGCCGCAGAGGCACCCACACCAGAGGAAGAGCATGTTGACGAGTCCGTCAATGTGAGCTAGTTCTTCCCATCCAGAGCCATCACAGCATGTAGGATCAAAGCCTGCCCCAAGCCATATGGAGCAGATGTTGACAGCGGCACTTCAGCAACTGCAAGAGACAGGTGTATTTATTGAGCACATCCTCAAACTAGGCGCCAAGCCGTATGATGGGACCGGTGAGCCCAAGCGAGCCCAAACGAGCATTCGCCAGCAGCCACTCCAGACGAGTTCCGAGTGGACTTGCTCTTCCAAAACCTTGATGCTTTGATCAAGAACACAATTTTTAGGGTTCTTCAATTTGTTCAGAATGTGAAAAATGTATGAAAGGATAGAGGTAGGGATATGAAAGGAATTTTTAGTTGTTGTTCAATAGAAGAAGGTTAAAGTAGTTTATGAATTATGGATGCATGTTTTTTGAACAAGTTAAAGGAAACTAGTTAGGGTTGATATTGACTTGATTTAGCTCAAAATTTTGTTATCTTCAACCTTCTAGATTGAGGTAGTGATAATATGAAATCTGGAAGTGTTTTTGTGATCGCTTGTTAAAAACAGTGAGTGGGTTTGCTTTTTGGCTCTTATATATGAAGACGGGTTCGTCATGAAATCATGTCTTAGTTACTAGTTTGTCCTGATGGATGAAGGGGGTAATTGTTTGTTGAAGAATTTAAATGAAACAAGCGAGGGCTGATATGAACTTGTTTCAGCTTACCATTTTGTTGTCTTGAAATTTTAGTTGAGGTGGTGTCTATTTTTTTTAATTTTTTTTTTGTGCGAGAATTTAGTTTGGCGAAGAAAGAAGGTTTATGGGATCTCATTTCAAGTTTTGACACTTTATTTAATATTTGTGCAGTTGTTGTTGGTTTTCTTGCTGAAGGGATGAATCTTTCTGCGCTTTTAACTTCGGTTGGAATCAATCTTGGTCTTTGTTTTTTGTATTTCACGCTGTATTCTATATTGAGGAACCAAACGAGTTGTGTCACTTTCTATGCTCCACGCGAGGTTGGTAAGAGAGGATCTGAAGGGAGAGTTGATTTTAGCTGGAAAAGATTGTTACTATCTACTGTTTGCCTGATGAAAAAGGCTTGGGAGACCTCTAAAGAAGATCTCTTGTCAGCATCAGGCTTGGATGTTGTGGTCTTCATGCACATATTTGTCTTAAGGTAATGTGATCTGTTGGTGGTACTTTGTGAACTTGATTATTTTCTGTTCTTGCAGAATTTTATAATATATATGTTGTGATTGTTTGGTGTTACTTGAAGCTGGCATCTTCTTAGTGAAGTTGAAATTTTCTTAGTCAAATATTTTAATAATTGTCATTCAAAAGACAGAACATAATAGAATTCAACGGGGTTTAAGGAGTGTCAGAGATTAGAATGAAGAGTTCTATATACATCATAGTTTTAAAAGGTGCACCTAGGCGCTCACCTAGGCTGCGAGAGCGGCAGGGCGCTGTTTCGGCCCCCGAACGCTGGTTAAGCGCTGCGACCTCGAAGAGGCACACGCCAGGCATGCCTAGGCGTAGAATGCCCAAGCGCGTTTGGGCAAGACAGCCAGATACAAATATCTAGCTTCTATTTTTTTTTTTTCTCCCATTTGTCATTTCTGCAACCCCACACCCAATCTGCCCCTCTCTCTCTCTCTCTCTATCCCAACCCCTAAACTGCCGATTCTGCCTTCCGGCCACCTTCCAGCTGCCGATTTGCTTTATCCTATCGCCGGTGAACAGTCTCTCCTCCTCTCATCACTTTTAGCTTCTTCAACACCAAATGACCTCAAGTGCTTACTTTTTTCTCTCTTCTCTCATCTTTTATTCAATCTTTTGACCTCAAGTAACCGGCGCTCCGGCAACCAAAACAGCGTTCCGAATGTGGCTTCGTGGTTATAGTGAAGAATACGGTGAAGATTGAGGAGAAAGAAGGGTAAAAATGAAGAGAGCAAATGAAGTAAAGACAAGGAGAGAGGGGGGAAGAAAATTACAGTGAAGGGAGAGGGTAAGGAACAGGAACATGTGGGGTGGGGAAGAGAAAGTGTCAGCTGAACCTCTTTTTCCAACATGTCAACACTAAAATATATATATACGAAAATTGGAAATAACCCCTCATTTTTTGATAAAATACTTAATTGAACCCAAAAAATTATAAATAACTCTATAATTTATGATAAAATATCTAGTTAACCAGAAAAAATTATAAATAACCCATAAACTATGGTAAAAATACTCAATTAAACCCTCTAATTTGAAAAATAAGTAAAAAATCTTTATAATTATATATACATATATAAATAAGACTCCAATTTTATGTTTTTATAATATATATTTTTTTTTTTTTGCCTCACGTTGAAAAGGCGCACCTTGCATCTCGAACTCCATGGTCTCTTTGCGCCTCAGTGCACCTTGCGCCTTTTAAAATTATGATATACATATGTGTTGTTATTGATTCATGGTAGCTAACTTGTTGATTTGGGGTAATAGATTGAGCCAAAGTGCTTTCCTTGTTGAAAGATAAATATCATTGAACGAAAGTAAAAAAATTAGGAGATACAATAAAGAGAACTCATCAATTTCCAAGTATGATCCTAGAAAATCAACTGTCACCTTTAGAATTTTTGCACTTCTCTCTCATTAGTTGTGTCACTTGACTTGCACTAAAACTACTTAGTGCCTAGACATTTGTGCCTAAGACTTGTTCTTCCTAAAAGATGCAAAAGGATGATTGGCTACAAAGGGTGGGCTGAAGTCTAATTCTAATGTCATTTTATAAAATGAAGTAATAACTTTATTAGAGATTATCCCTAATTTTTTTTTTTTTGATAAGATTACCCTCAATTGATCTAGAGGAGGAAAGAATAAATTCTACTTGAAAAACTAGAAGATCAAGAGTGGTTTACGTAGCATGGTTGCCACAATTTGACAAAAGAAATTGTGAGCAATATAAGTTGCCGCGTGGTTGTCACAAACATCAACTTCAAGCATATTGAGTAAAATAGCCATATAAGTTCTCATAGCCTGTGCATTAGATGTGGCAACAATTCTTCCTTCTCCAAGTAAATGTGTTGTCACGTAGAAAAGTACAATAGCCATTGATAGATCTCGATCGTGTCAACCTTGTGACCAACCAATCAACATTTGAATAACTTAAAACATGTAATTTTTTACCATTTCCACGGAAAAGACCCATTCCAACTGTCTGTCTGAAGTATCTTGAGATTCTATACATTTTTTCCCGATAAACCTTTTGGATTTTGCATATATTGGTTAACTCCTCCAATAGTAAACGTGGTATCTGCTCTAGGTACGTTTAAATAAATCAATTAACCCACAAGACTTCTACCCTTTTCCTTATCTTGAACTTCAGGCTTTTCTTAAATTCAAGAAGCAAATTAGGATCCATAAGAATATCAGCAGGCTTAGTTCCTAATAATCCTAGAACTTTTTTCCTTTGAGATAAAATCAAACCTTTCTGCTCTTGGCCTCTTCAATACCAGGAAAAAACCTAAAATGCCCTTTGTCTGAAAATGCTTCATAATTGACTCTTCACTTCAATACCAAAATTATTATTGCCAGTGACAATTATGTCAATAACATAAACCACAAGAATAACTGTACTTAATGATGTGTACTTCACAAAATTAGAATGATCAAAATGACAGCTCTTGAAATTAAGAGATGTCAAGACTCCCCACATCTTTTGCCGCCCAGGTCCTTGGAGACTGTTTTAAATCACATATAGCTTCGGGTGATCTCTAGCATACTTCATTCTAGTCATTGTAGAAATATTTGCTCATTTTGCATGGCTTTTTTTTTTTTTTTTTTTTGGCAAATGTGTTCTAAATTGGAATGGGTTTTCCCAATTCTTTTTTTTTTACCTTTTCTTTACAACATGTAACTATTCAAGGTGCAACTTCTGTTGTAGCTTTCTTGGCACAATTCAGACATCAGTGTCACTATTAGCTTTCTTGTCCCTTGATTACTCAAGTTATTTTATCCGGTCTTGTATTTTGTCATGCATCATTTCCTCCATTTTGATCTTATAGTCACAAAGTATCTAACTGATCCAATTTATTTATATAATTTTTTTTCCAATTAAAATGCAGTTTGAAGGTGTTTATCTTTGGCGGGATAATCGGCATCGTCTTTCTTCTCCCAGTTAATTTCATGGGGAACCAGCTGAATTATGATTTTTTTGATTTACGGAACAAGTCTTTGGACTTAGTCAGTATTTCAAATGTTGACGACGGTTCAAACAGGTGAATAGAATTTCATTTTCTTGTGAAACTCCATGCCATTGATTGCTAAGAATTGACACAAAATAAACCAATAGGTTTAGCACGTGGTTTGAGCCTAAACACAAAAGCACAACAAATTCAAATAACAAATAATAAATTCAAATATTATCACGTGGTTCCTGGGATAAACTGGTTTTGATATCATGTTTGTAACCAATAAATCCAAAAGCTTCGGTTGATAGGAAACCATCCAATAAAAATATTTAAGCACTCTAACTAACCTATTAAAGTTTATGCCATTTAAGGTTCGTTGTTTAAATATATTATGTCAATTCCACTTAAATTATACGTAGGTGTAGAAATTTTGAGTGAAGAATATACTGCTTGTTTAACTTTGGACATGGCTGAGGGTATGAGAAAACTTAGCAAAGGAGTGAAAGTATCTTTTTCTCTTTTAGAAGTTTCAAATTTGTTAGACAATTTTATTTGGCCCTGCAGAACATAATCCTGAATAAATTGGTTATGCAGAGGCTTATTTTATGTATGACTTAATACTAATGTGAGGTATGTTTTCGGCTGCAGGACATTTATTAATTTATTAAAAAGAAGAAAACTTAGCAAAGGAGTTAAGTTTCTTCTTCTTCTTCTTCTTTTTTTTAATTTTTCGTAGATCATGAAATTTGTTGGTTGACAACCTTTGCTTGTAAAATTAAAATTGCTTTCTTAGCTAATTTAAAGTAAAAGTTTCAGATGTTGTTAAGTAATCAGCAGTGCTGTTAAGTGACTTGTGAATATAGAACATTTTGAAGTTAGGTTCTTACAGTAAGTGAATATAATTTTTCTCAATCTTGTATGTTTAAATTTCAGCATTGGATTGGATTTGTCTTACCATTTGAAATATTTTGTGCAGCTATTAAATGTGTATGCGCCCAAGTTTGAAACTGGTGGAAGGTTATGGCCTATAGTGCACAATTCAATGATCTTTTCCTTGATACTAATGCACATTATTGCAATCGGGATATTCGGGTTGAAGAAACTTCCTTTGGCATCCAGCTTAACTATTCCTCTTCCTGTTCTCACATTTCTTTTTAACGAGTATTGTAGGAAAAGATTTCTACCAATTTTTCAAGAGTATCCTACTGAGGTTTGTTGACACACCAACATTAATACATTATCAATATCCATATGATCAACCAAGTCATAAAACTTAGGGCTAATTATTTTTTGCAATTGGTATCGTTTTCCACATATCTAATAATTCCCTTCTAAGATGGCTGAGATTAATGAGAAATTTTACTAAAACAATTTTCAATTATGAACGTGATGATGTTGTCCAAAACTTATATGGTTGTGTAATATTTTAATGCATATAAGATTACCCTACAATTATTGTGTAATATTCGATTTTCCTTTGTTGATGTTGGTATTTTTTATATCCTTTTTAGTCTGTAATTTCAAACTATAAGCTCTCATCCTGTATAGAAACCACCATAGAATATTTGTTCTTTGCCATCTGTGTGATGCATTAAACCTTTGTTTTAAATTGCGTAGGCCCTTGTTCTAATACTTAAGAAATTGCAGCAATTTGCTGGTTTCACGTCGTTTCAGTGTTCACACAGTTAATTTATGGAGCAATATTTATTACAATTACTCTCAATCCTTGTTTTCCAATTTATATTGTTAGCTTTATAGAAATTATTATATGCTCTTCTAATACTGAACATTTGGCATTGTGCAGTTCTTAGTCAAGAAAGATAGAGCAGACCAAAATGATCCAATGATGGCAGAGTTCCACAAGAAATTACGAACTGCGTACCAAGGTCCAGTCCAACATTCCCAAAGCAAAGATGGGCTAAATTCTCCTCTTCTTCCATGAATCATGCTGCTGAAATTTAATTTTAGTCGGTGTATTCTTCTTGCGTTTATTTGTATTGTCAGTTGTGTCCCTATAGAGTTTGCCATCTGGTGCAAACTTTGTTTTTCGGTTGCTTCCATTTAAACTGAGGGATTGTAAAAATTTCTTTCAATTTCCTGTAAACTAGTTGCCAAATTTGTTAGTTGTCAAATTAATGAACTACGTGATGTTACAGCTTTATGTTTTTCGTGAGAAATTTTCTCCTTTATTATCTTATTGAACTTTGTTATCAAAGATCTGAAATTTGTGATATAGAACTCTTTTGCATCTACTGTTGCAGATGTTGATGGGTTTGACTCTGATCGATACAGTTCAAATTCTCAAAAAATTTGGTGTTATAGGTCTAGCACAAGTGGTTTAGCACTTAATACAAGTTCATTATCACACTTCTTCATATGGACCAAGCTAGATATTTTGGTAATTGAAGCTAGCTAGGGGCAACAGAGTCATTTCAACATCATTTTACTTAAAGGCATTTTGCTAAAAGAAGATTATAGGTTGCAAATAATTTGTTTGAGGGGCTAGACATGATTTTTTTTAGTGGGCTAAAAACAAATTTTTCTTTTGGTTTTTGGATAGTTTTGAAAAGTTTCCTATTCCTTATCCCTTATAAAAAGAAACTTATGCACTTCAAAAGCAGAAAAAACAAAAAAAGATACTTATGCACTTCAAAGAGAAAAAAAAAAAAACCTAACTAATGTTATAACTGGGCTGTCGTACTAAATAATAATCCCCTTTTGCATCAGTCGGCTTATTTAATTTGATGTTACTTATATTATTATCATTTTAAAACAATAAAAATTAATTAAGTTTGGTTGTAATCATGGCTCAAAACAAATAAAGGAAGACTCCATGTATATGTATGATAGAAGTTTGAGTCGTATCATACATATTTATTATTATATGTGAATAGTTTTCTTCTTTCATTGTAAGAGTAAATTTTTTCCAGTATCTTGATATTATGAAAATAGATTTTAAGAGTTTTCTACCCTTATTATGGAAATAGATATATCTTCTGATATAAGTAGATTTTCATATCGTAATTTACTGTTATCACTAATAAATCTAGCTATACTTCTAACCATTGGTAGTAGCACTTAGTAGATGAACTCATTATTTTGTAATAATTTTTTTAAAGAAAATTGATTGTGTCCCTTTCTTTATCTTGGCGATGGAGCTTTGATTTCAACCATACTCGTAATTGTTGAAGGCTAATTTTTGTTTTTTTTTTTTTTGTCAATTATATCTTCATTTGTAAAAGTAGCTACATGGACCAAATGGAAATGAGTCTATTTTGGGACCATGGTCGTCCTAAATCTCACCTCTTATTATTGGAGAGCTTGATGATCCAAACGTATTCTACAAATTCCCAACCTCGGAGTCAACCATTTAAAAAGATAAATCTTATTAACAGTTGAGAAAACATTTAAAATTTTTTCTTAGGGAAAATTACAGAAACAATCCTGATTTTAGGTGAAATTGCACTCTTACACAAAGATCAGTTAATTGCACAAATATCTTTTGATCAGAGTTGACTTGACGATTGACTAACTTTAGACTTAACTAGATAATATGCTAGACATGATATTTATGTCCATCATTTTTTCAAAATAACTGGGATGAAGAAAACCGTCTTCGAAATTAATAATGGGTTATATGAGTGGCTAGTTGCTCCCTTTTAGAACACAATACACCTAGAACCATCATAAGAGAGACCGGTAAGTATTTCACCTTTCCTTTGTCAATTTCTGGTTGTGTGCTTAGATGAATTATTGACTACAGTACAAATGTGAAGGAGCATCTCCCTCATATCCAACCAGCAATGAGTTATCCGAAGCCTGCTTTATTACAAAATATTGTGTGATTTTTGGTGTTTTCTAAATTATACTTTCTGTCATTTTAGATATCTCCCTGAGTTCTTTCTTTCTGTCACCTGCATTTAGCCGCCCATCTTTATCTACTTGAGCTACTATCATCTCATCCAAAATCTTAAAGCCTTTTAATCTACAGATTAGCAAATTAAAGCTGCAAGTATAGAGTAAGGTACCTAATTCGATGACTGTGTGGTATGTATCCATGAACATACATTCAAACAAACGTTCCCAGTGAAATTAAATTCTAATGTAGAGCAACCAAAATGCCCAACTATATGCAACAAAAAGCTTATTTTATGGATTTAGGAAATAAATATGTAAAAAATGGCTTCAATTGCTATAATCATAAAAAACTCAGTCTCCAAATATGTTCCAAATCTGTAGAAGACAACAAACTCTCATAACAATAAATACCATCCGATGCAATCTTGAAACTATATCAGTCATGATTGTGACTGCCAAACACTTAAACACATGCATATCAAATTCTTTAAATATACAAATTGTGATACAAAAAATAGTAATATATTTGAAAATGTCAAATTTTATCTTTGTTTATAATAAAAAAATAAAGAAAAATTAAAAGAAAAACAGATCTACAGTTAATTACACACTACATGTAAGGCAGAGGCACTTTTCATTTTCCTCATCTTTCTCCTTATAAATTTCCAACTCCTTTGACTAAAAGGATTACAAAACACAAGGCAAAAATAAAAAGCTGCACATAAATGCCAAGTCACAATTTTGCTTTTAATTAAAATGAAACTACATGCATACATAAGGCACAACCAATTTATAAGTTATTACCATTTTCTAGTAGCACCTCCAAACGAACATCTCCACGATACCAACTTCACCCTCTACCACCATTTCTAGTGGCAGCGGTCAATGATTAACAACTGATCCATCACCAAATTTCATTCACAGATCTAAATTCTAAGTTGAGAGGTGAATATTCCATTACAGAAATCACACAAGAAGACACCCAAAATAGAAAAGGAAAATGTGTCCTTCATTTCCCCACTTGCTAGGACAGAATCCAGCATTGGAATCGCTTCTTTATTAGTTGATTAGACAACTCAGAAGCAACTCAGGCCGACATGGATCATGTCAACCAGCTACCCTAATTCCGGGAACAAAGTTTAATAGCGGTCCAGTTGAAAAAGAAAGAAACGACACTATTCTAGGTTAAGGGAGCAAAAGCACAAGCAAATACAGATTATGTCACAGATTCCCACCCCCATATATCAATTATGCCAACCAACCAAAAAAAAAAAAAAAATCTGAGATGTCCATAGTGACCACAGGTTAATTTTCAGCGAAGATTATTGATAGTGACAAAAAAATCATGAATAACCACGTGTTATTTATGATTCTGATGAGCCATAAGTTAATGATGTTGAATTGTGAGAGATGTTGATATTGATAAACTGTGGTTTTTTATTTATTTTTTTCAGATATTTTACAAAATTAATTTATATAATAAAAATTTTAATTAATTTTATTTAAATTCAATCCCAACCTACACCAAATATGATATGATATAATTTTCAATCAAATCTCAAGTTTTACTAAACATTAAATAGTGATTTTTCATTTTAATCCAATCCAATTTATTCTATTTCAATTCAATCTATTCCATTTCATTCCAATCCCGCGTGTCAAATGAAGTTTTAGTGATAAACTTATAATTAAATAATTACATATTTTGTGTGTATTAACATGATTAATGGATTGTAATTCTACTAGGAATGCTAGGCAACTAGAAAATTTGCCCAATGTCATCCATTTAAACAAAATATTATGAGTAATTAATGTAGTATAACTCATATAATTAAGATAATATCAGTTATAAAATATTTATGTAATAATTTTACTTAAGTTATATTTTTCTCTAGCTGTGTTTCAGATAATATTTATTAAAAGTGATATTTTTAACAAAAAGAGTTTTTTTTTTTAAAGAATCTTTCTGTCCATCGAGCAACATTTGTCAAAGTCTCAAAAAGTGCTGACTTGGCATCCCTTGTGTGGTTTGACAAAAAGCGCGTGAAGTGAGTGTGTTGGTTTGCAGGCATGTTGACCAAGGAATCTCGAAAAGAAGTGGAACTTTCCTCTGTTTTTTGTTTGGTACAAGTTTTTTTCTTTGATCGAAATACATCTTTTGTTTTTAATTTTTTGGGAAAAAATAAATAATAATAGGGCACCCTGGATTGGACGGATTGAAATCACTTTTGCTGATAAGACGATTTTACCACTGCCCAGACCGCCCTTTGTTTTTAGCCCTAGTGGGCTTCACATTGCAAGTAAAGGGCATTTGTCTTTCGGTAGGTTTGGCAAAGCAACCTCAATAGAGTGCTTTGGTGACGTATGCGAGTTTGAGTTGCACAAGGCTTCTCTTTTGCATTTTTTTTAAATATATTTAATCAACTAATTGTGCGATAAAAACCATTCCTCGCCACGTCTTAAAACTCACTCACTCGCTCGCTCGCTCTCACTCTCCCTCTCACTCGATCTCCTTCCGGTAATTTGTTTTTCAGAAACACTTGTTTTGTTTTTGTTTTCACAAATCACAAATTTTCAATTTTACAAAACAAATAGCCTATATACACCTGTTTTACCGTTCCTAATTTTGTTGCATTGCATGACACCAATTACCAAACAGATTCGAATCTCGTTTGTTTGTGGTCATTGTTTGGTTTGTGTTGGTGTTTGTTTCAATTCGTAGTGTGAAAATTTTGACTGTGTAGAGTTTGTTTAAATCCTCTCAGAGTTTTGTCTTCCCTCTTCACACACACAAACACACAGATCTATCTCTCTCTCTCTCTTTCTCAGCTACACAGAAGAAGAAGAGACATACACACACAGAAACGCAACCACAAGTACCACCCACCGCTCTCTTCCCACTTCACACACATACACACACAGAAACCACCGCTCTACCACAACCACAACCACCCACCGCAACCACGACGCAGAGGTGGGGACCCAGTGGGACGAAAATGATGTTTACCATTTTATTATTATTATTTTTAAATTTGTAGTTGGAGGTGGCCGTTCGTATAAGGCTTATAATTACGTTTTTTGCGACCAAATCGTGACTGATCTTGGATAATTCCAATCAGTTCCTGTCTTATTCAATTTTAGTTTTTTTTTGTGTTTTAAGAAAAGAGTTTCATTAAACATATTTTACGAACTTTACGTGATAATTTTCTTATATATATATATATATATATATATATATATATATATCCGGAGTAGTTATTTTCAGCTCACGCGAACCTTTAGCTTTAATTGGATCATTATTCTTTTGCCCTTTTAAAATTAGAATTGTTTAATTAATTATCGTTGTCGTTCACTCATCAAAACATTTGTTTTCTAGCTAATTAAAGAGTCACAGTAGAAATCCGAAGGGTAAATTCGACAATTCACACATATTTTTTTTTTTTTGCAGTCAGCAACAGCGGTTCGAGCTGACTCACCGAGTCACACTGTTCGCTGAAGCTGCTTCTCGTCTCTTCCTTGTCTTTTCGCTCGAACCAGGTAGGTTCCATTTCCATCTCTTTTTATCTTCTTGTCTACAAATTTGATAACTTTTGCAGTGACTCCATGTATGTATATATATATATATATACGCCTTATTTGTTTTGCAAATTCCAGTGACATCAAAATCTGTGTTTTGTACATGCATGCTAGCAGTAATGTGCAACCTCGGACGTTTTTTTGATGAGAAATGTAAGTGGGGTTGCTTTTTTTTTTTCCTTCTGTATGTGAAGATGGGTTTAGGGTTCATCATGGAATCATGTATTAGTTAGAAGGGGCTCGGAGAGGATGTCGTGTTAAATAATAAAATTAACTTCTATATTTTTCAATTATGTTTACCTAAACCGCAGCACCTGAAGTAGTCGCAGTGGTATAACCACCTCCCTTCATGCATCAAGATCATCAATTCGATCTGCGGTTTTCCACTGATATGTGGGTGGTTTTCGTATTCTATATGGTTAGCTCTTTCTTGTTTTTATGAAGTCTCAAGGGTATGATCTCAATTGATTCGTATTATGATATAATGCTAGTAATAAAATAATATATATTTACGAGTGGTGAGAATATCATTTTCCTCTTATTTTGGAGCAGTAAGAGTTCTGTTGTACGTATTTTTGGGCTACCCCAAGTGGGCTGGTAAAAGCCTAGAGGCCCAATAAGATAACCTGCTAAAACCGTCCCAACAGACAAAGGCCCGGGTTACCAGTCCAAAGAAATTGGCATAACTTTGTGCTCGGTTGTCAGAATGTCTATTATAATATGTTTTCGGAAAGGAATTTTCGTGCTCTATAACGTGGCAACCAGGGGTACCCCGGTTGATGCCGTTTACATCCTCAAAGTTGTTGTTTTAATAGATGTGTTCTTGAGGTTTACATTTACTGTCAAAAAGCACTGAACAAACAGTCCGCGAATAAGCGTACGAACGAGCTGATGAACAAGCGGATGGACGAGCAAGAATTCAGCTAAGACCAAAGCTCAGACAATCAGCTCGCGAAGGAGCAAATCTGCACGCTTCAACGAGCTCATTGCAGCATTACAGGCTCACAAGCTGCTCGGACATCCTGCGCAACCAACCTGTTCGTCTACACTGCGCGACCAGCTTGCGCGATCTCTGCTCGAACAATCAGATCGCTGACACTGCCTGAGCACCAACTCGCCCAGACTAGAGTCTGCCCGCTGGAGGCAATATCTGAACGCTGAAGTAGTCTGCTCGCTGGTGCAACATCTGAACGCTGAAGTAGTCTGCTCGCTGGAGGCAATATCTGATCGCTGAACTAGTCTGCCCGCTGGGTGCACTATCTGATCGCTGGAGTAAGCTGTTCAATGTGCTCGCTAGAGTTAACCAGTTGACCTTCTAGAAGGCAAATCAATTCAATTCAGGAAAGGAGTCAACTTACCTATTTTCATGCAAATCGAATCGCGACATTCTTGGCAATTGCTGCATATACGGTGGAGATAATCTTGGGAGATATTATATCAATTAATGTATATTATTTTTTGGCTTATCTGTAAGATTCCGAAAATCTATTCAAATTGTAACATCTCCTCTATAAATAGGAGATCAAAATCAATGTAAGGGGGACTTCCTCTCGAGATCTCTCTCACACTGTAAAGGCAGAACAGATATAGTAATAGTGACTGCCGCCCCTAACCGGAGCCGGCGCCGTGGACGTAGGCCATTCTTAAGGCCGAACCACGTAAATCTCGTGTGTTTCTCTTCTTCCTCTTTGCCTTTCTTTTTGTTTGTTTGTTTGTATCTTTCACAGATCTGCAGTCTTGGGCTTGAACGAATCAGCAAGTTGACCGAACCAGTTTCAGACGTCAACAAGTTCCATTTCAATTGATTCCAACAATGTTTATCACCATTAATAACAAATATATATATTTATGAATAATAAGAGTCTCATCTCAATTAGTAGTACTTATAATATTTTGATTTAGTGTTAATAATAAAAGATATATACTTTTGATTAGTAAAAGTTTCATTTCAATTCACCTTAATAGTATTTTGACATAGTGTTAGTATTAAAAAATATATATATTTACCTAAACCTCATTTTTTCAATTATATTTACCTGAGCCTTGATTATTAAAATAAATTAAATAATAAAAATTAAATTAAAAGTGGCTCGGAGAGGATGTCGTATAAAAATTAAATTTTATAAAGATTAAATTAAAAGTGCTGAAATGTAAGCAAGCGTATTATTAATTTAGTATGTATGAATAATCATTTTCGATTATGTAAACAAAATTGAAGAGCGAAGAAAATGGCGGCTAAACTTGGGAATTCCAAATCCCTCCAACTCCATCTCTTGTCTTGTTCAAAATCAAAGGTCAAAACCCCGAATTGGAGTTTCCGTTTTGATGGCAGAAACATAAAGTGCTCTCTGACATCATCACCCCTGCATTCGTTAGCAGCCACTCCAGACGAGTACCGAGTGGACTTGCACCCCCAAAACCTTGATGCTTTGATCAAGAACACAATTTTTGGGGTTCTTTAATTTGTTCAGAAGGGGAAAAATGTATAAAAGGATGGAGGTAGGGATATGAAAGGAAGTTTTAGTTTGTTGTTCAATAGAAGAAGGTTAAAGTAGTTTATGAATTATGGATGCATGCTTTTTGAACAAGTTAAAGGAAACTAGTTAAGGGTTGATATTGACTTGATTTAGCTCAGAATTTTGTTGTCTTCAACCTTTTAGATAATGTGAAATCTGGAAGTGTTTTTGTGATCGCTTGTTAAAAACTGTAAGTGGGTTTGCTTTTTGGCTCTTGTATATGAAGACGGGTTCGTCATGAAATCATGTATTAGTTACTAGTTTGTTATGATGGATGGAGGGGGTAATTGTTTGTTGAAGAATTTAAATGAAACAAGCGAGGGCTGATATGAACTTGTTTTAGCTCACCATTTTGTTGTTTGAAATTTTAGTTGAGGTGGTGTCTATTTTTTTTTTTTTTTTTTTTTGTGCGAGAGTTTAGTTTGGCGAAGAAAGAAGGTTTATGGATCTCATTTCAAGTTTTGACACTTTATTTAATATTTGTGCAGTTGTTGTTGGTTTTCTTGCTGAAGGGATGAATCTTTCTGCGCTTTTAACTTCGGTTGGAATCAATCTTGGTCTTTGTTTTCTGTATTTCACGCTGTATTCTATATTGAGGAAACAAACGAGTTATGTCACCTTCTATGCTCCACGCGTGGTTGGTAATAGAGGATCTGAAGGGAGAGTTGATTTTAGCTGGAGAAGATTGTTACCATCTACTGTTTGGCTGATGAAAGAGGCTTGGGAGACCTCTGAAGAAGAATTCTTGTCAGCATCAGGCTTGGATGCTGTGGTCTTCATGCGCATATTTGTCTTAAGGTAATGTGATCTGTTGGTGGTACTTTGTGAACTTGATTATTTTCTGTTCTTGCAGAATTTTATAATATATATGTTGTGATTGTTTGGTGTTACTTGAAGCTGGCATCTTCTTAGTGAAGTGGAAATTTTCTTAGTCAAATATTTTAATAATTGTCATTCAAAAGACAGAACAGAATAGAATTCAACGGGTTTAAGGAGTGTCAGAGGTTAGAATGAAGAGTTCTATATACATCATAGTTTTAAAAGGTGCATCTAGGCGCTCGCCTAGGCTGCGAGCGTGGCAGGGCGCTGTTTCGACCCCTGAACGCTGATCAGGCACGGCGACCTCGAAGAGGCACATGACAGGCATGCCTAGGTGTAGAATGCCCAAGCGCGTTTGGGCAAGACAGCCAAATACAAATATCTAGCTTCTATTTTTTTTTCTCCCATTCGTCATTTCTGCAACCCCACACCCGATCTACCCCTCTCTCTCTCTCTATCCCAAGCCCTAAACTGCCGATTCTGCCTTCCGGCCACCATCCAGCCGTCGATCTACTTTATCCTATCGCCGGTGAACAGTCTCTCCTCCTCTCATCACTTTCAGCTTCTTCAACACCAAATGAGCTCAAGTGCTTACTTTTTTCTCTTCTCTCATCTTTTATTCAATCTTTTGACCTCAAGTAACCGGTGCTCTGGCAACCAAAACAGCAGTCCGAATGTGGCTTCGTGGCTATAGTGAAGAATACGGTGAGGATTGGGGAGAAAGAAGGGTAAAAATGAAAAGAGCGAAGGAAGTAAAGACAAGGAGAGAGGGAGGGAAGTAAAGACAAGGAGAGATGGAGGAAGAAAATTACAGTGAAGGGAGAGGGTAAGGAACAGGAACATGTGGGGTGGGGAAGAGAAAGTGTCAACTGAACCTCTTTTTCCTACATGTCAACACTAAAATATATAGATAAGAAAATTGGAAATAACCCCTCATTTTTTGATAAAATACCTAATTGAACCTAAAAAATTATAAATAACTCTCTAATTTATGATAAAATATCTAGTTAACCAGAAAAAATTATAAATAACCCATAAACTATGGTAAAATACTCAATTAAACCCTCTAATTTGAAAAATAAATAAAAAATCTTTATAATTATATATACATATATAAATAAGACTCCAATTTTATGTTTTTATAATATTTTATTTATTTATTTATTTTTGCCTCACGTTAAAAAGGCTCGCCTTGCGCCTCGAGCTCTATGGCCTCTTTGTGCCTCAGTGCACCTTGTGCCTTTTAAAATTATGACATACATATGTGTTGTTATTGATTCATGGTAGCTAACTTGTTGATTTGGGGTAATAGATTGAGCCAAAGTGCTTTCCTTGTTGAAAGATAAATATCATTGAACGAAAGTAAAAAAATTAGGGCATACAATAAAGAGAACCCATCAGTTTCCAAGCATGATCCTAGAAAATCGACTATCACCTTTAGAATTTTTGCACTTCTCTCTCATTAGTTGTGTCACTTGACTTGCACTAAAACTACTTAGTGCCTAGACCTTTGTGCCTAAGACTTGTTCTTCCTAAAAGATGCAAAAGGATGATTGGCTACACAGGGTGGGCTAAAGTCTGATTCTTATGTCATTTTATAAAATGAAGTAATAACTTTATTAGAGATTACCCCCAATTTTTTTTTTTTTTTAATAAGATTACCCTCAATTGATCTAGAGGAGGAAAGAATAAATTCTACTTGAAAAACTAGAAGATCAAGAGTGGTTTATGTAGCATGGTTGCCACAATTTGACAGAAGAAATTGTGAGCAATATAAGTTGCAGCGTGGTTGTCACAAACATCAACTTCAAGCATCTTGAGTAAAATAGCCATATAAGTTCTCATAGTCTGTGCATTAGATGTGGCAACAATTCTTCCTTCTCCAAGTAAATGTGTTATCACGTAGAAAAGTACAATAGCCATTGATAGATACTCGATCGTGTCAACCTTGTAACCAGCCAATCAACATTTGAATAACTTAAAACATGTAATTTTTTACCATTTCCACGGAGAAGACCCATTCCAACTGTCTGTCTGAAGTATCTCGAGATTCTATACATTTTTTCCCGATAAACCTTTTGGATTTTGCATATATTGGCTAACTCCTCCAATAGTAAACGTGGTATCTGCTCTAGGTACGTTTAAATAAATCAATTAACCCACAAGACTTCTACCCCTTTCCTTATCTTGAACTTCAGGCTTTTCTTAAATTCAAGAAGCAAATTAGGATCCATAAGAATATCAGCAGGCTTAGTTCCTAATAATCCTAGAACTTTTTTCCTTTGAGATAAAATCAAACCTTTCTGCTCTTGGCCTCTTCAATACCAGGAAAAAACCTAAAATGCCCTTTGTCTGAAAATGCTTCGTAATTGACTCTTCACTTCAATACCAAAATAATTATTTCCAGTGACAATTATGTCAATAACATAAACCACAAGAATAACTGTACTTAATGATGCATACTTCACAAAATTAGAATGATCAAAATGACAGCTCTTGAAATTAAGAGATGTCAAGACTCCCCACATCTTTTGCAGCCCAGGTCCTTGGAGACTGTTTTAAATCACATATAGCTTTGGGTGATCTCTAGCATACTTCATTCTAGTCATTGTAGAAATATTTGCTCATTTTGCATGGCTTTTTTTTTTTTTTTTTGGCAAATGTGTTCTAAATTGGAATGGTAGTAGACTAAGCCTTTTCTTGACACTTGTGTCCTTGCTCTCCATATTCATCAGTATGTGATGTTGGACATTCTTATTATTGATATGCATGCATAGCCACAAGCTTCAGCTGTCTAATATGCTGAGCTTAGGGGTGGGTTTTCCCAATTCTTTCTTTTTTACCTTTTCTTTACAACATGTAACTATTCAAGGTGCAACTTCTGTTGTAGCTTTCTTGGCACAATTCAGACATCAGTGTCACTATTAGCTTTCTTGTCCCTTGATTAGTCAAGTTATTTTATCCGGTCTTGTATTTTGTCATGCATCATTTCCTCCATTTTGATCTTATAGTCACAAAGTATCTAACTGATCCAATTTATTTATATAATTTTTTTTCCAATTAAAATGCAGTTTGAAGGTGTTTATCTTTGGCGGGATAATCGGTATCGTCTTTCTTCTCCCAGTTAATTTCATGGGGAACCAGCTGAATTATGATTTTTTTTATTTACGGAACAAGTCTTTGGACTTATTCAGTATTTCAAATGTTGACGACGGTTCAAACAGGTGATTAGAATTTCATTTTCTTGTGAAACTCCATGCCATTGACTGCTAAGAATTGACATAAAACAAAACTTTGTTGCAACAGTTGTAACAGGAAAATTCCCAATTTTAACACATTCTTGCATATGTTTCACTGTTAATAATAATATATCTATACGCAGTTGAATTTCTGATCTATTCATGCACCTTGTTTTCTAGAAAATGTTTTGTAATAATGGTGATTTCTTTCTTCAGTTTCTAAAAATTCCAATTGCCTCCAAGTAAAAATATGTGAAGAGGTTCTAAAACTTATGGAATAAGACATATTTTATATTATCTTTTGGTTAATCTCTCTCTCTTAATATATATATATATATATATATATATATATATATAACATTTTCCTCCTGTTTTTATTAAACAGTGTCAGAAACATTATCGGAACTGACCAAATCAGTCTAGAATGTGGATTTTTTCTTTTCATTTATTTTGGATTTGCAACATGATCTCACTGTTAATTAAAAACGTTCCTAATCTAGAATTCAGATTTCGGCATCCCCATGGAAATAATAAACGATAATAAGGAAGTTCTATATATATATATGTATATATAGATATATGCTTTGCGTGTATGTTGTATTTGAGTTCTTTTATAAGTTTTAGTGATTTACAAAATAAACGTATGTGCTCCTCATGGCACTGGACTCCTGCACCAAGTGGCACACCCACTATATTCACCTCTTATGCCACTGTAAATGTCACTTTTCAAGGTCCTCAGGTTTTGGATTCCATTATATAGGTTGAATTTGTTTCATCAATATAATACTCAGTTCAATTCCCATTATCACGGCTGATATGTGAATTGGGAGTTGAGTTTGAGGTGTGGATTGTGAAAGCTGTTCTTTTGTCCAGCACTGTTCAACGCTGAGAAGATCAATTTGATTCTATTATTCTCTTACAAAGCAGTTAGATAAACTTTTTCTGTTCTTTCATTAATCTTTAGGTCTCGAAAACCTTTCTGCAGGTCATGCTTATACTGTTTCAAGTACATATTACCTTTTAATATTTGTGATCTGAGTTACTAGTAGATTCTTAAATTTAAGTGAATTTTGTATTATGCAAACTACATCTCCTAATCTATGGTGTGGAAGCTCTGATCTCTATTTTGGACTTTCTAAAGGTTATGGGTACACTTTTGTGCTGCTTATGTTTTCACTGGAATTGTCTGCTATCTTCTTTACCATGTAAGTAATAATTTTTGTAAGTTTGCTCGACAAATGCTATCTCACTCTGCCCTGCGGGTTTTTGAGAAAAGCATCTACAGATATCATAACACGATGAATTTATAATCTGCAGGAGTATAGTTACATATCTTCAAAGAGAGTTTCTTTCTTTGATTCATCCGAACGTCAGCCTCATCAAAGGAGTATAGTTTATTGGCCTTTCTTTTCAGCATCAATCATGAAAAGAGGGATCTACAATCTGGTGGTGGTTATTGCATGTGTCGCTCTTACAATCTTATTCTTTGTTCCAGTTGTAATAGTGCAAGGTCTTACTCATCTGGATCAGTTGGAATATTGGTTCCCCTTCCTAAAAGGCATACTAAGACTGTAAGTGAAGATTGCTTTACTTTTCTGCCTATTCTTGTTATTATTAGTTTTTATGATACTTATAGATCCAAAAGTTTAAGCTCATAGAAAATGATTCATCAATAGTATTTAAGCACTCTAACACACCCCCTTGCAAGACCAATAGGTTTAGCACGTGGTTTGAGCCTAAACACAAAAGCACAACAAATTCAAATAACAAATAATAAATTCAAATATTATCACGTGGTTCTTGGGATAAACTGGCTTTGATATCATGTTTGTAACCAATAAATCCAAAAGCTTCAGTTGATAGGAAACCATCCAATAGAAATATTTAAGCACTCTAACTAACATATTAAAGTTTATGCCATTTAAGGTTCATTGTTTAAATATATTCTTTCAATTCCACTTAAATTATACGTAGGTGTAGAAATTTTGAGTGAAGAATATTCTGCTTGCTTAACTTTGGACATGGCTGAGGGTATGAGAAAACTTAGCAAAGGAGTGAAAGTATCTTTTTCTGTTTTAGAAGTTTCAAATTTGTTAGACAATTTTATTTGGCCCTGCAGAACATAATCCTGAATAAATTGGTTATGCAGAGGCTTATTTTATGTATGACTTAATACTAATGTGAGGTATGTTTTGGGCTGCAGGACATTTATTAGTCGAGTAATTACAGGATATCTTCCAAGCCTTATTCTTCTGTTGTTCCTATATGTTGTGCCGCGCATCATGATATTGTTGTCCTCTATTCAAGGATATATATCTCTCAGCCAGATACAAAAAAGTGCATGTAATAAAGTCTGGTGGTTTACTGTATGGAATGCTTTCTTAGCAATTGTACTATCAGGAACTGCTCTCTATCCAGTCAATGTCTTTCTTGAGCCGAAGGACATTCCAAAGGTGCTTGCTCATGGTGTACCAGGACAGGTGAACATGCGTCTTTTTCACGAGTTTCAACCTCCATAATTTATGTCGTTTTCTCCAAGTTCAATCTTTTTAGAAAGCAGACAGGCGGTGTCTCTAGAGTCTTCTGTTACTAACACAGTTAAAATTTGTCCATTAAGATTCATATTTACAATTACTCGCAAATGTTAACTTCTGACTTTTGAGATTTGTTTTATGATATTATAGTTCAGGTAATGATGTAGTTTCTGTTAGTACTTGGTTGACAATTGTTTTATTTTTGATATAGGCTTCATTCTTCATTGCATATGTCGTTACATCTGGATGGACCAGTCTATTATCAGAGCTCTTGCGGCTGATACCTCTCATCTGCAGTTTCTGTAGATGGCCATGTTCAGAAATTGATGAGGACTTTGAGGTGCCTTCAATTCCTTACCACGAAGAGATTCCAAGGGTTCTCTACTTTGGACTTCTTGGTATCACATACTTCTTCCTTGCTCCGTTGATTCTGCCATTCATCCTGGTTTACTATTGTTTGGGATACATCATCTACCGCCACCAGGTAACTGGAATGTCATTTTAAAACCCTTTGTTCTGTTAGATGCAAGTAAAATGCCCAATAGTGCTTTATTTCAAAAGATCTTAGATGCAATTTCTTGATGATGCTATCCGCTTCGAGTGTAGCAAAACATCTCAACAGTCTTAATTATTTATGGTGGTGTATAGCCTAAACAATTTTACTCTTTAAATGTTAGATATACATATATATATATAATGTTCAATAGTGCTTCATTTCAAAAGAATTTAGTTGCAGTTTGTTGATGGGGCTATCTACATGGAGTATAGCAAAGTTTCCCAATGGTCGTAATTATTTATAGTTGTGTATAACCTAAACAATTGTCTTTTTTATATTATATTATATTATATTTTATATATATATATATATATTGAAACTTACCTAAGGTCTATCAATAGAAGGCAAAATGCAACAACAGATTAGTAGAACATGAACATTTATCACTTTGACTGTTTGAACGTAATTTCTTGTTCAAGTAAACTGAAAGGGTTACTACTCTCTCTGTCTCTTCCTCCTTCCCTCTCTTTCTTTTCTTCTGGGGAAGAGGTGAAGGGAAGAGAAACTAAACAAAGGACTCAAAAGATCTTTTTCTTTTGAAAGTACAAATTTATGCGATTGCATGTATTCTCCCTTATAATAAAGTACTTGAGTATTTCATGTTTGAATGATATGTATAGTCAAATATTAATTTTATCTAAAATGATCCCTCCCTTCCCTCAAAACTCACATACTCACGTGCCCTAGCTTTTGTAGTACCATTTCCTGGCTTGAGAACTTGTAATTTTACTTCATGTCCACAATTTGAATTCATGTTATTTTAATGATTATTTTCATTTAATGTTGCGATATTTGCTTTAAAGGTAAGATCAAGTGGACTGGTCCTACTGGTACACTTTTATGGAGTTCTTTTAGTTTGGGAATAGTACTTTCTTAGCAGAAGAGTTAAGTTTCTTCTTCTTCTTTTTAATTTTTCGTAGATCATGAAATTTGTTGGTTGACAATTTAACATCACCTTTGCGTGTAAAATTAAAATTGCTTTCTTAGTTAATTTAAAGTAGAAGTCTCAGATGTTGTTAAGTAATCAGCAGTGCTGTTAAGTGACTTGTGAATATAGAAACATTTGAAGTTAGGTTCTTACAGCAAGTGAATATAATTTTTCTGAATCTTGTATGTTTAAATTTCAGCATTGGATTGGATTTGTCTTACCATTTGAAATATTTTGTGCAGCTCTTAAAGGTGTACGCGCCCAAGTTTGAAACTGGTGGAAGGTTTTGGCCTATAGTGCACAATTCAATGATCTTTTCCTTGATACTGATGCACATTATTGCAATCGGGATATTCGGGCTAAAGAAACTTCCTTTGGCATCCAGCTTAACTATTCCTCTTCCTGTTCTCACATTTCTTTTTAACCAGTATTGCAGGAAAAGATTTCTACCAATTTTTCAAGAGTATCCTACTGAGGTTTGTTGACACACCAACATTAATACATTATCAATCCATATGATCAACCAAGTCATAAAACTTAGGGCCAATTATTTTTTGCAATTGGTATCGTTTTCCACATATCTAATAATTCCCTTGTAAGAAGGCTGAGATTAATGAGAAATTTTACTAAAACAATTTTCAATTATGAACGTGATGATGTTGTCCAAAACTTATATGGTTGTGTAATATTTTAATGCATATAAGATTACCCTACAATTATTGTGTAATATCCGATTTGCATTTGTTGATGTTGGTTTTTTAATATCCTTTTTAGTCTGTAATTTCAAACTATAAGCTCTCATCCTGTACAGAAACCACCATAGAATATTTGTTCTCTACTATCTGTGTGATGCATTAAACCTTTGTTTTAAATTGCGTAGGCCCTAGTTCTAATACTTAAGAAATTGCAGCAATTTGCTGGTTTCACGTCATTTCACTATTCACACAGTTAGCTTATGGAGCAATATTTATTACAATTACTCTCAATCCTTGTTTTCCAATTTATATTGTTAGCTTTATAGAAATTATTATATGCTCTTCTAATACTGAACATTTGTCACTGTGCAGTGCATAGTCAAGAAAGATAATGCAGACCAAAATGATCATCAAATGTTGGCAGACCAAACTGCGTACCAAGATCCAGTCCAATATTCCCAAAGCAAAGATGGGTCAGATTCTCCCCTTCTTGCTGCTGCTGAAATTTAATTTTAGTCGGTGTATTTTGTTCTTCTTACGTTTGTTTGTATTGTCAGTTGTGTCCCTATAGAGTTTTCCATGTGGCGCAAATTTTGTTTTTCGGTTGCTTCCATTTAAACTGAGGGATTGTAAAATTTCTTTCAATTTCCTATAAACTAGTTGCAAAAATTTGTTATTTGTCAAATTAATGAACCATGCGGCGTTACAACTTTATGTTTTTTGTGAGAAATTTTCTGGTTTATTATCTTATTGAACTTGTTATCAAAGATCTGAAATTTGTGATATAGAAATCTTTTGCATCTACCGTTGGAGATGTTGATGGGTTTTACTCTGATCGATACAGTTCAAATTCTCAAAGAATTTGGTGTTATAACTGTATCACAAGTGGGTGGTTCAGCACTTAATACAATTTTGGTAATTGAGGCTAACTAAGGGCAACAGAGTCATTTGAACATCATTTTACTTAAGGGTATTTTGGTAAAAGAAGAATATAGGTTGCAAATAGTATGTTTGGGAGGTTAAACACAATTTTTTTTAGTGTGCTAAAAACAATTTTTTCTTTTGGTTTTTGGGTAGTTTTCAAAAGTTTCCTATTTCTTATCCCTTAAAAAAAGAAACTTGTGCACTTCAAAAAATGAAAAAAGAAAAAAGATACTTATGCACTTCAAAAATAAATAAATAAATAAATAAAAACTTACGTTATGACTACGCTTTAGTACTAAATAATAATCCTTTTTGCATCAATCAACTTATTTAATTTGATGTTATTTATACTATTATCTCTACATTTTAAAACAATAGTAATTAATTAAGTTTGGTTGTAATCATGGCTCAAAATAAATAAAGGAAGACTCTTTCGTATATGTATGATAGAAGTTTAAGTTGAATCATACATATTTATTATCACATGTAAATAGTTTTCTTTCTCCGTTGTAAGAGTAAATATATTCTCGTATCTTGATATTACAACAATAGATTTTCATAATTTTTTCCCTTTTTTATGGAAATAGGCATCTCTTATGACATAAATAGATTTTCAAATCGTAATTAGCAGTTATTACTAATAAACCTCGTTATGCATCTAACCATTGGTAGTAGCACTAAGTAGATGACTCATTATTTTGTAATAATTTTTTTTAAAGAAAATTGATTGTGTCCCTTTCTTTATCTTGGCGATGGAGCTTTGATTTCAACCATACTCGTCATTATTGAAGGGTAATTTTTTTTTTTTTTTCCAATTATATCTTCATTTGTAAAAGTAGCTACATGGACCAAATGAAAATGAGTTTATTTTGGGACCATGGTCATCCTAAGTCTCACCTTTTATTACTGTAGAGCTTGATGATCCAAACATATTCTACAAATTCCCAACCTCAGAGTCAATCCTTTAAAAAGATAAATCTTATTTAAAAAAATTTTTTAGGGAAAATTACAGAAAGGATCCTGATTTTAGGTGAAATTGCACTCTTACACAAAGATCAGTTAATTACACAAACATCTTTTGCTCAGAGTTGACCTGACGATTGACTAACTTTAGACTTAACTAGATAATATGTTAGATATGATATTTATGTCCATCATCTTTTCAAAATAACTGGGATGAAGAAAACCGTCTTTGAAATTAATAATGGGTTATATGAGTGGGCTAGTTGTTCCCTTTTAGAATACAATACACCTAGAACCATCTTGAGAGAGGCCGTTAAGTATTTCAATCTTTCCTTTGTCAATTTCTGGTTGTGTGCTTTGATGAATCATTGACTACAGTACAAATGTGAAGGAGCATCTCCCTCATATCCAACCAGCAATAAGTTATCCAAAGCCTGTTTTATTACAAAATATTGTGTGATTTTTGGTGTATTCTGAATTATACTTTCTATCATTTTAGATATCTTCCTGAGTTCTTTCTCTCTGTCTGGCATTTACCAACCCATTTTTATCTACTTGAGCTACTATAATCTCATCCAAAATCTTAAAGCCTTTTAATCTACAGATTAGCAATTTAAAGCTGCAAGTATAGAGTACGGTACCCTAATTTGACGACTGTGTGGTATGTATCCATGAACATACATTCAAACAAACAGCTCCTAGAATCTACCATTTTGAAATTAAATTCTAATGTAGAGCAACCAAAATGCC
This sequence comes from Dimocarpus longan, assembly GCA_022984855.1. NCBI lineage: Eukaryota > Viridiplantae > Streptophyta > Magnoliopsida > Sapindales > Sapindaceae > Dimocarpus > Dimocarpus longan. The sequence goes on from CM041026.1 coordinate 6,023,989, forward strand.
CAACTATATGCAACAAAAAGCTCATTTTATGGATTTAGGAAGTAAATATGTAAAAAATGGCTTCAATTGCTATAACCAGTCCTCAGTTTTGAAATGACATGATATTAATTTTCCTTATGGGGACTGCATTTTATATAACAAAGTAAAACTCCAAAAAAAAAAAAAAGGAGAATGGGGGCTGGGGTGTGGCTTGTGGGGGTGGTAAGGGAAAGAATAAGAATAAACAAGAACCTCAGTCTCCAAATATGTTCCAAATCTGTAGAAGACAGCAAACTCTCATAACAATAAATACCATCCGATGCAATCTTGAAACTATATCAGCCATGATTGTGACTGCCAAACACTTAAACACATGCATATCAAATTCTTTAAATATATAAATTGCGATACAGAAAAGAGTAATATATTTGAAAATGTCAAATTTTATCTTTGTTTATAATAAAAAAATAAATAAAAATTAAAAGAAAAACAGAGCTACAGTTAATTACACACTCCATGTAAGGCAGAGGCACTTTTCATTTTCCTCATCTTTCTCCTTATAAATTTCCAACTCTTTCGCCTAAAAGGATTACTAAACACAAGGCAAAAATAAAAAGCTGCACATAAATGCCAAGTCACAATTTTGCTTTTGATTAAAATGAAACTACATGCATACATAAGGCTCAACCAATTTATAAGTTATTACCATTTTCTAGTAGCACTGCCAAACGAACATCTCCACGATACTAACTTCACCCTCCACCTCCATTTCTAGTGGCAGAGGTCAATGATTAACAACTGATCCATCACCAAATTTCATTCACAGATCTAAATTCTAAGTTGAGAGGTGAATATTCCATTACAGAAATAACGCAAGAAGACACCCAAAATAGAAAAGGAAAATGTGTCCTCCATTTTCCCCACTTGCTAGGACAGAATCCAGCATCGGAATCACTTCTTTATTAGTTGATTAGACAACTCAGAAGCAACTCAGGCCGACATGTATCATGTCAACCAGCTACCCTAATTCCAGGAACAAAGTTTAATAGCGGTCCAGTTGAAAAAGAAAGAAACGACACTACTCTAGGTTAAGGGAGCAAAGGCACAAGCAAATACAGATTATGTCACAGATTCCCACCCCCATATATCAATTATGCCAACAAACCAAAAAAAAAATCTGAGATGTCCATAGTCACCACATGTTAATTTTCAGCGAAGATTATTGGTATTGTACCCGTTAATGCAATCTATCGAAGCTGTAACATGCTCCCGAAGATGACGAAAACAATGTAGTCCAGAAAGCTCATCTGCATCCTATCAAACACAGAAAAAACAGTAAGCAAATGCAAACAACACGTAAACAACATTAAAGCACAATTTCATCAGTGGGACAAAAACATACCAACAACTGCTGCAAGTCATCCGTCACATCCAAAGCAACAGCACAATCCGCAGACGCAACAAGCTGTGTAACAAACAGAAACGTAAAAACCAACTCATTTTCCAACATCAATTCGAATATTGTTTGCTATTATAATAAAACGAATTCGAATATCCACGACGAAAAGATTAAAAAGAAAGCGAATTTACCAACTTAAGAGCAGATAAAGCCTGGTTGACGTTCAAAAGAAGCCTCAATTTGTCTTGCAGAGCCAACAAGTTAGTCCGAATAGCATTCAAATCCTGAATCCGCCTGGCGGAGTCAACCAAATCGGCGTCGAGGAGGCGAATAGTCTCCTTAAGGCGGCGTATACGGCTGCAACCCTCGACGATCTTTAGATTCAAGTCCTGCAATTGGCCCTGGACCTCGAAGAAGGAGTTGGAGCGGAGGAAGATCTTATTAACCAAATGCAGCTCCACGACGTCCAGGTACTGCGAGAGCTTCTGCCGGACCAAATTCAGCAGCTTCTCCATGTCCTCCTCCACGATTTTTATAGGGGTGTTTTGGTCATTACAGAAAAGTCAAACGGTCAATTTTTTTAACGGCACTATTTCACCACCGAAGCCTACATATATATTCGCCCCTTTAGACAATTTTTTTTTTAAACGTTATTTTATCGTTACGATAGCAAAAACCTCTCGCGGACACTCTCAGGTTCCCTTTACGAGTAGGTTTTCTATTCTTGTTTAGGAAAAGGCTCTCTCACGACTCTCAGCGTTAATGGCGTTGCCGGTGGGGCATATATTTCGACCCACCGATAAACAACTCGTCGGTTACTACCTCTTCAACAAACTTTTCACACAACCATCTCCATTCACTGATGATGAAAAATCTTTGGTGAAAGATTTTGATCTCTACGGTTCTTTGGAGCCGTGGGAGATATGGCAGTTGCACGGAGGAGATGAACTGGAAGACGAGCAGTTTCTTTACTTTTTCACTTCGCTCAAAAAGGCTTCTGTTAAGGGTGCAAGAATCTGCAGAAGGGTCGGTTCCGGTGCTTGGGCTGGAGAAGATTCTGGCGAAAAAATCAAAGCCGGCGATGTTGTTGCCTTCAAAAAGCGATTTCGTTACGAGAATAAGCATTCTCCGCATAATGGTGCTTGGATTATGCACGAGTTTGCTATCCATTCAGCACCCATCGTTCTTTGTCGGATCAAGAAGAACCCGAGAGCTGCAGACAACAAGCGAAAGTTGAAAGAGGCTACTTTTAAGCCATCAAAACGCTGCAAGACAGGCTCGAGTGTGATGTAGCAGAGTCAGACGACTTTGCTTGATGCCCGATATAACATGCTTCAATCCCCAATGACAACAGCACAAACTGAATCAGATACGAATTCGGTTGATGCTGATGATAGTTTCTTGGCGTATATGATGAAGCTTCCACCATTATCATTATTATCTCATGCAGATAGGTACTGGGTTGATGAAGAAGATGTGCTTCAGTCAATAGTGATATCATCAAGACCTGATGGTGGTGATTGGTGCTGCGAGGATGTGATGAAGAATATATCATTGCCTGCCAAAATCACTTACTACGATGTCACCAATTTCTGAAATTTTGGGCTTTGCCAAGTGCTGCCTTGATGCACCTTCACTGCCTCTAATTGAGAGTTGAGCACTGTGATTGATTTGTTTATATATTTTTGATACAGTAGTCAGTATTAGATGTATGGCTTCTTGATTGTCATTATTGTAATGACAAATTTTGTTTCCAATAGATATTGAAGTAAAATTCTCTAATCAATGATAATTTCATTTTGAACCATTCTTGTTTTCTTTTTTCAATTTCTATGTGAAGGGTATATGGTTTGTGAATTCACATTCAACATATTCATAGCATTGCTTGCTTCCCTTTTTCTATCTATTTTAACTAGTTGAAAGAGGGTTTTATGCATCATTTAAGGAGTAGTCATTGACATAGATGCTAAATAACTTATCCACGAAGAAAACAATGCACATGAAGAAGCTGTTGACGACCATTTTCATGATGACGTCAAATGCTGCGTTTGTCTGTTAATCTTTCTCTTCTTTATATTCTCTGTTTCTTTTTCTTTTTTCAATAAATCTGCATAGCATTAGAAACTTCAATTACACGGAAAAAAAAAAAAATTAGTGTTTTCTACACATCCAGATGATTCATGATCTTGAATTTGTCATTATGATGTGAAACCCCAAGAATGTAGATGAGGGTATGTATGCCATTTTAACTTCATAAGCTGACTTGTTAACATAATTAGAGTATATGAGAGATCATGATGATGATGATACAATTAATGGGTGGTGATTGAAGAAAGACCAGAATTTGAAATGAGTGTATACAATTTAGGCTAGTATTTTTGGGTATGGCATTTGCATTGTCATATCGTAAAATTGACAAATTTTGGTTCATTGCGTTAGTATTGAGACATGACTTGGAAACAAGATAATTGGGTGATATGCAGCTAGTTTTACTGCTTATATAGTAGGTGTACGATAAGGAGTTATAGTTATAGGTAGTGTCTGGCTTTGATATACCGAAAACACTAAACCTTCGACTGGCGTCCTGAGTTTTATATGATGTTTTGCTCCAACTTGGAAGGAGTCTGCTGGCCTAGATATATTGATTTTTATTAAAATCCTGGATTAATATATATATGTTGCTAACTAATAATTATATCAAAGATGCCTCTCATTCTTTTTATTTATCCCTACATGAGCTCATCGACAATATAATTAAGGTTTCCTTTATCTTCTTCCTTTATTCAAAAACTTTTTTAATATACAAATCTAACTCTAGGTTTTGTTATAATTCGAGTGCTTGAGCTAGCAATCGCCTAGCTATATTAATCAGTTTATGTACACTAGCCAATAACAGAGGCAACAAGAGAAGTTTTGATTTAGGGACAAGGGCAAAAATGGTCTAATAAATTAGTGAATTAATATTCATGTCACTTTTTAGTAAACATAACAACTGGGTCCTAAATTGGATGTGAAAATACCAAGCTGCCCTTAACTCATTTCAAACTTTTCTCTCTCTCTCTTAGTCTGGTTCTTCTTCATTTTCTCATTTTTTTGTCACCCCCTCCTCATCCATTTCTCTCTGATAGCCCCTGCTTCTTCGACTACACAGCCCCTGCTTCTTCACTTTCTCTTCCTCTTTCATTTGCTTGGCAGCCCCTCCTTCTTCTTCACTTTCGTCTCTTCCTTCATTTCTATGACAGCTCCTGCTTCTTCGTCACTTTCTCCTCCTCCTTCATTTCTTTATTCTATCGATCTACTTTTATCTGTTTTCTCTGTTGGTGGGTCTTCGTATTTTCAACTACACAGACACCATCCACCACCCACCATCCATCTTTATTCGCTTCTGTAGTAGCCACCATCCATCTTCATCTTCTATGCTACGGGTAATGTATCTTAAATTTTGAACACTTGTTTTTCACTTATTATATATTATTGTGGTTAACTATGGTGATATTGAGCTGTAGGAAGTGACTTTAGGGTTTATAATGTTAATAATATTATTAGTCACACCAAGTGTGACGAGTGTGAATCATACTCGTCACACTTGGTGTGACTAATGGTGCCATGTCTCGGTGAAACAAAACCAGAAGCCAATACATTAGTCACACTAATAGTGACGAATGTGAATCATATTCGTCACATTTGGTGTGACTAGTGGTGCCATGTTTTGGTGGAACAAAATCAGAAGCCAATACACTAATCACACCAAGTGTGACGAATATGATTCACACTCGTCACTTTTGGTGTAACTTGTGTATTGACTTTTGGTTTTGTTCCACCGAGACATGGCACCACTAGTCACACCAAATGTGACAAGTATGATTCACACTCGTCACTATTAGTGTGACTAGTGTATTAACTTCTGGTTTTGTTCCACCGAGACATGACACCACTAGTCACACCAAGTGTGACGAGTATGATTCACACTTCGTCATTATTGCTGTGACTATTGTATTGGCTTTTGATTTTGTTCCACCGAGACATGACACTACTAGTCACACCAAGTGATGATAGGAGCATAATAAAGCATTCTGCTAGGCTTTTGAATTGGGTGATAGGAGCATAATCATGTGCTTGAATGTGGAGTATGTTTTTCTATCATTATGCCATAGACGAACTTCAAGTCATATCGATGGTTGTTTTTGCTACTTTCTTCTGATAATAGATTATTTGGGTTTTGGTACTTAATTTTATAGCTACAAATGGCGCATGTTAATTAACGCTCGTTGGTAGGTAGTTGTTTTCTTTTCTCAGGAAAGGAATGCATATGTTGTTTGCTGAAGGGAATGCATACGCTCGTTGGTATTAATAGGAAAGGTGCATCATGGAATTGGGGACTACCATAAGTTAATAAAATGAGGAAGGAATATGCATTTGTCATATTTTGTAATGCTGTTGATGGAAATGTGGAGTAATTGTGGATAATGATGTGTAACATTTTATATATGAATGTATATAAAGTTACTTTGACTCAGGCTATGTAACATTTGTGGTTTTGTTGAATCTATTACATAATATATATTTTGTATTATGTAGAGCTGTTATGATATTCATGTGTAAGGGCATATTCAGTAGGCAAAAAGCGGTACTCAAAACACGTGTACCACAAGGTAAATAACGTTAATCATACCAGAAGCGAATAGACAAGTCACACCAAGTGTGTCGAGTGTGAATCATACTGGTCACACTTGGTATGACTAGTGGTGCCCTGTCAAGCTGGAACAAAAACAGAAACGAATACACTAGTCACACCAAGTGTGACGAGTGTGAATCATACTGGTCACACTTGGTGTGACTAGTGGTGCCGTGTCAAAAAAACGAACAAAAATAGAAGCGATTACACTAGTCACACCAAGTGTGACGAGTGTGAATCATACTGGTCACACTTGGTGTAACTAGTGGTGCCGTATCGAAATGGAACAAAAACAGAAGCGATTACATTTGTCACACCAAGTGTGACGAGTGTGAATCATACTGGTCATACTTGGTATGACTAATGGTGCCGTGTCGAAAAAACAAACAAAAACAGAAGCGATTACACTAGTCACACCAAGTGTGTCGAGTGTGAATCATACTAGTTACACTTGGTGTGACTAGTGGTGCCGTGTCGAAAAAACGAACAAAAACATAAGTGAATGCACTAGTCATACCAAGTGTGACGAGTGTGAATCATACTGGTCACACTTGGTGTGACTAGTGGTGCCGTGTGGAAACAACGAACAAAAGCAGAAGCGAATGCACTAGTCAAACCAAGTGTGCCGAGTGTGAATCATACTGGTCACACTTGGTGTGATTAGTGGTACCGTGTTGAAAAAACGAACAAAAACAGAAGCGAATGCACTAGTCACACTAAGTGTGACGAGTGTGAATCATACTGATCACACTTGGTGTGACTAATGGTGCCGTGTCAAAAAAACGAACAAAAATAAAAGCGAATGCACTAGTCACACCAAGTGTGACTAGTGTGAATCATACTGGACACACTTGGTGTGACTAGTGGTGCCTTGTCGAGATAGAACAAAAACAGAAGCTAATACACTAGTCACACCAAGTGTGACGAGTGTAATTCACACTCGTCACACTTGGTGTGACTAGTGTGTTCGCTTATGTTTTTGTTCGTTTTTTCGACATGGCACCACTAGTCACACCAAGTGTGACGAGTATGATTCACACTCGTCACATTTGGCGTGACTAGTGCATTCGCTTCTGTTTTTGTTCGTTTTTTCGATGCGGCACCATTAGTCACACCAAGTGTGACCAGTATGATTCACACTCGTCACACTTGGTGTGACTAGTGCATTCGCTTCTGTTTTTGTTCGTTTTTTCGACACAGCACCACTAATCACACCAAATGTGACCAGTATGATTCACACTCGGCACACTTGGTTTGACTAGTGTAATCGCTTCTGTTTTTGTACGTTTTTTCGACACGGCACCACTAGTCACACCAAGTATGACTAGTATGATTCACACTCGTTACACTTGGTGTGACAAGTGTAATCGCTTCTGTTTTTGTTCAATTTCGACACGGTACTACTAGTAACACCAAGTGTGACCAGTATGATTCACACTCGTCACACTTGGTGTGACTAGTGTATTCGCTTCTGTTTTTGTTCTTTTTTTGACATGGCACCACTAGTCACACCAAGTGTGACCAGTATGATTCACACTCGTCACACTTGGTGTGACTAATGTATTCGCTTCTGTTTTTGTTCCAGCTCGACAAGGCACCACTAGTCACACCAAGTGTGACCAGTATGATTCACACTCGACACACTTGGTGTGACTTGTCTATTCGCTTCTGGTGTGATTAACGTTATTTACCTTGTGGTACACATGTTTTGAGTACTGCTTTTTGCCTAATGAATATGCCCTTACACATGAATATCATAACAGCTCTACATAATGCAAAATATATATTATATAATAGATTCAACAAAACCACAAATGTTACATAACCTGAGTCAAAGTAACTTTATATACATTCATATATAAAATATTATACATCATTATCCACAATTACTCCACATTTCCATCAACAGCATTACAAAATATGACGAATGCATATTCCCTCCTCATTTTGTTAACTTGTGGTAGCCTCTAATTCTATGATGCACATTTCCTACTAATACCAACGAGCGTATGCATTCCCTTCAGCAAACAACATATGCATTCCTTTCCTGAGAAAAGAAAACAACTACCTACCAACGAGCGTTAATTAACATGCGCCATTTGTAGCTATAAAATCAAGTACCAAAACCCAAATAATCTATTATCAGAAGAAAGTAGCAAAAACAACCATTAACATGACTTGAAGTTCGTCTATGGCATAAAGATAGAAAAACATACTCCACATTCAAACACATGATTATGCTCCTATCACCCAATTCAAAAGCCTAGCAGAATGCTTTATTATGCTCCTATCATCACTTGGTGTGACTAGTAGTGTCATGTCTCGGTGGAACAAAACCAATACACTAGTCACACCAATAATGACGAGTGTGAATCATACTCGTCACACTTGGTGTGACTAGTGGTGCCATGTCTTCGTGAAATAAAACCAGAAGTCAATACACTAGTCACACCAATAGTGACGAGTGTGAATCATGCTCGTCACATTTGGTGTGACTAGTGATGCCATGTCTCGGTGGAACAAAACAGAAGTCAATACACTAGTCACACCAAAAGTGACGAGTGTGAATCATACTCGTCACACTTGGTGTGATTAGTGTATTGGCTTCTGGTTTTGTTCCACCGAGACATGACACCACTAGTCACACCAAGTGTGACGAGTATGATTCACACTCGTCACTATTGGTGTGACTAGTGTATTGACTTCTGGTTTTGTTCTACCGAGACATGGTACCACTAATCACACCAAATGTGATGAGTATGATTCACACTCGTCACTATTGGTGTGACTAGTGTATTAACTTCTGGTTTTGTTCCACCGAGACATGACACCACTAGTCACACCAAGTGTGACGAGTATGATTCACACTCGTCACACTTGGTGTGACTAATAACATTATTAACATTATAAACCCTAAAGCCACTTCCTATAGCTCAATATCATCATAGCTAACCACAATAATAAATAATAAGTGAAAAACAAGTGTTCAAAAGTTAAGATACATTACCCGTAGCATAGAAGATGAAGATGGATGGTGAGTGGTAGATGGTGTCTGTGTAGTCGAAAATGCGAAGACCCACCAATAGAGAAAAGAGATAAAAGTAGATCAGTAGAATAAAGAAATGAAGGAGGAGGAGAAAGTGACAAAGAAGCATGAGCTATCAGAGAAATGAAGGAATAGGCGAAAGTGAAGAAGAAAGAGGGGCTGCCAGACAAATGAAAGAGGAAGAGAAAGTGAAGAAGCAAGGGCTGTGTAGTCGAAGAAGCAGGGGCTGTTAGAGAGAAATGGATGAGGAGGGGGGGGCAAAAGAAATGAGAAAATGAAGAAGAACCAGACTACGAGAGAGAGAGAAAAGTTTGAAATGAGTTAAATGAGTTTTTAAGGGTATTTGTGTCCAAAAAAGAAGGGGTTGAGACGCAAATGTTAAGTTTATTCAAATGGGATTTAAATGTTCATTCAATAATTGAAAGTGACTTGAACTGATATTTTCTCTTTGATTTATTTGTAATTTATTATCACTGTCCGAATGAGTCATTGTACTTGAGAACACTTTTGTAGTGAATAATTTCAATAAAATATGAGTATAGAAATCAATATTTTGGGTGGCAATAATGACACCCTAAAGTAATACAAGCAAGAGACAATAGCAATCTTTATGACAAAGGAGGATCTTTATACCCATATTAACTACATCACATAAGGTTGGACCCCTATTATTAATAGGGACAAAAAGATGTGTAATCAAATCAACTATTTAGTGTGTAAGAGACTAAAAGTCAAAACAACTTCTAATTATGTTATTTGTTTTTAATAAAATGAAGATGTATAAACTTTAATTAATGAACTTAAAAAATATCTTTAATACAATTATTTATTTGAGTTGAATTTTTTATCATATTGAATTGATAGATAGTAAGGTTAGAAAAAGAAAATATTTTTCGATGCAATTATTTAATCAAAATATTATGTCGATGTGGCAAAAAAAAGAATTATGGAGATGAATTTCTCAATTGAGAAATTCTTCTAGTAGTGCTAACATTTTCCAACCAATTAAAAATATAAAAATTTATCTTATTCTCAATCCTCTTAATTATAAAATATAAAAGGTACGAGAGTGTGTCACATATTTTATAATTATTGGTTAAAAATGGATGCATACTTTGTTTTAGATAATTGCATTGTAGATAATTTGCATTGAAGATAAAAATATGCAATTATATATATATATATATATATTTATATACATATTTTGCCAAATTGGATTTATATTCAAAAAAATTGTTGATTTGCGATTAATTGAAACTAAAAAATACATGACAGCATTTGGAGATGCTCTTAGTGATAAAGTTATAATTAAATAATTACATATGTGTATTAACTCGATTAATGGATTGTAATTCTGCTAATTAAACGGCTAGAAAATTTGCCCAATATCATATCATCTATTTAGACAAAATATTACGAGTAATTAGTGTAGCATAGCTCATATAACTAAGATAATATCAATTATAAAATACTTATGTAATAACTTTACTTAAGTTATATTTTTCTGTAGTTGAATTTTAGAGAACATAGGTTAAAAGTGATATTTTTATAATTATATTATAAAATAATTTATAATAACTTTACTTTATGAGCAAATTACATAGTACCTACTTGAGGTTTGATTAATGACAGATGGAAACAACATTTGATTTTTATTGCAACGACCTCCTCTTATCTAACAGTTTAACTTTCGTTGATTATGAACTTTAACTCTAGCTAGAAGGGGCAATGTAGTCATTTTTACAAAATTTTACTTTTTCCTTAAAATTATATTATATAATGGGATATGTGGATCTCTACCATCTATATTGATAGTGGAGATTCATTTAAAATAATTTAAATTTTTCTAAAAATGATAAAAATTAATTTTTAAATTTAAAAATAATTTTAGAAATCCATTTAAAATAAATATATTTTTGTGATTTAGAAATAATTTAAAATAGAAAAATAAATTTTTCAAGTGTATCTGAATTATCCATCTTCGAGATGAATGACAATAATCAATTTTAAAAAAATATAAAATTAAAAAATGAACAAAAAAATGAAGATAGTAGTGAAAATTTTAATTTGCTCTCCATCGTCCATCTTTACCATTTTCCATCTTCATTGGTGGAGATCCTTCATCGCTTTGCAATAAGAAGAAATCCATTCCGTTTCCTTCAATAACATCCTTTTTCAAACCAACAATACCCAGTCAAACATAAATAATACCTAAAGCAAACATTAACAATACACAAATCAATAGAGTTCATCATTCAAATGATCTAGATTAAGAAAAAATGATTTCTAGTTTCCATTTGGAGACTAAAACGTAGTCTTTCATTGGATATGGGTAATGAAAGATATGGGTAATGATTTCTTCTTCTTTTGTTTGCTCTTCTTTTTCATCAACTTCTCTCTTCTTCTCTACTTCGTCCACTTCGTTCACAAATTTAAATAGATACTATTTTTAAATTAATTGTCTAATTTAAAAAAATAACAATTAATTAAGTTTGGTTGTATTTTTTTTTTTAATTTTAAAAATAGTATCTATTTATCTTTTAAAAGAGGTGTATTATCTATTTAGTTTTTGTTTTAATTAATTTATAAATTTGTGGAGTGATGTGGCAAAATGTGATTGGAACATCTCAAGAAAATTTTAATTCATTTAAAGTTAATTTTGAAAAGTCTATTTTGCCCTTTCATTGTTAAGTGTGAAGTTAGTATTTAATTGATGTTTTTGACTAAGAGTGTAATTTCATCTAAAATTAGAGGTGCTTGTGTAATTTTCTCTATTTTTATTAATAAAAATGTTGTTATTTATTATATATATATATATGTAATTCCTATACAAAAATTAGACAAAAAAAAAAAAAAAAAATTTGGTACATTGATATAGCCCTCATACCTAGGTTATTAAGATCATGGGGGACAGAACCAACCTGAATTGATCTGAGTCAAAGTGACCCTAAAATATCAGTTTTCAATTTGACTTCGGATCGGGTTGATTTTAAAGGTGGGAAATTGAATATTTTATGTTTCAAGTCGGTTTTGTGTCTACAAAATTGATCCGACCTGAAACTGATTTAAAAGATAAAAAAAAAAAAAAAAATTATATATACCAAGTAACCAAACATACACAAGTGACCTTAGTCGTCATCGACTCACTTCACTAGTTCTTCTCTCAAGTTCTCATTCTCCTCCTATTTTCCTCTATTGATTCACCTCTTTCGTTGCCTCCCTTACTCACGTGGTCATGCCCGTTGTCTTTCTACTGTTCGTACCTCCATTACTGTTTTTTCTTTCCAACCATTGTTGATCATCCATGGTTCACTATTCTGTATTTTTTTATTTTCTTTTTTTTTTTTTTATTTGTTTTGCTTGTCTCATATGGATTTCGTGATATTAGTTTTGGTGATGAACTGTAATTTTGGTTTTGGTGATGAGCTGGTAATTGGTGTGAGATATTGATTTTTTTTTTTTTTTTAATTTTGGTTTCAATTTGGATTTGATAATGAACTTGTGATATTGATGTAAAACCAATGGAAACTAACCGAATCAAACCAACTCGACACTAGTTGATTTAGAACAATTTTCCTTCTTAAATCAAGTTAGGTTGATGTTCGATTTGGAAAATTGAAAATAGTCAGTATCGATTCGGTTTTTTTCAAAACCGAATCGACCCAATCCGTTCTCACCCTTAATCATGAGATCGAGTTGCTTCCTTCTCATCCAAATCCCAAATAATCATAATAATTTAAACAAAATTTCAAAAATTGGACACATTCACATAATTTTACCATAGGCTAAACACATTTTTTTTTTTTTACCTTGCTAATTAAACAAAACAAGAAAGTTAGCTTTATTACATCCCTACTATTACATATGGTTGTGCGGCCCTTCATTCATACCAGTAGAGGAAATTCAAGTCCCAACAAATGTTAGAAAATAAATAATTTGTATCAAATACTTAATAATTAAATGAACTCACAAAAATAAATAAATAAAGAATTGAAAAGAATCGGATGACAGAAGCTTACAAATTCAATTTAATGTCCTAAGACAGAAATTTGACACCCATTCTCTGTGCTTTGAAGGTCTGTTGGTGTCTGTCTTCCCAAGATTTGACTGTCAATAATCTGGATTTGCAGCACTTGAAGCAGATTCTCACAAACTGGAATTTATAATTAATATATATATATATATATATATAGGAACAAAAGAAGAAGAAAGGAAAAATCAAGTGTTTTTAACTAAATTATGTCTATTCAAGTGTTTTACAGAAGAAATTATGTCTATTTAAAAAGACATATCTATATCAATGGACACAATTGTTATCTTTAAAATTTTTTTTTTGTTCAGTCAAAATTCAAATTCGATTTTTTTCAAATTCAAACATAAAATTCAAATGATAATGAATCAAATTAAAAAATTAATTGTGACATAAGATGACTCTTTTTAAATCCAAGGCCAATATTTGATTTATTTATGAGTCAAAGCTACATCCAATTTAAGTCTAAGTTTTATCATTTATTTTATTCATTCTTTAAGTCTTAAAAGCTACCACTTTATAAATAAACAATTCTCACTCTATTTTTTCATTGTGAGACTTATTTTCATTCAAATATTATTTTTTCTAACAACAAATATATTTTCAAGCTTCGAGAGGTTAATTTTCTATCCTATTGGAGTATATATATTTTGATTACGAGAATAGACATCTAAATAGAGTAAATAGTAATTGATCCCGTGAATTCCAATCAACCTCTGACTTATTCGATTTTAGTTTTAAGAAAAAAGTCCCACTAAGTATATTTTACGAACTCTACATGGCTAATTTTCTTACTTATCCTCAGAGCATATATTTTTAACTCATGTGAGCATATTTGTAAATTAAGCAGTAAAGTGACATTGATGATTTCGACGGGCCCTTAGCTTTAATTGTTTAACCATTCTTTTGCCCTTTTTAACGTGTAATTTGTCCAATTAATTATCGTTGTCCCTCTGTCATCAAAACATTTGGTTTCTATCTAATTAAAGCGCCGCACAGTTGAAATCCAAAGGGTAAATCCGACAATTCACACATCATATTCGATGCACTCATCAAAAGGTGTTCGAGCTGACTCACCGAGCACTGCTCGCTGAAGCTGCTTCTCGTCTTCTCTCTCGAACCAGGTAGGTTCCATTTCCATTTCTCTTTGTCTTCTTGTTTACAAATTCGATAACTTTTGCAATGACCATATATATATAGGCTTTATTTGTTTTGCATGTTCCAGTGACATCAAAATCTGTCTTTTGTACTTGCATGCTAGTAGTAATGTGAAATCTGGATTTTTTTTTATTTCTGCTGAGAAACGTAAGTGGGGTTCTTTTTTTGCTATATATGAAGATGGGTTTATCATGGAATCATGTATTAGTTAGTAGTTTATGAATTATGGATGCATGTGTTTTGAAGAACTTAAAGGAAACTAGTGAGGGTTGATATTAACTTGATTTAGCTCAGAATCTTGTTGTCATTAACCTTTTAAATTGAGGAACACGCATGGTAGTGATAATGCGAAATCTGGAAGTTTTTTGTGATCACTTGTTGAAAACTGTAAGGGAGGTTGCTTTTTTTGTTCTTGTATACGATGACAGGTTCGTCATGAAATCGTGTATTAGTTAGTAGTTTGTGATGATGGATGGAGGGGCACATGTTTGGTGAAGAATTTAAATGAAACAAGTGAGGGCTGGTATGAACTTGTTTTAGCTCACCATTTTGTTGTCTTGAAATTTTTTGATTGAGGTGGTGTCTAGTTTTTTTGTGTGAGAATATAGTTTGGCGAAGAACAGAAGGCTTATGGGATCTCATTTTCAAGTTTTGATACTATATTTAATATTTGTGCGGCAGTTCGTTTTTGAAATCGGTTTGCAGTTTGCTTCTCTTTTGTAAGTGTCGTTGAGTTGGTTGGGGGTGTGAAGGACTTGAGAGGGTGATCCTGGTTTTCTTGCTGAAGGGATGATTCTTTCTGCGCTTTTAACTTCAGTTGGAATCAATCTTGGTCTTTGTTTTCTTTTTTTCACGCTGTACTCTATATTGAGGAAACAACCGAGTAATGTCATCGTCTATGCTCCACGCTTAATTGGTAAGAGAAAATCTGAAGGGAGAGTTGATTTTAACTTGGAAAGATTGTTACCGTCAACTGGTTGGGTCAAAAGGGCTTGGGAGACCTCTGAAGAAGAACTCTTGTCAGCATCAGGCTTGGATGCTGTGGTCTTCATGCGCATATTTATCCTAAGGTAATGTGATCTGTTGGTGGTACTTTGTGAACTTGATTATTTTCTGTTCTTGCAGAATTTTAAGTTGCAGCTTGGTTGTCACAAAACATCAACTTCAAGCACCTTGAGTAGAATAGCCATATAAGTTCTTATAGTCTGTGCATTAAATGTAGCTATAATTCTTGCTTCTCCAAGTATCCGTGTTATCACCAAGAAAAGTACAATATCCACTCATAGATCTCCTGTCAACCTTGGAACCAGCCAATCAACATTTGAATAACTTACAATATGTAATTTTTTACCTTTTCCATAGAGAAGGCTCGTTCCAACTGTCTGTTTGAAGTATCTCTAGATTCTACACATTGTTTCCTAATAAACCTTTTGGATTTTGCATATATTGGCTAACTGCTCCAATTGTAAAATTGATATTCAGTCTAGGTATGGTTAAATAAGTCAATTAACCCATAAGACTTCTACCCCTTTCCTTGTCTTGAATATCTGGCTTTTCTTAAATTCAAGAAGTAAATTAGGATCCATAAGAGTATCAGCAGGCTTGGTTCCTAACAATCCTAGAACTTATTTCCTTTGAGATAAAATCAAACCCTTCTGCTGTTGGCCTCCTCAATACCAGGAAAAAACCTTAATTGCCCTTCGTCTGAAAATGCTTCTGTAATTAACTCTTCACGTCAGTACCAAAATAATCATTGCCGGTGACAATTATGTCAGTAACTGAAACCACAAGAATAACTGTACTTAATGAGGTATACTTCACAAAAATAGAATGATCAAAATGACAGCGTTTGAAATTCAGGGATGTCAAGACTCCTCACTTCTTTTGCAAACCAGGTCCTTGGAGACTGTTTTAAACCATATATAGCTTTGGGTGATCTCTAACAAACTTCATTCTAGTCATTGTAGAAATACTTGGTTCATTTTGCATGGCTTTTTTTTGGCAAATGTGTTCTAAATTGGAATGGCAGTAGACTAAGCCTTTTTTCGATACTTGTGTCCTTGCTCTCCATATTCATCAGTATGTGATGTTGGACATTCTTATTGTTGATATGCATGCATAGCCACAAGCTTCAGCTGTCTAATATGCTGAGCTTAGGGGTGGGTTTTACCAATTTTTTCTTTTTCTTTTTCTTCCTTTTCTTTACAACATGTAGCTATTCAAGTTGCAACTTCTGTTGTAGCTTTCTTAGCACAATTTGGACATTAGTGTCATCATTAACTTTCTTGTCCCTTGGTTAGTCATTTTTATTTTATTTTGTCTTGTATTATGTCATGCACTATTCCCTCCATTTTGATCTGATTGTCACAAAGTAGATAACTGATCCAATTTATTTATATAATTTTTTTTCCAAATAAAATGCAGTTTGAAGGTATTTATCTTTGGTGGGATAATTGGTATCTTCTTTCTTCTCCCGGTTAATTTTATGGGGAACCAGCTGAATTATGATTTTTCTGATTTACCGAACAAGTCTTTGGACTCATTCAGTATTTCAAATGTCGACAACGGTTCAAGCAGGTGAATAGAGTTTCATTTTCTTTGTGAAGCTGCATGCCATTGATTGCTAAGAATTGACACAAAATAAAACTTTGTTGCAACAGCTGCAACAAGAAAATTCCCAATTTTGACACATCCTTGCATATGTTTCACTGTTAATAATAATATATCTATACACAATTGAATTTCTGATCTATTGATGCACCTTGTTTTCTAGAAAATGTTTTGCAGTAGTGGGGATTTCTTCCTTTAGTTTATTGCCTCCAAGTAAAAATATGTGAAGAGGTTCTAGAAATTATTGAATAAGACATATTTTATGGTAACTTTTGGTTAATCGTCCCCTCTCTCTCTTTCTCTCTTATATATATAACATTTTCCTCCTAATTTTTATTAAACAGTGCCAGAAACATTATCAGAATTGAGGAAATCAGTCTAGAATGTGGAGTTTTATTTTATTTTTTTGGATTTGTAACATGATCTCACTGCTAATTAAAAACGTTCCTGATCTAGAATTCATATTTTGACATCCCCAGGGAAATAATAAAAGATAGTAAGGAAGTTCTATATTTAGATTGCTCTTATTATTAGCTAATACAGCTTATATATGCTGTTGCGTGTATATTGTATTTGAGTTCTTTTATAAGTTTCAGTGATTTAAAAAATAAACGTATAGGCTCCTCATGGTACTGGACTCCAGCACCAAGTGGCACACCCGCCATATTCCCCTCTTTAACCACCGTAAAGATCACTTTTCAAGGTCCTTTTGGATTACATTTTATAGGTTGAATTTGTTACATCAATATAGTACTCAGTTCAATTCCCATTATCAAGGCTGATTTGTGAATTGGGAGTTGCGTTTGAGGTGTGGATTGTAAAGTCTGTTCTTTCCTCGAGCACTGTTCAACTTTAAGAAGATCAATTTGAGTAGTGAGTCTATTATTCTATTACAAAGCAGTTAGGTAAACTTTTTCTGTTCTTTCATTAATCTTTAGGTCACTATAAATTCGAAAACCTTTCTGCAGGTCATGCTTATACTGTTTTTAAATTTGTGATCTGAGTCACTAGTAGATTCTCAAATATAAGTGATTTTTGTCTTGTGCAAACTACATCTCCTAATCTATGGCGTGGAAGCTCTGATCTCTATTTTGGGCTTTCTAAAGGTTATGGGTACACTTTTGTGCTGCCTATGTTTTCACTGGAGTTGTCTGCTATCTTCTTTACTATGTAAGTAATAATTTTTGTAAGTTTGCTTAACAAATGCCATCTCACTCTGCCTTGCAGATTTATGATAAAAGCATCTGCAGATATCATAACACGATGAATTTATTATCTGCAGGAGTACAGTTACATTTCTTCAAAGAGAGTTTCTTACTTCTATTCATCCAAGCCTCAGCCTCATCAATTCACAATAATAGTCCGTAGTATCCCTGTCTCATTTGGGAGTAGTGTTAGTGACATTGTTGAGAATTTTTTCAAAGAGTCTCACCATTCCACTTATCTTTCACACACAGTAGTTCGCCGCACAAACAAAGTTCAAGAACTCATTGTAAGTATGCACTTTACTAAGACCTTTTAGAATTTGATTCCCCCTCTTATTGGTGAAATTTATTTTCTAAACTTAGCTGTTATTTGGAGAATGGGTATTGTATCTCATTTGGTGTTTTTCTGTTGCTTACTCATATGTAAATTACTTCTCTTGTAGTGCTAAAAATTTTAGTGGATTTTTTGTTTCAATTGACATGCCATGTTGGGGAAATCTTGATATAATAATGCCCATAGTTTGAAAGATTATTATTTTTTTTTTAAGTCAATGTTTATGATTTAATTAAGTTTAAACTCTTACTGTATAAGCATTGCACCTATATGTGTGTGTAAAAACCTTTTTAATTGGAATGTTAGTATGTAATCCTCTGAGATTTATTGCTCAAAATTTTGAAATGCCCCTTCAAAACTATATATACATTCTTTCTTTGAGGTGCATTTGTTGCACGAGCATGGCATTTGGGAGATGACTTGTCGTCACATTAATGAATTACTGTTATTCACAAGTTTCTATATAGATATTCCTATCAACATTGAAAATCATTTATTCGTTGTGATTGTGAAATCTTGTTTTGATTAATTAGCAATGTGTGTGTGTGTGTTTTTTCCCTTAATTTATATTGCTTTAACATATTAAATGTTTGACAATTATGGGTTAATTCTGATAGAATGAAGCTAAGAAGCAGTATAGAAGACTGGCCTTCTTAAAATCGAAGAAGCATTCTCAGCAAACATTTAAGTGGGAGGGCTTCTTAGGACTCTTTGGACCCAAAGTTGATCTCTTGGACCACTATGAAAAGAAGTTGGAAGATTTAAAAGATAATGTGAGAATGGAGCAATCTTCATTGGCAGGAAAGGTGTGTGCCTCTGTTGGCACTCTTACGATAAGGAGACAAGTTCATACTGAAAGCATTCATATGTCACAAATGGTGTTTCCTCCATTTAATTTACTTGAAAATTTTTTGGTGAAATTGATTATCCAGCTTTCTGCTGTGCTTTATAAATGTAAATGTTAGAGAAAATGGAATAATTTTGATTTCCTGCTTTTTTTTAATATTGGTTAGCTATCCATTGCTGGTGTTTCCAAAGAATTCTATTGTATACACAACCTCTATATCACCACATATCGAAATCCTTGTTATATCTATGACATATAATTGTCAGATATATAGTATCCTTTTAACATTCATTCCCATGGATTGACTAAAATGGAACAATACAAAATGAAATTGTTGTGAATGCATAGTGAAAATTTTTGTGATTGTTTCACTGTTCACTATTTGCGAGGCTGTTAGCTCTAGGAAAATGTGATCACACATGTATACATCACATATTATCTTTATATTATTTCTTTTATATCAAGAATCTGATGCAGCCTCTGTTTGCTTTATGCCTTTATAAATTTTTAGGAAATACCGGTTGCTTTTGTATCTTTTAAGTCACGCTTAGGTGCTGCAATGGCTCTAAACATCCAACAAGGCATAGATCCCACAAAGTGGGTAATTGAGCGAGCTCCTGATCCCCACGAAGTTTATTGGCGTTTCCTTTCAGCATCATTCATGAAAAGATGGATCTACAATCTGGTGGTGGTTATTGCATGCATCGCTCTTACAATCTTATTCTTTATTCCAGTTGTAATAGTGCAAGGTCTTACTCATCTGGATCAGTTGGAATATTGGTTCCCCTTCTAAAAGGCATGCTAAGACTGTAAGTGAAGATTGCTTTACTTTTCTGCCTATTCTTATTATTATTATTTTTTTTTTTGAGATACCTATAGACCTAAAAGTTTAAGCTAATAGAAAATAACTTAATAATAGTATTTAAGCATTCTAACACACCCCCTTGCAAGACCAATAGGTTTAGCACGTAGTTTGAGCCTAAACACAAAAGCACAACAAATTCAAATAACAAATAATAAATTCAAATATTATCACGTGATTCCTGGGATAAACTGGCTTTGATATCATGTTTGTAACCAATAGATCCAAAAGCTTCAGTTGATAGGAAACCATCCAATAATAATATTTAAGCACTCTAACTAACCTATTAAAATTTATGCCATTTAAAGTTCATTGTTTAAATATATTCTTTCAATTCCACTTAAATTATACGTAGGTGTAGAAATTTTGAGTGAAGAATATACTGCTTGTTTAACTTTGGACATGGCTGAGGGTATGAGAAAACTTAGCAAAGGAGTGAAAGTATCTTTTTCTGTTTTAGAAGTTTCAAATTTGTTAGACAATTTTATTTGGCCCTGCAGAACATAATCCTGAATAAATTGGTTATGCAGAGGCTCATTTTATGTGTGACTTAATACTAATGTGAGGTATGTTTTGGGCTGCAGGACATTTATTACTCGAGTAATTACAGGATATCTTCCAAACCTTATTCTTCTGTTGTTCCTATTTGTTGTGCCGCGCATCATGATATTGTTGTCCTCTATTCAAGGATATATATCTCTCAGCCAGATAGAAAAAAGTGCATGTAATAAAGTCTGGTGGTTTACTGTATGGAATGCTTTCTTAGCAATTGTACTATCAGGAACTGCTCTCTATCCAGTCAATGTCTTTCTTGAGCCAAATGACATTCCAAAGGTGCTTGCTCGTGGTGTACCAGGACAGGTGAACATACGTCTTTTTCACGAGTTTCAACCTCCATAATTTATGTCGTTTTCTCCAAGTTCAATCTTTTTAGAAAGCAGACAGGCAGTGTCTCTAGATTCTTCTGTTACTAACACGGTTAAAATTTGTCCATTAAGATTCATGTTTACAATTACTCGCAAATGTTAACTTCTGACTTTTGAGATTCGTTTAATGATATTATAGTTCAGGTAATGATGTAGTTTCTGTTGGTACTTAGTTGACAATTGTTTTATTTTTGATATAGGCTTCATTCTTCATTGCATATGTCGTTACATCTGGATGGACCAGTCTATTATCAGAGCTCTTGCGGCTGATGCCTCTCATCTGCAGTTTCCGTAGATGGCCATGTTCAGAAATTGATGAGGACTTTGAGGTGCCTTCAATTCCTTACCACAAAGAGATTCCAAGGATTCTCTACTTTGGACTTCTTGGTATCACATACTTCTTCCTTGCTCCATTGATTCTGCCATTCATCGTGGTTTACTATTGTTTGGGATACATCATCTACCGCAACCAGGTAACTGGAATGTCATTTTAAAACCCTTTGTTCTGTTAGATGTAAGTAAAATGCCCAACAGTGCTTTATTTCAAAAGATCTTAGTTGCAATTTCTTGATGATGCTATCCGCTTAGAGTGTAGCAAAACATCTCAACAGTCTTAATTATTTATGGTGGTGTATAGCCTAAACAATTTTACTCTTTAAATGTTAGATATACATACATATATATATATATATATATATATATATATATAATGTTCAATAGTGCTTCATTTCAAAAGAATTTAGTTGCAGTTTCTTGATGGGGCTATCTACATGGAGTATAGCAAAGTTTCCCAATAGTTGTAATTATTTATGGTTGTGTATAGCCTAAACAATTGTCTTTTTTATATTATATATATATATATATATATATATATATATTGAAACTTACCTAAGGTCTACCAATAGAAGGCAAAATGCAACAACAGATTAGTAGAACATGAACATTTATCACTTTGACTGTTTGAACGTAATTTCTTGTTTAAGTAAACTGAAAGAGTTACTACTCTCTCTGTCTCTTTCTCCTTCCCTCTCTTTCTTTTCTTCTGGGGAAGAGGTGAAGGGAAGAGAAACTAAACAAAGGACTCAAAAGATCTTTCTCTTTTGAAAGTACAAATTTATGCGATTGCATGTATTCCCCCTTAAAATAAAGTACTTGAGTATTTCATGTTTGAACGATATGTATAGTCAAATATTAATTTTATCTAATATGATCCTTCCCTTCCCTCAAAACTCACATACTCACGTGCCCTAGGTTTTGTAGTACCATTTCCTGGCTTGAGAACTTGTAATTTTACTTCATGTCCGCAATTTAAATTCATGTTATTTTAATGATTATTTTCATTTAATGTTGCGATATTTGCTTTAAAGGTAAGATCAAGTGAACTGGTCTCACTGGTACACTTTTATGGAGTTCTTTTAGTTTGGGAATATTACTTTCTTAGCAGAAGAGTTAAGTTTCTTCTTCTTTTCTTCTTCTTTTTAATTTTTCGTAGATCATGAAATTTGTTGGTTGACAATTTAACATCACCTTTGCTTGTAAAATTAAAATTGCTTTCTGAGCTATATTAAAGTAAAAGTTTCAGATGTTGTTAAGTAATCAGCAGTGCTATTAAGTGACTTGTGAATATAGAACATTTTGAAGTTAGGTTCTTACAGTAAGTGAATATAATTTTTCTAAATCTTGTATGTTTAAATTTCAGCATTGGATTGGATTTGTCTTACCATTTGAAATATTTTGTGCAGCTATTAAATGTGTATGCGCCCAAGTTTGAAACTGGTGGAAGGTTATGGCCTATAGTGCACAATTCAATGATCTTTTCCTTGATACTAATGCACATTATTGCAATCGGGATATTCGGGTTGAAGAAACTTCCTTTGGCATCCAGCTTAACTATTCCTCTTCCTGTTCTCACATTTCTTTTTAACCAGTATTGCAGGAAAAGATTTCTACCAATTTTTCAAGAGTATCCTACTGAGGTTTGTTGACACACCAACATTAATACATTATCAATCCATATGATCAACCAAGTCATAAAACTTAGGGCTAATTATTTTTTGCAATTGGTATCGTTTTCCACACATCTAATAATTCCCTTCTAAGATGGCTGAGATTAATGAGAAATTTTACTAAAACAATTTTCAATTATGAATGCGATGATGTTGTCCAAAACTTATATGGTTGTGTAATATTTTAATGCATATAAGATAACCCTACATATAAGATCTGAAATTTGTGATATAGAAATCTTTTGCATCTACCGTTGGAGATGTTGATGGGTTTTACTCTGATCGATACAGTTCAAATTCTCAAAAAATTTGGTGTTATAACTGTAGCACGTGGGTGGTTCAGCACTTAATACAATTTTGGTAATTGAGGCAAACTAAGAGCAACAGAGTCATTTGAACATCATTTTACTTAAGGGTATTTTGGTAAAAGAAGAATAGAGGTTGCAAATAGTTTGTTTGGGAGGTTAAACACGATTATTTTTAGTGTGCTAAAAACAATTTTTTCTTTTGGTTTTTGGGTAGTTTTCAAAAGTTTCCTATTTCTTATCCCTTGAAAAAAGAAACTTATGCACTTCAAAAAATGAAAAAAGAAAAAAGATACTTATGCACTTCAAAAATAAAAAAATAAAAACTTATGTTATGACTGCGCTTTAGTACTAAATAATAATCCCCTTTTGCATCAATCAGCTTATTTAATTTGATGTTATTTATATTATTATACTTATGAATATCTCTACATTTTAAAACAATAATAATTAATTAGGTTTGGTTGTAATCATGGCTCAAAACAAATAAAGGATGACTCTTTCATCTATGTATGATAGAAGTTTAAGTTGAATCATACATATTTATTATCACATATAAATAGTTTTCTTCCTCCTCCATTGTAAGAGTAAATATGTTCTAGTATCTTGATATTACAATAATAGATTTTCATAATTTTCTCCCATTTTTATGAAAATAGGCATCTCTTCTGATATAAATAGATTTTTAGATCATAATTAGCACTTATTACTAATAAACCTCGTTATGCTTCTAACCATTGGTGGTAGCACTTAGTAGATGACTCATTATTTTGTAATAATTTTTTTAAAGAAAATTGATTGTGTCCCTTTCTTTGTCTTGGCGATGGAGCTTTGATTTCAACCATACTCGTAATTGTTGAAGGGTAATGTTTTTTTTTTAATTTTTTGCCAATTATATCTTCATTTGTAAAAGGAACTACATGGACCAAATGGAAATAAGTCTATTTTGGGACCATGGTCGTCCTAAGTCTCACCTCTTATTATTGTAGAGCTTGATGATCCAAACATATTCTGCAAATTCCCAACCTCAGAGTCAATCATTTAAAAAGATAAATCTTATTAACAGGTGAGAAAATATGTAAATTTTTTTTTAGGGGAAATTACAGAAAGGTTCCTGATTTTAGGTGAAATTGCACTCTTACAATATCAGTTAATTGCACAAACATCTTTTGATCAGAGTTGATCTAACGATTGACTAACTTTAGACTTAACTAGATAATATGCTAGATATGATATTTATGTCCATCATCTTTTCAAAATAACTTGGATGAAGAAAACCGTCTTCAAAATTAATAATGGGTTATATGAGTGGCTAGTTGTTCCCATTTAGAATACAATACACCTAGAACAATCATAAGAGAGACCGTTAAGTATTTCAACCTTTCCTTTGTCAATTTCTGGTTGTGTGCTTTGATGAATTATTGACTACAGTACAAATGTGAAGGAGCATCTCCCTCGTATCCAACCAGCAATGAGTTATCCAAAGCTTGCTTTATTACAAAATATCGTGTGATTTTTGGTGTATTCTAAATTATACTTTCTGTCATTTTAGATATCTCCTTGAGTTCTTTCTCTCTGTCATCTGCATTTACCAGCCCATCTTTATCTACTTGAGCTACTATAATCTCATCCAAAATCTTAAAGCCTTTTAATCTACAGATTAGCGAAAGGAGATCTCCTTAACCAAATGCAGCTCCACGATGTCGAGGTACTGCGAGAGCTTCTCCCGGACCAAAGTCAACAGCTTCTCCATGTCCTCATCCACGATTTATATAGGAGTGTTTTGGTCATTACATAAAAGTCAAACGGTCAATTTTTTTAATGGCACTATTTCACCACCAAAGCCTATATATATATTCGCTCCTTTAGACGACTTTTTTTTAAACGTTATTTTATCGTTTCGATAGCAAAAACCTCTCGCAGACACTCTCAGGTTTCCCTTTACGAGTAGGTTTTCTGTTCTTGTTTAGGAAAAGGCTCTCTCACGACTTTCAGCGTTAATGGCGTTGCCGGTGGGGCATATATTTCGACCCACCGATAAACAACTCGTTGGTTACTACCTCTTCAACAAACTTTTCACACAACCATCTCCATTCACTGATGATGAAAAATCTTTGGTGAAAGATTTTGATCTCTACGGTTCTTTGGAGCCGTGGGAGATATGGCAGTTGCACGGAGGAGATGAACTGGAAGACGAGCAGTTTCTTTACTTCTTCACTTTGCTCAAAACGTTCAAGAATCTGCAGAAGGGTCGGTTCCGGTGCTTGGGTTGGAGAAGATTCTGGCGAAAAAATCAAAGCCGGCAATGTTGTTGCCTTCAAAAAGCGATTTCGTTACGAGAATAAGCATTCTCCGCATAATGGTGCTTGGATTATGCACTAGTTTGCTATCCATTCGACACCCATCGTTCTTTGTCGGATCAAGAAGAACCCGAGAGCTGCGGACAACAAGCGAAAGTTGAAAGAGGCTACTTTTAAGCAATCAAAACGCTGCAAGACAGGCTCGAGTGTGATGCAGCAGAGTCAGACGACTTTGCTTGATGCCCGATATAACATGCTTCAATCCCCAATGACAACAGCACAAACTGAATCAGATACGAATTCAGTTGATGCTGATGATAGTTTCTTGGCCTATATGATGAAGCTTCCACCATTGTCATTATTATCTCATGCAGATATGATGCGAACCCCGTATATTACGATACGACACTCACGATCAAATTGAAACAAAACCCCCAAGAAAGTTAATTCAGATTATAGAAAATCTTTGACCCGTTGATTAGAGAACCAAGAACCAAAGATATAACGACGACACTCCCAAGAAAGAGATGAGAATGTGGGAGATAAGTCAAGGTTAATAAATCAAGAACAACTCTTGATGCAATCTCAAAGTTCTCAAAAGAACAATTGAGAAAAGTTAAAACTTTATTCAATAATCTTCTGATTGAAATTTTAGGTTTAATAAGCTTTTTATAGGCATAAAATCTTAAGTCTAATAAGAAACCCAAAATAAACTCTTAATTCTAAACCTAGTAGAAAACTAAAATAAAACCCTAATTTAATTAAATCTCAGCCTAATAATTAAAAGCCCAATATAACATAAAATATACTAACTAATTTAAAACCCAACTCATAATACAAATTAAGCCCAAATTAATACAACAAATAAATAATAGCTCAATTTGTATTAAAATTACTATCCAAGCCTCAATATTAATGCTCTTGGACTGGGTTTTGAACTTGAATGATATTTTGAAGCCTCGATGTTCCCTCCAAGCCATCCAAGCCATGTTGTGTAAGACTCTTGGCCCAAATCTCTTGAATGAGCCCATTTAAACCTTTCTTCATCCTTTTAGCTCGAGCCCTTGTCACAGGTCCTTCATTGATGCTCAAAGGATCCATAAGTTTGCTTTCTTGGTTTCTATCATTCACCCTCTCCTCAAAAGGATTTGTCCTCAAATCGGCATCTGTATCAAAATCAAATGGAGAAAGATCAGAAACGTTGAAAATAGCACTAACATTATACTCACCTGGCAAGTCTATCTTATACGCATTGTCATTTATGCGTTCAAGCACTTGGAATGGACCATCTCCACGCGGCTGCAACTTAGACTTGCGTTGATCAGGAAACCTCGCTTTACGCATATGCACCCAAACCCAATCTCCTGGTTCGAACACAATTTTCTTGCGCCCCTTGTTAGCTTGAGTAGCATATTGCTCAGTTCGTCGCTCAATATGTTGCCTAACTTTCTCATGCAGTTGCTTAACAAATTCAGCTTTCTTCTTACCATCCAAGTTAACTCTTTCCTCCACAGGTAAAAGTATTAAATCCAAAGGAGTAAGTGGATTAAACCCATACACAACTTCAAA
The DNA here is from genome assembly GCA_022984855.1 of Dimocarpus longan. NCBI lineage: Eukaryota > Viridiplantae > Streptophyta > Magnoliopsida > Sapindales > Sapindaceae > Dimocarpus > Dimocarpus longan. The sequence continues at coordinate 6,051,240 of CM041026.1, forward strand.
TGGCGAACAACCAGTAGTCGAATGCACACTTCTATTGTACGCAAACTCGACATGTGGTAAGCAATCTTCCCAATTCTTCAAGTTCTTTTGGATGATGGAACGCAGCAAAGTACCCAAAGTCTTATTAACAACCTCTGTTTGTCCATCAGTTTGCGGATGACAAGCAGTAGAAAACAATAGCTTTGTTCCTAGCTTTCCCCACAAAGTCCTCCAAAAATGGCTTAAGAATTTCACATCTCGATCTGAAACAATGCTCTTTGGCACTCCATGAAGTCGAACAACCTCCTTGAAGAATAAATCAGCAACAAATATGGCGTCATCAGTCTTGTGATATGGTATGAAATGAGCCATCTTCGAAAACTTGTCAACCACAACAAACACCGAATCTCGGCCCTTTTTGGACTTAGGTAAACTCAATATAAAATCCATAGAAATATCAATCCAAGGTTCACTAGGTATAGGCAAAGGTGTATACAAACCATGGGATAAAACTTTAGACTTAGACTTTTTACATGTTATGCACCTCTCACAAATTCGCTCAACATCTCTCTTCATGTGTGGCTAGAAGAAATGCTCATCTAATACATCTAAAGTTTTCTTAACACCAAAATGTCTCATTAAACCACCCCCATGCGCCTCTCTAGCAAGTAACTCTCTTATAGACCCCTGAGGAATGCACAATCTACTTTCCCTAAACAAATACTCCTCATGTCTATAAAACTTTTCAGAAGCAGTTTTCTCACAAGTAACATATACACTAGCAAAATCAGGATCATTAACATACAATTCCTTTATATACTCAAACCCCAACAATCTTGCATTCAAAGTGGAAATCAATGTATACTTGCGAGATAATGCATCAGCTACCACGTTTTCCTTTCCTTGTTTATACTTAATCACATAAGGAAACGTTTCTATGAACTCTACCCATTTAGCATGCTTCTTACTCAACCTAATTTGACCTTTCAAATGTTTTAAGGACTCATGATCAGTATGTATTACAAATTCCTTATGCCACAAATAATGTTGCCAAGTTTCTAAGGCCCTAATTAAAGCATACAACTCTTTGTCATAAGTAGGATAATTTAATGATGCTCCACTCAATTTCTCACTAAAATAAGCTATAGGACGCTTATTTTGCATAAGAACAGCCCCTATACCTATTCCTGATGCATCACACTCAATCTCAAATGTCTTAGAGAAATCAGGTAAAACAAGCAATGGTGCAGTACACAATTTATCCTTAATCAATTCAAATGCATTTTGTTGCTCATTACCCTATTTGAAACCCACATTCTTTTTCACAACCTCAGTTAATGGTGCCGCTATGGTGTTAAAATCCTTAACAAATCTCCTATAAAAACTAGCTAACCCATAAAAGCTACGGACTTCACTAACATTCCTAGGTCTAGGCCACTCTCTAATAGCCTTAACTTTCTCCTCATCTACTTCTATCCCTTTTGACGTAACAACATAACCCAAAAACACAATCTTATCCGTGCAAAAGGAACACTTTTTCAAATTAGCATACAACTTTTCTTTCCTTAACACATCAAGCACACAATGTAAATGCCTAACATGTTCATTATGCTCTTGCTATACACTAATATGTCATCAAAGTAGACCACAACAAATTTTCCAATGAAAGAACGCAAAACATGATTCATTAATCTCATGAAAGTACTAGGTGCATTAGTTAAACCAAAAGGCATGACTAACCACTCATACAAATCATGTTTCGTTTTAAATGCAGTTTTCCATTCATTTCCTTCTTTCATTCTAATTTGATGATATCCACTTTTCAGATCAATCTTAGAAAACACATAAGATCCATGCAACTCATCTAACATGTCATCTAATCTAGGTATGGGATGTCGATACTTAACTGTAATTTTGTTGACAGCTCTACGATCGATGCACATACGCCAAGTCCCATCATTTTTAGGCACAAGTAAAACTGGTACGGCACATGGACTCATGCTCTCTCTCACATACCCTTTTTTCATCAGCTCCTCAACCTGCCTTTGAAGCTCCTTTGCCTCATTGGGATTACTTCTATAAGCGGGTCGGTTTGGAATTGTTGCTCCGGGTATGAAATCAATTTGATGCTCTATTCCCCTCTTTGGTGGTAATCCATCGAGCATCTCCTCGGGGAATACATCCTTAAAATCCTGCAAAAGAGTTGTAACAATACTAGGCAAAGAAATATTAACGTCAGAGTTAGAAAAATAAGCATCTTTGTACAAAAGTACAAACATTTGTTGCTTGGCTAGAAAAGCAGCTCTCACATCACTCCCCTTTGCATGAATGCTCATTTTCTTTTTCTCACTTTTCTTCCTCTCATTCTCTCCTCTATACTCAACCTTCCAAATTTTCTTTTGCACACGCTCTAGTGTTTTGTCACTCTTTTTCTCACACTCAGCTCCCTTTCTCTTGGTTTCACTAGTGTTTGAACTCTCGACCTCTCCTTTTCTCTCACTCTCTTTTATCCTCACCTGATCTTCATATACCTGTCTAGGTGTTAAAGGTACTAGAATGATCATTCGCCCATTCATGGTAAAAGAATATCTATTCTTAAACCCATCATGCATTACTCTTTTATCATATTACCATGGACGACCCAAAAGCAAGTGACCAGCATGCATAGGTACAACATCACACAACACCTCATCTTTGTACCTACCAATAGCAAAAGGAACTAGCACTTGTCTTGTTACCTTAACCTCTCCACAATCATTTAACCATTGCAACTTGTATGGTCTAGGATGTTTTGAAGTAGGTAAACTAAGTTTCTCTACTAACTTTGTGCTAGTAACATTGGTACAACTACCCCCATCAATAATCACACTACACACCTCTCCTTGATATGACATCTGGTATGAAAAATATTATCACGTTGCACCTCATCATCTTCTTCCTTCACTTGCATGCTTAAAGCACGCCTTGCCACTAACAACTTTCCATCCGCGGGATACTCAATTTCAACATCACTAGCATCTTCCAAAGGTGGCATCTCATTATCATCACTTTCCCCTTCGGTCTCTATATCTCCATCCTCCCTCAAGATCATAATTCGTTTGTTAGGACATTGAGAAGCTATGTGACCTCTTCCCAAACACCTAAAGCATTTGATATCCTTATTTCTCCCTTGAGTTGCCTCGGCCTTGCCCTTATCATGGCTTCTATCTCTACCCTCCTTAGGCTTAGTAGTTTCAGCCTTAGGCTTTTGAGATGCCTTATCTTCCTTTCTACTCCAATTCGACTTCCAAGTGGATGTAGAACCCGAATTGCTACCATATCGTGACATCGAACCCCTTCTTTTGAGTTGCCTCTCCACCTTCATAGCCATATGGACCAAGTCCTCAAGCTCTACATAATGCTGCAACTCAACAATATTGACAATATTTTCATTCAATCCTTGTAGAAATCTTGCCATAGTAGCTTCTCTATCCTCCTCTATATTAGCTCTGACCATGGCTATCTCCATTTCCTTATAATAGTCCTCCACACTCTTAGAACCTTGTGTTAGGCTCTGCAATCGTCGGTATAGCTCCCTATAGTATGATCTAGGAACAAACCGCTTCCTCATAACAGTTTTCATCTCACCCCAAGTGTTTATAGGACGTTCCTCATTTCTCCTTCTATCTAGCACTACTTGGCCCCACCAAACCACAGCATAATCCGCAAACTCAGTTGCGGCTAACTTCACCTTTTTCTCCTCAGTAAAATTATGACACTCAAAGACTAACTCCACTCGTTTCTCCCACTCTAAATACACATCAGGATCAGCCTTCTCTTGGAAAGAGGGTATCTTCATCTTAATGCTACCAAGATCCCTATCCGGTCTATCAGGTCTATCATCCCATCTTCCTCTCTCATTTCCATCCCCATAGTACCTACGATCTCCATTGCCATTACCTCTTCCTCTACGACCACCTCTACCACCTCTAATTCGGCCCCTCTTAAAATTAATGGCATTGTCATCTCCTTCTAAATCTTCTCCATAGAACACCCCATAATCAGCTTCAAATTCATCATTACCACTATGCTCTTCCGGAGCTCTCCTTTGCTGCCCCCTTTGCAAAGTAGCTATGGCCTCTTCTTGCCTATCCATTCGATCCTTAATCTCTCCAAACACCATGTTCATCCTCTCAAATTGTTGTTGCATCGCTTTGAGAACGAACGACTCATTACCCTTTTCTCCTCCTTCAACTTCTTTATCGTTATCCGTAGACATGATTGACACCTGCAAGAATGTTAGTAAAAGTAACCTCACAACACTCCCTCACGTGTTTCACTCTAATCCTCACGTGTTTGACACTCAATGATTTTGATTTAACTCAACACTCCCTGTCCACACTCAAACTTTTCTCACTAAGTTCTTTATAGAACTAATCGATCACAACAAGGTCACCCTTGAAATAATCGCCTTAGACAAATCTCAATAAAGAAAAACGCACACACAAAGAACACGAAAGAAATAAGGACCAACAATGACACTAGAATGATGAAATAATGAAAAGCAATCTGATCTTAAGAAAAGATTTCGAACACCGCAAAGATCTTGAATTGTAAATAAGGTAAATTAATATCAACTCACTTCAATCCAAGCAATTTATGGCATTCAAACTTTTTTATTTTTTATTTTTGGATATCTTTTTTTTTTTTTGATTTTTTTTTCTTTTTTTTTTTTAATTCACACTAGAATGCACACTATATGGATTGTAAATTGTGGAGTTGAACCAAAAACAAGATTTTTATATGAATCTTGCCAATCAAGAAAAATGAAAATAAATCAAGAACTCAAGAAACCTTAGAATGTGTTTTCAAGAATCCTGATTATTGATGTGGTTCTAGAACAGAATATGAAGATTCAAACCAAGATTATTGTATTTGGTTAAGATAATTGATGAATTAAATAAGATGGGTGGGTGATGTGCAAACAAAAACACAAGCAAACTGATGGTGGTGGTGTCGGCACTAAAAGACAGAAGAAAAAAAAAAAGGTGATGGGTTTATTTTTATAATTGATTGATGTTGTTACTGCACTTCAATCAATTATGTATAATATATATATTGGTAATAGATGGTGCTACGGCAGAATCAAACAAACAAATAAAGTATTGAGATGGTGCTACGGCAGAATCAAACAAACAAATAAAGTATTGAGATGATGGTAGATGTTTGGACGTGTAGAATTAAGACCAGAAGCAAATATGGATTGATGGATGATGAGATGATTTTCAGCAACAAATTAAAACGAATAACAAGAAAACAATCAAACCTGAATTAATTAACCAAAGCTCTGATACCAACTGATGCGAACCCCGTATATTACGATACGACACCCACGATCAAATTGAAACAAAACCCCCAAGAAAGTTAATTCAGATTATAGAAAATCTTTGACCCGTTGATTAGAGAACCAAGAACCAAAGATATAACGACGCCACTCCCAAGAAAGAGATGAGAATGTGGGAGATAAGTCAAGGTTAATAAATCAAGAACAACTCTTGATGCAATCTCAAAGTTCTTAAAAGAACAATGGAGAAAAGTTAAAACTTTATTCAATAATCTTCTGATTGAAATTTTAAGTTTAATAAGCCTTTTATAGGTATAAAATCCTAAGTTTAATAAGAAACCTGAAATAAACTCTTAATTCTAAACCTAGTAGAAAACTAAAATAAAACTCTAATTTAATTAAATCTCAGCCCAATAATTAAAAGCTCAATATAACATAAAATATACTAACTAATTTAAAACCCAACCCATAATACAAATTAAGCCCAAATTAATACAACAAATAAATAATAGCTCAATTTGTATTAAAATTGCTATCCAAGCCTCAATATTAATGCTCTTGGATTGGGCTTTGAACTTGAATGATATTTTGAAGCCTCAATGTTCCCTTCAAGCCATCCAAGCCATGTTGTGTAAGACTCTTGGCCCAAATCTCTTGAATGAGTCCATTTAAACCTTCCTTCATCCTTTTAGCTCGAGCCCTTGTCACAAGTCCTTCATTGATGCTCAAAGGATCCATAAGCTTGCTTTCTTGGTTTCTATCAAGATAGATACTGGGTTGATGAAGAAGATGTGCTTCAGTCAATAGTGATATCATCAAGACCTGATGGTGGTGATTGGTGCTGCGAGGATGTGATGAAGAATATATCATTGCCTGCCAAAATAACTTACTACGATGTCACCAATTTCTGAAATTTTGGGCTTTGCCAAGTGCTGCCTTGATGCACCTTCACTGCCTCTAATTGAGAGTTGAGCACTGTGATTGATTTGTTTATATATTTTTGATACATTAGTCAGTATTAGATGTATGGCTCCATGATTGTCATTATTGTAATGACAAATTTTGTTTCCAATAGATATTGAAGTAAAATTCTCTAATCAATGATAATTTCATTTTGAACCATTCTTGCTTTCTTTTTTCAATTTCTATGTGAAGGGTATATGGTTTGTCAATTCACTTTCAACATATTCATAGCATTGCTTGCTTCACTTTTTCTATCTATTTTAACTAGTTGAAAGAGGGTTTTATGCATCATTTAAGGAGCAGTCATTGACATAGATTCTAAATAACTTATCCACGAAGAAAACAATGCACATGAAGAAGCTGTTGACGACCATTTTCATGATGACATCAAATGCTGCATTTGTCTGTTAGTCTTTCTCTTCTCTATATTCTCTGTTTCTTTTTCTTTTTTCAATAAATCTGCATAGCATTAGAAACTTCAATTACACGAAAAAAAAAAAAAAAATTAGTGTTTTCCACACATCCAGATGATTCATGATCTTGAATTTGTCATTATGATGTCAGACCCCAAGAATGTAGATGAGGGTATGTATGCCATTTTAACTTCATAAGCTGACTTGTTAACATAATTAGAGTATATGAAGATACAATTAATGGGTGGTGACTGAAGAAAGACCAGAATTTGAAATGAGTGTATATCCATTTTGAATGGAAAATTTTTGTTTTTTGACGCTGAATTTATATGTTTACTTTTGTTGTGTTTTATATGTTAGAAGTTTTTAGGCTAGTATTTTTGGGTATGGCATTTGCATTGTCATATTGTGAAATTGACAAATTGTGGTTCATTGCGTTAGTATTGAGACATGACTTGGAAACAAGATTATTGGGTGATATGCGGCAAGTTTTATTGCTTATGTAGTAGGTGTACGATAAGGATTTATAGTTATAGGTAATGTCTGGCTTTGATAGACCGAAAACACTAAGGTGCATTTATTTCACTGTGAAGAATCGGAATAGAAATCAAAATGATCTGGAGTCGGAATAACTTAGAATAGGAATGAAGTATCAGAATCAGAATAAGTTGTTTACTTCAACTGCAGAAATCAGAATTGGAATCAGCAATATTCTTATGGAACTGTTTATTTTGCTTTGGAATCGGAATGGATTAATTATAAGTTACAAAAATGTCCTTAATTAATAGTGTGCAACTTTTTATTATAATATACGATTTTTTTAATATCAAATAAAAAACTCCTAATTATTTTAATAGTTTGCTAACCTGATGTGCAACTTTTTGTTATAATATGTATTTTTTTTAATATCAAATAAAAACACTGCATACTATAATAAAAAAAAATTACATATTATTTTAATAATCCAGTATGATAATTAAGAAATTAGTTATGAAAAATCAATGAAGTGCAGTTTTTTATGCAATATGCAGTTTTTTTTAATATTAAATAAAATAAGTTTTTCTTTATTTTTTAAAGAAAGGTATAAGAGACTTTTCATCTTGACAAAGAGAATGAGATTCCTAAGTAGAGTGAGATTCTTATTCCACAACCCCAAATTAATGTGAGACCCACACTTTTATTCACATTACGTAATGAATTTTAAACAAATAAACAATATTAATCAATCTCATTTCATATTCTCATTCCTCAATCCATGAAGTAAACACACCATAAACCTTCGACTTGCGTCCTGAGTTTTACATGATGTTGTTGCTTCAACTTGGAAGGAGTCCGCTGGCCTACATATATTGATGTTTATTAAAATCCTGGATTAATATATGTTGCTAACTAATAATTATCTCAAAGATGCCTCTCATTCTTTTATTTTTTTATCCCTATGTGAGCTCATCGACAATATAATTGAGGTTTCCTTTATCTTCTTCCTTTATTCAAAGACTTTTTTAATACAAATCTAACTCTAGGTTTCATTATAATTCGAGTGCTTGAGCTGGCAATCGCCTAGCTGTATTAATGAGTTTATGTGCACTAGCCAATAACAGGGGCAACAAGAGAAAGTTTTAATTTATTATCACTGTCCGAATGAGTCATTTTACTTGAGAATACTTTTGTAATGAATACTTTCAATAAAATATGGGTATAGAAATCAATATTTTGGGTGCCAATAATTACACCCTAAACTAATACAAGCAAGAGACTATAGCAGTCTTTATAACAAAGGAGAGACTTCCATACACCTATTAACTACTTAACATAAGGTTGGACCCCTATTATTAATAGGGACAAAAAGATGTAAAATCAAATCAACTATTTAGTGTGTAAGAGACTAAAAGTCAAAACAAGTTCTAATGATATATGTATATATATATATATATTAATAAAATGAAGATATATAAACTTTAACTAATGAACTTAGAGCATCTATGATATAATTATCTATTTGAGTTGAATTTGTTGTCATATAGAATAGATAGATAGTAAAGTAAAAAAAAAAAAAAAAACTTTTTTAGTGCAATTATCTAATCAAAATATGATATTGATGTGGCAAACAAAAAAAGAAAAAAAGAATAATGTTGACATTTTCCAACCAATTAAAAGTATAAAAATTTGTGTTATTCTTAATCATCTTAACTGTAAAATATAAAAGGTGAGAGAGTGTATCACATATTTTATAATGATTGGCTAAAAATGTATACATATTTTGTTTTAGATAATTGCATTATAGATACTTTGCATTGAAGATAAAAATATACAATTATATATAGGGAATTTAGCAAAATTACCCTTTTTTGGCACCTTATTCACATAATTACCCTCTCACACAAAAAACTTGCAAAACTACCCAACTTTTGGAGAATGAGCAAACAGATAAGAGTTAAACAATTTTTAAAGAAATCCTCACAATCGGACATGCCAACTTCAGCACCAACAGTATACAAACTCCATTAAAAAATTAAAAAATATCCCCTCCCATTTGGGAATAGTTCCCTAGGTCACCCTATAATGTTCCTATCCTGGTTAGTTTCGGTAATTCTTTAGGCCAGTCCCAGTCCTTAAATTATAAAAAAAAAAAAAAAAAAAAAAAAAAAAAAGCCCTCCACTCAAGTAGATTAGCAAGCGAACGTAGATAAAGATACCAAATTTTTCACCATCAGCAAAAGATTAATTATAGATAAAAATATCAGTTTTTTCACAACAATAAAGCAACCCTAACTTGAACCTAGATAAAATAAATAGAATCCAATGAAAATAATCTAAAACAACACCAACCCACCTCTCGAAATCAACCAAAAACTTATACACTGATAGAAAAATTATATCTTTCACAACTATAAAAGCAACTCTTATTTGACACACAACTTCCATACATAATTTCGAGAACCTAGAAAGAGAAAATGATGCAGAATCTAGAATAACACTAACCCATCTCTCAAAATCAACCAAAAAATCTTTTAAAGACAAAAAGATCAAATTTTACACAACGATAAAGCAACCTTAACTCTCATTTCATACATAATTTCGAGAATCCAAATAGAGAAAAGGAAACCCAATGAAAAGAAGCATAGAGTTAAGAAGAAAATAGACCTCTTTGAGGAGGAAAACTTCGGGGAAGAAGAGTTCAGAGTAGTTAGACTTGAAAAGAAAGTTGTCACTGTCTTCTTTGTTGTTCTTGTTTTTCTTCTTTTTTGCTCGGACAAGGAGTGATTGGCTTTTGAAGAGGTTCAAGAATGTGTGTTGATTGTTGGGGAATACGGAATCTGGACTCCAATCGTTGTTTTCGCTATTTGAGTTTAGATGAGTTGATGTTGTCGACGATGAAGACGATGACATCGCTACTTGGGTTGGTGTGGTGTCTATCAAGTTGGTGTGGCTATTGAGAATGAGATGAATGGAAAGGGGATGAAATGGTTTTAATGGTATTTTAGTAAATTAGAGGTAGTTTTGCAATTTACTTACTCTAAAGGGTACTTATGTCGTTGTAGTGTGTATTTAGGGCATTTTTGCTAAATTCCCTTACACACACACACACACACACACACACACACACACACACACACACATATATATATATATATATATTGCCAAATTGGATTTACATTCAAAAAGAATTGTTGATACGTGATTAATTGAAACTCAAGAATAGATAATAGCATTCGAAGATGCTCTTAGTGATAAACTTTTTTTTTTAATTATAATTAAATAATTACATATTTGTGTGTCTTAACCATTGTTCAAAAACTCGCTACTCGCTACTGGACCAACGAGTAGCGAGTACTTGAAACTTAGTGAGTATTTGAAAGAGGTAAAATTGGTAAAAACTGTAAAATAAATAAATAAATAAAACTATAAATATCATAAACAAAAGGACTATAACAAAATAATAAGAAGGGTTAAATTGTAAAAAGACATTAATTTTTTTTTGAAATAAAATGAAACAATGGAGGTCATTTTTATCTAAAGGTGAAAATGGGCTTGGTTTTATATGTGACGCCAAAATGGCATCGTTTGGGTAAAAAAATTTGAAAAAGTTGAGTCAACCGAGTTGGGACCAAGTTGGTCCGAGTTGGCCTGAGTTATTGCCAGACCCGAATTGAACCCCCAATCTGGGGGTTCTCAGATCAGTAACCGACCAAGTGGTGATTTCTCGCTGAGAAATTGACCAACTCGACCACGTTTTTAAACCATAACACGATTACTGGATCATAATTCTAGTAGGAATGCTAGGCGGCTAGAAAATTTGGCCAAAGTCATCTAATTAGACAAAATATTATAAGTAATTAATGTAACATAACTCATATAATTAAGATAATATCAACTATAAACTAGTTATGTAATAACTTAAGTTATATTTTTCCTTAGTTGAGTTTTAGAGAACATTTGTTAAAAGTGATATATTTATAATTTTGTTATAAAATAATTTATAATAACTTTATTTTATGAGCAAATTACATAGAACTTACTTGAGGTTTGATTAATGACAGATGGAAACAACATTTGATTTTTATTGCAACAACCTCCTCTCATCTAAGAGTTTAACTTTTGTTAACCATGAACTTTAACTCTAACTAGAAGGGCCAATGTAGTCATTTTTACTTAATTTTACTTTTTCTTTAAAATTATATCATATAATGGGATGTGTGGATCTCTACCATCCATCTTGACAGTAGATATCCATTTAAAATAATATAAATTATACTAAAAATGATAAAAATTAATTTTTAAATTTAAAAATATTTTTAGAGATCCATTTAAAATAAATATTTTTTTAATTTAGAAATAATTTAAAATAGAAAAATAATTTCTTCAAATGAGTCTAAACTGTCCATCTCCAAGATGGATGGTAATAATCAATTTTGAAAAAAATATAAAATGAAAAAAAAAAAATTATGGTAGTGGAAATCTATATTTGCTCTCCATCGTCTATTTTTACCATTTTCAATCTTCATTGATGGAGATCCTCCATCGCTTTGTAATCGGAAGAAATCCATTTTGTTTCCTTCAATAACATCCATATTCAAACCAACAATACCTAATCAAACATAAACAATACCTAAATAAAACATTAACAATATGCAAATCAACAAAGTTCATCTTTCAAATAATCTAGATTTAAAAAAAATGATTTCCGGTTTCCATTTGGACACTGAAGCTTAGTCTTTAGCTGGGTATAGGTAATGGAAGAAGGAAAGAGAAGCAAAGAAGAGGAGAGAAGTGGACGAAAAAGAAGAAGAGCGAATGGAAGAAGAAAATGACAGATTCTTAAAAAGAAAAAGACAGAAGAGTGAACAGAAAAAGAAAAAGAAGGTAAAAATGGAAGAATAAAAAGATAGAAGTGAGAAGCAGAAGAAGAAGACAAACACGGAAGCAGAAGAAGAAGAAGATATAAGCGAGAAGTGGAAGGAAAATAGAGAAGAAGCTTAGAAGCAAAGCCAAAACATTAAACAATGGAGATTTAATCTCCAATTAGATCTCCACTTTTATTTTATTTTATTTTTTTTAATTTTAAATTCTTAAAATTGTTTTAGAGAAATTATTTTTTATTGTTTGTCTTGATATGAATGATAAAGATCTATTTAAAATAAAATTATTATGTTTCATTTTCTTTTATTTTTTTTAAATAAACATAATTTGATCAATTTAATTAAAATAAAATTATCCACGCATATAATTCCTTTGCTCAAATCTAGATCTAAAATAGGTTTCCATTTGATTCCTCATACTTGGATCCACCCTAAAATTTAAAATTCAATTTAGAACTTATAAAAAAATTAACTAATTTTCTAGATTCCAAGTCCCATTGAAATAAACTTATCTAAATAAATCAAGCACTCAAATTTTCTATTCATCCATCCGGAATATCCTTCTCTTTCTCTTCTCTCTCTTTTTCTTTTTCTTCTTCTCTTTGCTTTTTTTTCCCTTGGACTCTTTCATTTCTCTATCTCTATATGTATACTTGTATCATACTTATATACATATATATATAAATAAGCTGTACTGCCTTAACTTCTCTCAATAATAAATATTTATATTATATTAACAATTAACACTCCATCGCCTCTATATTGAGCCTCACTCTCTATCATTTTTCTACACCATGTTTCTTTTGTCAATTTCTTCAATTTGACTTTTCTTTTATTTGTTTTTCTCAAAATATCTCTGCCACCATCTTTCTTATTTGGTTTAGAAATTGATACATGTATCTATTTTCTTAATAGTTCTCTAGCCACATTTTGGAAGATGATATACATGTGTTAAAGAATTATTTTTTTACTTTAGAGATGTCGAAGTCTAAAATTAGTCGACTAAGTTCGTTTTTAGCCCAAGCTACAGTTTTGGGTTTGTTGTTGTATGATTGGCTAAGTGAAAGCAAATAGAGTAAACGAGGTCAGGGAAAAAAAAAAGGAACACAGGATTTTAAGTGGTTTAGTCCAAAAAGATGTCTATGTCCATTGTTTATTCTTTCACTATTTTAGCAGAGCAACGACATTCAAGAGATTCGGATTCCTTTACAAAGGAAGTCCTCCCCTATTTATAGAGAATGAGAGGAGCTACAGTAAAACATAATAAAATAATGTACAGTGAGATAAAATTGTAATGATGGGTTACATTTAATGTACTTGAATCGTATTTAATGTGTCTGAGTTGCATTTAATGTTGCTGACGGCGCCAGACTAATTCTGCTCAAAGCAAGGGTTTAGGCGACTAACCCATGTGGGTTAGGTGAACTCTTTATCGAGTAGAGTAGTCTGTCAAGTTAACGAATAAATAAAGTTTAAGTAAATTAACTATCTTGAGAGTCACTGATATAGGCCATAGGCGAGCACCTTAACGATCAGATATATTGGCAAACAATAGGCCTCGTAGGCGAGCACTTATATGAACACGTGTAGACAGACCAGAAGGGTTGTGCGGGCAAGAGAACGAACAACCGACCAGTCCCATAAACGAGCTCAATCACGAGCTAATAAACGGTCGCAAAAAAAGGCTGATGAGCGATCGAATACTCTAGCAGAATATCGAGCAGATTCCCAAATGGATAGATGAACAGATAAACGAGCAAAAGGACGAGCAGATTCCAAGCGAACAAACAAATAGATAAACGAGCAAAAGGACGAGTAGATTCCAAGAGGATAGACGAATAGATAAACGAGCAGAAAGAGAGACTTTTTTGGACTTTCTTGTCGCTGGGCCCGCCCTATGGGCTTTGAACAACCCATTAAGCTTGGTTGCGAAAATACCCATAACAAGAGATCTGGATAAAACTTATTCCTCACAAATAGAAAGATTGGCTTTTCAGAGTTAACAAAGAGAATTGGGTTTTGAAGAACCTTACTAGGAAAAGTACCTGGCCATCCACCTTTACGGTTACTTGCTATTTTCTTTGGTTTTGGAGGAACCAAGAAGTTCATGACCCAAATCTTATAAAACCTTTGAATGGAGTCTATTTTATTAATAAGCAAACTTTACTTATTTGTACTACTTGGAGAGAGTGTTATAGTAAATTATTTGCCCTTATAGCTCTTGATTTTTCTTACGACTAAAAGTTTCTTTCTATTGGATGATCAAATTGAACACAGATGGTGTTGTGGATAGAACTGGCAAAGCTGTAAGTGGGGGTTTAATTCATGATAATCAAGAGATTTTTAAGAGAGGTTTTATGTGCTCTCTTGATGTTTGCATTATTTTAGAAGCTGAATTGAAGGTCATCTAGAGAGACCTTATTCTTGCCTAGGAGTTACTTTGTCTCACTGTATTAGTGGAATCAGATAGCAAAGAGCTCATTGATCTAATTTTTTATTTAGATCCTACCCTTGTTTGCTATAAATCTTTGCTTTTGGATATTTGGAATATTATGAAAATGATTGACATGTTAAGATTCTTTTTGTAACTCATGATGCAAATATTGTTACCGACCGATTGACAAAAAAAGCTTTTGAAATGTCCGTGGAAGATATTCTTTGACTGAGGCACCACCAGAGTTAAAGCATCTCCTATACTTTGAAAGTCAGAAAGTCAGAGAGTTCAAGCTCTTCATTAGTTTTTCTTTTTCTCTTTTAGGCCTGTAGCCTGTTTTTGTACCCAAAAAAAGAGAAGAAAAAAAAATACCTTCTTTGCTTTTGCTTTTATATGTCTTCTTTTTGGCCAACAAACTATTTTGTCCTTTTCCACTTTCATTTCGTTTTTCTTTTTTATTGCATGCTAACCTAGTTTCATTTTGCCTAGCTATATGTTCTTTCCTTCCACAACCGCCAATTCTACAATATATGGATTTTGTCAAATTACCTATATTATTATTAAACTTGGGCTACAATTGGGCTTACACTTAAGTTTGGCCCATTTATTGATTTTATTTTGGTCTCAATTTATTTTCTGGGTTCGCTTGGATTCAGTCTTTACATTGAAGGTTTAGGGTCAACCCAAATCTTCATAGAAGTTTCAGTACCTAGGTCTTCATTTGGGTATTTCATCAAGATGAAATTTTCACATTCAACCCAAATTTTAATTTTCTTTTTTTTTTTTAACAATTTTTTTAATTTTACAATTTTGAGTTTGATTTTTGATTTTTAAGTTTTTTATCTAGTTAAAAATATTTTTAATACATTTAATAATATATTTTATGAAATGATATCCACCGTTATTATATTGTGATGAATTATAGAGGTCATATATATTTTTTAATTTTTAATATTTAATCTGTTAAAATTATTGAAATGATGAAAAAAAAATTTCCTCCATTATGATTGACTAATGGTTGATCAACGGTAGGGACTAAAATAATGAATATTAGAAACATGAGGGATCATGAGACTATAAACGTATTTGCAATTGAAAATGAGAAGTTTTTCAAAATCATGGGGATCACAATTAAGTTCTCCCTTATTTAATTAATTATTGTTGTCGTTCACTCATCAAAACATCTGCTTTCTGTCTTAATTTAAGCGCCGCCCATAAAGTTGAAATCCAAAGGGTAAATCGACAATTCACACCATATTCCTTTTACTCAGCAAAAGCGTTTCGAGCTAACTCACCGAGTCACACTGCTCGCTGAAGCTGCTTCTCGTTTCTTCCTCGTCTTCTCTCTCGAACCACGTAGGTTCCATTTCCATCTCTCTTTATCTTCTAGTTTACCAATTTGATAACTTTTTCAGTGACCATATACATATATATATATAGGCCTTATATGTTTTGCGAATTCCGGTGACATCAAAATCTGTCTTTTGTACATGCAAGCTAGTATTAACGTGAAATCTGGATTTACTTTTTGTTGAGAAATGTAAGTGGGGTTGCTTTTTTTTTTTTTTTTTTTTCCCATGCATATGAAGATGGGTTTATCATGGAATCATGTATTAGTTAGTAGTTTATGAATTATAGATGCATGTTTTTTTAATAACTTAAAAGGAAACTACTGTGGGTTCATATTAACTTGATTTAGCTCAGAATTTTGTTGTCTTCAACCTTTTAGATTGAGGCAGTGATAATGTGAAATCTGGAAGTTTTTGGTGATCACTTGTTAAAAACTGTAAGTGAGGTTGCTCTTTTGTTCTTGTATATGAAGACGGGCTCGTCATGAAATCATGTATTATTTAGTAGTTTGTGATGATGGATGGAGGGGGGGTACATGTTTGTTGAAGAATTTAAATGAAACAAGTGAGGGCTGATATGAACTTTGCTTTAGCTCACCATTTTGTTGTCTTGAAATTTTAGACTGAGGTAGTGTCTAGTTTTTTTTTTTTTTGTGAGAATTTAGTTTGGCGAGGAAAAGAAGGTTTATGGGATCTCATTTTTCAAGTTTTGACACATTATTTAATATTTGTGCAGTTGAAGGGATGATTCTTTCTGGGCTTTTATCTTCGGTTGGAATCAATCTTGGTCTTTGTTTTCTGTATTTCACGCTGTATTCTGTATTGAGGAAACAACCGAGTAATGACATCCTCTGTGCTTCACGCTTGGTTGGTAAGAGAAAATCTGAAGGGAGAGTAATGATCTCATTCATATCACTGGAGGAAATTCAAGTCCCAACAAATATATTTTCAAACTTTGAGTGGTTAATTTTCTATCCTATGAGAATAGTTATCTTTTGATTAAAAAAATAGATATCTGAACGAGCAAATAATAATTGATCCTGGGGAATTCCAATCAACATTTGTCTCATTCGGCTTTAGATATACGAACCGAGCAAATAATAAATGATCCTGGAGAATTCCAATCAACATCTGTCTCATTAGGTTTTAGTTTCAAGAAAAAAAGTCCCACTAAACATATTTTACAACCTTTGCATGGGTGATTTTCTTACTTACGTGGGAGTAGTTGATGGGAGTAGTGGATGTGTGGGTTGGCATGTAAATAAAGCAAGTATATTGATATTGATGGTTTCGGACAGACCTTTAGCTTTAATTGAATAATTATCATCTCAAACACTTAACAAAATCAACAGAAAAAAGGACAAAAATTCTAACCATCAATTATATAAAAAAAAATGAACAAAAAAAAATTCAGTGTACACGAGAATTTAAGGGCCTGTTTGGTTTCGTTTTCATTTTTTATTTTTGAAAATAGAAAATGAAAGAAAATATGTTTGGTTGCTTGTTTTCAAAAACAAAGTTTTTGGAAATGCAAAACGTTTTTTCAAAAATCTGAAGGTGAAAGTAAAAAATGACTTTTTTTTTCTATCATTTTAAAAAACCATTTCCATTTGTATAATAAAACTTATCAAGGTAAAAATACTTATCTCTAACTGACACATTTTAAAAACAATTTTCATCAAAACACATTTTCAGTTTTTACCTATTTTTAAAAATGATACCAAATAAATTTTTATTATTTCTCATTTTCGAAAAGTATTTTAAAATATGTTACCAAATGCATTATATTTTTTGAAAATATCATTTTCAAAACATGTTTTTCATTTTTGAAAATACTTTTTAAAAACACAATTTTAAAAATGTATCCAAATGCATCCTAAATCCCTAAAAAATACAACTAACAAAAGTAGATCTAATATACTAGAAAGTGCAATTAAGCAAAACGGTGAGGACAATATCAATAACCAAAAAGGGTTAACATACTTTATCTAACCACTAAAAGTATATTCAATGCTTTTATAGATGATCCAATATAAAGACTCAAATTGATGGTTAAGGTTAGTGATTGAAAAAGGTAGTTAAATCCAAAAGGAATTACTCGTGAGAGAAGTTTCGCGGAAACCTCCTGGCTCCTACTTTAAAAAAGTTGTTTTTTATTTTTAATCAATGAATTATTGTGCGAAGGACCAAGACTTTTAAAAAGTTACTTTTTTTTTTTTTTGTTAATTAATCAACCAATTATTATGCGAAGGATGGAGACTTAGAAAAAGTTTGTTTTCATTTTTTTGTTAATTAATGAACCAATTATAATATAAATCCAATTCAACATCCGACTCAAACCAGTCCTTGGCTGTGTCTTGCAACTCTTTTACTCACTCACTTTCAGTCGATCTCTTTCTGGTAATTTGTTTTTCAGACACTTGTTTTGGTTTCGTTTTCACAAATCACAAATTTTCAATTTTACAAAATAAATAGCCTATATGCACCTGTTTTACCGTTCCTAATTTTGTTGCATTGCATGACACCAATTACCAAACAAATTCGAATCTGGTTTGTTTGTGGTCATTGTTTGGTTTGTGTTGTGTATTGTTTGTTTCAATTCGTAGTGTGAAAATTTTGACTGTGTAGAGTTTGTTTAAACCCTCTAAGAGTTTTGTCTTCCCTCTTCACACACACAAGCACACAGATCTATCTCTCTCTCTCTCTTTCTCAGCTACACAGAAGAAGAAGAGACATACACACACAGAAACGCAACCACAAGTACCACCCACCGCTCTCTTCCGACTTCACTCACATACACACACAAAAACCACAGTTCTGCCACAACCACGACACAGAGGTGGCGACCCAGTGGGACGAAACTGATTTTATTTTTATTTTCTTTTTAAATTTGTTGTTGGAGGTGGCCGTCCGTATAAGGCTTGTAATTAGGTCGTTGGTGATTGATCTTGGATAATTCCAATCAATCCCTGTCTTATTCGATTTTAGTTTCTTTTGTTTTTTAAGAAAAGAGTTTTATTAAATATATCTTACGAACTTTACGTGGTAATTTTCTTATATTTATCCGGAGTAGTTATTTTCAGCTCACGTGAACCTTTAGCTTTAATTGGATCATTATTCTTTTGCCCTTTTTAAATTAGAATTGTTTAATTAATCATCGCTGTCGTTCACTCATCAAAACATTCGTTTTCTTGCTAATTAAAGCGCCACAGTTGAAATCCAAAGGGTAAATTCGACAATTCACACGTCATATATATATTTTTTTGCAGTCAGCAAAAGCGGTTCGAGCTAACTCACCGAGTCACACTGCTCGCTGAAGCTGCCTTCGTCCCTTCCTCGTCTTCTCCCTCTAACCACGTTGGTTCCATTTCCATCTATCTTTATCTTCTTGTTTACAAATTTGATAACTTTTACTGTATATATATATATATATATACACGCCTTATTTGTTTTGCAAATTCCAGTGACATCAAAATCTGTGTTTTGTACATGCATGCTAGTAGTAATGTAATCTCGGAACTTTTTTTGTTGAGAAATGTGAGTGGGTTTGCTTTTTTTTTTTTTTTTAAGGCTGATGACAGGGTTATCTTTTTTTTTTTTTTTTTTTTTTCCTTTTTGTCTTCTGTATGTGAAGGGGGGTTTTGGGTTTATCATGGAATCACGTATGAGTTAGAAAGGGCTCGGAGAGGATGTCGTGTTAAATAATAAAATTAACTTAGTATATTTTTCAATAATATTTACCTAAATCACGGCAATTGAGGTAGTTGAAGTGGTGTAGCCGTCTTCATATATACATCAAGATCGTAGATTCGATCTCTAGCTTTCTATTAATATGTGGGTAGTTTTTTCATTTTATATGGATAGCTCTCTCTCTTTTTTTGGAGCAATAAGAGTTTCATCTCAATTGATTCCAACAGTACTCTGACATAGTGTTAGTAATAAAAAATGCATACATAGTGCTAGTAATTCAATTGATTCCGACAGTGTTCTAACATAGTGTTAGTAATAAAAAATATATATTTATGAGCTGTAAGAGTCTCATCTCAATTGGTCTCAGTAATTTTTTCCTGTTTTTTGAAGTAGTAAGAGTTCCATCTCAATTGATTCCAACTGTGTTTTGACACTGGTAATAACAAATATATGTTTTTGGAAGTAATAAGAGTTCCATCTCAATTGATTCCAACTGTGACATTGATAATAACAAATATATGTTTACAAGCAGTAAGATTCTTATTTGAATTGGTCTCGATAGTATTCTGATTTAATGCTAATAATAAAAAGATATGTATATTTATGAACAATAAGAATCTTATCTCAATTAGTTTCGATAATGCTCTGATATAGTGTAAGTTATAAAGGAATATATATATTTACCTAAACCTCATTTTTTCAATTATGTTTACCTTAAATTAAATAGTAAAAATTAAATTAAAAGTGCCTCGGGGAGGATGTCGTTGAAAAATTAAATTATATAAAAATGAATTAAAAGTGCTGAAATGTAAGCAAGCGTATTATTAATTTAGTATGTATAAATAATCATTTTCGATTAAGTAAGCAAAATTGAAGAGCGATGGCGGCTAAACTAGGGAATTCCGAATCCCGCCAACTCCATTTCTTGTCTTGTTCAAAATCAAAGGTCAAAGCTCCCGAATTTGAGTTTCCGTTTTGATGGCAGAAACATAAAGTGTTCTCTAACATCATCGTCCCTGCATTCGCCAGCAGCCACTCCAGACGAGTTCCGAGTGGACTTGCTCTTCCAAAATCTTGATGCTTTGATCAAGAACACAATTTTTAGGGTTCTTCAATTTGTTCAGAATGTGAAAAATGTATGAAAGGATAGAGGTAGGTATATGAAAGGAATTTTTAGTTTGTTGTTCAATAGAAGAAGGTTAAAGTAGTTTATGAATTATGGATGCATGTTTTTTGAACAAGTTAAAGGAAACTAGTTAGGGTTGATATTGTCTTGATTTAGCTCAGAATTTTGTTGTCTTCAACCTTCTAGATTGAGGTAGTGATAATGTGAAATCTGGGAGTGTTTTTGTGATCTCTTGTTAAAAACAGTGAGTGGGTTTGCTTTTTGGCTCTTGTATATGAAGACGGGTTCGTCATTTCAAGTTTTGACACTTTATTTAATATTTGTGCAGTTGTTGTTGGTTTTCTTGCCGAAGGGATGAATCTTTCTGCGCTTTTAACTTCGGTTGGAATCAATCTTGGTCTTTGTTTTCTGTATTTCACGCTGTATTCTATATTGAGGAAACAACAGAGTTATGCCATCCTCTATGCTCCACGCTTGAATCCTCCAAGAAACTCTGAAGGGGAAGTTGATTTTAACTTGGAAGCATTGTTACCGCCTGATGGTTGGCTGAAAAGGGCTTGGAAGGCCTCTGAAAAAGACCTCTTGTCAGCATCAGGCTTGGATGCTGTGGTCTTCATGCGCATATTTGTCTTAAGGTAATGTGATCTGTTGGTGGTACTTTGAGAACTTGATTATTTTCTGTTCTTGAAGAATTTTATAATGTATATGTTGTGATTGTTTGGTGTTACTTGAAGCTGGCATCTTCTTAGTGAAGTGGAAATTTTCTTAGTCAAATATTTTAATAATTGTCATTCAAAAGATAGGACAGGATAGAATTCAATGGGTTTAAGGAGTGTCAGAGGTTAGAATGAAGAGTTCCATATATATCATAGTTTTAAAAGGCACACCTAGGCACTCGCCTAGGTTGCCAGCACGACAGGGCACTGTTTCGACCCCAAACGTCAATCAGGTGCGGCGACCTCAAAGAAGCGCACACCTGGCATGCCTAGGCACAGAATGCCCAAGCACGCTTGGGCAAGAAAAGCCAAATACAAATATCTAGCTTCTATTTGTTTTTTCTCCCATTTGTCATTTCTGTAGCCCCATACCCGATCTACCCCTCTCTCTCTCTCTCTATCTCGACCCCTAAACTGCTTTACCGTGTCGCCGGTGATCAGTCTCTCCTCCTCTCATCACTTTTAGCTTCTTCAACACCAAATGACCTCAAGTGCTTACTTTTTTCTCTCTTCTCTCATCTTTTATTCAATCTTTTGACCTTAAGTAACGACGCTTCGGCAACCAAAATCGGCTGTCCGAATGTGGCTTCGTGGCTATAATGAAGAATATGATGAGGATTGAGGAAAAAAGAAGGGTAAAAATAAAGAGAGTGAAGGAAGTAAAGACAAGGAGAGAGGGGGGAAAGTAAAGACGAGAGGAGAGAGGGGGGAAGAAAATTCCAGTGAAGGGAGAGGATAAGGAACAGGAACATGTGGGGTGGGGAAGAGAAAGTGTCGACTGAACTTACTTTTCCTGTCACGACCCGGACTCTGGGCCATGGCAGAATCGTAAATATTAATAAATAGAAATGTTCACTTTTTAATAATATAAAGCAATTTTTTCTATTTTGAATACTCCGAAGTACCAAAGCAAAATATTGTGAACGATGAAATAAAAATATTAAAAAACACTCTAAATTAATCCTGGTGAGGACTATCCCCACAGATATGTGAACACCTGCTAGAAATCATAGATTCTGAGTAAATAATAAAATCATAAACACTTAGTCGTGCAATCAACTTGTCATAATTAAACATTCTCATACATTTAGAATTTCAAATGAAATTTCAACACTCTGGTGTTCTTCACACAATGTCTTAAATACATTGGATGCGAGTCCCTTAAATGAGTTGCAAGGACATTTAATTCCAAATACCAAACTTGAAATGAAATAAACTAAACATCCATATCACGGGCATAATCCTTGATTTCCTTGGTCCTATACCTAATCCGCCTGATGACCACCTAAATCACTCTGCACATTTCTTGAAAGGGAAAAAATAAGGTAGGGGTGAGCTAGTGCTCAGTACGATTTCATTCCCGATAGGGTTTTGGAAACCGCTTTCTAAAATCATTATTAAAACTCTACATGCTAAACTGTTTAATAAATTCAATAAACCATTTAATAAAATATATAGGCTACTAGAATAGTCATACAACATTTAAGTGTTTATATAAAAGTCATGTTATTTTCAAAACAAGGTAAATCCCGTCCTCTAGTCATATACCCGGTGGCCTACAGTTTTTCGTAAATTATTTTAAATAAGAAAAACAACATTTGGCACACCGTGACCCTGGTAGCTATACCAGAAAATACCCTGCGCAATAACCCGCGCAGTAACCCCGACATAAAGTCATATCATATGAATAGTAAAAAATACAGTGACCTTGGTAGCCATACCAGAAAATACTCTGCGCAGTAACCCGCGCAGTAACCCAGACATAAAATCGTATCGTATGAATAGCTATTGATAGCATCACACAATGACTAGGACGGTGGATTTTACCTTATTTAAGTTAACCAAACGAGTCAGATGAGCTACCATGCAATCAACATAATATATATAAAATTCGATATTTTTAAAACTTTCTGTTCTATTTATAAAATTTCGGCAGTATAACGACTGCTAATTCAATAAACTAAAATTTATAAACCTGTCATAAAGCCACAAATTTTCACCAACAATCCACAAAATACTTCCAAAAGCAATCCACAATATATCTTCGCATATAATTAACATACTTTCAAAATTATACATATATATTTTTTAAATAAATTTCACTTTAACATAAAAATTACTAAAAGATCAGGATAGAACCCCTATCTCAATATAAGCTATTGGCCACTCCAAAAAAACTCAATTCCTAAAGAAATTATCGTCGTTCCGGATCGAATCTACACCGTAACGCAATATAAATAATTTTTAACACGACTGCCCTATAAGAAAAATACCTATAAAAATGGATTCTACACTTAAAAAGGAGTTCATAGATGTGTCCGAAATTAAATTTCAAGTTTAGGAGGTCGGAAACTCACCTTTGCCATATATGGCGGTCGGCGGTGACTTTTCGACGACGGATTCCGACGACTACGGTGGCGAGACGTGCAGCTAGGCAGGTTTTATTTCCTTGGCATGCTTGTCACGAAAATGGGGTTAGTCGGAGTCGAAATCGCCTAATTTCATCGAGATCTATAGAATCTACGTCGCCCGAGCTTTCCAACGGTACCAAATTTGGTCAAAACGGAGGTTGAATGAGGTCGAAACGACGAGTCAAAGTCGGGCTCGCAAAAATGGAGCGGTTGGAGAGAAAAATGAGGAGAGAGAGAGGACTGGTCGGCTGGAGGTTGAGGAAGGGAGATGTAATCCGGTCAAATTATAATTTGAACCCCTCAACTATTTAAAAATTATAATTTTAATCTAAAGCTTTAGAAGTCTAACTTTTTTACCCTTACATTTTTATACAAATTTTTCATTATATTTTCAATTTCACCATTTATAAAATTTAAGGTTTTACATTTCCAACATGTCAACACTTGAATATATATACGAAAATTGGAAATAACCTCTCATTTTTGTGAAAATACCTAATTGAACCCAAAAAATTATAAATAACTCACTAGTTTATGATAAAATATCCAGTTAACCAAAAAAAAAATATAAATAACCCATAAACTATGGTAAAATACTCAATTAAACCCTCTAATTTGAAAAATAAATAAAAAATCTTTATAATTATATATACATATATAAATAAGACTCCAATTTTATGTTTTTATAATATTTTAATTTTTTTTTGCCTCACGTTGAAAAGGCGTGCCTTGCGCCTCGGGCTACACGGCCTCTTTACGCCCCAGTGCACCTTGCGACTTTTAAAATTATGATATACATATGTCTTGTTATTGATTCATGATAGCTAACTTGTTGATTTGGGGTAATAGATTGAGTCAAAGTGCTTTCCTTGTTGAAAGATAAATATCATTGAATGAAAGTAAAAAAATTAGGAGATACAGTAAAGAGAACTCATCAATTTCCAAGCATTATCCTAGAAAATCGACTGTCACCTTTAGAATTTTTGCACTTCTCTCTCATTAGTTGTGTCACTTGACTTGCACTAAAACTACTTAGTGCCTAAGACTTGTTCTTCCTAAAAGATGCAAAAGGATGATTGGCTACGCAGGGTGGGCTGAAGTCTGATTCTATTGTCATTTTATAAAATGAAATAATAACTTTATTAGAGATTAACCCCATTTTTTTTTTTTTTTATAAGATTACCCTCAATTGATCTAGAGGAGGAAAGAATAAATTCTACTTGAAAACCTAGAAGATCAAGAGTGGTTTATGTAGCATGGTTGCCACAATTTGACAAAAGAAATTGTGAGCAATATAAGTTGCAGCGTGGTTGTCACAAACATCAACTTCAAGCATCTTGAGTAAAATAGCCATATAAGTTCTCATAGCCTGTGCATTAGATGTGGCAACAATTCTTCCTTCTCCAAGTAAATGTGTTATCACGTAGAAAAGTACAATAGCCATTGATAGATCTCGATCGTGTCAACCTTGTAACCAGCCAATCAACATTTGAATAACTTAAAACATGTAATTTTTTACCATTTCCATGCAGAAGACCCATTCCAACTGTCTGTTTGAAGTATCTCGAGATTCTATACATTTTTTCCCGATAAACCTTTTGGATTTTGCATATATTGGCTAACTCCTCCAATAGTAAACGTGATATCTGCTCTAGGTACGTTTAAATAAATCAATTAACCCACAAGACTTCTACCCCTTTCCTTATCTTGAACTTCAGGCTTTTCTTAAATTCAAGAAGCAAATTAGGATCCATAAGAATATCAGCAGGCTTGGTTCCTAACAATCCTAGAACTTTTTTCCTTTGAGATAAAATCAAACCTTTCTGCTCTTGGCCTCTTCAATACCAGGAAAAAACCTAAATTTCCCTTCGTCTAAAAATGCTTCGTAATTGACTCTTCACTTCAATACCAAAATAATTATTGCCAGTGACAATTATGTCAATAACATAAACCACAAGAATAACTGTACTTAATGATGTATACTTCACAAAATTAGAATGATCAAAATGACAGCTCTTGAAATTAAGAGATGTCAAGACTTCCCACATCTTTTGCAGCCCAGGTCCTTGGAGACTGTTTTAAATCACATATAGCTTTGGGTGATCTCTGGCATACTTCTAGTCATTGTAGAAATATTTGCTCATTTTGCATGGCTTTTTTTTTTTTTTTTTGGCAAATGTGTTCTAAATTGGAATGGTAGTAGACTAAGCCTTTTCTTGACACTTGTGTCCTTGCTCTCCATATTCATCAATATGCTGAGCTTAGGGGTTGGTTTTCCCAATTCTTTCTTTTTTACCCTTTCTTTACAACATGTAACTATTCAAAGGTGCAACTTCTGTTGTAGCTTTCTTGGCAC
Source organism: Dimocarpus longan (assembly GCA_022984855.1). NCBI lineage: Eukaryota > Viridiplantae > Streptophyta > Magnoliopsida > Sapindales > Sapindaceae > Dimocarpus > Dimocarpus longan. Next base: position 6,077,360 of record CM041026.1, read on the forward strand.
AATTCAGACATCAGTGTCACTATTAGCTTTCTTGTCCCTTGATTAGTCAAGTTATTTTATCCGGTCTTGTATTTTGTCGTGCATCATTTCCTCCATTTTGATCTTATAGTCACAAAGTATCTAACTGATCCAATTTATTTATATAATTTTTTTTTCCAATTAAAATGCAGTTTGAAGGTGTTTATCTTTGGCGGGATAATCGGCATCGTCTTTCTTCTCCCAGTTAATTTCATGGGGAACCAGCTGAATTATGATTTTTTTGATATACAGAACAAGTCTTTGGACTTATTCAGTATTTCAAATGTTGACGACGGTTCAAACAGGTGAATAGAATTTCATTTTCTTGTGAAACTCCATGCCATTGACTGCTAAGAATTGACATAAAACAAAACTTTGTTGCAACAGTTGTAACAGGAAAATTCCCAATTTTAACACATTCTTGCATGTGTTTCACTGTTAATAATAATATATCTATACGCAGTTGAATTTCTGATCTATTCATGCACCTTGTTTTCTAGAAAATGTTTTGTAATAATGGTGATTTCTTTCTTCAGTTTCTAAAAATTCCATTTGCCTCCAAGTAAAAATATGTGAAGAGGTTCTAAAACTTATGGAATAAGACAGATTTTATATTATCTTTTGGTTAATCTCTCTCTCTTAAAAACAAAGTGCAAGAACTCATCGTAAGCATCCAGTTTACAGGCCTTTTGGAATTTGACTCCCCCTCTCATTGGTGAAATTAAGTTTAAACTCTTACTGCATAAGCATTGCATCTATATGAAACCTCCTTAATAGAAATTTTAATATGTAATCCTTTGAGATTTATTGCTCAAAATTTTGAAATGCCCCTTAAAAACTATATATACATTCTCTCTGAGGTGCATTTGTTGCACGAGCATGGCATTTGGGAGAAGACTTGTCACATTAATAAATTACTGTTATTCCCAAGTTTCTATATAGATAATCCTATCAATATTGAAAATCATTCACTGATATATCATTGTGATTGTGAATCTTGTTTTGATTAATTAGCAATGTGATTTTTTTTTTTTTTTTTAAATTTCTTTAACATATTAAATGTTTGACGACTAAGCAGTATAGAAGAATCGCCAATTGCTTAGGACTTTTTGGACGTAAAGATAACGCGGGAATGGAGACATCTTCATTGGCAGAAAAGGTGTGTGCCTCTGTTGATACTCTTACAATAAGGAGACAAGTCCGATACTGAAAGCAGTCATATGTCACAAATGGTGTTTCCTTCATTTAATCTGCTTGAAAATTTTTGGTGAAATTGATTATCCAGTTTTCTGCGGTGCCTCAAAGAATTTTGGAAGTATGAGCACCAGATGGTCTCTGATTTCCTGCTTTTTCTAATGTTGGTTAGCTATCCATTGCTGGTGTTTCCAAAGAATTCTATTGTATACACAACCTCTACATCACCACATATCGAAATCCTTGTTATATCTATGACATATAATTGTCAGATATATAGTATCGTTTTAACATTCATTCACATGGATTGACTAAAATGGAACAATACAAAATGAAATTGTTGTGAATGCATAGTGAAAATTTTTGTGATTGTTTCACTGTTCACTATTTGCGAGGCTGTTAGCTCTAGGAAAATGTGACCGCACATGCATACATCACAGTTTATCTTTATATTATTTCTTTTATATCAAGAACTGATGCAGCCTCTGTTTGCTTTATGTCTTTATAAATTTTTAGGAAATACCGGTTGCTTTTGTATCTTTTACGTCACGCTTAGGTGCTGCAATAGCTCTAAACATCCAACAAGGAATAGATCCCACAATGTGGGTAATTGAGCGAGCTCCTGAACCCTGCGAAGTTTATTGGCCTTTCCTTTCAGCATCATTCACGAAAAGATGGATCTACTATCTGGTGGTGGTTATTGCATGCATAGCTCTTACAATCTTCTTCTTTATTCCGGTTGTATTAGTGCAAGGTCTTACTCATCTGGATCAGTTGGAATATTGGTTCCCCTTCCTCAAAGGCATACTAAGACGGTAAGTGAAGATTGCTTTACTTTTCTGCCTATTCTTACTATTATTTTTTTTTTAAGATACCTATAGACCCAAAAAAGTTTAAGCTAATAAAAAATAACTTAATAATAGTATTTAAACATTCTAACACGCCCTCTTGCAAGACCAATAGGTTTAGCATGTGGTTTGAGCCTAAACACAAAAGCACAACAAATTTAAATAACAAATAATAAATTTAAATATTATCACGTGTTTCTTGGGATAAATTGACTTTGATATCATGTTTGTAACTAATAAATTTAAAAGTTTCAGTTGATAGAAAACCATCCAATAATAATATTTTAAGCACTCTAACTAACCCATTAAAGCTTATGCCAATTAAGGTTCATTGTTTAAATATATTCTTTCAATTCCACTTAAATTATACATAGGTGTAGAAATTTGGAGTGAAGAATATACTGCTTGTTTAACTTTGGACATGGCTGAGGGTATGAGAAAACTTAGCGAAGGAGTGAAAGTATCTTTTTCTCTTTCAGAAGTTTCAAATTTGTTAGACAATTTTATTTGGCCCTGCAGAACATAATCCTGAATAAATTGGTTATGCAGAGGCTTATTTTATGTATGACTTAATACTAATGTGAGGTATGTTTTGGGCTGCAGGACATTTATTACTCGAGTAATTACAGGATATCTTCCAAGCCTTATTCTTCTGTTGTTCCTATTTTGTGTGCCGCGCATCATGAGATTGTTGTCCTCTATTCAAGGATATATATCTCTCAGCCAGATAGAAAAAAGTGCATGTAATAAAGTCTGGTGGTTTACTGTATGGAATGCTTTCTTAGCAATTGTATTATCAGGAAGTGCTCTCTATCCAGTCAATGTCTTTCTTGAGCCGAAGGACATTCCAAAGGTGCTTGCTCATGGTGTACCAGGACAGGTGAACATACGTCTTTTTCACGAGTTTCAACCTCCATAATTTATGTCGTTTTCTCCAAGTTCAATCTTTTTAGAAAGCAAACAGGCGGTGTCTCTAGAGTCTTCTGTTACTAAGACAGTTAAAATTTGTCCATTAAGATTCATGTTTACAATTACTCGCATGATTTGTAGTAGAAACTTCAAATGTTAACTTATGACTTTTGAGATTCGTTTTATGATATTATAGTTCAGGTAATGATGTAGTTTCTGATAGTACTTTGTTGACAATTGTTTTATTTTTGATATAGGCTTCATTCTTCATTGCATATGTCGTTACATCTGGATGGACCAGTCTATTATCAGAGCTCTTGCGGCTGATGCCTCTCATCTGCAGTTTCTTTAGATGGCCATGTTCAGAAAAAAATGAGGGCTCTGAGGGGCCTTCAATTCCTTACCACGAAGAGATTCCAAGGATTCTCTACTTTGGACTTCTTGGTATCACATACTTCTTCCTTGCTCCATTGATTCTGCCATTCATCCTGGTTTACTATTGTTTGGGATACATCATCTACCGCCACCAGGTAACTGGAATGTCATTTTAAAACCCTTTGTTCTGTTAGATGCAAGTAAAATGCCCAACAGTGCTTTATTTCGAAAGATCTTAGATGCAATTTCTTGATGATGCTATCCGCTTAGAGTGTAGCAAAACATCTCAACAGTCTTAATTATTTATGGTGGTGTATAGCCTAAACAATTTTACTCTTTAAATGTTAGATATACATATATATATATAATGTTCAATAGTGCTTCATTTCAAAAGAATTTAGTTGCAGTTTCTTGATGGGGCTATCTACATGGAGTATAGCAAAGTTTCCCAATGGTCGTAATTATTTATAGTTGTGTATAGCCTAAACAATTGTCTTTTTTATATTATATTATATATATATATATGTATATATTGAAACTTACCTAAGGTCTACCAATAGAAGGCAAAATGCAACAACAGATTCGTAGAACATGAACATTTATCACTTTGATTGTTTGAACGTAATTTCTTGTTCAAGTAAACTGAAAGGGTTACTACTCTCTCTGTCTCTTCCTCCTTCCCTCTCTTTCTTTTCTTCTGGGGAAGAGGTGAAGGGAAGAGAAACTAAACAAAGGACTCAAAAGATCTTTTTCTTTTGAAAGTACAAATATATGCGATTGCATGTATTCTCCCTTATAATAAAGTACTTGAGTATTTCATGTTTGAACGATATGTATAGTCAAATATTAATTTTATCTAAAATGATCCCTCCCTTCCCTCAAAACTCACATACTCACGTGCCCTAGCTTTTGTAGTACCATTTCCTGGCTTGAGAACTTGTAATTTTACTTCATGTCCACAATTTGAATTCATGTTATTTTAATGAATATTTTCATTTAATGTTGCGATATTTGCTTTAAAGGTAAGATCAAGTGGACTGGTCCTACTGGTACTCTTTTATTGAGTTCTTTTAGTTTGGGAATATTACTTTCTTAGCAGAAGAGTTAAGTTTCTTCTTCTTCTTTTTAATTTTTCGTAGATCATGAAATTTGTTGGTTGACAATTTAACATCACTTTTGCTTGTAAAATTAAAATTGCTTTCTTAGTTAATTTAAAGTGAAAGTTTCAGATGTTGTTAAGTAATCAGCAGTGCTGTTAAGTGATTTGTGAATATAGAAACATTTGAAGTTAGGTTCTTACTGTTGTTTTTGGCTTAATTAGCAATCCCACATCTAAGGAATACAAAATGGTGGGATGTTTGGTTGACTATAAATAAGTCCTTTAGCTAATTGATTTTGTACCCCAAAAATAAACAAGAATTGTAAAAGATCCATACATTTGTATTATTCTTGTTTTCTCCCCATATGTTTCTGGGTTTTTGGATCTTACCCAGATTTTGTAATATTTTGCTTTGGAGCTAGTGGAAGTTTTCAGCAGCGCCCGTGGACGTAGGTTTTATACCGAACCACGTAAATTCTGGTGTGTTCTTTCCTTTTTCGCTTTGCATTTATTTTTCTGCTTTTCTGCTTTATTAGTATTTGTTATTTATATTTAATAGCTAGCATTAGTAGTTGTGTATTTGTTTAATTTCCGCTGCGCACAACAAGTGGTATCAGAGCCCTAGGTTTCGATTGATCTAGAAAATTGTCTAGGGCATTAGCTAGCTATTAAATATTTGTTTGTAAAGCTTCGGTGTTATTTTGGAATAGTTACAATTTAGGGAAGCTCTGTCAAAAAGACTATAATTGTCTAAGGAGACTGGATTTTAAGTGGGACCGTTTGTGACCCCTCCAGCCTTTCCTGGGAGCTAACCTTTTGAGTACTATTCATTTGATCACCAAGCTATTGGCATAAAATTGTCTAGGGCATTAGATAGCTATTTGTTTGTAAAGCTTCGGTGTTATTTTGGAATAGCCACAATTTAGGGAAGCTCTGTCAAAAAGACTATAATAGTCTAAGGAGACTGGATTTTAAGTGGGACCGTTTGTGACCCCTCCAGCCTTTCCTGGGAGCTAACCTTTTGAGTACTATTCATTTGATCACCAAGCTATTGGTATAAAACTTTTGTTGTAAAGCAGAAATGGCATCATCTTCACATGTAAAAATTGAAGTAGAGAAATTTGATGGTCGAAATAATTTTGGCCTATGGCAAAGCGAAGTTACGGACGTCTTGTATCAACAAGATTTGGATATTGTTCTGGAAGAAACAAGACCAGAGAATATTGAAGAAAGGGACTGGGAGAGGCAAAATGCGAAGGCATGTGGTTTAATTCGCTCATGTCTCTGTAGAGAGCAGAAGTATCCGTTCATGAAGGAAACCTCTGCTAGTAAATTGTGGAAGGCGCTGGAGAACAAATATATGAAGAAAAGCAATGAGAATCGGCTATATTTGTTGAAGAGGTTGTACCGTCTTCAGTTGAAACCAGGTTTGAATATCAATGACCATATTGATAATTTCAACCGTTTGTTAGCTGATTTGTTGAATTTGGATGAAACGTTCAAAGATGAGCAGAAGGCCATGCTGTTGATAGGATCTCTTCCTGATGAGTTAGATCATTTGTGCATTACACTTATTCATGGGAAAGAAAAATTGTCCTTTGAAGAAGTGTGTGCAGCTTTGCTTAATTATGAAATTCGTAAGAAAGATCAGAAAGAGAACAGAGATGAATCAGCAGAGGCGCTTACAGTTAGGGGAAGAAGTAAGAGTCGAAAACAGGAAAGAAGGGGCAGATCACAGTCAAGAAAAAGACCTGATAAAGATGAATGTGCCTTTTGTCATGAGAAAGGGCATTGGAAGAAAGATTGTCCGAAGCTGCAGAAGAAAGATAAGGGCAAGGGTAAAGCTACTTCCGATGCATATGTAGCCGAACATGAGGAAGAAGATTTTGTGTTGGTTAGTCTATCATCAACATCTGGATCTGGTGAGTGGATTTTAGATTCGGGTTGTACTTATCACATGTGTCCACATAAGGAATGGTTCTTCAACTTCGAAGAGCTAAATGGTGGAATTGTGCTCATGGGTAATGATAACTCATGCAAAACTAAGGGGATAGGTTCAATCCGATTGAAGAATCACGATGGATCGACTAGAGTTTTGACAGAAGTTCGGTATGTTCCAGATTTGAAGAAGAATCTCATATCATTGGGAGCCTTAGAATCTAAAGGCTACACGGTATCTATCAGAGATGGAGTTATGAGAGTGGTATCTGGGGCTTTGGTGGTAATGAAAGGTACAAGAAAGAACAACTTGTACTACTACAATGGTAGTACAGTTACTGAATCAGCAGCAGTAGTATCAGAGAAGGATGTTGATTCAGATATGATCAGGTTATGGCATATGCGTCTGGGACATGCAGGTGAGAAAGCTTTAAGCAGTTTGGTGAATCAAGGCTTGTTGAAAGGAGTAAGAACCTGCAAGTTAGATTTTTGTGAACATTGTGTTCTGGGAAAGCAGACGAGAGTGAAGTTTGCAACTGCAGTTCATGATACTAAAGGTATTTTGGATTATGTTCACTCTGATGTGTGGGGACCCACAAGGACAGCCTCCTTGGGAGGTAAACACTATTTTGTTACATTTGTTGATGACTTTTCCAGGAGAGTTTGGGTATACACAATGAAGAAAAAGGATGATGTACTTGGGATTTTCCTTAATTGGAAAAGGATGATTGAGACTCAGACTGGGAGAAAGATTAAGTACCTCAGAACAGATAATGGAGGTGAATATTGCAGTAAATCTTTTCGAGAGGTCTGTCAAGATGCGGGTATTGTACGTCATTTTACAGTTAGACACACACCACAACAGAATGGGGTGGCAGAACGCATGAACCGAACGTTGCTGGAGAAAGTTCGGTGTATGTTGTCCAATGCTGGGTTGGGCAAGGAGTTTTGGGCTGAGGCAGTGACTTATGCATGTCATCTCATTAATCGCTTACCGTCAACAGCGATCGGTGGTAGAATTCCATTGGAGGTATGGTCTGGAAAACCTGTTACTGATTATGATTCTTTACATGTCTTTGGTTGTTCTGCTTATTATCATGTAAAGGAATCTAAATTGAATCCGAGAGCAAGGAAAGCTATATTTGTGGGGATGTCTTCAGGGGTGAAAGGGTATCGTCTTTTATATCCTAATTCGAAGAAGATAATCTTCAGCAGGGATGTTACTTTTGATGAGTCTTCGATGCTGAAAAAGAAAATAGAAGATATTGTTGAGGGTAATCCGCAACAGGTGGAGTCTACTCGGAAGCAGGTGGAGTTTTTTCAGAAACAGATAGAGTCAACAAATAATCCAGCTAGAATTGTTGATGCAGATGATGACACTCCTATGATCGAGGAGGTTACTGAAGAAGAAGAAGAAGAAGAGGTTCCTACCCAAGAACCTTCGCAGCAACAAGAATCAATTGCAATAAATAGGCCAAGACGTGAGATTCGCAGACCTGCTCGTTTTGCTGATATGGTGGCCTATGCACTTCCAATTGTAGATGATGATGTTCCTTCCACTTACAGAGAAGCAGTCCAATGTTCTGAAGATGATAAGTGGAAGAAAGCTATGGATGAAGAAATGCAGTCTCTTCGGAAGAATGAAACTTAGGAGCTAGCTCAACTACCGAAGAATAAGAAGGCAATTGGGTGCAAATGGGTATTTACTAAGAAAGAGGGATTTCCAAACAAAGAAGATGTTCGCTACAAGGCAAGGTTGGTGGCGAAAGGCTACGCTCAGAAGGAAGGGATTGACTACAATGAGGTATTTTCTCCAGTTGTGAAACACTCTTCCATTAGAATTTTATTGGCCCTTGTAGCTCAATTGGATTTGGAACTAGTTCAAATGGATGTAAAAACTGCATTTTTACATGGTGATTTGGAAGAGGAAATCTATATGACTCAGCCAGATGGATTCAAGGTTGCTGGTAAAGAAAAGTGGGCTTGTAAATTGAATAAATCGCTTTATGGTTTGAAACAGTCTCCGAGACAATGGTATAAGCGATTTGATCAATTTATGATAGGTCAAGAGTACACCAGAAGCAAATTTGATAATTGCGTATACTTTCGAAGGCTACAAGATGGTTCCTTCATCTACTTGCTCTTATATGTTGATGATATGCTGATAGCTTCTAAGAGCAAAGTGGAGATTGAGAAGCTGAAGACTCAGTTGAGTTCAGAGTTTGAAATGAAGGATTTGGGTGAAGCTAAGAAGATTCTCGGTATGGAGATTAGCAGAGATAGAGGAAAAGGCAAGGTTTGTTTGACTCAGAAGCAATATCTGATGAAGGTATTACAGCGTTTTTGTGTATCTGAACAGTCAAAACCTGTAAGTACGCCACTTGCTCCTCATTTCAAGTTAAGTGCATCATTATCTCCGAGTACTGATGAAGAACGAGAGTACATGTCTCGTGTTCCGTATTCTAATGCGGTTGGTAGCCTGATGTATGCTATGGTGTGTACAAGACCTGACATTTCGCAAGCAGTTGGAGTTGTGAGCAGGTATATGCATGATCCTGGTAAAGGACATTGGCAAGCTGTGAAATGGATTCTACGGTACTTGTTAAAAACCGTAGATTTTGGTTTGATATTTCAGAGGGAAGATTCACTTGGTCAGTTTGCAATCGGATATGTTGATTCAGATTATGCTGGTGATTTGGATAAACGACGATCAACTACTGGATATGTATTCACTCTTGCGAGAGCTCCTATAAGTTGGAAGTCTACTTTACAGTCAACAGTTGCTTTGTCTACGACAGAAGCAGAGTATATGGCATTGACAGAGGCTGTGAATGAAGCAATTTGGTTACAAGGATTACTGGTAGAATTGGGAATGGGACAGAAGAATATTACTGTTTATTCGGATAGTCAAAGTGCCATTCATTTAGCAAAGAATCCGGTATTCCATGTTCGCACCAAGCATATTGATGTCCGATATCACTTTGTGCGGGAAATTCTGAGTGAAGGGTCGATTCTCTTACAGAAAATTGGGACTGCTGATAATCCTGCGGATATGATGACCAAAGTGGTGACAGCAATCAAGTTCAACCATTGTTTGGACTTGATCAACATTTTGAAAGTCTAAAAGGCATATATGAAGGCATTGCTGAAGGCTAATACGCCAAGGTGGAGATTTGTTGTTTTTGGCTTAATTAGCAATCCCACATCTAAGGAATACAAAATGGTGGGATGTTTGGTTGACTATAAATAAGTCCTTTAGCTAATTGATTTTGTACCCCAAAAATAAACAAGAATTGTAAAAGATCCATACATTTGTATTATTCTTGTTTTCTCCCCATATGTTTCTGGGTTTTTGGATCTTACCCAGATTTTGTAATATTTTGCTTTGGAGCTAGTGGAAGTTTTCAGCAGCGCCCGTGGACGTAAGTTTTATACCGAACCACGTAAATTCTGGTGTGTTCTTTCCTTTTTCGCTTTGCATTTATTTTTCTGCTTTTCTGCTTTATTAGTATTTGTTATTTATATTTAATAGCTAGCATTAGTAGTTGTGTATTTGTTTAATTTCCGCTGCGCACAACACTTACAGTAAGTGAATATAATTTTTCTGAATCTTGTATGTTTAAATTTCAGCATTGGATTGGATTTGTCTTAGCATTTGAAATATTTTGTGCAGCTATTAAATGTGTACAAGCCCAAGTTTGAAACTGGTGGAAGGTTTTGGCCTATAGTGCACAATTCAATGATCTTTTCCTTGATACTGATGCACATTATTGCAATCGGGATATTCGGGCTGAAGAAACTTCCTTTGGCATCCAGCTTAACTATTCCTCTTCCTGTTCTCACATTTCTTTTTAACCAGTATTGCAGGAAAAGATTTCTACCAATTTTTCAAGAGTATCCTACTGAGGTTTGTTGACACACCAACATTAATACATTATCAATCCATATGATCAACCAAGTCATAAATCTTAGGGCTAATTATTTTTTGCAATTGGTATCGTTTTCCACATATCTAATAATTCCCTTCTAAGATGGCTGAGATTAATGAGAAATTTTACTAAAACAATTTTCAATTATGAACGTGATGATGTTGTCCAAAACTTATATGGTTGTGTAATATTTTAATGCATATAAGATTACCCTACAATTATTGTGTAATATCCGATTTTCCTTTGTCGATGTTGGTTATTTTATATCCTTTTTAGTCTGTAATTTCAAACTATAAGTTCTCATCCTGTGTAGAAACCACCATAGAATATTTGTTCTCTACTATCTGTGTGATGCATTAAACCTTTGTTTTAAATTGCGTAGGCCCTAGTTCTAATACTTAAGAAAATGCAGCAATTCGCTGGTTTCACGTCGTTTCACTGTTCACGCAGTTAGCTTATGGAGCAATATTTATTACAATTACTCTCAATCCTTGTTTTCCAATTTATATTGTAGCTTTATAGAAATTATTATATGCTCTTCTAATACTGAACATTTGTCACTGTGCAGTGCATAGTCAAGAAAGATAATGCAGACCAAAATGATCATCAAATGATGGCAGAGTTCTACAGGAAATTAAAAACTGCGTACCAAGGTCCAGTCCAAGATTCCCAAAGCGAAGATGGGTCAACTTCTCCCCTTCTTCCTGCTGCTGAAATTGGAGTTTAGTCGGTGTATTTTGTTCTTCTTGCGTTTGTTTGTATTGTCAGTTGTGTCCCTATAGAGTTTGCCATGTGGTGCAAACTTTGTTTTTCGGTTGCTTCCATTTAAACTGAGGGATTGTAAAAATTTCTTTCAATTTCCTATAAACTAGTAGCAAAAGTTTGTTATTTGTCAAATTAATGAACCATGCGGCGTTACAGCTAGCTTTATGTTTTTTGTGAGAAATTTTCTGGTTTATTATCTTATTGAACTTGTTATCAAAGATCTGAAATTTGTGATATAGAAATCTTTTGCATCTATCGTTGGAGATGTTGATGGGTTTTACTCTGATCGATACAGTTCAAATTCTCAAAGAATTTGGTGTTATAACTGTAGCACAAATGGGTGGTTCAGCACTTAATACAATTTTGGTAATTGAGGCTGACTAAGGGCAACAGAGTCATTTGAACATCATTTTACTTAAGGGTATTTTGGTAAAAGAAGAATATAGGTTGCAAATAGTTTGTTTGGGAGGTTAAACATGATCTTTTTTAGTGTGCTAAAAACAAAGTTTTTCTTTTGGTTTTTGGGTAGTTTTCAAAAGTTTCCTATTTCTTACCCCTAAAAAAAAAAAAAAAAAACTTATGCACTTCAAAAAATGAAAAAAGAAAAAAGATACTTATGCACTTCAAAAATGAATAAATAAAAACTTATGTTATAACTACGCTTTAGTACTAAATAATAATCCCTTTTCGCATCAATCAGCTTATTTAATTTGATGTTATTTATATTATTATACTTATGAACATCTCTACATTTTAAAACAATAATAATTAATTAAGTTTGGTTGTAATCATGGCTCAAAACAAATAAAGGAAGACTCTTTCATATATGTATGATAGAAGTTTAAGTTGAATCATACATATTTATTATCACATGTAAATAGTTTTCTTCTTTCATTGTAAGAGTAAATATGTTCTAGTATCTTAATATTACAACAATAGATTTTCATAATTTTCTCCCATTTTTATGAAAATAGGCATCTCTTCTGAATAGATTTTCATATCATAATTAGACGTTATTATTAATAAACCCCGTTATACTTCTAACCATTGGCAGTAGCACTTAGTAGATCACTCATTATTTTGTAATAATTTTTTTAAAGAAAATTGATTGTGTCTCTTTCTTTATCTTGGCGATGGAGTTGTCCAAGGGCAATTTTTTTTTTTTTCAAATTAGATCTTCATTTGTAAAAGTAGCTACATGAACCAAATGGAAATGAGTCTATTTTGGGACCACGGTCGTCCTAAGTCTCACCTCTTATTATTATTATTGTAGAGCTTGATAATCCAAACATATTCTACAAATTCCCAACCTCAGAGCCAACCATTTAAAAAGATAAGTCTTATTAACAGGTGAGAAAACATTTATTTTTTTTTTTTTTTTTGGAAAAATTACAGAAACAACCCTGATTTTAGGTGACATTGCACTCTTACAAAAAGATCAGCTAGTTGCACAAGCATTTTTTTATCAGAGTCGACCTGACGATTGACTAACTTTAGACTTAACTAGATAATATGCTAGATATGATATTTGTTGACGTATGAAATTGGTCAACTAAGTTCTTCCAGGCTCAACACTGCATGGACGACACGTATAACATGTAGTATGGAATGAAAGGAGTAAAGACGACAAAGATAGAATGCAAGACAATAAGGTGTTTAAGTGGTTCGGCTTAAGTTTGCCTACGTCCACTGTTTTTTCTCTCAATATCTGGACAGAGTAACAGCCAGTTTTTCACTCAGTGTTTTTCTTTCTTACGTTACAGAGGAGAGCTTCCCCTATTTATAGAAGGAGAAGTGCTACAGCGATGTTCAATGCGTTAAACTAGAATGTTTACAGTAGTTAATGAACCTGGCTTCCATTTAATGCAGCCGGATTACATTAAATATAAGGGACAGGTGGAAGATCTACATGACTAACCCATGCAGATTAGGTGTGATGATCTATAATTTAAACAGTAATCTCTGATAAGTTTAACGTGCAAGGCAAGTTAAGTGATGATCTAGCATGGTAATAGACGAAGTGAGGGCTCCAGGTGAAGTGAGGCGTAAGGTTGGGAGAACTGATCGGCGATCTCAGCCTCTCATAGACAAGCTTGGCTTGATATAGAGCGAACTCAACTTCGCGAGGTGGGCAGCACGGACTTTGTACCACGCTTGGAGGCATACATTGTATGCTCATTTCTTACTTCGCTGAAGTGTCACTTCGCTATGAATGCTTGAGTATACTGCACGCCGCAGACCTTGCGTAGGTCTTGATGGTTTCAAATATGAAATTGGGCCTAAACCAGATGGGCCAATTAGTTGGGCTTTTGCCTACTGAAAATACCCCCAACATAAGCCCCCTAGTTCTCAGAGCGCGTAGCGGACTGGGAACTCCGAGCTGAACTGGCAGAAGTTGAACAGGCGGGAACTATTACACTTGGTATTTCAAATTTGTCTTATCTGACACGTGGCAGTTACCTAGAGAAGATGAAGAGGCGTGTCCAGTGCAACGTGCGCATTGAATGCACGTCTTTCAACTGCTGGCGCCATGATAACCGTTCCTGACATCGCGCGAGACCATCAGATCTAAGGCGGTTACAATATCTAACGGTCGGGGTGCAATGGAGAAACAAATAAAAGCCGCGACTACTCGAATACTTCTTCTTTTTCATTATTCTCAAATAGCGAAACAGCCATTGCCAGAGCGAGAATCTCAATTTTTTCTTCCCCGGTCGTGATTACTGTCCTTGTTCTTCACCGGCGATCAAACTTCATCTTTTCGAGTCATTCAAGCTTTGCATTATTCAAATAAGTTATAACAACTCTTCCTTCTCTTTGATATTGTAGTAAGCATAGTGGTCTAGGTTGCATTTTGAATAAAGTTTGATCTTCGTGTTCTTGCTATTTTGTGTGATTATATGAACATGAAGTAGATAGATGACTGACCTTTAATCCTTGCAAGTGCTATTGGATAGATTGTTTGTTGTATTCTATAGATTTAGGAAATATTTTGTAGAAGCGTAAATGGGCAGTTCGGAGGCCGTGATATAACGGCCAGAGTTTGACTTCGCTCATTAGTCCTTCTAGTGTCTGCGGCCTGTTGCTCATAGGAAAATTCATAGGAGAATTGGCTTTAAAGTTAGAATTTTGATTAGCTTTTAGACTGGGTCTGCGTACTGCGGACTAATTATTCCTTGTCTTGTTATGTAGATGGCTTCAGGTCGCAGACGTCAACATATAGTAAGAGAGGGTGAATCCTCGAGCTCCGAAGAGCAGATAGATCAAGAGCAAGATCCTCAGGAACCGGTTCCACAATTTAAGGAGGGGGCTCCAAGTTTCTTTCCTCCATGGGCTCCTACGCCCTTAGCCCAGACTTCAACTATGGCTGAACGAGCTGCCGAAAAAAGGGCGGCAAGGGAAATGTTCAAGCGCCATCCTTCTAACGTCGCTGCAATAGATTTGATAGGGATAGTGCTTGAATTTCACCTCCCTAGAGGCTATCGTATCTTAGCGCCCTCACCAGAGAGCCATGTAGCTTACCCCCCTGATGTTTTTATAGTTGTTAGCCAGCAGCACTTAGAAGCGGGGTTTAGATTTCCAGTTCCTCCCTATATTATCACCATTCTTAACGAGCTGGGCTTAGCCCCCTTTCAACTAACCACAAACACATATAACTAGATAACTTCGTTAGCTATCTTATTTAGAAAGAATGGCTTCCCTTTTCCTAGCCCAAATATAATTAGGCACCTACTTACCTTTAAAGGGACTAGTGCAGGACAGCCAAGAGACGGGTACTATTACTCTTCACCTCGTCGAACCCGTCATAAGGATATTTTGCCCAAAGGACAAACAAAGGGAAAATCTAATGTGGGAGACTATAAAACACATTGGTTTTATATTTCGTGCCCTTCGCTTGTCACTTTACAACATTTTACCTTCCGAGCTGAGTCAGGTACCCTGTATTGCATAATGCTGTTAAGGGTATGATATTGGGCTAGGATGTTCTAACTAATCTTTTGTTTTCCCATGCTTTGCAGACTTAAAGGCCAGAAGAGTCGACCTGACGTCGGAAGAAAAGGCTCAGTTAGACATCCTCTTGACAAGAAGATTAGAAGAGGATGATGTCAAACTGACAACCGAGCTGCT
This sequence comes from Dimocarpus longan, assembly GCA_022984855.1. Lineage (NCBI taxonomy): Eukaryota > Viridiplantae > Streptophyta > Magnoliopsida > Sapindales > Sapindaceae > Dimocarpus > Dimocarpus longan. Next base: position 6,092,563 of record CM041026.1, read on the forward strand.
CCAAGAATTTGACCTCGCTCCGTCTTCTAAGAGTCCCATTATCAAGAGTAAACACGCAAGGACTTAAGAAATTGACAATATAGAATCAATTTTTGCTGCTGAGGACATCAGTGAAAGTACCAGCACTCTTGAAGGACTGAGTTTGCCCAGCGAAGTGGAGGTGCAGGTCATTTCTGAAGAGACAGCGGAGATGACCAAGCCGAGGGGTAAATTGAATTTACTGCCGCTTCCTAAGAGGAAAGCCAAACCTGGGATCTCAACAGCTACCACTTCTGCAGTCCCTGGTTCTTCTTTAGCAGTGTCAATGAAAGTGTCAGATCTGAGCACAGCGGAGTCACCTGCCATAATTGCTTCGGAGGGACCTCTAGTCCCTATTGTGCAAGAAATAAGTGCGGAAGCCCGACCTCCGAGCTCCCAAGATACAATCCAACCTCCGAGCTCCCAAGTTCCAAAGGACACAACTGCTACCAAGGGCAAAAAGGTGGGTGCCAAAAGAAAAGAGACTAGGGAGGCCAGCAAACTTCCTCTTGTGAAGAGGACACAAAAAGAAAAGGGCAAGCAGGTTGCTGATCAGCCTCCCAAGTCAAGGCCAAAAGTCCCTGTGGGATTGGCACCTAATGAATTCCCTGGGAGTGCCTATCTGGACTCCGCGTGCGAACAAGCACCTTCTCTGGTGGGCTTAGCAGCGCAAAAGCTTGAGGAAGAAGAATTTGTTGGCACGAGGCTGCTTTCATGGGGACTTCGCCAGTCGATCAGGGTAAGATGTAAGACGAATACACCTTTTATGCATGTCAATTTCTGATCATATATATATCTTTCGCAGACTACTATGGCGCTCATGAAGGCTGTAGACGAGGAGGCTTATGTGGAGGAGAAGTACGTCGAACTCAAGGCCAATAATAAGAAGTTGAAAGATGCCTCCAAGAAGAAGGATAAGGAGCTTACAAAGGCTCAGGAGGCTGTAAAAAAGGCTGAACAGACAGCGAAGTCGTCTCAAGAGGCGGCAACTAAGGCTGAGCAAGCAACACATAAGGCCCAGGATATGACAGCGAAGGCGAACGACAAAGCTGCAGCGCTCCAATCTAAGTTGGATGTTGCTGACGCCGCTAAGCGTGCTCTTGAGGTCGCTCAAGCGAGAGAGAAAGAGCTTCATGAAATATCATCCTCCAAATTGTACTCCCAGCTCAAAAATACTCAAGATACATTAGGAGAACGGGAGAAAGAAGTGGAAACTGCTTCTCAGGAGATAATCAGACTGAAAGAGCAGCTCACCGCAGCAGAGACCCGCATAGAGGAGATTAGGATGGAGACGGAGACGAGAATATTGTATACTCTATGGAATACCTATCCTAATCTTGACTACTCCATATTTGGCGAAGGCGGAGTCAGGGAAGTTCAACAGTTCGCTGAGGATGTTGCGGAAGAACAGGCTGAAGCACAAGATCAGGCTCGAGAGACGTTGCCAGTGGGGAATGTTCAAAGTTCTCCTGCTGAGGGCGCAGGGGATTAGGCACCCTCCTCATCAGCTCCTCAGGACCCTGTAACATGATTTGATTGTCTTCTATATGCATTTAACCGTGTTTGAGTTTTTTGTAATTGGACCAATGTTATTTTATTGACCTCGTCTGTGAGGAAACTATTTATGTAATGCACATTCTTTCAACTGAATTTGACTCCTACTTTTTTATGCCAAATTAATTGTTAGAATAGTAAAGAGAGAAGAAATAGTAGTTTCTATATCTCTTACACATTACTTGCCTCATTTAAAAGAGACTCATAATAAAAGAATGAATGTCATTAGCACACTGGACCAATAGGAGGGTAATAATGTAAGTAAGTTATGAACTTACTTGAAAGCTTAAGTATTGATACCATCATCACAGCTTAAAGATTGATTATGATAACTACTTACTCGTTGTGTCAACAAAGATTGACAAACTCAATGGAAGTAAGCAAAGTGAGCACGCGTGGCCTATCAACAAAGGTTGACGATGTGAGCACACGCGGCCTGCCAATGAAAATAGGTAAAGTGAACACGCGTGGCCTATCAACAAAGGTTGACGATGTGAGCACGCGTGACTTATCAACAAAGGTTGACGATGTGAGCACACGCGGCCTGCCAATGAAAGTAGGCAAAGTGAGCACGCGTGGCCTATCAACAAAGGTTGACGATGTGAGCACACGCGGCCTGCCAATGGAAGATTGAATCTTCTAACCATAAGGTAGGTGTGGGGTCGGTTAATCTTCCGATATTATGCCCCTTACCCTTATGGTTTATTTATAGTTAGCAATCAAAAGTATATCATCCCTAGCGCCATCTTTCAGGAATTGTTATGAGCAAACTAACTGTTAAAGACAATTACAAACGAAGTGAGTAGACAATGTATACGGATGCTTTTTATTTACTTGTGAAAATATTGCTATGTACAATAAGGTATAAGAAGCTATTAGAAATATGGTTGGAGATGTTCAGAGTTCAAAGCTCGAGATAAGACATCTCCTTCTATAGTCATCAAATGGTAGGCTCCATTCTCCAGACTTTCTTGGATAATACAAGGTCCTTCCCAGTTCGGACCTAGTGACCCATCACTTCGCTGACGAGCTCCCAATAAAACGAGGCGAAGTACGAGGTCACTGGGGTTATACTTCCGAACTTGAACCTTTTAATTGTAGTATCTGGCCACCTTTTGACGATAAATAGCAGTTTTCATATTGGCAGTCTCCCTTAGTTCTTCAAGAAGGTCCAGGTTCGTAGCGATGAGGTGATCATTATCCATTGGGGCAAAGTTAGCTCGTCGATGACTAGCAACGTCGAGCTCAGCAGGGATCATGGCTTCAGAACCATAAACTAGAGAAAAAGGAGTTTCTCCTGTAGTACTACGGGCTGTTGTTCTGTAGGCCCATAATACTTGCTGCAATTCGTCCACCCATGCTCCTTTCCAGACCTCTAACTTGGTCTTCAGTATTTGCTTGATTACCTTGTTCACAACTTCTACTTGACCATTTGCTTGAGGATGATCAACTGCGGAGAAGCTTTTCTTGATGTCGAGACCGTTGCAGAAGCTAATGAATCTCTCGCTGCTGAATTGAGTACCATTATCGGTCACCAATTGTTGAGGAATGCCAAACCTGCAAATAATATTATTCCAGACGAATTGTTCTACATTTGCAGTGGAAATTTGAGATAGTTCCTTTGCCTCAACCCACTTGGCATGTTTACAGTTACCTCGTCCTACAGGAAATGGCCCTATCAAATCTATACCCCAGATTGCAAAAGGTCATGGACTGATCATTTGATGTAGGTAGGCAGGCGGAGCTCGCAGGATTTTGGTAAATCTTTGACAAACATCACATTTTTTTACCAAAACGAGTGCGTCCTGTTTCATGGTGGGCCAATAATATCCCTGTCTCAGGGCTTTTTGGGCCAAGGAGATTCCCCAAGCATGATTTCCATAATGACCTGCATGAATTTTAGTTAAAAGGCTAGTACAGTCTGGTTCATCGACACACCTCAATAAGGGAGTGGAGACTCCCTTCTTGTAGAGCACGTCGTTGCAGAGACAATATCTGACAGCTCACGTACGTAGACGGCGTGCTTCTAATTTATCACTGGGCAGTTTTCCTTCTTGTAAATAGGTGATCAGCGGACTCATCCAGGAATCAACTACCACTGTCATGATCAAGACTTCGTCGTGAGATTCAGTGCTGGGTTTGGGCAAGTACTCTATTGGTATTTCTCCAAAAAAAATTAACATCTTGAGCAGCTGCTAAACGGGCTAGGGCATCAGCATATGAATTCTGAGCTCGCGGGATCTGGTTTATTTCGTATTTATGAAACCGCCTCAATAAATCTTGCACCTTCTGCAAATAAACCACCATTTTTGTTCCCCGAGCTTAATACTCCCCTAGTATTTGACATACCACCAATTGAGAATCACTAAAGATTCTAAGCTATTCAACAGATAATTCTTTTGCCAAGCGAAGTCCCGCCAATAGAACTTCATATTCGGCTTCGTTGTTGGTGGCTTTGAACCCAAATCGGAGAACGTATAGGATTTTCTGTCCTTCTGGGCTAACTAATAGCATACCAGCTCCAGCTTTTTGGTCATTGGAGAAACCATCAACATATAACTCTCAGTAAGAACCTTCCAGGGTCCCAGCTTCCGATTCATCACTAGCCCTAGTAAATTCAACAACGAAGTCAGCTAAAATTTGCCCTTTGATAGCTGACCTCGCTTTGTACTCGATGTCGAACTGAGCCAACTCGATAGCCCATTTGAGGAGACGACCTGAAGTTTTCGGCCTCTGCAGGACTTGTCCTATAGGATACTTGGTGAGGACGGCGATCGTATGTGCCTGAAAATAAGGACACAGCTTTCTGAATGCCACCACCAGACAGTAAGCAAGCTTTTCCATGGGAGTATACCTTGTCTCAACATCAACTAGTTTCTTGCTGATGTAGTATACTGGGTGTTGAACACTTTCTTCTTCTTGTACTAGAGCTGCACTTAAGGCATGAGGAGAAATCCCCAAATAGAGTAGCAGGGTTACCCCTTCTTTTGGTTTTGCCAAGAGTGGAGCTCGCCCCAGATATTCTTTCAATTGTTGAAATGCCTCCATATACTCTTCATTCCACTCAAAGGTTTTTGTTTGCTTCAATACGTTGAGGAAGGGAATGCATTTGTTAGTGGCCTTAGAGATAAATCGGTTGAGCGCAGCAACCTGGCCGTTAAGGCTTTGTACTTCCTTTTCATTGGCTGGAGGCTTCATGTCTAACAGGGCTTGTATTTTCTCGGGATTGGCTTCAATGCCCCTATGATTCACTAGGAACCCAAGAAATTTACCAGAAGCTACTCCAAATGCACATTTCAAAGGATTAAGTTTCATCCTGTATGTCCTCAGCACCTGGAACGTTTGCTTCAGATCGCGGACATGATCATTGGCTTGAGTGGATTTCACTAGCATGTCATTAACATAAACTTCCATACTCTTCCCTATGAGATCTGCAAACATCATATTTATTAACCTCTGGTAAGTTGCCCCTGCATTTTTCAGTCTGAAGGGTATGACCTTGTAGCAAAACAGGCCACGGTCAGTAACAAACGAGGTGTGCTCCTCGTCTGCAGGATTCATAGGAATCTGATTATAGCCGGAGTATGCGTCCATAAAACTGAGGAGTTCATGACCAGCAGTAGCATCGACGAGCTGATCAATCCTGGGTAAGGGAAAGCTGTCTTTTGGGCAAGCTTTATTGAGATTGGTGAAGCCTATATAAGTTCTCCATTTGCCATTCTTCTTCTTCACTAGTACAGGATTGGCAACCCAGGATGGATAATGAGCAATTCTGATGTATTAGCCAAGAGTTTCTCCACTTCATCCTTTAATGTTTCATATCTCTCCTGCGTCATCGGTCTCCTCTTTTGACGGACTGGTCTACAATGGGGAGTGATATTTAGCTTGTGAGACATCATCTCTAGGCTGATCCCCACCATGTCCTCATGATTCCAAGCGAAGACGTCAAGGTTAGCTTTCAAAAAAGTAACGAGCTCAACCTTCACTTCGGGGACTAATCTGGTTCCCAACTTTAAACATCACTCAGGATCAGACTCACTGACTGGTACATCCTCTAATTCTTCCACAGGACCTGTGGCCTTATCAACATCGACTTCGTGAGGATCCAGGTCATAGGTTACTCCGATTTCTGTTATTACGCACGTTTCACCACCAGACACCACATTGATCTTTATAACTTCCTGGGTGCCTAACTTTACAGCTTTTTCATAGCACTGACGAGCTACGCGCTGCTCACCTCATATGCATCCAACACCATTAGGAGTAGGAAACTTCACAGTAAGGGTTCTGGTGGATGTGACCATGTCCAGATCGTTCATGGTAGGTCGCCCAAGTACCATATTGTAAGCAGAGGATGAGTTGATGATCAGGAAATCAGCAAGCACAGTAGACTGACATTTGACATTGCCCAGGGTTAAAGGTAGCTTGATCTGCCCCATGGGAATAACTGCATCTCCAGTAAATTCATACAAAGGCTCCGGAGAGGGCTGAAGTTGTTCATCTCCAATTCCCATCTGGTCATAGCACCCTCTATACATCACATTCACAGAACTTCCGGTGTCAATCATTATGCGCCTGACCTCAACATTTCCAACCCGAGCTCGGATTACCAAGGCATCATTATGAGGCCAGCAGATATCCTTGGCATCATCCTCTGTAAACACAATTTCTGCTGGGGCTGTTTTAGCTCGTTTGGAAGATCTTTCCACTTCTCTTGAACATGCAACTTGTACATGGTTGGCTTCACGCACATAGTGCTGGTGAGATCTATTAGAAGTATCTGCAATGTGAGGCCCCCCATGGATAGTGAAAATAGTTCTTACTTCCTGACTCTGTTCTTGCTCAGCATTTTGTCTGCCAGGTTTGAGTGGAGAACGCTGCTAAGACCGCGGATTCGGAGGTCGTTGACCCGCAGGTCGCACTACATAATCATGAAGATGCCCATTCCTGATTATTTCTTCAATGGCATCTTTCAGTGCCCGGCACTCCGAAGTAAAATGCCCTGCCTCATTGTGATAGGCACAATACTTATTTTTATTTCTAAATCGGTTGGGCACATTGGTGGGAGCAGGTTTTTCAAAATTCTCTCTGTCCCGTTCAGCAGCAAAGATTCTGCCCGCGGAGTCAGATAGGAGGGCATAATGTTCATATCGTCTCGTCTGAGGAGGATGCTCAGGTCTCCCATTCGATCTGCACCTTGAGTCGCTCCGCGCCTTCTTTGCAACCTGATGGGTACTTTTCTGTTCATCACGGTTGTTTCTCTCATTACCTCTCTTCTTATTCTGTTGGTTGGAACTGCTAGCTTTATCCCTCTGATCAATTGATTTCTTAGATCCAAAGGCTTCTTCCCAACGTGTCTCCTTTTCAGCTTGTTCATAAAACTCACCCAAAGTCTTCACAGGAGATTTGTAGATGTTTTCATACAATTTCCCATCTTTTCGCAAACCTGATGAAATGGCGTTCAAAATACCTTCCTCAGTTGGACTATCAACTTTATTAACTTCGTGTCTGAATCTGTCAATATAATCCTTCAACGATTCCTCACGGCGTTAGAAAATGGTGGCTAGATGACAAGATGGCATAAGTTGCCTCCTCAACGCCTTGTATTGATTCAAGAACTACTGCTGACACTCCTCCCAACTGCTAATATTGCGATGTGGGAGGTTCTTGAACCATAACCAAGGGAGGTTCCCAAATGTTGTAGGGAAGACGCGATATTTTATCAGCGAACTGGTGGTTTGTAAATCCATTCTGACATTGAAGGCATCAAGATGTTCATGGGGATCAGAATCGCCATTGTACTGAGGGATGCTGGGAATTTTAAACCTAGGAGGAATAGGCTCTGTTTCAATTTCAACAGAAAACGGAGTCCGTTCTCCCGCTAGGATTCTTTGCTCGGGCATCTCCGGCCTAGCCTCTAATTGTTGCATCCTTTGAAGAAGATGTTGGATAACTGCTCCTTGTACTGAAGGTTGCCTAGCGGGAGATCGCCTATCCAGCCGACTTTCCCTGTTGGGAGGATATTGGTCAAGCTCTCCATAACTCCTACTTCTATGCTCAGGAGAATGACGATCAGGCTCCTGTCTTCGATGTGATCGATGTAGAGCTTTTCTGTGAGAGCCTTGGTGATGACGTTCATTCTCACTTCTCCGAGGTGACGTCCGAACATCTCCATGACTCACTTCGACTCTCCGGTGCCCACCATGGTCTACTCTTACTCGTAAGTCTGAAGGCTGGGCTTCATTATCATTCTCACGAGCTCACCGAATCCGAGCTGCTGAACGTACATTTGAAGAAAAGTTTGACCTCTGAAATGGTGGCACCTCCCTAGCTCCCTTTCTTCTTTAGACTACGGGGACGTCGTCCGGCCTGTGAAGACCCTGAGCTTGAGCCTCAGTCAATGCTTTCACAGTTGTAGCTAACTGCTGAACAGTACCTTCCAACCTTTCCTGACGTTGTAAAATTTGTATCGAATTGTCCCCATGAGCTGTTCTGTCCACATGAACGTGAGAAGGACCTGCACCCAGAGTTACTGGTACGTCACCCTATCTGTGGGTCGACCCTTCTATTCTTTCAACGACCACATCTGAACTTCTGGTAATTCTACCATTTGCCATGTTTTGAATGAAGAAACGATGCAGATGAGCCCCTCCTTCTAGCGCCAAAATGTTGACGTATGAAATTGGTCAACTAAGTTTTTCCAGACTCAACACTGCATGGACGACACGTATAGCATGTAGTATGGAATGAAATGAGTAAAGACGACAAAGATAGAATGCAAGACAGTAAGGTGTTTAAGTGGTTCGGCTTAAGTTTGCCTACGTCCACTGTTTGTTCTCTCAATATCTAGACAGAGTAACAGTTAGTTTTTCATTTAGTGTTTTTCTCTCTTATGTTACAGAGGAGAGCTTCCCCTATTTATAGAAGGAAAAGTGCTATAGCGATGTTCAATGTATTAAACTAGAATGATTACAGTAGTTAATGAACCTGACTTTCATTTAATGCAGCCGGATTATATTAAATGTAAGGGACAAGTGGAAGATCTACATGACTAACCCATGCAGATTAGGTGTGATAATCTGTAATTTAAACAGTAATCTCTGACAAGCTTGACGTACAAGACAAGTTAAGTGATGATCTGGCATGGTAATGGGCGAAGTGAGGGCTCTAAGTGGGCTGAGGCGTAAGGTTGGGAGAACTGATCGGCGATCTCAGCCTCTCATAGACAAGCTTGGCTTGATATGGAGCGAACTCAACTTCGCGAGGTGGGCAGCACGGACTTCGTACCACGCTTGGAGGCATACACTGTATGCTCATTTCTTACTTCGCTGGAGTGTCACTTCGCTATGAATGCTTGAGTATACTGCACACCGCAGACCTTGCGTAGGTATTGATGGTTTCAAATATGAAATTGGGCCTAAACCAGATGGGCCAATTAGTTGGGCTTTTGCCTACTGAAAATACCCCCAACAATATTTCTGTCCATCATCTTTTCAAAATAACTAGGATGAAGAAAACCGTCTTCCAAATTAATAATGGGTTATATGAGTGGCTAGTTGTTCCCTTTTAGAATACGATACACCTATAACCATAAGAGAGACCGTTAAGTATTTCAACCTTTCCTTTGTCAATTTTTGGTTGTGTGCTTTGATGAATTATTGACTACAGTACAAATGTGAAGGAGCATCTCCCTCATATCCAACCAGCAATGAGTTATCCAAAGCCTGCTTTATTACAAAATATTGTGTGATTTTTGGTGTATTTTTAATTATACTTTCTATCATTTTAGATATCTCTTTGAGTTCTTTCTTTCTGTCATCTGCACTTACCAACCCATCTTTATCTACTTGAGTTACTATAATCTCATCCAAAATCTTAAAACCTTTTAATCTACATATTAGCAAATTAAAGCTGCAAGTATAAAGTAAGGTACCCTAATTTGATGACTGTGTGGTATGTATCCATGAACATACATGAACAAACGGCTCCCAGAATCTAACATTTTGAAATTAAATTCTAACGTAGAGCAACCAAAATGCCCAACTATATGCAACAAAAAGCTCATTTTATGGATTTAGGAAATAAATCTGTAAAAAATGGCTTCAATTGCTATAAACAGTTCTCAGTTTTGAAATGACATGATATTAATTTTTCTTATGGGGACTGCATTTTATATAACTCAAAAAAAAAAAAAAAAAAGGAGAAGGGGGGCTGGGGTGTGGCTTGTGGGGGTGGTAAGGGAAAGAATAAGAATAAACAATAACCTCAGCCTCCAAATATGTTTCAAATCTGTAGAAGACAACAAACTCTCATAACGATAAATACCATCCGATGCAATCTTGAAATTATATCAGCCATCATTGTGACTGCCAAACACTTGCATATCAAATTCTTTAAATATACAAATTGTGATACAGAAAATAGTAATATATTTGAAAATGTCAAATTTTATCTTTGTTTATAATAAATAAATAAATAAAAATTAAAAGAAAAACAGATCTACAGTTAATTACACACTCCATGTAAGGCAGAGGCACTTTTCATTTTCCTCATCTTTCTCCTTATAAATTTCCAACTCTTTCGCCTAAAAGGATTACTAAACACAGGGCAAAAATAAAAAGCTGCACATAAATGCCAAGTCACAATTTTGCTTTTGATTAAAATGAAACTACATGCATACATAAGGCTCAACCAATTTATAAGTTATTACCATTTTCTGGTAGCACTGCCAAACGAACATCTCCACGATACTAACTTCACCCTCCACCACCATTTCTAGTGGCAGAGGTCAATGATTAACAACTGATCCATCACCAAATTTCATTCACAGATCTAAATTCTAAGTTGAGAGCTGAATATTCCATTACAGAAATCACACAAGAAGACACCCAAAATAGAAAAGGAAAATGTGTCCTTCATTTCCCCACTTGCTAGGACAGAATCCAGCATCGGAATCGCTTCTTTATTAGTTGATTAGACAACTCAGAAGCAACTCAGGCCGACATGGATCATGTCAACCAGCTACCCTAATTCCGGGAACAAAGTTTAATAGCGGTCCAGTTGAAAAAGAAAGAAACGACACTACTCTAGGTTAAGGGAGCACAAGCACAATACAGAGTATGTCACAGATTGCTACCCCCATATATCAATTATGCCAACCAAAAAAAAAAAAAAAATCTGAGATGTCCATAGTGACCACATGTTAATTTTCAGCGAAGATTATTGATATTGTACCCGTTAATGCAATCTATCGAAGCTGTAACATGCTCCCGAAGATGACGAAAACAATGTAGTCCAGAAAGCTCATCTGCATCCTATCAAACACAGAAAAAACAGTAAGCAAATGCAAACAACACGTAAACAACATTAAAGCACAATTTCATCAATGGGACAAAAACATACCAACAAATGCTGCAAGTCATCCGTCACATCCAAAGCACCAGCACAATCCGCGGACGCAACAAGCTGTGTAACAAACAGAAACATAAAAACCAACTCATTTTCCAACATCAATTCGAATATTGTTTGCAATTCTAATAAAACGAATTCGAATATCCACGACCAAAAGATTAAAAAGAAAGCGAATTTACCAACTTAAGAGCAGATAAAGCCTGGTTGACATTCAAAAGAAGCCTCAATTTGTCTTGCAGAGCCAACAAGTTAGTCCGAATAGCATTCAAATCCTGAATCCGCCTGGCGGAGTCAACCAAATCGGCGTCCAGGAGGCGAATAGTCTCCTTAAGGCGGCGTATACGACTGCAACCCTCGACGATCTTTAGATTCAAGTCCTGCAATTGGCCCTGGGCCTCGAAGAAGGAGTTGGAGCGGAGGAAGATCTCATTAACCAAATGCAGCTCCACGACGTCGAGGTACTGCGAGAGCTTCTCCCGGACCAAATTCAGCAGCTTCTCCTTGTCCTCCTCCACGATTTTTATAGGGGTGTTTTGGTCATTACATAAAAGTCAAACGGTCAATTTTTTTAACGGCACTATTTCACCACCGAAGCGTTTTTATATCCGCTCCTCTAGACAATTATTAAAACCTCTCGCAGACACTCAGAGGTTTCCCTTTACGAGTAGGTTTTCTGTTCTTGTTTAGGAAAAGCCTCTCTCACGACTCTCAGCGTTAATGGCGTTGCCGGTGGGGCATATATTTCGACCCACCGATAAACAACTCGTCGGTTACTACCTCTTCAACAAACTTTTCACACGACCATCTCCATTCACTGATGATGAAAAATCTTTGGTGAAAGATTTTGATCTCTACGGTTCTTTGGAGCCGTGGGAGATATGGCAGTTGCATGGAGGACATGAACTGGAAGACGAGCAGTTTCTTTACTTCTTCACCTCGCTCAAAAAGGCTTCTGTTAAGGGTTCAAGAATCTGCAGAAGGGTCGGTTCCGGTGCTTGGGCTGGAGAAGATTCTGGCGAAAAAATCAAAGCCGGCGATGTTGTTGCCTTCAAAAAGCGATTTCGTTACGAGAATAAGCATTCTCCGCATAATGGTGCTTGGATTATGCACGAGTTTGCTATCCATTCAGCACCCATCGTTCTTTGTCGGATCAAGAAGAACCCGAGAGCTGCAGACAACAAGCGAAAGTTGAAAGAGGCTACTGTTAAGCAATCAAAACGCTGCAAGACAGGCTCGAGTGTGATGCAGCAGAGTCAGACGACTTTGCTTGATGCCCGATATAACATGCTTCAATCCCCAATGACAACAGCACAAACTGAATCAGATACGAGTTCGGTTGATGCTGATGATAGTTTCTTGGCGTATATGATGAAGCTTCCACCATTATCATTATTATCTCATGCAGATAGGTACTGGGTTGATGAAGAAGATGTGCTTCAGTCAATAGTGATATCATCAAGACCTGATGGTGGTGATTGGTGCTGCGAGGATGTGATGAAGAATATATCATTGCCTGCCAAAATCACTTACTACGATGTCACCAATTTCTGAAATTTTGGGCTGCCAATTGCTGCCTTGATGCACCTTCACTGCCTCTAATTGAGAGTTGAGCACTGTGATTGATTTGTTTATATATTTTTGATACAGTAGTCAGTATTAGATGTATGGCTCCTTGATTGTCATTATTGTAATGACAAATTTTGTTTCCAATAGATATTAAAGTAAAATTCTCTAATCAATGATAATTTCATTTTGAACCATTCTTGTTTTCTTTTTTCAATTTCTATGTGAAGGGTATATGGTTTGTGAATTCACATTCAACATATTCATAGCATTGCTTGCTTCACTTTTTCTATCTATTTTAACTAGTTGAAAGAGGGTTTTATGCATCATTTAAGGAGTAGTCATTGACATAGATTCTAAATAACTTATCCACGAAGAAAACAATGCACATGAAGAAGCTGTTGACGACCATTTTCATGATGACATCAAATGCTGCGTTTGTCTGTTAGTCTTTCTCTTCTTTATATTCTCTGTTTCTTTTTCATTTTTCAATAAATCTGCATAGCATTAGAAACTTCAATTACACGGAAAAAAAAAATAAAAAAAAATTAGTGTTTTCTACACATCCAGATGATTCATGATCTTGAATTTGTCATTATGATGTAGAACCCCAAGAATGTAGATGAGGGTATGTATGCCATTTTAACTTCATAAGCTGACTTGTTAACATAATTAGAGTATATGAGAGATGATGATGATGATGATGATACAATTAATGGGTGGTGATTGAAGAAAGACCAGAATTTGAAATGAGTGTATACAATTTAGGCTAGTATTTTTGGGTATGGTATTTGCGTTGTCATATCGTAAAATTGACAAATTTTGGTTCATTGCGTTAGTATTGAGACATTACTTGGAAACAAGATTATTGGGTGATATGCAGCTAGTTTTACTGCTTATATAGTAGGTGTACGATAAGGAGTTATAGTTATAGGTAGTGTCTGGCTTTGATATACCGAAAACACCAAACCTTCGACTGGCGTCCTGAGTTTTACATGATGTTGTTGCTCCACCTTGGAGGGAGTCTGCTGGCCTAGATATATTGATTTTTATTAAAATCCTGGATTAATATATGTTGCTAACTAATGATTATATCAAAGATGCCTCTCATTCTTTTTTTTTAATCCCTATATGAGCTCATCGACAATATAATTAAGGTTTCCTTTGTCTTCTTCCTTTATTCAAAGCCTTTTTTAATATACAAATCTAACTCAAGGTTTTGTTGTAATTCGAGTGCTTGAGCTAGCAATCGCCTAGCTATATTAATCAGTTTATGTACACTAGCCAATAACAGAGGCAACAAGAGAAGTTTTGATTTATTTGTAATTTATTATCACTGTCCGAATGAGTCATTTTACTTGAGAATACTTTTGTAATGAATACTTTCAATAAAATATGGGTATAGAAATCAATATTTTGGGTGGCAATAATGACACCCTAAACTAATACAAGCAAGAGACAATAGCAATCTTTATAACAAAGGAGGATCTCCATACACCTATTAACTACATCACATATGGTTGGACCCCTATTATTAGTACGGACAAAAAGATGTATACTCAAATCAAATATTTAGTGTGTAAGAGACTAAAAGTCAAAACAACTTCTAATGATGTTATTTTTTTTTTTAATAAAATGAAGATGTATAAACTTTAATTAATGAACTTAAAAAACATCTTTAATACAATTATTTATTTGAGTTGAATTTTTTATCATATTGAATAGATAGATAGTAAGGTTAGAAAAAGAAAATATTTTTCAATGCAATTATTTAATCAAAATATTATGTTGATGTGGCAAAAAAAAGAATTATGGAGATGAATTTCTCAATTGAGAAATTCTTCTAGTAGTGCTAACATTTTCCAACCAATTAAAAATATAAAAATTTGTCTTATTCTCAATCCTCTTAATTATAAAATATAAAAGGTATGAGAGTGTGTCACATATTTTATAATGATTGGTTAAAAATGGATGCATACTTTGTTTTAAATAATTGCATTGTAGATAATTTACATTGAAGATAAAAATATGCAATTATATATATATATATATATACATTTTGCCAAATTGGATTTATATTCAAAAAAATTGTTGATTTGCCATTAATTGAAACTCAAGAATACATGACAGCATTTGGAGATGCTCTTAGTGATAAAGTTATAATTAAATAATTACATATGTGTATTAACTCGATTAATGGATTGTAATTCTACTAGCAATGCTAGGCGGCTAGAAAATTTGCCCAATATCATATCATCTATTTAGACAAAATATTATGAGTTATTAGTGTAGCATAGCTCATATAACTAAGATAATATCAATTATAAAATAGTTATGTAATAACTTTACTTAAGTTATATTTTTCGTAGTTGAGTTTTAGAGAACATAGGTTAAAAGTGATATTTTTATAATTATATTATAAAATAATTTATAATAACTTTACTTTATGAGCAAATTACATAGCACCTACTTGAGGTTTGATTAATGACAAATGGAAACAACATTTGATTTTTTTTTTTTATTGCAACGACTTCCTCTTATCTAACGGTTTAACTTTTGTTGACCATGAACTTTAACTCTAGCTAGAAGGAGTAATGCAGTCAATTTTACAAAATTTTAATTTTTCCTTAAAATTATATTATATAATGGGATATGTGGATCTCTACCATTCATCTTGATAGTGGAGATTCATTTAAAATAATTTAAATTTTGCTAAAAATGATAAAAATTAATTTTTAAATTTAAAATAATTTTGGAAATCCATTTAAAATAAATATATTTTTGTGATTTAGAAATAATTTAAAATAGAAAAATAAAATTTTCAAGTGTATCTGAATTGTCCATCTTCGAGATGGACGATAATAATCAATTTTGAAAAATATAAAATTAAAAAATGAAAAAAAAAATGAAGATAGTAGTGGAAATTCCAATTTGCTCTCCATCGTCAATCTTTACCATTTTCAATCTTCATTGGTGGAGATCCTCCATCGCTTTGCAATCAGAAGAAATCCATTCTATTTCCTTCAATAACATCCTTTTTCAAACCAACAATACCCAGTCAAACATAAATAATACCTAAAGCAAACATTAACAATACACAAATTAACAAAATTCATCATTCAAATAATCTAGATTAAGAAAAAATGATTTCTGGTTTCCATTTGGAGACTGAAACGTAGTCTTTCACTGGATATGGGTAATGAAAGATATGGGTGATGATTTCTTCTTCTTTCGTTTGCTCTTCTTATTCGTCCACTTCTCTCTTCTTCTCTACTTCGTCCACTTCGTTCACAAATTTAAATAGATACTATTTTTAAATTAATTGTCTAATTTAAAAAAATAACAATTAATTAAGTTCGGTTGTATTTTTTTTAAAAAATTTTAAAAATAGTATCTATTTATCTTTTAAAAGAGGTGTATTATCTATTTTGTTTTTGTTTTAATTAATTTATAAATTTGCGGGGTGATGTGGCAAAATGTGATTGGAACATCTCAAGAAAATTTTAATTCATTTAAAGTTAATTTTGAAAAGTCTATTTTGCCCTTTCATTGTTAAGTGTGAAGTTAGTAATTAATTGATGTTTTTGACTAAAAGTATAATTTCATCTAAAATTAGAGGTGCTTGTGTAACACTCTCTATTTTTATTAATAAAAATGTTGTTATTTATTATATATATGTAATTCCTATACAAAAATTAGACCAAAAAAAAAAAAAAAAAAAAATTTGGAACATTGATATGCCCCTCATACCTAGGCTTTTAAGATCATGGGGAATAGAACCAACTCGAATTGACTTGAGTTGAACTGACCCTAAAATATCAGTTTTTAATTTGACTTCGGATTGGGTTGATTTTAAAGGTGGAAAACCAAATATTTTATGTTTCAGGTTGGTTTTGTGTCTACGAAATTGATCCGACCTATTTAAAAGATTAAAAAAAAAAAAACTATATATACCAAGTAACCAAATATACACAAGTCACCTTAGTCGTCATCGACTCACTCCACTAGTTCTCCTCTCAAGTTCTCATTCTCCTCCTCTTTTCCTCTACTGATTCGCCTCTTTCATTGCCTCCTTTACTCACACGGTCATGCCCATTATCTCTCTACTGTTCGTACCTCAATTACTGTTTTTTCTTTGCAACCATTGTTGATCATCCATGGTTCATTGTTCTATATATTTTTATTTTATTTTATTTTTATTTGTTTTGCTTGTCTCATATGGATTTCGTGATACCAGTTTTGGTGATGAACTGTAATCTTGGTTTTGGTGATGAGCTGGTAATTAGTGTTAGATATTGATTTTTTTTTTTTAAAAAATTTTGGTTTCAATTTGGATTTGATAATGAACTGGTGATATTGATGTAAAACCGATGGAAACTAACTGAATCGAACTAACTCGGTCGATTTAGATCAATTTTCCTTCTTAAATCAAGTCAGGTTGATGTTCGATTTGGAAAACTGGAAATAGCTAGTATCGATTTGGTTTTGTTCAAAACCAAATCGACCCGATCCATTCTCACCCTTAATCATGGGGTTGAGTTGCTTCCTTCTCATCCAAATCCTAAATGATCGCAATAATTTAAACAAAATTTCAAAAATTGGACACATTCACATAATTTTCACCATAAGCTAAACATTTTTTTTTTTTTTTTTACCTTACTAATTAAACAAAACAAGAAAATTAGCTTTATTACATCCCTACTATTACATGTGGTTGTGCGGCCCTTCATTCATACCAGTAGAGGAAATTCAAGTCCCAACAAATATATTTTCAAGCTTCAAGTGGTTAATTTTCTATCCTATTGGAGTATTTATCTTTTGATTATGAGAATAAACATCCAAATAGAGTAAATAGTAATTGATCCCGTGAATTCCAATCAACCTCTGACTTATTCGATTTTAGTTTTAAGAAAAAAGTCCTACTAAATATATTTTATAAACTTTACATGAGATTAGATATTTTTAGCGCATGTGAGCATATTTGTAAATTAAGCAAGTAGAGTGACATTGATGGTTTCGACGGGCCCTTAGCTTTAATTGTTTAACTATTCTTTTGCCCTTCTTAACGTGTAATTGTTCAATTAATTATCGTTGTCCCTCTGTCATCAAAACATTTGGTTTCTATCTAATTAAAGCGCCGCACAGTTGAATCCAAAGGGTAAATCCGACAATTCACACATCATATTCGATGCAATCATCAAAGGGGCTCGACCTAAGTCACCGAGCACTGCTCGCTGAAGCTGCTTCTATTCTTCTCTCTCGATCCAGGTAGGTTCCATTTACATTTCTCTTTGTCTTCTTGTTTACAAATTCGATAACTTTTACAATGAACATATATATATATATATATGCTTTATTTTTTTGCATGTTCCAGTGACATCAAAATCTGTCTTCTGTACTTGCATGCTAGTAGTAATGTGAAATCTGGATTTTTTTTTTTTCTGCTGAGAAAAGTAAGTGGGGTTCTTTTTTTGCTATATATGAAGATGGGTTTATCATGGAATCATGTATTAGTTAGTAGTTTATGAATTATGGATGCATGTGTTTTGAAGAACTTAAAGGAAACTAGTGAGGGTTGATATTAACTTGATTTAGCTCAGAATCTTGTTGTCATTAACCTTTTAAATTGAGGAACACGCATGGTAGTGATAATGCGAAATCTGGAAGTTTTTTGTGATCACTTGTTGAAAACTGTAAGGGAGGTTGCTTTTTTTGTTCTTGTATACGATGACAGGTTTGTCATGAAATCGTGTATTAGTTAGTAGTTTGTGATGATGGATGGAGGGGTACATGTTTGGTGAAGAATTTAAATGAAACAAGTGAGGGCTGGTATGAACTTGTTTTGGCTCACCATTTTGTTGTCTTGAAATTTTTTGATTGAGGTGGTGTCTAGTTTTTTTGTGTGAGAATATAGTTTGGCGAAGAACAGAAGGCTTATGGGATCTCATTTTCAAGTTTTGATACTATATTTAATATTTGTGCGGCAGTTCGTTTTTGAAATCGGTTTGCCTGGTTTTCTTGCTGAAGGGATGATTCTCTCTGCGCTTTTAACTTCAGTTGGAATCAATCTTGGTCTTTGTTTTCTTTTTTTCACGCTGTACTCTATATTGAGGAAACAACCGAGTAATGTCATCGTCTATGCTCCACGCTTAATTGGTAAGAGAAAATCTGAAGGGAGAGTTGATTTTAACTTGGAAAGATTGTTACCGTCAACTGGTTGGGTCAAAAGGGCTTGGGAGACCTCTGAAGAAGAACTCTTGTCAGCATCAGGCTTGGATGCTGTGGTCTTCATGCGCATATTTATCTTAAGGTAATGTGATCTGTTGGTGGTACTTTGTGAACTTGATTATTTTCTGTTCTTGCAGAATTTTAAGTTGCAGCTTGGTTGTCACAAAACATCAACTTCAAGCACCTTGAGTAGAATAGCCATATAAGTTCTTATAGTCTGTGCATTAAATGTAGCTACAATTCTTGCTTCTCCAAGTATCTGTGTTATCACCAAGAAAAGTACAATATCCACTCATAGATCTCCTGTCAACCTTGGAACCAGCCAATCAACATTTGAATAACTTACAATATGTAATTTTTTACCTTTTCCATAGAGAAGGCTCGTTCCAACTGTCTGTTTGAAGTATCTCTAGATTCTACACATTGTTTCCTAATAAACCTTTTGGATTTTGCATATATTGGCTAACTGCTCCAATTGTAAAATTGATATTCAGTCTAGGTATGGTTAAATAAGTCAATTAACCCATAAGACTGCTACCCCTTTCCTTGTCTTGAATATCTGGCTTTTCTTAAATTCAAGAAGTAAATTAGGATCCATAAGAGTATCAGCAGGCTTGGTTCCTAACAATCCTAGAACTTATTTCCTTTGAGATAAAATCAAACCCTTCTGCTGTTGGCCTCCTCAATACCAGGAAAAAACCTTAATTGCCCTTCGTCTGAAAATGCTTCTGTAATTAACTCTTCACGTCAATACCAAAATAATCATTGCCGGTGACAATTATGTCAGTAACTGAAACCACAAGAATAACTGTACTTAATGAGGTATACTTCACAAAAATAGAATGATCAAAATGACAGCGTTTGAAATTCAGGGATGTCAAGACTCCTCACTTCTTTTGCAAACCAGGTCCTTGGAGACTGTTTTAAACCATATATAGCTTTGGGTGATCTCTAACAAACTTCATTCTAGTCATTGTAGAAATACTTGGTTCATTTTGCATGGCTTTTTTTTGGCAAATGTGTTCTAAATTGGAATGGCAGTAGACTAAGCCTTTTTTCGATACTTGTGTCCTTGCTCTCCATATTCATCAGTATGTGATGTTGGACATTCTTATTGTTGATATGCATGCATAGCCACAAGCTTCAGCTGTCTAATATGCTGAGCTTAGGGGTGGGTTTTACCAATTTTTTCTTTTTTTTTTTCTTCCTTTTCTTTACAACATGTAGCTAGTCAAGGTGCAACTTCTGTTTAGCTTTCTTAGCACAATTTGGACATTAGTGTCATCATTAACTTTCTTGTTCCTTGGTTAGTCATTTTTATTTTATTTTGTCTTGTATTATGTCATGCACTATTGCCTCCATTTTGATCTGATTGTCACAAAGTAGATAACTGATCCAATTTATTTATATAATTTTTTTTCCAAATAAAATGCAGTTTGAAGGTGTTTATCTTTGGTGGGATAATTGGTATCTTCTTTCTTCTCCTGGTTAATTTTATGGGGAACCAGCTGAATTATGATTTTTCTGATTTACCGAACAAGTCTTTGGACTCATTCAGTATTTCAAATGTCGACAACGGTTCAAGCAGGTGAATAGAGTTTCATTTTCTTTGTGAAGCTGCATGCCATTGATTGCTAAGAATTGACACAAAATAAAACTTTGTTGCAACAGCTGCAACAAAAAAATTCCCAATTTTGACACATCCTTGCATATGTTTCACCGTTAATAATAATATATCTATACACAATTGAATTTCTGATCTATTGATGCACCTTGTTTTCTAGAAAATGTTTTGCAGTAGTGTGGATTTCTTCCTTTAGTTTATTGCCTCCAAGTAAAAATATGTGAAGAGGTTCTAGAAATTATTGAATAAGACATATTTTATGGTAACTTTTGGTTAATCGTCCCCTCTCTCTCTCTCTCTTATATATATAACATTTTCCTCCTAATTTTTATCAAACAGTGCCAGAAACATTATCAGAATTGAGGAAATCAGTCTAGAATGTGGAGTTTTATTTTATTTTTTGGATTTGTAACATGATCTCACTGCTAATTAAAAACGTTCCTGATCTAGAATTCATATTTTGACATCCCCAGGGAAATAATAAAAGATAGTAAGGAAGTTCTATATTTAGATTGCTCTTATTATTAGCTAATACAGCTTGTATATGCTGTTGCGTGTATATTGTATTTGAGTTCTTTTATAAGTTTCAGTGATTTAAAAAATAAAGGTATAGGCTCCTCATGGTACTGGACTCCAGCACCAAGTGGCACACCCGCCATATTCCCCTCTTTAACCACCGTAAAGATCACTTTTTAAGGTCCTTTTGGATTACATTTTATAGGTTGAATTTGTTACATCAATATAGTACTCAGTTCAATTCCCATTATCAAGGCTGATTTGTGAATTGGGAGTTGTGTTTGAGGTGTGGATTGTAAAGTCTGTTCTTTCCTCGAGCACTGTTCAACTTTAAGAAGATCAATTTGAGTAGTGAGTCTATTATTCTATTACAAAGCAGTTAGGTAAACTTTTTCTGTTCTTTCATTAATCTTTAGGTCACTATAAATTCGAAAACCTTTCTGCAGGTCATGCTTATACTGTTTTTAAATTTGTGATCTGAGTTACTAGTAGATTCTCAAATATAAGTGAATTTTGTCTTGTGCAAACTACATCTCCTAATCTATGGCGTGGAAGCTCTGATCTCTATTTTGGGCTTTCTAAAGGTTATGGGTACACTTTTGTGCTGCCTATGTTTTCACTGGAGTTGTCTGCTATCTTCTTTACTATGTAACTAATAATTTTTGTAAGTTTGCTTAACAAATGCCATCTCACTCTGCCTTGCAGATTTATGATAAAAGCATCTACAGATATCATAACACGATGAATTTATTATCTGCAGGAGTACAGTTACATTTCTTCAAAGAGAGTTTCTTACTTCTATTCATCCAAGCCTCAGCCTCATCAATTCACAATAATAGTCCGTAGTATCCCTGTCTCATTTGGGAGTAGTGTTAGTGACATCGTTGAGAATTTTTTCAAAGAGTATCACCATTCCACTTATCTTTCACACACAGTAGTTCGCCGCACAAACAAAGTTCAAGAACTCATAGTAAGTATGCACTTTACTAAGACCTTTTAGAATTTGATTCCCCCTCTTATTGGTGAAATTTATTTTCTAAACTTAGCTGTTATTTGGAGAATGGATATTGTATCTCATTTGGTGTTTTTCTGTTGCTTACTCATATGTAAATTACTTCTCTTGCAGTGCTAAAAGTTTTAGTGGATTTTTTGTTTCAATTGACATGCCATGTTGGGGAAATCTTGATATAATAATGCCCATAGTTTGAAAGATTATTATTATTTTTTTTAAGTCAATGTTTATGATTTAATTAAGTTTAAACTCTTACTGTATAAGCATTGCACCTATATGTGTGTGTAAAAACCTTTTTAATTGGAATGTTAGTATGTAATCCTCTGAGATTTATTGCTCAAAATTTTGAAATGCCCCTTCAAAACTATATATACATTCTTTCTTTGAGGTGCATTTGTTGCATGAGCATGGCATTTGGGAGATGACTTGTCACATTAATGAATTACTGTTATTCACAAGTTTCTATATAGATATTCCTATCAACATTGAAAATCATTTATTCGTTGTGATTGTGAAATCTTGTTTTGATTAATTAGCAATGTGTGTGTGTGTGTTTTTTCCCTTAATTTATATTGCTTTAACATATTAAATGTTTGACAATTATGGGTTAATTCTGATAGAATGAAGCTAAGAAGCAGTATAGAAGACTGGCCTTCTTAAAATCGAAGAAGCATTCTCAGCAGACATTTAAGTGGGAGGGCTTCTTAGGACTCTTTGGACCCAAAGTTGATCTCTTGGACCACTATGAAAAGAAGTTGGAAGATTTAAAAGATAATGTGAGAATGGAGCAATCTTCATTGGCAGGAAAGGTGTGTGCCTCTGTTGGCACTCTTACGATATGGAGACAAGTTCATACTGAAAGCCTTCATATCACAAATGGTGTTTCCTCCATTTAATCTACTTGAAAATATTTTGGTGAAATTGATTATCCAGCTTTCTGCTGTGCTTTATAAATGTAAATGTTAGAGAAAATGGAATAATTTTGATTTCCTGCTTTTTTTTAATATTGGTTCCATTGCTGGTGTTTCCAAAGAATTCTATTGTATACACAACCTCTATATCACCACATATCGAAATCCTTGTTATATCTATGACATATAATTGTCAGATATATAGTATCGTTTTAACATTCATTCACATGGATTGACTAAAATGGAACAATACAAAATGAAATTGTTGTGAATGCATAGTGTGAATTTTTGTGATTGTTTCACTGTTCACTATTTGCGAGGCTGTTAGCTCTAGGAAAATGTGACCACACATGTATACATCACATATTATCTTTATATTATTTCTTTTATATCAAGAATCTGATGCAGCCTCTGTTTGCTTTATGCCTTTATAAATTTTTAGGAAATACCGGTTGCTTTTGTATCTTTTAAGTCACGCTTAGGTGCTGCAATGGCTCTAAACATCCAACAAGGCATAGATCCCACAAAGTGGGTAATTGAGCGAGCTCCTGATCCCCACGAAGTTTATTGGCGTTTCCTTTCAGCATCATTCATGAAAAGATGGATCTACAATCTGGTGGTGGTTATTGCATGCATCGCTCTTACAATCTTATTCTTTATTCCAGTTGTAATAGTGCAAGGTCTTACTCATCTGGATCAGTTGGAATATTGGTTCCCCTTCTAAAAGGCATACTAAGACTGTAAGTGAAGATTGCTTTACTTTTCTGCCTATTCTTATTATTATTATTTTTTTTTTTTGAGATACCTATAGACCTAAAAGTTTAAGCTAATAGAAAATAACTTAATAATAGTATTTAAGCATTCTAACACACCCCCTTGCAAGACCAATAGGTTTAGCACGTAGTTTGAGCCTAAACACAAAAGCACAACAAATTCAAATAACAAATAATAAATTCAAATATTATCACGTGATTCCTGGGATAAACTGGCTTTGATATCATGTTTGTAACCAATAGATCCAAAAGCTTTAGTTGATAGAAAACCATCCAATAATAATATTTAAGCTCTCTAACTAACCTATTAAAATTTATGCCATTTAAAGTTCATTGTTTAAATATGTTCTTTCAATTCCACTTAAATTATACGTAGGTGTAGAAATTTTGAGTGAAGAATATACTGCTTGTTTAACTTTGGACATGGCTGAGGGTATGAGAAAACTTAGCAAAGGAGTGAAAGTATCTTTTTCTGTTTTAGAAGTTTCAAATTTGTTAGACAATTTTATTTGGCCCTGCAGAACATAATCCTGAATAAATTGGTTATGCAGAGGCTCATTTTATGTATGACTTAATACTAATGTGAGGTATGTTTTGGGCTGCAGGACATTTATTACTCGAGTAATTACAGGATATCTTCCA
This sequence comes from Dimocarpus longan, assembly GCA_022984855.1. Taxonomy (NCBI): domain Eukaryota; kingdom Viridiplantae; phylum Streptophyta; class Magnoliopsida; order Sapindales; family Sapindaceae; genus Dimocarpus; species Dimocarpus longan. Next base: position 6,116,815 of record CM041026.1, read on the forward strand.
AGCCTTATTCTTCTGTTGTTCCTATTTGTTGTGCCGCGCATCATGATATTGTTGTCCTCTATTCAAGGATATATATCTCTCAGCCAGATAGAAAAAAGTGCATGTAATAAAGTCTGGTGGTTTACTGTATGGAATGCTTTCTTAGCAATTGTACTATCAGGAACTGCTCTCTATCCAGTCAATGTCTTTCTTGAGCCGAATGACATTCCAAAGGTGCTTGCTCATGGTGTACCAGGACAGGTGAACATACGTCTTTTTCACGAGTTTCAACCTCCATAATTTATGTCGTTTTCTCCAAGTTCAATCTTTTTAGAAAGCAGACAGGCGGTGTCTCTAGAGTCTTCTGGTACTAACACAGTTAAAATTTGTCCATTAAGATTCATGTTTACAATTACTCGCAAATGTTAACTTCTGACTTTTGAGATTCGTTTAATGATATTATAGTTCAGGTAATGATGTAGTTTCTGTTGGTACTTAGTTGACAATTGTTTTATTTTTGATATAGGCTTCATTCTTCATTGCATATGTCGTTACATCTGGATGGACCAGTCTATTATCAGAGCTCTTGCGGCTGATGCCTCTCATCTGCAGTTTCCGTAGATGGCCATGTTCAGAAATTGATGAGGACTTTGAGGTGCCTTCAATTCCTTACCACAAAGAGATTCCAAGGATTCTCTACTTTGGACTTCTTGGTATCACATACTTCTTCCTTGCTCCATTAATTCTGCCATTCATCGTGGTTTACTATTGTTTGGGATACATCATCTACCGCAACCAGGTAACTGGAATGTCATTTTAAAACCCTTTGTTCTGTTAGATGTAAGTAAAATGCCCAACAGTGCTTTATTTCAAAAGATCTTAGTTGCAATTTCTTGATGATGCTATCCGCTTAGAGTGTAGCAAAACATCTCAACAGTCTTAATTATTTATGGTGGTGTATAGCCTAAACAATTTTACTCTTTAAATGTTAGATATTCATACATATATATATATATATATATATAATGTTCAATAGTGCTTCATTTCAAAGGAATTTAGTTGCAGTTTCTTGATGGGGCTATCTACATGGAGTATAGCAAAGTTTCCCAATAGTCGTAATTATTTATGGTTGTGTATAGCCTAAACAATTGTCTTTTTTATATTATATTATATATATATATATATTGAAACTTACCTAAGGTCTACCAATAGAAGGCAAAATGCAACAACAGATTAGTAGAACATGAACATTTATCACTTTGACTGTTTGAACGTAATTTCTTGTTCAAGTAAACTGAAAGAGTTACTACTCTCTCTGTCTCTTCCTCCTTCCCTCTCTTTCTTTTCTTCTGGGAAAGAGGTGAAGGAAAGAGAAACTAAACAAAGGACTCAAAAGATCTCTCTCTTTTGAAAGTACAAATTTATGCGATTGCATGTATTCCCCCTTAAAATAAAGTACTTGAGTATTTCATGTTTGAACGATATGTATAGTCAAATATTAATTTTATCTAATATGATCCCTCCCTTCCCTCAAAATCACATACTCACGTGCCCTAGCTTTTGTAGTACCATTTCCTGGCTTGAGAACTTGTAATTTTACTTCATGTCCACAATTTAAATTCATGTTATTTTAATGATTATTTTCATTTAATGTTGCGATATTTGCTTTAAAGGTAAGATCAAGTGAACTGGTCCCACTGGTACACTTTTATGGAGTTCTTTTAGTTTGGGAATATTACTTTCTTAGCAGAAGAGTTAAGTTTCTTCTTCTTCTTCTTCTTCTTTTTAATTTTTCGTAGATCATGAAATTTGTTGGTTGACAATTTAACATCGCCTTTGCTTGTAAATTTAAAATTGCTTTCTTAGCTATTTTAAAGTAAAAGTTTCAGATGTTGTTAAGTAATCAGCAGTGCTATTAAGTGACTTGTGAATATAGAACATTTTGAAGTTAGGTTCTTACAGTAAGTGAATATAATTTTTCTAAATCTTGTATGTTTAAATTTCAGCATTGGATTGGATTTGTCTTACCATTTGAAATTTTTTGTGCAGCTATTAAATTTGTATGCGCCCAAGTTTGAAACTAGTGGAAGGTTATGGCCTATAGTGCACAATTCAATGATCTTTTCCTTGATACTAATGCACATTATTGCAATCGGGATATTCGGGTTGTAGAAACTTCCTTTGGCATCCAGCTTAACTATTCCTCTTCCTGTTCTCACATTTCTTTTTAACCAGTATTGCAGGAAAAGATTTCTACCAATTTTTCAAGAGTATCCTACTGAGGTTTGTTGACACACCAACATTAATACATTATCAATCCATATGATCAACCAAGTCATAAAACTTAGGGCTAATTATTTTTTGCAATTGGTATCGTTTTCCACACATCTAATAATTCCCTTCTAAGATGGCTGAGATTAATGAGAAATTTTACTAAGACAATTTTCAATTATGAATGCGATGATGTTGTCCAAAACTTATATGGTTGTGTAATATTTTAATGCATATAAGATTACCCTACATATAAGATCTGAAATTTGTGATATAGAAATCTTTTGCATCTACCGTTGGAGATGTTGATGGGTTTTACTCTGATCGATACAATTCAAATTCTCAAAGAATTTGGTGTTATAACTGTAGCACAAGTGGGTGGTTCAGCACTTAATACAATTTTGGTAATTGAGGCAAACTAAGAGCAACAGAGTCATTTGAACATCATTTTACTTAAGGGTATTTTGGTAAAAGAAGAATAGGGGTTGCAAATAGTTTGTTTGGAAGGTTAAACACGATTTTTTTTAGTGTGCTAAAAACAATTTTTTCTTTTGGTTTTTGGGTAGTTTTCAAAAGTTTCCTATTTCTTATCCCTTAAAAAAAGAAACTTATGCACTTCAAAAAATGAAAAAAGAAAAAAGATACTTATGCACTTCAAAAATAAAAAAATAAAAACTTATGTTATGACTGCGCTTTAGTACTAAATAATAATCCCCTTTTGCATCAATCAGCTTATTTAATTTGATGTTATTTATATTATTATACTTATGAATATCTCTACATTTTAAAACAGTAATAATTAATTAGGTTTGGTTGTAATCATGGCTCAAAATAAATAAAGGATGACTCTTTCATCTATGTATGATAGAAGTTTAAGTTAAATCATACATATTTATTATCACATGTAAATAGTTTTCTTCCTCCTCCATTGTAAGAGTAAATATGTTCTAGTATCTTGATATTACAATAATAGATTTTCATAATTTTCTCCCATTTTTATGAAAATAGGCATCTCTTCTGATATAAATAGATTTTCAGATCGTAATTAGCAGTTATTACTAATAAACCTTGTTATGCTTCTAACCATTGGTAGTAGCACTTAGTAGATGACTCATTATTTTGTAATAATTTTTTTAAAGAAAATTGATTGTGTCCCTTTCTTTGTCTTGGCGATGGAGCTTTGATTTCAACCATACTCGTAATTGTTGAAGGGTAATTTTTTTTTTTTTTTTTTTTTTGCCTATTATATCTTCATTTGTAAAAGTAGTTGCATTGACCAAATGGAAATGAGTCTATTTTGGGACCATGGTTGTCCTAAGTCTCACCTCTTATTATTGTAGAGCTTGATGATCCAAACATATTCTGCAAATTCTCAACCTCAAAGTCAATCATTTAAAAAGATAAATCTTATTAACAGGTGAGAAAACATGTAAAATTTTTTTTTAGGGGAAATTACAGAAAGGATCTGGATTTTAGGTGAAATTGCACTCTTACAATATCAGTTAATTGCACAAACATCTTTTGATCAGAGTTGACCTGGCGATTGACTAACTTTAGACTTAACTAGATAATATGCTAGATATGATATTTATGTCCATCATCTTTTCAAAATAACTGGGATGAAGAAAATCGTCTTCGAAATTAATAATGGGTTATATGAGTGGCTAGTTGTTCCCATTTAGAATACAATACACCTAGAACCATCATAAGAGAGACCGTTAAGTATTTCAACCTTTCCTTTGTCAATTTTTGGTTGTGTGCTTTGATGAATTATTGACTACAGTACAAATATGAAGGAGCATCTCCCTCGTATCCAACCAGCAATGAGTTATCCAAAGCCTGCTTTATTACAAAATATCGTGTGATTTTTGGTGTATTCTAAATTATACTTTCTGTCATTTTAGATATCTCCCTGAGTTCTTTCTTTCTGTCATCTGCATTTACCGGCCCATCTTTATCTACTTGAGCTACTATAATCTCATCCAAAATCTTAAAGCCTTTTAATCTACAGATTAGCGAAGGGAGATCTCCTCAACCAAATGCAGCTCCACGACGTCGAGGTACTGCGAGAGCCTCTCTCGGACCAAATTCAACAGCTTCCCCATGTCCTCCTCCACGATTTATATAGGGATGTTTTGGTCATTACATAAAAGTCAAACGATCAATTTTTTTAACGGCACTATTTCACCACCAAAGCCTATATATATATTCGCTCCTTTAGACGACTTTTTTTTAAACGTTATTTTATCGTTTCGATAGCAAAAACCTCTCGCAGACACTCTCAGGTTTCCCTTTACGAGTAGGTTTTCTGTTCTTGTTTAGGAAAAGGCTCTCTCACGACTCTCAGCGTTAATGGCGTTGCCGGTGGGGCATATATTTCGACCCACCGATAAACAACTCGTTGGTTACTACCTCTTCAACAAACTTTTCACACAACCATCTCCATTCATTGATGATGAAAAATCTTTGGTGAAAGATTTTGATCTCTACGGTTCTTTGGAGCCGTGGGAGATATGGCAGTTGCACGGAGGAGATGAACTGGAAGACGAACAGTTTCTTTACTTCTTCACTTTGCTCAAAAAGTTCAAGAATCTACAGAAGGGTCGGTTCCGGTGCTTGGGCTGGAGAAGATTCTGGCAAAAAAATCAAAGCCGGCGATGTTGTTGCCTTCAAAAAGCGATTTCGTTACGAGAATAAGCATTCTCCGCATAATGGTGCTTGGATTATGCACTAGTTTGCTATCCATTCGGCACCCATCATTCTTTGTCGGATCAAGAAGAACCCGAGAGCTGCAGACAACAAGCGAAAGTTGAAAGAGGCTACTTTTAAGCAATCAAAACGCTGCAAGACAGGCTCGAGTGTGATGCAGCAGAGTCAGACGGCTTTGCTTGATGCCCGATATAACATGCTTCAATCCCCAATGACAACAGCACAAACTGAATCAGATACGAATTCGGTTGATGCTGATGATAGTTTCTTGGCCTATATGATGAAGCTTCCACCATTGTCATTATTATCTCATGCAGATAGGTACTGGGTTGATGAAGAAGATGTGCTTCAGTCAATAGTGATATCATCAATACCTGATGGTGGTGATTGGTGCTGCGAGGATGTGATGAAGAATATATCATTGCCTGCCATAATAACTTACTACGATGTCACCAATTTCTGAAATTTTGGGCTTTGCCAAGTGCTGCCTTGATGCACCTTCACTGCCTCTAATTGAGAGTTGAGCACTGTGATTGATTTGTTTATATATTTTTGATACATTAGTCAGTATTAGATGTATGGCTCCATGATTGTCATTATTGTAATGACAAATTTTGTTTCCAATAGATATTGAAGTAAAATTCTATAATCAATGATAATTTCATTTTGAACCATTCTTGCTTTCTTTTTTCAATTTCTATGTGAAGGGTATATGGTTTGTCAATTCACTTTCAACATATTCATAGCATTGCTTGCTTCACTTTTTCTATCTATTTTAACTAGTTGAAAGAGGGTTTTATGCATCATTTAAGGAGTAGTCATTGACATAGATTCTAAATAACTTATCCACGAAGAAAACAATGCACATGAAGAAGCTGTTGACGACCATTTTCATGATGACATCAAATGCTACATTTGTCTGTTAGTCTTTCTCTTCTCTATATTCTCTGTTTCTTTTTCTTTTTTCAATAAATCTGCATAGCATTAGAAACTTCAATTACACGAAAAAAAAAAAAAAAATTAGTGTTTTCCACACATCCAGATGATTCATGATCTTGAATTTGTCATTATGATGTCAGACCCCAAGAATGTAGATGAGGGTATGTATGCCATTTTAACTTCATAAGCTGACTTGTTAACATAATTAGAGTATATGAAGATACAATTAATGGGTGGTGATTGAAGAAAGACCAGAATTTGAAATGAGTGTATATCCATTTTGAATGGAAAATTTTTGTTTTTTGACGCTGAATTTATATGTTTACTTTTGTTGTGTTTTATATGTTAGAAGTTTTTAGGCTAGTATTTTTGGGTATGGCATTTGCATTGTCATATTGTGAAATTGACAAATTGTGGTTCATTGCGTTAGTATTGAGACATGACTTGGAAACAAGATTATTGGGTGATATGCGGCAAGTTTTATTGCTTATATAGTAGGTGTACGATAAGGATTTATAGTTATAGGTAATGTCTAGCTTTGATATACCGAAAACATTAAGGTGCATTTACTTCACTTTGAAGAATCGGAATAGAAATCAAAATGATCTGGAGTCGGAATAACTTAGAATAAGAATGAAGTATCAGAATCAGAATAAGTTGTTTACTTCAACTGTAGAAATCAGAATTGGAATCAGTAATATTCTTATAGAACTGTTTATTTTGCTTTGAAATCGGAATGGATTAATTATAAGTTACAAAAATGTCCTTAATTAATAGTGTGCAACTTTTTATTATAATATACGGCTTTTTTAATATCAAATAAAAAACTCCTAATTATTTTAATAGTTTGCTAATCTGATGTGCAACTTTTTATTATAATATGCATTTTTTTTTTTTAATATCAAATAAAAACATTGCACACTATAATAAAAAAAAATTACATATTATTTTAATAATCCAGTATGATAATTAAGAAATTAGTTATGAAAAATCAATGAAGTGCAGTTTTTTATGCAATATGCAGTTTTTTTTAATATTAAATAAAATAAGTTTTTCTTTATTTTTTAAAGAAAGGTATAAGAGACTTTTCATCTTGACAAAGAGAATGAGAATGAGATTCCCAAGTAGAGTGAGATTCTTATTCCATAACTCCAAATTAATGTGAGACCCACACTTTTATTCCCATTACGGAATGAATTTTAAACAAATAAACAATATTAATCAATCTCATTTCACATTCTCATTCCTCAATCCATGGAGTAAACACACCATAAACCTTCGACTTGCGTCTTGAGTTTTACATGATGTTGTTGCTTCAACTTGGAAGGAGTCCGCTGGCCTACATATATTGATGTTTATTAAAATCCTGGATTAATATATGTTGCTAACTAATAATTATCTCAAAGATGCCTCTCATTCTTTTATTTTTTTATCCCTATGTGAGCTCATCGACAATATAATTGAGGTTTCCTTTATCTTTTTCCTTTATTCAAAGACTTTTTTAATACAAATCTAACTCTAGGTTTCATTATAATTCGAGTGCTTGAGCTGGCAATCGCCTAGCTGTATTAATGAGTTTATGTGCACTAGCCAATAACAGAGGCAACAAGAGAAAGTTTTAATTTATTATCACTGTCCGAATGAGTCATTTTACTTGAGAATACTTTTGTAATGAATACTTTCAATAAAATATGGGTATAGAAATCAATATTTTGGGTGCCAATAATTACACCCTAAACTAATACAAGCAAGAGACTATAGCAGTCTTTATAACAAAGGAGAGATTTCCATACACCTATTAACTACTTAACATAAGGTTGGACCCCTATCATTAATAGGGACAAAAAGATGTAAAATCAAATCAACTATTTAGTGTGTAAGAGACTAAAAGTCAAAACAAGTTCTAATGATATATGTATATATATATATATATATATATATATATATAAATAAAATGAAGATATATAAACTTTAACTAATGAACTTAGAGCATCTATGATATAATTATCTATTTGAGTTGAATTTGTTGTCATATAGAATAGATAGATAATAAAGTAAAAAAAAAAATAAACTTTTTTAGTGCAATTATCTAATCAAAATATGATATTGATGTGGCAAACAAAAAAAGAAAAAAAGAATAATGTTGACATTTTCCAACCAATTAAAAGTATAAAAATTTGTGTTATTCTCAATCATCTTAATTGTAAAATATAAAAGGTGAGAGAGTGTATCACATGTTTTATAATGATTGGCTAAAAATGTATACATATTTTGTTTTAGATAATTGCATTATAGATACTTTGCATTGAAGATAAAAATATACAATTATATAAAGGGAATTTAGCAAAATTACCCTTTTTTGACACCTTATTCACATAATTACCCTCTCACACAAAAAACTTGCAAAACTACCCAACTTTTGGAGAATGAGCAAACAGATAAGAGTTGAACAATTTTTAAAGAAATCCTCACAATCGGACATGCCAACTTCAGCACCAACAGTATACAAACTCCATTAAAAAATTAAAAAATATCCCCTCCCATTTGGGAATAGTTCCTTAGGTCACGCTATAATATTCCTATCCTAGTTAGTTTCAGTAATTTTTTAGGCCAGTCCCAGTCCTTAAATTATAAAAAAAAAAAAAAAAAAAAAGCCCTCCACTCAAGTAGATTAACAAGCAAACGTAGATAAAGATATCAAATTTTTCACCATCAGCAAAAGATTAATTATAGATAAAAATATCAATTTTTTCACAACAATAAAGCAACCCTAACTTGAACCTAGATAAAATAAATAGAATCCAATGAAAATAATCTAAAACAACACCAACCCACCTCTCGAAATCAACCAAAAACTTATACATTGATAGAAAAATTATATCTTTCACAACTATAAAAGTAGCTCTTATTTGACACACAACTTCCATACATAATTTCGAGAACCTAGAAAGAGAAAATGATGCAGAATCTAGAATAACACTAACCCATCTCTCAAAATCAACAAAAAAATCTTTTAAAGACAAAAAGATCAAATTTTTCACAACGATAAAGCAACCTTAACTCTCATTTCATACATAATTTCGAGAATCCAAATAGAGAAAACGAAACCCAATGAAAAGAAGCATAGAGTTAAGAAGAAAATAGACCTCTTTGAGGAGGAAAACTTCGGGGAAGAAGAGTTCAGAGTAGTTAGACTTGAAAAGAAAGTTGTCACTGTCTTCTTTGTTGTTCTTGTTTTTCTTCTTTTTTGCTCGGACAAGGAGTGATTGGCTTTTGAAGAGGTTCAAGAATGTGTGTTGATTGTTGGGGAATACGGAATCTGGACTCCAATCGTTGTTTTCGCTGTTTGAGTTTAGATGAGTTGACGTTGTCGACGATGAAGACGATGATATCGCTACTTGGGTTGGTGTGGTGTCTATCAAGTTGGTGTGGCTATTGAGAATGAGATGAATGGAAAGGGGATGAAATGGTTTTAATGGTATTTTAGTAAATTAGAGGTAGTTTTGCAATTTACTTACTCTAAAGGGTACTTCTGTCGTTATAGTGTGTATTTAGGGCATTTTTGCTAAATTCCTTTACACACACACACACACACACACAGATATATATATATATATATATATATATATATATTGCCAAATTGGATTTATATTCAAAAAGAATTGTTGATACGTGATTAATTGAAACTCAAGAATAGATAATAGCATTAGAAGATGCTCTTAGTGATAAACTTTTTTTTTTTAATTATAATTAAATAATTACATATTTGTGTGTCTTAACCATTGTTCAAAAACTCGCTACTCGTTACTCGACCAGCGAGTAGCGAGTACTTGAAAACTTAGTGAGTACGAAAGAGGCAAAATTGGTAAAAACTGTAAAATAAATAAATAAATAAAACTATAAATATCATAAACAAAAGGACTATAACAAAATAATAAGAAGGGTTAAATTGTAAAAAGACATTAATTTTTTTTTTGAAATAAAATGAAACAATGGAGGTCATTTTTATCTAAAGGTGAAAATGGGCTTGGTTTTATATGTGACGCCAAAACGGCATCGTTTGGGTAAAAAAATTTGAAAAAGTTGAGTCAACCGAGTTGGGACCAAGTTGGTTCGAGTTGGCCTAAGTTATTGCCAGACCCGAATTGAACCCCCAATATGGGGGTTCTCAGATCAGTAACCGACCGAGTGGTGATTTCTCGCTGAGAAATTGACCAACTCGACCACGTTTTTAAACCATAGTATTAACACGATTACTGGATCATAATTCTAGTAGGAATGCTAGGCGGCTAGAAAATTTGGCCAAAGTCATCTAATTAGACAAAATATTATAAGTAATTAATGTAACATAACTCATATAATTAAGATAATATCAACTATAAACTAGTTATGTAATAACTTAAGTTATATTTTTCCTTAGTTGAGTTTTAGAGAACATTTGTTAAAAGTGATATATTTATAATTTTATTATAAAATAATTTATAATAACTTTATTTTATGAGCAAATTACATAGAACTTACTTGAGGTTTGATTAATGACAGATGGAAACAACATTTGATTTTTATTGCAACAACCTCCTCTCATCTAACAGTTTAACTTTTGTTAACCATGAACTTTAACTCTAACTAGAAGGGCCAATGTAGTCATTTTTACTTAATTTTACTTTTTCTTTAAAATTATATCATATAATGGGATGTGTGGATCTCTACCATCCATCTTTACAACAGATATCCATTTAAAATAATATAAATTATACTAAAAATGATAAAAATTAATTTTTAAATTTAAAAATATTTTTAGAGATCCATTTAAAATAAATATTTTTTTAATTTAGAAATAATTTAAAACAGAAAAATAATTTCTTCAAATGAGTCTAAACTGTCCATCTCTGAGATGGATGGTAATAATCAATTTTGAAAAAAATATAAAATGAAAAAATGAAAAAAAAAATGATGGTAGTGGAAATCTATATTTGCTCTCCATCGTCTATTTTTACCATTTTCAATCTTCATTGATGGAGATCCTCCATCGCTTTGTAATCGGAAGAAATCCATTTTGTTTCCTTCAATAACATCCATATTCAAACCAACAATACCTAATCAAACATAAACAATACCTAAATAAAACATTAACAATATGCAAATCAACAAAGTTCATCTTTCAAATAATCTAGATTTAAAAAAAAATGATTTCCGGGTTCCATTTGGACACTGAAGCTTAGTCTTTAGCTAGGTATAGGTAATGGAAGAAGGAAAGAGAAGCAAAGAAGAGGAGAGAAGTGGATGAAAAAGAAGAAGAGCGAATGGAAGAAGAAAATGACAGATTCTTAAAAAGAAAAAGACATAAGAGTGAACAGAAAAAGAAAAAGAAGGTAAAAACGGAAGAATAAAAAGATAGAAGTGAGAAGCAGAAGAAGAAGACAAACACGGAAGCAGAAGAAGAAGAAGACAGAAGCGAGAAGTGGAAGGAAAATAGAGAAGAAGCTTAGAAGCAAAGCCAAAACATTAAACAATGGAGATTTAATCTCCAATTAGATCTCCACTTTTATTTTGTTTTATTTTTTAATTTTAAATTCTTAAAATTGTTTTAGAGAAATTATTTTTTATTGTTTGTCTTGATATGAATGATAAAGATCTATTTAAAATAAAATTATTATGTTTCATTTTCTTTTATTTTTTTAAATAAACATAATTTGATCAATTTAATTAAAATAAAATTATCCACGCATATAATTCCTTTGCTCAAATCTAGATCTAAAATAGGTTTTCATTTGATTCCTCATACTTGGATCCACCCTAAAATTTAAAATTCAATTTAGAACTTATAAAAAAATTAACTAATTTTCTAGATTCCAAGTCCCATTGAAATAAACTTATCTAAATAAATCAAGCACTCAAATTTTCCATTCATCCATCCGGAATATCCTTCTCTTTCTCTTCTCTCTCTTTTTCTTTTTCTTCTTCTCTTTGCTTTTTTTTTCCCTTGGACTCTTTCATTTCTCTATCTCTATATGTATACTTGTATCATACTTATATACATATATATATAAATAAGCTGTACTGCCTTAACTTCTCTCAATAATAAATATTTATATTATATTAACAATTAACACTCCATCGCCTCTATATTGAGCCTCACTCTCTATCATTTTTCTACACCATGTTTCTTTTGTCAATTTCTTCAATTTGACTTTTCTTTTATTTGTTTTTCTCAAAATATCTCTGCCACCATCTTTCTTATTTGGTTTAGAAATTGATACATGTATCTATTTTCTTAATAGTTCTCTAGCCACATTTTGGAAGATGATATACATGTGTTAAGGAATTATTTTTTTACTTTAGAGATGTCGACGTCTGAAATTAGTCGACTAAGTTCGTTTTTAGCCCAAGCTACAGTTTTGGGTTTGTTGTTGTATGATTGGCTAAGTGAAAGCAAACAGAGTAAACGAGATCAGGGAAAAAAAAAGGAACACAGGATTTTAAGTGGTTTAGCCCAAAAAGATGTCTATGTCCATTCTTTATTCTTTCACTATTTTAGCAGAGCAACGACATTCAAGAGATTCGGATTCCTTTACAAAGGAAGTCCTCCCCTATTTATAGAGAATGAGAGGAGCTACAGTAAAACATAATAAAATAATGTACAGTGAGATAAAATTATAATGATGGGTTACATTTAATGTACCTGAATCGTATTTAATGCGTCTGAGTTGCATTTAATATTGCTGACGGCACCAGACTAATTCTGCCCAAAGCAAGGGTTTAGGCGACTAACCCATGTGGGTTAGGTGAAATCACTGTAATCCAGGCTGTAATCTCTGACGGGATTGACGTGCACGACTCGCCTTAGGCTGTAATCTGTTTGACAACTTTGACTTCTGTTGATTTGCAATGAGAGAAATGCAGTAGTGGTGAACTCTTTATCGAGAGTAGAGTAGTCTGTCAAGTTAATGAATAAATAAAGTTTGGGTAAATTAACTATCTTGAGAGTCACTGATGTAGGCCATAAGCGAGCACCTTAACGATCAGATATATTGGCAAACAATAGGCCTCGTAGGCGAGCACTTATATGAACACGTGTAGACAGACCAGAAGGGTTGTGCGGGTAAGAGAACGAACAACCGACCAGTCTCATAAATGAGCTCAGTCACGAGCTAATAAACGGTCGCAAAAAAAAGCTAATGAGCGATCGAATACTCTAGCAGAATATCGAGCAGATTCCCAAACGGATAGATGAACAGATAAACGAGCAAAAGGACTAGCAGATTCCAAGCGGACAAACAAATAGATAAACGAGCATAAGGACGAGTAGATTCCAAGAGGACAGACGAACAGATAAACGAGCAGAAAGAGAGACTTTTTTGGATTTTCTTATCGCTGGGCCCGCCCTATGGGCTTTGAACAACCCATTAAGCCTGGTTGCGAAAATATCCATAACAAGAGATCTGGATAAAACTTATTCCTTACAAATAGAAAGATTGGCTTTTCAGAGTTAACAAAGAGAATTGGGTTTTGAAGAACCTTACTAGGAAAAGTACCTGGCCATCCACCTTTACGGTTACTTGCTATTTTCTTTGGTTTTGGAGGAACCAAGAAGTTCATGACCCAAATCTTATAAAACCTTTGAATGGAGTCTATTTTATTAATAAGCAAACTTTACTTATTTGTACTACTTGGAGAGAGTGTTATAGTAAATTATTTGCCCCTATAGCTCCTGATTTTTCTTACTACTAAAAGTTTCTTTCTACTAGATGATCAAATTGAACACAGACGGTGTTGTGGATAGAACTGGCAAAGCTGTAAGTGGGGGTTTAATTCATGATAATCAAGAGATTTTAAGGGAGGTATGTGCTCTCTTGATGTTTGCATTATTTTAGAAGCTGAATTGAAGGTCATCTAGAGAGACCTTATTCTTGCCTAGGAGTTACTTTGTCTCGTTGTATTAGTGGAATCAGATAGCAAAGAGCTCATTGATCTAATTTTTTATTTAGATCCTACCCCCGTTTGCTATAAATTTGTGCTTTTGGATATTTGGATTATTATGAAAATGATTGACATGTTAAGATTCTTTTTGTGACTCAAGATGCAAATATTGTTACCGACCGATTGGCAAAAAAAGCTTTTGAAATGTCCGTGGAAGATATTCTTTGACTGAGGCACCACCAGAGTTAAAGCATTTCCTATACTTTGAAAGTCAGAAAGTCAGAGAGTTCAGGCTCTTCATTAGTTTTTCTTTTTCTCTTTTAGGCCTATAGCCTATTTTTGTACCCAAAAAAAAAAGAAGAAAAAAAAATACCTTCTTTGCTTTTGCTTTTATATGTCTTCTTTTATCCTTTTCCACTTTCATTTCGTTTTTCTTTTTTATTGCATGCTAACCTAGTTTCATTTTGCCTAGCTATATGTTCTTTCCTTCCACAACCGCCAATTCTACAATATATGGATTTTGTCAAATTACCTATATTATTATTAAACTTGGGCTACAATTGGGTTTACACTTAAGTTTGGCCTATTTATTGATTTTATTTTGGTCTCAATTTATTTTCTGGGTTCGCTTGAATTCAGTCAAGGTTTAGGCTCAACCAAAATCTTCATAGAAGTTTCAGTACCTAGGTCTTCATTTGGGTATTTCATCAAGATGAAATCTTCACATTCAACCCAAATTTTAATTTTTCTTTTTTTTTTTTTAACAATTTTTTTAATTTTACAATTTTGAGTTTGATTTTTGATTTTTAAGTTTTTTATCTATTTAAAAATGTTTTTAATACATTTAATAATATATTTTATGAAATGATATCCACCGTTATTATATTGTGATGAATGATAGAGGTCATATATATTTTTTAATTTTTAATATTTAATCTATTAAAATTATTGAAATGATGAAAATTTTTTTTTCTCCATTATGGTTGACTAATGGTTGATCAACGGTAGGGACTAAAATAATGAAGATTAGAAACATGAGGGATCATGAGACTATAAACGTATTTACAATTGAAAATGAGAAGTTTTTCAAAACCATGGGGATCACAATTAAGTTCTCCCTTATTTAATTAATTATTGTTGTCGTTCACTCATCAAAACATCTGCTTTCTGTCTTAATTTAAGCGCCGCCCATACAGTTGAAATCCAAAGGGTAAATCGACAATTCACACCATATTCCTTTTACTCAGCAAAAGCGTTTCGAGCTAACTCACCGAGTCACACTGCTCGCTGAAGCTGCTTCTCGTTTCTTCCTCGTCTTCTCTCTCGAACCACGTAGGTTCCATTTCCATCTCTCTTTATCTTCTAGTTTACAAATTTGATAACTTTTTCAGTGACCATATACATATATATATAGGCCTTATTTGTTTTGCGAATTCCGGTGACATCAAAATCTGTCTTTTGTACATGCAAGCTAGTATTAACGGGAAATCTGGATTTCTTTTTTGTTGAGAAATGTAAGTGGGGTTCCTTTTTTTTTTTTTTTTCCATGTATATGAAGATGGGTTTATCATGGAATCATGTATTAGTTAGTAGTTTATGAATTATAGATGCATGTTTTTTTAATAACTTTAAAGGAAACTACTGAGGGTTCATATTAACTTGATTTAGCTCAGAATTTTGTTGTCTTCAACCTTTTAGATTGAGGCAGTGATAATGTGAAATCTGGAAGTTTTTGGTGATCACTTGTTAAAAACTGTAAGTGAGGTTGCTCTTTTGTTCTTGTATATGAAGACGGGCTCGTCATGAAATCATGTATTATTTAGTAGTTTGTGATGATGGATGGAGGGGTACATGTTTGTTGAAGAATTTAAATGAAACAAGTGAGGGCTGATATGAACTTTGCTTTAGCTCACCATTTTGTTGTCTTGAAATTTTAGACTGAGGTAGTGTCTAGTTTTTTTTTTTTGTGAGAATTTAGTTTGGCGAGGAAAAGAAGGTTTATGGGATCTCATTTTTCAAGTTTTGACATCTTATTTAATATTTGTGCAGTTGAAGGGATGATTCTTTCTGGGCTTTTATCTTCGGTTGGAATCAATCTTGGTCTTTGTTTTCTGTATTTCACTCTGTATTCTGTATTGAGGAAACAACCTAGTAATGACATCCTCTGTGCTTCACGCTTGGTTGGTAAGAGAAAATCTGAAGGGAGAGTTGATTTTAACTTGGAAACATTGTTACGTACCTTAAGCTAAGGCTTTTCTTCACCATAAGCTAAGGCTTTTATTGTTTTTTACCTTACTAATTAAATAAAACATGAAAATTAGCTTTATTACATCCCTGCTATTAGATGTGGTTGTGCGGCTGTTCATTCATATCACTGGAGGAAATTCAAGTCCCAACAAATATATTTTCAAACTTTGAGTGGCTAATTTTCTATCCTATGAGAATAGTTATTTTTTATTAAAAAAATAGATATATGAACCGAGCAAATAATAATTGATCCTGGGGAATTCCAATCAACATCTGTCTCATTCGGTTTTAGTTTCAAGAAAAAATGTCCCGCTAAACATATTTTACAACCTTTGCATGGGTGATTTCTTTACTTACGTGGGAGTAGTTGATGTGGGTCGGTATGTAAATAAAGCAAGTATATTGATATTGATGGTTTCGGACAGACCTTTAGCTTTAATTGAATAACTATCATCTCAAACACTTAACAAAATCAACAGAAAAAAGGACAAAAATTCTAACCATCAATTATATAAAAAAAATGAACAAAAAAAAATTCAGTGTACGAGAGAATTTAAGGGCCTGTTTGGTTTCGTTTTCATTTTTTATTTTTGAAAGTAGAAAATGGAAGAAAATATGTTTGGTTGCTTGTTTTCAAAAACAAAGTTTTTGGAAATGAAAAGCATTTTTTCAAAAATCTGAAGGTGAAAGTAAAAAATGACTTTTTTTTTCCTATCATTTTAAAAAACCATTTTCATTTGTATAGTGAAACTCATAAAGGTAAAAATACTTATCTCTAACTGACACATTTTAAAAACAATTTTCATCAAAACACATTTTCAGTTTTTACCTATTTTTAAAAATGATACCAAATAACCTTTTATCATTTCTCGTTTTCGAAAAGTATTTTAAAAAGTGTTACCAAATGCATTATATTTTTTGAAAATATCATTTTCAAAACATGTTTTTCATTTTTGAAAATACATTTTAAAAATGTAATTTTAAAAATGTATCCAAACGTATCCTAAATCCCTAAAAAATATAACTAACAAAAGTAGATCTAATATACTGGAAAGTGCAATTAAGCAAAATAGTGAGGACAATATCAATAACCAAAAAAGGGTTAATCTACTTTATCTAACCATTAAAAACATCTTCAGTGTTTTTATAGATGATCCGATATAAAGGCTCAAATTGATAGTTAAAGTTACTGATTGGATAAGATAGTTAATCCAAAATGAATTATTTGTGAGAGAAGTTTTACACTTTCGCGGAAACCTCCCGGCTCCTACAAGGGACGGGAACTTTAAAAAAGTTGTTTTTTTTTTAATAAACGAATTATTGTGCGAAGGACAGAGACTTTTAAAAAGTTACTTTTCTTTTTTTTTTTTTTGTTAATTAATCAACCAATTATTATGCGAAGGATGGAGACTTTGAAAAAGTTTGTTTTCATTTTTTTGTTAATTAATGAACCAATTATGACATAAATCCAATTCAACATCCGATTCAAGCCAGTCCTTGGCTGTGTCTTGCAACTCTTTTACTCACTCACTCTCAGTCGTTCTCTTTCCGGTAATTTGTTTTTCAAAGACACTTGTTTTGGTTTCGTTTTCACAAATCACAAATTTTCAATTTTACAAAACAAATAGCCTATATGCACCTGTTTTACCGTTCCCAATTTTGTTGCAGTGCATGACACCAATTACCAAACAAATTCGAATCTGGTTTGTTTGTGGTCATTGTTTGGTTTGTGTTGTGTATTGTTTGTTTCAATTCGTAGTGTGAAAATTTTGACTGTGTAGAGTTTGTTTAAACCCTCTCAGAGTTTTGTCTTCCCTCTTCACACACACAAGCACACAGATCTCTCTCTCTCTCTCTCTCTCTCTCTCTCTCTCTCTCTCTCTCTCTTTCTCAGCTACACAGAAGAAGAAGAGACATACACACACAGAAACGCAACCACAAGTACCAACCACCGCTCTCTTCCCACTTCACACACATACACACACAAAAACCACAGTTCTGCCACAACCACGACACAGAGGTGTCGACCCAGTGGGACGAAACTGATTTTATTTTTATTTTCTTTTTAAATTTGTTGTTGGAGGTGGCCGTCCGTATAAGGCTTGTAATTAGGTTTTGTGCGACCAAATCGTGATTGATCTTGGATAATTCCAATCAATCCCTCTCTTATTCGATTTTAGGTTTTTTTGTGTTTTAAGAAAAGAGTTTTATTAAACATATTTTACGAACTTTACGTGGTAATTTTCCTATATATATCCGGAGTAGTTATTTTCAGCTCACGCGAACCTTTAGCTTTAATTGGATAATTATTCTTTTACCCTTTTAAAATTAGAATTGTTTAATTAATTATCGTTGTCGTTCACTCATCAAAACATTTGTTTTCTAGCTAATTAAAGAGCCACAGTTGAAATCCGAAGGGTAAATTCGACAATTCACACCTTTTTTTTTCTATTGCAGTCAGCAAAAGCGGTTCGAGCTAACTCACCGAGTCACGCTGCTCGCTGGAGCTGGCTTCGTCCCTTCCTCGTCTTCTCCCTCTAACCACGTTGGTTCCATTTCCATCTCTCTTTATCTTATTGTTTACAAATTTGATAACTTTTACAGTGACCCCATATATATATATACACGCCTTATTTGTTTTGCAAATTCCAGTGACATCAAAATCTGTGTTTTGTACATGCATGCTAGTAGTAATGTAATCTCGGACGTTTTTTTGTTGAGAAATGTAAGTGGGGTTGCTTTTTTTTTTTTTTTTTTTTTTAAGGCCGATGGCAGGGTTATCTTTTTTTTTTTTTTTTTTTTTTCTTTTTGTCTTCTGTATGTGAAGAGGTGGGTTTTGGGTTTATCATGGAATCATGTATGAGTTAGAAAGGGCTCGGAGAGGATGTCGTGTTAAATAATAAAATTAACTTGTATATTTTTCAATAATATTTACCTAAACCACGGCAATTGAGGTAGTTGAAGTGGTATAGCCATCTCCATCTATACATCAAGGTCGTAGGTTCAATCTCCAACTTTCTATATATGGGTAGTTTTTTCATTTTATATGAATAGCTCTCTCTCTTTTTTTGGAGCAGTAAGAGTTTCATCTCAATTGATTCCAACGAATTAATTCCGACAGTGTTCTGACATAGTGTTAGTAATAAAAAATATATATTTACGAGCTGTAAGAGTCTCATCTCAATTGGTCTCGGTAGTTCTTTCCTGTTTGTTCAATAGAAGAAGGTTAAAGTAGTTTATGAATTATGGATGCATGTTTTTTGAACAAGTTAAAGGAAACTAGTTAGGGTTGATATTGACTTGATTTAGCTCAGAATTTTGTTGTCTTCAACCTTCTAGACTGAGGTAGTGATAATGTGAAATCTGGAAGTGTTTTTGTGATCGCTTGTTAAAAACAGTGAGTGGGTTTGCTTTTTGGCTCTTGTATATGAAGACGGGTTCGTCATTTCAAGTTTTGACACTTTATTTAATATTTGTGCAGTTGTTGTTGGTTTTCTTGCCGAAGGGATGAATCTTTCTGCGCTTTTAACTTCGGTTGGAATCAATCTTGGTCTTTGTTTTCTGTATTTCACGCTGTATTCTATATTGAGGAAACGACAGAGTTATGCCATCCTCTATGCTCCACGCTTGAATCGTCCAAGAAACTCTGAAGGGGAAGTTGATTTTAACTTGGAAGCAGTGTTACCGCCTGATGGTTGGCTGAAAAGGGCTTGGGAGGCCTCTGAAGAAGAACTCTTGTCAGCATCAGGCTTGGATGCTGTGGTCTTCATGCGCATATTTGTCTTAAGGTGATGTGATCTGTTGGTGGTACTTTGAGAACTTGATTATTTTCTGTTCTTGAAGAATTTTATAAAATATATGTTGTGATTGTTTGGTGTTACTTGAAGCTGGCATCTTCTTAGTGAAGTGGCAATTTTCTTAGTCAAATATTTTAATAATTGTCATTCAAAAGACAGGACAGGATAGAATTCAACGGGTTTAAGGAGTGTCAGGGGTTAGAATGAAGAGTTCCATATATATCATAGTTTTGAAAGCCACACCTAGGCACTCGCCTAGGTTGCAAGCACGACAGGGCGCTGTTTCGACCCCGAACATCAATCAGGCGCAGCGACCTTGAAGAAGCGCACGCCTGGCATGCCTAGGCACAGAATGCCCAAGCGCTCTTGGGCAAGAAAATCCAAATACAAATATCTAGCTTCTATTTGTTTTTTCTCCCATTTGTCATTTCTGCAGCCCCATACCCGATCTGCCCCTCTCTCTCTCTCTCTCTCTCTATCTCGACCCCTAAACTGTCGATTTTGCCTTCCGACCACCTTCCAGCCACCGATCTGCTTTACCGTGTCGTCGGTGATCAGTCTCTCCTCCTCTCATCACTTTTAGCTTCTTCAACACCAAATGACCTCAAGTGCTTACTTTTTTCTCTCTTCTCTCATCTTTTATTCAATCTTTTGACCTTAAGTAACAGCGCTTCGGCAACCAAAATCGGCAGTCCAAATGTGGCTTCGTGGCTATAATGAAGAATATGATGAGGATTGAGGAAAAAAGAAGGGTAAAAATGAAGAGAGTGAAGGAAGTAAAGACAAAGAGAGAGGGAGGAAAGTGAAGACGAGAGGAGAGAGGGGGGAAGAAAATTCTAGTGAAGGGAACAGGAACATGTGGGGTGGGGAAGAGAAAGTGTCGGCTGAACCTACTTTTCCTGTCACGACCCGGACCCTGGGCCATGACAGAATCGTAAATATTAATAAATAGAAATTTTCATTTTTTAATAATATAAAATAATTTTTTCTGTTTTGGATATTCCGGAGTACCAAAGCAAAATATTGTGAACGATGAAATAAAAATATTCAAAAACACTCTAAATTAATCCCGGTGGGGACCATCCCCACAGATATATGAACACCTGCTAGAAATCATTGATTCTGAGTAAATAATAAAATCATAAATACTTAGTCGTGCAATCAACTTATCATAATTAAACATTCTCATATATTTAGAATTTCAAATGAAATTTCAACACTCTGGTGTTCTTAACACAATGTCTTAAATACATTGGATGCGAGTCCCTTAAATGAGTTGCAAGGACATTCAATTCCAAATACCAAACTTGAAATGAAATAAACTGAACATCCATATCACGGGCATAATCCCTGATTTCCTTGGTCCTATACCTAATCCGCCTGATGATCACCTAAATCACCCTGCACATTTTCTGAAAAGAAAAAAATAAGGTAGGGGTGAGCTAGTGCTCAGTAGGATTTCATTCCCGATAGGATTTTGGAAACCACTTTCTAAAATCATTATTAAAACTCTATATGCTAAACTGTTTAATAATTCAATAAACCATTTCATAAAATATATAGACTACTAGAATAATCATACAACATTTAAGTGTTTATATAAAAGTCATGTCATTTTCAAAACAAGGTAAATCTCTTCCTCTAGTCATATACCTGGTGGTCTACAGTTTTTCGTAAGTTATTTTGAATAAGAAAAACAACCTTTGGCACACCGTGACCCTGGTAGCTATACCAGAAAATACCCTGCGCAATAACCTGTGCAGAACCCCGACATAAAACCGTATCATATGAATAGTAGAAAATACAGTGACCCTGTTAGCCATATCAAAAAATACCCTGCGCAGTAACCCGCGCGGTAACCTTGACATAAGTCATATCATATTAATAGCTATTGATAGCATCACACAATGACTAGAACGGTGGATTTTACCTTATTTAAGTTAACCAAACGAGTCAAATGAGTTGTCATGCAATTAACATAATATACATATAATTCGATATTTTTAAAACTTTCCGTTCTATTTATAAAATTTCGGTAGTATAACGACTGCTAATTCAATAAATTAAAATTTATAAACCTGTCATAAAGCCACCAATTTTCACCAACAATCCACAAAATACTTCCAAAAGCAATCCACAATATATCTTCGCATATAATCAACATACTTTCAAAATTATATATATATATATTTTAAATAAATTCCACTTTAACATAAAAATTACTAAAAGATCATGATAGAACCCCTACCTCAATATAAGCTATTGGCCACTCCAAAAAAACTTGATTCCTAAAGAAATTATTGTCGTTCCGGATCAAATATACACAGTAACGCAATATAAATAATTTTTAACACGGCTGCCCTATAAGAAAAATACCCATAAAATGGATTCTACACTTAAAAATGAGTTCGTAAACGTGTTCAGAATTAAATTTCAAGTTCGGGAGGTCGAAAACTCACCTTGGCCATATATGGCGGTCGACGGCGACTTTCCGATGACGAATTCCAATGACCACGGTGGCGAGACGTGCAGTTAGGCGGGTTTTATTGTCCTCGACATGCTTGTCACGAAAATAGGGTTGGTCGAAGTCGAAATCGCCTAGTTTCATCGGGATCTATAGAATCTACGTCCCCGAGCTTTCCAACGGTACCAAATTTGGCCAAAACGGAGGTTGAATGAGGTTAGAACGACGAGTCAAAGTCGGGCTCGCAAAAATGGAGCGGTTGGAGAGAAAAATGAGGAGAGAGAGAGAACTGGTCGGCTGGAGGTTGAGGAAGGGAGATGTAATCCGGCCAAATTACAATTTAACCCCCTCAACTGTTCAAAAATTATAATTTTAATCTAAAGCTTTAGAAGTCTAACTTTTTTACCCTTACATTTTTACACAAATTTTTCATTATATTTTCAATTTCACCATTTATAAAATTTAAGGTTTTACATTTCCAACATGTCAACACTTGAATATATATACGAAAATTGGAAATAACCCCTCATTTTTGTGAAAATACCTAATTGAACCCAAAAAATTATAAATAACTCACTAATTTATGATAAAATATCCAGTTAACCAAAAAAAATTATAAATAACCCATAAACTATGGTAAAATACTCAATTAAACCCTCTAATTTGAAAAATAAATAAAAAATCTCTATAATTATATATACATATATAAATAAGACTCCAATTTTATGTTTTTATAATATTTTATTTATTTATTTTTTTTTTTGCCTCACGTTGAAAAGGCGCGCCTTGCGCCTTGGGCTACACGGCCTCTTTACACCCTAGTGCACCTTGCGACTTTTAAAATTATGATATAAATATGTATTGTTATTGATTCATGGTAGCTAAGTTGTTGATTTGGGGTAATAGATTGAGTCAAAGTGCTTTCCTTGTTGAAAGATAAATATCATTGAACGAAAGTAAAAAAATTAGGAGATACAGTAAAGAGAACTCATCAGTTTCCAAGCATGATCCTAGAAAATCGACTGTCACCTTTAGAATTTTTGCACTTCTCTCTCATTAGTTGTGTCACTTGACTTGCACTAAAACTACTTAGTGCCTAGACCTTTGTGCCTAAGACTTGTTCTTCCTAAAAGATGCAAAAGGATGATTGGCTACACAGGGTGGGCTGAAGTCTGATTATAATGTCATTTTATAAAATGAAGTAATAACTTTATTAGAGATTACCCCCAATTTTTTTTTTTTTTTTTTATAAGATTACCCTCAATTGATCTAGAGGAGGAAAGAATAAATTCTACTTGAAAAACTAGAAGATCAAGAGTGGTTTATGTAGCATGGTTGCCACAATTTGACGAAAGAAATTGTGAGCAATATAAGTTGCAGCATGGTTGTCACAAACATCAACTTCAAGCATCTTGAGTAAAATAGCCATATAAGTTCTCATAGCCTGTGCATTAGATGTGGCAACAATTCTTCCTTCTCCAAGTAAATGTGTTATCACGTAGAAAAGTACAATAGCCATTGATAGATCTAGATCGTGTCAACCTTGTAACCAGCCAATCAACATTTGAATAACTTAAAACATGTAATTTTTTACCATTTCCATGAAGAAGACCCATTCCAACTGTCTGTCTAAAGTATCTCGAGATTCTATACATTTTTTCCCGATAAACCTTTTGGATTTTGCATATATTGGCTAACTACTCCAATAGTAAACGTGATATCTGCTCTAGGTACGTTTAAATAAATCAATTAACCCACAAGACTTCTACCCCTTTCCTTATCTTGAACTTCAGGCTTTTCTTAAATTCAAGAAGCAAATTAGGATCCATAAGAATATCAGCAGGCTTAGTTCCTAATAATCCTAGAACTTTTTTCCTTTGAGATAAAATCAAACCTTTCTGCTCTTAGCCTCTTCAATACCAGGAAAAAACCTAAAATGCCCTTTGTCTGAAAATGCTTCGTAATTGACTCTTCACTTCAATACTTATTGCCAGTGACAATTATGTCAATAACATAAACCACAAGAATAACTGTACTTAATGATGTATACTTCACAAAATTAGAATGATCAAAATGACAGCTCTTGAAATTAAGAGATGTCAAGACTCCCCACATCTTTTGCAACCCAGGTCCTTGGAGACTGTTTTAAATCACATATAGCTTTGGGTGATCTCTAGCATACTTCATTCTAGTCATTGTAGAAATATTTGCTCATTTTGCATGGCTTTTTTTTTTTCTTTTTTTTTGGCAAATGTGTTCTAAATTGGAATGGTAGTAGACTAAGCCTTTTCTTGACACTTGTGTATTTGCTCTCCATATTCATCAGTATGTGATGTTGGACATTCTTATTATTGATATGCATGCATAGCCACAAGCTTCAGCTGTCTAATATGCTGAGCTTAGGGGTGGGTTTTCCCAATTCTTTCTTTTTTACCTTTTCTTTACAACATGTAACTATTCAAGGTGCAACTTCTGTTGTAGCTTTCTTGGCACAATTCAGACATCAGTGTCACTATTAGCTTTCTTGTCCCTTGATTAGTCAAGTTATTTTATCTGGTCTTGTATTTTGTCGTGCATCATTTCCTCCATTTTGATCTTATAGTCACAAAGTATCTAACTGATCCAATTTATTTATATAATTTTTTTTTTTCCAATTAAAATGCAGTTTGAAGGTGTTTATCTTTGGTGGGATAATCGGTATGGTCTTTCTTCTCCCAGTTAATTTCATGGGGAACCAGCTGAATTATGATTTTTTTGATATACAGAACAAGTCTTTGGACTTATTCAGTATTTCAAATGTTGACGACGGTTCAAACAGGTGAATAGAATTTCATTTTCTTGTGAAACTCCATGCCATTGACTGCTAAGAATTGACATAAAACAAAACTTTGTTGCAACAGTTGTAACAGGAAAATTCCCAATTTTAACACATTCTTGCATGTGTTTCACTGTTAATAATAATATATCTATACGCAGTTGAATTTCTGATCTATTCATGCACCTTGTTTTCTAGAAAATGTTTTGTAATAATGGTGATTTCTTTCTTCAGTTTCTAAAAATTCCATTTGCCTCCAAGTAAAAATATGTGAAGAGGTTCTAAAACTTATGGAATAAGACAGATTTTATATTATCTTTTGGTTAATCTCTCTCTCTTAATATATATATATATATATATAAAACATTTTCCTCCTGTTTTTATTAAACAGTGTCAGAAACATTATCGGAACTGACCAAATCAGTCTAGAATGTGGATTTTTTCTTTTCATTTATTTTGGATTTGTAACATGATCTCACTGTTAATTAAAAACGTTCCTAATCTAGAATTCAGATTTCGGCATCCCCATGGAAATAATAAACGATAATAAGGAAGTTCTATATATATATATAGATATATGCTTTGCGTGTATGTTGTATTTGAGTTCTTTTATAAGTTTTAGTGATTTACAAAATAAACGTATGTGCTCCTCATGGCACTGGACTCCTGCACCAAGTGGCACACCCACTATATTCACCTCTTATGCCACTGTAAATGTCACTTTTCAAGGTCCTCAAGTTTTGGATTCCATTATATAGGTTGAATTTGTTTCATCAATATTATACTCAGTTCAATTCCCATTATATGTGAATTGGGAGTTGAGTTTGAGGTGTGGATTGTGAAAGCTGTTCTTTTGTCCAGCACTGTTCAACGCTGAGAAGATCAATTTGATTCTATTATTCTCTTACAAAGCAGTTAGATAAACTTTTTCTGTTCTTTCATTAATCTTTAGGTCTCGAAAACCTTTCTGCAGGTCATGCTTATACTGTTTCAAGTACATATTACCTTTTAATATTTGTGATCTGAGTTACTAGTAGATTCTTAAATTTAAGTGAATTTTGTATTATGCAAACTACATCTCCTAATCTATGGTGTGGAAGCTCTGATCTCTATTTTGGACTTTCTAAAGGTTATGGGTACACTTTTGTGCTGCTTATGTTTTCACTGGAATTGTCTGCTATCTTCTTTACAATGTAAGTAATAATTTGTGTAAGTTTGCTCGACAAATGCTATCTCACTCTGCCCTGCGGGTTTTTGAGAAAAGCATCTACAGATATCATAACACGATGAATTTATAATCTGCAGGAGTATAGTTACATATTTTTAAAGAGAGTTTCTTGCTTTGATTCATCCGAACGTCAATTTCATCAATTCACAATAATAGTCCGGAGTATCCCAGTCTCACCTGGGAATAGTGTCAGTGAGATTGTTGAGGATTTTTTCAGAGAGTATCACAATTCCACTTATCTTTCACACACGGTAGTTCGCCACAAAAACAAAGTGCAAGAACTCATTGTAAGCATCCAGTTTACAGGCCTTTTGGAATTTGACTCCCCCTCTCATTGGTGAAATTTATTTTCTAAACATAGCTGTTATTTGGAGAATGGATATTGTACCTCATTTGGTGTTTTCGTAAATTAATTCTCTTGTAGTGCTAAAAATTTAGTGGCAAAATTTTTTAAATTGACATGCCATGTTGGGGAAAATTTGATATAATAATGCCCGTAGTTTGAAAGATTTTTTTTTTTTTTAAGTCAATTTTTATGATTTAATTAAGTTTAAACTCTTACTGTATAAGCATTGCACCTATATGAAACCTCCTTAATAGAAATTTTAATATGTAATCCTTTGAGATTTATTGCTCAAAGTTTTGAAATGCCCCTTAAAAACTATATATACATTCTCTCTGAGGTGCATTTGTTGCACGAGCATGGCATTTGGGAGAAGACTTGTCACATTAATAAATTACTGTTATTCCCAAGTTTCTATATAGATAATCCTATCAATATTGAAAATCATTCACTGATATATCATTGTGATTGTGAATCTTGTTTTGATTAATTAGCAATGTGATTTTTTTTTTTTTTAAATTTCTTTAACATATTAAATGTTTGACGACTAAGCAGTATAGAAGAATCGCCAATTGCTTAGGACTTTTTGGACGTAAAGATAACGCGGGAATGGAGACATCTTCATTGGCAGAAAAGGTGTGTGCCTCTGTTGATACTCTTACAATAAGGAGACAAGTCCGATACTGAAAGCAGTCATATGTCACAAATGGTGTTTCCTTCATTTAATCTGCTTGAAAATTTTTGGTGAAATTGATTATCCAGTTTTCTGCGGTGCCTCAAAGAATTTTGGAAGTATGAGCACCAGATGGTCTCTGATTTCCTGCTTTTTCTAATATTGGTTAGCTATCCATTGCTGGTGTTTCCAAAGAATTCTATTGTATACACAACCTCTACATCACCACATATCGAAATCCTTGTTATATCTATGACATATAATTGTCAGATATATAGTATCGTTTTAACATTCATTCACATGGATTGACTAAAATGGAACAATACAAAATGAAATTGTTGTGAATGCATAGTGAAAATTTTTGTGATTGTTTCACTGTTCACTATTTGCGAGGCTGTTAGCTCTAGGAAAATGTGACCGCACATGCATACATCACAGTTTATCTTTATATTATTTCTTTTATATCAAGAACTGATGCAGCCTCTGTTTGCTTTATGTCTTTATAAATTTTTAGGAAATACCGGTTGCTTTTGTATCTTTTACGTCACGCTTAGGTGCTGCAATAGCTCTAAACATCCAACAAGGAATAGATCCCACAATGTGGGTAATTGAGCGAGCTCCTGAACCCTGCGAAGTTTATTGGCCTTTCCTTTCAGCATCATTCACGAAAAGATGGATCTACTATCTGGTGGTGGTTATTGCATGCATAGCTCTTACAATCTTCTTCTTTATTCCGGTTGTATTAGTGCAAGGTCTTACTCATCTGGATCAGTTGGAATATTGGTTCCCCTTCCTAAAAGGCATACTAAGACGGTAAGTGAAGATTGCTTTACTTTTCTGCCTATTCTTACTATTATTTTTTTTTTAAAATACCTATAGACCCAAAAAAGTTTAAGCTAATAAAAAATAACTTAATAATAGTATTTAAACATTCTAACACGCCCTCTTGCAAGACCAATAGGTTTAGCATGTGGTTTGAGCCTAAACACAAAAGCACAACAAATTTAAATAACAAATAATAAATTTAAATATTATCACGTGTTTCTTGGGATAAATTGACTTTGATATCATGTTTGTAACCAATAAATTTAAAAGTTTCAGTTGATAGAAAATCATCCAATAATAATATTTAAGCACTCTAACTAACCCATTAAAGCTTATGCCAATTAAGGTTCATTGTTTAAATATATTCTTTCAATTCCACTTAAATTATACGTAGGTGTAGAAATTTTGAGTGAAGAATATACTGCTTGTTTAACTTTGGACATGGCTGAGGGTATGAGAAAACTTAGCGAAGGAGTGAAAGTATCTTTTTCTCTTTCAGAAGTTTCAAATTTGTTAGACAATTTTATTTGGCCCTGCAGAACATAATCCTGAATAAATTGGTTATGCAGAGGCTTATTTTATGTATGACTTAATACTAATGTGAGGTATGTTTTGGGCTGCAGGACATTTATTACTCGAGTAATTACAGGATATCTTCCAAGCCTTATTCTTCTGTTGTTCCTATTTTGTGTGCCGCGCATCATGAGATTGTTGTCCTCTATTCAAGGATATATATCTCTCAGCCAGATAGAAAAAAGTGCATGTAATAAAGTCTGGTGGTTTACTGTATGGAATGCTTTCTTAGCAATTGTATTATCAGGAAGTGCTCTCTATCCAGTCAATGTCTTTCTTGAGCCGAAGGACATTCCAAAGGTGCTTGCTCATGGTGTACCAGGACAGGTGAACATACGTCTTTTTCACGAGTTTCAACCTCCATAATTTATGTCGTTTTCTCCAAGTTCAATCTTTTTAGAAAGCAAACAGGCGGTGTCTCTAGAGTCTTCTGTTACTAAGACAGTTAAAATTTGTCCATTAAGATTCATGTTTACAATTACTCGCATGATTTGTAGTAGAAACTTCAAATGTTAACTTATGACTTTTGAGATTCGTTTTATGATATTATAGTTCAGGTAATGATGTAGTTTCTGATAGTACTTTGTTGACAATTGTTTTATTTTTGATATAGGCTTCATTCTTCATTGCATATGTCGTTACATCTGGATGGACCAGTCTATTATCAGAGCTCTTGCGGCTGATGCCTCTCATCTGCAGTTTCTTTAGATGGCCATGTTCAGAAAAAAATGAGGGCTCTGAGGGGCCTTCAATTCCTTACCACGAAGAGATTCCAAGGATTCTCTACTTTGGACTTCTTGGTATCACATACTTCTTCCTTGCTCCATTGATTCTGCCATTCATCCTGGTTTACTATTGTTTGGGATACATCATCTACCGCCACCAGGTAACTGGAATGTCATTTTAAAACCCTTTGTTCTGTTAGATGCAAGTAAAATGCCCAACAGTGCTTTATTTCGAAAGATCTTAGATGCAATTTCTTGATGATGCTATCCGCTTAGAGTGTAGCAAAACATCTCAACAGTCTTAATTATTTATGGTGGTGTATAGCCTAAACAATTTTACTCTTTAAATGTTAGATATACATATATATATATAATGTTCAATAGTGCTTCATTTCAAAAGAATTTAGTTGCAGTTTCTTGATGGGGCTATCTACATGGAGTATAGCAAAGTTTCCCAATGGTCGTAATTATTTATAGTTGTGTATAGCCTAAACAATTGTCTTTTTTATATTATATTATATATATATATATATATATATATGTATATATTGAAACTTACCTAAGGTCTACCAATAGAAGGCAAAATGCAACAACAGATTAGTAGAACATGAACATTTATCACTTTGACTGTTTGAACGTAATTTCTTGTTCAAGTAAACTGAAAGGGTTACTACTCTCTCTGTCTCTTCCTCCTTCCCTCTCTTTCTTTTCTTCTGGGGAAGAGGTGAAGGGAAGAGAAACTAAACAAAGGACTCAAAAGATCTTTTTCTTTTGAAAGTACAAATATATGCGATTGCATGTATTCTCCCTTATAATAAAGTACTTGAGTATTTCATGTTTGAACGATATGTATAGTCAAATATTAATTTTATCTAAAATGATCCCTCCCTTCCCTCAAAACTCACATACTCACGTGCCCTAGCTTTTGTAGTACCATTTCCTGGCTTGAGAACTTGTAATTTTACTTCATGTCCACAATTTGAATTCATGTTATTTTAATGATTATTTTCATTTAATGTTGCGATGTTTGCTTTAAAGGTAAGATCAAGTGGACTGGTCCTACTGGTACACTTTTATGGAGTTCTTTTAGTTTGGGAATATTACTTTCTTAGCAGAAGAGTTAAGTTTCTTCTTCTTCTTCTTCTTCTTTTTAATTTTTCGTAGATCATGAAATTTGTTGGTTGACAATTTAACATCACCTTTGCTTGTAAAATTAAAATTGCTTTCTTAGTTAATTTAAAGTAAAAGTTTCAGATGTTGTTAACTAATCAGCAGTGCTGTTAAGTGACTTGTGAAAAGTTAGATTCTTACAGTAAGTGAATATAATTTTTCTAAATCTTGTATGTTTAAATTTCAGCATTGGATTGGATTTGTCTTACCATTTGAAATATTTTGTGCAGCTATTAAATGTGTACAAGTCCAAGTTTGAAACCGGTGGAAGGTTATGGCCTATAGTGCACAATTCAATGATCTTTTCCTTGATACTGATGCACATTATTGCAATCGGGATATTTGGGCTGAAGAAACTTCCTTTGGCATCCAGCTTAACTATTCCTCTTCCTGTTCTCACATTTCTTTTTAACCAGTATTGCAGGAAAAGATTTCTACCAATTTTTCAAGAGTATCCTACTGAGGTTTGTTGACACACCAACATTAATACATTATCAATCCTTATGATCAACCAAGTCATAAAACTTAGGGCTAATTATTTTTTGCAATTGGTATCGATTTCCACATATCTAATAATTCCCTTCTAAGATGGCTGAGATTAATGAGAAATTTTACTAAAACAATTTTCAATTATGAACGTGATGATGTTGTCCAAAACTTATATGGTTGTGTAATATTTTAATGCATATAAGATTACCCTACAATTATTGTGTAATATCCGATTTTCCTTTGTTGATGTTGGTTTTTTTATATCCTTTTTAGTCTGTAATTTCAAACTATAAGCTCTCATCCTGTATAGGATCCACCATAGAATATTTGTTCTCTACTATCTGTGTGATGCATTAAACCTTTGTTTTAAATTGCGTAGGCCCTAGTTCTAATACTTAAGAAATTGCAGCAATTTGCTGGTTTCACGTCGTTTCACTGTTCACACAGTTATATTGTCCGCTTATGGAGCAATATTTATTACAATTACTCTCAATCCTTGTTTTCCAATTTATATTGTTAGCTTTGTAGAAATTATTAAATGCTCTTCTAATACTGAACATTTGGCATTGTGCAGTGCTTAGTCAAGAAAGATAGAGCAGACCAAAATGATCCAACGATGGTACGGTTCTACGAGAAATTAGAAACTGCGTACCAAGGTCCAGGCCAATATTCCCAAAGCAAAGATGGGTCAAATTCTCCCCTTCTTCCTGCTGCTGAAATTGGATATTAGTCCGTGTATCTTGTTCTTCTTGCGTTTGTTTGTATTGTCAGTTGTGTCCCTATAGAGTTTGCCATGTGGTGCAAACTTTGTTTAGCGGTTGCTTCCATTTAAACTGAGGGATTGTAAAAATTTCTTTTAATTTCCTATAAACTAGTTGCAAAAATTTGTTATTTGTCAAATTAATGAACCATGTGGCGTTACAGCTTTATGTTTTTTTGTGACAAACATAAAAAACAGAACCATGACTAAGAGTCCAATGATAAGAGTCCAACCAAGAACCTAAATAACTGACGCAATGGCTTGATGTGATACGGGGCGTTGGGGCCCTCGAACAACTGTGTTTCTTTTTCTTTAGACTTTCAAACCACCATGTTCTATTTATTTGTAGATGGCCATCAATTATTGAAAAATATATTTCCGCGGTTGTTTTCATAGAAGTATCAATATCAACATGGGGTGTAATATTTTTTTCGGTAGGATATCCGGAAGAGTTTTGAATATGTAGCATAAAATATTAATGTTGGTGAATATATAGTGTAACTTTGTAAAATGTCTAGAAAATTTTCGTATAATATCATGAAAATACTCATAAAATATATAATATTTTCTCATCAATAAAAAAATGAGATAGTGATGATTTTTATAATACTTTTATCTATTATTTATTTATTTTTTAATTAAACAAATTATATATACGTATTTAATTTTTTATTTGTGTTAAATACTAATGAGTTCTAAACAAACCATATAACCATCCACAAATTATGAAGACACATTATAAATTTTTTTTTAATTGTTTTTTGTGATAAGTCTTAAGGTCAGAGATACCGGTAATATCGTCACCTGTAATGATCATGTCATCGACATAAAGTAACAAAAAAACAGAATCATGACTAGTTTTGCGAAGAAATAATACAAAATCATAAGAGCTAGAGCTAAAAACCAAACTGTATAATGGTGGACGAGAATTTTGCAAACCAAGCTCTAGGAGTTTGGTGGACGAGAATAAGCATTCTGCGCATAACGGTGCTTGGATTATGCACGAGTTTGCTATCCATTCAACACCCATTGTTCTTTTTCGGATCAAGAAGAACCCGAGAGCTGCAAACAACAAGCGAAAGTTGAAAGAGGCTACTTTTAAGCAATCAAAACGCTGCAAGACAGGCTCGAGTGTGATGCAGCAGAGTCTGACGACTTTGCTTGATGCCCGATATAACATGCTTCAATCCCCACTGACAACACCACAAGCTGAATCAGATACGAATTCGGTTGATGCTGATGATAGTTTCTTGGCGTATATGATGAAACTTCCACCATTGTCATTATTATCTCATGCAGATAGGTACTGGGTTGATGAAGAAGATGTGCTTCAGTCAATAGTGATATCATTAAGAGCTGATGGTTGGTGCTGCGAGGATGTGATGAAGAATATATCATTGCCTGCCAAAATCACTTACTACGATGTCACCAATTTCTGAAATTTTGGGCTGCCAATTGCTGCCTTGATGCACCTTCATTGCCTCTAATTGAGAGTTGAGCACTGTGATTGATTTGTTTATATATTTTTGATACAGTAGTCGGTATTAGATTTATGGCTCCTTGATTGCCATTATTGTAATGACAAATTTTGTGATAAATATAAAAGAATTGTGTGTTTCATTATATTTTACAATATACAATATAAAACCTATTTATAGGCCGATGAAGAAAACAAATGGGGTTAGAGAATAATGTATGCATGGAAACAAAATAATATATTACACGAATAGAAAGTATTGATTTGATTAAGCTAATTGATTGTATGTTAACATCCCTTCGCAAACTTAAGATGGTGTGACGGATGCAAGCTTAAGTTTGGAAACCAATTCATGAAAACGTCCTGGGTGATGAGATTTAGTGAAGATATCAGCGAGCTAATCAGCAGAAGAAACTGAATGAAGTTTTATAGTACCCTGATGAACATGTTGTCGACTAAAATGACAATTAATCTCAATATGTTTAGTACGTTCATGAAAAATATCATTGTGAGCAATTTGAATAGCACTATGATTATCACAACAAAAAGGAGTAGCCGTGGCATGATGAACTCTCATATCTGTAAGTAACTAGCGTAACCAAATAAGTTCTGAGTAGTATCAGCAAGGGCTCGATATTCGGCTTCAGTACTGGATCGAGTTATAACAGTTTGTTTCTTACTACGCCATGAGATGAGAGAATCACCAATAAAGAAGTAAAAACCAGTGGTAGATCGTCGATCAGTAAGGTCACCAGCCCAATCAGCATCTGAATAAGCGCGTAACTCTAAAGAAGAGTTAGCAGAAAAGTGAAGTCCATAAAACATCATGCCCTTGAGATATCGTAAAATATGAAGAACAGCAACAAAATGAGTGGAATGAGGAGCAGACATAAACTAACTGACAACATGCATAGCATATGCGATATCTGGTAGAGTCACGGTCAAATAAACAAGACTTCCAACAAGTTGCCGATAAAGAGTAGGATCAGTACCTTCGAAAGGTGTCAGTTTAACAGTAGCTTCTAAGGGACTAGTATTGATTTATTATCAGTTAAACCAGCACGAGCAATAAGATCTGAAATGTATTTTGCTTGGGAGAGATAATAACCATCAGAATCTGAAGAGACCTCAAGACCAAGAAAATTACTGAGAGAACCAAGATCTTTCATCTCAAATTGTTGTTGAAGATAAGTCTTAAGGTCAGAGATACCGGCAATATCGTCACCTGCAATGATCATGTCATCCACATAAAGTAACAAGAAAACAGAACCATGACTAGTTTTGCGAAGAAATAATGCAGAATCATAAGAGCTAGAGGTAAAACCAAACTGTATAATGGTGGACGAGAATTTTGCAAACCAAACTGTATAATTCCTTTGTCGATATTGGTTTTTTTATATCCTTTTTAGTCTGTAATTTCAAACTATAAGCTCTCATCCTCTATAGAAACCACCATAGAATATTTGTTCTCTATTATCTGTGTGATGCATTAAATCTTTGTTTTAAATTGCATAGGCCCTAGTTCTAATACTTAAGAAATTGCAGCAATTTGCTGGTTTCACATCATTTCACTGTTCACACAGTTAGCTTATGGAGCAATATTTATTATAATTACTCTCAATCCTTGTTTTCCAATTTATATTGTTAGCTTTATAGAAATTATTATATGCTCTTCTAATGCTGAATATTTGTCACTGTGCAATGCATAGTCAAGAAAGATAAAGCAGACCAAAATGATCGAATGATGGCAGAGTTCTACAAGGAATTAGAAACTGCGTACCAAGGTCCAGTCCAATATTCCCAAAGCAAAGATGGGTCAGATTCTCCCCTTTTTGCTGTTGATGAAATTGAATTTTAGTCGGTGGGTTTTGTTCTTCTTGCGTTTGTTTGTATTGTTAGTTGTGTCCCTATAGAGTTTGTCATGTGGCGCAAACTTTGTTTTTCGGTTGCTTCCATTTAAACTGAGGGATTGTAAAAATTTCTTTCAATTTCCTATAAACTAGTAGCAAAAGTTTGTTATTTGTCAAATTAATGAACCATGCGGCGTTATAGCTTTATGTTTTTTGTGAGAAATTTTCTGGTTTATTATCTTATTGAAATTGTTATCAATAATCTGAAATTTGTGATATAGAAATCTTTTGCATCTACCGTTGGAGATGTTGATGGGTTTTACTCTGATCGATACAGTTCAAATTCTCAAAGAATTTGGTGTTATAACTGTAGCACAAGTGGGTGGTTCAACACTTAATACAATTTTGGTAATTGAGGCCAACTAAGGGCAATAGAGTCATTTGAACATCATTTTATTTAAGGGTATTTTGGTAAAAGAAGAATATAGGTCGCAAATAGTATGTTTGGGAGGTTAAACACGATTTTTTTTAGTGTGCTAAAAACAATATTTTTCTTTTGGTTTTTGGGTAGTTTTCAAAAGTTTCCTATTTCTTATCCCTTAAAAAAAGAAACTTATGCACTTCAAAAAAAAGAAAAAAGAAAAAAGATACTTATGCGCTTCAAAAATAAATAAATAAAAACTTATGTTATGACTACGCTTTAGTATTAAATAATAATCCCCTTTTGCATCAATCAGCTTATTTAATTTGATGTTATTTATGTTATTATACTTATGAACATCTCTACATTTTAAAACAATAATAATTAATTAAGTTTGGTTGTAATCATGGCTCAAAACAAATAAAGGAAGACTCTTTCATATATGTATGATAGAAGTTTAACTATGATAGAAGTTTAAGTTGAATCATACATATTTATTATCATATGTAAATAGTTTTCTTCCTCCATTGTAAGAGTAAATATGTTCTCGTATCTTGATATTACAACAATAGATTTTCACAATTTTCTCCCTTTTTTATGGAAATAGGCATCTCTTCTGATATAAATAGATTTTCAGATCGTAATTAGTAGTTATTACTAATAAATCTTGTTATGCTTCTAACCATTGGTAGTAGCACTTAGTAGATGACTCATTATTTTATAATAATTTTTTTAAAGAAAATTGATTGTATCCCTTTCTTTATCTTGGCGATGGAGCTTTGATTTCAGCCATACTCGTAATTGTTGAAGGGTAATTTTTTTTTTTTTTTACAATTATATCTTCATTTGTAAAAGTAGCTACATGGACCAAATGGAAATGAGTCTGTTTTGGGACCATCGTCGTCCTAAGTCTCACTTTTTATTATTGTAGAGCTTGATGATCCAAACATATTCTACAAATTCCCAACCTCAGAGTCAATCATTTAAAAAGATAAATCTTATTTAAATTCTTTTTTAGGGAAAATTACAGAAAGGATCCTGATTTTAGGTGAAATTGCACTCTTACACAAAGATCAGTTAATTACACAAACATCTTTTTAACAGAGTTGACCTGACGATTGACTAACTTTAGACTTAACTAGATAATATGCTAGATATGATATTTATGTCTATCATCTTTTCAAAATAACTGGGATGAAGAAAACCGTCTTCGAAATTAATAATGGGTTATATGAGTGGGCTAGTTGTTCCCTTTTAGAATACAATACACCTAGAACCATCTTGAGAGAGGCCATTAAGTATTTCAATCTTTCCTTTGTCAATTTCTGGTTGTGTGCTTTGATGAATTGTTGACTACAGTACAAATGTGAAGGAGCATCTCCCTCATATCCAACCAGTAATGAGTTATCCAAAGCCTGTTTTATTACAAAATATTGTGTGATTTTTGGTGCATTCTGAATTATACTTTCTGTCATTTTAGATATCTCCCTGAGTTCTTTCTCTCTGTCATCTGCATTTACTAGTCCATTTTTATCTACTTGAGCTACTATAATCTCATCCAAAATCTTAAAGCCTTTTAATCTATAGATTAGCAAATTAAAGCTGCAAGTATGGAGTACGGTACCCTAATTTGATGACTGTGTGGTATGTATCCATGAACATACATTCAAACAAACAGCTCCCAGAATCTACCATTTTGAAATTAAATTCTAATGTAGAGCAACCAAAATGCCCAACTATATGCAACAAAAAGCTCATTTTATGGATTTAGGCAGTAAATATGTAAAAAATGGCTTCAATTGCTATAACCAGTCCTCAGTTTTGAAATGATATGATATTAATTTTCCTTATGGGGACTGCATTTTATATAACAAAGTAAAACTCAAAAAAATAAAAAGGGGGAGGGGAGTGGGGGGTGTGGGGTGAGGGATGTTGAGGGGGGGGGGGGGGGGGGGGGTGGGGTGGTAAGGGAAAGAATAAGAATAAACAAGAACCTCAGTCTCCAAATATGTTCCAAATCTGTGGAAGACAACAAACTCTCATAACAATAAATACCATCCGATGCAATCTTGAAACTATATCAGCCATGATTGTGACTGCCAAACACTTAAACACATGCATATCAAATTCTTTAAATATACAAATTACGATACAGAAAATAGTAATATATTTGAAAATGTCAAATTTTATCTTTGTTTATAATAAAAAAATAAATAAAAATTAAAAGAAAAACAGATCTCCAGTTAATTACACACTCCATGTAAGGCAGAGGCACTTTTCATTTTCCTCATCTTTCTCCTTATAAATTTCCAACTCCTTCGACTAAAAGGATTACTAAACACAAGGCAAAAATAAAAAGTTACACATAAATGCCAAGTCACGATTTTGATTTTGATTAAAATGAAACTACATGCATACATAAGGCACAACCAATTTATAAGTTATTACCATTTTCTAGTAGCACTGCCAAACGAACATCTCCACGATACCAACTTCACCCTCCACCACCATTTCTAGTGGCAGAGGTCAATGATTAACAACTGATCCATCACCAAATTTCATTCACAGATCTAAATTCTAAGTTGAGAGGTGAATATTCCATTACAGAAATAACACAAGAAGACACCCAAAATAGAAAACGAAAATGTGTCCTTCATTTTCCCCACTTGCTAGGACAGAATCCAGCATCGGAATCACTTCTTTATTAGTTGATTAGACAACTCAGAAGCAACTCAGGCCGACATGTATCATGTCAACCAGCTACCCTAATTCCAGGAACAAAATTTAATAGCGGTCCAGTTGAAAAAGAAAGAAGCACAAGCAAATACAGATTATGTCACAGATTGCTACCCCCATGTATCAATTATGCCAACCAACCAAAAAAAAAAAAAAATCTGAGATGTCCATAGTGGCCACATGTTAATTTTCAGCGAAGATTATAGATATTGTACCCGTTAATGCAATCTATCGAAGCTGTAACATGCTCCCGAAGATGACGAAAGCAATGTAGTCCAGAAAGCTCATCTGCATCCTATCAAACACAGAAAAAACAGTAAGCAAATGCAAACAACACGTAAACAACATTAAAGCACAATTTCATCAGTGGGACAAAAACATACCAACAAATGCTGCAAGTCATCCGTCACATCCAATGCACCAGCACAATCCGCAGACGCAACAAGCTGTGTAACAAACAGAAACATAAAAACCAACTTATTTTCCAACATCAATTCGAATATTGTTTGCAATTCTAATAAAACGAATTCGAATATCCACGACGAAAAGATTAAAAAGAAAGCGAATTTACCAACTTAAGATCAGATAAAGCCTGGTTGACATTCAAAAGAAGCCTCAATTTGTCTTGCAGAGCCAACAAGTTAGTCCGAATAGCATTCAAATCCTGATTCCGCCTGGGGGAGTCAACCAAATCGGCGTCGAGGAGGCGAATAGTCTCCTTAAGGCGGCGTATACGGCTGCAACCCTCGACGATCTTTAGATGCAAGTCCTGCAATTGGCCCTGGGCCTCAAAGAAGGAGTTGGAGCGGAGGAAGATCTCATTAACCAAATGCAGCTCCACGACGTCGAGGTACTGCGAGAGCTTCTCCCGGATCAAATCCACGATTTTTATAGGGGTGTTTTGGTCATTACATAAAAGTCAAACGGTCAATTTTTTTAACGGCACTATTTCACCACCGAAGCCTATATATATCCGCTCCTTTAGACAATTATTAAAACCTCTCGCAGACACTCTCAGGTTTCCCTTTACGAGTAGGTTTTCTCCCTTTACGAGTAGGTTTTCTGTTCTTGTTTAGGAAAAGGCTCTCTCACGACTCTCAGCGTTAATGGCGTTGCCGGTGGGGCATATATTTCGACCCACCGATAAACAACTCGTCGGTTACTACCTCTTCAACAAACTTTTCACACGACCATCTCCATTCACTGATGATGAAAAATCTTTGGTGAAAGATTTTGATCTCTACGGTTCTTTGGAGCCGTGGGAGATATGGCAGTTGCATGGAGGAGATGAACTGGAAGACGAGCAGTTTCTTTACTTCTTCACTTCGCTCAAAAAGGCTTCTGTTAAGGGTTCAAGAATCTGCAGAAGGGTCGGTTCCGGTGCTTGGGCTGGAGAAGATTCTGGCGAAAAAATCAAAGCCGGCGATGTTGTTGCCTTCAAAAAGCGATTTCGTTACGAGAATAAGCATTCTCCGCATAATGGTGCTTGGATTATGCACGAGTTTGCTATCCATTCAGCACCCATCGTTCTTTGTCGGATGAAGAAGAACCCGAGAGCTGCAGACAACAAGCGAAAGTTGAAAGAGGCTACTTTTAAGCAATCAAAACGCTGCAAGACAGGCTCGAGTGTGATGCAGCAGAGTCAATCGACTTTGCTTGATTCCCGATATAACATGCTTCAATCCCCAATGACAACAGCACAAACTGAATCAGATACGAATTCGGTTGATGCTGATGATAGTTTCTTGGCGTATATGATGAAGCTTCCACCATTATCATTATTATCTCATGCAGATAGGTACTGGGTTGATGAAGAAGATGTGCTTCAGTCAATAGTGATATCATCAAGACCTGATGGTGGTGATCGGTGCTGCGAGGATGTGATGAAGAATATATCATTGCCTGCCAAAATCACTTACTACGATGTCACCAATTTCTGAAATTTTGGGCTTTGCCAATTGCTGCCTTGATGCACCTTCACTGCCTCTAATTGAGAGTTGAGCCCTGTGATTGATTTGTTTATATATTTTTGATACAGTAGTCAGTATTAGATGTATGGCTCCTTGATTGTCATTATTGTAATGACAAATTTTGTTTCCAATCGGTATTGAAGTAAAATTCTCTAATCAATGATAATTTCATTTTGAACCATTCTTGTTTTCTTTTTTCAATTTCTATGTGAAGTGTATATGGTTTGTCAATTCACATTCAACAAATTCATAGCATTGCTTGCTTCACTTTTTCTATCTATTTTAACTAGTTGAAAGAGGGTTTTATGCATCATTCAAGGAGTAGTCATTGACATAGATGCTAAATAACTTATCCACGAAGAAAACAATGCACATGAAGAAGCTGTTGACGACCATTTTCATGATGACATCAAATGCTGCGTTTGTCTGTTAGTCTTTCTCTTCTTTATATTCTCTGTTTCTTTTTCTTTTTTCAATAAATCTGCATAGCATTAGAAACTTCAATTACACGGAAAAAAAAAAAAAAATTAGTGTTTTCTACACATCCAGATGATTCATGATCTTGAATTTGTCATTATGATGTCAAACCCCAAGAATGTCGATGAGGGTACGTATGCCATTTTAACTTCATAAGCTGACTAGTTAACATAATTAGAGTTTACGAGAGATCATGATGATGATGATACAATTAATGGGTGGTGATTGAAGAAAGGCCAGAATTTGAAATGAGTGTATAAAATTTAGGCTAGTATTTTTGGGTATGGCATTTGCATTGTCATATCGTAAAATTGACAAATTGTGGTTCATTGCGTTAGTGTTGAGACATGACTTGGAAACAAGATTATTGGGTGATATGCAGCTAGTTTTACTGCTTATATAGTAGGTGTACGATAAGGAGTTATAGTTATAGGTAGTGTCTGGCTTTGATATACCGAAAACACTAAACCTTCGACAGGCGTCCTGAGTTTTACATGATGTTGTTGCCCCAACTTGTAAGGAGTCTGCAGGCCTAGATATATTGATTTTTATTAAAATCCTGGATTAATATATGTTGCTAACTAATAATTATATCAAAGATGCCTCTCATTTTTTTTTTTTTTTTATCCCTATATGTAGACTTGGCAAAATGGACAGGGTCTACAGACCCTGTCCATACCCACAATGATAAGGTTCGGGTATAGACCCGCACCGTTTTTCAAAATATCCTTAAAAGAACCGGATTTAAAAAACTCGGATAATTGCGGGTAGGATATGGGCTGTCTGCGGGTCTCCATCAGACCCGTAAAATACCCGTTATTTATATTCATCATACCCGGTTCCTTTTCAAAAAACAAAACCCTAACAAAATTAAGAAACTCTCAACTGTGCAATCTCTGCCGCCGTTCCTCTGCTCGACTGCACCTCTTTCCCTCCATCGCC
Source organism: Dimocarpus longan (assembly GCA_022984855.1). Taxonomy (NCBI): domain Eukaryota; kingdom Viridiplantae; phylum Streptophyta; class Magnoliopsida; order Sapindales; family Sapindaceae; genus Dimocarpus; species Dimocarpus longan. The sequence continues at coordinate 6,158,615 of CM041026.1, forward strand.
GCTGTGTTGTCTGCTGTGCGACCACTAGAACATCTCCGTCTCTCTCCATCGCCGTCGTGTCTCTCCATCTTTATTCTGGTATCGCCACCGTCGTCTCTCTCTCTTTAACATCTCCGTCTCTCTCCATCGCCGTCGTCTCTCTCCATCATCGTTCTGGTATCGCCACCGTCATCTTTCTCTCTTTCATTTATTTTTCTGGGTTTTTTGATTTCTCATTTCTCTGTTTTGCTTTGATTTTGTTCTTTTTTTTTTTTTTGGATCTGGGTTCCAGAACATCTTGATCTCTCTCTCCACCAGAGCATCTACGTTTTTTTTCTTGATCCGGGGTTGCTCAGGTACGCCAACATCAACTCTCAAGTTTGGTTGTGATTTTGTTTCTGGATATTTTGTTTTTATTTAGATTTGATTGTTTGTGGTATCCTTCGATTGTTTCTGGGTATTTGAAAATGGTGATTGTTTAATATTTTATGATTTTGGTCTACAGAAGAGAGTTGTTTGCGTGTTGTTGTTGTGTTAAATGTCCGATGTTTGTTTTTGTGTTGCCTCTTTTGGGTTGAAATCATTCAACGACAAATCTCACACAAAATCACATCAACAACAACTCCAATCTCACATTCTCACTAAACCACATCAAAAACTAGTACAATCTATAACAAAACAGTCTTGAAAATTGAAAAACAATTCATGAAAAACCAAAATATAGATCCTAGGAAGGAGATCCAGCTCGACAGTGTAGCTGATGATGATTCGGTAGTGGCTGGTGATGGGAGTTCTGACTGATGCTAACAACCTTTAACCCATTAATGTGTGTTGCGTTTTCATTCTAGATAAGACGGTGATTGACACTGAGAAGAGGAAATGAAAATTGAGAAGCGAGAAAAGGAAATGAAATAAGAGTTGAGTAGTTAACTTGTGTGTTTTGTTATTTGTGAGTTGAAATGGAGACATCACACAAGTGGGTCGGGTTGAAAATGGTGTGGTGGCTAATGGGCCTCATTTGTTATGTTAAGGCAAAATAATTGTATGAGATCTATTGTTGAATGAAGCATTCCATGTCAAGTTCTCAAATATGAGACATATGTTGTACGAGATTTGTTGACCCGCCTAGGCACTAGCCACACATCTATCGACCAACTCATAAAAGTTTGCTCACTTTTCAAGTTCACTTTAACTTTCCCAAGACAATGATTTCAAGTTGTATCTATTGATACAAGTCATCCTCTGCACTAGGCCATTACACAAGTTGCACTCTTGTTGATGAGCTTGTTTTCATTACTCAACTATGGAGAAATGCAAGGTGGCTGCTGCTCTGGTGATTTTTGTGATGTTTGTTCCGGTTTCACTTGGACAACTTAGTCCAAGTGATATTAGGATTCTTTTCCAAGTCCGGAAGCTGCTTGAATACCCTTCAGTTCTTATGTTGATATAGGTGGGTTGTTATGAGTATGTTGTTTGTTGGTCTCAGTGAATTACAACCTTCCTCTGCGTTTGATTGTTAACCCAAGGGCAATCTAAACTTGAGCCACATGCTGCATTTTCTGAGTCCGCATTTAGTACTGGGGGTAGATTTTTGAGTTCACATCGTAGGAGATTGCATCCGGACACGTTGAAAGCATTGATGTGTGCGCAAAATTGGATATGGGTTTCATTTCGAGGTATAAAAATGGTTATAAATTTAATTACATTATGCATATTATTCTTAATCTTTAATTTAATTTTTAATTTTTTACTTGATTTGTTCTATTAGGTGGCATTCCGGAAGAAGAAATATATCATAAGCAAGATGAAGAAGAGCCATCATCATCTTGATTTTATTTTTTATATTTATATTCATAAATTTTTTTGTTATTTTGGGATGTAAATTGAAGATAAATATAAACTTTTAATGTTATTTTTTGTTTAATTTTAATTGTGTCATTTTTTTTGTAAAAATTGACAAGAATGATTATATAATGAATTATGTGAAGTTAAACTAGTTTAATCTGTTTTAAGAGAAAAAATTAATTTTTATATATTTTTTTAAAAAAATCATATTGCAATCTTAGATCCATTTGTTTTGATAGGCTTGTAAAAAAATTTGGAAATTTTTTGAAATTTAAAAAAAAAAAAAAAATCGAGTCAACCCGAATTTTTATCGGGTCTGACCCAGTGAAATAGGATCTAATGCGGGTATGTAATATACCCGCAAAATATGCGGGTCGAGTCTAGGTCAGACCCTCAAATAAATTTGAGGGTCTGGGTAGGACATGGACCCTCAAATAAATTTGAGGGTCCAATGCGGGTCCGGGCCTGGTGCAGGTCCAGACCCGTATTTTGCCATCCTTACCTATATGAGCTCATCGACAATATAATTAAGGTTTCCTTTATCTTCTTCCTTTATTCAAAGACTTTTTTAATATACAAATGTAACTCTAGGTTTTGTTATAATTCGAGTGCTTGAGCTAGCAATCGCCTAGCTATATTAATCAGTTTATGTACACTAGCCAATAACAGAGGCAACAAGAGAAGTTTTGATTTATTTGTAATTTATTATCACTGTCCGAATGAGTCATTTTACTTGAGAATACTTTTGTAATGAATAGTTTCAATAAAATATGGGTATAGAAATCAATATTTTGGGTGGCAATAATGACATCCTAAACTAATACAAGCAAGAGACAATAGCAATCTTTATAACAAAGGAGGATCTCCATACACCTATTAACTACATCACATATGGTTGGACCCCTATTATTAATACGGACAAAAAGATGTATACTCAAATCAACTATTTAGTGTGTAAGAGACTAAAAGTCAAAACAACTTCTAATGATGTTATTTTTTTTTTTTTTAATAAAATGAAGATGTATAAACTTTAATTAATGAACTTTAAAAACATCTTTAATACAATTATTTATTTGAGTTGAATTTTTTATCATATTGAATAGATAGATAGTAAGGTTAGAAAAAGAAAATCTTTTTCAATGCAATTATTTAATCAAAATATTATGTCAATGTGGCAAAAAAAAAGAATTATGGAGATGAATTTCTCAATTGAGAAATTCTTCTAGTAGTGCTAACATTTTCCAACCAATTAAAAATATAAAAATTTGTCTTATTCTCAATTCTCTTAATTATAAAATATAAAATTTATGAGAGTGTGTCACATATTTTATAATGATTGGTTAAAAATGGATGCATACTTTGTTTTAGATAATTGCATTGTAGATAATTTGCATTGACGACAAAAATATGCAATTATATATATATATATATATATATTTTTTGCCAAATTGGATTTATATTCAAAAAAAATTGTTGATTTGCGATTAATTGAAACTCAAGAATACATGACAACATTTGGAGATGCTTTTAGTGATAAAGTTATAACTAAATAATTACATATGTGTATTAACTCGATTAATGGATTGTAATTCTACTAGCAATGCTAGGCGGCTAGAAAATTTGCCCAATATCATATCATCTATTTAGACAAAATATTATGAGTTATTAGTGTAGCATAGCTCATATAACTAAGATAATATCAATTATAAAATAGTTATGTAATAACTTTATATAGTTAAATTTTTCCGTAGTTGAGTTTTAGAAAACATAGGTTAAAAGTGATATTTTTATAATTATATTATAAAATAATTTATAATAACTTTACTTTATGAGCAAATTACATAGCACCTACTTGAGGTTTGATTAATTATAGATGGAAACAACATTTGAATTTTATTGCAACAACCTCCTCTTATCTAACGGTTTAACTTTCGTTGATCATGAACTTTAACTCTAGCTAGAAGGGGCAATGTAGTCATTTTTACAAAATTTTACTTTTTCCTTAAAATTATATTATATAATGGGATATGTAGATCTCTATCATTCATCTCGACAGTGGACATTCATTTAAAATAATTTAAATTTTGCTAAAAATGATAAAAATTAATTTTTAAATTTAGAAGTTGTGACATCCCGGCTCCCAAGATCGTCACTTCCTGTGACATCCCGGCTCCCAAGATCGCCACTCAATCGGTACTGTTCCGTCCCCTGGGGATTTTTCTCGCCTCCCCCACCTCTCGAACCTGGCACCTGGGGTTTAATACCAAATTCTTAGAGAAATGGGTACCAATTGAGCCAGTGGCTCAATTGGTACCCATTTCTCTAAGAATTTGGTATTAAACCCCATGTGCCAGGTTCGAGAGGTGGGGGAGGCGAGAAAGCCTTTTTATTGTGACATCCCGGCTCTCAAGATCGCCACTTCCTGTGACATCCCGGCTCCCAAGATCGCCACTCAATCGGTACTGTTCCCTCCCCTGGGGATTTTTTTCTCGCCTCCCCCACCTCTCGAACCTGGCACCTGGGGCTTAATACCAAATTCTTAGAGAAGTGGGTACCAATTGAACAGGAAGTGACGATCTTGGGAGCCAGGATGTCACAGAAGTAATTTTAGAAATCCATTTAAAATAAATATAATTTTGTAATTTAGAAATAATTTAAAATAGAAAAATAAAATTTTCAAGTGTATCTGAATGTCCATCTTCAAGATGGATGACAATAATCAATTTTGAAAAAATATAAAATTAAAAAATGAAAAAAAAAATGAAGATAGTAGTGGAAATTCAAATTTGCTCTTCATCGTCCATCTTTGCCATTTTCAATCTTCATTGGTGGAGATCCTCCATCGCTTTGCAATAAGAAGAAATCCATTCCGTTTCCTCCAATAACATCCTTTTTCAAACCAACAATACCCTGTCAAACATAAACAATACCTATAGCAAATATTAACAATACGCAAATTAACAAAGTTCATCATTCAAATAATCTAGATTAAGAAAAAATGATTTTTGGTTTCCATTTGGAGACTGAAGCGTAGTCTTTCACCGAATATGGGTAATGATTTCTTCTTCTTTTGCTTGCTCTTCTTCTTCGTCCACTTCTCTCTTCTTCTCTACTTAGTCCACTTCGTTCACAAATTTAAATAAATACTATTTTTAAATTAATTGTCTAATTTAAAAAAATAACAATTAATTAAGTTTGGTTATATATATATATTTTTTTTTAAATTTTAAAAACAGTATCTATTTATCTATTAAAAGAGGTATATTATCTATTTAGTTTTTATTTTAATTAATTTATAAATTTGTGGGGTGTTGTGGCAAAATGTGATCAGAATATCTCAAGAAAATTTTAATTCATTTAAAGTTAAATTTGAAAAGTCTATTTTGCCCTTTCATTGTTTAGTGTGAAGTTAGTATTTAATTGATGTTTTTGACTAAGAGTGTAATTTCATCTAAAATTAGAGGTGCTTGTGTAATTTTCTCTATTTTTATTAATAAAAATGTTGTCATTTATTATATATATTTATATATGTAATTCCTATACAAAAATTAGACCCAAAAAAAAAAAAAAAAAAAAAATGATACATTGATATGCCCCTCATACCTAGGCTATTAAGATCATGGGGGACAGAACCAACCCGAATTGATCTGAGTCGAACTGATCCTAAAATATCAGTTTTTAATTGGGTTGGTTTTAAAGGTGGAAAACTGAATATTTTATATTTCAGGTTAGTTTTGTGTCTACGAAATTGATCCTACCCGAAACCAATTTAAAAGATATAAAAAAAAAAAAAAATTATATATACCAAGTAACCAAACATACACAAGTGACCTTAGTCGTCATCGACTCACTCCACTAGTTCTTCTCTTAAGTTCTCATTCTCCTCCTTTTTTCCTCTACTGATTCACCTATTTCGTTGCCTTCCTTACTCACGCGATCATGCCCGTTGTCTCTCTACTGTTCGTACCTCTATTACTGTTTTTTCTTTGCAACCATCGTTGATCATCCATTGTTCATTGTTCTATATTTTTTTATTTTCTTTTTTTTTATTTGTTTTGCTTATCTCATATGGATTTCGTGATATCAATTTTGGTGATGAACTGTGATTTTGGTTTTGGTGATGAGTTGGTAATTGGTGTTAGATATTGATTTATTTTAATTTTGGTTTCAATTTGGATTTGATAATGAATTGGTGATATTGGTGTAAAATAGATGGAAAATAACCGAATCGAACCAACTCGACTGTTAGACCCCGCAAAGCATGACATGATTTGGTGTCTATGGGCATGACTTGGTTTGATGGTGCCAAGCCGGGTTGGTGGCATGTTGGTGCATGCCAAGTGACTAGTGGGCTAGTCAATATGTGGGCAGGACATGTTAGGTGGCATGGTCTTGTGGCAAGCAACATGGGCAAAGGCGGTGGTGTGTGCATAAGCAGCATGCATGGGCAGTGGCTTACAAGAGTGGTACACACGAGCAACAACACAACATGACAGTGGCAAGCTGCTAGGGTAGGCGTGCTTAGGTGTCAACAAGTAACACAGGCAGCAAGGTAGCAGGCTAAGCGCAAGGCAGCAGGCCAAGTGCGCTACACAGGCAGATTGTGCGCCAACAGTGGGCAACGTTGGACAACACGTGGGCGGCCATGCAGACATGCTGGGAAGGCTCAAACAACATTCTCCACACATGTGGGAAGCGGTTGGAGATATTCAAAGTCAGGCACAAGGGAATTAGATAACTGTGGGTAGTTGTTGGCAGTTACTTGTGTTGGTAACTGCCATGCCATGTGTAATCTGGCTTGCATGCTAGCAAAGCCAGATAGTTGGGCTTGTCTCTGCCTTTGTATTTAGCATGTGTTGTTTATAATTTGCAGAAAGAGATGATAGATGCATGTATGTGTAATCTACAGACATCTTATAACCATTGATCCTAAGTCAATACAATGTTGAGTTGGGTTTGGGGCGGACCTCTGTAAACTTGTGTGTTGTTGTTGCTATTGTGTTGTATACATTCTGTTGTGTGTGTTTGTGTGTTGCAGTAAACAGGCTTGGTAGATAGCGAGCACGTTGGTTGCAGGAGCCTTTGTGACTGTATGGGCAGTGCACATCGTGGACAAGTTTGAGACAACATTATTGTGCATACTTGTAGGTAATGTGCAAGTGCGGATTGGCTGGCTAGGAGTGGGTATTCTTAGCACCAACACATCGAAAATTCAGGCTCGAATTTAGGTGTGTCACAAGTGGTATCAGAGCTAGGTTTAGAGAACGAGTTGGATCTTTGCGTGTTGGGATGGCACTTGATACATCAAAAGAGTGAATCAGTAGACTGGAGCGGATCATTGGGGACCCTCCAGATGGCTATATGGACCTTGCAGTGATGGCCATTGAAAGCTCAGAACGAATTCTAACACTCCAGACCACCGTGTCAGATTTGTTGAAGGATATTGAGACGAAGTTTGGGAACTTGCGGGTGGAGAATTCGGAAACCATGGATGGTCAGATGGCTAGGATGCAGGCTTTGGAAGATGAAATTAGAGTGCTTAAGAGGGCCATGGTTACTCCTCATGATGAAGGCCCTGTGTCGAAGATGAATGTGCCAGAGCCTAAGCAATTCAATGGCAGTCGGAACGCCAAAGAATTGGAAAACTTCTTGTGGGATATGGAGCAGTACTTCAAGGCTGCTAAGATTCCTGATGGTGAACAGGTTTCCATTACAAGCATGTACTCGACGGGTGATGCTAAACTTTAGTGAAGGACTAGGATGGCTGATGATCTTAGTATGGGTAGACCAAGTATTGGGACATGAGATGTGCTCAATAAAGAGTTGAAGGACCAGTTCCTACCCCGCAATACCTCTTGATGGCCAGAGATTCCCTCAAAAAGTTGAAACAAACTGGTTCGATTAGAGAGTATGTCAAGGAGTTAAGTTTGCTTATGCTGGACATTAGGAATATGTCCAAGGAAGACAGGCTGTTCAATTTTATGTCAAGCTTACAATCGTGGGCACAAGCAGAACTTCGTAGGTAGGGGGTGAAGGACATCCCCTTAGCAATGGCTGCTGCGGAAGGTCTAATCGACTATCGTATGATTGGTTTTACCTTTAACACTGACAAGAAAAAGTCAGGTGATGGGAAAAAAGGGAAGAACAAGGATGGCAAGAAGAAATATGAGAAGAAGAAAGACGATGGAAATAGTGGGAAGGACCACGGGCAGAACAAGTCGAAGCCAACACAGGGTTGCTTCATTTGTGGTGGTTCACATCGTGCTAGGGATTGTCCTAAAAAGGAGAAGGTTGCTGCTCTTATCAGTCAGGATATGGAGGATTCTGATAATGGACCCTTTCGGGTGAACCCATTATAATTGGTGAATGCCATAGCAGAGGACAGACAATCGGGTTACAAAGACTTGATGTATGTTGTGATATGCGTAAATGGGGTTGAAGTTAGGGCGTTGTTGGACACATGCTGGACCAACAACTTCATGGCTCAGAGAGAGGCGAGTAGGCTGGAGTTGAAATTGTTAGACAGCACTAGCAAGATTAAAGCAATAAACTCTGGGGCCATTGTAGTGCATGGCATGGCCGAGACAACTTTGAGTCTAGGGGACTGGTAAGGGAAATGTTGCATGATGGTAGTACCACTGGATGATTTCGATTTGATTCTCGGTATGGATTTCTTCATGAGAGCCAGAGTTATGGTGATGCCTCATTTAAGGGGTATCGTAATCGCAGATGAGGACAACCCGTGTTTGATAAAGATAGACAGTGCAATTCAGAAGAATTACAAGGGAAAAGAGGCTGTGATCTCGGCTAAATAATTAGATAAAGGGCTAAGAAAAGGGGAAATAACCTATGTGGCAGCGATGGTGGAGATAAAGCCAGATGTTGTGGTTGAAGTGCCGGATGAGGTGGTTACGGTTTTTGATGAATTTGTGGATGTTATGCCTGCAGAACTGCCTATAGAGTTGCCTCCTAGAAGGGCCATTAATCACAAGATTGAGTTAGAGCTTGGTGCCAAACCTCCTACCTAAACACCTTATTGAATGGGTCCAAAAGAATTAGCAGAGTTGAGAAAGCAGTTGGATGACTTGCTGGAGACGGGTTTGATGCAGCCTTCAAAAGCCCCATATGGTGCCCCTGTGTTGTTCCAGAGAAAGCAGGATGGGTCCATGAGGATGTGCGTGGACTATAGGGCATTGAACAAGGTGACAGTCGAGAACAAGTACCCCATTCCAAATAGTGCAGACCTGTTTGACAGACTATCCAAAGCTTCCTTCTTCACAAAATTGGACTTGCGGTCAGGGTATTGGCAAGTTAGGGTAGCAGAAGGTGATGAAGCCAAGACTACTTGTGTGATAAGGTATGGATCCTTCGAGTTTCTGGTGATCCCATTTGGACTTACCAATGCCCCTACTACTTTTTATAATCTGATGAATGATGTGCTCTATAAGTTTTTAGATAAATTCGTAGTGGTCTATCTTGATGATATTGTGGTATATAGTGAGAACTTGATGGATCATGTTGCATATTTGAGACTTATATTTGCTAAGCTTAGGGAATATAAATTGTATGTGAAGAAAGAGAAGTGTGAGTTTTGTCGCCAAGAGGTAATGTTCTTGGGACATTGGGTTAGCAAGGGGAGGATTAAAATGGATGAGAGGAAGATCCAGACTATTTTAGACTGGCCTACTCTTTTTAGGGTCTCGGAGTTGAAATCATTCTTGGGATTGGCCAACTATTTTAAAAGGTTTATTGAGGGGTATTCCAAGAAAGTCAGTGTGTTGACTGATTTGTTGAAGAAGAGCTATAAATGGGACTGGTTTGAGGCATGTGAGAAGGCCTTTAGCAAGTTGAAATTGGTTGTTTCGTCAGAACCAGTGTTGCGGTTGCCAGACTTTAGTGAGCCTTTTGAGGTGCACACTGATGCCTCGGATAGAGCTCTTGGTAGGGTTCTTATGTAGATGGATCATCCGGTGGCATTTGAGAGTCGGAAGTTAAAGGATGTTGAGCAACGGTATTCTACTCATGGAAGGAGATGACTGTTGTAATTTACTATTTTGATACATGGAGACATTACCTATTGGGAACAAAATTTAAGGTAATGACGGATAATGTAGCCAATACATATTTCAAGACACAGAAAAAGTTAACTCCTAAATAGGCTCGATGGCAAGAGTTCTTGGTTGAATTTGACTTCATATGGGTGCACAAGCCGGGTAAACAGAATCAGGTGGCTGATGCGTTGAGTAGGAAGGAAATGCAAGGGTACGTGGCTGTTATGATAGCATTACAAGCAGACTTCCTAGAACGGGTAAGGCAACAAGCAAGGGCTGATCTAGTTTACACCAAGTTAAAACAACAAGTAAGTAATGGTCTAGTTCAACGGTATTGGGTTGAGGATGATCTATTGTATGCCAAGGGTGGCAGGTTGTATGTCCCTAGTGGTGGGGGACTTAAGCAAGAACTGTTGAGAGAGACACATGACCCGTAATGGGCAGGACATCTTGGAGTGAGGAGGATGTTGGCTTTATTGGGAAGAAACTACTTCTGGCCTAAGATGGAAGATGATGTAGAGGCCTACGTCAAAACTTGTGTGGTATGTCAGCTTGATAAAATCAAGAAAAGAAAACAAGCAGGGTTGCTACAACCACTGCCTATACTTGAGAAGGCCTGGGTGTTTATCTCTATGAACTTCATAGATGGCTTTCCGGCAGTTGATAGGATGAGATCAGTGTTGGTAGTGGTTGATAGGTTTTCGAAGTATGTAGTGTTCATTCCTGCACCGCATGCATGCCCAGCGGATAAGGCAGCAGAATTGTTTTTCAAGCATATGGTGAAGTTCTTTGGGGTTCCAGGGGACATAGTGAGTGACAGGGATGCATGATTTATAAGTAAATTCTGGACTGAATTATTCAGGCTAATGGGGTCAGAATTGAAGTTCTTAACAGCTAACCATCCGCAAACGGATGGGCAAACAGAAAGGATCAATGCTCTGTTGGAAGAGTACTTAAGGTACTATGTGACTGCAAGTCAACGTAATTGGGTAGATTTACTAGATGTTACACAGTTCAGTTATAACTTGCACAGGTCTTTGGCTACTGGATTGAGTCCAGTTGAATTGTGTATGGGATTCCAGCCGTTGATGCCATTAGAAGTGGCCCAACAGAAAGACCAAGGAAGATGTCCTGTTGTTTACCATTTTGCTAAAGAGAAAACATAATTGATTGAGGGTGCTATTGATAGCCTAGCAAAGTCAGCAAGGCGAATAAAGAAGTATGCAGACAAGGGTCGACGTTCCTTAGAGTTCAATATGGGAGATGAGGTACTACTGAAACTTACTCCTCAAATTTGGAAGAAAGTTACTAACCGCAGGTATCATAAAGGTTTGATACAACAGCATGATGGTCTATTTATGGTCAAGGAATGGGTGGGCAATGTCGCTTATAGACTGGCCCTGCCAGACAGGTTGAAGATTCATCCAACCTTTCATGTGAGTTTCCTGAAGCCCTATTATGAAGAGGCAGAGAGCAGTAGGGCAGCACAGAGGCGGGCACTTCCTGTGATCAGGAAGGAATTTGACAAGGAGATAGAGAAGATTTTGGACCACAAGACTGTGGGTGAGAGCAACTGGAATCGGAGGACAGATTTCCTTATGTAATGGAAAGGTGCAAGTGAGGCAGACGTTACGTGGGGACGTGGGGCTATTCTGTGGCAATTTGAGGATACAGTGTAGAAATACTTGGAGGGCATAACGACGAGGATGTCATCCATCTCAAGTGGAGATGGTTTGTTAGACCCCCAAAGTATGACATGATTTGGTGTCTGTGGGCATGTCTTGGTTTGATGGTGCCAAGCCGGGTTGGTGGCATGTTGGTGCATGCCAAGTGACTAGTGGGCTAGTCAATCTGTGAGCAGGACATCTTGGGTAGCATGGTCTTGTGGCAAGCAACATGGGCAAAGGCAGTGGTGTGTGCATGAGCAACATGCATGGGTAGTGGCTTGCAAAAGCGGTACACACGGGCAACAACGTAACATGACAGTGGGCTGTCAGGGCAGTAGTGTGCTTGGGTGTCAACACACAACTATGTGGCAAGCTACCAGGGTAGGCGTGCTTGGGTGTCAGCACGCAACATAGGCAGCAAGGTAGCAGGCCAAGCGTGCAACACGGCAGATTGTGCGCCAGTAATGGGCAACGTTGGACAACAGGTGGGGGATCATATGGGCGGCCATGCAGACATGCTGGGAAGGCTTAAACAACATTCTCCACATATATGGGAAGCGGTTGGAGTTATTCAAAGTCAGGCACAAGAGAGTTAGATAACTGTGGGTAGTTGTTGGCAGTTACTTGTGTTAGTAACTGCCATGCCATGTGTAATCTGGCTTGCATGCCAGCAAAGCCAGGCAGTTGGGCTTGTCTCTGCCTTTGTATTTAGCATGTGTTGTTTGTAATTTGCAGAAAAAGATGATAGATGCATGTATGTGTAATCTGCAGACATCTTGTAACCATTGATACTAAGTCAATACAATGTTGAGTTGTGTTAGGGGCGAACCCCTGTAAACTTGTGTGTTGTTATTGCTATTGTGTTGTATGCATTCTGTTGTGTGTGTTTGTGTGTTACACTGAACAGGCTTGACAGGCAGCGAGCACGTTGGTTGCAGGAGACGTTGTGACTGTGTGGGCAGTGCACATCGTGGGCAGGTTTGAGACAGCATCATTGTGCATACTTGTAGGTAGTGTGCAAGTACGGATTGGCTGGCTAGGAGTGGGCATTTCTAGCGCCAGCACATCGAAAATTCAGGCTCGAATTTAGGTGTGTCACATCATCACTAGTCGGTTTAGATCAATTTTCCTTCTTAAATCAAGTCAGGTTGATGTTCGATTTGGAAAACTGAAAATAGTCAATGTCGGTTCGGTTTTGTTCGAAACCGAATCGATCCGATCCGTTCTCACCCTTAATCATGGGGTCGAGTTGCTTCCTTCTGATACAAATCCCACATAATTGCAATAATTTAAACAAAATTTCAAAAATTGGACACATTCACATAATTTCCACCATAAGCTAAACGCTTTTTTTTTTTTTTTTTTTTTTACCTTACTAATTAAACAAAACAAGAAAATTAGCTTTATTACATCCCTACAATTACATGTGGTTGTGTGGCCCTTCATTCATACCAGTAGAGGAAATTCAAGTCCCAACAAATATATTTTCAAGCTTCGAGTGGTTAATTTTCTATCCTCTTGGAGTATTTATCTTTTAATTATGAGAATAGACATTCAAATATAATAAATAGTAATTGATCTCATGAATTCCAATCAACCCCTGACTTATTCGATTTTAGTTTTAAAAAAAAAATCCCACTAAATATATTTTACAAACTTCACATGGATAATTTTCTTATTTATCGTGAGAGTACGTCTTTTTAACCCATGTGAGCATATTTGTAAATTAAGCAAGTAAAGTGACATTGATGGTTTCGACGGGCCCTTAGCTTTAATTTTTTAACTATTCTTTTGCCCTTTTTAACGTGTAATTGTTCGATTAATTATCGTTGTCCCTCTGTCATCAAAACATTTGGCTTCTATCTAATTAAAGCGCCGCACAGTTGAAATCCAAAGGGTAAATCCGACAATTCACACATCATATTCGATGCACTCATCAAAAGGGGTTCGAGCTAACTCACCGAGCACTGCTCGCTGAAGCTGCTTCTATTCTTCTCTCTCGAACCAGGTAGGTTCCATTTCCATTTCTCTTTGTCTTCTTGTTTGCAAATTCGATAACTTTTACAATGACCATATATATATAGGCTTTATTTGTTTTGCATGTTCCAGTGACATCAAAATCTGTCTTTTGTACTTGCATGCTAGTAGTAATGTGAAATCTGGATTTATTTATTTATTTATTTTTTTCTGCTGAGAAACGTAAGTGGGGTTCTTTTTTTGCTATATATGAAGATGGGTTTATCATGGAATCATGTATTAGTTAGTAGTTTATGAATTATGGATGCATGTGTTTTGAAGAACTTAAAGGAAACTGGTGAGGGTTGATATTAACTTGATTTAGCTCAGAATCTTGTTGTCATTAACCTTTTAAATTGAGGAACATGCATGGTAGTGATAATGTGAAATCTGGAAGTTTTTTGTGATCACTTGTTGAAAACTGTAAGGGAGGTTGCTTTTTTTGTTCTTGTATACGATGACAGGTTCATCATGAAATCGTGTATTAGTTAGTAGTTTGTGATGATGGATGGAGGGGTACATGTTTGGTGAAGAATTTAAATGAAACAAGTGAGGGCTGGTATGAACTTGTTTTAGCTCACCATTTTGTTGTCTTGAAATTTTTTGATTGAGGTGGTGTCTAGGTTTTTTGTGTGAGAATTTAGTTTGGCGAAGAACAGAAGGCTTATGGGATCTCATTTTCAAGTTTTGATACTATATTTAATATTTGTGTGGCAGTTCGTTTTTGAAATCGGTTTGCAGTTTTCTTCTCTTTTGAAAGTGTCGTTGAGTTGGTGGGGGGTGTGAAGGACTTGAGAGGGTGATCCTGGTTTCCTTGCTGAAGGGATGATTCTTTCTGCACTTTTAACTTCAGTTGGAATCAATCTTGGTCTTTGTTTTCTTTTTTTCACGCTGTACTCTATATTGAGGAAACAACCGAGTAATGTCATCGTCTATGCTCCACGCTTAATTGGTAAGAGAAAATCTGAAGGGAGAGTTGATTTTAACTTGGAAAGATTGTTACCGTCAACTGGTTGGGTCAAAAGGGCTTGGGAGACCTCTGAAGAAGAACTCTTGTCAGCATCAGGCTTGGATGCTGTGGTCTTCATGCGCATATTTATCTTAAGGTAATGCGATCTGTTGGTGGTACTTTGTGAACTTGATTATTTTCTGTTCTTGCAGAATTTTACGTTGCAGCTTGGTTGTCACAAAGCATCAACTTCAAGCACCTTGAGTAGAATAGCCATATAAGTTCTTATAGTCTGTGCATTACATGTAGCTACAATTCTTGCTTCTCCAAGTATCCGTGTTATCACCAAGAAAAGTACAATATCCACTTATAGATCTCCTGTCAACCTTGGAACCAGCCAATCAACATTTGAATAACTTACAATATGTAATTTTTTACCTTTTCCACAGAGAAGGCTCATTCCAACTGTCTGTTTCAAGTATCTCTAGATTCTACACATTGTTTCCTAATAAACCTTTTGGATTTTGCATATATTGGCCAACTGGTCCAATTTTAAAATTGATATCCAGTCTAGGTATGGTTAAATAAGTCAATTAACCCACAAGACTTCTACCCCTTTCCTTGTCTTGAATATCTGGCTTTTCTTAAATTCAAGAAGCAAATTAGGATCCATAAGAGTATCAGCAGGCTTGGTTCCTAACAATCCTAGAACTTATTTCCTTTGAGATAAAATCAAACCCTTCTGCTGTTGGCTCCTCAATACCAGGAAAAAACGTTAATTGCCCTTCGTCTGAAAATGCTTCTGTAATTAACTCTTCACGTCAATACCAAAATAATCATTACCGGTGACAATTATGTCAGTAACTGAAACCACAAGAATAACTGTACCTAATGAGGTATACTTCACAAAAATAGAATGATCAAAATGACAGCATTTGAAATTCAGGGATGTCAAGACTCCTCACTTCTTTTGCAAACCGGGTCCTTGGAGACTGTTTTAAACCATATATAGCTTTGGGTGATCTCTAACAAACTTCATTCTAGTCATTGTAGAAATACTTGGTTCATTTTGCATGGCCTTTTTTTGGCAAATGTGTTCTAAATTGGAATGGCAATAGACTAAGCCTTTTTTCGATACTTGTGTCCTTGCTCTCCATATTCATCAGTATGTGAAGTTGGACATTCTTATTGTTGATATCCATGCATAGCCACAAGCTTCAGCTGTCTAATATGCTGAGCTTAGGGGTGGGTTTTACCAATTTTTTCTTTTTCTTTTTCTTCCTTTTCTTTACAACATGTAGCCATTCAAGGTGCAACTTCTGTTGTAGCTTTCTTAGCACAATTTGGACATTAGTGTCATCATTAACTTTCTTGTCTCTTGATTAGTCATTTTTATTTTATTTTGTCTTGTATTATGTCATGCACTATTGCCTCCATTTTGATCTGATTGTCACAAAGTAGATAACTGATCCAATTTATTTATATAAATTTTTTTCCAAATAAAATGCAGTTTGAAGGTGTTTATCTTTGGTGGGATAATTGGTATCTTCTTTCTTCTCCCGGTTAATTTTATGGGGAACCAGCTGAATTATGATTTTTCTGATTTACCGAACAAGTCTTTGGACTCATTCAGTATTTCAAATGTCGACAACGGTTCAAGCAGGTGAATAGAGTTTCATTTTCCTTGTGAAGCTGCATGCCATTGATTGCTAAGAATTGACACAAAATAAAACTTTGTTGCAACAGCTGCAACAAGAAAATTCCCAATTTTAACACATCCTTGCATATGTTTCACTGTTAATAATAATATATCTATACACAATTGAATTTCTGATCTATTGATGCACCTTGTTTTCTAGAAAATGTTTTGCAGTAGTGGGGATTTCTTCCTTTAGTTTATTGCCTCCAAGTAAAAATATGTGAAGAGGTTCTAGAAATTATTGAATAAGACATATTTTATGGTAACTTTTGGTTAATCTTCCCCTCTCTCTCTTTCTCTCTTATATATATAACATTTTCCTCCTATTTTTTATTAAACAGTGCCAGAAACATTATCAGAATTGACGAAATCAGTCTAGAATGTGGAGTTTTATTTTATTTTTTTGGATTTGTAACATGATCTCACTGTTAATTAAAAACGTTCCTGATCTAGAATTCATATTTTGACATCCCCAGGGAAATAATAAAAGATAGTAAGGAAGTTCTATATTTAGATTGCTCTTATTATTAGCTAATACAGCTTATATATGCTGTTGCGTGTATATTGTATTTGAGTTCTTTTATAAGTTTCAGTGATTTAAAAAATAAATGTATAGGCTCCTCATGGTACTGGACTCCAGCACCAAGTGGCACACCGGCCATATTCCCCTCTTTAACCACCGTAAAGATCACTTTTCAAGGTCCTTTTGGATTACATTTCATAGGTTGAATTTGTTACATCAATATAGTACTCAGCTCAATTCCCATTATCAAGGCTGATTTGTGAATTGGGAGTTGAGTTTGAGGTGTGGATTGTAAAGTCTGTTCTTTCCTCGAGCACTGTTCAACTTTAAGAAGATCAATTTGAGTAGTGAGTCTATTATTCTATTACAAAGCAGTTAGGTAAACTTTTTCTGTTCTTTCATTAATCTTCAGGTCACTATAAATTCGAAAACCTTTCTGCAGGTCATGCTTATACTGTTTTTAAATTTGTGATCTGAGTTACTAGTAGATTCTCAAATATAAGTGATTTTTGTCTTGTGCAAACTACATCTCCTAATCTATGGCGTGGAATCTCTGATCTCTATTTTGCGCTTTCTAAAGGTTATGGGTACACTTTTGTGCTGCCTATATTTTCACTGGAGTTGTCTGCTATCTTCTTTACTATGTAAGTAATAATTTTTGTAAGTTTGCTTAACAAATGCCATCTCACTCTGCCTTGCAGATTTATGATAAAAGTATCTACAGATATCATAACACGATGAATTTATTATCTGCAGGAGTACAGTTACATTTCCTCAAAGAGAGTTTCTTACTTCTATTCATCCAAGCCTCAGTCTCATCAATTCACAATAATAGTCCGTAGTATCCCTGTCTCATTTGGGAGTAGTGTTAGTGACATTGTTGAGAATTTTTTCAAAGAGTATCACCATTCCACTTATCTTTCACACACAGTAGTTCGACGCACAAACAAAGTTCAAGAACTCATAGTAAGTATGCAGTTTACTAAGTCTTTTTAGAATTTGATTCCCCCTCTCATTGGTGAAATTTATTTTCTAAACTTAGCTGTTATTTGGAGAATGGATATTGTGTCTCATTTGGTGTTTTTCTGTTGCTTACTCATATGTAAATTAATTCTCTTGTAGTGCTAAAAATTTTAGTGGATTTTTGTTTCAATTGACATCCCATGTTGGGGAAATCTTGATATAATAATGCCCATAGTTTGAAAGATTATTATTTTTTTTTAAGTCAATTTTTATGATTTACTTAAGTTTAAACTCTTACTGTATAAGCATTGCACCTATATGTGTGTGTAAAAACCTTTTTAATTAGAATGTTAGTATGTAATCCTTTGAGATTTATTGCTCAAAATTTTGAAATGCCCCTTCAAAACTATATATACATTCTTTCTTTGAGGTGCATTTGTTGCACGAGCATGGCATTTGGGAGATGACTTGTCACATTAATGAATTACTGTTATTCCCAAGTTTCTATATAGATATTCCTATCAACATTGAAAATCATTTATTCGTTGTGGTTGTGAATCTTGTTTTGATTAATTAGCAATGTGTGTGTGTGTTTTCCTTAATTTATATTGCTTTAAGATATTAAGTATTTGACAATTATGGGTTAATTTCGATAGAATGAAGCTGAGAAGCAGTATAGAAGACTGGCCTTCTTAAAATCAAAAAAGCATTCTCAGCAAACATTTAAGCGTGAGGGCTTCTTAGGACTCTTTGGACCCAAAGTTGATCTCTTGGACCACTATGAAAAGAAGTTGGAAGATTTACAAGATAATGTGAGAATGGAGCAATCTTCATTGGCAGGAAAGGTGTGTGCCTCTGTTGGTACTCCTACAATAAGGAGACAAGTTCATACTGAAAGCATTCATATGTCACAAATGGTGTTTCCTCCATTTAATCTGCTTGAAAATTTTTTGGTAAAATTGATTATCCAGCTTTGTGCTGTGCTTTATAAATGTAAATGTTAGAGAAAATGGAAACAATTTTGGAAGTATGAGAGCCGGATAGTCTTTGATTTCCTGCTTTTTTTAATATTGGTCAGCTATCCATTGCTGGTGTTTCCAAAGAATTCTGTTGCATACAGTCATACACAACCTCTATATCACCACATATAGAATTCCTTGTTATATCAAAGACATATAATTGTCAGAATATATAGTATCATTTTAACATTCATTCTATGGATTGACTAACATGGAACAATACAAAATGAAATTGTTGTGAATACAAAGTGAAATTTTTTGTGATTGTTTCACTGCTCACTATCTGCAAGGCTGCTAGCTCTAGGAAAAAGTGACCACACATGTATACATCACTGATTATCTTTATATTATTTCTTTTATGTGAAAAATCTGATGCAGCCTCTGTTTCCATTATGCCTTTCTAAATTTTTAGGAAATACCAGCTGCTTTTGTATCTTTTAAGTCACGCTTAGGTGCTGCTATAGCTCTAAACATCCAACAAGGCGTAGATCCCACAAAGTGGGTAACTGAGCGAGCTCCTGATCCCCAGGAAGTTTATTGGCCTTTCTTTTCCGCATCATTCATGAAAAGATGGATCTGCATTCTGGTGGTGGTTGTTGCATGCAGCGCTCTTACAATCTTATTCTTTATTCCAGTTGTAATAGTGCAAAGTCTTACTCATCTGGATCAGTTGGAACACTTCTTCCCTTTCCTAAAAGGCATACTAAGACTGTAAGTGAAGATTGCTTTACCTTTTTTGCCTATTGTTATTATAATTTCTAAGATACCTATAAACCAAAAAGTTCAAGTTAATAGAAAAGGACTCAACAATAGTATTTAAGCACTCTAACACATCCCCTTGCAAGACCAATGGGTTTAGCATGTGGTTTGAGCCTAAACACAAAAAACACAACAAATTCAAATAACAAATAACAAATGCAAATATACATAACGTGGGTCTTGGGATAAACATAGCTTTAATACAATGTTTGTAATGAATAGATTCAAAAACTGAAGTTGATAGGAAATTATCCAACAATAACTTTTAAGCACTCTAACAAACCTATTAAATTTTATGCTATTTAAGGTTCTACGTTTAAATGTAATCTTTCAGTTCCACTTAAATTGTCCGTAAGTATAGAATTTTTTTGAGTGGAGAATATACTGCTTGTTTAACTTTGGACATGGTTGAGAGTATGAGAAAACTTAGTATAGGAGTGAAAGTAACTTGTTCTATTTTAAAAGTTTCAAATTTGTTAGACAATTTTATTTGGCCCTGTGGAACATAATCCTGAATAAATTTGTTATGCAGAGGCTCATTTTATGTATAACTTAATACTAATCTGAGGTATGTTTTGGGCTGCAGGACATTTATTAGTCAAGTGATTACAGGATATCTTCCAAGCCTTATTCTTCAGTTGTTCCTATCTTTTGTGCCACCCATCATGATACTGTTGTCCTCTATTCAAGGATATATATCTCTCAGCCTGATCGAAAAGAGTGCAAGTAATAAGGTCTGGTGGTTTGTAGTATGGAATGCTTTCTTCGCAAATGTACTATCAGGAACTGCTCTCTATCAGGTCAATGTCCTTCTTGAGCCGAAGAACATTCCAAAGGTGCTTGCTCAAGGTGTGCCAGGACAGGTGAAAATACGTCATTTTCATGAGTTTCAACCTCCATAATTTATGGCATTTTCTCCAAGTTCAGTCTTTTTAGAAAGCAGACATGCAGTGTCTCTAGAGTCTTTGTTAATAACATAGTTAAATTTTGTCCATTAAGATGCATGTTTACAATTGCTCGCATGATTTGTAGTAGAAACTTAAAATGTTTACTTCTGGTTTTTGAGATTCATTTAATAATATTATAGTTCAGGTAACGATGTAGTTTCTGTTAGTTGACAATTGTTTTACTTTGATATAGGCTTCATTCTTCATTGCATATGTCGTTACATCTGGATGGACCAGTCTATCATCAGAGCTCTTTCGACTGATGCCTCTCATCTGCAGTTTCTGTAGTTGGCTATGTTCAAAAATTGATGAAGACTTTGAGGTGCCTTCAATTCCTTACCACAAAGAGGTTCCAAGGATTCTCTTCTTTGGACTTCTTGGTATCACATATTTCTTCCTTGCTCCATTGATTCTGCCATTCCTCTTGGTTTACTATTGTCTGGGATACATCATCTACCGCAACCAGGTAACTGGAATGTCATTCTAAAGCCCTTTGTTCTGTTAGATGTAAATAAAATGTCCAGTAGTGCTTTATTTTAAAATATCTTAGTTGCAGTTTCTTGATGATGCTGTCTGCTTGGAGTGTAGCAAAACATCTCAACAGTCTTAATTATTTATGGTTGTGTATAGTCTAAACAATTTTACTCTTTAAATGTTAGATATATATTTTCAACAGTGCTTCATTTCAAAAGATTTTAGTTGCAGTTTCTTGATGAGGCTATCCGCATGGAGTATAGCAAATTTCTCAATGGTTGTAATTGTTTATAGTCTAAACAATTGTCTTTATCTATGTTATATATATATATATATATATATATATATATAGACACACATATTTTGAACCTTACCTAGAGTCTACCAATAGAAGCCTAACTGCAGCAACAGATTAATAGAACATGAACATTTATCACTTTGGCTGTTTGAACGTGATTTCTTGTTAAAGTAAACTGAAAGGGTTACTACACACTGTCCCTCCCTTATTCCCTTGCTTTTCTTCTGTGGAATACAGTGAATCTAGGGGAAGAGGTGAAGGGGATAGAAGCTGAACCAGGACTGAAAAGATCTTTTTCTTTTACAAGTACAACTATATGCAATTGCATGTATTCCCCCTCAAAATAGCGTACTTAGAGTGTTTCATACTTGAACGATATGTACAGTCAAATATTGGTTTTATCTAATATGATCCCTCCATTCCCTCAAAACTCACATACTCGTGTGACCTAGCTTCTGTATTACCATTTCCTGACTAGATAACTTGTAATTTTACTCCATGTCACAATTTGAATTCAGGTTATTTTAATGATTATTTTCATTTAATGTTGTGATATTTGCTTTAAAGACAAGATCAAGTGGACTGATCTCACTTGGTCAGGAATGTACCTTTCTCAGCTGAACAGTTCAGTTTCTTATTCTTTTTTTTTTTTTTTTTTCCCTTGGATCATGGAATTTGTTGGTTGACAATTTAACATCACCTTAGCTTGTGAATTAAAATTGTTTTCTTAGATAATTTAAAGTAAAAGTTCCAGATGTTGTTAAGTAATCAGCAGTGCTGTTCAGTGACTTGTGAATATAGAACATTTGAAGTTAGGTTCTTACAGTAAGTGAATATAATTTTTGTAAATCTTGTATGTTTAAATTTGAGCATTGGATTGGATTTGTCTTACCATTTGAAATTTTTTGTGCAGCTATTGAATGTGTATGCGCCCAAGTTTGAAACTGGTGGAAGGTTATGGCCTATAGTGCACAATTCAATGATCTTTTCCTTGATACTGATGCACATTATTGCAATTGGGATATTCGGGCTGAAGAAACTTCCTTTGGCGTCCAGCTTAACTATTCCTCTTCCTGTTCTCACATTTCTTTTTAACGAGTATTGCAGGAAAAGATTTCTACCGATTTTTCAAGACTATCCTACTGAGGTTTGTTGACAGACCAACATTATCAATCCATATGATCAACCAAGTCATAAAACTTTGGGCTATTTATTCTTTGCAATTGGTATCTTTTTCCACATCTGATAATTCCCTTCCATGGTGTCTAAGGTTAATGATAAATGTTACTAAAACAATTTTCAATTATAATCATCATGATGTTGTCCCCAAGAGGACACTCCAGTCAGGTTAAATCTCTTTCAGGGTAGCAAACAGTGCAGGGTGTAATTTCCTTCACACCAGCATTAGAAGGAGATTCGATTAAATTTGTGTTTGTGTATGTAGGTTAAGGTAAAAGAAAAAGAAAAGCAGAAAATTTATATGGTTGTGTAATATTTTGACGCATATAAGATTACCCTACAATTATTGTGTGATAGCCAATTTTCCTATGTTGATGTTGGTTTTCTTTAAAAAAAACCTTAAAATTATTGTGTGATAGCCAATTTTCCTATGTTGATGTTGGTTTTCTTTATCTTTTTTAGTGCCTCTAATTTCAAAATATAAGCTCTTATCCTGTATAGAAACAAGGAACAGAATATTTGCTCCCTCCTATCTGAGTGATGCATTAAACCATTGTTTTAAATTGCCTAGGCCCTAGTTTTAATACTTAAGAAAATACTAAAATCTGCTGATTTCATGTCGTTTCACTGTTCACACACTTATATTGTCTGCTTATGGAGCAATATTGACTACACTTTCTCTCAATCCATGTTTCCAGTTTATATTGCTAGCTTTATAGAAATTATTATATGCTTCCAATAGGACTGAATATTTGGCATTGTGCAGTGCTTAGTCAATAAAGATAGAGCAGACCAGAATGATCCAATGATGGCTGAGTTCTACGGCAAATTAGCAACTGCCTACCAAGATCCAGCTTTGATGCCAGTTCAATATTCCCAAAGCACAGATAGGCTAAATTCTCCCCTTCTTCATCATGCTGCTGAAATTTGATTTTGGCCGGCGTATTTTCTTCTTGTGGCATCTCGGCAGGAGTACCTGTGTCTTATTTAGTTATATATGTTTTTGAGAACCGTTTCTCTCGCTAATGAAGTAGAAAATTCCTACTATGTACAGACTAAGATGTGGCAAAAAAGATGATGGTCTGTGTTTCATGTGTTTGTTTGTATTGTCAGCTGTGTTCCCATAGAATTTGCCATGTGGTGTATGCGAACTTTGTTTTCTGGTTGCTTCCACTTAAGCTGAGGGATTGTAAATACATAAACAAATTTCTTTCAATTTCTTATAGACTAGCTGTAAAAATTTGCTATTTGTTAAATGAATGAACTACGTGGCATTACAACTTTATGTCTTTTGTGGGAAATTTTCTCGTTTATTATCTTCTTGCACTTGTAATCAAAGATCTGAAATTTTATGATGTAGAAATCTTTTGCATTGACCGTTGCAGATGTTGATGGGTTTGGCCTTGATCGATCCAGTTAAAATTCTCAAAGAATTTGGTGTTACAGCTCTAGAGCAAGTGGTTCAGTACTCAACTACAAGTACATTATCACACTTCTTCACATGGACCAAGCCAGAAATATTCACAATAAATGCATGTACAAATGCACAATAAAGTCAGGAAAGAGATTATAATCCAAAACATTGTTTAATTAGCTTTGAGCCATTGATTTGGATATATATTAACTTTCAAATAATGTCAAAGCTAGGTCTATCAGGATGTTCTGGGTTTGATTACTCATGTTATTGTGTTCTGTTTTCGTATTTGACTTTGCCCCTACAATACATCATATCGAGATCAATCACTATTTACACAGTATAAATTTTCACTTCCATAATCTATAGATAATGATTTTTGGAACTTCTTGAGATCAATCAATATTTATGTAATTTAGATATTTACTCTCATAATCAGAATAAATTTATCTGTATAAGTTTAAAAAAACTCATGACTAGAATTTAACTCCTATTGATATTTGACATATATGAGATGCAGTTTTTTGAGGAAGTCTTGGATTTCAGATTCCACCATGTGGCAGCATTGATAAAGCACAAAAGCCATGGAATCATTCTTGCTCTACAGGTTTATTCTATTATCCCTCTGTTGTTTCTGTTTTTTTTATACTATTATTGTATTCATTTCAAGTATCATGCTTGCTGTTGCACTGCATGACATCTCTATGCTCATTATTCTACTCTTTTTTAAACCTTGTTGTTTCAATTCAAGCTGTACATTTTTTGATGGCATTTATCTAATTATTGACTATGGACATACTTAGCAAATTGATGATGCAGGGAAATTAATTTTTATATTGTTTTCAGAAATAGACATTTCATTTGTCGTTGAATCTCCACGTGGAGAAGCAACAATGGCCATTGACTTCTTCCTATGTTGAAAAAGTTTTTTAAAAAAAAATTAAAACCAAATTAGATGCTCTTACTTTTAGCCTACTCTACATCTTAATCACTATTTATTATAATTTGTTTTTTTTTTAAATAAAGATTACTTACATAATCACAACAAGTGGCGGATTATCTTGTAATTATAAATTTATTAACGATTAATTAATTTTATTGTTTGCTTGCTTCCTCTCATGCAAAGGGTAGATTCCTTTTGTATGTTAATTATTGGTTTAATTTAGTTGTTTAAGTGGTGGTTTAACTTCAAATGAAATTGAAAAACCCGCATACCAAACACAAAAGGTAAAATTTGTCTGTATATGAATCAGCTTTTTATTTTTGTTTTTTCGTTTAATTGACTCCATTGTCCCCGCAAAAGCAACCATCACATTATTTTTGTTTTTAGTTTTGTAGATTTTTCTTTTTCCATTTGTGGGAAGTGGGAAGTTTCCTGCAAACCCACTTCAATTTCTTTGGTATCATCAGTATCTTATGGTCATTATTAAGCTTAATCCGGGATTAACCAGCAGCATCTTTCTTCTTGTTTTTTTCCAGTATACCACAAACAAATCCATTTTATTTTATAATTACTCAAAAATGTTTCCTAATTTTGTTTTTATTTATAAGCAAAATGATCATTTAATCAAAAATCTTGGTCAACTATCAAAATTAATGAAAATTGACTAGCGGCGTGGGAATTTAATGTAATAAAACAGCAAATGTGTTTCTGTCTGATTTCAGGTACACTTCAGAGAGTATTGTGTAATTTACTCCTATAAAATTTATTAGTAGGTTTCAAGAAATTTGTCAAAAATAGCTTTAAAGATAATAATACTGGCAAACAGGTAAATTTAAAAAATTTCTAAAGTTGGGTCAAAATTGAAAAATAATTTTGCCATTTCAATGTTATCTAAAAACTCCTACTATTTGTTAAAGCCCCATTTGAAAATATATAGTTGTTTTCCCCATTGCATTTTTTTAACTGGCCCCCGAAATAAAGAAAGTTGATGTAACAATTGATATTTCTAACCTTATTACAGGTAAATTATTAGGATTGAAACATACAAAAATTCGAGTTGCTTTAAAATTTATAGATAGATTCTACTGGTGTAAAGAATCTTCAACTCTTTAGGCTACGGTTGAAGGAGAAATCTTAGTTTTTATGCCCTTGGTTTACAGCATATAACCAATCACAGAAATTTACAAGAGAATGGGGGTAAATTAGAATTAGTCCGGAAATGTCATTATCACTGCTTGATTAGCGGTGAAAATTACATTATTATAAATGATGTAGATTAATAAAATTCTAAAACATCTTGTAATTAAATAATTGGACATCTTCTTTGTGATGGGGCATTGGAAAAATCGACCATCTTGACTGTGATCACTAATGACAAAAGCTAAGTGACTTGCATGGGTTATTTACCCAAAGTAATTCTCTTGGACTTCTTTCTGGCTTTGAAAGTGACTCACTGTTAGGCTTCTTTCACCTTGTAAAATAGTTGATTTCATATTATTATATTATAGACATATACAGGTAGGTACGCGTTTAGAAATAGTGAAATTTGTCATAAGTGTTATTTTCTTTAAATCCATTTCAAACTTAAAGCAACATCGATGATGAAAAATTGAATGTTAACAGAACTACTAGTATTTTAGCTACATTTGAAAGGAAGTCATTATAATACTAGCGTGTTCAAAATGAGATTGGCGTGCATGGAGGTTACAGTGACTTGTTTGTATCAGCCCACAGATTTGGCAATTGTTGTTGTTTCTGGAAACCATATTGGGTGGTTAAATAATGCAAATTGTTTTTCCTTGTCATACAATAGAAAACTTACAAATAGTCACATTCATAGGAGTGATGGGTTTTTATGCTTGTGTCCTTGATACTCAATGACATATCACTTACTTACATAGCAGCAGATTGTTTCTAACTTTTGAGGAATTAAAGAAAGGGTCTATGAATAAGACTTGTTCAGGCTTACACAACTGCTGAGAGATGAAAAAAACCTTTTGGCTTGGTCAAATAAAAATCACTAGTATATTTTATTGGCTGATTTTATGTTATTTTTTGTGTAGGTTCCATATGGTTTGATTTGGACCCAAAATAAAGAAAGAACAAAGAGGTGTGAACAAACATTAAGGACCTTGTCAAATATACCCTCTGCTTTGAAATAATCTTCACTATCTTCATATAAATTCTTAGGCCAATACAACAGAAACAAACCATCCAAATCTTTTAGAGTCATTGATATCGTGTACTAGTTAACTAGTCTTAACCGAAAAAGAAGTTAGGTAACTAACTTGGGAGAGAAGTAAGAAAAGGGTATGGCTAGGAAGAGAAAGGCCAGTGAGGGAGGAGTGGAAGAGAAAATTACTAGTGAAGGGAACATGACATGGGATGAGATGGTGAAAGAAGCTGCAGCAGCAGCAGCACTAGGAGGAGCAAGGAGGGCTAGAAAGCGATTTGTCGGAGTGCGGCAAAGGCCATCCGGGAGATGGGTTGCTGAGATTAAGGACACTATACAGAAGATAAGGGTGTGGCTAGGCACTTTTGATACAGCTGAGGAGGCAGCCAGGGCCTACGATGAGGCAGCTTGCTTGCTTCGCGGTGCCAATACAAGGACTAACTTCTGGCCTTGTTCACCGTCAACTTTTTCGACTCCTGCTCTTCCTTCAAAGATCACTAACCTTCTTCTTCAAAGGCTCAAAGCAAGAAACAACAACAATTGTTCTTCTACCTCTTTCTCATCAAATTCTTCGCCTGTCAACCAGCTCGAAAAGCAGCAAGTAGAAGAATATAAAGAAGCAGCAGCAGCAGCAGAGTTTTCGGACACACAGTTAACTGATTTTCTCAATGATCCTGAAGACTACACCATGTGCGATGAGACTAATGCTAGTACTCTTGAGCAAATGACAAGTAGTCTTGAATCTTGTTTAACTGAGAAAGAAGAAGATAGTAATTCAGGGAGGGAATTGGATTTGGACTACAATTTGAGTGATGCAGGCCAGTGTTCTAGTGCTGAATATGCAAATTTCGGAGGAGAGGAAGAAGGAGAAGAGCAAGGCACCGATATAGAGCCCCTGGATTTCCGGTTCTTGGAAGACCTTGGTTCTTCTAGCTACTACTCTCCTTTTGAGATTGCTGCAGAGATCGAAGAGCCAATGGAGCCAGAAAGCTATGGAGATGAGCCGTCAATGCTTAGAGCTGCCATGAAGAGGATGAAATATGAGAGGAAGTTCTCAGCTTCTCTATATGCTTTCAATGGAATACCTGAGTGCTTGAAGCTGAGGCTTGAATCGGGAAACTTGAATGGTAGAGGAAAGTCTGAACAACTAACAAAACTTACAAATGCATGTAACAGGAACAAAGAGGAAGAGAACAAATCAGAAGAAAACAGGATGGAAATGATGGAGAAGAATCAGGAGGAGAATTCTGAAAGTTCAACTGAAAATGGTGAATTGTCACTTTGGAGCTCACTTGATCTTCCACCTATCTGTTTTGTTAACTAAATTGACACAAAAAACATCTTCAATTCATTCCATTTCATATCTTTAGATATATCTCAAAAAAACATAATTCATTGTAATGTTAGCTCTCTTGCCACCCTTATGAAATGAATATTCTGTTCTCTTCTGTTCATATCATGGATTCTGAAGTCAGAACAATAAGTAAGATTTTGAAAAGTTTTTATCCTGTATTTGTTGTTTAACATTGTCTCTAGGGAAAAGGTTATTGGTTTGTTTTGAAAATGTCAGGAGGATTTTTTAATAATTGTTATCAAATTGACATTAAGCTCACTTGAAGAGAGTTTTTGGTACATAAATGAAAAGTTTTGGGCAAGGTCCAAATTTTGAGATTTAATGATCATGCACCTAATTTAATGGACAAAAAATATACAATTCCATCATTTTGAGGCTGATTTCGTTGCTGAGTATTGCCATGTTAATGAGACCTATCTGGAGAGAAACAGCAAGAGATAACTAAAATTTCCCTCCTATGTTCGGATATCAAGAACCAAAATCAATGTCTCATAATAAAGTTTGTATGCTTTGAATTTCCATAAAGCAAAAGGAAGGATTAGGAAAATATGATACATTCATCAACAGCAGAATATGAACAACTAGTATGTGTTGTAAAGGAACTTGATTCTTTCATTTAAATCCTGTAATCACCCCCTTATTGTTCATAACATTGAGAAAATTCCAATAGCATGCATGCAGGTTGCATTAAAACCTGGAATGTCAATGACCAGATTAGATTGAAACAGCAATTATTTGTGAAAATAAAACGAAACGGGGAGAGATTTTGTACACATTGTAAGTTTTTATTCACATATCAACAAAGATTTGCAACAAAGGATATTCTCAAATGCTTTTGCATTGCCAATTCATATGACCTGAAGCTGCACAAGAAGTGCTGCACAAAGATCTAAGAAGAGACATTGTGACCCTTGACCCTCTGAAGATCAAGCAGGTATTTATCTTCGCGTGCTTTGTAAAGCTATCAAGACACAACAGGAAATTAAGATGCATCAAAGCATGCATTACTTTGTAAATATTTTTTCAGCAATATTATAATTGCAAAAACAAAATCAAGTACTCGAGAAGTATTTGTTACCTGTACTTCGAACTTGACCACATGTGGTGATTTGATCGGATCATTATTTGTGCTAATGGTAGATTCATGATAATAAGGAGTGCTCCTGCACTTCACGTTGTAACTTCCAATCTTCTTCCAACACACATTCAGCTCTTGTAAGGCTTTGAGAACTTCCATCAGTATTTGATGTGGATGGGCTCGAGACTGTCCAAATAAAGCCAATTCAGATAGTCAATGAAAATTGTAGATAAAAAATAGCATCCAAAGTGTAATGGCAATTGGCTATTGTACAGCTCTTTGCCTATTAGGACAGGTAAAGGTCACGCAGCTCAACCTGCAGTCCAAGAGCCCATTTCCTCTCGGATACGCCTTTTGCTCTAACACCTGTTCCTTGATAATCCATGTGTGCTGGAAAGCGGTGTGCAGGAGTTGGTGCAGTAACTTCACTGGGGAGAATATATGTGGAACCACGTTCCTGAAAGTTTATGAATTAGAAAGGAAAGAAAAGACTGAGTCAGTGTAACTTCATGCAATTCTAGTTATTGATTCTAGACACCTAATACATTTGGTGTCAGAATCCACAAATTAAATGTAATACAGAATCATGCCTTGTGATAACCACTCATGACTCAAATTGATTATCTTTAACGATCATTATAATGTACAAAAATTAATCATCGACGTATATTAGACATGGGATTATGGTTATACCATTGTTTCTTGAAAGTCAGCTCCGAGATAGTGACTGGGAGCACGGTACCAGTTGTCCAACAATAAATGGTATGTGACAGTGGCCTGAAATATGCTGCAAGAAATAAGACAAACCATTTAAAATTAATGGGGACAGAGTTATAACAGGTACAAACCTCATTCTGTATTCCACTGCAAAGAGATTCAACCAGTTGATTCTGATCAAATCCCATCTTAACCGCTTCTTTTAAAATATATTCATCAATCTGCAAGAAGTACAAATTGTAACTCGCTAAATCATTAGGAAAAATATAGTAATATATAATCTAAAGATTCTAATAGATGTGCTGATCCTGAAAATCAATATCTAGTTCTATTAGACATCAAAATGGAATTGATAAGTGGAACAGAAATGACCATTTGTCAATCCTGTTTATAAGTGGAAGCAGTGCCTCATGAAACAATTTACTCATGGAATTGATAAAAGCCATTAGAAAGTCAGCCAACCTTTTTCGCCTGTTGCATCGTGTCTGGTGAGGGAACAGCTAAGTAAGGTGGAAGATGAGTCCGGAACCATGAATGGTGACGAATCTTAGGAATGGTAATTCGCTTCATTGGGTCAACAATAAGCATCCTATTGATCAAATCTCTTGCACCAGGTGAAACTTGGCTAGGGAAAGCATATGTCCCAGCCTGAGGGACAACATGATGCAGGTTCAAGAGACTAAATGCTCATTTTCTGTGCTAGTAAATATATAATTGGTAGCATAATCTAATCTAAAAATTACTACGAAAATAAGAAGAAAAAACGTTATAAAAAGCCTGCAGAGAATTAAGGAGATTGTATTATATTTTTGTATTGCATGAAGAGGCTTAGAACACTAAAACAACACGGAAAAGATTAAATACAGAATATGCTGACGATTACGTATTTTTAGCCAACTTGAAAGACATTAAACTTAAACCAAACTAAATCTATCAATACCTTTATTTTCATATTAAGGTTGTGAAGGTTTTCGTCATCAAAAGGAAGGCTACCGCAGAGAAGAGCATACAATATAACTCCACAGCTCCACACATCTATTTCAGGTCCTGCATATAATTTCCTTGAAATAACCTGTAAAATGTAAAGGGGATTATGATCTTCGAATGGAGATAATCAATCACACATGATATTAACGTTCCATCCTAAATAGCAATGTCAATACCTCTGGAGCAGCGTAGTTCATGCTTCCACAGTTTGTCTTCAGAAAATGACCATCTCGCATCACATTGCTCAAGCCAAAATCCGCAATCTTCAAATTGCATTCAGAATCCAGAAGCAAATTTTCAGGTTTGAGGTCTCTATGAACCACCATTTTCTTGTGGCAGTACTCCAAGCCAGAAATTATCTGCTTCAAGACAAAGTTTTCAACAAAATATAATCCAATTAGGGAGATTACATCAACAGAACAATTCTGTTACTAGAATAAGTTCCGATTCATTACCTGCTGAAAAAATTTACGAGCCTCGTTTTCTTGTAGCCTGCCCCTCTCTACAATATAATCAAATAAGTCCCCTGACTCCATGTACTCCATGATATAGTATATATAAGTCGGTGTTTCTATAACTTCATAAAGTCTGGTTATGTGTGGGTGCTTAAACAACCTTAAAATTTTGATTTCTCTGCTCACTACACAAAATATTACAAGTAAGGAAAAACAATACATATCCCCTTGCAGCTAAGAATCCAAACAATAGTGTCAAGCCTTATCACACCCCTTCACAATTTGAACACAAGAAGCTTGTTATCTAGACCAAGTTCAAAAATAAACAACGAAAATACAATCAAGCAAAAGACTCAAACCTAGACACTTCTGATAAAATTTGTGTTGATACACATTAGCTACCACGCTCGTTAATACACAAACACCAGGAGTTTGTCACGTAGACCAAATCCAAACACAGGCTTGGAAAAAACACAACACAAATACAGTCATGCAAAAGACTCTAACTCCAGTACACGTTAGTTAACACACTCCTTCACATGCAAACAGAACAAGCTTGTCTTGAGACACAGGTTTTGAAAAGTGTAAACACAAATACAATCATATGAAATACTCAAATCTAGACACTTTTGATAGAACATACTCCGCTGTGCATTGGCTAACACGCCCTTTCACATGCAAAAACAACGAAAATACAATCATGCGAAGGACTTCAACCTATCCCATACACGTTAGCTAACCACTAGACTCAAACGCCTAACCTTATACAAACCTTCCATGATACAAAATATACCTTTCTCTTCCATACTCATTTCCATAATCTTGCGACGGTTGAGTACTTTGACAGCGACTTTGAGGCCAGTCAACTTATGCTCAGCTATTTTCACCTTGCCAAAAGAACCAATCCCAAGAGTTCTACCAAGCTTGTAATTTGGTAAAAACGCATCAATCCCACTTCTGCCTCTCTTAGAGCCTTCCATTTTTTTTTCCTATTCTGTGACAAAAAACCATGAAAAAGAAACAAACATGCCAAAGCTCCCACAAGTATGAGAACTCTAACGTCAGGATCTTGAAACTAAAGTAAAAGATATAAGCGTATGCTGAAAAAACACATGAAAATATTTCATTAAAACACGTGAGATACTCTCTCTTGGAGTTTATTAATGTCAACTTTGATGAGCGTTTGCTTATGATGATCACGAGAATTTTGGGAGAGAATTTTGTTGTTTTACGTTTGGTTCATTATGTGTGAGGATTTGTCATGGTCATCCAACGACTTTTAAATATTAATTGAATTGTAGTCCAGGTTGGCGGGCTTGGCTTGATCAAAGAGGGGTAGATTTGGGATTGGAGGAGGGCAAATTGGGAAAGTTATGATTTGTTTTCTAATTCTGAGTTAGGTGATATATGTCCTTAGTATTGTCTCTAACCGAGGTAAGTCATTCTTTTTGGGAGACCTCAGAATACCCTAATGTGTAAACTGAAGCTTCCCTTTTAGATTCCTTAAAAATGTTAGGAGTTATTCGGAGGTCCCAGAGCGCACATTCTATCCTCATTTTCTTCCGTTAGGTTCACCTCTGAATCATCATTAACTTGTGCGTCAGGTGTTTTGCCTGTGAACCACCGACGACCATTGACCTCTTTCTTTCTTTGTCTTTGTTTTTTAATAGAGTAACGAAGGTCAAAGCAGCCTTGTCACCTAGCTGATCACTACTCATTGACATGAAGGTAACATTCTTGCGCTAACAATTAGCACCATCTGTGGAGAGCAACACGAAAAGTCACAACCTACCAGAAGCTAGCTTAAAAGAAGATTTGCCATCCGCGACTGATGAGTATCAAGAGTAATGACAAGCCCAGAAAATAATCGTACAGAGGGTGAGACGACATAAGACCTTACGAGACATGAAACATTGAGGGAAGATAGTGAGAATAAGGAGTGCAAAGACTAGAGCCGCCAAAGTAAATGACCCTCAGAAGGTGATCCGAGAAGACGAAAGGATAGCGAATTTAGAAAGAGAGGTATATGCCATTGTCCAAGTGATGCAAACCATGATTGAAGGACAGCAGCAGTTCAGAAGTGAAATGATGCTTATGTCAGAAGCTATTCGAGGAACCACTAGTGCTCAACAACTGCAGCGTAAAGATCGCTCAATCGCAGAAATACCGGAAACATCGACCGTTCCGGCACAACTCCCGCCAGTCTGAGCAAGAGGCCGACTAGAAGTGATCCAAGCAGCCACATCCTGGAAGGAATGAAGCAAGACAGCAGATGAGTCCGCCAGGGAGAGTACATGCACCTGCAGGGACGGGGCTTTTTGTGGGCTATGGTGAGCTTGAGTCTACCCTAGCCCTTCTCAAAAAAAATTTATAATATTACAAATTTACCTTTTTAATATAATTACTATAATGACCCTACTATTCTCCCGTAAATTACTAGCCAATCTCTGTTGCTTTGGCTGCGACACCTCACTACTCTTTGCTTTTGCTTTTGCACAACACCTGACTTCTCTTTGTTATTTACACTTCAGCTTTCTACTTTTCACTTGAGCAGGATAACTTCCACTTCTACTTTTAACACCCCAGTTTGACATAAAAACTACTTTGCTGAAACGTTAATTGCTTAAATCTTCAAAACTAAAATTTAATTAATAAAAAATTTCATAAAATATATAATTCAATAATATAAATTTATCTCAACACCTCAATAAAGTCTTAAATAACTCAAATTCACGATCATTAAAAATCAATCTTTACATTTAAGTCCTAACAAATGAAACCAACTTAAATGATTCTTTAATTATAGCAGGAAATATAGAGAGCTTTTCACTTTTCACCAGTTTTCAAAGTAAAATTATGTGTTAGTGCATCTTTTTATAAAAATTTTATTTTAACATCTCAAAAAAACTAATTACTATCCATATCCAAGTTACCTAAATTACTCCTTACTAGTTTTCAGTTTAAATTTCCTTTGATAACCTTATCAGAAATTACGTAATTACCCTTCTTCTTCTTCCTCTTCCTCTTCCGCTTGTTATGTCACAATAGAGACTCTATATTCTTCTTCCATTTTCTCTACCATTTTATGACCTCTCCATCCTCTACAAATTTTGTTGTCATCAATTGACGTCCATTTGTGCACCCATTAAACATTGGTTGACTCCTAAGAACACACATTCTCCACATTGAAGTTTTTATTCAAATTTTGAGGTACGTGATTGTTGTTGGTTATTTTCAATTTATTTTATTCACATTGCTTAGTTTTGGGCCATAAGAGTGACTTTTGCTTGTGATCTAACCTTATGTGAGTGAGATTTGTAATTTCTGGGAAGTTTGTGATTTTCTGCGTTTTCTGCAAGTCATCGGGTTACGTAGTATAACGTAACTCGAATCGGATTATGTGGATATATATAATTCGATTCGGGTTATGTAGTAAATCGAATCGGGTAATGTATATATGTATACCGAATCGGGTTATGTGTGTATACATAAACCGAATCGAGTTACGTATACTCATGAAAACCGACTCAGGTTATGTGGGATGTGATTGATTTTCTGAGTTTTCTGCAATGCGTCGGGTATGTAGTATCGTACCCCGAATTGGGTTATGTAATCCGAGTCGGGTTATGTAGATAAGCCAATCGAGTTATGTATATATATAATCCGGATCGGGTTATATAAGTATACGCCGAATCGGTTTACATTATACTCACAAAACCCGACTCGGGTTATGTGTATATACAAAACCCGAGTATGTAGAAGGTTATGTAGAAGGTTTTTTTATTTTATTTTATTTATGAGTCCGGTATGTGTTAGACTAATTTGTTTATACTGTAAATTTGATAGGAATGGGTGAAGTGCCGATAATAGTTAAATGTAATGGAAAATGGAATGAGAATAACTATGTTGGGGGTGAGACATTCATGATGGGGGCTCCTAGGGATATCAATTTTTCTCGATTAATTGAATTTATTTACACAGTTACTGGCATTGATAGAAGAATATGGGATATTCGTTTGCATTATTTACTCCGAGATATGGGGATGCCCTCAGTCAAGATACCTATCACTACAGATCTTAGTGTCCGGGGTGTGATTTCAGACGAAAAAGTAAATTATAGAGAGATTTATGTTGATAAGATTGTGAGAGATTCTGGAGGTATTAACTCTACTGTCCCTCAATTTACCATCAACACAATGTCATCATATCCAAGGGATGTAGAAGCACCTGCAGATAGAATTGTAAATCCATTTATAGGTGAAGGTCAAAATTGTTTTATTTCATCTAGTGGCAGCAATCAAGTTTCAACTTTTATTGCCACATTCACATCCGTAGAAAGTCCAATACGTGACTTTGATTTTGGTGGAAATGATTATGATGATGAAGATCGGGACGCAGATAGTGATGGTGATGAGATATCGAACAGTGGAGATGATAATGAGGAAATTATAGGTGATGACATTGAAACTGGAGTTGATGCAGAGACTGTAGAGTATCCAGAAATTAGATATTCGGGTTCATAATTTGAAACCAATCCTTCACAACCATACTGGATTGTTCCCGGTGTAGATCAGTGTGAAATTGAGGCTACGTCAACTGCTATATCGACCTTCATCCGACATGATATATTGTATAAAGGTGCATTTTTTTATAGTAAATATGAACTGAATGTTGCTGTTGGAAAGTGTGTTCTTAATTCCGGGCATCAACATAAAGTTAGACGTTCATACACGGTCAGATATGAGGCTGGTTGTAAGGATGTAAGCTGCAACTTTGAGGTTCGCGCAAGATGCAGAAAAGGTGGTTCGATGTGGTATGTGTATAAATATGTACCAGAGCACACATGTTGTCAGGACGCTTACGAGTCACATAGATGGAGTGTGAAGACTGTTGTGATAGCAACGTTGTATCAGAAAAAAGTGAGTCTTATAGTATAACACCTCAACTTTTGATTGCAGAAATGTTGGAGCAATATGGTGTGCAAATAATGTACACTCAAGCTTGGAGATCTTTACAATATGCAAAGAAACTAGCATATGGAAAAGCAGATGAGTCATTTCAGCAACTTCCTTCGTACTTTCACATGTTAAAGGAAACAAACCCTGGTACAGTGACTGCAATTGAGACAGATGAAAACAATCTGTTCTTATATTCGTTCCTTGCACTTGGAGCCTCAATCGAGGGTTTTCGATCTTATATAAGAACGGTTATTGTGGTTGATGCCACTCATTTGAAAGGTGAATATAAAGGGGTGATTTTTGTTGCTGCATGCAAAGATGGGGAGGAGATGATTTATCCTCTTGCCTTTGGTTTTGCTGATGGAGAGTTGGACAATTCATGGACCTGGTTCCTAAGTAGATTGAGAGAGATTATCGGTGGGAGACAACATTTGCAGTCGGATTTGATTATTGTATCTGATCGTCATAAAAGCATTGCGAATGTGATGAGTAATATTTTTCCCGAAGTCCCACACGTATTCTGTTTCTTCCACTTGAAGCAAAACTTGAAAAAACACTATAGAAAGGTAAAAGATGTGGAGAATATGTTTTACCTTGCAGCATATTGTTATACAAGACCAGATTGTGATAGATATTTAGAACAAATTCAAGGAGTATGTCCTCAAATGCATGAAAAATTGGTTAACATTGGAGTGATGAAATGGTCACGTGCATATGCTCCAAAAAGAAGATATGTCATGATGACCACTAACATTACAGAGTCACTGAACAAATGCATTATGAAAGCGCGACGGCTTCCAATAACAACCGCCCATGAATATCTACGACATATGCTGCAGAAATGGCATAATGATAGACGTGTTCATGCCGAGCAACTCAGAACTTCGTTTACCAAAACTGCAGAGAATCATGTGAACTCGATGGCTAATGAATCGACGAGTGTTATGATATCTCCCATTCAACAACCGATCAAGTTTGGAGTTACACATGAATTAGGTTATGGCTTCGTTCAGCCTTTTGAGCGGACATGCTCTTGTCGACATTGGGATCTAGATCAGTTACCATGTCATCATGTCATTGCTGTTGCTAGGTATAGTAATTATACTTATACTTTATTATTATTTTTCCTTATTTTATGTCATTTGGTAACTTTGTACCTTTGTCATATATATCAGGGTCAACAGTGTTCATTATTATATACTCTGTCACGATTATTATAGCAAAGAATGGCTGGAAGCTGCATATGCACATCCAATCAATCCTGTTCCTGGCCCGAAAGATTGGAATGTTCATTCAGAAGTCAAAAGTATGATTGTACTACCACCTAAAAGAAGACGACAAGAAGGTAGACCGAAAGAGGCACAAATTCCGTCAGTCGGGGAAAGTCGTCAAAAGAAAAAATGTGAAAAATGTGGTGAAATGGGACATAACCGTCTTCGATGTCCTAACCCTCCCATTTCTACATTCGAAAGGACAAATGTAGGTCATGCTGGGACAAGTACAGAACCTGTTGAAGTTACTGGGACTAACACAGAAACTGGTGGAGAGGTTGGAAATAACTCCACTGCCACACAGTACTAGACGACCCAGAACCTCCCAAAAATGCAGCCTTTGTGGTGTGACAGGACACACGCGACGTCGATGCGATCAACAATTTCCAATTTCACCCACAGAAGATGATGAAAATGGTGGTAATCATGAAAATTTGTAATGAATAAACTTAATGTTTATGGTTTACCTTTTTTATAAATGACGAGCACTTATTATTGAAATCAGTTTCATTAATTTATTTAATAATTATCATGTTTGAGGAGCACATCAGTATATTTACAAAGTCGATTGATGATTTTGTAGTACTAATGGTACATTAATATTTATTATATGATATGTGATATCGTCGTATGTTGTGTAATATTATGGGTAACATAAATAAAAAATAAGGGAGGTTATGTTAAATTTTGAAAATGTTTGCATAAAAAATTAGTTTTGGTTATGGTCAAAATAGTAAAATCCGATATCCGTTTCTGATAGGAAACTAAAAAGTGGGAAAAAAAATAAAAATAAAAATAAAATCAAAAAAATGAGAAAAAAAGAAAACCCGACGTCGGGATTTATGAATACTATTAGCCCGACGTCGGTTTTTAATTAATAACGAAAACTGACGCCGGTTTAAGTGTAGCTGACATTCATGTAGTAGACAACCAAACCCGACGTCGGTTTACGTTGGGAAACGAAACCCGACGTCGGATTTTAATGGTATATAAAACCCGATCCGGGTTTAACGTCCTCACTAAAACCGAATTGAATTTTTTTCTTTTGTTTTTGTACACATTTTCGGGGCTCTGTTTTACTAAAAATTATCCAATTGGCATTAAATTATGTAAATTTACTTGAATGAAAAACATATTACATATATAGGTATATTCATTACATTGAACTATTCTATGTCATAAGGTTATATATACACATTGTAACTGAAGATGTCATGCCTCATGATTGTATCTTCTGGGTGTGTATAATAATATGAAATTTTTAGTTTTTGGGCCTTCTGAGCAATGTAAACAAAGATAATGGGGAAAAATTATGAATTTTTAATATTAGCAAGTGAAATTCGGTATACAAAGGACTACAAAAATCGAAATCGGTATGTGTATACCTTCTGAAACCGACGTCGGTTTTTAAATTATAACGAAAACCGACGCCGGTTTAAGTGTTACCGTAAAATATCAGTTTATGGATAACCCGACGCCGGTTTACGTTGGACCAGGAAACCCGACGCTGGTTTTAATGATACAGTGAAACCCGATTTCGGGTTTAACTGTCTCACTAAAACCAATTTAAATTGTTATTTTTTTACACATTTTGAAGGCTTTGTTGCACAAAAAATTTTAAGTTTTTGAGCCTTTCTGAGCAATGTTAACCCAATTATTGTCTTTTTTTTTTTTTTTTTTTTATAATTTTTGTGAAATATTTTGCTAAGTAATGAATGAATCAATCAATCTAATTTACTGGAATATTTACTTCAATCAGATACAACTTTACCATCCTCATCTAATGTCCATCGCCCCCATTCGTCTGCCCTGTACATTGGGGTGGAATACCTATATAAATCGGATGCTATCTGCGCCCTTATTTGACGAGCATTATCCTTCGTTTGGACAGACTTCCAATCACCCTCTAGAGAGCATAGTAGGTCATGAATAAACATTGCACAATATGCCCCGTAACGACTCCTGTATTACACAAAAAGTTGGGTCAGCTATTTCATTAAATAATACATTTATATATGATTAAAAAAATGACATTTACCCGTCAGGTTGTTGAGGCACATTCCGTATATCAACGCGCTCCACATCACATGTCTTTTCTATAGGTGGCATCTCTGTATTGGTCTTCCCGTAGTAATCAATCGCTCGTAAGATCAACGGTATATAGCGAACCAAAGGCTCAATGACATTTCTCCTGTGTTCAAAATCTACATCGGCACGTGAATCATATATGAAAATCTTTTGCTCTCTGAGGCATACCTTACACACTATCCAATGGGTCTGATGTAGACTACACGGGATCAATAACTACATGTTGAGAATTTCAGTGATATAATTATTATTTAAAAAATCAAATAATAATTTTTCACATAGACAATACTTACATTGTGAACAGACCACCAAGGGGTTTTAGAGTCTTCCAATCCGCTAGAAAAATTACTCCAGTGGGGGGGGGATCACAGCAGTAGTGGGATCAAATGTTTTTCCTTGCCTGATGTATTCGTTATTCATGGTTATGGTCATATCCGCCTACAAGTGATAAAATAAAATTATTTACTACTTAACATACATGACAAAGATGAAAAAAATGTTGATTTCGCAATTATTAAATGTTGACACTCACAAAAATGGTCGATCCATGCACTGCGTATCTATCATCATGAGTCTTATCCCACCACCCGCTTTCTTTGATTCGCAGGCACTGTAAATAACCGTCAATATGCACAGACGTCAACCAACTATCCTTACCCTCGATGGTACGAAACTCTTCAGGGGTGAATGCCATCGGATAACCGTTAACGTAGCGCCTAAAATCAAAACAAAAGTGTCAAAGTTAGTCGTATTAGATTAGTAAT
The DNA here is from genome assembly GCA_022984855.1 of Dimocarpus longan. NCBI lineage: Eukaryota > Viridiplantae > Streptophyta > Magnoliopsida > Sapindales > Sapindaceae > Dimocarpus > Dimocarpus longan. The sequence continues at coordinate 6,199,185 of CM041026.1, forward strand.
CGGATTAAACAAAGGTAAATAATTTATCAATACCTGAGGTCTAAAGAAGATGAAGCTTTAAACTGCTTGTACACATTTTCAACAATATCATCCAGCACTGGTAGAGTTTCCACCACCTGCTCCTTTGACACTTTTTTTTTTTTTTTTTTTTTGCACGATCAGGATCTGTGTATGGTGATAATAGAGATACCGACGGTTTAATATTTCGTTTAGGCCTTGATGGTTTTCCCTATAAAGTAAATGAAAATCAAATTTGTAAGTACGCAATTGTAATGATATGAAAAACTAACATAAACCATAAAATAAATAAAAATTTACCTGATCAATATCATACTGGAATGGTGGATACTGGTGGGGTGGTAGGTCCTCATGGGAAAGTGAAACCCCCACCCCCCGCAACTGTAATCTGATGTCCAGAACCTCTACAATCTACGAAGAAGCAAATGTTGTAATTGTTTGAACAACTAATCTAAAACATAAAATAAATTACAAATTTACTTGGTCACTCTTATCCTGATGTCCGGGATCTTGATGGGCTAGTAGGTCCTCATGGGGATGTGGGCCCTCGACCTCCCCAAGTAGCTGCGATACTATGTCTTGGACCTTCACAAGTTACAGAACATCAAAAGTTGTAATTTACAAATTTATAATAATTTGATAAAATATTCTAAAACACAAAATAAATTACAAATTTACCTGGTCACTCTCATCCTGATGTTCGGGATCCTGATAGGCTGGTAGGTCCTCATGGGGATATGGGCCCTCGACCTCCCCAAGTAGCTGCGATACTATGTCTTGGACCTTTACAAGTTACAGAACATCAAAAGTTGTAATTTACAAATTTATAATAATTTGATAAAATATTCTAAAACACAAAATAAATTACAAATTTACCTGGTCACTCGCATCCTGATGTCCGGGATCCTGATGGGCTGGTAGGTCCTCATGGGGATGTGGGCCCTCGACCTTCCCAAGCAGCTGCGATACTATGTCCTGGACCTTCACAAGTTACAGAACATCAAAAGTTATAATGATTTTAAAAACTAAACTAAAATACAAAATAAATACTAAATTTACTAGCTCACTCCCATCGTGCTGCTGTGGATCAAGATACGATGGTGAAGTATCATCATCATCATCATCATCACCGTCATTCGGGTCATTCCCGCCATCTGGAGGCATACGGATTTTCAGTATCCTCTCGATCCTACTTAACCTCTAATTTTGCTCTTGTTGTGTCTTCAAAATAGACTCCAACAAGGCCATAATCTTCCCCACCTTCGTCTGTGGCTCCTATAAAATTATTTAAATAACATTATAAATTAAATCAATTGTCATGTAAGAATAAAATGTATACAGTATTATAATCATATAAAGTTCGCACCTGACTTTGAGAGGGTCCAGCGACCATGCGGGGACCACGTGGGACTGTAGTGTCATCATGCTGATCCTCGCCTCGTCTAAACTCATGTGATCTTTTGGTCCTTCCCTCCGAATATGTACTCTCTGAGTCGGCTCGTGGGCTTGGGATGTGATAATCATGCTGCTGTGGATCCTCCTCCTCCTCCTCTTCTTCTTCCTCCTCCTCCTCCTCCTCTTCTTCTTCCTCCTCCTCCTCCTCTTCCTCCTTTTCACCAGCTGACTCCCTTTCACCCTCTACCTCCCTATTCGACTCCGTCTCGCTCTTTCGGCTATCAGAATCATCATCTGTATCTTCATCAACACCCCCTCCACCTCTTACTTTATAGACATTCTCCCTAATTAGGTGTTTAGGGTTGAAGGACTTTCAGTAATCCATTTCTTTCTCTACAGTAGTGGGCTCAAGGGTACTATTCCCTCCTATTAACTATAAAAATATATAATATACTTAATATTATTATTACAAAAAATAATAGTCAATAAATAGAAATAAATGTAAAACATTTAGATACTTACACGAATCAGCTCATTCAACCAACGTATTTGCTTTCTGTTATTACACAACCAATTCACACACCGTGGCAATACCATGTCGCCGCCTATGACTTTGGATCCTACCCTTTTTTTCAGCCACGGAAACATTTCCACCAGCCATCACTGTAATTTCATTCGATTAAAAAAAATTTGATAAACATTTAATTAATATATATATAAACATTAAACAATTTTCATTAATTATCAAGAGATTATACTAAATATCGTACCTGAAAAGCCCAAATAAAGTCATACAAATTAATGTTGCGGCCAGTCATAAGCCGATCCTCATCAAGCGCACGACGAAGGCCCTCTATAAGCCTGCTGTAGCCGACTGTACCAAAGGGGAACTTATTCCACATATTAATATCCTCTATCAGAACCCACAGATAACCGTCCACCCTAGACCGATCATCATAGCCGTAAAATAAATTGTAAGTGATGACTATATTACTTAACTTCAAGACATCATCATCGCTTATGGTATCCCCCCGGACCCTTAAGATTTGCATAATTTCACTTAACATTGGCGATACTCCTTTAAAAAGTCGCCACAGCAAACTATTCTTGTTTTCTTGCTTTCTCTTAAGCACTTGTAGGTCGAGATAACCAAACTGCAATCTTGTCACTAATAAAAACTCTTGCTTTTCAAACCTATATGGCCTTCCCCCAATTTCGAACCACATCTCATCAGGTTGTGAATTAGGATAATTTACTAACTCTCTAGCAAGGATGTTTAGCATAAGGGGAGTGACTAGTAGCTGTTTACCGCTCATTTTTAAAAAATACGAGATCGAACTCTTTGCCTTAAACCTGTCTAGCAGCTGCCTCTGCTGCAGAAATACATTTAACTCACCAATAGTCTTCATACTATTATATGTACTCCCAAATGATTTTTCTGGAATATATTGCACCGGATGCCTATAATTGAATTCCATCTGTAGGCAAGAAAAGCAACGAATAATTATATGATCAAATCAAACAAATTAGTTAACAAGAAAAGCAACGAATAATTTGTTTGTTAAATAATTTAACAAATTAATTAAAAAATTAAAATTAAACAAATTAACAAATTAAACAAATTAATTAATTAACAAATTAAAATTAAACAAATTAATTTAACAAATTAATTAATTAACAAATTAAAATTAAACAATTTAACAAATTAAACAAATTAATTTAAAACAAATTGATTACTTCACAAATTAAAATTAAACAAATTAATTAAACAAATTAATTAATTAACAAATTAAAATTAAACAAATTAACAAATTAAACGAATTAATTTAACAAATTAATTAATTAACAAATTAAAATTAAACAAATTAATTATTTAACAAATTAAAATTAAACAAATTAATTATTTAACAAATTAAAATTAAACATTAATTTAACAAATTAATTAATTAAAAAATTAAAATTAAACAAATTAATTATTTAACAAATTAAAATTAAACAAATTAATTATTTAACAAATTAATTAATTAACAAATTAAAATTAAAAAAATTAACAAATTAATTTAACAAATTAATTAATTAACTAATTAAAATTAAAAAAATTAATTTAACAAATTAATTAATAAAAAAATTAAAATTAAACAAATTAATTAATTAACAAATTAAACAAATTAATTTAACAAATTAATTATTTAACAAATTAAAATTGAACAAATTAATTAATTAACAAATTAAAATTAAAAAAAAATTAACAAATTAAACAAATTAATTTAACAAATTATAATTAAACAAATTAATTTAACAAATTAATTAAGTAAACAATTAAAATTAAGCAAATTAATTAATTAACAAATTAAAATTAAAAAAATTAACAAATTAAACAAATTAAAATTAAACAAATTAATTTAACCGACGTCGGTATATAATACTAATATCATACACCGACGTCGGGTTAAGTTGTAACGTAAGCCGTTATCGGTATATGTGTGAAAATGTAAGCCGACGTTGATGTAGTATCCAGCGTAAGCCGATTCGGCTTTTGTTGGCTCACGTAAACCGACGTCGGGTTATATGATCACACATAAACCGATCATTTTCTCAGATCATATATCTACCAAATCTTTATATGCAGTTCAAATCCAAGCAGATTCTAACCAAATACAACATAATATGACATTTATCATGAATGCCCAACATATAAAAACACTAATCAAATCTACAAATGGTAAAAAATTGGAAAAGTCATACAAAATTTGAAAACGGAGAGTCAAAACGGCTTACCGGTCGTAATGGGTGAAGAAGACGTTCTCGCCGGTGGTGTACGGTGCTTACAGAACGACGACGACGACGTGCAGTGGTCGGAGATCGTTGAACTCGGTGATCGGGGTGCGTCGGGCAACAGAGACCAATAATCTTCCATTTTTACACCGAGTTTTCGATTTATGTAGGGTGGGCAGTTGCGTAATTTTCGCTTTCCATTTTTTTTTTTTGAAATTTGAAATTAGTGGTAATTTCGTAATTTAATGTTAGGGGTAATTTTGGTATCTTGGGTATAGGATGTAATTTATTTGTTTGAGAGGCTGAAATGAAAATGTTTTTAAGTTTGGGGTTAAAAATATATTTTATCTTATTGAAGTGGCTATTTTTGGTATTTTTCACGGAAATATAACCACAATAATAGAATTGAAATCCTCCTTCAAGTGATATTAATAACTTGAAGTTGTCCCTTAAGATAAATAAAGTCTACTAATTAGTAAAAATAATATAGACGAGGTGTAAACTGTTAACTCAATAGGTAAATATTGTATATTACAATGTAGTATATAATTAAAATGATATATTTTAATCTTATAAAGTAACTTTACAATAAAAACAAGGTCACAATTTGATTGTAATTAAAATAATAGTAAACAAAGTAAAGCTAATAAAACATTTGACAATATAATATAGAAAACATTCAATATTTAAAACCAAAGTAAAAAATAATAATCAACATTCCATATAAAAGTTTAAATAAAAATAGAAGTGGTTCTTATCACGTAATATTATTCTCAATTCTAATAACCAGGATAATATGATGCAATCGTAGCACCTATAATCTCAATGCGGGGCCAATACAATTAATATTACGCAACAATAAATATTCCAGTTAGACCAATACGATATAATTATGACGCCTATAATCTCGATATCTAGGCCAATACAATTAAATGAATTATAGATAGATAAACCAAAACGTTTTCACTACAATGACAATTATAAAACACATCATGCTTTTCAAATATTGAGGAATACTTTTGATAAAATATATATCACATTTTTCAAATAAAAAGACAATACTTTTAATAAAATAGAACAATGTACAAAAAACATATTTAAGGATGCCAAATCATTTAAAAAGAGTATAATGAAAAGTAATGTTGAAAAATCTAAGGTTTCGTTAGATTGCCAAATCATTCAATATATTTTTGAAGTTTGAACACATAATATATCAAGGTAACACATAAGATTTACTTACCTCTTTCACTTATCCTAATAAAACAACTTGACGAAATGATCTCACTTCTCAACCTAAAATCATATTACGAAACTCATTTATATAAGTTTGTAGAAATCCATAACTTTATAAAGTAATCGAATTCCAAATACCATTAAAATTTACTATTGTCAATATTGTCTCTATTAATGCAGTCCACTTTCTCATTTTTTTAATAAATTATATATAAAACCAATCATTTCGAAAATACATACATATATTCTAAGACCAAAATAAATACCATAAAAATTTTCAGCATTAAATACCTTTGTTAACCTATCAACTTAAATCTCCGAATCCAAATAAAATATGTATCAACATCAATTTCGAAAATGAACGACCCTTGATTTTCGAATTTTTAAAATTAAACCGTTCCATAAGAATCCTTAAAATTTTAATGCTTAAAGAAGACTCATAACTGTTCATATGAAAATTTAATGAGACAAAAATAACATCAATTGCATATTAAAAAAATTTGGGATTCAACTTAGTTCAGTATTGTCCAAATTTTTATTTCATTGAGTTAGAGATAAACAAAAATTCATAAATAATTGTTTACTTATCATATGATCATGAAATTTTTCAGATTATAATCTAACATCCGAGGATCATTCATACCAAATTTTCATAATTTTGTATCTTCATTTGCCTAGTCAAACAACTAAATAAAACTAACACATCTACTAAAAATAAAATTTCCAAGAGTCTCTATTTCTTCAAAAAAATCCATAAATTTGTAATCTTACTTTACAATAACTCCAAACGTAAATAATATGATACCATACCATAAACTTCTATTATTAATAATAATATGTATATATATATCAAAGAAAGGAAAAAAAAACTTACTTGATACCTAAACACTTTCACAATAAACATCTATCTCCAATATTGCTATGGTTGAAGGTTCTAGTCCACTAATAGAGAAAAGAATTTTGAATGATATATGAGAGTTTTCAAGGGGAGAAGTAGATGCTGAGAATAGTGAAAAATAATATACATATACACACACACACACACACACACATATATATATATATATATAACCTTAAACCTAATTGTAGTGATTAGGGAACATAGGCATTTATTTTTTTTTTCCTTTTCTTTTTTCCAAATTTATTTCCATCAATCTTTCCCTTAATTACAGTCCAAATTTAAAAATTTAGATTGATGGAAAATTGTCTTCCCTTTAATTGCAGCCTATTGATTGATGGAAAATTTTTCATTACATTCAATTTTTCACTTGAGCAAGTTAAAGTATGAACAAACAGCTTTGGTTGACTCCTTATTATGTATATATTTTAATGATGTGTTTACTTCATTGATTGAGAATGAGAATAGAGAATGAGATTAATTGATAGTATTTACTTCTTCAAATTCATTTCGTAGTGAAAATGAAAGTATGAATCCCACATCAATTTGGTGTTGTGAAATGAGAATCTCATTCTCTCCCAACCTACTTGGGAATCTCATTTTCATTCTCTTTATCAAGATGAAAAATTTCTTATACCTTTCTTTAAAAATATATATATTTTATTTGATATTAAAAAAAAAAACTGCATATTATGATAAAAAACTACATACTATTGATTTTTCATCACTAATTTTTTAATTATCATAGTAGACTATTAAAATAATATGTAGTTTTTTTTTATTAAAATATATAATTTCTCATTTGATATTAAAAAAAAAAAACTGCATATCGTAATAAAATACTGCACATCAAGTTAGTGGACTATTGAAATAATATGTAGTTTTTTTTTATTACATTATGTAGTTTTTCATTTGATATTGAAAAAGATGTATACTATAATAAAAAAATTGTGCACTATTATAATTAATCCTTAATTTTAATTAATAACATTTTTGTAACTTATAATTAATACATTTCGATTTCAAAGTAAAGTAAATAGCTCAATGCGAATATTGCGGATTCCAATTCTAATTCTTGCAATTGAAGTAAACAACTTATTCTGATTTCAATACTTCATTGTGATTTCAAATCATTTCGATTCCTATTCCGATTTCTCCAAATAAAGTAAACACACCATAAGAGTTTTATATATTTGATTATTTTATTTAATTTTAAAATTTATAAATCTAATTTTTATTTATTAACTTTACCTTAGATTTGGCTTAATCTTTTTTGTCAATATCAACAATTGATATCATCTTTTTGTCAATATCAATAATTGATTCCAGGTAAGTTATTGTGAAATTTATGAATTTAAATGGTTATTTTGTATAAAAACTTAGGGTTATTATAATTTTCAATTAAGAAAAATTTAGAAATATTGTAATGATTAGTTTATCTTGTTATGAATTTGAATCATTTATAAATTGAGTAGTTTATATTGATTTAAAATTTTAGGGTAAATATATTTTAGTTATAGAAAATCTAGGGATAAACTAATTTTTTTAATCTTGTTCAAAGACAATTGATTAAATTATCCAATATGTGGTGGATATTCTAATTATTTAACTTGAATGGAAATGATGGTGTTATTGTGCTTGAAAAGCACTCAAATATTAAATAAATAAAAAAATACAGCATTTTTGTTACTATCTTGATTTTAATTTATTTTTGTGTGTTTTATGATTTATTTTGAAAATAATAAAATTTGTAAGTCATAATACAAATAAGAAACATATTCCATTATTTTAATAAAGAAGTTTATTGATCCAACAATCATAATTAGGGGTGGACACGGGTCGGCTCGAGTCGGTTTTGGCCAAAACAGACCCGAGATCGACTATTTCTGGTTTTCAAATCAAAGACCAACTCGACTCAATTTAAGGTGGAAAATCAACCTTAATAGCCTAGTGTTGAGTCGGTTCGATTCGGTCGATTTCAATCGGTTTTACATCATTGGTTCATCACCAAAATCCAAATTACACCGCACTCTCGAACAAGTCAAACAATCCAATCCTTAGAAACAAACTAAAATCTCAACCAAAAAAGCCAAACTAACCAAACAAACAAACAACAACAAAAGCATTACTTATATCTCTAATTTTTATGTTCCAAATAGATCCTCACAATCCAATATAATAAAACATAAAACCAACTCAAAACCTAGAAACCACATCCATACCAATACACAACTATTAACCCACCAAACCAAGAAATCACATCACATGATTCCTAAATTACCTCCGTATTTATGATCCTCCATATTGTTGTCTCTGCTCCTCGTCATCGAGTTCCATTTCCACCCTCATCTCTCTCACTTGATGGATGCATGAACAGTGGAGAGGCAGGGCGTGAGTGAGAGAAATGGTAAAGCGTGGAGGAAAAGAGGAGGAATTTCCACCCTCACCTCTCTCCCTCAATGCATGCACGAACAGTAGAGAGGTAGGGCGTGAGTGAGAGAGGCGGTGGGGCGTGGAGGAAAAGAGGAGGAGAGGAGGAAAAGAGGAGGCAACTCAAACGAAAGAGGAAAAAAGGAGGAGGAGAAGGAACAAAGGAGGAAAAACACTGGCAGTGAGTGAAAATGGTGAGAAGTTAAGAGAGAAAGTTGAGAGATCGATGGTGGAAAGTGAAAATGATGACTAGGGGCTAGGGTTGTGTCTTATGTGTTTGCTTTGGACCAAAAGTATATATAGCACCTTTGTTTTTTCAATTTATTCAATCGGTTTTTGGTCGGTTCTATTTTTCCAACCCAAAACTGACTCGAAACTAAAAATAATTAGTTTTCTTTCTTTAGAACCGAACCGACCCAAAATTATATTGAAACTCGATGTTTTCAGATCAGTTCGTTTAGGCCGAGCCAGACCAGGTCAATCTTGGTTTTTTTGCCCACCCTTAGTCATAATTGATAATTTTAATTTTTTTTTTTTAAAAAAAAAAACTAGAATGCATCTTAGTTAATGGCTTATTATGTTTACATTCCATGTTTCACACCACGTACAATCTTTAATGCACTTTGTGCTATATTTGCGATATTTGAAATGTTATATAATCATTTTGTTGAAAGACAAAATCTCTATTTGTAATGAATATATATTATTTATGGATTTAAATGTTATTAATGAACGTGTATTGTGATAGGACCCGATTTCGATTTCTCTAACGAATCCAACGATCCCATCGGACACTCCACGAAACCTTTCTGTACTCTAACTAGCAAGATCCATAAGGATACCGCGGAGCGAACCCTTAACTTTTAATCTTTTCAAATTCCAATATAAATTTTTAAGAATCTATATTATGTATGTAAATGATCCTTAAATACATATATATATATATATATAGTAACTTAACGCATCACCATAAATATAAGAAGTTTTACAATCCAAATATGCACATGCACATGATCCAAATATACATAAAAGTGATTTCACAACAATGTTGATCGTCTTCGGTTAACCTGATCTGAAAGAGGAGAACGGGCACCTTGATTGCTTGCTTCTATACCTGGGGAGGTTTTTGTAACATAAAACCAAAAATGTAGTAAACTAAAGAAGCTCAGTGAGTGTGTAAGATTTTCTATTTAAACTAATCTTTAGAAAATCTACCTTCCGAAAATATTTGAGAAACATTTTTATATAAAATATTTTCATTTCTAAAAAATTGTATTTTATAAACTTATTATGAAGTTTCAAAAGCTCGTACTAAATTAAGTTCATAAAATGCTAAAACATTTAATAAATTTTCAAGTATAGTTAAAACATTTTTTTTTTCTAAAATCCACTTTTGTGGTGTGTTTTTCTTTTCCAAAAATGCACTAATGGGAGCCCAAGGGGAGCTATAATCACATTGCAACTAATCTAGCGTCGCTCAATGTGAGGTCACGCGACGTAAAGCTAGCATCACACACCGTGACAAAACTATAAAGACATCTCACTACTACACAACGAAACTATACATCGCACACACACAGTGAGATAATACCCTACACGTGTAGAGGGCGACCTAATAGATATGATGGACTCAATCCTCTCGATGTTAATAACACTCCCTCTCAACACTTACCATACACTGCGGGACATACCGGTCGGGTCTGAATCTATAAAGTCTATAAACTTGGGTAATCCACTAGCCTTTAAAAACTATTTCTTTCCATAATTCAAATTGAATTCTTTTTCCCCATTTTAAGCATAAAAATGTACTAACATGTTGCATATCATTTCATACATAAACTATTTCTTTTCATGCTAGACTATAAAATCATTTATAAACTAAAAAGGATTAATGAAAATTTATAAAAATACTTGCAGTAAACTAAAATGTATTTAATATTAATAATTTATTTTTACACTCACAATTTGCTTCCCAATTCACTAGTAACCGCTCTTCCGTGCCCCTCGCTAACTCGATGTGTCACCTACATTTAAATACAAATGCGATTTTCCGCTTAGAACATCCATGCACATAAAACACTTCAATTCCAAGCCAACTCTATTATTAATATAGCTTATAATTTCACCCAGGCTGTAACGGATGTAACACTGTCCAGTCCAACTCGAGCTACAAGCTCCAACCAACTTGACCAGTTCGCCCATCTCACTTATTTGCGAACTATTGTCTTTGTTCGACTCGCCCTTTGTGAGTTGCTGCCTTAGTTTAGTCAGACAGGCACTAAAACAGGCTATGACATCACCTAACTATCCTTGCGAGCTACCGCTCTAACCCAACTCGGACAGGTTCTATAAAGGAATACGAGTATCACCCAGCTCGCTTTTTACGAGCTCTCGCTCTAACTCATACCTACTAGACTCTAACATTTTTTTTTTTTTTAGATTTTACACTTACACACAGATCAACACATCCCAATTTCAATATTTTCATAGCATACATGCACCAACATTTCATCAATCTCTTTACATAAAACTAGATCATAAACACAAAGATTTTGTGGCAGAACTTTAACATCTTAAATAATAATCTAACAACTTTAAATCTCTAGATCTATGTACGAAAATATCATTAATATTAGGTGCAATTTATGGACTGTTTTGACAGATTTTTCTCTAAAAGAAAACCATGAAAACTCAATCTTACCAATTGATTCTTACTTGATCTTGTTTTATAATCTTTCTAAACTGGTTCTTCACCTCTCTATGGTCTGATTTCTCTTCGAAAATGGTGGAAGGATCACTTGGGTTTGCTACTACTCCTAGATCTATTTTATGCTCTTGCTTGTTGATAGCTTTCTCTTTTCTTCTGTAGATTTTTCTACTAACTTCATTTTATATAGACCATCTCTCATTTGCAAAAATTGCCCCTCCAGTTTATTATAAATTTACATTCATACCATTATCTAGATAATTCCTCGTTTTCCCAAAATGTCCTTGATACTTCACTTTATTTATAACTTTACCAATTTCTAAATAAAATCTTTTATTTCCTCAAATAAGAGTATACTTTTATACATTTTGTCTGCAATATTAAGTTCGAAAAAAGGGTATTACATATTGAATATTTGGCAAACTATAAAAACAAATGAAATTCTTTCAAAAAAGAAAAAACATTGCTGAAATTTTTACAAAAATTCTAGCCCACCCTAATGTTAATTTCTGGTTACATCCCTAGGCATTCGAATCCTTAATCACGAGTGATTCCACCGTAGCGGAAGTTGAGCCGATAAGAGAGATACTGTAGGAGAAGTGACCCTTGAGACCTCAACAAGGTCATCACCAATGCTCGTGGGACTCAGAAGTGTGGGATGGGGAGAACCCAACCTCGAAAGTACCAAGCACGACAAGGATGGAACATGAGGTATAGGAGTTGAGGAATTAAATGGCAAAGCTAAAGAAATGAAAGCTATAATCTAGCAAACCAAACCCGCTCAAGGTTTTTGATCAATCATTGTTGGAATAGATCAGGCTTGCAAATGCACCCCAAAGATTCAAAATGCCTGTTGAAGATTAAAGCTTTTCTAAGAGACTCCAGGGCTGTTGGCAGTAGAGGAGCTGAAAGTTACAAAATGAAGACAGGTTTTTACTTTAGTACAAACTATTGGAACAATGGTTGTTATTTTTGTTTAGTTTCAATTTTAGATATGTGATTATTTTTGTCTAGTTAATTTCCAATAGATTATATTGTATCAGTTTAGGATAACTTGTGTAAGTCATCAAAGTTAGTGGTGTTAGGTGAATGAATTTTAGTTTTTGCTGCAATTTCCCATGTCTGCAGGTATGGTTGTTGTTGTCAGTGATGGACAACCTTGCTTAGCTGTTCCAAACTCTTGTTTCTTATATAAACTCTATTCTAAACGAAATGTTAAGTAGTTCATCATTCATAAAAATTCTTAGAGTTCATTTCTTCATTTACTGCTGTATTTTTTGTTTTACGGATGTTATAGTCTGAAATTTTAACGGTGGTATCAGAGCTTTGTTCTTAAGGGTCTGTGAGGTTTCTCTCTCCAATTCTTGAGCGAATTTGTGAGGTTTAAACACTTGAAAGTGAGTGCTAAACACTTGTAATGCAAATATGGCTACTGGAAGTAATACTAACTTTGTTGTGGCTCAGTTTTCTGGGGAAAACTATCAGATATGAACTGTTAAAATGAAGTCTTATCTGAAAGCATTTGGTTTATGAGAGTATGTTCAGGAGGACAAGCAAGTGCCTCTATTGATAGCTAATCCAATAATAGCTCAAATGAAGCAGAATGAAGAAGAGAAAATGAAAAGAGATAAGGTAGTTACATGCCTGCATTCTGCTTTATCAGATGCAATGTTTACCACCATAATGCATCTTGAAAATACAAAGCTCATATGGGATGAACTGAAGGAGATGTTTGAAGGCAATGAAAAGGTAAAGTCTGTGAGGCTTTTAACTCTCAAAAGAGAGTTTGAAATGCTGAGAATGAAGGAAGAAGAGAGTATCAAGGACTACTCATCAAAACTATCTGATTTGGTAAGAAATTTTTTGCAGTCACAAGTTCTACTCCGCAAGTTCACAACCGGGTTCAAAAATTCATCGATGACAAGATACCTATCTACATCAACGGGCTGCACAGGATAACGACCAGCTTTCTTCATCCTATGTCGTAGCTTCCTTTCAACCCAAGGTGTCATTGGCGTCAGCATTTTCCCAGCTTCCTCCCGCCTTTCCCAAAACCATCTTTGAAGTAGGCCACGTATATGTTCTATTAACTTCATGATCGGCAAATGTCGTGCCTCATTTAAAATTGCATTCAAACACTCTGCAATGTTTGTTGTCATAATGGAATACCTTCTACCATCGAACTCGCATCTAGCCCATTTGGTAGGTTCTGCAACAATCAAGTACTCAGCCGCGTTACTATTAAGTGCTGCAATTTGGGACATGACTTCATTGAACATTGAAACACGATATGCTTTGGCGACCTTGTAAAACAGTTGATGCACATTACCACCTTTACAATTGGCCTTCATGTTTTGGCCGAGGTGGTGCATACATATTCCATGCAATGCCACTGGAAACGAATGTGCAATGGCTATTGCTATACTTATGTTTCGATCTGAAATGAACACTAGATCATCAACTTCTCCAATAGACCCACGCAACTTTGTCATAAACCATATCCATGCATTATCATTTTTGGAATCTCCAATCCCACAAGCTAGTGGATAGACTTGGTTATTTCCATCCATGCAAGTAGCAATAAATAAAGTACCTTTATACTTGGATTTTAAGAAAGTTCCATCAACAGCTATAACAGGCCGAATGGACGCTCTAAATCCAGTATTAGAACCTCCTAATGCCATGAAAAAGTACTTGAACCGATTAGAAGCATCACATTCAATCTCAGTTATAGTCCCAGGATTTTTCGTTTCCAACATTGCACAGTACAACGGAAGCATACTATAGGATTGTTCAGGTGATCCCCTAGCCAACGTCATAGCTACCTCTCTAGCCCGCCATGCTTTATTATAAGTACAAGTCATCCCATACATTTTCTTCATATCCTGAACGATGTCATTTGGACGGTAACATTGCGAATCACTCGCATACTTCCATTTGATACAATGGCCAATCAATTTACTTGTTGCTTGTGCACGGTGAAAAACCAGCGAATCAAGAGAACAAGTGTGTTCTGGAATGTACTTACGCACGCGAAAAGCTGGTGACCCTGCAAGTTTTGTCGCACGCAACCACTACTTGCAACCTTTCTGAACACAAGCCAAAACCAACAAATCTTGGGTGGACTTCTTCACTCTTATATTGAACTGTCTACCAATAGCTAACATTCTCATTTTCAGTTGGATCTCTTCCTTATTACCGAAAATATCACCGGTCCGAACATCTTTTACACCGTCGAAGACACTGTCAGAACATCCACCATCTTCTCCAGAACGAGTCGAAGCTGTCATTGCATTATCACGATCCCACTCAACCGTTTCCGATTTCAGGTTCTTCTCAGTACAACTGTCTACCCTATAAGGTGGTGATGCTTCCAGACCAGCTACTGGAGTTGTCCACACATCTGCACCATCGCACCTATTATGATCAAAAATGCGATCTGCATAGTTATCAACCCCGATAAGATCTTCATCGATCATGACGTCGTCGTCAACAGGAACCACAACTTCAGTGCCGATATTTGTCTCTACAGCAACATCTACTCTAGGATTTTTCGCATATTCCGCCTCATCAGTTGACAAGGCTACTGTCGAGCCACATTTACGTTCCATTGTAATGCACAATGCATTCCTCGTCTGGACATCACTAACTTCACCGATAAAGAACTGAACATCACTATCAGTCATCAGTTCAATCGGTGGGCCAGCATCACACATTTTATATAAGAACTTCATCGTAATTGCAAACTCAGCACGTTTTATATCAAGTGCATGACATACAACATCTTGCAATTCTTCATACGCTATATTCTTCGGCAATAAAATTCCTCTTATCTTGCCACCTTCATACCGAAAGTTTCCTCCATTATTGTTCCACTGACCATCATATCGAACAACAATTCTAACTGTACCCATGCCGTTCTACCTATACAATTACAGCAACAGTGTGGTTAGTAAAAATATATTCACATATGGAACTCGGCAATTAAATTAAATTGATATACTAGGCACTTTATAATGTCATCATAAATTCCCTACCAATGACTTTTTTTTCAACCACAATCACCATTTGTTAACCGTTCATGAAACTGTTTTAATACTTTTATATAAAATGCTATACAACACCAGAAAACAATCCTCAGAACCCATGTTGATCAAACCTTGGTGGAAAAAACAAAACAAATTCACATTCACTTTAATCCCAACCTTAAGGTTGTGAATATCAACTTTAAGGTTGGGAATATCAGTATTCCCAACCTTAAGGTTGGGAATGCTGTTATTCCCAACTTTAAAGTTGAGATTACCAACCTTAAGGTTGGGAATATTGTTATTCCCAATCTTAAGGTTGATATTCCCAACCTTAAGGTTGGGATGAAGGTTGGGACTCCCAATTTGAAAGGTAAGACTCCTAACTTTAGGTTAAAATTCTTAACCGTCACTTGGGCATCCCAACCTGAAGGGATTACTACCACAAATTTGAAATCTCAACATTATTGTTGGGACTCCCAACCAAAAAGTTACGATTCTCAATTTTGTTTTCATTTTGATTTTTAATCAAGGTTCCTAATCACAACCTGTAAGTTGGAATTCCCAACTTTATATTTGGAATATACTTTGGAATATATCAACGTTATGGTAAGGAGTCACAACCATAAGATAAAGATTTCAAATGTCTACAATATCCCAACGATCAGGTTTGTATTCTCAACATAATGGTTGCGAGTACAACCTTAAGGTGCTATCCCAACCTAAAGGCTGAGATCACAACCATTATGTTAAGCTCCAAACCCCAAAGTGAATCTCTAAACCTTCAGGTTCATATCCCAACGTCGAGGTTGGGAATTGAACAAAAAATCATTGGGAATTCCAATCTTGATCCGACGTCCACGTTGATAAGCCCAACCTCGGGGTCAGTTCCCGGTTGGGACCCCAACTTGCAGGTAGTTTCAATATTGTCAATGCCAACTTTAGGTTACGAATCCCAACCTGAGGATTAGGAATCAGAACTTACGAATGGGTTATGTATGCAAAGTTGAAATCTCAACTTTAGAGTTGATATTTCCCACTCCGAGGTTGAGATTTCAACCTTGGATATAAAACCAAGTGTAAAAATATGATTCCCGACTTCAACTTTGTAATTCCCAACCTCAACCATGCATTCTGACCTTTTATATTGGGAATCCCAACAAAAAAAAAATTCAAATTTTCAACTGCATGTCTTTTAAGGTTGACAAACTCAACCTAAAAATTGGGATCCCCAAGCTTATTAGGATTAAATTCTGAACTTGTTATCTTAAGATGCCCAAACAATAACAAGTCTAAGAAACCTTCTACTTCGACATCTCAATAACAGGTCTAAGAAACCTAACTTGATAGTTCGGCTTCTCAATAAAAAGTACCAATCGCAACTTACAGATTATAAATCCCAACCTGAAACTTGAGAATCCATAGCTAAAAGTTTACATTCCCACCCGTAATGTGGAGACTCCGCTGCTAGACCCATCTCAACCTCCATTACAATGTTAACCCTCAAAGTACATATTCACCTTACAGCTATCAATACAATCTAACTTTTAAATCTCATCGTGCCTACGAAACCACACACAACAGTACACAAAACAACCAGAACACACTTTCGGTTCATATCACCATAGTCAGTTAGTCACATACATACCCAAAGCAAACATAACTACTCAAATACCCTACCCACCCGTAGTGAAGCAGAGTGTCAGCTGTGGTCAGTTCTTGGACAGTCCAAAATTTGGTTAACACTCCTTCATTTCTTAAAAGGGAAGACCCAAGAAAGGTTTGCCGCGGGAACTGAGAGGTGAGAAGAGATGTTGTCCGTCGGTACTGCGAAAAGACATCAGGCCGATTGATGGACATTGCTGCACTGCTTCGAAGAGACGGCGTTACGAACTCACCAGAGACATTGGCTGTCGAAAATGCGACTCCATGTTAGTCGTCGTTACAGCGACAGAATAGACGGCCACTCAACCGGAGGAAATTGCTGCACAACTGGTTGGCGGGAGGGCAGAGACTGCTGGGCGGGAGAAACCAACAACTGTGAGGCCTATCAATTTTACTGATTCTTAATTAATTAAACCCGTTGTTCATTAAGGGCATTTTTGTCCATTCATGCTTTTTTCCGTACAACACCCAACAAAAAGGTTACTTTTGGAGTTTAGCTCTCCAGATGGGTCAATTTAGGCATTTTCCCAATAATTTATATCCACACTCATAAATATTTATTATTTGCTCATATATTTTTATTTTGTCAAGCTCTTAACTTTTATTTTGAACACTTATTTCAAATATCAAACATTTTTTTAGAAAATAAATTAATTATAAAATATAAAGAATGATTTTGAAATACTGATTTCAAATATCAAATCATTTTTAAGCAAACAAATTAAATATAGAATATTAAAAATGAATCAAAATCTTGATGAAATTATTGTATTTAGTTAGAAAGAAGAGAAAAAAACATGTTTGAAAGGAAAAAAAAAAAAGAATATCTACATGTGTCAAATTTAAAACCAGAAAAATATCACTGTTGCTAATGATTGAAATAAATATAAAATTGAATTATTTATTAAGACTTTTCATTAGTATATATGGTAAGATTCCCTATATATAGTTTATCTAAATAAAATTCTCGATTATAAAATCATGTATAAAATATGAAAAATCATAATGGGAGAAGAATTAAAAACTGGACTTTAACAAAATATGTATGTTATTTAATAAAAATATAAATGGAAGATGTAGTTCATATAGAAAATAAATAAATAAATAGATAAAAGAACTACACACAGAATTGAACTCCATGCTCTCATTAAAGAATAAGGACAGATCTGTATGGGCTTTCAACCCCTTATGGGTAATTAATGCATTAAATCCAGCAGAACCTGCTGCAATAACACCTAAGGAGCAAACACATTTCCTGAAATATGTAGTAAAAGTTGTAGATAATTCAATGATATGAAATATTTATTAGGAAAGGGAATTTCATTCTCTGTCCCACCTATGGAACTAAGATTCATTTATTGATATTCTTTTCGATGAAACTTAATTCCCATTTACTTCTGCCATTCGCAATTAGTAATGGGAGAATGTTTATGGGCGCATTACAATATTTATTAAAAGCTGTAAGTAATTAAATTATATGGACCTCACAAATAAATTAGTGAAATAAATTTCATTTATTAACATATTTTTGAATGAAATTTGATTCACATTCATTTTATTTGTTTCTTATTAGCAAATGTATGCATATATGTGTTTATGTGCACGTACGAAAATACATATATATATATATATATATATATAGATTCTCTAATAAGTACAAATTGATTTTATCAAATCAGTTGCAAGTTTATGAACCATTGGACGCACTAAATTTTTCATATTAATATTTGCTATTATTTATTTGTATATGGCCAGTGATCCGTAAAATTCAAACTAATATTAATAAAATCTGTTTGTCTTTAAAAGAGAAAAACTTGTATATGTGTGTAAGGTGCATGAATGGCCCACGAACCTGAAACTAATATTAATAACTTTGAAGCAACTTTCAGTAGGTGGTTCTGCATGAATTTTCCGAGTTTCATCCATGTTTCCGGTATCAGAATTACTAATTCATATGCCCATTCACTAATTGCTCAACTGTGGTCCCTGGAGTTGACAGTAACAATGCATAGGTTCCAGATTGTTTTATATGTCCATCTTCTCTAACCTGCAAAATGTGTTCTCGACATACATATATCCAACCAAACATATAGTCCCCAAATCAAGGCTGATAAAAAGTTTCAACTCTGCATGGAGTTTCTCCTATAATTGGAACCGTATTCTGCTACCAATTTAGATAAGGCTGTGCTGGTCTCCATAAGCTTTGAAGGCACATCGAATTCTACCATCTCTCCGGCCAAACAAAAACAAAAAAGCAATAAGATGACATGTTTCGTTACTTGTTACTTGCGTTAAAAGTCAAAGCACAAGGATGAATGGTTGATCCATACATTAAAACATGCTGATCATACTGATGATACATCAGTGCTACTTTGGCAATGAATTAAGTAATGAATTCACCTAGAACATGACGCGTTTATTATATTTGACATGTTAAAAAAAAGGTTTTAATATCCTGTGCATCAGTATTTACATTTTCATCTCTATTAGTGACTTCAACATTATATGTAGAGGCATCAAGGAACGTCAACCACACATTAGTGGTGAATGAAAACATACCATAAGAGAGGCCATAACCATGTCACTATCTGTTATTGTAGGAATTCTATGAGCTATAATTATCACTGTGCATCCAAGAAACTCTTTGCGAATTGTTTTTTGCAGAATGGCATCTGTAGCAGAGTCAATTCATGCAGTTGCTTCATCTAAGACGAGAATTCTGTTCTTTTCAGAAGTACTCTTTCCAGGCAAAATAGTTGGCGCTGCCCGGCACTCCGAATCTCTCCCTCATCACTAACTTTTCAATAGAATGAAACATTTTATGAACCTGTTTTCCAGTTTTACATAATATTATGCCTGATATAGTCTTCAGAATTACCAGATGAACCTAGAAGCTCAGGCAGACTATTGACTACAGCCTTCAGCTGGCATTTCTAGAGGACCTGGAAATGAAGAACAGATTACATATCTGTTCCATATTAATATGCATAGAGTTTCTTATGGACATGTGAAAAAATTATAAAAGCTTTGCTAACCTCCCATATTTTGTGATCAGCATATATGCCTAGAGGATCCAAATTCATTCGGATACTTCCCCAAAAAAGAGTTGGATCCTAAGGAATGATACTTAATTTGGTTCTTAAATCTTTCAACCCGATACAGCATATGTCAAGTCCATCGATAACTATTCTCCCACTTTCAGGCTCTACCAGGCTTAAGCAGTTATCAATATAGTCTTCCCACTTCCAGTCCTTCCAAGTTCCAACAACTCCCACTCTAGTCCCGTCCTTGAATGTGCATGTCATTCCCTTCAGAACCAGCGGAGCATTCAGACGATATCTTACCTTTAATCATCAGAAATCATAATATTCAGAGTTCAAGTGTAAAACAGGTGTTGATTCTACACCTATATTTGTATGATTTTTTATTTTTTATTTTTTTTATCATTCTTTTTTATAGTAAAAAATGGACATAGATAAAATAGAGATAGAAATATAAGTTTAGAATAGAACTTCTTTTTCACACCCATTTTTCATTCTGCAAAGTAAAGCCTTATATATAGGCTGTTTGTACCAAAAAATAACTTTTAACAAATCTTACCAAACATGAGACAAAAATTCCTTAATCTCAGGACAGCCACTACATATAATTTCTAGAGACTTCCAACCCAACTAATCTTTAACAACTTCTAACATTAAAAAATTAATATACACCAGCTAAAAGTATCTAGAAAAGTCTTAAAAACTTAACACTCCTCCTTAATGTTTTTCTTGAATACTCCAAGCATTTGCCTTTGTTCTTCAAATTTTCCTTTTTGCAGACACTTGGTTAAAATATCAGCAATATGTTCATTTGAGCTGCAATGCAGTAGCTTGATCTCCTGATCTGCCTCAGCTTCCCTTAGAGCATGAAACATCACCTTTATGTGCTTTGATCTTCCATGAAACATTGGATTCTTGGCCATAGAAATTGCAAATTTGTTGTCAACCCATATCACTGTTGCATCAGCTTGTTTCATGTTCAAATTCTCCATTAGATTTCTCAACCAAATGGCTTGATTTGCGGCACCTGCAGTTGCAATGTACTCTGCTTCAACAGAGGATTGGGCTACCACCTCTTGTTTCTTAGAGCTCCATGAGAAAACACCAGAACCTAAATTAAATGCATATCCTGAAGTGCTCTTTGAATCCTTCAAGCTTCCAGCCCAATCACTATCAGAGAACCCTTGCAACAAACCTCTTTTGACTGATTTATACTCAATACCATAGTCCAATGTCCCTTTAACATATCTGAGTACTCTTTTAGTAGCCACCATGTGCTTCTCTCTTGGCTCTTGCATGAATCTCGATAAGAGACTAACTGAATACATCAAATCAGACCTGGTGTCGGTCAAATACAAAAGACTTCCCACCAAACTTCTATAGCATGTAGGACTAACCAATTCACCAGCATCTTCTTTGGTTAATTTCTCATTTGCAACTAAAGGAGTAGATATCGCCCTCCAATTCTTCATTTTGAACTTCTTTAGCAACTCAGTAGCATACTTCTCCTGAAAAATGAAAATTCCACTTGACTTTTGTAGAATTTCCATTCCAAGAAAATAGAGCATTTCCCCTAAATCAGACATTTCGAAAATGAATTCCACTTCAGCCTTGAACTTGTGCATTTGCACTTCACTACTTCCAGTTACAAGTAGATCATCAACATATAAAGACACAATTAGCATATTTCATATTTATCTTTTCTGATATAAAGAGTGGCCTCAAAGTTACTCTTCCTAAATCCAGAGCTTGTCAAGTACTTATCCACTTTGCTTTACCAGGCTCTTGGAGCCTACTTCAAGCCGTAGAGAGCTTTGTTAAGTTTGTAAACATATTCTTCTTTCCTTTTAACTTCAAACCCTTCAAGCTTTCCATTAAGGAAAGCAGATTCAACATCAAGGTGAAACAATCTCTACTTGTTTTGAGCAGCAAGAGCAATTAACAATCTTAGAGTGTCATGCCTCACAACTTGTGCAAATGTGTCACCACAGTCCACACCATATTATTGTGTATAACCCTTGACAACGAGCCTAGCTTTCAACTTGTTCAAGGACCCATTAGGATTAACTTTTGCCCTATACACCAATTTTACTCCGAAGACATTTCTTCCATAAGGTCCCTTCACTAATTCCCAAATATTATTTTTTTGAACCATATGCATTTCCTCTTCCATAGCTTGAACCCAGCCTTTATACCTTGCTGCTTCCTCCTAGCTTGAAGGTTCAACCAGTGCCACATTACATTTTTCATAAATTTCTGCAAGTGACTTTGTTTTATCCTTTATAGGTACATCTGGGTCATCAAGTTCAACTTGTGAACTTGCGATAACCATTTCTTCTTGATTTGCTACAAGAACATCACTTTGATTTCCTTCCTTACCCTGTTGCACTTTATTTTTCTCCCAGTTTCAAAATGAATCCTCATCCACGAGTACATTCCCGCTGATTATTATCTTCTTATCCTTCACGTTAGAGACCGTATACCCTTTGGATTTTGCTATATAACCCACGAAAATACCTACCTGTGACTTGACATCTAGCTTGCTCCTCTTTTCAACTTGAATGTGCACATAAAACAAGCTCTAAATACCTTCATGTTCTTTACAGATGGCCTTACCCCACTCCATGCTTCAATTGGGGTTACATCCTTCACAAATAGTAGTTGGCAATCGATTTTGCAAATAAACTGTAGTATAGGCAACTTTAGCCCAAAATTTATTGGGCAACTTTTTCTCAGCCAATAGACACCTCACCATCTCCATTATACTTTTATTTTTTCTTTCAGTAACCCCATTTTGCTCAAGGGTATAAGTTGTAGTCAATTGTGTTTTATTCCCTCAGCTTCACAAAAGTTATTGAACTGCTTTGAATTAAACTCCATTCCATTATCGAATCGTATACCCTTGAGCTTGCTTCTAGATTTAACTTCCACCATCTTCTTAAATCTTTTAAAAACTTCCAAAAATTGAGACTTGAATCTTATGAAATTGATCCAAGTCATCCTAGTTAAGTCATTAATAAAAAAGGACAAAGTAATTGTTTTTGTTCAAAGACTCTGTCTTCATAGGGCCACATAGATTTGTATATATCAATTCAAGTTTCTCTCTTGTTCTCCAAGTTGCTGCATGTGGAAAAGACAACCTATGTTGCTTTCCCATTTGACATGAGTCACATATACCAACAGGTTTCACTATTTAGGGTAAACCATACACTGTACTATTTTTCTGTAGTAATTTTAATGAATCATAGTTGCCATGACCAAACTTTTTATGCAACAGTTTTGAATCAATCACTCTAGCAAGATTTGCACTTTCTTTAACACAACTCCAATTAATGGAAAACTTTTATCCACCGTAGGCAACTTAGCAACAAGATTATTTTTAATATCATAAATGAAACAACAGCTCTCTTTAAAAAACAAGGAATATCAATTTTGTAGCATTTGAGCTACACTAAGCAAATTTTGAGCTAAACAAGGTATATAAAGTACATTGTGAATGTATTTGATACCTTGATTAGTTTGGACAACTACGAAACCCTTCCCTTGAACTTGAACTACTGCACCTTTACCAAACTTCACTTTGGTTTGATAGATCTATCCAATTTGCAGAAAATGATTTCATCCTTTGTCATGTAGCTTTTACAACCACTATCAACATACCAGGTGTGCCTCCCTTTTCCTTTAAAGTTTTGAGTGACCATGAACAAACTTCCTTTGGTCTCTTCATTTTCTTCTTCTGTATAATTTGCTTTTTGAGCTTTCTTTTCTTAATCATGTTTTTGCTTCAGCTTGCAGCTTTTTTCAACATGACCAAGTTTCTTGCAATATTTACATTGAATTGGAGGCTTTCCCTTGAACCAACAATCCTTTTCTAGATGATTGGTTCTGTGACAAGAATTACGAAGAGGGAATTTGCCTTTATTTTCTGACTTCTTTGAACCTATCGCTACTTTTCCTTTGTCTAGTTTGACTCCTCCAGCCTTCTTGCCACCTTTTTTAGCTTGATTTCCCTTGTGCATTGCTTGTAAAGCACCTTCAGTGACATCCTCTTCCCTCATAAGTGACCTTTGCTCATGTACTTGCAATTTACTAATTAGTTCAACCACAGTTAGAGTTTTAAGATCACAAGACTCCTTTATTGTAGCAATTTTTGCTTCAAATTTTACTGGAAGACTGATCATTATCTTCTCCACAATCTTTGTATCTGTTATTTCCTCTCTAAGTAGTATGATCTTATTGACTAGATCAAGTAACTAAGAAGAGTAGTCCTTTACATTTTCCCATCCTTCATTCTTAACAGTTCAAACTCCCTCTTTAAAGTTAGAAGCTTGACTGATTTAACTCTTTCATTTCCTTCAAATTTATCTTTTAGTTTTTCCCACACTTCCTTTGGAGATTCACAAGTCATAATTCTTGTGAATATAACTTCTAACAAAGCTGAATGAAGATAGGTCAAAGCTCTTGGTTTTTTGGCTTTTTGGTCTTCATGAACCTTGATATGTGATAGAGTTGGATCAGGCCCTAAGGGTGCTGGCTCTGCTCCATCCTCTATTACCTCTCACAGGTTCAAAGTTTTAAGATAAGACTTTATCTTTATAGCCCATATATGGTAGTTCTTCCCTGCAAAATGAGGAGGTTCAGTTCTGAGAAAGTTGCTGCTGCTTGACATATTTCTTCTTCCATAAGTCCCTCAAGAATTATGCTTTGATACCATTTGATAGTAAAGAAATGGACATAGACAAAATAAAGATAGAAATATAAGTTTAGAATAGAACTTCCTTTTTCACACTCATTTTTCATTTTGCAAAATAATGCCTTATATATAGGCTGTTTGTACCAAAAAGTAACTTTAACAATCTTACCAAACATGAGACAAAAATTCTTTAATCTCAGGATAGCCACTACATATAATTTTTAAAGACTTCCAACCCAATTAATCTTTAACAACTTTTAACATTAAAAAATTAACATACATCAGCTAAAAGTACCTAGAAAAATCTTAAAACTTAACACTTTTTATTCGTTATCTTGCTCAAAAACTTAAGCTTTTGGAAGCAGCAATGATGAAACTTATGCCTTCAAATTCTCCAACTCTATTCTTCCTTCAGGAGGCCATGAGGCAGGTGGCCTCATATCTTGTATAATTGCAGAAGGGTTTGGTGGCATATGCATAAACTGTTTGATCTTTTCAACTGAAACAATTTGGTTTGATAGGTTGCAGTACATGCAAGTCATAACTACGTGGACAGTATTCAATGTGAAAGCATAAAAGAGGGAAAGTCCCACAAACCCTTCAAAAATATAGAATATTTGCGAGAAAACTTAATCTATGTTAAGAGTTGAATAGTCTTTATACTTTGAAGTTACCTGGTAAATGTTTCCCTGAAAGCAGAACAATAAGAAGGGCAGCAGTGAGTATGACTAAATTCTAAAGTGTTTCCATTCGGAAGACTAACCACTCCACAGCAGCATTAGAATGAAAGAAAGCCTCGCATCTGTATCAACAAGCTTGAGATAGTTTTCAAGGAACATTTTCATCATATCAAAAGCTCTAATTAAAACCGCCCCTTGTGATGTTTCAGGTACATTGTTCAAGATGGGTGCTTTGGTCATTCCACTCATCCTCATGAATTTTCTTGCTGAAGATAAATAATAACCCTATAATACCCAAAAAAAAAATAAAAAAGAGTCAAACAAACATCACTTTATCAATCATGAAGCAAAAGGAAATTTTTAATACATTTTAACAGGCAAAGATGAGGTTTACCTGAACATATTTTGCAACTATAACAGTAGGAATGGACACGAGGAGCACAGGCCATGTTACTGAGGCTATTATTGTTATTATCACAAGTCTATCAATCATTGAAGCTACAAATAGGTTGATGGAAGATGACAATTCGATATCTTATGTGTTCATATCTACTGAAATCTGTTGTATATGAATATCTAGTTATGCAAAATATGGAATCATAATCATAAAAATTTTCCTAAAAGACCAGCGTACGCATACAGGTAAGAAACTTAGGAATGAGTGGAGACAAGCTACATGATATCCCCTTACCCAGGCAAATATTCTTCCCACTGGAGTGCATTCAAAGAAATAGGAGCCTTTAAAATTGAAAGATAGTCTAACATTGGTTTCCACCCAACATCACCAATCTCTCTCTCTTCTTCTTTTGTTAGTTGGATGTTTGGAGAACCCTTAACTGAGATTTCCTTCTCACTGCCTTCTTTGTCAGAGCAAGATATAGGCATTTCTAATTGATTTTTATGAGTTCCATCCCATATTTTCAGTATCAGAGGTAACTAATTCTGAGACTGCTTTTATGTGCATTCACAAGTAGTTCAAATATGGTCCCTGGAGTTGACAACAACCTTGAATAAGTTCCTGATTGTGTTATCAATCCACCTTCTATGACCTGAAATAAGTCAAAACAATGTTGTTTTAACATGAATATATCCAACCAAACATATAGTCACCAACAAAGGCTGACAAGTTGTTACCAGAATTTGATCAGCTTCCTTGAGAAACTTAACTCAATGAGCCACTAAGATGACAGATTTGTTTCAAAGAGCAGCCATAACACAGTCCTGTAATAGCATCATTCAACTTGAGTCTTTAAACTTAGAATCAAACTTACTTGTCTTTTGTTGGTATTTGTTATCTTACATTTAATAGAATTGTAGCTGTTTCTTCATCCACTGCACTGAAAGGGTCATCAAGTAGGTAAATATCAGCATCACTATAGACAGCACGAGCAAGCTGAAGTTGTTGTTTCTGTCCACCACTTAAGTCCCCTTTCTCGAATCTCTGTAAGGTCACCATGGCTGCAACTATCATTATCCTTATCTAAAGCACAAACTCTTGTAACAATCTCATATTTGCTCTTCTCCATTGGCTTTCCAAAGAGTATGTTGTCACAAACAGTACCACTTTGTGTCGAAGGTGCTTCAGACACATATGCAGTTGTTCCATCTACACTTACCTATGTACACAAATAGAAATAAGTAAAAGAACACAATATTAATGTCTCCTATTGAGTGTTGTTATAATGATCCTATTTGCTATTCACTGATCCAGAAATTTTGTAGACTTCTCCAAGGATAGCATACAGGCACGTTGATTTTTCAGCACCAACATACCCATAGACTGTGATTTTCTGCCTTCGTTTTACTTCCAAGTTGATATCTCTCAGTCCTAGAACAACTGATTCTGGTTACATATGTCTGAATTCTGTTCCAAACTCCCTGCTGATTTATTTGATTCCTCATTACTGAGCTCATCATCAAGCAGAAAATTGTTGAAATGGTCCAAAGAGATCTTCACTTGAATCATCATAGACAAAGCCTCAGGAATAAATCTCATGGGCTCTACCATGCTTCTTAATGTTGCTAGGATAGTGAAGATAGTGGCAGCATTCAATGGAGCACCTTTCATAAGCAAACATCCGAGAAAGACCACAGATGATACGATGGTTGGGGACACCCAATTTAGAACAACAGACAAGGAGTTCCTGATCTCCGACTTAGCAAGAAATTTGTATTCATTCTCCCTTAGCAAATCATTTACATTCTTGAATTTTTCTTCCCAGGATTGCAACTTGATGATCATCATATTCTTCAAAACCTCAGATGTGGCTCGCAATCTTTCATCCTGAGCAACCTTGTAACAAGACTGACATTTACTGTAGATCCTTGCAAATGGAATGTTGAGAAACCCAATGATTAGAACAAAAACAAGACTAGGAATGCATTGAAAGCTACCAACTTGAAAAGGACACCAACAGCAAGAAAAGGTTGCACTACAAGACTCCATCCCAGATGAAATTAATACAATGATTCTACCATTTAATAAGCATCAACTGCTACATAGTTTACAATCTTCCCAGTTGAGTGCCTTCTCCTTGCAAGACTAGAAAGTTTAGTTGCTTTTCGTAGATTGCTGTTAATATGGCAGATCTCATTCTCATCCCTGACCTCCTTGAATTGAAAAACCAATGCCGTTGAGAGAAAGATTCAATGTACTTAATGGTCACAAGGCCCCCAACAAGGAGGAGCCCTTCTGATCTATTTTATATTCATTGCCGGTGTACTTCACAAATGCATAGAGCAATAGAGGAGATACTACAACAGCAAATGTCCTGAGTAATGCACAAATGCCTACAAATATCATTTCTTTCCAGTAAACTCTAAATAAGGCCTTAAGAAGCAAGTTTTTTGGCTTGTTTGGTTTCCCATCTCTACGAACATAATCCCATTTGCTAGAAAACTTCTTGTAAGCTGATTTTGCTTCATCTTCAGACAAAAGGGTAGGAATACCTTCAAGAACTAAAGTTTTCGCGTCACCTAGCCTTAATATCGAGGTCATCCAAGGTTTACTAAATATATTTGCTTCTCCTAGTTTTGTTTGATTAATTTTCCCTTGATTTTCTCATCTTTCTCACTTGACTGCATCTTAGCCTTACAAAGCAAAAAAGGGCCATACCATGGCACCATCTCAAAGCTCAAATATAATTAATCAGAGCAGAAACAAGAAAAAAACACAGCACACCCACCAAATGAAACCCCATTACTTGAACAGCATACAAGCAGCAAACAACACAGCAGACAAGCAGATTGAAGCTGCAAAAAAAGAATCTATATCTTCATATATTTCACCACCTGAATATGTTAATAACAAACACAAAAACAACATATAGAGAATAGCACTCAGTGGCTGTAGTAGTATCTTAATCAAACTTCATCAGCATACATTTAACATACCAAATTATTCACTTCCTTGCCTCAACACTATTTCCTATTCTACATGCATGATGTATCTATCTACACAAAATCCAATCAACCAACACATAATCGGATTAAGACACTATATACCCTTCAAACCATCAAAATTCTTCACAATAGAAACTATGCAAAACAACATACATGTAACATGCATAAAGAAAATTTCCATTTCTATTTCTATATCTATTTCTACATGTATGAAGTTTCTATCTACACAAACAACCAAAAGACACTACATAAACAACCAAAACATTCTGAGTTATGCTACACTATGCACCCTTCAAGCTATCAAAATCTTCACAATAGAACCATTGTAAAACAATAACATCAAATGGTTTATAATAATACTGCAAACAACAGAGAAACATACATATACACCATAAACGTGCAGTGGTTTTTTCTTCACTTTAAAAAACTTACAAGGGGATTGTTTCATGATAGTAGCATGAACATGAACTAAGATCACCGCAGGACATGTATAGTGTAGTGTAGTGCAGTTGCTCTCTCTCTTTGTTTGCTGTTGACCATGTCTCTTTCTGGTTTTCACGACCAAATAACATTTACCCGAAACGGCCATAGTCAACGCCAAGTCGATATCATGATGGTAGAAGGAAGAGAGGGAGATGAAACTGGAAGAAAGGTTCAGGTGCAACTGGAGAAGGAAGATGAATAATAATAATAATAATATGAACGACGTTTCAGAAAGGGAAAATTGCATAACCGGCCTTATATTTTTGTAATATTGCAAAACATGTAACAAAAATGGTATTAACTACAAAAACGTTGAACTGTCAGATTTAATGATCAATTACATGAATACGAAAATAATCCTAGTCTAAAAACAAGGTATGTATCTCCCATGCTTGGCAACTCCCTTTCTGTTTTTGCACTTGACAATAGTTATTTATATAAGTGTGATGTGTCTTTCGTTTAAGTGCACGTTTAAAAGTATTATGGCATAGTAAACAATTTTGTTTTATGTTCTTAATTATGGAGCTTACATGATCGGTATGTTGTGTATTCTCAAAGATCAATTGTACTTTTTCTTGATAGAAAAAGACACCGATTTTTTTTTCGTCAAATAAATATAGTTCTTTATTGAGTTGACTGCGGATGTTATGACTGAGTTTGATTTTGCTTTTTTTTTTTTTTTAAATGCTTTTATAATTATGTTTGATGGTGTTAATAAATATATATATATATTCAATGGATTTGTGTTTATTTAGATTTTTTTTATATGTTTATTTTGTATCTTCGCGTGTTTTTTAACAATCCTTTTTTTAGTATGATGATTTTTTCTAATCGTATTATATAGTTATAAATCATTATAATATATACAGATGCCTCATAGATCGGTGTAATTTAAATTTTTTTTTTTCCCTTTTAATGTTGGGGTTGATTTTTTGTAATTATATAACTTCAACTTAGGTTTGGAGTAAGATGGAGGCCCAATTTGGTATTGTTTTTGAAAAGTTAAAATTTAATTATTTAATAATTTGATATAAAAAATATTTGGTAAAATTTTCTAAAGTAATTATTTAATAATCTGCATAAATTTGACTATTGCTTTAAGAAGTATGTGAAGAGTTACCTTTTCAAAGCTATTATGAAATAATCTGTTTGTGGGATCTAGTAAATTTTTTAAATGGTTAAATCATCATCATCAATTTTAACAATACTTAAATCCCAACCTTAATTGTATAGAATTATATATACCAAGCAGAAATTAAAATATGCTATTTTTTATGTTTACTTTAGATATTTTATAAATTCATAGCAATTAATATAAATTTTATCAATGTTTGGGAATTAACCGACAGAAATTCGTCTTGAGCCTAAGCTACAGTTTCATGTTGTTCATTGTAAGATGATCGCTAAGTGAAGTAATAAGTAAAGGAGAAGTGGTTAGAGGAGAAGAAGAGAACATCAGAGGATTTTTGAGTGGTTCGGTCCAAAAAGATGTCTACGTCCACTGTTCACTCTCTTACTATTTTGACAGAGTAACGAGACTCAGGATTCAGATCCTTTTACAAGGAAATTTTCTCCCATATTTATAGAGAATGAGAGGTGCTACAATAAACATAAAATAGTGCATAGTTACAGTAAGCTGAGATTACAATGATGAGTTATATTTAATACGCCGGGATTTCATTTAATGTGGTTGACAGTGTATTTAATGCGGCCGAAACTACATTAGATGCAACTGAGACTATCAGGTCTGAGCTCTGTCCAAGTGTGATTCCAGACGGCTAGCCTATGCAGGTTAGGTGAGATCACCGTAATCTTGACTGTAATTTCTGACAGAGATGGCGTGCATGACACGTCTTGAACTGTATTTTGCATGACATCTTTGTCTTCTGTTGACTCGCGGTTTGGGAGATATGGCAGAGACAGAATACTTAGCGAGCAAGGTACCTCATAGTGCCAGTGAGCAAATAAAGCTTCGGAGAATCGGACATCCCGAGGGTCGATGATGTAGGTCACAACTGAATTTTCCCACAATCGGATAGATTAATAAATGAACAGTCTCGTGAACGAGTAGATATATGAGCATGATCTGAAACTGTCGAGCAGCTATGTGAGTAGATAGAACGAACAACTGACTAGATTACAGACGGGCTCGCTCACGAACTAATAAGCGATCAGAAGAGAGAAACTAGATGCACTTACATCCACGATCAGAATAACGAATAGATTACCGAGCAGGCTATTGAGCTTATCAACGAACAGATTGACGACCAGCGGGAAGACCCTGAAATACGAACAGAATGGCAAATAATCAAGTGATCAGACACGCGATCAGAGGAATGAATAAATTGCTGGGTTTTCTGGGCTTTCGGATCATTGGGCCCATACTGTAGATCTTTTTCGATCCAATGGGTCTGATCGTTAAATTACCTATAACATGCAAATTGCTTAGGCGGGAACATTTACGCTATTTTTCAAATTTGGCTTTATCGCCAGGCCACATGGCGTCACCTCAGATAGTGGTTATAGGTCATATCACACGCCGTATATATTTAATGCACGTCTCTCAACCGACTACTGCATGATGACAAAATCCTGCAAATAGCACCGCATCGTCAGATCCAGGGCAGTCACACAGCTGTTTTAATCTAACGACTAGGGTTTAGCAACTATTTAAAGATAGAGACGTTTCATTTTCTTCTTTCCTGCTATTTTCATAAAACAAAAACTCCATCGCCTACCGGCTTTCTTCCAAACTCTCCATCGCTGTTCATCAATTTTCAACCAAGACCACCAGCATTCGCCATATTCAAGGTGAGTTTTACTTTCGCGATCTTCTCTTTTTTTTTTTTTCTGCACGCATGGCATTTCTTTCCCAAACATCCGATTTTGGTCTCTCATCTCAATCTCGCCCTTACTTGTGTTTTTTCTGAATAGTTGGGCAAGTAATTTTTGGTCTCACTGGTGGCGCATCTTCGTGATGCTTCCGGTTTGTTTGGACCTGAAACACTTGCACAACAACAATTTTCACATGCACTTCTTTTTTCTTTTATTCTCTTTCTTTTTTTTTTTTCAAAAACTTGAAGGAATTCGCTAAAAGATGACTCTTTTGTCCCTGGCTGATCTCCTAGGCGCACGACTTGACGCTTAGAGAAAGTATATTTAAGATCATTTTTTCTCCCAGGACCGGTTAGCCATTAACGACCTAATTAGTTGATTCTTTTGTAGATGTCAAGTCGTGGACGCTGATATCAACGAGTAATGTCTAGCAAAGAAGGTCTGAGGAGGAGTATTCCTAACAAGTGAGAGATTCTCCAAGCGCAACTACCCGGAGCAGCGAGAACACACCAAGTTCCTTAAAGCGAGAAGAAACTTCTACTCACGAGCCTTTCTACCAACATGATTCTTTCGTCAATCGTGAGGAACTCGTAACAATAGCTAAGACATATGCCTTCCCTTCCGGATGTCGTATTATGGCATCGGCTCATCATAATCATGTGGCGTACCCTTCTTAGGGGTTTACAGCGGTCAGCCGCCAACATGTAGAATTAGGGTTTAGGTTTCCAGTTCCCCCATATTTGATCGACCTATTGAATGATTTGGAAATAGCTCATTTTCAACTCACATCAAACTCCTATGCTCAACTGACCACCTTAGCCTACATTTTCGTTAAGAACGGGCTTTCGTCGCCAACCCCAAACATAATCCAAAGTCTTTTCTTCTTCAAATCTACCACCAGCTCTAAGGCCAAGAAACGAGATGGCATTTATTACATGGCCGCTCGTAATTCGCCTTATAAGATGATTCTGCCAAAAAAGGTTGGCAAGTCGAACATGGACGACTACAAGTCTCGTTGGTTTTATGTGTCTTGCTTGTCCCTGCTGAAACTTGTTAACTTTTCTTTCACCTTTAATCCTGGTGAGCACATTTTCTGCTCACCACTTCTGCACGTATGCATGTATCATTTCTTCTGTTTTTACAAATTTTTCTTCTTCCACGTGCAGCCGTCAACAAAGGCTGGATTGACCTTTCGAGCGAGGAGTTAGAGGTGCTCCAGAAATTTTCTGAGGTCAAGGATCTTTCAGATGATTACTTTCCAGCGGACTACTTCTTGAAGGATTACGGGCTCACACCTGGGGTTGGAACCAAACTTATAAGTTTAATAACGGACATCGAAGTGCAAAAAAGATAAGAAGTCTCCTCCGTTTTTGCAGGATCCGACAAAAGTGCTTCTGCTTCGATTGCAAAAAGGCCCAGAACCATTGTGCATCTTCATATGGATTCACCTCCACTTCCATCAGTAGCTGAAACAGAAGAGCTCGAAATACAAATAACAGGCTCTATGAAACCTCCACCTCAAATAACGGCGAGGGTAGTCTTGCTCGTACCCGGGAATTGCTCAGCCAGGCGGAGGCCCGCATCGTATAGGCTCGGAATGAAGCGATTGAGAAGACGAGCAACAAGTTTTTGTATACACTGTGGAAGAACCATACCAAGCTAGACGTCTCCTTTTGCGGGGAAAAGGAAGTGAAGGAGGTGAAGATGTACGCGGCTTTTGCTGCCAAAGAAGCCTAGGAGAAGACCACGAAGCCTGCCTAGAAGGGGATTGTTCCTCCACCCTCTAAGAAAAGTTTTGCACCTCCAACTGCTCAAAATGGCGTTCCTCAAGCCTAGGGTGGTCCTTCTTTAGGTTCTCAGGAGTTGATGCCAGGTGGAGGACAAGGATCATCTTCACAAGGAGCCCCTAATAAATAAGATCCGAAAAAGACTCCTACCGGTTCTTCCAAAACCCCTTAGAGTAGTTATATATAATTTTTGTCTCCCTTCTGATAGGGCTTATCTTCGAATATAGATGTTGTGGATACTGTTATTATTTAATTTCATGATGTCCTACTTCCATTTTCAACGGCATGGGATTCCTGCTGATTTTCTCTAGGAATCTCACCGAACTTGTCACCGACGCACCTCACTAGCGGATCCGCACCTACAGGCATTCACTATCCAGAAACCCCTCTCTCTCTCTTCTCTCTTTCTCCACTCTATCTCCACTTCTTCATTTCGAACCTACTAACTTTAAACCCCACCTCCTTCTTGAACTCCCAAGTGAAACCCTCGTTGCTCTCCGCTCACATGAGCTTCAAATTCAAGCAAATCGATATAATCGAGAAGCAGACGGAAGGGAAGAAGCAGGTGAAAGAAAAGAAGCAGACGGAAGAGAAAGATCAGACCCTCTAGAGAATCCGTGCTTGGCACCAATCAAAACAGCAGCAAACCGCCCTAAATTTGGTTAAAAACGAATAAAACCTCAATTAAATGGCGGTGGAGAGCGAATGGAGGTGGGGGTAGTATCGAAAATAAAAGAGAACTTGGATGGGGATTTCGGTGTAAATGGATGTCATTTTTACCTTTTATTAATGCTTGCAATAGGGAGCTTTGTTAGAGTTAGTATTTGGATGTCATTTGAATGATTGAATTTGTGGAATAGACAAGTATTGCTAAGTTTGATGGCATCTATTTGGAGCCTCAACATGGAGAATGTTGACTTTGTTTTGAAATTTGTGTTTCGAAATTGACTATTCTAAAATTTGTGTTTCCTAGGGTTGGGATTCCCAATTTTCGGGTTGAGAATCCCAATCTTTCAATTGAGAATACCAACCTGTAGGTTGGGATTCCTAACTCCGAAGGTCGGGATTTCCTGTCCTCCAGTGGATTTAGGGTGGGATTCCCAACTTCCTCCTGGCCTCCGGGATGACCCTTCGGGTTAGGAATCCCAACTAGGAAGTTAAGAATCACAATCCTCGAGTTGGGAATCTCAACCCTTAAGTTGGGATTCCGACCTCTGGGTTGGGAAACCTAACCTAAAGGGTGAAAATCCCAACCTTGGGATTTTGCCAACTTCCTCCCGGCTTCCGGGGTGACCCTTCAGGTTGGGAATCCCAACCCTTAGGTTAGGATTCCGACCTCCGAATTAGGAAACCTAACCTAGAGGTTGGAAATCCTAACTTTAGGGTTGAAATTCCCAATTCACCCACTCTACATACCGTTTGAGGTCGATAAAATCTGGATCTCTAGGTTGGAATTCGTAGCCCTAGGTTTAGGATTCCCAACCTAGAGGTTAGGAACCTTCCCAACCCTAAGGTTGGGACAACCTTTGCATTGGGAAGGTTTCCAACCTCCGGGATTCCCAACCTTAAGGTTGGGAATCTCAACTACAAGGTTAGGAATTGAGTATTTTTTTCTATACTTCCAATAATTTTTGGATAATGAATGTTAAAACTCTTTTAATTGGGAGTATCCAGGTTGGATAATGGAGATTGGAGTCATCATTTAACACAAAAGTGGTTCATATTGAGTAATCAATCCAATCAAACCTCAAATGTTGGATTCACAATGTTTAGAAGTTAAGACTAAATATCCATTATAAGAGAAATAACATAAAAAATTATTGTTTTAATCAATGAGTATTTTAACAATGAGTAATATAATCATTCACAACTCAAATAATAGGAATACTCAAGCAACAACACACATGAAATCTTTTATAATAAAACGTAACTTAATGACATATTGAGAAGTTATATATACTTCATATAGTAGGAACTATCGAACTTAGACACAAAATAACACATTGCCTGACATAACCTAGATACAAGATACTTTATATAGTAGCAAGAATTAGCAACAGCAGCCATTTTATCCCCGTCTAACATCATAAGGGCACTGCTCGAAGAAGTTGTAGATTCTCAAGCATCTTCAAAAAGGGAATAATTTGCATTTTCATCGAGGAACCATGCCTACACATATAATATTTTTCATATTAAAACAATGAGAGTCTATTTCATAGTGGCTATCAAACCAACAACGAAATGTACGATTGAAACAACTCAAGTGAATTACAAAGATGCTTATTGCAGCTTAGGAATATTATGTAACGGAAAATTAATTCGCATACGACAAAAAGCTTTGCACATTAATTTCAAAATTTTATTTAAGAAAGCAAGAGGAAACAAGGATGTCAAATGGATCTACGGCTAGTGCATATGAAAATAGTGATACAGAGGTCAATGTAGGCTCATAAAATAAAGGCTATGTGGCATATCTGCAACGAAAGCGATCTAGTACAAGGGAAGGAAAACCAATGCCAAAAAAGCAAATTCTTGTGAATACACTAGTGCACCACCTATGTCATCTCCACAGTCACATAAAACTTGATACAGATCACAAAATATCTTCTAATTTATCACAGAGATGTAATCTCTTAACTGAACCAGTAGCAGACATCCAATTGCATGCAAAACAAAATGACTTACCACTTAGAAAAAGAAGAGATTAGAGAGAACTAATAGTCATAAATTCGGAAGTAAACATAATGGATTTCTTAGTACTACAAAGAGATTAGATCAAAAATTTATAATATTATAGAGAATATCATTGAATTAGACTCTTAAAACAACATCATTATCTGTATTCCTCTTTTCCACCAGATTTTCATACATTCAAAAATTAAAACCACAATCATTGTGGTTTTCAAAAAAAAAACAAAAACAAAGATCAAGATTTTGTGAAGCTTACAACATCAGTGCAACAGCAATCCCAAACTCTAGCATTATGACCATATAGCACAGAGTTGACAACCTCAACACTATCAGAAACTTTTTGTGTAGCATGTACTGCCCAGATACGAACACTGCACCAAAAAACATATTACTACATTAAACTATTCCAATATATATATATATATATATATATATATATATATATATATATATAAACAAGGAATTAGAAACCTATTCCTTGTTTGGATCCGCTTGAAAACCATTCTAAGCGAAATATGGAACCTTCATGTCCTATGAGTCTAAATATATTAACAACCTCATATTACCGATGATGAAGCTTGACACATTCCAAAGCTGAACCGCACCTATTTGTGCGGTCTTCCTCCCCTGTTGAAAGTGGAGCACTATATCCTGAATCCATTTTCCACACAATAATCTATAGAAAATTGATTCATTTATTCAAACGGCACCATGTTATTGATTCATTTATTCAATAATCACAACTTGGGCTATCTCCAACATGCATTACATCAACTAACATCGACCCAAAAAATATAAACCAAAACTTTCAAACAAAAATACATCAAACAAACCATATAAATTAGCATAACAATGAATATTTACCCAAAATGTGATATCTCAAACTTGATATAGGCAGCTAAAATGTTCAAAAATCATCACAAAATCAAAACTTGAACTATCTACATCATGCACTACATCAAAAAAACACCATAAAAACCAAAACTTTAAAACAATAGCAACATCAAATCTAATGAAAACTCCCATCATTCAAGCAAAAACGTAAAACCCATCTAAAACTCATTTACACAAGTTGGAAAAGCAACACAACAGTGGATAGATTACCAAGCTATGGTCATCGCAGAACAAGACCTGAGTTAGCTCCCAGGTTGTATTGAAATTGATCCATTGAATCCTAGGTCGACCGTCGCCAAAGTAGAAGATAAAAATTTGAAAAGATGAGTAAAGAGAAGTATGGAGAGTGAAATCGTGAACTCACTTAGGAGGGAGCTAGGTGATTTGGGGGCTTCAAACCAACTTGGCTCCTTTTGTTATCATTAAGGGCATTTTTATCCATTTGAGATCTTTTTTTAAGATTAAAAAATAAAAGGGTTAATGTTGAGGTTGACCATTCCAAATGGGTTATTTTATACATTTTCTCATAGTTATGTTGGGTACCATAGAATTGGGCTTCCGTATGGGCTGAAGCATTCAGCTTTTATGAAACATTTTTTTTATTATATTGTTTTTTGAAATATAAACTTTTTTTTAATGGATTGTATTTTGGAACGTTATATGGATTTTGGATAAAATTGAAGTAGAAAAACTAGAGAAAATCATATTTTTAAGTTTCTTTTTTAATATAAATTTGAAATTAATTTTCATGTAGTTAATATGATAAAGAAATATAATGTAAATTTGAATTTTTTTTTATTACACCTTATGATTGAGAGACGTTTTTTAAATCATAAATTAAATCATTCTTGAATTATGGATCAAGTGAAATCAAAATTCTCTATTAATATCACTTATCAAAATAATTTGATAGTTATTTCATGCTTATTTTGAAGGGCATCAAAGAAGTGAATATTGGATTGATTGTGGAGTAAAAAGATATGAGTTGGCATGTCTATATCAATTTTGATGGCATATCACATGAATAAAAATTTTTAAATTATTAATTCTCTTAGATAACTTACGTTAATTCTCTCTGCAATTGTCCTCTAATGAAAAATTCAATTTCTACCTTAACATAGAGCTTATAAGTATTATCTTATTCAAGATTTTTTACTTAATGCGATGTTTCAATCATACTAACTTTTAGTTGAAATTTCAACTCAGTATATATTTGAATTTAGTCACTCATACTAACTTTTAGTTGAAATTTCTACAAAGCATGCATTTGAATTTAGTCACATGAGTAATGAACCACGTAAGTATCTGTCTCTGTCCTGCTGGTTTCTTCTACCGTTGCATGTTTTATGACCATTGGAAAAGGAAAGGACAAAAGAAGGGAGACTCCAACAGAATTTAAACCCAGCAGCGTATGAAACATTAAGATTTTGAAACGTTTTCAGGAACCCTGAAGTGGCTAAACTTGCTCTAAAAGCAATCTGCAAACCATTTGCTCAGCTGAATC
Source organism: Dimocarpus longan (assembly GCA_022984855.1). Taxonomy (NCBI): domain Eukaryota; kingdom Viridiplantae; phylum Streptophyta; class Magnoliopsida; order Sapindales; family Sapindaceae; genus Dimocarpus; species Dimocarpus longan. The sequence continues at coordinate 6,238,341 of CM041026.1, forward strand.
CCATCATATGATGAGAACATGATAAAAGTGCAGACAATGTGCTGTGCAACAACATCCGCTAACCATTGGCACAAATGATTGATATGATCACTTCTCGATGGTTAACCACACGACCATCAAGAAGTGAGCATATCAATCATTTGTGCAACAACGTGCTGTGTGTCAATCTTGGGAATCCAGACTCCAATAATAGTTGAATTGTGCATAATTGATGTTACATGCCTGGATGTACCAACAAATATTCACAACTTACATAAGTACAAGTGATTATTCTTCTCCCATGTATGTAGTGGGAAATGATGATTCCAAAGCAACTCTTGCTATGTGTTTCAAGCTTGCAACCAAGTAAGAACAAGATTCAACTCATCATGCAAACATCAAACATAGATTGTGAACATAGGTGAATTATGAAAGAACTTAATTCTTCCATCAAGCCCGTAGAATCACCCATCAGGGTTCATAACATTGAGATTGCTAAATAAGAGACATACAGATCACATCAAAACCTGAACTACCAGTAGCATAGCCCGAGCTAGCTTCACTGTTAAGGACTAGCTTAAAAACAACAATTAAGCATATAAAACTGAGGGAAAATTTGAACAAGGAAAAAAAAGAAAAAGGAAAATCAAGTTAACATAAACCTGAATGAAGAGACAAGGTTATATACAAGTTTTATTCACATGCATAGTCAGAGATTCATGGACAAAAAGACTTCTCAGGGGCATGCGGTTCATGATTTAAAGGACCCGGAGCTGAGCAAGAAACGCTGCACAAAGATCCAAAAAGAGAAACTGCGGCCCCTGAACCCTCTGAAGATCAAGCAGATATTTCTCTTCGCGAGTTTTGTAAAGCTGTTAAGAAACGAAAGAAAAGATTGACAAGATGATTACCTTTAAAAAGAAAAACAATACAAAGCATCGTCAAAAGACTGTGTTACCTGCACTTCAAACTTGACCACATTTGGTGACTTGATAGGACCATCATTTTCAATAATGGTGGATTCATCCCCAAAATAATGATTACTGTGCACAGGATTCTTAGCCATGCCTTCGTGATGACCAGGAATCCCAGGAATCCATCTGCACTTCATGTTATAGTGCCCGATCTTCTTCCAACCCACATTCAGTTCTTGCAAAGCTTTTAGAACTTCAGTCATTATTTCACGAGGATGAGCACGAGACTGTCAAAATAAAGACAAAAAACAATCGATCAATGATCCAATCTCCAATCGTATATCATTTAACAAAGGCCTACAGATCAATTTAAATATATCCCATATCTCTCAGCCTATTAGAACAGCTAAAAAATACACATCCAACCTGCAATCCAAGAGCCCATTTCCTTTCAAATCCACCTTGTGCTCTCATACTGATTCCTTGATAATCCATGTACCCTGGAAGGCGTTGTCCAACAGCTGGTGCACCAGCTTCACTTGGATGCATTCGGTTGAAACTACTTTCCTTGAAAATTTTAATTGAAAAATGAGAAAATCATCGTCAACATAAATTCAAGTCTGACTAAAAAATGAACGTAATAACAAATGAAACTAGAAAGCACAAGGTATGAAAATGGTTCACATTCACATGCAATAAAGCCTATTGAGTCCCAGACAAAAGAGTTAACTCTTTGACATGTCATAAAGGTATCATATAGGTCTAAAAATTTTAATCACACAATCTTCACACTAAATTACATTTCATAGGATAATTACAAATTTACAAGTAGTTCAAAATCATGGATTAGAAAAGATTAAAAATAATTATAAAATATGTAAAATCATTACCCACAAATGATAAAACTTAAGGAAATTACCCACCATAGTTTCTTGGAACTCAGCACCAAGATAGCCACTGGAAACACGGAATCGGTTGTCCAATAACAAATAATATGCAACTGTAGCCTGAAATATGCAACAAAAAACTAACAAACTACCTTAGAATTTAATAATATTAATATGACAATACAAAAAATGTAAACCAGACACCCCAAACCATAGTGTGAGTGGGATTTGATTATTGCCATCCAAAAATTACATAGATAAAAAAGGAAAGGTACAAACCTCATTCTGCATTCTGTTGCGTAGAGATTCAATCACTTGGTTCTGAGCAAAACCCATCTTAACCACTTCCTTAAGAATCTCCTCATCGATCTGTGAGAACATAATTGAATTTAAATTAATCACTAGCACAAATGTAATAATACAATACCAAATAAAACTTTAAGCATTCAAGAGTTTGCGTCCAAATAGTTGTGAAACTATGTAAGAATCAGTGATTGGTTTCAGACATTGAAGTGATAATCACAGTAATCCCAGATACCAAAAAACTCAAACCGTAAGCTCCAATAAAGATCAGAAAGACTTTTATCCTTAAAATAATTATAGAACTGCAATTGGCCATTCGCATATCAATAGTATGACAAAATCAGTGCATCATATATTAAATTTTTGCAAAAAGATTTCAACCAACCTTTTTTGCCTGTTGCATCGTATCTGGCGGTGGAACAGCCAGATAACGAGGAAGATGTGCTTGGAACCATGGGTGCTGACGTATGTCCGGTATAGTAATTCGCTTCATTGGTTCAACTACAAGCATCCGTGGAATCAAATCTCTTGCACCAGGAGACAAGTGGCTGGGAAGAGTGTATATTCCACCCTATATGACAAAACGATGCAGGTTTAGGAGACATTTGTTCACTGTGTGCAAAAAAATTTATAAGACAGCATAAACCTAGTCAAAGAGTTGATTTCAAAGGTTAGAAGTAATGGGGTGGTATAGAAAAAAGTGATTTTGAATTCTCAAGATCATTAGGAAGAGACATCTAGCCATTCTAAGACAGAATCATCTTTTAACAGTTTGATTCAGGAGTCCTTTAGTTAAAATCTTGATCAATCAGAAGGGAAAGCTCTAAAAAGAATAAAATCCTTACTTACCAATCCTTAGAAGAAACATAAATGCCCCAAAATCAGTCCAAGTAATAATCAATAAATTAGTTGCAAGTTCCCAATAAGTTATCATGAAGATCAATAATTTACTAATGGCAAAATGAAAATCTACAGTCATAACAACCATTGCCAATTATCTAACATAAAGAATATTAAACTTAACCTAAGTTACTCTAGTAAGTACCTTTATTTTCTTAAATAGGTTGGGAATGTTTTCATCATCAAAAGGAAGGGTACCACAAAGAAGGGCATACAATATAACCCCACAGCTCCACACATCCACTTCAGGCCCAGCATATAATTTTCCAGAAATAACCTATAAAAAAGTAATGGATATTAAGACCTTGGAAATTGTGATCAGTACATATTACAACAGTAATTCATTTACAGAAGAAAAACAAAGGAGCCTACCCAAAAAATATTAGCAATTCATTCTAAATCCTTAACTGTAAGTCCATACCTCCGGGGCAGCATAGTTTGGGCTTCCACAACTTGTCTTCAGAAAATGGCCATCTCGCATTATATTGCTCAAGCCAAAATCAGCTATCTTTACGTTGCATTTAGAATCCAAAAGCAAATTCTCAGGTTTTAGGTCTCTATGAACAACCATATTCCTGTGGCAATACTCCACTCCAGAGATTATCTGCTTCCAGACAAAAGTTCAAAATGTAACCTAACTAGGGAGATGACACAAAAAGTAGATATTAATATAAAATAACAGCTAGTCCCTACCTGCTGAAAAAAGTTACGAGCCTCGTCCTCCTGGAGCCTGCCCTTCTCAACAATATAGTCAAATAACTCACCAGACTTCACATACTCCATCACAACGTATATATCAGATTGTGTTTCTATAACCTCATAAAGTCGTATGATGTGGGGGTGCATAAATAATCTCAAAATTTTAATTTCTCTTCTAACTGCACGAAACATTAGAAGTAAGAACAACAAAAAATATGTGGTACAATAAAATGAATCCAAGTATATAACTCAAGCAAAATATATGAAACTACGAGTGACAAAGGAAAAACTCAAATCTTTCTTTAACTCCTTAATATGAGAACATAAATGTGAAAACCACAAATAATAAGGACTTAATATCAAAATCTTTAAAGCCTCAAATGCAAGGTGATAAATTTATTGACATCTATCTCAATTTAAGATTTTATGATCACAAAGACTTATTCAAATCAACGAAGTATCCAAGTAATTTTATTAATACAGACATGAGTCATAAACTGTACCTTTCTCTTCCATTTCCATGTTCCTTATCTTGCGACGATTAAGTATCTTGATGGCAACTTTGTGGCCAGTCAATGCATGCTCTGCAATTTTCACCTTACCAAAGGATCCAATACCGAGAGTTTTACCAAGCTTGTAATTCGGTAAGATCATATCAACACCACCACTGCCCCTATTAGATCCATCCATTTTTGTACTCTAAAAAGGCAATTAAAAGATTAGAAGAGCATGCACAGCTCACACATGATAACCGTGTCACGTGCACCTGGATGTTAGTCAAAGACAAATAGACGGAACAATAAACCACTCCAATAATTTCACCTAATTCAGAACAAGCAAAGCTATAAAACCGATCCTTCAGACAACAATATCTCCTAGATCAAGGCCACAGACGAGCGCTTCCCCCTATTCATAACTACAAAATAGCAGTTACTAATGCAATATCTCAGTGTAATCCTCTAAAGAATAAATCAACTACGTACACAAGAGCCAATTAGCATCATTCACGCTGTAAATTTCAATTACAACTTATATATTTTCAGTTTCACCTTCAATTAAAGACAGATAAAGAAAAGGAACCCATCGTTAAATACTATATCCAGTCAACACAGAGCTACCATACTTACGAACAACAAACTCAAATAACAAACAAAACAGAGATTGACCCATTCACATAACAACACAAATTTAACATCTTTCACACATACAAAGTTTCCCTTTTCAGTTTCTCCTTTGATTAAAGACAGATACAGAAACAAAAAGAAACCCATCATTATCTGCTATATCCAGTCAACACAAAGCTACCATGGTTTCCAATCAACAAACACAAATATAAAACAAATCAAATTTGATAACATTCATATAACACAAATTTAAGATCTTTCACACTTACAATTGCATCCATTTAAAAAAACACATCTTGCAAAACCCATTTCAGTTATTAATGCAATATCCCTGCATAATCTTCAAAAGAATAACCAACTAAGCATACAAAAGCCAATATCAGCATCATTGTCTCTATAAAGTTCGAGTACAACTTTGTCATAAGTTTCCCTTTTCAGTTTCTCCTTCAATTAAAGACAGTGTACAGAAACAAAAAGAAACCCATCATTACATGCTACATATCCAGTCAACACACAGCTATCAAACTTCCAATCAAACAAACAAATAATGAACAAAGATCAATAACCATTCATATGCCGACACAAATTTAACATCTTTCACACTTACAAGTTACAACCACATCCAAATCAAATAAACACATATTTCAAAACCCAGTTCAGTACCAATGCAACATGTCTGCATACTCTTTGGAAAAATTAACCGAACTACACACACAAAAGCCAATCAGCACTGTTCACACCATGAAGTTCGATCACAACTACATCGAAAGTTTTCTTTTTCAGTTCCACCTTCAATTAGGTAAGGAAATGAAAAGAAACCCATCATTGCACGCTAAATGCAGTCATTACCATACTTCCAATCAACAAACAACAACGAAAAAACATCAACAACCATTCATACAACTAGACAAACTCAACATCTTTCACACTAACAACCGCATCCAAATCAGAAAAACACCCTTTTCCAAACCCAGTTCAGTACCACCACAGTATCTCCACCTAATCTTCACAAAACCGAAAAATCCCCAACTATGCATACAAAAGTCAATCAGCACTATTCTTCAATCACAACTTTATCAAGAGTTTCCCTTTTCAGTTTCACCTTCTATTAAATACATACAAGGAAAAGAAATAAACCCATCATTACATGCAATCTCATAACAACACAAATTTAACATCTTTTAACACTTACGATAGCATCCAAATCATATTTAAAAAAAAAAAAAAACCAAACACACACCTTTCAAAACCCAGTTCAGTTTTTAGTCACAGACACAATCCTACACCCCAAAAAAATCCCATCTTGCCAAAATTCAACGAATATATTACACTATCTACAAGCTTACCTTCAACAAAAACCCTCAATTTCGCAATAAAACAAAGTCAAACAGCTCCACCACTCGCAGAAACACCTGCAGAAAACACATTTCGGTCAACAAATCTCGCCAAACCAAACACCAATCACAACAACCACCGCTCGAATTCCATTTCCAGATACCCAATCCAACAACCCAAACACAAACCCTAGCTTCCAACCAACCAAACAACAACAGATCTCGAAACCAACACCGAGACCAACAAAACCGCATTCACATTCACAATAAACAGAGATAAAGTGAAACTTACCGATGAATAAAGACGGAATCTTAACAGAAATGTGAAGCCAAATCGAGCTCTGTTGAAATTTAAACTTATAAAATAAAAAAAAAATAAAAATTAAAAAAGCCAAAACAAAATCAACAAAAAAAAAATATGAAAAACAGAGAGCGTTTTTTTTTATCTTTTTATTTTAATTACAAAACACACACACACACTCTCTCTCTCTCTCTTTCTCCCTTTGTCTCTGTGCCTCTCTGGTTTTGATTCGTTGAATTTAATGGAATTGTTTGATTTTTATTTTTTGCTTTTTTTCAACTTTTTTTTTCCCTCTGTGAGTGTGCGGCAGTTACAGAGAGAGTCGAAATGAATGACGTTATTATTGTTTTTTTGTGATTTAATTATGGGGGTGAAATGTCGAGATTTTCCTCATTGTGTTTGTGTAATGACGGGAATGCCTCTGGAGTTGGTGGGCTTTGGCGGTTTTTTGTCCGGTTCAATGGGGGTAGTTTCGGGATTGTGACCAAAGTTTTGGGATTGGTGGAGGGTGTTCGGAAAGCGTGCAGTTTGTTTTTTCTAGCGGCATTAAATTTATATAACATTGTATTGAGAAATAAGTATATATTTTTTTGAAGTGAAAATATAAGTATATATTAATTATTATGTTAATTTATTAAAATTGTAAGCATGTACGGTATTTATATTTAATAAAAGAAAAAATATCATATTTTTAAATATTTGATTGACAATCTTGTTTCATTTCAATAAAGTTAATAATTGAGTCACAAACATTTTTTTTTTTACACAAATAACTTTAATAAAATTTGTGAGAGGGCTACATTTTTTTAAAAATGACTCAATTGTTACATTTATTATAAGAATATTTTGATATTTTTACATATGATTTATAACTCAATTATTATTATTTTTAGAAAATGATATAAATATTAAATCATTAATTTAATTTGTTATTTTTGTACTTGTCCCTAAATAAAAAGTCTATTATTTCTTATTATTTCATAAAGAATAAGGTTAGAGTTTCCACAAATTTTATCCAAATACATAGTCAAATAATATAGTATATAAGTTATCAAAATCTTATAAATCAAGAGATAATTTGATAATTAATAGGATTTTGATCATTCATATATCACGTCATTTTAACATGAATTTAAATAAAATTTTTAAAAAACCTAATATTATTCTTTTATAAAATATCTAGATTCGATTCTTTTCTTTTAATTTTGGGACTGATCTAAAGAATAATAGGATCAAACGGGAACTGACATTAGATCTTTTGACTCTTTTTAATTCTGCATTAGATCTTTTGATTCTTTTGAGACCATCTACTTGATATCTTTTAAATATCTAATTACTTGGCAAATTATATGTTAAGACTCTATTAGTACAAAAATGTTATGTCACAAATTAAATGGCTTCAAATGTTTATTGAATTTTAGTTTAGATAATTTCTGAAAATAGAGAATGAATTTTTTATATAATGGTCTTTTGGAAATCCAATAACAAATGAGTTGGATTTTAGAGTACCTTGAATCTCATTAAAGATTAAATATTAGTCGAACAATCCCAAGATATATTTCTAAAGTCTATCAATCTCATCGGAGTTTAAACATTAGATAATCAATTGATATCTACTACATAGATAGGAGATTAGCTTTAGAATTATTACAATTATTAGAATAGTAAACAAATTATAACTAATTTAGTGAGTAATTAGTAGTTTTATATTTTGAATAAGTATATAGTTATACATGCATGTCTCACTTTTTGAAACAAGCACGTGACTATTCTCAAAGTTATCTACTTTTTACAATAAAGAAATTTTCATTTTTATAAATAATTAACGTCAGACTCAAAAGTTTAAAATCATAAAAAATAATTTAATTATAATATTTAAAATTTTAAATTGACACATAACACGTTTTTATATATATATTTAGACAGATAACAAATATCAAATATATGCTAAATGTCCCCTAACATTAAAATATACGTAATAAAAATTCAAGATAAAATAAGTGAAAGAATGTTCGAACCAGGATCTTCAAACTCTAATGCTAAGCTAGTTACTATCAGGTCTAAAAGTTTAACTTTATAAAAAAAAAAATTTCAATTATATTATTTAAAACTTAAGAGTCAAACACATAAAATTAACTCAACTTATTGGTTAAATGAGTGGAGAAAATTTTGCGAGGCTGCAATGGCATGGTTTGATCAGGACAAGAATGTGAACTACATTGTTAATACATGTAGTGCAATGTAGACTATACTTATCAGAATCTGTGCTGGGATCGTATCGATGAGTCAGCTATGTGCTGGCATTCCTCTTTATGATGTTTTGTTTGAGAAGAAGAATTAAAAGATTCTTCAAACTAATAATGATAATATCAATTTTCTGTTAGAATTGGTTTGATTATGATGTCGAATATTAGGTGGAAACTTAACAGATTTTTACTTCTTTTTTCCAATCATGTTACTTTGATTGCAATGTTGCAAACAAAAATTCTGCCAAGTTGCTCCTGAATTTGTGTTGAAGTTTATATAAATTGAAGCTAAATTTTGTTAATGTGAAATTACAATATTAGCACTGGGAATTTTATGCCAACATGTAAGGCTAAACGCTACATATGCATGCAATTTTATAAGAATTTTGTAAGTTATGAAAATTTGGTAGCAGTTTGGACGTGTTTTCTAAAATTATTTCAAGTTTTTAGAAATTAGAAGTAGAAATTTTGGTTATATATGGTCGAATATAAAAAATAATCGCTTTAAAGTTTTGACTAAATAATTGAAAGCAAAAATTTCCAGGTGATTCATTTTTAAAAACTGTTATTTGCTTTTATAAACAAAAAAAAAAAATTGAAGTTGTTTTGTTTACCTATTTTTAAAAAATTTGCTTTTAAAAATTAAAAACAATATTTTTAAATTTAGAAGAGCTAAGAACAACGGATTTTTCAAAGTTTTCTCATTGTTATTTTTAACTGTTTTAAAACGAATTTGCAAAGTAAACTCTTTCTCTAAATAATTACATTATCTATTTTGAAAAATAATGCCAATGATATTTACATAATTTTAGTTTTTTGGAAGGAAAAATTTTAATTTTAGTCCTTATAGTTTGAAAAATTATCTAATTTTCCAAGTATCTAATATAAAACTGTCCAAACATTCCTAAAGTTTTGTAAATACATCAATTCAATCCCTTTCACCATAAAATTAACAATCAAACTTAACTGAAAATATAAGATATCTATTTTGTCCTTATTATTAAAATAAATAAAAATAAAGCATTAAAATAAAAATTTTATCTCCATCGTCAATTTTTGATATGGAGGATGAAACAAACTAAATAACATTTAAAAATATTTAGAAAAATTTTGAAAAAATAAAATATCTTCACTATCCATCTCAAAAGATGGACAATAGAGAATAAGCTAATTAAGTATGATTAATAATTAATACTTTTTTTAAAAAAAAATCAAATGTTTGATTAAGTTTGGATTTCCACTAGATGGAGATTAGCATCACCAAATCGTTGTCAATTTGTTTTATCAACCAAACCAGTGATCAAATTATCAACGATTTGGTTGGACACTAGATCGATGATGATCTGGACCATTTGATCATCGTGATTTGATTCACACTGGATTGCAACAATTTAGTGATGTGCTTCGACTTTTATATATTTTGACTTAATCAACATTTACTTATATTGAATCAATGTTTTGACTTAGTTAACAACCATTTATGCTAATAAGTGGGTTACATACCACTAATTTAATTAATTTCATTGTACACCAAGGTGAAAATTATATATATATATATTTATGTGTATATATATATATATATATGAAAACTAATCAAAGCTAGTAGCTCAAAGTATTAAGCGTAGCTATATTTTAATTATTTATTGATTTAGTTTGAACTCAAAGAACTTTATACCTAATTTCACAAACTTGAACATCGTTGGTGCATTTTAATGATTATTAGTGAATAATGTCTCATGTTAAAACCAGATTTTTGTCATCAATAAACTTTAATAATATTCATCTTACTTCTTCTTTCTCGAAGAAAAAAGTCATACAACAGATTAAACTTGAATATCTAAAAATAATTTCGTCATGCATTTACCAATTATTATTTTTCAAGTGCTTTAACAACTTGAAAGAAGACTATAGCTTCACCAATTTTCTTTTTGTTATTTATTTCGATTTGTTTGGAGAGTGTTAAGATTTTTTTGGAGATTGCACCTTAACAATAACAGAATTAATAATTTTAATTTCCTTAACACGATTACTAATATTGAAGTAATTAATTTCTACTATTATACATATGGTTTACTTAAATACAAAAATATGATTAAATTGAGAATATGTGCATCAAAAAATCCATGAGAAAATTGTTTGGCCCAAAAATAAAAATTATTAGTCACAAGCAAAACTTCAATATGTTTTTATACATTTTCAGCCCTTTTTGAAAAATGGTGAAAGTCATTTTAGTCCTTAAGTTTTGGAAAATGATCAAATTTTTAACTATATTTCAGAAAATGACAAAATCAATCATAACATTTCGAAAACATGTCAAATTAGTCCCTCCCGTCAATCAAATAATTGTCAAATCTAACGATCAATAAATGAGTAAGGGTAATTTTGTCATTTTTAATCCTAATTTTGGATTTTGACACATGTATAAATAAGATAATTAGGAAAAAAAAATTTAAAAATTAGAAAATAAACAATTAAAAAAATTTTAGAATCAATAAAAAAAATAAAAAATTTTGCCATTAAAAAAAAAAAAAAAGAATAAAGAACCAAATGAAGCATCTAGTTCATCACTAGATCGTATCAATCTGTTTCCAAATTGCACCTTCATCACCACTTCTCACTCTCTTCTTTTCTTCCACCATCCACACTTTGCACCTCCTCCACCCACCAAAAACAATCTATCAACTCATTGACAGCCACCCATTTCTCCGACTCCATCAAATCCTCTATCATCGGCTTCAGCAACTACGGTCAATTCTTCGCCAAGGCCCTCGTCTCTCAAAATCACACCGTCCTTGCCCACTCCCGATCAAACCACTATGTAGTTGCCAAAAAACCATGCATCTTTTTCTTCTCCGATCATATGACCTTTGTGAAGAACACCCAGATGTCATTTTACGGTGCACTTCCATCGTCTCCACCCAACAAGTTCATCTGGTAATGGAACCAGACTAGATTGCACCGATTTGGTAATTAACTAGATTGTTTTAAAAATATGATTTTAATTTCAATTTTTAAAATATTATGAAGATTTATTTTATTTGTGATTTTGTTCTTGATATTATTGTGGGTGTTTTCAGAATTATCTAAATGGGCAAATGAAAGCCCATAAGGTTGATAGCCCGAGCCACAGGACCCAATAAGCAAAGTCCAATGTAGAAGTTCGTGAACAAACCAAGGGAGCCATCTGCGAAGTCGAGTTTGTTGGCCTGCTATCACGACGTCAAGATCGTTTGATGGGCTTTCCTGTTGTAACGATGTCAAGTTCACAGGGTCAGTCCACTTGCAAGACCAGCCCGTTTACTCAGCAGTTTCAGTCCGTTTTTTGTCTCGGTTCTCCCAGTGTGAGCTCAGGACAGTAAGCTAGCGTATCTTACATGATAAGAAGGGTTATTCCACCTAATGACAGCCTAATTTCGGAAAATCTCACCTAACCAGCATGAGTTAGTGTCCAGTCCCACGTGTTGCCAGAGCTTACCTGACTAAAGTCAGAAGCATTAAATGTGATCCAGAAACATTAACTGTAATTCATTATATTATTTTGTCTTATTGTTCTCTTCTGTAGCCCTTCCTTCTCTATAAATAGAGGAAGACTTTCATTGTAAAAGGGAGAGAGGGAAACACTTGAGAGAAAATATTGCCACCATTCTGTAGAAATAGAGAGACAGTTGACGTAGGCAGATTAAAAAGGTCAAACCACTTTAAAAACCTGTGTTGTCTTTATTCTTCTTTGGCTTCTTCTTTTTGCTCTTTCCTTATATTTCTTGTTTGTAATCTTCTTACGTTACAGCATTGGGCTCGAAGAATCTCGTTGACCGGTTTCCCACGTCAATAGATATTAATTTGGTTTTCAATTGATTTTTTATTAAAGTGGTAATGAATGAGAGATCACATTGATGTTAAGGTGTAGTTTGAGTAAAAATGAAGATTGATGTGGTGATTGGATTGAAGATGAAGATGTGGGGTTAAACTTTTTATTTTTTTATTTTTATTTTTTTACTTTTAAATTCATTTTATTATATGTTTAGTTTGAATTTTTATTTTATTAATTTTTAACTAATTGTAATTTTTAATTTTATTAAGAGCAAAATAGTCATTGTATGTGTTGTAACTAAAGTGAGGGGCAAAAGAGTCTTTTACCACTCTCTGTTAGGTTTGACCTTCCGTTGACTGAAGTTAGGGACTAATTTGACACTTTTTTTAAACATTAGGGTTGATTTCATCTTTTTTTCGAAATATAGTTGAAAATTTAATCATTTCCTAAAACTTAAGAACTAAAATAATTTTTATTCTTAAAAAAACGGTTTGAGTGTAACAACGGCGGACTGAGCATTAGCCTAGAAGAGGCACTTGCCCCGCTTGAAGTCTGAAAATGTTTTCTAAAGTTCACATATTTTCAATTTGTTATTTTTGTTTTCAATGCTTCTTAAATCTTTTTTTTTTCCCTTTCAATTACATTTTATTTTTAGGCAACACTACTTCTAATGTACACTAATTTATGAGTTATAATCATTTCTCTTATGATGTATTTACTTCATGGATTGGGGAATGAGATTTATTGATAATGTTTACTTGCTTAAAATTCATTTCGTAATGAGAATGAAATGTGGATCTAGCATCAATTTGGGGTTGTGGAATGGGAATCTCATTTCCCCCAACCTACTTGGGAATGTCATTCTCACTACCTTTGTCAAGACGAAAAGTCCCTTATACTATTATTTAAAAAATAAGAAAAACCAATTTTATTTGATACTAAAAAAAAAAACTTCATATTATGATAAAAAACTATACATCATTTGTTTTTCATCACAAATTTCTTAATTATCATAGTGGACTATTAAAATAATATATATTTTTTTAAATTGTAATGTACATTTTTTTATTTGATATAAAAAAAAATTACATATTATAATAAAAAACTATACACCATTTGTTTTTCATCACCAATTACTTAATTATCATAGTAAACTATTAAAATAATATGCAGTTTTTTTTTTTTAATTATAATATACAGTTTTTTATTTGATATTAAAAAAAATTACATATTATAATAAAAAACTACATACTATTATTATTAATCCATTTAATTAAGGTTATTTTTGTAATTTATAATTAATTTATTTCGATTCCAAAGTAAAGTAAACATCTCAAATGAATACTGCTGATTTTGATTACGATTCTTGTAGATGAAGTAAACAAGTTATTCTGATTTCGATACTTCATTCTGATTCCAGATCATTCCGATTCCTCTAAGGGAAGTAAACACACCATTAATCTTTTTTAATTTAATATATTTAGTCCAACATAAAAATTTAATCAATTTAATAAACCATGATCTTATCAATTTGAATTAGTTATATTAAAATTATTTCTCATTCTTTTTTTTTTTAATTTTTTTTCTATTTTTATAATTCAGTCTCTATGGAATCAATAAAATTGTACCTTGCTATTATTAAATGTATTCAATTAGATACCTTCCTTCTTTTTAACTGTCTTTGATGTTGAGAGTCACCCAAAAAATATTCATATTTACTAAACTTTTAGTTTTTCATTTTCTTTCAAAAAATATTACTACGTTATGGGATTGGGTAAATATGAGACATAACACAAATTTACAATCTTATTTATGTGGGTTCAGTATAAGTCATAATTCAAGCATATAATTTCATCAATATAAGCAAAAGAGATTTATCAATAAAATATCATTGTTTCCAACTAGTATGATTTTATTATTATTGTCATTATTTTGAAGTACCCCTTTTATAATGAATTTCTGGGTACGCCACCAATGATAAACAAAATTCGTTTTTTGGCTTAAAAAATAAGTTTTTTGTTTTTACTCCCGAACAAAATTTCTACTGTTTTATCACTTTTCAAGCTTTTGAAAATTTCAAATGCAACATTGCATGTGAAATATTCTCCTATATGAAATGAATAAAAATTATTGAAGTTACATTTAAGACAAAAATTGAATAACTTTATTTTTTGGGCCAAAAATGAAATTTCATTTTCTCTCTTTGACTTTTTTTGTTTTGTTTTTTTTTCCCTTATTAAGTTTCACATTGATAATACTTAAAATATTATGTCTCTATATATTTTCAATGTACATGCCAAATCTCTTTTGTTCACACACACACACACACAAAATATATGTTTAGAGTATCGATATTTCCAAGTTAAAGGTTGGTCCACCGTTAAAGAGTGAGCTAAGGTTGAAAGAAGAGGAATGTGAAATATTCTCTTTATTAAATTCAGGAATAGGAATTGCCGTTGAAGGAGAAGATTTCTGTGTTTTGCGTTGAAGAATGAGGATCTTGGTTATTATATTTTTTATTGAATAGTAGATCTAGATTGGGTTTTTGTTTTTTTTTTTTTTTTATTTGGAAAAACTTCATTTTAATTCTTAAGATTTAAAAAAATATCAGGTTTTTAAAACTCTGTTGAAAACTATTTTTTTCATTCTTAACTTTTTCAAAACTATTTAAAAAGTTCCAAACCATCAGTCAGCTGATAGTAAATATTAACATAAATAAAAAAATATTTTTATCTTTGATGATTGTCAATGATACATTAATTATCGGATTACCCTCATGAAATAATAAATTTATAAGTTAGATTTCGCAAAATGCCTTTAAATTTAAATTATTAAATTACAATTTAAATTAACCTAAAGTCACTATTGACCATCATTTGACTAATTGTTTGGACTTTTTTGCAGAGTTTTGAAAAAATTAAGAATGAAAAGTGTTGTCTCCAAAAGAGTTTCAAAAACTTAATACTTTTTAAAATCTCGGAGACTAAAATAAAGTTTTTCCTTTTATTTAAGAGATCTAGGATGTTTTGGTTTTCAATATAGTTGATGAAGATGATTTTGTTTCAAAGAGATTTACTGATTTGATCTTATCGTTTTTTGTCCTAACCAAATCTTATCATTTTTCCTTATTATCAATTAACTTTTTTTTTTTCAAATATTTTTATTAAAGAAACAAATTAATGATCAATATTCTTATTTCTATCAATATTTAATTAAAAGGAAAAATCCCAAAAAACTATTTGACATATGAAACAATCTCATTTTAGTATCCATTGTTTCATTTTTATCCAAAATCCCACAAACATTAGAAAGTTAACAGAAAATTATACAAAGGTTAAAAATGCATTTTTAGCTATGAAATTTTTATTAAAAAATATAATAATCATAAAATAATATTTTAAAATAAAAAATTATAAATTAATAAAAACTAATATGAAGATTAACATACCAAATTAAAAAATAAAAAATTGATAAAAATTAAAAAAATAATATTTTAAAAAAAATAATAAACTAATGAAAAATTGATTAAAAAATTAATAAAAAAAGTAGAGTAGAGATCTAGCGAGCAATTACCATTATCAATCTCTAGTTCATCCATCCCGTTTATACCATAACCCACAATTATCATTACCCAGTCTGTCCACTAGTAAACACCATCTAACAATCATTATCAACAACAAACACCATCCCACAATCATCATTAACAATAAACACTAACTTCAATTTAAAAAAAAAAAAAAAAAGTAATCTCCAGCATTGGAGACCACTGTGGTCTCTAATAATGGAAACCATTTGTGGAGACTCGAACTAGGTTTCCACCGTAGGAGACCTATATGGGTCTCCGATGGTGGAGACCACTACTTTCACTATACTGTTGTCGAACTTTGCCACCATTATCATCAGTCAGAGATAGAAAGGGAAACGAGGAAGAGATAGGAGACAGAGAGCACGTGAGAGTGTTGAGAGAAAAAATATTCTTATATATTTTTTATTTTTAAATAAAAATATCTTATTTTTTATGATTTTATATTTAATATTATTTATTTTATTTTTATATTTTAATTAATGTTATTTTAAATAATTTTCATTGCCTTTTCCTTTTTATCTCTAGAGTCAAATGGTCAACTATGTCAACCTAACAGAATCTGTTGTCATTAAGGGTATTATTATCCTTTCGTATCCCTCCAGAGGATATTTTAACTATTTTTATTAATGTCAAGTGGTATTTGAGATAAATATGAAACAACAGGTGACGAAATCTACATATTTCCATATGTTAGGTGATTTTTTGGGATTTTCATAATTAAAATGATAATTGACCATTTTACCCTCAACCATTTAATCAACCGTTAATTTAAATGGAGACTCATTGATGAATGGGAGGTTGTAGCAATTAAGGAGATTTGTTGGATACTAAGCCATATTAAAAAAAAATTAAGGATGAGTCATTACAATTAACCCTATAATTAATAGTTTTTAAAAACAATTTTTAATGGGATGTGTGGACAAAGAGGGGTACATACAATTATAGTAGGTGGACATTTCATCACTCATATTTTTAATTTTGGAGTTTAAATTTACATTTAGGGGACTACAATTAATATTGGTTAAGCTACATTCTACAAGTGATAACTAATTGAGTGGGGATATTGACATCGTTAAAATATTACATATGCACCCCTTTTTGCATGTTCATCCTATTATTTTTATTTTTTTAAATGTTAAAAATTTGTAATCTCACCCCACAAATTACTAGTATATCATTTTTTTCTTCCTAATCTTTACCACCATAATCATCATCACGCTCTCTACCAAAATTCTCATTTTGAAAAAAAAAAAAAAAAAAAAAGATAAAGAGGAGGTCTCTTTTCAAAACCTCTTTATTAACAACATAAACTAATTCTTCTTCTTCACCACAATAGTACAATTATTTTATCTTCTTCATTAACATACAAATCAAACAAAAAATTTCTTCACAACAACACAAATCCATGAAACCCAAATCATTCAAACAAAATAAAAAAACCTTTTATAATTTTAATTGAAAACTTTTGAACCCTAAAAACTCAAAAGCCACACAGTCAAATTGTAGATACTTTTATTGTATGTTTTCTAAGTGTCAATGGTCAAACTCATACACACACCCCATTGAAAGAAAATAAAGAGATATAAGTTGTTATGTAGGCTTACAACTAACAAGTTTACAACCACCTCTTCTTCTTTTTCTTTTTCTTCTTTTTCTTTCACTCCACAAAATCATAGAAATTTTAAGGCTCTTTGTTTGATAGCTTCGAAACCTCAATTTTTCAATAATTGTACCAACGATAATATTGAAATTTAAAAATAATTATATTTTAGGGTGTACATATAGTTTTAGAGGGTGAAAATATTACTAGTCTAGCTAATTTTAGTTACAATTAGAGTTTTGATACTTACACCCCTTAAAAATCGTATGTACCACCTTTCGTATGTACACCTTGCTAAAATTTTAAATAGATCATATCTTGTAAACACACTTCAAATATTATCAATGATGCCCTTTTTTTTTTACAATACTTATATCTCTCTTTCAGTCTAGTTCATTTACTCATATTCTTGTCATGTAGCCTTTTCGCTTAATTTTTAAATCTTTATTTTACAATGTTATTTTCTTACATCTAAACTCTCATTCTAATCATTCAAATCTTATTACAACTTTTGACATATTTTGTAAAATGGAATTTAACAATACATAGACTTAAAAAACCAACACACATAACTGAATATAGAAATTATTATTAATTTATAATTATACATAATAAAATCCTAAAGATCCCTTTGCTATAAATGTATATTGGTTGAAAACTCAAAAATTATCCCTAAAATATTTTGTCTTTGTTAAAGTTGAGAATATCGATGTTAAACGAATCAATTCATTTCATTGATACATTGGGTAACCATTTTTAGTTACAAGTCCAATATCTTCTACGTTTCGAAAAAAAAAAAAAAAAATCCAATACTTCCGAAAAAGAAAAATTTTCAATCAATACTTATGAAAAATTTTATAGCCAAAGTATGTCATTACATGAACATTAGAAAAGAAATTTTTCGATTATATATAATTATATTATTTTTTAAAAATGAGCACATGACTAAATGTAGAATTATTATTTGAGATATTACCCTATGTTTTTCCACATTCTCCAAAAAGTTCCGCTGGTTTCGTTTTTCTCCCATTTCCCCCTTTTGTTAGGTTCCATCTTAATTAATCATCAAAAAGTCTATTTTACCTTATATAACTTTAAAATGACTATTTTACCCTCCAATTTTTTGTTAGATAATAAAAAAAATTAGAAATTAATTAATAACAAAAACTACAAAATACAAATAATACAAAATATACAAAAAACAAAATCATAGCAATTAATCGGACACCAAACTTTTGCCACTTCTAGTCTAAACCACTTTTAACCGACCGATAATTACCCAAAATATCAACTAAAATCAAGCAAAAAACACTGCTATTATTGATCGATAATTTCCTTAAACACCACCAAAATCTATAGGTAATTTCCACCAATGCCAGACACCTAAAATTCATTAGAGGAGACCCTTTCCAAACCCTATCCCACTCCCACTACCTAAACAAACCCTCTACTTTCTCCATCAAGTCTCTTACAGTCATTTCATCAAACATCTTCTTAATACTACCTAAAGAATCTGCTTCTCACCAACCAAAATCCATTAGCCAAACACCATCCAAAATATAAACACCACCCAACCAAAATTTATCTTCACCTCTCTTACCTTTCTTACCAAACCCTATTACAATCCATCAGCCAATCAAATCTCAAATAAAATCACTCAACCAAATGCCTCACTATTATCAACTTTAATAACTACATCACTATTATTGACTTTGGAAACAAAATGAGAGGGGCTGGATTGGTGAAGGAATTAATATGAAATTATGCAAGCTTTTATCATTCTAATTTGTGGTTGTTATATTAAACCAATATTTACGTTAAAAAGGAATGACTTGTTAATTGCTAACAAAATGAGAGTATCAAATAAATATATTAAATGCAAAAACCAATGATAAAAAAGGGAAACATTGCATCAAAATTGAATCAAGGATGCCATCTTGTAAACAAAGTCAAATTATAATTACGTTTTCTTATTATTTCTCAACCAAAAAGAAAAAAAAAAGTAATTACAACAAACAAGAACACCAACTAAGAAGAACAACAACAAAGTTGACTATCTCTAGATCATCAACTTAACAACATAATAACGACAACTACTAAAAAAATCAAAATAAATGAAAGGAAAATGAGGAAGCTAGATATATCAAATGAATTTGCATCTTCCATCTCGATCTTTTAGGTTTCTAATTAACCTAAAGTCAAATCCAAATTGATAGAGCTATCACTACTACTGCTATCTTCATCATCATGGTCCAGATCCATTATTTCTAAAGCCCTAACAGCAGGTTGATTTGTTTGAACAAAAGGAGCCCTTGGCCTCATGTTAACAGTAGGGCGATTTAGAACTTGTACACGGTCAGACAAAACATGCCTATCCATTATTTCTAAGGCTGTAATTGTAGGTTGACTTGGTTGAGCGAAAGGAGCCCTTGGCCTTATGTTAACATTAGGGCGATTTAGAACTTGTACACGGTCAGGTAGAACATGCCTATCCATTATTTCTAAGGCCCTAACAATAGGTTGATTCGGTTGAGCGAAAGGAGCCCTTGGCCTTATGTTAACATTAGGGCGATTTAGAACTTGTACACGGTCAGGCAGAACATGCCTATCCATTATTTCCGAGGCCCTAACAACAGGTTGATTCGGTTGAGCGAAAGGAGCCCTTGGCCTTATGTTAACATTAGGGCGATTTAGAACTTGCACACGGTCAGGCAGAATATGCCTATCCATTATTTCTAAGGCCCTAACAACAGGTTGATTCGATTGAGCAAAAGGAGCCCTTGGCCTTATGTTAACATTAGGACGGTTCAGAACTTGTACACGATTAAGCAGAACATGCCTTTGTTGTTGTTGTTGTTGTTGTGGTTGTTGTTGTAAGATCATATAATTGTTCCTTGCTAGCACAGCTTGAAAGGGCGTAGAAACCTGGCGAGGTTGTAAAGGGAATAAAGAAATGGCCCTTTCAACTTCTTGAATTTGATGTCGCAAATAGTTAGTTTGCAAGTTTAAGGCCGGTAAGGACAGAGTTGATGAGGCATTGAAATGATAAAAAGGTTGTAAACAAGGATTGTTAAAGAGTAAATGACCTACTCTTGCATCGATATGAACATCGTAGTGGTTTATGAGAGCCTCTACGGTATCGAAAACGGAATGACATATCAAACATTGGTTACTGTTTTGATAGTTTTGTTGAGAATGGTTGAACTGGTTAGGGTTGCCATTTCTCGAGTTCCGACCATAACCGGACATGATTTCAAAGAAAATTATAGAAAAACAATGATAAAATGGTAATATATGGAAAAGGAAATTAGAATAATTAAAAAAAACTATGGGCTAGTTATGTGTAGAAAGGCAAAGAATGGGGGCTTTTTATAGTTGAGGTTTTTGCTCTTGTTAAGGAAAAGTTCACAATACCATTAATGGTGTTAGATTATGCATATTTATAATATCAAATCAAGGTAGTTGTACTGCATTTATGGCATTTGTATAAGGATGTTACACATCATTAATAGGATGTAAGTGAAAAATAAATGTGGATTGTTTAGAGTTACTCTTTGTTTAAATTATGGTTTGGACATAACTCATATATATTTTTAATTTACTAGTGGTCAACACAAATTAATCAAGAATATATTCTATTAGATTGAGAGCAAATAGATGATAAATATTGAAATCACAAAATTAAATCACTATTGTAAGTAAATTTATAAGGCAGATTTTTCATTAAAAGTTGATTTTTTTCAAGGGAACCATTATTGGAAAAATTATTAATAGGTGACATAATAGTTTAGTTGTTAATCATTTCTCCTTTTTGTAACCGAAAGTTAAGGCTATTTATCATAGTAAAAGTGAGGTGGAAGTAGTCAAACTAATAACCTAGAGAGGGGGAGGGGGGTTGGTAGTGAATAGGTTATATCTTAATTTTATGGATTTATTTTGAAGTCATTATGCAACAAAAGTATACGCAAAAAATAATAGAGAAAATGAGAAGAAAAAGAGACACAAAATTTTTATATGGAAGTCCAATAGGAAAAACCACAAAACTAGAACTCTCTCTAATAAGTTTTAAACGAAACCTCACTATTAGAAGATGAATTACTAGTTTGTAGAGGGTTGATCTACAATTGCTGTCTTGAGATGGGACTCAACAAACAACTTTAAGGATCCTAGCAATTTGCATGAGTCTAACAAATAGGACGCGATCTTGACATATGGGTGGTTCAGACCAAATACCCTCCGATGCTCATGTTAGTTAAAGAAACAAAACAAATAAAAACAAGGAATAAGACATATAACTTATAAAGTCTAAAATTTTCTCTTTTATGAGAAATAAAAAAAATTTTTAGTGAATAATTTTTTCGTGTGAATAGCATTTTCGAGTAAATAGTTATTTATGGGAAATAGACCCCAAAAAATTGTAAATTTTTTCAATGAATAGTATTTTTTATGTGAATAGTATTTCTAAGTGAATAGTATTTTTTGGAAACAGACCTCGAAAATCGTAAATTTCTAGAATAGGTATTAGAGACCAAAGAAATTGAAACGAATCAAAGATGAGTCAATTCGAATAAATTGTAAGTGATCCAAAGTTTATTGAACAAAAATACATTTTCTTATTTTAGCACTGTATATATGCCTTTATGGAGTAATAAAGTAATTTAATGTGCTCAGATTTGAAATTATATTATAGTATAAATTCTGGATGAACCGAAAATAATTTTGAATTTAAGAATTGGTATGAAGATTTATTAAAGTTTAGAATACATTTAGTGCCGATAAAATTACCAAAAATGGCATGATTATATTAAATTGTAAAAAACATGGACAAAGGTATTTTAGAAAATTGAAAAGTATGAAAAAATGCATGACAAGTGGCATGAAAAAAACATGGAATGAGAGAACGCATGTGTAACAAATGGCGTGAGAAAAGAGAGTATGTTTGACAAGTGTCATGCATTTGAAGTAGAAAGTGGAACAAATGGAAAAATGGAATCATGAAAGATTGATGAGTGTCTTTGAAATATAAAGGCTATATAAATGAAACTTCAAATGAAAGAAACAAGAGAACATTTGGTCAAACACCAAAAAAAAAAAAAAAAAAAACAAAAGAGAAGCAATTCGGCCAAGACAAGAGTGGTGTTCGGCCATAAAAGAAATAAGGCAGCAACATGCTACACTTGAACATTTGAAGTCATTTGTAAGAGTTTTCAACACATGCAAAGGGTGTATACAAGCCTAGAAGTGAAATCCATCAATTTCTAGTTGATTTCAAGAGGCAAGATTTAAGTTTCCATGACTAGTTTATGTAAATCTTGAGGTCTATGATTTCTAATGGAATATTTGGAATATTTATGCATGGATTTAGAGATTGGAGGCCTCAAAGTTGTGGGAAAACAAGACATGTGGTTCAAGAGTAATTGATAAGCATATTAGTGAAAATAAATTTTTGATTCAAGTTTAAGTTGATGTTGGTTTGGAAACTAGTTGTTTTGCCATGAGATTGGATGTGATTTTAGTATAAATTTAAGTGTAAAACTTCAAGAAATCTTGATGTGGTATGGGATGTGAGTCACGACCAAGATGGGTTTCAATGGACCAATTTATTGATTTGAGTGATTTTCATGCATGTAATTGTGTTAAAATATTGAGTTTTAATGTTGAAACTAAAAGCAAAAATATAGTATATCAAGTTGCCATGTTTCGACCGTTGAGTTTAAAGTGGTAGACAATTATTTTTGGATGTTTTGAATGATTTTATGGTTTGTATTGATGATAAAGTGATCATAAAATTGAAAAGAGATCCATTGGATATCATAGAACACATCTCATGGGCAAACTTTGTGTTGTTGCACAAATGTGATGTTTTATGAATTGGACTAGATTTTACACCATCTAACATATGTTTAAGTTTGATTATGATAAGAAAAATTGAATGAGATTGATGGTGTAAAAGTTGGTCAAGGTTTAACCAACATAGGATTAAATGATTCAAAAGTGTGTTTCATACATTGATATAGAATTTGGACTTCGATTGTAGTGTCTTACATGTTTAGATGTTAAGGAATTCGAATGGAAAGTATATACAAATAATTATGGTGGTTATGACTTAAAAAAGGGTGTTTCGAAATCTTTATATAGCGAAGCGTTTGTATGTTGATGCATAACTATAAAAGTGTATGTGCGAATAAATTTAGTTGCGACATTGCTTAAAAATAGAATATGAAAATACGTAGGTAACGTGGAGGCGATGAAATCAAAATTGTGAGATTATTGTGAGCTAGGGAAAGGTAAGTGTCCTTTCAAAATGTTTTGATGCAATTGTTTTCTATTTATTATGAATTTTACATGTTACATTTAAATTCATGCCTTGAATGCTTGAAAGTTAACTTTTATAGTAAATGAGTTTTAGCATGAAAACCTCCTACATGAATTTTAGAAAGTTTATGTGAATTATGGATTATGTGATAAAAAATTTTTTACGAGCCTTGGTATGCCTTATAAGTATCTCAGATAGTTATTACCGGTCAGAGTACCTTAAAATGTGCATGGCAGTATCAGGGGTGTCTGTCACTAATAGCAGAAGGAAATCGATAGGAGGGACTATGTCAGTTAGTCCAGTTTAGTATGTCACCCATGCACATATGAGATATATAACGGCTAGCTCCTAGTAGCGATACAGAATTTCTCTACGTGAAATCGGATATATGGTTAAGGCCATATGAGATTCAGTTTAGGCCAAAGCCTAAACAATGTAGAATTCTGTCGTGCCATATACCTAGGGTGCCATATGGTATTCTGGTGCTGGTGGTTGGCTTATTTCACAGAGAGATTTTTCAGAAAATTGTATTGCCACCATCTTTTATAGTTTACAGTAAAT
This sequence comes from Dimocarpus longan, assembly GCA_022984855.1. Taxonomy (NCBI): domain Eukaryota; kingdom Viridiplantae; phylum Streptophyta; class Magnoliopsida; order Sapindales; family Sapindaceae; genus Dimocarpus; species Dimocarpus longan. The sequence continues at coordinate 6,262,902 of CM041026.1, forward strand.
ATGAAATAATACAGGCTTCTATGTTATTAAAAAGCACTTCATAATAGTTTTTCGAAATCAGAAAATTAGTTTTTCAATAAATTATTAAATTCCAGTTTTATTGCGCGTGAATTATATTTATAGTAAATGTTGATACAGGCGTTTATTTCAGATGAGATTTTCAGAAAACCCATTTTAATTTTATAGCATGAAAATAGTTATGAAATGCTTTTTAAAGTTTTTGTGGAGGCTATTTTTAAGAGTATAATTTGAATAGAAAAATATGACACTCACTGAGCTCGTTTAGCTCACTCTTAGTTGTATGTTTCATAAATAAGACCCTTTAGGGGTAAGTATAGGTGCAAGTGGTTATGTTTTACTTGTAGGGACTTCGACCCAAGAGTAGATAAATTTAGTCGTGAGCCGCTTATTGAATTTGTTTATGTATGTTTGCTGTAAATGCTTTTGAAAACCTGTAAAGTAACTTTTGCTTGCAATTGTATGCAGTTTTTGGAAAACATATTTGTGCATGACATGTAAATATTTTGAGTGACATGTTATATTTCAGTTTTATAAATAATTCTATGAAAAAACTTTTTTGCTTGATTATGGATAAAGGAAAAGAAGGCCTAAGGCCCAAAAGTTGAGAAATTTGATTGTTTTGGAAGTGTACAGGTTTTCTATAAGTTTTTACAGGATAGAATTCTTAAAAAAATAATCGTGATGTTGCTAAAATTTTTATAGACCTTGTTTTGTAAATGTACATTCAAAAGAAAAAAAAAAAAATTCCACTCATTTTCACTAGAAAAGAAATTTCTAAAGAGTTTTAAAATGGTTTTTAGTAAAAAAAAAAAAAAAAGGTTTAGTTTCAGAAGAACCTTTTAGCTGGAATAGATCTCAATTGGAAAGCCACCTTAGGGTTACCGGGTGTGAGCTACCTTGTCATAGGCAGAAGAGGGGTTACGTCATTACTGGTAATTGTGAATGTCATTAGACCAAAGATGAAATGAGCACTAGTAGAGATTATAAGAGTTGATTTATTGTGAAAGAGCTACAAAATGTATTGCTATGGAGTGTGAGGATGATGGTTCGTCTAAAAGAAGGTTACTATTCCACTTGATAAGGTGTAGAGGTTGTGATGTCTTGAAGATATTGGTGTTTGAGAATATAGGTGCCTGAGAGTGTAAGAACTTGGAAAGATTTTAACAGAGTAACAATATTGGAGAGAAAAAGTTAGATCCCTTGTACCTTTGTTTGCTCCTCTTTTATAGGTGGAAAAGTGTCCATTTGAGAAGTTAAGGTTGTTGGATCCTCCTGCACTTAATGGAATAATTCTTGCTCGTTACGCATGAAAGGTTTACATTACAACTGATTGAAAATCGATTCACTTAAGGTGGTCAACCTTCATTAATGAGATCAAGAGCCGGCGTTACTAGCTTCTAGGCCTTAAGCTTTGCTAGGGTCCAAACAATTAACGGGCCTATCATTTTGTCCTATCAATTAGGCTTGTACAATTTTGACCATTACAATTTGTCACTCACTCATTTGGTTGACATTGTCGATTAGATAAGTACGTAACAGTCGGATGCTTGATTCCCCTTTAGAGGCAACTCCTTGCTTCGACACTTTCTAGTTGACCAACCCACTTATCTATCATTTTTCAACCATTAGATGTTGTATGTCAACCAAATTCTCGACTTAGGTCACTGCATATTGGAATGTGGAAAACATATATTGGTTACATTAATAAAAGCTCGATGGAGGTTATTACTAAATGCTTATGTAGCGACGGTTAAATCAGACTTAATCACATGAATCCCTTAAACTAATTTGATGGTTTCAAGTTTGCATGAACGAGACGTGGCTGTATAATCTATTGAAACTTGAAATTCAAACCTCTTGTTCTTTATAATCTATATAAACCTTTGCCTCCTTAGCCTTTTTCTCATTTTCTTTCTTTTTTGTCTAACCCCTTTTTTCGACCTACTCTCTCTCTTTTCTTTAAGATTTTCCTCTTCTGTCATTATTCACTTGCCATCATTTGAGTCTATCTACCACTTTTTTCTTGCTAAAAGTGTTATATAAAAAATTTTCAGGACTTTCAGGAGACTCCCAAGACATTCTTGCAATTATAATAAGTTTCTTAACTGGTTTGAGCTTCTTCTTCTATTTTTTGGATATTTTCCTCTTTCTTAGTGTTCTTGCTTGTTTTTGCAAAGAATCCTCCTTTAGATTCGAATCTTCATTTGCACTTGACTTCCAACATATTTTTTCTAATTATAGCTCATTTACTTTTAACCTTAGGGTAGAGTTGACTCATTAGAATACTAACCCTAGGTTTCTCGTACAACAATTTCTAGGATGATGTCAAAGAAAACAAAACTCATTGCAATTGGTGATAGCTCATCGTTCTCAGGCTTTATTAGATCAGGATCGATTAGGTCTTTCGACAAAGACCTATATGAAAAATTAGGGATGCCTTCTGTGAATTGGCTTCCCAAGCAGATAAAGTCTGTAAGGTCTAAATCTTAATGAACCTAAGAGATTAATTAAAATTCAATTTATTGTTATTAATATCGTCTGATTCGAGTTTTAGAAATAAAAAAGTTTAAGGATAAATATCATTTTCGTAGACATTTTTAAAAGAAATCAAGAAAGTTATTGAGTATGAAAGGAAAAATGTAATATACTCTTCCAATTTTAGTACTGTATATGTACTGTATAAAGTATGCATTTATTTATAGAATAATAAGTAATTTAAATTACTCATATGTAAAACTGAATTCTGGTAGAATTTTTGGATAAACCGAAGATAAATTTGAATATGAGAAATGGTATGGTGATTGACTAAGGTTTAGCATGAAATTGGTGTCAATGGAATTACCAAAAGGGGCATGATCAAATAAATTAGTTTAAAATATGTATAAGGGCATTTTGAAAAATTTAAAATATGAGAGAGTTCATGTGATGACATGTGAGTGTAGAGATAATGATGACATATGGGTAATTTTGGATATAAAGTAACTAAATAGTTAGCATTTGATTGCAATGGAATGAAATTGGTTAGAATTGAAATGATTTTTAGGTTTTAACCAGTTAAAAATCTCCAAACCAAACAAATGGTAAACTTGTAAATATAAACTTAATTTAGGGGCAATGGTTAGGGCAATTGAAAACTATATAAAGTTGAAATCAAATAGAGAAAGAAAGAAGAAACTAGAGAGTTTGGAGATGAGTTTTGGCCAAGAGAGGGAGACCAAGGATAACAGCTATATTTAATCATTTTGAGTATTTTCAAGCCATACCAACGATGTATACAAGCCTAGGAGTGAATCCATCAATATCAAGTTAATTTTACGTAGTAAGATTCAAGTTTTCATGACTAGTTTGTATAAATCTTTAGATTAATGGTCTTTAATGGATTATTTGCGATTTTTATGTATGAATTTAAAGCTTTGAGACCTCAAATTTGTGGGAAAGTGAGACTAGTGATTCAAGATAAGCTGGTAAGCTTACTAATAAATATGACTTTTTGATTAAAATTTAAATTGATGTTGTTTAAGATGCTAGTTTCCTTACCATGAGAATTGGTGTGATTTTGATGTGCATGCAAATGTAAAACTTAAAGAAATCTTGATGTTTTGTTTGCATATGGTTTGGCCAATATGGGTTTTCAATGGACCAATTTAAGTTTGATTGATTTGAGTGATTTTCATGCATGTAAATGTGTTGAAATGTTGAGTTTTGATTTTAAAATTAAGAGCAAAAATATAGTATATCAAGCTGCCATGTTTCGGTCATGTTGAGTATAAAGTAGTGAACAATTGTTTTTAAATGTTTTGAATAATTTTATTGTTTGTATTGATAATGAATTAATTATGAAATTGAAAAAAAATCCGTTAGATATCATAGGACACATCTGGCGGCCAAACCTTATGTTGTTGCACAAATGTGATGTTTTATGAATTGGATTAGATTTTACACCATTTACATGTGTTTGAGTGTGATTATGATGAGGAAAGTTGAAAGAAATTGATAGTGCAAAAGTTGGTGAGAATTCGACCAACATAGACCAAAATGATCCAATAATGTTTTCATGTATTGATGTGGAATTTAGACTTAAATTGTGATGTTTTACATGCTTGGATATTAAGAATTTCAAATGGAAATGATATATAAATAATTGAGGTTGATAAGGCTTGAAAAAAGGGTGTCTCGAGATCCTTCTGTAATTAGGTGTTTATGTGTATTAATGCATGACAATGGAAATGTATGTGTGAATAAGTTCGGTTGTAACATTGCTTAAAAATAGAATGTGAAAATATGTAGGTAACGTGGAGGCGAGGAAATCAAAATTTTGAGATTATCGTGACCTAGGAAAATGTGAGTGTCTTTTCAAAATGTTTTGATGTAATTATTTTTCTATTCAATGAATTTTATGTGTTATATTTAAACATATGCATTAGAATGTTGAAAATTTTGAGTAAATATATTTAGTATGAAAAACTCTTGCATGAATTTTTGAAGGTTTATGTGAATTATGGATTATATAATGAAAAGCAGCATGCATGGTAATGTTTTCGTAAGCCTATGGTATGCCTTACAGGTATCTCAAATAGATGTTACCATTGAAGAGTACCTTAAAACGTGCATAGCAGTGTCAGGGGTGTCTATTACTAACAGTAGAAGGAAATTGACGGGAGGAACTATGTTAGTTAGTCCAGTTTAGTGTGTCACCCATGTACATATAGAGATATATATAATGGCTAGCTCCTGGTAGCGATGCAAAATTCTGCTACACAGAACTGGACATAAGGCCAAGGCTTAAGCAATGCAGGATTCCGCTTTACCATATACGTAGGGTGCCATATGGTATTCAAGCACTGGTGGTTGGCTTATTTCACAAGAGAAATTTTTCAAAAAAATTCAATTTCTACCACCATTTATTATTTTACAGTAAAGATGTAATAATACAGGTTGAGATATTTTCATATTTGAAAAGCGCTTTAGAATAGTTTCCAAAATCTGGAAATTCGCTTTTCAATATATTAATAAAATTTAGTTTTATTATGTATGAATTCATTTAAGGTTTTCAGAAAATGCATTTAAGTTTTATAGCATTGAGATAGTTATGAAATGATTTTAAAGTTTTAGGAAGACTATTTTCAAAAGTATAGTTTGAATAGAAAAACATGACACTTACTGAGCTTGTTTAGCTCACTTTATTTTCATGTTTTATAAACAAGACCTCCCCAGGTGTAGGTGTAGGTGGTTCAGCTTTAGTTGCATGGATTCCGACCTAAAAGTAGATAGATTTAGTTGTGTACCGCTATGTTGAATTTGTTTATTTATATTTGCTATAAATGCTTTTGAAAACCTATAAAGTAAATTTTACTTGCAATTGTATGCAGTTTTTGGAAAATGTATTTGTGCATGACATGTAAATCTTTAGGGTGACATCTTATATTTCAGTTTTATAAATAATTATATGGAAAAAATTTTGTGGTTGATTGTAAAAAAGGAAAAGAGGGTTTGAGACCCAGAAGTTGAGAAATTTGGTTGCTTTGAAAGTGTACAGGTTTTATAAAGATTTTTGCAAGATGAAATTTTTAGAGAAATAGTAATCGTGCTGCCAAAATTTTTATAAACATTGTTTTGCAAATATAAACTAAAAAGAAAATTTTCTACCCATTTTTGCTAGAAAAGAAATTTCTAAAGAGTTTTAAAATGATTTTTAGTAAAAATGCTTAATTTTATAGGAACCTTTCAGCTAGAGTAGATCTTGATTAGAAGATCACTATGGGGTTACCGGGCACGGGCTGCCTCGTCGTAGAAGGAAGAGGGGTCGTGTCAGGTTTGGTATCAAAGCAAAGGAATGATAGGTTGATCCTTGGGAACTCTCACATGTGAGTGAGGTGGTGAAATGTGACTCTTCGCCCAAAGACTTCATGAGGAAAGAGCTACCCTTTGGGGATGGTGGTTTGTCTCGCCTAGAGAGGTGGAGCAGCCCATAGAGTGCTCTGATAGGTACCAGTTGATGTCCACTAGGGATAGTGGTTCGTCCCATTCAGAACATGTCAGTGTTGGCATCAGAGCCCAGTTTAGAAATTGGGTTGTGTATTTTCATGTTATGATTTCATAAAATATTTTTACATTGTGTAACAGACCAACCCGAAACAATTTCGTTGTTTTTCATGCATAAGATTTCAGAAATTTCATTTGTTTCATAGTTTTATTTTATTTTTTTTTAAATCACAACATTATACACCGACGAAGCCGTAAGGGTCCTAGAAGAGCCTTTGGAGAAGCTCCAACACCTGATGCACCTTTAGACTAGGAGGTCGAACACATGACGGGGTCGGTGATTGCCTCTATGAATCAGCCCCGTCTAGGATTGTCGGGACCAATATAACTAGTGGCGAAAATTTTAATGCCAAACAAGTCGTCCAAATATTGATGACGATCATGCATCAGTCACGAGACACCTTAGAAGCACTAAGGTGTTCAATTGAACATACCTATAAATTGGGTGAGAGACCGAAAAGCAAACGCAGTATATCTAGTTACCTTATGAAGGACCTAGTAATTTAACGAATCAGCTCGACCTGCCAGCCAACCTCATGTTATAGCTCGCCTTGCTAGTTGTAGCTCAGATGGTACGCACCTTGTACTCTCTATGTACTTAACCTCTAGGTTATAGGTTCGAACGAGTATGAAAGGCCTATGAAAACCTCTGGAGGAAGAGGACAGTACTTGTTCACGCCAAGTGCACGGGTTTGGGTGGACCGAACAGCTAGTGGGTCAGACTATAATAAGAGGCTGGCTGGCAGGCCAGGCTGATATGTTATACAAAGATTTACACAAAAATCACAAATAATCTATTAGAGACTATTAATATAAAGATTTATACAAACTAGTCATGCAAACTTAAATCTTATCACTTGAAATCAACTTGATATTGATGGATTTTACTCCTAGACTGTATACACCCTTGGTATGTCCTTAAAAACACATAAATGGCTTCAAATCATCAATTATAACATGCTGTCTTTAGTCTCTCTCTTTGGCTAAACCCTTTTACTTCTCTCAAATGTTTTCTCTTTTGTTTTTCATTTGGGTTTCATTTTATATAGTCTTCAATTGCCCTAAAAATTGCCCCCAAACTAAGTTTATATTTACAAGTTTACCATTTGGTTGATTTGGAGATTTTTGATTGGTTAAAACCAAAAAATCATTTCAATTCTAACTAATTCCATTCAATTTCAACCAAATATTAACTAGTTATTTACTTTGTCTCCAAAATTACCTATATGCGATCCTTATCTCTACACTCACATGTACTTTATCATATTTTTAAATTTTCCAAAATGCCCTTATCTTAAACTAATTTGTTTAATCATGCCCCATTTTTTTGATAATTCCTTTGACACCAATTTCATGTTAAATCTTAATCAATTACCATACCATTTCTCATATTTGAATTTATCTTTGGTCTATCCGAAAATTTTACTAGAATTGAGTTACACATCTAGACACTTTAAATTACTTTATTATTCCATAAATAAGGGTATGTTTTATATAATACATATGCAGTATTAGAATCGAAAGGGTATATTATAGATTCTAAAGCATATAAGAGTATAAAAGATTCTCTTTAAGTCCACACACACACACACATATATGGGTTGTATTGTGTGCACTGGGTGTATATATACACTAAAAAAAATGTGTGATTGCATTTTAAAATGCATAATTGTAATTTATTATATGTAACTATAACTAAATATATGTGATTATAATTAATAAATGTGATCACACTTTCTAATTGTAATCACATATGTTTAATTATACTCATATATAATAAATTATAATCACACATTTTAGAATGCAATTACAAAATACACACCATTCCTTTGTACGAATGGTTGAGTACTTCTTTTAATTCTAAGAGGTCAAAGATTTAAATTCTATATTCATCCTAAAATACAAGATATGAGTAATTTTCTCTAAATGATGAAGTAATTAGCTAGTTCTAGGCTTCCTAGTTAGTATGTATCCACATAAAATATTATTCTTATTACTTATTTGATTGTTAAATGTCATGTCATTGATTTATTAATTGAATTGTCTTAATATGATTGTTAGTATTCATCTACATAAGATATTATTCTTATTACTTGTTCAATGGTTAAATGTCATGTCATTGATTCATTAATTGAATTGTCCTAATATGATTGGTTGCTTGCAGTAAAATTTACATGTATCATTATATATATGATTGATTTGGATGACCAAATGTTCATATGTGGCGTGATTAGATGCTAGGGAACATAAGTTTATTTGTATGGTTATTGTATGAAATATTTTTTACAAGATAATATGATGCAGGACAATTAAATAAAGTAATTATAGAACTGTTAAGGTTTCTTGAATACTTTAAATAGAGGTTTTGAAGTTATAGTTTAGTGTGTGCTTTAGAGTGTTGGAAAGGATCAGTTTACAGAGGTTTTATTCCCTTTTGTTTTCATAAGTTTAATTCAAATAGTTCATTGAAGGTGTGATTCTTATTAAACCATTTTGATAATATTGTTATCACACATGATACCAATTTATTACTGTCGACGTGTGAAATTGGTCGACCAGGTTCTTGAAGCCCAATACCTATAAATAACACAAAACAAGAGGAAAAAATAGGGAAGGCAGAGAGAAAGAACAATACGTAAAACTTTTTACGTGGTTCGGTAAGAATAATGCCTGCGTCCACGATTGTTTCTCTGGTGATTTTGGTAGAGTCACAGTATGTTATTTCTCTAGTGTGTCTTACAATGAATTTTGAACCCTTATTTATAGAATGGGGTGATACCATTTGAGTACAATTGAAATATAAAATAATTTGAAATTAATTACATTTTCAAAACTATCTCTACCAAATCAGAAACAAATTCTGGGATTCTCAAGATTTGATTTGCTTCAAAATAGGTAAGTTGATTTCTTCTCGGATTGGGTTGTTTCAAACTTTTAGAAGACGCTTTAGATGAGCTCTTCCGAGCTGAAGATGATAGGCAAGTTGGGAACCACATTGTGAGCTCTCTAGTCTGTGGGTTGCAAGCTTAGGCACAACGACTTGAGCTCCTGTGATGACGTCTTAACTTCTGGACCTACTGAACTTTTACCTATAGGCTGAATCATTGGGCCCTGCCAGTCCATTTTCTTAAGTCGTTAAAATATACATAATACTAGCCCTCCAGCTCTCAGTGCGTTATGTGGACCGGAAGCTTAAGCTCGCTGATAGAAGCTAACGTATAAGAACTTGCTGTGCTATCTTTTCAAATTCTTGTATTTTCTCTTGATACGCGGTAACTTATCGAAAATTGTACAGTTTGCACACATCGCACTATGTACATTTAATGCGCATGTTTCTCAACTGATTGCGAATGATGACAAATCCCATAACTCCCGCTGTGTCATCAAATCGAATGCAGTTATTCAGCTTTATAATCCAATGGTCAGGGTTTGGCACCTATATGAAGGTAGAGTGTAAACCCCTATTCCTGATTTTGAACTTCCTAGTGTTAGAAGTTAGGTTATGGGATGGAAATGATAAATCTCGTCAATATGGTCTTTATAAGTCATATTGAAGTGTTAATAGAAATTGTAGAAATGTTTGACTCTAATAGTAAGGAAAAGTCATAGAAAGGTAAAATAGTCTTTTACGAATATGAGTCATATATATATATTTGTAAGTGGCAAAATAGTCTTTGTCCAATTAAGAGTTAGTAATGCACACATAAGTGAATGTTAGTTATAAATTACTTAGTCAAATTGAATTAAATTGTGAAATGAACTAAAGAATGGCAAAAGTGTCATTTGATCTTAACAAAAGCCTATATATAGATGTGTTAGTGTTAGTCATTCTAACACTTAGAAGATTTTTGAAAACAAAAAGAGAGAGGGAGAGACAAAGGTTCGACCAAGACAAGGAAGAGAAGGGGAAGAAAACCAAAGCAAATTCCAAGCTCTAAAACAAGAATTTAGACTTTTTCAAGTTAGAAAATTGAAGTGTGAGCAAGATCAAAGTAAGTTATCCTCACTTTTAATAAGTTGATGTTAGTTAAGCTTATGTGATATGTTAATGGTTGGGTATGTTGTTTATTGAGAATTTGATGGGGATTGTGATAGGAATCAAGTGTAGAACTATATTAAATGAAAAGAGAGACTTGATATAAGAAAATCCACTCAAGAAATGGAACCTAGGGTTTATGTAAGAAAAACCCTAGAACTTGATTTATGCTTGGATTAATTTAATTGAGTGTAGTTAGTGTGTTTGATAGATTGCCTAAGAGAATTAGCAAGTGAAAATATTGAAAAGTGAAAGAAGTAGAATGTTGTGTATGCATGTAGGTTTCACGACCACCAAGAGTAATGTGTGATTTCCTTGAGCTTTGATACATATAAGCATGAATTAATGAATATTAGATACTATGAAATCACATGGAAATGATAGAAGTGGAAAAGGAAAAGAAGTAGTTCAAAAATTGTTGTTTAGCCTAGATGAAGGGCATTGTTGGTTGTCATGCAATGCCACTTTATCTTTGCATTTTTGTGTAATAAAGGATCATAATCAAGCATGTGTAAGTCTAAGAATCCTAGTGGAAAAGAAATTGAGTGGAGATTATAAAAAGGGTAGGTTTTGACACTAAAAAGTGTTGAAAAATAAAGATATTTCATAGGTTTCACCCCTCTATAGTTGAAATTTTTCAAAACCATTTTATGGGGGACCTAAATGAGAGTTAGGGAGATGATTGGAGCAAAAATGGATGAAAGAAAGCACAGGAATTTCTCCCTACACACCATTCGGCCAAAGGGGGTACAAAAGTTTTGTTTTTCGTTCCAAGCTTCCGAGCATCATTTTGAGTGTATGAGGGTGTTCCTAGGTGATAATAAGTGAGACTTATGAAAATAAATCAGAATTAGAAAGCCTTGGTTAAGTTAGAATCGAATCGGGAAGATTATAGTGAAAAAGAGGTTTTAAAGAGTGCGTTGTGTTAAAGCAATGTGTATATATTTGTGTAGCATATTGTAGCACATTTTAAATAAAAGTATATGTGTAGGTGACGCGTAAGCTAGTTGAGCGAGGGAGGCTCATTAAAGCTCTCCGACAAGTTGGAATCAAGGTAAGTGTTTCACCCACTTACATTCTTAGATTGTATTATAACTTGTAAATAATTATTGTTAAAAAGTTTATGAATCAACTTTCTAAATAAAAGTTCGTATTTGTGAAAAAGAATCCTTGTATGGGATTCCGAGAAACAAAGTTGTTTTCACGAGAATCGGGTTTAAAAGTTATAGTTAAAACTTTGATAAATAATTTATTTTGTGCGTATAGCACTTAGTGATAAAGATTTTCAAAGACCATGTATATACTCTCAGTTTATTATATTATCTATCACTACATGGTGATGCAGAAAATTCACTCATGGTTGCTAAGATTTTCAGATTTTCAAGCGCTATGTTTACGATGCAGAAAATTTCGTATGTAGTCACTAGAATATAGATATTTCTAGTACTACGAATGCGATGTAGAAAATTCCATATGTCATTGCCTAGATTATAACTTATTGCATCGCGATGCGATACAGAGAATTCTGTACGTAGTTGCAAAAGCTATAGAGTATTAGCACTACAATATATAATGCAGAAAATTTTCGCATGTAGTTACTTAGATTTGAGATTGTTTCACATATGCTTACGATACAGTAAATTCTGCTCATAGTGACCGAGATATCTCAACAGCATCACGGTTGGTGCTAGTTGAAAATCGTCACGTGACATACAACCTTGAGCGTGGTTAAAGTTTTAGGGGTACACATTGACAGGACTTGAACCAGACCTTTTCTAAGCTCTTGTCTGGAGGATCCTACCGGGCACTTCAACAAACTTCCCGAACCTGACTCGTCAGATTAAGGAAATCCGAGAAGCGAACCCTTATAATACTTTGCCGGTTTACTCTTTTTAACTTAAAACTTCTTTACTTTTTTTAAAATAGTTGGGATTGGTGGAAATTTTTCGTATTTCTTTAAAACAGATTTTTATTAAAAATTTTGACAGCATAACGGCTATAATTTGAACATTTCCAAAATTTGACCTGCATAAAAACACTTCAACTACCTTTGATCACCTCCCAACTTCTTTTATTCCACAAACATGTAATTTCCACAACTTGTTTCTTTTCAATTTCACAATACACGTTCCACAACATGTATTTTCAAAATGAATTCCATAAAACACATAGGTGTTCACATATATATGACAGATATATATATAGTGTGTGAGTGTTTCTATTATATACATATCCCAAAACATAAATATACAATTGCTTCCATGTTCATGATTCATTTACATACTTATTTAGTCCTTTCGACGATATATTTATGCGACGTCCACCTATAATTGAAATGACGATCTTTAGGCCATGAAGTTATTTATAACCACACCTGATGAGATAAGCGAGCTACACAATAAAAATGAACGGTTAGTTCGTCATATAATAATAATACGATATAGTGGTGCTCTACTTATATAAATGTTGAAAGTTTCAATTTTTAAAACCATTTCTTATAAAAAGACCATATGTATATTTAGGGTACTCTAAGCATCACGTAACAATTTTTCTACTAATGTAAACATGAAGTTACTATAGTATCTCGACCACTACGTGTGGAATTTACTACATCGCGACGTAGGGTAAAATGATCTCAACTATGGGCATCTATAACACGAAATTTTCTACATCGTGTATTATAGTGCCACTTCTCACTATCGCTTATAACTAGGTACGAAATTTTCTACATCGTATCCTATTGCAAGTAACTAAATCTCGACAACTACGAGCGAAATTTTCTACATCCCCGCGTAGTACCAAAACTCTAAGGCTACGGTGTACACATGGTTTTTGACTCAAACTTTACTTTAAACGTTTTGAAAATAACTTTTTTTGTCTTCGAATCTCATCTCTTGATTCAAGACCTAACTTTTTACTCATTATCAAATGTATCTAATTTATAATTTGGAAGATCATTTGTATTATCTTTAAACAAAATACAATACAATATCAATGGAAGTTAAAATAAGGTAAGTGAAGTATACTTACCTCAATCCGAGTAATAGCGACTCGATCGTCTCAATGAGTCTCTCGTGTCTCGCTCGCTTGCTCGTCTCTTACATGTCAATTTCTCATTATTACTTGCTTAATCATATAATTCAGAACTTAAAATAACATTTCCAAAATACTTTTCTCTATTAACAACTCTTTACACTATAACTTTTCTAACTCGATTTTAACTCAACCGAGACTCTCTATTTCCTATTTCTTTGTAAAACTCTTACTTTTAGACCCCTAGGATCATCCCTGTATGGTTCGTTTGGTCTCCGGAGGTTTAAAACAAAAAGTCAACTTTTTAATAACCCGTTTGACCAACAAAAACAGATTTAGAATCGGTGCTCATTTAGCGTCCGTTTCTTTTTCTAGCATCTCTTTATCACATAACTAAGTCACTCGTAAAGTTTCGTCGAAAAATTCTATCGTTTGTCATGTCAAATCTAGGAAAAATGCATTGTTTTGGACACTTTTCGATGCACTTTTCGCACCGAACGAGTGACGATGGTTTTTCTTTCGTATCTAAGCTCCTTTTACCTATCTATGATCATCTCAACTCATTCCATGCAATAAAAATTGCATTTGCATAACTATTTTACCTATTGACTCTCTAACGACACTATTTTGCGCATAACTTACGCAATTTTTATCAGAATCGATCCGTTCCAAAACCTATGGTTTTCTATGACTCCTAGACATCATTTGAGGTGTAGAACATCCTCATATGGGTTAGAACAAGTCAGGTCTTACCAGACCCCTTTTTGAGCTTGGGATTGTCAACTTATTTTTATGCACTATTTTACTCCCTACTAGATTGTAGGCTATTCTTGTATCTATATGTATCCATATCAATTTTGTTGATTCCTAATCATTTATGCATGATTTTAGGACCTCAAATATGCCATAAACATGAACAAAACTCATGCATAAGCTACTGCCCTTCATCAAATCAAAATGCACAAACAATGTCATCTAGTTTTCCTTTTTAATTTCTAACACTACTATATACCTTTCTAGTAGTAATTATGCATGTTGTTCAAGTTGATAGGCATCAAAACCCAGTGAATACACCCTATCCACCATATAACCAAACCTCCTCATGCACCCTTAACATATATTTTTTTTTCTTTTAACTTTCATGACTTTAGATTTGGCAATTCTCCTAGGCATTTAATCGAACACATCATCTCCAACTATCCACTTCCTTGCCTAACAAACCACCCCCCATTCAAGCCAAACCAAGCACATTTCTTTTACATCATCTCACCCTAAAATAACCAAATTACATCTCATAATATGCATCGCCCTTTCATCATTTATCTTTGCACAAAACAGTCCACACACACATTCAATCACGTCATCATATTTCTATCACACTTAAACACCCTCAAACTCATTCAAATCACATTATTTCTCATTCAAACCACTTACCAATTGTTCCTAGGGGTGTTGGGTTGCTTTTCCACTTGATTTGAACTTCAAAACCTTGAATTAAACTATCAAAACCTCATCAGTATCAAGTCTGGTCGTGAACAGCATTGGAACCAAAAATTCATCTAACGTTTTCATTCAAAACTCAATCTTACCTCTTCCTTTTGGTTTGATTTTGCTTGGTGATCTTCTTAAACTTGTTTTTGACCTTTTTGGGGCTTAAAATCACTTGAAATTGGGGTGAAAATGGGTTGGGATGAGGAGTTATCGAACTGCCCTGTAGAATCTTCTTCTTCTCTCGTGACTGACTTCCTTTGCTTTCTTCTTGAATTTTCCAACAGCTTATCCTCTTACATAGCTGTCCAAAGGCCATAAAAATTGCCCCTAAACTTTGTCAATTAATTACATTTCATGCCACTCATTTGTTTAACAATATAACCCTCAAATTTTCATGTAATCACACTAGTTTTCTGCTGCATTATTTCATCGGATCTGTCATGTTCCACTTGCTGCACTTCTTCTTGATTTCTTCTTCAATTTTTATAGCTTTAATTTACGTATACAATTGTCCTTTAAGTTGGTAAATAAATTACCATTCATGCCATACATTTTAATTTCTATTTTAGCCCTCAATTTTGCTTCATTTTGTACTCAAAATTTCAATTCTAAAAATGTCCTCATGAAATCTCTAATTAATTCATTTAATTATGCCATATCATAGAAATTTATTTGACTCCAATTGCATCTCCAACTTAAATAAACCATCACATAAATTTTCGGATTAAAATTTATTTCCAATCAAATCGGAAATTTCACTCGATTTCGATTATATATCCGAAAAATTTAATGATTTTATTACTCCATCAATGAGAGCATTTTAGTATAATACCTTTACAATATTTATAACCTCATATACAATAAAAATTCGGAAACGAACATTACACACATGATGTTTTTAGTAAAGAAAAGTTTTATGTTAAAATTTATTAATAATCGCATAAGTTCATGAGCATTTATTTGCGTACTCTATATTGCTTAAATTGCTTGAGATCATATGTTACTTTGTTCTGCTATGTAGATTTATTCTAGGTACTATCGCAGGAAATCAAGAAAAAGTAATAGTTCATCAACAAAATATAGATGGACGAAATCGACGGACGCATACATATATTATTTTGCATCTTTCGAAATGACTATTTGAAACCTTGTATATCAATATTTTATGATTGTGAATATTTTTGAATAGTTTTCTATGTTATGAAAGACTTGAGTAATTACTTGTGACATTTATGTTATGAAAATGATTTGAGATGTGGAAATGCATGATTGTGGTTGAAAGAAATTGGGTGGTGATTGAAAATAGTTAGAAGTGTATTGTATTTGCAAGTAAAAATTTTGAAAATCTTAAAAACACAGCCATTGTACTATCAAATTTTTATGAAAATTTGATTAAATCGAAATAAAAAAATTCACACCAACCCAACTATTTAAAAAAAAAACGACATAAAGTTAATTTCAAAATAAAGTAAACGGGCAAGTTTAAGGGGTTTGCTTATTGGATCTCTTTTACTCAATTAGTATGGTAAAGAGAGGTTCGTTAGAGTGCCCAGCGATGTCCAACAGATAAGAACCTAGAGAAAATTTGGTTTAGGTCTCGTCATAGTTCGTTTTCACTGTCTCTCCTCATTTGTCATTTTTAGACTTTAGACGCCTCTTGGTCTCCTTCTTTTCTCATATTCGTCCATCGCCATTGTTCTCAATAGCATCGAAAATCAGTGTCTCTGCCTGCAATCAGTCAAATTTTGCTATATCAACAGTAAGTTCTTGCAACTCTTTTTTATTTTTTGGTTCTATTTGTACATGCATTATGCTTTTATGTTTTCCTGAATCTGGCTTGAATATTTTGCGTTTGTGTGTTTGATGTTACGTTTTTGTTTAAGATTGTGATTTTTCATTTCCTATTGATTTGATCTTATTGGTTTGCTGTCTGCAAACTGTTTGTTGTTTGTGATGTCATATGTCCGAGCTGTAGGAATTTGTAGGCCATTAGCTCATAGGTTACGCTTACTAAGCTCTAGTGACTCGTAGGCTTAGCAATCTATATGGCGTTTGTGACCTATAGACTTAAAGAAAAATTCCTTGAGAATAGGAAACTTAGCCTTGTAGGGATAGTTTGCATGCGGCGACCTAACTATTCCCTTTCGTGTATATATATCTTCAGGTCGTAGATGCCAATAATACAGAGTAGGAGATGGTGACGCTCCTAGCTCAAAGAAGCATGACTCGGGCTTTAACAAGCATGTGGAGTAGGTGCAGGTCACACAAGAAGTGACTTTACTGAGCGGGGAGGTCGTTGAAGGGTTCGTTGCTCGTGCAGATCTTGCTCCAACCGAATAGTCTACCGTGGACCAACGAGCTATTGCTGCCAAACGAGTTGCTGAAGAAAGGAGAGCTCGCCAGATGTTTAAACATCACCCCACGAAAGTAGCATATTAGACCTTGGGGGACAGATGTTAAAATACCGTATTTCAAGAGGTTGTCGTATTATGGCAGCTTCTCCTATTAACCACGCAGCCTACTCTTCTTAGGGCTATGTCGTTGTTAGCTCTCATCACCTAAATGTTGGACTTAGGTTCTCAGTTTCTTCGTATCTCATAGATCTCCTCAACGACTTGAACCTTGCCCTTTCCAGCTCACTCCAAACGCTTATACCCAAATTACTTCTTTAGCTATTTTATTTAGGAAAAATAACCTCCCTTTTCCTTCCTCCAAAATTCTAAAGTACCTATTTTCTTTCAAAGGTACTAGCAAAGGAAAGCCACGGGACGGGCTATACTATACATCAGCTCGTCCCTCTAACTACAAAAATATCCTACCTTAAGGAGAGCCTAAAGGGAAATCCAATATGGGTGATTACAAGACATATTGGTTCTACATCTCTTATCCTTCTCTTGCTTGCCTTAGAAACTTCAATTTTGTTGCCTCGCCAAGTAAGGATCTTCAGATCACCCCATGGATCTCCAGACTTGTAAATATGTTTTGTATACTAACAATTCCTCTCTCTCTCTCTCTCTTTTTTTTAGACGTACAAGCCAAGATGATTGAGCTCACTTAGGATGAAGTTAGAGAGCTCGAGAGCATCGCCAATCAAAGATCAGAGAAGGACGACGTCAAGTTAATAGACGAACTCCTTCGTAACTTCTAGCTCACTCATTCTTTTGAGAATAAGCTCCTTAGGAGTAAAGACCCTAGATTCTGCGGTGGTCATGACATTGAATCTGTCTTCACAGCAACTGACATGAGTGAAAGCTTAAGCGAGCTGGGACTTTTTTCTAGTGACACCAACACTGAACCTACTCAAACTAAGGAGACCTCGTCAGCTCGTTAGAATTGTTGTTGCCACTCATGCTGCTCCTGGCTCAACTTCTGTTGTAGCATCAAAAGATGGGCCTTAAAATAGAGGTACTGCTAAGTCTTCTGCCCTCACTTATAAGGATTTCTTGTGGCTGCACCTTCTAGGATCCCGTAAGCCTTGGTACCTGCCTCACAGTCGTAAGCTCGTACAGGTCCAAACGAAAAAGTGGCTGCAGTTGCCAAGGGTAAAAAGGTCGCTTCTAGTTTAGGAGCTAAGAGAAAGAGCTTTGATGCTTCAAGCAAGCTTCCCCTCTCGAAGCGACCTTAAAAAGGAAAGGGGAAACAGGTCGCAACTACCTTTCAGAAGGTAGCGTCTGAGGTTGCTACTTGTTCGCGACCATCTAAGACTGTTGCTAAATCGTGACCTGAAGGAATTCCTAGAGGAGCTTACTCCGACCACATGCTTGACCAGCTACCTTCCCTTTTAGGCTCTACAGCTAGGAACCTTGATGACGATAATCTCCCTGGTGTGAGTTTGGCTACCTAGACAACTCGCCAATCAATCAAGGTAGGACTTGTTCTCTTATTTTCATTCATGTTCACCATCTCTTGATTCTGACTTTTACTTTGGACCCTGCAATCCTCCATGGGAGCTATGAAGGTTTTGGATGAGATGCTTGCTCTCGAAGAGCGAGGGGAGGAGCTCAAAGGTGAGAATAAGAGGCTGAAGGAAGCAATGAAGGGACACAATCAGAAGTTGATCTTGTTGACAAGTGAGATTGGCAAAGCTAAGATGTCAGCTCAGCTTTTCCAAACTCAACTTGAGGCAGCCTAGACGACCAAGAGAGAGGCCGAGGACGTGCTGGTGAAAGAGAAGAGCTGAGGCAGTCACCTCCAAACTTAACTCCCAGAATAATAATGTTGAGGCAGCACTAAAGATGCTAAGGGAGGACTTAGAAGCAACTTTAAGAGAGAAAGAGCTAATGGCGGAGCGTGCTAAGGTTGCTGAAAGGGAGGTCGCACAAGTGAAAGAGGAGGTGACCTGATCAAGAAATGAGGTAAAAGCTCGGATTGCTCAGGAGTGCGAGGACACGAAGTCTAAAATCGAGGCTAGGTTTCTGTATACTCTGTGGACAGTGTATCTGAACCTAGACTTCTCCATTTTTGGTGAAGAGGGAGTCAAGGAGGTGAAGTTCTTCGCTGAGGACGCTGAAAGAATGTGAGGTAAAATGCTAGACCAAGTCTGAAAGCCCTACTTGAAGAAGGTGCTAAAGAAGAAGTGTCTCAAGAATTAGCTTCTCAAGGTTCTGCCTCTCAAGCCCCAACTCCTCCTCAAGATGATGCCATTGAGATAGATTAGACTTTTTTTGTTTCCTCATACTTTTTGTAATTAGACAATTTTTCTTTTCATGATGTATCGCCCATCTCGCTTTGCAAGGATATTTGTAATAGATATTTTAACTTCATATTGAGTTTTATATTTAATTCACCTCATTAAGAGGTTTATTTCAGGCTTATTTGCCTTGCTTCATATTGCATCATGCTTCTATTTCACTTTACTTTTTTCTAAGTGTTTAAACTATTTGTGAACTAAGACATAATGAATATAGAATAATAAAATTGATGAGACTTTCTGAGACCACTAATAATGATGCGTCGCAGCTCGTAAGATATGACTCATTTTGAAAACTTCAAGTCTGCGCCCATTAGGTCAGAACCCTAAACAATTTACGATGGTTCTTAATGAGTTATGTTAGAACACAACATATAGATGGCGAGCTA
This sequence comes from Dimocarpus longan, assembly GCA_022984855.1. Taxonomy (NCBI): domain Eukaryota; kingdom Viridiplantae; phylum Streptophyta; class Magnoliopsida; order Sapindales; family Sapindaceae; genus Dimocarpus; species Dimocarpus longan. Next base: position 6,282,604 of record CM041026.1, read on the forward strand.
TCGGAGCATGGAAAATTTCATCACGAGCTATGTTGGAATATATTTCATGGTGAGTTATGTTCTGTAGGTCGTAACCTCAACTAACATAGCAAATCTTTAATAAGCTGTCCAGTAGGTCGTAACTTCAGCTAACAACGATATTTGGAGGTCATAACCTCAACTATATCCAGTAGGTCGTAACTTGAGCTAATATAGCATAAGTTTTGCCATGCTGTTCAGTAGGTTGTAACCTCAGCTAACAACATTACTCTGGTAGGCTGTCCAGTAGTTCGTAACCTCAGCTAACAACGTTACTGTGGTATGTTGTCTAGTAGGTCGTAATATCAACTAACATCGTTATTTTGGTAGGCTGTCCAATAGGTCGTAACCTCAGCTAACAGCGTTACTATGGTAGGCTATCTAGTAGGTCGTAACCTCAACTAACAGTGTTACTATGGCAGGCTATCCAGTAGGTCGTAACCTCAGCTAACAACGTTATTGTGGCAGGCTGTCTAGTAGGTCGTAACCTCAACTAATAGCATTACTTTGGCAAGCTATCTAGTAGGTCGTAACCTTAGCTAACAACGAAATTTGGAGGTCGTAACCTCAACTATATTGATGAGATCCTTCCCAAATCCCTCATCTGGATCCCAAAAATACCCAGTAGCACCCCTACAGAACTCCAACGAACCCTAACTTTGGCCCAAAAGTATCCCGTCGGAGCACCGGGACTTATTTTAAACTTCTTTTCATCATTGTTTATGAGGTGGTAAGGGTAAAAATTTTTCATTTTTTTATTAAAAATCCGACAGCATGCCGACTGTTTATTGAACTTTGCCACCCTGTAAATTTTCAAATACAATTTAAAAACATTTTTATAGCACTCAATCTCAACTGCTAGGGGCCGAAGGCCCTCATCACAAAATCACAATTCCAGCAAGACACAACACAATCACAGAAATTGATTTAAAAACCAAAAGCTTTTGTATCAAAACAACTTTATAAAAACTTGCATCCAAAAACTTATATTTACATTTACAATTTACACTATATTTTGATACAAAATATGCACATGACAAAAGTATAAGCTATACAAAGTGATCAAAATCGTCTGTCAGTCAATCCGCGAGTCTGATTGAGCTTCGTCTGCTGGATGACTCACTCTTGTATCTGAGGGAGAATTTTTAAGAAACATATGCAAAATAAACTGTGAGTAAAGTTTAATGAGAATAACAATTTAATAAAACTAAGGATAGACAGTTTTAAAATTTTCTAAAATACTTTATCGAAATTCTTCAAAAACTGTTTTCCAAGCTCATTCTAAATCTTTTTCTAAAACTTTCTTATTTCTCGTCTGAATGGTAACCTAGGAAAACTACTCCTATCGTAGTAACATAAAATCTCTCACCAACCACTAGGGATTTGGAAATCTGTCATGTGTAGTCACCGATGCGTAAACTCTAGATATGCGTTACCTTATCGCAATTGGTCTCTACTACACTACCAGTATAAGTGCAGAGGGTGACTTAACTAACTCTTTCTCTTAGGAGTCGTTCGGACTCCACTCTCAGTTAGTGACTCTCTCACATCTACTATACACATATAGGGCACATGACCTAGTATTCAACTGGGGTTAGGGTAAACCATCGGCATACTAAAATAATTTTTATTAGTATTTTAAAATAAACTTATTCTCAAGGCAGAAAACCTAAAATCTTTTATTCTAGCATGTTCTTGGTATAAATATATACTTAACTCAAAACTCACATGCTAAAATCTCAGTATAACTTTCGTAAATCACATAATTACATAATTAATAAACTCATATGAACGGTAAATAAAATACATTCATTCATATATAACAATAAATAAGAAACAAATAAAATAACCCTTAAATAACTAGTTTTCTACTCACAAAACGCCCTTCGATAAACGACGATTCTCCTTCGAAAGCCATCGATATTTATTTCACCATAAAACATCAAATGCTTATTTAGAATCACCAAACTCACTAACACAAAGCTATAAATAGCTTCTAATACAACTAACTCTATATAGTCCTCTTTATGCCTAAACCTTTGCAACTAGGTTTTAACTCATTCGATGCTTACAAATTCTGATTTCTTTTTATGAATCCTATTTATTATTACTTAGGAATACGTCGATATGCTCAAAATAATTTTCTGAAGCTCGAAAAGAAAAATCTCAAAATAAGACCCCTTTTGGCTAAATGCTATCTAGGGAGCAATCCCTAGATTTTCTTCATTCCATTTTCAGTCTAATAATCTCCCTAACTCGTGTTTAAGTCAGCCACAAAGCGAATTCGGAAAGAAATAACCACGGCTGGGCATTCCTAACAAAAAAACTATATTTTTTCAACATTTTTTAAAGCATATTTTTACCTCACTTGTACAATAAACTCAATTCTTTCATATCTAACATTTTTTCACTCAAATATAATCAAATATATTCATTTTATGCATCAAAAAGAGGCTTAGGCTTTTACATAAAATTTCTTAATGCCCTTCAACTAAGCTTAATAACACTTCATTGACTCTATACTTTAATTTTCTAAATTCTATCACTTCTATATGATTTGTTAGCCTCAACTATATCTAACTTTAAGCTCAAAACATTGAAACAAAAAGAGAACCACCAAACCCTAAGTCGGCCGTGAATCCTCCCTTACAAGACTCAACTCATTTTCCTTTTAATTTCCAACACAATTATCGCACCAAAATCATTACCAACCAACCTAGTTTCAATCTAGAAACTTAAATTAAAATTTGAAGCAAGATGGGAAATCGGTTTCTATCTCATCCATGGGTAATCAAGACAAGAAACTCACCTATTCAAGCTTCACTCTTGCTTCAAACTTTCTCTAGTAGCTTTGGTTGATGATACGCTTTGATTTGGTAGAGAAATCCTTGAAGAAAATGACTTGGATCCCTTGCTTTCTCTCTTCCTTGGTGGTCGGCACCTTTCTCTCTCACACTCTCGATTTGGATGTGAGAAAATGAGTGGAAGAAATGGCTAAAAGTCACCTATTTAAAAGTCACTTTTAATTACAATTTAGCCCCTTGAACTTTGCTTAATCTTACCATGACCCTTAAATGGATAAGATTGATTCTAATTGGTTTATTTGTCACTTTAAAATCCACTTATTCTATCCACCAATCAAAAGAGTCAAAATAGCTCACTAAATACCATATTTTCTATCACACCTGGCTAATTCTCATTGGATGAACTTGTATAACTTTTTGACTTTGGATGGCAAGCTTATCTTGCCCTATACTCTCTCATCTCATTCCCTAATTCTCTTGGATCCTCTAATCGATATACTGCTCGTGATACAAAAATAAATTTAACTTTAAAGACTACTATTGGAGTGGTACTAATATTAGTAAATAGAATCGAGGGTTTACATATATCCATAAGTCATAACCTCAACTAACAACATAAATTATCGAGCTATGTCCAGTAAATCGTAACCTCAACTAACATAGCATGAATTATCATAATATTTTTATCAAGACAATGTTGAACATATAACATAACATAATATGGAAATTTTGAGCTTTTATTAAATTTCAATAAAATTAAATTTCACATCATGAGTATGCGTTAAGAAAGAAAAATTACTAAAAATACAGGCAAAGATGCTCAGCATTCCAAACTCGCGGAACCTCAGTTCCATTCATATTTGTCAGATGATATGCTTCATTTTCTAGATTCTCCTTGATGATGTAGGGGCCTTCCCAATTTGGGTATAATGAACCATCATTAGTCTTACAAGCTCTAGGTAAGATAAGATGCAATACTAGGTCTCTGATGTTGTAGTGCTGGACTCGGACCTTCCTATTGTAGTACCTTGCGACATTCTGTTGAAAACGACTACCTTCAACCGAGCTATTTCTCTTACCTCTTCAAGGAGATCAAGATTGGAGGCAAGAAGCTTATCATTATCTTTTGGATTGAAGGTTGCTATGCGCTGCGAGGTCACTTCTAGCTCTGTGGGGATCATGGCTTCAGATCTATACACCATAGAAAATGGGGTTTCTTGAGTAATGCTGCGAACTGTGGTTCTGTAGGCCCATAGTACCTTGGGTAGCTCATCCACCCATGCTCATTTCTTTGCCTCCAGCTTTGTCTTCAAGGTCTACTTTATTATTTTGTTAACAGCTTCGACGTGACCATTGGCTTGTGGATGATTTACCACTGAGAAGCTCTTGACAATCCCTAGGTCGTTGCAGAACTTGATGAACTGGTCACTATTGAACTAAGTCCCATTATCTGTAACGATATGCTGAGGGACCCCAAACTTGCAAATAATGTTACTCCATACAAACTTTTCTATCTTCGTGGTAGAGATCTCTGCTAGCTATTTAGCTTTTACCCATTTAGTAAAGTAGTCTACTATGACCACAGCGTACTTACAATTCTCGCGAGCTATTGGTAAAAGCTTAATCAAGTCCATTCCCTAAATTGCAAAAGGCTACGAGCTCACCATCTATTGGAGATAAGCTAGTGGAGCTCGCGGGACATTTGAGAACCTTTAACACTTGTCACATCTTTTAACTCAGTCAATTGCATCTTGCTCCATAGTGGGCTAGTAGAATCCTTGTTGTAACGTCTTTTGAGCTAGGGATAACCTCATAGCTTGATTTCTATAGTGGCCAGCATGTATCTCCTTTAACATAGTTTCACAGTCCTGGCCATCAATACATCTCAGAAGTGGAGCTAAGAATCCTTTCTTGTATAGCATATCATCATAGATGTAATACCGTGTAGCTCGAGTTCATAGGCGACATGCTTTGAGCTTATCTTCTGGTAGCTTCCTATCTTGTAAATAGTCAATTAAGGGGCTCATCCAAAAGTCCTCTGCCACAATTATGGCCATAACTGAGTCTTTCTTTTCGGTGCTCGGGATTGGAAAGAATTCTACTGGTATGGATTTAAGGTATTCTGAAGCTTGGGTAGTTGCCAAGTGAGCCGGTGCATCCACGTGTGCATTTTGGGCTCGTGGGATCTGGTTCACTTCAAACTTCTGAAAGGTGCTCAACAGTTTCTGAACATTTTGGAGATAAATGACCATTTTTGACCATTTGGTCTGATATTCGCCTTGAATCTAATAGACTATAAGTTAGGAATCACTGAAGATTCTTAGTTGCTTAGCTCGCATTTCTCTGGCCAGTGGCAGTTCTACTAGTAGTGCCTCTTGTTCAGCCTCATTGTTGGTAGCTTAAAACCCAAACTTTAAAGCATAGATGATCTTTTGCCTTTTAGAACTGATTAATAGCACTCCAGCCCCAATCTTTTGCTCATCGGACGACCCATCCATATATAGCTCCTACATTAGACTCTCAAAAGATTTGGCCCCTCTTCTACAAGCCCGTGAATTCTATAATGAAATCTTTTAGAGTTTGGGCCTTAATTGCTGGTCTTGGTTTGAATGGAATGTCGAACTGTGCCAGTTCAACCATCCATTTAAGTAATCGACATGAGGTGTCGGACTTCTGGAGGACCTGTTTTAATGGGAACCAAGTGAGGACCTCGATTCTATAAGCTTGGAAATATGATCACAATTTCCTCGATGCGATCATCAAGTAGTAAACGAGTTTCTCCATTTGCAAGTACCTAGTTTTCGTATCGAGTAGCCTCTTGCTCACATAGTATACTAGGAGTTACGTCCTCCCCTCTTCTCGTACCAAGGCTACATTAAGAGCGTGCTGAGATACCCTCATATACAAAATGAACTTTTCTCCCTCTATTGGTTTTGATAAGAGTGGAGCTTGACCCATATAGTCTTTCAAATGCTAAAATGTCACCTCGCACTGCTTAGTCTACTCAAAATTTTTTGCCTTCTTAAGGACATAAAAAAAGGGATACACTTATCAGTGACATTCGAAATAAATCTGTTAAGAGCTACGACCTGACCATTGAGGCTTTGCATATTTTTGATCCAACTGAGGGACCTCATGTAAATTAGCGCCTTGATTTTTTCAGAGTTAGTCGTAATCTCTCTGCTGTTTACCATGAAGCCAAGGAACTTTCCTAAGGCCACTCCAAATGAACACCCGAGCAGGTTCAGCTTCATCTAATAGTGTCTTAGTATCTGGAACATTTCCTCTAGGTCGGGTATATGGTTAGCTATTTGTTTGGACTTCACCATCATATCATTAAAATATACCTCCATAGTTTTGTCAATTTGTCCCTCAAACATCATATTGATCAATCACCGATAGATTGCCCCTACATTTTTCAATCCAAAGGGCATGACCTTGTAACAGTATAGACCACAGTCTATGATGAATGAAGTATACTTTTCATCCTCCGAGCTCATAGGCATCTGATTATAGCCTGAATAGGCATCCATGAAGCTTAATAGCTGGTAACCAGTTATTACATCTACAAGCTGGTCAATTCTCGATAGAGGAAAGCTGTCTTTTGGACACGCCTTATTTAAATATGTGAAGTCAATACATGTTCTTCACTTCCCATTTTTCTTCTTTATGAGCATAAGATTGGCAACCCAGGTTAGGTAGTAGGCTTCTCGAATGAAGTTATTGGCCAACAGCTTATCTACCTCTTCTTTTAGGGTTGTATAATGCTCAGTTGTCATTGGTTTTATCTTTTGGCGAACTGGTTGATGATGGGGGTCAATGTTCAACCTGTGTGAGATGACCTTGGAGTCTATCCCCATCGTATCTTTCGTGATTTTAAGAAAATACATTTAGGTTCGCTTTGAGGAAGTTGACGAGCTGAGATCTTATCTCTAGAACTAGACCTTGCTCTAGCTTAAGACATCTTTCAACATCCAGCTCACTGACTTGGACGTGCTAAAGCTATTCTATAAGCATGGTTGCTCTGTCTATATCTACCTCGCGAGGGTAAAAGTCGTAGCTTACCCATTTTTCACTCTTAACATGGGGTTTTCCTCCCGAGATCACATTAACCTTCTCCCTTTAATCCCCATCTTAGCTGTATCCTTATAGCAACGTCACACCAGGTGCTGCTCACCCCGCACATAGCCTATCCCATTGGGAGTTGAAAATTTGATTGTGAGAGTCTTAGTGGAGGTGATCACATCTAAATCATTCATAGCAAGTCTCCCCAAGATAACATTATATGCAGAGGGGCAATCAATCATCAAAAAATCTACCAGCACAGTTACATGGTGACCTGAATCTCCAAACGTAAGCGGAAGCCTAATCTGGCCCATTGAAGTGATGGCATCTCCAGTGAAGCTGTAGAGACGTTCTAGGGAAGGCTTTAGCTACTCTGTCCCAAGTCCTGCCTAGTCGTAGCATCCCTTGTACATATTCACCGAGTTCCCTATGACAATCATGATCCGTTGTACCTCGATGTTACTTATTTTTGCTTGGATGACAAGTGCATCATTGTAGGGCCAACATACACCCATGGCATCTTCCTCAGTGAAAACAATGTCATTTGAGGTCATTCCTGCTTTCTTTGCGGGTCTTTCCAACTCACCATGACCTGTAAGCAAGATATGATTTATCTCCCGCATGTATCGTTCATGCAACTTGTTTAACATTCCTACCATATGAGGACCACCATGTATGGTGAAAATGGTCCTCACCATAGGCTCATGTACCTGTTCGGGAGCTCGTTGATGCTATTGTGCCAGTTGTTGTTGAGATCGTTGCTGTTGAAATTGCTGATTTGTTGGTCGTACCACATAGTCCCTTAAACGACCTATTCGGATAAGCATATTATGATAAGCATAACAATCTGAGGTATTGTGCTCGACCTCATTATGATAAGCACAAAATCTGTTTTTGTTCCTCTAGTTAACATAGGTCCTCATAGAAGCGAGCTTTCCAAAGTCTTTCATGTTCCTTTCTGTAGCAAAGATCCTATCCAGAGTGTCTGATAGGGCACTGTAACTATTATGGTAACCTTGACGTTGAAGTCGCTCATTCCTTGGCTCATTCTTGGCCTTCTTAACAAATTGATTAGTTTAGCCATTATTCCGATCTTCTATTCTATTCCTACCATTATTTCTTTTCTTCGACTGGTTGGAACTGCTCAATTCACCTTTTCGATTACGTCGCTTTAGGCCAAAGGTCTCCTCCTACCTGATCTCTTTGGTAGCTCACTCGTAAAATTCGCTCAAGTCTTTCACCAGAGATTTGTAAATACTTTCGTACAACTTTCCATCCTTGCGAAGCCCAGCTAAGATCGCAGTTAAGATACTCTCGTCTGAAGGATTTTCAACCTTATTGACCTCATCTCGGAATCTAGTGATGTAATCTTTGAGGGATTCGTTTTGTCGTTGAAAAACAGTGGCTAGGTGGCAAGACGGTGTGAGCTATCTGTTTAGAGCCTTATATTGGCTTGTGAACCTTCTCTGACATCCTTTCTAACTATCTATGTTGCGAGCTAGGAGACTCTTGAACCAAGTTCGTGGAATATCCTTTAAGGTGGCTGGAAAGACTTGGCACTTGACCAATGGGTTGTCCATTTGGAGATCCATCTGAACATTGAATCTATCCAGATGATCATAGAGGTTGTTATCTCCATTATATCGGGGAATATTGGGGACTTTAAACATGTGAGGGAGAGGCTGCATCTCAATCTCCCTGGTAAGTGAGGTTTTATCGCTATGCTGATCTCACTGGTTTGAGGTGTCAGAGCGTGCTTCCAGCTATTGAACCTTATAAAGAAGTTCCTTCATCCATGGGTCCTAAGGTCTACGTTCTCCCCTATGCTCACGACCTAGAGAGCGGCAATCTGATATACGTCCTTAACTAATCCTTTGAGAGTCGTCGGGTCGGTATGACCCTACACGTCACCGATGATCAATTTCGTCTTCATATTGAGATGTAGCCCGAACTTGGTTACGAGCATCCTCTACGTGGCGGCTCCCATCCTGGCTCACCCTTACCGTCAAGCTCGCAAGATGCGAAACTTCCGCCTATTCATAAGCTCTGCGACCTTCAGCTCTTGTAGAGGAATTAAAGGAGTCGACTGAGTTGGCAGGTCGCAGATTTTCTTTGATAGGCCTTTTAAGAGCTGTTATTCCTTCGTGTTGCAGTTGGTGAGCTTGTCTGGGTTTAGTGGCCCAAGTATAGGCATATACTATGCCTAGGCTTGTGTCAGTGCCCTGACTGTATTTATAAGCAATTGTATTGTATTTTTCAACGCTTCCTACCTCTGATACCATACTTATAACCCCTCAGCCGTATAGGTCATCGGTGATGGTTAATGAGGGGCCAGTGGAGGCACGCCTATAGTAGCATCGTCAGTGGGGACGTGAGATACTCCAACAGTAGATAGAGTTACACTCCCTCTCGGCTAAGCATCATGCCACTGGTAGTCAGTCTGTCTTCCTGGCTGATTTGCTACCGCGTCTGAGTTTTTGGTTGTTCTTTCTCTTGCCACGACAGTCTGAAAATCTGGAGAAATCTACAACTTGGGTCATCCTTATAACGCCAAAATGTCGACATGTGCAATTGATCGACCAAGTTCTTAAAGCCTAATACTTGCAAATAACACAAAACAAGAGAAAAAAAATAGGGAAGGTAAAGAGGAAGAACAATACACAAAACTTTTTACATGGTTTGACAAGAACAACGCCTACATCTACAACTGTTTCTCTTATGATTTTGGCAGAGTCACAATATGCTATTTCTCTAGTGTATCTTACAATGAATTTTGAACCCCTATTTATAAAGTGTGGTGATATCATTTAAGTACAATTGAAACAGGAAAGAATTTAAAATTAATTACATTTTCAAAACTATCTCCACTAAATTAGAAACAAATTTTGAGAATCTCGAGATTTAATTTGCTTCAAAATAGGTAAGTTTATTTCTTCTTGGATTGAGTTGTTCAAGTTTCTAGAAGACGCTTTAGATGAGCTTGTCTGAGCTGAGCTGGTTCCGAGTCGCTAGTTGAAGATGATAAGCGAGCTAGGAACCACATTGTGAACTCTCTGGTCCGTAGGCTGCGAGCTCGGGCACAACCGTCTAAGCTCCCATGATGACATCTTAACTTCTGGGCCTGCTGAGCTTTTACCCATGGGCTGAATCATTGGGTCTTGCCAGCCCATTTTTTCGAGTCGTTAAAATATACACAACAATTACGTAGTCAAGGAAAGACAAAATTTATGCATGACTCTTTGATACATTAGATAGTTAGATAGATCTACAATAGAAAGTCAAGACGATAAAAATGTATAGGTCTAGCACTAAATATATAGATTTCTGGTTCATATTGGTTGATTAGAAAGTTGGTTAATGATAAAAGTTGTGATACAGACTATCGTTGATAGAACGTTTTGAAAGCTTGTTTCTAAGTGATATTTTGATAAGTACATTTTATGGTATATGGCTTATTATGCTGTAGCGTGTTTAAAAAAAGGATTTTAATGTGATTTACTATTAAAAATAGTTGTAAGGTCTATGGTTGACCTTTATATTTGTTGATAAATTCGTGGACAAAATGCTGTTTGCTTGTATTTTTTACACTTATACTTGTCTTAACGACTCATAGTTATTAGCAGCTCCTGGAAGGAAGGAAGAATTACTTTTAGAGGTATATTAAATATTTACTTATCTCATAATTAGATTTAACCTCTCAATTTTGTTAGGATCACACACTCACTTTCATGCATCATTGTTGTTTAGGATGCTAGAGAATTATATTAATATATGTGTGTATCAATAGTATGCATCAACCAAGGAACTAAGTTCAATACTATAACAAAACAAGTCAATCATACCAGGTAGCTTGCCTAGTGTGGATACTGTCAGTGTGGATACCGACAATATTCATATCGAGCATGTGCCTAGTAGGGATAATATTGTTAATATCAAGCATCACTTGATATTAACAGCTCACGGGTCGACCTATGGATCGATTCATGACTTGTACCATATCCATACCAAGTGATGTCCGATATGGATAATATTACCCATACTAGATACATGCTCAGTATGGATAATTGTAGTCATTCTGGGCTCCAACTCGAGATAGAGATCTTTGTCCATGACGGGTTGGGCCCGGAATGGGTAATTATCTATATTGGGTGATCCGGTATGGTTTCTTTTAATTAAAAAAAAAATTAAAATTTATATATTTTAATATTACAATAAAATTAGCAATATACAAAAATGTGATATATTTAATTTAATATTAAATAAAATTTAAATTACATCACCTAATGTTATATACATTATCTAAAGTTAACATACATAATTAAAAAGTGCCTTGTCTGAGTCTGTTACCAATGCAATCCCATCCTTGAGCAGCTGTATTGCCTCCTCTTGGTGCAAAATCATTCTTTAGTTGTTAAGCAGCATTATTGGAACAAGTGAGGGATTCAAAAGCAGAATGAAAACTCCTTTCTCTCATAGATAATCAGCAGCGTCTTAAAGTTGGATGCATAACCAAATTTAAAAACTAGTTTACCTCAAAAGTCTAATTCTTAAATAGGCATCTCAAATTCTCACAAAACATTAAAAAACAAACTTAATCAGATCCTATATTATTTGTTCAAATATAAACTAGAAACATCGCTCTAACTATGGCCATCAGTTCTCTAGAAAAAAGGAGAGAATAGACCTACCTTAAAAAGTCATCACGTTCCTTTTTTTAAAAAAAAAAATTCTCAAGTTCCCAGAAACATCTTTCACTTTTTCTGCTCGTTTCAGCTCAAAAACATGAGTAAATAAACTACATGGACAAGTCAGGATGCATTTAAAGCTGTACAACACAAAAATTCTTATATCTACAGATGGCCCATTTGATTCTGTTAGGATACCAGTGCATTTTCGACGTTCAGAAATGAGCTCAGTCAACTTCTCTGATGGAAGTGCCCTTAAATGTTGACCATTCATCCACTTTTAGGTCACGGATACACGTACAAGAAGGAATCATTAGATACAAGCAGTTGTAAAACATATCCTACTACATGTAGTGTAATCTAGAAATGCTTGTTAAATCCAGTAGAGGATCAAGTCTTCTCAACATTTAAGCTAAAAGGTCATGATTACCTTAACTTAGTAGAATCAAAGACAGCCCCACTTTTGTTGACAAGATCAATTGTGAACTTTTCAACTGCCACAATGACCAAACAAGAAATTGATCAAAAATAAAAGTTGATACAATCAGAAGTTTATCAGTCAATACTTTTAGCATAATTTTGGGGAGATAGGTAAAAGAAATTCACTAACCAAGTTGTTCAAGAGTGAAAAATTCATTTTCAGTGCCATCACCCCAACCTAAAAGGGCCAGGTAGTTCACCATTGCCTGTGGCAAATAGCCCATCTCCCTAAACTATTAATTGGTAGGTATAAATTGTCAGAGTATACTTACCCTCACTTTGAATAAAAAATTTTTCTATGGAAGAAGTAAATCATCAAAAAGAATCACCTAATAAGGTTACTTGACCCACTGAAGTTGCACCATGTTTTTTTGACAGCTTACTCCTATCAGGCGCAAGAAATAAAAAGACACATAGGCAAAGCAAGGCATTGAGAATCCTAAAGCCTAAAAAAGAATAACATTTAGGTAATGAAAATCTGCTCTCCGTATTGTGGAAAAAGATGAGAGCCTATGTGAGCAAGGAAAATTAAATTATAACTTGGTATAATTGATATTACCTTATATATTAGGGCTTGCCTTAATGTGTTCGGTAAATGCTCTTCAGCTTTGGAATGCAGGTTTTGAGTGAATATGAATACATGATACACAAAGTTCACATGCCAAAACACTAATATAATGGTAGTAAAATGAAAAAAAATATTTAGACTGGAAATAACAAAAGAAAGCGATGGCTGGGTTACAGTGCCACTGATGGTAGTCCGGTTGTGGAGCAAACGGAAGAATAACAAGAAGAAGAAGAAGAAAAGGGGATGAAGAAGAAGAAAGGAATATGATGAAGAAGAAAAGATGAAGAAGAAGATGACGAAGAAGAAAAGGAGAAGAAGAAGAGAAGGAGATAGTCCTTATCGGCGGTGGATCAGCGACGGGGATGATCAACGACGAACAGTAGGCAACCGTAACAACAAATAGGTGGTCAAGTGGAGGAGGGGGAGTTAGGGTTTGGGGGAGAGATGATGTGAGAGAAAGTGCTAGAGAGAGAAAAAAAATGGAGAAATGAGGGGGTAGGGGCGAAGTCTAGATAAATCCATATTATCCATTCCGAACACGTCATGCACCAGGTATGGATAATCCCTTATTTTATTTTTGTTAAATGGATTATCCATACCAGATGGGTAGGGTGTCCAATATGGATAATCTCTTTTTTATTTTTAAATAATAGTAGACTATCCATACTGGATGGGTCAAGCATTCGGTATGAATATTATTTTTTTTAAAAAAAATAAAAAAAGAATAATCCATACCAAGCCATTAGTGTCCGGTATGGATATTAATTTTTTTTAAAAAATTAAAATATATATATCCATACCGGGCCATTAGTGCCCAATATAGATAATTAACTTTTAATCATAAAAAAATATTATTCATACCAGGCTTTTAATATCCGGTATAAATAATATTTTTTTATCATTAAAAGTTAATTATCCATGCCGGGCACTGATGGCCCAGTATGGATAATCCTTTTTTTTATTATTATTTTTTAAAAAAATTGAATATCCATACCAGATTAAGCACTCGATATAAATAATGGTATCCATAGTGGTATGGATAATCTGGTATGAATGTCTTGTTTTATTATAGTGCAAAGAGGTAACCTGACCGATGTTAATTAGTAGAAGCTCAAATTACTTTGAATAATATTATCCTCTTTTCATGTTATGTGTTTTCAATTTCATGCTGTGGATCTCATGTATGATTAATATAATTTGTAATGTACTTTGGTATGCAGAATATATATGGTGGAATGGAGATAGAAACTTAGATGCATGAATACAATGAAAGGATTCAAGTGGGTGAAAAGAGGAATCATAGTCGACTGGACCACCCATGCCAATGCTAGCGAAAGAGCTATGTTGCTTTACTTACAAGTGTAAAATATTACGAAGTCTGAGATAAAACGATAGAATTCACAACTCGTGAAAGTACATCTGACACTACAATTGACTGTTAACAGCGTCAAGCAGAGGCAGCATATACACTCAAACCGCTGTCAATTGAAATCATGCCCAAATTTGTTCAAAATGATTTCAGAAAATATAGGCCAGCTAAAGTGGGTTTTTGGGCCTATTTCGCACTCAAATCTATGGATTTGTTGGCCCAACTTTCATAAATGATTTTACTTGGTTTACTATATTTGTATACAATATTTATATACACATGATGGCAAAACTTGCACCCAATCTTTTGTCGTTTAATATTATTCTACTTGATTCATCTATGGACATAGTCCAGTTCTTGAGTTGATATCACAAATTAAATGATAGGACATGTATGAGGAGGCAAAGGATTAATTTACAATCTTTTTATATTTTACATTTTTGTATATAATTTGGAAGAAATCATCAAACACATAATAAAAACACACCTATGAAACTTAGAATCTTAGGATAAAAGTGAATACAAATATGTATTTGGTATCTTAGGGATAGAACTAGAAACAAATGTGTTTACAAGAAGATAATAGAAAATACCAAGGGCAATTGCTGTGCTATTTATCTGTTTATGAGAAGCAGCTTTGCATTATTATATAATGTTAACCAACAATTAACACTCTTTAACATTCTATATATTTAAGTGGACAAAGCCCTAGGAGATATCTTAATTCTTGTGAGGTATAAGAAGGATGGGAAGGCCTTTTGCCGGAATGGGCAATGGGTCCACAATGGTTTTCTCTTCGGGCAACAACTTCTCCCAATTGAATCTCTTGATCATGTTATTTATGAATACAAGTATCTCTAGACGTGCATACTCGTTTTCAGAACACATTCTAAACCCTCCTCCGAATGCAATAAATGTATAAGGAGCCGGTCCTTTTCCCACAAATCTTGTTGGATCAAATTTGTTAGATTTTGAAAAAGTGTTCAAGATTCTTATGTGTTGAATGCATGTTTCGATATAACTACAAAATTAAAAAAATACTATTATTATTTAAGATTTTAGAAGATGAAAGGCGAGATAAAGCAGTTGCCTTCTCGAGAGTGATTAAAGCGACTGTCTCAATTCGAAGTGATAATAAAAGAAAAAAAAAAAAAATTATAAAATAGATTGTGTTTTAAAAGGTGTTAGGCGCTAGTCGGACGCCAGGCTGCCACCCTAAAATGTGTTAGGTGCTAGTCCTAGGCGGTCAACATAAAAGAATTATAAAAATTGATAATGTTAAAAGTTAAAACGTGTTAGTCAATGTTAATTTTAAAAGTGTTTTGGAAAAGGAGAAGAAAGTTAGTGTTTGAAAAAAAAGACAAGAAAGTTTGTGGTAGTTAATGTTAGTATTAAAGTGTTTTGAAAAAATATAAGAAAGTTGGAAGAGAGAATGGAAGCCATCATCGATAGTTGTGCCCACTTCATTGCATCAACTGTCGTGTCCACATGCTAGCTATAATCCCTTTTATTTTCCAAGCTATTACACCCAACGGTTCTAAGTTAAGACTTTAATCAAGCACTTGTAGAAAGGTATTAACTTTGATTGCTGACTTTGATTAGAAGGAGGACAACTAAATTCTCTTAGTTTTAAAATTAATTTTTTTAAAAATTTAAAATAATAAAAATTAATACTATTAAAAAATAAAATTATTCAAAAATAATTTTCTTTTAATTTTTATTATTTTATTATAATATTTACTGTTCATCATATGATGAACGATGAGGATTCATTTAAAAATAAAATTTAATATATATGTTTTTAAAATTAATTTTTAAAATATATTTAAAAATAAAAATAATAGATATTCATCGTTCATCTGTATAGATTAGAGGATTTAAATAAACTGGAAAAAAAATAGCAAAAAAGTTTTTAAAATAAATTGCTTGAAAATCTTAATTCGAAACTGAAGATTTGGGTTTTCTCAGATCTTTAAAAAAATAATAATAATTAAAAAAAATTAAAACTTTGTTTATGTTATAAAACATGGTCTAAAAGTAATGAATATAGAACGATAATTAAATAAGAGGAACAAACAAAAGTAGGAAAAAAGAGAAAAAATAATTCTATTTATGTATGTTTCAATGGTTACAATATAGTTCTATTTATAGGTAAATTTAATAATCATTTTCATAATGAAATATCAACAAATAAGGTAATGAATATTATCAAAAAGAAAGTGATGTGAAGACCATATATTCATAACACTCCCCCTTAAACGTATACTATTTGATAATACTCTTTGAGATTTTTGGATGTACCAAATACTGACTCATTAAAAACCTTGTCAGTGAACCCAATGAGATAAAAACGGATCAAAAGAAAAAAAGAGTACAGGATATAAAACTCCAAAAAAAGATGGCATATTCCTTTTATGAAAGTAAAAGATATGTTATAATCTGCTGGATAAAAAATTCAATAATCTTATGAATTTAATAGTATTTGGACGTGCTTAAAGAGACTGCCTCATTAAAAATATTGTCAGGAAAACTCAGTGGGACAAGACCTGATCAAAGAAAAAAAGAGTGCAGTGCACATATATCCATATTGACTTAATATACTCCCCTTGAAATGTATACAACTGTTACTTTTATAGTTCTTCGAAGATATTGAAAAATATGCTTGACTCCATTTCAATGTTTTCAAGTTGAAGGACTAGTATTCTCTTTGATTTGTGTTTGATCTTCAGACTGAGACAATATTTTGTTTTCTCAAAATCTTACATTTCAAATTCTCTTTTCAAATATTTAACAGTCTTTAGGAGTTCCAATTTAATTCATGTCATATATTGCTACAACTGCAAATCCAAATTTTGATTTTTTTATGAATATATAAAGCCATATAGATTATTAATATATCATTCTTTTGTGAGGTATTCACTAAGACGATTATATGACATCCATCCGGATTGCTTCAAGATATATAAAGACCATTGTAACTTTATTGAATACAAGTTACAAGAATTTGAATTATATACTTCAGACATTTTAAATCCTTCAAAAATTTTCATGTATATATTGATATCTAATGACCCATATAAATATGTCGTTACCACATCCATAACGCACATTTAAAGTCTTTTGGAAAATGTCAAACTAATTAAAAATCGAAACGTAATCAAATCCATCATAGGTGAAAACATTTCATCTCATTATAGTTTTGAATAAATACCCATTTAGTTTCATCAAATTTTGACGTCTTCATGTGTCTGAACTATTGGTCCAAATACATCACGTTTGGCTAATGAAGTAAATTCTGCTTGAATTGCTTAATTCTGTTTAGACCAATCATGTCTTTTTCAACACTCATTGATACTATATGGTTTATAATCATCATTTATAATCTTAATAGCTACTATATGTGTAGATAAATTATCAATTATTATTTTATCATGACTCCACAGTTCTTCTAAGGAAAATTTTTGTATTTTCAAGATTTTGTATCTTTTTAAGAGATTGTACCACTTCTAGGACACTAGTTTCTGTAAGGGCTATTAATTCTTATCATATGAAATTAATTATAAGACAATTTATTTTTACATTATCAATATTAAGCTTCTGTAGTAAACATTTGAGATATAATTATATCTTACCATCTCAAATTTCATATGAGTAATTATTTTGATCAAAACATATGGCGTCTTCAAACATCCACTTGACAAGTTTAATACAACTACATAAGTATAACTCTGTTTTTATTTTGATCAATAATTTTTATATCGACATTTACCTACAATATGTTATTCTATATCCTCATTATTTTTCTATAATATACAGAGTAACAAAATATAATATCTTAATTTTCTTTAAGTTTTCAGTATATATGCCTCTTCAGGGGCTACTATAAACTTTTACATATTCTTAAGGTAAACTATAATATTTATAGTTTGAGCACATGAACTTTTCTATATATAATTAAGATCCCTTTTGAGTTTCATAAGAGGAGATTTAAAGAGTTCTATTTCTTCAAAAAATATTTAACTCTTCAGGAGTTGTATTTACATGATAAGGATTATATACACCTCGAGCGTAATCTTTAAAATTATCATAATATTTTATTATTCACTTCAATGAATAATAACTTTACGACCAAATTTACTTTTCATAATTTTATGTGTAACGAATGATTTATTTGTTGCCATTTATATAAATTATTCTTCATAAACAATCACCCTGGTTACTATATTGGCAATGAGTATAAAATCATTTGGATATATAATTTTCAAGTAAACGATCCTTTGAACTTTAGGTTCATATGATTTATACATAATCATTATAATGAATGATGCATGCCAATTGTAATTTTATGTCATTAAATTTTCTCATTCTTTTTCTTCCCCTAATGACCAGATAATTTATTCGTTGACATTAATTTTTTCCATCCTTCATAAATTTATTTGCATTATCATAATGTCCTTCTGAGACTTATTTATATTATCATAATATCATTCTAGAACTTAATTATACTGTCTTACTATCCATTAGGGATATATTAGACTATCTTATTATTTTTTAATGACTAAAATGTCACATAATGTTCTTCAGGGACCAAATTGTGATATCAGTTATTGTCCTTCAAGGACATTTACTGGGTAAGAATCTTTCAGATTCTATATTAGATATCTATATTACTTCCAATAATTTGATGCATCATTTTCTTTATATTATTAGATGAAAAATAAACTTTTGATTCATCAAAATTTTTGATCATATGATAGTTATCGTAAAATATGTTTCTGACATATGACAATATGAATAGTACAAATTCAATATACTTTTATTAATTTATATCTAAATAGATTTCTTCAGGATCTATTAAAGTAACAAATTTTTGTATATATATATAACATTATTGTTTTTCACTTTGTAATATATAAATTTGCTCTTTTGGAGTCTTTATATATCGGTAAAAGATTAATATAATATTTATGTATACTTTAAATACACAATTATTAAAATTTCATATTCCAAAAATAGTAAACATTTTGTTTACTTTGCTTTGGTATAAATTCCACTTCAGGTGATTCAAATTTATTATGATCACCAAGACTTTACTGATCATAATCATTGTCATGACTATCACATAATTAAACATTCACTTCAGGGAATGATATTAATTAATTTTGTCATGCAAGATAAATAATTTTTCACCCCATTATCATTAACATTGCTACTTCATGAGTAAATTTGAAGTACAAATTATTTCAATCATCTAACTTCATTTATTTGGTAATCAAATATATATATATTTCTCTAAAAATATAAATTAATCATTTCACCAAAATATGTAAATCGTAATCACAGTGAATTAATAAACAATTTCTCAAAATATAATTACAATGAATTGTGACAAATATTTAACAATCAAATAAGGTATAAGAAAATACATGTCATATACCTTATTTTGTATCTTGCTTTGAAAAACGAAAATAACACAACTTTCGCTAACAAAAAATTTTATGAGAAATAACAATAATTATATAATTTAATATAAGAAGAATAAAAATATTATACATTTTCTTCTCAAAAACTCAAAGCGTCAAGCTATGATATAATTGTATATCATAATTACATGTTTAATGTGAAAGTAACTCAAAACTTCAAGTTTTGATAGAATTGAGAATGAAATTATTTTTCAAATCACGTCTGACCGAACCCTTCCCAAATCTCTTATCTGGACTTAAGAAGAATCCCATAACACTCCAACAGAACTCCAACAAACCCTGACTTTGACCTAAAGAAATTCTATCGGAGTACCGAAACTTGTTTTCAAACTTATTTACTAGGTGGTAGAGGTAAAAATTTTTCGTTTTTCTAATGAAAATCCGGCAGCATACCAGTTGTTTATTTAACTATACCACCCTGCAAATACAAAAACAATTGAAAAAAAAAAAAAAAAAACACTTCTATAGCAAACAATCTCAACTACCAAGGGCCTCCGGCCCTCATCCCAACTCAATTCCAGTGTGAAAATCACAAGCATATAACAGTTGATTTAAAACTTAGATTTTCTTTTTAAAATTTCTTTATAAAAACGTGCATCTTACTACTTGTATTTACGTTTACAAATTTACACCATTTACACTATGCTTTAAATACAAAACATGTATGTGACCAAAGTGTGAGCTATATAAGGTGATATAGTCATCCGTCAGTCAATCTATGTGTCTGTCTGAGCCTCATCTACTAAACGACTCGTTTCTGCATTTGAAAGAACATTTTTAAGAAACACATAGCAACAAATTGTGAGTATAACTCAGTGAGATAAACAACTTAATAAAACTAAAGTATTTTTCTGAAGTACTTTTTGATAATTCATAAATAAAACTGTTTTCAAAACTTGTTCTGAAATTCTTTCGAAACTTTCTCATTTCTCGCCTGAATGGTAACCTAGGGAAACTACTTCTGTCATGGCAATATAAATTTCTAGCTAGTCATTAGGAATTAAGGAACTTACCTTGTGTAGTGGCCAATGTGTGAACTCTAGACACGCTTTATCCCAAAGCAATCGATCTGAACTATACTACCCTTATACATGCAAAGGGTGACTTAACTAACTATCTCTCTCGAGAGTCGTCTGGACTCCACTATCAGTTAATGACTCTCTCACATCTACCATGCACGCATAGGGCTGGGTACTCAACTCTGGTTAGGTAAACCATTGGCGTATTAAAAATTCTTTTGCTCAATCTTTTTAAAATAACTCTTTGTCAAAACAAAATGCCTAAAATCTTTAGTCCTCATATATTCTTGGTATATATATGTACTTAATTCAAAACTCCCAATATCAAATTTCAATATAAGTGCAATACACAACTTAATTATATAATGAAATAAATACAAATAACCATTATATAAATTTTAAATCAAACTACACTTAGAAGGTTAAAGTTCTACTCACGAAATGTCTTCCGCTCAAATGCAAACCTCCTCCGAACACCTTTGATACTTCCCGCTTTCACCCTAAAACATCAAATACTCATTTAAAATCACAAAACTCACTAATACAAAACTAAAAATAGTGTCTAAGGCCAATAACTCTATAAAATCTTTTTTACGTCTAAACCTTCATAACTAAGTTTTAACTTATCAAAGGTTTTCGAATTCCGATTTCTTTTTATGGAACCTATTTATTATCACCTAAGAACACCCCGGTATGCTCGAAATAATTTTCTGAAACTCGAAATGAAAAATCACGATTTTAGAGACCTCTTGGCCGAATGCTATCTAGGGAGCAATCCCTAGGTTTTCTTCATTCATTTTTCGCTCCAATCATCTCCCTAATTCGTGTTTAGGTCATTCATGAAGTGAATCCGGAAAGAAATGACCATCAGGTGGGCGTTCCTAGCCAAAAGCTTCCCTTTTTCAACACTTTTTCATGTACATTTTTACCCAAAGCGTACAATCAACTTATTTCTTTCACATCTAATATTCTTTCACTCAATTATGATAAAACATACTCAATTCGAGCATTAAAATAACATTTATGCATGAGATTTTATCATGCCCTTCAACTAAACCAAAAATACTAAATTTGCCTTTACACTTTAACTTTTTCATTTCTATCACTTCAATAAGGTTTCTTAGCCTATAATATGAGTGAATTAAATTTTAAATGGGTGAAATCCAATTTGGTTATACAAACCCTAAAATGTCGAACACAAGATCAATAAAGAGCCAACACTATCCTTTAGCTTTATAACACAACAATCACATTAAATTCATCGCCAACCACCTTAGTTTCAATCTCCAGCATCAAATTTAACTTTTGAAGTAAGATTGAATGAGTTTCTATGTGATCTAAGGTGAATTAACATAAGAAAACTCACTTATTTATGCTTTGCTTTTGCTCCAAATTTGTTCTAGTGGCTTTGGTTGATGACAAGACAAGATTTGATGATGAAAACCTTGAAGAAAGTGACTTGAAATTCTTGGTTTCTCCTGTTGTTGATAGCCGGCAATCACCCCCACTCTCTCTCATTTTCTCAATGTGAAGAATGGGTGAATTTAGGCAATTTAGGCACCTATTTATAATGGTGCAATATTTGCTAATTTGCCCCTCTCAATAGTTGCTAAAATCACCCTTAAACTTTGCTAATTCTTACTTTAACCCCTAACTAGATAAGTTTGATTTCAATTGGTCCATTTGTCACATTAAAAATCACTAAGTCTATCCACCAATCAAAGGGGTCCAAATAGCTCACTTATGCACCATAACTTTCTATTACATTTGGCAACTTTTCATTGGTGGAACTTTTTGACTTTTAACTTTGAAATGTAAGCTTATCTCATCCTATACTCTCTCATCTCATTATCTACTTCTCTTCAGTTCTCTAATCGACATCTTACTCATGATATAAAAATAATTTAAACTTTAAAAACTACTGTCAGAATGATACTATTTAACTGTAATTAGAATCAAACTTTTACAACGTCAATCACTATAATTAGTTTTAGAACTTCAAGTTCTAAGTAAATTACAATCATACCTTAATTTTATGATATATTATAAGAGATCCCAAACAAAATAACTATCAGGATACCTTAATCGTTGCCGTTATCTGGTTTCACATTTAACAGCTCATGTCACTATTAGACTCATGCTATCACTAGAGAGGTAACAACTTAACCATAATACTAATAGATTTTAATCATATGGCATGAGGCATAAGATCGTTATATATATATACACTCAATTAAATAATGCATATTAAATATATAAATATGAAAATACATACCTTGATACGTTAAAATTCATAAACAGAAAATTGAATATTTCAACGTATTTACGAATCTAAATTTCACAATTTATATCTTGAAATCATGAACAAAACTTAGTATAAAAGATTTTTCTCCACTCAATCTCGATGCGGAGATATATTTGCAAATCTACATACTTGAGTTTGAGACGAGTTCTTTTCGTATCAAATTCGAATTGATTTAATTTTTCTCAATTTTTTTTTATTCGTAAATTTGAAACTTCTAGTTTCAAAATATAAATAAATTATAATATAAATAAATTCGTAAGGATCTAAAACTTCAGGTTTTAAGATCCAAATAAAACTAAGAATAAATTTATTAAGAATCCGAAACTTCTGGTTCAAATTTAAAATGCAAAAATTCGTATTCATATTGTTCATCAAGAATCCAAGCAATTAAAGCGAATTTGATGGTACTATTATGTCATGTGCAAAAAGTAAAAAAATAACATCATAAGATCAAATCTGTTCGATCTTTATTTAATTTTTCATAATCTAAAAATAGTCACATTGCTTTAAGTGTATATGTATATGCATAACATTAGCTTCATATATAAAACACAAACTTGTATATTTTGTTATCTTTTGTGTTTAGATCTATGGTATAAGATACACTCTTTCTATACAGTAGACAAGAGACGATTATGTTGCTTCAGGCAACTATAATTTATTTGACATATATAATTGTCCACATTGAGAGTGAAAGACAATAAAATTTAATTAGAATTTAACTAGAATTTCTAGTTTCAGATAAAGCATCACTATAGAACATTTGGTTTTAATAGATAAATATATTAAAATTTATAATTCTAATTAAATTAAAGTATAGAACTTCTGGTTCTAAACAAATTTATAATATAGAACTTCAGGTTCTAATAAAATTAAAAATTTAGAACTTCTAGTTCTAATTAAATTGAGATTATAAAAATTCTGGTTTTATTTGAAAACTAAAACTTTTAGTTTTAATTTTTACTTACAAATTTCAGGTTGCAGATAAGAAAGTTAGAAGGAATATCATATTAAATAAAGTATCAAAACATAAGTTTAATAGAATTGAACTTACTTTTGAAGCAGAAGATTCAAAAATAGCAATTCTCATATAGCAATGTTCATATAATTTTTTTCTTTTTTAAAACAAACACCAAGAACATTGATATCTCACAGAGAGTAAAATATATATATATATATATATATATATTTGTGTGTATATATATATATACACTTTACATATTTTCTGCATAATATATAAATAAGGAAAAGAATAATTTCCTTCTTTCTTTTTTTCATACACAGAACAAACACAAACTTCATATAATTTTTTTTCTTTCTTTTTGTATCAATCAAACCAATAAAATAAATTTTTCGATTCAATCTTTTCTCTTTATATAATTAATCAAATCATACAAACAATATATGGATCTGAAGCTCTTTACATATGTTTTCAAAACAAGATCCATGTTGCATATGTTTAAATAAACAAATAAACCAAAATAGCAAAAAGACAAAAATGAATTAAACTTGAATAAAAATTTATTTTGGATCTAACATAACATCTATTAGCATAACATGACATCTATATGAAACACATTTACTAGCACAGAGTAGATCACATAAATGAAATATCTCATACCAAATTCGTGTTGATAACGTGTTATAAAATATGGCCTAAAAGTAATGAATATAGAATAATAATCAAATAAGAGGAATAAGAAAAAGTAGAACAAAAGAGAAAAAATAATTTTATTGATGTATACTCCAATGGTTACAATATAGGCCCATTTATAGGCAAATTAAAGAATCATTTTCATAATGAAATATCAACAAATAAGGTAATGAATATTATAAAAAAGGAAGTGATTGAAGACCATATATTCATAACAGTTTCCACCTAATTAAAACCTTACCTCATAAGGATTGGGTGTAATTAGCTCATGGGAATCAAGTGTGATTAGCTCTTATTTTCCTTTTCAAAAACCAAAACCATTCTCTCTCTCTCTCTTATCTTTATTTCTATTTTATAAATGATTCAATCTCCCCCCTTCTCTCCCAAATCACAACACTCTCACTTCTCACTTCAAAACCTAAAAGCGATTGTTCTAACACTCGCTTTCTTTTATCTCTCAGTTCGATCACTCATTCTTTCTTTTATTTTTGTATCTCAGTTTGATATCTCTTCCTCTTTCTCTTTTCTACTGCCACTAAATTCAAAAGCATGTTTTTTGGGTTGAGTCAACATAAAAGGCCACCTCACAATCACCTCAACCTGCCTCACTTGAAGGCGGGCATAAGGCAACCTCCAAGCCATCCAAGATTTGAGGTGGTTGCCTCAAGGCACTTGCATTGCTGAGACGGTCAAGGCGCCTCCTCAAATGAAATTTTAAACCTATGGTACTAGTAATATATAGAAATAAGCAAGATCACATAAATTCTTTTGCACGAAATCACAATATCCTAATGAATGTTAAAATAAAAAAAAATATGATGTTCTAAACTTCCAACCCTTGGGAATGGAAAATCCAGAAAAAGTGAAGTCGATAATAGCCCCTCTAAAAGCACCTTGAAGAGGAGGAGCAAGTCTAATGACTTCACGAGCAACATTTCATGAATACTTCATTTTTTTGAATGTCATCTTGTTGGGTTTTGTGCCATAAGAGCTTGTAATAATGTAAACGGTTTTATAAATAATAAAGTATTAATTTTATTCAATTTATATATTTCGCAAAAATTATATATATCATGAGAAGCATCCTTAATTATCGATATAATTTCAAATTAAGTATATAAGTATTATATGTAAGCGGATTTAGTTTGAGATAAGTAATCTAAAGAGTCCGTAGAAAGCAAACAAAGTTGGATACTTTATTTGTGGTAAATCTACAGTTGTGACCCATTTTGTATTCGGTACAATAGTTTATCCGAGACTATTCATGTAGTGACATGAAAATGGAGGCACGTTATATAATAAAGATTATATAAGACTAGACCACGATAAATATAAGTCTCTTATTAATATTCGTTAAACTTAGAGATTTATATTTATCAACCAGATGATCATATATGAATTGATCTTAATCCTGAGTATATTATGGACTCCTGCTTGTTAAGTTATATCCTTTAATTTACATGGATGAGATTGGTGTAGATACCCAGTCAATAACTTCGTACTTTGGGAATATGATTTAGTAAGTAGCTGGAAACATTTTACATAATATTGGAATCCACTTCTTTTTGTAAAAAGTAGAGAAGTAGTTCTATTAAGGGTTGATTTAGGTCTTGAACAATAAGAACGCTCAACTTTCTATTCATATGTAAACGGAAAGACAAATTCATAAGTTGTTATAGATATATTATTCATTAGAGAATCAATAGTACTTAAGGATCCAGATATAATTAGAGGGGTAAAACGAACATTTTGACCTAACTCTAATTATGAACTATTTATAAAGGGTTAAATCATATGTAATGATTAAATTAATGAACACTGAAAAATTCAGATTGTATAAAAACATCTACAGTTTTGAGAGTGCAATATTAGGTTTTTAGTTGAGTGACTCTAAAATTAATAGTAGTGAATTATTTAATTAAAGAGTTTAATTAATAATTTCGATATTATTGAAGTTCAAAACTGTAGGTTCGTCGGGTCCCCTTGATAACTCATTTTACTATAAGAAACTAGTATATATAATATTATAATTGGACCGTCCAATTACAACTGTTACATAAGTAGCAAAATATGTGTTCACTTGGTATTTGAATAATATTGATTATTCAAATTATTTAATAATTAATTAGTTAATTATTAATTATGAATTAATAATTATTTAATTAATTTTATAAGAGGTCTTGAATACGATTCTCAGTTGTGATCGGATACAAATTAATTATGAATTAATTAGATGCCACAAGTTTAATTTCAAAATATAACATGAATTAATCTTGAATTAATTATGTTATATGAGACAAAAGTTTAATTTTAATAAACATAGGGTTTAATATTAATTTTGATAATTAAAATTGTAAATAGTTGTCTATAAATAAAAAAGAAATAGTTTTCTTTTTCTAAGATAAGTTATTTTGGTTTTTGTTGTACATTCTTTGAAATAGAAAGAAAATTTTATTTTCTACAACATAATACAGAGAAAAAGAATCTATCTCTATATTTTTTTTCTCTCTATAATCCAAATCTTAACTCACCTCTTACAAATATTATTTATTCTTTTTAGAAAATACATCAATAGAAAGTGAGAACAATTCTATATAATTGTGTCCACTCACTTGTTTCTTGGTGTAAAGACATATCAAGGAAGACTAGTTGGTGAACAATTTACAGAGATTAATACATAAGGTAACAATCTTATTTTTATTTTTTTTTGTATTATTTTATTTCATTATTTTATGGATCTAAGGTTCTTGAGTTTTCTAAAAAATTTTAAAACTTAGTGTTCCGTAAAATTCTTAATTTTTATAAAAGCAATTGTTGTTTTTTCCCTTCAAATCTCAGATCAGTAACTCTCCTGGCTTTTTCGATTGCACATGCAATTTCCATTTGTTCTACAATTGCAACACAACAATATAAAACATTATTAAAATTGTTTTTATCTTCTCCCGATCCATAACTTTCCCTCCCTTTTCTCTCTTTCATCTTTTCTCCACCCTTTTATTTGATTTATCTTTCGTCCAGGAAGCCGCAATCAGCTCCTTTGACGGAGATGAAAGAATTGAAGAAAGAAAAAAGGTTAGATTGAGCACTTATTCTTCCATTGGGAGTGGTGGTGATGATGGGTTGAAGAGATGAAGTGGAGTCGTGCTTGGATGGAAAAATGATTAGATTGAAGAATAAAATTACTTGTTTGCCCTTTATTTGAAAAATTTAGCCGAACCGTTTTTAGAATCCTTTTGTCTTACACGTTTGGAGAGAAGAAGGAATTACCCTTTAAGACTTCATTGTAGATGTGAGGAAGCTCAGCGAGATATTTGAGAATGAAAGTAATGGCAGCGCTTGCAGTATCATGTCCACATATCAACAACCCAAGAATTTTGTCAGCTATATCCAAACTCAGTCATGTGTTGTCCATTGTCGTCGGTTGCTAGTAACATATGTGACAATATATCTTGAGTTGGAGATGCTTTGTTATACTTAAGGTCAATCTTTCTTTCTTTAATTATACCCAGCAACTCCTTTCTTACTTGATTGGAAGCTCTGATACCTTTGTTCAATGGTGTTCCTAGAAAGTCAATAGGAATCAAAATGACTCCTGAAGGCAAAGCATTAAAATGTTCAGCAAGCGTGGCAACATGTTGGGGGTCTTCGATCTATACTCAAAAACACTTTACAAGCCACCCCGAAAGTGTAATTCTTCGCGAGTGGGGAAACAATGACTCGTTGTTTGTTATAACAACTGGACCGGAAGTGTTTTTGTGCAATAGAATCCATCATGCGTACGTATCTCATCAGGGCCTTAGGTTAGAGAAACTTGGGAAGCATCTTTCTCATCTTTTTGGATTCTTCTTTGGAGGAGGTTTGTGTGGAGGAAGGGAAGATCTTGGCGACAGTATGAGGCCACCAAGCATTAACAAGCTTGTTTTCATTGGAGAACAAGAACTTGTGGGCTGTGGCGCCACAGACGACCACGTAGGTTCTGCCAGGATGGAAGTCTTGAAGACTTGAGAAGAGTACTTGGCCACCCTGTATAATATGAATTTCTCAGGATGACCTTGTCGGCCTGTGTTGAGAAACTGGAGGCTCTCACCGATGTATGGCAAGCCCAAGTTGCCATGTGGAAGATTATTAGTGTTGGAAGATTTGGGCTTGCGGAAAACAAGGTTTGATAGATTGACAGAAATGATGAGAGTGAAGAGAATGAGACCGCACAGGCAGAAGTCCATTTTTTTATGATGAGTGGGAGGAGTTGTTGTTGCAGTAGTTGGTTGATTGTGCAGACGTACATATAGAGGCCAAAAATGAAAGCTTATCTTCCTTTTTATTTACTTATTTACTTTTTTAATAACGAAAATAGGAAGATAAAAGAGAGAAAGCAAATATAAAAGAGATATAAAAAAACAACCAAGTTAAAGTAAATCCAAAATAAGGATTCCCTAAGAATTAAGGTGCACCCTTTCGTTAAATTTTTTTGAAGTGGATTTTTCACAATTGAAGATAATGAAAAGTCAAATCGATATTAATATATGAATAATTAATTTTACAACTATCAAAAGTTTACCTAATTTGAACCATGGTATAAAAAGTCGGCCAAGTAAACCGATTTCTCACTGAAAAATCGGTTCTCGACTGGTCACCGATCTAAGAACCCTTAGATCTGGGGGTTCAATTCGAGTAAGACAAGTACTTGATCGAGTTGGCTAAGTATTCAGGCCAACTCGGTCATGCCCTTTTTTTTTCTTAGTTCTGCTACTTCAAAATAGCGTTGTTTTGGCCACACTAAAACTATACTATTTTGGTATGCAGAGGTGATATAAAACAAAGAGCAAAAGGGGTTATCTTCATTCAGCTTCTCAATTCTTCTCCTTTCTTTAAATACTTCTCAATCTTCTTCCTCTCAACTTTCTTCTTCTCCTGCTAGTCGGTCTGACTCTGTCAATTGTCATTGCCATCATCGTCGCTATTGCCATCATCACCATCACTCTGAGTTTGTTGTTATTTGCTATTTTTATTTTTTGCTTTTAACACATTACTATTATTATTTTGGTTCTCTTGCTTTTGTTTAGTTTTACTGCTCACTTCTCTTGCTTCTCTCACTTGACTTGCTTATTCTCACTTCATTGACAAGATTGACAAGATTGACAAGATGTGTAAGTTCATTTTATTTTATTTTTTATTTTTAGATTTCTATATTTACTTTAATTGGTGTATGAGAGAAATTTTGTTAATTGAAATTAAGGATGAAGCAGTTTTTAATGTGTTGTTGCACTACAAGAAAATAACGTATTAATACCGGATTATCCATACCAGGCATAGGCCCGGTATGGATAACATAAAATTGACTTATCTATACCGGGCATTTAAAGGCCCGGTATGGATAATCTAAGGTCTATTATTTAAAAAATAAAAAGTCACTTATCTATACCGAACACCGATGGTCCGGTATGAATAATATAAATTTTATTTTTTAAAAAATTTAAAATTGATTATCCATACCGAGCAATAATGGACAGGCATGGATAGTCATATATTTTTAATTTTTAAAATAATTTTTATAATATTCATACCGGCGAGGTAAATAAAAAAATAAAAATGGATTATCCATACCGGGCACCCTTCCTGCCCGGTATGGATAGTTAATGTTAAAAAATAAAAAAATAAAAAAATATGATTATCCATACCGCGCGGGTGGCCTGTCCGGTATAGATAATCTGGGCTCTGGGCTTGGTATTACCCGAGCCTTCCCCCCATTTTCAACATTGTCTTTCTCTCTCTATCCCTTTTTCTCACAACTACTCTCTCTAAAAACCCTAGCCGCCCCACCCAGTAGCCTCGTCGCTCCTATTGCCGACCGACATCGTCGCCGATCGCCTCCATTTTTTGACCGTCGCCGGTGAGTTCTCTCTTCTTCTTCTTCTTTTTCTTCTTTTCTTTTTGGTCTCATTCTTCTCTTTTTCCTCTTCTTCTTCCGTCCACTGGATTGCCAGATTATCGTCAGATCGTCGGCATGGTAGTCGACGACGATGAGGGAGAAGATGTGAGCACCAAGTTCGTCGACGTCGATGCCGTCGTCATACGGATGCGGGCCCTGCTTCTCGAGATGAGATGGAAAATCGAAGGCTTCAGAGGCAGCGTCGAAACGTCACTTGTGGCGTTGCAGAGTGGGTTGAAGCAAAGATCGGAGGCCGCTGCCGCCAGAGAGGTCCTCGAACTGTTGCTTGACACGCTTCACATCGTGTCCAAGGTAATGACCAAGTATTGTTTTTCACTTGTTGGAGGACTCAGATCTGAGAATTTATATTTTGTATTATGAATTCAATTATGTGAATTGGTTTTGGATCTGCATATTGTGTGAGTTGTTATGTTTGGACAATTGTGAGGTTTGGTTAGTGGGCTTGTCTAGAAAAAGAAAACCTGAGGTTCCATTTCAAATTTTTATGTTTGTGAGAAGGGACATTCTGAAGACTTGAAAGCAATGTACAAACTCAGAGATGCATTGCTTATCAGTATAAACGGCATTGCTGCTGGGATGAGGAACATTTAATGTTTTACATAAATTGGACCCAGACATTGATGTTGGCGCACGTGAAATGGCAGTTGCAACAAGGGAGAGTTCCCGACGACTTCAAGTAAACACTAAATTGCAATCACACTTGCAAAGTTTAGTAAGTTCATTATAGATGGAAATATCACATTATCTTAGCAAATGGAGGTGAGAATTATTTTTCCTTTTAACTGTGTGAAGGGGTGTATCTTCTTGGTAGGCAACTTAATAACGCAACATTTTTTTACTTTTACAGGCCTTGTCTTCAGAGGATAGGAAAAAGATTTTGCTGGACATCGCTGATGCCTTGGTAGCTAATGAAGAATTGATCAAAGTTGAAAATCAAGCTGATGTAGCAGCTGCAGAACAGGATGGATATGAGAAACCCTTGATAGCTCGGCTGGCTTTGAAGTCTGGGAAGGCAAGATTTGTTTTGACCTTTCTCTTTTCTTATTTTTGCAGCTTATCCTTTTTATACGTCTACTATGCTTTAGTTACTTCAAACTAATATATCCTTATTTGTATGATGTTATAATCTGAAATGCTTGAACTTGGTTCTCAAAGTGTTCATAAATTTTGTATTACAGATTTCAAGCCTTGCAAACAATATTGGCATGCTTGCAAACATGGAAGACCCAATTGGTAATGTCCTGAAGAGAACCCAGGTAAAGAAAGTCTTTCAAGTAAATAAATTCCAAGCCTTCAGTATGAGAACAAAATGCCAAAAGATGGAGAAAGTTGGAATTTGTTACTTTGCATCAGCTCGCAGATGGACTCGTCTTAGAGAAAACTTCATCTCCTTTGGGTGTTCTCCTAATTGTTTTTGGTTAAATGAAATTGGCAAGTCTTCTGAATAAACCCAGATGTTAAATTTTACATTTATTTAATGTTTTCGGTTTGTGAAATGTTTTAACATTTTACAATATACTTTAATTTTTGTTATGTAATTTAAATGTTGTTTATATATTAAATTATATAAATTTTTATCATTTCTATACTATCTTTGTTTTATTGTAATAAAAAAAATTATATATTCTATAATTTAATTTTTTTTTAAAAAAAATTACCAATATCCATACCGGGCGGATGCTCGGTATGGATAGCCCGGTATGGATACTTCCAGTATCCATACCGGGTGCAACCACACCGGGTGGGCCGCCCGATATGGATAGTCAACCATACCGGTCATATGGTTTGCTCATTTTGTTGTAGTGTTGGTTTTGTGGTTTTTGGAATGCAAAAACACTAATCTTTGACCATGACCAAGCACTCGCTAAATAATTGAATACTTGCTTCTCGTTGTCTCACTGATCGAGTAGAGAGTTTAGAACACTGATTTGAATAATAAATTTGAGTAAATTTTTTAGTAGTATAATTAATATACCCTTAAGAGTAATATTAGACTTCCTATATTTTTTTTTCCAAATTCATACCCAAATCATTTAGACAAAAAATTTGAAAAGTTTAGCATTACGCTATTTTTAATTATATATAACGACACCCATATTTATATTTATAACATCCATGAATTTTGCGTAGAAGTTATCCAAAATCAATGTATCACCTTCAAAAAAAGAACTTTATGATATAAAAAATTTTATTATATGCAATACGAGTAGGCATATGCATGTTTGGTTTGGCTCCTATTGGAACCCAACTGAACCGATCATTGTTCGATTCTCAACATGGAGAACCGAACAAGATCATTTTAGAGGGAAGAACCGACCAAAATCGAACACTTTCGGTTTGGGTCAGTTCTTCTGTATTGGGCTCTATTATTATTTGTTTTATGGGTGTAACCAAGAAAAAAAAAACATGTGGGTACAATAGAAAAAACATATTGGTTCCTCACAATACCAGACTTCACCAAATTAAACAAGTTCCCTGAAATCAAATCAGGAAAAAAAAAATACACCTAATTCAAGTCTGCAACAATCAAACATACTAGATTCTGAGCCTTCAACAATCTATAAACTTCATCAATTCCTCACCACACCAGACTTCAAAAATCAATAATCAACAAAGGGGCACCAGTGACAATGATGTGAGATAGAGGAGAGGGGATGATGGTGGCGATGATGGTGTGAAGTGAACCATTGAAGAAGGAAAGGGGCGACGCCGATGATGTGAGATAGTGAAAGAGATGAGAGGCAACGTATAGGCGATGGTGATCAAGACAAGTCACCAGTTTGGTTCACGGTGACGAGTACATGCAAAAATGGGTAAGAGATAGAGAAAATGGGTGAGGGATGAAAACAATGGATGGCTGCTAGGCGGAAGAAGGAAATGTGATGTAAGTTTTGAAGGGAAAAATCGATTTTAGATTAATGTAGAAAAATAGATTTTAAAAATTTTTTCGAACAAAAACATGTTGATCGAGGCAAGTAATAGCAATTCAATAAGTAAATTAATAAAATCGAATATTACATTGCATGAAGATTGATTGATTCTTTTTTATTTATAGATTATTTAACACTTGATCTTTCTTACTATAACTCTTCATCATAAAATCGTATATGGGCACAACTTTGAAAAATTACGATCATTTTTTTTCTTCAAAAGAATACCTGCAACAAAATAAAACAATGAAGGCAATAACCAAGAGAGTGTGTAACCAACTCTCTTCTTGCGAGATGGTATTCAACCAATCCTAAACTTTCTAAGTTTTGATTTTTTCTTTTATATGTTGATCAATTAGGGTAAGGAAAAATTCATTCCAGTCAAGCCTTGATTCTCAATATAAAACACCTTTTATATTGATCAATTTTATGTTTTTTAATTTAATGAGGAAACAATTTTCCTCATTAAATAGAATATTAAATTTAAAGTTTTCTAATTCAATGACAGAACAACTTACATCATTGATTAGAAATTCAATATGAAATTTTCTAATTCAATGAATAAACAATTTTCTTTATTAATTAGAATATTAATTTGAAATTTTCTAATTCAAGGAAAAAACCATTTACATCATTAATTAGAATATTAATTTGAAGTTTGCTAATTCAATGAAGAAACAAATTACATCATTAATTAGAATACTAATTTGACTTTGAATTCTTAAATCTCATGGCTATGTAAATAAATTAATTACTTTAGTAACCACATTGATTTGAGCCCATAACCTATTTAGATATATAATTAAATAATTCATAATTATTAATTCAAATATTCAATAATATTTTAATCATGTGAACGTATTTATGCTACACATGTAACATATAATTGAACACTCTAATTAATTATTCTATTTTTTTTTTTTTTTTTTGATAGTGAATGTTTACTAGTAAGAGAACTAAATGGACCTATACTTATGAGCTCCAATAATATCAAAATTATTAATTAAATTTTTTAATTAAATAATTCATTATATTTACCTTAGAGTTATTCCACCAAAAACTTTAAAGTTACTCCACTAAAGACCTTAGGTTTTACTCTTAAAATTGTAGATGTTTTACATAATCAATGTCCATTGATCTAATCATTTCATATGGTTCGATCCTCTACAAATAATTTATAATTAGAGTTAGGTCATAAAATCTGTTATATCTCTCTAATCATATATTGTTCTATTAAGTATCATTGATTTTCTAATAAACAATATATCCATAGTAACTTATGAATTTTATTTTTATATTTACTTATAAAATAGAAAGTCTAAATCTCTTATTATTCAAAACCCAAACCAACATTTAAGGAGATTACTTATCTATTTCCCACAAAAAGGAGTAGATTTCATTATTACATAAAATGTTTCAGCCACTTATTTGAATTATATATCTAAAGTACGAAGATTATTGACTGTAAATATATAACAGTCTCGCCTATGTAAATAAAAAAATATGACTCAATAGATAAGAGTTTATAATACACTTAGGATTAAGATCAATCCATATATGTTCATTAGGTCGATAAGTATGAATTTCTTCGTTTAAAGGATATTAATAAGAAATTGATCTTTATCGTGCTCCAGTCCTATATAATCTCTATTATATAAGACACCTCTATTTTCATGTTATCACATAAACGATCCCGGATAAGATTATCATATTATATACAAAATAGACCGTAAATGTAGACTTACCATAAATAAAGTACCTAACTTTACTTGTTTTCTACGGATTTTTTAGAATACTAATATCAAACTAAATCATCTTATATATAATATTTATATACTTAATTCGAGACTACATAAATAATCATAAATGTTATATGATATTTGTAGGAAGCAAAATATTTTATAAATACATATAAATCGATATTATTTATTTTAAATATTTACAAATTACAAGCTCTTAGGGCATAAACCCTAATAGGTTTAAAGTTGGAGGTTTGATGTATGGCACTTGAGAAATAACGTATGTGCCCTTAGAGATAGTGTTTCTCTGATCGAGTCAATTTTAGATTCCCAAAATTGAACCGAATCGGTAAACATGATATTTTCTAGGCCTTAGAACTAAACACTTTTATTTTAAACTTGAGAACCGAATAGAATACTAGCGAATTGTGTCAGGTCAAGTCATTTTGGTTAGTTTCATGTTTTTATGCCTAGCCTTAATATGTAGTGAAACTTGAATTATTTTTAGACAATTTATTCATGATAACTTTGATCAAATAACTTTCGTGACATTAACTTAATTGCACACTAAGGATTTATATATATATATATATATATATATATCCTCCCTTTCTCTTCTTTTTATGTGGTTGGAGAGTGATCTGCCTTATATGGTTTCGCTTCTTCTTACTTGCTCATCTAAGGTTCTTTGGAATTAGCGTTCAGCTTGGGATATATGTATTTTTTATTTACAAGATATGGATTTCATGGTGACTCATATTTATCATGAAGGAAATTTGGTTACGGATGCTCTAGCTTTTTGTTCTCCGTTTTTGTTTGTTTCACTTGATGGTGGATGGTTTCGGCTTTTTTATGTTCCTTTCTTTCGGATGATTACTTGATAGGCGTCGTTATCGGTTTAATTAGTTTTGGCTTTAGGGGATGGATAATTTTTTTTTCCTTGTTGGGTTTTTTCTATAGGATTATTCCAGTAAGGTTTTTAATGTAGTCTACTATATCATTTGATTTGTAATGGTTTGATTTCGATCGAATCATTTATTGTTTTTCCCTTCTCATGATCTGGTTTTAATCTTTTAGATATTGTACTTTGTTTTGTTTTGGCGTTTCTATCTTACTTTTCTTTATATGTCTCTTTTGTATTTTTAATAAAAGTTGGTTTTGATCAACAACCTTATATATAATAAAAATAAAAATAAAAATAAAATCTTCCCTTTCTTTCCTTTGTCTTCTTTTTCTTTTTCCTTCTCCTATTCTCTCTCCCTCTTTGCCTTGTCTCTTCATTTTTTCTCTTTCTCTATTTGCCTTCTCATTTCTCTTTCTTCTTGTTCCTCATCCAATTTCTCTCACCTCTTTCTCCATGCTTACCGATGGGCTAGACCTACGACAGCAATCATAGAGTAACAAGATGTGGCCAATAAATGTCGCTCAACCATCAATTGTCAAACACCTTTTTTTTTTTTTTAACTATATGGTTTTTTTTTTTTCATGTAAACTATAGTGGTTATTTGTTATGTGAGTGAACTTTGTTTTGATGTTAATTGATTTAATTATTCTGAAGATGGAGACGGTGATTTTAAGGGGGGAAGAGATGAAAATAGATGGAGATATAAACTTTCTTTTTAAAAAGAAAATTATTGATTTTTTTCTTCTTCAATTATTAATATACATTTATAAATTATTTATTTTTTAATATTTATTTTTTGAATAGATATTATATCATCTTAGAAGTATTTATTTCTTACAATTTTTTTGTTTCTTAAAAAAAAATGATAATTTTCCATTCCAAGTGCATAATAATCTTTTCAATAGTCAAATTGAATTCGAACCAACAAAATTCTAACCAGTTTAATATTTAGGAAAATTTTCATTTTCATTCATATGTTTTGGGAAAATGTTAAATTTTCATTTATATATTGGAAACGTATCAAATCTTCCTTAAAATTTTGAAAAAAAAAAAAAATCAAATTAATCACTCTCATCAATCCATTGCGGGCAACACAGTAAGTAAGGATAATTTTGTCATTTTAAAAAAATGAAGGAAAATAAAAATAAAAAATGTTGAAAAAAAGAGAAAAATAAAAAATTGAAGATCTACAACTTCAACTTAAATCTTCAAGATGAAGGTATGGGTTTCTAATTAACAAAAAATCATAATTTAAAAAAAAATTAAAGAAGAAAAAAAAAATAATTGGCGATGATCTGGTAACACCATTGTAAAACCTAAAACTTTGTCCTGTGAAAATTAATTATTTTCGATGAATAATATTTTCAGATTGAAAGTGTCTGTATGAATAGTAATTTTCGAAAAACGGATCTCACAAACAAAAAATTTTGAAATTAGTATTAGAGTTTAAAAAAAAAACTGAAACAGATCGAAAACGAATCCATTTAGATGGATTATAAGTGATCCAAAGATTATCGAACAAAAATACTCTTTCCGATTTTAGTACAGTTATAACCTCCGTTTTCGATCCTTGTAAGAAATGTTGTAAACTCTTATTTATGGAATAATAAAATGATTTAAAGTGTCCACGTATGAAATTGAATTTTTGGTATGATTCCCGAACACTTGAAAGTAATTAATAAAATTTTTGGAAAGTTCAAAAGTGATAAACTTGGTTATAATATAACTCCTAAATAGTCTGAAAGCAAATATTAAAATTCTTGAGTAGACCAGAGATGGTTTCGAATGTAAAATTTAATTCTAGTATAATTTTCGAATAAAATGGAAAAGATTAATAGAATTTTCGGATAGTTCAAATTTGTTCCACTAGAATTCCCAGATAATTTGGATGAGTAATCGAACTTTAGTAAAAATTTTCAGATATGTAAATTTTGAATTTTAGTATAATTTTCGGATGGATCGAAAATGAATTCGAATACAGAACCGAAATGAGAAAATGCTTGATAAGCAATGAGTGAAATAAGTGCATGTATGCCACGTGTAATGCATGCATGAAGGAAACAAGACAAGTGGCAAGCATGCAAGGTGATTCATGGACAAGTGTCAAGAAATCATTAAGCATATATATAATGAATTGAAAGAAGAAAAGCATGAAGCAAATTTCATTCGATCACCAAGACATAAGAAAGAGCAAAAATTGTGAGATAGGCAAGAGGAGTAATTCGGCCATTTGGGAAAAGAAAATTTAGAGAAGGAGAGAGCAAAACCCGAAAGGAAGGAGACCATGGCAGCAAGCTTTCTTTGAGATTTTGAGAGCATTTTCAAATGTTTTTCAAGTCTATCAAGCTTGCATGCAAGTCTAGGAACAGAGTCACTCATCCTAAGTTGGTTTCAAAAGGTAAGTTTTAGTTTTCATGATTTTATTTGTGTAAATGGTTGGATTGTTGTGAGATTATGTGTGGGCTTGACTATTTAAGGTCTTAAAGTGATGAATGATGACTCACATGTGGACTTAATGCAAGAATTGATGAAAATTTTGGTGTTAGGTGCTTGTATATGTTCGACGAAAAAGGAAGCATATGGGCAGTAGCTTTGCATGTGGGTTTTGAAGTGTTTTTGAGTTAATTTTCAATAGATACGTTAAATTTCCATGGTTATTTCTTGAGGAAATATTTGGGTTTAGATATAGATGGATTATGAAGATAATATGTTTGGGATTTAGGATCTGAAATCTCATTAATATAAAAGTTCATTTACATGAGAATTTGATGTAAAAGTTGATGAAATATTGATGTTTAAAGTTTGATAGTCTTCGGCCATGGAGTAGATTTTGTGTTTCAAATTATTTTTGGTTGTGTTGTCATGATAGTGATGTAATTTTAATGTGTAAGTGTTGATATGAAGAAAAATTGATGTTTGATGGTATGTTATATTCGGCCAAAGCAAGGTTTCAATAGGTTATTTTGAGTTTGAATTATTTGATTGATTTTCATGCATTGGATATATTAGAAATGTGAAACTTGGTGTTGAAATGAGAAACAAAAACCATGATATAATTTTATGCTAGGTTCAGCCATAAGGAGTATAGAGTGATGGATGGTTATTTTTGAATGAATTGTATGATTTTATAAGTTATTTAGATGATAAAATTGACTTAAAATTAAAAGGAATTGCATTGGATGTTAAATGGTCATTTCATGAATAAACTTTACGCAATTGCAAAAATGTGATGATTTATGGTTTTGATTAGAATTTTCACCATATTAAGTATGTTTAAGTGTATTTACAATGAGAATAATTGAATAAGAGGGATGGTGCAAAAATTGGTTTAAATTCGGCTAAAGTAACTAAAATGACTTTAAAATTTTGATCGATGTGTTAGTATAAAATTTAAATCGAAATGATTTGCGTGTGTTAATGTTAAGAAATTCGAACTGATGTTGTGTGCGAATAATCAAAGTTATGACGACTTGAAAAAAAATAATTCGATGTGCTTGCGTAGTTAAAAGTTTATATATTAGTACGTGCGTTAATTCTAGACGTAAATTTGTTCACATTAAAAATGTAGGTAAATCAGCGAGCAGAAGGAAAGTGTAAAAAGAGTGGTTATATTATATTAGAGAGCAAGTTGTGAATGTAAATTATTTTATGAAATGATTATGTATTTTTAGTATGTTTTAATGTAAATGTGGAATCTTATAAAGTTTTTATGCATTTTTATCCATTAAATATATATAAATGTGATATTATATTTATATCCGAATTATTATACTTATTCGAATAAGTTTTCTAGTATGTTATTATTTTCATTATAATGCATGTTTAGTTCGTAAAGTTATATTATAAATGTATTTGCTGTTGAAGCAAAGCAAAATAGAAAGTTTAAATGGAATACATGTATAGAAAATAAGTGCGAAAGTTATTTCGAAATATTTAGGCTTTTACCTTAGAAAAGAAGTATATCAATTATAAACCGTATATTAGAAAATAAAATGTTTACGAGCTATATTAATACGTCTTTAAGCCTAGTTAAAGATAAAGTTTTAAGCATATTGAAATTATTTTAATTACCTTTGGTTTACCCTAATATTAGCTAGAGTCTAGAATCTCTTGAGGGTTATGGCTTAAGAAAGGGGCCCAAAGCGGATGGCTCAGCTAAGTTGTGACACCACCCTAAAATCCCTTGAGGATTGAGGTCCAAGAAATGGGGTTAGCCACATTCTGCTATTGTGATGCCACCTTAGAATCCCTTGAGGACCGAGGTTCAAAAAAAGAGGTGAGTCACATTCCGTTGTTATGATGCCACCCTAGAATCCCTTAAGGATCGAGGTCCAAGAAAAGGGATGAGCCGCAATCCATAGTGGTGATGCCATCTTAGAATCCCTTGAAGGCTGAGGCTTAAGAAATGAGATGAGTCACATTCCGTCCTACCATGAATAAGTTTCCTTAGGTTATTTCATAAAAGAAGTTATAGAAAGAAAGTATATTACTAGGCGTAACATTTAGAAAGCGAAAAAGTTTTACAACTCATGAAAATGTTATTAAATTTACTAGCAAAAATATTTATATTGGCATATTAGATTTACAATTCTTGCCAATTCGAAATAAATCATTAGATTTCTAAACTATTTTGAAAGTATATTGTACAAGCAAATATCTTAGTTTCATAAAAGTTTCTCACTCACTGAGTTATAAGACTCACCACTTTTTTTTTTTTTTTGATAAATCCTCCCCAAGTGCAGGTACAAGCCATCAAGCAGAAAGAGCTCCGTTGGACGTACAAACTGACTGAAAACGCGACACTACTACATTAGCCTCTATTTTGGAAATATCATGTATATGCATATCTTTTAAGATTTTATACACATTTTGTAAATATTATACTGGAAGCTATTCATATAATTAAAACTTGTTTTATATTTTAAAGTTATGTGTGCATAATTCTTCAAGTGATATTTGATGATTTTAGATCGTCTTTTGAATTAGAACAATGTTTGTATTTGATCGTGAATTGAAAGAGGATCTGAGGTCTAAAAGTTGAGAATGTGTGATTTTTAGAAATGTATAGGTGTTTACAATGGTTTCATAGGATGAAATTTTTAGAAAACCAGTCATTATGCTGCTGAATTTTTATTAAAACCTGATTTGTTAACGTCCATAAAAAATAAAAAGTTCCTGCTCATTTTCATTAGAAAATATATTATAAGAGTTTTAAAAAGTTTTTCAGTATAAAGAAAAACGCTTAGCTTCATGGAAATTTTTCAGTTGGAAAGATTTCGACTGGAAGGTTACCGTGGAGTTGCCAGACGGACTGTTTAGTGCATAAGGAAGAGGGGTCTGTCAACCATATTGTTGCCAACCTAGTTGGTTATTGAACTAGATTGTTGTTGATCTGATAATTAGATCGACGACGATCTAGTCCTACCATGAACCCAGACAAACAAACATCTTTGACCCTAAATCTAGGTTCCATTGAACCCAGGTTTGAACATGAACCCACAATCTTCATTCATCTCCATTCAACCAACATGAACCTGGACAAATCAACATTATCACGCATCTCCGTACTACCAACCCATCTCAAACCCACAAACTGAAAATTCTACTAAGAGAGATCTAAAAACCAAAATAAACTCTCTCTAAGTGTTGCCAACTCTTCACACACACACACACACACACACATGGAAATCCACCTCTCTCTCTCTCTCTCTCTTTCTCAGCTACGTAGAAGATGAAGAGATAACAACCCAATCCAAAAACCAAGCATTAAACAGCAAACAAAAGAAAACAAGAAATTAAAGAAAGGGAGAAGAAACCACCGCTCTGCCACAACTGCAACCACCCATTACAACGTAATTGTAACCATCCACCGCAACACGGCAACCATGATGTAGAGGTGGCTCTCCATCTTGACCAAAACCGCTCAACGGAGATGGATTCTCCATCTCCATCACAACCCTACCCTACTAAATCGCCCAAACGATCTAGAACCATACCAGATTGTTTGAACAATCTGATCAAATCATTTAGA
Organism: Dimocarpus longan; assembly: GCA_022984855.1. NCBI lineage: Eukaryota > Viridiplantae > Streptophyta > Magnoliopsida > Sapindales > Sapindaceae > Dimocarpus > Dimocarpus longan. The sequence continues at coordinate 6,324,608 of CM041026.1, forward strand.
ATGATCTGGAGCCAGCCGTATCATTATTAAACTTCTTTCTTGTTTTTTTTTTTTCTTTCTTTCTATTGACTTGGTTTTTTTAATTTTAATTTATTTTTAGTGTTAAGTTAGATCTTCACCCTCCATCTCAACTTGATGGATGGTGGAGATCTAACGTTATCTTTTTCTTTTAATTAACTTACAAAGAAGTTAAAATTGTAATGTTTTAATTTTAATGCGGTCAAATGGTCATTTTACGTATTATAACTAAAGTGAGGCACAAATTGGTCTTTCTTATATTTCTCTTTGGCTTGACATCAATTGACTAACAAGAAATACTAATTTGATACATTTTCAAAATTTTAATGAAGATTTAATATGTTTTTAAAATATAGTTAAACATTCGATGCTTTCCCAAAGCATAAAGATGTAAATAAGATTTACCCTGAATTTTATTAGACCTCATTTGAGACGCTGAATTGAATTAAATTATTTTAATAGAATTAAATTAGATTGAATAAATTAATATTATGATGTATTTAATACTATATAAGATTGGATTAAAACTAGTACCACAAAAAAGTAATTATATATTATATTATTTTTATAAAATATAACTAAAAATATTTTAATATTATTTTAAAAATAAAATCTAACTCTTTAAAATTGATTTTAAAATAATATATATTTTATTATTATTGAAATACATTATTTTGTAACATTTTAATAAAGTATATAAAGATAATATTAAAAATAAATTTAATGGTTTATATAATTATTATAAGAAAGGGAATTAAAAAAATAATAAAAGCATACTATGTTGATTGGATAAATTTAATCCATATAGCAACATAGGGTAAAATGGTTGCATGGTATCGAAGAAATCAAATCTCATGCAACTACCAAACAAGGGATTGGATTGGAATTTATATGATCCCAGTCCAATCCCTGTAACAAACAAAGCATTAGGGAAAATTATTTCTCGGACAAAGACAAAGATCTTCTGTATCATCTCAACTTTATCTGTTAATAATTTGAACAACGTTTTACTTCTAGACTGTTGAACAGACCTACAATGTTGAGAAGCGGATGCAAAAGCTCAGTTTTGTAAGGTTAAAAAAGCACGAATAACTTTTGGGTGGAGTAGACGAGATGATTAAATCAGCAGCAAAATCATTAAAGTATTTGTGATTTCCTTGTCTCTTCACATTACAAGATTGATACTTAAAATTACATTTCAACATGAAAAGTTGTTTCAACTCACTCTGTCAAGAATACACTCACATCAAGAAGTGGCGGTCTGGCACCTAGGCCTTTTAGTAATCAGGAATGGAAGTGAAGCGATAACCCCTGGCACCCCTCCATGAATAATATGCTATCCGAGTCTCATAGAAGCCTACACCCATTTGATTAAATATCAAGGTGGTCAGTTCCGTCAGGCTCTTGACGGCATTGAAAGACATCAAGATATGGTTTCAGTATGGATCATAATGCTTATAAAAGTGAAGTACAATGTGAATGATCAAAAGGTATTTGAACATAGAGAAATACCAAACTGTGAGAATACTCATCTTTTGATGAACTCACTCTCATAAAGCCAAAAAATCAATTCCAAATCCTGCTAAAAGCCCCAATTGTGTTGCTTATAATGAATGATATCAATTGTTCATGACTAGACCATGCTTTGTTGTAAGTTTGTAACATATCAGGTTCACCTGTTCCTCTAGAAAGTGGTCCGCACTTTAAAAGGAACTTGACATCTACAAAGGCAAATCTTTTCTATTTTCATATGCAACAACATAATTTCACAATTCCAGAAAGAGAATGACCATAACGGTTCATCCCCTTCAGGACGTGGGGCACTGTCATAAAAGTAGTACCCTGTGATTCTAAGAAAAGTGGGTGCATGTTTTAAGGTGCAATGGCAAAGGAATGGTTCCATTTTGTTTCCATGAGAATCTTTAGCACAAAGTCATATCTATATATATATATATATATGTATATATATACACACCAAACAAACATGGTTCCATCACACTAACTCTTGAATATGATAAGTTGTGTGCAATGCAAACACACTAAGACCAAATGAGAAGGGAAAAGGACTTGTTTCAGATACGTGTGAAATACAAACAACAATGTCGCTCTCATGCAAATCCTATAACTTAATCAGCCAAAGAGAGGACAAGCATGCACTTAGAACAAAAGAAAACCTTAACTATTTGAAAAATCAGAGTTGAAATGCATACAATCAAGAAAGGCATATAAAAAGAGTGTTACTAAGTGCACTGGATCTGACATTAATAAGTGTAACGCACTTATCTTCCACAAGCAAATGCACAAATGATGTCTAAAGAGATTTTCAAACTTAAGAACTAAACTAAAAAGGAACAAAAATGTTGAACATATATCTTTTAAAGATTCAATGAATTAACATTTTCCATACTAAAAGCACCCTTATAACGAAATAACCAATGGCCTTAGATTTATTCCATAGGATTTTGTTAATTTACCGGTTAGATAAGATTTCCCATCAATAATAACCATTGAATTGGTAACCACCTTTACAATCAATTCAACGTTTGTTACATATAGGTAACCTTACCTAACCAATAAGGTAACCAAAACTTATTTGGGTTTTACATAACATAACTCTTTCTACCAAAGCTATGCGGCAACCAAAAACCACAACTACTCTATCAATATCAACAACAGACAGCTAAAAAATTCATGCAACACTCACCACAACTTGATCAGCAAGATTCTAAAGAACTACAACTAATATCTATCAAAGACAATCAAATATAATCAATTAAACAGGAAATGCAAAGTAAAACTGCGAAAAGTGAAAAAGGGTATTTAATACCTGGGAGGAAGGTAAGAATTCCAAGGACTAAAAGGCCATAAGCTTGGGACTTGTCTCCTCCCATATGACCGGAAAAGATGAAAATGGAAAGAAAGAGAAGCAAGGATCCAAGGCAAAGCAGAAAGAGGGCAAGGGCAATGGACTTCCAGGGGATCCTATCATAGTCTTTGGGGGAATAATCAAACCTAGGGTCGCTCCTACTCCCATAATCATCATCATCCCTAGGAAGCTGCGTGTAATGGACATTCCGCCTAGACGCCATACCCACTAAACCCTAACTCTCTACTATTCAATCACAAACCCAACAAAAACAATTCGACTTTGAGATTTCTAACCTGGTTTGAGATTTGATCAAGGTAGATAATTATGAGGAGGAGGTTGAAGATTGATTTTGGTTTGATGAACGGTGATTATAGGTGGGTCTCAACTGATGTGATAGTAGAGGTGGTCACACTCACAGCAGAGCGCCGACTGGCTGCTAATTGACCGCGGAAGCGGTCAAAGTGTTGTGCCCCGTTTAAGTGAAGAAATATTTCTGGTTCATTCGACTTAATATAATTGACCTAACCTTCTATTTAATCTTGATTTTTGTACAACTTTTTCAGGTGTATGATTTATGTAAAATTTATAGATTTTTACAGAGTTTAAAAAATTGCTAATGATTTTTACGGATTTTTGTAGAATTCATTTTAAATCTCATAAAACTCTATGACATATGAAAATACATAGATTTTGTTTTCCATGATTTCATTTTTATTTAAAATACCACTTGACGCTAATATAAATAATCAAAATACTTTCTAGAGGCGTATGAAAATCTGAAAATACCTTTGATGATCACAGATTCCATTAGATTAATATTGTTGATCGTTTGACTCAAGAGGCAAAAAGGAAAAAGCTATAAAAATTAATTAAAACAATATTATTTAAAATATAAAAAATAAAATAAATAATATCAAATATAAAATCACCAAAAAAAAATACATACATAAATATATAAGAACCGATTTTTTTTCTCTCAACTCTCTCTCCCCTCTCTTCCTCCTCTCTCTTTATCTCTGGCTGATTCCCTTCTCTCTCTTTCATTATCTCTGGCTAGTGATGATAGCCATGGAGATCAATAGCAGTATAGTAAAGGTAGCGGCAATAGGCCAATGATGTGGTCTTCACCATCGGAGAACCACTTGGTTCTCTTATGAAAAATTAATTAAAACAATATTAATTAAAATATAAAAAATAAAATAAATAATATGAAATATAATATCACAAAAAATAAGATATATATATATATCCTCACATACACACACATATATATGAACAAAAATCATTTTAGTCTTTAAGTTTTGAGAAATGATCAAATTTTTAACTATGTTTGGGAAAAAGAGCATAATGAACTCTAACTTTTTAAAAAAAGTATCAAATTAGTTTCTCTTCGTCAATCAACTAATGGTTAAAGCTAACAAAACATACAAAAAGTCAATTTTACCCCTATCATTAGTTAATATTAAAATTATCATTTTATCCTAATTTATCAACAAATAAAAATCCGAAACGTATTATCATGGTTTCAAAAACCATTATTCGTTAATCGATCGGCGAGGCAATGGTTAACGATTTGTCGATTACTCGATGAGTAATCGGCTATTAATTAATTAGTACTGTTGAAGATGGTCAAACTATGTCAAACTTCTTTAAAATATATATATATATACTTAAAAGGAACGTTAATGTTTTTGTAGTCAAAATTTAAATATTGGTGTAATTTAATTAAATCTTAGGAGTCATATGTAATTTTTCCTAGTATTTATATTTAAACAACTCAACCCTAACACATCTCTATCACTCTTAGCCTATGCCACTCTCTCTCTTCTCTCTCCCTCCTCCACTCTCTCTCTCTTTCTCGCAACTCTCCCTCCTTCACCAACCTCTTTTGCTACCATCTTCTCCTTTATTGCTTCTTCCTCTCCGACCTCCGTTGGATCTCCCTTTCCGGCCTTATCGTCACCACTCCCTTCAAAACGACGGGTCGGGCTTGTATGATGATTATTTTTTGCATTTTTTTTTTCAATCTCCGTGTGATGATGATTTTAGTATGTTGATTCTTCTTCTTCTGTTTTATTTTTTCCAATCTTTGTGGATTTGATGATTTTTTGGTCAAGTTTTTTGTTTTTTTGGGTCCATGGAATTTTAAGTCTATATTTGGGTTGTTACTATGTAGGTCGATTTGCCCGATTTGGATCGGTTATCGGACGAATCGGCCAAAAATAAGGCTTCTTTGATTTCAGCACCGATCTGGGGGTTATTGGACCGGTACGATGTCGATTATCGATTAACTAGCAAAAAATCGGTCAAATCGATTGAGTTTTAAAACACTACGTGTCATACAAAATTTTAAAAAATAATAATAATTTTAAACCAATAAAATATTGATACATCACCACTTCTAAATTAAAAATTTGGATATATAATTAATAACTTGTTTTACATCAATAAAAATTAATTTTTAAATTAAAAAAAATAGTTTTTATTTTTAAATTAATCTCCACCTCTTTTCTAAATTCTTAAGTATTTTAATTTTTTATTTAAGTTTTCATAATTTTAATTTTTTTTAAAAAAAAAAAAAAAAATCTGTTCTTTAATGAAGAACAATCGAATGGAAACCTAGATTTACCAAGACCATCATCAATCTTTCAATCTCCCAAATCATCATCAGTCTCCCAAACCATTATCAAAAACTATCATCAATCATCAGATCAACATCATCAATTATCAATTATCAATTATCAATTCAAAATAAAAAAAAAATGAAAAAAAAAAAATTGAAGAATAGTGACTGTTCCATGAATCTCCATGGCTAACAATGTTACCACCACCACTACTCAATCACCACCAAACATCATGACCATATTCAATCACACAAAACATCACCATCACACTGAATCACTAACACACGAATTACCACTATACTAAATCACCCGAACACACACACTTAATAACCTAAAATCGAACCCAAATGATGATATGGGTTCAATATACTCCGAACCCATATCTTTATTTGGGTTTATACACAAAACCCAAAATGTTATTGTAAAGGAGGAGAAGATCTATGTGATCTCATTGAAAACCAAGAACGAAAAAAGATGCGATGAGAACCGAGAAGATCATATTGGTAATGGCCACCATTGAAGGGGAGAGGCAGATGAAGACGGAGAAAATGGTGGTGAAAGGGGCCATGATCTATGTGGTACTACCAAAAATCGAGAAAAAAAAAAAAAAAAGAGATGTGACGAGAACCTAGAAGTTCATTGTGGTAACGACGACTGTGGATGAGGAGAGGTAAAGGAGGAGGGAGAGAATGGTCGTTAAAATAGGTTGAGAGTAACCGAATGAGATGCAGGTTGTTGAACGAGTTGGACGACTACAAGTGGGTAACCATCGGACAGTGACGGTAGTGGTCGAAGGATGGTAGTTTATCACGGGTGAACGAGGGTGGGTTGTTGAATGTTGTGGGAGGAGGGGGGTATGGTTTGGTTGTTGTTGAAACGAGTTTTCTTTATATTTTTCAATTTTTTTTGAATTTTTTTCTTCATTTATTTTTTTGAAATGAATTCATGATTGGAAATACCAATTTTACCTTATTCATTATGTTATAGTTAAGTTTGACCGCTAATTGACCGATAGAAGGAACTAATTTAACACTATTCCGAAAAGTTAGAGTTCATTTCATCATTCTAGAAAACATAGTTAGAAATTTAACCATTTTCCCAAAAGTTAGGGACTAAAATGATGTTCCCCATATATATATATATATATATATATATGTATAAATATATATATAAAAGAATCAAGTTTTTTTCTCTCAACTCTCTCTCACTCCCCCCTTTTTTCCTCCTCTCTCTCTCTTTGGCCGGTTCCCTTCTCTCTCTCTCTCTCTCTAGCCACTGATGATGGTCGTGGAGATAGACAGCAGCATGATGAAGGTAGCAGCGATGGACTAACAATGTGATTTCCACCATCAGAGACCCACATGGTTCTTTAATGGTGGAGACCACGGTAGAGACTTAGGTCTCCACCATCTGAGACCCACTTAAGTCTCTAATGGTAGAGACTTGGGTCTTTACGGTTGGGTCTCTACCATGGAGACCTATATGGTCTCCACCATTGGAGACAACATGGTCTCCAATGGTGGAGACTATTGGGGTTTTTTTTTTTTTTTTTGTTCTAAGAGGAATTGGTGGTAGTGGTGGTGGATGGACTGGGTGATGATGATTGTGGGATGGTGTTATATTAATTAAGGATGAAAATACTAGTATCATAGAAAATCAATTGACAATTATTGACAACATCGATATTTTTATGACAAACATGGTATGTAACTTTTTTTTTTTTTTAATTACATCTATATGCAATTATTTGCTTAAAGAAAATATGGTGTTATTGTATAGGATTTTGAAAGTCGAAAATCATTAATATTATGGACGCAAAACACTGGAAAGAGGTACGAATTTGTGATAGTAATAAGAAAATCTGATGTGAATGTTAATGGGAGAAGACCAAGGATAAGTTTTGTATGTGAATGAAGTGGTACTTTTAAGAGAAAAAATAAGAAAAGTCAAAAACCAATGCGACTTAAGGCAACCAAAAAAAAAAACAATGTTACTATCATTTTCATTGGATGGACTTAAGTTGGAAAGCAGTGGTGATTGGATGTTAAAAATGATTTGTGATGTGATAATAATCCTATTGCAAACCATCTCGAGAGTCACTCATACGTAGATAGGCTTAGAAAGGAAGAGTTTGAAGTTTTGGTTGATATATCAAAAAGCAATATTGTTAAGCCAAAAGATATATTACTTACATCAAAGGGTAGGGATGTGAATAATGCCACTACAATGACAACAATCTACAATGCACATTGAAAGTTTAAGATTAAAGAACTATATGATTGATCACACATGCAGCAACTTTAAAACAAATTAGATAGCTGTAACTCTATTGAGTGGCATCGGATGATTGAAGATACAAATTGTGTTAGAGATTTATTATGGGCACATTCTTCAGCAATCGAGTTATTAAAAGCTTTTCCTTGTTGCTAATTATAGATTGTACATACAAAACCAACAAATATCGTTTTTCATTGTTAGACTTAGAAATAGAGTCATATCAATAGAGTTGACATATTCAGTTGCTTTTGTGTTTTTAGAAATTGAAAAGGAGGATAAATACACATGGGTCTTAGAGAAATCGAAGACTATTATTATTGATGAAAATATGTTTCCAGGCATGATTGTGACTGATAGGGAAATAGCCTTAATTAGTGCCATTCAAAAGATATTTACTAATGCAACTAATCTTCTTTTTAGATGGCATATTTCAAGAAACATACTAGCTCACTGCAGAAAGCAAAGAGTTTTTTTGTTTTTTTTCTTTCTTTTTTTTTTAAAAAAAAAAAAAAAAGGTAATGTGTTCTTTACTCTGGTTATAATATTATACAGGTGAACTTCATTTACTTAACATTATTGGACATGAACGGGGGATGTGGGAGAATGGAAAGAAGTGAATCTCAATCCCACTCTAATTCCCACACACCACACATTGCGTAAGAGTAAAGTTTACTTTTGGTGTAAAACGTCAAACCTCTAAAAGGATTTTTTTTTTTTTTTGAAAGAAGTAGAGTATTCTTTACTCTGGTTATAATATTATACGGTTGACTTTCATTCACTTAACATTGTTGGATGTGGTTAATCTTCATGAAAATTAAGGAATTATTCTTTAAAACGTGCCCTACATATAATCTAATTAATATTCCAGTATTATGTGACAAATAACTATCAATATCATATGGGCATCCATCCAAACTTAGGTAGTTAGTGCATTTTCAGATGTGTATGTATGGTGTTACGAGAATTATTTATCATTGATATCAAATTACTTTCTCTCTCTTGGTATAGTACACTCATAACTCAAATACCCCCTTCATTTTTATATACAGGTTCGATTAGTTTTCTCCCGTTATTGCAAGAGTTAAATATATTTCGGTGTTATGAGAGTAGATTTCCATACTTAACGATTGGTGTCATATTACTTTATAATTAATTAAAGAGATATTTGTAAATCATTCCCTGACCTTTGACCTAATTACAGGCGCACATGAGTTTTAACCATAATTATAGAAACCGCACCCCATGTTTTATAAGTGTTGCCACCACACCCTTATCGTTAGTTGACTAACAGTTGACCGTAACAAATGAGAGGTAATTTGGTCCTTTGTTATTGTAATAAGCAGAGAAATAATTAAACTATTAAAATAAAATAAACTAAATTCAAAAAATAAATTTGAAAAATAATAGATCTTCATCATCCATCACTAAGATGAACAATGGTAATGAAGTCCTAAAAATATAAAAGTAATTAATATTAACAATTAATATCTAACAAAAAAAAAAAAAAGATAGAGTTTGGAGACCTTTGATCTTTGTCGAAGGAGACCCCATAATAGGTCTTCTTCTCCTTCTTAGGAGACCCATTTTGTATCTTATGAGACCTAAAACTAGGTCTATAATCGATGAAAACCCTCATTCGACAAAGACCAAACTGATAATCCATCAAATCTCTGATGGATTTTTTTGTTTTATTTTGTGTTGTTGTTTTGTTTTCGTCATTATGTTTATTTATTTATTTGATAAAGTGATGTATAATATTGAAATGATGAAAAATGAGGATGAAAATGATGAAATTTTGATGAAATGCGGAGATGGAGATTTGATGAAGAATGATGGATGAAGATGAAAAGGTTGTAAATTATTGATTTTTTTTTTTATTGTTTATTTTTAATTATTATCTTTTTTTCAAGTTTTATTTTATTTTTCATATTTTATCATTAATTAGGGGTATTTCAATCTTTTATATGTTTGACTAATGGTCAATGGACCAGGTAAGAGGGTATGATTGTAACACTTATGAAACCTAGTATAAAGTTTCTATAATTATAGCCAAAACTCACATGCAACTATAATTAGGTCATAGATCAGAAGTGTTTTTGCAATTATCTCTTAAGTTAAAAACAGAAATAAAAAAAAAAAACAGAAAACAAAATCTGATTATATTAAATTATTAATCCCGTGTGTGGCTAGATAAATGTTGATGATGTAGTGCGTCCGATGCACCGAGACTTTTTGGTGATTGCTATAACGCAAAGTTGGACTCTTTTGTTGGTGTTAGAATATTTATATGGCCTATGCAATCGTACCCAATTTTAAGTTCCACAAAATAATTACTTGTCTAGTGTTAATTGTTGACTTGTGAAAAATATCGTCCACCACCATAATTTAATCCTCTCTTGGTGCTTCTCACGTAATAATCCACAAATTTAGCAACTTATTCTTGGTGGCATTAGACTGTATGTAGCCATAAACAATAGTAAAAAGTAGGTTATGCTATAATGTTGTGTCAATAGCGATATAATTGCATTAGAATTGTAGATTTTAATACCGGTAATGAGATTTGACATGTTATAATTACATTCAACACTAAAATTGTGAATTACAATATTATGTGTGATATTTTAAATGTTGGAATTTACATCTTATAATATTTATATTAAAGTTTTTTCATTCTACTCTAATTGTCAACTAGTTTTTGAGTTTCACTATATAAATTTACTAAATATACAAAAGGATTTCTCCTCATATCACGTAAGTAGATTTTCACGTCATATATGTAATATTTAATTTGTTTAGTTCCAACAAATTCCCAAACATATTGGTGTTAGATTTCAAAAAAACAATAAAAGAAAAAAATAAATAAAAGGAAGTCATTGCAGACTTTGCTTTCGTTCATAGTTAGATCATATCTCAAGTTATTATTGAATGGGCTTTCTTAAGTGTAACTCACGAAACTCACATACGGTTATAAATTAACAAAATTAAGTTCAACTACATAAATGACGTGTACACTAAACAAACAAACAAGCAACTTGTGAACAAAACGTAAAATTGATGGATTTACATGTATTTTATGAAACTTTTACATGTTTTTTGTGAACAATATAGACGTTTGTACATGATACTTTTTACTTATGATTTGGACCCGATACAAAGTGACTTTTTCATGATATACCCTTTACATATACGGCAAAGCAAGATAGATTAGGATAATCTAGACCATAAATGCAATTGTAAGAGATGATGGAACAGAAGTAGACTTCTATCTTGGTAGTTATGTGTTGGTGTCTAGTGGTTGGATAGAGATGTGAAAAAAAAGTGCCTAACCCATCAAAGATTACTTTAAAACTCAACAAGGTAAAAAAAACAATAGCAATCTCTCTCTCCCTCTCTGTCTCCTGCAAAATTTATCCATCAAAAGTGGATCAAACTCAATCTGTTGTTATGGAGGGCACAGGAAGAATATTGAGAAAATCAATCCACACCTTCCTGAAACATTTTCAGTGCTTCTCCACAACCCCAGCTCTGCTTCTGCTTCCTTTCTCTGCTTCTGTTCTTCTCACAGAAGAAGCACTTTTGACCACCCCATCTTATTCTTCAGTACTTGTTTTCGATTCTCTTTCACGGTCCATATCAGAAACACTTGTGGATGTGAATCTGACAGAGACCATGTTTGTGTACCTTCTGAGTCTTCCTTTTACACTATCTACTGTTCTGATGGCAAAAGCTTGTATAATTCAAGCTCTAAATCACCGTAAACCATCACTTTTTAGGTCTCTCCTCTTGACTCAACTATCCAGTTTGGTCCTCATCACTATCATCAACGTGGTTTGCTTCTTTGTTTTCATCTTTGGCTTGGATTTTATGAGATCATCATCTTTGTTTCTGTTTCTAGCTAGAGTTGTTGTATGTGCTTTTTGGGGCAATATGCTTTTGATTAGCAACTTGGCCTTGGTGGTGGCTGGAATGGAGGACTGCAAAGGGTTTGCAGCAATTTACAAGGCTTGTCTGCTAAGAAAGGGCAAACATTCAATGGCTCTATTGTTAACTCTTGCTACTAATTTGTGTGTTGCTGCCATTGAGGGCTTGTTCCGGTTTCGGATTTTACAGGTCTGTCATTCTCTTCGAGGGTTTAGCGTTTCTATTGCTTTGGAGGGCATGTTGATTGCTTATCTATATTCCCTCCTTGTTGTCCTTGACACAATTGCTTGTTGCTTGTTTTACAAGAATTGTCAATCAAGTTTAATGACAAGTCTATCTGATCTATGTTATTATGATATTGAGAATGTCCAAGAAAAACCTGAGAGCCTGGTAGTGCTTCAATGAATTGGTTTTTGAAGATATTAAAAAACCATCTTTCAATTGTACAAACAACTGAGTTATGCAGAAGCACTCGTAGCAGCAGAACATGACACAAAAACCAGGTGGTTAAAATCTAATTTTTAAAGTTTCAAATATGATATTAAATTTAGCTAGATCAAATAGAAGCCATTATTATAAACAGCTTTTGTAGAGGACTTAAATTAGTTCTACCATTAATTCAAAGACTATTGTTGGCAATGACACAAAGTTGTGTCTTAAACATGCAACAAGCAGCATGTATCATGTAAGATGTACATATAAACGTAATATAGAAGGGTTGTTTTTTTTTTTTTTTTTTTCTGAAATAAGAAGGGTTGTTTTTTATAATATGTGAAGTGAATTGAAACTGTGGAATTGTTTGATGAATGACTTAGACAAGCAAGGATTTGATCAATATCAGCATGTCGGCTTCTATTTTGTGCAAATTAAGATGTATGTTGCTGTTCTTGTCATTAATTAATGGGAAGCTAAAAGAATTTTGAATGTGTTTTGTATTGATGATCCTGTTCTAGCACTGGCAGAGGGCTAGTCACCTTCATTGAACTTCAATTCAACATTACTTGTGATTGCACTCTTTCAGTGGGTTGCCTTGGATGTGTATAAGCAATAAATTTCTTACTTTGAACTGAACGTGGATTTAATTAAATGAGTTCGTAGAGAGGTGTACATCCAAAATTTCACACCGAAACGGGTTTGGGTTCTTGTACAGGTGTAACAAAAAATCGGCCCATGCACCCGTGAACCGCACAATATTAATTTTTTTTAATAATAAAATATTAAATAATATTTATATTGTTAATTTTATGAAAGTTCTTATATTTGTTTGATATATATATTGTTTAGAGTTCAAATTTATTAAGTAATTGGCCAATGCTTTGGCATATTTTGTGTTGTCTTTTGATTTATGAGATTTATGCAATTATATATTTTATTATGAATTAATTATGTTAGATGTTAGAACTTTATTTTTAGGTCGGAATATTAAATTTAATTCTATTCTATGGTTGATTTTATTGTAAGGATGTGAAAATTATATCATTTGTGCTTTATATATGTTTGAGAAAAAAATTTGTATGAATTTTTTTTCTTTTTGAAACGTTGTGGATTTGCGAGTGGGATTCGGGTTCACGCGCACCCGTATCCACAAAGTTTTCATGGGTGTAGGTGTAATGCGGGTTTCGACAAATCCACCCCGAACCCAACCTGCTGTTATTCCCAAGAAGAGCTTCTTTGTTATTCAAGAATTATTAGTGAGTGGCTTGTTGGGCTCACTTAGTTGTTAGAGATGATGGAATATCAATGGTGGCCCCAACTTGTGCTGTGAAGTCGGCTTAGTCCTTGCTATATCATGATCTCGCTTTTAGGCCCATTTTTGGAACTTGGGCTACATAGTCCTTTTGGTTTGTAAATGTTAATCAGCGGCCCAAATTTTAATTTTGATGTTGTATCATTAATTGGAATATGGTGCTGTTGGGTTGAATTGCATTGAATTGTTGTACTTTTGTTGGGAGATTGATATTAACTATTCAAGAACGGAGTTTGACTATCTTATTAATTGGTTAAGGTTATTTATCAATAACAACTCTTGGATTTATTATAAAGGTGAGTTATCCAATGATTGTTATTAATAAATAGCTTTACCCATCCAGTATGGTAGCAAAACCGAAAGAAAAATTAAAAAAACCTATATGCTATTATGCTTTGTAGTAGCAATATGATCCTTCAAGAGAGTTCATGAGATAAAAGATGAATGAACCAGCCCAGTACTTATGAAAATAGTTTCTTCTGTCAGGATCATGTTAGGTTGAGCTTTTACTTTCCTGGAAGGTACACTGGTCAAGTTCTCACTTCTCAGTAATCATATGCTTTTAACTAGAATTAAATATACTTCCCATCAAACTCTTGGTCTTGGATTATCATTTAAGTTTCTCTTTTTGCCTGGAAACTATCAAAGTACCAACGTTAATGAGTCAAGATATAATAATCTAAACAAATAATGATAACAATTTATAAAAACAAATAATAATTTGTTTCTCTAACGTCCCTTCTATTTAACCTCAAGATTAAGTTTTGATAATAAAGTGATCACATAAGATGTAAACTAAAACGATCCTCTCCCATGTGCCAATGCCATACATTTTTAGAACACCGAAGTTAATTAGCCAAAAAAAAATGCAATCACATTGAACCTGGAAGTACTTTTTTGGAAGCATCAATTTAAATCTTCCTCAAAAGGGCATCTCTCTGCTGTTTCAATTCACTTTTAATGATGTCTCAACAAATTCAAAAAGTACCAAATCAAACAAAACCCTATGCATGTTAAAAAATTAGAGAAAACATGTACAGGCTGATTCTAATAATTCTGTTCTGCATTATTAATGGATTTCCAGTTACTTATAGTTCCAATGTCTATATATATTAAACAAACTAAACCTTATAAAAAAAAGTGGCTAATAATTTCACTGCATGCTCATGCACGTGTATGCTCGTGTAACCATTTTGAGCAAGTTGTCTACTAGTTAAGAACTAGTTTGGATTTGACATCGTTAAGAAAAATTTGTCCTGATATATTTGAGTGAGTTGAATCTTTTCTCTTAACTAACAATGATTTTAATTAAGAGATGACTCATTTTCTTTATATGTTTTGGCTATTGTTACAACAAGATTATCAAAATTAATTTTTATATAATTTGTTTTTTCAGGTTTGGGATTCCGTTGACGTAACTATGTGAAGGTTACGGTGTTTTATAACATTACAGACCACGTCTCTAACATTATGTGCATAACCTTGATTCTAGTGTCAATGTGTTATAAATATGGTTATCTAATTATATAAAATTGGAATTCCAAAATGCAATATTTAAATTTAAGATTTTGAATTACCTGAAAAATGATGGTGTGTATGTATACTCATAGTAGGTTATTGATTTTTCTTTTTTATTAAGATATCATTTGTGATAAAAGTAACTGAAACCTTAATGATTATCAGATTATTTGAATGCTCTTTGTCACTAAATTACATTAAATGGTCATCATGATTATTGAAACTTTATCACAGCAATATATTTTATCAAAATCAAGGACGGATTTAGAATATCTATATTTCTTAATCATAAAGATACTTAAACTGTCAAATGATAGATAATTTATTAGTGTCTAAAAGTCCAAAAAAAAACATAGTATTATATATATATATATATATATATATATATATATATATATATATATATAAACCTATTCAACATTCCTTTTTAACTTTAATTTAAACAAATCAAAATGGCTTCCCCACCACCAACGGGACATAGCACTTTATCTTTTGTTGAGATAATCTATTATAAAGTATTATTGGTGCATATATAATTAATTCAAGACATATATCAATCTCACCATCTTAGACACTACAAGCTTATCCACCACATGTACAAGCTTATCCACTACATACGTATGTCCAAAAACCTCTTATTTGTTAATTGGATGAAAATAAAGATAACATTCCTATGTCAAAAAAAGAAGAAGATAACCTCCCCTTTTGCACGCTTCGAAAATCCTCATTTCTTCAACAAGTTCAAAGTCCTGTTTCTCTTTTCAAAACCTCAACTAAATCAATTATAATGATTCAAAAATAATTTTCATTTATGATTAATATTTTTTATATGCTTAAAAGAAGGTCTCTAACAAATTTTTGAAATCAAATTGAAGAATTTCAAATCTTTGAATTAACTATTATAAATTTAAAATTTAGATGTGGGATGTATAATTAGAACGTATTCTTTTTTCTTTTTTTTTTTTAATTTATATTTATGAACGTAAAAAAATTATTACTGGATCTTCCCAAACTTCATCAGAAACCTTTAATAGTAATAATATCAGTTAAATCTACCGGTTACGTTTGAAGAACAAAATAACAAGAAAAATCCATGAATTAGAGATTCTTTGAACTCATAGTTGTAAAGATCTAGAGACCCTACCAAAAGCTAATAATATATATCTATCTTGTCAGTTCCAGGAGAGTTTTGACTCACAAATGGTACTATATGATCGGCAAGCTATCTTCCACATGATCATACAACACATACTCATATCAGATTTATGTGTTGAATGTAATATTTATAAAGTTGCAATGAAATTTATGTACATACAAAAGTTAACGCGTATTATAAAATTAAACATTAAGTACGTATAATTCAACCTAAAATATATTATAACGAGATTAGTGAACTGTTTAAATGCAGATATAGAAAGTAGCATTAGTAACCTATTTTGCAACGTTGATATGTGGCAATGACAAAATCCATTGTAATTTACGGAACCCTTGGGAGGGGGGGTCCATGGATAAAAAGAAAAGTATAAACTAGAAAAGTGACAAAAAAATAAGATAAAAATTGCATGCTTTTTACCTGATTATCAAACACTATAAATAAATTGACATCAACCAATCAATAAGCTCCATGTCTTTGTGAAACATGAGACACATCCCATTATCCACTCATGAACAGTAAAAAGAAAATTATTTTTTCGTCCATTTTCGTCAACTAATAAAAGAATAAAATAAGAAAGTTAACCTAGACCATTTTAAGAGCAGCATTCATATGCAACGTTGGATTATATTAATATAAATTGTTATCATTTTCACCAGACGATTGATGAATCGTTATTTTTCTCTGTTGATTTAAGAAATATTATTTTATTCTTTTTTTTACTTGAATTAATACTATTTTAAGTTTTTTTTTTTAACTTTTTTAAAATTATCAAGAAAAAAAATGATGAGTCATCAATCGTCATGAGTTAAAATGATAATAACTTTATTAATATAAATTTTTTTATTGAATTTTTATTTAATAATTTATTAACTTATTTTATTTTTCAATTAAATTACTAATTGTGTTTATTAAATTAAATAACAGAGCAAAATCATGAAACATTTCTTGTTTAAACTTCCTCTAATAAGTGATAAGATATATACAGAATCTGCATTAAAGTTTAAACTATCATATTTTGGATTTAATATAACAAATATATTTATTAATCAAACCAAGAATATTACATATAGAGGAATGTGTTCTATATCGATACATAGGGTGGAGTTATTACCACCCATAAAAATAATTAGAACATCCATTTTTCTGAAAATATTTATATAATAAAATTATCCCCAAATAAAATCATAAAAAGGAGCAAATATAAATTAGCAAAGTAATTTTTTTTATTTAACTTTTACAACTTGAAACTTCTGTTTCCTATCTTATTTATAAAAAAAAATCCATAAATGTTCCTAATGAAACTCTGCAAAAAAAGTTTATGGATCTTCACATATATCAAAGGACTCTAAATATTTTTAAGTACAAAATATTATTTCTTTTAAATTTTTATTTTTCATTCATTTAAAAAGTAAAGGCTATCCTAGATACAAAATAAAGTCTCGCTCTTTGTAATAAATATTGTGGCTTCAATCTTCAGCTATGGGTGTTTTTTACTTTTCTTGATAAAGTGTAAAATTAGGATTTGGATTAGGGTTAAAAATTTATACTTGAGAGAAATAAAAACAAATACTAAACATAAAAAGTTTGTTGTAAAGTAATATAATTAATTTTGTTAGTATAAGAAAATTTGGTTTAAAAGAAAATAATTAATATTGTTTTTATAAGGTTATTATTGACATATTTTTGGCTGCTTTTACTAATTATAGATTTTTAAATTTAATCAATGGATGTGTTAATAATTTGGATGCAGAAATCAAATTTATGGGTGATAATATCTCCACCATAACATATATTATTGGCTCCTTTATTACAAACTTTAAGTTTTGAGATTAATGATTCCTTAATACATAAGCTTAAAATTAATTAGAAATTTGGTAATTTGCCTCATGAATATGCAATTCTCATGCTTGAATTATGTTAGGTAAGCCTACACAATTTACAATTATAGCAATTTATTTCCCTTTTTGTACAAGCCATATTAAAATGTGTTCCACTAAATCTTCCTTCCACAGTTGCACTACTCTTATCTGAAAATTTTGGAAATGGTTTAAAGTTAGGCATCTTTATTTAATGATGACAAAGAAGCGAGAAACCTCAATGGGATAAATATATTATATTATTCATAAATCATTTTGCTTAAATCATATTTATATCTACATTCATTATGAATTTAAATTTAAAATTATTTTTATAATTTAAATTTAAAATTATTTTTATAAACAAGAATTTTTCAAAAATGTTTTTTAACAAAAAAACATATATAGATGACGTGCAATGTAACTCATTTCATTAAAGCTTTTCTCATAGAATAATTACTATTGAAATTGGATTATCTTTTATAATATCACCCATCTACCTTGAGTATTAATTTGGGTATTTTTTTTTTTTTTTTTAATCAATCACTAGAAGAAAACACATCTTCTTTGACTGTGTAAATTCCCAAGGATCTCTTAGATACGTGTCAACGGCTGTGGTCGTCAAACAGAAAAATGGATTTTTTCATTTAGTACTTTAACCGAATAGTAATTAATTAGAAGTTTATTGAGTAACCAGCATTAAATTTATCGAAAAAGTTTCCAGTTTTATTAATTATAAATATTGATCACAATCAAGGTTTTCAAATATATATATATATATTATGGTGAGAGAAATACTAAGATCATATTTAAATGTGAATCATTAACTGTTGATTAACTGTGATAGAAAGAAGATAAAATCATATATTAGCGGTCAAAAGTTAAATCTTTATTTAGACAGTAGTCTTTACAATGTTATACTTATTTTATACCTCTGACTAAAAATCTGGCTTTGCATTTTTAGCAGAAGATTTTATGTTAATCACAATTGACAATATCACTTCTGGTCTTTGCTCTATTTTGCCTATGTGCCTCTAACTAAAGATTTTCTGTTCTGTCTCTCTGACTAAAGATTTGGGTCAACATTTAACAAGAGGCAAAAAAATCACATCTTCAATTAGATTCTATTCTAACTAAATATTTTTGGCACATTCAACGAGAGACAAAACGGTCTCATCTTCAACCAGAGATAGAACACTGTAGAAACCAGCATGTAGTGATTTAAAAAAATGGTACGTATCCTTTTTTTGCTATAATATATAGTCAACAGAGGCATGTAGTATTTAAATATATATATATAGTAATTATTTTTTAAAAAATATATATTAGAAGTTTACTGAGTAATGACACAAACTACTATAATTATAACTTGAAATACAACTACTATTAAAGGTGGGATCTCTCCACACTTTTGCAATTTAAATGGTAAAGATGAGACAAATGAGAAAATGTTTTGATACTGTGGAACAAATGTACTTAACTCAATAACATCATACCATGCTATATGTATAACAATTTTTCGGTCATGACGTTCTATATATATATATTTTTTTAAACATTATTTATTCAGCAATAGCAGAAAACTAATTTTTATAATGTTGTAAAATTGGTTTTACATCATCGTAAAATGAATGAGTATGGGGTTAAAAATCGAACGTCTTAACCAAAGAAGTACATGTAAAATATACATTCAATAGTATATATTTTTTATGCTAAATTATGTGATCCAGGGTATTGATGGAGGAAATGAGGTTCATAAGCCTCGGTGATTAATTTGTAAAATAACTTTAAATATTCTGAAAAAAAATACATTTATCTTTCTATTTTGATCTCCATTTTCATATATATATATATATATATATATAAATTAATTTGATACCAATAATGAAGAGTTTGTTGAGGCTTAATATGATGAAATGTTGGAAACACGATTTGAAAACTTAACCTTGTAAATTAAGATATATCCATTTTCATAATTTGAAAAGAAAACTTATATATATATATTAATTAATACATATGATAAAATTCAAACCTATACACGAAATGTGAAGAAATAGTAAACTAACCTCCAAAAATTTTGTTGTTGACCTCAACAAATATAATTTTAGAATTCCGCGTACGACTAAACTAATAACTATAGAATGGTTTAAAATGCCGAATCCATGGATCCCGTAGCCACACAACTTATTTGACTTATTATCAAGTCAATAATGATTCTTTCGTTAAAAAAAATAAAGAAAAAAAAAATTGAAAATGAAAAATAGAAGTCATTATATTAAAATTTAATCAGATCATCAAAGTTTTCGAAATATAATAATTGCAAAAATGTTCAAGTTGTAATTAATCAAATATCAATTTGGAGTGAAATTAGTAATCTTATATTTAATAATATCTTCAAGAAAACCATTGTAAAATTTAGTGAAAAACATCAACACTAACCACTTCAATAACATAAAATATATTTTTAACCCCAAAATTAAAAACAATTCCATTTCAACCTCTCAAACAAATAAATTATATCTTATATCCAAGATACCCAAATTACCCATAACATAAAATTACGAAATTATCATTAATTTCAAATTTAAAAGAAAAAAAAGGGAAAGCGGAAATTACGCAACTGCCCACCCTACATAAATCGAAAATTCGGTGTAAAAATGAAAGAATATCGGTCTCTGTCTCCCGACGCACCTCGACCACCAAGTTCAACAATCTCCGACCACCGCACGCTGTCGTCGTCATTCTGTAAGCACCGTACACCACCGGTGAGCACGTCTTCCTCACCCATTACGACTGATAAGCCGTTTTGACTCTGTGTTTTCAAATTTATGTATGACCTTTCCAATTTTTTGTCATTTGTAGATTTGATTTGTGTTTTACATGTTGGGCATTGATGATAAAGGTTAGATTATGCTGTATTTGGTTAGAATCTGCTTGGATTTGAACTGCATATAAAGATTTGGTAGAGTTCATAATCTGAGAAAACGATCGGCTTATGTGTGACAATATAAACCGACGTCGGTTTACGTGAGCCAACAAACGCCGAATCGGTTTACGTTGAATACTACATCGACGTCGGCTTACATTTTCACACATATACCGATGTCGGTTAACATGGACAAAAATGCCCAGTCGAGTGAAGTTGACAATCAAATACGGAGTCGGCTTAAGTTTTAAAACATATACCGACGTCGGTTCACGTGTACGTCGACTTAAGTTTGTAAACCTATGCCGACTTCGGTTTATGTTAGGATTCGGCTTACGTTACAACATAACCCGACGGCGGCTTATGTTAACGTAACCCGACGTCGGTTTATGATTAGTATTATAAACCAACGTCGGTTAAATTTGTTAAATTAATTTGTTTGATTTGATCATATAATTATTCGTTGCTTTTCTTGCCTACAGATGAAATTCAATTATGGGCATCCGGTGCAACATGTTCCAGAAAAATCATTTGGGAGTATACATAATAGTATGAAGAATATTGGTTACTTAAATGTATTTCTACAATAGAGACAGCTGCTAGACAGGTTTAAGGCAGAGAGTTCGATCTCGTATTTTTTAAAAATGAGCGGTAAACAGCTGCTAGTCACTCCCCTTATGCTAAACATCCTTACTAAAGAGTTAGTACAATATCCTAATTCACAACCTGATGAGATGTGGTTCAAAATTGGGGGAAAGCCATATAGGTTTGGAAAGTAGGAGTTTTTATTAGTGACAGGATTGCAGTTTGGTTATCTCGACCTACAAGTGCTTAAGAGGAAGCAAGAAAACAAGAATAGTTTGTTGTAGCGACTTTTTAAAGGAGTATCGCCAATATTAAGTGAAATTATGCAAATGTTAAGGGTCCAGGGGGATACTATAAGCAATGAGAATGTCTTGAAGTTAAGTAATATAGTTATCGCTTATAATTTATTTTACGGCTATGATGATCGGTCTAGGGTGGACGGTTATCTGTGGGTCCTGATAGAGGATATTAATATGTGGAATAAGTTCCCCTTTGGTATAGTCGGCTACAATAGGCTTATAGAGGGCCTTTGTCGTGCGCTTGATGAGGATCGGCTTAGGACTAGCCGCAACATTAATTTGTATGGCTTTATTTGGGCTTTTCAGGTACGATATTTAGTATAATCTCTTGATAATTAATGAAGGTTGTTAAATGTTTATATATATATATTAATTAAATGTTTATCAAATTTTTTTTAATCGAATGAAAATTACAGTGATGGTTGGTGGAAATGTTTCCGTGGCTGAAAAAAAAGGTAGGAACGAGAGTCCTAGGCGGCGACATGGTATTGCCACGGTGTGTGAATTGGTTGTGTAATAACAGAAAGCAAATACCTTGGTCGAATAAGCTGATTCGTGTAAGTATGTAAATGTTCCACATTTATTTTTATTTATTGACTATTATTTTTTGTAATGATAATATTAAATATATTATATATTTTTGTAGTTAATAGGAGGAAATAGTACTCTTGAGCCCACTGCTGCGGAGAAAGAAATGGATTACTGGAAGTCCTTCAACCTTAAACACCTAATTAGGGAGAATGCCTATAAAATAGGAGGTGGAGGGGGTGTTGATGAAGATACAGATGATGATTCTGATAGTCGGGAGAGTGAGACAGAGTCGAATAGGAAGGTAGAGGGTGAAAGGGAGTCAGCTGGTGAAAAGGAGGAGAGGAGGAGGAGGAGGAGAATCCGCATCAGCATGATTATCACATCCCAAGCCCACGAGCCGACTCAGAGAGTACATATTCGGAGGGAAGGATCAAAAGAGTACATGAGTTTAGACGAGACGAGGATCAGCACGATGACACTGCAGTCCCACGTGGTCCCCGTATGATCGTTGGATCCTCTCAAAGTCAGGTGCGAACTTTGTATGATTATACTACTGTATACATTTTATTCTTACATGACAATTGATTTAATTTATAATGTTATTTAAATAATTTTACAGGAGCCTCAGACGAAGGTGGGAAAGATTATGGCCTTGTTGGAGTCTATTTTAAAGACACAACAAGAACAAAATCAGAGGTTAAGTAGGATCGAGAGGATACTGAAAATCCGTATGCCTTCACGTGGCGGGAATGACCCGAATGACGGTGATGATGATGATGATGATGATACTGATAGCTATATTCATGATGAGCACATCTATGGGTCTTTAGTAGCAAAAAGAGCATCATCAGCGAAAATATCTCCATTGAAAAAAACATATCAGTCAGTAGACGTTTCACCACCGCATCTTGATCCACAGCAGCACAATGGGAGTGAGCCGGTAAATTTAGAATTTATTTTGTATTTTAGTTTAGTTTTAAAGTCATTATAACTATTGATGTTCTGTAACTTATGAAAGTCCAAGACATAGTATCGCAACTGAAGGAGGTCGAGGCCTCACATCCCCATGAGGACCTACCACCTCATCAGGATCCGGGACATCAAGATGAGAGTGACCAGGTAAATTTGTAATTTATTTTATGTTTAAGAATATTTTATCAAATTATTATAAATTTGTAAATTACAACTTTCGATTTTTTGTAACTTGTGAAGATCCAAGACATAGTATCGCAGCTGCTTGGGGAGGTCGAGAGCCCACATCCCCATGAGGACCTACCACTTCATCAGAATCCGGGACATCAGGATGAGAGTGACCAGATAAATTTGTAATTTATTTTATGCTTTAGAATATGTTATCAAATTATTATAAATTTGTAAATTACAACTTTCGATTTTCTGTAACTTGTGAAGGTTCAAGACATAGTATCGCAGCTGCTTGGGGAGGTCGAGGGCTCACATCCCCATGAGGACCTGCCACCCTATCAGGATCCCAGACATCAGGATGAGAGAGACCAAGTAAATTTGTAATTTATTTTATGTTTTAGATTAGTTGTTCAAACAATTATAACATTTATTGTTTTCGTAGATTGTGGAGGTTCTAGACATCAGATCGCAGTTGCAGGGGGAGATCGATGTCCCACTTCCCCATGAGAACTTACCACCCCACTAGTATCCACCATTCCAATATGATATTGATCAGGTAAATTTTTATTTATTTTATGGTTTATGTTAGTTTTTCATATCATTACAACTGCATACTTACAAATTTGATTTTCATTTACTTTATAGGGAAAACCGTCAAGGCCTAAACGAAAGATTAAACCGTCGGTATCTCTATTGTCACCATACACAGATCCTGATCGTGCAAAAAAGAAAACAAAAGTGTTAAAGGAGCAGGTGGCGGAAATTGTATCGGTGCTGTATGATATGGTTGAAAATGTGTACAAGCAGTTTAAAGCTTCATCTTCTTTAGACCTCAAGTATTGATAAATTATTTACCTTTGTTTAATCCGATTACTAATCTAATACGACTAACTTTGACACTTTTGTTATGATTTTAGGCGCTATGTTAACGGTTATCCGATGACATTCACTCCCGAAGAGTTTCGTACCATTGAGAATGAGGATAATAGGTTGACGTCAGAGCATATTGACGGTCATTTACAGTGCATGCGAATGAAAGAAAGCGGCTGGTGGGATGAGACTCATGATGATAGATACGTAGTGCATGGATCGACCATTTTTGTGAGTGTCAACATTTAATAATTGCGAAATCAACATTTTTCATCTTTGTCATGTATGTTAAGTAGTAAATAATTTTATTTTTTCACTTGTAGGCGGATATGACAATAATTATGAATAACGAATACATTAGGCAAGGAAAGATATTTGATCCCATTACTGCTGTGATCCCCCCTTGGTGGTATGTTCACAATGTAAGTATTGTCTATGTGAAAAATTATTATTTAATTATTTAAATTAGAACGATATCATTGACATTTTTAACATGCAGCTATTGATCCCGTGTAGTCTATATCAGACCATTGGATAGTCTGTAAGGTGTGCCTAAAAGAGCAGAAGATTTTCATATATGATTCACGGGCCGATGTAGAGTTTGAACATAGGAGAAATGCTATTGAGCCTTTGGTTTGCTATATGTCGTTGATCTTACGAGCGATTGATTACTACGGAAAGACCAATACAGAAATGTAACTTATAGAAAAAATATGGGATGTAGAGCATGTTGATGTACGGAATATGCCTCAACAACCTGAAGGGTAAATGTCATTTTTTTAATCATATATAAATGTATTATTTAATGAAATAGCTGACCCAACTCTTTGTGTAATACAGGAGCAGTTGCGGGGCATATTGTGCAATGTATATTCATGACCTACTATGCTCTCTAGAGGGTGATTGGAAGTATGTCCAGACGAAGGATAATGCTCGTCAAATAAGGGTGCAGATAGCATCCGATTTGTATAGGTATTCCACCCCAATGTACAGGGCAGACGAATGGGGGCGATGGACATTAGATGATGATGATAAAGTTGTATATGATTGATGTAAATATTCATTGACAACAGATTGATTCATTCATTCATTACTTAGCAAAATATTTCACAAAAATTATAAACAAAAAAAATGATAATAATCCAATTAACATTGCTCAGAAAGGCTCAAAAACTAAAAATTTTTAATCCAACAAAGCAATCGAAATGTGTTAAAAAATAAAAATTTAAATCTGTTTTAGTGAGACAGTTAAACCCGGAATCGGGTTTAAATGTATCATTAAAACCGGCGTCGGGTTTCATGATTCAACGTAAACCGGCGTCGGGTTATCCATCATACTTTTGTTTTACGGTTACACTTAAACCCCACGTCGGTTTTCGTTATAACATAAAACCCGACGTTGGTTTCAGAAGGTATACACACACCGATTTCGGTGTTTGTAGTCTTTTGTATACCGATTTTCATTTGCTAATATTAAAATAGTCTTTTAATCATATTCTCCACATCTTTTACCTTTCTATAGTGTTTCTTCAAGTTTTGCTTCAAGTGGAAAAAACAGAATATGTGTGGGACTTCGGGAAAAACATTACTCATTGCATTCGCAATGCTTTTATGACGATCGGATACAATAATCAAATCCGACTGCAAATATTGTCTTCCACCGATAATCCCTCTCAATCTACTTAGGAATTAGATCCATGAATTGTCTTACTCTCCATCAGCAAAACCAAAGGCAAGAGGATAAATCATTTCCTCCCCATTTTTGCATACAGCAACAAAAATCACCCCTTTATATTCACCTTTCAAATGAGTGGCATCAACCGCAATAACCGGTCTTATATAACATCGAAAACCCTCAATTGAGGCTCTAAGTGCAAGGAACGAATATAAGAACCGGTTGTTTTCATCCGTCTCAATTGCAGTCACTGTACCAAGGTTTGTTTCTTTTAACATGTGAAAGTACGAAGGAAGCTGCTAAAATGACTTATCCGCTTTTCCATATGCTAGTTTATTTGCATATTGTAAAGATCTCTAAGCTTGAGTGTACATTATTTGCACACCATATTGCTTCAACATTTCTGCAATCAAAAGTTGAGGTGTTATACTATCAAGACTCACTTTTTTCTGATACAACGTTGCTATCATAACAATCTTCACACTCCGTCTATGTGACTCGTAAGCATTCTGACAACATGTGTGCTCCGGTACATATTTATACACATACCACATCGAACCACCATTTCTGCATCTTGCGCGAACCTTAAAGTTGTAGCTTACATCCTTACAACCAGCCTCATATCTGACCGTGCATGAACGTCTAACTTTATATTGATGCCCAGAATTAAGAACACACTTTCCAACAGCAACATTCAGTTCATATTTACTATCAAAAAATGCGCCTTTATACAATGTATCACGTCGGATGAAGGTCGATATAACAGTTGACGTAGCCTCAATTTCACACTGATTTATATCGGGAACAATCCAGTATGGTTGTGAAGGGTTGGTTTCAAATTGTGAACCCGAAAATCTAATTGCTAGATACTCTATAGTCTCTGCATCAACTCCAGTTTCAATGTCATCACCTATAGTTTCCTCATTATCATCTCCACTATTCGATATCTCCTCACCATCACTATCTGCGTCTCGATCTTCATCATCATAATCATTTCCACCAAAATCAAAGTCATGTATTGGACTTTCTGCGGATGTAAATGCGGCGATAGAAGTTGAAACTGGATTGCTGCCACTAGATGAAATAAAACAATTTTGACCTTTACCTATAAATGGACTTACAATTCTATCCACAGCTGCTTCTACATCCTTTGGGTGTGATGATATTGTGTTGATAGTAAATTGAGGGACAGTAGAGTTAATACCTCCAGAATTTCTCACAATCTTATCAACATAAATCTCTTTATAATCTGCTTTTTCATCTGAAATCACACCCCAGACACTAAGATCTGTAGTGATAGGTATCTTGACTAAGGGCATCCTCTTAGCTCGGAGTAAATAATGCAAACGAATATCTCATATTCTTCTATTAATGCCAGTAACTATGTAAACAAATTCAATTAATCGAGAAAAATTGACATCCTTAGGGGCCCCCATCATAAATGTTTCACCCCCAACATAGTTATTCTCATTCCATTCTCCGTTACATTTAACTATTATTGGCACTTCACCCATTCCTATCAAATTTAAAGTATAAACAAATTAGTCTAACACATACTGGACTCATAAATAAAAAAATAAAAAAAAAATAAAAAAAAACCCTTCTCGGCTTCTGATACGTAACCCGAATCGGGTTTTGTATATACACATAACCCGAGTCGGGTTTTGTGAGTGTAACGTAAACCGATTCGGCTTATGTGTATACTCATATAACCCGATCCAGATTAGATATATACATAACCCGATTGGCATAGTTACATAACCCGACTCGGATTACATATATCCACATAACCCGATTCGGGGTACGATACTGACCCGACGAATTATAGAAAACTCAGAAAATCACTCACATCTCACATAACCTGAGTCGGTTTTCATGAGTATACGTAACCTGATTCGGTTTATATATACACACATAACCCGATCCGGTATATATATCCACATTACCCGATTCGATTAACTACATAACCTGAATCGGATTATATATATCCACATAACCCGATTCGGGTTACGTTATACTACGTAACCCGACGACTTGCAGTAAACGCAGAAAATCACAAACTTCCCAGAAAATGCAGATCTCACTCACATAAGGTTAGATCACAAGCAAAAGTCACTTTTATGGTCCAAAACTAAGCAATGTGAATAAAATAAATTGAAAATAACCAACAACAATCACATACCTCATAATTTGAACAAAAACTTCAATGTGGAGAATGTGTGTTCTTAGGAGTCAAACAATGTTTAATGGGTACACAAATGGACGTCAATGGATGACAACAAAATTTGTAGAGGTGGAGAGGTCGTAGAGAAAATTGAAGAAAAATATAGGGTCCCTACTGTGACATAACAAGCATAATATGGAAGAGGAAGAAGAAGAAGGGTAATTACGTAATTTCTGATAAGGTTATAAAAGGAAATTTAAACTGAAAACTAGTAAGGGGTAATTTAGGTAACTTGGGTATGGATAGTAATTAGTTTGTTTGGGATGTTAAAATAAAATTTTTATAAAAAGATGGACTAAAACGTACTTTTATTTTGAAAAATGGTGAAAAGTGAAAAGCTCTCTAAAATTTAACATGTAAATACAATCCACTTGTTTTCTTTTTTTTTTTTAAAAAAAAAAAAAACACAATTTACATTGTCAATTTATTTAATTGAATTAATAATTGATTTAAAAAGAATGAAAGAATTAATAAAAAATGTTTTGTAAAGGTAAATTGTGTTATTATCTTCTAATAAAAAGATTAAACAAATGAAAAAGATATTATATTGGTAAAATTCCCGTTTTATATTTTCTTTTTCCAAGTTACAAGTTCCACTACGAAGTTATAATTAATAAATTTCGTTCGTACTAAAATTCACAAAAAAAAAAAAAAAAAAAAAAAAAAAAAAAAATCTATTGAAACCTCCCTTGAATTTCAGAATCAGCAAAATCTACTCAAAAGTTATATTATTTTGTATTTGGGAATTTAGCAAAGATGCCCTAAAAATACATCAAAATTATGCAATTACCCTTTCAAGCTATTAAATTACAAAATTATCCCTAATTTACTAAAATGCTCTTAGAACATCAAGCCCTTTTCATTCTCTCAGTAAAAAAAAAAAAAAAAAAATCACAACACATTAATTACTCAAAATACCCCTAATAAATTAAAACTAACTCATTAATATAAAATATTAATTACTTACCTAC
Source organism: Dimocarpus longan (assembly GCA_022984855.1). NCBI lineage: Eukaryota > Viridiplantae > Streptophyta > Magnoliopsida > Sapindales > Sapindaceae > Dimocarpus > Dimocarpus longan. The sequence continues at coordinate 6,353,818 of CM041026.1, forward strand.
CTAACTAAAACAATAAAATAAATAAAACACATCATCAAATAAATAACATTAACCCATTAAATTATTCCTTATTCATAATTATTCTCCAACAATAATAACCTTTTTTTTTTTTTTTAACTTTAGTTCTAAGTGGAAGATAATGTGAAGCAAAGCTGAAGAAATTTAGATATTAATAAAGGTTAAATATTTATATTTGAGTTTAAATTTATTTGATATGTTTGGAAAACAAAAAATAACAAATGAAATTACGGCTTCGAGTCAGAACTCGGGTCGCCCTCTAACCCAAAACTCTGACCCGAATTCAAATCATCTAAATTCGGATCACTCTCTAATTCGAAGAATTAATTTTGACCCCATTGGATCAGAATTAACTCTTCGAGTCAGAGGGCGACTCGAATTCGGGTCAACCCGAGTTCAGGTTACCCTCTGACTCGAAGTTGTACTTTCAATTTTTTTTTTAATTTTTTTTCTAAACATATTAAATAAATTCTAAACTCAAACATAAATACTAACATTTATCAATATCCGATTTGTTTCAACTTTTCTTCACATTATCTTATGCTAAAAGCTAAAGTTAAAAAAAAAAAAAAAAAAAAAAGTTATTATTGTTGAAGAAAAATTGTGATGGAGGAATGATTTAATGAGTTAATGTTATTTATTTGATGGTGTGTTTTATTTATTTTATTGTTTTAATTAGGTAGGTAAGTAATTGATGTTTTGTGATTTTTTTTTTTTTTTTTTTTTGATTGAGAGAGTGAAAAGGCTTGATGTCCTAAGGGTATTTTAGTAAATTAGAGGTAATTTTATAATTTAATAGCTTAAAAGGGTAATTATGTAATTTTAAGGTGTTTTTAGGACATTTTTGCTCAATTCCCTTTGTATCTTCAAATTTTCACATATGAAATTAAAAATATTACATTTACAAATATTAAATTAAATCAATAATTTAATCTAATTAAATACAAATTAAAGTTATTAATATTGAATAATGGTACACTTCTAAAAAGTTTTTTCAAATTTTTTTACCTAAATAATATAGTAAGATAATTTTTAACAATCACCTTAATTACATGATGATATTCTTTTGCTCAAATGATATACAATTATCTTAATTATAGGATAATACATTAATGATGTGATAGTTACACTTACACATAAACTAATCATATTGGGCAATAAATTTGAATAAAATTTTTGGAAAGATAGTATTAGTAAAAATAAAACCTCATTTCTTACATAAAATCATAAAGTAACATTGCATAAATCTACTCCTATGATAATAGAATAATATTAATCTTTTCAAATGATATGACATTTGAGTTGTTAAAATCCTATTAATTTTATTAATTATCACATCATCTTATATATATAAAATATTAACAACTTACATATCATATTATCATATTATTAAGATAAAATATTTGAAAAATCTAGAATTACTCTAATAATAAGCTCTCTACATATAGATACTTTGGGAGTTGAAGAGTTTTTTTTTCAATTTTTATGGATCTAAATATATGTAGACAGAAGGTGCATATATATAAATATATATAGTATTTTTATTATTAATATTTTTTAATTTTAAAATATTATAATTAATAAATTAAATATATTTAAAAATTTTATTTTAAAAGAGATAAGGATTTTGACGAGGAAGATTTATTAACACACGTGAAAATTAAAATCGTCCATTAAAATAAGAGAAAAAATTAACAAAGGAGTAATGACACATTGACACGTGTAAGCAAAACAAACAACGTGAAAATCAAAACTTGGTGACAGCGAATTTTAAATTTCCAATAAAAATTAAAAATAAAAAAATAAAAAAACCAAAAACAGACGCAAACAATTGAATGCAAATGACCAAACACGTTTAGTTCAAAAATAAATAAATAAATAACCAAACACGTACGTACATTGATTGATAGAAGCACGTAGTTATCATCGATATCATTGTTCAACAGAGGGTCGAGGCCCGCCCGCCCTCTTGCCTGGAAGGTCTCTCCCTCTCTCTGTGTTGCTGTTCGTTTCAGAGGGAGTTGTTCACTTTTTAAACAAAATAAAAATCGCTTCCTTTTCTGGGTTTTGATGTTGCGGTATGCATGTTTTTATTTTTATTTTTTCATGTTATTGATGTTTTTGTTGTGTTTATTCATCTGGGTTTGGCTTGAAATGTTTAATGGTAGATGCATGTATGTTTTATCATTAATGGCGTTTTTTGTTGATTGCTTGTTTTAGATTTTTATTATAATCATGATCATCCAAGTTGTCTTTTTTATCTGCTATATCAATTTGTATTTACTATTTTAGCAGATCTTTGTTGTTTCCATCCACATTATCATTCCACGAATTCTTTTTCATTGTTGTTTGTGTCAAAATGTCAATACAAAACTATGACAAGTCCTGTCCTGCTAGTTTGGACAAGTAAAACTCTAGCCTCCGCGATAAATGAGTTGAAATCATTGGTTCAATATGCTTGAATTAATAGCAATTTCACATAGTGAATAATTTCTTTTTTGATTGTGAGAAGGTTGGTGGAATGAATATTTATAGAGTTGGTGAAATGATATTAGTTTGCTTAGTGAGAATGTTGAAATTCGTTCAGGGCATATCATGATTGATTTGCAGATGTGTTGTTCGTTTGGTTTTAGTTCAAGGACTTGCAATTATATGGTAGGCTTTGAATTTGTTTTCATTTGTTTGTGTAAATTATCCGTTATTAGGTGATATTTGTAAGTCTCGGTTTAATTTTTACAAGTCGTGTTGAAAGTTGTTGCTGGAATCCAAGACTTTGGTAACCTGAATGGTATTTGAATTTCGCTGACTGGTTACTGTTCTAGGAAATGGAATAAATGGTTGTGTTTAGGCTTCTCACAAGTAATGTTTTTGGTTGGCATTCTAATGAAGACGATGATTTTTGTCAACAGGATTTTGTACTGAATTAGTCATAATGGGCAGTTGTGTATCAACACCAGAGAAAAGGGTTAGGAGACGGAAAAGGCGCCATAAAAAATCTTCCAAAACTCTCCAGAACACTGATGGAACCAAAAAGAGGATTAGTGATGCAGGAGCCCGTGTAACAGATGTCGCTGTTAGTCAGTTTGTGCATATGGATTTTGAGACGGGTTCAACCACTACTTGCAGAAGATCTGAGGTTTCCAACTCAGCATTCCATCTTACACAGATGCAATGGCATCTTAGTCAAGTTGATGCAAATGGTATGTCATTTCGTTTCGTTCAATATCAACTAATTTTCAGCTGAGACTTATCTTTATTTGTTTAATTTCTTGACGTGAAAACTTATAAAAAATAAAAATAAAAATTGTTAAGCTTAGATTTTTAAGTCTAGTAATTTGGCGTAACTCATTTACATAAGTGGAAATGTAGGATTAGTAATTACATTTCCCATGATTTTGTAAGCTTATTCTTAAAAATATGGTTGATTCTCTTTTATACGAGCATAATATTTTATTCCTCTACTGGTGTATTTTATCACTAAATGATTCTCTTTTATGTGAGCATAATGTTCTATTCCTCTACTGGTGTATTGTCACTAAACATATGGTAAGCATATAACATAAATAGTTGAAATTGACAGTGAAGTTTGTGTTTGCAGTAATTTGCCAAGAGGATGCTTGGTTTGACTCTGTCAGTATTCTGGAATCCGACTCGGATGACGATTTTAGTAGTGTTCATGGAGGTAATGAAAAGTAGTCTGTTCTCAACAATCCTCCAATAAAGAACTCTGCCTTAGAAATGGAGCATATGAGGATTAATACGGCAATATAATAATGTGGAATATAATCATTAGTCATTGTCTTTTCTTGATTCAAACTCCACAGCTAGTGGGATGATAATCTTTCCATAATGAAAAATGCAGTAATATTTATGTCTGACTCATGTGTGCTGATTTCATGTCTTTTTTCTTTTTTTCCGCTGCTATAGATGGTTTTCCGTTAACTGGTGATACAATTGGGAACATCTCAAGTGGCCAGATGCTTCAGTTTGAAAGTTCTTCACGCTTTGTGGATGGCAAGGGTAAATATGAAGAATACCATGAAAGTTATTTTAAAATAGATGGAGGTAAAATGGAAAACAATTTAAACAAAGATGAATTCAAGGATCCAAATAAGTTTGCGGATCGTGGCGAACTTCCACCCTTGGGAAAGCTTGATGAAATTTGCTGCAAGAGAAAGAAATTAATAGATCATTATGGAAGCTTTAAAGGTTGTCGAGAGGGTCGACGTGACTCTGAAGAGAAAAAAAGATCTGGTTTGTCACGGTTGGTTCCTTCTGTAAGTTTCAATGACAAAATATTGAATTCTGCAACTTTAGGTCCTCAACAGAGAAAGAAGTCGGCATTTTACAGGCTTTCTTTTAAGAGGAGGTCGTGTGATGGAGAAGAAACCACAGAACAGTGTAAGTATTGGAGTTACACTAATGAAATTGTGAAAGTTCAAGTTATTTAACTTGTATGGATTGGAAGGAATGACTCTGTTAGTTAATTTATACTAACTTGCATTTCTACTCCTTTCCATGGCATGACATCTTTTGTTGCGGGGTTCTATTCGCTGGTTCTAACAGCTTGTTAAATTCTTAAAGTGGCTTGGATGTCTTATTTTTGGATTAAGTTTACTAACTTAATTACAATATTAATGGTATTGATATACATGCAGGTGGTTCTAAAAGATTCCTGTACCGTCCCAAGGCAGGATTTATAATTCCGTGTTCCAAAGGAGAGAAGCCAACAGCAGGATGTTGGTCCAAAGTTTCGCCCTCTACTTTTCAACTCCGCAGCAAGACCTATTTTAAGTATGCCATTTACTTACTCCAGTCGCCCCTTGCATGGCTTTGGAGGCATATGCAATGAGTAGATATTCTGTTATCTATTCCTATGATTTTGAAAGCATATAATCATTCAATGATTCACTATGCAGAGATAAGAAGAAGTCTCCTGCTCCAGATAACAGTCCATATACACCAGTTGGTGTTGACTTATTTGTTTGTCCAAGAAAGATAAATCACATTGCCCAGCATCTTGAGCTTCCTAATGTGAAAGGAGATGGAAAAGTTCCTCAGCTTTTAATTGTAAACATTCAGGTAACAATTTGATAAGATTATTACAAATTTACAATGTCATCTTATTTATTTTGTTTACGTTTTTGCTTGGTCAATAGTGTTGTTTTCCCGCAACACAGGACCAATGCTTTGTCGGTTAGTACAAATGGTGCATATTTAATCATCTTCTTATTTTCCTTCACAGTTGCCTACTTATCCTGCTGCAATGTTCCTTGGAGATAGTGATGGCGAAGGGATGAGTCTTGTACTATATTTCAAAATTTCTGAGAATTTTGAGAAAGATATTTCTCTACGATGTCAAGAAAGCATCAAGGTAACTTCATTTTCATTTGTTTCTACTTCTGTTTGTTATTTTGCAATTATGGTTTTGAAGTTAACTTTACCTGCAAACTATAGCCAATGTGCTTTCAGTTATTGATTATATAATCTATCACTCCTATTTTATAATCGTTTTCTTGGGGATTTATGCTTTCATTTCAGAAATTCGTTGATGATGAAATGGAAAAGGTTAAAGGGTTTGCAAAAGATTCATGTGTTCCTTTCAGAGAAAGACTAAAAATTATAGCTGGATTGGTCAATCCCGACGAATTCAACATGAGCTCTGCGGAAAAGAAGCTTGTTAATGCTTATAATGAAAAACCAGTGCTTTCACGCCCTCAGCACAATTTTTATAAGGTTAGTGCATAAATTTTCTTTTTCTTCAATTCTCCAAATGTTAATCAGAGTGTAAGCAAAACGGAAGAAGAGTAGCAGCAGCAGTATGAAATCCAAATTATTCTACATATTCATTCACCAAGTGGTTACATTTCTTTTTTACGCAGGGTCCAAATTACTTTGAGATTGATCTGGACATTCATCGTTTCAGCTACATATCACGGAAGGGACTGGAATCATTCCGAGAACGTTTGAAAAATGGAATTCTTGATCTGGGTTTAACCATCCAGGTAATGCATCTCTTTTCACGGCATCTGCCAACTTCCCAGTGTTAAGCTCGTACTGTTGTCATCTTTATATCAAGAAAAGGTCTCAGGGGGCATCAAACTTTACTTCTTAATGTAAATTCCATATTATTATTCATCCCTGATACTTTTGTCAGTGAAATTTATTTCTCCATATTGATTGCCAATACCTTTTCAAATTTTTTAAAGTCGCAAACGCATGTTATAACTAACCTTTAGGCATTTACATGTGATGTCCATAGGCACAAAAGCCCGAAGAACTGCCGGAGCAAGTCCTCTGCTGTTTGAGACTAAACAAGATAGATTTTGTCGATTTTGGTCAGATACCTACTTTGATGACCCTTGATGATGAATGTGATTGAAATGGAAGGTGAGAGATGCAGGGTATGATATTTGATGATACATACACCAATGTAGCTGAGAATGAAGGTCTCTATTACATCTCAAGTCTCCGCAATTTCAGCCTTGTATAATGTGAAAGATAAAGCTTATATTTTGTTCCAAATAAATGCAATATGATGTTTTATAAGTTATATGTGAGCAATAATGTAATGTCAACAGTCAACACAATTGTCTTTGTAATGCAATATATATCATGTATTATGTTTATATGACTCCTGACGTCTCCTTAAGTTTACATATGCATACATTCCAATAGATTATGGTGGTTTCTAAAGCAAATCCGAGAGTTTAAAATTTCAGCTCTTTCATCTTGCAGAGATGGTTGATCGACAAAAGTATCCTCCAGGTATTGGGCATCCCCGGAATAGGAAATTTTAGTACCAATCTGAATAACGTCGTTCAAAATCTTATATCTACATCTGATGCTAAGGATGTCCTCATCCTCAAGCTTGTTGGGAACATCGTCACGAAGCAAGTTAGAAGGACAACTTTTTAATGGTTTCTCTTTAGAGAGAGCCGTTGATGAATGACTTGTACTCGCAAGGGATCTAGTCGACCGACCATCACTGTTTGATGGGGACCCCCGCACAATATTTATTGAAATAATCGACTCTGTAAGGTCACCCCCAATTGTAGCAGCTAAAGTGACATCTCCAGTGTGTGAGGTCGAAGTACCCAAACAGCTTGCCATTGCCCCATAAAGTTCCCTATTGAACGACGAGGACGATTCTGACCTTGATGAACTTGATATTGATGCGCTTTTGTCATCTATGTCAAGCATTTTAATTTGCTTTGACATTGTCTATTAACTGTCGAGTATGTGAAAAATCTTGAGTTAGTATCCTAATCTTATCTCTACCCTAGGGTTAGTTAATTATCCTAGTTAACCAAATTTAAGAAACAGTGCTATAATCGTGCACAGAAACGATTTTGAATCGAAAAGAAGAAACTTGCCATGAAACTATCATGAAGATAAAAAAAAATCAAAACCATGACACTTGCTAAGACAAATAGAAAGAGCAGTGATTTGTTCATGATTACAAACCAAAGAATACACAAATTGCATAAAATTAGAATTAGTGATCGACAATCACTTTTACGATCAATTACAATCGACTTGTTGACTGCAACAGTAAATACTAGCAAGCCCATGCACGCCAAAAGGAAAACCAGCCCAAACCTAAGAGTGCCTGAGCACAACCCACAATAACGGCTACTTTGACTCAGTCAAGGTGACCTTGTCATCCCACTTGACTTTGTTGGAGTCAAATGCGGAGGATCCCCAGGACTTGAGATCCTACACGATACTCTTCAATGGCTATCAGCTTATGTATAAATACCCAAGAATAACTGATGAAGATTCTCTGGACTGTCAGATAATTGACCTCTGTAATTCCTTATTCGTATTCACTATTTGACATTCTACATCACTTTAGTACTTGTAGCGTACGACATCTGTCGTACTCTCATATTAGTAGTCCGTTACGTATTACTCGCACTCTAATTAATAGTAGCCATTCGACACATCGGTAAGTATTTCTATTCAAGTTCTTTACTTTTCTATTATATTATCGAACTTGAGCCTAGAAGTATCCTCAACTGATACCATCTCGTTATCAAGTACATTCTACAATCTTTCTTGACTTTATTTTGTAGGTTGTTGGTGACCCAGAAAGCTTATCGTAGCTCCGATAATTTACAATCAACAACTATTGAACTTTGATAACTATAACTTTTAACATCCAATTTGACAACAAGGGGTTTTTTAGACATTTCCATACATTGCAAAGGTATTTGATAGTCAAGCTATCATTGCCTATACAAAAGATTCCAAATACCACAATAAATCCAAATATATAAACACGAAGTATAATTTTGTAAAAGATGTCATAATGAAGAATGAAGCGAAAGTTCAACATATTTCTACGCATATGATAATTGCCGACCTATTGACGAAGGTAGTGGCAAGAGATGTGTATAAGTCACATGCCAAGTCTGTATGATTCATAGATTATAATATTGTATATGTATATATATTGAATTATTTGAACTAATTCGTTCTTCCATTTATGAATATAAATATTAGTTTGTTTTAGAGTCTTCAATTTCAACTAGCATACATATTTCATATAAGAATCAGTTAAACATATGTCATTAGTTTTGAGACTAGTATTCTTACACATACTATCACCTTATTTGTTGAGATAATAATCTAAAATGAAGCACATATATCATGGAAATTGTAAGTGATATAATTTTCTTGGAGCTAGAATAGATGATTTTGTAGTCTTGACCTAATCAAGATGAGGTTCTTTCTACATAAAACTTATAAGAACCAATCAATGACACTACCTCATTATCATTGAAACCTGATTAAATGTGAGAACTTAATATGATCGTTGAAAAAATGAGCAATTGAGAACTCAAATTGAATGCTCAAACTGCTATTGAACTCAAATTTATACAATGAAATAATTATTAGACATGTGCATTTTTAATTTAAAATGAAATTCATTGTAACACATGATTAATACCATGTGCATTTGAGTGACCAATATGGAAAATAAGAAAATGAATCTCTGCTTTCTCACTATGTAGCTTCCATTGAAGTCGTAAAACTCCAAATTGTATCCTTAAAGACCATTAATTTTGACATAAAGTCACAAGATAATGTTAGCGCATTTAGCATATCTTTCTATGGTCATGATAATCTGACCTATGTGATATGTCTATGGTGGTAGCTGTCTTTGTAGACCAAAGGACAAAAGTTGAATGGAAAGATTCAATAATTCTTTCATCAAAATAGTGTATTCACTAGTCGACCAATTGTGATCAAAGTTGTGATTGCAATTGTGAATACATATAATTGTTAAAGACAAGTATAACATCTTTAACGATTAAAAGAGAGATTAAGTGTACTTATACTGATAAAGATTTAAAATTGAATCTAGGATACGTATGAACAATATATGACATTTCATGATTGAAATATCAAACTATAAGCTCTGAGATCAGCAATTGTTCATGGGTTACATAGTATATTTATCTATATGAATATTTGATAATGTACTTGTATTTGACTGTTTGTTTCTCTTTGTAAATATTGTCCCATTTTGTACAGGTGGAAAATATTGAAATATTTAATTGGCCTGCCCAAAATTGTCCAAATGGAAGTTATTGGGCTATTGGGTCATGAGTCGTGTTCACCTGAGATGATCCGAACCCAAACCCAATATCCAAATTGTATTTGGATAACAGCTTTGAACTATTAAAGCAGTTCGATTGTAATTGAAACTGTTTTGCAGTTATTAAACTGCATAATGTATACATGAAAGATGGCTTATAAAAATAGAGATGGGAACTCAATTTTTGAGTGTACGTATGTTCTTCTTCGTCAGTAAAGAGAACAGAGAAAAACCACAATAATATTTTAAATATTGGGTTCTTACATTGTGAATTTGAGTTTGTTTTTCGAATTCTGATTGCTTACCAAGCCCGTGTTGCTGTTCTTTTGATCCTACACAATCAATGGTATGTTTATTTTCATATTTTGATCATCAATTTATATTTAATGATTGTTGTTATTGTTTGTTTGAAATCATTTTTCTTCCACAAACTACATTAGAATGAGTATATTCAACGTTTTACTTACAACACAATTTTTATATGTAACATGACGTTAATTTGCAACGCCTACATTTATTTGGTAACTAATTAAGATAGAATGAGTATATTCAACGTATTTATTACAATACTTGTTAACTTATAACATTTATATTTATATAGCTCCAAACTATGTTCGAATGAGTATATTCAACGTTCTACTTGTAACATAATTTTTATATACAATATAAAGTTAACTTGCAACGTTTATGTTTATTTGATAACTAATTACGTTAAAATGAATATATTCAATGTATTAATTGTAACATCGTGTTAACTTGTCATGTTTCCGTTTTTATGATAACCGAAGTATATTAGAATAATTATATTCAACGTTTTATTTACAACAAAATTTTTAACTTATAATGTTTACATATATTTGACAACTAACGACATTATAATAAATATATTCAATAATGTAATAATTGTAACAAAATATTAAATTATTTTTTTAACAGCAAATGGTAAATTATTTTATAATATATATAAACTATTTGAAATAATCTTATAAAATTATAAATTATTTTTAAAAATTCCTTAATTTATTTATTATAAATATTTATTAATTATACATATTTAAAAAACAATACTTTAATTATTATATAAAATATTTTTTAACTTTATTATTTTCAACAATATTATTATAAAAATTATTAATTATTTTTAATATTTTAAACAATTAAGAATTTAATTTTAATAATTTATTGGATAGTAACTTATTATAGCAGGTTATCATATTGTAATAATTAATATTTAACTGTTATATGACAGTAAAATAAAAGATAACTCTCAAGGCAACCTTATTAGGATATAGAATCCCGATAAGGTAGCCAAATATTTTAAAAAAAAAAAATTTCCCTTCTTTTATGGTATCACCATGACAAATGGCCCCCTTATCACAGTCATAAAATGGAATGGAAGTTATCTATGTTCGTCAAGTACTTTAGATCGAATTGATTTGCTCTGAAAAGATCCAGATCATGTTTCCAATTTTAAGTAAAAAATTAGCATATGCATGTTTTTGATGAACTTACAAATTTTACATATTGAAATTAGATTCAAGAACTATTTACTTTAATTTGTAGACGTGTTCTTTTGATGACCTTAATAGAATCGATAATACGGCAAAAAGTTCATGTTAAAAATTATGACAAGAGCAGCATATAAGTAGTTAGTTTTTGTAGAGACTGATGACAACATTGAGAATCAGAGACATCATAAGAGAAGATGAAACAAGGAGAGAATTACCATTTCTTCTTTTCCAAGCAAAAAGGACTCAAAGAAAAAGCAAAGGGGTCATCTTGTTGCTTTCATATCATTATAAAAAAATTGTTGGTCTACTCCTAAATACTCTAATTGAGATTCTAGGTACATACACCAACTCCTCCAAACAAAGTACAAAGAACTCTGATCTTCTTAGATCTCTATAGAACTTTTTTTTTTTTTTTTTTTTTTTGCATACTTTTTTTTATATATATATATAATTTTGATTTTGATACTTTGTTTACGACATACAGTGAACGTCAAAAATTTATAAAATGGTGTGACATGCATATATGTACGTAAGAAACTCTCGTTTGAGCTTGAAGGAGTATCGGTAGGCATGGTTATTGAGGGCTTTTCAATCCTCGAAATCCTGTATCATCTTTCTGCAAAATCGAATTGGCATATTAGATTGTCACATTGCTTGAAAACATATGTATAAAACAATTTGAAAACACATAAAATGAGGAGACTAATGTGCAGTGAGATTCAATATAGAATTTGTGGTACCTCTATAGAATCTTGATCTGCGAACTGCTCGCCGGATATTACTTTCATTTCTTTGCAGAAGTTGTTCGATTTTTTGAGTTTCGGATAACAATGGTCCTGAATGTTGAACCTTCGCTTTATCCTAAAACACATTGTAAGACCAGACAGTGAATTTCAGACACCAATATCTAACAGTTAACATAACAAGTCAATAGAACAGAAATGTAATCACTAGACATATATTTAGTTGAGAAGATCATTGAAATAAAACAGCATTTAATTCAAAGACAAGCAGTACTAAATTGTAAACTACAGCTGCACCTTACCACCTTTATAGTCAAGAAACTCGTGTGATATGATATCGAACATAGGCAGTATCATTCATGTTCATTGTTGGTAATGCTAGTTGAACACTTACCTTAATATTATTACTATGATCTCCCCTTTCTTTGTCTGAAGTTGCGGCTGAAAGATCCTGACTGTGATAGACATCAGAAGTATCGAAAGTCTCAGACCTATCGAATTGTTTATGCTTCATCTGCATTGTATGCGTGGAAGAGTCATACAGTTCTTTCTCCTTTGAATTAGAATGAATCCGTCTCTCATCTTTTGGTAAATCGAAGGTATGGTTTACGAAGCCAAGATTCGATGCATCCATTCCACTGACTTGACTTCTTGAAGACAAGGTGGTTGCCGCATCATCATTCTGCCTTTTGGCCCATGCAAATCCACTTGATGCTGAGTTTTGTGCTGGCACTGTGAGCACAGAACTTCCTCGGGATGTAGAGGTCGCTTGAGATGTAGATGTCTGCTGTAACAGTTCTGATATCGAATCAAACAATGGTTTCATTTGATCCCTGCTCATAATACCGCCTCCTCTTGCCTTGTACATTTGCATACCACCATTTCTACCAGCAAAATTACCATTGCCTTGCAGTTCCTGCATAAAAAACCAATGAATATTAGGCTCAATCCTTCTTCTGTAACCACAGAGAGAGAGAAAGAGATACCTCTTTTGTAGCATATTTACTGCCATAGTTTGGTTCCAGACGACTTCTTCTTGGTTTCTTGGGCATTCCAGAATCTCGTATTCGAGCACGAGCCTTTTTCCTATAGGTATGTTCATATAATTCAGTGAAAAATAATCACATAAATGAATGAAAACGGTTGAATCTGAAACTGAAAGTTCTAAGATTACTAGCAGACTCATAGCTATTGAATAAAAAGCTTCACCTTCGCGCTTCAGCATCAATTTCTTTCTTAGGAGGATACTTTGGCAGACTTGATGGATCACACGCATAAGGTTGTGTCTGGAAATACTGGAAAATATGACAGAATTAGCAATACAACAAACAATAACAAGCAAGTTTCGTGATGAGAACCTAAAGAGTTTTTCCCTATAGTAAGAGTTGTTATCTCATCATAATATGATAGAACAAGGCGAAATGTATATTAACATATAAAGGCATGAGAAGAGTAGCGTTTTACGGGTTGATAAGTTAAAATGATTCACAAAGTGATACCTCGGACATAAGGGCAGAGGAGGCAGTTCCGCGCTTGGTGGGATCTATAGAAAGAAATGATTGTAGCAAGTTCACTGTGCTTGTACGTAAATCTGTGCACTTCTCCTTAAGGTAACCTTCATAACTGCTTTGCGGTTTAAACAGATCGCCTTGAGGAAGCTTGGAGTTTTTCCAGAACTCTTCAGGTGGAGAACCACAAAGCTTAAAAATTTTGTGTAATTGTTCCACCTTTAAAATTATATATGAGTCATCAAATAATTGGATACATGCTAGTAGAATCAAGTGTTGTTAGAAAATAGCAAACTATATATCATATGGTGATCACCTCAGTTCTCCCCTTAAGAATAGGCTTTCCAAAGACAAGTTCTGCGAATACACAACCAACACTCCACAGATCCACAGATACATTGTAACTAGTTGACCCCATCAATAGTTCTGGGGGGCGGTACCATAGTGTCACTACACGGCTGGTTAACTTTTGCCGATTCTTTGAGGTAAGAATATTTGCCAATCCAAAATCTCCCAACTTCAAAACTCCTTCGTTGTTCACCAAAATGTTGGATGCCTTAATATCGCGATGCATTATACCTCGCAAGTGGCAATGCTCGACTGCAAGTAATAGTTGCTTCATATAACACTTAACCTACACACAGACGCAAATGTTAAGCATACATACTTCAACGAATATATGAACAAAAGGAACGAAGAAATAAGTCGAGGAAAAGAATATGGATTGATAGATTCCACAATCTAATTATGGAAAGACAAACCTGTGCTTCACTGAAACTGATGTCCGTGGAAGATGATAGTCCAGCAAGATCATGTTCCATGAATTCAAAGACTAGGTAGATGGTACTTGACAATCTTGATGTAATCACCCCCTCCAATTTCATAATGTTAGGATGATCAAGCCTGCGAAGAATCATTATTTCTCGTGCCATAAATCTTATGCTCTCAGGTTGAAAGTTGTCGAAGCGCACCTTCTTCAGGGCAACCATCCTCCCAGTTGCAACTTCACGTGCTCGGAATACGCTGCTGTATGTACCTTGTCCAATCTACATGGCACAAGAAGAACTGAAGAGGAATTCTTGTCGGAAATTGTGAACCAAAATGTGACCAATGAACAAACAATTAATTCTTAGCATAAAGGAAAATAAGAAATGTAAAAATTATTGTCATCACATAAAGATGCTGTCAATACAAAGAGCTTAAGGTTCAACCTCACACAGACTTCAGTTTCTAGCAGAAACCTCTTCAGTATATACTAATATTGCTTTGCAATTTTCCAATTGAAAGTCACAAGTAATGAAGGACTTTATGCTTATAGTTAGTTGTACTAGCAGTAGTGCAAATAAGTACTCAGGCAGGTTTGATGATATGGTGGTGGTGAGACTTGAGAGTTTGCAGCTCTTTGAATTTCCAAGATGAAAATATTGTGACAAATAGTAAACATCCAGTCAAGCTCCAATTTAGCATCGCTGGTGGTAAATGTATAGGTAAATCTTCTCGAATGCCAATTTATCCATCAGCTACACCTTCTTGAAGGATCTGAAATTGCTGGATGAAGAAACTCTAGTCCATCAAACTATATATTTGGTTTCAGTAAGCCAATTGATACATAATAGCCACAGTATTGTACTGCAATCCTACACCAGCTAGTCTTTTTGATAGGCACCATTTGGCTACAGCATCCTCAAGATAGCACCCCAGGTGACGAAATTGCCTATATTTAAAAGCCAAAATCTACAACTTCGATGTAGAAAAAAGACCAATGCATTGAGAATCATCTGAAAGGATGGAGCAAGAATTATGTAGTTTCTTCAAACTTCCCAGTAAGTTAAAAAATGACCTGATATTGATCATTTGTGCATGCTCTTTAGCTATCTTTCTCTCTCACCAACACATTCACATAGGCACTCAACCACCAGTGGTTTCAACAACTGAATCATTGTGGGCTTAGATGAGTCGATATTATAGCTTCTCCTCTCAAACATTGTTAAAAAGAAACCTCATATCACGAAGCACTCATCCCACAAACCACCTAGAGAGAGTTTACGTAACATAGTTGAAGATTCTGCTTCCTTAGACGACCCAAAAGCTCACATTGTCATACATATCAAAATGGCACATTGACATCTTTCTGCTTTCAACATTCAAAACAATATACATACATACACATTCAATGTACATATCAAAAAGGCACATTGGATTCATATCATATGTCACATATTAATCAAAATCAAATGGAAGCAAATGTCACATATCCTACCTTGTCCAGTTTCTCAAAAGATTCGGCACGCAAAGGCACCATACCATAGACAGCTTCAGAAGCAGCAGCGGTGAGCCAGGCAGGCCAGCCAGCAGCTATCTGCTCCGCTTCGACATGTCTATGAGATAACCCCAATTTAATGCTGAAAGTAGTAGCATTCTTCCTAAAAGAACCACTACCCTTTTTAGACTTCACCTTGTGAAGATAATGATCCTCCTCCGATCTCCCCCCCTCGTTCTGCTCCCTGGATACGTAGCGGAGACCTACTGCATTATTCTCTGGCTCAACAACAGGGGACCCTGCCACCATCGCCTCGGGTTTCTTCGAGCACACGCAACCCATTTTTTTCCTTCTTTGCAGAGATCACACAAAACCACCCGAATCCCAGACCGACCCTGATGGGGAAATAGGATTTGGGATCCTATTCCGGGGGGGGATCGGCCTCCTACATTAGTACAAACTGATGGGTATTAGACACATATTCAAAACCAAGTCTTGAAAAGCAAAAAAAAACAAAAACAAGAAAAAAAAAACCTGTTAAAACAGTCTACAGGGGATGAACAAGAAAAACAGAGAGGTTTTGTTGAATGAAAGGATGGAAGGAGCGAGATGTGCGGACTGAGAAGCGAAAAAGGAGACAGATTTGTGGGTCCTAATTGGAATTTCCTTTTTTCTTGTTATTTGTGTCTGTTCCTTCTGCAGGTTGTTTTTTTTTTTTTTTTTTTTGGCCTAACTATCTGTAATGTGACCGTTAGACAATCACTATATTTCATGAGTTAGTTGGTTTTTGGTACTTTCGGAGGGAAAAAATAAAAACATGGTTGTTGAAGAAACAATATCATTTACTTTCTTAGAAATTATTTCGTTAAGGCCGTCGTATATGATTTTATAAGTTAGAGAATGTCCAATTCAGATTTAAATGGATTCTATTGGAATATAAGTGTATTCAATTCAGATTTATATGAAATTTATTAAAATGAAAATGTATTCAATTCAGATTAATATTTATATAGAATCCAATAAAATCTGAATGTATTCAAAAAGTTATTGACTTTATAAATTTCATTTAAGTAATAGACTTGGATGAAGTTTTTAGTGATTTTTATGATGAAAAAAGTATAACAAATCTAACAATTCTCTTCAAGATTTCGTTAGATTTCTTTAAAAATTCTAATAAAATCAATGTGAAGTCCATTAAATCTTTAGATTCTACCAAAATTTATCATCAAACAAAAACCATCAAACTCCAAAAAAACTCTAGATTGAATACATCCCTATAAAATCTGTATGGAATCCAATAAAATCTAGATATATTAAAAAACATTATTGACTTTATAAATTTTATTTAAGTGATGGATATGGATAAAGTTTGAAGTGATTTTTATGAAGAAAAATGTTTATAATAAATTTTATCATTCTTTTCAAGATTTCATTAGATTTCTTTAAGAATTTTAACAAAATCAATATGGAGTTTATAAAATTTATAGATTCTTATAAAATTTATCATTAAAAAAAAAAAAAAAAAAAAACTCTAAATTGAATACAGCCTATAAAATTTGTATGAAATCTTGTAAAATCTGGATACAAAAAAGTTATTGACTTTATAAATTTCATTTAAGTAAAAGATTCGAATAGAGTTTAAAGTGAATTTTAGGAAGAAAAAAATTGATAACAAATTTTATCATTCTCCTCAAGATTTCATTAGATTTTTTAATAAATTCTAATAAAATCAATATAGAGTCGGTAGAATTTATTAATGTCATCAAAATTTATCATTAAAAAAAACCCATCAAACTCCAAAAAACTCTAGATTAAATACACCTCCATAAGTTTTACTAACTAATGAATTAAAGGTATGAGGGTGTTTAAGACTTTATATTATTTTATGAAAAAGTAAATGTCATGTTTAATTTCTTTTCTTTTATGGGTCTATACTGAATAAAAGAATAAAGTCGTTCCAATAAGTTGTATTTAAAGATGAGTCTTTTATTGTTACTTCCAAATTTCTAATTTTTCTTTTTTTGGCCTGATAATTTTAAGTCTTCAAATGTTTCGAAAATTATACATTGGAATTTAAGTAGAGGGTTCTGTTTGGTACAACTGTTTCAAAAAGACAAACCCTACTGCTTTATTAGGTCATAACTAACCAATTGTTAGCTATACATTTTAGAAAGTGGTTGGTTTTGAAGATGAAATTTTACCTCAAAATGAATGAATTTAAAGTCCCTTTTTTTTGTTCATATTTAATTCACTCAAGCTGTTGTTGTATTGCAGAAGTGTAATAATAATAGGCATCTAATTTCGTATCCGTGTTAGTTGTCAATTTATATATGTCGATAATAAGCATACATGGAAAGAATCACCATGAAGTAGGCCTGGTGGTTAAAAACGCTCTCCAACCCTGTAATATCCAGGTTAGATAACACAATTGTCCAATCATGAAAAACCAGGCCAAAAATGTGGTCAAAGACAGGTCACTAGTCAAAACAAGAAAGTAACCAGCAGCCTTAAAAGTAGTACAAAGTGAGTCAGTGCAGCTTCACATCACATGTTGTGGCCTGTAAGAAACTTTCTGGTGTGAAATATAATCACACTCTAAATTTGGCCCTGTAGATACCAAAAGCTATAAATTAGTTCATTGACAACTAACTGTTAAAACAGATTAGATCATTGGTTAATATGACCTTAATCTGGCTCATTCTAAGACAATTACATAACACCAACTTGACTATGACGAGGCAATAAATAATAACAAAAATAAAGCATTATATATTCCCATCAAAAATGAGAATTTTATATGGATGTAAATAAAAGAAACTAAAAATAATACCACAATAATGACCACGAAATCGACAATGGAAACTTAACAATTACCCTACAAATTAAAGAGTTAGGAAGCTGCTCATGCATACAGAAGTGAACACGGGAGTAAAATCCAGGTCAAGTGACATACATCCGGACATATATCATGAACTTCTACTCTTTTACATGGGAAAATTGATATACAATATTACTTACGGATTCAAATATACAGAAGCGGGTGATCTGGAGAGCAAATGTCTTATTTGTAAACTGGTGATTGAAGAAGTTGATATAATGGAGTTGTCATGTGCTTTCATGTAAATTCTCTCCACTACAATTTTGCTGAAAATGCTGCTGAACCGGTCAGATGATTACTTCAAACTTTAGAGCGTGTTACACCACGATTGGCTCTTTTTTAAGTTGCTGAAGCACTGATCTATCTTTAAGTAAGGAGTGGTTATCAGTGACCAATGTGTTTGATTTCAGTTGTGGTGCACTATTGTCGGCTGCACTGTGGCTGCTACTTCTTGCTGCAGGTACATCGTGATTATGTTTCCCCTCATACGTAGTTATGACAGCTTTTGGGTCTGTTGGAGCTCTCTCAACATGCTTACGGACATTGCAACCCACATGAGTGCATTTGTAATAGCTCCTGGCAATAGAACTCGATGAATTAAAAACACAAAACCGGTGGCTGAAGTATCAATAGCTTGAAACCCAAAATGAAAAATGTGAACATGAAGGCAACAAAATATGCAAAACCCATCATAAACCAATATAGGGCATGCATGTATAGTTCAAATTGCTAAAGTTACAGCCTCGAGCAGCTTTATGATCAACTGACAGTAAGTAGAAAAGAAGAAAGTGGTGGCAGCTTGTTCGTTACAACACAATCACTTATGGATTATCTAAAGAGAGTAACAGAAAATATTAGCCTCAGGTTTTCCATATGAAAGACACAATGAAATTGAGACAGGATCAAGTAGGTGCCCAGATCAACTGGTTATATTATAAGCGAAATTAACGATTTTGGTAACCAGAAAAGCACACTGAAAACAAGCAATGCATTATGTAAATTGCATTGCGATGAATCAATTATCGGTAGAGAAAAAAAAGGAAGATGAGCTTAAAAAATGTTATCCTAGAATACATGACAATTTGTGCATCCATGTTGCAATCAATTACTCAATTTTGTATCGAGAAAGAAACTTCTGGAAAAAGAAAAAGCTCCTTGCCTTCTTCTATTCTCCATAATTACAAGAGAAAGAATTTACTGGAGATAAATATATCTATCAACAGTAGAGATAACAACAACCATTTAGCTAGATGACCATAAACAAGTGCATTCATGACTTTGTAAAATCTCTGTACATACTCAATATTCAGATGGTTAACTGTTCATCAATCATACAGTCAGTCTTAACAATCAAAGACATTCTTCACTGCAGCAATCAGGAGTGCACAAACCTAACACTGTCATAGGTGAACCTTCCACCTACCGATTCTAGAATTCATCAGTGTAAACTGGAAATTTAATTTGAAAGTGATAAGGATTCTCAGAACATTACTTCTAATTATCTAACTGATTCATAATATTTTTAGTGTGCAATAAGTCAGGATTGACTGAAAATTCCCAGGAGTCCAGTAGCATGATGTGGTTCAAGAAAACACAAGTGAATAGATATGTAAACAAAAATACTACCTTGGATGAGGGTTCCCTTTGACCACTTTCTGCCCATACTTGCGCCACCTGTAGCCATCATCTAAAAGATCAACCTCACTTCTGGTTTGCACAATGATCTTCGGTTCAGTGACTGTCTTATGTGACAAAGACGCCTCCGATTCCCCAACATTCCTGGTCTCCAGGCACAGCAAATTCAGAAAATGAAAAATTAAACGAAAAAAATAATGTTTGATCAAGTTATATACAGGTTTGCGAACTTGCCTTCTTTTCGGATTTGGCTCATCATCATGCCCCTCTTTCCTATTTTCTGCAATACCTTGTTCCTCACTGTCACTTGAATCAGGAAGATAGATGGGAGCTGCTTGATTATATTCCTGATTACTTCCCGTAACTGGGTGAGCAGGTGCAGTTTCACTTGCCTGGTTCAACAAATTTCCAGCCGGACCTTGAAAACCAAGTTCAGGGTTAGCCAGAGAATTCATATTTCCGTTTACATCAGCACCATCTTTTGCACGTCTATTGGGTTGAGGCTTTTCATGGTTGTGCTCGTTTTTATAGATAATCTGAGAAATTTGGCCATCAGAAGATCGCTCAACTTTCTTTTTGACAAAGCAATTCAGATGTGTACATTTGTAGTAGCTTCGTGGATATTCGCTGCCCTTAATCGGCTTCTGCCCATATTTACGCCAATTATAACCGTCATCAGCAGGTTTATCAGCTGCAAGAGAAGGTTGCAGGTGTTTCCCATCAGAATGGGAGCCCTCTGATCGTTCCATCAAAGAACTTTTAGGGTCTGAGTTTGAAGGTGCCATCTTTTGTTGCAATTCATTTTTAGTAAAGGACTGATGGCATGCCAATGACTCTGTCAGAGCTGACATTGTCGACGGTTGATATTCAGGTTGCAAGTGCATTTGGGATTGAACAAACGCAGCTTGAGCTGTAACCTGCGCCAATGCCTGCTGGTGGGATATTCCAAAGGGACTCTGTATGTTTTTTAAAAAACAAATATATAAACATATGATACAATACAAACCAATGCTGTAGACACATTGCTACTGATACAGATATAAAATATGGTTTGCAAGCACTATCATAGGCACATTTTCTGTAGCGGGCACCTTCCGCTTACGCATCCACTTGGATAGCTCAAGACTTAGGTAGGCAGCTTAACAAACTCTACAAACTTCTTAACAGAAGTTCAAGTTTTCAAAAGTGTAAACACAAATTTCAGGACAAAAGTTTTATCATTCTTTGGACATATAACAAGTTATATTTATGGCACAAATCATGAGCATAAAATCTGATCCCAATAGCAGTTCCTAAAATTTAAAATTTCAATTCAACATTCCCAACAATCTTTTAAGCTTCAATTGATACAAAATTCAACCTATCACAACTCTTTGAGACTCATTGCTAAAAGTAAATTTGTCCCATGCCAGTTGTGGGCCAAAAATAAAACCTTGGCTCGAAAAAGAGAATGAAACTATGCTCCGTACATGTGAACAGACAGTTATGAGCAAGCACTAAGGCATGGCGATATCATGTAAATTTTCATTCAATGAACCAATTTCGACACCCGTTTCCATAACCAAGAAACAAGGAATCTCAACAAAAACCCACAACCATCACCAAATGCAATCAATCTCACAGTCACAACCACCTAAGAACCTTTTTGACACAACCAAGAAGCACGAAGAATCAAAAGCTAAAATTTTAGTGTCATAAAGAAAACATTTTTCCATTTCCATTTCAAGCCCTAGACTACTACAAGGTTCCAACACAAGTCACAAGCCAACATTTTAATGCTCATAACATGTCATCCCTTTGAAAATCCACAAACCACCCATATCACAAAACACCATTTCAAGGTCAACCAAGGCACTAAATCAACACAAAAACAAACAAATCCATGAAAATAGCAAACAAAGGCAGGACTTTACAGGAGGAGAAAAGAAGGCAGGTGAGTTGAGCAAGCCAGAAGGACTCAAGCCAGGTGGAACAGTGAACAATGGAGGCCTAGCAACAACCAAATTGGCAGGTCTACTCTCTTTAAACCCACCACCCACATCTTCAAAACCATTCCCCTCAGCCAAAAGAGGAGGCGGAGGCCTGGCCAAGGGAGAGTTCATGGCGCCAGCCAGAAGCTGAGAGAAAGACTGGTTGTTAGAGTCCTCCGAGAAGAACCTGGACACCAAAGTCATGGGACCAGGGCTCAAACCACCACACCCAAATGGACTCTCCATGGAAAACAAACCCCCACCACCACGAGCTGGTGGTGTGATTGTTGGCAGGTTGCTCTTCTTCTTAGACCACCCCTCTTCTTCTTTCCCAGTCCCCATTAATCAAACACAAACACAAACACAAAAACTCTGGTTTTGACTATAAGCAGAAACAAAAGCTCTGTTTTTTCATATCATGCTCATCTTCAATAACCCAAGTGGAAAGTCTATGTTGCAATAACTGAATGTGACCTTTTCATTTTTTGTTCCTCTTTCAACTGAATATAAATACATATACAACTGGATATATATATATATATATATATATATATTATAAAATACTAAGTAAATTTAATTGATTTCTTGTACGGCTCTTAATTCTGTCGTCCCCAGTTGCTAAGCAACTAGGCAAGTGTCTAATCAAATATTTAAGTCAAAACTATAAGATAATCGCATCAACCTTTTTTTTTTAATTCTTTTCTTTTTAAATCTGATATTATCCAAAGTTAGATCTATAAGTAATGTTACTGTTAGGAGTTGAGATCTCAACTCAATCATCCTTTTATTTGTCCCCATAAGGATGTTGGCTTTTTTGCTTGGAAGGATAAGTAGCATCTTTTAACGTTTGAATCTGAAACCTTAAATATATTTTAAATTGTACAAACCTTTTACAAATTTAAACCTTAAATACGTTTTCTACCCTACGGAGTAAAAAAAAAAAAGGCTAAAATCCTACAAGTATAAATGAATGAGGAATTAGATTATAATATTCAAATATTTATCCAAATTTATTATGCAAGTTTATCTGTAAGTACCAAATTATTAATATATCATTTCAAAATTAAGTTTGTTATATCATATGGGTAAGTAAACTTTTGGAAAATGTAGTACTTTTCTAAGATCTATTTAGATTAAACATGAACCATTCAAAATTTTATATCCATAGTTGAGAGATACATTTATATGTTCAAAATTAATCATTATATGAACTATTTAAAAATAAAAATAAAAAAAGAACGAACAAACAAACCACTCTAATAATTGAAAGATATTGAATTCCAGATCTACTAAGTTAATTATTACATGAGCGATTGTATTATGAAAATCTACTCACTTGAAAGATGTCTACCCCTATATACATATATATATTGGAGAACAAATAACAATTTTTCTAAGTGTACTTATAATTGTATACAGTGAGACTTGAATAATAATTATAAATATAGAATAGGATATACATAGCATTTAAATAAAAATTGAATGTGATTCTAATTTCTTATTTAATACCTAATTACTTAGTGAAAATAGTATTTTGTGTTTGATTTTTGTTTTTATTGGATATTATATTATTACTATCCTTGACGAATACAAAACCTTTCAAGAAAATATATTTATCCAAAGTGATTTTGAAAATGAGTATATTTAGGGAAAATCGAGATATGAAATTCCAATTGTTAGATAGATCTGAGAGACTAGATTATCCCTTCTATGTAAGGCAAGTTGTTCTAAAAAAATATATAATAGTTAGTTTGACTTTTAAAATTTGGATGGACTGCACTTGAAAATATCTAAGGATTTATAGAATATATATCTTAAAACAATATTTTAAATTTTGAATTGATAAGAGGTTGCTTTTTATATATTTCACATATGTTATATTTATTTATTAAAATTACACATATATATATATATTAGAAGAAAAGTTATATATTTTTTATTTATAATTTAATTTTCTTTTTTGAAATGTCAGAATATATAACTAAGCTCTCAAATTAATATCAGTAGCTCAAATTTAAAGTAAAGTAAAAGCTGAACGCAATCACATTCTAACTATCATATTGATTATAATGTTTATGTATTTGAAATTAGGTTAGCCGACTAAGAGGTCGGCAAGGAGATAATCAAGACTAAAAACAACCTTTTAACTTTGAATTTAAATGAAGACTCTTTTGTAGGAGAGTTGGTGATGGGATCCTATATGATTTTTCAAGCCAGACACCCATTTCCTACCGATACTATTCTACTTTTTCTTGTGGTGATTTTCATAGGCGGTTCTCACACCTAATAAATTATATATATATATATATAGCAATTCATAAATTGAAACATCACAAGTTAGAATAATATAAATAATGTAAAGTACAACACGTGATATGTTAGCGATTCATAAATTAAAATATCATGAGTTAAGATAATGTGAAATATAAAAGGTGGGATGTCTAGCACAGTAGCACTATATATATGTATATTTATTTATTTATAATATCTAAATTTGATTTTTAGTTAAATTAAAACAGTAAAAAAAGAAAAAAAATGGCGACCACAAAGGAAAGGGAAAAAAAAAGGTGAATGTCAACTAACTAATAGCATTTTTAATAAAAACTGTTTCATGATGAAGCAGAGCAACGAGAAGGACGTGAACTGGACAAATGGAAGCCAAATAATGCTTTCGAACTTTTCTGTGGACTTATTAGGCCATTGCCCCTCAGGACCGGCACAACAAATGAAAATGACCGCCACTGACAAAAGCACTTCCCTCCAAAGTGCTTCTAACTTCGAATCCATGTTGAAAAATATATCAAAATGTGACCCCACTATAAATGGAAGATTTCATAGATCACATCACATCATTCATTGTTTTTTTTTTTTTTTTTTAAATTAAACTTTTGTTTTTTACTTCTCTTTAAGAACTTACAAAAACATAGTGCAAAAAAAAAAAAACAACTTACGAAAACATCATGAAGCGAATTCATATTGATTTTTTTTTTTTTAATCATCCTTTTAAATTTTATATTCTTCTCCTCATCTTCTTTGGCATGTTTGAGTTAGATAGATGAATTATATTCTAATGATAAATTATATGCGTTTTCATATTTTACTATTACAAAAAATGGAATTTTGTTATAAATTATTTGATTAAATGAATTTGAGTGGTTATTTTTTAATATAATGAAATTCTTTATTTAGTAGTATATAAAATACGTGCTTGAGGACCTGTCGAATTTGTCCACGTGTCATTTTTCTTGATTTTGTTTGTGTTGATGATATATTTCTTTTCTCTTAACCAATTTTATGGGTTAGAGTCCTTGGTTGATGGTGTCATTAGTTAGACACCAACAACCCTTATACCTCTCATTGTGTGTGCCATGAGTTCGACACTCATGTGTCAAATTCAAATTAAATAATAATAATAATAATAATTCTCCATCTCACTATTTATGTGGGTAGATCTCCCATTCTCATGTGGACCTTCCCCTATCCCGTATGGACAGATCTCTTCCATTTAGAAGCAGTTCCACTGGCTGTGCCACTAATATCCTATTTCGATTAGTCTTGATAATCCTTTGGATCCGTCTTAATCTCAGTTCATACACTCAAAAAAATAATAATAATAAATAAAATCATGGGTTAGAGTCTTCTATTCACCCATATTTTTGTACTCTTTTCTATCTTTTCTTAAAAACTTTTCATCTTGTATATCTTTTATCAAAATACCTTTAAGTAAATAGTTTGTTGACAAGGGTATTTTGGTAAAAAATAGATATAGGATGAAAATAATTTGTTTAAAAGGTTAAAAACGATTATTTTTTATTGAGGTAAAAAGGAATTTTACTTTTGAAACGTGGGTAGTTTTTAAAATTCTTATCCATTAAAAGTCCCTCCTGTAAACTTTGATAGCCACAAGTTCTATAAAATTTGTTAGAAACTTCTCCACCATTTACTAAATATATCACAATAAGAAAGGTTACTGACGAACAATATAAATTTTTATATCGGTAATACTTCACTTGCCGGCTATCGTTAATAAATTTCCTCTCCAAAATGAATCAAATATTCATATCAACTAATGTACTAATTAATTTTTGTAATGTGTTAGTGAATAACGTAGTAGTATTAATTAAATACAATTGTTATACCCCAAAACTTTAAATTATCCATATGCATCAAGTTATAGTATTTTAAGATGTATATATGCTGGTGGGATTATGATATATTATACTTGTACATGTTTCTCCATGTGTAATATGGAGACAGATGATGAATTTATACATATGTTGGACCTCTAATTGTGTAACATATGCACTGAACAACATGGGAGACAAATCGTGGATAGGCATATTAAACACCCCTTATCATGTAACATTTGTAATTAATAAGAAATTCATATAAAGTGGGGAGAGAGGAATCAAATTGAGACCTTTCAACTTTAAAACAATGTAGTGTTCGCATGCATAGTTTAGTGAGAACCGTATGCCCCTTCACAAAGTGGAGGTCCTGAATTCAAATTCTTCCTTCCCCAAATAAAAAAGAAAAAAAAAAATAAAACAATGTAACCACAAAACTTAAATATTTAAGGTGATCAATAATTACTAAACTATAACTTTAAGATATATATTAATGTACGTTATTATAACTGGAACTAGGCAAGAAGCCCATAAAATCGCTAAACAAAATCAAATCAAATCAAACCAAACTGATTGGTTTGGTTCTAGTTTTTATTTCTAAAAACAAAACAGTATGATTTTTTTATAATATAATTGCATGATTTGAACTAGATCTGTAATCCAAGTTTATCAAAACCAATCCAGACCTTGAAATCAAATACTTCTAACACATATTTTTGGGCTTAAGTTTCAAAAATACCTTTGAAAATTTTATTAATATTTAAAAGATAAATTGTTAAAAGTTAAAACCTTAACCCTAATTTATTATTTCATTATTTATATTTTCTTTCACTTCGGCCTCCAAGAGTAGAGGTCATATTCTTGCAACATGAAAAACCTCCATAACGACAGTCTGATAGTTTGTAAAAGGTTAATGTAAGAGTATCTCCAATGCAAGTATGAATTGTGAAAAAATGGAGTGCCGCATAGGATAAATTGATAGAGTGTTAAAATTAAACTCTCCAATGTAAACTTCTATAATCACTATCAAGCTGACGTGACAAAAAAAAAAAAAAAGAGGTTGTCAACCCCAATGTCTATTTCTAGAGAGCCTCATTGATAGCCATGTCAACAATAAATAATTGAAACTTCCATAAAATAATATTTTATAATAATTTACTTTAATGATATATTATTTTTTGACTATTCATCATTGAAATGAATATAATAACATTGGAGAGCCTTTTTAGACTTGAGTGTCTATCAATTCATATTTATGCCACATAGGATGTGCATTTCCTTAACATTAATGATATATCCATTTTTTTTAAAAGACAATCCACATTTGCATTGGAGATGCTCTAATGCAAATATAAATTTTACCTAAACTTTTTGTTAGTTTTTATACTTTTGAAATGAGTTTATTTTATTTTTTATTATTGTTTTTATCTTCTTAAATTACAATAATTAGACTTGGAGATTTTTAGTTTTTTTGGTTGTAAACTTTTATTTGATTGCTGCCCAATGTCTATCAAGACACCAATTCTTTGCTTTAACAAGGGTGGATAATATCTACCAACAAATATAGCAACTTATATTTTATAACCTTCTATTTCATTCTTTAGTTATTTTATTTGATATTAAAAGATGGTAATATTTCCATTCTCACGTCAAGAATTCGTTAGACCAAATCAAACCGAACCGAACCGAACCAATTTGGTCTAATCTGATATGAAAAATAAATTGGTCCAAATTGCTAATATTTTTTTATAAGATCGAAATTTTTGATTTGATTTGATTTTAGTTGAAACAGGACCAAACTGAACTATGTCCAGTCCTAAATATAACTTTAGCATATGGATGCATATAACGATTAAACGAGTACCAACTATACTAGCTGCATCAAATTGAAATCAAAATGTTATATACTCTCATTCGTGAAACACCATATTTAGACATGTCTGGTGAATGGCTAACATAATTAAAAAAATGCGAGATAAGCTTTTTTAACACTAGAACAGATTGGTAATACTACAATCTACAAAGCATGAAATATCTTATTCATTATTTCAAAAAATATATATATCCTATTCATAATAGATGGAGAAATAAACAATTTGACCCATTAACATTCGAATTCTTAATGTAATTTATTTTTTTTAATTCATAATAAAAATTTAAATAGTAGATGGCTATTGGGGTCCATGACATCCATCCCATCAAAGTTTGACTAATTTAAGCCAAATGTTTATTATTGGATTTATATTAATGGTCTTTAAGTTAAAGATAATTTTCTTACATAACATAAGTTTTTTCTTTCATTTTTGTGAGTTTTAGTTCTGGATCACGTTTCAAATATCTTGATCAATAGTGTCTAATAATTTATATGGTATATAATATATACATAATAAATATAAATAAATAAATA
Source organism: Dimocarpus longan (assembly GCA_022984855.1). NCBI lineage: Eukaryota > Viridiplantae > Streptophyta > Magnoliopsida > Sapindales > Sapindaceae > Dimocarpus > Dimocarpus longan. The sequence continues at coordinate 6,382,482 of CM041026.1, forward strand.
AATAAAAGTTTGAATAAATGAGAGGACACAGTCCGTCATTGGTTGCAAGTGGCAACTCTAATGTACTTGTAGATAGGCATGGAGAGATCCCGCAGCCCTCTTATCATTGTTTTGTTAATTGTAATTGGATCAGTGGATTTCATAATAATAATAAAAAAAAAAATGGGTGAAGGTCAGTTGAGAGGATCGAAAGTCTTTTGTGGGATGCAAAAGTAGCAACTACAAAATACGTGTAGAAACCACATCAACGTAGTACACGTCAACCCCAACTTTACACCAACCATTCAACGACTGCAATTAAAAACATCAATCGATTGATTGATTGCGACGGTGTATGTGTTGTGCTTGGCCATCTGGATTTTAGATTAGATGCCACTACTATATAACAAAGAAAAATGCAGCTTTCTTGTTGCCGTGTACGTTCGTCACAAACAAGATTGCATTTAACCCTCCTTACACTTGTAGGAGTAGGACCCCACAACACTACATTTGTCATTATGAAAAAATCATCCACCGTCCTCCGTCGGATTGGATTTGTTATAGGGTCAAGTCAAGTCAAGTCACCAAGAGTTGGATTTGCATCACCCCATCTTGTGGTTCGATTCTATCCTTCAACGAATGAAAAATCGAATGCTTTTTCATTCATTTGCGAGTTCATTTAAGTTTTTTATCTCACAAATTCCAATTCTTGAATGTTAGGGAATGTGTTAAACATCCAACATAGAGATAGACAAGTTATACGTAAAGGTGATAATGGATCGGATTAAATTAGGTTTGATTTTATCGAACCTAAATTAAAATTTTTGAGGAATATCCTTCATTCCTTAAATGAATCACTATTTTTCATCTCAAATTTGTTCTGAATAGATCAAATTTGAATGGATTTAGATCGAATCGGATATTTTTATTAACCCTATTTACAAGTCGATAGACGTATTAAAAAAATAAATTAAAATAATACAAAACTAATCTAATTGTATGCTATTATATTTATAATTTAGAAGTTATAAATTCTAGCAATTTTTCTTCCTAATCTTAACATTATTATAATAATTAAAAATATATAAATTATTTAAAATTTTATGTTGTTATCATTCACCATTAAAACACATGTTATCACTAAGTATAAAGACAGACGCTATATCATTCATATTCAAAATTTTAGGTTATTGGGCTCTCTATTGATTTAATGGCCTACTTAACACAGTAAATTTCACAAGTGGCAGATATTAAAAACAGTGACATAAATCCACCCGTGATTGAGTCGTATACACATTTCCTTCTATGTTCAAATATCAACATATGTATTTATCAGTACGTACGTCTGCGTACGTCTGCAAGCATGCACTGGAAAGAATATGTTTAACCGCATTTATCTATTTGACAAAAATAATTTCTCTTGATGTTGTGAAAGTATATTTCTTCAAATATTACGAAAGTAAATATTCAAGTTATACATATAATATTTGATTTCGATAGATCTATATAACCTTTAATACTATCAATATCATATCTTAAAATAATAATAACAAAAATAAAATTATACTGAATTTGACAATCATTATCCCTATATATATATATATATATATTTATCATAATATGATAACAAAACTCAAAAGTTACATGACTTAAAATGACAAAGTTTCAGATATGGTTAAAATTAATTAAAAAAAAAAATTCAATATTAAACCATTGATAGTAATGCACCTCAACTTTTAGTATAAATAATGGTACGTGTCTCAATCCATTTGAATGGTAGGATTTTAAGTCTCATTAAATATATTTTACAAACTTTACGTAGATAGTTTTTTCAAACCACGCAAGAATTGATTGATTTAAGTAGGTTACAATTCATCTTTGACTTCAAGTAGTGTTTGATTTTAATAAATTCTAATAAATATATGATCCATTTAGTGTAAATTTAAAATAAATAAATAAATATTGTCAATGATATTATCCTACAAGAGGTGCTGTCGCTATAACTCAAATTAGATAAAACCAGTAGAAGATTTGAATGCAAATTGAAGATACATAGTATTTGGCATTTGATGGTCTTTTATGTAGATAGTTTTTTCAAACCACGCAAGTATTGATTGATTTAAGTAGGTTACAATTCATCTTTGACTTTAAGTAGTGTTTGATTTTGATAAATTCTAATAAATATAAGACCCATTTAGTGTAAATTTAAAATAAATAAATAAATATTGTTAATGATATTATCCTACAAGGGGTGCTGTTGCTGCAACTCAAATTAGATAAAACCAGTATAAGATTTGAATGCAAATTGAAGATACATAGTATTTGGCATTTGGTGGTCTTTTATGTAAATAGTTTTTTCAAACCACGCAAGTATTGATTGATTTAAGTAGGTTACAATTCATCTTTGACTTTAAGTAGTATTTGATTTTGATAAATTATAATAAATATAAGACCCATTTAGTGTAAATTTAAAATAAATAAATAAATATTGTTAATAATATTATCCTACAAGGGGTGCTGTCGCTGTAACTCAAATTAGATAAAACCAGTATAAGATTTGAATGCAAATTGAATATACATAGAATTTGGCATTTGGTGGTCTTTTATGTAGATAGTTTTTTCAAACCACGCAAGTATTGATTGATTTAAGTAGGTTACAATTCATCTTTGACTTTAAGTAGTGTTTGATTTTGATAAATTATAATAAATATAAGACCCATTTAGTGTAAATTTAAAATAAAGAAATAAATATTGTTAATGATATTATCCTTCAAGAGGTGCTGTCGCTGTAACTCAAATTAGATAAAACCAGTAGAATATTTGAATGCAAATTGAAGATACATAGTATTTGGCATTTGGTGGTTTTTTATCGGTGCATGAATGCATTTAGTGTTCTCCAAGGTCATAGTATCAATGGCTGTGGCTGAGGGCACATATGATATGAATATGATTGCTGAAATTAATATCTTGTACGTGATTTCTATCAAGTTGTGTCGACATAAAATTAAAAAGTGTGGAGGGCAACTTCTACAACTTGACATTTTTTAAATTCATCCAAGTTGTCAATGGACGATTTTCCGGTGCCAAACTGGCACTTTACTTTGTAGGCTCAGATATTGAAGTCTGAGGGCAACATGTCATTGTATCAGGAAAATGACACCCCAGAATCCAGATTCATTTGAATTGCTTTTGTGAATTATTATTTTATGGGAGAATTGTATTGACATCCACTAGGTTTGTCATAATTGCACCCCAAATGAGCAGAATTGAGTTTTCTACACTCATAGCTTCTCTGTCTTTATTGAAGATTCATTAACTAATGACATATTAAGGGAGATCTTCTAGTCATTTTGTGAAAAAATAAAAAATAAAAAAAAGCCGAAATCAGAAAGCAAACAGAAGAAAAAAAAAGCCAAAAAAAGAAAAGGGTAAAAAATTAGTGCAGTTATTAAATTTGGCCCTCCTTTATATTTTTATTATTTTTGACCGCTCTAAAATAAAATACTCCCTTATTTAACTTGAAAATTACTTATGTACCATTAAAAAAAAATTAAAAAAATATTTAAAAAAATCCACCGATTGTGGATTTGTTTGACAATAAATAACTACTTTTATGCTGCAGAAGTGTGTCATGCTCTTTGAAAGGGAGTATTTAGGATAACACACCTCACGCTCGTGAAGGTGAATTAGAGAAGATGACTATAAAATATGTTTAGTATTCTTAGTTTTTCTTTTTTAATTATTTTAAATAAAGAAGTTTAAAAAATAATTATTGAACAGATTGGTTTTCGTAAGGATATTTGTTGACAAAAGTAAAAAGTTATTGGACGTAGATAAATTTTATAATAGACCTTAAAACAAGGTCATTAAAGTAATTTCCCAAAAAAAAATGGAGGAAGTATTTTCGATAGCTGGAAGGCCACACATTCTTACCAAATGGTGCACGCCAACACTTTCATTACGTCTTTGGATGTGAGGGGTTTGGTTTTATCTGTAGTATTGTATTTTAATGGGCTCAAATTTGTTGGCAATGATATAATATTTAATATGTATTTAAATTTGGATGGACACCCTTCTTTTTTTCTTTTCCTTTTTCTTGAGTTGTTGAGACTAGTCTAAAAGACAATCGAAACCACGTTGATAGGACATTGATGGTACGTTTAAAATAAACGGTTTCTATGTGATTGAGAGTCACCCACACTTGAACGAAAGACAACTTATATACATGAGAGAAAATCTCAATATTTTATAAATGAAAGTGAGGTGCGCACATTTGAAACCATGGAGTCATGAGAGAGAGTGCAATTGTTTACCACTCAACTGTCCTTTTGTGTGGTTGGACAATCTTTTATATATATATATATATATATATATATATGAGTACTGTAGATATTTTTAATAATAAAGCAAGTCACCACCATTAAATTTAGGCTGGTGAGCTTGGAAACAACCAATTTTGCTCATATGAGTGCAACTATGCGAAACCATAGTGGTGTAGTGCAATTTTTCTTTATTTCATTCACTAATAATGGTGTATTCAAAGTTGATTAAAATTTAAAGAATTTGGCTACTTATTTGTTAGACAAATTTATCCGATAATTATAATAATTGAATTGGTTTTAATTATCTCTCTTACAATTAATAGCCAAATCCAGCTTTAAAAGATTTTATTCAATTTAAATCTCATTAAAATTTAGATGTATTTAATTGGACTTTTAAACAAAAATTTGAGTATATTTAATTTGATTTTGTATGAATTTCATTAAAATTTATGTATATTCAATTTAAATTTATATAAGTTCAAACAAATTCAGAAAATCATTAACTTTACCAATGGAATTTGATAATTTTAAAGTGGTTTTAAAGGGAAATTTATGGATAAAGTAGTCTACAACAAATTTTACCCTACTCCCACATATTTTATTAGATTTCATAAAGAGCTCTAAAAAAATCTGTACGAAATCTATTTAGTCGCGAATTCGAACAAAATCTATGATTTAAAGAAAACCTATTTAAGAGAGTTCTGTAGATGTTATTGGAATTAAATCTTGTGCACATCAGGATAATTACTATTTAAAAGACATAGTATTTGATAATTGGAGTCATTTTGTTTATGAATGCATTTACCAAGGATTCTCATCAATCTACTGTCACAAACTAATCAAACAAATTACGCAGTTCTACTCTATGTTTAAGAATAAAATTACAAACATTAATAAGAATAAATATGTTTCTAGTGAATTTCCAGGAAGACTACCATTTTCAGATAAAAGTGAAATATACACTATCTCTTTCACCAGTGCAGGCTTGATTTAGTATGATTTCATTCCTATTTAAACAAATTTTTTGACCTTGGCCTTACAACATAATCTGCTAGGAAACCCTAATACATAGGATCATGATGTGCAGGAGTAAGTTGGGTTCTTACCGTATGCAAGAATAGTCGGTACAAGAACGAAGGATAAATTCACAATTTAATCTCGGAAAAATATGTGGTCGAAACTGCCAATCCTTCTGCATCATAAGTTCGAACCAGTCTTTGTCTCTTACCAGGCGACTCAACCCAACCAAACTCCAAATGAAATGACTTGGATTCTGCCACGCTCTTTGCAATATCACACGGACATCCCATGTACATGCCTCCGGGCAATAATGTGATTTGGTATCCCCCATCAAATGTAACCAGGTTGTCTGACATGGTACCCGTCCAGTGCAAATTAGTGGTAACATCCCGTCCAGCAGATGTCAAACTGATATCCTGATTGTTTTGCAGAAGATGGAAAGAAGAAATTCAGAATTTGACTTAGAAGAACTGAGAATGAGTACTAATATATTGAAAAAAGGCAGTCAACTATAGATTGATTCATTCATTGACAGCCTCAGGAAATTTTGACCATTTACTCGTTTTAACGTTTAGGCCCTCTTTATTTGCTTGTTATGTAGTAGTGAAACTGCCATTATCTTTAATGTGTATACCAAAGGTCCTGTTGCTGTTTAGATATTCTAAGAACTATCCAATTCAAATGTACTCAGCATATAATTGGCTTAAGCATATAAAATGACATACCTGAATTAGCCGACCCTTGTCATCCATCTCAAGTAAAGTCACTGTATCGGCTTCAGCAATTGTTGCTCCATAAATTCCACTGCGCTTAGTAATAGAATGGCCTTTCCACTTACCAAGAAATGGTACAAGCCTGTCTGTGCTGTCCTGTAACCAATACAAGACATTTGGTACACATCAAGTATTAGCAAGGATGTCTAATTACTCTCAGTTCAAAACAAACTGGAGGTGAAGCAAAGTTCTGATTAGCTTGATCATTGAACTTACACTCTCACTGGCAAGTGAAGGCGGAAAATGCACACCATCACCTCTATCCTCAATGAAAATCAGAAGCATGTCCAAAAATCCTTGTGGGTCCATGACATGAAATGCTCTTGTTCGCCTATCCCTCTCCTGAGAATATAGGCAATTCTCACACACAATAGAAGGCCGACGAGAGGGAAGCTTAAGATTTCTGCATGATAAAAAAGAAAAATTTAAAGGAATTAGTAAATAATGGGATATAAAGGATGTTGTCAAATTAAGTTTATTGCTTAAATTCAATATAAATTGCTTTGTAGGCAGGGCATGCAAGTATGGGGTAGGATTCCTTCTTAACACACATAATAGAGATTAACATAAAGCAAAAGCCAGCTGCAGTAGCTCATCAGTCCATATCAGATAATCATCACAAACTTAAGCCGTTTAAATATTCATATTTAAAAGAATCAGAACATTCTTTTTCCATATTTAAAGCATCTCAAGATTAGTGAATGCCAGTGAAAGTACTGTGGTTTTAGTTTCAATGCATTAGATGCCATAATAAAGTCATACCCTTTACGATATAGCGTCCAGTAAATGTAACATTAAATGTTATTAAAGGTAGATGGTCATGGACCAAAAGTGCTCGTCACAATCTTTTAAATATATATCAAATAACCTCATTGCATTCTTGTACATGTTCCACCTACGATGAAATTGATGCTCATAAGAAGTAAAGGAGAGAAAACCATTCCCATCCTTTTCCTTCCTTGCTTATGAGAGAAGAAAGCCTAAAGATAAAACAGAAACCAGGTGGATCCAGCTAGCCCAGTTAGATCAGCTGAAAGGAAGATTTTGAGATCCCAAAATAGCTGAGAGATGATTTAGAGACAATATGGCTGCAAGTGCGTCAATTTGATCATCTAGTTTTTGTCACAAAATATGCATCAATTATGGTAGATGTCTTACGAAATCACATTCCCAAATATGGTTGCTCCACAAAATGCGATCTTACTTTTACCATTGATGAGCAGTACTGCTTACATAACTGAACCTGATTGTCATACCATTATATATTTCCAAGCAACAATAAAAATATGGTTTGTGGGCAATGGAGGACTCACTTTGGTGACTCTTCTCCAGTATCATCTTCCCCCAGCACCCCTTGCCTTAACACAGTTTCTAGCATGCCAGCAGTCTGATATCTTAATGAGAAAGCCCTCTCATTGAGAAAAAAGCCAATCTGCAGACTAATTATAATGCATATTCATGAGAAAACAACAGGGTCAACAAAGCTAAGGTGTTAACAAATTTTACAAAAGTAAAATTGGAAGATGAACTCTGAATCTTCAGTTTGTTTGATGAACACACACACCTGTTGATACATGTCAGCAGTGAACATGTTGGTTTCTTTGATTCTGTATTCAGCCCACTCCGGTTCTTCATCGTCTCCAGAAAATGAAGTGCTTGATGGAGCTTGTTTTATGTATAGCCTACATGTATAGTCGAAGTAAGCCACTAGGGCAAAGAAACAAAACTGAACATTCATCAATGGTTTCTTTTCATTTCCTTTCGTCTTGAACACCATATAATTTGATATACCAAATTTTTCATTTTTTCAATGAATGAAACCGTTAAATTCACCAAAATAATTATGTTCCTCATCACATTTTCAATTCCTACTCAAATATCCAGAACCTGTTACTCCATGGAGGTTAGAGCTAGTACTTTCGGTCTAATAACACATTCCCATCACACATTCTACCCCGACTAAAACCAGAGGCTTTAGTATAACTTGGTCCAATTCGGTGTCCTTGCCAAACACCATGTCAGACCAAATTAGTCCACTAGGGTCTCCTAGTTCTGTCTTGTATAGTGCAATAAACACACCCTCATGACATTATACCTCCAAAGTCGTAGTAATTCTTAAATTTAATTTATTAAATTCAAAGTATGGAATCCAATTCCAAAAATTGAACAATCGATCATTTCATTCATCCATGCACAAGAAATGTGTCATTACTCATTGATAAACCATATCCAATTTCATTCAGTCTGTCAATGTCTCAGGTTCGAATCACTTCTAACGCTATTAAACAAACACTTCTTTTCTTTGTTTTTTTATTCTCTATAAGATGTACCAAATAATAATTATAATAAAAAGGAAAGCTTACGTTTGATTGAGACTGATGAGCTCATTTTCTCCATAAGTACTCACTGCAAGCTTTGTTTTCACATTTTGCATCAAATTACCATTTCCATCGAATTGCTGCATGCAATTAAAAATAAATCGAAGAGAGTCAATTGAAAGTAGCGATTTGTATTGAGTTAATGAAGATTGAAAGCACTCACGTGGAAAGAACCGGACCAGTTGCCTAAGTTGAAGTCGAAGAACCGTTTAAGGTTGTCGATACTCACTGCTGCATTCATGGTGTCATGTCCGGTTGTGGACGAACAACACTTGCTCCGGGTGGTCTTCGGGACCCGAAATGTGGAAATGGGGGGAGCAAACGGGTTTGGAGGAAAAGTTGAGGCTTTGCTTGAAATGGTGACGGAAGATAACGAAAATGAGTAACAACTGGAAGCCATAGAAACTGTGAGTGAGCTGAGTGGATGGAGCCTTAGAATTACTAAAATATCTTATCAAGACATGAAATGGGCCGGCCTGCTTCAAATATGTTATCCATTCTCTTTGGATCAATTTTTCTTGCGCTTTTTTTTTTTTTTTTTTTAATAGGAAAGAGAGATTAAATTTAAAAAAAAAATTATCCATTTTTTTATTACATCTTAGAATCAAGAGAAGTGCTCAACTATTTCTACTGATAAGTGAATAAATAATTACAGGCATTTCTTTTAATTGTTACAAGTAAAATTTAAATTACTTTTTAATTGTTGCAAATTTAAAGGCAATTGCTTTTTTAATTTTTTAAAAAATACATAAAAATACAAAGAAAAAAAATGACAAACTAAATAAATGAGCTAGGTTTGTTTACAAATATACAATCAAATAAAATTATGGAGAAAATAATTTCTATATTTTGTTTTTGAAATTTGACACTAATGGTCATCTTGAAAGGATTTAGTGGGACTTGTCAAGATCAAACTGTATCCATTACCATAACATTAAATAAATATTTTATCATAATATGAAAATAAATCTCTCCACACATATTTATACATACATATGAATGTGAACGAAAAGTATATAACCACTTGAATTATAGATAAATGTGAAATTACTTTCATATTACGTAGTGTATGTATGCTTACAAAAGTCAATTAATTTCAACATTTTTGATATAAATATATACTTCTTATAAGGGTTTAGCTACCTTACTGTTTGGATAATCTCATCCAATAACTCTTGGATATTTTTCAACAACCACCTTTATAATTAATTTAAAAATTATTATTAATGGATAATATTATTCAATCAGTAAGTTAGCCGAACTCTTATTTTTAGATATCGATTAAGTTTTCGGGTGTAAGTATAATCACTTCAAGAATTTGAAGCAGTAAATATTGATGTAAGCTGAGGCTCCTTAACAATACACATAGGCCCAAATCTCATAGATGGGCCCATTAACTAAATTTTGCGGGGAAACTTTTCTTGAGAAGAAAGTCAGGCCAAGAAGGCAGACAATATAGTAAAGCTCAGTAGCCAACAGAAACCATTGCTAGTCATCGCAGCAGAGTGGAGACACACAGAGATATATAGAATTACAGGTAAAAGACCCCTTTTTTCGTTCCTTTCCGTTTCTTCAAAGATCTGATTTTTATTTCGTTTTTTAGGTCAATTTTGATTGTGATATGCTGTTAAACCCTCGATTTGAATAACTTTTTGTGGGTGGGTGTAGTGTAGATTTCCATATATTGTTATTATATTTCTGGGTTTTGCATTGCCGGATCGGTTATATATAATTCATGGTGTTTTATGTTTAAAACCTAAGGAGTGAATTATAAGAGCGTGTGATAAACTGAAAGTCAAATATTGCTGTCAACTAGAGAAGCTGAAACAAACAACCCTTTTAGGTGAGGAGTTGCAAGATATATTCTTTTAGAATTATTATTTTGTAAGGGTTTTTGCTAACTTACTAGTTTGGGTAAGATTACTCAAATAAGTTTTTTTAATAATAATCATTGGATTGGTTGTAAGGGTGGTTATTGAAGAATTTTACGACCAATCCAATGGTGGTTATTGAAGATTGTTATTGGATAACTTTATCCAAACCAGTAAAGTAGCCACACCCTTGTATTTATAGGGTATTCTGATCATTTGTATCTATATTTATTGAAACAATGTGGGCGATTTCACGTGCATATCATGTGCATGTGCTTGCATACTTTTGATGGAATATGAAATCAGTTGTAAGGATGTTAAGTATTTGATGGTAATCTTTGCTGCAATGTTAAATGAAACAGGAGTTACCAGGGTTGAAATCAAGGTTGAGCACGTGGTTTGTAATGTTTTAGTATCTTGTTTGTTAATATTTATATTTGCCTTTTTTATTTTTTAGGGGAGCATTGATGATGTTCTATTCTTTTAATCTCTGCAATTTTGTGCCACTCCCAAAAATTTATTGGTTTCCTGAAGATGCATTTCAAAGATGGTGCTTCTATGTATGGAATCGAACATGTATTCAATGTTATTGTCATACTGTGTCCTATTAACTTAGAATTTCCAATTAGGCATCATGCTGACTTTATCAAATATTGGTTCTTTATTCCTTTCCGCTTTAGTTATTTGTTGATTGATGTCACTTATTTTGGAAGCTAGTATTTCAAATCTAGTTTACTATTTTGCTAGTAAGTAAATATTTTTTTTGATTGTTATGAAAGAAAGATGGGGAATGAGACTTAAAGGGAAACAAATGAGGTGCAGAGGCATGTTCTCTATAGTTAGTTTTGGTTCTTCCTGTTGCTGTTTGCTTCTTATCATTATTATCTGTTCATGTTTTGCCAACTATGCTGTCGCTTTTGAACTGCTTGTACTTATATAATTTTTGGCTAGAAGTTCTCTAGAATTTTCATGTATCTATGATTCAGTTTGTGGTCCTTTTGTTTCTAATGATAGTTTGTTGTTTTCTATAATTCTTTTGAATTGTTGTCATTATCTGACTCTGTTCATGCAGCTTTTGTCAGCTTTTCTTTATTGGTAGTGAAATCATGTGCTATTCTTTTCTTGCTGTTATCTTTTCTTGCTATTCTTTCACACTGTCTTGTTTGATTGATAGATAATTGTTATTCGTTTGACTTCAGTCAGAAGCAAAAATGTCTCGAAGATATGATAGTCGTACCACAATTTTCTCCCCTGAAGGCCGTCTCTACCAAGTTGAGTATGCAATGGAGGCCATTGGCAATGCTGGTAGTGCTATTGGACTATTGTCAAAAGATGGAGTTGTCTTGGTTGGTGAAAAGAAGGTTACTTCCAAACTCCTACAGACTTCCACTTCCACGGAGAAGATGTACAAGATTGATGATCATGTTGCCTGTGCTGTGGCTGGAATAATGTCTGATGCCAACATCCTTATCAACACCGCAAGGGTCCAAGCCCAGCGTTATACATATGCATACCAAGAGCCTATGCCCGTTGAGCAGCTAGTTCAGTCTCTCTGTGATACAAAGCAAGGTTACACACAGTTTGGGGGTCTCCGTCCTTTTGGTGTTTCATTTTTGTTTGCAGGATGGGATAAAAATTATGGTTTCCAGCTTTACATGAGTGACCCCAGTGGAAACTACGGTGGTTGGAAAGCTGCAGCAATCGGTGCAAATAACCAGGCTGCACAGTCTATGCTGAAACAGGACTACAAGGATGATATCACTAGGGAAGAAGCAGTCCAGCTTGCTCTGAAGGTGCTTAGCAAAACCATGGACAGCACCAGTCTTACTTCAGATAAACTCGAACTAGCTGAGGTTTTGCTTACACCAGGAGGCAAAGTGAAGTACCAAGTTTGCTCGCCGGAGTCTCTCAGTAAGTTGTTGGTGAAATATGGAGTTACCCAGCCTGCTGCTGAGTCTTCCTAAGCTCCTGAGGGTTTCTTCTAATTACTTTTGAGTTTCAGACCAATATGGACTATTGTATATTTTTCATGCTTTGATTGTAGAATGTGTTCAATGATCCGAATCTTGGTACTTGCATTCGGATATTAATGATGTTTGCTGCTGTTTTAACTTATTCATTATCCTTTTTTGCTGTAGTTTCGTGTCAAAGACGAATGTGATGCATTCAATTTAAGAATTTTTAGCTTGGTTTAGCGAGAGAAAATACTGGACAGATGTCTATGTAGGTCTCACAATTCTGCTGATTTTTATCTTAATAAATATTAGCGCTAAAACATCATCTCTGAGCCCTCTCTGCCAGCCTAAGATGACATTATCATGTATTTTGATTATACTGTCAACTAACACAACTTATATGTAAAGAGGCCAGACAAAGCTATAGAAACAGCAAGCAACAGAGTCACGGGGATACAATCTGCTGTTTTGGAGGAAGCAGGTAGTGGAGCTGGTGGGGGTGGTGCTTGCTGGACAAAAATGGCAACTTTCATTCCACCCCAGCAGAAGCCTCCGCCACTGAGGAAGTAGTAAGGTCTTGCCTCTTTCAGCTCAAACACATCTCGGCCTCCTTTTGTGATGTTGGTGATGAAGCCTCCGTCCCTACACTTCTCATAATTGGTCTTATTCACCTCCAGAACATTGTACATGTGCTTGTCGAATTTAAATACTAGCCAAATTTGACAAATTCGGATCAAATTTTACAGGAGAATTTTATAGAGGAGAATATGTTTGATTTACGATTCAAAAAAATAATAATTTTTAAGAAAGAAAGATTTAATGAACGTAACACTAATTTAATTCAATTGAAAATGTTAGATAATAACAAAGACAGTCGTCGAGTACTTCGCCAGGCTTAAAAACATTTTCTTAATACTTGTAAAATTAAGAATACAATTCAAGTTATTGTATCTTAGTTGTTGAAAATTGTTTCAAAATCACAAATCAAACGCCAACTAAATTCTAAGATCTTTGTTTCTGATTAGGGACTAATTTATGATGAAGCTTGGTGACCTAAAATTATTAATTTTGTCATCTATAGTATCATTAACACTACCCAAACAGTACAACAAATATGAAGATTTCCATTTTAGTCTTGAATAAATTTATTATAATTTATTAAAAAAAAAATCTAATTCTTTTGAATTATATTGCAAACTTGAATATCTAAAGGTTGATCACTGTTGTAAAACTCGACGAGTAGATCAAACTATTCACTGAAAACATGGTTGGCAGGGTTCCATCAACTCAAGAACCCCAAAATCGGAGGTTTTACTTGCCTTCGGCGAGTAGACGCCTTCTCGAACCAATTCGGTTAACTCGATGAATACTCGACTTAGGCAAGGTTTTATAAGACATGTTTACTCAGTGAATATTCAATCAACTCGGCGAGTACTCGATCAACTCGGTGAGTACTCGATCTAGGTCAACTCAGCAAGTACTGTGCTAAAATTGCTTTTGAGATTATATGAGACAAGTTTATGATGTTTTGTGGTCATATATTTGTGTTTTGATCCTATGAAATTTTTTTATATTTTTGATCAGGTTTAACCGTTGATTAATGGTCAAATCGAGTATTCGTCGAGTAATCGAGTACTTGTTACTCTCTAGGTCATCGACCGACTAACGACTAACGAATTCTAAAATATTGGATTTGATAAAATCTTTTAAATTGTTATATAGCTAATCATTTTTTTTTTTCAATTTTAACAAGCTAATCTTTCTAATTAAGATGATAAAGAAAGTACATACTGAGCCAATCGTGGAGGTAGAAATGCTCATGGCTAGCCCATTCAGTGAAGTTAACGCTCTGAGTCCATCCAGGCCTGCCTCCGACATGGTGTAGTTTCGCTGAAACACACCGTATAGCCATTGTCATCGTCATGATTATCATCATCAACTTCATCAACACCTTCAAATCTTGTTTCATGCAGAAACTGTCCATATAATCCATGGCAGCCTCTCTCTTTCTAACTCAGGCAAAATGAGAGAAACATTTATAGCAGGAAGGAGCGAAACCAGAGTGAGTGAGAGACAGTATATACAAAACAAAGTTATTATGGTCTGGAGAATTTGTTCATGTCAAAAATGCCAAAAAATTGTGTTTGTCCCCCATATTCAAATTAAAATAAAATTAATTAAGACATGGATTATAAAATTAAATTTATAGACAATAAAAGACCAATTACATTTAAATAAGATTTATCTACTTTTAAATCATGAATTAATGTATATGTTTTATTTCTCCATGAATTCATGCATATGGCTAAAAAAATGCAAAAAAAAAAAATAAATCATATTTTATTACATTTCAAGTTATTTCTTATGAAAGCAATACAGTGATTAAATATACGTTATTATGCTATATATAATGTATATTCATGCATGTCTATTTTATTCTTAGAAACTTCATTAAACATTTATTAACATGATGAATTAAAAATGTTCCAGTTTTTGTTGTCTTTAATTAGCTAATGACTAGTTTACAAAACACAAAATATCTTTTATTTATTTTATTTTACTTTATTTTGTTTAAGCTTTGGGAGTGATATGCATGATATGGTAGGTGCAGATTGTACACAGCAGTTAGTTACAAAATATATAATTAGTAATTTCTTTTTGAGAGCAAGTAACACCATAATTCTCTTAGGTTTGTTCAAACAAGCGAAGACAACTCTTTATTTAAGTAACATTGGCCTCTCTTATTGTTATTGAAAGTCCGTTAAAATTAACTGTTTGACTATTTAAAATACAAAAATAACCGTAACATAATTTTTGAAATGATTTAAATAACCTTAAGCTGAAAGACTAAAATTAAACAACATAACAAAATTAAAAATCAATAAAAAAAAATTCAAAACTAAACAAAAATACAAAATACGAACAAAATTTTGGATCTCCATCTAGGCATCAACCCGTCAATAAGGAAAGCAACGCCGACCACCTCCCTGCTAGGATCACCATTAGTGCAAGAGAAATAGAGATGGATCTCCACTTACTTTATTTTATTATTTATTTTTTGAATTATTTTTAATATTTAGTAATACTAATCAAGAGATGAAAGGAAGAAAATACTCCAATGGTCATTAACATTGACTAATGACTAATAGTTGGGAGGTAGGGGTGGGTGTGAAAACATGGAACCAACCTAACTTGATCCGCAAGTGTTTGGTTCGGTTCCCATGTTCAATTTCGGGGTGTTCAGTTCTCAGGCTCAGAAAATACCTTGATTCATGGATCGAAACGGTTTTGAGACTCGATCCGTGAAACACTTAGATGAGAGGGTTACATGCATAATTTACGAAGGGCACACGTGTAATTTATAAGGGCATATGCATAATTTATGAGGGCACATGCATAATTTTGCATGTGCCCCAATATAAACTGAACACTTCTAGAAGACTTGTATAGTCTTCACTTCAGAAACCCTCTAACCCATTTGTCGTTCATTCCCCCTTTTTCTTCTTCCTTTTTCTAGAGTCTACTATGTCATTCTTCCTCTTCCTCTTTCTCTTCCTCTTCCTCCTCTTCTTCTTCTTCTTCTTCTTCTTCTTCTTTTTCCTCTTCATCTTCCATCTTATTTTTCATCCTTCTTCTTTCTTGTCCCGTCATTGATCAAGACCCTACTTTGTCGTTCATGTCACCGATCTCGTCCCCAAGTTTGATTGTTATTTTGTTTTCCATTTTACTTTCCATTTTTGGGCTTTTTTTTAATCCATTTTATTTTTCATTTTTGATTTTTATCGCCAATCTCGTCCCCAGGTTGTCATCGCCAATCTCGTCTCCAGACTATAATGGCCAATCTGGTCACTAGGGCCCAGACTGTCATCACCATTCACATTGTCGTTCAGTGTTGATTGAATTTTAATATAGTTTTATTGAATATTAGTTTTGTTAATAATGATTAGTTTTTATTAAGTTTTTGAGGTTTGATTTGTTGAATATAGGTTTTCTTTTATTTTTTCTTTTTCTTTCTTTTATTATTATTTTTTTTTTGAAGATGTTGAATATCAATGTTAAATTTTAGTTTTGATTGAGTTTAGACTTGAGATTTGGTCATGTTGTTAAACATGGAACCCACCCAAACCAAACCAAACCAAACTGATACTGTTCGGTTTGAGTCGATTCCACTGTTCCAAATAAGCATGTTTAGGTTTTATTTTGAAAACAGATGATTCATCTATTCGTGTTCAGTTCTTAACTGAACACCTAAATGCCCACCTTTGTTGGGAGGTTAATAACAATTAAAGGTAAAACTGATTTTCATGTGTAAATGGACAAACCTTATTACTTCTATAAAAGTTGGTGTAAAACCCTTGAAAGATACACACACACACACACACACACACACACACACACACATATATATATATATATATATATTTGTTATTTGTGGTGTTATAATTGTTTTGTTTTAGAATAAATGGTGTTGAAATAACACCAAAGAACTATCGCTCTGTTTAACTAGCAGCAATGAACTAACTTGAATTTTACTAGCACCTCCTTAACTAAAAAGTCAATACTCTCTTTCATTAAAAGCTTTATGAGTCTCCTCTATTATTTTTTCTTTTCAAAATTTTTTGAAAAAATTTTCTACTCTTCTTCATTCTCAGATTCGCGTACTTCACTCTTAGCCGTATTCTACATTCTTTCATCTCACAAAAACTCTTGTCAGATATCTAAAGTTATTTTGTGCATCTTGGAAGTTATTTCGTTCATCTTTGAAGGAAGTCGGGTAATTCTTTGATACTACATACCACGATTTGAGGTAAAAATTTAAATGTGATATTTAGCTCAAGTTTTATGAATGTTTGCACATTCTTATGCATAAAATGGTTGAGAAAATGAATTTTTTCTTATATTTTGGTTTGGGTTTGGAGTTAAGTTTTTCACAGAAAGAAGGGTTTGAGATTTAGTTAGCCAACTAGTCTAATAGTCAGCTTAAATTTGATGAATGTTTGCACAGTTATATGAATATAATGGCTGAGGAAATGAGTTTTTACTGGTATTTTGATTTGAGTTTAGGGTTGGCATAAGAAGAAAGGTTTAAAAAATGTAGTTAGATATTCCCTGGTTGAGAATTACATACATGTTTCACACTTTAATTGTGTGTGTTCTACGGTCTAATTGTGTGTTTGTTTCGCAACCTATTGTGTGTGTATTCCACGACCTATTATTTGTATACGCGAATTCATGTATATTTATCATCTTTGTTTTGTTGTAGGAAAATGGATGAAATAAAAATGATGATATATTATGATGGTCGATGGGAGGATACACTCGAGGGTGACCATAAATATATTGGATTTTCAATGAAAAGTGCACAAGTGCCTAGAAAAGCTGATATATGAGGCATAGTTGATGATTCTTAATTCAAAACTGCAATATGATTTGGATTTATATCCAAAGTTACTGTTAATTGCAGAAAATAATTTAAGCAATACATAAATGACAACGATGATTTGGGATACATCATGGTAGATCAAAGTTACCCCAAATATGTGTTTCTTTCATTGAAAGGAATAGAAACAATGGTAAATTTAATTCACATAGTGGTAGCAACCACCTATTCGTGTCTTCACCTATTATTCCAGATGTTGGAAGACATGCTTCGCAACACATTCCTTGCCAACAGATGGCTAATCGTATAGAAGATGAAAACTTTTCATACATACAATTTGAACCATTAGTGAGACCTAGTGAAATTTTGAATGAGGAAATTCGACACATATTCTCAACCGAAACACATCCTTATAATGTTGATGAAGAGGATCTTAGAGAAAGGCTGCCTAAAGAGAATAGAACAAAAAATCCTAACGTATCTATTTCACTAGAATGAGTGCTTCCTGGGTCAGAGGCTTACTCGTTTGCCGAGACCTAGTCATGTCTAACCATGACACCAACAACCATAGCTAAATTTTCCCATGTAAAAATGATTTGAAATGTGCTTTTGGACTTTATGCATTGAGATAGAACTTTCAATGGCAAGTTAAAAGGTCCAACAAGTTTGAATTTCATGTGATTTGTAAACAAACTAATTACATATGGAAGTGTCGGGTTGTTTGTCGAAAGGCAGAGACTTTTTTGGAAGTTAAAAGATTCATTGGTGATCACTCTTGTGCCCTTGAGGAGATTCATCACGTCATCGTCAAGCTAGATATGCAATTATTGGGAAAGTTATTACTCCATGACTTCAACATGTTGACGGATGGATAATGTGTCTAAAGGACATCATCACTAATATGAAGGAGATGTTTGGTATTCAAATAATTTATAGTAAAGCTCACAAGGCATTACAAAATGCCTTGAATTTAATATATGGGGATGCTGTGAACTCATTTAGACTACTGTCTAGATGCATACTGCTATTTACTTGAATCTTAAAACAATCACGTGATATAAAGTTGACTAGCTTAACAAGTTCAAGTATTTTTATATGGCCTTAGGCCAATCATTGATAGGATTCTGGAATTGTATGCGACCAATTGTTATCGTCGATGGTACACACCTGAAGGGTAGGTTTAAGGAAACCATGTTATAGCTACTGTTAAAAATGGAAATGAACAAATATATCATTTGACTTTCAATTATGTTGACTCCTAGCACAATCTATCATGGGAGTGGTTCTTGACTTTGTTGAAATATGCAATTGGCCATGTTGATGGCTTGGTTATCATATTAGATCGCCATCGCAGTATAAAGACGATAGTCAAAGAAGTGTTCCCATTGGCTGTTCATGGTTTCTGTTCGTGGCACTTGGGAGAGAATTTGAAGAAAACCTATCATCGACGGGACTTGAAACAAATCTTTCATCGGACCGCTCATATGTACACTCAAATTCAGTTTGACCATCACATGAAAGAGTTGGCACAACTTCATCACGCACATTATGATGAGTTAAAGGATATAGGCTCCTATAAGTGGTTGCTTGTGTTTTGTGAACGTTGTAGATATGAAGTGATGATCACTAATGTTGTTGAGAGTCTTAACTCATGTCTCCGCTTCAGGAATGGATAGTGAACTTGGGAGATTAGACTTGTACTTGTAATGTGTTTCAAGGCTACTTTTACCATATGCCTATACACTTACTACAATCAGGTCGTTCCACGTTATTTACTTTGTGTCTTATTAATTCATTGCTAATGTCAATTATTTATCATATGTAGGGAATAAAATATTGATTTCATAGCGTTTTGTGTAGATTATTACAAGAAGGTACGCTTGTTGCTGCATATTCGTCATCAATATTCTCAGATGGGGTTCCCCCCCAAGGGGTCGGACTAGAAGAAATTCGTAATGCCATCATCCTTCCACCTAACGTTTAACCCTAAACAAGCCAACCAAAGACATGCAGAATCTCTTCCATTTTAGAATATTATTAATAATAATTTTTATAAAACACCATTAAAATATGATACTTAATGTATGCTAAATTGAAGTTAAAAAACTATAAGTTACTGTTACCATTCTACACTAACCAAACCCTTCAACTATGTATATTTATCATAACCAAAAAAGTTGAAAATATTTCCAAAGTTTCAAGTTGATCTTGCAATAACACAACTTATATGGAAATAGCCCGAACCAAAACTACGTTGGAAAACGCAAGCAACAAAGTAATGGAGCTACTGCCAGCAGGGGGAGTACTTTTAAAGGAAACAGGAGTAGGAGCTGTAGCTACTATGGGTGGGGCCTGTTGGACAGAAATGGCGACTTTCATTCTATTCCAACAGAAGCCTCTGCCATTAAGGAAGTAGTAAGGTCTTGTCTCTTTTAGCTCAAACACATCTCTCCCACCTTTTGTGACGTTGGTGATGAAATCTTCTTCTCTGCACTGCTTATAATTGGTCTTGTTCACTTCCAAGGCACTACATATACATCTTCTTGTCGAAGTAGAAAACTTTGAAATGACTAGCCAAATTTAACAAATCAGTGCAACAAAAGACAACTATAAAGAGAACAACATGTCTACTCATAATTGGAAAATATTTTCTGAGATATTAGAATATAATTTGACACTAATATTAAAATATAATAATGAGAAAGAGAACAACATTTGAAACTAGTTTTTAATATACGAGTAATGCTACACTATCTAAAAATTTATCCAAATTTTTTATCAAAATGACGTGACAAACTTATCTGTAATTACCACATCATCAATATATCATTCGAAAATTAATATAATAACTATAAATCAACTTATCACATCATTTAGACAAAAGTTTTAGAAAATATAACATTATTCTTAATATGTTGGATCTAAAATTTGTTTTAAAAACAATACAACCAAATTTACTTGTGTTTTTTTTCTTAAAAAAAGAAAAGAAAGATTATTTGGCAATAATTATTTAAAATAAATTCAAAAAATAAATGAGTGTATCCAAACAACAAATCCAACAAGGTGCAAGTGTCTTTCAAATCCATAAGAGCAATTATATACAAATATTTATGTTAAGCTTTCCAAATTTTTTATTCAAATGATGTGGTATGTGAGTTGTCAACATCTTATAAATTAAGAGATGATATAATAATTAATACAATGTTGGTAACTATATGTCATGTCATTTAAGTATAAATTTGGGTAAAAATATTTGAAAAGCCTAGCATTACTTTTATTTATCACATCAATTTAAAATTTGCCAAAATCTATTAACCAAAAAGGCTTTTTTTTTTTTAAAAAAAAAAAAGAAAAAAAAAAAGAAAAGAAGATGTGTCAAACATAATATAGATTATACTATATTAAATAGGTTTGGGCATAAAAATAGAAAACCTAAACTTACCTGATCCAAATCGATTTTTGGATGTTCGAGGTCGATTCCTGCATTATTTCTGGTATGTTCAATTCTTCAAAGGAAGAACTAACATATGGTTGGTTCTAGTTCGAGTCTAGGTCTCTAGATCGGAGACACAAATCTAAATCAATTAGTATTCTTTTTTCTATAAATTTAAAAGCTACGCATGTGCGCTTGAAGATTATTTAAAATTTGAATAACTTTCAAGAGCACGTGCGTAAATTACCCCACCTAAACCTTAAAACACTCTATTTTTATTTTCTTTTCTTCTTCACTCTCTCACTCTCATTTTTGATTTTAATTTTTACCGAATCAAAATTTTTCATTTTCTTTTGTCTTCTTTACTCTCTTACTGTCATTGACAATGTCGACTTTTGTATCTCACCGTCAACCAACCGATTCCTATAATCTCTCTTTTTTTCTCTCAATCAAATCTCTCTTATCTCTTTTTTTCTCAACTAACCCCTATCTCTCAAGTTCCACCTAACGATCCAAGCGTCAAGCCTAATTAGTGCCAATGCCAACACAAGGTTTGGTTCAAACTCACCTCGGAGATGTCCATTTTTGTATGGAAACCATGTTTTGAAAGATGGGTTGTGGATATGTTGTTAGGGTTTGGTGTGGAGACCAAGTTTGGAAACCCACCTTGGAGATGTCGTTAGAGTTTAATGTGGTGGGTAGGTTTGGCCTAAAAAAGCAGTCAAGCCCATAGGCCTAAACAATCCCAAAACTGAGGAAACTGAACCAAATCGATCATATTCAGTTCATCTCAGTTCCATTCCCAAAAATAGGGGAGTTCAATTTTGACTTTTAAGAATTGAATATTTCTCTGTTCATGTTTGGTTTACTTTCAAACCAATACGAACCCGCAAGTGCCTAGCCCTAATTAAGGGTCTTATTAAGATGGTGTTAAATATTAAAAAAGTAAATATAATTATTTTTACTCATTTTTTCAATTTCTAATATTTCCTTCATATTAAATATCACATTCAAGCTTATTAAAATATTCCCACAAACAAAAATGTTTCCATATAAAGACTGTAGCAGCAATGTCTGAATTATTTGGTGATAAGTAAATGGTACATCAAGTTCAGAAAAAAAATTAGACATTTGACCTTTTTATAGTGACTTAAGTGGAAACAATTGTACAAGATTACAAGCAGAAGTTCGATGTGAAATAAGGGGTTGCATGTTTACTTTATAGAATCCGAATGCAATTGTTCGTTTTTTAAAACAAAGTATACAAATGTTCTGAATTCAATCCAATAAAATTAGAAACTAATAAAATGGTCCTTTGTTGAGTAAAATTTTTTTGATTCCTTTTAAAATAATAGCTGTAAAATGAATTCTCAATTATCTATTTTTGACTAAGAGAAGAGAGAATACATACTAAACCAATCGTCGACGTAGAAACGTTCATGACTGGTCCATTATGTGAAGTTAACATTCGGAGCCCATCCTGGTCGGCCTTCGACGTGGTGTAAAGTGGGCGTGGCTGAAACGCACTGTATGCTCATTGTCATTGTCATGATCATCAGCATCAACACCGGCAACAGCCTTATAGTTAAATAATCTGGTTTCCTACATAAACTCTCCATAGAAAATAATTTTCTACTCTCACAGGTAATTTTCTCAGGAAAACGAGAGAAAATGTTTATATCTTAAAATGGAGTGAAATGTGAGTTATGGTCTATGAGAGATGTTAATGTCGAAAGATGTATGCTTGATTTTGAAAAAAATCTTTCATAGATCTGTTTAACAGCTGATATAAAAAAATGGACCAATGGAAAATGACGAGGGAAAAAAAAAATCAATGAGAAAGGTAAGAGAAAAAAAAATGGTACTATTTTATTACTCATCAGCTATGAGATAGTTTTATAAAAGATTTTTTCTTGATTTTATGATGAGTTGGCAAATCGAACATTTCGGCATATTTTACAATTAACTCCAGTGTGGCGCTCTAAGGAGTGGCGAGGAATACTAGAGCTATTGTCCTTAGATTTTTGTTTGTTTCTTCTTGCCTCTCGGAAATAAAACCAAATCATCAAAGCAAAATATTCATAAATCAACTTTCGAGAAAGGGAGTTTCAATTTTTACCTATTATCGATATTGTGATGATTAAAATAACTCTAAATGATTTTAATATATGTTTTTTCGAAGTAGTTAAAAAACAAAAAAAAAATATAAGAAAAGAAAAATAAGAATCAATTGCAGGGATTCAAGAAATGTTGGAAAGGCATTTGAAGGAGTTTCTTCCTTGGGCTTCATTGAAGTTTTTGTTTACAAGACTTATCAAGCGGTGTCTTAGCACCCCACTAACTTCACTTGAATCCGTAACTCTAGCCGTCAATGAGTTTCATGCGATTTGTGCTTGATCTCATTCTCATACGATTTTCTATTCAGTAAAATATGAATTTCCGTTGAGGTTCATATGCAAATCATAATTTGTTTGTGAATCTTGCACAAATTTCCATATAACATAAATTTTGGGCAATTCATGGACAAACGTCCACATGAATTTCGTATAAATTTTGGATTTTCGGATGAACATTGGTGCCGGTAGCCTTGATCATCAATGGAAGTTGTTTTTCTTTTTTATTGTTTTTTTAAATTTTCTTAGTTTCTCATTTCAAATATAAAAAATGCCATACGCACAATTTTGAATTTAGTTGAGGGGTCTTTATGTCATGAGATGGGTAAAAAAACACGTAAAAACTATTGAGAGTTTGTAAATTTAATGAGTACCTTTCTCAAAAGGCTATTTTTGAGTTTTTGCCTAAAATCAACCTAAACATAAAGCTTACATCGCTTTCTGTAGAACAACATTCGGTTCCGTTTAAGAATTAAAGAAAGGATAAATTTCCCTCTTTTTATCCATAATTAAATCCAACCCTAAATAATTTTTTTTTAATTGCATTCACATTCCATGATTGGTTGACTAACGATCTATCATAATTAGTCTTAACGAATTGAGGGGCACATTGGTCTTTTAGAATGTAAATTACTTTTGAAAAAAAATATTTTATTTACCAAATTTTTAATTAAAAGTTGATTAAAAAAATTCAAAAAACATAAACTGCTGGAAAATTAAAATATTCATCTGAAAAAATGACTTCCGGTTTTTTTGTTTTATTGTTTTTTTTTTTCCTTGGCTGCTACAAATTAATTTTTTTATAAAGAAAAGAGCAGTCTGGAAATTTGAATAATCATTTGGTAACTTCTGTAGTTTTCTTCTACATATTAGTTTTGCAATGGTTTTTTTTTTTTTTTTTTTTTTTTTTTTTTTTTGTTTAGAGCTTTCGATTTCAACATCTTCAAACATTCAGTTTCAAAATAATAATAATAATAATCAAACATTAACACAATCACATGAAAAATTAAACTCATCTTTTTCACCTCCAGATCATTTATATACGATTCCAATAATATAATCCCGGTTACCATGTCTTTCTTGGATTTGTTTACGACAACTATTTCGACTCAGCAGGAAAGACCAAATCATGCACTAGAAAAAAATCAGATAGCGATATGGTTTTTGTCCAAAGTTGTGAAGGACTGTTCCTTTATCATCTAAAAAATAAATAAATAAGTAAACCTTTTAATTATGTGTGTATCAAACTGGAAAATATTTCCCAAACTATTCCCAAAAGTCAAATTGAAATTATGTGTATCAACTAACACTACTTAAATGTAAGGAGCCCAAATCAGAGCTATGGAAAAACCAAGCAACAGAGCAATGCTGCCAGCTTGGGAAGCACCTTTGGAGGAAGCAGGTGCTGGAGCTGGTGGGGGTGGGGCTTGACGGACAGAAATGGCAACTTTCATTCCACCCCAACAGAAGCCTCTTCCACTGAGGAAGTAGTAAGGTCTTGCCTCTTTCAGCTGAAACACATCTCGGCCACCTTTTGTGATGTTGGTGATGAAATCTTGATCCCTGCACTGCTCATAATTGGTCTTGTCCACCTCCAGGACATTGTACAGGTTCTTGTCGAAGTTGAAAACTTTGTAATAACCAACCAAATGTGACAAGTCAGGGTGACATAAAAAGAAATTTATGAGAGAACGTTAGTAAGAAAGTCCACGTTTTATTCATGATTCGAAAATATTTTAAATAAATGCATAAAATAATGTATCCAGCCTATAAATCTATCACATTTTCGTGACTTAATTTTAGTGAGAGTTATTTTTATTTTTTTTAATAATAATTAATGAATTATCATTTTCTTCCGTCTCTTTTAACTTGAGTTAACACTGATTCAGAGGATTGATTTTAATGTTTTTTAATTCATTAAGTTTTTAACTCATCAAGAGAGAAAATAATGATTCACTAATCATTAAAGAAAAAAATAAAAATTTCATAAATAGATTGTAGCAATTATGTCATAATTGTCAAGTGACTAGAACATGGTATCAAGACAATATCACACATTTCATTTTTGAATGTTATGACAAAAAAAAAAAAAGAGGAGATGCCAGAAACCCACAGTTTTTTGTCTTCATGGAAAGTTCCTACTCACAGTTTTAATTCTAGAGTATAGCAAATATACTGGATTACACCATGTCCTATTATTAAAATATCCTCTTAAAATTAAATTAATAAAAAACCACTGATTTTTTATGTTTAAAAATAAGGTTAAGTAATATTATTTTTCATTTTAGGGGTTTTTTTTTATATTTTTTTCACACACACCGTATTTTAGAATCCAAACTCTGATTGTTTGTTTTTGGAAAATAAAGGACACAAAATAATAAGAGTTGTAGTTGTGATTGTGCCTCGCGGGCAAAAAGCACAACTCCTTGTGTTGCGTGTCGTAGGTTCTACACCTATGAGCACCCTCCCACTTATAACTATGGGTTTCCTCCATCTTTAAGTGAGTTATTCCCTCGTTCATGTATAAGTTGCCATCTTCTGTGTGGGAGCTACGCTCCAAGTTGCATCCTAAGACTATATTTTCTTTGTTCCGACTGACTCTTGGACTTCTATCAATCATCAAATAATAATAATAATAATAATTTTTTTTTTTGGGTCTTATCGTATCTTTAAGCTTAGAAACAGTTTTTCGATGCTCAAAACACAAAAAATACAATTAAAATTCTTAGATCCTGATTTTTGAAAATTAATTAAAGATCGTAAATCATACACGATCTAAAAGTTCTAAGAATAGGACAATTTACTACAAAATCAGTGGCTCCAAATTCACCTACTGGTGTGACCTGAAATTATGAGGCTTTCATATACAGTACCATTAACAATTTCTTAGATCCTGATTTTTGAAAATTAATCAAAGATCGTAAATCATACACGATCTAATAAGAATAGGACAATTTACTACAAAATCAGTGGCCCCAGATTCACCCACTGGTGTGACCTGAAATTATGAGGCTTTCATATACAGTACCATTAACAATTTCCTAAACAATAGAAAAATAGTTAAAAAAATAACAGAAATATAAGATGCCTTCACAGAATCAAAGTTGGCCAAAAAGAAAATAAAATATAAAAAAAAAAAAATCACCTCCAATTCCAATTGAACTATTGATGACAAATATTTTCAAATACATAAGAACTCAAGCAACCAAAAGAAAAATAAAAAATGATAATTACGATTTATTAACTTATAAATATATCATCAAATCAAATCCCTCAAATTTATAATCTTCAAAAATGTCAAGTCGAAGATTTATTTTGACTAACAAAAAAAATGAGAGAATAATATTATAATACGTACTGAGCCAATCACCAACGTAAAAGCGCTCATGGCTAGCCCACTCCGTGTAGTTGACGTTCTGAGTCCATCCAGAGCCGCCTCCCACTTTGTATAACGTGCCGGAAACGCACTGCATATGAATCATCAGCACCATGATCATCATCAGTATCAATGTCTTCATTTGCCTCCAATGATCTCGTTTCCTGCAGAAGTCCTCCATAGCAGATATTGATCAATGCCTCTTTCTCTTTCAAGGAAAGAGGTGATTTTCTAGGGAAAATGAAAGAAAATTTGGTAGAGCTTTAAAGAGGAGTGAATTGAGACTTGAGTGTGAGGCTGTATATGTACATATATAGTAACAGAAATATTATGCTGTGGTGTTCACGTCAAACATGCCTCATATCATATTTGTGATGAGTTGGCATCCGCGTATTTTTGTAGTATCGTGGTATGTGGCACTTTGACCAGGAAAATGTAGACTTATTATTTTGATTTTATTTTGTGGTTTGCTGTTTTAACTTTTTTTTTTTGAAATTTAAATCTAACAATTCAGTGGGATTCATACCTTGTGAAGTAATATAAGTAGGTAAAAATAGGTTTTATTTATGTAATAAGATTTAATTTTTTTAATAAAAAAAGTTAAGTTGGGGAAAGTAAAATATTTTAAAAGGGACTTCAAAAAAATTTAATTTTTTTTAACCTATAAATTTATATTTATATTGAGAAGCAAGGATTGTTGTGCGGAAGAGAACTAATATTAGGATATTCTGACAGGAAGATGATCATATACATAGTTTATAGTAAGAATGTGTCTTAATGGGTAAATGTTGTTTAAATCTTTTTTCAAACTATGAACCAAATTATTTATTGAAATAATATATAAAAAATTAAATTAAATTTCAATTACGTACAAAGTTTGTTTAATTAATAATTTGATAATTTCTTTGATGATTTTCGGATATGACTAATAAAATTATAAGAAGTCACTTTCACATCGACTAATATGAAAGAAACAACTACTACTCATAGTAGTTTGATGATAAAAAGGTTTTATTCAACCCATCAATAACTCTAGTTCAAATCACTATACCGTAAGTTGTATTTGAAAAAGAAAAAGAAAAATAGGAAACAACACAAAACAGTGACGACAGTAAGAATACAAATAAAAAATTCCAAGAAGAGAAAAAGTGAAATGATCACCCCATTCCTTCACAACTGGACGAAGGGATGTTTTGAGGAGATTCATGTACCTTCATAATCAAATTTTCCAGCTTGAAATTAATACTAGAGACCTAACAACTACATCACAAGAGTAGTCCAATGCCAAAATGGCAGTAAATAGAATTGGAGAGCCGGGCAACTGTGAGGTAGGTTTTTCACATAGATGGTTAACTTCATACCACCATGGAAGAAATTTTTGCTAGATGACGTAGGAATGCCACAAGTCACGATTTAGGGAAGAGCATGCTTACTAGTCCAGTCTGTGAAAATGGATAGTCAGAGTTGCCATATTTTTTCTAATCTCTCTCTAGTTGGAACAGCATTATAAACATGTCTTCATTAGCAGTCGTGCTTGATACTGCCCTTGACCAAAGTCGAATTAGAGTATCACCTGAAATTGTTGAACTTGTCCTCAAGAGATTTGAGAATGCTGGAATGCTGGCGTATCATTTCTTCGGATGGGTTGAAAACCAATGAAAATATGATCACAGCATCAGAGCTTACCATACCATGATCCAATCTCTGGCTAAGATAAGGCAGTATCAGATAATATTGTGGGATCTTGTCAATGCCTTGAGGAACAGCATTACAAGTGCAACTAATGATTAATTGTTATTATAACATTGTGATCATATCAGAAAGAAAACTGTAAAAAGATAATTATACAAAACAAGACCAGCATAACTTACTTTTAGTGTGACACAAGAAATATGAGAGAACTGATGAAGAGTCCAAGTGTGGTAAACAACTCTGATGATGACAACTTCCCTTGGTACATGTCTTGAAGAGAGAGAATGGCTGTAAACGTAGGAAACAAGTGTAGCATCAAACTCTCAGTACAGAATAAATAACAAGAAAATCAGATTCACAGTCAATGGCTTGAAATGTGAAACCCTAAAACTATGGATGGCAAAATACGGGTCTGGACCCGCACCAGGCCTAGACCCGCATTGGACCCTCTTTTTTATTTGAGGGTCCATATCTAGGCTTGGGAAAATGGACAGGCTTTGGAGACCCTATCCATACCCATAATAGTACAGTTCAGGTATAGACCTGAACCGTTTTTTAAAACACCCTTTAAAGAACCGGATCAGGAAAAATCCGTAAATCACAGGTAGGATATAGGTCTAGCGCGGTCTGTATCAGACCCGCAAGTTACCCTTAACTTATATACTCCCTACCCGGTTCATTTTAAAAAAAAAAAATGAAACCCTAACAAAACTTCAACTTTCTCTCTCCCTCTCTCAACTACATCACCGTCGTTCGACTGCGCCTCTCTCTCTCTCGATCGCCGCCGTGTCATCTGCTGTGTGACCACCAGAACCTCTCCGTCTCCTTCCATCACCGTCATGTCCAAAACATCGACTACTAGATCATCTCTGTCTCTCTCTCCACCAAAACATCGTAGTCATCTTTCCCTCAGGTTCATTGACTTTTGAGTTTATTGTTACTGGGTATTTGTTGTTGTTTAATTTCAATCTTCTTGTGGATTTGAAAGGGAACCATTTCAACAAATGGAGACAGAGAGATTGGCGAGCTCATATCTAAGGCTACGGCAAAAACTAGATAAGATGGTGTTATTACTGTCTCTATAAGTTGTCTATTGGATTTGTGTAAATTTTGTTTTTAAAAACCTTTAACCTTGATTGTTTAATATTTGTAAATATGTATGTTTTTGTGCTTGTGAAGATGATTAATTGTAGAGGTGTTGTTTAATTTTGATTGTCTAATATTGGTGTTAGTAACTGTATGTTTAAGAAAATGAAAAAAAAATGTTGTGCATATTATTAGAACCTGTTGTGCATGCTAACTGTTCGATAAAATGCCTGAAAGAAGTGTTTTTTTTTTTTTTTTGTTTTTGTTTCTGAGTATGTTCTTGGTTGGTTTGGTTATTGGTGTATTGGATTTGAAAAATCTAATAGCTTGGACTTGTTTTAGCGACAGTTCTGATCGGTTTTTGTTGAATTTTGATTAAAGTTTGAGTCTTGCTACTCTATTGTTTGATTTTCAATGGCGTCATATATGTGTATCGCTTTTTTGTCTGGTACTTGATTATAGTTCTCTATTCTCATGGTGTTTTGATTGTTCAAAAATTGCCACAATTTGACTTTTTAGTCTTACAGTGGTTTTTGACATCGGAATTTTTTATTGCTTCTGTATTGTGGGGACTTGTGCCAAGTTGTATTTTTATCATGTTTTAGTCCTTTGGTGAATGCATTTGGGTTTTGGTTTGCAATTGTGTACATGCAGGTAGGTGTTTGAAAATGCTTAGCGAGCACCATGTGATTCTTGTGGTAGATGAGAGACATTGTCATTGTTCCTTTGTTTCAATTGATTTGCTGCAAAAATAATAAATGTAGGTAGGTGTTTGTTTAAATATATTAGGTAGCCAAACAATATGACAAGTTGTGGAGAAAGTCAGATGAATACTTCAACTGGGGATAATGATGTTGAGAATGTTGAGTCTAGTGTTCCGAGAGTAGCCAAACGAAAGCGAGAAATATCATTCGTTTGGACACACATGTCTAAAGTTGAAGTTAATGGTGTTAGGATGGCTAAATGTAATTTTTGTGGGAAATTATTGAATGTTAGTCAAGGGTCAGGAACATCTAGTTTAAGAAAACATGTGAAAAAATGTCCTAACGAGCATCTAACCACCATCGATGAAACAGTTACTTTGTTTGATCCAAGTGTTGGTAAGGAGAAAATAGCTAAACTGGTTATCATGCATGAGCTTCCTTTAAGATTTGTAGAATACACAGGATTTTGGGAAATGATGAGTTATTATCATCCTGGGTTCGAAACAATGAGTGGAAACACGTTGAAAAATGAGATTTTTAAGATATACAATAGTGAGAGGGAGAATACATTGAAGTTGTTCAATAGTTTGGATGGTAGAGTTGCAATTACTACGGATATGTGGACATCAAACACAAAAATGGGATATATGGTTGTGACTATGCATTTTATTGATAAATCATAGGTGTTGCATAGTCGAATTATGAGATTTATCCGTGTATTGAGTTCACATAATGCTGAGTCACTTGGTGATGAATTGATGAAGTGTTTGCTTTATTGGAATGTAGATAGAAAATTATCTGCAATTACTGTAGATAATTGTTCTACAAATGATTCCGTGATTGATAAAATTAAGCACAAGTTTTCTGATGGATTGTTGTTGGGTGGAAAGTTGTTTCATATGCGATGTTGTGCACATATTTTCAATTTGGTGGTGAGAAATGGGTTGCAAGTGATTGCGGATGGCATTGAGAAGATTAGAGATAGTGTTTGCTTTTGGACAGCATCATCTAAGAGAATTGAAGCACTTGAATTTGCAGCAAATCAACTGAAAATCAAGTATGACAAAAAACTTATGCTTGATTGTCCTACTAGATGGAATTCCACCAATTTGATGCTTTCAGTGGCTTTGATGTATAAGGATGTTTTTGTACGTGTCCAACAACGTGAGCCACAATATAAGTGTTTGCCGGATGACTCAAAGTGAGAATTAGCAACGATGACGGTGGAGCATTTGCAACTCTTCTACAAATTAACAAAACATTTTTCAGGTATTTGTTTATTCCGAATGAATAATTAATATGTTAATGTTTATAGCTCTTAATAATTATTTTTCAACTTTTTAGGTACCAAATACCCTATAGCTAATTTGGTGTTTCCAATGATATGCAAAATGAGGGGAACAATGAATGGTTAGCTTATTTCTCCTCATATTCCAATACAAACAATGACAAGGAGAATGATTACCAAATTTGAGAAGTATTGGAGTGATATACCTGATATAATGGCTGTTGCGGCATTTTTAGATCCCAATTCTAAGATGTTTTGAATCGGTTTTCGAAAGTTGTATGGCCTCAATGCAAATCGCCAACGAAAAAATGTGCTTGAACTTTTAAAAGCGTTGATAAAAGAGTATGAGGAAAAATATATGGATGCAACTTTAGTTGAACAAGTTGGCGATTCTGCTATTGATCGTTCTCCTAATGTCCTTGAGGATGAGGCTGAATATGAACAATATAAGTGTGATTGTGAAGAAGCTATAGACTTGAACAAATCAGAGTTAAAGAAATATTTAGATGAAAAAACTGAAGATAATTCTCCTGACTCTAATACTTTGGCATGATGGAAAGGAAACAAAGGGAAATATCCGATTTTGGCTAGAATTGTCAAAGACATCATAGCCATTCCTGTGTCTACGGTGGCTTCTGAGTTCGCATTTAATACTGAGTGTAGATTCTTGAGTCCACATCGTACGAGATTGCATCCGGACTCATTGGAAGCATTGATGTGTGTACAAAATTAGATATGGGCTTCACTTCGAGGTATGAAAATGGTTATAAATTTAATTACATTATGCATAGTATTCTTAATCTTTAATTTAATTTTTTACTTGATTTGTCCTATTAGGTGGCATTCCGGAGGAAGAAATATATTATAAACAAGATGAAGAAGAGTCATTATCATCTTTATTTTTTGCTCTTCTTCATCTTGTTTATGATATATTTCTTCCTCCGGAACGCCACTTAATAGAACAAATCAAGTAAAAAATTAAATTAAAGATTAAGAATACTATGCATAATGTAATTAAATTTAGAACCATTTTCATACCTCAAAGTGAAGCCCATATCCAATTTTGTACACGCATCAATGCTTCCAATGAGTCCGGATGCAATCTCGTACGATGTGGACTCAAGAATCTACACTCAGTATTAAATGCGAACTCAGAAGCCACCGTAGACACAGGAATGGCTATGATGTCTTTGACAATTCTAGCCAAAATCGGATATTTCCCTTTGTTTCCTTTCCACTATACCAAAGTATCAAAGTCAGGAGAATTATCTTCAGTTTTTTCATCCAAATATTTCTCTAACTCCGATTTGTTCAAACCTATAGCTTCTTCACAATTACACTTATATTGTTCATATTCAGCCTCATTCTATTCCCTAAGGACATTAGTAGAATGATCAATAGCAGAATCACCAATTTGTTCAACTAAAGTTGCATCAATATATTTCTCCTCATACTCTTTTATCAACACTTTTAAAAGTTCAAGCACATTTTCTCGTTGGCGATTTGCATTGAGGTCATACAACTTTTGAAAACTGATTCATAACATCTTAGAATTGGGATCTAAAAATGCCGCAACAGCCATTATATCAGGTATATCACTCCAATACTTCTCAAATTTGATAATCATTCTCCTTGTCATTGTTTGTATTGGAATATGAGGAGAAATAAGCCAACCATTCATTGTTCCCCTCATTTTGCATATCATTGAAAACACCAAATTAGCTATAGGGTATTTGGTACCTAAAAAGTTGAAAAATAATTATTAAGAGCTATAAACATTAACATATTAATTATTCATTCGGAATAAAAAAATACCTGAAAAATGTTTTGTTAATTTGTAGAAGAGTTGCAAATGCTCCACCGTCATCGTTGCTAATTCTCACTTTGAGTCATCCGGCAAACACTTATATTGTGGCTCACGTTGTTGGACACGTACAAAAACATCCTTATACATCAAAGCCACTGAAAGCATCAAATTGGTGGAATTCCATCTAGTAGGACAATCAAGCATAAGTTTTTTGTCATACTTGATTTTCAGTTGATTTGCTGCAAATTCAAGTGCTTCAATTCTCTTAGGTGATGTTGTCCAAAAGCAAACACTATCTCTAATCTTCTCAATGCCATCCGCAATCACTTGCAACCCATTTCTCACCACCAAATTGAAAATATGTGCACAACATCGCATATGAAACAACTTTCCACCCAACAACAATCCATCAGAAAACTTGTGCTTAATTTTATCAATCACGGAATCATTTGTAGAACAATTATCTACAGTAATTGCAGATAATTTTCTATCTACATTCCAATAAAGCAAACACTTCATCAATTCATCACCAAGTGACTCAGCATTATGTGAACTCAATACACGGATAAATCTCATAATTCGACTATGCAACACCTATGATTTATCAATAAAATGCATAGTCACAACCATATATCCCATTTTTGTGTTTGATGTCCACATATCCGTAGTAATTGCAACTCTACCATCCAAACTATTGAACAACTTCAATGTATTCTCCCTCTCACTATTGTATATCTTAAAAATCTCATTTTTCAACGTGTTTCCACTCATTGTTTCGAACCCAGGATGATAATAACTCATCATTTCCCAAAATCCTGTGTATTCTACAAATCTTAAAGGAAGCTCATGCATGATAACCAGTTTAGCTATTTTCTCCTTACCAACACTTGGATCAAACAAAGTAACTGTTTCATCGATGGTGGTTAGATGCTCGTTAGGACATTTTTTCACATGTTTTCTTAAACTAGATGTTCCTGACCCTTGACTAACATTCAATAATTTCCCACAAAAATTACATTTAGCCATCCTAACACCATTAACTTCAACTTTAGACATGTGTGTCCAAACGAATGATGTTTCTCGCTTTCGTTTGGCTACTCTCGGAACACTAGACTCAACATTCTCAACATCATTATCCCCAGTTGAAGTATTCATTTGACTTTCTCCACAACTTGTCATATTGTTTGGCTACCTAATATATTTAAACAAACACCTACCTACATTTATTATTTTTGCAGCAAATCAATTGAAACAAAGGAACAATGACAATGTCTCTCATCTACCACAAGAATCACATGGTGCTCGCTAAGCATTTTCAAACACCTACCTACATGTACACAACAGCAAACCGAAACCAAAATGCATTCACCAAAGAACTAAAACATGATAAAAATAAAAATACAACTTGGCACAAATCCCCGTAACACAGAAGCAATAAAAAAATCCAATGTCAAAAAACACTGCAAGACTAAAAAGTCAAATAGTGGCAGTCTCTGAACAATCAAAACACTATAAGAATAGAGAACAAAGAACTATAATCAAATACCAGACAAAAAAGCGATACACACGCATACACGTTCATATACACATATATGACGCCATTGAAAATCAAACAATAGAAAAGTAAGACTCAAACTTTAATCAAAATTCAACAAAAACCAATCAGAACTATCACTAAAATAAGTCCAAGCGATAGCTTTTTCAAATCCAATACACCAATAACCAAACCAACCAAGAACATACCCAGAAACAAAAAAAAAAAAAAAAAACACTTCTTTCAGACATTTTATCGAACAGTTAGCATGCACAACAAGTTCTACTAATATACACAACATTTTTTCTTTATTTTCTTAAACATACAGTTACTAACACCAATATTAGACAATCAAAATTAAACAATACCTCTACAATTAATCATCTCCACAAGCACAAAAACATATATATTTACAAATATTAAACAATCAAGGTTAAGGGTTTTTAAAAACAAAATTTACATGAATCCAATAGACAACTTACAGAGACAGTAATAACACCATCTTGTCCAGTTTTTGCCATAGCCTTAGATATGAGCTCACCAATCTCCCTGTCTCCATTTGCTGAAATGGTTCCCTTTCAAATCTACAAAACAAATTATCCACAAAACAAATCCACCAGAAGATTGAAATTAAACAACAACAAATACCCAGTAACAATAAACTCAAAAGTCAATGAACCTGAGGGAAAGACGACGACAATGTTCTGGTGGAGAGAGAGACGGAAATGATCTAGTGGTCGATGTTTTGGACACGACGACGATGGAAGGAGACGGAGAGGTTCTAGTGGTCACACAGCAGATGACATGGCGGCGATCGAGAGAGAGAGAGGCATAGTTGAATGGCGACGATGTAGTTGAGAGAGGGAGAGAGAGAGTCGAGAGAGTTGAAGTTTTGTTAGGGTTTCATTTTTTTTTTTTTTGAAAATGAACCGGGTAGGAAGTATATAAATTAAGAGTAATTTACAGGTCTGATACAGACCCGTGCTAGACCCATATCCTACCCGTAATTTACCGATTTTTTGTGATCCGGTTCTTTAAAGGGTATTTTGAAAGACGGTTCGGGTATGATTCGGGTCTATACCCGAACTGTACTCTTATGGGTATGGACAAGGTCTTCAAACCCTATCCATTTTGCCAAGCCTACCTAAAACAAACGAACCGTGGTGTAATAATTCTACTTCAGCTGAAAACTGGAGTAAAAGAGAATTGGGAACAAATGTTTGATGTGGCCTATCTGAGCATAAGATATCGTTATCCTAAGTTGCAAACGAATGGTACAACAGAATGGCTGGCCATCAATATATGAAAATACAAGTCCAATCATATGTTGCAAGCATCTCTACTCCTCTGTAACCTTTATCATAAATGTTATCATACCATCAATTGGTATTGGCAAAATATCATATATGTAAAACAACTAATTTCACTTTCCTTTGTTGTTCTCTTGTTTTTTTTTATTTCTGTTCAGTAGATAGCAAGCTCAAGACAAACATATTTAAATTCTTGCCTTTTTAGTTTTGTATATATTTATATTTGGAAGTAAAAATGCGCAACGCTTATCAACAATCAATCAAACAAAGATAAATATTTAACAAATTTTAACTCTTTTTCTTTTTTTCTTACTTTCGACTTTCAAGCTTTTGTCACAAGAAAGTTTGCTAGAGATCAAGAATTAAATAGTCAATTGAAATGTAAGCACTATCTAAGGTTTGTCAATCAAAATTTGTTATATAAAGCAGGTGTTGCCATTTAATAAAAATGTTCGGTTTTAGTATCTTTGCATAAATTATCAATTAAATAGGTAATTTCTGTAGAAAGGCATTAATCAAATTACATACTGAATAATTATAAGCAATATCTTTCAAGCGATCAATGTGCCAAAAACATGTATGTTTTAGTATCTCCATATAAATGACAGATTAAAGGCCTTTAAATCAAGTAGCGAAAAATAATCATAAGCAATATCTTTCAAGTTGCCAATAAAAATCATCAATTTGCCAAAAACTAAAGGAAAGAAAAATGACCTGCAAAATGAGATTTTTCATTAAGACCATGCACAATGCAGGCACTTTTTACTCCATATCACCAAATGACATATCAACATCACCAGCAGCTGTTAGTTCAACAAATACAGTTCCTCAATCACATAAAGGCTCCTTGACAAGGAGGTTCATTTTCTCCTGAAGAAATTTAATCACATCTTCTCTACCTTTTTTTATGAGTAATTGTCGTAACCTTCCAAAAGTTGCACCTGAAGGCCGAATTCCCTTTTCTATCATTTCTTCCAATAAGACACAACCCTTGGTAACATCGCCCTTGTCACACAACCCATTTATAAGAACTGAAAAGGTGTGCATGCTAGGGCTAAATTGCTTCAACTTCATGTATTTCCACACTTTTAAAGCCATCTCTAGTTCACCCTTCTCACAAAACATTTTTATCATCATTGTATATGTGTCAGCATCTGGCTCACACACCTTTATCATCTTACGGAATACCTTAAAAGCTTCATCAGTGTGTCCATTACCTATCAAACCGTTTAAAAAGATATTACAGGTCCTTGAATTGGGTGTCACACCCTTGGACTCCATCTCATTTAAAACCCTGTAAACATTCTTGAACTTGTTTGCTTTGCAGAAAGCACCAATTAAGGAATTATATACTGCAACATCAGCTAGGATTCCATTCCTTTCCATCTCCATGAATGTATCTACAGCATGTTCAATCCGATTCTCTACCCCATATGTATGAACAAGAACACTATATATGAAAGAAGTCGGCTGGCAAACCCTATAATCCATACCCCTCACAATCCCGAGAGCTTCATCAACCCTTCCTGCTTTGCAAAGAATGTCAACCATTATACCATAAGTCACTATATCAGGGCTGCAACCCATGTCAACCATTTCTCTAAAAATTTCCCTGGCCTTAGGCAGGTTAGGGGCCTTTCCCCATCCCTCAAGCAGTATACTATAAGTTTTAGAATCAGGAATGAATCTATCCTTGAGGGTGTCAAATATCTCCTGAGCCTTCCTGACATTCTTGGACTTGCATAAAGCACTTAATAGGCCATTAAAAGCAGCTAAATTTGGCTGGACATCATACTTCTCCATGATATTAAATGTATAAACAGCTTCCTCCACCTTCTGAGCTCTAGCATATTTCCTCATCATAATACAAAAGGTTTCAACATTTAGCATTCGCTTGTTCCTCATGGCATTGACAAGATCCCACATTATCTGATACTGCCTTACCTTAGCCAGAGACTGGATCATGGTATGGTATGCTCTGATGGTGTGATCATAATTTCGTTGGTTTTCAGCCCATTTGAAGAAGCGATACGCCAACATTCCAGCATTCTCGAATCTCTTAAGGACATCTTCAACAATTTCAGGTGATACTCTGATTCCACTTTGGTCCAGGGCAGTATCAAGCACAACTGGGGGTGAAGACACCATTATTTTACTTATACATTTTGTTGCATCTGAAATATCTCTAGTTGGCTCACTTGCGTAGAGCCTTCTTCCCAGCAAGATATATCCTGAGATTGATTTCGGCTGACTATTGTAAGATCTTATCATAGTCTGAATGAAAGACAGAAAGCAAAATGAGTCACATCAAACATCATGGCAGGGACAACAGAAATCTAATCATATTTTGGAAAAGAAAAACCACGATAACCAAAAACAATAAAAACATTGAAAGACCTCGGGGATACAAGAAAACCCTCCATTAGTTAAAACCAGATGCTGCATGAAATGACAGAATTAAATAAATGCAAGGGATGCAACTACAGTCAAGTAATAAACACAGGGGCTTAATAATTTCAAGCACCACAAAAAGCAATCATAGCATGCACCAGAGTGGCTTAATAATTTCCACTCTAGTCATTTCAACTAAAGCTAACTCTCTTCAAACGTATACCAATTTGTTAAAATGCAGAAATGCAAGCGTACTGTACGTCAAACAGCAGTTGAATATTGATCCACAATTGCCATCATCTCCTTCCTCCAATCAATCTCTAAATCACACGTCCTACGCACACTGCATTACAAATATAGAATCCATATCCATAACTGCTTTTGAAGGCATTCACATAGATCAGCAACAACAAGAATTGTCCCAAGTTAACAATATACCACATAGTTATTTTTCATCAATCACGAAAGTACACTGAAGTTGGCACTACCAAACAAGAGTAAACAAATACTAAAATAGTGAGAACACTCGTACAACCAACCCAATGAGAAATCTAGTCATACAATTTCCATATGGTTTGGAATGCTACACAAAATGTGTTACACTGCACTCATGAAATCCATTCAAATAACAAATTAATAGAAACATCAAACAGCCCCCCTTCAAATGAACCTTTCAACAACCACAGCAAAAATCAAACAAAACAACCACCTCTAATACATCAGGACATCTTCAATTAGTCCACATGCAGCACTAACAATGCACCTGCAAGTGCAAATGCACAGACTCTGACACTGACACACAAATACTCAACTCAAAAGTATCCCTACAAATTGGTTTTGCATTGTCTCTGTTTTGTATCTGCTTATTGGTTTTTTAGACCCTCTGCCGTCCGTCCTCCAACCTGATCAACTCAACCCAACCCGACTATTACTGGGTTGGGTTAAAAAATTTTCAACCCAAACTGAACCCAAAACACCCATCCCTACCTACAACTTTGAAGGCTTCATGTTGGCATTCACAAATTGACATACAGATTGACCAGGATCACTTCTATTGTATGACTACAACCTGGAATTTGTAGCTACACAATAAATAAACATCACCAACTAAAGTTTCTCTAGATTGCATATTCAATCACAAATCAGCTCAAAAAAAAAAAAAAAACCGCGCGTCAAAAGAAATTCAAAATCCCTCATCACAAAACCCTAAAATCCAACCAAATAGAGTAAATTAATCGTTGAAACCCTAAAAAAAAAATACAAAACAAAACAAAACAGAGTTCCAGTTAACCACTGCATAACGCACATACACTGCAAAACACATAAAACCACAATAAGCCAAACCCAAAAAAATAATAATGATAATAACACAATCCCATGTCAAAAAATAAATACTCACCTGTGAACTTTATCAAACTAGAGGTCTGAGGTGGGATTTTATAGAGAAGTGGGTACTTGATGGAAGACAAATATAAAAAGCAAAGCCTTACCTGTCGTTCAAAGTTCTATTTTTTCGCATACACATGCTTAGAAAAGACAAAAATGAAAAGAAGAAGATTAAAATTTGTTATACAATTTTTTTTTTTTTTTTTTTTTGCCATAGATAATAAATGAATGTAATATCATATAATACAGTTTTTTTTAAAAATATATATATATATTTCCATTTGTTTATTGTATTAATTTCCATTTATTTAAATAAAATTACGTAACAGCCTCTCGACATTTGTTTTATTATAATAAAAAATCACTTTATTTTTTTTAACAATGGTCTTCCATTTACTAATAGTTTGATTATATTAACTATTTGAAATAACTTAAAAATAATAAAATAGAGTAAAAAGATGAAAATACACCTTTTCAGTCTCACTTTTGTGGGAAAAAAATTAAATTTTTAAAATATCTCAACCGTCCATCTAAAATATAAACATTGAGATCTAGTTAAAAAAAAAACCTTAAATTTTAAAAATAATTAAAAAATTAAAAATAATTTTTCAATTATAAAATAATTAAAATTTAAAAAAATAAAATAAAATAATGAAATAAGATCTACACTGTCTATCATGTTGATGGACTTTTGTCCATCAATGTTGATGGACGGTAGTGATTAATTTTCAAATATCAAAATTAAAAAAAAAATCTTTAATATTTAAAAAAAAATTTAAAAAAATGAATAGTGATCTAATCTCCAGATTGGATTCCCACTGTCCATCTAATGAGATGAACGGTGGAGATTCAATCTGGAGAGATTGGATCCCCATTTATAAAACTCATCCACCATCCCCTTGGTTTCTCTCCTCCATCGGTCTCTCTCTTTCTTCTTCTTCTTCTTCTTCTGCTCTTATCTTTCTTCATCTTCTTCATCAATCAATACCCATATCGCCAACCACCGTCCATTGTCTCTCTCCTCCTTCCCTCTCTCTCTCTCTCTCTCCTTATTCTTCTCTTAATTTTCTTTATCTTCTTCACCAGTCAATGCCCAAATCGACGTTTGAGTATCGAGTGTCTGGGTTTTCAGATCGAAACCCAGACATCGATCTGAGTTTCGAGACCCAAACGTCGATTTACGTTTCACTGGAAACCAAAATTAATGTCTGAGTTTCGATCTGAAAACCCAAATATGCCCAGACATATAAATACTGGATGTCTGGGTTTCGATTTGAAAACTTAAATGTGCCCAGACATCTAAATATCGAACGTCTGGGTTTTTAGATGGAAACCCAAACGCTTGAATACCAGGTGTCTGTCTATCGTCTTTATTCTCTCTCTCTCTCTCTCTCTTCCTTCTTCTCTTCTTTTTCTTCATCTTCTTCACCAGTCAATACCCAGATCGACGTTTGGGTATTGGGCGTTTTCCAAATCAAAACCCAAACGTCGATCTAGGGTTCCAATAACCCATATCGATGTCTAGGTTTCGATCTGGAAACCCAAATGTCTTAGTACCAGACGTCTGGGAGTCTCAAACGGCGATTAATTTTTACTCCCAGATGTTATTGTTGTTGTGTGTGCGATTGATTAATTTTATGGGTTGATGATTTTACATATGGTGTTGATGATTATGTTTATTGTAGATGATGTTGATAATGATGTTCTTGGGTCTGTTTGATGATGATGGTAATGGTTTTTGTTTGAAGATGGCAGTGGTTTTTGTTTATGTTGATGATTGATGATGTTGGATCATTGTTGATGAATCATACCTCTGTTGATGAACCCAAAAACTCAGACATCCATTGAATGAAATGTTGATTAACCGAACCATCATCAATTTTTTTTTTTTATCATTTTTTTTTTGAAATATTATTTTTTTTTTCAAATTGATTTAGACCGTCCATCTTTGAGATTGATGGTTTAGATCCATTTGAAAATTGTTTAAATTATTTTTTATAGTTAAAATTTAATTTTTTTTTTAAATTTCAAAATTATTTAATTTTTAAATATATTTAAGTTTTAAAATTTTAAACTATTTATTAATTAATATAAATTTTAAAAGAAAATCAAAATCAGAGAAATTGAACAAAATGCTTTTACTACAGTTAACTCTCACGGTCAACTATAGTCAAACCGTTAGTACAGGGAAGATCATTGTTACAAAAAGTAAAAGTGGTTTCCGATTGTAATAAGACAAATATCTTAAGGTTGTTTAGTAATTTTCTCATTTATTTTACTTTGTTAGCTTTTATTGCCACTTCTTCATTTTAATTGTTTATTTTTGTGGATTGTAGAAGTTATACATTACATACTAGTTTTACAAGTATTGTATGTTCAGGTAAATATTTTTTTGGTGGATTATAGATTTCCAAGTCCATCGGCTCTACAAAAGTTATTTAATTAAAAATTTTTTATAAAAGTTTATGAAAATCTCAATTGAATACACTCTCAATATATAGATAATATTATTTTTTGAAAGAAGTGAATTGCAACACTTCCCCGAGGTTTGCCTAAAAACAGATGAAAATATAGTTATACTGTTATTACACGAAACCCCTATGCTTAACGTTGACTTTAGTCAACGTTAACTGAGTGAAGGGCATTTTGGTTCTTTCACTTGGGATCGATGGGATTACTGGAAGATCTCTCTCTTTCTCATCTCACCGTCGTCGGTCAACTTTATCACTTCTCTCACCATCAAAACTCTTCATTTCTCTCTCTTCTCTCTTCCCTCTCCAGTCTGTCCAACTCCATCACACGTCCACCATGCAAACCAAACATAGAAAACCAAACACAAAAAAAAAAAATCAACTTCATCATCTACAAACACTTCCCTCTCTAGTTCGTCCAACTCCATCACACATCTACCACGCAAACCAAACATAGAAAATCAAACACACAAAAAAATCATCTTTATCATCTATAAACACAAAACCCAAACATACACACAGAAACAAAAAATAAACATGAAAACCAAGAGATCATCGAGGGAGGTAGTCGGCAGGGGAGAAGCAGAGGAGGAAAAGGAGATCGCATTGAAAGAGACAAGATTAAGGATGACATCATCGTCCTTTTCATCGGTGGTGATGACGACCTCCCCCAACTTGAAATGAGAGTGAGTTATTGTTGTACAAGTGGTGGAGCTGGACAGATTGGAGGAACGGGAAGGCAAATCTGTGAGACGGTGCAAAGGGAAAAGAGTGAAGCTAGATTTATGGCGGGTGAGAACCGACGATGGTGAAGCTAGAGCTGTGCGACAGTGGAGACGAATAGATTGGAGGAATGAATTGAAGGAAGAAAGGGAAGAGAGAGGAATGGAAAGTTTTATGGTAGGTGAGAACCGACGAACTGGAGAAAGAAGGGGAAGAGCGAGGAATGGAAAGTTTTATAGTGGGTGAGAACCGACGATGATGGGTGGGTGAGAACCGATGATCCCAAGAGAAAAGACCTCAATGTCCTTCACTCAGTTAATATTAACAAAAGTCACGTTAAGTATGAGGGGTTTTGTGCAATAAAAGCATAACTATGTTTTCATCTGTTTTTGAGCAAATCTCGGGAGAGTATTGTGCAATTCACTCTTTTGAAAGATATATAGATAATATTTTGACATCCGTGTTGTATTCTCCTTTTCTAGTTTCTTTATTAATGCAACCAATTTATGAATTTTAATCATATTGTATTTTCAAAATAATAGTAATAAATATTTCTTAATGTGTATGATATCTTTTCAAAAATATAATTTCAAATTTTGCTTACTATATATATATATATTTTTTAAAAAGAAGAGAATATTATCCAACAACCTCTTGATGTTTGAGGTTTTACAACCAAAAACAAGGTTTGATTTTTGTTGCAATGATCTCTATGTACTAATGGCAACATCAACTTCGATCATCAAAAAGAATATTTGATTGTCAAAAATTGATAAAAGGATAAAAATGCCTTCAATCCATTTTCACTATATAATTTAAAATATATATATCTAAAAGACTAAGAAAAATCTCCACAATCCATTTCGAAAATGAACAGTTGAAATCCATTTTAAAAAATTAAAAATATCAATTTTTTAAAATGGATCTATGTCGTCAATTGAAAAAAGACGGATGGTAGAGATCATGTTCAAATAAATACATATATATATATAAAGAAAAGAAAAAAAAAAAAAAGGAGAGAGATATCAAAAAGATAGTGAATATCTAATCTCCACCGTCTATCAATCTCAATTGATGGTGGAGATATAATTTTCAGATTGGATCTCTACTATTTGATCTAACTCTGCTTCAATTTGGTTGATTAAATTTGGTTAATCAAATTAGACTCTAGTTTAATCGACAAAACCACTTTGATCTCCTTCTTCATCTTCTTTCAACGAAACCACTACTCTCTTCTTCTTCTTCTTCATCCACACTCCATCGCAATCACCATCACATTCCATCCAAACTCCACCATCTAAATTGTCTCTACCGTTCATCATCAATCAAGGAAAAAAAAAAAAACTCAAGTGTAGAACCCAAATCGTATTTGAGTTTAATGTCAATCCAGTTTCAAAAACCAAATCATCGTCTACCGATCTAATTCTTGAAACGAGATTGTCAATGTTAGGGTTTTGTTATGGGTAAAATAGCGATCAGAATACTCAAGCCCAGACGGATCTACAGTGCAGGCCCAATGG
Organism: Dimocarpus longan; assembly: GCA_022984855.1. Taxonomy (NCBI): domain Eukaryota; kingdom Viridiplantae; phylum Streptophyta; class Magnoliopsida; order Sapindales; family Sapindaceae; genus Dimocarpus; species Dimocarpus longan. The sequence continues at coordinate 6,427,274 of CM041026.1, forward strand.
CCCAGAAGCCCAATTATTCGCCATCATTTCGGTCTATTTTCCTAGAAGAGGGGCCCGTTAGTGGGCGCTTGTTGTAGCCGCTGACCGCTACCGCCCATTCTAACCGCAGACCGTTTGTTCCGCAAGACTGGCTGTGACCGCTATATTCTCCGCCATTTAGATCGTCGTGTTCTCCTTCAACTGTATTTGCTGAGATTGATCGCTGGTTCTTGTCGCTGGCCGATGGCTCTCATCCCTCTGACTTGCTCGCCAGAATATCCGCCATCCGTGACAGCTAAGCCTGCTCGCTATATTTTCGCCATGATTGACCGCCTGTCTGACCGCTATTCCTGTCCGATGGGAGCATCCGCCAAAAGGAACCATCCATCAGAGATGACCAACAAGCCATTCTCGTCCAAAGTTATCTGTCTAAACTGACCGCTGAATTCTGAGCGTGGCCGCGTTCCGATTCCCTTGTTCATGGCATCACTCGCCTCACCGCCATATCCAACTACGGGCATACCGGCTCATAACCCACCTCCTCAATCCTCCCGAAAGACAGTGTTCCAAGACCCTCTTGTTCCCCCGCCTGATTCGGTGTTCTATCTACTAGAAGATCCGTCTCCGCCTCGCATCTGGAAGTCCCATGTCAGCAGAAGTCAACAGCGCCATGCAGAGTGCAGTTTCGAGGCTTGCCATGCACGCTACGTCCGGCAGAAGCTGTGATCTCAACCTCGACAACCCATCATTGCGTATCCGACCCGGTCAGCAAGAATCTTCTTCTGGGCAGACCTCGGACGCGACGGATTCGGCCGTATTTAATGCACTGTCAGTCGTTTTAATTGGGATTTCGGCGCATTAAATGTTGTCTGTCAGTGTAACTGTAGTTAACTGTTTGCTTTTGTCTTATTCTTTTTACTGTAGCTTGTCCCATTCCTCTATAAAAGGGGACGATTTTCACTGTAAAAGGGATCCAATCTCTGAGTGTCGTTACTCTGCCCAAATAGTGAGAGAGTGAACAGTGGACGTAGACATCTTTTTGGGCCGAACCACTCTAAAAATCTTCTGTGTCTTCTCCTCCTCGCCTCTAACCTCTCCTTCTCATTCTCCTTGTTCTTCATGCAACCCATTAACTATACGAAACTGTGAGCTTGGGCCCTAAAACAACCTCGTTGGTTAAGAGAACCTTTTCCTGACGTTAACAAGTTTCAAAACCCAGATGTCAAACGAACCTAGATTGGTTGAGTTCGTTCAAGGCTTGGATTCATTTTAGGGAACCCAAAGGTCCTGGGTTTGTTTGAGACCTATGTTTGTTTGATGGTGATTTGATAAAGTTTTTATGATGATGATGAGTTTTGAAAATGACTTAAATGTTTATTGGTGGTTTGATGGTGACAATTTGTTAATGGGGGTCTATCAAACAAATCAATTAATGTTGGAATAAACAGAAGAGGTTGAAGATGGCAATAAAGTCCAACTTGGATCTCCAGTGCCATCTTAAACATCTTTTTGTCTTTTTTTATTTTTGATTCATTTAAAAATTATTTTTTATATTTAAAGTTAACTTTTAATTATTTTTAAATTTTAAAATTATTTATTTTTTAATTTATTTTAGAATTTTTAGAATTTTAAATTATTGTAAATTGATCTTCACCATCCAGATGAACGGTGGATATACAAACAAATCATTAAGTAATATAATTTAAAAAAAACAAAAAACAAAATGTAACAGAAAATGATTATATTATCCTTTTAGAGTTAAAAGGATAATGACAACAAAAATCAAACCGTTAAATGATGGAAAGTCATGATGAACACGTTTATGAATACATTTTAGGCCCATGATACCTATACTCGAATATTTTGTTATATTTAGTAGGGCAATGTGTAATGATACGGACTTACTGTGGTTCAATTTGGACGAGTTTCAAAGGTTTTCATGGTTACTGCATTGGAGCTATGAAGGTAGGGCGCATAAGGTCGGGCTACACACTGCCAAGGTGCGGCTACCACATAGCTACATCGTCCTAGATTGCGCCACACGCTGTCAGCTTGCGACTGTAGTGTGGCTATGTAGTGTCACGGTGGCGCTGCGTAATTCAACTAGGAATCTTGTGATTTTTCAAAGGCAGAAATGTGTTGACAAGCTTAGGGTTTGACTACTAGAAATCCCTTGTCTAAGGTCAAGAACAAAAAGCTTTTGGCAGCCTTTTACAGCCCTAATTTCACATACAGTTCTCTCAAAGGAACTCCACTTATTTACATTGAATTCTACAATTCATAACAAGTATTAGAGGCAACAGCATAACACAATAGAGGAAACGTGTTCATAGCCTTATTGGTTTTATCTTCTCTATGATCTCGTGGTTTTTTTTTTTTTTTTAAATTTTCAATTTATGATGTGTAACTAATTTGGTGGTTAGGAAACCAATGTTATGAATATTTTGACATTATTTTTAATACAATTCAATTACTGTTTATTCGTGATTAATTTATATTTGTCATGGAATTGTGAATTGTTCTTTAACATTGCTAATAAATATTTAGATGATTAATAGTCTTAGAAGTTTTTCTAATATTGTTAATTTGATCATGAATAAATGGATTTAAGCAGGTTATCACATGACCATTGCTAATTGAGTTTGTGTTTATTTAATAGGTTTTCCAATTTGTATGCATCGGCTAACCTCAACGGCTACATTAGTTTATCTTAATGTTGTCAAGGTTGGTTATCGTGATACTAAAAATTTAGTTCGTACGTGCATGACCATCGCCGATTTGCACTATTAAATATACAATAAATGAATTGTTAATTGGCGTCTAATCAGTACATATAGTGACCACTATTAAACATGCATCAAGGACTAGTCAATTAGGAGTTTAATGAATAACAGAATTATACTGCATTAACTGATCAAGACGAGTTGCATCGGTGACCTAATATTCATTCTATCCTTTAATCCTTGATTGATTTATGTATTGTTAGCACCCGTATTAGTTGTCTTAAGTTAGATTTAGTTTTCTTTGTTGTCATTATTAATTTTTTGCTCACGTCATCCCTAGGTTTCGTAAATTTATCAAGTTGGTTCTTTGCTGTTAATCAAATGTTAATTAAACTTAATAGTTTTAGAGAGTATTTTTGTCTGTTGACGTAATAACATGTATCAACACTTTAAAAGAAATTTTGAAAATATATAATTATAAATAATTAAAAAATACTAAACGAATTAAACTAATATCTAACGAATATACAATATATTAATCGGTGTTATATATATATATATATATATATATATAAGCTATGAAATGGACCCTACAAAGTTATTGTTATTTTTTATTGTTGGTCAATAATCTCAGTAAAAAGATGGTTTACCAAACTGCGATAAACTGAACACAGATTACACATGTAACGAAATTTCTTAAGATACTGATCGATTTCATGGTTCACTAACATCCTAACCCGACAATACTAAGAGGTCTTTCTTTTTCAAAACAGTTTTGCTTATCTGGAACAACACCAAAATTGCTTTCAAATGCACCAAGTTTGGCACTTGGGCTGCACCAAAGGCAACAAGCCATAGTTGAAACCAGAAAGAATAATAAACAATGGCTATGACACAATTCCTGAATTAGTGGCAGGTTTTGGGGTGGAAGAAACTAGAAAGCGGCAAATAATTACATACAACTCAAGAAAGCAAAGCATTTCCACAAATTAAGCGAGTGATTCTCCAATAAATAAAAGCATATCTTATAAAGTCAATTTCAACATACTGAAGTCTTAACAACCAAAACAACACATTTCAAAAAATTCAAACACCTTGTATCGAAAAAAAAAAAAAAATCCAAACACCATCCACTACCTAGATCACCAATACACAAATTCACTTTGAGGTCAACTATCATGAAAGAAAACAACACAAAGAAAGATCACCACAATCATACATTTTCCAAGAACTAAAAAATGTGGAAGAAAAATCATCTCAATTCCTTTCATAAATTGATTAAGGAATGTCTAAGGACGTTCCGGTACCCTTATGTAATTTTGCTAGCTTGAAATTACTACAAGAACCGGAGGAGTAATTGTGCAACGGCAAAATCTGCTAGTAAAGCATATTTGCCACTGTAAATTGGAGGTGGTGAAGCACTCTTTATGGGGGCAGCTTTGGGAGGAGGAGGTAAGTGTTCAACACGGACGGCTAACTTCATACCACTGTAGCAGAACCCTTTGCCACTGATCAAGTAGTAGTGGCGAGTCTCGTTCAGGTGAACCACATCTCTACCAGCTCCCCTAGTCCAATTGCGAAGAGGATGATCAGAGTTGCATGATTCATAATCTGTCTTGTTCACCTCTAGAACATTCATCTGGTTCCTATCATACACGAAAACTGGAGGAAACTAGAGTTACCAGGCAGAGATGAATCAATGTGAAAGAAACATGAACACATTACTTAAACTTCTGTTTATGTCTCGTACCATTCTGTTTTATAACACTTATTAGCATAGCATATCAAAAAGACACTCATTCGACAGTAATCTACAACATCATCACAATAGTTCATGAAGTTTTTCACCTAGTTTTTACTTGTAAGTTACTCACATTGGTTCAACTCCACTAAAACCACGCTACATAAAGAATCCAATGCCAGTCTGAAATAGTGATTGATTTGCACATAGCCTTATATTTATGTCCATCATTTTCGGCAGATGCAATTATGGGGCGGTAGTTGAAATAGTTCTCCCATGCATAAATGACACATAAGTACAAAGGGAAAGCCTTAAATTTGCTGAAAGTATTAGAACTGCCATGGTTGGTAAAGATATGAGCCATAAGGATCCAGAAGAAAAAGATGGTTTGATGGTAAAGACATTAGGTCAGATTGTATAAGCGAAAATTGCCGATTCGGGGATGGATCACTTATCATACCATTATGATTGCAGCGATCATGAACAATTTGACTAGAAAATGCATTATTTAAATCTACTGAAAATAGAAAATGAAACACCTTTTGATTGACGAAAACAGACGAAACTCAAGAAAATTTAGTGAAAAACTGAGAGCCAATTTATATAGTAATAGAACTACGAAGATTCTAATGTGAAAAGTCCTCCAAATCTGGGTAACCCACGACAGTAAATGAAACAAAGAAATGGAAAAATCAAGTCTTAGAAGTACTTCAATACAATCACAACTCCCATTAAAGACCTTGTAACGAGTAAACAACCAGTTCCTTGCATATATCGTAACTAAGAAAACAGAAGAAAATGAAAGAAACAAGATTCTGGACAAGGTTCCAAGGTAACTTCCACAGATCAATGAACTAGAAATAAAGATCTCGTTCCTCAAATCCACATTCAAACTGTCATTTCTAGCACCAGTTAGACGACTATCAAAATCATTGGAAGATAATGCAAACTTCTAGACAGGAAAAAATTAGTAACTTTTGTCATAATTGCAATCTCAAAATCAAATGTAAAAGCAATAACAAATGAACAACTCGATTGAAGCACAACCCAGTTTTAGATCTAATTCAATCAACATCAAATGGACTAATATGAGAGCATACAAAGCAAACAAGCTACAATGGCAATATACACATACAAGTACAAAGACCATGCAAAAAGATCCAAAATTGAAGAACAAAAGCTACAAGTTATAACTTATAAACTCACTTCAAACCCAACAAAGATCAGAAAGTTGAAACACAGATCTAAAGCCAAGTGCATGGTAAGAAAGAAAAGCACTTACAGAGCCAGTCATCATAGTAGAAGTGCTTATCCTGAGCCCAGATAGTGTAGTTCACACTAGGACTCCAACCCTGGTTGCCTCCCACAGTCCACCTGGTTGCATCCACCTCAGGCACCATCACCACCACAGCACATGCTAGCACAGCCACCAACATTGCCACCTTCTCCATCTCTCTCTCTCTCTCTCTCTCTCTCTCTAAACGTATAAAGGTGTGATTTTGAACTACTGGGTGTCGTTTATATTGGCTTATCAAGATAGACAAGTTACTGGTTATTGGACTTGTTCCCACTTTCTTCCTGCAGTAGCATAGTAGTAGTAGTAGTCTCTAGATCTATACAACTACCGGGGATTTTTATATTTGATAAATCTTGGTTTTAAAAAAAGAAAAATTTTAATTAGTTGGATTATACGCGTAACAGGTTTTTATGATGTTTTATTATGATGTTTTGCACGGTTTTGGAGTTGTTTGAGTTAAAACAGAACACTCACACTTCCATGTTACCTGTATCTGTCACTGTGTCACTTTTTCACCTTTTTATGCGGTCTTTTATGGATTTTTCTAACTGTTGTTTCTCTTTCATGATTTACACTTTAACTCCCGAATCTACATTTTCGGTTTTTCAAGATTTCAAAGACAAAAATTAGAGAATATTGAGTATATATAGAGCGAAAATCCCTAAAAAGCGCCCATAATTTTAAAAAATCTCATTTTTCTCATACAAATTTTATTTTTATCTAAAATTTCTCCATACTATTAATATAAATACGTAACATACCCTTATCATCACAGATTCTATTAAATTAAAATACTGATCATCTGAAGATAAAAAGGGAATCGTATTACTCAAATTAAATAAAATCCATAAAACATATATATCAATAAAAAATTAATAAATGAATTAAATAATATTAAAATATATAAAATATAAAATAACAAAATAACAAAAAAACCAAAACCCATGTTCATCTTTCTCTAACCAAAGCCATCAACCACTTACCCCCCCTCTCCGTCATCTCTCTCTCCTCTCACTGTTCATGTCTCTCTCTCCTCTCTTTTTCTCTCTTTCATCTTCTCTCCTCCTTTTTCTCTCTTGTTTTTGCTAGTTGTTTTGAGTAGGTTGATGATTGTTGATGGAGTTTATGGTTGATAATGGTTGGGTTAATGGTCGATGATGGTTGGATTGATGGTTAATGATGATTTGATTGATGATTGATGATGGTTGGGGTTGATGGCCAGGTTTTTAGTGACTAGAAACCCATATATGGGTTTTAGTTCGACTAAAAACCTAGATGTCGATTGGAAACCTAAAAAAATCTGGGTTTTCAAAGTGATTTCAGTCCAACTAAAAACCTAGATTTATGAGTTTTCAATCAACTAGATACCTAGATCTTTTTGGGTTTCTACATATTGAGAGAGAAGAGAGGGAAAAAGAAAGATGAATCGAGATGGAAGGATTTTCAGGTTGAAGGATTTGAAGATTGGACATTGATGGAGTCTATGGCCAACGAAAATCCAAATTGGATCTCATTCATCCATTCAAATTGAAAGGACAATAGAGATCTGGATCTTCATCATTTTTTTTTTCAATTTTTCAATTAATTTGTAATTTTTAATTTTAGATATTAATCTATAATTTTTTATTTTTATTTGTAACATCTTTTTATAGCTTGTATTTGTCAAACTTCACTTTTCTATTAACTTGTGAACGTCAGAGAGAATTTTGGGTAAAAATGAAAGTAGCGTGAGAAAAATAAGATTTTTTTAAACTACAGATGCTTTTAGGGATTTTCCCATAATTAATCATTAGTTTGTGTGGATTTTTGTATTTAATCAGACTTTTAGTTGTTCAAAATCAGTTTTAGTTGTTAAAATTCAGTTTATTATATTTGACAAATGAGATTTAATTCTTATTAGAGAATAAAAAAAATAATATGGAGAAGCTAATATTAGATACATCTAATTAATACCAACTAATAACATGAGAATAAAATTTTACGTCTCTAATTCAATCGATTAGCAAACTCTCTTTTACATTTATGATTGTGATTCTAGTCTCATTACAATACTATAAAAGTAAATTTTTTATGTACATCTCCTGTTTAATCTTGTTTGGTTGGGACAGACTAGAGCTCTTATCACTTATGTGAGTAGATTTCTACTATCAAAAGACAAGAATTTTTTTTATAACTTATATAGGAGTATGACACATGAAAAGAAGAAAAAAATATTGAAAAAAGAAAAGAAGGAAAAGCAATTTTAGAATGGAACAGTAGCACATTTTGTCTTTATTTTCTGTTAAAGATAATAGTGTTATTTTTTTTACACCATTTTGGTTATGTTATAAATCATATGATAATTTCTTTTCTTTTTTAAAATAGTAGTATATAAAGTTTATAATTATTATTAAAATAATAATTAGAATTTTTAACATTATGGTTGAGTTGCATTGTACTTGTTCTTGACTCCATTGAATAACTATTTCATACTCTAATCTTATTGTCAATACTGATGATGGATTGGAAGAAGCATACTTGATGATACAAATTTAACTTCACATATTAATATCACGAAATGTAGATGTTTCACTTTAAAACTTCACATATTATGTAATTAATATGATTTACAAATTTTTTCCTTCTCAAGGTGTCTTGTAATCTCATGGTTTTGATAAATTGTATTATATCATTCAAGTATTAAAGTTCAGATTTAACAATTAAACTTTTTTAGTTTTAAAATAGCAAAGAGATAAAGAAAGAATTAGGTAATTGACCAGTCCATAGGGAAGCGCATGATATGGTAATTAACAAATCCATAAGACAGAGATTTCTCTAGAAAATATAAAACAAAACAAAACAAATGTCCTTTTTGTTGTTGAAAATGATATGGTAGTTTGGTTGGGTTTGACTGATGTCATGGAAGATTTGGGTAGTCAAAAGCCCACTAATCACGTTTGCCCTTTCATGTGTTTGTTATGATAATTGTGCATGGTAAACGCCTCACGATGGAGACACCATATTATATGTGAATTTATCAATATTACTTCTAAGAAATTATTGTTGTCTTTCACTTTTTTTTAATGATATTAATGCAGTAGATGGAGAACCCAATGTTAGGTCTAATTAGGGTTGTTTGTCTGTTGATTCTTGGAAACTTGAAGACCCAAAACCATAATGATAATTGATAGCATGGTAGCCAGCCCCATTAATTGTTATTATTCAAATGAAGCCCCATTAATTGTCTAAGGTTGAGAAAATTATTTTAGGGAGAGTTTCCAATAACCTTCTTGGATAAAAATTGAAAAAGAATCTAGTAGAAACCATTAACCATATCAAAGGATAATTTTTATCTAATTCTAAAATTGCGAAATTTTTTCTTTTATCAAAAATGGAAGATTGGAATTCTCCTAGAGGTGGGTATCTCCAACCCAACCCGACAAACCCAACCCAATCCGATCATTTTTTTATTGGGTTGAGTTGGGTTAAATATTAAAAAAAATAAGATGGGTTGTGTTGGATTGGGTTGAAAATTTTTTAACCCAACCTAATCCGAACCCGATAAATGTCTATTCCTAATTCTAAATCCAAGGTTTTCTCCTCTTTCTAGAAGAACATTTGTTAGAGATAAAAATTAAGGACAACTTTTATAATGAAATTAATATTTTATTTATAATTGTTGAATCTTTATTTGTACTTATTTTATTTGTAATCAAATTACTAAATCTATAAGAGTTATTAATTGGACCTTTTGTGTTTTTATGGTAAATTAAATTCAACTCGGTCAACCCAACCTAACCTGACTAGTACTAAGTTGGGTTGGGTTGGGTTGGATTGAGTTGAAGAATTTATTGAATTGGGTTGGGTTGAAAATTTTTTAACCCAACTCATATTGGGTTGAAAGATTTCTAACTCAACCCAACCCAACCCAACCCGAATCCAAAAATGCCCACTCCTAAATTCTCCCAAACAAATAATGAAAACCTTTCCAACTTTTTTGTGTGAAAAAGATGTGGATAAGATCACTAAAGTGACGTTGGCATAAAGAGAACTGCCTACCACAATCACTTTAAAACCAACTACCATGACTCTTTTAATTTTTGCCATTCATGTATGTAAAGTGTAAAAGCAATTTTGAGGCAAACTACATTGATAACACTAGGTCTACATAATCATCACATGTGGGAGGAAACATCATAGATATACCACTTAAGTTCTCATCCACATTTTCAAATTTTGATTTTGAACAAGTTTGAACTCAGTGTGAACCAGCTGATCTTCAAGTAGGAAAAAAGCAGTATGTAATGATCAAATCAAGTCTGAAACTGTGGTAAAGTTCCATGTTCTGTTGGTAGTAAACAAGCATGCTAAAGTCTAGAATTCAATGTGTAAAGTGCAATATAGGAAGAAATTTTTGGACAAGTAACATTACTGAATTATTGCTAGAAGAAATTTTTGGACGAGTAACATTACCGAATTATTTATGAGCAATGCTAGGGTTACTCAAATTATATAATTTAAATTATTAATCCATGTAAATCATGTAGAGATATGATAATTAATGAATATGTTGCAACAACTCATATACTATATAAATACGTCACCTATTAGTATAAATACGTCACCTATTAGTATAAACGGTTAAGCATATCTTTATTCACTAAGATGTTGAGAATTTAATTTCCATCAAAGGTATTTTAAAATTTGTTTGAATGGTATTCTCTCTTTATTGTGTAAATAATCTCCTCTTTATTGAAGTAGATATATTTTAAAATTTATGTGGATAATTTTTCCCCTTTATTATGAGAGTAATCTCTTATTATGGGGATTAGACGTCTGTATCACACAAGTAATATTATTTGATCTTAATAGGTTCAAACAGATCTCTAACATGCTCATTGTCAGCTTTTAAAATAAAAATAAAAAAAATCATATACCAAATATAACATAAATTTGGATAAAATTTTTGGACAACATGATATTATTCATTATTTATATGTGACAAATGCAATTTTTATATTGTAACACAGCAGCCCAGAGTCCAATCACATGGACAAGTAATAACACATTCAGGCTCAATAAATCTACAATTTAGAAAAGGGGTTTCAAGCTCTACATGTTATCATGAAAGCTGTTCATCACTGCATATGATTCAATCCAACCTTCTTAACAAATACTCAACTTGTACTTCTTTTGTTAAGGGCATGATCCAGTCCCCATAGAGATCTGCAACCAAACTCGGGTTTATTTTGTATACTGGATCGGCTTTACCTTCAATGTTCACCGTAACTTCTTGCCCATACGTTCTAGCTTTCTTTTCTACTCTCTGTTTGATGGCCTCTTCTACTGCTGCGTAAGTCAGCATTTCCATCAATTTATCTCTATCCTGCAATGTTCACCATGCCAAAGAAAATATTTGTACATCGAAGAGATCTTGGGATAATGAGGAACATTATTAGAAGGTGGACATGCAGTTAAAATGAATCCAAGAACGGTAGTATACCTGTGCTTTAATGGCTGCTTCATAGGCTTCTGGATCCGCTCGAAATTTAGCCTCTGCGACAAATTTACCATAATGGATCCTCTTTGACAGAGCCTACAATTCAGAAACATTTTAGTGTCCAGCAGTTATCATACGCTTGTTTCTAGGAAGATAGATACAAAGAGAGAAAGAGGTCAGATTGACACAACGATCTCAGAAGTTATTTACCCCTACACCATGTGTACATTACTGAAATTTGTATCAATGGTAATACAAAAAGAGTGCATCAAAATGTCAAATGGAAGTATCATTTAAATAAAGTGGTCGTGACTATAAGAACCCAGAAAACCAACACTATGGATGATGCACAACGTTTTCACACCTGCAGAAGATATGAAGCCACGTGATAAACTGGAAGAAGAGCAAGCCATGTGAGTAACTCATGGAACACAGCAACTTGAAGTCAGAAACTAACATAGGTACACATGGAATCGTAATGAGATAAAAATGGAACCAAGAAATTCAGTTTGATGAAAATTGCTAAATTCTTATTTGTGGCATCCAAATGCCACCAGTTGCTAGGAATTGCAGCTCTGAACCACACCATCCAAGTCCTAGAAGATTTACTCCACAATGTAGAGGACCCTTGAACTATCTAAGGAGGCTTTCATGAAAACTCAAAAGACATAAGCCATGTCATTTCTATTGCCTCATGCTATTCTCAGCTAGCTAGGCCAAAGTTATATCAGATATAAGCCATTATTTTTTATTCTTCTTTAATAATTATATGATGAAAATGTAAGCCAAATCTGCTATAAACTGTTATGACAGGCATTCAATCCCAAGACGATTCACATATCTACAGAATATCTCACCAAATTAACTAACTTACATGCCAATAAGATGAAAATGTCCCATGTATGAGCATAGAATTAGACTACTGAATGCTTTATGAACCGCTTTTATTTTCCATCCTACATTTCCAATGGGAATTCAAGGTGCAGAGACATAAAAATAACAATTACTTGATAAACTAATTCTTCTTTAAAATAGCAGGAATAGGGCTGTGGTGCTGAGACTTTATTGCACTGATAATATATAGCTTTTCAGTTACTAATACTCTTCAATGATGTTGACAAACAGTAACACCAGTTAAACCTGACCAATATGGATGCAAGTCTGATTCTATTTAGATGACAAATGCTTTTATGAGCTTTATGCCAAACATCACACGTCATAAGTTAACAAAAAAATATGGCATGGAATTTACAGAATATGCAAAATGAAGAAAAGAAAAGAAAAGAAAAGAAAAGAGGGGAAGGCAACTACTTTCAAGGAATGGGAACTCAAGGGATGTTGGAGGACCACAAAAACGCAACAATAACTTCTACCTAGCGAGGAAATATAGAGTTAAGATTCTCTCATAATATATATATATATATATATATATATATATATATATTGTCATATTGAGTTAAGCTGATCTCCAGTCTAGTCATTCAGACTAATTCCAGATCTCTTCAAAGATTATAAGATTAGTTCAAATGCATACCTGTAAACACATAGTATCACAAACAGCAGATGAGCCACAATTTCCATCATCTCCTTCCTCCACTAATCTTGGTATCAAATCTCTAAAGTACCCGTCCCACACTTTCTTATTTATATTAATTGAATCAGCTATTGGGTGCAGTACCTTTAAATAGTTAAAAGAAAGTTTAAAGCAGAAGTTACAACTCAGCAAAAGTTATGATCAAAATCTGAAGACGAAAGGGAGACAAATACCATGCATCTTCTTTTACCTTTGGATAGTGCAAAGGTGGCAATATTGGGACAGGTAGCTCATTTGGAAAGAAAGGATGTTCATCTGGGCTTTGGTATCTGCCCACCTAAAAACAAACCGAAATAGGTCAGTGCTGCAATATATAATTTTTCTTCCTCCCTTTACATCTCCCTCAAATAATTGGTCACAGGTCATTTGAAATACCAACAAGGGAAAAAAAAACAAAAGGAAAGGGAGAAGTAATAAAAAATGGAAAAAAGTTTTCACCTGGGCATGAAGTTTTTCGGTTTCTAGGACCATGTAATCCACCAAAGAGCCCTGAAACCCATCCACAGAGAAAGCATTGGGGTCATAGGTATCTGCATTATAACAATATTGAGCTCTCTCTAAAAGGCCAAATATTATGCTATCCTCCTGTTGAATTAACGAACGTCTTATGCCATCCAGAGTCAAGTTCTTAGTTATATCGATCCGTTTCTTTCCTGCCATTGGCCTGCATAAAGACTAGTTACATGCCATGTTTACCACTAGTTAAAAAACTAAAATGGTCAAGGCAAAGCTTCAATGTCTTAATGTACTATTACCAATGAACTAAACCACCCAACACATGTCCATGTTTTCATATGTAAGAGTTCAGCTGTAAAGCCAACCTAATCATATATTTGAGCTCTAAAATAAATTAAAGTGCAAAATATCAAAATCTTTAGGATTACTGGGAGTTATAAAGTACAACAAATCAAAGAACCAGTAATAGCATATCATTTAAGCAAGAATTTCCTAAAGAGTTATGAAAAGAAAATTGTTTAGTATTGGGGTTTGCACTGTAAAAATCAATAAACTCTTTAGAGTATGGTGTGCACAGAGTTATTAGATTTTGTTAATTAGATCAGGTTATCTATAATTCTTAATTGGAAAAACAAGCATTTGTGACTTATTCATATACAAAAAGTTGTTTTACAAATATGCAGTTCATATAGTGCCACAAGGTATAAGGGATGAGATGTTGGAATTTTCCACAACAATTAAGCACGCATGTGGCCCGCTGGGAGATGCACATGAACTAACCTGGGTGCTAAATTTTGACTAGCAATCATACATCTACAGAAGTACTCAGTTTCTGACTAAAAGAGTTAGTGGTATTACTGGTTCCAGAGGATAACAAATGAAAATTAAAATTAAAAAAATAATAAAAATTAAAAATTAAAAAAAAAAAAAAAAAAAAAACGGTGCATCTTATTCCAATTTTACAGTTTCGGAGTCATAAGATGATGCGAAGGTGACAATGCCTGATGTTTCACGACACTGATTCATGCAATATCTTATGCATTCACTTTTCCATAGAAAAATATAATACCTCTAACAGTATAAATTTGGTACTCCATTGCCACAAATATACTAGGCAACAGACACACTCGAGTGAGTTCGTTCATTAATACACCCTAACCTAACCATGAAAAATAGAATTGGACATATACCGGAACATGAATAGCTAGCAGAGCAATAGAACTGATCCAATATCCTACATCATTGACTCTCACAAACAAAATGTAACAGCAGTTACGTTTGTCTACACAACATTTCCATTGAAGTATCATAAACTAAGACCAAAACTTACCATGTAACAGATAAACAAACACAATAACAGTCAAAATTCAAAAAGGTCATGGTATTCCAAGTGATGACAACAACACAGGACACAGCTCTCAAAGCTTCAATTTACACACAAGCACATTTGAAAAGACAGGACTAAATCAAGTTGGAAAATTTAAGCCAAATTTTAAGAATCAACAAAGAAAGAGAAAAGGGTATGTTGATTTATACCCAATCAAAGTGGATGAGGCCTTAACAGGAGGAACACAAAGGAATCTGGCTGTTGTCCTGAGAGAGAAAACGCAACCGGGTCTTGAAAAGTTGTAGCCGCGAGCAAGAGGTGGAATTACAGGAGAAGAGGAGGAGGCTGCCAACAACTTGGCCTCCATAGCTGATCAAGAAGAAGAGACACAGATGGGTTTGAAGAATAAAGTCAGAAGATATAAAGTAAACGCTGGCTGGTGACTTGGCGCTTTGGAGGTAGGTGAGAGGCAGGGTAGGTAGCTCTGTTATGCTTTTTCAGTAGGTCAAGCTGCAACGCGTCACTGATACCTTTCCTTCAGATTACTTCATACACGTGGCATTCATTCGAGCAATACACCGTTTGTCTTTTGTTTGAATCATCGTGTCATTTTGTTATTAATCGTAAAATTGTTGTAAAACAATTATGCATGGATACCTTTTTCTTATTCCCTAACCCCCATGAGTTGGGTTCCCTCTTATATAAAAGCCCAACAAATTTTAACAAGTTAAATTGAGTTCATATAAAAATCCTAATATAATTAGGAATTGTAACCCTATTTAAGTCTAATTTCCTTTATCAATATAAATAAGAAAGAGAGGGTTTGGTAGCTGTGAGAGTTTAGAGTTTTTTTGAGGTAGAAAAAAACACAAAATCAAGTGTGAAGAAAGAAAATCGTGTGAAAGAGAGGAGGAAAGAAAAGAGTGAATTTTCTGTATAAAAATTTATTTTGCGCAGTTTCGGAGTTACTGCGATATCTTTTTCGTTAATCGTTGGATCGTGCTGAAATTTAGACAGCACATTCATCTCTTCTGGATCTTGATTCTAACGGTGGAGATCGAAAACGGAGGTGTCGTCCGTGAGATATACAGCCCGTAACAGAGCAGCCAATTTTTCGCGGTCACTGTCAGCGCAGCAGTTTTCTAAAATCGATATCTCTTTTGTTCACCGTTGGATCGAGCTCAAATTTGGACAGTACACTCAGCACTTATGATTCTAAATTCTGGACGGTGAAATAGGATTTCTATCTCCCAGTGAACAGCGACGCAGTCCAGAATGTTCTGCTAAGTTTGTGGTTTTTCTCTTTACTTATTATTTAAACTTAAATTTATGTTATTAGGGAACCTAGATAATTGTTGTTCGGTTTTGGTTCCTATTTGATGTTGAAACAGTTTATTACTCTCACATTTGATTATTAGTGGAGATTTTTGAATGAACTACGGTCCCGTGGTTTTTACTCTTCGCATTGGGGAGATTTTTCACTTAAAAATTGGTTTGTGTTATTTGTGTATGTGATGGTGATTTTATTTGCTCATTATTTGATCGTTGGTGGTATTTATATTGTGGTGGATTTGTGTATTACTTAATGATTTTTCATAAGATTCATTCAGGGGAAGAAAAAGTTCCGTTATGCAATTTGTTTATGTTTGTTTTTCTCCCATCAAAGTCTCACTTATACCATAATTCCAATAATTCTCCTCTTAACGTCTTATTTAGTATGCAGGATAGGATATTATTTATATTGAATTGAATTGGATTGGATTGAATCAATTATATAGGATTAGATTAGATTAATTCAAAATTTTCTCATGTTTGATGAAATATAGGATAAGATTAAAAATAGTAGATATAAACTTAGATTTTAAAGAAATTTCTCATGACCTTATTAGCAATTTTGCAAATTTTATATTAATTTACACCATTTTGCACCATTTCCATATGCTTCTCCAAGTTAGAAAAGTTGTAGAACCGTTAGCCACTACCACCCTACTCTTTTTATTGTCACCCTCCATATCGAGCCGTTCCTTTGTCATTCCTCCACTACTCCTCAACTCCATTACGAAGTCTCCATCGTCATCTTCGCTTTATCACTAACGTCAACGTCAAGTGATAACATTTCTAACGCAATTTCCACACTGTTTCTAACACGATCTCATCAGGCTTGGGGACAATGGGATCGCCGTTGTCGATGTCCAATTGGACGTTGATGTGGCTACGTGATCTCATTGAAGAACACATCGAAGTCTAAGTGAGTTGATGAAAGAAGCGACATATGATAGAAGAAAGTTAACCCATCATTTCAACGGATTGAAATTATGCCACTCAAGTGGGACAAAATAGTGATTGGTTAAATTTGTCCAATCTCATTTGTCTACACCAAACGTGGGTTTGGATTAAATTTCATCCAAACTCAATCCAATCCAAGAAAACAAATAGGGCCTAATAGTGTCTTCATATTATGGAACTTGCGTTTTTTCTCATTGTCTCTAGTTATGATTCTTAGTCAATAAATAGATGGTGCATGGGTACGTATGGATTTATCTTCCACAAGTGAATGAAAACATGAAATGTTAGTCTTTCCTAAATTTCTCTTGTGTTTTTTGATAAGCATAATTTATATATATTTTTATTACCCTTATATATAGATCCCTTAAATATATATATTTATTAGTTCAATTTTTTATTAATTTTATTTTAATTAGTTGTGTTTTAGGTGAAACGATAATAAAGAGAATTTGTGTTTTAGATGACAACAAATTATAGTTTTTATCGAGTCAAAATTCAAGTCAATTAAAGATTCAACTTCAAGCCCAAAAGATTTGTTAGACAATCAGAAAATTTCTTGAGACAAGGAAATAAACTAATGAGAAAAAGGATAAATTTGGAACAAAAGAGAAAAAAAATAATAAGGGCTATTTTTATGCTTATAAAAGAAGCAAAGAAGAGAGACATTAAATGACATGACCCAAACCGAATACCCTCTAAATTAGTATCTGGTAGGCCTCACCTTACACTATAACGGACCTCTCTTAAGCTCTACTGGCTGGTTAAAGGAAATCCGCAAAGCGAACCTAAAAACTTACCCGATTACTTTTGTTTTGAGACTAATTTGATATCATTATTTTAAAACTAGTTGGATTGATTCATTTTAATTCAAATTTTCATTTACGTTAAAATCATAAAAATAACAATTTTGTTTTCAAAATCTAAAATCATTTTGACAAAAATTCAGCAGCATAACGACTGCGTTTATAAGTTTTCCAAATTTTTGCAAAGGAAATATACACTCTCAAAGTTTATCAATTACCACCTAACTTCTCTTTCTTTCAAACATGCATTTCAAACCTCATTTCTACCATAATCATAAACACAATTAAGGATCAAAGTATTTTATTTCATGAGAGACTGTGCAAGTCATTTACATCACAAAAGTACCATAATTACACATTCTAAGTTAATATCACAAAAGATGTAGCAATGATGCATACAACACATAATACACAATGTAATCTTCAAGTGTACGCCCACCTATTTTGATGATAAATTTCTTTTGTTTTGATCACTTGCGCTAGAACATGTGGAGGGTTTATATAATATAACGAAGAAAATTGTAAACTCAAACAATTAAGACAATTTAACAATTATTAGTTAAACAAACATAAACTTATTTGAATATTTAGAAAGCTTCACAAAATTCTTTTCTTTCTAAAAGCACAATTCTTACTCTTAACTTCTATATCACATGGCGATTTTCAACTGACACCAATCGTGACGCCACTGAGACCCCTCGACAACTATGTGCGAAATTCTCTACATTGCAAATTGTAGTGCAAGGCAATCTATATATCTTAGCGACTACGTGCGAAATTTTCTGTATTGTAAGCATAGCGCAAATTGCTATATAAATCTTGACAACTATATGCCGAATTTTCTAGATCTCATATTGTAGCATAAGATATTCTGAAATTTTGAGGGTATACGAATGACCTTTGAAAACTTTTTTTTTATTAAATGCACCAATCACAAAATAACTTTCATCTCAAACTTCATGTTAAGCTCGTAAGCTCAATTCGTATAAACACTATTTTATTTCGAAATCTCCTTGAAACATATATAGCAACTTTCTTAATCAATTAGAAACTTGTGTAATACAAGTCATTCATAAACCTTTCTAGAAATCAATAAGATTACAAAACACTACATAAACATACTTAGTGTGAGTTAGTATACTCACCTTAATTTAAAGCTTTCCGAAGTGCTTTAATGGCCCTCTCTTGCTCCACTTGCTTGTGCCTCATTTACACATCACATTCTTATTTAAAATATGCTAAAAATTGAGCTACTCAAAGCTAAAAATAGAGTTTCCAATATAACTAACTCTATTGAAAACCATTTAGACTACAACCTTCCCATCTAGGTTATAACTTAACCAAAGCTTTAAATTTTTCAATTTCTTTCCATGAACCTCACTTATTATCACCTAGGAACATCCCCATGCACTCGGAATCATGTTCTGAAGCTCAAAACAAAATTTGGTCTTTTTAGACCTCTCTTGGCCGAATGCATGCTAGGGGTCAACCCCTAACTTTTCTTCATTTCGTTCTCACTCCAATCATCTCCCTAACACTCATTTAGGTCGGTCCCGAAGTGAATTCGAAAATAAATAGCTATCGGGTGAAGATTCCTAGCCAAAAACCCCTATTTTTCATCACTTTTTAATGTCAACTTTCACCCCTTTGACATTCTAAATTCAATTCTCTTTCCATTAAGATTCTTAGACTTCTATATGTTCAATTAAGATCATATAAAACATAAAAATTCAAAGAGAAAGTGGCATTACATGGTGATCATCAATACCCTTCACCTAACCTAAACAACACACTTGCATAATCTATTTTCTTTTTTCAATTCTAACTTTTTCATATGCTTTTCTAACATCTAACATGCATGAATTCAAGCTTACATGCATCAAAACTCAATGAACTTACACATCCCTCTTGGTGGCGGAATTCACACATGCACACACAACAATCTATTTCTTTCACTTTTTAAGATTTTCACTATATTACTCTTCTAAGCATTTCATTAAACAAATTAGCTACAAGGCAATTCACTTTACATAAGTTTCTATCACAACTTAAGGTTTCTCCTACATAAACCCTAGTTGTTATCTAGTGCATGATTCCTCTTAATTCATGCTCCCTTTTTAACTTATTTAAGTTTTAAACTTGATTTAAATGAAATCCCACGTCAATTTTCACATCAAAACTAACTCAATCATCAACTCATCACATAAACCCAATTAACATCAAACTTCAGCAAAAGGATGATAACTCACCTTGATTTTGCTTTAATCTTGCTCTTCTAGCTTGATTCAGTCTAAAATCTTATTTTGGATCTTCAAATTGGCTTGAAAAATTATTGATTCTCCTTTTCCTCTTCTTCTCTCTTTTGGCCGACCCTTGTCTCCCTCTCTCTCAAATTTGCTTCAAAATTTGTTAAGTGTCATGACTAACAAACTTATATATATAGGCCTCAATTATATAATTGTCCTCAAAATTCGTCACTTAATTACATGTCATGTCACTACTTGAATTTAAACAAAATGTCCTCCAACTTTACATAAATCTCATGGCATCCTATTAACTTTTATAAATTTTCATAATTCCCCCCACTAATTTATTCTAATCACTTCTATATATATATAGTGTGGGGTCTGGGATTTGCCTATACTGGGTCCCCTCGGGCTGCCCCAGGTTTGCCCCTCTCGCCCACTCACTAGGTACTGTCCCTGGTCAGGGGATTTACTTCGCCTCCCCCAGCTGCCACTCGAACCTCTGACCCTCAAGGATATGAGTGTTTCTCTTGCAAGCTGGGTACCAATTGCTACTAGCTCAATTGGTACCCAGCTTGCAAGAGAAACACTCATATCCTTGAGGGTCAGAGGTTCGAGTGGCAGCTGGGGGAGGCGAAGTAAATCCCCTGACCAGGGACAGTACCTAGTGAGTGGGCGAGAGGGGCAAACCTGGGGCAGCCCGAGGGGACCCAGTATAGGCAAATCCCAGACCCCACAATAAAAAGGCGCCTTTTTATTGTGGGGTCTGGGATTTGCCTATACTGGGTCCCTCAGGCTACCCCAGGTTTGCCCCTCTCGCCCACTCACTAGGTACTGTCCCTGGTCAGGGGATTTCTCTCGCCTTCCCCAGCTGCCACTCGAACCTCTGACCCTCAAGGATAAGAGTGTTTAAATTGCAAGCTGGGTACCAATTGAGCTACTGTCCCTGGTCAGGGGATTTCTCTCGCCTTCCCCAGCTGCCACTCGAACCTCTGACCCTCAAGGATAAGAGTGTTTAAATTGCAAGCTGGGTACCAATTGAGCTACCTAGTGAGTGGGCGAGAGGGGCAAACCTGGGGTAGCCCGAGGGACCCAGTATAGGCAAATCCCAGACCCCACAATAAATAACTCAGTAGCTCAATTGGTACCCAGCTTGCAATTTAAACACTCATATCCTTGAGGGTCAGAGGTTCGAGTGGCAGCTGGGGGAGGCGAAGCAAATTCCCTGACCAGGGACAGTACTTAGTGAGTGGGCTCGCGGGGCAAACCTGGGCCAGCCCAAGGGGACCCCAGTATAGGCAAATCCCGGACCCCACATATAGGGCTCTAAATCGAAAAAATGACTATTTTATCCCTTAATCTATTTTTTAATACTAGAAAGTTTAAATAGTGAGAATAGGGACTTACATTAGAGGCCCTACTGAGCAGCCTTTGAAACATAAAATCAAAAAGTGAGGAGCCTTATTATTTTATTATGTTGTATTACTTTGTTAGTTATCTATTTCTTTTGCTTTGAGACTTACTTTCCTTGGATTGTTAAGACTACAGATTTATGGCTAGGATCTGTGTTAGTTTATAAGTATTTGGAATCGTGATTTATATCAACATTTGAGTAGGATAGACATTTCAGATTCAAATATGGTAGAAAACAATGTAATATTTGTAGGAAACAATGATTTACTTGAAAATGTTGTGTCTTAAAAAAACTGTTAGGGATTACTTTTCACCAGTTACAGCTAATCACTTTTTTTGCATAGAGTTATCACATACTAGAGTGACTCACTTTGAGTTTAAACTTGTTATGATTCAATTTCTTCCATCATTCCATAGGTTAAAGAGTGAGGACTCTTACCTGCACGTTAAGAAATTCCTAGACATATGTTCTACCTTCCATTTCTAGATTTTTTTCATGAGTCTATTAGGCTCCGTTTATTTCCCATTTTCTTTAAAAGATAAAGCAAAACCATGGTTGAACTCACTTGCAACTAGTTCTATCATTAGTATGGACCAATTAATTCACAAATTTTGTCTAAATTTTTTTCCATGTCTAAATCTAATGCTCTTAGGAGAGAAATAACAAATTTTAGTTAAAAATAGGTTGAACAGTTTTATGTGTGTTATAAGAGGTTTAAAAACCTACTCTTAAAGTGTCCCCACCATGGTTTTGAACCACGGAAACCTAAAATATTTTTATAATGGTTTGACCGTACCTAGCCACCATATGATTAAGTCAATGCATGGTAGAGCATTCTTAAGTCTAGTTAGCATAGATGTTAGGCAATTATTAAAGATTTTGTCAAAAAAACTCTCAATAGTGGGATTTTTCAAATGAAATGAAAGATGATTAAGGTGTGAAAATTGTCTAAAGAAATGTCACTAGAAAAGTAGAGGCCTTAGCTTTGAGTCAACCATGAATTCCGCAATGAATTCTAGAAATGAGTTGTGCGATTCATATATCAATCCATCCCTTATTTTTTAATAGATTTATGTTGAACAAGCAAATATAATTGATTATGAAAATTGTTAGATAGTCCAATTTCAACGACTCATAATCCTGATTAGAGAAATCATCCAAAATTTTCATGAAGAGAATACTAGTCTCCAATAAGTCATGGAGGGAGATAATTTTCTCCTCCTAATCCTTCACATCCCCATAGTTTTCAATCCACTCCTCATTTTGCTACACCTTAAAGGAAACCTTCTTTAAAGGATACGTTATAATAGATGATGCTATAATGCCCTGAAATTTCTTTCCTTTAATTTAATAATTAAGTTTAATAAGTGGGATTAAATTAAAGATAGAGCGAATTAGTGTGATATTATATATTTCGTGATTTATTTAAGAGCTTTGTTAATTTTCGAAGATATTTTTTTCGATAACGGAATTAATTAGAAATTAAATGGGAAAGATTGAGCAATAAGAAAATATCATTGGACAATCAAGTAAGTGCAATTGGAATAGATCGCACGGGATTAAAATTGGAACCAATGAGGAATTTCAAAAAAAAAAAAAAAAATTAATGGGAATTAAAATAAATTATTTTTATATTAGATAAAGATAAACTTATAGATAAGCTTGAGAGGGTTAGTGGAAGTGTGACTTGGCAAGAGTGTTCAATGAAAATTTAACAAGTGTAATATGGGGCCAAATTGCAAATAAAAAAAGTTGGGGGCCAAAGTGTAAATCAAGAAAGTTGATTAATATATATAAGAGATCTCTTTGAAATAAATTTTCATTTTCTTTCTATGCTTCTGCCGACCTCCTCTCCATCATTTTTTCTCGATTTCTTTCCATTTTTAAGCCTTCCAATCATCCCTTTTGCTTGCTCCATCAACCATTTACCCATCCAAGAGCATAAAATCAATAAAACCCACCAAGTTGTCAAGTTAGGTTTTGCTAAAAAAATGTGAAAATCAAGATAAGTTGATGTTGATTTTTGTTTTTATGGTGGGTTTTGATGCGAACCCCGTATATAACGATACGACACCCACGACCAAATTGAAACACAACCTCAAGAAAGATTAAAATAAGTTTATAACAAAAGAATTTTGACCCATTAATTATATGTCAATCAAAGAACCAAAGTTATAAAGAACTTTGACCCAATAATTAGAACTCAATCAAGAACCAAAATTATGAAAGAAGGATATTGACGTCACTCACAAGACATAGATGAGAAGGTGAGAGATAAGTCATGGTTTTGATCGCCACAAGCATAACTTGATAAGATCACATGTTCATGAAGAACAAGAGAGAAAATTCACTCTCTTAATTAAACCTAATTGAATGCAACTTCATTCATCTTGTTGTTTTTTTTTATGGTTACAAGACAAGCCTTTTTATAGACAAAGAAAATAAACAGTTTTGGAACATAATTAATTCCTAAACAAAAAAGTTTAAATTGTAAGGGTTAAAATCTAGGAAAATAAAACCAACATGAAAAATAAATAATTCTAACAAAATAACCTACTACATAAGAGATTTGATGATATTAAATTTACAAGATTTTATGAATCTCTAAGATTTGCAAGATATATATCAAATTCTCAAGATCTTCTGAATCTGTAAGATTTGAAATATATGCATTAAATTTTCAAGATGTTCTGAATCTTCAAGATTTACTAGATATTTTGAACAACACAAAAGTGACCCATTGTAGTTTAAGCCCAAATCTTACTTGCTTCATTGGATTCCATCAGGTTTGGGTTAGATAGGACCTAAATCATCTCAAGAACATTTAGATATAGTCATTTTTGTTTTGAATTGGTTGTTTTGATTTTTTTTTTTTTTTTTTTTATGTTGACATTTTCTCTTTTGAAATCCTAGGTGAGGGCTTGTTGCATGAGGACGTGTGGAAGCCTAAGGAGAAGTGAAAATCTCCCCTTAGATGTGTGAAAAGCTTCCAGTAAGCCCAAAAAGGTTTGTGTATAATTATTTTAAAAATTCACTTTTGTTAGTATATTGAAAATTGAAAAATTTCTTTGAACTTGGACGATTTGGTTTCTTTAATATGATAACCATATTTGAATGCTATTTGTGTGTTAATCGGATGTTATTAGAATGAGATTCGTGATGAAAAATCATTTGGAACAAAAATTTCGAAAAATAACACCCCTAGGCCGAATTTTTACTAAAGGGAGATTTAGGGCATTTTGGTAATTTCAATCTTAATTACGTAATATTTTGATGATGGTTACATGGTTTAATTGATGAAATATGAAGTGGAACAAAAACTTTAAAAAAATTAACACCCCTTGGTCGAATGGTGATCATGGAAAAGACTAAGGGTATTTTCATCATCTCGCTTCTATTCATGTGCTAATTATATGATGTTTTGATGATATGCATGATGGTTCGAGGTTTCGTAATGAAAAATTTGAAAATTCCCTCTTTAGCGTCGATTGAAAGTTAAAGAAAAATGATGTTGTTTTGTTAAAAGGTGATATGAAAACTAGGAGCAAAATGGTCATTTGAGAGGGCCATAAGTGATGCTTCAAAGAAATTTGAAGAATAGATTTAAATATGTGATAAAAAGTTTACGCGATTAATAGTTTCATTATAAATTGAAAATTTCATAATTTTGAAAAATTTAAAGGGCCCACGTAAAACTAGTCACCGGTAGGTGGGAATTAGTAGTTGGCTAGCCAATAAGGTGATTAATAGCAGTACTGCACCGATACGATTGATTACAGACGTTGTATAATGGACCCTGAAAGGCACCGAGTGTCCAGTCCCGAAACGGAAACAGATGATGATATGCAACCCGATGGGTAATCACCGAGTGTTCGATGTCGGGGTCACCGTTTATTCTGGCGGGCAGCTATCGAGTAGTCGATGCCAGAAGACCCATTACCGATTCAGAGTATCGTGTTAGATTTTACAAAGGACTCTAATGATTGTAAAAAGGGCAATTTTGAAATTATATATGAAAATTGAATTTGAAAAGGGTAATATCGTAAAAAGTGTTGGATAAAGGAGTTTTTAAAAGTTTTATGCATCTAAAGTTTAATTTAAATAATATTTGATATGTATATACTCGAAAAAGTTGATTGATTTAGCATGGTATTTGATTTTATTGTTGTATTTTCGAAATGAGTTTGGTTTTGTTATTTTATGTGACAACTTCTCAGTCGAAAGACTTTCGACTTAGTGAGTTGGATTTACAACGCGCAGGTAATTGAGTTAGGCTTGAAGATGAAGACAAAACCCCTACAGATTTCTCTCAAGTCACATCAAAAGTCATCTTTTTGGGTAACCATCTTTTTGCATCATATGTATATATATATGTAAGGGCACCACCATGTGCATGTGTATCTATCTAACATGTGAATTTTGTAAAGAATTTTGTATTATAAGCTTACATTTGTTGTAAATGATGTAAATTATTAGTTGAGAATATTTTACTTTATGTTTATTTCTATAAAGTTTTGAAATGTTAAAAGAAATGTTTATTATAAACGTTTGTGTGTTGAAGCCATTTAGAAATTAATAGGAGGTCCGATAAAGGAAGTTGAGAAATGAATTTGTTTAGAAGTGTGTGTGTGTGTGTGTGTTTTTTTTTTTTTTTTTTTGCAGGTTACAATTTTTGGGTTTTCCAAAAAATAGAAGAAACTCTGCCAGATTTTCATTTAAATCAAAGCAACGTTTCTATTAAGTATTTTTATAATTGAAATCGAAAAAGTATAATAATAATAAAAAAAAAGTAACACTCTTCACCTCGATCCTTGTACGGACAGGAAAGTCAAGGTAAGAGTGTTATAGATGCAATCTCTGTAGCAATTTATGCAATCAACACAACAAACTAATTTGAATCTTCAAACACAAGTGGGTTGGTTAGCCTCTATCATAGAAGAGAGAGGAAAAAAAAAAGTTACCTAATCACCAATGCCTAACTCCAAGGGTTAGGGTGAGATGGGATCTATTTCTACGTAGAGTCATGATGAAGTTAAATTTATATCCACCCTTAGGTCTGATAGGAAAATAGATAATCATATGATAGAATTGAGACTAGAAAATCTAAGGTGAAAAAAAACCCTAGTAGTGGCACAGTAGATGGCTTACACCTTAATAAGTTATTTGAGAGATTAAGGAGTCAAAAGTCGACTGAGAGTGATGTTCCTTCCATTCTCTATATACCTAATTCCTCTTTTCCATAGAGACCTACCCCATAAAAGAACGGTACACCATATATGTTATGGAGGTGTTTAAGCAAGTTCACATGAATGTCCCCTTCCTAGATGCTATTCAACAATTGCTTGTTTATACTAAATTCTTAAATGATCTCTACACTAAAAAAAAAAAAAAAAAAAAAATCTAAAACTACTTGTCTAATTGAACAAATTAGTTTTATAATCCAAATGAAAGCTTTTGTCAAGTATAAGGATCTTAGATGTTTTACTATTTCTTATGTTGTAGGTGATCATATCATTGATAGAGCCTTACTTGATTTAGGTGCGAGTACTAATTTATTATCATATTTTGGGTATGTGCGATTAGGATTAGGTGAACTAAAACCCACTTCTGTGACCCTCCAATTAGCTAATAGGTTTGTTAAAATTCCTAGGGGTATCATAGAGGATGTCTTGATCAAAATTGACAAGTTTTACTTTCCTATGAATTTTATTGTCATAGATACTCAACTAGTAGAGAACATGAGTGCTCAAATCCTTGTGATTTTAGGACAACCTTTCTTGGCAACCTTCAACACCATAATTAATTATTACAATGAAGTCATGAAACTTTCTTTTGAGAATATGATTGTTGAACTTAAGGTGTTTAATGTTAGTTCACAATTTCAAAACCAAGAAAAGTTATGTGAGATAAATATGATTGAGCATGCACCTTATGATCCATTTTTAAGTTGCTTGATGATGACCCATTGAAAAAGAACTTAGCTTTGTTAGACATTGAAATTCAAAAAAAATTGTGTGCTTGATAATCAGGATGTTTTGAATGAATCTTTTAAATTATTGGACAATGTTAAATGTGAAAATTTGAATAATTTTTATTTATCTTTTAAGTTTACACCTTTGATATATGTTAAGAAATCTTTATAATTAGACTTTAAAGTAGAGAAGATACATTTGGATGATTGTCTTTAATATATGTTAAGAATCTTCACAATTAGACTTTAAAGTAAAGCATATATGTTTGGATGATTATGGTTGATTCATTATGTTGCCATTTTTGTTTGGGTAGTTGTTAGGAATTGTTTTAATTTTTATTTATTTTTATTTTTCATTTTTTGCATCATCATCATCATTGTTATTTCCCTTTTCACTGTGTTTTTAGGACTTCATTATTGTTTCTTCTTCTTCAAGTGCTAATGGTATTTTAACATGTATTCTTGATTTATATTTTTGTTGTTAGATTATATGATGAAGACAACAAGGTGTGATCTCTCCCTTACAATTTTATATAGTCTCTTTTTATTTCCTTACATCTTTGGAAACTTATTTGAGTTGTAGATAATAGTTAGAAAAAACATTGAGGATAATGTCTAGAATAGGTTTAGGGGTAAGGGCTAAAATATTTGAAATGAAATGCTAAAATTTTTAGAAGAGCAAATTACAAAAAAGCTATCCAGTTGAAACGTTTTTATAGTCGGAGTAATTGTTTCGATATAATTATAATTTACCCCCCTCTCGTTAACAAGTTTCCGTTATATGTAACTAACAATAATGTAAACGAGCAAAAGACGAAAATGCCCTTGATTGTTGAAGTTGACCGAATTGACTGAGTAAAAAATGAAAAATCTTTAAAAATTCTGGTTTTAGTTTTTTGAATTTTCAGAAATTGAGTTTCCAGAAACTGGAAACCAGATTTTGGATTTCCACCAAAATTTTGGTTTCCAAAACTGGAATCTGGGTTTCCAAAATTGGTCCTAAAAAATAATCCTGAACATTCAAAAAATGGTCCTAAACATCATCAACAATCATCAATCAATCACCCAACATCATCAATCCACTCCTGAAAACCTAAAAAATGACCTCAAATATCATCAATCATCATCAATCAAACTCAACATAATCAATCTCCCACAAAACCATCAAACCCAACATCATCACTGAAATCAACCTCACAATCACCCATAAAACTGTCAATCAAACTGAAAAAATGAAAAAACTCAGATCTGGATTCACGAGAACCCAGATTCTGGGTTCACAAGAACCCAGATTCTGGGTTCGCGAGGAGCCTAGATTCTGGGTTCGTCACAAACCCAGAATTTGGGTTCATCGAGAACCCAGATCTGGGTTCATCCAGATGAACCTAGATCTGGGTTCGCGCTGGGTTTGTGTCAAGAACCCAGATTCTGGGTTCGTTACGAACTCAAATCTGGGTACCCAGATCTGAGTTCATCTGGATGAATCCAGATCGAGTTCGAGAAAGCAGAATAGCGAAAGAATAAGAAACGGAAGAAGAGAAGAAAAAGAAGTGGAAGAAGAGAAGAAGAAAAAAAGAAGAAGAAGCAGAAGAAGAGAAGAAGCAGAAAAAGAGACAACAGACGACGGCAACAATGACAAGCATGGCGGAGACAGAACGACTGTGAAAAAACGGGAGAGGTCTGAGGCATGAGTGAGAGAGAGAGACAGAGAGATTTTTAAATTTTATTTTTTAAAAAAATACAACATTTTAAAGTTTTAAAAGAGTTTTTAAAATTTATTTTTTGAAAAAATAAAATATAAAAAAAAAAACAATTTTACCCCTAAACCAATTAACACTAACTAACGGCAGAGATGTCAATTATAATAAAAGTGAAATATTTGCTTCGCCTGTGAATGCATTTCAACTGGGTAGCTAAATTGTAATTTGCTCTTTTTAGAAAAAATTGGTTTCATGGTTTACATTTAGAGTTTATACATTTGTTTTGTGTTGTTTTCTTGGGCATTATCCATGAATTGTGAGAGGTTGAATGAAGTGATGACTTTTGAATTTAGTATTTTGTATTATTCTTGATTTGGGGAAATATTATGCTATGTGTTTATACATGTTTTAGCTGTTGACAAGTGTTAAAGAAAAAGTTTAATAGGTGATATGGATTGAATCAGTAAAAGTTGACATGTAAAAGAATTTTGATTGTCCAAATGAGGTTTTATGATAGGACCCATCTCGACTCCTATCTCGAGTCTGAAAGGATCCCGTGAAAACTATGGCCTTCTAGACTAAAATATGAATTTACTTAAAATCCTTTAAAATAATCATCATGGACTATGATAATCACTTTGATCGAAATGTAAATTGAACAAATATAAAATCATTAAATTTTTCATGCTGGACCCATAGATTGAATATATAAAATATTTATAAAATATCTGCAAAATGATAGTTCATTTATAAAACTATTTTTAGAAATACATTTACGAAATCTTATTAATAAAAGAAATAATATACACAAATACAATTGTTTATTATCATGTGGCTCTTCTTATGATAAACAATAATCTACACGAACCTACGATGGATACCTAAAAAAATAGATTTATAAAAAAGTGAGTACTAACGCCCAATAAGTGGATATAACTTTTCAAAAATATTTCTAAATAAAATATAATATACTTCTGGTAACAATAAATACTTCTTAATGATTCATATAATTTCATATTTGAAATAATCAAACTAAATTTAAATATGATCTCATAGTAAAACTGTAAACTTCTATATAAATTATCTTCATAACTTTAATAATATAAAATATAAAAATCTATAATCTATAAAATTTTTCTAGAATTTCTTTCTTTAAATCTCATGTTCTATAAATCTGGGATTCTGTAAATCTCATTCTGTATTGATCAAACTCAGTATATAATATATGTAGTCTGAAAATCTACACCAACTAGTACTCGGGGAAATCTATCATACGTGGTTGAAATACCCAACACATACGCAGAATGAGGTATAACATCTGTCATACACATATTGGGCGACTCAATGACTCTAGATATCTACCATACACGTACTAGGCGAATCTGGGACTCACACATGTGTAGTCTATCTAACAGTTAGAGAGAAAGGTACAACCTTAGTATTCTAAAAATATTTTTTATTTTCCTTTTTCAAATCTTTTCTAAATATTTATATAATTCTGAATAAATAATTTTTTCAAAAATGAAATCAATATTCTTTTTCAAGACACAAAATCATACTATTTAAAACATTATGAAATCTTTTTAATAATAATTTAAACTGAAAATATAAAATTCTTACTGGAATTCTAATAAGTATATATATGTGTGTGTATATATATACACGAATTTGTAATAAACTTTTACGAGCATTCATAAGATATAATTTATAATCTATAAAATTAATTAACTCAATAAATTATTTACATGAAATAAATAATAAAATCTTAAATATAAATAAATATAATTCAAGTAATTTAATTAAAATAAAATTATCTACTTGCATAACTCATTTACTCAAATCTGAACATAAAATAGTTTCCTCTCTGATTTTTCATAATCTTAAATTCATCCTAAAATCACATAAAACTCAATTTAGACTTATAGAAAAATTAATTAATTTTCTGGAATCTAAATCTCATAAAATAAAAAAAAAAAATCATTTATGTGAATAAATCGGACACTCAAATATTTGGATCACCAATATAAAACTTCCTCTATATATATATATATATATTTCTCTCTTTTTCTTCTTTTTCTTCTTTTCTTTTCTTTTCTCTTCTCACCATTTTTTTTCTTTTTCCTGCTGCCTCCCAGATAGCTTCTGTGTTTAATTGCTTATGAGGAATTAAATATATACATAGTCAACCTTATCTTATCTCTTTATACCACAGCTTCCATAAACAGTCATTTCTTTTTATTTTATTATTTTTTTTCCTTCTCACTAGGCACCACAAATCCCACCGTCAACTTTTATACTCTCTCTCTCTCTCTCTCTCTCTCTCTCTCTCTCTCTCTCTCTCTCCACACTAATAGGCATGGCCCACCATCTTATATAATTATTATTATTATATTTATTATTATTTAGAAAGAAACTCACTCATCATGTAACTTTTTTATTTGGCCAACATATATAAATTTTTATTTTATACCTTTATGACCTTTTCCCTTTTAATTTAATTGTGTTAATTTCTTTTTAAAAATATCCTCAAATAGGATATTTATCCACAAATTTCTTTACTTCTAAAATTATAAGCAAATCAAATTAATAACAATAAATTGGATTTCAATTAATTTCTTAGGTCCAGTTAGATCGGGGTCTTATATTTTAAACTTATATTTTTCTTAAACAAAACCAATCAATATTGTGCACATTATTTTTTGCATAGCTTCATTGTTGGTATGTAGTTCTTATGATCTCTATACTTTAATTTCAGTTTAGTCAACCTTTACTTTCATATATATATATGTTACTTCATTTGAAAATTCGTTGAATTAGTGTACATGGATGGTTATTTTAATCTCTTGAAGATAATAGTTAAGTCATGTTTATATTGTTTGAGTCTTTCCAACCCACTTGTTATCATATATTTTTCTTAGTTAACCGTTTGGAGCCTTTTAATTAGACTATTTTTGTTGGTAGTCAAACATCCACCTTACTCCAAATTTGGAGTAGTTTTTCGAAACTGTACATGTTTTCCATGCCCATTAATATTTGAGGAAATAGAGTTGTTGTTTATAAAGAAAAAAAAAAGTTTGTATATTTCAAAAAAAGAAAAAAGAAAAAAATTGCATGTGTTTCACAATTAAAAAAGAAAAAAAGAAAAAGCAAAAGAGTGAAACAAAAAAGAGTAAAAAAAAAATGAAAAAAAAAAAGTAAAAAGAAAAAGAAAAAGAAAAGTTTTGGTTGATTGATATTTGCGAGATCATTCTTTTATTTTTCTGAAGCAGTGGGCATATATTTTTCTTTTTTTTTTTTTTTTTGGTTGCATAGCGAGAGTATAAGATATCATTGTTCAGATTTTATTTATCCTTACTCTTCCATATATTCGTAAGTGACATAAATTATTTATTGAGGATTTATTTTCTTTCTGAGTGTAATTATCACTAATATCATGCAAGATTTCTAAATTTGAATTGACATTTTCTCTTTTGTTCTTTTTAACAATTTGTAATATTTTGATATTGTATTTGTTTTATAACATATTTTCAGTACAAGTTCGAACCCTTTATTACTTTTTTACATTATTGCTATGTAGTATCTCAAAATGATGTATTGATCATTTTTCGCCTTTGCTATATTTTATATACTTATGTGTTTATTATCGTGAATTGTGTGTGTGTGTTTTTTTATTTGGTCTATACATATTTTATATCCTTATTATTATTATGATTATTTAACTATTTGGTTACTAATTAATTGTACGTACTCTGATGAGCTATGCTTTCAATTCTTTAACTATTTGGTTACTAATTAATAGTACGTACTCTGATGAGCTATGCTTTCAATTCTTTATCTTATTAATCAATTGCTTTATTTATATACTAGATTATACAGTTCCTTCTATTAATTATAATTTGGCTATCAGTTAATCTACAATGTTGATGAACTTTATTATATGTTGGTTTTTTTTTTTAGGCTGCTAATCAATATATTTATTATATACTGATGTATACTTATAGCACAATTGTTAATATATCTTTTATAATCTCTATTATATTTTGTCATTTTATAGTTTTCATAAGCTAACAAAATTCAAGTTCATTGTCCTTGATATCTCTAGCAACAATTATCTATCATGGACTCTTGATGTTGAAATTCAATTGGATACCATGAATCTGGAAGATATAATAAAAGAAAGCAATGAGACATCCCCCCAAGATCGTGTGAAAGCAATGATATTGCTTTGCTGTCATCTCCATAAAGGTTTAAAAATTGAATATTTGATGATAAAAGATCCATGTGTCTTTTGAAATAACTTAGAAATTTATGACCTCCAAAAGATTGTAATACTTCTGAAACATCACTATGATTGATTCATCTATAGTTGCAAGATTTTAAAAGTGTAAACGAGTATAATTCCAGAATGTTCAAGATTACTTATCAATTAAAATATTCAAAGAAAGTTCTAATGAAGATATGTTAAAAAAACACAATCCTTTCATACCTAAAAGAGATTTTAAAAATGTTTTGAGTTAATATCATGTCTTCTTGTCATCAAATAAACTAATGAATTATTGATAAAATATATATATATATCATCAATTCCACCCAACTGGATCAACATCGTTCCCTAAAGTGAATGTTGCATTTGTTAGTGATCATTGGCGTGGTCATGGGTGCTTGTCACAAATAAGGCATGAAAGGACATTGGAGACATACATGTAGTATGTCAAAACACATTGTTGACCTTTACCAAGCTTCCTTAAAAGGAAAAAAAAAAAAAGTGTAAAAGCAAATCTTGTGAATACCATGATCTTATGGATTTGATACACTTACATGTTGCAGATTATGATGAAAATTTTGAAAATGTGATTGGTGATGGAAACATCAATATGACTTAAAAGGATGTTCTCACAGCAAATTAACCCAAGTATGTCATTTTTAATGTGTTTTAATATATTGTGTCATTATTATGTTTTAATTTTCAGTATGTTTTGTTTCTCTTTTATTTATGAAGAAACATGGCTTTCACTGATCACATGATTGATACTAAAGTTAATGATGAAACACTTTGTCTAGCAGACAGTGGAAGAACACGCACTCTATCTAAAGATAAAAATATTTTTACAACCTTATATTGATTGAAGCTAATTTTAGCACAATATCTGGTGTTACAAACCTTATTGAAGGTTTTGGAAAAGCTAATGTATTATTGTTTGGTGGCACAAAGTTTATGACTAATCATAATATGTTTTCTAATAGATCAAAAATAAATCTACTAAATTTTAGAGATATACGTCATAATGGTTATCACATTGAAATGATAAATGAAAAAAAACGTTAAATATATGTATATTAAATTCGCTATCTCTGAGAAGAAACATATTTTGAAAAAATATATATATATATACTGACATAATCTCCTAGATTGTATTATACTTTTATCCTATGTGGTGATGAACCGAGAGTTGTTGAATTTAAAGACTTTTATTGTTTAGCATGATCGTTTAGGTCATTTGGGTTTGATAATAGCATGAAAAATTATAAAAAGAAAAATCACATTAACATTCTTTAAAAAATCAGAAGATTTTTTCATTCAAAGATTTTTTGTATGCTGTTTGTTTTCAAAAGAAAGTAATTATAAGGTCATCTCTAACAAAAATTACAATTGAATCTCTTGCATTTTTAATCCATCATTTTATAATACCAATAGAGGCATCAACATGTCGGTCACATGCTTGTTTGTTATCTACCTCTAACAATGCATTTGCGAGACTCATTGCTCAGATAATCCAATTACGGGCTCAATTTCCAGATTATACAATCAAGAAAATTTATCTTGATAATGCTGAAGAATTTACATCCTATGTTTTTATTGAATATTGCATGTCAGCTGGGATTATTGTTGAGCATCATGTTGCTCACACTCACATATAAAATAGGTTGGTAGAATTTTTTATTAAAAGACATAGATTAATTGTTAGGTCTTTACTTATGAAAAAAAAGTTGTATAATTTTGCTCGGGGGCTTACTACAACACTTAAAAATCAATTTTTTAAATATATATAGTAATTCTATCATCAGTACCTCATAACTTTAAAAAGTTAGGACGAACCAATTAAATTCATCTTTTTTAAATATGAGATAATTTGTCTTAGAACAAAGAATACAATAGATAAATTTAATTGATTCATTCTAACTTTTTAAAATTAAGAGGCACTGATAGTATAAACACTATATATATATATATATATATATATATTGTAAGGATTTGCCCTGAATTCTCTCTACTGAACCCGACGGGAGTCCCTATAGAACACCCCAACTGAACTCAGTCGAACCCTCATTTTGGCTCGAAAGGGTCCCGTGAAGGTACCGATCTCACTTTAAAACTTTTTTCTAGCGGAAATATATAATTTTTTTTGTAGGGTATATTGCAAAATGGGATTATAAAAATTTTGGCAATATAATGGTTGCTTTTTAAAAATGTCATCCTTCACTTTTAAGAAAAACATTTCTATGACATGTATATTTCTCAACTATCGAGCCTCAGACCCTCATTTTCACAATCAAACACAAACATGCTTTCAGTTTAAAATAAATTTGAAAATCAAATCATTTATATAAACTCATAAGATCTACCGAAATTTAATTTATAAAACATAATTCTCAAAAAAGTTTATAAACATTCAAAATTAATATTTACAAAGATACAAAGAAACATGAAATATGATGCATGCACAAACATTAGAAGGAATTAAACAAGTGTGGTAGTATCGTGTTCGTGGCCCACCCACATGTCTGAAGGAGCGACATCTAACTGCTGGCTCGTTCCTGTATCTAGGGAGGATTTTTCAGAAAACATAAAAATAAAGTGGTGAGTATATAACTTAATATGTGGGTAAAATTTTCAAACAATAATTTATTTTCTAAAATATAATAATATATCCTCCCAAACTAATTTTATAAATTTACAATCTCTCCCTAAACTTTATAAAAATGAAAAATTAATATAAATAAATAATATAACTTTGCTCGAAATTTAGTAATAACTTTAGTAAAGTATAAAATACATCGCTTTCTAAAATTCTTTTATTTCTCAACTTCGCACCTACGGATGCACCCTTTTTCTTTCGAAAATTAGCCATGACAACCCATAGAAACTTACTCTATCGTGACAGAATTTTATTGCCACTAGAGTTCGAGAATACTATCATGTGTACTCGTAGAAGTGGGAAACTCTAAGATCATGATCCCCTCCCAATATCGACAGATCTACACTACCCCACATGTACAGAGAACGACTCACTGACTCAACCCCCCAGTTAGTGACTCTTCCAACCAACTTGTTGTACACATTAGAGTATTTCGGTCGAATATACTATGAATTAGGGTAAACTTTGCATTTATAAATAAATTATTTTGCGTTACTAAAGAATTTTTAGCCACACTAGGCATAAAAGTATATTAAATTTAACTAAAAAAATCTTCCTTCTTTAGTGTATAATTCTCAATAAAAAAAAAAATGCTATTTTCTAAGACGAAAGCTTAAATATTTACAAGTACTCTTAGCATGTATTTCGCTCAACTTATTATCTCGCTTTATTTCTAATATATATATATATATATATATATATATATAACATCAATGTAAAAACTTACTTGTATCATAAAAATTACTAACATGCTAAAAGTTCAATTAGTTCAATTAGTTCAATTAATTAACCCGGATACTAAAATTCATGCTTGCAAATATAAATCATCAATCAACAAAATTCATAAAAACTTTGAAAATAATCACATTCACTACTTTGTTTTAACTAGTATACCATTCCTCCGAGCCCGTATTTCGCTTTTCTTTAATTTGAACTCTTCCTACACTTAGTATAACATGATTTTCATTTAGAATTTACTCATATTGATTTAGGATTTATCACCTAAATTGCTTAAAACCATAACCAATTCACCCAAAATCAAAAGTAAATCATCAAATACACTTTAATTCATTTACTTGATATAAACTTTCTCTAACTTCCCAGCATGCTTTTCCTTGTAATTTCTTAATTCTAATATACTCAATTACATGTATAAACACATTAAAACTCATCCAATAAATTAAACAACCATTTACAAATCAATTTCCTCTCTTGGCTGAAACACACATCCTTACTCATCCATCAATTCTCTTTTCAATTTCTTGATTTAAATCATATTAGAACCTTACTAAACTTCATGTAATTACCTCAAATATCGCAATCAACTCATGAGCAAATTATTTCCATTTTGGTTGAACTCAAAGAAAAATCAAACACAAGCTTTTTCTTTTCATTCCAATGATACATATCAACTTAAAATCATACCAAACATCATATAATCTCATCAAATGTCAAAAATCCATCCAATCACATAACAAAGCTAGCTTTGGCCGTACACCACTCCTAATGAATCCAATATATTTTCTTCAATTTTATGGTCATCAAAAACATTAAAAACACACCCTAATCCACCTAATACCTAATAGCAACTCAAAAATTTTTTCTAAAAAAATTCACATAAACCGTAACTTACTTCATTAATTTGTTTGTCACCACAATCTTCTTTGAGTCTTCTTCTAATTCGAAGCTCAAATACAAGATAATCAACCTCTAATCACACTAAAAATTTCACAAATATATCAAATTATCACACATCCAAAACTCATATAAATCAACACTAAAACCAATTACTTACCACTTAATCTTTATTATCTTTGTTCCAAATTTGCTCTAACACCCTTTGAATGAGGATTAAAGAACTTTGACATCAAGAAATGAGTCTCAAATCTTCTTGCTCTTCTTCATTCTATTGTGGTCGTGGCTATGCTCTTCTTCCTTTTTCTTGTTGCTGTCCAAAAATGCATTAGAAATATCACTCATTCACTTTATATATTGTTAAATTAGTTAGACAAAAATGCCCCTCATTAACTTATCAATTGGCCATTAAATCCTCTAGTTATAATTACCACAATACCCTTAATTATATCTTATATTCATTTATCTATCTAATGGGCAAATTGGTAACTTGTGTATTAAAGAAATAATAATCACTTGGTGCATGATAACTAATATTTAAAAATCCATAATTTAATTTTGATGTGTAATTCTTCCATTGGTTAATTTTTGCATGACATGTATTGTGTTTCTTGTTCAAGTTCTTTCCATATAATGCTCATATCAAATTCATGTATTATTTGAACTTGAAATGGTCATTTTGCCCTTAGTGTAATTAATTATTATTCACACTGAAATAAATTTCAAAAACATTTTATGGTCTTCCTATCATCAAATTGACCATGGAGTATTTTAATTAGATATAAAACCCCTCAATTTCATACTTTAAAAAAATTTCGAATGGGTGTTAAATCACTAATACTCATTATTTCTCAAAAAAGACATTTTGTTAATTATTTTCGGATCGCTTAAAATTTATTCGAATGAACTCATTTTTTTGTCCGGGGTCCGCTTTCCGAACAATCACTATTTATAGGGATATTATTCACTCGAAAATACTATTTACCGAAAAAAAAAAATTATTTTTCACGCAAATGACACCTAGGGTTCTACATATACACTCCTTTATTTCAAAAAGAAAATGAAAAAGATATATATATATATATATATATATATATATATATCTATTCATTCCTCTATTTCAAAAAGAATAAGTAAAAGAAATTTCCTTTTTTTATAAATCAGGAAACCAGAAACCAACAGGGAGAAAACGACATCCCTTATCAACATAGCTTTAGCACGCACCAATTGTTCAAACTCTCACTCAGGCAAATTCATAAACACCTTGACTACACAATGCAAAGTGACTCCTTCGATGTCGTTGTTCCACAACACTAAGCCACCACGAATGTCGGTCCCAGTTCGAACACCCAGATGGGTCTCTACACGGAGACTCTTGGAGGAAAAGCTGGACAACCTCCACAAATGCACCAACCTAAACCATGTCAAGCAACTTCACGCCCAGATCATCAAGCAAGACCTCCACAATGACCTGTTCGTGGCACCCAAGCTGATATCTTCCTTGTCTCTTTGTCGTCAAATGGGGTTGGCTTTAAAGGTTTTCAATTATGTTCATGACCCTAATGTTCATTTGTATAATACTTTGATAAGAGCTTGTGTCCAGAACTCGCTGAATATGCAAGCTTTTGGGGTTCTCATTGAGATGCATAGGAATGGTGTGTTGGCGGATAATTATACGTACCCTTTTCTCTTGAAGGCGTGTAATGGGAAGAACTGGTTGAGTGTGGTGCAAATGTTTCATACCCAGATAGAGAAATGCGGGTTTTTGGCGGATATATTTGTGCCGAATTCGCTTATTGATAGTTACTCCAAGTGTGGAGTGGTTGGTGTTGGTGAGGCGAAAAAGGTGTTTATGAGAATGGGTGAGAGAGATAATGTGACATGGAATTCGATGATATCTGGGTTGGTGAAAGGAGGGGAGTTGGGGGAAGCTAGAAGGTTGTTTGATGAAATGCCGGAGAGAGATGTGTTTAGTTGGAATACGATGTTGGATGGGTATGCGAAGGCTGGAGAAATGAATGTGGCATTGGAATTGTTCGAAAAGATGCCTGAGAGGACGGTTGTTTCGTGGTCAACGATGGTTTGGGGTTATAGTAAAGACGGAGATATGGACACTGCTAAGTTGTTGTTTGATAGGATGCCGGTTAAGAGCGTGGTTCCTTGGACTATAATTATATCTGGGTATGCAGAAAAGGGGATGGTAAATAAGGCGATTATGCTGTATGATCAAATGGAGGAGGCTGGATTAAAGCCGGATGATGGGACTGTTATTAGTATATTGACTGCTTGTGCTGAGTCTGGTATGATTAGTTTGGGGATGAAAGTTCATGACTCTATGGAGAGAAACAGATTTAGGTGTAGTACGAATGTGTTGAATTCATTGGTTGATATGTATGCAAAGTGCGGTAGCTTGGACAAGGCAATGAATGTATTTGATCGGATTCCAAAGAAAGATTTGGTGTCTTGGAATGCCATGCTACAAGGGCTTGCTGTGCATGGTCATGGTGAGAAAGCACTGGAACTTTTTTCACGGATGAAGCAAGAAGGGTTTCAGCCTGATAAAATTACTTTCATTGCTGTCTTGTGTGCTTGCACCCATGCAGGCCTTGTTGATGAGGGTGTACGATATTTTTATGCAATGGAGAGGGACTACGGGATTCTTCCCGAAGTTGAGCATTATGGTTGCATGATTGACCTTCTGGGTCGTGGTGGGCGTCTTAAGGAAGCTTTAAGGCTAGTGCACAGCATGCCAGTTGAACCAAATGCTATTATTTGGGGTACCCTTTTGGGAGCATGCCGAATGCATAATGCAGTGGAACTTGCTGAGGAGGTGCATGATCACCTAGTTAAATTGAAACCATCAGATCCTGGGAATTATTCTATGTTGTCAAACATTTTTGCCGCAGCAGGAGACTGGGATACTGTTGCTAATGTGAGACTTAGAATGAGAAGCGCTGGAGTCAAAAAGCCTTCAGGTGCTAGTTCGATTGAGGTGGATAATGAGGTCCATGAATTTACAGTACTTGATAGCTTACACCCTAAATCTGATAAAATACATCAGATGGTCAATAGATTGGGTAAAGATCTGAAGCAAGTTAGGTACGTCCAAGACATATCAGACGACATCGGTGAGGTAGTTGCTTAGTTAGATGTGCTGTTAAACAGATGCTTGCATTGCTAGGATCTCCTTATATGAAAGATGCATATAGGTAGGAGCTCGTTTAGGGAATATTCAGCGACGGATTTCCTCAGAGCTGCTTTTCTGTGCCATCTCTGTATAGGTGTGAACTGACTAGACAACTGAAGGGAGAAAGAACTTTTCAAGGTTTATTGTTTATGTGTGTATCAAGCGTTTGGCAATTGTCAATGCTGTGTCATATTTATTCAAGAAAGACACAACTAGTTACCATAATACATTATCTTCTTATTTATGATGTCATCAGGATCCCTGTTTCCGTACTTATGTTGAATAATAATAATTAGGAAAAATCTCAAAAAACAACATGACATATGAGAATATGTTTATTTTGTAATTCATTGTTTCATATTTGTCTGAAATATAGCTTGACATAAATTTAAATATCCAAAATACCCCTTGAGGCATATGAAAAGACGATAACGTATCTGACGGTCACGGAATCCGTTATATTGATATGATTGATTGTTTAATTCCAGAAACAAACAAGGAAAAGCCATGAAAAATTAATAAAAATAATATTAACTAAAATATAAAAAATCAAAATATATAATATTAAATATAAAATTATAATTTTTTTTTTAAAATGAAGCCAGACCATCATCCCCTACCCCTCTCTCTTGCTTTCTCTCGCTCTTTCATAGTCTCACCTCTCTCTCTCTCTCCCTTTCTCTCCTTTCTTGTCCTCTAGTCACTTTCTTTTCCGACCAATAATGATGGTGACAACAACAAAGTGGGTTTTGGTTGATGATTGGGTTGGACGATGTATTGAGTAGGGGTGGCAATATGGGTCACGATACGATGGGTCGACACGAATTCACGAAAAAATAAATGGGTATTGGTTGAAGTTAAACGAATTCGTTTCGTAATCGTGTCAATCCGTCTAACCCATTTATTAAACGAATTGAATCGGGTTTGATTAAACAAATTGCGAGTCGGCACGATTAAAATTGGGGTCAAATTGTAATTTAATATATTAGAAGGATTAAGGTGTAATTATGCATTTTTTTATATATACATTTAACAAATCCCTAACACTAACTTTTGAAATCTAGTCTGTCGGCACTGCCTCCTTACATTGGTGACCAGACCACCATCTTGTTCCTTCTTCTGCCGACGACTTGACCAGACGGCAGACCGCCATCTTGTTTCTTCTTCTGCCGACGATCTGACGACAATGTGGTGACCTGATGACAACGCTACCACTTAACGACAGACCAGCGACATGACGACCCCAACGACGACCTGACGATAACGCAGTGACTTGACGACAGCTCAGCGACGCGACGATCCCGACAACGACACTGACGATGACCTGACGACACGACGATGACATTGACGA
Organism: Dimocarpus longan; assembly: GCA_022984855.1. Taxonomy (NCBI): domain Eukaryota; kingdom Viridiplantae; phylum Streptophyta; class Magnoliopsida; order Sapindales; family Sapindaceae; genus Dimocarpus; species Dimocarpus longan. The sequence continues at coordinate 6,469,380 of CM041026.1, forward strand.
CGACTTCAACAGCTTCAGGTGCCTCTCTTTTTCATTCATGTATATATCCAGTTATTGTCAGTTTTCAGTTTTTTTTTTTTTTTTTTGGATGGATTTTGGTAATTCATGTAATTTTTTGTGCATGGAGACGTTTTGATTTGTAGATATTTGAGGGATTTATAAACGTTGCGTTGTTGTAATGTGTTTTAGGATTATGGTTTTCTTGGGCTTGAGGAGACTATTTTTGTTTGTGGGAATTGATTGTTAAGTTGCTGGCTTGAGTCTTTAAGGTTTTATTGTGGAATTGATGATGTGATTGGATGATGAGCTGTGGTTATAAAAATGGTTATAGAAATGTTTCACCGTTTATGCTAATGATTATAAAATGGTTAGAAAATGGTTATAGAAATGCTTCACTTATGGTAATTACATCACCGTTTATATTTGATAACTTTATTTTTATAGAGTTATTTTATCTTTTTAAACTTGAATTCTTACTTAGTTCTTGATATTTTTATTATTATTAAGTAAATTATTTCATATTTCTTTTATTTTTATTTTCAGAATAAAATTGGTTAAAAAAGCGCATGTGGACCCCACCAAGTGATATTGTTCGAGACAAGATCATCGCTACAAAATGAATATCATTCGCAGCAAGTTCATCGCCTCAAGAATTACTCGATTCAGAAATCGCATAAAGAAATTATCGCGATTTAAAGATAGAGTATTTTAGAAATAAATATTATGTCATGCTGATGTAAGGAATGATGTAATCAAAATTATGATGTAAGCGATGATGTAATATGAAAGTTGACTTTAAATGAGGTAGGTGAACGATGATGCAAGCGATGATGCAATATGAAAGTTGACTTTGAATGAGGTAGGTGAACGATGATGCAAGCGATGATTGCAAAATGGTGGAAAATTAGGAAACGATGATGCAATCGATGATGTAATTGGAGGTGAACTTTGCCTATAAATAGGCCTTAGAATCACCATTCCAAGCATTTCATCGCAAACCAAAACAATAAGTAGTTTAGAGAAAGAGAGAGAGAGCTTGGAGAGGAGGAGCAAAGCAAAGGAAGAAATTCTACGGTGAAGCTTTAATCCACTAAGTTTTCCTATCTTTTGTTATGTTTAATTTTCTAGTTTTTGTAAATTCTATTATGGAGTAGATTTGTTTTCTAAGGTTATGATGTAGCCTAACTTTGATGTTCCAACCCTTTGTTCAATTCAATTAATGATTTTCTATCTTAGTTGATGCATTTAATACTGTTCTTCATGCTTCTAAATAATTTGCCACTTAGTTGAATTGTTAATCATAATGATAGCGGAAGCTGATTTATGTGTCTAGTTCATTGTATTTAATGTCATAAATTACATGTAGGATAGGAATATACCTGCATGGTTTGTGTAGTCTATAAAAGATATCTATAAATCTTAATGAATCATTAATGTTTTGACTTGCATGGGAACATAGCAGTCAGCCTTTATAGGGTATTTTCCTTAGACCTCGGGAGAGGCTATGTGAATAATTTAGGGAATCTCGACTAGCAACTGGATAGTTAATTTTTGTTAAAAAGAATAAAGGGGAGGAACAGATTAGTTATGGTGAAATCATAATCTTAGAGTTTTAATTTATTGAATTAATTTCATTCATATTTATAGTTAAATTTAGTTTTAGTTATCAACTCTTTAAATCAAATTGCGTTTACCAAATAAAAAGTGAGTTATTTTAATTTTAGGCATTAATTAACAACAATCCTCGTGGGACGATACTTATCTTATCACTTTATTACTTGTTCGGTTCGTCCATTTGCGATTTTGGACAACAAGTTTTTGGCGCCGTTGCCGGGGATTGTTTGTTTCAATTAATACTAATACTACGTAACTCAATTTTTAATTTGGTTATTTATTTATTTATTTATTTATTTTATTTGCTTTATTACCTGTGAGTTTTTTGGTGTATGAGAAAGTCTGGAGGTTAAGTTTTACAATTTGATCTAGAAATTGAAAGAACTTGCCGCAAGAACCGAAAAGAAACAAGGAAGGCTGCAAGTACTGCACTCATGGATATGGCTGAAGGATCAAACAACACACAGAACATTGTACCAATAGATGCTGAAATTCGAGCATTACGAGATTATGCTCTACCCACAGTGGGTAATGTTTCAGCGATACGGCGACCAACTATTACTGCTAACAACTTTGAAATTAAGCCAGCAATCATCCAGATGGTACAAAACAATCAGTTCAGTGGGGCTCCGAACGATGATGCAAATGCCTACATTGACAGTTTCTTGAAGATCTACGATACTTTTAAACACAATGGTGTTACGGATGACGCCATCCGATTGAGATTGTTCCCGTTCTCTCTTTGAGATAAAGCTAAAAGCTGGCTCAACTCTCTGCCATCAGGGAGAATTACCACATGGGATACCTTAACACAAAAATTTCTAGCCAAATTCTTTCCACCAGCCAAGACTGCAAGACTACGAACCGAGATTGCCACATTTAGACAACTTGATGGAGAGTCATTCTGCGAAGCATGGGAAAGATTCAAGGATCTGCTAAGACTGTGCCCACATCATGTAGTGGCTGACTGGTTACAGCTACACACATTCTACAATGGTTTAGGGAGTTCCACAAGAATATTAGTAGATGCCGCCGCTGGTGGAGTACTTTTGGGGAAATCCCATCAAGCTGCCTGGGACTTATTGGAGGAAATGGCTGCAAATGCCTATCAATGGCTATCAGAAAGAGCAGTTCCGAAAAAAATTTTCGGAATACAAGAAAATGATGTGTTAACCAAACTTTCCACTCAGGTCGAGACATTAGCCAAGCAACTCAGAAACTTAATAGCAAATGCAATTCATACTCAGTCAGCATCATGTGATTTCTGTGGAGGGAATCATTCCAACGGGCAATGCGATGAAGACCAGACAGGTCAAGTATTTTCTGTGGGCAACAAACAACCAAATAACCTGTACTCCAACACATATAATCTAGGATGGAGGAATCATCCAAATTTTTCATGAAAAAATAATGATCGACCCAGACAACCATATCCGCCACTACTTCAACAGCAGCTGCCACCACTTCAACAGCAGCAGGCCAACAAACCGTCGCTTAAAGAAGCACTTGCTCAGCTTACCGCAAGCACTACTCAATTTATAACGAGAACAGACACCACGCTCCAGAATCAAGCAGCTTCCATTCGAAATCTAGAGGTACAAATGGGTCAAATCTCGAATTTGCTGACTGCAAGACCTCAAGGATCCCTACCAAGCAACACAGAGACCAATCCTAGGGAGCACTTGAAGGCTGTCACGTTACGAAGCGGTAAAATGCTGAAAGAGTCTGTCAAAATAACATACGAGAAAGAAAGAAAGATCTAGCAAAATAGAAGAAGAAGTGATGATTGAACAAAAAGAAGTAGAGAAGCCAAAGTCAAAGTTGTTTCCAGATAATTCGCCACCATACAAACCACCATTACCCTTCCCTCAGAGATTTCAGAAGCAGAAACTAGAAAAGCAATTTTCTAAATTTCTGGAAGTTTTTAAGAAACTGCAAATTAATATTCCTTTTGCAGATGCTCTGGAACAAATGCCCAACTATGTAAAGTTCATGAAAGAAATCCTATCAAATAAAAGGAAGCTGGAAGAACATGAAACGGTAGCTTTGACCGAAGAATGTAGTGCAATCTTACAGAAAAAGCTACCGCCCAAACTCAAAGATCCGGGGAGCTTCACAATTCCTTGCACCATTGGTGATTCATTCTTTGATAAAGCATTATGTGATCTTGGTGCAAGCATCAACTTAATGCCATTCTCCGTTTTCAAGAAACTCGGCTTCGAAAAAGCAAAACCTACTACAGTATCGTTGCAGCTAGCTGATCGATCAATCAAGTATCCAAGGGGAATTATCAAAGATGTATTGGTAAAAGTGGATAAGTTCATATTTCCTGCGGATTTCATTGTGCTAGACATGGAGGAAGATCAAGAAATACCCATCATCTTGGGTAGACCATTCCTAGCAACAGGAAGAACCTTTATTGATGTACAGAAAGGTCAACTCATACTCAGAGTTCAAGATGAAGAGATGACCTTCAATGTGCTAAAAGCTCTCAAACATCCACATGATGTTGGCAACTGCATGAGGGTAGATATGGTGGATGAATGTATCAAAGAGGTACATCAAATCATTATTCCAAAAGGTCCACTTGAAGCTTGCCTACATGGAGCACCAAACTCAGAAAGTCCGAACGTCATGGAATGTGTTAACCAACTGGAAGCTTCACCTCCCATCTTTTTCAGACGACCTTTCGAGGAGCTTGGAGCAAGTAAGAGACAATCGGTACCATCAACAGAAAAACCACCAGAGTTAGAGCTCAAGCCACTTCCGGTTCATCTCAAGTACGCATTCTTAGGTACTTCATCTACACTACCTGTCATTATTTCATCTTCTTTAAGTAGAGAACAGGAGGAAAAGCTTTTGAGAGTACTACGAGAACACAAGATGGCTATTGGATGGTCGATAGCAGATATCAAAGGAATCAGCCCATCTATATGCCAACACAAAATTCTTATGGAGGATAAGTACCGACCATCCATCGAGCACCAACGACGTTTAAATCCAAACATGAAGGAGGTTGTCCGAGCAGAGGTACTTAAACTTTTAGATGCAGGTATCATTTATCCTATTTCGGACAGCATATGGGTAAGCCCGGTGCAAGTGGTACCAAAGAAATGAGGCATGACAGTAGTCACCAATGAAAACAATGAGTTGATTCCAACACGAACAGTAACCGGATGGAGAGTGTGCATTGACTACAAGAAACTAAATAAGGCGACCAGGAAAGATCATTTCCCTTTACCCTTCATCGATCAAATGCTCGACAGATTAGCAGGTCACCCTTACTACTGTTTCCTAGACCATTATTCTGGTTACAATCAGATTTCTATAGCACCTGAGGACCAAGAAAAGACTACATTCACATGCCCATATGGAACGTTCGCGTTTCGGAGAATGTCGTTTGGTCTATACAATGCACCAGCCACCTTCCAACGATGCATGATGTCAATTTTTTCAGATATGGTGGAACGCTTCATCGAGGTATTTATGGATGATTTTTCAGTATTTGGCTCATCATTTGATTCTTGTTTGGATAACTTAGCACAAGTACTGAAAAGATGCGAAGAGACAAACCAGATTCTTAACTGGGAGAAATGTCATTTCATGGTACAAGAAGGGATTGTCTTAGGTCATAAAGTTTCAGCTAAGGGCATTGAGGTTGATAGAGCCAAGATTGAGACAATTGAGAAGCTGCCACCACCAACATCTGTTAAAGGCATTCAAAATTTCTTAGGGCATGCAGGGTTTTACAGAAGATTCATCAAGGACTTCTCGAAGATCACAAAGCCATTATGCAATTTGCTCAAGAAGGGTGTTTCATTCCACTTCGATAATACATGTAGAGAGGCATTTGAGATACTGAAAAAGGCCCTTGTGACAGCCCCAGTCGTTATTACATCTGACTGGGCTTTGCCGTTCGAGCTGATGTGCGATGCTAGTGATTATGCCATTGGAGCCGTGCTAGGGCAACGTATTGGTAAGGTTTTTCATACCATTTATTATGCTAGTCGTATACTAACCGATGCACAGGTCAATTATGTTACCACTGAGAAAGAGCTTCTAGCTGTAGTCTTCGCATTCGATAAATTTCGGTCGTACTTGATCGGTTCCAAAGTCATTGTATTCACGGATCACTCAGCCATCAAGTACCTTCTGGAGAAAAAAGATGCAAAACCACGCCTGATCCGATGGGTCCTTCTGCTACAAGAGTTTGATTTAGAGATTCGAGATAAGAAGGGAAATGAAAATGTGGTGGCCAACCATCTTTCTAGACTAGAGCAACGAGGGGATAAGGAGGATCTCGACATAGCAATTAAAGAGATTTTTCCTGATGAACAGCTCTTTGTTCTGGATACAAGCAATGTTCCATGATATGTTGATTTTGTTAATTTTCTTTCTCACAAAGTTTATCCACCTGACATTTCATGGTAGCAAAAGAAGAAATTTTTGGCGGATGTAAAACATTACTATTGGGATGAGTCGTTCCTATACAAGTTATGTCCAGATCAGATCCTTCGACGATGCGTCTCAAAATATGAAGCACGAGATATTCTCCACCATTGTCATTCTTCTGATTATGACGGACATTTTGGGGCCAATCGAACAGCTGGCAAAATTCTTCAATCTGGATACCATTGGCCTACCATTTTTAAGGATGCTCAATCGTACGTTACTGCATGCGATCAATGCCAATGCACAGGTAACATTTCGCGAAGGCATGAGATGCCCTTAAACAATATTTTGGAAGTGGAGTTGTTCGATGTTTGAGGTATCGATTTCATGAGACCATTTCCACAGTCTTTCAAGAATCTCTACATTCTGGTGGCCGTGGATTATGTGTCAAAATGGGTTGAAGCCATTGCTGCACCAACCAATTACTCCAAAGTGGTGATGAATTTTCTATGCAGAAATATCTTCACCAGATTTGGAACTCCAAGAGCAATCATCAGCGATGAAGGGAAGCATTTTTGCAACAGGTATTTTGATGCTCTTCTAGCCAAATATGGAGTCAAACACAAAGTTGCTACAGTCTACCACCCGCAAACTAATGGACAAGTTGAAATCTCAAATCGAGAATTGAAATAGATTTTGAAAAAGACAGTAAGTGCATCTCGAAAAGACTGGTCGAAAAAGTTTGATGATACATTATGGGCCTACATAACAGCATTTAAAACACCAATTGGGATGTCTCCATACAAGTTGGTATTCGGAAAAGCATGTCACTTACCCGTTGAACTGGAACACCGTGCATACTGGGCTATCAAAAAGTTGAATTTCGACATAGGAGCATCAAGAGCTCTGCGAAGATTGCAACTCAATGAGATGGACGAACTTCGTCATGGTGCATATGAAAATGCTAAGCTGTACAAAGAACGCACCAAAAAGTGGCATGATCAACATATCCTAAACAAGGATTTCACTCCAAGACAGAAGGTTCTTTTGTTTAATTCACGATTATGTTTGTTCCCAGGTAAGCTACGCTCTAGATGGTCTGGGCCCTTCACAGTTGTTCAAGTGTTTCCACATGGTGCTGTTGAAATTCAAAACGTAGATCGTCGATTCAAAGTCAACGGACAACGACTTAAAGTTTACATGGATGGTGGAGAACCTCAACAGAAATCTACTATCGCACTTTCAGACCCAACTTAAGGCATTTTTCAACAGTCAAGCTAACGACTATAAATTAAGCGCTTCTTGGGAGGCAACCCAAGTTTTTCTTTTTTTTTAGCTAGTTTTTCTTTGTTTGTGTGTTATTGTGTTCTTTGTGTGTTTTTATTTTTCTTTGATAATTTTATTTTCTCTTTCAGAGATGGAGACAAGTCTTGCAGCACTCAAAAATCATTTACCTACTCTGCCTCAAGATATACTCAGAAAGATTTACAAGTGTAGAGTCGAGAGAATGAGAGCACTAACATGTTTAGGTCTTCCAGGTCATATTCGGTGGATCATTAAAGTTAAGGTACGTCTAGTAGGTGAGTTGAATGATTCATTCATTAAATGTTTACCAGGATTAGGAAGAAGTTCTTACTCAAAGAAGAGGAGAGCTAAGATAATGGGAGTCTGTCATAAGTGTGCAAGATGGAACTGTGACACAAGCTGTAGAAATCGTGGATATTTATCCATAAATCGAGAAGATAAACTTAAATGCATAAAGGATGGGCTGAGTAAGGAGTCTCTGGATAACATCCTTGAGACTCTTGAGACGCATTCTTGTGGGAAAATTCAACGCATTCTTTTAGATTTATGGGAGTTATTCAGCAAAAAGAAACAGCGTTACAGTCTTAGGAATCTGACTTTAAAAGACCCTGTTTGCCAGTTTATAAGAAAACTGGATGGAAAGCCAATCCTCAACTCATAGAAGTTGTTTAAGCCGTTTCTAGACGTAAAACCAGAGGAAGATGTGAGCCACAATCACAACTACTATAACATCATTTTTTTTTCTTTGTTTAGCAGCGTGTTTAAAACATTTTCGATAATTGTATTTACTTTTCTGACATTTCAGTACTTGTCATTTTGGATTTTTATCTCGTTTCAACTTTTTTCGATTATTGTGTTTACTTTTGACATCTCTTTTTCGATTATTGTGTTTACTTTTGACGTTTCTTCACCAACTATTTTGAATTTCTTGCTTCTTTCAAAATTTTTCGATAAGCGTATTTACTTTTTGACGTTTCGTCACTAAATGTTTTGAAATTTTTATTTTTAGCAGCTTGTTTTACATTTTTTTTTTTGTGAAGATTGTGCTTTCTTTTTGACATTTCTACACTTAACATTTCCTTTTCCCTCTGATCAATACTGTTTAGCATCGTAAAACTGTTCTTTTACTCTTTCATTTTCTTTAAATAAGTGTTTATGACTGATAACAAATAATTAGTTTTCTATGAGAAAAAAAAAATGGCAGAGTCCTCGAGCAGTAAATTCAAAAACATCTGTGTTTTTTATAGCTCAAAGTTTGGTATGAGTACACAATATTCAAAGGCAACTGCTAAACTTGGTACGACTTTAGCTACCCGAAACATGGATTTGGTGTATGGAGGAGGTAGTTTAGGACTGAGGGGTTCTGTCGCGGTAACTGCAACTGTTGGAGGTAGGCAAACCCTCGGTGTCACAGTAAAGCCTTTGGCTGAAAGGAAAGATATCATCGGTACGAGTATAGGTAATGAGTTTCAGGTCACGAGCATACACGGACGAATGGCGTACATGTTACTCAATGCTGATGCCTTTATCGCGTTACTTGGTGGTTTGGAAACATTTGAAGAAATCTTCAACATTGCATCTTGGGCTCATCTCAACATTCACAAAAAGCCATTAGGTTTGCTTAATACTAACGGTTTCTATGATGGTTTATTGGCTTTTCTTGATCATGCTGTGGACCAGGATTTTATGACTCAAGCAAACCGGCGTATTCTAGTCTCAGCTTCAAGTGCTAATGAACTGATTGACCAACTCAAGACTTTGTACCCGAAGTTGATCCAATCATGTCGTAGATGGTTTGGAATTCTGAATCAAGCGGTAACAAGAAGCGTGTACTGGATCTTAATCTCCGGTTGTAACTTTCTTATCCTATGGTTTTATTAATAGTATTTCCATTTTAGTTTTTCTTCTTTTTATTTTACTAGACATTGGAGATACTGTCTCAAATAAGTTTGGGGGTAGAGTTTGCTATTATTAAAACCATAAGATTCAAAAACTAGTCCGAGTTGAAACCAAAAGATGGCAGAGTAAGGAATACTTTTGTACTCCTGATACGTATCTTTGTTTTCATTTCTTAAAAAAAAAAAAAAATCATTATTTGTTTTATTATTATTATTATTATATTTTTTTCTTTCTTTCTGCCCTAACAAGTCGACTACTTACTTTGTGTTTATTAATTGAGTCTTAATGCATGTTTTTGGTTGAATATCTTTGCTAAGGAATAGCCATGAACATCTTTACATGATTTGAGACTTTTGAATGTCATGATCTTAGTTAATTGAGTGGATAAATATCATGTTTACATGAATTATGGACTATTAGTGGAGATTATCCTTGGTGAGGATTTGAGCTTTTTAAACGTTTCATTTTGAGAGATTTATTTGTTTCTACTCTTAAACACTCTTCACTTTGTTCTTAATAGATGATCTCTATAGGTTTTGCATTGAATACTGAAGAACAAATCATTATTGTAGATAATATGAGTTGCTTTGATTTGAAAATTGGATCGACTTCTTAGAAGTAATATAGGTCATTTTTACTCCACAAAAGCCTACTTTCCTACTTTAAATTGAGACACATCATAAACCCTTTGAAGCCAAACACTTTAAACATTTTTCTCTATTTACCTTTATTAAATGACCCTATTGAGCCTTTAAATTTAGTCATACCTTATAAAGCTTGGGATCATGCTATGAAGTAAAATAGGAGAAGGGAATTGAAGTGTTAACATTTACACTATGTGTTTCTAAAAAAAAAAAGTTGTGAAAAAAAAAAATTGTGATGAATTAAAGAGAATAAATGAAGTACTTTGGTATGATCATAAGTTCTTGTTGAACCTATACCTTAAAATTTCTTACATGTCAATTAACCAGAGCCCAAATACAATCTTTAATAAAGCCTATTGATCTTCAAGAGGAAATCCAATTTGAGAGTTGAAGTCTGTCATCATGCTCTATCTACGTTCTTAGTATTTGATTCCAATCATGAGATCTATTCACTTAAAAGTGCGGTTCTTTTTAAATGTCTATATTCATATGTGATGTAAATGACGCTTGCTATGCTTTTACATAACCTCTATCACATATGATTGCATGAGTGTTTGCTTTAGGATTCATGAGGGTTATGAGAGATATCTTGTGAGGATTAGAGTCGAAGCGAAATAAGTCCATAACATGTGAATATAATGTTTTGAAATGAAACTGCTTTGAAAGTGGTGTGAGATTGTTGATGATTATGTTTTAGATCATTAGTGACTTATCTTTAGTCCTGATTCAAGATCACATATATATGAGACTTCTGTTAATTTGAATTTAGTGAGATGTTGATGAGTTATGGGTGAAATCTTTTAACGTTTGTGGGTATCGTTGCTGGTAAACCCTCAGGAGACACAACTTCTCCTACTAGGGACACCTAGGGGTTTAAAGACTTGTGGTATACGCTCAATGTCATCGTGTTTACCTACGAAAATGGATTGTGTTTTAATTTTTGTGGTTTTAGTTTAGATTGTTAGTTTTAGTTTTACTTGAGGACAAACAAAATCTTAAGTTTGGGGGTGTGATAACTTTATTTTTATAGAGTTATTTTATCTTTTTAAACTTGAATTCTTACTTAGTTCTTGATATTTTTATTATTATTAAGTAAATTATTTCATATTTCTTTTATTTTTATTTTCAGAATAAAATTGGTTAAAAAAACGCATGTGGACCCCACCAAGTGATATTGTTCGAGACAAGATCATCGCTACAAAATGAATATCATTCGCAGCAAGTTCATCGCCTCAAGAATTACTCGATTCGGAAATCGCATAAAGATATTATCGCGATTTAAAGATAGAGTATTCTAGAAATAAATATTATGTCATGTTGATGTAAGGAATGATGTAATCAAAATTATGATGTAAGCAATGATGTAATATGAAAGTTGACTTTGAATGAGATAGGTGAACGATGATGCAAGCAATGATGCAAAATGGTGAAAAATTAGGAAACGATGATGCAATCGATGATGTAATTGGAGGTGAACTTTGCCTATAAATAGGCCTTAGAATCACCATTCCAAGCATTCCATCACAAACCAAAACAATAAGTAGTTTAGAGAAAGAGAGAGAGAGCTTGGAGAGGAGGAGCAAAGCAGAGGAAGAAATTCTACGGTGAAGCTTCAATCCACTAAGTTTTCTTATCTTTTGTTATGTTTAATTTTCTAGTTTTTGTAAATCCTATTATGGAGTATATTTGTTTTCTAAGGTTATGATGTAGCCTAACTTTGATGTTCCAACCCTTTGTTCAATTCAATTAATGATTTTCTATCTTAATTGATGCATTTAATACTGTTCTTCATGCTTCGAAATAATTTGCCACTATTTAGTTGAATTGTTAATCATAATGATAGCGGAAGCTGATTTATGTGTCTAGTTCATTGTATTTAATGTCATAAATTACATGTAGGATAGGAATATACCTGCATGATTTGTGTAATCTATAAAAGATATCCATAAATCTTAATGAATCATTTAATGTTTTGACTTGCATGGGAACATAGCAGTTAGCCTTTATAAGGTATTTTCCTTAGACATCGGGAGGGGCTATGTGAATAATTCAGGGAATCTCGACTAGCAACTGGATAGTTAATTTTTGTTAAAAAGAACAAAGGGGAGGAACAGATTAGTTATGGTGAAATCATAATCTTAGAGTTTTAATTTATTGAATTAATTTCATTCATATTTATAGTTAAATTTAGTTTTAGTTATCAACTCTTTAAATCAAATTGCGTTTGCCAAATAAAAAGTGAGTTATTTTAATTTTAGACATTAATTAACAATAATCCTCGTGGGACGATACTTATCTTATCACTTTATTACTTGTTCGGCTCGTCCACTTGCGATTTTGCACAACAATGTTTAGGAGAGAGTGAGAGTTTATTTTATTAGAAAATGGTTATAGAAATGCTTCACTTGCGGTAATTACATATTTACATCACCGTTTACGCTTAGGAGAGAGTGAGGGTTTATTTGATTCTACATGGATGCATAAATATTTGTGACAGTAAATGTGCATTTTTATGTAAATATGTATGTTCAAGTAGCAGACATTAAATTTCTTGGATATGGCTTAAATTGTGAATGTAGATATCTAATTTGTGTTTTTGTGATTGTGAATGTATATATCTAATTTTGTGTTTTTGTGTTTCTTGTGCAATTTGAAGATCCCTTTGGAGTTTGGAATCAACGAGGAAAGAATTTAAGTGACAAAAGTTTGATATTGGAGAATGATAATGTTATGTCATTTTAATTTATATGGTTTTACATTGAGTTTGATTTTGTTGTGATTTTTAAATGTGGGTGATGTGAAATTTTGTGTCATTGATTTAATGTGTGGGTTTTTATGTGTTGAATTAGGTGTTTAAATGTTTGTTTGTGAATTATATATTATATTTGTGTTTAATTTTGTTGTGGTTTTTAAATGTGGATGATGTGGAATTTTATATAGTTGATTTAATGTTTAGGTTTTTATGTGTTGAATTAGGTGTTTAAATGTTTGTTTGTGAATTATTTATTATATTTGTGTTTGATTTTGTTGTGATTTTTAAATGTGGATGATGTGGAATTTTATATAATTGATTTAATGTTTAGCTTTTTATGTGTTGAATTAGGTGTTTAAATATTTGATTGTGAATTATTTATTATATTTGTGTTTAAATTGAGTTTGATTTTGTTGTGGATTTTAAATGAGGATGATATGGAATTTTATTTAGTTGATTTAATGTGTAGGTTTTTATGTGTTGAAATGTTGAATTATGTGTTTAAGTGTTTGATTGTAAATTATTTATTTTATTTGTGTTTGCATTGAGTTTGATTTTGTTTTAGCTTTTAAATATAGATGATTTGAAATTTTATAGTTGATTTAATATTTAGTTGAAATATTATTTATTATATTTGAGTTAAACGAATTAAACAGGTTAAAATAATTAAACAGTTAAATGGATTAAACGAATTAAATATGTTAAATAGGTTAAATGAATTAAACGGATTAAATGAATTAAATGATTTAAATGATTAAACAGGTTAAACAAATTCGTGTCGTGTCAATCGTGTATAAACGAATTCGTGTCGAATCCAAAAATGTCGACCCACTTCTTAAACAAATTCATGTCAAATTGATCGAATTCATAAATGAATAGAATCGAATTCAGCTCAACCCGACACGTCAACCCTTTTTGCCACCCCTAGTATTGAGTACGAATTTGTAGGTGCATCATGGAGACAGATTGCAAATGGGTCACGACAACAGCACAGTAGGTTCAACGGTGCAAACAACTTCATCATGTCGTCGCAATTTGTCGATGACAGCTGATCCCTCTAACCGACGACAGCACATAACTCGATTAGGTATCCACCATCGGAGACTTAAGTGGGCCTCCCATGGTGGAGACTGAACCGCTGGAGATTCATTTTGGGTCTCCACCATGGAGATCGCCCACAATAGTGTTTGCTGATGATTGTGGGAGATTAAGGACGAGAAATCTGAATTGATGTTGAAAGTCATGACAGATGAGAGGAGGTTGAAGATGGTTGATGACGATGGAGTTGCCTCGATCCAATGTGGAATCTCATTCTTTTAATTTTGGACGGACGATGTTTTGGACAGATAGTGGAGATCGATTTTTATTAATATATAATTTTTTATTTTTAAATATTATTTTATGATTAGTATATATTTTAATAAAAATTTTAGGGACAAAAATATCTTTTCAATGTTTATCAAATTTTTCTATTAAATAGTAAATATCGTGATATTTTAGATAAAAATAAAATAATTGATGGTAAAACCACGTAGTTCCTTCGTATCGTGTTTTGGGGTTTTTTCTAATAATTACTTCTTTACACCAATCATGTTTCTGCGGACCAATGTGATTGAAATTTGTCCGTTGATCGATTCATTGTGTGGTCCTGTGTACGACTTTTAATACCATTGAGCAGTCTTGTCGAGGGAGCATACCATTAAAGCTCGGTTGAGAGTTGGGACTAGAAGAATATGCACAATTTTTTTTTCTTTTAATATTTTTGGTGAGTTCTGTACTGCAAATGTAAATGTGATGTCAAGTAGCAGAGTCCTCTACATAATGATTGAGATCCGAGAGAGAATAATATGATCTTTGTGTCAAAATTACCAATTGAATTTTAACTTGGTTTCAAAATTGAAATTTCATCATGTAACAATTTTAAATCTTTCACGAGTTAAGGTTGTTAGGGTCTCGAGAGGTGACTTCATTCCTACTTTTATTTATCAATCATTTAAAAGCGAAACAAGCAAACGAAAAATCATTAAATCCATTTCCCTCTCTCTTTCAAAAAACATCAAGTTCTTAATGTTTTATTTGACATTTGAAAATTTTACGAATTTAGTAAATTATAAAAAATGCAAGTTAACCACCTTTAATTATTTTCTTTAGGGCTCATTCAATGATTAATTCGAATCATATTATGTTGTTCTTAACATAAAATATGTTTATATTGTAATTGTAGCGTAGTCCTGTTAGTAACCAGAACTTTAGGCAAAGTTGGGATCTCAATTTCAATTCCCCATTTCCTAAATAAATAAAAAAAATAAAATATGTTATTTTTATATAATGACAATACTAAGATAAAAGTAAAATTTTAAAAGATATTTGAAGAATTATTTCATAAATGTTTATAAATCTAAAGGGTTTCTGTAGTGGTAAAGTTCAGCCTAGTGCAAGCCAAGTAGATTAGGTTACAAGTAAAGCCCAACATTGTGGCCCAATGGTTAGCTTAATATCCAATCCAGCCCACTTTAAGCCCAGATCTTTGGGAGCCCACAACCCCTTGTAACGCCCGGATAGCTAATACGACATTAAAGAAGGGTTTAACCAGAGTAATGAAAAGATATGTTAATAAACATAAAAGAGGGATAAAGGGAACGAATCCCTTGGTCTTAGCTATCATTACACCACTACAACGGTTCGCTCCCCACTTATAAAAGGGGAGTAACCAGAGAGGCAAAAGACATCTCATTCTCCTTTATCGTCTCTCTGTCGAAATCATCATAGACATTCATCTAACGTTTCTATCTACTCTTATTACTTAATCTACACTATCGCTTGATAGTCAATTACTGTCCAACGCTTACCCTACTCAAGTCTCAACCTTTATCTTCCTCATTTGTCATACACCACCAATATAATAATAAGTCGTGCACCCATTCTTTCTTTCTATTTTCTTATTTTGATTATATATCTAAGTTAAATATCAGAGTGTCTTTAACCGATACCACTCCAATGTTAAGGGAACTCGTACTCATCATTCTTTTGTAAGTCACTAGGTTCCAGAAAGCTGATCGTAGAGTCGAATCTCTATATCAGCAACTCTAGGAAACCGTCTACTATAGTTTCTTTTTGTAAAAAAATTTAACTTATTTCTTGGAATATTATTAATAGTGTTTCTTTAAAAAACAAATACACATTAAGTTCACATTAAACATTTTTATCTCTAGAAAATAATTTTCTGTTTGAGTTAAGTACTATGAAACATTTAGTAGAACTCTCAATGACAAACAAATAAATAAACAAAAGGTGATTTATTTAAAAACTTTTACAAATGCATCTTATTTATTGAAAAAAGAAAAAAGAAAAAAAAATGGATTTCCGCATTTCCCTCCCATTTCTATTCCAAATCTGTGCGGAGAATGAGAATTCGGTGACTTGGATATGGATGCACGTTATTGTGGCTAATAACCCAATCCTCATGAAAGTTGGAACATTCAATCCAATCTCTTACTAAAAGTTTTAAGTGCTTGGTACCCAAAAGCAACCACGCTACTAAGACTACTAGTGACTGGATAGGATGATGCCATGTCAACCAAAAAGGGTTGTAGAAAGTTCACGCTATCCAAAACCCCACAAAGAGTTTGCTGTGTCTACAAATCTCCATTTGTTACCATGTACTATTCATATCCATTGGTCCATCGATAATCACATCACATCACGTACCCATCCAAATTTGGATGAAGAAGCCATGTGAATGATGGGATTGGACTCGTAACCCACTTCGTGGTTCTCATTCATCCGGACCCTTGCTTTTATGTAGCACTTATTATAACAATTCCTCCTGCCCACCAACTTCTTCACTCTCACTAGACAATCGAGGAAAGACATGGAAGCTTGTTTTCTCACTTCAAATTCCTTCTGCAAAGCCATTGAGCATGCCATCACCTTTACAAAATCAAGAAATCTCTCATGTCTCAAGAGGAATTCTTTTAACCTTTTTCATTGCAAAAAGGGTTCTTTTCCTTCTATAACATGTAAGTGCTCTTTATTTTCATTTTCCTAAGTGAAAAATTGGCTAGGATTCTGTTGATAAGTTACCCTTTAATAATAACCTTATGATAGTTTTTAATAACTATAGTTATAATCAATACAAAAATTAATTATTAATACGTAATTTTATCCACCACCCACCCAGTAAGACAGTAAATCCCACTATCCCAGCAAAGAGAAGATTTTTTATTGTTTAAGCATAACTGGGTTTTCTTGGCTGCCAATGGCAGGTTGTCACTTGGAGTCATCTCTGCCATCAGATGGGGATAAGAAGTCATCTGTTGATGCTGATTGGAGATCATTCAGAGCAAAATTGGTAGCTGCAGAACAATCAATAAGACCTCCTCAAGTGCCTTCCAGTTCCACAGCATCAGTTGATGATACTGTGGTGGATCATCCACCACAGATCAAAACTGGGGACAGATGGGCGCACTTGATCCATGAGCCTGAAAAGGGTTGCTTACTCGTTGCAACAGAGAAGCTTGATGGGGTCCACATCTTTGAGCGGACGGTGATCCTGCTTTTATCAACTGGGCCTGTTGGCCTATCTGGGATCATTCTCAACCGGCCTTCGCTTATGTCCATCAAGGAGATGAGGTCAACGATCATAGGCGAAGCGGACATGTTCTCGGACAGGCCGTTGTTCTTCGGGGGCCCATTGGAGGATGGGTTGTTCTTGGTGAGCCCAGAAGCGGCCCAAGATGATGGGCTGGGCAAAAGTGAGGTTTTTGAAGAAGTCATGAAAGGGTTGTATTATGGGACTAAAGAGAGTGTGGGGTGTGCAGCTGAGATGGTCAAAAGGAATGTGGTTGGGCTTGAGGATTTCAGGTTCTTTGATGGGTGCTGTGGGTGGGAAAAGGAGCAATTGAATGAGGAAATCAGGGCTGGTTATTGGACTTTGGCTGCTTGTAGCCCAAGTGTCGTTGGGATGGACAGTGTAGGGAGTGTTGGGCTTTGGGAAGAGATCATCTGGCTTATAGGCCCAAGAAAAGTTTGGTGAACTTCATTGCTCTAATATGGTAGAGCAAAAGTATAGCCGGGGGCATGTAAAATGAGTTCATGTAACCACTCACAAGAAACAAAAACAAATTGCCAACTTTAGGAGCAAAATTATTGACCCAACTCAAGAATTTGGGTACAATTGCAATGATGTAGTAATAGTGTCTAAATTCAAGTGTATGTTATATATTATGATCTTTTTGTAATAGTTGTGTTTGGTTTAACCTAATCCTTGTCACAATTGATGGCCAATGACACCATAATCTTGTGAACATCACCCATTTAACATACTTATGTATTTTATTCAAATTGTTTTTGTTGTTTTCGCTAACACAAACATCAAATAAATTGTAATTCGTGTCATTATCTGTATCGATCCACTTGAGTTCTTCTAATTTCAATTTAATAGAAACATTTCAACGATAATTCAAGATTGAGTGAACTAGATTATAAATATAATTATGACATTAATTTAGGTGTGAAAAACTATGTTCAAAACTTCAAATCATGTTAGGGCCACAAAATTGTTGTTAATTGGGCAGAAAGGGGAAAATCCTTTGAAGGTGGGGCATAATGGGACATAGAATGTTTCTTTATTTAAAATTTGAACATGACATAAGGTATGTGCAAGAAAGAATCGTAATCCTCAGATTCAAAAGATAAATGGGCCTCAAAAGGGTTCTGTCATCATTAATCCCTAAGTGACATTTTATAATATTGTGGTTGTTTTGAAATTGAATATGCAACTAATTTGGAAATTCATCATTGCTTGCAATTAAGATAATAAAATTGATTTTCTTTAACTTGAGTGATGTATATATTTTTTTCAACATTTATGTTGAAGGTTCCAAATTCACTTTATATAATTATTAGTGCGTATGAGGATTTTAATTTCAACGATTTTAGTAGATTTTTAATTATTTAATGTCAGATTAAAAAAAATTAAAATCAATTTTTTTTGCAAAGAAGTTTGGAATCTTAAACTTTTTATTGGTTATATCAGTCTTTTTTATTATTAAATTTTATACATAAAATTCATGAATTATTTTCCATGCAGTAACAACAAATAAAATTATTTCAAAAGTATTGTGTTTTTTTTTTCCTTCAGATCTGAATCCAGTGACATAAATCCAAGATTTTAATGAGATTTATGAAACGTATTGTAGACTTGTAGTTGTAGAGATTGACATTGACAATTTAAACGTTCGGTTGTTCCAAGTTTGTTGAGAGTTACATATAATTTGATTGATTTGACCATTCATGATCACATAATTTCCAGGAAATACATGTCAGTCACTGTTAGATCCCATAATATTTATTACAAGCATCATTGCAAATTGTGATGAGTCTGTATTGCCAACCAAGCCTCTATAAGTGATCCAATTTATTTCCTTTATTATAAATTATCACTAGTCCGTGGTAATTATAGACAGGTATAATTTAACAAAGACACTTAGTCAAGCACAACAAATCCCCAACCAAAAGAAAAAACATAATGACAAAATGAGTAATGATAATTATCCCAAATTATTTTTCAATTTGTGAAGTTTTCAATTAATTCAACTGATATGTGATAAATGGATTGATTAAAATATATTAAATAAGTTACTATACTAATTATTATATTTACTACATTGAAATTTAATTAGTGTAACATAAATTCATTGGATTCAATTCTATTCTTTTTTTAACTATAGATTTAAAAATTGGAAAAGAATAATACAATTTATATCTATAAATTTTATTGATGTGTACATAAAAAGAGCAACAGGTGGAGCTTATATTGAAAAAGTTGATGGGGCTATTTTGAGTTTGAAGATGCCTTTAAATATTATGTGTTTGTAATAATGTTTGGGAACACTTTTTCTACCACTTTTTTATGGTCCTTTATTTCTCCTTTTGGTCATTTTTCAGACCGGTCTTCCTGCATTTACAGGCTTTTGAAAAGTGGCTTTTCCGATAGTTTCAAGGCATTGACAGTTTCTCTATTAGCTCAAAAACTTTAAGTTTTAAAATGGTGTTCACTCAGACAGTGAAATACTTAAACTAATAAGAAGGATCCAATATTTGTAATTGGACTTTAATTATTCACATATGACAATGACTTGTATTTATTGGTTTTGGTATTGTTGCTCTTCCCTTTATTTTAGCTTAAAATATACGGTCTAAAAATTTAATTTTATATTGAATAATGTTTACTTTCATAATATCAAAAGTTTCTTAAAGATTTTTTGAGATTAATTACTATACACGTGATTTAAAGAATAACTTTTTATAAAACCAACAGATATTTATTATCTCAATACGAGAAAAAATTTCTTACATATTTTTAGATTACTAAACATGGTAAAATTTGAATCATAATCATGATTTATAAATTTGAATGAAAAGTATACTAACTACTTAAATTATATATATTTAAATGATATTAAAATTCATGATTGAAATGTGAGGTAAGTTTACAAGATTTTCATTAACGTCTATTGGCAATTGGTAGGACTAAAACACCTAATGTCAAAGAAAGAGAGAGCAAATAAGAAAACATCGACGGTTGATGGGATATTTGTTAGGTGACATAATGATTCCACTAACAGTCTATTCTAATAGAAAAAAAGAACAATTTGATTCCAGTGTCGTTCATTTTGTCATTTTGTGTACTTGTTAAATGCTTTTTCTACATTTTAATAGTTGACTAACTGAAGGCTAGCATTATGTTGACTCACTATGATTAAAAAAAAAAAAAAATTAGTGCAACGGAACCATTTTTTTTTTTTTTTAAAAAAAAAGACAAAGATAAAGATAGTGCCATTTCCAAATTGATCGATTTAATTAATTTAAACGAATTTTACAAATTTAATTAAACTATGTAGTAAAAAAATTGATAAATCAACATCGATTTGACTAATAACCATCGCTATATAGATTAACGAATTTTACGATTTAAAAAGTTACAATGAATCAATTAAATTCATCATTTACATTTTTTCGTGTTTAATTCAAATATAATTGATGAATTTGATTGTTTCATCATAACATTTTAAAATTAGAAATCACTGATAATAGAATTACTCTCTCTATATATGTGTGTATATATATTCTCAAGTACATATTCCCTTATATAATAACTATATCCAAACCCTCATTTTTTAACGAAGTCGTATATATTTTTATGAGATTTTTTGTATAAATGTTAAGAAATATGAAATATAATAATGGACAAAAATTTAATGTTTTTTCAATTTCAGGAGAAATTTTATCTAATTTTTACTTTGTTTTCCTATTTAAAATGCTTTTTGAATTTTATTTTATTTTTTTGAAAATACAGTTCCCGACCTTGGAAAAGTATAAAATCTTGTCCATAAGTATGTTTTTATATTTGTTGGTATTTCTACAAAAAATCTCATAAAAATATAAACGATTTCATCCAAAATGGGAGCCTTTGGATTTAACTCTTACGTAAGAGAATATATATAGGAGAAATCTTGATATATACATATATTATTTTGATTTGTAAATTTAATTTATATACATGCATATTCAAATTTTTGTACAAAAATTTTTATAAGATCTTGCATGTGATTGTTGCTTTCTTCGTATAAATTGATTATTAAATATCCTATTGAGTGCCCCTTGTCCTTGTTTCCCAACATCTTTTTCCATATGATAGAAGTACCTTTTAAAATTCAATGCATGTTGATCATGAACACATATTTTAATATAACATATAGTCCTTCATTTGATGCTAGTTTTCCATTTTCCTTTACTGTTTATAAAGGATGAATTAACTTTATGATTATTAGGTGATGAAAAAATAAAAAACAGAAAACAAATATAGTTATTAAATTAGCAACAATGATATATTGTGTCATTTTTTTCTTAACTTAAGTGGTAGTACACCTTCTTATCCATTTTGATAATAAGGGTTTGAATTTCATCAAACACATTTTATAAGTTTATATGAGTAATTTTCTTTACATTTTGTAGTAGTAGTTATTGTTCGATAATGAAAGATATTTAAATAGAGTAAATAATTATTGATCTAGATAGAACTCTGATCAATTTAATGTCAACTTTAAATATTTAACCCAAAAATCAACCTAGACGATTTTAGTATGTTATTCATCGTATCATCCTCTGATTTAGTCAATCACAATTAAATTGGAATTCAAATCTACCAATTATATCAGAATGATTATTCGACTTACATTGACTAAAATACAATTAAAATTAGAAAAAGGAATTAGATTCCCATACATGATACTACATCTGTCAACCAGAATAGAAAATCAAGGTTTATTTACTCAATATGATTCAAATTTTGATGTAATTGGTTTGGAGGATGGATTGCTTAGAGTTGGGGTTGCTATAAATTAAGGAATTTAATAAAACCAATCTAAAAGAAAGAAACAAACAAAAGCAATAATCCAAACTATCTAATCTTATTCTGTTGCAAATAATTAAATAATACAATAATAATATCTTCCATGTCATCTCCATCTGACTATTATCAAACTATGAATGTCTATAAAGGACCACAAAACTTCCCATTTCATACACGCGCCTATTCCTTTGTGTGGAACAACACCTATAGTCCACATGAAACCATTAATGAAGAGTTGAAGTCTAATAGAAGTTATGGTTTAGTAACTATAATTAGTTTATATTTTTCAAGTTTAACGCACACAAAATTTACATTAAAGTTAGGAAGACTTTTAAGTTTAGTCCTTAAATTTAACTGGCCTATATAGATTAATGTGTAATTAATAAATAAAATTAACATATTTATAAATTAATGCAAGTTTTGTGACATTTTCCATTTAATAATATATTGATGCTTGCACTTGATAAAAATCAATTAATAATACATTTAAAGAAGTAACATGCTAGAGTTTCTGCTTTCGTAGATCTCAACTAATTGTCAAACCATTATATATCTACATCTATTATTAGGAATTTGTGTCCATAAATAGGTTTTATGCTATTGATTATAAAAATATATATTCTATTTGTGCATTAATATGAGAATTTGTAATGATTTATATAGCTAATTCAATCTAACCACTAATATGGTTGCATAACTTGTGTATGTATATTGCATAAATCATCTTAGGGGTTGATAGTATATAATAAAAAATTTTGTGTATTTGAAATATGTTAATACACAATTGATATAAGCATATAACTAGCCTCGACCAAGCTTACTATTTTTAATTTTTTTTAATTTTTTTGGACTAAAAAATTTGGAATACAAGGATTTTTTTTCTTTCAATATCACTTACATTATAACCATTCAAATCTAGATTATTACTATACTAGATGAACATTTTCTGTTATCAAATTACTTTGAATGGTAGTGGGATAGAATAACTTAACTTAACCCGTTAGCTTTAGTAAGACATCTAATTATGTTTAAAAGAGTATGACCCATATTCTAAAAAAAAAAAAAAAAATAATAATCAATTTTTTCATAATAGTCAGGTAACAAAACTACCTTATAACCATTTTAATTAAAAGTTAGGTAAAGGAAACACATCCAGATAATAATAATACTGATAATAATCTCTTGAATTATGTTCATTAAAGACAGGATTAAATACCAAATTACCCCAAAGAAGGTACAAATAAAACAAACACACACTCTTATGCTACTAGTTAGAATGAAAGGGATTGAAGGACAGAAAATCAGTGGAGTTAAAACAGTGGGAGATTCTGTAGAGTATGAGCGGACAGCGTTGGAGAAGACATGTCAGGCGCTGTTGAGGCGCGTGGGGGTGATGTTCATAGAGAGATCCCATTGAAGAGGGGTCAGCTACTTTAGGAAACTGTTGGGTTGTCGTCTGAGTACAACCAGGAGACTGCAAAATTTACAAAAGTACTTTAAAGACTTATAATATATTTTGTGTACCCAAAAAGCATGGAAGGTAGAGAGAATCTAGAAAATGTGCAAAATATATAAATATGTATTTAAAAGTTTAATGTGTATATATATAAATATAAAAAAATGGAAAAAAAATTTTGCACCCATATCTTTCACATCCATCAATAAAGAAATGTAAAAGAAATCATTGAAACCAAAGGCCAAAGGTGAAGCAAAGTATATTGAATAATGAGAGAGACCACAAGTTGACAAAGACAAATTTCAAGTCATTCAAGTCATTGTTGTTGGTGTTGTTGTATGTGGGAGAGAGAGAGAGAGAGAGAGAGAGAGCGAGGGAGGGAGGACTTTTCTTTTGTTTTCTGTAGAGAGAAGAAAGAAAGATTTCTTATATTGGAAGATGTGGGATCTCTCTCTCTCTCTTTTGGTAGTGGCCCAGAAGAAAAGAAGAAGATCTGAGGTTTTGTGGGTTGAAGTTTTGTTTGGTGATGATCTGAGTGTTGTTCAATGGCTGTAATGAGAGAAAGTGATTGTTCTTGGGGCTCCAGTGGGTGTTTTGGTTCAAGGGTTGTAAAGGGTTTTGTGTTGTTCATGTTCATGTTCATGTGTGTTGCTTCTGTGAATTGTCATGGAACTTGTTGGTTTGTGGAGAATTTGGTGAATTTATGAAGGACCTGTGTTGAGGGTGGAGGAGGATATAGTTATGAGGTATTTTTTTTTTCTTTCATTTTTTGGGGTAAATTTGTTATTAATTTTTGTTTCTGGTTTATCTGGGATATGATGGTTAATGGGGTCTTGTTATGCTTTTTGTTGTTGCCTGTAATGGCCTAATATATATATATATATATATATATATATATATTACTCTATTAATTGAATCTTGTTGTGTGGGGGGTACTATTTAGGATTTCAGCAAGATTTTTCATTCTTTATACGAACATCTTGAATGTAGTTTGGGAATTGACTTTGTTATAAGTTGGATTGTGTCATTTTGCTTTGGATAGCAAATTCAATGATCATCACTTAAGGATCCAGATGATCAGGTTTTAGGATGAACAGTCTTCATTCTACACTAATCATATAAGTATATTCTTAACATCTGTGGTAAGATCTAAAAATCATCATTTAGTTCAAGCTCTGCCTCTCCTTTACTTGTCAATGTTTTGTTCTGTTGAGCCTCTTGTCATCATTAGCACTTTGTTTAAATCATTAACACTTTTTCTCAGAGAGTAGCATCTAGCTGCTGTGGTCTCTTTTTTGTTTGTGTGTGTGTGTGTCCATTAGAAGTACGGTTGGACATTGTAGCTGTAGTTTCTTCTTAGTGATTTCAAGGATTAGTTTTCACCAGGCGGTTCACGTTATATGTAGAGTTCGTAACCTGATTTCACGTTTGAAGCTGCATCTACCTTAAAAGCACTTTTTTTTCATCATCATCTGTTTTTCTCAGTGATATAAGGAACATTTTTTTACCAGGTAATTAATATTGCATGTACCATTGTGATCTTCTGCTAAATTAGAGGCTGCATTGTATGCAAAGCTGATTTATTACCTTATCCTCACTTTCTTAGAATTCTTTATAAAAGGCTTCCTTGGCTTTTCTAGGAGATTCGGACTGAGTTCACAACGCTCAGAATTCTTTTGATGCCATTAGATTGGTATAGACTATGTTTCTTCTGTCAAATTAGTTCAGTGCTTTTATTGACTTATTTGCAGGAATGGGAGCTGAAGTACAGTTGAAGATGTATATGCCGGGTTATTATAACTTGAAAGATCTAAATGACAACGCTGGTAATGGTAGCTGGTCTTTACATCGACAGAAAAATGTATTTGGCGAGTACCGTGATTTTTTCTTGACAAGGCCAGTCATTGATGTAAATGAGGGAAATGACAAGGAACGATTGAGGCAAACTATATTAAAACATGAATGTGTGTTCAGGCATCAGGTATGCTGTATTACAACTATTTTCGTTGAACTTTCATATTAGATTTGTGACACCCTTCTGACAGTTGTTTAAATTATAGCACGATAAAATTGTAATAGCCCTTGGTTTCTTATGAAAATTGAGTACTTTGGGAATTAATCTGAGTTTGAATTTGTTGCTATGTGGTTTTGTTTTCCAGCTCCATGAACTCCATCGTGTTTATAAAATACAGAGAGACATGATGAATGAAGTTAGAAGCAGAGAACTACGAAATCATATGATACAAGCTGGGGCGCTACAGTCAAGTATTTATTCATCTGAGTTTCCCTTGGCAGATGACAAGGCCAGGAATCATGTTTCCAATTCGCCCACTGTGGATTTTAATCATGATAGACTGTCCATGTCAAGTGCTGATCGCACCCATTGTCATTTTGGTTCCATGAAAGAGAATACCATGCAAGCAAGTTATAATACTTCCCAAAATGGAATAGGAATCAAGGACAAGAAGACATTGGAATCACCTGGATCCAAGAGGCTGCGAAGAAGATTATTTGATCTTGAACTTCCTGCTGATACGTATCTTAACGATGAAGGGGACGGTTTAGGAGTTTCTGGGGTGTCAAAGGTGGACAATTATTTTCATAGCAGGAACCGTGAGGTTACCCGTGACGCAAATGGGGATTTGTCTACCCTCACTGGTATCAACTCTGGTTGTTATAGTGATTCACCAAGTCCCAACTTGTGTATGAAAAAGATGAATGGATTGAACAATTTGAATGAACCCATCAAGATTAAGGAAGCATCTTCTTCTGCTAGCATAGAGGTTTTTGGTAATATTTTCCGCTCCAAAGAGGAGATGGAAAGACGGGTTCAATCATTGAATTCACATTCAGACTTTCCGTGCTTGGCTAGTAAAATATCTCAAGATCTCCAAAAAGGAAGGGATGGAGGAGTTAGCCAAAACAGTACGAATTTAGAGGCTGAAAGGAGACCAAAAGGGTGGTTAGCTTGTAATGCTGAAGCTGGTAAGCTCTTATTTTGCAATGTTAATTGATAATATGTTGTGTTGTTTTGATTTTCCATGAGTGTTTTAACGGAGTATCTCATTTCTTGTACCTTTTGCATCAATTACTAGAGGCTATTGTTAAAACTTAATGCAGTTGTTTGGGCCTTTACCTGCAATCTAGCTTTTGAGTCAAATGGTAACTTAACAACTATGTCTTCTCCAATTATAGGTTGGCTGTACTAGTCTGATTCTCAGGTCAAATTTTTCTTTTCATTTTTTGGAGAAAAAGGATGAAGATCATTTTTCTTTCTCTTCGATTCCGAAATATTGTTTTATTTGTTCTTCGTGGTTAAAGCTTCCACGTTAGCCTTTGTCTTTCTAAATTTATTTCATTTAGGTGCCATGAGGCATGATGTGCGTAATAATCCAGACAATGTAGTGTAACAGGTTTATTGAATATTTACTGATGGTTTGATGTGGCTTCTATAGGTCGAACTGGAAGCAATGGAAGCTCTCTCTGTGTGAGTTTCAGCCCTGAAAATTTGCCTAAACCTTCCAAGTCACAGCAGGTTGAACCTAGGAGCTCCCATGAGCTTGCAACATCTCTTTTGTCTGATAAAATCAAGACAGAATCACACGTGAAGAAGAAACTTTTTGGTGTCGAGATATGTGAAAGAACCCCTGGTGCATCTGTTGAGGCATCATGTACCCTTCTGCAGCACCCATTTATTCCTCAATCTAACACGGTCAATTCCGAGTCATCCTCCATATCTCATAAAAAGCTTTATTCTGGCTTGAGCCAGAACATATCATTCAGCTCCTTTCCTCAGTCAAATAAGAGTACCGTAACACTAATGCATAGCCCTGAAGTAGTAGAGGGGAAGTTACATGGTAATAGCAGTTCGAGATATGTTCCTAGTATCAAAGCTGAAGTGTCTTTCCAAAATGACCTTTGCTTTAGTTCTCAGTTGGAGTCCAAGGAATCATGGGTTTGCTCTACGTTGAATGCCTTTGGTCACCTTAATGGCATCAACAACAGCAGTTCGGCTTCTGAACAATTTGCTCAGAATGGTGCAAGAAATAACTTTAAGGATTTAGGCTCGATGAGGGATGCAAGGTTTGCAGAAGAAAAGAAAGCAAGTGCACCTGCTATTGTTTCTGTTAATGAGACAAGGAAACAGAATCCTCAGGTGGGATTGCCCTGGCTTAAAGTAGTGCCTTCATGTAACGGCAACTCTTCTGAAGATAGGCAAACATCTTCTCAGATGAACTTGAATGCCGTACAGAACTGTTCTCAGCAATTGGTTGACAAAACTGATATGATAAGAAAGAGGTCCTTCCAGAGCTTTGTTCACGATTCTTTGTCGGCAACATGTGCCCTTGATGCTGAGCAGTGGAGAACTGAGGTTGGTGAGTGTTCAAGCAATAGGAAGATCCTTGGTTTTTCCATTTCTGATAAGCCTCTTATGTCCAAGGATTTGCCTTCGCCTAACACCCCCTTCAAGCCAAGCTATCATTCTGCTGCAGCAGTTGACGGTGCTGACTCCATTACAGTTACCAAGGGCCAAGATCCAGTATCACCTAAATTAGGAGAGCAGCACAAAGTGGTAGAGGGTCTAACAAACAAACATGGTGTTTCAAGAAATCACATAGACTTGAATTTGTGTTTTGTTGAAGAGCAGGTTGAAGAAGAAAAGGCTCAATCATCACAGTCTTCATCAAAAACTAATCGGAAGATTGCTTTTGAGATAGATTTGGAGGCACCAGCAGTTGCTGAAGAGGTGGATATTACTCCTGGAATTGAATCTGTCGAAAGCCAACCTGAAGAACCTGTTCACATGCTACAAGATGAATCTGGAAAAAAGCTGTATGAAGAACTGATCAAGGTTGCCGCTGAGGCTTTAGTTACTATTTCATCATCCAGTATGCATCTTCAGGTTGATGCTGCTGAATTTCACCTATCAGAAACTTCTCCAAGCGAACCCCTTAATTGGTTTGCAGGGATAGTTTCTTCTTATGAAGGTGATGTTGAGAATGAATCTGGATCAGTTTCAATGAATCCTGATCACGAAATGGATTATTTTGAGTTCATGACTTTAAATTTGACAGAATCTAAGGTGGAAGAATATCATTACAAGCCTCCTCAGGTTCTGGAAAGCCCAAAAATTGATGACACATCAACAAGACGGCCACGTAGAGGTCAGGCAAGGAGAGGCAGGCAGCGGAAGGACTTTCAAAGAGACGTACTTCCCTCTGTCACTTCATTATCGAAGAATGAGGTGACAGACGATCTTCAGACAATCGCAGTGCTGATTAGAGCAACTGGTGGCAACTGGCAGTCATCTTTGGCCCTGAAAAACGCTGCCAGAGGTGGCGGTGCAAAAGGAAGGAGGCGTTCTGACCCCCCGGCAAATGTAACAGCAGCAACCTGCCCACCTCAGGTTCAGCCGCCTAAATGTAGGGAAGCAGCACTGGACGAGACAAGTCTAATAGGATGGGGAAAGAGGACAAGACGTCCGCCAAGGCAGAGATGCTCCATTAATAATCCTCTCACCATAAAATAACTAGAAACAGAGAGAACATTGTACATGCCATCAACCTTAATTTGGTTTGTCAGTATATTGAGTGACTTGTGTGATTCATAATAAATAAGTTTTCATTCTTCTTTTTCACTCTAATATGATTGCAGGAGTTACCTAAAAGTTTGGTATATATCATATTTTAGTCATCAAATCGATACATTTGACAGCTAAAATTTCACCAAAAGAAAGATATATTACCTAGGGGAAGTTTTTGTCTGTGGCTTTCCTCTTTAAGTTGCTTCCTGCATAAGTTACCATGTATAAATCCACTTCTGTGTGCCATACCCTTTTCCTTTTTTCTAACTTGTACAGGGAATCTTTAACTACAATATATGTAAAGGTTAAATATGATGGTATGGTTCAACGTGGTTCAATAGCAGAGAGTCAACTGCTGATATTTGAATGGTCTGACCATATGATATCAAAAACATTAAAAAAAAAAAAAAAAAAAGGGTCGGCAGGCAATTTGAACCTCATTTTGTCGCTAAAATTTACTTGCAAAAACATAAAATGATTCCTTTTCTATTTAGTCTTGATGACACAGATAGTAATTTGCACTTTGCAACAGGGTTGAGTCATTTTATTGTCATTTTCAAATCACAAAGCATCTACAAAATCCAAATTGTCATTTTCAAATGTTTCTTTTCTTTTTGTATTTTCAGTTCTCAAACATGAAACTTGTGAGTTGCTGGATTCGCTACCAAGTGGTCCATAGTCAATAAATCTAACGGTTCCGTTGCATTGACATGTGTGAAAGAGATAATTGGTTAGATACAAATACTATTGTAAGTTTTGCGTTTCCCACTAATCTAATGCTATTTAGGGCAAGGTTAGGAGGTTGTGTTCATCTTTGTTGGATTTTGGCAATAGCATGCGAGGTGTTTGATAAAATACCTGTGGGTGGGTTTTGTTAACCAAATTTTACTTCTTGGTGTGTTTAATTAAAATCAAGGCTAATGTAACACTAGTTATCTAAAACAAGCGAGGATGCGAGAAATAGGATATTCATCAAACGTAAATGAGTTTAGCAATACTAGACTGTCGATGATATAGCTTTATGTGAATTTCAAGGCACTCACAATGATGGCCTGATTCTCTCGTTTTTCTTGCAGTTGAGTTGTTGTTATTACATAGCGATGAATCCATTTTCTTTTCATTCCGAATTCCTAGTTAATTACTGATAAGCCATTGACACAACTAGGAATTTGTTCAAGGCAAGACACACATTTGGTACAAGATAAAAAAACATGTCATACGGAGTCCGTATACTAGCCTCCATCAAATCTCAGGTTGAATTCCCTTCTACTATGAAATCCATTTCACGTGACTTGGCTTCTTGCTTGAACAACTGCACTGACATTGTTTCTCTGAAAAAGCTCCATGCTTGCATCTTAACTTGGGGTCTCCAAAGCAACAGTTTTTTGGGTTCCAAGCTCATAATTTGCTATTCAAGGTTTGGTTTTTTGGATGAATCGAGATGGGTATTTGATAGAATTAGTAGTAGTAATATGTTTCTATGGAATTCACTTCTAGTTGGGTACTTTAGAGCTGGTCATTTCAATCAAGTCCTTTTGGGGTACAAAAAATTGAGGGAGTGTAGCTGTAAGATTGGTTTAGATGGTGGTGCTGCAGCTGTTACGTTGTGTTTAAAGGGTTGTGTTCAATTGGGTAGTTTAAACTTTGGAAGAGGAGTCCATGCTGATTGTTTAAAGTTTGGGTTGAGTGTGAATCCATTTGTGGGGTCTTCGTTTATTGGGTTTTATTCAGTGTATGGTGACATCAAAGATGCCTGCAAAGTGTTTGATGAAATAGCTGATAGAGACGTTGTTGTTTATACTTGCATGATTACTGGGTATGTACAGAGTGGTGATTGTTGTGTTTATGAAGCTTTTGATGTTGCACGCAATATGCAGAGGGAAGGGCTTGATCCTAATAGAGTAACTCTAGTCAGCTTACTTCAGGCTGCTGTGCAGTTACAGGCTTTGAAAGCGGGTCTTATGATTCATGGTTATGCTGTAAGGAGAGGTATAGGTTGTTGTGATGATGTATTCGAGACAAGTCTCATGGACATGTATATCAAATGTGGGAATCCTCGAATGGCTAGATGTTTATTTGGGACAATGAATAAGACAAGTGTTGGTTCTTGGAATGCTTTAATTGTTGGTTATTTTCAAATGGGGCAGCCTTTCGAAGCGTTGCAACTTTTTCATCTAATGATGCGAGAGAGTATTAATCCTGATCTGATTACGCTGGCCAATGGGATTTTGTGTTGTGCTGATTTGAAGGTTTTGCGGGAAGGTAAAAGTGTTCATGGTTATGTTATTCGAAGTGGAATAAAACTTGATCTTGTAGCTACTACTGCCCTGGTTGATATGTACTGTAAATGCAACGATTTAGTTCGAGCAAGGATATTGTTTGATGGAATGGAGAAGAAGGATGTAACATCATATAATGTGATGATGTCTGGTTATATTCAAAACGGATTTGCTTGTGAAGCTGTTGATGCTTTTATTGAAATGGTGGGAACATATGTTAAACTGAATGTAGGTTCAATCCTATCTGTACTTTCTGCGTTGTCAGATCTGAAAGACATGAGACGAGGAAAGTGTGTCCATGGATATGTATTAAGGCATGAGCTTTACGTGAATAATGAAATTTCCAATCAATTTATTAACATGTATGCAAAATGTGGTTGTGTAGCCTATGCAGGACAGGTCTTCAGCAGAATAAGAGATAAAGACTTGTTATCGTGGACTTCAATGATGAAAGGTTATGTCTATCATGGGAATGCTGATGAAGCTGTAATCTTATTCCGGATGATGAACAGAGAAAAATTACAACATGATTCAGTTGCTTTGACAAGCTTGCTGCAGGCTCTCTCTCAACTTGGATGTCTGACTCTTGCAAAGGAAGTTCACAGTCATTTGTATCGAGTTCATATGGACAGAGAAACAGCAGTCATTAATTCTCTGATTACTATTTATGCAAAGTGTGGAAAATTAGGTATGGCCAGGAATTTGTTTGAACAAATGACCTACCGGTGTTTGACATCATGGAACTCAATCATAGCTGCATGTGGAATGCATGGTCACGGCATAGAGGCTCTCAAATTATTTGAAAGAATGAGAAAGGTAAATGTTGAACCTGATGATATTACCTTTACGTCAATGCTCACTGCATGCAGTCATTCAGGGTTGGTAGATGAGGGTCTGCAAGCATACAGATCCATGACAGAAGAATATTCTAAAGTCCCAAGGGAAGAGCACTATACTTGTATGATAGATATGTTTAGCCGAGCAGGGCGTCTTGAAGAAGCATATGATCTGGTTAAATGTGTGCCGCCAAGACAAAGTGGTTCTGCATTAGTTGCTTTGCTTGCTGCTTGTAGAGTTCATGGAAATAGGGAGATGGGGGAGGTAATAGGAGGGCTCATACTGGATCTAGAACCTGAGAGCTCAAGTGCTTATGCTTTGGTGTCAAATTTGTTTGCAGAAGGGGGTAAATGGGATGAAGTTGCCAGAATAAGAGCCATGGTGTTAGACAGAGGATTGAAAATGACTGCAGGGTACAGTTGGATAGAGTGTTGATAAGCAGGCAAGCCAGATGTGAACTCCTTTACTAGAACTAAAAATGATGTAGACTTTTACTCATTACATTCTTTATCCTGTAAGGGCTGTGACTTGGTATGAGCAACTTTGGCATACCTAGTTGGCAGATAGGATTCAATAAGCCGACGATGATACCATTAAAAGGGTTGAGAAAGTGACTGCAGGGTATAGTCGAGCAAGTCAGATGTGGACTCTTTACAGGAAACACGAAATATTCAAACATCTGGACTGACATATATTAATTTATCATTAATTTCTTCATCTTGTAGGAGCAGAAACTTGGTATCGGCCACTTTGCAATGGTAAGTTGGCAGACATGATCAATAATCTGACGATGTACATATATAAGAAAGGAGTAACTAGTCACAACGTGTAATAAAATGTTTAGAAATAGCACAATATTTACTTGTCCTTTGGATTCCTCAGTCATTGATACCTATCTTGGATTTCTCTCTATATATTGATATAGTTTTTCATTGTATCAAATTTGGACATGAAAGCAACTATTAATGCAGTGCAGCTAATCAGGATGGTATTTGAGCTCTTGCAGAGTTATCAAAGCACGTCTTTTAATTTGCTGAACTCTTTTTTTATTTTATTTTTTTCTTTTAAAGTTATTTAGTTTCACAGTTATATATATATGCAAGAAAACTAAGAATTTTTCTTATGTGCTTTTGTTATAATGAATGCCAACACAATTTTACGAGACATTGAAAGAATAGTTGGTAAGAATAAGCCTACAAAATGGCAAATGAATGAAACAGTGACATATGTTTGTTGGAAGCCAATTAACAGAAAATTAAATCATTTATTGATTGAAGAATCTGATAGTTGGTACAGCACTGTGGATGCTACAACTATTGTCAAATGCCTTCATAATTTCATCAAGTGTAGTATCATTGTACCCATTTGTTAACCATATACTTGACTCTGAATTTGTTGCATGTTTCATATGCTAAGCTGACCCTAGGTTCTCCTCATTTACTATTTTAATTAGCATTATGTGGTCTTGTTGTACGTAATGAGCAGCAATCTCTTGCTTTTCCAAGTATTGACAAGAATCTCAATGCACACTTTTCATTTGTGGAAAAAATAGGTGTCATTACAATATTGACAATCAAGTCTACACTAATCGACCTACATAAATAAAATAAACAAATTCATAGTATTGCTAACCGCTAAACTTTGAATTAAAAACAATGAATGTCAATCAAGTCTCTTCTTAGGAAACTTCAAAATCCCAAAAATCAGCGACTCTAGAGGAAGGGATGTCAATCATATCATCAGGATCAGGTAATGGTATATCTTTCATCATATTCTCCCAGGAACAGTCATCACTATCGGCGTCGCATGGACTTGATGATACGACTGTTGACAGAGGCATACCATAGTCATCGACCGAATTGCAATCTGCTTCTGCTTGTGTTGTTGTGATTGGCGGTTGAAGCATGTTGTGGTGAGCATCAACTGCATTCTCCGAGTCTCCGGTATCAGTGAGCTCGAAACATGAAGCAGTGGGCATCATGTCATCAGGATTCAACGATGGTAAGTGTTTCATTATATTCTCCCAGAAACAATCACGACCATCAACGTCGCGTAAACTCAACGATATGACTGTCGATAGAGGCGAGCCATCTTCAGCAGCAATCAAATTGTTATCTTCTTCAGGTTGTGTTGATGTCATTGGGTGCTGAAGGATGTTGTGTGGGACATCAACCATGTTGTATGACTCTCCCGCATAAGACTTGTCCAAAGTTTCAGGTTCAACGGTTGATGACAGCAGCAGGGGCACTTCAAGGGTAGATAACAACTCTTGAGGATTGAACATCAGATTTGGATCATCAGGTTCTGGTTCGGATGCTTGAACGATCGAGGCTCTGTGTGACAAGGTTTGAACAGGAATCGAAACCGTAAACTTGCAGTGTTTTGATGGCTCAAAATTGGCGCATTCTTTCAACTTTCGCTTCTTCTCAGAAGCCCTAAAGTTCTTCTTGATCCGACAAAGAACAATGTCGACAGGTGCTGAATGGAATGCAAACTCGTGCATAGTCCAAGCGCCATCGTGTGGCGAATGCCGATTCTCGTAACGGAACCGTTTCTTGAAGCCGATAACATTCTCGGCTTTGATTTTCTCTCCAGAATCTTCTCCCGCCCACGTTCCAGAGCCGACTCTTCTACAAATTCTGGAGCCATTAGCGGAAAATTTCTTGAGTGGAGTGAAGAAGTAAAGTGCCTCATCGTCTTTCAAATTGTCTCCTCCATGCAGTTGCCATATCTCCCAGGGCTCTAAAGTACCGTAAAGATCGAAATCTTTGACCAAAGATTTTTCATGGTCACCGAAGGGAGGTGTTTGTGCGAAAATTTTGTTGAAAAGATAGTAACCAACCAGTTGCTTATCACTGGGTACAAATTTATACCCAACTGGAATGCGAAACACCATTGATGCTGCTGACAATAAACTGAGAGTTAAGAGAGGGTTTGAGAGGTTTACTCAACAAGAACGGAAAAAATATTTGTTTATCGAGTGCGGTATATATATATATGTATATATATAAGTGAATAAGGTTTCCTAAAAGGTGATAAAGTTATAGCAGATAGAGTTCATTTGTTAGAGAAATTGGAGTCGAACGTAAATAATAACTGTTTCCAGCTTGTACACATGTATACTACAAACACGAAAATGTATTGGCGCCAAAGTAACGTCTACTCCTCTGTTTTGTAGCACCCAAACAAACCTCTCTTGCCTTGTTTGTTTTAAATAAACAACATTGAAGTCGATCTTGGGCTATCTTTTTATTTTAAAGTTGGTTATTTTTGGAATTTGATTTCTACAATTTTTTTATTGGACCACATGTCACTCACTTTTGTACAATTAAGTAAACCTGGCCGTTTTGGAATTTTTTCTGGCTCTGGAACCCTCACCGATGAAGCAGTAAGTCATGGTTTTCCATGTTGTTATGCTAATGTGAAGAAATGTCATAGCACAGTAATTTGGTTTTCTTGGTTTAGTTTATCAATTAGTTGTATGGCCTAGTGATATTGACATGTGATGTGTGTATATATATATATATATATATGTACCTAATTTTCTTGGTGAATAATGAAACAGCTTCCTTCTGCCACTGTGTTTCAGTCCTCTATTTTTATTGGACAACCATATAATGTCCCTTACCTCATGTAGATACATCTAAAGGCCCTCTAAGATGAGAATGAATAAATTGGAACCACTAAACCGTCTCATGAAGAAACAGTTTATTAGATTGTTTAGATTACTCTGCCTCAAAAGGTTTTTTCATTTCCCCATTTTTATACTTGCTATGAATGCAGAAGGGAGCTGTATATTTGAGTAATCTCTACCACTCGGATATTAGCCACAAAAATGAATGAGGGCATACCCGGTTCTCTCCAAAAAGAGACGAAAATTAAAAGAAGTAGGATGCCCTTGGACAGTGCAGCACCTTTGTTAATCCATATTTGGAGCATTTTCTGTTTCAAATATTCAGGAGTGAACCTAAATAATCTATAGTACATGGCATATCTATATGTTCAAGAACTGAGAGTTGGCCATAGCCTGGCCCAAGCGCATACTTTCTGCCTTGTCCATATTCTCATAATCATTTTTTAACATGGGAAGCAATTATTTTATTGATTTTCTGAACCTTGGAGGATAGGGAGATAGCATTTGCCTTATATTTGATCCTGACTAAATATCCATGGCCATCCATGGGCCACTGTTGAAATATTTTATTATTCTGTTTATCACACTTACTATTGTTGATCAATTCAACAGGCAAGCAGGACGGAGAAGCCTATTTTTTCATTTATTGCTGGACTAACTGCTCCCCTTGTTGTTGTACGGATCGTGCTGGAGGTATGATGTTTCTAGAAAATCTAATTATTCTTGTCTGAAACATATTTCATGTCTCTATCTGTTAACGATTTTTTTTTTATGGAAACATATTCATGCCTCTATCTGTTAACAATTTTAATCTCATGGGAACATATTTCATGTCTCTATCTGTTAACAATTTTTATTTTATGGATGTTGAACTTCGACAGGATTGTTTATCTATAGAATTCATTCTTATAATAAAAAAAAAAATATATATATATATATATCAACTGTTTTGCAACCAGGAGAAGTTTTCAAAATTTCAGAGTGAATGCTTTTGTTGTAATAGTTCTAGGTTCCTTGCCAGGTTCATGGAAGGCAATCTTCCCAAGACAGGCATCTCAACTCCACATACCTCATCTTACAGGGAAGTGGTGAAGAACATGGTTCATGGAAATTGCCGTTCGTCATCTGTATCAGGTCAGCATTTCACTCCTTGAAAATGCATGGTTCTGCATTTCTGATTTCGTTTTCACATTTAACTTCGTGCTAAAGATCACTTGGAAAATATTATGCTTTTTAATAGGTTCCTTTTGATTTAATTTATTGGCAATGAACTTTTGAAACAAAATCAAACCCCTAATGTATTAAGCGGTAGGTAATTGAATAGTACATATTCCATATATGGATGCAAGTGTCCTACTGTTGTTAAATGGGCGACTTGGTAGAGAAGTCATTATAGTTTTGAATATTTAGTCCAGACTTTCGTTGTTTCTGCTAATGACAAACAGAGGAAAATTCTTCGTTGTTTAATTTAATAAGGAGATGACTTTAGTTTTTCTTAGTGAAGTTAGAGATGACTTATGCTCTATCATTACTCCAAGCCATCATAATAAGTTCAGCTGTAGTTCTTAATTCCAAATTAACTGCACATTTGGGCAAGACCAACCCTGACTCGAGGCTCATTTTTCCATCAGCCATCCTTTATTTGTTTATTTATTTATTTTATCGTTTAAACTCTCTAAAATAGATATGCCTAAACTCATTTTTTGATCCTTAGATATTTTTTGTAGTATAGGGAATTGAGTGCTTGACTCGCAAATGAGAAAGCTTCTGGTTGATTGATTGAATACTCAATCTTCGGTATATCATTTATACCGAAACTTGGGTGAATAGATATATATATGTATATATACATTAGTGCTGACTAAAAACTTTTTTGAATTGTTAGAACTGGTTGTGTTTTACTTGTCATAGAAATTCGATAATGATGTTGTAGTACCACTGTCCATGTCTTGTTTAGGAAATACTTCCAAGTTGTGAACTTATAATCATCGCTTTTCTTCTGTACTGTTGCATCTCTAAAATGAAGTTGGGCATGCTAAATTCTGAAAACAGTTGCCTCTAAATGCCACTTTGTCTCCTCCTTGCAAAATTGAGCCCCAACTGAACTTCCAATTTGGAAACTGGTGCAGCCAAGGAAAGTTTTTTGCTGGCTAGCAGTACAAGAATTACCCCCAGTGTCCTAGATCACTCTTCATAGTTGCTAGCTAGGACCCTTCATAGAATTTGTTGTAAACAAAAAGAATTAAAGGCTAAATGTATAAATTATAATCTTCTTTGCTTTTGATAAAAAATTTGACAAATGTTTTATGGTTTCCATACTTTATAGAATGTCATTTGTTAATAAAATATAGATGCGCAGGTATTGAACGATTCCTTTAAAGGCATGTTATTTTAGTAACTTCACTGTGAAGTAATTTAATTAAGATTATAATAAACTTGCACCAATGTGAAATACATACATTCTACTATGTATGTATGTATGTATGTATAAGTTGATACTATAAGTTTGACTGAATGAATGGTCTATCTTCAAATCCTGAGAAATATCATTCTAATGGAATAAATTATAACAATATAAAGCAAAACTTGTGTTTGGATCTGCATTACAAGTCTATAAGCTAAAAATTTGGCCTTGTATCCTTGAAGGTGTGGTGGAGGTTGAATTATACTGTTAGGACCTTAATTATTAGCCATTTAGCCTAATGCTTTTATGGACTAATTCCCTTTTTGTAAGTATTTAGAGATAAACATACTATTTGCTGTATCTCCAATCAAGGAAAAATTATGCAACTGTTTGTTTGGAAGCCATAGGTGTTCCTGTGTGAAAGTGCATTTTGGTCTATGTAAAAGTGCCACTTGTAGTTATTATGGTCTTTTTGTGTTGCTAGTCTTGGCTTAACCGTTCTTATCAATGTAGTGTTTGCTGCATTTAGCTTTAGTTAGGAATCCATTGGAGTTTCATCTAGGTTTGTAAATACGTGGTATGATACGGTACAGGGACTATGCTATGGTACAGTACGGTATGCAAGGTACGGTTGTTACAGATGTATTGATCGAAAATGATTTAAAAAAAGACTAATTTTTTAATATTTATTTTTTAAAAACAATTTTTATTTGTATTTTAAAAATTTTTTAAAATTTATTTTGTATTAAATAAATATAGATTTTAATGTATAATTTTTATTTTACTTAAATTTTTTGATTTTTTAATCCTTTCTTAATTGTATTAAATAAAAAAGCTAATTTTGATTTTTTGCAAAGGTAATACAGTAAATTCAATAAAAATAATATTAAAATATTTTTATAAAAAATTTAATTTATTAAATTTAAAACACAAAAAACGAAGTATTAAGCTATAAAGAAATAAAGGCTTTATCACCAATTTCCTCTTCTTTTTCTCCAACTACTTTTCTTCCTCTCCGATTACATTTTTCTCCCACCCATTTTCTCTTCTTCTCCTCCTCTTCTCCTCTGCTTTCTATTTCCCTCCGATCCCATATGAGAGGATTCACTAAAAACTTCTACCCATGAAAAAAGTTGCCAGAAATCTTATGCTTGTGAGAGAATTCGTCGGAAATGCAAGCTGGAGTTGCCAATGAGGAGAGAGGTTGAGAGAGAGGGAGTCAATCGAGAGGTGTTAGAGAGATTTTATGGGTTTATTTATTTA
Source organism: Dimocarpus longan (assembly GCA_022984855.1). Lineage (NCBI taxonomy): Eukaryota > Viridiplantae > Streptophyta > Magnoliopsida > Sapindales > Sapindaceae > Dimocarpus > Dimocarpus longan. The sequence goes on from CM041026.1 coordinate 6,508,858, forward strand.
TTTTTTTAATGCTTTTGTATCGACTTTTTTCTTTTTTATTTATCCAATCCGATCGTATATGAGTATATACGGCTATATTGATCTGACATGGCAATATACAATTGTCTCATATGCATTAGACAGCCAAAAATAAGTTCGACCCATTTACGATCGTACCTATATGTCTAGGGGTCGATACATCTATACTATCATATGTACGGGCATATCAGACCATATTTACGAGCATTGAGTTTTATAGTGAGTCTCATTTTAGTATTAGGTCTTTCATAAAATCATACTAAGGCTGATCATGTAGAATTAGAATTGGTACTTGTGGTTTTGGGAGTCTATATGTTATTTAAATAAGAGTGAAGTCCGTTATTTGCTCATGTAGTTTTGAATTATTTGTGTTAACTATGAAAACTGTGGAATACCTTTTATGCAAATTTTGATTCTATAATTTTTATAGATTTGGTTTAATGCAAATTGATTAATTTTTTATAGATTTGGTTGAATGCAAATTGATTGGTAATGGAGAAGTGGCTGAAGCTGAAATTGATTACACTGATTCAACAACAATAGTTCATCATATGCTCCTAGGTCTAGATTATTGGAGAGTTGTCGTGAACAAGATATTGGTGAACAATGTTCCTTTAATTCGCCATACTAATGACGTATGAATTCTTAAAATACTAGAGACACCTACATTGTTTGGCCAACATAGTACATTACATATTAGGACTTAGTATAGGTTTCTAAGTGATGACACACAATTATGATATAGATAGTTTTTAGGGGTTAATATTTTATATTAGGATTTGGTACTATTATGTATATATATTTTAGAATTTCTATGGTTATGAATTTTATCATGTTGAATATTATATGAATGCTTTAAAAATTTTATGAGATTTATATATGTTGCAAATTATTATTAAACTGTTCTCTGACTATTTACCTATATTATAAAATTTATACTAAAAAAAATAAATATGTTATCTGACAACAACAGATGCATCACATGTACAATAATTTATCAATCAACGTCAAAATTAGTTTTAAACAAAATAAGTATTATGGTTTTCTACAAGTAACACCCGTTATTGATAACATGAGCACTAGCCCGTCTTCAATATAATAACTATTATGGATATCTCTCGTGGTAATTATGTTATTTAGTTTAGGCAATACCCCGTTCTCAATATTCATTTTATTACGGGCATTATCCATCTTCAATATAATAACTGTTACGGGTATGTCTCGTGATAATTATGTTATCTAGTATAGACAATATCCATTCTTGTTAATATTTTCATCATGAGCTTCGCTCTTACTTTAAAAATACTATTTACCATCACACCTTAAAAGACTGCGGAAGCTTACTCGTGCGAGTTAAACATGTATCACATGCATTACCTGTGGTTAATAAGCATTTTTCTTGTGGTGAATATGATGATTTTTTCATTGAAGAAACCCCTTGACCTATACTTAATTCTACAGATAAATAATATATATTTTTTTATTCATATCAATCAATAAATAAATTTCTATCAATGGCTTTGAAGACTCACAATTGTCCAACAAAACTTTTCCAGACAAGACACCAAGAATTAACTTTGTTGAATTGAAAATGTTGCTCACAATTTGTCATCAGCAGATTATTATTGGAGCCACCCAAAAAAATTATGACAACACCCATTTACTTTCTACAACCCTATTAAAAAATAATTTTTCCACTTCCTATGCCTTTGAAATACTAATTGTAGATCCTTCATCATCGTTAAGCATATCATTTTTCAGGAAAATATATCATAAATAATGATAAATTATTTTCTTCCAACTATTAATAAATTTTTAATAAGAGAAATTTTACTCATTACATTTTTTATCCTGTAAGAGCATTGACTTGGTATGAGCAAGTTTGGCATACCTAGTTGGCAGATAGGATTCAATAAGCCAATGATATGATTAAAAGGGTTGAGAAAGTGACAGCAGGGTATAGCGACCAAGCCAGATGTGGATTCTTTACCAAAAACAGGAAAGATTTAAGCATCCGGACTGATGTATATTAATATATCATTAATTTCTTCATCTTGTAGGAGCAGAAACTTGGTATCAGCCACTTTGCAATGCATAGTTAGTTGGCAGACATGATCAATAATCTGATGATGTACATATATAAGAAAGGAGTAACTAGTCACAATGTGTAATAAAATGTTAGAAATAACACAAACTATAGTTTTCATCAATTTACTTGTCCTTCGTATTCCTCTTTCATTGATACCTATCTAGGATTTCTCTTTATGTACTGATGTAATTTTTCATTGTATCAAATTTGGAAATGAAAACAACTATTAATGCAGTGCAGCTAATCAGGATGGTAGTTGAGCTCTTGCAGAGTTATCAAAGCATGTCTTTTAATTTGCTGAACTCAATTATTATTATTATTTTTAAATATTTAGTTTTACAGGTATATATATATGTGTGCAAGAAAACTAAGAATTTTTCTGAAGTGCTTTTGTTGTAATGAATGCCAATACAATCTTACGAGTCATTGAAAGAATAATTGGTAACAATGGACCAATAAAATGGCAAATGAATGAAACAGTGACATATGTTTGTTGGATGCCAATTAACAGAAAATTAAATCATTTATTGATTCAAGAATCTGATAGTTGCTACAGCACTGTGGATACTACAATTGTTGTCAAATGCTTCCTAGTTCTGTATAATTCATCAAGTGTAATATCAATGTACCCATTTGTTGACCATTCAATTGGTTCTGAATTTATTGCATTCTTCATGTGCTAAGCTGATCCTCTTTTCTCCTCATTTCCTCTTTTAAGAAGCAATATGTGGTTTTGTTGTACGTAATGAGCAGCAATCTCTTGCTTTTCTATAGTATTGACAAGAATCTCAATGCACACTTTTCATTTGTGGAAAAAAGAGGTGTCATTACAATATTGACAATCAAGTCTACACTAATCGATCTACATAAAGAAAATAAACAAATGGATAGTATTGCTAACGGCTAAACTTTGAATAAAAAACAATGAAGGTCAATCAAGGCTCTACTTCGAAATCCCAAAAATCCGTGACATCTGCGGAAGGGATGTCAATCATGTCATCAGGATCAGGCAATGGTATGTCTTTCATCATATTCTCCCAGGAACAGTCATCACTATCGGCGTCGCATGGACTTGATGATACGACTGTTGACTGAGGCATACCATATTCATCGACCGAATTGCAATCTGCTTCTGCTTGTGTTGTTGTGATTGGCGGTTGAAGCATGTTGTGGTGAGCATCAACTGCATTCTCCGAGTCTCCGGTATCAGTGAGCTCGAAACATGAAGCAGTGGGCATCATGTCATCAGGATTCAGCGATGGTAAGTGTTTCATTATATTCTCCCAGAAACAATCACGACCATCAACGTCGCGTGGACTCGACGATATGACTGTTGATAGAGGCAAGCCATCTTCAGCATCAATCCAGTTGTTATCTGCTTCAGCTTGTGTTGATGTCATTGGGTGTTGAAGTATGTTGTGTTGGACATCAACCATACTGTATGACTCTCCCGCATAAGACTTGTCCAAAGTTTCAGGTTCAACGGTTGATGACAGCAGCAGGGGCACTTCAAGGGTAGATAACAACTCTTGAGGACTGAACATCAGATTTGCATCATCAGGTTCTGGTTCGGATGCTTGAACGATCGAGGCTCTGTGTGACAAGGTTTGAACAGGAATCGAAACCGTAAACCTGGAGTGTTTTGATGGCTCAAAATTGGCACATTCTTTCAACTTTCGCTTCTTCTCAGAAGCCCTAAAGTTCTTCTTGATCCGACAAAGAACAATGTCGACAGGTGCTGAATGGAATGCAAACTCGTGCATAATCCAAGCGCCATCGTGTGGGGAATGCCGATTCTCGTAACGGAACCGTTTCTTGAAGCCGACAACATTCTCCGCTTTGATTTTCTCTCCAGAATCTTCTCCCGCCCATGTTCCGGAGCCGACCCTTCTACAAATTCTGGAGCCATTAGCGGAAACTTTCTTGAGTGGAGTGAAGAAGTAAAGTGCCTCATCGTCTTTCAAATTGTCTCCTCCATGCAGTTGCCATATCTCCCAGGGCTCTAAAGTACCGTAAAGATCGAAATCTTTGACCAATGATTTTTCATGATCACTGAAGCGAGGTGTTTGTGTGAAAATCTTGTTGAAGAGATAGTAACCAACTAGTTGCTTATCACTGGGCAGAAATTTATGCCCAACTGGAATGGAAAACGCCATTGATGCTGCTGGCAAAATAGGTGATTTCGTAAACCGAGAGTTAAGAGAGGCGTGAGAGGTTCGCTCAACAAGAACCGAAAAAATATTTGTAAAGGGAGTGAGGTATATATATATATATAAGAGAAAAAAGTTTCCTAAAAAGTGATAGCTAATAGAGTTTGAAATGAACTAATATTTGAATAACAGAATATATGAATATATGCGTGTTAAAAAAGTAGAGTAATTACCCAAAATAACCCATGGAGAGGTGATTTAGTTTGCTAAAAACTGAGAGCAAATAGAGTTTTATTTCTTGTTTACAAAGTATAAATAGCTTCCATAATTGTTTCCTAGCATATGTACACTACAAACACTTGGTGGCGCCAACCAAAATAACGTCTACTTAGTGTTTTGTATTCAGTCACGCAGACGCTGGCTGAGTCTTTTTGTGTAAAACGGTGTCATTTCATTCCTGCAGTTACAGCAAATAGAGTTGATTTGTTATAGAAATTGGATTTGAACATAAACAATGACTGTTTCCAGCTTGTACACATGTTTACTACAAACACTAAAATGTATTGGCGCTAAAAGTAACGTCTACTCCTCTGTTTTGTAGCACCCAATAAAACCTCTCTTGCCGTGTTTGTTTTAAATAAACAACATTGAAGTCGATCTTAGGCTATCCTTTTTTTTATTGGACCACATGTCACTCACTTTTGTACAATTAAGTAAATGTGGTTGATTGGCTTGATTTTGACTACTACCATGGATACTGGATCCTACAGTTGTTGAAGTCGACTATGGAGTCTCCTCCAACTTTTCTCACATTGTAACTACATGAAAGTCATTCTCTGCTATTATGGAGTCTGAGTTGACCCACAGACAGAAGGTAATCATGCTTGAACTTATTGCTTGTTTGTACTTACAGATGTTATTGGAAAGTAGGATATGGTAAAGCCTGATGCCATGAATGTTTGTGCAAGACGCTTATGCTCGTATATCTTTTATTTATAATCAAGATATAGTTTATTATTGATGGATGTGGAAAATTCCAACGTTTTTTTTTTATGTTCTCGTGTTTAGATAAGATCTGGCACCAATCAATCAGTTATCAGGATTATTTATCAATAGAATTCATTCTTATAATAAAAATATATATATCTAGATATTTATTTTTGTAAAAGTGAATTTTCAACTGTTTGGTTGGTCACATTCTGATTTCGTAGTCACCACTCTGATAAATAACCATCACTTTTCTCTTCGTTGTGGTTCCCTGTGCATGCAGCTATTGTGTCAGGTGAGAAGGGCACAGCACAAGACAAAATCTAGACCCTTAAAGAAACTCGGTACCTCCATGCTTTATGTCTTCAAGCAAAGGGGTCTGGCAAGTTTAGTTTGGAAAATTTTCACAATGTCAAGTTTAGCTATAGTTCTTAATTCCAAATTAACTGCACATTTGGGTAAGACCAACCCATAACTTGAGCCTCATTTTTCTATCAACCATCTTTTTTTTTTTTTCTCAATTGTTTAAACTTTCTCTAAAATAGATATGTCTAAACTCATTTTTAAATCCTTAGATGTTTAAAATTGAGCCCCAACTGAACTTCCAATTTGGAAACCGGTGCAGCCATGGAAAGTGTTTTTTGCTGGCTAGCAGTACAAGAATTAACCCCCAGTATCCTATATCACACTTCACAGTTGTCAGCTATGACCCTTCATAGAATTTGTTGTAAACAAAAAGAATTAAAGGCAAAATGTTTAAATATTAATCTTCTCTACTTTTGACAAAAAATTGGACAAATGTTTTATGGTTTCCGTACTTTATAGAATGTCATTTGTTAATAAAATATAGACACGCAGGTATTGAACAATTCCTTTAAAAGCCATCTTTATGAATGTATGTGTGTATATATGTATGTATGCATGCATGTGTCGATACTATAAGTTTGACTGAATGAATGGTCTATTTTCAAATGTTGAGAGATATCAGTCTAATGAAATAAATCATGGTACAATGCAAAGTAAATGGACTTGTGTTTGGATCTGCATTACAAGTCTATCAACTAAAAATTTGGCCTTGCATCCTTGAAGGTGTGATGGTGGTTATATTATACTGTTAGGACCTTAATTATTAGCCATTTAGCCTATGCTTTTATGGACAAATTCCCTTTTTGTAAGTATTTAGAGTTAAACATACCATTTTGTAAGTATCTCCAATGCATGCTTTTATGGAAAAAGTGCACTTGGGTCTATGTAAAAGTGCCACTTGTAGTTATTAGGGTCTTTCTGTGTTGCTAGTGTTGTGTTAACCGTTATTATCAATGTAGTGTTTGCTACTTTTGGCTTTCGTTAGGAATTCATTGGAGTTTGATCAAGGTTAGTAAATATGTGGTACAGTGCGATACGGGCACCCTATTGTGGTACGATATAGTATGTTCAGTGCAGTTGGTATAAGCATATCAATTAAACATGGCTTAAAAAAACGAAAACGTTAATTTTTTAATATTTATTTTTTTAAAAAAATTATTTATTTACAATTTTTAAATTTTTTAATATTTATTTTGTATTAAATAAATATTTATTTTTATTTTATTTATTTTTAATATTTATTTTTATTTTACTTAAATTTTTTGATTTTTTAATGTTTACTTAATTGTATTAAATAAATAAAAATCTAATTTTAATTTTTTATAAGTGTAATACAATAAATTCACTAAAAATAATATTAAAATACTTTTATAGAAAATTTAATTATTAAAACTCAAAAAACGAAGCATTAAGTTACAAAGAAACAAAGTCTTTATCATCAATTTCCTCTTCTTCGTCTCGTATTACTTTTCCTCCTCTTTGATTACATTTCTCTCTTACCCATTTCCTCTTCTTCTTCTTCTCCTCCACTCCTCTGCTTTCTATTTCCCTCTGATCCCACATTAGAGAAGTCGATAGAAAGTTTTTGCCTATGAGAGAAGTCGTCGGAAAGCTTTTGTCTGTGAGCGAAGTCATCAGAAATCCATGCTAGAGTCGTTGGTGAGGAGAGACATTGACAGAGAGGGAGTCGATCAAGAGGTATAAGAGGGATTTTGTTTTTTGCTTTTATATCAACCTCTTTTTTTTCTTTTGTAATTACCCTATCCAACCGCATATGAGTCTATATTGCCAAATCAATCCAACATGGGCATATACAGTCATCTCGTACGCATTAGACGACCAAAAATAAGTTCGGCCTATATACGACCGTACCTTTATGTCTAAGGGTTGATACGTCTATATCACTATAAATACGATCTAATTGAGCGTTTCAGACCAAATTTACGAATACTGAGTTTCACATTGATTCCCATTTTAGTATTAGGTCTTTTAGAAAATCATCCTAAGGTTGATCATGTAGAATTGGTATTTGTGGTTTTGGGAGTCTATATATTATTTAAATAAGAGTGAAGTTTGTTATTTGCTCATGTAGTTTTGAATTATTGGTGTTAACTATGAAAACTATAGAATACCTTTTATGCAAATTTTAATTCCATAATTTTTTTTTTTTTTGCAGATTTGGTTGAATGCAAATTGATTGGTAGTGGAGAAGGAGCTGAAATTGAAATTGATTGCACTGATTCAATAGTAGTAGTTCATCATATGCTCCTTGGTCCAGATTATTGAAAAGTTATCGTGAACAAGATATTGGTGAGTAAGATTCCTTTAATTCACCCTACTAATGATGAATGAATTCTTAAAGATACTAGAGGCACCTAGAGACACTTACATTGTTTGGCCAACAGAGTATATTACATATTAAGACTTAGCATAGTTTTCTAAGTGATGACACACAATTATAATGTAGATAGTTTTTAGGGATAAATATTTCATATTAGGTTTTGGTATTATTATATATAAATATTTTAAAATTTCTATGATTATGAATTTTATCACGTGAAATATTAGATGAATGCTTTAAAAATTTTATGAGCTTTATATATGTTGTAAATTATTATTAAAGTATTACCTAATTATTTACCTGTATTAGAAAATTTATGCTCAAAAAATAATTATGTTACTTGACAATAGGTACAACACGCGTACAATAATTTATCAATCAAGGGCAAAATTAGTTTTAAACAAAATGAGTATTGTAGTTTTCTACAAGTAATACCCATGATTGATAACACAAACACCACTAGCCTTCAATATAATAACTATCACAAGTATCTATCGTGGGAATTCTTTTATTTAGTACAGGCAATATCAGTTCTCGATAATCATTTTATCTCAGGTATTAGCCGTCTTCAATATAATAGCTATTATAGGTATGTCACATGGTAATTAATTATATTATCTAGGATAGGCAATATCCTTTCTCGTCAATATTTTTATCACGAGCTTCGCTCGTACTCTAAGCACTATTTACCTTCACACCTTAAAAGATAACACAAGCTTGCCCATGCAAGTTAGACATTTATCATGAGCATTACCCGTGATTAATAAGCGGTTTTCTTGTAGTGAATATAATGAATTTTTTTTTTTTTTTCATTGAAGATGCCCTTGATTCTACAACTAAATTCTTAATTCTACAACTAAATAATAATTTTTTCTTATTTATATCAATCAATATATAATTCTCGATTAATGGCTTCGAAGACTCAGAATTGTCGAACAAAACTTTTCAAGACAGGACACCAAGAATTAACTTTGTTGAATTGAAAATGTTGCACACAATTTGTCATCAGCAAATTATTATTGGAGCCACCCAAAAAAATTATGACAACACCCATTTACTTTCTGCACCCATTTTAAAAAATTAAAATATAATTTTTCCACTGCTCATGCATTTGAAATGTTGAGGATATCTTTTAGGGATAATCCCAAAACACCGGTTTTAGATTGTGAAAATGTCTATTTTACCACTTTAGTTTCATTTTTATCCAAATTACCCCCTACCGTCAGTAAGTTAACAAAAATATTAGAAAAATTGTAAAAAGACAATTCTACCCTTGATAAAACATTTTTATTTAACAAATAAAATAATAATAACATATTATTTTAAATAAAATAGTTGATTAAAATAAAAAAGAAATCCATCTGGCCATTTTCATCTTCAACCTCCGATCTCCATCTTCATCATCATCAATCTTCATCACCAACCATTCAACACACCAGCCATAGACTCCATAAAACCACTTCCGCCAGCTGCAACCTCTTTCTTTTCTTCTTTCCCCTCTCTTTTTTCTCTCTCCCTATTTCTCACTGGATCTGGGTTTCAGTCACACTGGAAACCCAGAAAATTCTGGGTTTCCAGTATTTTCTGGGTTTCCAGTCAGTGTCACTGTGGAAACCCAGAAAAATTCTGGGTTTCCAGTCACTGAAAACCCAGAAAATTCTGGGTTTCCACAGTGACACTCTGGAAACCCAGAATTTTCTGGGTTTCCAGTCATTGGAACCCGCAAAAATTCTGGGTTTCCATTTTTTGGAAACCCAGTAATCATCAACCCAAATTTTTTTTACTAGCAATCAAAATCAACACAATTACCAACCAAAATCAAAATCATCAAAAATCAACAACCAAAATTAAGCAAAGTCAGCAACCAAAATCAACCAAGGAAAGCACAGCACCGCAACCAGCCAACACCAGCGAGGAGAAGCAAGGCGAGGGGATAACGAGAGGGAAAGAGTGCGTCTAAGTGATAGACCAGTGAGGGAGAATGAGAGGGAGTGAGTCGTCCGTGTGAAGAACCGGCGATGGCGAGGACAGACTTTGAAGAAGGACAACAACCCAGAGTCATCGGCGGTGTGGGCTGGTTATGAGAGGGAAGCGTGTCGACTCGACGATGGTTGAATGGGTGCGTCAGAGTCATCGACGGTGAAGATGGGTGACGGTCGCGATGAGATCAGTGGAAAAGAAGAAGAAGAAAAAATGAGAAATGAAGAAGAAGACATGGAGAGATGGTGTCATCGGCGGCGGCGATGAGGAGAAGAAGAAGATAAAGAAAAGAAAATGGTTTCCAGGTTTTTGTAAATAATATTTCAGATTTTCAGATTTTAATTTTTTAATTATAATATTATTTTATTAAATTTTTTTAGGGATTTATTTTAATAAAATTTTAGTATGATATTATTATTAATTTTAAAAAGTTTATCTGTTTTTAATTTTAATACTATATTTTTATTAATTCATTTTAATCAATTTTAATTATTTTTTTGTATTTCCCTTTTTACCCTTAAAATCAACCGATCAACATAGTCAACTTAACGGAATTTATGACCGTCAGGGGTATTATCGTCTTTTTACGTGTCTTTAGGGGGTATTTTGAACGTTTTTATTAACGTTAGGAGGTATTTTGGATAAAAATGAAACTAGAGGTGGTAAAATCGATATTTTTGTAAACTAGGACAGGGTTTTTGGGATTATCTCTATCTTTTATCATCGTTAAGCATATCATATTTTAGGAAAAGATACCATAAATAATGATAAATTCTTTTCTTCCGACCATAAATAAATTTTTTAATAAGATAAATTTTTTCCATCATTGATATGCAATACAAGTAAATTCAAATATATATTGATAATACAATCATGAAATTTGAAACACAAGTATTTGCGAAAAACTAAGGATGAATTTTTCAACTAAATTGATAAGCCAAGAAATCTAACTATAAACTAACTGAGAGCCTTTCTAAGGAAAAATTTTTTGAATTAAATATTTTACAAGAATTTTAATTAATAATATGTATGCACTATGTATAGCCTAACACATTTTCTCTAACCTTGGATTACTAATGAACAAATTTTACTTGTAATAAATGAATAAGAAAAAGATATTGACCAAGTTGATTGATTTAGGATTGTTTAATTACATTCCAAATTTTCTTTTAGAAGTAAATTATATTTAAAACCTAGTAAAATATGTTTAGTAAGATAAAACAATCTAACTAAAGTAATTATTAATATTTAGGGATAGATTTGGGATTTGAGAGAGTGAAAAGCATTAATAAAACATTTTTGAAGTTTATAAAATGAGTGTAAAAAGTAAATAAGTGTAGGAAGAACAATCCAAGGCGGCAATAGAGCTATCCTTATTATTCATTTGAAACTTTGAGGGAAACACATAACTGTGAAACTATGACAAGACAGAGTACAACAAGAACAAGATTTTTGCATCAGGAATTCCATTCAAAACAAGTCTCTCCTCTACCTACATGATCGAGCACACATGGACCAGTTGTTTTGATGCTCCACACACATTCTATGCCACATAACGCCTCATCCCTCCTTTGAATGTAAATATCGAACCAATGGAAAGCTTCTTTCCATGCAAAACTACAGAAGAATAGAGTAGTTCCAAAAGGGTTTGGTCGAAATCGAAATTGAAAATCCTGTCGAAACTGGAGTAAATGTTTTCCAAGATCGTCATCTTTTGATTTACAATGGAGGGTGAGATCTAACCCGCCTTCTAAATCATTTACCACCTTGACTAGTGTTTGTGGTGTTGAAGGAGCACTGTGGCATACACTGAAATTGTATACCACGGCAAGAATGAGAAGTGAGATTGTTATTAGTTTGGTCAAAAGACTCATGCTTGATGGTTTCTAGTACTGCAATGGAATATAGGTATTGTGTTGTTATTTTATATATGATATTTAGGCTCACCATATATAGTATATGTTTAATTACATGTTATCTTAAAAAGTTCTGTCATAAATATGACTCTTACTTGTCTTTCCATTTTTACTTTATTATCAACTAGTCATTTTTTTAAAATTACAAGTAAAAGTTAAGGTGAGGACAGAATCCAAATCTTAAATAGATTTATTTGGATATTGACATTTAATGTTATTTAGATGTACTAAATGTTGTTTCTATTTTTTGTTAAAAGACTGAAAACTAAATATAAGGGGGTGTATTCAATCTATAATATATTGGAATTTAAAATATTTTAAAAATTTAAGTATATTTAATCCAAATTTTGAGTTCATTGAAATCTAAATGTATTCAAATCTTGATTGAATACATCAAAACTTTTTAAATGTTTTAAATTTTAATGAATTCTAGATTGAATGCACCCCTTTAAATTTTATAATTATTTAAGAAATCCAATAAAATCTTTGAAAGAATTGTAAGATTTGTTATAATTTTTTTTTTAATAAAAATCATTTTAAAATTCATTCAAATCTATCACTTAAATAAAATCTATAAAGTCAATGATTTTTCGAATACACCTAAAAATTTCTTTGGATTCTATGTAAATCTAAAGGGGGTGTATTCATTCTAAAGTTTTTTGGTATTTGATAGATTTGTCTAATACATCTAGATTTCTTTGAATTCTATATAAATTTAAAGAGAGTATTCAGTCTAGAGTTTTTTTAAATTTAATAGATTTTCTTTTCATGATAGATTTTGGTGGAATCACAGATTTTATAGACTCCATATTGATTTTATTAGAATTATTTATGACATACAATGCAATCTTAAGAAGAACAATAAGTTTTGTTGTAACAATTTTTTTTTTTTTTTTTTTTTTATATAAATATCACTTTAAAATCTATCCAAACCTATCATCTAAATGAAATATGTGAAGTAGTGTAGAAGTATGACTTTAAATAAAACTACTCACACTATATGATTTAGGATAAATGTAAGACTTGAACCATTAATTTATTAGGATCAAGAAAAGTGTTTAACCACTCTCATTGAGAAGTAGTGTACAAAAAATTGAATAAATATTTTATTTCACTATCATAAATTATATATGTATCGCATTTCATACAACAATGCACATTGATTATCATGTATTCTTAATTTTAGAGTTGAACATCTACCATTTAAAATAGCCTAATGAGTGATTTTTCATACCAAAACCCTAAACAAAATATTTTAAGTACAACAAAATAATTTGAAGATAGTTGAAAATTTATCAAGATAGTTGAAAAATTATCTCGTTGGATTTTGTTAATATTGTTTATGAGGTTTGGTTATTTTTTTCTTGTTCCTTTAACATCATTTTCATATGCATTTGAAGAGTTAGAAACATCATGAAAGTAAGAAAAAAAGGGACAAATTACACAAAATCCCCTAAGGTTTGACGAAATGATATAAATATGACGATATTTGGATAACTCGCACTAACTTTTCTTGAAGTTCCAAAAACTCAGCACAAACCTCCTATGCTGTTAGTCAACTATTAATCAACCTCCATTAAGTCAAAATTATCAAAGATAAAATGGTTAATACATAGCTTATAAATATTTTTAATTTAATATTTAATTTTTTAATTTAATTAAAAAAAAAAAAATTAAAGTGGAAAAAAAAATTAATCATCAGCAAACTTGTGCATCTTCTTTCACATTATCCATCACCCAGTTCATCAACAATCTGTAATCATAATCCATACTGCATCATCAACCAATATTATTCAGATGACAGTGTTATCAACAATCATCAATCTACATCATCAGCATCATTAACATCATCTCCCTATTCTAGAATTTTCTGGGTTTCCAGTCATCAATAAACATAATCTCCACAATTTGACTTTAAATTTAAAATGTATTAATTTTTTTTCACTTTATTAATTTTTTTCAGTTTAATGATTTTAATTAAATAAAAAAAATATTATATTAAATTTAAATTTGTAAAAAATAGAATGTTAACTTTAAAATTGATTTGAAGGGTATTTTAGTCTTTTTGTATATTTGACCATTGATCATGAGAATTTAACCATAGTTGACTAACAGTAAGAGAGGTTTATACTGAGTTTTTAAAATTTTAGGGGAGATAAGTGCGAGTTACCCTATATCGTTATATCAATGTAATTTTGCCAAACCTCAAGGAAGGTTTGTGCAATTTTTCCCAAAAAAAAAAGTGTAAACTCATCTAAAACTCCCTCTGTTTTTTTTTTTTTTTTTTTGTCACATTACAAATTGGCTGTGCTTCATTGTCATTAGTGAATTTTTCAAGTTGAGGATAATATTGTGGAATGCTCTTCAGGTAAATAATAGACAGGTGGGAATAAAAGTCTGAAAGAGAAAGAAACAAATAGATTAGGACAGGATACCATATTTCAGTAACCAGTGAGTGGAAACTGGATATGTTGAGGAGCCATCCTTGTTTATCATTTAGTACTGATCCGTCAGGAGGGGGTTGGCCTCTATTGGCTTTGAAATGAATCCATCAAATGGATCAATAATGCCTAAAAATCACTGTCCCCAACTCACTGCAACAAGTCATGTGCTACATGCCTTCTCAAAGTAAGATATGCACTTTTGATTGGCCCATTTATTGTGCTTACACAATCACCATTTCTACATGTGCGTCTTGGGGAGAGAAACTTAGTGAAAGTGATGTTTGGAACAACACGATATATATGATGTCAAAAGAGTAAATTTATTTTTGCAGAATTATCACGTAGTAGTGCACTACTCAAGTAACATTTTATCAAGATTGTAACTTCTATTGGATGTACCTACATCTTGGTAAACTTATAATTAGTTTCATGAGGACTTTCTTGAATCTTATTAAGAATATAAAAGGCGTCAAAGTATAGATTTCAATATTATGGCTGATGGGTATGTCTCATGCTGTACCAACATCAGAAAATGCCTGTTGCCAAAATAAATAAACACAACAAATGGACACTACGCGTGTCTGATTACATAATGTACATAAATAATAAACTGGAGTTGTGGCATGAATTGGTCCAAAATTCACCTAATCATGACAAGGGCTATTGCAAAGAAGATGACCAAATATGACAACTGAACTTCCATTTAATGTTCCAGCCAATGCTCATTAGTCATTCCACCTCCCAACCAACCATCTCTCCCAACTCAAAACTACATAAACTAAATAAAATAAAATTTTGAGAGAGAGGCAGAGGGAGCCCAGGAATTTAGCAATTGCAGCAAATGTTTTTTTTTGGCTTTTATATACAGATAACATGAACCCTAAAGTTCCTAGCCATTATTGATTAGCTTTGAGTAAGCTAGAAAATTGTATCCTTTTGCTCCTAGATTCATACTCGAAATTTTTTTTTTTTACAAAATTAAAACATATATACATTATATACATGTATCAGTATCTCCTAAATTTTAAAGTTAAAACGAATCAATCAAATTTAACCATTGTGTTTGAAATAAATAAGAAAGAGAATTTGTTTAAAGAGAAATAATGTAATAAATACATTTATTCTAATTTTTAAAATTATGAGTTTTGAATAGTAGAATAGTAGAAATATTATATATATATATATTTATGTATGGTCCCATATAAAAGTTTATTAGGGACCATTCTTTTTATTAAACAGACTAATTAAAACGACCCTTTGATATGAAATTGTATCTTTAAGTGGAAAACTTCTCAATCTTGAATGGTGTTTGTGACGCAACACACTTTATTCATCAGAAGTGACTGCTTTGTCTTCAACATATTGTGTCGGTGTCAACAGTTTATGCGACAGTTTAAACAAGTTGTCAAAACCAATTATGATTAAATATTACACTAAATTTTTGGATTAATATCCAAGCAACAAGTATTTGACTCTGAGCTTGTTTCAAAAAATATATATATATTTGACTCTGAGAAAAATTTCTGACGTACAAAATCACTATAAACGGTTTTTAATTTAAAAGGAAAAAAAAATAAAAAAGTAAAATCTGTCTCTTAGGTTCAGTCTTATTTTTGTTTTATGCACATTTATTTATTATTATTATTTTAAAGCGTTTTATGCACACTGTGCTGGTGTTATCTCTCCCAATCAATTTGATTTTCTGACTGGTAGACAAAGTGAAGATTTTATTACAGGGGCTTCAAAAAATTTTAATGTCTTTTATAATACCAGTAGAGGGTAACGTGACTTTGAAAATTGATATTTAAAAGGCTTTTGATTCAATTAGTCAATCTTTCATATTGGAGGTGTTATTGTGCTTTGGATTTTCTTTCATTTTTATTAATTGCGTTTTATGTATTTTTGGGTCAGTAAGGATTTCGGTTCTTATTGATAATTCTCCGAAAGATTATTTTTCATCTTCTCATAGAGTCAGACTAGAAGATCCCCTTTCTTCTCTTCAATCCCCTTTCTTCTCTTCTTTTTTATCTTGTTGAGGATTTCTTGAACATAAATATATATTTATAAATATATCACATTTAGGGATAATTTATGTTTTCTACTTAAGACTTAATAATACTAAATTATATTTACTAAGTTGTTTTCGTTTGTTTTTCTAAGTGGTTAAATCATTTAAAATCATCAAAAAACAATTGAAAAAATTAAGTAAAAATTTTTAATTTTTCACTTAATTATAAATCAATTAATGACATTTAAAATTTTTATTCCAAATCTTACCTCCCCAAAATAACATAATTTCAAATTTATCTTAATTTTATATTACTCAATTTTTCTTTTTTCTTTGATACTTATACAAAATATATTTTTGAAAAATAAACTCAAATACATCTTATCCCAAATTATCTTGAAATTAAACTAATATATTTTAATTTACAATTTAAACCTTCATTTTTTTAGTTGTTTTCTTAAATATATTAATATATTAAATATATAAATACAGTTAATATCACTATATTTTTTAGTCATATTTTAATTATAAATAAAAAAATTGTTAATATGTACATAAAAAAATGTTTTAGAACTTATTAAATTCTTTATTTTCAGATGTTTGTATTAAATTAGTTAAAATTACATAATGATAAATAGTAAAAAAAGTATAAATATAAATTTACTAGTTTTTAAACAATTTTAAATTTAAAAAATAAACAAGTTTACAACATATTCTGAGATAGTGAAAAAAAAAATGTTTTCAAATTTTAAGTTTCAGTCATTATTCTGTTTTCAATATTTAGCAATACTATTCAGTTTTCAGATAAAAAAAATAAAAAATCTCTTAGTTTCTTCTAATCTAGTTCTCGGTATATCTAGTCCAAAGGGTGTGTAACCTCCTCCTCATTTTTCATATGCTGATGATATCCTCTTGTTTTGTCATGCTTTAATTTCAAATATTAAGGTTATTATAAAGGCTTTCAAGGTTTATGGGGATTTGTTTCATAATCATGTTAATTGACAAAAATTTTATATTTGTTTTGGAGATGATGTTAGACCATCCACCTTAGATGGTATTCTATCATTTAGTGCTATGAAAAGAAGAGGTTCTTCTATTACATATTTTGGTATTCCTATTTTTCGTGGTACCCCTCGTAGACAATGGTTTTTGTCTATAGCTGATGGAATTCGTCTGAAGCTTCAATCATAAGCGAGTTCGACTCTGTTCATGGCAGGTAGGCTATGTCTCATTCAGTCAGTGGTTTCCGATTCATTCCATCATTCTTTCTAAACGTATCGTTGGCATTTGTCTATTCTGCAATCTCACTTATTTGATTAGGAGTTTTCATTAGACGGGCTCTATTGATAAGAGAAAACTAATTTAGGTTTTCTAGATTGTAACTATCGATCAAAACTTGATGGAGGGTTTAGGTTTGCGAAATCTACGTGTTCTTAATAAAACTCTTCTTAAAAAATTTACTTGGAGTTTTATGAATGAGAATTCAATGATTTTTAAGTTTCTTCTTGCTAGATGCATCTCTTCTGTGCTTCTTCTCAAGATGAGGTACATTTCCTCCTTTATTTGGTCTAGTATGAAACATCATTATCTATCTTTAGTGATAGAGTCCAAATGGTTGGTGAGTTATCATATAAAGGTCTGTCTTTGGTTTGATAATTAGATAGGTGGGTCTTTTATAGATAGGACTTCTAAATATTAGCATTGGAGAATTTACAATAATGATAGTTGACGTTTTCCTTCCTCAGTCTATATCACTCATTAGGATCTAGTTGAGGATATAGAGTAGATAGTTATTAGTACTTCTTCTGATTCTATAGTATAAACTCTTTTTATGGATGAGAGAGAGACTACTGCTGCGGTTTATACTTTTTTTATTATGCCTCATCATCACCTTCATTGGGTAAGACATATTTAAGTTGCTTTTATTCCTCCCTCAAGATCTATACCAGTTTGGAGAGTCATGCATAATATATTGTTTACTGATCTATCTTTATGGCATCATAGTTTAATGTTTCCTTCCTACTGTAATTTATGTTAGTCTATTGAGGAGAGTTTAGAGCATTTGTTTCTACTCTGTCCTTTTGCGATAGATCTTTAGCATTTTTTGTCGTCCGCGTTTGGTAATTCTATTTCCCTCTTTGAGTCTATTATTGATTTGCGACAAACTACTATATCCATTAAATTTTGCTCCTAACTTTAGAATTTATGGAAGCTGAATATAATTGTAATTTTTTAAATTATTTAGCTTCAACATAATAAGACTACTTTCGAAGAGAAGCGTCATTCTTTTCATGAGACTCTTTCTTTTATTTGGCGCACTATTCGAGAGACATATTCACTTAGTTCTAGGGTTATGTAGAATTCAATAGACGATCTTTTGACTTTGCGTAAGCTCCATGTTCTAGCTTGTCTTTCTAAGGCTCCACATATTACAAAGGTTGTTTGGATTCATCTTCCTCTGGTTGACTATTAATACTAAAAATTTTGCTTTTGGGGCCTCGAGTTTGGTTGGTTGTGCTGGAGTTTTTTGAATTACCGTGGGTTTTTCAAGGTGCTTTCGTTATCTCTTTAGGGATAGGTTATGCTTTAAAGGAAGAGTTGGTAGTTGTCATTCATGATATTCAATGTGCTTGGAACTATCATTGGACGAATTTTTGGTTGTAGAGTGATTTGACTTATGTGATTTTGCTTTTTTTTTTGCTTGTTCTTCTAATGCTTCTTGGCTTTGGTGATCAGTTTGGGTATGTATCTTTTTTATTTGCAAAATATAGATTTCATGTTGACTCATATTTATCGTGAGAAAAATTCAATTACGGATGCTCTAGCTTCTCACTCTCATTCTTTTGTTTGTTCCACATAGTGATGGACGGCTCCGACTTTTTTTTTATCTTTTTCTTTTTGATAAGTTACTTGACAAGTGTCGTTATTAGTTTAATTAGTTTTAGCTATGGGAGGTAAACGCTCTTTTTTCCTTATCGGGTTTTTCCTATTAAGTTTTGCTCGTGAAGTTTTTAATGAAGTCTTCTATAAGATTTGATTTGCAATGATTTGATTTCGACTAAATCATCTATTATCTTTTCCTTCCTATGGTCTAGCTTTTATCTGTTAGATATTGCGCTTTGTTTTGTTTTGGCTTTATGTTTTTTTTTTTTTTTTTTTTTTGTATAAGGTTATTGGTCAAAGCCAACTTATTATTGAAAAAGAAAAATAGTAAAAATACAAAAAAGGTAGAAAGCCAAAATAAAAATGCGAACCATCTTATGAAGAATAGAAACCGACCATGGAAAGAGCAAGATAGCAAAGATTTAACCGAAATTAAATATTTGCAAATCGATCCCTATAGTTTGTCTCATTAAAAACCTGATTGAAAAAATGTAAAGGAAAAAGCTTATCAGGAAAAAAGAGAGTCTACCCTCCAAAGTCAAAACTAACAAAACCAATATTGATAATTGTCACGTAGATTATTAGAAAGAAGAGGACCCAAAAAGACCGAAGCTGTCTACCACCAAGTGGAACAAACTTAATAAATTGTTGGCTTTCTGCCTTGGCTTTCTTTGCATTTTTCTTTTCTCTTTTTAATAAATTATTAACTTTCATCAATAACCTTATATAAAAAAAAATATGGTTAATTAATTAGAAAATAGTGTGGTTAGGCCTCAATCTGCACCTTTTTACATGTAAATGGAGCCGCACAAATGCTTTAACAGGCTTACCACTTAGGGGTGACAATTTGGAATCCGACACGACGGGTCGACACGAACCGATACGATAATTACGGGTTAGAGTTGAGCGTAAACAAGTTGGATAAATTAACGGGTCAATCCATCTAACCCGTTAACTAATCGTGTCGGGTTAATCGTGTCACAGGTTGACCCGTTAAATTAGGGTAAAAATGTAATTTGTTATGTAGAGGGGCATTCATGTAATTTGAATTAGAGGTATATATACTATTCAATCTTCAAATTCCAAACCCTACCCATTTGTTATAGCCGCCGCACCCCTCCACTCCACCAGTCCACTATCCTCTCCACAATCGTCGCGACTCTTTTCGTCCAGCATCTCATTCAGTCGTCGCCATGTCTATCTCCTTCAATCGCCGTCACGCGTCTCCTTTGGTCACCGCGCTTCATCTCCTTTGTCACCCATTGTCTCCTTCGATGGCCGCCAGGCATCTCCTTCTGTCGTTACTGCATCTTCATCCGTCGATCGTCTCTTTCGGGTCGTCGCCAAGTCGATCTCCTTCAGTAGTTGCGCCGCAACTCATCCGCACGTCGATCTCCTTCAGGTTGCTGTCATCTAACTCCTTTGGTCGCGACGTCGTATCCCATTTGTCACCCATCGTCTCCTTCATCACCCAACCTCGTCGATTTGCTTCGTCACCCAGCCATGCCGCACCCCACACCATTTCTTCATCTCAGACGCGATTCATCAGCTTCTGGTATGTAATCATGTAGATTTGTTTTAGTTTTGATTTTTGATTTTTGATATTGAAACTATTTAATGGAGGTGTATGAAATGCAATACTGTGATTGTGTTAGTAAATAAATGTTTCTCCTTGGAGAATACAAACATTATAAGAGACTCCTGCATATTGATGTTCGCATTGGTATGCAGTTAAAAACTCCATCGAGACTCCTGCATATTGATGTAAATGAGAATGTAAGAGAGAAATTTATTCTGTAATATTTCAATATGTAATTATAATTTATTCTGTAATTCTCAAAATGCAGAAAATTTTTGATATTGAAACTGTATTTTCTAACAATAGATCAATAATAATAAATGTTAAAGATTTTTTTTTTTTTTTTTTTTATATTGAAACTGTTACTGTTGATGTAAGTTTTTTATTACATCTATATTATAATTTAAATCTATTAACTATTGTCAAACGGGTCATTAATCGTGTCAGCTAAACGGGTCATTAAACGTGTAAGTTAAATGGATTGATAACATGTCGGTTAAACGGATCATTAACGGGTTGATAAACAACTCGTAAATAAACAGGTTAATCGAGTCATTTTCATGTCGACCCGTTACGAATCGTGTCGTGTTCATGTTGGAGGAGTTCAACCCGTTTACTTATCTTGTCGTGTTTGGGTTGTGTCAAAAATTATCATGTCGTGTCCAACCCGACCCGTCAACCCGAATTGCCACTCCTACTACCACTACTACAACTTCTTGTTTAATGTTGTCTATGATACAATTACTTAAATATTATCAAACTGAATAACGGTTTTAACTTATAAACTCATATTAGCATAATTACATATATTGTCATTTATATGTTCGTTTTTAAAATTGTATTAGCGATTGATAATTTAATTTCATACATGTAATTCTTTTAAAAAAAAATCACACATTTAATATAACATAATAAAATCTTATTGGACAAATTGACGAGATGAAATTGGCTCGACAGTAAATCAATCACAGCTATGTTATTGAGGATGTGAATTCAAATCTTTTTTCTCTTATCCAAACTTTATATTAATTATAATAGTTCAATGAAATGTTATTAATAAAGACAATCATTCCACTCCTAAACTTGCGAATGTCCACCTTTAATGGGTGGATATGGGTTTGGCTAAATGGTTTGTGGATGGGTGTGAATGGAAATTTTTCAATCCGATATGGATTCAGGTTGGATGTTGGGGCAAAAATTGCACTCCCACCTAGATCCGTGAATCCACAAGATAAATAAATAAATTAATATAAATATATGTATAAAACAAAAAGATAAGCATGGGCATTGCATCGTTCGAACAAAAATAGTTCAAAACTAAAACAACCAAAAGAATAATCTCCGACTATTGTTTTGACACCAATGTTGGTGATCATAATATAAATAGGGTCCTCGCATCGGAAATGGATTTTTGAGATTGTTACATTTGGTTAGAAAGTAATTGCCAAAACTACACTCAACTGATTATGCAAGAACTATAAACTAGAATATAGGAAAAGACCGGCAAATACAAATGTATTTCACTGAATTTGAATGTGTTTTATCTATTTATTATCCAATTGATTTCAAATCACAATTATACCAATGATAGTAAAGTTATTATTATTATTATTTTACAAAAACATTTGAAAACAAAGATTTTATATTTATACATTTTTAACTATTAATTGTTATGTTCTAATGTATTGAGGTCTCATTTAGTATTGTTTTTTAAATTTTAAAATTAGATTATTTAATAGTTTTAATATGAAAAACGTGTTTAATAAAATTTTAAAAAAATATTTGATAATTTAAATTAATTTAAGAGCAATTTTAAAAAGCATTTACGATATTGTTTTTGTAAAATGATTTTAAAATAATTTACTGTAAAATTTTTTAATATGACCAAATTATCCTATTTAATTTAGTATAAAGACACTTTATTCAGTCATAACCGCATATTGGTGCTTTCAATGACCGTTGTTTCTTTGTTATAGTTTATTATTTATTTTGTTTTTTTATTTATATTTTCAAGTTTTATCTGTTCTGACATATCAACCTGCCTAACAACAATTATGTTTGAAGCTATATTAATACCCCACTTGCCTCCAAACAACTAAATACAAAAAGGTTGAATAATTTTATTTAATGTACGTTTGCACAGTTTATCTACTGACTCAAAAAAATTTTTTAGTCCTCAAAACTTCTTTTGATTTTTTTTTTTTCCGCATGGTATCATTGTTATTCCAGTAAAACTTTTAAGTAATTGAAAAAAAATTAAAATATATCTACTTAGAGAAACTCAAATTTTGAGTTTTTTCAAACAAATCTTTTTGAGTTTTTTTTTTCTTAAAAAAAAAAGAAAAAGAAAATTAAATGTCTAATACAACCCTACTATATTTCGTTAATATCACTATACTCTTAAAACCATAATATATATATTTAAACATATAAATACTTCAACCTTCACTTTTATATACACTTTCTTTAACACATAAACACTAGCAAAATCTTGGAGAATTCGTCTTTCATATACACTTTCTATATATGAGGCTAGGTTATATATTATAACTTAAAATTATGATTCAACATCTATCCATTCATTTATTGTCAATATGATGGTTAAGATAATTGTTGAGGTGACATCCCGTTTTAACTCTTAGAGTAAATGAAAATGAGTGGTTGGATGTTGAAATTAAAATTTTAAGTCATAAATATAAGTTGGTTTAACTTTATATATATATATATATAATTAGGTCTATATAAGTCATGGTCTAAGACACTTATACCGGTATGAATGAAATTGTGGAGAGTTACCAAAAAAAAAAAAAATTGAAGATATAACACTAGTTCAATCTGTAAAATGAATGCAAATCTGAAACGGGGTTCCTCTATGGAATAATCCTTGTGATAACATAAATGAATTTTGCAAAGATAATTTTAACAATAGTAAGTTGATTCACGTCAAAAGGACTCATTTAATTCTATTTGAAATTGACAAATTGTATTGCAAACAACTTTGATCATATAGTAGATGTTGAACATGGGTTATTTCTCAAATTTGAAATTAAAAAAATAATGTTAAGTATTAAATTTTTTATTTGTAACATATCCTAATTGTATTTGCATAAAGAGATGTCAATTCTATTTATATTGACATAAAGGTGGTGAAAGGATATCTTAAATTAGGGTGATATAATTTTTACCTTAACTTGGATAGAAAAGGGGAGAAATAAATAATAGTAGTATTACCCATTAAAAAAAGGAAAACTTCAATTTGGTCTCTAAGTTTGATATTATCTCTACTTTTCAAACATATCTGCTCAAATGCCTTTTGTGGTCCCTAAATTATTAGAAAACCCTTTATTTTTAATTCATATCGTTAGTCAATTATTAATCAAACTTAATGTTGTAGGGGTAATTTCATCTTTAGACATCTATATGCCACGTATTAGAACAAAAAGATTAAGAAATTAGAAATACACAATTATAAAATGTAATCATGATAATAAATAAATATTGAAAAATATAAAAAAAAATGACAAAAAATTATAGGTTATTATTAAAAAATTAATTAAAATTATTCAAACACATTAAAACATCTGAAAATTAAAATAAAAAATATAAAAAATTAAAAATGAATTAATAAAAAAAAAAAACACAAATTGGAGCGGAAGAAGAAAAACAAAAAAATAAATTGGAGCAACAGATATGCCCCATCAACCATAGAGATTGATGGACAATCGCTGATGGTGCATCAAGCTCCATCCCTGATTAGTGGATGAAGCAATTGCTCCATCGCTGATAAAAGCCCAGGCTTCGATTTGGATCAAAAGCTCCGAGTTGATGCTTCAAGTTTCATTGACTCCTTCTGCTCATTTCAAGCTTCTCTTCACAATACAATTTGTTAGCGGATCAATCAGCGACAACTGCCTCGAGCCACTAGCATTGAACACAACCACAATATCGTTGTCGCAGGCCTAATCGTAAATGTCATTAAGGAGTGTCTTTATTTTGACGAATAGTCTCTCTCTGGTGATCGGTTTAGATTCACGACGTGTGGGTTCGAAGACCTTGTAACCAGATGAAAGATCATTTTTTCAAAAAAGAAAAAAAGAAAGAAGAAAAGAAATGAAGGAAAAAGCTTTTCTTTATTGATTTTGATTGATGTGCTGTTTGACATTGGGTTAATTGAAGATGAAGATTGACGAAGACCCAGATGTTGAAAATGAGAAAAAGAAGTTCAAGATGAATTATTTTCAGATTTTTCTAAAAAAATATTATTTACGTGACTAAGACGAGATGTTGAAAATGAGAAAAAGAAGTCGATGATGAATTATTTTCAGATTTTTCTAAAAAAATATTATTTATTTTTGTAGCAATTAAATAGTTCAACCAAGATGTCAATTCTATTTACGTTGACATAAAGATGGTGAAATGATATCATAAATTTCACATTAACTAGGATAAAAAAGTGGAGAAATAAATTAGAGAGACTAGGAACCCATTAAAAAATGTAGTAGCATGAGAAATGAATAAGTCGTTCAGATTATACGTTATTCATAAATTTATTGATTATGAATTACTAAGATGGAAATTTATTCACCCCTTTAATCTATAACATATAATCTACGAACAGCCCATCAATCTTAAGTGCAAAGCACAACTATTCATCTTATAGACTTCTAAATTAAACAACAATTATAGATTAAATACTAGACTAGATCTTTACCAACCACAAAGAATAATCTATTCGCATCGCTTTCAATGAATACAATGTCTTTGCTTTTGTGGTATGTTACCTCATTCAATTGTGTCGGCTGGGTGTCATGCCGCATTCTAATTGAACAATTCTAACATCTTAATCAAATATTTAATGAAGTCATGATTTTGGGTTTTTCTTTAATCTTTTCTATGTCAAATATAAAATTAAAACAAAATAGTTTGGAAATGCTTAAATTATAGTTGAGTTTATTTTGAGATAAAAAATAGATGTACACCACTATTTTTTTCCTTTTTTTTTTGGGTACAACATTATTGGTTGAAGGGTGGTGGTGGTGGTGAGAAGAATTCAAGTCAAATCTTATGTATGCATACCAATAAAAATGGGTTATTTCTCACGTTTCAAGTAATGGGAATTGATAATTGGACAGCACTATTCATGCTTGTTCTTGGTAAGTTCCCCCTAGTACAAACATGTATGGTAAATTACTAAATTATCATATGTAATTATATTCCTTATATCTTGATTGTGAGACCTAGATAATATATGTATTGTTTCATTTTAATAAATCCTAGTAGACCTCTAATATAATTAGTGTAAGAGGGGTGTATATAAAATAAAATTTATTGGAATTTATAACATTTTAAAAGTTTAGATGTATTCAATTTAGATTTAAATGATTTACATTGAAATATGGATGTATTCAATTTAGATTTGTATGAAACCCATCAAAATATAATTATATTCAATTCAAATTTGTATTGAATTTAATGAAATCAAAGTGCATTAAAAGAGTCATTCACTTTCCATATTTCATTTAAGTAATAGATTTAAATAGATTTTAAAATGATTTTGGTGATAAAAAAATTTATAAAAAATTCTACTATTCTCTTAAAAATTTCATTGGATATTTTCAAAAATTCTAATAAAATCAATATGGAGTTTATAGAATTTGTAAATTCCATTAAAATTTATCATTTAAAAAAATTTCATCAAAGTCTAATAAACTTTAAATTGAATATAAGATAGAAAAACTTTAGGTACTTTTTTTTTTTAATATTTTTAAACTATTGTTAGTTGAGAGATAATTTGCTATTATACTCATACTTTTAAGTTACTGTAATTATGCAAGCTAGTTTGTAAAGACTAAAGAGTATATCAACGATTTTCCAAAAACTTTAATTTCTATAGAAATGAATAGAAACTGAGACAAATATAATTACAAGTCTTGTAAATAGCATGATATACTTATATGAAATACAAATAATCAAACATAAAAAATGATAAAGTTATTATTAATTTTTTTTTTAAAAAAAAAGGAAACTTAAAAATAAAGTTATCTTCACAATTTGTAAACTTATAATAAGTTTTTTAAAGTTTATATCCAATATGACGTTGAATATTAAAAATACAAGAATTCAACATAAATTAATTTGTATTTTAGATTTTAAAATGGAGCTTTTGCTTGAGAATCAAATTGTTATCTTCCAATTGATTATGCGGATATAATATAGTCTTTCTTTATTATTATTATTATTAAATATCATCTATACTCTCTACCACGTCACATTCAAATATTCAATAGAGATAATTCTAAGTATCTCTTGTAGTTTGATATAATAGTAAAAAAATACCCTTTGACTTTAGAGATCGTTAAGATCACCCTTAGTAAGTTATGAAATAGATAAAGTAAATCTGTAGTTTATAAAAATAGCTAAAAAAAATCTGCTGTGAACTTGGACATTAAAAATCAAAGTTTGATTGTTAATATGAAAATGTAAAACTGTCAAAACAAAATAAAAGATATAATAATATTAATTAATTAAAAACAGATTTTTTTTTTTTAAAAAAAAAAACATTATCTTCACCGCTCATCATTGTGATGGATAGTGGAGATAAAAACAAAAAATAATAATAATAAAATGAAAAAAATTATTAAATAACAATTAAAGAATTTAAAAAAAAAAAATTAAGATAGATCATTTTCATCGTCCATCACAATAAATGGATAGTGGAGATGAATAAAAAATATTAAAATGGAACAAACAATCTTCTGCTATCTTTTTCTTCCATCTAACTGTCCATCATTATCTTCTTCTTCATTGGAAATTAGAGGTCGGCATGAAAAAAATTTTCTTCTTCTTATTCCATTTTCAAGAGTAATGTCGATATAGAGAACATTGGGTCTCCTTCGTCGGAAACCAGAGGTCTCTGTGAATGAGACCTCACGGTCTCCACCTCATGGAGATTAGAATTGGTCTCAATATGATAGAGACTAATTTTGGTCCCCACACAGTAGGAATCTTTAGGTCTCCTTCATTGTAGGCTGGGAAGGAGTCGGTCGAGTTAGCATCACCGCGAAGCAACAGCCATGTTCGAATCTAATCTATCTATCGACAATTCATTTGGTGACTTCATGGTCACTAAAGAAGCTCTAAGAAGCATCAAACATATCCGATGAGATTCATCAAAATAATATAGTATATGTTGTTCTAATTTTCTGTATATATAGATTTTTTTTTTCTTTTCATTTTTTTTTTCAATTTTTTTTCAAATGGTTGATGTTAATAATCGTGTGTTGATGTTTGTTGATGGTGGGTTGATGATAGATTGATGTTGATGATAATAATGATAAATGAGTTGATGATGGTTGACCGATATTATGGATTGAGGATGATGAATTTGGGGTTTTTTTTTTTTTTTCAATTTTTTTAAAATCCAATATGGTCTCCCAAATCTTGCTTCTTGTTGTTGATTTGGTATTAATTTGTTAATGAAAAATCAATAAGAATAATACTGTTCATTGATATCGTGTTTGTTGATTTGGTGTCAGCTGATATTAGTGTTTGTTGTTCTTCGATGTTCTTCATTAAGGAAGAACAAGCTGTAGGACGCTGAAGATCCAACATCCAGATTGGAGTTCCAATTTTTATGTTTTATTTTTTAATTTTGTTTCATAAAAAATTTGTAATTAAACTTTTTTTTTTTTTTTAATTGAGAGGCATTTGGTTTTTTTGTGCACGGTTATTATCAAAATCCATCTTTCATTAACAGAGTTAATGGAAGAGGCAAAATAGGTTTTCTCAAACTATATGAGATAACTAGCGATTAGATCAAATAACAGAAGATATTAGAATTATCTCCATTCAATAGTGACTATTATTTTAAATTTATGTTTTAAGAAATGTAAAATTAAAGGAAAAAAAAAAAAACCGGCGAAAGAAATTAGTTGTCAAACACTAAAATAAATAAATTTGGCAGTACATTTGAACCGCACAAAATTAACATTGACACGTTGATCAATTCAAAATGAGTATTTCAAAAAACCAAATAATGAAAAGGACTTAAGATGATACGTGTGGATAAAACTGAATTTCTTGTATATTGGGAAAAAGGCTTTATTGAAAGGTGCACATTTTGCCAACCAAAATTATGATTTACACACCTACATTTTATTATAAAAATAACCTAGAACAAAATAACTATTATACACAATCATCATTTTTTTTTTCATAAATATTTTACTAAATTATACACAATCAATTTACTAAATTATTTTTTTCTCTACTATAATGATTAATAATTTTGGAACCAATTGAACAAGAAGAAAACAAGCTCTTACAACATTACTCTCCAATTTGTTTTTTTCTTTTAACTTTCTTTTAGAAAAATTATGGTAATTATGTACATTTGCTGTAGTAAGATTTCAAATCAAGGTTTCATATATGAGTAGTGCTAGACTTTCTAAATTTTTTGTTCAAAATTATACCTAAATGACATGACATATGAGTTGTCAAGATTATAATAATTTATAATATATTTACAATTCATATGTCATATCATTTGAATGTCGATTTGAGTAAAAATTTGGAAAGTCCAACATTATTCTTTGAAATAAAAATTTTATGACTCTCTCTTTATGTAAATGAGTAATGCTAAACTTTTAATTTTTTTTTTATGCCCAAATGATACGATAATTGATAAGATATTGACAACTCACATACCACGTCATTTGCACATATATTTGGACAAAAAATTTAAAATACCTAACATTACTCTCTCTTTACAACAACAATAAACTTGTCACTCATGTTATATAGTATCCACAATAAATTTCTAAATTATTAATTAATGTAACGGTTACAAATAAGAAATTACATATTTTCTTTTAACTAAAAGTCTCAACAGTTTTTTTAATAAAATAATATTTAAGGAAAATTCTCTAAATTTGTGGGAAAAGATTAGGAGTCAATATACTCAATTTATATATATATTTTTAAAAGCTATACTCAATTTATACATATACGTGAAGAGTTTTTTATAGTGTGAAAGTGGACACTTTGGATAACTAGGCAACATATATAAAAGTTGGCCTTAATAAACTCTTAACAGACAACATTGTAACTTGCTTCATTTGAAAATAATAATAATAATAATAAGAACTACAAAACTAACAACTATTTAGCTAGTGACCTAACCTATCATTTCATCCACAAATTAATCTAATTAAGATAAAATTATTTAAAAATTTGTTTTGATCAAATTAAAATAAAAAATGGTGTTTGCTTACCCCTGAACTTAGGCGGATAAAAATCTAAAAATAGCTAAAACGTCAAGTCAAACTATAACGTTACCACCGCCACGTTTTTCTCTTTCTCTCTCTACCCGCAACACGGTTTTGACTATTAATTATTAATTTAAGTAATTAATTAAAAAAATAAAAACTAATATTTTAAAAAATTATTATTAGTTACAAAAAAATTAGAAAAGAAGAGGACAACACAAAACATTAACTTAAAAGGAAAAAAATTTCTCTCAAAAAAAATAAAGGGAAAAAAAAATTACATTTGTTTCTCTCTCTAGACGAGCCGGAAGTGTTTTTGATCCATTTTGGAGAGTGCCCAGGGGGGAAAAATCGATCTTTTGTGGTATTTTGATAGAAAGATTGAAACTTTGAATTGGGTTTGTGGTATTTGAATTGAAAGATTGGAACTTTGAAGTCAAATGCGGTGTTGGAACAAAAGGCCAACGATTGAGGGAGGAGGGAGAAGAGAGAGATCTGATGGTGGGTTTGTTGGAAAAGCAGACGACGAGAGGAGAGAGAGGTTGTTATTGGTTGGTGCGGTTGTGGAGTTGTGTTGTTAGTGTGGGTGTGAGGCTGCATAGACGAGGATGCAGCTTCACTTCTCGCCTAGCATGAGAAGCATAACGATATTGTCATCAACAACGAGTAACAATGGAGGCTTTATTGACTTGATGAAGATCAAGGTCGCAGCTCGCCACATCTCTTATCGGACCCTTTTCCACACCATTCTCATCCTCGCTTTCTTGTTGCCCTTTGTCTTCATTCTCACTGCTCTTGTCACCCTTGAAGGTGTCAACAAGTGCTCCTCTTTTGGTGAGTATACCCCCCCAACCCTTTCAAGTTTAACATTTTCATATTGTAGGGAGATAGATTCATATGTTTTTTAGATTGAGATCTAAGTCGTTTATTGGCAATGCTTATAGTGTGGTTGTGGTTGATTTGTTTTTTGCTCAGATTGTCTAGGCAGGCGGTTAGGACCCAGGCTTCTCGGTAGAGTTGATGATTCAGGGGTAATTAACTTGCTTCGTTTTATCTGACTATTATTGTTCTTATGTTCTGTTACATAATTTGCCCAAATTCAATATCCAAATGATGTGGCAAACTTATGTATAATTACCTCATCATCACTACATCATCCCAAAATTAACATCGTAGCTACAAATCAGCTTGCTAGATCATTTGGGCAAAATATTGGACAAATTTTTGGAAACTGTTGCATTATTCTTTATTGATACGGTTTCGACATGGATTTGATTATGTTGTTAATTTAAGCTGGAATGGTTGCTGTGATGATGTGGCAGAGACTGGTTAAAGACTTGTACAAGATCCTTAACCAAGTTAACGCTGAGGAAATTCCGAATGGACTAAAGCTTCCGGATTCGTTTAATCAACTTGTTTCAGAAATGAAAAACAACCAATATGATGCAAGGACCTTTGCTTTCATGTTAAGAGCAATGGTAAGTTCTCTGCGAATGCATTGATGTATATGGTGACATAAAAGGCTTTATATTATGCGTGCTTTGTGTTTGGTTTTTTCATGAGTCACTTTTTGGGTTACTGGAAGGTAAAGTTTGGCTTCATGATGGTTAGGTAAGACCATTATGAAGGTCTTACCACCCTATAAATTATATGCTAATTTTAATTCCATGCAAATGATGATGAAGACGTGAAAATCCTTGCATGTGTAGTTCTGCTTATATGTGTAGGTTTTGGGAGTTCTGGTAGGCAATGCTTGCACTTTGTGTCGTACATTAGTAGTACTTGCTTGATAAAATTTGGAGATTTATATTTTGAATCCTAGACAAAAACTTTATTGTGGAACCATTTCCTGTGTGTTGGCATTTGAATTCATCATTTCAACATTGAATCTGGTTGGATATTGAGATTACTCCTATACATCATAAGGATCATCCTCAAATTTATTTATTTTTAAAGTTTTCACATATCTTTTACTACACATTTGCATTATTCTCATTGCATATATTTTGGTGACAGTTGTTCTAGTTCACAAAGATCTGTTCTCTCTCGTTTTTTTCATGGTTTGTGACTGACAACTGGAGTGACACTTGTACTATAGTTTGTAAATAACCATGTATTATCACGTCTTTCTTTGTACTAGAAAGATAGTCTATATACAAGAGAAATTATTTGTTTTTAAATAAGTCTTTCTTTCTTTCTCTTAACCTTTAATAAAGGATTTGCTGCCTCCAGATCATAGACAACAACTTCTAACTTCTCCTGTTATGTCCTTAAAATTTATATTCTTCATACTCATTTTTATATCCTTAACGATCTATGTTTGCATGGCTCCTTTAGTTTAGCCCTATATATGTTTTTCTTTTTCCGGAAGTACCTGAAGTGTCTCTATAATTATCTTGTTTGGTGGGACGCTTAAATTTACTGTCTCTTGTGTGCATTTTTTCTTGCTTTAGGTGCATTGAAGGAAATTATTTCAAATTTCCCTTTGTCTAAGCCAAGTTTTATACTGTCATTATGATTCCTTGTGTTTCAGGAGTTAACTTGACCTGTCTTGTCTTGAACTAAAGGTGATATTATTATTTTTTAGATGGTGAAGTCTGAAAGCCTCAGCTCCATGTTTTTTTGTTCTGTGGCCTGCTTCCCATAATTCTCTTTAGGATGGAAGTTTAAAATAGAACTATAAGAAATACTTTGTGTTCTCCCATGCTCACTCGTTCAAAAACATTCTTATTCTTTATTGTATATCATAAATGACAATAATTAGGCTTGGGCTCAATTGCTTGTCCAATTGTTTGAATATGGTGAAGTTTTTTATGGTGAAGTTTTTTATGCCATTTCCTTTTCTTTTTCTCTTTTTCAGTAAAGAAATGACAGTTTTACGCATCGTCTAGCATGGGGATTGTGTGACTGGTTAGCAGTAAATAAATATTAAATTTCTTGTGTCTGAACTATTTTGGAGTTTGTTATGTAACCTTAAAGTTTTTTGTTACAATAGTTTTAACATTTGGTTGATTTCCTCTTCTGTTTCACCCTTTTTGGCCTGTTTTGTCGCCTGCTTCCTTTCTGTCTGGAACGTGAAAAGTTAAGGTTTTAGTCAACACAGTTTTTTTATGCATCCTTAATATGTGTACAGATTAGATTAGGTCACAGTTTCATATATAGGAAATAATAGTGAATATGTTGCTTGGGTGTAATGGATGTCATTCTTTTCTGTGCAGATAGAGAAACTTGAAAGGGAAATCAGGGAATCTAAATTTTCGGAGCTGATGAACAAGCATTTTGCTGCAAGTTCCATTCCTAAAGGCATCCACTGCCTCTCTCTGCGTTTGACTGATGAATATTCCTCAAATGCTCATGCACGCAGACAACTGCCCTCTCCAGAATTACTCCCTTTGCTTTCTGACAACTCTTACCACCATTTTGTCCTGGCAACTGATAACATTTTGGCTGCTTCAGTTGTTGTTACTTCTGCTGTGCAGTCATCCCTTAAACCTGAAAAGATAGTGTTCCATGTCATTACAGATAAGAAAACTTATGCGGGCATGCACTCGTGGTTTGCACTAAACCCTGCATCACCTGCTATTGTTGAAGTGAAAGGTGTTCACCAGTTTGACTGGTTAACGAGAGAGAATGTTCCAGTTCTTGAAGCTGTTGAAAACCATAATGGAATCAGGAATTACTACCATGGGAATCATATTGCTGGGGCCAATCTCGCTGATACAACTCCACGAACCTTTGCTTCAAAATTGCAGGCTAGAAGTCCAAAATACATATCATTACTCAACCATCTGCGAATATATTTACCAGAGGTTAGTAGATATGACACTAAGACATTTCTTTCTCGTGTTTAGGGACCAAAATCTGTCATGTCTTATATGTATTTTCAAGGATGACAGAATGTAGTATAATTTATGGCTAATCATAGGAAAAGAATATTGTCATATGATTATATTGTAATATAAATTGTTGTAGGGATCTGAGACTCACTAAACTATGTTATAAATAGTTGTATGAGTGGAATCTTATGTTTTCTATAGATTTACTTGGACAGTCTTTGAGGTTGTGCCCATTATCTATATTATTAAAGTGTGATTGCTAATTATGTACGTTAACTGTGTTTATTGAACAGCTCTTTCCCCACCTCAACAAGGTAGTCTTTCTGGATGATGATATTGTCATCCAGCGTGATTTGTCACCTCTTTGGGAAATTGATCTTGGGGGAAAAATTAATGGAGCCGTAGAAACTTGTAAGGGTGAAGATGAGTGGGTGATGTCTAAGCGTTTCAAGAACTACTTCAATTTTTCCCATCCGCTCATTGCAAAGAATTTAGATCCAAATGAATGTGCTTGGGCTTATGGGATGAATGTCTTTGATCTTCGTGCATGGAGGAAGACGAATATAAGAGAGACTTACCATTCCTGGCTGAAACAGGTAAACTTTTATTTAACTTTCTATTTACACATTTCTTTTGCATGAACTGCATTTCTTTGTTGAGTTGAGTTTAAGCTGTGATGAGGATAGTGAAACAGATGAATATGTTGCATTAAGGAAATAGAACATTTTCTAACTTAATTGCAGCAATTTTTCACTTTAATTTCTTTACCTGAATTTCAATCTCATCACTGTCATGTATTTGTATATATTAGTCAGCAAGCATAATCCTTGTGGGCTGGAGCCATTATTTTTATAATATGTTTCTTTAAGGCACTGATGTAAACATAGAAACGTGTAGTCTTTTGATTCAGTAGTTAATTATCCTGGGTTCGGTTTAGTATAATTAGTCTGCGGCTGACACAGTCAGGTGTTCTCTCCCTGGAAATCTTAGGTCCATTTTTATTTTCTAGTTTTGGCTAACCCATATTTAAAATTATGGATGTTTCATGTTTTGACCCAGTTCGGTAGGATGGTACTATTGGTGATAATTGAAATTTCAGTGACCTAAGTTTGACCTGGGTAAAAGGACTTTAATTCTAATTAATTCAGAAATTCTAATATTGCCTGTTTTGTTTTATGCGTCCACCAGTGATAGTTGTGTTGCTTAATTGTATGTCCAACATTTTATTCTGATTGTGGAACTTTTTGTACTAGAACCTGAAATCAAACCTGACAATGTGGAAGCTCGGGACCCTACCACCTGCTTTAATAGCATTTAAAGGTCATGTTCACCCAATTGACCCTTCATGGCACATGCTTGGCTTGGGCTATCAAAATAAGACCAATATTGAGAGTGCGAAGAAGGCAGCTGTTATCCACTACAATGGCCAGTCAAAACCATGGTTGGAGATCGGCTTTGAGCAACTCCGGCCATTTTGGACCAAGTATGTCAACTACTCCAATGATTTTGTGAGGAACTGCCACATCTTGGAGTCGTAGTCAATCAATCAATCAATTAGAGCAGCTAGAAACAAGAGATAGGACGGTAAAAGACACAAGTGATTTGGTCTTAACAATACGTTTTCCATCTCTCGAAATTTATCTTGAGGTCTATTTGAGAAGGCAATTTGAAAATCGGCCTCAAGCGCAACTTTCCATGTTCAGATTTGCTGTGCATTCCCCACACAGTGCAGGGATGGACCTGCACAACTAGCGCGGGCATGAGATTCATTCTTTCAGTCTGTAACATAGAAATTGGAGATTAATTCTTTGGTTGGGAACGGATACAAATAGTGTTATTGGTCCTCCTGCTGGGGTTCTTGCCTGATCTCTGAGCCCACATATCAAGAATAAAGTGAAATACATAAGTTCCAAACTGATTGGTAATGGGCAGAGGAAGGCCAGGACGGGTTCTTTTGTGAGGCTCACCCATTAGCCCGGAAACTTTTTCTATTTTTCCTTTTCTTTTCCTTCAAATTTTTATTGTTCTTTCCATTTTTGTTAGTACCTCCCCATTTTTTTTGCCCCCTTGATTTGATATCATGATGAATTCTAGGAGTAGGTTATGGAGATTGCTTTGTTACAGGTCCCATTGGATTGGGGAACTACTGTTAGGGTCACATATTCGTATTTGTTATGAACAATTCACGACAAACATTTGAAATGTGCAGATAATTCATTTTTCCTCAAACTGCTTTTATCCATCATCATTCTACAGCAGAGTTAGTTTTCCCAATCGCAAAGTGTCGTCATGTATGTTTATTTTGTGCATTTACAGTCATATTCTCTCTTGTCATTCCATACTACAAACATCTTCATTGTGTTCATGTCTTGGTTGATTACTCATTTCCTAACAGCAACTAGGGAATACTTTTTTACAGCTTTTGGTCCATGACATGGACATGATTTATATACAATAATTCTAGTCTTTCGAGAATTATTCTTCACCTACTTGTTCAATACAATTGTCAGAAAGGAATTGTACTATTAGCACATCATTTACCCAATTGTTTTATTTATATACATAGTGATTTTACCATAAATGTATTTTAATTTTAAAAAGTTATGTCGAATCAATTAAATTTATCTATTGCATTATTTCTTTTAAAATAAATTCTTTCTTTTATTTAATTCAAATGTAATAGATGAATTTGATTGATTTGTAACTTTTTAAAATTATGAAGTGTTGATAGTAGAATTACTATATATGTATAGTTTTTATAATCATGTTTACTTGATTTTAAAAAGCAAGAGATAATTAATCAAATTCATCTATTGTATTTTCTCTTTTAAAATAAATTATCTTTCCTGTTTAATTCAAATGCAATGGATGAATTTGATTGATTTGTCTTTACTTTTTAAAACTCGGTATATCTGATTTTAAAAACTTTATATATATATATATATATATATGAAACTTCTATAATAAATTCGTTTTAATTTTTAAATTGTTAGAACTAACTATCGTGATTATTCATTATATTCTTTTTGTTATTCAACGTAGATGTAATGAATAATTAAGATATAATATATATATATTATAGGGATTGATTTTAGTTGAAAACAAATCCAACCTGGGCCTAGTTGACTTTTGTCTCGGACCATTCTTGTATGCCAAGAAAGCATGCGGCCAATAGGTGGGATTTTGAAGAACTTTACAACAAAAATATACCATTAAATGGAGATTCTTTTATCAAGCAATAAATTTTATTAAAACAACGATAAGTCTAAAGAAAGATTCTTGTTGTTTCTGAGGAATTTGCCAAGTTGATGATGACAAGAAACCAAAGATTATATTACTAGAATAACAATAACAATAATTGCTTTCTTTTTAGCATCAATCGACCGGATTAACAATTTCGTGGTCTTTCCAAGGTGGATAGATGTTCTCCAAGTGATAACCTGACAAATTCCTGCTAATTTTCTAAATTACCCCACTATTTGATTGGACCCCCTTGTCACTTTGCTCTTTTCTAATATTCCCATTTTATACCGTCTTGTTAATAGTGATAATTTAATTTCAATGATTAGACACGGATGCTTAGTGTCATTAACAAATTGTGCATTTCATTGATTCTTCCAAGGCTTTAATGCGAGAATCTGTACGTGGAAAAAGTTGTTGGCCATCTCGTCTCAAACTTGCCTACCAAAAACATGTGACATAAACCTGTAAATGGCATGGTTACAGTGAATCAACAGGAGTTGAACTGTACTTGATTGTTGTCATGTTTTGGCAAGTTACATGAGATGGGGCATGGTCCCCTGAATCCCCCTCAGTCAGAGTTCACAGGATCCAAAATCCAAGACTGTGATCATGGACCATGATGTAGACTAGCAGCCATAAGTTGAACTTGACCATTACCAGTAAATACCTTGAATTTTACCACTTTATGTCAAACTCAGTCCTCTGAGTCATTTCCTCATTTAAACTCGTGAATCACCTTTTTAGTGTGTATGTATATATTTAATTGGAGGAGAGGGGAGAATTGAACGAAGGATTTTTCTTTTGTTTGGATGGGAAGGGGGAAATTGAACGAAATTGAACCCTAGACCCCCACTATGTAAAAAATATTTTCTACATATATATGCTAATTATTTATTTTTGCATTTAAATCGCAAGAATTATAGTACTGGTCGATTGTGAGACTGATTGAATTAGATCAAATCCCTCGATGTTATAGGGCAACTTATATCTTCTATTTAGAAATGTGAGATCAAATAAGTTAAAGGTATGTCCCAAGGAACTAAATATGAAAATAATACTCGACGTGTCTTTGATATTTTCTACTTTATGGGATGATCAATATAAAAAATATTTATGAATGTTTTCAAAATTTTGAGAATATTCTTGATAGTTTCAAATTTTTAATTGATATTTTCATAAATTTAAACCCCAATACTTTTATTGATGTTGGTAGTTAAAATCTTGATATATCGAAATCAATCACTATTTTTATGATTTAAATATCTATTTTTATAAGCGGGAGGTAACTACTCCATAGTATATCTATAGCATATAACTTTATTTTTTTGAAACATCTGTCAAGATTAATCAATATTTTACAATCCAAATATATATATTTCCATAACGGACATATAACTACTTCATAATAAATTATATAACTACTTCATAATAAAAAGGGAATAATTATCTATACAAAACTTATAAAAATCAACTCCTAACCATCTTCGTAGACAGGAAAATGTATAACTACATATACTAAAAGATATTATGTTATAGAGTATAACTACATATACTAAAAGATGTTACAGCGTAGACTTTCATGGGATATATATAAAAAGGATGAGTAATGTTAGATTTTTTAAATTTTTTATCTAAATTTATGTCAAAATAATATGATTTATAAGATGTTAATATCATATTAATTATTACTGGTGATATTATGTGATATACAGTTCATAATAATTTTTTTTTTATTTATTTTATTTTTTTATTGTGTGGGAAATTGTTTGGTGGGAAGCAGACATAGATGTAAGAGAATCAAAGAGGCATGATTAGTGAAGTGTGATGTAAAGCAACGGCCATGATGGGGGTTAATGTAAAGAAGCAAAGATGTGGAAGAAAAACACTGAAGAGTTGTATGATTAACGTTTGTATGTGTTGTGAGATTGGAAGTTAGGAAGAGGGTCAGTGTCTTAAGAGAGAGAGAGAGAGAGAGACAAATCTGTCCATTTCCATAGCCTTAGGAGGAGATTGGAAGGAGAAGGCAACAAAGAAATGGATGCATTGACCTCAGATTTAGATGACTTTGAAAACTCTGAAACTGCCTCGTTTTTAGGGTCTCTCCTCTTTGTCTTTCATTTTTGAAAAAAAAAAGGAAGTTATCAACTTTTCTTCTTCTTCTTCTTCTGTCAAGCTTCGATTTTTCAGACAACCAAGATCAGTTTCAGACCCAAGTAAGAGAATTATTTAAGCTTTTCGGGTTCTTTTGCTTTTTTGATGATTGACGATTGGTCTGTAAGTGATCCACCTGAGGATTTTTAGTTGATTGTCTGATGTAAATAAATAGCCTTATTTATGGGGATTAGATTGATGATTGTAATTTGTAATGGTGAATGATTAGTTGCCGTTAAAGGTTTTACCTTTGCTTAGCTGGATTTTGTTCTATGTATGGATAATTTTGTGATTACTAGAAATCCCAAGTTGTCTTTTTTTATCATTGATGGTTTTTTTTTTCCTTTTCCTGCATCAGTTTCCAGTTCTGGGTTGTTTCAATCTTTGTTGTTATGTATGTCCAAACTCAAAAATGTGTATATTTTTCTTTCTTGTGCTTGTTTTCAGATTGTGCAGTATAGCAAAGGAAGAATTTTGATCAATCACCAACTCTCTGAGGACTTTTTTCTAAAGTATTTTAGGGGGTTATTGGTCACTCCTCTTAGCAAATTTGATTGAGTTTTGATAGACACTTTGATAGAAGTCTTAGCAAGTCTGTGAGGTCCTTGGAGTCAATCACAAGAGCTTCCAGATGGCGGGTGTGCAAGATCAGTTAGAGATCAAGTTTCGGTTGACGGATGGGACGGATATTGGTCCCAGAAGCTTTCCCGCTGCTACAAGTGTTACAACTTTGAAGGAAAGCATTCTTGCTCAATGGCCTAAAGGTTAGTTTGGTGTTTGGTTAGATTCAAATGTTTAACTGCTGGCTAGATATGTAATTTTGTAGTTTTCTTTCCTTGTTTTATGAGATTCCGTTTTTGCTTACTGTTTTATTGTTAAATTCGCTTGATGTTGGAAACTAGGGTGGTGTCAAAGTATATATTATTGTTCGAATTATAAATTTATTTCTGTTGGCCAGTATATATTTATTTTAATTTCTGAACTACGAAAGTGATCGATTACATCGTGCCTTTCATCATCACACGAACGCACATATTAATCTTATAGAGCGGAGTGGTTGTGGAACTGTTGTGCCATTAGTAAATTTGTTAGGCAACATAAACACGAAATTTTGAAGGTAGTTGTAAGGATTTATCACAAATATTATGGACTATTGCTAGATAATTATTTCAAAGGTTATGTGTAACGTCAGCTAGTAATTTTTGTTATGCAGATCTTTCAGTTAGTAAATTCATTCATATGGATTTTGTCTCATTTAATTAGCCTCAAAAGGCATTCTGGTGCAGACGGTTTTAGTTTACTTGACCAGTTTATACTTTATACAAGTTATTTGTTGCCTTTCCTGCTTTTGTTGCTTTGTAATTGGTAGGTGAGTCAAATTTAATTGCAGGATGATTGGGCTGCAATATTTGAGTCTTATAGGGAATTATGATAGAAAATTCAGATTAAGACATCATCGTGTTGGCTTAAATTTGAAAGAGAAGTATCTAAAGTAATATATTTTCTTTAGTCCTAAAACTTACTGAAAGGTACCAAAATATTTTATTTATTTCTTTATTCAGTTTTCCCTAAATTCAAATTGGAGTATTTGAAACTTATAAAAACTGTAGAAAATTCTTGTAGTCATACATGCTCTCTCTCGGTTTTATGTGATTCTATCTCTATTCTGATATTTTCAAAATTAGATACCACTGAGGGAGCGGAATTGTTTTCATTGTATCATGGAGGTCGTAGCTCTATTTATAGTCCGGTTAGACTTCTGAGAAGTAGTGGTAAACTTCATGGAAACGTCTAAACAAAAGCAGGAGCTATTTATGTAACTTAAGTGAGATACTAAAGTATCATATTGTTTGACTCAATCACACCGATGTAAAAGAAATGCAAACAGAAAAAATA
The DNA here is from genome assembly GCA_022984855.1 of Dimocarpus longan. Lineage (NCBI taxonomy): Eukaryota > Viridiplantae > Streptophyta > Magnoliopsida > Sapindales > Sapindaceae > Dimocarpus > Dimocarpus longan. The sequence goes on from CM041026.1 coordinate 6,550,011, forward strand.
AATAAATAAAGGGACTGAAATAAGCGTACTCTGGCATTGTCTTCTTTATTTCTTACCATGTATTGAAGGATTATATAAAGATCTCTCTGTTGCAACTCTTGTTTATGTGTATAATTGTAAGCGTTTATTACCTGAAATTATATATATTTTGTGGGAAAGTACCTGTTTGTTGGTGTTATGTGCTTCGATGACCAAGGAGTATTAGGATACTTCTTTTTTCATTATCCTCAATTAGGAAGGGGCAACAAAGTGATTTTATTCTTCTTTGGGTTGTTTTTGCTCTTTTTTGGGGTTTGGCTGCACTTGATAAGTAGACTTTTGTCCTTATATATATATATATATAGGTGATCATTCTTTTGGGTTGTAAGTGCCCTTTAGTGGACTGCTGGTTTGCTTTTCTTGTTAATAAATTCTTTGTTTGATGAAAAAAGAAAAGATTATTCAAATTGTCTAAACCCACCCTTTGTCTGCTATCTGGACAGAGAAGGATAACGGTCCAAGGACAGTGAAAGATGTAAAGTTAATAAGTGCCGGAAAAATATTGGAGAACAACAGAACAGTAGCAGAGTGCCGGAGTCCATTATGTGATATCCCGGGTGGAGTTACAACTATGCATGTTGTTGTTCAACCTCCTTCCATGGAGAAAGGTACAAATTCTATTCTTTTGGACATATAGAGGTTGAATTATCTAAGAATTCCTAAACTTATAGCCTCAAAATGCAATTTCATAAACATATTTTACTTTTATTTCCCCTGGGCTGTTGAGAACTGGGAGACCAAATTCTTTTCTTTCATTTTGGCAGTATGCAGATTGAGTTAAATTTGAAAAGCTGTATTTAGTTAAAGAGCAACATCAACCTTAGGAATGGCATCCTTCCTTTTAGTTCTTTTGTTCGCTTTTTTATTTTTTTGGTTCTTTTACGAGTGAAAAAACATCATAAAGAAGTGTGATTCATAATTGAATATGGAGTCTGCTATATTTGAACATTATTTAGTTGTTTGATATTATCGAACGCTAGGTACAAAACATTTTTCGTTTCATATGTGCCCTTAAATTATTGGTCACCTCCTTAGCTATAAAAGTGCCAGACCAACTTATGCTGTTTCGGGGAGAACAGTGATAGCAAATTCTTTTCTTTTGTTTTGATGATATGCTGATTGAATTTTATTTGCAAAGTTGTCATTAATTGAAAAGCAACTTTGTCTTTTAAAAATGGCATTATTTCTTTCCTTCTTTTTATTTTTTTGATGAAAACATAATGCAAAGATGTACATTATAATTGAACATGGAGCCTGATAAATTAAGCATTATTTAATTGTTTGATGTCCTCAAAGACATTAGTTCAAAATGTTTTTCAATTCATTTATGTACTTATATTAGTGTTCTGTCCTCCTGAATAATAAAAGGGCAAACCAACGACCCATATCTGTCTCTACCTAATTGCTTTGGCCTATTTCCCAACTCATAAAGTGTGTTTGGTTTTATGCTTCCACATGTTTATTAAAGTGTGAACATTTTTCTAATGGAGCAGAAAAGAAAGCGTCTAGCCAACCACAGCAGAACAAATGTGTTTGTGTCATATTATAATTTTGCAACTGCAAGAGTGGCAAAGACATCTTTTGCAGGTGGGTTTGGTACTTGGCTTTTATTTCCCTCACCTTCGTACATGTTCATCATGGCTCATAAAACTAACATAACCGGGCTGATTTTGATTTATCTGCAGGGAAATGAGTTTGCAGCTGGTATAGAGAGTTGGATTTGTGAGTCGCTGTAGATGTGAGGCCGTGTCCTTCTGCACGCTTACATAGGTCATGTCGTTGTGAAGTTCTATACCCACTTCATATAGATGTTGCTTTTCCATTCATTTGGTTTGCTATGTTCTCATCGTCAAGTTGATTAGACTCCACTATCAAGCAACTATATTCCATTTTCGATATCGAGAGTTTGAGTCTCCTATTGCGTTTATCACCATGTTTTAAAAATTTGTCTTACCTTGTATAAATTATCATTGATTGTCATGGAATCAGACTTGGTACTGCAATTCATGTTGGTGGTCTCACGTTTACAAAGTGGAAATGCAGAAAGTTCGACTGAGTTTATACCAATTATCTTTTTTTTTTTTTTTGTGGCTCTATTAATACATACCATTATTTTTCTGCTTCATTGACAATTCACCGTTGGGACTTGGATGCATTAAGGAGAAAGAAGCCAGTTGTGTTGATGTTATAGTAGATTAGCATGCTATATTTATCTGAAAACGAAAGCTGATAGATTTGTCTCACATAGTCATATGTGCCATGATTGATCTCATTTTTTATATTCAAATGATGATACTGGTGATGTCATCTGTTGCAACTTGTATATTATAATATTAGAAAGAAATCTCAGAATAATATTGTATAGTCTTTCTGGGAAATGATTGTTTCCTGATTCAATACCACATTCCTTTCTTATTCATAAGAATTTTTTTTTTTTTTTTTTTAAATAAATAAAAATTGCATGATTGAAATGTGTCCTAAACAACAGGATTTTGCTGGAAATGATGTTCATTGTTAATTGTTTCCAAAATTGTGTTCTAAGTTCTTGCCAGATTTTATTGGTGTAGCCCACCCTTGACTTTCCATGAATACCAAATATAGTATTCTTTTGATTGAATAGTTCCATGCTTTTTAGTTATCACCATTCACCACCAGATGACCATTTAATGGGTTACTTACTACAGATTGACACATTCTTCATCATAGACTAAATACTATGTCTTCTCATTCTATGATAAGTCACCTTATGTTGTTCTGCATATTATGTCTTCACATTCTATGATCTTGTGATATGATTTATGTTTCAAAGTAAATGATTTCATGAAATTACGTTGATACTTAACACACATTTTAAGCGAATAGAAGACATTTCTTTAGTTGCTGATGTAACTTTAACATTGGCTTAGCTGTAAAAGATCATCAAATGTGAACACTGATGCAAATCCAGGAAGTAAGGAATCCAATCTTCAATTTTCACACCAAGAGCTTTGCTCAACCTTTCGACTTGATAAGAAAGAGATAACTTCCATGACAAGGTTTCTTTGCTCTCTTTTTTTTTAGGGGGGCGGGGGCCATAACAGCTAGCAGGCTGAGCATATTTCTTTGATTTGATGAAAAAGTCTCATTGGATTCCCTCATAAGAATCTGTTCAATTTACTCAAGGAGACTAAGCCAAAAATATTCAGACAATAATAAACAGATTGGTGACATAAGAAATATTTTGTGAGATTATAATGGCTAGTTGACTCCCATCAGCTGACCTGCCAACCTAATTCCTGAGTTTCAAAATTTCAGGCCAAGTTATTATTATGTGAGCACAAACATGGAACAAGTCCAGTATCTTAGTATTGTCAATTTAATACTTTTTGATGAAACAAGTAAACAGGTTATGTGTAGAAATTACATTAGATTGGGGTGCACTCAAGCAAGTGGTCTCTTTTGCTGTAACAGAAAAAGGCTGCACATGAAAAATCATATCTTATAACTCAATTTTAATTAATTTCTTGGATCCTGGAGCATCCCTTTTGACCCACATTCATAGCTTTCATTGTACTAACTCTAACAAGGAATTTATCTAGATTTGACCATATCTAACAAGGAATTTTTTTTACCAGGAATTTCTTGGATCGTGAAGAATTTTTGTTTTTTTTAGATTTGACTGGCGATCAACACCGTTGACTGCCATTTATAGCTTGGCAGACTAGCAAGTTTTACAACATTGGTTTAAAATAAATTAGTAGGTGAACATTTATCAAGTGAAAAAAGTGAAATAAATATTTCACAAATAAAAGAAACATAGGATCTGGGGATTGATTCAATAAAATTGAATTGTCCTTAAATGTAAATTCCTTTAAGAGTATAAGTGTCATTGATTGTGAAGACTAAAGACTTAAATATTGATTTAAACTTAAACCTAATAACATTTTTTTTTTCCTTTTTTTGAAATACATCCTAATGATATATTTGTTTGTTTTTTTTTTTTTCCCTATCATTGAATGTAATATTAACTTATTTATATTCTTTTTACTATAAGTGGTTATTTATTTAATTTTATATGATACAAACAATTAAAACCAAATAACTTAACTAAATTTAAATAATTTTTATATAAATAACAATATGATTTTATCTGTAATTAAGATATAATAAAAAAAAGGTAATGTAGAATTGGTTTTTATATTGCTTAAAAAATGAAATGAATGTTCAACAATGGTGTTGAAATGTTAATGATTGTTTACATTTGATACAATTTATCTACTAGTTAAAAGTATTTTTTTAATGTTAAAAACTTTATTTGATTTTTTATTTTCTTTTTTTATATTGTTTGATTGAAATTTTAATAGAGTTTTTGAGAGATTAAAAAAACTAAAAAATGTTTATTAGGAGAAGCTCAAATTTAAAATTTTTCTAAGTATATTTTTTGAGTTATTTTTCAAAGATTAAAATGTCTAATCTATATCTATTTTATTTTATTAATATTTTTATACCCTTATAACCCTATTACATTGTCTTTATAAATATAAACACATCGAATTCACTTTCATGTATTTTTTATTTTATAAAAATATTTACGAACTTCTCTTTAATCAGTATGTTTTCTATATTTTGTGTATATATATATTTAATTGGTTTTGAGTCTTTGACCAATATATATACATGTATACAGGAATTGCTTTTATCTTACGTTGATTTTGTATATATACACTAAATAGGCACTACATATATATATATATATATATAATCTAGTTTTTGGTTTTGTTCATCATGAATATTATATACCATATTTCTTATATATATATTGTTAACGTCAGGAAAAGGTTCCCTTAGTCAACGAGGTTATTTTAGGGCCCAAGCTCACAGTTTCGTACGGTCGATGGGTCGTATGCAAAATAATGGGGGGGCAAACTGAAGGAGTTAGAGGCGAGGAAGAAAAGACACAGAAGATTTTCAGAGTGGTTCGGCCCAAAAAGATGCCTACGTCCACTGTTCACTCTCTCACTATTTGGGCAGAGTAACGACACTCAAAAATTCCATCCCTTTTTACAGTGAAAATCGTCCCCTTTTATAGAGGAAGGGGACATGCTACAGTAAACAGCATAAGACAAAAATGAATAGTTAACTACAGTTACACTGACAGACAGCATTTAATGCGCCGGAAACCCAATTAAAACGATCAGTACATTAAATGCGGCCGAAAACACATTAAATGCAGCCGAATCCGTCGCATCCGAGGTCTGTCCATAGAGGATCTTTGCTGACCGGGTCGGATATGTAATGATGGGTTGTCGAGGCTGGGATTCTGACTTCTGGTAGAAGTAGCGTGCATGGCAAGCTTTGGAACTGTGCTCTGCATGGCGCTGTTGATTCCTGCTGACCGGAGCTTCCAAATTCGAGAGGGAGACGGATTTCTCCAGCGGACTGGACAGTTGGTGGGATGGATTCTGGACCGGCACGCCCACAGCCGATCACGGCGTTGAGGCGGATGACATCATGAGTGGAGGAGTCGGAATGCGGCCACGCTCGGAAGACAGCGGTCAACTCAGACGGATAACTGTGGGTGAGGATGGCTTGTTGGATGCCTTTGATGGGCGGCTCCTCTTCGACGGATACCTCAATCGGACTGGAAATAGTGGACAAATAGGCTATCGATAGTGGCGAAAATATGGCGGTCTGATATAGTTGTCACGGATGGCGGATGTTCTTGCGGACAAATCTGAAGGATGGAAGTCAGCGATCAGCGATGAGGGCCGGCGGCTCGCTTTAGCAAGCAGAATTCTGGGGGAACATGGCGATCTGAATGACGGGGAACATAGCGGTCATAAAAGGTCTTGCGGAATACGTGATATACGTTGAGATCGAGCGATCGGACTGAGCGATAGCGGGCTTATTGAGCGATACCGGGCTTCGGCCTCAGCAAGCGCCCACTAATGGGCCATGACTCTAGGAGGATGGGCCTAGATGGGTACGGATATCTGGGCGTTTGGGCCCCTGGGCTTGCACTGCAGATCCAATTGGGCCGGACCGTTATGATCGCAATAATTCCACCATAACATATATCATCATTGATATATATATAAGAAATATGGTATATAATATTCATGATGAACAAAACCAAAAACTAGATTATATATATATATATATATATATATATATATATTGGAACTTTATTTCTTGAGGTTAATTAAACTAGAAATGAATAATAAAATCTTATTATTATTACGATTGATTAATTTTTTATGATTGATGGTAAAACAATTATATTCTTAGAATAAAATTTACTACTCTTCGTTTTTATTTTTATTGATAAATTAATAATTTAAAAATATTTAAAAATAATTTAATCAAATCGTCTATAATTTAGAAAATTTTTTTTAATTGATAATTAAATAATAATAATTTTTTTCTAAATGACCTATTTTTAAAAGATTTATTTGAAAAATCCCCATGAAACCGGGACTCGATGATGTCCAAGTAAATACTATAAAAATGTTTATAATAAAGAAAATAGCATTCCCACAAAAAAGCCGCAGCCATATCATATCTCGAGAGAGAAAAACCGAATCTTCTACGAGTCTGAAGAACAATCTACAGACGTGGAGTTGCTTCGACTTAAAAACAAACAAACAACCTCCCTTTAATGATTCCTATTATACCTCAACAACACTTCACTTCTCACTTTGTTCTAACAACTAACTAACAAACTCACTTTTGTTACTTGGATGGCCGCCACGGCGTCGCTTGGCCGCCTCACCGTCGGAGCCACGCCTCCGGCAACGTCGTCGTTGGTGGTTGCTCGGCCTCGGTTCTTCCCAACAAAAGCATCCGTTTCTTTCGAAGGTTTGAAGTCGAAGTCCAAGTGGGTGGTTCAGTTGAAGCGTAATGGATTGTTTGGTGGACAACACCACATCTTTTCCAGCAGACCCTCCGGGCCTTTGCTGGTCAGATGTGAAACTTCTACTGGTAGCGGAAGAGTATGTGATTTACTTCATGTTCAGTCATTTACTAAGTGACCCAGTTGCTCTTTCTTCTCATATTTTCTGCATTTTGATGGTTTTTGTTGTCTTTTTGAATAATTGATGTTCTATCAGTTTCTAAGTGACCCAGTTGCTGCTTTTTCTCGTATTGATTGTTTTTGTTGTATATATGGTGTGTTTGGGGTACAACAATGACAGATTACGCAGCAAGACTTCACTGAGATGGCATGGCAAGCGATTGTTTCGTCACCCGATGTGGCCAAAGAAAACAAGCATCAGATAATTGAGACAGAGCATTTGATGAAGGCCCTTTTGGAGCAGAAGAATGGGCTTGCTCGCCGCATTTTTTCCAAGGTTGGAGTTGACAATACCCGTCTTCTCGAAGCCACTGACAAGTTCATTCAACGCCAACCCAAGGTAAATGATTCACTTCTGCATTCCTTATATGCATAGCAATTCAATCATTTGCGAGTGGTTATGTGAGTATGATGGCGGGTTCTCTGAAAACTCAGGCATTGTTAGCGCTTTAAATGAATCCATTTTAACATCTAAAGAAGGAACAAAAAAGAGCCCTGGCCTGTGTGATCAACTATTATGATTATGGCCTAAGAGGAATTTAAAGCTGTTGTATGCTAATCAGATGTTTATCCTTGAGGAATTGGCATATTATGTTTGACTGGTTCAGTTATTTTTTGAATTTTCAGTTGATATAGTAGTCTGCTTTTTACCTTTGACGTGCTGATCGCCTTTTTATCTTCATATGAACAACTATCTTAGGTGATCGGTGAAACAGCTGGTTCAATGTTAGGACGTGATTTGGAATCACTGCTCCAGCGGGCTAAGGAGTACAAGAAAGAGTATGGGGACTCGTTTGTTTCTGTTGAGCATTTGGTTCTTGCATTCTCACAGGATCAACGATTTGGGAAGCAATTGTTCAGGGATTTTCAGATATCCCAACAGGCCTTAAAATCTTCAATAGAAGCTATAAGGGGACGGCAATCAGTTATTGACCAAGGTAAATAATATGTTGGTTTCTTTAACATCTAGTTATGAACAACTTGTATACAAACACACACACACACACAAATATATTTTATGTATTGGTGCTGTAATTTGGAATTTTTATTAAGGTATACTATAAAAAGATCTTTTCTCAAGATATTTATTTCAGGGCTATAGTCATTTAATATGAGTATCCTTCCATTATAAATTGCTTCTTGTCATTTAGCCTCACTTGTAGAAGTTTCATTGTCCTTTTGTTTCTTTAGAGGTCTAGGAAGGTCTAACATTATACTTTTGTTACAGATCCTGAAGGGAAGTATGAAGCATTGGAAAAATATGGGAAAGATCTGACAGCCATGGCAAGAGCAGGAAAGCTTGACCCTGTCATTGGAAGAGATGATGAAATACGTAGGTGTATCCAGATCCTTTCAAGGAGAACAAAGAACAATCCGGTGCTAATTGGTGAACCAGGGGTTGGAAAAACTGCAATTTCTGAAGGGTAAGCTTTAGGTGTTTACATATGCGTGTACATATACAGAGATGGAAACAGAGTGCACAAACTGAGTTGTGGAGTTCATTTAACAAACAGTGGCCTCTTGGATATTGCATGAAAGTTGTAGCTGAGATGCTTTATACATTAGAATTATGAGAACAATAAGCTTGGAGTATGAACTATGAACCTGCTGAACCTGCAGCTAATTATTGCATGACAGTAGTTTTAGATTGAGGCATTTTTAATAATTTTACAAGGACGGCTTAGACTGAGCTACGTAGGCACACTTGCACAGATTGAGCTCCCATCTCTTTATTTCTTTCATTTTATGGAATACTAATCAAGTTGTTTCATGTAAACAGGCTTGCTCAGAGAATTGTGCAAGGGGATGTACCACAAGCATTAATGAACCGTAAGGTATGGTCATTATTTAGAAGTTTACTACTAATTATTATTCTCTTTCTCTTTCTCTCTCTTCTTCTTCTTCTCTCTCTCTCTCCCTCTCTGCTCCATTGGTTGGTTTTGATATAATTGGTGAGATCTGGATACTGACCTGCTACTCTTGTGCTTTTCAGTTAATATCTCTTGACATGGGTGCACTCATTGCTGGAGCAAAATATCGGGGGGAATTCGAAGATAGACTGAAGGCTGTGCTCAAGGAAGTAACAGAATCAGAAGGCCAGACCATCCTGTTTATTGATGAAATCCACACAGTTGTTGGGGCAGGTATATGCTTTTTCTTTTGTTCTTCTCTATATTCATATGCCTGAACTTTTGTGGTTGTTTGCTGCGTTCTTTTTCCTTCTCCAATAGTTCATGTGGAGTTAGTGAAAAATACCTTTTACTCAATTCACATTGAAAGTTCTTTTGACAGTAATTCTCTATTATCATTGTAGAGTGCTTGACACTAATGTTTGGTCCTTTACTTATCAACTTCAATTTTTGGGTCTAACGTTAACTAACATAATATTAAAGTCAGTTTAACTAAAAGTGCCTGAGTTTGAGCCTTCCCAAGTGATTTAATTTAACTTTGTTATTTGTTATATGAATTTGTTTTTTAATTTGGGTTCAGTTTCAGCCACGTGGCAACCCAATTAATGTTGCGCATGGTGTGTGTTGGAATGTTAATACTAATGTTTAGGCCCTTATTTGGCTTAAGCTTTTAGGTTTTAGAGGTTACTAATAGATTTTATGTATGTGTTTAAATTTGGTGGCGTCTAGCCTTGTAGAAGATTCAGATCTGTTGAAATTGGATTTGACAATAAGAGAGTGTATTGGAATGTTAATTCTAAGGTTAGGGCTGCCCTATTGGCATAAGCTTTTAGGTGTAGGGGTTACTAATAGATTTTATGGATATGTTTAAATTTGATGCCATCTACGAGTTACGAATAAATTTTATGGATATGTTTAAATTTGATGCCAACTAGCCTCGTTGAAGAGTTCGGTCTGTTAAAATCGGATTTGACGATAATTCAGATGATAATGGATCAGTTTTTGAGATCTTTTTCAGGTGCTACAAATGGTGCAATGGATGCGGGCAATCTCTTGAAGCCAATGCTTGGTCGAGGAGAGTTGCGATGTATTGGGGCAACAACGCTGGATGAATATCGGAAATATATTGAGAAAGATCCAGCACTGGAGCGTCGTTTTCAGCAAGTATATGTTGATCAACCTACTGTGGAAGATACAGTATCTATATTAAGGGGGTTGCGTGAAAGATATGAATTGCACCATGGAGTCCGCATTTCTGACAGTGCTCTTGTAGAAGCTGCAATTCTTTCTGATCGTTATATTAGTGGGCGATTTTTACCTGACAAAGGTAATTGTTGTACATAATAATTCAGCCTTACAGTTTGAAGGATCTCTTACAGATTAAAGAATCTTCACTCTCACTGTAAAATTGCATTGCTCATGATGACATGATTGCTAGATTTACTGTGTGTCAGACTAGCCAGAAAACTAAGTAATATCATAAGCCCTGGGATGATCTAAAATTTAATTATATTATTTTTTAAGGCTGCTCTGCACAAATAATTGGCTTTGTATTAAATTGCAGCTATTGACCTAGTAGATGAAGCAGCGGCAAAACTGAAAATGGAAATTACTTCGAAACCGACTGCCCTTGATGAGATCAACCGTTCAGTTCTGAAACTAGAGATGGAGAGGCTATCCCTTACGAATGATACCGACAAGGCTTCCAGAGATAGATTAAACCGCCTTGAGGCTGAGTTATCACTCTTAAAGGAAAAGCAAGCACAGCTGACTGAGCAGTGGGAGCATGAAAAGTCAGTCATGACGCGCATTCAGTCTATTAAAGAAGAGGTATGTGAATATTGTTCTGTACTTGTTACCATAGCTGTTCAATCTTTAGTGTAGTTGCCATGTTAAATATTTGTCAGCATGATATTGGCTCTTTTACATGCTTTCCATTTTGGGGAAATAGAAATCTAACAAATGATTAGGTGGGCGTCCAAGTTAATTGATCGGAACAATTGGATACTGGCAGAAAATTAGTCAAAAGTCTTTGGAATGTTGTCAAGTTGATTTGAGAATACTGATAATTTTATTTATATATGCAGATTGACAGGGTAAATCTTGAGATCCAGCAGGCTGAGAGGGAGTACGATCTCAATCGTGCTGCTGAGCTCAAGTATGGAAGCCTAAACTCTTTGCAGCGCCAACTTGAAATTGCTGAAAAAGAGTTAGATGAGTACATGAGTTCTGGAAAGTCCATGTTGAGAGAAGAAGTTACTGGAAATGATATCGCTGAAATTGTCAGTAAATGGACAGGTATTCCTGTATCCAAGCTACAGCAGTCAGAGAGGGAGAAACTGTTACATCTAGAGGAAGAGCTGCACAAACGTGTTGTGGGCCAAGATCCTGCTGTGAGATCAGTAGCTGAGGCTATTCAGCGTTCTCGAGCTGGTCTCTCTGATCCTCACCGTCCAATTGCTAGTTTCATGTTCATGGGTCCAACTGGTGTTGGAAAGACTGAACTGGCTAAGGCACTTGCTTCCTACTTGTTCAACACAGAAGAGGCACTTGTAAGAATTGACATGAGTGAGTACATGGAAAAGCATGCGGTGTCTAGATTAATTGGCGCCCCACCCGGTTATGTGGGGTATGAAGAAGGAGGACAGTTGACAGAGACAGTTCGAAGGAGGCCATATGCAGTAATCCTGTTTGATGAGATAGAGAAGGCCCACGCTGATGTGTTTAATGTGTTCCTACAGATTCTGGATGATGGCAGAGTGACTGACTCACAGGGTCGCACAGTGAGTTTCACCAATACTGTCATTATTATGACTTCGAATGTGGGTTCGCAATACATTCTCAATACAGATGATGACACCTTATCAACGGAGACAGCCTATGAAACTATCAAGCAGCGAGTAATGGATGCTGCAAGATCAGTTTTCCGCCCTGAGTTTATGAACCGGGTAGATGAATATATAGTGTTCCAGCCACTGAGCCGCGATCAGATAAGCAGCATTGTGAGATTACAAGTAAGTTATTTCATGGCTTAATTTCCTTGCACATGTCTTACAGTTATATGAAGGAATGCTGGATAAGTAAAGATGAATTCGGTCGAAATACGAGAATTTGTTCATCATGCCGTATAACCTGGATGTTGATAATGTCCCTACCCTAGTGTAGGTTTGAAAGATCTTGGTTCTTCAGATGCTACTTATGATCTGGCTGACTTTCATCCAAACTTTTTGAGGGAGTCCTTTTTCTTATATGGGAAACTTGTGGGTTGGTTGACTCAAAAGTGTAAATAGTTTACTGGATTTATAGTTTCCAATAAATATCCAGCTCTTAAACTATCTGCATTGTGCAGAAACTGTTCACTAAGGATCATAGAACAGCTGTTTATAATTCTTTTACTTGGGAGTAGTTTTTGTTTGTTCTGCTTTAGAAGCAATATTAGTCCATCTAACATTATGTTTGCATGGTTTAGTTGGAACGTGTCCAGAAGAGGATTGCAGATCGGAAGATGAAAATCCACGTGAGCGATGCAGCTGTTCAGCTTCTCGGGAGTCTTGGGTATGACCCCAACTATGGTGCAAGGCCAGTCAAGCGCATGATTCAGCAGTATGTAGAAAATGAACTTGCCAAGGGCATCTTGAGAGGGGAGTTTAAGGATGAAGACGTGATATTGATTGACACGGAAGTTACAGCATTTTCCAATGGCCAGCTTCCCCAGCAAAAGCTAGTCTTCAGGAAACTTGATGCAGAGTCAAATCCTTCAGCCTTAGAAAACCAAGCTTTATCCCAGACTCCCTAAATGTCTGTAAAATGTGTTTGGTATTTACCCGACCATAAGTTACAAAAATGAAAATTTTGTTTCTGTGACCTTTTTTAACACATGCTTGATGAACTTGTCATCTTGTATATGGTAAATTTCTTATAGAAATTATAAGGCTGTTACATACCACCATATTTGCTTGCAGTGGTTTCAGGTCTCCATTATCCAGTTTCATTTGTATATAGTAATCTAATGTTTTTTTCTCGGATTGTGAGAAAAAGTGAATGGAACAAAGCTAGGATATTAGAACAGTCAAAGTAACTTTTTATACAAAAAAACCTAGAACCCAAATTTTATTTAATAGGCTGTTATAGTCTCATGTAGATGGTATCTTAAGCAGGCTTTAGAGCATCTATTATTGTTTCTGGTATTGCAAATTTTTCAAATTCTTAATTTCAACATTACAAATTAGCATTTTATGATACACAAACGAAGATCAAAGAGAATATGAAACAGAATTGTCATGAATTTATCTACAGATACAAACATGAATTATAGTAATCTACAACAAAATGGTACAATCTTTAATGTCACTGATGACTCATTTGAACCTGTAATTTTCACCATCCACAAGTGCACTCTAATATACATCTAAGTTTACAAAGTCTTCTTTCCTTGGTGTTGTTTATCTTTGATGTTAGCAATGACAAGAAAAAATCATTGGTATAAGATTACCGGAGCCATTAGGTCGAATCTTTCTGAAAATTTTAGAGAATCAATGCCTGTGTTTTACCACCAGGTTTAATGTCTGTCTCGTGCATTCTCAAGTACAGCTTTTTTGTAGATTTGAACTTTCGCCTTAAACACATCTGTTGGAAAACAGCATTATAAAGAGGTGCGTCTGGTGCAACCTTCTGCTCATCAAACAAAGAACTGAAAGTTAAAATTACAGATTTGGGCACCAAGGCAGAAAGCCAAGTTGAAATGCAGCACTGATAACTATCCAATCATAAGAGCTATTAGCTTTCATGTAAATTATGCATATAAATTGAACCGGCAAGCTCTGATTGTAAAGGTGGTTGTGAAAACCTTTGATCAATAAAACCTAATAATATAGAGCTCATTGACTTAATAGGCAACTTCGAAGAATTTTTGTATCCCATTAATCAGTTAATTGTCACATGCGTCAAAAACAGATAAAACCAAGCAACCGAGTAAAAAATTGAGTTACACTGCTCAACTTTGACTAGTAAATCACATGTAAAAGAATTCAATGTTTTGAAATGTCACTACAGTTTTGTTGATGCCATACTGAACAGCATACGAAATTCAGCAAATTTATTGAGAGTTGACAATTGAATATAGAAGCTAAATGACTCAACACCATAGGATTTTTTATATGTAAGTCAGCATGGTAACCTACCTCTAGAATTTCGTCAACTTCAGCCCACAGAGATCCCCAAATGCAACCTCTCAATGAAGACAGTTGTGTAAATGTCTCTGAAGTGCACATCTGGTGAACCATGTGCTCGTAAACTTGTAATGCTATTTTTGGTCACAAGCACTAATTACAAGATTATAGGAAGAAGTTGGAACCGACAGTCCAGAGGCTTCCAATTGCCACAAAAGCTGCAGAGCCTTTTCCCATAAACTTAATTTCCAGCATGACATTAAAGCAGTATCATACAATTGTACATTTAATTAAGAATTCTGACCTCTTTTTAAACTCTCAAAGAGCCGAAGAGCATCAGCAGTTATGTACTTTAGATTTTGGTCAAGTATTTAATAGTCCTGGCAATACTTAGCAGTTATGTAATAGTGCTCATAGAGGAAAGCATAATAGAACTATTACAGCAGTAGATGCCGTTTATCACCAGTACCAAATATGACAGATTTAACTCTGACAGAAGGAACAAATATATGCAGCCATATTTCATATGACTTATATATAATGCGACAGCCAATCCTTAGGAATGAAGACTATAGATGTTTCTGACATACTCCGAACAAAGCCAAAAACCTTTAGAAGATGGTTTTGCAATTTCCCTTCTATTCTAGAGCTAGCATAAAGCAAAACCGAAACCTAACATTTGGGGAAGGCCACCAAAGACTTTAATCTGAAAATGAGATTATTCCCTTTCTTTGAATATGCATTTGCAAAATTAAAAATCCGTTACTTGATGCACATGGATACTAACTAATTTAACATGGCTAAACAATTGGTTAAACTAAGTGCAAAATTTATACTTTCCTCCTTAAACAAGGCGTGTGTAAATGACGTACATTAGAACACTCAAGATTTAAATGTCCCTTAGCTACTCACCAAGGATGGTTAACCAAACTCCTAGCTCCCACCATACAGCAATGCCATTGAAGATATGTTCAAGAACCCGAAGCCGAAACATTCAATATACGACCCTCTAAGTATGGGGTCCGATGTAATGAAATCAGACCCCACGAAGAAGTCTTTCAAGAACCCGGGTGCGCAATTTTTGTCCTCCTAATCAACAACTCGAAACAGTGCGAAATCTTTCTCATTTTAAACAATTGGGTACAAGATTCACGATACAAACAAACACTACAAATTCAAAACCCTAATTAACCCCTCAAAATCCAACAACAGATGAAAAATGAAATCTTTAAAGCGTAAGAACTCACATGGAGCTGAAGAAGACCTAACCAGAATGTCCGTCAACATCGGCGAGGTTTACAATCACGTTAAAAAAAAAAAAAAAAAAAAAAACACTTCTTTAGGGTGTTTTTGTCTTTTTAAATTTATGGGAAGAGTGGCTCTTATTGCCTATTGGCTGTCAAATGTAATTTCTGGAAATCACTGCTCTGATTGGATGTCAAGAAATAGACTTACATGGACTAGCCGTTTGCTCCGATTGGTTCTCAAGAATTACACTTACAAGGACTAGCCGTTATTTTGGCGCCAATTGTGTGATGTGTTTTAAGCAAACTTTACCGGGCTCCGCTCTACCAATTTTAAACTAAATCAAACCCTCTCAGTTTTAGGAAACCTTATACATACCCACACTCTTTACAACTAGTTTTTGTTAAGGAAACCTCTCTCAACTCAGAGTTGTCGGCGACATCAATGGCTTTTCCCGTTCCAGTTGGGCATAAATTCCTGCCCAATGATAAGCAATTAGTTGGATACTACCTCTTCAATAAGCTTTTTACACAACCACCTCCGTTCAGTGATCATGAAAAATCTTTGGTAAAAGATTTCGATCTCTACGGTTCCTTAGAGCCCTGGGAGATATGGCGGTTGCATGGAGGAGACGATTTGGAAAGTGATCAGGCCCTCTACTTCTTCACTCCACTCAAGAGGGTTTCCGTTAAGGGTTCAAGAATCTGTAGAAGAGTCGGCTCGGGAACATGGGCTGGAGAAGATTCTGGAGACAAAATAAAAGCCGGGAATATTGTTGCCTTGAAGAAGCGGTTCCGTTACGAGAATCGGCATTCCCCACATGATGGCGCTTGGATTATGCATGAGTTTGCTATCCATTCAGCATTGTTAGGGCAGCAACAAAAACCTTATGACGTTGTTCTTTGTCGTCTGAAGGAGAACCCGAGAGCGTCACACGAGAAGCGAAAGTTGAAAGATGGTAGTTTTGAGCCATCAAAACGCTGCAAGTTTACAGTTCCGATTCCGGCTCAAACGTTGTCACACGCATCCGAACCAGAACCTGAGCATCCAACTTTGATGTTCAATCCTCAAGAGTTGTTATCTACCCTTGAAGTACCCCTGCAGCTGTCATCAACGGTCGAACCTGAAACTTTGGACCAGGCTAATGCGGGAGAGTCGTACAACACGGCTGATGTCCAAGACGACATATTTCAACACCCACTGACAACAACTCAAGCTGAAGCAGATAGCAATTGGATTGATGTGGAACATGGTTGGCTTCCGTCAACAGTCATGTCATCAACTCCACATGATTCTGGTGTTGGTGATGATATGATGAGAGACAGACCATTAATGCGTGGTCCTGAAGACATGATGCCCACCACTGACGCTGGAGACTCGGACAATGCTGTTGATGCTCATCACAATATGTTACCAGCTGAAGCAGATTACAATTTGGTCGCTGAAGATGGTATGCCTCTGTCAACAGTCCTATCATCAAGTCCATGCGACGTCGATGGTGATGATTGTTTCTGGGAGAATATGATGAAAGACATACCATTGCCTAATCTTGATGACATAATTGACATCCATTCCAGTGATGCTACTGATTTTTGGGATTTCGAATTTTTCCAACTACAGTCTTGATTGACATTCATTATTTTTTTTTCAAAGTTTTGTAGTTTAGGACTATTATTGTTTTGTTTATATTCTTTCTGTAAATTGATTACTATAGACATGATTGTCATAATTGTAATGACACTTGTTTTTCCTACAAATGAAGTGTACATTGAGATTCAAGTCATAATTTTTTTCTCTAATTCCTCTGTTGTTAGATTGATTACTATAGAATACGGTTGATGTTCTTTCAATGTCTTATAAGATGGTTTTTACACTCATTTTGCAATACAAAAGCAAATAGAGAAGATGAGTTATATGATGTTATGTCCTTATTTGAATTATATGACATGTAATTTAATAAACCATGACTTGTTTATGGTGACTCCAAATAGTTAAATAAACTTTAAACTAGACAACCAACTATAAACATGAAGGACAGTCATTTACAAACATCTCTTTCTAAAATCACAATACATTCATTGAGTTGAAATTATCCAAGCAGTGAATAATTCATGAATAAATTTAACTCAGCGTCGTTTCTACGAATGAAAGAAAGCTAATTTTAAAATAAGCAAGATGCTAATGAAGCAGTCTGGCATCTATAATCACACCAATATTGTATTTTAATTTCTTTATACAATAGAACTTAATTCTTCATTATTAGTAGGCTGTTTATATGCATACAACTGCAAAGCTTCCTCTGCTGTCATGCCACTATAAACAAGGTAGGCACATACCATTAAACTTGTTCGACCTTGCCTGTCTGAAAAATCAAGGCAGAATTAGTAATGTAAAATGTGGTGTTATTATATCATAAAAGAACATTATTCATTAATAATTATGGTTAGCATAATGGAACTACTCATTTCACACCAGTAAGATTGCACTGAGGAACAATAAAGCATGAATAAACATTGATTTTCTGTAATACCAGGCAAAAGGCATTTGTGTACCCAAGAGAAACCAACGTAGAACAGTGCAAGCTATGACCTTCTTTGGACAGATAATAGGAGCTGTCGAACATTGTACAATCGTTTTTGTAGAATAGGAATTTTTCATGCTCCAGTGGTTACTTAAGATGTACAATTAATATACACAAGCTTGACTTGACAGAGTGAATTCAAAGTAATTTTGATCAAACAGATTATTACTCAAAGGTGAAAAAGGAATATTGCTAAAATTGCAAAAATATGACTCGTGAACTGTCTGAAGACTACCAAGAAGATTAGTTGGAAAGCAAATCATACCATGCAGTGTATAACTGCAATATTTTTGGGTCACTTGAAAGCCATGAATTCACACTCTCACAAAAAAGCTTGATCATTTGGATAGACGGGAACGTGGTTGTCATCAAATGGATGTTTCTCCACACAACCATGAAAGTGTGTTGGATCATAACTTTCTTCTACGCACAGATTATAAATCTTTGATATAACACCAATCAAATATTAGACACACACAATGAGCAACTGATCAGTGCATCTTGTTGGGATGCATGACACAATCAGAAAGTGAAAAAGACAAGAAGTATGTATTTTACATTAACTCCGTAAAACAATTTGAAGTTGAATAAGTTAAATATGAAGTTAGTCTCAATGAAGACCACATCTATAAATATGAAAATGATGTGACCAGAACTATATAGCCATTCACCTAGCATACAAGCAGACTCAGTATAAGTGAGTTTTATTAGGAAAATGGATTTATAAGTTGTGCTTTTTATCTGTCTATAACCTCAAAAATGCAGATTTATTCAAAGCAATATTCAGAAATAAAATTCACACACAGATACAAGATTTAGATGTGTACATGAGTTCTGGAAAGTCCATGTTGAGAGAAGAAGTTACTGGAAATGATATTGCTGAAATTGTCAGTAAATAGACAAGTATTCCTGTATCCAAGCTTCAACAGTCAGAGAGGGAGAAACTGTTACATCTAGAGGAAGAGCTGCACAAACGTGCTGTGGGTCAAGATCCTGCCGTGAGATCAATAGCTGAGGCTATTCAGTGTTCTCGAGCTGGTCTCTCTGATCCTCACTGTCCAATTGCTAGTTTCATGTTCATGGGTCCAAGGCACTTGCTTCCTACTTGTTCAACACAGAAGAGGCACTCGTAAGAATTGACATGAGTGAGAACATGGAAAAGCATGCGGGATCTAGATTGATTGGTGCCCCACCCGGTTATGTGAGGTATGAAGAACGAGGACAGTTGACAGAGACGGTTTGAAGGAGGCTATATGCAGTAGTTCTGTTTGATGAGATAGAGAAGGCTCATGCTGATGTGTTTAATGTGATAGAGAAGGAGACAGCCTATGAAACTATCAAGCAGCGAGTAATGGAAGCAGCAAGATCAATTTTCTGCCCTGAGTTTATGAACCGGGTAGATGAATATATAGTGTTCCAGCCTCTGAGCCATGATCAGATAAGCAGCATTGTGAGATTACAAGTAAGTCATTTCTTGGCTTAATTTCCTTTCACATGCCTTGTAGTTATGAAACTTGATGCAGACTCAGATCCCTCAGCGTCCGAGCTGCGATCAGATAAGCAGCATTGTAGCTAGCCTTCAGGAAACTTGATGCAGATTCAGATCCTACAGCCTCAGAAAACCAAGAAGCTTTCTTCCAGACACCCAAAATGTTTGTAAAATGTGTTTAGGTTTTTACCCCACCATAAGTTATAAAAATGAAAATTTTGTTTGACTTTTTTAACACATACTAGGTGATCTTGTCATCTTGTAGATGGTAAGTTTCTTATAGAAATTATAATCCTGTTATGTGCCATCATATTTGCTTGCAGTGGTTTCGGGTCACCATTATCGAGTTTCATTGTATGTAGAAACATAATGTTTCTTTCTCGTATTGTGAGAAAATGTGAATGGAACAAAGCTACAATGCTAGGATATTATAACAATCAAAGTAACTTCTTACACTTAAAAAACTAGAACCCATATCTATTTATAATAAGCTCTTATAGTCACATTTAGATGGTAACTTAAGCAGGCTTTAGAGCATTCTTGTATTGTTTCTGGTACTGCAAATCTTTCAAATTCTTCATTTCAACAGTACAATTAGCTTTTCATGCTGCACAAGGCTAAATAAGTGACAAAATCAGCCTAGGAAGATCAAAGAGAACATGAAACAGAAGTATCATGAATTTATCTACAGATACATAAATTATAGTAATCTACCACACAATGGTACAATCCATAATGTCACTGATGACTCATTTGAACCTGTAGTTTTCACCATCCGCAAGTGCACACTGATATACATCTAAGTTTATGTAAGGTCTTCTTTCCTTGGTGTTGTTTAGCTTTGATGTTAGCAATGACAAGATTGGAGCCATTACGTTGAATCTTTCTGCAAATTTTGGAGCATCAATGCCCGTGTTTTACCATCAGGTTTAATGTCCATCTCACGCATTCTCAAGTACAGCTTTTTCGCAGATTTGAACTTCCGCATTAAACACATCCCTTGGATAACAGCATTATAAAGAGATGCATCTGGTGCAACCTTCTGGGGATCAAACAAAGAATTGAATGTTAAACTTATAGTTCCGTGCACCAAGGCAAAAAGCCAAGTTGAAATGCAGCACTGATAACTATCCAAATATCTAACCATAAGGGCTATTGTCTTTCATGTAAATTATGCATATAAATTGAATTGACAAGCTCTGATTGCAAAGGTTGTTGTGAGAACCTTTGATCACTAAAACCTTAGAATATAGAGCTCACTGACTGATTAGGCAACTTCAAAGAAATTTTCTAATCCCATCAATCATTTAATTGTCACATATGTCAAAAACAAAGTTTAGAAGTAGCGGATAAAACCAAGCGACCGAGTAAAAAAATGAGTTACATGTAAAAGAATTCAATGTTTTCAAATGACTAGTAAATCACATGTAAAAGAATTCAATGTTTTCAAATGTCACTACAGTTTTGTTGATTCCATACTGAACAGCAAACAAAATTCAGCAAATTTGTAGAGAGTTGACAATTGAATATAGAAGCTAATTGACTCAACACCATAGGATTTTTTATATGCAAGTCAGCATGGTAACTTACCTCTAGAATTTCGTCAACTTCAGCCCACAGAGATCCCCAAATGCAACTTCTTATTAAAGACAGATGTGTAAATGTGTCTGGACTGCACTTCTGGTGAACCATGTGCTCATATACTTGTAGTGCTACTCTTGGTTTCCTTGCAACCTCACAAGCACTAATTACAAGATTATAGGAAGAAGTTGGAACTGACAGTCCAGAGGATTCCATTTGCCACAAAAGCTGCAGAGCCTTTTCCCATAAACTTAATTTCTGGCATGACATTAAAGTGGTATTATACAATTGTACATTTAACTGAGAATTCTGATCTCTTTTTAAACTCTCAAAGAGTCGAAGAGCATCAGCATGTTGATTTGCCTTGTACAAAGCACTAAGCAATGCATTCCATGTGTAAGTATCAGCTGTATGACCCAAAGATTTCATAGTATCATAAACCTTGAATGCCAACTCTGCTTTTCCAGCTTTTCCGAGAGAGTTAATCAACGCATTACAACATATTTGATTTGGCTTCAACCTGCCATCCAGCATACATTGGAAGAGATTTAATGCTAATTCCCACTTCCCCTCCTTTGTACACACTCCAATTACAGCCTGCATTATGTCATCCCCAGGCTTGAGTTCGTTTTGGATCATCTCATAGTAAGCATCAAGAGCCAGTTCATTTTGATTACAACGAACAAAAATGCAAACTAACAAAGAATAAGTAACTCGTGTTCCAATATGGCCATTTTCCTTCATACTCCTCCATAATTTCCCAGCCTCAACCCAGTTGTTCACTCCACCACAAATAGATATCATGGTATTATAAACAATAACATCAAAATCCTTCTTTACTCTGGAGTACCCTCCAACTTCTATAAACATATCAAGGGCCGAATCAAAACCCTGCACATTCGCTATTGCTTTAAGTACCAGGCTATAACTATGGCCACTAGCAATCTCTATTGTCCGCATGAAAGCAAAGACTCTCAAAGCTTCATTGAGCAGTTCATTCCTCAAGAGGCATGAGAGAAGAGAATTACAGGCATGTACATTGGGCTGTATACTTGACAACTTCATGGACTCATAAAGCTCCAATGCACTTGTCACCTTGTTCGATCTACTAAGAATCAAAATCCTCCTTGATAATATCTCTTCATTTCTTTCTTCTAAAAAATGCACCCGGATTTCACCCTCAACAACTCTTTTTTTCAACTTCTTCAGTACCGCCAAAGGTTGACTACCCCTTTTGAGTTCAATATCAGAGTCTTGCTTAACCTCTATGTTTCCCCATGGAGGAGGCAAAGACTTTCCCAAAGAATCTAAATCATCATCTTCTTTTTCCCTCTTGTTCGAATCGTTTTCTTCTGCATCCGCAGAAACCACCTCAGGTTCAATACTAGCAACCGTGTTTGACACAATAATCAGATCATTCTCTTTACTATATCCATGTAACAAACTCATTCCTCGAGTCCTAAGTGCCCACATCCTTGTGTTTGATTTTCTGGCTAAACCATGAGACAAACAACAACCATATTTTCTACAACAATTTGCAGAATCAAAACTGGTTGGCCTACCAAAATAAAAGCAGCCTCGCCTATTTGATATAATGAATACTGAAACTGAATCTCTCAAAAGTTCTGCCATCACTGCACCCAAACAAGAACACACAAAACAAACAACACTTCCAATCCAACAAGCTATATGAGAATTGAGAAAAGAAACCAACTTTAAAGAGCAGACATCCCAATTTCATCAAAATTCAAACCTTTGTAAAATAAAAAGCTAATGACTTCATTATAATGAAACATAAGTACTTACATAAAAAAAAAAAAACACACACAAATGTTGTCGAACTAAACTACAAGTACCTTAACATCACACCCACCACAAAGTCATCAACCATGAGAGTTCAGGTAGAGACAGACACACTGACATGTTTTGTTAAGTTGCCTGAAAAGGGTATCAAGATATTTGCTACAGAGACAGAGAAGCCTCAATGGATGTTGCGACGCCGTTTCGGTTCCGACACTTGAACCATGTTTTCTTAGGCAGAATATTACATTGTTATCCATAAGCTTTTGTACAAATATGATCCAAGATGACATTTGCACATATACATCCCTGAAGTTAGCGTAACGATCTCACGAATAAAAAAAATGGCGTTGTTAGCAAGTAGTCATATTTTGACATTTGAATATAGGTTATGGCGTTGTACTTGTATAAATCAAAACCCTAACAATTAATATTTTGTTCGATCTAAATGCAATTCATTAAGTATATTGTATTGTAATATAAATTTAAACACAATATAATATGTACATAAATTTAGCTAATAAGACTTATTTAATGCGTTAATTAATAAGTCTCATTAATTAGTGATAAGACAATCTATTTATCAATTTAAAATTATTTAAACTTTTTTTTTTAAAATTATATAATTCGATTTATTTAAATCTTATTAATAAATAAAAATAATCAATTATAATATAATATAAATCAAAATAAATTTAAAATAATAGCTTTTACGTTTAATGGTGAGTTAAAAGAAGTTATAATTCAAATGTAATTTGTTTACTTATCGGATTTGACATTTTGACTCGTTAAATATACAAATAATTATCCTATCTGCTTTTCAAAGAGTGTTTTCGTAGAAAACTATCTTCTGTCATGTTGGTGAAATTATAGCAAACCTTAGGAGTTCAATGAAATTATCTGTTTTGTTTACTTGTTTTCACATTTTGGTTTGCAAAATGCTTCTTGTTCTCGCCGTCAAGCCTCAACAGTCTTTCTGCTCCCAAAAGGGTTCTGATGGGTAAGTTTCATTGGCTCAAAATGTTGATTATAAAATGTTGATTCTATAATTGTTCTCAGAAATTGATATATGAAAATGGAAGAGCAAGTGAAGGAAGGAGTAGCATCAATAGCAGTGCTGCCATGTGGCTCCATCTCTGGCCATTTCATTCAACTTCCTCATTCTCTCTGCTATGGCCTTCATGGCACTGGTACCTGTAACTCTCTCTCTTTCTCTTTCTGTAAACATATGTGTTTTTTGTCTCCTATAATACTATGGGTTTTGTTGGCACTGTATTGGTTTTGGGAAAGTATTGCATATGAATATTGAATAATGTTATTTATTGCTTATAAATCGTGTGGCAACCTGTCATTTACCTAATCATATGTCTCACTGCTTGACTTGGATACATTTTCATACATTATTCTCATGTCAAATTGAATTACTGTGCTTACCACTAAAACATTTTATTTGTATGTGTTGTGCAATTGATATACAAATAATAAAGTATGAAGAAGAAAAAACAACACAGAGAATTATAATGGTTCGATAGTATGCTTGGATCCACTCTGGTATGGCTGAAAGAAAATTCTACTAAACTTTCAATAGAGTTATAACAGTTATTTATATCAAACCCTAATACTAAAAGTATCCTCATAGATTATATACCGTCAACTTATCTGTATCGCCATCAACTAGCCTCACATGTTACATATGTATAAATAAATATGAGTCATATAATCAACAGTATGTACATGTGCTTTTGAGTGTATATAAGAATGTGTCAGGATTGTGTACATGTGGTGCGTGTGCGCATGTGTGTGTCTGTGTTAATGTCGAAGCAATTAACATATAGCCTAGTTCTTATTAGAAGTGCAGGAAAATGTCAACAGTCAATGGATTTTTTGTTAATGGTAGGTGGTAAATTATATCTATATGTTTAGGCTATGAGAGTTGTTAGTGAGTCATGTTGTTGGCTATAAGAACAGCATGGCTAGGATATACATAGATAGTACATTTCTGCATCTGGATTGGCATAATGGCAAAATGTTATTGTTTGGCTCAATTATTTCAGTTTGAATTACAGATGTTGTAGAAAATATTTTCTCGACACAATCAAAATAAATATATTTTTATGTTTCTAATTTTATTTTTTTTCATCTTCTTTAAACACTTGCATGGTTTTAGAGTTAGCTTGTGAAAGGGAGTGCAGCAGGGGAGAGGATTACCGGTTGATCAAGCTCACAATCATAGACTACAATGTAGAAGTGTTGCCTATGCTTTCGGTTTCCTATCCATCTCCTTTCTAAAATTTTATTTTTGTTATACACGTTATGTCTTTCTTCTAACTTAATGAGTTTTAATACGTAATAGAAAAATAAAGAACAAGTTGTTGTGGTGGAGTGTAGAGGCCATGATGCTGCTCGGTTCCACAATGTTGATCATGCTCATGGGTAAGCTATCTTGGACTGGCATTGCCAGTACTTATGATATGTTACGTTCTCATGTTACTTATTTTTAGTACTGTCACTTGTCAATCATTTTATTTTTTTTTCTTCTTTTAGTCCTTATAAAATTTATTCTAGGTTATTAATCTTTTGATATCAGCTTGTACACATTGAATGTTTAAAAAAAAAAAAGTTTGAACGGAATAAATTTTGAAGGAAATAACGAACATAAAATTGGTTGAACTGTATAAGATTAAGATGATTAAAGACAATGTGTGAATGTAACTGATGATATTTATATAGATGTAAAGCTTTCAATTTAGGTGTTAAGGTGTTTTGTTGATGTATAAGATGTTTCGACTTCAAATTCTGCTCACGCCTGAGTGAGAGATGGATTTTTGGTTTATATTTATTGTAATAAATAATATTAAAAGAAAAGGTTTTGATTTTAGTAAAGGAAACTATTGGGCCCAAATTTTAAGGAACATCTATCATTTATGTCTTTTTTCAGATTAAATGTTATCTATTAATAAATTCCCACACTAATGATTTTATTGTAGACAGTTGGGAGAAAGACGTTGTAGGTATGGTTGAACAGGAGCATGGGAAGAACAAGATTTTGATTTCTTTTGAATGCGAAACGCTGAAAGCTGAGAAAGCAGCAGAAGACCATATCAGGCAGTTCATGCCCAAATTAGCTGGGTTAGATGCAGTTGGTACGTATGCAACCTTTTTTTTTTCCCTTTATATAATAATTGAGAGGAGAAAGTTTATGTTTGACTGAGCAACAGGCTGTGCTCATTATGACCTTCTGAGTCTTTTAACATACATGCATTGTTTATGTGATCATCTACTTGAGCAATTAAAGCTGATATTGTTCAGAATTCCAGTCTTCAATCCGCGCACAATTGACTCTTTTATTTCAATATGTTTTGTCTATATGGTGTAATGTTCAGGTTATTATTCGTTGAACCCTTATGGGAGTAGAAGCATAGAACCAATTATTGTACTGGCATCAGCATTGATTTTAGTACTCATTCGAAGATAACAATTGTATCTTCAAGGCCTCGATTATGATTCCAATAAGCAGTCACCATGAGTATGGCGGTACCTCCCTTTGGAGCACATTTTACCGAACTGCATTCTTATTTCTTAAAATTGCTATTGTAACATGTTGCATTATTTTCTTTGTAACATAGTTGATCACCTCTAACCCCCGATTAATACAAATATGATAATATATTCATCGTTAGATACTAAACAATAATCACACCGCCACTGCACAGAACTCCTTGATCAGCTTTTACCTGGTTTTCATTTGTAATAGAGTTATTTCTGTGTTTGCACTGAGTTTGCAGCTTCTGTAAGATGGCACTTTCTGTTTTGAGTTTCTTTTTTCTGTCAATACATACAGCTCCGAATGTTTTTCAATCTCTGACTGGAATTTGGAACCGTGCAGTGAATATAGGAAAGATGCGAATATCAGGATTGGACTTCGAAGCAGAAGAGGAATTATGAACAGAATGTGCGATCAGAAAATATGCATTAACCCTTATGTTGATATATAAGAACATGTGACATGTAAGGAGCCTACTGTATGCAGTTCATCATTATCCCCCTTTTCGCATTTTGTTGGCTCATTACTGTTATTAAGTTTGATGCTTCTGACCGGTCGCTATGCACTTGATGGTTCATTGTTGAAAAGACGTTTCTTTCGAGGAAGATTTGCAAAAACTGCCCTTAGGTATAAAAGCCCTTTTATTCTACACCGAAATCGCTTTATACTTTCAAAATTTTAATTAAAAATACCTTTAAGTTCGCGTCAAAAACCCCCTATATAGTAGTTTTTTGTCTATATAAAAATAAAAAATGATGTTTTTGAAAAATAGTCAAACCTTAGGAGGTATTTGAAAAATAGTCATACTATTTGTAATTCCGTTTTTAGAGGTGTTGTTTGGTTGTCTTGATATTTACTATTTATGCTTTTTGCCCACACCGCTTTCCGCAGATACAAGAACGCTAGCCAACAGACACTATATTTAATTGCCCTGGTGTTGGTTAAATTATTTCTCTGGCACATTTGGGGATCATCCCTGTATCATATTCGTGTGAAAAACGACACTCACAATTTCATCCAAGTACGAGAAGCAACAGAATTGAAAAAGGGAGGTAAATAGAGATCCCGCGTTGCAAGGTTAATGTTGCAATGGTACAATAGAATGTGGCCATCACTTAATATGATCCATGAATTGAAATAGATAACAAATGGCTAACTTGTGGGCAAACAAGATAAGATACGAAAATTAAACGGAAAAACAAAAAGGGAGCAGGAAACGAAAAATTTTATTTTCTTGAAAGGGAAAAAATCATTTTAGTTTCTAATTTCTAAAAAATGATCAAATGTTTAACTATGTTTTAGAAAATAAGGAAATAGATCCTAATTTTTCGAAAAAGTGTTAAATTAGTCTCTCCCGTCAATCAATTGATAGTCAAACTTAACGAAAAATGTAAAAATACTCATTGACCTTAGATTTAGTTAAAATGGACAGAAAGACTATCATACCTCCATCTAGAGATAAATATTACAATAACATTTAATTACGAAATTATTTTTTGTTAGTTTTATATATAAATTTTATGAAATTATAGTTTTGCCCTTGGACTCAAATTTTTTTAGTACATATTTTAAAAAATCATTAAATATTAAATGTTATTGTAAAATAGAATTATAAAATAAAATCGTTAAATAATAAAAAATCATTAAGTCGTAGCATAGGAGAAAGAGGAGTACAAGGAGATACAGTTCCATTTGTTGCGTTGAGAGAGACGGTGTTACAGTTGATGGTGAGAGAGAGACACAATAAGATTTCTCGTTCGATGGAATTGAAGCAATACGCGGATGATTTTTGTTTTTTTTTTAATTATTTAAATTATTTAATTTTTTTTATTAATGTTTAAAATTTTCAATTCTTTTAAGGGTAAATATCATTTTTATTATTTTTAAATTAATTTTTTATTTTTATTAAATATCTATTCTTTCATTTATTATTATTTTTAGAATTTTTCTTAAATGTTTATTTTTAATTTTCCTTTTTTTTTTTCAAAATTTTAAAATTATTTGGTTCGTACACGTGTCAAGATCCTGAATTACGATTTGAAATGATAAAATTATCCCTACACACCATGTCGTTTGTTAGGTTTGACTATCAGTTTACTAACAGGAGGGACTAATTTGATATTTTTTTAAAACGTTAAGGTCTTTTTTTTTTTAAAAAAAAAAATATAGTTAAAATTTTGATCATTTCTAAAAAATTAGAGACTGAAATGATTTTGTCCCTTCTTAAAAATTTGAAACTTTCAAAGCTCCTACTAGCTATTAGAGAAATGGCTTTTTCAAATTCTTTGGCGACTTGATTTTAGAAAAAGTGGTTCCTAGTAAATCCTTTCAATGATAGTGTTTAGTTATGGCAAAAGGATACCAGAAATTCTAGTGGAAGAAATTTTCTTTTTAAGCCAGGATTTTACTAAGTTCTTATATTCTCTAATAAGTTAGATTAGAGAAAACTCATCAAAATTTTATATGAAAACAGTTTATATATAAACATACATATATATATATATATATTAGACTAGAGAAAACTCATCGAAATTTTATTTGAAAACAATTTATATATGTATATATATATATATATATATTCTAACTTGGTAAGATCTTCCTCTCTTAAATAAAATAACAAGACTTATATTTTCATTAACTTGGCTAGACTTCTTAGTCCCTAAGTTATTAAGAAATCAAAAGGAAATTAGAAGACTTACTTGAAGTGAGCACCTTGTTAAGCTTCTATAGATGTATGACAATTGATGAGCGTTGCATATAAAAGAGTGAGAGAGTTTTTTGCTCGCAAAGATAGCTAAGCCAATGTAAGTGTATCTAGCTCTCTCTCTCTCTCTCTCTCTCTCTCTTTCTATCTATGGATGGATGACAATTGGTGAGTGTTGCATGTAAGAGAGTAAGAGTGCTTTTCGCCAAGATAGCAAACAAAGGAAGTGTGTGTGTGGATGTATCTCTTTCTCTCTCTCTCCCCTATACATATACATATATATATTTATATACATACGTGTGTGTGTGTGTGTGTGTGTGTGTGTGACAAAATGGATATACATGAGTAGTAATAAAATGATATTTGGTTTTGTTCTCTCAAAAAATGTGTTTTTAGGGAAGGCAGCATTGGGCCCTCTTTTCTATTTTTATATATAATTTTTTTAGGTCCCAACCCTCACTATAACCTTGAAGTGTATTGTGAGTCTGTTTCTAGACATGAATCGCAAATTAAATGGATCTATTTAGACTTGCACCATACCTAGATTTGACCAAATCGAATCCAAGTTGACCTAATTTTTAAGAAAAAAAAAAATTGAAGAAAATTTTCTACTTTTTTTTTTTTTTTTTTTTTTTTTTTTTTTTTTTTATGCTTAGTTCTTTTAAATAAATTCTAAAATGATATCTGCTTTTGTTCTCACCAAAAATGTGTTTCTAGGGATGCCAAAATGAGCGTTTGGACTCGCACCAAATTCAGACACCAGATTGGGCCCTTTTTTCTTTTTTTTTTTTCTTTGGGTCCAAACCCTCACAATACCATTGAAGTGCATAACGGGTTTGGTTGTAGACTCAAATTGCCAATTAAATGGATCTGTCCAGACCCCTGAATATTTGACCAGATCAGATCCAAGTTGACCCAATTTTTAAGGAAAAATAATTAAATCAAAATTTTCTATTGTTGTAAATTAATTGGATGCCACCCTTTAGTATTATATAACCTCCACATTAAAGTTCATTATCACTCAAATAATAATCATCATAATAGTGCCTTAATGTTTTCAATAACCTTCACATTAAAGATCATTATTTGAAATAATGATCATTATAATAGTATCTTAATGTTATGTATAACTTGTGTCTTTTCTATTTCCTACATTTATAATTTTTAGCCTATAAATAGTTTGTATGATTGATCCTTGTATAAGAAATGAAACAATAAAATAGCAACTCTATCCAAAATTTTTCTTGTGTTTTATCTTTAGGTTTTGTTCTTATTTTTCAATATCTTAATATTGTATTTGTTTTATAACACGTCATTTGTTTTATAACACATTATCAGCACGAGTTCTAACCGTTTATTTTCCATGAAGGTAGAATTTTAGTCAAATAGATTTTTTTTTCCTCATAATATTTGTGTAGTTTTCTATTATGTTGTTGGCATGTAATGCTTTGACATGATTTATTAAACATTCTTTCTTTTTACTACATTTTGTGTATTTATATGTTTATAAATTATGTTCTTCCTGTTTGTCTATATAAATCTTTATTATTATTCCCATGATTATTTACATATTTGATTACCAATTAATATATTTTATGTTCTTGGATGAGTTATGTTTTCAATTTTTTACTTTATTAATTAATTGTTATTAACTTTGTTTTATTATATGGTTTCTTATATTGGGTATAACTTGATTATCAATTATTTTGTAATGATGAACTTTATTATATATTTGTTTTACTTTATTGTTAATCAATAAATTGATTATACGTTGAAGTATAGTTATAGCTTCATTGTTAACATATTTTTTATAATTCCTCTATACCCTCTTGGTCAATTAGAATTCATGTCATTAAGCATGTAAATATAAATTTTTTGTTTGATGCAAAGTTAGTATATATACATTTATTAGAATAATTATTAACTGTATGTTGTATGTTTTTCCTTTAAGCATCTAGTATATTTTAATATTATTGATTATTATACTTGAATTATGTTATGTATGGAGAAATTATTTATTATATATTTTATCCTTTTATATAGTTTTATTAATTTTATTATATGTTACCAATTAATAGTTTTCAACATGTCGAATCTAACAAAGCTCGAGTTCACAGCCCTTGATATTTTTGGTAGTAATTACTTCGCATGGACTCTTGATGCTAAAATTCACCTAGATGCTAAGAATTTTGGAGATATAATAAAAGAGAAGAATAAGACATCCTCACAAGATCGCGCGAAGGTAATGATATTCCTTTGCCATCATCTCCATGAAGGTTTAAAAACTGAATATTTAACAGCAAAAAATCCATATGTCATTTGGAATAATTTGAAAGAAAGGTATGACCACCAAAAAACAGTAATACTTACAAAAGCTCGCTATAACTGGATGCATCTGCGATTGCAAGATTTTAAAGGTGTGAGCGAGTATAATTCCATAATATTTAAAATTACTTCTCAATTAAAATTATGCGGAGAAAGTGTTACTAATGAAGATATGTTAGAAAAAAAATACTTTACTTTTCATGCCTTTAATATGCTCCTGCAATAGCAGTATTGAGAAAAAGATTTTAAAAAATATTGTGAGTTGATATCATGCCTTTTGTTGGTTGAACAAAATAATGAATTATTGATGAAAAATCATCAATCTCGACCAACTGGATCAATAGCATTTCCTGAAGCGAATGCTGCATCTGTTAATGATCAAGGTGTAGGCATGGTCGTGGTCGTGGACGTGGTTATAATAGTTATAACTAAAACTTATCAAATTTCAAGAAAACTGTATCTCACCACCAAAAGTGGGAGAATAATGAGGAAAAACAAAAGGAAAAAGTTGTCAAGGCTTTCAAAAATAATAAAAGTACTTGTCACAGATGTGACATGAAAGAACATTGGAGCCGTACATGTCATATAGCAAAATACATTGTTGATTTTTACCAAGCTTTTTTAAAAGAAAAAAGAAAAGGTGTCGAAACAAACTTTACTGAAAAACTTGATCTTATGGATTTGACACATTTAGATGTTGAAGATTTCTTTGAGAACTATGATGAAAATTTGATTGGTGATGGAAACATAAATGTGACTTAAGAGGATGTTCTTGTAACAAGCTGTTCTAAATGTGCTATTTACAATATGTTTTAATGTGTTATGTCATTAGTGTGTTTAATATTTCTAATTTTCAAAAGTGCGTTGTTTTCAGTGTATTTTTTTGCAAGTGTGTTGAATTATATTTAGTATGTTTTATTTTCAGCATACTTTTAGTGTATTTATATTTAAAATTATAAAAGAGATTGTATTTGATATTTTATTCTCTATCCTTATAATTTTATTTTTCTTTTACTTGTAAAGAAATATGGTTTCCATTGATCACATGATTGGTGCTAAAATTAATAATGAAGCTCTTTGTCTAGCAGACAGTAGACCAACACATACCATACTTAAAGATAAAAAATATTTTTTCGATCTTACATTTGCTGAAGTTAATGTTAGCACAATATCTGGTATTGCAAACCTTATTGAAAGTTATGGAAAAGCTCATATATTATTGTCTGGTGGCACAAAATTTACAATAAATGATGCTATATTTTCTAGTGGATCAGAAAGAAATCTACTAAATTTTAGAAACATACGTCCTAATGGTTATCATATTAAGATGACGAATAAAAAAGATGTTGAATATCTTTATATTATGTTTATTGTCTTAGAAAAGAAACATATATTGGAAAAATTACCAGCATACTCTTTTAGATTATATTATACTTTTATAAATCCAATTGAATCATATGTGATTATGAACAAAGAGTTGTTGAATCCAAGTATTTTTGTTGTTTGGCATGACCGGTTGGGTCATCTGAGTTCAATAATGATGTGAAGAATTATAGAAAATTCACATGAACATCCTTTAGAGAACCAAAAGATTATTTTGTCCAAATATTTTTCATGTGCTGTTTGTTTCTAAGGGAAACTATTTACAAGGTCATCCATAATAAAAGTTGTCATTGAATCTCCTACATTTTTAGAACAAATTCAAGGAGATATATGTGGATCTATTAATTGATCATGTGGACCATTTCAATATTTTATGGTACTAATAAATGTATCAACACGTTGGTCACATGTTTGTCTATTATCTACTCACAATGTCGCATTTGCGAGGCTTCTTGCCCAACTAATCCGATTACGGGCTATTTTTCGGATTATACAATTAAGAAAATTCATTTTGATAATGCTAGAGAATTTACATTCCGAGCTTTTCATAATTATTGCATGTCCATTGGAATTACTGTTAAGCATTCTGTTGCTCACACACATATACAAAATGTATTAGCAGAATCCTTTATTAAAAAACTTTAATTAATTGCTAGACCCTTACTTATGAAAACAAAGTTGCCTAGTTCTGCCTAGGGACATGCCATATTACATGCTACAGTATTTTTATTCGTATAAAGCTAACTGCATATCATAAATACTCCCCATTACAACTTGTCTCTAGTAAAGAACCTAATATTTTCCATCTAAGAGTTTTTGGTTGTGCAGCATATGTTCCTATTACTCCACCACAGCGCACTAAAATGGGTCCATAAAGAAGATTGATAATTTATGTTGGATTTGAATCCCCGTCAATTATTAAATATCTTGAACCTTTGACGGGTGATATTTTCATGACACGATTTGTTGATTGTCAATTTAATGAGACAGTGTTTCCAACATTAGATGAAGAGAAACTACAGTTGGAAAGATAAGAAATTTCATGGAATGCATCATCACTATCTAATTTTGATCATCGTACAAATCAATGTGAATTGGAAGTTCAGAAAATAATTCACTTATAAGAAATTGCAAATCAATTACTAGATGCATTTACTGATAGTAAAAATGTGACAAAGTTATATATACCAGCTGTTAATGGTCCTGCTGATATTGATGTCCCTGAAGGACAAGTTACTAATATATCAGCAAATGAATCTAATACACGCCAAAAGCATGGTAGACCACTCGGTTCAAAGGATAAAAGTCCTAGAAAGAAAAAGGAACAAAATAAGCAAGTTGATACTTCTGAAGTTATTAATACTCTTAAAGAGCCCATAAAAGAAATAATTGATATAACTGAACAAATAACCCCAAAAGAGGGTTAGGTTCCTGAAAATAACTATGATGAAGAGATTTCAATAAATTATGTTACTTCAGGAAAGAGATGGAATCGAAAAGAAACTGTTATTGATAATATATTTGCATATGCAGTAGCTCTTGATATAATAAATGAGGATCTTAAATCGAAGTCTGTTGATGAGTGTCGACGTGGAACTGATTGGCTGTAATACCCTCTCCCGAGGTTACTACTATACATATGCATGGAAGGATGTAATGTACCTTTATTGGTGAAATAATAAAAGCATTTTTAAGTATTTAGTAGTAAAATTTAATATTTGTAGAATTTTTGGAAGAATTGGGAATAAATTTAAATCATGAAAAGTTGAGGGGCAAAAGAGAAAATAAAATATTTTTATAGAAAGAGTGGCAAAATTGTAAATAAAGTGAAAGTACAAGGATATTGGGGAAAAAGTGAAGAATTCTCTAAAATGTGACATAGTCGTAAATTTAAGGAAGTTTGAGGGTAAAGGTGGAGCTTGACCCATGCCTATAAATATGAGTGTGAGGTAGGCATTCTACCATGAGAGAAAGAGAGAGTGAGAAAAGAAGAAAAATCTAGAGAAGGAGAGAGAGAGCTGTCGACAGAGTAGAGGTGACAGAGCTGTCGCGGTCCAAGCTAAATTTTCACCATTTTTGCAGGGAATATCAAGCTGTAGGAAGGTGAGCAAGCCAGATTTGGTAAAAATCAAGCAGTAAGATTTGTTGTTTATGATGTTATTTTGGTGGAAAGGCTGTTGAGAACAATCTCTGCGTTTCACTTGAAACTGACGAGATTTTTGTATAGATATGGTGATATTGAAGCTACAAGTGAGCTAGAAAGCAAGACAAAAGACTGAGGAGAGCTCGGTAAGTAAAGCAGCTAAGAAAATAAGTTAATTTGAAGAAGTTTGTTTGTGATCTGCAATGATTGAGTTTCGGTCATGAAACCTGTTAAGGTTGCGACCTGAGCTTAGGTGATGAAATTTATGAAGTGTTGTTGAGTGTATGTTTGTGGAGTAATTGAGGTCGGGAGTGTGCTAATGCTGGTGTTTGCATGTGTAAAACCTGGAAAAGAAGTACTAAATGTGAGATTTTATGAGATCGCGTAAGAGCTTACTGAATGCGAGTTGGATAAATACCTCCAGCTCATTATCAGCTCTGGTCGAGTTGGCCTGAAGCGCGAGCTCGCAGGGAACGAGCTGAATAATGCCCCATCCTGCCATGGTACATGTCCGAGCTGGACTAAAGCAGTAGCTTGTAGGGGCGAGCTTGTTAAGGGTGGCAGCCGCAAGGAGCGAGCTGGGCAGTGAAGGTGAATCGAGTTGAGATGGAAGGTAGCAGCTCGCTAAAAAGGGTGAGCTGAGTGAGCTCGTTGAGATGAGAAATGCCCTTAATCTAGGCTGAGTTGAGTGAAGTAAGAGCTCACATGGGACTAGCTGAATGCGAGTTGGAAAGAGCTCACAGCTCAAGCTGGATGGGATAGTAAAGTTCGTTGCAGCTCGGGTGAAGTAGAGATGATAAAGCTGAATTTGGAATTTAGGTGACCTGCGAGCTAAATTGAGATTTTCTTTATGACTAGTGTAGGTAAAGAAGCAAGCTACACTAGCCACCTTCCAAGATTCCACCACCCTTCCCTCTACTCATCCGACCTTCTGTCTTTCATCACCCCTCATATCCTCATCATTGACCTCCTTAACAATCGAGTGCCCACTTTCAATCTCACCAACATCCTCATTCTCAATTTTTTAATTTTTATTTTTATTTTTTTTTTTAAATTGTGGGAATCCTAATCTAGTTGTTTGGGTTTTGAAACCTTGAATTGTTCTTCATTTTTTATTTTTTTTTTTTCATTTTTCATCTTCAACCATCTGGTTAAAATTGTTTTGTTAAAAATTATATTGATGTTGATGATGGTGATAAATTTTTGTTGATGTTAATGATATTGATAAGGTGATGATGGTGATGCATGGGATGATGATGATGTTGTGTTGATGCTTATCAGTTAGAGGTGGAGATCTAATCTGATTGGATCTCCATCGTATTTTTGGATAGACAGTGGAGATCCACCGCAAAATGATTTTTTTTTTTTTTTTTTTTTTATAGTTTTTTTTTTTCAATTTTTTGAATTTTCTTTTAGATTATTTTTTAAAATGATGTCCACTGTCCATCATGATGATGGACGGTGGAAATTTGATAGTAATTTTTTAAACAAATAATATTTTTAATTATGTTTTAAATTTATTTTTATTAAATTATATTTTTTACTTTTTTATAATTGAAGGGCAATTTAGTCTTTTTGCGTACTGTCATTGTCGGAATTCATTTTTCACTACTAGAGTTAACAAAAGGGGTAAAATGGGATTGTTATAAACTAGAAGCATGTAATTAGTAATTACATCAAACAATAGAGGGGATATTGGAATTATCCCATAATAAAAAAACACATTGAATAGGCCAACGGTAGGCCCAAACTTGAGCCTTGAATCGGGAGAACTAAACCAACCGTGTTTGGTTTAGATCGATTCCAAGTCTCATTTTTTGCATGTTAAATTTTTCATGTTGAAAACCAAACAAACATTAAATTTGTTCGGTTTCATGTTGAAATTGAATCGGACATCATGTTGCCCACTCTTAATTGAAGTAAAAAAATCTCGAAATTTGCAATGTAAAGTTGAGTTATTGACAAATCATATGAACAACATTATTTATTATTTATTTATGATTGAGATCAGTCTATGCTACAATTGGGATCAACAGCGATTGGTGTTGTGACGCGGTCTGAGAATCAGTTCCCAAGAACGGAAAGGATTAATCCACAAAGAGTGAGTCGGGGAAAATGCCCACAATAATTTTGTGGACTTGATGAGTTCGAACCCACGACGACTAACCACTGTTGTGTCTACCACCAGACCGCAAGCTAATTCTCATGTGAACACCATTGTTGTTACTTCTATCTATGCTTACTTTCCCATGGAGGATCATAGCCAGTGAACTGAATTTGGTAATTTTTGTGATTGATGCATACAATTCTGTTATCTTGTGTTTGACTCATGGATAGTGGGTCAAGGTCTTCTTTTCTCCAGACCTGTGAGTAAAAAGCACAAAAATATTGACTTCACTTTCAGATGATTAATGAAAAAGAAGAAGACAATATGCAATATGGCATGCGTAAAAGATTTTAAATTTAATTCTCTATTTGATATTATGAGTATCGTTATTTTATCTATTTATTTATTTTTTTTAGGACTATGAGTGTTGTTATTGGACATTGTCAGACAATATCAATATATATTCTTTGTATAATCTAATCCGTACAATAATCAAAAGTAGTTACTCTATATATATAATAAAATTTAATACTATATATATATACAGAGTATTTCTAGTAAACAAATTAAATTAAATTATATATATATATATATATTACTTCTAGTAAACTAATTAAATTTTATTATATATATAATAAAATTACTAGTATATAATAAAATTTAATTAGTTGACTAGAAATACTATATATATATATCTATAATAAAATTTAATTAGTTTACGGGAAATACTATTTTCTAATTGCTCTTCCAATTTCGTAAAATAAATAAAATATTTAAAATTATGAATAAAACTGAAATTGACTAAAGTGAACAAAGAATATTTGTAATTCCGAATTTTCGTTTTATTTTCCAATCACCAATCTATTTATAGTAGTCCAAACCCATTATAAAATTTTACTTCCTAATTAAGTGACTCCAAATGCAACATTTGTCAACATAGTAATATTAATAAGTTAAAAGCATGTTAATACCATGTACCAATTTCTTAAATATTGATGTTGGCAATGTTATGATATAAATAAGATTATGCATAGAACGAATATGCTTGATGTCAATTTATTGTCCTTATTAAAGTTCATAAGTATAGAAGAATTTAGGAAAAATATGTTTGGTGCTAAAGAAACTAAATTCAGTTTTTCAATACTATCTTCCAAACTCGTGATTTTTTTTTTTTTTTAAATCTAATTAAACTAATCATTATATATTTTTGAAAAGCAGATAACTTAATTGGAAATGAAGCTTCAAAGTATGAAATTCTATTGCTATCACACTTCAGGTAATTCCTCAATAATATTACGTTACATATACTGAGTTAATCTATTCAGTTTTTCACCAAACTTTTAGAATTTGTATTCATGGAGTCATTATAGAACAAGCACTCAGTTAAGAAACATCAAATTCTTCATCAAAACAATTATGTTACTTATACTGAGTCAAGTTATTCAGTCTTTTGCCAAACTTTTAAGATTTTGTACTCATCAAGTCACTGTAAAAAAGCACTCAATTTAAAAATATAAATTCTTCAACAAAACAATTCTTTATACAATTGCATGCGATTGATGGTGACAAGTGTTAACTACACTTTTCTAACAAATATTGGGCAAATTGCACAATCCCAAGAGGTTTGGTAAAATTATATAAAAAAGACGATATTTGGGTAACTCGTATTGATCTCTTCTGAGATTTCATAAACTCTGTACAAAACTTCCCTACTGTTGGTCAATTATGGTTAAATTTTCACGGTTAATAGTCAAAGATATAAAAAGACTAAAATACCTTTAAAGTCAAATTTAAATTCAACATTTTATTTTTTATAAATTTAAAATTAATTAGTATATTTTTTGAAATAATATAATATATTTTTTAATTTAATTAAAAAACCAAAAAATCTCCCACCAACCACCATTCTCTCTCTCTCTCTCTTCTTCTTCTTCTTCCTCATTTTCTTGTTTTCTTGTTTTTTTTTTTTTCTCTTCTTCTCAAGCCCCATCATCATTAGGGTTCAATTATGAACCCAGATGTTTGATTCGAACATAGATGTTCAAATTTGGGTTGAACCCAAATTTAAACATCTAGATTCAAATGAACTTAGATGAAATCTAGATTCGATTTGAACCTAGATGTTCAAATTGAGCCCAAAGTCTCTAGCTGAAACCTAGTCTCAACCGGAGACTAGAATTTGGTCTTCATGGGAGATTGTAGGACTAATGACATCTATTAAATTAAATTAAAATATTTATAAGCTATGTATTAATCATTTTACCCTTGATAATTTTGACTTAACGAAGGTTGACTAATGATTGACTAAAAGTAGGGGAGATTTGTGTTGAGTTTTTAGAATCTTAGAAGAGATTAGTGCGAATTACCTAAACATCATTATTTTTGTATAATTTCATCAAACCTTAGGGAGTTTTGTGCAATTTACCCCACAAATATTAGGTTTCATAAAATTTTTCCAAAGACTTTTAAACGAGTCAAAGTCATTTAGTCTTTCTTTAGAATAGTACATTTTAATCCAATAGTTTTTGTTTCAACTAAATTCTAAGAAATTCGGTGTGATGTCGGTGTATCATGCATATAATTTTATGACTAATCAGACCCTTCTAGACTTATAGTAGTTACATAAGATTAACTTTAGGGAATCACTTTGGTAGGATGAACTTAGCACCAACATCATCAATAAATCAATCTATTATTTTATTATTTATTTAAAAATAATGAATTTATATAATTAATCTCCTGTATATGTATTAATTTATAATAAAAAATTGAATTACAGAGGTAATTAACAATGGTCAAGGAAGAACCATTTTTTTCTTACTATTTTTTTCTGAAAAGCCCATTTTTTTCTTACTAGTCACTAGGAAAGGGGAAGATTCAAATATTACTATTATTTGCTTTTAAATACTTTCGCAAGCTTTCCATTCCTTGTCTATTTTACTAAGGTGCTTTCTTTTTTTTTTTATTTTTTATTTTTTATTTTTCACTTAATGACACTTAATGAGTTCCATCAAATTTATTTTATTTGATTATTTGAGTGATAAAATAACTTAAATAACTATTAAAATCACTTGATTAAAAATATTAAAATTTTTCACATTTCACTTAAACTCAATTAAATTTTAATGTTTTATTTCCTAATGTATATAATTTAGTTTTCAAACTACAAAAAAAAAAAAAAAAAACGTAAGTTTCAATCATTACTCAATGTTTAATAAGGTTCAATATTGTTTAATCTTCATACAATTAAAAAAAAAAAAAAAAAAAACATACAACCATTCTCTCCGACAAATGACAAGTCAAAAAGATATGGTGATCACCTCTAGTATCATATCATTAACTAATATGATAAGATATGATAACACCCTCAATTAAATTTACTATTAAAAGTTAGATGATTAGTTGTCATTGATACCATTTAAAGGTCCACAAAAATATGTTTGATTATTCACAGGAAATATATATATAATTATTTTCACTGATAGCCCAAACAGGAAATAATATTAAAGTTCGGGACATTGGAGTATTTGAATTAGGGCATGGTTTGGAAAACTGAAAAAGTTGAATTTTGAAGCTCCCTTTTAATGCTAGTTATTTTATCCAGGGATATTCAAATGATGCGTTCTGCTTTATTACAATTAATTATCATATCCTTTTCTTCTTGTGGGATCTTGTTTCTATAAATATTACATAATACCTTTTATTCTAAAATTCTATATTTTGTTACATGCATAAAATTGGTGAATTGCCCTCTCTGTTTATTTAGAAACGGTCAACATAATCTTTAAAAATAGAGTAAAACAGAGCTAGCAACAACAGAGAGACAGACCAACTTAAAGTGGCTATATATCCTAGGAACAGAGACAATTAAGACAGAGCCAAGACTAATTTCAAACAAAATTATATCTAAAAGCAACCACCTAATCCACTAACTTAATATATAAAAAACTCTCAACTACATATTATATTAAATTCAAGAATTAATGTATCTGGAGAAAACTAAATGAACAAGTTAATGACCCTTTATTTATTCCTGGAAACAGGAGCAAATTATGATGATACATATATAGGAAGAAAAGCTACCATTACCAAGGTTTTTCTTTGTAAGAGATCAAATTACAAACAACATTCACCGAACTAAGAGCACATTCAGCAATGAAAGAAAAGAAGTGATGTAAATATTCTTGATTGACAGTAAGTAGGACTTAAGCATAACCTTCATCAATCAAAGATGCTCCGTAATCTATAAGTTGTGCTATAGAAATTTCATGAAAAGGTTTCGAAATCGGTGACTTGCAAGCAAGAAATTCTTGAGTGACACGCAACATTGAAGGTCGAGACTTCGGTTTGGCATGTAAGCATGCAAATGCAACTGAAGAAACAAGAACAATATCCTGCACAACCATTTGATCGACTAGAGGTAAGAGGCGTGGATCCAATATATCAATTAGCATCATATTCTGGTTACTTGGTGATGTTAATGATGATAGGAGTTCTGTTGGATGTCTTCCCATCAATGTTTCCAATGCCACCACCCCGAAGCCATAAACATCACATTTTTCTGTCACAACCATAGTATATGCTAGTTCTGTAGACAAAATGAAGATGATTATATAAAGCAAAGCAAAGAGAAGCATTAATTTAAATTTGAATATGACCAAAAGAAAAAGTAAAAAAAAAAAAAAGCATATCAAAGTGGTTTACCAGGAGCAATATATCCATAAGTTCCTGCTAATATAGTTCTATTTGAGGAGTCAGAATATAGAAGTCTAGCTGTTCCAAAGTCAGCAAGACATGGCTCTAATTTTGAGTTCAATAGAACATTGTTGCTTGATATATCACGATGAACAATTGATGGTGTGCAATTATGATGCAAATAAGACAAAGCATGTGCTATACCCTTTATGATATTCACTCTTATAGTCCAATTCAACTCAATTGCTTCATCATCGCTACGCAAAACACAAAACAAGCTTCCCCTCTCTATATATTCAAAAATCAAGAACATGCATCTTTTATGCATACAGAAACCATAAAGCTTTACGATGTTCCGATGTCGTATTTTAGATAGTACACAAACTTCATTTTGAAAACTCTTGGTGATTGCTGGCTCTTCACTTTCTGACCGGTGTAGCTTCTTCAAAGCAACTACTTTGCCATTAGCTAGTTGTGCTTTGTAAACGCTGCCATAACCTCCGGTTCCAATACAATACTTGATGTCAAAATCCTCTGTTGCCTCAATGATATCCTCGTATGCAATTCTACCATCATAATTCCAAATCGAGAACATGTCTCCACTCTTAGTTTTTGTTGATTTTAATTGAGAATCTTTATTATTATTGCATCTAATGAGGTACAGAATTCCAATGATCATGACAACAAAAAACATGGTTGTGGGAAGAAATATTCTGATCAAGTGAATATCACTTTTTGGGTGTTTCCTCAAAACATGAGGTGAAACAGGAAGAGAAGGAGATCTCATGCAAGGAGGCAAAGTAGTAGTTTCATCACTACACAAATCTTTGTTACCAATAAATGCACCTAGAGAAAATCTCTTAAGAAAATCACCTTTGATTTCACCTTTGAAATTATTGTATGATAAATCCATGAAAGACAACGAAGTCATGTTATAAAAAGAATTAGGAATTGGACCAGAGAGGTTATTGTGGGATATATTTAGGTATGTTAAGGTTAGTAATTGGATGTCATCAACAAGTTGGAAATGTAATGACCCATTGAGAAAGTTATAGCTTAAATCAAGATGATTTAAGCTCTGAAGTTTCCCAATCTCCAATGGAATTCTTCCACTTAAACTATTGTTGCTCAATCTCAATTTTTCCAAATAGAAGTAATTTATGATTTTAGACGAAATTTGACCGCTAAGTTTGTTGTTGGAGAGGTCTAGATATTGAAGGTTGAAGAACCCTTTCCCACTGGTCATAAATGGTATTTGGCCGGAAAGTAAGTTTGAGGAAAGATTGAGAGTTTGAAGGTTGCTTAACTGGGTGAGGTCATTAGGAATAGGTCCACTGAGTTGGTTTGACTCAAGTGACAGAGATTCCAATTTGGTTAGATGACCAAGTGTTGAAGGGAGAGGTCCTGAAAGGTTGTTAGCACTCAAAGACAAGGATGTCAGATTCCTTAGATTTCCAACTTCCTGAGGTAGCGGACCACTGAGTTGGTTTGAGTGAAGGTACAGATATTGCAATTTGGTTAGATGACCAAGAGTAGAAGGAAGAGGTCCTGAAAGGTTGTTAGCTGCCAAATACAAGACTGTCAGATTTGTTAGGTTCCCAAGTTCCCGAGGTAGCAGACCACTGAGTTGGTTTTGGCCAAGGAACAGAGTTTCCAACTTCTTCATATGACCAAGAGTTGGAGGGATATGTCCCGTTAGCTGGTTACCATCCAAATACAACGCAGTCAGATTCCTTAAGTTCTCAATTTCAGGAGGAATAGCACCTAAGACATGATAAAAATAAAAAGTGAACTATAAGAATTCATTGTTACCTAGCGAATTGGTTGAATATTAGTAGCATGAAAATGTGTATAGTGATCACCTGTAAGATTATTGTCGCCAAGATTAAGAAAGTTGAGTTTGGAAAGACCACCGATCTGTGATGGGATGGATCCTGAGATACTATTGAACCCAATATCGAAATATTCCAGGTTCGGAAAGCAAGAGAAGTTGAATTGTGTAAGCTCCCCTGCTATTCCACTATCACCTACGGATATCCAAGTGATGCTTCCTGCTTGATTGCAAGTAAGACTGTTCCACTTGCAATGATCCAAATCGTCGTTGGCAGTTCTGTTGCCCCACCAACCGCTCTTAAGTAGAGCTTCCCTTTCCAATCGAATGGCTGATGGTTCAGTGGTTGCTGCAAATATATTAGTAATAGTAACAACATGGCACATGAAAACAACAGCCCACATGACCATCACTCCAGGAGCAGATGCTCTGGGCATCATGTTTAACATATATCGGATGATTAATTCTTCTTGTTATAGTTGTAGGAAAGTATGTTTCTTTATGTCAAGTAGCGCATGCAAGAAGGTTATATATAGAACTTAGTGCAAGGTTATTTTGGGTATAGAAGTGTTTTTCTTTGACTTTATCTTTATGATTTTGAATTCAGTGGAAAAATATATATAATTTCGAGTAGACCATATTTAATTCAGCACCAAGACAAAAATTTGCGTTCCATTTCTATGCATATGTAGTGGATAGTCAATAGCGACACATGCATATTTGAAACGTAACTGCATTGATTCCCTCTAGCCGTCGACAATATTTCCTTCAGCTTTCT
Organism: Dimocarpus longan; assembly: GCA_022984855.1. Lineage (NCBI taxonomy): Eukaryota > Viridiplantae > Streptophyta > Magnoliopsida > Sapindales > Sapindaceae > Dimocarpus > Dimocarpus longan. Next base: position 6,594,385 of record CM041026.1, read on the forward strand.
TGTGGGTCATACTAATTGTTTGGCTTTGGAAAACAACAGGAAAAGGAAAGTACACGAAAAAACGAAATTGAGACTTTTTTATTTTTTTTTAACTATAGCAATATGTTTGAGATGTAGAGATTGAAAAATTACTCAAATTCATAATTTTCCGGATATAAATATGATAGATATACTATTTGATCAACCACTATTTATCACACTTGACTTCAATTTACAATAACAAAAAAATTATTTTTCCAAACTTTAGTCTAAAGCAACTAGGCCCAACAAACAGCGTGGAAAACAGAGTTAATTCCCAAGTAAAATCTTGAATTTTGGAAATAATATTCTCAGCATGTGCTTGAATGTCGCCTAATTAAAGTTTTGTCCTTTTTGTCCATGTGAATACCAAATTCTTCCTATGACTATACCCTCTTAGCACCGACCAAATGATTTCACTCTATCGTTATGTTAAGCATAAACCTGTACTGTTATATAGTTGAGTCAAGGTCTTCACATCACCTTCCGCAGAGTTAAATATATTTAAGATGCAACTATATAAAGAATCAATGCCTGGCAGGTTAATGTTTTATTACATTACTTAAATATAAGTTGTTTCCTTGATTTCAATAGTTAATTTCTTCTTCAAAACATGTTAGAACATCAAATCTGTCTCGCTCAGTCCTCATTATATAAATATATATATATATATATGTAGAGTATTACAATTAATGGTGGCATATGAAATTTGATTAAGAATTTTATAAACATTGTTTTGTCCTCCGTTAATATGAATATATTAACGAGTTTGGCAACCCTTGAGTAGACAAAGTGGAGATAGAAATTAAGTATGCATGACTAATAGATTTTACAATCTCAATAAATACTAACTCACATATTTTCATATTTGTGAATCAAATTATTCTAATGCTAATATATGTTTACTTTCTTTGAATAATCACAGCTTATCAAATGATTGAATTTAGTAATCATTTCTATTTATAGTTTTCTCGTCAAAGTGTAAATTGTTGTGAAGTGAGTTGCGTTTTATCCTCATATTAATTAGTTGAGACATAAACAAATTACATACATGGTGAAAAGTAAGTCCTCCGCACCAGCGGAACGAGAGATGAAATTGCTAAAGTTGAGGGGGCCAAATTAATTTTTAAAGGGGGTGAATCATTTTTTTTTCTTAAATATAATTTTATATGTATAAATCCTTTTTTTTTTTCCAAAGTTTCTGGGGTACTGGAATCTCTTTTGGCATTCAAAGAGCTCTACCCCTAGTCATTCGTATTCGAATTTCCAGGAAACAGGACTTGTGGTTATTCACAAAGTTATAATAATAAAATGATTTTATTGAAATTATAATAATACTTATGACAATTTAAAAAGAAGTATCACCTAACATACACTTTATGAGTAGTACTAGAAATTAAAAACCCAATTTAGAAACACATAGCTAGTTATAATCAAAGATTGAATCAAGTCGATCGATTTGGTTTTTGTCTAGTTATTAAGTTCTATAGGTTTTCATCAATCCATGACAGAAGAAGATTCAATTCTGAAACATCAATTTCCTTTTCAAAAGGAAAATTTTTTTTATAATATATAATGTGTTGAGTTTTTTAAGTTTGAAATGAAAAAGGTACAATCCCACATTGGAAAAATACACTATATTTTTTAAGTATATTAAAGATAACTTGAGATGAGTAGTTGAATGGCCAACAAGACTTTTATGGGCCTTGATTAGAGCTCTACATATATATATATATTTAATTATCAAAAGATGAGCTCTACATATATACATATATATAGTTAATTATAACGTTTATACTTACAATTCTTTCATCAAAGTGTAAACTCTTCAATAGCAAGTCAAGGTCTTCTTACATTAATCCTTGAGTGACAAGGTAAGAACTTCCCCTTTGCTGGAGGTTAATAATAGAAATGAAGTGAGCCTGGAAGTCGGTACGAGGCGAAATAGAAGGAAATTGAACTTTAGGGAGGAAAGTGGGAACCGAAAAAAGAAAGGTAGGTTTGAGTATGATATGGAGGTGGACATTAATCTAGAAACGATGGTGCCTGAGGACCAGGCCCGTCGAGCCCAATGATCATCTTAGCTTGGAATGTACGGGGTTTGGAGAATCCTCGTACATTCGTAGCCCTGAAAAGGGTGGTTCGTAAATATTCCCCGAGTTTGGTTTTTCTTAGCGAAATGAAACTACAAGGCAATTCAGAGGTAAGGGTGAAGAATAGTATTGGTTTTGAAGGGGGTCTGGTGGTTGGCAGCTCTGGAAAGAATGGTGGAGTGGGCCTCTTCTGGAAGGATAATGTAGAGGTCTCTATCCTATCTTTCTCTTTAGGACATATTGATGCTAGAGTTTGTTTAGAGGATGGAATGAAAATGAGGTTTACGGGCTTCTATGGTAACCCGGATCAGTCAAAGAGAGGATGTTCGTGGGAGTTAGTTAGAAGGCTTAGGGAGGTGGACGATCTCCCTTGGATTATAAGGGGTGACTTTAATGAAATTCTTAGTAAAAATGAAAAGCTGGGAGGGTCAGAGAAAGTGGTGTATGGAATGGTGAGATTTAGACAAGTTCTGGTTGAATGTGACTTAACAGATTTGGGGTTTGATGGACCGAAATTTACCTGGACAAACAGAAGAGAGGGTGCTACGAATATCCAGGAGAGACTGGATCGCTTTGTGGCTGACTCGAAATGGAGGGATTTGTTTTTGGATGCCAAAGTAGAGAACTTGAACTTCAACTGTTCAGACCATAGGCCGGTGCTGCTCAAATTTAGAGAAAGGTTTAAACGGGAAGCTTCTTTCCATTCTAGCTTCAGGTTTGAACCCTTTTGGTTTAAAGAAGATGACTTCCAATCGGCGGTTAAGAGGTGTTGGGAGGGGCTGGGTTACGTGTCATCTGATGTTGGATTAGTGGAAAAGTTTCAGAGCTATGCGTCTTTCTGCTCAAGTTGGAGTAGGGAGAGATTTGGTTCGTTGAGAATTAGAATTGATGCTAAGCAAAAGATGATCGAAGGTCTTTATAAGCTCTCAACGACGAACGGAGTTATGCAGGAAATCATCTCCCAGGAAAAGGAGTTGGAGGATTTGTTATCTAAAGAGGAGATGTATTGGAGGCAGAGATCAAGAGCGGATTGGCTTATGGTAGGAGACCGTAATACTAAGTTCTTCCATGCTCGGGCAACCTCGAGAAGGAAAAAGAATTCGATCCTGAAGTTAATGGATGAGGATGGAAGAGTGGCCTCTTCTTTCGATGATATAAGTCAGGTGACGTGTAGGTACTTTCGAAAACTTTTCTCTTCCTCTCATCCGTCGGAAAGTGACATTGAGAAGGCCTGCGATGGAATAATTCATAGATTGAATGAAGCTTTATGTAAGGAGCTAGAGGCTCCCTTTAAGGTAAAGGAGATTAGAGCAGCTGTGTTCGAGCTGTGTTCGACCCGCACTCCTGGACCGGATGGCTTCCATGCTTTGTTCTTCCAAAAGATGTGGGATGTTGTTGGTAAAGAAGTGTCAGACGTCTGTTTGAGGATCCTAAGGGGTGAAATGTCCATTAAAGCCTTTAATGCCACAAATGTGATCCTTATCCCCAAGAAGAAAAATCCTGAGATGCTAAAGGACTTTCGTCCAATCAGCCTCAGCTCGGTTGTGTACAAAATTGTTACTAAGGTGCTTGCCCAGAGGTTGAAAAAGGTCCTCCCAAGTATTATTTCGGAAAATCAGTCCGCTTTCGTGCCTGGTAGACAGATTTTCGATAATATCCTGACAGCCTTTGAGATGCTTCACACGATAAGCAAGTATAAGAAGGGGAAAACGGGGTTGATGGCCTTAAAACTAGACTTGAGTAAGGCATATGATCGTGTTGAATGGGCCTTTGTTGAAGCAGTAATGTATAAGATGGGATTTCCTGCTCAATGGATCAGATTGGTGAGAGATTGTATTTCCACAACGTCTTTAACGTTCGTGCTCAATGGTAGGAGGGTGGGGAAAGTGGATCCTTCAAGAGGTATAAGACAGGGATGTCCTTTGTCTCCATATATTTTTTTGATGTGTGCAGAGGCTCTTTCTGGAGGAGTGCAGCGAGCTGAACATGGTGGAAGAGGCTTGGGTTTCAAATGTGTGAAGTCGGGATCGTTGATCAGCGACCTCTTATATGTTGATGATAGCATCCTTTTTTGTAAAGCCTCCGTCTCGAACTGTAATTTAATTAGAAAAGTTCTAGAGAGATACAGCAATGGATCTGGACAGCTGATTAACTTGGAAAAGTCAGCCGTGTGCTTCAGTGAGAATGTTAAGGATTCTGTGAAAGCGGAGGTGAAGCTCGCCCTTGGGTTGGAGTCCTCAAGCAGACATGATTACTATTTGGGTCTCCCTTCTCTGGTAGGAAGAAACAAAACAAAGACATTTAATGAGATAAAGGATCGGGTGTGGGGTAGAATGAAAGGGTGGAAGAGTCATTTGTTTTCGCAAGGCGGAAAAGAGGTCCTTACCAAGGTAGTTATGCAAGCCATACCTTTGTACACTATGAGTATCTTTAAGCTACCCAAAGGTTTGTGTAAGAATCTGGGGTCGCTTGCTGCTAGATTCTGGTGGGGAATGAAAGATGGGAGAAGAAAGGTAAGTTGGATTAGCTGGGACAGATTGTGTCAGCCTAAGTCCCTAGGTGGCCTGGGTTTCAGGGATCTCCATTTGTTCAATCAATCATTACTGGCTAAGCAGACATGGAGACTGGTTGTGAACCCCAAATCCTTGGCAGCTCGGGTGATGAAGTCAAAATACTTCTCAAAAGGTGACTTACTGCAAGCTTCCGGTAATCATAAGGCCTCGCAAGCTTGGAAAAGCCTCCTTTGGGGTAGAGAGCTGCTGCTGAAAGGGTGGATGTGGCAAGTGGGAAATGGGAATGATATCAAGGTGTTTACTGATCCATGGGTCCCTAGACCCAAATCTTTCAGGGTGATCTCCCCTGTGACAGACCCTTCGCTGAAAGTCGCGGATCTGATCGAGAAGGAGACCCATCAATGGAATTATTCAAAACTCAATGAAAATCTTGTGCCAGCTGATATTGAGATTGTCCTGTCCATTCCTCTTAGCTGTCGGGACGTTAGAGATAGTAGTAGATGGTTTTTTGACAAGAAAGGGCTGTTTTCTGTTAAAAGTGGGTATAGAGTTGCTCTAGGTGAGGCCCTGGCAGGGGAGGTTTCGTCCAGCTCCCCAGGTTTCTCTCAAAGATGGTGGACAGCTTTGTGGAATCTGGACATCCCTCCTAAGGTTAAAGTTTTTGTGTGGCGGGCTTGTTTGGGAGCCATTCCGTCAAAGGTGAATTTGTTTCGAAGGAAGGTTGTTTTTAATCAGTGCTGTGAGGGTTGCTCAGAAGAGGTTGAATCTGATGTCCATGCACTTTTTGAGTGTAATATTGCGAAGGCCTCTTGGCTTGCTTATGATAGGGGAGAGGAATTGCTTAGGATGAGAAGTGACAGTGTGCTCAATGCTCTGGTGGAGGTGCTGCAGTCTGGAGGTGTGGAGTTCTTGGTGAGGTGTGTATGATTTTGTGGTGTCTTTGGGGTAATCGTAACAGGAGACAGCAGCGCCTTAGGCAGCAGGGTTCAGAGGTTTGGGTGCAAGCGGAGGTCTCTGGTAAAGCACTGGATCTGCTAAAAGAGTTTCGAAGTACCAGGTTAGCCCTCTCTTCCCCTTCTCCTCCGGTTGGGCCAGCTCGCTGTCAGGTATGGTGCCCGCCTCCTGTGGGCGCTTTGAAGTTAAACTCGGATGCTGCTGTCAGGCCAGGTAAATCTGTAGTAGGCTTGGGAGCTGCTGTTCGGGACAGTGCAGGTGTGGTGGTGGTGGCTTTGGCGAAGCAATGGCAGGGGTGTTTTTCTTCTGAGATTGGTGAGCTGATGGCGCTCAGGGAGGGTCTTAGGCTGGCATGTGATGCAGGTTTAAGGGTTGAGTGGGCTGAGGTGGATTCTGTTAATGTTGCCTCTGCTGTTAACTGTTGTGATGTTCTCAGGGGGGTCTCTTGTTTTATTATTGATGACATTAAGGCTATATGTGCGGAGCTGGGTGTCTGTAAGTGTCTTGCCGTTCCTAAAACTGGGAATCGCTTGGCCTATAGCTTAGCTTCTCTTGCCTTGTCCTCTTAGGAGGTGTTGTGTTGGCGTAATGTCAACGTTAACTGTATTTTCCCTTCGGGGGTTGTTGGTTTATAAGTTATTTGGATTTCAAAAAAAAAAAAAAAAACATTTTTCATCATAACTAATGAACGCTAGTCATTAAATTTTAGCAAAAAAACCAATTCAGTTTGACTCATCGTAAGACTAGTGACAAATGACAATATTGTGTGTGTTTCATTATTGAATAATTACTTTGAATATGTTGGGTGATATATATATGTGTGTGTAAAAAAATAAACTAGAATGATAGCAAGAGAACAAAATAATAACACATAGATTTACATGGAAAAACCTAAATCAAGGTAAAAACCACAGACAGAGAAGGAGAACTTTATTATATCAACACTGTCGAATACAAAATGGAGAACCCGAAAGAAATACAAAAGAAGAGAATACAAAAGCAACACAAAAAATGGAGAATTGAAGGTTGTATTCCATACAAAACTGTGTTGTGAGGATCAACAATAGATAGCCATAAAATTGCCTTAAAATAATTTTTCTAGTAGAATGGGAAAATTTCCCCAAAGAATCTTAGCAATTAGTAGGCCTTGAGAGATTTTCTCTTTCACAGAATATTCTGCATTAATTTAGACCTTGAATTAATCTTTCCAAAAGCAATTTCTTCCAATTCTCTTTTAGATTTATTTCCAAAACAATTCTTAACTTACTTCCAAAGAATTAGCTAAATTAATTTTAACTTATTTTTCAAGAAAACCCAATTATGATTTTCTTTCAAAAATAAGAATCCAAATTGATTTAGCCAGATTTCCAACTTGGTCCTCAATTTCCTTAAGTGCTCCTCAGAACTTTAGGCTAAAATAGAATTTGGGTCACCAAACTCTAAGAATCTTCACATTTACATAAATTCCAATGCAAGAAATAAATCTCCAATCTTCAACAAAACTCTCCACCTCTTCCACAAAAGCCCTAAAGGCTTAACCTTAATGGCAAACACCAACCAATTCCAAGCAGTGCTCAAACTTGGCTATCGGAAGTGACTCAGTCATCATATCAGCAAGATTATCATGAGTACTAATTTTTCTCACAACAATATCACCATGAGCAATGATATCCCAAGCAAAATGATACCTCACATCAATATGTTTTATCCTCTCATGAAACATCTAATCTTTAGTAAGAAAAATAGCACTCTGGCTATCACAATAAATTATAGTATGCAAGTCTTCTCTCAATTTATCAATTAGTCTCTTCAACCAAATAATTTCCTTAAAGACTTCAGTAATGGCCATATACTTAGCCTCAATAATGAACAACGCAACAATGCTCTGCAAGGTAGCTTTCCAACTAATAGCACAACCACCAATGGTGAAGACGTACCTGTAAGTGATCTCTCTTCTTATTAAGATCTCTAGCAAAATCAGAATCCACATAATCAATTACTCCATCTAGTTCCCCTAAACTTCTAACAAATATCAATAGAATTGTACAAGTATTTGAAAATCCACTGAACTGTTTTCCAATGTTCTTTACCTGGATTAGCCATAAATCTACTAATTGCATTAAATGTATATGATAAATTTGAATGAATACACTCCATAGCTTACATCAGGGAACCCATTACATTGGATTATAGAACTCATGACATATAATCAACCTCATTATCTGATTGAGGACATAATGCAAATGAAACCCTGAAATGAGTAGCGAATGGAGTACTAACAAGCTTTCCATTCTGCATATTGAACTTGTGAAGGGCTTTCTCAATGTACCCTTTCTAACTTAGATACAATTTTCCTGCCTTTCTATCTCTCAGAATCTCCATGCCAAGTATCTTCTTTGCTATTCTCAAATCTTTTATCTCAAATTCTTTACTATGTTGTGCTTTAACTCTTCTTATCTCCTTATGATACAAAATTATATGAGATGTGATTTTAGTATTATTTTTTAAATATGATTAAATATGGATCATTGAGATATTATTTTTATTACTAGTATTAAATTATTATTATGATTGGGTAGAGACTGGAGATCCACACACGTGTGTAAGAGCCATAAGTTTGCGAACAGGGGTCTAATAGAGGCTTGAAGTGTGGTGATCAAACCGGAGAAGCCTGTGTCGTTATTTGAAAGAAATCTCAGAAAAGTTTTATAAATTGTAGTTATAGAACATGTTTTATAAAGTTGCAAAGAACTGATTTATACAAATATCAATATCAACTTTGAATTTAGTTTTATTTTTTAGATATGAATGTTTACGAATAAATGAAAATTAATAATAGTTATATTTTATTTAGATTTTTTTTTTTTTAGAAAAGTTATATTCACTTACTAGACGTTAGTACTCACTCTTTTATGAAACTCATTTTTTCATGTATCCTCGTAGGTTTATGCAGATTATTGCATATCATGAGAAAAGTCACATGATGATGAACAATTGCATTTGTGTATATTATTTTAATTAACTAGATTTTTTACATGAGTTTCAAGGATAGTTTTACATATAAAATATTTTTTTTAGATATTTTGTGAATATTTTATATATTTAATAAATGAGTCCAATACAACAAAAATAAAGATTTTCTACTTGTTTAGATTAAATTTATGAGGCAATCATAAGATTTACAAAGATTTTTCCTATAAGGTTTTCAAAAAATTTGGATTCCAATTAGATACATCACAGTTTTCATTTGATTCTTCTAGATTTAAGAGAAAAATCAGGTACGGGTCCCGTCAAAAATCTTCCTTTTAATGTTTGATTAATCATAAAGTTATATAGATGTAAAATTTATTATAGAAAAGAAGGTCAAAAGACTTTGACTTTATAATACAATTTTTGGATAATTTCAAATTAAATAGTAATAATAATAAAATAAAAGTGTCCAGTGACTTTTCATGGATCATGGAGACAATACAATACTATTGAATAGTAAAACCAAATCAGCTCCCTCTATGTTAGTGATTATGGGTTCCGCAGATAAATGTTCAGTCTTTTCAAATATATTGTGAGTGTCAATCATGTCCTGAAGATCATGATGGATCAGTTCTATCTTGGTCTTCCACTATCTAATTAATAAAATAAATTAAACATCAATTATTTTATCCACTGTTATTTCAATTATTTCAAATCGTCACAATCAGTTGATCAATTTTTGTTTTTGTTTAATTAACCAATTGGCCATGGTTAATGGTAAATTGCGAACATCACTCAGGAATCATGATACAATTGGCCAGTGTCAAACGACAATCAATTACACAGGAACTACTTTTGTTTTCCATTTTTCTTAAGGTTTTTATTTTTTTATTTTTATTAAAAATTTTAAAAAATGTTATAGTATATAAAAATATTTTCATCAACCTCCATAAAAATTCAATAAATTTATTAAGCTCTTAAAATTCATTGTATAATCGATCCTTTAGCTTGTCGGGGAAAAAAAAAATCGTTCCCTTAGTGGAGAATAACTAACTTCCTATAATCCTCTAGTTTTGTCCTCTTTATACAAGGATATGTGAGAACTCAGTGACATCTTTTTCGGCTGATGACAAAAAAAAAAAAAAAAAAAAAAAAAAAATTCGGCACTAAAAAGGTTTTCTTCTTCATAAGTGGGGAAAAAAATATTTTGATATTATTTTCGACAAAAGACTACAAAACTTTTGCTACATTCTCTTAGCTGAGAAATTCATCCTCATAAAAAATTTGTGGAATGAACATCATGACAATTGTTGCCATTCAAAATTAGTCAACGCTAGTTCTTGAAGCCCAAGACTACAATTAATGAAAAAATGAGCAAAAACAGGAGAGAAGAGAGGCAGAGAGAAAGAACTAGAACACAAGATTTATGTGATTCGGTTAAAGGAAAGACCTACATCAACGATGCCTTTTCTAGTGGTGGAGAGGCAGTCACTGTTATTACTATATTTTTTAATTACAGTGGGAGAGAGGAGAGAGAGAGAGAGAGCCTCCTCCTTTTACAATAATTCTCACCCCTATTTATAGAGAGGGGGAGGGCCTACCGTTGATACAATAGAAAATTATTAATTACAAGTTCCCAGGTCTGACACATGCCGCATTTGTCAAAGTTTTCTGCCAAGGCATGGGCTTTTGACACCACTCATGCTGTAACGGTTGAGAAAGTCAAGTTGACACTAATCTGGAAAAGCTGGTCGTGCACGTCACACCATCGCGCGAGCTGGGAGCTAATACCTGCGAGCTGGGAGCTCGAGTTGAGAGCTTGAACTGAGCATCTTGGGAGCTAGGAGCTTGTGTTTGCGAGTTGGGAGTTGAGAGCTGGAGCTGCCTGGGCAAGCTGTAGCTCATTCTGGACGAGCTGGAGCTCGTCCATTTGTTCGCTGGCTTGCTCACACATGGACTGCTTGTTCAGTATTCTGCTGCGCTACTTTCGTCAGCTGAGATTTGGTAAATTAGACCCTTATCTGCTGGGCCTTTGGGCTTTTATCAGCCCATTTGGAGTATCTTAAAAATATACATAACATTAAGCCCCCCAGCTCCTAGTTCGTTTACAGGCTAGAAGCTCGAACTTAGTTGGTAAAAGCTTGTGCGCATGAGCTTGCTGCCTGGATGAGATGGAGAAGTACCGGAAGCATGTTGTCTATCTGCCTCATGGTGAGGTCTATTAGGCATTTGCTTCATTTGAGTTTCCTGTGGACTCGAAAGTAAAATCATTAGTATTAATAGACCTCTCGAGCTATGCCCATGGGGTGTTAGAACTCGATGGCCTAGCGAGAGTTAAGGAGGTCGGAACCTTTGTTGTGCTATAAGGGTCGTAACCCGAGCTGTACATTGGGTTAGGCTCACAAGGTTGAAACCTAAGCCATACAGCGAGCTGTGCTCGCAAGGAGGAAACCTGGGCTATACAACGAGCTGCGCTCACAAGGTTGAAACCTGAGCGATATAGCACAATGTACTCAAAGGATGTTGAAGCTCAAATTGTTCAGAATAAGCCTCTCAGGTTACGCTCAAAGGGTCGTAACCTGAGCTCTATAGTGAGAGTTGGGGAGGTGAAAAATCTCAGCTGTGCTTTAAAGGTCGTAACCCGAGTTGTACAGCGTAATGTTTTTCGCGAGCTGCTTTAAAGGTCGTTACCCATAACAATGCTTGAGTATCTGCTGAGTTGCACACTTTTTGGCTAGGTGGCTTGGCGATTAAAAACATAAAGTATATATAATAGCCCAGAGATGCAATTCATTAATATTCAAAAAATTAAATTGAACATTAAGAGCTTCAACTCAGAAGGTTACCGAAGATAAGGATGTGCCCCTGTGCTGAGGCTCATTGAGTGACATGTTCATACTTGTTGTTCGGGAGCTCATTACTAAGCTGGTTGTCAAGCTTATTGAGGTTGTAAGCTTGTTGGCATCACTACATAGTCATTCAGGCGACTTTGCTTTATCAGATCTTCATTTGCATCCCTAAAGTCTCTGCAATCTAAGGTGGTGTGCTCGACCTTATTGTGATAGGTACAAAATTCGTTCTAATTTCTGCGGTGAATAGGAGCCTTCAGAGGATTGGGCTTTCCAAAATCTTCTTTGTCCTTTTCAGCTTCATAGATCTTGTCTTAAGTAAAGGACAGGGTGCTGTAACTATCATGGCGGTGAGGTCGCTTAGCTTTGAGCTCTTTTCTAGCCTTTTTGGTGACCTGATCACTTTCATCATTTGAGCTGTTGGCTTCATCTTCCTGGTCAGTTCGTTTGGGATTGAAAGCTTCTTTCCATCTAACTTCTTTGGCAGCTAGCTCATAAAACTCTCCAAAGTCTTTGACTGGAGACTTGTATATATTTTCATATAATTTTTCATCCTTGCGAAGGCCAACTGAGATCGCCGTCAGGATGGTAACATCTGAGGGGTTTTCCACCCTAATTGATTTCGCATCTGAATCTAGTCAGATAGTCTTTTAGCGATTCATCTCTTCGCTGGAAGACTGTTGCGAGGTGGCAAAACAGCACAAGCTATTTTTTTCAAAGCCTTATATTGGCTGATGAACCTTATCTGCAATTTTCCCCAACTGCCTATGCTGCGAGCTAGGAGATTCTTGAACCAAGCTCATGGAATGTCCTCTAAAGTTGCTGGGAAGACACAACATTTAACCAACGAGCTGGTGGTCTGCAGGTCCATCTGAGTATTAAGTGAGTCCAAATGGTCGTATGGGTCTGCGTCCCCATTATATTGTGGGATGCTAGGAACCTTAAGTTTGGGGGCAGAGGCTCGAGCTCAACATTCAAGGCGAGAAGGGTTCTTTTATTGCACTGACCCTTCTGCTCCTGAGCTCCATACCGAGCTTCGTGCTGGCGAACCCTTTGAAGGAGCTCTTTGACCCTTAGGTCTTAAGGACTATGTCTTCTTCTGAGCTTGTGACTTAATGAGCCATAGCTTAAGGTATTTATCCTATTTTGCGAGCTGACTGTTTGGTCTTGTTGCTGCTGAGAGGAGCAACAGCTTTTGATCTGTGCGTGTTCTACATCCGGGCTTGGGTCAGTCCCCTAACCGCATCCCTAAGCTGACGTATTAAGTTTAGCAGAACTTTCTGTCGTTGATGTAGTTCTTGAAGCCCTCCAATCGCTGGGACTGCCAAAGCTGGCTGATGGGAGGCTGGAGGGAGTTGACTTTCAACAGCATCGCATAGGAATTCTGGTTGACCTGCGATTGCTGCGCTAGAGCTCATAGTCTTTCCCCTTTTCTATGGCTGCTTGAAAACTGGAAAGAGATGCAGTTTGGGCCCTCCTTCTAACGCCAAAATGTTGACGTTCAAAATCAGTCAACGCTTGTTCTTGAAGCCCAAGACTGCAATCAACTGAAAAATGAGCAAAAGCAGAAGAGAAGAGGGGCAGAGAGAAAGAACTAGAACACAAGATTTACGTGGTTCGGTCAAAGGAAGGGCCTACGTCCATGGTGCTTCCTCCGGTGGTGGAGAGGCAGTCACTGTTATTACTATATTTTTTTGTTACAGTGGGAGAGAGGAGAGAGAGAGAGAGAGAGAGCCTCCTCCTTTTACAATAATTCTCAACCCTATTTATAGAGAGGGTAAGGGGTTACAGTTAATACAATAGGAAATTATTAATTACAAGTTCCTAGGTCTGGCACATACCACATTTGTCAAAGTTTGTTGCCAAGGCATGGGCTTCTGACACCACCCATATTATAACGGTTGAGAAAGTCAAGCTAACACTGATCTGGAGAGGCTGACCGTGCACGTCACGTCATCGCGCGAGCTGTGAGCTAATTCTTGCGAGCTGAGAGCTTGAGCTGAGTATCTTGGGAACTAAAAGCTCATACCTGCGAGCTGAGAGCTCGTGTCTGAGAGCTGGGAATGGAGAGCTGGAGTTGCTCTGGGCGAGCTGGAGTTCATTTTGGACGAGCTGGAGCTTGTCCATTTATTCGTTGGCTTGCTTGCACATGGACTGCACGTCTAATATTCTGTTGGGCTACTTCCGCGAGCTGAGGTTTGATAAATTAGGCCCTTGTCTGTTGGGCCTTTGGGCTTTTACCAGCCTATTTGGGGTATCCCAATAATACACATAACAACAATATATATATGGAGATTTTATAATCAGGACGTCCTAATTTTAAAAAGTGTTATCATTCATATTAATCACATATCAATCATTTCCATAATTGTAACACTGTTATTATAATATATTTGTTATTTATATCAAATTCTAATCCTGAAAGTATCCTTACAAATTATATATCGTCAACTTATCTATATTCCCATTAACTAACCCCACATGTTATATGTATATAAATATGAGCCGTATAATCAATAGTATATGCATGTGCCTTCGAGTGTACATGAAATTGTGTTAGGAGTGTGTATATGTGGTGTGTCTGTGGGCGTGCATGCTTGTGACTCTGTTAATGTTGAAACAGTTAGCATATGGCCTAATTCGTATTAGAAGTGTAGGAATATGTTAATAGTCAACTGATTTTTTAATGGTAGGTGATAAATTGTATCTATGTGTTTAGGCTATGAGAGTTGTTAGTGAGTAATGGTGTTGGCTATGAGAACAGCATGGCTAGGATATACATAGATAAGTACATTTTTGCATTTGGTTGGCATCGTAGCAAAATATTATTGTTTGGCTCAATTATTCCAGTTGATGTTGTAGAAAATATTTTCTTGACATAAATCCAAATGAATATATTTTCATGTTTCTAATTTTTCTGTTTTTTGTCTTCTCCAAACACTTTCATGGTTTTAGAGTTAGCTTGTGAAAGGGAGTGCATCAAGGGAGAGGATTACCAGTTGATCAAGCTCACAATCATAGACTACAATGTAGAAGCTTTACCTATGCTTTCAGTGTCCCATCTATCTCCTTTCTAAAATTTTATTTTAGTTGCACACGTCATGTCTTTCTTCTAACTTAATGAGTTTTAATCTGTAATAGAAAAATAAAGAACAACTTGTTGTGGTGGAGTGTAGAGGCCATGATGCTGCTCGGTTCCACAATGTTTATCATTCTCATGGGTAAGCCATCTCGGAATGGCATCATCAGTTCTTATGACATGTTATGTTCTCATGTTGCTTATTTTTAATACTGTCACTTATCAATCCTTTTATTTATTTTCTTCTTTTAATCCTTATAAAATTTAGGGTTATTATTATTTTACCCTCTGAAATAAAAAATAATATCAAACCACCTCTGGTATTGAAAATAATAGTTAAAACGGTCCAACCGTTAAATAGTACAGTAATTTCGTCAAAAAACTTACAGGTTCGTTAATTTACAGGGTAAAGTGGTCATTCAATGTTATGAATTGCAGCTGGAACACATTTGTTAATTAAAAAAAACAAAAACGAAAAAAAAAAAAAATGAAGACTGTCAATTGTCATCTCACTGTTCTCACATCTCATCCCATTTACCCTTTTGACTGTCGTCTCACTATCTCTCTACCTCATCTCTGTTGTCTCTCTCTCTATCATTACTCTCCCCACCATCTCTCTGTGTCATCTCACCCAACGACCAGATCACCGTTCAACCAGCTCACCTTCTTCTCTTCCTTCTCCACCGATAACAAGTTACTCCGTCAATATCTCCAGTAGATCTAGCTCATTCGACGCAGATCACCGTTCAACCAGCTCGCCTTCTTCTCTTCCTTCTCCACCGACAAGTTGCTCCGTCAATATCTCCAGCAGATCTAGCTCATTCGACGCAGCTCATCCGTAACCGCACTGGGATAGAGAGTCTCTTCTTCGTCAATCTCTCGAATCGACGCAGATCTGGCTAAATGTCATTCTGTCCAGCTTCCAAAGCGGCTCCGTCTTTGCCTCTGCACCCTCCGCACCAGATAGGTAGACTCTTCTTGGTCGCCTCTGGTTCCTATTCTTCTCCGTTGACGTTTAGTTTTTGAAAAGTTAAGTCGTTGGAGTGTTTGATGTTCCAAACCGATTCCAAAACCACATCGGATAGGGAGACTCTTCTTTGCTGCCTCTGGTTCCTGTTCTCCTCCTCTGACTTTCGGTTTTGGAAAAGATAGTGCCATTGGAGTGTTTGATATTTGATTTACTACTAATGCTTGGATAAAAGAATGTATTTTTCTTGACTTGGTATTGAGTATTATACTGATGAGAATATTTGTAGTTGTGTTTGAACATAAGCCACCATTTATTAGATCCTTGTTTGTTGCAAATAGTTGATAGAGGATTAGATCTTCAACGATGCATGGGTTCGTTCATTAACAAACCCAGATGCTTGGGTTTGTTTTTTTAATTTATCATTTTTTTTAATTTTTTTGATTTTGATTCTAGATAAAAGTTTGGCTGAATGAACAAAACCCTGATGATAATTTTATTGGATTATTTTTTAATTTTTAATTTTTTTAATTAATCTCCACCGTCCATCTTAAGATGGACGACAGTGGAGATAGGATGGAATAATAATAATTATTATTTAAAATAAAAAATTTTTTATTTAATTTTTTGATTTTTAAAAATTGTAATATATTTATTTATTTTTATATAAATTTAATTGTGAATTCTCAAAATTTTTATTTTTTATTTATTTTTTAATTTTTTAAATTTTGGTGATAAAAGGGTAGTTTGGTAATTGACTAAGTTTTTGTTTTTAATTTTTTAATTTTTTAATATAGTAAGGGTATTTTTGTTTTTTAATGTTTTTGTTACAAAACCACTAAAAATCTGGTTGGAAACTGCTCTTGACCAACGGTAGGGGATTTTTTAGGTAATATTTTTAAAAGTTTGGGTAAATTGAGGTTATTTTTCATTTTAGAGGGTTTTTTTAGATTTTTCCCTAAAATTTATTCTAGGTTATTAATCTTTTGATATCAGCTTGTACAAATTGAAGGTCTCGAAAAGAAAAAAAATATTTGAATAGAATAAATTTTGAAAGAAATAACAAACGTGAAATTGGTTGAACCACATAAGATCAAGATCATAAAAGACTATGTATGAATGTAACTGATGATATTTGTATAGGTATAAATCTTTCAATTTAGGTGGTAAGGTTTTTTGTTGATGTATAAGATGTCTCATTTTCAAATTCTGCTCATACACAAGTGAGAGATGGGTTTTTGGTTTATATTTATTGTAATAAATAATTTTAAAAGAAAACCTTTTGATTTTAGTAAAGTAGACTGTTGGGACTAAATTTTTAGGCACATCTATCATTTATATATTCCCACAGTAATGATTCTATTGTAGACAGTTGGGAGAAAGATGTCGTAGGTATGGTTGAGCAGGAGCAGGAGCAGGAGCATGGGAAGAACAAGATTTTGATTTCTTTTGAATGCGAAACGCTGAAAGCTGAGAAAGCAGCAGAAGTTCATGTCAGGCAGTTCATGCCCAAATTAGCTGGGTTGGATGCAGTTGGTATTTATGCAACCCATTTTTCCCCTTTATGTGATAATTGCGATGAGAAAGTTTATGTTTGACTGAGCAACAGGCTGTGCTCATTGTGACCTTCTGAGTCTTTTCACACACATGCATTGTTTATGTGATCATCTAATCAAGCAATTAAAGATGATATTGTTCAGAATTCTAGTCTTTAATCCGCACACAATTGACTCTTTTATTTCAATACGTTTTGTCTGTATGGTGTAATGTCAGTTTATCATTCATTGAACCCTTATGGGAGTAGAAACATAGAACCAATTACTGTACTGGCATCAGCATTGATTTTAGTACTGATTTAAAGACCAAAAACTGTATCTTCAAGTCCTCAATAATGATTCCAATAAGTAGTCACCATGAGTATGACGGTAGCTACCTTTGGAGCACATTTTGCTGAACTGCATTCTGATTTCTTAGAATGCTATTGTAACATGTTGCATTATTTTCTTTGTAACTCAGTTGATCACCTCTAAACCCTTGATTAATACAAATATGATAATATATTCATCCTTAGATACTAAACAATAATCACATATCCACTGCACAGAACTCCTTGATAAGCTTTTACCCTGTTTTCATTTCCTATAAGAGTTATTTCTTGCATTAGCACTGAGTTTGCAGCTTCTGTAAGATGGCACTTTCTGTTTTGAGTTTCATTTTTTTGTCAATACATACAGCTCCGATTGTTTTTCAATCTCTGACTGGAATTTGAAACCGTGCAGTGAATATAGGAAAGATGCGAATATCAGGATTGGAGTTCAAAGCAGAAGAGGAATTATAAGCAGAATGTGTGATCAGAAAATATGCATTTACCCTCATGTTGATATATAAGAACATGTGACATGTAAGGAGCCTACTCTATGCAGTTTATCATCATCCCTCTTCTTGCATTTTCGTGGCTCTTTACTGTTGTTAACTTTGATGCTTCTGACTAGTCGCATGCATTTTGCTATTTGGCTTGATGGTTCATTGTCGAAAAGATGTTTCTTTTGAGGAAGATTTGCGAAACTGCCCTAAGGTATGAAGCCCCTTTTATTCTATACCCAAATCACTCTATACTTTCAAAATTTTAATTAAAAAAAAAAAAAATTTCCACTTTACGTTTGTGTCAAAAACCCCCTATAGGGGAGTTTTTGATGGGAGAAAAACCAAATACAAGCAAATTACACAGCGGAACTTTTTCTCCCCCTGAATGAATCCTATGAAAAACCACTAAGTAATGCACAAATCCACCACGATATAATTATCACCAACGATCAAACAATAAACAATTAAATCACCACCACATGCACAAATAACACAAGCCAATTTTTACGTGGAAAACCTCCCCAATGCGAGGAGTAAAAACCACGGGACCGTAGTCCACCCAAAAATCTCCACTAATAATCAAAGATGAGAGTAACAAACTGTTTTAACATCAACTAGGAACCAAAATCGAGCAACAATTATCTAGGTTCCCTAATAACACAAATTTAAGTTTAAATAACAAGTGAAGAGAAAAATCACAAACTCAGCAGAACGTTTTGGACTGCGTCGCTCTTTACTGGGATCTCGAAATCCGATCTCCACCGTCCAGAATTTAGAATCACGAGTGCTGAGTATACTGTCCAAATTTGAGCTCGATCCAACGGTGAACGAAAGAGATACCGGTCTTACAAAACTGCTGCGCTGACAGTGACCGCAAAACGTGACAGCTCTGTTACGGGCTGTATATCTCACAAAAGACAACTTTGTTTCCGATCTCCACAGAATCAAGATCCAGAAGAGATGAATGTGCTATCCAAATTTCAGCACGATCCAACGGTTAAAGAAAAAGATATCGCAACAACTTCGAAACTGCGCGGGGTGAATTTCTGTGCAGAAAATTCACTCTTTTCTTTCCTCCTCTCTTCCACACGATTTTCTCTCTTCACACTTGATTTTGTGTTGTTTTCTGCCACCAAAAAACCCTAAACTCTCACCAGCCACCAAACCCTCTCTTCTCTTATTTATATTGATCAAGGAAATAAGATGTAACTAGGGTTATGATTCCTAAATCTATTAGGAATTCCAAATGGGCTCAATTTAATCTATTGAGACTTGTTGGGCCTCTACATATGAGGGAACCCAACCCAACAAATCTCCCCCTTCCCGATTATGTGGAGGGGTTCGCCATTCCGGCGATCATCCTACAGGCCTCAAGCTTCTCCCTTGGTAATACCTTTGTAAACATATCGGATCCATTATCATCTGTATGAACTTTGTCAAGTTCCACCAGTTTATTATTCAACACATCTCTAATCCAATGATATCTCACATCAATATGCTTCGATCTTGCATGAAAAGTTGAATTCTTCCCAAGGTGAATAGCACTCTGACTATCACATAATAACACATATCTCTGTTGCTTGAAACCAAGCTCTACTACAAACTTTTTCATCCACAACAACTCTTTACAAGCTTCAGTTGCTGCAATGAATTCTGCTTCTGTGGTAGAAAGTGCAACACATTTCTGCAATCTCGATTGCCAAGCTACAGCACCACCTGCAAAAATAATCAAGTAACCAGACGTTGACTTACGAGAATCCACATCTCCTGCCATATCTGCATCTGTGTAGCCAACTAGCAGTGGCTTCTCACCACCAAAACCAAGTCTGAAACTGGAAGTACCTCGAAGATATCTCATGATCCACTTGACAGCATTCCAATGCTCTTTTCCAGGATTAGACATGAACCGGCTAACAACACCAACAGCATGAGCTATATCTGGTCTAGTACATACCATTGCATACATCAAACTTCCGACTGCTGAAGCATATAGAAATTTTTCCATGTCATTTTCTTGGGCATCTGTAGGAGGACACTGCTTCATACTCAACTTGAAATGTGCACCAAGTGGAGTACTAACTGCTTTAGCTTTGTCCATGTTGAATCTCTGAAGTACTTTTTCAACATACTTCTCCTGTGACATATATAACTTCTTGGACTTTCTATCACGATCAATTTGTATGCCAAGAATTTTCTTTGCTGGCCCCAAGTCTTTCATAGCAAAAGACTGACTCAATTTCTTCTTCAACCTATCAATTCTTGAAACATTCCTGCCAACAATCAATATGTCATCAACATAAAGCAGTAAAATAATGAAGTCATCATCAGAGAATTTTTGAACAAATACACAATGGTCAGAAGTTGTTTTCTTGTAGCCTTGCTCCTCCATAACTGACTCAAACTTCTTATACCATTGTCTCGGTGCCTGTTTCAAACCATAAAGACTTTTCTTCAACTTGCACACATAATTCTCTTTTCCTTTTACAATGAAACCTTCTGGTTGCTCCATGTAAATCTCTTCCTCCAAATCACCATGGAGGAATGCAGTCTTCACGTCCATCTGCTCGATCTCTAAATCAAGACTGGCTGCTAAACCAAGCACAACACGGATGGATGACATCTTCACAACTGGAGAGAAAATTTCATCAAAATCAACGCCTTTCCTCTGGTTGAATCCTTTGACAACCAATCTGGCTTTGTATCGAGGTCGAGTACTAAGCTCATCATGCTTAATTCTATAAACCCATCTGTTTTTCAAAGCTCTTCTATCTTTAGACAGCTTTACTAACTCAAAAGTATGATTTTGATGAAGTGACTGCATTTCATCTTGCATAGCCTCAAGCCATTCCTTCTTGTGCTCATCTTCCAAGGCCTCTGTATAACTCTCGGGTTCTCCCCCGTCAGTCAATAATACGTACTCACTTATAGGATATCGATTGGAAGGATGTCGGTCTCTGGTAGACCTCCTGAGTGGTACATCTAATGGAGCATCAGGAATTTGCACCTGTTCATTAGTTTCAATATCTTCCTCTGCCTGTAAGGAACCACCTGTATCAACTGCAACCTGCTGATCATCAACCTGTGTTGGCAAACTTGTTGAAGAAGCTGAACTCAAATCGACCAAACCATTATTGTCATCGGACACTGAATTCCTATTCTCAATATCCCGTATAGTCTGGTTTTCCACAAATACTACATCTCTACTTCTCACAAGTTTCTTCTCAACCGGATCAAATAATCTATATCCGAACTCATCCTGACCATAACCGATGAAGATGCACTGTCGAGTTTTCACATCGAGCTTGGATCTCTCATCTTTGGGAATATGCACAAATGCCTTACACCCAAAAACACGTAAGTGATCATAGGAAACATCTCTACCACTCCAAGCTCTGTCTGGTACATCAAACTGTAAAGGAACACACGGTGTGAGATTAAGAACATGAACAGCAGTACTCAAAGCCTTACCCCAGAAATATCCTGGTAACTGTGCCTGTGAAAGCAAACATCTCACTCTCTCTACTAGTGTCCTGTTCATCCTCTCAGCTAAACCATTCAACTGAGGAGTCTTGGGAGGTGTCTTTTGATGTCGAATACCCTGTTGTCTACAATACTCATCAAAAGGACCTGTATACTCTCCCCCGTTATCAGTTTTGATGCATCTCAACTTTTTTCCAGTCTGTCTCTCAACCAGTGCCTGAAATTTCTTGAACACATCTAATACTTGATCTTTTGTCTTCAAGGTGTAAACCCAAGTCTTTCTTGAGTGATCATCTATGAAGGTCACAAAATATAGGGCTCCACCGAGTGATCTCGTCTTCATAGGGCCACAAAGATCTGAATGCACTAGATCAAGTATACCTGACTTCCTTGTAGGTGGAGAGCTATGAAAGCTGACTCTGTTCTGCTTCCCTGCTAAACAATGAGAACATCTCTTCAGCTGTATATTTTTCATGTCAGGTAGCTGCTTTTTCTTGGTTAAAACAATCAAGCCTTTCTCGCTAATGTGTCCAAGCCTCTTGTGCCAAAGTTCTACTTTGTCTTCATCCTGAACTGCATTGATGATGGGCTTTGAAATTTTTGCCTGCAACAAATATAAGGTAGAACACTTTTTACCTTTGGCTACAACCATAGCACCCCTGGTGAGCTTCCACTGACCATTACTAAAGAAGTTGCAGTATCCCTCATCATCAAGTTTACCTGTAGAAATAATATTCACACGAATGTCAGGAATATGTTTTACATTTTTTAAAACTAACCTGGAGCCGTTATCTGTTTCCAGGTTCACATCTCCAATGCCAACAACTTTTGCCGTGCCATCATTCCCCATCTTTACACTCCCAAAATCACCATGTGTGTAAGATGTAAAGAAATCCTTCCGCGATGTAGCATGAATGGAAGCACCACTGTCAATCACCCAGCTAGTCTCATGACACGCAAAATTAATGGAATCAGCATCATACATGAAAAGAAAGTCTTCATGAATGGCAGTAGCAACTCTATCATCATTGCTATTATTTTCATTTTTCTTTTCTTTGCTTGTGTCATTTTTATTTTTCCTTTCCAACAGCTTGCAATTTTTCTTCATGTGTCCCTTTTTATGGCAGTAGAAACACTCAACATTTGCAAACTTATTGGATTTACTTCTGTGTTGACTTTTATTCTTCGGACCCCTATTTTTACTTCTTCCTCTGCTTTCAGTAACCAGAACTTCTGAAGATGAAGTAGACCCTTGTGCTTTTCTTCTTGTCTCTTCATTCAGAATATTACCCTTGACCAAATCCATTGTCATCGTTCCATTCGGAGCAGAGTTTGACAAAGAAGATCTTAAAGTCTCCCATGAGTCCGGTAATGTACCAAGCAACCATAATGCTTGTACCTCATCATCAAACTTGATACCCATGCCAGCCAACTGATTTATAATCCCCTGATATGTATTCAAATGATCTGTCAGAGGAGCACCGTCATGATATCTCAAATACATCAATTGCTTCATCAGAAACAATTTATTATTCCCGGTTTTTCTGGCATACAACTCCTCAAGCTTGACCCATAAAGTCCGTGCATGTGTTTCCCCACTGATATGATTCAAAACATTATCACTCACCCATTGCCTAATGAAACCACATACTTGCCGATGAAGCAAAGTCCACTCTGCATCAGATTTATCACTAGGCTTTTCTGTAGCAAAAACAGGTAAGTGAAAATCTTTCACATACAAAAGATCCTCCATCTTTCCCTTCCAAATATGATAGTTCGAACCATTCAGAGTAATCATTCTACTTAGATTCAAATTGTTCTCCATATTCATCATTATAAAATTCGGAACCAGGCTCTGATACCAGTTTGATGGGAGAAAAACCAAATACAAGCAAATTACACAGCGGAACTTTTTCTCCCCCTGAATGAATCCTATGAAAAACCACTAAGTAATGCACAAATCCACCACGATATAATTATCACCAACGATCAAACAATAAACAATTAAATCACCACCACATGCACAAATAACACAAGCCAATTTTTACGTGGAAAACCTCCCCAATGCGAGGAGTAAAAACCACGGGACCGTAGTCCACCCAAAAATCTCCACTAATAATCAAAGATGAGAGTAACAAACTGTTTTAACATCAACTAGGAACCAAAATCGAGCAACAATTATCTAGGTTCCCTAATAACACAAATTTAAGTTTAAATAACAAGTGAAGAGAAAAATCACAAACTCAGCAGAACGTTTTGGACTGCGTCGCTCTTTACTGGGATCTCGAAATCCGATCTCCACCGTCCAGAATTTAGAATCACGAGTGCTGAGTATACTGTCCAAATTTGAGCTCGATCCAACGGTGAACGAAAGAGATACTGGTCTTACAAAACTGCTGCGCTGACAGTGACCGCAAAACGTGACAGCTCTGTTACGGGCTGTATATCTCACAAAAGACAACTTTTTTTCAGATCTCAACGGTTCAGAATCAAGATCCAGAAGAGATGAATGTGCTATCCAAATTTCAGCACGATCCAACGGTTAAAGAAAAAGATATCGCAACAACTTCGAAACTGCACGGGGTGAATTTCTGTGCAGAAAATTCACTCTTTTCTTTCCTCCTCTCTTCCACACGATTTTCTCTCTTCACACTTGATTTTGTGTTGTTTTCTGCCACCAAAAAACCCTAAACTCTCACCAGCCACCAAACCCTCTCTTCTCTTATTTATATTGATCAAGGAAATAAGATGTAACTAGGGTTATGATTCCTAAATCTATTAGGAATTCCAAATGGGCTCAATTTAATCTATTGAGACTTGTTGGGCCTCTACATATGAGGGAACCCAACCCAACAGTTTTCGTCTATATAAAAATAACAAAATGATTTTCTTGAAAATAGTCGAACCTTAGAAGGTATTTGCAAATTTCCCATTCTTTCTGTAAACAACTTTATACAACCCAAAAACAATGTCAAAATATTTTTCCAGATGAAGCAGCAGCTCAGTTGCAATTGTTATTCACTTTATTGGATGATGTGAATATGGTATATTCAACTTAAATGGATAAATGTCATATTATTTGTAATGCATTGTTTGAGATATTTTTCTGTTGTCTTGATATTTACTCATTTCAGATTGTCCAAATTTTTCAAACATATCCAAATAATCTGTTAAGGCTCATCTGTAATGCTTTAAAAAAGCATTTAAATTAAATTATTTCTTTGGCACATTTGGGGATCATCCATATACTATATTTATGTGAAAAACTACACTCACAATTTCAGCTAAGTATGAGAAGCAACGGAATAAAAAAAGGGAGGTACATAGAGATCTCGCGTTGTAAGGTTAATGTTGCAGCGGCACAATAGAATGTGGCTATCGCTTAACATGATCAGTGAATTGAAACAGATAACAAATGGCTAACTTGTGGGCAAACAATATAGATATGGAAATTAAATGGAAAAACAAAAACGAACAGGAACGAAAACTTTTGTTTTCTTAAAAATTTGAAACTTTCAAAACTCCTATTAGCTATTAGAGAAATGGTTTTTTTCAAATTCTCTCACCCTTGATTTTGGCAAAAGTGGTTCCTAGTAAATCCTTTCAAGAATAGTCTTCACTCACGGTAAAAGGAAACCGGAAATTCTAGTGGAAGAAATTCTCTTTTCAAGCTAGAATTTTACTAAGTTCTTAGATTCTTTAATAAGTTAGACCGAAGAGAACTCATCAAATTTTTTTAAGAAAACAATTTGTATATTTTTTTTAATAACTTGATAAGACCTACCTCTCTTAAGCAAAATAACAAGATTTATATTTTCATTAACTTGGCTAGAGCCCTAAGTTTTTAACAAATTAAAAGGAAATCAGAAGACTTCCTTGAAGTGAGTACCTTGTTAAGCTTTTATGGATGCATGACAATTGATAAGTATTGCATGCAAGAGAGTCAGAGCGTTTTTGGATCACGAAGATAGCTAAGAAAGGCAGTGTAAGTCTCTCTCTCTCTCTCTCTCTCTCTCTCTCTCTCTCTCTCTCTATATATATATATATATATATATATATATGTATATGATAGAATGGATATGCATGAGCAGCAATAAAATGATATTTGATTTTGTTCTCCCAAAAAATATGTTTCTACGGATGGCAAAACGAATATGTGATAAATTGGATGTGCACGAGCAAAATAAAATGATATCTGGTTTAGCTCTCCCATAGAATGTATTAAAATTGAGGGATGACAAAATGAGGGTTTGGACTTGCACCAAGTCCAGACCTATATTGGGCACTTTCTTTTTTAAGGGCCCAAACCTTTACCATACGTTTGAAGTGCATTGCAAGTCCGGTTTATATATATGTATATATATATAAGTCTGGTTTATATATATATATATATGTATACATGTATGATTTTTATAATCAGGTATATTTGATTTTAAAAGTAAGGATCAACTAATCAAATTTATCAATTATGTTTTATCTCCTATTTAATTCAAATACAATAGATGAATTTAATTTATTATTCCTTATTTTTTAAAATAAGATATATCTGATTATAAAAGTATTATACTCTCACACATACAAACAAACAAACACGCACACATACATATGTATGTTTGTGATAAAATGATATCTGGTTTGACTCTTCTAGAAAATGTGTTAAAATTTAGGGATGGCAAAATTAGGGTCTGGATCTGCACCAAGTCGAAACTCGTGTTGGTCAATTATTTATTTATTTTTTTTAAAGTGTCTAAACCTTTATTATACCCTTGAAGTGATAATTACAGACCCGGATTTCTACTAATGAATTCAGCGATTCTACCGAACATCCCACGAAATCCTTCTTAAGCCTAACTAATGAGGGACATCGTAGAACGAACCCGTAACTATTTAACTATTTCGAAATCATATTTTATTAAAATCACATTTCTTTTGCATCAAATAAATATAATATTAAAATAAAATATGAATATCTAAAACATGCATGTATTTCTAAAATTGCTACAATATCTATTCATCAAACTTAAAAAAAAAAAAAAAAAAAAAAAAGGTAAATTACATGATTAAGTCTAAATCATAAATTTTACACAAAAAGGTTATACTTCATCGTCGGTCGGGACCCACATAATCTAATTGTGGTCCTCTAGTACTTGAATCGCCTGCACCTACATCTACACCTGAAGAGGTTTTTGAAATAAAATATAATGAGTTGTAAAACCCAATGAGTGTGTATGTATTTTATTAAAATTTTTCTCCCAAAAAAACATTTTTAAAACATTTTTTTTTAAAAAACCATTTTATTTCTAGGGGTTTTTTATTAAATTTCTATAAGTTTTAAAAGTTTAATATTTTTAAAAATATTTCTTTCTAAAATCTATTTCTAATAGTATACTAGCTTTCTAAAAATTCTAATGGTCACCAAAGAAAGCTAAAATCTCACAAAGGCGGTTTGACCAGCTCCGCTCAGTGTGGGAAGTCACATGGCGCAAAGGCTAACATCGTTTACCTTGACAATGCTACAAAGATATCTCGTATACACGTGTAGCGAAACTATCATCGCTCACCATACTTCCAGAAATATTCTACGAATTTAGAGGGTGACAGACTCGAATTCCTCTGATGTTAATAAGACTAACCCTCCCAATACTATGTCATACACCATGGAGTATATCAGCCGGATCTAAAACTAGAAGGTCACGCTATAAAGGCTTGGGCTGTCCACTAGGTTTGAAAACTTTTTCTATTTTTCTATCATTGAAAACTATTTTTTAATCATCCTATAAAATAAAATACATGATGCATACCATAGATATAAATAAACCATTTATTCTTGAGCTAAAATATAAAGCAATTAAATAAAAATAAATTAAAAGTATTTAAAATAATATCACACTCATAACTTGCTTCCAAATTACTTCACTTCTGCCTTTAGCGACCTCCTCTTTATCTCAATGACCTTCTTTAGTTCGCTATGCTACCTACATTTAATCACAAGGGAAATCTTGATTTAGCTCACAGGTTATATTACCTTAAATCAGCTCTCACTTCTACTTCACTCGAGCTCACAAGTCCTTTAACTCTATTATTCAGCTCAAGCTGCGAGCTCTAGCTCGCTGTCAGCTCACCCATGCGAGCTCCTTAGCTCCACTTAGCTCGCCCTCAGCTCGTCCTACGTGAGCTCCTACTCTCAGCTAAGCCTAGCCTAAACGAGTTACTTCTCTCAACTCAACTTATCCGAGTTCATGCCTAGCTCAGCTCGGATCGAGGATACTTCCTCTCTCCGCGTGCTAGCTCAACTCACCCTTCTTCAGCGAGCTGTTGCTCTCTTGCTCAGCTCGCACACAGCAGCTCTTACCTTTAACTAGCTCATCCTAACGAGCTTCTGCATATTTTTCTGTACTTGTTACCATAGCTATTCAATCTTTAGTGTAGTTGCCATGTTAAATATTTGTCAGCATGGTATTGGCTCTTTTACATGCTTTCCATTTTGGGGAAATAGAAATCTAACAAATGATTAGGTGGGCGTCCAAGTTAATTGATTGGAACGATTGGATACCGGCAGAAAATTAATCAAAAGTCTTTGGATTATTGTCAAGTTGATTTGAGAATACTGATAATTTTATTTATATATGCAGATTGACAGGGTAAGTCTTGAGATCTAGCAGGCTGAGAGGGAGTACGATCTCAATCGTGCTGCTGAGCTCAAGTATGGAAGCCTAAACTCTTTGCAGCGCCAACTTGAAATTGCTGAAAAAGAGTTAGATGAGTACATGAGTTCTGGAAAGTCCATGTTGAGAGAAGAAGTTACTGGAAATGATATCGCTGAAATTGTCAGTAAATGGACAGGTATTCCTGTATCCAAGCTACAGCAGTCAGAGAGGGAGAAACTGTTACATCTAGAGGAAGAGCTGCACAAACGTGTTGTGGGCCAAGATCCTGCTGTGAGATCAGTATCTGAGGCTATTCAGCGTTCTCGAGCTGGTCTCTCTGATCCTCACCGTCCAATTGCTAGTTTCATGTTCATGGGTCCAACTGGTGTTGGAAAGACTGAACTGGCTAAGGCACTTGCTTCCTACTTGTTCAACACAGAAGAGGCACTTGTAAGAATTGACATGAGTGAGTACATGGAAAAGCATGCGGTGTCTAGATTAATTGGCGCCCCACCCGGTTATGTGGGGTATGAAGAAGGAGGACAGTTGACAGAGACAGTTCGAAGGAGGCCATATGCAGTAATCCTGTTTGATGAGATAGAGAAGGCCCACGCTGATGTGTTTAATGTGTTCCTACAGATTCTGGATGATGGCAGAGTGACTGACTCACAGGGTCGCACAGTGAGTTTCACCAATACTGTCATTATTATGACTTCGAATGTGGGTTCGCAATACATTCTCAATACAGATGATGACACCTTATCAACGGAGACAGCCTATGAAACTATCAAGCAGCCAGTAATGGACGCTGCAAGATCAGTTTTCCGCCCTGAGTTTATGAACCGGGTAGATGAATATATAGTGTTCCAGCCACTGAGCCGCGATCAGATAAGCAGCATTGTGAGATTACAAGTAAGTTATTTCATGGCTTAATTTCCTTGCACATGTCTTACAGTTATATGAAGGAATGCTGGATAAGTAAAGATGAATTCGGTCGAAATACGAGAATTTGTTCATCATGCCGTATACCCTGGATGTTGATAATGTCCCTACCCTAGTGTAGTCTTGAAAGATCTTGGTTCTTCAGATGCTACTTATGATCTGGCTGACTTTTATCCAAACTTTTTGAGGGAGTCCTTTTTCTTATATGGGAAACTTGTGGGTTGGTTGACTCAAAAGTGTAAATAGTTTACTGGATCTATAGTTTCCAATAAATATCCAGCACTTAAACTATCTGCATTGTGCAGAAACTGTTCACTAAGGATCATAGAACAGCTGTTTATAATTCTTTTACTTGGGAGTAGTTTTTGTTTGTTCTGCTTTAGAAGCAATATTAGTCCATCTAACATTATGTTTGCATGGTTTAGTTGGAACGTGTCCAGAAGAGGATTGCAGATCGGAAGATGAAAACCCACGTGAGCGATGCAGCTGTTCAGCTTCTCGGGAGTCTTGGGTATGACCCCAACTATGGTGCAAGGCCAGTCAAGCACATGATTCAGCAGTATGTAGAAAATGAACTCGCCAAGGGCATCTTGAGAGGGGAGTTCAAGGATGAAGACACGATATTGATTGACACAGAAGTTACAGCATTTTCCAATGGTCAGCTTCCCCAGCAAAAGCTAGTCTTCAGGAAACTTGATGCAGAGTCAAATCCTTCAGCCTCAGAAAACCAAGCTTTCTTACAGACTCCCTAAATGTCTGTAAAATGTGTTCCGTATTTACCAGACTGTATGTTATAAAAATGAAAATTTTGTTTCTGTGACCTTTTTTAGCACATACTTGGTGAACTTGTCATCTTGTATATGGTAAGTTCCTTATAGAAATTATAAGGCTGGTACATACCACCATATTTGCTTGAAGTGGTTTCAGGTCTCCATTATCCAGCTTCATTGTGTATAGAAATATAATGTTTTTTTCTCGGATTGTGAGAAAAAGTGAATGGAACAAAGCTTCAATGCTAGGATATTAGAACAATCAAAGTAACTTTTCACAAAATAACCTAGAACCCAAATTTTATTTGATAGGCTGTTATAGTCTCATTTAGATGGTATCTTAAGCAGGCTTTAGAGAATCTATTAT
This sequence comes from Dimocarpus longan, assembly GCA_022984855.1. Lineage (NCBI taxonomy): Eukaryota > Viridiplantae > Streptophyta > Magnoliopsida > Sapindales > Sapindaceae > Dimocarpus > Dimocarpus longan. Next base: position 6,624,398 of record CM041026.1, read on the forward strand.
TGTTTCTGGTATTGCAAATTTTTCAAATTCTTAATTTCAACATTACAAATTAGCATTTTATGATACACAAACGAAGATCAAAGAGAACATGAAACAGAAGTATCATGAATTTATTTACAGATACAAACATGAATTATAGTAATCTACAACACAATGGTACAATCTTTAATGTCACTGATGACTCATTTGAACTTGTAATTTTCACCATCCACAAGTGCACTCTGATATACATTTAAGTTTACAAAGTCTTCTTTCATTGGTGTTGTTTATCTTTGATGTTGGCAATGACAAGGAAAAATCATTGGTATAAGATTACCAGAGCCATTAAGTCGAATCTTTCTGAAAATTTTAGAGAATCAATGCCTGTGTTTTACCACCAGGTTCAATGTCTGTCTCGCGCATTCTCAAGTACAGCTTTTTTGTAGATTTGAACTTTTGCCTTAAACACATCCGTTGGAAAACAGCATTATAAAGAGGTGCATCTGGTGCAACCTTCTGCTCATCAAACAAAGAACTGAAAGTTAAACTTACAGTTTTGGGCACCAAGGCAGAAAGCCAAGTTGAAATGCAGCACTGATAACTATCCAAAGATTTAACCATAAGGGCTATTAGCTTTCATGTAAATTATGCATATAAATTGAACCGACAAGCTCTGATTGAAAAGGTGGTTGTGAGAACCTTTGATCACTAAAACCTTAAGAGTATAGAACTCACTGACTGATTAGGCAACTTCAAAGAATTTTTCTATCCCATCAATCAATTAATTGTCACATATGTCAAAAACAAAGTTTAGAAGTTGCGGATAAAATCAAGCAACTGAGTAAAAAATTGAGTTACACTGCTCAATTTTGACTAGTAAACACATTTAAAAGAATTCAATGTTTTGACATGTCACTACAGTTTTGTTGATGCCATATTGAACAGCATACAAAATTCAGCATATTTGTAGAGAGTTGACGATTGAATATAGAAGCTAAATGACAACACCATAGGATTTTTTACATGTAAGTCAGCATGGTAACTTACCTCTAGAATTTTGTCAACTTCAGCCCACAGAGATCCCCAAATGCAACTTCTCAATGAAGACAGTTGTGTAAATGTCTCTGGAGTGCACATCTGGTGAACCATGTGCTAGTAAACTTGTAATGCTATTTTTGGTTTCCTTGCAACCTCACAAGCACTAATTACAAGATTATAGGAAGAAGTTGGAACCGACAGTCCAGAGGCTTCCAATTGCCACAAAAGCTGCAGAGCCTTTTCCCATAAACTTAATTTCCGGCATGACATTAAAGCAGTATCATACAATTGTATATTTAATTAAGAATTCTGACCTCTTTTTAAACTCTCAAAGAGCCGAAGAGCATCAGCAGTTATGTACTCTAGATTTTGGTCAAGTATTTAATAGTCCTGGCAATACTTAGCAGTTATGTAATAGTGCTCATAGAGGAGAGCAGAATAGAACTATTACAGCAGTAGATTCCGTTTACCACCAGTACCAAATATGACAGATTTAACTCTGACAGAAGGAACAAAAATGAGCAGCCATGAGTCATATGACTTATATATAATGCGACAGCCAATCCTTAGGTACTCTACTCTAGAGCTAGAATAAAGCAAAACCGAAACCTAACACTTGGGGAAGGCCACCAAAGACTTTAATCTGAAAATGAGATTATTCCCTTTCTTTGAATATGCATTTGCAAAATTAAAAGTCCGTTACTTGATGCACATGGATACTAACTAATTTAACATGGCTAAACAATTGGTTAAACTAAGTGCAAAATTTATACTTTCCTCCTTAAACAAGGCGTGCGTAAATGACGTACATTAGAACACTCAAGATTTAAATGCCCCTTAGGTACTCACCAAGGATGGTTAACCAAACTCCTAGCTCCCACCATACAGCAATGCCCTTGAAGATATGTTCAAGAACCCGAAGCCGAAACATTCAATATACGACCCTCTAAGTATGGGGTCCGATGTAATGAAATCAGACCCCACGAAGAAGTCTTTCAAGAGCCCGGGTGCGCAATTTTTGTCCTCCTAATCAACAACTCGAAACAGTGCCAAATCTCTCTCATTTTAAACAATTGGGTACAAGATTCACGATACAAACAAACACTACAAATTCAAAACCCTTATTAACCCCTCAAAATCCAACAACAGATGAAAAATGAAATCTTTAAAGCGTAAGAACTCACATGGAGCTGAAGAAGACCTAACCAGAATGTCCGTCAACATCGGCGATGTTTACAATCACGTTAAAAAAAAAAAACACTTCTTTAGGGTGTTTTTGTCTTTTTAAATTTATGGAAAGAGTGGCTCTTATTGCCTATTGGCTGTCAAATGTAATTTCTGGAAATCACTGCTCTGATTGGATGTCAAGAAATAGACTTACATGGACTAGCCGTTTGCTCCGATTGGTTCTCAAGAATTACACTTACAAGGACTAGCCGTTATTTTGGCGCCAATTGTGTGATGTGTTTTAAGCAAACTTTACCGGGCTCCGCTCTACCAATTTTAAACTAAATCAAACCCTCTCAGTTTTAGGAAACCTTATACATACCCACACTCTTTACAACTAGTTTTTGTTAAGGAAACCTCTCTCAACTCAGAGTTGTCGGCGACATCAATGGCTTTTCCCGTTCCAGTTGGGCATAAATTCCTGCCCAATGATAAGCAATTAGTTGGATACTACCTCTTCAATAAGCTTTTTACACAACCACCTCCGTTCAGTGATCATGAAAAATCTTTGGTAAAAGATTTCGATCTCTACGGTTCCTTAGAGCCCTGGGAGATATGGCGGTTGCATGGAGGAGACGATTTGGAAAGTGATCAGGCCCTCTACTTCTTCACTCCACTCAAGAGGGTTTCCGTTAAGGGTTCAAGAATCTGTAGAAGAGTCGGCTCGGGAACATGGGCTGGAGAAGATTCTGGAGACAAAATAAAAGCCGGGAATATTGTTGCCTTGAAGAAGCGGTTCCGTTACGAGAATCGGCATTCCCCACATGATGGCGCTTGGATTATGCATGAGTTTGCTATCCATTCAGCGTTGTTAGGGCAGCAACAAAAACCTTATGACGTTGTTCTTTGTCGTCTGAAGGAGAACCCGAGAGCGTCACACAAGAAGCGAAAGTTGAAAGATGGTAGTTTTGAGCCATCAAAACGCTGCAAGTTTACAGTTCCGATTCCGGCTCAAACGTTGTCACACGCATCCGAACCAGAACCTGAGCATCCAACTTTGATGTTCAATCCTCAAGAGTTGTTATCTACCCTTGAAGTACCCCTGCAGCTGTCATCAACGGTCGAACCTGAAACTTTGGACCAGGCTAATGCGGGAGAGTCGTACAACACGGCTGATGTCCAAGACGACATATTTCAACACCCAATGACAACAACTCAAGCTGAAGCAGATAGCAATTGGATTGATGTGGAACATGGTTGGCTTCCGTCAACAGTCATGTCATCAACTCCACATGATTCTGGTGTTGGTGATGATATGATGAGAGACAGACCATTAATGCGTGATCCTGAAGACATGATGCCCACCACTGACGCTGGAGACTCGGACAATGCTGTTGATGCTCATCACAATATGTTACCAGCTGAAGCAGATTACAATTTGGTCGCTGAAGATGGTATGCCTCTGTCAACAGTCCTATCATCATGTCCATGCGACGTTGATGGTGATGATTGTTTCTGGGAGAACATGATGACAGACATACCACTGCCTAATCTTGATGACATAATTGACATCCATTCCAGTGATGCTACTGATTTTTGGGATTTCGAATTTTTCCAAGTACAGTCTTGATTGACATTCATTAATTTTTTTTTCGAAGTTTTGTAGTTTAGGACTATTATTGATTTGTTTATATTCTTTCTGTAAATTGATTACTATAGACATGATTGTCATAATTGTAATGACACTTGTTTTTCCTACAAATGAAGTGTATATTGAGATTCAAGTCATAATTTTTTTCTCTAATTCCTCTGTTGTTACTTGTTAGATTGATTAGCATAGAATGCGGTTGATGTTCTTTCAACGTCTTATAAGATGGTTTTTACACTCATTTTGTAACAAAAGCAAATAAAGAAGATGAGTTATATGATGTTATGTTCTCATTTGAATTATATGACATGTAATTCAATAAACCATGACTTGTTTATGGTGACTCGAAACAGTTAAATAAACTTAAACTAGATAACCAACTATAAACATGAAGGACAGTCATATACAAACATCTCTTTCTAAAATCACAATACATTCATTGAGTTGAAATTATCCAAGCAGTGAATAATTCATGAATAAATTTAAGCAGCGTGGTTTCTACGAATGAAAGAAAGCTAATTTTAAAATATGCAAGATGCTAATGTAGCAGTCTGACATCTATAATCACACCAATGTTGAATTTTAATTTCTTTATACAATAGAACTTAATTCTTCATTATTAGTAGGCTGTTTATATGCATACAACTGCAAAGCTTCCTCTGCTGTCATGCCAATATAAACAAGGTAGGCACATACCATTAAACTTATTCGACCTTGCCTGTCTGAAAAATCAAGGCAGAATTAGTAATGTAAAATGTGGTGTTATTATATCATAAAAGAATATTATTCATTAATAATTATGGTTAGCATAATGGAACTATCCATTTCACACCAGTAAGATTGCACCAAGGACCAAGAAAGCATGAATAAACATTGATTTTCTGTAACCAGGCAAAAGGCATTTGTGTACCCAAGAGAAACCAACGTAGAACAGTGCAAGCATATGACCTTCATCAGACAGATAATTGGAGCTGTAGAACATTGTACAATCTTTTTCGTAGAATAGAAATTTTTCATGCTCCAGAGGTTACTTAAGATGTACAAGTAATATACACAAGCTTGACTTGACTGAGTGAATTCAAAGTAATTTTGATCAAACAGATTATTACTCGAAGGTGAAAAGGAATATTGCTAAAATTGCAAAAATATGACTCTTGAACAGTCTGAAAACTAAAAACTACCAAAAAGATTAGTTGGAAAGCGAATAATACCATGCAGTGTATAACTGCAATATTTTTTGGGTCACTTGAAAGCCATGAATTCACACTCTCACAAAAAAGCTTGATCATTTGGATGTCTAATGTGGTTGTCATCAAATGGATGTTTCTCCACACAACCATGAAAGTGTGTTGGATCATAACTTTCTTCTATGCACAAATTATAAATCTGCGATATAACACCAATCAAATATTAGACACAGACACAATGAGCAACTGATCAGTGCATCTTGTTGGGATGCATGACACAATCAGAAAGTGAAAAAGACAAGAAGTATGTATTTTACATTAACTATGTGAAGCAATTTGAAGTTGAATAAGTTAACTATGAAGTTAGTCTCAATGAAGACCACATCTATAAATATGAAAATGATGTGACCAGAACTATATAGCCATTCACCTAGCATACAAGCAGACTCAGTATAAGTGAGTTTTATTAGGAAAATGGATTTATAAGTTGTGCTTTTTATCTGTCTATAACCTCAAAAATGCAGACTCAGATCCCTCAGCGTCCGAGCTGCGATCAGATAAGCAGCATTGTAGCTAGCCTTCAGGAAACTTGATGCAGATTCAGATCCTACAGCCTCAGAAAACCAAGAAGCTTTCTTCCAGACACCCAAAATGTTTGTAAAATGTGTTTAGTTTTTACCCCACCATAAGTTATAAAAATGAAAATTTTGTTTGACTTTTTTAACACATACTAGGTGATCTTGTCATCTTGTAGATGGTAAGTTTCTTATAGAAATTATAATCCTGTTATGTGCCATCATATTTGCTTGCAGTGGTTTCGGGTCACCATTATCGAGTTTCATTGTATGTAGAAACATAATGTTTCTTTCTCGTATTGTGAGAAAAAGTGAATGGAACAAAGCTACAATGCTAGGATATTATAACAATCAAAGTAACTTCTTACACTTAAAAAACTAGAACCCATATCTATTTATAATAAGCTCTTATAGTCACATTTAGATGGTAACTTAAGCAGGCTTTAGAGCATTCTTGTATTGTTTCTGGTACTGCAAATCTTTCAAATTCTTCATTTCAACAGTACAATTAGCTTTTCATGCTGCACAAGGCTAAATAAGTGACAAAATCAGCCTAGGAAGATCAAAGAGAACATGAAACAGAAGTATCATGAATTTATCTACAGATACATAAATTATAGTAATCTACCACACAATGGTACAATCCATAATGTCACTGATGACTCATTTGAACCTGTAGTTTTCACCATCCGCAAGTGCACACTGATATACATCTAAGTTTATGTAAGGTCTTCTTTCCTTGGTGTTGTTTAGCTTTGATGTTAGCAATGACAAGATTGGAGCCATTACGTTGAATCTTTCTGCAAATTTTGGAGCATCAATGCCCGTGTTTTACCATCAGGTTTAATGTCCATCTCACGCATTCTCAAGTACAGCTTTTTCGCAGATTTGAACTTCCGCATTAAACACATCCCTTGGATAACAGCATTATAAAGAGATGCATCTGGTGCAACCTTCTGGGGATCAAACAAAGAATTGAATGTTAAACTTATAGTTCCGTGCACCAAGGCAAAAAGCCAAGTTGAAATGCAGCACTGATAACTATCCAAATATCTAACCATAAGGGCTATTGTCTTTCATGTAAATTATGCATATAAATTGAATTGACAAGCTCTGATTGCAAAGGTTGTTGTGAGAACCTTTGATCACTAAAACCTTAGAATATAGAGCTCACTGACTGATTAGGCAACTTCAAAGAAATTTTCTAATCCCATCAATCATTTAATTGTCACATATGTCAAAAACAAAGTTTAGAAGTAGCGGATAAAACCAAGCGACCGAGTAAAAAAATGAGTTACATGTAAAAGAATTCAATGTTTTCAAATGACTAGTAAATCACATGTAAAAGAATTCAATGTTTTCAAATGTCACTACAGTTTTGTTGATTCCATACTGAACAGCAAACAAAATTCAGCAAATTTGTAGAGAGTTGACAATTGAATATAGAAGCTAATTGACTCAACACCATAGGATTTTTTATATGCAAGTCAGCATGGTAACTTACCTCTAGAATTTCGTCAACTTCAGCCCACAGAGATCCCCAAATGCAACTTCTTATTAAAGACAGATGTGTAAATGTGTCTGGACTGCACTTCTGGTGAACCATGTGCTCATATACTTGTAATGCTACTTTTGGTTTCCTTGCAACCTCACAAGCACTAATTACAAGATTATAAGAAGAAGCTGGAACCGACAGTCCAGAGGATTCCATTTGCCACAAAAGCTGCAGAGCCTTTTCCCATAACCTTAATTTCTGGCATGACATTAAAGCGGTATTATACAATTGTACATTTAACTGAGAATTCTGATCTGTTTTTAAACTCTCAAAGAGCCGAAGAGCATCAGCATGTTGATTTGCCTTGTACAAAGCACTAAGCAATGCATTCCATGTGTAAGTATCAGCTGTATGACCCAAAGATGTCATAGTATCATAAACCTTGAATGCCAACTCTACTTTTCCAGCTTTTCCGAGAGAGTTAATCAACGCATTACAACAAATTTGATTTGGCTTCAACCTGCCATCCAGCATACATTGGAAGAGATTTAATGCTAATTCCCACTTACCCTCCTTTGTACACGCTCCAATTACAGCCTGCATTATGTCATCCCCAGGCTTGAGTTCGTTTTGGATCATCTCATAGTAAGCATCAAGAGCCAGGTCATTTTGATTACATCGAACAAAAATGCAAACTAACAAAGAATAAGTAACTCGTGTTCCAATATGGCCATTTTCCTTCATACTCCCCCATAATTTCCCAGCCTCAACCCAATTGTTCACACTACCACAAATTGATATCATGGTATCATAAACAATAACATCAAAATCCTTCTTTGCTCTAGAGTACCCTCCAAATTCTATAAACATATCAAGGGCTGAATCAAAGCCCCGGACATTCGCTATTGTTTTAAGTATCAGGCTGTAACTATGGCCACTAGCAATCTCAATCGTCCGCATGAAAGCAAAGACTCTCAAAGCATCATCGAGCAGTTCATTCCTCAAGAGGCATGAGAGAAGAGAATTACAGGCATGTACATTGGGCCGTAAACTTGACAACTTCATGGATTCATAAAGTTCCAATGCACTTCTCACCTTGTTTGATCTACTAAGAATCAAAATCCTCCTTGATAATATCTCTTCATTTCTTTCTTCCAAAAGATGCACCTGGATTTCACCCTCAACAACCCTTTTTTTCAACTTCTTCAGTACCGCCAAAGGTTGAATACCCCTTTTGAGTTCAATATCAGAGTCTTTCTTAAACTCTATGTTTCCCCATGGAGGAGGCAAAGACTTTCCCAAAGAATCTAAATCATCGTCTTCTTTTTCCCTCTTGTTCGAATCGTTTTCTTCCGCATCCGCAGAAACCAACTCAGGTTCAATACTAGCAACCGTGTTTGACACAATAATCAGATCATTCTCTTTACTATATCCATGTAACAAACTCATTCCTCGAGTCCTAAGTGCCCACATCCTAGTGTTTGATTTTCTGGCTAAACCATGAGACAAACGATAACCATATTTTCTACAACAATTAGCAGAATCAAAACTGGTTGGCCTACCAAAATAAAAGCAGCCTTGCCCATTTGATGTAATGAATACTGAAACTGAATTCCTCAATAGTTCTGCCATCACTGCACCCAAACAAGAACACACAAAACAAACAACAATTCCAATCCAACAAGCTATATGAGAATTGAGAAAAGTAACCAACTTTAAAGAGCAGACAACCCAATTTCATCAAAATTCAAACCTTTGTAAAATAAAAAGCTAATGACTTCATTATAATGAAACATAAGTACTTACATAAACAAAAAACCACACAAATGTTGTCAAACTAAACTACAAGTACCTTAACATCACACCCACCATAAAGTCATCAACTTTGAGAGTTCAAGTAGAGAGAGACAAACTGACATGTTTTGTTAACTTGCCTGAAAAGGGTATATCAAGATATTTGCTACAGAGACAGAGAGCAGCCACTTCAATTAAAAAAAAAAAAAGAGACAGAGAGAAGCCTTAATGAATGTTGCGACGCCGTTTCGGTCCCGACACTCGAACCATTTTTTCTTAGGCGGAATATTACATTGTTATCCATAAGCTTTTGTATAATTGTACAAATATGATCCACAATGACATTTGCACATATACATCCCTGAAGTTCACGTAACAATCTCACGTAAAAAAAAATAGCCCAGTTAGCAAGTAGTTATATTTTGACCTTTAAATATAGGTTATGGTGTTGCACTTGTATAAATCAAAATACTAACAATTACTATTTTGTTAGAACTAAATGCGATTCATTCAGTATATTGTATCGTAAATATAAATTTAAATATAGTATAATATGTACACGAGTTTAGCTAAATCTTATTTAGGGCGTTAATTAATAAGTCACATTAATTAGTAATAAGATAATCTATTTATCAATTTAAAATTATTTAAGCTTTTTTTTAAAAAATTATATAATTCAATTTATTTAAATCTTATTAATAAATAAAAATAATCAATTGCAACATAATATAGACCAAAATAAATTTAAAATAATAGGTTTTACATTTAATGGTGTTAAATGATTGATGAGTTAAAAGAGGTTATAATTCAAATGTGATTCGTTTACTCAACAAGTTTGATATTTTGATTTGTTAATAATACAGGTGATGTGAACAATCACCATCCCTAATTTGTAGGGAGTGTTTTCGTAGAAAAACCATCTTCTGTCATGTGGGTGAAATTATAGCAAACCGTAGGAGTTCAATGAAATTATCTGTTTTGTTCACTTGTTTTCACATTTTGGTTTGCAAAAAGCTTCCTGTTCTTACCGTCAAGCCTCGACAGTCTCTCTGCTCCCAGAAGGGTTCTGATGGGTAAGTTTCATTCACTCAAAATGTTGATTATAAAATGTTGATTCTATAATTGAAAATGTTGATTATAAAATGTTGATTCTATAATTGTTCTCAGAAATTGAAATATGAAAATGGAAGAGCAAGTGAAGGAAGGAGTAGCATCAATAGCAGTGCTGCCATGTGGCTCCATCTCTGGTCATTTCATTCAACTTCCTCATTCTCTCTGCTATGGCCTTCATGGCACTGGTACCTGTAACTGTCTCTCTTTCTCTTTCTGTAAACATATGTGTTTTTTGTCTCCTATAATACTATGTGTTTTGTTGGCACTGTATTGGTTTTGGGAAAGTATTGCATATGAATATTGAATAATGTTATTTATTGTTTACAAATCGTGTGGCAACCTGTCATTTACCTAATCATATGTCTCACTGCTTGACTTGGATACACTTTCATACATTATTCTCATGTCAAATTGAATTATTGTGCTTACCACTAAAACATTTTATTGGTATGTGTTGTGCAATTGAGATACAAATAATAAAGTATGAAGAAGAAAAAACAACACAGAGAATTATAATGGTTTGATAGTATGCCTGCATCCACTCTGGCATGGCTGAAAGAAAATTCTACTAACCTTGCAATAGAGTTATAATAGTTATTTATATCAAACCCTAATTCTAAAAGTACTGTCAACTTATCTGTATCCCCATCAACTAGCCCCACATGTTACATATATATAAATAAATATGAGCAATATAATCAATAGCATGTACGTGTGCTTTTGAGTGTATATGAGAATGTGTCAGAATTGTGTACATATGGTGTGTGTGTGCATGCGTGTGTCTGTGTTAACGTCGAAGCAATTAACCTATGGCTTAGTTCTTATTAGAAGTGCAGGAAAATGTCAATAGTCAACTGATTTTTTGTTAATGCTAGGTGGTAAATTATTTCTATATGTTTAGGCTATGAGAGTTGTTAGTGAGTTATGTTGTTGGCTATACGAACAGCATGGCTAGGATATATAGAGATCAGTACATTTCTGCATCTGGGTTGGCATAACGGCAAAATATTATTGTTTGGCTCAATTATTTCAGTTTGAATTACAGATGTTGTAGAAAATATTTTCTTGACACAATCAAAATAAATATATTTTTATGTTTCTAATTTTTTTTTTTTTCATCTTCTTTAAACACTTTCATGGTTTTAGAGTTAGCTTGTGAAAGGGAGTGCAACAGGGGAGAGGATTACCGGTTGATCAAGCTCACAATCATAGACTACAATGTAGAAGTGTTGCCTATGCTTTCGGTTTCCTATCTATCTCCCTTCTAAAATTTTATTTTTGTTATACACGTTATGTCTTTCTAACTTAATGAGTTTTAATACGTAATAGAAAAATAAAGAACAAGTTGTTGTGGTGGAGTGTAGAGGCCATGATGCTGCTCGGTTCCACAATGTTGATCACGCTCATGGGTAAGGCATCTTGGAATGGCATTGCCAGTACTTATGATATGTTATGTTCTCATGTTACTTATTTTTAGTACTGTCACTTGTCAATCATTTTATTTTATTTTTTCTTCTTTTAGTCCTTATAAAATTTATTCTAGGTTATTAATCTTTTGATATCAGCTTGTACACATTGAATGTTTAAAAACAAAAAAGTTTGAACAGAATAAATTTTGAAGGAAATAACAAACATAAAATTGATTGAACTGTATAAGATTAAGATGATTAAAGACAATGTGTGAATGTAACTGATGATATTTATATAGATATAAATCTTTCAATTTAGGTGTTAAGGTCTTTTGTTTATGTATAAGATGTTTCGACTTCAAATTCTGCTCATGCCCGAGTGAGAGATGGATTTTTGGTTTATATTTATTGTAATAAATAATATTAAAAGAAAACCTTTTGATTTTAGTAAAGTAAACTATTGGGCCTAAATTTTTAGGAACATCTATTATTTATGTCTATTTTTTAGATTAAATGTTATCTATTAATAAATTCCCACACTAATGATTCTATTGTAGACAGTTGGGAGAAAGACATTGTAGGTATGGTTGAACAGGAGCATGGGAAGAACAAGATTTTGATTTCTTTTGAATGCGAAACGCTGAAAGCTGAGAAAGCAGCAGAAGACCATATCAGGCAGTTCATGCCCAAATTAGCTGGGTTAGATGCAGTTGGTACGTATGCAACCTTTTTTTTCCCTTTATATAATAATTGAGACGAGAAGTTTATGTTTGACTGAGCAACAGGCTGTGCTCATTGTGACCTTCTGAGTCTTTTAACATACATGCATTGTTTATGTGATCATCTACTCAAGCAATTAAAGCTGATATTGTTTAGAATTCCAATCTTGAATCTACGCATAATTGACTCTTTTATTTCGATATGTTTTGTCTATATGGTGTAGTGTTCAGGTTATTATTCGTTGAACCCTTATGGGAGTAGAAACATAGAACCAATTATTGTACTGGCATCAGCATTGATTTTAGTACTCATTCGAAGATAACAATTGTATCTTCAAGGCCTTGATTATGATTCCAATAAGCAGTCACCATGAGTGTGGTGGTACCTACCTTTGGAGCACATTTTACCGAACTGCATTCTTATTTATTAGAATTGCTACTGTAACATGTTGCATTATTTTCTTTGTAACTTAGTTGATCACCTCTAACCCCCGATTAATACAAATATGATAATATATTCATCCTTAGATACTAAACAATAATCACATCATCACTGCACAGAACTCCTTGATCAGCTTTTATCCTGGTTTTCATTTCTAATAGAGTTATTTCTGTATTAGCACTGAGTTTGCAGCTTCTGTAAGATGGCACCTTCTGTTTTGAGTTTCCTTTTTCTGTCAATATATACAGCTCCAAATGTTTTTCAATCTCTGACTGTAATTTGGAACCGTGCAGTGAATATAGGAAAGATGCGAATATCAGGATTGGACTTTGAAGCAGAAGAGGAATTATGAACAGAATGTGCGATCAGAAAATATGCATCAACCCTTATGTTGATATATAAGAACATGTGACATGTAAGGAGCCTACCGAATGCAGTTCATCATTATCCCCCTTTTCGCATTTTCTTGGCTCATTATTGTTATTAAGTTTGATGCTTCTGACTAGTCGCTATGCTCTTGATGGTTCATTGTCGAAAAGACATTTCTTTCGAAGAAGATTTGCAAAAACTTTTAAGTTCGTGTCAAAAACCCCTATATGGTAGTTTTTTGTCTATATAAAAATAAAAAATGATGTTTTTTGAAAAATAGTCAAACCTTAGGAGGAATTTGAAAAATAGTCATATTATTTGTAATCAAAAGAGGTATTAATCAAAAGAGGTATTGTTTGGTTGTCTTGATATTTACTATTTATGTTTTTTGCTCACACCACTTTACACAGATATAAAAACGCTAGCCAATAGAAACTAAATTTAATTACTCTGGTGTCGGTTAAATTATTTCTCTGGCACATTTGGGGATCATCCATGTACCATATTCGTGTGAAAAACGACACTCATAATTTCATCCAAGTACGAGAAGCAACAGAATTGAAAAAGGGAGGTAAATAGAGATCCTGCGTTGCAAGGTTAATGTTGCAATGGCACAATAGAATGTGGCTATCACTTAATATGATCCATGAATTGAAATAGATAACAAATGGCTAACTTGTGGGCAAACAAGATAAGATACGGAAATTAAATGGAAAAACAAAAGGGGAGTAGGAAACGAAAAATTTTATCTTCTTGAAAGGGAAAAAAACATTTTAGTCCCTAATTTCTAAAAATTGATCAAATATTTAACTATGTTTCGGATAATAAGGAAATAGATCATAATGTTTCGAAAAAGTGTCAAATTCTTCTGTTCCGTCAATCAATTGACAGTCAAACTTAATAAAAAATGTAAAAATACTCATTGATTCTTGGATTTACTTAAAATGGACAGAAAGACTATCATACCTCCATTCAGAATTAAATATTACAATAACATTTAATTACGAAATTACTTTTTGTTAGTTTTATATATAAATTTTATGAAATTATAGTTTTGCCCTTGGACTCAAATTTTTTTAGTACAGATTTTAAAAAATCATTAAATATTAAATGTTATTGTAAAATAGAATTATAAAATAAAATCGTTAAATAATAAAAAAATCATTAAGTTGTAGCATAGGAGAAAGAGGAGTACATGGAGATACGGTTCCATTTGTTGCGGTGAGATAGACGATGTTATAGTTGATGGTGAGAGAGAGACACAATAAGATTTCTAGTTCGATGGAATTGAAGCAATGTGGGGATGATTTTTTTTTTTTTTTAATTATTTAATTTTTTTAATTTTTTTATTAATATTAAAAATTTTCAATTCTTTTAAGGGTAAATATCATTTTTATTATTTTTAAATTAATTTTTTATTTTTATTAAATATCTATTCTTTCATTTATTATTATTTTTAGAATTTTTCTTAAATGTTTATTTTTAATTTTCCTTTTTTTTTTTCAAAATTTTAAAATTATTTGGTTCGTACACGTGTCAAGATTCTGAATTACGATTTGAAATGACAAAATTATTCCTACACACCATGTTATTTGTTACGTTTGACTGTCAATTGATTAACAGGAGGGACTAATTTGATATTTTTTTAAAACGTTAGGATCCATTTTGTTTTTCAAAACATAGTTAAAATTTTGATCATTTCTCAAAAGTTAGGGACTAAAATGATTTTGTCCCTTTTTAAAAATTTGAAACTTTCAAAGCTCCTACTAGCCATTAGATAAATGGCTTTTTCAAATTCTTTGGCGACTTGATTTTAGAAAAAGTGGTTCCTAGTAAATCCTTTCAATGATAGTCTTTAGTTATGGCAAAAGGATACTAGAAATTCTAGTGGAAGAAATTTTCTTTTCAAGCTAGGATTTTACTAAGTTCTTATATTCTCTAATAAGTTAGACTAGAGAAAACTCATCAAAATTTTATATGAAAACGGTTTATATATATATATATATATATATATTAGACTAGAGAAAACTCATCAAAATTTTACATGAAAATGGTTTATATATATATATATATATATATGTATATTCTAACTTGGTAAGATCTTCCTCTCTTAAATAAAATAACAAGACTTATATTTTCATTAACTTGGTTAGACTTCTTAGTCCCTAACTTTTTAAGAAATCAAAAGGAAATTAGAAGACTTACTTGAAGTGAGCACCTTGTTAAGCTTTTATGGATGTATGACAATTGATGAGCGTTGCATATAAGAGAGTGAGAGAGTTTTTTGCTCGCAAAGATAGCTAAGGCAACGTAAGTGTATCTAGCTCTCTCTCTCTCTATCTATCTATCTATGGATGTATGACAATTGGTGAGTGTTGCATGTAAGAGAGTAAGAGAGTTTTTTGCCAAGATAGAAAACAAAGGAAGTGTGTGTGTGGATGTATCTCTCTCTCTCCCTCACCCCCCCCCCCCCATACACACACACACACACACACACACATATATATATATATACATGTGTGTGTTTGTGTGTGTGCGTATGTGTGTGTGTGAGAAAAAATGGATATACATGAGTAGTAATAAAATGATATTTGGTTTTGTTCTATCAGAAAATGTGTTTTTAGGGATGGCAGCATTAGGCCCTCTTTTTTAATTTTTTTTTAGGGTCCAAACCCTCACTATAACCTTGAAGTGCATTGCGAGTCCGTTTCTAGACATGAACCGCAAATTAAATGGATCTATTTAAACTTACACCATACCCAGATTTGATAAATCGAATCCAAGTTGACCTAATTTTTAAGAAAAAAAATTGAAGAAAATTTTCTACTTTTTTTTTTTTTTTTTTTTGCTTAATTCTTTTAAATAAATTCTAAAATGATATCTGGTTTTGTTCTCACCAAAAATGTGTTTCTAAGGATTGCAAAATGAGGGTTTGGACTCGCACCAAATCCAGACCCCAGATTGGGCCCTGTTTTCTTTCTTTCTTTTTTTTTTTTTGTCCAAACCCTCACAATACCATTGAAGTGCATTTTTGGCTAACGGGTTTGGTTGTAGACTCAAATTGCCAATTAAATGGATCTATCCAGACTTGCACCATACCCTGAATATTTGACTAGATTAGATCCAAGTTGATCCAATTTCTAAGGAAAAACAATTAAATCAAAATTTTCTACTGTTGTAAATCAATTGGATGTCATCCTTTAATATTCTATAATCTCCACATTAAATATCATTATCACTCAAATAATGATCATCATAATAGTGCTTTAATGTTTTCAATAACCTCCATATTAAAGATCATTATCACTCAAATAATGATCATTATAAAAGTGTTTGAATGTTATGTATAACTTGTGTCTTTTCTATTTCCTACATTTATAATTTTTAGCCTATAAATAGTTTGTATGATTGATCCTTGTATAAGAAATGAAACAATAAAATAGCAATTCTATCCAAAATTTTTCTTGTGTTTTATCTTTAGTTCTTGTTCTTATTTTCCAATATCTTAATCTTGTATTTGTTTTATAATACGTTATCAGTACGAGTTCTAACCGTTTATCTTCCATCAAGGTAGAATTTTAGTCAAATAGATTTTTTTTTTCCTCATAATATTTGTGTAGTTTTCTATTATGTTATTGGCATGTAATGCTTTGACATGATTTATTAAACATTATTTCTCTTTCCTATATTTTATGTAGTTACATGTTTATGAATTATGTTCTTCTTGTTTGTCTATATAAATCTTTATTATTATTCACATGATTATTTACATATTTGATTACTAATTAATAATACTTTCTCAAGCTTTTTATCCCTTGTCTATTTTATTAAAGTGCTTTTTGATTTTTTTTTTTTTTCATTTTTCATTTAATGACGCTTAATGAGTCCCCTCAAATTTATTCTATATGATTTTTTAAGTAATAAAATCACTTAAATATCTATTAAAATCTGATTAAAAATATTAAAATTTTTACATATCACTTAAACTCAAAAAATTTTCAATGTTTTGTTTCCTAATGTACATTATTCACTTTTCAAATTAAATAAAAAAAATAAAGGGAATTTAGCAAAAATGCCCTAAAAACACATCAAAATTATATAATTACCCTTTCAAACAATTAAATTACAAAATTACCCCTAATTTACTATAATGCCCTTTATACTAACCCTTTTTATTATCTCAATCAAAAAAATCACAAAATCACCCTAAATTACTCAAAATACCCCTAATAAATTAAAACCAACTCATTAATACAAAACATTAATTACTTATCTACCTAATTATTATAATAAAATAAACAAAACACACCATCAAATAAATAATATTAACCCATTAAATCATTCCTCCATCACAATTTTTCTCCAACAACAATCATCTTTTTTTTTTTTTTTTTTTTTACTTTAGTTTTGAGTGGAAGATAATGTGAAGAAAAGTTGAAGAAATTTGGGTATTGATAAAGGTTAGCATTTATGTTTAAGTTTATAATTTATTTGATATGTTTGGAAAAAAAATGAAAAAAAAAAAAAATGAAGTTACGGCTTCGGGTTAGAGGGTGACCCAAAATCAGGTCAACCCAAATTCGGCTCGCCCTCTGACCCGAATTCGGCTCGCCCTCTGACCTGAAGAAGTAATTCTAACCCATCGGGTCAAAATTAACTCTTACTTTCTAAAAACTCTTGATGATTGCTGACTCCTTACTTTCTGATCGGCATAGCTTCTTCAAAGCAACTACTTTGCCATTAGCTAGTTGTGCTTTGTAAACACTGCCATAACCTCCGGTCCCAATACAATACCTGATGTCAAAATCCTATGTTGCCTTAATGATATCCTCGTATGCAATTCTACCATCATAATTCCAAATTGAGAACATAACTCCACTCTTAGTTGTTGTTGATTTTAATTGAGAATCTTTATCATTATTTCGCCGGATGAGGTACGGAATTCCAATGATCATGACAACAAAAAACATGGTTGTGGGAAGAAATATTCTGATCAAGTGAATCTCACTTTTTGTGTGTCTCCTTAAAACTGCTACGTGTGGTGAAACAGGAAGAGCAGGAGTTCTCATGCAAGGAGGCAAAGCAGTACTTTCATCACTACACAAATCTTTGTTACCAATAAATGCACCTACATAAAATCTCTTTAGAATATCACCTTTGATTTCACCATTGAGAAAATTATAGCTTAAATCAAGATGATCTAAACTTTGAAGTTTCCCAATCTCCAATGGAATTCTTCCACTTAAACTATTGTTGCTCAATCTCAATTCTTCCAAACGGAAGCAATTTATGATTTCAGATGAAATTGGACCGCTAAGTTTGTTGTTGGAGAGGTCTAGATATAGAAGGTTGCAGAACCCTTTCCCACTGCTCATAAATGGTATTTGGCCGGAAAGATTGTTTGAGGAAAGATTGAGAGTTTGAAGGTTGCTTAACTGGTTGAGGTCATTCCGAATAGGTCCGCTTAGGTTATTATGACTTGCAGAAAGAAAAATCAGATTTCTTAGGTTCCCAAGTTCCCCAGGCAACGGACCACAGAGTTGGTTTGATTTAAGGTTCAGATATTCCAATTTGGTTAGATGACCAAGAGTTGAAGGAAGAGGTCCTGAAAGGTTGTTAGCAGCCAAAGACAAGGATGTCAGATTCATTAGATTTCCAACTTCCTGAGGTAGCAGACCACTGAGTTGGTTGGACTCAAGGTACAGAGTTTCCATCTTTTTCAAATGCCAAAGAGTTAAAGGGATAGTTCCCTTAAGGTTGTTAGAACTCAAAGCCAGAACTTCCAACTTCTTCATATGACCAAGAGTTGGAGGGATATGTCCTGTTAGCTTGTTACCATTCAAATACAGAGCTTCCAACTTCTTCATACGACCAAGAGTTGGAGGGATATGTCCCGTTAGCTGGTTACCAGCCAAATACAACACAGTCAGATTCCTTAAGTTCCCAATTTCTGGAGGAATAGCACCTATGACATGATAAAAATAAAAAGTGAACTATAAGTATTCATGGTTACCTAACGAATTGGTTGAATATAAGCTAGAAAATGTGTATAGTGTTCACCTGTAAAATTATTGCGGCCAAGATCAAGAAAGTTGAGTTTGGAAAGATCACCGATCTGTGATGGGATGGATCCTGAGATATTATTGAAATAAATACTGAAATGTTCCAGGTTCGGAAAGCAAGAGAAGTTGAATTGTGTAAGCTCCCCTTCTATTCCACTACGATTTAAGGATATCGAAGTGATGCTTCCTGCTTGATTGCAAGTAATACTGTTCCACTTGCAATGATCCGAATTGTTGTTGGCAGTTCTGTTGCTCCACCAACCGCTCTTAAGTAGAGCTTCACTTTCCAATCGAATGGCTGATGGTTCAGTGGTTGCTGCAAATATATTAGTAATAGTAACAACATGGCACATGAAAACAACAGCCCACATGACCATCACTCCAGGAGCAGATGATCTGGGCATCATCTTTAACATATATCGGATGATTAATTCTTCTTGTTATAGTTGTAGGAAAGTATGTTTCTTTATGTCAAGTAACGTATGCAAGAAGGTTATATATAGAACTTAGTGCAAGGTTATTTTGGGTATAGAAATGTTTTTGAAACGTAACTGCATTGATTCCCTCTAGCCGTGGACAATATTTCCTTCCGCTTTCTTGTGGGTCATACTAATTGTTTGGTTTTGGAAAACAACAGGAAAAGGAAAGTACACGGAAAAAAAAAAAAATTAGACTTTTTTATTTTTTATTTTTTAACTATAGCAATATGTTTGAGACGTAGAGATTGAAAAATTACTCAAATTCATAATTTTCCGAATATAAATATGATATAGATATACTATTTGAACAGCCTCTATTTATCACACTTGACTTAAATTTACAATAACAAAAAAATTGTTTTTCCAAACTTTAGTCTAAAGCAACTAGGCGCAACAAACAGCGTGGAAAACAGAGCTAATTCCCAAATAAAATCTTGAATTTTGGAAACAATATTCTCAGCATGTGCTTGAATGTCACTTAATTTAACTTTTGTCCTTTTGTCCATATGAATACCAAATTCTTCCTATGACTATACCCTCTTAGCACCGACCAAATGATTTCACTCTATCGTTATGTTACGCATAAACCTGTACTGTTATACAGTTGGATCAAGGTCTTCACATCACCTTCCGCAGAAGTTAAATATATTTAACATGCAATTATATAAAGAATCAATGCTTGGCAGGTTAATGTTTTATTAAATATAAGTTGTTTCCTTGATTTCAATAGTTAATTTCTTCTTCAAAACATATTAGAACATCAACATCAAATCTATCTCGTTCAGTCCTCATTATATATATATATATGTATGTATGAGTATTACAATTAATGGTGGCATATGAAATTAGATTAAGAATTTAATAAACATTGTTTTGTTCTCCGTTAATATGAATATATTAACGAGTCTGGCAACCCTTGAGTAGACAAAGTGGAGATAGAAAGTATGCATGACTAATAGATTTTACTATCTCAATAAATACTAACTCACATACTTTCAATTTTGTGAATCAAATTATTCTAATGCTAATAGATGTTTACTTTCTTTGAATGATCACGACTTATCAAATGATTGAATTTAGTAATCATTTCCATTTGTAGTTCTCTCATCAAAGTGTAAATTATAGTGTAGTGAGTTACGTTCTATTCTCGTATTAATTAGTTGAGACATAAACAAGTTACATGCTTGGTGAAAAGTAAAGTCCTTTGCAGTGGCGGAACGAGAGACGAGATTGCTAAAGTTGAAGGGGCCAAATTAAATTTCAAAGGGGGTGCTGCATTTTTTTTCCCTTAAATATAATTTTATATGTACAAATCCTTTTTTTTTCCAAAGTTTCTGGGGGACTGGAGTCTCTTTTGGCATTCAAAGAGCTCTACGCCTAGTCATTCGTATTCGAATTTCCAGAAAAAAGGACTATGGTTATTCACAAAGTTATACTCATAATAATAAAATGATTTTATTGAAATTATAATAATACTTATGACAATTTAAATATAATTATCACCTAACATACACTTTATGAGTAGTACTAGAAATTAAAAACCCAATTTAGAAATACATAGCTAGTTATAATCAAAGATTGAATCAAGTTGATTTGGTTTTTATCTAGTTATTAACTTTTATAGGTTTTCATCAATCCGTGACAGAAGAAGATTCAATTCTGAAACATCCATTTCCAAATGATTAAGAAAAATTTATATTACAAAAACTGAACGTGCCGTAATACGACTGTGGTTGTCTGTCCTACCATAGAGATTCTTACATCTTTAAATGTTATTTTGCTTCCAGTTATCTAACGAAATACTAATACTAACTCCGCATCAAATATTGTTATTGAATACTCACACTAATTTGCTACCGGTTATCTAATTGAATACTCACACTAACTCATCATCAAATATTGTTATTTTCACCATCATTAATGCATTCTTGTATGCAATGCCTTTTTGTCAACGTGAATCAAATTATTCTTATGCTTATAGATGTTTACTTTTTTTGAATGATCGTTGATTATCAAATAATTGAATTTAGTTAATTATAACGTTTATACTTACAATTCTATCATCAAAGTGTAAACTCTTCAATAGTAAGTCAAGGTCTTCTTACATTAATCCTTGAGATAGACATAGCAAAGTCATTGTTACTCTTTATTCCAACAAAAGGACATATAATTCTCATGAGCTATATATCACCTAGCGTACACTTTACGAGTTATCTTTTAATTATCAAATACATATATAACTAGTTACAATAAAAGACTGAGTCAAGTTGATTCGATTTTTCTCTAACTACAATGTTTTACGTGTTTTCATCAAGTCATGAAGGAAAATGACCCAATTCGAAAACATCTATTGATTTTTCCATAAGAAACAAAATTTTCAAAAAAGTGCGGTCCAGTCCTCTTTACATATCAATGTAATTGCATGTAATGGTGACATAACTCTAATTTTCTCACAAATTGATCCCATGAAAGCTATATTTGAATAAGCCTTTGGTCTTCTTTTATAATGGTGAATATTACATCTATGAAACTTTTTAATTTATGGATATTTTCTTCATTATGAGATGTGCATTTTATTTTTAAAAAAAGGTCATGATAGATAAGAATTTATATGAGCCCTCTTTAAGTCTATATAAATAACACACATATGTACAAATCTATTTTTTTATATATAAAAAAATGAATTATGATGATTGTTAAAATGATTAAGAAATATCATTTATATAACAAAAATTGGAAATTCAATAGTACAATTGTGGTTGAATGTTCAAAGAGTTCTTGAATCTTTTAATGCACTTTGCTTTGACCACTTATCTAATTGAATATTCATAAATTATAAAACTCAAGGCTAAAAAATTTGTGAATCTGGTCGATGTACGATTCAAATTCGTTCAACATCAAACTTAACTCCTATCCAGCAAGTCTCTTAATAATTAAAGAGATTTCACTCAAAAAATACCAGATAAAAACCTAAGATAATTTCAAAAGATTTTTCAAGTACTTTATCTCAAAAGAAGTCTTTTTATAAAATAGAAACTCTATTTAATAAAAAGATAAATACTGGAAAAGCACTAGATTTTCTTACATGATAAATCTCAAAATAACTTGGAGAAAATACATAACGAAATAAGCACTGATAAAAAACAACTAGGATAATTTAGGAAAAATAAATCAGAAAATAATTCCCCGTTTTTCAGCTAACTGTGAAACGCCCAGAGTTGTTGTAAGAGAAATAATTTTCTGTTGCAACAATTTTCACAAGTTGTTATAACAATGGGCAACCTGAGAGAATGTTAAACCTAAGACTCAAAACATAAGATGCCAATACATAAGCTTTAACATTTTTCATCATAATTGATGAACATTAGTCATTAAATTTTAGTGGAAAACCAATTTATTTTGACTCATCATAAGACTAGTGACAAATGACAATATTGTGGGTGTTGCATTATTGAATGATTACTTTGAATATGTTGTGTATGTGTGTGTGAACATTAGTCATTAAATTTTAGTGGAAAACCAATTTATTTTGACTCATCATAAGACTAGTGACAAATGACAATATTGTGGGTGTTGCATTATTGAATGATTACTTTGAATATGTTGTGTGTGTGTGTGTGTGTGTGAACATTAGTCATTAAATTTTAGTGGAAAACCAATTTATTTTGACTCATCATAAGACTAGTGACAAATGACAATATTGTGGGTGTTGCATTATTGAATGATTAAATTTTAGTGGAAAACCAATTTATTTTGACTCATCATAAGACTAGTGACAAATGACAATATTGTGGGTGTTGCATTATTGAATGATTACTTTGAATATGTTGTGTGTGTGTGTGTGTGTGTGAACATTAGTCATTAAATTTTAGTGGAAAACCAATTTATTTTGACTCATCATAAGACTAGTGACAAATGACAATATTGTGGGTGTTGCATTATTGAATGATTACTTTGAATATGTTGTGTGTGTGTGTGTGTATGTGAACATTAGTCATTAAATTTTAGTGGAAAACCAATTTATTTTCACTCATCATAAGACTAGTGACAAATGACAATATTGTGGGTGTTGCATTATTGAATGATTAAATTTTAGTGGAAAACCAATTTATTTTGACTCATCATAAGACTAGTGACAAATGACAATATTGTGGGTGTTGCATTATTGAATGATTACTTTGAATATGTTGTGTGTGTGTGTGTGTGTGTGTGAACATTAGTCATTAAATTTTAGTGGAAAACCAATTTATTTTGACTCATCATAAGACTAGTGACAAATGACAATATTGTGGGTGTTGCATTATTGAATGATTAAATTTTAGTGGAAAACCAATTTATTTTGACTCATCATAAGACTAGTGACAAATGACAATATTGTGGGTGTTGCATTATTGAATGATTACTTTGAATATGTTGTGTGTGTGTGTGTGTGTGTGTGAACATTAGTCATTAAATTTTAGTGGAAAACCAATTTATTTTGACTCATCATAAGACTAGTGACAAATGACAATATTGTGGGTGTTGCATTATTGAATGATTACTTTGAATATGTTGTGTGTGTGTGTGTGTATGTGAACATTAGTCATTAAATTTTAGTGGAAAACCAATTTATTTTCACTCATCATAAGACTAGTGACAAATGACAATATTGTGGGTGTTGCATTATTGAATGATTAAATTTTAGTGGAAAACCAATTTATTTTGACTCATCATAAGACTAGTGACAAATGACAATATTGTGGGTGTTGCATTATTGAATGATTACTTTGAATATGTTGTGTGTGTGTGTGTGTGAACATTAGTCATTAAATTTTAGTGGAAAACCAATTTATTTTGACTCATCATAAGACTAGTGACAAATGACAATATTGTGGGTGTTGCATTATTGAATGATTACTTTGAATATGTTGTGTGTGTGTGTGTGTGTGTGAACATTAGTCATTAAATTTTAGTGGAAAACCAATTTATTTTGACTCATCATAAGACTAGTGACAAATGACAATATTGTGGGTGTTGCATTATTGAATGATTACTTTGAATATGTTGTGTGTGTGTGTGTATGTGAACATTAGTCATTAAATTTTAGTGGAAAACCAATTTATTTTCACTCATCATAAGACTAGTGACAAATGATAATATTGTGGGTGTTGCATTATTGAATGATTAAATTTTAGTGGAAAACCAATTTATTTTGACTCATCATAAGACTAGTGACAAATGACAATATTGTGGGTGTTGCATTATTGAATGATTACTTTGAATATGTTGTGTGTGTGTGTGTGTGTGTGAACATTAGTCATTAAATTTTAGTGGAAAACCAATTTATTTTGACTCATCATAAGGTGTGTGTGTGTGTCTGTGTAAAAGAATAAACCAGAATGATAGCAAGAAAACAAAATAGAGACGAGTACAAAAATAGCACATTAAATTAATAACTTAACATTTATGTTATTTTTAAAAAAAATGTAACAATTGAATCTTAAATCATATGTAAAAATATCAAAATATCCTTACAATAAATATAACAATTGAGTTAATTTTTAAAAAATGTAGCATTTTCACCAATTTTGTCAAGGATATTTGCGTAAAAAAAAAAAAAAAGACTGGGGACTCAATTGTTACCTTTATTTAAATAGGACAAGATTGTCTATTCAATATTTAAAAATGTTATCTAGTGATATTTTCTCAACAAAATAATAACACATAGATTTACATGGACAAACCTCAAATTAAGGTAAAAAACCACATGCAGAGAAGGAGAACTTTATTATATCAACATTGTCGAGTACAAAATGGAGAACCCAAAAGAAATACAAAAGAAGAGAATACAAAAGCAACACAAAAAATGGAGAATTGAAGGTTGTATTCTATACAAAACTGTGTTGTGAGGATTAGCAACATATAGCCACTAAATTATCTTAAAATAATTTTCTAATAGAATAGGAAAATTTCCCCAAAGAATCGTAGCAATTAGTAGGCCTTGAGAGATTTTCTCTTTCACAAAATATTTTGCATTAATTTAAACCCTACATTTTTCTTTCCAAAAGCGATTTCTTCCGATTCTGTTCTAGATTTATTTCCAAAACAATTCGATTCTTAACTTACTTCCAAAGAATTAGCTAAATTGATTTTAACTTGTTTTCTAAGAAAACCCAATAATGATTTTCTTTCGAAAATAAGAATCGAAATTGATTTAGTCAGATTTCCAACTTGGTCCTCAATTTCCTTAAGTGCTCCTCAAACCTTTCAGGCTAGACCAAAATAGAATTTGGGTCACCAAACTCTAACAATCTCCACCTTGACACAAATTTCAATGCAAGAAATAAATCTCCAATCTTCAACAGAACTCTTCACCTCTTCCACAAAAGCCCTAAAGGCTTAACCTTAACGGCAAACGACAAACACCAACCAATTTTAAGCAATGCTCAAACTTGGCTATCGGAAGTGACTCAATCATCATATCAGTAGGATTATCATTAGTACTAAATTTGCTCACAACAATATCACCATGAGCAATGTTATCCCAAGCAAAATGATACATCACATCAACATATTCATCCTCTCATGAAACATCTAATCTTTAGTAAGAAAAATAGCACTTTGGCTATCACAATAAACTAGTAATCTATAAGTCTTCTCTCAATTTACCAGTTAGTCTTTTCAACCAAATAACTTGCTTAAAGGCTTCAGTAATGGCCATATACTCAGCCTCAATAATGAACAACGCAACAATAGTCTGCAAGGTAGCTTTCCAACTAATAGCACAATCACCAATGGTGAAGACATACCTGTAAGTGATCTCCTCTTATTAAGATCTCTAGCAAAATTAGAATCCACATAATCAATAACTCCATCTCTAGTTCCTCTAAACTTCTAACAAATATCAATAGAATTGTACAAGTATCTGAAAATCCACTAAACTACTTTCCAATGTTCTTTACCTAGATTAACCATAAATCTACTAACTGCACTAAATGCATATGATAAATTTGAACGAGTACACTCCATAGCATACATCAGTGAACCTATTACATTGGAGTATAGAAC
Organism: Dimocarpus longan; assembly: GCA_022984855.1. NCBI lineage: Eukaryota > Viridiplantae > Streptophyta > Magnoliopsida > Sapindales > Sapindaceae > Dimocarpus > Dimocarpus longan. The sequence goes on from CM041026.1 coordinate 6,650,921, forward strand.
TCATGACATATAATCAACCTCATGATCATTTGATTGAGGATATAATGCAAATGAAACCCTAAAATGAGCAGCTAATGGAGTACTAACAAGTTTTCCATTTTGCATATTGAAACTGTGAAGGACTCTCTCAGTGTACCCTTTCTAACTTAGATATAATTTTCCTACCTTTCTATCCCTCAGAATCTCCATACCAAGTATCTTCTTTGCTATTCCCAAATCTTTCATCTCAAATTCTTTACTAAGTTGTGCTTTAACTCTTCTTATCTCCTTATGATACAAAATTATATGAAATGTGATTTTACTATTATTTTTAGATATGATTGAATATGGATCATTGATATTTTATTTTTATTACTAGTATTAAATTATTATTTTGGTTAGGTAGAGACTGGGGATCCACACACATGTATAAGAGCATTAAGTTTGTGGACGGGGTCCAATGGAGGTTTTAAGCGTGATGATCAAACCAGAGAAGCCTATGTCGTTATTTGAAAGAGATCTCAGAAAAGTTTTACAGATTATAGTTGTAGAATATGTTTTATAAAGTTGCAAAGAATTGATTTATACAAATATCAATATCAACTTTGAATTTAGTTTTATTGTTTAAATATGAATGTGTACGAATCAATGAAAATTATTTGTTATTGCTAGTAAAATGTTATGTTTTATTTAGAAATATTTTTTATTTTTAAAAAAGTTATATCCACTTACTGGACATTAATGTTCATTTTTTTATAAAACCCATTTTTTCAGATATCTGTCGCAGGTTCATGTAGATTATTGTAAATATTTTATATATTTAGTATATGAGTCCAACATAAGAAACATAAAAATTTTTTATTTGTTTAGATTAAATTTATGAGGCAACCATAAGATTTACAAAGATTTTTCCTAAAAGGTTTTCAAAAAATTTGGATTCCAATTAGATATATCATAGTTTTCACGGGATTTTGCTAGACTTAAGAGAAATATCAGGTACGGTACCGTCAAAAACCTTCCTTATAATGTTTGACTAATCATAAAGTTATATAAATGTAAAATTTATTATAGAAAAGAAGGCCAAAAGACTTTCACTTTATAATACAATTTTTGGACAATTTCAAATTAAAAAATAACAATAATAATAATAATAATAAAATAAAATAAAAGTATCTAGTGACTTTTCATGGGATCATTTTGTGAGACAATACAATACTATTGAATAGTAAAACCAAACCAGCTCCCTCTATGTTAGTGATTATGGGTTCCGCAGATAAATGTTCAGTCTTTTCAAATATACTGTGAGTGTCAATCATGTCCTGAAGATCATGATGGATCACTTCTATCTTGGTCTTCCACTATCTAATTAATAAAATAAATTAAACATCAATTATTTCATCCGCTGTTATTTCAATTATTTCAAATCGTCACAATCAGTTGATCAATTTTTGTTTTTGTTTAATTAACCAATTGGCCATGGTTAATGGCAAATTGCGAACATCACTCAGGAACCATGATACAATTGACCAGTGTCAAACGACAATCAATTACGCAGGAACTAATTTTGTTTTCCATTTTTCTTAATTTTTTTTTTTTTTTGTTATTAAAAAAATTTAAAAAATGTCATAGTATGTAAAAATTTTTTCATCAAACTCCATAAAAATTCATTAAATTTATCAAGGTCTTTAAAATTCACTGTATAATCAATCCTTTAGCTTGCCGGGGAAAAAAAAAAAAATCGTTCCCTTAGTGGAGAATAACTAACTTCCTATAATTCTCTAGTTTTGTCCTCTTTATACAAGGATATGTGAGAATTCAGTGAAATCTTTTTCAACTGATGATAGATAAAATATATATATATATATATATATATATCGGCATTAAAAAAAAATTCTTCTTCATAAATGGGGAAGCAAATTATTTTGATATTATTTTCGATAAAAGACTACAAAACTTTTGCTACATTCTCTTAGCTGAGAAACCTGTCCTCATAAAAAATTCGTGAAATGATAAAATTCCACATCATGACAATATATATATATATATATATATATATATATATAAGATTTTTATAATCAGAATGCCCTAACTTTAGAAAGTGTTATCATTCATATTAATCACATATCAATAATTTTCATAATCATTACACCATGATTGTAATATATTCATTATTTATATCAAACTCTAATCCCGAAAATATTCTTACAAATTATATATCGTCAACTTATCTATAATCCCATTAACTAACCCTACGTGTTACATGTATATAAATATGAGCCATATAATCAACAGTACATGCATGTGCTTTCAAGTGCATATGAAACTATGTCAGGAGTGTGTATATGTGGTGTGTGTGTGTGCATGCATGCTTGTGACTCTGTTAATGTTGAAGCAGTTAGCATATGGCCTAATTCTTATTAGAAGTGCAGGAATATGTTAATAGTCAGCTGATTTTTTAATGGTAGGTGGTAAATTGTATCTATATGTTTAGGCTATGAGAGTTGTTAGTGAGTAATGGTGTTGGCTATGAGAACAGCATGGCTAGGATATATATAGATCGGAACATTTTTGCATTTGGTTCGCATCGTGGCAAAATATATATTATTGTTTGGCTCAATTATTCCAGTTGATGTTGTAGAAAATATTTTCTTGACATAATCAAAATGAATATATTTTTATGTTTCTAATTTTTCTTTTTTCATCTTCTCCAAACACTTTCATGGTTTTAGAGTTAGCTTGTGAAAGGGAGTGCAGCAGGGGAGAGGATTACCGGTTGATCAAGCTCACAATCATAGACTACAATGTAGAAGGTTTGCCTATGCTTTCAGTGTCCCATCTATCTCCTTTCTAAAATTTTATTTTAGTTGCAAACGTCATGTCTTCTTCTAACTTAATGAGTTTTAATGTGTAATGGAAAAATAAAGAACAAGTTGTTGTGGTGGAGTGTAGAGGCCATGATGCTGCTCGGTTCCACAATGTTGATCATGCTCATGGGTAAGCCATCTTGGAATGGCATCATCAGTTCTTATGACATGTTATGTTCTCATGTTGCTTATTTTTAATACTGTCACTTATCAATCTTTTTATTTATTTTCTTCTTTTAATCCTTATATAAAATTTATTCTGGGTTATTAATCTTTTGATATCAGCTTGTACAAATTGAAGGTCTCGAACAAAAAAAAAAAATTGTTTGAATAGAATAAATTTTGAAGGAAATAACAAACGTGAAATTAGTTGAATCATATGATGGGAGAAAAACCAAATACAAACGAATTTCACAGCGGAACTTTTTCTCCCCCTGAATGAATCCTATGAAAAACCACTAAGTAATGCACAAATCCACCACAATATAAATATCATCAACGATCAAATAATGAGCAATTAAATCACCACCACATGCACAAATAATACAAGCTAATTTTTACGTGGAAAACCTCCCCAATGGGAGGAGTAAAAACCACGGGACCGTAGTCCACCCAAAAATCTCCACTAATAATCAAATGTGAGAGTAACAAACTGTTTTAACATCAAATAGGAACCAAAACCAAGCAATAATTATCTAGGTTCCCTAATAACACAAATTTAAGTTTAAATAACAAAGTGAAGAGAAAAATCACAAACTCAACAGAACGTTCTGGGCTGCGTCGCTCTCTACTGGGATCTCGAAATCCGATCTCCACGGTCCAGAATTTAGAATCACGAGTGCTGAGTATACTATCCAAATTTGCGCTCGATCCAACGGTGAACGAAAGAGATATCGATCTTATAAAACTGCTGCGCTGACAGTGACCGCGAAAACCTGACAGCTCTGTTACGGGCTGTATATCTCACAAACGACAATGCCATTTCCGATCTCCACCGTTCAGAATCAAGATCCAGAAGAGATGAATTTCTGTCCAAATTTCAGCACGATCCAACGGTTAACGAAAAAGATATCGCAATAACTCCGAAACTGCGCGGGGTGAATTTCTGTGCAGAAAATTCACTCTTTTCTTTCCTCCTCTCTTTCACACGATTGTCTCTCTTCACACTTCATTTTGTGTTGTTTTCTGCCATCAAAAACCCTAAACTCTCACCAGCCACCAAACCCTCTCTTCTCTTATTTATATTGATAAAGGAAATAAGAATTAAATAGGGTTATGATTCTTAAATCCATTAGGAATTCCATATGGGCTCAATTTAACCTGATGAGACTTGTTGGGCCTCTACATAAGAGGGAACCTAACCCAACAAATCTCCCCTTTCCCGATTATGTGGAAGGGTTCACCATTCCGGCGATCATCCTATAGGCCTCAAGCTTCTCCCTTGGTAATACCTTTGTAAACATATCGGATCCATTGTGGTCTGTATGAACTTTGTCAAGTTCCAGCAGTTTGTCATTTAACACATCTCTAATCCAATGATATCTCACGTCGATATGCTTTGATCTTGCATGAAAGGTTGAATTCTTCCCAAGGTGAATAACACTCTAACTATCACATAATAACACATATCTCTGTTGCTTAAAACCAAGCTCTACTACAAACTTTTTCATCCATAACAACTCTTTACAAGCTTCAGTTGCTGCAATAAATTCTGCTTCTGTAGTAGAAAGTGTAACACATTTCTGCAATCTCAATTGCCAAGCTACAGCACCACCTGCAAAGGTAATCAAATAACCAGATGTTGACTTATGAGAATTCACATCTCCTGGCATATCTGCATCTGTGTAGCCAACTAGCAGTGGCTTCTCACCACCAAAACCAAGTCTCAAACTGGAAGTACCTCGAAGATATCTCATGATCCACTTGACAGCATTCCAATGCTCTTTTCCAGGATTAGACATGAACCGGCTAACAACACCAACAGCATGAGCTATATCTGGTCTAGTACATACCATTGCATACATCAAACTCTCGACTGCTGAAGCATATGGAAATTTTTCCATGTCATTTTCTTGGGCATCTGTAGGAGGACACTGCTTCGTACTCAACTTGAAATGTGCACCAAGTGGAGTACTAACTGCTTTAGCTTTGTCCATGTTGAATCTCTGAAGTACTTTTTCAACATACTTCTCCTGTGACATATATAACTTCTTGGATTTTTTATCACTATCAATTTGTATGCCAAGAATTTTCTTTGCTGGCCCCAAGTCCTTCATAGCAAAAGACTGACTCAATTTCTTCTTCAACCTATCAATTCTTGAAACATTCCTACCAACAATCAATATGTCATTAACATAAAGCAGTAAAATAATGAAGTCATCATCAGAGAATTTTTGAACAAATACACAATGGTCAGAAGTTGTTTTCTTATAGCCTTGCTCCTCCATAACTGACTCAAACTTCTTATACCATTGTCTCGGTGCCTGTTTCAAACCATAAAGACTTTTTTCAATTTGCACACATAATTCTCTTTTCCTTTTACAATGAAACCTTCTGGTTGTTCCATGTAAATCTCTTCCTCCAAATCACCATGGAGGAATGCAGTATTCACATCCATCTGTTCGATTTCTAAATCAAGACTGGCTGCTAAACCAGGCACAACACGGATGGATGACATCTTCACAACTGGAGAGAAAATTTCATCAAAATCAATGCCTTTCCTCTGGTTGAATCCTTTGACAACCAATTTGGCTTTGTATCGAGGTCGAGTACTAAGCTCATCATGCTTAATTCTGTAAACCCATCTGTTCTTCAAAGCTCTTCTATCTTTAGACAGCTTTACTAACTCAAAAGTATGATTTTGATGAAGTGACTGCATTTCATCTTGCATAGCCTCAAGCCATTCCTTCTTGTGCTCGTCTTTCAAGGCCTCTGTATAACACTCGGGTTCTCCCCCGTCAGTCAATAACACATACTCACTTGTAGGATATCGATTTGAAGGACGTCGGTCTCTGGTAGACCTCCTGAGTGGTATATCTAATGGAGCATCAGGAATTTGCACCTGTTCATCAGTTTCAATATCTTCCTCTGCCTAGGAGGAACCATCTATATCAACTGCAACCTGCTGATCATCAACCTGTGTTGGCAAACTTGTTGAAGAAGCTTAACTCAAATCGACCAAACCATTATTGTCATCGGACACTGAATTCCCATTCTCAATATCCTGTATAGTTTGGTTTTCCACAAATACTACATCTCTACTTCTCACAAGTTTCTTCTCAACCGGATCAAAGAATCTATATCCGAACTCATCCTGACCATAACCAATGAAGATGCACTGTCGAGTTTTCATATCAAGCTTGGATCTCTCATATTTGGGAATATGAACAAACGCCTTGCACCCAAAAACACGTAAGTGATCATAGGAAATATCTCTACCACTCCAAGCTCTGTCTGGTACATCAAACTGCAAAGGAACACACGGTGTGAGATTAAGAACATGTACAGTAGTACTCAAAGTCTCACCCCAGAAATATCTTGGTAACTGTGCCTATGAAAGCAAACATCTCACTCTCTCTACTAGTGTCATGTTCATCCTCTCAGCTAAACCATTCAACTGAGGAGTCTTGGGAGGTGTCTTTTGATATCGAATACCCTGTTATCTGCAATACTCATCAAAAGGACCTGTATACTCTCCCCCGTTATCAGTTTTGATGCATCTCAACTTTTTCCCAGTCTGTCTCTCAACCAGTGCTTGAAATTTCTTGAACACATCTAATACTTGATCTTTCGTCTTTAAGGTGTAAACCCAAGTCTTTCTCGAGTGATCATCTATGAAAGTCACAAAATATAGGGCTCCACCGAGTGATCTCGTCTTCATAGGGCCACAAAAATCTGAATGCACTAGATCAAGTATCCCTGACTTCCTTGTAGGTGGAGAGCTGTGAAAGCTGACTCTGTTCTGCTTCCCTACTAAACAATGAGAACATCTCTTCAACTGTATATTTTTCATGTCAGGTAGCTTCTTTTTCTTGGTTAAAACAATCAAGCCTTTCTCACTAATGTGTCCAAGCCTCTTGTGCCAAAGTTCTACCTTGTCTTCATCCTGAACTGCATTGATGATGGATTTTGAAATTTTTGCCTGCAACAAATATAAAGTAGAACACTTTTTACCTCTGGCCATAACCATGGCACCTCTGGTGAGCTTCCACTGGCCATTACTAAAGAAGTTGCAGTATCCCTCATCATCAAGCTTACCTGTAAAAATAATATTCACACGAATGTCAGGAATATGTTTTACATTTTTTAAAACTAACCTGGAGCCGTTATCTGTTTCCAGGTTCACATCTCCAATGCCAACAACTTTTACCGTGCCATCATTCCCTATCTTTACACTCCCAAAATCACCATGTGTGTAAGATGTAAAGAACTCCTTCAGCGATGTAGCATGAATAGAGGCACCACTGTCAATCACCCAGTTAGTCTCATGACATGCAAAATTAATGGAATCAGCATCATACATGAAAAGAAAGTCTTTATGAATGGCGGTAGCAACTCTGTCATCATTGCTATTATTTTCATTCTTCTTTTCTTTGCTTGTGTCATTTTTATTTTTTCTTTCCAACTACTTGCAATATTTCTTCATGTGTCCCTTTTTATGGCAGTAGAAACACTCAACATTTGCAAACTTATTGGATTTACTTCTGTGTTGACTTCTATTCTTCGAACCCCTACTTTTACTTCTCCCTCTGCTTTCAGTAACCAGAACTTCTGAAGATGAAGTAGACCCTTGTGCTTTTCTTCTTGTCTCTTCATTCAGAATATTACCCTTGACCAAATCCATTGTCATCGTTCCATTCGAAGCAGAGTTTGACAAAGAAGATCTGAAAGTCTCCCATGAGTCCGGTAATGTACCAAGCAACCATAATGCTTGTACCTCATCATCAAACTTGATACCCATGCCAGCCAACTGATTTATAATCGCCTGATATGTATTCAAATGATCTGTCAAAGGAGCACCATCATGATATCTCAAATACATCAATTGCTTCATCAAAAACAATTTATTATTCCCGATTTTTCTGGCATACAACTCTTTAAGCTTGACCCACAAAGTCCGTGCATGTGTTTCCCCACTGATATGATTCAAAACATTATCACTCACTCATTGCCTAATGAAACCACATACTTGCCGATGAAGTAATGTCCACTCTGCATCAGATTTATTACTAGGCTTTTCTGTAGCAAAAACAGGTAAGTGAAAATCTTTCACATATAAAAGATCCTCCATCTTTCCCTTTCCAAATATGATAGTTCGAACCATTCAGAGTAATCATTCTACTTAGATTTAAATTGTTCTTTATATTCATCATTACAAAATTCGGAACCAGGCTCTGATACCACTTTGATGGGAGAAAAACCAAATACAAACGAATTTCACAGCGGAACTTTTTCTCCCCTGAATGAATCCTATAAAAAACCACTAAGTAATGCACAAATCCACCACAATATAAATATCACCAACGATTAAATAATGAGCAATTAAATCACCACCACATGCACAAATAACACAAGCCAATTTTTACGTGAAAAACCTCCCCAATACGAGGAGTAAAAACCACGGGACCGTAGTCCACCCAAAAATCTCCACTAATAATCAAATGTGAGAGTAACAAACTGTTTTAACATCTAATAGGAACCAAAACCAAGCAACAATTATCTAGGTTCCCTAATAACACAAATTTAAGTTTAAATAACAAAGTGAAGAGAAAAATCACAAACTCAGCAGAACGTTCTGGGCTGCGTTGCTCTCTACTGGGATTTCGAAATCCGATCTCCACGGTCAGAATTTAGAATCACGAGTGCTGAGTATACTATCCAAATTTGAGCTCGATCCAATGGTGAACGAAAGAGATATCGATCTTATAAAACTGCTGCGCTGACAGTGACCGCGAAAACTTGACAGCTCTGTTACGGGCTGTATATCTCACAAACGACAATGCCGTTTCCGATCTCCACCGTTCAGAATCAAGATCCAGAAGAGATGAATTGTTGTCCAATTTCAGCACGATCCAACGGTTAACGAAAAAGATATCGCAATAACTCCGAAACTGCGCGGGGTGAATTTCTGTGCAGAAAATTCACTCTTTTCTTTCCTCCTCTCTTTCACACGATTTTCTCTCTTCACACTTCATTTTGTGTTGTTTTCTGCCATCAAAAACCCTAAACTCTCACCAGCCACCAAACCCTCTCTTCTCTTATTTATATTGATCAAGGAAATAAGAATTAAATAGGGTTATGATTCTTAAATCCATTAGAAATTCCATATGGGCTCAATTTAACCTGATGAGACTTGTTGGGCCTCTACATAAGAGGGAACCCAACCCAACACCATATAAGATCAAGATCATAAAAGACAAATGTATAAATATAACTGATGATATTTGTATATTTCAATTTAGGTGTACGTGGTAAAGTATTTTGTTGATGTATAAGATGTCTCAAGTTTAAATTCTACTCATACCCGAGTGAGAAATGGATTTTTGGTTTATATTTATTGTAATAAATAATTTTAAAAGAAAACCTTCTGATTTTAGTAAAGTAGACTATTGGGACTAAATTTTTAGGCATCTATCATTTATGTCTACTTTTTAAATTAAATGTTATCTATTTATATATTCCCACACTAATGATTCTATTGAAGACAGTTGGGGAAAGACGTTGTGGGGATGGTTGAGTAGGAGCATGGGAAGAACAAGATTTTGATTTCTTTTGAATGCGAAACGCTGAAAGCTCAGAAAGCAGCAGAAGATCATATCAAGCAGTTCATGCCCAAATTAGCTGGGCTGGATGCAGTTGGTATTTTTGCTATCTTTTTTCTCCTCTATATGATATTGAGATGAGAAAGTTTATGTTAGACTGAGCAACAGGCTGTGCTCATTGTGACCTTCTGAGTCTTTTCACATACATGCATTGTTTATGAGATCATCTACGCAGGCAATTAAAGATGATATTGTTCAGAATTCCAGTCTTTAATCTGCACACAATTGACTCTTTTAATTCAGCGAACCCTTATGGGAGTAGAAACATTGAACCAATTATGGCACTGGCATCAGCATTGATTTTAGTACTTATTTGAAGATAAAAGCTGTATCTTCAAGGCCTCAATCATAATTCCAATAAACAGTCACCATGAGTATGGCGGTTACCTACCTTTGGAGAACATTTTGTTGAACTGCATTCTGATTTGTTAGAATTGCTATTGTAACATGTTGCAGCATTATTTTCTTTGTAACTCAGTTGATCAACTCTAACCCCCTGATTAATACAAATATGATAATATATTCATCGTTAGATACTAAACAATAATCACGCGTCCACTGCACAGAACTTCTTGATCAGCTTTTACCCTGGTTTTCATTTCCAGGAGAGTTATTTCTGTATTAGCACTGAGTTTGCAGCTTCTGTAAGGTGGCACTTTCTGTTTTGAGTTTCTTTTTTCTGTCAATACATACAGCTCGGAATGTTTTGAGTTATTTCTGTATTAGCACAGTGAATATAGGAAAGATGCGAATATCAGGATTGGACTTCGAAGCAGAAGAGGAATTATAAGCAGAATATGTGATCAGAAAATATACATTTACCCTCGCGTTGATATATAAGAACGTGACATGTAAGGAGCCTACTGTATGCAGTTTATCATTATACCCCTTTTTGCATTTTCTTGGCTCATTACAGTTATTAAGTTTGATGCCTCTGACTAGTCCCTATGCATGCATTTTGCGGTTTGGCTTCTTGATTGTTCATTGTCCGAAAGACGTTTCTTTCAAGGAAGATTTGCAAAAACTGCCCTAAAGTCTAAAACTTTTATTCTGTACCAAAATCGCTTTATACTTTCAAAATTTTAATTAAGAAAACTTTTAAGTTTGTGTCAAAAACCCCCTAGAGAAGAGTTTTTTGTCTATATAAAAATAAAAAGGTAAAACTTGATTTAGTTCTTAAGATTTTGAAAAATATCAAATTTTTAAACATCTTTCGAAAATAGTTTTTTTATCTCTAACGTTTTTAAAACTCTTCAAAATAGTCCAAACCGTCAATCAATTAACGGTCAACAATAACAAAAATCTTAGATGGGAAGGGTAAAATGGTTTTGTCATGTGAGAGGCACTCAGACCCATGTAACTAAAAAATCAGCTACAAATTAGGGCATTTTGGTAAAGATATCCTCATAATAAGTAAAGTGGTTTAGATTAAATTGTAATTTAATAATAAACAAATGAGGGCATTTTACACAGATAGAAGAACACTAGCCAACACCAACAGACATTATATTTAATTACCCTGTGTTGGTTATTTCTCTGGCACATTTGAGGTTCATTATATTAATGTGAAAAACTACACTCACAATTTCAGCTATGTATGAGAAGCAACAGAATTAAAAAAACGGAGGTAAACAGAGATCTCGCGTTGCAAGGTTAATGTTGCAATGGCACATGAGAATGTGGCTATCACTTAACATGATCCATGAATTGAAACAGATAACAAATGGCTAACTCATGGGCAAACAAGATAAGGTACAGAAATTATACAGAAAAACAAAATCGGAACATGAAACGAAAAATTTTTTTATTTTAAAATTTTGAAACTTTCAAAGCTCCTACTAACTATTAGAGAAATGACTTTTTTGAAATTCTTTTGCGACCCAATTTTAGAAAAAGTGGTTCATAGTAAATCCTTTCAAGAGAATCGTCTTTAGTCACGGGCCTCATGGCAAAAGGAAACCAAAATAGCGAAAGAAATTCTCCATTTAAGTCAGAATTATATTAAGTTCTTATATTCTTTAATAAGTTAGATAAGAAAAAACTCATCAAAATTTTTAAGAAAATGATTTGTATATTTTTTTTATAACATCGTAAGATCTTGCTCTCATAAACAAAATAACAAGATTTATATTTCTTGCTAGACTTCTTAGTCTCCTAAGTTTATTAAGGAATAAATTACAAACAACCACTGAGGTTTGTCAAAAAAATAAATAGAAACATATTTATCTTTTTATTATATCAAACTCTTATACTGTTAGTCAATTTCCTTCAATTTTAATAAATTACCAAAAGTTTTGATCAAATGACTATTTTATCCATAATAAGACAAAATCCTTAAAAAAAAAATCAACAAAATATTTAGAAAATAAAATTTTCAAAAAAAAAAATAGAATCGATGGATCTCGATTGATAAAATATATATATAAGTCAAAAAGAAAAAATAAACAATTGAAAAAAAAAAATTAAAAACACAAACATTAGCAATCCTCTTCATCATTTTCTTCATGGTTTATCAAACTATTCAAACTTTTTAACTCAAGTCCTCCCAAACCCTACCGGATCTCTCTGTCATCGAAGTTTTGGTCGACCCTTCTCCATATCCCTCTCTCTACGACATCTTCCTCCTCTCATTCTCCTCCATTCTCATCAGGATCTCCACCCTGGTCAGCTACGACTTCGTTGTAGTCAACATGGAGCACAGCCTGGTGGCATCTTGGTTGCCCTCATCATCTCGCAAATGCTATCGTCTTTCTCTTTCCTCTCTCCTTTATTCTCTCTCTTCCCTTTCTTCTTCCTTGTCTCTTTCCTCTATCTTTTTCTTTCTCTTTCCTTTTTGGACTCAAAACTCCCCCGTCTTGGTGATAGATACCATAATTGGCCTCCATCGTATAGAGACCAATTCTGGTTTGCGATGGAGATCGTTAAGTCTCATTGGCTTGAGATCCTTGTCTTTGGTGAAGAAGACCCAAGCTTTTGGACTACATTTTCCTTTTTTTTTTTTTTTTTTTTCAAATGGTTGATGTCGTTGATAATTTTGTGGTGTTTGTTTATTGTTGTTGCCAATGATTTTGTGGTATTTGTTATTGCTACTAATTTTGTTGTTAATAAATAATGATAATGTTGATAAGAATGATATTTGTTGTTGTTGATTTTTCTATTTTTGATAATCTAGTTACAGATTGATGATGGTTGGAGATGAGCTGGTTGGGGTTTCACTAGAAGTTATTACTGATTTCAAATCTTTATTCTCTGTTTTTGTTTTTTTTAATTTCTCTTTTTGAAAAATCTAGGTTTTGAATCTTCAACTTGAAGAACTAGAACCCTTCAATATCTTCAATCTTAATTTTTTCAATTTTTTTGCAACATTTTTTTTTTAATTTTAAATTAATCTCATGTGATAGACGGTAAAGATTTTTCTAGTTTTAATTTTTCATTAATTTTTAATTGGTTTTTCCTTTAATTTTAAAATTTAAAAAAAATGAAAAGATTAAATGATGAAATTGGTCTTGAGTCAACCTAATTTAACTAATTTTGACCGAATTTAATTAACAGGATTGGGATACTATATAATTAAAAGGTAAATTTACTTTCGCTTGTTTTTTCGGTAAACCTCAGAGATGTTGTGGAATTACTTCTTAATTGAGAATGAATGGTGTAAGAGCGTACGAGAGCTTTATTCCTCGCGAGGATAGCTAAGAAAGGAAGCGCAAGTGTATCTCTCTCTCCCATATATATATATATATATACGTACACGTGTGTGTGTGTGTGAGAGAGTGTGATGGAGTGGATATACATGAGCAGCAATAAAACGATATCTGGTTTTGTTCTCTCAGAAAATGTGTCGTGGATTCTGGTTGTTAGATAGACGTAAACAAATTCCTTGTATAATTTAAAATTGATAAATATCTATATCCAGCAGCACACGTGGTGGTTTTTAATGTGAAGTTGGTGTTGCAGGTTCGATCAGAAGAGCCGCGAAGTCGAGTTGAGAGAGAGGTAAACTATCTATCAAATCGACTTGTCTTTGTTTGGTTTTTCCATTTAAATCCTCAAACTTATCGTGGGTTGATGTGAGTTTGTGTTTTTATTTTCTATTTCGGGTTTAGTTGAACTGCTTATGTTCATCAACATAGAACTGAGCGTTGCGCAGATATGGTTGTGAGTGAGTGACGTTGTTTGTTGTACTAGAGAGATAGTGAGTGAGTGACGTTGTTTGTTGTACTAGAGAGATAGTGAGTGAGTGACGTTGTTTGTTGTACTTGAGAAATACACACACTATGCGTTCGATGAAATTACTCGATGAATGAGTTCGTTAACCAGAACTGACTCTACTGTCTTTTTTAGTGGCCCCTGCTTGGTACTCGAAAATGGGTAAATTTTGACATGACGCTAATATCTGGTTTTGTTCTCTGAGAATTTGTGTTTCTAGATCCTGAGTGTTCTGATTCTGTAAGTACTAGTAGTATGTAAATAGTTTAGAGAACATTATGTCTGTCCTAGTTGCGGACCTAATTGCTTTTGCATACCATTTGTCAGCTCCCTCCTCTATTCTGAAAAAAGGAAAAAAAATGGGGTGGGAGAACCTTATAACGTTTTTAATAAATGCTTAAAAATGCTGATTTTTGCTTGTGGCAAATAATCTTAAGAAATTTATCGTACTTTACAAATGCTTCATGGAGTGAAGACAATTAATTTAATTATGATCATATTACTATGATCGTTTGTGTAGGTTTCAGTCTCAGAAATCTTTTGTGAATAGAGTGTTTTTGCACTAATAAATTTGTTCTAAATGGCAACAAAAATGTGTTTGGACTTTGGAGCTACTATTAGGAGATACAAAAATGTGTAATGGAGGTTGCCAGTTGCCATTGTTGTGTAATGCCTTAGACAATTTGTTTGCCATGGTTTTATTGTTTTTGTTTGGTACTGTAGTGTGTTGTACCAATTTTGGCTTATATCCTTGATGTGTAGGGACTATTTAAGGACTGTTTTTGTTGTATTTTTTTGTGTTTGTGGACTGTTTTGTTACAAGGTTTTGGTGTCTTTGTTGCAAGGATTTGGTTTGATGCTCATGTAACTTTAATTTAGGGAGTGTTATGAGTTGCTATCCAAGCATGAAACATTGTCTTTGTTTAATTTAGGGACGATTGTGACTTACGAGATGCCATCATGTAATTCTCAGTTTCTCATCATCGTCTTTGTTGAATGCATGACCACTGGTTGAACGACTCATCAGGTTATTTTGCGTTTGTTGAATGAGTCACCACTGCCTTTGTTGAATGAGTCACAAGGTTATTTCGCAATCAGATCACCATTTTTTTTTTTTTCACCCACATAACTATTTTGTTTTTTGCACCCTTAAAACAGGTCACAAGAGAGCCCCAAAAAACAACTAAAAAACTAGGCCTTACAACAAATTATTGTAGGGATAATTCTAATTTTCCCCCATAGTTTGGTATAATAGTTAAAAAAACTTCTTGATTTTAGAAATCACTAAAAACTCTCCTATAGTTTATAAACATAGTCAAAAAAACCCTTTATAGTTTATAAAAATAGCCAAAAAAAACTCTGTCGTCAGCTTGGATGTTAGTTTGAGCATTAATCAGAAGGACAAAATCATCAATTTATTATAAAATAAGTTTCAAAAAATTTGAACAAACAGATGAGTGCCACGTGTAGGATTATATTTTTCAAAATAATTAATAATTAAAATAATTAAAAAAAGTGATTTTTTAAAACTCAACAAAAATAAATTAAAAAATATAGTAATCTTTTAAAAAATTTATTACAAAATCTTTACCGTCTATCATGTTGATTGACAGTGGAGAGCATTCTTAAAAAACCGATAGATATTAATAAAAAACTAAAAAGAATATTAATAACCTGTTTAACTCAGTGTCCATTTTCTGCTTTCTTCTTCTTCCATATTCTCATTTTCTTCTTCTTCTCCGATCTTACCATCCCTAAATTGATCGCCTCTCTCCTCCTTTTCCACTCTCTGTTGGAAGGCACAATCCTCTTCTCCTCCTCTCCATCCTTAAAATGCCACCTCTTTCGCCATCTCCCCTAGCCACCTTCCAAGATCTTTGTAGGCGTCCCTCCTTCCCACCACCTCTCCCTCTACTCCTCCGACCTCTTGTCATTCATCACCTCTCGTATCCTCATTGTCAACCTCCTCAACAATCAAGTCTCCACCTCTAATCTCGTTGGCACTCCCTCTACTCCTCCGTCATCGTCTTCTTCATCACTCCTCATATCCTCATCGTTGACCTTCTCAACAATTGAGTCTCCACCTTCAATCTCACCGGCATCCTCATTCTCAATTTTTTAATTTTTTTTTTTTAAATTGTGGGAATACCAGATCTGGTTGTCTGGGTTTTGAAACCCAGTATTGTTTTCATTTTTTTCTTCGTTTTTTTAAATTTTTTGTCATTTTTCATCTTTAACCATCTGGTTAAAATTTGTTTCGTTAAAAATTATATTGATGTTGATGATGGTGATAAATTTTTTGTTGATGTTGATGATGGTGATGCATGGGATGATGATGATGATGATGTTGTGTTGATGCTCATCAGTTAGAGGTGGAGATCTAATTTGATTGGATCTCCACTGTCCATCTTTTTTTATGGATGGTGGAGATCCACCCCAAAATGATTTTTTTTTTTATTTTTTTTTTTCAATTTTTTGAATTTTCTTTTAGATTATTTTTTTAAATGATGTACACTACCCATCAACATGATGGGTAGTGGAAATTTGGTAGTAATTTTTAAATAAATTAATAATATTTTTAATTTATTTTTATTAAATTATATTTTTTACATTTTTATAATTGAGGAGCAATTTAGTCTTTTCATGTACTGTCATTGTTAAAATTCATTTTCCACTACCAGAGTTAATAGAAGGGGTAAAATAATATTGTTATAAACGGTAATTAGCAATTATGTAAAACAATAAGAGAAATATTGGAATTATCCCATAATAAAAAAAACACATTGAATAGGCCCAATGGGAGGCCCAAAATTGAGCCTTGAATCAAGAGAGTTAGACCAACCGTGTTCGATTTAGATTGGTTCCAACTCTCATTTTTGCATGTTAGGTTCTCCACGTTAAGAATCGAACAAAAATTAATTTGATTCAGTTCTTGTTGAAATTGAATCGAACATCATGTTGCCCAACCTTAATTGAAGCAAAAAAATCTCGAAAGTTGCAATGTAAAGTTGAGTTATTGTCAAATAATGTAAACAACATTATTTATCTATTTATTTATGATTGTGATCAGTCCATTATACAATCGGGATCAACAGCGATAGGTGTTGTGATGCGTTTCGAGGATTAGTTTCCAAAAATGGGAGGGATCAACCCACAAAGATTGAGTCCAAGTTGCAATGTAAAGTTGAGTTATTGTCAAATCATGTGAACAACATTATTTATTTATGACTGTGGTCAGTCCATGGTACAATTAGGACCAACAGCGATAGGTGTTATGACGTGTTTCGAGGATTAGTTCCCAAAAATGAAAGGGATCAACCCACGAAGAGTGAGTAGAGAAAAATGCTCATAATAACTTTGTGGGATTTGATGGGTTCGAACCCATGACCACTAACCATTGAGGTCGATAGAGTGCGTGGCTTGTGTCAACCACCAAACCACAAGCTAATTCTCATGTGAACACCATTGTTGTTACTTCTATATATGCTTACCTTTCCATAGAGGATCATAGCCAGTGAACTGAATTTGGTAATTTTTGTGATTGATGCATACAATTCTGTTATCTTGTGTTGACTCATGGATGGTGAGTCAAGGTCTTTTTTTCTCGCAACTTGTGAGTAAAAAGCACAAAATTATTGACTTCACTTTCAGAAAATTAATGAAAAAGAAGAAGACAATATGCAATATTGCATGCATATAAGATTTTAAATTTAATTCTCTATTTGATATTATGAGTGTCGTTGTTTTATTTATTTATTTATTTTTTGTAGGACTATGAGTGTCGTTATTGGACATCGTCAGACAATATCAATATATATTCTTTGTATAATCTAATTCGTACAATAATCAAAAGTAGTTACTATATATATATAAAATAAAATTTAATACTCTATATATAGTATTTCTAGTAAACTAATTAAATTATATATATAAAATAAAATTTAATACGATATATATAGTATTTCTAGTAAACTAATTAAATTATATATATAATAAAATTTTATACTTGTTATGGGTATTTTTTGAACTGTCCAAATAAATTGGAAAAAGCCCATGAGCCCATTTAAACTGATCCAGTTGAGAAGGGGTCCAATGTGCGTGGCCCAGTATAAAAGCTTACAATTCATAGAAGCTATTTGACCTTCAGCGAAGTCCAGCCCATGTCCCTCCAGTCGACATCAAGACCGTTTCCCTTTGAGCGATGTCGAGTCAGCTAAGCTGAGTCCGTTTTCATAGTAGACCAATATTCATTCTTTGGAGCTTCAATCCGTTTTTGCCCTAGTTCACCCAGTGTCAATACAGAACAGTAATCTGGCATGTCGTGCATAATAAGAAGGATTATTTTACCTAATGACAGAGTGATTTGAGGAAATCTCACCAACTAAGCATGGGTTATGTCAGGATCTAGCTCGATTATAGTTGACTTTGCAAGATATCAGTCTTGGGAACTGCATTTCATCATTGTTTGTCAGTTTTATTACTTTTTATTGTATCATCCCCCTCTATAAATAGGGGGCCATTTTCATTGTAAAGTAAGAGAGACACACTGAGAGAAAACACTGCCATTACTCTGTAGAAATATAGAGAGAACAGTGGACGTAGGCAGTTTAAGGGACCGAACCACTTTAAAAACCTATGTTTTTCTGTTCTTCTTTCGCCTCTTTCTTCTGCTTTTATTCTGTTTCTTGTTTGTGATATTCTTACACTACAGTATTGGGCTCGAAAGAATCTCGTTGACTAATTTTTCACGTTAACAATACTATATATATAGTATTTCTAGTAAACTAACAAAATTTTATTATATATGCACACTAAAATTTAATTAGTTTACTAGAAATACTATATATATAATAAAATTTAATTAGTTTACTAGAAATACTATTTTCTAATTGCTCTTCCAATGTCACAAAATAAATAAAATATTTAAAATTATAAATAAAACTGAAATTGACTAAAAGTGAACAAAAGAATATTTGTAATTCCGAATTTTCGTTTTATTTTCCAATCACCAATCTACTTATAGTAGTCCAAACCCATTATAAAATTTTACTTCCTAATTAACTGACACCAAATGCAACATTTGTCAACATAGCAATATTAATAAGTTAAAGCATGTTAATACCATGTACCAATTTCTTAAATATTGATGTTGGCAATGTTATGATATAAATGAGATTATGCATAGAACGAATCTACTTGATGTCAATTTATTGTCCTTATTAAAGCTCATAAATATAGAAGAATTTAGGAAAAACATGTTTGGTGCTAAAGAAACTAAATTCAGTTTTTCAATATTATCTTCTAAACTTGTGATTTTTATTTTGTTAGAAAAAAAATTCCTTAAAAATCTAAATAATAATAAATTACAATTAAAATTAAGCTAATCATTATATATTTTTGAAAAGTAGATAACTTGATTGGAAATGAAGCTTCGAAGTATGAAATTCTATTGTTATCACACTTCAAGTAATTCCTCAATAATATTATGGTACATAAATTGAGTCAATCTGTTCAGTCTTTCACAAAACTTTTAGAATTTGTACTCATCAAGTCATTATAGAATAAGCACTAAATTAAGAAACATCAAATTCTTCATCAAAACAATTACATTACTTATACTGAGTCAAGTTGTTCAGTCTTTTGCCACACTTTTAAGATTTTGTGCCCATCAAGTCATTGTAAAAAAGTACTCAATTTAAAAACTTCAAATTCTTCAACAAAACAATTCTTACAATTGCATGTGCCCGATGGCGACAAGCATTAACCACACTTTTGTAACAAATATTGGGCAAATTGCCCCAACCCCCTGAGGTTTGATAAAATTACACAAAAATAATAATATTTGGGTAACTAGCATTAATGTCCTCTAAGGTTTCATAAACTTAAAACAAAACTCCCCTGTTGTTAGTCAATCATGATTAAATTTTCACGATCAACGATCAAAGATATAAAAAGACTAAAACACTTTTAAAGTCAAACTTAAAGTTGACATTTTATTTTTTTATAAATTTAAAATTAATTAATATATATTTTTGATACAATATAATAATTTTTAAAATTTAATTAAAAAAGAAAAAAACTAAAAAAACCTCCCACTAGCTATCATTCTCTCTATCTTTTCTTCTTTTTCTTCTTCTTGTCTTTTTCTTGTCTTCTTCTTTTTGTTCTTGTCTTCTTCTCAAACCCCATCATTATCTGAGTTCGATAATGAACTCAGATGTTCAATTTGAACTTAGATATTTAAATCTGGGTTGAAGCCAAATTTAAACATCTGGGTTCAAATGAACCCAGATGAAATCTAGATTCGATTAGAATCTAGATGTTCGAATTGAGCCCAAAGTCTCCAGTTGGGACTTGGTCTCCACTAGGGACCAGAATTTGGTCTCCATGGGAGACCGGAGGACCTTTTATTATTATTATTATTATTTATTTTTAATTAAATAAAAATATTTATAAATTGTGTATTGACCATTTTACTCTTGATAATTTTGACTTAATGGAGGTTGATTAATGGTTGATTAACAGTAGAGAAGATTTGTGCTGAGTTTTTAGAATCTCAAAGGAGATCAGTGCGAGTTACCCAAAAATCGTCATTGTTGTGTAATTTCATCAAACCTTAGGTGGTTTTGTGCAATTTACCCCACAATTATTAGGTTCATAAAATTTCTCCAAAGACTTTTAAATGAGTCAAAGTCATTTAGTCTTCCTTTAGAATAGTACATTTCATTCCAATAGTTTTTGTATTAACTAAATTCTAAGAAATTTAATGTGATGTCCGTGTATCATGTATATAATTTTATAACTAGTTAGACCTTTCAAGACTTGTAGTAGTTACATAAGCTTAACTTTAGGGAATCACTTTGGTAGAATGAACTTAGCACCAACATCATCAATAAATCAATCTATTATTTTATTGTTTATTTAAAAACAATGAATTTATATAATTAATCTCTTGTATATGTATTAATTTATAATAAAAAATTTAATTACGAAGGTAATTGACAATGGTTATGGAAGAACCCTTTTTTTCTTACTATTTTTTTTAAAAGCCTTTTTTTTTTCTTACTAGTTACTAGGAAAGGGGAAGATTCAAGTATTACTATTATTTTCTATTCAATACTTTCACAAGCTTTCCATCCCTTGTCTATTTTACTAAAGTGTTTTTTTTTTTTTTCACTTAGTGACACTTAATGAGTCCCAGCAAATTTATTCTATTTGATTATTTGAGTGACAAAATAACTTAAATAACTATTAAAATCACTTGATTAAAATTATTAAAATTTTTCACATTTCACTTAAACTCAATTAAATTTTAATGTTTCATTTCCTAATGTATATAATTCAGTTTTCAAATTAAATAAAAAAAAAAACATAATACTTTGTTTTCAATCATTACTCAATGTTTAAAAAGGTTCAATAATGTTTAATCTTCGGATAATTAAAAAAAAAAAAAAAAAGACATACAACCATTCTCTCCGACGAATGACAAGTCAAAAAGATATGGTAATCACCTATAATATCATATCATTAATCATATTAACTAATATGATAAGATATGATAACACCCTCAATTAAATTTACTATTAAAAGCTAGATGATTAGTTGTCATTGATACCATTTAAAGGTCCACAAAAATATGTTTGATCATTCACAGGAACTATATATATAATTATTTTCACTTAAAGCCCAAACAGGAAATAATATGAAAGTTCGGGACATTGGAGTATTTGAATTAGGGCATGGTTTGGAAAATTAAAAAAGTTGAATTTTGAAGCTCCCTTTTAATGATAGTTATTTGTGGAAATTACAACAAATACCCATTGAAAGAAGCTCAATTTTGTTTTTACCCTGTATTTAAAAAAAAAATTTATTTTTAACCCCTCAAACAAATTAATTTCATTGTATACCCAAAATTACGAAAATACCCTTAAGTTTCTATTACCCAAATGCCCAACATTAAAATTACGAAACTAACCTTCTTCTTCCTCACAATATCCTCCATATTTTCTCTTTTCCATTCTTTTCCATTAATAGTTTCTGAGATTTGATTCACCATTGATTGTTCATATTTCCTCTTCTTCTTCTTCCTCACAATAACCATTGAACGTTTTTGAACATTCAAGTTTCATCCATTGAAGGATTACAAGATTCTTGAAGTATTTGCTTATCAAAGGATTAGTATATATTTTTTCGGTTAGTTTTTGGGTTATTTTGTTCATATTTGCATACTAAAAACTATAAAACTGTATTGGTAGTGATGGTTTTGATATTTGTTATTTGTGACGAAAACTGTAAAATCTGCGACGAAATCGGTTTTTCATGACTGATAATCAATTTTTCAGTGACTGAAAAACCAATATCGGGTTTTCAGAGGTTGAAAAATCGATAACAATTTTTCAGTCGCTGAAAAACAGATAACGGACCTGTGAAAAATCGATAACGGTTTTATAGTCACTGAAAAACCGATAACAAACATGGGAAAAACCGATAATGGTTTTTCAGTCACTGAAAAACGAAGACGGTTTTTTAGTCACTGAAAAACCGATAACGGACTTGTAAAAAACCGATAGCAGAGACTGAAAAACCGATAACGGAGACTGAAAAATCGATAACGGACATGTGAAAAATCGATCAGTCATTGAAAACCCGATAACGGACCTGTGAAAAATCGTTATCGGTTTTTCACCCATGAAAAATTGAAATTAATAATTTTTCAGTGATTGCTATATTTGTGTTTGGAATGCTGTAAATTAAATTTTAGTGTTATATGTGCTTAGATATGATTGTATTTTATCTTATTTTATTATATTTGAGTGAAGAGTGTTGTGAGTGCACAATCAATGCGTTTTAGTGGAGAAAAAAACTGGTTTCAATAGTCAAAGTCCCACCGTCCCGAAGATACTACTTGTGTCATGAGACTGGACACGACCAATCTCGATGTCCCCTACGATTTCTACTCTAAATCCAAAGGTAGATAATGATGAAAACAATGAGTAGACATTGATATTGAACTTCTATTTCATGTATATTTTAACTTATTTTGTTAAATTGATATATTATAATCAGATTCGTTATTTAATTTAGTTTTTAATGAATGAATGAATGATAGGAAATTTATTCGTAATGCATTGTCATTAATATCATGAAATAAGTAAAGATCAGTTGACATGAAATTTAATGAATGAAATATAGTACTTGTTAAAATTGCTTATTTAATCACCAATTAGTTACTGGGAATCTTCAATGTGTTAAAATTATAGGTGAAAAGGAATAGAGACATTGGATCGGTTTTTCAGTGTAGCGAAAAAATCGATACCGATTTTTCAGGGGCCGTAAAAACCCGATCATTAGATGATTACATAGAAGTAAGGATCGGTTTTTTATTGACACTGAAAAACCGGCTCCGGTTTTTCAGGTACCATGAAAAATTGATCCTCTCTTTCCTTCAATATTTTCAGGTACTATAACACAGATTTTGTATCGGTTTTATACTACGTCTGGAAAACCGAAATCGGTTTGTTGATTTTATTGATTAATGATTTACTGATTATCAATAAAATCAATAAATCGGTCCATACAATAAAATCAAGTTATCGATACAATAAAATCAATAAATCATTTGTTAGTAATTTATGTCAATAAATCATTGGTTAGTAAAATCAGTAAATCATTAATCAATAAATCAATCATTTGATCGGTCCATACAATAAAATCAATAAATCATTAGTTAGTAAAATCGATAAATCATTAATCAATAAATCAATCAATAAATCGATTCATACAATAAAATCAAGTTATCAATCAATAAATCATTGGTTAGTAAAATCGATAAATCATTAATCAATAAAATCAAGTTATCAATCAATAAATCATTGGTTAGTAAAATCGATAAATCATTAATCAATAAAATCAATAAATCAATCCATACAATAAAATCAAGTTATCAATCAATAAAATCAATAAATCAATCCAAAAATCGGTCCATATAATAAAATCAAGTTATCAATCAATAAAATCAATAAATGATTGGTTAGTAATTTATGTCTGTAAATCATTGGTTAGTAAAATCGATAAATCATTAATCAATAAAATCAATAAATTGATTTTATTGTATGATTTATTGACATGATTTATCGATTTTACCAACCAATGAGTTATTGACATAAATTATTAACCAATGATTTATTGATTTTATTGATTGATAACTTGATTTTATTGTATGAACCGATTTATTGATTGATTTATTGATTTTATTGATTAATGATTTATTGATTTTACTAATCAATGATTTATTAATTTTATTGATTGATAACTTGATTTTATTCTATGGACCGATTTTTTGATTGATTTATTGATTAATGATTTATCGATTTTACTAGCCAATGATTTATTGACATAAATTACTAACCAATGATTTATTGATTTTATTGTATGGACTGATCGAATAATTGATTTATTGATTGATGATTTACTGATTTTACTAACCAATGATTTATTGACATAAATTACTAACCAATGATTTATTGATTTTATTGTATGGACCGATTTATTGATTTTATTGATAATCAGTAAATCATTAATCAATAAAATCAATAAACCGATTTCAGTTTTCCAGACGTAGTATAAAACCGATACAAAATCAGTTTTATAGTACCTAAAAATATTGAAGGAAAGTGAGGACCGATTTTTCATGGTACCTGAAAAATCGGAGTCGGTTTTTCAGTGTCAATAAAAAACCGATCCTCACTTCTATGTAATCATCTGATGATCGGGTTTTTACGGCCTCTGGAAAACCGGTATCGATTTTTTCGCTACGCTGAAAAATCGATCCGATGTCTCTATTCTTTTTCACCTGTAATTTTAACACATTGAAGGTTCCCAGTAACTGATTGGTGATTAAATAAACAATTTTAATAAGTACTATACTTCATTCATTAAATTTCATGTCAACTGATCTTTACTTATTTCATGATATTAATGACAATGCATTACAAATAAATTTCCTATCATTCATTCATTCATTAAAAACTAAACTAAATAACGAATCCGATTATAATATATTAATTTAACAAAATAAGTTAAAATATACATGAAATAGAAGTTCAATGTCAATGTCTACTCATTATTTTCATCATTATCCACCTCTGGATTTGGAGTAAGAAATCGTATGGGACATCGACGTTGATCGTGTCCAGTCTCATGACACAAGTAGCATCTTCGGGACGGTGGGACTTTGACTATTAAAACCAGTTTTTTTCTCTACTAAAACGCATTGATTGTGCACTCACAATACTCTTCACTTAAATAAAATAAAATATAATCATATCTAAGCACATATAACACTAAAATTTAATTTACAGCATTCCAAACACAAATATAGTAATCATTCAAAAAATTGTTAATTTCGGTTTTTCATGGGTAAAAAACCGTTATCGATTTTTCACATGTCTGTTATCGGTTTTTCAATGACTGATCGGTTTTTCACATGTCTGTTATTGATTTTTCAGTCTCCATTATCGGTTTTTCAGTCTCCGTTATCGGTTTTTTATAAGTCCGTTATCGGTTTTTCAGTGACTAAAAAACCGTTATCGGTTTTTCAGTCTCCGTTTTTCAGTGACTGAAAAACCGTTATCGGTTTTTCACATGTCCGTTATTGATTTTTCAGTGACTAAAAACCGTTATCGATTTTTCAGTCTCCGTTATCGGTTTTTCAGTAACTAAAAAACAGTTATCGGTTTTTCAGCCTCTGAAAACCCGATATTGGTTTTTCAACCTCTGAAAACCCGATATCGGTTTTTCAGTCACTGAAAAATTGATTTCGTCGTAGATTTTACAGTTTTCGTCGCAGATAACAAATATCAAAACCATCACTACCAATACATTCTTATAGTCTTTTAGCATGCAAATATGAACAAAATAACCCAAAAACTAACCGAAAAAATATATACTAATCCTTTCACAAGCAAATGCTTCAAGAATCTTGTAATCCTTCAATAGATGAAACTTGAATATTCAAAAACCTTCAATGGCTATTGTGAGGAAGAAGAAGAAGAGAAAATATGGACAATCAATGGTGAATTAAATCTCAGAAACCATTAATGGAGAAGAATGAAGAAGAGAAAATATGAAGGATATTGTGAGGAAGAAGAATGTTAGTTTTGTAATTTTAATGTTGGGCATTTGGGTAATAGAAACTTAAGGGTATTTTCGTAATGTTGGGTATAAAATGAAAATAATTTATTTGAGAGGTTAAAAATAAATTTTATTAAAAATCTGGATAAAAACAAAAATTTTCTTTTCATTTGGGTAAAAACTATAAATTTCCCGTGTTATTTTATCCAGGGATATTCAAATGATACATTCTGCTTTATTGCAAGTAATTATCATATCCTTTTCTTCTTTTGGGATCTTGTTTCTATAAATATCACATAGTAACTTTGATTCTAAAATTCTATATTTTGTTGCATACATAAAATTGGTGAATTGCCCTCTCTGTTTATTTAGAAACGGTCAACATAATCTTTAAAAATAAAGTAAAACAGAGCTAGCAACAACAAAGAGGCAGACCAAATTAAAGTAGCCATATATCCTAGGAACAGAGTCAATTATGACAGAGCCAAGACTAATTTCGAACAAAATTATATCTAAAAGCAACCACCTAATCCACTAACTTAATACATAGGAAAACTCTCAACTACATATTATATTGAATTCAAGAATTAATGTTTATTGAGAAAACTAAATGAAAAAGTTAATGACCCTTTATTTGTTCCCGGAAAGAGGACAAATTATGATGATACATATATAGGAAGAAAATGTACCATTACCTAGGATTATCTTTGTAAGAGATCAAATTACAAACAACATTCACCAAACTAAGCGAACATTCATCAATGAAAGAAAAGAAGTGACGTAAATATTCTTGATTGACAGTAAGTAGGACTTAAGCATAACCTTCATCAATCAAAGATGCTCCATAGTTTCTAAGTTGTGCTATAGAAATTTCATGAAAAGGTTTCAAAACCAGTGACTGGCAAGCAAGAAATTCTTGAGTGACACGCAACATTGAAGGTCGAAACTTCGGTTTGGCATGTAAGCATGCAAATGCAACTGAAGAAACAAGAACAGTATCCTGCACAACCATTTGATCGACTAGAGGTAAGAGGCGTGGATCCAATATATCAATTAGCATCATATTTTGGTTACTTGGTGATGTTAACGATGATAGGAGTTTTGTTGGATGTCTTCCCATCAATGTTTCCAATGCCACCACCCCGAAGCTATAAACATCACATTTTTCTATCACAACCATAGTATATGCTAGTTCTGTAGATAAAATGGAGATGATTATATAAAGCAAAGCAAAGAGAAGCATTAACTTAAATATGACTATGGCAAAAGAGAGAAAAAAAAATGCATATCCAAGTGGTTTACCAGGAGCAATATATCCATAAGTTCCTGTTGATATAGTTCTATTTGAAGAGTCAGAATACAGAAGTCGGGCTGTTCCAAAGTCAGCAAGACATGGTTCTAATTTTGAGTTCAATAGAACATTGTTGCTTGATATATCACGATGAACAATTGATGGTGTGCAATTATGATGCAAATAAGACAAAGCATGTGCTATACCCTTTATGATATTCACTCTTACAGTCCAATTCAACTCAATTGCTTCATCATCGCTACGCAAAACACAAAACAAGCTTCCCCTCTCTATATATTCACAAATCAAGAACATGCATCTTTTATGCATATAGAAACCATAAAGCTTTACGATGTTTCGATGTCGTATTTTAGATAGTACACGAACTTCATTTTGAAAACTCTTTGTGATTGCTGGCTTTTCACTTTCAGACCGGTGTAGCTTCTTCAAAGCAACTACTTTGCCATTAGCTAGTTGTGCTTTGTAAACGCTGCCATAACCTCCAGTTCCAATACAATACTTGATGTCAAAATCCTCTGTTGCCTCAATGATATCCTCATATGCAATTCTACCATCATAATTCCAAATCAAGAATATGTCTCTGCTCTTAGTTGTTGTTGATTTTAATTGAGAATCTTTATTATTATTGCATCTAATGATGAAAAAAATTTCAATGATCATGACAACAAAAAACATGGTTGTGGGAAGAAATATTCTGATAAAGTGAATATCACTTTTTGGGTGTTTCCTTAAAACTACAGGTGGTGAAACCGGAAGAGCAGTTCTCATGCAAGGAGGCAAAGCAGTACTTTCATCACTACACAAATCTTTGTTACCAATAAATGCACCTAGAGAAAATCTCTTTAGAATATCACCTTTGATTTCACCGTTGAAATTATTGGATGATAAATCCATGAAAGACAACAAAGTCATGTTATAAAAAGAATTAGGAATTGAACCAGAGAGGTTGTTGTGGGATATATTTAGGTATGTTAAGGTTAGTAATTGGACGACGTCTTCAATAAGTTGGGAATGTATTGACCCGTTGAGAAAGTTATAGCTTAAATCAAGATGATTTAAAATCTGAAGTTTCCCAATCTCCAATGGAATTCTTCCACTTAAACTATTATTGTTCAATCTCAATGTTTTCAACTAGAAGTAATTTATGATTTCAGATGAAATTGGACCGCTAAGTTTATTGTTGGAGAGGTCTAGATATTGAAGGTTGAAGACTTTCCCACTAATCATAAATGGTATTCGACCGGAAAGTAAGTTTGAGAAAAGATTGAGAGTTCGAAGGTTGCTTAATTGGGTGAGGTCATTTGGAATAGGTCCACCGAGTTGGTTTGAGCCAAGGGACAAATATTCCAATTTGGTTAGATGACCAAGAGTTGAAGGAAGAGGTCCCGAAAGGTTGTTAGTTGCCAAATACAAGGATCTCAGATTTGTTAGGTTCCCAAGTTCCCGAGTTAGCAGACCACAGAGTTGGTTTGAGCCAAGGGACAGAGTTTCCAACATTTTCAAATGACAAAGAGTTAAAGGGATAGTTCCCGTAAGTTTGTTAGAACTCAAAACCAGAACTTCCAACTTCTTCATATGACCAAGAGTTGGAGGGATATGTCCCATTAGCTGGTTACCATCCAAATACAAATTAGTCAGATTCCTTAAGTTCCCAATTTTTCGAGGAATAGCACCTAAGACATGATAAAAATAAAAAGTGAACTATAAGTATTCATGGTTACCTAGCGAATTGGTTGAATATTAGCATGGAAATGTGTATAGTGATCACCTGTAAGATTATTGTAGCCAAGATCAAGAAAGTTGAGTTTGGAAAGACCACCGATCTGTGATGGGATAGATCCTGAGATATTATTGAAATAAATATTGAAATGTTCCAGGTTCGGAAAGCAAGAGAAGTTGAATCGTCTGAGCTCCCCTTCTAGTCCACTAGGATTTAAGGATATCGAAGTGATGCTTCCTGCTTGATTGCAAGTAATACTGTTCCACTTGCAATGATCCGAATTGTTGTTGGCAGTTCTGTTGCTCCACCAACCGCTCTTAAGTAGAGCTTCCCTTTCCAATCGAATGGCTGATGGTTCAGTGGTTGCTGCAAATATATTAGTAATAGTGACAACATGGCACATGAAAACAACAGCCCACATGACCATCACTCCAGGAGCAGATGATCTGGGCATCATCTTTAACATATATCGGATGATTAATTCTTCTTGCTATAGTTGTAGGAAAGTATGTTTCTTTATGTCAAGTAACGTATGCAAGAAGGTAATATATATAGAACTTAGTGCAAGGTTATTTTGGGTATAGAAGTGTTTTTCTTTGACTTTATCTTTATGATTTTGAATTCAGTGGAAAAATATATATAATTTCGAGTAGACCATATTTAATTCAGCACCATTCACTGTTTAAATTTCTTCCACATTTGTATTTGAATCATAGTCTTTTGGCCTTCTTTTCTAATTGAGAATTTTACATATGTATAACTTCATAATTATTTAATGGAAAATTTATATATTATGAAGACATTTTTTATTATATGATGTGAATTAGATTTTACGCGTAAACTCTTCAATAGTAAGTCACAGTGTAAACTCTTCAATAGTAAGTCAAGGTATTCAATAGTAAGTCACAGTGTAAACTCTTCAATAGTAAGTCAAGGTATTCAATAGTAAATCAAAGTGTAAACTCTTCAATAGTAAGTCAAGGTCTTCTTCCATTAATCCTTGACATAGACATAGCAAAGTCATTATTACTCTTTATTCCAACAAAAGGACATAATTTTCACAAGCTGTGTATCACCCAGCGTACACTTCACGAGTAATCTTTCAATTATCAAATACATATATAACCAGTTACAATAAAAGACTGAGTCAAGTTGATTCGATCTTTCTCTAACTATAATGTTTTATGCGTTTACATCAAGTTATGAAGGAAAATGACCCAATTCTAAAACATCTATTGATTTTTCCATAAGAAACAAAATTTTCATAGAAGTGTGGTCCAATCCTCTTTACATATCAATGTAATTGCATGTAATGGTGGCACGCATTAACTCTAATTTTCTCACAAATTGATCCCATGAAAGCACAGTAGACACGAACATTTCGCTGTGAAAATTTCTCTTAAAATTAATTGTATTTGAATAAGCCTTTGGTCTTCTTTTTTAATGGTAAATATTACATCTATGAAAACTTTTTAATTTATGAATATTTTCTTCACTATAAGATGTGCATTTTACTTTTAAAAAAAGGTCATGGTAGATAAGAATTTATGTGAGCCATCTTTAAGTCTATATAAATAACACACATATGTATGAATCTATTTATATATATATATATATATATAAATGAATGAATTATAATTGTTATGGTAACAATATTTTGTTACATCTTATGCTCTTAATATGTTTACAGTATTGTTAGCTTTGTATATTTTTTAGGTTGTTTGTTTAGATTTGTTTTATCTTGTACTTATCTAGTTTATATGGGTCGTACTATAAATATTTCAAGCTAATAAAATTAATGTGTGTGAGTTACAAACCATTACATGGTATCAAAGCCTCATCGCTAACACCAATACATCATCTTCAAATACAATCATCATTCCTTCAAATTCTCAAACCCAACCAAAAATTCATCACTCTTTCACCAACAAATTAAATCCCACAAACTTCTTAGCCTAGAAAACTCAATTCTTACCACTATTAAACTATCAAAACCTTACTGGATTTATAAATGGTACCTCACCTGCGCCACCCAAGGTGATACCTTCTGCAACTGATATTCAAACTCTTGTTCCTAATCCAAAATATTCATAGTCATTTCAGTGAGATCATATGCTCATGACCTGGTTATTTTCTTCTTCATCAGAGGAAGTTTTTTCTTATGTAATTGGCCTTACTTCATCCTTCCAAGTGTGGGATGCTTTAATTAAACCATTCGGGTCAGTTTCAAACATTAGACAAGTTCAATTGCACATTGAACTACAAGAACTAAAGAAAAGCGACATGACAGTAAGGCAATATTTGCACAAAGTAAAATCAATTGCTGTGAGCTCTTCGTTGCCAAAAAACCGATATCCACTGCTAAATTTAATGCAGTGATTTTTCGAAATATTGGAACTGATTTCGACTCTATTGTTACTACTCTTTCTATTTAGTCTGAACCGGTGTCCTTTTATGAATTACATAGCTTGTCACGACCCGGGCCTGGACTGTGGTAGAATCGTAATTATCAATAAAATAGAAATTTTTAATTTTTAATAATATAAAACAAACTTTCCTGTTTTAGATATTCAGGAGTACCCAAAATAAAACATTGTGAACGATGAAATGGAAATATTCAAAACAAAAACACTCTAAATTAATCTCGGTGGAGACCATTCCCACAGATATGCGAACACCTGCTAGAAATCATAGATTCAGAGTAAATATTAAAATCATCAACACTTAGTCGTGCAATCAACTTATCATAATTAAGCATTCAAATTCATTTAGAATTTCAAATTAAATTCCAACACTCTGGTGTTCTTAACACAATGTCTTAAATACAACGAATGCAAGTCCCTTAAATGAGTTGCAAGGACATTCAATTCCAAATACTAAACTTGAAATGAAATAACTAAACATCCATATCACAGGCATAATCCCTGATTTCTTTGGTCCTCTACCTAATCCGCCTGATGACCACCTAAGTCACCCTGTACATTTCCTGGAATGAAAAAAAAATAAATTAGAGGTGAGCTAGTGCTCAGTAGGATTTCATTCTCGAGAAGGTTTTGAAAACCGCTTTCTAAAATCATTATTAAAAACTCTATATGCTTAACTGTTTAATAAATTAAATAAACCATTTCATAAAATATATAGGCTACTAGAATCGTCATACAACATTTAAGTGTTTATATAAACTCATGTCATTTTCACAACAAGGTAAATCCCGTCCTCTAGTCATATACCCGGTGGCCTACAGTTTTCAGTAAATTATTTTGAATAAGAAAAAAACATTTGGCACACCGTGACCCTGGTAACAATACCAGAAAATACCCTGCGCAATAACCCGCGCAGTGACCCCGACATAAAGTCGTATCATATGAATAGCAGAAAATACAGTAACCTGGTAGCCATACCAGAAAATACCCTGCACAGTAACCTGCGCAGTGACCTCGACATAAAGTCGTATCATATGAATAGCTATTGATAGCATCACACAATGACTAAGACAGGGGATTTTCACCTTATTTAATTAACAAAACGATTCAGATGAGTTACCATGCCATCAATGCAATATATATATATATAATTCAATATTTTGAAAGCTTTCCTTTTTATTTATAAAATTTCGGCAGTATAACGACTGCTAATTCAATAAGCCAAAATTTTATAAACCTGTCATAAAGCCACAAATTTCCACCAAACAAACCACAAATACTTCCAAAAGCAATCCACAATATATATCCGCATATAATCAACATACTTTCAAAATTATACATATATATCTTAAATAAATTCAACTTTAACATAAAAATTACTAAAAGATTAGGATAGAACTCCTACCTCAATATAAGCTATTTGTCACTCCAAAAACCTCGATTCCTAAAGTAATTATCGCCGTTTCGGATCGAATCTACAAAGTAACGCAATATAAATAATTTTTAACACGACTGCCCGATAGATAAAATATCCCTAAAAATGGATTCTACACTTAAAAACGAGTTCGTAGAAGCGTCCGGAACTAAATTTCGTGTTCGGGAGGTCGGAAAACTCACATTCGCCGTACACGTCGACCAAGGGCGACTTTTCGGCGACGGATTCCGGCGACCATGGCGGCATGACGTGCAGCTAGGCGGGTTTTGTTGCCCTCGATATGCTTGTCACGAAAATGGGGTTGGTCAGAGTCAAAATCGCCTAGTTTCGTCGGGATCTAGAAAAATAAAAGTTGGTTAATAGCAGATCTTCCTATGCTGAAACGAATCCCCAAACGATGATAAAATTTGGGGACCTTGTCCAATTATCTCTACAAATGGTCACAAATATTTCTTTTTATTTATTGATGATTTTTCGCGATTTACATGATATATTTTCTCAAAAATAAAAGTGATCTTTTCTCCATATTTAAAGAATTTCAATCTTTAATTGAAAGACAATATAATAAGAAAATAAAAGTCATTCATTCAAATTGGGGAGGGGAATATTAAAAACTTCATTCCTTATTTAAACAAATTGGTATTGTTCATCGAGTTGCTTGTCCACATACACATGAACACAATGGGACTAGTGAAAGTAAAATTCGCCACGCTGTAGATATAGGATTAAGTCTTTTAGCTCATGCTCATGCTAGCATTTTGCCTTTAAAATAGCAGTGAATTCAATAAATTGTTTGCTAACACCAACTTTAGCAAATAATTGTCCACTTTTCAAAATTTTTGGAACAAAATCGACTTCAAACTCATTTAAAACTTTTGGATGTGCCATTTTCCCACTTTTACGTCCTTATAGTTCTCACAAATTTTCTTATCGATTAACACTTTGCATATTCTTAGGACAAGCACCCAATCATGATGGTTTTAGATGTCTTGATCCAAAATCTGGTAGAGTTTATCTTGCCAAACATGTCACTTTTGATGAGCATTATTTACCATTTGTTGAACAACAAACTATTTTAGGAGGGTCCAATCTCAAGTCAACTTTGTCTCCACGGTTAACATTATCTTCATCTCCACCTGCTCAATCAATGCCAAATAATTCAGGTGTATTTCCGCCTACTTCTTCTCCCACTCATGCTCAACCACTGCCAACAAACACAAAAAATATCAATTCAACCGAATCTCACAATTCTCCTCCAATATATCAACGCACACATCCTATGACTGTACGAGCTTCCTGTTAGGGTAATATGCCCTAAGAGCTTGTAATTTGTAAATATTTAAATTAAATAATAAATAAAATATAATTTATTCAATTTATGTGCATTTATGAAATGATTGCTTCATACAAATATCATGTAACATCCATGGTTACTTATGTAGTCTCAGACTAAGTATATAAGTATTATATACAAGAGAATTTAGTTTGAGATTAGTAATCTTAAAAGTTCGTAGAAAGCAAACAAAGCTGGGTACTTTGTTTGTGGTAAATCTACAGCTGCGGTCCACTTTGTATTTGATACGATGATTTTATCCGGGATCGTTCATGTGGTGACATGAAAATGGAGGCACCTTATATAATAGAGATTATATAGGACTGGACCATGATAAAATGAATTTCTTATTAATATCCGTTAAATAAAGAAATTTATTTTTATCAACTAGATGATCATATATGAATTGATCTTAATCCTGAGTGTTTTATGGACTCCTATTTGTTGAGTCATATCTTTTGATTTACATGGGTGAGACTGTTATAAATTTACGGTCAATAAGCTTCGTACTTTGGAGATGTGATTTAATAAGTGGCTGGGAACATTCTACACAATAGTGGAATTCACTCCTTCTTGCGAGAAGTAGATGTGTAGTTCTCTTAAGTGTTGATTCGGGTCTTGAACAATAAGAGCGCTCGACTTTCTATTTGTAATAAATGGAAAGATAAATTCATAAGTTGTTATGAATATATTGTTCATTAGAGAATTAATGGTACTTAATAGAATAAGAAATAATTAGAGAGGTATAACGGACTTTAATGACCTAGCTCTAATTATGAACTACTCGTGGAGGATCGAACCATATGAAATGATTAAATCAATGGACACTGAAAATTCAGTTTGTATAAAACATCTATAATTTTGAGAGTGCAATCTTAAGTTTTTAGTGGAGTAACTTTAAGGTTAATAATAGTGAATTAATTAATTAAAGAGTTTAATTAATAATTTCGATATTATTGGAGCTCAAATTATAGGTCCATCTGGTCCCCTTGCTAGCTCACAACCACATAAAGAAACAACGGGAATAATATAATTGGATTGTCCAATTATAAGTGTACATATAATTTTATAAACACGTTCACGAATAATTTAAATAATTTGATTATTTAAATATAAGTAATTATTTAATTATTTGTAGAGGTTAAATGTTTAACTTTAAAATGGTGTCATTAAATTATATATGATTTAGAATCATTTTAATTTAATAAAAAATCTTTTAATTAATGGAGATGGTAATTTAATTTAATTGGAATTAGATTCCATATTAAATTAGATTAAAGAAGTTTTAATTTAATAGGAATTAGATTCCATGTTAAATTAAAAGTAAAGAGTTTTAAACCAATAAGAAATATGATTCCATATTGGATATGAATTGAGTTTTACAATTTAATTAGGAAATTGTATTCCTTATTAAATTAGAAAACTCTAACTCACCATTATATATAAAAGTGTTTTATATTGGTAACAAGAAAAAGAGATAAATAGAGAGAATTTTTGGTTACTTGAATCAAAAACTTCCATTAATTAAGAAGATTTCGTGATATAATTCTTCGAGATTGTGCCCACACAGTTTCTTTTGTGAAGAGTCATAGCAAGGAAGATCGGGTGGTGAAGAATTTGCGAATCAAAAGGGATCAATTCAATCTTCATGCAAAGTAAGATTCGATCTTATTAATTTAATTGTTGAATTGTTATTACTAGTATCGATCGGGCGTGCTTCTACATGGAAAAATTTTTAAAATACACGTTTCCGCATTAAATTCAAAATTCAATTTTTCCTTCACTTCCACCATGTCCAAACGTGTTAACTTGTCTACCAAACATCCTCTACCCGAAACTACTCCAAAATCAAACTATCTTGAAACAGAACCCTCTACTTTCTCCTAAGCCTAAAAACATGAGGTATGACAAGTTGTCATGAATGATGAAATTAATGCGTTGCTGTCTAACTATACATGGTTGTTAGTTCCTTGTCTGCAGGATGCAAACATTATCAACAACAAATGGGTCTTTCGCATGAAAAGAAAATCTAATGGAGAAGTGGAATACTATAAAGCTAGATTAGTTGCTAAGGGGTTCAATCAACGTGAGAGTGTTGATTTTCAAGAGACGTTCAGTCTGGTCATTAAAGCAGCCATAATCAGAGTAATTCTTTCACTTGCAGTGTCTAATAATTAGCCATTGAGATAGCTTGATGTTAGCAATGCATTCCTCCATGGCTATCTAAATGAAGTTGTTTATATGCACTAACCAAAAGGATTTATGGATCTTGACAAACTAAATCATGTTTACAAGTTGCATCATTCATTATACGACCTGAAACAAGCACCACGGGCATGGTTTGCTCGCCTTAGCACTTTTCTTATTAAGCTTGGATTTTCATATTCAAAGGCTGATGCATCTCTTTTCATATACTCTTGCTCTAATGTATAAATTTATTTGCTAGTATATGTTGATGACATTATAATTATAGGCAATTCCACTTATACAGTTTCTAAGATGATTACAAAGCTACAGAGAGAATTCGCTATCAAAGATCTTGGATCCTTACACTATTTTCTTGGTGTGGAGGTGAAGAAAACCAAACAAGGCCTAGTGTTATCTCAACAAAAATATCTCAGGGATCTTTCACACAAACAGATATGGTAGGTGCCAAACCATGTACCACTCCTATGTCAACTGAAATATTATCCAAGCATGATGGACAACCTTTTCCAATATAGAATTGTATCACCAAACAATTGGAGCCTTCTAATATGCAACTTTTACATGACCAAACCTCTCCTATTCAATCAACAGATCATGTCCATTTATGCACACCCCAACTGATGTGCATTGGAAAGCAATCAAACGCCTTCTTCAGTATGTTAAACATACTCTTTCGTTTGGTTTGTTAATTGACAAATCTGCTCCCTCTACTTTGCATTGTTTTGTTGATTCGGATTGGGGAGGCTACCCTAATGATCGGCGTTCGACAAATGGGTATACAATTTATCTTGGTAGGAATCTCATTTCCTGGTCGGCCAAGAGGTAACAAACCATTACTTGATCCTCCACTGAGAGTGAGTACAAAGCAATTGCGAATGCGACAGCTGAAATTATATGGTTGAAATCATTATTTGGTGAATTGGCGATCAAACTCCAACAATCACCAATTTCATGGTGTGATAATCTTGGTGTAGTGTACTTGACAGCCAACCCAATTTTTCATGCTCGAATGAAATATATTGAGGTCGACTACCACTTTGTTCGAGAGCAAGTTACTTCCAAACAATTGCAAGTTTGGTTTATTTTGAATGATGATCAGATTGGCAACATTTTTATAAAGGCTTTAAGCACTAAGTTATTCATCAAATTTTGAGACTAGCTACGGTTAATTTCTTAACACTGTTAGCTTGAGGGGGGGTATGGTAACAGTATTTTGTTACGTCTTATCCTCTTATCATGTTTACTGTTGTATTGTTAACTTTGTATAGTCTTTAGGCTGTTTGTTTAGATTTGTTTTATCTTGTACTTATCTAGTTCATATAGGTTGTACTATAAATATTTCAAGCTAATGAAATCAATGTATGTGAGTTATGAATCATTACAATAATGATTGTTAAAATGATTAAGAAATATCATTTATATAACAAAAATTGGAGGTTCTATAGTACGACTGTGGTTGTATGTTCAAAGAGTTCTTGGATATCTTTTAATGCACTTTGCTTTAACCACTTATCTAGTTGAATATTCATTAATTATAAAACTCAAGGCTACAAAATTTGTGAATCTAGTCAATATGCGATCCAAATTTGTTCAACATCAAACATAACTCCTGTCCAGCAGATTTTACTAAAAAAATACCGAATAAAAACTTGAGATAATTTGAAAAGATTTTTCAAGTAGTTTATTTAAAAAAGAAGTCTTTTATAAAATAGAAACTCTATTTAATAAAAGATAAACACTAGGAAAGCACTATATTTTCTTGCATGATAAATCTCAAAATAACTTGGAGAAAATACATAACAAGATAAACAAAGATCAAAAACAACTAGCATAATTTAGGAAAAATAAATCAAAAAATAGTTCCTTGCTTTTGCTGACTATGAAACATCCAGAGTTGTTGTAAGAGAAATAGTTTTCTGTTGCAACAATTTTCACAAGTTGTTATAACAATAGGCAACCTGAGAGAATGTAAAACCTAATACTTAAAACATAAGATGCCAATACATAAGCTTTAACATTTTTCATCATAAGTGATGAACAAGAGTCATTAAATTTTGGCAGAAAACCAATTCATTTTAACTCATTATAAGACTAGTGACAAATGACAATATTGTATGTGTTGCATTATTGAATGATTAATTTGAATAAGATGGGTGATATATATGTATAAATGTGTGTGTGTAAAAGAATAAACCAAAATGATAGCAAGACAACAAAATGCTAACACATAGATTTACATGGAAAAACCTTATATCAAGGTAAAAAACCATGTGCAGAGGAGAAGAACTTTACTATATCAAACACTGTCAAATATAAAATAGAGAACCCAAAAGAAATACAAAAGAAGAGAATACAAAAGCAACATAAAAGATAGAGAATTGAAGGTTTTATTCTATACAAGGATCAACTATATATAGCCACTAAATTGTCTTAAAATGATTTTCTAGCAGAATGGGAAAATTTCCCTAAAGAATAGCGACAATTAATAGGCCTTAAGTGATTTTCTCTTGCACAGAATATTCTGTATTTATTTAGACTTTACATTCTTCTTTCCAAAACGATTTCTTCCAATTCTCTTCTAGATTTATTTCCAATGCAATTCTATTCTTAACTTGGTTCCAAAGAATTGGCTAAATTGATATTAACTAGTTTTCTAAGAAAACTTAATTATCATTTTCTTTCAAAACTAAGGGATCGTTTGTTTTTATGTCTGAAGACTGAATAGTGCTGCTAAAAACTGAAAACTGAATATTAACTGAAACCTAAAATTTGAATAACATGTTTATTTTTTTCCCCTTACCTCTGAATATATTATAAACTTGTTTGTTTTTTAAATTTAAAATTATCTGAAAACTAGTAAATTGATATTTATATATTTTTTACTATTTGTTGGTATGTAATTTTAACTAATGTAATATAAACATCTGAAAATATATAATTTAATAAATTCTAAAACATTATATATATATATATATATTTATAATTAAAATATGATTAAAAAATATAGTAATATTAACCATATTTATATATTTAAATATATTAATATATTTACAAAAACAACTAAAAAATGAATGTTTAAATTATATATTAAAATATATTAGTTTAATGCCAAGATAATTTAGGATGTGATATATTTAGATTTTACTTTTCAAATATATTTTTTGTCAGTATCAAAAAAAAAAAAATTGAGTAATATAAAATTAGGATAAACTTGAAATTATGTTATTGTAGAGAGAATAAATTTGGAATAAAAATTTTTAAATGTCATTAAGTGATTTGTAATTAAGTGAAAAATTAAAAATTCTAACTTAATTTTTTCAATTGTTTTTTTTTTTTGTTGTTTTAAGTAGTTTGACCACTTAAAAAAAAAAACAAACAGAAATAACTTAATAAGTGTAATTCAGTACTATTAAGTCTTAAGTGGAAAAAATAAATAATATCTATGAATCCAAATTGATTTAGCCAAATTTCCAACTTAGTCCTCAATTTCCTTAAGTGCTTATCGAACTTTTCAAACTAGACCAAAATAGAATTTGGGTCGTCAAACTATAACAATCTCCACCTTGACACAAATTCTAATGCAAGAAATAAATGTCCAATCTTCAACAAAAAAACTCTCCTCCTCTTCCACAAAAGCCCCAACGGCTTAACCTTAATAGCAAACACCAACCAATTCCAAGCAATGCTCAAACTTGGCTATCGAAAGTGACTTAGTCATCATATTAGTAGGATTATCATAAGTATTAACTTTGCTTACCATAATATCATAACGAGCAATGTTATCCTGAGCAAAATAATACTTCACATCAATGTGTTTTGTCCTTTCAAGAAACATCTAAATTTTAGTAAGAAAAATAGCACTCTAGCTATCACAATAAACTACGGTAATTTGCAAGTTTTCTCTTAATTTGCTAATTAGTCTCTTCAACCAAATAACTTCCTTAAAGGCTTCAATAATGGCCATATACTTAGCCTCAGTAATAGACAATGCAACTGTGGTCTGCAATGTAGCTTTCTAACTAGTAGCACAACCACCAATGGCGAAGACATACCATGTAGTGATATCTTCTTATTAAGATCTCTTGCAAAATCAGAATCCATATAATTAATAACTCCATCTCTAGTTACCCTATACTTCAAACAAATATCAATAGAATTGCACAAGTATATGAAAATCCACTAAACTCCTTCTCAATGTTCTTTATCTGGATTAGCCATAAATCTATTGCACTGAATCCATATGATAAATTTGAACGAGTACACACGATAGCATATATTAGGGAACCCATTACACTGGAGTATGGAACACATGATGTGTAATCAACCTCATCATCTAATTGAGGACATAATGCAAATGAAACCCTGAAATGAGTAGCTAATAGAGTACTAACAAGTTTTCCATTCTGCATAGTCAACTTGTGAAGAACTTTCTCAATGTACCCTTTCTGACTTAGATACGATTTTCCTGCCTTTCTATCATTAGAATCTCCATGCCAAGTATTTTCTTTACTACTCCCAAATATTTCATTTCAAATTCTTTACTAAGTTGTACTTTAACTCTTCTTATCTCCTTATGATACAAAATTATATAAGATGTGATTTTAGTATTATTTTTAGATATGATTGAATTTAGATTATTGGGATTTTATTTTTATTACTAGTATTAAATTATTATTTTGGCTGGATAGAGACTGGGGATCCACACACATGTATAACAGCCATAAGTTTGTGGACAAAGGCCCAATAGAGGCTTGAAGCGTGGTGATCAAACCAAAGAAGCCTATGTCGTTATTTGAAAGATATCTTAGAAAGGTTTTATAGATTATAGTTATAAAATATGTTTTATAAAGTTGTAAAGAACTGATTTATACAAATATCAATATCAACTTTGAATTTAGTTTTATTGTTCAGATATGTATATGTACGAATCAATAAAAATTATTTATTACAACTAATAAAATGTTATGTTTTATCTAGAAATATATGTATATATATTTATATTAGAAAAATTATATCTATTTACTGGACATTAGTACATACTCTTTTATGAAACCCATTTTTCCAGGCATTCGTTATAGGTTCATACAGATTATTGTATATCATAAGAAAAGCCACATGATGATGAATAATTGCATTTGAGTATATTATTTTAATTAACCGAATTTCTTATATGAGTTTCAAGGATAGTTTTACATATAAAATATCTTTTCTAGATATTTTAAAAAAAAAATTATATATTCAATACATGGATTCAACACAAGAAATATCAAGATTTTCGATTTGTTTAGATTAAATTTATGTGGCAACCATAAGATTTACAAAGATTTTTCCTAAAAGGTTTTCACGGGATTAATCCAGACTTAAGAAAGAGATAAGGTGCAATCCCATCAAAAACTTTCCTTATAATGTTTGACTAATCATAAAGTTATATAGACGTAAAATTTGTTATAGAAAAGAAGATCAAAAGACTTTGACTTTTCAAATTAAAAATTTATACACTTTTTGGACAATTTCAAATTAAAAATAATAATAATAATAAAAAAATTATAATAAAAATTGTCTAGTGACTTTTCATGGGACCATTTTGTGACACAATACAATATTATTGAATAGTAAAACCAAACCAGCTCCCTCTATGTTAGTGATTATGGGTTCCACAGATAAATGTTCAGTCTTTTCAAATATATTGTGAGTGTCAATCATGTCCTGAAGATCATGATCGATCACTTCTATCTTGGCAGCGGCAGACCCACTGTGGGGCCAGGGGGGGCACGTGCCCCCCCTGAAATTTAAAAAAAAAATTAATAAATTCATTGCATAAATCAAAAAAAGCAAAAACAAAAACAAAAAAAAAAAAAAAAAAAAAAGATGAAATTTGGTCTGCGCTGCACTGTTGCACACAGTGTGTATGCGCACTGTTGAGTCAGCGTAACATAACAGCGGAACAGCCCATTTCTTTTTTTGTTTTTTTTTTTTTTTTTAATTATTTATTATTTTCTTATTTAATTATTTACTTTTCCTATTTCTAATAGAATTAACTTACTTTCCTATTTCTTACTCCTATTAGACTTAGTTTTCCTACTTCTAATATTTTTCCTACTCCTAATTAATTAATATTTTCTTTTTTCAATTTTATTTTTTTAATTCTCTTCTATATAAATACTATTTACATTGACAATTTATAATTTTAACGCATTACTTTTTATTTTCTTTTTCTCCTCATCTTCATCTGGCATCTCTTTATTTTCACTTTGACATCTTGTGACTTATCAGGTTAGTCTCCTAAATTAATTACTTTTTCAATTTATTTATTTTTAATATATATCTTATCAATAAACCCTAAAATCTTAAACTTTAAATTATTGCATTAAAATTATCCATGTATAATGTATAATGTATTGTCATGATTCAATTATATATATATATATATGTAATATTGTTTACTTTATAGCTTTATTTTATTTAGAATCAATAAATTATTATTAATTTTTTTTAAAAATTTTTTATTATGTTTTTATTTGTTATGAAATAGTTATGGAGAGATATATGAAAAGAAAATCATCACTTGAGTTGGGATCATCTTCTTCAAAGAAAAATTGTGTTGAAGTCAATTTTTCAGATCTCCCTGCTGATCCAGGGCTTCGAACTAAAATATGGGATTATGATTCTAATGTC
Organism: Dimocarpus longan; assembly: GCA_022984855.1. Taxonomy (NCBI): domain Eukaryota; kingdom Viridiplantae; phylum Streptophyta; class Magnoliopsida; order Sapindales; family Sapindaceae; genus Dimocarpus; species Dimocarpus longan. Next base: position 6,694,032 of record CM041026.1, read on the forward strand.
CGTGAGCAAGTTCGAAGAGCATATCTGCTGAAAGGTCCTTGTCAACCTCGAGAACACAATTTTCCCATGAGACCTTTTGGACAAAAATCTAGGCGATTCAACACTGTTTGGTTTACTGAATATTCGACTTGATTAGAGTACAGTATAGCAAAAGATGCAGCATATTGTCTAAGTTGTTATCTTTTCAAACCAGATATTGGAAAACAAGCGGGTGGTGACTCTTTTGTTAGTGAAGAGTTTACAAATTGGAAGAAGATAGATTCGTTAAGGCAGCATGCTAAAAGTAGTGCCCATAAAGATGCTTGGAGCAAATGTGAAGATTTATTAAATCAGAATCAACATATTGAGTCAACTATAAACAAACAATCAGATCAAGCTCGAATTGAGTATCGAACTCGCTTACGTGCTTCAATTGATTGTAGTTGTTTTCTTTTACGGCAAGGGCTTCCATTTCGAGGACACGATGAATCAGAAAATTCTAGCAATAAAGGCAATTTTCTTGAACTTTTGCATTGGCTATGTGCTCAAAATGAGAACATAAAAGCTGTGACACTCAAAAGTGCTCCTGAAAACTTAAAAATGACGGCACCTAAGATTCAGAAGGATATAGTAAGTGCTATTTCAAGTGAAATTATTAATGCAATTATTAGAGATATTGACAATTCATTGTTTTCACTTATTGTGGATGAATCTCGTGATATATCTTCAAAAGAGCAGATGGCTATTGTATTGAGATATGTGGACAAGAATGGTAATGTAATTGAGCGTTTTGTTGGCATTGAGCATGTTACTGATACTTCTGCACTCTCACTTAAAACGGCTATTGATTCTTTTTTTTCTAGATATGGATTAAGTATTTCTAGATTACGAGGACAAGGTTATGACGGAGCAAGTAATATGCGAGGTGAATTTAATGGACTTAAAGCACTTATTTTAAAAGAGAATGAGAGTGTTTTTTATGTGCATTGTTTTGCTCATCAACTTCAATTAGCTCTTGTTGCTGTGGCGAAAAGTCATATAGATATTACTGGTCTTTTTTATTGGATTACTCAGGTGGTAAATATTATTGGAGCATCTGCTAAACGTTGCGATATTCTTCGAGAAAAACAAGCAGCTAAAGTCTTTGAAGCACTAGAGAATGATGAGCTTTCAAGTGGACGAGGTTTAAATCAAGAAACTAGTCTTAAGAGACCAAGTGATACACGTTGGGGCTCACATTACAATACTATAATTAGAATAATTTCCATGTTCTCTTCTATTGTAGAGATACTTGATATGTTAGTAAATGATGGATCAAATCAGGAGCAAAAATATGAATCAAAACTTTTATTGGATGCAATAGAAACATTTGATTTTATTTTTAATCTTCATTTGATGAGAACAATATTGGGAGTTACACATGAATTGTCACTTATATTACAGAAAAAATATCAAGATATTGTCAATGCTATGACTTTAGTAAAAGCATGTAAAGAACGACTTCAGACAATGAGAGAAAATGGATGGGATTCTTTCTTGAAGCAGGTTTTCACTTTTTGTGAAAAACATAAAATTCAAGTTGTTAACATGAATGATTTGTTTATGTCTTGAGGGAGATCAAGGCGTAAAACTCAGGAGATAAACAATATACATCATTATCGAGTAGACTTATTTTATGCTGTGTTAGATTTGCAACTTCAAGAACTAAATAATCGGTTTCCAGAGACAAATACTAAGTTACTTCTTTGTGTTGCATGTCTTAGTCCAAGAGATCAATTTCGTGCATTTGACAAACAAAAACTGATTCAACTTGCTCAATTTTATCCAAAAGACTTCTCCTCTACTGAACTTTTGGCACTTGAAGATCAACTTGAGAATTATATTGCAGTCATGCGCTCTAATATTGAATTTTCAGAATTAAATGGTCTTACAGATTTGGCACAAAAGATGGTTGAGAAAAAACAAGATAAAGTTTTCTCATTAGTTTACTTGCTCTTGACATTGGCATTATTACTACCTGTTGCAACTGCTACCGTTGAAAGAGTATTTTCTGCTATGAATATTGTGAAGACTGAATTACGTAATCGAATGAGAGATCAATGGTTAAATGATAGCTTGCTTGCGTATGTGGAGAAAGATATTTTTGACAAAATTGATAAAGAAGTTATCATGAAACGATTTCAAGATATGAAACCTCGTCGAGGAAGATTATAATTTTATGTAATTTATTATTATTATTTTATTTATTTTAATGATTTTATTATGATTTTTAAGCATATGACTATTTGTTTGTCTAAATATAATGTATGTTTTATTTTATTTAAACTATATAACGTTATTGAATATTGTTTTACATAAAAATATTACACATTTAGTATATTCTTAATTTTTGATATTTTTATTATTTTATTTATGTGCCCCCCCTGAATAAATTTTCTGGGTCCGCCACTGTCTTCCAGTATCTAATTAACAAAATAAGTTAAACATCAATTATTTCATCCACTGTTATTTCAATTATTTCAAATCGTCACAATCAGTTGATAAATTTTTTTAATTTTTTGTTTAATTAACCAATTGGTCATGGTTAATGGCAAATTGTGAACATCACTCAGGAACCATGATACAATTGACCAGCGTTAAACGACAATCAATTACACAGGAACTACTTTTGTTTTCCATTTTTCTTAATTTTTTTTCGTTATTAAAAAATTAAAAAAAAAATATCATGGTATATAATTTTTTTTTTTTTGTCAAACTCCATAAAAATTCATTAAATTTATTAAGGTCTTTAGAAATCATTGTATAATCGATCCTTTAACTTGTCGGGGAAAAAAAAAATTGTTCCCTTAGTGGAGAATAACTAATTAACTTCCTATAATCCCCTGGTTTTGCCCTCTTTATACAAGGATATGTGAGAACTCTGTGAAATCTTTTTCAATTTATGATAAAAAAAATTTCGGCACTAAAAAACTTTTCTTCTACTTAAGTGGGGAAAAAAATTATTTGATATTATTTTCGACAAGAGACTACAAAAACTTTTGCAGCATTCTCTTGGCTGAGAAACAACCTGTCCTCATAAAAAATTCTTGAAATGATAAAATTCCACATCATGACAATATATATATATATTATATATATATATGAAATTTTTATAATCAGGATGTCCTAATTTTAAAAAGTATTATTATTCATATTAATCACATATCAATCATTTCTATAATCGTGACACCATTATTGTAATATATTTGTTATTTATATCAAATCTTAATCTCGAAAGTATTCTTACAAATTATATATTGTCAACTTATCTATATTCTCATTAACTAACTCCATATATTACATATATATAAATATGAGCCATATAATCAACAGTATATGCATGTGCTTTCGAGTGTATATAAAATTGTGTTAGGAGTGTGTATATGTGGTGTGTGTATGTGCATGCATGCGTATGACTCTGTTTACGTCGAAACAGTTAGCATATGGCCTAATTCTTATTAGAAGTGCAGGAATATGTTAATAGTCAACTGATTTTTTAATGGTAGGTGGTAAATTGTATCTATATGTTTGGGCTATGAGAGTTGTTAGTGAGTAATGGTGTTGGCCATGAGAACAGCATGGCTAGGATATATATGGATCGGTACATTTTTGCATTTGGTTCGCATCGTGGCAAAATATTATTGTTTGGCTCAATTATTCCAGTTGATGTTGTAGAAAATATTTTCTTGACATAATCAAAATGAATATATTTTTATGTTTCTAATTTTTCTTTTTTCATCTTCTCCAAACACTTTCATGGTTTTAGAGTTAGCTTGTGAAAGGGAGTGCAGCAGGGGAGAGGATTACCGGTTGATCAAGCTCACAATCATAGACTACAATGTAGAAGCTTTGCCTATGCTTTCAGTGTCCCATCTATCGCCTTTCTAAAATTTTATTTTAGTTGCACATGTCATATCTTCTTCTAACTTAATGAGTTTTAATGTGTAATAGACAAATAAAGAACAAGTTGTTGTGGTGGAGTGTACAGGCCATGATGCTGCTCGGTTCCACAATGTTGATCATGCTCATGGGTAAGCCATCTTGGAATGGCATCATCAGTTCTTATGACATGTTATGTTCTCATGTTGCTTATTTTTAATACTGTCACTTATCAATCTTTTTATTTATTTTCTTCTTTTAATCCTTATAAAATTTATTCTAGGTTATTAATATTTTGATATCAGCTTATACAAATTGAAGGTTTCAAAAAAAAAAATGTTTGAATAGAATAAATTTTGAAGGAAATAACAAACGTGAAATTGGTTGAACCACATAAGATCAAGATCATAAAAGACTCTGTATGAATGTATCTGCAGATGATATTTGTATAGGTATAAATCTTCCAATTTAGGTGGTAAGGTTTTTTGTTGATGTATAAGATGTCTCAAGTTCAAATTCTGCTCATACACAAGTGAGAGATGAATTTTTGGTTTATATTTATTGTAATAAATAATTTTAAAAGAAAACCTTTTGATTTTAGTAAAGTATACTGTTGGGACTAAATTTTTAGGCACATCTATCATTTATATCTATTTTTTAAATTAAATGTTGTCTGTTTATATATTCCCACACTAATGATTCTATTGTAGACAGATGGGAGAAAGATGTCGTAGGTATGGTTGAGCAGGAGCATGGGAAGAACAAGATTTTGATTTCTTTTGAATGCGAAACGCTGAAAGCTGAGAAAGCAGCAGAAGACCATGTCAGGCAGTTCATGCCCAAATTAGCTGGGTTGGATGCAGTTGGTATTTATGCAACCTTTTTTTCCCTTTATGTGATAATTGCGATGAGAAAGTTTATGTTTGACTGAGCAACAGTCTGTGCTCATTGTGACCTTCTAAGTCTTTTCACATACATGCACTGCTTATGTGATCATCTACTCAAGCAATTAAAGATGATATTGTTCAGAATTCCAGTCTTTAATTTGCACAAAATTGACTCTTTTATTTCAATACGTTTTGTCTGTATGGTGTAATGTCAGTTTATCATTCATTGAATCCATATGGGAGTAGAAACATAGAACCAATTACTGTACTGGCATCAGCATTGATTTTAGTACTTATTTGAAGACCAAAAACTACTGTATCTTTAATGCCTCGATAATGATTCCAATAAGCAGTCACCATGAGTATGACGGTATCTACCTTTGGAGCACATTTTGCTGAACTGCATTCTGATTTCTTAGAATTGCTATTGTAACATGTTGCATTATTTTCTTTGTAACTCAATTGATCACATCTAAACCCCTGATTAATACAAATAGGATAATATATTCATCATTAGATATTAAATAATAATCACATATCCACTACACAGAACTCCTTGATCAGCTTTTACCCTGGTTTTTATTTCCAATAAGAGTTATTTCTATATTAGCACTGAGTTTGCAGCTTCTGTGAGATGGCACTTTCTGTTTTGAGTTTCTTTTTTCTGTCAATACATACAGCTCCGATTGTTTTTCAATCTCTGACTGGAATTTGGAACCCTGCGGTGAATATAGGAAAGATGCGAATATCAGGATTGGACTTCGAAGCAGAAGAGGAATTATAAGCAGAATGTGTGATCAGAAAACATGCATTTACCCTGACTAGTCGCATGCATTTTGCTGTTTGGCTTGATGGTTCATCGTCGAAAAGACATTTCTTTCGAGAAGATTTGCGAAAACCGCCCTAAGATATAAAGCCCCTTTTATTCTATACCGAAATCACTCTACACTTTGAAAATTTTAATTAAAAAAAAAAAAAAAAAAAAAAAAAACTTTACCTTTGTGTCAAAAATCCTCTATAGGGGAGTTTCGTCTATATAAAAATAAAAAAATGAAGTTCTTGAAAATAAGCGAACCTTAGGAGGTATTTACTAATCTCCCATTCTTTCTGTTAATGACTTTATACAACTCAAAAACAATGTGAAAATATTTTTCCAGATGGAGCAGCAGCTGAGTTGCAATTGTTATGCCCTTTGTAGGATGATGTGAATATGATATATTCAACTTAAATGGATAAATGTCTTATTATTTGTAATGCATTTTTTGAAATATTTTTTAGTTGTCTTGATATTTACTCATTTCAGATTGTCCAAATTATTCAAACATATTCAAATAATCTGTTAAGGCTCATCTGTAATGCTTCAAAAAACCAATCATATGCTCTTTGCCCACATCATTTTACACAGATATTAGAGCACTAGCCAACAGACATTATACTTAATTACCCTGGTTTTTCGTTAAATTATTTCTTTGGCACATTTGGGGATCATCCATATACTATATTCATGTGAAAAACTACGCTCACAATTTCAGCTAACTATGAGAAGCAACAGAATAAAAAAAAGGGAGGTAAATAGAGATCTCGAGTTGCAAGGTTAATGTTGCAGTGGCACAATAGAATGTGGCTATCACTTAACATGATCCGTGAATTGAAATTTGAAATAGATAACAAATGGCTCACTTGTGGGCAAACAAGATAAGATACGGAAATTAAATGGAAAAACAAAAACGGAATGGGAATTGAAAACTTTTGTTTTCTTAAAAATTTGAAACTTTCAAAACTCCTATTAGCTATTAAAGAAATGGTTTTTTTTTTTTTTTTTTTTTTTTTTTTTTTTTTTTTTTTTTTAAATTCTTTCACCCTTGATTTTAGAAAAAGTGGTTTCTAGTAAATCCTTTTAAGAATAGTCTTTAGTCACAGTAAAAAGAAACCAGAAATTCTAGTGGAAGAAATTCTCTTTTCAAGCTAGAATTTTCTAAGTTCTTAGATTCTTTAATAAGTTAGATAGGAGAAAACTCATCAAAATTTTTTAAGAAAATAATTTGTATATTTTTTTAATAACTTGGTAAGACATTCCTCTCTTAAGCAAAATAACAAGATTTATATTTTCATTAACTTGGCTAGAGCCCTAAGTTTTTAAGAAATTAAAAGGAAATCATAAGACTTACTTGAAGTGAGTGCTTTGTTAAGCTTCTATGGATGCATAACAATTGATGAGTGTTGCATGCAAGTGAGTAAGAGCGTCTTTGGCTTGCGAAGACAACTACAAAAGGCAGTGTAAGTGTCTCTCTCTCTCTCTCTCTCTCTCTCTCTCTCTAGGGACGACAAAATGAATATATGATAGAATGGATATGCATAAGTAAGGGTGGCAATATAAGTCATGATACGACGAGTCAACACAAATTCATGAAAAATAAATTAGTATGAGTTGGAGTTAAACAAGTTAATGTCATAATCGTGTCAACCTATTTAACTTATTTATTAAACGAATCGAATTAAGTTTATTTAAACGAATCGCGGGTTGACATGATTAAAATAGGGGTCAAATTGTAATTTAACATGTTAGAAGGGTTAATGCATTTTTATATATACAGACATTCAACAAATCCCTAAACCTAACCCATTGGCCATTTCAAGCTCATTTCAGCAGCCATACCCAGTTACCCACACCATACCACCCATTCCACCAAATCACCCCCTTTCTCCTTCACGGTCATGGTAACGACCTTCTCCCTCACGGTCGCTGTCAAGTCACCACTTTCTTCCTAACGGTCGCTATCTTCTCCCTCATGGTCACTACCTTCGCCTTATTGATCGCCGTCCGATCACCATATTCTCTCTCTCGATCATCGTCCGGTCACTATTGTCTCCCTTATGGTTGCCATCTTCTCCCTTACAATCACCACCTTCTCCCTTTCAATCGTCGTTCGGTCACCACGTTCTCCCTCATGATTGCCATCCGTTCTCCCTTCCTCCCTTATAGTCACCGCTTGTTCTCAACTTCTTAGGGTCGTCGCCCCTTCTCCATAACTACACCACCAGATCCACCATCTCCACCACCAAATCCATTACCTTCATCTCCCAAAATGATCATTCTCTATGTTTTGATTCTTGTTTTCATTTTATTTTTTAATAAAATGAAAGTAGAACAAATGGTTGCATATCCAGCTAAGTATTAAGAATTTACTTACCAAAAACCATATCATCATTTTATTGAGTGTGCTTGATCGATTACTTAGTGATTTAATATGTATAAAAGTTTTATTGAACTTACTTATAAGCATTTGAAACTTTGAGATTTATTTGTTTGGCTATGGTTCCCCTCAAAATTTTAATCCAATATTGGATATGTGTTGTATCTATTGTTCTATGTTCATATTGGATATGTGTTATATCTATTGTTATGTGTTCATGTTTGGTTAAACGAATTCAATGATTAAATGAATTTGTAACATCCTTTACCCCGATTTCCCGTCGGATCGAGATTCAAGGCAAGGAGCGTTACGGTTCCAAACTGAAAATTCATTTACTCGTTTATATGAAAAATTCTTATTAAAAGAAATTGAATCACCACTAAAAGTTTTTATGATATTGAAAAACTTTAATATCATTTATCTCGTTTATAATTTTAGAAAATCCGGCAGAGTCTTCTCTGTTTTTCTGAAAATCCAAAATTTACAAAAACTTTTAAAGAAAATAAAGACACTTCAAAAGGTTTCTTTCACTTTCTCAACTACCATTTCGGACCTCCCGTCCGACTTCAAATTCACTTTACCACACAAACATTTTTCAAAATTATATTATTCTGAACTTGATCAATAAATCAAAGCAGGGCACTAACTTTTTCGGAAAAGTAATTTAGGCCACAAAAATTGATGTAAAATACAAAAATTCATCACATGCATCATAGTGGGTTTTACGGATTACATTTTTATTTATACAAATGTATAAAATTTTCAAAACATATGTGAGTCAATGAATATATATACAAAAAATACGAAACTATTAAACGTGAAAGGATTGTGACTCGTAAGAGACGCGACAACTATCTTCTTGTCCGAATCTATCTACAATGCTTAATCCTAATTTATGCGTAGCAAATCCAACGCGCAAAGTGTTTATATTTAAAGGGGGAAAGGGGTATACACTAAATTTTAAAAATCTATCATTTATTTAAATTACCTTATTGCGAAACAATATTATCCGAAATCCTCAAATTTATATAAAAATCAACTCAAATTACTAATAAATGCACATACAAAATACACACCATTTAATACTAATCGTATCAAATCGATCTATAAAAATTTGTTTCAGATCATGATGAAAGCACAGTACTAAAAATTTTGACCTATCAAATACATAATCATATTCCTATTATTTCCTTAAACAAAATAAAACGATTTTTATTTAAATTATTGTTATTATGATTATTATTATTATTTTACTATCAGTTGCAAACTAACATTTTACAATTGTTTAAACTTTTACCACTAATTTACAAAGAACCCAATTTTTATATTATAGTGCCAAATTTCAAATTTCTCAAGTTTTTATCTAAATTTCACAAATAAATCAATTTACTAATATTAGCACATATAAAATAAATGAGACTCATCGTAAAGCATATCAATCTGATTCTTTATTTATTTAATTATTTACATTTCATAACAAATTTTGATGAAGACAATTTATAAAAATAATTTCGCATATCAAATACATCCTAGTCATTTAACAATTTTCAAACATAATATTAATACATTTTCATTTAATAGATTTCAAACATCACAACACAGTTTTCTCTTATATCTTTACAACGCCCTGCGTAAACTCTGACACGATACCATGGACCGGAATTCGGGTCTCAGATAGAATAAACAACGTTCCAGACATCGGCCACTCGGTGACTACCCGTCGGGTCACCTATCACATATTACAGTCAGTTTCGACTTCAGGACCGGACACCCAGTGCCTCTCACAATCCATTCATCGAAAACTATGTATCGGTATCGGTATCGGTATAACGGCGCAGTACTGCTATATTACCCTATTGGCATGCCAATTACCAGTCCCCACCTACTAATGTTCAGGTTTACGCCGGCCCTTTCTCAAGTTTATTAATCACAAATTTCATATTTTGATGACTTTTGTTTCTATATAAAGATTTTATTCGAAAAGCGATAAATAGAATTTGAGACACGCATTTTCCTATATATATATATATATATATAATCAAATTATCAATATGAACATCGAAAAATTCTATTTTTCATTCAAGGAACGCATTAAATTCTTCCCAAAACGTTCGTGTCTTTCTTCCGATATACGCTCGGTCAAGACACTGAACTTATCTGTTTCTTTCTCGTTTTTATTTAAAATTCATTAAAATCATATTCAAATAATCCCTTTATTCCAATTCATCAAGATAATTTCATATATTTCACAATCAAACAAAATTTCAATTTAAATTCTATTCTAACATCATTCAAAATATATCCAATTTACATAAAATCAAAAACCCAATATAATTACTATATTATTTCAATCAAATTTATAATATTTCAAAAACTTATAAATACGAACTTTTAGAAATAAAATGAGATTTTCAAAGAAAATGTACATAGATATTTTTGGGCTTGAGTTTGAGATATCATCTCAAACGCCTACGTACCCATTCTATCATTGGGATCAAAGCTCTTGTAGTTCAAACAAACTTTTATTACAATTATTATTATCAAAATAATTTCACAATACGCTCGATTTCTATTTTCAGTTAAGCATATATATTTCTCAAACTTTTGATTTTCCATTACATAATGTCATAAAATTATTTATGCTATGATTTCACATAAACATGAAATTAATTCAATTAAAAATAACAATATTACACAAGTTACGGAATAATTAATTTATTTTCAATACATAATATACACTAAAATATACGTAAACATACTAAAAAAAATTTCATTTTAATCATTTTCAAATCTTAAATCATTTATATGCAAAATTGGTATAACTCGATTTCTAAATATAAACATAATTATCAAAATACATATTCTATACTCAAATACTAAATTCTAATACCTAATCATTACATTAATAAACTAATTAAATAATTTTCTTCGCTCAACATTTAAATAAATAAAATCTGAAACATATATAAACTTTTATTTCAATCGTAAAACATAAGTTATAACCCTAACTCAATCAATTAAAAATAAATCTATCCACTTACATAATTCTTTTATTTATTTATTTATTTATTTTTTATGTAAAACAAATTCCTCTTTGATTATCTTATCATCTTGCATCCATTCTAATCATATAAAATTTAGTTTCTAACTTATAGAAAAATAAACTGAAATCTAAATCCTATTAAAATAAACGTATTTATTTTAATAAGAACACCCAAAATATTTTTCATTACCTTTCTTCTTCAAAAATTATTATTATTATTATTTTAAACAGAAATGCAAAATAAAATTTAAGGATTTTGGACATTAAGAAAAATTCAATTAACATGATAAAGACTTTAAAAAAAAATGAAGCTAAAGAAGATGCTTAAAAACGAAACATAAAGCAAATCATTTACTAAATACAATATATCAACACAACTCTGCCATATGTTTCTCAAAATATTATAAGGACATTAAAATCCATTTATCACCACCTGTTACAGTATAACCAAAAAAAACAGAGCACAACTATCATGTAACAAGACTTCATATTTGTATATCATATACTGAAATCAACAAAATTGAGCACAACTATCATGTAACAAGACTTCATATTTCTATTTATTTATTTTTTCCAACAAGTCCCACTGTTAATAACAAGTGTAACTACATATATTTCTATATATTTTTCAAGTAGATCCCACCACTAACACATATATATATATATAAGTATATATGTATAAAAATCACACTTATAAACAAAAATCATCACAAATTCACACACTCATGCCATATATTTCATTAAATCTCTTCAAGCCCGAAATTAAACTTGACAAATAGATGAGTTTTAGAAATCTTTGAGCTTAGAAATAGGTAGATCATATAAAAATTAAGAGATTAAAGCAATTAAATGAAAAATAAAACAAAACAAAATGAAGAAAATGGACAAAGAATACTCACGGCAGCAGAGCAGAAAAGGGAGCCGGCTGAAGCAGAAAAACAGCGACTGAAAAATCTGGAAACCATCGGCTTTTATAATAACCAACTTTTCATAATTACACATTTGCCCCAAAATTGTTGATATTTACAATTTGACCCCAACACTTTTTATTTTATGCATACCCCTACTCACATACTAATATCCCATTTAACACTCTTGACACCCCACACTTCCACTAACTCATTTAAACTTATCCATAACCTTATGTTATCTACAAATACATAATTTATTTTAATAGAAAATAATAATAATAATAATAATTATTATTATTATATAATAAATCATTGATTTAACTCAAAACTTTTTCCTCATAATATAATCTAATTTCACCATCCTAACATTCCCATTTTGCTACTTATTTTTATTTAAACTCAAAAATAATTATTTACGGGGCAAAAACGTTTTCAAAAATATTAAATTTCATCAGTTAATAATCAAAACATTTTACAATTGCACGAACTTCATTAAATTCAAATTTATTTTCATTTAATAAATTACTTATTAAATCAACGAATATAAATCGGACGGAAATAATTATCAGGGCGTTACAGAATTAAACAATTAAACGGGTTAAACGTTATTATGAGTGTCGTTATTGGACATAGGGAGACAATATCAATATATATTCTTTGTATAATCTAATCCATACAATAATCCAATAAGACAAATTCCAGTTGAAGGAAAAAAAAAAAGCATTGCACATGTCTAAAGTTGCTATTTTCAAAAGTTGATTTTCCTTTATCTCAGCTCAAAAGAAAAAAAAAAAAAAGTTGATTCTCCTCATTGAATGCTTTTCTTGACAAAAATTCTTTTAATTAATCTTGTAATTTGTTGACTTGAAGCATGTTAATACCATGTACCAATTTCTTAAATTTTGATGTGGGCAATCTTATGATATAAACAAAGTTGTGCATAGAATGAATCTGCTTGATGTCAATTTATTGCCCTTATTAAAGTCATAAGTATAGAAGAATTTAGGAGAAACATGTTTGATGCTAAAGAAACTAAATTTAGCTTTTTACTGCTATCTTCCCAACTGGCGATTTTTTTGTTGTTAGAAAAAAGAAATCCTTTAAGAATCAAATTAATCATAAATGAAGAATAAAATTAAACTAATCATTCTATAATTTTGAATTTTTTTTTTTTGTTTAGCACTTAAAAACTGATTGTATGTTTTACAGGGTCTAAAAAACTGAACTTATGTTTTCTAACACCTATTTACTATTCAATTTTTTGGAAAACAAAACTGCTATTATTTTAAAATTTTAGAAAACCCCTGTAAATTTTTAATTCTCAACACCAAAAATAGAATGCGGGTCACACTTTGAGTTGCTCCATATTGTGTAGGACCCACTCTTAAGGCACGAATCATGCCCTTACCAGCTTCATAAGGCGTGGATAACACCACCCTAATAAGACGTCCATAATCAGCGCCTTATCCAAAGCACGGGTCAAACATCCCGTACTTTATCTAAGGCAGGGGTATGCTAATATAGGATGTGATTCGCATTCTCTTTTATCCAATTTTCTTTTTTTAAATTTTCGACTATGTTCAATAAAAAAAAAAAAAAAAAAAGACGTTCACACAAACCAACGAAGAAAATGTGCTGATGTGGTCTGTGCACAACAGAAACAAGCGCGGGCCAAAACAAAAAAAAAGTGATTCGTGTGGAATGTGCCCGTGCAAACCCAAAAAAAAAAAAAAAACCACGGATTTGGACCACGCAAACGAAAAAAAATAGACAACATGGAGCGTGTCCGTGCAAAGCCAAAAAAGCAAAAAGAAGTCTGAATCCTTCCATCTATGTTCTATGTTCATCCGTCATCAATTGTATTCAACAACAACATCATCACCCATTCATTCTCCCATAACATCATCAACAACAACAACCTGATACATCCAAAAAAAAAAAATATCAGAAGAGAATCCATTTTATCCTATCATTAACAACAACAACAACCATCAACATCCACAAAAAAGGAAAAAAAAAAAAAAAAGATTAGAATAGAGGATGAAATAAAACAAAAACAAATAAAAAAAAGATAAGAACTATCTGGTTCTGGCAGAACCCAAAACCAGATGGTTCTGGGTAGAAACGAATTCAAAATCGTTTGGTTCTAGATTTCGAAACTCAGAACCAAACAGTTCTAGGTTGTGAACCCAGAACCAAACTGGTTCTAGGTTCGAAACCTAGAACCAGATAATAGATTAAAAAGAAAAAAGAAAAGAAAAGATGAAGGTCTAGTTCGTCGGTAATGGAGGAAGAGACTTTACTATTGCTGGTCAATAGTGACAGAGAAGGAAACAATAAGTAGACAACATGAGAGATGGAAGCATGAGAGAGAGAGAACTAATAAAGAGAAAGAGAACTGGTAGAGAGAGAGAGAGAGGCAATAGAAAATGGAAGAGGGAGAGAAAACCTAAGGGTTATAAGTGTTTTTGTTTTTGTGGGTATTATGGTCTTTTTATTTAGAGAGCTGCTAGAAAAGTTTATTCAAGTTCTTTGGTGCTAGTTAAACATGAGATCAATTATTTTGTGCTATTAGGCGTCCTTGACTTATTTTTGAAAAGTAGATAACTTAATTGGAATTGAGGCTTCAAAGTATTAAATTCTATTGCTGTCACACTTAAGGTAATTTCTAAATAATATTACGTTACATATACTGAATCAAGCTGTTCAATCTTTCACTAAACTTTAAGAATTTGTACTCATCAAGTTATAGAAAAAACACTCAATTAAGAAACATCAAATTCTTCACTAAAACAATTATGTTACTTATACTAGTCCAGTTGTTCAAACTTTTGCCAAACTTTTAAGATTTTGTGCTCATCAAGTCATTATAGAAAAGAACTCAATTTAAAAACATCAAATTCTTCACAAAAACAATTCTTTATACAACTGCATGTGTAAAACCCAAAATCCTTGTTCGTTGGAGAACGAATTATTTTTTCGATGGATCGCGTTTTCGATCGAAAAAATATAATTCTTGAGTTCGGAAATATTCGGAATAATTATTTTTGAATAATAAAATAATTTCGAGTGCGCGAAATCAAGTCTTTAGTGGATCACCCGGACGGACGGACGGACGGACGAAATCGGATTTGAGCTTGGAATCGGAATGAGAGAACGCATGAATTAGCATATTGCATGAATGATACATAATTTTGACACGTGTCATCGTGTTTAAATGGAGGCAAGACATGTGGCATGAAACTTTCATGCATGAAAGCCAAATGTCACCCAATTGTTAAAGCTTTATAAAATAAAATTTTAAAAGATGAAACTTTAACCAATTCTAGCATTCTCGGTCAAAAAGCAAGTGAGACAAATGGATGGTGAGTTAAAGATATAATGACAAGTGTGCATGTAAGAAGAAGCATATATATAATGAGACAAGGAAATGAAAACCAAGCAAATGAATGAAGAGAAATACATGCACTCGGTCAACCAAAATCACCAAGAAAAGAGATAGAGAATGAGAGAGTGAAAGATAGAGAAAGAGAGACCGAGAAAGAGAGTTGAGTGAATGAGTGAGAAGATTGGCCATTTTAAGCATTCGGTCAGCCCCCTTTGTCTTCAAAAACCGAAACTATAAGTTAAGGAGGGAGAGCTCGTGAAATCAAGAAACCACCATCACCCTCTCGGTCAAGGATCGAAGCTGTGAGCTGGTGAAGGAGACTGAGCAGCACTAGTAGCTGCATGTGCTGTCCAAGCAACCAGGTGGAGGATCTGATCTTGCATGCAAGCAAGGACGGACGATCTGCTGCTGCCAGACCGTGAACTGCCGTTGCCAGGAAGTGCTGCTGCTGCCATAAAGTGTTGCTGCCGTGGAGCTACTGTCAGGCCTTGAGAGGAGTTGCTGCCAGGCCTTGAGGAGTTGCTGTCGTGACTTGCTGCTGCTGCCGTGAGCTGCTGTCGAAACTGAAATTCAAGCTATCCGTGACCTACACTCCGAAGTAAGTGGCTGTTGGTTTTTTGTTTGAATGCAGTTTTTGGGATGACAAATAACAGTTTATGTGAAGGTTTTAAGTGTAGTTTTGAGAGAAGGCAATGCTTGCAGCAAGTAATTGGAAAGAGAGGGAGAAGAGCAAGCTGTTTGGAGCTGAAAACAGAAGATAACTTGCTGTTTTGGACGTTTAGAAGCTGTTTCTGAACAGATTCAACCCATTCTACGGGTAAGCGCTATCCCATTAGCTTTGTTGAGATGTTTTGAGTGAATTTTAAAACTTGCATATCAATTTTGGATTGAAGGAAGCTCGGTTAAAGGTGAGGTATAAGGGCAGTACCTTCGCGAGAAGTTTTCGAAGTTTCGAATTGATTTTCAAGTGGTACGTTGAGTTTTTATTAATTTCTTTTTGATGGAAAATAGTTAGGATGAGTTTAGGATGATATTTGATAATGTTATGATTGAGTTTTAGGATTTAGAACCTCGTTAGTGTGGAGGTTCGTTCGGTTGAAATATTAATGCGATTTTGGATGATTTTCAATGTTGGAATTGTGAGAAAAATGTGTTGTAGGGGTTGTTATGTAGAGATTATGGGCTGTTATGTTATGTTTTTACTTTCAAGTTCGTCGTTTTGAAAAATGATACATAATGATGTATTTTAAAGGATTGAATAATTGTTCAATTATCGAGAAAATCGTTTCCGAACGATTCGGATAAGTCCTTCGCGAATGCGAATGTTATTTAGTTGCGAGTTTCGTCGTCGAATATGGAAATGTAATTGATTATTAGCAAGCTATCATTTATGTTATTAAGCTCTTTAAGACGATAAGTGTTGACGTTAGGATAGTTTGAATTATAATAAAGTTAATCGGATAGTTTCGTTGTGCGCAATTATAAGAAATCGTTGAGTTTCGGAGTCAAATCAGAAAATGAATAATCGTTTAGCTTGTTGCCATGATTTTCATTTTTATGTTTTAAAGTGTTTGAATATTCGTTTTCCATGAATTAAGTATAGTCACGAATAATATTAACTATAAGTTTGATTAGAATCGAAGTAATCGCGCAAAACGCTAAAATCAATAATCCACGGTAAATCGTCGAAATCGCGTGAAGTTTTACGTTATTCGTTTAGATTCGAATATCCTTTTTGTGGAATCCATTAGAATGTGATTTCGATGATGTTGCTTTAGACTTGAATAATGTAGTTACGTCATACTTCTATTCGAATGTTAAACTATAGGTATCGATAAGGCGCAAGAAAGCGAAGTTGAGGAAGTATCGCGAGGTAGAAAATCAGGACATTTTCGTGAGTTAGAAATCGGTGAGTGTAAATTATTTTATGAAATGATAAATGCACTATAATTAGTATGTTTTCATGAAAGAATGAAACATTTTTTTATATTAAATGAATTTATATGAATGATATTCGATTATAAATGTTTTTATATATGCATCTAAAGAAATATTGATTGTGTGAATTTATTATTGAAATGCGCTTTTATATTTTGATTTCTAATCGAATAAATATGTTATAGAACCATTATTTTAGCATGTCAATGTATTTCAAAACTGATGGTTACCCAATCCCTATTATATGACTGAAATATGACTGTTATGCGACCGAAGTGCCTTATTGCGCGTATGACATATCTGTGGGGAAAAATCCACTAACTATAGGGGGGATCGAGTCTGTCATATCGCCTTCTACGCGTATATAAGGTACTATTATGACTGATGCCCTATGTGCAGCGAGGTAACATTCCGCGGCATAGTGGTTATGACTGAGATTGACCGTCCCCACCACCGGTGTCCTAGGACCGGACGGTGATCATGATTTCCCTGGGTCCCATTGGATACATATTTTATGACTGAGGATATGATTTATGAATTTATTTATGAATTTATGATTATGTTATGAATGAATTTTTACGATGCATATAATCTTGTTATCTTGTTTTCAAGCAAATATGTATAAAAATGGTTATGTAATAACATGAAATTCATGTTTTGAATAACTTATTACAAAACTTAGAATTCTTTCAAAAGATTTTAGAAAGGATATTAAAGGAAACATATTTAGAAATGCATAACACTCACTGAGCCTTTTTAGCTCATTATTTTCTTGTTTATTTTATGAAAACTCCTCAGGCGTAGATGCGAGTCCTCCAGGCGACAAATCTCCAGCTCAAGAATAGGCCAGCTTATCAGACGTTCGTCACTGTGAAATTAAAGTAAATGTTTTGATGTATAACGGATTTAATGTGATGTAAATGTTTAAGTTTTATAATAATGATTACACTGTCACGCATATGAATGTTTTAAGTTGAAATGATTTTGTTTTGAATATTTGATTTGTGTTTAAACATGGATTTTGAGATGGACCTGAGGTCCCATTTGGAAGTGGAAAAGAATGTATGCATTTAGAGATGTTTATAAATCATTTTACAGGTATTTTAAAAAGTTGGAAATAATCAGAAAAACAACCGTTATGTTGTCGAAATTTTTCCACCCTAAATTTTAAATGATTAAGAAATGAAATTGTTTTACGGTTTTGTTTCACAAAATCCTTTTAAGTCATCTGCATAACGACTGCAAGGATTTTGTGGGGTGCCGGGAGGGCTCCGCTCGGATCTCTACAGGGATAATTCGAGTTGGGTCCTTTCAGTATGTGATCCATGGTGACAAGCATTAACCACACTTTTCTCACAAATATTAGGTTTCACAAAATTTATTTGAAGACTTTTAAACGAGTCGAAGTCGTTTAATCTTCTTTTAGAATAGTACATTTTATTCCAATAGTTTTTGTTTTACTTAAATTCTAAGAAATTTTTTCTCAAAAAAAAAAAAAAATCTAAGAAATTTAATATGATATCCATGTATTATGTATATAATTTTATGACTAGTTAGATCTTTCAAGACTTATAGTAGACTTATAGTAGTTACAAAAGGTTAAGTTTAGAGAATCACTTTGGTAGAAAGAACATAGCACCGACATCATCAATTAATCAATCTATTTTTTTATTGTTAATTTAAAAATAATGAATTTATATAATTAATCCCTCGTATATGTATGAATTTATAATAAAGGAATTGAATTATAGAGGTAATTAACAATAGTTAAGGAAGAAACCATCATTTCTTACTATTTTTTTGTTTTTTTTGAAAAGGCCTTTTTTTACTTACTAGTTACTAGGAAAGGGGAAGATTCAAATATTATTATTATTATTATCTTTAATAATACTTTCTCTAGCTTTCCATCCCTTATCTATTTTACTAAAGTGCTTTTTTATTTTTTATTTTTTATTTTTATTTTCTAGCATTTTTCACTTAATGACACTTAATGAGTCCCATCAAATTTATTCTATTTAATTATTTAAGTGATAAAATTACTTAAATAACTATTAAAATCACTTGATTAAAAATATTAAAATTTTTCACATTTCACTTAAGCTCAGTTAAATTTCAATGTTTTATTTCTTAATGTATAAAATTCAGTTTTCAAATTAAATAAAAAAATAAACATAACATTTAGTTTTCAATCAATACTCAATGTTTAATAAGGTTCAATGTTGTTTAATCTTCAGATAATTAAAAAAAAAAGAAAGAAAAGGCATACAACCATTCTCTCTGACGATTAACAAGTCAGAAATATATGGTGATCACCTCTGTTATCATATCATTAATCATATTAACTAGTATGATAAGTTATGATAACACCCTCAATTAAATTTACTATTGAAAGCAAGATGATTAGTTATAATTGATACCATTTAAAGATACACAAAAATATGTTTGATTACTCTCAAGAATTTTATATATATAATTATTTTCACTTAAACCTAAAGGAAATAATATAAAAGTTCGGGACATTGGAATATTTGAATTAGGGTATGGTTTAGAAACCCAAGAAAGTTGAATTTGCTCCCTTTTAATGCTAGTTATTTTATCAAAGGATATTCAAATGATGCTTTCTACTTTATTAAAAGTAATTATTATATCTCCTTTTTCTTGTACGATCTTGATTCTATAATATTACATAATAACTTTGATTTTAAAATGGTATATTTTGTTGCATACATAAAATTGGTGAATTGCCCTCTCTGTTTAGTAGAAACGGTCAATGTAATCTTTAAAAATATAGTAAAACAGAGCTAGCAACAACAAAGTGGCAGACCAAATTAAAGTAGCTATATATCCAAGGTACAGAGTCAAAGACAGAGCCAAGACTAATTTCAAACAAAATTATATATTATATCTAAAAGCAACCCCATCTGATACACTAACTCAAAATATAAGACACTCACAACTACATAGTATATTAAATTCAAGAATTAATGTATCTTGAGAAAACTGAAGGACCCTTTATTTATTCCAGGAAAGAGGAGCAAATCATGATGATACATACATAGGAGGAAAAGGTACCATTACCTAGGATTTTATTTGTAAGAGATCAAATTACAAACAACATTCACCGAACCAAGAGAACATTCATCAATGAAAGAAAAGAAGTGACGTAAATATTCTTGATTGACAGTATGTAGGACTTAAGCATAACCTTCATCAATCAAAGATGCTCCATAGTCTCTAAGGTGTGCAATAGAAATTTCATGAAAAGGTTTCGAAACCGGTGCCTTACAGGCAAGAAATTCCTGAGTGACATTCAACATTGAAGGTCGAGACTTCGGTTTGGCATGCAAGCATGCAAATGCTACCGATGAAACAAGAACAATATCTTGCATAACCGTTTGATCGACTAGAGGTAAGAGGCGTGGATCCAATATATCAATTAGCATCATATTTTGGTTACTTGATGATGTTAATGATGATAGGATTTCTGCCGGATGTCTTCCCATCAATGTTTCCAATGCCACCACCCCGAAGCTATAGACATCACATTTTTCTGTCACGATCATAGTATATGCTACTTCTACAAACAAAAGAGAGATGATTAGATAAAGCAAAGCAAAGAGAAGCATTAATTTAAATATAAATATGACCAAAAGAAAAAAAAAAATCAAAATGATTTACCAGGAGCAATATATCCATAAGTTCCTGCTAATATAGTTCTATTTGAGGAGTCAGAATATAAAAGTCTAGCTGTTCCAAAGTCAGCAAGACATGGCTCCAATTTTGAGTTTAATAGAACATTGTTGCTTGATATATCACGATGAACAATTGATGGGGTGCAATTATGATGCAAATAAGACAAAGCATGTGCTATACCCTTTATGATATTCACTCTTATAGTCCAATTCAACTCAATTGCTCCATCATCGCTACGTAAAACACAAAACAAGCTTCCCCTCTCTATGTATTCACAAACCAAAAACATGCATCTTTTATGTATACAAAAACCATAAAGCTTTACGATATTTCGATGTAGTATTTTAGATAGTACACAAATCTCATTTTGAAAACTTTTGGTGATTGCTAGCTCTTCACTTTCTGATCGATCTAGCTTCTTCAAGGCAACTACTTTGCCATTAGCTAGTTGTGCTTTGTAAACACTGCCATAACCTCCGGTTCCAATGCAATATTTGATGTCAAAATCCTCTGTTGCCTCAATGATATCCTCGTATGCAATTCTACCATCATAATTCCAAATTGAGAACATATCTCCACTCTTACTTGTTGATTTTAATTGAGAATCTTCATTATTATTGCGTCTGATGAGGTACAGAATTCCAATGATCATGACAACCAAAAAGATGGTTGTGGGAAGAAATATTCTGATCAAGTGAATATCACTTCTTGGCTGTTTCCTTATTTTACTTGTGCAAGGAGGCAAGTCAGTACCCACATCACTACACAAATCTTTGTTACCAATAAATGCGTCCAGTGAAAATCTCTTCAGAAAAGCATATTTGACTTCACCCTCCAAATGATTATATGATAAATTCATGAAAGACAGAAAAGTCATATAATAAAAAGAATCAGGAATTGCACCAGAGAGGTTATTATGGGATATATCTAGGTACGTTAAGGTTAACTGGATACGTTCAACAAGTTGCGAATGTATTGACCCATTGAGAAAGTTATAGCTTAAATCAAGATGATTTAGACTTTGAAGTTTCCCAATCTCCAATGGAATTCCTCCACTTAAACTATTGTTGCTCAATCTCAATTCTTCCAAATGGAAGCAATTTATGATTTCAGACGAAATTGGACCGCTAAGTTTGTTGTTGGAGAGGCCTAGATATCGAAGGTTGAAGAACCCTTTCCCACTGGTCATAAATGGTATTTGGCCGGAAAGTAAGTTCGAGGAAAGATTGAGAGTTCGAAGGTTGCTTAACTGAGTGAGGTCATTTGGAATAGGTCCAATTAGGTTATTATGACTTGCAGAAAGAAAAGTTAGATTTGTTAGGTTCCCAAGTTCCCGAGGCAACGGACCACTGAGTTGGTTTGATTCAAGGATCAGATATTCCAATTTGGTTAGATGACTAAGAGTTGAAGGAAGAGGTCCTGAAAGGTTGTTAGCAACCAAAGACAAGGATGTCAGATTCATTAGATTTCCAACTTCCTGAGGTAGCAGACCACTGAGTTGGTTTGAGTCAAGGTGCAGATATTTCAATTTGGTTAGATGACCAAGAGTTGAAGGAAGAGGTCCTGAAAGGTTGTTAGCAACCAAAGACAAGGATCTCAGATTTGTTAGGTTCCCAAGTTCCCGAGGTAGCAGACCACTGAGTTGGTTTGAGTCAAGGGATAGATTTTGCATCTTTTTCAAATGACAAAGAGTTAAAGGGATAGTTCCCGTAAGGTTGTTAGAACCCAAAAACAGAACTTCCAACTTCTTCATATGACCAAGAGTTGGAGGGATATGTCCCGTTAGCTGGTTAAGATACAAATATAACACAGTCACATTCCTTAAGTTCCCAATTTCTGGAGGAATAGCGCCTGAGACATGATAAAAATAAAAAGTGAACTGTAAGTATTCATGGTTACCTAGCGAATTGGTTGAATAGTAGCTAGAAAATGTGTATAGTGCTCACCTGTAAGATTGTTGCGGCCAAGATCAAGATAGGTGAGTTTGGAAAGACCACCGATCTGTGATGGGATGGATCCTGAGATATTATTGAAATAAATACTGAAATGTTCCAGGTTCGGAAAGCAAGAGAAGTTAAATTGTCTAAGCTCCCCTTCCATTCCCCTATCAACTAAGGATATGAAAGTGATGCTTCCAGCTTGATTGCAAGCAATAGCGGTCCACTTGCAATGGTCCGAATTGTGGTTGGCAGTTCTGTTGCTCCACCAGCCGCTCTTAAGTAGAGCTTCCCTTTCCAATCGAATGGCTGATGATTCAGTGGTTGCTGCAAATATATCAGTAAAAGTAACAACATGGCACATAAAAACAATAGCCCACATGACCCCCACTCCATGAGCAGATGATCTGGACATCATGTTTAACATATATTGGATGATTTATTCTTCTTATAAATAGCAAAGTGTGTTTCCTTATGTCAAGTAAGGTATGCAAGTAGGTTATATAGAGAACTCAGTGCGAGGTTATTTTGGGTAGAGAATTGTTTTTCTTTAACTTTATTTTATGATTTTGAATTGAATGAAAAACATATAGATATAATTTCTATTCGACCATATTTAATTCAGTACTACAAAATTTTGCATTCTATTTCTTTACGTATGTAGTGGATAGTCAATAGCGACATGCATATTTGAAACGTAACTGCATTGATTCTTTCTAGCAGCGAACATTTCCTTCAGCTTTCTTGTGGGTCATATTAGTTGTTTCGTTTTGGAAAACAACAGGAGAAGGAAAGTTTAACCGAAATATATATATAGAGAGAGAGACTTTCTTTTTTAACTGTAGCGATATATTTAAGATTTAAAGATTGAAAAATTACTCAAACTCATAACTTTCAGTATACAAATATGATAGACATATATACTACTTGTATGTATACTACTTGATCAACCTCTACCGATCACACTTGACATTAATTTAGAATAATAAAAAAAATTATTTTTCCAAACTTTGGTCTAATATATGACCCAACAACTCTGTGGAAAACAGAGTTCTTCAATTCCCAGATAAATTCTTGATTTTTGGAAACAATATTCCCAGCATGAGCTTGAATGTCACTCAATTTAAGTTTTGTCCTTTTGTCCATGTGAATACCAACTTCTTCCCATGACCATATTCACTTAGCACCGACCAAATGATTTGACTCTATCATTGTGTTACACCGTAAACCTGTACCGTTATACAGTTGAGTATATATTGCACGTACGTAACCTAAGAAAACAAAATGTCTATATTTAAGATGCAATTATATAAAGAATCAATGCTTGGCAGGTTAATGTTTTGTTGCATTACTTAAATATAAGTTGCTCCATTGATTTCAATAGTTGATTTCTTCTTCAAAACATATTAGAACATCAACATCAAATCTATATTTCGTTCAGTCCTCATTATACATATATATATATATATATATATATGAGTATATGAAATTAGATCAAGAAATTTATAAACATTGTTTTGTCCTCGGTTAATATGAATATATTAACGAGTTTGGCAACCCTCGAGGAGACAAATTTAGTAGAGACAGAGAAAGTATGCATGACTATATATTTTACGATCTCAACAAATACTAACTCACATATCTTCATTTTCTCCGACATTAATGTGGTTGTGCCTTTTTTTATCTGAATCAAATTATTCTAATATATGTTTACTTCCTTTGAATGATCACTGCTTATCAAATGGTTGAATTTAGTAATCATTTCTATTTATAGTTCTCTCATCAAAGCGTAAACTTTTGTGTGGTGAGTCACGGTCTCTTCACATATTAGCCAAGACATGAACATGTTACATGCATGGTGGAAAGTAAAGTCATCCGCAGTGGTGGAACAAGAGACGAGATTGCTAAAATGGAGGGAACCAAATTAATGCTTAAAGGGGTACAACATGTTCTTTATTTTTAAATAGAATTTTATATGTAATTTTTTTTCTCAAATTTTCTGGGGTACCAGGATCTCCTTTGGCATTCAAAGAGCTCTGCCCCTAGTCATTCGTATTCGAATTTCCAGCAAAAAGGACTTATGGTTATTAACAAAGTTGTGCTCATAATAATGAAGTGATTTTATTGAAATTATAATAATAGCTATGACAATTAAATATAAGTATCCCCTAACATATATACACTTTATGAGTGGTACTAGAAATTAAAAACCCAATTCTGAAACACATAGCTAGTTATAATAAAAGATTGAGTCAAGTTGATTTGGTTTTCATCAATCCGTGACAGAAGAAGATTCAATTCAAAAACATTCATATTTCCTTTTCCAAAACCCAAAAAAGAAAAAAGAAACTTATAATGTATCAGTGTAGTCTCATCCTTTTTACATATGTCAACACAATTGCAAGTAAGGTGATAAGCATCAAGACCAATTCTCTCACAACTGGTCCCATGAGTTAAAATTTCTCCTACATTTATATTAGAATCAAAGTCTTGGCCTACTTTTCTAATCATAAATTTTACGTATGTATGTCTTTATAATTAGTCAAACATCAATGGAAATTTGTTGTATTTAAGAAGACTTTTTTAATTGTGTGATGTGAAATAAATTTTGAAATAGTCATGGTAGAATGAAAGTTCCATGCAGTTGTGCCATCCTTAATGACTCTATTAAATTAATAACTCACGCAGGTATGCATGAATCTTTTTTATTTTATTTTATTTTACAACAAATCTATTTTTTCTATAAATAAAAAAAGAATTATAGGGTCGTTGAAATGATTAAGAAAAAATTATATTACAAAAACTGCATATGCTATAGTACGACGACTGTGGTTGTATGTTCTACCATAGAGATTCTTACATTTTAAATGTTATTTTTCTACCACTTATCTAATTGAATACTCATATTAACTCCTAATCAAATATTGTTATTTTCAACATAATTAATGCATTGTTGTATGCAATGTCTTTTTGTCAAAGTGAATCAAATTATTCTTATGCTTATAGATGTTTATTTTCCTTGAAGAATCATTGATTATCAAATAATTGAATTTAATAGTAGCGTTTATACTTACAATTCTTTCATCAAAGTGTAATAAACACTTCAATAGTAAGTCAATGTCTTCTGAAATTAATCCTCGAGACTTAGACATAGCAAAGTGATTGTTACTCTTTATTCCAACAAAAGGACATTACTTTCATAAACTATATATCACCTAGCGTACACTTCACGAGTAATTTTTCCATTATCAAATACATATAACTAGTTATAATATGAGATTGAGTCAAATTGATTCGGTCTTTCTCTAATTATAATGTTTTACTCGTTTTGATCAAGTCTCATGAAGGAAAAGGACCCAATTTGAAAGCATCTATTAATTTATTCATATACGTGTGGTCCAGTCCTCTTTACATATCGATGCAATTGCATGTAATGGTGACATGCATTAACTCCAATTTTCTCACAAACTGATCCCATCAAAGCTCGGCAGACATGAAATTTTCTATGTGTAAATTTCTCTTAAAACTGTATTTGAATAAGCCTTTGGCTCTTCTTTTCTAATGGTAAATATTACATCTATATAACTTTATGATTAGTCAGACTTTAACTGAAATTTTTAAATTTATTAATATTTTCTTCGTAATGTGATGTGCATTTTACTTTAAAAAAGGTCATGGTAGAGTTTATGCAAGCCATCAAGTCTATACAAATAACATATATATGAATGAATCTTTTTTTAAAAAAAATAAATAAAAAATGAATTATATAATGATTGTTAAAATGATTAAGAAATAACATTTATATAACAAAAATTGGAGGTTCTGTAGTAGGACTCTGATTGTATGTCGAAAGAGTTCTTGTATATCTTTTAATGTACTTTGCTTTAACCACTTATCTAATTGAATATTCATTAATTATAAAACTCAAGGCTACAAAATTTGCGAATCTGGCCAGTATACTATCCAGATTCATTCAACATCAAACATAACTCCTGTCCAGCAAGTCTCTTAATAATTAAATAGGTTTATTGAAAAAATACCAGATAAAAACCTGAGATAATTTCAAAAGATTTTTCAAGAAGTTTATCTCAAAAAGAAGTTTTTTATAAAATAGAAACTCTATTTAGTAAAATGATAAATACTAGAATAGCACTAGATTTTCTCACATGATAAATCTCATAATAACTTGGAGAAAATACAGAACAAGATAAACATAGATAAAAAACAACCAGAATAATTCAGGAAAAATAAATGATAAAACGTCCAGAGTTGTTGTAAGAGAAATAATTTTCTGTTGCAACAAATTTCACAAGTTATAACAATGGGCAACCCGAGAGAACATTAAACCTGATACTCAAAACATGAGTTCGCTCAATTGTTGCTATATGATGCCAATACATAAGCATAGCACTTTTCATCATAATTGATGAACACAAGTCATTGAATTTTAGTGGAAGACCAATTCATTTTGACTCATCATAAATCTGGTGACAAACGGCAATATTGTGTGCATTGCAGTATTGAATGATTATTTTGAATAAGTTAGATGATATATATATATGTATATATATATGTATGTATATATGTGTGTGTGAATAAACCAGAATGATAGCAACTAAACAAAACAATAACACATAGATTTACATAGAAAAACCTCAAATCAAGGTAAGAAATCACTGGCAGATAAGGAGATATTATATCAAAACTGTTGAGTACAAAATGGAGAACCCAAAACAAAATACAAAAGAAGTGAACACAAAAGCAACACAAAAGACGGAGAATTGAAGGTTGTATTCCACACAAAATTGTGTTGTGAGGTTCAGCTACTAAATTGCCTTAAAATGATCTTCTAGCAGAATGGTACATTTCCCTAAAGAATTGCAGCAATTAATAGACCTTGAGAGATTTTTGTTGAAAATATAAACTTGTTTTGACCAAGCCCATTTCCAAGCCCATTACCAAGCCCAAGTCTATCAAGAAGAACCTTCTAAGGTTAGGTGTAAGGTTAGGTGTAAGGTTAGGTGAGTCAATTTAAAAGTATTTGTTTGGTTGGTGAAATTGTGTGGTTAGGATTTATTTGTATTTGTTAATTTGAATGGTTTAGATTAATTTTCTAGTACTATATATAGTCCCTCTTGCATGAGGTTTTATCAACACAAAGAAGAAGAAAACATAAGAGAAGCAAAGCTTCTAGTGAGTGTGTGAGAAACAAAGCAAAGCTTTGTATTGTGAGTTATTTGAGTGTTGTAAACGTTTTATTTTTGTTTTAATGAGAATTTCGATCCAACAAAGTGGTATCAGAGCAAGGCTAAGTGTCTTGTAATATACCAAATCGAAGCTCTCGACAAGAGGAGCACAACGCCGCAAAAATCATCCCAATCGGAGGTTCCACGGGCCCATACGCGCCGCCGGAAAATCGCTGCAGAAAACTGAGTCAACTCAAACGAGTTGAACCAGGTTAACAGACCGAGCCGAGCCGAGCCGAGCCGCTGCGGACAAAGCCAAACAGATCCGTTGACTTTGACCGTTGACCGAGTTGACCGTTGACCAAGTTGACCGTTGACCAAAAGTTGACTTTTTGGTTCAAGTTCCGGTTGAAGTTTCTCGACGTTCTGAATCTATTTGTGCAATCAGAATTTCGAAATTCTAAACATATTAAAAGGTATGGCTAATGGTATGGTATCCTTTCAAGTTCCAACACTCAAGAATGACAACTATGATAATTGGAGTATCAAAATGAAAGCACTTCTTGGAGCACACGATGTCTGGGAGGTCGTAGAAAAAGGCTACACCGAATCAGAAGATGAGTCGACACTATCCCAACATTTCCAATCCTCCTAAGTTGAAATGCCCAAATCGAAGATGCCATAACCATGATGCATCTTTATAACAAGCTTTCAAACACTTTGCAACATCATTTTAAATGTTCAACGAAAACATTCTATTCTTTGACATTTTCACCTTAGCAATTAAATTTCCTATGTCATCTCTTATAAAAAGACTACAATCTTTCATGTGAATATCATAGCCTTTTTCTAAAAGTTGACCTAAACTCAAGATATTGCTTGTCATGTTGGGCACATAATAAACATTTGAAATCAATTGGTGACTACCATCTTTAGCACGAATAAGAATGTTACCTTTTCCTTTCACTGGAATTTTAGAACTATCTCCAAATGAGACATTTCCAGTCACAGATTCGTTGAGCTCTATGAACATGTTTTTCCTTCCACACATGTGGTTGCTCGCACCAGTGTCGAGATACCAAGTATTCTCTTGGTCACCATCATTGCCTCTATGTGCTAATAACAGAATTTCTCTCTCTTCTGCTCTTGCTTCCACAAAATTAGTCTTTTCTTCAACCTTGTTATTTGGAGTTCTACATTCTGAAGCATAATGTCCAAACTTCTGACAATTATAACACTGAACTTGAGATTTTTCGTACCTCGTGTTCGAATTGGCTCTCCCACGACCTCTTGTTGAATTTTCTCCTCTCTCATAGCTATTGTTGGAATTGTTGTTGTTATAATTCCAACCTCGTCCACGACCACGACCTGTACCTCGTCCTTGGCTTCTTCCTCTGCCTCGACCACGTTGGTATCTCTCGTGGCTTTGGATTTCGTCCTTCTCTTTGAGTTGGGACTTGAGGAGTTGTTCATTGATACCTTGCTTCCTTTTATGCTTTTCTTCGTAAGCTTGCAACGATCCTTGAAGTTGCTCAATTGTCATGGTTGTCAAATCTTTAGTCTCTTCTATCGTCACAACGATATATTCAAATTTGAAATCCAACGAGCGGAGTATCTTCTCCATTATTCTGGTATCTTCCAGTGTCTCACCGTTTCTTTTTAATTGATTAGAAACGGTTAACACTCTTGTGAAGTAGTCAGAAATAGATTCAGATGCTTTCATAGGTAATGATTCAAACTCACCTCTTAAAATCTGAAGACGAACTTTCTTCACTTGTTCAGATCCTTTGCAAGAGGTTTGTAGCTTATTCCACGCTTCTTTAGCGGACTTTGCACTTGAAATTTTCTCAAAGCCATCATCATCTAATGCTTGATAGATGAGATAGAAAGCCTTTTTGTCTCTCTTCCTTGAGTCTTTTAAACTATCCTTTTGAGTTTGGGATAGTGTCGACTCATCTTCTGATTCGGTGTAGCCTTTTTCTACGACCTCCCAGACATCGTGTGCTCCAAGAAGTGCTTTCATTTTGATACTCCAATTATCATCGTTGTCGTTCTTGAGTGTTGGAACTTGAAAGGATAACATACCATTAGCCATACCTTTTAGTATGTTTAGAATTTCGAAATTCTGATTGCACGGATGGATTCAGAACGTCGAGAAACTTCAATCGGAACTTGAGCCAAAAAATCAACTTTTGATCAACGGTCAACTCGGTCAACGATCAAAGTCAACGGGACCTGTTTGGCTTTTGTCAGCAGCGGCTCGGCTCGGCTCGAGTTCGGCTTGGCTCCC
Organism: Dimocarpus longan; assembly: GCA_022984855.1. NCBI lineage: Eukaryota > Viridiplantae > Streptophyta > Magnoliopsida > Sapindales > Sapindaceae > Dimocarpus > Dimocarpus longan. The sequence continues at coordinate 6,724,396 of CM041026.1, forward strand.
CTCGGATTCAGTTTGGCTCGGCTCGGCTCGGTCTGGCTCGGCTCGGCTCGGTCTGTTAACCCGATTCAACTCGTTTGAGTTGACTCAGTTTTCTGCAGCAATTTTCCGGCGGCGCGTGCGGGCGCGTGGGACCTCCGATTGGGATGATTTTTGCGGCGTTGTGCTCCTCTCGTCGAGAGCTTCGATTTGGTATATTATAAGACACTTACCCTTACTCTGATACCACTTTGTTGGATCGAAATTCTCACTAAAACAAAAATAAAACTTTTACAACACTCAAAACACCTCACAATACAAAGCTTTGCTTTGTTTCTCACACACTCACTAGAAGCTTTGCTTCTCTTATGTTTTTCTTCTTCTTTGTGATGATAAAACCTCATGCAAGAGGGGCTATATATAGTGCTAGAAAATTAATCTAAACCATTCAAATTAACAAATACAAATAAATCATAACCACACAATTTCACCAACCAAACAATTATTTTCAAATTGCATTATTGACTCACCTAACCTTTCACCTAACCTTACACCTAACCTTAGAAGGTTCTTCTTGATGGACTTGGGTTTGGTAATGGGCTTCAAAACAAGTTTATATTTTCAACACAATGGAGGCTTGAAATGTGGTGGTTAAATCAGAGAAGCCTATACTGTTATTTGAAAGAGATCTAAGAAAAATTTTACAAATTATAGTTGTAAAATATATTTTATAAAGTTGCAAAGAATGATTTATACAGATATTGATATCAACTTTGAATTTAATTTTATTGTTCAAATATGAATGTGTACAAATTAATGAGAATTATTTATTATTACCAATAAAATATTATGTTTTATGTAGAAATATTTTTTTAGATATCTACCACAGATTTGTACAAATTATTATATATCATGAGAAGAGCCACATTATGATGATCAGTTGCATTTGTATATATTATTTTAATTAAACGGATTTCTTATATGAGTTTCAAGAATAGTTTTATAGATAAAATATCTTTTTCAAATATTTTGTGAATATTTTATATATTTAGTGCATGGGTCCAATGAGCCACATGATGATTAACAATTGCATTTATGTATATTATTTTAATTAGCCGGATTTCTTATATGAGTTTTAAGAATAGTTTTATAGATAAAATATCTTTTCCAAATATTTTGTTAATATTTTATATATTTAGTGCATGGGTCCAATGAACCACATGATGATGAACAATTGCATTTGTGTATATTATTTTAATTAACCCAATTTCTTATATGAGTTTTAAGAATAGTTTTATAGATAAAATATCTTTTCCAAATATTTTATATATTTTATACATGAGTCCAAAATGAGAAACGTAAAGATTTTCGATTTGTTTAGATTAAATTTATAAGGTAACCATAAGATTTATAAGGATTTTTCCTAAAAGGTTTTCAAAAAATCCAGATTCCAGTTAGATTTATTACAATTCTCACGAGAATCTTCTAGACTCAAAAGAGAAGTCGGGATGGACCCCGTCGAAAACTTTCCTTATAATATTTGACTAATCGTAAAGTTATATATACAGATATAAAATTTATCATAGAAAAAAATGCCAAAAGACTTTGACTTTATAATACAATTTTCAGGCAAATCCAAATTTAAAAAAAAAAAAAAAAATGTGTCTAGTAAGTTTTCATGGGACTATTTTGTGAGACAATTGTTGTAACGCCCCTTACCTCGATTTCGTGTCGGATCGAGATTTAAGGCGAAGGGCGTTATGATTCTGAACCGAAAATTCATTTATTTCAAAATTTCTTACTAAAAGAAATGGAATCACCACTAAAAGTTTTATTTTAAATTTTTACGATATTGAAAATTTTATATCATTTTCTTATTTATAATTTTAGAAAATCCGGCAGAGCTCCCTCTATTTTTTTTTTAACCCAAAATTTAAAAACCTATAAAGAAATCATTAACACTTCTAAAATCACATTCATTTTCTCAACTTCCATTTCGAACCTCTTGTCTAACTTTAAAATCACTTCACCACACAAACATTTATAATAAAACTTATTAATTGAAAAACAATTATTATTTTTAACAGTTATTCTTAAGTTTATATCAACATTCACTAATTACTCAATTTATTAACAATTATACAGACAAAATACTTAACATCATTTATTCCTATTTGTAACCGTACGATTGTCACCATATTTTGAAATTCAAGTAGTAAATTAAAATTTCACAATTTTTCAAATTGTTACAAAATAATTCAAGAATTCAAATTACAATTTGTTGCACATATAAAATATAACAATTTTCATTCTCAATCTTGTTGATGCTATTTCGTTTATCTTTTTCTCAGTGCTGTTTGTAAACTCTGATACGATACCATGGACCGGAATTCGGGTCTCAGACAGAATAAACAACGTTTCCGACATGGGCCACTAGGTAAACATTGGTTGGGTCGCATATCACATATCACAATCGGTTTCGACTTTAGGACCGGACACCCGGTGCCTCCATAATCCATCCGTCGAACCCTGTATATCGGTATCGGTGTAACGGCGCAGTACTGCTATATTACCCTATTGGCATACCAACTACCAGTCCCCACCAACCAATGTTCAGATTTACACGGGTCCTTTCTCAATTTTATTAATCACAAATTTCATATTTTGATGACTTTTATTTTTATATAAAGATTTCATTCGGAAAGCGATAAATACAATTTGAGACACACATTTTCATATATATATATATATATATAATCAAATTATCAATATGAACATCGCAAAACTCTATTTTTCATTCAAGGAACTCATTAAATCATTTCCAAAACGTCCGTGTCTTTCTTCCGATATACGCTCGGTCAAGACACTGAACTTAACCGTTTCTTTCTCGTTTTTGTTTGAAATTTATTAAAATCATATTCAAACAATCCTTTATTCCAATTCATCGAGATAATTTCATATATTTCAAAATCAAACAAAATTTCAATTTAAATTCTATTCTAACATCATTCAAAACATATCCAATTTACATAAAATCAAAAATCCAATATAATTACTATACATCGACATTTTTGGGCTTGAGTTTGAGATATCATCTCAAACGCCTACGTACCCATTCCATCATTAGGATCAAAGCCTCCGTAGTTCAAACAAACTTTTATTATAATTTATCAAAATAATTGACAATACACCCAATTTCTATTTTCAACAACTGTATATTTTCCAAACTTTTTATTTTTCATTACATAATGTCACAAAATTATTTATGCTATGATTTCACATAAACATGAAATTAAATCAATTAAAAATAACAATATTACACAAGTTACGAAATAATTAATTTATTTTCGATACATAATAAATACTGAAATATACGTAAACGTACTAAAAATCTCGTTTTAATCATTTTCAACTATTAAATCCTTTTATATGCAGAATTTGTATAACTCGATTTCTAAATATAAACATAATTATCAAAATACATATTCTATACTCAAATCATAAATTATAATACATAATCAATAAATTAAGAAACTAATTAAATAATTTTCTTCGAATAACACTTAAATAAATAAAATCCGTAACATATATAAACTTTTATTTCAATCGTAAAACATAATTTATAACCTATAAAATCAACTAACTTAACAATTTATTTACTTGAAATAAATAATAAAGTCTAAAATATAAATAAATATAACTCAATCAATTTAATCAAAAATAAAGTTATCCACTCACATAACTCTTTTACTTATTTATGGATGTAAAACGAGTTTCCTTTTGATTTTCTTATCATCCTGGATCCATTCTACTATCATATAAAACTCAATTTATAACTTATAGCAAATAAACTAATTATCTTGAAATCTCAATCTTATTAAAATAAACATACTTACATGAATAAATCGAGTACCCAAAATATTTTCTTTACTTTTCTTCTCCTCTACTCGTCCCTCTCTTCTCTAATTTTTTTTTTTCTTATGGTTTCGTTTTTTTTTTTGCTTCCTCTGTTTTTCTTCCTTCTGTGTCGATAGTATACATATATATATTACTGCTCCCCTCTCTCTCTCTTATCTCCACCGCCTCATTTGTTTAATTTATATTTTTTTTTTATTTGTCATCATTCGGCTGTCAATATAAATATATATATTTTATTTTTATTTATTTATTTTTTCAAATGGGTCCCGTCATGATAATTATATATTATTATTAAAAAAATCCCAACCCACTAATTTTGATTTTATTGGCAATATAGCTAAAATCAATTTACACCCTATGACATTTTTCCTTTTAATCCAATTTTCTTGATTTCTTTTAAAAACCACCCTCCAATTGGATATTTATCTACAAACTTCTATATTCATAAAACTAAAATCGGACAAAATTAATGATAATAAATTAGATTTCAACTAATTTCTTGGATCCAGTTAGATTGAAGTCTTACAATTCAATCTAGATTGAAGCTGAGCCAGTTAAGGACCTGCTCAGCTTGAGTAGGTATTTTTCTGCCTTCAGGGAGAATTTAAGTTGGTTGAATGTAAGGTTTGGAAAACAGATGGGAAGAACGGTCTTCTTGAGGTTCCAAAGGAGGGAACTCAAGATCATATGAGGAAGCCATAAAACAGGGTAAAGGTTTAGGCAGAATTCCAGGAGAAATGATGGGCTCTGGTGTATATGTAATTATATAAAGAAGTAATCTATGATAAGCGATTGATAGTGTGCATGCATTTTTCTTCCTTCTTCACCATTGATCTGCTTCTCAAGGAAAACTAATTTGGTCTCAAAATAATCTCAAGTAACATACCCTCAGAGGTTCTTAAAACCGACCTTTTTTATTATAGTAGATTGAATTTAAGGGCTTGTTCGGTACTGTTTTTTTATTTCTGTTTTCTATTTTTTTGTTTCCATTTGAAAATAATAAGTTGATTTCATATTTTTCGGATTAAAAAATGCATGTGGTGGCAAATATGTAAAACAATATTTCCAAAATGGAAACATAATCGGTCTAGTAAAAATAAATTGAAATAAAAAAGTTGTAGCCAAATTATATTTATTAATTAAATTAAATGATTTCAAAACACAATATTTAAATAAAACTAATTAAAGTGAAAAAGTCATAAACTATGGCAGACAGCACATCATCATATAATTACACTTAATTATTCTATACAATTATTCATCTTATATTCGTATTGATATTCGTCACCAAGCAAACCATCTGCTTCCAAAAAAAAAACCCAAAGTTGCAAATCCTCTTTGACAACAGTGGCTCTTAGACTAAGATGACCTAAAATGAATCCAGAAACAAATCCAACAAATTTCACAAATTCTATCTATTTAAAACTGAGCAGCCACTTGTTAGTAAAATTTTTAGTATAATCATGTTTCAGTGTGCATTAATGCACGAGATATTATTTTAGGTGAAAAAGTGAGGTATGCCACTATCAGTGTGTTGTATAATAAGATTTAACGATATAGGAATGATATAATTATTAATTGGTAAACAAAGAATTCGGTTTTAAATTTCAATTATTAATTTGTAAAATATTCTTTCTTAAAATCATTAAATTGAAATTAATTGCTTGTCATAACAAATCATGTAACCTACGCTACGTAAACTTTTTCTATAATTAATTTAATTTATATTGTTACAAATTAAATTTAATTTGTATTATTGTATAATTACTCATGCGCCATTTGGTAACATAGATATCATTAGTAATAATTTGTTTTATTTATTATATGTCATATAAATTAAATTGTTATATAAAAAATTAAGGTATATATTAGGATACCTGCTAATATAGAATCAATGGATTAATGTTATAAAATTGAAGTAAAACTCAATATAAGATCAAACTGAATTAATTTTGGCCCTAGCTATTTAACTCTTTCTCCATTTGATGACAACAGATTCTTCAATTATTAGGTCCATCAAACGTGGTTGAAGTAGAACGTTTTAAGTGCGAATGACTATGTTTACACCCCACTAAAATTGTATGTACACTCCTTTTGTACACGCACCCCTTTTGTTAGCAAACAAGAAGACGCACGTAAAAAGCTAGTATCCCATGATAGACACATTTGCAAATTGCAATGAAAAATATTCTGGTAAATTAATGTTTCCTAATAGGACTCTGTCTCTTATTGTTTCTGACGTTATCAGTGACCTTAAAAAAACCCCTAAATGCTCGCTCTTAGATCTTCTGCAAACCGAAGGGATCGGATACTGCATCTCTGGTTCTTTTTGACTCCGGATAAAGATTGACGTATGTGGAGTCTGACCAACTAGTTGAGTCCTAAAAGTGTTTATACATTGTAAATACTTATGTGCTCTGTATCTTTGAAGGTATTTAACACAAAAGTCACCTTTAGATTCAGCTGGTGGTGGTCTTTCTTCAACAAATATTACTGATTTTTCGTATAGGATTATTACAATGTAATGGTAAGCCGGTAGACAGTGTATGATTCTATCATACCTGGCTGTCCATTCACAAGGAATAGAATCTATGTCTAAACAGAACCCATGCTTTCCTCCATACATTCGAATACTCCTTTGGCGTTTGTCTGGAAGGAACGAAATGTTCAAGATGTTTGAAGCGCATAGGCCATCAATTATTCCATAATCTAAAAGTTCACCTGTACGAATTTCATCAGCAATATCCGGGATTTGAAGGGATTTTTATGGTCTTTTCTTCTACTATAGGTCAAGTGTTTTTTTTTTTTTTAATGTCAGAAAAACATTCTAAGAGTGCTTTATTTAATCTTAGAGCTTGTTCCTGCATAAGAAAAATGTTGATCGTCTGTGGTTCTATTTGTTTCTTATCGTCTTCTACCATCATAATCTCTTTTCCTTTTTCTTCTCGCTTTAATGAACTAAGCTTCTGTTATAATTCTTGAGCTAGATTTTGAAAAAAATTTTATTCTAAATTAAGCTTTTCGATCACTTCTTTTTGTTTTTCCAGTTGTTCCGTAAGTTGATATCTAGCTTCATTGCTTCCATAAGGCTTAAAAGCTGATCTTTGTTGTAAAAATTTTCTTGGTAATTAAGCACCGGTTGACCACCACTTTGGTTGACTAAATATAGTTTTAATGTTTTATCAGCTTCCACAAAGTTGTAATAACCTTTAAAACAAGGGTTTGAAAATTTTTCTATTTGAACTAAAACTTGAGACCAAGTAGGATAAATTAATCCAAACTTGTTTCGTTTTAAAAACTACATAATAAGAAAACCTATTAGTGTTTGCAAAATAATAGCTTAAAGCATTTAAAATGCCAAGAAACCCTTTATCATTTCTTTAGTAGCATATATTATTTAAAATAACTTGATGTTCTTCAGTAAATTTACCCTTGAGATTATTTCGGACCAAAAGGAGTTCCTAGGAATTTTTTAAACCTATAAGGTTCAATGGCTAATCTTGGCTTTTGTAAATTTATGCTTACTTTGCCAGGGGCTGAGCTTGAAGATGCCATTCCTGCAAAATGGTTTAAGAATAAATAAGTCTAGATAAAATATCAGCTAAATCATTATTGTCCCGCTAATATGTTCAAAATTGGTTTTAATTATATCCTCTACCAATTAATATTCCTAAAAAATATAACTATTTTTACTGATAGAATTTTTCTTGTGGAGTTTTTTATAGAATTCTACTATATTATAACAGTCAATTTTTATTTTAAAGAATTGTTTTGCATATATAAATGGAAGGAATTTAAAGAATTTATTATTCCTAAGATTTCTAATTCTACGCTAGACTTCCTGCTTTCTGATTTTGTAAGTTTTTCACTTGTATACATAGCTGTTTCTTCTTCTTTAAAGAACTATCTTTGGTAGGTTTTTGAATTAAAATTTCTGCCTATCCATTATTACTAGCATCAGTTTGAATGAATTTATAGTAATATTTATCTATGGGTAGATATATGGGATTTAAATTCTCTACAATATCCTTTATTTTCTTTACTAATTTTTTATCTTCTGAATTAAAGTAGTTTTGACCATTTTTACGTAACTTGTTATATAAAGGTCTTACTAGAGTACATTAATTGGGAATAAATTTTCAACTGTAGCTTTTGTCCTAAAAACTTTGTAATTCTTTTGCCTCTTCTATTTTATCAGGGAAATCTAGTATCTTTGTTACCATAAGTTTTTTTAATTCTATTTTATCTTTGTCCATTACTAATCCTAAAAATTCAGTTTTTTTTTTTTAAATAACTCAATCTTCTATTTTGAAATTACTATATTGTTATTTTTAAAAACAACTAATACTCTATGTGTGTGATAAGTGTGGTTAAATTTATTATTGCTGAAGACTAATTTTTCTTTTTTTTAATAAGATTGTTGGTCAAAGTGTACTTATTATTAAAAATAAACAAAATATTACAAAAAGGAACAAGGAAAAGAACCCATATAAATAAAAACAAGAACCAACTAAAGCCTCCCAAAGCCAAAGCTAACAAAACTGATATTTGCTCTTGCAAGAAAGTCATCTGAAAGGAGAGGACACAAAAAACCAAGAGCCGTCTACCATTAGGTTGAATGAACAATTGAAGGGGATCGAGAGGCTAACGCATTTGCCACAAAATTTTCCTCGCGATAAATGTCAGTCACCTTGAAATCCACACCTTATAGATAGTCAAGACATTACTCCCAAACTGGTCGCCAGCACCAGGGAACTTTAGAAAAGCGAGCAAGAAGAAGAGAGATCACATAAGTAGAATCACTTTCCAGCCACAGCTTATTCCAACTAAACTTTCAAGCGTACTGAATGACATAAATAGTAGCTGTTAACTCTACCTCAAAGGCAAAACGTATTTCTAACAGAATAGCAAAAACACTCTTGAAAGACCCATAGAAGGTTCAAAAAATTCTTGCACAACTGGCTACACCAGGATACCCAAAAGCAGAATCGTCAATATTAACCTTAATCTATCCTAGAGGGGGAGTAGATCAAATTACCTCTATAATACGGGGAGTTTTAAGGGGTCTGGTAGAAACATGAAGCTTACACAAAGCTAGAAGGTCATTCACTAAGTTTTACATAACCCTTGAACTAAGAGAATCTACCTCATGAATAGAACACTACACAAAAGAATGTGTCATATGAAAAGGACATTGCCCTTGAAGGTGGTAGAATTTCGATTGACCCATATAGCTCAAAAAACTACACTGATGCCAGCCTTTCCAAGGTGCTGAAGTTGCGAATAAAAAGTAGTAAACATAGCAGCTTGCCAAAAATTTCTAACCATCCCAGATAGAGAAATGGCATGATCAAAGGTAGAAAAAAAAGGAATGCTAGAGGTTAACTGCAAAAGGACAATTGCAAAATAGGTGCTCCAAGCTCTCCTTTACAGCCCAGCACAAATGATAACAAGATAGCAAAATAAAAACACGACATTGAAAAGTCAAATCAGTGGACAACCTATTTTGCATGATTCACCAAACTAGTATAGATCTTGAAAAAGGAATGAAAGCCACCCAAATATATCTAACCCAATAAAGTTAATGGGTAAGTTTCATTCACTCAAATGTTGATTTTACATATGTTGTTGTTTTATAATTGTTCTCAGTACGGTTTTAATTATTTATTGGAATTGAAATGTGAAAATGGCAGAGCAAGTGAGGGAAGGAGTAGCATCAATAGCAGTGCTGGCATGTGGCTCCATCTCTGGCCATTTCATTCAACTTCCTCATTCTCTCTGTTATGGCCTTCAGGGCGCTGGTACGTGTAACTCTCTCTGTCTCTCTTTTTGTAAACATGTGTGATTTTTGTCTCCTATAAGGCTTATGTGTTTTGTTGGCACTGTATGCACTTCCATACATTAATCTCATGTCAAATTGAATTACTATGCTTACCACTAAAACATTTTCTTGACATGTGTTTGTGCAATTGAGACACATAATAAATTATAAAGAAGAAAGAACAATACAAAAAAAAAATTATAGTAGTTCGGCAGTGTCCCTATATCCACTCTCGTACAGCTGAAAGAAAATTTCATTAAACTTTTAATAGTGTTATAATAATTGTTTATATCATACCCTAATCCCGAAAGTATCTTTACAAATTAGATACCATCAACTTATTTATATCCTCAACTTATCTATATCTTCATCAACTAGCTCCACATGTTAGATATACATAAATATGAGCCATATAATCAACAATATGTGCATGTGCTTTCGAGTGTTTATGAGACTGTGTCAGGAGTGTGTGATACGTGTGTCTGTGTTAACGTCGAAGCAATTAGCATATGGCTTAGTTCTTATTAAAAGTGCAGGAAAATGATAACAGTCAACTAATTTTTTGTTAATTATATCCATATGTTTAGGCTATGAGAGTTGTTAGTGAGTCGTAGTGTTGTCTATAACAACCGCATGGCTAGGGTACATTTCTGCATCTTGGTTGGCATCGTGGCTAAATATTATTGGTTGGCTCAATTATTCCAGTTTGAATTACAACTGTACAAAATATTTTCTTGACATGATCAAGATGAATATATTTTTATGTTTCTAATTTTTTTTGCACATCTTCTCCAAACACTTTCATGGTTTTAGAGTTAGCTTGTGAAAGGGAGTGCAGCAGGGGAGAGGATTACCGGTTGATCAAGCTCACAATCATAGACTACAATGTAGAAGTGTTGCCTATGCTTTCGGTTTCCAATCTATCTCCTTTCTAAAGTTTTATTTTTGTTGTACACGTCATGTCTTTCTTCTAACTTAGTGAGTTTTAATGTGTAATAGAAAAATAAAGAACAAGTTGTTGTGGTGGAGTGTAGAGACCATGATGCTGCTTGGTTCCCCAATGTTGATCACGTTCATGGGTAAGCCATCTTGGAATGGCATCATCAGTTCTTATGACATGTTATGTTCTCATGTTGCTTATTTTTGACACTGTCACTCATCAATCATTATATTTATCTTCTTCTTTTAATCCTTGTGAAATTTGTTCTAGGTTATTAATCTTTTGATATTAGCTTGTACAAATTGAATGTCTCAAAAAAAAAAAAAAATTTAATAGAATAAATTTTGAAGGAAATAACAAATATGAAATTGGTTGAACTGCATAAGATTAAGATGATAAAAGATAATTTATGAATGTAACTGATGATATTTATATAGATATAAATCTTTCAATTTAGGTGGTAAGGATTGTTGTTGATGTATAAGATGTCTTGAGTTCAAATTCTGCTCACATCTGAGTGAGAGATGGATTTTTGGTTTATATTTATCGTAATAAATAATTTAAAAAGAAAACCTTTTGGTTTTAGTAAAGTAGACTATTGGGCCTAAATTTTTAGGTACATCTATCATTTATGTCTATTTTTCAGATTAAATGTTATCTATTAATATATTCCCACACTAATGATTCTATTGTAAACAGTTGGGAGAAAGACGTTGTAGGTGTGGTTGAACACGAGCATGGGAAGAACAAGACTTTGATTTCTTTTGAATGCGAAACACTGAAAGCTGAGAAAGCAGCAGAAGACCATATCAGGCAGTTCATGCCCAAATTAGCTGGGGTAGATGCAGTTGGTATGTATGCAACTTTATTTTTTTTTCCCTTTATATAATAATTGAGATGAGAAGGATTATGTTTGACTGAGCAACAGGCTGTGCTCATTGTGACCTGCATCTTTTCACTTACATGCATTGTTAATATGATCATCTACTCAAGCAATTAAAGACCATATTGTTCAGAATTCCAGTCTTGAATCTGCGCACAACTGACTCTTTTATTCAATATGTTTTGTCTGTATCGCGTAATGTTCAGGTTATTATTCATTGAACCATTATGGGAGTAAAAACATAGAACCAATTATTGTACTGGCATCAGCATTTATTTTAGTACTTATTTGAAGATAAAAATTGTATCTTCAAGGCCTCAATTATGATTCCAAGAGTCACCATGAGTACGGCGGTACCTACCTTTGGAGCACATTTTACTGAACTGCATTCTTATTTCTTAGAATCGTTATTGTAACATGTTGCATTATTTTCTTTGTAACTTAGTTGATCACCTCTAACCCCCTGATTAATACAAATGTGATAATATATTCATCGTTAGATACTAAACAATAATCACACCTCCACTGCACAGAACTCTTTGACCAGCTTTTACCCTGGTTTTCATTTGTAATAGAGTTATTTTTGTATTAGCACTGAGTTTGCAGCTTCTGTGAGGTGGCACTTTCTATTTTGAGTTTCTTTTTTCTGTTAATACCTGCAGCTCCGAATGTTTTTCAATCTCTGACTGAAATTTGGAACCGTGCAGTGAATATAGGAAAGATGCGAATATCAGGATTGGACTTCGAAGCAGAAGAGTAATTATAAGCCGAATGTGTGATCAGAAAATATGCATTAACCCTTATGTTGATATATAAGAACATGTGACATGTAAGGAGCCTATTGTATGCAGTTCATCATTATCACCCTTTTCGCATTTTCCTGGCTCATTACTGTTATTAAGTTTGATGCTTCTGCCTAGCCCCTATGCACTTGATGGTTCATTGTCGAAAAGACATTTCTTTCGTGGAAGATTTGCAAAAACTGCTCTAAGGTATGAAAACCCTTTTATTCTACACCGAAATCACTTTATACTTTCAAAATTTTAATTAAAAAAAACCTTCAAGTTTGCGTCAAAAACCCCCTGTAGGGTAGCTTTTTGTCTATATAAAAATAAAAATGATGTTTTTGAAAAATAGTCAAACCTCAGGAGGTATTTGAAAAAATAGTCATTATTTGTAAAGCGTTTTTTGGGATGTTTTTTGGTTGTCTTGATAGTTACTCATTTCAGATCGTCCAAATTATTCTGACATATTCAAATAATCTGTGCTCATCTGTAATGCTTTAAAAAACCATTAATGCTTTTTGCCCACACCACTTTACACACATATAAGAACACTAGCCAACAGACACTATATTTAATTACCCTGTTGGTTAAATTATTCCTCTGGCACATTTGGGGATCATCGATATACCATGTTCATGTGAAAAAATACACTCACAATTTCATTCAAGTGCGAGAAGCAACAGAATAGAAAAAGGGAGGTAAAAAGAGATCCCGCGTTGCAAGGTTAATGTTGCAATGACACAATAGAATGTGGCTATCACTTAACATGATCCATGAATTGGAATAGATAACAAATGGCTAACTTGTGGGCCAACAAGGTAAGATACGGAAAATAAACGGAAAAACAAAAACGGAACAGGAAACGAAAAATTTTATTTTCTTAAAATTTGACACTTTCAAAGCTCCTACTAGCCATTAGAGAAATGACTTTTTCAAATGGAAAACCTTTATTTTATTCCCTAATAAAGTTTCAAAAAATATCAGGTTTTTAAAACTCTTTTGAAAACAGTTCTTTTTATCTCTAACTTTTTCAAAACTCTTCAAAAAAGTCCAAACCGTCAATCACTGGTGGTCAACATTAACAAAATGCATAAAAAATATTTTTACCCTTGTTAGTAGCACATAAGTTACCAAATTACTCTTATAAAATAATGAATTTATAAGCTAAATTTTCTAAAAATATCTATAAAATTAAGTTGTTAAATTACAATTTAAATTGCCAAAAGTTACCGTTGACTATTAGTTGACTAATAATTTGGAGTTTTTTAAAAAATTTTAGAAAAGTTAGGGATGGAAAGAGCTATTCTAAAAGAGTTTTAGAAAAATTAGAGATAAAAAGAACTATTCTAAAAGAGTTTTAGAAAAGTTAGGGATGGAAACAGCTATTCTAAAAGAGTTTTAGAAAAATTAAAGATGAAAAAAAAAACTATTTTAAAAGAGTTTTAAAAACTTAATATTTTTTGAAACCTTAGGGACTAAAATGAAGTTTTTCCTTCTCAAATTCTTTTGCAACTTGATTTTAAAAAAAGTGGTTCCTAGTAAATCCTTTCAATGATAGTCTTTAATCATGGCAAAAGGAAATCAAAAATTCTAGCGGAAGAAATTTTCTTTTCAAGCCAAGATTTTACTAAGTTCTTATATTTTCTAATAAGTTAGATCAGAGAAAACTCATCAAAATTTTATATGAAAATGGCTTGTATATTTTTTTTTTTTCTAACTTGGCAAGATCTTCCTCTCTTAAACAAAATAACAAGATTTATATTTTCATTAATTTGGCTAGACTTCTTAGTCCCTGAGTTTTTAAGAAATTAAAAGGATATTAGAAGACTTACTTGAAGTGAGTACTGTACCTTGTTAAGCTTCTATGGATGTATGACAGTTGATAGGTGTTACATGTAAGAGAGTGAGAGAATTTTTGCTCGCAAAGATAACTAAGGCAGTGTAAGTGTATCTAGCTCTCTCTCTCTCTCTCTAAATATATATATATATATGGATGTATGACAATTGGTGAGTGTTGCATGTAAGAGCGTAAGTGAGTTTTTTGCCAAGATAGAAAAGAAAGGATGTGTGTGTGTGGATATATCTCTCTCTCTCTGTCTCATACATACATACATATAAAAAAAAGTAATTGTACCATTAGTATATTTTAACTTTAAAAAGTTAGGAAGAATCAATTAAATTCATCCATTATACTTGAATTAAATATGAGAGAAAATTCGTTTTAAGAGAGATAATGTAATTGATGAATTTAATTTGTTCATCCTAACTTTTTAAAGTTATGAGGCACTAATAGCAGAAGCACTTTGTATGTGTATGTGCATATATATATATATATATATATATATGTGTGTGTGTGTGTGTGTGTGATAAAGTGGATATAAATGAGTAGTAATAAAATGATATCGAGTTTTGTTCTCTCAGAAAATATTTTTCTAGGGATAGCAAAATGATGGTCTAATCTAAACTCGCATTAGGCCCTTTTTTTTTTTTTTTTTTGTAGGGTCCAAACCCATACTCTTGAAGTGCATTGCGGGTCTGATTCTAGACCCAAACTGCAAATTAAATGGATATATCTAGACCCATGCCATATCCGGATTTGACCATATCAGATCTAGGTTGACCTAATTTTTAAGGAAAAAATAAATGAAAATTTTCTACTTTTTTTTTGGTTAATTTTTTTAAATAGATTCTAAAATGATATCTAATTTTGTTCTCTCCAAAAATGTGTTTCTAAGGATAGCAAAATGAGGGTTTGGACCCACACAAGACCCAAACCCAAATTGGGCCTTTTTTTTTTTTTTTTTTTTTTAAGGGTCCAAATCCTTACCATACCATTGAAGTGCACTAATGGTTCAATTGTAAATCTAAACTGCAAATTAAACGGATCTATCCAGAATCGTACCATACTCGGAGTATTTAAGCTGATCAGATCCTAGTTGACCCAATTTTTAAGGAAAAACAATTAAATCAAAATTTTCTACTACTATTATTATTATTATTATTATTATTGCTTAATTCTTTTAAATAAATTCTGTTAGGCCTTCAATTGCAGTATTTTATATATAATATATACAAAAATTAAACTTATAATTTATTAAACTAATTTTACTTTTCACACAATCAATTCCATAATTAATTCTTGTTAAATTTTACATGCCACAATCAAAATTAAACCAACAATAACACTAAAATTAAAATGTATCCTTAATTTACATCTTAAAATAACAAAAAATAAAAATAAAAATAAAAATAAAAATACACAAAATGAAATGAAGATGGCAATGACTTTTCTTCATCTAGTGCACCATATACTTCTTCCTCAGGAATGTCATCCAATAGAAAAAATCAAGTGAAAAAATGAAAAATTAAATTGAAGTTTACCAATAATATGCATAATATAATTGAATTTGAAATTATTTTCATACCTTGAAGTGAAGCTCATTTCCAATTTTGTGCACATATCAATATTTCCAATGTGTCTGAATGCAATATCCTATGATGTGGAATTAAGAATCTATCCCCAGCATTAAAAGAGAACTGAGAAGCAACCGTAGACACATGAATGGTTGTGAAGTTTTTGGCAACTTTAGCTAAAATCGGATATTTCATCTATTTCCTTTCCGCCGTGACAAGATATCAAAGTCTCCTATGAGAGTTATCTTCAACTTGTTCATTCAAATATCTCTCTAATTCTAATGCTTAAACTTCAAACTATTTGAGATATATATTGTTCATACTCATCCCCATCCTCTTCTCCGAGAACATTAGTAGAACAAACAATAGAAGAATCACCAACTTGTTCAACTAAGATTGCATCCCCTGGGACTAGGGGTGGCAAAACGGGTTCGCGTGTCGGGTCGAGCCGAATTCAATCCGATTCATTTATGAATTCGATTAATTCGATACAAATTCGTTTAAGAAACGGGTCAACATTTTTTGATTCGATACTAATTCGTTTATAAACGAATTGACATGACACGACACGATTATTCGTTTATTATTTGGATAATAAAGAATCTGAATCCATTAACTCGTTAATTCGTTTAACCCGTTTCACTTATTTAATTCGGTTAATTATTTAATTCGTTTAACTCGTAACCCGTTTAATTCGTTTCAATTAGTCTTAACTCTCAATGCATTTCAACATCCCAAAAACCAACGAAACAAAAACAAAACTTTCACAATAATTATCATACATATTAAATAAAACTTGATCAAAATCAATCATTTATTTCTCAAACTCAACAAACATGAACAAATCAAACATAATTTAAACAAAATGCAGTTATATAATTCCTCAAAAAGTAAAAAATCAAAACTTTTAAATGAAATGAGCAGTGACCATGAGGGGAAAAGGAGAAGGGGAGAGGGGACGGCAACAGTAAGGGGAAGGGGACTATGAAGGAGAATGAAAGAAGGGATGGCGACAGTGAGGGAGAGGGGGAGAGGGGACGACGACTATAGAAGAGAGAGGGAAAGGGGACGGCGACCATAGGGGAGAAGGGACGACGACGTGAGGAAGAGGGGAGGGACGACGATAGTGAGGAAGAGAGGGAGGGGAAGAGAGGGGACGACAATTGTGGGGGAGGGAGGGAAAGGGGACAGCGACCATGGGGGAGAGGGGACGACGACTTGGGGAAGAGGGGACGGCGACCATATGGGAGAAGGGACGGCTACGTGGGGGAAAGGGAGAGAGGAGATGACGACGACGATCGTAGGGGAGGCGCAAGAGACGTGGCCACCGTGAGAGTCTAAGAAAGAATGGGTGGAGTCGGTGGTGCGGCGTCGACGTCGGTGTGGGGGTGGGACTGTGGGAGATGCCACCGGAAATGAGAAGAGCTACAAAAAAATGAAAATGACTTTGAAATGATTTAGGGTTTGTTAAGTGTTTATATATCGAAATGCATAATTACACACAAACCCTTGTAATATGTCAATATTATATTTCAACCCCTAATTTAATCATGTCAACCCACGATTCGTTTAAACAAACTCAATTCGATTCATTTAATAAACGGGTCAAACGGGTTGACACGATTACGATACGAATTCGTTTAACTCAAACCCATATCCATTTATCTTTTGCAAATTCGTGTCGACCTGTCATGTCGTGACCCGTATTGCCACTCCTACTTCGGACATTAATTCCTGTTGTATCTCTTATAGTGAGGCTAGCTTTATTATCGCTGATATCATGATTTTATATAAGGAGGTTGGCGTTAAAAAGTATCAAGCCATTTCCCGAAATGAGAACTGCTTGGCTCACATGTTTGTCTCCCTAGCTATGTCCTCAAAAGAGTAAATTCACAAAAAAAAAAAAAGCACAAAAATTCCCTAGAGTCCCTAATTTGTAGGGCTCTTTGTTTATAAATATAGTTTTATTTCGCAAAAAAATAAATAAATAAATAAAAAGCACAAAAATATTGACTTCACTTTCAGAAAATTATTGAAAAATGAGAAGACAATATGCAATATGGCATGCATATAAGATTTTGAACTTAATTCTCTATTTGATATTATGCGTGTCGTTATTGGATACATTGTCAGACATTACCAATATATATTCTTTGTATAATCTAATCCGTACAATAATCAAAAGTAGTTACTATATATATATGTATATGTAGTTAGAAAAAATTATTTCAGTAGGAAATATATATATATATATATATAGTTAGAAAAATTGATAATAAGAACATATACAAACGAATTTGCAGTAGGAAAAAAAAAATAGGAAAATATGTTGAAGCCCGTAATAACTATGATATCCTTAAAATAAATTCACTACTCATCCTCTGAGTTGCTCAGTAATTGTCTCCCAATATATAATAGCATCAACCAGACTCATTTGACAAACTAAATAACATCTTAATCTCTATCACTCTAGACACTTACAATTAAGAATATTGTTTGAGAGAAAACAAATTAAAAAAAAAAAAGAAAAAAAAAAGATTTTTAGTTGTCTCTGAGCAACTAGAAATGATACCAATTTATAGTCTTCATGTGGGATAGTTACAAAACTAATTTTAAATCAACCATTAAACTAAATCAATAGTTAAAATTTAAATCAAATTAACATTTAACATCAGCAATTATAATTTGAATATTCAATTTTTTAATTTATGACAATTAAAACTGTAATTCAATTCTACAGTTAGTACTTATAGTTACAATTTTAAAAAAAAAAAAAAAATCTGCAATTTGAATTTGTAGAATTTGTAGTTATTCTTTTCCAAATTCAATAGTTTTATATTTAAATTTTAAAAATTAAATCTTCAATTTAGTTTCTATTCGTCCAAGCACCATTTTTTTTTTTATGAATCTATCTTGATCCATCTCAATCAAAATCTTTAACCCAATAGAAAATGGGTCCTTAAAATGGGTATTTATTTTATTTTGCCAATATATATTTATTTTATTTAATTAGTTTACTGGTAATACTATTTTCTAATTGGTTCTCCAATGTTGTAAAATAAATAAAATATTTAAAATCATAAATAAAACTGAAATTGACTAAAGTGAACAAAAGAATATTTGTAATTCCGAATTTTCGTTTGATTTTCGAGCCACCAATCTACTTATAGTAGTCCAAACCCATTATAAAATTTTACTTCCTAATTAATTAACTCACACCAAATGCAACATTTGTCAACATAGTACTAATATTGACAAGATAAATCATGCTTAAGTGGTGATCAATCCAATACAGGTCTTCTGCATCATTAGTGATGTTCAATGTGCTTAAAACTACTGTCATAAAAACCTTACTGGTAAATAGGATAAATTCCAGTTGAATGGAAAAATAAATAAATAAATAAGTACATTGCACATATGTGTATCTAAAATTACTATTTTCAAAAGTTGATTCTCGTCATGGAATGCTTTTCTTGACAAAAGTTCTTTTAATTAATCTTGTAATTTGTTTAGTCGAACCATGTTAATACCACGTACCAATTTCTTAAATATTGATTTTGGCATGGTAAGATATAAACAAGATTATGCATAGAACGAATATGCTTGATGCCAATTTATTTTTCTTTATTAAATCTCATAAGAATTTAGGGGAAAGATGTTTGGTGCTAAAGAAACCAAATTCAATTTTTCAATACTATCTTCCAAACTCGTGATTTTCTTGTTGTTAGAAAAAATATCCATTAAGAATCAAATTAATCATAAATTACGAATAAAATTAAACTAATCATTATATATTTTTGAAAGTCAGGTAACTTGAATGGAAATGAAGCTTCAAAGTATGAAATTTTGTTGTTATTACACTTTAGGTAATTCCTCAATAATATTACGTTACAGTTATTGAATCAAACCATTCAATCTTTCACTAAACTTTAAGAATTTGTACTCATCAAGGTCACTATAGGTAAAGCACTCATTTAAGAAACATCAAATTCTTCACCAAAACAATTATGTTACTCATACTGAGTCAAGTTGTTCAGTCTTTCAAACTTTTAAGATTTTGTGCTCCTCAAGTCATTATAGAAAAGTATCAATTTAAAAACATCAGATTTTTCACCAAAACAATTCTTTATACAATTGCATGTGATGGATGGTGACAAGCATTACCCACACTTTTCTGATAAATATTAGATTTCACAAAGTTTCTCTGAAGACTTCTAAACGAGTCAAACTCGATCGTTTAGTCTTCTTTGAGAATAGTACATTTTATTCCAATAGTTTTTTGTTTTAAAAAATTCTAAGAAATTTAATGTGATGTACATGTATCATGTATATAATTTTATGACTAATCAGACCTTTCAAGACTTATAGTAGTTACATAAGGTTAACTTAAGAGAATCACTTTGGTAGAATGAACTTAGCACCAACTTCATCAATAAATCGATCTATTTTTTAATTATTTATTTAAAAATAATGAATTTTTATAATTAATCTCTCATATATGTATGAATTTATAATAAAAAATTGAATTAAGGAGGTAATTAAGAATAGTTAAGGAAGAACCCTTTTTTTCTTACTTTTTTTTTAAAAGCCGCTTTTTTCTTACTAATTACTAGGAAAGGGGAAGATTCAAATATTACTATTATTTTCTTCTAATAATACTCTCTCAAGCTTTCTATCCCTTGTCTATTTTACTAAATTTCTTTTTTTTTTTTTTTTTTTCATTTTTCACTTAATGATACTTAATGAGTCCCATCAAATTTATTCTATTTGATTATTTAAGCGATAAAATCACTGAAATAACTGTTAAAATCACTTGATTAAGAATATTAAAAATTTTTCACATTTCACTTATACTCAAATAAATTTCAATGTTTTGGTTCCTAATGTACATAATTCAGTTTTCAAATTGAATAAAAAATAAACATAACATTTAGTTTTCAATCATTACTCAATGTTTAATAAGTTTCAATATTGTTTAATTTTCAGATAATTTTTAAAAAAACAAATAAATAAAGGCATACAATCATTCTCTCCACAAGTTAAAAAGATATGGTGACACCTCTGGTATCATATCATTAATCATTATAACTAATATGATCTATTAAAAGCAAGAAGATTAGTTGTCATTGATACCATTTAAAGATCCACAAAAATATGTTTGATTATTCATAGGAACTCTAATATAATTATTTTCACTTGAAGCCCGAACACGAAATAATATGAAAGTTTGGGACATTGGAGTATTTGAATTAGGGTATGGTTTGGAAAACTTAAAAAGTTGAATTTTGAATCTCCCCTTTAATGCTAGTTATTTTCTCCAAAGGATATTCAAGTGATGCTTTCTGCTTTATTACAGGTAATTATCATATCCTTTTCTTCTTGTAGGATCTTGATTCTATAATATTACATAATAACTTTGATTCTAAATGCCATATTTTGTTTCATATATAAAATTGGTGAATTGCCCTCTCCGTTTATGTAGAAACGGTCAATGTAATCTTTGAAAATAGAGTAAAACAGAGCTAGCAACAACAAAGAGGCAGACCAAATTAAAGTAGCTATATATCCTATGAACAGAGTCAAAGACAGAGCCAAAACTAATTTCAAACAAAATTATATCTATAAGCAACCACCTAATCCACTAACTCAATATATAAAAAACTCACAACTACATATTATATTAAATTCAAGAATTAATGTATCTTGAGAAAACTAAATGAAAAGTTAATGACCCTTTATTTATTCCAAGAAAGAGGAGCAAATTATGATGGCACATATATAGCAAGAAAAGGTACCATTAGCAAGGATTTTCTTGGTAAGAGATCAAATTACAAACAACATTCACCAAACCAAGAGCACATTCATCAATGCAAGAAAAAAGGTGACGTAAATATTCTTGATTGATAGTATGTAGGACTTAAGCATAGCCTTCATCAATCAAAGATGCTCCATAGTCTATAAGTTGTGCAATAGAAATTTCGTGAAAAGGTTTAGAAACCGGTGACTTGCAAGCAATAAATTCTTGGGTGACACGCAACATTGAAGGTCGAGACTTCGGGTTGGCATGCAAGCATGCAAATGCAACTGAAGAAACAAGAACAATATCCTGCACAACCATTTGATCGACTAGAGGTAAAAGGCGCGGATCCAATATATCAAGTAGCATCATATTCTGGTTACTTGATGATAGGAGTTCTGCTGGATGTCTTCCCATCAATGTTTCCAATGCCAACACCCCGAAGCTATAGACATCACATTTTTCTGTCACAACCATAGTATATGCTAGTTCTGTAGACAAAATGGAGATGATTATGCAAAGCCAAGCAAAGAGAAGCATTAATTTAAATATGAATATGACCAAAAAAAAAAGAAAGCATAATAAAGTAGTCTACCAGGAGCGATATATCCATAAGTTCCTGCTAATATAGTTTTATTTGAGGAGTCAGAATGTAGAAGTCTAGCTGTTCCAAAGTCAGCAAGACATGGCTCTAATTTTGAGTTCAATAGTACATTGTTGCTTGATATATCACGATGAGCAATTGATGGTGTGCAATTATGATGCAAATAAGACAAAGCTTGTGCTATACCCTTTATGATATTCACTCTTATAGTCCAATTCAACTCAATTGCTTCATCATCGCTACGCAAAACACAAAATAGGCTTCCCCTCTCTATGTATTCATAAACCAAGAACATGCATCTTTTATGCATACAGAAACCATAAAGTTTTACGATGTTTCGATGTCGTATTTCAGATAATACACAAACCTCATTCTGAAAACTATTGGTGATTGCTGGCTCTTCACTTTCTAATCCGTGTAGCTTCTTCAAAGCAACTACTTTGCCATTAGCCAGTTGTGCTTTGTAAACACTGCCATAACCTCCGGTCCCAATACAATACTTGATGTCAAAATCCTCTGTTGCCTCAATGATATCCTCGTATGCAATTCTACCATCATAATTCCAAATTGTGAACATATCTCCACTCTTAGTTGTTGCTGATTTTAATTGACAAACTTTATTATTATTGCGTCGGATGAGGTACAGGATTCCAATGATCATGACAACAAAAAACATGGTTGTGGGAAGAAATATAATGATCACGAGAATGTCACTTTTTGGGTGTTTCCTTAAAACTAAATGTGGTGAAACAGGAGTTCTCATGCAAGGAGGCAAAGCAGTACTTTCATCACTACACAAATCTTTGTTGCCAATAAATGCACCTAGATGAAATCTCTTTAGAAAATCACCATTGATTTCACCAGAGAGGTTATTGTGGGATATATTTAGGTATGTTAATAAGGTCAGTAATTGGATGTCTTCAACAAGTTGGGAATGTATTGATCCATTGAGAAAGTTATAGCTTAAATCAAGATGATTTAAGCTCTGAAGTTTCCCAATCTCCAATGGAATTCTTCCACTTAAACTATTGTTGCTCAATCTCAATATTTCCAAATAGAAGTAATTTATGATTTCAGACGAAATTGGACCGCTAAGTTTGTTGTTGGAGAGGTCTAGATAGTGAAGGTTGAAGAACCCGTTCCCACTGGTCATAAATGGTATTTGGCCAGAAAGTAAGTTTGAGGAAAGATTGAGAGTTTGAAGGTTGCTTAACTGGGTGAGGTCATTCGGAATAGGTCCACTGATTTGGTTTGAGTCAAGCTGCAGAGATTCCAATTTAGTTAGATGACCAAGTGTCGAAGGAAGAGGTCCTGAAAGGTTGTTAGCAGTCAAAGACAAGGATGTCAGATTCCTTAGATTTCCAACTTCCTGAGGTAGAAGACCACTGAGTTGGTTTGAGCCAAGGGACAGATATTGCAATTTGGTTAGATGACCAAGAGTCGAAGGAAGAGGTCCTGAAAGGTTGTTAGCAGGCAAAGACAGGAACGTCAGATTCCTTAGATTTCCAACTTCCTGAGGTAGAAGACCACTGAGTTGGTTTGAGCCAAGGAACAGAGTTTCCATCTTTTTCAAATGACAAAGAGTTGGAGGGATATGTCCCGTTAGCTGGTTACCATCCAAATACAAATTAGTCAGATTCCTCAAGTTCCCAATTTCTGGAGGAATAGCACCTAAGACATGATAAAAATAAAAAGTGAACATAAGTATTCACGGTTACCTAGCGAATTGGTTGAATATTAGCATGAAAATGTGTATGGTGATCACCTGTAAGATTATTGTAGCCAAGATCAAGAAAGTTGAGTTTGGAAAGACCACCGATCTGTGATGGGATGGATCCTGAGATATTATTGAAATAAATACTGAAATGTTCCAGGTTCGGAAAGCAAGAGACGTTGAATTGTGTAAGCTCCCCCTCTATTCCACTACGATTTAAGGATATCCAAGTGATGCTTCCTGCTTGATTGCAAGTAATACTGTTCCACTTGCAATGATCCGAATTGTTGTTGGCAGTTCTGTTGCTCCACCAACCGCTCTTAAGTAGAGCTTCCCTTTCCAATCGAATGGCTGATGGTTCAGTGGTTGCTGCAAATATATTAGTAATAGTAACAACATGGCACATGAAAACAACAGCCCACATGACCATCACTCCAGGAGCAGATGATCTGGGCATCATGTTTAACATATATCGGATGATTAATTCTTCTTGTTATAGTTGTAGGAAAGTATGTTTCTTTATGTCAAGTAGCGCATGCAAGAAGGTTATATATAGAACTTAGTGCAAGGTTATTTTGGGTATAGAAGTGTTTTTCTTTGACTTTATCTTTATGATTTTGAATTCAGTGGAAAAATATATATAATTTCGAGTAGACCATATTTAATTCAGCACCAAGACAAAAATTTGCGTTCCATTTCTAGGCATATGTAGTGGATAGTCAATAGCGACACATGCATATTTGAAACGTAACTGCATTGATTCCCTCAAGCCGTCGACAACATTTCCTTCAGCTTTCTTGTGGGTCATACTAATTGTTTGGCTTTGGAAAACAACAGGAAAAGGAAAGTACACGAAAAAATGAAATTGAGACTTTTTTTTTTTTTTTTTTAACTATAGCAATATGTTTGAGATGTAGAGATTGAAAAATTACTCAAATTCATAATTTTCCGGATATAAATATGATAGATATACTATTTGATCAACCACTATTTATCACACTTGACTTCAATTTACAATAACAAAAAAATTATTTTTCCAAACTTTAGTCTAAAGCAACTAGGCCCAACAAACAGCGTGGAAAACAGAGTTAATTCCCAAGTAAAATCTTGAATTTTGGAAATAATATTCTCAGCATGTGCTTGAATGTCACCTAATTAAAGTTTTGTCCTTTTGTCCATGTGAATACCAAATTCTTCCTATGACTATACCCTCTTAGCACCGACCAAATGATTTCACTCTATCGTTATGCTAAGCATAAACCTGTACTGTTATATAGTTGAGTCAAGGTCTTCACATCACCTTCCGCAGAAGTTAAATATATTTACGATGCAATTATATAAAGAATCAATGCCTGGCAGGTTAATGTTTTATTACATTACTTAAATATAAGTTGTTTCCTTGATTTCAATAGTTAATTTCTTCTTCAAAACATGTTAGAACATCAAATCTGTCTCGCTCAGTCCCCATTATATAAATATATATATGTATATATGTATGTATGAGTATTACAATTAATGGTGGCATATGAAATTTGAATAAGAATTTTATAAACATTGTTTTGTCCTCCGTTACTATGAATATATTATAACGAGTTTGGCAACCCTTGAGTAGACAAAGTGGAGATAGAAATTAAGTATGCATGACTAATAGATTTTACGATCTCAATAAATACTAACTCACATATTTTCATTTTTGTGAATCAAATTATTCTAATGCTAATATATGTTTACTTTCTTTGAATGATCACAGCTTATCAAATGATTGAATTTAGTAACCATTTCTATTTATAGTTCTTTCATCAAAGTGTAAATTGTTGTGTAGTGAGTTACGTTTTATCCTCATATTAATTAGTTGAGACATAAACAAATTACATACATGGTGAAAAGTAAGTCCTCCGCACTGGCCGAACGAGAGACGAAATTGCTAAAGTTGAGGGGGTCAAAGTAAATTTTAAAGAGCATTTTTTTTTTTAAAAAAAATAATAATTTTATATGTATAAATCCTTTTTTTTCTAAAGTTTCTGGGGGATTGAATCTCTTTTGACATTCAAAGAGCTCTACCCCTAGTCATTCGTATTCGAATTTCCAGGAAAAAGGACTTATGGTTATTCACAAAGTTATACTCATAATAATAAAATGATTTTATTAAAATTATAATAATACTATGAAAATTTAAATATAAGTATCACCTAACATACACTTTATGAGTAGTACTAGAAATTAAAAACCCAATTTAGAAACACATAGCTAGTTATAATTAAAGATTGAATCGAGTTGATTTGGTTTTTGTCTAGTTATTGACTTCTATAGGTTTTCAGCAATCCGTGACAGAAGAAGATTCAATTATGATACATCCATTTCATTTTCCATAAGGAATTTTTTTTTATAATATATCATGTATTCTCATCCTTTTTACATGTTGACAGTGTTTTTTGGTCAACCCGATTCGTGGAATCCAATACTTGCGAAATAACAAATAACAAGCAAAACAACAATGACCAAAATCAAAACAAATAAAACATTGCGATTTTTACGTGGTTCGGCAAAGTAAAAGCTTACGTCCACAATTGTCCCCCTTATTCTGGTAGAGTAATAGTATGTATTTCTTAGTTTTTCTTTATAATGAATTTGATTCCCTATTTATAGAGGAGATGTTACAGTTTGAATATGTTTAACAATCTTACAAATAAGGCAAAAAATAATATACATTAATTGAGATAATATCTCCTAAGATTATCTCCACCGTATCTGCAACAGTTGCCGAGAATGTCGTGATTTGATTTGCATGAAAATAGGCAAATTGACTCCTTTCCTGAATTAAACTGATTCGGCTTTCTAGAAGGTCAACTGATCAAATTTAGCGAGCACCTTGAACGAGCAGATTATCTAAACAATCAGCTATCACACCTAGTGATCAGATTAGAAGACCTCCTGATCGCTCTGATTACCTTTAAATAAAACTATCGAAGAGTTATTGACCACAATCAGATTGGCTTAGTGGTCATAACATGCGATTAGACTTCCATGCGATCAGACATGTCATCAAATACACAATTCAAATGACACGATCAGCCATACAGTAACATAAATGATCAGCCTTATTGGACCGGTCCCTTGGGTTTTTTTTCATTAAAATAACATACTGAGCTCATCTTTGAACCTTTATCAACATATTTTCTATAATTACAAAAATGCCCATAGCATTACATATCTCAATACAATGGCAATTAAGCATTATATCAAGACCAATTCTCTCATAACTGGTCCCATGAAAACTCATTCAAGCTTCAGTCAATGTTTAAATTTCTTCCACATTTGCATTTGAATCATAGTCATTTGGCCTTCTTTTCTAATAGAAAATTTTACATATGTATAACTTTATAATTAGTCAAACGTTAATGGAAAATTTATACATTATTAAGACATTTTTGATTATACGATGTGAATTAGATTTTGAAAAAGTCATCATAGAATGAAAGTTCCATGCATGTGTGCCTAGGGGTGGACATTTCTAACCTAACCCGACAAACCCAACTCAACCATCATTTTTTTATCGAGTTAGATTGGATTAAATCTTAAAAAAAATAAGATGGGTTGGGTTTGTTTGGGTTAAAAATTAAATTGGGTTGGGTTGAAAAATTTTCAACCCAACCGAACTCCAACCTGATAAATGTCTATTCTCAGTTCTAACTCTAAGGTTTTCTTCTCCTTCTAGAAGAACACCTATTAGGGATGAGGATTAAGGACAACTTTTATGATAAAATGAATCTTTTATATATAATTATTAAATCTTTATTTGTACTTATTGTATTTGTAATCAAATTACTAAGACTATAGAGTTATCAACTAGACTTTTTGTGCTTTTATGGTGAATTAAATTCAACTCCATCAACTCAATCCAACCCAACCCGACTATTACTAGATTGGGTTGAGTTGGGTTGAAGAATTTATTGGGTTTGATTGAATTGAAAATTTTTCAATCCAAACCATGTTGGATTGGAAGATTTTTAACACAACCCAATCCGAACCCGAAAATACTCACCCCTATGTGTGCCATCCTCAAGTGACTCTACATAACATAGGTATGCAAGAATCATATATATTTTTTTCTTTTTAGAACAAATATATTTTTTTCTATAAAAAAAAAAAAATAGAATTATATGGCTGTTGAAATGATTAAGAAAAATTTATATTACAAAAACTGAACGTGCCGTAGTATGACTGTGGTTGTCTGTCATACCATAGAGATTCTTACATTTTTAAATTTTATTTTGCTTCCAGTTGTCTAACTAAATACTAATACTAACTCCACATCAAATATTGTTATTGAATACTCACACTAATTTGCTACCGGTTATCTAATTGAATACTCACATTAACTTATCATCAAATATTGTTATTTTCACCATAATTAATGCATCCTTGTATGCAATGCCTTTTTGTCAACGTGAATAAAATTATTCTTATGCTTATAGATGTATACTTTTTTTGAATGATCGTTGATTATCAAATAACTGAATTTAGTTGTAATTATAACGTTTATACTTACAATTCTTTCATCAAAGTGTAAACTCTTCAATAGCAAGTCAAGGTCTTCTTACATTAATCCTTGAGATAGACATAGCAAAGTCATTATTACTCTTGATTCATACAAAAGGACATAATTCTCACAAGCTATATATCACCTAACGTACACTTTACGAGTAATCTTTCAATTATCAAATACATATTTAACTAGTTACAATAAAAGATTGAGTCAAGTTGATTTCATTTTTCTCTAACTACAATGTTTTACACATTTTCATCAAGTCATGAAGGAAAATGACCCAATTTGAAAACATCTATTGATTTTTCCATAAGAAACAAAATTTTCAAAAAAATGTGGTCCAGTCCTCTTTACATATCAATGTAATTGCATGTAATGATGACATAACTCTAATTTTCTCACAAATTGATCCCATGAAAGCTATATTTGAATAAGCCTTTGGTCTTCTTTTCTAATGGTAAATCTTACATCTATGAAACTTTTTAATTTATGGATATTTTCTTCATTATGAGATGTGCATTTTACTTTTAGAAAAAGGTCATTGTAGATAAGAATTTATGCGAGCCATTTTTAAGTCTATATAAATAACACAAATATGTATGAATCTATTTTTTTATATATGAAAAAATGAATTATGATGATTGTTAAAATTATTAAGAAATATCATTTATATAACAAAAATTGGAGGTTCCATATTACGATTGTGGTTGTATGTTCAAAGAGTTCTTGAATATCTTTTAATGCACTTTGCTTTGACCACTTATCTAATTGAATATTCATTAATTATGAAACTGAAGGCTACAAAATTTGCGAATCTGGTCAATATACGATCCAAATTCGTTCAACATCAAACTTAACTCCTGTCCAGCAGGTCTCTTAATAATCAAAGAGATCTTACTAAAAAAATACCAGATAAAAACAGAAGATAATTTCAAAAGATTTTTCAATACTCTCAGCATGTACTTGAATGTCACTTAATTTAAGTTTTGTCCTTTTGTCCATGTGAATACCAAATTCTTCCCATGACTATACCCTCTTAGCACCGACCAAATGATTTCACTCTATGTTATGTTACGCATAAACCTGTACTGTTACACAGTTGGGTCAAGGTCTACTCATCACCTTCCGCAGAAGTTAAATATATTTAAGATGCAATTATATAAAGAATCAATGCTTGGCAGGTTAATGTTTTATTACATTACTTAAATAAAAGTGGTTTCCTTGATTTCAATAGTTGATTTCTTCTTCAAAGCATATTAGAACATCAAATCTGTCTCGTTCAGTCCCCATTATACATACATATATATACATATAATAAATGCGTATAATATATATATATTATATATATACATATGGCACCATTAATTGTAATACTCATACATATATATATATATGTATGAGTATTACAATTAATGGTGCCATATGAAATTAGATTAAGAATTTTATAAAATTGTTTTGTCCTCTGTTAATATGAATATATTAACGAGTTTAGCAACCCTTGAGTAGACAAAGTAGAGATAGAAAGTATGCATGACTAATAGATTTTACTATCTCAATAAATACTAACTCACCTATTTTCATTATTGTGAATCAAATTATTCTAATGCTAATATATGTTTACTTGCTTTGAATGATCACGGCTTATTAAATGATTGAATTTAGTAATCATTTCCATTTATAGTTCTCTCATCAAAGTGTAAATTGTTGTGTAGTGAGTTACGTTCTATCCTCGTATTAATTAGTTGAGACATAAACAAGTTACATGCTTGGTGAAAAGTAAAGTCCTCTGCAGTGGTGCAACGAGAGACGAGATTGCTAAAGTTGAGGGGGCCATATTAATTTTTAAAGGGGGTGAATCATTTTTCTTTTCTTAAATATAATTTTATATGTATAAATCCTTTTTTTTTCCCAAAGTTTCTAGGGGACTGGAATCTCTTTTGGCATTCAAAGAGCTCTACCCCTAGTCATTCGTATTCGAATTTCCATGAAACAGGACTTATGGTTATTCACAAAGTTATACTCATAATAATAAAATGATTTTATTGAAATTATAATAACACTTATGACAATTTAAATATAAGTATCACCTAACATACACTTTATGAGTAGTACTAGAAATTAAAAACCCAATTTAGAAACACATAGCTAGTTATAATCAAAGGAATCAAGTCGATTTGGTTTTTGTCTAGTTATTAAGTTCTATAGGTTTTCATCAATCCGTGACAGAAGAAGATTCAATTCTGAAACATCCATTTCCTTTTCCAAAATGAAAAAAAATTTATAATATATAATGTAGTCTCATCCTTTTCACATATCTCAATACAATGGCAATTAAGGTGATAAGCATCATATCAAGACCAATTCTCTCACAACTGGTCCCATGAAAACTCACTCAAGCTTCATTCAATGTTTAAATTTCTTCCGCATTTGCATTTGAATCATATATAGTCTTTTGGCCTTCTTTTCTAATAGAAAATTTTACATATGCATAACTTTATAATTAGTCAAACGTTAATGGAAAATTTATATATTATGAAGACATTTTTGATTATACGATGTGAATTAGATTTTGAAAAAGTCATCGTAGAATGAAAGTTACATGCATGTGTGCCATCCTTAAGTGACTCTGCATAACATAGACATGCATATATCCTTTTTTTTTTTTTTTTTTCCTTTTTACAACAAATCTATTTTTTCTATTAAAAAAAAAAAAAGAATTATATGGTTGTTGAAATAATTAAGAAAAATTTATATTACAAAAACTGAACGTGCCGAAGTACGACTGTGGTTGTATGTCCTACCATTAGAGATTCTTACATCTTTAAATGTTATTTTGCTACCAGTTATCTAATTGAATACTCACACTAATTTGCTACCAGTTATCTAATTGAATACTCACTTTAACTCCTCATCAAATATTGTTATTTTCACCACAATTAATGCATTCTTTCATGCAATTAATGCCTTTTTGTCAACGTGAATAAAATTATTCTTATACTTATAGATGTATACTTTTTTTGAATGATCGTTGATTATCAAATAACTGAATTTAGTTAATTATAACGTTTATACTTACAATTATTTCATCAAAGTGTAAACTCTTCAATAGCAAGTCAAGGTCTTCTTACATTAATCCTTGAGATAGACATAGCAAAGTCATTATTACTCTTTATTCATACAAAACGACATAATTCTCACAAGCTATATATCACCTAGCGTACACTTTACGAGTAATCTTTCAATTATCAAATACATATTTAACTAATTACAATAAAAGATTGAGTCAAGTTGATTCGATTTTTCTCTAACTATAATATTTTACGCGTTTTCATCAAATCATGAAGGAAAATGACCCAATTCGAAAACATCTATTGATTTTTCCATAAGAAACAAAATTTTCAAAGAAGTGTGGTCTAGTCCTCTTTACATATCAATGTAATTGCATGTAATGGTGACATAACTCTAATTTTCTCACAAATTGATCCCATGAAAGCTATATTTGAATAAGCCTTTGGTCTTCTTTTCTAATGGTAAATATTACATCTATGAAACTTTTAATTTATGGATATTTTCTTCATTATGAGATGTGCATTTTACTTTTAAAAAAAGGTCATTGTAGATAAGAATTTATGCGAGCCATCTTTAAGTCTATATAAATAACACACATATGTATGAATCTATTTTTTCATATATGAAAAAATGAATTATGATGATTGTTAAAATGATTAAGAAATATCATTTATATAACAAAAATTGGAGGTTCCACATTACGACTGTGGTTGTATGTTCAAAGAGTTCTTGAATATCTTTTAATGCACTTTGCTTAGACCACTTATCTAATTGAACATTCATTAATTACGAAACTCAAGGCTACAAAATTTGCGAATCTTGTCAATATACGATCCAAATTTGTTCAACATCAAACTTAACTCCTGTCCAGCAAGTCTCTTAATAATCAAAGAGATCTTACTCAAAAAATACCGGATAAAAACAGAAGATAATTTCAAAAGATTTTTCAAGTACTTTATCTCAAAAGAAGTCTTTTTATAAAATAGAAACTCTATTTAATAAAAAGATAAATACTAGAAAAGCACTAGATTTTCTTACATGATAAATCTCAAATAACTTGGAAAAAACACAACCAAATAAGCACATATCAAAAACAACTACGATAATTCAGGAAAAATAAATCAGAAAATAATTCCCCGTTTCTGCTCACTGTGAAACATCCAGAGTTGTTGAAAGAGAAATAATTTTCTGTTGCGACAATTTTCACAAGTTGTTATAACAATGGGCAACTTGAGAGAATTTTAAACCTAAGACTCAAAACATAAGATGCCAATACATAAGCTTTAACATTTTTCATCATAACTAATGAACGCTAGTCATTAAATTTTAGCAAAAAACCAATTCATTTTCACTCATCGTAAGACTAGTCACAAATGACAATATTGTGTGTGTTGCATTATTGAATAATTACTTTGAATATGTTGGGTGATATATATATATATATATATATATCTCTGTGTGTGTGTAAAAAATAAACTAGAATGATAGCAAGAGAACAAAATAATAACACATAGATTTATATGGAAAAACCTAAATCAAGGTAAAAACCACAAGCAGAGAAGGAGAACTTTATTATATCGATCAACACTGTCGAATACAAAATGGAGAACACAAAAGAAATACAAAAGAAGAGAATACAAAAGCAACACAAAAAAATGGAGAATTGAAGGTTGTATTCCATACAAAACTATGTTGTGAGGATCAACAATAGATAGCCACAAAATTGCCTTAAAATAATTTTTCTAGTAGAATGGGAAAATTTCCCCAAAGAATCGTAGCAATTAGTAGGCCTCGAGAGATTTTCTCTTGCATAGAATATTTTGCATTAATTTAGACCTTGCATTCTTCTTTCCAAAAGCAATTTCTTCCAATTCTCTTTCAGATTTATTTCCAAAACAATTCGATTCTTAACTTACTTCCAAAGAATTAGCTAAATTAATTTTAACTTATTTTCCAAGAAAACCCAATATAATTATGATTTTCTTTCAAAAATAAGAATCCAAATTGATTTAGCCAGATTTCCAACTTGGTCCTCAATTTCCTTAAGTGCTCCTCAAAACTTTCAGGCTAGATCAAAATAGAATTTGGGTCACCAAACTGTAAGAATCTTCACATTTACATAAATTACAATGCAAGAAATAAATCTCCAATCTTCAACAAAATTCTCCACCTCTTCCACAAAAGCCCTAAAGGCTTAACCTTAATGGCAAACACCAACCAATTCCAAGCAATGCTCAAACTTGGCTATCGGAAGTGACTCAGTCATCATATCAGTAGGATTATCATGAGTACTAAATTTTCTCACAACAATATCACCATAAGCAGTGTTAACCCAAGCAAAATGATACCTTACATCAACATGTTTTGTCCTCTCATGAAACATCTAATCTTTAGTAAGAAAAATAGCACTCTGGCTATCACAATAAACTATAGTAATTTGCAAGTCTTCTCTCAATTTATCAATTAGTCTCTTCAACCAAATAATTTCCTTAAAGACTTCAGTAATGGCCATATACTTAGCCTCAATAATGAACAACGCAACAATGCTCTGTAAGGTAGCTTTCCAACTAATAGCACAACCACCAATGGTGAAGACATACCTGTAAGTGATCTCTTCTTATTAAGATCTCTAGCAAAATCAGAATCCACATAATCAATAATTCCATCTAGTTCCCCTAAACTTCTAACAAATATCAATAAAATTATACACGTATTTGAAAATCCACTAAACTGTTTTCCAATGTTCTTTACCTAGATTAGCCATAAACCTACTAATTGCATTAAATGCATATGACAAATTTGAATGAGTACACTTTATAGCCTACATTAGGGAACCCATTACATTGTATTATAGAACTCATGACATATAATCAACCTCATTATCTGATTGAGGACATAATGCAAATGAAACCCTGAAATGAGTATGATAACTTTATTTTTATAGAGTTATTTTATCTTTTTAAACTTGAATTCTTACTTAATTCTTGATATTTTTTATTATTATTAAGTAAATTATTTCATATTTTTATATTTTTATTTTCAGAATAAAATTGATGAAAAAGCGTATATGAACCCCACCAAGTGTTATTGTTCGAGATAAGATCATCGCTATAAAATGAATGTCATTCGAAGCAAGTTCATCGCCTCAAGAATTACTTGAATCAGAGATCACATAAAGAGGTTATTACAGTTTAAAGATCGAGTATTCTAAAAATAAATATTATGTCATGTTGATGTAAGAAATGATGTAATGAAAATTATGATGTAAGCAATGATGTAATATGAAAGTTGACTTACATGGGATAAGTGAACCATGATATATGTAATGATGTAATATGAAAGTTGACTTGAATGAGGTAGGTAAACTATGATGTAAGCGATGATGCAGAAGGGTGGAAATTTAGGAAGAAGTGATGCATGTGATGATGTAATTGAAGGTGAACTTTGACTATAAATAGGCTTTAGAATTACCATTCCATTCATCTCATCAAAAACCAAAACAACAAGTAGTTTAGAGAAAGAGAGAGAGAGCTTGGAGATGAGGAGCAAAGCAAAGGAAAAAATTCTACGGCGAAACTTCAATCCACTAAGTTTTCTTATATTTTATTATGTTTACCTTTTTAGTATTTGTAAATTTTAATATGAAGTAGATTTATTTTTTCTAAGGTTATGATGTAGCCTAACTTTGATGTTCCAATCCTTTGTTCAATTTAATTAATGATTTTTTATCTTGGTTGATGCATTTAATACTGTGCTTAATGTTTCTAAATAATTGATCACTATTTAGTTGAATTGTTAATCATAATGATAGCGGAAGCTGATTTATGTGTCTAGCTTATTGTATTGAATGTCATAAATTACATACAGGATAGGAATATACCTGCATGGTTTGTATAGTCTATAAAAGAGATCCATAAATATTAATGAATCCATTAATGTTTTAACTTGCATGAGGACATAGCAGTTAAACTTTATAGGGTATTTTTCTTATACCTCGGGAGGAGCTCTGTGAATAATTTAGGGAATCTAGACTAGCAACTGAATAATTAATTTTTGTTAAAAAGAACAAAGGGGAGGAACAAATTAGTTATGACGAAATCTGAACCTTAGAATTTTCATTCATTGAATTACTTTTTATTTATTTACATTTGCATTTAAATTTAGTTATAGTTTTCACCTCCAATTTCGTTTTCTAAATAAAAGATGAGTTATTTTAATTTTGGGTATTAATTAACAACAATCATCGTGAGACGATACTTTTCTCATCATTATATTACTTATTCGGCTCGTCCACTTACGATTTTGCATAACAGAGTAGCTAATGGAGTACTAACAAGCTTTCCATTCTGCATATTGAACTTGTGAAGGGCTTTCTCAATGTACCCTTTCTAACTTAGATACAATTTTCCTGCCTTTCTATCTCTCAGAATCTCCATGCCAAGTATCCTCTTTGCTATTCCCAAATCTTTCATCTCAAATTCTTTACTATGTTGTGCTTTAACTCTTCTTATCTCCTTATGATATAAAATTATATGAGATGTGATTTCAGTATTATTTTTAAATATGATTAAATGTGGATCATTGAGATATTATTTTTATTACTAGTATTAAATTATTATTTTGATTGGGTAGAGATTGGAGATCCACACACGTGTGTAAGAGCCATAAGTTTGCGAACAGGGGTCCAATAGAGGCTTGAAGTGTGGTGATCAAACCGGAGAAGCCTGTGTCGTTATTTGAAAGAGATCTCAGAAAAGTTTTATAAATTGTAGTTATAGAACATGTTTTATTAAGTTGTAAAGAACCGATTTATACAAATATCAATATCAACTTTGAATTTAGTTTTATTTTTCAGATATGAATGTTTACGAATAAATAAAAATTAATAATAGTAATATTTTATTTAGAATTTTTTTTTTTTTAATTTTTAGAAAAGTTATATTCACTTACTAGACGTTAGTGCTCACTCTTTTATGAAACTCATTTTTTCATATATTCTCGTAGGTTCATACAGATTATTGCATATCATGAGAAAAGTCACATAATGATGGACAATTGCATTTGTGTATATTATTTTAATTAACTAGATTTTTTACATGAGTTTCAAGGATAGTTTTACATATAAAATATCTTTTTTAGGTATTTTGTGAATATTTTATATTTAATATATGAGTCCAATACAAGAAACATAAAGATTTTCTACTTGTTTAGATTAAATTTATGAGGCAATCATAAGATTTACAAAGATTTTTCCTAAAAGGTTTTCAAAAAGTTTGGATTCCAATTAGATACATCATAGTTTTCATATGATTCTTCTAGATTTAAGAGAAAAATCAGGTACGGGTCCGTCAAAAATCTTCCTTATAATGTTTGATTAATCACAAAGTTATATAGATCTAAAATTTATTATAGAAAAGAAGGTCAAACGACTTTCACTTTATAATATAATTTTTGGATAATTTTAAATTAAATAATAATAATAATAATAAAAGTGTCCAGTGACTTTTCATGGGATCATTCCGTGAGACAATACAATACTATTGAATAGTAAAACCAAACTAGCTCCCTCTATGTTAGTGATTATGGGTTCCATTGATAAATGTTCAGTCTTTTCAAATGTACTGTGAGTGTCAATCATGTCCTGAAGATCATGAAGGATCACTTCTATCTTGGTCTTCCACTATCTAATTAATAAAATAAATTAAACATCAATTATTTTATCCACTGTTATTTCAATTATTTCAAATCGTCACAATCAATTGATCAATTTTTGTTTTTGTTTAATTAACCAATTGGCCATGGTTAATGGCAAATTGCGAACATCACTCAGGAATCATGATACAATTGGCCAGTGTCAAACGACAATCAATTACCCAGGAACTACTTTTGTTTTCCATTTTTTCTTAAGTTTTTTTTTTTTTTTTTTTTTTTTTTAAATGTCATAGTATATAAAAATATTTTCATCAACCTCCATAAAAATTCATTAAATTTATTAAGGTCTTAAAATTCATTGTATAATCGATCCTTTAGCTTGTCGAGGAAAAAACAAATCGTTCCCTTAGTGGAGAATAACTAACTTCTTATAATCCTCTAGTTTTGTCCTCTTTATACAAGGATATGTGAGAACTTAGTGACATCTTTTTCAACTAATGACAAAAAAAAAAAAAAAAAAAAAAAAATTCAGCACTAAAAAGGTTTTCTTCTTCATAAGTAGGGAAAAAATTATTTTGATATTATTTTCGACAAAAGACTACAAAAATTTTGCTACATTCTCTTAGCTGAGAAATTCATCCTCATAAAAAATTCATGAAATGAACATCATGACAATTGTTAACATTCAAAATCAGTCAACGCTGGTTCTTGAAGCTCAAGACTACAATTAACGAAAAAATGAGCAAACACAGGAGAGAAGAAAGGCAGAGAGAAAGAACTAGAACATAATATTTACATGATTCGGTCAAAGGAATGACCTACGTCCACAGTGTCGTTTCTAGTGGTGAAGAGACAATCACTGTTATTAATATATTTTCTAGTTACAGTGGAAGAGAGGAGAGAGAGAGAGAGAGTCTCCTCCTTTTACAATAATTCTCACCCCTATTTATAGAGAGGGGGAGGACCTACAATTGATATAATAGGAAATTATTAATTACAAATTCCCAGGTCTGACACATGCCACATTTGTCAAAGTTTTCTGTCAAGGCATGGGCTTCTGACACCACCCATGCTGTAACGGTTGAGAAAGTCAAGTTGACACTAATCTGGAAAAGTTGGTCTTGCATGTCACACCATCGCCCGAGCTGGGAGCTCGAGTTGAGAGCTTGAACTAAGCATCTTGGGAGCTAGGAGCTCATGTAAGCGAGTTGGGAGCTAAAAGCTAGAGTTGCCTGGGCAAGTTGGAGCTCATTCTGGACGAGTTGGAGCTCATCCATTTGTTCGCTGGCTTGCTCGCACATGGATTGCTCATTCAGTATTCTGCTAGGCTACTTCCGTCAACTGAGATTTGGTAAATTAGACCCTTATCTACTGGGTCTTTGGACTTTTATCAGCCCATTTGAGGTATCCTAAAAATATACACAACATTAAGCCCCCCAACTCCTAGTTTGTTTACGGGTTAGGAGTTCGAACTTAGCTGGTAAAAGCTAATGCGCATGAGCTTGTTGCCTGGATGAGATGGAGAAGTACCGGAAGCATATTGCCGATCTGCCTTGTGGTGAGGTCTATTAGGCATTTGTTTCATCTGAGTTTCCTGGGGACTCAAAAGTAAAATCATTAGTATTAATAGACCTCTTGAGCTATGCCCATGAGGTGTTAGAACTTGACGGCCTAGCGAGAGTTAAGGAGGTTGGAACCTTTGTTGTGCTATAAGGGTCGTAACCGGAGCTGTACATTGAGTTGGGCTCACAAGGTTGAAACCTAAGCCATACAGCGAGCTGCGCTCACAAGGAGGAAACCTGTGCTATATAGCGAGCTGCACTCATAAGGTTGAAACCTGAGCGATACAGCATAATATGCTCAAAGGGTGTTGGTGCCCCGAATTGTTCAGAATAAGCCTCTCAGGTTACGCTCAAAGGGTCGTAACCTGAGCTCTATAGCGAGAGTTAGGGAGGTGAAAAATCTCAGCTGTGCTCTAAAGCTCGTAATCTGAGTTGTACAGCGTAATGTTCTTCGTGAGCTATTTTAAAGGTCGTTACCCATAACAGTACTTGAGTATTTGCTAAGTTGCATACTTTTTGGCCAGGTGGCTTAGCGATTAAAAACATAGAGTATATATAATAGCCCAGAGATGCAATTCATTAATATTCAAAAATTTAAATTGAACATTAAGAGCTTCAACTCAAAAGGTTACCGAAGATAAGGATGTGCCCCTGTACTGAGGGTTATTGAGTGGCATATTCATGTTTATCATTTGGGAGCTTGTTACTGAGCTAGTTGTCAAGCTTGTTGAGGTTGTGAGCTTGCTAGCGTCACTAGATAGTCATTCAAGCGACCTTGCTTTATCAGATCTTCAATTGCATCCCTAAAGTCTCTGTAATCCGAGGTGGTGTGCCTGACCTCATTGTGATAGGTGCAGAATTCGTTCTGATTTCTGAGGTGAATAGGAGCCTTCAAAGGATTAGGCTTTTCAAAATCTTCTTTGTCCTTTTCAGCTTCATAGATCTTGTCTTGAGCAAAGGACAGGGTGTTGTTGTAACTATCATGGCGGTGAGGTCGCTTAGCCTTGAGCTCTTTCTAGCCTTTTTGGTGAGCTGATCGCTTTCATTATTGAGCTGTTCGCTTCATCTTCCTGGTCAGTTCGTTTGGGATTGAAAGCTTCTTCCCATCTAACCTCTTTGGCAGCTCACTCATAAAACTCTCTCAGGTCTTTGACTGAAGACTTATATATATCTTCATATAATTTTTCATCATTGTGAAGGCCAGTTGAGATCGCCATCAGGATGGTAGCATCTGAGAGGTTTTCCACCCTAATTGAGCTAGCATCTGAATCTTGTCAGATAGTCTTTTAGCGATTCATCTCTTCGTTGGAAGACTGTTGCAAGGTGACAAGGCGGCACAAGCTGTTTTTTTCAAAGCCTTGTATTGGTTGATGAACCTTATCTATAATTCTTCCCAACTACCTATGCTGCGAGCTGGGAGATTCTTAAACCAAGCTCGTGGAATGTCATCTAAAGTTATTGGGAAGACACGACATTTGACCAACGAGTTGGTGGTCTGTAGGTCCATCTGAGTATTAAGTCTGTCCAGATGGTCGTATGGGTCTGCGTCCCTATTATATTGTGGGATGCTAGGAACTTTAAGTCTGGGGGCAGAGGCTTGAGCTCAACATTCAAGGTGAGAGGGGTTCTTTCTTAGCACTGACCTTTCTACTCTTGAGCTCCATGCCGAGCTTCGAGCTGGCGGACCCTTTGAATGAGCTCTTCGACCCTTGGGTTTTCAGAACTATGCCTTCTTTTGAGCTCGTGACTCGATGAGCCATAGTTTGAGGCATTTATCCTATTTCGCGAGCTGACTGCTTGGTCTTATTGCTAGTAAAAGGAGCAGCAGCTTTTGATTTGTGCGCGTTCTACGCTCGGGCTTGGGTTAGTCCCCTGACTGCATCCCTGAGCTGACGCAATGAGTTTAGCAGAACTTTCTGTCGTTGATGCAGTTCTTGAACCCCCCCAGTTGTTGGGACTGCCAAAGCTGGCTGATGGGAGGTTGAAGAGAGTTGACTTTCAATAGCGTCGCGTAGGAATTTTGGTTGACCTGCGACTACTGCGCTAAAGTTCCTAGTCTTTCTCCCATTTATCATGGCTGCTTGAAAACTAGAAAGAGATACAGTTTGGGCCCTCATTCTAGCGCCAAAATGTTGACATTCAAAATCAGTCAACGTTGGTTCTTGAAGCCCAAGACTGCAATCAACTGAAAAATGAGCAAAAGCAAGAGAGAAAAGGGGCATAGAGAAAGAACTAGAACACAAGATTTACATGGTTTGGCCAAAGGAAGGGCCTACGTCCATGGTACCTGCTTCGGTGGTGAAAAGACAGTCACTGTTATTACTATATTTTTTTGTTACAGTGGGAGAGAGGAGAGAAAGAGAGAGAGAGAGAGAGAGAGAGAGAGAGACTCCTCTTTTTATAATAATTCTCACCCCTATTTATAGAGAGGGAGAGGGGTTACAGTTGATACAATAGAAAATTATTAATTACAAGTTTCTAAGTTTGACACATATCACACTTGTCAAATTTTTCTACCAAGGCATGAGCTTCTGACACCACCCATGCTGTAACGGTTGAGAAAGTCAAGCTGACACTGATCTGGAATGGCTGACCGTGCACGTTATGTCATCCCGCGAGTTATGAGCTAATGCCTGCGAGTTGGGAGCTCGAGCTGAAAGCTTGAGCTGAGCATCCTAAGAGCTAAAAGCTCATACCTGCGAGCTGGGAGTGGGGAGCTGGAGTTGCTCTGGGCAAGCTGGAGTTCATTTTGGATGGTGTTACAATTATGGAAATGATTGATATGTGATTAATATGAATGATAACACTTTTTAAAATTAGGACGTCCTGATTATAAAATCCTCATATATATATTGTTGTTGTGTGTATTATTGGGATAACCCAAATGGGCTGGTAAAAGCCCAAAAGCCCAACAGACAAGTGCCCAATTTATCAAACCCCAGCTCGTGGAAGTTGTCTAACAGAATACTGGACGAGCAGTCCATGTGCGAGCAAGCCAGCGAATAGATGGACGAGCTTGTAATATATTTGTTATTTATATCAAACTATAATCCTGAAAGTATCCTTACAAATTATATATCGTCAACTTATCTATACTCCCATTAACTAACCCCACATGTTATATGTATATAAATATGAGCCGTATAATCAATAGTATATGCATGTGCCTTCGAGCGTACATGAAACTGTGTTAGGAGTGTGTATATGTGGTGTGTTTGTGGGCGTGCATGCTTATGACTCTGTTAATGTCGAACTCCATAAAAATTCATTAAATTTATTAAGGTCTTTAAAATTCACCGTATAATCAATTCTTTAGCTCGCCGGGAAAAAAAAAAATCGTTCCCTTAGTGGAGAATAACTAACTTCCTATAATCCTCTAGTTTTGTCCTCTTTATACAAGGATATGTGAGAATTCAGTGAAATCTTTTTCAACTGATGATAAAAAAATAATAATAATAATTCGGCATTAAAAAAATTTTCTTCTTCATAAATGGGGAAGCAAATTATTTTGATATTATTTTCGACAAGAGACTACAAAACTTTTGCTACATTCTCTTAGCTGAGAAACCTGTCCT
This sequence comes from Dimocarpus longan, assembly GCA_022984855.1. NCBI lineage: Eukaryota > Viridiplantae > Streptophyta > Magnoliopsida > Sapindales > Sapindaceae > Dimocarpus > Dimocarpus longan. The sequence goes on from CM041026.1 coordinate 6,766,652, forward strand.
CATAAAAAATTCGTGAAATGATAAAATTCCACATCATGACAATATATATATATATATGAGGTTTTTATAATCAGAATGTCCTAACTTTAGAAAGTGTTATCATTCATATTAATCACATATCAATTATTTTCATAATCATTACACCATTATTGTAATATATTCGTTATTTATATCAAACTCTAATCCCGAAAGTATCCTTACAAATTATATATCGTCAACTTATCTGTATTCTCATTAACTAACCCTACATGTTACATGTATATAAATATGAGCCATATAATCAAAAGTACATGCATGTGCTTTCGAGTGTATATGAAACTATGTCAGGAGTGTGTATATGTGGTGTGTGTGTGCACGCATGCTTGTGACTCTGTTAATGTCGAAACAGTTAGCATATGGCCTAATTCTTATTAGAAGTGCAGGAATATGTTAATAGTCAGCTGATTTTTTAATGGTAGGTCGTAAATTGTATCTATATGTTTAGGCTATGAGAGTTGTTAGTGAGTAATGGTGTTGGCTATGAGAACACCATGGCTAGGATATATATGGGCTGGTACATTTTTGCATTTGGTTGGCATCGTGGCAAAATATTATTGTTTGGCTCAATTATTCCAGTTGATGTTGTAGAAAATATTTTCTTGACATAAATCAAAATGAATATATTTTCATGTTCCTAATTTTTCTGTTTTTCGTCTTCTCCAAACACTTTCATGGTTTTGGAGTTAGCTTGTGAAAGGGAGTGCAGCAGGGGAGAGGATTACCGGTTGATCAAGCTCACAATCATAGACTACAATGTAGAAGCTTTACCTATGCTTTCAGTGTCCCATCTATCTCCTTTCTAAAATTTTATTTTAGTTGCACACGTCATGTCTTTGTTCTAACTTAATGAGTTTTAATGTGTAATAGAAAAATAAAGAACAAGTTGTTGTGGTGGAGTGTAGAGGCCATGATGCTGCTCGGTTCCACAATGTTGATCATGCTCATGGGTAAGCCATCTTGGAATGGCATCATCAGTTCTTATGACATGCTATGTTCTCATGTTGCTTATTTTTAATACTGTCACTTATCAATCTTTTTATTTATTTTCTTCTTTTAATCCTTATAAAATTTATTCTAGGTTATTAATCTTTTGATATCAGCTTGTACAAATTGAAGGTCTCGAAAAAAAAAAAGTTTGAATAGAATAAATTTTGAAGGAAATAACAAACATGAAATTGGTTGAACCACATAAGATCAAGATCATAAAAGACTATGTATGAATGTAACTGATGATATTTGTATAGGTATAAATCTTTCAATTTAGGTGGTAAGGTCTTTTGTTGATATATAAGATGTCTCAAGTTCAAATTCTGCTCATACACGAGTGAGAGATGGGTTTTTGGTTTATATTTATTGTAATAAATAATTTTAAAAGAAAACCTTTTGATTTTAGTAAAGTAGACTGTTGGGACTAAATTTTTAGGCACATCTATCATTTATATCTATTTTTTAAATTAAATGTTATCTGTTTATATATTCCCACACTAATGATTCTATTGTAGACAGTTGGGAGAAAGATGTCGTAGGTATGGTTGAGCAGGAGCATGGGAAGAACAAGATTTTGATTTCTTTTGAATGCGAAACGCTGAAAGCTGAGAAAGCAGCAGAAGACCATGTCAGGCAGTTCATGCCCAAATTAGCTGGGTTGGATGCAGTTGGTATTTATGCAACCTTTTTTCCCCTTTATGTGATAATTGCGATGAGAAAGTTTATGTTTGACTGAGCAACAGGCTGTGCTCATTGTGACCTTCTGAGTCTTTTCACATACATGCATAGTTTATGTGATCATCTAATCAAGCAATTAAAGATGATATTGTTCAGAATTCTAGTCTTTAATCCGCACACAATTGACTCTTTTATTTCAATACGTTTTGTCTGTATGGTGTAATGTCAGTTTATCATTCATTGAACCCTTATGGGAGTAGAAACATAGAACCAATTACTGCCCTGGCATCAGCATTGATTTTAGTACTGATTTGAAGACCAAAAACTGTATCTTCAAGTCCTCAATAATGATTCCAATAAGCAGTCACCATGAGTATGACGGTAGCTACCTTTGGAGCACATTTTGCTGAACTGCATTCTGATTTCTTGGAATGCTATTGTAACATGTTGCATTATTTTCTTTGTAACTCAGTTGATCAACTCTAAACCCTTGATTAATACAAATATGATAATATATTCATCCTTAGATACTAAACAATAATCACATATCGACTGCACAGAACTCCTTGATAAGCTTTTACCCTGTTTTCATTTCCTATAAGAGTTATTTCTTGCATTAGCACTGAGTTTGCAGCTTCTGTAAGATGGCACTTTCTGTTTTGAGTTTCTTTTTTCTGTCAATACATACAGCTCCGATTGTTTTTCAATCTCTGACTGGAATTTGAAACCGTGCAGTGAATATAGGAAAGATGCGAATATCAGGATTGGAGTTCAAAGCAGAAGAAGAATTATAAGCAGAATGTGTGATCAGAAAATATGCATTTACCCTCATGTTGATATATAAGAACATGTGACATGTAAGGAGCCTACTCTATGTAGTTTATCATCATCCCTCTTCTTGCATTTTCGTGGCTCTTTACTGTTATTAAGTTTGATGCTTCTGACTAGTCGCATGCATTTTGCTGTTTGGCTTGATGGTTCATTGTCGAAAAGACGTTTCTTTCGAGGAAGATTTGCGAAACTGCCCTAAGGTATGAAGCCCCTTTTATTCTATACCGCAATCACTCTATACTTTCAAAATTTTAATTCAAAAAAATAAAAAATCCACTTTACGTTTGTGTCAAAAACCCCCTATAGGGGAGTTTTCGTCTATATAAAAATAACAAAATGATTTTCTTGAAAATAGTCGAACCTTAGAAGGTATTTGCAAATTTCCCATTCTTTCTGTAAACAACTTTATACAACCCAAAAACAATGTCAAAATATTTTTCCAGATGAAGCAGCAGCTTAGTTGCAATTGTTATTCACTTTATTGGATGATGTGAATATGGTATATTCAACTTAAATGGATAAATGTCATATTATTTGTAATGCATTGTTTGAGATATTTGTCTGTTGTCTTGATATTTACTCATTTCAGATTGTCCAAATTATTCAAACATAACCAGATAATCTGTTAAGGCTCATCTGTAATGCTTCAAAAAAGCATTTAAATTAAATTATTTCTTTGGCACATTTGGGGATCATCCATATACTATATTTATGTGAAAAACTACACTCACAATTTCAGCTAAGTATGAGAAGCAACGGAATAAAAAAAGGGAGGTACACAGAGATCTCGCATTGTAAGGTTAATGTTGCAGCGGCACAATAGAATGTGGCTATCGCTTAACATGATCAGTGAATTGAAACAGATAACAAATGGCTAACTTGTGGGCAAACAATATAGATATGGAAATTAAATGGAAAAACAAAAACGAACAGGAACGAAAACTTTTGTTTTCTTAAAAATTTGAAACTTTCAAAACTCCTATTAGCTATTAGAGAAATGGTTTTTTTCAAATTCTCTCACCCTTGATTTTGGCAAAAGTGGTTCCTAGTAAATCCTTTCAAGAATAGTCTTCACTCACGGTAAAAGGAAACCGGAAATTCTAGTGGAAGAAATTCTCTTTTCAAGCTAGAATTTTACTAAGTTCTTAGATTCTTTAATAAGTTAGACCGAAGAGAACTCATCAAATTTTTTTAAGAAAACAATTTGTATATTTTTTTTAATAACTTGATAAGACCTACCTCTCTTAAGCAAAATAACAAGATTTATATTTTCATTAACTTGGCTAGAGCCCTAAGTTTTTAACAAATTAAAAGGAAATCAGAAGACTTCCTTGAAGTGAGTACCTTGTTAAGCTTTTATGGATGCATGACAATTGATAAGTATTGCATGCAAGAGAGTCAGAGCGTTTTTGGATCACGAAGATAGCTAAGAAAGGCAGTGTAAGTCTCTCTCTCTCTCTCTCTCTCTCTCTCTCTCTCTCTCTCTATATATATATATATATATATATGATAGAATGGATATGCATGAGCAGCAATAAAATGATATTTGATTTTGTTCTCCCAAAAAATATGTTTCTACGGATGGCAAAACGAATATGTGATAAATTGGATGTGCACGAGCAAAATAAAATGATATCTGGTTTAGCTCTCCCATAGAATGTATTAAAATTGAGGGATGACAAAATGAGGGTTTGGACTTGCACCAAGTCCAGACCTATATTGGGCACTTTCTTTTTTAAGGGCCCAAACCTTTACCATACGTTTGAAGTGCATTGCAAGTCCGGTTTATATATATGTATATATATATAAGTCTGGTTTATATATATATATATATATGTATACATGTATGATTTTTATAATCAGGTATATTTGATTTTAAAAGTAAGGATCAACTAATCAAATTTATCAATTATGTTTTATCTCCTATTTAATTCAAATACAATAGATGAATTTAATTTATTATTCCTTATTTTTTAAAATAAGATATATCTGATTATAAAAGTATTATACTCTCACACATACAAACAAACAAACACGCACACATACATATGTATGTTTGTGATAAAATGATATCTGGTTTGACTCTTCTAGAAAATGTGTTAAAATTTAGGGATGGCAAAATTAGGGTCTGGATCTGCACCAAGTCGAAACTCGTGTTGGTCAATTTTTTATTTATTTTTTTTAAAGTGTCTAAACCTTTATTATACCCTTGAAGTGATAATTACAGACCCGGATTTCTACTAATGAATTCAGCGATTCTACCGAACATCCCACGAAATCCTTCTTAAGCCTAACTAATGAGGGACATCGTAGAACGAACCCGTAACTATTTAACTATTTCGAAATCATATTTTATTAAAATCACATTTCTTTTGCATCAAATAAATATAATATTAAAATAAAATATGAATATCTAAAACATGCATGTATTTCTAAAATTGCTACAATATCTATTCATCAAACTTAAAAAAAAAAAAAAAAAAAAAGGTAAATTCCATGATTAAGTCTAAATCATAAATTTTACACAAAAAGGTTATACTTCATCGTCGGTCGGGACCCACATAATCTAATTGTGGTCCTCTAGTACTTAAATCGCCTGCACCTACATCTACACCTGAAGAGGTTTTTGAAATAAAATATAATGAGTTGTAAAACCCAATGAGTGTGTATGTATTTTATTAAAATTTTTCTCCCAAAAAAACATTTTTAAAACATTTTTTTTTTTAAAAACCATTTTATTTCTAGGGTTTTTTTATTAAATTTCTATAAGTTTTAAAAGTTTAATATTTTTAAAAATATTTCTTTCTAAAATCTATTTCTAATAGTATACTAGCTTTCTAAAAATTCTAATGGTCACCAAAGAAAGCTAAAATCTCACAAAGGCGGTTTGACCAGCTCCGCTCAGTGTGGGAAGTCACATGGCGCAAAGGCTAACATCGTTTACCTTGACAATGCTACAAAGATATCTCGTATACACGTGTAGCGAAACTATCATCGCTTACCATACTTCCAGAAATATTCTACGAATTTAGAGGGTGACAGACTCGAATTCCTCTGATGTTAATAAGACTAACCCTCCCAATACTATGTCATACACCATGGAGTATATCAGTCGGATCTAAAACTAGAAGGTCACGCTATAAAGGCTTGGGCTGTCCACTAGGTTTGAAAACTTTTTCTATTTTTCTATCATTGAAAACTATTTTTTAATCATCCTATAAAATAAAATACATGATGCATACCATAGATATAAATAAACCATTTATTCTTGAGCTAAAATATAAAACAATTAAATAAAAATAAATTAAAAGTATTTAAAATAATATCACACTCATAACTTGCTTCCAAATTACTTCACTTCTGCCTTTAGCGACCTCCTCTTTATCTCAATGACCTTCTTTAGTTCGCTATGCTACCTACATTTAATCACAAGGGAAATCTTGATTTAGCTCACAGGTTATATTACCTTAAATCAGCTCTCACTTCTACTTCACTCGAGCTCACAAGTCCTTTAACTCTATTATTCAGCTCAAGCTGCGAGCTCTAGCTCGCTGTCAGCTCACCCATGCGAGCTCCTTAGCTCCACTTAGCTCGCCCTCAGCTCGTCCTATGTGAGCTCCTACTCTCAGCTAAGCCTAGCCTAAACGAGTTACTTCTCTCAACTCAACTTATCCGAGTTCATGCCTAGCTCAGCTCGGATCGAGGATACTTCCTCTCTCCGCGTGCTAGCTCAACTCACCCTTCTTCAGCGAGCTGTTGCTCTCTTGCTCAGCTCGCACACAGCAGCTCTTACCTTTAACTAGCTCATCCTAACGAGCTTCTGCATATTTTTCTGTACTTGTTACCATAGCTATTCAATCTTTAGTGTAGTTGCCATGTTAAATATTTGTCAGCATGGTATTGGCTCTTTTACATGCTTTCCATTTTGGGGAAATAGAAATCTAACAAATGATTAGGTGGGCGTCCAAGTTAATTGATTGGAACGATTGGATACCGGCAGAAAATTAATCAAAAGTCTTTGGATTATTGTCAAGTTGATTTGAGAATACTGATAATTTTATTTATATATGCAGATTGACAGGGTAAGTCTTGAGATCTAGCAGGCTGAGAGGGAGTACGATCTCAATCGTGCTGCTGAGCTCAAGTATGGAAGCCTAAACTCTTTGCAGCGCCAACTTGAAATTGCTGAAAAAGAGTTAGATGAGTACATGAGTTCTGGAAAGTCCATGTTGAGAGAAGAAGTTACTGGAAATGATATCGCTGAAATTGTCAGTAAATGGACAGGTATTCCTGTATCCAAGCTACAGCAGTCAGAGAGGGAGAAACTGTTACATCTAGAGGAAGAGCTGCACAAACGTGTTGTGGGCCAAGATCCTGCTGTGAGATCAGTATCTGAGGCTATTCAGCGTTCTCGAGCTGGTCTCTCTGATCCTCACCGTCCAATTGCTAGTTTCATGTTCATGGGTCCAACTGGTGTTGGAAAGACTGAACTGGCTAAGGCACTTGCTTCCTACTTGTTCAACACAGAAGAGGCACTTGTAAGAATTGACATGAGTGAGTACATGGAAAAGCATGCGGTGTCTAGATTAATTGGCGCCCCACCCGGTTATGTGGGGTATGAAGAAGGAGGACAGTTGACAGAGACAGTTCGAAGGAGGCCATATGCAGTAATCCTGTTTGATGAGATAGAGAAGGCCCACGCTGATGTGTTTAATGTGTTCCTACAGATTCTGGATGATGGCAGAGTGACTGACTCACAGGGTCGCACAGTGAGTTTCACCAATACTGTCATTATTATGACTTCGAATGTGGGTTCGCAATACATTCTCAATACAGATGATGACACCTTATCAACGGAGACAGCCTATGAAACTATCAAGCAGCCAGTAATGGACGCTGCAAGATCAGTTTTCCGCCCTGAGTTTATGAACCGGGTAGATGAATATATAGTGTTCCAGCCACTGAGCCGCGATCAGATAAGCAGCATTGTGAGATTACAAGTAAGTTATTTCATGGCTTAATTTCCTTGCACATGTCTTACAGTTATATGAAGGAATGCTGGATAAGTAAAGATGAATTCGGTCGAAATACGAGAATTTGTTCATCATGCCGTATACCCTGGATGTTGATAATGTCCCTACCCTAGTGTAGTCTTGAAAGATCTTGGTTCTTCAGATGCTACTTATGATCTGGCTGACTTTTATCCAAACTTTTTGAGGGAGTCCTTTTTCTTATATGGGAAACTTGTGGGTTGGTTGACTCAAAAGTGTAAATAGTTTACTGGATCTATAGTTTCCAATAAATATCCAGCACTTAAACTATCTGCATTGTGCAGAAACTGTTCACTAAGGATCATAGAACAGCTGTTTATAATTCTTTTACTTGGGAGTAGTTTTTGTTTGTTCTGCTTTAGAAGCAATATTAGTCCATCTAACATTATGTTTGCATGGTTTAGTTGGAACGTGTCCAGAAGAGGATTGCACATCGGAAGATGAAAACCCACGTGAGCGATGCAGGTGTTCAGCTTCTCGGGAGTCTTGGGTATGACCCCAACTATGGTGCAAGGCCAGTCAAGCACATGATTCAGCAGTATGTAGAAAATGAACTCGCCAAGGGCATCTTGAGAGGGGAGTTCAAGGATGAAGACACGATATTGATTGACACAGAAGTTACAGCATTTTCCAATGGTCAGCTTCCCCAGCAAAAGCTAGTCTTCAGGAAACTTGATGCAGAGTCAAATCCTTCAGCCTCAGAAAACCAAGCTTTCTTACAGACTCCCTAAATGTCTGTAAAATGTGTTTCGTATTTACCAGACTGTATGTTATAAAAATGAAAATTTTGTTTCTGTGACCTTTTTTAGCACATACTTGGTGAACTTGTCATCTTGTATATGGTAAGTTCCTTACAGAAATTATAAGGCTGGTACATACCACCATATTTGCTTGAAGTGGTTTCAGGTCTCCATTATCCAGCTTCATTGTGTATAGAAATATAATGTTTTTTTCTCGGATTGTGAGAAAAAGTGAATGGAACAAAGCTTCAATGCTAGGACATTAGAACAATCAAAGTAACTTTTCACAAAATAACCTAGAACCCAAATTTTATTTGATAGGCTGTTATAGTCTCATTTAGATGGTATCTTAAGCAGGCTTTAGAGAATCTATTATTGTTTCTGGTATTGCAAATTTTTCAAATTCTTAATTTCAACATTACAAATTAGCATTTTATGATACACAAACGAAGATCAAAGAGAACATGAAACAGAAGTATCATGAATTTATTTACAGATACAAACATGAATTATAGTAATCTACAACACAATGGTACAATCTTTAATGTCACTGATGACTCATTTGAACCTGTAATTTTCACCATCCACAAGTGCACTCTGATATACATTTAAGTTTACAAAGTCTTCTTTCATTGGTGTTGTTTATCTTTGATGTTGGCAATGACAAGGAAAAATCATTGGTATAAGATTACCAGAGCCATTAAGTCGAATCTTTCTGAAAATTTTAGAGAATCAATGCCTGTGTTTTACCACCAGATTTAATGTCTGTCTCGCGCATTCTCAAGTACAGCTTTTTTGTAGATTTGAACTTTTGCCTTAAACACATCCGTTGGAAAACAGCATTATAAAGAGGTGCATCTGGTGCAACCTTCTGCTCATCAAACAAAGAACTGAAAGTTAAACTTACAGTTTTGGGCACCAAGGCAGAAAGCCAAGTTGAAATGCAGCACTGATAACTATCCAAAGATTTAACCATAAGGGCTATTAGCTTTCATGTAAATTATGCATATAAATTGAACCGACAAGCTCTGATTGAAAAGGTGGTTGTGAGAACCTTTGATCACTAAAACCTTAAGAGTATAGAACTCACTGACTGATTAGGCAACTTCAAAGAATTTTTCTATCCCATCAATCAGTTAATTGTCACATATGTCAAAAACAAAGTTTAGAAGTTGCGGATAAAATCAAGCAACTGAGTAAAAAATTGAGTTACACTGCTCAATTTTGACTAGTAAACACATTTAAAAGAATTCAATGTTTTGACATGTCACTACAGTTTTGTTGATGCCATATTGAACAGCATACAAAATTCAGCATATTTGTAGAGAGTTGACGATTGAATATAGAAGCTAAATGACAACACCATAGGATTTTTTACATGTAAGTCAGCATGGTAACTTACCTCTAGAATTTTGTCAACTTCAGCCCACAGAGATCCCCAAATGCAACTTCTCAATGAAGACAGTTGTGTAAATGTCTCTGGAGTGCACATCTGGTGAACCATGTGCTAGTAAACTTGTAATGCTATTTTTGGTTTCCTTGCAACCTCACAAGCACTAATTACAAGATTATAGGAAGAAGTTGGAACCGACAGTCCAGAGGCTTCCAATTGCCACAAAAGCTGCAGAGCCTTTTCCCATAAACTTAATTTCCGGCATGACATTAAAGCAGTATCATACAATTGTATATTTAATTAAGAATTCTGACCTCTTTTTAAACTCTCAAAGAGCCGAAGAGCATCAGCAGTTATGTACTCTAGATTTTGGTCAAGTATTTAATAGTCCTGGCAATACTTAGCAGTTATGTAATAGTGCTCATAGAGGAGAGCAGAATAGAACTATTACAGCAGTAGATTCCGTTTACCACCAGTACCAAATATGACAGATTTAACTCTGACAGAAGGAACAAAAATGTGCAGCCATGAGTCATATGACTTATATATAATGCGACAGCCAATCCTTAGGTACTCTACTCTAGAGCTAGAATAAAGCAAAACCGAAACCTAACACTTGGGGAAGGCCACCAAAGACTTTAATCTGAAAATGAGATTATTCCCTTTCTTTGAATATGCATTTGCAAAATTAAAAGTCCGTTACTTGATGCACATGGATACTAACTAATTTAACATGGCTAAACAATTGGTTAAACTAAGTGCAAAATTTATACTTTCCTCCTTAAACAAGGCGTGCGTAAATGACGTACATTAGAACACTCAAGATTTAAATGCCCCTTAGGTACTCACCAAGGATGGTTAACCAAACTCCTAGCTCCCACCATACAGCAATGCCCTTGAAGATATGTTCAAGAACCCGAAGCCGAAACATTCAATATACGACCCTCTAAGTATGGGGTCCGATGTAATGAAATCAGACCCCACGAAGAAGTCTTTCAAGAGCCCGGGTGCGCAATTTTTGTCCTCCTAATCAACAACTCGAAACAGTGCCAAATCTCTCTCATTTTAAACAATTGGGTACAAGATTCACGATACAAACAAACACTACAAATTCAAAACCCTTATTAACCCCTCAAAATCCAACAACAGATGAAAAATGAAATCTTTAAAGCGTAAGAACTCACATGGAGCTGAAGAAGACCTAACCAGAATGTCCGTCAACATCGGCGATGTTTACAATCACGTTCAAAAAAAAAAAAACACTTCTTTAGGGTGTTTTTGTCTTTTTAAATTTATGGAAAGAGTGGCTCTTATTGCCTATTGGCTGTCAAATGTAATTTCTGGAAATCACTGCTCTGATTGGCTGTCAAGAAATAGACTTACATGGACTAGCCGTTTGCTCCGATTGGTTCTCAAGAATTACACTTACAAGGACTAGCCGTTATTTTGGCGCCAATTGTGTGATGTGTTTTAAGCAAACTTTACCGGGCTCCGCTCTACCAATTTTAAACTAAATCAAACCCTCTCAGTTTTAGGAAACCTTATACATACCCACACTCTTTACAACTAGTTTTTGTTAAGGAAACCTCTCTCAACTCAGAGTTGTCAGCGACATCAATGGCTTTTCCCGTTCCAGTTGGGCATAAATTCCTGCCCAATGATAAGCAATTAGTTGGATACTACCTCTTCAATAAGCTTTTTACACAACCACCTCCGTTCAGTGATCATGAAAAATCTTTGGTAAAAGATTTCGATCTCTACGGTTCCTTAGAGCCCTGGGAGATATGGCGGTTGCATGGAGGAGACGATTTGGAAAGTGATCAGGCCCTCTACTTCTTCACTCCACTCAAGAGGGTTTCCGTTAAGGGTTCAAGAATCTGTAGAAGAGTCGGCTCGGGAACATGGGCTGGAGAAGATTCTGGAGACAAAATAAAAGCCGGGAATATTGTTGCCTTGAAGAAGCGGTTCCGTTACGAGAATCGGCATTCCCCACATGATGGCGCTTGGATTATGCATGAGTTTGCTATCCATTCAGCGTTGTTAGGGCAGCAACAAAAACCTTATGACGTTGTTCTTTGTCGTCTGAAGGAGAACCCGAGAGCGTCACACAAGAAGCGAAAGTTGAAAGATGGTAGTTTTGAGCCATCAAAACGCTGCAAGTTTACAGTTCCGATTCCGGCTCAAACGTTGTCACACGCATCCGAACCAGAACCTGAGCATCCAACTTTGATGTTCAATCCTCAAGAGTTGTTATCTACCCTTGAAGTACCCCTGCAGCTGTCATCAACGGTCGAACCTGAAACTTTGGACCAGGCTAATGCGGGAGAGTCGTACAACACGGCTGATGTCCAAGACGACATATTTCAACACCCAATGACAACAACTCAAGCTGAAGCAGATAGCAATTGGATTGATGTGGAACATGGTTGGCTTCCGTCAACAGTCATGTCATCAACTCCACATGATTCTGGTGTTGGTGATGATATGATGAGAGACAGACCATTAATGCGTGATCCTGAAGACATGATGCCCACCACTGACGCTGGAGACTCGGACAATGCTGTTGATGCTCATCACAATATGTTACCAGCTGAAGCAGATTACAATTTGGTCGCTGAAGATGGTATGCCTCTGTCAACAGTCCTATCATCATGTCCATGCGACGTTGATGGTGATGATTGTTTCTGGGAGAACATGATGACAGACATACCACTGCCTAATCTTGATGACATAATTGACTTCCATTCCAGTGATGCTACTGATTTTTGGGATTTCGAATTTTTCCAAGTACAGTCTTGATTGACATTCATTAATTTTTTTTTCGAAGTTTTGTAGTTTAGGACTATTATTGATTTGTTTATATTCTTTCTGTAAATTGATTACTATAGACATGATTGTCATAATTGTAATGACACTTGTTTTTCCTACAAATGAAGTGTATATTGAGATTCAAGTCATAATTTTTTTCTCTAATTCCTCTGTTGTTACTTGTTAGATTGATTAGCATAGAATGCGGTTGATGTTCTTTCAACGTCTTATAAAATGGTTTTTACACTCATTTTGTAACAAAAGCAAATAAAGAAGATGAGTTATATGATGTTATGTTCTCATTTGAATTATATGACATGTAATTCAATAAACCATGACTTGTTTATGGTGACTCGAAACAGTTAAATAAACTTAAACTAGATAACCAACTATAAACATGAAGGACAGTCATATACAAACATCTCTTTCTAAAATCACAATACATTCATTGAGTTGAAATTATCCAAGCAGTGAATAATTCATGAATAAATTTAAGCAGCGTGGTTTCTACGACTGAAAGAAAGCTAATTTTAAAATAAGCAAGATGCTAATGTAGCAGTCTGACATCTATAATCACACCAATGTTGAATTTTAATTTCTTTATACAATAGAACTTAATTCTTCATTATTAGTAGGCTGTTTATATGCATACAACTGCAAAGCTTCCTCTGCTGTCATGCCAATATAAACAAGGTAGGCACATACCATTAAACTTATTCGACCTTGCCTATCTGAAAAATCAAGGCAGAATTAGTAATGTAAAATGTGGTGTTATTATATCATAAAAGAATATTATTCATTAATAATTATGGTTAGCATAATGGAACTATCCATTTCACACCAGTAAGATTGCACCAAGGACCAAGAAAGCATGAATAAACATTGATTTTCTGTAACCAGGCAAAAGGCATTTGTGTACCCAAGAGAAACCAACGTAGAACAGTGCAAGCATATGACCTTCATCAGACAGATAATTGGAGCTGTAGAACATTGTACAATCTTTTTTGTAGAATAGAAATTTTTCATGCTCCAGAGGTTTCTTAAGATGTACAAGTAATATACACAAGCTTGACTTGACTGAGTGAATTCAAAGTAATTTTGATCAAACAGATTATTACTCGAAGGTGAAAAGGAATATTGCTAAAATTGCAAAAATATGACTCTTGAACAGTCTGAAAACTAAAAACTACCAAAAAGATTAGTTGGAAAGCGAATAATACCATGCAGTGTATAACTGCAATATTTTTTGGGTCACTTGAAAGCCATGAATTCACACTCTCACAAAAAAGCTTGATCATTTGGATGTCTAATGTGGTTGTCATCAAATGGATGTTTCTCCACACAACCATGAAAGTGTGTTGGATCATAACTTTCTTCTATGCACAAATTATAAATCTGCGATATAACACCAATCAAATATTAGACACACACAATGAGCAACTGATCAGTGCATCTTGTTGGGATGCACGGCACAATCAGAAAGTGAAAAAGACAAGAAGTATGTATTTTACATTAACTACGTAAAACAATTTGAAGTTGAATAAGTTAAATATGAAGTTAGTCTCAATGAAGACCACATCTATAAATATGAAAATGATGTGACCAGAACTATATAGCCATTCACCTAGCATACAAGCAGACTCAGTATAAGTGAGTTTTATTAGGAAAATGGATTTATAAGTTGTGCTTTTTATCTGTCTATAACCTCAAAAATGCAGATTTATTCAAAACAATATTCAGAAATAAAATTCACACACAGATACAAGATTTAGATGTGTACATGAGTTCTGGAAAGTCCATGTTGAGAGAAGAAGTTACTGGAAATGATATTGCTGAAATTGTCAGTAAATAGACAAGTATTCCTGTATCCAAGCTTCAACAGTCAGAGAGGGAGAAACTGTTACATCTAGAGGAAGAGCTGCACAAACGTGCTGTGGGTCAAGATCCTGCCGTGAGATCAATAGCTGAGGCTATTCAGCGTTCTCGAGCTGGTCTCTCTGATCCTCACTGTCCAATTGCTAGTTTCATGTTCATGGGTCCAAGGCACTTGCTTCCTACTTGTTCAACACAGAAGAGGCACTCGTAAGAATTGACATGAGTGAGAACATGGAAAAGCATGCGGGATCTAGATTGATTGGTGCCCCACCCGGTTATGTGAGGTATGAAGAACGAGGACAGTTGACAGAGACGGTTTGAAGGAGGCCATATGCAGTAGTTCTGTTTGATGAGATAGAGAAGGCTCATGCTGATGTGTTTAATGTGATAGAGAAGGAGACAGCCTATGAAACTATCAAGCAGCGAGTAATGGAAGCAGCAAGATCAATTTTGTGCCCTGAGTTTATGAACCCGGTAGATGAATATACAGTGTTCCAGCCTCTGAGCCACGATCAGATAAGCAGCATTGTGAGATTACAAGCAAGTCATTTCTTGGCTTAATTTCCTTTCACATGCCTTGTAGTTATGAAACTTGATGCAGATTCAGATCCTTCAGCGTCTGAGCTGCGATCAGATAAGCAGCATTGTAGCTAGTCTTCAGGAAACTTGATGCAGATTCAGATCCTACAGCCTCAGAAAACCAAGAAGCTTTCTTCCAGACACCCAAAATGTTTGTAAAATGTGTTTAGTTTTTACCCCACCATAAGTTATAAAAATGAAAATTTTGTTTGAGACTTTTTTAACACATACTAGGTGATCTTGTCATCTTGTAGATGGTAAGTTTCTTATAGAAATTATAATCCTGTTATGTGCCATCATATTTGCTTGCAGTGGTTTCGGGTCACCATTATCGAGTTTCATTGTATGTAGAAACATAATGTTTCTTTCTCGTATTGTGAGAAAAAGTGAATGGAACAAAGCTACAATGCTAGGATATTATAACAATCAAAGTAACTTCTTACACTTAAAAAACTAGAACCCATATCTATTTATAATAAGCTGTTATAGTCACATTTAGATGGTAACTTAAGCAGGCTTTAGAGCATTCTTGTATTGTTTCTGGTACTGCAAATCTTTCAAATTCTTCATTTCAACAGTACAATTAGCTTTTCATGCTGCACAAGGCTAAATAAGTGACAAAATCAGCCTAGGAAGATCAAAGAGAACATGAAACAGAAGTATCATGAATTTATCTACAGATACATAAATTATAGTAATCTACCACACAATGGTACAATCCATAATGTCACTGATGACTCATTTGAACCTGTAGTTTTCACCATCCGCAAGTGCACACTGATATACATCTAAGTTTATGTAAGGTCTTCTTTCCTTGGTGTTGTTTAGCTTTGATGTTAGCAATGACAAGATTGGAGCCATTACGTTGAATCTTTCTGCAAATTTTGGAGCATCAATGCCCGTGTTTTACCATCAGGTTTAATGTCCATCTCACGCATTCTCAAGTACAGCTTTTTCGCAGATTTGAACTTCTGCATTAAACACATCCCTTGGATAACAGCATTATAAAGAGATGCATCTGGTGCAACCTTCTGGGGATCAAACAAAGAATTGAATGTTAAACTTATAGTTCCGTGCACCAAGGCAAAAAGCCAAGTTGAAATGCAGCACTGATAACTATCCAAATATCTAACCATAAGGGCTATTGTCTTTCATGTAAATTATGCATATAAATTGAATTGACAAGCTCTGATTGCAAAGGTTGTTGTGAGAACCTTTGATCACTAAAACCTTAGAATATAGAGCTCACTGACTGATTAGGCAACTTCAAAGAAATTTTCTAATCCCATCAATCATTTAATTGTCACATATGTCAAAAACAAAGTTTAGAAGTAGCGGATAAAACCAAGCGACCGAGTAAAAAAATGAGTTACATGTAAAAGAATTCAATGTTTTCAAATGACTAGTAAATCACATGTAAAAGAATTCAATGTTTTCAAATGTCACTACAGTTTTGTTGATTCCATACTGAACAGCAAACAAAATTCAGCAAATTTGTAGAGAGTTGACAATTGAATATAGAAGCTAATTGACTCAATACCATAGGATTTTTTATATGTAAGTCAGCATGGTAACTTACCTCTAGAATTTCGTCAACTTCAGCCCACCGAGATCCCCAAATGCAACTTCTTATTAAAGACAGATGTGTAAATGTGTCTGGACTGCACTTCTGGTGAACCATGTGCTCATATACTTGTAATGCTACTTTTGGTTTCCTTGCAACCTCACAAGCACTAATTACAAGATTATAAGAAGAAGCTGGAACCGACAGTCCAGAGGATTCCATTTGCCACAAAAGCTGCAGAGCCTTTTCCCATAACCTTAATTTCTGGCATGACATTAAAGCGGTATTATACAATTGTACATTTAACTGAGAATTCTGATCTGTTTTTAAACTCTCAAAGAGCCGAAGAGCATCAGCATGTTGATTTGCCTTGTACAAAGCACTAAGCAATGCATTCCATGTGTAAGTATCAGCTGTATGACCCAAAGATGTCATAGTATCATAAACCTTGAATGCCAACTCTACTTTTCCAGCTTTTCCGAGAGAGTTAATCAACGCATTACAACAAATTTGATTTGGCTTCAACCTGCCATCCAGCATACATTGGAAGAGATTTAATGCTAATTCCCACTTACCCTCCTTTGTACACGCTCCAATTACAGCCTGCATTATGTCATCCCCAGGCTTGAGTTCGTTTTGGATCATCTCATAGTAAGCATCAAGAGCCAGGTCATTTTGATTACATCGAACAAAAATGCAAACTAACAAAGAATAAGTAACTCGTGTTCCAATATGGCCATTTTCCTTCATACTCCCCCATAATTTCCCAGCCTCAACCCAATTGTTCACACTACCACAAATTGATATCATGGTATCATAAACAATAACATCAAAATCCTTCTTTGCTCTAGAGTACCCTCCAAATTCTATAAACATATCAAGGGCTGAATCAAAGCCCCGGACATTCGCTATTGTTTTAAGTATCAGGCTGTAACTATGGCCACTAGCAATCTCAATCGTCCGCATGAAAGCAAAGACTCTCAAAGCATCATCGAGCAGTTCATTCCTCAAGAGGCATGAGAGAAGAGAATTACAGGCATGTACATTGGGCCGTAAACTTGACAACTTCATGGATTCATAAAGCTCCAATGCACTTCTCACCTTGTTTGATCTACTAAGAATCAAAATCCTCCTTGATAATATCTCTTCATTTCTTTCTTCCAAAAGATGCACCTGGATTTCACCCTCAACAACCCTTTTTTTCAACTTCTTCAGTACCGCCAAAGGTTGAATACCCCTTTTGAGTTCAATATCAGAGTCTTTCTTAAACTCTATGTTTCCCCATGGAGGAGGCAAAGACTTTCCCAAAGAATCTAAATCATCGTCTTCTTTTTCCCTCTTGTTCGAATCGTTTTCTTCCGCATCCGCAGAAACCAACTCAGGTTCAATACTAGCAACCGTGTTTGACACAATAATCAGATCATTCTCTTTACTATATCCATGTAACAAACTCATTCCTCGAGTCCTAAGTGCCCACATCCTAGTGTTTGATTTTCTGGCTAAACCATGAGACAAACAATAACCATATTTTCTACAACAATTAGCAGAATCAAAACTGGTTGGCCTACCAAAATAAAAGCAGCCTTGCCCATTTGATGTAATGAATACTGAAACTGAATTCCTCAATAGTTCTGCCATCACTGCACCCAAACAAGAACACACAAAACAAACAACAATTCCAATCCAACAAGCTATATGAGAATTGAGAAAAGTAACCAACTTTAAAGAGCAGACAACCCAATTTCATCAAAATTCAAACCTGTGTAAAATAAAAAGCTAATGACTTCATTATAATGAAACATAAGTACTTACATAAACAAAAAACCACACAAATGTTGTCAAACTAAACTACAAGTACCTTAACATCACACCCACCATAAAGTCATCAACTTTGAGAGTTCAAGTAGAGACAGACAAACTGACATGTTTTGTTAAGTTGCCTGAAAAGGGTATATCAAGATATTTGCTACAGAGACAGAGAGCAGCCACTTAAATTAAAAAAAAAAAAAGGGAGACAGAGAGAAGCCTTAATAGATGTTGCGACGCCGTTTCGGTTCCGACATTCGAACCATTTTTTCTTAGGCGGAATATTACATTGTTATCCATAAGCTTTTGTATAATTGTACAAATATGATCCACAATGACATTTGCACATATACATCCCTGAAGTTCACGTGACAATCTCACGTAAAAAAAAATAGCCCTGTTAGCAAGTAGTTATATTTTGACCTTTAAATATAGGTTATGGTGTTGCACTTGTATAAATCAAAATACTAACAATTACTATTTTGTTAGAACTAAATGCGATTCATTCAGTATATTGTATCGTAAATGTAAATTTAAATATAGTATAATATGTACACGAGTTTAGCTAAATCTTATTTAGGGCGTTAATTAATAAGTCACATTAATTAGTAATAAGATAATCTATTTATCAATTTAAAATTATTTAAGCTTTTTTTTAAAAAATTATATAATTCAATTTATTTAAATCTTATTAATAAATAAAAATAATCAATTGCAACATAATATCGACCAAAATAAATTTAAAATAATAGGTTTTACATTTAATGGTGTTAAATGATTGATGAGTTAAAAGAGGTTATAATTCAAATGTGATTCGTTTACTCAACAAGTTTGATATTTTGATTTGTTAATAATACAGGTGATGTGAACAATCACCATCCCTAATTTGTAGGGAGTGTTTTCGTAGAAAAACCATCTTCTGTCATGTGGGTGAAATTATAGCAAACCGTAGGAGTTCAATGAAATTATCTGTTTTGTTCACTTGTTTTCACATTTTGGTTTGCAAAAAGCTTCCTGTTCTTACCGTCAAGCCTCGACAGTCTCTCTGCTCCCAGAAGGGTTCTGATGGGTAAGTTTCATTCACTCAAAATGTTGATTATAAAATGTTGATTCTATAATTGAAAATGTTGATTATAAAATGTTGATTCTATAATTGTTCTCAGAAATTGAAATATGAAAATGGAAGAGCAAGTGAAGGAAGGAGTAGCATCAATAGCAGTGCTGCCATGTGGCTCCATCTCTGGTCATTTCATTCAACTTCCTCATTCTCTCTGCTATGGCCTTCATGGCACTGGTACCTGTAACTGTCTCTCTTTCTCTTTCTGTAAACATATGTGTTTTTTGTTTCCTATAATACTATGTGTTTTGTTGGCACTGTATTGGTTTTGGGAAAGTATTGCATATGAATATTGAATAATGTTATTTATTGTTTACAAATCGTGTGGCAACCTGTCATTTACCTAATCATATGTCTCACTGCTTGACTTGGATACACTTTCATACATTATTCTCATGTCAAATTGAATTATTGTGCTTACCACTAAAACATTTTATTGGTATGTGTTGTGCAATTGAGATACAAATAATAAAGTATGAAGAAGAAAAAACAACACAGAGAATTATAATGGTTTGATAGTATGCCTGCATCCACTCTGGCATGGCTGAAAGAAAATTCTACTAACCTTGCAATAGAGTTATAATAGTTATTTATATCAAACCCTAATTCTAAAAGTACCCTTATAGATTATATACTGTCAACTTATCTGTATCCCCATCAACTAGCCCCACATGTTACATATATATAAATAAATATGAGCAATATAATCAATAGCATGTACGTGTGCTTTTGAGTGTATATGAGAATGTGTCAGGATTGTGTACATATGGTGTGTGTGTGCATGCGTGTGTCTGTGTTAACGTCGAAGCAATTAACCTATGGCTTAGTTCTTATTAGAAGTGCAGGAAAATGTCAATAGTCAACTGATTTTTTGTTAATGCTAGGTGGTAAATTATTTCTATATGTTTAGGCTATGAGAGTTGTTAGTGAGTCATGTTGTTGGCTATAAGAACAGCATGGCTAGGTTATATATAGATCAGTACATTTCTGCATCTGGGTTGGCATAACGGCAAAATATTATTGTTTGGCTCAATTATTTCAGTTTGAATTACAGATGTTGTAGAAAATATTTTCTTGACACAATCAAAATAAATATATTTTTATGTTTCTAATTTTTTTTTTTCATCTTCTTTAAACACTTTCATGGTTTTAGAGTTAGCTTGTGAAAGGGAGTGCAGCAGGGGAGAGGATTACCGGTTGATCAAGCTCACAATCATAGACTACAATGTAGAAGTGTTGCCTATGCTTTCGGTTTCCTATCTATCTCCTTTCTAAAATTTTATTTTTGTTATACACGTTATGTCTTTCTTCTAACTTAATGAGTTTTAATACGTAATAGAAAAATAAAGAACAAGTTGTTGTGGTGGAGTGTAGAGGCCATGATGCTGCTCGGTTCCACAATGTTGATCACGCTCATGGGTAAGCCATCTTGGAATGGCATTGCCAGTACTTATGATATGTTATGTTCTCATGTTACTTATTTTTAGTACTGTCACTTGTCAATCATTTTATTTTATTTTTTCTTCTTTTAGTCCTTATAAAATTTATTCTAGGTTATTAATCTTTTGATATCAGCTTGTACACATTGAATGTTTAAAAACAAAAAAGTTTGAACAGAATAAATTTTGAAGGAAATAACAAACATAAAATTGGTTGAACTGTATAAGATTAAGATGATTAAAGACAATGTGTGAATGTAACTGATGATATTTATATAGATATGAATCTTTCAATTTAGGTGTTAAGGTCTTTTGTTTATGTATAAGATGTTTCGACTTCAAATTCTGCTCACGCCCGAGTGAGAGATGGATTTTTGGTTTATATTTATTGTAATAAATAATATTAAAAGAAAACCTTTTGATTTTAGTAAAGTAAACTATTGGGCCTAAATTTTTAGGAACATCTATCATTTATGTCTATTTTTTAGATTAAATGTTATCTATTAATAAATTCCCACACTAATGATTCTATTGTAGACAGTTGGGAGAAAGACATTGTAGGTATGGTTGAACAGGAGCATGGGAAGAACAAGATTTTGATTTCTTTTGAATGCGAAACGCTGAAAGCTGAGAAAGCAGCAGAAGACCATATCAGGCAGTTCATGCCCAAATTAGCTGGGTTAGATGCAGTTGGTACGTATGCAACCTTTTTTTTCCCTTTATATAATAATTGAGACGAGAAGTTTATGTTTGACTGAGCAACAGGCTGTGCTCATTGTGACCTTCTGAGTCTTTTAACATACATGCATTGTTTATGTGATCATCTACTCAAGCAATTAAAGCTGATATTGTTTAGAATTCCAATCTTGAATCTACGCATAATTGACTCTTTTATTTCGATATGTTTTGTCTATATGGTGTAGTGTTCAGGTTATTATTCGTTGAACCCTTATGGGAGTAGAAACATAGAACCAATTATTGTACTGGCATCAGCATTGATTTTAGTACTCATTCGAAGATAACAATTGTATCTTCAAGGCCTTGATTATGATTCCAATAAGCAGTCACCATGAGTGTGGTGGTACCTACCTTTGGAGCACATTTTACCGAACTGCATTCTTATTTATTAGAATTGCTACTGTAACATGTTGCATTATTTTCTTTGTAACTTAGTTGATCACCTCTAACCCCCGATTAATACAAATATGATAATATATTCATCCTTAGATACTAAACAATAATCACATCATCACTGCACAGAACTCCTTGATCAGCTTTTATCCTGGTTTTCATTTCTAATAGAGTTATTTCTGTATTAGCACTGAGTTTGCAGCTTCTGTAAGATGGCACCTTCTGTTTTGAGTTTCCTTTTTCTGTCAATATATACAGCTCCAAATGTTTTTCAATCTCTGACTGTAATTTGGAACCGTGCAGTGAATATAGGAAAGATGCGAATATCAGGATTGGACTTTGAAGCAGAAGAGGAATTATGAACAGAATGTGCGATCAGAAAATATGCATCAACCCTTATGTTGATATATAAGAACATGTGACATGTAAGGAGCCTACCGAATGCAGTTCATCATTATCCCCCTTTTCGCATTTTCTTGGCTCATTATTGTTATTAAGTTTGATGCTTCTGACTAGTCGCTATGCTCTTGATGGTTCATTGTCGAAAAGACATTTCTTTCGAAGAAGATTTGCAAAAACTTTTAAGTTCGTGTCAAAAACCCCTATATGGTAGTTTTTTGTCTATATAAAAATAAAAAATGATGTTTTTTGAAAAATAGTCAAACCTTAGGAGGAATTTGAAAAATAGTCATATTATTTGTAATCAAAAGAGGTATTGTTTGGTTGTCTTGATATTTACTATTTATGTTTTTTGCTCACACCACTTTACACAGATATAAAAACGCTAGCCAATAGAAACTAAATTTAATTACTCTGGTGTCGGTTAAATTATTTCTCTGGCACATTTGGGGATCATCCATGTACCATATTCGTGTGAAAAACGACACTCATAATTTCATCCAAGTACGAGAAGCAACAGAATTGAAAAAGGGAGGTAAATAGAGATCCTGCGTTGCAAGGTTAATGTTGCAATGGCACAATAGAATGTGGCTATCACTTAATATGATCCATGAATTGAAATAGATAACAAATGGCTAACTTGTGGGCAAACAAGATAAGATACGGAAATTAAATGGAAAAACAAAAGGGGAGTAGGAAACGAAAAATTTTATTTTCTTGAAAGGGAAAAAAACATTTTAGTCCCTAATTTCTAAAAATTGATCAAATATTTAACTATGTTTCGGATAATAAGGAAATAGATCATAATGTTTCGAAAAAATGTCAAATTCTTCTGTTCCGTCAATCAATTGACAGTCAAACTTAATGAAAAATGTAAAAATACTCATTGATTCTTGGATTTACTTAAAATGGACAGAAAGACTATCATACCTCCATTCAGAATTAAATATTACAATAACATTTAATTACGAAATTACTTTTTGTTAGTTTTATATATAAATTTTATGAAATTATAGTTTTGCCCTTGGACTCAAATTTTTTTAGTACAGATTTTAAAAAATCATTAAATATTAAATGTTATTGTAAAATAGAATTATAAAATAAAATCGTTAAATAATAAAAAAATCATTAAGTTGTAGCATAGGAGAAAGAGGAGTACATGGAGATACGGT
Source organism: Dimocarpus longan (assembly GCA_022984855.1). Taxonomy (NCBI): domain Eukaryota; kingdom Viridiplantae; phylum Streptophyta; class Magnoliopsida; order Sapindales; family Sapindaceae; genus Dimocarpus; species Dimocarpus longan. Next base: position 6,790,261 of record CM041026.1, read on the forward strand.
TCCATTTGTTGCGGTGAGATAGACGATGTTATAGTTGATGGTGAGAGAGAGACACAATAAGATTTCTAGTTCGATGGAATTGAAGCAATGTGGGGATGATTTTTTTTTTTTTTAATTATTTAATTTTTTTAATTTTTTTATTAATATTAAAAATTTTCAATTCTTTTAAGGGTAAATATCATTTTTATTATTTTTAAATTAATTTTTTATTTTTATTAAATATCTATTCTTTCATTTATTATTATTTTTAGAATTTTTCTTAAATGTTTATTTTTAATTTTCCTTTTTTTTTTTTCAAAATTTTAAAATTATTTGGTTTGTACACGTGTCAAGATTCTGAATTACGATTTGAAATGACAAAATTATTCCTACACACCATGTTATTTGTTACGTTTGACTGTCAATTGATTAACAGGAGAGACTAATTTGATATTTTTTTAAAACGTTAGGATCCATTTTGTTTTTCAAAACATAGTTAAAATTTTGATCATTTCTCAAAAGTTAGGGACTAAAATGATTTTGTCCCTTTTTAAAAATTTGAAACTTTCAAAGCTCCTACTAGCCATTAGATAAATGGCTTTTTCAAATTCTTTGGCGACTTGATTTTAGAAAAAGTGGTTCCTAGTAAATCCTTTCAATGATAGTCTTTAGTTATGGCAAAAAGATACTAGAAATTCTAGTGGAAGAAATTTTCTTTTCAAGCTAGGATTTTACTAAGTTCTTATATTCTCTAATAAGTTAGACTAGAGAAAACTCATCAAAATTTTATATGAAAACGGTTTTATATATATATTAGACTAGAGAAAACTCATCAAAATTTTACATGAAAATGGTTTTATATATATATATATATATATATATATGTATATTCTAACTTGGTAAGATCTTCCTCTCTTAAATAAAATAACAAGACTTATATTTTCATTAACTTGGTTAGACTTCTTAGTCCCTAACTTTTTAAGAAATCAAAAGGAAATTAGAAGACTTACTTGAAGTGAGCACCTTGTTAAGCTTTTATGGATGTATGACAATTGATGAGCGTTGCATATAAGAGAGTGAGAGAGTTTTTTGCTCGCAAAGATAGCTAAGGCAACGTAAGTGTATCTAGCTCTCTCTCTCTCTATCTATCTATCTATGGATGTATGACAATTGGTGAGTGTTGCATGTAAGAGAGTAAGAGAGTTTTTTGCCAAGATAGAAAACAAAGGAAGTGTGTGTGTGGATGTATCTCTCTCTCTCCCTCACCCCCCCCCCCCCCCCCCCCCATACACACACACACACACATATATATATATATATACATGTGTGTGTTTGTGTGTGTGCGTATGTGAGAAAAAATGGATATACATGAGTAGTAATAAAATGATATTTGGTTTTGTTCTATCAGAAAATGTGTTTTTAGGGATGGCAGCATTAGGCCCTCTTTTTTTATTTTTTTTTAGGGTCCAAACCCTCACTATAACCTTGAAGTGCATTGCGAGTCCGTTTCTAGACATGAACCGCAAATTAAATGGATCTATTTAAACTTACACCATACCCAGATTTGATAAATCGAATCCAAGTTGACCTAATTTTTAAGAAAAAAAATTGAAGAAAATTTTCTACTTTTTTTTTTTTTTTTTGCTTAATTCTTTTAAATAAATTCTAAAATGATATCTGGTTTTGTTCTCACCAAAAATGTGTTTCTAAGGATTGCAAAATGAGGGTTTGGACTCGCACCAAATCCAGACCCCAGATTGGGCCCTGTTTTCTTTCTTTCTTTTTTTTTTTTGTCCAAACCCTCACAATACCATTGAAGTGCATTTTTGGCTAACGGGTTTGGTTGTAGACTCAAATTGCCAATTAAATGGATCTATCCAGACTTGCACCATACCCTGAATATTTGACTAGATTAGATCCAAGTTGATCCAATTTCTAAGGAAAAACAATTAAATCAAAATTTTCTACTGTTGTAAATCAATTGGATGTCATCCTTTAATATTCTATAATCTCCACATTAAATATCACTATCACTCAAATAATGATCATCATAATAGTGCTTTAATGTTTTCAATAACCTCCATATTAAAGATCATTATCACTCAAATAATGATCATTATAAAAGTGTTTGAATGTTATGTATAACTTGTGTCTTTTCTATTTCCTACATTTATAATTTTTAGCCTATAAATAGTTTGTATGATTGATCCTTGTATAAGAAATGAAACAATAAAATAGCAATTCTATCCAAAATTTTTCTTGTGTTTTATCTTTAGTTCTTGTTCTTATTTTCCAATATCTTAATCTTGTATTTGTTTTATAATACGTTATCAGTACGAGTTCTAACCGTTTATCTTCCATCAAGGTAGAATTTTAGTCAAATAGATTTTTTTTTTCCTCATAATATTTGTGTAGTTTTCTATTATGTTATTGGCATGTAATGCTTTGACATGATTTATTAAACATTCTTTCTCCTTACTATATTTTATGTAGTTACATGTTTATGAATTATGTTCTTCTTGTTTGTCTATATAAATCTTTATTATTATTCACATGATTATTTACATATTTGATTACTAATTAATAATACTTTCTCAAGCATTTTATCCCTTGTCTATTTTATTAAAGTGCTTTTTGATTTTTTTTTTTTTTCATTTTTCATTTAATGACGCTTAATGAGTCCCCTCAAATTTATTCTATATGATTTTTTAAGTAATAAAATCACTTAAATATCTATTAAAATCTGATTAAAAATATTAAAATTTTTACATATCACTTAAACTCAAAAAATTTTCAATGTTTTGTTTCCTAATGTACATTATTCACTTTTCAAATTAAATAAAAAAAATAAAGGGAATTTAGCAAAAATGCCCTAAAAACACATCAAAATTATATAATTACCCTTTCAAACAATTAAATTACAAAATTACCCCTAATTTACTATAATGCCCTTTATACTAACCCTTTTTATTATCTCAATCAAAAAAATCACAAAATCACCCTAAATTACTCAAAATACCCCTAATAAATTAAAACCAACTCATTAATACAAAACATTAATTACTTATCTACCTAATTATTATAATAAAATAAAGAAAACACACCATCAAATAAATAATATTAACCCATTAAATCATTCCTCCATCACAATTTTTCTCCAACAACAATCATCTTTTTTTTTTTTTTTTTTTTTTTTTTTTTTTTTTTTAACTTTAGTTTTGAGTGGAAGATAATGTGAAGAAAAGTTGAAGAAATTTGGGTATTGATAAAGGTTAGCATTTGTTTAAGTTTATAATTTATTTGATATGTTTGGAAAAAAAATGAAGTTACGGCTTCGGGTCAGAGGGTGACCCAAAATCAGGTCAACCCAAATTCGGCTCGCCCTCTGACCCGAATTCGGCTCGCCCTCTGACCTGAAGAAGTAATTCTAACCCATCGGGTCAAAATTAACTCTTACTTTCTAAAAACTCTTGATGATTGCTGACTCCTTACTTTCTGATCGGCATAGCTTCTTCAAAGCAACTACTTTGCCATTAGCTAGTTGTGCTTTGTAAACACTGCCATAACCTCCGGTCCCAATACAATACCTGATGTCAAAATCCTATGTTGCCTTAATGATATCCTCGTATGCAATTCTACCATCATAATTCCAAATTGAGAACATAACTCCACTCTTAGTTGTTGTTGATTTTAATTGAGAATCTCTATCATTTTTTCGCCGGATGAGGTACGGAATTCCAATGATCATGACAACAAAAAACATGGTTGTGGGAAGAAATATTCTGATCAAGTGAATCTCACTTTTTGTGTGTCTCCTTAAAACTGCTACGTGTGGTGAAACAGGAAGAGCAGGAGTTCTCATGCAAGGAGGCAAAGCAGTACTTTCATCACTACACAAATCTTTGTTACCAATAAATGCACCTACATAAAATCTCTTTAGAATATCACCTTTGATTTCACCATTGAGAAAATTATAGCTTAAATCAAGATGATCTAAACTTTGAAGTTTCCCAATCTCCAATGGAATTCTTCCACTTAAACTATTGTTGCTCAATCTCAATTCTTCCAAACGGAAGCAATTTATGATTTCAGATGAAATTGGACCGCTAATTTTGTTGTTGGAGAGGTCTAGATATAGAAGGTTGCAGAAGCCTTTCCCACTGCTCATAAATGGTATTTGGCCGGAAAGATTGTTTGAGGAAAGATTGAGAGTTTGAAGGTTGCTTAACTGGTTGAGGTCATTCCGAATAGGTCCGCTTAGGTTATTATGACTTGCAGAAAGAAAAATCAGATTTCTTAGGTTCCCAAGTTCCCCAGGCAACGGACCACAGAGTTGGTTTGATTTAAGGTTCAGATATTCCAATTTGGTTCAGATATTCAAATACAGAGCTTCCAACTTCTTCATACGACCAAGAGTTGGAGGGATATGTCCCGTTAACTGGTTACCAGCCAAATACAACACAGTCAGATTCCTTAAGTTCCCAATTTCTGGAGGAATAGCACCTATGACATGATAAAAATAAAAAGTGAACTATAAGTATTCATGGTTACCTAACGAATTGGTTGAATATAAGCTAGAAAATGTGTATAGTGTTCACCTGTAAAATTATTGCGGCCAAGATCAAGAAAGTTGAGTTTGGAAAGATCACCGATCTGTGATGGGATGGATCCTGAGATATTATTGAAATAAATACTGAAATGTTCCAGGTTCGGAAAGCAAGAGAAGTTGAATTGTGTAAGCTCCCCTTCTATTCCACTACGATTTAAGGATATCCAAGTGATGCTTCCTGCTTGATTGCAAGTAATACTGTTCCACTTGCAATGATCCGAATTGTTGTTGGCAGTTCTGTTGCTCCACCAACCGCTCGTAAGTAGAGCTTCACTTTCCAATCGAATGGCTGATGGTTCAGTGGTTGCTGCAAATATATTAGTAATAGTAACAACATGGCACATGAAAACAACAGCCCACATGACCATCACTCCAGGAGCAGATGATCTGGGCATCATGTTTAACATATATCGGATGATTAATTCTTCTTGTTATAGTTGTAGGAAAGTATGTTTCTTTATGTCAAGTAACGTATGCAAGAAGGTTATATATAGAACTTAGTGCAAGGTTATTTTGGGTATAGAAATGTTTTTGAAACGTAACTGCATTGATTCCCTCTAGCCGTGGACAATATTTCCTTCCGCTTTCTTGTGGGTCATACTAATTGTTTGGTTTTGGAAAACAACAGGAAAAGGAAAGTACACGGAAAAAAAAAAAAATTAGACTTTTTTATTTTTTATTTTTTAACTATAGCAATATGTTTGAGACGTAGAGATTGAAAAATTACTCAAATTCATAATTTTCCGAATATAAATATGATATAGATATACTATTTGAACAGCCTCTATTTATCACACTTGACTTAAATTTACAATAACAAAAAAATTGTTTTTCCAAACTTTAGTCTAAAGCAACTAGGCGCAACAAACAGCGTGGAAAACAGAGCTAATTCCCAAATAAAATCTTGAATTTTGGAAACAATATTCTCAGCATGTGCTTGAATGTCACTTAATTTAACTTTTGTCCTTTTGTCCATATGAATACCAAATTCTTCCTATGACTATACCCTCTTAGCACCGACCAAATGATTTCACTCTATCGTTATGTTACGCATAAACCTGTACTGTTATACAGTTGGATCAAGGTCTTCACATCACCTTCCGCAGAAGTTAAATATATTTAACATGCAATTATATAAAGAATCAATGCTTGGCAGGTTAATGTTTTATTAAATATAAGTTGTTTCCTTGATTTCAATAGTTAATTTCTTCTTCAAAACATATTAGAACATCAACATCAAATCTATCTCGTTCAGTCCTCATTATATATATATATATGTATGTATGAGTATTACAATTAATGGTGGCATATGAAATTAGATTAAGAATTTAATAAGCATTGTTTTGTTCTCCGTTAATATGAATATATTAACGAGTCTGGCAACCCTTGAGTAGACAAAGTGGAGATAGAAAGTATGCATGACTAATAGATTTTACTATCTCAATAAATACTAACTCACATACTTTCAATTTTGTGAATCAAATTATTCTAATGCTAATAGATGTTTACTTTCTTTGAATGATCACGACTTATCAAATGATTGAATTTAGTAATCATTTCCATTTGTAGTTCTCTCATCAAAGTGTAAATTATAGTGTAGTGAGTTACGTTCTATTCTCGTATTAATTAGTTGAGACATAAACAAGTTACATGCTTGGTGAAAAGTAAAGTCCTTTGCAGTGGCGGAACGAGAGACGAGATTGCTAAAGTTGAAGGGGCCAAATTAAATTTCAAAGGGGGTGCTGCATTTTTTTTCCCTTAAATATAATTTTATATGTACAAATCCTTTTTTTTTCCAAAGTTTCTGGGGGACTGGAGTCTCTTTTGGCATTCAAAGAGCTCTACGCCTAGTCATTCGTATTCGAATTTCCAGAAAAAAGGACTATGGTTATTCACAAAGTTATACTCATAATAATAAAATGATTTTATTGAAATTATAATAATACTTATGACAATTTAAATATAATTATCACCTAACATACACTTTATGAGTAGTACTAGAAATTAAAAACCCAATTTAGAAATACATAGCTAGTTATAATCAAAGATTGAATCAAGTTGATTTGGTTTTTATCTAGTTATTAACTTTTATAGGTTTTCATCAATCCGTGACAGAAGAAGATTCAATTCTGAAACATCCATTTCCAAATGATTAAGAAAAATTTATATTACAAAAACTGAACGTGCCGTAATACGACTGTGGTTGTCTGTCCTACCATAGAGATTCTTACATCTTTAAATGTTATTTTGCTTCCAGTTATCTAACGAAATACTAATACTAACTCCGCATCAAATATTGTTATTGAATACTCACACTAATTTGCTACCGGTTATCTAATTGAATACTCACACTAACTCATCATCAAATATTGTTATTTTCACCATCATTAATGCATTCTTGTATGCAATGCCTTTTTGTCAACGTGAATCAAATTATTCTTATGCTTATAGATGTTTACTTTTTTTGAATGATCGTTGATTATCAAATAATTGAATTTAGTTAATTATAACGTTTATACTTACAATTCTATCATCAAAGTGTAAACTCTTCAATAGTAAGTCAAGGTCTTCTTACATTAATCCTTGAGATAGACATAGCAAAGTCATTGTTACTCTTTATTCCAACAAAAGGACATATAATTCTCATGAGCTATATATCACCTAGCGTACACTTTACGAGTTATCTTTTAATTATCAAATACATATATAACTAGTTACAATAAAAGACTGGGTCAAGTTGATTCTATTTTTCTCTAACTACAATGTTTTATGTGTTTTCATCAAGTCATGAAGGAAAATGACCCAATTCGAAAACATCTATTGATTTTTCCATAAGAAACAAAATTTTCAAAAAAGTGCGGTCCAGTCCTCTTTACATATCAATGTAATTGCATGTAATGGTGACATAACTCTAATTTTCTCACAAATTGATCCCATGAAAGCTATATTTGAATAAGCCTTTGGTCTTCTTTTCTAATGGTGAATATTACATCTATGAAACTTTTTAATTTATGGATATTTTCTTCATTATGAGATGTGCATTTTATTTTTAAAAAAAGGTCATGATAGATAAGAATTTATATGAGCCCTCTTTAAGTCTATATAAATAACACACATATGTACAAATCTATTTTTTTATATATAAAAAAATGAATTATGATGATTGTTAAAATGATTAAGAAATATCATTTATATAACAAAAATTGGAAATTCAATAGTACGATTGTGGTTGAATGTTCAAAGAGTTCTTGAATCTTTTAATGCACTTTGCTTTGACCACTTATCTAATTGAATATTCATAAATTATAAAACTCAAGGCTACAAAATTTGTGAATCTGGTCGATGTACGATTCAAATTCGTTCAACATCAAACTTAACTCCTATCCAGCAAATCTCTTAATAATTAAAGAGATTTCACTCAAAAAATACCAGATAAAAACCTAAGATAATTTCAAAAGATTTTTCAAGTACTTTATCTCACAAGAAGTCTTTTTGTAAAATAGAAACTCTATTTAATAAAAAGATAAATACTGGAAAAACACTAGATTTTCTTACATGATAAATCTCAAAATAACTTGGAGAAAATACATAATGAAATAAGCACTGATAAAAAACAACTAGGATAATTTAGGAAAAATAAATCAGAAAATAATTCCCCGTTTTTCAGCTAACTGTAAAACGCCTAGAGTTGTTGTAAGAGAAATAATTTTCTGTTGCAACAATTTTCACAAGTTGTTATAACAATGGGCAACCTGAGAGAATGTTAAACCTAAGACTCAAAACATAAGATGCCAATACATAAGCTTTAACATTTTTCATCATAATTGATGAACATTAATCATTAAATTTTAGTGGAAAACTAATTTATTTTGACTCATCATAAGACTAGTGACAAATGACAATATTGTGGGTGTTGCATTATTGAATGATTACTTTGAATATGTTGTGTATGTGTGTGTGAACATTAGTCATTAAATTTTAGTGGAAAACCAATTTATTTTGACTCATCATAAGACTAGTGACAAATGACAATATTGTGGGTGTTGCATTATTGAATGATTACTTTGAATATGTTGTGTGTGTGTGTGTGTGTGAACATTAGTCATTAAATTTTAGTGGAAAACCAATTTATTTTGACTCATCATAAGACTAGTGACAAATGACAATATTGTGGGTGTTGCATTATTGAATGATTACTTTGAATATGTTGTGTGTGTGTGTATGTGAACATTAGTCATTAAATTTTAGTGGAAAACCAATTTATTTTCACTCATCATAAGACTAGTGACAAATGACAATATTGTGGGTGTTGCATTATTGAATGATTAAATTTTAGTGGAAAACCAATTTATTTTGACTCATCATAAGACTAGTGACAAATGACAATATTGTGGGTGTTGCATTATTGAATGATTACTTTGAATATGTTGTGTGTGTGTGTGTGTGTGTGAACATTAGTCATTAAATTTTAGTGGAAAACCAATTTATTTTGACTCATCATAAGACTAGTGACAAATGACAATATTGTGGGTGTTGCATTATTGAATGATTATTTTGAATATGTTGTGTGTGTGTGTGTGTATGTGAACATTAGTCATTAAATTTTAGTGGAAAACCAATTTATTTTGACTCATCATAAGACTAGTGACAAATGACAATATTGTGGGTGTTGCATTATTGAATGATTAAATTTTAGTGGAAAACCAATTTATTTTGACTCATCATAAGACTAGTGACAAATGACAATATTGTGGGTGTTGCATTATTGAATGATTACTTTGAATATGTTGTGTGTGTGTGTGTGTGTGTGAGCATTAGTCATTAAATTTTAGTGGAAAACCAATTTATTTTGACTCATCATAAGACTAGTGACAAATGACAATATTGTGGGTGTTGCATTATTGAATGATTACTTTGAATATGTTGTGTGTGTGTGTGTATGTGAACATTAGTCAATAAAATTTTAGTGGAAAACCAATTTATTTTGACTCATCATAAGACTAGTGACAAATGACAATATTGTGGGTGTTGCATTATTGAATGATTAAATTTTAGTGGAAAACCAATTTATTTTGACTCATCATAAGACTAGTGACAAATGACAATATTGTGGGTGTTGCATTATTGAATGATTACTTTGAATATGTTGTGTGTGTGTGTGTGTGTGTGAACATTAGTCATTAAATTTTAGTGGAAAACCAATTTATTTTGACTCATCATAAGACTAGTGACAAATGACAATATTGTGGGTGTTGCATTATTGAATGATTACTTTGAATATGTTGTGTGTGTGTGTGTATGTGAACATTAGTCATTAAATTTTAGTGGGAAACCAATTTATTTTGACTCATCATAAGACTAGTGACAAATGACAATATTATGGGTGTTGCATTATTGAATGATTAAATTTTAGTGGAAAACCAATTTATTTTGACTCATCATAAGACTAGTGACAAATGACAATATTGTGGGTGTTGCATTATTGAATGATTACTTTGAATATGTAGTGTGTGTGTGTGTGTGTGAACATTAGTCATTAAATTTTAGTGGAAAACCAATTTATTTTGACTCATCATAAGACTAGTGACAAATGACAATATTGTGGGTGTTGCATTATTGAATGATTACTTTGAATATGTTGTGTGTGTGTGTGTATGTGAACATTAGTCATTAAATTTTAGTGGAAAACCAATTTATTTTCACTCATCATAAGACTAGTGACAAATGACAATATTGTGGGTGTTGCATTATTGAATGATTAAATTTTAGTGGAAAACCAATTTATTTTGACTCATCATAAGACTAGTGACAAATGACAATATTGTGGGTGTTGCATTATTGAATGATTACTTTGAATATGTTGTGTGTGTGTGTGTGTGTGTGAACATTAGTCATTAAATTTTAGTGGAAAACCAATTTATTTTGACTCATCATAAGACTAGTGACAAATGACAATATTGTGGGTGTTGCATTATTGAATGATTACTTTGAATATGTTGTGTGTGTGTGTGTATGTGAACATTAGTCATTAAATTTTAGTGGAAAACCAATTTATTTTCACTCATCATAAGACTAGTGACAAATGACAATATTGTGGGTGTTGCATTATTGAATGATTAAATTTTAGTGGAAAACCAATTTATTTTGACTCATCATAACACTAGTGACAAATAACAATATTGTGGGTGTTGCATTATTGAATGATTACTTTGAATATGTTGTGTGTGTGTGTGTGTGTGTGAACATTAGTCATTAAATTTTAGTGGAAAACCAATTTATTTTGACTCATCATAAGACTAGTGACAAATGACAATATTGTGGGTGTTGCATTATTGAATGATTACTTTGAATATGTTGTGTGTGTGTGTGTGTATGTGAACATTAGTCATTAAATTTTAGTGGAAAACCAATTTATTTTCACTCATCATAAGACTAGTGACAAATGACAATATTGTGGGTGTTGCATTATTGAATGATTAAATTTTAGTGGAAAACCAATTTATTTTGACTCATCATAAGACTAGTGACAAATGACAATATTGTGGGTGTTGCATTATTGAATGATTACTTTGAATATGTTGTGTGTGTGTGTGCGTGTGAACATTAGTCATTAAATTTTAGTGGAAAACCAATTTATTTTGACTCATCATAAGACTAGTGACAAATGACAATATTGTGGGTGTTGCATTATTGAATGATTACTTTGAATATGTTGTGTGTGTGTGTGTGTATGTGAACATTAGTCATTAAATTTTAGTGGAAAACCAATTTATTTTGACTCATCATAAGACTAGTGACAAATGACAATATTGTGGGTGTTGCATTATTGAATGATTAAATTTTAGTGGAAAACCAATTTATTTTGACTCATCATAAGACTAGTGACAAATAACAATATTGTGGGTGTTGCATTATTGAATGATTACTTTGAATATGTTGTGTGTGTGTGTGTGTGTGTGAACATTAGTCATTAAATTTTAGTGGAAAACCAATTTATTTTGACTCATCATAAGACTAGTGACAAATGACAATATTGTGGGTGTTGCATTATTGAATGATTACTTTGAATATGTTGTGTGTGTGTGTGTATGTGAACATTAGTCATTAAATTTTAGTAGAAAACCAATTTATTTTGACTCATCATAAGACTAGTGACAAATGACAATATTGTGGGTGTTGCATTATTGAATGATTACTTTGAATATATTATGTGTGTGTGTGTGTGTGAACATTAGTCATTAAATTTTAGTGGAAAACCAATTTATTTTGACTCACCATAAGACTAGTGACAAATGACAATATTGTGGGTGTTGCATTATTGAATGATTACTTTGAATATGTTGTGTGTGTGTGTGTATGTGAACATTAGTCATTAAATTTTAGTGGAAAACCAATTTATTTTGACTCATCATAAGACTAGTGACAAATGACAATATTGTGGGTGTTGCATTATTGAATAATTAAATTTTAGTGGAAAACCAATTTATTTTGACTCATCATAAGACTAGTGACAAATGACAATATTGTGGGTGTTGCATTATTGAATGATTACTTTGAATATGTTGTGTGTGTGTGTGTGTGTGTGTGTGTGTGTGAACATTAGTCGTTAAATTTTAGTGGAAAACCAATTTATTTTGACTCATCATAAGGTGTGTGTGTGTGTGTGTGTGTGTGTGTGTGTGTCTGTGTAAAAGAATAAACCAGAATGATAGCAAGAAAACAAAATAGAGACGAGTACAAAAATAGCACATTAAATTAATAACTTAACATTTATGTTATTTTTTTAAAAAATGTAACAATTGAATCTTAAATTATATGTAAAAATATCAAAATATCCTTACAATAAATATAACAATTGAGTTAATTTTTAAAAAATGTAGCATTTTCACCAATTTTGTCAAGGATATTTGCGTAAAAAAAAAAAAAAAGACTGGGGACTCAATTGTTACCTTTATTTAAATAGGACAAGATTGTCTATTCAATATTTAAAAATGTCATCTAGTGATATTTTCTCAACAAAATAATAACACATAGATTTACATGGAAAAACCTCAAATTAAGGTAAAAAACCACATGCAGAGAAGGAGAACTTTATTATATCAACATTGTCGAGTACAAAATGGAGAACCCAAAAGAAATACAAAAGAAGAGAATACAAAAGCAACACAAAAAATGGAGAATTGAAGGGTGTATTCTATACAAAACTGTGTTGTTAGGATTAGCAACATATAGCCACTAAATTATCTTAAAATAATTTTCTAATAGAATAGGAAAATTTCTCCAAAGAATCGTAGCAATTAGTAGGCCTTGAGAGATTTTCTCTTTCACAAAATATTTTGCATTAATTTAAACCCTACATTTTTCTTTCCAAAAGCGATTTCTTCCGATTCTGTTCTAGATTTATTTCCAAAACAATTCGATTCTTAACTTACTTCCAAAGAATTAGCTAAATTGATTTTAACTTGTTTTCTAAGAACACACAATAATGATTTTCTTTCGAAAATAAGAATCGAAATTGATTTAGTCAGATTTCCAACTTGGTCCTCAATTTCCTTAAGTGCTCCTCAAACCTTTCAGGCTAGACCAAAATAGAATTTGGGTCACCAAACTCTAACAATCTCCATCTTGACACAAATTTTAATGCAAGAAATAAATCTCCAATCTTCAACAGAACTCTTCACCTCTTCCACAAAAGCCCTAAAGGCTTAACCTTAACGGCAAACGACAAACACCAACCAATTTTAAGCAATGCTCAAACTTGGCTATCGGAAGTGACTCAATCATCATATCAGTAGGATTATCATTAGTACTAAATTTGCTCACAACAATATCACCATGAGCAATGTTATCCCAAGCAAAATGATACATCACATCAACATATTCGTCCTCTCATGAAACATCTAATCTTTAGTAAGAAAAATAGCACTTTGGCTATCACAATAAACTATAGTAATCTATAAGTCTTCTCTCAATTTACCAGTTAGTCTTTTCAACCAAATAACTTGCTTAAAGGCTTCAGTAATGGCCATATACTCAGCCTCAATAATGAACAACGCAACAATAGTCTGCAAGGTAGCTTTCCAACTAATAGCACAATCACCAATGGTGAAGACATACCTGTAAGTGATCTCCTCTTATTAAGATCTCTAGCAAAATCAGAATCCACATAATCAATAACTCCATCTCTAGTTCCTCTAAACTTCTAACAAATATCAATAGAATTGTACAAGTATCTGAAAATCCACTAAACTACTTTCCAATGTTCTTTACCTAGATTAACCATAAATCTACTAACTGCACTAAATGCATATGATAAATTTGAACGAGTACACTCCATAGCATACATCAGTGAACCTATTACATTGGAGTATAGAACTCATGACATATAATCAACCTCATGATCATTTGATTGAGGATATAATGCAAATGAAACCCTAAAATGAGCAGCTAATGGAGTACTAACAAGTTTTCCATTTTGCATATTGAAACTGTGAAGGACTCTCTCAGTGTACCCTTTCTAACTTAGATATAATTTTCCTACCTTTCTGTCCCTCAGAATCTCCATACCAAGTATCTTCTTTGCTATGCCCAAATCTTTTATCTCAAATTCTTTACTAAGTTGTGCTTTAACTCTTCTTATCTCCTTATGATACAAAATTATATGAAATGTGATTTTACTATTATTTTTAGATATGATTGAATATGGATCATTGATATTTTATTTTTATTACTAGTATTAAATTATTATTTTGGTTAGGTAGAGACTGGGGATCCACACACATGTATAAGAGCATTAAGTTTGTGGACGGGGTCCAATGGAGGTTTTAAGCGTGATGATCAAACCAGAGAAGCCTATATCATTATTTGAAAGAGATCTTAGAAAAGTTTTACAGATTATAGTTGTAGAATATGTTTTATAAAGTTGCAAAGAATTGATTTATACAAATATCAATATCAACTTTGAATTTAGTTTTATTGTTTAAATATGAATGTGCACGAATCAATGAAAATTATTTGTTATTGCTAGTAAAATGTTATGTTTTATTTAGAAATATTTTTTATTTTTAAAAAAGTTATATCCACTTACTGGACATTAATGTTCATTTTTTTATAAAACCCATTTTTTCAGATATCTGTCACAGGTTCATGTAGATTATTATAAATATTTTATATATTTAGCACATGAGTCCAACATGGGAAACATAAAATTTTTTTATTTGTTTAGATTAAATTTATGAGGCAACCATAAGATTTACAAAGATTTTTCCTAAAAGGTTTTCCAAAAATTTGGATTCCAATTAGATATATCATAGTTTTCACGGGATTTTGCTAGACTTAAGAGAAATATCAGGTACGGTACCGTCAAAAACCTTCCTTATAATGTTTGACTAATCATAAAGTTATATAAATGTAAAATTTATTATAGAAAAGAAGGCCAAAAGACTTTCACTTTATAATACAATTTTTGGACAATTCCAAATTAAAAAACAACAATAATAATAATAATAAAATAAAATAAAAGTATCTAGTGACTTTTCATGGGATCATTTTGTGAGACAATACAATACTATTGAATAGTAAAACCAAACCAGCTCCCTCTATGTTAGTGATTATGGGTTCCGCAGATAAATGTTCAGTCTTTTCAAATATACTGTGAGTGTCAATCATGTCCTGAAGATCATGATGGATCACTTCTATCTTGGTCTTCCACTATCTAATTAATAAAATAAATTAAACATCAATTATTTCATCCGCTGTTATTTCAATTATTTCAAATCGTCACAATCAGTTGATCAATTTTTGTTTTTGTTTAATTAACCAATTGGCCATGGTTAATGGCAAATTGCGAACATCACTCAGGAATCATGATACAATTGACCAGTGTCAAACGACAATCAATTACGCAGGAACTAATTTTGTTTTCCACTTTTCTTATTTATTTATTTTTTTTTGGTTATTAAAAAAATTTAAAAAATGTCATAGTATGTAAAATTTTTTCATCAAACTCCATAAAAATTCATTAAATTTATCAAGGTATTTAAAATTCACTGTATAATCAATCCTTTAGCTTGCCGGGGAAAAAAAAAAAAATCGTTCCCTTAGTGGAGAATAACTAACTTCCTATAATTCTCTAGTTTTGTCCTCTTTATACAAGGATATGTGAGAATTCAGTGAAATCTTTTTCAACTGATGATAGATAAAATATATATATATATATATATATATATATCGGCATTAAAAAAAAATTCTTCTTCATAAATGGGGAAGCAAATTATTTTGATATTATTTTCGATAAAAGACTACAAAACTTTTGCTACATTCTCTTAGCTGAGAAACCTGTCCTCATAAAAAATTCGTGAAATGATAAAATTCCACATCATGACAATATATATATATATATATATATAAGGTTTTTATAATCAGAATGCCCTAACTTTAGAAAGTGTTATCATTCATATTAATCACATATCAATAATTTTCATAATCATTACACCATGATTGTAATATATTCATTATTTATATCAAACTCTAATCCCGAAAGTATTCTTACAAATTATATATCGTCAACTTATCTATAATCCCATTAACTAACCCTACGTGTTACATGTATATAAATATGAGCCATATAATCAACAGTACATGCATGTGCTTTCAAGTGCATATGAAACTATGTCAGGAGTGTGTATATGTGGTGTGTGTGTGTGCATGCATGCTTGTGACTCTGTTAATGTTGAAGCAGTTATCATATGGCCTAATTCTTATTAGAAGTGCAGGAATATGTTAATAGTCAGCTGATTTTTTAATGGTAGGTGGTAAATTGTATCTATATGTTTAGGCTATGAGAGTTGTTAGTGAGTAATGGTGTTGGCTATGAGAACAGCATGGCTAGGATATATATAGATCGGAACATTTTTGCATTTGGTTCGCATCGTGGCAAAATATATATTATTGTTTGGCTCAACTATTCCAGTTGATGTTGTAGAAAATATTTTCTTGACATAATCAAAATGAATATATTTTTATGTTTCTAATTTTTCTTTTTTCATCTTCTCCAAACCCTTTCATGGTTTTAGAGTTAGCTTGTGAAAGGGAGTGCAGCAGGGGAGAGGATTACCGGTTGATCAAGCTCACAATCATAGACTACAATGTAGAAGGTTTGCCTATGCTTTCAGTGTCCCATCTATCTCCTTTCTAAAATTTTATTTTAGTTGCAAACGTCATGTCTTCTTCTAACTTAATGAGTTTTAATGTGTAATGGAAAAATAAAGAACAAGTTGTGGTGGAGTGTAGAGGCCATGATGCTGCTCGGTTCCACAATGTTGATCATGCTTATGGGTAAGCCATCTTGGAATGGCATCATCAGTTCTTATGACATGTTATGTTCTCATGTTGCTTATTTTTAATACTGTCACTTATCAATCTTTTTATTTATTTTCTTCTTTTAATCCTTATATAAAATTTATTCTGGGTTATTAATCTTTTGATATCAGCTTGTACAAATTGAAGGTCTCGAACAAAAAAAAAAAATTGTTTGAATAGAATAAATTTTGAAGGAAATAACAAACGTGAAATTAGTTGAATCATATGATGGGAGAAAAACCAAATACAAACGAATTTCACAGCGGAACTTTTTCTCCCCCTGAATGAATCCTATGAAAAACCACTAAGTAATGCACAAATCCACCACAATATAAATATCATCAACGATCAAATAATGAGCAATTAAATCACCACCACATGCACAAATAATACAAGCTAATTTTTACGTGGAAAACCTCCCCAATGGGAGGAGTAAAAACCACGGGACCGTAGTCCACCCAAAAATCTCCACTAATAATCAAATGTGAGAGTAACAAACTGTTTTAACATCAAATAGGAACCAAAACCAAGTAATAATTATCCAGGTTCCCTAATAACACAAATTTAAGTTTAAATAACAAAGTGAAGAGAAAAATCACAAACTCAACAGAACGTTCTGGGCTGCGTCACTCTCTACTGGGATCTCGAAATCCGATCTCCACGGTCCATAATTTAGAATCACGAGTGCTGAGTATACTATCCAAATTTGAGCTCGATCCAACGGTGAACGAAAGAGATATCGATCTTACAAAACTGCTGCGCTGACAGTGACCGCGAAAACCTGACAGCTCTGTTACGGGCTGTATATCTCACAAACGACAATGCCATTTCCGATCTCCACCGTTCAGAATCAAGATCCAGAAGAGATGAATTTCTGTCCAAATTTCAGCACGATCCAACGGTTAACGAAAAAGATATCGCAATAACTCCGAAACTGCGCGGGGTGAATTTCTGTGCAGAAAATTCACTCTTTTCTTTCCTCCTCTCTTTCACACGATTTTCTCTCTTCACACTTCATTTTGTGTTGTTTTCTGCCATCAAAAACCCTAAACTCTCACCAGCCACCAAACCCTCTCTTCTCTTATTTATATTGATAAAGGAAATAAGAATTAAATAGGGTTATGATTCTTAAATCCATTAGGAATTCCATATGGGCTCAATTTAACCTGATGAGACTTGTTGGGCCTCTACATAAGAGGGAACCTAACCCAACAAATCTCCCCTTTCCCGATTATGTGGAGGGGTTCACCATTCCGGCGATCATCCTATAGGCCTCAAGCTTCTCCCTTGGTAATACCTTTGTAAACATATCGGATCCATTGTGGTCTGTATGAACTTTGTCAAGTTCCAGCAGTTTGTCATTTAACACATCTCTAATCCAATGATATCTCACGTCGATATGCTTTGATCTTGCATGAAAGGTTGAATTCTTCCCAAGGTGAATAACACTCTAACTATCACATAATAACACATATCTCTGTTGCTTAAAACCAAGCTCTACTACAAACTTTTTCATCCATAACAACTCTTTACAAGCTTCAGTTGCTGCAATAAATTCTGCTTCTGTAGTAGAAAGTGTAACACATTTCTGCAATCTCAATTGCCAAGCTACAGCACCACCTGCAAAGGTAATCAAATAACCAGATGTTGACTTATGAGAATTCACATCTCCTGCCATATCTGCATCTGTGTAGCCAACTAGCAGTGGCTTCTCACCACCAAAACCAAGTCTCAAACTGGAAGTACCTCGAAGATATCTCATGATCCACTTGACAGCATTCCAATGCTCTTTTCCAGGATTAGACATAAACCGGCTAACAACACCAACAGCATGAGCTATATCTGGTCTAGTACATACCATTGCATACATCAAACTCCCGACTGCTGAAGCATATGGAAATTTTTCCATGTCATTTTCTTGGGCATCTGTAGGAGGACACTGCTTCGTACTCAACTTGAAATGTGCACCAAGTGGAGTACTAACTGCTTTAGCTTTGTCCATGTTGAATCTCTGAAGTACTTTTTCAACATACTTCTCCTGTGACATATATAACTTCTTGGATTTTTTATCACTATCAATTTGTATGCCAAGAATTTTCTTTGCTAGCCCCAAGTCCTTCATAGCAAAAGACTGACTCAATTTCTTCTTCAACCTATCAATTCTTGAAACATTCCTACCAACAATCAATGTCATTAACATAAAGCAGTAAAATAATGAAGTCATCATCAGAGAATTTTTGAACAAATACACAATGGTCAGAAGTTGTTTTCTTATAGCCTTGCTCCTCCATAACTGACTCAAACTTCTTATACCATTGTCTCGGTGCCTGTTTCAAACCATAAAGACTTTTTTCAATTTGCACACATAATTCTCTTTTCCTTTTACAATGAAACCTTTTGGTTGTTCCATGTAAATCTCTTCCTCCAAATCACCATAGAGGAATGCAGTATTCACATCCATCTGTTCGATTTCTAAATCAAGACTGGCTGCTAAACCAGGCACAACACGGATGGATGACATCTTCACAACTGGAGAGAAAATTTCATCAAAATCAATGCCTTTCCTCTGGTTGAATCCTTTGACAACCAATTTGGCTTTGTATCGAGGTCGAGTACTAAGCTCATCATGCTTAATTCTGTAAACCCATCTCTTCTTTAAAGCTCTTCTATCTTTAGACAGCTTTACTAACTCAAAAGTATGATTTTGATGAAGTGACTGCATTTCATCTTGCATAGCCTCAAGCCATTCCTTCTTGTGCTCGTCTTTCAAGGCCTCTGTATAACACTCGGGTTCTCCCCCGTCAGTCAATAACACATACTCACTTGTAGGATATCGATTTGAAGGACGTCGGTCTCTGGTAGACCTCCTGAGTGGTACATCTAATGGAGCATCAGGAATTTGCACATGTTCATCAGTTTCAATATCTTCCTCTGCCTAGGAGGAACCATCTATATCAACTGCAACCTGCTGATCATCAACCTGTGTTGGCAAACTTGTTGAAGAAGCTTAACTCAAATCGACCAAACCATTATTGTCATCGGACACTGAATTCCCATTCTCAATATCCCGTATAGTTTGGTTTTCCACAAATACTACATCTCTACTTCTCACAAGTTTCTTCTCAACCGGATCAAAGAATCTATATCCGAACTCATCCTGACCATAACCAATAAAGATGCACTGTCGAGTTTTCATATCAAGCTTGGATCTCTCATATTTGGGAATATGAACAAACGCCTTGCACCCAAAAACACGTAAGTGATCATAGGAAATATCTCTACCACTCCAAGCTCTGTCTGGTACATCAAACTGCAAAGGAACACACGGTGTGAGATTAAGAACATGTACAGTAGTACTCAAAGCCTCACCCCAAAAATATCCTGGTAACTGTGCCTATGAAAGCAAACATCTCACTCTCTCTACTAGTGTCCTGTTCATCCTCTCAGCTAAACCATTCAACTGAGGAGTCTTGGGAGGTGTCTTTTGATATCGAATACCTTGTTATCTGCAATACTCATCAAAAGGACCTGTATACTCTCCCCCGTTATCAGTTTTGATGCATCTCAACTTTTTCCCAGTCTGTCTCTCAACCAGTGCTTGAAATTTCTTGAACACATCTAATACTTGATCTTTCGTCTTTAAGGTGTAAACCCAAGTCTTTCTCGAGTGATCATCTATGAAAGTCACAAAATATAGGGCTCCACCGAGTGATCTCGTCTTCATAGGGCCACAAAGATCTGAATGCACTAGATCAAGTATCCCTGACTTTCTTGTAGGTGGAGAGCTGTGAAAGCTGACTCTGTTCTGCTTCCCTACTAAACAATGAGAACATCTCTTCAACTGTATATTTTTCATGTCAGGTAGCTTCTTTTTCTTGGTTAAAACAATCAAGCCTTTCTCACTAATGTGTCCAAGCCTCTTGTGCCAAAGTTCTACCTTGTCTTCATCCTGAACTGCATTGATGATGGATTTTGAAATTTTTGCCTGCAACAAATATAAAGTAGAACACTTTTTACCTCTGGCCATAACCATGGCACCTCTGGTGAGCTTCCACTGGCCATTACTAAAGAAGTTGCAGTATCCCTCATCATCAAGCTTACCTGTAGAAATAATATTCACACGAATGTCAGGAATATGTTTTACATTTTTTAAAACTAACCTGGAGCCGTTATCTGTTTCCAGGTTCACATCTCCAATGCCAACAACTTTTACCGTGCCATCATTCCCTATCTTTACACTCCCAAAATCACCATGTGTGTAAGATGTAAAGAACTCCTTCAGCGATGTAGCATGAATAGAGGCACCACTGTCAATCACCCAGTTAGTCTCATGACATGCAAAATTAATGGAATCAGCATCATACATGAAAAGAAAGTCTTTATGAATGGCGGTAGCAACTCTGTCATCATTGCTATTATTTTCATTCTTCTTTTCTTTGCTTGTGTCATTTTTATTTTTTCTTTCCAACTGCTTGCAATATTTCTTCATGTGTCCCTTTTTATGGCAGTAGAAACACTCAACATTTGCAAACTTATTGGATTTACTTCTGTGTTGACTTCTATTCTTCGGACCCCTACTTTTACTTCTCCCTCTGCTTTCAGTAACTAGAACTTCTGAAGATGAAGTAGACCCTTGTGCTTTTCTTCTTGTCTCTTCATTCAGAATATTACCCTTGACCAAATCCATTGTCATCGTTCCATTCGAAGCAGAGTTTGACAAAGAAGATCTGAAAGTCTCCCATGAGTCCGGTAATGTACCAAGCAACCATAATGCTTGTACCTCATCATCAAACTTGATACCCATGCCAGCCAACTGATTTATAATCGCCTGATATGTATTCAAATGATCTGTCAAAGGAGCACCATCATGATATCTCAAATACATCAATTGCTTCATCAAAAACAATTTATTATTCCCGATTTTTCTGGCATACAACTCTTCAAGCTTGACCCACAAAGTCCGTGCATGTGTTTCCCCACTGATATGATTCAAAACATTATCACTCACCCATTGCCTAATGAAACCACATACTTGCCGATGAAGTAATGTCCACTCTGCATCAGATTTATCACTAGGCTTTTCTGTAGCAAAAACAGGTAAGTGAAAATCTTTCACATATAAAAGATCCTCCATCTTTCCCTTTCCAAATATGATAGTTCGAACCATTCAGAGTAATCATTCTACTTAGATTTAAATTGTTCTTTATATTCATCATTACAAAATTCGGAACCAGGCTCTGATACCACTTTGATGGGAGAAAAACCAAATACAAACGAATTTCACAGCGGAACTTTTTCTTCCCCTGAATGAATCCTATGAAAAACCACTAAGTAATGCACAAATCCACCACAATATAAATATCACCAACGATCAAATAATGAGCAATTAAATCACCACCACATGCACAAATAACACAAGCCAATTTTTACGTGAAAAACCTCCCCAATACGAGGAGTAAAAACCACGGGACCGTAGTCCACCCAAAAATCTCCACTAATAATCAAATGTGAGAGTAACAAACTGTTTTAACATCTAATAGGAACCAAAACCAAGCAACAATTATCTAGGTTCCCTAATAACACAAATTTAAGTTTAAATAACAAAGTGAAGAGAAAAATCACAAACTCAGCAGAACGTTCTGGGCTGCGTCGCTCTCTACTGGGATTTCGAAATCCGATCTCCACAGTCAGAATTTAGAATCACGAGTGCTGAGTATACTATCCAAATTTGAGCTCGATCCAACGGTGAACGAAAGAGATATCGATCTTACAAAACTGCTGCGCTGACAGTGACCGCGAAAACTTGACAGCTCTGTTACGGGCTGTATATCTCACAAACGACAATGCCGTTTCCGATCTCCACCGTTCAGAATCAAGATCCAGAAGAGATGAATTGTTGTCCAATTTCAGCACGATCCAACGGTTAACGAAAAAGATATCGCAATAACTCCGAAACTGCGCGGGGTGAATTTTTGTGCAGAAAATTCACTCTTTTCTTTCCTCCTCTCTTTCACACGATTTTCTCTCTTCACACTTCATTTTGTGTTGTTTTCTGCCATCAAAAACCCTAAACTCTCACCAGCCACCAAACCCTCTCTTCTCTTATTTATATTGATCAAGGAAATAAGAATTAAATAGGGTTATGATTCTTAAATCCATTAGAAATTCCATATGGGCTCAATTTAACCTGATGAGACTTGTTGGGCCTCTACATAAGAGGGAACCCAACCCAACACCATATAAGATCAAGATCATAAAAGACAAATGTATAAATATAACTGATGATATTTGTATATTTCAATTTAGGTGTACGTGGTAAAGTATTTTGTTGATGTATAAGATGTCTCAAGTTTAAATTCTGCTCATACCCGAGTGAGAAATGGATTTTTGGTTTATATTTATTGTAATAAATAATTTTAAAAGAAAACCTTCTGATTTTAGTAAAGTAGACTATTGGGACTAAATTTTTAGGCATCTATCATTTATGTCTACTTTTTAAATTAAATGTTATCTATTTATATATTCCCACACTAATGATTCTATTGAAGACAGTTGGGGAAAGACGTTGTAGGGATGGTTGAGTAGGAGCATGGGAAGAACAAGATTTTGATTTCTTTTGAATGCGAAACGCTGAAAGCTCAGAAAGCAGCAGAAGATCATATCAAGCAGTTCATGCCCAAATTAGCTGGGCTGGATGCAGTTGGTATTTTTGCTATCTTTTTTCTCCTCTATATGATAATTGAGATGAGAAAGTTTACGTTAGACTGAGCAACAGGCTGTGCTCATTGTGACTTTCTGAGTCTTTTCACATACATGCATCGTTTATGAGATCATCTGCGCAAGCAATTAAAGATGATATTGTTCAGAATTCCAGTCTTTAATCTGCACACAATTGACTCTTTTAATTCATCGAACCCTTAACCCCGAGTAGAAACATTGAACCAATTATGGCACTGGCATCAGCATTGATTTTAGTACTTATTTGAAGATAAAAGCGGTATCTTCAAGGCCTCAATAATGATTCCAATAAACAGTCACCATGAGTATGGCGGTTACCTACCTTTGGAGAACATTTTGTTGAACTGCATTCTGATTTGTTAGAATTGCTATTGTAACATGTTGCAGCATTATTTTCTTTGTAACTCAGTTGATCAACTCTAACCCCCTGATTAATACAAATATGATAATATATTCATCGTTAGATACTAAACAATAATCACGCGTCCACTGCACAGAACTCCTTGATCAGCTTTTACCCTGGTTTTCATTTCCAGGAGAGTTATTTCTGTATTAGCACTGAGTTTGCAGCTTCTGTAAGGTGGCACTTTCTGTTTTGAGTTTCTTTTTTCTGTCAATACATACAGCTCGGAATGTTTTGAGTTATTTCTGTATTAGCACAGTGAATATAGGAAAGATGTGAATATCAGGATTGGACTTCGAAGCAGAAGAGGAATTATAAGCAGAATATGTGATCAGAAAATATACATTTACCCTCGCGTTGATATATAAGAACGTGACATGTAAGGAGCCTACTGTATGCAGTTTATCATTATACCCCTTTTTGCATTTTCTTGGCTCATTACAGTTATTAAGTTTGATGCCTCTGACTAGTCCCTATGCATGCATTTTGCGGTTTGGCTTCTTGATTGTTCATTGTCCGAAAGACGTTTCTTTCAAGGAAGATTTGCAAAAACTGCCCTAAGGTCTAAAACTTTTATTCTGTACCAAAATCGCTTTATACTTTCAAAATTTTAATTAAGAAAACTTTTAAGTTTGTGTCAAAAACCCCCTAGAGAAGAGTTTTTTGTCTATATAAAAATAAAAAGGTAAAACTTGATTTAGTTCTTAAGATTTTGAAAAATATCAAATTTTTAAACATCTTTCGAAAATAGTTTTTTTATCTCTAACGTTTTTAAAACTCTTCAAAATAGTCCAAACCGTCAATCAATTAACGGTCAACAATAACAAAAATCTTAGATGGGAAGGGTAAAATGGTTTTATCATGTGAGAGGCACTCAGACCCATGTAACTAAAAAATCAGCTACAAATTAGGGCATTTTGGTAAAGATATCCTCATAATAAGTAAAGTGGTTTAGATTAAATTGTAATTTAATAATAAACAAATGAGGGCATTTTACACAGATAGAAGAACACTAGCCAACACCAACAGACATTATATTTAATTACCCTGCTGTTGGTTATTTCTCTGGCACATTTGAGGTTCATCCATAGTCTATATTAATGTGAAAAACTACACTCACAATTTCAGCTATGCATGAGAAGCAACAGAATTAAAAAAACGGAGGTAAACAGAGATCTCGCGTTGCAAGGTTAATGTTGCAATGGCACATGAGAATGTGGCTATCACTTAACATGATCCATGAATTGAAATAGATAACAAATGGCTAACTCGTGGGCAAACAAGATAAGGTACAGAAATTATACAGAAAAACAAAATCGGAACATGAAACGAAAAATTTTTTTATTTTAAAATTTTGAAACTTTCAAAGCTCCTACTAACTATTAGAGAAATGACTTTTTTGAAATTCTTTTGCTACCCAATTTTAGAAAAAGTGGTTCATAGTAAATCGTTTCAAGAGAATCGTCTTTAGTCACGGGCCTCATGGCAAAAGGAAACCAAAATAGCGAAAGAAATTCTCCATTTAAGTCAGAATTATATTAAGTTCTTATATTCTTTAATAAGTTAGATAAGAAAAAACTCATCAAAATTTTTAAGAAAATGATTTGTATATTTTTTTTATAACATCGTAAGATCTTGCTCTCATAAACAAAATAACAAGATTTATATTTTCATTAACTTGCTAGACTTCTTAGTCTCCTAAGTTTATTAAGGAATAAATTACAAACAACCACTGAGGTTTGTCAAAAAAATAAATAGAAACATATTTATCTTTTTATTATATCAAACTCTTACACTGTTAGTCAATTTCCTTCAATTTTAATAAATTATCAAAAGTTTTGATCAAATGACTATTTTATCCATAATAAGACAAAATCCTTAAAAAATAAACAAAATATTTAGAAAATAAAATTTTCAAAAAAAAAATAGAGTCGATGGATCTCGATTGATAAACTATATATAAGTCAAAAAGAAAAAAAAATAAACAATTGAAAAAAAAAATTAAAAACACAAACATTAGCAGTCCTCTTCATCATTTTCTTCATGGTTTATCAAACTATTCAAACTTTTTAACTCAAGTCCTCCCAAACCCTACCGGATCTCTCTGTCATCGAAGTTTTGGTCGACCCTTCTCCATATCCCTCTCTCTACGACATCTTCCTCCTCTCATTCTCCTCCATTCTCATCAGGATCTCCACCCTGGTCAGCTACGACTTCGTTGTAGTCAACATGGAGCACAGCCTGGTGGCATCTTGGTTGCCCTCATCATCTCGCAAATGCTATCATCTTTCTCTTTCCTCTCTCCTTTCTTCTCTCTCTTCCCTTTCTTCTTCCTTGTCTCTTTCCTCTCTCTTTTTCTTTCTCTTTCCTTTTTGGACTCAAAACTCCACCGTCTTGGCGATAGATACCAGAATTGCCCTCCATCGTATAGAGACCAATTCTGGTTTGCGATGGAGATCGTTAAATCTCTTTGGCTTGAGATCCTTGTCTTTGGTGAAGAAGACCCAAGCTTTTGGACTTCATTTTCCTTTTTTTTTTTTTTTTTTTTCAAATGGTTGATGTCGTTGATAATTTTGTGGTGTTTGTTTATTGTTGTTGCCAATGATTTTGTGGTATTTGTTATTGCTACTGAATTTGTTGTTAATCAATAATGATAATGTTGATAAGAATGATATTTGTTGTTGTTGATTTTTCTATTTTTGATAATCTAGTTACAGATTGATGATGGTTGGAGATGAGCTGGTTGGGGTTTCACTAGAAGTTATTACTGATTTCAAATCTTTATTCTCTGTTTTTGTTTTTTTTTAATTTCTCTTTTTGAAAAATCTAGGTTTTGAATCTTCAACTTGAAGAACTAGAACCCTTCCATATCTTCAATCTTAATTTTTTCAATTTTTTTGCAACATTTTTTTTTAATTTTAAATTAATCTCATGTGATAGACGGTAAAGATTTTTCTAGTTTTAATTTTTCATTAATTTTTAATTGGTTTTTCCTTTAATTTTAAAATTAAAAAAAAAATGAAAAGATTAAATGATGAAATTGGTCTTGAGTCAACCTAATTTAACTAATTTTGACCGAATTTAATTAACAGGATTGGGATACTATATAATTAAAAGGTAAATTTACTTTCGCTTGTTTTTTCGGTAAACCTCAGAGATGTTGTGGAATTACTTCTTAATTGAGAATGAATGGTGTAAGAGCGTACGAGAGCTTTATTCCTCGCGAGGATAGCTAAGAAAGGAAGCGCAAGTGTATCTCTCTCTCCCATATATATATATATATATATATACGTACACGTGTGTGTGTGAGAGAGTGTGATGGAGTGGATATACATGAGCAGCAATAAAACGATATCTGGTTTTGTTCTCTCAGAAAATGTGTCGTGGATTCTGGTTGTTAGATAGACGTAAACAAATTCCTTGTATAATTTAAAATTGATAAATATCTATATCCAGCAGCACACGTGGTGGTTTTTAATGTGAAGTTGGTGTTGCAGGTTCGATCAGAAGAGCCGCGAAGTCGAGTTTAGAGAGAGGTAAACTATCTATCAAATCGACTTGTCTTTGTTTGGTTTTTCCATTTAAATCCTCAAACTTATCGTGGGTTGATGTGAGTTTGTGTTTTTATTTTCTATTTCGGGTTTAGTTGAACTGCTTATGATCATCAACATAGAACTGAGCGTTGCGCAGATATGGTTGTGAGTGAGTGACGTTGTTTGTTGTACTAGAGAGATAGTGAGTGAGTGACGTTGTTTGTTGTACTTGAGAAATACACACACTATGCGTTCGGTGAAATTACTCGATGAATGAGTTCGTTAACCAGAACTGACTCTACTGTCTTTTTTATTGGCCCCTGCTTGGTACTCGAAAATGGGTAAATTTTGACATGACGCTAATATCTGGTTTTGTTCTCTGAGAATTTGTGTTTCTAGATCCTGAGTGTTCTGATTCTGTAAGTACTAGTAGTATGTAAATAGTTTAGAGAACATTATGTCTGTCCTAGTTGCGGACCTAATTGCTTTTGCATACCATGTGTCAGCTCCCTCCTCTATTTTGAAAAAAGGAAAAAAAATGGGGTGGGAGAACCTTATAACTTTTTTAATAAATGCTTAAAAATGCTGATTTTTGCTTGTGGCAAATAATCTTAAGAAGTTTATATATAGTACTTTACAAATGCTTTATGGAGTGAACACAATTAATTTAATTGTGATCATATTACTATGATCGTTTGTGTAGGTTTCAGTCTCAGAAATGTTTTGTGAATAGAGTGTTTTTGCACTAATAAATTTGTTCTAAAGGGCAACAAAAATGTGTTTGGACTTTGGAGCTACTATTAGGAGATCAAAAAATGTGTAATGGAGGTTGCCAGTTGCCACTGTTGTGTAATGCCTTTGACAATTTGTTTGCCATGGTTTTATTGTTTTTGTTTGGTACTGTAGTGTGTTGTACCAATTTTGGCTTATATCCTTGATGTGTAGGGACTATTTAAGGACTGTTTTTGTTGTATTTTTTTTGTGTTTGTGGACTGTTTTGTTACAAGGTTTTGGTGTCTTTGTTGCAAGGGTTTGGTTTGATGCTCATGTAACTTTAATTTAGGGAGTGTTATGAATTGCTATCCAAGCATGAAACATTGTCTTTGTTTAATTTAGGGACTGTTATGACTTACGAGATGCAATCATGTAATTCTCAGTTTCTCATCATCGTCTTTGTTGAATGCATCACCACTGGTTGAACGACTCATCAGGTTATTTTGCGTTTGTTGAATGAGTCACCACTGCCTTTGTTGAATGAGTCACCAGGTTGTTTCGCAATCAGATCACCATTTTTTTTTTTTCACCCACATAACTATTTTGTTTTTTGCACCCTTAAAACAGGTCACAAGAGAGCCCCAAGAAACAACTAAAAAACTAGGCCTTACAACAAATTATTGTAGGGATAATTCTAATTTTCCCCCATAGTTTGGTATAATAGTTAAAAAACTTCTTGATTTTAGAAATCACTAAAAACTCTCCTATAGTTTATAAACATAGTCGAAAAAACCCTTTATCGTTTATAAAAATAGCCAAAAAAAACTCTGCCATCAGCTTGGATGTTAGTTTGAGCATTAATCAGAAGGATAAAATCATCAATTCATTATAAAATAAGTTTCAAAAAATTTGAACAAACAGATGAGTGCCACGTGTAGGATTATATTTTTCAAAATAATTAATAATTAAAATAATTAAAAAAGTGATTTTTTAAAACTCAACAGAAATAAATAAAAAATTAATGAAAAATATTAGTAATCTTTTAAAAAATTTATTATGAAATCTTTACCGTCTATCATGTTGATTGACAGTGGAGAGCATTCTTAAAAAACCAATAGATATTAATAAAAAACTAAAAAGAATATTAATAACCTGTTTAACTTAGTGTCCATTTTTTGCTTTCTTCTTCTTCCATATTCTCATTTTCTTCTTCTTCTCCGATCTTACCATCCCTAAATTGATCGCCTCTCTCCTCCTTTTCCACTCTCCGTCGGAAGGCACAGTCCTTTTCTCCTCCTCTCCATCCCTAAAATGCCACCTCTTTCGCCATCTCCCCTAGCCACCTTCCAAGATCTTTGTAGACGTCCCCTATTCCCACCACCTCTCCCTCTACTCCTCCAACCTCTTGTCCTTCATCACCCCTCGTATCCTCATTGTCAACCTCCTCAACAATCAAGTCCCCACCTCTAATCTCGTTGGCACTCCCTCTACTCCTCCATCATCGTCTTCTTCATCACTCCTCATATCCTCATCGTTGACCTTCTCAACAACCGAGTCTCCACCTTCAATCTCACTGGCATCCTCATTCTCAATTTTTTATTATTATTTTTTAAATTGTGGGAATCCCAGATCTGGTTGTCTGGGTTTTGAAACCCAGTATTGTTTTCATTTTTTTCTTTATTTTTTAAAATTTTTTGTCATTTTTCATCTTTAACCATCTGGTTAAAATTTGTTTCGTTAAAAATTATGTTGATGATGATGATGGTGATAAATTTTTTGTTGATGTTGATGATATTGATATGGTGATGATGGTGATGCATGGGATGATGATGATGATGATGTTGTGCTGATGATCATCAGTTAGAGGTGGAGATCTAATTTGATTGGATCTCCACTGTCCATCTTTTTTTATGGATGGTGGAGATCCACCCCAAAATGATTTTTTTTTTTTTTTTTTAGTTTTTTTTTTCAATTTTTTTGAATTTTCTTTTAGATTATTTTTTAAAATGATGTACACTACCCATCAACATGATGGGTAGTGGAAATTTGGCAGTAATTTTTAAATAAATTAATAATATTTTTAATTTATTTTTATTAAATTATATTTTTTACATTTTTATAATTGAGGAGCAATTTAGTCTTTTCATGTACTGTTATTGTTAAAATTCATTTTCCACTACCAGAGTTAATAGAAGGGGTAAAATAATATTGTTATAAACTAGAATAGGGTAATTAGCGATTACGTAAAACAATAAGAGAAATATTGGAATTATCCCATAAAAAAAAAAAAAAAAAAAAAAAAAAACACATTGAATAGGCCCAATGGGAGGCCCAAAATTGAGCATTGAATCAAGAGAATTAGACCAACTGTGTTCGATTTAGATTGGTTCCAACTCTCATTTTTGCATGTTAGGTTCTTCACGTTGAGAATCGAACAAAAATTAATTTGGTTCAGTTTTGAGTTATTGTCAAATCATGTGAACAACATTATTTATTTATGACTGTGGTCAGTCCATGGTATAACTGGGACCGACAATGATAGGTGTTGTGACATGTTTCGAGGATTAGTTTCCAAAAATAAAAGGGATCAATCCACAAAGAGTGGGTAGAGAAAAATGTTCATAATAACTTTGTGGGACTTGATGGGTTCGAACCCATGACCACTAACCATTGAGGCCGATAGAGTGCGTGGCTTGTGTCAACCACCAAACCACAAGCTAATTCTCATGTGAACACCATTGTTATTACTTCTATATATGCTTACTTTTCCATGGAGGATCATAGCCAGTGAACTGAATTTGGTAAATTTTGTGATTGATGCATACAATTCTGTTATCTTGTGTTGACTCATGGATGGTGAGTCAAGGTCTTTTTTTCTCGCAACTTGTGAGTAAAAAGCACAAAATTATTGACTTCACTTTCAGAAAATTAATGAAAAAGAAGAAGACAATATGCAATATGGCATGCATATAAGATTTTAAATTTAATTCTCTATTTGATATTATGAGTGTCGTTATTTTATTTATTTATTTATTTTTTTTTGTAGGACTATGAGTGCATCGTCAGACAATATCAATATATATTCTTTATATAATCTAATTCGTACAATAATCAAAAGTAGTTACTATATATATATAAAATAAAATTTAATACTCTATATATAGTATTTCTAGTAAACTAATTAAATTATATATATAAAATAAAATTTAATACGATATATATAGTATTTCTAGTAAACTAATTAAATTATATATATAATAAAATTTTATACTTATTATGGGTATTTTTTGAACTGTCCAAATATATTGGTAAAAGCCCATGAGCCCATTTAAACTGATCCAGTTGAGAAGGGGTCCAATGTGCGTGGCCCAGTATAAAAGCTTACAATTCACAGAAGCTATCTGACCTTCAGCGAAGTCCAACCCATGTCCCTCCAGTCGACGTCAGGATCGTTTTCCCTTTGAGAGATGTTAAGTCTGCTAAGCTGAGTCCGTTTTCATAGTAGACCAATATTCATTCTCTGGAGCTTCAGTCCGTTTTTGCCCCAGTTCACCCAGTGTCAGTACAGAACAGTAATATGGCATGTCGTGCACAATAAGAAGAATTATTTCACCTAATGGCAGCGTGATTTGAGGAAATCTCACCAACTAAACATGGGTTATGTCAGGATCTAGCTCGATTATAGTTGACTTTGCAAGATATTAGTCTTGGGAACTGCATTTCATCATTGTTTGTCAGTTTTATTACTTTTTATTGTATCATCCCCCTTTATAAATAGAGGGTCATTGTCATTGTAAAGTAAGAAAGACACACTAAGAGAAAACATTGTCACTACTCTGCAGAAATATAGAGAGAACAGTGGACGTAGACAGTTTAAGGGGCTGAACCACTTTAAAAACCTGTGTTTTCCTGTTCTTCTTTCGCCTCTTTCTTCTGCTTTTATTCTGTTTCTTGTTTGTGATATTCTTACACTACAGCATTGGGCTCGAAAGAATCTCGTTGACTAATTTTCCACGTCAACAATACTATATATATAGTATTTCTAGTAAACTAACAAAATTTTATTATATATGCACACTAAAATTTAATTAGTTTACTAGAAATACTATATATATAATAAAATTTAATTAGTTTACTAGAAATACTATTTTCTAATTGCTCTTCCAATGTCATAAAATAAATAAAATATTTAAAATTATAAATAAAACTGAAATTGACTAAAAGTGAACAAAAGAATATTTGTAATTCCGAATTTTCGTTTTATTTTCCAATCACCAATCTACTTATAGTAGTCCAAACCCATTATAAAATTTTACTTCCTAATTAACTGACACCAAATGCAACATTTGTCAACATAGCAATATTAATAAGTTAAAGCATGTTAATACCATGTACCAATTTCTTAAATATTGATGTTGGCAATGTTATGATATAAATAAGATTATGCATAGAACGAATCTACTTGATGTCAATTTATTGTCCTTATTAAAGCTCATAAATATAGAAGAATTTAGGAAAAACATGTTTGGTGCTAAAGAAACTAAATTCAGTTTTTCAATATTATCTTCTAAACTTGTGATTTTTATTTTGTTAGAAAAAAAATTCCTTAAAAATCTAATTAATAATAAATTACGATTAAAATTAAGCTAATTATTATATATTTTTGAAAAGTAGTTAACTTGATTGGAAATGAAGCTTCGAAGTATGAAATTCTATTGTTATCACACTTCAAGTAATTCCTCAATAATATTATGGTACATAAATTGAGTCAATCTGTTCAGTCTTTCACAAAACTTTTAGAATTTGTACTCATCAAGTCATTATAGAATAAGCACTAAATTAAGAAACATCAAATTCTTCATCAAAACAATTACATTGCTTATACTGAGTCAAGTTGTTCAGTCTTTTGCCAAACTTTTAAGATTTTGTGCCCATCAAGTCATTGTAAAAAAGTACTCAATTTAAAAACATCAAATTCTTCAACAAAACAATTCTTACAATTGCATGTGACCGATGGCGACAAGCATTAACCACACTTTTCTAACAAATGTTGGGCAAATTGCCCCAACCCCTTGAGGTTTGATAAAATTGCACAAAAATAATAATATTTGGGTAACTAGCACTAATGTCCTCTAAGGTTTCATAAACTTAAAACAAAACTCCCCTGTTGTTAGTCAACCATGATTAAATTTTTATGATCAACGATCAAAGATATAAAAAGACTAAAACACTTTTCAAGTCAAACTTAAAGTTGACATTTTATTTTTTTATAAATTTAAAATTAATTAATATATATTTTTGATATAATATAATAATTTTTAAAATTTAATTAAAAAAGAAAAACACTAAAAAAACCTCCCACTAGCTATCATTCTTTCTATCTTTTCTTCTTTTTCTTCTTCTTCTTCTTGTCTTTTTCTTTTTGTTCTTGTCTTCTTCTCAAACCCCATCATCATCTGAGTTAGATAATGAACTCAGATGTTCAATTTGAACTTAGATATTTAAATCTGGGTTGAAGCCAAATTTAAACATCTGGGTTCAAATGAACCCAGATGAAATCTGGATTCCATTCGAATCTAGATTGTTCGAATTGAGCCCAAAGTCTCCAGTTGGGACTTGGTCTCCACTGGGGACCAGAATTTGGTCTCCATGGGAGACTAGAGGACTTATTATTATTATTATTATTATTTATTTTTAATTAAATAAAAATATTTATAAATTGTGTATTGACTATTTTACTCTTGATAATTTTGACTTGATGGAGGTTGATTAATGGTTGACTAACAGTACAGAAAATTTGTGCTGAGTTTTTATAATCTCAAAGGAGATCAATGCGAGTTACACAAAAATCGTAATTGGTGTGTAATTTCATCAAACCTTAGGCGGTTTTGTGCAATTTACCCCACAATTATTAGGTTCATAAAATTTCTCCAAAGACTTTTAAACGAGTCAAAGTCATTTTGTCTTCCTTTAGAATAGTACATTTCATTCCAATAGTTTTTGTTTTAACTAAATTCTAAGAAATTTAATGTGATGTCCGTGTATCATGTATATAATTTTATAACTAGTTAGACCTTTCAAGACTTGTAGTAGTTACATAAGCTTAACTTTAGGGAATCACTTTGGTAAATGAACTTAGCACCAACATCATCAATAAATCAATCTATTATTTTATTGTTTATTTAAAAACAATGAATTTATATAATTAATCTCTTGTATATGAATTAATTTATAATAAAAAATTGAATTACGAAGGTAATTGACAATGGTTATGGAAGAACCCTTTTTTTCTTACTATTTTTTTTAAAAGCCGTTTTTTCTTTCTTACTAGTTACTAGGAAAGGGGAAGATTCAGGTATTACTATTATTTTCTTTTAAATACTTTCGCAAGCTTTCCATCCCTTGTCTATTTTACTAACGTGTTTTTTTTTTCACTTAGTGACACTTAATGAGTCCCATCAAATTTATTCTATTTGATTATTTGAGTGACAAAATAACTTAAATAACTATTAAAATCACTTGATTAAAATTATTAAAATTTTTCACATTTCACTTAAACTCAATTAAATTTTAATGTTTCATTTCCTAATGTATATAATTCAGTTTTCAAATTAAAAAAAAAAAAAAAAAAAAAAAAAACATAACACTTTGTTTTCAATCATTACTCAATGTTTAAAAAGGTTCAATGTTGTATAATCTTCGGATAAGTAAAAAAAAAAAAAAAGACATACAATGTAACACCCTTACCCCACTATTCCCGTCCGAGCGAGATTCGAGGTGAAGGGCATTACGGTCTCGAACTGAAAATTTATTTATTCATTTATTTGAAAATTTCTCATTAAAAAAAATGGAGTCACCATTAAAAGTTTTACGATATTGAAAAAAATTTTAATATCATTTTCTCATATATAATTTTAGAAAATCCGACAGAATCTCCTCTGTTTTTCTGAAAATCCAAAATTTTAACTTGTAAAGAAAATAATAATACTTCTATAAAAATTCATTTCTCAACTCCAATTCGAACCTCCCCTCCGATTTAAAAAAAAAAAAAAAAAAAAACCACTTCAACACGCAACCAATTAAAATCAATATTTATTCCAAAATTCAAAATTCATCACCATAAAACTTTTCACTACATAATTATTAAATAATATACATAACTTATAAATATTTTAAAACTTTAATACAAATTGTACTTTACAAACGTTTAAATTTACAAACTTATACACATACATGATGGTGCCCATGCATATATACACACATGATACAGAATGAATATTACTCAAAAATTTATGACGGGATGTGACTCGTAGAGTATCTGCAGGGGTTTTGTCTTCGTCTCGGCAACAAGCCTAATTCAATTACCTGGGCGTGGTAAATCCAACGCGCTAAATATTTCTACTTAGTGGGTGTACACTTAATTTAAAAATCATAAAACTTTATTATTTTCATAATACAATTTCACAAAACTTTTCAACAATATTTGAAAGTTCAAAAGGAAACACCATTAATGACGTGCATAAAAATTTTGTTTCAAATATGACTTTATAAAATTTAGTTTTCCTCAGTTCAAATAAATCTTATATAACGCATTGATATTTATTGACTGATAAATAGATATACTCATACTATTTCTTTTAACAGCATTTGGAAACAATTTTCACCATATATTTTTCTTTACTAAAATTGCACAATTAAATCTTTTTACTACTAAATACATATACAGAATGCATACCGTTTAGTATTAATCAAATCAATTTCATTTATAAAATTTTATTATTTATTACTATGAAAATACTTTACTATTGATTTTACCTATCAAATGCATAATAAGCATTGTCCATCTAATTACTTAAAATTTATTCATAAATTTTATGTTTATATTTATTGATTTCGCAAGTTACTATCAATTTCATATACCACATAAATAAAAACATTTCTTTTCATTTACCTCTACAGGATTTTCATCGTATGCGCATATTTCTCAATTGTTTTAATAAAATTCATAATCAAATCAGTTTACTCATAAACGTATCTTCAAGATACATATATTTTATTCTTTATAACCTAAGTTCAATTTCAAAGAAATTTTACTTCAAATTCCTATTCAAACACATTACCAAGAATCACACATATCAAACGCGTAACGATTATTTTATATATATATTTTACAACAAATCCTAATGAAGACATTTTATTATAAGTTTCACTTATCTAAATTATATACTTAACATACAGATTATTTCTTCTTAAACTTATTAACTTGATTTGCAAAGATTTTATTACAAATCCTGATGAAAAACATATTATTACTCATAACGCTTATCAATTACATAATAATTATTTTTCATATATATATATATTTATATATATCTCTCTCTCTCTAATATATTTTTCTTTAATTAATATAACACGATTTCATTTAATAATCTTTAATTCTCGAAATACCAGTTATCAATTTATATTTCACACAATTTCAAATTATCGTCAGTTTCGCTAATGATCTAAATTACCAAAAATTCTAAATGCAAAACATATAAATTAATTATATCTATTAATAAGTCACATATTTTCTCAACTAATATGTTTAATGCCTTTTTTTTTAAAAAAAAAACTTTCGTTTGAAAATTACTAATCAATCGCTTTATCATACTTATACGGACAAAATAAATAAGTCATTTCTTTCCAGCTTTTCATCAGCTTATAATCAGATCAAACGAAATACATAAACAACTAATTTCTTAAAAATACATCTATCCAACATGGTTCCATATAAACACAATATTTATCCATATAGACTCTAATCACATGAACTTTTTCTAAAATCCGTTATGAAACACATTTACACTATTATTCTTTCAACTCAATTTCCTATCATATTTCCAAATTATATTTTCGAAACCAACATATTATCGTCAAATAAAAATTAAAACACACACTATACAAATTTCAATAATATTTGCGTAATATATAAACTAATTATTTAAAAATTATAATAAATCAGAGAATTCATCACATAATATCAGTTAATAACTAAAAATCTCAACATTAGTCTTTTCAAATCTCATTTGTCACACAGAATTTCAATATTGCCCTTTTTTCTTTAATTAGAGCCATTTGTATAATTCTGTCACGATACCATAGATCGATAACGGGTTTCCTAGCATCAGCTAGATTAAACGGCAACCCCGGCAACGGCCGCTCGGTGTCTATGCACCGAGTCGCATATCACAATCAATTTCTGTTTCGGGACCGGGCACTTGGTGCCTCTCAAAGTCCGTCATACAACGTCTGATATCAATCGTAACGGTGCAATACTACTAATAATCACTCTATTGGCTAGCCAACTATCAATCCCCACCTACCGATGACTAGTTTTACGCGGGTCCTTTATATTTTTCAAGATTTCAAAATTTTCAATTTAAAAATGCAAACTTTAATCGCGTAAAACTTTTATTGCATATTTAAATCAATTCATCAAATTTCTTCTGGGCATCGCTTATGGTCATTTCAAATCACCATTTCGTCCCAGTTTTCATATCATATATTAACACAATACTTATCACATTTCTCATATTCTAATTTAATTTCAAAAGGCGAGAATCTCAACTTTTTCATTTTCAATTCTAAATCCATTATACGTACTACCAACACATGATATAATTTACACAACAACGGAGGCGAAATGACGAAAATACCCCTAAGAAGCTCTATATTTCAACTTAAGCCACAATGGGGTTTATTTTATGAAATCATTTTCCAAATCATTTTTCATCACACAACTCATCCAATGACATACAATTGTCATATTTTTAATACCCAGAGCCATTAGATATCTGAAAAATCAAAACAAACAATTTCTAGTGGGATTTCCACATAAACATCAAACTAGTAAACATAATTTTTTTTTTCATTCTAACCAGTTGATCCTCATAAAAACCACCCAAATATTATTCAAACAACATATAAATAAAAAGGAAATGACAAAAACGCCCCTAAGTCCTTTTCCACTTATTATTCGGCTTAAGAGGTATTTTATTTTCGAAATCATTTTTCAAGCAAATTTTCATTACAATAACATTCAAATAATACACCGAATCATACAAACTCATTTAACACATAACAAAAATAATTAAATTAAGTTTCCAACGAAATCACAACTTATTATTAAACTAATAAAACTGAAATTTTCGAAGATGTGTACACCAACCTTTTTGGGCTTTCTACTAGCTTTCTATACATCCAATGGGAGATTTTCAGGCCTCTTAATCTTTCCCTACGTCCTCTGAACTTAATCCCTCACTTAGAGTTCCAACATAAATAAAATTCAACAAATAAATCAAAATAACAAAATCAAAAGCTAAAACAACGTCAAAATCATGCTCATGGATGTATTATAACATTCATAACTAAAACTCAACACAAAATAATCAATTAAAATCAAATTACCTCTTTGTAGACCCCCCTTAAATTTCGAAAATCAGCTTGAAGATACATGGGTTTTAGTAATTTTTGAAGCTTGAATGGGTAGATGATGATTTTAATAA
This sequence comes from Dimocarpus longan, assembly GCA_022984855.1. NCBI lineage: Eukaryota > Viridiplantae > Streptophyta > Magnoliopsida > Sapindales > Sapindaceae > Dimocarpus > Dimocarpus longan. Next base: position 6,829,144 of record CM041026.1, read on the forward strand.
AATTTGAGATGTTTAATAATCAAACAAATAAAAAAAAAATTGAAGAATAGAAGGAGAAGAAGACGAACAGAACTGGTGTCGGCGATGAGCAGCAGAAAATTGAAAAATATGGGCAAAAACTGATTTTTAAAGGCACAAACTTCTCGTATTTACAAAACTACCCCAAAAGTTTCGTTATTTACAAATTGATCCCAAAACTTTTTATTTTCTGCATTTACACCCCTACTCACATGCTCATATCTCATTTGACATTCTTACACCTCCCACTTCCACTAACTTATTCAAATTTATTCATAACCTTATTTTATCCACAAATACATAATTTATTTTAATGAAAAATAATAATCATAATAATAATACTAATAATTATATAATAAATCATTTATTTAACTTAAAAATTATCCTCTATAATACAATCTAATTACACCATCCTAACCTTCCCATTTTGCTACTTATTTTATTTAAATTCGAAAATTATTCTTTACGAGGAAAAACGTTTTCGAAAATATTAAATTTAATAATTTAACAATTAAAACATTTTACAGTCACGCGAATTTCGTTGAATTCAAATTTATTCTCATTTAATAAATTACTTATGAAATCAACGAATAGTAATCGGACAGAAATAATTATCGGGGCATTACATACAACCATTCTCCCTGACGAATGACAAGTCAAAAAGATATGGTAATCACCTCTAGTATCATATCATTTATCATATTAACTAATATAATACGATATGATAACACCCTCAATTAAATTTACTATTAAAAGATAGATGAATAGTTGTCATTGATACCATTTAAAGGTCCACAAAAATATGTTTGATCATTCACAGGAACTATATATATAATTATTTTCACTTAAAGCCCAAACAGGAAATAATATGAAAGTTCGGGACATTGGAGTATTTGAAGTAGGTCATGGTTTGGAAAATTAAAAAAGTTGAATTTTGAAGCTCCCTTTTAATGATAGTTATTTGTGGAAATTACAACAAATCCCATTGAAAGAAGTTCAATTTTGTTTTTACCCTGTATTTTAAAAAAAAATTATTTTTAACCCCTCAAACAAATTAATTTCATTGTATACCTAGGATTACGAAAATACCTTTAAGTTTCTATTACCCAAATGCCCAATATTAAAATTACGAAACTAACCTTCTTCTTCCTCACAATATCCTCCATATTTTCTCTTTTCCATTCTTCTCCATTAATGGTTTTTGAGATTTGATTCACCATTGATTGTCCATATTTCCTCTTCTTCTTCTTCCTCACAATAACCATTGAAGGTTTTTGAACATTCAAGTTTCATCCATTGAAGGATTACAAGATTCTTGAAGTATTTGCTTGTCAAAGGATTAGTATATATTTTTTCAGTTAGTTTTTGGGTTATTTTGTTCATATTTGCATGCTAAAAGACTATAAGAATGTATTGGTAGTGATGGTTTTGATATTTGTTATCTACGATGAAAACTATAAAATCTGCGACAAAATCGGATTTTCATGACTGATAATTGGTTTTTCAATGACTGAAAAACCGATAACGATTTTTCAGTAGCTGAAAAACCTATAACGGACTTGTGAAAAACCGATAACGGAGACTGAAAAATCGATAACGGTTTTATAGTCACTGAAAAACTACTAATGGACATGGGAAAAACCGATAACAGTTTTTCAATCACTGAAAAACGAAGACTGAAAAATCGATAACGGACTTGTAAAAAACCGATAGCGAAGACTGAAAAATCGATAACGAAGACTGAAAAATCGATAACGGACATGTGAAAAATCGATCAGTCATTGAAAAACCGATAACGGACCTGTCAAACCTATGAAAAATCAAAATTAACAAGTTTTTAGTGATTGCTATATTTGTATTTGGAATGCTGTAAATTAAATTTTAGTGTTATATGTGCTTAGATATGATTGTATTTTATCTTATTTTATTACATTTGAGTGAAGAGTGTTGTGAGTGCACAATCAATACGTTTTAGTGGAGAAAAAAACTGGTTTCAATAGTCAAAGTCCTACCGTCCCGAAGATGCTACTTGTGTCATGAGACTGGACACGATCAACGTCGATGTCCCCTACGATTTCCTACTCTAAATCCAGAGGTAGATAATGATGAAAATAATGAGTAGACATTGATATTGAACTTCTATTTCATGTATATTTTAACTTATTTTGTTAAATTGATATATTATAATCGGATTCGTTATTTAATTTAGTTTTAATGAATGAATGAATGAATGATAGGAAATTTATTCGTAATGCATTGTCATTAATATCATGAAATAAGTAAAGATCAGTTGACATGAAATTTAATGAATGAAGTATAATGCTTGTTAAAATTGCTTATTTAATCACCAATCAGTTATTGGGAATCTTCAATGTGTTAAAATTATAGGTAAAAAGGAATAGAGACATTGGATCAGTTTTTCAGCATAGCGAAAAAATCAATACCGATTTTTCAGGGGCCATAAAAACCCGATCATCAGATGATTACATAGAAGTAAGGATCGATTTTTTATTGACACTGAAAAACCGGCTCCGGTTTTTCAAGTACCATGAAAAATCGATCCTCACTTTCCTTCAATATTTTCAGGTACTATAAACCAATTTTGTATCAGTTTTATACTACGTTTGGAAAACTGAAATCGGTTTGTTGATTTTATTGATTAATGATTTACTGATTATCAATAAAATCAATAAATCGGTCCATACAATAAAATCAAGTTATGGATACAATAAAATCAATAAATCATTTGTTAGTTATTTATGTCAATAAATCATTGGTTAGTAAAATCAGTAAATCATTAATCAATAAATCAATCATTCGATCGGTCCATACAATAAAATTAATAAATCATTGGTTAGTAAAATTGATAAATCATTAATCAATAAATCAGTTCATACAATAAAATCAAGTTATCAATCAATAAATCATTGGTTAGTAAAATCGATAAATCATTAATCAATAAAATCAATAAATCAATCCAAAAATCGGTCCATACAATAAAATTAAGTTATCGATCAATAAAATCAATAAATCATTGGTTAGTAATTTATGTCTATAAATCATTGGTTAGTAAAATCGATAAATCATTAATCAATAAAATCAATAAATTGATTTTATTGTATGATTTATTGACATGATTTATCTATTTTATCAACCAATGATTTATTGACATAAATTACTAAGCAATGATTTATTGATTTTATTAATTGATAACTTGATTTTATTGTATGGATCGATTTATTGATTTTATTGATTAATGATTTATTGATTTTACTAATCAATGATTTATTAATTTTATTGATTGATAACTTGATTTTATTCTATGGACCGATTTTTTGATTGATTTATTGATTAATGATTTATCGATTTATTGACATAAATTACTAACCAATGATTTATTGATTTTACTAGCCAATGATTTATTGACATAAATTACTAACCAATGATTTATTGATTTTATTGTATGGACCGATCGAATAATTGATTTATTGATTGATGATTTACTGATTTTACTAACCAATGATTTATTGACATAAATTACTAACCAATGATTTATTGATTTTATTAATTGATAATTTGATTTTATTGTATGGACCGATTTATTGATAATTAGTAAATCATTAATCGATAAAATCAATAAACCGATTTCAGTTTTCCAGACGTAGTATAAAACCGATACAAAATCGGTTTTATAGTACCTAAAAATATTGAAGGAAAGTGAGGATCGATTTTTCATGGTACCTGAAAAAATCGGAGCAGGTTTTTCAATGTCAATAAAAAATCGATCCTTACTTCTATGTAATCATCTGATGATCGGGTTTTTACGGCCCCTGGAAAATCGGTATTGATTTTTTCGCTACGCTGAAAAACCGATCCGATGTCTCTATTCCTTTTCACCTGTAATTTTAACACATTGAAGGTTCCCGGTAACTGATTGGTGATTAACTAAGCAATTTTAACAAGTACTATACTTCATTCATTAAATTTCATGTCAACTGATCTTTACTTATTTCATGATATTAATAACAATGCATTACGAATAAATTTCCTATCATTTATTCATTCATTAAAAACTAAACTAAATAACGAATCCGATTATAATATATCAATTTAACAAAATAAGTTAAAATATACATGAAATAGAAGTTCAATGTCAATGTCTACTCATTGTTTTCATCATTATCCACCTCTGGATTTGGAGTAAGAAATCTAGGGGACATCGACGTTGATCGTGTCCAATCTCATGACACAAGTAGCATCTTCGGGACGGTGAGACTTTGACTATTGAAACCAGTTTTTTTCTCCACTAAAACGCATTGATTGTGCATTCACAACACTCTTCACTTAAATAAAATAAAATAAAATATAATATAATCATATCTAAGCACATATAACACTAAAATTTAATTTACAGCATTCCAAACACAAATATAGCAATCACTGAAAAAATTGCTAATTTCGGTTTTTCATGGGTAAAAAACCGTTATCGATTTTTCACAGGTTTGTTATCGGTTTTTCAATGACTGATCGGTTTTTCACATGTCCGTTATCGATTTTTTACAAGTCCGTTATCGATTTTTCAGTGACTAAAAAACTGTTATCGGTTTTTCAATCTCCGTTTTTCAGTGAGTGAAAAACCGTTATCGGTTTTTCACATGTCCGTTATCGGTTTTTCAGTGACTAAAAAACCGTTATCGATTTTTCAGTCTCCGTTATCGGTTTTTCACAGGTCCGTTATTGGTTTTTCAGTAACTAAAAAACCGTTATCGATTTTTCAGCCTCTGAAAACCCAATATCGGTTTTTCAGTCACTGAAAAATCGATTATCAGTCATGAAAAATTGATTTCGTCGTAGATTTTACAGTTTTCATCGCAAATAACCAATATCAAAACCATCACTATCAATACATTTTTATAGTCTTTTAGCATGCAAATATGAACAAAATAACCCAAAAACTAACTGAAAAAAATATATACTAATCCTTTGACAAGCAAATGCTTCAAGAATCTTGTAATCGTTCAATGGATGAAACTTGAATATTCAAAAACCTTCAATGGTTATTGTGAGGAAGAAGAAGAAGAGGAAATATGGACAATCAATGGTGAATCAAATCTCAGAAACCATTAATGGAGAAGAATGAAGAAGAGAAAATATGAAGGATATTGTGAGAAAGAAGAATATTAGTTTCGTAATTTTAATGTTGGGCATTTGGGTAATAGAAACTTAAGGTTATTTTCGTAATGTTGGGTATAAAATGAAAATAATTTATTTGAGAGGTTAAAAATAAATTTTATTAAAAATCTGGGTAAAAACAAATTTTTTTTTTTTATTTGGGTAAAAACTATAAATTTCCCGTGTTATTTTATCTAGGGATATTCAAATGATGCATTCTGCTTTATTGCAATTAATTATCATATCCTTTTCTTCTTTTGGGATCTTGTTTCTATAAATATCACATAATAACTTTGATTCTAAAATTCTATATTTTGTTGCATACATAAAATTGGTGAATTGCCCTCTCTGTTTATTTAGAAACGGTCAACATAATCTTTAAAAATAAAGTAAAACAGAGCTAGCAACAACAAAGAGGCAGACCAAATTAAAGTAGCCATATATCCTAGGAACAGAGTCAATTATGACAGAGCCAAGACTAATTTCGAACAAAATTATATCTAAAAGCAACCACCTAATCCACTAACTTAATACATAGGAAAACTCTCAACTACATATTATATTGAATTCAAGAATTAATGTTTATTGAGAAAACTAAATGAAAAAGTTAATGACCCTTTATTTGTTCCCGGAAAGAGGACAAATTATGATGATACATATATAGGAAGAAAAGGTACCATTACCTAGGATTATCTTTGTAAGAGATCAAATTACAAACAACATTCACCGAACTAAGAGAACATTCATCAATGAAAGAAAAGAAGTGACGTAGATATTCTTGATTGACAGTAAGTAGGACTTAAGCATAACCTTCATCAATCAAAGATGCTCCATAGTTTCTAAGTTGTGCTATAGAAATTTCATGAAAAGGTTTCAAAACCAGTGACTTGCAAGCAAGAAATTCTTGAGTGACACGCAACATTGTAGGTCGAAACTTCGGTTTGGCATGTAAGCATGCAAATGCAACTAAAGAAACAAGAACAATATCCTGCACAACCATTTGATCGACTAGAGGTAAGAGGCGTGGATCCAATATATCAATTAGCATCATATTTTGGTTACTTGGTGATGTTAATGATGATAGGAGTTCTGTTGGATGTCTTCCCATCAATGTTTTCAATGCCATCACCCCGAAGCTATAAACATCACATTTTTCTGTCACAACCATAGTATATGCTAGTTCTGTAGACAAAATGGAGATGATTATATAAAGCAAACCAAAGAGAAGCATTAACTTAAATATGACTATGGCAAAAGAGAGAAAAAAGAAAATGCATATCAAAGTGGTTTACCAGGAGCAATATATCCATAAATTCCTGCTAATATAGTTCTATTTGAAGAGTCAGAATACAGAAATCTGGCTGTTCCAAAGTCAGCAAGACATGGTTCTAATTTTGAGTTCAATAGAACATTGTTGCTTGATATATCACGATGAACAATTGATGGTGTGCAATTATGATGCAAATAAGACAAAGCATTTGCTATACCCTTTATGATATTCACTCTTATAGTCCAATTCAACTCAATTGCTTCATCATCGCTACGCAAAACACAAAACAAGCTTCCCCTCTCTATATATTCACAAATCAAGAACATGCATCTTTTATGCATACAGAAACCATAAAGCTTTACGATGTTTCGATGTCGTATTTTAGATAGTACACAAACTTCATTTTGAAAACTCTTGGTGATTGCTGGCTCTTCACTTTCTGACCGGTGTAGCTTCTTCAAAGCAACTACTTTGCCATTAGCTAGTTGTGCTTTGTAAACGCTGCCATAACCTCCGGTTCCAATACAATACTTGATGTCAAAATCCTCTGTTGCCTCAATGATATCCTCGTATGCAATTCTACCATCATAATTCCAAATCGAGAATATGTCTCCACTCTTAGTTGTTGTTGATTTTAATTGAGAATCTTTATTATTATTACATCTAATGAGGTACAGAATTCCAATGATCATGACAACAAAAAACATGGTTGTGGGAAGAAATATTCTGATCAAGTTTGGGTGTTTCCTGAAAACTACAGGTGGTGAAACAGGAAGAGCAGGAGTTCTCATGCAAGAAGGCAAAGCAGTACTTTCATCACTACACAAATCTTTGTTACCAATAAATGCACCTAGAGAAAATCTCTTTAGAATATCACCTTTGATTTCACCTTTGAAATTATTGGATGATAAATACATGAAAGACAACGAAGTCATGTTATAAAAAGAATTAGGAATTGAACCAGAGAGGTTGTTGTGGGATATATTTAGGTATGTTAAGGTTAGTAATTGGACGACGTCTTCAATAAGTTGGGAATGTATTGACCCGTTGAGAAAGTTATAGCTTAAATCAAGATGATTTAAAATCTGAAGTTTCCCAATCTCCAATGGAATTCTTCCACTTAAACTATTGTTGTTCAATCTCAATTTTTTCAAATAGAAGTAATTTATGATTTCGGATGAAATTGGACCGCTAAGTTTGTTGTTGGAGAGGTCTAGGTATTGAAGGTTGAAGACTTTCCCACTGGTCATAAATGGTATTCGGCCGGAAAGTAAGTTTGAGAAAAGATTGAGAGTTCGAAGGTTGCTTAACTGGGTGAGGTCATTCGGAATAGGTCCACCGAGTTGGTTTGAGCCAAGGGACAGATATTGCAATTTGGTTAGATGACCAAGAGTTGAAGGAAGAGGTCCTGAAAGGTTGTTAGTTGCCAAATACAAGGATCTCAGATTTGTTAGGTTCCCAAGTTCCCGAGGTAGCAGACCACAGAGTTGGTTTGAGCCAAGGGACAGAGTTTCCAACATTTTCAAATGACAAAGAGTTAAAGGGATAGTTCCCGTAAGTTTGTTAGAACTCAAAACCAGAACTTCCAACTTCTTCATATGACCAAGAGTTGGAGGGATATGTCCCATTAGCTGGTTACCATCCAAATACAAATTAGTCAGATTCCTTAAGTTCCCAATTTTTCGAGGAATAGCTCCTAAGACATGATAAAAATAAAAAGTGAACTATAAGTATTCATGGTTACCTAGCGAATTGGTTGAATATTAGCATGAAAATGTGTATAATGATCACCTGTAAGATTATTGTAGCCAAGATCAAGAAAGTTGAGTTTGGAAAGACCACCGATCTGTGATGGGATAGATCCTGAGATATTATTGAAATAAATATTGAAATGTTCCAGGTTCGGAAAGCAAGAGAAGTTGAATCGTTTAAGCTCCCCTTCTAGTCCACTACGATTTAAGGATATCGAAGTGATGCTTCCTGCTTGATTGCAAGTAATACTGTTCCACTTGCAATGATCCGAATTGTTGTTGGCAGTTCTGTTGCTCCACCAACCGCTCTTAAGTAGAGCTTCCCTTTCCAATCGAATGGCTGATGGTTCAGTGGTTGCTGCAAATATATTAGTAATAGTAACAACATGGCACATGAAAACAACAGCACACATGACCATCACTCCAGGAGCAGATGATCTGGGCATCATGTTTAACATATATCGGATGATTAATTCTTCTTGCTATAGTTGTAGGAAAGTATGTTTCTTTATGTCAAGTAACGTATGCAAGAAGGTAATATATATATAACTTAGTGCAAGGTTATTTTGGGTATAGAAGTGTTTTTCTTTGACTTTATCTTTATGATTTTGAATTCAGTGGAAAAATATATATAATTTCGAGCAGACCATATTTAATTCAGCACCAAGACAAAAATTTGCGTTCCATTTCTATGCATATGTAGTGGATAGTCAATAGCGACACATGCATATTTGAAACGTAACTGCATTGATTCCCTCTAGCCGTCGACAATATTTCCTTCAGCTTTCTTGTGCATACTAATTGTTTGGCTTTGGAAAACAACAGGAAAAGGAAAGTACACGAAAAAAAAAATTGAGATTTTTTTTTTTTTGAACTATAGCAATATGTTTGAGATGTAGAGATTGAAAAATTACTCAAATTCATAATTTTCCGGATATAAATATGATAGATATACTATTTGATCAACCACTATTTATCACACTTGACTTCAATTTACAATAACAAAAAAATTATTTTTCCAAACTTTAGTCTAAAGCAACTAGGCCCAACAAACAGCGTGGAAAACAGAGTTAATTCCCAAATAAAATCTTGAATTTTGGAAATAATATTCTCAGCATGTGCTTGAATGTCACTTAATTTAAGTTTTGTCCTTTGTTCCATGTGAATACCAAATTCTTCCTATGACTATACCCTCTTAGCACCGACCAAATGATTTCACTCTATCGTTATGTTAAGCATAAACCTGTACTGTTATACAGTTGAGTCAAGGTCTTCACATCACCTTCCGCAGAAGTTAAATATATTTAAGATGCAATTATATAAAGAATAAATGCTTGGCAGGTTAATGTTTTATTACATTACTTAAATATAAGTTGTTTCCTTGATTTCAATAGTTAATTTCTTCTTCAAAACATGTTAGAACATCAAATCTGTCTCGCTCAGTCCTCATTATATAAATATATAAATATAAATATATATATGTATGTATGAGGATTACAATTAATGGTGGCATTTGAAATTTGATTAAGAATTTTATAAACATTGTTTTGTCCTCCGTTAATATGAATATATTAACGAGTTTGGCAACCCTTGAGTAGACAAAGTGGAGACAGAAATTAAGTATGCATGACTAATAGATTTTACAATCTCAATAAATGCTAACTCACATATTTTCATTTTTGTGAATCAAATTATTCTAATGCTAACATATGTTTACTTTCTTTAAATGATCACGGCTTATCAAATTATTGAATTTAGTAATCGTTTATATTTTTAGTTCTTTCATCAAAGTGTAAATTGTTGTGTAGTGAGTTGCGTTCTATTCAATTTTACTCATAATAGAAATTATAATAATACTTATGACAATTTAAATATAAGTATCACCTAACATACACTTTATGAGTAGTACTGGAAATTAAAAACCCAATTTAGAAACATATAGCTAGTTATAATCAAAGATTGAGTCAAGTTGATTTGGTTTTTGTCTAATTATTAACTTCTATAGGTTTTCATGAATCCGTGGCAGAAGAAGATTCAATTCTGAAACATCCATTTCCTTCTCCTAAAGGAAATTTTTTTTTATAATATATCATCTAGTCTCATCATTTTTACATATCTCAATACAATGGCAATTAAAGTGATAAGCATCATATCCTATCAAGATCAATTCTCTCACAACTGGTCCCATGAAAACTCACTCAGGCTTCATTCAATGTTTAAATTTCTTCCACATTTGTATTTGAATTGAATCATAGTCTTTTGGCCTTCTTTTCTAATTGAGAATTTTACATATGTATAACTTCATAATTATTTAATGGAAAATTTATATATTATGAAGACATTTTTTATTATATGATGTGAATTAGATTTTACGCGTAAACTCTTCAATTGTAAGTCAAGGTCTTCAATAGTAAGTCACAGTGTAAACTCTTCACTAGTAAGTCAAGGTCTTCTTACATTAATCCTTGAGATAGACATAGCAAAGTCATTATTACTCTTTATTCCAACAAAAGGACATATAATTTTCACAAGCTGTATATCACCTAGCGTACAGTTCACCAGTAATCTTTCAATTATCAAATACATATATAACCAGTTACAATAAAAGACTGAGTCAAGTTGATTCGATCTTTCTCTAACTATAATGTTCTATGCGTTTGCATCAAGTCATTAAGGAAAATGACCCAATTCGAAAACATCTATTGATTTTTCCATAGGAAACAAAATTTTCATAGAAGTGTGGTCCAATCTCTTTACATATCAATGTAATTGCATGTAATGGTGGCACGCATTAACTCTAATTTTCTCACAAATTGATCTCATGAAAGCACAGTAGACATGAACATTTCTCTGTGAAAATTTCTCTTAAAATTAACTGTATTTGAATAAGCATTTGGTCTTCTTTTCTAATGGTAATAATACATCTATGAAAACTTTTTAATTTATGAATATTTTCTTCACTATAAGATATGCATTTTACTTTTAAAAAAAGGTCATCGTAGATAAAAATTTATGCGAGCCATCTTTAACTCTATATAAATAACACACATATGTATGAATCTATTTATATATATATAAATGAATTATAATTGTTATAGTAACAATATTTTGTTACATCTTATGCTCTTATTATGTTTACTATTGTATTGTTAGCTTTGTGTATTTTTTAGGTTGTTTGTTTAGATTTGTTTACTATTGTATTGTCATATAGATCGTACTATAAATATTTCAAGCTAATGAAATTAATGTGTGTGAGTTACAAACCATTACATGGTATCAAATCCTCATGGCTGACACCAATACATCATCTTCAAATACAATCATCATTCCTTCAAATTCTCAAACCCAACCAAAAATTCATCACTCTTTCACCATCAAATTAAATCCCACAAACTTCTTAGCCTAGAAAACTCAATTCTTACCACTATTAAACTATCAAAACCTTACTGGATTTATAAATGGTACCTCACCTGCTCCACCCAAGGTGATACCTTCTGCAACTGATAATCAAACTCTTGTTCCTAATCCAAAATATTCACAGTCATTTCAGTGAGATCATATGCTCATGACCTGGTTATTTTCTTCTTCAACAGAGGAAGTTTTATCTTATGTAATTGGCCTTACTTCATCCTTCCAAGTGTGGGATGCTTTAATTAAACCATTCGGGTCAGTTTCAAACATGAGACAAGTTCAATTGCACATTGAACTACAAGAACTAAAGAAAGGCGACATGACAGTAAGGCAATATTTGCACAAAGTAAAATCAATTGCTGATGAGCTCTCCGTTGCGGGAAAACCGATATCCACTGCTAAATTTAATGCAGTGATTTTTCGAAATATTGGAACTGATTTCGACTCTATTGTTACTACTTTTTCTATTTGGTCTGAAACGGTGTCCTTTTATGAATTACATAGCCAGTTAATAGCGCATGAAATTTTGTTAAGGAGTGCTCAACAACTTCCTCTCGCAAATTTGGCCATCAAACACCACAAAATCAAACTGGTTCAATGCCCACTTCTACAAATAATTTATCCAAGAGTGGAAATACCAATTATTCAAAGAAACCATGAGGGCTTTGCAAGATTTGCAGCCTCAAAAAATTATATAGCAGATCGTTGCCGTCGTCGCTTTCACAGGAATTATAACAATAGTAATTATCAAAATAATAATTATTCTAACCGAGCAAATGTTGCTTTTTCAGATATTCAATCTCAGCTAGGTCATCATCAAGTACACATGACTCATTCCAATTATTCACCTTTACCAAACTCTCCATTTATGGGAAGTACTTCGTCCTATTGTCATCCAAATATTGGTGCCTCGCACCATATCACACTTGACCTATCAAGCCTAAGTGTTGCTTCTGCGTACAAGGGACATGATCAGCTGCATATAAGTAATGGACAAGATTTGTTAATTTCTCATATTGGTTCATCTACCTTACCTTGTAAAACCAAAAATTTTTCATTGAAAAATATTTTACATGTTCTTGAAATTTCAAAGCATTATTATCTATCCAAAAATTTGCCACTGAAAAATTCAGTTTCTTTGAATTTCATCCTAATTATTTTCTTATCAAGGACAAAGCAACGAAGGACCTGTTCACAAGCCTAAGTGAGCAAGGGCTATACAAATTTGTAGTCCCTTAAGCTTATGTTGGTGAACGTCTAACCATTGAAGACTGACATGCCAAACTTGGACATCCCAATTATCGAACAGTTTAGAGAGTTGCTAAAGAATTTCAATTGTCTTGTTTAGATAATTAGACATGACTACGGTTCGGTTCGGTTCCGGTTCTGGTTCCAAACCAACGGCTCCGGTTCTGAAAAAGTTAGAACTGGAACCTTAACGGAAATAAAACGGTTTCGGTTTAATTCTGGAACCGACGGTTTTGTAACAATTCTGGTTCCGATTCTATAACGGTTTCGGTTTCGGTTTCGGAACTTTTTTTTTTAAATGAAAATAAAATTTAAAAATTAATATTAAACTATATTTTGATATTAAAAAAATAAATCTATACACAAAAGAAAGAAGAAATTTAATTATTTGAACTTTGATTAAATTTAAAAATAAATTGACAATTTGAAATTTAAAAATAATAAATTAAGAATTTGAAACTTCAAACAATAAATTGAAAATTATAATTTATAGATATAATTAAAAAAAAAATAAAAGAAATTAAGATTGAGAATTAAGAGAATATTGAAACTAAAAGTTAAAATTGAGAAAGAGTTAAGATTAATGGAGAGAAAGAGAGTTGAGATTGAGGGAGATAGGTGTGAGAAGAAATTAAGAATAGAAAGGGTATTTATAGAGAAAATGGAGGGTTAAAAAAGAAATTACAGGGAATGGGTAAAATGTAAAAAAAAAAGGTGACCAAAGGTCACTTTAATTTTTTTTTTTTAAAAATGATGCAGTTTTATTTTTTTCTTTTTTGTTGGAACCGGAACCGTTGGTTCAAAACGGTTCCGGTTCCATTGATTCTTTGAACCGACGGTTCCGGTTCCACTATTTAAAGAACCGAAATCAGAACCGCTACAGTAACGATTCCGGTTCTAGTTCTGAACCGGAATTAGAACCTTTATTTTAGTTCCGGTTCGGTTCGAATTGGACGGTTCGAACCGAACCGTGGTCATGTCTATAGATAGTTCAAAAATTCTAGTAAATAAATTCAAGCTTATGTGTATGGCAAATTATCTAGGAGTCATCTTCCTCCTACTGGTCATAATAGTTCATCTCCTTTTGAAATTGCTCATTCAGATATTTGGGGACCTTGTCCAATTATCTCCACAAATGGTCACAAATATTTCTTTTTATTTATTGATGATTTTTCGCGATGTACATGATATATTTTCTCAAAAATAAAAGTGATCTTTTCTCCATATTTAAAGAATTTCAATCTTTAATTGAAAGACAATATAATGAGAAAATAAAAGTCATTCATTCAGATTAGGGAGGGTAATATTAAAAACTTCATTCCTTATTTAAACAAATTGGTATTGTTCATCGAGTTGCTTGTCCACATACACATGAACATAATGGGACTAGTGAAAGTAAAATTCGCCACGCTGTAGATACAGGATTAAGTCTTTTAGCTCATGCTCATGCTGGCATTTTGCCTTTAAAATAGCAGTGAATTCAATAAATTGTTTGCTAACACCAACTTTAGCAAAAAATTGTCCATTTTTCAAAATTTTTGGAACAAAACCGACTTCAAACTCATTTTAAACTTTTGGATGTGCCATTTTCCCACTTTTACGTCCTTATAGCTCTCACAAATTTTCTTATCAGTTAACACTTTGCATATTCTTAGGACAAGCACCCAATCATGATGGTTTTAGATGTCTTGATCCAAAATCTAGTAGAGTTTATCTTGCCAAACATGTCACTTTTGATAAGCATTATTTACCATTTGTTGAACAACAAACTATTTCAGGAGGGTCCAATGTCAAGTTAACTTTGTCTCCACGGTTAACATTATCTTCATCTCCACCTGTTCAATCAATGCCAAATAATTCAAGTGTATTTCCGCCTACTTCTTCTCCCACTCATGTTCAACCACTGCCAACAAACACAAAAAATATCAATTCAACCGAATCTCACAATTGTCCTCCAATATATCAACGCACACATCTTATAACTGTACGAGCTTCCACCATGTCCAAACGTGTTAACTTGTCTACCAAACATCCTCTACCCGAAACTACTCCAAAATCAAACTATCTTGAAACAGAACCCTCTACTTTCTCCTAAGCCTAAAAACATGAGGGATGACAAGTTGCCATGAATGATGAAATTAATGCGTTGCTGTCTAACTATACATGGTCGTTAGTTCCTTATCTATAGGATGCAAACATTATCAACAACAAATGGTTCTTTGGCATGAAAAGAAAATCTAATGGAGAAGTGGAATGCTATAAAGCTAGATTAGTTGCTAAGTGGTTCAATCAACGTGAGGGTGTTGATTTTCAAGAGACGTTCAGTCCGGTCATTAAAGCAGTCATAATTAGAGTAATTCGTTCACCTACAGTGTCTAATAATTAGCCATTGAGATAGCTTGATGTTAGCAATGCATTCCTCCATGGCTATCTAAATGAAGTTGTTTATATGCACTAACCAAAAGGATTTATGGATCTTGACAAACCAAATCATGTTTACAAGTTGCATCGTTCATTATACGACCTGAAACAAAGCACCACGGGCATGGTTTGCTCGCCTTAGCACTTTTCTTATTAAGCTTGGATTTTCATATTCAAAGGTTGATGCATCTCTTTTCATATACCCTTGCTCTAATGTATAAATTTATTTGCTAGTATATGTTGATGACATTATAATTATAGGCAATTCCACTTATACAGTTTCTAAGATGATTACAAAGCTACAGAGAGAATTCACTATCAAAGATCTTGGATCCTTACACTATTTTCTTGGTGTGGAGGTGAAGAAAACCAAACAAGGCCTAGTGTTATCTCAACAAAAATATCTCAGGGATCTTTTACACAAACAGATATGGCAGGTGCCAAACCATGTACCACTCTTATGTCAACTAAAATATTATCCAAGCATGATGGACAACCCTTTTTCAATCCAGAATTGTATCACCAAACAATTGGAGCCTTCTAATATGCAACTTTTACATGACCAAACCTCTCCTATTCAATCAACAGATCATGTCCATTTATGCATACCCCAACTGATGTGCATTGGAAAGCAATCAAACGCCTTCTTCAGTATGTTAAACATACTCTTTCGTTTGGTTTGTTAATTGACAAATCTGCTCCCTCTACTTTGCATTGTTTTGTTGATTCGGATTGGGGAGGCTACCCTAATGATCGGTGTTCGACAAATGGGTATACAATTTATCTTGGTAGGAATCTCATTTCTTGGTCAGCCAAGAAGTAACAAACCATTACTCAATCCTCCACTAAGAGTGAGTACAAAGCAATTGCGAATGCTACAGCTGAGATTATATGGTTGAAATCATTATTTGGTGAATTGGCGTTCAAACTCCAACAATCACCAATTTCATGGTGTGATAATCTTGGTGTAGTGTACTTAACAGCCAACCCAATTTTTCATGCTTGAATGAAATATATTGAGGTCGACTACCACTTTGTTCGAGAGCAAATTACTTCCAAACAATTGCAAGTTTGGTTTATTTCGAATGATGATCAGATTGGCAACATTTTTACAAAGGCTTTAAGCACTAAGTTATTCATCAAATTTTGAGACTAGCTACAGTTAATTTCTTAACATAACAGTATTTTGTTACATCTTATCCTCTTATCATGTTTACTGTTGTATTGTTAACTTTGTATAGTCTTTAGGCTGTTTGTTTAGATTTGTTTTATCTTGTACTTATCTAGTTCATATAGGTTGTACTATAAATATTTCAAGCTAATGAAATCAATGTATGTGAGTTATGAATCATTACAATAATGATTGTCAAAATGATTAAGAAATATCATTTATATAACAAAAATTGGAGGTTCTATAGTACGACTGTGGTTGTACGTTCAAAGAGTTCTTGGATATCTTTTAATGCACTTTGCTTTAACCACTTATCTAGTTGAATATTCATTAATTATAAAACTCAAGGCTACAAAATTTGTGAATCTGGTCAATATGCGATCCAAATTTGTTCAACATCAAACATAACTCCTGTCTAGCAGATTTTACTCAAAAAATACCAGATAAAAACCTGAGATAATTTGAAAAGATTTTTCAAGTAGTTTATTTAAAAAAGAAGTCTTTTTATAAAATAGAAACTCTATTTAATAAAAAGATAAACACTAGGAAAGCACTATATTTTCTTGCATGATAAATCTCAAAATAACTTGGAGAAAATACATAACAAGATAAACACAGATCAAAAACAACTAGCATAATTTAGGAAAAATAAATCAAAAAATAGTTCCTTGCTTTTGCTGACTATGAAACATCCAGAGTTGTTGTAAGAGAAATAGTTTTCTGCTGCAACAATTTTCACAAGTTGTTATAACAATAGGCAACCTGAGAGAATGTAAAACCTAATACTTAAAACATAAGATGCCAATACATAAGCTTTAACATTTTTCATCATAAGTGATGAACACGAGTCATTAAATTTTGGTGGAAAACCAATTCATTTTAACTCATTATAAGACTGGTGACAAATGACAATATTGTATGTGTTGCATTATTGAATGATTACTTTGAATATGATGGGTGATATATATATATATATATATATGTATAAATTTGTGTGTGTGTGTGTAAGAATAAACCAAAATGATAGCAAAAGAACAAAATGCTAACACACAGATTTACATGGAAAAACCTCAAATCAAGGTAAAAAAACCACGGGCAGAGGAGGAGAACTTTACTATATCAAACATTATCATATATAAAATGGAGAACCCAAAAGAAATACAAAAGAAGAGAATGCAAAAGCAACATAAAAGACAGAGAATTGAAGGTGTTATTCTATACAAGGATCAACTATATATAGCCACTAAATTGCCTTAAAATGATTTTCTAGCAGAATG
This sequence comes from Dimocarpus longan, assembly GCA_022984855.1. Classification (NCBI taxonomy): domain Eukaryota; kingdom Viridiplantae; phylum Streptophyta; class Magnoliopsida; order Sapindales; family Sapindaceae; genus Dimocarpus; species Dimocarpus longan. The sequence continues at coordinate 6,846,883 of CM041026.1, forward strand.
GGAAAATTTCCCCAAAGAATAGCGACAATTAATAGGCCTTAAGAGATTTTCTCTTGCACAGAATATTCTGCATTAATTTAGACTCTACATTCTTCTTTCCAAAACGATTTCTTCCAATTCTCTTCCAGATTTATTTCCAATACAATTCTATTCTTAACTTGCTTCCAAAGAATTGGCTAAATTGATATTAACTTGTTTTCTAAAAAACCTAATTATCATTTTCTTTCAAAAATAAGGGGTTATTTGTTTTTTTGTCTGAAGACTGAATAATAACTAAAATCTGAAATCTGAATAACATGTTTATGTTTTTTTCCCTTACCTTTGAAAATGTTATAAACTTATTTATTTTTTAAATTTAAAATTGTCTGAAAACTAGTAAATTGACATTTATACCCTTTTTACTATTTGTTGGTATGTAATTTTAACTAATGTAATATAAACATCTGAAAATATATAATTTAATAAATTCTAAAACATTTTTATATACATATTAATAATATTTTATTCATAATTAAAATATGATTAAAAAATTTAGTAATATTAACCATATTTATATATTTAAATATATTAATATATTTACAAAAACAACTAAAAAATGAATGTTTAATTTTACAAATTAAAATATATTAGTTTAATGCCAAGATAATTTAGGATGTGATATATTTAGATTTTACTTTTCAAATATATTTTTTGTCAATATCAAAAAAAAAAAAAAAAAAAAATTGAGTAATATAAAATTATGATAAATTTGAAATTATGTTATTTTAGAGAGAATAAGTTTGGAATAAAAATTTTTAAATGTCATTAAGTGATTTGCAATTAAGTGAAAAGTTAAAAGTTTTTACTTAATTTTTTCAGTTGTTTTTTCGTTGTTTTAAGTTGTTTGACCACTTAAAAAAATAAACGAAAATAACTTAATAAATATAATTCAGTACTATTAAGTCTTAAGTAGAAAAAACAAACAATCTCTAAGAATCCAAATTGATTTAGCCAAAATTTCAACTTGGTCCTCAATTTCCTTATGTGCTTATCGAACTTTTCAAACCGGACCCAAATAGAATTTGGGTCATCAAACTATAACAATCTCCACCTTGACACAAATTCCAATGCAAGAAATAAATGTCCAATCTTCAACAAAACTCTCCTCCTCTTCCATAAAAGCCCTAAAGGCTTAACCTTAATAGCAACACTAACCAATTCCAAGCAATGCTCAAACTTGGCTATTGGAAGTGACTTAGTCATTATATCAGCAGGATTATCATGAGTACTAACTTTGGTTACCATAAGATCATCACGAGCAATGTTATCCTGAGCAAAATGATACCTCACATCAATGTGTTTTGTCCTTTCAAGAAACATCTAATTTTTAGTAAGAAAAATAGCACTCTAGCTATCACAATAAACTACTGTAATCTGCAAGTTTTCTCTTAATTTACTAAATAGTCTCTTCAGCCAAATAACTTCTTTAAAGGCTTCAGTAATGGCCATATACTTAGCCTCAGTAATGGACAACACAACAGTGGTCTACAATGTAGCTTTCCAACTAGTAGCACAGCCACCAATGGCGAAGACATACCATGTAGTGATCTCTTTTTATTAAAATCTCTTGCAAAATCAGAATCTATATAATCAATAACTCCATCTCTAGTTACCCTATACTTTAAACAAATATTGTTAGAATTGCACAAGTATCTGAAAATCCACTAAAGTCCTTCCCAATGTTCTTTATCTGGATTAGCCATAAATCTATTGCACCGAATCCATATGATAAATTTGAACGAGTACACACCACAACATGTATTAGGGAACCCATTACACTGGAGTATGGAACACATGACGTATAATCAACCTCATCATCTAATTGAGGACATAATGCAAACGAAACCCTAAAATGAGCAGCTAATAGAGTACTAACAAGTTTTCCATTCTGCATAGTGAACTTGTGAAGGACTTTCTCAATGTACCCTTTCGGACTTAGATACAATTTTCCTGCCTTTCTATCATTAGAATTTGCATGCCAAGTATTTTCTTTACTACTCCCAAATCTTTTATTTCAAATTCTTTACTAAGTTGTGCTTTAATTCTTCTTATCTCCTTATGATACAAAATTATGTGAGAAGTGATTTTAGTATTATTTTTCGATATAATTGAATATGGATCATTGAGATTTTATTTTTATTACTAATATTAAATTATTATTTAGGCTGGGTAGAGATTGGGGATCCACACACATGTATAAGAGCCATAAGTTTGTGGACAAAGGTCCAATAGAGGCTTGAAGCGTGGTGATCAAACCAGAGAAGCCTATGTCGTTATTTGAAAGATATCTCAGAAAAGTTTTACAGATTATAGTTATAGAATATGTTTTATAACATTGTAAAGAACTGATTTATACAAATATCAATATCAGCTTTGAATTTAGTTTTATTGTTCATAGATGAATAGTATGAATCAATGAAAATTATTTATTACTACTAGTAAAATGTTATGTTTTATCTAGAAATATGTGTATATATATTTATATTAGAAAAGTTATATCTATTTATCGGACATTAGTGCATACTCTTTTATAAAATCCATTTTTCTAGGCATCTGTTGTAGGTCCATGCAGATTCTTGTATATCATGAGAAAAGCCACATGATGATGAATAATTGCATTTGTGTATATTATTTTAATTAACCAAATTTCTTATATGAGTTTCAAGGATAGTTTTACATATGAAATATCTTTTCTAAATATTTTTAAAATATTTTATATATTTAATACATGGATCCAACACAAAAAATATTAAGATTTTCGATTTGTTTAGATTAAATTTATGTGGCAACCATAAGATTTACAAAGATTTTTCCTAAAAGATTTTCAAAAAATTTGGATTCCAATTAGATATATCATAGTTTTCACGGGATTAATCTAGACTTAAGAAAGAGATCAGGTGCGGTCCCAATAAAAACTTTCCTTATAATGTTTGACTAATCATAAAGTTATATAGATGTAAAATTTATTATAGAAAAGAAGATCGAAAGACTTTGACTTTTCAAATTAAAAATTTTTGGACTTCCTATAATCCTCTAGTTGTGTCCTCTTTATACAAGGATATGTGAGAAATCAGTGAAATCTTTTTCAACTGATGATAAAAAAAGATTCGGCACTAAAAATCTTTTCTTCTACATAAGTGGGGAAAAAAATTATTTGATATTATTTTCGACAAGAGACTACAAAACTTTTGCTGCATTCTCTTGGCTGAGAAACCCATCCTCATAAAAAATTCGTGAAATGATAAAATTACACATCATGATTGTGTATATATATATATATATATTATATATATATATGGGGTTTTTATATATAATCAAGACGTCTTAACTTTAAAAAGTGTTATCATTCATATTAATTACATATCAATCCTTTCTATAATCGTGACACCATTATTGTAATATATTTGTTATTTATATCAAATACTAATCTCAAAAGTATCCTTACAAATTATATATTGTCAACTTATCTATATTGTCATTAACTAACTTCACATGTTACATATATATAAATATAAGCCATACAATCAACAGTATATGCATGTGCTTTCCAGTGTATATGAAACTGTGTCAGGAGTGCGTACATGTGGTGTGTGTGCGCGCATGCTTGTGACTCTGTTTATGTCGAAACAGTTAGCATATGGCCTAATTCTTATTAGAAGTGCAGGAATATGTTAATAGTCAACTGATTTTTTAATGGTAGGTGGTAAATTGTATCTATATGTTTAGGCTATGAGAGTTGTTAGTGAGTAATGGTGTTGGCCATGAGAACAGCATGGCTAGGATATATATAGATCGGAACATTTTTGCATTTAGTTCGCATCGTGGCAAAATATTATTGTTTGGCTGAATTATTCTAGTTGATGTTGTAGAAAATATTTTCTTGACATGATCAAAATGAATATAATTTCATGTTTCTAATTTTTCTTTTTTTCATCTTCTCCAAACACTTTAATGGTTTTAGAGTTAGCTTGTGAAAGGAAGTGCAGCAGGGGGGAGGATTACCGGTTGATCAAGCTAACAATTATAGACTACAATGTAGAAGCTTTGCCTATGCTTTCAGTGTCCCATCCATCTCCTTTCTAAAATTTTATTTTAGTTGCACACGTCATGTCTTCTTCTAACTTAATGAGTTTTAATGTGTAAAAGAAAAATAAAGAACAAGTTGTTGTGGTGGAGTGTAAAGGCCATGATGCCGCTTGGTTCCACGATGTTGATCATGCTCATGGGTAAGCCATCTTGGAATGGCATCATCAGTTCTTATGACATGTTGTGTTCTCATGTTGCTTATTTTTAATACTGTCACTTATCAATCTTTTTATTTGTTTTCTTCTTTTAATCCTTATAAAATTTATTCTAGGTTATTAATCTTTTGATATCAGCTTGTACAAATTGAAGGTCTCGAAAAAAAATTGTTTGAATAGAATAAATTTTGAAGGAAATAACAAACACGAAATTGGTTGAATCGCATAAGACTAAGATCATAAAAGGTTATGTATGAATGTAACTGATGATATTTTTGTAGATATAAATCTTTCAATTTAGGTGGTAAGGTCTTTCGTTGATGCATAAGATGTCTCAAATTCAAATCCTGTTCATGCGTGAGTAAGAGATGGATTTTTGGTTAATATTTATTGTAATAAATAATTTTAAAAGGAAACCTTTTGATTTTAGTAAAGTGGACTATTAGAACTAAATTTTTAGGCACATCAATCATTTATATCTGTTTTTTTAAATTAAATGTTATCTATTTATATATTCCTACACTAATGATTCTATTGTAGGCAATTGGGAGAAAGACGTTGTAGGTATGGTTGAGCAGGAGCATGGGAAGAACAAGATTTTGATTTCTTTTGAATGTGAAACGCTGCAAGCTGAGAAAGCAGCAGAAGACCATGTCAGGCAGTTCATGCCCGAATTAGCTGGGTTAGATGCAGTTGGTATTTATGCAACCTTTTTTCCCTTTTATATGTTAATTGAGATGAGAAAGTTTATGTTTGACTGAGCAACAGGCTGTGCTCATTGTGACCTTCTGAGTCTTTTAACATACATGCATTGTTTATGTGATCATCTACTCAAGCAATTAAAGATGATATTGTTCAGAATTCCGGTCTTTAATCCGCACACAATTGACTTTTATTTCAATACGTTTTGTCTGTATGGTGTAATGTCAGGTTATTAGTCATTGAACCCTTATGGGAGTAGAAACATAGAACCAATTACTGTACTGGCATCAGTACTTATTTGAAGACCAAAAACTGTATCTTCAATGCCTCAATAATGATTCCAATAAGCAGTCACCATGAGTATGACGATACCTACCTTTGGAGCACATTTTGCTGAACTGCATCCTGATTTCTTAGAATTGCTATTGTAACATGTTGCATTGTTATCTTTGTAACTCAGTTGATCATATCTAAACACCTGATTAATACAAATAGGATAATATATTCATCATTAGATACTAAACAATAATTACATATCCACTGCACAGAACTCCTTGATCAGCTTTTACCCTGGTTTTCATTTCCAATAAGAGTTATTTCTGTATTAGCACTGAGTTTGCAGCTTCTGTAAGATGGCACTTTCTGTTTTGAGTTTCTTTTTTCTGTCAATACATACAGCTCCGAATGTTTTTCAATCTCTGACTGGAATTCGGAACCGTGCAGTGAATATAGGAAAGATGCAAATATCAGGATTGGCCTTCTTTTTGCATTTTCTTGGCTCTTTACTGTCATTAAGTTTGATGCTTCTGACTAGTCGCATGCATTTTGCTGTTTGGCTTGATGGTTCATCATCGAAAAGACATTTCTTTCGAGAAGATTTGCGGAAACCGCCCTAAGGTATAAAGCCCCTTTTATTCTATACCGAAATCACTCTACACTTTGAAAATTTTAATTTAAAAAAAGAAAAAAACCTTTACCTTTGTGTCAAAAACCCCCTATAGGGGAGTTTCGTTTATATAAAAATAAAAAAATGAAGTTCTTGAAAATAGGCGAACCTTAGGAGGTATTTACTAATCTCCCATTCTTTCTGTTAATGACTTTATACAACTCAAAAACAATGTGAAAATATTTTTCCAGATGGAGCAGCAGCTGAGTTGCAATTGTTATGCCCTTTATAGGATGATGTGAATATGATATATTCAACTTAAATGGATAAATGTCTTATTATTTGTAATGCATTTTTTGAGATATTTTTTAGTTGTCTTGATATTTACTCATTTCAGATTGTCCAAATTATTCAAACATATTCAAATAATCTGTTAAGGCTCATCTGTAATGCTTCAAAAAACCATTCATGCTCTTTGCCCACATCATTTTACACAGATATTAGAGCACTAGCCAACAGACATTATACTTAATTACCCTGGTTTTTGGTTAAATTATTTCTTTGGCACATTTGGGGAGCATCCATATACTATATTCATGTGAAAAACTACACTCACAATTTCAGCTAACTATGAGAAGCAACAGAATAAAAAAAAGGGAGGTAAATAGAGATCTCGAGTTGCAAGGTTAATGTTGCAGCGGCACAATAGAATGTGGCTATCACTTAACATGATCCGTGAGTTGAAACAGATAACAAATGGCTAACTTGTGGGCAAACAAGACAAGATACGGAAATTAAATGGAAAAACAAAAACGGAATGGGAATTGAAAACTTTTGTTTTCTTAAAAATTTTAAAAATTTGAAACTTTCAAAACTCCTATTAGCTATTAAAGAAATGGTTTTTTTTTTTTTTTTTTTTTTCAAATTCTTTCACCCTTGATTTTAGAAAAAGTGGTTTCTAGTAAATCCTTTTAAGAATAGTCTTTAGTCACAGTAAAAAGAAACCAGAAATTCTAGTGGAAGAAATTCTCTTTTCAAGCTAGAATTTTCTAGGTTCTTAGATTCTTTAATAAGTTAGATAGGAGAAAACTCATCAAAATTTGCTAAGAAAATAATTTGTATATTTTTTTAATAACTTGGTAAGACCTCTCTTAAGCAAAATAACAAGATTTATATTTTCATTAACTTGGCTAGAGCCCTAAGTTTTTAAGAAATTAAAAGGAAATCATAAGACTTACTTGAAGTGAGTGCTTTGTTAAGCTTCTATGGATGCATGACAATTGATGAGTGTTGCATGCAAGAGAGTAAGAGCGTCTTTGGCTTGCGAAGACAACTACAAAAGGCAGTGTAAGTATCTCTCTCTCTCTCTCTCTCTCTCTCTAGGGATGACAAAATGAATATGTGATAGAGTGGATATGCATAAATAAGGGTGGCAATATGAGTCACGATACGATGGGTCAACACAAATTCATGAAAAATAAATTAGTATGGGTTAGAGTTAAACAAGTTCATGTCATAATCATGTCAACCTATGTAACTCATTTATTAAATGAATCGAATCGGGTTTATTTAAATGAATCTCAGATTGACACGATTAAAATATAGGTCAAATTGTAATTTAACATGTTAGAGGGTTAATGTGTAATTATGCATTTCTATATATACAGACATTTAACAAATCCCTAAACCTAACCCATTGGCCATTTCAAACTCATTTCGGTAGCCACACCCAGTCACCCACACCATACCACCCATTCTACCAAATCACCCCCTTTCTCCTTCACAGTTATGGTCACGACCTTCTCTTTCACGGTCGTCGTCCAGTCACCACTTTCTCCCTCACAGTCGCTATCTTCTCCCTCATGGTCACTACCTTCGCCCTATCGATCGCCGTCCGATCACCACCTTCTCTCTCTCGATCATCGTCCAGTCACCACTTTCTCCTTCATGGTCGCCATCTTCTTCCTCACAATCACCACCTTCTCCCTTTCAATCACCGTTCGGTCACCACGTTCTCCCTCATGATTGCCATCCGTTCTCCCTTCCTCCCTCATGGTCGCCGCCCGTTCTCTACTTCTCCTCAGGGTCGTCGCCCCTTCTCCACGACTGCACCACCAGATCCACCATCTCCACCACCAAATCCACTACCTTTATCTCCCAAAATGATCATTCTCTATGTTTTGATTCTTGTTTTCATTTTATTTTTTAATAAAATGAAAGTAGAACAAATGGTTGCATATCCAGCGAAGTACTAAGAATTTACTTATCAAAAACCATATCATCATTTTATTGAGTGTGCTTGATTGATTACTTAGTGATTTAATCTGTATAAAAGTTTTATTAAACTTAGTTATAAGCATTTGAAACTTTGAGATTGATTTGTTTGGCTATGGTTCCCCTCAAAATTTTAATCCAATACTGGATATGTGTTGTATCTATTGTTCTATGTTCATACTGGATATGTGTTATATCTATTGTTCTGTGTTCATGTTTGGTTAAACGAATTCAATGATTAAATGAATTAAACGGGTTAAACGTTATTATGAGTGTCGTTATTGGACATAGGGAGACAATATCAATATATGTTCTTTGTATAATCTAATCCATACAATAATCCAATAGGACAAATTCCAGTTGAAGGAAAAAAAAAATACATTGCACATGTCTAAAGTTGCTATTTTCAAAAGTTGATTCTCCTCTATCTCAAAAAAAAAAAAAAAAGTTGATTCTCCTCATTGAATGCTTTTCTTGACAAAAATTCTTTTAACTAATCTTGTAATTTGTTGACTTGAAGCATGTTAATACCATGTACCAATTTCTTAAATTTTGATGTTGGCAATCTTATGATATAAACAAAATTGTGCATAGAATGAATCTGCTTGATGTCAATTTATTGCCCTTATTAAAGTCATAAGTATAGAAGAATTTAGGAGAAACATGTTTGATGCTAAAGAAACTAAATTTAGTTTTTTAGTACTATCTTCCCAACTCGCGATTTTTTTGTTGTTAGAAAAAAGAAATCCTTTAAGAATCAAATTAATCATAAATGAAGAATAAAATTAAACTAATTATTTTATAATTTTGAATTTTTTTTTTTTTGTTTAGCAGTAAAAAACTAATTGTATGTTTTACAGGCTCTAAAAAACTGAACTTATGTTTTCTAACACCTTTTTACTGTTCAATTTTTTGAAAAACAAAACTGCTATTATTTTAAAATTTTAGAAAACCCCTGCAAATTTTTAATTCTTGACACCAAAAATAGAATGCGGGTCGCACCTTGACTTGCTCCATATTGTGTGGGACCCACTCATAAAGCACGAATCATGCCCTAACCAGCTTCATAAGGCGTAGATAACACCCTAATAAGACGTCCATAACCAGCGCCTTATCCAAAGCACGAGTCAAACATCCCGCACCTTATCTAAGGCATTGGTGCACTAATATAGGACGTGATTCGCATTCTCTTTTATCCAATTTTCTTTTTTTAAATTTTCAACTATGTTCAATAAAAAAAGAAAAAAAAAAAGACATTCACACAAACCAATGAAGAAAATGTGCTGATGTGGTCCATGCACAATAGAAACAAGCACGGGTCAAAACAAAAAAAAAAAAAGGGATTCGTGTGGAATGTGTCCGTGCAAACCCCAAAAAAAAAAAAAAAAAAAAAAAAAAAAAAAAAAGCACGGATTTGGACCACACAAACAAAAAAAAATAGACAACGTGGAACGTGTCCGTGCAAAGCCAAAAAAGCAAAAAGAAGTCTGAATCCTTCCATCTATGTTCTATATTCATCCATCATCAACTGTATTCAACAACATCATCACCCATCCATTCTCCCATAACATCATCAACAACAACAACCTGATACATCCACAAAAAAAAAAAATCAGAAGAGAATCCATTTTATCCTATCATTAACAACAACAACAACCATCAACATCCACAAAAAAGGAAAAAAAAAAAAAAAGATCAGAATAGAGGATGAAATAAAACAAAAACAAATAAAAAAAAGATAAGAACTATCTGGTTCTAGCAGAACCCAAAACCATATGGTTCTGGGTAGAAACGAACCCAAAATAGTTTGGTTCTAGATTTCGAAACTCAAAACCAGACGGTTCTAGGTTGTGAACCCAGAACCAAACCTGGTTCTAGGTTCGAAACCTAGAACCAGATAACAAATTAAAAAGAAAAAAAAAAAAGAAAAAAAAAAAGATGAAGGTCTAGTTCGTCGGTAAAGGAGGAAGAGACTTTACTATTGCTGGTCAATAGTGATAGAGAAGGAAACAACAAGTAGATAACGGGAGAGATGGGAGCATGAGAGAGAGAGAACTAATAAAGAGAAAGAGAACTGGTAGAGAGAGAGAGAGAGGCAATAGAAAATGGAAGAGGGAGAGAAAACCTAGGGGTTATATGTGTTTTTGTTTTTTTGGGTATTATGGTCTTTTTATTTAGGGATGTGCTAGAAAAGTTGATTTAAGTTCTTTGGTGCTAGTTAAACATGAGATCAATTATTTGGTACTATTAGGCGTCGTTAAGGATGGCAAAAATATCCGATCCGATCCAAACCCGAAAAAATCCGGTTTATTTGGGATGAGTTTGGGGTCAAAAAAATTGACTTTGGGACGGGTTTGGAGCTAAAAGGCTGACCCGTCTAGGTTATCGGGTCAGGAAAGAGGCAAGCTTTTTTGCCATGACCCGCCCCATTAACCCAGCATATAAACTAAAAACAAAAAACCCTAACAGGTAACAACAGCCACTTCTCCAATGTTTGAAAGCATTGGGATGAATTTTTAGCATGGATTTTTGTAATGTTTTCGATTATTTATTTATTTAGTGTTTGTAATGAAACTTGATTATATTGTTACTATTATTTTAGTATTTATGACTATATAGTATTAATATTTTGGATTGTGTAATGACATTTCATCACGAATGTAGTAAGTCTTTTTATTTTTGTTATGTTTTTTTGTTTAAATATTTGTTTTAGTTAAAAACTAAATCGGGTTAATGGATCGGGTTCGGGACAAATCCCTTCAATTGGGTTTGGGTTTGGGGCAGAAAGTGGTAATTCGTTTGGGGCAAGGGTCGGATTTGGAGCATCTTTCAAAAATTTCGGATCGGATTCGAAAGGGATAAAATCTGATCCGATCCGTTGCCATCCCTAGGCGTCGTTGATTATTTTTGAAAAGTAGATAACTTGATTGGAATTGAGGCTTCAAAGTATTAAATTCTATTGCTATCACACTTCAGGTAATTTTTAAATAATATTACGTTACATATACTGAATCAAGCTATTCAATCTTTCACCAAACTTTAAGAATTTGTACTCATCAAGTTATAGAAAAAGCACTCAATTAAGAAACATCAAATTCTTCACTAAAACTATTATGTTACTTATACTAGTCAAGTTGTTCAAACTTTTGCCAACTTTTAAGATTTTGTGCTCATCAAGTCATTATAGAAAAGTACTCAATTTAAAAACATCAAATTCTTCACCAAAACAATTCTTTATACAACTGCATGTGATCCATGGTGACAAGCATTAGCCACACTTTTCTCACAAATATTAGGTTTTACAAAATTTATTTGAAGACTTTTAAACGATTTGAAGTCGTTTAATCTTCTTTTAGAATAGTACATTTTATTCCAATAGTTTTTGTTTTACTTAAATTCTAAGAAATTTTTTCTCCAAAAAAAAAAAAATCCAAGAAATTTAATATGATATCCATGTATTATGTATATAATTTTATGACTAGTTAGACCTTTCAAGACTTATAGTAGTTACAAAAGGTTAAGTTTAGAGAATCACTTTGGTAGAAAGAACATAGCACCAACATCATAAATAAATCAATCTATTTTTTTATTGTTAATTTAAAAATAATGAATTTATATAATTAATCCCTCGTATATGTATGAATTTATAATAAAAGAATTGAATTATAGAGGTAATTAACAATAGTTAAGGAAGAAACCATCATTTCTTACTATTTTTTTGTTTTTTTTTGAAAAGGCCTTTTTTTACTTACTAGTTACTAGGAAAGGAGAAGATTCAAATATTATTATTATTATTATCTTTAATAATGCTTTCTCTAGCTTTCCATCCCTTATCTATTTTACTAAAGTGCTTTTTTATTTTTTTATTTTTATTTTTATTTTTATTTTCTAGCATTTTTCACTTAATGAGTCCCATCAAATTTATTCTATTTAATTATTTAAGTGATAAAATTACTTAAATAACTATTAAAATCACTTGATTAAAAATATTAAAATTTTTCACATTTCACTTAAGCTCAGTTAAATTTCAATGTTTTATTTCTTAATGTATATAATTCAGTTTTCAAATTAAATAAAAAAATAAACATAACATTTAGTTTTCAATCATTACTCAATGTTTAATAAGGTTCAATGTTGTTTAATCTTCAGATAATTAAAAAAGAAAAAAAGAAAAGGCATACAACCATTCTCTCTAACAAATAACAAGTCAGAAATATATGGTGATCACCTCTGTTATCATATCATTAATCATATTAACTAATATGATAAGTTAAGATAACACCCTCAATTAAATTTACTATTGAAAGCAAGATGATTAGTTATCATTGATACCATTTAAAGATACACAAAAATATGTTTGATTACTCTCAAGAATTATATATATAATTCTTAAAGATACACTTAAAGCCTAATTGGAAATAATATAAAAGTTCGGGACATTGGAATATTTGAATTAGGGTATGGTTTAGAAACCTAAGAAAGTTGAATTTGCTCCCTTTTAATGCTAGTTATTTTATTCAAGGATATTCAAATGATGCTTTCTGTTTTATTAGAAGTAATTATTATATCCCCTTTTTCTTGTTGGATCTTGATTCTATAATATTACATAATAACTTTGATTTTAAAATAGTATATTTTGTTGCATATATAAAATTGGTGAATTGCCCTCTCTGTTTAGTAGAAACGGTCAATGTAATCTTTAAAAATATAGTAAAACAGAGCTAAATTAAAGTAGCTATATATCCTAGGTACAGAGTCAAAGACAGAGCCAATTAAGACTAATTTCAAACAAAATTATTTATTATATCTAAAAGCAACCATCTGATACACTAACTCAAAATATAAGACACTCACAACTACATAGCATATTAAATTCAAGAATTAATGTATCTTGAGAAAACTAAAGGACCCTTTATTTATTCCAGGAAAGAGGAGCAAATCATAATGATACATACATAGGAGGAAAAGGTACCATTACCGAGGATTTTATTTGTAAGAGATCAAATTACAAACAACATTCACCGAACCAAGAGAACATTCATCAATGAAAGAAAAGAAGTGACGCAAATATTCTTGATTGACAGTATGTAGGACTTAAGCATAACCTTCATCAATCAAAGATGCTCCATAGTCTCTTAGGTGTGCAATAGAAATTTCATGAAAAGGTTTCGAAACCGGTGCCTTACAGGCAAGAAATTCCTGAGTGACATTCAACATTGAAGGTCGAGACTTCGGTTTGGCATGCAAGCATGCAAATGCTACCGATGAAACAAGAACAATGTCTTGCATAACCATTTGATCGACCAGAGGTAAGAGGCGTGGATCCAATATATCAATTAGCATCATATTTTGGTTACTTGATGATGTTAATGATGATAGGAGTTCTGTCGGATGTCTTCCCATCAATGTTTCCAATGCTACCACTCCGAAGCTATAGACATCACATTTTTCTGTCACGACCATAGTATATGCTACTTCTATAGACAAAATAGAGATGATTAGATAAAGCAAAGCAAAGAGAAGCATTCATTTAAATATGAATATGACCAAAATATATATATATATCAAAATGGTTTACCAGGAGCAATATATCCATAAGTTCCTGCTAATATAGTTCTATTTGAGGAGTCAGAATATAGAAGTCTAGCTGTTCCAAAGTCAGCAAGACATGGCTCTAATTTTGAGTTCAATAGAACATTGTTGCTTGATATATCACGATGAACAATTGATGGTGTGCAATTATGATGCAAATAAAATAACGCATGTGCAATACCCTTTATGATATTCACTCTTATAATCCAATTCAGCTCAATTGCTTCATCATCGCTACGCAAAACACAAAACAAGCTTCCCCTCTCTATGTATTCACAAACCAAAAACATGCATCTTTTATGCATACAAAAACCATAAAGCTTTACGATATTTCGATGTCGTATTTTAGATAGTACACAAATCTCATTTTGAAAACTTTTGGTGATTGCTGGCTCATCACTTTCTGATCGATCTAGCTTCTTCAAGGCAACTACTTTGCCATTAGCTAGTTGTGCTTTGTAAACACTGCCATAACCTCCGGTTCCAATGCAATATTTGATGTCAAAATCCTCTGTTGCCTCAATGATATCCTCGTATGCAATTCTACCATCATAATTCCAAATTGAGAACATATCTCCACTCTTACTTGTTGATTTTAATTGAGAATCTTCATTATTATTGCGTCTGATGAGGTACAGAATTCCAATGATCATGACAACCAAAAAGATGGTTGTGGGAAGAAATATTCTGATCAAGTGAATATCACTTCTTGGCTGTTTCCTTATTTTACTTGTGCAAGGAGGCAAGTCAGTACCCACATCACTACACAAATCTTTGTTACCAATAAATGCGTCCAGTGAAAATCTCTTCAGAAAAGCATATTTGACTTCACCCTCCAAATGATTATATGATAAATTCATGAAAGACAGAAAAGTCATATAATAAAAAGAATCAGGAATTGCACCAGAGAGGTTATTATGGGATATATCTAGGTATGTTAAGGTTAACTGGATACGTTCAACAAGTTGCGAATGTATTGACCCATTGAGAAAGTTATAGCTTAAATCAAGATGATTTAAACTTTGAAGTTTCCCAATCTCCAATGGAATTCCTCCACTTAAACTATTGTTGCTCAATCTCAATTCTTCCAAATGGAAGTAATTTTTGATTTCAGACGAAATTGGACCGCTAAGTTTGTTGTTGGAGAGGTCTAGATATCGAAGGTTGAAGAACCCTTTCCCACTGCTCATAAATGGTATTTGGTCGGAAAGTAAGTTCGAGGAAAGATTGAGGGTTCGAAGGTTGCTTAACTGAGTGAGGTCATTTGGAATAGGTCCAATTAGGTTATTATGACTTGCAGAAAGAAAAGTTAGATTTGTTAGGTTCCCAAGTTCCCGAGGCAACGGACCACTGAGTTGATTTGATTCAAGGATCAGATATTCCAATTTGGTTAGATGACTAAGAGTTGAAGGAAGAGGTCCTGAAAGGTTGTTAGCAGCCAAAGACAAGGATGTCAGATTCATTAGATTTCCAACTTCCTGAGGTAGCAGACCACTGAGTTGGTTTGAGTCAAGGTGCAGATATTTCAATTTGGTTAGATGACCAAGAGTTGAAGGAAGAGGTCCTGAAAGGTCGTTAGCAACCAAAGACAAGGATCTCAGATTTGTTAGGTTCCCAAGTTCCCGAGGTAGCAGACCACTGAGTTGGTTTGAGTCAAGGGATAGATTTTCCATCTTTTTCAAATGACAAAGAGTTAAAGGGATAGTTCCCGTAAGGTTGTTAGAACCCAAAAACAGAACTTCCAACTTCTTCATATGACCAAGTGTTGGAGGGATATGTCCCGTTAGCTGGTTACGATACAAATACAACTTAGTCAAATTCCTTAAGTTCCCAATTTCTGGAGGAATACCACCTAAGACATGATAAAAATTAGGGAAAAAATCATTTTAGTTCCTAACTTTTGGGAATGTGTCAATTTTTTAACTATATTTTCTAAAAAAGACGAAATAAACCTTAACTTTTTAGAAAAGTGTCAAATTAGTCCATTCCATCAGTCAACTAATGGTCAAACTTAACTGATAGCATACTAAATAGGGGTAAATTTGATATTTTTAATTATAATGGAGGAAGATGTAAAAGGAAGATAAAATAAGGGAAAAAATCATTTAAAACAAATGAGGAAAAATAATTCAAAAAAAAAAATCTCGTTCGACAAAATTATTTTTAAAAAAATCATTTTTTTAAATATGAATATCATCTCAAAGCATATATTAATTATACCATAAATATGTGGACCTCAAATATATAATATTATAGACTGAAAAAAATTAATAGATGCAACAAAAATATAAAACGGATGGAGCAAGAACAGAAACTATAAACATATTAAAAGCTAGAGTAGAAATTTTGAAAAAAAAAAAGGCAAAAATTACAAGCTAAAGTAGAAATTAAAAAATATAAAAATAAAAAAATCACACTCATGAATAAAGATTTAATGAAAATTTTTAATTGTAAGGGTAAAATGGTAATTTTACAATTAATAAATATACATAAGATCCTCAAACAAAGCTACGCCTAGTCAAAAATTTTCTAAGGGTAAAACTGTAATGTTATGAAAACTATATGCAACTTATTAAAGGTATTTTGATAATTATATATTATCGTAATATTTTATTTTATTTTAGGGTATAATGATCTTTTTATCTGTTTTAATAATGTTCAGGGTTAAATTAGTCTTTTCATATTTTTCATTAGGTTTGACTGTTAGTTGACTGATGAAAGGGACTAATTTGATATTTTTTCGAAAAGTTAAAGTTTATTTTATTTTTTTAGAAAACATAGTTAAAAATTTGACACTTTTTCAAAAATTAGGAACTAAAATGATTTTTTCCCTAAAAAAATAAAAAGTGAACTGTAAGTATTCATGGTTACCTAGCGAATTGGTTGAATAGTTGCTACAAAATGTGTATACTGCTCACCTGTAAGATTATTGCGGCCAAGATCAAGATAGTTGAGTTTGGAAAGACCGCCGATCTGCGATGGGATGGATCCTGAGATATTATTGGCATAAATACTGAAATATTCCAGGTTCGGAAAGCAAGAGAAATTGAATTGTCTAAGGTCCCCTTCTATTCCCATAACATCTAAGTATATCGAAGTGATGCTTCCAGCTTGATTGCAAGCAATAGCGGTCCACTTGCAATGATCCGAATTGTGGTTGGCAGTTCTGTTGCTCCACCAACCGCTCTTAAGTAGAGCTTCCCTTTCCAATCGAATGGCTGATGATTCAGTGGTTGCTGCAAATATATTAGTAAAAGTAACAACATGGCACATAAAAACAATAGCCCACATGACCACCACTCCATGAGCAGATGATCTGGACATCATGTTTAACATATATTGGATGATTTATTCTTCTTATAGTTGTATAGCAAAGTGTGTTTCCTTATGTCAAGTAAGGTATGCAAGTAGGTTATATAGAGAACTCAGTGCGAGGTTATTTTCGGTAGAGAATTGTTTTTCTTTAACTTTATTTTTATGATTTTGAATTGAATGAAAAAAATATAGATATAATTTCTATTAGACCATATTTAATTCAGCACTACAAAATTTTGCATTCTATTTCTTTGCGTATGTAGTGGATAGTCAATAGCGACATGCATATTTGAAACGTAACTGCATTGATTCTTTCTAGCAGCGGACAACATTTCCTTCAGCTTTCTTGTGGGTCATATTAGTTGTTTCGTTTTGGAAAACAACAGGAGAAGGAAAGTTTAACCGAAATATATATATATATATATAGAGAGAGAGAGAGACTTTCTTTTTTAACTGTAGCGATATATTTGAGATTTAAAGTTTGAAAAATTACTCAAACTCATAACTTTCAGGATATAAATATGATAGATATATATACTACTTGTATGTATACTACTTGATCAACCTCAACCGATCACACTTGACATTAATTTAGAATAATAAAAAAAATTATCTTTCCAAACTTTGGTCTAATATATGACCCAACAACTCTGTGGAAAACAGAGTTCTTCAATTCCCAGGTAAATTCTTGATTTTTGGAAACAATATTCCCAGCATGAGCTTGAATGTCACTCAATTTAAGTTTTGTCCTTTTATCCATGTGAATGCCAAATTCTTCCCATGACCATATTCACTTAGCACCGACCAAATGATTTGACTCTATCATTGTATTACACGTAAACCTGTACCGTTATACAGTTGAGTATATATTACACGTAACGTAAGAAAATAAAATGTCTATATTTAAGATGCAATTATATAAAGAATCCATGCTTGGCAGGTTAATGTTTTATTACATTACTTAAATATAAGTTGCTTCATTGATTTCAATAATTGATTTCTTCTTCAAAACATATTAGAACATCAACATCAAATCTATATTTCGTTCAGTCCTCATTATATATATATATATATATATATATATATATATATATATATGAGTATTACAATTAATGGTGGCTATATGAAATTAGATCAAGAAATTTATAAACATTGTTTTGTCCTCAGTTAATATGAATATTAACGAGTTTGGCAACCCTCGAGGAGACAAATTTAGTAGAGATAGAGAAAGTATGCATGACTACAGATTTTACGATCTCAACAAATACTAACTCACATATCTTCATTTTCTCCGACATTAATGCGGTTGTGCCTTTCTTTATCTGAATCAAATTATTCTAATTCTAATATATGTTTACTTCCTTTGAATGATCACTGCTTATCAAATGGTTGAATTTAGTAATCATTTGTATTTATAGTTCGCTCTTGTGTAGTGAGTCACGGTCTCTTCACATATTAGCCAAGACATAAACATGTTACATGCATGGTTAAAAGTAAAGTCATCGCAGTGGTGGAACAAGAGACGAGATTGCTAAAATGGAGGGGGCCAAATTAATGCTTAAAGGGGTACAACATGTTTTATATTTTTAAATATAATTTTCATATGTAATTTTTTTTCTCAAATTTTCTCGGGTACCAGGATCTCCTTTGGCATTCAAAGAGCTCTGCCCCTAGTCATTTCGTATTCGAATTTCCAGGAAAAAGGACTTATGGTTATTAACAAAGTTATGCTCATAATAATGAAGTGATTTTATTGAAATTATAATAATAGCTATGACAATTTAAATATAAGTATCCCCTAACATATATACACTTTATGAGTGGTACTAGAAATTAAAAACCCAATTCTGAAACACATAGCTAGTTATAATAAAAGATTGAGTCAAGTTGATTTGGTTTTCATCAATCCGTGACAGAAGAAGATTCAATTCAAAAACATTCATATTTCCTTTTCCAAAACCCAAAAAAGAAAAAAAAAATTATAATGTATCAGTGTAGTCTCATCCTTTTTACATATGTCAACACAATTGCAAGTAAGGTGATAAGCATCAAGACCAATTCTCTCACAACTGGTCCCATGAGTTTAAATTTCTCCTACATTTATATTAGAATCAAAGTCTTGGCCTACTTTTCTAATCGTAAATTTTACATATGTATGTCTTTATAATTAGTCAAACATCAATGGAAATTTGTTGTATTTAAGAAGACTTTTTTAATTGTGTGATGTGAAATAAATTTTGAAATAGTCATGGTAGAATGAAAGTTCCATGCAGTTGTGCCATCCTTAATGACTCTATTAAATTAATAACTCACGCAGGTATGCATGAATCTTTTTTATTTTATTTTATTTTACAACAAATCTATTTTTTCTATAAATAAAAAAAAGAATTATAGGGTCGTTGAAATGATTAAGAAAAAATTATATTACAAAAACTGCATATGCTATAGTACGACGACTGTGGTTGTATGTTCTACCATAGAGATTCTTACATTTTAAATGTTATTTTTCTACCACTTATCTAATTGAATACTCATATTAACTCCTAATCAAATATTGTTATTTTCAACATAATTAATGCATTGTTGTATGCAATGTCTTTTTGTCAAAGTGAATCAAATTATTCTTATGCTTATAGATGTTTATTTTCCTTGAAGAATCATTGATTATCAAATAATTGAATTTAATATTAGCGTTTATACTTACAATTCTTTCATCAAAGTGTAATAAACACTTCAATAGTAAGTCAATGTCTTCTGAAATTAATCCTCGAGACTTAGACATAGCAAAGTGATTGTTACTCTTTATTCCAACAAAAGGACATTACTGTCATAAACTATATATATATCACCTAGCGTACACTTCACGAGTAATTTTTCCATTATCAAATACATATAATTAGTTATAATATGAGATTGATTCAAATTGATTCTGTCTTTCTCTAATTATAATGTTTTACTCGTTTTGATCAAGTCTCATGAAGGAAAAGGACCCAATTTGAAAGCATCTATTAATTTATTCATATACGTGTGGTCCAGTCCTCTTTACATATCGATGCAATTGCATGTAATGGTGACATGCATTAACTCCAATTTTCTCACAAACTGATCCCATCAAAGCTCGGCAGACATGAAATTTTCTATGTGTAAATTTCTCTTAAAACTGTATTTGAACAAGCCTTTGGCTCTTCTTGTTGAAAATATAAACTTGTTTTGAGCAAGCCCATTACCAAGCCCAAGTCCATCAAGAAAAACCTTCTAAGGTTAGGTGTAAGCTTAGGTGTAAGGTTAGGTGAGTCAATAATGCAATTTAAAAGCATTTGTTTGGTTGGTGAAATTGTGTGGTTAGGATTTATTTGTATTTGTTAATTTGAATGGTTTAGATTAATTTTCTAGCACTATATATAGCCCCTCTTGCATGAGGTTTTATCATCACAAAGAAGAAGAAAACATAAGAGAAGCAAAGCTTCTAGTGAGTGTGTGAGAAACAAAGCAAAGCTTTGTATTGTGAGGTGTTTTGAGTGTTGTAAAAGTTCTATTTTTGTTTTAGTGAGAATTTCGATCCAACAAAGTGGTATCAGAGCAAGGCTAGGTGTCGTGTAATATACCGAATCGAAGCTCTCGACGAGAGGAGCACAACGCCGCAAAAATCATCCCAATCAGAGGTTCCACGCGCCCGCACACGCCGCCGAAAAATCGCTGCAAAAAATTGAGTCAACTCAAACGAGTTGAACCGGTTTAACAGACCGAGCCGAGTCAAGCCGAATCCGAGCCGAGCCGAGCCAAGCCAAGCCGAAGCCGAGCAGAGCCGCTGCTGACAAAAGTCAAACAGGTCCCGTTGACGTTGACCGAGTTGACCGTTGACTTTGACCGTTGACCAAAAGTTGACTTTTTGGTTCAAGTTCCGGTTGAAGTTTCTCGACGTTCTGAATCCATCCGTGCAATCAGAATTTCGAAATTCTAAACATATTAAAAGGTATGGCTAATGGTATGGTATCCTTTCAAGTTCCAATACTCAAGAACGACAACTATGATAATTGGAGTATCAAAATGAAAGCACTTCTTGGAGCACACGATGTCTGGGAAGTCGTAGAAAAGGGCTACACCGAATCAGAAGATGAGTCGACACTATCCCAAACTCAAAATGATAGTTTAAAAGACTCAAGGAAGAGAGATAAAAAGGCTCTCTATCTCATCTATCAAGCATTAGATGATGATGGCTTTGAGAAAATTTCAAGTGCAAAGTCCGCTAAAGAAGCGTGGAATAAGCTACAAACCTCTTGCAAAGGATCCGAACAAGTGAAGAAAGTTCGTCTTCAGATTTTAAGAGGTGAGTTTGAATCATTACATATGAAAGCATCTGAATCTATTTCTGACTACTTCACAAGAGTGTTAACCGTTTCTAATCAATTAAAAAGAAACGGTGAGACACTGAAAGATACCAGAATAATGGAGAAGATACTCCGCTCGTTGGATTCCAAATTTGAATATATCGTTGTGACGATAGAAGAGACTAAAGATTTGACAACCATGACAATTGTGCAACTTCAAGGATCGTTGCAAGCTTACGAAGAAAAGCATAAAAGGAAGCAAGGTATCAATGAACAACTCCTCAAGTCCCAACTCAAAGAGAAGGAAGAAATCCAAAGCCACGAGAGATACCAACGTGGTCGAGGCAGAGGAAGAAGCCGAGGACGAGGTACAGGTCGTGGTCGTGGACGAGGTTGGAATTATAACAACAACAATTCCAACAATAGCTATGAGAGAGGAGAAAATTCAACAAGAGGTCGTGGGAGAGCCAATTCGAACACGAGGTACGAAAAATCTCAAGTTCAGTGTTATAATTGTCAGAAGTTTGGACATTATGCTTCAGAATGTAGAACTCCAAATAACAAGGTTGAAGAAAAGACTAATTTTGTGGAAGCAAGAACAGAGGAGAGAGAAATTCTGTTACTAGCACATAGAGGCAATGATGGAGACCAAGAGAATACTTGGTATCTCGACACCGGTGCGAGCAACCACATGTGTGGAAGGAAAAACATGTTTATAGAGTTCAACGAATCTGTGACTGGCAATGTCTCATTTGGAGATAGTTCTAAAATTCCAGTGAAAGGAAAAGGTAACATTCTTATTCGTGCTAAAGATGGTAGTCACCAATTGATTTCAAATGTTTATTATGTGCCCAACATGACAAGCAACATCTTGAGTTTAGGTCAACTTTTAGAAAAAGACTATGATATTCACATGAAAGATTGTAGTCTTTTTATAAGAGATGACATAGGAAATTTAATTGCTAAGGTGAAAATGTCAAAGAATAGAATGTTTTCGTTGAACATTCAAAATGATGTTGCAAAGTGTTTGAAAGCTTGTTATAAAGATGCATCATGGTTATGGCATCTTCGATTTGGGCATCTCAACTTTGGAGGATTGGAAATGTTGTCTAAGAAGGAAATGGTGAGAGGACTACCTCGTATTAATCATCCTGACCAACTTTGTGAAGGGTGTCTACTTAGGAAGCAATTCAGAAAAGGTTTCCCAAAACAGTCAGAATCAAGAGCCAAGAAACCACTCGAGCTCATCCATACTGATGTGTGCAGTCCAATCAAGCCAAACTCTCTCGGTAATAGTAACTATTTCCTTCTCTTCATTGATGATTTTTCAAGAAAAACCTGGGTATATTTCTTGAAACAGAAATCAGAAGTCTTTGAAGTATTCAAGAAATTTAAAACTGCTGTGGAGAAAGAAAGTGGCTACCAGATAAAAGCAATGAGATCTGATCAAGGAGGAGAGTTCACCTCAAAAAAGTTCCGAGAGTTCTGCGAAGCAAATGGAATCAGACGTCCTCTAACCGTTCCGAGATCCCCTCAACAAAACGGTGTTGCAGAAAGAAAGAACAGAACAATTCTCAATATGGCACGAAGTATGCTGAAAAGCAAAAGATTACCGAAGGAATTTTGGGCGGAAGTTGTAGCTTGCGTAGTATACCTATCAAATCGATCTCCAACAAGAAGTGTGTTGGGAAAGACACCACAAGAAGCATGGAATGGAAGGAAGCCAGGTATTTTCCACCTGAGAGTCTTTGGAAGCATAGCTCATGTACATGTACCAGACGAGAGAAGAAGTAAGCTTGATGACAAAAGTGAGAAGTTCATCTTCATTGGGTACGATAATTACTCTAAAGGCTATAAGCTGTATAATCCAAACAATGGAAGGACTATCATCAGCCGTGATGTTGTGTTTGATGAAGAAAGCACATGGAATTGGAAAACACATGATGAAGATTACAGTTTCCTTCCCTACTTTGAAGAAAAGAAGGAGGAGCAACCAAGAATGGAGCAAGCAGAACAAGAACCCACGACACCACCAGCATCACCAGCCTCAACAGATAATGGAAACTCACCACCATCATTTCTGAATGAAAGAGATGTGAAGCGTACAAGAAACCTGCAAGATCTTTATGAGGTAACTGAACAACCTGATAATCTCACACTTTTCTGTCTTTTTGCTGATTCCGAACCAGTGAGCTTTGAAGAAGCTGTACAAAATAAGAAGTGGAAAGATGCAATGAATGAAGAAATCAAGTCCATTGAAAAGAATGATACTTGGAAGCTCGTTATACTTCCAAAAGGACATAAAGCAATTGGTGTCAAATGGGTGTACAAGATAAAAAGAAATGCTAAGGGAGAGATAGAAAAACACAAGGCAAGACTTGTTGCAAAAGGCTATAGTCAAAAAGCTGGAATTGACTATGATGAGGTATTTGCTCCTGTTGCTCGATTAGAAACTATAAGACTAATAATTTCTTTGGCAGCTCAGCATAAGTGGAAGATTCATCAGATGGATGTAAAATCCACCTTTCTAAATGGAGTCCTTGAAGAAGAAGTCTACATTCAACAACCATCAGGCTATGAAGTCAAAGGCCACGAAGATAAAGTTCTAAAACTAAAGAAAGCTCTTTACGGGTTGAAGCAAGCACCAAGGGTATGGAACAATCGGATTGACAAATACTTCAAAGAGAATGGCTTCACGAAATGTCCTCATGAACATGCTCTCTACGTCAAATTCAAAGATGGAGATGTTTTGATTGTATGTTTGTATGTGGATGATTTAATCTTCACCAGTAATAATCCAAGTTTTTTTGAAGAATTCAAGAAAGCAATGGCCAAGGAATTCGAGATGACCGACATCGGATTGATGGCATACTACCTTGGTATCGAAGTCAAGCAAAATGAAGATGGCATCTTTATCTCCCAAGAAAGCTATGCAAGGGAGATACTTAAGAAATTCAAGTTGGATGATTGCAATCCAATAAGCACACCGGTGAAATGTGGAGTCAAACTGTCTAAGCATGATGAAGCAGAAAAGGTGGATTCAACACTCTTTAAGAGTTTGGTTGGAAGTTTGAGGTACTTGACTTGTACAAGACCTGACATCCTTTATGCAGTTGGACTGGTGAGTCGTTATATGGAGAATCCAATAACTATCCATTTCAAGGCAGCTAAGAGAATCCTTCGCTATATCAAAGGTACAATTGACTTTGGCTTGTTCTATTCAATTTCAAATGACTTCAAACTTGTTGGATATAGCGATAGCGATTGGGGTGGAGATATAGATGATAGAAAGAGCACCAGTGGGTTTGCATTCTTCATGGGAAACATAGCTTTCACATGGATGTCAAGGAAGCAACCCATTGTCACACTATCCACTTGTGAAGCCGAATACGTAGCTGCTACTTCGTGTGTTTGTCATACAATTTGGCTCAGAAATTTATTGAAGGAATTAAGCTTGCCACAGAAAGAACCAACTGAGATTTGTGTAGACAATAAGTCAGCCATTGCCTTAGCAAAGAATCCAGTGTTCCATGACAGAAGCAAACATATCGATACTCGTTATCACTTCATACGAGAATGCATAGCAAAAGGAAATGTGCAAATGGAATACGTAAGGTCAAAGGATCAGATCGCAGATATTTTCACCAAACCACTAAAGTTTGAAGATTTTGCGAGATTAAGAAGTTTGCTTGGCATGGTAAAACAAGTTTAAGAGGGGGTGTTGAAAATATAAACTTATTTTGAGCAAGCCCATTACCAAACCCAAGTCCATCAAGAAGAACCTTCTAAGGTTAGGTGTAAGGTTAGGTGAGTCAATAATGCAATTTAAAAGTATTTGTTTGGTTGGTGAAATTGTGTGGTTAGGATTTATTTGTATTTGTTAATTTGAATGGTTTAGATTAATTTTCCAGCACTATATATAGCCCCTCTTGCATGAGGTTTTATCATCACAAAGAAGAAGAAAACATAAGAGAAGCAAAACTTCTAGTGAGTGTGTGAGAAACAAAACAAAGCAAAGCTTTGTATTGTGAGGTGTTTTAAGTGTTGTAAAAGTTCTATTTTTGTTTTAGTGAGAATTTCGATCCAACACTTCTTTTCTAATGGTAAATATTACATCTATATAACTTTATGATTAGTCATACTTTAACTGAAATTTTTAAATTTATTAATATTTTCTTCGTAATGTGATGTGCATTTTACTTTAAAAAAGGTCATGGTAGAGTTTATGCAAGCCATCAAGTCTATATAAATAACATATATATGAATGAATCTTTTTTTTTTTTTTAAATAAAAAATGAATTATATAATGATTGTTAAAATGATTAAGAAATAACATTTATATAACAAAAATTGGAGGTTCTGTAGTAGGACTCTGATAGTATGTCAAAAGAGTTCTTGTATATCTTTTAATGTACTTTGCTTTAACCACTTATCTAATTGAATATTCATTAATTATAAAACTCAAGGCTACAAAATTTGCGAATCTGGCCAGTATACTATCCAGATTTATTTAACATCAAACATAACTCCTGTCCAGCAAGTCTCTTAATAATTAAATAGGTTTATTGAAAAAATACCAGATAAAAACCTGAGATAATTTCAAAAGATTTTTCAAGAAGTTTATCTCAAAAAGAAGTTTTTTATAAAATAGAAACTCTATTTAGTAAAATGATAAATACTAGAATAGCACTAGATTTTCTCACATGATAAATCTCATAATAACTTGGAGAAAATACAGAACAAGATAAACATGGATAAAAAACAACCAGAATAATTCAGGAAAAATAAATGATAAAACGTCCAGAGTTGTTGTAAGAGAAATAATTTTCTGTTGCAACAAATTTCACAAGTTGTTATAACAATGGGCAACCCGAGAGAACATTAAACCTGATACTCAAAACATGAGTTCGCTCAATTGTTGCTATATGATGCCAATACATAAGCATAGCACTTTTCATCGTAATTGATGAACACAAGTCATTGAATTTTAGTGGAAGACCAATTCATTTTGACTCATCATAAAACTGGTGACAAATGACAATATTGTGTGCATTGCAGTATTGAAAGATTACTTTGAATATGTTGGGTGATATATATATATATATATGTATATATATGTGTGTGAATAAACCAGAATGATAGCAACTAAACAAAACAATAACACACAGATTTACATAGAAAAACCTCAAATCAAGGTAAGAAATCTCTGGCAGATAAGGAGAACTTTATTATATCAAAACTGTTGAGTACAAAATGGAGAACCCAAAACAAAATACAAAAGAAGTGAATACAAAAGCAACACAAAAGACTGAGAATTGAAGGCTGTATTCCACACAAAATTGTGTTGTGAGGTTCAGCTACTAAATTGCCTTAAAATGATCTTCTAGTAGAATGGTATATTTCCCTAAAGAATCGCAGCAATTAATAGGCCTTGAGAGATTTTCTATTACACAGAATATTCTACATTAATTTAGACCCTATTTTCTTCTTTCCAAAACCCATTTCTTCTAATTCTCTTCAAGATTTATTTCCAAAATAATTCAATTCTTAACTTGCTTGCAAAGAATTGGCTGAATTGATTTTAAGTACTTGTTTTCTAAGAAAACCCAATTCTAATTTGGTTCTGAAAATAAGAATCCAAATTGATTTAGCCAGATTTCCAACTTGGCCCTCAATTTCCTTAAGTGCTCCTCGAACTCTTTGGGCTGGATCAAAATAGAATTTGGGTCACTAAACTCTAAAAATCTCCACCTTAACATAAATTCCAATGCAAGAAATAAGTCTCCAATCTTGGACAAAACTCTCCACCTTTTTCACAAAAGCCCTAAAGGCTTAATCTCAACGGCAAGCACTAGCCAAGTCCAAGCAATACTCAAAATTGGCTACCAAAAGTGACTTAGTCATCATATATCAACATGATTATTATGAGTTCTAACTTTGCTCACAACAATATCACCATGAGCAATGATATCTCAAGTAAAATGATACTTCACATAAATGTGTTTCATCCTCTCATGAAACATGTAATCTTTAGTAAGCAAAATAGCATTCTAGCTATCACAATAAACTGTGGTAATTTGCAAGCCATCTCTTAATTAACCAATTAGTCCCTTTAACTAAGTAGCTTCCATAAAGGCTTCAGTAATGGCCATATACTCAACCTCAGTAGTAGACAATGCAATAGTGGTCTACAAGGCAGCTTTCTAACTAATAGCACAACCACCAATGATGAAGACATACCCCGTAAGTGATCTCCTCTTAGTAAGATCTCCAGCAAAATCAGTATCCACATAACCAATAAGTCCATCTCTAGTTCTCCCAAACTTCAAATAAATATTAGTAGAACCACACAAGTATCTAAAAATTCATTGAACTGTTTTCTAATATTCTTTACTT
The DNA here is from genome assembly GCA_022984855.1 of Dimocarpus longan. Lineage (NCBI taxonomy): Eukaryota > Viridiplantae > Streptophyta > Magnoliopsida > Sapindales > Sapindaceae > Dimocarpus > Dimocarpus longan. The sequence continues at coordinate 6,874,656 of CM041026.1, forward strand.
GGATTAGTCATAAATCTATTGACTGCACTAACTGCATATTATAAATCTAAATGAGTACACACCATAGTGTACATCAAGGAACCTACTACATTGGAGTATGGAACTCGTGACATATAATCAATCTCATCATCTGATAGAGGATATAACGCAAATGAAAACCTGAGTCGCTAATAGAGTACTAACTGGTTTTACATTTTGCATATTGAACCTATGAAGGATTTTCTCAATATACCCTTTTTGACTTAGGTATAATTTCTCTGCCTTCTTATCTCTCAGAATCTACATGCCAATATATTCTTTGCTACTTCTAAATCTTTCATCTCAAATTCTTTACTAAGTTGTACTTTGACTCTTCTCATCTCCTTATAATACAAAATTATATGAAATGTGATTTTAGTATTATTTTCAAATATGATTAAATATGGATCATTGAGATTTTATTTTTATTACTAGTATTAAATTATTATTTTGGTTGGGTAGTGATTGGAGACCCACACACAAGTATAAGAGCCATAAGTCTATGGATAGTGGTCCAATGGAGGCTTGAAATGTGGTGGTTAAATCAGAGAAGCCTATATTGTTATTTGAAAGAGATCTAAGAAAAATTTTACAAATTATAGTTGTAAAATATATTTTATAAAGTTGCAAAGAATGATTTATACAGATATTGATATCAACTTTGAATTTAGTTTTATTGTTCAAATATGAATGTGTACAAATTAATGAGAATTATTTATTATTACCAGTAAAATATTATGTTTTATGTAGAAATATTTTTTTAGATATCTACCACAGATTTGTATAGATTATTATATATCATAAGAAGAGTCACATTATGATGATCAGTTGCATTTGTATATATTATTTTAATTAACTGGATTTCTTATATGAGTTTCAAGAATAGTTTTATAGATAAAATATCTTTTTCAAATATTTTGTGAATATTTTATATATTTAGTGCATGGGTCCAATCAGCCACGTGATGATTAACAATTGCATTTATGTATATTATTTTAATTAGTCGGATTTCTTATATGAGTTTTAAGAATAGTTTTATAGATAAAATATCTTTTTCAAATATTTTGTTAATATTTTATATATTTAGTGCATGGGTCCAATGAACCACATGATGATGAACAATTGCATTTGTGTATATTATTTTAATTAACCCGATTTCTTATATGAGTTTTAAGAATAGTTTTATAGATAAAATATCTTTTCCAAATATTTTATATATTTTATACATGAGTCCAAAATGAGAAACGTAAAGATTTTCGATTTGTTTAGATTAAATTTATAAGGTAACCATAAGATTTATAAGGATTTTTCCTAAAAGGGTTTCAAAAAATCCAGATTCCAGTTAGATTTATTACAATTCTCATAAGATTCTTCTAGACTCAAAAGAGAAGTTGGGATGGACCCCGTCAAAAACTTTCCTTATAATATTTGACTAATCGTAAAGTTATATATACAGATGTAAAATTTATCATAGAAAAAAATGCCAAAAGACTTTGACTTTATAATACAATTTTCAAGCAAATCCAAATTTTTTTTAAAAAAAAAAAGTGTCTAGTGAGTTTTCATGGGACTATTTTGTGAGACAATTGTTGTAACACCCCTTACCCCGATTTCGTGTCAGATCGAGATTCAAGGCGAAGGGTGTTACGGTTCTGAACCGAAAATTCATTTATTTCAAAATTTCTTACTAAAAGAAATGAAATCACCACTAAAAGTTTTATTTTAAATTTTTACGATATTGAAAAATTTTATATCATTTTCTTATTTATAATTTTAGAAAATCCGGCAGAGCTCCCTCTATTTTGTTTTTTAACCCAAAATTTAAAAATCTATAAAGAAATCATTAACACTTCTAAAATCACATTCATTTTTTCAACTTCCATTTCGAACCTCTCGTCTAACTTCAAAACCACTTCACCACACAAACATTTATAATAAAACTTATTAATTGAAAAACAATTATTATTTTTAACAGTTATTCTTAAGTTTATATCAACATTCACTAATTACTCAATTTATTAACAATTATACAGACAAAATACTTAACATCATTTATTCCTATTTGTAATCGTACGATTGTCACCATATTTTGAAATTCAAATAGTAAATTAAAATTTCACAATTTTTCAAATTGTTACAAAATAATTCAAGAATTCAAATTACAATTTATTGCACATATAAAATATAACAATTTTCATTCTCAATCTTGTTGATGCTGTTTCGTTTATCTTTTTCTCAGTGCTATTTGTAAATTCTGATACGATACCATGGATCGGAATTCGGGTCTTAGACAGAATAAACAACGTTCCCGACATGGGCCACTCGGTAACCATTGGCCGAGTCGCATATCACATATCACAATCGGTTTCGACTTTAGGACCGGACATCCGGTACCTCTCATAATCTATCCGTCGAACCCTGTATATCAGTATTGGTGTAACGGCGCAGTACTGCTATATTACCCTATTGACATACCAACTACCAGTCCCCACCAACCAATGTTCAGATTTACACGTGCTCTTTCTCAATTTTATTAATCACAAATTTCATATTTTGATGACTTTTATTTCTATATAAAAATTTCATTTGGAAAGCGATAAATACAATTTGAGACACACATTTTCATATATATATATATATATAATCAAATTATCAATATGAACATCGCAAAACTCTATTTTTCATTCAAGGAACTCATTAAATCCTTTCCAAAACGTCTGTGTCTTTCTTCCGATATACGCTCGGTCAAGACACTGAACTTAGCCGTTTCTTTCCTGTTTTTGTTTGAAATTTATTAAAATCATATTCAAACAATCCTTTATTCCAATTCATCGAGATAATTTCATATATTTCAAAATCAAACAAAATTTCATAAATTCTATTCTAACATCATTCAAAACATATCCAATTTACATAAAATCAAAAATCTAATATAATTACTATACATCGACATTTTTGGGCTTGAGTTTGAGATATCATCTCAAACGCCTACGTACCCATTCCATCATTAGGATCAAAGCCCCCATAGTTCAAACAAATTTTTATTATAATTTATCAAAATAATTGACAATACACCCAATTTCTATTTTCAACAACACATGTATATTTTCCAAACTTGTTATTTTTCATTACATAATGTCACAAAATTATTTATGCTATGATTTCACATAAACATGAAATTAAATCAATTAAAAATAACAATATTACACAAGTTACGAAATAATTAATTTATTTTCAATACATAATAAATACTGAAATATACGTAAACGTACTAAAAATCTCGTTTTAATCATTTTCAACTATTAAATCCTTTTATATGCAGAATTTGTATAACTCGATTTCTAAATATAAACATAATTATCAAAATACATATTCTATACTCAAATCATAAATTATAATACATAATCAATAAATTAAGAAACTAATTAAATAATTTTCTTCGAATAACATTTAAATAAATAAAATTCGTAATATATATAAACTTTTGTTTCAATCGTAAAACATAATTTATAACCTATAAAATCAACTAACTTAATAATTTATTTACTTGAAATAAATAATAAAGTCTAAAATATAAATAAATATAACTCAATCAATTTAATCAAAAATAAAGTTATCCACTCACATAACTCTTTTATTTATTTATGGATGTAAAACGAGTTTCCCTTTGATTTTCTTATCATCCTGGATCCATTCTACTTTCATATAAAACTCAATTTATAACTTATAGCAAATAAATTAATTATCTTGAAATCTCAATCTTATTAAAATAAACATACTTACATGAATAAATCGAGTACCCAAAATATTTTCTTTACTTTTCTTCTTCCTTTTCTTCTCCTGTGCTCGTCCCTCTCTTCTCTAATTTTTTTTTTCTTATGGTTTCGTTTTTTTTTTTTTTTTTGCTTCCTCTGTTTTTCTTCCTTCTGTGCCGACAGTATACATATATATATATATTACTGCTCCCCTCTCTCTCTCTCTTATCTCCACCGCCTCATTTGTTTAATTTATTATTTTTTTTTTATTTGTCATCATTCGGCTGTCAATATAAATATATATATTTTATTTTTATTTATTTATTTTTTCAAATGGGTCCCATCATGATAATTATATATTATTATAAAAAAAATATCCCAGCCCACTAATTTTGATTTTATTGGCAATATAGCTAAAATTCAATTTACACCCTATGACATTTTTCCTTTTAATCCAATTTTCTTGATTTCTTTTAAAAACATCCTCCAATTGGATATTTATCTACAAACTTCTATATTCATAAAACTAAAATCGGACTAAATTAATTATAATAAATTAGATTTTAACTAATCTCTTGGGTCCAGTTAGATTGAAGTCTTACAATTCAATCTAGATTGAAGCTGAGCCAATTAAGGACCTGCTCAGCTTGAATAGGTATTTTTCTGCCTTCAGGGAGAATTTCAGTTGATTGAATGTAAGGTCTGGAAAACAGATGGGAAGAACGGTCTTCTTGAGGTTCCAAAGGAGGGAACTCAAGATCATATGAGGAGGCCATAAAACAGGGTAAAGGTTTAGGCAGAATTCCAGGAGAAATTATGGGCTCTGGTTCATTTGTAATTATATAAAGAAGTAATCTATGATAAGCGATTGATAGTGTGCATGCATTTTTCTTCCTTCTTCACCATTGATCTGCTTCTCAAGGAAAACTAATTTGGTCTCAAAATAATCTCAAGTAACATACCCTCAGAGGTTCCTAAAACCGACCTTTTTTATTATAGTAGATTGAATTTAAGGGCTTGTTCGGTACTGTTTTTTTATTTCTGTTTTCTATTTTTTTGTTTCCATTTGAAAATAATAAGTTGATTTCATATTTTTCGGATTAAAAAATGCATGTGGTGGCAAATATGTAAAACAATATTTCCAAAATGGAAACATAATCGGTCTAGGAAAAATAAATTGAAATAAAAAAGTTGTAGCCAAATTATATTTATTAATTAAATTAAATGATTTCAAAACACAATATTTAAATAAAACTAATTAAAGTGAAAAAGTCATAAACTATGGCAGACAGCACATCATCATATAATTACACTTAATTATTCTATACAATTATTCATCTTATATTCGTATTGATATTCGTCACCAAGCAAACCATCTGCTTCCAAAAAAAAAAAAACCCAAAGTTTCAAATCCTCTTTGACAACAGTGGCTCTTAGACTAAGATGACCTAAAATGAATCCAGAAACAAATCCAACAAATTTCACAAATTCTATCTATTTAAAACTGAGCAGCCACTTGTTAGTAAAATTTTTAGTATAATCATGTTTCAGTGTGCATTAATGCACGAGATATTATTTTAGGTGAAAAAGTGAGGTATGCCACTATCATTGTGTTGTATAATAAGATTTAACTACGATATAGGAATGATATAATTATTAATTGGTAAACAAAGAATTCGGTTTTAAATTTCAATTATTAATTTGTAAAATATTCTTTTTTAAAATCATTAAATTGAAATTAATTGCTTGTCATAACAAATCATGTAACCTACGCTACGTAAACTTTTTATATAATTAATTTAATTTATATTGTTATAAATTAAATTTAATTTGTATTATTGTGTAAATTACTCACGTGGCATTTGGTAACATAGATATCATTAGTAATAATTTGTTTTATATATAAATTAAACTGTTATATAAAAAATTAAAGTATATATTAGGATATCTACTAATATAGAATCAATGGATTAATGTTATAAAATTGAAGTAAAACTCAATATAAGATCAAACTGAATTAATTTTGGCCCTAGCTATTTAACTCTTTCTCCAATTGATGACAACAGATTCTTCAATTATTAGGTCCATCAAACGTGGTTGAAGTATCACGTTTTAAGTGCGAGTGACTATATTTACACCCCACTAAAATTGTATGTACACCCCTTTTGTACACGCACCCCTTTTGTTAGCAAACAAGAAGACTCACGTAAAAAGCTAGTATCCCATGACAGACACATTTGCAAATTGCAATGAAAAATATTCTGGTAAATTAATGTTTCCTAATAGGACTCTGGCTCTTATTGTTTCTGACGTTATTACTGACCTTAAAAAAATCCCTAAATGTTCGCTCTTGGATCTTCTGCAAACCCAAGGGATCGGATACTGCATCTCTGGTTCTTTTTGACTCCTGATAAAGATTGACGTATGTGGAGTCTGACCAACTAGTTGAGTCCTAAAAATGTTTATACATTGTAAATACTTATGTGCTCTGTATCTTTGAAGGTATTTAACACAAAAGTCACCTTTAGATTCAGCTGGTGGTGGTCTTTCTTCAACAAATATTACTGATTTTCGTATAGGATTATTGCAATGTAATGGTAAGCCGGTAGACAGTGTATGATTCTATCATACCTGGCTGTCCATTCACAAGGAATAGAATCTATGTCTAAACAAAACCCATGCTTTCCTCCATACATTCGAATACTCCTTTGGCGCTTGTTTGGAAGGAACGAAATGTTCAAGATGTTTGAAGCGCATAGGCCATCAATTATTCCATAATCTAAAAGTTCACCTGTACAAATTTCATCAGCAATATCCGGGATTTGAAGGGATTTTTATGGTCTTTTCTTCTACTATAGGTCAAGTGTTTTTTTTTTTTTATTGTCAGAAGGACATTCTAAGAGTGCTTTATTTAATCTTCGAGCTTGTTCCTGCTTAAGAAAAATGTTAATCGTCTGTGGTTCTATTTGTTTCTTATCGTCTTCTTCCATCATAATCTCTTTTCCTTTTTCTTCTTGCTTTAATGAACTAAGCGTTTGTTATAATTCTTGAGCTAGATTTTGAAAAAAAATTTATTCTAAATTAAGCTTTTCGATCACTTCTTTTTGTTTTTCCAGTTGTTCCATAAGTTGATATCTAGCTTCATTGCTTCCATAAGGCTTAAAAGCTGATCTTTGTTGTAAAAATTTTCTCGGTAATTAAGCACCGGTTGACCACCACTTTGGTTGACGAAATATAGTTTTAATGTTTTATCAGCTTCCACAAAGTTGTAATAACCTTTAAAACAAGGGTTTGAAAAATTTTCTATTTGAACTAAAACTTGAGACCAAGTAGGATAAATTAATCCAAACTTGTTTCCTTTTAAAAACTACATAATAAGAAAACCCATTATTGTTTGCAAAATAATAGCTTAAAGCGTTTAAAATGCCAAGAAACCCTTTATCATTTCTTTAGTAGCATATATTATTTAAAATAACTTGATGTTCTTCAGTAAATTTACCCTTGAGATTATTTCGGACCAAAAGGAGTTCCTAGGAATTTTTTAAACCTATAAGGTTCAATGGCTAATCTTGGCTTTTGTAAATTTATGCTTACTTTGCCAGGGGCTGAGCTTGAAGATGCCATTCCTGCAAAATGGTTTAAGAATAAATAAGTCTAGATAAAATATCAGCTAAATCGTTATTTTCCCGCTAATATGTTCAAAATTGGTTTTAATTATATCCTCTACCAATTAATATTTCTAAAAGATATAACCATCTTTTACTAATAGAATTTTTCTTTTCATAATTTTTCTTGTGAAGTTTTTTATAGAATTCTACTATATTATTACAGTCAATTTTTATTTTAAAGAATTGTTTTGCATATATAAATGGAAGGAATTTAAAGAATTTATTATTCCTAAGATTTCTAATTCTACGCTAGACTTCCTGCTTTCTGAAGTTTTTCACTTGTATACATAGCTGTTTCTTCTTCTTCAAAGAACTATCTTTGGTAGGTTTTTGAATTAAAATTTCTGCCTATCCATTATTACTAGCATCAGTTTGAATGAATTTATAGTAATATTTATCTATGGGTAGATATATGGGATTTAAATTCTCTACAATATCCTTTATTTTCTTTACTAATTTTGTATCTTCTGAATTAAAGTAGTTTTGACCATTTTTACATAACTTGTTATATAAAGGTCTTACTAGAGTACATTAATTGGGAATAAATTTTCTACTGTAGCTTTTGTCCTAAAAACTTTGTAATTCTTTTGTCTCTTCTATTTTATCAGGGAAATCTAGTATCTTTGTTACCATAAGTTTTTTTAATTCTATTTTATCTTAGTCCATTACTAATCCTAAAAATTCAGTTTTTTTTTTTTTTTTTTTTTTTTTTTTTTTTTTTTTATAAATAACTCAATCTTCTATTTTGAAATTACTATATTGTTATTTTTAAAAACAACTAATACTCTATGTGTGTGATAAGTGTGGTTAAATTTATTATTGCTGAAGACTAATTTTTCTTTTTTTTAATAAGATTGTTGGTCAAAGTGTACTTATTATTAAAAATAAACAAAATATTACAAAAAGGAACAAGGAAAAGAACCCATATAAATAAAAACAAGAACCAACTAAAGCCTCCCAAAGCCAAAGCTAACAAAACCGATATTTGCTCTTGCAAGAAAGTCATCCGAAAGGAGAGGACACAAAAAACCAAGAGCCGTCCACCATTAGGTTGAATGAACAATTAAAGGGGATCGAGAGGTTAGCGCATTCATCACAAAATTTTTCACGCGATAAATGTGAGTCACCTTGAAATCCACACCTTATAGATAGTCAAGACATTACTCCCAAACTGGTCACTAGCACCAGGAAACTTTAGAAAAGCTAGTAAGAATAAGAGAGATCACATAAGTAGAATCACTTTCCAGCCAAAACTTATTCCAACTAAACTTTCAAACATACTGAATGACATAAATAGTAACTATTAACTCCGCCTCAAAGGCAAAACATATTCCTAATGGAATAGCAAAGACACTCTTGAAGGACCCATAGAAGGTTTGAAAAATTCTTGCACAACTGGCTAAACCAGGATACCCAAAAGCAAAATCGTCAATATTAACTTTAATCTATCCTAAAGGGGGAATAGATCAAATTACCTCTATAATACGGGGAGTTTTAGGGGGTCTGGTAGAAACGTGAAGCTTACACAAAGCTAGAAGGTCATTCACTAAGTTTACATAACCCTTGAACTAAGAGAATCTACCTCATGAATAGAACACTACACAAAAGAATATGTCATATGAAAAGGACATTGCCCTTGAAGGTGGTAGAATTTCGATTGACCCATATAGCTCAAAAAACTGCACTAATGCCAGCCTTTCTAAGGTGCTGAAGTTGTGAACAAAAAGTAATAGACATAGCAGCTTGCCATAAATTTCTAACCATCCCAAATAGAGAAATGGCATGACTGAAGGTAGAAAAAAAAGGAATGCCAAAGGTTAACTGCAAAAGGACAATTGCAAAATAGGTGCTCCAAGCTTTCCTCTACAGCCCAGCACAAATGATAACAAGATAGCAAAATAAAAACACAACATTGAAAAGTCAAATCAGTGCACAACCTATTTTGCATGATTCACCAAACCAGTATAGATCTTGAAGAAGGAATGAAAGCCACCCAAATATATCTAACCCAATAAAATTAATGAGTAAGTTTCATTCATTCAAATGTTGATTTTACATATGCTGTTGTTTTATAATTGTTCTCAGAAGGGTTTTAATTATTTGTGGGAATTGAAATGTGAAAATGACAGAGCAAGTGAGGGAAGGAGTAGCATCAATAGCAGTGCTGGCATGTGGCTCCATCTCTGGCCATTTCATTCAACTTCCTCATTCTCTCTGTTATGGCCTTCAGGGCGCTGGTACGTGTAACTCTCTCTGTTCTCTTTTTGTAAACATGTGTGATTTTTGTCTCCTATAAGGCTTATGTGTTTTGTTGGCACTGTATGCACTTCCATACATTAATCTCATGTCAAATTGAATTACTATGCTTACCACTAAAACATTTTCTTGACATGTGTTCGTGCAATTGAGATACATAATAAATTATAAGGGAGAAAGAACAATACGAATAAAATTATAGTAATTCGGCAGTGTTCCTATATCCACTCTCGTACGGTTGAAAGAAAATTTCACTAAACTTTTAATAGGGTAATAATAATTGTTTATATCATACCCTAATCCCGAAAGTATCTTTACAAATTACATACCATCAACTTATTTATATCCCCAACTTATCTATATCTTCATCAACTAGCCCCACATATTTGATATACATAAATATGAGCCATATAATCAACAATATGTGCATGTGCTTTCGAGTGTTTATGAGACTGTGTCAGGAGTGTGTGATACGTGTGTCTGTGTTAACGTCGAAGCAATTAGCATATGGCTTAGTTCTTATTAAAAGTGCAGGAAAATGATAACAGTCAACTAATTTTTTGTTAATGGTAGGTGGTAAATTATATCCATATGTTTAGGCTATGAGAGTTGTTAGTGAGTCGTAGTGTTGTCGATACCAACCGCATGGCTAGGGTACATTTCTGCATCTTGGTTGGCATCGTGGCTAAATATTATTGGTTGGCTCAATTATTCCAGTTTGAATTAATATATTTTTCAGATTAAATGTTATCTATTAATATATTCCCACACTAGTGATTCTATTGTAAACAGTTGGGAGAAAGACGTTGTAGGTGTGGTTGAACACGAGCATGGGAAGAACAAGACTTCGATTTCTTTTGAATGCGAAACACTGAAAGCTGAGAAAGCAGCAGAAGACCATATCAGGCAGTTCATGCCCAAATTAGCTGGGGTAGATGCAGTTGGTATGTATGCAACTTTATTTTTTTTTTCCCTTTATATAATAATTGAGATGAGAAGGATTATGTTTGACTGAGCAACAGGCTGTGGTCATTGTGACCTGCGTCTTTTCACTTACATACATTGTTAATATGATCATCTACTCAAGCAATTAAAGACCATATTGTTCAGAATTCCAGTCTTGAATCTGCGCACAACTGACTCTTTTATTCAATATGTTTTGTCTGTATCGCGTAATGTTCAGGTTATTATTCATTGAACCCTTATGGGAGTAAAAACATAGAACCAATTATTGTACTGGCATCAGCATTGATTTTAGTACTTATTTGAAGATAAAAATTGTATCTTCAAGGCCTCAATTATGATTCCAAGAGTCACCATGAGTACGGCGGTACCTACCTTTGGAGCACATTTTACTGAACTGCATTCTTATTTCTTAGAATCGTTATTGTAACATGTTGCATTATTTTCTTTGTAACTTAGTTGATCACCTCTAACCCCCTGATTAATACAAATGTGATAATATATTCATCGTTAGATACTAAACAATAATCACACCTCCACTGCACAAAACTCTTTGACCAGCTTTTACCCTGGTTTTCATTTGTAATAGAGTTATTTCTGTATTAGCACTGAGTTTGCAGCTTCTGTGAGGTGGCACTTTCTGTTTTGAGTTTCTTTTTTCTGTTAATACCTGCAGCTCCGAATGTTTTTCAATCTCTGACTGAAATTTGGAACCGTGCAGTGAATATAGGAAAGATGCGAATATCAGGATTGGACTTCGAAGCAGAAGAGTAATTATAAGCCGAATGTGTGATCAGAAAATATGCATTAACCCTTATGTTGATATATAAGAACATGCGACATGTAAGGAGCCTACTGTATGCAGTTCATCATTATCACCCTTTTCGCATTTTCCTGGCTCATTACTGTTATTAAGTTTGATGCTTCTGCCTAGCCCCTATGCACTTGATGGTTCATTGTCGAAAAGACGTTTCTTTCAAGGACGATTTGCAAAAACTGCCCTAAGGTAGAAAAACCCTTTTATTCTACACCGAAATCACTTTATACTTTCAAAATTTTAATTAAAAAAAACCTTCAAGTTTGCGTCAAAAACCCCCTGTAGGGTAGTTTTTTGTCTATATAAAAATAAAAATGATGTTTTTGAAAAATAGTCAAACCTCAGGAGGTATTTGAAAAAATAGTCATTATTTGTAAAGCGTTTTTTGGGATGTTTTTTGGTTGTCTTGATATTTACTCATTTCAGATTGTCCAAATTATTCAAATAATCTGTGCTCATCTGTAATGCTTTAAAAAACCATTAATGCTTTTTGCCCACACCACTTTACACACATATAAGAACACTAGCCAACAGACACTATATTTAATTACCCTGTTGGTTAAATTATTCCTCTGGCACATTTGGGGATCATCGATATACCATGTTCATGTGAAAAAATACACTCACAATTCATTCAAGTGCGAGAAGCAACAGAATAGAAAAAGGGAGGTAAAAAGAGATCCCGCGTTGCAAGGTTAATGTTGCAATGACACAATAGAATGTAGCTATCACTTAACATGATCCATGAATTGGAATAGATAACAAATGGCTAACTTGTGGGCCAACAAGATAAGATACGGAAATTAAACGGAAAAACAAAAACAGAACAGGAAACGAAAAATTTTATTTTCTTAAAATTTGAAACTTTCAAAGCTCCTACTAGCCATTAGAGAAATGACTTTTTCAAATGGAAAAACTTTATTTTAGTCCCTGATAAAGTTTCAAAAAATATTAGATTTTTAAAACAGTTCTTTTCATCTCTAACTTTTTCAAAACTCTTCAAAAAAGTCCAAACCGTCAATCACTGGTGGTCAACATTAACAAAATGCATAAAAAATATTTTTACCCTTGTTAGTAGCACATAAGTTACCAAATTACTCTTATAAAATAATGAATTTATAAGCTAAATTTTCTAAAAATATCTATAAAATTAAGTTGTTAAATTACAATTTAAATTGTCAAAAGTTACCGTTGACTATTAGTTGACTAATAATTTGGAGTTTTTTAAAAAATTTTAGAAAAGTTAGGGATGGAAAGAGCTATTCTAAAAGAGTTTTAGAAAAATTAGAGATAAAAAGAGCTATTCTAAAAGAGTTTTAGAAAAGTTAGGGATGAAAACAGCTATTCTAAAAGAGTTTTAGAAAAATTAAGGATTAAAAAAACTATTTTAAAAGAGTTTTAAAAACTTAATATTTTTTGAAACCTTAGGGACTAAAATGAAGTTTTTCCTTCTCAAATTCTTTTGCAACTTGATTTTAAAAAAAATGGTTCCTAGTAAATCCTTTTAATGATAGTCTTTAATCATGGCAAAAGGAAATTGAAAATTCTAGCAGAAGAAATTTTCTTTTCAAGCCAAGATTTTACTAAGTTCTTATATTTTTTAATAAGTTAGATCAGAGAAAACTCATCAAAATTTTATATGAAAATGGCTTGTATATTTTTTTTTTCTAACTTGGCAAGATCTTCCTCTGTTAAACAAAATAACAAGATTTATATTTTCATTAATTTGGCTAGACTTCTTAGTCCGTGAGTTTTTAAGAAATTAAAAGGATATTAGAAGACTTACTTAAAGTGAGTACCTTGTTAAGCTTCTATGGATGTATGACAATTGATAGGTGTTACATGTAAGAGAGTGAGAGAATTTTTGCTCGCAAAGATAACTAAGGCAGTGTAAGTGTTTCTAGCTCTCTCTCTCTCTCTCTAAATATATATATGGATGTATGACAATTGGTGAGTGTTGCATGTAAGAGCGTAAGAGAGTTTTTTGCCAAGATAGAAAAGAAAGGATGTGTGTGTGTGTGGATATATCTCTCTCTCTCTGTCCCATACATACATACATATAAAAAAAGTAATTGTACCATTAGTATATTTTAACTTTAAAAGGTTAGGAAGAATCAATTAAATTCATCCATTATATTTGAATTAAATATGAGAGAAAATTCGTTTTAAGAAAGATAATGTAATTAATAAATTTAATTGATTTATCCTAACTTTTTAAAGTTACGAGACACTAACAGCAGAAGCACTTTGTATGTGTATGTGTGTATATATATATATATATATCTATATGTGTGTGTGAGATAAAGTGGATATAAATGAGTAGTAATAAAATGATATCGAGTTTTGTTCTCTCAGAAAATATTTTTCTAGGGATAGCAAAATGATGGTCTAGTCTAGACCCGTATTAGGCCCTTTTTTTTTTTTTTTGGTTTTAGGGTCCAAACCCATACTCTTGAAGTGCATTGCGGGTCTGATTCTAGACCCAAACTGCAAATTAAATGGATATATCTAGACCCATGCCATATCCGGATTTGACCATATCAGATCTAGGTTGACCTAATTTTTATTCTTTTATTTTCTACTTTTCTTTTGGTTAATTTTTTTAAATAGATTCTAAAATGATATCTGATTTTGTTCTCTCCAAAAATGTGTTTCTAAGGATAGCAAAATGAGGGTTTGGACCCGCACAAGATCTAGACCCAAATTGGGCCTTTTTTTTTTTTTTTTTTAAGGGTCCAAATCCTTACCATACCATTGAAGTGCACTGATGGTTCAATTGTAAATCTAAACTGCAAATTAAATGGATCTATCCAAAATCATACCATACTCGGAATATTTGAGCTGATCAGATCCAAGTTGACCCAATTTTTAAGGAAAAACAATTAAATCAAAATTTTCTACTATTATTATTATTATTATTATTATTGCTTAATTCTTTTAAATAAATTCTGTTAGGCCTTCAATTGCAGTATTTTATATATAATATATACAAAAATTAAACTTATAATTTATTAAACTAATTTTACTTTTCACACAATCAATTCCATAATTAATTCTTGTTAAATTTTACATGCCACCATCAAAATTAAACCAACAATAACACTAAAATTAAAATGTATCCTTAATTTACATCTTAAAATAACAAAAAATAAAAATACACAAAATGAAATCAAGATGGCAATGACTTTTCTTCATCTAGTGCACTATATACTTCTTCCTCAGGAATGTCATCCAATAGAAAAAATCAAGTGAAAAAATGAAAAATTAAATTGAAGTTTACCAATAATATGCATAATATAATTGAATTTGAAATTATTTTCATACCTTGAAGTGAAGCTCATTTCCAATTTTGTGCACATATCAATATTTCCAACGTGTCTGAATGCAATATCCTATGATGTGGACTTAAGAATCTATCCCCAGCATCAAAAGAGAACTGAGAAGCAACCGTAGACACATGAATGGTTGTGAAGTTTTTGGCAACTTTAGCTAAAATCGGATATTTCATCTATTTCCTTTCCACCGTGACAAGATATCAAAGTCTCCTATGAGAGTTATCTTCAACTTGTTCATTCAAATATCTCTCTAATTCTGATGCTTAAACTTCCAACTATTTGAGATATATATTGTTCATATTCATCCTCATCCTCTTCTCCAAGAACATTAGTAGAACAAACAATAGAAGAATCACCAACTTGTTCAACTAAGATTGCATCCCCTGGGACTAGGGGTGGCAAAACGGGTTCGCGTGTCGGGTCGAGCCGAATTCAATCCGATTCATTTATGAATTCGATTAATTCGACACGAATTCGTTTAAGAAACGAGTCAACATTTTTGAATTCGGCACGAATTCGTTTATAAACGAATTGACATGACACGACACGATTATTCGTTTATTATTTGGATAATAAAGAATCCAAATCCATTAACTCATTAATTCGTTTAACCCATTTCACTTATTTAATTCGGTTAATTATTTAATTTGTTTAACTCGTAATCCATTTAATTCGTTTCAATTAGTCTTAACTCTCAATGCATTTCAACATCCCAAAAACCAACGAAACAAAAACAAAACTTTCACAATAATTATCATACATATCAAATAAAACTTGATCAAAATCAATCATTTATTTCTCAAACTCAACAAACATGAACAAATCAAACATAATTTAAACAAAATGCAGTTATATAATTCCTCAAAAAGTAAAAAATCAAAACTTTTAAATGAAATGAGCAGTGACCATGAGGGGAAAAGGAGAAGGGGAGAGGGGATGGCAACAGTGAGGGGAAGGGGACTGTGAAGGAGAAGGAAAGAAGGGATGGCGACAATGAGGAAGAGGGGGAGAGGGGACGGCGACTGTGAAGGAGAGAGGGAAAGGGGACAGCGACCATGGGGGAGAAGGGACGGCGATATGGGGAAGAGGGGAGGGACGACGATAGTGAGGGTGAGGGAGAGGGAGAGGGAGAGAGGGGATGACGACTGTGGGGGAGGGAGGGAAAGGGAACGACGACCACGGGGGAAAGGGGACGACGACTTGGGGAAGAGGGGACGGCGACCATATGGGAGAAAGGAAGAAGGGATAGCTACGTGGGGGAGAGGGAGAGAGGAGATGATGACGACGACCGTAGGGGAGGCGCAAGAGACGTGGCCACCGTGAGAGTCTAAGAAAGAATGGGTGGATTCGGTGGTGCGACATCAGCGTCAGCGTCGGTGTTGGGGTAGGACTGTGGGAGACGCCACCGGAAATGAGAAGAGCTACAAAAAAATGAAAATGACTTTGAAATGGTTTAGGGTTTGTTAAGTGTTTATATATTGAAATGCATAATTACACACAAACCCTTATAATATGTCAATATTATATTTTAACCCCTAATTTAATCGTGTCAACCCGCGATTCGTTTAAGCAAACCTAATTCGATTCATTTAATAAACGAGTTGACACGATTACGATCCAAATTCATTTAACTCAAACTCATATCCATTTATCTTTTGCAAATTCGTGTCGACCCGTCATGTCATGACCCGTATTGCCACCCCTACTTCGGACATTAATTCCTGTTGTATCTCTTATGGTGAGGCTAGCTTTATTATCACTGATATCATGACTTTATATAAGGAGGTTGGCGTTAAAAAGTATCAAGCCATTTTCCGAAATGAGAACTGCTTGGCTCACATGTTTGTCTCCCTAGCTATGTCCTCAAAAGAGTAAATTCACAAAAAAAGAAAAAAGCACAAAAATTCCCTAGAGTCCCTAATTTGTAGGGCTCTTTGTTTATAAATATAGTTTTATTTCGCAAAAAAATAAATAAATAAATAAAAGCACAAAAATATTGACTTCACTTTCATAAAATCATCGAAAAATGAGAAGACAATATGCAATATGGCATGCATATAAGATTTTGAACTTAATTCTCTATTTGATATTATGTGTGTCGTTATTGGATACTTTTTCAGACATTACCAATATATATATTCTTTGTATAATATAATCCGTACAATAATCAAAAGTAGTTACTATATATATATGTATATGTAGTTAGAAAAAATGAAAAATTGATAATAAGAGCAGATACAGACGAATTTTCAGTAGGAAATTTATATATATATTTAGAAAAATTGATAATAAGAACATGTACAAACGAATTTGCAGTAGGAAAAAAAAAATAGGAAAATATGTTGAAGCCCGTAATAACTATGATATCCTTAAAACAAATTCACTACTCATCCTTTGAGTTGCTCAGCAATTGTCTCCCAATATATAATAGCATTAACCAGACTCATTTGACAAACTAAATAACATCTTAATCTCTATCACTCTAGACACTTACAATTAAGAATATTGCTTGAGAGAAAACAAATTAAAAAAAAAAAAAAAAGATTTTTAGTTGTCTCTAAACAACTAGAAATGATACCAATTTATAGTCTTCATGTGGGATAGTTACAAAACTAATTTTAAATCAACCATTAAACTAAATCAATAGTTAAAATTTAAATCAAATTATCATTTAACATCAGCAATTATAATTTGAATATTCAATTTTTCAATTTATGGCAATTAAAACTGTAATTCAATTCTACAGTTAATACTTATAGTTACAATTAAAAAAAAAAAAAATCTGTAATTTGAATTTGTAGAATTTATAGTTATTATTTTCCAAATTCAATAGTTTATATTTAAATTTTAAAAATTAAATCTTCAATTCAGTTTCTATTCGTCCAAGCACCATTTTTTTTTTTTTTATGAATCTATCTTGATCCATCTCAATCAAAATCTTTAACCCAATAGAAAATGGGTCCTTAAAATGGGTATTTATTTTATTTTGCCAATATATATATATATATATATATATATTTATTTTATTTTATTAGTTTACTGGTAATACTATTTTCTAATTGGTTCTCCAATGTTGTAAAATAAATAAAATATTTAAAATCATAAATAAAACTGAAATTGACTAAAGTGAACAAAAGAATATTTGTAATTCCGAATTTTCGTTTGATTTTCGAGCCACCAATCTACTTATAATAGTCCAAACCCATTATAAAATTTTACTTCCTGATTAATTAACTCACACCAAATGCAACATTTGTCAACATAGTATTAATATTGACAAGATAAATCATGCTTAAGTGGTGATCAATCCAATACAATGGTCTTCTGCATCATTAGTGATGTTCAATGTGCTTAAAACTACTGTAATAAAAACCTTACCGGTAAATAGGATAAATTCCAGTTGAATGGGGAAAAAAAAAAAAAAGTACGTTGCACATGTGTGTATCTAAAATTACTATTTTCAAAAGGTGATTCTCCTCATGGAATGCTTTTCTTGACAAAAGTTCTTTTAATTAATCTTGTAATTTGTTTAGTCGAACCATATTAATACCACGTACCAATTTCTTAAACATTGATTTTGGCATGTTAAGATATAAACAAGATTATGTATAGAACGAATATGCTTGATGCCAATTTATTTTTCCTTATTAAATCTCATAAGAATTTAGGAGAAAGATGTTTGGTGCTAAAGAAACCAAATTCAATTTTTCAATACTATCTTCCAAACTCGTGATTTTCTTGTTGTTAGAAAAAAGATCCATTAAGAATCAAATTAATCATAAATTACGAATAAAATTAAACTAATCATTATATATTTTTGAAAGTCAGGTAACGTGAATGGAAATGAAGCTTCAAAGTACGAAATTTTGCTGCTATTACACTTTAGGTAATTCCTCAATAATATTACGTTACAGATATTGAATCAAACCATTCAATCTTTCACTAAACTTTAAGAATTTGTACTCATCAAGGTCACTATAGGTAAAGCACTCATTATTCTTCACCAAAACAATTATGTTACTTATACTGAGTCAAGTTGTTCAGCCTTTCAAACTTTTAAGATTTTGTGCTCCTCAAGTCATTATAGAAATGTATCAATTTAAAAACATCAGATTTTTCACCAAAACAATTCTTTATACAATTGCATGTGATGGATGGTGACAAGCATTACCCACACTTTTCTCACAAATATTAGATTTCACAAAGTTTCTCTGAAGACTTCTAAACAAGTCAAACTCGATCGTTTAGTCTTCTTTGAGAATAGTACATTTTATTCCAATAGTTATTTGTTTTAACATATTCTAAGAAATTTAATGTGATGTACATCTATCATGTATATAATTTTATGACTAGTCAGACCTTTCAAGACTTATAGTAGTTACATAAGGTTAACTTAAGAGAATCACTTTGGTAGAATGAACTTAGCACCAACTTCATCAATAAATCGATCTATTTTTTTATTATTTATTTAAAAATAATGAATTTATATAATTAATCTCTCATATATGTATGAATTTATAATAAAAAATTGAATTAAGAAGGTAATTAAGAACAGTTAAGGAAGAACCCTTTTTTTCTTACTTTTTTTTTTTAAAAGCCCTTTTTTTCTTACTAATTACTAGGAAAGGGGAAGATTCAAATATTACTATTATTTTCTTCTAATAATACTCTCTCAAGCTTTCTATCCCTTGTCTATTTTACTAAAGTGCTTTTTTTATTTTATTTTTTTTTTCATTTTTCACTTAATGATACTTAATGAGTCCCATCAAATTTATTCTATTTGATTATTTAAGTGATAAAATCACTGAAATAACTATATAAAATCACTTGATTAAGAATATTGAAAATTTCACATTTCGCTTATACTCAAACAAATTTTATTGTTTTGTTTCCTAATGTACATAATTCAGTTTTCAAATTGAATAAAAAATAAACATAACATTTAGTTTTCAATCATTACTCAATGTTTAATAAGTTTCAATATTGTTTAATTTTCCGATAATTTTTAAAAAAAAAACAAATAAATAAAGGCATACAATCATTCCCTCCACAAGTCAAAAAGATATGGTGACACCTCTGGTTAGGGATGGCAACGGATCGGATCGGATAGGATTTTATCCCTTTCGAACCCGATCCGAATTTTTTGAAAGATGCTCCAAATCCGACCCTTGCCCCAAACGAATTACCACTTTCTGCCCCAAACCCAAATCCAATTGAAAGGATTTGCCCCGAATCCGATCCATTAACCCGATTTAGTTTTTAACTAAAACAAATATTTAAACAAAAAAACATAATAAATATCAAAAGACTTACTACATTAATGATGAAATGTCATTACGCAATCCAAAATATTAATACTATATAGTCATAAATACTAAAATAATAGTAACAATATAATCAAGTTTCATTACAAACATTAAATAAATAAATAATCGTAAACATTACAAAAATCCATGCTAAAAATTCATCCCAATGCTTTCAAACATTGGAGAAGTGGTTGTTGTTACCTGTTAGGTTTTTTTGTTTTTAATTTATATGTCGGGTTAATGGGGCGGGTCGGGGCAAAAAAGCTTGCCCCGTTCCTGACCCGATAACCCAAACGGATCAGCCTTTTAGCTCCAAATCCGCCCCAAAGTTAATTTTTTTTGCCCCAAACCCATCCTAAATAAACCGGGTTTTTTTGGGTTTGGATCGGATCGGATATTTTTGCCATCCCTACCTCTGGTATCGTATCATTAATCATTATAACTAATATGATCTATTAAAAGCAAGAAGATTAGTTGTCATTGATACCATTTAAAGATCCACAAAAATATGTTTGATTATTCATAGGAACTCTAATATAATTATTTTCACTTGAAGCCCGAACACGAAATAATATGAAAGTTTGGGACATTGGAGTATTTGAATTAGGGTATGGTTTGGAAAACTAAAAAAGTTGAATTTTGAATCTCCCCTTTAATGCTAGTTACTTTTTCCAAAGGATATTCAAATGATGCTTTCTGCTTTATTACAGGTAATTATCATATCCTTTCTTCTTGTAGGATCTTGATTCTATAATATTACATAATAACTTTGATTCTAAATTCCATATTTTGTTTCATATATAAAATTGGTGAATTGCCCTCTCCGTTTATGTAGAAACGGTCAATGTAATCTTTGAAAATAGAGTAAAACAGAGCTAGCAACAACAAAGAGGCAGACCAAATTAAAGTAGCTATATATCCTATGAACAGAGTCAAAGACAGAGCCAAAACTAATTTCAAACAAAATTATATCTATAAGCAACCACCTAATCCACTAACTCAATATATAAAAAACTCACAACTACATATTATATTAAATTCAAGAATTAATGTATCTTGAGAAAACTAAATGAAAAGTTAATGACCCTTTATTTATTCCAAGAAAGAGGAGCAAATTATGATGACACATATATAGCAAGAAAAGGTACCATTAGCAAGGATTTTCTTGGTAAGAGATCAAATTACAAACAACATTCACCAAACCAAGAGCACATTCATCAATGAAAGGAAAAAGGTGACGTAAATATTCTTGATTGATAGTATGTAGGACTTAAGCATAGCCTTCATCAATCAAAGATGCTCCATAGTCTATAAGTTGTGCAATAGAAATTTCGTGAAAAGGTTTAGAAACCGGTGACTTGCAAGCAATAAATTCTTGGGTGACACGCAACATTGAAGGTCGACACTTCGGGTTGGCATGCAAGCATGCAAATGCAACTGAAGAAACAAGAACAATATCCTGCGCAACCATTTCATCGACTAGAGGTAAAAGGCGCGGATCCAATATATCAAGTAGCATCATATTCTGGTTACTTGATGATAGGAGTTCTGCTGGATGTCTTCCCATCAATGTTTCCAATGCCAACACCCCGAAGCTATAGACATCACATTTTTCTGTCACAACCATAGTATATGCTAGTTCTGTAGACAAAATGGAGATGATTATACAAAGCCAAGCAAAGAGAAGCATTAATTTAAATATGAATATGACAAAAAAAAATGCATATTAAATTGGTTTACCAGGAGCAATATATCCATAAGTTCCTGCTAATATAGTTCTATTTGAGCAGTCAGAATATAGAAGTCTGGCTGTTCCAAAGTCAGCAAGACATGGCTCTAATTTTGAGTTCAATAAAATATTGTTGCTTGATATATCACGATGAACAATCGATGGCGTGCAATTATGATGCAAATAAGACAAAGCATGTGCTATACCCTTTATGATATTCACTCTTATAGTCCAATTCAACTCAATTGCTTCATCATCGCCATGCAGAACACAAAACAAACTTCCCCTCTCTATGTATTCATAAACCAAGAACATACACCTTTTATGCATACAGAAACCATAAAGCTTTACAATGTTTCGATGTCGTATTTCAGATAGCACACAAACCTCATTCTGAAAACTCTTGATGATTGCTGGCTCTTCACTTTCTGATCGGTGTAGCTTCTTCAAAGCAACTACTTTGCCATTAGCTAGTCGTGCTTTGTAAACACTGCCATAACCTCCGGTCCCAATACAATACTTGATGTCAAAATCCTCTGTTGCCTCAATGATATCCTCGTATGCAATTCTACCATCATAATTCCAAATTGAGAACATATCTCCACTATTAGTTGCTGTTGATTTTAATTGATGATCTTTCTTATTATTGCGTCGGATGAGGTACAGGATTCCAATGATCATGACAACAAAAAACATGGTTGTGGGAAGAAATATTCTGATCAAGTTTGGGTGTTTCCTTAAAACTACAGGTGGTGAAATCGGAAGAGCAGGAGTTTTTATGCAAGGAGGCAAAGCAGTACTTTCATCACTACACAAATCTTTGTTACCAATAAATGCACCTACATAAAATCTCTTTAGAAAATCACCTTTGATTTCACCTTTGAGAAAATTATAGCTTAAATCAAGATGATCTAAACTTTGAAGTTTCCCAATCTCCAATGGAATTCTTCCACTCAAACTATTGTTGTTCAATCTCAATTCTTCCAAATGGAAGCATTTTATGATTTCAGATGAAATTTGACCGCTAAGTTTGTTGTTGGAGAGGTCTAGATATAGAAGGTTGCAGAACCCTTTCCCACTGGTCATAAATGGTATTTGGCCGAAAAGTAAGTTTGAGGAAAGATTGAGAGTTTGAAGGCTGCTTAACT
Organism: Dimocarpus longan; assembly: GCA_022984855.1. Taxonomy (NCBI): domain Eukaryota; kingdom Viridiplantae; phylum Streptophyta; class Magnoliopsida; order Sapindales; family Sapindaceae; genus Dimocarpus; species Dimocarpus longan. Next base: position 6,897,651 of record CM041026.1, read on the forward strand.
GGGTAACGTCATTCGGAATAGGCCCAATTAGGTTATTATGACTTGCAGAAAGAAAAGTCAGATTTGTTAGCTTCCCAAGTTCTCGAGACAATGGACCACTGAGTTGGTTTGAATTAAGGTTCAGATATTTCAATTTGGTTAGATAACCAAGAGTTGAAGGAAGAGGTCCCGAAAGGTTGTTAGCGACCAAAGACAAGGATGTCAGATTCATTAGATTTCCAACTTCCTGAGGTAGCAGACCACTGAGTTGGTTTGAGTCAAGGGACAGATATTTCAATTTGGTTAGATGACCAAGAGTTGAAGGAAGAGGTCCTGAAAGGTTGTTAGCAACCAAAGATAAGGATATCAAATTCGTTAGATTTCCAACTTCCTGAGGTAGCAGACCGCTGAGTTGGTTTGAGTCAAGGGACAGATATTGCAATCTGGTTAGATGACCAAGAGTTGAAGGAAGAGGTCCTGAAAGGTTGTTAGCATCCAAAGACAACAATGTCAGATTCATTAGATTTCCGACTTCCTGAGGTAGCAGACCGCTGAGTTGGTTTGAGTCAAGGGACAGATATTGCAATCTGGTTAGATGACCAAGAGTTGAAGGAAGAGGTCCTGAAAGGTTGTTAGCATCCAAAGACAAGAATGTCAGATTCATTAGATTTCCGACTTCCTGAGGTAGCAGACCGCTGAGTTGGTTTGAGTCAAGGGACAGATATTGCAATCTGGTTAGATGACCAAGAGTTGAAGGAAGAGGTCCTGAAAGGTTGTTAGCATCCAAAGATAAGGATATCAAATTCGTTAGATTTCCAACTTCCTGAGGTAGCAGACCGCTGAGTTGGTTTGAGTCAAGGGACAGATATTGCAATCTGGTTAGATGACCAAGAGTTGAAGGAAGAGGTCCTGAAAGGTTGTTAGCATCCAAAGACAAGAATGTCAGATTCATTAGATTTCCGACTTCCTGAGGTAGCAGACCGCTGAGTTGGTTTGAGTCAAGGGATAGATATTGCAATCTGGTTAGATGACCAAGAGTTGAAGGAAGAGGTCCTGAAAGGTTGTTAGCATCCAAAGACAAGAATGTCAGATTCATTAGATTTCCGACTTCCTGAGGTAGCAGACCGCTGAGTTGGTTTGAGTCAAGGAACAGATATTGCAATCTGGTTAGATGACCAAGAGTTGAAGGAAGAGGTCCTGAAAGGCTGTTAGAACTCAAATACAGAACTTCCAACTTCTTCATATGACCAAGAGTTGGAGGGATATGTCCCGTTAGCTGGTTTTGATCCAAATACAACTTAGTCAGATTCCTTAAGTCCCCAATTTCTGGAGGAATAGCACCTAAGGCATGATAAAAATAAAAAGTGAGTATAAGTATTCATGGTTACCTAGCAAATTGGCTGAATATTAGCTTGAAAATGTGTATAGTGCTCACCTCTAAGATTATTGTCGCCAAGATCAAGAAAGTTGAGCTTGGAAAGACCACCGATCTGTGATGGGATGGATCCTGAGATATTATTGACATAAATACTGAAATGTTCAAGGTTAGGAAAGCAAGAGAAGTTGAATTGTCTAAGCTCCCCTTCTATTCCACTTCCATTTAAGGATATCCAAGTGATGCTTCCTGCTTGATTGCAAGTAATACTGTTCCACTTGCAATGATCCGAATCGTTGTTGGCAGTTCTGTTGCTCCACCAACCGCTCTCAAGTAGAGCTTCCCTTTCCAATCGAATGGCTGATGGTTCAGTGGTTGCTGCAAATATATTAGTAAAAGTAACGACATGGCACATAAAAGCAATAGCCCACATGACCATCACTCCAGGAGCAGATGATCTGGACATCATGTTTAACATATATTGGATGATTAATTCTTCTTATAGTTGTATAGGAAAGTATGTTTCCTTATGTCAAGTAACCTATGCAAGAAGGTTATATATAGAACTTAGTGCGAGGTTATTTTGGGTATAAAAGTGTTTTTCTATAACTTTATTTTTATGATTTTGAAATCAACAAAAAAAAATTATATAATTTCGAGTAGACGATATTTAATTCAGCACCAAGACAAAAATTTGCATTCCATTTCCATGCATATTTAGTGGATAGTCATAGAAACACATGCATATTTGAAAAGTAGCCTTATTGATTCCTTCTAGCTGTGGACAACATTTCCTTCAGCCTTCTGGTGGGCCATATTAGTTGTGTCCTTTTGGAAAACAACAGGAAAAGGAAAGTATAACAAAAAAGAAAAAAAGTAGATTTTTGAAACTATGGCAAATGCAATATATTTGAGATGTAGAAATTGAACTCAAACTCATAATTTTCGGGATATAAATACGATAGATATATATACTACTTGATCAATCTCTAACTATCGTACTTGACTAAAATTTACAATAATATAAAAATTATTTTCCCAAACTTTAGTCTAAAGCCACTATATGCCCAACAACAGTGTGGAAAACAGATTCTTGATTTTTGGAAACAATATTCTCAGCATGAGTAGACATGACCACGGTTCGGTTCGAACCGTGCGGTTCGAACCAAACCGTCACTGTAGAATCGGAACCGGAACCAGAACATAAGGTTCTGGTTCCGGTTCGGAACCGAACTGGAACCGTCACTGTAGCGATTTCGATTCCGATTCTGACCCTAAAGGAACCAGAACCGTCGGTTCAAAGAACCGTGGAATCAAAACTGCCTTGAACCGGCAGTTCCGGTTTGGTTCCGATTCTTAAATAAATATAAAACAAAAAAAATAGAAAAAAACAAGAACCAACCGTTAGGGCCAATTAAACGGTCCAACATGATCAAAAGGGAGGTCATTATTATAAAATATAAAAGTAGTTTTCGATTTTTTTTTTTTTTTGTGTATAAAGTAGTTTTCGTTTGTGTATAGATTTATTTTTTTAATTTTAAAATATAGTTTAATATTAATTTTTAAATTTCAAATTGTCATTTTAAAAAAAAGTTTCAGAATCGGAACCGAAATCGTTATAGAACCGGAACCGAAACCAGAACCGTTACAGAATCGACGGTTCCAGAATCGAACCGAAACCATTTCATTTCAGTTAAGGTTTCGGTTCTAGTTTTTTTAGAACCGGAACCGAACCTAATCGTGGTCATGTCTAAGCATGAGCTAGAATGTCACTTAATTTAAGTTTTGTTCTTTTGTCCATGTGAGATACCAAATTCTTCCCATCACCATATTCATTTAGTACCGACCAAATGATTTGACTCTATCATTGTGTTACACGTAAATCTGTACCGTTACATAGTTGAGTCAAGTTCTTCTCTTCACATCACCTTCCCCAAAAGTTAAATATGTTACACATAGCATAAGAAAACAATATATATATATTGTTGTGAAATAAATCATAAAATAATAAATTTAGAATAATAACCACAAAATAAATGAAGAGAGAAATAACATAAGAAAATAGTGGATAGAATTCAATTAGTATATATTTCAGTGGTTACAATATAGGCCTATTCATAGGCAGATTGTGATAATCGTTCTCATAATAAAATAGCAATAAATAAGATAAAGAATATTATTAAAAAGAAAGTGGGGATAAAATCATATATTCATAACACTCTTCCTTGAACGTACACCACTCGATAATACTCTTTGAGTTTCTTAGACATGCCCAAATATTGCCTAATTAAAAACCTCACCAGTAAAACTCAATGAGACAAAACCTACTTAAGGGAAAAAGAGTGCAGCTCACATATGCTCGAAGAATATTCTTCCCCTGAAAAATATACAACTATCACTCTTACAGTTTGTAAAGTCAACGAATACCAATGTCATATACCATCTTCTCAAAAGTTGATATTAATAAAGACTTAGTAAATATATCTACAATATTATTTGTAAAACATATTTGCTTGATATCAATTTGTTGACTTTCTTGGAATTTATGAGTGTAAAAAATTTTTGATGATATATGCTTGATTTTGTCTCCTTTGATGTATCCTCCTTTGACTTGTGTAATGCAAGTAGTATTATCTTCATATATTACTGTTGGTGAATTTGTAACTTGAAGTAGCTTATATGTGCTTTGGATATAATGAATAACAAACTTTAACCATACACACTCTTTACTTGCTTCATAAAGTGCAAAAATCTCATAATGATTATATGATCTAGCACCAAGAATTTGCTTGGTAGAGCCATGAAAATGTTGTATCATTATATGTGAAAACATATCTAATTTGTGAATGTGATTTATGAGGATTAAAAAGATAACCAATATCAGCATAACTAATAAAACTAAAACCATTTGTTGACCTTGAATAAAATAAACTCAAGTTTGTAGTTCTTTAAAGATATCGAAAAATATGTTTGATTCCATTCCAGCTTCTTCGAGTTTATGTAGAACTAAACCTTACCAAAAAATTTACCGAAATTTAATATTTGGTCTTATGCATTGTGCCAAGTATAATAAAGCAACAACGGCATTAAGATACGGTACTTCTGAACCAAGTATCTTTCGACAATATGGATCTTTGTTTGAATCTAAAAATTGGACAACCATAGGAGTAATTAAGGGATGAACATTGTCCATGTTGAATCTTTTTAGAATTTTTTCAACATAAGCTGATTGATGGACTAAGCATTCCCTCTGCTTTGTGCTCGATATCCAAGTCGAGACAACATTTTGTTTTCCGCAAATTTTTAATTTCAAATTCTTTTTTTTTTCAAGTATTCAGCAATTTTTAAGAACTCTTCAATAATTCCAATTAAATTCATGTCGTCGACATATACTGCTACAATTAAAAATCCAGATTCAGATTTCTTTATGAATGCACATGGACATATATGATTATTAATATATCATTCCTTTATGAGGTATTCATTAAGACGATTACATCACATCCGTTCAGATTGCTTTAAGCTATATAAATATCGTTATAACTTTATTAAATATAAATTATGAGAATTTGAATTATATACTTCTAGCATTTTAAATCTTTCAAGGATTTTTATTTATATATTGCTATCTAATGACCCAAATAAATGTGTCGTTACTATATCCATAAAGCACATTTCAAGTTTTTCGAAGACTGTCAAACTAATTAAAATCAAAATGTAATTGAATCCACCATAGGTGAATACGTTTCATCATAATCAATGCCAAATTTTTATGAGAAACTTTATGCTACGAGTCGTGTCTTATATCTTGCAACTTCATTTTTCTCATTATGTTTTCAAATAAATACTCATTATACTCAATGGGTTTGATATCCTTAGGCGCCAAGACTACTAGTTCAAATACTTTACGTTTGGTTAATAAAGTCAATTTTGTTCGAATTTCTTTTTTTCACTTAGGCCAATCATGCCTTTGTCGACACTCATTTATGTTGTGTGGTTCATGATCATCATTTATTATCCCAATAGTTATTGCATATACAAATAAATTGTTAATGATTATTTTATCACAAATCCACAATTCTTTTACATAATTTATGAAAATTTCTATATTTCTAAGATTTTGTATCTCTTCAGAGGATTGTACCCCTTCTACGGTATTTGACAGGCCTCATTTCTGCACGCTTATTTTGTATAGACGGCAGCCCACAGGCAACCCTACAGTGACCTTCCAGGCAATATCTGATCCAATTGAAGAGTTTCCGTGAAGTTAAACCGTTTTTTTTTTTTTTTTTACTGAAAAATTTTTGGAATTATCGTTTAATAGTGGAAACGGGTGGGAAAACTTTCCTTTTCATCATACACTTACACAATAAGTTTAATAAAAATTTGGGTAGCATAACAGCTGTTTTTTCGATTATGCCACCCTATAAAGTTTTAAGAAAATATATACTTCTACATTCAAACATTGTTCCCCAAACTTCTGGGTTTCAAACTCTCAATTCATCAATTCACAAGCAATTACAAATATATCATCCAATTTCAAAATGATTTTAAACACGACCATGAGTCATGCATATAAATATATTTATCTACATAAGTTCAAAAATAAGAAAAAGTGATACATTATGCCATATACAAAATTTTTAAGAGTTTCTCAAAATAAAATACATTTATACAATCACAGCAGCACCCTGACTCGATTTGTCTAGTCATAGGCTGGAGTTCTTGATCTTGATGTACTTGTACCTGCATCTACTCCTGGGGAGTTTTGTTTATAAAATATGAAACAATGTGAGCTTTATAAGCTCAATGAGTGTCATAAAATTTCATTTCAACTTTAATTTTATAAAATGTCTCCCTTAAGTTTTAAGACTTTTAAAAGCTGTAATATCAAAATCGGTTTTTCTTTGAAAACCATATTTCAATTAAATTGCATGGATAAATTATTTTCATCAATATTATTCATTTTTATTTTAAAACTGAATAATAAATCAAATTTACTGTATACTCAAATTTTTTTTTTTTTTTAATAAAATTTTAAGTAATGGTGGCGTTTATTATTTTGAAAATGTCTAAATAAATCAAGCCACCCACTAACAGTCTGTAGGATATAGTATCCTAGGTATGGAGTGAAATTATGCCTGACTCTGGCCTTCCCAGAATTTTTCCTCGTTTAGGCCATCGATCTGGTATTACGTAGTGGAATTTTTTCCTCACTACTAAGCGGCATTTTTCCTCACTCATGTGGAAGCTAGTTAATAATATAATTTATACGTGCATTAGGCGACACACTGAGCTGATCCACTGACTCAACACAATCCCCCCTTGTGGGTTTCCTTCCTCTATTAGTGACAGACACCCCTGACACTGTCAATGCACACTTCGGGTACTTAACTTTAACTAGAGATAATATGTAATATCGACCAAGCATACCATAGGTTTATAAATACATTTCGATTCCATGCAATTCATAATTCATAAACTAAATATCCAAACCATGCAAAATATTTTATTTTAATTTCCTTTAACTCAAAATCAATTTCTAGTATATTCAAACATTTATTTTAACGTATAAAATCAATCGTTTAAGGGACACTCACCTAATGGCAACTCACGATGATGCATGCTTGGGAGTTCCTTCGACTTCCTAGTTACCTATATATCGTGTATTTCACATCAAATTCATCATTATAACAACCCACTAATAGCCCCTAAATCTAACATAAAAACTCAAAAACACCATGTCATGAACTACACAGCACTGTTCAGTCTAAGTCGAATTGAAAGCTCCCCTCCAGTTTGCTCAGCTTGCTCTTTACGAGTTGTTGCCTTCGTCTAGCTTGCCCGATCAGCAAACATAGTCCAGCTCGCCCAACTTGCTCCTTCTTGTAAACTGCTATCCCGAGCATAATTCAAACAGGCACTGTAAAGGACTATAGGATGGGCATCACCGAGCTCGCAGCCCCTAGTTCGCTAGTGAGCTGCAATCCATGCCCAGTTCAACCTCAAACTCACACTTGCACAATTTTCATATTTCTCTTCTAGTTTTTTACACTTGCATTTCTCATGCCAAAACCAATGAACAAAATTTGAATCACATAAATCCTCTCTTAACTGACTTTCATATCCATACATATACCAACATTTTATCAAGTTTCCTCAAACAAAATCGAACCACAACTACAACAGATTTTTATTCAGAATTTTAACATCAAGACAACATTCCAACTACTTCAAATTATAATATTTCACAATCACTTCACTTACCAATTTCTCCTTCACTTGATTAAAGCTTCAATACTCTAAATCAATACACAAAAAACATCATCAACACCATGAGCAGTCCCTAAACTGTTTTAATTCAACTTTTTTACTCTATAACCTTATGAAAACTCAACTATTTTCACTTAAAACTAACTTACCTTTGTTAGACAACCTCCTTAGATTTATTCTCAACCTGTTGATTGGTTGATTTCACTTGAATAATGACTTGGAACTGGTGGAAGACACAAGCTGTCCCTGCTCTGTTCGGCTCTCTTTTTGCCTACTTTAACACTTCCACTCCATAAAAATCTCTCAATGTTTCCAGGCCATTCTAACATATATACATGGACATAACCTTGACACAATGCCCCTAAAGTTTGAAGCATATTACAACCCATGCCATTGAGGAAATATTTCAAAATTGCACCCATAATTTCTATACTTTTACACTTGCAATTTAAAGATTTTTCACACATATTTATCTAATCTATTAAATCGATAATACTCCTTCTAAAAGTATTTCTTTTAATACCAACCCCATATTAAACCCCAATTCAATTTTTTATGCCACTTCTCACTTTCGACTTTGGTTTCCAATCTATTCGAAAATTTCATTAGAATTCAATTTCGTATTCAAAAATTTGATCGAATTCCAATTACACTTCAAAGTACTTTGAATTATTTCTTTATTCCATACATAGGGTATAATTGTACAATGTATTTACATCACTAAAATAGAGGAGTTATATTACATTATTAGCCTCTGCAAGGGCTGTTAAATCTTCTTGAGTTGATAATTTGAGAGAAAGTGGTATTTTTCATATCTTAAGAATGATTTTCTATAGGGTCCTTATCTTTTGCTTTTCGCTTTCGGGGAATTGTGTCTTTTAAACTAATTAGTCTACCACGTTTTTAGCATGCAACAAATGATTCATTTGCTACTATTCGATTACGTTATTCATCAGGAACAATCACCCGAGCTGGTGTGTTGGTAGCTGGTATATAAGATTTTGTTACTTTAAATGCATTCGTAAACACAGCAGATAACTTATTAGTAATCATTTGAAGATGAATTATCCTTCGTACTTCATTTTCACTTTAAACTAGATGAGGATTTAAATAAGTCAATTTTGTAACATTCCAAGAAAATTCACCATTCTCTTTAAGAGAAAAATTGTTTTCATACTTCTCTTCAGGACAAGTTTTCCCTTTTCCTAATGGTAGAAAAAGTATCTCATCAAAATGACAATTTGCAAATCATGCGGTAAAAAGATCTCCCACATGGATTCAAGAAATCTAATTATTGAAGGTTAATTATAACCCACGTAAATCTCTAAACAACGTTATAGACCCATTTTAGTTCTTTGTTGACAGGCCGCTTTCTACCTATACTAGCTAGGCAACCTGCCCGGCACCCCATGGTGACTTCCCAGTAGAGATCTGCTCCAGCTGGAAAGTTCCCGTTGAGCTAAGCCTCTTTCCTTTCTGAAAATATTTGAAATCCTTTTAATTCTAAAAATGAGTAGGAATTTTGTTCGTTAAAAATAACTTTATGAAAATAGAGTTTTATGAAAATCCAGCAGCACAACGGCTGTTTTTCTAAAATTTTCACCCTGTAAAAACTTCATAAAACCTGTATAATGTCATTTCCAAATATTTTCGTAACTAATAGGCCTCAGACCCTTTTTCAATTTCACAATCATTCAATGATATGGAAAAACTTAATTAAAGTCTTAAAACATCATGCATGATATTTACATAAAATCCTTAATCCAAAACAATATTTACAAAACTTGAGGAATCTGGAAAAGATAATAAATACAATACATGATAATATGTCTAGAAACTAGTGCAGCATGGTCACGTGTCTAACTGGCCTATACGTCCGATGGAGATACTTTTGCCATGCTGCTTGTACCAGTACCTAGGGAGGATTTTAATAAAACAGGAAAAACGATGGTGAGAATAACTCAATGAGTGGGTAAGTTTAATATAGACTCTACTTTTGCTTAACATAATATTCCTCCCAAAATATGTTGGAAAAACATTACTTACTTTACTTTACTTGCTGAAAACTGTAAATATCATTTTAAGAATGCGAAAGGTACTTATCGAACTTTTCTTAAAAACTTTTCTTATTTTCTTACTAGCCTATTTGAAAACCCAGGGAAACTTATCATTCATGACGGTGCGAAGACACGCCACCAGGATTAGGGAAACTCTCACCATGTGTAGTCGTAGACGTGGAAACAACTCTGGGATCACGATTCCCTCCAACATCAGACAGATCTACACTATCCCATACGTGTAGAGGGTGACTAACAGACTCGATCCCCCCAAAGTTAGTAACTCCCCCCAACTTACCGTACACGTATGGAATACTTCGACCCGTTGTAAACTAGGGGCTAGGGTAAACCAAAGGCATATAGAAAATGAAATCTCAGCAATATGCTATAATATCACAATATAACTTTCGCAAATAATATCTCTATGCATGTACATCTCAATTTACTAGTTTACTTTATTCAAAGAATATATATGTGTATACATTCATAACACATACATGTATTTGTAGGAATGTGATGATAATCATAAAAGCTTATTTAAATATTGAAACAATTCACTTGCTACAAATGATTTGCATTCATAATAATAAAGTATATGAAAACTTTATAAAATCCACACTCACTGCTTACTTCCAATAATTTATCACCACTTCTCGTTACGGATCTCGTTCACTCGCCGGTTCACCTACAATTGGTTTCGATCGAGATGTCGTTAAAACACAACTTGTGCAAAAACTAAACTTTAAGCCACACAAAGATTTCTAATCTCGACAATTCAAGTGATTATCCTCACACGATAACAATACGGAAAACTAAACTTCGCACGCGGAGACTATCTCGAATCAATTCAATATCACGACATAAACTACTCGAAACTCTACGATTATAAAACCGACAACTATGCCATTCGAAACAAAATCAACATCATCGAAATCACATTCTAATGGATTCAATAAAAAGAATATTCGAAGCCAAACGAATAACATAACACTTACGCGATTTCAACTAGATATCGCGAATTATCGCTTCTAGCGTTCCGCGCGATTACTTCGTTCCCACTCAAACTTATCATTAATATTACTTGTAACTTTACTTAAATCATGGAAAACGAAGATTCAAACAGTTTAAAGCACAAAATGAAAAACATGGCAGCAAGCTAAACAATATTCATTTTCTGATTCAACTCTGAATTTCGACAATTTAACAATTTCGCACGAAACAAAAACTATTCAATTAACTTAAATGTATTTCAAACTATCCTAACATCAAACTTTAACACTTTAACGGGCTTAAATACATCTCAAGGTAGCTTGATAACATCATAAACACTTTCACATTTGACAATGAAAATCACAAACTAAAAACATTCGCATTCGCGGAAAACTCATCCGAATCACTCAGAAACAATTTCTCAATATCCGAACAACTATCCGATACTTTAAAACATATCCACACTAATCATTTTTCATGACAACGAGCTCGAAATTAAAAACATAACTTAACAGCCCTTAACTTTTCTATAACAACCCGTAATCCATTTCAAAATAAAAACGACCGCTGACAATTTCATTCTAAAAACACAACCAAACAATATCAAGCGAACCTCCGCACTAACGAGGTTCTCAATCTTAAAACCCAATCATAACATCATCAATTAATCCATATCTCACTTCTAAATATTTTCCATCCAACTAAAACCATAAAATCAAAACTTACCTCTCTAAGATCGTTCAAAGCTTCAAAAATCACTCGCGAAGGTGTTGCATATATCATTTCTATAATCTGAGAGCTTCCCGAAGAATGAGTTGTTCTCTGCTTCGAAACAGCTCTCGAACAATCACGACAGCGAGACAATGCTCACTTAAGCTCACGACAGCAAGCAATCTTCTTCCTCCCTTCAAGAACGAGCTGAAACTACTCAATTTAACATCAAAAACATGCTCTAGCTGCTGGGTCATCAAGGCTTACCTTTCTAACTTGATGAAGATCCAAAGGATGACGGGTTGAAGGTCCAAAGCTGCTCGGTCTTCACCTAATGAGGTCTCGACCTAACAGCAGCTCACAACGGTGACAACAGCTCACGATAATGGCAGCGACTCACTACAACGACGACGACTCTTAACGGCAGCGACAACAGCTCCTCAAGGTCTGACAGTAGCTGATCGCCCTTCCTTACTTGCATGTATGAACAGATTCTCCTCCTAGCTTGCTTGGACAACACATGCAACAGTTGGTCTACACTGGTGGGTTCTCGGCAGCAGTACCAGCTTATTGTCCTTCCTCTTGTTTGCTCGACATGGGCTGCTTTGCTTCAGATCTGAACTTCTCCTTCAACCTTGCTTCATCTTGGTCTGGTAACAGCTGCTCATTCCTCTCTCGGTCCACACAGCTCTCTCTCAATTTCTCTTTTTCTCTCACTCTCTATCTCTCTTGTTCTCAATTTCTCACTCTCAGTTCTCTCTCAAACTCTCTCTATGAAAGCTCTTGGTTTGCTTGATAGGACCGAATGCCTTTGATGATGAGTGATGACCGAATGAAGGCTTTTGTTGATTTACTACTCTCTCTCTCTAGAGTTCTCTCACTCGGTTTTGTCTAATGATAAATGGTGACCGAAATTGATTTATTTGCTTTCACTTTCAATTGGTATTATATATATAAATAATGGATTGCTTGACATGTGGCACCCATGCAAATGGAATTCTTGCCACATGTCTTGCTTAATCCATGCATGCCACCACTTTATTGTATTTAAATTATTCCATGCATTCTCGCTTTAACTTCTAAGCTCAATTCCATTTCCGTCCGTCCGTCCGTCCGAGAATCCACTTTTAATTTAGTCTCGGCTTCGCACTCTCGGAATTATTTTTAAATTTCGAATTCGTTTTTACGAACTCAAATTTATTTTTATTATTTTAAAATAACTATTCCAAATATTTTTGGATTCGAGAATTATATTTTTTTGATCGAAAACGAAATTCATCGGAAAAATAATTCACTCTTCGATGAATGAAGTTTTGGGTTTTACATTTGTGGTGTTACAATAGGGACTTTTATAGCATAACCAAATGTACATAAATGAGAAATATTTGTTTCATGACTAAGTATAATTTGTAATAGAGAATACTGATGAGATGTAATGAGTCGAAGATGAATTAAAGCTGTTGCATGTAGCATGACATGACCACATGTAGAAATAGGTAATTACATACATAACAATAAAGTTCGTGAAATTACCTGAATGCGCTTGACAAATGATTTCACTAAACCATTATGTGTGCGCACATGTGGAATTGGATGCTTAACATGTATTCCAATTGATACTCAATATTCTACAAACATTTTTGACGTAAATTCAGCAGTATTATCTATACGTATAGACTTGATTAAATAATCTGAAAAATATGCTCGAAGTTTGATAATCTATGTTAACAATCTAGAAAAAGCGGTATTACGTGTAGACAATAAACAAACATATGACCATCATGCAAATGCATCAATTAATACCATAAAGTATCTAAATGGTCTATTTGTTGGGTGGATAAGTCCACATATGTCTCATTGTATTCTTTGTAAGAAATATAGCGATTCCAAATCAACATTTAAAGTTGATGGTCTAATAATCAATTTCCTTGTGAACAAACAGTACATTTAATCATATTGAATGATAGAATCTTCTAATTCTTTAATGGGCATCCATGAGAATTCTCAATTATTTTACACATCATTATAGATCTTAGGTGACCAAAACGATCATGCTAAAGTGAAAATACCTCTGAATCTGTGAGCTTCTGGTTCACAACTACAGAGGTTTCAAATGGCTTTATACGTACATAATATAAGCCAGATGAGTATTGAGTTTTTCTAAGACAAGCTTCTAGTCTAAAATATTTGATGTAATATAAATATATTCTTTATTATTCTCATTTGTAGTTTCAATATGGTATCAATTACTATAGATATCTTTGAAACTAAACAAATTATAAAGCAACATTATGCTTAACTTTGTATCATTTGTTAACATGATTATAGCTCTTCTGGAGCCTTTAATAAGGTCTGCAGAACCAGTTATAGTACTCACCTTAGCTTTGTGTAAGGTTATATCCAATAAATATTTTTTATTTTCGAAGAATACTATGTGTAGTTCCACTATTGCTGAGACATATGTCCCCAACTTCTATATTGAAATTGGATTATTCATCCATGTTCCATATATTATGAAAAGAACAAAAATAAATGAGTAATAATAATAATTTTATTGCTTCTAAATAATAATGATAAATGCAAATATAATCCTAACAAAACAGGGAATGCAAAATTTTTTTGAATCCTAAAATGAAAATAATACTAAAAACATGACAAATAATTTTTAAATTTTAATTGATATGGACATGCCCATCACCAATTAAATGATCAGTTTTTCCATCTAAATGTTCAAAGAAATCAGAGACATCAAAGTGAGTAATGTCCACAGGGGTCAAAATCATTTGCCAAATTTGTCTCGACTTTCTTCCCTTTTTCTTTCACGAATATTAGATAAAGGTCAACCAAATACTTAGGTGTATAGCAAGTACAAGACCAATGTCTAGTCATGTCGTATCTATGACAAGTATTATTGGCATTTTTAATATATTTGTTGTCTTTATCATGTTTAGCTTCAACAACATTCCACTTCTGGAGAATGTTTTTCTGATTTTGCTGTCTTAAAGATTTTTTACTATCACGGCCATAAGAATTGCGACCATATCCACGCCCACGCTGACTTCCATTTCTTGATATGATCCATAGTCCCTTTTTGAGCTAGCATTTGCTTCTGGCAATGCTAGAAACCAATTGGACATAGCTCATGATTTTTTTATAACAGTTTATTATTTTATGCTGCAATTAAAAGACAAGATATTTGCTCAGAATATTTTGTAAACCGACAATCTTAATATTACTGCTGCAGGAGCACATTTGTGGCATGAAATGTAGAGAAAGTGTTTCTAATAAATTTGCATCAGTTAATTTTTCACCATATAATTCAAACTCTGAAGTGATGTCAGAAAGAACAATACTATAGTCAACAACAAACTTATAATCATGTAGTCCTAGATGACACTAATTGTATCAAGCTCTAGAGAGAACAACAGTCTTTAGATAATCATATTGATCTTTCAAAATTTTCCATAAAGTCAATAGATCTTTCACCATAAGATATTGAGTTTTCAAACTCTCATGCAAATGACGGTAGATAAAAATCATTGTCATAGCCTTAATTATCTTGTTCCGTAACTATATTGTTCTCTTTAATAGCATCAACCAAAATTTTTGATTGTAAAATATTAAGAATCGATGATTGATAATTTTTTCTAGTAATGTCAAGCACAGTAAATTCAAGTTTGGTGGAATTCGACATCTTCAAGGTACTAAAAAGATAAAACAATGTGGTAGAGGTGGTAGAACATGAAAATGTAGTAACGGCAGAGCCTGTGCAACAGGCCTGCCGACAACCATGACTTGTTTAAGCTGGAACTGCCGGGGTTTGGGCAACCCGCGTGCAGTTCGTGTTCTTCGTGAGATTGTGAAATCTTGCAAGCCCAAGATTGTGTTTCTAATGGAAACACTAGTTCATTCAGTTAAGATTGAGGAGTTGCGTGTTGGAATGGGTTTTGAGGGTGCGTTTACTGTCGATAGAGAAGGAAGAGGTGGCGGGTTAGCTGTATTATGGAGTAGCTCAGTGTCTTGTGATATCAAAGGCTACTCTGCAAATTTTATAGACATGTTTGTGCAGGAAACGGGTAAGGAGTTGAAGTGGAGGTTGACTGGCTTTTACGGGATGCCTGAACGAAGTCGACGTCGTCAGTCTTGGGATTTATTGCGTCATCTCAGTACTGTATCGGTCTTGCCTTGGTGTTGCATAGGAGATTTCAATGATCTACTTCATCTCTCGGATAAGAAAGGTAGGGTGGAGCACCCAATGTGGTTGTTTCGTGGCTTTCGTGATGTTGTGTCTGATTGTAAATTATTGGATCTTCCAATGGATGGCTATCAATATACGTGGGAGAGGGGTCGTGGCACTGAGCATTGTGTTGAGGAAAGGTTGGACAGGGCCCTAGTTTCTCAGCATTGGTTGGAGCTGTTTCCTGACGCCAGACTTTCGAACCTTGTTGCTGCTGTTTCAGATCACTCCCCCATTCTTCTGGACATTGCAATTGGTCGGATGGAGGGCAGGAGGGGTCATTTTAAGTTTGAAAATACTTGGTTGAAGGAGCCGGAGTTGGAGAAGGTTGTGCAGCAGTGTTGGAGCGCAAACTCGGGGTTAGATGTTGTCAGCAAGTTGGATGTGTGTACTAACATGTTGGCCGATTGGGGTAGGCAGTTTAAAAGGCAGTTTAAGCGTGAGATTGATGATTGTAAAACTAGAATTTCAGGGCTGCGTGGGAGTTCAAATATGGGTGATGTTGACGAAATGCAAAACCAGAAGAAAAAGCTTCAAAGTTTATTGCTTCAAGAGGAGACATTTTGGAAGCAGCGGGCTAAAGTCTTTTGGTTATTGGAGGGTGATTTAAATACAAAGTTTTTCCACGCTATGACGTCTTCTAGACGAAGGAA
Organism: Dimocarpus longan; assembly: GCA_022984855.1. Classification (NCBI taxonomy): domain Eukaryota; kingdom Viridiplantae; phylum Streptophyta; class Magnoliopsida; order Sapindales; family Sapindaceae; genus Dimocarpus; species Dimocarpus longan. The sequence goes on from CM041026.1 coordinate 6,913,926, forward strand.
AAACCGAATAGTTAGGCTTCAGAATGAGGTAGGGGATTGGGTGACTGAAGGTTCTTCTATGGATAGATTGGTAAAAGATTATTTTTGTGGGCTTTTTGAGGCTCATGTTGGCAGAGATAATGAGGTGTTGGATTGTGTGGTGCCTAGGATTGTGACGGAGGATAATGAGAGATTACTTTTGCCGTTTAATGAAGAAGAATTTAAAACAGCTATCTTTCAAATGCATCCGGACAAGTCCCCAGGTCCAGATGGGCTGAATCCTGCTTTTTTCCAGCGTTTTTGGCCGTTAATTGGTAAGGAAATCTTTCATGCTTGTGTGAATTGGCTTCATCGGAAAGAATTTCCCTTTGGGTTGAATGACACAATAATAGCTCTTATTCCTAAATGTGATTCCCCTGTGACTGTGAAGGATTTTAGGCCAATAGCACTCTGTAATGTGCTTTATAAAATAATTGCAAAGGTTTTGGCTAATAGGCTCAAAAGTATTCTCCCTACATTGATTTCAGATTCGCAATCAGCGTTTGTGCCAGGACGACTTATAACGGACAATATTCTTGCAGCGTTTGAAATAATCCATTATATGAAATGTAAGACTACAGGTGATAAAGGTGAAGTAGCGTTAAAAATTGATATCAGCAAAGCTTACGATAGGGTCTCGTGGTCTTTTCTGGAAAATATAATGCTCAAGCTGGGGTTCTGTCGTATTTGGGTGGATTGGATTATGTTATGTGTAAAGACGGTCTCTTATTCGGTTTCATTGAATGGGAGGCTTGTTGGTCCTATAACGCCTGGTAGAGGTTTGAGGCAAGGAGACCCTCTTTCCCCTTATTTGTTTATTCTTTGTGCAGAGGGATTGTCGGCTGTAATTCAGAGGGAAGAACGGAAAGGGAGGTTACATGGCTGTCGTATTTCCAGACGAGCACCTAGTGTTTCTCACCTTTTTTTCGCAGATGATAGTTTCTTTTTCTTCAAAGCGAAGGAGGAGGAGTGTTGTGCTTTGAAGCATATTTTGGGGTGCTATGAGGAAGCTTCGGGTCAGGCAATCAATTTTCAAAAGTCTGGTATATTTTTTAGTGCTAATGTTCAACAACATCTTAAAGATAGTATTACTTCCTTGTTAGACGTACATACTCCGCTTAATACAGGAAAATATTTGGGGCTACCCTCTCTCATTGGAAGACAGAAAAGAGCTGTGTTTGCTTTTTTGAGGGAGAGGCTTTGGCAGAGACTTCGAGGGTGGCACAGTAGATTGTTGTCTCGTGCAGGGAAAGAAGTGCTCATCAAATCTGTAGCTCAAGTAATCCCCTCTTATTGCATGAGTACATTCCTTCTACCTACTTCTTTGTGCGACGAGTTGCAACGAATGATGAACTCTTTTTGGTGGGGTTCGAAAGCTGATGGTAGTCGAGGAATTAATTGGTTTAGTTGGAATCGGTTGTGTCTTCATAAGAATGAAGGGGGTTTGGGTTTTAGGAATCTACATGGATTTAATCTGGCTATGTTGGGTAAGCAAGGGTGGAATTTAATCTTCTACCCTAATACTCTCATTGGAAAGATGCTCAAAGCTAAATACTATCCTAAAAGGGATTTCTTGTCGGCTAAGTTAGGCCATAGACCAAGTTTCACTTGGAGGAGTATATGGAGTGCTCGACAATTGCTGGAGGTAGGGTGTAGATGGAAGGTCGGTGACGGGAAGAATATAAGTGTTTGGCATGATCCGTGGTTGAAAGAAGAAGAGAACAGGATGGTTGAAACGCCTATGATTCACGGTCTAGAAGATTTGAAAGTGGCTGACCTGTTAGTTCCAGGATCTCGCAGGTGGGACTTCGACTTGATAAAAGAGCTGTTCCTTCCTCGTGATGTGGCAGCTATCTCTGCATTGGCTCTCTCTAATATCCATTCTATGGACCATCGAGTTTGGCATTTTAGTAAGAATGGAGTCTATTCTGTTAAGTCGGGGTACAGGGTTGCTATGGATATGTTGAGAGGTTTGAATAATGATCGGGTGCCGGGCAGCTGGGATAGACTTTGGAAGTTAGATCTTCCTCCAAAAATAAAGAACCTGATGTGGAGAATGGGTCGTGATTGTCTTCCTACCCGTAGTAATCTTCAAAGGTGGGGTATTCAAGTTGAAAACTGCTGTGTATTGTGTGGTGCAGTAGGGGAGGACATTACTCATGTGGTCCTTCAGTGTCCGCATGCTCTCCTTTTGTGGCGACAAGTGGGTTTGCATGTGGATGAGACAAGCGCTTTTGATTTTAGTGCTTGGTTCTTTCAGAATGTTGTTACGGCTTCAGGTGATTTCTTATTCAAAATTAGTGCAGTGTTGTGGTCAATATGGAATCAAAGAAATAAGCTGTTGTGGCATGGTGTTCGACAACCAGCTGAGCTGTTGATTCGGGGCAGTATGGATTTCATTGTAGCATGGGCTGAAGCTCAGGGACGTCAAAGAGTTCAGGGGGGTAGCAGAACAGTTTCGGGACCTGTCTGTTGGCAGAAACCAATGTTAGGTGGTCTGAAATGCAACATAGATGCTACCATTTTTTATGAGCGAGGAGAGGTTGGAGTTGGTTTGATCTTGAGAAATGATACGGGAGGCTTTGTGCATGGAATGACCAAGTTGTTTGCAGGTGTTTTCCTACCTAAGGAAGCAGAGGCTATGGCATTACGGGAGGCTCTTGCATGGATAAAGGATTTACAGGCGCACAATGTAGTGGTCGAAATGGATGCAAAGGTTGTAGTTGATGCCTTTTACGCTCGAAGACTGGACCTCACAGAATTTGGCTCTATCCTGGAAGAGTGTTGGTCTATTTATAATCAATGTCAGCTGGTTTCAATTTGTTTTGTTAAAAGGCAAGCCAATGAGGCTGCCCATTTGCTAGCTAGAGAGTCCTATGTTTATAGGAGTCCTATGGTGTGGAACGTGCCTCCTTCTTTTCTTTTAGCACGTCTTCACCTAGATGTAGCTCTTTCTGTTTAATGAACATTTTCTTTTATCAAAAAAAAAAAAAAAAAGATAAAACAATATATAATTAATATTGTTGTGAACAATGACAAAAATAATACAAATAAAATTTAATATTAATTTCATAGTTCACATAAATCTCAATGTGATATTAAATATATATATATATATATATATATATGAGTTCATAGCCATAAATTTAACAAACAAATGTCACCCAAAAAAAAATTGACTTTTGGTTGTGATTGTATGAAAAGAAAACACATAACAATTCAAACACTATATATGCCCTTATGGGGATTTCTATATGCATATTTCAATGGCAAGCAATACTTAATGAATGAGACAAAAATTTGAAGCATTAACTAAATTTTTTCTGTTCGTAAACATATATATATATGTACATATGCTTCAATATTTAAATTGAATAATAAAATCTGGAGTAAAGAATTTCTAATTACAATTTATTTTAATATTTAGAACTTCTGGTTTTAAACAATTTAGAAATCTAAACCTTCTAGTTTTAGATAATTATGAAAATTTTATGACTTCTAGTTTTAAATATTTTGGAAATTTAGAACTTCTGGTTCTAAAATATCTCGGAAACTTTAGGTTTCAAAAATTATATACATTCACACCATAATTAAGAAAAATATAAGAAAAATCAAATAAAAGCAAGAATAATAATACTACTTCAAATAATATACTGTAGTAATAAGATTATTTGAATCAAATAGTAGGAAGTAGATCATATGAATGAAATCTCTCATAGTAGACTCGTGTTGATAACGTGTTATGAAATAAATCATAAAACAATGAATTTGGAATACTAACTACAATAATAGAAGAATAGAGAAATAAGAAAATAGTGAATAGAATTCAGTTAATGACGGGACCCGCCCCGAATTTCCCGTGATCCCACCGGACACCCCACGGAACCCTTTTGGATCCTACTAGTAAGGTCAAAAGAACTCCGTGGAGCAAGCCCTTAAACTTAAATCATTTCATAAACATATGAATTATCAATCATAAAATTTTCTTTTTTTATAATATAGATTTTCTAGAAAAATTTTGACAGCACAACAACTGTTTCTTTTCAAGGTTTCCCAAAATTTTAAATCACTTGAAAAACAATTCAATAACACTTCAATATCTCAAACAACAATCTCCACTACTAAGTTTGATCTCCGGTCCATCTCAAAACCATCACCTAGCCATAATAGATCTAATTCAACCAAATGATTTCAAATTTAAAAACACAATTTCATGCATGAAATCAAAACATCTATACATATCCCAAAATGTTTACATTATATATATATGCATCAAATTATTTCATTTAAATGAATACATCGTATCACTATAACCATGGTAAAATTCATGAAATGCTTTATAATCAAAACTAGGTACATGTATAAATTTTCAATTAAATTTAAATATGCAAGTGTGACTTCACATAATATCATCCATGACCAGCCCACCTAATCTGAGGTAGGAGAGCGAGTGCCCAAACCGCTGGCTCCTACACCTGGGGAGGTTTTCATAAAACATAAAACAAAGAGCGGTGAGCCAAAGAAGCTCAGTGAGTGATAAGATTTTTCTGTTAAAACTCTTTCTTTTCAAAATACCTCCCAAAAACACTTTAAAATAAATTATTTTATTTCCTAACATTTTCTTAATCAAAATCATAAACTTTAGTAAATTTATAGGAAAACTTAAAACATGGTTTCGAATATAAAAACATAATAATATTTCAATCAATGCATAACTTAAAATATTCCTTTCCATGCTAAAACTGCACTAATGGACCCAGAGAATCATCAGAACGTAGTCACGTGGTAATTCGAATAGCGACGCTCATTGTGATGATATACATGAGACATCTCATAATCCGCATCGAAATTTTCTGCATTGCATACGAGAGTAAGATAATACCCCACATATATAGAAGCCGACACGACTTGATAGACTGACTTAATCCCTCGATGTTAGTGACACGCCCTCCCAACACTTGTCATAAACAATGGGATATACCGACCGGATCTAAATCATAATCCATAATATATAACATATAATGTGGGGTAAGCCATTGGTGTTTAAAAACATTTTTCTTCATTTCATAAGTTTGAAAAATATGAATCATATCACGTAAAAATCATTAAAACATAAGCATCATTGTTTCCAACCTTTCATGCATAAAACATTTCATTTTCAAGCAAATAAATAAAATACCCATAAACTAATATTTTCAAAAGAACATCACTTTTAATCTCAAAATGCATTATCAATGTCATAGATATTTAAAATATTCATAACTAATATTTTTAATGAAATCTTAGTACTCATTTCAAACATACTCTAAAACATGTGAATATTGAATTTAAAAATTTCATAAGAATATACTGATAATAAACTTGAAAAGAAATCAATAATATTAAATAATACTTTTCTCAAAACTTAAGCAATTATTTCTCATAGCATAATATAATTATAAATATGTAATAATTTATAATCTATAAAATCAATTTACTAAATAAATAATTTATTTTCAATACATAATAAAAACTAAAATATACATAAACGTACTGAAAATCTCATTTTATTCATTTTCAAATCTTAAATCAGTTTATATGTAAAATTGTATAACTCGATTTCTAAATAGAAATATGATTATCAAATATACATTCTATAATCAAATCATAAATCATAGTACAAAATCAATAAATCAATAAACTAATTAAATAATTTTCTTCTGATAATACTTAAATAAATAAAATTTGAAACATATATAAATTTTTCTTTCAATCGTAAAACATAATTTATGATCTATAAAATCAATTACCTCAACTAATTATTTACTTGAAATAATAATAAATTTTGAAATATAAAAAAGCATAACTCAATAAATTTAATTAAAAATAAAATTATCCACTCATATAACTCATTTGCCTATTTTTGGATCTAAAATGTGTTTCCTTCTGATTTCCTCATCATCCTGGATCCACTCTAAAATTATATAAAACTTAATTTATAACTTATAGAAAAATAAACTAATTTTTTAAAATCCAAATCCTATTAAAATAAACTTACTTATCTGAATAATCGGATACCAAAAATATTTTTTTTTTCCTTTTTTCCTTTCTTTTCTCCCTCTCGACTCCTCATATTTTTCTTCATCAATTTTTTTTTTTTTTTGTCCTGCAGCCTGGTTCTACTCTTTGTTTAATTTGCTTCTAAAGACCAATATATATACATACTCACTCATCCTTATCTCTTCTCACGGCTTTGCTTCTTCTTATTTTCTTTTGCTCTTCTATTCTTCTAGCTAATTTTATATCTATCTCTTAGTTTTTTATTGCACCTATATATACACTTACTAGAGACTAAAGTCATTGCCTTAGTACTCACTTCACACCCACTTCATTCTTCTTTTTCTTTTTTTTTTCTATTATTTTATTATTATTTTTTTCCATCACCATCCACTGACATATATATATTTTTATTCCAATGGATCCCGCCACTAACTTATATTTATATTATCATTATATTTATTATTATTAAAAAAAAAATCTCACCAATCGATTATATTTTTGCCATCATATGTACATTTTCATTTTAACCCCTATGACATTATTCCTTTTAGCCCAATTTTCTTAATTTCTTTTAAAAATATCCCACAATTGAATATTTATCCACAAACTTCTATACTTTTAAAACTGGAACCAAACCAAATTAATAATAATAAATTAAATTTCAATTAATCTCTTGGATTCAGTTAGATTGCGGTCTTATAATTTATCCCCCCTTATAAAATTTCATCCTCGAAATTTAAGAATAATCTCAATTTAAAATATTTTATTCTAAAATCATTACTTTCATTTAATCATCAATTACCATAATAATTCTATTCTAAATAAATCTCCAATTTTTTTATATATATAAGATCATATATTCTACACTATAACAATTCACACCTATATAAATCATCATTAACCAAAACTCTCTAATAATCATAATTGTACCCTTATGGAATATTCCATAAATTTCTTCATATATAATATCCAAAAGCATAACAATTAACACCTAAATAGAATATCATTGAACAAAATTCTTCAATTAAAATCCTCAACAATAATCATACTCGTATAATTCCTGAATAATCACATCTACAACTATTATGAATAATAAATTTTATACTATTCTAAATAATAATTATTTTTCTTTTTATCACTTCCAATAATATACAAAACTTAATAAATCATTCCCTATAACTCTTATACTTCATGTAGCTTCCGAATAATAAATCAATATACACCAATGAATAATTAATCACATTTTTTTCACTTTTAGGTGGCACTCTCTCATTGGCTAATTTTACATTACATGGATCACCATTTTGGATCTCCTTGTGTCACTCTTTTATTGGTTCATTTTGCATGACATGAATTTGTGTTTCTTGGTGACAATTTCTTAGTTAAATGTCTACTTTACCTTTTAATGTATTTAATTCACATTCACGCCTAAATAAATTCCAAAAATATTTCATGGTCATCTAATCATTAAATTGACCTTGTAATACTCTAATAAGATATAAGACCTCTCAATTGCATACTTATCACTTTGTCACTTGTCAACTTGCATGCTTATCATCTTGTCACTTATCTCACATGCATTGCTTCATCCTCCCATTTCACGTCACGTGTCTTATGCATTTATTCACACTTTATGATTTCTTATTTCTATATTCGAAATCATTTTTGGTTCATCCGAAAATTATACTAGAATTCAATCTATATACCCGAAAATTTTACTAAAATTCGATTACACATCCGGACTATCCGAGAATTCTATCGGAACTTAATTTATATATTCGTACTATCTAAAAATTCTATTGAAACTTAATTTACATATTCAAATTATCCGGAAATTCTATTGTAACCCAATTTATCATTCCGAACTTTCCCAAAATTTTATTAATTACTTCTAGACTGCTTGAGAATCATACTAAAAATTTAATTTTCACACCTGAGCACTTTTAACAGTATATGTACAATGCTAAAATTGAAAGAGATATTTTCATCTAATCAACTTCGGATCACTTACAATCTCTTTAAATAGACTTATCTTTAATCCGTTTCAATTTCATTTACCATTAATACTAATTCCGAAACTTTTGATTTGTGAAGTTTACTTTCCAAAATTTAGTATTCACACAGACACTTTTCGTTCAAAAATACTATTCACACCAAATTACTATTCATCCAAAAAAATTTTAATAATTTTCGGATTCCGTTTCCCAAAAATTACTATTCACTCGAAAATACTATTCATAAAAAAGTTTTATTCTTTATAAAATGAGAAAATTCTGAGCTTTACAGTTGATGTGTATTTCAGTGGTTATAATATAGGTCTGTTTATAGGCAAATTAGGAAAATCATTCCTATAATGAAATAACAATAAATAAAGTAAAAAACATTATCAAAAAGTAAATGGTGATAAGATTATATATTCACAACATATATATTTATGAGTATTGTCATACAAAATTGCAAGTGGACAAACCGAATAAATAATATAATTATGAGAGAAGTATCGTCCCACGAGGATTGTTGTTAATTAATGCCCAAAATTAAAATAACTCAACTTTTATTTGGCAAGCGAAATTGGAGTTGAAAACTACAACTAAATTTAAATGCAAATATAAATTAATAAAAATTAATTCAATGAATGAAAATTCTAAAGTTCTGATTTCACCATAACTAATATGTTCCTCCCCTTATTCTTTTTAACAAAAATTAATTATCCAGTTGCTAATCGATATTCTCTGAATTATTCACATAGAAAATACCCTATAAAACCTAACTGTTATGTCCCCATACAAGTTAAAACATTAATGGATTCATTTAAATTTATGGATCTCTTTTGTATACTACACAACCATACAGATATATTCTTATCTTGTATGTAATTTATGATATTCAATACAATGAAGTAAGACACATAAATCAGCTTCCGCTATCATTATGACTAACAATTCAACTAAATAGTAGTAAATTATTTAGAAGCATTAAGAACAATATTAAATGCATCAATCAAGATAGAAAATCTTTAATTAAATTGAACAAAGGGTTGGAACATCAAAGTTAGGCTACATCATAACCTTAGAAAAATAAATTACTCCGTACTTAAATTAAAATTTACAAAAACTAGAAGATTAAACATAATAAACGATAAGAAAACTTAGTGGGTTGAAGCTTCACCGTAAAATTTCTTCCTCTACTTTGCTCCTCCTCTCTAAGCTCTTTCTCTCTTTCTCTAAACTACTTGTTATTTTGGTTTTTGATGAGATACTTGGAATGGTGATTCTAAGGCTTATTTATAGGCAAAGTTCACCTCCAATTACATCATCGCATGCATCATTTTTTCCTAATTTTTACTATTCTGCATCCTCGTTTACATCATGGTTCACCTACTTCATTCAAGTCAACTTTCATATTATATCATAGCTTATATCATGGTTCACCTACCCCATGCAAGTCAACTTTCATATTACATCATTGCTTACATCATAATTTTCACTACATCATTCTTTACATCAGTATGACATAATATTTATTTTTAGAATACTCGATCTTTAAACTGCGATAACTTCTTTATGCGATCTCTGATTCGAGTAATTCTTGAGGCGATGAACTGCTTCAAATGACATTTATTTTGTAGCGATGATCTTGTCTCGAATAATAGCATTTGTTGGGGTCCACATACGCTTTTTTACTAATTTTATTCTGAAAATAAAAAATACAAAAATATAAAATAATTTACTTAATAATAATAAAAATATCAAGAATTAAGTAAGAATTCAAGTTTAAAAAGATAAAATAACTTTATAAAAATAGAGTTATCACACCCCGAAACTTAACATTTTGTTTGTCCTTAAGCAGAACTAAAAATAACAATAAAAGCTAAAAACACAGAAAATAAAAACACAATCCATTTTCGTAGGTAAACACGATGATATTGAGCGTATGTCACAAGCCTTTAAACCTCTAGGTGTCCCTAGTAGGAGAAGTTGTGTCTCTTGAGGGTTTACCAGCAATGATACCCACAAACGTTAAAAGATTCCACCCATAATTCATCAACATCTCACTAAATACAAATTAACAGAAATCTCAAACATGTATGATCTTGTATCAAGACTAAGGATAAGTCACTAATGATCTAGAACACAATCATCAATAATCTCACACCACTCTCAAAGCAATTTCATTTCAAAATACCATATTCACACGTCATGGACTTATTTTATCTCGACTCTAATTTTCACAAGATATCTCTCATAACTCTCATGAATTCTAAAGCAAACTCTCATGCAATCACATGTGATAGAGGTTATGTAAAGGCATAACAAGCGTCATTTACATCACATATGAATATAGACGTTTAAAATGAACCGCACTTTTAAGTGAATAAATCTCATGATTGGAATCAAATACTAAGAACGTGGATAGAGCATGATGACATACTTCAACTCTCAAATTAGACTTCCTCTTGAAGATCAATAGGCTTTATTAAATAATGTATTTAGGTTATGATTAATTGATATGTAAGAAATTTTAAGGTACAGGTTCAATAAGAACTTAAGATCATACCAAAGTACTTTATTTATTCTCTTTAATTCATCACAAGTTCTCTTTTCTCTTTTTTTTTTTTTTTTTTTTTTTTGTATCACAATGCAATTTAGAAATATATCATATAAATGTTAACACTTCAATTCCCTTCTCCTCTTTTACTACATAACATGATCCTAAGTTTCATAAGGTATAGCTAAATTTAAATACTCAACATTGACTTTGACTTCTCTGCTTCTTTTTGTTCAACCATCACTTCTTATTCTATTTGGCTAGATCCTTCTATCTCATCTGTTCTTTTGACAGGCTCTTTCAGCATTTTACGCTTCGTAATGTGATAGCCTTCAGGTGCTCCTTAGGATTGGTCTCTGTGTTGTTAGGTAAGGTTCCTTAAGGTCTTGAAGTCAGCAAATTTGAGATTTGACCCATTTATACCTCCAGATTTCGAATGGAAGCAACTTGATTCAAGAGTGTGGTGTCTGTTCTCATCATAAATTGAGTAGTACTTATGGTGAGCTGAGCAAGTGTTTTTTCAAGTGACGGTTTGTTGGACTACTGCTGTTGAAGTGGTGGCGGATATGGTTATCTGGGTCGATCATTGTTTTTCCATGAAAAATTTGGATGATTCCTCCATCGTCGATTATATGTGTTGGAGTACGGGTTATTTTGTTGTTTGTTGTCCACAAAAAAGACTTGACTTATCTGGTCTTCATCACATTGCCCGTTGGAATTGTCCCCTCCACAAAAATCACAAGATGCCGACTGAGTATGAATGACATTAGCTGTTAAGTTTCTAAGTTACTTGGCTAATGTCTAGACCTGAGTGGAAAGTCTAGTTAAAATATCATTTTTTTGTATTCCGAAAACTTTTTTCGGAACTGCTATTTCTGATGGCCATTGATAGGCATTTGCAGCCATTTCTTCTAATAAATCTCAAGCGGCTTGATGATGTTTTTCCAAAAATGCTCCACTAGCTACGACATCTACCAATATTCTCGTGGAACTCCCCAAACCATTATAGAATGTATGTAGCTGCAGCTAATCAGCAACTCCATGATGTAGACACCTTCTTAGTAGATCTTTGAATCTTTCTCATGCTTCGTACAATGACTCTCCATCAAGTTATCTGAAAGTGGCTATCTCGGTTTGTAGTCTTGCAATATTGGTGGTGGAAAGAATTTATCCCAAAATTTTTGTGTCAAGGTATCCTATGTAGTAATACTCCCTGATGACAAAGAGTTGAGCCAGCTTTTGGTTTTGTCTTGAAGAGAGAACGAGAACAATCTCAATCGGATGGTGTCATCAGTAACACCATTGTGCTTAAAAGTATCGCAGATCTCCAAAAAGCTGTCAATATAGGCATTTGCATCATCGTTTGGAGCCCCACCGAACTGGTTGTTTTGCACCATCTGGATAATTGTTGGCTTGATTTCAAAATTGTTAGTTGTAATGGTTTGTCGCCTTATTGCCGAAGCATTACCCACTGTAGGTAGAGCAAAATTGCATAATGCTCCAGTATTTTAAGCATTTATTGGTACAATGTTTTGTACGTTGTTTGGTTCTTCAGCTATGTCTACAAGAGCAACGTTTGCAGCTTTCCTTGTTTCTTTTCGGTTCTTACGGCAAGTTCTTTCAATTTCTGGATCAAATGGTATCAAAATTTTGCCCCCGGATTTTCTCATACACCAAAAAAATCACAAATAATAAAACAAATAAAATAAATAAATAAATGACTAAATTAAATTTTGAGTTACGTAGTATTAGTATTAATTTAAACAAACAATCCCTGGCAACGACGCCAAAACTTGTTGTACAAAATCGTAAGTAGACGAGCTGAACAAGTAATATAATGATGAGAGAAGTATTATCCCATGAGGATTATTGTTAATTAATGCCCAAAATTAACATAACTCAACTTTTATTTGGCAAGCGAAATTAGAGTTGAAAACTACAACTAAATTTAAATGCAAATGTAAATAAATAAAAATTAATTCAATGAAAGAAAATTTTAAAGTTCTGATTTCACTATAACTAATCTGTTCCCCCCCCCCCCCGTTCTTTTTAACAAAAATTAATTATCCAGTTGTTAGTCGAGATTCCCTAAATTATTCACATAGTTCCTCCCGAGGTTTAAGAAAAATACCCTATAAAGCCTAACTGTTATGTCCTCATGCAAGCTAAAATATTAATGGATTTATTTAGATTTATGGATCTCTTTTATATACTACACAAACCATACAAGTATATTGTTATCATGTATGTAATTTATGACATTCAATACAATGAACTAAGACACATAAATCAGCTTTCGCTATCGTTATGATTAACAATTCAACTAAATAGTTGCCAATTATTTAGAAGTATTAAGAACAATTTTAAATGCATCAACCAAGATAAAAAATATTTAATTAAATTGAACAAAGGGTTAGAACATCAAAGTTAGGCTACATCATAACCTTAGAAAAATAAATTACTCCATACTTAAATTAAAATTTACAAAAACTAGAAGATTAAACATAACAAAAGATAAGAAAACTTAGTGAGTTGAAGTTTCACCGTAAAATTTCTTCCTCTACTTTGCTCCTCCTCTCCAAGCTCTCTCTCTCTTTCTCTAAACTACTTGTTATTTTGGTGTTTGATGAGATGCTTGGAATGGTGATTCTAAAGCCTATTTATAGGCAAAGTTCACCTTCAATTACATCATCGCATGCATCATCTTTTCCTAATTTTTCACCGTTCTGCATCATCGCTTACATCATGGTTCACCTATCTCATTCAAGTCAACTTTCATATTATATCATAGCTTACATCATAGGTCACCTATCCCATGCAAGTCAACCTTCATATTACATCATTGCTTACATCATAATTTTCATTACATCATTCCTTACATCATCATAACATAATATTTATTTTTAGAATACTCGATCTTTAAACTGTGATAACTTTTTTATGCGATCTCTGATTTGAGTAATTCTTGAGGCGATGAACTGCCTCGAATGACATTCATTTTGTAGCGATGATCTTGTCTCGAACAATAACACTTGATGGGATCCACATGCGCTTTTTCATCAATTTTATTCTGAAAATAAAAAATACAAAAATATAAAATAATTTACTTAATAATAATAAAAATATCAAGAACTAAATAAAAATTCAAATTTAAAAAGATAAAATAACTCTATAAAAATAAAGTTATCAAGTATTACAATTAATGGTGGTATAGTAGCTAGGCAATGGCTTCATTAGTTAGTGTGTTTGCCCCAGTGCAATTGGTGCACGATTCTACACTCAAATAATACATTTCCCACCATTTAATGTGTGAGTCTTCCGCCACCTTATGTGAGTATCCCTTCTCTACCCCCCTTCCATGGAACCTTTACGTGGAGTACTCCCTTCTATATGAGAGCTGCTCTTTAATCCACGCTTAAAGTCAAATCTTCTATAGTCCCAATTGATCCTTAAGCTTGTTTCAACCTTCAAAAAAATAATTATAATGGTGGCATATGATCAGATCAAGAATTTTATATACACTGTTTTGTCCTTCGTTAATTTGAATATATTAACAAGTTTGGCAACCCTCGAAGAGACAAATGGGTCATTTGCTTTTATCACTTTTTATTTAATGAGTCTAAATTACAAATATTAAGTGATTTTTGTTTGTTTTTTTAAGTGGTTAAACCACTTAAAATCACCCAAAAATCACTAAAAATAAAATGTTACAATTTTTTACTTTTCAATCAATGTTAAATCACTTAATGGTTTTTTAAATATATTATTCTAAATCTATCATTATTAAATTAACATATTTTCAAATTTGTTCTAATTTTCATTATATAGATTTCTTTTAATGTAATTAATAAAATATTGCAATGAATAAAATATATTACCTTACAATTTTAACTTTTGTTGCAATAGTAGTTTAACCTAAGAACATTTTATTTATTTTTATTTAAATATATAAATATAATTTAATTTACCATAATAATTTATTTACGTATATATAATTTTCAAAAAAAAAATACTTTATTATAATAATTAATCATATTTTAATTATAAATAAAAAAAAATATTAATATGTATATATAAAAGTGTTTTAGTATTTGTTAAATAATTTAATTTAATTTGTGCATTATATTAAATGAGGTTACACAATAACTAATAATAAAAGGATTCAAATATTAAATTACTAGTTTTCAAATAATTTTAATTTTAAAAAATAAATAAGATTACTATACATTCAGATATAAGAGGAAAAAACAAACAAACATGTCATTAAATTTCAGTTACTATTCAACTTTCAGCCTTCAATAATATTGTTCACCTCATAGCAGAGATAGAGAAAATATATGTATGACCATAGATTTTACGATCTCAACAACTACTAACTCACATATTTTCATTTCACAGATATTAATGCGGTTTTGCCTTTTTTATGTGAATCAAATTATTCTAATGCTAATATATGTTTACTTCCTTTGAATGATCACTGCTTATCAAATGACTGAATTTAGTCATCATTTCTATTTATAGTTCTCTCATCAAAGAATAAATTTTTGTGTAGTGAGTCAGGGTCTCTTCACGTATTAGCCGAGACATAAACATGTTTACATGCATGGTGAAAAGCAAAGTCATCCGCAGTGGTGAAACGAGAGACGACATTGCTAAAACATATTGTGGGGGCCAAATTAATGTTTAAAAGGGGTACAACATATTTGATTTTTTTTAAATATAATTTTATATGTAATTTTTTTTTTTTTTTCAAATTTTCTCGGGACCAGGATCTCTTTTGGCATTCAAAGAGCTCTGCGCCTATTCATTCGTATTCGAATTTCCAGGAAAAAGGACTTATGGTTATTAACAAAGTTATGCTCATAATAAAGAAGTGATTTTATTGAAATTATAATAATAGTTATGACAATTTAAATACAAGTATCCCCTAACATATATGCACTTTATGAGTAGTACTAGAAATTAAAAACCCAATTCTGAAAATAGTTATAATCAAAGATTGAGTCAAGTTTATTTGGTTTTCATCAATCTGTGACAGCAGAAGATTCTATTCAGAGACATCCATTTTCTTTTCCAAAACCAAAAAAAAAAAAATTATAATGTTCAGTCTAGTCTCATCCTTTTTACATATGTCAATACAATTGCAAGGAAGGTGATAAGCATAAAGACCAATTCTCACACAACAGGTCCCATGAAAACTCGCTCAAGCTTCATTCCACGTTTAAATTTCTCCGACATTTGTCTTAGAATCAAAGTCTTTCGGCCAACTTTTCTAATAGTAAATTTTACATATGTATAACTTTATAAGTAGTCAAACATTAATGGAAAATTGTTGTATTTATGAAGACTTTTTTATTATGTGATGTGAAATAAATTTTGATTCCATGCATGTGTGCCATCCTCAACTGACTCTATATAAATAACTCACATAGGTATGCAAGAATCTTTTTCTTTTTTCTTTTGTTTTTTTTTTTTTTCAATTAAAAAAGTCAATTATATGGTTGTTGAAATGATTAAGAAAAATTTATATTACAAAAACTGCATGTGCTGTAGTATGACTATGATTATATGTCCTACCATAGAGATTCTTGCATCTTTAAATGTTATTATGCTACTAGTTATCTAATTGAACACTCATATTAACTCCTTATCAAATATTATTATTTTCACCATAGTTAATGCGTTGTTGTATGCGATATCTTTTTGTCAACGTGAATGAAATTATTATTATTATGCTTATAGATGTTTATTTTCCTTGAATAATCATTGACTATCAAATAATTGAATTTAGTTGTAATATTTATACTTACAATCTTTCATCAAAGTGTAAACTCTTCAATAGTAAGTCAGGGTCTTCTAACATTAATCCTCGCGACTTAGACATAACAAAGTCATTGTTACTATTTATTCCAACAAAAGGACATATTATTTTCATAGGCTATATATCACCTAGAGTACATTTCACGAGTAATCTTTCCATTATCAAATACATATAACTAGTTATAATATGAGATTGAGTCAAGTTGATTTGGTCTTTCTCTAATTATAATGTTTTACACGTTTTCATCTGCAAGTTACGAAGGAAAATGACCCAATTCGAAAACATCTATTAATTTTTTCCATGAGAAACAAAAATTTCATAAACGTGTCGTCCGGTCCTCTTTACATATCAACGCACTTGCATGTAATGGTGACAAGCATTAACTCCAATTTTCTCACAAATTAATCCCATGAAAGTTTGGTAGACACTAATTTTTCTTCGTATAAATTTCTCTTACTGTATTTGAATAAGCCTTTGGCTCTTCTTTTCTAATGGTAAATATTACATCTATATAACTTTATGATTCGTTGGACTTTAACAGAAATTTTTTAATTTATTAATATTTTCTTCATTGTGAGATGTGCATTTTACTTTTAAAAAAGGTCATGGTAGAGTTTATGTGAGCCATCAAGTCTACATAAATAACACACATATGTATGAATGTATTGTTTTTGTATATAAAAAAATGAATTATAATGATTGTTAAAATGATTAAGATATAACATTTATATAACAAAAATTGGAGGTTCTGTAGTGGGACTCTGGTTGTATGTTCAAAGAGTTCTTGTATGTCTTGTAATGTACTTTGTTTTAACCACTTATCTAATTGAATATTCATTAATTATAAAACTCATGGCCACAAAATTTGCGAATCTGGTCAATATACTGTCTAGATTCATTCAACATCAAAGACAACTCCTGTCCAGCAAGTCTCTTAATAGTTAAAGAGATTTACTCAAAAAATGCCAGATAAAAACCTAAGATAATTTCAAAGAATTTTTCAAGTAGTTTATCCCAAAAAGAAGTCTTTTTATAAAATAGAACTCCATTTAATAAAAAGATAAATACTGGAAAAGCACTAGATTTTCTCACATGATAAATCTCAAAATAACTTGGGAAAAATACATAATGAGAAAAACACAAATAAAAAACAACTAGGATAATTCAGGAAAAATAATTCCCTATTTTTTCTGAATGTAAAACGTCCAGAATTGTTGTAAGAGAAATAATTTTCTGTTGCAACAATTTTCACAAATTGTTATAACAATGGGCAACCCTGAGAGAATGTTAAACCTAAGACTCAAATCATAAGTTTGCTCAATCTTAGCCATTGATGCCAATACATAAGCATTAACATTTTTTCATCATAATTGATGAACATGAGTCATTAAATTTTAGCAGAAAATCAATTCATTTTGACTCATCATAAAACTGGTGACAAATGACAATATTTTGTGCGTTGCGTTATTGAATGATTACTTTGAAATATGTTGGGTGATACATATATATGTATATATATATAAAGAGAGAGAGAGAGAGAGAGAGAGAGAGGTGTGTGTGCGCGTGTAAACTAATAAACAAAAATGATAGCAATAGAACTAAACAATAACACATAGATTTATATGGAAAAACCTCAAATCAAGGTAAAAAAACCATTACAAAATGAAGAACCCAAAAGAAATACAAAAGTAACACAAAAGACAGAGAATTGAAGCTGTATACAAAACTGTGCTGTAAAGATTAACTATATATAGCCATTAAATTGCCTTAAAATGATTTTCTAGCATAATGGGAAATTTTCACCAAAGAATTTCAGCAATTAATAGGCCTTGAAAGGTTTTCTCTTGAGCAGAATATTGTGCATTAATTTAGACCCTATTTTCTTCTTTTCAAAACCGATTTCTTCCAATTCTCTTCAAGATTTATTTCCAAAGCAATTCGATTCTTAACTTGCTTCCAAAGAATTGGCTAAATGATTTTAACTTGTTTCCTAAGAAAACCCACTTCTTATTTTCTTTCAAAAAAAAAGGATTTGAATTGATTTAGCCAGATTTCCTTCTTGGTCCTCAAATTCCTTAAGTGCTCCTCGAGGTTTTCGGGCCAAACCAAAATAGAATTTGGGTCACCAAACTCTACAATCTCCATCTTGACAAAAATTCCAATGCAAGAAAATAAATCTCCAATCTTCGACAACACTCTCCACCTCTTCCACAAAAGCCCTGAAGGCTTAACTCAACAGCAAACACCAACCAATTCCAAGCAATGCTCAAAACTGGCTATCGGAAGTAACTTAGTCATCATATCAGCAGGATTATCATGAGTGCTAACTTTGCTCACAACAGTATCACCACGAGCAATAATATCCCGTGCAAAATGATGTCTCACATCAATGTGTTTTGTCCTCTCATGAAACATCTAATCTTTAGTAAGAAAAATAGCACTCTGGCTATCACAATAAACCATGGTAATCTACAAGTCTTCTCTCAATTTACTAATTAGTCCCTTCAACCAAATAGCTTCCTTTAAGGCTTCAATAATGATCATATACTTAGCCTCAGTAGTGGACAACGCTATAATGGTCTGCAAGGTATCTTTCCAACTAATAGCACAACCGCCAATGATGAAGACATACCTTGTAAGTGATCTCCTCTTATTAAGATCTCTAGCAAAATCAAAATCCACATAAACAATAACTCCATCTCTAGTTCCCCCAAACAAATATCAGTAGAACTACACAAGTATATGAAAATCCACTAAACGCTTTTCAATGTTTTTAACCTGGATTAGCTATAAATCTATTGACTGTATATGATAAATCTAAATGAGTACACACCACAATGTACATCAGGGAACCCATTACACTGGAGTATGGAACTCATGACATATAATCAACCGTATCATCTAATTGAGGGTATGATGTAGTTGAAAGCCTGAAATGAGTAGCTAACGGAATACTAACAGGTTTTGCATTCTACATATTGAACTTGTGAAGGACTTTTTCAATGTATCCTTTTCTGACTTAGATACAATTTTCCTACCTTTCTATCTCTCAAAATCTCCATGCCCTTTCTAACTTAGATACAATTTTCCTACCTTGCTGTCTCTCAAAATCTCCATGCCAAGTATCTTATTTGCTACTACCAAATCTTTAATCTCAAACTCTTTAATAAGTTGTGCTTTAACTTTTGTTATCTCCTTATGATACAAAATTATATGAGATATGATTTTAGTATTATTTTCAGATATGATTGAATATAGATCATTGAGATTTTATTTTTATTACTAGTATTAAATTATTATTTTGGCTAGATAAAGACTAGAGACCACACACGTGTATAAGAGCTGTAAGTCTATGGATAAAGGTCTAATGGAAGCTTTAATTATGGTAATCAAACCAGAGAAGTCTGTGTTTTTATTTGAAAGAGATCTCATAAAAGTTTTACAGATTATAGTTGTAGAATATGTTTTATAAAGTTACAAAGAAATTATTTATACAAATATCAATATCAGCATTGAATTTAGTTTAATTGTTCAGATATAAACGTATACAAATCAATGAAAATTATTTATTATTAGTAGTAAAATGTTATGTTTTATCTAGAAATATATAGATATATATATATATATATATATATATATATTTGGAAAAGTTACATCCATTCACTGAATGTTACCATTCACTCTTTTATAAAACCTAATTTTCTAGGTATTCATCAAAGTTCATGTAAATTTTTGCATACTATGATAAGAGTCATATGATGATGAGCAATTGCATTTGTGTATACTATTTGAATTAACTAGATTTTTTATATGAGTTTCAAGAATAGTTTTATTTATGAAATATCTTTTCCAGATATTTTGTGAATATTTTATATATTCAGTACATGTGTCTAACACGAGGAACATAAAGATTTTCAATTTGTTTAGATTAAATTTATGAGGCAACCATAAGATTTACAAAGATTTTTCCTAAAAGGTTTTCAAAAAATCTAGATTCCAATTAGATATATCATAGTTTTCACGAGATTCTTCTAAACTCAATAGAGAGGTCGGGTACGGGTCCCATCAAAAACTATCATTGTAACGTTTGATCGATCATAAAGTTATATAGATGTAAAATTTATTATAGAAAAGAAGGCCAAAAGACTTTGACTTTACTATACAGTTTTCAGACAATTCTAAATTTAAAAAAAGTTGCTAGTGAGTTTTCATGGGACCATTTTGTGAGAATTGCATTTAATTTTTGTCCACATTACTTGTAATTGTATTAAGATGTAAGAAGAACTGGACCATTTATAAATCAAATGAAAGCAACTTAAGTTGATAGTTAAAGAAAGACCAAATTAACATGACTCGATATATTTGATTTTAATCAGCTAATGGTGCATTTACTTCACTTGGAGGAATCGGAATAGGAATCGGAATGATCTGAAATCGAAATGACTTGGAATCGGAATGAAGTATCGGAATCATATAAGTTGTTTACTTCAACTACAGGAATCGGAATCGGAATCAATATTGTTTCCATTAAACTATTTACTTTGCTTTGGAATCGGAATGAATAAATTATAAGTTACAAAAGTACCCTTAATTAAAATTATGGATTAATTATAATAATGTGTAGTTTTTTATTATAATATGCTCTTTTTTTTAATATCAAATAAAAAACTACATATTATAATAAAAAGACTTAATATTATTTTAATAGTTTACTAACTTTGTGTGTAGTTTTTATTATAATATGTAATTTTTTTTAATATTAAATAAAAAATTATATATTATTTTATTAGTCCATCATAATAATTAAGAAATTGGTGATGAAAAATTAATAGTGCGCAATTTTTTATTACAATATGTAGTTTTTTTTTTTTTTTAACATCAAATAAATAGATTTTTCTTTATTTTTTTAAAAATGGGTATAAGAGACATTTTATTTTGACAAAGGGAATGAGAATGGGATTCCCAAGTGAGTTGGGGGGAATGGGATTCCACAATCCCAAATTGATGTGGGGCCCACATTTTCATTCCCATTACGGAATGAATTTTAAGCAAGTAAACAACATCAATCAATCTCATTTCTCATTCCCTTTGTTTAATCCATGAAGTAAACACACCATAAGTGTTTCTAAAATTAGTCATTTTCTATTGAAGTGTTTGTTGGTCAAGTATTCCTAAATTGGTCTTTTTCTATGACTCGTGCAGTGCATGTTAGGAGATACATAAACTTAAGTTCTTATAGCAATTACTATAACGTTAATCAAATCAGTTCATTATGATAAGTATAATTTTGTGAATAATCATATGTCCTTTTCCTAGAATAAAAAAATATTGATGACTTTGCTTTTCAATAATGCATGAACATTTTTACATTTCGAGGAATGTGTGAAGAGCTTGACTCATTGTATAAGACTTTACACTACTTATACAATGAGTTTGGTGCTTAATTACAACTTAATAGGTGTAATTAAGTACTATGAAATTATAAATATGAAAAAAAAAAAAAAAACAGCAACAACCAAAAAAAAGTCCCCTAACTTAAGGATGGCACATATGAAACTTTCATTCTACCATGAGTTTTTATAATGTTAAAACTGTCGGCCCAGATATTTTAGAGAGGTTCGAACATGGTTTCCATCCTTCCTTTTTAAAAAACAAAAAGGCAAAAGAAGAAGGGGAAACATAGGTTCGAACTTGGGCACTACAGACCACAAGCAAACGGGCCTTACACCACACGCAAGCTATTTTGAGCTTTTGTATATTATCTGACAATTATTTATGTATTTACTTATAAACTAATTGTAGAAAAAATATTTGAAAATTTGTAAAATTTGGGAGCTTGGGACAGTCGCACCTCCCACACATGCTTAGAACCAGCCCTTACGCACATCACATAATTAAGGAAGTTTTTATAAGCAAGTAAATTTTCCTTATAATTAATATGTAAAATTTACTATTAGAAATGACTTTGATTTTAAGATACAATTTTCAACAAATTCAAACATGAAAAAAAGTGTTTAGAAAGTTTTCATGGGACCAATTTGTGAGAAAATTGTAGTTAATATATTCTTGTCACCATTAATTGTAATTGTATTATGACGTAAAGAGGACTGACTATATATGAAATTTTTGTTTCTTTTGGAAAAAGAAAATGATGTTTATTGATTGGGACATTAGGTACTTTATCGATGAAAACGCGTAGAACTTAATAGGTAAAGAAAGACCAAATTAACTTGACTCAATATTTGATTTCAACTAGCTAAGTGTTTCTAAATTGGGTCATTTTCTATTACTCGTGAAGTGTCCGTTGGTCAAGTGTTCCTGGATTGGGATTTTTTCTATTACTCATGAAGTGCACGTTGGGTGATACATATACTTAAGTTCTTGTAACAATTACTATAACTTCAATCAAATCAGTTCATTATGATATAGTTTTCAACAAATTCAAACATGGAAAAAAGTGTTTAGCAAGTTTTCATGGGACCAATTTGTGAGAAAATTGTAGTTAATTCTTATCACCATTACTTGTAATTGTATTTTGACGTAAAGAGGACTGGACTATATATGAAATTTTGTTTCTTTTGGAAAAAGAAAATGATGTTTATTAATTGGGTACTTTATTGATAAAAATGCGTAGAACTTAATAGGTAAAAAAAGACCAAATTAACTTGA
The DNA here is from genome assembly GCA_022984855.1 of Dimocarpus longan. NCBI lineage: Eukaryota > Viridiplantae > Streptophyta > Magnoliopsida > Sapindales > Sapindaceae > Dimocarpus > Dimocarpus longan. The sequence continues at coordinate 6,937,021 of CM041026.1, forward strand.
CTCAAACTAAGTAAGTGTTTCTAAACTAGGTTGTTTTCTATTACATGTGAAGTGTCTATTGGTTAACTGTTCCTGAATTGGGATTTTTTCTATTACCCGTAAAGTGCACGTTGGGTGATACATATACTTAAGTTCTTGTAACAATCACTATAACTTCAATCAAATCAATTCATTAAGATAAATATAATTTTGTGAATAATCATATGTTCTTTTCCTAGAATAAAGAATATTGATGACTTTGCTTTTCAATCATCCATGAACATTTTTAAGTTTCAAGGAGTGTTTGAAGACCTTGATTTGTACAAGACTTTACACTTCGATGAGAGAATTGTAAGTATGGAAATGATTACTAAATTCATACTAAATTCGATAATTTGATCTTCTATGATCATTCAAAGAAAGGAGACATATTTAAATATAAAAATATAATTTTATTCATGTAAAAGAAGACACACAACATTGCATTGATGCCGGTAGAAATGACAATATGTGAGTTAGTATTTGTTGAGATCCTAAGATCTGTTAGGGGTATATTTAATCTAAACTTTTATAGAGTTATTTTTATTAATTGATTTTTTTTTTTTTTTTTGTGAAATTGATGGATTTTTATTGGCCTTTTTATAGATATTACAAAATTATAAATAATTTTTATAGACTTTTATAGAATTCATTTTAAATGATTTTTATAGACACCATCAAATTTTCATTGACTTTTATAAAGTTTCAATTTAAACAATTTTCATATAATTCTCTTGATTTTTATAGACTTTAAAAAATCATAAAAGACTTTTATAGACTTTCATCTTAAAATAAAAAATGAAAAAACATTTATAGACTTTTAATTTGTTGATTTCTATAATATAACAGTACGCTTCATTAATTATACATTTCATATCAATAAATTTTTTTCTTAAAAAATAATAATTAAAAAAAAAAAACACCATTAATGTCTATGAAACTTGATAAATGTATTTTTATTTCTAAATTTGGGAAAAAAATCATAGAATAAAATGGTCCCATTAATTATATACTAGATTGTATATGCAATTTCACAAACAATAAAATAATAATAATAATAATAATGTAAGGAAAAAAAACAAGTTGTAAGAGATAATTACATGTAAAAACAATAAAAAATTAACAAAAATATATTACAGTATGCTAGTTACAAATTACAAAGATAAGACAATGTTTATAAGGAGGAAAATATATTTACCATATGAATATTACAAGTTTGGGGAGATTCAACCACATGCATTGAGAGGTTTGATTTTTCCTTCCATCCAAAAATCTACAAAAGTCTTTAAGAGTAGTGGCAGATAAATTGTGAAAATTTTTATACACAATTTGTCAACAAAAATCTTTAAAACTCATTGATATTTTAAATTTTATAAAAATTATTGACAAACTGAATATTTGTTAACTTTCATAAAATCTTTCAAAAGTCTTATTTGAATATTCCATGATTTTTATAAACTCTTTAAAAGTCATTATTTTATATTAAAAACTCATGATTTTTCTAAAGTTTTTTAAACTTTATATTGAATACACCATAAATTTTATAGAGTCTTTTAAAAACATAAATTATATATATTTAAATTTCTTAATAAAAGTTTTTAAAAGTCTAGATTAAATATACACATGCACCCATGCAAGCATTCTCGATCTCTACTTGGGTTACTCAGGGCCTGCCAAAACAATGTTTAGAAAATTCCTGTTTTAATCATATATAGATATAGTGAGAGCTGAACCAGTCAAATATGATGTTTTAAAGAAGAAATTACCTACTTAAATTACTGAAATAACTTATATATTTAATAAATACAAAAAATATTAAATTTTCTAGCATTGAAAAAGGTCTGAGTTTCGAAATAATTATGCAAACTAATGGTGCTAAAGAAATTCAATTTTTCACTTAATTTGTTATAGTAGATGTTTCCAAAATTGAAATTTTGAAATACTAAAGTAGCCTGGAATTGTTAATTTACCTTGAAAAAAATATTAGAGACAGACCCCACAATGAGTCTTTTACATGAGCAGTTGTTATTTTTTCCCTTCTTCAATTTTTCATTGATTTTACCCAAAAATGTTGTGCTGAATACCAAAATACCCGTTCATCATTTGAAGAGAGAAAAAAAAAAAAAAGAATCCAAGCTTCTCATTTGCACTTACCATCTCAATCTCAGATCACTTATCTCCAACAACTCACTTTTCGGTCACCATCTCACTCAAGGCAATGGAGTTCGATTTTTTTTTTAATTAAATTGTAAAATAATACATGAGTATTTTTCAATTTATTAAGAGATAATTTTGTCCAATAAGGATAAAAACATTAAAATTAGTGAAGGAATGCAAATTTAATAGTCCCAATTATATATTATTGGTGTCAATACTCCAAAATATTATGCCTACTAGTGACAGCTTTTGTACGCTTCGAAAAGTTTTTTTACCTTCAATTATTTCATTCATTTCCAACGAGTGTTCAATGTATACGAATTACACACACTTATGCCGACAGACGGAGAAAAGACAAGAAATTAAGGTGAGTTCGGGTTGACTTACTCTGCATAAATTTGAATACACAACATTGGATTATTATAAAAGTTAAGGTCCCTCAAACAAGGATATAGCCAAGATTTACTACCAGGATGGATTAAAATAAATTTTTTAAATAAATTTTAACGGTATGAAAACATTTTATAAATTAAAAAATAAAGATATACATAATTAAATAAGATATAATAAACTTTACCCTTAAAATTCATATTATAAATAAATATATTAACAAAAATAAAAATAAAAAATTGAACAAAATATTTAAATAATAAAATTTATCAAATTGAATTATAGTTAATATTATGATATTAATAATTTTTAAAAAAAAAATATAGATAATCTATATTTTGACAATCATAATTCATAATTATTATTACACTTCAATTAAAGAGTATGTTAGAAGAAACACTAAAGATATTAAATTTAAATAATATATTATGTCTATTTTAGTCTTTTTTTGCTTAATTAGGGTTTTAGAGAGTATTTAAACCTTTTGTTGTTTGCTTTTGGAGGGCAACATTATTATTCTTTTGGTTGCTATTATATTTTTCTGGTGGATTCCAGTGAATGTGTTCTTAAGGTTTACATTTGCAATCCTTTTTTATCCTTCCGTTTTACGTCAGATAATCTATATTTTGACAATCATAATTCATAATTATAATTACACTTCAATTAAAGAGTATGTTAGAAAAACACTAAAGATATTAAATTTAAATAATATATTATACAATTTATGATAAAAATGGTAAAATATAGAAAACTTAAATAAAATTTCAAATTCGATGTATGAAATAAAGTTATTATATATATAATATTTTAATAAAAATAAAAATATAAGTAAGACAGTACATTCAATGGGTTTGTAATAGATATATATTTTTTATATTACAAAAATTAATCAATAAAATTTATATATATGTTATAATAGGAGGAAGTAAAAGTACAAAATATATTCTTCAAAAAAAAAAAAAGTACAAAATACAAAATTATAAAAAATAAATAAATAAGGCGATCAATTATATTATGCTAGTGGAAATGACATAAGAAGTAAATTGTAAATTAAAGAAGAGAAAAATGAGGAGCAGAGAATGAGAGAGGCGAGAACCAATTAACCAAAGCAATATAAACATGTTTTCACTCAATGACTTGAGAAACAGAACACGTGTATATATACCATGTTAAGTCGGCTAAAAGAGTGGTTGGCTAAGCTATTATCATTACTTTTATTTATTTATTTTTTTTTTGGAAACAACGATCATAATTACTTGCCAATCCCTCCTCCGATAAAAATTGGTTATATTTGGACCAATCACAATTTAATTTGTTAATAAAATAATAATGAAAATCCAATCGTCTCATAACAATATATAAAATTTAAAATATATATAGCATAATTATTTTTTTTTTTTGTGGGGTGGGGGTTGTGTGGAGTCTACCCTAGCCCCCACAGCCCTACGTCCCTACCCTCACATATTTAATTTGAATCCTAAATTTTAGATAAATATCGTTCACCTTCAAAACATAAATATGTCTATCAAGTCATCTAGAAGACTAGAACTCGACTAATATCCTCACTTCCCCACCTCAATTAAGTAAGTCATGGCAATAATTCATGGAATAAAGACAAAGTAACAGGCATGGCATGTAACACTCCTACCCCGACTTCCCCGTCGATATGAGAATCGAGGCAAATAATATTACATGTTTCTTAAACAAAATACGTTTAAACCGTCTACAAAAATTTATTTTATTGTTTTTAATTCAAACTTTTTATTTTAATGAAAATCCGGCAAAGTTTCTCCTATATTTTTTTAAAAGCCTAAAATGTAAAACCTACAAGGAAAACAAATACATTTCTAAAATTTCATTCATTTTCTCTACTTCCATTTAGGACCTTCCATCCGTCTCCACTTGCACTTCACCACACAAACAATTATAATCACGACAAGTAATAAATGTCATATATTATCACTAAACTTTATTAATTAATAAACAACACTTAAAGATCTCAAATGTATTGTGTTCTGGGTAATTTAGCGATCAAGTCGATTAGGCCAGGGAAGATCTACAGTACAGGCCCAATGTCCCAAAGGCTCAGCAACCTGCTTTTTTTTCTGACCACTTTCCTGACAACAGATCTGTTCATTAAACTTACTCTCCATTTTGTTCACACCCCCACCCCCCCGCTGGTCGTCAATCTACTCACGAATGGTATTAATAGTCTGATCAGTGACCTGTTTGCTGTCCTGCATACGACTGCGATCAATACCAGTCCTTGATCCTGATCTCTATATCTGTTCGCCTGGGCTGATCGCTAGACTTGTTCACCAAATCTGTTCACTTAAGCTGTTCGTCGAAAGTTGTTCGACAGATCAATCCAGCTCAAGTTTATTTATTCAAAATTGTTCGCCAGGTTGATCGGCAACCTCTGAGCGTACTCGTATGTTTGCTCATTTGTGAAACTGCTCGCCTAATATTATGTCTTGTCGCGGGAGGATTGATTCATGATACGTCCCATTAATTCTCAAGGTGTCCGATCCGTCAGAGACTCATCTGTTCGCCAGCTCAACTGGATATTCTATTCGCTGGAAAGTCCATCTTGACCATGCCTCCTAAACCGCAAGTCAATAGAAGCCAAAGACACCATGCAAGATACAGCTCATAGCGTCCCATGCACGCCATCCCTGCTAGGGATTACAGCTAAGATTACGGTGGTTTCACCTAACCCGTACAGATTAGCCGCCTGAAATCATACTCGGGCAGAGCTCAGAAGTGATAGTTTTAGCCTCATTTAACGTAATTTCGACCACATTAAATGAAATCCCGGCTCATTAAATGTAGTTCATCATTGTAATTTCAGTTTACTGTATACTTTTGTCTTTTTTCAGTTTTTCTATAACACCTCCCCTTTCTCTATAAATAGGGGAGGATTTTCATTGTAAAGTATATACAATCTTTTAAGGGCTGATACTCTGTCAAAATAGTGAGAGAGTGAACAGTAAACGTAAGTATCCAATTGGGTCGAACTACTCTAAAATCTTCTTGTGTTCTTCTTTTTTCTTTTTCTTCTTCGTCCCTGACCTTTTCTCCTTTACTTCTTTACCTTACGTATTCAATATTCACAATCCGAAATTGCAGCTTGGGTCCAGAAACGAACCTCGTTGGCTAGGACCCAAATCCAACCATCAACACATTTCAAGCCACAAAATTAATTTACAATACCGAAATCTTTTATACAATTTATATATATTATTATTTATAAAACCTCATAAACACAAATAACTATCTAATGATGGAGAGATGTGACTCACAGGACGCGCGACAGTTGTCTTCTCGTTTGTGTGTATCTATAATGCCCAATTTTCAATCTACGCGTAGGAAATCCAATGCACTAAACATTTCTACTTAGTGAGTGTACACTACTTTACATTCACCATTTATTTAAAATACTGGATTATAAAACAAAATGTCCAAAATTCTCAACTTTCAAGAAAATTTCAAAATTAAATCAATTTTCTAATATATACACACACACAAAATTACATACAAGTTATTATTAATCATATCAATTCGATTTAAATAAAAAATAAAAATAAAAATAAAAGACCTTTTTTACAAATCCCTATGAAAGCACATTACCAATAATTACTTATATCAAGTATGTAAAATTTATTTCTTTTTCATTTATAACCATTCGATTTTCTTTTCACCATATTTTAATATTTCTCTGGACTCAGGTCGTAAATCAATAAACGTAAATCATTTCCTTTATTTATAACCATACAATTTTTACTAAATGTTTTTCATTTCTCAAAATTCAAAATCGGAAATCAAGATCTCACAAATTTTTAAACTTTTACAAATAAATTACAAAAGACTCAAATTACAACTTAATGCATACGTAAAACACAATAATTTTCATTTTCAATCATTTTAATACGGTTTTCTTTAACATTTTTTAGTGCCCTTCGTAAACTCTAACACGATACCATGGATCGAAATTCGAGTCTCCTAGCATCGATCACTCGATGGCTACCTGCCAGAATCAACGGTGTCCTCAACATCGACCATTCAATGGCTACTCGTCTTGTCGCATATTACAATCGCATATCATAATCGATTTCGACTTCAGGACCGGACACCCAGTGCCTCTCATAATCCATCTGTCGAAAATTGTATATCAATATAACGACGCAGTACTGTTAATATCACCCTATCAGCATGCCAACTACTAGTCTCCACCTACCAATATTTAGGTTTACTCAGACCCATAATATTTTGTTATTTATCAAAAATTTCATATTTTTCGACAACTTTTATTTTTATATAAAAGTTTCATTTAGAAAACAATAAACATAATTTCAATCACAATTTTTCCCATATATTCAAATTATCAATATAAACTTTACAAAACCCTATTTCACTTTCAATTTACTCATTAAATCTTTTCCAAAACGTTCGTGCCATTTTTTCGATATATGCTCAGTCAAGGTACTAAACGTATCCATTTCATTTCATTTCCTTTTCGTTTCCGTTCAAAATTCGTCAAAATCACACTTAAACACCCTTTAGTACAATTTATCAGAATAATTTCATGTATTTTAAAGTTAAACAAAATTTTGAATCGCGTGAATATTTAATAACATGTTTGTAAAAAATTTTTGAAATCTTTCAAAACACCAATCTTAGTCATTTCAAATTGCCATTTTAACCTTAGTTTAATATTAAAATTTAACAAAATCCATTCTTTTCTTTTCAATCGCAAATTTTGTCAAAAACCCCTTTTTCTTTTAAAATTTTGTTTCCAATTTAAATTTCATTCCAACATCATTCAAAATATTTCTAATTTACATAAAAATCAATATTCAAACAAAATTACTATATCAATTTAATCGAATTCATATTATTTTGAAAATTTGTAAATACTAAACTTTACTAATAAAATTCGAGTTTTAAAGGAAGTGTACACTAATATTTTTTGGCAAGATTATACGACTCCTACACACCTTTAACTTAAACTCCTAACTTCTCCTTATTCTTCTGTCGACCACCTTGCTCTCAACCCACATCTAGGGTTTTCAAGAAAGCGTTTATCATCGTCAAAATTAAATCCATCACTTTAAGACACTAATTCCTCAAATCATGATTAATTCCAATTTAATATATATATATACCCAATAATTTCACAAGTTAATCATATTTCCAACCAATAATCTCGCAATCGTTTCTTTTACTTTCTTTTGCACTAAAACATTCAAATACATCCTAAACATTATTAAAATACATCAAGAGGATGGGATACTCAATTTATACTCATTCTTGATCTTAACCCGATTTTATACCCAAACTTTTCATCTTAAATTTTCTTTCATTCTTTTAATTCCAACCACTCTAAATTCATCCCAAAACATCAGACAACTCATTCAAATATCCAAAATCACTTCAATACATATAAAAACACAAATTGTCCATATATTAATATAAATTCTCATTACTTTATTCGTTAAATTTTTCTTTCCATAATTAAACTCAAATTCATATAAAACTTCATATAAATACACCAATGCATCAAAAGAAATTTAATTACACCAAATACCCTATGTTACCCACATACTAATGTATCACATCCAATTAATTCCAATTTTATTTTTCCTTCCATAAAGTCAATTCCATATAATTCAAAACCACCTTAAACATCATCAAAACAATCTAAATTATCCTAATTCAATTTAACACATAAAAATTCCTATACTAACCAAATTCATTATCAAACTTTCCAATCAATTATTTTTCATTTTCTTCACACAAACCAACTTAAATTCACTTAGATTTTAATATAAATTCATTAACTATCAAAAACTACAAAATTACCAACAAAATACTCCCTTGGCTGAACACAACCCTTAACGCATCATCCATCATTTTTTATTTCCAACAACTTCAATTGCACTCAAAATGCTTCAAAATTCATTCAACACCCAAAAATCAATTCTAGCTAACATATTTTATTCCTCAAATCACCAAAAACCCATAAAATTTAACTTATCAAAACCCTTGAGCAATATGTGATTCACATCCCTTTACCACTTCCAAGCTCAAATTGATGATAATCTACTTCAAAATATACTAATAATCTCATCAATATACTAAGTTATCAAACACCCATAAAAACCCATAAAAATATCATCAAATAAACATCAAAATAATTTAATTTTCTTACCAAATTTTCTCCAACTCTTCTTGATTATTTAGGGATGGAAACTAGAGTAAGAGAGGGTGAAAATCCTTTGAATTCATGGCCTTCTCTCCCTCTCCTTCTTCCTATTTTCTTTTCTTCTCTCGGCCTTTTTCTTCCTTCCTCACGGCTTTCTCTCTTTTTCTTTCTTTTCTCACGTTTTCTGCTCTCTAGTGACCAACATACCCCTCTTCAAATTTCATTTCATGTTTTAGCTATATATATAAATCACCAATTGACCATTTTGCCTTTAAATGCCCTTAAAATCACCAAAATGTCTTCCATAAGATTTTGACACGTGTCCTCATGCTTATCGATAATGTCACGTGTCACTAATCCATTAGTTGCTTTTTCACATGCTTATCTCTTCTTTTTCTTTTTGATTTTTAATTTTTTCGGGACACTCAGTTTGGCTTTTCCAAGACTTTTTCGAAATCTTTTCAAAATTTTTCAGAGCCTATATTCGGACTTCCTACATACTCCGAGTAATTTTGGTGACTCTTAAAAGTCATTCCATGTCTCTTTTCGATTCTCTGCTTTTCGCTAAATTGCCACTAATAATTTTCGGATTGCTTCCATTCAATTTGAATCTACTTCGGAAGTATCGTTTGAGTTTCTAAAACACTTCTTGAGTATCCTCATACTCATTTTGACACTTATCCAAAATTTTAAATTTTTCAAAAATTTTTCCGAATTTTCGATCGAATCCGGGAACTGCTCCGTTTTATCTCAAACTGACTTGTTTCTTATTCATTTCAGTTTCTATTAATTCTAATATAATTTTCAGGACTTTCAATATACGAAACCTATTTTTCGAAAATTACTATTCACATAGATGGTTTTCGTCCAAAAAAATACTATTTACCTGGAATCACTATTCATCAAAAATTTCACTTTCAATGATTTTCAGGATCCGATTCTCAAAAATCATTATTCGTTCATTACTATTCATTCGAAAATCACTAGTTATTTCGAAATACTATTCATCCGAATATAAAGTAAATTTGGGGCATTACATGGCACCTAAAAACAAATTTAGCAAAAAAAAAATTATTGTTATTTATTTTTTTTTAAAAAAAAAAAAAGATTTTTGTTATTGCAACATAAATTTTCTAAGAATACAACATAAATTATTAATATTATGATTTTGCTTTAGCATCAACTGGGCATGGTCAATCAGACCATTTTTTTTTTAATATTTACTGGCACTAGATTAAAATACTGTTGGGATCAACTGAGATAGAACTTTGAAGTGTGACCCGGATCTTTACTTTCAAAAGTGGGAGAAGACGACCCATATAGTGTGGAAGAATTACCCACATACCAAATGGGAGATACGTTCGAACCAAGCACCTAAGGCTTGGTGAGAGGTGGACTTATACTACCAAGCCACCCTTACTTTCCCGCCAATGAAAAGAAGCAAACATAAGTACCATGTGCATCTCATTAAAAATTATTAATACATCTGCCTTCAAATTCTTATGTCAATCCATACAAGAAATATAATGTCTTCTGAAATCAAACAAGAAATATAATTGAACATTAAAGAAGCGAATATGAAGATGAAAACAAAGAAAAATAAAGAATTAAGCAAGAATCTCCGTCTAAATATTAGGATGAAAACCAAAATAAATCAAGCAAAACAAACCCAAAACAAAAAAATAAATGAATAAATACGTGTGAGATTTTTATGTTGTTCAAAAAATTCCCTAGCTTTATACACATAAAACCCTCACATAGATAGGGTATGTATAATAGCTCTTGGAAACTATAAAAACATGGGTAAAAATTATTTCGGTCCCAAAGTTTTGAGAAATAAGCAAATTTTTAATTATGTTTTGAAAAATGATTAAATCATCTCTAACGTTTTGAAAATGTGTTAAATTAGTCCCTCCAGTCAATTAACTGAGTCAAACATAATGAAAAACAAGAAATGACTCAATTTACCCTTAGACTTTGTTAAAATAGATAAAAATACCGTTATACCTCTATCCATAGTTAAATATTATAAATAATATTTAATTAGTTTTTCATGTGATTACAATAATATTACTGGATTTTTTTTAAATGCTAATATTACTGATTTTTTTCGATCACTTAAACACCCATAAAATTAACACAAAAAAATAAATAACTTAAAATAAATAAATTAAAACCAAACACCAAAAATCACTAATATATGTTGGAATTTAAATTAAAATTGAACCCTAAAATAAAATTTAAAAAAAAAAAAAAAAGAGCCATCTTCAACCAATAGAGCTCACTATCTCAAAATTCCCCAAAATTAACTTTAAAAACACAAAAAAAATAAAAATATGAAAACTCAAAAAAAGAAAAATGATAGACAACTCAAACTCAAACTCATGGTTCTTGCCTCAAGAATGCTTGGAATTGATTTTCAACTCTGTCTCCAATCAACACCACTACGAATTACTCTCTCTCATGTCCCCCAAAAATCAATTCCAGCCTTCATAAATGATCAATCAAGCAACAACCACCACAAAACCAATCAAGCAATAGTAAGTGAAAAAAAAAAAAAAAAACCTTCATCTAACCTAATTACATTGCAAACCCAGTCGCCAAACCACCCATATCACAAAAATCCAGCCTTCATTCGTATCTCTCTATCATACCTACAACAGCCACCTAAAATACTTTTTAAACCAACCCATGTCTCATCCAATTACTCGAGCCCGAAGAAGACGAATCCAAGCACCTTTTATTCTTCGAAAAAAAAAAAAAAAGACTCGGGTCTTCGAACTACTTACCTAGCTTCGTTGAAGACCAAACCCAACTTAGAAAACAAATCTAGTTGTAGTTGCAGAACACTGTTTTTTTCTTTTTCTTTATATATATAGAGACTTTTAAGGGCTATTTTTGACATTTTATTAAATTTTTTTTCTTTTGTTTTTTAAGCCTTTTTTTTTTTTAAGTTGCCACATTTTTATTTTAATTTCTTGTTTATTATTCCACCATCCATTGGTTGACACATATCTTTTTTATATAAATTTATTATCTATTAATTTAAATTATATAATGTCCAAAGAATGAATTGTACAACACCTCCTGAGATTTGTCTAAAATCAAGGGAAAACACATTTATCCTTTTATTACACTAAACTTCCATGGTCAACTTTAACGATTGACTAGGAATTTTGGTCAAACAACCATTTTGTCCATGAATAAAATAAAAGAATAATCAAAAATTAAAATTAATTAATTAAAAATTAAAAGTGTGTAAAATGAATGGTGGAGATTTTTTCTATTTTTTAAATATGAAAAATAAATTTAAAATATGAAAAATAAATTAAGAACTAAAAAAAAAAAAAAACAGACGGAGTCTTTTTCTTCCTCTTCTCTCTCTCTCTCTTTCTACTATTTCTTCACCCTTGTCTTTCTTCTCTCACCACTGACTCTAGCCATTTTCCTCATCGAATGCGCTGCCTTCACGGACAGTGTCCAAATGCCATCACAAACCGAACTCTTTGTCACTGCTCCCCCTTCTCCCTCCTTCGATCTATCTCTCTCCTCCCTTTTCTCCCTCTCTTCTCTCCTTTTGGTTGATCTCTCTTCTCCTCACTCCCTCAACTTTGTCGTCATAGACCGAACCAACATCTCCTCCATCCTAACAACTATAGGCAGTTCAACACTAGATCTTCTATTTAGTTCCATTTTTTAAATATAACTTTTGGTCCTAAAATATATTTGACCACTACCTTACTGACTTTTGAAGAATTAATTTGTTCTAGTCTAATTATTCTTTTATCTAGCTTTTCATTATTATTTTTAATACTACTTAATTTTTCTTCTAAGGCCTCTAATTTATTAAATATTTTCAATAATAATTTTATTATAGTATTATTTTGATCTTGATTAATACTATTACTTTATGTAATAAATTGCTTATTACTCAATCCTATAGGTATATGATGAGAATATTAGAAGAGGATCTAAGAAGGTGACCTCTAGGTCGACAAGAATGTGACTTGCATCGTTGGATGTAACCCACGATGCAAGTCACCATTCAACCTAGATGATTGTGACTTGCGTCACTAGATGCAAATAGCAATGCAAATCGCAACCATTCATCCAAGATGATTGTGACTTACGTCTCAAGATGCAACTCGTGAAGCAAGTCGCGATAGATGTGTTTGGTATGGTCTAAAGTAGAATTTTAGGTCTTTCAAGATATTATTCTATATTTAGATTTTTACTTTTTTTTTTCTAATTAGTTTGATATTATCTCCTTAGTTATTTGATATTATCTTTAGTAATTTGACATTATTTATTTAGAGTTTTATTCCAAAAGAAATCTAATTTCCTAAAAGAATTAGAAGCTAGTTAGCTATAAATAAAAGTTTAACTTAGGGTTTGTACTCATGACTGTCAGATTGAAAAATACTAATAAAATCTTGAAAGTTAGCAAGGCAAGACTCTTGACAGTTTGATTCAACTTTTCAAGTATTTTTGCTTAGAATTGTTTGGACTAAGGTTAGATCAGTTCTATGACTTAATTCTAAAAGATTAATCTACCAATTCTATAAGTTAGTTGGTTCGTTTCTAACCTAAAATGAGATGCAAGTCAAGACAACCAAGGCTTGTTGTTAGATCTATAGCTAGATCTTTAACAATTTGGTGCTTCTGTTAAGACTATTCTGATGATAATTTCATTAAGGTATGGAGTCTGTTGATAATTCTAATTTGGTGAGGAACGTTACAATGACCAACCAGGCAAGGTTTGAAGCGTTGAAGAAGAGTCACTTACGAATTTCTAAGACGATGGATGGGATGGAGCATCTACGTCTATTATACAGTTAACAATGACCATAAGGCAATCAATAGAGGAAATAAGGGAACCACCAGTGAAGATCTAGAGCACATTAAGAGAAGATTAGCCAAAGGCAGAGGAGAGAGGAGCATTAGATGAACTCATTAAGAAGAATTGCAATCCAAATGTCCTCAACATGAGACAAATGTGACGGCATATGAAATAAATGAAAGCAATCTACATGGAGCTTATGGAAGATATAGAAGAGAATGTCGAATTGATGCAACTTTCAAGGATAATATGATTTCAACATCATCAACCTCCCTTAATGAAGCTTATTCTGTCGACCTTGAAGATGAAATTCAGACAACTATCGATGCCATTACCCTAGTCTTGACATTTTTAGGAACTACGTAAGATTATCCTACTATCATTACGAATGTTAAAAGAGTGAATAATTCTAACAATTTGCCAGTTCATAATGTTATTGGTTTGCATATGAAGTTCTTATGCAAAACACAAAAGATACAAGGAAAGATGTGGTGATAAGTGAAAGATCTAATGACGCATTGGAAGAGAAGACTGTCAAGCAAGAGCAATTAGCTGATACTACTAAGCTGGATGCTAAAAATGTCTTTAAGGCACTATTGAAATTTGCAAATATTGGGTCTAAATGGACTTAGGATCAAGCAATGGGAGTAATCACTAAAGTTAGAAGATACAGTGCACTAAGAACACTTAGAGAGCGGAAGCAAACTTTATGAATTCTTAGTTCAATGGGTGAAAAAAAAAAAGGAAGCTAAAGAAATACAGTGTAAACTGAAAAAAGCACAAGCAAAAGCCAAGGACAAAGGGGAAAAAGACGCTTAGAAATGTAAACGTCTTGTGGATGAATTTTCTATTCTACCGCATTCAATCAAGGATATTTCTACTATTTAGGAAGATTATGATCTCATAGTGGAGAGATTTCTAGATTTTACCCTTGAGGAGATGGGTATTCTTGAAGAATAAGGGAATGATAAGAACATTAGGAGAATATCTAAAAAGGTAAACTCCAGATTGAGAAGAAAGTGACTTGCGTCACTGGATGTAACATGCGGTGCAAGTCGAAACCATTCAACTGATGATCGCGACTTGCATCACTAAATACAACCAACAGTGCAAATTGCAACCATTCATCTGAAACGATTGTGACTTATGTCGCAAGAGACAACCTAGGGAGCAAATTATGGCAGATGCATCTAGTGCAAACTAAAATAGAATTTTAGGCTTTTTAAGATGTTATCTTATATTTAGATTAGTATATTTTTTTCTTTTATTAGTTTGATATTATTTTCTTAGTTATATGATATTATCTTTAGTAATTTAACATTATTTCTTTTTAAAGTTTTATTCCAACAGGAATCCTATTTCTTGAAGGATTAAGGAGCTAATGGATACAAATAGGAGTTTAATTTAGGGTGTGTACTTATAACTATCAGATTGGAAAATATTAACAAAATCTTGCAAGTTTGTGAGGTAAGGCTCTTGGCAATTTGATTCAACTTTTCGAGGTATTTTTTGTTTGGAATTACTTGGACAAGAGTTAATTCAGTTCTGTGATCTAATTCTAAATGAGCAATCTACCCATTCTATGAGCTGATCGGTTTGTTTTAACATAGCGCATGAGGCGCAAGTAAGGTTGGCTAGGACTTATTGTTAGATCTATAGCTAGGTCTTCAACATTATATTATTAGGTATTTCTTGAGCTAATTCATCTAAGGTGTTTTGTAAAATATTGTTCACTCACTAACAATCTTTCTAACAGTATCTAATAGCTTTTGTAAGCTTTGATTTCTGGGTATTTTTAGTGGCTTCTACTTCTAAATGTCTACTAGTTCTTTAATTTCTAATTATACAGGTTTAGGAGTTTTAGCGTGTACTATATTTACTAGTTCTATTATTTCTTTTTTATATGGAGACTTTTAACTTGGTTACCAAAATCAGTTAAAAACTTCTTTTAAATAGTCTAAATTCTTCTTTAAGGTATTGACTTTACTATTTTCAAAGAAATACACTAGATCAATAATATTTTTATTAGTCTTGTCTATATTTCCTTTTAGGTTTAGCTCTAAGTTTATTATAAGATCTACTGTAAAGTTTTGTTGACTGTTACTTATAAGAGTAATATATTGATATTGGTTATTTAAATGATTTACACTACACTTTAAACCTATTTTGTAAGCAAGGTTCGAAAGTACGCTATACAGGACGGTATGGGCACCCGGCCATGAAACTGTACAGAGGCACCGGTAGAGTCGGTACGGGTGGTGTATTGACCAAAAATGACTTAAAAAAATAAAACAAAAATAGTACAAAATATCATAAATTTCTTAACAATAACATATCAAAAATTAATTGTCTAAAAGTAACAACACCAACAAAAAATAATACAAACGTCATTAAAACAAAAGTTGATGTATAAATTTGTATCAAACATAGGATCATTTGTGTCTTAATGGCCGGAAATTAGGATCGAATATGCCATCTCCCTTATCATCATCATTCAAAATTAGGATAGAATGTGTCTAATGGCCGGAAACAAAATTTGTTTGTTTTAGCTCCGACAAATTTATCACAAGGCCCCTGCAATTTATAAATGGGTTTACAAATAAAAGCACAATTGACTTTTTAGAAACAAAATCATCAAACTTCTGCCCGTGAGAGGTCGGACCAAAAAAATTGCAAGAGAGAAAGTAAACAGAAAGTGAAAGCACCATTCTAAGCTTGAGAAAGCATTGAGACGGTCAATTGACTGTGTTGAGTGAGTTTTTATTAGTAAACAAAAGGAAGATAATGAATGAGTTTAATATGAAGTCTACCATTGCAAATCTCGGGTATCAGACTAGTTGAGAAGAAGAGGGATGATTTGGATGAGCAGTTGCTGAAAGCAACGATTCTTCAGTGGGCTAAACCTGTTGCTTCTATGTATCGGACAGCATTTCATTTCTAAACCAAATATGTATTCAGCTAATTAATGACTACTAGTTATTGTTATAACAATCTGAAATAGTGCACCAATGTTTATTTTTAATAGAGTATACAATTACTGCCTCAGAAACAATATATATAAATTTCTCTTTGATCTTTTGCTATGCCTACCAACGTTTGTTCCCATGCCAAATGTTGTGATACATATTTTTTTCTTTATTATTACTCAATAGATTTTCTTGATTATTACTCATATAAACCCATTATTTTATTTAAGAAATAAGGCTCTAATACCAAATCTTTAAAGATATGGAAATTAAATGGAAAATAAAAAACAGAACAGAAAGCAATATATGAAACAAAAAATTTTGTTTTCTTAAAATATTTTAATAAGTTTTCTCTAATCTAACTTATTAAAGAATATAAGAACTTGTAAAATTCTAGCTTGGAAAGAAAAATTTTTCCGGTAAAATTTACGGTTTCCTTTGGTTTTGAATGACTATTCTAGAAAGGATTTTCTAGGAACTACATTTTCTAAAACCCCAGGTCACGGAAAATTTTGAAAATACCATTTCTCTAATAATTAGTTAGGAACTTTGAAAGTTTCAAATTTTTTGAAAAACAATGCTTTTCGTTTCTCGTTCCGTTTCTGTTTTCAGTTTACGGAAATTAAAGGGAAAATAAAAAGGGAACGTAAACGAAAAATTTTGTTTTCTTTGACAACACCCTTCCTTTGCAATTTAGCTTTTTTTTTTTTTTTTTTTTTTTTTTTGCAATAGCAATTTAGCTACGTTTTTGGTGCATCATATAAAAAAAAAAATTTGGGTACTCTGCCAATGGATAAGAGATATTTATTAGCTGTGCACATTTAATGCTTGAAATTGATTGTTAGCGACAAAATGAAAAATGAAGATAAAGCTTTACCACACATTATTAATGATGCTGAAAAACTCAACAAGAGCACAGATTGCACAATCATGGTTCAAGGAACAGAGCTGGGCTCACACTATGGAAATGAATATGAGGCTGCTTTTGAATCCCTCAGTGTCACATTCCCGATCAGATATGCAGAAGATGACCAATAAATATAATTTAAAAAACATACAAGGACACTGCAAGAAGATAAGAAGATTCTTATCTTGCAATTTGAAGACAGCAACACAGAAATTTAAAATAAGATACAGAGTGTACATGAATCTGTATTCTCCTCTATTCCTTGAATCGAATTCACACCCACAAACATCGGTAAGGGGCATAATTTTCTAACCAGAATTAAATTTTTTGGCGAACTGTTAGTCTAGACTAAGGATATAAAGCAGCTGATTGATCATAAACAGAAGGTATATGAATTATTGCAATCATAAAACTGCTATCTGAATAAATATACGAGCCAGACAAAATGTACACAATAGGTACTACATGTTCACATAACCTGTTGAGTAACAGTTTTTTTTTTAGAAGAAATGGCTAGCAATAGCTTCTAACCCTTCACAATAAAACTTCCGGCCAGGCCAAGACCGAGCAGCACCATACTCAGTAGTGGAGAGCAAACCACAACTGTCGTGATTTCGGCTTCTCGAAAAAAAAAAAAAAAAAAAAGTTGGCTGAACAGGGTATCAGATGTCTCACTTCAAAATCCACTAGGAGATACAAGATCCATGCCTGCAATGATATACAAACTGTGCAACAATATAATAATCTTCGTCAGGCATATTACTAAGTTTAGCAGGCAAGAAAGCATATAAACTAGCTCACAGGAATCACAGTTTCTGCTTTATGTTGAGCATAACTGAAATAACCAAATTTGAGCAAATGAGAAACACCCAAATCCCAAGCAAGAGCCATTATCACAAGTCTCACTAGCACCCATTCGCACAGCCAAAATCTCACATGCTTACAATAAAATATAGCAAACTTTCTAAGTACCCACATTGCCCAGGCAAAAAAAAATCTCACACAAGCTACTTACCATATAATGTAGCAAACTCACTTTTAGATGATATACACCATGACAGAGATTATGACGCAACAGAATATAGTCTACTCGGTCAAAATGAAGGGTGTCACAAGGATGTGTTTCTATTGTGAATTCCTACCTCTGGGTTAGGATCTTGAGCAAATTTTTACAAATCTAACGTGCTTCTGATGTAAAGACTGTAGATGAAATAGTTGCTGCAAGTTGATACCTGGGATCTATATTTCTATCACTCTAGCTCAGATGCCTCCTCTGAATCAGACAAGGGTAAGAGGGTACAAATCCCAAACATATGTCCATTGAGACAAACATAATACTCGATGCAATCCTCATAAGCACCCAACCTGCAGCTCGCACTCTGTGGTATCATTTTGGCTTGCAACATGCTCCACAATTTTGCCTTGCAATAAGGGCATACTTCTGTTGGATGAAGCTTGGCCCTCCTTTTAATCAGCATTTTTCGAACCCTCGACATTGCGAATGACTTGAAAACTCCACGGAAGAATCCCACATCCCCTTCCTCCCCCTGGTCGAGATGCTCACATGGATCAGACACATACAAAACATCTGTTCTGCATCGTGGCAAAAGAAAGCTCTTTCCTGATGTTCTTGAGAAGCGGGTTCGGTAAACAAAGTGGCCCGGGATCTGAATGCTATTGAAAAGACCACCCTTGCTACATCCCGAACAGTAAATAAGCAGCTTCCCAAGTGCTCTCCAATTCCCATCAACACTGTGACTTCCACTGGATTGCAAATCAAGCATCATCTTAGGTGCCCTTGTTTTGCAGAACTCCTTCCATAGTACTCGCTTGGCAAGATCATCAAACCATTTGCAGACACAAGACAGAGTGGCTATCTCTTTTGGGTTCCAGTTCAATTGCTGAAACACCAGGAAGATTACATCTTCACTTAGATGCCCTTTAGTGCATTGACAGCTTGTTGAGTGAATGCAACGGTACTGCTTGGTTAGAATCATTGGATCAATCCTCCACCTGCTAAGAACAGAAGAAACAAGTGAACATAAATCCTCGATGTTTATGCCAAAACAGGAACCATCTTAATGAACAAGTTAGCTCCATGCATTCACAATGGATGATGACTAAATTTCTTACAATAGACAACATGGCCCGTGTTGGCTGACCTCACTTTTGGACCTAATTCATTTCACCTCTCTTAAAGATGCCATAGTACACCCCCTATTCTCAAACAGGATTATACCACAGGAAGCTACCTTTAGAACGCAGAAAGCTTCACATTCACACTTTAGTTTCTCAATTAGACAGAACTAAACCATCAAATAAGAATGCCAATTCACAAAAGTCATAAACAATGATTTCTATGGACCATAATACCTTGAACTAAGCAAATGAAATCTCCATCTTCTAGCAGCTCAAAGAGAGAGACAGAGAGACGGTCACTTTGAATGACTTTAATGCTAACAGCATTGGGGGAAAAACATCAAAAGTTCTGTTAGAATATAAGAAAAAATTATCCCTTTTATATACACTCAGAAGTCTGCACCTGATGTAACACTAAGGCTGCTAATTAGAATTTTCAAATTCGGCCTACAAACAGTTATAAAAGGAGAAGAACAACAATGAAAAAACTAAATTGAGGAAAACTAGTGTTTTTGAGCATTCTTCCATTCAAGATCAGAAATGTAACTTCCAACTAATGATAATTTATTCATCTTGCTCAATAGATTGGTTGTTTTGGCTTTTCTTAGACCATTGATACTTGGGAATAACAAATCCTTACAATGAAAAGGCAGCACCAACTACTTTCAACTCTTTTTCTCGGTGGATTTATTGGAACAAAATGATAGAACTTCATACTATCATGCATGATAAAAGTTTCCGAGAGTTATCTGAACTCAAATCTCCATAGGAATCAACATCAGCTTAGTTAGGCGCACAAACGAAGCTGAGATAATTCATTAGGCACACTTCTAACTCTTACCTCATCAAGTCTCCAAGTATAAAAACAAGAAGAAAAAGATTCTCCAGTCTAAATCGTACTAATGGTGTATACTTTATGTTACACTTCAAAAGAATCTTTATTTCCAAGTTGTCATCCCGTTTTTTCAAAATTATACAATCCAGCAAACATTCACAAATGTGAATACAAAATTGCATACATCAAACTTTACCAACTAAGCTAACCTTTTACATGAAAAAGCAAAGGGCCCATGAATGCACACTTGAACCAAAGCCTAACAACTTAAATATATACGAGCCACCAATTGCAATTAAACTCGAAAACATAGACCACAAGAATGCCATGTAGTGAAGTAGATAATTTTAAAATCTTCAATGCGTGCAACAGCTAAAACCTCAGATCCATCCCCAAGACCAAAAACATCCAAATTTCAGGTTTTCTCAAAGAAACTCAAACAATCAAACAATCCAAAGGAAACCCACTTCGTTTCTCCACTTGCAACCACTAAATCACCACTAAAAACAAAATTTTACAACAATCAAAAAAATCAACCAAAGAAGCTAAAACTGAACTAGATCGCAATTAGGCATCGAATCAAAGCCCAAATTTCTCACCTCAGCTCATGAAACAGTCCCCACTTCAACAAAAAAATAGCCCCAGAAAACCCGTCTCTGCAGAGAACAAAACAAGGCCACCAGGTTAGGGTTTCTTGCATGCAAGCGAAAAGCAACAAAGAACTCCACAAAACAAGCATCAAAATCGCAACTTACAAGCACGAGAGAAGTGGGAAATTCGCATTTGACAAAGGATAGTTTCGTCCAAAGAAAAAAAGCGAAGCTCTCTAGAGCAAATGCAGAGAAATTGCAGTGAAAGCGAAGAGAAGACGAGAGAGAGAGAGAGAGAGAGAGAGAGAGCCTTTTTTTTTCTGTTTGGTACCACATTGAAGAAGAAAATGTTAAATATTTGCCGAAGGTGATAAGCTGGCAGGGCTGTCCTCTATTGTTCGTAACTGACAAATGGGTCTGGGTCGTTTGGCCAGGTGACACGTCAGTGATTACGTGGAGCTGCGAATGCAACATCTGGGGCCCGCATTCTTATTTGTCAGGGAGTTGATTGGCGGTCATTTTGGTGAAAGTGACGGTGGGAGATTTGAGAGTCGTCTTCAGTTTTTACTGCTGTTGATTGTTTAAATATTTTAGTGAACAGTGGATGGACAATACTGCCCATAAACGATTCTAAAGCCCTGAGATTTGTCCACGTGTCCGAGAAGATTTTTCTTGGGATTTTTGCATATTGGTTACAGTCTGATTTTGCGTCAGTGGCAAATCCTGATTGGCTGCCTTTTGTTGCACGCTTGTTATTTTAATTTTGAGCTAAAATAGTGGTATGCTATGAAATAGAAAAACAAAAAAATCTAAACCTAGTAACAAAGTTTCATGGACTGTTCCGATCAAAGTCATTGTAAACACGGTAATTATGATTAGGGTTTAACTAATTTATTAGTTGGGTATTTTTACTTTTCAATAACAATTCTTGAATTATTTTTAACTGACTATTTAAGAATATCTAAAAGTTATTATTGATAGGTAACCATACCCTATCAGTAAAGTAATATAATTTTTATAATTAATGTTATGGTTATGAATGATCTAAATAGGGACATTCATTCTTAGTGTAGTAATCACCTTCTCTTCTACATGAAGGATTGTAAATTTATGTCTCATTAAACATATTTATAATCCATGTTAATGGATTTCCTTTTAGAATTATAAGAGCTAATATTTCTTGATCGTGGGAGTTGACGGTCACACATATACTTTGATCTTAACAATTTTGACCGATTTTTGATAACCTTTTATCTAATCATTGTTAATTTCTTTTTCAAAATAATAAATGTTCTAAATCAATTTTATTGTATAGCCTTTCATAGGGATAATGTACCATGAGAAATCTAGAACAACTATGATTAATAAGTTATGTCCAAAATACCTAATGCATGAGCATGATATATAGGATATTTCTTCGAGGGTTAGGTTTGACATACAAACTACAAAATTGTAACTTTCAATAATGAAAATGCTAACTTTGCAACTTGTGTCCACCTACACGTTTGTAATTGGTTGTGCTGAAGTTTTTAAGACTTATCGTGGGTTTTTCAATGGTGTTTTTGTTATTCTTTTAAGAATAAGTTATGCTTTTGAAGTAGAATTGACAGTTATTATTCATGTCAGTAAGTATGTTTGAACTTATCACTGGATGAAACTTTGGTTGGAAGGTGATTCAGCTTATATGGTTTTGCTTCATCTTGCTCATTCCTCTGAGGTTCCTTGGTGTTGGCAACCAGCTTGGGATAGGTGTCTTTATTATTTGCAAAATATGGATTTTAGGGTGACTCATATATATCATGAAAGAAATTCGACTGCGGATACTCTAGCCTTTTGCTCTCCTTCTTTTGTTTGCTCTATTTGGTAGTGGAAGACTCTTATTTTCTGTTAACGTCGGGAAATGGTTTCCTTAGTCAACGAGGTTGTGTTAGGGCCCAAACTCACAGTTTCGTACGGTCGATGGGATGCATGCAAGGTAATGGGAATAAAATGGAGGAGTTAGAGGCGAGGAAGAAAAAATACAGAAGATTTTTAGAGTGGTTCGGCCCAAAAAGCTGCCTACGTCCACTGTTCACTCTCTCACTATTTGGGCAGAGTAACGACACTCAAAAGTTCCCTTCCTTTTTACAGTGAAAACCGTCCCCTTTTATAGAGGAAGGGGACATGCTACAGTAAACAGAATAAGACAAAGGTAAATAGTTAACTACAGTTACACTGACAAACAGCATTTAATGCGCCGAAAATCCAATTAAAACGACTGACAGTGCATTAAATGCGGCCGAAAACACATTAAATGCGGTCGAATCCGTCGCATCCGAGGTCTGTTCCACAGAGGATCTTTGCTGACCGGGTCGGATACGCAATGATGGGTTGTCGAGGTTGAGATTCTGACTTCTGGTAGAAGTAGCGTGCATGGCAAGCTTTGGAACTGTACTCTGCATGGCGCTGTTGATTCCTGCTAACCGGAACTTTCAAACTCGAGAGGGAGACGGATTTCTCCAGCAGGCTGGAAAGTTGATGGGATGGATTCTGGACCGGCACGCCCGCAGCCGGTTACGACATTAAAGTGGATAACATCATGAGTGAAGGAGTCGGAATGTGTTCACGCTCAGAAAACAGCGGCCAGATCAGACAGACAACTGTGGGCGAGGATGGCTTGTTGGATACCTCTGATGGACAGCTCCTCTTCGACGGATACCTTAATTAGACTGGAAATAATCGATCAGACAGGCTATCGATCGTGGCGGGAATATGGCGATCTGATATAACTGTCACGGATGGCGGATCTTCTTGCGGATAAACCTGAAGGATGGAAGTCAGCGATCAGCGACAAGGACCGACGGTTCACTTTTAGCAAGTAGAATTCTGGGGGATCATGGCAACTGAGCGATATGGAACATAACGGTCATAAAGGATCTCGCGGAATAGGTGGTATGGGCTGAGATCAAGCGATCAGACTGAGCGACTACGGGCTTACTAAGCGATAACGGGCTTCGGCCTCAGCAAGCGCCCACTAATGGGCTCCACTTCCAGGAGAATGGGCCAAGATGAGGACAGATATTTGGACGTCTGGGCCTCTGGGCTTGCACTGTAGGTCCAATTGGGCCGGACTATTATGATCGCAATAATTCCACCATAACATTTTCTGGGTTATTTTCTTTATGATGATTTATTTGGCAAGCATCGATATTAGTTTCATTAATTTAAAATATGAGGGGTGAACACTCTTTTTCCCTTGCAAGATTTTTTCCATTGAGTTTTTTTGAGATGGTTACTAGTAAGGCCATCTATAGTTTGATTTGTATTGATCTGATTTCAACTGAATTATTTGTTGTTTTTCCTTGCCCATGGTCTGATTTCATTTCTTTAAAGATTTATCTTTATTTCTTTTTGGCTTTATATCTAGCTTTTTCTTTTATTTTTCTTTTCTCCTCTTAATAAAATATTGGCTTTAACCAACAACCATATATATATATATATATATATATGTATATATAAGTGCACTAAGATAATAAGATCATATATCTAATGGCATTATCTTATAGCATGTTATCATTTGGTGTGCTCTAATGGTAAAGCTATTTAAACAAAGCAAAACTTTATCTTAATTCTATAGAAAAGGTTTAAATATGTCAAGACTTCTATTTACTTTCAAAAATTTGATGGAGCATATAGTAAAATCAGTTGAAAATCAAATTTTGTACATGTTAGTCAATATCAACCTCAAGTTTTAAAATATTATAGTTGAGTCTTTTCTTATTAGCTTAAACTTCTGAGTCTAATTGAAACTAACATAATATTAAAATTTGGAGATTCTTAGTTTAAACTCTCTTTCTCCTTTTTATCTCGAATTCTTACACATGTTATAACAATAAGAGGCGTTTAGCATATGCCCGATATCTGTCATCACATCTGTCGTCTGTCCATATTACATGTATAATACATAACACCTCAAATCTTAAATATTATAGTTGGATCATTTTCTATTAGTTTAAACTTTTTGGTCTGATAATAACTAATAATTAAATTTTCTTTATAATAAAATTTGATTCCCTTATAATATTCAAATCTTGTTAGTACATGTGCTTTCAACCATTCTATGTAATTGCTTTTGAAAGTATACAACAAAAGTACCCATATGTTGTGCCAAAAATAGTACCGAGGTTTTTAGTCCAATGGGACAATAAGAGATTAAAGAAAAAAAAAAAAAAAAAGGCCTAAAAGCCCAAAAGGGATGAACACATCACGAAGCCTGTAAGATAGTGCCACATCAGCATGTGTCACGTCAGTAGGAAGTACACAAGATCTATCACTCTAACTAGCAAGCGGCAAAAGCAGCTCAAATCAATTAGCTCACATATACAGCAGCTCAAGTTAATCCTAAATGATAGTTCCAAATATAATAGCTTACAGTTTTTCTTATCACGACATATTTTAGAAAAGGAAAAAATTATATATCAGATAGAGATTCACTTCAAACAGGAAACATCTAAACATGCAGTTTAATTTGAATATATTGTACTTAATGTAGTTTGATGTAAAATATGAAAAAAAAAAAAAAAAAAAAAAAAAAAAACTTAGTATTTCTTATATTTTAGTGACCTAATTGTAAATAAACAAGAAACGCTAACACTATATAAAGAGTTTTCTATACAAATAAACAGCCGATTCTCTTTCAACCCTTTAGAGCGCTATTACAGTTATAATTCTTCTATCAAGTAATAATATAACTGTGGACATAAGCTTCATCAAAACACAGTCGAATCACATTAAAAAGAAATTTGCCTCGTTTATTTACTATTCTTGCAACTATCGTTTGTTATTACATCATTATTGCACTCATTCAATTGTCAATCGGATTCAAAACATACCAATTAAGTGTTGACAAATTTTTGACTTCAACATTTTGACGCTAGAAAGAGGGCTTGAACCTTTGATTCTATTCAGTTTCATTATTTGTTCATCAATTAACATTTAATAACTAGAAGTTCTTGTTCACATAGAGGTGCCTCACAGAGGAATGCACGAATTGGCAGTTTTCAAAATATAGAGGAAGGGGCAAATTCAATGGAACAAACACCACGCGCTGGAAGCCAACAAGAAGCGGGATATGGCCATATCCAGTTAAACCTGGATCTCACAAAAAACCAACAAGATGGAGTCGTGCAGAATTTGCTCTCTGTTAATTTAGCTACTGGGCAAACGAACACTCCTAACCTCACGGTTGTGATACAACAACAAGATGCGGTGGAAAATGTCGTACAAGCGTTAACTAGAACTATCCAAGAGTCGATCCAACGACCAAGAGCACCACTGCCATCAGATAATGTGCAGCAAGGGAACCATCCATAGAACGTGGATCCTTCTCACTATGGGTATCAATAAGAGAGCTGGCATCCATCCCAGCAAGCAGGTTGTGGCATGGAGCATAACCACGGTACACTGTTGAGACCTGTAAGAGCAATATGTCTAAATCGCAACTCTACAAGAGCAGCGACTAGAAGTATTATCGGAGTGTAAGAGAAGGGTCGCAAGCCACTAAAGGCAGTCAACCAAACTCGCAAGTGCTTCTAAGCATGGTTTAAAAACTTGACCGAGTTCTCAGAGAGAAATTACCGCTCGATTGGTTGCCAATTCGAGAACCCTCTGATTGGGGAGTTCAACTCGAGTTCAAAATTTTTTGCCAAAACGACTCTGTTTTGGCATCACATACAAAACAAAATAGAGTAGCCCTATATATGGTGAGGATAATTTCACCATAACCCTAACTTTTAAAGAAATTTTAGTTTATGCTTTTAGATTCAAAAATTATAATTTTCTCCCCTAAACAGTACTTTTCAAGTACTTATCGATTACTCGTCGAATTACCAATTACTAGCTGCTCGCTAGGTCACCGTTCGACTAGCGAGTAGTGAGTTTTAGAACACTACTTCCAAGAAGGGTAGTCAACTAGAACTGTCTGATAATGTCATTGTTAATTTCTTTTTCAAAATAATAAATGATCTAAATCAATTTTTTTTTTCTATAGTCTTTCAAATGAATAACGCAAAAAGGGAAAGCTGGAATAACTATTTATAAGTATGTCCAAAATTTTGTTAAATTTGAACCTTCGTACCTAAAATTAATGATTTTGAAAGTAACATGGAAATATATATATATATATATATATATATATATATTACCCATAGAAATGATTCCACGTACAAAATTACAAAAATGTAGGTGGACGCAAGTTGCAAGGTTAGCATTTCATTATTGAAAGTTACAACTTTGTAGTTTGTATGTCAAACTTACCCCCAAAGAAATATATCATGCACAAAATTACAAATATGTAGGTCGACACAAGTTGCAAGATTAGCATTTTCATTATTGAAAGCGACAATTTTGTAGTTTGTATATAACCTACCCAGAAAGAAATATATCATGCATTAGGAATATTGCATTATGCAGTTAATATATATATATATTTCCTATGTTATTTTCGAAGTCCTTAATTTTAGGTAAAAATGTTCGAATTTAACAAAATTCAAAAGATAGTGCTCAAGTTTTCATTTTTTCATTCCAATTTAGGGGCTAAAGTTTGTTCTCTTTCTTAATAAATCTATTAAATTCAAAAATTTTAAACATAACAATAATTGTTTTTGCTGAATGTCAAAAAAGTGTTCGATGATATGTTCTGAAGAAAGTTTTTGTTATATGAAGCACAACAAAAGCAGCTTGCAAAACAAATTTCAAATTAAAATTGATTTTTTTTTTTAATCTAACTAAGAACCACATATTACTTAAATTATAGTACTACACTTTTTTAAAACCAAAATAAAAAATTTATTTCAAAAAAAAAAAAAAAAAGTTGACAGCTTTTCCTTTTTATAAATTTGATTTTTGTTCTATAACAAAACAATAATAAAAGTTAGAACAAAAGTATATATGCATTTAAAATTCATTTTGTCAATTTTTATTCATTTATTGATTATAAATGAAAATTAAAATCCTTTGTTAT
This sequence comes from Dimocarpus longan, assembly GCA_022984855.1. Lineage (NCBI taxonomy): Eukaryota > Viridiplantae > Streptophyta > Magnoliopsida > Sapindales > Sapindaceae > Dimocarpus > Dimocarpus longan. Next base: position 6,965,068 of record CM041026.1, read on the forward strand.
GATACTAATTTTGATTTTATATACATTATTAGTGTTTTTAATAAGTGAAAATCTTAAAAAACCTTGTGTCTTTTGACTAATGTCATTTTCCTACATTAATTTTATTTTTATCTAAAATCTTTCATCCATTTCAAAGTTAACGAAAAAATTAGACAACCGAGTAAAAAGCATTTTTAAGCTTAAGACTTTTATTGAAAAATGTGAAGAATCCTAAAAGCCCTTGACTTTTGACAATATATACATGTAATTTAGTTTTTATTCGAAATACTATCTAATGTTAAAATAAACACCCAAAATACCTTCAAAAATATATAAAAAGACGATAGTACTTCTGATAATCACATATTTCGTTAGGTTAATATGGTTGACCATTTAACTTCAAGGGTAAAAGTAATAATGCAATGAAAAAATTAATTAAGTTTTTTTTTTTTGGTTATTTAAATGGTCCAATTCTAATCTCCACCATGGAGACCTAGAACCGGTGGTAGACCACTGCCACATTTTTTTTTCTTAATTGATTTTTTTTTTATTTTTTTCGTTATTGAGTGTTGTTGATTTTTTTTTTTTTTTTTTTAAATATGTTGTTTGTTGGTGATTGTGGGAGATTGATGATTTTGGGCTTGATAATTGATAGTTGTGGGAGATTGATAATGAAAAATCTAGATTGATGTTAAAAGAATGAAGATTGATGATAATGATGGAGTCCATGGCAATCTTCACTTTAATTTTTTAATTTTTTAATTTTTTAATTTTATTACTATTTTTTTAATTGTTGTGTGTTAATCTCTACCATCCATCTCATAGATGAATAGTGGAGACCAATTTTTATTAATATATAATTTTTTATTTTAAAATATTATTTATTTTTTCCTATTTTTATCAATTTTTTATTTTTTATTTTTTAATCTAGTGTATTGATTGTTACCGTCCATCTCATAGATAGACGATGGAAATAAATTTTTATTAGTTTTTAAATTTTTTATTTTAGAATTGTTTTATTTTAAATTAAAAGTGTGAAAGTTAAAAATTTCTTTTACTCATTTGTTTAACTTTTCAATTAATTTTGTAACAGATGAAAGATTTTGAATAAAAATGAAACTAATGTAACAAAAACAATATATTGTCAAAAGTCAAAAGTTTTTTTAGGATTTTTCCTTTTAATTAATTTTTTCATTGCATTGCTGCTTTTATCCCTGAAGTTAAATTGTCAATTATGTCAACCTAACAAAATTTGTGACCGTTAGGAGTATTATCGCCCTTCCATATGCCTCTAGAGGATATTTTGGATGTTTATTTTAATGTCAAACAATATTTCAAGTAAAAGCAAAACCACATTGTGAAAAAAGATATATTATTAAAAGTCAAATTTTTTTTTTTTTAGGATTTTCCCTTATAAGAAATTGGTATATATGTGAAAGAAAAAAAATGTTTAGTTTGTTGATTATATAGTTATGTCCTTTTAAGTAATTGTCTATGTGGGTTTTTTTTTTTTATTAATAAAATATTTTGTTAAAACATAGTTGTGTTAAGAAGTTTTTTGGGTGGGTTTCCTCCTAATGATTCTCAATTAGTAAATGTTTGTTGCTCACCACCCTTTAATAAGAATAATTAAAAATTTCTTTTGATCCAAAAAAAATTTAAGTGTTTTAATTCCACATTTCTTCTAAAATACAAAATGTTGGTAGTTTTATCTGAATTTAATTTCTCTATACCACTATAAAACAACAACAACAACAATAATAATAATAACGCCATAATATAAGAGTTTAACTATCTTATCTAAGTATTAATTTTATCTTTTAATTGGAGTCTTTGGATTTACCCCGTAATTGGAGCTCTTGAAAAATAAAAAAACTCAAATTAATGGGTAAAGTTAGTGGTCAAGTAAAGTCACTCAACCCTAATAATAATAATAATAATAATAATGTAAAGGATTCCAAGTTTGCTAAGGCAACTTTTCAAAATTGGCTGCGGATGGGCGTGGCCTATCCCAAACTAATGTTGCATCCAAAACTATTTTGCATTAGGATGGTTCGGCTCAAGCAAATCTAAAAGCCCAAGAAAACAAACCGGATGCGGTATTGAACTTATGTCCAATAAAATTAATTTTTAATTAAAAATAAATTTCTCATTGTATATAATGATTTAAACTGGAAAAAAAAAATACTAATTTTATTTTCTTTAATTTGTAAAATCCACTTCCTAACATTTATCAAAATTCAAAAATGTCCTAGATTATGTTATATCATCAAAAACCTCCAACATAAACTACAATTCAGATGATTCTATTTTATTTTTTTTTTCAAAATAAATTTAGATAATGGTTAAACAATTTATTGGTGTAAATATTCACGCTTCAGTTTTCTTCAAACATCAAATTATTTTATCTTTCAATGAATTATCACAAGGTAATTATTCATCTAACATATATATATATATATATTACTTATGACAAAATTTTAAAAAATAATAAAAAAAACCTTGATTGGCGTCAACTCTAGTTTTTTAATTTTATTTGAAGAGCATAAAATTAAAAATTGAATAAATGCTTACAATCAAGGGTTTTTTTAATTTTGTCATATATATATTTATTTATTTATTTATTTATATAACAATGAGATTCAGTCACTGTTATTTTATATGGAGAAGTAAAATGAAATGAAAGAATTTAAAATTAATTTAAAACATCCCCTACTTGAAGTGCAAGCATTTATTTTTTATTTGCATGCTCTTCAAATAAAGTTAAAAAAATTAGAGTTGGTGCAAATCAAGTTTTTTTTTTTTTTTTTTTTTTAAAGTTTTGTAATTTTGTAATTTTATGATTATATATATATGATCATATATAATGTACTTGGATATGGATACATTTAGCACTTATTACATTTTAAAATTACTTATTATATTTATTATATCAATTATATATTTATTATCAAATTTCAATAAGTCAAATATAATATAATATAATCTGACTTATTTAGTTATAGTCAGATATAATAAATATAATTAATAATTTTATAATATAATCACATATTTGTAGTTATCAAATGCATTCATATTTAAGAACATTATAGAATGTGCATATATATATATATATATATAAGTAAGATCGAGTAACACAAATTTAGATATAATTTGTTGATCATTGGATGATAAAAATTTAAATGGTTTAAATCTACTTACACTTTTATATGCAATTTAATGTTACACTCTGTCTCTCTCCTCTCTCTTCGTAATTACATAATCTCTCATATATCCAAATTCCAATTAATATGAAAACACACCCATTAAAAACAATTAATGTTGACATTTTTATTTTTTTTCTCTCATGTACTTAATCAATTACATAAAAAAAAAATTACAAAATCAAATTTTATTATTATTATTTTTCTCCCATGTACTTAATTGTTTCATTATAACTATATGTTAACGTAGATAAAATTTAAACCAAAATTGGATCATACTATATGTTAACAAATTTGGAACGTATTGTTATCTAAATTTTATTTAAACTTTAGAGAATTACAACAACATTAATAATGGTAGGTTTTAAAACCAGTCACAAAAATAATAAAAATAATACTATAAGGCTTTGATTGAAACACTCAAAATAAAATAAATGGATAACAGTTTTAATCTATAGGAATACTAAAACAAATAAACAAATTTTATTTAATATCAATAGAGAAGTAAAACATATCAAAAGACATGGATTGGCTCCCAACTTTGCAAAGCAAAAAGAAGAGACAAAGAAGAGTAATAGAGGAATTTTGGGAAATAGTGAAATAAATTGGTGCGTTTTTAATTTTGTGAGTTTTTAATATTGAACAAACAAATTAAATAAAAATGTTTACATTAATTGCTTTTAATTGATGGGTTTTTAATTAATTAGAGAGAGGAAATGATGTAATTATGGAAGAAAGAGAAGACAGGGATGAAGTGTAGAATTAAATTGTACACAATTATGCGAGTGGGTCTACATCATTGAAATCTTCATCATCCCATGATTAACAAGCTGTATCTAAATTTGTGTCAAAATTTATATCTTCTTATCCTATCTATCTATATATATATATGTATATAACAATTATTTTATACGGTGAGAAAAAAGAAAATGAAGGAATGTCAACTTGGATCATGAAAAGGATCTTGTGCTTTTTTTTTTTCCTTTTTTTTGTTTTTTCCTCCTAGTAATTGCCTATGGGATAATCAGGATCAAGAAATAAAACACTCGTAACGTGATTCAAGAAGTAGCTCTCATACGAGAGGAAATAATCCACAAAAGTGAGAGAGCAGCTCACACATAAGATAGAGAGAGAACCCTAGACCTTGTGACTTAGTTGGTGTGACATCAAATCGACTAGTGTTTGAATAATTATAGAATGGCAATTGGCGACGGCATCACCCAACTAAATATTTCCATGATTTTGTCACCAAATGCCTCAAGCCCACCTTGGTTTTGACAAGTACTTACCACGTGGAGGTGTCTTCTATAACATTTTACTTTTTAGAAAATATTAATAATAGGATCTTCCTTCTCAAAAAAAAAAAAAAAAAAAAAAAAAAATAGGATCTTTAAAGCATATATTAAGAATCGAAAATGTGGTCACCTATATTGAAAAATAAATATATATTTTTTAATTTCTTAAATTTTTTAATATGTCTTTTAAAAACTGATATTAAGATAATATCTTTTAAAAATGACAATTCTAAAACAACATATATTCTCACATGGAGACATTTTCAAATTCAAGAGGAAGGAAGAATACATACCTCATCACATCGTACAAGCGATTTCAAACTTCACTTGAAAAGAAAAAAAGATCGATTCCAAAGTAATATTCTAATAGACATTAGAAGCAATAAATTTCTTATGATATAATTTCTCTAAAAAAAAATATGAATTGAAATTATATTCTGAAAACTACAAATTCCACGTATGTTATATTTCAAAAGCGAAAAAAATAAAAAATAAAAACAAAAAAGAAGTGCTATACCATCCATCTAGACTATTTTGTGGGCACTAATTAAAATTCATAGAGTCATTGGCAGGAATTAGTTAATTCAATTGGTAAGATTTTGCCGAATCATTTGAGCTTGAATTTGAATTGAGAGTTAATGGTTAAAAAAAAAAAAAAAGTAAATAGTAGGAAAATTTTAGGTATAAACAGATGTTGAGGTGTACCACCCATTTATATTGAGTGGTGGGCAGATTGAGACAGAGAGAACCAAAACTGAGACATGGCATACCCAACAAAACAGGGCAAAATCTTCAAACAAACAACTTTTTCTGCTGTTTTTCATTATCTTATCAATTTTCTGCAGTCAGGACAAGATGAAGTGGACCTTAAATTCAATCAAGAGAGACAGAAAATGGTGTTTTGCAGCTATAATGGGGTATGACCAACAGGGTGTTACCTTTAGTCTTTTGTTGTAGGGCATCATTCTCAACAGCCACGGTAGTGGGTTACCCAAATCTAACCAAAGTTTTTGAAAAATGAATTTGCTAAGCAATGGCATTCTAAAATTAATGAATTTGCAAAGCAAGTGGCATTCTAAAATTGTATAAGAACTAGGTGAGACGATCACACATGTCCTTGTTTACTCAAAGTATACCATTTGATATAAGATTAATACATGTGTCCACATAGATGATTGCACTCATATCATGTGGTGTGCTCTGAATAACAAATATGTGTTTGCATGCAGGCCTAAGCTTTTATTACAAATACGATTACGAAAGAGTACTATAAATGAAAACAAAATCATTAAAAACTTAAGCTGCTAAAAATTAGAAAAGAAAAACGACAACTATGTGCTCCATGCACACCTTTTAATTGATACAAAAACAAATGAATGTAAACGAACAATAGATTCAGTCATATACAAGTCATCAAAATGAAAGCACTTTCTAACAAGCCACTGAGCAATTCACAGTCAAGGAGCTTGCCTTATTACTCAAAGAAGTACATAAAATTCCTGTATACAATTGCTTTATTCACAAGAACCTAAGTATGAAATTCAATGAGGAAATGAAGCATGCCCTCAATAAAATTTATGTAAAACAAAGTCAAAGGTCAGTAAAACAAAGGACTCACCAACTCAACACTATTATATCCAAGCGCTCACAAGTTAAACTACAGCAATCTACTCGAACAATGCTGCAAACTCCATAAGCTTATTAACTTCTTCCATTACAAGCTTATGTTTATTCCTGAACATTCTTTTGAAAAAAAAAAAGAAAGAAAGAAAAAAAAAATACACAAAACAAAACAAAGAACGGTTAATAAGAAAACTGTGCTCCAATTCAGGTAACAGTGTTTGCAGAAGGTTTGCTCTCTTGGAGGGAGATAACCGTTTCAAAAGCACCCACCAAGGCTTTAACCTTACTCTTCCGGGTTTCAACGAGTTTAATTGCTGTTTGTTCAATAACATTATTGAACAGAATCCGAGAATCTTTCTTTCCTTGCACGTCTTGATGCCTCAAAACAACTTTTTCTGAACCAGGTTTGCCGTCATTCTTCTCACCATCAACTCCTCTCTTCTTAAAGCTTCTCCTACCATCAGCATTTAGACCTAGGTTCTCACTGAGAACTCTTCCTCGCCTGAACTTAATCCTCCTTGGACCATTGTTCTCAGACTGAATGTCAACAACCTTTCCCCTCCTAAAACGTAATTTGACTGCTTCCGAATCCTTGTCCTCGGAATGAACTATCCCATCTTTTCTAGGCCTACCTTGGTGATCATCCCCGAAATCCCCTTCTTCCTCGCTTATGGTTTCATCGGACTCATATTCAGAGAAAGAGTCATCTTCGGCTTCAGTCTCCAGATCCTCGGATATTTCTTGGTCTTCTTCCTTTTGTAATGAAGATGATGGAGAGATTGGAAGGGATTCAGGTAACGGAGATGATAGAGCTGGAGATGATTCGAGAGCACATCTTTCATTTTGATCAGATTCCAAAGATTTGTTCTCAGTTTTCATCTTTACAACATAGAGGGTCTTTTCCTTGAGTAAATCCTTGTTGGCTTGGTTCAGCTCAATCTTTGGTAGATCAGGATCTGATTTTTTGACCTTGCCCTGAATCTTCATTGCAGGCACAACTTTCAGGCTCTTGTGCTTCCTTCCATTTATGCTGGCAACATTACCGAGAGAAGGTTTGGGAGACAATGATGCTCTTGAGACTCTACTGACAGAATGTCCAGGAGACAATGATAATCTGGAAATTTTACTGATAGAAGGTTCGGGAGATGATGTCTTTGTGAGTTTACTGTTAGAAGGTTTAGGAGACCATGATGCTCTTTGGACCACCAATGAAGCTCTTGGAGAAGCCAGCACTTTCTTTATAGTTACCTTAGGAGCCCCTGTCCTCTTTCCTATCTTGGTCACATTGTTTGTTCCAGCACTTAAACCTCTTGAAACGTCAGGGGAGGACTTTGGCTGATGCACAGTAGACTTAGGCTTCAAAGAAGGGACACGGTTGGCAGACATATTTGTTTCTTTAGATTTGGATGAAGTTTGTTTTGAAGAAACCTCAACCACTCCAGAAGACATTGATGCTTCCTGCTTTTCCAATGAAAGAGATTCAGATGCACGGGCTTTTAATTTGGGTGAAGGTCTGAGCTTGGCTGCTGATGTCTTCTTGCCAGAGAAAACTTCACTCCTTGCTGGATTTTGGTCATCTTGAGAAGAGTTCATGTTTCGGCAATCTGGTGTTTTTGTTGGCACTTCCCTTTTGATGACCTCAGGAATATCAGATAAAGTGGACTTTGCAATGGGCGAAGATTTGGGCCTGTCATCCAATGTCTTCTTTTTCCTCTCTGGCATGACCATGCTGGTGGTCAGACTTTGATCACTAGGCTGTGGTTTTGTGACTCTCGTCCGTATAGGCTTTCTTGCCTTAGCATCTTCAAATTCATGTTTCCTTCCATATTTACAGATATCGTGACAAGAACCAGTAGAAGCTCTGAGATAACGAGGAATAACTTTTTCTCCACTGCTTGAAATGCTGGCCTTTCCCAAAGAGATCCTCCTTGAATTACCTCCATTCGGCTTGGTTATATCTGGAGTCACCGGTAAATCACTACTCTCCTCAGCCATCAACTAGGCACAAGAAAAGAAGGGAACAATTCAGAACAGACAGCTCTGAAATATTAACTACAAATATTAAGGCAAATTCAACTAAATCAAGTAAACAGGGATCTAGCAATACAAAAACTTAGACATCAAGTACTACATACGGCTTTTAAATTTAATACACACAATCATGTTTACAATTTTATTTTCTTTTTAAGAAAGATACAGCTAACAAGAGCGTTAAAAGAATTTTAGTGAGTTTAATAACCAAGTAGAACGACAAACTCTCAAACATAACATAGCAAATTAGAATAAGCTTTTCATCCTTAATCTCTTTTGTGGGCATAAAAGGGACACAACCTCATTAAAAGTTAAAATGCCATTAATGATCGCCTGCTTTTCGTTAATTTTAGCATCGTCTATGGAAACAACCAAACACATCCACTACAGCAAACATAACAATAAAGCACATATTCAAGTAAACTTCTTCACAAGGCTAAAAAGTAAAGAGCAACAGCACTGAGGCGTTTGTTCTATAAAAAGCTTTGAAAGTACTAACCAGACAATGTAGAAAGCACCAAGCAATTCTATTTTGTGTACAAGATAAAAAGCTATAAACAAGGCACTTCAAATCCCAATGAAAAATCCAGAGCACAAAACAAACCAATCAATCTCATGTAATAAAAAACAATCTTCTTCATTTCAACCTCACGAAAAATACATAAGTAAATAAAAGTAAACAAGTTTTCTCTCATTATTTACCAAACAAGCAGAGAAATTGAAAAGCAGCAATCATTGAGAGCAATAGCACACCTATAAAATCATATCCAAACAACACATATATAATAAAACAACAAATAAAGAACAAATAAAAGCCCCTTGAATCACACTTGAAATATATAAAGCTAGAGCTTTTACATGATCAAACACAAACCCAATTCACGAAAAATGAAAACAAAGCACACACAATATCAAGCGTGGTAGCTACGCAACCCGGCGAACCATCAAACGGTCCATACGTCTTCCAAACCCAAAACAGAGCTCTTCTTATTCAAAGCAAATGATCAAAAGACACAAATAGCAAGACCCCATTTTGAAGCGAACCCATTAGAGCAAACAAGCCAAGAAGCCAAACCCATATCGAGTTTGGAGCAAAGAACCCGGCTTTTAATAGTGTAATCGTAAAAGAAGAAGAAGAAGAGGGGTTACCTTTTGTTGTTGTTGAAGTAGTGCTTAACCAGAAAGGGAAGAAAAAGGAGAATGCTGGAAAGTGCGTGCTTGCTTGCTTGTGAGATCGTGCAAGCAACTGTTTCTGGTAAGGTTTTGATATATTTGAGGGGAGGGGTGGTTTTTGTTTTCTGGTCTGGTGGGCTTTCCTCCTCTCTGCGTGTTTGTTGCGGGAGAGAGAGAGAGAGAGAGAGAGAGAAGACGGAAAGTGTGTCAAGGATTGGGAGCCCACTCAAACTCATTCTTCATTTATTGATAACAAATTATATATTTTTTTGCACCTTTATTTATTTATTTATAATTACAAAATAATTCGAGATAAAATTAAATAATATATGTACCATCCAAAAATACAATGAAATCTATCATACAATAGTAGGATTTGCTATAGATTTTTTTCAATATCAATTCTATGAATTTAAAAATATTTAAAAAATTAGATATATTCACTACAGATTTGAATTGATCATATTGAAATATATTTGTATTAGATTTAGTTTTGTATTGAATCCAATAAAATATAGTGTATTTAAAAAATTATTGACTTCATACATTTCATTTAAATAATGGATTTTAAAGTGATTCATGAAATATATATATATATATATATAACAAATATTTAATATTGTTATTCTCCTTCAGATTTCATTGAATTTTTTAAAAAATTCTAACAAAATTAATATACAATTTATATAATTTGTGAATTCTCCAAAATCTCATTAAAAATAAAAATTCATCAAGCTCCAATAAACTCTTAAATTAAATACATTCACTTAGATTTCATTACATCTCATACAACTTTGAATTAAATATAAGTAGATTTTAATGAATTTCACGTAAATCTGAATTCAATATACGTAGATTTTAATAGAATTTATATGAATTTGATTAAATATCTCTAAACTTTTAAAATATTTTAAATTGTAATTAATATTAGATTGAATACACCCCACATTTACACATTTGGATTTAAACCTCATATGGTATCGATTTAATAATTTTGATTAAAAAAAATGTGGTAAAATTTTAAAAAATGATTATTTGAAAATATGAGTATATTTGGCAACAGCTTTAAAAAGAAAAAGTGAATAATTTTGTAAAGTGATTATCAAATAATGTACCGTGACTTGTGTGATTCAATGAATCTTTTATATAACAAAATCATACTCATTGATTTTAATAAGGACACATTTATATCTCAATCTTAGGCATATAAAGCTATATTTATACCAGAGGTAAATTAAAAGATTTTATTTTTATATCTATTTTAAATATTTTATAAATTCACAGCAATTAAAATAAAATGTATATTATTTTTTATGTTTATAACAGTTTTAAATGTATAAGTAAATACTTTTTCAAAATAATAATAATAATAATAATAATAATTAAACAAACAATAGGCTGATTAATTTTATAGTAAATTATTTCTTCGGCGCACACAACCATAACTATTTTGAAAGTTACCAAATTGGCCCTTAGATTTAGATGTAGATTTTCTCTTAAATTGATTTTTTGTTGACCTGTATAGATATAGTGATGTGTATAATTGAGATTTTATTTTTTCACTTTTTTATTCTTCTTCCTTATTTTTAAGTATAATGTATTGTCATTAAATATTTTAAGTTATCAAAAAGATTACTATAAAATAGGATATCAATCCCTACTCCTTTAGTGTTTATCGGAACCTATCAAAATTGAATCGTTCATATAAAATCTGAAAATTTACTCATACTTATTAGAATTTATCGAAATTAAATTATATATGTGATAGTAAAAAATTTATTTCCATATGACCATTGATGTGTATTAAGATTTTGTTGAGATTAAAGAGTACATGTGCGGTTTGAAAACTTACCATATAATATTCGGTGATATCACCTGCCACTACAAGAGTGGAACAGTCTCCATATATGTTGGCAATAATGGGACTTACCACCATCCACACGTGACTTAATTGTAAACAACTTCATTCATTTTGATAAGGTTTTATTTGAATCACTACACCATAAATGGTATTTAAAGAAATATATACAATTGATGGCCTATGAAAAAAGTTATTATAATATTAAATTATTAATTATTTGTTTGTATTTTTTTTTTAAATTTTTATACACACTCATACTTACATTCTTTATCATGTTAATTAATTATGCACGTATTAACAAGTATTTACTATCCTAATTGGTAAAAGATCATATTAATTTCTTAAATTTAAATTCCATTCATATTAGAATTAAAAATATTTAATTTATATTTATTGTAACAAAGTAAAAGAAATTATGATACTATTAGGTATAATTATACATACATACATATATATATATATATATTACGCGTAATATAGAGCCCGTCCTTGTTTTTTCCCATAAGTCAATTTCACAATTACAAAGATATTTAATTTGATTTCACATGTTGTTGTTGCTTTTATTTGTTAAATGGGTTACATTACAGTTAACATCGATAAGCACATCACTCCTTAATAGGAGTAATTAAACACTTTCTTTGATCATAAAATATTAAGGGTTCAAGTCCTATATTTATCTTAAAACATAATGTGTGATACTGTAGGGTAGTTTTCCATGAATTTAAACCTCATCTCCCACCATAAAAATAAAATAAATAAAATTGGTAGAATTGTCTATATTTAGAATTTACAAAAGCAAATTACCAAACACAATTTTTGGTGCTATCTTGTCTTAAAAAAAAAAAAAATCCTATCTAAGTCTACCTATTTTGGTTAATACAAAGAAGGTACTTATTATGCGCTTTCCTTAATTAATAATTAATAAAATATCTTCCTATAAAAAAAAAAAATATATATATATATATATATATATATATAAGATTCATTGAATAATATGAAATTTACTCACTGAAAACAAAAAAAAATCCCATATACATTAATAATAAAATGGTGTGGTGGTCAAATTCCAATCACTCTATTTTATTAAACCAAATAGAAGTGAATTAATTTTGAAATTGATGAGATTTTTTTTCAAAAAAAAATTGATCAAATATTTATAAGAGTTTTTGGAATTGTACATTCATCCTTTAGCAGCCCACCACCTGTCCACCAGACCTTTGACAATGTCTCTTTTATTAAATTGCAACTTTTAGTTTTACATTGCTTTAGTTTAGGTCGGTTATTATTTAATAATAATAAGTTGACATTATTTTAATGTTATGTTGTTCATCTTCAATCTTTCTTACTTATTTCTTAATCATGTAAAATCCGATTATGCTCTCTCCACCTATTGAAAAATAGAATTCCCAACTGTATTCTTGGATCCCATATCCAAAGATTTCAATAGTTGTAATATATACTTTAGAATGTTAAAAAAAAAAAAAATCGATCATTCTTTGATTTTATTTATTTTTATTCAATAATCCGAGATCTCATCAATTCTCCATCAAATGAACTCAAGATTTTTTTTTTTTTTTTTTCATAAATAAATCCCTAACTTACACATTACGATATTGTATTATATAAAATTATGTTATACTGTTTTTTTTTAAGGATTAAATTTAGTATTATAGGGTTTGATAATAGTTTAAATTTAGAATTGATTGATTATACATTTTTTAATTTAAATTTAACATTTATAATTACATTTATATAATAAATTAAATACTTCATTTAATAAGTCTCAAAGAAAAGCCTAGATCAACCAAATAATTAAACCGTAGAACACCTGTGTTTTGCTTCATTGGTTGATTTATGGCCTGTGGCGGTTGAGGTACATCTCTCTCAACTATATAATTTAATGTGCTTTAAATTATTATCAAACACCTTATATATTCTTTTCCTAAATGGAATTCAACTTCAATAACCAAAGATCTCAAACGAACTCTCAATTTGATTGTTATTTTAATAAATAAATCTTTAACTTACTCATTAAATGTCCATAAGTAAGAGGAAACCCAGCCCTAGAAAGTAAGAAAGGTGGTGTCTAATTGATTAATTAGTAGCTTGCCGACCAATTTTATCACAAATTGTCTGGCATTTTAGGATTTGATTAAGTTCTTCAGCTCTTCAATTATTTTATTAAACAAAGGGGAAATTGCATAGGCCTCCCACGAAGTTAGGTGAAATTTGACTAATATGATAACTTTGGCCATGATTAGATCAACTTCCCACGACCTTTTATAATTGAAACACAAACTATCCCTACCGTTAGTCAACTGTCAAAACTTTCCGTTGAATATATGAAATGATCAAAATATCCTTTAATTTTATTATTTTTAAATTAAAATAATAAATATGTTTTTTAATTTATAAATTAATAAAAAGAAATTTGAAGATAGTCATCTCCAATCAGTCTCCACTGGTAGGATGGAGACTCCACCCCATTAGTAGAGACTAGTTTTCATGGCCATGGAGACCTCTGATCTTTATCGTTAGAGACAAGAGCGATCTATATATGTTAGAATTATATACGAAATCCTGCATTTGATCATTTCCTCTCTCTATATATCTATATATGTTAGACTTATGAACTTAAATCTTTTAATGATTCTTAATGTAACTCTCCAAAGCAAAGAGTTTCATAATTAACAATATTAGAAAGTCCACAAATGAGAATAATTGAACCATGCCAATTCTTCCTTGCTTCTCTTTTCTTTTTCTTTTTCTTTTTCTTTATTTCTTTTAATTATTTTATTTTGTTGGCTTTTGGTTTTAGTGTATATGTTGACTGATTTACACAAACTTGTATGTTTTCACTATTTTTTTATTATTATTTTATTTTGTTGGCTTTTGGTTTTCATCCTATATTTTGACTAATTTACACAAACTTGTATGTTGTCACTATTTGTTTGTTTGTGTAAGGCAACAAGCCCACTTTGGTACTGGTAGAGACTGGAGTGCTTTTTATTGGCACCTCACAAACTCAAGAAAGAGATGAGAAAGAGTTGGCTTTTCCAAGAAAAAGCCTGAAGCTTCTGGCTTCCGCTGTGGGAAAAGGTGCCCTACCACACTTTTATCTCTTTAATCATTTCTAGTTTAGAAAACCTGAAAATAGAAAAGCAGAAGCAGAAGCACATACCCATAACCTTGCATTGCATGCTTTAAAGCTTTTCACACATAAAAGTTATGGCCACAAAAAAATCATAAAGACAAATAGAGAATAGAAAATCAGAAAGAAACATGTAACTAGTGTAAAAATCACCTTGGATTCTCTTCTTGCCTCGTGCTTCTAATCTATCATTTTATTTGACTTTATTTTTTATCTAAAAAATTAAGAGAATTAATGTTTTTGATCTCGAGAGCATAGGTGTGAGCATGCACGTGCAAGAATGTAATCAATTAAAACATAGTTGGTGGCTTTGGTTGAGGAGGCTGACCCTCCAACTATAAAGTAGGTTTTATTGTGTTACAATTCATCAATGTAAATGCTTTTTTCTATGTTCAAAGTTTCACTATAGTTTCAGATTTTATGGTGGTCATAAATTTGGATATTCAATTTTCTTCGTACATGAATTCTCTCGAGCTTTTTATAGAGTATTGGACAGTACTTTAATCCTATCTTGTATAGTATTTTAATCTTATCTAGTTGGGTTAGGATATTGTGACACACTTAGCTATTATATTTTTCCATTTAATTGTTCTTTCAAAATTTATTTTAGGAAAAATTTAACTCATTGAGTGAGTGAGAATGGTTATATAAGAAATTTTGAGGTACCCATATGAATATATGATTTCATATTTTAGTTGTATGAAGAAGAATAAGTTAAAATACACTTAAATGTTGTTCAGAAATCCAAAATTTGCGTATACTAGGATAAAGAATTAAATAATAAGAGAATCATCTCCATCCTATGAGTTATAATTGAAGTTTCCACTCTTAGCAAACTAGAAAGAGAGAAGTAGAGAGACATGATGGCTTTTTTTCTTTTTTTTTTCTCTCTCTCTATGCTTCTAAACATTGACACTAGGGGTACTAGAGATGGACGTCTGTAACCCAACCTGATCATTTTTGATCGAATTGTGGGATAAATCTTAAAATAGGTTAGGATATGTTGAGTTAGATTGAAAATTTATATTAGGTTGAAACCCGACAAACGTCATTTCCGTAATTCTAAATCTAAGATTTTCTCATTCTTCTAAAAAAACATTTGTTAGGAATGAGTATCAAAAACAATTATTCTATGTGCTTATTATTATTTTTTGTTCCTTTGTGATTGGTGGATTGACTTTTTATTTGTAATATCTACAAGGTTAAACTTTTGTTTGTAATTACTTTATATAATATATTTGTTTGTACTTGTTATATGACTTGAAGTTTTATTTATAATGTTTGAATTTATACGTGATAATATAAAATTAGGAATGTTGTTTGTTGTGCCTAAAATATAACATCTAGACTATAAGTCCATTAAGGCCTAAAAGACTAGTAAGCCTATAAACTCAAAAA
The DNA here is from genome assembly GCA_022984855.1 of Dimocarpus longan. Classification (NCBI taxonomy): domain Eukaryota; kingdom Viridiplantae; phylum Streptophyta; class Magnoliopsida; order Sapindales; family Sapindaceae; genus Dimocarpus; species Dimocarpus longan. The sequence continues at coordinate 6,980,782 of CM041026.1, forward strand.
TAAAAATGACACAATGTGAAGCTCATTACTTAAGGACACATTAGCAAATGTCACATCAACAAGAGTATGTAACAGATCAAATAACTCCAAGACAACAAATAAACATTCCTAATTTTATATTAGGAATGTTGAAGCTCATTACTTAAGGACACATTAGCAAATGTCACATCAACAGGAGTATGTAACAGATCAAATAACTCTAAAACAGTTAAACAACTTGAGCCAATTAGTTGACATGGGATGTAGCTCGAGATTGTAGTGATATAGCAATTCCCAAACACAATTAACTCGCAATTTTTTCTAACAGTACAGAGTTTCAGATATGAAAAAATTGTTATTTCACGCTGAAAATCACCTTAAACATAATTGCCAAAAGTGCATTCTAATGTAAATATGAACGTATTAATTATAGTTTTATTTAAATATAGAGTACTAAACATAGTATCATGTAATTTTGGAAAGATGATCTTAACATTTCCTATATTTTAGTAAGTAAATTGTATGTAAACATAGTACCCTAATACTATATAAATCGTCATTCACATGTATAAAACACATGCCTAGAAGTTTACATACAATCGACATCAGAAAGTCATAGAAACCTAGCAGAAAATCTATGTTAAAATATTCCGTTGTCTTTTTTTGTTATTTTTTTCTCTTGCATTATTACTGGTTATTTATTCTTGACATTACTACCTCTATATCAATTTGCCCTTTAGATTTCAAACAATTCGCCTATTTGTATTAATTTAGGTGTTGATTGAGTTTTTATGTCAATATTATTTATAATTATTAGGAACTTTTCGATTTTTCAACTAATGTCCAACCCGATTAACCCATTGGGCTAAATTGGATTGGGTTGAAAAATTTTTAACCCAATTCATGTCAGGTTGAAAACTACCTATATCGGGTTGGAAAATTTTCAACCCAATTTGACAAATACCTACCTCTAATTGACACTTTAATAGTTAGAGGACTGTCAGATCTTATGAAATGCATCATTGATAGAGCGATCCGAATGACTATTCCCAATTTTTCATAATCAAAAGATAACAACTCCTATCAAGAGGTGAATACTGTCCACATTTCATATTTTTAATAGAATATAAATGAGACTAAAACTCTTAATCTCTAAGGGTGAAGGAAAGTACTCATCAATCCCTACCAAGGAGTGATGTGTCATGATGGGTAGTTTTTGTTTCCTTCTTTTGTTTCTTCATATACTTAAAACAAACAAGTTTAAATTTAATATAATTCATCCAAATTGATTGATCCTTAGAACATGCAAATTAACGTTTAGGAAAGTGCAACCGCTTCCAAGTTCACTTCAATTTCAACTTTGCCGACTCAAACTAGAAATGTGTGAAAGAGTGTGGAAGTTACCTATCATCAAAATTTTGTTTGTTGTGATTGATGATTGATCTCATTAGCTTTTTATAAATATTAACCCTGATGTCAAATTTATAAAAGGAAAATTCTGAAAGAGATTATTTAATATATTGAACAAAATTTACATGTTTAAAAAATGATTAAATTGGTTAGAGGGTTTTCAACTCCCAATAAAACTATTCATTTAAATTTTTTAAGAAAGTTAAAATTGTCAAGTTTTAAATATTTAGTAGAGTTCCATGTTATCATTAGTTGATTCACATTTATTGAAAAAAACAGTTCAAATAACTATTTTCTCTTCATTGAATTTTAGAGTTAAACTGTATTTGATAAAAAATTCTATAAATAAATCAAATACTAATCAGCCTAAGTTTCTACAAAATTTATTAATTGGTAATGGAAACCAACAAACAATCACAACTCCATAATAACATAATTGTGATTATTAGTACTAACCTAACTTTTTCAAGTCTCAACCTAACCTTTAACAAAAATAGTCAAAGAGCTGGCTAATGAACTTAAATTATCTGCACTATTAGGCCTAACCATTTATGATTGCCCCAGAAAGTATAGCAATTAAAGTGCCATTAAAATCAAAGCAATTGATTGGTTATGAAGGAAACATCAACCATGGTACCATTTCAAGAAATCACCACTTGTTATCATAACGTTAGTGACTCGATAACAACTATTGGATTGGATGAATTCTATTTGCACTTCATTTGATTTAGAAGTCAATATATCAGACACGTGGCATTACAACTATTTTTTTTCCACTTGCATGTAAACATGAAGATTAATGAAGAAAAAGCATTCATATATATTACTAAATATGAAGATCTTTGTGTATTGCAAAGGAGATAGTTTTGCAGTTAAGAATTTGATTAATTGTTGTGCAATGTCATCATCGTTTTCGGCCTGAAACAGTCTTCTTCACAACACCCACAGAGACAAGAAACTGATCAAGGGATGATAAGGTTTTCATGTCATCTGGGGGGAAATAGCTAGCAGCCTTTCCCATGAGTGATGAGAAGAGGAGAGAAAGGGAAGGCCTAGTAACGTAACGCTCACCCAAAAGATCATCCAGAAAACCAAATGCAGCTAAGAAATCAGATCTACTTGCGTTTATCGGAGCTGCAAAATGAGCTGGGATTATTCTCCTGAATCTCCAGTCTTGCGTGATGCGATCAATCCAGTCTCTGACCTGAATATTATAATAAGCAAGGCAAATTGTCAAACATTGTTGCAGATTCGTGCAATGCATCTGTGAAGAATTGCTAATGACATAATTTTAATAAGCTACCACTCTCACACATCAAAGCAAATGGATAATTTTTACTGTAATACATCGAAATGATCATCAGCTAAAGTGCCAATAAATAACTTCATTAGTTGTTTGATTTGTTTTTAACGACGTATACCAGTGTCAAAAAAAGAAGAGCTAAACTTAGATATTAAAGAACAAGAAAAGAAAATTTAGCATCAACATGGCTTTGCTACCTTCTCAGGAACTTTGCAGAAGACTAGTGTTTTTACAATGGGCGAAACGATCAGCTTTTGAGACATCTGAGCAAAGCTAGCATTGGGTTCCAACAGATTGGAAGGACCTAGGAACAAGATTTGGAGAACCATTCTTTCCCACCCTGTAACAAGAAATCAGTATTATTCAATTTTTAGCATAAGCATGTTCTTAACTTCAATAACAAAAGCCAACTAACCTTTTTGGCGGTTAATTTTGTTGTCAATTACAGGTTCCTGAGGAACTTCCTTGCCTTTACTAAGAATTTTTACTGCTAATCCATTTTTTGCTGATGCTAACAAGGACTCTTTGCTTATACAATCCGGCGGCTTTCTTGGGACAAAGATCACGGCATCTGTAACCAGTAGTGTTCTTGAACGTTTATGATAGAAGGCAACCTCTACATATGGTCCAATTCCTGAAGTAATCAGTAGCAAGTGAGCATTCACTATGATACATGTAACTTAAGTTCAAGGCAGTGCAAGTGCAGTTCATATACCAACTTCAGGTGAGCTTAAAACTTTTTGTTCAATCTCGTCAGCCCACGGGGTTGACAAGTCCTCGTCTTTCAAAGTTTTAGCACGAAAAATCCCGAAAAACTCTAGTGGCAAATTCAACGGCCAACTCCACTGTCTTGGTGCCACCCATATCTGAGCTTTTGGAAACTTTCTCGAGAATGGGCCAACAAAAATTTTATGTTCATAAGCAAATGTAGGCAGGACGATGTACTCTACCGGAGCGCCCAACTCCTTCACGAGCTGGTAAAAGACGAGTAAATCACATGTTAAATTTGGCATCCCAAATTCATTAAGTTGCAAAACAAGCTGAACTTGTGAAAGTCAAGATGTTAAAGAACATACAGGGCAAAGAGGTAAACGAAGATATTACATTAAAAAAAAATTCGGTTGAACATGGACAATTTTCTCAGCAGTGAAAAGTTTCTCCCTAGCAACTTAGAAGAGACCAACTTTTGAGGGGCTGTTCTGTCTGCATTTGGATATCATTTTTTCGATGTGCAAGTAAAACAATAGATGCAGTATTTCCATCTATATGCAAGCAATTTCATGATGCCTAGCAAATGATAACTAAATAAGTGATATCATCTTGAGATAATGATTTTCACTTTAAGAAGGGTGAGGAGATCCCTCTGAACATGTCTTGTTTACTTTAGATGCCGGTACAATATTAATATAGCTAAAACTGATTATTTGTTTCACAGCATTAGACAATGGCATTGGCATCTTCTGAGATTCAAAGACCTTTGATCAAATCTAGGGCAGAGTTTCACAGGTTCTACTTTATTCTTTTCTGTTATCATTTCTCTTGTCATGGCACAAAGTGACATTTTTAGGCTGTTCCTCAAAAATTGACCTGTATGAAGCAATATGGGTGTTAGAGACCAAACGATGGTGAACAGCCTAACAAGATAAAACTAAAATAAATTGAAAAATAAATAAAGGAAATGGTCTTGAACCTTAGAAAGGTCTTATCAAGATGAAGCCTTACTAATAATAATAATAATAGTGTCACTCAAAATGATAGGGAGACAAGCTATAAAATTTCAAGTGCCCTTAGAGTCCAAATGTCACCCAATTGTCTTACTATTATTCGTATTTGAATAACTAAAATGGATTAAAAAAAATTAGTAGAACCTGAATACACTCCTTTGTTGGAGCAATGGGTGCATGGACCCATAATCCTCCAGATTTGAGTTTGATGACAGTCATCCGGATGTTGGTGGAGACACTGCTGAATCCTAATGCTTGCTCTTGTTCGAATAGCCATATGCAGCCTTTCACAGCCTAAAACAAGAAACAGAAAAAAGGAGGAACCTTTTAGTGTAAGAAAAGCAGCACTTCCAGCTACAAGTCACATTGACTTATGTTAATCTCCATCCTATAGAGTGAAACATCTAGCTATCAATTCTATGATAGAATTCTTCTAAAATCTTGATGATAGAGCATTCAACACAATGTAATGTTGTATTCTGTTAGTATATTAATTCCCTTCACTTTCACCACTTTTGGTACTATTGCGTATTCATTCAAAGCCTTGACTTGTATCCTCTACACTATCAGTTTCCATCTCTAAGAAAGTATCCTTTATCTATAAAATACATACATCACAAGTAAGCTTGTTGGTTATTATTTTTTTGTCCAAATAAAAATCTTATCAACCATTAAAACATTCAATTGTATGTGAGAAAAGCCATAAATTTATTGAACACAAATTGAACATCATCGAAATATGAGAAAAGATAGACAAGGTAACCTCAGTCCTGATGGTGCGCCTGTTGAGAAAAGGACCAAGAGGAAATGGGAAGCCGGTAATGTTAACATAAAACCTGTCACTATCACTACTGCTTCTTGTTGTTATGTTACCAGTTGAAGCAAGCACCAAGTTGGAGATTTCTCTCTTTGGAGTGGTTCTGGGTTTGAACTGCTGTAAAGACAGACCCTTCAAGGACCCCCCACCAAGGAAGCTTGAGGTTAAGTCTTTTGCAGTAACTGGGTTGTGGACAAGTATTGATTTTCGAGAAGGAACGGCCATGGCTGCTGCCTCCATGTTTTGAGGACTCTCTTCCTTTTACCATGAAAACATCAACCAGAATATTTGATAGTACCCACAGATTGAAATTCCAGGCTATATTTGTGACACGTGGAGGCTTATTTTGGATTTTTCCTACATGGATTTTCTCAGGATTTTATTAATTATTGTGGATGATGAGCATGGCTTAAACTGCATTTCTAGAAGAAATTGCAAGTTTCTTCGTAGACCAACTGGGGCTTCTTCCTCGTCGAGATTTATGGAAATGAGATCCAACCTCTAGAAATGTAAATATGAAGAATTTATTGTTACATAAACCGTATCTTATCACTCTCTCAATGGTCAACCTCATTTTTGTCACTCACGCACTAGTTAGAATAGCACTATTGTGTGTGAGATTACACGAATGGTTATAATTCAAGTCATTAATATCATCCACCACCATCCAGTGTAATTTATGCATAAAAAACGTCATTCAGCATGAAAATGTTTTTAAGTTTGTCTGTAGACAATATTTAAATAAAAAAATTACCAAATGACATCCTTCTATTTTTAGATTCCATAGTTGCATTGGATATGATATTTGAAATGAAAAATCACTAATCTCACCCTATTATATTTGAACTTTTTATATAATTGAACATTAATCTAGATTTAAGGCTTGTGTCAATTTGGACGTTGGTGGTGTTGGGTAAGCAGAAAATTTAGCTTATCTGGGGGGACAAGTCCATAAGAGAACAATATATCAATGCATTAAGAAAGAAACAGAAACAAGCTGTAATATGCTAAGGCATGACTTTTGAACCCACGAAAGTCCATCTTTGGGTAACAAATGAATGACCAAAGAGGGTGGGGTGAAAGTTGTTGAAAGTATAATTAACAATGGCGCATCCTCTAGAGCATTTAAAGCTTCCTCCCCTTCTGGTTTGAAAACAATCAATATGAATACAATGATCAAATGTTCTAATGACTAATTTTCATCTCCATACAAATTGAGTACAGAGACAGTTGAAAATTCAATTCAGAAGTAGTTTCAAAACAATCTGTTGCAATGAGCACAGAGACTTGGCTAACAAGTGAATAGTTCATGCAACAAGTTCCAACAATATCCATGAACGATTAAACACACGGTTTGCAAAAGATCTTGAAAGTCTAAACCACTTGTTAATAAGTAGTTGAAGTATAAATGTTTCATTCGCAGAAACAAAACAAAAGTCATATTAAACAAAGAAGGTAAAATAAGAATGCTAAATTGGCAATCCAAAGCACATTTTTAGTAATGGCAAAACCTTCATGGCCTTACTTGGGGATAGGGATCAAGATGATGGCAGAACAGATATCCTGCAGGTGACACAACTCATTCGTATCCCAGCTATCATAAACAGGTGCCCTGTTTTACTTATTGAGTTTATGACAGCAAGGCAAGGGAAAACAAGAAGCATGACAAAGATAGAACCATTACATAGCTTCAATTAATATCAGTCTCATTACAAATAAAAAAGTTGAGCTTCATAATGCTTATGTGCTACATAACAACTTGAAATACAGATTACCAATAGCTCCACATTGCTTCAGCACCAAGGTAGCCATGGAATTGTGTCGGAATCTTCAATACCAGGAAACTACAAAATAGACATTGCGACTATCATACAGGTCAAACCTTACAAGCACTGAAATGGTTCTAAACATAGAAGATCTTTAGAGATAACAATATTGAATAGATCTGAAGGAAACAGATGAGGAAAACTTAGCAACTGAAAAGTCGACAAATTATGGAGTTGATGACATTTGGATAAAGATGTGTCATCTCCTAGGTGCAAACTTGTATTCACAGAGCTTACGAGCAAATATCTGATAGCATCTTAAGTGACAATCTCTCTCACGAGCCAATCCAAACTAGGATATGCAAAGTAAAGAATGAGAAATGATGGAAGAGCAAACAGAATGGTAACAAGTATGTACAGGGTCAAGATGGCTGCACTGGCAGGTATAGCATACACAACAATCAGAAGAAATATGATCACCAGTGGGAACTTGGCTGTAAGATGAACAAAGAAAACCAGAGACTTCCGGAGAGAAGAATTTATTCTCTCCACACTGAAGTAATTATTAAAATGAAGGTGATCATGATTTGATCTAACAGGCTCAGGATGATGAACATGTTGTCCTCTCCTATGGATACCCCCCCGGCTCGTTTGATTTCCAGGGGCTAAATTGCTGTTTGATGACCAGGCCTGCTGGCGATCTTCACAGAAACCAGAATGAGACTTAAGCCTATCACCATTCATGCTCTCAACCATCCAAAGTAGAAAATAATTCTTGCGAGGGAACTTGAGATTTCCCTTATAAACGAGACGTAAGGATAAGAGATTGCACCATGGGCAGGAGATAAAGAGAGGAAGCTGAACTGGCAAAGTAGGAAATTTCACAACAGCCCACTGGAGTCCTAGGATGCAGTTTTTACAGAGGGTATGGCCACACCATAAAACATAGGGCACGTTTTCAACAATGTTAAAGGACTCCCAACAAATTGGGCACTCCAAACCTTCCTCTCTGCTAGCAATAGAAGAGACCTCATCATCGGAGCATTCTGAAACTGCTTGAGTAGGCTTCACCGAGTCATTTTTCATTCCAACATTTCCAGCTATACAACTCGATGCAAAACTCCACATTTTAAGAATTTGGAAGGAAAATGACTATGCCAACAACATCATTTGCCAGAGTTGTAGAAACTAAACCTCCTAATGGGAACTGATAATCATCAAACCAAGCCTTAAGGGGTGTCCTCTAACTAATGACTCCAACAACACATTTCCTTAAACAAGAACCTGTAAGAAAAAAATACAAAGTAAGAAAGCAGACAACATAATTTCCTAGTACTTTACGCAGCCAATTAGAGTTCAGCAACCATTCCCAACTTTCCACTATAACGTGAAAATCAATCACATAATCCAATCCTGGTTTGACACCTTAAGCATGTTACATATTTATCCTCCAGACATTCCATTGAGTGTGTTTCAATAAACAAACAAGAAACTGAAATCCAAACCATATTCAACTTACAAAAAACACCTATAAAAAGTTTTATACGCATAATTACAATTTCCAAAAAGGGCCTAAAAATTCAACATTTCATATGATAGAAAGCGACAAAATTTGCATCCATGTTCAAAAGCTATCACTTTTCTTCAAACAAGTATAAAAAATTGTGCATTACATGTAACAAAAATATAAAAAAATAAAAAATAAATAAAAAAACAAACCAGCAATAAAGCAAAACATTTATCAATAAACATTAAATCACATACATAATTAACCAAACCCCAAAACTAGAAATTAAAATTTTAACAATACAACATGAAAGATAAATGAAACCCGCTAAAAAAACAACCCCATGTCGTTGCTTGATTCATTAAATATAAAAATCAAACAACAAATAATCATCCAAGCAAAAAAGTCAAACTCAAAGAATTAAAACCCTCATATTGTATGCATAACATAAACCCATCTAGCCTTGACAGAATACCCCAGAACCCACAACCGGAATCGAACAAAACCCAAAGCCATATGGCAGGAAATAACCGATCAGAACAGATTCGATCATTTTTAACCAAAAAAAAAAAAAAAGTTGATAAAGAGGAGGTTGAAGAGGGGATCTTACCGGGTAATTAGAGAGAGGGAAAACAAAGAGAGGGTGGAGTGGGAACCCTCCCTCTCTCTCTCTCTGCTTCTGGGTTTGGACGACGAACAACAATAAATCTAGCGTTGTTGTTGGTTTTGCTTTTGAGGATTTTTTTTTTTTTTTTTTTTTTTTTTTGAAATATGCTTTTGAAGAGGTTTGTTCACGAAAAAAGGCAGCTAAAATGCCTGCGGTTTCCTCAACTGCTCGGAACGTTTTTGCCTGTCACCAATGCGTACTCTGAAACGACGTCGTTTTATGATTATTATTAGGAAAAACTTTACCATCCCTGAGGGTTCGAAAAATGTCAAAAATTTAAAACTCTTTTAAAAATAACTTTTTTATCCCTAATTTTTTCAATATACTTAAAAAAAATCTAAACCGTCAGTTAACGGTAACATAATGTATAAAAAGATATTTTTACCCTTGATGATTTTAGTGGCATTTAAATTATCGTATTACCCTTGATAAAATAATCAATTTATAAGTTAAAAATTAAAAAAATTAAAAATTAAACCCAGATAATAAAAATTAAAAAAAAAATTGTTACAATTCTTTTTTAAAAAAAAGAACAAAAAGAGAGCTCCAGAAGCTAAAAAATAAAAACCCTAATGGGATCTCATCATCTACAAATCATCTCATATGAAGAACAACTTCATTATCATCAACAAATCATCAATTGAACAACCCAAATCAAAACCAACCCATTAAAAATAACAAAAAAAATTGACTCCAAAAAAATTTTCAAGATGTCGTCACTCTCTCGCTGATCTAGTTGAAGATGTCGATTCTCTTGCTGCTTTTGCTGCCGTTGTTGCTGGGGAAGTTTGATTTTGGAGTAGAGTTGCTGTTGCTATTGTCATTGGTTTGCTAAAGGAGTTGCTACCGTTGTTATCGCCAGTTCGTTGGAGGAGTAGCTGTTGCTGTTACCGTCGGTTCGTTGGAGGAGTTGTTGCCGTTGTTGTCGTTGGTTTGCTGAAGGAATTGCTACTAACCCATCTTTCCTTCAACATGTGGTTGAATCTTAACCACCCAAATAAAAGACAAACCAGATTTTTCTAATCCATAAGCCAACTCATGCATCAATTCTTAACTCAGAGTCACCTCAGAGAAATCACTCAGCTCCTCTTACTAACAAACCTAACTCAGCTCACACCAATAACCTTTAAATCTCCTTCTCTCACACCATATTTAATTTTTTTTATTTGATTTTTTTTTATTGTGAGAATTTAGTCAATGAGTAGTGTTTGTTTGAGTGCATCAGTTGCAGGGTTTTTTTTTTTTTTTTTTTTTTTTTTTTTTTTTTGTTTTTGTTTGTCTATATTGATGATGATAATGATTCGGGATTGGGTTTTTGTTGATGATGATGAAGGTTGATGATTAATGGTGATTTTGTTGGTGAATAATGATGAAGCAATCCATTATTATTGTTTAATTTATTTTTAAAAAATTAGTTATTTACTAAAATACCCTCATTCAACCAAACAAGTATTTTTTTTTTATTTTTTTATATATTTTTAAAATCCTAACCGTTCATGTGTTACGATCTTAATCTCTAATATGAAAAGACCATCTTACCATTCTTGTCCAAATGATCTGTTGCCTTTGACCATCAATTAATAGACGGTTTGGATTTTTTTGAAGAGTTTTGAAAAAATTAGGGATGAAAAGAGTTATCTTTAAAATTTTGATATTTTTCAAAACTTTAAGGATTAAAATAAAGTTTTTCTTAATTATTGTTATTATTATTAAGGGATAATCCCACTTTCGCAAATATAGTTTGACGTAACTATTAATTATTCCCCTATAGTTTCGAGGATCCTATTTTATCCCTTACCGTTATTGTCGTAATTGAAATGATCGAAATGACCAAAATGTTTCTGTAGTTTTACCTTTTTACATTAGTAATCTAACTTTGATTTCTAATGTCAACTTTAATGACAAAAGATTTTTTTGGACATTTCTATACACTATAGAGGATATTTAATCTATTTCATAAATCGACAGTAGAGATATGAACGATTTTTGAAAATACTAAGTGATTTTGACATTATCAAATTATAAGAGGGAAAGTAGGTTTATCCCTTATTGTTATGGTGTCTTGGATTGACTTCTAATTTTGGTTATTCAAAACATATTATTAAATCTCTAACTTTGGCTGCATTGGACATACACTTATTAAATGTGATGATCGAAAATCTATCGATACTAATTATTAGACGACTATTCGAATCTGTTGACATTAAACATTATCTGCAGTCTAAAAAATAAGTAATATCTACTTTCCACGTATACTAGTAAATATATATGGAGGAATTAGTGTTCCTATCATGAATGTGAAGTTAAAGTATATTAATTATTTAAACAATGAATGACTATGTTCATATATTATATTCTTATGAATAGAAATTATTCTACTATTTAATGTTGAATTTTGTAAAAATTAATTTCAAAATATTTCTAACAATGAGAAATTCACTGGATTAGTTTTTCCATAGAAGAGGACTGATATAATTAAGGGGTAAGTGTTGATTGGTTTGGTTAGATATTGGAGTGAAGCGGTTAATAAATGGATTTCACTGTGAACAAAATGAATCGAGCATATAATTTTATTAATGTGAATCGAATTAATTATCAAAATACATTGGACCAGTTTGGCACTCGATTGATTCGGCTTAAGTCCTTTGAGCTGAATTGGCGTGACAACAACAAAACTTATCGAAACAAACAACCAACCAAGCTTCACCAAATTACTATCACTGCAAATCATCTCAAACACATGCACTAAGAGACATATATATTTTTAAAATAAATTTAAGAATAAAAATCATAAATTTAATATGGTACAGAGCTTATCTAGTAAATGAACATATATTTTCTATGACATAGGTAAATGTACATGTTTATTCGATTAAAAAAATGTGAAGACAGCCCATTGTATTGGACCATGGTTGGAATTTCTGGTAGAGAAGTCAAACCAAAAGCTGAGCCTAAAGTATCGATTTTATTTTCAAACCAACTGAATCGAAATTGGGAACTGGAACTCGATCAATCGAAACCTTTCGATTCCATTTATTTGTTTGATTCACTTTAATGGTTTTCCTGACCACCCCTTTGTATACTTTACTCAACCCATGTACTATATTTCTAAGGGCAAAATACAAAAAAGTTCCCAGCGTTTGCCATAATTACATAATAACGACAACTATGACACTTTTTGCACTAATATCACTTGACGTTTCATAAACTCAACAAAAACACCTCAGCCGTTAGTTGACTAACCATTGGCCAAATCTTAAAGAAATCATTGAAAGGCAATTTGATCATTTTAAGTTATATTAAATAAATTATAAAATTGACCAATAAAATTTTACTACATCTCCTTTAATTGTGGATAAATTTTGTCTTTTAGTTGATGGTTATTTTGTCTTTTAACTATATAAAATAATTAAAATTTAATTTTTCTTTTAAAAAAACTGGATGGAGACTAGATGATCTCTATCTAGACATGGAGACTAGTTGGGTCTTCACCATTGGAGACTCAGATGGTCTTTGATGAAGGCCTAGGTAGTCTCGAATAGAGACCCAATTTCAAGTCTCCATTATCGAGACCTAGAACTAGGGTTCAAGGTCTCCATGATGAAGACTTGAAACTAGGTCTCCATCAATGGAGACCCATATTTGGGTCTCCAAAGAGACATTTATTTATTTATTTTTGAATTTCCCTTTTTTTTTTTTTTTTGTGGGTGAGTTTATGTGATCTTGGTTTATGGATAACGAAAAAGGGAGATGATGGATGAAGAAGATGATGAAAAGGCTGGAGATGATGAAGTTGATGAATGATGTCAATGATAATGAAATGAAGATGATGGAAGAAAAAAGAGGGATAAAGATGATGAAGAATGGTGAGGTTGATGGATGATGAAGATGATTTAGGACTTAGGCATTAGGATGTGCAATGATGATTGAAGATCAAGACCTGGCAAAAAGGTTGATTAAAAGGCTTTAAGATGCAAGTGCTCACATATTCATGGCTTGATTCTTATTTATGCTCATTTCTATTGTGTTTGATGTCTTAAGAGTGTTTGTATGCAGTTTTCGATCTTTAAGATTGTATACATTGCAAATGTTACAAATTTGCATGTTTCTCTTAAACATTCAATTCCATGAGTCATTTTCTAGGGCTATTTTAACTCTTTTATAGATGTTTTTTCAGAAATAGTTTCTCCACGAAAATATAATCTTAGATACCTGTTAACCATAGGAAAAAACCGCAAGTCAAATGAAGGTCATATAAAGAAGTTATGGCTAGAACTATCAAAGTGCATAAAGTTAAGGGAGCATCAATGGGGCTAAAATGATTATGGCAAAGCACTCACTGCTGTAGCCACTACCTGACCACTCACGTGGTTGGCTAGCAGACACCGATTGCTGAAGCAATTTCCTAAGTCCTTCCATGTGCGATTTTTTTTTTCTTTTTTTCAGTTTGAGGTCCATTTTCACATTTTGACTTCCTTTTTTTAATATATATTTTAGAGTTTCAAAACTTGATCTTGGAAGGGTAAAAATAACATTTTAACTTCATTAAACATCTCATACATAACGTCGATTCATTTTAGAATTCTTAGCTCTTTTCGTATATGACTAGGATTTCATTTATAGAACAAATTCTAACTTGCTAATAGGTTTCATGTTAGGATGTCATTAACTTATAGGCAAGGGTGCTATGAAAGAAATTTATAATCTATCTAATAATAGTAGGTTTTCATTCGAAAATGGCTAAAGAGAATTCCAATCCTACGAGTTTTCCTATTAGATTTTCACGTAAACTTTATCTTATTTTGTACAACCCTTAATAAAATATTTGCAAAAATGGAATGCAACCCTCGAAACAAGATTTATAAGCCTTATTTTTAAGCACTCGAACACCTTCAATAATATATTGAAAGCAATAACTTGCCCACTTCTTCCATCTTATCATCTTTGAATCAGTCAATGCAATGAGCAACGATTTGTCCACTACTGGTGTTTTCGGTGGGCGAAGATATATAAAGCAAACAAAACAAACCTAATCTTGAACATATCATCTGTCTCCTTCATTTTTTGTAGTTTGTCCATAAATCAATTTTAATGTGTGTGTTTTTGCTCTTAATCCTATTTTTCAACATTTTAAACGATACATCAAATCCATTCATTCTATAATCAACTTCATCAAAACCGTTAGGTAACCAAATTACCTTTTCAAAATCTATCTCCTTCATACAAATGCACTTTCCACGCAGCAAGATTTCATGAGTTATAGGATCAATACTTTAAAGCAACATTTTGTATAAAGGGTCATGGAATTTCAAGCATGAGATTCTTAATAACAATTCAAAACCCATTTCCTAGATGCTTTGTTTTTGTACATCGGTCAAAGTTGAAACAACTCTATAGAATTTATCTAGATGACACATCGTCTGTAATTCTATATCATCAAGAATTTTAACATTAGACATTGGTTCACATATATCTCTAAGCTGCCAAAATGAAGATTGATGATGTTTCATTGAACAAACACAAGTGATGGTTTAGCTATGGTGGTTGAGTTAGAGAAGAGATTATGGTTGATGGTTATATAAGATATTAGGGTTGAAGGTTAGAAAAGAGAAAGATGAGAGAAAAGATTTGGGTTAGAGAACATAGAGTTTACATAAGAGATTTGAGTTTATGAATGTTGATTTGGGGAGTTAAAAAGCTAAATTTAAAAAATTTCAAATTTCAAATTCTTGAATACAACCACATATTTATTAAGCAAATTGATGGCTACATGATGGACTTGAATTTGAAAAACGTGATTGCAATTGACATTCATCGTTATTTGCATTAATTAAAGGAGTTTGAATTTTTAAATTGTGATTGATTCAATAGGTTAGCATATTACCAACAAGTAAAATTTTTAAGGATATATCAATGCTTAGCCTAAACAATATTGCTCTAACTAACAATATACACAGCGTAGTGGTCTCTCTCATGTGGAGAGTTTGGAGTGTCTCTCAGATCTCTTGAGAGTTTTTAAAGTTGAGGGGCGTGAAAGAGTGAGATTTGGGGAGAGGGTTCAATGGAAGAGCATCTTTCGGGTCTGTCCCTGAATGAAGAGGAGGATGAGGAACTTATTCTGGACGGTGATGCAGAGACAGTTGGTGGAGAATTGATAGAGCTCTGCCTTGTTGGCCGTTTTTTGACGGACAGGATGGTTAACTTCAATGCTATGAAGCATAGAATGGCGAGTCTATGGAGGCCTGGTAAAGGAATATGCATCAAAGATATCAACTCACATCGTTTTCTTTTCAAATTTTTTCACATAGTCGATCTTAATCGGGTTTTAGAGGGGGGTCCTGGACTTTTGACAATCATCTCCTAATCCTGTGTCAGCTTCAGAGAGGTGAGGTACCTTCCTCTATTCCTCTGTATAGTGTGCCATTTTGGATTCAAGTTTATGAGATGCTGGTGGGATATATGTCCCGGTGGGATATATGTCCCGGTTGGTGGGACAACAGATTGGGAACTTCATAGGCAAATTCATTGAGTATGATAATAACAATGATGTGGGTTATTGGAGAACATATATGAGGATTAGAGTGGAATTGGACGTTTGCCACCCGCTGAAACGATATAAGAAGATTCGAAAGAAGGAAGGAGAGTGGTCTATAGTCACGTTTAAGTATGAAAGATTGAGCACGTTTTGCTTCATTTGTGGCACGCTAGGCCATTCTGAAAAGTTCTGTGATAGGCTGTTCTCAGCCGAAGGAAAGGAAGTTCAAAAAGGATGGGGATCGTGGCTACGTGCTCCTGCGAGGCGTAACTCAGGCCAAGGTGGGGAGAGATGGCTAAAAGAGCATCCCGAGGATCCTGGCGTGATGCATGGACAGAGTAGTGAATATAAGGAGGATAGTTCGGGATTTACTCATGATAGGCAAGTCAACAGCATGTCTAGAAGAGAAAAATCAGGAGTTGTCGACCCAATTTCGAATACTTTGGGAAAGCAAATAGTGGAGGGAATCTGTCTAAGTCAACGAGAGGTCGATGGATGAATGGAAGCAAATGGGCTGGGGCCGATGCAGCTTGAGGTGGTGGGCCAAGAAGACTTGGGTTTAGTTGTAGGGGATGACAGGAAGAGACGTCGTGCATCTTTGCATGGTAATCCTTCACAGCCCATGCAGTACTCAAATAGCTTTAATGTGAACCTCTCACGTTTGGGACAAAGTCAGCTTGGCGCAACTGGTGATAACAGAAACGCTGGAAGTGAAGATGATAACTTAGTTTAGGAGATGGGCTTTCGTCATAACCTTGTTGTAACGGCGGGACCTGAATTTCAGGCCTGCCGGGAGCCATGAAATGCATTAGCTGGAACTGTCGAGGGCTGGGCAATCCCCGAGCGAATCGTGCTCTGTGTGAGATTGTTAAATCTCGAAAGCCCGATTGTGTTTTTCTTATGGAAACTATTGTTCAAGGTTCAAAGATTGATGAAATAAAGTTTAAGTTGGGTTTTGATTATGTTTTTAGTGTTGATAGAATTGGTAGAGGTGGTGGGTTAGCTTTCTTTTGGCGTAGTTCTGTTCCTTGTTTTATTATTGGATATGGCAATAATTTTATTGATGTGCAAATAGAGCAGAGTGTGGGTTGTCATTGGCGTTTAACAAGTTTTTATGGTTTCCCGGATAGAGCTAGGCGACAGGATTCCTGGCACTTGTTGAGGACTCTCAAATCTAAGTCGGACAGACCGTGGTGTTGTATAGGAGACTTCAACGATCTGTTATGGTTGGAAGACAAACGGGGGTCAGTGCCTCATCCTCAGAGTCTCTTTCGCGGGTTTAGGGAAGCTGTCTCAGATTGTTTGCTGCAGGATGTACCTTTACAGGGTCATCAATTTACGTGGGAATGTGGACGTGGGTCTGATCACTTTGTGGAGGAACGTCTTGATCGAGCTTTGGTGGATGCGGCTTGGTTGCAATTATTTCCAGAGGCAAGTTTATGTAATCTGGTGGCGTCTGTTTCAGATCACTCTCCGATTGAGCTGGTGACAGAGTATCAGGTGGCGAGAAGGTGCCATAGTAATTTTCGCTTTGAGAATTAGTGGTTGCGGGAGGGGGACCTGAAGGAGGTGGTGGAGGATAGCTGGGAGAGGTCTCGGGCTGATAATCTGGTTGACCGTCTAAATGGGTGTGGAGCGGTTCTTACGAAGTGGGGACGTGAAAAAACGTCAACTTTTAAGAGTAGAATTAGTAGTTTGAAGAGGAGTATTGATGGTCTGCGGGAAAGTAACGACAGTAGTGATATGGAGGCAGTTAGGAAGCTTAAGATTGAATTAGATGAGCTGTTGTTGCAGGAGGAATTATATTGGAAGCAAAGAGCTAAGTGCTTTTGGTTGCAAGGGGGTGATATGAATACAAAGTATTTTCATGCAATGACTTCTACTTGTCGGAGGAGGAACAAGATCTTGGGGCTCTTTGATAATTCAGGTAAGTGGGTCGACACTCGAGAGGGTCTCACGAGAGTGATAAAAGAGTACTTTATCAATTTGTTTAGCTTGGATGGATCTTTTTCTCATGATTTATCATATGTGACCCCTTGTATTTCTGATGATGACAATGCTAAGCTGACAGCTCCGTTTTCAATGGATGAATTTCATGAGGCCATGTTTCAGATGCATCCTGATAAATCCCATGGGCCAGATGGGTTGAATCCGGGTTTCTTTCAGCAGTTCTGGCAGACTATAAGGAATGATGTTTTTAAGGCCGCATCTGGGTGGCTTGAAAGGTGTGAATTTTCGATTTCGTTAAATGATACTTCGATTGTGTTAATTCCTAAATGCGAGTCTCCTAAGTCGAGAAGGATTTACGTCTTATAGCTCTTTGTAATGTTGTTTATAAGGTGGTGGCTAAGGTCCTCGCAAATAGGTTGAAACAAGTGCTTCCTAGAGTGATTTCTGATAATCAATCGGCTTTTGTTCTGGGGAGGTCGATTGCGGATAATGTGCTCACTGCCTTTGAGCTTATTCATTATATGAAAACCAAAAATAGAGGTAAGAAAGGGGAGGTGGCCTTGAAGATCGATATTAGTAAGGCTTATGATAGAGTCTCTTGGGAGTATCTGGAAGCGATTATGGTTAGGATGGGTTTTAATACCGTTTGGGTTAGATGGATTATGTTGTGTGTATCAACGGTGTCCTATTCTGTGAAGTTTCATGGGCATGACGTAGGTCCTATTTCTCCTAAGCATGGTCTTCGGTAGGGGGATCCTCTGTCTCCTTATCTGTTTATTATTTGTGCAGAAGGATTGTCTGCTCTAATTAATCAAGCGGAGCGGCGTGGGGATATTCATGGGTGTCAAGTAAGTCGTGGAGCTCCTAGTGTGATGCATTTGTTTTTTGCTGATGATAGTTTCTTGTTTTTTAAAGCGCAAGAGTCTGAGTGCTTGCGAATCCAAGGGATTCTTCATCAATATGAGCAGGCGTCGGGCCAAGCTGTCAATCTTCAGAAATCAGGTATTTTTTTCAGTTCTAATGTGTTGGACGCTACAAAATTTTCTATTTCTTCTAGGTTGGGGGTGTTTACTCCGTTGGATACAGGAAGATATTTAGGTCTCCCTTCTCTAATTGGAAAAAAGAAAAGATCAATTTTTAATTTCTTGAAAGATAGATTGTGGAGTAGACTTCAGGGTTGGCAAGGGAGGTTTTTGTCTTTTGTGGGGAGGGAAGTTTTAGTCAAGTCAGTGGCTCAATCACTACCGACATATTGTATGAGTTGTTTTTTGCTTCCGGTTTCCCTTTGTGACAAGTTACAAAAGATGATGACTCGTTTTGGTGGGGTTCAAAGACGGATGGGCGTCGTAGGATAAATTGGATGAATTGGAATAGATTGTGTGCCAGGAAGGAAATGGGTGGTCTGGGTTTCAGGAATTTGCAAGCGTTTAATTTAGCTATGTTATGCAAGCATGCTTGGAACTTTATTTCCAATCCAAATGCCTTGGTAAGTCGTGTTTTCAAAGCCAAATATTTTCCAAAGATTGATTATTTTAACGCCACTTTAGGTTATAATCTAAGCTTTGTTTGGAGAGGCATTTGGAGTGCTAAACCTGTGCTTAAGAAAGGGTGCAGGTGGCGGATTGGGGATGGGGGTAGTTTTGATTTATGGCATGATCTGTGGATTAAGGAGGACCGAGATTTTAAGCTTGAGACCCCTGTTATAGCTAGTTTGGAAGATTTGAAAATTCAAGATTTATGGATTCGTGGATATAGAGAATGAGATGTAGAGTTGTTGGAGAGTTTGTTTACAGAGCGGGATGCTCGGGCTATTGCTAGTTTACAGTTGGGGAATGGGTCCAGAGTGGATAAAATGATTTGGCATTTTAGCAAGGATGGTACCTACTCGGTTAAATCAGGGTATAGAGTAGCTATGGAGTTGATGGGTTGTGGCTTGGATGCT
This sequence comes from Dimocarpus longan, assembly GCA_022984855.1. NCBI lineage: Eukaryota > Viridiplantae > Streptophyta > Magnoliopsida > Sapindales > Sapindaceae > Dimocarpus > Dimocarpus longan. Next base: position 7,000,382 of record CM041026.1, read on the forward strand.
ATTGTGGGAGAGTGGGGAAGATTGTAGGATTTAGATGTTCCCCCTAAAGTTAGGATGATGGTGTGGAAAGTGTGTAGGGGTTGTGTTCCTACTAGGGTGAATCTGGTGAAACGTGGAATGCCTTGTGATCTAAATTGTATTTTGTGTGGTTCTGACGTTGAAACTTTGAACCATGTATTCTTTAACTGTCCTTTTGCTGTTCATTGTTGGAGAGAAGTTGATCTTGATTTTTCTCTCGCAAATTCAGAAGATTTTGGAGGGTGGCTGTTGAAGATTTTGGGGGGGTTAAGCAGAGAGAAGGCAGGTTGTGTTGCGTCAGTCATTTGGGGGATATGGTGTCAAAGGAACAATAAACTTTGGCGTAACTCCTTATGCTCTCCGGCGTTGACGGTTAAGAATAGTTTGGATTTTGTTAAAGAGTGGCAAATTTTAAGGAGTCCTAAAAAGGGTAGTTGTCGGTCTAATGTGAATTTGGGAGTCAGATGGTGCATTCCGCCGCATGGTTGGTTAAAATGCAACATAGATGCGTCAGTTATGGAGCGTTCGCAAAGGATTGGTTTGGGGATGGTTATTTGAAAAGATGATGGTAGTTTCCTTATGTGCCGGTCTCAGCTGGTGCAGGGGTGGTGTGTCCCTAGAGAAGCAGAAGCTTTGGCTTGTCGTGAAGCAATTTCCTGGCTTCTATCTATGCAAGTGTCTAATGTAATATTGGAATTGGATGCTAAGGCGGTGGTTAATGCTTTTCATTCTACAAAGCGGGATTGGTCTGAATTTGGTTGTCTTATTGAGGATTGTAAAAGTTTATTTCGGCTTTGTAATAATTTTAGAGTAAGCTTTGTTAAGAGGCATGCTAATGGGGTGGCTGACGCGCTTGCTAAGGCTGCTCGTTCCCATGCTAGCCCTTGTGTGTGGCATGTCACTCCTTCTTTTCTTGAAGGTTTGATTGCCAAAGACTGTTTGATGGTTTAATAATATATTATTGTTCTTCAAAATATATATATATATATATGCACATTCTAGCATACACCTGAGGTATGTATACACCTGAGATATGCATACACTTGATAAAAAATACGTGATTGTATTCTAAAATGTGTAATTATAATTTAATGTGATTACAACTAAATATATGTAATTACGATCAATAAATATGATCACAATCAGTAAATTTGATGACTGTAATCACATTTATTGATTGTAATTACACATATTTAGTTATAATTATATATAATAAATTATAATCATACATTTTAAAATGCAACCTTGTATTTTTTTTTTTTTATCATGTATATACATATCTCAAGTGTACCCAAGAAGACCTCATGATGTTATCTACAATACATTTGGATATCAATATATCTGAATTGATTATATTTTAAAATTAGCGATGATATATTATTATATCTGATTGTAATTACACATGGTCAATTGTTGTAAATATAATCAAATTCATTTGATTGTAATCAGATACAATAAATAATTTTAGAATATAATAACTCATTTATACTTGTCAAGTGTATCGATATTTAAGTATGCCCTAGAATGCGTCATATGTGTTTATATATATATAAGATCTTTTTAGTCACACTTGGGGTATGCATACACTTGATTAAAAAAAAAAAATTATTATATTTTAACATGTATGATTACAATCAGTAAATGTGATCACATTGATCATAATCAATAAATGTGATTCCATTTATTGATTATAATCACATATGTTTAATTATAGTCACATATAATAAATTATAATAACACATTTTTAAATGTAATTACATATTTTTTTTGTCAAATATATGCATACCCCAGATGTGTGTTAGAATCTACTTATATATAAACTTATATAATCAGTGCTTCCTAATTTAAAAGTTAAGATGAAATAATCAAATTCATTTATTGTATTTCAATTAAATAGGAGAGAGAATCTATCTTAGGGGTGAGAATATGATAGATGAATTTGATTGGTTCGTCATAACTTTTTAAAGTTAGGAGGCACTGACCATAAAAGTTTTTCTCTTTTCTATTTAATTCAAATGTAATAAATGAATTTGATTAGTTCGTTTTATCTTTTTAATATATATATATATATATAATATGCTAGACTTTTCAAAAACTTTTGCTCAAATAATGTGGAATATATGTATAATGCTAAGTTTCCCAAAAATTTTACTCAAATAACGTGGCATGTGAGTTGTCAGCATTTTATAAATCATGATATATAATCTCCATGTAGCAGGAAATTGGATTCCAAATGGAACACTATCCTAAAATATTGTTGACAATTTTAAGGGTTTTTTTTTTTTTTTAAATTATTTTCTTCTGTAAATAGAAAAAGCAACAGTAAGTTATTAATGTTTGATTTTTATTTATTATTATTATTTTTTTTTAAAACTGGTCGGTGATACGATTTTTTTTTTTTTTTTTTTAAAGGCTTAAAACGTGCAATTGGTGCTATTGTTATGTATGACACAGTGACTAACTTTTGTTTGTCAGAGCTGCAATTTTTTAAGCATTATGAAAGTGAGGTTGGGATTATATGAAAATTGCATCAAGTGATTCATAATGTTTTAATTAGTGTATGCTTTTCAATTCACATAAGGATTCAACTTTTTTCTTGCACGATATGCATGAAACAAACAAGCTGTCTGAAGTGAATGTGAATGTTATGAGAGATAAAAACAGAACTGAAGTTTCATCAATTTTGAATTCAGATTAATATATTTAATTAATAAATTTAAAACACCGAACCAACCAAAATTTGAATAAGACATGACACTAGCTCAAAATTAATATTGTTGTATTCGATTATTTCTTTTAGTACTAGTATAAATCCATCATTTGTATCGAAACTGTCATTACAAGCTCAAGGTATGGCCTAATGAACGAGAAAGACCTTGGACGGATAACATTCTCATGACCAGTTGCATTAAACTAGTACATACAAATTTAAACCACAAAGCAAAATTACTCCCCTTTACATGATTGTCATTAAATTACATCCAGATAAAACATAAACATACGCTTTATTTGGAAAATGTTATTAACCATCCTGGAGCCTGGAATTGCTGGAAGGGAAATACACAATCGGGGATGGGAGAACCTTTATCACGATTGAAGTATAACATAGAAAGGTGATGGTTCTTGTATTTGTCATTTTTATCCTAAACAAAAAGCGAGAAATTAATTAGATATTATACACAAGAAGAAAGGTAATGATGCTAAAAAGAAAGCAGCAGTCTATATAAGGCCAGACAAAAGAAGGTTCTCACCAAGTTGGAGCAAATTTTCCAGGCATTGATCATTCCAACCAATCACATACAAGCAAGTTTGAACTGTCACATCGTGGTTGTAGCCCTCAAGCTTGGGGGCTGCTTGATATTGGCCATGATCAGAGCACTTTGCACTGAGTTTCCAACCCCGCCTCTGTTTAGTCCCCTTCATCCGTCAACTTGAATGTGCATGCATGCCAATAGTAATATGAAGTAAATTCAGTAGTTATGCCATCAGAAACAACATCTATCAAATTTCTACAAATTAAGGGTGCGTTTGGTTACACTTTTTAAATGATATTTTTGAATTACTTTTAAAAATGAAAAACGCGTTTTAAAAATGATGTTTTTAAAAATACAATGTGTTTCTTAGGTTCTGCTAAAAAAATATGTTTGAGTCATATCATTTTGGTACTTGCTAGTTTTGTTTCTATTCGGATTGAGTCAAATACTGATACACATATCTCTTCCTTCAACAATTTACTTACTGCTTTACAAAACAGTATTGCCACATCCTCTTTTGCACAACAAAACGCTCTGTACCAGATGCACGAATAATTAAAAGATGTTGCTAATATATTATAAAATTAAAGTTCATATGTTTTCAGAAGTAAGCAAGAAAATCATTTCAAAATGGTAGTTAAACTTAGGAATAGGTAATTGATATCATTAGTTAAATCTCATATGATTTTAAAGTAATAATATGCTTTAGTTCAAAAGGCAAAAGATTTGTTGACATGTAAAATTTAAATCAAAGTGTTTTGCAAAATTAAATACAACATCAAATAGTAAGAGAAAACAATTATTTATTTACTCATCTCTTTAAATGTTTTGTATTCTATCATATGTCCATCTTCTCAAAAATTTTACAACTATCTTCTTAAACTTTCTATCGAATAATAATCAAACTTCGATTGAACTGAAATGAAAATGTTGTACAATATTGTTGACATCTAACTGACATTTCAATAAATTAACATTGGCAACTTTTTGCTATATTACAAAAAAAAAAAATCTCAATACCGTCTAAAGTTGATATACCTGTAATAGATTTCCTCTGCACCAAATTGAAAAGACAACAATGTAACCCAACATTGTGATTAGCGTAAATATCACTGCACCACAATGTAATCCAATCAATTTCCTCTGCATCCTTGAACATTAGCGTAATCATCCTCAATGCCTTCTCCTATTCTTCTAGCTTCCAACTTATCTCAAAGCTTTAGAGCAATGCATAGGATGACAAATTGACGAACAAGAGCTAAAGCAAGGCAGAGCAAATAAGCCATAACATGTTCCAGTATCCAAAACATATACTTCGTTCAAGCAGGAATAAACTTCCAAACTGAAAAGACAACTATCAAGAATTTTTTTCTTTTTTTTAGGAGAACTATCAAGAAGTTTTGAAGAACTAAAGTTCAACTAAAAAAGAAATGGTATGAAACAATCTTTACAAATATTTAAAAATTTCAACTTTTGAATTCAAGTTCAAATAAACAAAACTTAGCCGACTTGGAAAGAAATGTTAAAAGAATTAAAGTTTTACATTCGTTAAAAAATAGTAATAAAAAACTCAGCATTTAGCATTAAGACTAGCTTTATCATTATTTTTCATTTAAGGAAGCGGATTAACTTGTAACAAAGACCATACATTGTGATTACTTGGACAATGAACATCATAACTGAGACCATAAAAGTGCATCATATATGTCAGAAACAGAGGGCAAGAATTCACCAGCCAAAAGGTGCAGCTATAGCATTGTTACTCTAGAACGAAGAAGTAACTGGTGTTTTTATAGAGCTCAAAGAGCTGCCGTTGTGTTTTTCTTCTAGTGATGCTTTCTTTCAGGCATTTTTGTCAAACACATAAGTCTCTTCATTCACTATCTTAATTTTTCACATAATTAATAGATGATTAAACAAGGATTAAAGTGTGTGATATGAATATTATAAAAATAAAGATGTTAGAATAGTAACATACCTATAGCATGAACTTGACTGAGGTTCTTCATCTTCCTCTGGTTCTGTCTATTATCTATCTGAACTGTAGGGACGTTGGAAATCTTGGACCACTCACTTTCTTTGTTCCTTTTGCATTCTTCTTTCAGCTTTGGACAACCATAAATCTCTAATGTTTGAAGTGAGGAAGGCAGGCCTTGCTTTGGAAAGCATCTAAGATTTGGGCAATACTTGATCCTCAGAGATTTAAGTGAGGATGGCAGAACCTGATCTCCTAAAGATGTGAGAAATGGGCAATTAGTGATGGTCAAAGATTGAGGAGAGGTAAGGTTTTGAAAACTCTGTGCCCATAAATTTCGGAAATTTGAAATTCTCAGATGAAATAGAGAAGGAGGTAAGATTCCCATTTCTTGATTTGGAAACAACTGCCAGTTAGGAGATTCCCAAAACGAGAGGGAAGTTAGAGAGGTGAGATTCTGCAACCTCCACGCAGGCAGAGGCCTAGACACATTCACTCACTCGATTGTCGAGCCCATAAGAGTATTTTAAGGTTTTCACAACTCTGTATGGATATAACTTCAAGAGACACGTTTGAGTAAAAAAAACCCCTCTGCTATTGTTGTGAGCTCTGGACACCCATTAAAAGAAATGTGTTTGAGTGAAGTAGGCAACTGACCACTTCGTGATAACTTTGTGAGTTGTGAACGGCTTCTAAACTGAAGGTGTTTGACTGTAGTTGGAAATTGAATAATTGATGATAAGCACGTGAGAGATCGACAGTCAGAGACACTCAAGTGTTCAAGAAGACATGAGTTTTTGTTGTTGCCATTCTCTTTGTACAACATTGAACTACAACTTCCCCCTCCATCATCCCACAAACTCTCCAATTCTTTACAACCACTTATTTAAGCCTTTTTAGAGATGGGGGTAATTGACCTCTTACAATGAATGCCAGAGAATCACAATTTGATATCTCTAAACTTTCAACGAGACATGAGTTTCTGTTTTTGTCATTCTCTCTATCATCCCACAAACTTTTCAATTTCTTACACTCTTTTATTTCAAGCCTTTTTAGAGATAGGGGTAATTGGCCTCTTACAATGAATGTTACAAAATCAAATTTCCAAATTTCTAAACTTTCAAGAAATGCATTCTTGATTTTCGTCTCCTTGGGTAATGATATTAAAACATGGCAATATCCTATCTCAAGTATAATCAGATGGGGAAGGGAACAAACCTCAGGAAATGAATCAAAATTCGGGCAACCTGCAATATATAGCTTTCTGAGAAATCTTGTGCTCTGGAACCCACCCATTAGCGTCTTCTGAAGACAAGTTTCATCCAACTGCACCTCGGACATGTTGTCATTGATTTGTTGAAGTTCAGCCTTTCCAAAGCACCCTTGCATTAGTTGATTGCTAAACTCTAAAGTATTTCATGAAATCAAAGATTTTATCAACTTGAATTCCACTGGATTGTCGCATGTGATCCTCTTGCATCTTTGTATTTTTGATTCATGAAGATTTGAAATGCTTGAGAATGAAACGACAAGTTCTTTCAAAACAAAAAGACGTTTAGGGATGCTTCCAGAAAGTTGGGGACAATTAATGGTGGAAAGCTTTCTAAGGCAAGGGAATGCATCACCATACTCAGTTTCTTCGATGCTTTCCCAATCTGACCATACTGGCATATTTTCAAAACAAAGTGTCTTTAAGGATTTAAAAAGCCGACCATTTTTATAAAACTTACACGTATTAATCCTTTCATTCCTTTTATTGTAAGCTCTTCAAGTGAGACCAATACCCCAAGAGAAGACAAAGATATACATTTAACACAATTTTCCAATCTCATTGCCAACATTTTGGAATATGATCCACTCCCTGACCAAGATGGAAACCGTGTGCCACCATAACGTGTAATTGTGAGCTTTTCTAAATTTTCATGAGGTTGTAGCATGTTAAGAGCATTTTTTTTCTGCAACCTCACTTTGTGACTCATTAATTGAGATCCCCACTTTAGTAGCAACTCTTTTAAGTACCTATCTCTTAATATTAGATCTTTGTGATCATAATCATTCACATTACCTAATTCTGTAATACAAAGTTATTCATGAAGCATTCTTAAACTCATCAAATCTTTTAAGTTAGAACATACACCTTGTCCACAATAAAATTAGATAATTTATACAGATTTTGAAATTGTTTCATTCCCAAAGGCATCTTTTTTATTAAAATTGCGCCTTTTATGTCAAGATGAGGCAATTTAATCAAATATTTAAAGTTGGAAGGCAACTTCACAAGGCAGAAACAATCTCTCAATATCAAAATTTGTAGATGGTATAGTAGACATGTTGACTCTAGCAAACTTGTAATGATAGTGCTAGAAAGATTTAGGTACCTTAGATGTTTCAAACCTCCTATTGGAGTAAGTATCTCATGTTGAATTGTGGCTTAATTAGCCATGTTAGAATCCCACATCTAAAACATTAGATTGTCGTGGGAGATTAGTGGACTATAAATAAGTCCTTTAGTTAATTGATTTGGCATCCCACAAAAACAAGAATTGTAAAAGATCCATACATTTGTATTATTCTTGTTTTCTCCCCATATGTTTCTGGGCTTTTGGATCTTACCCAGATTTTGTAATATTTTGCTTTGGAGTTAGTGGAAGTTTTCAGCAGCGCCCGTGGACGTAGGTTTTATACCGAACCACGTAAATCCTGGTGTGTTCTTTCCTTTTTCGCTTTGCATTTATTTTTCTGCTTTTCTGCTGTATTAGTATTTGTTATTTATATTTAATAGCTAGCATTAGTAGTTGTGTATTTGTTTAATTTTCGCTGCGCACAACAAGTGGTATCAGAGCCCTAGGTTTCGATTGATCTAGGAAATTGTCTAGGGCATTAGCTAGCTATTAAATATTTGTTTGTAAAGCTTCGGTGTTATTTTGGAATAGTTACAATTTAGGGAAGCTCTGTCAAAAAGACTATAATTGTCTAAGGAGACTGGATTTTAAGTGGGACCGTTTGTGACCCCTCCAGCCTTTCCTGGGAGCTAACCTTTTGATTACTATTCATTTGATCACCAAGCTATTGGCATAAAATTGTCTAGGGCATTAGATAGCTATTTGTTTGTAAAGCTTCGGTGTTATTTTGGAATAGCCACAATTTAGGGAAGCTCTGTCAAAAAGACTATAATAGTCTAAGGAGACTGGATTTTAAGTGGGACCGTTTGTGACCCCTCCAGCCTTTCCTGGGAGCTAACCTTTTGAGTACTATTCATTTGATCACCAAGCTATTGGCATAAAACTTTTGTTGTAAAGCAAAAATGGCATCATCTTCACATGTAAAAATTGAAGTAGAGAAATTTGATGGTCGAAATAATTTTGGCCTATGGCAAAGCGAAGTTACGGACGTCTTGTATCAACAAGATTTGGATATTGTTCTGGAAGAAACAAGACCAGAGAATATTGAAGAAAGGGACTGGGAGAGGCAAAATGCGAAGGCATGTGGTTTAATTCGCTCATGTCTCTGTAGAGAGCAGAAGTATCCGTTCATGAAGGAAACCTCTGCTAGTAAATTGTGGAAGGTGCTGGAGAACAAATATATGAAGAAAAGCAATGAGAATCGGCTATATTTGTTGAAGAGGTTGTACCGTCTTCAGTTGAAACCAGGTTTGAATATCAATGACCATATTGATAATTTCAACTGTTTGTTAGCTGATTTGTTGAATTTGGATGAAACGTTCAAAGATGAGCAGAAGGCGATGCTGTTGATAGGATCTCTTCCTGATGAGTTGGATCATTTGTGCATTACACTTATTCATGGGAAAGAAAAATTATCTTTTGAAGAAGTGTGTGCAGCTTTGCTTAATTATGAAATTCGTAAGAAAGATCAGAAAGAGAATAGGGATGAATCAGCAGAGGCGCTTACAGTTAGGGGAAGAAGTAAGAGTCGAAGAGGCAGATCACAGTCAAGGAAAAGACCTGATAAAGATGAATGTGCCTTTTGTCATGAGAAAGGGCATTGGAAGAAAGATTGTCCGAAGCTACAGAAGAAAGATAAGGGCAAGGGTAAAGCTATTTCCGATGCATATGTAGCCGAACATGAGGAAGAAGATTTTGTGTTGGTTAGTCTATCATCAACATCTGAATCTGGTGAGTGGATTTTAGATTCGGGTTGTACTTATCATATGTGTCCACATAAGGAATGGTTCTTCAACTTCGAAGAGCTAAATGGTGGAATTGTGCTCATGGGTAATGATAACTCATGCAAAACTAAGAGGATAGGTTCAATTCGATTGAAGAATCACGATGGATCGACCAGAGTTCTGACAGAAGTTCGGTATGTTCCAGATTTGAAAAAGAATCTCATATCATTGGGAGCCTTAGAATCTAAAGGCTACATGGTATCTATCAGAGATAGAGTTATGAGAGTTGTATCTGAGGCTTTGGTGGTAATGAAAGGTACAAGGAAGAACAACTTGTACTACTACGATGGTAGTACAGTTACTGAATCAGCAGCAGCAGTATCAGAAAAGGATGTTGATTCAGATATGATCAGGCTATGGCATATGCGTCTGGGACATGCAGGTGAGAAAGCTTTAAGCAGTTTGGTGGATCAAGGCTTGTTGAAAGGAGTAAAAACCTGTAAGTTGGATTTTTGTGAACATTGTGTTCTGGGAAAGCAGACGAGAGTGAAGTTTGCAACTGCAGTTCATGATACTAAAGGTATTTTGGATTATGTTCACTCTGATGTGTGGGGACCCACAAGGACAGCCTCCTTGGGTGGTAAACACTATTTTGTTACATTTGTTGATGACTTTTCCAGAAGAGTTTGGGTATACACAATGAAGAAAAAAAGATGATGTACTTGAGATTTTCCTTAATTGGAAAAAGATGATTGAGACTCAGACTAGGAGAAAGATTAAGCACCTCAGAACAGATAATGGAGGTGAATATTGCAGTAAATCTTTTCGAGAGGTCTGTCAAGATGCGGGTATTGTACGTCATTTTACAGTTAGACACACACCACAACAGAATGGGGTGGCAGAACGCATGAACCGAACGTTGCTGGAGAAAGTTCGGTGTATGTTGTCCAATGCTGGGTTGGGCAAGGAGTTTTGGGCTGAGGCAGTGACTTATGCATGTCATCTCATTAATCGCTTACCGTCAACAGCGATCGGTGGTAGAATTCCATTGGAGGTATGGTCTGGAAAACCTGTTACTGATTATGATTCTTTACATGTCTTTGGTTGTTCTGCTTATTATCATGTAAAGGAATCTAAATTGGATCCGAGAGCAAGGAAAGCTATATTTGTGGGGATGTCTTCAGGGGTGAAAGGGTATCGTCTTTTATATCCTAATTCGAAGAAGATAATCTTCAGCAGGGATGTTACTTTTGATGAGTCTTCGATGCTGAAAAAGAAAATAGAAGATATTGTTGAGGGTAATCCGCAACAGGTGGAGTCTACTCGGAAGCAGGTGGAGTTTTTTCAGAAACAGATAGAGTCAACAAATAATCCAGCTAGAATTGTTGATGCAGATGATGACACTCCTATGATCGAGGAGGTTACTGAAGAAGAAGGAAAAGAAGAGGTTCCTACCCAAGAACCTTCGCAGCAACAAGAATCAATTGCAATAAATAGGCCAAGACGTGAGATTCGCAGACCTGCTCGTTTTGCTGATATGGTGGCCTATGCACTTCCAATTGTAGATGATGATGTTCCTTCCACTTACAGAGAAGCAGTCCAATGTTCTGAAGTTGATAAGTGGAAGAAAGCTATGGATGAAGAAATGCAGTCTCTTCGGAAGAATGAAACTTGGGAGCTAGCTCAACTACTGAAGAATAAGAAGGCAATTGGGTGCAAATGGGTATTTACTAAGAAAGAGGGATTTCCAAACAAAGAAGATGTTCGCTACAAGGCAAGGTTGGTGGCGAAAGGCTACGCTCAGAAGGAAGGGATTGACTACAATGAGGTATTTTCTCCAGTTGTGAAACACTCTTCCATTAGAATTTTATTGGCCCTTGTAGCTCAATTGGATTTGGAACTAGTTCAAATGGATGTAAAAACTGCATTTTTACATGGTGATTTAGAAGAGGAAATCTATATGACTCAGCCAGATGGATTCAAGGTTGCTGGTAAAGAAAATTGGGCTTGTAAATTGAATAAATCGCTTTATGGTTTGAAACAGTCTCCGAGACAATGGTACAAGCGATTTGATCAATTTATGATAGGTCAAGAGTACACCAGAAGCAAATTTGATAATTGCGTATACTTTCGAAGGCTACAAGATGGTTCCTTCATCTACTTGCTCTTATATGTTGATGATATGCTGATAGCTTCTAAGAGCAAAGTGGAGATTGAGAAGCTGAAGACTCAGTTGAGTTCAGAGTTTGAAATGAAGGATTTGGGTGAAGCTAAGAAGATTCTCGGTATGGAGATTGGCAGAGATAGAGGAAAAGGCAAGGTTTGTTTGACTCAGAAGCAATATCTGATGAAGGTATTACAGCGTTTTGGTGTATCTGAACAGTCAAAACCTGTAAGTACGCCACTTGCTCCTCATTTCAAGTTGAGTGCATCATTATCTCCAAGTACTGATGAAGAACGAGAGTACATGTCTCGTGTTCCGTATTCTAATGCGGTTGGTAGCCTGATGTATGCTATGGTGTGTACAAGACCTGACATTTCGCAAGCAGTTGGAGTTGTGAGCAGGTATATGCATGATCCTGGTAAAGGACATTGGCAAGCTGTGAAATGGATTCTACGGTACTTGTTAAAAACCGTAGATTTTGGTTTGATATTTCAGAAGGAAGATTCACTTGGTCAGTTTGCAATCGGATATGTAGATTCAGATTATGCTGGTGATTTGGATAAACGACGGTCAACTACTGGATATGTATTCACTCTTGCGAGAGCTCTTGTAAGTTGGAAGTCTACTTTACAGTCAACAGTTGCTTTGTCTACGACAGAAGCAGAGTATATGGCATTGACAGAGGCTGTGAAAGAAGCAATTTGGTTACAAGGATTACTGGTAGAGTTGGGAGTGGGACAGAAGAATATTGCTATTTACTCGGATAGCCAAAGTGCCATTCATTTAGCAAAGAATCCGGTATTCCATGTTCGCACCAAGCATATTGATGTCCGATATCACTTTGTGCGGGAAATTCTGAGTGAAGGGTCGATTCTCTTACAGAAAATTGGGACTGCTGATAATCCTGCGGATATGATGACCAAAGTGGTGACAGCAATCAAGTTCAACCATTGTTTGGACTTGATCAATATTTTGAAAGTCTAAAAGGCATATATGAAGGCATTGCTGAAGGCTAATACGCCAAGGTGGAGATTTGTTGAATTGTGGCTTAATTAGCCATGTTAGAATCCCACATCTAAAACATTAGATTGTCGTGGGAGATTAGTGAACTATAAATAAGTCCTTTAGTTAATTGATTTGGCATCCCACAAAAACAAGAATTGTAAAAGATCCATACATTTGTATTATTCTTGTTTTCTCCCCATATGTTTCTGGGTTTTTGGATCTTACCCAGATTTTGTAATATTTTGCTTTGGAGTTAGTGGAAGTTTTCAGCAGCGCCCGTGGACGTAGGTTTTATACCGAACCACGTAAATCCTGGTGTGTTCTTTCCTTTTTCGCTTTGCATTTATTTTTCTGCTTTTCTGCTGTATTAGTATTTGTTATTTATATTTAATAGCTAGCATTAGTAGTTGTGTATTTGTTTAATTTTCGCTGCGCATAACATCTCAATGATGCAATATGACTGTAGAGATAGTACCCTCAATTATTTGAGTTCTGACAGTAAATAGAAGGGAACCAAATTAGTTATATACTTATGATAGTCATCTCGTGAAATCAGTAAGAATGTCCTTATTCTTGTCGTTAAATACTCAGCCTTTAAGAAAGCTACAAATTTCCTTTCACCATCATTCGTACTAGAAGTGTAAGAAATATTACGAACATATTCTAACATTCTTTGTTCCTCATCGGCAGCCCCGATACTTTTGGTTGCTCATTGACAGCTGATACACCATCCAACCTTAAACTTCTTTCTCCGAAAGCCCATTAAGCCAAATCATGGACCAGATGATGCATTACAAATTTATGCTTGTGAATGTTATTTGATTGTCGAAGCATTGACATGCCCAATAATTCAGAAAAATATTTGCATGCTAATTCTTTCGGCTGCATATTTTCTGTTGATCGTTGAACAAGTCCTTCTGCTATCCACAAGAGCACAACTTCCTCAATTTCAAATTCATAATCTTTAGGGAAAATTGAGCAGTAGGCAAAACATTTCCTTAGATGAGAAGGAAGATGAAGATAACTCATTTTAAGGCTGCAAGGATCCCATACCCCTTCATTTTTCGATGGATTCCACAACCTGCTGTCTAATATTTTCAACCAATCATCAATTTGCTCTGAGCGTAAAAGACCTCCTAGCATTTTTGCTGCTAGTGGCAATCCTTTGCACATTTCAATGACATTAATTTGAAATCGGGATGTGCCAAAACAACTTCATTCTTCTCAAACGTGCACATCGAAAACACCAACCGGCAATCTTCATTTGATAGAACACCCAGTGGGTGAAATCTATTGAATGATTGTTGATGCTACCTGTTGGTTGCGAGTAATGTGGCTTAATAACAACGTGCGTTCATTCATTTTTGTAATAACTCAAGCTCGAATTACTCCATCATAAGTGGTGTTAAAAAAAAAAAAAAAGTTGGGTATTATAAAAGGGCAAACTCAATAGCTTGTTCTGCTGGTTTTTTAATTTTTAATTTTTAATTTTTTTTATTAACTCCCTTCACTTCTTTTTTTTTTTTTTTTAATTTTACCATTTGATTCTCACATACACTATATATATATATATATATATATATATATATATATTGAATTGCCATTTATGGTGCAATTATTCGAACTTGAGACATTCTTTTACTACCAAGTCATATTGGACAGTGGGCACATAAAAAATAGCACTTACAATTTTTTTTTTTTTTTTTTTTTGAGTTTTACAAAATTTAATTCTAGCAATTCAAAATTTATAGGTCAAATGCTTCACAAGTTGTATAATATAGATCAAACATTCTTTTTTTTTTATAGGATACATCAAACATTCATATGCATAAGATAAAAGTAAAAAATTTTCGAACTTCTATACAAATTTAAATGCAAAAGGGCGTTTGCCTAGTGGTGGCCGAATATGGCTCTTTAGGAGAAAGTGTAGAGGTGGTTCTTATTTTATGCAGTAGTTGTTGTACTTTTGTAAGAGTCAAACGGAAATTGACAAGGCTAGTTCGCTTCATTCATCAATGAAAGATGCTGGAGGCCGTCAATGATGAAAACCAAAATGTCTTCTCATGTAAATATCATGGAGATACATAAAACTATCATATTATTTAATTTAATTGAAATTAACATTTACAAGAGAAGGTAGGATTCATGGAAAAGTGATCAATTTAAAATTATTTATTCTTTTAACTAATTTGATTTGAGAGTAATACTAAAAATTTTAAATTATTACTTATTGACAATGTTTGGTATATGAGAAATGAGGTGAGATTGGGATTTGTTTTATCCTTCTTTCCACATTCTATATTTGGATCACGTTTTGGTGAGAGAAGGGAATAGATTTTTCATTCTCAAACCCATCATAATTCTCACTCAACTTGGGAAATGGAATTCAAGCTCAACCATAGGTTTCTCATTTCTTTAAGTTGACTGAAATCCACTTTTTTTTTTAAAAAAAAAAGTTTCTTCATCCCTCATTAGACAACCATTAACCATTCTCTCTCTACACAACTCTTCATCTCTCTCTCATCTCCACCGCACCATCACCACCACAAACCACTCTTCGTCTCTCTTATTTTCTCCTCTATCCAGACAAACCAGCGACGACAACACATATCATCTTTATTTTTTTTTTCATCTCATCCACAATTTTTTTTAATGAGTTTGTTCTAGGTTCGATTTGTTTGTCGAACCTAGAACCTTCATCAATGAACCAGAACTTTTTAATTTTTTTTTTTTAATTTTTTAAGTTCATTTTTATGTTGATGAATGTTCTTGTTATTGATATTGTTGATCATGTTGTTGTTTGAGAGATGATGGTATTGATGAACTATAGGTTGATGATGTTGAAGACAGTGGGTTCTTAATGAACTAAGTTTTTTTTTTTCAGATTTTTTACAAAATTATTTTATATAACAAAAAATTTAAATTAATTTTATTCTAATCCAATCTCAATCTACACCAAATTAATATAATATGGTATAATGTTAATCTAATTCTAAGTTTTACTAAACATGAGACAGTAATTTATCATTTCAATCCAATCCAATTCATTTCAATTCAATCTAATCGAATACATTTCATTTCATTCCAATCTCGTATATCAAATGTAGCCATATAGGGTGTACATATAGTTTTTTAGGGATGCCAACCTCACCACTCTTAACCTATTAATATTTATTTTTCCCCTCTCAATGTGATGGTGCCTTTTTTCTTAATTCATTAAACTTGCACACTTTAAAGTACACAAATCTTCTTTTAACTATCAAACAAGACAAAAGCTATTTTTTTTTTTTTAAATGGTGAGGAAGGGCAATTAAATTCAAAAAAATAAAAATCCATACCTTGTGTTTTAAGGCAAAGATATAACTTCAACCTTTGGCTTATTAAGATCAAGAAAAATGCTAAATTACTTCTACTAAGGGATGATATAATAAAATTAAAAATAAAATAAGAAAATAAGAAAAGGGAGTTCTCTTCTTAGCACACATCAAATTTAACAAAGTGAAAAACTTGCATGTGAGACTCTGACTAATTAAATAGGAAAATAGAGATTAAGTAAAAGTAGAAAAATCTAAAAGTTGACAACCGAATAATTAAATTTTTATGATGTTATTGCTTATGAAGAAGAAAATGATTGCATAAAAACAGAATATATATATATACATATATAGTAGTAAAAGGTAATGGGCTTTTCCTTTGGCCCATGGTTGCTCACGATTCTTATTGGGTCTCCTCTCTCTTCTCAGTCGAATTTTGAGAAGGTCCAGCGGGCCAAACTAGTGACCTATATTGTCCATATCTAGTAAACCTTTATATTTTCCAATTGTCATATCATGAGATGAATGCATATTCCGTGACTTGCATATAAAAAATTGATTGTCTAAAAATGGATCATCTGGTGTTCATCCAACCTTAAAGCTGTAATGAATACATTTATTCAAGATGGTCATGTGGTCTAACAGACATGAACACAGCGGCATATCGCATAAGCCGGTCCTCAAAGCTTGCGGTTCTCATTCCAAGGTCGATCTCCGGACCTCTTGCTCTCATTTTATATTTCCGCCAAGCAAATTGTATATTTACGGCTGCCCAAGTCCGCCAATTCGATGAATAATATCTTGTCGTCCACCTAAGCCTCTTGTCAGCAAATTTGTACCGGAAATGTTCCGCGATGTAGCGAAGATGGTTTGCTTCTAGACCGAATGCCTCTACGGATTCAATACAAGTAAACGTGGCGGATGATGCTGGCAGACGGTCAATAAAAGGGCGGCGAAGACACCAGGAGAGCAGCTCATCTCCTAAAAAGCCACCCGGTTCTATCACACTTGTAGCCGCCTTGCCTTTGCTCAAGCTTTGGCTTCTTTTCATGTGTCCACGTACTACAAAGATCATTCTTTGCACTGGATCTCCTTCTCTAATTATCTATTTTGTCAGCAATTTAAAACGTTCAACGAATTTATGATCATATTCAACGAAGTAAGCTTTGTTACGCAAGTTTAGTTGCAACTACGTACCTTTTCGTCTTTGGAGTAAACAAGGGGCTTGATTCGATCACATATGTTGTCAAGAATAAGATCACCCAAGTTATGGAACAAAGGCACCTAAGAAACAAAAGTACGTACGTCACATTCAAACATCATTGGAAACATGGAATCCGCCCTCACTAGAGGTTGACGAGTTTTGAAATCATTTGAATCTGGTTATGTTGAATCCAAACAATAGACTAGAATAAACTAGATTGTTTTTGTTACCTTTTTGATGAGGTCTAGGCAAAGATAGCGCTTAATGTCTCTTCGGAGCCCTTCTGGCAATTCTTCTATCCATTGTAGTTCATCTTCTCCCATAATGGACCACCTCTGCCGTTCAAAATGACGTACTCGCCGTCTCAAATTAGTTGGCAGCTGCCTTCGACTCATCCACCATTCGACATCACGACGTTTCAGCTGCATTTTCTTCTTCCTTGCCATGACCACATTTAGTGATATCTTTCAACCACCAAGGTAACATTGTTAGACCTTGCTTTCATAAATAAAATAATATATTTGGTATCTAGCTAGTATCATCAGAATAAAAAAATTTATAAGGTACCTGAATATTCCCAACTAATAAAGTGAAGAGTGTCACACCACATAGCACAATGCATATGCTGAACATTACTTCTATCAAGTTACTTGTGGGTTCAAGTACATTTCCAAAAGTGCTGCAAAAATGTTAGCTCAATACGATCTATTGTGGTAATTTGTATCAAATTTTCCAGCAAAATTATAATAAAAGGTTGAATCAATCTAATTCTATCTTGAAAGAACAAACACATAATAAATAATCTCTAGTTTGTTACCTTAGATTTAATAGACCCCAAAAGATCGGATACAAGATCGTAACAGCGATGGAATGACTAGAAACGACTGGAATAGCCGGTGCATAGATCCCGTAGTTGAATGGTCCATCATAATCCATGCACAATGAGTTTCTCATTGTTAGTGGCGATGCAGATGTATGGATCTTGGAGCAAGAGAAAGAAACATCACAGTGTTTGCTTCTTTCACATCGTTGCTGGAGACATGAAACTATGCGCTGTGTGGCAAGAGCATACCAACATCCTCCAGTAACCTGAAAGCAGGTATTCGATAATGTCTCTAGATTAATTCTTTACTGTCACGACAAACATCAGATACATTTCGGAGTACTTTTATCGAACGTACTTTAAAAAATTTGCTTTAAACAAATCTGGAAATATCTTTTATAATGTGCATATCAAAGAAATATGTTTGAATGTGAGTTATAAAGTGAATTTGTAAAAGCATCCCAAAATTTCTACTTCAACCAAACGTTATGATGATAGATGAAAGTTAGAGGATAATTACATGAGAGAAGATTAAATAAGCGAGGAGATTAATGCTGAAACCCCACCAAATGGTGCCAAAAATGTAACCAGTGACCTTCCTCATTCTTCTCATCATGCAGAGGCTATGGTAGACCTTGGGGATGAATTGGAGCATTATTATGGACTGAAGAATACTCATTATCAGCTTAATCCTTCCTTCTCTGATTAGTTTTGGTACTACTAACCAAAATACTGCCTGCAAATTAAATCACGAAAACAAAAACCACTTTAATTGAAATTTCAAATATACAAACACAGGGTGAGGATCAATTACCTTATTATTATACCATGTTTATATGACATAATTCAGTCCATTAGAATGATAAACTTTGAATGATTAGGAATGTGAACAATAGTTATGCACAGCACATGTTAATTTATCCGTCGAAAGAGGTTTTTAAATGTTGTCACAATTTGTGTACGAATAATGCTACAGACAATTACTTGCCTTGGCAACTATGACATTATAGTAATTAAATGATAAAGTATAGTACTATGATTATAATTTACTGAGATTGGTCCGTGGCAGAATAATTAAATTAGAATGTAAAGGGCGTTTTTAATAATGAAATTCACATTAATTCTTAATAAAAAAAAAATTAATAAAATTTTCACATGCAATTCAAACTTAAAAGAAATAAGTTAATGCATGTCCGAGAAGTCACAACTAAGTATTCTTTTTACTTCCAATCCAATCCAATTCTTTTTTTAAAAATGAAATCTTAGTAATTTATTACCTAATCACATTTTAAGTTGATTTTTTTTAAAACATACAGTTATAAAATCAAAAGTAGTATGAGTTTTTGATAATAACATTAAACTACTGAATGAATTTTGTAGTACATGTGTTCGCGAACAAATGGCCAAAATATATATATATATATATAATTCATTCACGAACAATTATATTTGCTCACAAATTATAGTTCTTATACACTGACGGTTTTAATATATATATATATATATATATATCTCAATAGTTTGATGCACTATTTAATGTTATATGATGAATATTTCTCTCACCCATTAAAATGCAAACAATAAGACAGATGTATTCAATTTAGAGTATAATAGAGTTTGATGAATACATTTTTTTTTAAATGACAGATTTTAATGGAATTCACATATTCTATTAACTACATATTGATTTTATTGAAATTATCCAAAAAATCGAACAAAATTTTTACGAAAATTGAAAGATTTGTTATAAACTATAATTCTTATAAAAATCATTTTAAAATTCACCTAAATTCATCGCTTAACTAAAATATATGAAGTTAATGATTTTTTTAATACACTTAAATTTTATTAGATTTTATATAAATCTAAATTATTGAATACACCTAACTTTTAATCAATTCTATATAAATTTGGATTGAATACATTTAAAAATGAAATATATTTAAATCTGAATTGAATACATCTAAATTTTTAAATTATTTTAAATTCTAATTAATTCTATATTGATATAACTCTAAGAGAAAAAATTGTACCTTATATTTATTATAAAATCTAACTCAAAAAAATATATATATAAATCTAACTCAGAAAAAAATAATATTATATAAATAATGAAATGCGGTGTCGAAATAGAATAGGTTACCGAAGGCTAACCTGCGGTATCGGGATTATGACAAAAACATCAAACCAAAACCCTCTGAGGGAGCGCAAATAGTGAGAAGCAATTGCACGTGCATCCCACACGAGTTTCCCGCAACCGACAACAAGTGACTCCCTCGACACGTAAGCCAACCGGAACTGAAGCCACACGTGGCAAAGATGCACGGCATCCAGGCAGGTGCGAAGAACGGTAACGATGACAGCCAGCTCAACATCCACGTCGATGCAGGGGGCCCCACTCTCGTCCACGTTGAGCGTGAACGCGTAGAAGAAGAGAGGATCGACGGCCAACGAGATCCCACGCGCCAGCAACAGCACCCGGTTCCATCTCTTCACCAGCGGGCTCCTCGGGTCCAGAACCGGCCCGAAGCACTCCGGGCCAGGGACTTCCACCCGGGTCGGACTGTAGGTATTCGGATCGGCTGTCTGGATGGGGATAAAAGAAGAGCCGGCGGAGGCCTGCCACTGGGGCTGGCTGTCACTGCCGCAGGTGGTGGAGTGGAAAATGGGGATGCCCAACTGAGTGCTGCAAGTGTAGCATTCTGTTGGGCTGGAAATGTGGGTGGTGATTTCATTGCCGTTGCTGCTCTTCCGGGTTCCGGCCAGACTCGTCAACCTGCGACACAAAAATGCAAGACAAATGAGAAGAAAAGCTGTGAGAAATGGACATGGGTTGGAGCATTTTTCGAAAATTTCCTTGAAGCATACCTGAGGGCAGACATGGTGACAGAGCGAGAGAGAGAGAGAGATGGGTTTTGGAATTTGGATTCTGGGGCTTCAGCTATGTGTACAAGTGTTGAGCGTGTGTCATGTAGTGTTGCATGTAGGGTGTTGTCATGGCTGGGGGAGAGTGGAGACACTTTTGCAAGTGCTGTTGGTCGTTTTGTTCGAAGTAAGCCAATGCCACACTAACTTCACATTTAGCTTTTGAGCTTGTGTGAAACTCACTTCTCAGGTTAAATCACAAGTAATATAAGTTCTCTCAACTAATTTTTAAAGTAATTACAGGCATTCCAAATTTTCTATGAAAATTCATGTTTAAATTATGTGGAAAAGAATTATCAATATTTTATAAATTATAATATAATAGTTAGTATAATATTCACCTAACTTTAAATATAAATTTGGACAAAAAATTTGTCAAACTTAGATATTATTTTTATTTTTAACCTAATAATATATCATCTCATTATAACATTATTTATTTCTTTGGAAGTACTACATTATTATAAATTATAATGTAGTACTTCTCATCACATGTGAGAAGTACTACATTATTATAAATAATGTAGTATTTATTTCTTTGGAAGTACTACATTATTATAAATAATAATGTAGTACTTTTCACATGTAAGATACAAATTGAAATATTTTATATTATTATATTAGTGTATTCAATCTAAATTTTTAATGATTTTTATAATATTTAAAATTTTGTGTGTATTTAGACCTTTAAAAACTATAAAAATCGTATAGTATTTAATATAGACTTTTAATAACTTTTGGAAAGTATATAAAAATTATAAGTATTCAATCAAGACTTTTTAAGAGTTTATAAAAGTTATGAAGTATTCCAAATGTCAATATCATTTTTGGAATTTAAAATTTTAATAATTTTGGTAGACTTTTATGTTAAATTTATAATAATCAAACTCCACAAATTCTATTTCACTTCATTCTAAAACTTTTGTAGACTTTTGTCATTGATTATCAAAGCAAACCTCATAATCTCTCTTACATTTGAATCTCCCAAAACTCGGTAAAATTGTGATAAATAAAAATATTTCACTAATGATCAATATTTTTTTTTCTATGTTCAAATTGTTAGTATTTTAGTTTTTTAATCTTATTAGACCCCTTCTTTTCCAAATGATATCAATTTATTATTTTATAGACAATTTCAAATTTGAATCAAAATTGAGGAGTTATATCTCGACAAAATAAATTTACAAAAAGGAAACATCTTATAAATTATATTTATATATGTACAATGTCAAAAAAATAAAATAAAAATAGTATAAATATTATTAATGATTGTATTGTAAGCTAACATTTTAGGATTTCTTGTGTACAAATAATGAAAATAAAACTTATAAATATATAGATAAAAAATCTCATTGCTTTAAAATCAATGAAATTAATTGATAGAATCTTTGTTTTTTATATTGAAAAAATAAGAGGAAAAACCTTTATTTCAAATGAAAAAGAAAAAAAAAAGACTTTAATAAAAAATAAATTTGATAAAAAAAATATTTTAACTAGTGGTTTATTTAAAAAAATAAATTTTTAAATTTAACTATTTAATTATATATATACATATGTGTTATGGGTAATTTAGCGATCAAGTCGATTGGGTCAAAGGAGATCTACAATGCAGGCCCAATGATCCAAAGGCTCAGCAATCTACCTTTCATCCTGACCACCTTCCTGACAACGGACCTGTACGATAGACAGACTCTCTATTTTCAATCATGTCCCAAGTCCCCCTGCTGATCGTCGATCTACTCGCGAATAATCTTGGGTGCCCGATCAGTGATATGTTCATTGTCTTGCATACAATTACAATCAGTACCGTTCCTCAACTTTAGTTGCTATACCCGATCGCTCGGACTGATCGCTATACCTATTCGTTTGAGCTAATTGCTATACCTGTTTGCTTAAGCTAATCGCTATGCCTGTTCGCTCAGGCTGATCGTTGCACCTGCTCGTCATATCTGTTCGCTTAAGCTGTTTGCCGAAGGGTGATCAACAGGTCTATTTCGCTCTAATCTGTTCGTTCAGGATTCTTCTCCTTGTTGTTCGGTGATTTTTGAGTATGCTCGTACGCCTGCTCGTTTACGAGACTGTTCGACTAATATTATGGCTGGTCGCGAAAGTATTAATTCATGATCCGTCCCCTAGACTCTCAAAGTGTCCAATCTGTTAGAAGCTCATCTGTTTGCCAATTTAACTGAATATTTTGTCCGCTGGAAAGTCTGTCTCAACCATGTCTCCTAAACCGCAAGCCAGCAGAAGCCGAAGATGTCATGTAAGATGCAGCTCAAAGCGTGCTATACACGCCATCTTTGCCAGAGACCACAACTAAGATTTCGGTAGCCTCTTATGACCCGTACAGATTAACCGCTTGAAATCACGCTCTGGCAGAGCCCAGAAGTGACAGTTTCGATCGCATTTAATGTAATTTCGACCATATTAAATGCACTGTCAATTGCATTGAATGAAATCCCGACGCATAAAATGCGGTCCATCATTGTTATTTCAGTTTACTGTATGTTTTTGTCTTATTCTATTTTACTGTATCACCTATCGTTTCTCTATAAATAAGGGAGGATTTTCATTGTAACACGGTTACAATCTTTTTTAGTGCCGTTATTCTGTCAAAATAATGAGAGAATGAACAGTGGACGTAGGCATCTAATTGGGCTGAACCACTCTAAAATCTTCTTGTGTTTCCCTCCTCACCTCTGATCTATTCTTCTTGTCTCCTTTACTTTGTACATTCAATATTAACTACCCGAAGCTACAGTTTGAGCCCCAAAACGAACCTCGTTAACTAGGGATCCAAATCCGGACGTCAACAATATGATATTTTTTTCAACTTTTATTTCTATTACATATTTGCTCGGGAATTTCTTGAACCTTTACTATTGATTAGTTAATTTGATTATTATAGTAATCAATTTTAATATTTATAAAATATAATAAAATTAACCAACTTGAATTTAATAAAACATTAGTTTTAATAGTTGTTTTTCACCTATTTATTTACACTTTGTCAAAAGAAAATATTTTAATTAAGATGAGAAATATAACTTACAAACTGTATAATTTGTATGAGTTTGTTAAAAAAATATATTTTTATTTTAGAAATAAATGAAAATCTATAAAAATCTATCAATATTTACGAATCTTCATCATTACTAGTTAATGAAAGGGACGATTTTAACTCATTTTTTGAGACTCAATAACAACAAAGGGAGCAGGTGAATAAATGCAGGGTTGTCATAATTGTTGATATGTGGAACGATATTAAGATTATTGATAATAATAGATATTAGAGATTTTATTTTTTTTATGGAAGACATAAATGAATAATGAAACATTAAAATGCTTGGTGTTTTAGTTATCAATTTATGTAATTGAGGTGATTTTACTTTTATTTTATGTGTTATTTTTTTAATCATTATTGACATGATAAATATAATTTTATTAACTTATAAAGTGTATATTATATTATAAGTTAGTGAAAGTTTAATCTATAAAAGTACATGAAAGTCTATAAAAGTTTATGAAAATTTATAAAAGTTTTTTATGATTTGTTTTAAAAGTCTATCAAAGTTAATAAAAACCTTTTAAAAATGGGTTTATAAAAATTTATAAGAGTTTTTTATGAATCTCAAAAGTCATTAGAAGCCTATAAAATTCTACAAAAATCATTCAACGAAAAAAAATCTATGAAAGTCATTCAAAGTCATGATTGAATCTCTAAATTTTGTATTAAAATTTTTAATAATTTACACATTCTTTATCCGTGTAAGTAGTTCTACAACCTCTTTTAAATTTATAAAAATAAAATAAATAAATAAATAAAGACACCCACTCTTATAGCGGGGATTTAAAACCTAATGAATGCACTTTGCAAGTTTCATGTGAAACTTCCTCTATTTATTATGATAGTAGATTCTGACGGAAACAAGGATTTACTTAGGGGTGGCAATTTAGAACCCGACACGAGAGGTCGACACGAAACCGACATGATAATTACGGGTTAGAGTTCAGCGTAAACGAGTTGGGTAAATTAACGGGTCAACCCGTCTAACCCGTTTAACTAATCGTGTTGGGTTCGTGTCGGGTTAATCGTGTTACGGGTTGACCCATTAAATGAGGATAAAAATGTAATTTGTTATGTAGAGGGGCATGCATGTAATTTGAACGAGAGATATATATACTCTTCGATCTTTAGATTCCCCAAACCCTACCCATTTGTTATAGTCGCAGCACCCATCACTCTACATCTCCACCAATCCACTGTCCACCTTCACAACCGCCACAACTCCTTCCGCCCAGCGTCTTTCGTTCAGTCGCCGCCACGCCGATCTCCTTCGGTCGTCGCCACGCGTCTTCTTTAGTCGCCCGTCGCATCTCCTTCATCACCCATCATCTCCTTTGGTCACTACCACGCGTCTCCTTCTATCACCGCTACATCGTTGTCCTCCGATGGTCTCCTTCGGGTTGTCGCCAAGCCGATCTCCTTCAGTAGCTGCGTCGCATCTCATCCGCACGTCAATCTCCTTTGGGTCGTTGCCATCCAACTCCTTTGGTCACCGCGTCGTATCCCGTTCGTCACCCATCGTCTCCTTTGTCACCCAGCCTGGCCGATCTGCTTCGTCACCCAGCCTGGCCGATCTTTTTCATCACCTAGCCACGCAGCACCCCACACCATTTCTTCATCTTGGGCGTGGTTTATCAACTTCTAGTATGCAGTCATGTAGATTTGTTTTAGTTTTGATTTTTGATTTTTGATATTGAAACTGTTTAGTGGAGATGTGTGAAATGCAATACTGTGATTGTATTAGTAAATAAGTGTTTCTCCTTGCAGAATACAAACATTATAAAAGACTCCTGCATATTGATGTCCGCGCTGCTATGTAGAATGCAGTCAAGAACTCCATCAAGACTCCTGCATATTGATGTAAATGAGAATATAAGAGAGAAATTTATTCTGTAATAGTTTAGTCTGTAATTGTAATTTATTCTGTAATCCTCAAAATGTAGAAAAATTTTGATATTGAAATTGTATACTATTTTCTAACAACAGATCAACAATAATAAGTGTTAAAGATTTTTGTTTTTTGATATTGAAACTATTACTAACGGGTTGATAACGAGTTAATAACGGGTTGAAAATGAGTTGATAATGGGTTGATAACGTATCGGTTAAACAGGTCATTAAACGGGTTGATAACGTATCAGTTAAACGAGTTATTAAATGAGTCATTAACGGGTTGATAAACAACCCGTAAATAAACGGATTAATCGGGTCGTTTTTGTGTCGACCCGTTATGAATCGTGTCGTGTTCGTGTTCGTGTTGGAGGGGTTCAACTCATTTACTTATCGTGTCGTGTTCAACCCGACCCGTCAACCCGGATTGCCACCCTTAGATTTACCGTTTGAATGGCCAAATTAAAATTAAAGATATTCAAGTCAACAAGATGATAAAATAATAAATATATAATTACACAAAGTTGACAAAGAGCGTAAAATATTTATTAATATATAATTTTTAAACCTTAGATTCATAGCTCGAAGAAATAAATCAATGCATATTAAAAGTTTAAAACAGAAAATTACCAAATGAAAAGTCGTCACATTCTAAGAGTGAAATATTTGCCTGACTTTTGTAAAAAGTTAGAAAAAATAAAAAATAAAAAAAGACGAAACAAATATATGTACAGACTAGATTAGGTAATAATATGTAAAATTAAGAAACTAAATCCTGAAAGATATTTGTTAATCAAACTGTATAATTAAGTTCATAATCAGTATAGATTACTTATTTTATATGTATTTATATATGAAATGATTAGTTATTATAGAATACATTAAAAAGTATTATAATCTTTGTATATTAAAATTTTCTTGAAGTTTTGTTGACTTGGAGGAGCCATATTCCTATATTAAAAAATAAAAATAAAAATGAAAAAATCTTGAATCTTGTTAGTGCAGAAAGCCATGGCTCTTGTTGACCTTTCTCTCCATCTGCCGCCAGGAGTATATACATATATATATATATATATATACCATATAAATAATTATTGATATTGATAGATTATAATAGATTTTTAATTCATTCAGTGTCAGTTTAAAAAAAAAAAAAAATAGCAATCTGAACCCATCAAATTAACTCATATTGTCTTGTCACAAAAATTGATTCAAAATAATCGTTTTTGTACATGCTTTATTGTTTTTATTAAATTTTTTGTTTTTATTGGAACAATAGTTTTCCATTTATTAATCGAATAATATTATACTATCAAAAATTTTATTCAAATTAATTATATAAATAATGTAGTAAACTTATTTATAATAACCACAATATCAATACATCATCATATAATCAACATGATTGTTATAAATCATCATGTCACATCATTTACTTAAAAAATTTGGATAAACCTTTTGAAAGTATAGAATTATTCTTATTAATAAAGAAATAAAAAATATAATACAGAAAAATATCTCTATTGCCACTGAAAAAAGTTCTTCCCACCTCCGATTACTTCCTACACCCAACGTACAAATTTACAAATAATCATTTATTTTTTATAAAAAATTATTATTATTTTCTCCTCTGATAATTAATGAATCGTCATTTTCTCCTTATTAATTCAAGGAACATTATTTTATCTCTTCTTTTGACTTGAAATACTATTTCAAGATTTTTTTTTTTTTGACCTTTTCAAAATCATCGAAGGGAAAAATGATGATTTATCAATCGTCACCGGTGAATGGTTATGACTCTTTAATACAATACCCAAACTTGCCATAAATAATATTAATCACTTTATATGGAAACAACAAGCAATCTTATCATACTTAATTTTTAGTTCCCTTATATGAAAAATAATCAAGTCAAAAAATATTGAAAATTAATTAATGTTGCATTAATGATTTTAAATAGTTACAATAAAATTTTGAATTATAAGAAATGATTAAATGTAATTTCATTAAAAAAATTATTTAAAGATTTTTTATTTTGATATAATTAAATGGAAAACAGAGAAAATATCAAAAACTTTAATTCGAGAATCAGAAAAACTTTCAATCTTCTTCATAATGTACTATTTAACTTTCTTATAATGGATATTAAAAAAATTGTCGAAATTATTCAAATAAATTTTTAATGAAATTATATTCAAACAATTTTTCATAACTCCAAATTATATTATAATCATTAAAAAATATTTATGCACATCATTCCTTGATATAAGTGATTGAGTCATTCTCTTGATCTCAAAATGTTAAGGGTTTCAAGTTTTACCATTGTCTTAATACACAATGTGTGGATAGTTTTTTTTTTGCATTTAATCATCTTTCCCTATCATAAAAAAATAAATAAATAAAGAAATAATTTTATTTTAGTCCCTGAGATTTTAAAAAATATCAAGTTTTTAAAACTCTTTTAGAAACAACTCTTTTCATTTCTAATTTTTTCAAAATTCTTCAAAAAAATTTAAACCATCAGTCAATTGATAATCAATAGTGACTTTAAGTAATTTAAATTGTAATTTAATAACTTAAATTCAGGGCATTTAAGGATATTTAAATTATAAATTTATTATTTTATGAGGATAATCCGATAATTTACATGTCATTAGCAATTATCAAGGATAAAAATATTTTTTTTTATATATTTTATTAATATTAACCGTCAGTTGACTGATAATTTGAATGTTTTAGAAGAGTTTTGAAAAAGTTTAGTATAAAATGAGCTATCTTTAAAAGAGTTTCAAAAATTTAATATATTTTTTTTATATCCTAGGAATTAAAATAAAGTTTCCTCAAAATATAATAATAATCATTAAAAATTATTATTAAACTATTAATTAATTTTTAATGTTTGTTTGTTTAATTGTCATATAAGGAAACCAGCAAATGTATTTAACAAGATTTTCTCGTACTTTTTATTTAAGTAATTCATATTATTTGTGACAAATTATGATGTTTTATAAAGAGTACGAATTTCATAAAGGAATATTACAAAAAACTTTCTGAAAAATAAACTAATCATGATTAATCCCTGTTTTTTTAATTTGATGAACAACCCCTTGTCTTTAATTTTTCATACAAAAAGTAAATATTGTCCAATCAAATCCGTGAAATGACCAAAATACCTTTATCAAGATATAAAAAATCCATATAATACCTTATAAACTTATGTAATGACTAAAATGCCCTTCAAATTTATCAATTATTAATTATTAATAATATTAAAAATTTAATAATAAAAAATTAATAATTTTCTACAAAAAAATAAAAATAAAAATGATTTCTATTGTCTATATTGTCGATTGACGGTGGAGATCATTTAAAAAAGTTTTTCAATTTTTCATTAAAAAATTACAAAACCAAATAAAATAAAATTTCATTACCATTCACCTCCTTCTCTCTCTCCATTTCTCTTTCTTTTTCTTCTTCTTCTTCTGGTTTCGAACCCAAATCGTCTGGGTTCACGACTGAACCTGACTGAACCCGATCAAATCTAGGTTCATGACTGAACCCGATCAAATCTATGTTAGATTGGGTTCAAAATTGGGTTTACGATGAACCCAGACGACTGGGTTCATGACGAACCTAGTTGAATCTTTGTTCACAACTGAACCCAGTCAAATATGGGTTTATCGTGGATACAATCGAATCTAGGTTCAGTTGTGAATCCAATCATCTGAGTTCGAACCCAAATGTTTAAATTTTTTTTATTATTATTATTTTAAGATTTGTTTGAATATTTCCTATGATGAGTTGATGATGGTTTGATGATGATAATGATGAGTTGATATTGTTGATGGTAGGTTGATTTAGGGTTGATGTTGATGACAGTGGATTAAAGATGATGTTTTGTTAATGTTTTCAGCATATTGGTTAAAGGTTGATGAATGATTTTTTTGACGATGAATGGTTTTTTTTTTTTTTTTATGAAAGTTTTTGGCATATTGGTTAATGGTTGTTTTTGGCATATTTGTTAATTTTTTTAGAAAATTATTAATTTTTCAAAAATAAATTGTTAATTTTTTTAATATCTTTTACAATTTTTTTAATATTTTTAATTTTATTTTTTTTTTAAATTTTAACACATTTTGGGTTTTCTAGACAACAAGGGATGATTTACCTAATAATAAAAATCCAAAATTAATCATAATTAGTTTACTTTTTAGAGAGCTTTTCATAATATCTCTTCTTTGGTGTAAGGAATAATTGAGATTCGGGAGAACTTTCGATGGATGGCCAAAAATGGGTCCTATAACTTTTGATAGTGGTAAAGCGGAAAGTCGAGGAAACACGGACACCGAAAAAAAAAAATTCCTGCTTTTATGCCTACAGTATAATACGCAAAATAATCCATCATGATATTGACGCTTTCGATGTTCTTTTCTTATTTATTGTTCATATCAAATATCAAAACCCATCACTTGATTGGATTAGAATACTATGTGACCTCGAAGCTTTGATTGAGAAGTGAGGCTACAAACTCATAATATCTTTGATTTTCCATTCAATAAAAATAATTTTTTAATATTTTAATACTATAAATTTTGAAGTAGAAGGAAACTGAAAAAAACAAAAAAACTCATTAACTTAGGCCTACAATTTTATTGAAGTGTAACAAAATTCACATCTTACCACCTTAATTTTTATTAAAAATACTTTTATTTAAGATTAGCACTTTTACTTTTTCAAAATTAGTTCCATAATGTAGGAAGATAATTTATGTTAATTTGTTCCAATAAGATGGAGAAAAAACTAACATATACTAGTATATGCAAATAATAGAACTCGAATCTCTATTACAATGTAAAGAGGAAGTGCACCTACCATTTATACTTCGAAGAGGTGTGCATTAAGATTAACTCATATTTAGTTAATTTTTATAATTTGAAGTATGCATGAGTCTGAACTAGAATAATGCTACGTTCTCTAGACATGATAAAATTGATTTATAACTAGTATTTCATTATTACATCAACTTATAATCTATCTAGTTGTTATAAATTAGTTTTTCAAAAACTTGAGCTTTAAAATTTGATAAATTCTAGAGAGCAAAATACTCAAGACCCCCCCTGAGGTAAGACCTTAATCATCCATAGTCAAAGTTTAGGTTTTATAACACATAACTCCCTATTTAACGGTCAAGAACCGTTAAATCTAACTGTTGACTGTATTATATGATTAAAAGACAAAAATATCCTTAATTTTTAAATTATTATTTTTTTTTAAAAAATTAAAATCATCTCATATTCATCAACATCTCAACAGAATCATCATCATCAACATCTCATAATCATCAACAATAAATCAAACTCAAATATAAACAAAAGAATCATAATCATCATCATCAACAATAAATCATCATCATCTTAGAATCATAATCATCAACAATAAATTAAACTTAAACATAAACAAAAAAATCATCTCATCAACAAATCTATTCAGAAAATCATCAACTAGGTTCGAATTGAATCCAAATTTGGGTTCGAATTGAATTCAGGTTTATGAAATCTAGATTCGATTTGAACCCAGATAAAATCTGGGTCCGATTTGAACCCGATTTGGAACTAGAGACGTCTGGGTTTGTTCGAGATCGAACCCAGATCTGGGTTCGTATAACCTAGACGAGGGTTCGATCGAACCTAGATCGTCTGGGTTCGAGGAACTTAGATCAGATCTGAGTCTGGGTTCCTCGAACCCAGACGAGGGTTCGATCAAACCCAGGTCTAGGTTCGATCAAACCCAGATCGTCTGGGTTCGACCAAACCAAGGTCTGGGTTCGTCGAACCCAGACGAGGGGTTCGATCGAACCCAGATCGTCTGGGTTCGAGGAACCCAGATCTGGGTTCGTCGAACACTGGTCTGAGTTTGTGAAGAAGAAGAAGGTAGTGGCTGGTGGTGGAGAGTGACAGGGGAGATAAGAGCGACAGAGGGAGTGACAGTGGCAGGCGGTGGAGAGCGATTGGGTTCAACAAACCCAGACGAGATCTGGGTTCGTGAAAAAGAAAAAGAAGAAGAAGAATGTGGTGGTTGGTGGTGGAGAGCAATAGAGGGAAATGAGAGTGACAGGGGAGATGAGAGCGAAAGACCAGTGTTAATAGACGAAATTACCCTTGGTCAACTAAATGTTGACTAACAAACACTAATAGTCTGGGGGTTATGTGTTATAAAGCCTAAACCTTGACTATGGATGATTAAGGTCTTACCTCAGGGGAGTTTTGAGCATTTTGCTCAAATTCTAGAATAATGTATTTGGACTACTAATAAATATGTTGGCATGGAACAAAAGTTTATTCTTCCTTATTTTATTGTTCAATGCGGCTTAGCAATATAGATTATTCATTCAGTTGCATGACGATTTTTGGGTTTGAGTCACCTATAGGTATATAACTCAGGGTTAATAAGAAATATATTGGATTAGATGATCTTATAATTACTTCTAATTTTTTTATTATGTTATAATCTACACCAACTGAAGTTTCATTCGGCCGTCATTTCACTATCTTTTTGTAGACAAACACATCCCAATAATTCATTCTTTTCACTAAAGGACCTTTTCGTCCACAGCAGATCTTCTTGGTTATGGCAAAAATTTAAAGTGCTTTCATTGAGAAGATTTTAATCAGTTGTTCACTTGTTCTCTAAAATAAATAACTAATTAAACAAAAATCTAAGGGGGAGCTCTTCAGAGAGGTGTATCATATGTTCATCAATGAATTTTTATCTTGTATCCATCTCGACTATTGATAATTGATATCGTTAAATAGCTTAATTGGTGATTTTTATTTTTTATTTTTTACATGTAAAATAATTTAAAATTTTGTCGAGTGAAAGATATTTGGTTTCTCAACTGTTAGTTGTCAAATCTACTTACATTAACTTGATCCATAGTCACTTTCTTTTAATTAATGGCTCACAAATCTCACACTAAGTATATTAAATTTGGTTCATATTGAAGAAAAAACTCATATATATATATATAGGTATGTATATGTATGTATGTATGTATATGTGTATGTATAAACTTAAAATTTTGATTTAAATTTATAACTTTAACATTCTTTCGCATATTTCCTAGTAAACCAAGAGTAAAGAAGAGTAATAAATTTAAGGTAGATAAACTTTTGGATTATAAAGAAATGAATAAATAGATGTAGAATTCATAGATTTAAGTAAAATTTAAAGTTGATATAGCTTTATCCTCATACATAAATATATTTTTATTTGAGTTTTATTAGTAGCCATATAATTATTTAATAAATATATAAAATTAATAGTTTGATTTAAATTTATCACTTTAACATTCATGCTTTTATTTCCTTGCAAACCAAGAGTAAAGAAAAGTAACGAATTCAAGGCATATGAACTTTTGGATTACAGAGAAATGAATAGATGCATGTAGAAGTCATAGATTTAAGTTAAATTTAAAGTAGATATAGCTTTATCCTCAAATATAAATAGAATTTTATTTGAGTTTTGTTAGTTGTCATATAATTGACCAAGGATGTTCCCCTAATATTTATTTTGTCTAGACAATTTATAATTAAATGACACATCAACATAAAAAATAGTGGATGACAAAAATAGTTATATTATTTCTCTCTGAGTATATCATTCAAACTCAAGCTTTTCTGATAAAAAAGTCAAAGTAAAAGACAAAGCTATAAGAAGAAATAATTATATAATATAATAATGCCTTGTTTGTTTTATGATATTAGATTGGGATTGGATATCAAATCCAATCTCATGCTTGTTAGTTGCATCATATTGGATTTTTTTTTTTTTTAATGCTATGCAACCAATTTATCCCACCACCATGAGATAAATTTTAACTCAATGTGTGTGGTGGGTTAAATTTATCCCACTAGCCTTGGATAAACTTTTAGCTTTTTTTTTTTTTATATTTTATTTTTTTATTTTACTTTTTATTTCATTCTCTTTGTCTAGTCATTTATATAAAAAAATAAATTTATTTAAAAATTAACTTTTATACGCTTCATCGAAAAAATTTTAAAGTAACATTTTTCAATAATAATTATAAAATGAATAATATTTTACAAATAAATTAAATAGTTCATTTACTTTTCAAAAAAATGATTTTAATATTTTATTTTACTAAAAAATTAAATATTTCTTAACCATATTTAATTTGATTTAAAAAGTTTAAATTAATAAAACTTTTTCAAAATGGATCAAAAAAAATTTTAAAGTAACATTTTTCAATAATAATTATAAAATGAATGATATTTTACAAATAAACTAACTAGTTCAAATTACTTTTCAAAAAAAATGATTTTAATATTTTATTTTACTCAAAAATTAAATATTTCTTAACCATATTTAATTTGATTTAAAAAGTTTTAAATAATAAAACTTTTTCAAAATGGATTAAAAAAATTTTAAAGTAACATTTTTCAATAATAATTATAAAATAAATAATATTTTACAAATGAATAAATAGTTCAATTTACTTTTCAAAAAATGATTTTAGTATTTAATTTTACTCAAAAATTAAATATTTCTTATCCATATTTAATTTGATTTAAAAAGTTTAAAATAATCAAACTTTTTCGAAATGGATTTAAAATAGCTTTATTTTATTAAAAAGATATAATACCATTATTTTTTTTTTTATCTAATCTCATACCAAGTCAAACAAAAGACAACACTATTTCTCAATGTATTAAAAACTGCTAGGGGCTAGACGGTCAGTGGCTTGGCCCCTTGGCGTCACCTAGGAAAATCAACGACAATCAATGGTCGATCCATTGAACGTCGATCAAACATGGTAAACCCAAGAAAAGAGTTTTCAAAAAAAAAAACTTCAACAACACTTCCAGTAATTCCACCAAGTAGTAAAATATCATCCAACCCTAATTTCATTTATTTTCAAATTTCCACAAAATAAATAAACATAAAATTACATGCGGTGATGACCAATTTGAAGCAGAGGTAGAGATAGATATGAGTTAGGGGAAGCAAAGGCGATGTAGGCACCGTTGTCGAGCATAAGGACGGAGACTCGAAGAGGCAGAGTTGTAAAGTCGAGTTAGCACTGTCATTGTCTTTGTTGTTGAGAGTGAGGTAGCACATGGTCGATCTATTAACCGATGCCATTGTCGAGCTTGAGAAGAGAACGACGTTAGATAATTGGAGAAAGAGAGAGAATGAAAGCTTGAACACGAAATGGCAAAGAGAGATGGAGAGAGAGTTCTGATTTTAAGTTTTTAACCTAATGCTATGTGATGAAACATCATTGTTTTGATCTCTAAAATGACACCATTTCGACTAAAAAAATCTTCTTTTTTATTTTTTTTTAAAGAAAAAAGGTTGACTAGGTAGTTCCCGACTGCCTATCGCGTAGAACCACCAATTTTCCTTATTTCAGATCAATCGGCGGTCGCCTAGGCCCATTTTTAATACATTATTATTTTTAATCTAATCTTATATTACATCAAACAAATCATAATATTAATTATCCATTCCAGTCTAATCCAAAAAACAATCCAATTCAATTATAGATGACAAATGAGGGGCCTAAGAAAAATAACCTTCAATGGTGTGATTTAAATAAATTTAAATACTCCATTTAAGATTCAAAATAATTAATTTATAATAACCAACCAATACAAGAAGCTAAGTAAAACTAAACAAAATCTAAAGAAAAAATAAATTGACTTTTTTTTTTTTTTTTTTTAAAAAGACCTTAAATTTGTTGAAATATTAAGTCAAGAAGATTCAGTTATGATCATTAATTGGCTGCTATTGTGAAGAGCGGTAAGCGCCTCATATCTAGCTAAGAAGCGCAATGTTACACGTGTTTCTGTAAGTGTAAACTAGAGTTTTACACTTTTAAAATTAATGGATAATCTTTGTTTCCCTATAGTTTGATATAATAACAAAAAAAAAACCCCAACATATTGAGAAATGCTGAAAACTCCCCTTATTTATTGATAAAATGTATAAAATAACCCTTGTAGTTTATAAAAATAGCAAAAAAAAAAATTACTGTAAAAGTTAATGTTAAAAATAAGATTTAACTGTAAATATGAAATGACAAAACTGTCAAAGTAAAATAAAATATATAATAACATTAATTAATTAATAAAATAAAAAATTAGAGGACCACAAATTGATACCTCATCAACAAATGATATTTAATAAATCTTAATAAAAATAAAAATTATATAAAAAATTAACAAAACTTAATAAAAATAAAAATAAATTTTATTTTTTTAAAAAAAGAAAAATATACTTAAGATAAAAAACAAATATTGAGACCTAAATCCTATCCTTCTTCAAATACCCAACATTGTCTAACACCTACTTACCCACCTTTCTTCAAACACCTAGACCATTCTTCATCGTCCAACACCAGACCTAGTTCTTTATCTCTCTCTCTGTCTCTCTCTTGGCAGTGGGTTTTTGTCGATGGAGACCTATTTCTGGGTCTCCATCCATAGAGATCCAAACTAGGTTTTCAGTTTTTCAGTAATGAATAACACTTCTCTCTCTCTCTCTCTCTCTATGGTGTGAGTCTTCGTCAATGAAGACCTAGTTCTAGATCTCCATCAATAGAGACCCAAATTGGGTTTCCATTGCTGGAAACCTAGAAATATGGAAACCCAGATATTTCTCGGTTTCCAACTATGGAAACTCATAGATTTCATTTTGTGTGTGTCGGTTTGTATTCATGTTGGTGTGTGTCTGTGTGTGTTGTGTGTTTGATAGAAACATAAAGATTTCTGTGTATTTGTAATTGAGTGTGCAGAGTGAGAAAGAGTGAGAGAGAGATGGATTTGTGTGTGATTTGGGATGTGTGAAGATGGATATGTGTGTATTGTCAAAGTTCATGTCGGAGGTGTGTGAGATGATGGTTTAGGCATTGATGATGGTTGAGATGATCGGTGATGATGGTTGAGATAATAAGTAATGATTGTTTAGACATATATAGATATTTAAAAAAAAAAAGGACTCGAAACCCAAAATTTCTACCATGGGTCAAATTTTCAATAGTTGGAAACCTAGAAATTCTGGGTTTTTAGCCATTGAAAACTCTAATTTTTTGAGTCTCTTGCAGCAACCATTTAGGTTTCTAGCCATAGGAAATTCTAAAAATCTAGGTTTCCACTTTTTTATTTTTATTTTTAATTACATTTCATTAAAAAATTTTATTTTATTTTTTATTTTTTATTTTTAATTGAGGGGCATTTTGATCTTTTCATGGCACTGTCATTGTCAGGATTTATTTTTTATTAACAATAAAATAAATTTTTTTATAAAGTATAGAGATAATTAGTGGTTACGTCAAAAAATAGAAAAAATTGAGAATATCCATTAAATTAAGAGTATTTTACTAAAAATAAATATTTATATATTTTTCTGCAGAAAAATCTGCGGGCCAGCCATTTTCCCAAGGTACGATGAACAATAAAGCTGCACTGAACTGTGTTACAGGTTGGCTTATGAGAGCTAAACGGGCATCTTGAGACTTATTATTATTATTATTATTATTATTATTATTATTAGGGTTAGACTAAAATAATTTAAAATTTATATTTAAAATATGACTTCAACATCCGGTCATTCATTTTCCTTTAATTCAAGGGTGAACTTAAATATGTGACTTCAATATTTCTCTGTTCATTCATTTTCCTTTATTTGTCCATTTTCATTCCATCCAAAAATTGTTATAAATTTTCAATTTATTCACTTTTTTCACATTTGGATTAAACGAAAATGGATGAATGGATGTTGATGTTATATTTCCCAGTCAAAATTTTAAGATATTATTATTATTATTATTTTAAAGACTCAAACTTAAGAGATTTTCATATTGGATAGGCATTTTTTAACATCAAATTATAACTTTGGTTGTTTTTCACAATTACTATGTAATTATCATGTTCTTTATTACATTATCTCATAAATTAAAATACAGTTAAAAGTTGCTTATTTCATCATTGAGATACAAAATTTGATAAAATAATATTTTTCATTAAATTAATATTCCGATGAATCAAATTTGACTAAATGTTAAAATAAAATAATGATATGTAAAAACTTTTTTTGGGAAAAAAATGCTCCTATACATCTAAATTTATAGACTCAACTCAATAAAATCTTATCAAGTAGTATGAATATTAAATATACGTAATTTTCATATTATATGATGTGATTTCAGCTATATATAAACATATACAGCCAGATGTATTAAAGACTCTTCTTTGTGGGCATCATTATCTAATTTAATGATCAAGATTCATAGTTCACAACCTAGAAATAGTAGGGTGATGCTTACGTACAAGCCCATCACATGTATAATACGTGTTTACTTATGGAATTAGAGAATATAATTTTAGGTGTGTAATGAGATTGACATTTCTCCCACCCTTGAGGATTTCCAATCTGATTACCTCATAAAATTTAGAAAGTCTTTTTTATTCTTATCTAAAGATCAAAACAATAGATAAAATTGGAAATAGAAAAAATTGTATTAAAAAAAAAAAAAGGAAAACAACCAGTCTTCTCAATTTTTTGAAGCAGACTAGTTGTTTTTGTTTTGTTTTTTTTTTTTTTGTGTTTTCTTCTAAAAAAAATTATTAGAATGTTGAATATTATTATTAAAAACATAATATAATAAGCATAATATTGTTATATAAAAATACATTTTTATCACCCAAATAAAATAATAATAATACAACTTTCTTTAAAAAAAATGTTTATAGAATATATAATTTTAATCAGGGACATTTTTGTAACTTAAAAACATCTATTCCAACTCCAAATCAAAGTAATTAAATATTACTGATTTCGATTATGATTTTTATAATTAAAATAAATAACTTATTCTAATTTAAATATATCAAATTTTAGGTTATATATATAAAAGGAAATCTCCCGCTCTTGTAACTGATAAGCTGCACAAATACTGTCCAAGACTCATCAGTATGCCACACTATAGTAGACTCGATATATATCACTGTATAATCTCTTGCACTTGTGACTAATACGCTGCACGAAAACTGTCCAAGACTCATCAGTATGTCACATTGTAGATTCTTCTATACTTCACCTCCCATTCTATATCCATCCAAAGGACATGCTTGGTAGATAACTTTTGAAACAATTTCTAGCATAAGTATTTGCTATCTACTTACAAGGGAATTGATTTTTCGTGTTATAATTATAATCAAATATAATATATTATAATCAATAATTTTAGAATATAATGATTTTTTTTAAGTGTATTGATATCTCAAGTGTACCCAATAAGACTCCATATATATATATTCACCACCAATTTTCCAATTGAACTCATTATTATTAGTGCCACAGTTGTGGACCATTTATTATGTTGACTTTTTTCATAATTGACATGTGGTTGTATTTATGGATCATTGATGATATACAACCACATATTAATTATTAAAATGTTAACATGAGCCATGAGCGGTGATCCACAGTCTTTGAACTAATAGTAACAAATTTAGTTCGAACTGAGGAGATAAAAAGTGATATATATATATATATATATATATAGAGAGAGAGAGAGCACATTCTACCGTGTATTTGGATACGGATATATTTAGAATCTTAACAATTCAATTTTTAATGAGTCGGATATAAGTGTGTTAACCCATTAGTTAAAGATTAAATCTTATCCCGTATTGACTTACTAAAAATTAAATAATCAAGATTTTAAGTGTATTCATATTCAGGTATATATATATAGTGGCCACAAATCTAGAGCCAATAATCATAGGCCCACAAATTAATTGGACAATGGCCCAATGTGTAAGTCGACAATGACTTGCTGCCCAACTTGTTGATTGACATATATAGGTTTGTATTACCTCACATGGATTGGTCAACGAATCAAGTGACTTCATCCACTCAATTAGGGATTAATACACCTTTGGTAGATCGACTCATGTGTTTGATCGACCAATCTAAAGACGACTATGAACCACTTTATCAGGTCGGTCGATATGACATCAACCTAAGATTCATAATCCGACTCTAACTCTTCCACCTCTAGTCTAATTACATCGGGACTTAACTATCTACAAGATAAGACATAATCCGATTAAAATTAACCTTCATTGTCTCCAATATCTTAGAAATGACTATGACCATTCCTCATTCTATGAGAATCGAACTCCTAAGCCTACTGAAACTAGACTTCTTCCTACTAGTAGGATTGTAAGCCTATAAAAGTGTCCTCACACTCTTAAATTAAGCATTCCAACTGACGTACACTGTCACACTGTCGAATTGTCATTAGACACCTCTGAGATCTAACTTCGGCCACCTTCAATGACGGAATCCTCACGATACCGTCTACATCCTCACTCAGCACGTTCCCTCCTCCGATAAGCTCAATCGGATCCACCAACATAATGCTCTCAGTCACTTGGTACAATCAACCTAATGTTGTACCACCACCATCTTGGATTATCATTAACGTTGTTCTAGTCAACAACCTTTATCCACCTCATCGCCATTACCTTCCATTGACGCTACCTCGCAACTTGGCTATACAGTCTACATTATCCAATAGCACAAACTACTCTTATTTTCCATCCTAATGCAACTAGGATGACGCTTCTTTATTTTTCCATCACCTTTTATATTTAATCTACTGACTTGAGCATCAAAGGGTATTTGACCGGCACCAGACTAGTGTCAAAATCATTTGCGTTTTCACTTGTTCGATTTGTGAAAGACACATATTGCTAGATTCTATAAAGTTGATCGTTGATCGATAAGGCCCATTTTCAATCGATATATTGAAGTTTGACCCCACTACGTACATTAGTTGAAGATTAACTCGACATATTGTAGTTTAAGACCACTTTCAGTTAATATACATTTAATTTTTAATGAGTCAAATCTAAATAACCTATTAATTGAAGATTAAGTCTCATCTCTTAGATCTGACTTATTGAAAATTGAATGATCAAGATTCTACATGCATCAATACTCAAGTGTATTCTAGACTATGCCTACACACACACACACACACACATATACACACACACACATAGAGGTCATATTGGGTAAATTTGGGATATGCATATATTTGATAAAAAAAATTAATGTGTGAATGCATCTAAAATGTGTGATTATAATTTATTATATGTAATTACAACTAAACATGTACAATTACAATAAGCAAAGCAAAAGTGATCACAATCAGTAAAAGTAATCATATTTATTGATTGTAATCATATATGTTTAACTATAATCATATATAATAAATTAAAATAACAAATTTTAGAATGTAATCATACATTTTTTTTTTGTCAAATATATACATACTTAAGTGTTATGGATAATTTTACGATCAAGCCAATTGGGCCGAGGAAGACTCACAATATGGGCCTAATGACCCGAAGACCCAGAAAACCTAGAAATCAACTCATCTCTCTGATCGCCCGCCTGATCGCCAACTTGCTCGCTTTTCTGATCGTTAATATGTTCGTATTTCAAATCCTTCTATTGGTCGTTAACTTGTTTGCTATCTAGTTTGGTATCCTGCTCGATACCATGCTCGGTATCTGTTCGTCCCTGTGCTTGCTATCAGATCGGACATGTACCCGCTTGCTTTGTCAGTCAGCTGCTCGTCAATTCCTACTCTTGCTAGCTTACTTGCTCGTGTTTGAGACCATTCGCTCGTTGAGTTATCTGACCGTTTAGGAGCTCGCCAATGATCTGCCCTCGGGACTTTTAGGGCGCCCAATTATCTTGAGTTTTATTTGCTTGCTAGTTCGAGAGAACATTTTGTTCACTAGAAAGGTTTGCCTCTGTCCCGTCCATAAAATCACAAGTAAACATAAATCAAAGCTGTCATATGGATTACAGCTCAAAGCGTGCCTTCCACACCAATCCCGTTAGAGATTACAGTTTTGATTACGAGAATCTTACTTAACCCGCGTGGGTTAGCCGCCTAAACCCATGCTCTGGAAAAAATAAACCTGACACTGTCAGCTGCATTAAATGCAATTCAGACGCATTAAATGCGGCCCCATCATTGTAGTATTTGTTTACTGTACATTATTTTATTACATTCTACTGTAACTCTTCCCCTTTTCTATAAATAGGGGAGGACCTTCATTGTAGAAAATGATTAATCTTTTGAGTGCCGTTACTCTACTAAAATAGTGAGAGAGTGAACAGTGGACGTAGTCATCTAATTGGGCCAAACCACTTAAAAAATTCTTGTGTCTTCTCCTTCCTCTTTGACCTCATCTCATTTGCTTCTTACTTTACTTATTCAACAACATCGATCCAATACTGTAGCTTGAGCCTAAAACACGAATCTGGTCGGTTAAATTCAGACGTCGACATTAAGTATATGTTAGAATGTGTCATATATATATATCAAAGGCCTATTAAAATCAATGATCAAAGATTTATTGGAATTTGTAAAGATTTAGTACTATGTGTGGTCCGTGGACGTAGGCATCTAATTGGGCCGAATTACTTAAAAACTTCTTGTGTCTTCTCCTTCCTCTTTGACCTCATCTCCTTTGCTTCTTACTTTACTTATTCAACAACATCGATCCAATACTGTAGCTTGGGCCTAAAATATGAACCTGATCGGCTAAATACAAACGTCGACATTAAGTATATGTTAGAATGTGTCATTTATATATATATATATATATCAAAGGCCTATTAAAATCAATGATAAAAGATTTATTGAAATTTGTAAAGATTTAGTACTATGTGTGGTTTGAAAATATTCTACTTTTATAACATCAAAAAATATTTATATAGAAAAGATACGCTAACTATTCTAGTTATTAGTAGATACGTTCAGATGCTCTTTTTCTTATTTACATTATATTTGTAGTTTCCATGTGTTAAAAACATTATTATCATCACTCAATGTTAATGTGGCTTGGTAGTAAAGGTGCTGAGCTCAGATTTGAATCATATCCGTCGTAAGTGGTATCTTAAAAAAGTATTTATTATTAAAAAAAGAAAAAAACGCTATTTATTGGTGATAAAAATAAAAAAAATATATGTTCATGTGAAGCTGACAAAGAAATTCTGTGTTGCGTTTTTTTTTTTTTTTTTTCTTTTTTGTTGGTTCTCATAATTAAAAGCCAAGTAAAGATGGCATGATGCTTCATTTTTCATTTTATCCCAATGAAGTCAGATAAACATAATCAGTAATTTTAAAATATAATCACTTATTTATCGTTATCAAGTGTATCAATACCTAAATGTACCGTAGACTGTATTCTCTCTCTATATATATATCTAAATATACCGAAGAATATACCTTATATATATGTCACGTGTCAACCTCAAGTCTTAAATACTATAGTTGGACAATTTCCTATCAGTTTAAATTTTTGGGTTTGATGGTAACTAACATGATCTCAAAGTTTGAAGGTCTCTGATTCAAATATTTTTTTCCTTCTTTATCTGAAAATCATCTTATTACATATATTGTATGGTAAGGGATATATAGTATACATCCGTCATCTGTTATATATGCATATTACATGTGAAGAAACGTATCATGTGTCAATATCAAGTTTTAAATGCTATAATTAAATATTTTTTTATC
The DNA here is from genome assembly GCA_022984855.1 of Dimocarpus longan. Taxonomy (NCBI): domain Eukaryota; kingdom Viridiplantae; phylum Streptophyta; class Magnoliopsida; order Sapindales; family Sapindaceae; genus Dimocarpus; species Dimocarpus longan. The sequence goes on from CM041026.1 coordinate 7,043,779, forward strand.
AATTTAAATTTTTGAATAATATAAATATATATATATTCTCTATGGTACTTGGCCCAAATCCCAATCACAAAAGTAACTTTTTTTTTTGAAAAATCACCAAAGTAACTTTGGGATAGAATAATCCCGGAAGCACCTGATTCTGCTGCTGCATGCTTCAGTACGACAAGCCATGATAAGATAGCTCGAAGGTATCAAACTATTTGTTCTGATGATCATGACTGATAGCAGTAGTTGTAATTGCTAATTAGTACATGTTTGGAAACATTCCATCAAATATTTTCATTTGTTCCCAAAGACATGTTTTCTCTCTTTGCGTGACACGTTTTTCTTTCTTTGCGTTGAGTGGAAGGTTCCTAAGTGTAACATTTTCCGTACAACTCCCAGTCTGTTTTCCGATGCATAATTGGCATATAGACAAAGTCTGTCACCAGCTTTGCAATTGCTTTAAGAGATGTACTGTTGTACTATGGTCTTCAAATAAAATAAAATAAAATAACTGATGTACTTTGCCTTTTTCACTTTTGATTCCTCGTGAATTTTATCATCTTTATTTTGTTTGTTTTTTTTCTCGCAGGAGATTCCATTTTGATGACTAGATTTCTTTCTTTTGAACTTGGAGAAGGTTTTCTGTTTGCCACTTTTAAAATATAATGCTTGTAAAGGAGAATTCATAAAACTGCATGTGATTTAGGATATATGATATGTCATGCTCAAATTTGTTGGGATTATGTAAAAAGTGAGATATGATATGTGATGCTCAAATTTGTTGGGATTATGTAAAAATAATCTCACTTTTTAAGTCTTTATGTACACCATCTTCTGGTGAAATATCATTGTTTAAGACTTTAAGTCTTCAAACTTGCAATTTAAGATTGTTTGTTTATATTTTCCATTTAAAAATATTTATCATTTGGTATATAAGTTGAATACAAATTTCTAAGTCAGAAGTGTCCTCATAATTTTTGTGCAACCACGCAACTTAGATGAAAACGATGGAATTTGCAGCTGTAAGCAATTGGTTTCATTATCTATGTTTGAATGAAGCTTAAATTAGAATATTTTGATTAGATAACGACCTATAAAGTTAATACTAACCTTATAATTGTTTCTTCTCCTATACAATTTAGCCATAAAAATAACTGATATTTTAGATCAAAACAACTGATTTTGAAATCTAAATCATTGGTTCCTAAATTTAGGTCTAAATGAAATTTAAATTGGGATGTTTTGATAAGATAACAACCGTATGAAGTTAGAATTATTATCTTTACAATTTTTTGTTCAACCATACAACTTAAACCAAAACAACTGATCTTGCAATCTAAATAACTTGTTCCATAACTTACCTCTAAAATGGTTTGAATTAATGAAACTTAAATTAGAAGATTCTAAAGAATGTATGGTTAAGTAAAATAAAAAAAAAAAAATGCAGGCAATGCGAGGATTATTGTTTTTTCTAAATATTTTTTTTATACCATCAACTACATATATTTATGACAGTTTTCTAGTCTAAGATCAATAATTGATCGGGTCATTCTGCTTTAAGAAAGCAGCTGGTTCCTACGTATGTGTCATTTCATAATCTTTTTGTTTGATAATCTGAAAAAGATAAGGGAAATGAAAAAGATCTCTTAAAACAAACAAAAAAAAAAAAAAAAAAAAGGTAAAAATAATGCTTGAAAATAAGTGTTGTCTTGTCTTTTTTCACACTAGCAAAAGCTAAACGTGATGCACGGTGACTTGTAAATTGACAGAATAACATGATTATTCTAACTTATCATCAAGAATTGAATGGATATTTCAGATCATCGCTTGCAAAAATGGTAAAACACAGCCAAGGGTTTGTGGAAATATTATATATGTCCTTTAACCAAGTTTGCTTTCTTGTTAAGAACAAAAAGGATTAAGCAAATAACTAGAACAGGCTTCCTCTCTCAGTATGAGAGTTATTAAAATGAGTGACCAAAAATAATGTACATGCATATCATCTCTGATGAACTCCAAATATAGTTGTAAGTTTATTTCAATAATAAAAATCAATTAGCACTCTTAATTGGGTAGGTTTTGGACTTGTCACCAAATTATTACTTTAAGTAAAAGCACATATTATGCATTTTGGACAAATGTGCCCTTAAATATAAATTGAATGCAATAAAGTTTCAATTTGGAAAGAGAGAAAATGCAAAAATGGAGGTTGAACGTTTCATTTTGGAAATATGATAGGAAAGAATTCTATTCTACTGGCCATTATTCAATTTCAACACCTAAACTTCTTTTCCATGATTCCTACTTCATGATTCTCAAATTCCAATGAGAGAGAAAAGAAGAAAGAGAGAGAAGAGAAGAAAGAGACAAGCTTTTATCATCTTTCATCAAGGGCATACTACGAAGGTTTTATGATTTTTATTTTTTATTTTTTGAAGTAACAAAGGTTATGATTTAAGCCGTACATTATAAAAAAACCAAACTATTAATTGAGTGACACAATAAGAGGGAGGGGTACCCCTTTTTCTCCTAAAGATGAGCGTTTTCGGGTTCAGGTATAGTTAAGTAGAAAATCTTCAATCCAAATAGGTTCGAGTTAAAAATTTTTCAACCCAATCTAACCCAAAAAATTTTTCAACCCAAGCTAATAGTAATTGGATTGGGTTAGGTTGGGGTAGGTTGATTGAGTTGGCCTTTACAATTTACTGCACATCTTTAAAGCATACCCTCAAAACCATTCATGACACTCCACAGACTAAACTACCTACTAAGCCTTTCAACTTTCCTATAATATATTATGCAAACATGTAACAGAAGACGACGATAACTTACAAAGAAAATGAATATAAACAGAAAAACAATAATTCAAGAACATATAACGACGTATACATACCACTAAGAACATGCAAATAACACGTGAAAATACAAACACGTGCAACACTAGTCTACTAATATCATCCTCTATTTTGTTCCTCTGATTTATCGCCTATGTATTCCCTCAGCTATATTTGACTATAAATATAATAAAACAATTAAAATTTGAAATCTGATAGAATTAGACATACCCAGATGACAGATCTTTGGCCTCTGATAAAAGATAAACCTCAAGCTTCTCTTTTTCACTTAAAAGAAAACGAAAAACAAAAAATAAAAATCTTACCTTGTGTTATGGGTATTTTCTGAAATATGTAAATGAACTAATAAAAGCCCAAACAACTGACCTAATTGGGCCAGGCCCGATTTCAACCAGTCCATCGGAGGAAGTTTAGTTATGTTCCCCGTAGATCCTGTGGAGTGAAATACACTCAGAATCTGGTGTGAAGTGGAGTCCGTTCAGAGCCAGGCGCGGTGTAGAGTCTGCGTATCACACTTAGCGGAGTAGGGTCCGCTCAAAGCCAGACCATGTGTTGCTCTTGCTAATTACTGAGTCCATTAATCATTACCTAATATCTTTCTGTACTCCAGTTCGCCCAAATCCTCCAGTCCACCCAGATCCTCCAGTTCGCCCAGATTCTTCAGTTCGCCTAGAACCTCCAGTCTGTCCAGAACCGTGTCAAGTCATATTATAACTTGCCTTGCACGCCAAACTTGTCAGAGATTACTGTTCAAATTATAGAAAACCATACCTAATCCACGTGGGTTAGTCATATAAATCTTACACCTGTCCCTAGCATTTAATGTAATCCGGCTGCATTAAAAATAAGGCAGATGCATTAACTGTTGTAATCATTTTGTTTTAATTCATTACACATCGCTGTAGCACTTCTCCTTCTATAAATAGGGGAAGCTTTTCAATGTAACGTAAGAGTGAAACACCTAGAAAAAACTGGCTGTTACTCTGTCCAGATACTGAGAGAACAAACAGTGGACGTAAGCAAAGTTAATTGAACCACTTAAACACTTCCTTGTCTCATATTCTACTTTTGTCACATTTACATATGTTATTCACTTTTATATGTTGTATTACTTGTTTCTACAGTGTTGAGCTTGGAAGAACTTTGTTGACTGATTTCAAACGTCAACATTTTGACGCTAGAAGGAGGGGCTCAACTGCATCATTTCATAATTGACATCAGAATCACCAGAAGCTCAGATGTTGTAGCCAAAAGAACAGAAGGCACAAACCAGCAACGAGGTGAGGTACCAACAACTCTTGGTGCAGGTACATCCCGTGTTCGTGTGGATGGATTGGCTCAAGGAGGGAATTTAGTACAAATCCTGCGACATCAGGAAAGATTGGAAGGTACGGTTCAGCAACTAGCAGAGGCTATGAGAGCGTTAACAGAGGCTTAAGCTCGTGGCCCATGCAGGCCAGATGACATCCCTGCAGCTAAAATGAGAGTAACTAGGGAGGTGCCGCCTTTTCAGGGGTCAAACTTGTCATCCAATGTACATTCAGTAGCTCGGACCCGACGAGCTCGTGACAATGAAAATAAAGCTCAATCTTCAGACTTAAGGGTAAGGGTGGACCACGATGGACACCGAAGAGTCGAAATGAGCCATGAAGGTGCCCAGGCATCGGTTCGGAGAAATGATAATGAACGCTGGCATAAAAGCTCTCATAAAAAAGAATGATCAAATCGGTCACATCGAAGGCAGGAGCCTGACCATCATTCCCTTGAGCGCAGACATAGAAGACATGAGGTACTTGAACACTATCCTCCAAACAGGGAAAGCAGATTGAATAGGCGATCTCCTGCCAGGCAGCCTTCAGTGCAAGGTTCTGTTATTGAGCATCTCCTTTAAAGGGTGCAGCAGTTGGAGGCAAGGCTAGGAATATTGGAGCAGAGGATTCCAGAAGGGGAAAGGACTCTGTTTTCCTTAGAAGTTGAAGTAGAACCCCTTTCTCCTAGATTCAAACTCCCAAATATTCCACAGTATAACGACGACTCTGATCCTCATGATCATCTGGACGCTTTTAATGTTCAAATGGATCTACAGACCACCAGTTCGCTGGTGAAATGCCGTGTTTTTCCTGTAACTCTTGGCAATATCCCGCGGTTATGGTTCAAAAATCTCCCATCTCGCAGCATCAGTAGCTGGGAAGAATGCCAACAATAATTCTTAAATCAATACAAGGTGCTGAAGAGGCAGCTCGTACCACCTTGTCATCTGGCCACCATATTTAAGCGCCATAGAGAATCATTGAAGGAGTACATCGATAGATTTAGGCGCGAAGTGAACAATGTAGATAGTCCTATTGATGAGGGAATCCTGAATGCTATCTCGACGGGACTGCGAAAAGATGGGAAATTGTATGAAAGCATCTACAAGTCTCCTGTGAAAACTTTGAGGTCTTTTTACGAATGAGCTGAAAATGAGATACAATGGGAAGAGGCTTTCGGGTCTAAAAAACCAGCTGATCAGAAAGGACAAAGCTGGTAGTTCCAATCAGCAAAATAAGAAGAGAAGCAATGAGAGAAACAATCATGATGGGTAGAGGAGTAGTCATCAAGTAGCAAAGAAGGCACGGAATGGACATGGACAAAAATCTAATAGGAGGCATGAGCGCCCTCCTCACTCAAGTCGTTACGAACATTATGTCATACTATCAGACTCCAGGGGTAGAATCTTTGCCACCGAAAGGGACAGAGAAAATTTCGGGAAGCCCGCTCCCACGAATATATCCCATTGGTTCAGAAATAAGAACAAATATTGTACTTATCACAATGAGGCAGGACATTTCACTTCAGAGTGCTAGGCGCTGAAAAATGCCATTGATGAAATGATCAGAAATGGACATCTGAGAGATTATGTGGTGCGGCCTGCGGGTCAACTAATTAAGAATCAGCAGTCTCAGCAGCGTTCAACGCCGCAACCTGGCCGGCAGAACGCTGAGCAAGAACAGAATCAGGAAGTGAGAACAATCTTTACCATCCATGGAAGGCATCATATAGCATGTACATCGAACAGATCACATCAGCGCTATGTGCGTGAGGCTAATCATGTACAAGTTGCAGGCCAAAGAGAAGTGGAAGAACCTTTCAAGCGAGCCAAAACAACCTCAGCAAAAATTGTTTTTACAGAAGATGATGCCAAGGGCGTTTGTTGGCCTCATAATGATGCCTTGGTAATCCGAGCTCGGGTCGAAAATGTTGAAGTTAGACGAATAATGATCAACACAGGAAGTTCAGTGAATGTAATGTACAAAGGGTATTATGATCAGATGGGAATTGGAGATGACCAGCTCAAACCTTCTCCAGAGCCTCTGTATGGATTCACTAGAGATGCCGTTATTCCTATGGGACAGATCAAACTACCCTTGACTCTTGGGGACGTCAAATGTCAATCAACCGTGCTCGCAGATTTCTTGATTATTAATTCCCCTTCTGCCTACAACGTAGTACTAGGGAGGCCTGCTGTAAATGATCTTGACATTATCACGTCCACCAGGACCCTTACTGTAAAGTTTTCTACTTCTAATAGTATCGAGTGTGTGTGAGGTAAGCAGTGTGTAGCCCGCTAGTGCTATGAGAATGCTGTAAAGTTAGGCACCCAAGAAGCTAAGAAGGTAAATGTGGTGTCAGACGGTGAAGCATGTGTGATGACAGAAACATGAGTGAATCCTGACCTAGACCCTCGCGAAGTCAATGCTGATTAGGCGACAGGTCCTGTGGAAGAATTAGAGGATGTGCCAGTCAGTGAAGTTGATCCTCAAAGATGTCTCAAATTGGGAAAAAGATTGGCCCCCGAAGTGAAAACTCTACTCACTACCTTTCTAAAGGCGAACCTAGACATTTTCGCTTGGAATCATGAGGATATGGTGGAGATAAGTCCAGAGGTGATGTCTCACAGGTTAAATATTGTCCCCCATTATAAGCCAGTTCGCCAGAAGAGGAGGTCGATGACGCAGGAGCGGTATGAGGCATTAAAAGATGAAGTAGATAAACTCCTGGCCAATAACTTCATCAGAATCATCCATTATCCATCTTGGGTTGTCAACCCTATGCTGGTGAAGAAGAAGAATGGTAAATGGAGAATTTGTATAGATTTCACCGACCTCAACAGGGTATGCCTAAGAGATAGTTTTCTATTACCCAGGATTGACCAGCTTGTTGATGCTACTGCCGGTCATAAACTCCTCAGCTTTATGGACGCGTACTCTGGTTATAACCAAATCCTTATGTATCATGCAGATGAAGAGCATACATCATTTGTTACAGACCGCGGCTTGTTTTATTACAAGGTAATGCCTTTCGTACCTAAAAATGCAGGGGCGACTTACCAGAGGTTAATGAATATGATGTTTGCAGATCTCATAAGGAAAAGCATGGAAGTCTACGTTGATGATATGTTGGTAAAGTCTACTCAAGCCACTGATCATGTACACGATCTGGAGCGAACATTTCAGGTGTTGAGAACATATCGGATGAAACTTAATCCTTTGAAGTGCGCCTTCGGGGTGGCATCAGGCAAGTTCCTTGGGTTCATGGTGAATAACAGGGGGATTGAAGCCAACCCTGAGAAGATACAAGCTCTACTAGATATGAGGCCACCAGCTAGTACGAAGGAGGTGCAAAGTCTTAATGGTCAGGTTGCAACACTTAATCGATTTATTTTAAAAGCGAATGACAAGTGCATCTCTTTCATTAATGTGCTGAAACAAACAAAGACCTTTGAATGGACTACGGGGTGCAAGGAGACATTTCAGCAGTTGAAGAAATACCTAGGGCGAGCTCCACTCCTAGCGAAGCCAAAAGAATGAGTGACTCTGTTACTCTATTTGAGGATCTCTCAATATGCTCTGAGTGCAGCACTGGTACAAAAGGAAGATGGTGTTCAGCACCCAGTATATTATATCAACAAGAAACTAGTTGATGTTGAGACAAAATACACTCCTATGGAAAAGCTTGCTTACGGTCTGGTTGTGGCCTCAAGGAAGCTACGTCCTTATTTTCAGGCACACAAAATCTCAGTCTTGACCAAGTATCCTATAAGGCAGATCCTTCAGAAGCTAGAGACCTCAGGTCGCCTTCTCAAGTGGGCTATTAAATTGGCTCAGTTCGACATAGAGTACAAACCAAGGTCAGTAATCAAGGGGCAAATTTTAGCTGACTTTGTGGTTGAATTTACAAGAGCTGCTGACGAACAAGAAGCTAGAACTTCATAAGGTTTTTATTGGGAGTTATACGTTGATGGCTCCTCCAGTGATCAGAAGGCTGGAGCCAGCATGTTACTAGTCAGCCCAAAAGGACAGAAAATCCTGTGCGCTCTCAGATTTGAGTTCAAAGCCACAAACAATAAAGCTGAGTACGAAGCTTTGTTGGCAGGACTCCGCTTGGCAAAAGAGATGCAGACTGAGCAACTCAAAATCTTTAGCGACTCTCAACTGGTATTGTGCCAAGTACAAGGGGAGTATCAAGCATGGGGAACTAAAATGATGGTCTACCTGCAAAAAGTACGAGAGTTGCTGGAGAAATTCAACAGATATGAAATAAACCAGATCCCACGAGCTCAGAATTCCTATATCGATGCCTTAGCCCGCTTGACAATTGTTCAGGATGCTGACTTTTCTGGAGAAATACCGATAGAATTCCTGCCTAAGCCTAGCACTGAATCTCATGAGGAAGTCATGACCCTGACTGTGGCAGCTGATTCCTGGATGAGCTCATTGGTTGATTACCTGCAAGATGGAAAGCTGCCAAATGACAAGTTAGAAGCACGTCGCTTATGAACACGGGCAGCCAGATATTGTATTTGTGACGATGTGCTCTATAAGAGAGGTTTTTCAGTTCCATTATTAAGATGCGTCGATGAGCCAAACTGTACAGGTATTTTGATTGAAATTCATGCAGGTTACTGTGGAAATCATGCTGGGGGTTCTCTTTAGCCCAGAAAGCTTTGAGGTAGGGATATTATTGGTCAATTATGAAGCATAATGCTCTCGAATTGGTAAAAAAGTGCGATACCTGTCAAAAATTCTCTAAAATCCCACGAGCTCTGCCTGCCTATCTACACCAGATGGTTAGCCCATGGGCCTTCGCAATCTAGGGCATGGACTTGATAGAGCTCCTTCCAACAGGCCGAGGTAGATGCAAGCATGCCATCGTGACGGTGGACTACTTTACCAAATGGGCTGAAGCTAAGGAATTGGCCCAAATCTCTACTGCAAAGGTAGAAAAGTTTGTGTGAAATAACATTATTTACAGGTTAGAGTTCCTCAACAGCTTGTAACCAACAATGGTACTCAATTCAGCAGCGAAAAGTTTGTCCGATTCTGCAACAGTCTTGGTAATAGGAAAAGCTTCCAACAGTTGACCATCCCCAAGCAAATGGCCAAGTTGAAGCAATTAACAAGATAATCCAGTAGATATTAAAGACGAAGTTAGAAGCCAGGAAAGGAGTATGGGTTGAAGAATTGCAGAAAGTATTGTGGGCCTATAGAACCATAGCCCGCAGTACCACTGGGAAAACTCCTTTCGCTTTGGTTTATGGCTCTGAAGCAATGATTCCTACTGAAATCGAAGTAGCTAGTCAACGGATGATGAATTTCAACCCGTCAGAAAATGATCAACTCCTCACTACAAGCTTGGATTTTCTTGAAGAGATGAGAGAAATTGTCTGCATGAAAGCTGCCATCTACCGGTAAAAAGTGGTCAGATATTACAACAAAAAAGTTCGAGTTCGAAGCTATAAACCTGACGATCTCGTACTTCGCCTCATCTTAGCTGGAGCTCGTAAAGTAAGTGATAGTACGCTAGGTCCGAACTGGGAAGGGTCTTATATCATTAAAGAAAATCTGGAGAATGGAGCTTATCACTTGACGAATATTGAGGGAGCTTTAGTACCACGAGCGTAAAATGCGGAGCATCTACGGCCTTATTATCAATAGCCTATAACTTGTTTCTTTTGTATATTTTACATTTTTACAAGTTAATAAAAGCTTCTCTATTCTCTATATATAACACTAACGCATTTCGTTTGTGACTATATTTGGCAGAAATTAAACTCATAGCAAGTCCTGAATTTAGTATTGGGAGTAGTAAGCCTATGACTTCTTGTGAAAAATAAAGAACCATAAGGATAAGAGGCTTAATATCGGCCTATTAACCAACCCCATACCTACCTTGTGGTTAAAAGGTTGGCAAGTCACGTGTGCTCACATCGTCAACCATCGTTGGCAGGACGCGTGTGCTCACATCGTCAACCTTCGTTGGCAGGCCACGTGTGCTCACATCGTCAACCTTCGTTGACAGACCGCGTTTGCTTAGTGTCATCCTTCGTTGAAAGGATGTTCGAGCTTATATTCTACAATAGTATTGAGGATCTCCGCGAGGATCTCAAGTAAGCTTATGAGTATAGATATTATTTAACCTATGCTGACTAATAGCTTGCCAACAACATCCACTTTGTTATAATTGTCTTATTTCATATACAATCTTTTGTCCAGAAGTTATGAGTGTTGCTTTGTTAAGTAAATAGAAGCCATTTACTTTTATTCATCCTTGGCTTATAACGTATTTAAGTTGTATTTCTCACACTCATACTAAGGTATCAATAAAGCAAGAATCAAAGTAAAAATCTTCAAGAACAGTACATGCATAATAAGGAAATTCTATCGCAGATGAGTTAAATCAAATGAAATTTTGTTTTAAATACAAGGAAGTCAAGTACTAAAGTAAGAAAAAAGCTACTTACATTCAGGAGATTCTAAATTTACGAAGAAGGATCTTGAGGAATTGAAGAGGAAGGCGCTTGATTCCCTGCACCTCCAATAGGGAGGTCCTGTGTATTTCCTCCTGGCAATGTCTATGAGACCTGACCTTGTGCTTCATCTTGTTCCTCTGCAGCGTCCTCAATGAATTGTTGGACTTTCTTGACTCCTCCTTTACCAAAAATGGTATAGTCAATGTCAGGATATGAGTTCCACAGGGTATATAAAAGCCTTATTTCTGTCTCAATCCTAACCTCCTATATACGGGCCTCTGCTGTGGCAAGCTGCTCCTTCAGCTTGATTATCTCCTGAGAAGCAATTTCCACATCTTTCTCCCGTTCCCCCAATGTAGCTTGGGTATTTTTGAGTTGGGAGTAAAGCTTGGAAGAAATCGTCTTATGGCGCTCTTTCTCTTTCTCTAAAGCGAGCTCAAGTGCGCGCTTCGCAGCATCAGCTACATCTAGTTTAGATTGAAGCGCTGTAGCCGATTCCTTAACTTTATCGTCCATCTCTTGAGCTTTCTTCATTGATTGTTCAGCTTTGCTTATTGCTTCCTGAGATGTCTTCACTACCTGTTCAGCCTTGCTTGCCGTTTCTTGAGATTTCTTGAGCTCTTCTTTCAACGAAAGCAGCTACTCATCAGGCTTTTTAGCCGCTTCTTTGAATTTCTTATTAGCGGCCTTAAGCCCGTTATGTTGATCCTCCAAGAATGACTCATCGTCCAAAGCCTTCATGAGTCCCATAGAAGTCTGTGGAATACAAAAAATGATTAGGAAATGATAAGGATAAATGCAACCATCTACGAGCAATCTTACTCTGAGTGATTGGCGAAGTGCCTAGGAGAGTAGTTTTCCACCAGTAAAATCCTCCTCCTCAAGTCTTTTGGTCGAATAACCTACAAGGGAAGAAGCTTGTTAGTATGCGATGTCCGAATAAGCTCCTCTAGGAAAATCTTTAGGAGGAAGTTTTACAGGAACCTTTGGCCTTGCCTTAGGAGCCTGACTAGCGACCTGCTTACTCTTCTTTTTATGGGTTTTCTTTGCAGTATGAGGCTTGCTAGCACCCCCAGGTTTTTTTCTTTTGGCCCCAAAGGTAGTGGCAACCTTTTTACCTTTGGTCGCAGCAGCGGTCTTTGGATCTAGGGAACTTGGAGGTTGAGCACCAGAAATGGTCTCCTGCATAATAGTAGGAGGAGCTGCTACTGAAAGTTCTTCTGGAGCAAGGGACTCCGCAGTGCTAAGATCCGAAATCTCCTTTGCAACCACTTTAGAAGAGCTAGGGACTGTAGAAGTAGCAGCTGCATAACTCCCAGGTTGTTTGGACTTTCTTTTTAGGAGTAGTAGTAAAGTGAGATTGCCCCTCGGCTTTGTCATCTCCTCAGCTTCTTCGGAAATGATCTCGACCTCTACTTTGCTGGGAGAAGTTAATCCTAACGGAGTACTAGAACTTTCACTAACGTCCCCTGTAACAAAAGTCGACCCAATCTCTGTGATCCCTTGGGCACCCACGTGCTTACTTCTGGCAAGCTTACTCTCGAAAGCTGGAGCGAGCTCGTATGATCGAAGTAGCTCGTTGATTAGCTTGACGTTGTCCTTCACTGACTTCCGTGCCAAAAGGATATCCAACTCAGACTCTTCCTCTTGGGTCAGGTCAACCTTCTTGGCTTTCAAATCTGCAAATGATTAAAAAAGCTAAATGATATCAATCAGACTGCCTATATATTTACTATAACACATCTAGTAGTATGGTGAAAGGATTCATACCTGGTTCAGCTCGAAAGGTGAAGTATTGAAGATTAACTAGAGAAGGACAAGAAATGTAAAACCAATGTGTTTTGTAATCACCCACATTGGATTTCCCCTTCGCCTGCCCTTGAGGCAATATATTTCTGTGACGGGATTGACGAGATGAAGAATAATATAGCCCGTCCCGTGGCTGACCCGTGCTAGTTCTTTTAAAGGCAAACAGATGTTTGATTACTTTGGGACTAGGAAAAGGAAAGCCATTTTTCTTAAAAAGGATGGCCACAGAAGTTATCTGAGTATATGTATTTGAAGTAAGTTGAAAAGGGGCTAGGCCCAGTTCATTGAGGAGATCAAATGATATATGGAGGAACCGAAAATCTAAGTCCCGCTTCTAAATGCTGCGTACTAACAACTATATAACCCGCTTCTAAATGCTGCGTACTAACAACTCTCCGGGGACGCTGCCATGATGCGGCAACCTCTAGGAAGGTGAAATTCAAGTACTATTCCCATGAGATCTATTGAAGATATTTTGGAAGGATGGCGCTTGAACATTTCTCGAACTAATCTCTCTTCGATAGCTCGTTAAGCTAAAGTTGATTGTTGAGCCAATGGAGTTGGATTCCAGGGAGGAGATAACTCTCCAGCGCCCTCCTCGAATTACGAAATTGCTTTCTGAGGAGGCTGTCTCTAGTCCATCTGCTCCTCTGAGCTCGAGGACTCTTCCTCTCCTATTACATGAGGTTGGCGTCTGCGACCTAAAACCATCTACAAAATATAAAAGGAGTTGTTAGTCCACTGTACGCAGACCAAATCTAAAATTATCCAAGGCTCCAAATTTTCTAGGCAACTAATTCTCCTATGGTCGACAGGCCACAGACACCACAAGAGATTATTCAGATTCAAGTCCAGGCCACAATGTCGCGACCTCCGGATTACCTATCTATGCTTCTACAAATAATTCTGCAACTATACGATAAACAACAGACAGATTACAAAAAGCTAATTTCGTAGATCAAAAACCAACTATTTTCATTACTTTATTTCCAGGTAAACAAACAATGCAACAAGAACACGAATAACAATCTTCAAACAAAGCACAACCCAAAAAAATATATCCACGATGCCATCTATAGAAGAATATAAAACCAAAGGGAGATTCGTGGTAACTTACTTGGAAAGTATGAAACTTTAGTGTTCTGAGACAATAAAAGGTGGCTGCCGACAAAGATCGAAGGTGATTGTCACGACTGCGGATTAAAAACCAAAAATCTCTCTCTAGTGATTGATGCTGAAAAATGGTATAAAAGTAGAGAATCTGAAAAGCCTCTGCTTTTGTTTGTTTACCTAATGCACCCCAACCGTTAGATCTTGAAACTTAGTAACCGCCTCAAATCTGACGGTCTTACGCGATGTCAGGAACGGTTATCATTGCGCCGTCAGTTGAAAGACGTGCATTAAATGCACACCCTGCACGAGACATGTCTCTCCATCTTCTCTGAGTAACTGCCACGTATCAGATGAGACAAATTTGAAAATCAATGAGCAACGGTTCCCGCCAATACAGCCTTTATCAGTTAAGCTCTAAGCTCTCAGTCCGTAGTACGGTCTAAGAACTGAGGGGCTTATATTATAGATATTTTCTGAGATACGTAAATGAACTGATAAAAGCCTAAACAACTGGCCCAACTGGGCCAATTGTTTAGGCTTTGGCCAGGCCCGATTTCAACTAGCCCATCGGAGGAAGTTTAGTTATGTTTCCTGTAGATCCTGCGGAGTGAAATACACTCAGAATCTGGTGCGAAGTGGAGTCCATTTAGAGCCAGGCGCGATGTAGAGTCCGCATAGCACACTTAGCAGAGTAGGATCCGCTCAAAGCCAGACCATGTGTTGCTCTTGCTAATTACTGAGTCCGTTAGTCATTACCTAATATCTTTCTGCACTCTAGTCCGCCCAGATCCTCCAGTTCGCCTAGAACCTCTAGTCTGTCCAGAATCGTGCCGGGTCATATTATAACTTGCCTTGCACGCCAAACTTGTCAGATATTACTGTTCAGATTACAGAAAACCATACCTAACCCACATGGGTTAGTCATATAAATCTTACACCTGTCATTGGCATTTAATGTAATCCAGTTGCATTAAAAATAAGTCAGGTGCATTAATTGTTGTAATCATTTTGTCTTAACTCATTACACATCACTGTAGCACTTCTCCTTCTATAAATAGGGGAAGCTTTTCAATGTAACGTAAGAGTGAAACACCTAGAAAAAACTGACTGTTACTCTATCCAGATACTGAAAGAACAAACAGTGGACGTAAGTAAAGTTAGCCGAACCACTTAAACACCTCCTCGTCTCATATTCTACTTTTGCCACTTTTACATCTGTTATTCACTTTTATATGTTGTATCACTTGTTTCTGCAGTATTGAGTTTGGAAGAACTTTGTTGATTGATTTCAAACGTCAACACCTTGCAACTGTGAGCCTTTGCTTTCTTTTATTTCTTGGGGTTTCTTCTTCCTCAAAAGCTGTTGGAGACCAATCTGTTTTCACTCTTCCTGTTGGATACATACTTTTGTTTGTATGATAGTATAATTATCATTTTAATTTATGTATTATTATTGGATACATATTGAATAAGTAATCAACCAATTTATATTAATATGTTTTTTAAAATAATCATTGCTAAATAAGTAAATAAAATAAACTGTTCTAAAGTTGATGAGACGATTATTTGACTAATTTTACTGCTATAACACCCAAAAATAATTTTCACGTGTTTAATAAATTTTTATTTTAATTTGTGTGAATTTATATAATGTGAAAATTAGATATAAAAATAAAACATTTTAATTACTATTTGTTGTATGTAGAGTTACATGTAATTAAAGTTAAAATGTAAGTGTTATTGTATTAAAATTAGTCAGGATGATTTCATCGTTTAAAAGATTAATTAAATCCCAATGCAAATTTTCTCATAAACACTCCTGTAAGAGTTATTAGCTAACGATAGTCTCCTTGCTGTCAAAAACGTCTGGAAGCTTACCAAACCCTTTTCTTTTTTACATTTTTATTCTTTTATACTAATAATATTCCAATTCTAGCGAAGCTATCAGCCAATTTGGAAATTAAACATTCAGCTTCGCTGCATTCAAAATCATCCAACTTCAAAAGAGCCATTTATAATTATGCCTCAATCGATCATTGCACTTGGATCAAACTGTTACAGACTTTAAACAATAATTCCTCATTACAATGTTGAAATTCTGGGCAACAAAAATAGCAAGTGATAGGGACCAACAAAATCATTTTGCTGAAACTTCTTGTTTGTTTGAAGTGGGTTTGAACACAATATGGAAAAACAAATAATCAAATTCACGGAAGCATTATAGCATGTTCATAACATTAAAACCATTATGACTATCTCAGCTAGAACAAAATCTGCAACAAGTTTAACATACTCAAATGTAACAAATCTGCAACAAATTTGACATACTCAAATGTTTCCACCAAACAAAAATGCTTAAAAGCTTTTAAAACAGTATCATAATAATTAAAAACTACTCGACTGTTTCATTCAAGCTCCAATAGGTTCAGTAGGAACACCTTCAGTCATGGTCTCATCAGCAGGCCTCTCCAACTTCACACCAACATCCTCTGAATAATCTCCATGAACCTACATCAAATACAAGTGGAGAATATTAACATTACACGTAATCGAGTATCTTGTTACTGACCTCAGCACGAGGAGAATCTCTGTGAATATTCATGAAATAACAGAATAAATAAGAAAATGTTCATATACACAATTCAGAGGTAACTTCTATGATTATTTTGTGCTGAATGAAAAGGGATTTCCCCATTTCAATGGAAAAGCTTTCAAATATAGCAATTTCATTAAAATATTAGTGAATAGTTTAAGGTTGAAGAATAAGTTCATTTATAAAATGTAGGATTTTAACAAAATTTATCGTAGGCATCATTCAGTCCTATCTATAAACATGAAAACGAGATCAAACGCAACTAAAGCGAAAAATTGGGGTTATATGAGGGTGGAAAGAACTGTTAGAGAGATACCTCCATCAACTTTCCGAGATCAAACTTGGGAGCTTTCAGGATCTTCACTTTACGAATGAACACATTTTGCAAGGGATAGATGCTTAATGTGGCCTTCTCAATTTCTCTACCAATCATCTCAGGGATGAACTTTTGGACCAACTCTTTCAAATCACAAGATGTTGCCTGGGCAACCATGATCTCCCTCATCTTGCGACGAATCTGACAAAAGATAAAACATGAACAACCATGAAATATCATTCACACAAATTTAAAAGAATTCCAGATTCAGAATTTACGAAAATTCCATTGATACTGCACAATTTTCCTGATAGCAACTATTTACTACAAAATGGGCAGATTAAATTTTGAAAGCCATTAAGAATATATAATAAGTGCAATAATACTTTACATAAATACATCAATCTTCAAATAGAGGAAAACTTATCACAGATATTAAAAGAATTAATTACAGAAACATGTAATCAAAATCTCAAAATATTTGCTAAATATGTTCACATCATCACCTGTCTAATCTGGCTGGATTGCGCATAGCAGGTTCTCTTGACCTGGTTTGGACGTCTCCTAGTGAATCCAATGCAGAACATCCTCAAAGTAAAGTTGTCGGTTGTCTTCACATCCACATAAGCTTCAATCAAAGTCTGCCACTTCCTGACCAAGGACCTCAACTTGTCTGTTGTGAATTCCATCCCCTGGATCGATCATCAGCATAACATCATAAGCAAAAGTAGGAAAATCATCAATCACGTGAGCCAACTAAACATCCAACATCAATCATACCCAGAAGTTAGTCAAAACATTCTTTCCCTGAACATCCTCTGCTCTCAATCTGATCTTCCTGTAGGCATGCTCCTCATCACCTTGAAGATCACCAAGTGATATCTCAAACACTCTGTGCTTGAGTCCTTCTGAAGCAATCTGTTAATCAATCACAAATTCTGTTAGACATACAAATAAATATACGCAAACAGATTTAAAACAATACATTAGTACTCATCAATACATTATTTCCAAAATGAAAAAGCTACAAACAACAAACTATCAACACACGTTATCATGTAGATAACATATGCACTACCAATCCACAAATTCAAGTCAAGCAAATTAATCTATACATTAAACACACTTTTATATGTAGAATAGAAAGCCCACCTATCACATTAACCACAAACATTATTTCATCTTCAGTAATTTTCACATTTAGAAATTCACATCAACTATGAAATTATATATAAAACAAACATAATCATAATTTCATTCAACAAATAGATATACTAGCAGATATACAAAACAGATAAGAAAACAACATAGATCAAATCCAATCAAACAAATAATAAAGAAAAAAGAATACCTTGGTACCCTGAGTACGGGTAACAAGAGTCTTGCCAACATTGCGGTTGTTGAAAACTGAAGGGGCCTTGATGTCATACCAGTCCTTCTTGGCAAATGGATCAGCACTAGCACACAAAACAACCACTTAAACAATCAAAGACTGCTTTTCAACAGATCTAACCAAAAATATATATAAATTCAATTTTTAAGAGAGAGAATGATGCGAAGAAGCACTCACGCCTTCTTTTTTCCTCCTTTCTTGCCCTTGGAAATCCTCTTATTCTTTCTACACAAAACCAAAACAAGAAATCAGCCATTATTGACTTAAAACATGATCAAGCAAGAGATGGGAAGAAGAAGAAGAGCAAGGAAGGATGTGTGTACCCAACGGCCATGGTTGCTAGAGAAGAAACGGACTTGAGCTTGCAGCTGCCGAAGATGGACAAAATTTAGAATGCGGCTGCAGTGAGTTTTGATACATTGTATGTGTGTTGTGGGGCTCAGAAACGTAGTTCTAAATTACATCATTTTTAGGTCATGCCCGATCGTATTGGGCCTAGTTTGGAGGTCCATTGTAATGGGCTCGTTTGTTTTTTAAAAGACATTATATAAAAAAGTGAAGATTGAAATGAGCCTCTTAGAATACTCTTAACTAGGGATGGGCATTTTTGGATTCGACTTAGGTTGGATTGGGTTGGAAATCTCCAACCCAATTCAGGTTCGGGTTGAAAATTTTTCAACCCGAGTCAAGAAATTCTACAACCCAACCCAATAATAATCGGGTTCAGCTGGGTTGATCAGGTTGACCTTTACAATTTAATGCACATAACCTTAAAACCATTCATGACGCTACACAACACTAAACTGCCTATTAAACCTTTCTACGTTTCCTATAATCCATTAAGCAAAACACGTATCAGAACACAACAATAACTTAGAAAGAAAATGAACATAAGCAGGAAAACAATAATTCAAGAACATGTAATGACATATATTTACCACTAAGTACACATAACTAACGTGTGAAAATACGAACACATACAGGTTCAAAAAGGAACTCAAACAAAACAAGTGTAGTCACAATAATGCTCCTATGGGTATTTAAGTATAAAAGTTTTCCCTTCAATATGCACTAAATCTAATAAAATCATTGCATGACTTTTAAGCCATATATGTTTATTAAGTATATAATTCAAGGATTATGCTCATGCATAACTATAAGACACATTAATTTATGAATAACATCTTCATGTAGAAAAAAACAAATAAAAAATAACAAAACTTAGTATATGCATTTTAACTATCTGAAAAGATAAAAATCATTTTATTCATCATAACTCTCCCATGTTAAGACTTCATTATTATCATTATATAACAACCACCGCACATTGTTTACAAAACAAATTTACGCTACAACAACCGCAAAACCCATATCAGAGATACCAACATATATCCAAAGTATAATATATGCAAAGCAAGTGAAAAACGAGAGCAGAGATACCTTGCAAAGCTGCAGAGGACAAGAGGCCGGAGCTCAAGAGAAAACTGGCGGAGAAGAGGGTGAAAAGAGGCTGGAATGGACAGAAGAAGAGTGAAGCGGCGGCCTCAATGAGAATGGAGAATTGAGACAGGCTGTTAGGGTTTCTTATATAGGCCGGTTCGGGTCAAATTGACCTGACATATGGGTCGGATTGTGAAAAATCAACCCGATCTAACAATTTTGGCTTAAACCCGACCCAAACCTGTATTGGGTCGGCCCGTCGGGTTCAGATAAGCTCGCATGTCTGAGACCTGCATGGGCCTTTTTTTTCTTTTAATTTTCTAACTGGAAAAGGAAGAAGCCCAATCCATCTCCTGTAATGAGAATTTTCTTCCTCTTTAACATAAAAAGAAGAGGAAAACATTAAAAAATTAAAAAAAAAAAAGTACCATTTCCAATCACTATAAGCCATTAAAAAAGAAAACATTAAATCCATTTCAACTTGAGTGGCGACATTTCTACCCCTCATAAATGGTATATACACCTCTTTTATTTGCATACTAAAAAAAAAAAATTTAATTTTTCTATTTTGCTTTTAAACCTTACTTAATACCAAGACTACTATTTTCTCTTAATTTTATTGTATATAAATACACCCCATCATTTGTATGTGTTAACGAACTATTATGATATTGTTTTGACATTTTGATATATTAACTTTTCAATTTACAGCAATCATGTCATGATTGTGACACAATTGATGAAGAATTTTTTGACTACCATTAGTATTGAAAAGGTTAACATTCATTCACTCACACAATCAAATCTATGGAGCCATTTTTCACTATCTTACTAACTATCCCCTTTCTCAGTGACTTATTTTTGCCGGTCATCATGCCCAACATCTTTTTGATATGAAACCATATCAAATGAATGAAACATACATCCTTACTGTCAACATATTTAACAAACTCTATATAAATAAACAATGAATGTGTCTATCTTCACTAAATATTATGGAAAACCAACAAGTTAAATGATTGCAAACCAACCATCAAATTCATTTTATGGACAAATTTAGTTTCTTTTATTTTATTTTATTTTATTATATGGAAACAATGCAATTTAAAAAAAAAAAATGGAAGAGTACAAAATGTGTACCAGGAGTCCACAAAAATAAACATCCAGTTTATAAATAGCCAACAAAATTAAGATATAATCATTTAACACCACTTTCATAATTATCCAAATACAAAACAATAGAAACTCCTAAAATTCATTAGAAACTCAAGCCCACAATGAAGTTAAATAATTGATTGTGTGAGTGAATGAAATGTTATGAATGATGACAAAGAATGCTCCATTTTTTCCTTTTTTGTCTAAGGATTGTTGTGACTGTATGTGATAATGTTGTGGATCTATAACATTGTACAACCAGATCATATATGTTATATAAGTCATTTGATTCAGTTTTCACTAATATCTATAGATATGACCACGGTTCAGTTCGGTTCCGATTCCAGTTCTGAAAAAGCTAGAACCGGAACCGGAACCTTAACCGAGATAAAATGGTTCCGATTCGGTTCTGGAACCGACGGTTCTATAACGGTTCTGGTCCCGGTTCCGATTCCGATTTTATAACGGTTTCGGTTCCGGTTCCGGAACATTTTTTTAAATAAAAAAAATTTAAAAATTAATATTAAACTATATTTTGATATTAAAAAAATAAATCTATACACAAAAGAAATAAGAAATTTAATTATTTGAACTTTGATTGAATTTAAAAATAAATTGACAATTTGAAATTTAAAAATAATAAAATAAGATTTTGAAATTTTAAAATAATAAATTAAGAATTTGAAACTTCAAACAATAAATTGAAAATTATAATTTATAGATATAATTAAAAAAATTAAAGAAAATTAAGATTGAGAATTAAGAGAATACTGAAACTAAGAGTTAAAATTGAAAGAAAATTGAGATTAATGGAGAGAAAAAGAGTTGAGATTGAGGGAGATATGTGTGAGAAGAAATTAAGAATGAGAAGGGTATTTATAGAGGAAATAGAGGGGTTAAAAGAGAAATTAAGGGGAGGGGGTAAAATGTAAAAAAAAAACGGTGACTAATGATCACTTTAATTTTTTTTTCTTTTTAAAAGTGATGCAGTTATTATTTTTTTTTTTTGTTAGAATCGAAACCAAACCGGAATCGCCAATTCAAAGCGGTTCCGGTTCTTTGAACTGGAGGTTCCGATTCCATTATTTAAAGAACCGAAACCAGAACCTTTGTTTTGGTTTCGGTTCGGTTCGAACCGAACTGTGGTCATGTATAAATATCTACATATAAAGACCAATTTTGTGGGTAATTTCTTCCTTAGTGCCGATTGTAGTTTGAGTAGCATTGGCATCATTCACTAAGACCTCTTTTGATTGGTGTTTAAGATTAGAATTTAGAAGAAAAAAAAAATTAAAGTTTGAGAGAGTAATATAAATAAAAATTAGGATTTGAGGTTAAAAAGGGTTTATGATATAAATAATGTTTTAATTAGTAATTAGTAGACGTAGTCATAAAATATTTATCATTTTAGTAATTTTACTTAAGGGTAATATCGTACATTAAAAAAATGCTAATTTGATGTGTACATATAATTTTTTAGGGGTGAAAATATCGCCACTCTTTCTTCTTTTGTTTGGGTCCAAACTTAACATAGAATTCACATGTTGACGATCCAAAAAGAAGTTTTGGGTCTGGGTGACTCGTTCCACATAGTTTAGTGTCTAGGTCAACCCAACAAATTGGTCATTAAACTTATTACAAATATAAAGAAATATAAAATTCAATTAAACTATGGATGAATGTACTACTTAAAAAAAAAAAAAAAAACTTTATTCCTATAATAATAACCTTCAAACATACCCAAAAAAAAAAAAAAAAAAAAAAACTTATTGTATATATCTTCTTCCATACTTTTGTTCTCTTCTAATATGGCCAAGTTCTCCATGATCAACAATTTTCTTCTTCTCTGGCTTGTGCTTATTATATACATGTGTTAATGACTTTCGAGTTCGAATGGTAGTAATGACTTTTAGGGTCTCACCTTGTTTCACTTTTATCGTATTTCATGAATGATTATGCATGTGTTAATGATTTCCAAGGTTTGAATGATCTCATATCGTTTCACTTTTATAGTATTACTTGTAAACGTTTATGTTCGAACTAAGTATACAATGACTGATTTTTGACATTCAATATGGATATATAGTGTGTACATAGATATTTTTTCTATTTTAGTCATCACTTTATTTAGTTTGTTGAGGTAATTGAATTTTGGTTTTGGATGTGGGCAATAAAAGGTTATATGTAGTGGCAGCAGAGAATGTGAGAGTGTAAAGAGAAGGAAGAGTAGCAATTGTAGTAATTAGAAGGTGGATGGCGGATTTTAAGGTGGAAGGGGGTTCTGCTTCATCCTTAAGAAAGCAAGAGTTTTGGATGAGTGATTCGAAGACCGAAAATTGAATTCCTTAGAGCCACTTTAACAAGATTAATGTTGTTGAACTTAGAGGCTATATTTGGTACTAGGGATTGGAATGAAATGGACTGGATTAGATTAAAAAGTTATTATCCTATGTTTGGTAGAACTTGGGTTTCAATTAAAAAACATTATATTAATATAAAAATCAAAATATTTAAATCAATCTCTATCTCTCTCTCTATCTCCTTATTTCCTCTTATCAAAATAAATCACTCACTGTCTCTCTCTCTCTCTTTCTCCTCTTCCTCTTTTCCTCTTCTCTAACCGATCACCTGTCGCTACCGTCATCTTCATCTCCGTCTTCATCTTTCGCTCTTCCCAAATAGCTTATCTCCTCCATCACTACTGTCGTCTTCATCTCTGTCTTCATCGCCAACATCTTCGTCTTCGTTTCCATCTCCATCATCATCATCGTTTTCATCTCTGACCCAGGTCATTTGCCTATTCTCTCTTACTTATTTCTCTCCTCCTCTTTCTTGTCGATGATGATGGATATTTATGGGTTTGTTGCGGTTGATTTGGGTTTTTTTCCATTACAATTGATGGGCTTGTTACAGTTGATTTTTTGGTTATTTAGGGTGGTTTGTGGTGGTGGTGAGAGAAATAGATGGTAACTAGTGGTAGGGGAGAGAGAAAGAGAGACTGTGGTTGGTGGTGATGGTATGGCGTGAGAAAGTGGAAAACCCATTTTTGCCAAGATAGAAAATGAAATCTCACTATTTTGGTTAGGAATTTCAGTTCCTACGTTGGTAGGAGTCGGTGATGGGCCCAAGAATGAGTCATTTCCCTTCCTTTCCCCTGCCAAATTAAGGATTGGAAAATTTTCATTCCAATCCCACCCCAATTCTCGTGAACCAAACATGCCCTAGAAATTCCTTTCCAAGAAAAAGCAACTATGACGTTACTCTATTTGACGACCTTACTTGATAGACAAACAACGTGTTGCACGTTTTCAGCCTTTTTATTTATTTATTTTTTTTTTGTAAGTTTGTGTCGTCTCTTGTCTATGTTTCTTCTCTTTACTAGTCGAATCTAATGGCTGTCCATCAATCTCCTTTTTCTGACAACTCTGATTTCAGTTGAGTACTATAAGCATCAAACTTCACTATTATAAATAATCTAAATCAATATACTGCCCAACGTAAATCTACCAATTCAATAAAACATGTTTAAAAGCTAACACCAAATAGGTTTGCATGTGGGGTTAGCGGTCTCTCAAAACTTGTCTCACCCAGACGATTAAGTAATCGAGAGATAAATATTATGGAAGAAACTACACAAACTCTAGTTAACAAATAGTGTATGTTATATAACGCCTAAAGCAAATACTGTCAAGGCAACATGTTCATGACTGACCGACTTTCTGTTGAACAAAATTCCATCCCAATCATACTAGTACTACAAGTATAGTTGAATAAGCTCGTCACTAACTACTGAAGAACGCCTAAATCCGTAAAGATGAGAGCAAGATATTGCGGAGGAGTGTAATCCCGGGCAGATGTCTCAACCTCAGCCTTGGAAGGGATGGGCACCCCCAAAATCAATGGGGCGTAAGGCCGGCCCCATGTCTTTTTGGTCCAATGGGTAAAGACAAGCAAACTGCAAGGAGAATAATGAGCTTTGATGTTAGATGTGATACAAAGTGATTATCAGTTCAGTTTGATTTGAACAAATGAGTTATGGGACGTAGAAATTTTGTCATACCTTGTAGCTTTCTGCGGCCACGTAGACCGGTTTGTTCCCGCTGTGTGCAGCCAGTGCGATCTGGTATCGTGCCAAAGTTGCAGCTGCCAATGGCGACAAGACCAGCATCTTCCATTCCTTGGAGCAGCAAGCCGAGGAGTGACGTGGCTTAATCGTAGGAGCTCAGCAGGCCGCCGCCGCCACCGCTGGTGCGACTGCGATATTCAAAAACCAATCTGACGATGAGATGAGGACGATACCGCGGCGGAGAATGGGAAGGCTGGGGAAGTAATGAAATAGGTTGAAGTTCTTGATGAACTGAGACCAGCGTGATTAGTTTTTCTTGTGTGGAGTGATTCGAAAAGTTGTTTGATAAAATAGGTTGAAGATGTGTATCTAAAAAAAAAAAAAAGAAAGGTTGAAGATGAACTGGGGGGTTGAATTTTTTTACTAATTTTTAAGGATAAAAATTATTTTAGTCCTTAAGTTTCGAGAAATTATCAAATTTTTAACTATATTCTGAAAAATGATTAAATCATCCCTAACGTTTCGAAAAATTATCAAATTAGTCCATCTCATAAATTGACTAATGGTCAAACCTAATAGAAAATACGAAAAGATTATGTTACCCCTCATTACAATATATACAATGATTGTTTTGCTCTTAATAAAACTATAAATTACAATTAGTTAAACTAACATTAAATCATAAAATAAAATGAATTTAAAAATTAAAACTAAATTAACCCTCACATCTTCATATTCAATCTAATCACCGCATCGATCTTCATCCTTAATCAAACAACACCCACAACATCTAACTAATTTAATCTCTCACTCTCATTACTTCAATAAAAAGGTATCTAAAAATCAAGATAATATTAAGAAAAAAATTCACAAATTAAAAAAAAAATTAAAGAAAAATATTTAAAAAATAAAAGTAAAATAATATTTAAAATCTAAAAAAAAAAACATAAATAAACTTAAAAATATAAATACAAACATAATTAAAAAAAAAAAAAAAAAAACTCGTATCGTCTTCAACCTCAAGCCTCTATGAGAGAGAGGAAACAAATCCAGACCAGTTACAAATACCCAGGTTTGAAGAAGACAAACAAATCCAGACCGTTATAAACAAATCTAATGTGATTCCCACACATAAAGCGAGAGAGAGAGAGGAAACAACGACGACAGGAGAACAGGACGTGGGCCAAGCAAAGGAGGAGTGTGTCGTCCAGAAGAAGAACACGCTATTCCTATACGATGTCATCATCTCGCACCCACTCGAGTGTTCGTCGCTTATCATCTACTAGGTCTCTTCCCCCTCCCATCGCCGTACCCAACGGAGCTGTCCTTCACCGTCCATAAGCTCATCCTCGACACCCACACCTTTGCTGACCACCACAACTATCTCATGATTGTTGACATCGTCCTCCCCACCAAAGACTTCCAAGCCAACATCGCTAGGTTTTGAAATTTGTGTTTTTTAAAGGATTCGCGATTTTGTGTTTTTGTATGATTTTTTGTTGAATTTGTTTTGTGAGGTGTAGAAATGTTGTGATTTGTTTGATATTGACGTATAAATTGAAATTTTGTCTCTTGGTTTTAATGAACCTAGGAATCTAGGTTCATCTTCTTCAAACGAACTCAGTCCTTGGTTCAGTTTGTACTTTTTTTTAGTTTTTTTTTTCTTTCCTTTTGTTTTTATTTTTATTTTTAATTTGTTATTTTTCCCATTTAATTTCTTGTTTTATATTTTTATTATTTCACTTTTCAGTGGATGATGCCAATCTTTTTTTTTATTTAAATTTTTTATCTATTAATCAAATTATATAATGTCTAGAATACCCCTAACCATTATAGTCAATATTAATTTGACCGTCAATTAATTATCGAGAGGAACTAATTTGATACTTTTTTTAAAACGTTAGGGATGATTTGATCTTTTACCTAAACATAGTTAAAATTTAACTTCTTCCCAAAACTTAGGGATCAAAATGATTGTTATCCATTTTTTAATTTTTTTTTATTTTTTATTTTTAAAAAAAAACTCTACCGTTGATGGAGATACATCAACGGTGGAGACACAAAAATTTTTTTCATTCATTTTTTTTTTATTTTTATATTTTTAAATATTTATTTATTATTATGATTAATTTTTTATAATTAGATATTTTGATCCTAATTAAAAATAAATAATTATATATTTATAATTAATTTATTTTTTATGTTGACAAGTGGCATATAGATGACTAAAGACTACATTACCCCTAAAACATTAAGTTTGACAAACAGTTTACTAATGTTAGATACTAAAATGAAGGGTTTTATAATAATTTAGGGTCACGAGAGATATTTAAATAAACAAATTTAAAAAGTAGATATTACACCAAAATATAGGGATTGAATTGACGTTTTCCCGTTTTTATTCTCAATTAATCATAAAACTTAATAATATTCATATATCTTAAAGTTTAATTAAATGTTTATGGCCATGAAAGCTATCCCGTCCAACAAGGAAATAATTAATGAAATTTGGTCTCATGATATTGGAAACTTATTTCGCCAATCATAATTAAATGAATAAGTATTATTTTTAACATGGATTTTTTTTTTTTTTTTTTTTTTTTTTTTTTTTAAGGAATGGGCTAAATGACTTGGAAAACAAACATACAGCACATAACGTACGTATTATCATATAAACTAATAAGACTAATGAAAACTTGATTAATATTTTTTTTTTGAAACTTAATTAATAAATTAGTAAAGTATATTCTTTCATAAAACATTAATTAACTAATATACTAGAAACATATATTGGTTTAAGAATTATATGATTAGATTTGTGGCACCAAATTCAAAGTTTATTTTTTTAAAATGATTACATAATTCATAATAATTATAATTAGTGCCCATTTGTGTTCTTTAATTAATTCTATAGGGGCGGGACATGAGATACAAATTTTAACATAATTTATTGACAATTAGATTGAAAAGCATTGAATGATGTCGATTAGTTGTAAATTTTGAATTGGTACACTTTACCATATTTTATCTCTATCTTTAAACCAAATAAAAGGATTATAAATCCAATTTTCATTTAATTTGATCTTTTAATTCAGTTATCCAAATTATACAACTAATATATGGATTTGAAACTCTCAATTTAAACTCTCAAATAAGATCAATATTGTATATGTTTAAACAGATATATTGATTAGAATAGCTCAAATCAGAAATTAATTAAAAATAAATAAATAGAAGAAAGAAACATGGGAAAGAATATTAGTGAAGAAAGAGAAATTAGTTGTAGAACAACTTTAGTCTTCTAAAAATAAATAAAACAAAGCTACACCATTAAATTTTTTTCAATCTAATAGTTGCTACTACTAAGACTTGAAGAGTTACTAATTTTAACATATATATATATATATATCCAGGAGCTAGAACATACATTAAGATATAATAATGAACATTTTGATTTAGGAGCAGACTAAACAATCTAAAAAGCTTTCTAAAATAAAAATTAATATCACTAAATCTCAATTTTTAACATAAAAATTAGGTGATGTCATATTAATTTTCTTTTCAAAGATTTTTGATAATATCTCCATCATTGACTATTGAATACTTTTAAAACTTGTTTCATAATTAACCATCAAAAAGCACATATCTCAGAGTAATGTGAACAAGTATATCATAATCATCAAAAATCACAAAAGTAATTTTTTTTTTTTAACAAAAAAGAAAAAAAAAAAACAAAAAGAAAGAAAAATAATCACAAAAGTAACTTTCGGCAAAAATCCCGGCAGCATCTGCATGCTTCTGCTTCTCTACGTCAAGCCATAATAGATAGCTTGAAGAACGTATCTCACTATTTCTCCGATCAAGACTGATACCAGTAGTACTACGTACACATGAAAATATTCCATTAAATATCGAAAATAAATTGTCTTCATAAACCATGTTTCCTTTCTTTGCGTGCTGAGTGGAAGGTTCGTGAGTCGTAAATCTAACATCAGCCCCGTACACCTTCCACGTCCATTTTCTGCTGAATGATTAGCAAGCAGACAAAATCTGGGTCCAAGAGACAACTCCAACGTCGATTTTACGGTGCATGATTAGCAAAGAGACAAATCTGGGTCCCATTTGGACACGTGTCACTGTTCATATGCTGTCAGTATTTATGATCGATCTTTCACTTGCTTTTTTCTTTAATAAATATTCCTGTGTTGTAATACGCCTTTTTTGACTTTTGATTGCTCGTTAACATCATCAACTTTATTTTGTCGTTCATTCTTGTAGGAGATTCCAATTTTTTTTTTTTTTTTAACTGTCGGAGATTCGATTTTGATGATTTGATTAATTTCTTTTTGAAATTGGATAAGGTTCTGTGAGTCTCACTCATATGAAATATGAATATATGATGCTTGTAAAAGAAGAATTCATAAAACTACATGCGACCTTGGAGAGTAGGATATATGATTCGATTTTGTTGCGATTATGTGAAAATATTTATTTCACTCTTTGCGTACATCATCTTCTGGTGAAATATCATTGTTTGAGTCTTCAAACCAGCACTAAATGTTTTTATGTTCTTTTCCAGTTACAGTTACTCGAAATGATTTTTGATAGATTTAGAATGAAAACAAATTTTAAAGTAAAAAATTGTACTCATAATAACTTATGTTCAACGCAACCTGGATAAAAGCAACGAAACTTGCTTTTTAAGCAACTGTTTCCATAGTCTAAGTATGAATGGCACTAAGATTAGAGCGTTCTAACTAAATAACAACTGTATTAAGTTAGAATTACCATTTCAATATATTTTGTTCAACCACATAACTTAAACCAAAATAACTAATCTTACAATCAAAATAACTAGTTAAATCTAAAATTCTTTGGATGAAACTTAAATTAGAAGTTCTGATTAGATAAAGATTTTAGGCAATTTTTTTTTTTTTTTTTTTCATAAGTTTTGGGGTAAGATTGGAAAAAATGAAATTTCCCATTCCCCCCATATCCCGTGTTTGGGCCTAGGAAGGGAAAGGAATTCCCTTCCTAGGCCCACTACCATTTCTTGCCAAGGTAGGAAATGGAATCCTGCCTCAACTAGTGGGTTTCCGAATCCTACCAAGGCAAGAATCACATCCCTCTCTTTCTCTCTCTCTCATATCGCCTCTCTCATCGTCAACACCCTTCATCATCAACAACCAACCTAACAGCCTAGTCGTTGTCCTCTTCATTTTCATCCAAGATTCTTTTTTTCTTTTTGGCTGATGGTGTGGTATTGGTTCAATCAAACCTTGAACCAAAGATGGTTCTGGCCGTTAAAGATTGTGGGAGATTTGGCGATGGTTGGTGTTGGGTGGTTGAACTAGGTTGTTGATGACTATGGAAGATCTAGCGATGGTTGGGTGGTTAAACTAGGTGGTCGTTGATGACAGTGGGAAACCCGATGATGGTTGGGTGGTTGAACTGGATTGTTGATGATGGTGGTTGAACTATTTTTTTTTTCTTTTTAAGATTTTTTTAAGAATTAATTTTAAGTATGTAGTAAATATTTAATTTAATTTTATTTCAATCTAATCTCAACTCATACCAAATACAATATGATATAAATTTAATCAAATTCCAAGTTATACCAAACATGAGACAGTGATTTTTTAATCCAATTCAATCTCATTCTTATTTCAATCTCAATTTCACGAGCCAAAAGTAGTTTTATACACACATATAAAGGTGATATATAACAACTTCAAATTGATTGATTTATAGTTTTTTTCTATTATTTCATCTCATTAGTAACTATATTTTTGCAGTCTTCTATCCAATAATCAATAAATAATTGAGTCATTTCTGCTTTAAGAAACTAGATGCTACTGTTTTAGAATCTTTTTGTTGAAGAATCTAAAAAAGATAAAGGAAAGGGATATTATGAAAAATCCCCCTAAAAAGTAAAATAATAATGAATGGGTCTCGATTTTTTTTTTATTAGGTGAACCACCCGCTATCGTTAACTTTCCATCCAAAAAGTTAATATTTTTCATCCAAAACCATGAAATAACCAAAATACCCTTATCAAGATTATGTGAAATGCTTATCATACCCTTTAAACTTATATAATAGCTAAAACACCCTTTAAATTATTGATAAATAACAACATTAAAAAAAAAACACATAATTTAAAAATAATAATAAAATCATCCTCCACATTTTGGGTTTCCAAACTAAGTGAAACCTAGAAAATCTGTTGGAAACCCAAAAAATTTTATGCACCTTCCAATCTCTGTCATGGCACGTAAATGGTCGTAAAAAATGTTTGTACAAATATAATATATATCAATACACATATGGCATGACATGTTTGGTTCCATTTACAATGCTTAAACTTGAAAAGATTGGAAAATATATCCATATGAAGAAACTGTAAGAAAGAAATCAAATGAGAGTACACCACATCAATAGAATTTTGGGTTCCAAAATTTTGGGTTTCTTGAAAATTCTGGATTTCCGACTAGAAACCCAGAACTAGAAACCCTAAATTTTTGGGTTTCTAACAACTTCAAATCCCTCCTCTCCTAGATCGACAGTGACATCTCCCTTAAGTCTCTTCTCTCTAGTCTCCACTTCACCCACCACCACTACCATTGCCCCTTCATCAAACACAGAAAGGCACAAAACACAAAAACCCATCATTGAACACAAAAAACAAATACATCAATCCTAAACCAACACCACCCATCCAAACAAACCCAAAATTGGTGGAACTCAGTTGCCCCCAATAACCAATCAAACACCACTGATTCATTCGTAACACGTCGATTCACCTATAACATCTATCTCTACCATTAGGTTTATTAGAAGAGTGTAGAGAGAGGAGATGAAAGTGAGGAGAGTAGCGGTCTCTCGTCGATATTTCACTGGTTTCGATAGAAGAGGAGAGTGAGGAGGCGAGAAGAGGGGGATGAGATCTAGGTTTGTTGGATGGTTTGATTTTTTTTAATTTATATTTTAATTTTTAATTTTTTAATTTATATTTAAATTTTTAAAATTAATCTCTACTGTCTATCTTAAGATGTACAGTAAAAATATAATGAATTAAATTTTTTATTTAATTTTTTAAATTAATCTCTACTGTCTATCTTAGAAATTTGATGAATTAAATTTTTATTTAATTATCCATTTTTTTTT
This sequence comes from Dimocarpus longan, assembly GCA_022984855.1. NCBI lineage: Eukaryota > Viridiplantae > Streptophyta > Magnoliopsida > Sapindales > Sapindaceae > Dimocarpus > Dimocarpus longan. The sequence continues at coordinate 7,075,463 of CM041026.1, forward strand.
AATTTTTCATTTAATTTAATTAAAACAAATAAAATTACTTATCCAATTACTATTATACCTTTCAACTTTAATACCAACCAATATTTTTAATCAGTAGAGGGCGATTCACCTAATAAAACAAAATTGGGATCTATTCATCATTATTTTACTTTTTAGGGGTTTTTTCATAATATCCCTACAGAAAATGAACAGATCTTAAAATGAAAAAGTAAAAGTAATGCTAGAAAATAAGCATTGTCTTGTCTTTTTTCACAGTAGCAAAAGCAAAACGCGATGCACGGTGACTTATAAACAGAATGAAACAGTAACTTATCATCAATAATTGAATCAATATTTTCAATTACTTGCAAAAATGTAGTAATACAATTTTAAAATCAAGAGAAAATTTTGAAAAATCCTCTGAAATAGAAACTAATGTCATTGAATCTTAACTTTTGAAAATATTAACTAAAAACCCCTAAATCGTCAATCCAAAAACAATTTTCATCCAAAAGTTGAATGATTTTATGATAAAATTATGAAAAGACAAAAATACCTTTATTATATTGAAAAATTAAAAAAATTGAATTATCAAACTACCCTTTCACCGCCAAATTAAAAAAAAAAAAAAAAAATTATGTTACACACAGAGCCAAGTCGCGGTACCCTCTGGTGGCTCGCCCACCACTTGTGGCACGACTTTAAGTCGTGACAACTAGGTCATACAACACATCGTTGATGTGAAAAAATTTTCTTCCAAGGACGCTACCCCTTAAGACCAAGAAAAGTTTCAATATGCTCATGGCCTAAAGGAGAGTGTTTACCAATCATAAATTATAATAAATGAAAGGGGAACCTAATTTGTGATTTATGATTGTTGTGCTTACTAAAATTTGTGAAAATTAAATTGCATGGACTCTAAATAAATATATATATATATTAAGTTTCCACTGGAAATGACACTTACTACCCCCACTTCCCGCCTAAGAAACTAGGATACTGTTGGCATTATTATTATTATTATTATTATTATTATTTGAGTATATAAACTGTAGCTGGGACAGGCCCAGAGGATGATTGAGACCAATCGAGATAGGACACTGGGGCACGGCCCAGATGACGACTGCCAATTGGGAGAGATCTACACACCTAGAGACGGGTGAAGGGAAACTCACACGAAGGTGGGAGATCAATCCACACATATGATGGGAGACCAAAGATTTTAGTATATTAGTATTAGTATAAGATATATTATATTATATTATATATATATGTATAGATATTATATATATAGTTTTGGATGTTAGGGAGGGTGTCAAACCCATGCCTCTGACAAAGGGAGGCATGGGGGTTGCTAGCGCCAATCAACGGTGCCAGCAACCAAGTGACACTGTTGGCATTATTTTAAAAGCAGTGCTTTCGGTTTTTTGGGTTGAGAAAATGCATGTATGGAGTTTGGTTTTCCGTTTTTCGGTTTTGCGTTTGGGTGTTGAGTTTGGTTAAATAGTATTGAGAGCATGGAGAACCAATGCCATGTATAAAACCATTGTTTAAAAACTCGGCCGAGTTTTCGCCGCTCGACCGGTTTTCGATTCGAGATCCTCCAGAGTCCAGATCGGCGGCTAAACTCGGTTCCTATGCAGACTCGACCCAACTCGATGTTACTCGACTCGGCCTTTTTTTTTTTATTCAATTTTTTTTGTCAAAACGACGTCATTTTGGTCAGTGAAAAATCGGCCCAACTCGGGCCGACTCGGACCAACTCGGACTCAGTTTTTTTTTACTTCATTTTATTTATTTATTATTATTATTATTTTTTTTTTTGCTTTCAAGTTTCACCACTCTTTTATATTTTTCATATATATTTATTTAGGGCCGGATGATGAATTGATGATTGAATATTGATAGATTAATAGATTATACAAACTATATTTATTTAGGGTTTTGTACATTTGTTACATAGGAATTTAAATTTTTGTGCTATGTGTTTCAATTCATCTTATTGGTTGTGTACTTGTATTTGAGAATGAAATAAGGATGAGAGATTTTAAGTAGTTTAGAAGTGATAGATTTTTGAAGTGTTGTTATTTTTGTATATTACAAGTGGAATTGTTGAAAAAATAGTAGTTATATTGTCAAAATTTTTAAAGTTATAATTACGTAATTGTACTAAAGTGGTTTTGGAGATTGCATGAGATAGATTTAATGAGTTTTTATGATTTATGATTATATTTTAATCCTGTAGAAAATTTTTAAATTTATTTTTTTACAAATTTGACCGTTGATTGATGGTCAAACCGAATACTCGCCAAGTTATCGAGTACTCGCTACCTCGCCGGTCGAGTAGCGAGTAGCGAGTTTTGGAACATTGATAAAAACATCACTTATTGATGTTTTCATTGTTTCGTTTCCATTTTCTATGCGCCACACCACCTAAAATATTAATTATTTTATTTTTATATTAAAATCTTAATTTTTAACTAATAATAAGCATGAGATAAGATACTCTATTCACCCACTACTGTTTTGCAACAAAACACAACAATAACAAGACACACCACGTTTTAATATAAATGTTTGAGTTCCCACTATGACTCTTTGAGATCAAGGGTTTAATTCTCATATTTATCCTTTAAAAACACATGATGTGAGTTGTAAATCTTTTTTGGCAGGAGTTGTCATCTCCCTGATTGTACAAATGTTCATCTGAACCGAATTATCAATTATCCATTTCAATAGGTTCCGATAATGATCTATTTCGTAAGGTGTCAGTGTTAAAAAAAAAAAAAACACAATAATAAAAAGAGTATTATAGTTTTTCAAACAAAAAAAGGCATTATAAATTATGTATAATAATTGATTATTAGTGAATTATATATATTATAATACATTAAAAACATTATATATTCAAAATAACTGAAATAAATCCATATTACAATAAACTCATTTTATCATAAAACAATTTTCAACAATTTCTATAGAACGCATTTCTAAAATCTAAAAATATGTAAATCAATTTCTCGTTTTCAAATGATAACAGAAAGCAATACAGGACAGAACCTAAATTTTATTTCTTTTAAACATGATTTTTTTTTTCTCACTTTTATTATAAATCAGTTAATGAGCTTTTTTATATCATGTCATATGATATTCATTACCCATTGAATTGTATCTTTCATCATAGTGACAGATTATATAGTATTCATTCCATATATTAAAGGTGTCGTCGTAGAGATAAGCGTTACAGCCACTAGCTTGGACCTGGAAATCTCTGCTATCTATACACAAGTTTTAAGACCGTACGTTTCCTGAACAATAATCTTGTATCTAAACGCATCTAGAGAAAGCGAGATATAGGAGGGGCCACAGGCAGGCCACACAGGTAACAATTGTTTTGTTTCTTTCCTACTAGAAACATAAATGACCCTTTGTGAGCTAAAAAGGTTTATCTAAGAGAAGAAGACAGAAAGCAACTTGGAATTACAAGAGACCACGCCATATAATTTCGTGACTACTCTTGATATTTATATCTTCATGATAACTATATGCACGCACACACTTTCACACTGTCACATACTTCATTTTTTCAAGCTTTGATGATGACCACTTCCAACATATTCATTATATATCCAGGTCAGAACAAGCTAAATTAATTAATTAGTATTCATTTGATACACGAGGTTTTCAATTAAGTTATCACATAATAAATAATTACTTATTTATTATGGCCACCAACCTTCTCATTACAACAAACTAATAAGTCTCCTTTTCGTCTCCTTTTCGTCGGAATGCTTACATTTTATTATTGGACCACTTTTATCAGTTTAAATTTATGAATACTAAAAATTAATTTATCTTACGTATCTTAGGTTTGAGTCCTTCCATATAATTATATTTAAATTTGTCATTTAATAAATAAATTTATAGTTTTTGTGTTTGGATAACAAACGCATGGTAAACTCGTAGATTTTGAATATTATTGTTAAACCACTTTCCTGATTACTAATGCTTTTGACAAAAGCGTTAATTTAAGTGAAATATGAAAATTTGAGAGAAATAAGTGTTTGATAAATTTTAAATTGGTTTTTTAACCCAATGTAAAGTGAAAGTAGATGCAAATCAACCTTTTCTTTTTGGTTCTTTGTCTATCTAACTATGTCCTAAAGTGTAGTTGAAGATTCACTATCTTTCATCTAATTAACACTTACATAAATTTCCCACAGTGGGATATTTTCAATCTTATAAGTATAATGAACAAAGTCTTCTTCATTCCATTTGTTCAAATCAAAACAAGAAATCAATTCATCAAAATTGATGCAAAGTTTGTCCACAAGAAGAAAACAAGGCACATGTGCAATGATGGATGTTTATCTTTCAATTTGACTTTTTGTTATGAAATTGATAAATATGTAGCTTCACAAGGTTCTCTCTCTCTCTCTTCCCATGTGAAATTTGTAGAGCATCATAAAGCTTATCAGAATCAATTAACATATTGGACCCACTAATATATATTAATTTTTTAGGGTAAAAGTTTAAAACGAGACAAAAGAACAGAAGACACATCAAAGATGATAGGAAATTGCTCAAATAATTGAAGAACATAAGAGCCACTTTTACATGTGACATCCAAACAATAGTCCAGTCCTTTTCAATTTGCCCTTTATTTTCTGGCATTTTATCTTCTCTCTCCGTACCTATAACGTTACGGTACGCAATCGCGGCCAGTAGAACACCCCCTCTGAGTAAAATCAAATTATTTACTAATCCCACCAAAAGTTTTTATTGCAGTTATTATTATTATTATTTTTTATTCATAGCTTACTTTTTTTTTTTAAGAGCTTGACTCAAGGGGTTATCAAGACCAACCAGGGTAGGAATTATATGGCAAGACCTGAAAAATAACCCTCAATTAAGAAAAATTTATTCATACGGAAATAAAAGAATGATCCACACGAGAGTGAGAGGTCAACCCACACTTAAGATAGGAGACTATGATTATATCAATATTATTATTATTATTATTACTATTATTATTATGTACATATATATATTTGGATTAGACGGGGGGGTGTCGAACCCATGTTATACACAATGGAAGACATGAATGTTGCTGGCGGCCAACCAATGGTGCCAGCAACCAAAGACTTATAGCTTACTTTTTTAAAGATTAATTTAATGACATATTAAATCAATGATCCAAAATAGGAAAAATGGACATGGTCTTAGCATTTAAATTCTAGTGTTAAAATTTTGTAGAATTATTGAAGATTGAACAATATTACTAAAAATTAAAGAGTGAATAGTGAGTGAAATATAAAATCTGAATGATATATATTTTTTTAATTTCTAAATATATATTAATCTTATTTATTTTTTAAAGTTAAAATTATCACAAAATTAATAATTTGATATTTATATATATTTTTTACAATTAATTATTATGTAAATTCATTTAACATAATACAAACAATTATAATAAATTATTTAACAAATACCAAAACACTTTTATGTATATATTAATAATATTTTTATTCGTAACTAAAATATGATTAATTATTATAGTAAAGTAATTTTTTTTAAAAAAAAAAAATTATATATACATAAATACATTATTAGAGTAAACTAATTAAATTTATATATTTAAACAAAAATTTAAAAAAAAAAATGTTTTCAAGTTGAATTACTATACAACAAAAATTGAAATTACAAAGTAATATATATTTTCATTATTGCAATATTTCATTAATTATATTAAAAAAGAATCTATACAATGTAAAATTATGATAAATTTAAAAATATATTATTTTAGGAATGATAGATTTAGAATAATATATTTAAAAAATTATTAGATGATTTGACATTCAATTAAAAGTTAGAAATTGTAACTTTTTTTAGTGATTTTTTGGTGGTTTTAAATGGTTTGACCTCTTTTTTTTTTCTTTTTTTTTTTAAAAAAAAATCACTTAATAGGTGTAATTCAGACTCATTAAGTGAAAAGTGATAAAAAAAAAAGATCCGTAATTCTTACCAAATCTAGTTTCATTATTATGTAATCATTTTTTGAAGGTTTTAATAAACATCTTTTTATGTCAAAATTATTGAGTAATCAAATTTTAACTCCTTAAATGCAACACCAAATAGAGCCTTAGTGGGTTGTATTAAAGTTTTAGTTTGTGACAAATTAAGCTTAAAGGATCAAGATTGGGTTGATTAAAAAAGGGAAAAATCTAAAATAACCCAACGCCTCCAAACCACATCCAATCCAACACCACTATTATTTATCATCATCTATCACAAGTGTTTAACATATATCACCTACACCACCAAACAAGAAACCATCATTATCACCATTCATCATGCACAACAATCATGATGCGAACCACGCCAAGAATTGACGAAACCCATTAATCAAGTAGGGTTCCAAGATCGCCTAGAATCAGATTTGTATGGAAACCTCGACCCGTTGCTTATATGGAAGTAAGAACCTTGGTATGGTGAAGACGCCACAATCAACAATGGAAGAATTGATTGATAAGTCTAGGAAGAACGCCACATGAAAATCCTGATAAGTTCAAAAGTTCTACAAAGAACTAAAGAGAATACTCTCACAAATATTATTAATCATGAATTGAATTCCCTTTAGGGTTACACTGATTTATACAGTTAAAAACACTAAGCATCAAAAGGAAATAATTAATTAGGCAATTAAGTCCATTTAAACCTATAAAAGAAAAATGAAAGTCAACCTCTTACAATTAGGAAAGAAGAATAAAATTGATAACTAATTGTCTTGAACATAATAGACAAGAAATTAGCCTCAAATTGGAAGTCTTTATGACCAAGAAATCAACTCTACATTAGAAAGTTTTCATGAGCAAGAAATTAGCTCGAATCTGGCCCATCAATTGTTCTAATTAAATTAATTAAGCATTGATACCATTTGCTCTCACCCTCACTCTCTTTCTTTTACTCACCCATTTTCTTGTGATCACTCATTTTCCTTTGTTCACTCAAATCTTTTTTATCGCTCAATTTTTGTAATCTCACTTGATCTTCATAAACTTACTTGGGTGTCATTGGAACAAGAGTGATTGTTCGTTGATTTAGCTCAAATGAGTACTTGTTGGTAAAGTCGTCATGTTGCACACGTCGATCAAATTGCCATTGTCTTCTTAGTAGAATGTGTCCTGCTTGTATCGGTACCACATCATATAACACTTCATCTTCATATTTTTCAATGCGGAACGGCACCACAACCTGTTTTGTAACCCTTACCTCACCACTATCATTCAACCATTGCAGCTTGTATGGACAAGGGTATTTAAGCGTCACGAGCCCTAGCTTTTCAACCATAGAAGTGCTAGCCACATTAGTGCAGCTACCGCCATCAATAATAATACTACATACCTTACCCTTCACGTCGCAACGAGTGTGAAAGATGTTTTCCTACTGCGCTTCCTTTTCTTCTTCTTCTTTAGCTTGCAAACTCAAGGCTTGTCATACAACTAATCCAAGCATCTTTCCATGATCGGCTCCAAACTCCTCGTCTCCCATGGAAACATCCTCCAATGGTGGCATATCATCTAAATCATCCTCATCTTCAGATTGAATCTCACCACTCTCCAAGATCATCATAACTCGCTTGTTTGGACATTGGCTAGCTATGTGTCCTCTTCCTTGACATTTAAAACATTTAATTTCACTAGAACGAGTCGACGTAGGGGCTATTTTACCTTGAGAGGCCGTATTAGTGATGGTTATCTTTGGCTCAAATTTGGCCTTGGAAGTGGATGAGTTTTCTTCTTTCTTTGGGTAACCCGACCTCCAAGGTACGGCACTCGGATTTTGTGGGGCTGATTTTGGCCAAGTACTACTTCTCTCTTGAGTTGTTGCTCAACTTTGATGGCCATGTGTACCATATCCTCTAACTCCACATAATGTTGCAACTCCACCCTATCATGGATCTCCTTATTTAACCACATCAAAAATCTGGCCATGGTAGCTTCTCGATCCTCCTCTACATTAGCCCGAATCATTGCAATCTCCATCTCTTTGTAGTAGTCTTCCACATTTAGACTCCCTTGTCTAAGTCCCTGTAATTTCTTGTTTAACTCCCGGTAGTAGTGGCTTAGAACGAACCACTTCCTCATCACCACTTTCATCTCCCCTCATGTCTCTATTGCATGTTCCCTATTCCACCTCCTATTTATAACAAACTGATCCCACCACGTAACAGCATAATTAAAAAATTCAATTATAGTAAGTTTTACCTTTTTTGCTTCAAAATAGTCATGACAATAAAAAATGAACTCCATCTTCTTTTCCCACTCAAGGTAAACTTTCGGATCTGACCTGCCTTGAAAAGACAGAATCTTCATCTTAATACTACCCAAATTATTATCTTTCTGATGCCTAACTCTTCTATTCCGACCATTATACCTCCTATTGTTAGCAATCGAATCCTTATCATCTTCTTCCTCAAACTTATCCCTAACGTACTCCTCATCTTTATCTCTCACTCATCTAGGTTGAATTCTATCCTTCCTATGCATATTAGAAATTTTGTGGCTGCCCCCGCTATGTTCCCTCTTCTACCCTATCCAACCTCTCGTGTATATGCTCTAATTCTACCTTCATCATCCGTCTCATCTCTCCCAACAACGCCTACATTTGTATGTTCGGAATGGTTGGTTGTTGATTGTTTTCGCTTAAATTTTTTTCTTGATTGTGCGACATATTTGACTCTGCAAAATCAGGTTAGAAAATATACAAAAAAATAAAAATAAAGGACCTCACTACACTCCCTCACGTGTTTCACTCAAGAATATGATCTGCTCAATTCCACTCGTGTTTCACTTAATTAAATCTGGCTTTTACCCTCTAATACACTCATACTCTCTTGCCTTTTTCCACTCGTAGTATCCTCTATAGGTTCTTATCAAACTAATCATACAAATATCAAAATTTCAAGCAACAATTCACCCCAAACTCACCAAGAAAAATTTGGATTCAATGGCTAGGGAAAGAAAAAAGAATGCAATGTTATGTGTGACGGAATTTCACGGGTTTGATGCAACAAGAAATTTGGATTAGGATTCAAAATGAGAAAACAAAATTGTAAATTTGAAATAAGATTGTAAGAATTAAATCTCAACATCACACGTTTTTTTTTCCTGGATTTTTTTTCTGGATTTTTTTTTTCTGGTTTTTTTTTTTAATAAAATAAAAAAGATAGGCAAACTTGAGACTAAATCGTGCTTTGATACCAACTGATACAAACCATACCAAGAATTGACGAAACCCGTGAATCAAGTAGGGTTCCAAGATCGCCTAGAATCAGATTTGTATGGAAACCTCGACCCGTTGCTTATATGGAAGCAAGAACTTTGGTATGGTGAAGACGCCACAATCAATGATGGAAGAATTGATTGATAAGTCTAGGAAGAACGCCACAAGAAAATCCTGATAAGTTCAAAAGTTCTACAAAGAAACAAAGAGAATACTCTCACAAATATTATTAATCATGAATTGAATTCACTTTAGGGTTACACTGATTATATAGTTGAAAACACTAAGCATCAAAGGGAAATAATTAATTAGGAAATTAAGCCTATTTAAACCTATAAAAGAAAAGGGAAAGTCAACCACTTACAGTTAGAAAAGAAGAATAAAATTGATAACTAATTGTCTTGAACATAATAGACAAGAAATCAGCCTCAAATTGGAACTCTTTATGACCAAGAAATCAACTTTATATTAGAAAGTCTTCATAGGCAAGAAATTGGATCGAATCTGACCCATCAATTGCTTTAATTAAATTAATTAAGCATTGATCTTCTTTTGGACTCATCTTGAAATTTGTCATTTTAACATCAGCCCAAATCTCTTGAACTAATCCATTAAGTGCTTCTTTGAATCTTTTAGCTTTTGCCCTTATAATTGACTCAACTGGAATATGCAATGGATCCTTTGGTGATGCTTTTTTATTCACATCAAAGCATTAAAATAAATTAGTTAATATTTAATAATTGAAAACCATTTATGGATCCATCTCCATTTTTTAAATGAAAAATAAAAAATTATATATATATACATAATTATATGTATGTTTGTGTGTGTGTGTGTGTGTGTGCGGGTATGTGTTAGGCCTAACTCTAGATCCAGAAGGTCTTTATCTCCTGGATCCAAAAGGTTTCCATCTTAAAGATGGAGACCCGAAACCCAAATTTGAATCCAAAAAATGGATCTAGAAGGTCTCAATCTTAAAGATGGAGACTCGGATCTAATAGGCATCCATCCAAAAGAGGATGACGACGGAGGGTGAAAGGGAAGAAAGCGAAGAGGAAGGGTAAAGAGAGAAGAGAGAGCGATAGTTAAGGGTGGAGAGGAAAGAGAGAGCGATGACGAAGGGTGGAGAAGGAAGAAAGCAAGAGTAGAAGGGGAGAAAGAAGAGAAGCGATGGCCGAAGGTGGAGAGAGAAGAGAGCACGACAGAAGAGGATAAAAATGAAAGAGAAAGAGAGACAATAAAGGATGAAAGAGGACGCCGGCAGGTTGAGTGGTGGTATTGGCTGTTAAGTGGTGATGAATGAATAGGTAAGGTTAGTGAGATAAATGGTAATAATGAAATTGTGTTGTTTATATAATTGGGTTAGATGGATGCTAAGTGTCTTCATCCAATCCATCCACTAACTTGAGAGAGATCAATGATGAGTGTCTTCATCTTGTCTATTTATTTTTACTTAATATTAAATTAAAAATGAAACATAACATATAATTACTTAAATACCCTTACACCTTAATAAATTTGTCATTTTCTAGATGGAAAGCGTCAATCCACTAACATCTGGGTTTTTTTGGATAACAGTTTGAAAACCAAGGGTGATTTGACATTAGTTTCTATTCCATGGGCCATTTTGATTATATCCCATAAAAAAAATAAAGAGGTCATATTAAACTAAAGTAATTGCACAAAATCTCTCTGAAATGCAAAAAATAAATGAAAACATATTCCCTCTTTTTATTAAATCAAACTCCACGATGTCAGTTAACTTCCATCAGTTTTAATGGTTGACCAAAATTTTTGGACAAATGACCATTTTGTCCATGAATATGACAAATATAAAATAAATTAAAAATTAAAAATGTATCTTCACTGATTTTTCTAAATTTCTTTTTAAATTTTAAATTATTAAATATAAAGTAAAAATTAAAAATAAATTAAATTAAATTAAAATTAAAAATGTATCTCCATCATCTATCTGAGAGATGGACGATGTCGATTTTTTCTAAATTTCTTTTCAAATTTAAAATTAATAAATATGGAAAAAAAAGTTAAACTTATTTGAAAAATTTTTTTAAATAAAATAAAATAAATTGAAAAAAAAAACTGAAAAAATAGTTTAAAAAATAGAAAAAAATTATTTAAAATCTTCAACTTGAAGATCTGGATTTAAAACCTTGATCTTTCAAATATATATATATATATATATATATATATATACTCATTGAAGATCTGAGTTTTGTACCTAAATTATCCGATAACCAAAAAAAAAAAATTGAAAATTGAAGCTTTGGGTAAGATCTGAGTTTGAAAACTAGATCAATCTACAATAACAAGAAGAAAATACATTATTTTTCAACAACAAAATCAACAAAACATTATGGGCACTACCATACCAAACCAGCAAAACATCATCCCATCAAAACATCAGTCATCGAAACAAAAAGAGCACAAAGAAAACCCTAAAGAATTTTTTTTTTTTTTTTTTTAAAAAAAAAAAAAAAAAAGCATTTTGAGACTAGACCAGACCTATACCTCTAGTCGGCCCAATAGCTCCACCATAAACACCACTAGACCAGTGAACGATGACGTCGACCATTGGATTTTCTTCATCATTAAAGCTAGTGCACATGTGTGTGGTGCACTATGGTTAACATCTTATAATATTGAAATTGATCTTATAACATTGTAATTGGCATCTTGCGGTATTAAAGTTGATTTTATGACATTGAAGTTCATTGTATGACAGTAATAATTGACTTTGTATATACAGCAAAACTTATGAATAATATGTATTTACATGGACTGCAATGTATTTGTATACTATATTGAATATTGTCTAAGTTATAATATGCAGGTCAATGTTACAATAGCAATTTTGTTGTTATAAAGAATATTTTTTGACAGTTCATAGTGCAGGTTCCGATGCGAATTTTTCGAACAATTTCAAAATTGTTTTATTCTCATTCTTATAATTTTTATTTGACTTATTGAATGATTGTATAAATATTCATTATTGTTATTGTTATCAATAAAGTACACAATTTTCTCATAATTTTGAATTTATTGTAATATCTTTTTATAAGAAATTTTTTTTATTGTTGATTTGTAAAACTTGAAAAATATCTTTCCATAGTTATGGAAAGTGTTAGTGCACATGTGTGTAGTGTACTGTAATTGGCATATTATTACATTGAGGTTCATTGTATAACACCAATGATTGACTTTATGTGTCCATAAAACTTATGAATAACATATATTTTCATGGACTACTATGTGTTTGTATACTATGTTGAATATTGTCTAAGCTATAACATGTAGGTCAATGTTGCAACATCAGTTTTGATGTTACAATAAATTTTTGCTACGGTTCACAGTACAGGTTCCAGGATAGATTTTCTGAATAATTTTAAAAGTGTTTTATTCTCATTCTTATGATTATTTTTTGACTTATTGAGTGATTACACGATTATTTAATATTGTTATTGTCATGAATAATGAACATAATTTCTTTATAACTTTGAATTTATTATAATATGATTTTATAAGAAAATTTTTTTATCGTTGACATGTGAAACTTGAAAAATATCTTTCTATAGCTATGGAAAGTGTTAGTACATATGTATATGGTACACTATAGTTGGCGTCTTATGACATTAAAGTTGATTTTATGGCATTGAACTTGATTTTATGGCATTGAGGTTTATTGTATGACACCGATGATTGACTTTATATGTGCAGCAAAACTTATGGATGACATGTATTTTCATGGACTGTAGTGTGTTTGTATATTGCATTGAACATTGTTTGAGCTATGTTGAACATTGTTTGAGTTATAACATGTAAATGTTACAACATCACTTTTGATGTTATAACGAATTTTTCCTGACAGTTTATGGTACAGGTTTCATTGCAGATTTTCTGAATAATTTTAGAAGTGCTTTATTTTCGCTCTTATAATTCTTATTTGACTTATTGAGTAATTGTATGATTATTCAATATTATTATTGTCATGAATAAAATATATAATTTCCTTATAGCTTTGAATTTATTGTAATATCTTTTTATAATGAAATTTTCTTACTGTTGACTTGTGAAACTTGAAAAATATCTTTCAATGGTTATGGAAAGTATTTTATCTATCAATTAAGATTTTATATTGCAGGAAACTTCAATCGTTCTTTAATTTTTAGGTTTGGACAAGTAGAGATATTATTTTCTTATGCATCCGGTGGGAAGTTTCTTTCTTTATCATTGATTTTCATTAATGCAGATTTTATTCTTTGATAGTTAGCTTTTAGAATTAATTTTTGGGTTATTTTCTTGAAAGAAAAGATACGATGCATATGACATATAAAGTAGACAGAGAATGAAGGCTTGTGATGTGAAAAATTATGGATTTTAAGAGAAAGCAAGTTGTGCATTTCATGTGAGCTTTAGGCAGAGATCTTGCAGCATTTTGTATGTAGTTTTGTGTATATTATCTGTCAAACTGCATACATTTGTGACTTAGAGTTTCACATCTCTAAGTAGTTTATTTGTGTGGTTTGAGTGAAAACAGTGTATATTCATTGAGAGAAAACAAAATATTTTTTATAACACTTAGAGAAGTTTATTCTCTAAATTTGTATGCTAAACTTAGGCTGGTGAGGATGTTAATTCTAGAGTAAGTGTCTATTGAGATAACAAGATGTTTGCCACAGAGAAAGCAGATAGGTTTCCAGGTTGAACGGAGTTCAAGCTACTGTCCGTTCAACCTATTGTCACCTATGAAGACAAGATGAGTTTGCTAAAACAACACCAATGAACGTGTACTTCATCTTGCGTTGATTTTAAGGAGTTTATGATTTTTTTTTTTTTTTATCTGAAGATTGAATAATGTTGTTAAAAATTGAAGATTGAATAGTAATTGAGACCTAAAAAACTTATTAGTTTTTTAAAGTCTAAATTGTCTGAAAATTAATAATTCGATATTTATACCATTTTAACTATTTGTTATTATGTGATTATAATTAATTTAATACAAATATCTAAAAATAAATAATTTAATAAATTTTAAAACATTTTTATATACATATTAATAATATTTTATTCATAATTAAATTATGATTAAACAATATAATAGTATTAAGCACATTTATATAGTTAAATATATTAATATATTTAAGAAAACAATTAGAAAATAAATGTTTAAATTGTAAATTAAAATATATTAGTTTAGTTCCAAGATAATTTGAGATGAGATGTATTTAGATTTTTTTTTTTCAAATATATATTTTTATGTATCAAAAAAAAGAAAAAAGAAAAGAAAATTTGAGTAATATAAAATTAGAATAAATTTGAAATTGTGTTATTTTGGGAATGATAGATTTGGAATAAAAATTTTTAAATGTAATTAAATGATTTGCAATTAAGTAAAAAGTTAAAAATTTTTACTTAATTTTTTTAGTAGTTTTAGGTGATTTGACAGAAAAACAAGCAAAAACAACTTAACAGGTGTAATTCAGCACTATTAAATTTTAAGTGAAAAAAATAAATGATTCGTTAGAGTGAATAAGTTAAGTGGGTGTAACTGTTTAAGTTTATTAATAATTGATTTCGTTAGGCAAGGTTTTGTGGATGTAAGGTAACATCAAACCACGTTAAAAATATTCTTGTGTTGATTTTACTTTACTATTGTTTCTGTTTTCACAGTAAATTTATTGCAACATGCAGTTTACATATTATGACATATAACTGAAGTTACAACACAACACATTAAGTCATAAAATTAATATTCCCAACAATAACAAAAATTAGGTAGTTTACAGCAAGTAGACATTTTCAATTAAGAACCAGAAATGAAAAAAAAAAAAAAAAAGATAAAAAACAAAAAAGCATTTGGAGAACCAAGGGCTTCCTGCGAAGTGGAGAACCAAACTAGTTTTGTGTGCGATGGAGACTCAAAACCAGTCTCTATCAGGCATGGAGACATTCCGTGGTCTCCACCGCGCAATAGAGTTGACAGAGATGGGTCTCCGTCGCCAAGGATGGATGTTGACAATGGAGACCCATTACTCTATAGCTATAGTCGACGATGGAAAAAAGATTTTAGGGATGGATCTGGTAAATTTGCATCTTTATTTTATTTTCTTTTTGGGTTTTCAATGTTTTTCCATCAATTGATCTCCACCGTCCAAATGGATAGTGGAGACCCATCTGTATTATTTTTTTAAAAAACTAATTTAAAGATTTTTATGATTTTTTAAAATATATATATCCTGAATTTGTCTTGTTTATGGGAAAGATGGTCATTTGACCTATAATCTTAGTCAACTATTAAAGTTGACGGTATTTGACTAATAACGTGGGGTATTGTGTAATAAAAAGATAAATATGTTTTCATATGCTTTTAGGCAAACTTCAAGGGTTTCGTGCAATTACTTCTTTTTGAATTTGTATACACACTGAACAATAACCCAAATTGTCATTCCGAATGCCGTGTTGCCCAACGTCGAGGCTGTTTTGCATGATATTTAAGTCATGTCATGTTGTACAACGCCTAGATTGTTTTGCATGATATGCAAGTAGAGCAACCACATAATGGAAGCACTCATTTCTTTGAGGGTTACAGTCTAACAAATCAATATATCATCTTTATATATATATATATATATATATATATAGAAAAGGGCAGGGGGGTTGTGTTGGAATAAGAAAAAGTAGAATCCCTTGATGGGTTGAACAACTTAATTAATTACAGTAAAAACTTTTGGTTGTCGAAAAAGGACAATAATTCTTGCAGATGCTTGGATTCCCAGCTATTATTTAAGTTTATCTGTATATTCAGCTACCACCATAATTTAGTATACTAATTGAAATCGTGTTTAATTACTAGCTATGAAGGATAACATATCAATTTGGTATAATTTAAAAGAATTCTTGGTAACATCTCAAGAAGATTAAAATTCATATATTTTTAATCTCTTTTTACGGATATAGCTGATATCAATCCCATATTGTGCATAAATAGCACGTCAAAGCTTGAAGAATTGGCTATATTTGTTCACATTCTGATTGTTTGGGAGGCAAGAAAACAGGAAAAGATAGTTTTTGAAATTCTATCTAGAAATGTACATTTCTATCTTTGTTTCACTTAAGTGAGTGAACATATAAATAACATCTATTATTGAGTTTCAAATCGTCCGTACAGAAATGAGAGGCTTGGGATTTTGTTGAAGGTTCGCAACACGGCTGTACATATAGCTAGCTTCCGTGTTATACTTGTTTTGTTCTATGCAGGATATATATATGAACCACATGCTTGTGCTCTTTTTTCTCAATTTATTGAGAATATTTTGAATTTAACTCACTACTTGATAAATTATTATCATGTGAGCACTCTTATCCCACACACACAAATTATTATCACGTGGACTATATATATAATTTGATGTAATTATGGAAGAATAGGGTTGTTTAGTAAATACTTTGCTCAAAACTTATCTTCAATAATGTGGTGTGAATGATTCGAACGTATGTCTTATAAATGATTAACGATGTTGTAAATTAAAAATGATCAAAACTTATCTTCAATAATGTAATTTGATGTAAAAATGTTATAAACCTTATTCCTTATGATAAGTTTTTGGACCAAAGTTTTAGGTTAAACAATACTGCTCAATCGGAAAATAAGGATGTTTTTTGTTACTGAGATTATAAGCAAATGGTTTCCAGAAAATAATAATAATCAGAAAAAAATTAATAATAATCATAATATTCTAATTTTGGAAACTATTTTTCAACGTGGAATTAAGCATCCGTTATCCGTCTTCAATGAAGAGAATTTGGATTTTAAAACATTTATGCACATGGTACGTGAAACATGCATGTGATCATTCTTGTGAGTGGGGTCTGTTGCTACCTTAGTAGGGTACGAGAATATTCTGGGGAATGAGTAGAGGCCACTGATTTATTTATTTATTTTCAATGTTTCAATCTCTCTATATTCTTTCTATTTAGTTTTGTTTTGTTTTTTTTTCCTAATATACAAGTGATTAAATTACTTTAAAAGTAGCTAGAAGAGTTTTCAAAATATATTAACCGATCAATTTGGTGGTTACGATGATACTTTTATTTTCATCAAAAAATGAGTTAGGTGTATACCAAATTCGGTTTTGAAGATTTATTTAACATAAAATTATTCAACAAATACCAAGTTACATAAAAAAAATTTCTTGTGAAAGCAAGCTAGCCTTTCAAGACCCGAAAGCAAGCATGCATTGAAAATCAAAATCAAAACAAACGAAAATTTTTCAACCTATATCTTCCTCTCCTCACCAAAAACACTATTATTGGTCTTTGAACTTACATCCTTGTTCAAATAAATTCATGCATTTTTCCAGTTTACCTTTAATGGTTTTAGATAGAGGAAATGGTATTTAGAGAGAAAAACTAAAACATGCTGGGGAAAGAGTTCTGAGATTTAGTGAGTCAACATAATGGCAATACGAAGCTCACAAAAAGGCCTAAACAATTTAATTTCTAGGTGAGATTTGATTTAAAGGAAATAAGCCTTATGTTTTTTTCCCCTTATAAGTTGGATCAAGGTTTCTTTTTTCCGCTGGAAGTTGGATAAATTAGGATGAGTGTAAAGAATATGTATATTGTATTCATTTTATTGTGTCTATAAAGGTAATTTTATTTAAGGATATCTTTGTAATAAAAAATATTTGGTAAAAGATTTATACTATTGAAAATCCAACAATTATCTTTTTACATTTTAATTTAAATCTTTGTACTTAATAGCAATTATAACTTTAAATAGAATTACTAAGAAGGACAAATTTTTTCTAAACACACTATAGGTAACTATACCAATTTTTTAGAATCCAATATTAGTTTTCTTTTTCATTTTTCCCCTCTCACTAGTTTAAATTTTGATTGATTCCAGAATAATGAAGAAAGATATACAATCAAAATAAAATTTTGAAATAATGAATCATTATTTGCAACAGCAAACAAACAATATGAAGAAGTAAAGTTCTATTTAGTTTTGAAACTAACTGTTGTTTGTGCACATGTAGTTGAATCTTAAGAATTTTGAATGAATTGAAATTTTATTATATATGGTTAAACATTAATTTCACTTGCTTAATTGAATTCTATAATTTACTTTGGTAGTTGAATGGGAAAATATTTAGAATTCGATCAAATTTATTTTCTAGAGAAAGAGAAAGAAAAAAAATTCTAACAAAATCAATATAGAACATAATAAAATAAAATAGAGTGTTTTTGCAAAGTTTAATTAAATTTATTTTTCTAAAAGTGAAGTGTATTTAGAAGAGAATAAAAAGATAAGAAGGATAATTTTAGAACAAAAGAGAGTGACTTTAGAGTTTTTTTCTTTAACTTCAAATTTTTGTATTGGAATGTTTTAGAAAATAAGTTTCAAAAGAAATAAAAAAATGGATTGTACGGAGAAAATCTCTCAGCAAAATTATGGGTGTAGAGAAGAGAAGAATTTTTTGGAAAGCTCCAAAAAAAAACAAAAACAAGAAATCAATCATTTTTCAAAAGACGTGAAAATAAATCAATTTGAAATATTATCTTTACCAACAGCGAGTACAATGGCCATCATCTACTCTAAAAAAATTCAAAGCTTGACCATCCTCTTATTACTTGACATGCTGAGTTGTCACTTATCTCTTCCATTACAACTTTCGTTTACAAAAAAGCAAGGCAATCAGGTACTTAAACCTCTTATTAGTTTCAAAATTCAGAGTAAGCATCGTTTAACTATTAAGGCCCCCATTGGGGTCCATTTCAACTGTAACTAATGGAGCTTATATTATATTTCTTATCTTAAAGCCTAGTTGTTTTCATTTAAAGCATTTGTTATGTGTTGTTTCCTTCACGAGTCCCCCATGTTTTAGATGAAAGCATATAATAGGACTAATCATAAGTACAATATTTGATGAACATAGACTTTCTATAATAAAACCAATTTTTATACATACTTTCATCAATAGTAAGTCTAAAAGCATATGTTAAGATAAGGGTATAATCACATGCATGCACCCATGCATATAAAAATTAGGGAACAATGGTAAGTTTTACTAGTTAATGGTAATTAAGTGGTAATTAAGTGGGAAGTTGGTGAATAGAAATGGGTGGTGGTGATGAGACGTGGTCCTAGCTCCAGCTTGATAACGTGGATTGGTGATAAATCACATGACCGTACGTGGTGGACCCAGTGGCTCACTACGCATCAACTCCAGCTCTCGGCCCACCTTCACTTCACCCTCCGCCCCTCCCCTTCATGTTCCGTGTATGGCTTCTCTCTTCATCATATGCAATGTGACACACGCCTCTCTCTCTCTCTCTATTTTATAATACCTCCAAATTCTCTCTCCGTTTGCTGCAACTTCTCATCTTCTTCTCCTCTTTATCTCAAATACCCACTTTCTTTTCTTCTTCACCAACCTCTTTCTCTCTCCCTCTCTCCCATGGTTTCTCTCCTCTCACCATGCCCTCTCAGCCCAACCTCCACTTCTCCTTCCCAAGGTAATACGATAATATTATCTGTTGTATCATTTAGAATGAAATTTCTCAGTTATGAATTTAGATTACTTGAGTCTTAAGTTACACAAAACCATTTAAACATATTTATTGTTGTTGTTGATGTCATGACCCAGGTGGATTGGACTGTTCCGGAGTCAAACATCCAGAGCTGAAAATGGTGAAAACGAAGGAAGCAGCAGCGACGACAACAACCAGCTCTCCAACAACTTCGAATGCTATGCTTGTACACAAGTAGGTGTTCCAGTGTTCCACTCCACCAGTTGCGACGATGCCCACCAGCCCGAATGGGAGGCCTCAGCCGGGTCCAGCCTCGTCCCCATCCAGGCCCGGACGGGACAGAAGAAGATCCTCCGGACCGCCGGCCGTCTCTCCTCATCCGGACCATTCGGGAAAGTGCTGGACCCTCGAAGCAAGCGCGTGCAAAGATGGAACCGCGCGTTCCTTCTGGCACGTGGAATGGCGCTGGCTGTGGACCCTCTCTTCTTCTACGCCTTGTCTATAGGCAGAGGTGGGGCCCCCTGTCTCTACATGGACGGCGCTCTGGCTGCCATCGTCACCGTCCTCCGCACGTCCCTGGATGCGGTGCATTTGTTCCATTTATGGCTCCAGTTCAGGCTCGCATATGTATCCAAGGAGTCTCTCGTTGTCGGATGCGGCAAACTCGTGTGGGACGCACGTGCCATTGCCTCCCATTATGTCCGCTCCCTCAAAGGCTTTTGGTTTGACGTCTTTGTGATCCTCCCAGTTCCTCAGGTCACTCACTTGTACCTTTGTTTAAATAATTTCAAAAAATAACTAAAATCTTCTAAATTACAAAACTACCCTTGTAATGATTGCATTTGTGTCAGTTCAGTAGCCAAGCATACATGTCAGCCTTAGTTGCACATGTGCTAATTATCAAAGTTCAAAACCGACGCGAAGCTTGTTTTTGTTTTTGTTCTAATTTAGGTTTCGTTAGGTATGGTCAGAATAATGCATGCTACTACTCACTAGATGACGCGTGGACAGTTATCTATGTTATTGAAAAAATTCTTCCATAAAACTTTCTTAAGATTATTATTGTAAGACGGATTAATGAAAAAAAATAATAAAAATTTATTATACATCTCATCATACCAATCGTACTCTCTCTTACAAATCTTAAAGCTAAATTAAAAATCAAGCAAACAGATGTTAATGATAAAAAATGATTTCCTGTTCTGCTGTGGTAATAATTATTTTTTCCGTACAATTGTAAAAGTAGGTAACATGTAGAAACAGACGCATCGTGAGTTTTTGGGTCATGTCTGAATCATAGTAAGCTTTTGGTTTAAAAATGTGATCATGAGGGGTTGTATGTCGGTGTGATGGCCTATTAGTGACAACAAAAACGTGGGTTCTACAGTTCGCAGAATCAACTAGTACAATAATGGCCGCCTTTTTGTCTTGAGTGGAGCAATAATATCCTATGATAAGCAGCTTTCTGGTTTCTGAATTGTGAAGACTGGCTTTTACACTTTAATGGTTGGCGAGAACTGTTAACTTGGGCAGTTTTGGTTAGTCTCCCATACTACTGGTAGACTCAACTTTTTTGAGAAACCCAAGGCACCGGATTGCAGTCAAGTGTAATTCCTCCTCGGTGAACTTTCTGCAAATTGTTTCTAGTCCTGACCCCATGACATAGAAAACTGTGCCCCGCAATTTTTATATAAATTATGTTTTACAGATATGAAAAAAAAATGTTAAAAGTTTTTTTTTTTTTTTTGTGAGATAGTTAAAAAGTGCTTTTTGCGATGAAACTTCCAGTAAAAGAATAGTGGCATTGATAGTGAATTAACTATATTTCTTGTGTTGTGGGTTTGTAGGCTGTATTTTGGCTAATTTTACCAAAATTGATCAGAGAAGAGAAGATTAAGCTGATAATGACAATGCTTCTGTTAATCTTCCTGTTCCAATTCCTCCCCAAGGTTTACCACAGCATCAGCATAATGAGAAGGATGCAAAAAGTTACAGGGTACATTTTTGGGTCAATTTGGTGGGGTTTTGGCCTAAACCTTATTGCATATTTCATTGCTTCTCATGTAAGGCATCCCTCAATCTTCCTCTATATTATACCAACTGCATACTTCAAGTTTCATTAACAAACTGTGTGTGTATGTTTTGACTTCTGCTGGTTTCCAGGTTGCTGGAGGATGTTGGTATGTGCTTGCAATACAAAGAGTGGCTGCATGCCTCCAGCACCAATGTAACCGAAAACCAACATGCAATCTCTCTCTGTCTTGCTCGGAGGAGGTCTGCTATCAATTTCTGGTACCGGATGGTGTAATTGGAAATCCTTGTGGTGGTAACTCAACAACCCCTGTCAGAAAGTCAATGTGCTTGGATGTTAATGGACCTTTCAATTTTGGGATATATCAATGGGCTCTTCCTGTCATTTCTAGCAATTCTGTTGCTGTCAAGATCCTTTATCCCATATTTTGGGGCCTCATGACTCTCAGGTACATTATCAAACACTTTGTTCCACTGTAATTTGATGTTTAACACCTCTTTAAATATGTATTAAATAGAAATGAAAAGGTTGTCTTAGAATTTAAAATACAAAAAATAAAAATTTAAGAATCAAACAGTTTGAGGCGGCTCTGCTTCAAGCCAAAATTTGACTCATTTTTGTACATGCATGACAGCACCTTTGGCAATGATCTTGAACCAACAAGTAACTGGCTGGAAGTGATGTTCAGTATATGTATCGTGCTGAGCGGTTTATTGCTCTTCACTCTGCTGATTGGAAACATTCAGGTAATTAAGTAACATAATTCATTTTCATTATGATTCTAAACATGTCATTCTAATGGTGATAAATTGTATGTCTCATCCCTACAAAGGTGTTTTTACATGCGGTTATGGCGAAGAAGAGAAAAATGCAACTTAGATGCAGAGACATGGAATGGTGGATGAGAAGGAGACAGTTGCCATCGCAATTAAGACAAAGAGTACGCCATTTTGAACGCCAACGATGGGCTGCAATGGGAGGAGAGGATGAAATGGAACTAATCAAAGATTTGCCCGACGGGCTCCGGAGAGACATTAAACGTTATCTTTGCCTTGATCTCATTAAAAAGGTACTGATACATGCATAACATAATCCTCTGCACACTTGTGTAGATGCATAAGACACTATCTGATGGCAATATCTGTCTCTCAGGTTCCTTTGTTCCATAACTTGGATGATCTCATTCTTGACAACATTTGTGACCGCGTTAAGCCCCTTGTATTCTCGAAAGATGAAAAGGTTGGTGTAAACTTATATGTGATTGCATTCTGTATCAGAGATTAATACATTAAGTAATTGGAATTTCAGATGATCAGAGAAGGAGACCCTGTGCCAAGGATGGTGTTTATTGTACGTGGACGTATAAAACGTAACCAAAGCCTAAGCAAAGGCATGATCGCCACAAGTGTGGTAGAACCAGGAGGGTTTTTGGGTGATGAGCTGCTCTCCTGGTGCCTTCGCCGCCCATTCATTGACCGCCTGCCAGCATCATCCGCCACGTTCGTTTGTATGGAATCCATAGAAGCATTTGGTCTGGACGCGAAAAATCTCAGGTACATCACAGATCACTTCAGGTACAAATTCGCCAACGAGAGGCTTAAACGGACAGCAAGATATTATTCATCGAATTGGAGAACATGGGCAGCTGTGAACATACAACTTGCTTGGAGAAAATACAGGGTGAGGACTAGAGGACCAGTGACTCCTGTTACAGAAAATGGCGGCAGTGAGAATATGCTTCTCAAGTATGCTGCTATGTTCATGTCAATTAGGCCCCATGATCATCTTGATTAAGATGATCAATATATTGTAAAATTTTCAGGCGGTCTTTTATTTTGGATTATCCAATATGCATTATTGTTTCTCTAGGTAGGAATTCAGCCATGGAAGTCATCCGGATTGTAATAATTTTAATAAGAGAACTGAAAATAAATTAAATTTAATATCTCTGTTCTTTTCGAAAATAATAATTTTTGCCTCAGTTTTATTTTTTATTTTTTTAAAATTATTACACAAAAGTTTTATTTACTAATTTTGATGAAACATTGATAATAGTGTTCATCTAAAATAAAATCTTTGATGTTACACTAATACTTAAATGGTGACTCTATTGTCATCCAACAAAATTTCTACCCACACACATTTTTTAAATAAATATTATTCTTATTATAATACCCATATATTGAAAGACTAAAAAAGACACAATTATCCAATTAAATAAAAAAAGAAAACAATAAAACTACTTTCACATCCAAAATTTGCACTTTATTATAAACCCTAGTATTCTATTTTAAATCAAATCAATTTTACTTTATTAATCATTGACGTAAAAAATCTGTCAACACCTGAATTAATTTTAAGATGGTGAATTGAGCAAATTACGAGAGGTTGAATGAAATTGATATGACAGTTAGTAATGGCAAGAATAAATAAGCAATAATAATGCTAGAGAAAATGACGAAAGAAGACAAGAAAAATTTTGACGTGGTTTGGCTCTATTAGCAATGCCTACATCCATGGTTATATTATTACTGAAGGGGAAGATTGTATTTAGCAGAGTTAAATTGACACTTAAAGGGTGACTCTATTGCCATCCAAAAAAATTCTACCCACACCCATTTTCTTTAATAAATATTATTCTTAATATAATACCCACATATTAAAATACTAAAAAAGGGACACAATTATCCAATTAAATAAAAAAAAAAAAAAAACTACTTTAACATCCAAAATTTGCAATTAATAATAAACAGTAGCATTCTATTTAAAATTAAATCAATTTTACTATCATTAATTGTTGACGTCAAAAAGCAATCAACACCTGAATTAATTTTAATATAGTGAATTGAGTGAATCGTGAGGAGTTAAATAAAATTGATATAGAGATAGTATTGACAAAAATAAATAAGCAATAATAATGCAAGAGAAAATGACAAAAGAGGACAAGAAAATTTTTAACGTGGTTCAACCCTACCAGTAATGTCTATGTCCTTAGTTATATTATTACTGAAGGGCAAGTCTATGCTTAGCAGAGTTTCCACTAAGGTTACTATGACTTCCTAATGTCAACTCTGTGTAACCTTTTAGGCATGCATTTCGTATGTATGAAGGATAATTTATATAGCGTTAGGGTTTCTAATTTACATATAATAAGGTTGCTAAAATATAATAAAGACTAAAATTATCTTTCCTACTTTACATGATAATACATTTAATAGTTTATTTTAGAATCAAACTATAACTAAGACATTCATATTAGAATCAGAATGCAATTCTGATAGTTTCCTATTTGAGGTGATTTTTTTATGTGAAATAGGAAGTTTCCCAACTTTGTGTTGTTTAAGAAAAATTGCAAGACGATTGTATTTGCAAGCCGCTATATCATTGCGACCTCAAACTACATCTAACCCGAGCTAACTAGCTAAGGTTGCCTTATTGCTTTTAGAGTTATTTGATATGTTATATGCTCATGCTAACGTGTCATTTATTAATGTGTCATTTGTTGATGTGTTCTTAAGTAATGGACTTTATATTGTCTGATAAGATTTTTGGATTTTTGAGCTTATTAGTCATTTGGGTCTAATGGTTTTGCGGTTCAGGTGTTATTTTTGGACATAACATAAGTTCAGCCCCCAACCCATCTCGTCACCACCCACCGGTAGCTTGAATGTTTAAGTTTATACAAGTACTCACAAATGGTCAATAACTATCAATTATTAGTCGTAACCGCTACATCCTTATAAATGCAATGCATAAATGAATGAGGTGTTGTTTCGTTTTGTCATACGTATGTGATGCACAACTTTCCCCCAACTATTGGATTCATGGTAGTCATCATTACTTTTGATCTAACAATTATAAAAGCAACTATATAAGGGAGAAGAAATTGCCTTTTCATCACTTTGTATTTAAGATTCTTTAAGCTGTGTCTTTCTTATTTTCTTGCAGATTTCTTATTCCTTCGCAATTGTTGTAGATTATAGCTCAAAACTTACTTTGTCTAAGGCCTCTAAAGGTTTGAGAAATTCTCTAGTTTCGATGCAAGCTCTCCTATTACGGGCATTTTTCCAATCATCACTTCCGCTAGCGAAAATATAAAGAAAGAAGAGAGCGCGAGCAAGAGGCTTAGGCTTTGCAGCCTTGAGGTTGGACATTTTCAACCCTCGTGATTGTCGTCGCTTCCTCTGAAGAGGCTTTAGTTCCTATCTGCCTCGATCCTATTTGTCTAAACCTTATAAACAAATTCACTAACTTTGTGAGGAATTCTTTTGATGTCTTCCACTTAGGTAGTGGAAACGTTTTCAAGGGACAAGTTGATACCCTTCATGGTCTGTATCGCTAAACAGGTTTCAAAATTCTTTTCTCTCCTCTTCATTTCTTACTTTTTTTTTCCTCTTCTTCTTATTATTTTTTTATTGTGCTTTTTTTTTCCCCATACTAATCATGCTTCTCCTACTTAAGACTTATAAGGAGTATTATAGGGCTAATCATGCTCGATCATAGCAATGAGAGAAGTTTGACCAACGTCTAGCTGAGATAGCAAGCAAAGAGGAAAAGCTCGCTAAGGCTTTAGATGAGGCCCAACTAGACATGACCACGGTTCGGTTCGGTTTCGGTTTCGGTTCCGGTTCTTAAAAAACTAGAACCGGAACCTTAACCGAAATAAAACGGTTCCGGTTCGGTTCTGGAACCGTCGGTTCTGTAACGGTTTCGATTCCGGTTCTGGTTCCGGTTCTATAACGGTTTCGGTTCCGGTTCTGGAACCTTTTTTTAAAATGACAATTTGAAATTTAAAAATTAATATATTTTAAAATAAAAAAAATAAATCGATACCGGATACACAAACGAAATAAAAAATTTAATTATTTGAAGGCCAAATTACTCACAATCACATTACCGGATTATTTACTGATTTACCCTCAGTCCCTCACTGACTTACGTGAGTCACTCACTCTTCTCTCTCTGACTCTCTCTCTCTCTCTCTCACTCTCTCATCTTTTTCTTCTTTTCTATTTCTCTGTTAGGTTGTTTTCTTCTCTCTCTCTCTTCTCCTTCTTCTTCTCCTCCTTCTCTTTGATTTTTTTGTTTTCGAACTAAGTTCTGGTGGGTTCCAGCTCAGATTGGTCTGGGCTGGGGATCGGGTTCTGGTGGAACACCCAGATCGGCATCTGAATCTGGGTTCTGAAAACCCAAACGCCGATCTGGGTTCCTGATCTAGGTATCATGGAAACCCAGACGTCTGGGTTTCTCGCTGGAAACCCAGATCGGTGTCTGGGTAGACGCCGATCTGGGTTTCCCCAGATCGACGTCTGGGTTTCCATCTGGAAACCCAGACGTCGATCTGGGTTAAAGCCAGATGGAAACCCAGATCTAGACGGGATCGGCGTCTGGGTTTGGAAACCCAGACGCCGATCTGGGTTTCCATCTGGGTTCGAACCCAGATCGACTAGAAAACCCAGACGTCGATCTAAGTTTGGAAACCCAGACGACGTCTGGGTTTCCAGAACCCAGATCCAGACGCCAGTTCGGCGTCCAATCTGGGTCTCTGGGTTTCCAGAACCCAGATCTGACTGCTTGCCCGTTGGGGCCACGCGGCCCGAACGTTGGCCCTAACGGTTTTTTTCTATTTTTTTTTTTTTTTTTTTATATTTAATTATTTAAGAACCGGAACCGCCGGTTCAAGTCGGTTCCGGTTCCGTCGGTTCTTGAACCGTCGGTTCTTGAACCGGCGGTTCCGATTCTAATTTTAAAAGAACCGAAACCGGAACCGCTACAGTGACTGTTCCGATTCGGTTCAGAACCGGAAAGGTTCTGGTTCAGGTTCTACAGTTACGGTTCGGTTCGAACCATGGTCATGTCTAGGCCCAACATATGGAAGCCTTCTAGAAGGAGCAATCAAAGAGGCAAAAAGCATGGCGAATCGAAAGCATAAAGAGGCCAACGTTGAAAATACCGTAAACCATACAATTCTGGTAGCCTTTTGTTTAGGGTGATCTTCTAGGTAAAATAATAGAAAGTTTTCTGTTTCTATAACTCTATGCTATTAACAAAAATTGCAAGCTACTATTTTACTATGACTTCAAATTGCATCCAACTCGAGCTAACTAGCTTCGGTTGCAGTATTACCTTAACGTTATTTTATCTGTTATATGCTCCTGCTAGCGTGGTATTTGCTCACGTATCATTGAGTAATGGGTTTGATATTGTCTCATTCTTATTTTTTTAGTTCCTGGGCTCGTTGGTCTTTTGGGCCTTAATGGACTTGCGACCCAGATATTGTTTTGGGCACAACATTAATTAATGATGATTTCGAGATGTATTGGGATTGAAACTCTGATTATAATGAATGGTTGAGACACAAGCAATTGTATATTAGGATTAAATCTCCAATTAAAATAATATTGTAAAGAAACAACATTTCTATAACTACAATCACTTTCCCCCCGAATTCTTATCATTTTAACTTTCAAAAGTGTTGAACTCATGGAGGCAGAAGCAAATTAACGGAGCTTGTAATTTCAAATCCTTTTTTTTTTTTTTTTTTTTTTGTAATTGATAATTCAATTAAAGTGATTTTATATAATAGTTTCTTATTTGAATTCAACAAGTTTCTTTCTCTTTCATTTGTAACCAACTTTTTAGTTCCTAATCAATTTCTAAACAATAAAGAGTTGTGTGTGTTTCATGCTTTTTAGAATTTAACTAGGGCTAAAATCAATAAAATGGGTTTACATAGAAAAAAGTTAATTAAAATTATCAACATATTTAAGGTTAGTTTTGACATTTTTAATGGTGTAGAAAGTATAATATTAATTTTCAAATATTTAACATGGGTATAAGAAGTAAATCTGTTTTCAAAGAACTTTTAACAATGCCACTCATATTTAAATAAATAACTAGTAGTTACTAAGGGTTAAATATAAAAACCTCCCGTCAACTTTTAATTATTTTTGGGTGGAAAAAGGAATGTGTTTTTATATGAAAACCTTCCCTCAAAACTAATGGCAGTTTTTTTCAAAAAATAAAAATTAATGGCAATTAAAATTATATAAAACCTCGTTTGACACACGAGATTAGGTTGAATTATTTTGATAATATTAAATTGGATTGGATAAATTAATTAATATTGTGATGTATTTGGTGATGTATGAGGTTAGATTAAAAATAGTATTGTCTATTGTTTGATATTTTATTGGATTTGACAAAAATAATTATGTTTTATTATTTTTATAAAATAAAACTAAAAATGTTTTAATGTTATTTTGAAAAGTAAAATCTAACTCTTTAAAATTAATTTTAAAATAATATTTATTTTATTATTATAGAAATATATTATTTTGTAATATTTCAATAAAGTAGTAAAAGTAATATTAAAAATAAATTTAATGGTTTAAATAATTATTGTAAGAAAGGGAATAAAAAAAAGTTTAAAAAAAAAAATAATGTTCCATGTTGGTGGGAGAAATACAATCTCATGCAACCACCAAACAAGGTATTGGATTGGAATTATCCAATCTCAATCTAATCCCTTGTAAGAAACAAGCTCATGAGGATAATAAGGTCAAAATTGTTCATTCAATATATAACAATAAAAATACTAAATTATTAAAAATTAAAATAGAATTAAGAAAGTAAACGCAAAGGGAAAAAAAAAAAAAAAAAAAAAACTCTCTTCGTTCATTTGTCACTCTTCCTTCTCTCTCCCCTTTATTCCTCTAACTTATCTCATTTTTGGATTCCTGATCTCTTGTCCCTTCTCTCACTGCTTTTCTCTTTATCCCTTCTCTCTCAATGGTTGCATTTTTGCATTGAATTTGTACTATTGTTACAATAAATCGGAAGTAATTGTTATCGAATTTAAATGGGAAAAAATAATTGACAATTATGATGATTTGACGGTACTGGAGGTTAGAGCGGCAAATGTTATCGATGATGGAGGTCATCGATGATTAGAGTTCTCTCATGGATGATGTAGTTGAGATCTACATAATCTTTATCGCATGATGGAGATTTGTTTGATCTCCATCGCAGGATGGAGATTGACAAAAGATCTCCACTATACAACAAAGATCCATAGGTGATCTCCACTGGGTGATAGGGACCCATGATGGATCTCTACTGTATCCACTGTCAGAGATAGGTCTCTAATCTCTATTTTTGTCGTTATATATATATTAATATTTTTTCTCCTAATTCTTCTTACAAAATCTACTAATAATTAATTTAAAAATCCAATCATAATATTAAAAAAAAAATTGAAATATTATTTTTTAAAATAAAAAATAAATGTAAACCTCACTTTTGTTCATATGTTTTCACACTTTATTTTTTTTAACCATGTTTCCATTTTTTATTATTCCTATAATCCCTAAAGTTTCAGAAACTTATCAAATTGATTTCTATTGTTAATAGTCAAATATTGATCAAATTAGTAAAATGTTGATCAAACCTAATAGAGGGAGAGGTATTTTTGTCATTCCATCAGGTTATATTAATTTTAATTAAAATAAAATTATGAAAAAAAATAAAAATAGAAAAAACAAAGGGAAATAAAATATAATTAAAAAATTAAATTAAAAATAAAAAATAGAAATATCAATCATCCTTCTCTAAAATAGATAGTCGAGTTAAAATACAAATAAATTGAAATTAAAAAAAAAAAATTACTTTGTTTTGAAGTGGGAACCAACTATTTCAAACCAGATTGACAATCTAATTCAAATCTTTTTGTTTATTGTTTTGGTTTGAAATTAGATTGCCTCTATTTATTTGAAGTTCAAGCCGATTGATAGAAACTAGATTGATAAAATGTGATTTTTACTAAAACATTTTCCAGATAGTTTGAGTTTATTTTTTGAGAATTTGAAATCATCATATGACTCACCTAGACTCAAGAGAGGAGTTAGGACAATTCTAGTCAATATGGGCCCAAATAAAATTTTTTTTTGGGTACTTTTGTAATTATTATAATCTTTAATTGCTTAAATATTTTCAATTAATTTTTATAAATGATTAAGAAGTTATTTTTTATATCAATAACAACAAATCAAAGATAAAATAGATTTATGCTAGTTATAATTTGTCATTTTCTATTAGGAGTGTTAAAAAAAAAAAAAAGAAAAAACACTAATGGCAAGGATTATATATATATGTTCGAGAATTTTAATATTTTAAAAAAGTAAGTGTTTAATTTGATCTTAAGCCATATTTTAGGGTAACTCTAATGAGAAGTGTTAATCATAATTGTTGCGGATGCGATCAACACCTCTCAAGACAGGAGAAATGGAGTTGACAATCAAATTAAACCCCCATAATCCAAACAGCAGTTACATACAGTTATTCAAAGTCCCGCCAAATCCAAACGGTTTTTTTGACTTTTCCAATAAAATATTCAAGTCAAGACTCTTCCTGTTTTTCCTCCAAGTTAGAGGCTTAGCTCCAAAGTCTCTCCATATTTAGTATAACAAACATTATTTTATTTTATTTTTTTGTTTAATTTCTTCTTTGTGAATCCAAACTGGCATGGAGTTCATCACCATCTCCTGGCCTCCTTGATGTTTCTGTAAATTGAAAGCAATTTCTAGGGTTTCCAACTTTCTCTCAAACCATCGTGATTCCCCAGAAATTGCTTCATTTAATCTAGGAACAGTAAACCGGGAGCTTCTTCATGTTCAACTCTCTAGGTACATTAATTTGTTTAATAGGTCACTATAATTTTTACTTTTGGAAAATCGGATCTTATCGAATAACAAAACAAATAAAAGTAAGGGCTACCAAAATTTTATCAGGTCATTCTGGAATTTTATCTCATTCCCTGAAAATAACTATGTAGTTCCTGTAGTCTCAACTAGGGTATTGATCAAAGATGTATATTCGACTTTTCGAGAATTAAATTTACTAATATGTTTTTGATTGATTTCTTGACAGTTAGCTTATCATTTGTAAGTAGTTCATTTTATCAGCCAAATGGGGTTGAAATCTTCAAAGCAGGGGGCAGCAAGGGTGCCAAAAATGAAGGCGTTCCATCTCCATCATCACTTTCTTCATCTTATCACTAAAAGTTCTATCATTCGTAACTTGGTGTCTAAGCAACGAAGGCGAATGCTCGTTGGGGGTTATGATCTTGACATGTCGTACATCACAGACCGTGTATTGGCCATGTCATTTCCTGCTGAACGAATGAGAGCATTTTATCGTAATCCTTTGTGGCAGGTCAAGTCTGTCCTAGACATGAGACATCAAGGCCATTATAAGGTGTAATTTTCAACATTGAACACGTACTTTACTTATTCGTATGTCATGGTTATAATATGCTCCATATTATCTCAATGTTTTATTTCTGTGTGAATTTTATTTCTGAATAATGTTTTGAATAAACCTGTATTTTGAGATTAGAGATAGATAACAAGCACAATTTATATATCTGTTTTCCAAGTAAATCTCACTTATACTGAATCCGCTTGTATGCTAGGTGAATGACTGTATAGTTCTGGTCACATCATTTCCATATTTATAGACGTGGTCTTCACTGAGACTAACTTCATATTTAACTTACTCAGCTTTAAATTGTTTTCACATAGTTGATTTGACATACATACTTCTTGTCTTTTTCACTTTCTGATTAGTGCCCTGCAGCCCAACAATGATGCACTGATGAGTTGCTCACTGTGTCTGTGTCTAATATTCGATTGGTGTTATATCGCAGATTTATAATTTATGTATAGAAGAAAGTTATGATCCAACACATTTTCATGGTCGTGTGGAGAGATATCCATTTGATGACAACCATGTTCCATCTATCCAAATGATCAAGCATTTTTGTGAGAGTGTGAATTCATGGCTCTCAAGTGACCCAAAAAATATTGCAGTTATTCACTGCATGGTATGACTTCTTTTCTAGCTAATCTTTTTGGTAGCTTTAAGACAGTGCATGAGTCATATTTTTGTAATTTAAGACAGTGAAGTCAAGCTCATGTATATCACTTGTTGCTTGGCTGATATTAAGACAGTTACACCTACTCATGCTTGTACATGGTAACCATTAGAGCATGAAAAGTGTCTATTCTACTAAAAAGATCGTATTAGGTTCGGCAGCTCCAATTATCAGTCTAAAGAAGGTCAAAGGCTTGCATTGTTGTTGGTTAATGGAACACACAATTAGCCCAGCAGCTGGCATAAAAATTTCTTCTTATCCAGTGAATTAGTAACGATGTTTTATGTTCGTTTCTCTTGGGTACACAAATGCCTTCCGGCTGGTATTACAGAAAATCAATGTTTATTCATGCTTTATTGTTCCTCGGTGCAATCTTACTGGTGTGAAATGAATAGTTCCATTATGCTAACCATTATTACTAGGTACGATATGGTCAAATCTAGAATTCACGCATCAATAGCATGGAGTGGAGCTTTTAATAAGGAATAATGTTTTTTATGATACAATAACACCACATTTTACCTTACTAATTCTGAATTGATTTTTCAGGCAGGCAAGGGTAGAACAGGTTTAATGGTATGTGCCTACCTTGTTTATAGTGGAATGACGGCGGAGGAAGCTTTGCAGTTGTATGCTTATAAACGGACTACTAATAATGAAGGAGTAAGTTCTATTGTATAAAGAAATCAAAATACAATATTGCTGTGATTATAGATGCCAGAGTGCTACATTAGCATCTTGCTTATTTTAAAATTAGCCTTCTTTCATTCGTATAGGTTATTGTCTGCGTCTGGTTGAAATATATTCTGCATGAATTTAGATTCTTTAGAGGACAACATATTATTCAATGCTGTTGATTTGATCTATTTTTGGGGAACCTACAAGGTCTATAAACTAATTACTTATTTTAAAAGGTCTCCATACCAAGCCAAAGACGTTATGTGGGATATTGGGCCAGTATACTTTCAATTCCAAGGGGAATTCAAGATGGACCTCCAGATGTTAAATTGCCTAAAAAATGCAGCAGACAATTGCTGCGTATTCGACTTTATGACACAGTGAACATCGACTCTGTCTTTTTTGTTGTCTCAGAGTTGCATGAGGCGAGTCCATTCTCAGTTTACATCAGTTATTTTATCTTGTGATATTAAAGCAATTTCTTGACTCTGTTTACACCAGTTATATCTTCTCAGTTTTACCAACATGTGATACTTTTGCCCTTGTTTGTCAGATTCCAGGTCAGCTGTATTGTCCACCTGTAGAAATTTCCAAAAGTTGTTGTAGACCAATAAAGAAAGGATCTCAGAGAAGCCCCGGTCCTCGGTATTATCTTTCCTTCATTGAAGGTGATGAAGGGAATAAACTAGAATCAGAAGAACCTCGGGTTGTTGTCCAGATGGACACTGAGAGTTCCATACTCTACCAAAAGACTTGTCTTGAACATTGCTTTAAAAAACCTGTACATGTAAGTGATCATTGATAATATTTCTAAAATTTATAGGTCTGCTTTACTACATGCATGTGTCAAATTCAGGAATCCAAATTTCCCTTTCCGGGGTATGATGAAAAACATTGAGTAGAGCTACTTAAGCAAAAATTTCAAGAATTAATTAATTGCATTCACAAAATAATCTAGGGAAAATGAAATGCACTTTTTACTTTAGGAAAGATGAATCATATTATGTCCTATATGCATCATGAATCATACTTTAGGACTTTGTAGATGCAAGGAAATTTCCCACTAGTCTTGTGCATTTGTTCAATTTTTTGTCTCCATCCTCGTCTACTGTTTGATATCAAAGTTATAACATGGAGGATATATTTATGACTTGACAGGTCAGTGGAGATATGCGAGTAATATTCTATCAAAAGTTAATTGGATCGCGTCTCTTCTACGCTTGTTTTAATACAGCATTCATAAAAAATGGCTTGTTGCAGGTACCTCTGTTTTTTTCTATGCAAGCTCTTTTGCTCTCCCTATGTGGTGTAGTCTTAAGAAACACAATCATATTTGGGATTACTAGCGATCAGACCAACTCAAGAAAGCTTAAAGCTTAAACATTAATACTAGTATGAGATTACTAGTATTATATTCTCACATTTAAGTTGGTTTCTTATACAGAGGAGAATGTTATGTTGAAGAAAACCAAGGGTTAATCAGTTTTGGTTGTGAAATGCTTGCAAGTCATTTATTCATGTATGCATATACTTTAATATGGTTTTGTTCACTCCTTCAAACTTGCAGTTTTCTTTGCGGGATTTGGACAAAGTTGGAAGCCAAGGTAGATCAATATGTGGCCCTGCCTTCTGCTTGGAGTTGCAATTTGGACCTGCTAATCTGAAGAGTTCACTTGATGAGAATAATGATGATTCCAGTGATGATTCCTTTTGAAGCCTTTAAGTTTGTGTAAAGATTTATACTCAATGAGTCATATACACATGTTATGCAAGCACAACTTTGTAATTTCATGCTAAATGGGTATAGAAGGGATAAAAGCTTTTTGGCATTACAATATTGTGATGCATCAAGCTGTCTTACTATCTAATTTTATGAGCTGTAAGACACTAGGAATATCAATTTTTGTATGTTAGATTCTGAGAGCATCTGGAAAATAATATTTGCCTCAATTTTTGTGTTTCAATTCTCATGAAAATGAGACAGCTTCATATAATATAATACTATCACATATGCATGATATATTAAACTTTAAAAATCAACTAATCTAGTCTAGTTTGAGGATTTTAATTACTTCAAAGTCTCTCACAAAATCACATGGCCCCTTTATCTATAGAGGTTGCAAATGACAAATATGTTAAAACTGAACCTAGGTAAGGGCAGTGTCCTTCAAGGTTTATGCATTTCGTTATGGAAGATTTATCCACAATCAGGATTTTAAGGGATGGATGATTGGACACCGCCAAGAAGTAGGGGTAGCAAAACGGGTTGACGTGTTGGATCAAACTAAATTCGATTCGATTCGTTTATGAATTCGACCAATTCGACACGAATTCATTTAAAGAGCGGATCAATATTTTTAGATTCCACATGAATTCATTCATAAACGAATGATACGACATGACTAATTGGTTTATTACTTGGATCATAATGGATCCAAACTTATTTACCCGTCAACCCGTTAATTCGTTTAACTCGTTTAATTTGTTTAATTCATTTAATCTAAATAATATTTTAAACACAAATATAATAAATAATTCACAACTAAACCCCTAATTCAACACATAAAAACCAACACATTAAATCATCTACATAATTACATATAATCCACATTTAAAAACCACAACAAAATGATTTAATAAAATCATGCTCAAACTCAATGCAAATCCATAGAAATTAAAATTACATAACATTGTCATTCTCCACATAAAACTTTGTAACTTAAATTCTTCACTCTTGATTCCAAAGGGACCTCCAAGCTACACAAAAATCACAAGAAAACAACATTAGATATCAATATTTACAATCTTAAATCGCCATTAATTTTTAAAGAAAACACTACTTTATTAGTATATTATTCTAACATATTCCCTTAGATATAGATTAGATCTAATATATGTTTTCATGTATATTTATATTGACTAACAAGAAAAATCAAACTCATATCTACTAACAACACAATCTTCACCAGATCTAACGGAAAAATATATGAATGTAGCGTTTTGGATGATGACGGAAAAATGACTTTGAAATGGGTTAGGTTTAGGATCAGTTAAATGTGTGTTTATATATAAATTCATAATTACACACCAACCCCATAATATATTAATATTATAATTTTATCCCTAATTTAAACGTGTCAACCCGCAATTCGTTTAATAAACGAGTTAAGTGGATTGACAAGATTACGATATGAACTCATATAAGTCAAGTCCATACCTATTTATTTTTTATGAATTCATATCGATCCATTTTTTCGTGACTCATATTACCACCCTTATCGCTAAGGTTTTATAATTGATAACTACTTATTGCTCTATTCGACATTCTACATGCACTACCAAAAAAAGGTTCATTACCGAAGGCCAAATGCCATTGGAAATACTCTAATTCGACTGCAAATGGCCGTCGTATGTCGTCGTAAAAAGCGTTGTAAAAAATATTAATTTATCGACCGATCGTCGAATATTATATTGTTTGTTATACTCAAATGCCGTCAATTATATTTTCAATTTCATCGAAAAATGCCTTTTGAAATTTTGACCACAGCACCTTTGACAATAATTGGTCGTCGAAAATATGTGTTTCAGTGAGGGATGAGCAATTGAAAATATTATTTTTAGTCGTTGAAAAAAAAATTGTCCAAAGACTTTGGACTGTCAAAAAGACTGATTTTTATGACAAAAAAAATGGCCATCGATATTATTTCAATGCATATACATTTATATATATTAATTATCAATCAAAAATAATATTTTATGCTTGAATGCATTTATTCATATTAATCCATTTTTAAAATCATATTTTAATTCAAATGTTTCTTAATGTTGTCATCAATAAAACTGAAAATAAGTCAAACTAATTAAAATATTGGTTTGTCAAAACAAAACCAAACAAAAGTAACACAATAGAGTACATATATATATATATATATATATATATATATATATAAAATTCATTTGTAAAATACAAAAGAGTATCGAAAGAAGGTTGTAGGTCTAATATATAGACTCTGTCAATTGATTAATACCAAAAAACCTATCCTCTAACTCTGAATTCTAGTACTCCATAGTTGATTAATCATCATGCATCGTGTTCCTCATCGTTGTCTGATAAAACATTATTCTGTACAAAATTTAATAACAGTAAATAACCTAAGAAAAGCAATCTCCATTATCTTTAGATATTTAAAAATGTAAACCAAATGAACAAAGGAAGAGAGGGGTGCGCGGGGTGTGGGGGTAGTGGGAGGTGACGTGGGGCGCTATGGAGAATTAATATTGATAACAGTTTAAACAACATAATAACTTACCAACCTAACAATATTATGAGATTTCAATGATAATATAAACACAAAACAATTACTAAAGGATAACATAATCAAGTGTGTGGAATTTGTGCTTGTGGAAATTATCGAGTAATCGGGGATGAAAAAGAAGACCCACAATTTTGTGAACAATGCGGAGTTGAATTTGTTAATTCTTGGATACGAAGATATCAAATGGGATACATAAAACTGGGATGCCCGGTAACCCACGTGTGGTATTTGAAATGTGACATTCGCTTCTACAAGACCACTAATATGCATCAGGATAACATCAATTTGACTATCATCGATCCTATATAGGAAGTCATCAAAACAATTGGAAAAACATAAAGAAATAACTTGAAAAACAATAAAACCACAAAACTACATGAAATGAATAAAGAAAAGTGAATATATCGTTAAAATCAAACTTCTCAACCATAAGTCAAAACAAGAATTTATGTGGCACTGGCTAATGATGAACAGATGACAAAAACATGTGAGGATTACGACTTGCCGTTAGATTTCAAAGAAAACTTGAATGATTCATTTGACAAACACATGGAGACTTGCAGAATGATTTTACATTTAAGCAGGGTGTAAGCTATGACAAAGGTTTGGTTACAAGCTCAGATAATAGTTCTACTCAAATAAAGGCTATAAAAAGTGAGCATGGGCATCTAGAGAAGACTGCAAGAATTGAAAACAGTTACGACATAGATAATAATAAAAGCATTACTGGCTTAAAGTCTCAATCAACAACTGCAATAATCAGCATAACCAGACCACTAAACATCCATTATAATCAATGATATAAATTCCAATTCGCATTTTTCCCCACCAGATAATGTAATTCTTTTTGGTGGAAACATTTAATCAACAAAAAATGGCACATAGTTGATTAAATGAATACTCTATGCTTTCAAACAATCATTATTATATCAATCCAGATTTACAGAGGTAATAAATCAGTCCTTCGCTTGAGTTAATAGAAATCATTACAAAAAAAAAGGATAGTAAGAGGAAGGAGACAATCACCTACGGTGACAAATCGGCGGTTGTATTGCATGCACTTGTGGGTGCAGTCACATGGCTTCTTCTTCTTGTCTTGCTTTGCTACTTTGGGAGTTTGATAAATTGACAACAAAATCCCTAGACTTTTAAAGATCACCATGACAGCCCATCACTCACCACATTAGTAGCTTTCTTAATTTTTTGTTAAAATGATGATATGAACCTCATAAATAGCTTATTGACTTAGTGGATGAATAATTTACATCTTCCAATCTTGACTAGAACTTCATCTAATCATCCTGAAAATTCAAGGGGAAAATGATAGTTCAAAATTTCATCACATTGCTTTGTCTTTATCCAAAACATACAAAATCTATTTCAAAAAAATAAAATAAAATGATGCAATACAATTAAAAAATGATTAATTCTGCTCCCTAACTTGTATTCAGTCCATGTCTTTTATTCATTTTTCCTTGTAAATTACAAGTCATATAATCATTATTAAGCTATATTCTGCATCCACTAGCATTTGTTTTTTAAACCTAAAAACAAAAAGCAGAGAGAGAGAAGATACCAAAGCTTGTAGCATGTGAATGCAGTAGAGAATTGGGAGAGAGCGTTGGCAAGACATTACTCTCCAACTTCCCGGCCATCAATCTCAGTACCATCAGTTAACTGTCCAACTGTAGCACACACTACGTGTCGAGTCCCATATAGTTTTGTGTTTGCAACATCCATCCACTATGACCCAAAATATCAAATTTCTAATACCACAAACATATGAGAGATCCTAAAAAAAAATGTCTCAAAATCATGTAAACTTTTTCGGTGAGGCATTAAATCGAACACTTACCATGCATTTTGATACCAAAAAACAATATCAATATGAAAACGTTTTCCATCAGGCCACAATTGCTAAAAAGCAATCTACAAATTATTGGTAAAGCAATAGGCAGTTTCAAACACAATAACTTTCACACAAAAACTTTATAATTGACAACATTTTGACAAGTTAAAAGATATGCAAACTTACCAAATTGTGAGTCAGTAACAAAACTATGTAAATATTTCTCTGAGACATTTATTCAAACACCTTAAATACATAAGACAATTATATATATATAAAGTAGTAGAAACTAAGATGTGAATCTCACCTTGTAGTGTACAATTATATATAAAGTAGCAGAAAATAATATAGTAGACAATTATATAATCCTAAAGCATTATTGTTTACAAGTTAACAAGCCATGGAAAGGCTATAACTCACCTTGTAATCTCTACTTTGAAAAAAATTAACAAAGTCTGAGACGCCTTCAAAGTGGCCGGCGATGAGGTAGATGGTGTGCGCGTCGCTGGAAAACAAAATGATAGAACATTTTTGTGGCTTAGGTATTGAACGATGAGGAAGAAACAGGGGTTGTAGAGCTTCGAGTATTGAACCAACATGAGTGATGGGTTGGAATGGGATTTAGGGATTTTTTTTTTTTAATAGAATAAATATGTAATTCATTGAAATATACCAGAACTAACCCGGAAACACATCGGTTTGACACAAATATTTAATTCAAATAGAACGGCGAATTTGATGGATTTGTACTTATTTTTTAAATTTATATCGTTGTAATTAAAAAAGTTCTATATATATATATTAGGCTAACAGGTTGGGTCGGTCAAGAAGGCTCCATATCCGATTCAAGTAATTCTAAAGAGTGAATTACAAATTAACTATCCAGAAAAAATATATTTACTGATGGGATTAACTTTATAATTTTATTACAATTTAACTACCTAAAATTAGTTTTGGTTAGTCAACAGTTAGTCAATCTCAACATATTGAGGGATATTTTGGTCTTTTAACTGTATTTTAAATTTTTTATAATTTAAAAAATTATAATTTATTTATAAATTAAAAAAAATCAAAAACTTTAAAAATATTAAAAAGATTTCTCTCTCTTACCAGTCTCTCAGTCTGCCCCTCTCTCTCCCTCTGATTCTTCTTCCTCTTCCCTTCTTCTCTTCTTCCGCTTCTCCTTCTTCCTCACTATTCTGCTATTCTGGGTTCAGACGAACCCAGATCTTGGGTTCGTCTGAACCTAGATCTGGGCTCTCACGAACCCAGATTCTGGGTTCGTCTGAACCCAGATCTTGGGTTCAGACGAATCCAGATCTGGGCTCTTACGAACC
Source organism: Dimocarpus longan (assembly GCA_022984855.1). NCBI lineage: Eukaryota > Viridiplantae > Streptophyta > Magnoliopsida > Sapindales > Sapindaceae > Dimocarpus > Dimocarpus longan. Next base: position 7,116,429 of record CM041026.1, read on the forward strand.
CAGATGCTGGGTTCTCACGAACCCAGATCTGGGCTCTCACGAACCCAGATTCTGGGTTCGTCTGAACCCAGATTCGGGGTTCTTCTTCTGCTTCTTCTTTATCCTCTTCCCTTCTTCTCTTCTTCCGCTTCTTCTTCATCCTCTTCCCTTCTTCTCTTCTTCCGCTTCTTCTTCTTCTGCTATTCTTCTTCCTCGCTGTTCTGCTATTCTGGGTTCATCTGAACCCAGATCTTGGGTTCAGTCGAACCCAGATTCTGGGTTCGTCCAGATCTGGGTTCTCACGAACTCGGATCCGGGTTCGGGTTCGTGAGAACCCAAACACGAACCCAGATCTCTGGGCACGAACCCAGATCCTTTTGTTTGTGTTGATCTTTTTATTTGTGTTGATGATTGATGATGTTGGACCCCTATTTGTATTATTTGTGTTGATGATTAATGATGATTGTTTGTGTTGATGGTTGATTTTGATGATTGATGATGATGGATAATTGTTGATAATTTTGATGTTTGGTTGGAACGAACCCAGATGAATCTGGATTCGAAGGAGAAGAAAAGAAGAATAAGAGAAGAAGAAGAAAATGAGAAGTGATAGAGAAGAAAGATGAAGAACAAGAGAGAGACGTTCACTGTGTGGTCAGTTGGTCAGTTGGGTAAAAAAAATGATAGATATTATTAAAACAATTAATTTTGAAAGAAAATAAAAAATAATGTAAATACTATTGAAAAGACAATATTACCCCTTAAACTGTTAATTCTAACCGAGATAAACTAACGGCAGGTGGGTTTATTGTAATTAAAGTAGAAAGTTAGCTCCGTTAGTAATAATGTTTATTCTTGGTAGCCAAATTGTAATTCACTCAATTCTAAATCCTTAATAATAATTAATAAATATTGCCTTAATATATCCAACCATCAAAATTAATTTTATTAACAATACAATTTTAATGAAACCTGTAATTGTTGACGTGGAAAATCAGTCAACCAGATTCTTGAGCCTAATGCCGCAATGCTAAGAAGACTTATAACAAAGAGACCAGATAATGGCAAAAAAGAAGAGAAGAAGGAAGAACAAGCAACAACAATTTTTAAAGTGGTTCTACCCTTAGAAACTGTCTACGTCCACTGTTTTTTGTTATTTCTGGTGATGAGTTTCTCTCAAAAGTGTTTCGCTCTTTTTTACAATAAATGCTCCCCTCTATTTATAGAGAAGAGGGAGCTATAAAGAGAATAATCAGACAAAAAGATCTAAATCTATCGTAATTAATACTGCTGGAATGCATTTAATGTCTCTGACTTTTGCCAGGTCAACTCTGACAACACGTGGGCAGGATGCTAGCCCATGCTGCTTTGGTGAGATTTCCCGGAATTATGCTATCATTAGGTGAAGTAACCTTACTTATCGTGTAAGATACGCTATTTTACTGTTCTGAACTGATACTGGACGAACTGAGGTGAAAAACGGACTGGAACATTAACATGGGCAATCTTGACTTCGCAACGTCTCAGCGATCTCGACGTCGTTACGGCCACAATGGCAGATCCGCGACCTTGACTTCACTATTCTTCTGACGAACTCGACCTTGTTAGCCTTTAATCCGAGCTAGCAAACTTCTACGATGAGCTTCATACATTAGTTTCGGTGGCTTGGGCTGCTATCTTTATGGGCTTCTGTCAGCCCATTTGAGTAGTTCGAAAAACACCCATAACAGTAATATTTACAGTAATATACATTACAATTAGAAACATATATTAGTATATATAAATCCAATAATAGTTATATAATTAAATAAAAAATCAATTTAAGATAACAGGATATATAAAATTAAAATAAATATTAGTCAAACAAATGCTTGTCAACTACCACAACCGTGACTAGCTGGCAAGTGTCTACAACATTTTTTTAAAAATCAATGTAAATAATAGAATATATATATAAAAAAAATGATTGATAAATGGTTAGAATTATTTTTTAGTTTCTTATATATACATATATATATATATATATACACACATATATATATATTAGTCTTAATTATACTTTAGTGGGTATTTTATTTTAATATAAATTACAATATTAATGAAACCTATAATTTTTATTCCACCTAATTAGATAACAACAAAAGGTAAAGTTGTAACTTATTGATCAAAATACATATATAGCAATACAAGTTGTCTTTATATATACATATATATATATATATATATATCCTGAATTAGATTTAAAAAATAAAAAGATTCATGTCTTTCAATATACTTAAAATTATCATTGGATGAAGCTCTGATTGAATAATCAATTTGTTTATGTGGTTTCATTTCTTCTTATTCGCTTATCTAAGGTCTCATAGGGTTGATGTCTAGTTTGGGATAGATATCTTTCTTATTTACAAAATATAAATTTGATAATGACTCATATTTACTGTGAAAGAAATTCGATTATAGATGTTTTAACTTCTCATTCTCCTTCTTGTGTTTGTTCCACTTGGTGGTGGATGATTCTAGTTATTTTGGGACCCTTTGTATCTGACGGTTTATTTGGGAAGCACCTCATCAGTTTAATAAGTTTAGGCTATAGGGGTAAATACTCTTTTTTTCTTGTCTGGTTTTTTCCATTAGGTTTCTCTAATAAGGTTTTTAATGAGATTTACAACAGGGTTTGATTTGTAATAGTTTGGTTTTGACTTAATCTTATGTTGTCATTCCCTTCTTATAGTCTTATTATAATTTTTTAGAGATTACTCTTTATTTTGTTTTGGCTTTTTGTCTTACTTTTCTTTATATGATTTTTTTTCTCTTTTTAATAATAAATTGGTTTTCGCCAACAGTCTTATATATATATATAATTAATGAGAAGGTCAATTAAAAAATATATATATGTGAATTAATCAAAGGTCCAACTATCACCATGCTTATATTGTAACTATACATTTACGAATAATCCTGCCAAAGTAATAGGAATTAGATTTAAGACAATTCCAAATAGAAAAATTAACTTCATTCATTTCAATTTCAATCCTAATTTAATTTAATTTAAAATATTTAGTATAATTTTGTTTTATTAAATTTAATTTATAATCATTCTATCTTCTTCTAAAATTAATGTATTTAATATTATATTAACAAATTAGCTTTAAACAACGATCTTATATCCAAAAAAAGAAGTGAGGAGGTCAATTCAAAAAAGTATGTATATGTTAATTAATCAAAGGTCCAACCGAATACCATGCCTATATTGTAACTATACATTTACGAATAATCCTGTCAAAGCAGTAGGAATTAGGCTTAAGACAATTCCAAATAGAAAAATTAATTTCATTAATTTCAATTTCGATCCTAATTTAATTTAATTTAAAATATTTAGTATAATTTTATTTTATCAAATTTAATTTACAATCATTCTATCTAAAATTAATGTATTTAATATTATATTAGCAAATCTCACACTCTTTTTAACACTATATATATGTGTGTGTATATATATATATATGTAGTCCAATCTCAACATAAACCAAACAAGAGACAATATTAATTATATTAAATCTAATATTACATCAAACACATCACAATATTAAATTATTCAATCACATGAAAATAATCCAATCCAAAGTGAACCCAAAGTGATAGGATTTACTATAAAAATTTAAATTTTGTGTATCTATTCAATTAAAGGTTTTTTTTTTTCCTTTCTTTCTTTTGTATCAGTGCAATCTTCTTCCATTTTTAGTTCAATTAAAAGAACAACTGTCTATTTAATCGAAAGATTTTGTGTTAAACTTATTAACTGAATTTAATTTTAAAAAAATAAAGAAGGAATTTATACTAAATTATTCAATCAATTAAAATATGATATTGACTTTACTTATTGACAATAATTCAATTAACCTAGTTAAATTACATATTTTTATAATATTTTTCATAGTCCATTATAATAATAAATTAACAAAAGATCTATCATTTTTTGGGGATAATTCCATGTCATTGGTGCTATAACTGGGGCAAGCACTTAGCACCAAGCAATAAATCATTCTCAACACATTTAAGACTTTTTGCAACAGCTAGCTACTCTCAGAAAAAGTACTGAATAAAATTTCCTTTATTTTCGACAGTAATTTTCAATACTATCGATAATTCATTTGGTGCACAATATTGCCGCCAAATGAAATGATTTTCAACCACTTTTCAAATTATTTTTGATGGTTATTAATCATCAGTAATAGTAGAAACAAAATTTTTATCATTTTCAACGATATTAAATTAGCCATTGGTAATACTATTGGCGCAAAACATTTCCGCCAAAATGAAATGATTTTTCGACCACTTTTCAAATTGTTTTCGACGGTTCTGATGATCAGTAATAGTAGAAACAAAATTTTTATCATTTTTGATGGTATTAAATTAGTCGTTGGTAATACTATTGGCACAAAATATTTCCGCCAAAATGAAATGATTTTTCAACCACTTTTCAAATTATTTCGATGGTTACAAATCATCAATAATAGTAGAAACAAAATTTTTATCATTTTCGACAATATCAAATTAGCCGTTGGTAATACTATTGGCGCAAAACATTTCTGCCAAAATGAAATGATTTTTCGACCACTTGTCAAATTATTTTTGATGGTTACAAATTATCAAAAATAGTAGAAACAGAATATTTATCATTTTCAACGGTGTTAAATTAACTGTCGGTAATACTATTGGAGCCAATATTCCTGCCAAAAACCAATATATTTCCAACGCTAATGTGATGATTTTTCGACAAGATTTTGTCTGTCAATAATATAGTACTTCTATTTGCATGATCAACAATGACCCTTAAATTGGACGGCGAAAATGAAGGCATTAGTGATAATATTTTGGGCCATTGAAAATAGTTGGCCAGTGATAACCCTTTTGTTTTTTTGGTAGTGGTGGGTGTTGAATAGGTGTTGATCATATTATGAAATGCCTTGTCTTATGAATGTAAATCAACAACCATAAACAATTGGCATAACTTCTCATTGACATCCTATTTTCCTACTTCTCTTATGTGTTCGCATAACTTTTCATTGTTTGCATCAAGATTTAGATATGAGTATAATTGTATAACTACTAATGTTATTTAGAGATCCATGTGAATGCCATAAACAATTAGGATTGTAGAGGAGTTAACGTAAAGTTTTAAAGCATATCTTTTTTAATTTGTTAAATCCATTCCTTGAAAATTATTTAATTCTTCAGGTGTATATATCTATAAATATACAGGAGAATTAAGAACTTTGGAACTATTTGTTTTTGTTACAAAATGAGTGTAAAAACCATGTTATAAGACATTGTAAAAACATAAACCACAATATATAATAATTAATCTAACAGCAAAGGAATTAGAGAAAAATTATGATAACAATCTTAATATACACTTCATTTGTGGGAAAAACAGGTGTCATTAAAATTATGACAATCATGTCTATAGTAATCATTCTACAGAAATAATATAAACGAATCAAAACTTTGAATAAAAAACAATGAGGGTCAATCAAGGCTCTACTTGGGGAATTTCAAAATCCCAAAAATTAGTGACATCATAGGAAGAGATGTCAATCATGTCATCAAGATTAGGTAATGGTATGTCTTTCATCATATTCTCCCATGAACAATCACTATCATTGTCATGTCATGTACTTGATGATACGACTGTTGCCAGAGGCATACCATCTTCAGCAACCAAATTGTAACATGCTTCAGCTTGTGTTGTTGTGATTGGGGGTTGAAGCATGTTGTGGTGAGCATTAATGGCATTCTCCAAGTCTCCAGCATCAGCATCAATGGTGGGCATCATGTCTTTAATAGAGTTGATGATATGACTGTTGACGGAGGCAAACCATCTTCCGCATCAACCCAATTTTTATTGGCTTCAGCTTGTGTTGTTGTCATTGGGTGTTGAAGTATGTTGTCTTGGACATAATCAAACATGTTGTTCGACTCTCCCACATTAGACTTGTCCAAAGTTTCAGGTTCAACGGTTGATGACAGGCCAGCAGCAGGGGTACTTCAAGGGTAGATAACAACTCTTGAGGATCGAACATCAAATTTGGATGCTTAGGTTGCAGTTCGAATGCTTGAACGATCAAGCTTGTGTGTGACAACGTTTGATTTGGAATCGAAACAGCAAACTTACAGAGTTTTGATTGCTTAAAATTACCATTTTTGAACTTTCGCTTCTTATGTGAAGCACTCAGGTTCTTCGTCAAACACGAAGAACAACGTCGTAAGGTTTTTGTTACTCTGCTAACAACTCTGAATGAATATCAAACTCGTGCATAATCCAGGCGCCATCATGTGGGGAATGCTGATTTCTCGTAACGGAATAGCTTCTTGAAGCCGACAGTATTTCCGGCTTTGATTTTGTCTCCAGAATCTTCTCTAGCTCAAGTTACGGAGCCGACTCTTCTGCAAATTCTTAAGGCATTAACAAAAACCTTCTTGAGCGGAGTGAAGAACTAAAGGCCCTGATTATCTTCCAAATCGTCTCCTCCATGCAGCAACCATATCTGCCAAGGCTCTAAAGAAACGTAGAGATCAAAATCCTTAACCAAAGATTTTCATGATCACTGAATGGAGGTGGTGTTGGGTTTTATGCCCTAAGAGCTTGTAATAATGTAAATGGTTTTATAAATAATAAAATATTCATTTTATTCAATTTATATATTTTGCAAAAATTGTATATATCATGAGAAACATCCTTGATTACTAATGTAATTTCAAATTAAGTATATAAGTGTTATATACAGGCGGATTTAATTTGAAATAAGTAATCTAAAAAGTCCGTAGAAAACAAATAAAGCTGGGTACTTTATTTGTGGTAAATCTACAGTTGCGGTCCATTTTGTATTCGGTACGATAGTTTTATCCGAGACTATTCATGTAGTGACATGAAAATGGAGGCATCTTATATAATAAAGATTATATAGGACTGGACCACGATAAACATAATTCTCTTATTAATATCCGTTAAACTCAGAGATTTATGTTTATCAACCAGATGATCATATATGAATTGATCTTAATCCTGAGTGTATTATGGACTCCTGCTTGTTGAGTTATATCCTTTGATTTACATGGTGAGATCGGTGTAGATGTCCGGTCAATAACTTCGTACTTTGGGGATATGATTTGTAAGTAGCTGGGAACGTTCTACACGATAGTGGAATCCACTCCTTCTTGCGAGAAGTAGAGAAGTAGTTCCCTTAAGGGTTGATTCAAGTCTTGAACAATATGAGCGCTCAACTTTCCATTCATATGAAAATGGAAAGATAAATTCATAAGTTGTTATGAATATATTGTTCATTAGAGAATCAATGGTACTTAAGGATTAAGAAATAATTAGAGGGGTAAAACGGACATTTTGACCTAGCTTTAATTATGAACTATTTGTGGAGGGTCAAATCATATGTAGTGATTAAATCAATGGACACTGAAAATTTCAGATTGTATAAAAACATCTACAATTTTGAGAGTGCAATCTTAGGTTTTTAGTGGAGTAACTCTAAGATTAATAATAGTAAATTATTAATCAAAGAGTTTAATTAATAATTTCGATATTATTGGAGCTCAAAATTGTAGGTCCATCGGGTCCCCTTGATAGCTCATTTCACTATAAGAAACTTGTATATAGAATATTGTAATTGGACTGTCCAATTATAATTGTTACGCAAGTAGCAACATTTGTGTTCACTTAATATTTGAATGATATTGATTATTCAAATTATTTGATAATTAATTAGTTAATTATTAATTATGAATTAATAATTATTTAATTAATTTTATAAGAGGTTTTGAATTTGATTCTCAGTTGTGACGGGGTATAAATTAATTATGAATTAATTATAGGTCACATGTTTAATTGTAAAATATAACATGAATTAATTTTGAATTAGTTATGTTATATGAGGCAAAAGTTTAATTTTAACAAATTTGGGGTTTAATGTTAATTTGATTAATTAAAACCCTAATTAGTTGCCTATAAATAGAAAAGAAATAGTTTTCTTTTCAAGACACAGAAGTTATATTTTGGTTTTAGTTTACGTTCTTTGAAAAGAAGAGAAAAAGTTTTCTTTTAGCATAACCAAAATCATAAACCCACTTCTTATATATATTGTTGATTCTTTTTAGAAAAGAAATCAAAAGAAAGTGAGTATAATACTATATAACTGTGTCCACTCACTAGTTTCTTGGTGTAGAGTCATATCGAGGAAGGCTAGGTGGTGAGCAATCCATAGAGATCAATACATAAGGTAAAAATCTGATTTTTATTTTATTTTGTATTATTTTATTTCATTGTTTTATGGATCTAGGGTTTATTGAGTTTTCTAAAAATTTTTAAAACTCAGTGTTCCGCAAAATTCATATTTTTTATAAAAACAATTGTTGTTTTTCCTTCAGGTGGTTATGTGAAAAGCTTGTTGAAGAGGCAGTAACCAACAGTTGCTTATCAATAGGTAGGAATTTATGGCCAAATGGAATGGGAAACGCTATTAATGCTACTGAGAATTGAGAGTTGAGAGAGGTTTCCTTAACCAAAACCAGTTGTAAAGGGAGTGGTTATATATATATATATAATGATTCTATCATTAGTGCTTCATAATTTTAAAAAGTTAGGACGAACTAACTAAATTGATTTATTGTATTTAAATTAAATGGGAGAGTGAATTTGTTTAAGGAGAGAGCATTGCATTTGAATTAAATAGAATAGTGAATTTGTTTAAGAAAAGAGAATGAAATAGATGAATTTGATTGGTTCGTCCTAACCTTTTAAAGTTAGGAGACATTGATGATAAAAATACTATATATATGTATATATATATAAAGAGTAATTTTACCATCAGTACTTCGGATGAACCAATCAAATTCATCAATTGTATTTGAATTAAATATAAAAGAGAATTTATTTTATGAGAGATAATATAATGGATAAATTTGATTAGTTTGTCATAACTTTTTAAAGTTAAAAAGTACTAATAGTAAAAATACTTTATATATATAGATTTTTATAATCAGTATTTCTTAACTTTAAAAAATATGAACGAATAAATAAAATTCATCAATTAATTTTTTTTAAAAAAAAATAAATTTTTTTTTCTTATTTAATTCAAATGAAATTGATTAATTTAAATATATATATACACACACGAGTGAAAAAGTTTCCAACAAACTGAGAGAATTTGATATTGCTTGAAAATTGGTAGAGCGGACGTGGAGAAGAGACCGGTAAAGTTTGCTTTAAATAAACAAGGGAATTACTGAAAACCCTCCGCACATTTGTTTTATTACAATCAGAAACCATTTTTACGTTTTGTAACAATGACCTCCCCTCTACTAATGTTTGACCATGTTGATCGTTTGAAATAACTGAAAAATGACAAAATAGAGTAAAAAGATGATAATACCTCTGATTAATTAATTTTATAAATTTTAAATTATAAAAAAATTAAAATTTAAAAATAATAAAATTTAAAATTTAAATTATAAAAATTATTTTAAAATTGATCTAAACAATCCATCTCAAAGATGGACGGCCTAGATTAATTTAAAAAAAATAATATTTAAAACAATAAAATAAATTGATGATGATTTTTGGTTCATGGTTTTTGGTTCTTTAACATTTCTGGGTTCAGCTTGTCTGTTCCAACATCATCATTCATCAACATATTGCAACATCTCAATCATTAACACAAAAACAATCATCAATACAAACAAAACCACTGTCATCTTTAAACAAAAACCACTACTATCATCATCAAACAGACCCAAGAACATCATCAACAAACACCATCTACAATAAACACAATCATCAACACTATCATAAACACAATCAGCATTACCACCATCTGGGTTTCCATATCTGGGTGTCTGGATCGGAAACCCAGACGTCGATATGTATGGGTTTCGGAACCTAGATCGAGCTGGGTTGTCTGGGTTTTCAAATCTAGAAACCCAGATCGATCTAGGTTTCCATGTAACACCCTTCTCCCGTCTTTCATTATAGTTGAAAATCCGAACGAAAAATGTTAGTTTCGTAAATCTATTTCTTATGAAAACTATCATTAATATTATTAAAACCATTACTACTAGAGCCATTTTTTTTTTGTATAAAATCCGACAGAGTTTCCTCTGTTTTTCTGAAAATTCCAAAAGTCCATTTCCTGCGATAAAAACTTTGACACTTCTAAGTTATCAATTTCTCAACTCCCATTCGGACCTTCCGTCCGATTTCAAAACACTTCGCCACACAAATCTTTCATAAATATTTATATGCATATATATATAACCAAAAGTAAATTTTTATCAAATATACATAAACTTTTACATATAGAACTTTGATACACTTTATAAAGAAAATACATTAATTTACATAAATGTACATATGTCCCAAAATACATAATTGTACACAATATATATACCAAAAGTATAAGGTGGATAATGACTTTCTGAACCTCCGCGGATTTGTTGTTCTTCTTGTCTTTATGTAATCAAAAAGCTACAACCTGCGCGCGGTAAACCAACGCGTTAAGCATAATTACTTAGTGGGTATACACAATCAATTTCAAACATAAATCTATCCGCAATGAAAATCAATCTAACTTTAACATTAATATATATACATATATATATACACGACATAAAGAAAATGCTAAAACATTTAACTTGCAATTTTCGAGTTTAATTTATTTCCAAAGCATTGAACGTTTGATTTCTCTTAACATTGTTCGTTGCCCTTAGTAAACATATATTCGATATTATGGATTGGTTTATAGGTCTCCGACATCGGACATGCGGTGACTACCCGTCGGAATAACAAATTATCCAATAATCGTTTCGGGATCGGACACGCGGTGCCTTTAATGGTCCATAATGCATCAATTTAGTATATACAACTAAACGGTGCAGCTGCTAGTTCCCAATTGACATGTCAATTCTCAATTCTCATTTATCGATATCTAGGTTTACAAGGGCTAGTTACAACATGAAATTTAAGTCACATTTACACATTCTGTTTTAGTACATAAATTCTCATAACAATTCCTTTTCGCATTCTATTTTATGTACAATCAAATAAGTTTATAAATACATTTTATTGAAATAATATAACAATCTCGATTAATTTTTCTTGAAAATTTAAAACGGGATAGCCATGTATATCGTTCCATTAATCTCAATTCCATTATTCAATTCATCCAATAAGCTTTAAAAACCTCATTGAACCATAATAAAATTAATTCACGATGAAAACGCTATTAAATAAAATTAAAGATAATGTGTATACCGACCTCTAAAAGGATTCGATTTTTTAATCGAATACTCCCTTACACTCTACCCTTATCCTTCGGTTGAGAATCCGCTTCTACGGGTTCTCCTTGACCTTTCATTAAAAACAAATATAATGAAAATTTATTAAAAACTATTACTAACATGACTTAATGAACTAAAAATACATATGCTCTTATAATACATCCTAAACACTTCCGATTGATTTCAATTTCCACCATTCTCATTGGCAATTGATTTAGGGCCATGAATACTAATATTTATAGCCCTTACATCCCAAAATAAAAATACCCTTCAATCGCCCAACGGTTACTAATTGCGGTATCTACATGCATTTACCGATTTCTAACACTTTTTTCACTTTAACCCTTCCAAATCACTACCTAAATGTATTCAACAAGTGAAACACAACCATCAAACCTCCATCTAGAGGCTGACCGAACAGCCCCTAACATTCCCATTCATTTGCTTTTATGTTCCTAAGTTCAAATGTCATGATATCACTTCCAATCACATTCTATCCTCTTAGTTTGCATTCCATCACTTAAGTCACTTCTCAAATGTATCAAGTGCATCAAAACAAAACCTTTCCAACATATGTAAGGGCTGGTCGAACCAATCTCATGTCATTTCCATGTGATTCTCTTCATTTTTTTGGTCCTAACATCATTAAATTACCACTACAAGCATCCTAATATCTTTTCATGCATCAATCAAGTTTCTAGCTAATTTCTCTACAAAACCCTAACCTCAAATCACCATTTCTTTTACATCTAGCACTTCTTAACATCATTAAACATAAATCCAACCATGATCAAGCATAAAACAAAGCTTATAACATGATCAAATAAAATATAAAAATTGACAGCCTTTAAGTGCAGATTTTTACCTTAATTGTTGGCAACTTCTTCTTGCTCAAAAGCCACTAAACTTTAATTCAATCACTCCAAATGCATCCTAGGGCTCTTGACCAACATCTAAACTAAGGATTTAAGTGATTTATTGGTGAAGAAAGTGGACAAAAAATGGAGGAGAAGCAGAAACATTCACGGCAGCCGAGAGGAGAAAAAAAATAAAATGCCGTGCAGTTTTTTTGTTTTATTTGTTATCTCATCTCTTTGGCTTTTTATAATCCCATTTAACATTTCTATTTTGCCCCCCAAGTTTCCATTAAATCTCCAACATCTCCCATCCACTTCCAAGTTATTTGATTGGTTACTTATTCCATGATTATCTCCCAATAATTACATTAATCTCCATCACTAATTAATATTCCAATGAAATCTAATTAATCTTTTTAATATTTAATGTCATCTATTTTTCAATTGGCTATCATATCTTCACTCGGATCACTAATGAGATTAAATTCTCTACTTCTTACTTTTAAACCTCCACCAATCCAAGTCCTCAATTAAATTCTCAATTAAATCCTTTTCCAAATAAACATCTCAATTTATATAATCAATGCCTAAAACTAATTAAATCTTAATCTTAAACACATTGATTGATTAATATGCATTCTCTTCTAAGTTCCATGAATGTTTCTCACCTAATCTCATTCTACATGCATATTAATAAAATATAATGCACTAATAATATTCGAAATAAATTCGGGGCGTTACATTCCAGACGGAAACCCAGATCGATCTGGGTTTTCAGACGGAAACCCAGATCGATCTGGGTTTCTAGATCTGAAAACCAAGACCGAGCCCAGAATTGAGACTCTCGATACCCAAACATCGATCGGGGTATCCGGGCAAGAGAAGGAGAAGATGAAAATGAAGAGAAGAAGGAGAAGAGAGGGGGAAAGAGTCTAATAAAGAAGATGAAGAAAAAGAAGAGCAGAAGGAGAAGAGAGAGGGAAAGAGTCTAGTAAAGAAGATGAAGAAAAAGAAGAGTAGAAGGAGAAGCGGGAGAAGAGAGAGAGACCGAGAGAGGAGTAAATTATAATTTAAATTTTAAATTTTATTATTTTTAAATTTTAATTATTTTATAATTTAAAATTTATAAAATTAATTAATTAGGGGTATTATTTTCTTTTTACTCTATTTTATCATTTTTCAGTTATTTCAAACGGTCAACTGTGGTCAAACGTTAGTAGAGGGGAGGTCATTGTTACAAAACGTAAAAATGGTTTCCGATTATAATAAAGTAAATGTGTAGAGGGTTTATAGTAATTCACTCTTAAATAAACACATCAAACAGTAAGAGTTATTGGCGCCAAAATAACGGCTAGTGCTGGTAAATCTACTTGGCCAACAGAGCAAACGGCTAGTCCTTGCATGGAAAGTCCATTTCTTGAGCACCAATCAGAGCAATTACAAGAGCCACGCTTTCCATAAATTTAAAAAGTGTGTTTCGTAAAGACAAAAACACCCCAAAATTATCGCTCGCCACCCAGGGGCACAACAGTCCCATTATTTATTAATCGTCTCGCCTGAAAACTGAAAAAAAAAAAAAAATTATAGAAATTCACTCACTCGAATAATCGAAATTCGAAAGTATGCTCTACTCTAATAGAATCCACTTTCTCCACTTCACTCTCACAAGTTTTTCTTTTTTCTAAATTTTTTTCAATTCTACTAATTACATGTTCTACTTCAATTCTTTTTAATAATTTACGTGATTGTAGACATCGCCGATATTGACGTCACGGCAGCCGACGGAGACTAGCTTAGCGGACATTCAAGTTAGGCCTTCTTCAGCGTTATGTGAGTTTTATGCTGTAAAGATTTCTTTATTATTATTTTTTTTTTTTTGGATTTTTAGGTGTAAATTAGGGTTTTGAAATTGTGGTGTTTGTTTGTGTCGTGAATTTTGTCACTAATTGTTTAAGATGAGAAAGATTTCGCCAAGAGAGCACTGTTTTGGGTTCTTGAAAGACTTGTTCAAGGAGGCTGATTTCGATTGTTACTTAGAGGGTTGTATGAGAACTTGAGAGGGGGTATATTGAATGTTTAGGCTTCGGGGAATTTTCAGCAGCGATTGAGGTCATTGCTGTAACTGGCTAGGAGTTTCGTTAACCATCCTTGGTGGATACCTATGGGCGTCTATTTGAATGGGAGAGTTATTGAGATGACAGGCATTTTGGGTCCTTTCTTTCATGTTAGTGCCTTGCCTGATCATGCTATTTTTCAAGAGCCAGCCCGATGTTGGGTGAGTGACTCTTTTGCCAACAGCAATCAACTATTATATGTTTTGTGTGTCTTGAAGAGAAATGTAGGAGTAGGGAGGAATTTAAATCTTGAATGTTCTAGTTTACGTCATTTAGGCGCGCCTTGTTTAAGAAATTTTGCACTTTGTTTAACCAACTGTTTAGCTAAGTAAATTAAATTATTTAGTATCTATGTTCATGAAGTAACTGATTTTTATGTTTGCATCTGAATACTATATGTAACACATCTATATGCGTCCATGTGAGAATATTTCATAAAAAATGTTTTTCTTAATTTCCAAAGGGTTGCATATATACTAATTGCTTAATAAGAATACTATATTTGACTGCTTAACTTGTTTTTCTGGTTGGTCTTGTGCGAGTTCTGGAATGTTTGTTAACCTTATTGCTGTCATGCTTCGACTTTGTGATCCATTTTTAGATGCAAATTTAACTAAAAGGGGCAAAATTGATCCGAAATATGTTTTCTACAGCAATCGTTTGGATTTAAGGTGAGAGCTTTTTCTTTAATTGGCCTGATTTTCTTCCACCTGCCATTATGGCTTGTTTCTACTGCTGTGCTTGATTGTTCTTTTCCCACCTATGTAGAACTTTGACTGCTTTACATGCATCGTCAGAAGAAATTACCGAATGGATTAATAAGGATAATCCTGGGAGCACTGATGGTTCTAGACAACACAGTGATGGTGAAAATCGCTGGCTACAATCTCAAGAAGCCACTAGTTCTAGCAGCATTGCATCAAAACCTTCTCTTCTGAATGTGAAACCAACATCAAGTGTTGGTGGAAAATCTAAATTTCTTTCCATTTTTTAATGAAGTCTTCGTTTCTTATCAAAAAAAAAAAAATCTAAATTCACGTTTATTTATGAATGTTTCTTTATGATTGCAAGAGTGCTCAATTTGGGCCTTTTAAAAGCATTTTCTCACTTTAAGCAGTTCAGGTATTGCAATTGTGTTTTATATTTGGGTGTATGTCAACATTTTTACTTTTCTTATAACTTGCACTATGATTAGGCAGAATTTAATAATTAGTTATAAACTTATCCAGGACATCTCAAGGGCTGAAGATGCAAGGGCAGACACCTTCTTCGCAACTGGAGCTTGATATAAGCCGACTTGAGAAGGAAATTGAGACATATTCGCAGGAGAAACTTTGTTATGAAGCTCAGATACTAAGAGTATACTCTCTCTTTCTCTCTCATTGCACATGTATGTACTAATAATTAGTTATAAACTTATCCAGGACATCTCAAGAGTTGAAGATGCAATGGCAGACACCTTCTACTGATGAGAAAGTTTGACACTGTCACTGTCAAACTGACACGGGATTTATTTGTTCTGTTAATAAATATTACATGTATTTTACTGTCAGTCATTACACTCATTTTGCATAAAATCTTTTTATATATAGCTATTGTGGGTTGAATAGCTAGATACCCTAATAAACTCCCATTTGTCTATTTGAAGATTGTCCGTATGTATGTCCTTCTGGCAAGGGGTGATAAAGAAAACATTTTTCCAGCTGCTATCTCTTGTGATGGTCCATCATACAATGAGCAGGTGTTTTCAGCTTAGGCAACGGTTTGATTAGCATATTTACAGATGATATGATGACTGTCTTTTCATTATCATCAATATCAGTTTCACTCAATTGAAATAAATATAATGTCACAGCACTGCTTCAGTTGTTTAGTGCTGCAGCTGATGTGCTTCGAAAAATTGGTAAAGATACGAGGGTTGTGCAAGAATTCATTGAGCTTGGCACAAAAGCCAAAGCTGCAGTTTCTCAGGCCATGCACACTGAAGCTGCTGTTGGAGAGATACTGGATGAATTCCTTGATCCTATTCAAGTTTGATACTTTATTTGTTGTTTAGTTTGAAACCATACTTGCAGCTAGTTTCGAGGGTGAAAAATCTTAGTTAGTGGTATTTAAAAATATCCTATTCTTATTATGGAGATGTGCTGATTCGTTGTTGGTCGCTATAGTACACTTTGATGAAGGATCTGGTGATTTTACCTTCTTCAAGAATGACAGTTGATAGGCCAATTATTCAAAGGCATCTTTTTAGTGATATCTTTTGTTTGTTTCATATTCATCTGGCTAGTTTGTTTAATTAAATCTTACTATTTTTGGTCTTGTTAATTGGCCAATTTGAACTGCAGACGGATCCATTCAGTCGATTCCATCTAACTGCAGACATGTTGATACCAGACAAAGAGTTGAGGAATTTGTGAGGTCCCAAGAATTGAAGCAGCGTTGGTTGGTCGCCTCCTCCTATTGGTTTCTTTGAACTGAATATGGATGCTGCACTTGACAAGTCTAAAAAGAGGGCTGGAGTAGGGATGGTTATTACAGATCATGTGGGGCGTGTCTGTTGTGCAGCAGGGCATGTTGTCCATTTTTGCACAGATGTTGCTGCTGCTGAAGGTCAGGTCATTTGGCGGGGTATGAAAGCTGCTATCACAAATGGTTTTCTTCCTCTTTGTGTGGAAACAGACGCTCTTAAAGTGGTTTTGCACTTTTGCTGTGTAATGGGGCTGATGAGACAAGGTTAGACATAGCTAATACAATTCATGATATCAAAACTTTAATGAATGTACATAATTTAGGTTCCATTACTTTTGTTTATATGGTGTAACAAAGTTGCCCACAGTTTAGGAAATTGGGCAATAGGCTACAATAGCTCTTCTATATGGTTACATTCTTTTCCTATTGGCTGCATAAGTTAGCAGACCTGGATGTATCGTGTACTTCCTCCCCTGGTGGAGCTTGATCAATATATAATACATATTTCAAATATATATATATATATATATAGAATTGAAGCAGCATGGGGAAGGCTTGAATATCCTGAGCTTCAAGGATACAATACAAACCACTGATGGGGAAATGTTGATCAATTAGAATCTATATTATGTTCGTTATTTTATGATGTTTAGTTATGTTCATATTCTGTAAAATAAGAGGGTAAAAAATTATTGTGCAATCATGTTGAAGATATAGATAATGGCGTATTCCATTTTTATTTTATTTTATTTCATTTTTTTAATTCTTTTTTAAAACTTGATTGTTGATGAGTCTATATATTGGCGTACGGGACATGTTTTTGAACTCGGAACTCATGTTCGAGATATGAATTTCACACATAGACCTATTGCGTAATACTTACAATACAAACAAAGCTTGTAGTGAACCATACCATACCATTATTTTGAATAACCGGAAAATTTTGGTTGATTATGATTTTGAATTTAATGGTCAATTTGGATAAAACTATATTATCTTGTATAAAACTATACAAGATAGTATAGTTTTATAATTTTATTTTAAGATTCAATTTAAGCACAAAACACATAGAATATATATATATATATATATATATATATAGACTAACTTTATGTCAATGGTTTAGACTTGACTTACTAGTAAATCTTTATGATGAGATTTAAATCTATGGATGTGAATGGAAATGCATTGTAACAAGATACTATAGTTTTATAATTTTGTTTTAAGATTCAATTTAAACATAAAAACCTGGATGGACTAAACAAGAATTGTTCCGGTGGACTTCAAAGAATGTATTAGGGACTAGTGCGTCTGCTTCTGTGGTATCCTCCCGTAAACAATCACCGCCGTCTTGTGTTGTCGAGAATGTATTAGGGACTAGTGCGTCTGCTTCTGTGGTATCCTCCCGTAAACAATCACCGTCGTCTTGTGTTGTCGAGAATATTTTAGGGACTAGTGGGTCTCCTTCCGCGGTATCCTCCCGTAAACAATCACCGCCGTCTTGTGTTGTCGAGAATATATTAGGGACTAGTGGGTCTACTTCCGTGGTATCCTCCGATAAACAATCACCGCCGTTTTGTGTTGTCGAGAATCTATTAGGGACTAGTGGGTCTCCTTCCGTGGTATCCTCCGGTAAACAATCACCGCCGTCTTGTGTTGTCGAGAATGTATTAGGGACTAGTGGGTCTCCTTCCGTGGTATCCTCCCGTAAACAATCACCGCCGTCTTGTGTTGTCGTTAGGTGTTGAAGTGTGTTGTCTTGAATATCAACCGTGTTGTGTGATGCTCCCGCATTAGACTGGTCCGAAGTTTGAGAACCGAACATTAAATGTTGATTCTGATGTTCCAAATTTGAACCCCCATGTTCTGCTTCAGCTGCTTCAGGTTCGACTGTTGATGACAGCTGATCGAACATCAAATTTGGATCCTCAGGTTCTGGTTCGGATGCTTGAATCATCAAGCCTGTGTGTGACAACCTTTGAGCCAAGATCGGAACTGTAAACTTGCAGCGATTTAATGGCTCAAAACTACCATCTTTCAACTTTCGCTTCTTGTCTGACGCTTTCGGGTTCTCCTTCAGACGACAAAGAACAGTGTCGTTATCTTTCAGAACCGAGCCGTCACATTCCTCGATAGAGAACTCATGCATAATCCAAGCGCCATCATGTTCATGTTCGGGATTCGTATGCCGAAAACGAAACAGCTTCTTACGGCCGACAACACTCCCG
Source organism: Dimocarpus longan (assembly GCA_022984855.1). Classification (NCBI taxonomy): domain Eukaryota; kingdom Viridiplantae; phylum Streptophyta; class Magnoliopsida; order Sapindales; family Sapindaceae; genus Dimocarpus; species Dimocarpus longan. Next base: position 7,135,422 of record CM041026.1, read on the forward strand.
ACTTTGATTCTTTTTCCATATTCTCCATGCCATGTTCCCTCCTTGCCGATTGTTCTGTGCCGTCTTGAGCCACCATCAGTAATCTTCTTGAGTCGAGTGAAGAAGTAAAGGGCCTGATCATGTTTCAAATTATTTCCACCATGCTTCTCCCATATATCCCAGATCTCTACGTCTTCATCATAGAGATCAACTTCCATAAACAAAGAATTTTGAAGACCAGTCAAGGCCATATCGTAGAGATGAAATTCCTTAGAGAAAGGATTTTCAGGACCAGTGGAGGGAGTTGGTTGTGGCCGAAGCTTGTTGTAGAGGAAGTAACCAACTAGTTGCTCATCATCGGGATCGAATTTCCAGCTCCGAGAATGCGGTGAATCGATAAATTCTGCTAGGAGACTAGAGCTACTGCCTTCCATAATAGGCAGTGTGTTTAATGAACAAATTTTCAAGCAACCAGAAAGGCAGTTGCAGCGTTTTCTTTCTTTTATTTTCACAAATGTGTGGCAGTTGCAGCGTTTTCTTTCTTTTATTTTCGCAAATGTGAGCCAGTTGCAGTGTTTTCTTTCTTCTGTTTGCACAAATGTGTGTGTGAGACAAATACATATCATCGAAATGTTCCAAGTCTCTATTTTAATTCTAATTCCCATCGGATTGTGCTTGCGCGAATTTGGGCAGCGCTTGGAGCTTACGTGGACAGTGGACTTAGAGCTTGTGAGACAATTATTGATTCTCCCAATGTTCCAAGTTATTATCCACTGTATTGTGCTTACGTGGACTTCAGACATTTTTTTTTTCTGTTTTAGTTGTCGGAATGTACTATTGTTGACCATAAATAAATTTAAACCTGGTCCTAAACGTAGTAGTGTGGGAGGTTGCCATGGGGGTCCTGTTGACAGTAACATAAAAAATATATTTATTTATAAATATTTTTTGGTTATTATTTTTGGTTTTGAATTTTTAATAATTTACGTGATTGTAGAAATCGCCGATGTTGACGTCACCGCCGCCGACGGATTCTAGCTTAACGGATATTCTGGTTAGGTCTTCTTCAGCTCCATGTGAGTTCTTATGCCTTAAAGATTTCGTTTTTATCTGTTTTTGGATTTTGAGGCGTAAATTAGGGTTTTGAATTTGTAGTGTTTGTTTGTATCGTGAATTTTGTCTATAATTGTTTAATATGAGAAAGATTTCGCACTGTTTCGAGTTGTTATTTAGGAGGACAAACATTGCCCACTCGGGTTCTTGAAAGACTTGTTCGAGGAGTCTGATTTCGATGCATTGGTTCCCATACTTAGAGGGTTGTATGAGAGGAAGTATATTGAATGTTTCGGCTTTGGGGAACTTTCAGCAGCCACTGAGGGCATTGCTGTATGGTGGGAGCTAGTAGTTTGGTTAACCATCCTTGGTGGATACCTAAGGTGCGTTTAACTATTATATGTTTTGAAGAGAAATGTAGGAGTAGGGAGGAATTTGAATCTTGAATGTTCTATGTACATCATTTTGGCACGCCTTGTACCTGTTTAAGAAGGAGCAAAGTAGAAATTCTGCACTTAGTTTAACCAATTGTTTAGCTAAGTAAGTTAAATTATTTAGCATCTATGTGCGTCGAGTAACTGATTTTTATGTTTGCAACTGAATATTCAAAGAAAGGGAATAATCTCATTTTCAGATTAAAGTCTTTAGTGGCCTTTCCCAAAGGTGAGGTTTCGGTTTTACTTTGTGTTAGCTCTAGAAGGGAAATTGCAAAACTATCTTCTTAAGGTTTTTGACTTTGTTCGGAGTATGTCAGAAACATCTATAGTCTTCGTTCCTAAGGTTTGGCTGTTGCCTGTTGCCTTATGTACAAGTCATATGACTCATGGCTGCATATTTTTGTTCCTACGGTCGGAGTTAAATCTGTCATAATTTGTACCGGCGGTAAACGGCATCTACTGCTGTAATAGTTCTATTATTGTTTCCTCTATGAGCAGTATTACATAGCTGCTAAGATATTGCCAGGACTATTAAATACTTGACCAGAGTCTAAAGTTAGCATCAAAATTTGATGCTGTTATATTATGGCTGAGCCATCTTGTGTGTACCTGGTAGTCTAAAACTACGAGGTAGGTTGTAATGTTTTTCCTTGATATAATTCTGACACACGTGGGATTGTGATAGTCTCGGCCGATTGGCAATCACATTGAATTGCAGCCTCTTTGTTGTGTGATTGGTTGACCTCAATGGTGATTGACTTGCATGAATGTATTTAGTTGTTATATCCAAGATCAAGGTTTATTTAGAGAAGCAACCGGTATTGATGGTTTGAATTTATTACAAAAATTATGATTTTTTAACCCAGGGATTGTGTGAAAATCACACTTACTGCGATAATGTGGTCACTTGATTTTCATGGAGGAGTGCTCGGTCTTGGAGTCCTTGAGTTGAGTGATAATTGCCAGTGTTATACAGCAGTGAGGTGAGGCATATTGTACTGGAGAGCTTCTTGTCTGATTGTTTTTCTATTAGGGATCTTTTTTTGGTTGGCAGTATGCATACTTATAACAGACCGTTTACTGTTTATCAGTTAAGATTTGCTTTGAGCTTTGGTTTGTTGGTTGGGGAGATTCTTTGGTTTCATTTTTCAAAACTTGGAAGAGAGTGTATTTCGTTTAAGAGGTGATTCTGGATTCTTTCTTTGGTTTATGAGGTAGCAAGGGTCAAAATTAGAAGTTGCAAAGAGTATTTCCTCTAGGCTTTTGCTTCTTCCTTCCTTTTCTGTTTTGGTTTATTTTGTTTAACAAATGATCAAACTCCGATCTCTTTGGGAGTTTTACTTAATCTTCTTTTAATGTATGCTTAGTCAAATGTTTGTAAATGATTCCCTTTCATATGAGTTATGAATATGTCAGCTTGAACTGATCGTGGATAAGATATTTATTTCCTACAAACGATTTCTCATTGGTTGTATTGTATCTGTTGTCTCTTGAAAACACCAGCCAACAGTGTTTCTCTGAAGCATCAACTCTTTGACCAGCTCATTTGCTGTTATCTTCATTCATCACAATTAAAACCGTCATGAAAAGCTTGTATAAGGATCTAGAAGATGTTCTTCTCGCTTTACTGGAAAATATTGAAGCATGTGAGAATGTTCTCGAGTACCTCGTGGAGGTGATCAATAAAAACTCATCGAGGGCCCATATTCAGGTACTATTGCCATTAACATTATTTAGACAATTGATAATAATATGTAACACATCTATGTGTCCATGTGAGAATATTTCATAAAAAATGTTTTTCTTAATTTTCAAAGGGTTGCATATTTACTAATTTAGCTTAATAAGAATACTATATTTTGACTGCTTTAACGTGTTTTTCAGGTTGAGCCTTTGTCTTGTGCCAGTTCTAGAATGTTTGTTAACCTTAGTGCTGTCATGCTTCGACTTTGTGATCCATTTTTAGATGCAAGTTTAACTAAAAGGGACAAAATTGATCCGAAATATGTTTTCTGCAGCAATCGTTTGGACTTAGGGTGAGAGCTTTTTCTTTAATTGACGTGATTTCTTCCATCTGCGAATATGGCATGTTTCTACTGCCGTCCTTGATTATTCTCATCCAACCTATGTAGAACTTTGACTGCTCTACATGCATCGTCCGAAGAAATTACAGAATGGATTAATAAGGATAATCCTGGGAGCACTGATGGTTCTAGACAACACAGTGATGGTGAAAATCGCTTGCTACAATCTCAAGAAGCCGCTAGTTCCAGCAGCATTGCGTCAGAACCTTCTCTTCTGAATGTGAAGCCAACATCAAGTGTTGGTGGAAAATCTAAATTCATGTTTATTTGTGAATGTATCTTTATGACTGCAAGAGTGCCCAATTTGGGCCTTTTAAAAGCATTTTCTGACTTTAAGCATATATTTGGGTGTATGTCAACATTTTCACTTTTCTTATAACCTGCTTTATGATTAGGCAGAATTTAATAATTGGTTATAAACTTATCCAGGACATCTCAATGGCTGAAGATTCACTTGCCACTATAAAAGCCATGCAAAGGCGGACACCTTTTTCGCAACTGGAGCTTGATATAAGCTTCTTGAGAAGGAAATTGAGACATATTCGCAGGCAAAGCTGTGTTATGAAGTTCAGATACTAACAGTATACTTGCTCTTTCTCTCTCAATGCACACACATGTACAAGTTCACCCCTATTAATATCTGTTTATAATTTCTCACCTTTGAAATTATATTAGCAAATGTCTCAATTTTACAAGTAAGTTTGACACTTTCGTGAAGTGCTACGTCATGAAGAGGCAAGAGCTAGGTTTAAATTGTATGGTTGTGGAATGTAATTGTCCCAATGTGATTAGTTTTTCAGTCCAATTGTTTATATATCATATCCACGATTCTGGGGTTTTATCTCATTCCTGAAACTAACTATGCAGTTCCTGTATTGACAACCAGGGTATTGATTAGACTCCTAGCCTGTATGAAGATTCTTGTAGATTCTGTTTTTTGCACATCTTTCATATACAAAATTTGAAGCAGATTTTTGTTTAATAATTAAGCAATATAATTCAAGGAGCTATTATGATAAACAACTGAGAGATTGCTGGCTACTTCTTACTTGTTCTCCTGTGACTAGTTAAATTTTAAAATGTATGATAATGAAAGATGTATATTCGACAGTTAGCTTATCATTTGTAAGGTGTCCATTTTATCAGCCAAATGGGGTTGAAATCTTCAAAGCTATGAATGCATTCCATCTCCATCATCACTTTCTTCATCTTATCAATAAAAGTTTCATTATTCGTAACTTGGTGTCTAAGCAACGAAGGCGAATGCTTGTTGGGTTTATGATCTTGACATGTCGTACATCACAGACCGTGTATTGGCCAGGTCATTTCCTGTGGAATGAATGAGAGCATTTTATCAGAATCCTTTGTGGCAGGTCAAGTCTCTCCTAGACATGGGACATCAAGGCCATTATATGGTGCACTTTTCAACCTTGAACCGTACTTTCGTAATTTGTATGTCATGGTTATAATATGCTGCATATTATCTAGGTCTTTTATCTCTGTGTGAATTTTATTTCTCAATAATGTTTTGAATAAACATGCATTTTGAGGTTAGAGACAGATAACAAGCATAATTTATATATCCGTTTTCCAAATAAAACTCACTTATACCGAGTTTGCTTGTATGCTAGGTGAAGGGCTATATAGTTCTGGTCACATCATTTCCATATTTATAGATGTGGTCTTCATTGAGACTGACTTCATATTTAACTTACTCAGCTTTAAATTGTTTTCGCATAGTTGATTTGACATACATACTTCTTCTCTTTTTCACTTTCTGATTGTGCCCTGAATCCCAACAATGATGCACTGATGAGTTGCTCACTGTGTCTGTGTCTTGTGTCTGTGTCTAATATTTGATTGGTGTTATATTGCAGATTTATGATTCGTGTATAGAAGAAAGTTATGATCCTATTTCCAAAAAATAAAGAAATAAATAAAAGTTATGATCTAACACACTTTCATGGTCGTGTGGAGAGATATCCATTTGATGACAACCATATTCCATCTACCCAAATGATCAAGCTTTTTAGTGAGAGTATGAATTCAAGGCTTTCAAGTGACCCACAAAATATTGTAGTTATACACTGCATGGTACGACTTCCTTTCTAGCTAATCTTTTTGGTTGCTTTAAGACAGTTCATGAGTCATATTTTTGCAATTTTTGTAATATTCTTTTTTCACCTTCGAGTAATAATCTGTTTGATCAAAATTAGTTTGAATTAACTCAGCAAAGTCAAGTTTGTGTACATTATTTGTTGCTTGGCTGATATTAAGACAGTTACACTTACTCATGCTTGTGCTTGATAACCATTAGAGATGAAAAATTCCTATTCTACCAAAAAGATTGTGTATTAAGTTCGGCAGCTCCAATTATCCGTCTAAAGAAGGTCATAGGCTTGCGCTGTTGTTGATGTTAGAAATACACAATTAGCCCAGCAGCTAGCGTCAAAATTTCTATTTATCCTGTGAATTTGTAACAATGTTTTATGTTGGTGATATTGATTTGAGTTTAGTAGATTTACAGCTGCGAATGTGTTTGTATTGTGGTGCGGTGTGATTTTGGATTGATATGAATGAAAACTGGGTTGACAGTGTGATTTTACATGTGCAGCATGTCGAGGTGTTTCAATGTATGTTTGATTACATTGACAGACTTTTCAGATGGTGTGACCTTGGAAGTTGCTATATACAGCTATTGGTGAGTGGTTGGTTGGAATAATTGTTTTCTGTGAACAAAGTCAACTTGTAGATGGTATTGCCCCACAGGGCAAAAATGAACCAGTGACGATCTAGGCGCTTTAGAGCAGCTAAAGATGTTACAGATGCTGCTAGTATCTGCAGTATCTTTTTTCTAATACGATATTTAAAAGCTTAAACTTGCTTCCAGTTCATTACTGACTGAATTGAACTTGAAAAGGAAGATTGTTCCAACACTCAATAGGCAATCAGCATGACCAAAGCAAAGAACTATTACGCCATTGTTTCAACTGCATTGGCTGCTGCAGTTGTTGCTTGTAGCTCCAACATGTCTGCTTTTGCTGATCTCAATAAGTTCGAGGCTGATATTCGCGGAGAATTTGGAATAGGATCAGCTGCTCAATTTGGTTCTGCGGATCTAAAGTCAATTTCTCTCATACCAAGTCTATATACATAGTTTTGATTGTGAAACTGTATTTAGTCCTCTCTTCTTTTGTTTGCAGGAAAGCTGTACATGTCAATGAAAATTTCAGGTGATTTTTCATTTCACAATGTTTTTGCATTGTCTAGCTTAGAATTTAGTCCAAAGCTGTTGCCAAAACACACGTAATAGAATAATTTGAGGAAGCAAGTATTATTCTTTTGTTTTAAACCTGCATTTTGAGGTTAGAGACAGAGAACAAGCACAATTTATATATCTGCATTCTGATTGTGCCCTGCATCCCAACAATGATGCGCTGATGAGTTGCCCACTGTGTCTGTGTCTAATATTTGATTGGCATTGTATTGCAAATTTATAATTTGTGCATAGAAGAAAGTATGATCCAATACACTTTCATGGTTGTGTGGAGAGATATCCATTTGATGACAACCACGTTCCATCTATCTAAAGGGTCAAGCTTTTTTGTGAGTGTGAATTCATGGCTTTCAAGTGACCCAAAAAATATTGCAGTTATACACTGCATGGTATGACTTCCTTTCCAACTAATCTATTTGGTTGTTTTAAGACAGTTCATGAGTCATATTTTTGCAATTTTAGTAATATTCCCTTTTCCCCCTCGAGTAATACTATGTTTGATCAAAATTAATTTGAATTCACTCAGTCACATCAAGCTTGTGCTTGTTACTTGTTGCTTGGCTGATACTAAGACAGTTACACCTACTCTTGCTTGTACACGGTAACCATTAAAGCATGACAAATTCCTATTCTACAGAAAAGATTTTGCAATGTTCGACAGCTCCAATTATCTGTCTAAGGGTCATAGGCTTGCACGGTTGTTGATATTAGAAATAGACAATTAACCCAGCAGCTAGCATCAAAATTTCTTCCTATCCTGTGAGTTTGTAACAATGTTCTATGTTGGTTTCTCTTGGGTACACAAATGCCTTTTGCCTGGTATTACAGAAAATCAATGTTTATTCATGCTTTATTGTTCCTCGGTGCAATCTTACTGGCGTGAAATGAATAGTTCCATTATGCTAACCATTATTACTGAATATGATATGGTCAAGTATAGCATACATGCATCAATAGCCTGGAGTAGAGCTTTTAGTAATGAATAATGTTCTTTTATGATATAATAACACCATATTTTACATTACTAATTCCGACTTGATTTTTCAGGCAGGCAAGGGTCGAGCAGGTTTAATGGTATGTGCCAACCTTGTTTATAGTGGCACGACAGCTGAGGGAGCTTTGCAGTTGTATGCATATCAACGGACTGCTAATAATGCAGGAGTAAGTTCCACTGTAGAAAGAAACTAAAATACAATGTTGGTGATTATAGATGCCAGAGTGCTATATTAGCATCTTGTTCATTATAAAATTAGCCTCCTTTGATTCATAGAAACCATTTTGACTTAAATTTATTCATGAATTTTAAAAACTGAAGCCTCTGTCTTCTACGGACAAACGACAACTTGAAAAGGCCATGGTTTTGGCTTATGTCGAAGACCACAGACAGCTTATTCTCACTTCAATTAAATTCTACATATGACTTCTTAATTAATTTATCATACATAATGTTAATAAAAAAAATTAAATAATAAGTAATTTTTACGCGATGTTTTGTTTAAATTTTATTAGAATATTTTGTTCTTAAGTATTTATATTTAAATACATATAGATATGACAATCAATAAACAAAATAAAATGTCAAAGGCCAAGATAAGTGAGTAGATAAAATGTCACTTTCAAGTGTTGCGGAAGAAGGTTCCATGTCCCCTTATGAGTTTAACAATTACCGATTTGTAATAGATGCATAAGTTTTCTCAACTTTTCAAAACTTTCAATGCAAGATATTGTAAGAAAACCAATCATGCACATCATTTAAAATTTTTGTACTACATTCACTTTAGGTTAGGCGGTGTACAATTTGCTTCACATATATAATATACGCGACGGAGTACAATCTCATTGCATATTTACACCCACGTACAGCAAACTTATCTGATTTATCATTTGATAGGCATGATTTCTTCTTCTTTTTCCACGGAAATATAACATTCTCGGAGAAGAAAGCCATGCAAAAACTGCAAACTCCTCTATGCGACGTAATAATTCTGGGAGCTTCAGGGTTCACAGACAAGTACGTGGTGAGGGAGGCTCCAAAATTCCTCATCAACTATCCTTCCTGTCCACTCAAATCCCTCTCTCTCGCTGGTCGCAACTCCTAACCCTTCCAAGCTAACCCAAGCTCTCCAATGGGATGCCCACCCCAACCCACCTCCTTCTATTCCCATTCTCACTGCCGATACCACCCACCCTCCGTCACTTCGCCACCTTTGTTCTCAGACTAAGCTAATTCTCAACTGTATTGGCTCCTTTCGCCTTTATAGTGAGCCGTTGTCACTGCTTGCACCAATTCTGGGTTCAAATACTTTCTGTAAATTGTGGATAGTTTAGTAACTTATACACATAAAGTAGTTTTTTTCAATTTTTTAAAATGTTCTTTCAAAGTTCATACCAAACAATGGAAAAAATTTTCAAGAACTTTTGATTAGTATTAAAATGCTCGTTTGATCAGTACAGAAAACATATATGACATAAAATAGTTTTTTTCTTGTGTGTGTGTGTTTTTTTTTTTTATTAAATAAATAAATCATTCGGTGCGATTACTTGGATATATGTGGGGAGCCAGAGTTCATGTAGAGAATGGAAGCTAAGTACCATGAACAGGCGTTAGAGACTAGTTCTTTGATGGTTCCAGGATGTGGGTCTGACTCGCTTCTAGCCGAACTGGGGTTCATCTTCAATTCCAGGCAGTGGATGGCCCCGGCTGTACGGAACCGAATGGAGGCATATGTGAGCTTGGAATCTGATAAGAGTATTGTTGCAAATTTTGCCACATGTGAGTCAGCAGTTTTGGGAATGACCAACGTGCACAAGCTCCAGGAGCTGCAGCTGTCTAGCCCCAAGAGAGCAAGGCCAATGGTACGTAAGAACATTTTCTAATGCTTTCTTCAAACGATTTATAGTCCAACGCTGTTGTTATATATTGCGAATACTGGTCCAGCTCGTCCAAAAGGGCCATTCATAGAATTCCAGAAGAAGATTGGCCCTTTGGGCTGTGAAGCTTCCCTCTGCAAGTTGTACAATCATCCGAAGGACTCTCAATTTTGATGAAGAACCCTCATGACCTTCCTGGAATTAATGAGAGTCCTGAACAGGTTGAAAACGGAAAGGTTTCTGGTCGACAGTGAAGCCAGCTCATTTTGGGGAAAATAGCATCTAAATCGTTGTTGAACATCTACAAATTTTCACAATTGGCAAGTTAATTGGGCACGTGTGGAACTGCTTTAGGGAGGTGGCTTTTCCTAAAATTTCCTTCAATTTTGAGTCTTGGTTATTTCAGGAAAAGGGCCCCCTCCAATGAAGAGGTGAAAAGTGCTTCATTCAGGATGTGGTTTGTTGGACATGGTTTTAGTGACAGCAGTGTTCTTCTTTCCCAGAGAAACCTGAAACCTGACATGGAAATAATAACCAGAGTGACAGGACCCGAGTTGGCTATTTGAGCACTTCAATGATACTAGTTCAGTGTGCTCTTATTCTCTTGAGCCAGCGTCGTGGCAATTACCCAAGGGAGGGGTAAATAGCCTGGAATTGTCTTTGGATCAACAGATCTTCAACGAAAACTACAAGAGAATGGAATTTCCTTTGATGTTATTTTAAAGAGCACCATTCCTGCTTAACTAGCGTACTGATTGTACATATGTGGGGGAACACAGAAATTTCATTGGTGTTTTCTTATAATTTAATTCTTCTTGTTTTCTTGATTTGATCATGTGTAACTAATTTTATTATTAGGAACCGGTATTAGGTGAACTTTGAATATATTTTATATGAAAATTCAGTTGTTATTCATTCTTGTGTTTATTGAGTACTTTGGTTTGTCAATGTTTTTTGTACAACGTGACTAGGAAGACCAGCTCATATTGAAAGTTGGGAGGCTTTTGTTACCTGGGCTTTCAGTCCAACAAAGCCCAAGAGACCAATAAACCTTGAGGCCCAAGAGAAATGGAAGCGTTGAGAGGCCCACCAGCCAACGACACGTCAACGAGCGCCACCTCAGTAACAAGCATGCAAAGGGTTGTCGCTCTAAGTAACAAACCGTGGGAGCAATTCGAATTAGTCAACTCACATATGAAGCAACTAGGATTCATGCAGAAACTCACATTTTTTCCTTATTTACAACAAACTTGCAGAATTAGAAAGAATTCCATATCAAGCAAAGTATCACTTCAAATAAGAAACTTCCAGAATTGCACTTTAATTTGAACATTTAACATAGTTTTATGTAAAATAAGAAAAAATATTAGCATTTTCTATATTTTAGTGACCTAATTATATGTAAATAAAGAACTCTAATGCTATAAAAATGATCATTCGCATGTACAAGGGGGATTCATCCTAACCCCATAGAAGTTCTGCTAAAAATATAACTCTTTAATAACCATCTACGTAGGCACCATACAAAAAGATTTAAACCACACTAAAAACTTCTTCGTCTCTTTATTTACAATTCTTGCATCATTATTGCCTTGTTATTTTGCCATTATTATAATCATTCAAACACTCTTGGCATTCAATTCGTATTAATTAGAGTGTTGACTTATTTTTAATATCAACAATACCCATTACAAACTAATATAAATAGGCATGAATCCCATCTAATAAGGCATGAAAAATTAAATTCATAAATTCATTCTATAGAATTCGTGAAAGCTTCAATTCTTATACTCCATTCAATGTTTGATTTGAGAGTCGAAAGACTTTTTGCTAGGACCACTTATGGCAATCCACTTAGGATAGCTTTTGAAAACTGTTGAGTATTTGAATGAAAGACTTAGGAAAAAAAAAATAATTTCTCAGTTTAGAAATCGATCATAAATCAAATGGAGTACTTGTTCATTGATCAATGTATGTTGAAAAGATTTTGTAATGATTTAATATGAACAAGCCCATCCATTAAGTACTCATATGGCTGTCAGATCTCTTGATCTTAAGAAAGATCTATTCTTATCAAATGAAGATGATAAAAAGATACTTGGTTGAAAAATATCATTCATATAAATATATATATATATATATATCTTAATGTTATTGGTATTTTATTATATATAACTCAATATACTTGACCAAATATTAAATTTTCAATTCATTTATTAGTAGGATTTAATTCGGCACCGACTTGAAGATATTATAATGAAATCAAACATATTTCCTGTTACCTTCTTGGAACACAAGATTTGAGATTATTTTATAGAATATCTAACCAGGTTAGTTAGTTATTCTGATGCCAAATATTTATTTGATTTTTTATGCATAAAGCTCATTCACAATTAGGGTATGTGTTTATGTATAATAGCATAACAATTTCATAGCGCTCCATAAAGCAAAATTTTGTTGTCACATCCTCCTATATCCTTGTATGAAATAAGTTGAGCACATGTTTGGTTGAAATTTGTAATTTATTATATTCAAAGTACATGTGGACTTCCATCATCCATAGAAATATCAACACTAATTTTTAAGGACAATACGGCTTGTATTACACAAATCAGAAGGATATATGAAGTAGATAGAACCAATCATATTTCTACCAAATTCTTTTATGCTCATGAACTCAACAAGGTGGACAAATTGATGTCGAACAAATTCGTTATTCTTATAATCTTGCTGATTTATTTACCAAAACACTATTAATGTCAACATTTGGGAAATTGGTACATGGTATTTGCATGCATCGACTCAACAAATTGCAAGATTAATAGAGAATAATATTTGTTAGGAGAAGCATTCCATGATGGGGAGTAAACTTTATTCTAAGCATATCTACATTGAATCTTTTTCTTTGTTTCATCGTGTTTTTCGTCATTTTCTATTTTTTTTTTGTATGGTATTTAATGACACAACATTAAGCACATTTAATACAAATGTATGATCTAGAAGATCATTGTAAGATGCAGAAGATTACTATAAGATTTAAAAGATTATTGAATATATTTTTGTTAAGGTTTTTGTCCCACTAGGTTTTTAAGCAAATTCCGACATAGTGAAAGGGGAGTGTTACGAAAAGTGAATTAGTTACCACTTAAGCATAATGTGTTACATGAATAATTATGTTTGGTGATCGAGCTAAAATTAAGCATGATTTTTTATTCCCAATCGAATACTTTTATGATAAAAACTTGAGTAAAATAGAGGTGTCTTAATATTTTCTAAGTGTTTTGTGTAGAAATTGATTGGAGAGACATTTTTGTAATTTTTGGAGTAAAAGTTGAGAGACATTTTTGTAGTTCACTTGCAGGCCATGAGAGCAGGTCATGCACCTGCAACCCAAACCAGCAGGAGGGCGCTGGAAGTAGACTCAGGCTTACTGTCTACGTGAGTGAGCTACGTCTAGCCTTGGACCCTGTTTTCATGTAAATTACCTGCAGGGAAGTGTCAAGTGTTCAAAGCATGTGATGCAACAAAAGTTTCCATGCTAATTTTACTTATGGAGAATCACCATTAATATCTTCGAAGATTTTCAATTTATTAGTCAAGTGGTGAGTGAAAGGAAAGAAGTAGGTTTTCAAGGGGATTTTTGGCAGAGATGCTCTCGTGACATTCAAAGCTTAAATTCAAGAGGATATTAGATGGTGTTGAAAGGAGAGCATCTTGGAGGAAATTGGGGGAGATTATAATTAGCAGCAAAGCAGAGAATCAAGGGGTGAAGTCAATTGATGAATCATGAGAGAAAAAAAAAAAAAAAAACCCTCAACTGGTGTACATATAAATAGTCTCATTTTGCAACAGGAAAAAAAAAAATCTTTTGACAGAAGAGAACTTGCAGAGCAAAGCAGCGGCAGAAAAAGTTGTAGAGGAGTGCTACTGAGTTTAATTTGCACTAAACAATTTCAAAATTACATAATGACATCTTTTTATTTATTTAGTCATTTAGAATAATAGTATTGATTTGGATTTCAAGTTTTCTCATTATGTTAATGTGTTTCATGGAGAACTAAATATTCCTATCTAGGAATACAATGTAGTCAACTATTTCAATTCTTATTCGATGATTTATTCGTGATTAATGATTTATTTCTATTGTTAGTATTATGTTCTATTGTCAACTATTGCGGTTAGTTGACTTGGGCCTGGTTAATTGACTTATCCATTAACTATTCTGCGCTTAAAAAAGGTAGTTATAATTTAGACATCAATAGAATGACATAAAGTTTATAGGATAGAAATATACCTATAAGGTTTATGAATCATTATGGGTAATTGGATTTTAAAGAATTCATATTAGTTAATCGGCATAGAAATATAACAATTTAATTACTTTGAATATTTTCACTTGACCATTTGGAAGAGGCTAGTGAAGAGTTAAGAATTATTCAATTAAATATATAATAGAATTATGTATTTTATTTTTTTTAATGAGAATAAGTTGTTGGAGTAGCTGATGAAGTTGTATCTCCTAGATATTTTATTTTGGGGAAAAATCATTTTAGTCCCTAACTTTTAGGAAAGTATCAATTTTTTAACTATGTTTTCTAAAAATACGAAATGAACCTTAACTTTTCATAAAAGTGTCAAATTAGTCCATTCCATCGGTCAACTAACGGTCAAACTTAACTGATAACATACTAAATAGGGGTAAATTTGGTATTTCCAATTATAATGAAGGAAGATGTAAAAGGAAGATAAAATAAGGGAAAAAAATCATTTAAAACAAATGAGGAAAAAAATTCAAAAAAAAAATCTCATTCAACAAAATTATTTATAAAAAAATCATATTGTTAAATATGAATATCATCTCAAAGTATATACCAATTATACTATAAATATGTAGATCTCAAATATATAATATTATAGACTGAAAAAAAAAAATTAATAGATGCAACAAAAATATTAAACAGATGGAGCAAGAGCAGAAACTGTAAAAATATTAAAAGTTAGAGCTGAAATATTAAAAAAAAAAAAAAAGCAAAAATTACAAGATAAAGTAGAAATTAAAAAAATAAAAATAAAAAAATCACACCCATGAATAAATATTTAATGAAAATTTTTAATTGTAAGGGTAAAATGATAATTTTACAATTAATAAATATACATAAGATCCTCAAACAAAGCTACGTCTAGTCAAAAATTTTCTAAGGGTAAAACTGTAACTTTATGAAAATTATATGCAACTCATTAAGGGTATTTTGATAATTATATATTATTGTAATATTTTACTTTATTTGAGAGTATAATGATCTTTTTATCTGTTTTAATAGTGTTCATGGTTAAATTAGTCTTTTCATGTTTTCCATTAGTTTTGACCGTTAGTTGACTGATGAGATGGACTAATTTGACACTTTTTCAAAAAGTTAAGGTTCATTTCGTCTTTTTAGAAAATATAGTTAAAAATTTGACACTTTCCCAAAAGTTAGGGACTAAAATGATTTTTCCCCTTTTATTTTGCAGTGGTCTTCTATCTTTATAATTTAATTTTCATTTATTTGTTTAGTTAAATTACCTTTTTAATTTATTGTTTTTATTCTTTTTTTAAGTGAATTAAAATATTCATTTTAAATTGAAAATCTGGATAAAATTGTTTTGAAAGAAATTTGATAATCGGTATATAAAAGTAGAAATTGTCCATGTGGAAATAATCTTGATCTGCTACTATACTTGCACGTGATCTATCGTAATTAGTGCATTAGAAAAATAACTTATCATTTTGCCACATGTTAACCTTGGTGGTAATAAGATGGACAAATGTCATTCAAATTCCAAACCATAAAATGTAATTACATGAGTCATTAACATTTGTCATGTACATAATTAGTTAGAAACCATTATAAATATGCCCCCGTGGTTGATGTATTGTACAGTCCGAAATCAATCAAAAATAGTTCAGAAATATATTACATGCTTTGGTTAGTTTGAGTTTTATCATTTCAAATTTTATTTATCTTGTTCCTCATTTATGATAATTAAAAATTTTAATTACTAAAAAGATAAAATAGGAGTAGAAATCAAGCACATGCCTTGCATGTGCCACCGAATCAAATGCTCATAAAACCCGCATGGGAAGTGCAAACATGTGCACACCAACTGGAAATGTGCCGATTAAAATTTTGTTGAAAATAACGTAAGGAGGTTTTTTTTTTTTTTTTTTTTTTTTACACAGTCAGATCAGTAATTTCCATACGATTGGGACAATACATATACAAGAAAAAACAAATCCCTTTTTTATTGGATGAAATGAGGTATCAAATCTTAATTTTGAAACAAAGTTAGTCTACGTGCTTTCACTGCACCGTAAGATCATTGACAAACGTAAATAATTTTTTAATACGTAAAATTGATTATCTGGCACGGCAGCTGGGGTTGCTAGAACGAGATAAGTTGTCCACACTCATGCATCAAGTCATGAGTTTGATGCATATCTACCTATTAATTATGGATAATTTCTTTATATTTGATAGTAGGAATCCGGTCAGTATTTCGAGATTTCAGTGATAACTAAGAAAATAATTATTTAGACGAAAAAAAAAAAATCTTAAAAAATTAAAAACAGGCTGCCGGCAACGGTCTGAGCACGAAAACCCTCTAGACTCCAAAAACAATTCACAAACCTCGACTGATCCAACAATCATCTTCTTCATTTTATATATCCAATAAACCATGCAAGGCCCTTCTCCTCCTTCGTACGACATAATAATTCTGGGAGCTTCAGGGTTCACAGGCAAGTACGTGGTGAGAGAGGCTCTGAAGTTCCTCAACGCTCCTTCTTCCCCACTAAAATCTCTGGCTCTGGCTGGTCGTAACCCTTCCAAGCTAAGCCAAGCCCTCCAATGGGCTTCCCACCCATCCTCTCCTCCACCTGGTATTCCAATTCTCACTGCTGACACCTCCGACCCTCCCTCCCTTCAACGCCTTTGCTCTCAGGCCAAACTCATCCTCAACTGTGTCGGCCCTTTTCGTCTCTTTGGAGACCCCGTTGTTGCTGCTTGCGCCCATTCCGGGTTTGTCATTCACTTGGATTCATTTCAATTGTGGGTTTTTTGTATTTGATGATTGAATGTATTGCATGGTTTTTGATAGGTGTGATTACTTGGATATATGTGGGGAGCCTGAGTTCATGGAGAGAACAGAAACCAAGTACCATGAACAGGCGGTGGAGACGGGTTCTTTGCTGGTTTCTGCATGTGGGTTTGATTCGGTTCCAGCTGAAATGGGGCTCATGTTCAATTCCAGGCAGTGGATGGCCCCTGCTGTGCTCAATCGTGTGGAGGCCTATTTGAGCTTGGAGTCTGATAAAAGGATTGTGGGGAATATTGGAACATATGAGTCAGCTGTTCTGGGTGTGGCCAATGCCCAGAGGCGGTCCAGACCCAAGAGAGTTAGGCCTGTGGTAATTAATTTTTCTGGGTTCATATGATTTTTAATGTAAAATGTATTTGGACTTTTTTGGTCATAGTTTTAGGTTTTATATGTTTCTGTGAATTTGAATTACTTTTATGCTCTCTTAAGAAGCTAGAAGGATGCCATTATTAGTTTGATCAGATTGCATTGTGCCCTTGCTGCTTCGACTTTTAAGTTGACTTATGTGGTTGCAGATTCCTGGACCACCTCCTTCAAAAGGCTCAATTATAGAAAATCAGAAGAAGGTTGGCCTTTGGGCTGTGAAATTACCATCTGCTGATGCTTTAGTTGTTCGGAGAACACTTTCCCTTTTGATGGAGAACCCCCACGGTCTTCCTGGAATTAATGAGAGTCCTGAACAAATCGAAAAGAGGGAAGCTTTCTGGTCGACGGTGAAGCCAGCTCATTTTGGGGTAAAGCTAGGATCTAAATCTTTGTTAGGCATATTTCGATTCATCTTGGTTGGGTTGTCCATTGGGCTTTTCAGTGGAACTGCTTTTGGGAGGTGGCTTCTCTTGAAATTCCCTTCAGTTTTCAGCCTTGGATGGTTCAAGAAGGGGGGTCCATCTGAAGAAGAGGTGAAAAGTGCTTCATTTAAGATGTGGTTTGTTGGACATGGTTTTAGTGACAACAGTCTTCTGTCCCGTGAGAATGTGAAGCCTGACATGGAAATCATAACCAGAGTCATGGGACCTGAGATTGGTTATTTGACTACTCCAATAACACTAGTTCAGTGCGCTCTTATTGTTTTGAGCCAACGTGAAAATCTACCCAAGGGAGGAGTTTTCCCTCCTGGAATTGTCTTTGGCTCAACGGATCTTCAACAACGACTACAAGAGAATGGAATGTCTTTTGATGTTGTTTCAAAGAGTGTTATTCCTGCTTAATTGGTATAGTTTTCATTTCTAGAAACAGTGAACTTTAAGCTTTTATCAGAGAACTCCAACTAATACTTAATGATCAGTTATGTTAATTTCTAGCTATTGTCTGCTTCTGTCATGCTTAAACTGTTAGAGCTGTGATGAAATCATGCCTTCGTTTGCGTCTACTTGCGGAATGAATACATATTTATTTGCATTTGATCTGTCTTAGTTTCATATTACATTTTTTAATTTGGTGTACATCATTGGACAGGAAGAGATTTATTTCTGAATTTATGTTGTTTATATGCATACATAAATCATTGTCTGGCATTCGTGGCACATGACTAGGAAATATTCTTTCCAAGCTCCAACCCTTCTGTTATTTACCAATACGACATGAACATCTGTTGCCCTCACAACGACATTGACTACACAATGCAAATGAAGATTCATATAGACTGTTAACTGCAGAATACAATTGAAGATTCATATAGACCATTAACTACTATCTTTCTTCTGTGTCTCAGTGAGCTCAGTCAATATCTTTGTCCTCACAGAAGTCCCACCTTCTATCCCTGCCCTAACCTTTTCTCGAATACGCACTGCTTTCATTCTCAGTAATTCATTCCCCATCAGCTGGCTAACCTTTTCTGCAATTTGCTGACCTGTAACCATATTTTTTCCTCCCCAGCCCCAGCTCGTCTCCCATATCCCTAGTCCAATCCTCTCCACCAGAGCCGCATTGATTTTCTGGTCTCCATGTTGGGGCCAAGCTAAAACACGCACACCATACCACATAGCCTCGGTCAGTGAATTCCACCCACAGTGAGACAAAAATCCACCTACTGCTGGGTGGCTTAATATGTCCTCTTGGTTTAACCAATGCTTCACCACCAATCCCCTTTCCTTAACACTCTCCATTAGTTTATTTCCGATTATATCTTCCAAGTTTTTATCATCTTCTCGATCAACTTTCTTATCTTTTACCACCCAGAGAAATCTATACCCGCAGTTCACCAACCCATCACCTAACTCTCTTAGTTGCTCCCTTGACGTAGCTGTCCTACTGCCAAAGCTAACATAGAGCACTGACCCCGTTGGTTGATTATCAAGCCATTCTATTGGTTTGCCCTTCTCGAAACATGGTGGAAGCAGCCCAATGGCAGTGACAGATGGTAGTCCCAATACGACTTTACCATCATTCAGTGCTGCCAATGACTTCTGTTCAAAACTTTCTAGTGTGTTGACCAGAATTCCATCTGACTTGATCATTTCCTTACCGTTGTCGGTGATGTAAGTCTTCAAAAGATTATTAGAATCTTGTAAAAGAGGTGGGGGGATCCATGATTTGGGTATCGGTTCCAGAGTTGGGATTTGAAGTGTATCCATCTCATCAAAGTTTGCGTTAGCTTTTGTGTGGAATGATACAAAAAGTGTTAACATTTTGGCAGATGAAGTGAAGAAAATGTAATTGGGAATGCTTAAAGGTTCAGTGATTGGAACAACAGAGGCAGTCAAACTCATGTCTGTGATAAGAGCAGTTACAGGGGGAGAGAGTGAAGAGAGAAGAGAAGACAGAAGATGAGAGGATCGTCGAATTACTTCAATATGGTGGTAAAAGGGGTCTTCTTCTAAACTGCCAGAAAAATCGTCTAGAGGAAGTTTTTCTTGTCTAATTTGCTGGAAGGTAGAGAAAAAGCGAGACAAGATCTGTGACTCAGCTAATGAAATTGTTGGATATGGAGTGATGATGGTGATCTTGAGATTGTCTGCTGCCAGTAAAGCGGCCAGTCGAAGGAAGGGAGTCAGATGACCCATGCCCGAGCTTGGAAGCAGAGCTATATGTGACATTTTAGAGCAAAGGTATATGCCCTCAGACTGTTGAATGTAGATAGCAAGGCTACACAAGGAAAGACTAAAGAGTATTAAAAAACATTGCACATGTGAAACTCCTTATAAGAAGTGTTTGTTTGGGTAGGTGAGTCAAATTTGGCTGCCGCAACCAAATGTCAGTGCAAAGATACTTTCTTTATCAGCAAGCAAGGTATCTGGTGATCTGCAAGGTTGTGAAATTGACAATTAGCATAAGTTCAGTAGGTTGCACTTGGAGGCCAAGAAAAGTTCGAACTAACATTACAGATGAAAATACATGTGTTTCTATACTGCACTAGCAGATATTTTAGAGTTGCTGTCGTTTTGAGAGATTATAGAACAATCAGACCTTGATTGCAGTAGTCTTCTCCCACAAATGAAGTCCTATTCTTGGCCATTAGTGTTAAAAATATACTTTTTTACCCAAGTTTTCTGAACCGAAAAGTCGGACATCATCTTAAAAATGAAGCAAATCACTTGAACAATAACGCTTTCTTTGTTGTCAATCATGTGCACAGGAATTTTCAAAATTTAAACACACCCAAAGAAAAAAAAAAAAAAAAAAATCACCCATCAGTTGGTTACTTGGTTTTCATCTTTTGTTAATGGAGCAAATAACAAGTTCATAGGTCCATTTAGTAAAACCATGTTACATACATAATTTCGTGATATCAATTGATAAATTATCTCAGACCTGAGAATAAGCATTAAAGAAGCACATACAGCTAAAATTGTCATTCTAATTGTCCAAATTACATGTTTTCTTTTTTATGTTTGATTTAAGGTTCATATTACTCAGTGACTGACCCAAAAATTGATATGAGAGGTAGCACTTTAAGAAAAAACAATATTGAAACATAAAAATAATTGATATGATATAGTTTTTAATTTGTGAAATGTATCCCTTCAAAATTTTATGCTATATAAAAACAATTAATGTTTAATTGAAAATATCGTATCTATTAAATTTTCATTCACTAATATACTATTTGATTATTCATTTTACTAATCTCTTATTTGATTATATAATTAATTAAAACTTTTATATTTATATAAAGTAGAAAATTAATTACTAACCTAAGATATGCAACACAAAGTTATG
The DNA here is from genome assembly GCA_022984855.1 of Dimocarpus longan. Lineage (NCBI taxonomy): Eukaryota > Viridiplantae > Streptophyta > Magnoliopsida > Sapindales > Sapindaceae > Dimocarpus > Dimocarpus longan. Next base: position 7,156,418 of record CM041026.1, read on the forward strand.
TAAATCATATACCATATATTTTGTTAAGTAAGGAAATGATTATTTAGTTCTTGTTTGTATGGTGTAAAATAACTGAACTTATCTATTAACTGTGAAAAAAAATTGGATGAGGAACCATGAATAGTATAAATTCTAAACCCCCATAAATTTATTTGAAAAGAAAATTTCTTTTTTACCCTTGGTCTTTGATTGAAAAAGAAAGGATAGAAAAGTAATTAAATTTTCATTTAAAAAAAGTAATTTAATTTTATTATAATTATTAATTAACTTCTTTGCCCTTAAAACAAATGGGTAATCAAATGTAGAAAAGTAAATGTGATTAGAAAGATAAAACGGTAATTAAAACAGAAATTATGCCAATTGATGAGATGAGACAGTAATTAAAACAGAGTAGTTAAATCTGTATGGCTGGGTGTGTCAGTGTATGGTGATGGGATTGAGATTTTAAAAGGGTGGTTTAAGTCTTAACCCTTTTTCTCATTGTGTTTTTTTTTTTTTTTTACATCTTTGTTTCTTATTCAGCTAGAAGAAACTGGTTCTTATAAAGCTTCAAAGGTTAGTCATGCAAAAATTCTTATGTCATTTGTGTAAAAACATTTTTGTTAGTATAATTATTTATATTAAATTATGATTTTTTTTCTATATATTTAGATTGCATGCATACGTAGTTGTTGTTATTAAAAATTATAATCTCATTATCAGAAAAAATTATTAAACTTTAAACACGGACTCCTGAATAATAATAATAATAATACTAGAGTTGGATGGAGAGAAGATGTGACCTGTAAGATGGAGAGAAGATGTGACCTGTAAAATCGACAAACTCGATCTTACTAGAGGAAACCATGATGTGATGATAGAGACTTCGGTGAGGGTTAGAGAGATGAGAGCATAATTGAGTTGTAAATGGTTATCTATTAGCAAAATATGTGTAGTTTAGTGTAAATCAGAGTTTGTAGCTTGAGAGAGAGGCTCACATTTGAGGGAGAGAGGGAGAGAGTGAGTAAAAGAGAAACAGGTGAAGATTGAAAATGTTAAAAGAGGTACAGAGAGAGAGAGGTAGAGGTCTGATGATATTCATATTCGTACGAGAGAGGGAAATGAAGTGTTTGTGAAGCCGATTCACCTTGAACATAAGACTTGGAAGGGAGAGAGAGAGAGAGTGCATTTGCATGTGATTTGGTGGGACCATTAAATGTGAATTGGTAATAGCATTCTCATGTGTTAGAAAAAACAGAATAACTGCACAAAGTTCCCTTGAGTTAATGCATAATTGCACAATATGGGTTAAGAATGACATAATAACACAAACATCCCTTGAATGTGTTGACCACATTTTTACTAACATACTTTCCAACAGTATGGAGAAATGATGATAATGGTATTATTGGAGACAACATATGATCTGATTTAATGATTTTTTTTTTTAAGTTTAAAAATTAATATAATGTGATAGTTCATATTTCATAATGAAAAAAAAAAAAAATTAAAAAGAAAAGTCTAATAATAATAACAAAAACAAAAACAGCTTGATAATTGTTTTTTTTCCTAAAAAAATCATTAACAATTTAAATTTTCTACTCGTGTGCTGCAATAATTGAACTTTGGTTTCATATTGCCATTGGAAAGCAATGGTAAATTATCATGGCTATTATAAACAATTGATGGCTGATAATTTGGTATTTGTAACTAAGATTTAATTAGATAATTCTTCTTCTTCTTTTTTTTTTTTTTTAATTTTTCAGGTAAACGTAAAATTATATATTTTCAATTTTTCATATCTCAAAACTTCTTGAAATCAATTGTCAAAACAAATAATAACTTCTAGAAATCAAGTGGAAATTTGCATAAAAATAGAAGGTGGATGAGTTAGGAATGAATGACATCAAAGATTTGGGAGGACAAATCAAGTGGACTTTAGAGAATAGCTTAAGCTAAACAAAATGAATGAGTTAAAAAATGAAGATAATTGAGATATTATGTTGTCGCAGTTTAGCGTTGTGTCATCGCAATAATATTTAGTGTGGTTTTAATCAGATGGAGCAATCAATCTCCAAAAATCTTTAAGCACTTCGGGTTTAAAATTAATTTGTTTTTAAATTAAGTTAGGAACATTTAATGTAATATTAATAATTAATATTGTTTTAAATTTAAAATTTATAAACTTATAATCACCCTCCTACTAGACATGACCACGGTTCGGTTCGAACCGTGCGGTTCGAACCGAACCGTCACTGTAGAACCGGAATCAGAACATAAGGTTCTGGTTATGGTTTGAAACCGAACCGGAACCGTCACTGTAGCGGTTCCGGTTCCGATTCTAATTTTAAAGGAACCGGAACCGTCGGTTCCAGAACTGGTGGAATCGAAACCGCCTTGAATCGACGGTTCCGGTTCGGTTCCGGTTCTTAAATAAATTTAAAAAAAAAAAACGAAAAAAAAAACAAGAGTCAAAACCGTTGGGGGCCTTGGGGCCAACGTTTGGGGCCGATGGGCGTCTGTAAATGGAAACCAGATCTGGTTTCCATCTAGAAACCCGATCTGGGTTTCCAGATGGCGTCTGGGAAACCCAGATCGGATTTCCAGACGGCAGTTTAGGCGCCAAACTGAATCTGAAAACCCAGATATCGATCTGGATTTCCAGAACCCAAATACCCAGACGATCTGGATTTTCATCTGAAAACCCAGACGATCTGGGTTTCCATCTGGAAACCCAGACGCCGTCTGGATACCCAGAAAATCTGGGTTTCCATCTGGAAACCCAGACCCCGTCTGGGTTTCCAGTTGGAAACCCAGATAGATGGAAAACCCAGACGCGCGTCTGGGTTTCCCCTAGAAGCCGATTTGGGTTCTGGGAACCCAGATCGACGTTTGGGTACCCAGACGCCGATCTAGGTTCGGTTGGTAAAGAAAATAAAAAATACAAAGAGAAGAAGAAGAAGAAGAAGAAGAGAGAAAGAGAAGAAAACAGAGAAATAGAAAAGAAGAAGAAGAGGTAGAATCGGAGAAGAAAAAGACGAGTCAGAGAGAGAGAGACAGAGAGAGAAGAGTGAGTCAGTGAGGGGAGGGTAAATGGGTAATGGATTTTATTTGGTTGGTGTATAAATTTATTTTTTAATTTTAAAATATAATTTAATATTAATTTTAAATTTTAAATTTCAAATTGTTATTTAAAAAAAAGGTTTCAGAACCGGAACCAAAACCGTTATAGAACCAGAACCAGAACCGAAACCTAAACCGTTACAGAACCGACGGTTCCAAAACCGAACCGAAACCGTATTATTTCGGTTAAGGTTCCGGTTCTAGCTTTTTTAGAACCGGAACCGGAATCGAATCGAACCGAACCGTGGTCATGTCTACCTCCTGCACTCATGTCGCTTCAGCCATTTATTGCCTAACGTATGCTTTGTCACTTGGAAGATGGAGAAAGGAGAAAGAGAACCGAAAAAGAGGAGACGAAAATACAATAAATAAAGGAAGAACAAATAAGAGATAAGAGAGATAGAAGTCACTTAAGAAGAGCGAGAAAGAGATGGGCGAAGGAAGGAGAGAGAGAAATAAATAATGAATTTATTTGTTATTAATGTTTGTTAAATTATTATTTTAGTTATCATTTTTCTCTTTACCTTTAAATATGTCGTAAATTTATTTATTTTTTAAATTTAAAATTATCTAAAAATTGATATTTATATTTTTTATTATTTATTGTTATATAATTTTAATTAATTTAATATAAACATTTTAAAATAAATAATTTAATACATTTTAAAATATTTTTATGTACATATTAATAATTTTTTATTCATAATTAAAATATGATTAAAAATTAAAGTAATATTAATCATATTTATATATTTCAATATATTAATATATTTAAAAAAATAATAAAAAAATAAATATTTAAATTGTAAATTAAAATATGTTAATTTAATTTTAAGATAATTTAGGATGAGATGTATTTAGTTTTTATTTTTCAAATGTATCTTTTGTAAGTATAAAAAAAAAAAAAAAAATTAAGTAATATAAAATTATGATAAATTTGAAATTACATTATTTTAGAGATGATAGATTTATAATTAAAAATTTTAAATGTCATTAAGTGATTTATAATAAAGTGAAAAATTAAAAATCATTACTTAATTTTTTCAGTTATTTTTTGATGGTTTTAAATAGTTTAACCACTTAAAAGAAACGAAAATAAATTAATAGGTATAATTCAACACTATTAAATTTTAAATAAAAAAAAACAAACAATCTCTTAGTTTTATCACCTGTTTATCGTCTAAGGATAAAGTGTTTAATTATTATTAGACTATTATAATAAAATTTAATTGTAACCAAGTTTTAGTTATTATTATTATTATCAAAAGTATGTCTCTTTACATCAAATGTTTAATTAATATCATACTGTTACTACTTAAATAACAGAGGGATTAACAATAATTTTTTACTTAAATTTTATCATAAGGTTTAATTACAATTACAATACATTTAGTTTAATCATGAGACAAAAATAAAGATTTCATACATTTTTATCCTATAAATTAATAAAATTTAATACTCATAAGAATTATATCAAATATTTCACTTATATATATGATATTATATATATAATAATAATAACTTAAGTAAAAAGATATTGTTAATTCCGTAGTTAAATCTAAACAAATTCATATAAATTATAAATATTAATATTTAATTGTTTTAATTAAAACTTATTTGTTAAAAATATGAATATAAATTTAAGCACTACCAAAACTAGTAATATAACATATTCCTTGAGTTCTGATGCAACAAGTTTGAATGATAAATTCACAATATTGATACTATAAATTAAAATTTCAGGATTAAGGCCATGGTTAAGCTAAAAATATTATAAACATAAAAAAAAATCAAAAAATAATGGTAATTAATAAAAAATACTAATTATTATTATTATTATCATTGTTCTTAATTTAGAGATGGGATATTGAAACTTAAAAGCTCAGCTTTGCTAAAAGGTGTAGTATACTTACAATCATAATTAAAAATAAATATTACAAAAAAATTAATAAGTAGAAGAGACCCAAAAAAAAAGAACACATGATAAAAATTAAGAAATATTGAAGAAAAATAGATAACATCAAATTATTTATGAAATTAAATATATAATATTTGAAAACTTGAATGTTTTCAACAAATTTGGACGAGGCACGTGCCCCACGTAGGTTATGCTATGTGTTGATTGATAATCATAAAATAACAGTATATATATGTTATATTTAAAGTATGAAAAACAATGAGAAAAATTGAAAAGCGTACCCGTCCTTCTGCAAAGTTTGATCAGGATTCCGTATTATTCTACTGGGTCGGAATTCAATAACAAAATATGGAAAGAAAACTCAATTCACAATGTGAAGTACCTTATCCTATTTTCTCACTAGTCTTTGTTTTGTTCACTGCTTTTGGTTTCTTCTGCGTGCTTGTATATCACACACACACACTCTGATGCCCATCGATTTATTTATATCAGTATATAACTGTCATGTGCAGTTATAAAACCACCAAAGAAAAAACTTTTATAAAATTGTCAATGGCAGTTAAATAATCTGATCTAACCATATGTTGGATCCGGGTTTTAGTCTTTGGGTCATCTTGGATGAACCCGACCCAAGTCTATATAACCCAACATCTCCCACTCACACAAGATGGGCCAAACAAAACTAATAGAGAAAACACTGGTGACTCCTTTATAATAAGAAGTACGGGCATTCATACAGGTAAATATATTGTATGACCTATGAACAACGAAATTTGTAATAGGACTTACTTTTTAAATCTCAGTTGTATTTCTATACAAGAGATTATCAACTGTTCATTATTATGTCCTAGATTTAATGAAATTTTATTTGTTCAAGCATATTGATCCCTTTAACATAACATGTTTGATCCTTTAATATTTCATATAATTACAATTGTGATTCCAAATCACAATTTGTCGACATGTAAATATATGAAAAGTAAAATTCATTAAATCTTCCTATCTCATTTTTATCTCTTGGTCAATAAAAATGGCTGACATAATAGAAATGTCTCATAGGTTGCATTATCATAATTAGGGGTGGACAAAAAAACGGGGACCAACCCGGCCCGAACCGAACCGAACCGACCTGACCCCACCCGAAATTATCGGATTGTATTAGTTATTCGGATCGGGTCTGTTTAAAAAGATAAAAATCGATTTAAATAGATCTCGGTTCGGTTTCCTAATCGGATAGGTCGAACCGACCCGAAAATCGACCATATATATAAAAGCCAATCCTTACCCTAGCCACCGACTTCATCATTCATCAGTCTTCCTCATCTTTTTTTTCTCTTCTCTCCTTCCTTTTCTCTCCCAGGCCCTAGCCATTTCTTCTCCCTCTCTCTCTCCTCACCACCTTCTTCCATCTCCTCCATTTCTTGCTATCGCTGTAGACGGTCGTGTTTCTTCTACTGGCGAATCTGTGGATTAAGTTTTGTTTTTGTGTTGTCGCTGTTTTGAATCTGTGGATTAAGTTTTGTTTTTGTGGTTGTGCTCCGATCGGAGGAGATCGACGTCGATCTCTTCTACAAGAAGGAGATTGGGGTCGATTTCTTCTACTAGCGATGATGTAGAGAAAAAAGAAGAAGAAGTAGAGGGATGCTGCTGGTTGGTGATGACTGATGATGGATGGTGAATCGGTTATGATGCTAATGGTTATGGGTTGGTCATTTAGAGAGAGAAAAAGATGGAGGTTGGGGATGAAAAAGAGACAAAGAGAAGAGAGAATTGATGGGTGGTGGGGGTGAGTTGATTGGTGAGTTGGTGGGGAGTAGTGGCGGGTGTGGACAGGTGAGTTAGTGGGGTTAGTTAGTAACGGGCTTGGGTTTTCGTTTGAGTTTGCCTTGGGCCTCTGTTTCTTGAAGGCCCATTAACAGGCCCAAAACCGACATAAACCGACCCGAAGCAAACCGATCCGAACAAGTCGGATCGTGCCGGGTTGCATCATCAATTTGGGTCGGTTCGGTCTTCAAGCCTGAAAACCGATCTATGTCGGTTTTGGGTCGGTTTTAGGGAAAACCGACCCGAACCGACCCGTGCCCACCCCTAATCATAATCATAGAAAACACACTAATGATACAAGCATCACTTCGTTACTTTGAGATAAAGTCAATAGTCACTGAGGATATAGGTAGAAGTTTTATAAACTTCAATGGAACTTACACAATGAGGAATTAGGGATAAATTCATTCATTTTCCATATCAATCATAATAAACACACGCGGTATGAAACGCATGTTACAATGAATCTTGCCCTTCAATAGGGACGCGTATGTCAATTATATCTAGATTATTCACTGTACAGATTTCAGTTCAGACGTTCTTCTAACGTCTAACCTGAGTTTCAAAAAACCGCTTTCTAAGTGCCTCTTATTAAGAAACTCATATCTGGCTTAATCAGGTTTTCATGATAGTGGGGATAATTACAAGTGGTTCTATTATTAATATTTAGTGTAGAACCTCATCTTAACTATTGCCAAGGCGACATTTCATATATTCTAAGTCCTTGAGAGAATAATCACCAATTTATTCTCTAAAAAAATATGTGTCTCATCTTGGCTTGCCATCTTAGCAACTAAGGCGACTGCACGTGTAAGAATACCAATCTCCAATCTGATGACATACTTTATAATTTGAGTGAAATGGATATGTGCTAGTATTATGTAATAAATTTAATGTATTTATTCATAAATGGATATAGCTCAAAGTGACAATTACAATATTATAATCTACGCAGACCTTTTCCTTCTTTTGCTCAATGCATTCACGAGCAAAATAGCCCAACTGGCTGCAGTTAAAACATGTCATTTTTGCTTTCTCTTTCTTTGTCCCAGCGCGCTTGCCTTTCTTGCGCTTTTCGGTCTCATCCTTCTTAAATTTGGAATTACCATTCCATTTCTTGAAATTCTTCTTCCATCCCTTGCGTTTAAAGTCTTAGCCTTTGCGCTTGCTAGATTCAGCCATGTAAAGCTGACCTGAAGCCTTAGCTGCTTCTAAGCGCTCGTCTTTCAATTCAACATAACATGCAATGTCATCAAATGACTTGATGTTATCATTATGAGTCGTGTTGATCTTCATGTTCTCCCAGCTGGAGGGAAGAGACCGGATCACAGTCTATACTTGCTGCTCATCATTAAGATTATGCCCAACAAACTTGAGTTCACGTATCATGTTTGACATTTCCCTAATGTGCTGTTTCATTGTATGATTCTGGCACTTCCTATAGGTGTCCAACTTAATGGTGAGCCTCTTCAGCTTAGTGGTTGAAGTACCACCATACTTGTCTTTTAAGGCCATCCACATGTCCTGGGCAGTCTCATAATCTTCATACATGCACATGAGATCATCATCCATGCTGCTCAGGATCGTAATCCAAGCAATGCTATTCTTCTATTTCCAAGTATGATAGATCTTCATGTCTCTTCTACTTTGAGCAGATGTACTTGACTGGGGCAACACCATAGTGTTTGTCAGGGTCTCAAGAGCATCCCGTTCTTCGAGAATATACTGAATTTTTCGGTGCTAGATGTCATAATTGTCACCATTCAATTTTTCTCCCTTGTTTAGTTCAGCAATAATATTCTTTGATGTTGAAGCCATTTTCCTGAAATGATATTCATTTCTATTTAGAGACTTACTATCTATATCCTTCTATAACTATACTAGTACATTTACTATCATTTCACTATAATATTGTAGCAACTATACACCCATAAATATGAAGAAGGAATCCTTGGATAGGAATCGAAAAAATAGTCAAACCACCAATCATTATCAATTTCCAATTATTCACTAAACCATACTTGTAAGTGTATTTGTGCCAAACAGTCCTAATCTCATTTCTTAATTGAATTAGAACACCCACATATATATCATTATTCATAATACAATAGAATTAAAATAACATTTTATAAATGATAAATTAAAGGAAAGTTACACTATCCATGTTCAATGCATAAAAATATCCAACATAACAACCTACACTATTTACAAAACAACAACAATAAAATAAATGCAACATCAATCAGGCAGATAAGGGATACAAGACACAGTCTCCTCATAATACTCTCTCATGTGCTAGTCGAAATCAATCGTCATCTCTGGATCATCCTCATATGATGAGATGTCTATTATTTCAACTATCTCATCATCAGAAGTATCAATGATATCGACGTCCTCATCATCTGATATCTCTATAACCTCGATATTATCCTCGTCATCCGAAATGACTATAACATCAGCCGCATAATCAGAAGACACATAATCTGATGGCTCAATATCCTCTTCTTCATCAGATATGACTATCATATCAGTTGGATAATTAGAAGACACATAATCTGGAGGCTTGATGCTCTCCTCGTCATCAGAAATTACTACGATATTGTCTGGATTATCTGGAATATCGATGATATTAGGACTCTCAATAATCTTAATGACTTCCTCGACTTCCTCATCAAAATCAGTAAAGTAATGGATAACTCGAAATGTCATCTACAAAAATTTATTATATTAAACATATTAAATAATTTAGTATAATAAATACTAAATAAAATAATTAAATCTTATAAAATTAATAAGTTAATAAAAGAAATAATTTTTTTTTTATAAATTTTTTTTGGTCGTCGAAAACCGCCGTCTGTGGCGGCGCGTGGGGCCTGTCGGAGTCACGCGCCAACAGCCATTGCTCGCTACTCGCACGTGCTCTGCAGACGCTCCCCACGTGGCAGGCTCTGGCGCTTCCACCTTGGTGACACGTGGCCTAATAACATGCTGCCATGTCTTGAACACGTGTCCTAATCAGATTCAGCCATATGGCTACCCACGTGGCGCCTTCTGACACGTGACTCTCTCTGGTTGGGTTACTAGCGCCGACGCGGCTCCACCAGAAAGTGACACGTGTTAGGTAGACGTGGCCTCTCTCCAGATCGCCACGTGTCCCGTAATTGTTCATCTTCAACCTCTGATACTCCAGTTTTATCAGATGTTCAGATTTCAGGGGCATTTTTCAAATTCTTTTTTCTCACTTGTTTTTTATCCAAATTGATCATATAATATACCGTTGGAAAACACTTTTCGAGCCCTATCTAATGGTATAATTATTACACAAAAATAAAAACATTTACTAATATTTAAAGTCAGGAACAGTTTCGGGTTTGTTTAACTATTCTCCAAAAATAACTCTCTAAATGCCTTAAATTTGACATATAAGCAAGTTTCATGTTATTTAATCATCATTCCGCCAGCAAACAACAAACCATATGCTTTGATACCAATGTTGATCGATAATCATAAAATAACAATATATATATGTTACATTTAAAGCATGAAAAACAATGGGAAAAATTGAAAGGCGTATCCGTCCTTTTGCAAAGTTTGATTAGGATTCCGTGTTGTTCAACTGGATCAGAATTCAATTACAAAATATGGAAAGAAAACTCAATTCACAATGTGAAGTACCTTGCCCTGTTTTCTCACTGGTCTTTGTTTTGTTCACTGCTTTTGGTTTCTTCTGCGTGCTTATATATCTCACACACACACACTCTGATGCCCATCAATTTATTTATATCAGTATATAACTGCTATGTGCATTTATAAAACCACCAAAGAAAAAACTTTTATAAACTGCCAATGGCAGTTAAATAATCTGATCCAACCATATATTGGATCCGAGTTTGGATTTTTGGATCATCTTGGATGAACCCGACCCAAGCCCATATAACCAACACTAGGTTTACCATTGATGCTGCTTGTTCTATATAGTTGCATGAATGGTTCGTAATCATCAAATTTTAATATAAGGTCCATGAAAATTAAAAGTTAAAAACAAAAAGAAAAAAAAAATAGAAGAAGAATATATCACTCTTTGTATAGCGGTTGAACCCTTAATTCAAAAATAAGTATAGTAAACTATCATAAATCTCATCTACATATTTTACCTCAAAATAATAATAATAATAATAGCGTTAACTTCGAAAAATGGTTCCCTTAGTCAACGAGGTTGTTTTCGAACCCAAGCTGCAGTTTTGGATGGTCAATGGAATGCATGCAAAACAAAAGGAATGAGAAAGAGAGATCAGAGGCGAGGAGAAGAGACACGAAGGATATTTAGAGTGGTTCGGTCCAAAAAGATGCCTACATCCACTATTCACTCTCTCACTATTTTGACAGAGTAACGACACTCAGAATTGGGGATCCCTTTTACAATGAAATTCGTCCCCTATTTATAAAGAAAGGGGACATGCTACAGCAAAACAGAATAAGACAAAAGTAAACAGTTAACTACAGTTACAATGATGGACAACATTTAATGAGCCGGGATCTCAATTAATGCGGCTGACAGTGCAATAAATGCAGCCGAAAATACATTAAACTGCGGTCGAATCCGTTGCTTCTAAGGTCTGCCCAAGAGAGATTTCTGGTGACTGGTTTGGATATGTCATGATGGGCTATCGAGATCTTGATCACAGCTTCTAGTTGATATAGCGTGCATGACACGTTTTGGAACTGTACTCTGCATGACACTTTTGACTTCTGTTGATTTGAGACTCTTAGGAGCAAGGCGGGATGGATCTTCCAGCAAACGAAATATCAAGTCAATTAGGAGAATAAATAAATCTCTGATAAATCTGGCTATCTGGAGAGTCGAGGAGGCGGATTACGAGTCAACACGTCTGCAGCTGGTCATGACAGTGAGGCGGGCAATATCGATAGTGAAGGAGCCGGTATACGGCCACGCTCGGAGATTAGCGATTAATTTTGCTGGATCATCTTGGGCGAGGAGGACTTGTTGGACATTTCTGATGGATGGTTCCTCTTGGCGGATATCTCGCACGAACAAAATCGGTGAACAGCCAGGCGATCAATCATGACGGATAATCTGGCAAGCAGGCTTAGCGGACACGGCCAGCGGCCAGTGGTCAGTCTGAGCGATGAGAGCCAACGGTCAGCGATCAGGTCCAGCGGTCAAACTGAACGAACAGAACTCACGGAAAGATTGACCGTCAGAATGGCGGATGGAGATAACGGTTAGAGCCAGCGCTCAAAATTGGCGCCTGTGTTCAGAATCAACGATCAGGCTGAGCGTAGGCGATCAGCGGTCGTAACGAGCGATCATAAATGGGCCCTTCCGTCATGAAGGCGGATTGGGAGAGATGGTGGATTATTGGGTCTTTGAGTCACTGGGCCTGCACTGTAGATCTTTTTGGACCCGATTATTCTGATCGCTAAATTATTCATAACAAATAGTAATACTAGATTTTTCAAAAATTCATCCAATTTTTTTTTTTAAATGATGCGATATGATGATTTATAACAATTACATTAGTTTTAGTAAAATGTATTGATGATATAATGCTTATAAATAAGTTTGACACATTATTTAATTAATGAATTTGGATAAATTTTTAACTAAGTTTGCCACATTAAGAATAAGTATCCCAGCAGGTATCAAAATCAAAAGTTTTGGGTTTACATCTCTCTCTCACTCCTTATATTTGAATTTTTTATTTATTACACATATTATATAATATGAGGTGTCTAACATGTGTTAAGAGTTTGCTATCAGTTTAGAGTTAGAGTCAGCATTTTGGCTTGACGGGCTAAAAGAAAAATAAATTTTTAAGTTGATACAAAATAATTACTAATATTAAAAAATGAAGTCATTAAAAACTAATTGGACTCTTCCCTCTAAGCGCCAACCTTTAAAAACACAAATACAATGCTAAAAGGAAAAAAAAAAATTCCATATAGAGTGGAACGACGCCGTCTGATGGATGAAACAAAAAAACACCTAAATGCTGTCGTTTTTACTATCTTCAATCTTTATCCTCGACCCACAGCGACCGAACTAAGCCCCAAGAAACCCTATCCACTGATTTGGCGCCAAAATACCTAAAAAAAAATGAGCTCCTGCAAAACCCTAATCCGTACATCTCTCTCTTCTCTGGAGTGGAAATTCCATTCCTTTCCTCAAAAAACCTTCTCCTGTCTCGCTGTCCGCCCCTCATTACAAGGTCAAACCATTAACATTAAACACACACATCACCGAATCTGCTTTTACAATCTAAATTCTCTCTAACAAGATCATCCTATGTGAAATTTGACAGGAACCAGTTGCCCCTTCAGCGTCCGTACAAAGCAATACGGCACCGTACAAGCAGCGATTTCGGTGGAAAGCAGTAACAGCTTTGTTGAGGAGGAAGAGTCGTCGAAAGACAACGTGGAGAAGCTACTGACGAATCGTGATGACGTGATGCAGTTCATGAAAATGGAGCGGAGGTGCACGCTGGTGACTGGTGGGGGCGAGAGCAGGGGATCATCATCCAAGAAGGAACGTTGGTTTCCCTATCTGGATAGGTATAAATGTGGAGATGGTATGTATTTGAGTAGCGGTGAGGTTGTGGAGGCGATGGGGCCGTACTTGATGGAGGAGAGGAAGGAGAGGTTTCTGAGTGTGGCCAAGAACCGGAGCTATTCGGTTTGTTTGGTGGTCGAAGGGCTTAGTGATTTTGGGAATGTTTCTGCTGCGTTTAGGTCTGCAGATGCGCTTGGGGTGCAATCCGTTCATGTTGTGTCTTGTGACAGCTCGAAAAGGTGCAAGGAAGTTTGAGGTGAAAAGGGTTTCTCCGTCTATGGATTGTAATTGATTTTGCCTTTGCAAATTAATTTGGTTATGTGGTTTTATTATATGTTTGTGTTCGTTCTGATTTTACTCGTGGATTTTGGCAAAGCTTTTGTTATCTACATTTTGTTTGGTGATGAGGATGAAATTATAATTTATATAAACCGAGGTTGCATGTGAGGAAGTTGAAATTTAGAGGAAAGTGATTGTTGGGTTCTGTTAGTTTGCATATATTGTTTAGTTTGATTTAGAAGAGGCTTGTTTTTGGATAATAAATTGTTTCTTTTGGGCTAATTTTGGTTATGTTTTTCTTATGACTGATTGTTTGCGCCAATTTATAAAGAGTTTGGTTTGATTGCTGTATCAATTGTTTGCTGTGGGTTGGATTTGATTTTTATTTTCAGTACATAGTATTTGTTTGTACCACGAGTGCTTATTATGCCATATAAGATCAATAGCATGTTAGAGTTGACAGTCGATGCATATGAAACAATTTTAGGCTACGTTAGGTATCTTATGTAACTACATCGTTAATTGCTGGTTGTAATGTTATATGCAGATTTGAGCTAGGAAATATAACTTTTGGGATGAGATTATGATGATATCACCTTGGAGACATTGGTTTTATGGTTCATGGACTGGTGCTAAATTTAACATTTTTCACTATGAAATGTGATTATGGCTGCCATTGTTGCATCATGGGCTTGTTCATGGTTTCAGAAAAGACATAACTATAATTTATCTTTGGGGGTGTAGTGGGGGCCCACCTTTGCCTGCTTGAGTTGAAACTATAAGTGGCTGATTTTTCAACAATGATCACATTCTTTCTGCAGATACAGAGAAAATCGCCATGTGAGCATGGGTGCAGAGAAATGGCTGGACATTGAACTTTGGGACTCTCCCCAAGAATGCTTTGATGTTTTGCGATCACGTGGGTATCGAATTGCCACGACGCATGTGGGAATGGATGCGGTATTGATTTGCGCTTTTTTTTTTTTTTTTTTTTCTTCTGTGTAGGAAATGAGTGTAGTTTGCTTTGTTAAGTCGCTTTTGGTAATTTCGCTTTAAATCTGGAAGTGAGTTTGATTACCTTTTGTTGAACTTTAGGTATCCATTTATGACATGGATTGGTCATATCCAACTGCAATAGTAGTAGGAAATGAAAACAGGTAACTGCATTTTTATAATTTTTTTCATTCACACCAAATTTAAAGCTTGTTATCACAGGTTTTTTCAATATATTATAGATGATACTCTTCACACTGTCATCAACACTCGAATATATGGTTGTCTATTCATGTCAAAATTTAACACCTTATAGAGCAATTTCGGATATCTAAATAAATTATTAAAGGCATTGTTATGTTGTTATTGTATGTCCATATTACCGCTAAAAGCCTAATTTCTTTGTTTTCACTTAATTTATTGCTCATCGAAAATAGTTTGGCTTATTGCTCATCGAAAATTAAGTACTTGTGAAGTTCTCCAAAAAAGATATCCTAGTTCTTGTCTCTCTCCCTATTTGAGTGTCATGTGTAGGAGTAATGGGGAAAACTTGGATCATCTTTTTCTTCATTGTCAAGTGACGGATAAATTATGGAGTAAGTTGTTCTCTTTGATGGGTTTGAGATGGGCTACTCCTAAGTTTTTATGATCTTTCTTTACGAAAGAATTTCAAGCTCTTGGAGGGGGAAAGAAGGCTAGTATTCTTTGGCGGTGTAGAGTTTTCGCCACTCTATGAGTTATTTGGGAAGAAAGAAACAAAAGAATCTTTAATGAAGTTGAAGAGGAGGAGAATATTTTATGGGATAAAGCCTATTATTTGGCTTCTCTTTGGGCATCTTCTTGAGTAGATTTTAAAGACATTTCCTTATTTTTCATTATGTTAGATTGGAAGGCTGTTGCTTGTTGATTGATTGTTGTTTGTTCTTTCTAATTTTGTTTTAATTTAGGTTCTATTGTTTGTTGGTGGACTTCTGGTTCACTTTGTTTCTTTTGTATCTTCTTTCTTCTCTTTAACAAAGTTTCGTTTCCTATCAAAGAAAATTTCGATAATATTTTTGAATGAAAGATGATTTAATATGGATTGTAAATAATTCAATCTGTTTGGTCTCATGGGAGCCTCCATAATGCATGATTTTTTGGAACTGCCATACTAGTTGAGGTTGATGAGCCCCTACTTGCAGGGGGATAAGCGATGAGGCCCTGCAGCTATCAGATTTACACTGCAGTATTCCAATGAAAGGCATGGTGGACTCATTTAATGTATCAGTTGCTGCAGGCATCCTCATGCACCATGCTGTTTGCGACAGAGTTTCTCACTTGGTAATGAATATTGCATTCCATTCTTTGGCTCATAAGAGTTAGTTTGCATTTGATGCCTTTATTTTATAATTATGATACAAACTAATGTTTGGCTCATAAGAGTTAGTTTGCATTTGATGCCTTTATTTTATAATTATGATACAAACTAATGTTTAAAGGAGGGGAAAAAGAAAAAAGCAACAAACAAATCTAGTATCTCTAGGTGAGTCCTGATCTGAACTTATTTTGTCATAGAATTTTTAAGCCTGGCTGAAGCTAAAAGAAAATTGTTGCAGATATCAGAAAACCAATTTTAATTTTCGTCCAATCATTCTTCTGTTGATCTCTTACTGGATCTTCTCATTTTTTATTTTTCTTTATTTTATAAAAGGTGAAAATTATGCTATTTTCTTTGCAGGGCAGTCATGGTGATCTGACATCGGAAGAAAAACAAATCTTACTTGCAGAATTTTCTCTGCGTCATAGCAAGAGTGCCATAAGTATTGCCCATGAGTATGCAAAGCGAAAGGGAGCTATGCTCATGCCAAAGCTGTGATAGGATGATAATACAACCACCAAAAACATATGTTGTATATTGAGAAGTTGACTCTAGTTGTCTATGAAGAAGTTGAACAATCATGAGCCAACCCAGAACCGGAAGTAATTTTATCAAGAAAGTCAAGACTTGTCTTGTTAAGATAGGGAAGCCCAGATGTGATTATACTTATGTTCGGTGACATACTAGCTCCGTGGCGAGAAGGATTCATTTTTTGGCTTGGATTGTTCATTTTGATTGTGTAATTTTTCAAAAGGATGAACATTGTATTGTTCCATTATGTTCAATGCTATTATTAAACTTGTATCTTTGATGTTAAGGCCATAAAAGGAGTGGAGAAAGGAAAAGGAAAAAAGATTGCTTATATGATCTGAGACTATATGTACTTTGGTGATTGCATAATCATTAATAGGCAATAAGTAGGACTGGTTGTTGTCCAGAATTGCCTAAATGCACTTGTGCAACGCCAATAGAATGTTTACTCGGTCTTATCTGCAATTGCCAGCAAACCATACATAACATAATCGACTGTTTATGATGGTTTACTCCACTAAAAAGTGTATTATACTGATTGAGCTATTATTTAGATCATACTCCTACTTATGTGACCGTAGAAATGCCTCATTGCGGAGTCGAGCTCATAACTATGGTTCTTCTCTGATTTTGCTGCATTCTTTCCTGTCAACCCACAGTCATATGTGCTTTGTAACAGGCCCAACATGCCGCCTCTTCATATTATCTTCCGATTCTTTACTCTTAGTATGTTTCTCCCTCCAAAACCCTTCTTTTGAACATCAATACTCCCTCGGTATAATTTGATTGTCTTTCTTCGAACAGTAATAAGAAACCACATACTATACACATTCTAACTTGCATGTTCTTTGGATACTAAACTACGTGCCTAATTCAGGCTCTAAAACCCTACCAACCAAGTGCCCAGAGAACTCAACATTCACATAATCCCTAGCCGATTTTGCATTATCATGCCCAATGCCTCAACATCCCGAGCCACACAACATTCATAGCTTTCATCTTCTAAGACCATATACGAGTCAACCAGTTCTTTAGCCTCACCACAAAGCTACACTTACATACTATATCATCAATCCTGTCACATACTACTTGATAAATGTAACTCACCACAAGTTATTTAGCATCTATGTCAACGACTATTACTTAAATGATGTATAAAACCCTCTTTCAACTAGTTAAAAATAGATAGAAAAAGTGAATCAAGCAATACTATAAATTTGTTGGATGTGAATTGACAAATCATATACCCTTCACATAGAAATTGAAAAAAGGAAACAAGAGTGATTCAAAATGAAATTATTATTGATTAGAGAATCTCACTTCAATAGTGGAAACAAATATTTGTCATTACAATAATGACAATCATGGAGCTATACATCTAATACTAATTAATCTACCAAAAGTATATAAACAAATTAATCAGAGTGCGAGAACTCTGAATTAGAAACAAAGAAGATGAAAAAAGGCAACACCTGGCAAAGTTCAAAATTTGAGAAATTGGTGACATCAAAGTAAGCGATTTTGTCAGGCGATGGTATATTCTTCGTCATAGCCTCGCAGTGCAATCACCCCATCGAGTCTTGACGATACCACTATTGACTGAGGCACATCTTCTTCATCAACCAAATACCTATCTGCATTAGATAATGGTAATGGTGAAAGCTTCATCATATATGCCAAGAAACTGTCATCAGCATCAACCGAATTCTTATCTGATTCAGCTTGTGTTGTTGTCATTGGGGGTTGAAGCATGTTGTCTTGGGCATCAAGCAAGTTGTCTGACTCTGTCGCATTATACTTGGCTTCAGTGGCTGATGATAGCACAGGTACTTTAGGATCAGACATCAAATTTGAATCCTCAAGTTCCACTTCAGATGATTGAATGATCGAGCCAGTGTGTGATAACGATTTAACCGAAATTGGAATCATAATCTTTCAAAGTTTTGATTGCTTAAAAGTAGCATCTTTCAACTTTCGCTTCTTGTCCAAAACTCTCAGGTTTTTCTTGAGCTGTCGAAGAAAGACGTGGTCATGTGCTGAATAGATAGCAAACTCATACATAATCCAAGCGCCATCATGTGGGAAATATTGATTCTCGTAATGAAACAGCTTCTTGAAAGCAACAACACCGCAGGCTTTGATTTTGTCGCCAGAATCTTCTCCAGCCTATGTACCGGAACCGACTCTTCTGCAGATTCTTGAACCATTCTTCGTGAGTGGAGCGAAGAAGTAAAGGGGCTGCTCGTCTTCCAAATCATCTCCTCCATGCAACAGCCATATCTACCAAGGCTCTAAAGAACCGTAGAGATCAAAATTCATAACCAAAGATTTTTCAAGATCATCGAAAGGAGGAGTTTGTGTGAAAAGCGAGGTAGTAATCAACTAGTTCCTTATTGGTGGATCAGAATTTTTGCCCAACCGGAAGCGGAAACGCCATTATTGCTGAGAGAGAGGTTTGCTCAACAAGAACAGAAAAACTACTTGTAAAGGGAGATTTGAGAGAAAGTGTGAGAGGTGTGCTCTTGGTGAAAAGAAAACAACGTATAAAGGGGGTGGATGTAAGATTTGGAGTCGAAAACAGTTTCTGTAATTGTTTCCTTGCATATGGATACTACAAACACTCTTAACGTATTGGCACCAAAATAATGGCCGACCCATCAATTAACATTAAGGAGGGCATTTTAATAAATTAATAATAATATTAAAAATAACTAAAATTATAGTAGTCAAATATAAGGATGGACATTTTTGGGTTCGGATTGAGTTGAAAATTTTTCAATCCAACCTAACCTAATCAAATCCGTTAACCCAACCCAGTCCAACCCAATCTAATAATAATCGAGTTGGGCTAGGTTAAATTGATTGAATTGGATTTAATCAATTATAAAGACATAAAATATTTAGTTTATAGCTCTTATGGTATTAACAATTTAATTATAAATAAAACGAGTATAAATAAATATTCAATAATTGAAAATAAAATATTTAATCCAACATAAAAGTTGTCATTAATCTTCATCTCTAGCAAATTTTCTTCTAAAGAGAGAAAAAAAATTTGGATTTAGAATTAAAGATAGACGTTTATTGAGTTGGGTCGAAAATTTTTCAATCCAACGAAACTGGATAAAAAGTAATCAACTTAGATTGAGTTTGTCGAGTTGGGTTGGAGAGGCTCGCTTCTAGACAAATATGAAATTTTCTTTTTGTTCGATTTCTAAGGAATATCCATTAGCTCACGAATAACTAAAAATAAAAATAAATAATACACTTAATTATACCTATATAATCTTATAATTTAAAAAACCCTTTACAAAGCATAAGAAAAAAATGATTTTTTTATTTGTGATCATAATATAATGTTTGACAATCAAATTTTGTAAACTTTATATTTAAATTAGAAATTAAGTTTTTACTATAAATAAAACTTTATCGAATATAACATAAAAGAGTTTTTTATACCACTTTATTGATTACAAATAGATATAAATTATTAGAATTAATTTAAAAATAAGAAATAAAAATTAAATCACGATTATACTTTAAGAAATTAGATATAACAAATTAAATTATGATATAATTGGGTCCGCCTATGTACCAGAATAACGACTACTTGTGTTTTGTAGCCCCCAACCATGCTTTTAACCTAATAGGCACTCTACCTTCTCAGTTTCTTTTTTCCTTTAATTCTGTTTTGAAGTGATTTGTACATATACATGATAATACCAAATTATTAATAATATACACCCATCTTCAAAATTATTGCCGTCAGAACTATATGCCACTACTGAGTTTAGATATGATTTTAACGAAAGTTCTCTTTCTCTGATTTAGTTATAAACATATAATTTCTACACGAATTGTTTGAGAATACTTCAATATTACTAGTTAAAAATTATTTTATACATTATATTTTTATATTTTGATTCTGCTTTGGAAGGCTTTACAAACACATTTGACTAAGCACACATTAACATAAGATTTAGCAAAACTTGTAGAGTTGAATGTTCCATCTTAAGTTAAACAAAATAAAAAAGAAAAGGATGAAGAAGAAGAGAAGAGGATTAAGTTGCTACCTGATAATCCGAAGAACAAATCCAATATTACCCTTCTAAACGTAATACCTCTCTTCCAAAGTTTGAACACTAGAACAGATGAACTCCCCAACAACAAACAAAAGATCAAAGTGAATTTTTACTGATCAACACTAAATGATTGTTATAAGTATGAAACTGTTCACCAAAAGAAATACCTAATAACAAAACAAGCAGAGAAGCCACCTAGCTCTACAACTATAAATCTCATTAAAATCTAATAAATCCTAAATATTATGCAGCCAGTTGTGTCTTTCAATGACCTGTTTGCTTGATATAGTTATAACAGAGTTTACACAGATTTAATATATTACACACGGATCTTAGAATGCAGAATTTGTCCAAACCCTTTTCTTTTTTCACTATCTCTTTTTATTGTTATATCTAATTTGTCAAATTAATTCCCGTAAATCAAAAAATAAAAAATCTGCCAAACCATTATAAACTCAGGTAATTTACAACAACCCTCTAAGCTTACTTTCTCTCTCCCTAAATCATTACGCCTCTATCCCCACCAAATTTTTAACAATAAAAGCAAAAAGAACCTTTCAATAGTCAAGCATACTGGCAACACTTCCAACCTCAAAATGAATAAAAATTTAGAGGATTGTACAGGGTAACAACAGTTGAAAACCAATTGTAACTTCAAGATTCCCTATCTACAAGGGATAAAATGCATGCAGAGAAGAACTTGCCACAATCTGCTCTGATGTAAATGCCAGGATGCTCACATCCTCATTCGCCAAACTTCACATCAATTCGTATAATCTAAAAGCACCCAGTAATATCTTTGATTGAGAATTACGAATTCATTATATACCATAAACATAATTTTTACATAATGTAATCAATCACACTGACATTCCCTGTGAATGAAATAGTCAGGTTCTCTCCTGCCTCTCTTGAGCTGGTCTTCGCTCTCATTCTGCTGTATTTGACATCTCAGCTTCAATCTCTTTGAGTCATATAATTTTATTAAGACTTTCATCAAGAACGTAAATGCTATCGTTTGATCAATTATTTTATATAAAACAGAATAAAATTTATAATTGATTTTTAAAATTAAGCAATTTCGGTGGAAAGCAGTACCAGCTTTGTGAAGGAGGAGGAGTCGACGTGGAGAAGCAAGTGATGCAGTTCACGTAAATGAAGCGGTGGAGCACCCTGGTGACCGGTGGGGGCGAGAGCAGGGGATTATCATCCAAGAAGGAACGTTGGTAGTGGATACAAGATTTGGAGTTGAACACAGTTTCCATAGTCGTTTCCTTGTACATGCGAGTTTCCTAGAAGATAGCTGATTTAGTTTCTTAAAGACTGATACAAATTGGAGTGCAACATAGTTTGTGTAATAGTTTCCTTGCATATATATACTACAAAGACTATAACGTATTGGCGCCAAGGTAACGACCCCTTGTGTTTTGTAGCCCCGAAACGTACGCACACCGTGCTTTTAACCTATGCACCCTACCTTTTCTGTTTCTTTTTTCGTCTGATTCTACATTAATAATATACACTCATCCTTAAAACTATTACCATTAGAGGATTTTAACATAGTTGCTCGGTTTACGAGCCACTTCACATTTCCTAACCCGATTTGGTTTCCTAAACCGCTTTGGTTTCTATAATGTGAGAGGATTTTAACATAATCTTACATTCAATAAAGAGTCCAGCCTTTTTTTTTACGTCAATCGTTAACTACAAGAAAAGCAAGAATCTGATCTCTCTCTCTCTCTCTTTCTGGACATGGCGTATTCCTATCGACTCAAATTGGTCCAGAACAATGGAATTCTAGATAGAATTGACATTCATAGCAATGATTGGCTCCAACGAGCTTCTGGTTTTGCAATTGAATTGAGTGTGCATCATCATCTCCAACACCTCTCATTCCAGAGGTTCTTTTACATGAAAGAAAATGATTTTTCTCCGCTCGGAACGGAAAGGTTTTTGATGAGCATTTTTTTCCCAGAACCAATCCTAAAAGGGAACGGGATTCAACTGACCTTGCCGAATCCAAATGGGGTCTCAGGTTCACGTTGGACTCACACAGTTTACTCTCTGGAAGATATGGAGTACTTTGTTTGTAACAGTGTTCGGTTGATTACGAGCGACCCCAACAATTGTTCAATGAAGTTTGTGCCGGTGCAGATTGACTTGGAAGTCCTTACGAACCTAAATTTGCAACGCTTGGATGATTCTATCATCTGGGATGCGGTGGATTATGAGGATCCAATATATAACCCGGTGGGTTTGTCTCATGTATGGTGGCCTCGATTCCATTATATGGTGGCCTCGATTCGAGCATTGAAGGACGTAAAAGTAGAGAATTCATCGTCAGTGGATTGTTCAATATGCTTAGAGAGTGTAGGTGCTGGACAAATTGCATCTCAAACACCCTGTACTCATATTTTTCACACCGACTGCATTCTTTCATGGCTCCAGGATAAGCCTTCATGCCCCCTTTGTCGAGCTCCCGTCCGCTGAGTCAGTTGTTGGAATCAGATTCTTTAGCTGGTGAATAATTTGCTTTCTTCACAAGATATTGCCTGTTCTGAATTGGGTGTTTGGACCGCTGATTTCACGAGCCTTCACAAGACATTGTCCACTAACTCCATTTTGTTCTTGTTTTTTTTTTTTTTTTCTTTTTTTAATTATTATTTTGGGGTGTAAATTAGGGATAAATTTAAATTCTTAGTGTTATTTTTGGTTTGATTTTGATTGTGGCATTTTTTTTTTCAAAACAATTTGGCAAGAATTAATTATGGAATGGATTATGTGATATGAAAAATTAGTTTAATTTGATTTAATAGAAAACCTTATCTTTAAAAGAGAAAAAAGAAAAAGCTGAGTTGGAATTTTTGACCCATCAAATTAGTGAGCTCATAAAATTTTGGAGAGAAAAAATTGAATTCCTTTTTATTAAAAAATTTGGATTAACCGATATTGACTAAATTAAACTCGATCAAATAAGGTCTGATACAAATTTTAACAGACCTTACATATATATATGGGTCGAGTTTGGAACCACACTCGTAATTTAATCGAAGAGTCTAACGGGCTTTTAGACCCTCGAAAAGAAAGAGGGCCCGAGTCTGGGCCTGGTACTGGTCCAAACTTGTAGTTTGCCATCACTAGGTTTGGTTAATTTGGATATATCAAATTTTGTTCAACCTATCCTTTGAGTAGGTTGTGTGAAGTCTTTAGTCCTAGTTGATGCCAGGATAATTTTTCTATGGATTAATGATGTTTTCCTCTGTTTAAGGAAAAAAGAAAGAAGTAAAATTTGACTTAGTTCCATGTTTGTTTGTTTAAATTAAATAATAAAACAACAATATACATTACGATAATATTATTAAGACCATATAAAACAATACTATAAACACGGTCCAAAAAGCAATTGCCATTATTTTAATAAAACAAGGTTTTTCCTTATCCCCTATCACGATGCCTTTAAGTGAGGTATCACCATGATAAATAAATCAATGTCAAGAATAGGTCGAAGTCATTAAGAAGAACCATCATTATGCATTATTTTCCTTGCCAATTGCCCACCCTCAAAGTTGTCTCAACTGCCTCACATACACATGAGCTGATGAGCATCAAGAAAATACACAAAGACGACAAGCTTTATAGAGGTCTTAAAAGTTTTCAAATCAGCTATTAAATTCACAATCATATATCATACTGGGACTTTATGATCTAATAATTTATATGAACCGAATTTCAAAGGCCACTTGCCATTGAAAAGACAAAATATATATATTATTGAGTAAAAGGTACTTTTATCGTTACTTACTGAAAAAAAAAAACAAAACAAAACAAAAGTGTTACAATATTGGTGATGAATTATTGAATTGATTAACAAAAATTAAGCATTTATTAATGCATTTGAAGAATTATAGAAACCTTAAAAATATATCTTACAAAATATAGCTATGACTTGTTTATTTGATATGAATTATGTAATATGTGCCCTAAGTATACATCTCAACAATATAAATTGAATAAATATTTCATTTTTTTTTTAATGCATCAATTCACAACTTTGTATCTTGAAACAAAAATATAATTTTTTATTACTTCTGAACATTGTGGACTAGTTAGAACAATATATGAATTTGAAAGTGTTAACATACAGCCCAACTATATGACTTGTGATATGCAGATACATTAGTTACATGTACATCATGAAACGTGGTGAATGATACTTTAATTACATTCAAATATCATATAATCTAGGTATAAAGTAATAAAAATAAATTAAATACAACTTTTTAATTACTTTTTAAAAATTTTGGACTGACTGCCACTGCACATTATATGATTAGAAACTGTTAACGTGTGGCCCAATAATATAACGTATGATATTATTACTCATCATGAAAAGTGGTGACTGATGTTTTAATTACTTAAAATTTGTAGAAGGCCTCTGAAGTTTTTAAATCAAATTTTATTAGTGATGGAAAACTAGCTACGGATATGGATATCTATAGGAAACCCCTCCGTTTAAAATGCATATAAATACTATTATATTAGGGTTGGATCAAAGATAGATATCATTTCACTTTTAGATAAAGGAATGGACATGTTCTATAGATAGCCATCCCCCTCCGAATCCATTAATAATTTTAATATTTTATAATAGTATAATTTTATTATGTAATTATTAAACATGTGATTGGTTGTGGTAAAAGTAAAAGATAGAAACAATTATATCCCAACCTTTTATTTATTATAATATTGATATGTCATGAGATTTGATTAAATCAAATAAAAAATCTGCTCAATAGAGGATCCAAATTCGTAGTGAGATATAGAGATACGGAAATAGATCTCACACAGACGTGGTTTATATTAGGGTTTAATTTAAATGAAAGTTGTATTGATATTAATTACAAAAATGAGCTGTAATTAGAAATGTGTGTATTCTTGCTTTATTTTTAACTCAAATATATACTTGAACTTTTTCACAATGTTTACAAAATATTAGAAATATGGATCTCCTATAAAAATCTATTTGTTTGAATCATCTTGAGACCACAAAATCATGAGAATATGTTGGAACCGCATTTGATCTGTTTACCTTACTGAGGATTATTTGCTATGGAGTGAAATGGAATATGATTGGAACCACTTTTAGTCTATATTTTTAGTGTAGCATTGCATGCCTAGTACAACCTATAAGAGTAATAATGTCATGTTATTTTTTATTTTGTGATGAATATGAGGGATTTAATACATGCTATACGTTTTTATTATACTGATGTAAAAGCTACCTTTTTTTAAAAAAAAAAAATTATTATAAATTCAAAAGTTGGGATAGAATGACAATAACTAGAACTCCTAATTTCAATGATTGAGTGTAAGTAAGAAGTGGTAATGAGTGGCTGCAGAGGCTAAAATAAGTTAAATTTTCTTTTCAAAATATTACTACGTTTGTAATTTTTTTTTTTTTTTTTCAGTTTATTAACTGCTTTCGAATATTTATTACCGTCCAATATGATCTAAGGCTATGTTTGGGGTTGCTTCTATTTATTAGATAATTACTTATAGTTTATTATGTCCTTTTTTTTTTTTTTTTATTAGGAACAGTGTTGAAAGCGACTGAAAACTAAATAGAGACTTAAATCTAAAATCTGAATAAAATATTTTTTTTTCCTTACTTCTAAATCTATTATAAACTTTTTTTTTTTTAAATTTAAATTAAAATTATCTAAAAACTAGTAATTTGATATTATATCATTTTTATTGTTAATTATTATAAAAATTTATTTAATATGATATGAACAACTAAAAACAAATAATTTAACAATTTCTAAAACACTTTTGTGTTCATATTATACATAATTAAATTATGATTAAAAAACATAGTAGAATTAATGATATTTAAATATTTAAATAAAAATGAATTCCCCTCTTAATTGAATTATAGATGAACTAAAAAATAAATATATAAAATGTAAATAAAATACAGTAATCCAATTCTAAAAAAATTTGAAATGAGATCTGTTTAAGGTTTTTCTTTTAATTTTTTTTTTTTTTTATTAAAAAAAAATATTTATGGGGGAAAAATGTGTATAATATAAAATTAGTGTAAATTTAAAAATATATTATTTTGCGAATGGTGGACTTGAAATAAAATATTTTAAATATCATTAAGAGATTTGCAATTAAGTTATTCATTTTGAACTTAATTGCAAATCTTTTCATGATATTTAAAATATCCTATTACAAGTCTGTTCTTTCCAAAATAACATATTTTTAATTTTATCCTATTTTTATATTATAGATATTTTCCCCCTAATACTTTTATGGCATAATAAAAAAGAAAATCCTCTCATCCCAAAATTTTTTAAAATTGGACTAATGTATTTCAATTTGTAATTTAAATATTTACTTTTTTAGTTGCCTTTAAAATATAATTCCACTCATAGATAATTTCATTATTTTTATTTAAATATGTAAATATAATTAATTATATTATACTTTTTAATCATTTTTTAATTATAAATAATACAAATAATTATTTTTTTAATTGTTTGTATTATATTAAATAAAATTTCATAACAACAAATAGTAAAAAATATATATAAATGTAAAATTACTAGTTTTCGGACAATTTTAACTTTAAAAAATAAACAATTTTACGGTACACTTAGAGGTGATGAAATAAAAACAAACATGTCATTTAGAGTTTAGATTTCAATTATTATTTAATCTTCAGTAAGTTTCAGTATTGTTTAGTTTTCAAATAAAAAAAAAAAACGATCTTCTATTTTTTTTAACTATTTTTGGTAGTTTTAAATTATTTGAACACTTTAAAAAATAAATAAAAACAACTTAATAAATGTAATTCAGTATTATTAAGTCATAAGTGTAAAAAATAAATGATCTCTAATTTATGAAATAATCTACTTAAAATCTAGATAGACAAATATTTTGTAAATTACTGTTTTTAATAATCAACTTATTTTCTTCTTTTATCTTTTCTCCATTTTTTATTAAATAATATAAATAAAAAAAATAAAGGGAGAATATAAAATTATGTTTAAATTTAACTAACAAAAAATTTTAAAAAAATAGTGGTGGCCACTATTATGACGACGATGGAAGCCTACTCCATCACCAACGCCTCTTTCGGTGACTTTAAGAAAGCTGATCCTCCTTTGATGATGGAGGAAACGAGATCACCTCCTACATTGCATGAAGGATTCGGCTCTTTCAACTTGGAGGAGTTAGGCCAAAAGAGGTTGGTCCTCATCCAGCAACACCTACAATAAAATCGACGTCGCCAAAGGAGGGAATAATCTCCTCCAACGTTGAAGGAGTTTATTGACTCCTCCAACAATTGAAAGAGCCGATTAAGCTCCTCCAAGCTATGAAGAAAGCTCTAACGATGGAGGCCTAGTCCATCGTTGGCACTAGTGGCCACCACTATTTTTTTTATGTTTATTTTAATAATTAAAATTAAATTATTTAAATAAAAATAATAATTTATTTTGAAATTTTTAGTTTCTAAAATTATTGTTAATATGAGGGTACTATTGACTTTTCATTAAAATAGGGAGGGAGATATAAAAATTTCAAAGGTTAAGAATTAGCTTATTTAATAATAAACTTCAAAAAACAACCCTCTCTCAAAAATTGATTATAAGATAAAGAGATTATAAAAAATTTACCAAACACCTTATCGCTCAAGTCTTATAAAATAAATTATTATTTCATAAGTAGAAGCAATTTCGAATACACTCTTAATGGTTAAAGGCAATAATTCAAATTCAAATTGTTAAATCGCAAATGATATTAAAAAGAAAATGTTTGTTACAGTGTCGTTTTCACTCTAGGTAAACATTCTAATGATGAGATATTGAATCCATTTTTCAATATTGTGAGCTTTTTTCACAATACAGCTTTTTGAGAGTAGAAATAATGAAAATTGGCTTACGCTAATTTTAAAGGTATTTCTGATGGGACTTACATTGAAAATTGAAAATTGAAAAAAAAAAGAATAAATAATTGTATCTATTTATACAGACACTAAAATGTATGCAGTGATGTCTTAATTTAAAAATTAGTATGATATTTTTTAACCTCTTTCACACTTATTTATTACGGGTAGTGGTACTATACAAAGTTGCAAAAATTATGAATTGATTATAGTCATTAAATTATAATTTAAAATTTAATTTCTCACCCAAGTTCATCTTTAGTGCTCTACATTACTTGGATTTCATTTCAGTTGGGATGTATATATATATATATATATATACACACATATATACATACATCCCAACTGAAATAAAATCCACAAGAAGGAAATTACTTACATATATATTTTTTATTTCAGTTGGGATGTATGTATATATGTGTGTGTATATATATATATATGTAAGTAATTTCCTTCTTGTATGTGTTTATGTTATTAGATGTTGATTTACGTTGTTCATACGTAGATTTATGGTTGGTTGAAATTGTTTTTGCAATTTTGTTAGTGTTATTAGGCAAGAGGACTGCTGAAGGATGTTGAGTTTGAGAATGCTGAAAGTAAATGTTAATTTTGTGTTTACATTGACAAATTATTTGTTGCAACGAAATTGAATGTGTTACTCTTGATATCTTATAACAGATGATAGGAGAAAATAGTAGGCAAAAGATATCTATATGTTAGAATTGATTCTATAGGATTAATAGTACCTAAGAATTTAACGTATAAGGAATTGGTGTTGCTTCTGCAATCTTTTGTGATATATAATACTAGTAAATATGACTTATATTTGAAATCGCTAACCATTAATCAAGCAAATTGATATATAATAACTTCTGATATTAGGTTAGATGTATATATGAAATTATAGATATCTCGACTAAACGTATACTTTAAAATCCATTATCAGGATAAGATAAGACTACTCACAATATATATGTTAGGAACTATAGATATCTCAAACCAAACATATAGTTGAAAATCTACTCTCAGGATAAGAGAAGACTATCTATAATTAGTGAAAAAGTTGTTACTCTACATTACGTGATTGCGAGCAATCGAACATTACACCTATGGGTGAGTGTGACAAGGGGCAGTTGCCAGCACAGCAACCACCCCCGCTCTGTGGCGTGAAGAGTTGGTCATGAAATTGTTGTAGATGAAAATATGAATAGTAACAAAACAAGCCAACCGGTTGAAAATTTGAGGCCCAGAGTTGGGGAACAATCTTCATCGGCAAGTGGGAGTAATCCACTAATTACAAGTGTCCAAAACGTAGGGTATCAACAATTCAGATGACTGGGACAATCAGACAAGCAATAAAAAACATTAGACAGGACAGACAACAAAGAATTAAAGCGGTTCCAATGCAATGGTGATGATGAAACAGACCTATTGCAAGTTATTGAAGATGACAAATTTGTGTAGTCAAATGTAAGGAATAATTGGAAGGTTGCAAGCATCCTAATGATGAAGTGGCAGGGTCACTGAGGCAGGGGCATGAAAATGCGGTTGGGCCACTTGTCTAATCTAAATGATGTTGATGGCAACGGTAAATAAACATAGGCCCTCACCAAGTTTTTATTTGGTCACCTCGATAAGGTACTCAAGAGCATGCTCACGTGCTTTAGAATTTTCCAATAAGCGAGAAGAAAATCTCTTGCACCCTTTTACAAGCTTTTCATGACTGTTTTACTTGTAATGAATGAAGATAACAAATCAGCTGGTCAACGTCAGTGGCCTTGTAGCACAGTGATAGTGCACAGGCCAGCCATGGCTTTAAAAGTTAAGGTTAGACACCCACATCCCCATTTCATTCAATAAAGATGAAAATTTTTCTCATATATATAGGTTACCTCTCACTTTGATATAGATGGCTTCCAGTTATATGGGAATCGCTTATCCAGACCGTGCCACTAGAATCCTACCACTTTGATCCCGATTGTCTCCTGGATTCATCCCAATACCTTAAAAAAAAAAAAAAAAGCTGGTCAAGAAGCAGGTACTTCAAAGAAACACTGCCAGCTGGTGTTTTCAAAAGACACCAGATACAATCGATATTCAATATATAATCATTTATACTCAATAAATATCTTATCCACAATCAATCCAAGCAGACATATTCGTATCTCATTAGAATATGTAAAGTTTTAGAAAACTCTACTAGGAAACTCTTTACCAGTTCTTAGCACACTCAACCGCAACCCACACACGTTTGTATGAGTTGGTAATGGTTAGTGACAACCACATTACAAGTGAATGATATTCCATTGGATTGAAACACCCCAGCCCATTATATTGACATCATTAGATTAGTCTTCAAGTCACCACAGCTATGAAATGACACCGTTTTACACAATAAAACCCAGCCCGCATCTGCGTGACCAATTACAAAATACCAAGCAGACGTTATTTTAGCGCCAGTAGGTGTTTGTAGTAGATTATAGATTCCTTGGAAAAAATTATAGATTCCTGGTAAAATTTGGACTTACCATGAACATAATTATGAAACCTGCCAAACAAAAAGACCACAAAAGAAATCTCACACACTGGAGAAGGATTTTAAGAGAATTTAAGAGAACAACGAGCAAAAACTGTCAGAATAAAGTGTACAGCTTATCAACAGGACCCCATCCAATACTTTTCGAATCCAGGAGGAAAAAATAAGCAATTCCATTGCATCTTCCACAAAATGCTCAGGCATACAAGCAAATTCCACTGGGCAAGGTGATGGTAGAGGCATTTTAAATCCCCCAACCAGACCAACCAACCAAACCACCATTAACCAGTAGAAAGAAAGTGCATGTTGGATCGGACCCCCATCCCTGCAAACAAGATAATATGAAACCAAAAATAGTTAATAATATTAATCTCAAGGGCACAAAAAGATAATTTCCTCTGAAATAAAGCAAAGAAACAACAAAGGATCAGAGAAAAAATGAAAAAGAAAAAAGACATCAAATGAGGCATATAAGGACTTTCTAATAAAAGAGAAAAACAGGAAAAGACACTAGCTGGACATGTAGCCCCTAACAGACCATCTCCTCTCCTTATAAGATGAAAAAAAAAATAATCCACCAAATCAAAGGTATTAATGAGAATAAAGAACATAAATTATTGGACTAAACAATTAATCACATTGGGACAATTATATTTCACAAGCATACAAAACCTAGCTTTTCATGATGTAGGACTTCACGAAAGTGTCGAACTGACTTGTAAAATGGTGCATTTGCTATTTAATTTCAAAGGGGCAATTATAAACAGATATTAATATAGGTGAACTTGAACATCTGTGTGCATTGAGAGAGAAAGAGAGTATACTCTTCGTATCTGAGCTTCATGACAAAGCTTTTCCTGCGAATATGTCTCAATTTCCTTCCCAAGTCAGCTTATATTAAGCTCCAGTTGCGAAGAAGGTGTCTGCCCTTGCATGGCTTTTAAAGTGGCAAGTGCATCTTCAGGCCTTGAGATGTCCTGGATAAGTTTATAACTGATTATTAAATTCTCTCTATTCATAGAGCAAATAATAAGAAAAGTGAAAATGTTGACATACACCCAGATATAAAACACAATTGCAATACCTGAACTAGATGCTTAAAGTCAGAAAATGCTTTTAAAAGGCCCAAATTGAGTACTCTTGCAGTCATAAAGAAACATTCACAAATAAACGTGAATTTAGATTTTCCACCACCACTTGATGTTGGCTTCACAGTAAGAAGAGAAGGTTCTGATGCAATGTTGCTGAAACTAGTGGCTTCTTGAGATTGTAGCAAGCGATTTTCACCATCATTATGTAGTCTAGAACCATCAGTGCTCCCAGGATTATCCTTATTAATCCATTCGGTAATTTCTTCTGACGATGCATGTAGAGCAGTCAAAGTTCTACACAATTTGGAAAAGAATAATCAAGCACAGTAGTAGAAACAAGCCATAATGGCAGATGGAAGGAAATCACCCAATTTAAGAAAAAGCTCCCACCTTAAGTCCAAATGATTGCTTACAAAAAATATCGGATCAATCTTGCCCCTTCTAGTTAAATTTGCATCTAAAAATGGATCACAAAGTCAAAGCATGACAGCACTAAGGTTAACAAACAGTCCAGAACTCGCACAAGACAAAGGCTCAACCTGAAAAACATGTTAAGCAGTCAAAATATAGTATTCTTATTAAGCTAAATTAGCAAATATGCAACCCTTTGAAAATTAAGAAAAGCATTTTTTATGAAATATACTCACATGGACAACTGGACACATATGGATATGTTTTGATATTATTATCAACTGTCCAAATGACATTAATGGCAACAGCACCTGAATATGGGCCCTCGATCAGTTTTTATTGATCAACTCAGTGAGGTACTCGAGAACATTCTCATGTGTTTCAGTATTTTTCAGTAAAGCGAGAAGAACATCTCCTAGATCCTTACACAAGCTTTTCATGACGGTTTCAATTGTGGTGAATGAAGATAACAAATCAGCTGGTCGACGAGTTGATGCTTCAGAGAAACAATGCTGGCTGGTGTTTTCAAGTGACAACAGATACAATCAATGAGGAATCGTTTGTAGGCAATAAATATCTTAACCACAATCAGTTCAAGCTGACATATTCATAACTCATAAGAAAGGGAAGCTTTTACAAACATTTGACTAAGCATACATTAAACGAAGATTAAGTAAAAATCCCAAAGAGATAGGAGTTTGATCATTTGTAAAACAAAATAAACCAGAACAGAAACAGAATTTATGAGAAAAGGACAAGATGAAACTCTCTTTGCAACTTCTAATTTTGAACATCGACATTTAGGATTAACTTCCTACCTCATAAACCCAAGAAAGAATCCAGAATCACCTCTTAAACATTATACACACTCTTCCAAGTTTTGAACACTAAAACAAAAGAATCCCCCCAACCAACAAACGAAAGCTCAAAGCAAACATTAACTGGTAAACAGTAAATGGTCTGTTTTAAGTATTCGAACTGTCAACCAAAAAAAATCGGTAATAAAAAAAAAATCAGACAAGTGACCTAGCTAACAGTTATAAATCTCATGATAACCAATCGGCATGTTAAGAAGCTCTCCAGTACAATATGCACAACTAAAAGCTAAGCCAAATATATTGTATCTAACTGATACCATACCTCACCTCACAGTTGTATACCACGGGCAATTATCACTCAACTCAAGGACTACAAGTTCGAGCAGTCCTCCATGAAAATCACGTGACCACATAATCCCAGTAAGTGTGATTTTCACACAATTCCCGGGTTAAAAAATCATAATTGCTGTAATAGTGCTCATAGAGGAAAGCATAATAGAACTGTTACAGCAGTAGATGACGTTTACCACCAGTACCAAATATGACAGATTTAACTGACAGAAGGAACAAAAATATGCAGCCGTGAGAGATATGACTGAAATATAATGCAACAGCCAAACCTTAGGAACGAACAATGAAGACTATAGATCTTTCTAACATACTCCGAAAAAAGCCAAAAACCTTAAGAGATAGTTTTGCAATTTCCCTTCCTGAGCTAACATAGAGTAAAACCGAAACCTCACCTTTGGGGAAGGCCACTAAAGACTTTAATCTGAAAATGAGATTATTCCTTTTCTTTGAATATTCAGTCGCAAACATAAAAATCAGTTACTTCATGCACATAGATACTAAATAATTTAAATTGGCTAAACAATTGGTTAAACTAAGTGCGAAATTTCTACTTTCCTCCTTAAACAAGGCGTGCCTGAATGACGGCTATTAGAACATTCAAGATTTAAATTCCTCCCTACCCCTACATTTCTCTTCAAAACACACAAAACATATAATAATTAATCGCTGTTGGAATGCTTTGTGCTTCATATTTGGGTTGAATAAATGTTGATTTTTTCATTGACACTTGTTGGGGTTACCATTATGCTTCCAGTATTACCCAGAACAAAATTTGATCCTAATATAAATTTATAATTACTGATTTGATTAGTTATAAATGTTTGAGGTAAATTAAGTATTTCCCTATTTATTCTGATGGGTATATTTATTAAGCAATCAGTAATTTTCATAAGGGTTCCATTAAAATGTTTTATTACTATGGGTTGCTTAAGCTTTGTTTTCTAATCGTCTGAAACTAGACTTTCACCTATTACACTTTTATTAGCACCTGTGTCTATCATGGCTTTTGTTTCTAACTTACTATTCTCACACAGAATTTCTACATATATCGTTATTAATTCACTTATCCACTCTATTAACTTCATTAATCTCTATTTTCTATACATTCCTTACAGTGATATTTATTATCATCTTTAAATCCTTTATTAAAGTTTTTGTTACAAGTTTTACAGTTTTTCCCAACGAATGAAATAATTTCTTCTATGATATTTAAATGCTTTCTTGTGTGTCTCTGTTTGCTAGATTATAAAATTCTTCTCTACGACTACATTCACTATCTTCTAGTTTGCTATCACTGCCACTATTAGGGATGGTAACGGGTCGGTTCGGGCGGACTTATCCAAATCCATTTCCAAACCCGCTACAATCTTTGTACCCATACCCTACCCGAACCCGCCAAGTGTTTATCGGGTAGGGTCGGGTTCGTATAGCGGGCCCACCGATACCTCCAAATGGGTAAAAAAAATATAATATATATATCTCTCTAAAAAGTAAAAACACAAATCACTGATTCCTTCAATCAAACATGACTAGCAAACCAAACCATAACTGGCAACAAATAGCAACACGCCTGAACTGTAACAGAGGACGAATTCGAAGAAGACTGAGACTTTAGTAAAATAGAAACACAAAAAATAACCTGAGAGCACGGCGGAAGCATACCAGACGACGAAGTCGACGGACGGCGACGGCTGGAGGAGACTGGAGAGTGGAGGGGATGACGGGAGGGAGAATCTCGGTGGTGGGTCAGCTTAGGGTTTGAGCATTGAAATGAAGCTTTGGTAACACACCGCTCAAAACTCAAAACCACGTCGTTTTGAGAATAAGCAAATAAGTAAATAATTTTTTTTTTTTAAGGCGGTTAAATGGAATGAAATGGCATCAAAGGCTGTTTACAGAAGTAGACGTTACTTTGGCGCCAATTTCTAAACCAAATCAAACTCTATTTGCTTTAACAGCTGGAATGAAACGACACCGTTTTACACAATTAAACCCACCCACCAGGCGTTATTCTGGTTGGCGCCAGTAAGTGTTTGTAGTATACATGTGCTAGGAAACAATTAGGGAAACTATTTGTATGTTCAACGAAATCAAACTCTACTTGCTATCAGTTTCTAGCAAACTAAATCACCTCTCAATGGGGTTTTGGGTATTTACTCTACTTTTTTAATACATATATATATATTCTGTTATTGAAATATTAAGCCATTTCAAACTCTATTTGCTGTCACTTTTTTAGGAAACTTTTTTCACTTATATATATATATCGCACTCCCTTTACTAAGATTTTTTCTGTTCTTGTTGAGCAAACCGCTCACACCCTCTCTTAACTGTCAATTGTCAGCGCGTTAATGGCATTTTCCTTTCCAATTGGGCATAAATTCCTACCCAGTGATAAGCAACTAGTTGGTTACTATCTCTTCAACAAGATTTTCACACCAACACCTCCCTTCAGTGATCATGAAAAATCTTTGGTCAAAGATTTCGATCTTTACAGTTCTTTAGAGCCTTGGGAAATATGGCAGCTGCATGGAGGAGACAATTTGAAAGATGATCAGGCACTTTACGTCTTCACTCCACTCAAGAAAGTTTCCGCTAATGGCTCAAGAATCTGTAGAAGAGTAAGCTCGGGAACATGGGCCGGAGAAGATTCTGGAGAGAAAATCAAAGTCGGGGATGTTGTTGGCTTGAAGAAACGGTTCCGTTACGAGAATCCGCATTCCCCACATGATGGCGCTTGGATTATGCACGAGTTTTCTATCCATTCAGTGTTAGGGCAGCAACAAAAACATTACGACATTGTTCTTTGTCGTCTGAAGAACAATGTGAGAGCTTCAGACAAGAAGCGGAAGTCGAAGGATGATAATTTCTGGCAATCAAAACGCTGTAAGTTTACTGTTCCGATTCCTGTTCAAACCTTGTCACACACTGGCTTGATGGTTCAAGCATCGGAACCGGAACCTGAGGATCCAAATTTGATGTTCAATCCTCAAGAGTTCTTATATACCCTTGAAGTACCTCTGCTGTCATCAACCATTGAAGCTGAGTCTATTGCGGGAGAGCCAGACCACTTGCTTGATATCCAAGACAACATGCTTCAACCCCCAGTCACAACAACACAAGCTGAAGCGGATAACAATTGGGTTGATGCTGAAGATGGCTTGCCTCTATCAACAGTCATATCGTCGAGTCCACGCGACGTTGATGGTCATGATTGTTTCTGGGAGAATATAATGAAACACTTACCATCGCTGAATCCTGATGACATGATGCTTACCGCTACAAGTTTCAACCTCACTGATGCTGGAGACTGGGAGAATGCGGTTGATGCTCACCGCAACATGCTTCAACCCCCAATCACAACAACACAAGCTGAAGCAGATTGCAATTTGGTCGATGAGTATGGTATGCCTCTGTCAACAGTTGTTTCCTCAAGTCCATGCGACGTCGATGGTGATGATTGTTCCTGGGAGAATATGATGAAAGGCATACCATTGCCCGATCCTGATGACATGATTGACCTCCCTTCCTCTGGTGTCTCCGATTTTTGGGATTTCGAAGTTTCCTAAATGGAGACTTGATTGACCTTCATTGTTTTTTATTCAAAGTTTAGCAATGTAGGACTGTTATTGATTTGTTGATATTCTTTTTATAGATTGATTACTGTAAAACATTGTTATTATTATTGTAATGACACTTCTTTTTCTCACAAGTGAAATGTAAATTTAGATTCTTGTCATATTTTTTCTCTAATTCCTTTATTGTTAGTAGGCATCCACCCAACATGTACTATTGTTTAATTTAATTCTTTACTTCATTCTTACCGAACTGTGCTTTAAAGATCGATTTTTCACACTCATTATAACAAAAGCAAATAGGGAAAATTATTAATTCTCCTGCAAATAGATATATAATTTTAAAAGAATGGATTCAACAAATTAAAAGGACATGCTTTGAAAGTTTAAGTTAGCTCCTCTAGAATCGTATTATTGAGTTCCATGATGTCAAACACTGTAGGCTATGTGTTCAAACAAATTCCTGACCGTATTTACAATCAGAGAATTGACAACTGGTGTTTCTCTCTCCACATGAACTCAATACAAATTCCTGGACATTGAACTTGCTTTGAAGACTTGAACATCCAAGTTGAGAGAAAACCTGCAGCAAGCTTATCAAAGCAACTGAATCATATAGATTATAGTTTTTCTCTTTTCATCATCCGGAATAGGATTACAGCTTTCAGACGCATTCCCATGATAAACATAACCTTTTATCATTGAAATCCACCAGAGCAATTCTCTATATCTTATTTTGCTACCCAACCACATTATATGATGTTACATCCTTTTTTCACCATTCCATCCAACAATATTCTTGCTTGAACTAAATTGTTGCCTTTAGAATAAATACCAATCAGGGCAGTAGTAGCTACAAGATCAAGTTTGATTCAATTACAAATCAACACATTTTCCTTCCTACAAAATCTTCAAATCAGAACACTGAAAAATTCCAGAGCTTACAAAGGCTGCCCCATATGAAGATGACCGGCAATCAAAGCAGTCCTAAAACCGACAATTCTTTTACACATTGTGGCAAATTAACTTGCAGTCGTTTGCGTTTTGTGCTAATTTAGCTATTTTCTTTTTAAATTAGTGCAAATCTACGTTCTGTCAACTCTCCAAACTTGTAATTTCACTGCTCAATCTTGTGTATGCTTACTTTCATGTCTTAAGTTGAATATTAAAACAGAACTATAGAACTATATCATCTTGTAACTTTGCACTTCCTTCTACATCAGTAGTACAAAGTCGAGTGAGTCTTAAACATTGACATAAAACTATATCATAAATACAAATAAAATTGAAAATTAAAAAATACATCATCCAACATCAATAGGACCACATCAAACAAATACGACAAACCCAGCTCAATGTTCTTCCAAATCGGCTATTAAATTTAAAATCATGATCAACAGACATGATTAGATTAATCAAAGTAATAGTACGATATCGTTCAATTCAGACTTTGTTTGTATAGTGAGTATTGCGCAACCAATCTATCTGTAAAATTCAAATGTTCGTCTCAAACATGAGTTCTGAGTTCAAGAACCTCTTACGTACTCCAATATACAGGCTCACCAACATTCAAGTCTTTAAAAAAATAATAAATAGAAAAAAAGGAAAAAAAAAAAAGGAACACGCCATTATCTTTACCTTCAACATAATTGCATAAATAATTTTTACCCTCTTATTTTACAGAATATGAACATAATTAAACATCATAAAATAAGGAATATAATACGGATTCTAATCTATCAACATTTCCCCATTAGTGGTTTGTATTGTATCCTTGATGCTCTGGATATTCAAGCCTTCCCCATGCTGCTTCAAGGCTTGGGACCTCACAAATTCCTCAATTCTTGCCTTTAATTCTTTGTCCGGTATCAACATGTCTGCAGTTAGATGGGATCGATTGAACGGATCCGTCTACAGTTCAAATTTAACCAATTAACAAAACCAAAAATAGAAAGATTTTATACAAGTAAGCCACTCAGATGCATATGAAACAAACAAAAGATGCATACACTATCACTGAGAAGATGCCTTTGAATAACGGGCCTGTCAACTATTATTCTTGAAGATGGTAAAATCACCGGATCCTTCATCAAAGTGTACTACAGCAACCAACAACGAATCAGCATATCTTGATAATAAGATTAGGATATTTTTGAATACCACTAAGATGTTCACCCTCCAAACTAGCTGCAAGTATGGTTTCAAACTAAACAACAAATAAAGTATCAAACATACTTGAATAGGATCAAGGAATTCATCCGGTATCTCTCCAAGGGCAGCTTCAGTGTCCATGGCCTGAGAAGCTGCAGCTTTGGCTTTTGCACCAAGCTCAATGAATTCTTGTATAAGCCTCATATCTTCACCAATTTTTCGAAGCACAACAGCTGCAGCACTAAACAACTGAAGCAGTGTTGGGTCATTAAATTTATTTCAATTGAGTGAAACTGATACGAATGATAATGAAAAGACAACCAGCATGTCATATTTAAATATGCTAAGAAAAGCATTGCCTAAGCTAAAAATACCTGCTCATTGTATGATCGACCATCACTAGAGACAGCAGCTGGAAAAATATTTTCTTTATCACCCCTTGCCAGATGGACATATATACGGACAATCTTCAAATAGACAAATGAAAACTTGTTAGGGTATCTAGCTATCCAACCCACAACAGCTATATAAGAAGATTTTATGCAAAATTAGTGTAGTGACTGATAGTAAAAAACATGGAATATACATAAACAGGACAAATTAATCCCGTGACAGCTTGACAGTGTCAAACTCTCTCATCAGCACAGGCCTCACTCCACGAACATTAAGATCTATTATATTCTAAATATTATATAGCCAGTTGTGTCTTGCAATGATCCGTTTGCTTTACACAGTTATAACGTTTACACAGTTTTTATATATTACATACGGATCTTAGAATGCAGAATTTGTCCCAAACTTTTTCTTTTTCCATTTTCTCTTTTTACTGTTATCTCTAGTACATCTTACTAACCCAGGCAGCAAGAGACAGACCTGTCGAATTAATTCCTATAAATCAAACAATAAAAAATCTGCCAAACAATTGTAAACTCCAGCAATTTACACAACAAACCTCTAAGTTTACTTTCTCTCTTCCTAAATCATTACATCTCTATTCCCAGCAAATTTTTAACAATAAAAGGAAGAGGAACCATTCAATAATAAAAAAAAAATGAAATAACATAAACAACTGCCAACCTGCTCAAGCA
Organism: Dimocarpus longan; assembly: GCA_022984855.1. Lineage (NCBI taxonomy): Eukaryota > Viridiplantae > Streptophyta > Magnoliopsida > Sapindales > Sapindaceae > Dimocarpus > Dimocarpus longan. The sequence continues at coordinate 7,197,050 of CM041026.1, forward strand.
ACCGCTTAGGTCGGAATTCATATTTTTCAGGATCTTTAAGTGTGAGAGATTTTCTTTGGGGGCCCACCAGTTGTAATAAAAAATAATTAAGCATACTGGCAACTCTTTCAACCTGGACATGAATAATAATTTGGAAGAATTTAGAGGATTGTACAGGATAACAGTTGAAAACCAATTGTAACTTCAAGATTCCCTTATCCCCAAGGAATAAAATGCATGCATAGACAATTTGCAAGAACTTTACCATCTCAGGAAGCAGGAAAGGAGCCACAATCTGCTCTGATGTAAATGCCAGCATGCTCACATCCTCATTCGCCAACTTCATATCAATTCGTATAATCTAAAAGCACCCAGTAATAGCTTTGATTGAGAATTACAAATTCATTATATACCATACACATAATTAATACATAATGTAATCAATAACACTGACATTCTCCTGTGAATGAAATAGTCGGGTTCTCTCCTGCCTCTCTTGAGCTGGTCTTCGCTCCCATTCTGCTGTATTTGACATCTCAGCTTCAATCTCTTTGAGTTCAAGAATTTTGTTAAGACTTTCATCAAGAAGGTAAATGCTATCGTTGATCAGGAAGTTTAAGAAATTCAGATAAACACCCTTTTCCTCTTCCTTCGCAATCTGGAAAAGCATTTATTACAATTAACACAATCTCCCCATAAAAGCATTAACTTAAAAATTTTGATACATAGATGTCATAATAGAGATCATACCTGCATCCAAGCATTGCGGTGACTAGGGACCTGCCATAGGTACTCAAGAAGTTCCGCAATATTATGGCGAATGTTGAACTTGTCATAGAACTGCAGAGGATAAAACAGGTTAATTACAAAAAATACTTGATAAAAAATAAAAGAGTGGAGTGAAAAACCCTTTATACCATGACACTAAAAGAAACAGAAATATAACATGAGCTAAAAAATTAGAAAAAATAAAAAATAAAAAATAAATCAAATCAAATAAACTTTTTATATAACGACACAAAACAAGAAGAGTGGATGCAGGAAAACAGAGCCTCACTCAATACCCTGCCCAGTATCATCCCAAGTTCAAATTCTAAATTTGCCTAAAGAAATTGATGCTTCACACTAAGCAAATGACAAATCCTACATAAATCAACATCATAATACTGTTATGAAAGAAAGATAGTAAAAAGCGAGCATTCTTCCTACAGTCACATAAATCAACTTGATCTATAGTTTTCTCAGTAGAAAAAATACATGAAATCCTATGCATATATTATCGAAATAGATGCAGAGGAATAAAATTTCTTTTTGTTTGTGAATTCAGCATTGTATCAGATGATCATCCCTTGTGAAGCTCAGTTTTTCTTTATAGCTTTTTATTCAAACAAGATAAAATGGTTGACTAACAGTACGGAAAATATAATAAAAAAATTCAGTTCACAATTATCTAATTAAGTGAAAAACTGGTCATGCTTCTATATACCAATAATCATGCTTGAAACGTAAATATGTAATATACCATCTATGTCATGAACATCTACAATATACAATGTCAAAGAAACTGTTCAGTGAATAAGTCCACCAGTCTTGCCTTCAACTGCCTCCATCATTTCTATTAATCCATAAGCCTGATTTTTAGATAACAGCAAATGAGAACAAAGTACCTGCAACTACAATTTCTCTGTGTTGTGTGCAATTTACACAATGCTACAGAACAATTCTCAATGAGCTAGTCTGCAAAGATTGCCCTACATGATCTTGTACAGCTACATGCTCAGTTTAGGCAACAATAATCTTCCATTAATTAATTTAACAGGGCAATTACCTGTGTGTGAGAGCCAGTGAACTCAATATCGACATATAGCTTCAAAAGGTTCCTAACAAGATAATCGAGAGACATTTGATGCCCTTCAAATAGAGTAGCTGTAGCAGATGATGAAACACTGCACAAGGTATAGACAGTTGGATAATTGGACGATAATGCAGTTTAAAAATTTAAGGAGATGGTAACAAATATATCACAATATCTATGTTGACATCATATCACCTTCCCCGAGGCATCCAGCAGTTCAACACTTCAACCATCTTTGCTCTGAGATAAGGATTCCTGATAAAATTTGGACTTGCCATAAACATGATTATGAAATTCATAAAGTCATCCTGCCAAACAAAATGACCAGAAAAGAAATCATTCACAGTGGAGAAGGGTTTTGAGAGAACAAAGGGGAAAAACTGTCAGAATAAACTGTACAACATACCAACACGACCCCATCCAATGCTTTTGATATCCGGGAGGCAAAAATAAGCAATTCCATTGCATCTTCCACAAAATGCTCAGGCATACAAGCGAATTCCAATGGGCAAGCTGATGGTAGAGGCATTTTAAATCCCCCAACCAGGCCAACCAACCAAACCACCATTAACCGATAGAAAGAAAGTGCATGTTGAATCAAATCCCCATCCTTACAAACAAGATAATATAGAATTTAATAATAGTTAATAATAATTATCTGAAGGAGACAGAGAGAGAATTTCCTTTGAAACAAAGCAAAGAAACAACAAATGATCGGAGGTGAAAAAATTAAAAAATTAAAAAAAGGACACTGAATGAGTCATATAAGGACTTTCTAATGAAAGAGAACAACAGGCAAAGACAGAATAGTTGGCACACACTAGCTGAAGATGTAGCTCCTAACAGACCACCTCCTCCCCTTAAAAGATAAAAAATAAAAATAATCCACCAATTCAAAGTTATTTATGAGAACAAAGAATACAAATAATTGGACTAAACAACTAATCACATTGGGACAATTACATTTCACAAGCATACAATTTAAACCTAGCCCTTCATAACGTAGAACTTGAAGAAAGTGTTAAACTGACTTGTAAAATGGTGACATTTGCTAATTTTTATTAAATGTGCAATTATAAACAGATATTAATATAGGTAAACTTGTACATATGTGTGCATTGAGAGAGAAAGAGAGTATACTCTTAGTATCTGAGCCTCATAACAAAGCTTTTCCTGCGAATATGTCTCAATTTCCTTCTCAAGTCGGCTTATCTCAAGCTCCAGTCGCGAAGAAGGTGTCTGCCCTTGCATGGCTTTTAAAGTGGCAAGTGCATCTTCAGCCCTTGAGATGTCCTGGATAAGTTTATAACTGATTATTAAATTCTCTCTATTCATAGAGCAAATAATAAGAAAAGTGAAAATGTTGACATACACCCAGATATAAAACACAATTGCAATACCTGAACTAGATGCTTAAAGTCAGAAAATGCTTTTAAAAGGCCCAAATTGAGCACTCTTGCAGTCATAAAGAAACATTCACAAATAAACGTGAATTTAGATTTTCCACCACCACTTGATGTTGGCTTCACAGTAAGAAGAGAAGGTTCTGATGCAATGCTGCTGGAACTAGTGGCTTCTTGAGATTGTAGCAAGCGATTTTCACCATCATTATGTAGTCCAGAACCATCAGTGCTCCCAGGATTATCCTTATTAATCCATTCGGTAATTTCTTCCGACGATGCATGTAGAGCAGTCAAAGTTCTACACAATTTGGAAAAGAATAATCAAACACAGCAGTAGAAACAGGCCATAATGGCAGATGGATGAAAATCATGCCAATTAAAGAAAAAGCTCCCACCTTAAATCTAAACGATTGCTGTAGAAAACATATTTCGGATCAATTTTGTCCCTTTTAGTTAAATTTGCATCTAAAAATGGATCACAAAGTCGAAGCATGACAGCACTAAGGTTAACAAACATTCCAGAACTCGCACAAGACAAAGGCTCAACCTGAAAAACATGTTAAGCAGTCAAAATATAGTATTCTTATTAAGCTAAATTAGTAAATATGCAACCCTTTGAAAATTAAGATAAACAATTTTTATGAAAAATTCTCACATAGACACATATTGATGTGTTATTTATTATTATCAATTAAAATTGATGTTAATGGCAACAGTACCTGAATATGGGCCCTTGATGAGTTTTTGTTGATCACCTCCGCGAGGTACTCGAGAACGTTCTCACGTGTTTCAGTATTTTTCAATAAAGCAAGAAGCACATCTCCTAGATCCTTATACAAGCTTTTCATGACAGTTTTAATTGTGGTGAATGAAGATAACAAATCAGCTTGCCGACGAGTTGATGCTTCAGAGAAACACTGCTGGCTGGTGTTTTCAAGAGACACCAGATACAATCAATGAGAAATCGTTAGTAGGCAATAAATATCTTATCCACAATCAATTCAAGCTGACATATTCATAACTCATAAGAAATGGAAGCCTATACAAACATTGAACTAAGCACAACACATTTAAAGAAGATTAAGTAAAACTCCCAAAGAGATCGGAGTTTGATCATTTGTTAAACAAAATAAACCAAAACAGAAGAGAAAGGAAGAGGAAAAAGACTACAGGATATACTCTTTGCAACTTCTAATTTTGACCTCGAGATCTAGGAATAAATTGCTAACTCATAAACCAAAGAAAGAATCCAGAATCACCTCTTACACATAATACACTCTCTTCCAAGTTTTGAACACTAAAACAAAAGAATCTCCCCAACCAACAAACGAAAGCTCAAAGCAAATCGTAACTGATTAACAGTACATGGTCTGGTATAAGTATGCAAACTGTCAACCAAAAAATATCCGTAATAAAAAAAAAAAAAAAGGTCAGCCAAGCGACCTAGCTAACAGCCATAAATCTCATTCTGATAACCACTTGGCATGTCAAGAAGCTCTCCAATACAATATGCACAGCCTAAAGGTAAACCAAATATATTGTATCTAACTGATACCTCATCTCACTGCTGTATAACACTGGCAATTATCACTCAAGGACTCCAAGTCCGATCAGTCCTCCATGAAAATCAAGTGACCACATAATCCCAGTAAGTGTAATTTTCACACAATCCCTAGGCCAATGAAAAGTCATAATTGCTGTAATAAATTCCAGCCGTCTATACTGGTTGCTTCCCTAAATAAAACTTGATCTTGGAAATAGCAACTAAACACATCCATGAAAGTCAATCACCATTGAGGTCAACCAAACCAATCATACAATAAAGAGGCTGCAAATCAATGTTATTGCCAATAGGCAGAGACTATCAAAATCTCCCGTGTGTCTGAATCATATCAAGAAAAAAAAAAAAAAAAAAAAAAAAGGTTACATGCTACCTCATAGTTTTAGACTACAAGGCACTCACAAGTTGACTCAGCCATAATTTTACAGCATTAAATTTTGATGCTAACTTTAGACTTTGGTTAAGTATTCAATAGTCCTGGCAATATCATAGCAGTTATGTAATACAGCTCATAGAGGAAAGCAGAATAGAACTATCACAGCAGTAGATGCCATTTACCACCGGTACCAAATATGACAGTTTAACTCCGACAGAAAAAAAATATGCAGCCATGAGCCATATAACTTGCATATAACGCAACAGCCAAACCTTAGGAATGAAGACTACAGACCTTTCAGACATACTCTGAACAAAGCCAAAAACATTAAGAAGATAGTTTTGCAATTTCCCTTCTAGAGCTAAAATAAAGTAAATTTGAAACTTCACTTTTGGGGAAGACCTCTAAAGACTTTAATTTGAAAATGAGATTATCTCCTTCTTTGAATATCCCAGTTGCAAACATAAAAATCAGTTACTTCATGCACGTAGATACTAAATAATTTAACTTACTTTAGTTAAACAATTGGTTAAACTAACTGCAAAATTCCTACTTTCCACCTTCTCAAACAAGGTACATTAGAACATTCAAGATTTAAATTTCTCCCTACTCCTATATTATAATAGTTAATTGCTGTTGGCAAAAGAATCACTCACCCAACATCAGGCTGGCTCTTAAAAATAGTATGATCAGGCAAGGCACTAACATGAAAGAAAGGACCCAAAATGCTTGTCATCTCAATAACTCTTCCATTCAAATAAACGCCCTTAGGTATCCACCAAGGATGGTTCACCAAACTCCTAGCTCCCACCGGAAAACTAACCAAATACAGCAATGCCCTCAATGGCTGCTGAAAGTTCCCCAAAGCCGAAACATTCAATATACTCCCTCTCAAATTCTCATACAACCCTCTTAGTATGGGGTCCAAGCTATCGAAATCGGCCTCCTCGAAGAAGTCTTTCAAGAACCCAGGTGGGCACTGCACCCCACCACTACTAGTACTACTTCCAAAACCCTCCAACCCTCCTCCAACCTCGGCGAATATAAACGGCAACAGAGGCGAAACACTCGATTTGTTGTTCTTATTCACTTCATCATTAAAACAATCCGGATTGGCCAAATGAATCCGACAATACGAAACCAACAGCTTCTTCGCCTGTCTGATTACCAACTCCATGTGAGAGCGGAGGCTCTTGTCCTTCATGTTCCCGATTTTCTTGCCTTCCTCGTAAGCTCGACGGTAGCTGTTGATCAGGTACTGAAAAGCTGGCTCGGCCGACGGGAAGCTCCCGGAGAGCCGATCGATTAGGATTCGCTCCATCAAATCGCCTGACAGCTTCAACTCCTTGCCTTCGCTCAGAATCTCCGCTGCCGTCAATTCCAGATACACGATTCGCGAGTCGCTGTCCGTCGAATCGGAGAGCGTTACGAGGAAGATTTTACGCAGAATTATGTCCTCGATTTGCTCCGGCGTTCTCTGCGGTTTCGGCGTCGCCATCGCCTGCGATTGGACGGGATTTTTTTTTTTTTTTACGGTTTAAGCGTGTGAATTTCTCCAGAGAAATTTGGGGGCGAAATTAGGGTTTAGAATTTAGGGAGGGTGATTGGAGGGCCAGTGGACATTGAAATTGAAACTAGGAAGGACTCTGTAGCTTTGGAAGTCTAGTGAAGCAAACTGGAATTTATATATTTTGAGATCTAATCAAACAACCCTTTGAGTTTTATCAAATTCCGACTTAAAAAACAAAAAAAAAAAAAAAAAAATTTGAGATGTATTTTCCTAATAGGATTTTACTAATTCAATGGTTTGGGTAAAGTTTCTTCAATAACAACTAGGGATGGGCATGGGTCGAGTCAATTTGATTTTGGATAAAATCGAACTAAAATCGACTATTTTTGGTTTTCCAAATTGAAAGCCAACCCAACCTAATTTAGGGAGGAAAAACGATCTAAACTTACTAGTGTTAGGTCAATTCAATTCGATCCAATCAATTCACATTGATTTCATTTGTTTGTCACCAAATCCAAATTGAAACCAAAATTAAAAAACTAAGATCTAACATTAATTATCGGTTCATCACCAAAACTAATATCTCTAAATCCATATGGACAAGAAAAACAAATAAAAGAAAAGAAAAGAAACTATAAATTAATAATACAAAAACTGTAGATCGATGAGCCACGGATAATTAGTGACAGTTGCAAAGAAAAAACGACAATAAAGGTATCAACAATGAAGATATAGTGGACCTGAGTGAGGGAGGCGACGAATTTGCGAAAGAAAAGAGGAGGAAAAGAGAAGGCAAATCGACAAGAAGATAATTAAGAGGACTTGGTGGAATGACAGGTAGGGTGATAGTTAGATAGACCTCCTGTGAATAGGACTTCCGACTTGCTTTTTTTAAAGTTTCCTCTTTTCGCTCATATTAGGGATATATACCATGATGGTAGTTGGCATTTTTCTCTTTCGATCAATATGTCCCATCCGAATCTAGTTGATGATATAGAGCAAGTGATTATCAGCACCTTTTTTTATTCAAGAGTTTGGATTTTTTTTATGGATGGAAAAGTGACCACTACTGGTGTTTATACTTCTTTAGCTTTGTTACGTCCCTACATTCCTTAGATAAGACATATTTGAGCAGCTTTTATTCATTTTTCTAAATTTATGTTGGCTTAGAGGGTTACACATAACAGATTGCCTACTAATTTATCTTTGCATTATGGATTTACATTCCTTTCCTATAGTTATTTGTATTAATCTGTTGAGGAGAGTACGAAGCATCTATTCTTACCTACCCTTTTGCAGTAGGTCTCTGACATTTCTTATCGACCACGTTTAGTCATGTTATTTCTTTGTATGATACTATTATGGATTTATGACAAGCGATTATATCTATTAGTTTTTGTTTTCAACTTCAGAATCTTTGAAAGATTGATATCATTGTAGTTTTTGTATTATTTGGGTTTCATGAAATAGTGCTACTTTTGAGAGCAAATGCCCCTCTTTTCATGGGTTGTTTGCGAGAGGTAGAATTTTTTAGTTATAGGGTGGATCATGTAGAATTCAATTGATTATCTTTTGGCTCTGCATAAACTTCATGTTTTAGCTCATTCTTTTAGAGCTTCATGCATTACGAAGGTAGATTGGGCTCTTCCTCATACAAGCTGGCTTAAGGTTAATACAAATAGTTCTATTTTAGGGGCTTTTAGTTTGATTGGTTGTGATGGAGTTTTTAAGACTAATCGTGATTTTTTCAAATATACTTTTATTATTCCTTTAAGGATTAATCATGTTTTTAAGATAGAGTTCGTGGCTATTATTCATGTCATCCAATAAAAAACTTTGGTTAAAGAGTGATTCTGCTTATATTGTTTTTATTCTTCTTGCCTGCTCTTCTAAGATTCTCGAGTGTTGGCATCTGGCTTGGGACAAATGTCTTTCTTATCTGTAACATATAAAATTCATTATCACTCATATTTATCGTGAGAGAAATTTTGTTGCGAATGCTTTAACTTCTCGATCTCTTTCTTTTGTTTGCTCTACTTGGTGGTGGATGACTCCTATTTTTTTGGGTCCCTTTCTTTTCTGATGATATTCTTGGCTAAAGTCATTATCGGTTTAGTTAGTGTTGGCTTTAGGGGATGGATATTCTATTTTCCTTACAAAGTTTTTCTTATTAAGTTTTTCTAGTAAGATTTTTAATGAGGTCTACTACAATGATTGATTTGTAAAGATTTGGTTTTGGCTAAATTTTATGTTGTTTTTCCCTTCCCATGACCTGGTTGTAATTTTTTAGAATTTTATCTTCGTTTTGTTTTGGTCTTTTATCTTGATTTTCTTTGTATGTTTTTCCCTTTTCTTAATAAAACCTTATATGAAAAAATTATTTTATTAGTATTATAAACTATTTCTAAACTCATTAATTCATAAACTCTAAATATTATTTTATTAATTTTATTTTCTTTTAAAACAATAATTTTAATAAACTATCTTTTTAATTATTATATTAATTATTTGTTTAACTTTATTAATTTGAGCATTTTTATTATCATAAATTCATTCTTATCAAGTTATTATTTTTTAAAAACATAGTAAATATTTAATTTGGTGAACTGGTTGGATGGCTATCTATTATAACATGCTATAACAAGTTACCATTTTTCAATAAATGAAGTTTGGTTACCACTTGGTAGGTAGCCAAATAAACCATTACTCTCAAATTGAACATTAAGTAAGCTTATTGAAAATAGAATCGATTAGTCAAACCCCTAACAAAACCTTTAAGAAAATTGTAAGATTTGTTATAACTTTTTTTTTTTTTTTATAAAAATGACTTTAAAATTCACTCATATCTATCTAAATCCATCATTTAAATAAAATCTGTGAAGTTAATAATTTTTTGAATACATATAAATTTCATTAAATTTTATACAAATCTAAATTGAATACATTTAGGGGATGTATTTAATCTAGACTTTTGTTGACTTTTTTTCAGGTGAATGAATTTTATACGGTTCATATATATTTTATTGACTTTTATAGACTTCACAAAATTATGAATGATTTTTTTAGGCTTGTATAGGATTCATTTTGAAAGACTTTCTTAAACATTTGATTGTGTATTTACTTTAATTGCAATAATCAAAATAGGAATCGAAATGATTTACGATTAGAATGACTTAGAATCGGAATGATATATCAGAATTAGAATAAATTGTTTACTTTAATTGTAGGAATTAAAATTGAAATCAATAGTATTCTCGTTGAGTTGTTTACTTTATTTTGAAATCAAAATGAATTAATTACAAATTATAAAAATACCTTTGATTAAAATTATGTATCCATAAGTATTTTTTGTTAGATAATAATAATAATAATGTAATCATTGAGATTTTGTAAATTGCAAAAGAAGTATTATGTATTTTTTTGCAAAACTATGTTTAAGATTTAGTATTATCCTTTTGTCATATAACTTGTTATAATAGACTAAAAAATAAAAAATAAAATTTCTTAATAATATTATCATAAGCATATTGTGTATTTATATTGTGTATTAAGTCGTTTCCTTTTAGTTCATTTGATGGAAGTGAACAAATGTATACTTTAACATATGTATTAGTTATCAAGTTAGGAGTTTCTACATCATGTAAGAAGGTGTTTCTAAAGTTTTATCATATGTTAAAAAAAAGTTTTTCTTTTTTTAATAAAGGATATAAGAGTCTTTTTAATAATTGAAAGAGAGTGAGAATGAGAATGCGATTCTCAAGTGGGGGGAAGAGAGTGGGGGGAAGAGGGTGGGGGGTGGAAATTAGATTTCCATTCCATAACCTTAGATTCATATAGGATTCACAATTTGCATAAGTAAACACCAACAATCATTCGTATTCTCTAATTCATGAAGTAAACACACCATAATATATATTATAGGTATTTTTGGGCCACCTTTGATGGCTGGTAAAAGCCCAAGATTATCATTGAAGGTCCAAAATAGTTCAAAGCCCAAAACCTTCCAAAGAGAAGGGACCGCTTATTTTGACTAAGGCATAGCTCACTGAGAAATCAACATATCAACCATCCATCTCCATACAGAATTTGGTTTATCCAATATCCAGTTCACTGAGATATCCAATCCATTAGACAATATATCAGAAAGACAGTTCATCGGCTCTATAGCCTGCTCAGGGACCCAATGTATAGTTCATTGAAAAGGTAAGTTCAGTATACACACAGATCATCTAAAAATACAATTCGTCAACTCTACAGTCTACTCGAAAACAATAGGATCCAGCTCATCCTCTATCTAGATCCTTCGCGATGCAACATATCCACTGTACAGCTCATCCATCACGCTGTACATCAGACATACAGATCGCCAGATCACATTATCAAAATACTTGATCAATTCACAGAGACCAAATGCAGCCAAACTTCAGATATTCCAATTCGCTCAAACGAACTCCCAACTAATACAACTCGCCTGAAACAGATCAGATATTGTTAGAATTGTCAGAATGAAAGTCAGCAAGACGTGCAGCCTACACTGTTCCCGTCAACAATTACAGCATGTATTACAACAGTCTTACCTAATCCATGTTGATTAGCCGCCTATAGCATACTTTGACCCACTTGACCTGACATATGTCAAGCACATTAAATGCACACATTAAATGTAATTCATCATTACAATTTGAATAATTACACATTACTGTAGCATCTCTCCACCTTATAAATAGGAGAGGATTCTCATTGTACAAACAACACAATAACTTCTGAAAAGTACACTTACTCTGCAGATATAGTGAAATTACAGTGGATGTAAGCAAAAAATTAGGTCGAACCACTCTAAAAATCGTTTGTCTAGTGTTCTTCCTCAACCCTCTCTTTTACTTCTTCCAATGCTTATTAAACCATTCTCAACATAAACTGCAGTTTGAGCCGAAAGAATCTCGTCAGCTAATTCCCAACGTCGACATTTTGGCGCTAGAAGGAAGGTCATTCCTGCAGTCTTGACTTTTACGTCTTTGATTTCAATACTCGTGTACCATACACAATGGTTCGAGAAAAATCACTAGAAGTTTAGACGCGGTTGCTAGTGCAGATGCAATTGCTGACCAACTCGATAACACCGATCAATAAAAAGGCGTGCAGTTCGCTAAAGAACATACCGACTTAGGGGCTGGAACCTTAAATACTCCCTTACCCAGGAATCCTCCAGGTATACCTCTATTCCCTTCTCACCAGTTTGCACCTAACACAGCTGGAGAGAATGTTGTCCAGATTTTACAGCGGTGTCAGAAGGCATTAGAAAACACCATGACACAATTGGTGGAGACAGTATGGACATTAACATAAGTCCAGACCACTCAAGGCCCAGTCTAGATCCCAACAGAAAATAGAAGGCCTGCTAGGGAGGTGCCAACACCAGAAGCATCAGTCCATTCCTCAAACGTACATTCCAAAGCTCGGCCCCAGCGAGCTCACAGTGAAGAAAATGCAGCTCACCACTCAGGATTAAGAGTGAAAGTGAGCCAGGATGGGCATCGGCAAGTGGAGATAAGCCAAGGATATGTTCGGATTCCAGTTTGGAGAAACGAAGATGAACAACAGACCTGGCGTGGAGATCCACTTAAGGAAGATAGGCTAAACAGGCCTCCTCGAGAAAATGAACCTGTGCGCCGCTCTCCTAAACCTTAACGAGAAAGGAGGCACAAGATTCAAAACCGGAATTCACCAGATAGAAATAATAGAAGAAGCAGACAATCTTCTGTCAACCGATCTGGAGTGTAGGACCAGATCGTTGAGGAGCTCCTTTAAAGAGTCCGACAGTTAGAAGCCCGACCCGAAACTCAGGAACACAGGGGTCAATTTGGTAAAAGAACCTCATTCACAGCAGAAATTGAAAGAGAGCCACTTCCCCCAAGATTCAAAGTCCTCAACATCCCACAGTACAAAGGGAATTCTTATCCTTATAACCATATTGACGCTTTTAACGTCCAATGGATCTCCAGACCACCAGTTCGCTAACAAAATGTCACGTATTCCCTATAACACTTGGGAATATTCTGCAAATATGGTTCAGGAACCTCTCATCCCGTAACATCAATAGTTGAAAGGAATGCCAACAGAAGTTCCTGAACCAATACAAAGCACTGAGGAGGCAGCTCATGCCACCTTACCATCTTGCAATAATTTTTCAACGTCCTAGCGAATTGCTAAAAGATTATATTAATAGGTTCAGACGGGAAGTAATGTTGAAAATCCCACCGACGAAGGAATCTTGACAGCTATCTCGACAGAACTGAGGAAAGACGGTAAGCTGTACGAGAACATCTATAAGTCCCCAGTGAAAAACTTAGGGGAATTTTATGATCGAGCATGGAAAGAGATCAGGTGGGAAGAAGCTTTCGGCTCCAAAAAAGTGACTACCCAGAAAAGGGAAGCTAACAGCTCCAATCAATGGAGGAAGAGGAGCAACGAAGGAGTCAGCCATGGGAATTAGAGAAATTACAATCAGGTTGCCAAGAATGCCAGAAATGAGCCTAAACCAAGAAATGACCAGAGGCGTAAGCGCCTTCCCTGTTCAGGTAGTTACGAGAACTATACAGACATGTCAGACTCCAGAGACAGGATCTATGCGATCGAAAAGAACAGGAAAAACTTTGGAAGACCACCTCCCATCCTAACTCTTGAGAGACGTAGAGACAGGAGTAAGTTCTGCGCCTACTATAACGAAGTGGGGTATAGTACTTCTAATTGTTAGGCATTGAAAGATGCCATCGAGGAGATGATTAGAAATGGTCGTTTAAGGGACTATGTAGTCCGACTTACAGGACAGTGCACTCAACAACAGCGATCTCACCAAAGGCCACAAGAGCAGCCGGCCTAAACCCAACAAGTACCTGACTCTCAACTTGAGCCTGCTATAAGAACAATCCTTACAATTCATAGAGGTCCTCATATTGCTGGTACTTTAAACAAGTCATAAGAACGCTACATGCGCGAGGCCGCTCACGTACAGATCGTTGGACAAGGTGAGGCAGGGAGGCCTGCTAAAAAAGCAAGAGTGACATCAGAAGAGATAGTCTTTACCGAGGAAGATGTCAGGGATATTCATTGGCCCCATAACAACGCCATAGTAATTCGAGTTCGTATCGAAAATGCAGAGGTCAGAAGAATAATGCTCAATACGGGAAGTTCTGTTAATGTGATGTACAAGAAGTGTTATAACCAAAAGGGGATTGGAGATGAACAACTATATCCTTCCCCTGATCCTTTATACGGTTTTACTGGTGATGCAATCATTCCTGTTGGGCAAATCAGATTGCCTCTGACTCTTGGGGATGCGGGTCGACAATCAACAGTTATGGTGGATTTTCTTATTATAGACTCCCTTTCCACTTATAACATGGTGATAGGAAGGCCGGCAATGAATGACCTAGATATGGTCACCTCCATAAAGGCTCTTACAATAAAATTTTCAACTCCCAATGGAATCGGATGTATACGGGACGAGCAACAATCAGCCCGTCTTTGCTATAAAGACGCAGTGAATATAAGAGCAAAGGGAAAGAAGAGAAAGGCGCGAGCTCCAGACAGTCAGCACCTCTGGGGTTTGTCATGACCTGGACCCTAGAGAGATAGAGGCAACCCAGACTACTGGTCCGGTTGAAGAACTAAAAGATATTCAGGTCAATGAGGCCGATCCTGAAAGATGCCTTAAGTTGAGAAAGAACTTGGCTACAGAAGAAAAAACCCAGCAAGCTGAATTTCTTAAAGCGAATTTGGATGTTTTCGCCTGGAATCATAAAGACATGGTGGGGATCGATCCAGAAGTAATGACACACAGACTGAATATAAATCCTCACCATAGACCGATTTGCCAAAAAAGGATATTAATGACCAGAGAACGTTACGACGCCCTAAAAGATGAAATAGACAAGCTATTGGCAAATGGATTTATTCGTGAGGCTCATTACCCTGTCTGGGTAGCCAATCCCGTGCTCGTAAAATAGAAGAACGAGAAATGGAGAACCTGCATAGACTTTACGGATCTGAACAAGATTGTTCCAAGGATAGCTTTCCTTTGCCCAGAATTGATCAACTTGTAGATGCGACAGCAGGACATGAGCTCCTTAGCTTCATGGATGCTTACTCAGGGTACAATTAGATTCTGATGAATCTTAGAGATAAGGAACATACCTCGTTCACCACAGATCGCAGCCTATACTGCTATAAGGTCATGTTTTTTGGTTTGAAAAATGTTGGAGCGACTTATCAGTGGCTGGTGAACATGATGTTCAAAGATCAGATAGGGAAGACGATGGAGGTCTATGTTGACGACATGTTGGTAAAGTCGAGAAAAACAGCTAATCACATGAGCGACCTTGAGGGGATGTTCCAAATCTTAAGAAGGTACCAAATGAAACTTAACCCCCTTAAATGTGCGTTCGGCGTGGCCTTAGGAAAATTTCTGAGATTCATGGTAAATAGTAGAGGAATCGAGGTTAATCCAGAAAAGATAAAAGCTCTACTCGACATGAGATCTCCAACAAAACCAAAGGAAGTACAAAGCCTCAATGGTCAGGTCGCCGCCCTCAGCAGATTCATCTCCAAAGCCTCAGATAAATGTGTTCTATTCTTTGAAGTATTAAAGAAAGCTAAAAACTTTGAATGGACAAAAGAATGCAAGGTCGCATTTCAACAGCTGAAGGAGTATATTGGGCGAGCTCCACTCCTGTCGAAACCAATGGAATGAGTAACTCTGACAGTCTATCTCGAATTATCCCAGTATGCCTTAAACGCTGTCCTGGTACGAGAAGAAGGAAATGAAGCCCAGTATCCAGTCTACTATATCAGTAAAAAATTGGTTGATGTAGAGACAAGGTACACCCCGATCTAGAAGCTCGCTTATTTTCTGGTAGTGGCTTCCTGAAAATTGCGTCCTTACTTCCAAGCTCACAAAATTGAGGTATTGACCAAGTATCCTCTTAAACTCATCCTTCTGAAACCCCGACACTTCAATACGTCTCCTAAAATGCGCTATAAAACTTGTTCAGTTCGATATCGAGTTCAAACCAAGGACAACGATTAAAGGGCAAGCACTAGCAGACTTCATTGTAGAATTTACAAGACCTACGGATGAAGTAACTGAATCTTCAGAATGTCCGTTTTGGGAGCTATTTGTTTATGGATCCTCAAATGAACAAAGGGTTGGAGTTGGAGTATTGTTGATCAGTCCTGAATGGCACAAAATCCTTTATGCTCTCAAATTCAGATTTCATGCCACAAATAATGAAGCAAACTATGAAACTTGACTAACAAGACTCCGTTTAGCCAAGAAAATGCAAGCTAAACAGCCTTAGAGTCTTCAGTGATTCCGTGCTTGTGGTATGTCAAATTAAAGGAGAATACCAAGCTAAAGGGATAAGTATATATACTTTGAGAAAGTCCAAGAGTTGTTAAAAACTTTTCACAAGTATGAGATCAATCGAATCTCACGAGCTTAAAATTCTCATGCAGATGCTCTAGCTCGCTTAGCAACAGCTCAGGATATGGATTTCGCTAGAGACATACCAGTCGAAGTCCTGCCCAGGCCGAGTACAGAACCTGTTGAAGAAACAATGCTCCTGAACTTGGCAGAAGACTCATGGATGAACCCTTTGGTGGATTACGTACAGGAAGGTAAACTGTAGAATGATAAGTTGAAAGCCCATCGTCTACGAACATGAGCTGTAAGGTACTATATCTATGATAACAGACTTTATAAGAAAGGTTTTTTGGCCCCTCTGCTACGATGTATCGATGAACTAGATTGCACTACTATCTTGAAAGATATTCATGAGGGCCATTGCGGCAACCACGCTGGAGGGTTATCTTTAGCTCAAAAGGCACTTCGTCAGGGATTCTACTGGCCGACCATGAAGCAGGATGTCATCGATTTGACGAAAAAATATGATAAATGCCAAAGGTTCTCTAAGATCCGGTGAGCTCCGCCTGCATACCTACAACAGATGATTAGTCCATGGCCCTTCGTCATTTGGAGCATAGATCTGATAAGACCCCTCTTGACAGGTCGAGACAGATGTAAATATGTCATCGTTGCAGTAGATTACTTCACAAAATGGGCAGAAGCAAAAGAACTTACCGAAATCTCTACAAGGAAGGTAGAAAAATTCGTCTGGGATCACATCATTTGTAGATTTGGAGTTCCTCAGCAGCTCGTCACAGACAATGGAACCCAATTCACGAGTGAACAGTTTCTCGAGTTCTATAGCGACCTGTGCATCACAAAAAACTTCTCAGCAGTAGATCATCCACAGGCTAATGGCCAAGTTAAAGCAATTAAAAAATCATTAAACAGATCCTGAAGACCAAACTTGAAGCCAGGAAATGAACGTGGGTAGACGAACTACAAAAAATACTCTGGGCCTACAGAACGACAACTCGAAGCACCACTGGAGAAACCCCTTTTTCAATGGTCTATGGATCCGAAATTATGATCCCTGCGGAGTTTAAAATAACTAGCCAGCAAAGAGCAAGTTTCAACCCTGAGGAAAATAACCAACTACTGGAAACAAACTTGGACCTCCTCGAAGAAACTAGAGACATATCTCGGCTGAAAGTTGCAGCCTATCAACAAATAGTGGCTAGATACTACAACAAAAGAGTCCAAGTTCAATCAAAAATTCTGACCAGGCGACCTGGTGTTACGATAGATTCTCCCTGGAGCTTGAAATCCTAGTGACGACATTTTAGGACCCAATTGGGAAGGACCTTACATCATCATGGAGAATCTTGGGAATATAGCATACCATTTAGCAGATGTGGCCGGAGCAACACTTCCTAAGGCTTGGAATGCAGTACATCACAGGCCTTATTATAGATAACGCTCTCTCTCTCTTTCGCTTGTAATTTTTGTAACAATTATACATATAATACAAGCTCCGGAACTCCCACCAAAATGATTGACACAAATTGATTAAGTGTTTTTGAATATGAAGCTATAACATGCAGAGAACGAGCTGCAAAATCAAGCGTCTATTCACCCTAAAAAAATAAGGGGCTTAATATCAGCACAAAAGCTAACCCCACACCTATCTTACAAAATGCCATGTTTTATAAGATTGAGAGCTTGCACACCTAATTGCAGCTCGTTAACAGGTTTATCCCGCCAAAGATTACTACAAATATTTCACTGTCCAGAGATGAGACGTGACACATCAACAGAAGACCTTCTCAGTTTGGTTTAAATGCCCTAAGATGATTAAAAATGTTGTAAATGCTCAGGTTCCGACCTTGTGAGCGCAACAGAGGTTACAACCTCCCCCAACTCTCTCTATAAATGCTTGGGTTACAACCCTTTGAGCATAGCTTGAGATGCTTCATATGCTGACAAACTCAGGTTTCAACCTTTTGAGCACAACCTGTTGTAAATGCTCGGATACATCCTGTGAGCGCAGCTCGCTGTATAGCTCAGGATTTAACCTCTAAACTCAGCCGAGGTTCCGACCTCCATAACTCGCTGTAAATGCTCAGGTCTTTAACCTTGAGAGCGCAACCTGTTACAGAACTTGGGTCACAACCCTTTGAGCATATCCCAAAAAATGCCTCTTGCTGTATAGCTCTAGTTTTTACTCTTTGAGCATAACCAGCTGTAGAGACTCAGGTTACGACCTTGCGAGCGCAGCTCGTTGTATCAGCTCGAGTTCTTGCCTTTTGAGCACAGCTCGGGTTTTACAAAAGTTTTATTCATCCTACTAAATGAATTTGTTGTTTGTTATGCAGGTCATTTTACAGATGATTTGGAAAGATGTGTAAACTAATGATGAGCTCGCGAAGATTCGTATAACACTTTCAATTGTGAAATATTTCATCAGTTATTCTTGCAGGAAATATAAACAAACAAGCCAGCAAATTATATTTGAATAAGAAGTTGTATATAAAAGCCTCAAAACGAGGTCCAATTATCCATTATAAAGGAGAGAAGAAAACAATGCAAAGGAACAAAAAATTTTCCCTATATGTCAGCTTGATGACATTCTTCTATTTGCTTCCTCCATGTGAAGTTGAAAGCCCAGCAGCTGCATCATACGGGGTCGCTTCTGGAGGGACATCAGCTTGAACGGTCTCCGAGGTCGAGGCCTGAGCCTATAGCATCCAGAGTAGCTTCCTCCTTAAATCTTTCCACCTCAGCAAGGCCTCCCTCACCGAAGTAGATGAAATCTGTCTCAGGATGGTTTTTCCAAAGGGTCCAGAGGAAGTTACCCGCTGTTTCCTCTACTGCTTCCTCCCTGACTCTAATTATCTCCTCCTTGAGCTCCTCAACCTTTTTTTCAGCGGCCTACGCTCGTTGAATGACTGCCGCCGAGTCATGTTTCACCTTATCTCGTTCTTCTTCAGCATTAAGAAGCTGAGCAGTAAGCAGCGACCTTGAGGATCTATACTTATCCTCCTGGCGAGCTAAAGCCTCTTCAGCCTCATTCTGAGCAGCTCGAGCATTCCTCAACTGGGTGTCTAGCATGGATTCCGCTATTTTGGCCCTGGAAGCTTCTTGAGACATTAAGGCTAGCTCGCTCCTCGACTGATCCCTTTCTGCTTTGAGCTTTTCCTTCTCAACCTCTGACTTCTGGAGTTCAAATTGGAGACGCTTATTTTCTTCTTTTAGGATCAGTGCCTCCTGCATCTACTTCCTGATCCTCATGAAAGTCTACAAAATAATAAGTCAATATTGAAGGAAATAAAACATGCGAAAAATGACTAAGTGTAGAAAATACCATGATAGAGTGGTGGAGGGACCAGAAGAACAAATCATTATCAGTCAGCTCTTTTGTATCCAGCTTCCTGGCATGACCCCCAAGAAACTCTGGCAGGAGTTCCAGAACTCATTCGAGATAGAGCGACCCAAGAATACGCTCAAACTCACCCTCGGACTCCGATCTTTGACTCCTCTCCGAGGTCACAGGCTGCTTTTCCTTTTTAGCCCGAGAGCGTTTCTGTGGAGCTCGCTTTGCCACTGTTTTTCTTTTTGTGCCTTTGCTTGGGCAACAGGAGCGCCACTCGTTGTAGTCTTTTCAGTTGGGACTTGATCTGTGGGGACCCCGTCAGTTGAAGCATCATCCCCTGTAGTTATTCCCTCGGCAGCCCACTCCTGATCGCTCTCGATCTCAATTGGCTGAGAAGCAGGGGGGCTGGGACTTTGTAGGCATTGTAGCTCGTTCAGACGCAACTGCCTCGATAGAAGCAGAGGCCGTAGGAGTAGCAGTTGATTGAGCAATACGGCGTTTGGGACGTTGCTCCAAAGAAATTTTTTACCATCGGTGGAACGTTTAAGGGATCTGGATCAATAATTCCTCTAGCAGCTTGAAGTACAGAGACGAGCTCGTGATGCTCTCGAGTGCCGATATCTTTCTTACTATCTATCAATTCACTGTCTTGTGTTGGCGTGAGCTGGAACTGTGTTGTGCTCCCCTCTTCGGAATCCGCAAGCGTCCTAAGGTGACCTCTCTCCTCTGTAGTTATATCCCTTTTACTTTCATTTGCATAAAACAAAACAAAAAGGATTAAAAAAGAATAAACAGAAGATTATATAGCCCACAAAAAACCACCTTATAACTAACCTGGACTTAAGATAAAGCTACGATAATGAAGAGGGATGAGAGAAGGGCAAGAGATATAAAACCAGGTTGACTTGTAATCTCCTACATTTGACTTGCCCTTTGCCTGCCCTCTCGGTAACAAACCATTGAAATCTAACTTACGGGCTGTTAAATAATATATCCCCTTATGAGGTCCCTCATTCGGGCTACCGACCCCCTTTATGATGTAAAGATGGGATAAGATGCATGGATTAGGGGCCTCTAGTCCATTTCTAAGGAAAACCAATGCCAACAAGGTAAGCTGGGCATATGAGTTCGGAGTCAACTTGAATGGGCTTAGTCTTAGCCGATTCAGAAAATCGACGAGATGGTTAGGGACCGGGAATCTGAGCCCGTGTTTCATATGAATAATACTCACGGTAACGTAACTGTGAGGAAGGAAAGCCGCGTGATCAGAAAAAGATGGGAGCATAATGCGACATCCGTTTGGAAGACGATACTCTAAGGCTATTCCACCCAGCTCATCTAGCTCTAGACTTGAATGATGGTGTGTGAATACATGACGAGCAATCTTGCCAGAAGGTCGTACCATCGTTATAGGATCCACTTGAGCCGCAAACTCCTCAACGGTGTCCCCACTACTGGAAGTCGCTCTTTCGACCTCGCAGGCTATTCCCATGTTATTATCCTCCGAGCTACTAGTACTCGAGGATTCCCTTACTCTGTGCTCTCGGCGACTATAACCTGAAGACATCTACACGTAAAAAGGGAATAATTACGTCTCTATCTATAGATCATCCCTGCCTATACCTACGTATTTCTTAAGATCTACAGGTCAAAAACGCAGCACAGATCACTAAGGCCATGAGGGTCCAACCTACTACTAAAACGAGCTAACGACCTATATAAGCCTCAACCTACAGTTCGCCTAATTAATGACACAAACAACAAAAACATGTACAAAACCCAACACACAAGATCAAAACAACAGAAAACGAAGCGTCATAACAAAGAACAAAGTTTCATGAACGTAAAAACATAAAGAACAACGCAAAAGATCAAGCCAGAAAATGCACCATGAAAGTAAATCATAAATGAAAAACAGGGTACAAGAAAAGCGTGAAAAGCTTACTCTAAAGCAGAATGAAGTAAAACCGAAGTCTAAAAGATGATCTAAAAAACTCTGATATGCTGGTGTTGGATGCTAAGACGGAGCAAAGGTTGAAGACGAATGGAAGACAAAACGTTTGAAAATGACAAAAGGAAGTTGAAAGTGACAAGAAACCTGCTTTATATAGGGGTGCATGACTAAAACCCCGACCATTAGATCCGGTGGCTTCTCAACCGCCTCAGATCCGAAGGTCCAACGCAATTCAAGGGATATGGTCATCATACACCGTCAGTTGAAAGACGTGAATTAAATGCACCCAGGAAGAAACATACCCTACACGATAGCCAGTATGCCCGCCATGTGTCCCACGACAGTTTAGAATTTGAAAAGATAAAGTAACTGTTTCCTCCAAACCAGTCACCGAATCAGATGTCCTCAGCTTTTATCAGCGGTGTATCAATTTCCAGCCAGCGAATTGGACTAAAAACTGGGGGGTTGGTATTATGAGTATTTTTAGGCCACCTTTGATGACTGGTAAAAGCCCAAATTATCATTAAAGACCCAAAACAGTTTAAAGCCCAAGACCTTCCAAGGAGAAGAGACCGCTTATTTTGGCTAAGGCATAGCTCGCTGAGGAATCAACATATCAACTATCCATCTCCATACAGAATTTGGTTTATCCAACATCCAGTTCGTCGAGATATCCAGTCCATCAGACAATATATCAGAAAGACGGTTAACCAAGACAATTCAGTTCATCGGCTCTATAGCCTGCTCAAGAGCCCAATATATAGTCCGTTGAAAAGGTAAGTTCAGCATACACGCAAACCATTTAAAAATACAGCTAATCAACTCTACAGTCTACTCGAAAACAATAGGACCTAGCTCATCCTCTATCCTGATCCTTCGCAATGCAGCATATCCACTGTACCACTCATCCATTACGTTGTACATCAGACATACAGATCGCTAGATCGTAGTATCAAATTACTTGATCAATTCACAAAGACCAAATGCAGTCAAACTTCAGACATTCCAGTTCGCTCAAACGAACTTCCAACTAATACAGCTCGCCTAAAGCAGATCAGATATTGTCAAAACTATCAAAACGAAAGTCAGCAAGACGTGCCGCCTATGCCGTTCCCGTCAACAATTACAGCATGCATTACGGCAGTGTTACCTAATCCACGTTGATTAGCCGCCTAAAGCATACTTTAACCCACTTGATCTGACACATGTCAAACACATTAAATGCATGCATTAAATGTAATTCATCATTACAATTTGAATAATTGCACATTACTGTAGCATCTCTCCACCCCATAAATAGAAGAGGATTCTCATTGTACAAACAGCACAATAACTTTTGAAGAGTACACTTACTCTGCAGATATAGTGAAATTACAATGAACGTAGGCAAAAAATTGGGCCGAACCACTCTAAAAATCCTTTGTCTAGTGTTCTTCATCAACCCTCTCTTTTACTTCTTCCCATGCTAATTAAATCATTCTCAACATAAACTGTAGTTTGGGCCGAAAGAATTTCGTCGGCTAATTCCCAACATCGACAATATACATCTAAATTAATCACTTAAATAAAATTTATGAAGTTAATGACTTTTTTAATATATATAAATTTCATTCGATTTTATACAAATCTAAATTGAATACACTTTTATTTCGATAAAATATATTGAAGTATAGATCAAATACACTTAAATTTTTATACTGTTTTTAATTCCAAAGAATTATAGATTGAGTACACCCTAATTTTGTATTATTATTATTTTAAAAGAAGATTGAAGTCCTATCCAACTTACAAAAATAAACGACATTGTTTTGTTATAGTCACAAACACAACAAATGCAAGACAAAACTACTAGAGAGACTAAGAGCGAAGAAAATTCAAAGAAATCCTAAACAATGATTGCGTCTAGAGTAATGTTGCAAAGATCGCTAATTGTTTGACGAGACATCGATTAGCAATTTATCGGTTATTCGATAAATAATCAGCGTTAATCGACGAGTATAATTTTAGGAAAAAATTATTACTTTTTAAAATCTAATGCTATAAATTGATATTTTTTTAAATATCTAGACCACAATTTGGATATTTATGTAATTTTATAAAACCTGTGCGGTGGTGTAATTTGCCGTAACATGTTTATAAATAAATATATATATATATATATATATAGATAGATAGAGACGCATGTGGTTGTTTAGTACTGCGCCGGCCCTCACCACTCTCTCTGTCTCTCTAAAATACCACCACCGCTTCCCTCTTGCTTTTCTTCTCCTCTGTCATCATCTTTTCATCTTCTCCGCCGGACTGCTACACTTTCTCCGCAGCCGTACGAGCCGTTGCCCGCACCGCCGGACTAGGTACCTTCTTCTTCTTCCCGTCTTCTTTTTCTGCTTCTCATTTTCTTCCATCCAGGTAGGAGGCTCGCCGGATCTGCCACCGCCGATATAACGCTGGTCAGCGATTAGTCGCCCGATTTGGCCGATTGACTCACCCGTTCGATTTTGGTTGCCGATCTCACCTTTATCGGACCGGCAGCATGCCAGTCAGCGTTTTATCGCCGGAAAATTGCCGATTTCCGGCGATTTTTGCTAGAGTGTAACGCCGCCACTCTCCTCCGTCTGACTCAAAAACACGCCGTCACAATGCCGGTTTCCACCTGCATTAGCCATCACTCACTCCTATTAGCAAGGTCTTTCCAATTTTTTTTTTCTCATCATCATTTTAGTAAGATTATACAAAGTTAGCTGTTTTAATTTACAATGTAAGTTGACATAGTCAATGAGCTGGGAATATATACATTGTTTATTGTAATACTTGTCATTTTGTGGGATTGATCACATGCAGTCTCTTTGCTTCTTTTTTGTGTGGTTTGCTAATATTCTGTTGCTTTGATGATGATGATGATGATGCAGGAAAACCAACAAATGGAGACCCCCACAGGCCGCTGTTATTCCTAATTACCATCTCCCTATGCGGAGTTTCGAATCCAAAAACAAGTAGGTTGTTTTTGGGTATTTTCATGTTGAATTTGTTTACTTGGACATAGAACTTGGATTTAAAGTTGTTGTATGTAATTTATTAGATATCCGTGTTACTTATTTATTGCTTTACTTAACATTGTTGTGTCTTGCTGCATAAAGCACTGCGCTAGAGGAAACATAGCTAAGTTAATCATGTTGAATTTGATGCAGGACACAATGGATTGAAAATGCATAGCAAGTGTTCGAATGTTGCATTGATATATGTTTCACATTTATAATTAATCAAGTTTGTCTACTGCTGTTGCTTTTTTTTTTTTTTTTTTTTTTCGGGCTGGTAATTTGAGGGCACAAACTCATTATGACTAAGATTCTGTACCTGCTTTCTTCCTATAATGGTTGGGAAATTTTTAGTTTTGATGCTTTTGTTTTGGTGTGAGATGATCGATATGTTCCCTCAATATGAAGATCAAACACTATTTATCCAGTCTTTGAATTGAATGTGAGGTTCTGATGGAATTTAATTCTTTTTATGCCTTGGAGATGTAGATTATTGAGACTTAAGCTTGCTGGAAACGGTTAAATGCTGTTTATTAGAATTTGTTCTAGTGATGGTTATTTATACTCTTTACTATGATTCTAGGACGTCAACGGAGGATATAAAGTCTCTTAGATTGATAACAGCCATCAAAACCCCATATCTACCAGATGGAAGATTTGATCTTGAAGCCTATGATGACCTGGTGCATATGCAGATTAAGGGTGGAGCCGAAGGTCTGATTGTTGGTGGCACAACCGGTGAAGGCCAACTGATGAGCTGGGACGAACATGTAATGCTTATTGGTCACACTGTGAACTGTTTTGGTGGCTCAATAAAGGTAATTGGAAACACTGGAAGTAACTCCACCAGGGAAGCGATTCATGCCACCGAACAAGGTTTTGCTGTTGGAATGCATGCTGCCCTGCACATCAATCCTTATTATGGTAAGACGTCCATGGAGGGCATGATTTCTCATTTTAATAGTGTGTTGTCCATGGGCCCAACCATTATTTACAATGTTCCATCACGAACCGGCCAAGATATTCCCCCATCCGTGATTCATACTTTGGCTCAGAGTCCGAACCTGGCTGGCGTTAAAGAATGTGTTGGAAATGATCGGGTGAAGCAGTACACAGATGATGGAATTGTGGTCTGGACTGGTAATGACGACCAGTGTCATGATGCTAGGTGGGATCATGGGGCTACAGGGGTGATATCTGTTACTAGCAACTTGGTTCCATTGTTAATTCGAGGGCTTCTGTTTGGAGGAAAGAACCCATCATTGAATGCAAATCTTTTGCCTCTGATGGATTGGCTTTTCCAGGAGCCAAATCCCATCCCCTTAAACACAGCACTTGCTCAACTTGGTGTTATTAGGCCAGTTTTTAGATTACCGTATGTGCCTCTCCCTCTGGCAAAGAGGGTAGAATTTGTGAATCTGGTGAAGAAAATTGGGAGAGAGAATTTTGTAGGAGAGAAGGATGTTCGGGTTATAGATGATGATGAGTTCATCTCGGTAGGCCGCTATTAGTTGGTTTCTTTACTACAAGATCTTAGCATGGTTTTCTAGCTGATAGTTTGTTATCTGTGTTGTTTTAATTTTTGTTTTCTTCAGTCATGGACAAATAGAAATAAAATTTCATGGTATTCGGTTGTTTTTAATGTCATCAATACTTATATCGATACAGGGTTGTCTAGCAGTTCCTGTTAGATGTTGGGATTGATTCCGAAGGGGTGGGTTGAGTAGTGAAAAGACTTGTGGTTTAAACCAAAATGTGATGAATTTAATACTGTTGGGGTTACCTACTTAGATGTGTATGTGTTCTGTCCCGGTTGTATTCTTGTATGGTTCACTTTAGACTCCGGTGAAAAAAGGTAAGATCATCAACGTCATAGTGTTCATAAATCACATCCAACAAACTTAAGTACTATTTAATTTATTTTTCACAATCACTTTCTCTGTTGCATGGGAAATTTAGCTTGATTTGGTTCTAGTTATATATACAAGTTGGAATATAGCAGTCCACTATTGTAACCAGAGCTGACACCATGTATATTGATGATTTTCCATCTCTATCATGAGTCACCTAGCGCTTCCTGCGTTGAAGTAGCTTTCCACCATTGACAGACCAGAAACTCCTAGATACTTTCTTCATTATTAATGAATACATCAGCAAAATGTTGCAGGCATGGAAACCCAGATTAATAAAAGCATGATTGTGGTGCCCCTACTTGTATCACATTTTACCACTATTTTGCAATTGGATCTCTCGGGAACAATTGACTTGATAGAAACACTATTGATAACAGTCAAAAGAAGAAAAATTCTCATTTGTCAATTAAATCGGATAAACAACCAAAAAGAGTGCCGCAAAAGTAAGCATGTAACACATGACAGCTTCTGGGGAGCTACCTGGTAAACTAATCTGGTGAGCCGAAAAGCAAGTGCTTTCAGCCCATCACATGCAACAATGCCACATATAGTTTATCAAAACAGAATAAGAGGAGAAATTTGCCTATGCTTAGCATTGCAAAATGACACAATTGAAAACGAATTATATAGACAAGTTTAACTACAATGATATTAAACGTAATGGTATGAGGAATTGGGAAGGAATATGTCAATTAGAGATTATCAGGCAGTCTGAATGCACTACATAAATTTTGTGTTGCATAAGCATTCTACCAATTATAAACAGAGACCGAAAAAAAAAAAAAATCTATTAGCAGACACAAAAGAATAATGTAAACTTGATTAAAAATGTTATCCTAGAAGACATGAACATCAATGCATCCATGTACGAACATCAATTCCTGTCTTTGTATAAATAAAAAACTATTGGACAAAAACAATGTTACTTGCCTTTTCGTATTCTCCATAATTATCAGAAAATTTTTTCCAAACAAAAAAAAAAAAGGGTTTTGTTGATAAATGACCCTTTTTTGATAACCCATTTGCACACTAACTCTTTTCTTTTTTTTTAATCTTAACCTCAAGATAGAGAATCTCAACCTCTAGGTTCGGAATCCCAACTTTTAGGTTGTGAATCATAATATTAATTCAAATCAATCTCAACTTCAAGGTTGAGATTTTTTTTTCACACAAAAAAAAAGGTTAGTTTTGAAATCCATCTTTCAAATGGGTCATTTTTTATAATTTCTCAAAAAAAAAAATCTAATTAGAGATGCATATCCATTAACAATACAAATCATGATATATGAATATACTAATCTATCTAACTAGGTGGTCCTAAGCAAGCAGTTGGCTTTGTAAAGTAGTAAGCAAAAGTAAATAAGAACACATCCTGAACCTGTGACAAATTAAGACATAAATAATTAAAAAATCCATATAATCTATATATACAATAGACTCAAAATACTTCCATGCTAATTTTTAATAACCTTGAGATTATAACTGATCAAGTATGATTTTTCCTTTTTTTTTTCCCCTACATTCTCAATGTTGAAAAACATTTTCAGGATCTCTTTTTGACTATGATGGAAACCTTTTTTTTTTTTTTTCTCTACACTACACATCCAGTTAGTCAATAGATTTCCTCATTAAAACTGAAAAATTATCCTTTCACTCAAGTCTTATGGACTACTCAACACCCAGATGAAGAACAAGTGAATGTTTAATTTGAATGAATGAATATATATATATATATATATATATATTCATCCTACATTTGTTGTGTTGAACAACTTTAAAATTGATTAATTCATTGATTCAAAACAGCAGGCCATATGTTGTTGTTTACGTGGAAATTAGTCAACGAAATTCTTTAGAGCCCAATACTGTAGTGCGAATAGATTACAAGCAAGAAACAGATCGAAAGTAGAAGAAAGAGGCGAAAGAAGAACAGAAAAACACAGGTTTTTAAAGTGGTTCGACTCTTTAAACTGCCTACGTTCACTGTTCTCTCTATATTTCTGCAGAGTAACGACAATATTTCTCTCGGTGTATCTCTCTTGATTTACACTGAAAATGACCCCCTATTTACAGAGGGGATGATACAATTAAAAAGTAATAAAACTGACAAATAATGATGAAATACAATTTTCAAGACTGACATTTTGTAAAGTCAACCATAATCACACTGGGCCTTGACATAACCCATACTTAGTTGGTGAGATTTTCTCAAATTATGCTGTCATTAGGTGAAGTAATCCTTCTTATCGTGCACGACACGCCAGATTACTGTTCTGAACTGATACTGGGCAGACTGGAGCACGATGGACTGAAGCTGCAGAGAATAAACATTGGTCTAATATGTAAATGGACTCAGCTTAGCGATCTTGACTTTGCTTAAAGGGACGCAGACTGAGCGTTGCTAAAAATTAGATGTCAGAGCTTCTACGGATTGTGAGCTTTTATACTGGGCCGCGCACACTGGGCCCCCTCCGCTTGGACCAGTTTAAATGGGCTCATGGGCTTTTACCAATTCATTGGACAGCTCAGAAAATACCCATAACAGTTGTCAAGAATGATTGCTCATGTAGTCATGTTTGCTAGAAAAATTAGAAGTTAACAGTACACTATATAGACACAACTTGAAATTTCAATATACAGTAAACATTCACATATACCCCTTTCCAACAGTAGACACATAGTTCAAACATACAGCACTCTTCAATTCACTTTATAGTTCCATTTTAAGCACACTCTTGATCTTGTTTTGGATATATGAAATCATGTTAATTATTGGACTATGTTGAGAAGATTGTTCAGAAGCAGCACTAGTAGTGACAATGATGCCACTAGAGCGACCAAAACAATTAGCTGAATAACAAACCTATTTTAGACTCCAAATGAACTAAGGCGATGGTCATCTATATTTTTGAGAAAGATAAGATCAAAACCGTAAAAATGCGTAAAGTACAATCGGAGAACGTTGAGTTACAGCTGGGTGGCAACCCACTGGTCACAGTATCAAGATTATTGGCAAGACTGTTGGGTGACTAACTAAAGCAGTAGGCCAGTGGTCACCAACTGCTGGAGGACCATTCGAGCTGTTCACCAAAGTCCTCCATCCACATAAATTCGTTCGCATTTTTGTTTGGGGTCCGTTTTATATATTTTCACTTCTCAGTTTTTCCAACATGTTTTAAACTTTCAAAACTTGATTTGGGAAGGGTAAATGTGTCTTTTTAATGTCATGAAACATCTCATGTATGAAGCCGATTCACTTTATGATTTTGGATCTTCCTTTATAGGACTAGGATCTCATGTATGAGATAAATTAGAAATGTTATTAGCTAATAGGGTTCATATTGGGATGCAATTGATAATTATTTATTTTTTATTTCTAATTAGATTTATTTCCTGAAATAAATTAGTTTAGGAATGTTAAATTAATAAGGTTTTAATTGGTTTCCAACTCTCTTATGAGCACACTATAAATAAATGTCTTTAGATCAAAAAATTGATGGCTATTAAGAATGATTCTTTGTGTTTAGTTTTGAGATTTTGTTGTGAGCTTTTTATGAGAGTTTAGATCCCTTAAGTTTAGATTTTGAGGGTTGGGGCATACATTACATCTAGATTTACTTGGACTGTTGTGATTGAGAGTTCTACTTGAATTACATACATCATTTTATGAGTTTGTGTGTGTACATTAATCAATTGGTTTAAGATCAACTTGTCGCTTTGTTTCTTATAGAGAAGAAGGAGGAAGAACTTGTCAAGCTTGTATGACCACTCAAAAAGGTGAGTTTAAGGTGATTGTAGCTTATTTAAAGGATAAAGTGTCTTGCCTTTCTAACTTCATTGCATCTAGATTTATTTGTGCTGTTGTGATTGAGCATTCTACTTGAATTACATACATCATTCTATGAGTTTCAATGTGTACATTAACCAATTGGTTTGAGATCAACTTGTGGCCTTGTTTCTTAAGAGAAGAAAGAGGAAGAACTCGTCAAGTTCGTATGACCACTCTAAAAGGTGAGTTTAAGGTTATTGTAGCAAATTTAAAGGACAAAGAGATTTGTCTTTGTAAGTTCATGAACAGTAAACTACGTGACTACTATTAGGTAGAGAAAGACTAGATTATTAGGCAAGAGGGGTTCTTTGGTCTTGCGGTTTTTCTTCTTGTGTTTTCACGTAAAAATCACTGTGCATTACTTCTCTCTTCCTTTTACCTTTCTTTATTTGTTTTAATTTTCTATTGTGCATACCAACAAGATAAAAGAAAAATATTAATTAACCTATTCACCTCTTCTCTTCCCTCAAAGGTTGGTATATGGTGTTCGCTACGACCTTTCATTAATAAAAATAATATTAATTTATTTAAATTTATCAACCAAAAAAAAATTAACATAATGAATTCAAATAATATATAAAGTAATTTCATGAAAATGTTGAAAATCATCCCATTAACATTACAAATAGATATAAATTTAACAATTACATGATATTTATTTAAATATATTTAGTATTTGAAACTAAGTAGTTTTATCTTTAATTAATGTTTAAAGAAAAATAAAATAATAAAAATTATATTATATTTTAAACAGGGCAAGTGCGGAGTGGGAGTATAAAACTCATCCCTATTGCAAGTTTTATATTTCGTTCTCATCTCTAACCAAATCAAAACTCATCATCAATTAAAAGATACGAGTCCCTGTGTGATTCCATCTTTGTGGATTATTTTGTCAAACCTAGCGGTTTGATTAAAAACCTCTCATTTCAATTTGACAATGTCATAAGTTCAAATCACTACACCACTTATAGAAGTTAAAAAAACTTATACACGCACATACAGTGTCAATTTCCAATACATGCCAAACATATAACAATATAAATTATTTGAAGAGAGGGGATTTATTTAGTAGAATGTCCCTCGTTTCTACATTATGAATTTGCATACTTATTCTCCTTCGAATCGTAAATTGCAATACATAATTCAAGAAAACAAAAACACACATACAATATAAATTAAATGAAAATGAAGGTAGAATAGTCTTGTTCATAAATAGCGACGCATGTATTCATCAACGGTGGTGTAGTTGTATCCGGGATAAAGCTGAGAAGCTTCCTCTCCGTCGATTCCTATTTTAAAATTTGTAAGACATCCATCGTAATACACATTGTAGTAATGTGTCAACCCAACTTGTTCGGCATAATCGTGTCCTAAATTTACAAAAAAAATAAAAAAAGATGAAGAAGAAATGATTCGAAAATTATTATTAGGCCTTAAATTAATAAAATATAAAATGCATAAACAACCTTAAGTTTATCTTAGTTATGCATGAGGTCTCACCTTTCATGGCAGCTAGAAACTCCTTCTCAGAAATGGAGGACTTCTGCAACTCTTTTCCGATCAATTTCTCCCAGATTTCGACAACTTGTCTTTGAGATGTAATATTTTTTGGTGGTCTTATATACAAGGTCTTGTTGAGGGTCCGAGGGTCATCTATAGCTTTGATTGTGTACATGGCTATATCATCTTCATCCACATGAATTGCTGTCAATTATTTTCACAAATTCAGGATATTAGAATATCTACCGATAAAATTATAGTTTTGATAATGAAATTATGTTTGTGTGACTGCAGATGTAAATTATAGTGGTCATATTAATAAATCTTTTTACGTAGTAATTATTTGACCAAAAAGAACATTTTCTGTTGGGTATATATTATTACCCTCTTTAATATTTTACAAATTCATTCATAATTCAGTGATTAGTGTATTCTGCTTTCACATTTTTTATAGCAATTCAATTTTCATTATGCCTATTTAATATTTATCAACATATATCTCAATAAACTATAGGAATAGATGTTTTAGCCACACTATTTAATCTCTTTAAGTTTCCATTAACGTTTGACCTTATAATTGTCTTGAAAGAGAAAATATTTATACTATAATAAATCCATACAAAAGGCTAATTAGAAGTAATAACGTGGGAATGAAAGTAGCTAGCTCGGTACCTGGAGTGTTGCCATCTCCGAACAAGACAACAGAATCCTTAGAAGGAAGAATATGTCCCGGTTGACAAAGACCACCAAGGAAGTAACCAGCAAAGCAATTTGCAGATACATATGTAAATGGGATTCCAGCTTCTTCAATCGCTTTTCTCACTTCCATTTTATCATCAAACGTTATTCTTCCTGGTTCCATTGCATTCTCCATTTGTGCTGGATCTATCCCGAATTCCGATGGCAAGAATCTCTATAAACCAACGTTCAATACAATTAAATTGGTTGCGAAAATTATATATCTGCATACATACATACATATATTGCATTGTAGTTACTTCGAACAACTGTACGTACCTTAATATTTCCAGCTTCTTTGATTGAATCAACGAGTTTAACTTGGAGGAGAATTTGATGGCTCCTATTGTGAACACCAGAAATTGCACAAATAACAACATCGACCAATTTAACAGCATTTACAAGACTCTGGTGGTCATCAAGGGAGCCTGTTATGAGATGAGCTCCTTGTTGTTTAAAGGACAAGAGCATTTGAAGTTTTTCGATGTTAAGACCAATCTCCGGTCGATGGAGTACATAGGTTGGATGACCTAGTGCTAGACTTGCCTTCACTAACCTCTTTCCTAGGTAACCTGTGCCCCCAACGATCAGCACTTTGCTTTTCTCCATCTACGATCTCTTTCCTTAGTTTTTATTGATCAAGAGCTAGATTAAATGTTGTGCATTTGTAAACTGCTTGTGCTTCTTAATTTATAGTGCATGCAATGCGTGTTTGGTTTGTTGCCTCGTTGACTTCCCTCCTTCGTACGAACAACTCAGGTTGGAAGTACTACTTAGGAACCATTTGTTTTTGTTTTTTGTTTTTTTTTTTTTGAAAAGGTGGTAGTCCTGAGATAAAAATCGAAATTTATTAAATACTAAATAGTGACTGAATATGAATTTTATAAACAATTTTTTTTTATCTTTAAATATATTATAAATTTATTTATTTTTTAAAATTAAAATTATCTAAAAACTAGTAATTTAACATTTATATCATTTTTACTATTTATTGTTATGTAATTTTAATTAATTTAATACAAATAACTAAAAACAAATTATTTAATAAACTCTAAAGCATTTTTATGTATATATTAATAATTTTTTATTTATAACATATGATTAAAAATATAGTAGCATTAATCACATTTATACATTTAAAAATATTAATATATCTAAAAAAGTAATTAAAAAAATGAATGTTTCAATTGTAAATTAAAATACAGTAGTTTAATTTAAAGATAATTTAAGAAAAAATATATTTAGATTTTTCTTTTTAAATATAATTCTTGTAAGTATCATGAAAAAAAAAAAAAAGAACAAAAAGAAAATTTGAGTAACATAAAAGTTGAATAAATTTAAAAATATGTTATTTTAGATATGATAGATTCACAATAAAATTTTTTAAATATCTTTTAGTGATTTAAAATAAAGTAAAAAATTAAAAAAAAAATCAGTTACCTTTTAGTAATTTTAAATTGTTTGACCATTTAAAAAAAAAAAAACAAAAACAATATAATAAGTGCAATTCAATACTGTTAACTTGTTAACGGAAAAAAAAAAATAAGCTGTTTTTCCTTTTCATATTTTTTTATTTTTTTAATTATATTATTCTGTTTAACAGTTTAATTAGGTGGTTCGACCACGTGACACTTACATTTAATTGCATGTGTAAATGAAGACAAGGAAATAATCCAAATTCATGGTTTAGACCCGCTAATCGTTGACTTTAAATGAAATTATTCGTACTATGCAATTTTGTACTTTTATTACACGAATTATTCCCTCCTCAAATTCATTGACGGCTTCAATTATAGACGGAAAAGGTTCAAATAGCCCCTCAATGATTATTTTGTCATTATAATAATGTGTTTAATACAATGTTTAAGAAATTACATTAATTAACAGACGATCACACTAATTATATCAATCAAACTAAAAATAGAATTGTAAAATATAAGCATTTGAGCGGTGGATAATCTCATCATTCCACTCATCATCACAAACAAACCATGGAAAAAGAAAAAGAAAAATCACAAACCCGTAAAAAATTAAAAATTGCATAAGAGATAGCAAAAAAGAAGAAAATCAAATGAGAGAGAGTTAAAAACATTTTTAGAATAAGTACAAAGAAAATTCTAGATAAAATTCATAGGAATCTTATAAAAAACACTCATAAATAAAATTGAAGTAAGGACAATTAGTATTGTATTATAAATAAATATAATGAGAAAAAAATCATTAAAGTTATAAACAATATGTCAGGATAGTTTTGAAAATTTGAAGAGTGTAAGAAGTAAAATTTTTAATTTTAATTTTGTTTCATTTAGGTGTAGCAAATAAATGAGTACAGCAAGAAAAATTTTTAGTGATAATAGAGCCACCCATTGAAAACAGACAATTGTTTCGAGATCCAAAAGTAAGCAAATTATTATTATTTTTTTAATATGTGTTTGTCCTTTTTTATAATGTTATTTAAGGCTAATTTTCTCATATAAATATCTTTTTAAAAAATATGTGTTTAAATCATTTTCATGGGCGATAATAACCCTTTATAAAAATAGAATATAATTGACGATAAAAATAAGAACAAGAAATACCAAAGCATGGCCAGATATTAAACATGCAGTATATGATCTTCAAATATTAAAATTGAATTTTAGAATCTGGATTATTGATAATTAATTGAGTTACTGGGTAAGACTTTTTCTGGGTTTCGATGTGCTATATTCCTGCACAACGTTTCTGTTCCTTTCTGTCGGATTTGATCCGATTTGTTTTCAAATTCTAACATTTTTTTTTATTTTTTATTTTTTTTTTGTTTTCAGTTATAACATTATTTTATGTTGAAGGTCATGGCAAGCACCTCTTAGAGTCCATTCGATATGCGAGATTGAGCGGATATCGAATTAAATTATTTTAATAGGTTATATTAGATTAAAGAGGTGCATAAAATATTGTCACCCACAATCATGACTTTCACATCCAAATTTTTAATACACCCATTAATTAAATTTATAAAATTTATATAAGTACTCATAAATATATCAATATTAATCATATTTAAATAACATTAATTATATTCAGATAAAACAAAAGTCCTATTTTTATTTTTCTTCCTTAATTGTCTTAAATATAAAATTTTAACTTAACAATAATTTTATATATTATCAAGAAGAAGTAGAAGTCATTCTTGAAGGTTGAAGTCACCAAATTTTTTGTCAAAAATAAGAATTTAATTTATGGTTTTATCAATATTTATTATTTAGATAAATAAAAAATAAAATTTTAAAATAATGTTTTGTATTTAAGAAAAAAAAATCTGAAGAATCATTTGATATATATAAGATTCATAATTTTTTTTAAGATTTTCGTTAGAAATATTTATGAATTTTTATTTGTTTTGTTAACTTAAAATTAAAAAAGGAAAGTTGTTTCAAGTTTTAAAAGTAAATATATTATTTTACTATTATGTATTTGTCACTATCGGAATCTTAATTAAGAATAATTTTATCATATAAATATTTTTTTAAGAAATTGGTGTTTAAATTATTTTTATGGGTGGCAATAACTCTACCCTAGATTAAATTTAATAGGATTAGACTATATTGAACTATGATTTTTTTGGTGTAGAATAAAATTAGTTTAAAAGTAATATTATCTTTTGCTCGTTATTGTTTCAGATAGAACAAAAAATAATTAAATTTTATATTTATTAGAGACTCGTTAATATAAGATTATATTTTATGTTTTAAATAAAATAAATTTACTTTAAATTAATTTAAAAAAATAAATTATTTAAAATATTTTAAACTAACTTTGGTTAAAATTTTGTTTTAAAATATAAAATATTTATATTATGTTTTAAAAATAAGTAAACTTATATCTAATTAATTATAAATAAAATAATAATAATATTTTTAATTGTTATTGAAGACATTCTTTTTTAAAAATATTAAAATATGATATGTTTATTTAATTTTTAAATACATTTGATATTTTAAATATAAAACATAAATTAAATAATCAATCCCACAGTGGTGGGGCTAATGGAAACATTAGACGCTATGTTTCAACCAAACATCAGTTTTAATTTTTTAAATCCAGCCATATGGTTTTAAATGTTAAACAATATATTGTAAGCTTTAGTCAAATACAAATTTCCATATATGAAAGATCCTTATGATTTTGTTGTCTTAGTCAGCTAATATGGGATTTAATTTAATACATATTGCTGTACAAAAATGGACAAGCAAGATACTAGAATCAACAACGGCAGGAATAAACTTTTAAAACTCAAGTTATTAATATACACCCCTTTGATTGGGCAATTAGTATTTGTAATCTTGCTATTCCCAAGTTTGAGATAGTGTTAGTAAATTATAGTATTTCAATATATATATACACACACACCCTTTGTACATTCATGATAGTAATTGGAATCCAATCGTGTATGTTTATCTGTATTTGTCAAAAGTTTTCTGGTTGTATTCTAAAAGTAGATATTTCTTAGTCTTTTAGGAGTAAATTTCAGGACTGCACATGTAATATTTAATTTAGTTACAGAATTTTACTTTTTATATATACATACACACACTTATATATAAGGAGTATTAAGTTACCCTTATTATTAGGTAGATTTGAGATTTATGAAAGCAATAATGTTATTTTAACTAAATTATCGCCTAAATGGTGTAATGTCCTTGGATAGAAGTATTAACCAATTGAAAATGATAAGTTAAAATTTGATTTATTAATCCTTCTATTTTCTAATATATCATTTCATTTGGACATCTAAAGGTTCATTTCTCTTGGCAAACCAATTTTTTTGGTTCGTTTGAAAAATGTCTTGACAAACAATTCGACAATCGAATTGGGCAAAGAATTGAATGTACCTACAACTAAGAAAGATTTTGGAAACCATCTTTTTTTTTTTTTTTTTTTATACAAAAACAATCTTTTTCTCTGACTTGGCAACAAGTCCGACAATCAAATTGGGTAAAGAGCTGAATGTCCCAACCACTAGAAAAGAATTTAAATTTTAAATCAGTTCTTTTAGAAGAAATTAAAATTTTCTTGTACTTTGGTCAATTTTGAGTTTAATAAATCATAAAGCGTATCTTTGACGGATCATCTCTGAACTCAATCATAGTTTCGGGTCACCTCTACCAACTAAAATCCCCTCTGGCTGAATTCATATCCAAAATCACTTTCATGCGCAACCTTCGAATTTATTTTCAATCCGGAGCACATCATCTAACTTAATCCATATTCTGAACTACCTTTCGGATTCATTGTCATTTCGTATCACCTCGAAATTTTTCATCATGCGTAAAAGACTTCTTTTGCAAACTCAAATCGATGTTGCTTTGCACCTCGAGTATAAGGATTAATGTTGAACATTTGATTATCCTCATTTTATTCTATCATATGTAAATGATTATATATGATTAATTACCTTCTATCTTTTAATTTTTAATCTAATCTAATATCTTATGGCATGTCCACAAATAACTCAAATTGTTAGCATATTTTCCATTCATATTTGTGATAAAAATTTCAATCTATATGTATATACTAATGAGTAATGTTAGGTTTTTCAAATTTTGTGCTCAAAATTATGCCCAAATGATGTGGTATGTAAGTTGTCAACATCCTATTAATTATCATATCATTTCATAATTTATAAGATATTGATAACTCATATATTATATTATTTGTATATGGATTCGATCAAAATATTTGAGAAGTCTAATATTATTCTTTACTAATATGTGTGAGAAGTTATCTCACTTAATTATAAGAGTAGATTTTTTTGGTGCACATCGATAGTCTCGACGGGGAACTAATTTTAAGATATCAATGTATAATGAATATAACAAAATCAATAGGTAAGCTAAATATTTACGAATCAATATCATCTAGTGTTAACTATAAAGGAAAGTTTATGAAACAAAGGTGGCTTAATATATGTGAATTTAAAATGAAATGTTTCCCTTTTTTAGGATTTATAATTGAATCTACACTGAATTTCCCTGTGATTTAAGATATTTTACAATTTTTTACACTAAATTTATAAATTTTATTAAATATGAAGTTGCACTAAAACTTATTTTTGACAAAATAATTAAAGCCTAAGAGGAAAAATATTTTAATAATCACTTAAATATAAATAAATTAAAATAATTAAGTAATACAATTATAAAAATTAACATAAAATTCAAATGTAGCAATCGATGTAAACACAAAACTATATAAAATTATTAGTAAAATTCAACAATTCA
The DNA here is from genome assembly GCA_022984855.1 of Dimocarpus longan. NCBI lineage: Eukaryota > Viridiplantae > Streptophyta > Magnoliopsida > Sapindales > Sapindaceae > Dimocarpus > Dimocarpus longan. Next base: position 7,235,742 of record CM041026.1, read on the forward strand.
AACAAGTCAAACCTGAATCTTTTTTGTGAGTTTGACGGAGAAAAAAACAATGATTGATGGGCAATTCAATTATTCGAACTAACAACTAAAAAAATCAAAGAAAGAAAGTTAAAATTTTCAAATATAAACCCATCAAAGGAAAAAATTAAAATATAAATTTGTCAAAGAATTTAGAAACCTATTAGACTATATACTTGAGATTGTATAATTGCTAGGTAACTGACTGTTATTTGTTGAAATTGTGGCTATGAAAAGGATAAAATAATAATAATAATAATAATAGCTAAGAGTTTAAGTTACACCTAATTAAAAGGGAAAAACATAAAAGGAAAATAAAAAGTTAAAATTAATTAATTTAATGTTTTACTGTTTTTAAAACTTGTAGTATAAATTAATTACTTTCTTACGTCATAAAAATTACATGCAATAATAATAAGATTAAAAAATTTAATTATTCACATTTAAGGAGTCAAACCCCAAAGCATAGTTAATTTTATATTTTTTATAAAAAAAATCTATTAAAATTTTATTAAAACTAAAAACTTTTCATTGGGCCTAGGGGCCATGGCCCCGCAGGCCATATGGTGGCTTCGCCACTACGCACATATGCCGTCGATTTTGGCTACCATAAACTCCCTTCTTGTGATTATACATTTTTGGAGGGCACATGTACCAATACATATGGAGAGTTTTATTCTCTTATTTTGGATACACATATTTGGGTTGCATAATGTCCAATTTTAGTAACCATAAATTCCCCTTATCATGGGAGTAAATTTTTAAATATATATAATATTTAATTTCATCTATCATATATATATTTATTAATATGTGTGAGGAGTTTACTCTTTTTATTACTGGAGTGGATTTTTATACCTAATATAATATTAATTTAAGAAATCCTTGACTATTGATGTCTATAGGAATTCGATTACCTTGTAATTACGTATAATAAAAATTTAATATTTTGTATTTGATAGACTTCTATAGACTATCGTAAATTGAATATTGGCAAATATAGTATAAAATATGACTACAATTTTAAAAAATAAAAATAAAGAAAATGATTACAAATATAAAATACTAGTCTTTTTTTTTAATGGAAGTTTGGTAGCTGAATTAGGTTAAATTAATTACATAAATGCAATATAAAACTACAGCTTCATAACGAGAACCACAAAACACATTTTATTATTATTATTATTATTATTATTATTCACCACTCTCGATTTGGAAGCTTCTAAGTTTTGTATTGCATTATTCTCATTTTAAGTGTCACGGTCACCGAATTTCAAAAAAAAAAAAAAATTGTCATGTAACTCATTAAAAAAAAAGGAGAAAATGTCATGGTCATTCTTATTTAAGTAATGTTTGGCTATTCAAATATTTTGTTTAAATTCATATCCAAATTATATGACATATAAGTTATCAAGAACCTATTAGTTATCACATCATCTTATAAATTATAAGATTTTGATAACTAACATATCATATCATTTATATATAAATTTGGACAAAATATTTGGGAAGCCTAACATTACTTTTTTTAATTATATCTCTTAATATTTATAAATCAATTTTATAATAAATTAATCTATTGGTAGGAGGGTAATGATAATTTAATTTCGAAAAGGAGTTATTTATTAAATTAATCACGTTGTTTGTTAGTGCAGTAATGAAATATAAGAAAATTTTCAACTGGATCCCTACTGTTTGGGAAAATATAATTTTTTTTACTAATTATTGACGAAATAAGGTGCAAGTCCTTGACATTTTAGAAAATACATCAATTCACACTATAAGAAAAGCACTTATTAATCATAGAGTACTGTCCGTGATGATACGTAGCTAACATGGGTAAGTGTTCATAATGTATAAAGGTGTGATAATAAACTACGCTTTTAGAATATGGCCAAAGCTCGTGCTAAGCCTATGCTAAAAACATTCATGAGTATGAACAAAGCTCATGCTAAAAATATTAATGAAAATAGATAACGCATATGCTAAATAACATAATCATCACGGGAGGTACCTAAAACGGTTATTATATTGAAGACAAGTAATGCCTATGATAAAAATTTTCATGTGATGGTAAGAATTTTCAAATGACACAAAACGAGAAAGGTGATATGGAAGATGTTATTGTTCATTTTCTAATCGCAATAGGTAATTCATAATCATTAACATACTCAGAAGTTGTGTTTACCTCATTTTCGGATTTCGGCTTAGATTCTTGGGCTAGCACCTTTTCTAGATTTGGGACTTTTTTTTCCTAGAATGCACGTACATATATCTTGCAGAATCAAGACTAGTGTTATCCTCGGTAACAGGGATCATCATTTCAACTAGGATTTGGAGAGCCATTTTCTATACTGTTGTGAGAGAAAGAGACGGGTTCAATGTTTGTAGATAGTGGTTAGTGTTTTTTGCTTCTGCATGTTCAGTGTTTACTTAGGGACTAGAAAGACCAGGTTGAGGCCGACAAGGACTGATTTCCACTATAGCATAATTAGCCACACATGCACTTTCTTTGATCTTATCTTTTTCTTCTAGCATTTTTTTCTCATTTTAGGTTTGTGTTAAATTGTTTTATCCACCTTGAAGGTGCTATTTTCAAATCATTTCCTAACTTGACTGTCGGAGTGTGGTCGCTGGCACCTCGTCTGTGTCACACTGACTGGTTCTTGTTTTGCAGGCACTTTGTCGCAAGGACAATAAGGGAGTAAGAATGTGGTTTTTAGAGAAAAGAATCATCCAAACACCTTAGAAACAACCCTAAATATATAAACACATCCACTTATCACCTTCATACCTTTCTCAAACCAACCTCATACAAGAGAGCTGCTCTTACTCTCTTTTCCTATAGACATTAGAGAAAAAACTGGTGTCAACAATAACCAATTAAAATTCAATGCATATCACTAAGATATAAATTAAAATATATAATTAACCAAAAAAAGAAAATTGAAAAAAAAAATAGCATATCTTAATAATTAAAAAAAAAAAGAAATCTCATGAGAACTAAAAATTCAATATCTCAGGAGATTTGGAAAAGCATAAGATGATTACTGATGGAGCGATCTGCTTCATTGGACATGGTCGGATGGAACAAATTGCTCCATTTCAAATGGATGGAGATGGAGTCGTTCCATCTCCATTGGCATCATCTCTAAGCTCTTTCTAGACTTGAAAAAAAAAAAGATTTTGTCTTTATTTTTGTTTTATTTTGTTTTGTTTTGTTTGGTTTTTTTTTTTCTGGTGATTCATGGATTGTTGTTGTTGTTATAATTTGTATTTTGTGGGCTTTTATTTTCTTGATATCATTGATTTTGTGTCAATCTTTGATAGAAGTGTTGTTAGATATCAAATGAATAAGAGATTTATGTTGATTTTGTGGGTTTTGTTTTTTAATTGACGATGAAAAGTGATTGGTAGTGAGGTTGTAGATGAGATATGGGATTGGGGTTGAATTTTTTTTTTCCTAGTTTTTACTCATTTATTATTATTTTCTTAAAAAAAAAAAAAATCTATGATTGATTGAGATCCATCAACGTGGAGATCCACCAAAGTTTTTCCTGTTTTTTTTTTTTTTTTTATATTTTAAAAATCATTTTTTATTCTTTTCAATTCTTTTCATTTTTTTTAAATCTATTTAAATATGTTTAATTAATTTTTACTCATTTGATATTATATATTTTAAGGATTAATCATTTGATTCGCTAAACAGGGATGGCTAAATATTGAAGTAATTTCTTTTATGTCAAGATTTTAAATTATTCTAATTTAATGCATATTTTAATTATATATTTTTTTAATTTTATTTTTTACACATGACGAATAGTCGTTTAAAGATGAAAATATCCTTGAAACTATTACCTTTTGACCCACGTTTGATTAAAGGGTACAGATCAAATTGATAAGTTTATAAAATTTTAAGAATTACATGAATTAAAATTGAATATGCACTTAAAAAGAAACATTTCCCCAAAACATAGGGAAGAAAATAAGATTTCTCCAAAAATTTATGGTTTCTATAGGAGATAATTGGATATTGTTTTGTTATCTTTTAGTTCGGAAATAAATTGCAACATTGATATAATAATTTTAAAGTTTTATTGACAATATATAAAAATTGTTGATTTTAAATGAATCTTCATTGATGATGTTTCAGTCAAGATCAATTGCACACTCAAACCGCAATTTAGTGTGTGTTGTACGCCCACAGACGGTTGTATCATACGGAAACAATTATGGAAACTATTTATGGTTTCAAAAAAAACAAAAAACAAAAAACTTACGGAAGCTATTTATGTTCAACTCCGCTTTGTCTTCTTCAAAAAACACTAGGCTTCATAAACAAAATCAAACTCGATTTGTCTGTGATGGACCCATAAATTTATTTCAAGAGGTAAATCTTATAATGAAGTAAAATAAAATAAAAATTAAAAGTAGAAACAATTATGATTCATATGAATTTTTTACATGTGAATTTTATTATGTAAAAGAAAAATAATTCACGATATATTTTTATAATCTCTTTTTATTATTCAAATCCATACACGGGACTTTTTTTGGAAAAAAGATGAAAATACTATGTGCGGGGGATCGAACCATACATAATACAAAGTTTTGTTTAAACCAAAAAAAAAAAAAAAACTATGTATTATGGTGGTATTTGGAAAAAAACACATGTTATGGTGGGAGATCGAACTATACACGGTGCATTTTTTCTACTGAAAAAAAAATATATATATATATATATATACACACTATGGTGAGGGATTGAACGGTCAAACCTCGTGCCACCAACACCCTTCTACATTTGTAGCCTAATTTACATTGAAACTTATATAGAGCATACACATAGTGCAATTTAGAGAGAATTTTTAGTGTTGGTAGGGGATCGAACGAAGTCATAAGAAGTGCAGGCACAGTGTACGCCAACAGTGCCGCTTGAGGACAAAGGTACTGTTTACTTCGAACATTATATAACAATATATTTATATATTAAAATATTTGACAACTTAATCGATTTGCAAAAAATTTCGCCCTGCTACTTGCTCTCAGTTTTTAGCAGACTAAATCGCCTATCTTGTACGAAACTTTTTCACTTACATTGCTTTTTATTATATATATATATATATATATATATATATTGTAATTGAAATATGTTTTATATATTTTTGGGACTGCGCAATTGAGTTGGTAAAATCCCAATGAATTGGTCTAATAGACATATCCAATAAGCAAAAACTCAGTTTATTAGCATCCAGTTCAGATACGACCTCAGCTCGGTAGATAAGCCTTCGGGTCGACTAGTCATAATCAGAACTACCTAACGAGCTGCAACTCTCCCAAAGCAGAATCAGTTCATGACATGGCGTGACGTGCACGTTAAGCATTTTCGGAATGGTAGCAACACAAATTAAGGAGAAGTCAACTATCAAATCTGAAGATAGAGATAAATCCCTGAAATCACGACACGTTATTGAAAAGTGTAATCAACATTAAATGTTTTCTCATTTGTATTTCACCATGACTGTAATACCACCCATTTTCTTTATAAATAGGAGTTGAAATTCATTTATAAGGGGCTTTTTGGACCGACTCTCTCACCAGATAAACACTCAATAAAACAGATTGCCTCTCTCCCCAGATAAGGGACCGTGGATGTAGGTGTTTTCTTTGACCTAATCACGTAAAAAGCTTACATTTGTTCTTCCTCTTTGTCTCTTCTCTCTCTCTCTTTTCTGCTTTATTATTATGTTTATTGCAGTTTTGAGTTTCAAGAACCTTTGTTGACTAGATATTGACGTCAACAAAATATTAAATCATTTCAAACTCCATCTGCTATCACTTTTAAGGAAATTTTTTTTCAAATATATATATATATATAAATACATATATCACACTCCCTGTACAAATAGTTATATTATGTTATTGAAATATTAAACCATTACCAACTCTATTTGCTATCACTTTTTAGGAAACATTTTTCGCTTTTTAATATATCACACTCCCTTTACAAATAGTTTTTCTATTCTTGTTGACCCAACCTCTCACACCTTTTCTTAGCTCTCAGTTATTAGCAACATTAATGGAGTTTCCGATCCAATTGGGCATCAATTCCTACCTCTGATAAGGAACTAATTGGTTACTACCTCTTCAACAAACTTTTCACATAAACACATCCCTCCAATGATCTTGAAAAGCCCTTGGTTAAAGATTTTGAAATTTACAGTTCTTTAGAGCCTTGGGAGACATGGCAGCTGGATGGAGGAGACAATTTGAAAGATGATTAGGCCCTTTACTTCTTCAGTCAATAAGGTTTCCGTTAATGGTTCAAGAATCTACAGAAGAGTTGGCCCAGGAACATGGGTTGGAGAAGACTCTGGCAACAAAACAAATGCCAGAAACCTTGTCGGTTTCAAAAACCGGTTTTGTTACAAGAATCAGCATTCAACACATGATGACGCTTGGATTGTGCATGAGTTTGCTATCCATTCAGCACCTGACGACATTGTTCTTTGTCAGATCAAGAGAACCTGAGAAGTTCTGAGAAAAAGCGAAAGTTGAAGGATGTCATTTTCAAGCAATCAAAACACTGCAAGTTTACGGTTCCAATTCTGATTCAAACGTAACACACAGACTTGATCATTCAGGCACAAAACCTGAGGATCCAAATTTGATGTTCAATCCTCTAGAGTTATTATCTACTCTTCAAGTACCCCTGCTACTGTCGTCAACCATTGAAGCTGAGTCTAGTGTGGGAGAGTCAGACCCCTTGCTTAGTGTCCAAGACAACATGATTCTACCCCAAACACAACAACACATGATGAAGCACGTTGCAGTAGGGTTGATGCAGTAAATGGCTTGCCTCTGTCAATAGTCATATCATCAAGTCCATGCGATGTAGATGGTGGTGATTGTTTTTGGAAGAATATGTTGAAAAACTTACCATCGTTTGATCTTGATGACATGATTGACATCTATTCCTATGATGACACTGATTCTTGGAATTTTGGAAGTTTGCCAAGTAGTGCCTTGATTGACCTTCTTCATTGTTTTTTATTCAAAGTTTAACAGTTAGCACTACAATGGATTTGTTTATTTTCCTTGTGTAAATCGATTAGTGTAGACATGATTGTTATTACTGTAACGACCTCTTTTTCCTACAAATGAAATGTGTATTGAGATTATTGTCATAATGTTTCTCCAATTCCTCTTATGGAGTATATGATGTTGTTAGTTGGCACTAAACAAAGTATAAATGCAATATGTTGTGTGTTACGCGAAAGCCATGAACGCACACTCTCACAAAAATGCTTGATTGTTTGGATGGATGGAACGTGGCTGTCATCAAATGATATGTCTACACATGACCATGAAAGTGTGTTGTTGGATTATAACTTTCTTCTATACGCAAATTATAAATCTACAACGTAACACTGTCATATATTAGGTATAGACACGGTTGACTAACTTATCTGTGCATCATTGTTGGGATGCAGGGCAACAATCAAAATATGAAAAAGACAAAAATCATATATGTCAAATCAACTATGAGGAAATAAATTAAATCCGAGTAAGTTAAAAATGGAATCTGTTGCAACAAAGAACACACCTATAAATATGGACATGATATGACTATAACTACATAGCCACGAGCCTAGAGGCAACTTAAGATAGCAAGATAGCTGGTGCCCAAGTCCTTTTTCTGCTTCCAAGCAGGCTCTGTATAAGGTGAGTTTTGTTTGGAAAACGCACGATACAAATAGTGCTTGTTATCCGTCTTTAACCTCAAAATGCAGCTTTACTAAAAAATAAACATTGTATTCTAACATCTTGAGTGGAAGCAGAAAAACAAACATCGAAACATCAATTTCTAATTCTAAGGGATAGAAGATGCAGATAACAAGTTAGAAAGGATCACATACCTGCTAAAAGCAAAATTTTAGGCAATTTTTTGCTGAGTAATGTACTGGCCCTGTCCTGCGTAGAATAAAATTCTTTTCTCCCTGAATGGTTGAGTTTTTAATATGCGCAAGTCAGGGGCAAAATTTTAGAACTTTTTCTCTTTGCATCCACAGTAGTGCTATTGTAATAGTTCCTGTGGAAGGTTCAGAACAAGATGCTCCCGAAAAATAAAGAAAACCAGTGGATGTAGCATCAATAGCTTCAAAACAAAGAATAGAAATGGAGAACAAGGGGAAAAAAAAATAAAATATGAATAACATTCAAAACAACAAAATTAAGTAAGAACATTAACAACAAATTGTGAATTTTACATATGACAGCCTTGAGCAGCTATATGACCAACTAATTAGGCAAGCAGGAAAAGCAAGAGCTTGCTGCTCATTACTTACAACTACACCACATATTGCTTATTAAAAGAGGAAAAGAGGAGATATTACCATAGGCTTAGCATATGAAAAATGCAACAAAATGTAGAACCAATTATATAGTCAACAAATGGGCACAATGATACTACACTTGGTGCATTAAACAGAACTAGGGAGGCATTTAACAACAAGTCCACACTGCTGTACCAACTATCAGATTCTTTAATCAATTAATGATTTAATTTTCCATTAATTGGCATCCAACAAACATATGCCACTGTTTCATTCATTTGCCATTTTATTGGTCCATTCTTACCAACTGTTCTTTCTATGTCTCATAAGATTGTGTTGGCATTCATTATAACAAAAGCACATAAGAAAAATTCCTAGTTCTAATGCATATATATCAGTAAAACTAAATAATTTTCAAAAAAATGAGTTCAGCAAATTAAAAGACATGCTTTGATAACTCTGCAAGAGCTCAAATATCATCCTGATAATCCGCACTGTATCAATAGTTATTTCCCTATCCATATTTGATACAATGAAAAAAAATGCCAGTACATAAATAGAAATCGAAAGACAGGTATCAATGAAAGAAGAATCCAAAGGACAAGTAAATAGGTGATAAAGTATAGTTAACATTATTTCTAACATTTTATCACACATCATGACTAGTTACTCCTTTATTATATGTACGTCATCAGATTATTGATCATGTCGACCAACTATGTATTGCAAAGTGGCTGAAGTTTCAGCTGCTTCAAGATGAAGTAACTAATGGTAAATTAATATACCTCAGTCCAGAAGTTTAGATATTTCCTTTTTCTTGTAAAGAGTCCACATCTGGCTTGCTTGCTTAGATAATCCAACTAGACCCTGCAGTCATTTTCAACCCTTTTATCTGTTACCCTGACTCTTTTTCTGGCAGCTTCATCCCATTTTTCCCCTTTTGCATTTGACACCAGGAAGAAACCAACAAAAGAAGAAAAAAAGCACAAGCACTTGAGCTCTCAGGTTGTAGATCCGGAATCTATGATCTCTCCCATTTCCTTATCTCCATGGGACAAGCAGCAAGCAATGCACCTAATGCAGAAGTACTTTGTCTTGACAACATGTTTCTAATCAGATTGTATGCTTTCTTCAAGCAGTTTGTTATGACTAAACAAATCAATTATACAACCATAGTACTATTTCCTTGGAACTATTTAGTATCTGCTAAATACTCTTCAATTGTAAGATGAATCAATCCTGTCATATGCCAACAACTCTCCTTCAAGCTATAGATGGTGCATCTGCAGCAAGTTACGTTCCCATCCCTTGTAAAGAGTATCATGTAAAATCAACTTTAAAGTCTAGTACCATCCTCTAAGGTTTCCATTCTGAGGATATATATGTGATGTACAGAGGGTAATGGTTCCCTGCACAGAGAGAGTTTTGCTCAAAAATTGATCAACTGATTGCCTGCTCAACCAGCAATCCTGATGCATTTTGTAACATCACTGATAACAAAGACTCTCAGAAAACGGACTTCTTCAGCTCCATCAAATGAGTCTTCCAGACATTGGTATTAACATTCAATGTCATCTCTCACTCATATGTTTAGTATTAAACATCAGTCATAACAGAACTTTTCCACCTCATGAATACATGAGTTCAAATGGATGTTCAACTCATCTGAAGCTCAAAAGACATGCAGTTTACATATTCCTGGCATCAATTAAACTGTGAGCTGGTGTTTTTCTTAGCCCTATTTCATTCATCATCTCTCTCACATTCTCTGCCTCTTTCCACCTTCCACGTGCAGCATAAATGTTTGCCAACAAAACATAGTTTCCTGTGTTTTCTGGCTCAAGCTGAAAGAGCCATTCTGCAGCTACCTCTCCTAATTCAACATTCTCATGTATTACGCATGCACCAAGTAGAGCACCCCAAACAGCATGAGTAGGCTTGATAGGCATTGTTCTAATTAGATCATAAGCTTCATCCAGCCGACCTGCTCGACCGAGAAGATCAACAACACAAGTGTAGTGATCTGCACGGGGGCTTGTTTGGTGATTTTCGAGCATGAATTTGAATAAATCCAAACCTTCATCCACCAAACCAGCGTGGCTGCATGCATGCAATGCTGAAGTAAAAGTAACATCATTTGGGTTTACCCCAGATTGAACCATTTCTTTGAAAAGCGAAATGGCAGTCTCGCCGTGTCCGTGCATTCCATAACCGGCAATTATAACACTCCATAAAACAATATCCTTGTCCTCTTTAGGGATCCCATTAAAAATCTTGTGTGCAGAATCAAGACTCCCACACTTTGAGTATATATCTATCAGCCCAGTAGCAACTTCTATGTTCAAAAAAAACCCAGATCTTATCAGATAACAATGCATATTTGTTGCTTGCTGTAAATCTGCAAGAATGGAATAGGCTGGAAGAAGACTATTCACAGTTGCATCATTAGGTTCCACTACTTCAGTCAGCATTTGTTTGAAAAGTCCTATAGCTTCTCTTGCAAGCTCATTATGAATGCACCCAGAGAGAATCGCATTCCACGGTACTGTTCTCTTTTTTGATGTTCTTGCGAACACTCGGAAGCTGAGTTTAATACGATAGCATCGTGCGTACATATCAATCAATGCAGTTTCCACTACAACTTCATTCTCGAGCTTTTGCCTTATAGTCCACCCATGCAAACACCGACCCTCCTTCAAATAGTACAAACTGGAACAACATGAAAGAAGTGATGCTATTGTCACTGCATTAGGTTTCACCCCTTTGAATTGCATAGAACGTAAAAGCCCCAGCGCATTCCTCACTTCACCATTCAAAATGTAACCATTAATCATTGAAGTCCACGTGATAACATCCCTCTCACTCATCCTATCAAAAACTAACCGTGCTTCATTTATACTACCACACTTCACAAACATGTCAACCAAGGCATTCCACACCGCAATACTCTTCCCTAAACCTCTACTTTCCACCAACTCATGCATACTTCTCCCCACTTCAACATCCTTCAAGTAACCACAAACAGGCAACACCGAAACCAAGCTAGCACAATCAGGCTCCACTCCATTGCACACCATCCGATCAAAAACCTCCAAAGCCTGCTTGGCATACCCATTCTTGAAGTGCCCACTTATCATAGTATTCCACGACACCACGCTACGCTCGCACATCCCATCAAACACCTTCCTCGCTGCCATTATCTCTCCAAAATTCATATACATTGACAGCAAACAGTTCTGCACAACCGTGTCCACATCAAACCCGGCAACCAACGTCCTCCCATGCGAAACAACGCCCAATTCACGCAAGCCCAAGTCACTGCAGGCCTTGACAACAATCGGGTACGTATAATTATCCGGAAGGTAACTTTCCGACCTAAGCATCTCAGCAAACAGTCTAACAGCAACATAGGAAGAACCATTATGCGTATATATCCTCATCAGGGTGTTATACAAGAATATCTTTCGTTCAGGCATTTCGTCGAACAGTTTACGCGCGTTCGAAATGTCGCCGCATTTGGCATAAGCAGCTGCGACGCTCGAGTCAAGGTAGGCGGAGACGAGGCCTGAGGTGGTGATGAGCCCATGGAGTGGCTTGACTTTCGTGATGGACCTGCTGGCTGCATAGTTTTGGAGGAGTTTCGTCAAGAGTAAGCTCGGCTTTTTGTCGAACATGAGAAGGACCATACATGGACTCAACATCTATATGGTCTTCCATGCAACCAAATAAATATTCAAAATCACGTCTCATATATTCACATATTATTCATATTTTAGAATGACCATATTAATATTCCCAAATGTTTGACCATCTTTTAGAATGACTATATTATTATGAAAAATAGCTCTATTTATTGCCCAAGTATTTGACCCATGTCCATGGGTTGATGCTCAAGTTGTCATCAAATCCGAAATTAAAATGCATAAAAAGGTCCACAATTATTCTTCAATACTATTGACATTCAAATCTGGTCAACTGTGGTTCTTTGAAGTCCAGAACTGCAAATTAAAGGAAAGCCAAGCAAATAGAGGAGAGACAAGGCCGAGAGGAAGAACAAGAGGCAAGATTTTACGTGGTTAGATCAAGGAAAAGGCCTACGTTCATAGCGTCTGCTCTGTTGAGAGAGAGAGTCTATATTATTTCTTTTATTTCTTGGTTTTTTAAAATTGAGAGAGTCCAACCCCTTTTACAATGATTTTCTCTCTATTTATAAACAGAGAAGTGTTACAATTGCACTAAGATACAAATGGAAAATAATTTATTAATGATTACATTTCTCAAAAATATATCCGTGATTTTAGGGATTTGATTTAACCAAATCAGATATTTGACTTATCTCTTGATTCGGCAATTGCGTGTTCCTTAATTTGTGCTGCTGTCATTTAGATCTAACGTGCACAACACGTCATGCCGCAAGCTGGCTCTGTTTTAGGCAAGCTAAAGCTTATTCTGGGCAAGTTGGAGCTCGTTAGATAGTTCTGATTATGACCAGTCGACTCGAAGGCTTATCTACTTGAGCTGAGGTCGTGTCTGAGCTGAAGGCTTGTATCAATAAGCTACTCGTCATATAAGAGCTCGTTTCTACAAGCTGAATGTCCTGACGAGCTGGGCCCCTGTCTACTGGGCTAGTCTATTGGGTCAGTTCATTGGGCTTTTACCAACCCAATTGCACAGTCCCAAAAATACATAATAACATTAAACCCCCCAACTCTTAGTGTGTCCACGAACTGGGAGTTTGAGCTCGTTGATAAAAGTCAGTCCGTCTGGACCTGATATGTTCCCCATTTAACTTCTGCCTTGTTACTTTGGGGAATGCGTTCATGTAGCTACATGGTCAGACTTCAGGCTTGAGTTCCCTAAGGGCGAGGAAGAACTAGTTCGGAATAAGGAGCGAGCTTTGAGAAGGTTGCCTTTGTCTAGACGGCTAGATGGAGAAGCATTGAAAGCAGGTTTTGACTTGCCTCGTTTGTGAGGCTTATTTGACGTTTGCTCGATTCTTTTCAGTGTTGGCTTTATGTCTTTGTCCCATTAAGTCATAGAATTCCTTGTGGACTAAAAAACGAAGCCATGAATTAACAATAATAAACCTCTTTAGTTATGCCCAGAGGGTGTTAGAACCCGACGACATAGCGAGAGTTAAGAAAGTCGGAACCTTAACTGCGCTAAAAAAGTCAGAACTCGAGCTTATACAACATAATTTCCTCTCGAGCTAAGCTCAAAGAGTCGGAACCCGAGCTCTATAGCGAGAGTTGTTGAGGTCATGGGACATTGGCTGCGTTCACAAGGTCGTAACCTGAGCTTATACAACATAATTACTTCTCGAGCTACGCTCAAAAGGTCGGAACCCAAGCTCTATAGCGAGAGTTGTTGAGGTCGTGGGACCTTGACTGCACTCATAGGGTCGTAACCTAAACTTATACAGCATAATTACCTCTCAAGCTATACTCAAAGGGTCGGAACCTGAGCTTTATAGCGAAAGTTGTTGAGGTCGTGGGACCTTGACTACGCTCACAAGGTCGTAACCTGAGCTTATACAATATAATTACTCACGAGCTGTCTAGGAGGTCATACCCGATAACATAGTGCAATTATTTGCAAGCTATGTCCAGGGAGTCGTACCCGATGACAGCATAAGCGGTTGGGCTATCCAGGGGTTCATCACCCGATAATAGTGTTATTTTGGCGAGCTATGCCCAGGAGGTCATCACCCGATGACATAGCTCGAGTTGCACATTCTTTGGCCAAAGAGGCTCAAGCTTAGAATAACACAGAAGACAATCATAACACAACAATGTAATTTATTCATACTTAAAAATTGAATTTAACATTAAGAGCATGAGCTCAAAAAGTTACCAAACATGGAGATGTATCCTTGCGTTGAGAGTCACTGCATTGCATGTTCATGCTGTTTTTTGAGAGCTTGATGTTGGGCTCATTGAGGTCACGAGCTAACTAGTTGTATAACGTAGTCTCTCAAGCGACCTTGCCTTATGAGTTCTTAAATTGCATCCCTCAAGTCCTTGCAATCTGAGATGTTGTGCCCGACTTCATTGTGATAGGCGCAGAACTTGTTTTTATTTTTACGATAAACGGGAGTTTTTAGAGGGTTAGGCCTCCCAAAATCTTTCCTGTCATTTTCTATTGCAAAGATTTTATCTTGAGCATCCGACAGGGTGCTGTAGCTACTATAATGTCCTTGATGCTGAGGTTGCTTATACTTGGGCTCTCTTCTGGTCTTTCTAAAGACCTTATAGGTTAAGTTATCGCCCTGACTATCACTTCTGCTCCCATCATGATCTCTCTTCTTCGATGGGTTCGAACCGGTTGCCTCACCCTTCTGGTCAGGTTGTTTTGAACCAAAGACTTCTTCTCATCTGATTTCCTTGGCAGCTCGCTCTTAGAACTCGTCTAAGTCCTTGATTGGAGACTTGTATATATTTTCATACAACTTTCTGTTTTTCCTTAATCCTGCCAAGATAGCTGTTAAAATACACTGATTTATAGGGTTCTCCACATTATTCATCTCGTGCCTAAACCTGGCAATGTAACCCTTCAACGATTCAGTAGGATGTTGGAAGATGGTAGCGAAGTGACAGGGGGGCGCGAGCTGCTTTTTCAGAGCCTTGTAGTAGCTAATAAATTTTCTTTGGAATTCTTCCCAACTACCTATACTACGAGTTGGGAGATTCTTGAACCAAATCCGCGGAATGTCTCCAAGCGTTGTTGGGAAGACGCACTACTTGACCAGCGAGCTGCCAAATAAATTAATCAAGGAAATAATCTAAAACTTAATGATCTTTTTAGATAATATGATTAAAATAAATTAATCAAGGAAAAAATTGGAAAATAATTAATTAAAATAAATTAGTTATAAAATAAAAACAAAGTAAAGACTAAAATTGTAATAATTTGCTTTTTCTTTTAATTATAATGGAAAAATAATTTAATAAATTAATAAATATTTTAATTTTAAAAAATATTTAATTTTTTCCTTTATAATTTAATCTAGGATTGATGTTTTCAATAATATAAAAAAAAAAAAAATCTTATACTTGTATACATATTGGCTAATTAATTTTGATTAAAGAATATATTATACATAAGTCTTGTGAATTAAAATAATAGTGAAATTGATTATTCAAAACTTATAAATTGATCTTGACAAATATAATTAAGTAAGATTTAATTTTCTATAAAAATAAAGAAAAAAGTTGTGAGAAGAGTTTTTTATTTTTTAAGTGAAAATACTTGTTTAAACTTAAATTAGGGTTGGATGTAATAATAGTTTAATTGAATGAATTTACTTTCATAAGATTAGATATGGTATTAGATTTGGTGTTCATTGTACAGTTGATTTTAAAATTTTAATGGTGTGTATTTATAATTTGGATATATAAATCATATATTTGAGTGGCAATGTACATCTATTTTTAATATTTTAAAAATATTTTCACTTATATATTCATAACATTTATGGTACGTTTACTTCACTTGAAAGAATCGAAATGACATGAAATCAAAATGAAGTATCGGAATCAGAATAAATTGTTTACTTCAACTATAGAAATTGGAATCGAAATCAACAGTATTCTCATTGAACTGTTTATTTTATTTTGGAATCAAAATGAATTAATTATAAGTTATAAAAATATTTTTAATTAAAATTATGGATTAATTATAATAGTGTGTAATTTTTTATTATAATATGTAATTTTTTTTTAATATCAAATAAAAAATTACATATTATAATATAAAAGCATCATATTATTTTAATAATACAGTAACCTAGTGAGCAATTTTTTATTATAATATGCAGTTTTTTTTAATATCAAATAAAAAGTTATATATTATAATAAAAAAAAACGCATATTATTTTAATAGTGTGTAGTTTTTTTATTATAATATGTATTTTTTTTTAATATCAAATAAAATTGATTTTTTTTTTTTATCTTTTAAAGAAACGTATAAGAGACTTTTTATCTTGATAAGGGGAATGAGAATGGGATTCTCAAATGGGTTGAGGGGAATGAGATTCTCATTCCATAATCTAAAATTAATATGGGGCTCACACTTTCATTCTCATTGTAAAATAAATTTTAAGTAAATAAATATTATCAATTAATCTCATTCTCTATTCATATTTCATAATTCATGAAATAAAGACACTATTAATTGGTAGCTTCTACGTGGTATACATATTCTCTAGGGTATAAAAGTCTTTTAAAGAGCATGACTCCAGCATAGGAAAAATATCAACCGTCAGATCTCTAGGAAATTATTTTAGAAAGTAATCTTACGGTGAGAAATTCATTTTAGTTGATCCAAAAGGAGGATAGTAGACGGTAAGTTTTGTCCACTAAAAGCTCCTCGTCCGCGGCGGCGTCCTCGTTTCTCTGACAAAGGTAACCCACAGAGAGCCTTCATTTTCTCATACATTAAAAACCCATCAAATAAACTAAAAACCCATATGGATTCTTAGTTTTCTGTGTTAGTTTATTAAATTTTTTAATTGCTGTTAATGTGTTAACTTATTGGTTCTGGTTTCAAGTAGTTGTTGTTAGTTTTGCATGAAACGCAAGTAATTAAGGGCTTGAATGCTAAGGACTTTTGGTGAGTCACATTTGTTATTTGGTATGTGACAGGATTGATAGTATAGAGCATGGAAGAAGAGCCTTCCAGTGAAGCTAAAGAACTGGTTGGCTCTTATGTGGCCTTAGAAGATGAAAGCAATGAGTGTTGTGTGGTGGGGGGTGGTGTTGAGGCTCCAATGGTTGTAGATGATAATGTGAAGGAGGTTGAGGATAATGAGAGTCTTGAGTTGTCTAGGTACTTGGTTGGTGGGGTTTTAGAGCCTGAATTAGGCATGGAGTTTAGTTCTGAAGAAGATGCGAGGAATTATTACAATGCGTTTGCTAAGCAAACGGGTTTTAGTATTCGTGTCAATTCTTATTACCGTTCAAAGAAAGATAATTTGATTATCTCAAGGGAATTTTGCTGTTCAAAAGAAGGATTTCGGAGGAAGAAACGAGCTACCAGTACAGATTCGGAAGATGATATGAAGAAGAGGCGTGCTAGGCCTATTACGAGGGAGGGTTGCAAAGCCCTTATGACTGTGAGGAGACGGGATAATGGGAAGTGGTATGTAGCAAAATTAGAGAAGAGCCATAGCCATGAGCTGGTGACACCTGCAATGAGGCATTTTCTTCAGTCACATAAGCAGGAGTATGATCCAAATGTTATTAGTTCAAGTAGCTCTTTCAGTTGTTCTGGATTGAGTTTTACTGCTCCTTTGAATGTCTTGACTGAAGATTGTAACAGTTTCCGCAAAATGGGATTTGTTGTCCGGACTAGCGTTAATTACGTTGGAAGAGGACGCCTAAGCACTTTCGGAATAGATGCCAGAGCTCTTCTTGGATTTTTTAAAGTAATGCAAACTAGTGATCCTGCATTTTATTATGCGATACAGGTTGATGAAGAAGACCGGCTGAGTAGTGTTTTTTGGGTTGACACCAGGTCAAGGATTGCATATAATTATTTCTCTGATGTTGTAACCTTTGATACTACCTATCAAGTGAATCAGTATAAAATGCCATTTGCACCTTTTACTGGAGTGAACCATCATAAACAGTCAGTTTTGTTTGGTTGTGCGCTGCTCGCGGATGAGACCGAATCTACATTCATTTGGCTTTTGACAAGTTGGCTTGAGGCAATGTCTGGACGGCAACCAGGTTTAATCATAACCGATTATGATTCTGCAATCACCAGAGCAGTACAGAGGGTCTTCCCACAATCAAAGCATCGATATTGCAAGTGGCACATCATGAGCAAAATGCCAAGGGAAATGGGGCAGGTTTATAGTGCACTCCCAAAGACATTCCAAACGGAATTTGACAAATATGTCAACAAGAGTGAAACACCTGAAGAGTTTGAATCTGCTTGGCAGCTGCTTCTTGATAAGTATAACCTAAGAGGAAATGAATGGCTTCAATCGCTTTATATTGATCGTAAGTTATGGGTCTCGACATATCTAAGAGACACATTCTTTGCTGGCATGCATGCTACCCAGAAAAGTGGAAGTGTGAGTTCACTTTTTGATGGCTACGTGAATGCAAGGACTACGTTTCAAGATTTTGCAGAGCAATATGAGAAGGCTTTGGATGACCGTTATGAGAAAGAAGCAAGGGCAGAATTTGAAACATTTTACACTAAACCAGTATTGAAGACACCGCTTCCTATGGAAAAGCAAGCAGCGGAAATTTACACAAGAACATTGTTCTCGACATTTCAGGATGAAATTTTTGAGTCTCTTGTGCTTGCTGTGAAACTTAATGAAGAGAATGGAGGAACCAGCATATATGAAGTAGCAAGATTTGATGAAGAGCATAAAGTTTGCTTCGTTGCTTTAGACGTCACTGAGCAAACAGCTAGTTGTAGTTGCAAGATGTTCGAGTTTGAAGGAATCCTCTGCAGACATGTGATTGCTGTATTCAAGGCAACAAACATCTTTATGCTTCCAGAACGATATGTTTTAAAGCGGTGGACTAAAAATGCCAAGGCTGAGGCTGTATTGGATGCGCATCCCTATGTTAAGACACAAGGTAGTTCTCAAACGGGCAAGAATTCTTATTATGATATTTTGTATCAAGAAGCCATTAAATGTGCTGAGGAAGGGATGACATCTGACCATAGTTTTAAGGTTGCTTTAAATGCCTTAAGAGAAGCTAGGATGAAAATTAATGTTGCAAAGAAGAATGCCATGAATGCTTCGAAACTCGAAACCATGGCAAGCAGTAGCTATCAGGACGAAAACACCATAATTGTCAGCCAGGTAGAGAGTTCAGCAGTAGTAGTGCCTCCTGAAGACCAACAGAATGCGAAAAGGGGAGAATCTTGTGCAGAAATTAGTATCTCTAATATGCAGGGCAGCAGTTATTAAGAATTTGTTAGTCTTGCATGCTTGTGGTTGAATGTTGAAAGACTTAGGTTCATTGGTAAGCTTAGTCTAGGCATCTATTGATGACTCATGCGTTTATGTTGAAACAGTCAATGGTTAGAGACTCCTGTTTCTATTGTAGTTAGAGAAACTTCAAAAGAAAATTTTAAAAAGTGATTCATGCAGAGCTGTGTTTTTAATGTAACCATTTTATTTGTTTTTTCCAATTTAAAAGAGCAACATGTAACAGAATTTAACGACTTCACCACTGGGGATCGAACATAGAATCTCTGGTTCTGTAGACTAGCGCCTTATCCATTGGGCCGTGGAGTCCTCGAATGGCAAGGGTGTTTGCACTGTTTTATTCATAATTCAGATTTCACTATAATTTTTCGGTCAAACTCCCTTCTTTGAAAGATATTATTATTTTTGTTTTTTTTTTTTAATATAATTTTACAAATTATAATTATCGGGATCATTATAATAAAATATTAATGATATGACTCGAAACATAATATTTTTATTACAATTTATTTCCAAAAAATCAGGAGAGAGAACTTTCATTCTAAAGGAAAAATTATTACTACCACTTTAAAGAGATTTAAACGAAATTTGCTCACACAAGACAAATTAAGTGATAATTTAACCATGTTTATGTGATCTAATACTCGAGCCAGCCCGCTCTTTGTTGGACAAAAACAATACAGGTGCGTTGTACCATTAAGTCATAGCAACTTTGAGTAATGTTAATATTTTTTTATAAGAGATGATGGAATAATATCTTTTCTTTTTCCTGATACCCAAGTGCCTTTTCTAACACTGGGTTCTAAATTGGAAACTCATGGAATATTGGCATGTCCAGTCGTTAGCCGCCCAAGCGGAGAAGTATAAGATAATGTGTGGAATGTTTTTAGGGTTTTTGGCTGGAGCAACATAGTCAGATTTATAGAAAACACAACTTCATTATTCAAGATACAAATGAAGAGCAAAATTTGGTACAAAAAAACCAATCACGATTGCAAGATTTCTCATCCAGTACAAGTTTCAGGTTTTCGGGTGCAGGTGGTTACAGTGAATGCACTCGAAAACAATAAAACAAAAAACTGAAGAAGCCTCATTCAGGATTTCTCATCAAGTCTAAAAAACTAACAAATAGGGTGACAATGCGCACAATACTAGGCAGAGCTAACAGGTCTAACTAAGACTATCCCCATTAATGATCTCTTACAGTCTCAAGCAACGATTTTAACAGCCTTTCTCTTCTTCATCAAATCGGCTCTAGATTCCATCTTCACAGGCAATGGTGCAGAGAACACAAACTGCCCATCTTCACCCTTATAATTACCAACAATCTCGCATTGACCTCCGTTGACTGAACACTCTTCCTCCTCACCATCCTCACTCCCCTTTGTTGCTTCAACTTCAACTTCACTGTGAACAACCTGCCCATCATCTTCACTTGAAACACTGCCATTCTCACTATTACTTCCATTGCCAAAAACCCTAATCACATTCCCATTCTCTGCAAAGCTCACACTTTTCTTCACTTTAGGTTGAGCCTGAACCCTTTTCAGCACAACCCCATTTCGATATCTGGAAACCCTAAGGTTTTCCTCCTCCTCCTCCTCCTCATCATCAATGAGTTGGTGAAACCCTTCAAGCTCTACATCTTCATCCTCGTCTTTAGAAACCCCATGAATTTTTCCGATTCTGTCCCTCAAGTTTTCCACTATTTCACTCTGATTCCTACCCAAATCTCCATAAGTAGACCCAAAATTTACTCTAGTTCTGTTTCTACCAGTCCCCATGATTTTCACATTCTTTGCAGCTTTAAATGAAACCTCCTGCCTTCTCACAACAAACCCATCAACAAACTCTAAAAACTTAACTAACTCCATGCTAATTGACCTCTTCCCATCTCTGACCATTGGATCACCACCCTAAAAATGAATCCAAATATCAAAGACCCAACTTAATAAAAAAAAAAAAAAAACAAAACAAAGGAAATAGTGAAATAATACCCATGAATACCTGAATAGAGTCAAGTTTGAGAAGCAAATCCAAGGCTTTTTGAGAAAGAGCCCGGAAATCGATATGGGTATTCTTGGAAATGGATAACTTGAGAGAGTTGAATCTAGACTTGATAAAAGCAAGGTGTTTGAGTTGCCTAAGGGTCCTGGATCTGCGAACAAGAAAAGCGCGAAAATGGGTTTGGATGACGCGAGCCGCCGCATCTCTCAGAGAGCGTGAAGAGTGGTGGCTGTGCGTGGAAGACGAGGAAAACTTGTGGAGAGAGGCTTCGAGGGCATCGATGCGGCTGAGAAGAGATGACAGGACAAATCTGGCTTGTTGTTGGTAGTCCGGTTCTGGTTCTCGTTGTTGGTAGTGGAAGTGCTTCTTTTGATGGTGTTTTTGGTGGGTCTGGCAATGACAGGGATCAGCTGCTTGGTTCCGTTGTTGTTGGAGAAGAAAGTGAGAGACAAAGGATAGGAGAAGAGGGTCAGTGGCCGATGATGGTGGACACTGGTGGGTGCAGCAAAAGCAACCGTTGGTGGTGGTGGTGCAGGTGGTGTTATGGTGGTGGTGATGGTGAGAAGAGGCCATTGGTTGAACTGAGGGCTGTGGCTTTAGGGAAGAGAGTCGAAGCAAACAGTTGAGATGGGAATAGAATCAAACTACACAATTTTGTGCTGCTTTTTATCGGGCATTTGATATGTTACCAGATTGTAATGTTGTCTTTAAAAAAGTAAAAAAAGGCATCTCTGTCAAAAAAAAAAATTATAATTGTAATGTTGTATGGTCTTATTAATGAGTGTGACACTATGCCTTCGCAAACGTGACAAATAATCTGGAAATCTCATATCTTATCTGACCCACCTGAGAATGAATTGATTTGATCTTGCTTTTATTATATGGTCAAATTCAATAACTCTATTAAATTGCCAAAAACATTTGTCCGTATATGTCAATGGCCAAATGGTACAGTAGATGTACACACGCCAATCATGGTGTCAAATTATGGTTCCACAACCCTCACCTTTAATAATAAATGTAAGATTTTCTCTCTTATATGTAGACTATGTTCTACTCAAGTGTGAATAACTCTCAACCATATAGAATCGTTTATTCAGATCATACTACTAAGATCCTATCAACGTAGTCTTGATTGTCTCATTACCTTGTTCCAATACCTCAAAAAAAAAAAATTCATTTGTCTGTATATGATCATTAACCTGCTTAATCATTGCCTTTATATGTGATCATTCACCTACTTCATTGTTTCCCTATGTTATTTCGAAATATATTAACATGTAATCCTTGGAGCCGAAAGGGTGATACTAGATTTATATTTTTGAAATACAAAATGTTGTGTGTGTAAATGTATTAAAAAATTAATGTAAATTATTTAGTTAAGTTTTGGATTGTTATCGCGCGCCATATGATCCATTATGGTTTTGGATTGTATTCATAAATGGAGAAATATTTTGTCACTCAAAACTCGTCATCAACTGTTGTTTCATGTAATGTGTAATTACATGAAATAGAGAAACCAGAGTGAATAGACGGTGGTGATTGGGGATGGTAATTCAATGGAGTGGACGATGAGAAAGAAGACGAGTGGAAGAAAAAGAACTTTTATTTTTTAATTTAATTTTAATAACATTTTTTAATTATACAGATATATTTTTTTATTTTTATAATTTTTTTTAAAGAGAGGTAGGATGGTAATTTAACACAATTTAACAAAAATTAGGGGGTCAATGAGTCATTTTGCTTTTTTTCGTTTAGTTTGACTGTAGTTGACTGACGAGAGTAACTATCTCAAAACTTTAGGAAATGTGAGAATTATTTTTAATAAATAATTAAAATTCTTATAGTTTCCAAAACCACGTTGACAAAAATGAAATGTTCTCAAATTGTTATAAATCTCACAATTGCCTTATGATTTTAATTAGATCAAACTAAAAAATTTTACATTCCTTGTGTTGGACCCATCTTTTGAATATGTAAAACATCAACAAAATATTTTGAAAAACATATCTCAATTTTAAAGAATATTCTCAACTTTATTTAAGAAAATTGGTTATTTGAAAATATGCACTAATGCAAAGATTTTCTATTTAAAATAATAATTTATTTTGTCATCGCTGCTTAATTATTCTTACCATATGAAATAATCTACACCAACTTAAGATTACTTGGAAAAAAAAATGAAATAAAAGAATGAACACTGAAGACAAATGAGGAGATATAACATTTTTTTTTTTGAAAAATAATATATTTCATTTCAAATAAACTTTTTATAAAAATATTTCTAAAATAAAAATGTATTTATAACCAATGTTGTAACACCGAGAAACATTTAACACGTAGCCGGTTGAAACACTTTCAACAATGTTCTATAGTTTTGCTTTTACCTTTTATTTTTTGGACTGTGGCAGGCCTGGCCCAGCCCACCACAACTCTTTTACGTTCAGGTAGTCTTCTATCTTCCTAACTCTTCCAATCCACTTCCCATTTGCCGTTTTCACAAACAAAAACCCAGCAGCCGTCGTTGCTCTCTCTTCCCTCTCCATCCTTTGCTGTATGTCGCTCTCTCTTGCTTCAATCTCTAGAGTCCAGACCTTTAACATGTTTACATATGGTACCATGCTAATCCTATCCATATGTTGATTATATTTATATAATATCTTTTCATGTTTTCCATGATTTCCTACTTACTATATTATTCTAGTTATTTTTGTTTAGGAGATTGTTTAGGTTATTTGATTCTCTTTAATAGTCTATACATTGTAAATTCTAATATATAGTGAAATAACATACTTGATTCACATTCTATCAAATATTTTTCACATAAATTATAAATGAATTAACCTTTTTCTTAGAAGCTTTAATATTTGGCTAGAAGAGAGAAGTTACCAAAGTATTTTTGTATTAGCTAAAAGCCTTTGTTGGAGAGGGTTTTACCTTATAACAGTGGAAGTTTTATTTAATTTTAAACTGACCAAATCATTTTAATTTTACTTAAGGCTCTCACGGTTTGTACGATTTTTTTTTCTGCTCTTGCTTTTATATGATGGTTTTTTATTTTTTTGTAATTTTTTAATTAATTACAAAATTATCTTATATCAATAGTCAAAAACATGTTAAGACTTGCAGTGCAGCCCAGAAATGATATTCACTCTCATAATAAGGAAAAAAAACCATAATTCTAGTGTGGTTTAGAAATCTACTCCTATAATAGTGGGAGATCAATTTTTTCACAATAAAGGCAAAATACTTTAACACAAGTGTTACCCGAAAAACAACTCATATAATATCTGGCCAGAGATATTTTACTTTTATTATAAGAGTGAAAATTATCTACACATATTGATAAATGTGTATGATGAAACTTGAATTTTTATCACGAATATGAGGAAAAAATGTTCTAACCATTTAAACTATAAATAAGTATGCATAATTTTCCTTCGTCATTAGTAACATTATCGTACCAGCTCAAATTCGATTCAACTTTATTTAATTTTTATCTCCACTAATTAATATAAGAGCAAGAGAGTCTTCAAACTCTTTTTTCTTGCGATTATTGAAGTTTGAATCCCTCCTTGCTTGTGAATGGAAAGAAATGTGAACTCTCTGCTTATATAAAAATGATTATGAATCCCACACTGATAGAGAATGAGATTGAAATTCGACTTCCATAGCATAAAAGGAGTCATTGGTGCAATTGGTGCAAAATGTTAACAAAAATTTAAAGAATATATAATTGTTTTTTAATATTTAAATTTAAATGTGAGAACAATTATATTATTGATGAGTTAAAATATTTATAGATTTATTTTTTAAATACTCATTTTCGGGTATCTAATCTTTAATAAGCCTTTCATGAAATTCAATTTCATATTTTCATTTAATTGGGTAGGACAATCATATTATCTGAATTTTTCATGTCGGATCTGGATTAGAATCATATTTGGATCCAATCAAATCCAAGTTATCTGATCTGATTGCCACCACTAGATTGTCTTATTGAACTCATTAAAAGACTAGTTACACCAATTCATTGTTTGTTGCAGCAATAAGTTTGTAACCCACAAAGGTGTTGGGTACATGAAATCCACCTTCATGATGAGTTTCGGTATAACCCATCATGTGTTACCTTTTTTTTATTATTTTCTTTTTTTTTTTTTTTTAAAAAAAAAGATAAAAATTAGTATCATTTAATTATTTAAGAAATTGCTTGTTCCAAAAATAGCAGATTAATGACGATTTTTCACCGGTTAATCGATAATCGACACTACGTTAGTCTGATAACCCCCAGATCGGGGGTTTTACTCAGACATGGCAAGTATCTGGCCAAGTGGCCAAGTTATCAGGTTAACTTGGTTCAATTCCAATGATTAAAAAAAAAATAACAAACAAAAGGAAAAACTAGAAAAAGAAGACCAATCGGTGACGTCACCGGTGACGAGAGACTTGCCAATAATGAGAAGCTCGTGGCTTGTTGCCTTGACTCCTTCGTTGCCCAACTTGGCTTCTTTCGCAAGACTTGCCGATAGTGAGATTCACGAGTTATCTGACCCAATTGCCATTACTACATTGTCTTATTTGACTCATTAGAAGACCAGTTACACTAGTTCATTGTTTGTTGTAACGGTAGGTTTGTAACCCACAAAGGTGTTGGGTGCATGAAATCCACCTTCATGATGAATTTTGGTATAATTCACCATCATGTTTTTTTTTTTTTTTTTTAACTAGTATCATTTATTATTTAAGAAATTGTTTGTTCTAAAACAATCAATTAAGAACAATTTTTCGTTAGTTAATTAGTAAGCGACACCATATTGGTCCGATAACCACCAAATCGGAGGTTCTACTCAGACATGGCAAGTATCCTACCAAGCAGTCGAGTTATTAGGTTAACTCGATCTAACTCAGATTATTTTTTCTTAAAAAAAAAAAAAAAAAAAGATAAATGAAAAACCTGGAAAAAGGAGACCCACCGATGACGAAAGACTTACCGATAGTGAAAAGCATGTGGCTCAGCACCTTGACTTCTTCGCTGGCCAACTTAGTTTCCTTAACGAGATTCACAATCATCGAAATAGTAAACTCACTCGTATTCTCCTCTTCAATCGATGGCAATGTCATTCGAGGTCTCCCTTAAGAGAGAAACAAATAAAGAAGAAGAAAAAACCTCGGGTTGCTTGTTGAAACCATTTGTTGAGGTTTTAGAGAGAGAGAGAAAAAGATAGGTGGAGGCGGCGTTGTGTTTGAAAGAAAGAGATACGCTGAAGGGTGGAGGTGGTGTTATGTTGAGAGCCTGAGAGTGAGAGAAGGACAAACTTGATTAGCTTTATGTGGTGAAGGATATATATATATATATACACACACACATAGTATGGCAAATTACACAACCCTCTCTGAAGTTTGATAAAATTATATTAATATATAAGTTTTGATCCTTAATATTTAAATAAATATCAATTTATACTCTTAGATTTTAAAAAATAATAATTTACCCCTGTTAACGTCGAAAAATGGTTTTCCCTAGTCAACGAGGTTGTTTTCGGGCCCAAGCTTACAGTTTCGGAAGGTCAATGGAATGCATGCAAAGCAATGAGAATCAGAATGGGAGGTTAGAGGCGAGGAGGAGGAAACACAAAGAATTTTTAGAGTGGTTCGGCCTAAAAAGATGCCTACGTCCACTGTTCACTCTCTCACTATTTTGACAGAGTAACGACTCTCAGAGATTGGATCCCTTTTACAGTAAAAATTGCCCCCTATTTATAGAGGAATGTGACATGCTACAGTAAAACATAATAAGACAAAAGTAAACAGTTAACTACAGTTACTGACAGACAGCATTTAATGCGCCGGAATCTCAATTAATGCGGCTGACAGTGCATTAAATGCGGCCGAATATATATTAAATGCGGCTGAATCCGTCGCATCCGAGGTCTGCCGGAGGGAGATTTCTGACGACTAGGTCGAATATGCCATGATGGGTTGTCGAGGTTGAGATCACAACTTCTGGCGGATGTAGCGTGCATGACAAGTCTCGGAACTGTACTCTGCATGGCGTTGCTGACTTTTGTTGACCCGAGACCTCTCAGGAACGAGGCGGATTGATTTTCCAGCAGACTGAGTACCGAGTCAGTTAAGAGAACAGGAGAACCTCTGATAAGTCTGGTTACTTGGAGAGTCGAAGAGACGGATCATGAGTCGGCGTGTCCGCAGTTGGTCATGGCAGTGAGGAGGGCGATATCGTGAGTGAAGGAGTCGGTACGCGGTCACGCTTAGAAACTAGCGGTCAGCTCAGTCGGATAATCTTGGATAAGAGCGGCTTGTTGAACATTTCTGACGGATGGTTCATCTTGGGGAATATCTCTGTCTGGGCAGAATTGACGAAGAGGCGGGTGACCGATTGTGGCGGATAATATGGCGAGCAGGCTTGGTCATCACGGATGGCGGCCAGCAACGAGTCTGAAAGATGAAAGCCAACGGCCAGCGACAAGGACCAACGGTCGAACTTCAGCAAATAAAGCTGACGGGGAAAACAGCGGTCTGTCTGACGGAGAATATAGCGGTCACAGCCAGCTTTCAGAATAGGCGGTCTGCGGTCAGTATGAGCGGCAACGGTCACGATAAGCGCCCACAAATGGGTCCCTTCTCCAAGAGAATGGACTGGATGGATGGCGGATAATTGGGCTTCTGGGCCTGCACTGTAGATCTGTCTGGGCTCGATTATTCTGATCGCTAATTCCTCCATAACAACCCCCAAAATAGTACTCGTCGATTAATCGTCGAGTAACCGATAAATCGTTAACCGTTGGTTTATTGATCGATTAGCGATAGAGCAATTTTTGGAACCATATTAAAAATATAAAAAAAAAAAATTAATTAATTTATAAAACATAATTGAAAAGTACTAGTAATTTTAATTTATTAAAAATTAAAATTTTATAAAAGTGATTGTAATTTTTCAAACATATATTCTTATTTTTATTTATAAAAATATTTGTAAAATTTTTATTTATTTCATAATTTATTCAATTTTATCAAAATTTATTTTCAATCCAATGCTATAATGTTCCAAATATAAGACAATATTATATCTTATTCAGTTTAATTTAAGGGATATTATAAAAAAAGTCCTCTCAAAAGTAAAATAATCGTGAATGGAACCCGATTTTTTTATTAGATTAATCGCCCCATGCTAGTTAAAAAAACCGGTCGGTGTTAAATTTTAAGAGTATAATGGTAATTGGATGAGTAATTTTATTTGTTTAAATAAAATTAAATAAAAAATGAAAAAACTAAATAATTAAATAAAAAATTTAGTTCATTGGAACTCTACTGTCTATCTTAAGATGGACGGTGGAAATTAATTTGAAAAAAATTAAAAATTAAAAAATTTAATTCATCAAATCTCCATCACCGTTCATCTTAAGATAGACGATAAAAATTAAATTAAAAAATCAAAGCATCATCATTGTCCTCCTCAACGAGATAGGTGAAAATCATACTCCTCACTCTCATCACTTTCATCTCTCTGTCGAAACCAGCAAGAAACTGTTACTCTCCTCGCTCTCATTTCCTATCCTCTATCCTCTCTCTTCTAATAAACCAAGATCTCTACTGTCCTTTTGCTCTCTCCTTTTCACTCTCATCTTTTCGTTGAGACCGATGAAAGACCACTATTTTCCTCACTCTCCTCTCTCTTTATCATTTAAGTTCAACCAACCCAGATGAAGCCACTGAAGGAGATGAAGTCGACGTTGGAAGAGCCGCCTCTTCTCTTATCTCTCTTCATCATTTGGGTTTGTTGATCTGTTTTGATTTGGTTTGATGGTGTGTGTTGCTTGATTTGAATGTATAATGGTTTAGGGTTACATAGTGTGGTGGTTATGGTTTTTTATTTGGTTTTTATTTAATTTATAATTTTAGTTTTTTATTTAATTTTGTTCAAAGATGTGAATCTGGTTTGTGTTTTACGTCCAATATGAGTTTTTATATTATGTGTTTTTTGGTATTGTTGATGAAAAGGTGGCAACGGTGGCGAGATGATGATGGTAATAGGTGAAGTGGAGGCTGAAAAGAAGGGACTTGAGGAAGGAGTTTGGGTTTCTAGCAGCAAACCTAAAATTTTTCGAATTTCAAACCCTATAGAAATGAGAAAAAAGAAACAAAAAAAGGCAAAATAGAAAAGAGATGAGAGTGAAGAAATTAAAAGGGTATTTTTGTGTTTTGAGTTATTTTTTAATTTAATATTATTATTATTGTTGACGTGGTAAACCAGTCAACCAGATTCTTGAGCCCAATGCCACGCTGATAAGGAGACCTGCAACAAACAGACCGAATAATGGCGAAGAAGAGAAGAAGAAAGAACAAAGAACAAAGAACACAGGAGGTTTGAAGTGGTTCGGCCCGATTTGGAAGGGCCTACGTCCACTTGTTCTGTTATTACTGTTGATCTCTCACAAAATGTTTGCTCTCCCTACGTTTTTACAGAGTAACAGCCTCTCAAAACTCTCAATTTCTGGCTCCGTTCCACAATAAATGCCTCTCTCTATTTATAGAGGAGAAGAGGCTACAAAGAGAACAAACGGACAAAAAGGGCTGATCTTGTCGTAATAAATGCTGCTGGAGAGCTTTAAATGCTTTTGACTTCTGACATGTCAACTCTGACTTCACGTGGGCTGACTGCTAACCCATGCTGGTTTGGTGAGATTTTCGGAAATTAAGCTGCCATTAGGTGAGGTAACCTTACTTACCGTGCAAGACACGCCATCTTACTGTCTTACACTGATACTGGACGAACAGATGTAGAGAACGGGCTTATCCTTCGACGTGACGATCTGGACTCAGCAACGATCTGGCGATCTTGATATCGTTGCAACGGTCTAGCGACCTTGACGTCGCTATCATCATAGTAGGTGAACCTGTCATTGTCTCGCTCGAGCTCGATCTAGCGATCTGATACACAGTACCTCTCACGGGCCTTTGGTAACTTGGGTCACTATTTTTATGGGCCTTTGCCAGCCCATTTGAGGAATCCAAAAATACCCATAACATCAACCCCCCAGTTCTTAGGTCGTTTCCAGCGACCTGGGAACTAATATGCTTGCAATCACTGAATTTTTCGAAAGCGATTTGACTGAAATATTTTGCCGTACCGAACTGAAGATTCAAACGAACTGAAGATCTGGAACGAACTGAATATCTGGAACGAACTGGAGAACTCTGACTGAACTGAAGATCTGGAACGAACTGGGGAATTTTGCGGACTGAGGAATCGTCTTGCTTTCAAACAAATGTGCTTTCCCTCCTTTTTTCTTGGACACATGGCAGCACCCCCTGGAGACGGTTCGATTTCCAAAACGGGCATTGAATGCACGTCTCTTCGTTCTGATGGCGTCCTTTTGGGTCACGTCCCTGAGATCGCGCTGCACCGTTGGATTTGAGGCGGTTGGTAAGCCAACAGATCCAACGGTGAGGGCACGTCCTAGGGACCGAGTATATAATCAGGACCAGCCTGTCCTTTCGCTTCCTATCCGTCACTTTCACGCTTCCACAGCTCTCGTTGTCTTCTTCTTCTTCAGTCTATCACTAGTCCAGGTTCTCAGGCGTCCATCTTCCGGCCAGTTCTCCGCTTCCGATCACCGGTGAGTTCATTATCTTCGTCGTTTCTCCGCTTTTAAACATTTTACTGCTTTTTTTTACTTCTGGCGATGATTTGTTTGCTGCTTGGTTTCTGGCATTTTGTTATTGTGCTTGTGTTTGAATGTCTGCGTCTTTTCGTATTCTCCTAGTTTGATCCGTTAGGTTGCTGTAGTCTGTAGGATTTGTTGTTTGTGAGTTTGAGCGGTCTCAAGATCGCGCATAAGTAGTAGAGGAACGATCTTGAGGTCGCTTATAGTTTCTGTGCGGCGTACGCGACCTGTTAAGAAATAGTTAGATAGCAAACTTGGAGCTCTAGTCTGATAGGAACGGTCTGCATTCAGCGACCTAACTGCTCCTTTTGTTTGTAGATGTCTTCAGGTCGCACGCGCTCACAACATGTCGTAGGAGAGGATGACTCCTCCAGCTCGGAGGATCAAGTGAGAGAGGTCCCCCAGGCATCCTTACATAGCGAGGACGTTGCTGAGGAGTTCTCAGCTCGAGAAAGCTCGGAAGGGAATCGGCCTTCCTAGGCCGGGGAGCTTGATCCTGCGGAGATCAGGCGAAGCCGCGAGATGTTTAAACATCACCCCTCGCGGACAACATACGAGGACCTCGTCGGTCTGGGGGTTCAATATCGCTTCCCACGGGGTTGTCGTCTTATGGAGCCCGCTCCGATGGACCACGTGGCCACACCCCCCAGGGGATTTGTGGCCATTAGCGTCCAACATCTGGAGGCCGGTCTACGGTTTCCCGTTCCGTCGTATCTGATCGAGCTTCTGAACGTCCTGAAGCTCGCTCCCTTCCAGCTGACCCCGAATTCGTACACCCAGTTTTCCTCGCTAGCGATCTTCTTTAGGAAGTACGGCTTACCTTTCCCGAATCCAGGAATTATAAGGCACTTATACGCTTTTAAGGCCACTAGCAGGGGACAACCTCGGGATGGTATCTACTACGCTTCCCCTCGCACGGCGTCCATTTACAAGGACGTGGTACCAAAGGGCGATGCCAAGGGCAAGTCCAACGTAGGACATTATAAGACGAACTGGTTCTATGTGTCTTACCTTTTATTGTCCAATCTTTTGAACTTCAGCTTCCGGGCTGAACCAGGTAGGGTGTCCTTCAAGCTGCTTTCCAGCTTATGTTTGCGATCTCGAGCTAAATATTTTCCTTTTTTGCAGATCTTTCCGCTCCAGTCCTCGGCTTGACTCAGGGCGAAACAGCCGATCTCGAGATCCTTGGTGCTCGCAGATCGGACGAAGACGACGTCAAACTGACGGACGAACTGCTTCACCGATACCAGCTTGCTTCCGACTCTGCAGAGGGATTGGTTTGCTCTAAACATATCGGATCTCGGCGAACTAAACCTGTAAGGTCCGTTTTCGACGAGGTTGTTGACATCAGCTCGGGTTCGGACAGCGTCGAAGAGGTTGAAATGGCGCCCATACAGCTAATCCCGCCACCCAGGAAGAGAGCTCGCCAGGCCGGAGGTCAGGCTGCAACATCACCGGCCGAACCTCCAGCCCCTCAAGCTGTTCAGCCCGTTTCTCAGAGGGCTCCTCCGGCCAGGACTGCTACTGCCGCGGACAAGGGCAAGCAGGTTGCGACCCAGCAGGGGTCGAAGAAGAAAAATCAAGGAGCGCCCATCGAGTCTCCTCCCACCAAGAAGACCGCGCTGGTTATAGGAAAACAGACCGAGGTTTCGTCTCGGCAATCTCAGGAGGGTGCCCCGGGCCAGGCTGCTGAGGAAATTCCCGGGCTATCTTACCTCAAGCTCGCATTCGAGCAAGTGCCCGGTCTTCTAGGGAACTCTGCCAAGTTCCTGGATGGTAAGGACAGCCACAGGGTGAACTTGCTTAACTACGCACTCCGGGAAGCTGCTAAGGTGAGATTTTCCACTTTTTCATTTTGTCTTATATTTTCATTGCTTTCCTCCTGCTGATTTAAATTGTTCAGAGCGCTATGGCGACGGCGAAGGCAATAGACAGCGAACCGAAGAGGGAGGAGGAAGAGAAGAAGCTCAAGGCCGCGAAGAATGAGCTCGAGGTGACATCGACCTCGCGGTGGCAAGGAGTGATCGCGAGATCTTTCAGAAGAAGCTGGCCGATGCTGAGGCCGCCCGTCTTCAGTCCGATACCACTTGGGCTGAAGAAAAAAGCAAGATGGAATTGGTGATTAACAGCCTCAATTCTCAGGTCGAAACGGCCAGGACTGTCACGGATGACCGGGAGAGGGAGCTGAAGGATGCAGAGGCGCAGCACGCGATGGAGATCAGCAAGCTCATGGAGGAGCTGACTGCTACTCGAGCTCGGATAGAGGAGGTCAGGGTGGAAACGGAGCAAAGCATGATTTACACCCTGTGGACGCATCACCCTAAGATAGATTATTCCATCTTTGGAGATGATGCTGTGAAGGACGTTGAGTTCTATGTTGAGGACGCCCGCGCGGCAGCCAAAGCAGAGCAAGGCCAACCTCAGGATACTCCCCTGACGCCTGCTAAGATCGTCCCTCCAGAGGCCGGTATTGATCAAGCGGCCACCAGCTCGACCCCCCAGGACCCTCAAGACCCCTCCAGCTCGCACCATTAGTCTTTTTTGTACTTAGTTTATTTTTTGTCTTTCGAACTCACCTCTTCTGAGGTCTTTGTTTTGTAATAATAACTTTATAACTCAATATATGCTTCATTTCGTTCCGCTTTAATTTGCGTAGTGCTTTTATCGATTGATGTAAATAATGGTTGCAAATGTGCCGGTGACGTCGTCACGACGTTCCTTTTAATGATAAGTCCACAGGAGGACGTCGGCCCGTCCAGAGCGTTGCGAGCTCACAGGGCGTGACGACTCCGTCCAAGACTTGTATAATTTTAAGTCCACAGGAGATCACGGGCCCGTCCAGAGCGTTGCGAGCTCACAGGGCGCGCGATTCCGTCCAAGACTGTTGATTGGTGACAAGTCCACAGGATGACGTCGGCCCGTCCAGAGCGTTGCGATCTCACAGGGCGCGACGACTCCGTCCAAGACTTGTATAATTTTAAGTCCACAGGAGATCACGGGCCCGTCCAGAGCATTGCGAGCTCACAGGGCGCGCGATTCCGTCCAAGACTGTTGATTGGTGACAAGTCCACAGGATGACATCGGCCCGTCCAGAGCGTTGCGATCTCACAGGGCGCGACGACTCCGTCCAAGACTTGTATAATTTTAAGTCCACAGGAGATCACGGGCCCGTCCAGAGCATTGCGAGCTCACAGGGCGCGCGATTCCGTCCAAGACTGTTGATTGGTGACAAGTCCACAGGATGACGTCGGCCCGTCCAGAGCGTTGCGATCTCACAGGGCGCGACGACTCCGTCCAAGACTTGTATAATTTTAAGTCCACAGGAGATCACGGGCCCGTCCAGAGCGTTACGAGCTCACAAGGCACGCGATTCCGTCCAAGACTGTTGATTAGTGACAAGTCCACAGGATGACGTCGGCCCGTCCAGAGCGTTGCGATCTCACAGGGCGCGACGACTCCGTCCAAGACTTGTATAATTTTAAGTCCACAGGAGATCACGGGCCCGTCCAGAGCGTTGCGAGCTCACAGGGCGCGCGATTCCGTCCAAGACTGTTAATTGGTGACAAGTCCACAGGATGACGTCGGCCCGTCCAGAGCGTTGCGAGCTCACAGGGCGCGACGACTCCGTCCAAGACTTGTATAATTTTAAGTCCACAGGAGATCACAGGCCCGTCCAGAGCGTTGCGAGCTCACAGGGCGTGCGATTCCGTCTAAGACTGTTGATTGGTGACAAGTCCACAGGATGACGTCGGCCCGTCCAGAGCGTTGCGAGCTCACAGGGCGCGACGACTCCGTCCAAGACTTGTATAATTTTAAGTCCACAGGAGATCACGGGCTCGTCCAGAGCGTTGCGAGCTCACAGGGCGCGCGATTCCGTCCAAGACTTTGTTGAGGCCGATAAATACAAGTAAGAACGAAGACAGATATAAGTGGAGAGAATTTGCTTGAATATATTCATATATGCACTGGCGAACTGCCAAAGGTGTTACAATTGCAGCAAATAATTTGATCTGATAAATTACATTTGAGATAGATAATCCGATCTGGTTGAATCATACGAAGTAAGGTTGGAGCTTCTCAGCGTTCCATGCTCGCGGGAGTTCCGTTCCGTCCATATTGCTTAAGTGATAGGCTCCATTCCCCAAATTCTTCTGAATGATGTAAGGACCTTCCCAGCTCGGTCCTAGAGTGCCTTCGCTGGAATTCCGAGCTGCAGGCAGAACAAGCCTCAGTACCAGATCTCCGACGTTGTAGTGACGAACTCGAACTTTTTTGTTGTAATATCTGGCAACTCTCTGCTGGTAGACTGCCAACCTTAGTTGAGCTTCATCCCGTAGTTCATCCACGAGGTCGAGATTGCATGCGAGCAGCTGCTGATTATCTTCAATGTTGAACGTGGCTCTTCGATGCGTCGTTACCTCGAACTCAGCTGGAATCATAGCTTCACACCCGTAGACCATCGAGAAGGGCGTTTCCTGAGTCTTACTGCGAGCTGTAGTCCGGTAGGCCCATAATACCTTTGGGAGCTCGTCCACCCATGCCCCCTTTCTTGCCTCTAGCTTCGTCTTCAGGATCTGCTTGATGATCTTGTTCACGGCTTCGACCTGTCCATTGGCTTGAGGATGATCTACTGCGGAGAAACTCTTGGTGATCCCGAGCTCGTCACAAAAGTCGACGAACTGCTCACTGCTCAACTGAGTCCCGTTGTCTGTAATTACCTGCTGCGGAATACCAAACCTGCTGATGATATTACTCCACATAAACTTGATGATCTTCGATGTCGAGATGTCAGCTAGCTCTCTTGCTTCTGCCCACTTTGTAAAATAATCAACCGCGACCATGGCGTGTTTGCAATTTCCCCGAGCTGTCGGCAGGGGCCCAATCAGATCCATACCCCAAATCGCGAACGGCCACGGGCTAATCATCTGTTGCAGAAGTGCAGGAGGAGCTCGGGGCACCTTTGCGAACCTCTGACACTTGTTACATTTCCTCACCAGGGCGATAGCGTCCTTTTTCATTGCTGGTCAATAGAATCCTTGCCTTAGCGCTCTCTGAGCTAGAGCGAGGCCGCCGGAGTGATTTCCACAATGACCTGAATGCATGTCATTTAATACCTTCTCGCAGTCCGCCCCGTCTATACATCGCAAAAGTGGGGCCGAGAATCCCCTCTTGTACAGCATGTCGTCGTAAATACAATAACGCGCAGATCGCGCCTTCAGCTGGCGAGCTTCGTTCTTGTCTTCAGGAAGGACTTCATTCTGGAGATAATCAGCTAACGGCTTCATCCAAGAATCTTCAGCTACTACCAGAGCTAGGACGGCTTCTCCTTTCTTGATGCTCGGCATTGGCAGGAGCTCGACAGGTACAGGCTTCAAGTCTTCAGCCGCTTGAGTAGTGGCTAAACGAGCTAAGGCATCGGCGTGCGCATTTTGAGCTCGCGGAATTTGGTTCACTTCGTACCCCTGAAACGTCCTGAGCAACTCTTGCACCTTCTCAAGATATGCAGCTGTATTCGATGTCCGAGTCCGGTACTCCCCTTTTACCTGGAACACAACGAGCTGTGAGTCACTGAATATTCTTACCCGGTCAGATCGTATCTCCCTAGCGAGCTTCAGCCCCGCTATGAGTGCTTCGTACTCTGCTTCGTTGTTTGTTGCTTTGAATCCGAACTTTAATGCATAGAAGATCTTGTGCCCCTCCGGACTGATGAGTAAAATTCCCGCCCCGGCTCTCAGCTCGCTCGACGAGCCATCAACATACAACTCCCACATCGGCTCCTCTGATGGCCCAGCTCCTTCCTCTGATGTCCCGGTAAATTCTGCAATAAAATCTGCCAAGGCCTGAGCCTTGATGGACGGTCTGGGGACGTACTCGATGTCAAACTGGGCCAGCTCGACTGCCCACTTCAATAGGCGACCTGAGGTATCCGAAGTCTGGAAAATCTGCTTCAAGGGATACCGGGTTGGGACTTCGATCAAATGAGCCTGGAAATAAGGCCGGAGCTTTCGGGATGCGGTCACTAGACAATCAGCGAGCTTCTCTATCTGGGAATACCTTGTTTCTGCATCAGACAACCTCTTACTGATGTAATACACCGGAAGTTGCGTCCTGTCTTCTTCTCGCACTAAAGCTGCGCTGAGGGCGCTTTCAGACACCCCCAAATAAAGGAAAAGTTTCTCTCCGTCTACAGGTTTTGACAAAAGTGGAGCCCGACCTAGATACCCCTTCAGCTGCTGGAAGGCCTGCTCACACTGATCCGTCCATTCGAAGTCTTTCACCTTTTTTAGCACGTCGAAGAACGGAATACACTTGTCAGTCGCTTTCGAGATGAATCTGCTAAGCGCCGCGACCTGACCTGTCAGACTTTGAACCTTTTTGACCGTCCTGGGCGACCTCATATTCATCAAGGCCAGAATCTTCTCTGAATTGGCTTCGATCCCCCTTTCATTCACCATGAACCCCAGGAATTTTCCAGATGTAACCCCGAAAGCGCACTTCAGCGGGTTGAGCTTCATCCTGTAATTCCTCAGAATCTGGAATGTCTCCGCTAGATCGTCGACATGGGACTCCGCTTGCTTCGACTTGACCAGCATGTCGTTCTACATACACTTCCATCGACCTGCCGATCTGCTTCTCAAACATCTTATTGACGAGCCTCTGATAGGTCGCGCCAGCATTCTTCAGACCGAAGGGCATCACCTTGTAGCAATAAAGGCCTCTATCCGTAATGAACGAGGTATGATCTTCGTCCAGCGGGCTCATAGGAATTTGGTTATATCCTGAATAAGCGTCCATAAAACTCAACAGCTGGTGACCAGCAGTCGCGTCCACCAACTGATCGATCCTTGGAAGAGGAAAACTGTCCTTAGGGCACGCCTTATTGAGATCAGTGAAATCAATGCACGTCCTCCACTTGCCATTCTTCTTCTTTACGAGCACAGGGTTAGCGAGCCAAAGTGGATACTGGACGGCCCTGATGAAGTTATTAGCGAGCAGTTTATCAACCTCCTCTTTGATGGCATCAGATAGCTCTTTTGTCAACGGTCTCCTCTTCTGGCGAACCGGTCTGAATCGGGGATCAATATTCAATCTATGCGACATAACCTCAGGATCAATCCCAACCATGTCCTCGTGACTCCATGCGAAGACATCTACATTCTCCTTGAGGAAATCCACGAGCTGACTTTTCACATCGGGAGTAAGGCTCCGTCCCACACTAAGACATCTTTGCGGATCTTCCTTACTGACCTGAATAGATTCAAGCTCGTCTACTGGAGCCGATGTCAAAAACTCATCCACCTCGCGAGGATCAAGATCGCGATCAAAGCCTTCTTTGCTGACTTCATTTGGCTTTCCTCCAGTCACCATATCTACTTGCTTATACGTCACCCCGATCTTCATAGCCTTCACATAACAGCGCCTTGCTGTATATTGCTCACCTCGAATTACCCCCACTCCGCTGGCCGTCGGAAACTTGATTGTGAGAGCTTTGGTTGACACGACCATATCCAGATCGTTCATCGCGGGCCTCCCCAAAACCACATTATAAGCAGATGCCCCATTAACGATGAGGAAGTCCGCTAGGGTAGTTGCCTGGCGAGCTGGATCTCCTATTGAAAGCGGAAGTCTTACTTGGCCTATCGGGATGATGGCGTCCCCAGTGAAACCGTAGAGAGGCTCTGGAGACGGCTTCAGCTGATTAGCTTCTAACCCGAGCTGATCATAACAATCCTTGTACATAACATTGACCGAGCTGTCGGTATCGATCATAATCCTCAGGACCTCGGCGTTGCTGATTCTCGCCTTGATAACAAGGGCGTCATTATGGGGAAATTTTACCTCGCTTTCGTCCTCCTTTGTAAAAACGATCCCCTCCGAAGTCATTCTAGCCTTCTTCGCTGGCCCTTCCTGATCACCCCGCCCTGTAAGATGGACGTGATTTGCCTCTCGCACATATCTTTCATGAGACTTACTAGAGGATCCGGCGATGTGGGGACCGTCATGGATGGTATAGATAGTTTTCACCGTCAAATCAACCCCCTGCTCCTGGCCCTGCTGACTCGTCTGCGCGGGCTGGTGATCTCGATGAGGACGCTGATTCTGGGGCTTCCCCTGGTCGGGCTGTACCACATACTCCTTCAGACGGCCATTTCTTATCAAATCTTCTATGGCGTCCTTAAGGTCCCAGCATTCAGATGTATTGTGCCCGTTCTCCTGATGATAAGCACAATACTTACGAGGATTTTTGAACTTACCCGGGAAACCAGTAGGGCTCGGCCTCCCGAAGTTGACTCTATGCTTCTCTGTCTGAAAGATCCGATCTTGCCTGTCGGATAATGTACTGTAGCGATGGAAGCGGTTTCGAGGTGGCGAATGGTTCCTCCTGGGCTCCTTCTTAGCTCGCTTCGCCACCTGATTATTAGATCGGTTTCTTCTATCTTCATTTCCGACCTGATCCCTCTTCTTGCCTTGATGGGATCCGCTTGCCTCATTTTTTGGCTGGCTAGCCTTTCTCGAGCTAAAGGATTCTTCCCATCTGATCTCCCTATTAGCTCGTTCATAAAATTCTCACAGATCTTTGACAGGCATTTTGTAAATGCTTTCATACAGCTTTCCATCCTTTCGAAGTCCAGCTGATATTGTTGACAAAACGCCCTTATCAGACGGGCTCTCCACATTATTAATCTCGCTTCTGAAGCGGCTGATATATTCCTTTAGCGATTCCCCTGATCGCTGAAAATGGTTGCGAGATGACAGGCCGGAGCGAGCTGCCTCTTCAATGCTTTATACTGGTCTAGGAACTTTTGCTGGCACTTCTCCCAGCTACTGATACTGCGAGGTGGCAGATTCCTGAACCAAGTTCGCGGTATTTCTCCGAACGTCGCAGGGAACACGCGACACTTTACCAACGAACTGGAGGTTTGCAAATTCATTTGGACGTTGAAGGCATCCAGATGGTCATAGGAGTCTGAATCTCCATTATACGTCGGGATGTTAGGGACTTTGAATCTTGCAGGAAGCGGTTCCCGATCTATTTCAGCTGAAAACGGGCTTCTATCTTCACACCGCTCTCCTGCCACCTGAGCCCCAGGTCGTGCTTCGAGCTGCTGCATTCGCTCCAGGAGCTGCTGAATGATCGGGTCTTGAGCTCCGAGCTGCCTCACGGGGGACCTCCTACTTCTTTGACTTACCCCGGTGATAGAATGCTGGTCATACCTTCGGCGTTCTCGGCCCACCTCGTAGTTATCGTTCTCTCTACGCCGGTCGTTCTGGCCTCGCCGCAGCTCGTCTTCATTTCTGCGAGCTGAAACACGGGGGATTCCATTGCTTACCTCGACCCTTCCGCCACCATCTCGGCTGATTCTGACTCTCACATCTGAAGGTCGGGCTGCATCTCCATTCTCCCGAGCTCGCTGACTCCGGGCTTCAGATCGCCTATTCGACGAATGAAGAGATCCTTCTGGCACATGCACTCCCCTTGCGACCTCTGCTACAGGAGGTGGGATCACCGTCGTCCTTGGCACGTTCTGATCACGACCTCGTGCCATCGCCCTTAACGTATCCGCCATCTGTGCCATTGTAGCTTCTATCCTCTCCTGACGTCGGGCCAAGTCATGCACGACGTCCCGTCCTCCCTGAGACGGTCCTGCACCCATATCCGTCATCTGAGGCTGACGCCGCAGCTCGGTCTCTTCGGCTCTATCGTCTACTGAGTTTCTGGTCATTCTCCCCTTAGCCATGGCGATTAC
The DNA here is from genome assembly GCA_022984855.1 of Dimocarpus longan. Classification (NCBI taxonomy): domain Eukaryota; kingdom Viridiplantae; phylum Streptophyta; class Magnoliopsida; order Sapindales; family Sapindaceae; genus Dimocarpus; species Dimocarpus longan. The sequence continues at coordinate 7,276,495 of CM041026.1, forward strand.
AGAGCTCCACTTCGCAGTTGGGCCCTCCTTCTAGCGCCAAAATGTTGACGTGGTAAACCAGCCAACCAGATTCTTGAGCCCAATGCCGCGCTGATAAGGAGACCTGCAACAAACAGACCGAATAATGGCGAAGAAGAGAAGAAGAAAGAACAAAGAACAAAGAACACAGGAGGTTTGAAGTGGTTCGGCCCGATTTGGAAGGGCCTACGTCCACTTGTTCTGTTATTACTGTTGATCTCTCACAAAATGTTTGCTCTCCCTACGTTTTTACAGAGTAACAGCCTCTCAAAACTCTCAATTTCTGGCTCCGTTCCATAATAAATGTCTCTCTCTATTTATAGAGGAGAAGAGGCTACAAAGAGAACAAACGGACAAAAAGGGCTGATCTTGTCGTAATAAATGCTGCTGGAGAGCTTTAAATGCTTCTGACTTCTGACATGTCAACTCTGACTTCACGTGGGCTGACTGCTAACCCATGCTGGTTTGGTGAGATTTCCGGAAATTAAGCTGCCATTAGGTGAGGTAACCTTACTTACCGTGCAAGACACGCCATCTTACTGTCTTACACTGATACTGGACGAACAGATGTAGAGAACGGGCTTATCCTTCGACGTGACGATCTGGACTCAGCAACAATCTGGCGATCTTGATATCGTTACAACGGTCTAGCGACCTTGACGTCGCTATCATCATAGTAGGTGAACCTGTCATTGTCTCCCTCGAGCTCGATCTAGCGATCTGATACACAGTACCTCTCACGGGCCTTTGGTAACTTGGGCCACTATTTTTATGGGCCTTTGCCAGCCCATTTGAGGAATCCAAAAATACCCATAACAATTATTAATTTAAAAAATATTTTAATCATTACATAATTTAGAAGGGTATGATAAGTATTTTATATAATCTTGATAAGAATATTTTGATTATTTTATGGATATAAATAAAAAAATGTTAATTTTTTTTTATGAAAAATTAACAATAAGATGATTTATTTAATTAAAAAAAAAAAAATCAGGATTCTTTCACGGTTAGCTTATTTTTCAATAATATTTCTTAAATTAATCAATTCAATACGATCCGCTGCGGTGTACCAAATGCCAAAAAAAAAAAGTTTAAACTTTTATTCCAATGTGGGCGACTAACCTAGCGCCAGCTGGAATCGTTGAGGATACATAAAGGGACCGGTTGCACCTGATTTCACTCCACAACCCAATCACATCCCTATAAGTGGACGGTAAAACCATCAACTTCATTTGCCACATCACCCCTTTCATTGTCGTTCCCCCCAAAAAAATCTCACTACCAGATCGTATCCTCTCTAATCAAGTACTCTCAAATCTCCACAACTCAACCAGTTGCACTACTCACAACCCGACACGTTACACTCTAAAATCCACTTCCGCAATATCGAGTCAATGATCACCAGCCACGTGACCTCCAACGACGAATGCACGAAGTCCCGCCAGCAGCGAATTCAAATCCCCAGCATATAAATAATAGCCGAACCGTTTATTTTTTCAAAATCGATATAATGAGAAGCGGTTCGTCAGAAGATAAAACAGGTCCGTCAATCAGTCTCTCGTCTTCACTCTCAGTCTCGCGCTCGACCACACTGTGATCTGTCTGTGAGAGAGAGAGAGAGAGAGAATGGCAGTTTCGCAAATATGTGCAGCTTCGTCGACTCGACCGGATGCGCTTTTACAGTACAACCGCAGTTCGCTGTCGAGATTCATCGAATTCGGTTCGAGGAAGAAGCAGTTGCTGATCTGGAGACAGACTTTTTCGCGGCCTAAAACGCAGTCGTTTTGCGTGAGGAATGTCTCCAGCGAGCCCAAGCAGAAAGTTAACGATCCAGTGGCTGTCGAAGAAGGTCAGACTTGAGAGTGTCTACGTTTCTTTATGTTTCTTCTCTATGTTTCCTTGAAGAAGGCGAAATTTTTCTTTTTGATTTGTGACGGTCCTTACTTATGACACTAATGGATGGTTCTTGTTTGTGGTTGTATATTGATTTATAAGCTTCAGGTGGTTTGAATGTATACACTCCAGATGCTGCATCTATCGCTTCGAGCATCAAATATCATGCTGAGTTCACGCCATTGTTTTCTCCAGAGAAATTTGAGCTTCCTAAGGCTTTTTTCGCAACTGCACAGAGCGTTCGTGACAGTCTCATTATAAACTGGAATGCAACATATGATTATTATGAGAGGTTGAATGTGAAGCAAGCATACTATTTGTCAATGGAATTTCTACAGGTTTTTCGTTGTCTCTTATACTGACCTGACTCCCAATATCAATACCTTAATTTCTATGATGGATGGACCGTTTTACTATCTTATGTTTCATCACTCGCTTTGTAATTTGTAGGGTAGAGCATTGCTGAATGCAATTGGAAATTTAGGGCTTACTGGTGCTTATGCTGAGGCCTTGAGCAAACTTGGACACAATCTGGAAAACGTGCTTTGCCAGGTAGGTTTGTTGACTTGACACAGTTTTCCTTTAATATTAGCTTAGGCACAAGCTAATTTGGTAAAATATTTCCATCTTCTAATAAAAATTTAGTTACTGAAAATGTTGAAGTGAAATGAATGCAAGTCTATGTATGGTGGCTGACAAGTTAACACCAATAATCGTTTAGTTTTTTTGGTTGGTTTAGTGAAACCTTGATATCAGCCATGCAAAACCTTTACTTGCCAGTTAAGATAGCTATGAGATCTAGAACTACTACTGTTTTTACTGGTAGTATCACTTCCGATAAACAGCAAATCTATCTGCATGTGCATGAGATCACAAGTGTGTGCATGGTTGATTGTTGAAGAGGCTTACTTCTTTGGTTTGTTTATCATAGGAGCCTGATGCTGCACTTGGTAATGGGGGTCTTGGGCGACTTGCATCCTGTTTTCTGGACTCTTTGGCAACACTAAATTACCCAGCATGGGGTTATGGACTTAGATACAAATATGGGTTATTTAAACAGAGAATTACAAAAGATGGTCAAGAGGAAGTCGCTGAAGATTGGCTTGAGGTACCCTTCCTTTCTGTTCAACTTAAAGTGATTTATTGCGTAAGGTTTAGGTACATGGAATTTTCAATGTTATTGAAACTTTGGTTGCTTTGGTTTTCTTTTTTCTTTTTTTTTTTTTTTTTTGGGCTCGTGTCAACTCATTTTGCTTTGGTTGTGGTTCCTCCTTGTAGATGGGCAATCCTTGGGAAATAGTGAGAAATGATGTATCGTATCCCATAAAGTTTTACGGCAAGGTTGTTTCAGGATCGGATGGAAAAAAACACTGGATCGGAGGAGAAGATATAAATGCTGTTGCACATGATGTCCCAATACCAGGGTATAAAACCAAAACCACAATCAACCTGCGACTTTGGTCTACTAAAGTTCCTTCTGAAGATTTTGATTTATATGCTTTTAATGCTGGAGATCACACCAAAGCAGCCGAGGCCCTATCTAATGCTGAAAAGGTTTTGATAAATTTTTTTATTATTTAATTTCTAACAATAACCTGGGCCATTCTCTTCATGTTTTAAATTTTAATCAGCAATTATAATGTCTGAACACGTCTTCGAAAGTAAGTCAGCTATGAGATGATCTTGGGGGTTTTATTAGATATTAAGTATTCTAAGTTGGAGAAAAGACAAACAAGGGAAAAAGAGTCGATTGTTGGAGTTGGGTAGTGCTAATAGTGCAAACTTAATTCAATCACAGTGTTGGATTATCTTGTATTTTTGTATATGTTATCGATTTTAGGGACATGTTCTAGGAGAAATATTGTTGGGTTGGTGGGGGTTTGGGGATGCTGTTGTTTCTCTGAGACTCTATTTTCGTGAAGCCCTGATAACACATTCTCTGTTCTGTGTCTGTTCCATATTGTATGTGCTTATGTTGCACCCTTTGCCTGTTTTTAAATGTTCTGATGCTTTGTTTCTTTTGTTGATTTTCACTTCAATGTTGGTGCGATGGTTAAAGGGGTGTCTTTATAACATCTTTTTGATGTCAGATTTGCTACATACTCTACCCTGGGGATGAATCAGTTGATGGCAAAATTCTTCGTTTGAAGCAACAGTACACCTTATGCTCAGCTTCTCTCCAAGATATCATTGCACGTTTTGAGAGAAGATCTGGAGCTAATGTTAACTGGGATGAATTCCCTGCAAAGGTTGCAGTTCAAATGAATGATACCCACCCCACTCTTTGCATTCCAGAGCTGATGAGAATTTTGGTGGATTTGAAAGGTTTAAGCTGGAAGGAGGCATGGAATATTACACAGAGGTGCTTTCTAACACGATTGTTCCACACATTTGCATCAACAATTTATATACTGTTGACTCTTATTTTGGAACCTCTAGTTGGTGAATTATTGTTAAGGATACCTTGTGAATGGTTGGATTGTCAGTACTGGGTCTTTTCTTGTCGGTTATATTCCTAGGGTTAAGATTTAGCAGCAATTCTCATCACATTCTTAAGTAGGATCATTGTCACTAGATCAAATTATGATGAGTTTAGTGCATATGATCAGATATTTTCAATTTTCCCTTAGCTTTACATCTCCATATTTTTTTTATATTTGTTGCTTTTCATTTTTTTGCCTCCAAATGCTTGTGCCTTATCTAGCATTGACAATATCTACTTTGGTTGCCCATCAACTTTTTCCTTGCGGTATTTATGTTGAGTCAATCATGAAAAATATGGCAGTGCATATATACAATCCTGTTGAAGTAACAGGTTAATTCAGTAACTTATATCACTCCCATTTGGCAACCTATGTGCCAGAACTGTGGCATACACCAACCACACTGTTTTACCTGAGGCATTGGAGAAATGGAGTTTAGAACTTATGGAGAAATTGCTACCTCGACATGTGGAGATCATTGAAATGATTGATGAGGAGGTAATGCTGGAGTACATACATTAATTTATGCCTCATCTTTATTGGTGTTCTCATTTTTACTTTAATTTCTTCCATTTTATGTTTTTCAGCTGATTCACACCATAGTTTCAGAATATGGTACTGCGGATCCTGAATTATTGGAGAAAAAACTAAAAGAAATGAGAGTACTTGAAAATGTTGATTTGCCTGACGCATTTGCAAATTTAATAGTTAAACCCATAGAAAGTACCGTTGGAGTTCCCAGTGATGAACTTGAAATTTCTGAAGAAATTGAATCTGTTAGTGAAGACCCTAAAGCTGAAAAAGAAGGCACTCTGGAAGGGGAAGAGGAGGATGAGGATGATGAGGAGGAGGATGAAGAGGAGGAGGAGGAGGGGGAAGCAGTGCCTGAACCACCCAAGTTGGTTCGTATGGCTAATTTATGTGTTGTGGGTGGACATGCAGTAAATGGAGTTGCTGAGATACATAGTGAAATTGTAAAGGATGAAGTGTTTAATGAATTTTACAAGGTAATCATGTTTATAGTTTTTCCCCACTTTTATTGATCATAATTTGATGCTATTCAACTATTATAAGTAGTGTTCTCAGTCCTCTGTAGTTCACAATAAGTGCTTTTATCTTTGATCAGTGTGCTATAACTTTTCTCAGCTATGGCCTGAAAAATTTCAAAATAAAACAAATGGGGTTACACCAAGAAGGTGGATTCGTTTCTGCAACCCAGATTTAAGTAAAATCATCACTGATTGGGTTGGGTCAGAAGACTGGGTTATACATACTGAGAAGTTGGCCGAGTTAAGGAAGGTAAACAATTGTTTTTTATTTTTTATTTTTTTTTATTTACAAAATCATCTCCATGGGTGAATTACATGTTTCCATCACTAAAAGTGATTTACAGTAAATTTCCTTTCATCGCCCTCAAAAGTATTCATTTTTCCCCTTTGATGATGCAATTGCATTCTCTATATTGCATAGAAACTTCAGATTTTATCATCAAATTCGCCATTAGTCCACATAGATATGTGCGGAGAATATTATCAGAGTTGACAATTTATGTAAAATATGTATCTGAGTCCCCATTGTTGGGCTGGTAATCAATATGGTGTGTGCAGAAGGGAATGACACGAGGGTTCGACTGCACTAAAATTTTTTGTAGGTTTCTTGATTAGCTTTTCTGTAATATATGAATGTCAGAGATGATTAGAACTATAGATGCTCTACAGGCTTTGAGACAAACACTTCCTTCTAATTGACAGCATTGAAATCTGTGCAAGAAATATCTTTTTAAAATATTTAAAGAGTCCATGTTGCTTTTAAACATAGCATCAGACTGTTCAGCACCTTTCACACCCATTTCCAGTATTTGTTTCCCAGTCCATGTTTTTCTTTAACCCTCTTGAACTTACAAATCAGTTGCAAATCTAAATCCAAGTGATTCATGTTTGTAGTAAGTTGTGACGACATGTTGATATTCAAATTATGTTCTGATCTAGAGAGCTTTTCAGAATTTTTCCAGCCCAGACGTTAAGATTTTACGATATTATTCTATAGTTTGCTGCATTTACATTGACAATATACAATATATATTCATTTCAAATTCTTTAGGGCAAACAGTGATATAAATCCTATTTAAAACAGTGGTTTATTTACAGTTTGCAGATAATGAGGATCTCCAAACCCGGTTTAGGGCAGCCAAAAGGAGCAACAAGATGAGGGTTGTGTCATTACTCAAAGAGAAAACGGGTTATACTGTTAGCCCTGATGCAATGTTTGACATCCAGGTTGTTATTGAAGTCTTGTATGGTACTGTTTAAGAGATCATAGTTTCTGAAATCAGATGAAAATAATGTAAAATATCTGACAGAACAAGAGTTAATAATGCTTAATCTTTTAGCCAATAATAGTTTTAACTGAATTGTTTCTATCAGCATGCCGAAATATTATAAGCATACCACGCACAAGCTTAATGTTCTCCTTTGAACTGGATTATTGTGATGCTATTATTACGGCAACTTTGTTGAGACTTGTCCTTCATTTCTGATACAAGTTGTATTATTAAACTCCAAAGACTGTTTACTTTGAACCAACTTGTTGTGTGGTTGATGAATTGTGGATTTCAGTAGACTGCCATCCAAAACAATTTCTTATTTTTCACTGAAGTTCCTCATACAATATCATCTTTGTTAAAATGGATGATAAAACATGAATTAATCTGATATGTTCAGGTGAAGCGCATCCATGAATACAAGCGACAACTCTTAAATATCTTGGGGATTGTTTATCGATACAAGCAGATGAAAGATATGACTGCTGCAGAAAGAAAAGCCAAGTTTGTTCCTCGAGTCTGTATATTTGGGGGAAAAGCATTTGCTACATATGTCCAAGCTAAGAGAATTGTTAAATTTATCACAGATGTCGGGGCTACCATCAATCATGATCCTGAAATAGGTGATTTATTGAAGGTACAGCTTTGTTGCGAAGTAACATTGAAGAATCTCATGGATAGTAGTCTATGATGCATTCTTAATTGAATTTTTAATTGGACATGAAAGACTTTCTTTATCAAGTTATGTGATTTAATTGGTTTTGTAAGATATTAAATTTGTATTCTTTGTATGTAAATGTACATCAGTTCCCTGCTGTAAGTTCACAAGTATTCCTAACCAGAGATATTATGTAGGTTGTCTTTGTTCCTGATTACAACGTAAGTGTTGCTGAATTGCTAATTCCTGCAAGTGAGCTTTCACAGCACATCAGGTGTTTTTTTTATTAAGCTATTGTTTTCTCTTGTGCATGTTCCTCAAGTGCACCCAAGTGGTGAAGAAAATGTAGATTTTAGCTTATATGTAAATGCTGCTCAAAATTTGAAGGGCTAAAGTTGGCTTGAGCTCTGCTTTGAAGTAGTCCTTGTAAATAGCTGGCAGCTGGCTTGAGATGCAATCAAGAACCCTAATGCATCCTTTGTAGCAGCATGTTGGGAAATTACTTCTTAAAAAAATGTTGTCATTGCATAGTGTGGTGAGAATGACTTGTTTATTTGCATTTTCTTTCCTATGTTGTCCGCAGTACTGCTGGGATGGAGGCTAGTGGGACTAGCAACATGAAGTTTGCGATGAATGGTTGCATTTTGATTGGGACCTTGGATGGCGCTAACGTTGAAATACGGGAAGAAGTTGGAGAAGACAACTTTTTCCTCTTTGGTGCGAAGGCTCATGAGATTGCAGGATTGAGAAAAGAAAGAGCCGAAGGGAAGGTATGCATATTACATTTTTTCTTTTGTTCTTTTGGTAATGCAACTGTGATGTTTTACCCACTCAAATGTTGACATTTCACAATTAGCTCCTGTATTGCCAAACAAGTATGTTTTCACAGAAGGATATAAGTTATCTTTCACCATAAAAAGTAATTAAAGAAAATTACAATAATGATTGCTTGTTTCCTGTTCTTCTTTTGGCACCATCATTTGTGTTTTTAATCTAATTGGCCGCTTGATGTAGTTTGTGCCAGACCCGCAATTTGAAGAAATCAAGGATTATGTTAGAAGTGGCGTATTTGGTCCATACAACTATGATGAACTGATAGGATCATTAGAAGGAAATGAAGGTTTTGGCCGTGCAGATTATTTCCTTGTAGGCAATGACTTCCCTAGTTACATAGAATGCCAAGAGAAGGTCGATGAAGCGTATCGAGACCAAAAGGTGAGTAACATATTCAGTTAACATGCATTCTGATGCCTGTCGCTTCACATTCACTCCATACTGATTCATGGATGGAGAATACTAACACTTTGGCTAGTTGGTGATTATTGGGAAATTTTCACCTTGTTGCTCATCAGTTCTAGGATGTCTATAAATGATGCTCTGTTTGTCTCATCATTTTCTAACACAGCAGCCATACGTCTGTGCATAACACTTTGTAACTCTGGTTTTGGCAGCGATGGACACGAATGTCAATCATGAACACAGCAGGTTCATACAAGTTCAGTAGTGACAGAACGATTCATGAATATGTTCGGGACATTTGGGAAATTGAACCTGTTGAGTTGCCGTAAGCCGTAAGCTTGTATGCTTGTGCTTTGGAGGAAATGCTCTCGTTGCTAGCCGTGGTGGTGACGGGTAACGTCCTGTTGTTACACTATCATGTTGGTATCTCTTCTATGTAAATAAAAAATGCCATGGATAGTTGTTGAATAAAGGAACGTGGGAATAAATGTCCCCTTAATAAATAAATATATATATGTATATGTATATATATATATATATATATATATATGTGGTTCAACAGTCTACAGATAGAATCCAACCTTATAGGGGTGACAATCTGTATTACTGGGACGTGTTTGGTTCCTAGTTTATTACTGTATATACATATATGCATATATATATATATATATATATGTATATATGCATTTTCTCTTAAATGAGTTATGTTACTATTTTGTTTTTAATTTTATTTTCACATTTAAAATGTGCTAAAACCAAAAGCCTTCCCGAAGTCATGGTTCAGGTCAAATTAGTCCCTAGAACCTACCTTTTGAGAAGGATATATAAAAAATCTTAATTTTTATAATGATATATAAAAATTGACATTTGCAATAATATGTAAAATTTTTTCTGGGGCATTTCCTTTGGTTGGTTTACGAAAGCTATCCTGCGCCGGTCTTGATTGCCCTCAAATTTCTTATAAATTCAAGCTTCTTTCTGTTGAGCAATTTTGCATGCAACTTGAGTTTAAGGAAAGTGAACGAACCACTTAACCTTAGGGATCGACTATTTTTTTTTATTTAAAATTTAATAGTATTGATTTGTATCTATTAAGTTATTTTCATTTATTTTTTTGGGTGATCAAATCATTTAAAACTATTCAAAAACAATTAAAAAAATTAAGTAAAAATTTTTAATTTTTCATTTAATTACAAATCATTTAATTACATTTAAAAATTTTTATTTCAAATCTATTATCTCAAAATAATATAATTTTAAATTTATTCTAATTTTATATTACTTAATTTTTTTTTCTTGATACTTATAAAAAATATATTCGAAAAGAAAAATTTAAATACATCACATCTTAAATTATTTTAAAATTAAACTAATCTATTTTAATTTATAATTTAATTATTTATTTTTTAATTATTTTCTTAAATATCTTAATATATTTAAATATATAAATATGATTAATTACTATATTTTTTAATCATATTTTAATTATGAATAAAATATTATTAATGTATACATAAAAAATATTTTAGAATTTATTAAATTTTTTATTTTTGGATATTTATATTAAATTAATTAAAATTATATAACAACAAATAATCAAAATGGTGTAAATGTTAAATTATTAATGTTTAAATATTTTTAACTTTAAAAAACAAATAAATTTACAATTTATTCAGAAAAATAAATAAATAAATATGTTATTTAGATTTTATGTTTCAGTTACTGTTTAGTCTTTAGTAGTATTGTTCAGTTTTTAGGTAAAAATGTAAACGATCCCTTAATTTATAAGAGAAAAATGTAAAAATATTTTTTAGATCATTTAAACGGTCAAAAAAATCTATAATAGAATTTTTTCTGCATAACAATTAGGTTCCAAATGTTGTTTATATCTTAAAAATCACTTCTCTTTATTTTCAATCAAAACATTATAAAATAGAGCCGAAAGATTTTTTACCATTCCAAGATCATGTAATACTATAAAATTCTGTAGTCAATACACAGAGAAACAATCAAAAGAACAAGACAATTGTTTTTTTCTCTCAAGTTCTGGCATGAAAAGATACTGTCCACCAAATATTAAGACACAGACAGTGTATTAATTAACCATTAGAAAATCTAGTAGTTCTCCTAACTATAAATTAGCAAGGTATGATATGATTTGTCATGTGGTACAGTGGTAGTTGACTAAACAACCAACTTTAATCTCAGAGGCCACAATTTTTTTTCTTAACTTATTTATAATTTGTATTTATCCTCACTAATGTTTACTCTCTCACAAGTCACAACCTCACAGTTTTTCTCAGTTCCCAGCAAAATAACAATATCGCATATCAACCCATTAGAGAAATTTTATGCCGTGGAAAGACAACAAGATTTGATGAAAATGTTTCTGATAAAACTATCCTACTACAGTATTAAAATTTGAAACGAAAAAAAAAAACATTTGAGAACTTCTTTTGTACAAAGTTGGACAATTATCAGTTCAAAAGATAGAAACATATGCTAGGAGAGAGAAGTTTTAATATCTAAGCAACAAGGGAAGCATGAACTATGCTTGGACATGTAACAAAAGCATACCATATTTACACACTTGAAGCTCAGAAGAAGCTACATGGAGCATCAGTACTTTCAGTTAGCCACTAGACTCACCATTGGCTCATATGGCAGCTTGGACCCGACATTACCACTATCCTCTTCATCAAGCATAATTGGGATGTTGAGGTCTAATTCATCACGGTATTCAGAATGCTCTTGTTTGATTGCCTTTTTTCGTGGTCTGCTCTTGGAGTTTTTCACCATGTGCACCCTCTTGTGACCACCCAAAGCTTGGACTGTAGCAAAATCTTTCAAGCATACGGGGCATTTGTGCTTCTTGATCCCTTTAACAACTCCTCCACCCTTGATTTGCTTCATTGAATCTTCAAGACATTTAAGCTTCACAAACTTACAACCAGCCTCAAATTCAGGAGAAATGCTAGTGCGTTTCTGTATCTCACTGTTTTCAAGCTCTTGTGTTTTGGTGGCATGCATCCTTTGGTGGCTTGCCAGAGCTCGGCGAGAGCCAAACATCCTGTTGCAGGTCTCACACTTGAACTCACAATCAGAAGCTCTATTTGTTACATTGTTTGAAAAATATCCCCCAAATGCAGCATCACAAGCATCAAAATTGACTTTCTTGATCAATCCAAATTCTTCCATCAAATCCTCACTTGACTCTACCGCAATGGGCACAAATTTGGTTTCACCTGAAATTCCCTTGTCAATAAAATCTTCTACTTTATGCATCTCAAATTCACCACCCAACAGAATCTTCTTTTTCTCATACAAAACATTCGAAAACCCGGAAGTACTGGAATCAAATTTCCCCTCACTTGCTTTATTAATCTTGAAACACTCATTACCATTCTCAGCCTCAGAATCAGTAATACCGTGCGATAACATCATCAAACATGTAGCAGCCTGGACTACTTCTTGATCAATTGCAGTGACAGACGAAGATTCATTCAAGCTTGCATAAAAATTGCACCTTTTTCTACTTGATCTCTTTTTCTTCACAGCAAGATCATGCCTTGTACTACTCCCTGATTCATCAAACACCCTGGACTTCTCAGAGTGAAACCTTATGTGATTAGTAAGACATTTCAATGACTGAAACGTTTTCCCACAATCTTTGCATGGAATTCTTGTCTTTCCTCTCTTAGAGTGATGCCTCATGTGACCAAAAAGCGCTTTTAGAGATTCAAACTTTTTGGCACACATTTTGCACTGGTACTCTTCCATTGAAGAAGCATTAACACGATCAGAGCTTGAAGATTTCCAAGATTTTTTGGGGTTTTCTCTAAGGCCATAACTAATCTGCCCATTCTCTTCAAAACCCATTTGGGTCTTGAAGTCTTCAGCTGAATCCATAACCAAAATGAGCCCTCACAATGACACCAAACAAAGAAACCCAGATCAAAACATCAAACTCAAACCCTCTACATTCACAAACTCATCCAAGAAAGAAATTTCAAGAAAAGCAGACTTTATGAGTTTTTTAGTCTTGATGATCTAAAAACCCATCAAAAACTTTATCTTTCTCTGAGAAAAATATGGAGGAGAAAGAGATTTGCTCTGTAACTAGACTGTTTCTAGACTGTAACTAGTTCAAACTAAGAGGAGTAGAGAGAGCTATATAGAGAGAAGTAAAGCAACTGTTACTCTCACTCACATTAAAAGGTTGATAGCATAGATGGAAGGAGACTTCTTGCATGGAACGCAAACGTCTTTTACTGTGGGACTTCAAGCTGCAACCTTGCTTAATTATTTTTATTTATTATGTAAATCACAGATATCTTGCATAGGTAACTTAGTAGACATTCTTAATTAAGATCTCTAAAGCATGGTCTAGAACTAGAGTTTCTAAAATTAGGAGACAAGACCTATATCGCATAAGAAAATTGTCACTTTTATGTTAAGTGACTGATAAACAGAATCGAACTCTACCTTTATAAGCTAAAGACAAAACAGACCGTTTATCACTGTAGCAGAATTACGTTGCTTACAACTTTACGACTGTTATTTTAAGGTAATATATGTTTTTTCTTTTTCTTTTAACTTTTATTTTGATTTGAACAAAAAAGAAAACTCTATTGTTATTTTTTTTTAAATACTAATTTTTCATAACCATGAAAAAAAAAATTAAATGTTTAGTGAGCCTAATGGATTTGTTACTGTACAGAACCAATAAAGCTACCCAATAATTGTTCCAGGTAAAATCTTTTGCTGATATTCAATTTATTTTAATTTTTATAAGTTTTGATTGTTTTTCACTTAGAGTTAGATATGGTAATTAACTAGCATATCTAGCTAATGCCTAGTGGAATCTCAAGCCATCATTGAAAAGTGAAAATAACTAGAAAATTGTTTCCTTAATAGGGGCTAAACCCGCTGCCGCAAAAGGAAAATAGCTAGAAAATTAAATAAAGGGTACTTTGTATCAACAATTTTTAATTTGTTTATATTTTGTATCAACAATTTTTAATTTGTTTATATTTAATTTTAAAATAAGGGATACTTAAATCTTTTTAACATATTTGATCATTGACCGTCACTAGTTAAAGGTCAAAACTAACAGTTAGGGTATTTTTGTAGTGTTTATAAAACCTTAAATGATGACATGATATTAGTATAAAAAAGGTTAAAGTTGTCATATTCGATAATATAAGCAAACGTCGGGGTTTTTATGTAAATTATCCTGAATTTCATGGATAATGTTAGGATTTAGACTAGTGATACGATATGCTTAGCAGGGTGTGTTTGGATTGAGCAAAAAATTTAACGGGGCCTTGTTTGGGTTTGGGTTGATGCAAACACTACATAATAACATATCTTGCCATCCCCACTAAAAATGTAGAGAGTAATTTGATCTTAAGCATGCTTAAATGGGTTTTGGGTGTTTTCTCGATTTTAAATATATGAAAGCTCCAAAGGTTTAGAAATTAGTAACTGTAATTGAAATCTATTTCAAATGTTGCTCAATTTCTTCTTGTCATCTCCAATATTTTATTTTTTGTTCATTTTTTATTTTTACTTATTTAAATCGAAATTAATAATTCACTTTGTTCTTTAATACAAGCATATTTAACGTACAATATAAGTGACAAAAGCCCTTCGACCCATGATAATCCATTAGCATGATTAAGAAAAAGAACTCAATGCATAATTTTTCAATAGTTATGATGCAATTTAAGAATTTTATGTTGTATTCTTAAGTAATTTGTAATATCTCAAAACACATTTGATATATTATTCAATTTTTTTTTTTCGAATTATTATAATAATTTGAGGTTTGGAAGAGAGAAACGTAACTCAAACTTATGATTATTCATTAGCTTGATTAAGAAAACCAATTCAATGCTTATTTCTCAATAGTTATGATGCAATTTAACAATTTTGTGTTGTATTCTTAAGTAATTTGTAATATCTAAAAACACATTTGATATATATATTTTAAAGTATTATAATAATTTGACATTTGAAAGAGAGGAACATAATTCAAACTTATAATTTTAGGGCATAAGTGAGAGGGGGCATATTACTGGACAAACATTATTTTGTGTATTTAATTGTTTAAAATTTCAAACTGACTCAAAACTAAATTTAAATAATTATAATACAATTTTAAAGTTAGTGTTGTGTTCTTAGTTCTTGTTTTCTTGAACTATTATCTGCGATACTATTAAACTACACTCGACGTTAATGTTATTTTTTAATACTTAAAAATTCATTTGATACAGTATTCAAAACCCAATACAAAAACCATTTTTTTTTAATATATTTTTTTTACTTGTAACTTTTGCTTGTGTTTGGAAGTCAGAAGTTAGATGGGGATTGGATAGAAGACAGGTGAGCTTTTTGGAATCCTACATTGGCACCAGCATTGCACTGGATATGAGCAACCCTGACAGCGTTTTATAAGTAACAAATGTCGGACTTGGACATCATAAATTCATCTATAACATGGTTTCTTAAATCTAATACTTATCAATAACTCCATTACCAACTGACACAGCAACGAGAAGATTTCAGAACTACTCAAAAATAAAAAGAAGAAAAAAACCTTCATTTTCAGTAACTCACAAAAAAAATTTATTTCTACTCCTTCAAATAAACTATTTTCGTCTCATACCTAAGTTTACAAAAATACTCTTAAGTAAAAATGACCCTGAAAAGATCCTCTTGCTCATAGTTGAAATTATTAAAATAACCTTCTTATTCCTTCTACCTTTCTTCTTCTTCATTCAAGTTTCTTTTTCATTAAAGCTTTGATTTAAACTTCTTCAACCATCTTAGAAAGAGAGTCTTCATTCAAGCTTCTTCATCTATTCAAGTTTTTTTTTTTTTTTTATCTCCAATAGATACACATTCTCTTCAATTATAATCTTCAAGGGTTTTTTAACTTAGAGTTTTGAAGGTATATATGTGTTGTTGGTTGTTTTTCAATTTTTTTGTTCATATTGTTTAGTTAAAATTTTATAAATTGATTGTTGTTATGATTCAAATTTTATTAAGGTAAATATCACTTTGCATAAGCTAGATTTATGATTTCTGCAGTTTCTACGTACGTAGGCAGCCAGGTTTAATGGTCTCACTGCTTCACCGAACCAGGTTTAATAAGGAAATTAAACTTGGTTTTTGTGGTAGCTATCACCTTTATTACACATAAACTATAGTTTGTGAACAGAAACAATAGTTTGCAAATAAAGACTGCAAATTGTAGTTATTTTTAGTTATTTATTTGTAAACTATAATTCATGAACGCATTTCATTTTAGTTTTCTGATATTAGTTTTGAATCTCACTTGTTTTGTAGTGTGAAAACACCATCTTCAATTTATTATTGAACTTATAATATGATCTCTTGATTATGCAAATCATAAAGAGATACAGAGTTGAGTGCTGCTATCGGGGATCATAAAGGTTTTGTTTTGCTCCTGTTGAAGATTGTGTATGTATTGCTTAAACTTGGTCCTTGGTAGGATCCAATGGACTTTTACATCGGTGTGAGAGGAAAAATGAAAGACCAATAAAAAATTATTTTCTAATTTGAAGATAACAAAACCGATAAAAGTTTGATTTCCCAATCATAATTAATTTCTAGTATAGGAAAAGTATAAATAGAAGAAACTCCTCTCTCATTGTTCTCCAAAGAATACATAAAAAATAAAATAAAATAAAATATCTGTTTTCAAGAGACTTTCAACAATTTGAAATAAAAAAAGGAATTATTCAAAGAAATAAAGAAAAAGAAGAAAAATCTGGAACTGGAGTTGAAAGCTGAGGAGAGAAAGCAGATTGAGAAATTTCGAAAAGGAGCTGATGATGAAGCTGTAAAAAACTTATGGCAGGTGTGGAGGAAATAAAACTCAAAATTCAGAAACTTCAGCAGCGAGAGAGTTCTTTGTTGTTAAAGCCAATGCAACCATTCTGATGTATATTGATTGTGTAAGCTTGTATAATATTTTATTTCAACTACTAATATATCCCTTCCATTATCATCAATGAATGAATGGCTTCTATCTTGATATAGTTTTCTCCTTTTATTAATTTATATGAGATGAGACACTAGAGGAAAACATATTATATACAATATGCTAAAATTCACACATCAATAATTAAAGTTTAGTAAGAATTGTCGAGAATATATATGTTATGAGTATTTTCTGTAATGCCTACGTGACCCAACTGAAGTCCAGCTGAGTGGCCTATCTGGGCCAAGCCCAAGTTCAACTCGTGCACCAAAGGGAACCGACGAGGTCCTGCAGGCGGTCTACGGAGAGCAGTATCCTCTTGATATCTTGAGTACGGTAAGACCTCAGCAAAGTACGACATGAGCATGCAAAGAAAAAAGCACCCAGCGTAGTGCGAAGTCCGCACTGCCCACGTCGCTAAGGTGAGCTCGCTCATAATCAAACTAGGTTAGCCCGCAAGAAGCTGAAGCCGCTAAACGATATTCCCCATTTCTTCATATCGCAGCTCGTCCAAAACTCCCACTTCGCTCAATATCGTGCCAGCTCATTACTTAACTTGCCTTACACGTCAAACTTGTCAGAGATTACTGTTCAAATCACGGATAACCACACCTAATCCGCGTGGGTTAGTCAGACAAATCTTCCACCTGTCCCTCGCATTTAATGTAATCCGACTGTATTAAATGGAGGACAGGTTCATTAACTACAATAATCATTCTCGTTTAACATATTATACGTCGCTGTAGCATTTCTCTTCCTATAAATAGGGGAGATTTTTCTCTGTAATGTAGGAGTGAAACACTTAGTGAAAAACTGGCTGTTACTCTATCAAAATATTGAGAGAACAAACAGTGGATGTAGGCTAAGTTGACCGAACCACTTGACACCTTTCTTGTCTTGCATTCTGCCTTTGCCATCTCTACTCTTGCCATCTTCTATCACTTGTTATTACTTGTTTCAGTTTCTGTTTATACAGTGTTGAGCCTGGAAGAACTTGGTTGGCTAATTCTATACGTCAACAATATATGTATATATATATATATATATGTACACATTTTTAAATTAATCATTACAAAGATCTGTTAAAACTTATCAAGTTTAAACACTATAACATAAGATTTGAGGTGAGTTTAAAATTCAAAATATTTCAAATTCTTAAATCTCATGTTTGAAGATGTTAACTTGGGAATAAAAATCTAATCTCATCTTCATTTCAATCTCATTGTCATGATAATGTTTATTCTCAAGCTCTACCATGAGATTTTTAATGAGATGAAATTCGAGTTCATTAATTGTTTTTCTTTCTTCTTATTAATTGCAATGAAATTTTCTTTCCCTTTCTTCTACCAACCCTATTAATTTGCTTTTCAAGTACTTTGTAAAATTAATTATATTATATACAAACAAAAATTTAGAAATAATGTCATTATTTAAATAAGAGTTATTCCAAAATTAATCTTTATTTACTCATACTTTAAACTAATATAACTCTAAAAAATAATATAACTTTTTAGAAAAATGATTTATAGGATTTATTTTATTTAAAACATTTTAAATATATTTATAATATAAGTTAGGTTATACAATAAATATTTAAATTAATTTTATTCCAATCCAATCCTAACCTACATTTTAGTTTTTAAAATTAATTCTTGTATTTAAATTAATAAAACATTTTTCTCTTTTTTCATATTTTCTATAAAATTAATTTTTAAGTATATAATAAAGTATTTAAATTAATTTTATTCGAATTCAATCTCAACTCACACCAAACATAATATGGGATATTTTTAGTCCAATTTTAAGTTTTATCAAATATAAGACAATAATTCTCTATTCAAATCCAATTCATGTTATTCTAATTTAATATATTTCATTTCATTCTAATCTCGCACGCTAAATGTTGCAATAAATGGAGAGAACTCATCATACATGCACGTAAATACACGAGATGTGAATGTAAACGTGAAGTGCACTAATCATCTAAGCTATGAGTGAATGTGAATTTTAAGTGACTGAATCAATTATATTACTATTGAGTTCTATAATATAATTTGCTACAAACAATAATTATAATGTTAAAAAAATAATATCGTAACATAGTATATAATTTTATAAAAAAAAATTATTGAATAAAAAAGCTCATATCAAATCATAATAGCACACCTAATAAATGAACTTGGATGAAATCACATGTATATAGTAATTAAAATATTTTTAAGAAACAAATCAATAAAATAATAAAATCAACACTATGTTACAACAAAATAAACGAAAGATAAAAACTAATTAAGACATCCTATTCTATTGGTAATTTTGATCTTATAAATTCAGACAAGGAAAATTCACAAATTAGATGTTAGTTAAGTTAACAAATAATATAATTTATAAACAAAAAATTTTAAAAATAATATTATATACAATTCACACATCAATCAATAATTAGAGTTTAGTAAGGGGTCGTCTATTTTTTCTATTTAAGACTTAAAAGTACTTAATTGCATTTATTAAGTTATTTTTATTTTTTTCTAAGTGATAAAACCATTTAAAACTATCAAAAAATAATTAAAAAAATTAAGTAAGAATTTTCAACTTTTCATTTAATTACAAATCACTTAATAACATTTAAGAGTTTTTATTCTAAATCTATTATCCTCAAAATATCATAATTTTAAATTCATCCTAATTTTATATTACTCAATTTTTTTTTCTTTTTCTCTCCTTAGTACTTACAAAAAATATTTTTTAAAAGTAAAACTAAATACATCTTATCTCAAATTATCTTGGAATCAAACTAATATATTTTAATTTATAATTTAAATATTCATTTTTTTAATTGTTTTCTTAAATATATTAATATATTTAAATATATAAATATGGTTATTATATTTTTTAATCATATTTTAATTATGAATAAAATATTATTAATATGTACATAAAAAATATTTTAGAATTTATTAAATTATTTATTTTCAGATATTTATATTAAATTAATTAAAATTACATAACAACAAATAGTAAAAAAAGTAAAAATATCAACTTACTAGTTTTCAGACAATTTTTAATTTAAAAAATAAATAAATTTACAACATATTCAGAGGTAAGAAAAAAAAAAGAAAAACTTGTTATTCATATTTTAGATTTCAATCGTTATCCAGTCTTCAATATTCAGTAATACTGTTCAATCTTTAGATAAAAAAACAAACGACTCTTAAGAATTGTCGAGAATATATATACACACACACATAAATATATATATATATATATATTTCTAAATTAAACATGACAAAGAGATAAAA
The DNA here is from genome assembly GCA_022984855.1 of Dimocarpus longan. Lineage (NCBI taxonomy): Eukaryota > Viridiplantae > Streptophyta > Magnoliopsida > Sapindales > Sapindaceae > Dimocarpus > Dimocarpus longan. Next base: position 7,296,419 of record CM041026.1, read on the forward strand.
ACTCATTGAGTTTAAACATTATAACGTAGGATTTGAGGTGAATTTGAGATCAAAATATCTAAAACTCTCAAATCTCATGTTTGAAGAAAACAACCAGAGAATAAAAACTCAATCTCATATTTATTTCAATCTCATTATCATGAGATTCAATGGGATGAGATTCGAGTTCATTAATTGTTTATCTTTCTTCTTATTAAGTGCAATGCATTTTTTGTTCTCTTTCTTCTACCAACTATGTTAATTTGCTTCTCAAGTACTTTGTGAAATTAATTTTATTATATGCAAACAAAAATTTAGAAATAATATTATTATCTAAATGAGAGTTGTTCCAAAATTAATCTTTATTTACTCATATTTTAAAATAATATAATTATAAAAAAATCAATATAACTTTTTAGAAAGTGATTTATAGGATTTATTTTATTTAAAACATTATTAACTTTATGTATAATACAAGTTAGGTTATATGATAAAATATTTAGATTAATTTTATTTCAATCCAATCCCAACCTATATTTTAATATTTTAAAGTTAATTCCTATATTTAAATTAATAAAATATTTTTCTCTTCTTTCTTAGATTTTCCATAAAACTAATTTTAAGTATAAAATAAAATATTTAAATTAATTTTATTTCAATTAAATCTCAACCTATACCAAACACAATATAAGACATTTTTAATCCAATTTGAAGTTCTATCAAACATGAGATGGTAATTCTTCATTCCAATATATTTCATTCCAATCCAATTATTTCATTCCTAAATGTAGCAATGAATGGAGAAAACTCTCATACATACACGTAAATACACAAGATAAGATCTAAACTCCTATCACAAAAGTGAATGTGAAGTGTACTAACCATTTAATCTATAAGTGAATATGAATTTGAAGCGACTCGATCAAATATATCACTATTGAGTTTTATAATATTTTTATTTACTACAAATAATAATTATAATGTTAAAAAAAACTAATATAGTAACAAAATATATGATTTTATAAGAAAATTATTGAATAAAAAAAATCATATCAAATCAAAATAGCACACCTAATATATGAACTTGGATGAAGTCACACGTATATAGTAATTAAAATATTTTTAAGAAACAAATCAATAAAATAATAAAATCTACACTACCTTACAACAAAATAAATGAAAGATAAAAAATAATGAAAACATCCTAATCTACTGGTAATTTTGATCTTACAAATTTAGACAAGGAAAATTCGCAAATTAAATGTTAGTTAAGTTAAAAAATAATATAATTTAGATACAAAAAATTAAAAATAATAATAATAATAATAATAGAGTGTAAAAATTTAATAAAAAATTAAGAATTCGCTAATTTATCTCATAAAAATATAAAAAACACATTATTATATTGACAAAAGTAGAGAATAAAAATTTAATATATATATACATACACATAACTTCTATGGTTAATGTCTCTTAATTTTAAAAAATTAAGATGAATCAATCAAATTCATTCATTGCATTCTCTATTCTAAAATTAATTATCTTTTCTATTTAATTCAAATGTAATTAATGAATTTTATTTATAGGATGCACTAACTATAAAAGTTTTACATATATTTATACACACATATACATATATAATAAAAAAAAAAAATACATATTACATTTTAATTTTTTAATTTTTTTTTTTTTTACTTTTTGAGTTGGGGCATGTGCTCCACCTGGACTAACATTGGATCCACCCCTATATATATTATATATATATATATATATATATATATATTGGGAAGTGAATCCATATTATAAAAAAAAAAATGCCAATATATCACTAATGAAAACTAAAAAAATGTATAATAGCACTACAGATGCTCTAAACTTAATTGGATTACTTTTAGAAGTGTAATTATATATTATTATATTTTAAATGAATTGTCTTTACTTTAGAAGGGGAGTGTCAAATTATAAAAAGACAATTTCAGAACAAATTGAAGTGTGCTTAGAAGCTTTGACTTTTAAGTTCTTAAAATGTAGTGTATTTAAATAAGGCCTATCAAAAGAAAAAACTAATTTGTAATGAGAAAATACCTAATTATATTTGCAATCTAACTTAGCAATTTTATAATCGTCGAAACTTTTTCAATTATTAATTTAAAAATATATCATTGAATCTAAATTGTGATTTGTGTATAACACGAAATTATGGTAAAGATGATATTAACCTCGCCGTATGGATCAATAAGTAAAGTAAATAAATTAAAATAAATGAACTTATTCCATTAAGATTACAAGGTCATTTGATCAATGTCCTATGAGACTTAGATCTAAGAGAACCTACATGTAGAAACTATAACAAGAAAAAAATAAAATGATAATAGGTCTCTAAAAGTTGAATTTCCCATCAAAATCTTGATTAAATTGCCAATTGGCAGGTGCAACATTATTGAACTGCAACGTCTTCCCATTACTAACAGTCACTTGGAATGACAAAGTTTGGCCTACCAAGTTTGTTCCTGTCACCCAATTTTGACCCCAATTTCTATTCATGGATAGCCAAGCTGTGTTAGATCCCTTAATTTTGACATTAGTGACATCACCAGCACCTCCAACATTGTACAACAATACAAGGATCCAGTAGGGGTTTCCTCTGATCCCAAACTTGACGCCACCTCGCTTTGAACACAGGACTCTCCGGTACTTGACTGGAACGATCCCAGCCTTGTATTCAGCTATCTTTAGGAACATTGGCATTGACAAATCGAAGTGATGCTGCGGAGGATTGCACCAGTTGCCATCAGGTTTAGAGTAATTGGGAGGGCAAAAATTGGTTGCAGTTATTTTGATGGGGCCTGCATGTGGTTTACACCACTGTGGATCATTCACACACATGATCTCGAAACAAGCACCACATGTGAGACCATTGTTGAACAGTGCAGTGCTTAGAGCTGCTGTCTCCAGTCCATACCCTTGTTTGAACAGATCACCATATCCACAAGCTCCCTCTGTAAATAATAAACATATTAAAAGTATCAAGACGTGCACAGTTCATATGAACAATTACAAATATATTAAGAGCACGTAATTTTAAGAAAACGTTGAAAATGAACCATAAACATGTTTATATATATATTACACACTTACGCATGGTTTCTCCTCCGCTCATGTCACCATAAAAGGTCGCATGTGCATCATTCCATTGACCGTTTATTTTGGAACCAAAATGGACTCCTCTGGACGTGACCATGCCCAAAAGAGCCATGAACATTGCCATGGAAAAGAAATTGTTAGAACTAGCCATGATTGAATCAACCTAGAGAGAAGCCAAAGTTGTGATTGAACAAGAGCATTGTAGTGGCACTTATTTATAGAATCGAATCGTGATATAGGAAGACAAATCGTCTGGGATTGGGAACTTAAAGTTTTTCCATAGTCAACCAAAGCACATATTATATCAAAAGTAATACTAGAAATCTGAAATATTTAGCCAAAGTAAAAATTATACCAATTAATGAAAAGAACTAAATGCAGGCCATTGATATTTTACCAATTACAGCAAGATCTTTATTATTTGTTTCATTTCTTAGCTGCGAAAATGCTGACAATTGAATTATGATTTCTAAGTAAATTATATTATGCTATGGACACAAGAATATGATTTGCCACTTTTTATGGTTATCTATGACAAAATATTAGCTCAGTAAATAGTAAGTAATAATAATGTTTTCCAAAAAAAAAAAAAAAATGTTTTACAACTTAATATAAGAATTTGTACAACTATGGAATGTGTTCGAGACTGTGGATTGTGTTTTGAAAAAAATATCATGTCATTAATATTAAGAGATTTGCTTCTTATATAATGTACATATCTTTGATAAATAGTTAAATTGAAAGTTGTTATTTTCATTTAATGTCTTAATGTATTTCATTTAATGTTTTCATATTTTTCATTTATTTTTTTTTTTTTACTTTTAATTAGATTGAAAAATAATAATTAAATATTTATTGATTTGCTGACATGAGTCATGACCATCTAACACACTCTCATATTCATGTTAACAATGTCTATTTTTCCTTTTGCCACATCAACTTGACATTGATAAGTGATAATTATATTAAATAAATTTGTTTTAACTTATATTTATTTATTCTATGTGACATATAATTTTTTATAATCTATAAGAATATTGGAGATGCTCTTATATATATTATGCAAAAAATATTGAAGATTAATTAATGGTTTAAAAATAATTTTAATGAATATAGTATAATTTTGAGTTATAAGAAATTATTTGAATATAATATTATTAAAAAAATTATTTGAATAATTTTTTTTAGATTTTTTACTAAGCATTATAAGAAAGTTAAACAATATATCTACATTTTTGGATTTTTGAACAATTTTTTCAATTTTTCTCTATTTTTTATTAAATTTCATCAAAATTACTCAAATATTGTTTTATAAAAAATTATATTTAAATAATTTCTCATAAATCAAAGTTATATTATAATCATTAAATATTATTATTGAATCATTAATTAATTTTTAATATTTCAATAGATTTCATACAAATTTGAATTGAACTTCAATAGAATATATTTAAATCTATATTAAATACATTTAAAATTTTAAAATATTTTAAATTTTAATGAATTATAGATTGAATGTTCTCTCCTTCAACTTTAAAGAGGGATACGGTAAAAAATACATATCAATAAGTTATGGCTAGGCTTGGGGATAGCTTTTTGGGATTTTTGAGTTGCATCCAATCAACTCTACGTAACTTTGGAGCAAAATATTATTTTTTTAAGTTTTATTAGGTGTTCCCCAAAGATTTTTGTACTTTTGTATATGAGGTCTGATTTGGAAAAAAACCATTAGGATTGTGTCATGAGAGCGAGATTTTGTAATTAACCATTTTCTATGAAGGTTTTATTTTTTTGTGCAAATCCCTATAATCACGTGAGCAGTGATTTGGTAGTACTTACAAATTTCAGAATCAAATCATAGAATATTATGAGATAATTTGGAATTTTATCTTTTTTTATTTTTTATTTTTTGTGATTAAAAGTCCTTAAACCAAATTTAAATTTAGGGGGATGTATTCAATCTAGATTTCATTTAAATTTATTGGAATTTCTTTTAATGATAGATTTTGATGAATTCTATAGATTTTATGGATTCTATAAGACTTTGTTAAAATTCTATTTAAGAATTTGTTGAATTATTTAATGGATTCCATTAGATTTTATTAGAATTCTATTTAGAGTTTGTTGGATTTTTTTACATAAATTTAATGAAATTTAATATATTTAAATGGAATTATTAATGATTTTATCTTAAAAAAAAAAAAAATCATATGATGAGTAGCATGTTTTCCTTGGTCCAATTTTTACCGCCAAATTATATAAATTATTAATATAATTATTTTATTTTTATAAATCACATTAATGAAAATTTTGATATTATAAAATGATATTTATTTTTTCACGTTTAATTATTTGTTGATTTATTTTTTTTTAAAAAAAATGTTAGTATGTATGTATCAATTTAAGATCATATTATATCGTATTTATACATTTTTTTATAAGTGTATCACATTTATTTATTCTCCGTAATTGTTATTGTATATTATGAAATTATCATTTATGAATCCACAGTCATAATAAGTCAAAACAGAATAAACCTAAATAAGAATCAAAAGGTGGGTCAATTTTCAATTGCATTAACTCGTAAAATATCATCAAATAGAGAATTTTTAGTTTTCTCTTCGAATCTCAACTACTAGGTTTTGTATAGATTAATGTGAGATTGCAATTGTCACCAATCAAAAGATTGGGTTTTTGTAGATTTTTGGGTTCCATTAGAAACAAAAAGATTTGTTGATTGTTGATTGTTAAAAAATTTTTAGGTTTTGGTGATTTAATCATTAAAAAAAAAAAAATTCAAGAGAAAGGAAAAAAAAAAAATATATAAATCTATGAAATATTTGGCGGTAGGGCAAAATTTCATATGAACTTTTTTATTCATATCTAGGTTCAAAATCATTGATTTTTTGAATACACATAGACTTATTTAGATTTTTTAAAAGGTTTAATTGAATACACACAAATTTTATTGGAATCCTTACAAATCTGAATTGAATACACTCAGATTTTAATAGAATTATAAAAAGTCTAGATTGAATATACTTAGATTTTAAAATCTTTTGGATTCCAATAAACTCCTAAGTTGGATACATCTCCCTTAGTATTGATCATAGATCTCCCCATTATCTTTAGAAATTAATAGTTTAAATATAAACTAATTAAAAATAAATAATATTGATTTGAACTTAAACTTTGCTTATTATATTAAGAGTAAAAGGTGAGAAATAATATCACATAATAGCGGTCATATTTAACTGGCATCGAATAACTAAATTGAGGGTTTTAGCACATTTTGAATAAAAAATCCTAACACCCTTTTTTTTTAAAAAAAAAAAAAAATTACAAGAAATTTTGTTTTTTCTCACTCTACCATTTTCTATGGTTTCTCTCTCTTTACCATTTTCTCTTCATATCTCTCTCTTTACCATTTTCTCTTCATATCTCTCTCTTGCTCCTCCATCTCTCTCTCTCTCCTCGCTGTGTCTCTCTCTCTTTCTCTTTGTTATGTCCTTCTTCATCGCTATCCACCAACAACAACTTTCCTTAACTGTTTTTTATGAGTTTGGTGTCTAATTCTAGATTCGACGAACCCAACCCCTGTTTTGATTTTATTTTTTGATTTTTATTATTATTTTTTTGGATGTTGTTAATAAATTCATAGCTATTAAGACGCAATTTAAAGATGTGATTCGCGTTTAAATCACATCCTTTTGATAAAGTTTAATGAAATTTATTGAATTTTTATGTGTTTTTAGTATGGATAATAAAAGGAATGACATAAACTTGCAAAAAAGGAAAAAAAAAAAAAGAGTAAAAAATTTCAAGGATGTAATTTTTTATTTTTAAAAAGTAAATTATAAATTAGTTATTTAGTTCAAACCTTTTTCATAGGCATAGAAAATTGCAAACTTTTTTTCGTAGGTAGAGTCAACTTTATACATTTATTACGAGTACCCAATCATAGTGTAGGTTAGTAAACTTTAGTAAATTTGGGGACATTTTTCTCTTTCAACTTTATTTTTATTTTTTAATGAATTAATAAAACAAAAAATTAAAATTAATTTTAAATTATTTTTAGAAAAAAAGTTGTGATCTTTGTTAGAATATATACACAAACGGGAAAGCACATTGTTCTTAAATCAACTACCAAACTAAAGGTGTCAATGGCACCTAACCCATAAGAATTTAAGCTATTTGGATTAGACATTTATAGTTCGAGGCACATTCGAAATCCTTAAATAATTTTTTCACGATACGAGTCTTTCTTGCTATTTCTAAAAATTTCTGTTTCAGACCGCCCCTTAGAAAGCTTAATCAAAAGTATCTTACAAGCTAGCTATATGTTATATAATATACTCCCAGTATGTGTAAAAAAAAAAAAAAAGGACTGAACTGAAAGAGTAGCGACCAATATCAAAATTAAAGTTTCGCCTGACAATTTACCCACAAACTGATACACCCAATACTGATAATTCAACCACACTCGTCTAAACCTAGAATAACCACTCAGACCACTGAAGCTCCAATTCATTAACACCAAACAATCCACTGTTAAAAGCCAAAACAACCCGCCTATCACAAAGACACAAACTCCATAGTCAACAAAAAAATCAAAATTAAGAACAGCCCGGTTCACAAAAAAAGCTTGTACAGCATCATCAGTAACTATTACACATACAATCACCGCACAACAACTACAACCTAATTAAAACAAAATAAACAAACAAACCCAGAGCCCATAACAACAAGAAAGTTGCAAAATTTACTAAAACCGAATATCAGTTCACAGAAGCGTATACAGAAACCCATACCCAGATCTTCTCATCTGTTTAAGACCTTCAACTGTCGAACTTGTTTAAGGGAGAGAGAAGGAAGAGGAACGGAACAGGAAGCACTGCCGGTGCTCCGCTGCTTCATTTTCTTTTCGTCGGTCTCTCAGTCCCTACTAACAACCCATCACTAGTTTTGAAATCGTCGATGTCGCATTTGCGACGAGAGAGGAATGGCGGTGGAGAGAGGAGAGAGAGGAGAGCGGTGACGAGCAGCGACGGAGAGAGGAGAGTGAGAACCACGGCATTCGAGCCATGAAGTTTATAGTGGGGTACCATCGACGAAGAGTAGACAGAGAGGTAGACGAGACTGAGGGAGGTGGAGAAGAGATAGAAAAGTGGAAAAATCATTTTAACCCCTAATTTTTTGAAAAGTGTCAATTTTTTAACTATATTTTATAAAAAGATGAAATAAACCTTAATTTTTCAAAAAAATATCAAATTAGTCCCTTCTATCGGTCAACTAACGGTCAAACTTAACTGATAGCATATTAAATGGGGATAAATTTAGTATTTCTAATTATAATGGAGGAAAATGTAAAAGGAAGATAAAATAAGGGAAAAAAAATCATTTAAAATAAATGAGAAAAAAAATTCAAAAAAAAAATCTCGTTCAATAAAATTATTTAAAAAAAAAATCATTTTGTTAAATATGAATATCATCTCAAAGCATATACCAATTATACCATAAATATGTGGATCTCAAATATATAATATTATAGACTGAAAAAAATTAATAGATGCAACAAAAATATTAAACAGATGGAGCAAGAGCAGAAATTGTAAAGATATTAAAAGTTAGAGCAGAAATTTTGAAAAAAAAAAAAAAGCAAAAATCACAAGCTAAAGTAGAAATAAAAATAAAAAAATCACACCCATGAATAAAGATTTAATGAAAATTTTTAATTGTAAGGGTAAAATGGTAATTTTATAATTAATAAATATACATAAGATTCTCAAACAAAGCTACGCCCAGTCAAAAATTTTCTAAGGGTAAAACTGTAACTTTATGAAAATTATATACAACTCATTAAGAATATTTTGATAATTATATATTATTGTAATATTTTACTTTATTTGAGAATAAAATGATATTTTTATCTGTTTTAATAGTGTCTAGGGTTAAATTAATTTTTTCATATTTTTCATTAGGTTTGACCGTTAGTTGACTGATGAGAGAGACTAATTTGACACTTTTTTTAAAAGTTAAGGTTTATTTCGTCTTTTTAAAAAATATAATTAAAAATTTGATACTTTCCTAAAAGTTAGGACTAAAATGATTTTTTCTCGATAGAAAACGAAGAAGTTGGTTTCAACTTTAATTTTTGGTTTTTTAACAGTAATTTTAATTTAATTTTTTATTTAAACTAACTATTGTCGATCTCATAATATTTCTATCTTTTCGATATTACAACACTGTTTGACATCAAAGTTAAAAGATTTGGATATAGAAGAATAATAATTTGTAATAAACATATAAAGTTGACATTATTTGAGATTTATTTTAAAAACAGAAGAAATGTCCAAAAAAAATAGTTCATGAATTTGAAAACTTATCAATTTTTTTATAAATGTATTATTTAACATTCATGTAATGTACAAAAAAAAAAAAAAATCTAATTTTAATCACTTAAAATAATAATAATAATAACTATAATTCAGTATTATTAAATCATAAATAAAAAAGACAAATCATTCCTAATATAAATGCCAAATAGACCAAGATAGGCACCAAGCATTGGGTTTTACCGTTGTAGCGTATCAAAAAAAAAATTAAAAAAAGAAAAAGAAAGGAAGAAAACTCGTACTCCTTGAATTCTGGTCATACTTCATCTAAATGCCGAAAATAAATTAATATTTCTACCATTTTGAGAGGCTCACGAAATCAGTTTGGTAATCATAAAGAGGAAGTTACCCTTCCCACCTGCTCTGCAGAAAAACTCGTGATAGTATTGGTGGTGTTGACTTGTGGATAAATTATTGTTTGGTGTTTGATTGATTATTTGGTAATGAAAGATCCTCTTTTCCTGTTTTCCACCAAAGATTTTTGCCCTCTGCATTTTTTTTCTCCCTATTTTATAAGTTTTTAATACTTTTTAATTTTTATTTTATAAATTCAGTAATTTTTAATATTTTTATTTATTCATTTATACAGTAATGATGATAATAGTCTTAAAATGTTATTTCCTCTCATAAGTCCTCCAACAACGGGGGTCACAAAATATAATAACTTATTTTCTTTATACAAATGCAATATAGTCATAGTTCAAGGATTGTAAGAAGTTTTTCATTTTTTTTCCTTGAAAAAATAACTACTTTTATGGTTCATAAAACTTATATAAATAATATTTGGTTTCTGAAAAATTTTGTTCAAATTCATGTTCAAATTATATGACATGTGACTTATCAAGATTCTATTAATTATCACATCATTTTAACAAGATTTTGATAACTCACGTGCTTGAGTAAAGCTTTTGAAAAGTCTAGTATTATTCAATTTATATTAAACGACATCGATTTTATAATAAATATTATAAATATAGTGTTTCAAATGCCACATATTAAATTCAACGATATTAATTTGTAACTATACACACCACACAACAATGAAAGTTTAAGGACTATACAATCATTTTTACAACTACAGTAAAGTCTAGGTGAAATTATTACTTTCTAATCTACATTAATTTATTTAACACAATTATGTAACAATTATATTATGCGATATTAACACTGTACAAAATTAGTAGGTTTGAATTATATTTTATTAGATTTTTCTTGAAATCACTAATTGCTCAACATATTAAACTCGCATGTTTGAATTGTACCCCTTTTAATCCATTAACCTATTAAACACGATTATATAACAAGTATATTTTTTAAAAAATTGTTTTGAATTAATGAATATTACAGCATATTTAATTATTTTAAGAGCAAATTGCAATTTACTCATAATATATTGCTTAATTACGCATGAATTGAACTTTATGTTTAATTACACCTCCTATTAGTCAATATTGGTTCATGTTAAAGATTAAAAAAAAAAAAAAACATTTTGGTTTTTTATTTTTATTTTTTTTTACATTTCTCTTGTAAAAAATAGAAAACGAAAATTATGAAAAATGAAAAGAAATTGGATCTCTACCATTTATTTTAAGTTGGACAGATGAGACTATACAAATTAAAAATGAAAATTACCAAAAAAAAAAAAAAAAATCAAATGAAAGAAATTGTGGATATCCATATTGTTTAGAGATGGATCAATGGAGATCCATCTTTGGATTAGCATCTCTTTATCGTTGAAAATGGAGATCAGTGATGAAGATGTGAATCTCCAATCCATTGCATGATGGAGATCCATATCTTCATTGTCAATCTTTATCTTTGATAATAAAGAGATGACTATTCACCTCTATTGCTAAAGGTGAAGGTCAGCAATGGAGAGTACTTTGGTCTTGGCAATCGAAAACCTGGGTCAAACCTCAAAATTAACTCTCATTGATTTTGACTAACAAAATGGGGATAAAGTGTAACTAAAAGGCAAAATTCAATTAATATGTAATTAAGCAAACATTATGTATATAAATTACAATTTGCTATTATTTTGATTTACTAAATAGTTTTAGCCGATCAAAATACTTAAAAAAATCAAATTATTTTATAATTTTATATAGGCAAGTTAATTAATTGTATTGTATTTTATAACATAATTTAATGGTTAAATATGTCTTATTTGATAACTCATTAATTTAATGGGTCATATTTGGGTTTAGACTTGTGAAATAAAAAACTTAAAGGGTTGTGTTTGGATTGCACATAATATTAACAAGTTATATTTGGATTGATACAATTACGACGTACTAATCCAAATTGTCATCCCTACTTCCATAGCTTTAATGCTAAGGTTCTTATAAGTTCCATGATTTGTAATGGACTTTGTTAGAGATAAATCACTTTTAAATGTATTTTTAGGCCTTGGGAATTAGGATTTAGAATTTAGAATGAACAATGAAGGTTAAAGATCAAGACAAGTCAATAAGATTGGCTAGAAGACTCTAAGGTGCAAGTGCTACATATTCATGATTTGATGCTTGTTCATGCCTATTCATGTTGTATTTCATGTGGTAAAAGTGTCGGCATGTAGTTTTAGAACTTTAGGATTGTATAAATTGTATGTGATACATGTTTGCATGTTTTTCTTAAAGGTTCAATTTCATAGGTCATCTTCAAGGGGTAGTTTGGTTATATTATAGAATTTTTTTTAAAACGGTTTCTTCATTTAATATACATATATATATGTATAGATGTTAACAAACCATAGGAAAGTAAGTCAAACAGATGTTTGACGAAAAGTTATGGCCAATATCATCAAAGCTTACATAGTTGGAGGAATGTCAACATGCTGACCACGACACGACCATGGCATTGAGCACACTGCCATGGCCATTGGGTGACCACTCAAGCAGCCATCCGAGCCTTTTCACTCATGTTTTTTTTTTTGCTTTTAAGGTCCCTTTTTCATGTTTTCACTTTTTTTTTTTTTGTCAACTTGTTTTATACTTTAAAAACTTGATTTGGGAAGGCTAAAAGTGACCTTTTAACTTCATTAAATATCTAATGCATGGAGTCAATTCACTTTAGAATTCTTAATTCTTTCCTTATATGAATAATATTTGATGTATGGAATAAATTAAAAGTCTAATTTGTTGATAGATTTCATATTGGGATGCAATTAAAACTTTTATATTTTTTATTTCTAATTGGACTTATCTCTGGTAATAAATTAATTAAGGAGTCTTAAATTAGCAAGGGTATTAATTGGCTTCAAACTGTCATAAACTACACTATGAATGTGAGTCTATTGTTCTTAAATAATATGCATAGCTCTTTGCTTTTAAATTACTTATTCTTTAAGAGTTTTTTTTTTTAATAAAATCTAGGTTATGAATGATAAAGCACACATTTCATCTAGACTTTTGTAAGGTGTTGTGATTGAGCATTCTGCTTGAGTTGCATACATCATTATGTGAGTTCGTGTATTTGCATCAACCGGTTGGTTCAATCTTAACTTATGACTTTGTTTCTTAGAGAGAAGATGTGGGGAGAATTCATCAAGCTTGTGTAATTAGTCATGAAAGCAAGTTTGTGGCGTCCGTAGAAAATTTGGAAGACTAATGGGCGATGATTCTAAGTTCGTGAGGAGTGAGACTCAACTACTACTAATAGTTAAAAAGGGATTATGTTTCTAAGTTAGGTAAGCTATGAAAAATAAATAAATAAATAAAATTGTAATTAGTTTCTTTATAGTGAGATTTCTTTCAAAAGTGACCAGAAGGGTACTCTAGTCCTAGTGTTTTTATTTTCATTTTTTTCAATGTATAAAAATTTAATGTATCTCTTCTCTTTCTCTACCTTTATTTTATTTTTGTTTTTAATTTTTCGTTAGATATTTTTAACAAGACAAAAGAAATTTAATTAATCTATTCATCCCCTCTAGGTTAATTATTATGCTGGTTAGGGTCTTTCAATTCTAATAAAAGTAAATTTTTTATTTTCTCATTAAATTTGAGTCTATAAGTTTGATTGTTTTATCAATATATATAAAAACAGCCACTCCAATGGGTTCGATTTATAAATACACTAACTTGTGGGGTACGTCCTCTCCTCTTTTGATAGCTTTTCTTTACACAAAGCTTGTCCTGGAAGCTGCCAGGACAACATTTCTGCAACTTCAGCCATTTTTTTTTCAAATGAAACTGCAGCTTTTAAAACCGCATAAAATGTAGAAAAATACCTCGTATCAGTTAAATCCTTGAATATAATCAAAACATAAATTTACAATTTCAGTTTGTTTTTTAAACTCCAATAAAAAATATATTTTCAAATTTAATTAGAAAGTCCTAAAATATAAACATAAATTAAACAATCGGTGAAGTTATTATTGCCACACAAGAAACTACTTCTCATACCCATTTTTAAAATAAAATTTTTAATTAAAAAATATTCATGCTTAAATTAAAATTACTTATAAGAATATGATAATTTAAGGAAATAAAAATAAAATTATTTTCAGTTTTACAAATTTTATTATTCATAGAGTAGCTTATTCTATTGTTCATCAATCTTTATAGACAATTAAATACTTTTACATCAATTTAAATTCGCTACGTATTAACTAAAAGCTTTATTATATACGACTCAAATAAATTTGGACGGTAAAGTTTTATATACATTTATTTCTTTATTTTTTCTTACTTTGTTTTGTGTTTGACATTAGGTTAGATAAATTGGATTTTTGAAAAAAACATATCTTGATCATGCATATATAACACATTTTGATCCAAATAAAAAATTTGATATCTAGGTCTTACAAATCATTCTTACGCATTATTTCTCTATGTATAAGTTAGTGCAAGTATGTATGAAGGACAATAATTTTTTTTCTTTTTTTTTTTGGCTATTATATTTCGAAGGCATTGATGAGAAATAAAGAAAAATAATGAAGGAGGAGATTGAACTAAAAAAAAAAAATGATGAATAATAGAAGATGATGGATTGGAGAAGAATGAAAGAAAAAGAAAACATAGAAAATATATAGATATGGATACTCAATCTTAAATGAGTGTCTATATAATTTTAAAATATGTTAGTATGGATACTCTAACGAGGAATTGCTCGATAGGTTACGAAATATCTTTTGCCAGTTCGCTCTAGTTTTTAAAAGTAAACACTCGACAAAAACATTGAAAAATCAAAATTAAATATGTTATGAACGTAGAAAAGCATGGGCAGTTTGGTAACATAATTAATATATATATTTTTAATGGTTGATGGAATGGAATTATTAAATGAGTGCCTATATAATTTTAAAATATGTAAATATAGATACTCTAATGAGAAACTACTCGGTAGGGTCTAGCTCGTGCCAATTTTTAAAAGTAAACACCCAATGATAACCTTGAAAAATCAAAATTAAATATGGTATAAAAGCATAAAAGCAAGGGCAGTTTGGTAACATAATTAATTTTTCTGAATAGCTGATGGAATGGAATTATTAAATGAGTGCTTATATAATTTAAAAATATGTAAATATGGATACTCAAATTAGGAATTGCTCCGTAGGTTTTGGAATACCTCTTGCTAGTTTTCGCCGGTTTTTAGAAGTTAACGCCTAACAATAACCTTGAAAAATCAAAATTAAATATGGTATGAAGGCAGAAAAGCAAGGGTAGTTTGGTAACATAATGAATTTTTTTTTTTAAATATTTGACGGAATGAAATTATTAAATGAGTGCGTATATACTTTCAAAATATGTAAATATGGATACTCTAATAAGGAACTGCTCGGTAGGTTTTAAAATTAAACACCCAACAATAACCTTGGAAAATCAAAATTAATACGGTAACGAAGGCAGAAACGCAAGGGCATTTTGGTAACTTGAGAGAACGTAGACTTTTACTGGAGGAGATATAAAAGCGAATCGTGATTGCCTCCCAATAAAATCATCCCCAAAAAAATAATTTTCCCCGCCATTTGCATTTCTCATATTCTGTTTTAGGGCTCAAAACGCTCTCTCTGTCTATCCCAACTAAACGTCCCCCCGATTTTGACATTATTACGGCGAATACCACTCGCCTATTGATGCTTTTCATCGTCTCCCAGTCGCTGCGACCTTGCCGGTTACTGAATCGATGACCAGCTATCCGACCAATTCGGGCCAGGGCTCCGGCCCAGCCCAGTGGGGGATCGGCCTCTCCAACACCATACACTCCGAGGTTGCTCCCTGCCTGCCGTTGCCGTCTCTTCCGCTCTTCTGCGGCGCCTCCGATCCCGACCTCCGCCTTTTCGACGAACTCACTCCTGCTGGCTATGCTTCTTACAGGTCCTTGAATCGTACTGAGATTCTCGCTCAGTCCAGTCGAATCGCTGATCTGCTTCGAGACACAGACGTTTCCTATCTGTGAGTTTTTTTTTGTTTTAATTTTTCAGCTGTAACTGTGTTTTAAGTTGTGGCTACTTGAATTACGTGAAAATTGTGGATTTAAGTTGGTTTTGTTTATAGTTATGCTTCAATTGCATGTGTTTTAGTCTTAATTTGAGTTAAATGTATTCGAATTCGTGCAATTTTGTTGTTTTTGTTGTGGTGGTGAATTACGGTTCTTCATAAAAAAGAGGTACGGTTCTTCCTTGTTTATGTTTTGTTGTAGGTTTTTTCATTTTAGCTTATTGAATTTTGCGTGGTGTAGAGTACGTTATGATGAGTTTTAAAGTTTCTGATGTATTCGAAAATGTTGCTAAGTGTTTTCAAATTTGCATGTGAAAATTTGACGTAAATGTTGAGTAAGAATGTCTGGCAAAATGCCGTAATGTTGGGTGCATTTAATATTTTCTGCGTGTGACAATTGCCTTGAAGAATTATTTTAACAAAAAATGGATTTATTTGAATTAAAGTGAAAAATGGACGAGTGTAGACTTTTATCTTGAAATTTATAAGCGGTGTGGTATATGAAAGTAACCAATACCTAGTGGTGAACCAGCTGCGTGCATTTTTGTTGGAGTTCTGTAAAAATCAATTGTTGTGGACTTGTGGTGGTGTTTCCATTTATGTAATGCAGTCCATTTTTGGCTTTCTTTGCAGGCATCTTAGAGATGAGGCAGCGCCAGTTCCCTGTAGCTATGTGGAGCCATTGGAACTTCACGACCAAGTTCTCCATTGTTATCCCGAAGCTTTTGAGTATGTCACTCCTGGTAAACAAATATACTCAGTTGTTCTTTTATACCCCTGAACATTGTAATGTCTTCTTATGTTGTTGCTTAGATAATGTTGTTAACAAACTAGACTAAATGTACGCTTTTCATAGGAGGGATTTACTTAAAGTTATGATGGCGAAATAAAGTGTCAAATACAATATATGTAAAAATTGTTGGCATTAAGCCATTACTTTATTCAGGATGCATGACTGCTGACATAGTATATCAATTTACCAATATGGATTTTTTTGTTTGTTTGTTTCTTTGTCCGTTTCTTCTTTAGGATAGGCCCATGGCCCATTTTTGTGCATTAAAGTTTAAATTTGTGATGTTATGGTTTTTTAAGAGCAAAACTAAGATTTGAAATAAAAGTACAATTTTCTCAAGGTGGTATTTTCTTTTTGTTTAATACCAGAGTAACCATTGGTAATGGACGAAGGTTGTTATAAGAGGAATAGAGGACAAATGAATAATGAAACTACTTATGACCTGTTTCCATCTGTTTATTGGCTGTTGGGTGGGGTGAATATAGCTAGCAAAGCAGTACCTTTTCTATTCATTGGGTAACTTGGCTGTGTGATGTAAAATTTTACGAAATTTGAGTGATATGAAGGCAAGAGTGTCTTGATACTGTGGAAATCATAAGAAGAGTGTCCTTGTTGAAGAGAATTATAGAAGACTTTGGGTCGCTGAGATCTGCCAACTTTTTCTTCCATATATTGGTTGAACATCTAAGATTTTAATGTATGAATCCTCCAAATTGATTTAGAGGCAAAGGTTCCATGTGGAGTTTAAAAAAGTGATGGACCATTGCTGAATGAAAAGTGAAATTAAACATGTTTCATAGGAGAAGAGCCAGGATATGCTTGTCTCCTTTAAGTAGTAGTGTCAGGGAAATTTACTGATTGCGTTGACTTATTTTTCTTATACTGCTGCTTGGCCAAGCTTCAGAATGCTTCTTTTGAATAAAAAAAAGTAAGCTGGACTGTGGTGTTGATAAGTTTATCTTTTAGGAGAGTAATGTGGGAGCGTTATGGGACTGTGGCTATTTCTTGGGTGATAAATATTTGAGGAATACAAGGGAAAGGAAGTTGTCTTCATATGACAGTCTAAGTTTTGGATTCCCTACTGGGACTGGTCTCCACAAAATTTTGAGAGGTAGTGCCTTCTTCATTTAACATGATTTGATTGGGATGGAGGCGGTTTGAAGGGGGAAATCCTTAGCTATTTAGTTGTTTTTAATGACTGTATCTGAATGTCCTGCCCCGGTCAGTTGTATATACTTGGCTGGTGGTTGGGATTCGGAAGCTGTATAGTCTCTCCATACTCAAAAATGATTGGAATGCAATCATATATTAATTCTTTATTGATGGGGAGATCATCATTTTCTCCAAAGTTTTGTGGTAGAGTGGGACAAATAATAGTGAAGAAATTAGTTGTAAATGCTAGACAACTGACTTTGCTGAGTAAGTAGGTTGAATTGATGTTTGAGGAAAATTTATTGACCAGTCCTCCGTAGTTATTTTGTACTGTTCATTTAAGCATGGTGTTGACTTTGCAAGGTTGACAGAACTGGTTAATTGTATACAATTATGCATGTAATTAATACCACTACCTCTTCAAATGTGTGTCATTCCTCTTATGCCATTGCTTATTGATCACAGTTTTTCCATTAATTTTTCATATTCTTTAGCTGGCTGCTGGCAGAGTGTGACCATAACTACCAGAGCTATTTTGTGTCTTTGGCTGGCCCTGTGTGGCTCTTTGGCTTACCTTTGGAGTTGCATGACTAAATGCCTTTTTTTTTTTTTTTTGGGGGGGGGCCCGGCGGCGGGTGGGGGGGGGGGGGGGGGGGGGTGGTGGAGGAGGAGAGGGGAAGCTTTTCATGAATGAAGTTATACATTTTTTGTTTATTAACTGCAAATTCGTCATTCTATTGTATCCATTACTTATTACACACTTTCCGTGATTATCGTAGCCAAGTTATCTTATAAAGTGTGTGTAGAGGCTTTCATTGAATCAAATAATTGCTTCATTTTTAATCTACATATAAGAATTTACTATTCTATAACTTGTTCTTAACTTGTTTCTTGAAGGTCCCACTACTTGTGTAGGTGCTTGCATGTGTCATCGACCTTTCTGTTACCTTTTATGTATAAAATAATTAATGTTGCTGTGCTTATTGTTTATTACATTCTTCAAGTTTCTCAGGTCATATCAAGGAGCAAGTCGTTGGTAATGCAGAATTTGAGAGGAAAAACTTTGAGCCAAGTTTACCTAGTACGAGCAGTTTGCAAAGGGATAATGGTGGTGCTCAAAATCACCATTTTGACCATCTTCATGCAAATGTAAGTATAAACTTTGATTTGGCTATCTGTTGTTAAATTACGTTGTGCCCCTAATCAACAAGATAAAGTTGCAGGACATTTCAACATCTTCTTCCAAGAAACCTAAATTCAAGAAGAAAAGCACTGATGACATCTCTTCATCAGCTCAACTAGATTCGAACGAGGTTCGAGGTTGGTACAGTTGTTCCTGTTTCTTCTTTCTTTCGTTTGGTCTTGTTGGATATTCTCTCCCTCTCCCCTTCTCTTTCCCCCTCATCCCTGTATTATGAATATCATCATCTCTCTTTGTTTGTAGATGCTACCGTTAGAAGGTTTTGCGATATGTTAGAGGACTTCTGTGGCAGAGCTGAAGTTCCTTCTGATGATCAAGATGACATAGAGTGGTTATCTTTACCTGTCGCCGATCTCCGAATGCTTGTAAATGAAATAATGACTATACGTGCGAAGAAGCTTCTACATTTGGTTTCGGTAGATATTCTTGTGCGAGTGTTACGGGTTCTTGATCATCAGATTCATCGCGCAGAAGGTTTGTCGGTTGATGAACGTGAGCGTGTAAGTTTTATGATCTTGTCTTCAGTTCTTAATGAATGTAGCTTGGGTGAATTTCATTTCTTTTAAGAAAGTTTAACACCACATCTTCTGTTCTTTTGGTTTTGTCACTTGATAGTTGATACTTGTCAGTTATTTAAAGTTAATGCAGCAAATTTGGTTTTTTTAAAAGCATATAACAATGTAATGATCCATTGGATATGTTTGATTCTCATGGTTTATTACTAAATCAATTTTATAATGATTCAGCCAGATTCAGACATAGTTTCTTTGGTCTTCTGTGCCCTGGAATCAATTCATGCAGCTCTAGCCGTAATGGCACATGATCAAATGCCAAAGCAGCTCTATAAGGAAGAGGTGCATTCATTTTTTTAATCAGATTTAACAGTACTTAATATATTGTCTTGCTTCATTAACTTTCCTGCTGTGTTGTTAGAACATGCTTTCTTGTTACTAACTGTAATATATAAACATGGTGATGCTTTATTGTGAGCTTATCAGATCATTGAGAGGATTCTGGAGTTCTCACGGCATCAA
The DNA here is from genome assembly GCA_022984855.1 of Dimocarpus longan. NCBI lineage: Eukaryota > Viridiplantae > Streptophyta > Magnoliopsida > Sapindales > Sapindaceae > Dimocarpus > Dimocarpus longan. The sequence continues at coordinate 7,316,557 of CM041026.1, forward strand.
ATAACAGATGTCATGTCAGCTTATGATCCAACATATCGTGCGCTGCATAAAACAAGTGAAAATGGGACACTTGAAGGTTCAATTGTTTATGAAGTTCTAATATCTTCTGCTTTATTATCGTATTTACAGATTCATTTTGTGTGCAAAGTGCAATAAACATTTTCTTTGGGACCTTTGGGTTTTGCCTTCTCTATCATTTGATAGTGAAGCAATTTTGTGTTGTTTTTATTGTTCTGCATTTCTTTGACTGAAAGTATACAGCGTTATGTTTAGTTGCATCATACTGAACTATGTATGTGATGTTACTTTCCAGCTGATGATGATGAAGAGCCTGATGTTGACTTGGGTTCAGCTAGCAAGAGGCGACGTAATGTGAAGAGTGTCAAAGTGAAGAAATCCACATTCAATAGGTGTGCTATGAAAGCATTGTTCTGTAACATTGAATATTGATTATGAGCTTTTAGTATTATCAGAAAATAGACATCTTCTTATTGTTTTGTTCATGTGTGATATAGGGTTTCTGGGGCTGTAAATTCTATATTTCAGAAGCTCTGCACTATTCTTGAATTACTCAAGGATTTGTTGTTAATAGAGAGATTATCTGATAGTTGCATCCTGCAACTACTGAAGACAAGCTTTACAACATTTCTGGTGGACAATATTCAGCTCTTACAACTAAAGTCAATTAGTTTAATAAGCGGGGTAAAAATTAAACTTCCATGTCTCTCTCTCTCTTTTGCTGCTAATGGATACTCCATATATGCATGTAACTTATAATAATATCTGCTTGCCATTATTGTGCTGTTGGCCAAATCTGCTGACACGTTGTCAATTGTGATACAGATATTTTATTCGTACCATCAACATCGCACTTATGTGATAGATGAAATACTTCAGTTGCTTTGGAAATTGCCATCTTCGAAGAGAGCGTTGAGGATGTATCTGCTACCTGATGAAGAACAGAGGCAGATACAAATGGTCACTGCTTTACTGATTCAGTTGGTTCACAATAGTGCAAATCTCCCTCAAGCTTTAAGGGAAGCATCGGATAGCAATTCCATCTTAAAAATCTCTATTGATGCTACTTATCCAATTAAATGCCATGAGGCAGCTACAGACACTTGCTGTCTTTTCTGGACCCGTGTTCTTCAGCGGTTTACAAGTGTGAAGACTCAGGATGCTTCTGAGCTGAAAGTAATGATGGAGAATCTGGTCACGGACCTACTAACAACGTTAAATTTGCCAGAATATCCTGCTTCAGCTCCTATTCTAGAGGTAAATATATACAGAACTGTGTTATTTCTTGAATATTTTACACTTTTGTTTTGCTATGTGCTTAGAAGTGCTTAAATATTAGTTCTGGGCTAGTATCTTTGAGTGTAAGTTTTAGGTCTAGACTCTAGCTAGTTATCTGATATGGTATCTAAACCTGTTTTAGCATGATTGTTCGGTTGACTTCCCAAAAAACGATTGAATATGGTGCTCGTTATGTGTTTGTTCTGCATCTGTATTTGTGATTGGGCTAGTGTCATGGGTTATGTTAACAAATCTTTAAATATTTTTAATGTTTTGGCCCCAGCCTAAGTTTGATTTTTTGGATTCAGTGGTTTCTTGACATTATGCTAAGAGACTGTCATGTGCAGGTTCTTTGTGTCTTACTGCTTCAAAATGCTGGGCTAAAATCTAAAGACATCTCTGCACGGTCAATGGCCATTGACCTTCTTGGCACGATTGCTGCCAGGTTAAAGCAGGAAGCTGTCGTCTGTGGCAGGGACAAGTTCTGGATATTACAGGAACTGAACGGTGGGGATACTGATGATAGGTGTTACCCAAAAGATGCATGTTCTGTTTGTTTGGATGGAAGGATTGAAAAGAAATTGTATAAATGTCAAGGTTGTCAGAGATTGTTTCATGCTGATTGCATGGGTGTAAGAGAACATGATGTACCTAATCGTGGCTGGTACTGTCAGTTTTGCCTTTGCAGGAACCAACTTCTAGTACTTCAATCATATTGCACATCACAGTGCAAGGCTGATGGGGAAAAAAGTCACACATGGTCAGAAAGTGCTTCTAATGCTTCTGATCCAATTACAAAACTAGAAATTGTTCAACAGATGCTCCTGAATTACCTTCAAGATTCTGTTTCTGCTGATGATGAGCATCTCTTTGTTCGTTGGTTTGTACTCAACAAAGTTCTTTCCCTATTGGTTTGCTTTTTTTATTGATAATAAAGGAAGGATTATTTGTGTGCAGGTTTTATGTGTACCTTTGGTGCAAGGATGATCCAAAATTTCAACAAAAGTCCGCATACTACCTTGCTAGATTGAAATCAAAAGCAATTGTGCGTGACTCTGGGATTATCTCTTCATTGTTGACAAGGGACTCAGTGAAGAAAATCACCCTAGCTCTGGGACAAAATAATTCTTTTGCCAGAGGGTTTGATAAGATTCTTCACTTGCTACTGGTGAGTTAAAAGAGTTGTTTGTTCCCTGATTTACTGGGCGAGATAATCTTAATTCTTACAGCATGATTTTACTCCAGGCTAGTTTAAGGGAGAACTCTCCTGTGATCAGGGCTAAAGCTTTGAGAGCGGTTAGTTGAAATTTTCTTTTAAACCTGTTAACCCTTTAATTGTTAACAGAATTATTCTTCTTGTGGTTGTGTTGATGGAATTTGCTGTCTGTTTCTTTTATTTTATATGATGGGAGCAGGTTAGTATAATTGTAGAAGCAGATCCAGAGGTGTTGTGTGACAAACGTGTGCAGTTGGCTGTTGAAGGAAGGTTTTGTGATTCTGCAATATCTGTAAGAGAAGCAGCTTTGGAGCTTGTCGGCCGGCATATTGCTTCACATCCTGATGTTGGTTTGAAGGTATGGCAAAATATATCATTGTATCTAATTGGCTCATGTTGATGTTGGTTTGAAAGTATTAAATATATATGCATTTCATTTCCTCCCAAATCTTTGGGGGCTTTGCCAGTATTTTGAGAAGGTTGCAGAAAGGATAAAAGACACTGGAGTGAGTGTTCGGAAAAGAGCAATCAAAATTATTCGAGATATGTGCACGTCAAATGCTGACTTCTCAGAATTTACAGCTGCTTGCATTGAGATTATTTCACGTGTTAGTGATGACGAATCCAGTATTCAGGTAACTCCTAGTCAATGGATGTAGCTTGTTGTTAGTTGTTACTAAATATTAGACTTGACTCATTGTGGATATTAGTCTTTATATTTAGACTCATTGTGGATATTAGTCTTTATATATTATAAGTGTTTTAGCTGGTAGGAATGTTTTTGTGGTACAACTGAGCAGATGTAGTTGAGCGGAATACTTTTATGCTAAGTGTCGTTATATGTGATTTTTACTGTTGGTTGTAAATATTTTATGACATAAGAGAGATTGTTGCACTTTAAGTTGGCATAATATTGGATCCAAAGCCAAAACAGGAGCAATAGCCAGAGCTGGAGAGAGTGCAGTAGCCCCATATCACTATATGTGCACATATCAAGTAACTATTAGTCTCTAAATCTTAAAGATATGAAAGAGCTCAACAATAGCGTTTAAATTCTAGCAACATACACTTACTTGCAGCATATATAATATTACTGGTAATCATACTAAGAGATTGAGAAATAAGCAGGTTTAGTGAAGTTTGTTCTTAGTATTTATTGTTCTCTTGTCTACAGGATCTTGTCTGCAAGACATTTTATGAGTTCTGGTTTGAGGAGCCTTCTGGATTTCGGACTCAATCTTATGGAGATGGTAGTTCTGTTCCATTGGAGGTGGCTAAGAAGACTGAGCAGATTGTTGAAATGTTAAGGGGGATGCCAAATCATCAGCTTCTTGTCACTGTCATTAAGCGCAACTTAGCCCTTGATTTCTTTCCGCAGTCAGCCAAAGCTGCTGGGATCAACCCTGTATCACTCGCATCTGTACGTAGACGTTGTGAATTAATGTGCAAGTGCTTACTAGAAAGGATATTGCAGGTATTGTTTTAGCATATTGATGCATTATTTATTTGTGCTTTCTCTTTTGACTTTTGACGATCACATGCAGTAACCCTTTTTTGGTCAGGTAGAGGAGATGAATAGTGAGGGAGTGGAGATGCATACACTTCCTTATGTGCTGGCGCTGCATGCATTTTGTGTTGTTGATCCGACACTTTGTGCACCAGCTTCTAACCCCTCGCAATTTGTGGTCACTCTACAGCCATATCTTAAGAGTCAGGTTATGTACATATTAATTTTTCTTTGTATTTTTACTTTTATCTGGCATAATATCTTATTATTGCCTGCACAAGTGATACTGTTTACAGTTGTCAACATTCGAAGATTGCCTGTCCATAATTAATTTTATTTTTTCTTCAGGTTGATAACCGGGGGGTTGCACAGTTTCTGGAGAGTATAATCTTTATAATTAATGCTGTTCTGCCCTTGATCCGAAAGTTGCCCCAGAGTGTCATTGAAGAACTTGAACAAGACTTGAAGCACATGATTGTTCGGCATTCCTTTTTAACAGTTGTCCATGCTTGCATAAAGTAGGTTCACACTCTTTTTCCATTTTTCTATTATGTTCCATATCTTTTCAATAGTAAATTACTTAAGGTTTCAAATTTCTATTAGGCTTTATTGATTTCCTGTCACAGGTGCCTTTGCTCTGTGAGTAAAATAGCTGGAAAAAGTTCAAGTGTGGTCTATCTTATTAAGGTCTTCTTCAAGTATTTGGATGGCCAGAAGCCTGATAACATGCAGGTTGTTATCTTTTTAGCTTGGAAATTAAATTTGCTCACACTGTTTTATTGCTAAAGTATATAGCCATTGAATAACATTTATTGTCCACTAATTTTATGGCTAGGATAACTGCTGAATTTCTCTCCATTTTTATATTTAGCTTTATTATTTTGTGCCAAAGTTAAAAGACATAGAGATGGATGTATTTACTCGTGTTGTTTGTCTTTTATTCATGGGTATGTGATAATTTGTTTTGGTTTATCTTTATTGTGATATCATTAGTAAACTTGTGCAATTTGAATTTTGAGGTACCGAAGATGTTCAGTGGTAGATAAGCCCATGTTTGGTGCACAAATAATTTATTGCTAGAAATGGGGTGCCCCTAATGTGTTTTGAACAATGCTGGGGTATCAAATGGTAATCGGAAAATTATTTTGGAAGACCAGTGCTGTCTTAAGATTAAAATTTGCTTATTTGATGTTGTTGATTCTGTCAATATATCCCTTCAGAGTGCCTGGCTTATATTTCATTTATGAACATTTGGCGCCTAAGTAGTTCTCATGTGGTTATAATTCAGTTTTTTGAGAGGATCTCTAAGCTTGCGTTGTTTATTAGCTGACTCTTGGATTTATCTAGTGGCTAGATGGTTGACTTAATGCTTAAATCAGGCATGATCTCCTAAGAAGGGTAGGAATGAAACCAGTTAACAGTTCCTGAGGTGGAATTTAAAGATGTAGTCTTATTTTAATCTGATGTTTATTTTTTTGGTAATCAAATCATGATTAAGGTTTGTAGCAAATTTATGAACGACTTGTTTGCCTCTTTTAGCAAATCCTGCTTTGAATTTATATGATTTAATATGCGCCACCATGGCATGCACAAGCAGCTTTACAACTAACTGGTTCTTGCTACAATCCATAATTGGGTCACTAAGTGGTTTGGTTGGGAGGCTAGTGTATTGGGAATGCAATGTTGAAGCTTATTGTTGGTGTCCTGTTTGACATTTTGTTGTGCAAGTTTCCACATTCAGTTCGATGTTTTTCCAATATAGGAATTAAGGACAACATTGAAAGATACATTATAACCAGTTTTTCTCCTTTTTTACCTACTACTTTCAGCAAGTAGGGCGATCTCTTTTCTGTCTTGGCCTGCTTATACGTTATGGCAATTCTTTGCTGAGTACCTCAACTGACAAAAAGATTGACGTTGATAGTAGTCTCAGTTTGTTTAAAAGGTATCTCCGCATGGAGGATTTTGGTGTAAAAGTTAGATCCTTGCAGGTATGCTCTTTTCTGTTCTACTTGTTCTATACAAATTTTGATTAAATCTATTGGTACTCACTTTGTTTTGGGATTTTTGTAGGCATTAGGCTTCGTTTTGATTGCTAGGCCTGATTATATGTTAGAAAAGGACATTGGGAAGATATTAGAGGCAACGCTGGCTTCTACTTCCCATGTCCGTCTTAAGGTAAATTGATCCTGTGATATTATTGTCTTGTTATATGTATACAATTTACTAAATTATTTGTTTTGACTAGATGCAAGCATTGCAAAATCTGTACGAATATCTTCTTGATGCGGAAGGTCAATTGGAAACAGATAAAGTCAGTGATAATGTAGTTCAATCTTCTGTAGAAGATGGCCACAGTGTACCTGTTGCTGCTGGTGCAGGTGATACTAACATCTGTGGCGGTATAGTTCAGTTGTACTGGGATAAGATTTTGGATAGATGCATGGACATTAGTGAACCAGTTCGTCAGTCTGCCCTTAAGGTAAGAATTCAGTTTTGAAGTCTCATCCTCTGCATAATGATCGATACCAGTGTATGAACTGAGGTTAAAACCCTATCTACAGTTGTTTGAGTATTGATGATAGATATTAAATTAATGGAGGACCAAATGTTGTGTGTTAAAGTAATTTAAGGATCAAATAGAATTACTGACCATTTAATAACATATTAACAATTTATCCTCTGAACGCCAAAGTATATATTCTTTAACTTTGTCATTTTCTTGTGAGAGATATTGGAAAGAAAACAATTGTGATGATAAGCTCCAAAAGGTGGAACTAGAGCTAGAGAACATTTTTCATGGGCTCTCTTATTGTTGAACCAGTCCTGGGTTGAATGCAGTGTGAAGTTCTGACTTCCTATTAATTCTCTTCGGATACATTAAGTGGTTATATTAACTTGTGGTTGTTTTTTGCTACTGTTTTTCATTGATTTTTTTTTTTTTGGTTATTTCATCATTGCAGATAGTGGAGGTTGTGCTACGTCAGGGTCTTGTCCATCCAATTACTTGTGTGCCATTCCTAATAGCCCTTGAAACAGATCCTCAGGAGGTGAACTCGAAGTTGGCTCATCACTTGCTGATGAATATGAATGAAAAGTATTCTCCATGAAATGCTTTTACTACTACTGTATTCTGTCATCTGCTTGGTTCCAGCTAACTAAAGCTTTATTTCAGGTACCCTGCCTTTTTCGAAAGCCGTCTGGGGGATGGCCTCCAGATGTCATTTATTTTTATACAAACTCTTAGCAGTGGTTCTCGTGAAAGTCCAAACCAGAAATTGCAATCGAAGGCTCCTGGAAATATGAAAGGGAAATCTGATGTCGTCTCTTTAACTCAAGGCAGGCTTGGTGTTTCAAGAATTTATAAGCTTATTCGTGGAAATCGGAATTCAAGGAACAAATTTGTGTCCTCCATTGTCCGAAAATTTGATAATCCAAGCTCGAATAATTCTGTGATTCCCTTTTTGATGTGAGTCTTTGATACCAGTCTTAAATTCTTTTGTGTCAGCTGGCAAAAATGACTAAAGGTTGGTTCTCTTTTGACAGGTACTGCACAGAAATCCTTGCTTTGCTTCCATTCACATTACCTGATGAACCCCTGTATTTGGTATATACCATAAATAGAGTTATACAAGTGAGGGCTGGGGCACTTGAGGCAAATATGAAAGCCATGATTACACATTTGTTACAAAGAGATTCACAGAAGATAACACCTGAGAACGGAATGGTTGAACAGGAATTGGCCCGGCCTTTTTTCAATCCTATGATTTACATGGATTTGAATGGGACAATTAAGGAAGAGCCAGTTGCTCAGCCTATTTTTTATCATATGTCATCAATTGATTTGAATGGGACAATTCAATCTGAATCCACTGATCAGACTATTTCACATCACACACCGCCAATGGAGGCAAAGATGCATGACGTGAAGTCAGATGAACCTTTTAACATCTCCAAGGATGATCTGCAGAAAATCCAGGTACTTCATTTAACTATATCGTCGTCTTTGTGAGAAAAAATAAAGCTGTACCATTTTACTGCCTGGAATAATGGAGGTTTATTATGATGGAAATCTTTGACTGAAACACTTGCATAGCAGATATTACTGTCTACTATGTGTAGACCTGCAGTTTTTACTTTCGACATTCAGTTCTCTGTGGTGTTCCCCATGTTGTACAGGTTGATTGTATTGCAGCTACTGCACTGCAACTTCTGATGAAGCTGAAGAGGCACCTAAAAATTGTGTACAGCCTGAATGATGCCCGGTGCCAGGTAACATGATATAATTTGTTTCTGCTGTCTTCACCGTCAGCCTTGGTCTTTTCCAAGATGCAACTTTGAGAACTAACTTTATCTGATGCATTTACTACTAAACAGGCATATACTCCAACCGAACTCCCAAAACCAGGAGACGTCCTTACCAGGCAAAACATTCCCTTTGACATCAGTGACACGCGTGTCAGTTTGCCATCCACCTATCAAGATCTTATACAGAAATATCAAGTAAGAAGAAAGGCGAGAGTGTACATCTTTTGTTTCACTGGACTGACCAATGTGTGTTGATGTCTCTATATGTCTTTTTTTCTCACTGGTTCTGTTACTTCCCAGGAATTTAAGAATGCTTTGAAGGAAGATACTATTGACTACTCAGTTTATACAGCAAACATCAAAAGGAAACGCCCTACCCCGAGAAAATCGAAAGGACGAATGGCTGCTGGTGATGACGATGATGACTATAGTGATGAAGAATACAATGGTGGAGTTCGGAGGGTGAGCATTATTGGCAGGAGAAGTTACAGCACTAGGAGGAGGTAGACAGCAATTATAGTTGTAAGTACATAACCAGTAGGCTAGCATGTACATTAATAGGTTTAGATACATGATAGGAAGAGCAGGGAAAAGAAAAAGAATTCTGGAAACAGTGAAACAGTTTGGAAAAGAGTGCTTTCCTCCCTAGCTGTTTCCATTTTGTAATTTGCTTCGTGCATTTTTCTTCTTTAAATGAAATTCAACCTTATTTTGGATTTGTATACCCCCCAGGTGTGACATGGCAATTTTTTGGTAGAAATACAGGCGATGTCAACTTTTATATCCAAATTTCTACATTGTGTTTGGACATGCCTTTTTGTCGTTAACATGAATTGCCACTGGTGTTTATCAGTTGATGTGGCATGCCGTCGATGTACTCCATAGTCGTGCAGTGAAGAATAATAAATTATGTTATGTGAGGAAATATACAAATGAACTGAGATGGGTTTTTCCCTAACAAAAAGACCGAAAAGTGACCACTTGACAAAGTAATATATGCTTGGTGCAAAGCGTTTCTGATTGATTTAACTGAGACATTATATTTTCTGTGTTAATTGGTTTTGATCTTTTGATCAAGTTTTTCGTTGGTGAACTATGAAACTCCTGTATCCGAATCTGACTGATCCGAGAAGAGTACACAACTATACTTAAAGATTGTTAGGACACTGTCACTATCCATATTAGGGGTGGATATCTCTAACTCAACCCGATCAACCCAACCTGACCCGATCACTTTTTATTGGGTTAGGTTGGGTTATGTCTTTAAAAAAATTAAGATGGGTTGGGTTGGGTTGGGTTTAAAATTAAATTGGGTTGAGTTGGGTTGAAAAATTTTTAATTCAACCCAACGCAACCCGACAAATGCCCATCCTTAATTCTAAATCCAAGTTTTTCTTTTTTTTTCTAAAAGCACATTTGCTAGAGATGAAGATCAATAATAATATATGTGGTGGATTAAATCTTTTATTTTTAATCATTGAATATTTATTTGTATTCATTTTATTTGTAATCAAATTGCTAAGACTATAAAAGTTACTAACTAAACTTTTTATGCCTTCGTAGTAAATTAAATTCAACCCGATCAATTTAACATAAATCAATTCAATTATTATTGGGTTGGGTTGGGTTGAGTTGAAGAATTTATTGGGTTGGGTTGGTTGAAGAATTTTTAATCCAACTCATGTTGGGTTGAGAGATTTTCAACCCAACCCAATCCGAACCCGAAAACGCCCACCCTTAATCCGTGTCTATCATCACATAATCTATCAAAATAAATGAGCTCAGACTCCTCAATGAAACTCTGCTGTGGAGTTTCATTTTCAAAAACACACAGGATTGCAAGTAACAAAGAGTATTGAATAAATTTGAGTCTGTTAGATTGAATGTTTTTAACCTTTGAAAATGATCAAAATATTCGAAAACTCTGTTACTAAAGAATAAATTTAATTACAAATTAAATAAGATTCATTGATACACACAGATTTTTCTGTTTAAAGATTTTAATTTTATGGCTTTCACACTGCTTAAAATTATTTGATAAAAAAGGAAGGCATTTGAAGATGAGTACATCTCAAAATCATTTCATAGAAACCAAGAAGAGCTTCCCCAAAAAGTGTCCTCAATTAACTGTGAAGCATATATAAGATGTCCAAGCACAACTCAAATCTTGTACATTTATAACTGTTATTTCTTGTTCTAATCATCAAATGTAACCAAAATTAAATAATAAATAAAAGATTACAGAGTGATTGCAACATGACTTGGATATAGAGAATTTTTTTCAAGATTTAACCTCAGGATATAGTGTTTGGAGCTAAGTCCTTGACAGAGTGTTCAAGGTGCAATGACAAAAAGAGGCTGCATTGAACAACAGAACACGTAAGTGTAAAATAAATGTACATGCATAATTCAACTACTTGCATCCAATAGAGAGAAGGAATCAACACACACAGACAAGAACGTAAGAAAACTAATTACCATGTCTACACTAACGGGTTTCGCATCCTCTGCCAGTATTTCAGTTACAGTTCCAGATTGATCAGCCTGAAATACCGAAATGATGAACTTCAATTAGCAAACTACACTATACGATAATGTTAATTAAATCTCTGAGGAATCAAAGCTCCTGGAAATATCTCAAAGCATTGTGTCTGAAAAAACGAGAGAGGGAAATGTCAGGCCAAGTAGTTAGTTGGCCAACTTGAATTAACTAATACAGAAGAAATTGAGGGTTTAGTGTTTCCTGAATTTGATAATAGCCAATATGTTGAGAGATATAATTACATAATCCAAAGGAATATTTAGCAAATCCTCGAAAGACTGCAACAAATTTGGCATTGGCATGTATATTAAAAGTGGAAAACAATGAAAGTAAAATAAAATAATAGGAGAAAAGAAACAACTTAAAGTACTACATAAAAGGGGGACAAATGGGGAAATGCGTACTTCGATTTCATTCATTAGTTTCATGGCCTCGATGATGCAAATGACTTGACCTTTCTGCACCTTATCTCCGACCTGAAGATTAGCAAGTATTACAAGGGAAGAACCAAAAAAAAAAAAGTATGCAGAAACAATAATGCAAACAGGAAATTAGTCCTCTTCTGGGAGAACAAGGTTTTAAGTCGTAATCTCATTAACAGGATCACCTACCTTAACGAATGGTGGTTCTCCAGGTCCAGGGCATCGATAGAAAGTTCCAGCCATGGGGCATTTCAGTGGCGGGTGTGACGATTGGCTTATCTTAGTGGGTGCAGGTAAAGCAGGTGGTGGTGCAGCTGAAGTGGGGCTTGCAGGAGTGGGAGCAGCTGCTGGGGCCATTGGTGGTGGACTCATATACATTGCATGTGGCATAGGGGGGGGCACTGGGGTAAAAGGTGCAGGCTGTTGCAAAGCTTCCTTTTTCCTTATTATGAGCTCACAGTCACTCTGTTTCATTTGCAGCTCCATGATATCTCTTGAATCCACAAGTCTGCTCATGAAGAGGAAATCAACTACAAACTAAAATGATGCATATATGTCTGTACTGCTAATGTGTATACATGCACACATACACAGAAATATAAGACTCTTTTTTACTTACTTGACAAGGTCAGATACTTGTGTCATGAATGCTGAGATTGATGATGAATCAGGGATACCGCTTTCTGCTGATTCAACCTTTCCATTCGACAATGCAATGTTTTGTTTCGGGTCAACTACTGGGGCACAGTTCGAAGACTTCTCTGCAGTAATCTTGGATTTAAAAAGTAGGTTTAGCATAAAATTAAAATTAGCATCCCATCAAAACTTAGAAATTCTCAACCATTGTGAACACAACTCACCTCATTAACCTTTGCGTGCACCTTCCAAAGAGCAGATTGCTTCTTGCTAGGGCACTGCATTGAGTCAAATCGTAAATGGAAAATCAGTAATCCATTTGCCTCGACATTAGTCACTTGCAAATCATTCGATACGGGCTTAATATAAATGGGTAAGTAATACACATCAAAATCGTCTCACAAACCAAAATGGTTTTCATTCAGATATGAACAGAATACACCAAGTTGAAACACATTATTCGAACCAAAAATTGAAGTAACAGCAATCTAGCCGCTATTGCTGTAGTCCTCTAATAACAAAGCTCCATTCAATCCTACAACTTTCTACCTACCAAAAGCCAAGATATATCATCACCATACATACATCACTAACTTGTACCGTGGGATTGAGATGGGTTCGTTACACAACATACTCCATATAAAATACCCTTTAACCAATAGTATCATAATAATTGTATAAAACATTATAATAGCTAATAAGTATGTAAAAAAGTAACAATGAAATAAATCAATAAAGAGTCAATAGAACATATATATTTGCATGAAAAGAATATATAAGGGGACACATTCTCTTGGTTTTTTTTCTAAATCTAGGAAGTAACAACGTCAACAAAATGCTATATAACAACAATATAAACAAGAAAGGTCAGAAAATTACAAGAAAGGCATTCGAAGAGAATGATGATGGGGTGACGCGCATCTGCTGTGAATGGAGACGCGTGGTGGATCCAGCTCGAGCGACGAAAGAGATCTTGGGACAAGGAACACTTATTGAAACCATTTTGTTAATGTGGGCAGAGAGCCAAAGTGGTGCTGTTATTGAAATATGATCAGCTTTTGTAGCTGGGGCGGAGAGACACAGAGAGAGAGAGAGAGAGGCAGAGAGAGGCTTTAAAGGTGGTGGCGATGAGAACAAAGTTAATATGTTGCCTTGTGAGGAAACTCAGGAGCAAAAATTTTATTTATTTTTAAGAACAAAAGAAATAAGTGTTAATGTGAATGCGTTGTTGTGTTTGATTTTGGCATGTGTTTCGATATCTCCAATGAGACTTATCAACATCAACATCAACATGGCAGCTGCTGTTTTAACTAACCTTAACAACACACACAAATTGTTTCTCCCTCCAACGCCACCTGTTCATGCTCCTCGTGTGCCCCTCTCTATTTTGCTTGTGCTTTAATCGCCTCTTACAATTCATGCATTAATTGTAATTGTAATTATTCAATTTCATTTTCAATCATCAACCATTCTTTTATTAATTTCAATTTGTCATACGTGTCATTTCAATTTTAATCATCAACCAATCTTTTGTTTTGTTTTACTTTCTTTAATTATTATTTAAATATTAGTACATTTTGCCTTCTGTCGTTTAATCTCAACAATTTTATATACCAATAATAATAATAATAATAACAATGTACTTAAAGAGGCTAAAATTATTAACTTCTTATTTCATGAAAAAAAAAATTAACATTTAAGCTAGATTTGGCTTTCCCTGCTTCCATTTTATTAAATTTTTGTATTTGCTAGGGTTACCCGATTATAACTTTTGACTAGGTTTCAAATAATATTTAATTACACCACAAATATGGCAGTAAATTTTCAGGTCAACTTTCAAAAAAAAAAAATGTTTCTAACCAACAGTTAAAAAAGGAACTCTATTCTCCAATGTTTACCACGATTATGCATAATTATTATTAGCATGCACCTCCACCAAAAGCAACCGCTGTAGAGATAGACCATCAAAGGCATCTCTAAATGTGCGGCACAATAAATGAAAGTGGTGGTCAAGAAGACAGTTGAACTACAAATCCGACCAACTCTACACAGAACCATCAATGCCGTGCAAACATGACAAAACCATCATGCTGCCTAAAAATATCAACATAGCATGTTCAGCTTTTCAAGAAATGTGAATCTGCCTTTTGGCTGGAAATCGGAGGTAAATCACTTCTCTGGACAGCTTGCTTATTTCTGAAACAATTATATAGAGTTACAGAAACAAGAATCTAAGAATAAAATTTAATAAAAATTCTGGCCCTCAAGCCTCTTCGATTGTGTAAAATGCAACAAAATGTTTGCAACCACCCATGAAGGTGATGATGCAGTAGTGGACAAACAGACATAGGAACAGCAGAGATAGCTTAGTAGCGGTTCCAGTAGGTTCTGCGTCTGAACCAGTTGTAGTCAGGCAAACCCTGGATGGGTCCCATCGCGGCAATCGCAATATCCTGCCATATGGGACAATTAAAGAAAACTTGATAAGCAATTTCTTATACCAAATATATGAAACCACATTAGCTTAATGAATTATTTATGAATAACATGTGATGAAAGCATTTCACAAAAAAAACAAAGGAAAAAAAAAAAAAAGGGAGATGAAAGCAATAATAGTTGGGGTTTGAACATAGTTCCTACCCTATCATAAATAAATCTGTTTGCTACACGTTTGATAGTGCTTGCATCAACGGCATCGATCCTTGCAAACAATTCAGCAAATGGGATTCTCCTGCCATATGTAAGTAGCTGGAGGCACAAACAAACAAGGTGATTAAGAAGATAATAACAATACTACAATAATGATAATATATAAGAGCAGAAATAGTCCCAACTGAAATATGACAATTACAATGGGGTGCTCTTGCTATATCAGCCGCATCAACTATTTCATACTATGATAACCGTTCAAATAACACACCAAACAAGGTTCCAGTAACATTCCCATCTAACTCAATATGGGGTCAAACGACGGCATCACAAAGGTGACCGATGAGCTGGTCATCTGATATCATGCCTTATGCATAATGCAACAAGGAAAGCATCATGAAAAATTCCTTTTAATTTGTTGGTCTTCAGTACTTATTCAATATATCAGAGAACCTTCCACAGCTGGCTAAATTTAACAAGCAAGAGAGCTAAATAAGCTCTCTGACTTAATTCCTTAATATTGTTCCAACTTCCAAGATGAAACAACTACATACCTGGCGTCCGATATCTTCGGCTATGGGGCTTGTTCCATCAACGTGAAGCAACAAGGATGATTTCAACTGCAACCAAAGAAATATCAATGAGCCCATAGCCATGACAAGATGAAGAAACTGGCTTCATAGGGGAAACAACTTTCATTATTTGTGAAGCTTAAGTACCTAGTCCGAAAATACAAAAGCACATAAAACACAATGATAAGTACAACAGCAAATAAGAATGATCCACTTTCAATATCAAGGAAACAGATGAAGGTAAAGACTGGCAAATTCCAATCACCAAAGCAGCTTTGCAGGTTATTTTATGTAAGCCATCTACTAGAAGTAGATTTGTATTTTAGTCGACCACCCGAAAAAATGAAGCAATCAACATCATTTGGACTTGCAGTTACTTAACAGATCCATTACTGATGTGCTAACCTTTATTCAACACCTTGTTCACAATTTAAACTCAGCTTCTCCAAACCATACAATTACACAGAACACTATTTATCACTTAAGATTTAAAATTTACATATACATTTCATCACTGAACAAAAGCACTTGAGTCTTGAGATATAAAACTTATAAATACATTTCATCATTGAACACAAGCATCCATAATAAAGCTTGTTGCAGCTAGTGTAAAATTTTACTATAGCAGTTTTAATTTCAGGAACAGGCAAAAATACTACGCCAAGGAAAGTAGAAACACAAGTAACTACCTGATTACGAGCACGAGTGACATCAGCTTCTGAGACTCTGTAAGCTAACTTTGTTGTCTCATACATAATTGCATAGGCTAAATCGTCTAAGCAATCCGGCTGAAACAAACCAAAAGACATTAAAACTTGATAATCAATAAAAGGAATTATATTTTTTTATCAAAATCCAATAAATCCATACGCAACAAACAGATGGAAGGGGAGAAATTGAGATAAAGTCAAGTTTGTACTTTAAAAATACACACACATAGATACTCTCCACACAAGGAAAGAATCCAGTGTTTCTACTTCAGTTACTTTTGTCCAATAATCATCAAATTATTCTAACTTTCTCTTCATATCCAACAGTACAAGCATTTAAGATTCATTTCTCCGTCGAGTATACATATTCTCAAAGACAAGAAGGTTGATGTTTTGAAGAACCAAGAATATAAAACAATATATTTTACTAATTGTTTTTTATGAAAATAAGTCAATATAAGCAAATAATCTTATAATTGACAATTGCCGTCTTCTGCAACATTAAGAATCAAATACTACAATTTCTATAACTGACACAAAGATCTTTAGGCATTCACAACATGTTTAAGGTGTATACCATCTCTAAACACAATTTGTTTTTAATTCAATTGAATTTTTAACATGGCAGGAATCTTTCCCAGTTAAAAGTGTTAGAGACGAGAATTCAAATCTTCACTTACCAAATAAACAAAATTCCCAGTAACAAGAATTTATCTTTCATAGGTGTTGCCCAATAATTCTTATAAAAAAATGATTAACTTCTGGGAATTCAGAATTCATCTTGAGGTCATGCACAATCAACACAAGCTTCAGCCCTTAGTAATTAAGGTTATAGGAAATACTGCAGCGGTTTATGTGAATAAAATCATGCCAAGCATCTTAGAATGAAGCTTTTCTTATATAAATGCACTGAAATAATAAAAGAAATTTAATAGAACTGAAGATTCTTTAGCACATATAGATCATTCTTCGGGATAAATTCAATTCCAACTATAGTCTCTATAGCTCCTTTCTTGGTCTGTGAAACTTATTTAGTACTTTAAATTTTGCAAGATGTATTAGAATAACTTAATTCTTTTCAAAATTTATTTCCTTGAAAAAAGAAATTACAGAGATAACGAACAATTACAAGCATCGGGAATAGATAACATACAAGAAGAAGGCTAAGAAAATATCATATTACAACATCCATCAAGTTCACCTAAATTTTTTAGTGTTAGAAATATTTGCTTTTTTGTGATTATTTGCAGGGCAATAGTCAATAAATGTTTAGGCTTTATGAGAAAAGAAAAAACAAATTACAGAATATTCTATCACGCATAATATAAATTGTCTAAGAAGAATTGCAGAATAGTCTATCATGCATATTATAAATTGTCTAAAAAGAATATTTCATGAGAACAATATTATCATAAATTAGGCAGTGACCTCACCTTTGCAACAGCATAAACACCAAAGAGACCAGTGTCTTTGTAGTTGGTGTTAAAGGCCATCATGCTCTCAGCAATTTCATTTATACCAACTCTCTGAGCGAGCTCAGAGCTGTTCATAGGTTGTCAAAAATAATTAATAATTATTTAAATTAGTGGATAACAGTCATAGTAAGTAGTCAAGTGGTTGAAAATACAAATATAAATGCTCATTCATTTACAAGCCAAAGGGCAAAAACCTCACCCCATATGCTTTCCTCCGACGGAGTTTTTATTCCATGAGCCCAACATAGCCTGCATAACCATTAGAGCAATAGAGTCTGGATCGGTCCATGATGCTCCAGAAAAAGCAACCGCAAATTGTGCCAGAGGGATATCATCATCAATTACCCTAACCTGATTATTAAGTCAACAGAATAGTTTACAAATAGAAAAGAAAATTTAGTGCATAAAATGAGATTACAAAGTAGTCAAAGAATATCTCCCCACCTCAGAACCAGTAAAAATTGCTGGTTCTTTCGCAACTAATTGAGATGCCGTGGTAGGATCAGCAGATAACTTTGTAAACAATTTCTTCACTTGCTCAACAACCTCCTCATGCTTAACAGCTCCAGAAGCAGCAATCACCTAACATAAGGGTGGTCCAAATGGTAAGAGAACACAACATTTACGTCAGCTCTGTGCGCCACCACACTATATACAGACAAATAACATAAGAAAACTTCATCAGTAGTCTCGCTACCATTCTAGGAGCAGTGTAGTGTGTTTGAATATAGTTCTGAAGATGCTGTTTGGTAATCGTCTTGATATTCTGAGCAGGTCCGAGAATAGTTCTACCCAAAGGAGTGTACTGGAAAGCAGTCGCATGCAAATGGTCAAAAATAACTTCCTCAGTTTGCCCCTCAACCTGCAGTGATTAACCCAGAAAATAATTCATGAGCAAGACAATAAAAATAGAAATACTAAAGCAAACAAAATACTTACTTGCCATACAAACACAACAAAACAGTCTTCTTCAAGACCAAACAACCATAACCATAATGTACATCATGCAATGAAGCAACCCAATCCTTATCATCAATACTCATTAGAGTGGCCTTTTTAACCAAATCAAAGGACAAAACCCACATTCTCATCCTTTTAAACAGCATGCCAAAGCAAACACAAACACAAGACATGTTACAAACAAGTACCATTAACTATTCTACTTGCATAATCACCACTAAAACCACATAACAACAATATTAAAGGAAGCAAAGGGAAAAGAGCACGTGTCACCTCCTCCATCTCTCTCAAAATAACATCACGTTCGCGAGTGATTCGGGACTGGTCGAAGGTGGAGTTCTGCAAGATATCAGCCAAAATGTCCAGGGCTTTGTTGACATCTTTGTCCAAGACCTTGGCGTAGTAGGTGGTCTGTTCCCTGCTCGTATAAGCATTCAAATGCCCACCCATGTTCTCGATCTCCTCCTCCAACTCCCTCGCCCCCCGCCTCTCCGTCCCCTTGAATATCATGTGCTCCAGGAAATGCGCAGTCCCATTGCTCTCCTCCGTCTCGAACCGCGACCCCGCGTCGATCCACACCCCCACCGTCGCCGTCTTCACGCCCAGGTTCGACTCCGTCGCCACCCGCAGCCCGTTCGCGAGTGTAGTGATCCTCGTCTCCGGCGACGACAGGATGTGGGTGTGGGACGTGAGGGTCGGGTGGGGGGATCCGTATTTGAGGAACCGGGGGTCCGGGTTCTCAAGGAATTTGAGCTTGGCTTTGACGGATTCGGCGAGACGGTCGTAGATCATGACGTTGGGCGAAGGAGGAGAGGGGGGCTGAGATGGGGAAGCGGTGGCGAGAGGGGAGGCGGTGGAGAGGGATCGTCGGACGGTTGGGTTGCGGGACCGGCAAGCCGCGGTCAGCAGGTGCCTGAACGCCATTTTCGCTTCACTCTCTCTAGGGTTTGTTGCTGTTAGTTAAATCTATCTAATTTACTTGCAAGGGAAAAAGAGTGAGACACTTGACTTGGCTTAAAGCACAACAATCATCCGAAATGACGTCGTTTCACTTTCAACCTGTACCTGCTGCGTTAATTAATTGCACAATTTTTACCATATTAGGAGAATAAAATTTCCCACAAATTCTAAAATATACTGATAATGGAAATTTTTTCTTTTATTAAGACGGCCAGAACCAACAGAAATAATAGATTTTTGTCAATTATATTGTTTTTATATTAAAAAATCGATATCCTCAAAATTTATGATTTATAATATTTTATATGATTTTATATTTGTATTGTATTTATGAAAAAAATTGACAAAACTTGTTTCGAAAAATAATTTTATTTTATTTTGAATGTAATTTAAGCAATACACGATGGACTTGTTTGGCTAAGTTTTGAATTTTCATTTGTCTTTTATGAAAAATTAGCTTTTAATATTTAAAGGTGTGGTTTGAGATAACTTTTGATTTTTGACAATAGAAGAAGATAAGTAATGCTCAAACTTTTCAAATACTATTTGAATTATATATTTTAGAATAATTTTTGAGATTGTTTGATTGAAATATAACTAAAATCACTTCTAATCATTTTATGATTTTTATGTCATTCTAAAAGAGCTTTTAAATATATTTGGTTAAAATATTTCAAATTCTTACTTGCATATTATATATATGTTTATACCTACATATTTCATATATATATATATATATATATAAATGTTCTTTTTAAACAATTTACTACATAGATATATGTGTAACTTATTTTTTCAATTATATTTACTTAAACTTTGGTTATTAAAATAAATTAAATAATAAAATTAAATTAAAATTGCACATATATTCATACATAATAATACGAACAAATTATGTCAATAATTTTACATAAAATTACAATGATAAAAAAAAAAAAAAATTATCTAATCATTAATTTTCTTGCAATTTTCTCGTGAACAACATCTCTCACTTTCGTTTCCTATTAAATTAATATATATATATCTTCATTTTCTAGCACATAATCTTGATTTTTATCATATGATTGAAACTTTACATCTGCAATAGTTTCTCTTTTTATGAAATTATGTAAACTATCCACACAAACAATATTGATTTTATGTTGATCAAATCTTAATAGCTTTATGTTTATGTTATTTGGGCTTTGCTCTTGTTAACGTCGGGAAAAGGTTCCCTTAGTCAACGAGGTTGTTTTAGGGCCCAAACTCACAGTTTCGTACGGTCGATGGGTTGCATGTAAAGCAATGGGAATAAAATGGAGAGGTCAGAGGTGAGGAGGATGAGACACAGAAGATTTTTAGAGTGGTTCGGCCCAAAAAGATGCCTACGTCCACTGTTCACTCTCTTACTATTTGGACAGAGTAACGACACTCAAAAGTTTCATCCTTTTTACAGTGAAAATCGTCCCATTTTATAGAGGAATGAGACATGCTACAGTAAACAGAATAAGACAAAGATAAATAGTTAACTACAGTTACACTGACAGACAGCATTTAATGCGCCGGAAACCCAATTTAAAAGACTGACAGTGCATTGAATGCGGCCGAAAACACATTAAATGCGACCGAATCCGTCGCGTCCGGGGTCTGCCCACAGAGGATTCCTGTTGACTGGGTTGGATACGCAATGATGGGTTGTCGAGGTTGAGATCCTAGCTTCTGGTAGAGGTAGCGTGCATGGCAAGCCTTGGAACTGTATCTTGCATGGCGCTGTTGACTCCTGCTGACCTGAGACTTATAAACTCGAGAAGGAGACGGACTTCTCCAGCAGGCTGGCAAGTTGATGGAATGGATCCTGGATCGGCACGCCCGCAGTCGGTCACGGCATTGAGGCGGATAACATTATGAGTGAAGGAGTCGGAATGCGGCCACGCTCAGAAAACAGCGGCCAGTTCAGACGGATAACTGTGGGTGAGGATGGCTTGTTGGATACCCCAATCGGACTGGAAATAACGGACAAACAGGCTATCGATAGTGGCGGAAATATGGCGATCTGATATAACTGTCACGGATGGCGGATATTCTCGTGGACAAATCTGAAGGATGGAAGTCAGCGATCAGCGACGAGGACCGGCGGTTCGCTTTAGCAAGCAGAATTCCGGGGGAACATGGTGATCCGAATGACGAGGAACATAGCGGTCATAAAAGGTCTTGCGAAATAGGTGATATATGTTGAGACCGAGCGATTAGACTGGGCGATAGCGGGCTTCGGCCTCAGCAAGCGCTCACTAATGGGCTCCACTTCTAGGAGAATGGGCCGAGATGAGGGTGAACAGTTGGACGCTTGGGCCTCCGGACTTGCACTGTAGATCCAATTGGGCTGGACTATTCTGATCGCAATAATTCTCCCATAATAGCTCTTATGTACAATGACAATGACCATCTTAAACTTGCTTCAAACTCATATAAAAAATTGACAATCGGATTAAATATGATCTTGAAGTTCTCTCAATCAATTATGAAAATAAAACAGGAAGCATCTCATACAAATACAAAATAAAAACTAAACCCACATACAACAAATTTTCATAATCTATGACCAGCCTAAAACATAATCAAGAACATAGACCAGGGCCAAGGAGAACGAATAAAGGATATAGACCATTGAACATGTCCAATAAGGGAAGGAGGTCTGGAAATTGGCAAAGCTGCCTATCATTGTACAAACTATTAGAATTACAAGCACTTTAGATGAGAAGTCTCACATTAATCCTCTACCATACACAAGAGCTAAAAATATTGATTGGCAGGGGACATTGTTCATTGTTATAGTCTCATATAGCTACATACAAAATATCATGTATCAGAATTGAGATAAAATCATAAAATAAAATGAACTCTGCATCAGTTAGTAAATTCTAAAAATCAATTGCAATGCTCGTATCTGAACACATTGACGGACTCTTAGGCAAAAATTTAATAAATTCTAAACAAGAAGGTTAAATAATTGATGAATATTGTGACCAAATAAAAGAGATTGAGCTCATAACATGTAGTGGAGATTGAGCTTCATATGTTATTCATCCACAATATGCACTTTGTGCTCTTGATGTGTCGGGGAGATTGGGCTCCGATTATGGCTCATCCACCACCATTAGGAAATTAGTATAAATACAAACTAAACATTTAACAAGGAAGCACCGCACCCAAATTACTTTGGAAGAGCTAATTGCTTAGTTTCTACTCCAACATATAAGATTCTGACTTCAATGTCGAAGAGGTAACATCGGCAACACCGCTTTTCATGATAGCTTTGGCTTTATGGTTTGAAAACAAGTTTTCAAGTCAAACTCTAATTTTGAGCATCAACATTTAGCGTTATGAAAAGTGCCTAGCCACTTTTTTTTTTTTTTTTTTTTGAATACATGAACTGTAACTGGGACAGACCAACAGAACGATCGGGACCAACCGAGATAGGACACTAAGGCACGATTCGGATGACAACTCCCAATTGAAAGGGATCGACATACCCAGAGACGGATGGAGAGAAACTCATACAAATGTGGGGGATCAACCCACACAGATAGTGGGAGATCAGAGAGCGAATATATTATAATAATAATTATTATATATTATATAATATATATATAGAATTTTGGATATTGGGGAGGGGTGTCGAACCCATGCCTCTGACAAAGGAGGCATGGGTGGTTGCTGGCGCCAACCAACGGCGCCAGCAACCAAGTGACAAGTGCCTAGCCACCTTGTGTTAACTAGTTTAACTCTTTTAAATCAACAAATCGGATGAAAACCAACCTAGCATTCAAATTAACCTTGCCAACATTGATAATAATCAAGCTATCTTTAAAGATATAATTAAATACATATAAAAATAATTAAAATTAAATTAAATTAAAAATTAAAAATATATAAAGAATTAAAATAAGAAGAAAAATAAATCTCTTACATCCACCTTAAGATGAATGATAAAGATAAAAGCAAATGAAATAAAAAATATCAAAAAAAAATAAAACAAACTAATTTTTTTTTTTAAAAAATTGCCTATGAAATCACGATGATCTAGGAGTAAATCATATCATAATGATTGGCGATGAACCAGATCATGACCACCTACTAAAAAACACACTTTATCTCTTAAGATATACAGTTGTGCGCCCCTTTAGTGAGACATATTCTACAAGTTTTATGGCTATCAAAACCTCTAAAACTTATACCAATTGGAAAATAAAAAAAAATGTTTTTTTTAAAAAAAAAAAAAAATGATATTATGAGAACCCTCTGAAAAGTAAACTAATTGAGATTTATCTCCTTTTTTTTTATTAGATGAACAGCCCTCTATTGGTTAAAAAAAACTGGATGATGTTAAGTTTGAAGGGTATAGTGGTAAATGAATGAGTAATTTTATTTATTTTAATAAAATTAAATAAAAATTGAAAAACAAACCAAATAATTAATTAATAAATAAACAAATAAATTTTCTAACTCTCTCTCTCACTCTACCATTTTCTTCTCTCTCTCACTCCTCCATCTCTCTTTTTCTCTCACTCTCCGCATACTCCTCCATTGTCGGCAACCAACCTACACCTTTTTTCTCCATCTCATTCTTCTTTTCATTTTTTTTTTTTTGGTTATTTGATTCTAGGTTTGGCGAACTCAAAACCGCCTCGAAATCCAAAACCGGACAGTTTTAGGTCTAACGTGGTGTGGATAGTTTGTGATGGTGGAGGGTGGTTGGTTTAGGATTGTTTTAGGTGGTGAGTGGATGGTTCAGGATAGTTCTCGGTGGTTCATAGTGGTGTTGGGTAGAGATGTAACTCTTATTTGGTGGGTCTAGATAGAATAAATCTCTATTGGGTTTGAAATTTTTTTTTTTTTCAATTTTTTTTTTCAAATGGTTGATGATGATGATTGTGACATTTCTGGTGCTTTAATCGAAATTTTTGATGTCATGGGTTAATGATAATGGTGAGTTGAATGTTGTTGATGTTCTAATTGAATCTCGATTAATTTACTTCTTAGTTCTTAGAGATTTTTCATAATATTTTAGAAAAAAATGTTATTTTGCAATAAAAATTAAAGGTCCAGCCCAATGGAACCGGGAGCCCAGAAGCCCAACAAAACAAAGCAATAATAAACCCTAATTTGGCCGCAACTATATACACCAAAAACGCAACAGAAACCCTAACCCCAGAGAGAGAGAGACCTCCGAAACAGCTCTCCGTCTCCGCTTGCAATAACCATGGCTACTGCTAAGACTGTTAAGGATGTTTCCCCACATGAGTTCGTTAAGGCTTACTCTGCCCATCTCAAGCGATCTGGCAAGGTACCACCACCACTTTCATGGAAACTTTGCTTCATACGTAATGTTTTATTTTGTTTGATATTTTATGCTGAAGAGATTTGTTACATAAACGATTGTTAGAATTGTTCTTTGTTGTTGAATCTGAAAATGGGATTTTGTCTTTTTTGTTTGGTTGAGTTTTATGATGATTAAAAACCATTCGATCTTCCGCATGATTTATAAGGTCTTTTCATGGTGTAGTTGACATTTCAAATAATGCTGATTTTTCTGTAAAAATATGTTAATATCTGGGAATGGAACCTTAAAAGTATTTTGAGTCAATGTGTTGTTGCTTTTGTGATGAGTCTTTTTTCTTATAATGTGTTTGTGAACAGATGGAGCTTCCCCCGTGGACCGATATCGTGAAGACCGCTCAATTTAAGGAGCTTGCTCCTTATGATTCTGACTGGTACTATATCCGAGCTGGTAAGTTCCAGGTGGCTGGCTCGAACTAAATTGTACTGGTTAGACAGACATTATTAAGCTTATGTTTTTTGTATTTAATCTTGATTGCAGCATCGATGGCTAGGAAAATCTACTTGAGGGGAGGACTTGGAGTCGGTGCTTTTCGCAGGATTTATGGCGGGAGCAAGAGGAATGGAAGTCGTCCACCTCATTTCTGCAAAAGCAGTGGAGCTGTTGCCCGTCACATTCTTCAGCAGTTGCAGAACATGAACATTATTGATATTGACCCCAAGGGGTAAGCTTACATTCAGTCAGACACAATTCATTCACTGAAAAACTAATCTGGTCACATCTTTGTATTCTAAATAACTGCTTAACGGTTAATCATACGCTGAGAGTTTGACTATTGTAAATGAATGCATTACCTTATTCTTATGACATGTTATTGATGATGTCCTTGTTTTTCTTGTATATAACAGTGGAAGGAAAATCACATCCAGTGGCCAACGAGATCTTGACCAAGTTGCTGGTAGGATTGTGGTTGCTCCTTGAATCATTTGTTGATTACGATGCACCAAGTCAGACGAGTGTAATTTTATACATTTCAGTTTTCAGTTAGTTAATGGAAGAGATGTTACTGCATTGTTAAGCAAAGTTTTGGTTAAAATGTTGCCATTTAATGATGAACATTTGTTTCTATATTGTTTCCTTTAGCTGTTTGACAATTATCTATAGGTTTACTAAGAATTCCTCTATCTAAGCGGATATCATGTTTTGAAGTGTAGGGATCCTTTTGTTTTTTCTAATTTACATGAATCTGTGTTTGTGATTTCATTGATCGATACTGCCTAATTCTTGGCTTGGAGTCACTTATATAATCCAATCTAATGCTTGAACATTTTGGAGCACTGCTCCGTTGTTTGGAAAGATATTTATAGTGTAAAAGCAGAGTTTCGTAGCTGAGTTTGAAGCTTCATAGCTGAAAGGAGGCCTCAATGAGCAGGATTTTCGAATTGTGGTCTGTAATTAATTGGAAACCGCTGATGTAGAATGCAACCTATCATTACTTAAACGTTTAGCTCAATTGTGTGGCAATACGTCCACAACACTAATATTATGAACACAGCCATGGCACCTTCATGTATGATGGCCTGAATGTAGACCTTTTTCTCTCATTACTGCACAACTATTTCCACCTCGTCCTGTGCACAACATCTCTCTGCAAGGTTTATCTCAAACGATTGTTTGAGGTAGCTACACGTGCAGCAAAGGTAATGCCATGTTTCTATAAATTTGTTAAAATTCTTTGGTAGCATAATATGATCAGTACTTATCATCATGTAGATCATGTGATAATATTGTCACTTTGTGGCATTATTTCATTTTGTTTAACTATGTATTTTCAATAGAGGAGTGCTAAGTACCTTTTTTTATTCCAATACACTCTTTTATTATATCATTCATGATGCGTTTACTTCACTTAGAGGAATCGGAATGAGAATCAGAATGATCTGGAATCAAAATGACTTGGAATCGGAATGAGGTATCAGAGTCAAAATAAGCTGTTTACTTTAATTGTCGGAATCGGAATCGGAATTGGAATCAGTAATAATCGTATTGAACTGATTACTTAACATTAGAATCGAAATTGATTAATTATAAGTTACAAAAATGCCCTTAATAAAAATTATGGATTAATCATAATAGTGTATAATTTTTATTATAATATGTGGTTATATATTATAATAACAAAAACTGTATATTATTTTAATAATCCACTAACTTGACATATATTTTTTATTATAATATACATTTTTTTTAATATCAAATAAAAAATCGTATATTATAATAATAATAATAAAATTGTTTATTATTTTAATACTTCACTATGATAATTAAGAAATTGATGATGAAAAACCAATGATGTGCAATTTATCATTACAATATATAATTTTTTTTTTAACATAAAATAAAATAAATTTTTGTTTAATTTTTAAAAAAGGGAATAAAAGACTTCTTATTTTGACAAAGGGAATAAGAATGAAATTCTCAAGTGGGTTGAGGGAAATGAAATTCTCATTCTACAACCCTAAATTGATGTGAGACCTATACTTTCATTTCTATTACGGAATGAATTTTAAATAAGTAAACATTATCAATCAATTTTATTTCCTATTCCTATTTCTCATTTTATTAAGCAAACACACCATCAGTGTATAAGAAGAAATTTATGTGGGACGGACTCATCATATCATTGCACTTACGAAACTATTTAATGAAATGGAGTCACATCTCATTGGATCCGAATGTGGTCCCATTGTACATTCTTAAGATAAATTATGGGAAGTAGAAAAATTTTATTGGACTGATGTAGTGAGACTGTTCCACATAAAAGTTTCTCCTCGTTATGACATTGGTACAAATTATATTTTTCAAACACAAATTGTATCATGAATTTCACTTTTTGAAATAAAACTTACATAAAAAAAGTATAAATTTGTAGAGTATCATAAATTAAATGGAGAATGCATTAAGATTATATCAGGAGTATGTATTTACCATTCCTCTTTTAAATATAAATCATCCTAAGTGTGTTGTAGATGGAAAATTGTTGGTACTTAGTTTTGTTTAGCTGCTATTGGGCTATCCAAAATGAGTAACTAGAAGAAACTTTCCAGTCAATAGTAGGTAGGGATAACAATTATTGATATGACCCGATGATACAACATGAATGAGGCACAAAATTAGTAGGTTTGATTAAACTAGTTAAGTAAACAAGTTGTGTTTAGATTGTACCCTCCCAATTCGTTAACTTATTTAACAAGATTAAATAGCAAGTATATTATTTTAAATTTTATTTTGAATTAATTTTATTAAATGCATTTAATGGATTAAATTATATAATTAAAAGATAAATTGCATAAACTCCCTGAGGTTTGATAAAATTGCACTAATATGATAATTTGGACCATAGTTACATGAAAACTATTTAAGCTTTCAAAAAATCAATACAAATACCCTTTATTGACAATAATAAAAATATAAAATGATTGAAATATCCTTTAATTTTAAAAGATCAAGCTTAAAAGTCAAAATTTTATCATTTAGGTCAAACTTGAAAGTCAAAATTTTATCATTTTAATCAATTATTTTTTTTAGGGAATCAATCAAATTTATATATTTTAAAATATTTAAAACAAAATTCAATTGAATCTTCTTCATCATCTTATCAGTTTTCATCATCTGCTCAGGCAATCACCAACATCATCATCGCTTCATCAATTTTCATCCTTATCAATTTATCATCACCAATTTCTCACTAGTTCATCATCATCAGTTCAAACACACATTTTTCATGAATCTAGATTTCAAATACATCCCAAATCTCCATTTTCATCTACATCATCAAGGATCCATATCTTCATCAATGTAGTGGGTGAATTCTATGGTATGTTGACTTTGAGTGGGTCTCGTCAGTCAACTTTCTTAGATACTAATAGCCTATGTCCTATATAAATCAAACAATGAGAATACAGGTGATCTTGACATCGGTGAGGTGTCGGTCGAAGACACTTTGATGCTCAAGTCAGTAAACTGATTGTAATATAAGAGAATACAATAATTGTAAAACATTATCAGACTAAAGGGAGTATGCTGAAGAAGGAAAAAGACGGAAGAGTATAGGAGTCTTAATTATCTTGACCTGAAGACTGGACGGAGTAGAAACATTGAGATATTGATTGTTAGTGGACAAAACCCCATATAATAAAACAATGCAAGTAGATCTTAAAGAGGTCGGTCATAATGGACATAGTTAAATACCAAGTCTTTCCTAACCAAAGTCTTCCTTAGACATACACTTCCATGCCAGTATACTGAATCTATCACAAAGGAATTCTAAGCTAGAGTAGAAAAATGAGAACACAAGAGAGATAGGATAGAGCCTTTATTTATAGGTAGAAAAAGTGTTATGGAAACTTATTATAAAGTAAATGTCATGGTTAATAACATATTGATTACAAAGTTTAATTTCATGGTTAATTATATGTCGGTTACAGAGTTTAATGTCATGGTTAATGACATGTCGGTTACAGAGCTTAATGTCATGGTTAATGATATGTTAGTTACAGAATTTATTACAATGTTTGTTATAGGATTTATTATGATGTCTGTTATAGAATTTTATTGCAACGTCCATTATAATTTATTAAAAGCGATCAACTTTTATTGAAAGAGATAAACCTATCTTGGGTTGGATTTACCAAGTTATTGAATTACTCGCTTGTAATATGCATTGGGCCATTAGTCTTACTCATACTGGGCCAGTCTATCTTAATAAACTTTGGGCTTATATTTTAGGTTTGGAAATTTTTGACTACTACAGTTTATCCCTCACTACTTTTGTCAACTTCGTCGATTGGAGGAGTATAAGTTCTAATAACTGACTTGTAACTCGATTAATCATCTAATGTCATAGTTGAGTAGTTAAAGGTGACATTAAACCCTTAGTGCTATCATGTCGATCGATCTCACGACTCGACTGACTTATTAGGATATAAAATGTCGATAAATAAGCATTTAATGTGGACGGTGATAGTTACACCAATCGTTATGATAGGCGTCGCTTTATACTAGACCCTACATGACGAACACATGTCCCAATAGCGTTCCACATCCATTGCTTTTTGAATTGTTGAATTTAAATACTTGTAATTTGAGAAGTAGTCGAACAATATCTTTTGTAAAGCACTTTTCAGAGCACTTAATTGGCTAGAAATATGTTCATTGTCTGAACACTACAATTTGAATGCATTCAATGTTAGTTCGAACGGTTTCCTAAAACCAACATAGCAATGCTAAGATTCAACGTTCGTGTTTGTCATTATGACTTTCGAACATTGTTTTCGAGTTAATAGTATATTTGTTAAATAAGCATTGATCCCTGAAGCAGAAAAGCCTAGGAAGTTTAACCAAAAAAAAAAAAAATTTAGGAAGCCTGGGCTATTAAGAGTAAGCTTGAGGATGTTGAGGAGAAAAGGATGCTGCTGAGAAAGTTAAAGCCACTATAGAGAGGGTTGCATCTACAATTAGTAACAAGGTAACTAAGTTGGAACAGATGATAAACCAACAAGTTGAGAAGTGGTGAACTAAGAAGGAGTCAATTGAAAAAGAACTTGTAGGGAAACCACAAGGATTGAGAGATGTAGAAGTACGTTGATGACTGTGAAGCACTTTAAATCGATCTAAAAATGGATGACCTTGGAACTCAAACCGTAGAGATCAACACGGTGGAAAGGTCGGATGACATAGTTGATGAAGTAACTAAAGAAACTGAATGTGGCACAGTAGATGGTGTGACTGGGAAAAATGTTAATCCTGTCAATGCTAAGGTCGATAGAGATATTTAATGTTTCATCGAAGTTATTTGTAAAAATAGGAGTTGTCTATAAGTTTCATACTTCATATGGTGAAAGTATGATTTAATCGACAAACATTATTTTGATTGCCTGTTTGACGATTCAAGTTTCGATGCATTTGAGATAAAAGACTTTGATGCCAGCAGTCGGAGAGAGTCGAGAAATGTTGTTATAAAAGGGTTTGTCATGTATGCCAGGAATGTGTTCTACTTTCGTATTAATGTGAATGACCTATTAAGCGTTTATAGGAAACAATAAGTGCCTTCGACCTTATGTAAGTGCAAATGGATCATTAAGTAGTGAGTGCATTCGACTTTAGTACAAACAACTTTCAAAAGTGTGTTCGGGTCGAAAGGTTTTCGAAAGTTCATTAGTAGGGAAAGACTTTTGAAAAGGTATTTATAGGGAACAACTTTTGAAAGTACATTAATGGGGAACGACTTTTAAAAAGGCGTTCATGGGGAACGACTTTTGAAAATGCATTAGCAGGGAACGACTTTTGAAAGTGCATTCGCGGGGAATGACTTTTGAAATTGCATTTGGAGGGAATAACGTTTGAAAGGGTGTTCGCGGGGAACGACTTTTGAAAGGGTGTTCGCGGTAAATAACTTTTGAAAATGCCTTCGCGGAGAATGGCTTTTAAAAGTGCATTCGCGGAGAATAGCTTTTAAAAGTGCATTCATAGAAAACGGCTTTTAAAAGTGCATTCGGGTCAAATGACTTTTGAAAAATGCATTCACGTGGAAAGGCTTTTGAAAGTGCATTCGCGAGGAATGACTTTTGAAAGTGCGTTCATAAGGAACGAATGAGGGTTAGGTGTTGTCGTATCCTTATTGAATCACCAGCTTGTTTGTGTGGCAAATGTTAGATGCTATCTTATCCCCTTTCAACCACAAGTTGATCATTATGATGAACTCATTGTTGAAAAACTATTGGTCGGGGTCAACGTTTTATTGATTATAATGCATGTAGACAAGAATAAAAGTTGGTCTCTTTTTGATGAACTGCCTCAATAGACCTCACTAAAAATGTTATTAGCAAAATCTAATAGGATAAAAACTAACAAGTGAAAAGGAGTATCTATTAGAAGATGCTAATCCCTCTGAAAAGCTCAGAAATAATCTCTTCAGAGCTGAATTGCTTGAAGTGTCAATTCATTTAGGCTTAAATTTTGCATGGCTTTGTGTCATAAATTGTTAGAGTGATCCTCAATTTTGTCAAGGATTCTACAAAGCTCAAGTTAGTAACTACTGGAAATATAAGAATTTCAAATTAGGAATCTTACCGAATATCCCTAACTTGCATGTAGGAACCAATATCTGTGAACTTGATTATTCTCCTATTTCTCTTCAGGCTGGTCAAATCCAAACGTCAGCTTGAATGGATGATTATTGTATAAGAGCTACTTGAGCTAGTTTCGTTGTCCGGTTGACTAGATTCTTTTCTCTCCGGTCGTTTGATTCTTTTAGTTGATGTTTTGAGATATCTCATTTTTAATTTATGCCCATGCCGTAGCAAACACACTTTCCATATTTTTGTTTGGGGGGGAGGAGAGGAGCACTCACTTAATTAACTCTTTGTACGGTTCAGAGTCATGGAGCAATCTTTTCCTGAAGACATGTATTGCGACAAAAATATTAAATTTTAGTATTGATATATTTTCCTTGTCATTCGCTTTTTTCTTGTCGTATCGTTGAACATAACTTTTGAGATGTTCGTGATGTTGCATCATTGAATATAAGTCATACGGAAGCATGTGGTTGACTGTCGTATTTCTAACTAGATCTTTATAGAGTCTAGTGGCTTTGACGCCTAACATTGGATTTACTAGTCATCTAGGTGGAACTAATTAAAACCCGAGAGTTGATGTACTTGTCCCCAATGGAGTCTCGCAAAATCAAATTTCAAATGAAAAAAATTTTATTAAATGTAGTCGACTTAGCACCATTGTGCAAGTGTAGAAATCAATTGATTAACCTCATATGTATGTAACCTTATTATCTTATAAATTTCAAGATGACTATTTTTATGATGTCGAAATTTGTAATAAATCAGTGCACTAGTATATCTTCTCATTTCTTATGCAGAAGATATTACTGAGGATTTTGAAATTAGAGAATATTGTGTATAATTAATTGTATTAATTATACTTCCATTTTAGTATATACTTGAATTAGCCAATTAAACTTTTGTAATTTGATTATATTATGTTTGATCTAGCTTCCTTCCATAGTATTATTGCCAAATACCATGTGAAAGTTTAGAGTCATACCAAAGCAATGTTGCAGAAATGCCAACACAAAGTGATCCATGTTGGTGTGACCAATAATCCACTGTACACTAGCCGGATGATAGTTTTTAATAGCAAAATCATTCACAATTCATAACAAGGTACATTTGGTGACCAAACAAACTAAATTTCTGCCTTCAAATAGTTGTAATATCATCGAATAATATCATCAAATAGTTTATTCATTCAGTAATATCAAAGAATTCTTCAAATAATTGTAAAAACCTAAGTAGAAATCTAGTATATAGTTCTTGCCTTATGAATTTATCATTGAATAATTGACACTGCATCTATGAACATTAATGAGAGTAACAACCAAGGTCAATGACAACGACAATGATAATGAAAGGTTTTAATGCATTACAATTCTATAGGAAATAAGGAGAATTTTTAGGTAGAATGCCATTAAAGAGTAGGGTCTACAGACATTGATTTACAATTTATTATGGCATATCATGACTTTGAGACATATAAATGACATGCTTGGCTTTGTTAGTATGATTTATGAAAGAATAAAGAGGAAGACCTACCATTTAACAAAATTATATGCAATGATCTCACACAAAATTGAAAGATCTTAAACATATCAAGTGAATATGGAATAATCACAGAGTCAAGTTCATTATAATATTTGTAATATAATAATTGGACTTAACAAAAACAGTCCAAAAAGGTAACATAGTCAGAAGTCTTAATATAGAAGCTATAGACCATCTACAAAACCTCTTTCAAAAGTATAATGCTCAAGTCGAATATAGTCAAATAATTGCATGCATGATTTGAGAGTTCAAGGTGTTAGATCTAATTTCTAGAATGCACATAGAATAATTTTTAGTAATAGAAATGAAACTGTGTTTTGACTTTAGACATCATGTGGTGCAAATGTAAAACTAATTCAAAGAAAGAATGTCACATTTCGTAAGTGATTATGAGATTTTTAAGATATATTTACCGTTATGCTATATAAAGTGATTTGACTTGCACTAAATTGGGTTGCTAGCTTTTTGCCCACAAACGGTGCCAAACTGTAGTGGGTGAATTCTATGGTAGTTGACTTTGAATGAGTCTCGTTAGTCAATTTTCTTGCAACCTAGTAACTTATGTCTTGTACAAATCAAACAACAAGAACATGGGTGATCTTGACAGGTGGGGTACCGACCGAAGATACTCTAACACTCAAGTCAGTAAACTAATCATAATGTAAGAGAATGCAGTTAATTGTAAAGCGTCATCATACTGGAAGGAATGTGTTGGAGATCACTCTAACGCTCCACCTATCAAGATCACTCTAACGCTCAAGTGATCTTGATAGGTGGGGTGCCGACCGAAGATACTCTAACGCTCAAGTCAGTAAACTGATCGTAATGTAAGAGAATGCACCAATTGTAAAATTTCATTAGACTGGAAGGAATGTGTTGGAGAAGAAGAAAGGCGAAAGAGTGTAGGAGTCTTGGTTGTCTTAACTTGAAGATTAGACGGAGTAGGAACACTGAGTATTGAGTGTTAGTGAACAAAACCCCATATAATAGAATAGTGTCAGTAGACCTTGAATAGTATATCAGGTAAGTTCTTAGGAAAGAGAAGTCGATCACAATGGACACAGTTAAATACCAAGTCTTTCTTAGCCAAAACCTTCTATAGACATGCACTTCCATGCCAGTATACTGAATCTATCACAAAAGAATTCTAATCTAGAGTAGAAAAATGATAACACAAGAGAGGTGAGATGGAGCCTCTATTTATAGTTGGAAAAGGTGTTATGGAAACTTATTGTAGAGTAAATATCATGGTTAATAACATGTTGATTACAGAGTTTAATGTCATGGTTATTGATATATCGGTTACAAAGTTTAATGTCATGGTTAATGACATGTTGGTTACAAAGTTTAATGTCATGCTTAATGACATATCGGTTACAAAATTTATTACAATATCCGTTATAGAATTTATTATGATGTCTGTTATAGAGTTTTATTACAACGTCCGTTACAATTTATTAAAAAGGGTCAACTCTCATTTAAAGAGATAAACCTAACTTGGGCTGGATTTACCAAGATATTGGGCTATCCGCTTGTGATATGCATTGGGTTGTTAGCTTGATTGGATCGTCATATTGGGCCAGTCTGTCTCAATAAGCTTTGGGTTGGAAATTTTTTACCACTACAATCAATAACAAATCATTAATCCAACTCAAAACTCCAAAACATAACCACACAACCCATTCAAAGAAAAAAAAAAAATCTAAAAACTTAAATAGATCTTTTCTAATTGGAGGAGATTTGCACAACACATACTCCTCCAACCGGAGGAGATTTCGACGATCTCTTCTGACTAGGGAGATCACTGTGCATAATCTCCCCGGTTGGAGGAGATTGTCGAGATCTCTTTCGATTGGAACAGAAAAGAGATATTGTGTGTAACAATCTTCTCATGATCTCCTCTAACTGGAAGAGATCGTCGCACTTCGGCTAGGAAGTAGATCACAATTTTCAATTAATCAAAACGAAAAAAAAAAAAAAAAAATCTTGAATATTTGGTAGATCTCCTCCAATCGGAGGATTTTTTTTCCCTTGGTTGAAGCATATATATATAATAATTTTATCATCAGTGGACGAATCAATTAAATTTATTTATTACATTTGAATTAAATATTAGAAATAATTTATTTTAGGAGAGAGAATGCAATGGATGAATTTGATTGATTCATCATAACTTTTTAAAATTTGAAGACATTGATGATAAAATTATTATATATATATCTATATGTATAGTTGGTTCGTGTATTCAAGTCTAGGTATAATTTTTGCGCTCATATTCAACCTTAATTTTCATCACGTCAGAGATAAGGGTGGCAAAAAGGGTTGGCGTGTTAGGTTGAGCCGAATTTGATTCGATTCGTTTATGAATTCGCCCAATTCGACACGAATTCGTTTAAGAAACGGGTTGACATTTTTGGATTCGACACGAATTCGTTTATAAACGAATGACACGACACGATTAATTCGTTTAACGCTTGGACCATAAAGAATTCTAATTCGTTTAACCCGTGAATTCGTTTATCCCATTTAACCCGTTGAATTCGTTTAACCCGCTGAATTCGTTTAATCCGCTCAATTCGTTTAACTCGTTTAATTTTAATAATATTTTAAGCATATATATTATAAATCATTTACAATTAAATATTTAACCAACAAGTTCAAAGATAAAAATCAAAATCCAAATAATCGGAATCAACACAAAACCAAACACCAAATTAAACAACAAATTTAACAGATAAAAATAAGAAATCAAATTCAACGGAATCAACACAAAAACCAAACATCAAATTTAACATAATCAACACATAAAAACCAACACATTAATTTTCAGAAAAAAAAAATCCAATAAATTAAATCAACAACAAAATCAAATCAAATCATGCTCAAACTTAATGCAAATCCATGACGATTAAATTTTCATAACATTATGGTGTCATAACATTATGGTGGTGGTCCGTGGAGCCGTGTATCAGGTGGTGCCGTCGATCTGTGGTGGACCGTGGAGAAGAGGCGGCGATATTGAGATCTTGAGGAGAAATGGAGAATGGGCTGCGACCGTGAGGGAGGAGGGAAGATCGGACGACGAGCGGGACGGAGGAAGGAAGATTGAAAGGCGAGCGCGAGGCAGGAGGGGAGATCGGACAGGCGAGCGCTAGGCAGGAGATCAGACGGCGAGCATGAGGCAGGAGATCGGTGGCGAGCGTGAGGCAAGAGGGAAGATCGGACGGCGAGCGTGAAGGACGAAAGGAGAACAGTCAGCGAGCGTAGGGAGAAGACGGCAACCGGACAGTGACCGAGGGTGACCGTGAGGGAGAAGAGGGTGAGTCGACGCAACAGAATGGGTTGTGGTGTGGGTGTGCTGCCGAAATGAGCTTGAATGGGTTAGATGGGTTAGGTTTTGGATGAATATGTGTATACATATCAATGTATAATTACACATAAACCCCTCTAATATAATTTATTTTCATTTTAATCGTGTCAACCCGCGATTCGTTTAAGTGAACTCAATTCGATTCGTTTAATAAACGGGTTAAGCTGGTTGACACAATTACGACACGAATTCGTTTAACTTCAACCCATACCCATTTATTTTTCGCGAATTCGTGTCGACCCATCGTGTTGGAACCCATATTGCCACCCTAATCAGAGACTTCACATCCACACCGACTAGGGGTGGCAATATGGGTTCCGACACGACGGGTCGACACGAATTCGTTAAAAATAAATGGGTATGGGTTGGAGTTAAACGAATTCGTGTCGTAATCGTGTCGACCCGTTTATTAAACGAATTGAATCGGGTTTGGTTAAACGAATCGCGGGTTGACACGATTAAAATTGGGGTCAAAATATAATTTAATATATTACAGAGGTTATAATGTAATTATGTATTTATATATAAACATACACTTCAGTCTCAGCAAATCCCTAGCAAACCTAATCTGCCGTAGCCCCAATCTGCCGCAGCCCCAATCTCACTTCACCTTGCACGAGTAACACCGCAGCCCCTTTCTTTTTGCAGCCACTCGACCAGACGCCGTGACCCGCGACTCGTGCAGCACTGCCGAGATCCACGAGCAGCACCAAGCAGCCACGAGCAGCACGACAGACCAGCAGCCACGAGCAACCACGAGCAGCACCGCCGAGACTCCACCAGCAGCACCGAGCAGCACGACAGACGAGCAGCACCGCCGAGACTCCACGAGCAGCACGACAGACGACCAGCATCTGCCTCTTGGTAGCCGTCCGGTCACCGCTTCAGCTTGACCAGCTTCGGTACACTGTTGACCAGCTTCAGCCTTTCATTTCTGTATTTTCATTTATGGATTTGTTACATATATGTTGTGTTGTTTTGATGAAATACATGGATAGAAATGAATAAAGCAATTAAAAAAAAAAAAAGGAACCTTCTCTAAGCTGCGGATTTCAGTGTTGATAAGAGAGACTTGTGGCTGCGTCGTGTGGTGTTATGGGCCTGTAGTTGTGACTTGTGGTAGATTTAGTGGCCATGACTTCGGATCAAATATGCACTTGTTCTGCTCTAATTTTGGCCCAAACTCAATTTATCTATGAAGTCATCATTGTAGCCAAGGCCCTAGGCAGCCCACCATACGAGCTTAACTCTCTTTAAATTGAGAATCGGGTGCTTTTATACTTAAGAAGTTTAGATTTCTAGAGAGAAGCAGAGTCCTCTGTTCTCCAAGTTAAGGAAGTTTGGACATTTTGCTATGAAATGATGTAGTTTTTTCGGTATATTCTATTTTACAACAACAAAATTTGTGTTCTATTTGATGATTCATGCAAACAAAAAATTTTAATTATTTCTTGCATACAAATGCAATTCATATAGCCAAATTAATTGAAATCTTAAAAAATACATATTAATAATGCATGTTGCATGTCACTTCAATTTAAATGTGTCACAACTAATAACTTATATCGTCCCTTCATTTAAGATAGAAAAGAGCACATGCATGCACAAATTAGAACTTGATAAACAATTCTTAAACTCAATTCTTATTCATATTTTTTAATTTGTTGTAAATGTAAATGTAAGTGTTGGTTATTTGGTTTATTAATGTTATTATATATATCTCTAGTGTAATGTAATTTGGTTATTTGGTTCTCATGATTTATGTGGTTATTTTATGGTTCTTGATCAATACCGAGTTCTTGATCAATACCCAAGTACACTAAAACCTGACGTGGTGGAATCAATAATTTGCACTCGAGACTGGATAATTGGTAGAGGTAACATACTAATTTTTTTATAGTGATTTCTTATAATTATCTTTCATTATTTTTTAATTACTTTCATCATTAATTATTGTAGAGAGGGATATTGTTTCATTAGAAGACGTCACTGAAGATATTTTGAATTTAAGTATTAATGAAGCTCCCCCTAATGCAAGTGCCCCTAGTGAATCAGTTGAAGGTTCAACATCAAATTCTTTCACTTAGTGGTAAATTTTTTTAATTATATTTCGTCATTAATTTTAAGATTGTGAATGTAGATATCTAATTTTGTGTTTTTGTGTTTTTTTGTGTAGCTTGAAGGTCCCTTTGGAGTTTGGAACCAATGAGGATAGAATTTTTAAGTGACAAAAATTTGATGTTGGAGAATGATAATATTATGTCATTTTAATTATTGCATTGATTTTGATTTTATTGTGATTTTGTGTTTAAAATCTATGTGGATGATATGGTGTAGTTCACTTAATGTGTAGGTTTTATGTGTTGAATTAGGTGTTTTAAAATTTTGATTGTGAATTATTTGTTATATTTGTGTTTGTATTAAAATTGATTTTGTTGTGATTTTTAAATATAGATGATGTGAAATTGTATATAGTTGATTTAATGTATAGGTTTTTATGTGTTAAATTAAATGTTAAATGTTTGATTGTGAATTATTTGTTTTATTTGTATTTAAATTGAGATTGAGTTTGATTTTATTATGGTTTTTAAATGTAGATGATATGAAATTTTATAGTTGATTTATTGTTTTGATTTTATGGTTAATTTAATATATAGTTAAAATATTATTTATTATTTTTTGGTTAAACGAATTATACGGGTTAAACGAATTAAATGGGTTGAACAAGTTAAACGAATTAAATGGGTTCAACGAGTTAAACGAATTAAGCGGTTTAAATGATTAAACGGGTTAAACGAATTCGTGTCGTGTCCGTCGTGTATAAACGAATTCGTGTCGAATCCAAAAATGTCAACCCGTTTCATAAACGAATTCGTGTCGAATCGAACGAATTCATAAACGAATCGAATCGAATCCAGCTCAACCCGACACGTCAACCCTTTTTGCCACCCCTAACACCGACCCACGATCCACTTAGTTAAATTCATCTCCACCCGCTCGACATAGATATTTGCAGATTTGTGGGTGAAATGATACTTGTCAGTTGTCACTTAACATGCAAATGGAAATTTGGATTTTAATCTGTCGACGTTTGTCAATTATTTGAAGTAGGCCTATAAACCTGTTGTGTTTGATTTTTGTAGGTGGTCAGGCAATCAAAAGTTTTAATTTGAAATAAATAGTTTAAAATTTTGGCTAATTATTATTAAATCACTCAATTGAATTTATTACTTAATATCAAAAAACCAAAAATACGCGTCCAAAGCATTCCCACTAAAAGTAATATGTTCTTAATTTTATCTATATATATAATTGGATGGTATTAAATATTTGTTTAACTTCTTTTATATTATAATGTTAAATATAAGAATAAAATAATATATTATTAAATGAGAGAGAGAGTCAACAAAGGAATAAAACAATTCTCAAGGGAAAAAAAAACAGTATAAAAGAGAGAGTTTTTGTCAATTATAAAAAACAAAAAAAGTATTTAAAAAAAAAAAAAAAAAGTGAAAATTGATTTGAAAATTCAAATCCATCAATCACAACCACAATGTAACCGAACTAGTCTTGTATCTGCACTTCAAATATGACCATTATCTGCACTTCAAAAATATGACCATCTCAATATAAGTTCGATATAGATACGATTAAGGTCATTATTAGGTCAAATATGAGCATTTTCAAGACAGATTTATCTGGTAAGACTGGCACGTTTTGATGTGTCTAAGTCCAATTAAACGGTCTGCAAAATCATTCTGTAAATTATAGCATGCGGTCTCATTGCAAATTATATATATTTTTTGTTTAGCTTACAGAAATATGAAAGAAACAGGTTCCCATTGTCTCCACACTCCTATTGTATTGTGCAAAGTTATCAATCAAGGAACAATCAAATGGACCTCAAAATTGCAACTAAATTGGTTGCTTCATATACAATTTCTAAAAGAATAGGAAATCACAGAAAAGAAAAGCAAGGACCAGAATTAACATTATTCATAAACTGATGCCACATAAGAGTTCTAACTTTTAGTCTCCTTTCGATGCCGTTAGTGTTGGCAAGTATCTCTGCTGGCATTGCTCCACGATAATCAGCATTTGGTTTTCTGCTGATGGGGATTGTGAAACTTTGGTTCTTTAGGCATCGTTGGATGCTTCATAGATCTGAAACAAAAACAAAATGATATATATATATATATATAAAGCCATTTTCCAGTACTAGAAATAAATTCGATTATTAGCGTTAAGTGTCATGAACAAACCGCAATGATTAATCTCTTACCTTCTGGGAATGAAAGGCCTGTCAAAATAGGGCATGGGTTGTGCTTTGGGAACCAGTTCCTTCCTCAACCTTTTTATTTCTTCCTCTTCTTCCATCTATGAAACAGAAGGCCAGAGTGAAGATCACATACTTAAAAAACATAAAAGAAACATCACCTCAAAGTCATGCAGTTTTCAGGTCACTTACCTTCTGCTGCCTTTCTCTTTCCATCTTGTATTGGTCAATCAAAGTCATTTTCTCTGCTACCTGATGACATACAACCACAAATAATCAGTCCCCTCATCAGGAAAATCACCACAATGTTTTACTCTAATATGTACATGCACATTCATATGCAACTATAAGGAAAGACACCTACACTGTACCCACTTGCTGACAGAAAAAGCAGTCAATATATACTAGCTTATCAACCAAATGAACTGCTAATTCTGCAAACTAATTAGCTATAGAAGTTTAGTTCCCTATCTGAGCTTCAAATCAACTATTAGAGCCATTGAATTTTAGTCTCATTTGTTAGGAGAAGTAGACAGCAGGGATATATATAACTTCTGAAAACAATTTTCACAAGCTCCATTGTTCATTAACAACGTTGGCAGTTAAGTTGTCTCCAAAATAATTTGACTAACTATAACGTCCAACTGAAAAACAACATCAATGAAAGAATGTGTCAATAGTCAGTTCATTGAATTCTACTACGATACCATTAGCTGGTACGGCAAACTCTCCTAGAAACCTGTTTCAGTTTCTGTTACTTCTGTCCTAGAATTGTTAAAAAGAAATAGAGAAGTTGCCTCCAAAATAATTTGACTAACTATAACATCCAACTGAAAAACAACTTCAGTGAAAGAATGTGTCAATATTCAGTTCATTGGATTCTACTATGATACCATTAGCTGGTACGACAAACTCTCCTAGAAACCTGTTTCAGTCTCTGTTATTTCTGTCCTGGAATTGTTAAAAAGAAATAGAGAATTTGATACACTTTTATGGCAAATTAAATCAGTCAGTTCTAACTTAAGATTTTGTTATTTGTCCTAGCAGAATCAGAAGGTCTAAACAAACATTTATAAACCTTTGTTGTCTAATTTAATTTTTACATGGGTAGAGCAAGCTACAATAATCAGGGTAGAAGTTTTAAGAAAATATTGTTGAAAGAGTTAGAAAAGTACCTGATGGTCAAACTCAGCACGCTCCACTGCCCGCACATCAGTGTGGAGCTTCAGGTCAACAGGCCTAGTGTTCTCTTTGACTGGAGGTTTAATCAGGCACTGAAATTACATAAAACAAATGCAAGAACAGTCAGTTTTACGTCACAAGTGAAAACATGCAAATAATCAAATTATTTTGTTTCTTACACTCGTTATATTCTCATATTTCAAAAGCATTAATACAATTTTCTTTCTAACAAAAGACTGGGAAAAAACTAATGGAGCTTTTGTTCCATTGGTATTTAATTAATAAACAGTCTCACCTCTGGTTCATCTGTTGTCCATGGAAGACCTTGAGCTATAGGAACCCGTAGTTTCTCCTCCTCATACATCATTTCTTGTATCTTCTTCACAAACTCTTCCTCCTTGAGTCTTCCCCTTTGCTACAATGATAAAACCAAAAAATCACAATGAGTCACTAAAGTTATTACGAGGTTCATAGTTGTCATTCGAAACCATACAGTACAAACCTCAGTTCTCAGCTTGAATGGTTTCTGGGAAGTGGCTCTATGTTGTTTCTTCTTCCATCTTCTACCTCCCATTTTCCCAATTGATTCAGAACTCTAAAATTCAAACCAAAAATTACAACTCCACAAAGAGAAAGCAAAATGGCAATAAAAAAGGGACCTTAAGTGAGATACAGTGCTTACATTTCTCCGGCTCCTCCTGCCTCCATTACAAGTCCTGCTCGAAATACTGAACAAGAAAAGCCGATATAAGGAAACACGATTGGAAAAATGCAAATCAAAAGTCAAATATTGACCAACCTTCCTTGGCTACTATCCCATGAAGAAGAAACAGAAGCACGCGAATCCAACCCCAGATTCTGTGCAGTCAAGATCAAATCCGATGGACAAAACGAAGAGCAAGAAGAGTCCAAAGTTTGAGGTGGGGGTAGACCAGGCAATGCCCATTTCATCCCCACATTCTTCTTCTCATCATGATCATCATCATCTTCGTTCGCATCATCAGATTCTTTCGATGATTTGGGTATGGAAAGCAGCTTCTCAAAAGCCTTAACCAGATGCAAGACTTTGCCACATTCAGGCACACTATTTCTCGCCTCTTCAAGCAACTTGTCCCTCCTTCTCTTCACCACCGTACAACCATCCTTGCTTTGTTGATTCTCCAATGATCCACACTCATTTTCAAAACCCTTGTCAGTAGTCTCCGATTCCCCTCTTTTTTCTCCCTTGAAAAACTCCTCCTGTGAAGCCCTCAGATTCTGATAGGCCACACAAAGACACTTCTTCACAACATTACCTCCAAACCTCTCCTTACACTTGCACTCCACAACCGAAGCACCCTCTTTCTTCTCCTTCTTCTTCTTCGCCACCACGAACTTCCTCTCCCTCATCTTGTTTCTTGACTTGGCAGACTTCATTACGGGAGAACTCGTCGGTTTCGGCCCTGGAGAAGCATTCGGATTCACATTCTCAGACCATCGCTTCGTTTCTTGATTCTTGAGGGCGGATTTTTCACGCTCTTTGATGGGAGTTGCCGCCTTTGTCGAATCCATCGAAAACCCCAGAAAGGAAATCGAGATCAAAAGATTGAGCGTTGCGAGAGAATAGTTGTTAGGGTTTTGATTTCGATTTCTTTTTAGTGAGGAATTGATGATAGAGATCACAAGAAAAAAAAACCGTTTGAGTGAGGCTCTTGGACGCTCTCTGTAACGGCTACCTTCTTTTTTAATTTGAATTTTTATTACCGTTGGATTGGATGCATAGATAAGGTTTGATTAAACCAGAATCAGACCCGTTACGGCCAGGTTGCTCGCCGAATCTGTCTAATCATGTCACAGATTTGTCCCTCTCACTGCCTATTAAAATACAATCAAGGCCTCAGTTTTTTTTTTTTTTTTAACATTTTGCGAAGCCTTATATTAATTTAAAATTTCACTTAATTGTAAGCTTTTACATCTAATTTTATATGGATATTTAGAAAATATCCTATCCTCATGGATATTGCTATCTTATCACTACAACAAATTAGTTGGGAGATAGGTATTAAACATCATCAGAATATATTTAATTACTGCTTAAAAAAAAAAGAAGAGTATAAATTACAGGAAAAAAAATTAAAGATTGATGCTATAATTAAAAAAATTAAAAAATTAAAAAAAAAAATTCGATAGCATCATTCACCATGCTTTAAAATTTTATTCATAATACTTTCACTAACTATAATTTTCATGAAAATTTCTCTCATAAGTGATAACTGTTCTTGTGAAACATTTCAAATATCATGACTTCATCTTATTTGCTCTAGCTGGTGTGTTTGAATATACTGGATATGAAGTGTTGTTTGATGTCAGCTTGGGTGCATGTACGGATCAAAATGGTAATGTTGGTTTGCTTGGAAGTGAGGTATAGGTTCAGTTTGCCCATTAATTTATTTCAATTCCGTTACATAATGATAAAACTACCATGCTCTCATTAATTCTGAAGGAAGCCTTTTAATGGATTGAGGTGTTTGTG
Source organism: Dimocarpus longan (assembly GCA_022984855.1). NCBI lineage: Eukaryota > Viridiplantae > Streptophyta > Magnoliopsida > Sapindales > Sapindaceae > Dimocarpus > Dimocarpus longan. The sequence goes on from CM041026.1 coordinate 7,361,142, forward strand.
TTGGATTTGGGGCATATGTTTGGTAATAATCCTTTCAAAATTAAAATTATTAGTTTAATTAATGACATATATAAAACTAAATATAGTTAAATATAATGGGTGATCAATGGTGGTAAAATATGGTTTTCTTGCAAGTTTTCAGGTATGTTTGTATGAGGGTTAGGAATAATTGCACAAAAGCTACTTGACTTTTATAAAACTAAATTGCAATACATGCTGACATTAGAGAGCTACCGTTAAGTCCAAATGGTCAATGATTAAAGTGTAAAAAGACTAAAATGCCTTATATTTTCAATGTCAAATTAAGAAAAATCAATCATTCCCGTTATTTTGACTTAAAAAAATTACTATTATTTTAATTTTAATTATTATTTTTTTAAATAAAAGAAACAACAAATCTTATTAAGGTGGAGGAGATATGTTGATCTTTTTATTTTATTTATTTTTATTATTTTGATGAATAATTAAAAGTCCATTTATAGTACTGATGGACATCTCTAACCTAACTCGACAAATTTAACCTAACCCGAATACTTTGTATTGGTTGGATTAGGTTAGATCTTAAAAAATTGGAATGGATTGAGTTGGGTTGGGTTGGATTGAATTAAAAAATTTTCAAATCAATTCAACCCGACAAACATCTATTTCTAGTTCTAAATCCAAGATTTTATCATTCTTCTAGAATAACATTTGCCAGGGATGACAATCAAGGATAGTTTTTGGAGTGGATTGAATCTTTTATTTTAAATAATTGAATATTTATTTGTGTACATTTTATTTGTAATTAAATTACTAAGATCATAAGACTTACTAGCTAAGACTTGTATGTTTATGTGGTTAATTAAGTCTAATCCCGATCAATCCACCCAATCCAACTCAACTACTTCGGTTGGATTGGATTAAGCAATTTATTGGGTTGGGTTAAAAAAATTTTAGCCCAATCCACATTACCTGAACCCGAAAACATCCACTCCGAATTTAGGGTTTTTGTTGATTTAACGTTTTTGTTGATAGTCCACTTATGATTTTTGATATTTTGAATTGATTCAAGATTTTGATTGATTTTTGTTTTGTTTTTTTTTTTTATGGTTTTTGTAGTGGTAAAATTTAACGAGCAAAATGCATTATACCCCCTTTAGGTAAACCTTTAAAGACGCGGAGTCAATGTTTGGGTTTTATAACATAATACCCCCACTTTTACGGTCAAAATGAGTCAAATATAACAGTTGACTGTATTATGTGATAAAATGACGAAAATGCCCTCAGAATCACCTTAGCATCATCATCAAAATCGAACCCAGTATCATCGTCATCATCAACCTAGTATCATCGTCATCATCAACAACAATAAATCTCAAATCATCATCAACATCATTTCATATCATCATCATCAAATTCGAATCCAGAATCATCATCATCAACAATAAATCATCATCACTTCAGAATCATTATCAAATTCGAACCCAGAAATCACATCATCATCATCAAATTCGAACCCAGAAATCATCATCATCATCAAATTTGAACCCAGATAAAATCTGGGTTCGTCTGGGTTCGATGGGTTCGATGGACGAACCTAGAACCTAGACGTCGAACCCAGACCAGATCTGGGTTCGATGGACGAACCCAGACCAGATCTGGGTTCGATGGGTTCGATGGACGAACCCAGATCGAACCCAGATCTGGTCTGGGTTCGACGTCTAGGTTCTGGGTTCGTCGAACCCAGATCTGGGTTCGATGGACGAACCCAGATCTGGGTTCGTCTCCGTTCAACGAACCCAGATCTGGGTTCGTTGAACAGAGACGAACCCATCGAACCCAGAGACGAACCCAGATCTAGGTTCGTCAATCGAATCCAAATCTGCGAGAGAAGAAGAAGAAGAAGATGGGAGGGGTCTGGTGGTCGAACCCAGATATGGGTTTGTTGACGAACCCAGGTCTGCGAGAGAAGAAGAAGAAGAAGATGGTGGAGGCATCTGGTGGTGGAGGATGGTAGAGAGCATCAGAGATGAAAAATGTCAGTTTTCTAACATAATGACAAAATTACCCTTCATAAACTAACGTCCATTAACGACTACAAACGGCTGGGGGGTTAAAGTGTTATAAAATCTAAACATTGACTCCGCGTCTTTAAAGGTTTACCTCGGGAGGGTATAATGCATTTTGCTCAAAATTTAACTAAAAAACAAGAGAAAGAGTCCAAGACCAAATCAAAGAGGAAATTCAAGCTGCTTCACGTGTGAGTTGCTTGATTCGAGCTGCTCCACCGTTTGTTACTTAGAGCAATGGACCTCGTGTGTATACTGTTGATGTGGCACATTCTAACGATGTATTGTCTTATGGGCCTTGCAGTGGCCTTGGCCTTTTGGGCTTTCTGGACTCTTTATTGGTTTCCATTGGACTCAAGGCCCATGTGCTATTTATAGATGCAATGCATAGCATTGTTAGTTTATTGTTAGTTTCATTTTAATTTAATTTAATTATATATATATATATATATATATTATATTAGAGGTTATAGCGCTTTTAAAACCAAATTTTTCATAGCATTGTTAACATTGATTAGGGTTGTGCTACTGTATAAAGGTCACTAACTATAAAAGAGTGGTAGAAGTCCATTATATTTCAGTTGAATGTTTTAAAAAAATGAGAAATTTTATAAAATGAAAAATAAGAATATTAAAAATAATTAATAATGACTCATAATTACCGTGTATAGTTACTGATCTTATATATTACTCAAACACCCTATTGATTAATAAAAAATTAATATGTTATGATAGTGGTAATTATATTCTGGGATGATGGTTATAGATTTGACTACGGAATTTAACCTGATCGATGTCAGATTAAATAACAATTCATATGATAAATTAACAAAATATTAGGGGTAACCGTAGTTAGTATAGGAAAGACAAAAACAAGTGACATTTTCATAATAATCTAGAAGCTTGTGAAAATTTTCCGTAACACAAAAGCCGACTTTGGAAATCAAGAGTTCTCAAGAAACTTCATTTATTAAAAATCTGATTATTCCCAGGATACATATAGTGCAAAGTTTTCGTTTGAATGTTACAACAACTTTCGAATTATAAAATTTATAGTCTTGTTTTCCCCTTTGAATATATTGTACTAAATTCAACAACACAAATTTATTGCAATAAATTTAATAAACAAAAAGCCAAAGTAAAACGAAAGTTGACAACTAGATGAATGCTGCTGGAATTGAACAATTACTCCTTGAGCCAACCAACAAAATTCATGAAATTATCGTAGGAGCTCCCACCTTGTTTGATGTGATTGCTTAGCTTTTCCTTGATTACTCCAATGCATTTGCTCTACACTTGTCATTGGCCAACAATTCCTCCAGTTTATTTATAATCTCTTCTGGCATTACCAGCCCTCCCTCATCTCTGTTGAATCCTAGTCCAACCTTCCAAACATGACATATATAGTCCTGATTGTGAATCTGTTCAGTGATAAAAGGCCAACACAAGAGAGGGACTCCATTGACGAGTGCTTCCGTGGTGGAGTTCCAACCACAGAGTGTAAAAATTAAAGCAAGCAATGGAAGGATGTTCCAGGACTTTCCGTTGAGGTACCCAGCTTATTATGAGCCCACGAGCTCCCACTGTTTCACTAAACCCTTCTGGGTCGCAGGCCTCCCTTAGATTTCCACAAAATAGGACGCACAACCCAAAGGAATGGTCTGTTGCGGAGTTCAAGCGCCGTCGCAAATTCTTGGAACGGGGTTTGGTCAAAAGTTGTTTTACTACCAAATGCAATATATATGACTGATTGTGTTGGCTGCCAATCAAGCCATTTCAAACAACTGAAATCTTCTGCCCAGAAAGTTCCTGGTAAGTTGCCTGTCTTGTTGGTTGCCATGGGGCTATCGGTAGGATATTCAGATTCGTTTTAAATGCAGCAGGCTCCAAATCATAAGCTGAATTGGAAAGAATCTCGTGTGCCATTGTCATCGATGTATTACATCTTAGTGCATATTCTAAGAGGCCAGACTGCATGTGTTCTGAGTTGGGACGGGAATTCCAAACAAAATGTGATGTCTCCATGGCAGGCATCGTTGGTGACAATTGAATAGTTTGTTTCTTGTTGGAGTTCCTGCAAAGAAAATTTTAATCAAAACAATATGTGACTACAAATATTTTGAATAAGGTTTATTTATTTGGTTTTTCGACATATTTTTAGAGTCAAAGACTATCAAAATCAGTTCAGATAAGATTTTGATAGTACAGTTCGAATGTTTGCTCTCAGACATTCGGACATTTACTCCCAAACATTAAGACAAATCTATTCACACTTTTGTGAATATTAACATAAAGGGTGACTCTAATAGCATAGTTTAAATGTTTTCGGATGTTTGCTCCTAGGCATTGAGAGAGGTTTACCCACACCTTTATGAATATTAACATAAAGGATGAGACTTATTGACACTCAAACCTACTATTTAAAGCAACAGATAGAAGTAACTAACCACTAAATCACCTTATGTGTGAGTAGTTTATTTTAATACATATTCTTAATACTTATTTGATACAAAAGCCTGTGGACTATAGACATTTATATATAACTCGAAAAAGTAGGGATATATAGAAGGTCTCACCGTCTTCGCCAATGATCCCGTCTTCAATAAGTTTTGAAATGCAAGACATTGAAACCAAACCTGTAGCTGCAAAGGGAAACAGGATGGCTCGTCTGATTCCCATCTTTTCGGCTACTTCCATGACCCATGAAAGACCAGGGTCTGCTAGAGCACAAGTGATCTTATCTTTGTCTGATGCATTAACTTTTTCTATAATTTCCTTCAGTGGTCTCTGGTCCACAATCCACCGGGAGCGAGGCAAGAGGAATCGAGTTTACGGTACCATCCTTGGTCGATGATGCATTCACCACCAGCTTGTGAACAAACTCGTAATTAACAAATGTGACTTTGATGTCATGTTTGGTTAAGTATAGTGTAAGTTTCATTAAAGGAACAACATGACCTAGCGCTGGTACACTTACAGCAAAAATTCTCATTTTAGCCGTCGTTTCTTTTTTGCTTCGCAGGTTTATAATTTCCTGAATTTCTTGTCACTTTTATAGACATATGGAGGCAAAAAATGGATTAACTTCCAAGTGAAGTTAATTAAGTTCCTCGTTTTTGTTTGGTTTTATTAAAATTAATGAATTGTTCATCACGTTTTCCAAGTACTAATCTCGCATTGGCATGATCTAGTTATGCGAATGAATACGTTTATGATTCATGCTCTAATATTTATGTAATTTGCCTACCATATATATGCATATATAATTAATAATAAATGTGTGAAACACAATAATTATAATGTATATAACTGGAATAATCCTATTTTCCCCGATGTAATTTGACATAATGTCAAAATTCCCCAGCACTTTTAAAAATTGTTAATATCCCTCTTAGCAATTTTTGAAATTGATCAAATACCTCCTATAATTTATAAAAATATCCAAAAAAACCATTACCATCAAAGTTAACTTTGAAAATTAAAGTATGATCATTAATATGTAATGATAAAACTATAGAGATATTTTGCTTATTTCGGTTATTTCAATAATGATAGTAATAATAAAGAATAAAATAAATTATCCAAAACTACACAAAACTAATTAGCGATTATGTTAAACTACAAGAGAGGATGTGAGATTATACTTATATAATTTTAGTAATGATATGTAACTTCATGCATCATCAAACACCTATGCAAATGTCATATAAAACCTGCATCCGATGCTTTAGTTACAAAGCTACTTTGTGTTTTTTTTTTTTTTTACACAATCACAAAAGCTACTTTTTTTTTTTTTTTAACATAATCACAAATGCTACTGCTTTATTATTATTATTATTATTATTATTTATACACAATCACAGAAGCTACTTTCATTATGTTTATAGAAATTTTCAAGTTATGAATACCCCGATTTAGTTATAAACCTATACATTGAGGATTTTCTGTGAACTTTTGCATAACTGAAAGCAACATTATGCAAACCTTTATGTCATAGTAATATTTCATAGCTCAGTAGTCGCTAGTCGGTTGGTGATCTAACAAATGACGAGTACTTGGTTTGACTATCCATTATTGGTAAACTCGTTGATTGATAATCAAATTTGGTCAAACTTGTTAAAAAAAATTCAGCAATAAAAATTAAACATACAAAATAACATTAATCAACGTTCATGAATAGCAAAATAAAGTAGAATAAAAATTAAAGAGTAAAAAACTAAAATCAAACATAGAAAGACAAGAAATATTCAAGTTCAACACAATCAACCCTTACTAGCGACGACAAGTAACAAAAAAAGAAGAGGAGGTCGATGGTGAGTTGATGGCAAGGAAAATGACAATTGTCAGAAGGGCAACAACGAGGCAAACTAGTTTACAAGAAGGAAAGGGCTGTAATTCGTGGAGAGGAAGAAGAAGCTATGAGGTCCCTTCTCTCTGGGTTGCCCCACTCACAAGTTACTATCCCCGAGTCAAAGGGTTTTGCTTTCCCTCCCCCACCTGTGCTTGAACCAATGACCTAGCTCCTTAGTCAAATGGATTCTTCTTGTAAGGTGAGTACTAATTGAGTTACTCTGCTGGCTGTTTATTGAAATAAGGAAAAAAATTTTCCTCTATCACCAAGAAAATGATTTAGAAAATAAGTTTAAAATGAGTCGCGGTGATCTGACGGAATTTTTTCGGACCAAAGTTAGGGTCCGTTGGAGTTTTATCGGGGTGCTACGGGGTCTTTCACGGGTCCAAAGAAAATATTCAGGTAGGGTCCCATCAGAAGCTCTAGTTTGGTCTGACTAGAGCTTTTTTTTTTTTTTTAAATATGTCCAATTTAAAGTTAAATGCACCTTTTCATATAAAATAATTAAAAAAAAAAAATTAAAGTGAATAAGTAGACAAATGTCCACTCGGTGGACAATTGGTATGCATGCATGAAATAAAAAAACAAGGATAATTTTACAAGTGATTAAAAAGCTCTGGTCTGGCCTGAGCAGAGCTTCTTCTTGCCGAATTTAAAATTAAATGTATCTCTTTATTTAGAAAAAATAAAGTTGAAATTGAGCAAATTGATAAATGTCATCTCGGTGGACAATTGGTATGCATGTATGAAATCAAAAGCAAGAACAATTTCACAAGTGGTTGCCAATCAATCAATCAAACATATATATATATATATATATATATATATCAAAGTCAAACTCCACAGATTGAAATATCAGTAGAGTCCTATTTGAAAACCAAACCAAGGGATTGGTCTTTCAAACTGAGAGATGAGTTATGTTTTATTTCTCTATTTGCCACTCTTGGCTTGGTCTATTATTTTCTAATTTCTTCTTCTCTACTTCATTGCCACTTATCCATTAGAATCACTTGTAGTTGCAACTTCTCAATTACAATCATCTCCATTATCTATTGTCAATAAGATTTTTTTATTTCTTCTAATTCAATCACTATAAATGGTGATGAATCCAATCGAAAGCTTGCACAAAGAACACGGCTCGAAATCATTGATTTTCATATTACGTCTCCCTCTTTTACGGCGAGCTAAAAAGTTGTGAAGCTATGTAGATAAGTTGTGAAGTTGGGTGTATAAGAAAAAAAAAAAACAAATAACAAACTTACCACGACGGCAAGATGGTGGTAGTGATGGTAGACCGACGGACAATGAATGTCAAGGGGTTAGGGTTTGAAAAGAGAGGTGATCGAGTTTGTTTGAAAAGAGGGGTGGTTGGGTCTAGTTTAAAAAAAGGTTAGCTGTAACGACAGGCCCCGCCTCTACAACGATCTATCGGTCAGTTTCGCTACCCGACCTCGGCCGTATGGTTCTTCTGGCAGATACTGTGGGATCCCCTTACTCCCCTTTGTTGGGCCTCAACCCATGCCTTCTTAGCCACTCGAATCCATGCACTAAGGGTTTAAGTACAAATGGGAAGCATTATTGGTACTAATTGAGCTACTAGCTATAAAAAAAAGGTAGACAAGCTATTGGCTATCTAGTTCATTAGAGAATTTCATTATCCAATCTAGCTAGCAAACCAGATTCTAATTAAAAAGCCAAAGGGGAAGTGAATGACATGCATTGGCTTCACAAACTTGACCAGAGTCCAAAAGATTATTTAATATTTCCCTGGATTGACCAGATGGTAGATGCAGTTGTCAGTCATGAACTACTGAGCTTTATGAATGCATATTTAGGGTATAACTAGATTCCCATATATTCACCGGATGAAGAACATGCTTCCTTTATTACAAACTATGAGTTATACTGCTACAAGGTAATGTCTTTCAGATTGAATAATGGAGTGCGACCTATTAAATGCTCGTTAATATGATATTCACCAATATGTAATAATTCGTATCAAAATTTGTGTCTCTCGATCTTGTATAATATACATACATATATATATAAATAACAAAATGAAGAGTTAAACCTAGAGGACCTAATAAGAGCTCCTTATAGCTGCCTTATGAAAACACACCTTCTCTATTCTCTTCTTTTACTCTTCTTCTGTTTCTATATTCATTCTCATTCTAACTTCCATTTTTTTCTTTGAACTCTTTCTAAAAACTAAGGAATCCACCTCCTTTCTTTTTACTAAGGAATCCAACTCTTTAAATCTCTCTTTAAGATCTAAACAAACCCACTCCAAGTTTTCCTCTGCTTTGATTATTGTGTTTAGTTAACTTTGATTGATCATTCTTTTTCATTTTTTGATTATCTTGTCTTGTTGAGATGTGGGTGGAATTAGATGGGAAGGAGAATAGAAGAAATTTGGGTTGGTAGAAAAAGGGGAAAAGAAAGGATATGGGTGTCATTTTGATTTTGTTGTCCTTTGAGAAAAGGATAAAATTGTCTATTTGAAAAGTTCATTAATTGGGAAAAATGACCTCCCATGTTTTTAGGAAGCTCTTATTGGGAAAGCTAGTGAACTTGGCTTTTCATGGAAGAGCTCCTGGAAACATAAGCTATTTTTAAATGTACATCCAAACACTCATTAAAGATGCTTTTACTATCCAAAAGCCAAAAATTGGCTTATAGAAGCTATGCCAAACAGGGTATAAATAGCTTAACTACTCAAGTATAAGAAAACGCTACCCTTAGACTAAGATCAGTTATCACTATAAATATCTATGATACACATTATTTGGGTGGCAATAGTTTTTATGTTTTTTTTTTTTTCTCATATTAATTATTCATTGATTATAAACCATTTTAATGCTCGAAAAAGACTTTTGATTTTGATTTTGATTTTACCGTGTGTGAACCGTAACACACCGAAATCAAATTGTAATGTCATTAGAGGAACTTATGCTTATGAAAAATGTAGTAAAAATCAATGTGAAAATTTTAATTAAATAATTAATCTAACATTTACTTAAAACAGACATAATAGCTAATAGATAGTTCCTCCGACAATAAGGACAAAGTCTCTCCAAAATAGAACATTTAAGCTAGCTTTTGTCATGATTGAAGGTATGGATGCTTTGGCACCAACCAAGTTCACCCTCCCACATTCATTTCACGTCTTAATTTTTATTAATTTTTGGCTAAGACTGGTGAATGATTAGTCGTCATCATCATCTCTCATGTTCTCTATTTTTTTTAAGACTTTCGAACCTTCTTTATTATTCATGAATGTCTTCAACTTCACTCAACAGTACTTTTCTGATTCCTTAAGCAAGTATTCATATTCATCATTCTTGCTTTTGAAGTTGTCCCTTAAATAAAAGCCCTAAAAAAACAAAAAAACTCAACAGAAAATTAACTGTTGAACTATAATGACCTCAATGTAAAGGAAGTAAAGCACATGGAAATATCGCCCACAATAGCTGTCATTTCTTTATTTCTGGATTGTTATGCATCTCGATCTATGATAGACATTTTCCACCAACTAGCCTCAACAAATATACTAATTAATTTGATTGGGGCATTTCTCATTGGATTTGGTCAAAAACATATTTTTATTTAGTTGGGTGGCATCATTACTTGAGAAAGTGTAAAAATTTTCTTCTTAGTATGTCATTTTTTGATGATTAAGGGCAGCTAATCTTCCTCAATCCCTGATGTCTCAGTTTAAGTAATAATGTGTTCCTAGATCTAATTTACTTGATTTTTTTTTTAAAGAATTACTTTTTTTTGTACTTCCATTATTTATTAATAATTTATCATCAAAATCTGGCTTTTGCTTTAATATTATTTTGAATAACCATATGTAATTCAGCTACTCAAATATGAGGCATTGTCATGCAGAATGAATATTTTGTACCACTAAATCATGGTGGTAATTTTCATTTTTATTAATTTAAAAAAATTTGTTTGTTTACAAAAATTAAATATATATTAGACAGAATAATCAATTCCAAGTTGACTTAAAATGCATGATAGATATGGAAGATGGGATCCCTTTTTGGAGCATGAAAACATTTTTTTATTAGAAAAATTGGCCATTTAAAACAAAATAATAAAAATCATGTTTGGTGACAGATAGCCTTTTATTAGTTTAGCAAATGAGTAAAGTTCAAATGGTTATACTGTAAGTAGTATTTATAAAATAATAATAATAATAGAGTTATAAGGCAATATTTAAGGTTCAAATGGTTACGGGTATTTGAAACAAATAATTAAAGTAATAAAAGAGAGAGAATTATAAAGAAACATCAAACAAAACTTAATCCATGTATAAAGAATGTCAAACAAAAAGTAATACATGTCAAAGAACATCAAACAAAAATTAATCCAACTTTTGAACAAAAAATTAAAGCAAGACTTAAATTTACATGGAAAGAAACTTTGCAAGACTTGAAATTTACATGGAAAGAAACTTTCTTTTAAACAAAATTCAAATACATGTAAAGATAACTAGAACAATGCATATAAGAGACAGTATATGCGTACGGATTAAATATTTAATTTCCTTAGAAAGAACCTGAAACATTAACATATGTCATATCATTATAGAATAAAGAAATCTTGTTTGAATATATGAAAATTCTACAACAATAAATATCACATTGTAACTATTTTTGTGAAAGATATCTTATTATTACATTGCCCACTCAGTCCAACCAGTTTGACACGGTATCATTTTCCTTCAAAAAAATAGAGAAAAACTCCATTTTGAGCTAATATTTTCTACTTTTACATAACTACCTCATTGATAATTACAATATCTTAGCCTATATTACAGTTAACATGCATACATGGGTAGCTTTTTCCCTTATATTGGAGTAGTTAGTCTCGGGATAAATATCTAGATTGTTCAAATAATGTTTCGATATAAGTAGTGTTCGATTTTAAGAGATCTCGAACAATCTTTAACCATTTTTATGTTAGTTTTTTGTTTTTTTTGGTAAAAAAAAGTTATAATACAAAACAAATATATATATATATGAGGCACATTATTGCATATCCTAAATATCTTAAGTTAAACCAAACAGGTGAAAAGACTATCAATATCAGCTAAGATCAAACATCACTTCATGATCCATACATTTATTCTCATAATTGATAGACAATGTAGGAGGTTGATCTACAATTGCTGACGTAGAGCAGTTCTTGTCGGTCAGGTTTTTAGGAACCTAACAATCAGTATAAGTCGAACAAACAAGGTGCGAGTGATTTTGACACTGAGATGATGCCAGTTAATGATACTTCAACGCTCAAGTTAGATATGAGAGATAAATAAAAATAAGTAAAGGGGGCGTTTGACATGTAATGGCTATACGTTGTCCGACCTAACATGTAACAAAACAAATAAGGAAATTGAGATTGTAAGAATTGAATGACTATGTGAGGGTTTTGAAATGTATGGGTAGCAGTTTGACAAAGGGACGGTTATTATTCTAATTGATAGATCATTGAGGTTGATCTAAGGGTTTATAATGAAGACGTTTGTTTAAGAAGGAATGAGTGTCTGAAAGTTGTAAGAATAAATGCTTGAGAGTTGTAAGATTCTAGAGTGATTTTGGCAGAGTAACGGTATAAGAATGGAAAAGTTGAATCCCTCCCCTTCCGGTGGCAATATCTTTTTGTAGATGGGAAGAGAAGGAAGAGAGTTGTTAAAGAAATTTAAGATGGCGGGGATCAAGGGATCCGTTTACCCCTTGATTTTTGCTCTCCCGTTTACTATCTATGGGATCCCGGTCACTGAACCCATACGATACGTGGTCCATTTTGTTGCAGTCAATCGTCAATGGGGATCATGACCTAACAGGCGTTACATCATTTAATCGGTCAAATGCATCTTTAATGGGACATCCGACTGACGTTAAAGCAAATCTTGACACGTAGGCCAGAATGGCTTGCATTGGACCAACTAGTGGGCGTGTCAGCTAAGTTGTTTATTTGGGCCCAATCCCATTCTAACTTTTGGACACGTGCAATTTTATATATTATAGACGATAACTCTAAGAGTCGTATTTATATCCCGAAGTTGTATATATTTGAAAATTTTAATACTATTCTTAAATTGTTATGAAGTTTCTGTATCATTATAATAATATAAAATATTTTGTTTAAGTCGATTAAACCGACTCAGTTTATCTATATATACATGTGTAACCTCAGCAATAAAAAATATACTTTACTGTTTTCTTCTGTCTCTCTCTTTATTGTTTTCTTTATTGAATTTAATATTTTGTTTTCTCTCGCCTCCCTCCTGCTGTCTCAACTTTTATTTGTTAAATATCAGCTTAAGTCCCTAATAAATTATCTTTAAATCCCTGATGATTATTAATTTTATTATATTCATTTATTTTAATTTTATAACATAAATCAAATTGTTAGTATTATAATAAAAATAACATAAATTTTTCTCTTCGACCCCCCCCCCCCCCCCCCCCCCCCCCCCCCCCCCCCCCCCCACTCACTTCTCTCTACCACTCGCTCCCTCACGTTCTTTTCGAACAACCAGTATTCTTCTCTCACCCTCGAATTCACCTCCCAAACCTTGCCCCAACACCTCCAGTCTCTCACCATTCTCTCCCTCCGATTCCGCTTTCGCTTCCTCAGGACAACCCTCTCTTTCCCTCCTCAGATTCCACTTCTCTCCTCTCTCATTCTACCCTCAGATCCCTCCCTTTTAACTCCAAGATCCCGACTCACTCCCCCAATCTCTCCCTCGTCGTCACTTGTTCGCCCTCCTACCACCACGTTTCATTGAACGGTGTCAAGGTGAATGTATCCTCGACATAAGATGATGGGTCATTGAGGATCTTTGGGATTGACACGTTTTTCAATTCGGGTAACAAGTCTGATGGGAACCAAAGCCCCAATCTTGAATGTGTACCAATCGTGAATGATGGTGCAATGAGTTTTGATGGGGTCAGTAGAGTCTTGGATTCCAAAGGTTACTTTATTATGGCCTCGTTTCTTGGTTTACAACTAGGGGCAGATGACCAGGCTTTGCTACTGCTTTCAATGGCAGATTTTAAGTTAGACAAGAGCTTTCGCTTGTCAAGTCGTTCACCGTCACTTGACTTCGATTCTAATATTTGTTAAAAAAAAAAAATTGAAGGGGTATATCCGGTAGAGAGCAGGATGTACTTATAAAAATATATATATTTTTAAAAAAAAATTAACGAGGTGTACGAACAAAATGAGTATATACAATTTTCGAGGAACAATAATACCGCCCACTCTATCTTAATAATATCGGAAGAAAGCTGTCCATTTAAACATTAAAAGATTAGAGATGAATGGAAAGTACAACAACAACTTTATGAATACTTAAAAAAAAAAAAAAAAAAAAAAACTATGAGTGAGTGTGTGTTTCGATCATAATTTTGTTAGTGGAACTTATATTTTTGAAGTTGTTGATAAAGTGATACAATCTATTGTTTTCTCTTATGGATGACCTCATTTTTTAATTTATTTATTTTTTGGTTCGTGAAAAATTTTATAATTCTAAACATTTGAAAGAGAATTTTGATAAAATTTTAAAACCATTCAAATATATATATATATGCCACACTGGTCAATGAAATATACCTCCTAATATATCACGTTAAATTTATTATTATTATTATTTTTCCTGAAGGATTCAGTAAAAGTTCATTATATGCTGATAGATTAATTTTTATAACCCTCCTAATAAAAGTGGAAAAAATATTTAGATTTAACATTTTTATTAAAAGAAAAAACAAAAACCATAAAACTTCAAACAAAATAATATGGACTTAGTAAAATTGATTAGGTGCCGAATTTTAATATCTGAAGTTTGTTAAAGACGTATTTTTAAAATTAATTGTTATATTTTAGTAAAAAAGAAAAAAGAAAAAGAAGAAGGTTACAAATTCAACTAATCTATATTATTTATTAATGCTGATTTTAAAAATTCAATAATTTAAAAATTTATTTATTAATAAATAAAATTGTGATGCACCATTATTATTCCTTAAAGATCTCCAATGCTTTCATGGATTGTGTTTTGAAAAAAATTCATATAATTAATGTCAAAAGATTTACATCATACATAATATAGATATTATTTAATAGATAATCAAATTGAAAAATTGTTCTCCAATACTTTTATATATTTTCATTTAATGCCTTAATATGTTTTCATTAAATGTTTTCATATTTTTAATTTAATGTTTTTTTTTTTACTTTTAATTAAACTTAAAAATTAAAATTAAATGATTATTAATTTATTGATACGACTGTCTAACATATCTTTTGGAAATAGATAGTCATGCTGATAATATTTATTTTTATTTATATCATCTCAGTTTGATATTGATGAATGATAATTATATTAAAAAAGTTTATTTTAATTCAATATTTATTTATTTCATATAATACGTAAGTTTTTCATAATTAATAAGAATATTGGAGATATTCTTGCCTAACCTAAAATTTATATATTAAATTGAGACTAATACACTTACGACCGACAGACATAATAAAATTACAAATGGCACCGTCGAGGAAGGTCCCAAAACGCACAACGGTGCATCACAGGTAAGCGGAATACGCGTTGAATCAAAGTGAATAACGGGCAAACGAGTGGGCATTTCAGTAAATTCGTACCCAACTGACCAACCCACGCCTCGTGGCCCACTGGAAAAAAAAACCGAGGACACAGAAGTCATTAAAGGAAAAGGAAGGGCCATATTTTGGACAAGCGTCGGTATTTAACGAGCACCCCGCTCTCGTAGCATTTCATATAGTTATAACAGTCTTGTCCTTCTCTCGTTGAAACGCGAGAGCTTCAAATTCCAGGTTTCTCAGGTAACAAATCACTTTCTCTCTTCAGATCGGTTGTTGTTTTTTTTTCATTTTCATTTTTTTTTTTTTTGTTTTTAAAGTTGTCAATCATGATCTTGTTTGAAATTGATCTGGACGGATCGTGTCCAGATCTAATAGTGGTAGCGTAGATCTGTAGGGAATTGTGATGTATCTGTTGAAATTGTAGATGGATCCGATTAGTTGGATCTTGGTTGGGTGTTTGGGTTTAGATCTTGGGCATGAATGCATGTAGGGTTCGGCGGGGCTCCAGTTTTGAACTCGAATTCTCTAAGCTGATTCGGGGATTTCTGGATTATCGAAAACAAAAAACAAAAAATGCATGGAATTTTTAGTAGTAGCAATGCTGATCAGTTATTGATTAGATGGGGTTTTTGTTGAGAGTATGTATTGTATTTGGATTTCAGGTTATATTGGGAGAGGAAGATGGTGAAGATCTGCTGCATTGGTGCTGGGTATGTGGGGGGGCCAACCATGGCAGTGATTGCACTAAAGTGTCCTTCCATTGAAGTTGCTGTTGTTGATATATCTGTACCCCGGATCGCTGCCTGGAACAGTGACCAGCTCCCCATCTATGAGCCAGGCCTTGACGGTGTGGTCAAGGAGTGCCGGGGCAGGAACTTGTTTTTCAGCACTGATGTTGAGAAGCATGTGTCGGAGGCTGATATTGTTTTCGTTTCTGTCAATACCCCAACCAAGACACAGGGTCTTGGTGCTGGGAAAGCTGCAGATCTCACATACTGGGAAAGTGCAGCTCGTGTGATTGCTGATGTGTCCAAATCTGACAAAATTGTGGTTGAGAAATCGACTGTCCCAGTTAAAACAGCTGAGGCCATTGAAAAGATTTTGACCCACAACAGCAAGGGTATCAAATACCAAATCCTCTCAAACCCGGAGTTCCTTGCGGAGGGAACTGCAATTAAAGATCTTTTTAACCCAGATCGGGTCCTCATTGGTGGCAGGGAGACCCCGGAAGGCCAGAAGGCCATCCAAGCATTGAAGGATGTGTATGCACATTGGGTCCCTGAAGACCGCATTCTTACGACCAACCTCTGGTCCGCTGAGCTTTCGAAGCTGGCTGCCAATGCTTTCTTGGCCCAGAGGATCTCGTCTGTTAATGCCATGTCAGCTCTCTGTGAGGCCACTGGTGCTAACATTACTCAGGTGGCTTACTCTGTTGGTACGGATTCTAGGATCGGTCCCAAGTTTTTGAATGCTAGTGTTGGGTTTGGTGGCTCTTGCTTCCAGAAGGACATTCTGAATCTGGTTTACATCTGTGAGTGCAATGGTCTTCCAGAGGTGGCTGAGTACTGGAAGCAAGTCATCAAGATCAATGATTATCAGAAAAGCCGTTTTGTGAACCGTATTGTTTCTTCTATGTTTAACACGGTTTCAAGCAAAAAGATTGCGGTTCTTGGGTTTGCCTTCAAGAAGGATACTGGTGACACTAGGGAGACCCCAGCCATTGATGTGTGCAAGGGTCTATTGGGAGACAAGGCTCGCCTGAGCATTTACGACCCACAGGTCACTGAGGATCAAATCCAGAGGGACCTCACCATGAAGAAGTTCGATTGGGACCATCCTCTTCACCTCCAACCAATGAGCCCCACCACCGTGAAGCAAGTGAGCGTGGTTTGGGATGCTTATGAAGCAACAAAAGATGCCCATGGTATCTGCATTTTGACTGAGTGGGATGAGTTCAAGGACCTTGATTTCCAGAGGATATATAAAAGCATGCAAAAACCAGCATTTGTGTTTGATGGCAGGAATGTTGTGGACGCTGACAAGCTGAGGGAGATTGGTTTCATTGTGTATGCGATTGGTAAGCCACTGGACCCATGGCTGAAGGACATGCCTGCTGTGGTCTAAGAAGCCACGGGCTTGCTCAGCTCCGGGCAATGAGAGATTATATTATAGTTGAAGCAGTCAATTTGATGATAATTTACTATTTTTTGATGGATTTTTGGTTTGTCTTGCTTTCCCATAAAAACATAGTCAGTCAGGATAAATAATATTACCATGGTGGTGAAGGCAAGAGGCTCATATGTTTTGTCTTACATTGTATTCGATTATATCACTGTTTGTCTGCGACACTATTTGTTAGAAAACTTGTGTTGAATTCAAATTTCTCATTATTAGAATTCTGAAATAACATAAACCATTTGTCTCTATTTGATCTCTCTGTCAACTGTTTTATTCCTCATTTAGCAAAAGGAATTTACTTTTTCTCAGGTGATCTTCAGCTCTTTTAAGTGTTCTGTACTCTTGTGGTGCTAATAGAAACAAAAGGTGTCCAGATCATGGTACTGGGCCATAAAAGGTATACTAGTATTTCACTTATTTTTAGTTACCTAATTAACTTCAGAACCACTTTTTGGTTGAGATGGAATCAATGAATCATCAGAAACAAAACAGAAATTGACTTGGCCTTCCATTCAAGTGGGTTAGTTTGCCATGCATAACCTTTTTGAAAGTGAGACACTTGTTTGGTTTTCCAAAAAGGTAGGGGACCTAAATGTTTTTCTCTTCAAATGGAGCAATCCACTCCACATTTTTATGTAGTTCCAAGGGATATCGGGTAGTGGAATTGCTGTGCATACCCTTTTGAGATACCTAATTATCAGATGTTATTATTAACATAATTTTCATCAAAGTTTTTGTTTGTGGGGAACAAAATCCTAGCAGAGCAAAACTCACACTAGAATACACAGAACACATTGAATTTATGTAAATTTTAGGGGAAATTTCATTTGAATTCTTAAGGTTTTGAAAAATATCAAAATTTTAAAACTATTTTGAAAACGATTTTTTTCTTTTCTAACTTTTTAAAAATTCTTCAAAAAAGGTCTAAAGTTAACTGACAGTCAATGAAAACAAATAGTTTGGATGGGAAGGGCAAGATGGATTTTTCATGTGAATAGTTTAGATCGTAACACGTGGATGACTAAGGGTTTTAAATCTAAAAAAAAAAAAAAAAAAACCACCCTTTTAATAAATGAGGGTATTTTGATAAATAACTAATTTTTTAGAAAGAAATTATATAATAATAATAATAATAAGAAGAAGAAGAAGAAGAAGAAATTAAATAATAATTAAAAAGAAATCATTCACTATCAAAATCACCATTCTTCATCATCAACACAAGTCCACTCCCATCAATCATCATCAACAACACAAACAAATAAAAACTCATCTTCATTAGCGAAAAAACAAAAAAAAAGTTATTCAATTGATGCACTCAAACAAACACTACTCTCATCCACTAAATTCTCACAACAAAAAAATCACATAAACTTAAAAACAAAAAATTATTAAGTTTTTTTATTTTTATTTTTTTAAAAAATCAACTAGTTAGCTTTCAAGGATGGTGGCAATGGTCGTTGAGGTGGGTGAACCAACTCCCTAGCAATAGTAAGAGCGGCAACAATAATGAGTGAATCTAGAACATTTGATTCGAAACTAACTCTCAAGCGACAGCAACAGAGGCAACAACAGTAGGTGTGAACCAAAAACTAGATTTGGTTAGTTTTCAAGGGTGGTGGCAGTGATTGCTGAGGTGGGCTCTTCGGTGGCCATAAAAAATACAGACAAGGGTACTAGATCTTGTTCTGTCCAGATCGTCGTTGGAACAACCCACCTCATCCCTGCTTCAACCACAACCCACTACCGTTATTGCTGATGATGATGATGAAAATTAATGATAAATGGGTTGTAGTTGATAGCGAGTGGGTTGGAGAAGTGGAAGAGTTGTTCTATGTTTGTGGCTTTGTGCAAAAATGAACTCCTTAAAAAAAAAAAAAAAAAAAAATCTTGCAATAATTGTCGTTATTCGCCTTTAAAAAAAAAAAATTATGGGTTTAGCTTGAAGATCTGGAGCTTTCTTTTTCTTTTTAAATTCTTTTTGCAACATTTTTTTTTTTAAAGTTTTTATTTTAAAACCTTATTGATTGTGATATTATGAGTAATTGTGTTGATTTTTTCATTTGAGTAATTGGGAGGAGAGATTTGTTAAGATTTATATGTGTTGATTTTTTCTTTTAATTTTTTTCTTAATTATTTTTTTAAAATTTTTCTTACTTTTTCCCTATTTTTAATTGTTGTGATTTTTACCAGGGTTTGATTTTTTCTAAAAGAAAATTTATCTTGGTTGAATTTTTTTTTCTAGAATTTTTTTTTTAGATTTGGTTGAATTTAAAAAAATAATAATAATTTTTTTTTTTAAAAAAAAACAATAATCATATTATTGTACATGTGTTAACTTTTTATTGATCAAATACTATGTAATATTTTGATTTTATTAAGGGAAAAACAATTATTTTAGATGATGAGGGACAATTGAGTCTTTTTTATTTTTTTATTTGGTTTGACTATCAGTTGACCAATATTTTGGACTTTTTAAAAAAATTTTGGAAAATTTAGAGATGAAAAGAACTGTTTTCAAAAGAGTTTTAAAAACTTAATATTTTCTGAATCCCAAATAACTAAAATGAAGTTTTCCCTAAATTTTATGTTCAATTTCACAAAATTTGCGTTTAAAACATTAAAGATAACCATAATGATATCTCTCTCTCTCTCTATATATATACACATATAAATTAAGAAATGAACGTAAAGTTGTATAGTTTCTATGCAACTTTAGTGAACTTTGACATAAATTTTTGCTGCTGGCATTTCATTTTAATCAGTAGCAATGACATTTATTACCTAGTGTCTTTATACTTGTAAACTTTTGATAAATTGTATACTCTCAAAATTTATAGTTTTTCAAGGAAGAGGCTATCCTCCAAAGATAAATCGAACATCTTCATTGTGAAATTTAAAATTATTATGTCGAATTGTGGCCCCATTAGCCCATGTAGCGGTTGATAATTTGGCACTTAACTATAGTCAACTACGTGCTTCTTTCCCTTACACTTTTATGCAATGCAAGTTTGCCCTGGTTGCTGTATCATGATGTTAATGTCTAAAACTACCGTTACTAATATAACAAATGTTTATTGAAAGTTTCTTTTTTTGAAAAAATAAAATAATATTTAACACTAAATCAAGTGCCTGCGAGAAACTAATAATTCTATATGGTAAGTTGTATCTGAACTCGCATCTGCTGAGAATGCTAGCATATAGTGGGATTTTTTTCTTTTTTAGTGGGATTTGTGTGCTGAAAATACTAACAAATAAACAAAGTGAGAACTATTTGCATCCACTATGATAGTGTTGAGAGGCTCCGTTGAAAGGTACAGATCAAAAAGAAGTCAACGACAGATTAATTTAGAAAATTGTCTAATTTAAGAATGAGTTTAATTAGGATTTATTTTTGATTATTTCCTATTTTATTTCTTTTATTAAATTAGAATTATTTTCATTTAGGATTTAATATTCTTTCCTTTTTGGTTTTGATATTATTCCATTTTAGGATTTAATATTATTTCCTTTTGGTAATTGATATTATTTCCTTTTAATCTAGATTTTATTTTATTTAACCTTTTTTTTTGATTATTTGATACCATTTCGTTTGTAGTTTGATACTATTTCCATTTAGTTATTACTACGTTTTAGGAAAGTTTTGTTTTTCAAGAAATTGTAAAGTTATAAATAGGCACAAAATTTAGAGTTTAGGTGTATTTTTGTTTTGGAGGAATTAATAACATCCTACAGCTTTATTAGGTAATTATCTTGTTTTAAATTTTTTTAGGTAAATTTACTTAGGATCGCTTAAACTAGAATTTAAATCATTCTGTGATTTTATTCTAGATTATTTTAGTTATTTCTAGTATTTTTGCTTAGATTTGCTTAGGTTAAGGTTAGATTAATTCATTGGCTTAATTCTAAAAGATTAATTTGTTTATTCCAGTAATATGATTGACTCATTATCTACTCTATTTCTGTTGTGATTTTGGGTTGAGATAGATTTGTTGTTGGATCAGGTTTTTAACAGAGAGGACCGAAGATAGAGTTATGGCCCTTATGGGAGAATGGATGTATTTTTTTAATAATTTGTTTAAAAATACTAAAGGGTATTTTGATTCTTATAATGGCATTTGTTAACAAAACCAATAATACTATTAGGCAGAGATAAAAACAATAGGTACCTTCAATTTTGGGCCATTTACTCAATACGAACTAATAAAAATTTGTATCATAAAGTTAACATTGACAAAAAATTCTTACTCCTTCTATAAACATAAATATTGTAACAAAATCTTATTTAGATTTTGATAACTAAATGGTTTTCTACCTTTTAAATTAGTGAAGTATATTTCACTTGTTATGATTATAAACACATGAAATTATAATTTCTCAAATCTCATATAACACTCATCCGATATTCATATATTAGTTAGACGTGATGCCTAATAATTTTCAATGAAAAATTCTCAGTCCAAAACAAAATTACAAAAACATTATTTCAAAAAGGAAAACATTTTTCTAAAAAAAATAAAACAAATTTGAAAGGAATCAAAAATAAAAATAAGAATTTGGTTTTGTAAAAATTAAAGTTTATCATTTTTGTTAGTCAATTGTAGCTTGTGAATTATTTTAGTTGCACAACCCTTTTTTTTTTTTTTTTTCTTTTTTCAAAAATGAATTTTTACTTTTATTTTAGTAAAATAAAAAAAAAAATTCCACTGTGGAAGCATTTCTCTGGCTGATTATCCACGTGGAACAATAAGATGCTTCCACATGGAAAAAGGACAGTGGTAACATGATTTCCTTGCATGAAATTTTAACCAGACAGAATCATTATCCAGATCCCAAGAATCAAAAGTGTGGCAATTCATGTAATTCCAGAGAGGATACTGACCTCTACTTGTACTTTCACTGTTTCCATTGTTGAGGCTCACCAAACACGCCGACTATAAAAGCGTGCTGAAACTTTACTCAATTTGGCACCTTTTTTCTCGACACGCAAACTCTCCGGTTTCGCTCCAAAATTACTCTGATTTCATCTGTTGTTTCCTCAATTCGATCCGGTTTTCTTTCGATTCTTTCCTTCCTCTATCGATCGATCCCACTTTTTGTCCTCGCCGTCCCTTTCTTTCTATTCTAGGGTTAGGGTTTCCTAATCCTCGTTAATTCGTCGATTCGCAAATGGTTTCTTTTGATCTGTGAATATAAGCGTGTATTCTCGCTTCTAGTTGTCGAAATTTATCTGGGCCGTCGTTAATTTTTTGGGTTTTTGTAAAATCTTGAAACTTTGTTGCGATTTCAAAAAAATTGAGTTCTTGGTCTATTTCTTATATAAATTTTTGGGGAATAATTGTATATTAGTTCTTCCTTCATTCTATTGCCGTAAATTTGTATTCAATCGTTCAATAATTAGGGATCTAGTTTTCTAAATTAGGGTTGGGTTCAATTTAGTTTTTTATTGTTGACAAGAAGCTTCATTTTTGGTAAGCACTTGCTCCTGCCATTATGTTATATGATTATGGTTTTAATTAAAATGATGATATCTTGATATGTTACTGTTTGTAGTGTTTAGGTCTATTGAATGCTTCAAATCTGTATACGAGGATGTTTTGATGCATTGTTTTCATTTCTGCAGCTATAGGAGAGCTTACATTTTAATGTTGTTAGTTAATGTGTCTACGCGAAATAGAAAAAAATTTCTGTAAGGTTAAATTTGACTGAATTTTAAGAGCTCAAATGAAAGTACTGTTTTATTCATTATAGGGAAGCAGTCTATTGTACAAAAAAAGAGTGAAAGTTTTGTTTAATGTTTGCTAATTGTATATTGTATGCTTGATTGCTTGATAATGGAACATCAGTTAACCTTTTTTTTTTATTAATTGTGTCACTGCTCATTTTGAAATATATAGTTTGTCAATATACGATAGGTGTTGGGGGACTTCATTTAGATAGTTTGAAAGTTGAAAATATATCATGTGTGTCAATGACACAGGACCTTGTCTTGCCTATCCTGCCGTAGGGTGGCTTTGGAAAGTTGTTGTTAGGCTAATTCTACTTTTGGAGGTAAAAATGATATGCTTATTTTGATTGTGGCTGATCTTTCATTTTTGAACTTAATAAGGAAGATGACTCACTGGATGTAATGGTGATGCAAGATAGTTGGTTATTATTTTAAGTTGGTGGTAGTTTATATAATACCTGTTTATCAAGTAATTTAAGTTTCTCTGTGAAATTTTAATTGGGAGGTTTTAAAAGGTAGCAGGGTTCTACTTTCAACAATGCTTGCAGTGAACTATATATGTTGTTCTTGTAGTCATTTTAGCTGCTTAAGAATGTTTGCATCAGGTGTAAGCTATCCTGCCTCTGTTGGATATTAGCTGATGCATTGGTTTAATGATAAAGCTTTTGTTTAAAATTATATTTAACACTTGTTGTTCCTTATAGTTGGTAACTACGATGCTATTCGTATTTCTTCATGTTTTAATTTAACTTTTATTGCTCAACTGCTTGGAAATATAATTGTAGGATCTGCTATGTTATCTTACACAAGATGTAGCATAGATAAGTAAAGCCTTTGTTTTTTTTTTGTCACTTCAAATTCCTTCGGACAATTCTGACTTTCAGGGGTAAAAATGATCAATAAAAGACCCTTTCCTGATGAGGATTCGTTCGAGTTTCCTTGTAAGCACCCTAAACAATGGGAATACCCCAGTCACCTTGCACCAATCGTTGATATTATGCCTTCAAATGATGTTTGTCAGAATCCTCAAAGTTCAGGTATTGAATTGCTATACTGGCATTTGTAGTTTTGGTATTTTCTTGGCTTGGGGATTAGGTATCTTGAATTATGCCTACAGCTTATGGCGATTATGCTGCTGTTTTTTTTTTTGGCCAATAACATGCTACATTATGGTCTCTTGATATTGTTGTGATTATTTAAATTTCGGGCAACTGTATACGTTTATGAATGTGTAGTGTATGTATTGCAGTGGGACATATGCACATATGCTATGAACTTAATTTAATGTGAAGATATTTAATTTATAATTAGATTTAACTGAATGAATTCCAATATGAAGGTGAGCATTGCTTCAGCAAATGTCATGACCAGGAGAGGTTTGCATTTAAGTCAGATGCTGAGGTTTTGAATGGGACTGACAAGGAATTCGAAATAGGCACTTCTGGCTGCATTTCTCAGTTTTGGTGGGCCAGTGGAAATGTTGTTGAAGCAGATGCTAACTCAGATGCATCACTTCATCTGTCATTATTTCCTGAATATTTTGCACATGGACACCTGCTAAGGACTTCACTTAACACTGATGAGATCTATTCATCTCTCCTTGATTGTTCTCCAATGAGGTCAGTTTCAGTTGGACCTGAGTATCAAGCTGATGTTCCTGAATGGGGTCTACAGGGTTCAAAGGATACTTGTTACATTCCAAATAATCAAGTTGAACTTTTACAGTTATCAGATTCTGGCCACTTAGTTGATGATAGTGATGAGGATAAGTGGATGGGTACTTGTGTCATTCCAATGCCAGATTCTGAAGATTGTGGAAGTTATTGCTCTGGAAATTGGACTGGATATGCTTGCGAATGTCTTGATCAGTGTTCTGTTAGATGTGTCAGACAGCATGTCATGGAAGCAAGAGAGAAACTTAGAGAGAACTTTGGCCCAAATATATTTGAGGAGTTAGGCTTCTGTGACATGGGAGAGGGGGTCTCTGAGAAATGGACTGGAGAGGAAGAACAAGAATTCCATGACATTGTATTTAATAACCCTTTGTCTATGGCGAAGAATTTCTGGGACAAGCTCTCAGTGGCTTTCCCCTCCCGAACAAAAAAGGACATTGTCAGCTATTATTTCAATGTCTTTATGCTTCGGAAACGTGCTGAGCAGAATAGGTTTGACCCGGTAAACATTGACAGTGACAATGACGAGTGGCAAAGAAGTGAAGTTGGAATGGAGGAGGAAGATGAGGACTCTGCTGTGGAATCTGTGAATAATCAATTTGCTCCTGGCTATTATCATGAGGAGGATGCAGAGGATTGCCATGATGAAGTTGAGGGTGAGATTGAGGTTGATGTTTGTCAAGATGGTGCTGATGCTCCTTGTACGTTTGCAACTGATGAAGAGGATAGGGGAGATGTTGATGATCTATTAGGACCACATGTTAGCAACTGCTTTGCTGATTCTGCTGGTGAAATAGGGTTGCAGCTTTTGCGCAAGATTCAGAACAGTAACCGGGAGGATTATTATATTCAAGATGGTTCATGCACATCATATGAGTACCTGCAAGACAAGATTGATTCCCGTGGTACACTTCTTACTGGGTGTGATGCAAAGCAGTCGAGTGAAGGATCAGATTGAGAGAGAAACGTTAATCGAATATAGAAGAGTTGCAAACGTAAGCTTTAGTTATCAATACAAGGGGGGTGGAGGAATTGATTTAGTACTCCATAACAGTTGGAAAAAAAGAGGTCACTCGAGCGGATTGTTAAGAGAGTTATGTCAACTGTATGGATGTTAATTACAGTTTAGTTTTTGTTCATCTTTGATCTACCAAATTCAAAATTGCCTTGGTAGGCCATCAAACTTTTGTGACCTCAAATGGTTTAGTGGGATTGCAAAAGAGTCTTATAATTTCAACAGCTAACCTGATCAAAGAAGAGAGTTCGTTCTGGTTTTGCTTGTAAATTTTTGGAATTGTCCTGGGAAGGCATTGCATTACTGGGAATTAGTTCTTTCAAAAGGTTAGTTCAATCCATGAGTGTGTCAAAGGAATGCTCGTGGAACGTTGTGTTCAGCCAGCATTGTCATCGTCAAGATATAAGTCCTGATTTTTGATGTGTCGGGACAGATCTTTGGGGAACGGTAAATTTTGAGAATTCCATCGTAAGGATTTTGATGGAAGTGAGTTTGAGTCAGAAAATTTTTTCAGTTCTTTATTATGTTATTCCACAATTATTGTTCTTGGTCCTTCATTTTGTTTCTCTGTTAGCGGTGTATTATTTTTAGCAAGGTCAGCCTTGTTACCAATGTTGTTGTAAGCGGATAGACAGTGACAATAAAGTTTTAATTGTATGCATTTTAGCTCAATGAGTCGCTGCAATTTTTCTCTTCCTCACCGGTATTAGTATTACTGATTCTTTTGTTTTTAACGCCTTGCCGTTTTTGTCATGGTCTTGGAACTTATTTGACATAAATGCCTCCAATTTAGAGTATATCAAGAATGTCTGGGGATATGACTTCTTAATTTACAAAATTCACTGTAAATTACGATGATACATAATTGCAGAGTTGTGTATGGTAAATTTTGTATATATTTACGTACCATAGAATTTGTATTAGAATGTAAAACTTGTATTAGAATGAGTATTATATATTTATCGTTTGACTTCATAAATTTAACACACAACTTTGTATTATGATGAGTAATATGTATTTATCATTTGTGTTGATAAATTTAACATAAATTGATTGGTTAACTTCACAAGTTGATTCCCATTGGATTGATAAATTTACTTAGATGAGATGCAAAGTCTCATGGATGTAAAAGATTGGTAAGAAAAGAACATTTGGTCATTTCTTTGTATTTTCTTTTATCAAACTCTAATAGACAAGGATCTTCCTTCATAAGAACTTTGGTATAGACACTAAAAGAATGCGAACCTGGAAACAAACAGTTAAGATGCTAATGGTTTGATCTTTTTATAAACCAGTCCATGAGAAGACAAGAAAAAAGGTATAGAGATCTCTTCCTATTTTAAGCATTGACTAAGCGTTGGATATGAGTAGTTGCTTCCTAAAACATAAATCATCATTGTATGTGCAAAGTAACAAAATAAGATGCCCACTTGGAAAAGGCACCATATTTCAAGCAAGTTTGTCTTATGTTGAGACTTGTAATTTCCTACTTTCTAATCTCTTTATACTATATATATAGAGCACTAAGTGAAGCAATGTACTTTTTATTACGATGCAATTTGGACCTTCAATTGCAAGATTTTCTATCCTTAAATTCTTCACAAGCTGATATAATGCATCATCAAATTAAAATATGGGTTTAGATATTAAATACAGAAACACTTCAGCAGTTTTGGAATTTGTTAAAATCTTTCTTACATTTATGAGTATATTACTTAGATTTGTCAGAAACCTCTTTTAAGATTTAATTTGCTAGAAACCTCACTCATAGGAGAGTTGTTGATATTTTCTTATTCATGAATATTGTGCATGTGGGTCAAAGATAGGGGTGTGCAAATAATTTGTTAAACCGAATATGGAACAAACCTATCTAATTTTACTAGGTTGGTTTGGTTTGAAAAGTGAGTTTGGGTTAGATTGGGTTGATAAATGTGCCAGATCACTTTATGATTTGGTTTGGGTTGTAAAAATTTAAAGTCATGAAACCAAAACCAAACCAATTGCAAAGAAAAAAATAAGTTTGTATAATTGATACACTCTCATTAATTATTTTTATTTTAATTTTTCAATTGTTTATTACTAATTAATGATGCTTATTCTATCGCATTCATATGCATAATTTAAATTTATTTATATGAATTTGTTAAGTTGTTCAAAGGGCTGTTTCTTAGTTAAGATTCGACTTCAATATATATATGTGGGTTATATATTTAATATTGTTGTTTATTATCTATACAACAAATTAAGTATTTTGAAAATAAGAATTAAGTTTAGGAATTGTTTATCAAGTTTTGATTTTTTGAATATGTGTTCTTTTCCACCTCAAATAAAAAGATTATGAGAGTTATAAGTTGTAATAAAAAAAATTACAAAAATTATAAATTAAAATGAAATGCATATGATTTAATACTTATATTTGAATATTTTAGTTAATTTGACTAAGTTTAATTGGTTACATTTGTAGGTATGAACTAATATATTTATTGTTTATACGAGTCATATACAAATTTTATTGTCGTAAAATAAATATACCAAAAGAAAACTATTTCTGAACTTGGAGTAAAAACTACTCAACCACACTATTTTTGAACTCAGAGTAAAACCTACTCAACCACTCCAAGCCAACTTGAGCTTTGTTAAATTGATTTGGTTATCATGAGGGTTTGGTTTGAGTTGAGATATAACTAATCCGATAAATATCAGTTTAGTTTAATATTAAAGTCCAACTAAAACTAAACTGAATTTGCCCACCCCTAGTCACTGATTTCATGAATAAAGGACTTGACCAAAAGAGTAAGTATATATGTAAAGTGGACATTTTAAAATAATGTCCATGTTAATAATATAAAAGGGCAAAACCTAGAAGAAGACAAAGAGTAACCAACTTTGTGCTGGTAAGTTGTCATCCTGTCAAAGTTTTGCCATCATACTTTGAGAAAAGGTGGCTCTATTTTCACCCAAAATATATCTCTCTACACCCAAGTACTTTATCAACCCATCCATTAAATTTTAAAAGTTAAAATTTGTCTTTGTGCACCCTTTAAGATGTCAGTTATATCCCCATCTAACTTTTTACTCTCAACAATGGAAACCAACTGTTATATCAATTAGAAGAAAAAAAAAAAGAATCCAAATGTTAAGTGAATTATGCCCTCATATTATATGCTAATTGATGACAAAGCAGATTATTGAAGATCGCATTTCAAGACTGAGAGTTATGATTCTTTCATGGTCTTTCTGAGTTTTCTTAGGCATTTCGCCCGAATGTGCTAATTTTTCCTTTTCTTTTTTAACTTGGACTCCTAGTGTTGATTGGCTTATTGAGTTAAACAAAGATTCAAATGGGTTGTTGGCAAGAGAGTTCTCAGAGATTAGAATTCAATAAAGGAGTAAAAGTTCTACAAAAGTTCAGAAGATTAAGAACCAATGATGAGTTTTCAATTAAATTTATATAAGGATATTTTGGTAATATTAAATAAATTTTTCTTCTAATTTATGGGTGTACAATGAAATATTTTGGATAGCAATGGAGCCGGCCTTTGAGAAATTGCGTGTGTAATTTCTTACAATATATTCAATTAGTTGAGTAACTATCTATCACTTCTTCCATCACTCTCAATCAGCTTCAACTCGATGTGCAAAATCTCCACGATTTGATATTAGTCTATCATTTTTGAAAACAATTTAATGCATGCTTCATTCTTTTTTCTTGAACTATTAAATTTTAGGGATCGAGGGAGCGAAACATATGATTGAAAATTATGAATCTCATTGATGTAGGTATAAAGGGTGTACCGCAAACAACCTCAGGTAATTAGCATTTGCTTCATGCTCACATAAAAAGAAATTCAAACTCATTTGGTGTAGGTAACGAGGGTTTACCACACATGATTGAAAATTATGAATCTCATTTGGTGTAGGTATAAAGAGCCATCGAGGAAGCTCAAAGACTGCATCACACTCAGTAGATTTATGACATGGTAGGTTGGATTTTGCCACAAGTTATCCTGTGGGAAACCCACTACTTGTTAACAGTGAAATCTTGCTAATGAAAATTGAAGGGTAATTGTTGAGGTAAAGACAAGAAAGTTGGTAAAAGGAGGTTACAACCATGGAAGACCAAAAATGTCTATGGGAATGAGCCATCCAGAAATAATCCTAAAAAGTTAGGGTTTCCAGGGACATCTAAGGAGCTGGATGTCTATTGATAATCTAGGGACATCCAATGACAAGAACTCCAAGGATAGTGACAAAGACCAGTGTTTAATAAATTGTTAGGCATTAGGCGGTCGGCGGCCTGACGTCTAGCGATTTGGCAAACTAGTTGGCGACTAGTTGTCGATTACTTAGATGAACGGTGGTTAACTACTGATCCGTTGACTGGCAATCAAACATGGTAAAGCAAGGAAAAAATTACCAAAAAAATTAAAATTACAAACACTCCCAATTCCATAAAATAGTAAAATATCATCCATCTCTAAACTCTAATTCCATTTATTTCTACTTTTCCACAAAATAAATAAAATGTAAAATTACTTTTAAAAAATGTAAAATTACATGTAGGTAGATGTAGATGCAAGGCAGAGGTAGATCGGCCAATTTGAAGCAAAGGAAGATGCAATCAATTTGAAGTAGAGGAAGAGGTAGATGCAAAGTATGAAATGTAGAGGTGCCACCGTCAATGTTTTAAAAGGCAAAAGGCAAGGCGAGGCGATGGAGCCTCAGTGAGGCAAGGCGGTCGCCTTGAGGCAAACAAGGCGACAGCCTCAATCCAATTGAGGAAAAAAAATAATTAAAAAGTTAAAACTCTAACTTGAAGTGTTTAATGGAAGAGGAAATGTGTTGAGACTTGAGTGATGGAGATGATTTTATTTTTTATCATTATATATATAAACTATAAAACCTTATCCCACTAACTTAATTTTTTTTCTTCAAATAAATTATTTTATTATTATTATATATATGATTTCTTATTATTATATACATAAACTATAAAACCCATCCTACATACTTAATTTTTATTTTTTATAATTATGTATATAAACTATAAATTTCCACCCTATTAATATACTTTTTATGTATTTCAAAAAAAATATTTTTTATTTTTTTAATCAATATATATATATATATATAAACATCTGCCGGCAGCCCACTGACTTTTCTTTCTTAAAACTCCCACCCCACTTAACGTTTTCCTTTTTTTTTTTTTTTTTTTTAATTTTTTATCATTTTATCTATATATAAGCTATAAAAATCTCACCCCACTATCATAGTTATTATTATTTTTTTATCTTTTCTTGTTATGTTTTTTAAAACTTCCACCCCACTAACTTACTTTTTAATTTTTTATCATTTATATATACAAATTATAGTTTTTTATTTGTTATCATTATATACAACTGAGTCTCGACTTTCCTTCACTCTTCACTCTTCACTCCCAAGCGCCATCGCCGACTGAACTCACATGCACTCTGCTCTCGAGCTCTCACCTTGTTACTCACCACCACCGACTATCACTCCCCCCACAATTCATCTTTCTAGTTTCTTACTCTGTCACTCCACTTTTCTGTTTTCTTCTACATTTAACTTTACTCTCTCTCTCTTAAAACTAGTGCTTGACTACTTCTAAAACTGATGTTTGTTGTGATATTCTAAAACTGGTGTGTCTGTGTTTTGTTTTTTTGGTGTGTTTATGTGTTTTTTGTGTGTGTTTTTTTGGTGTGGTAAATTGTTCTAAGCTTTCAATTCTAAAACTGTGTGTTTGTGTGTTTTTTTGGTGTGTTTGTATGTTTTTTCGGGTGTGGGACTCTGTTTTAAGCTTCAATTTTTTATTTTTTATTTTTTTGCATGCAATGGATAGTTTGGACCGCCTCTGGGCGCCTCGCCTGGAGGCGGCCAGAGGCGGTCGCCTCACCCTCCAGAAGCGAGTTTTTTCAGCTTCTCCGCCTTATATCTGCGCCTTGAGGCGCTTTAGCCACCAAGGCGCCGTCTCGCCTCGCCTTTTAAAACTATGGCCACCGTCAAGCGAACACTGTCATCGTAACCATCATCTTTGTTGTTAAGAGTGAGGTAGCACTGTTGTCGATCTGTTGATTATCGCCATTGTCGAGCTTGATAAGAGAATGGCATATGATGGTTAGAAAGAGAGAAAGAGAGCAATGATGAGCGAGAGAGATGAGCTTGAAGCCTTGAACGACGATCGATGAGAGAGGGAGGAGCTTCTATTAGATATAGATCAAGTTAAAACGGTGTTGTTTTGGTCCCAAAACAATGTAGTTTCAACTAAAAGAATTTTAAAAAAAGTTTTAACCAAACGACATCGTTTTGAAGAGTTCAAAATGATGCCATTTTGGACTCTAATTTTTGAAAAATTAAAAAAAGAAAAAGAAACTTTTAAAGCTTCATCTTCAACCTTCAAACTCGCACCAGTAAACCTTAATTTCAACCATCATTTTCAAGCTCTGGTTAACACACCGATTTACTTAAAATTGACGAGATGACTGATAGAGTATTGATTTTTTGATAACTAATAATCGAAAAATCATGCATTATTAATACATTAACAGAGACAACCCCCTTCTACTTTCATGTTTGGCAAAGGTTCAAAGAGTTGTAAGGAGAGCTAGTATCCTTACAAAATACTCTTCATGAGAGAGACTTGTACCAATAGGAAAGACAAAGAGAATAAGTGAGGGATAATGCTACTCACTAGTAAATAAAGAGAAGAAAGGAGAAAAACAAGGAAGAATAGAAGAGGGAGGGGAGTGTTTGAGGGACACACACACACACACATATATATATATATATAACACCATAAAAAGAGGAAACAAAGGGGAGGGGGGAGTGCATATCACTAATAACACCCCTTGTAGGGATTGTTATCAGATAGGGAACAACCCTACATAATGAGAATGTTGACAGCACCCTAACAAACCAATCCGAGGAAGACATATCACCCTCCAAGCAGAAAAAACAAGTGATATGAGGCCATGAGGCATTATAAAGGCCGACCGATGAGAACACTAATAGCTCACTGATAAGCCGATTCAAGGAAGGCACATCAACTAGCAAGCAGACAAAAAAGATGAGATCAGGCTACGAGACACTATCAAGAGTTAGGATTTAACATAATGTGCAAGGAAACCACTACCACCTAAGAAAATGAACTGCCAAGGAGGGTACCACCAAATAAGGAGTAAATAGTTCGTGGAAGTAGTTAGCGAAAAAATGTTAAAAATGCTCAATTAAATTTTTCAGTGCTACTTTTAAAATTAGCACTTTTTTTGGTGCTAGAAAAAAAAATCCCTAATAATTGACCAATTGGGAATATGATAATCTAAAGAAACCATTATCAATTTGTAAACTTCAAAAAGAAAAAAAAAAAATGAATTAAGGACAGTCTCTTATACTAAATAACTAGAATTAAAATGATTTGGTTGGTATTTTTGCATTGTCAACAAGGTAAGAGTGACATAGCTTTGATTGATTCTTACTAATGTAATCTTCTTAATAACTGAAATCATATCATAAGATATAAAATTATACGTAATTAGATATTCTTACCATAGATTGGATCGTGGTTAGGTGGTTAGACTATCAACCACCCTTCGACTCTCTAGAGATGGAGGGTTCCATACATAAAAAAGCCCCATAATATTGTGGGAATTTTCTCCCACACTCTTTGTGTATTACCCCCTTATAATCCTAAGAGTTGATTTCTGGACAGTGTCTCAATGTCTCATCGTTGCTAATCCCGGTTATATCCTATACCGGTCTCTGTTATCGAGGAAAAATAAAAGGAAGCAGAAGAGAAGGAAGATAATGTTACAACATAGATATAATTATTGGATTTAACCGTTATACCGTGACACATTGAAGCATTTTCTTGAACCAAAACACATGGAAACATCTTGGGGCAGGACAAACCTCCAAGATTGATTATCTGCCAAGTTTCAGAGATTTTATACACAAGCACTCCGCAGCTTGGACAGAACTTAAATTTCTCCATTGATATCTGGGGAAAAGACAAAATATTTATTGGGAGAAAATACTAAACCGAGTCAGAACCTAAATTTCTGCAAAAAATAAAAGGTAGCATCCTAAAAGATCCAACTTTCTCTTTTCTGGTATACCTTGATACCTTTGCAGGAACTTCACCAACTTAATTTGAAAGGAAATAAACACAATCTGTCTTGATCCGACAAAGAAAGCATCATTTCTCACATCTTCCTACAAAATTTCCTTTTCTGCTTTTATTCCTATCATAATTATGCAAATCAAAGTAATGGCACAAAGCAGAATCTATCAAGCAATTCTAACAAATTGATTACTGATGGAAAAAAAAGAAAATTCCCGTGTCACAGACAGCAATGGTTATAATGGCACTTCAAGGAAAATATCAGATGGATAAGCCAGATAAAAGATATTTTATACCTCAAACATTCACAGCTATTATTAAAACTTAGAACAATTGATCATTCATGGTACACAAGACAAGTTAAAGATTGCACTTTCAAGAAAGGCAGGCAGTGAGCTAGTCTCCAATTGTGCAATACTACGTACAAAAAGAGAGAGAAAAAAAAACAGATGTTCAATATTAATTGCCATCAATGAATATAATATTATAAAATATGTACAACCTTAACATGCAGGTGATACTACTTGGACGAGTTTTCACACTGAAGGGCGGGGGAGTTCAAATGACTCTCCCAAGACAGCCCTTTGAATGGTTGAGTGAAGTAAAGAGGACACAGACATATATATACCACTTTTAATTAAGTTCAAAGCTTCCTCGTTTCGCTTGGGTTAACAGCTCCACCCTTCACTTCCAATCTAGCATGTCCAATAGCCATAAAACTTCTTCTTTGGAGTTTGCAGCATCACAGAAATCCATTTCGATCCCAAAAACATTAATGATGCCTTCATTTCCATCATCAATGAAACACAAAGAAATCCACGCCCGGATTCCTGAAGTAAAAGGGTAATCAGGGGAGAAGTCGAGATACTCAAATGCATGGGCCCTGTAGGCAGTCCGATCTATATAATCAAACTTAGATTCATTGATTATGCAAGCAACCTTATTGGAATCCTTGCGACCGACGAGCACCGAAACAGTCACTGTCTGGCACAAAGGAATAGTTAACCTCGGCTCAACAGGTATAGTCATCTTGTACTCAGGGCCCCCAAGATGATGTCTAAGCATTTCAGAAATTCCAGGTGGTATACTTTTGAATCCATTCTGGAAGACAGGGCCTGGGACAACTTCTGAGAAAATTAATGTACCTTCAGTCCAAATGTCGATGAAAAATTCCAAATCCTCAAAGGAAAGCCTTGGTGGTAGAAGAGTTCGACGATGCTGACGTTTATAAAAGGTCTGGTACAGTTTGTAGTACGTTACAGTGGGAGGATTTGGGCGCTTGCAAATAGAAGGCCATCTTCTGGCACATAGGCATTTCCAGAAGTAATCATCTCGAGCTATGCCCCTCCATTGCTTACACACTAACATACAAGAAGAAAGGTCTACTCCATCCAGTAAAGGAAAAACGGCCTTCAAAACTTCTTCATTTGACATTTTTGGCAGATGAATAGCAATCTGGAAGAAAGATAATATTTCCCACTACCATTTACAGCATTGAAGAAGAGCCTGAAGATCGTTGGTCCAGAAGAAGTGTCCCGTAAAAGTGAAACATTTAATTCAACAGCAAAACCTATAAGCAAGAGAATTCAAAACTCAGGACATCAAACACAAAGATCATTTGAGAAGTTTAAGCATATACAACAACAGAACATAAACACATATGTCAATAAACTATACAAAGACACATACTAACCTCCTACAAAATCTAAATGCTCACTCAAATAAGCTATATGTACAAAGAAACTCCCCTGATCAGTGCCCTGTATTATGATCCACTCTTCTAATCAACACAAACCAACAATACATTAACAATTAATAAAGCCTACCCTTGCAAATAAAACAATATGATTACAATTCCATCAACCTAAGTAAATATAGCAAAGAAAGCCACCAGCAATCGCATTAAAGCAATGACTACATGACTGAAGCGGGCATTCACAATGAAATTGATCTCCTTTCAAAGCCTTCACAATTCAAGAACACTAACAGTAATCAAGTCCCTATAAAACTTTAAAGGTTCACAGATACAATAAGATTCCCCAATAAAACACACACACTGAAAACAAAGAAGCAAATCATGTGAACCAAAAGCAGCCATAATTAAAACTATCAAAACCCAACATCTATCGCCTACTCATTAAACGATAATCAAAGTCGGGAGTTTTATCAATAAAAACAATGAAATTCCAGATACCCAGTTGAAATCATGATCAGAGAAACAAAACCCAGGGTCACATTTAATCAAATCAAGATCAACGGGTATTATGGAGAAAGCGAGGAAAAAGCCAAACCTAGATGGAACGATCGAGATTAAGAGGGAAAGAGAAATTAGAAACAACTGAAATGAGGATCGAGCGAGAAAATTACGCACCTAAACGATGGATGTGATTGAATGGGTAAAACCCTAGATTTCAGTTGACGAGCAAACCAGACTAGAGAGACAGCGACAGAGATAGCGAGAATGCGTGTGTGTGTGTAGACAACACGACTGCTTTTTTTAACTTGAGAGATTTAATGTCTTTTTGTTCCTACCCATGTGAGATGCTACTAGTTATCTCGTTCCGAATGTTCAAAATGATTGAGCCCGATGAAAAATGATAGGGATTGGCTACCTATAAATTCCATATTTTCTTTTGGGAATTAGCTCCTATATAAAATTAGAATAATTAACAGATAAATCTTTTTATTTTTTAAAGTTACATCGTATATGTACATATGTACGAATATATATAGCATATATAGGGGGCTCTCTGGATCATGTCTTTGAAATGTATTCCGAAATGATAGCTTCCGAAGGGAGAAAAATTGCCACATCACATGCTCCCACTAGTAGTAGGGGAGGTGGGCTCCCAAAAAGGGAGAAGAAAAATTGTCACATAATATAGACTTGGTGAATTGAACTGAATCGAACTTGGTCCAGTGAAGGACAGAACGAGTGTCTTACCACTACAGCGACACCCATGTGCTTAATTCAATTAAAAGTAACTACTTATCAAGTTTCAAAATAAGTAGTTATCTTATGAGAGGGAATAACTTTTTTGTTTTTGGATCTTTTATACATAGTTTTTTTTTTTCAAACGTTAGAATGTTAAATTAAATCTAGTAACTTATAATCACTTATGTAACCTTAAAATTTTTATGTAATCTTATGGATGTTGCTTGAAGTGAATTGATTCTAACCAATTTTGGGTATTTGGGTAATTTTCTTTTTATAAAGGGTAAATTTTATTCAGTTTTTTTTTTTTTTAAAGAATCAATTATATATATTTTAATTTGTGTTCGGTTAGGGTCTCAAAATACAAGATCCGAACCGAACATAAATATACAAAACGCACAAAAGGCTAAACCTATTTTCACACTAGAATTTACGTATCAATTAATCTCACTCTCTCTTTGCACAAAAACTTACCGCCTCTCGACTTGTTGTCTTTAGTTCAACCACCACCGCCATTCTTGCTCGTAATCAATTTTTGTCTCCGCACCACACCTTCCTCTTCTCTCTCGCCACCATTCATGCCGCATTGTTCCACTGATTTCCAAAACCCATCACCATATTTTACTTTGTCTAGAAGTCTAATATCTCTCTACGTAATGTAGCAATCGCCAAACTCATTCTTCATAAATCTAGAATGACAAATTCATATATCTTTTAAATCCTCTATGTCATCCCAATTCGCCCTCTTGTCTCATGCACAAGTTTGATAAATCCTCCCTACATTTCAAGGTTTTAGCGTACACACATGTGAATATATATGTACTAACAAGTAATGTGTTTGATCAAAATACACTATTTAAGCTTGGAAGCAATGAAAGAACTCACACAAATAATCTAGACTTAAAGAACAAAGTCACTCTCTCACAAAAAGAATATACTCAAAGACGTAAATAAACTTTAATACTTTCTGCAAAATAAATAAATAAACTCCGGTACTTTTAGTGGAAGAAAAGACACCTATTTGCACTACAGAGATTTAGAGTTAATGACCAAATAAGAAAACTTCCCCATTTAAGATACATAATTGACCGGCTATTTATAATACTCCAAATACATGTAAGTATACACGATTTACTTTGTCTACAGCAGCGAGTCAAGATCGATCCATGAGGATAGACTCAAATATTACATTAAGTACCAAAATTAATTAAAGACAACTCTATCTACACTATCGAAATTAATTTGACTGCAAGAAAATTAAATTAAAGCAAATTAAATTAAAACAATTAAAATTAATGAGAATTCAGCAGTTGATAACTATCCAGACATACAATTTCGTTTAACTATTTACTTATGCTCCTTAACCTAAAGAAAATTTTTATTTTGTATTTAATCAGACAATTCTAAAATATTTATAAGTTTCTCTCGATGGTCGAGTAAAAATATTTAATTAATTAATCTGACTATATC
This sequence comes from Dimocarpus longan, assembly GCA_022984855.1. NCBI lineage: Eukaryota > Viridiplantae > Streptophyta > Magnoliopsida > Sapindales > Sapindaceae > Dimocarpus > Dimocarpus longan. Next base: position 7,399,305 of record CM041026.1, read on the forward strand.
TCTATGTAGATTAATTAATTTGAATTCTGTTGACGTGGTAAACCAGCCAACTAGATTCTTGAGCTCAATGCCGCACAGATAAGGAGACCTGCAACAATCAGACCCAATAATGGCAAAAAAGAGGAGAAGGGAGCAAGAAGAACACACAAAGTTTGAAGTGGTTCGACCTTTTTAGAAGTGCCTATGTCCACTGTTTCTTATATTAATGACAGTCTCTCACTAAGTCTTTGCTCTCTCTGTATTTTGACAGAATAACAGCCCTCTCAATCTCTCAATTTTCTCGATGCTTTACAATAAATGCCTCCCTCTATTTATAGAGAAGATGAGGCTACAGACGGAACAAACAGACAAAAAAGGACTGATCTTATCGTAATTAATACTGCTGAAATGCATTTAATGCTTCTGACTTGTGTCAGGTCAACTCTGGCTTTACGTGGGCCGACTGCTAACCCATGCTGGTTTGGTGAGATTTCCCGAAATTAAGTTGTCATTAGGTGAGAAACCCTTACTTATCATGCAAGACACGCCATTTTACTGTCTTGCACTGAAACTGGGTGAACTGGGTAGGAAACAGGCTGAATCTTCGTCGTGACGATCTTGACTTCGAGACGGCCTGAGGATCTTAACGTCGCAATGATCGATCTGCGACCTCAACGTCGCTGAGACGGCAACTATCGTCCGACCTTGTCTTCGCTAGTCCCTTCACAGGCTCGATCTTTAGTCAACTACTGGGGCGATCTAGCGGGCTGAGGAATAGTGCTTCATACTTGGTCTTGGTGGCTTGGGCCACTATCTTGATGGACCTTTGCCAGCCCATTTGAGGAATCCGAAAATACCCATAACAAATTCATTAAGATCAAATCATCCTCACAGAATAATAAAACTCATATAAGTATATCTCTATCTCATGTGAATTATGCTATTCTATTGATTTTTAAATACATAATATCTCTTTTGAATGTATTATGATCACAATATCTAATCAATTAATAAGTTCTCATTAATTGACAATTTTAGACATCAATAAAATAAAATATAAAAATAAAATCAATTATAAAAATAAGTTTTGAATCATCCGATAAATCAAAATAATAATCAACCTATGTTGTAGTTTGGATTGAAAAAAAATTAGTTAAACATAATTGAAATGAAGGAAACAAATTCAACAGGAACAAATTCCATAATAAATAAAAAAGAAAATAAATTAAATTCTTCTCCACTTGATTCCGCTCCGAAAATGCCCTTGAATAAATCTGGTCCAGCTCAATAGTGACCTCAAGCTGTCACACCAATCAACTGGTAAAACCTCCTAAAACCTGATAAAAGCTGATGGTCCTATTTAGAGGCGCCATACTGCAGTGTTTCAGGATTTTCTAGGGGGCCCAAGGCGTAATATTCGTGCATGATAAATGTGAAATTCAACATTATCTCTCTGCATTTATTGCAGCCCGGAATCTAGTGTACCGGACTACTATGACGCTTACACGGCCTGGACAAGTGGCAGGACATCACGCTTACACTGGCACAGAGTCGACCCGGCCTCACATGTCAGCGCTTGTCCTCTTCAACATAAGCAGCTCCACTCGGCGCTGCTTATGAGTGAGCGGCTTCTTATTCCCGCGCCAGCGCAAGCACCTAACGGCTAACTCCAGGTCGATCTTTCTATCATTGGCTCGGCTTACATATCTCTATTGCACTCGGCTTGCTCTCTCGCTCTTGTGCATGATGGCGCGGCTCTCTTTCCTTTCTTCCCAATTATTTATTTTCATTGTTTTTTTTTAACCCTTCTCTTTCATCTTAAATTAATTTTTAACTCCCCTAATTAATTACAACTTCACTTTCCAAACTTACCCTCGGAATTCAATCTTTATCGTTCCAATTTCATATTTATCCTCCTCAAAATTTGAACCTTATCTCTATCAAATTCTATCTTCATACATTCTAAAATTCGATCTCAACTTCAACTCTTTTAAATAAACTTATAAACTCAATCAAACTCTTTTGGATAGTCTTCTAATTTGAACCGAACTCTTTTTCATTTGAAGGAATATGACTAGAATCGAAACTATAAAAAATCTTAATTCAATCCATATTTTCATCCAAATTATCAAGTTGTTCATATTTTCCTTAATCTGCATCAAATTCTTAAAATTTATCAGAAACACTAGAAATTATCCTAAGTTCTCATAAAAAACAACTCGATTTAAGAATACTAAATAACTTTATATTTTTTTATTATCACTAATCAAACTTAGTCTAGGCTTTAAATTTGGTTAGGAATACATAATAGGAAAGACTAATAAGAATAAACTTCTAACTTAAAATTTTTCATGTTTATCCTTCTCAAAACATATTTTTGAAAAGTAATTTTAAAAGTACAAACGAAAAAAGGTAAAAAAAAAAAAAAAAATCATGCATGGAAGAATCCAAATTAACTACTCAAGTGGCTATAGCTTTTATAAGAATTTTATTAGTTATATTGAAGAAATAATCTGCTTTAAAATTAATCAACCTAGTATTTGATTAGTTATGCTGTTAAACTACTATGAATCTCAAACGTAGTATGGACATATTTGGCAAATATTATGTTAATTGCTATAAATTTTTAAAATATCTAAAATAAACATGAAAATAAAAATTTGAATTTATATTTGGTAAAAATGTAATTCTATATAAATAATGTTAGGATATAAATATCTTTTTATTAAAATTAATTATGATGATTTAATATTTAAAAGATTCATCACATCTACCGAATTATTTAATAATTACTTTACAAAAATAACCCTCCACCTACTTTAATTTTAATACTATTGTGAACAGTGTTTCAAAATTCGCTACTCGCTACTCGATCGGCGACCTAACAAGCAACGAGTAATCAATAACTCGACGAGTACTCGAAAACACTGTTTAGGTAAATTATAATTTTTAAAATTTAAAAGTGTAAACTAAAATTCCTTTTAACGTCAAAGGTCATGGAGAAATTATCCTCACCATATATATAAAACACACCACGCTCAAAACCCTCATATTCTCCCCTTTCTTCTCTTTCTCCCTTCTCATCTCTTGTCACTATTATCTCTTTAACAGCTCGCCGTCACCGAAACCAAAACCACTCCCTCTTTATCATTACCGGCTCTTTCTCTCTCTTCTGCAGGCAGTGTAAGTCTCATTCTCTGTCGGTTTAGATATCCTTCTTTTTGCCTCCATGTCGTCGATGCTGTTTCCTTAAAGTCATCGTCGTTGCCACTGTCTCTTTCCTTAAGTTGTCGCTGTTGCCGAATTTTGTGAGAAAGGGTTTCACTTGTTTGATTTTGATTATACTTTCATTTGTAATAGTTGTTGACTTGTATATTTGTTGAGACTTGTGAGTGGATTTTGACTCATATTTTGTGAATTTTTAGATGATTTCTGGTTAATTTGTGATTGATTGGCTTGTCAAGTTCGCTCCAGTTAGGTCGATGACCCATCTTTGACGAGCAGCACCTCCAATCTCGGGGTTCTCAGATCGATGGAGTGTCGATCTGCGAGAAACCAACGAGAACTGGGCGAAACTCGTCGAGTTTTTAACCATGGTTGTGAGAGATTATGCTTATTGGAGAACTACAAGTATGTATCCATTTTGCAATTAATATAACATAAAAAATATATAATTTTTACAAGTAAATAAGGAATTGACAAACAAGGAAAAAAGGAATTTTCACAACTTAGTTGTTTTCTTCATCATTATACAATTTGTGGTTTCACCTTTTTTTTTTTTAGACATTTTATCAGACACATATTTAATGCACAATAAAATTACAAACCAACACTATTCTTAAAATAATTTTGTAGTTTCACTTTTTTGGGGGGGAGAGAGGGCCAGGAGGGGGGGATGAGGGGTGGGTTACATATGTAGGTTTTATAAATTAAGATGTAATCAAGAGAATCTAACAATTAATATATCTGAAAAGTAAGTAGTTTTATCCCTCTATTAAAAAACAAAAAAACAAATATTAGTCTCATTACTATAATCATTATCATAAATAAATTATATAAAAGGAAAACCACATGAACATGAAAAAAAAAAAAATTGAAGAGACAAGAAAGAAGAAAAAACAATGAAAAAAGTAAGAACAAGAACACAGATAAAGTCTCAATCAAATCCTAAAATTAAATAAAAGCAAATTAGGATTGTGTTTTAATTTAATGTGAAATTGGTGTAATGAGGAAAAAAAATACACGATTATAATTATTATTAATGTTGAAGAATAAGCGCACCATCTTTCAGTAAGAGTGGTTCATCATTTCCCTTAATCTTAAGATAACAAAAATTTAAGTTTTATCTTTGTCCTAAAACACAAAGTGTGAGTAATTTTCTCTAAATTCAATCTCTCTCACTCATTATTCAATTAAAAAAAAAAATGTTGAATGATAGTTTTGCACATCACCTTTGGTAAGAGTGGTTGAATATTTTCTTTGTAAAAATTTAATTTCAACCTTTTAATATAGTTCATAAAGTAATTGCGTGTAGCAAGAAAATTTTTGGATGACTTTACAAAAAAAATGTTATATAATTGGTTGGAATGAGAATATAGTACAAAAGGTTGGATGTTTAGCATATATATATTTAACATTTATTTTGTAGGTTTTATAAATTAAGATGGAATCAAGAGATTCTAACAATTAATATATCTGAAAAGTAAGTAGTTTCATCTCTCTATTAATAAAACAATAAACAAATATTAGTCTCATCACTATAATCATTATCACAAAAAAATTGAGCAAATTACAATTTAGTTACCCAGTTGAAACGTATTCACAGACGGAGCAACTATTTTGCTTTTATTACAATTGACCCCCCTGCCGTTAGTAATTTTCCGTTAAAGCTGATAGCAAACAGTATAAAATAACGAAAAGATCAAAATACCCTTAAAAATAAATTAATTAAATAAAAATTAACTAAAAAAATTAATTAAATTAAATTAAAAAAATTTATTAAATCTTATTCTTTTCATCGGTTAACACCAAACTAAAAATCTATCATCATCAATCAACAAATAACAAACAAAATCATTAACAACGTCTAAAACATAACCATCATCATCAATAAACAAATAACCAAAATAAATAAATAAATAAATATTTGAAACCATTATCATCAATCAACAAATAACCAAAAAAGAATAAACATCTGGAACCAAATTTTCTTATTTTCAAGAATCACCAGAAAATCTTCAATCTCAACTCATCTGGAATCACCAGATTTTCTTGAAGAACTGAAAAAAAAAAAAAATTCCAACCTCAAAATCATATTCAATCTCAACTCATCATCAACCAATCTTCAAACCCAAAACAGTCAAACCCAACTCAAAACAATCAAACCTCAGGTTCGATTTCTGGGTTCAAACCCACCCAAAAATTGAAACCATAAATCGAACCAGATTTTTGGGCTCGAGAACCCAGAATCTACATTCATGATGAACCCAGATTATGGGTTCTTGAAGAACCTAGATCTGGGTTCTTCCAGATGAACCCAAATCGGGTTCGAGGCGAAAGAAGAAGAAGCGAAAGAAGAGAGCATACGACGGCGATAGGGACAGGGTCGGCATAGAGACAACAACGGCAAAAAACGAGAGAAGTTGAGGACGAGAGACACACAGAGAGAGAGAAACAGTATATTTTAAAGTTTTTAAAATTGATATTTTTAAAAAATGGAACATTTAAAAATTTATTTTTTAAAAAAATAAAATATCAAAAGACAATTTTACTCCTAAACCGATTAACACTAACTGAAGTTCACTGATGACAGGGGGTCAATTGTAATAAAAATGAAATAGTTACTCCGTCTGTGAATGCATTTCAACTGGATAGTTAAATTGTAATTTACTCTAAATAAATTATATAAAAGGAAAACCACATGAACATAAAAAAAAAAAAAAAAAAATTGAACAAGAGACAAGAAAGAAGAAAAAACAATGAAAAAAGTAAGAGCAAGAACATAAATGAAGTCTCAATTAAGGCAAGGTAAGGTAGACCGTGCTAGAGCAAGGGAAAGCCTAGGAAGACAGTACATTCAACAAGTGTGGACAAGGCAAGACATGACAGATGCTAGCTGAGTGGGCTGATGACAAAGTGTTTGGCACATGTGGCACATACAACAAGCATACACTCGCACATATGGGCAGTTTTCTTAGCGGTTATGGCAGTTTCATGTATGGATATCTGACTTAACATATGCTTGTAGGGCGATTATTGTAAAATAACTATCTTTACTTATGTGTTCGGGGCTGGCTGGTGTCAATGAAGCTATGCAGTTGGGCTTGTCAACTGTCAGATGTATAAAATCCTGCTTGTATGTTGCCGACATAGAGTGCATAGGCTGTTGCAATATTCTGTAAGCATTTTGTAATTATATCCTGATTTGAGTAATAAAATCAAGTTGGGTTGGGGGTGGTTCCCTATAATTCTGTGTTATCTTCGTATATTTCTAGGATGCTAATGCGTATTGCCTAAATTGTGCATGTGTGGCGAAGTAGACTAGTAAACAACAAGCAGTGTGCAGGTATATAACAACGCTTGGCTGTGTTAGTGCATAACTAAGGTAGAATTGTGGTAGTAGTACGACACACCAGTGTTTGACAGTGTGTGTGAGTAAAATTGGCTGGCTAGGTAGGGCATTCTTAACGCCAGCACGCGAAAAATTTCTAGGCAAAAGAAGAGCGTGTGACAGTGGTATCAGAGCCAGGTTATAAGGCAATGTTATAGAATTTGTGTTAGACATGACTATTGTAGACGTTAAGCAAAAAATCAATAGGCTTGAACAGCTTGTAGGTGATCCACCAGAGGGGTACACAGACCTTGCAATTTTGGCTGTTGAGAATGCAGAAAGAATCATGAACATGCAGACCACACTTTCAGACTTGTTTAAAGACATAGAGATCGGTTTGGAAGTGTAAGGATGAAAAATTTCGAAGTAATTGATGGCCTAAAGGAGAGACTTAATGCCATAGAAGGCGAAATTATGTTGCTGAAAAGAGCAATGGTTCATCCTTAAGAGGAAAGGATTTTGTCGAAGATAAAGGTATCGGAACATAAGCAATTCAGTGACAGTCGAAATGCCAAGGAATTGGAGAATTTTCTATGGGACATGGAGCAGTATTTTCGGGATGCAAGGATACCTGAGGCAGAACAGTTGTCTATTACCATTATGTACTTGAGTGGTGATGCCAAATTATGGTGATGTATTAGGATGGCAGATGATCTTAGTGCTGGCAGACTAGGTATTGCAACATGAGAGTCCTTGAAGAAGGAACTGAAAGATCGGTTTTTACCTTGCAACACATCTTGGATGGCAAGAGATTCTCTTAAAAAGTTGAAGCAAACTAGTTCAATTAGAAAGTATGTGAAGGAATTCAGTTCTTTGATGATGGATATCAAAAACATGTATGAAGAAGACAAATTATTTAACTTCATGTCAAGTTTGTAAGCTTGGGCACAGGCTAAACTGAGAAGGCAGGGTGTGAAGAACATACATACATATCATGGCTGCTGCTGAAGGCCTTATTAATTACTGTATGGCTGGTTCTACCTCTACTATAGACAAGAAGAAGTTTGTTGATGGAAAAAAGGGGAAGAACCAAGAGAAAAAAAAGAATGAGGGAAAGAAGAAGAAAGATGACCATGGAAAGGATCAAAATAAGAGTAAATCAAAGTCACAGTATGACGGTTTCATTTGTAATGGTCCTCATCGTGCAATAGATTGCCCTAAGAAGAAGATGATTGCTATTATTATCAGTGAGGATGTTGAGAATGTTAATGTTGGTCCCTCTCGAGTCAATTCAGTACAACTGCTTAATGCAATTTCAAGTGAAAAACAGGCTGATTTTAAGAACCTAATGTATGTTGCGGTGCATGTCAATGGGAAAGATGTGAAAACCATGTTAGACACGGGAGCAACTAACAATTTTATGGCTAAAAGAGAGGCAAACATGTTGGGGTTACACTTGTTGGACGGTATTAGCACCATTAAGGTAGTAAACTCAGGTGCTATGCTAGTTTGTGAGGCAACTGAGACAATCTTAAAGGTGGGCAATTAGTTAGGGATATGTAGCATGATGGTGGTTCCTCTTGATGATTTCGATCTCATTCTTGGTATAGATTTCTTTTTGAATGCTAAGGTAATAGTGATGCCACATCTTAAAGACATTGTGATTGGGGATGAGGAGAATCCTTGTTTTATGAAGATAGATTGTGGAACTCACAAGAATGACAGAGGCAATGTAGCTGTTATCTCAGCAAAATAGCTTGATAAAGGCTTAAAGAAAAGAGAGACAACTTACTTGGCAGTGACGATGCAAATCAAACCAGATGAGGTGGCTACAGTGTTGGTTGAATTTGATATCATGCCTATAGAATTACCAAAAGAGCTTCATCTTAGAAGGGTCATTGATCAAAAGATTGACTTGGCACTTGGTGCAAAACCTCCTGCCCGAGCACCTTATCGAATGGTACTATATGAATTGATATAATTAAGAAAACAACTTGATGAGTTGTTGAATGTAGGGTTGATTCAGCCATTGAAGGCCCCTTATGGTGCTATTGTCTTATTTCAAAGGAAGTAGGATGAATCCTTGCGGATGTGTGCGGATTACAGGGCATTGAACAAGGTGACAGTGAAGAACAAGTATCCCATTCCTAATGTTGCTGATTTGTTAGATAGGCTATCAAAAGCTTCGTATTTCACCAAGCTTGACTTGCGGTCTGGATACTGGCAGGTTAGAGTGGCAGAAGGTGATGAAGTGAAGACTACTTGTGTGATAAGATATGGTTCATTTGAATTCCTTGTGATGCTATTTGGACTTACAAATGCTCCTGCCACATTTTGCAATTTGATGAATGATGTATTGTATGAGTTTCTTGATAAGTTTGTGGTGGTCTATCTTGATGACATTGTTGTTTATAATGAGACATTGCATGATCATGTAGCTCACTGAAGGCAAGTGTTTGCAAAGCTTAGGGAATATAAGCTATATGTTAAGAAGAAAAAATGTGAAGTTTGTTGCCAAAAAGTGATGTTCTTAGGGTATTGGGTCAGAAAAGAGGAAATTAGAATGAATGAAAGTAAAATTCAAGCCATTCTAGACTGGCCTATTCCTTTTAGAGTCTCGAAATTGTGGTCTTTTCTGGGTTTAGCTAACTACTATAGGCGTTTCATTGAAAGGTACTATAAGAAAGTTAGTGTATTGACTGATTTGTTAAAGAAAGATCAGAAATGGGACTAGTCTGAGGCATGTGATAGAGCCTTCAATAAATTGAATTTAGCTGTTTTGTCTGAACTAGTGTTGAAATTGCCTAATTTTAGTAAACCATTTGAGGTGCATACGGATGCATCCGATAGGGCTTTTGGTAGAGTTCTTGTACAGGTTGGGCATCTCGTCGCTTTTGAAAGCAGAAAGTTAAAAGATGCTGAACAATGGTATTCTGCTCATGAAAAGGAAATGACAGCTGTAGTACATTGTTTAGATACATGGAGGCATTATTTGTTGGGTATAAAGTTCATGGTGGTGACGGACAATGTGGCAAATACTTATTTCAAAACACAAATGAAGTTGACTCATAAGCAGGCCCATTGGTAAGAGTTCTTAGTAGAATTTGACTTTGTGTAGGTGTATAGACCTGAGAGGTAGAATCAAGTTGCAAATGCTTTGAGCAGAAAAGAGGTGGAAGGGTATGTAGCTTTATTGATAGCTATGCATACAAATTTTCTAGAACGGGTAAAGTAGCATGCAGATTCTGATGTGGTTTACACTAAGCAGACACAGCAAGTGTTGGATGGACTGGTTCGACGCTACTGGATTGAAGACAATCTGCTTTATGCAAAAGGAGGCATGTTGTATGTTCTTAGTGGAGGGGGACTCAAGAGTGAGTTGTTGAAAGGGACTCATGATCTATAATGGGCTAGACATCCTGGTGTTAAGAGGATGTTAGTTTTGTTAGGTAGAAGCTATTACTGGCCAAAGATGGAAGATGATGTAGAGGCCTACGTTAAAACTTGTATCGTATGTCAGTTAGACAAGATAGAAAAGATGAAACAAACTGGCCTGTTACAACCATTGTCAATTCTAGAGAAGCCATGAGTGTCAATTTCCATGGATTTCATCGGTGGGTTCCCTGATGTTAATGGGTTAAAATCGGTGTTGGTTGTTGTGGATAGGTTTTCAAAATATGCTGTGTTTGTTGCTGCACCTAATGCTTGTCCAACAGAAATGGTAGCTGAGCTTTTCTTCAAAAACGTGGTGAAGTTATTTGGAGTTCCAAGTGACATTGTGAGTGATAAGGACGCTTGGTTCACAGGTAAATTATGGACTTATATATTCTGAATTAAAGTTTTTAACAGCAAACCATCCTCAAACGGATGGGCAGACAGAGAGAATTAATGCACTCTTGAAGGAATATTTAAGGCATTATATTACAGGAAGTCAAAGGAATTGGTTAGAGTTATTGGATGTAGCACAATTTTGCTACAATTTACACAAGTCTTCGACTACTGGTTTGAGTCCGATTGAGTTGTGTATAGGTTTTCAGCCTATCACGCCACTGTAGGTAGCATAACATAAGGATTAAGGGCTATGTCCTACTGCTTATCGCTTTGCTAGGAACAAAACTGAATTGATTGAGAGAGCAATTGACAGTTTGACAAAGGCAACAAGGTGGATGAAGAAATATGTAGACAAGGGTCGACGTTCCTTAGAGTTTAATATGGGGAACAAAGTTCTGTTGAAGTTGACTCCACAGATTTGGAAGAAAGTGACAGATTACAGATATCATCGAAGGTTGATACAGTGTTATGATGGTCCATTTGTGGTGACAAAACGTGTGGGAAACATGGCTGATAGACTGACCTTACATGACAGATTGAAGATCCATCATACTTTTCATGTAAGCTTCCTAAAGTCTTACCATGAAGAAGTAGAATCAAGTAGGGCATAATAGAGGAGAGCACATCCTGTTATTAGGAAGGAGTTTGACAAGGAAATCGAGAAGATTTTGGCTCATCACAATGTGGGGAAGAGTAAGCTAAATCGAAGAACAAATTTTCTTGTATAATAGAAAAGGGAAACTGAAGCAGATGCTACGTGGGAACGTGGAACTGTTTTATGGCAGTTTGGGGATCAGATTCAACAGTATTTGGCAGGTGCAAATGACATGACGAGGATGTCGTCAATCTTAAGTGTGGGGGGTTTGTTAGATCCTTAAAGCTTGGTATAGGTAAATTGCTAAGCATGGCTTGGTGGGATTGTGCCAAGCCAAGGGAAGGCATGTTGGTGCATGCCTATTATACTAGCGGACTAGAAAGATAATGAGTAGGGCATGATTTGGGCAAGCAGTGTGTGTGGGTGTCCACATGCAACATAAGTAGTGGGTTGTTAAGGCAAGCGGAATGCACACGCAAGACAATATGCGCGCATAGGGGTATGTGCATGCCAACATGAGTAGCGAGGCAGGATGCGCGCGTAAAGACATATGCGCGGCAGCATGCACAACAAAGCAGTATGCGCGCATAGGGGCATGTGCATGGAAGCATGAGCAATAGGCCAAGTGAGCAAGCTTAGCCAAGGTAAGGTAGACCGTGCTGGAACAAGGCAAAGTAAGGGAAAGCCTAGGAAGACAGTACGTTCAACAAGTGTGGACAAGGTAAGGCATGACAGATGCTAGCTGAGTGGGTTGATGACAGAGTGGTTGGCACATGTGGCACATGCAGCAAGCATACACTCGCACATGTGGGCAGTTTTCCTAGCGGTTATGGCAGTTTCATGTATGGATATCTGACTTAACAGATGCTTGTAGAGCGGTTATTGTAAAATAACTATCTTTACTTATGTGTTTGGAGCTGGCTGGTGCCAATAAAGCTATGCAGTTGGGCTTGTCAACTGCCAGATGTATAAAAACTTGCTTGTATGTTGCCTATGACACAGAGTGCATAAGCTGTTGTAATATTCTGTGAGCATTTTGTAATTGTATCATGATTTGAGTAATAAAATCAAGTTGGGTTAGGGGTGGTTTCCTGTAATTCTGTGTTGTCTTTGTATATTTCTGGGATGTTAATATGTATGGCTTAAATGGTGCATATGTGGTTAAGTAGACTAGCAAATATCAAGCAGTGTGAAGGTATACAACGACGCTTGACTGTGTTGGTGCATAGCTAAGACATAATTGTGGCAGCAGCGCAACACACCAGGGTTTGACATTGTGTGTGAGTAAAATTGGCTGACTAAGCAAGGCATTCCTAATGCCAGCACATGAAAAATTTCTAGGTAAAAGATGGATGTGTGACATTAACCATGGTGAGTTTTAATCACTTGTTCCTCATTCGCGACTTGCAGTCGCCATCTTCTTTTGTTGCAACTTTCTCGAGATATGGGCTCGACGTACATGGCTCCTTATAATTGTTTCAGCCCATGCATGAAATTGACTTGAAATACTTCAATATTTACTTTAATTTCATCAGTTTCAGTCATACCTCACCAACTGCACCAAATACTAAAAAAAACACATCATCGAAACATCGGTAATTACGCAATTATTTATCACGAAAGCTAGATAATTGATTACAAAATCATGATAAATTTTAGTGTGATCACTCATAGCCTTACCAAATTAGGTTTGATCATTTCTAAGGATTTAGTTTGGATGGAAGATATTATGCTCTCCGTGGAGAATCTACTCTTGAATGACTATATAGGATAGTTTGTTTTTGTTTTTGAGACTCTCTGAAGAAGATTTTATGAAATTTTGTTCTTTCAATAATTTTTTCCCCTTTTTACTTACTTTGGACCAAACAAAATTGTATTCAAGATAAAACTTTTAATTTCATTCTTGAAGTCTAACAATTGTTTGTTGGTTTTGATGAGATAAACTTCTATAGGCAGGGACCTAGCATTACGTTGACTAGGGTAGACTTAACTTTGAAAATCAAATTTATAATAATACAATTATATTAATTTTAAAATATATATATTTCATTTATTAATTTTTTATATCAAAACAAATACATATTCATACCAAACTAATTGCATGTTTTTTCTTGTTTATATTTATATTTCTATTCGGATATTGCATATATATATATTTCTATTTATATATTAAATGTAAAATTTACTTAATTTTTTCACATTCTACTTTTTTTTTTTATCAAAATATTAGTTGCAAAATATATTACTTAAATTTAATATCTTTAGTGTTTTTCCTAATACACTCTTTAATTTGAAGTGTAGTAATCATGATTTATGATTGTCAAAATCTAAATTGTTTATACATAAAGAAATACCGGTGATGTATAGCATTATTATTGCTACAATTCATATTTGACAAATATGATCACTTAAATATTTTAAAATACAACTTGATTGATGTTTGATTTTATTTACGTTTCGTATTTCCATCATATTTTGTTATATCTTTTTTACTTTTATTTTTGTTAACATATTTATTTATATAAATTTTGAAGAGTAAAACTTATTATATCTCTTGTAATTAGATATATCTATGTTTTTTAATGGGAGAACCTCATTTTGGTCCTTATATAATTTTGAAAAACTTCTCGTTTTTAAATATAAATAAGTTTATAGGGTTTATGGTTTCTTACGTTTCAAAAACTCATCAAATTAATATATTTGATATGATTTTTGATGGTCAACAAAAAAACAAAATTCTAAAAGATTGTTTTGCTTTTAACTTTATAAACACTTTTAATTATTGATTTTGTTTAAACTTTTTTTAAAATTTTTATCTGACACATGTCCTTATGTCATTAATTAGTATTAAAAAACAAAACTATTCCTAAGTAGATAACGTTTGACCATCTATTGATTGACGGTACGGACCAATTTGATGAGTTTTTAAAATGTAAGAGATTATAAACGTTATAAATAGATTCGTTTTTAAAAACGAGAAATTTTTTAAAAACATAAAGACCAAAATGAAGTTATCCATTTTTTAATTTATAAAATATTTTCATACAATTGCAGTTCATTTAAAAATTTTATTCTAACCCACCCTGTGAGGTAGAATTCTAGCTATGTCCTAGTCTATAGGTATGATATACTAAGCAACTCCCACTATAGTCTATTAGGGAGAGGTCTCTCTATATTTTGTGATTTTATAGATAAAGGTGAGACTCATACTCTCTCTATCAAGGATGTCAAGGAGAAGTGCAAGATACTTAGACTTATGAGTGAATGTATAAAAGATTTATTTTGACCATAATAAGTCATAATAATAATAATAATAAATTGTGAAAAAGATTTGAAGTATATGCAGCAAATATTCTTATTGATAGAGCCACTACTAATGGACTGGACCGACGTGGACGGAATGGGTCCGCACCTTGCATTGATGCTGATTGTCAAGTCCTGCACTGGACTGACCTGGACTTGGTCCAGTCCTTCCACCACCATCCATGCGTCCACACAAGTTTGGAGTTGTAATAGAAAATTTTATCCTAACAAAGTTTTCCTATTACAAACCAAAATGTATTAGTTTTCAACCAACAATATATGGCTAGGGATATGATCAGAAATTATGTTAGATTGAGTTAATACTTAATACCATACATAATCGAAGGATTATGTGGAATAATGACCAACAACTTTTGTGGGTATGAATTATCTTGGTTGGTGAACATATTGTATGATTTTAAAAGAAATCGATCTTGAGATCAAAACTCAAACATAACAATTGTGGAGTCATATGCTTATATATTGCTTGATTTCTATTTTTCCTTTCAAAAAACAGACTAATGGTGGCAGTCTGAGGGCATCAAATAAATATTATCCGGTTTTGGCTTCACATAAGCATTATTTGCCCTCACAAATTAGAGAATTCAATCAAACCTCTTTTACCTATGAGTCCAATATTGCGATTAATTAATTGAAATGCAACAATAATAAAAACTCTAATAAAAATAACTACGATTATAACGAGTTAAAGGGTTATAGTTGAAATTCGAAAGTCTCACTCGCAATCTAATGTTATATATCTTCATATATACCAACAAAAATTTGAAATTGTCATACACCAATCCAAGCAAAATTGTATTACATTGCTTTGCTATTTATAATAGGATATTGAATAAGAATCACTTAGGATCCAACAATACAAAATAGAATTGAACCAACATTTAAGCAATGATTATAGGAATGAAAACGAAAAAGAACGAAAGTAGGATAAAAAATGGTTCATGTTAGACAAAACAAGTGGGTCAGAAACTGAAGGGTGCGCACCCAAACAAAAGGGGTGAACGAGCCATGTTGATTAGGGCAGACTCTCTATCGACAAAAACACAAAAGGAATAAAGCAGGAAAACTTGTACATGACTTAAAGGGCAGAATTCTTAATTCATGAAACCAAAAAGAAATTAATAAATGAAAAAACGGTGCATGTTACATCACATCTACCTAGCTCTTGTAAGGATAGGTGTAAGAAATGGCTAGACCTTATCAGTTGGTGTTCCTCACTTTCACACATATTGACCTAGCTAGCTAGAGAGAGGAACGTGAAGGCAGGATGAGGGACAAGAAAAGCTGGAGAGCACCATATATTTTCATTTTCACATTCCCATATTTGAGTTGTCATTATCGGATTGGTCTGCACGCTTTTAGGGCGGACAAGGTCTTGTGATGAGTTGTCTAGACTGTGTGATCAACTATCGGAATCATACTGGACATTTGGTCATTGAAGACATTTGGTCGCACAACAAAACAAAATATATGCTGACCACTTTGTTGATCATGATAATGAATGGATTAAAGGTTTTTTTTTTTTTTTTAATTTTTTTAATACTAATTTTAGATATCTAATTTTATAATTAAAAGACAACTAAATAATAAGGAAAAAAAACTATATATACTAAGTTTGTGAAATATGTATAGTGGACCAATTAAACCCTCCATTATTATTATTATTATTATTTTGAAATTCAAAATGAAATTATTCAAGAAATATCAGTCAAAACAATATTTGAGAGACAATCAAGAATAGAATTAAACTAAGATTGACTAAAATTGTAACGAAAAATAAAAAAATGCTAGCTTATGAACTGTATTCTCATTATTCTTTTTAGGAGTGAATTGACACTTAGCATTACCGAATTGAGCTAATTAACAACAAAAAAAATATCCCTAAAGCATAGACCTTCAATGGTAAAAAATATTTTAACTTGAATTGCTAAGATAACAAGACAAGTATTTGTCTTCACCACCTAGGGTCTGAAATCATGAGTCAAAACAAACCTCAAACCTTCTTTGAAAGCTAGATATTTAGCCAAAAAAGAGGTAAAAAAAAATAAGACTTCTTCATAGAAATAATACATTCCCGATGATCATGAATTAGAGCTCTAATCCTTATAAAACCAATCACATTACTTATTGTGACATCTACATTGAGTTTCAAAGAACCCCTATCAAATGGCTGCCTCTTCACATGCGGAACAAGAGAGATTGTTTCAGGCCAAACTCGATCAACTTCATTAAATTTGTGATACTCAATAAGATAAAGAGTAGTTTCTTCAAGAATCAACTCTTCCTTCTTAGACGCTCCACCATGAAGAATATGATTTTTATCCCCTCAAAGATTCGATAAAACCAGTAACCATTACTCAAAATTGGAGATAGAAAGATGGTCATGCAAATAAAGCATTAGAGCCAACATCGACAAACCAGCGAAACTCCTCAGATAAGTCCCTAACCAAGAGCACGAAGTGAGAGCATGAAAGATAGGTTCCTCCTCTTCATATAGCAGTAACCACATAGTTTAGAGCAATTCACCCTCAACGAAATATGTTACCATCAGTACCAGGCAATAAATCATGGAAACCCTCTATTATTAAAATAGATAGGGAGAGACGCAATTAGGGAATAAGCATAAATCAAGGTGTTTTGAAATCCAAATATATAGAAGAATTTCAACAAAAAGACTAATTATTTATCATTGTGAGATAGATGAAAAAAATCCCATAAACTAGTGAAAATTGTATAGTAGGAATTGTTATAGCTAAATTTGAAAGTACATAATTTTTTTTTTTTAAAAACAAGAGTTAGCCTTGATATTAATTAAAAACTAATAAAATTAAATTGTATGCATGGCATGCTTGTGTGGTTTTCAAAATATTCTTGCACGATACTGGAGTACTTTGGTGGATGAGCCAAAATTCAAATATATGTTAGGAAGTTTTCGTATTGATCAATAAATATTATAATTAATGATCGTGGTTCACCAAAAGCTCACTTGACAGTAACAGTGGTCCCTTTTCTTCTTCTTTTTTATTTTTTGGCACCAATTTCTCACAAATTTTACATCTACTCTAATTTAAAAATCTTAGGAGTCGTTTATTTTTTTGTCTGAAGACTGAACAGTACTACTAAAGACTAAAGACTGAATAGTGACTGAAATCTAAATAACTTGTTTGTTTTTTCTTATATATGAATATGTTGTAAACTTGTTTGTTTTTTAAATTTAAAATTGTCTGAAAATTAGTAAGTTAACATTTATATCATTTTTATTATTTATTGTTATGTAATTTTAATTAATTTAATATAAATATTTAAAAATAAATAATTTAATAAATTTTAAAACATTTTTATGTACATATTAATAATATTTTATTAATAATTAAAATATGATTAAAAAATAATAATATTAGCCATATTTATATTTAAATATATTAATATATTTAAGAAAACAACTAAAAAAATAAATGTTTAAATTATAAATTAAAATATATTAGTTCAATTTTAAGACAATTTGGGATGATATGCATTTAGGTTTTACTTTTCAAATATATTTTTTATAAGTTTCAAGGATAAAAAAGAAATGAAAATTTGAGTTATATAAAGTTAGGATAAATTTGAAATTATGTTATTTTGGAGAGGATAAATTTGAAATAAAAACTTTAAATATCATTAAGTGATTTGCAATTAAGTGAAAAGTTAAAAATTCTTATTTAATTTTTTCAGTTATTTTTTGATAGTTTTAAGTGGTTTGACTACTTAAAAAAACAAATGAAAACATCTTAATAGGTGCAATTCAGCACTGTTAAATGTTAAGTGGAAAAAACAAACGGCTCCTTAGTCAATTTATTAAGATTTATATATGTAATATCAACATTAATATTAATCATAATAATAGTTGAGGATAGGTGATTAATTAGTATAAATTTCCATTTCTTTTTCTTTGTTGTCACGTCAGTAAAGCTTTTAAATTTTAATTCTGTTCACACAAAAGTTCATATTCAGATAATAATCTCATGATTCAAACTAAATGAATAAGAGATGATGATCATCCAAATCAAGATAATCCCACAAGTGGGGTTCTCTTGCTTGAGTAAAGACAACTTTGCTACCAAACCTATCACTTTTTCTGGGAAAAGCTGTTCAAACTTGGATTATTCTGAAAACAAACTAAGAATTGATTAATTTAATCTAATAAAATCACATGCAAATGTTACACATGGCACACATGCCGGATTTGCACATATAGCTTCGAAACAAAGCGTGCAAACATGTGTGTAGCAAGAATATTAGTCACTTAATTAAACATGCATATACTTCTGTTAATTAATATTGGTATAATCTGATCACATGATTAAATTAATGATTGAACATAAATTTAACTATATAAGTTTCAAAATTTTCCTTTTTTTGGAGGGAAAGAGAAGGGAATAAAAAAGAAGTTGATGATCAGTATGCATGCAGATGCAGATTGCAGAGACGAATGTGCAGAATATGATGTACATTTCATGCTGCTTCACTGTCTTTAGCTTTTTCACGTGCTCTCTTTTTTTTATGTGTCTGTGCACAGAGAGAGAGATCATGTGCATCCCATGTGCTTTCTCTATCTCTCTCTCTCTTGCAATGGAGGGGTGTTTGCTGGCTCATATCATCTTCACATGCACCCTTTAGGGAAGCCGCACCCACACACAAGTCACAACCCCCCCTATTAAAACTATATGATCACCTCTTTTTATTCTGTCATTTCTTTCTCTGTTTTGCCCCTCTCTTTATCACGTTATATCTAAACTATCCCCTACACTCTATTCAAAAGTTGCACGCCTCTTTCTTGCAAAATTCTCCTTTTGCCTTTTCTTATAAATCATTCAGCTTTTATATATGTGTTAAAATAGTTTACTGATATTCTTGTTTATCCTAAACAACTTAATTACAATTACTTCATTAGATTAGATAGTTGCTTTTCGCTTTCTATCCTATATTTGTAGCCGCACATGTATTAGCTTTGAATATACCTTCATCGATTGATCAAGAGAGCATTCTTAATTATCTCTAATTATTTCTGTTATATAGGAATTGAAAATTAAGTATTAAACTCATTATATATATGAATACCCATCTTTTTGTGCATGTTTTGAAATAATAAAAATAATTTTATTATATTATTAACTTTAAATATGTAATAAGTACACGTACATTAATAACAAAACAGTATTATTCTCAGTTAAAAAAAAAACAAAAAACAAAGTAGTATTATTCATTTTATTGTTTGAGTGTTCACTTGTAAAGCTCGAAGAAAATACACTATTTTATCAAGCCACGATTATTCGTCTCAAGTCAACCTCTTTTTTTTGAGTGTCTTGAATCATAAATCTTAATCATCAGCAGATATTATTATCAATCATCCGATAAAGTACGAAGTAATCCCATTATCCAAAACCAAAAATCTATACAAGACATGAGAAGGGTAGTTGGGGTAATTGATAAATTAAGAGGTGCCCCGACTTCACATGTGCCATCACAGATCATAGGGCAGGCTTTAATTTGGTGGGCAAGGACCTCAACTTAGGTAGAGGTCGCAAGTTGTGCCATCTATCTACTGATCTAAAATTCTGCATATCTGCTACAATTTGTTATTGCTTTAACTTTTGAGGTGTGATACGGGAAGTTGGTGTAGATTTTCTCTTCTCGCAATTACCACAACACTACACCAGTTATCATTCGTGAAAAAGATAAATATATCTTTATTATGGTCCAATTTTCTTCCTTCCATGCCCTTCAACAACCAATCACATTTGAATAATCATTTCATGGGATATTTTGTTGATTTGTTCATTTTGGCCAACGCACATGTGCCTCATTCTTTTCTCGCTCTCACAAGACATATTGCTTGGCTAGCTTTTCTAAATTAATTTTTTGTATATTGATCAGGTATTATGATTCGTTGATTATATTTGTTGATGGTAAAATTTTTCATAAGAGTAATAATTTCTCATTATGGGAATAAGTATATAAATATTAAAGTAGTAATTGATTTCAATAGGTATTCACCTATTTTTAAATAATTTTTTTAAAAAAAGTTATTATGGGTTTCAAATCACTAAACGAAGGAAAAGCCAGAATGGCAATATGGTAATGAAAAGAAAAACAAGTGGCAATATGTCAAGACCCACCGTTACTTAAACCCACAATCTCCGTTCCTCGCCCTAAAACTCACGCACTTTGTGTCTCAAAAACAGAGAAAGAACGTGGAACACCATGAGAACACCCAGAAGAATTCTCAAAATTTGTCTAAGAAGAATACAACCCGCCACAACCAGAAGAAGAAGAACAACAGCAACAGCAATACTAAGAAGAAGAGCCGAGGCACGTGCACGTGCGCGTGCAGCTGAAGCGGCTGCTTGTAAAAGGGCCAGAAGGCGGACCAGCACGTGCTCTCCCAAGGTGGTATCGGACAAGCTGGAGGCGCTGAAGAACCTCATTCCAGGCCACGTCAATGATGGAGGAGGAGAAGGTGCAACAATCAAAGCCGAGGAGCTGTTCCAAGAAACGGCTGATTATATCCTTCTTTTAAGGACTCGGGTCGTTGTTTTGCAGAGATTGATTCACGTCTACGGATCCATGCACATGGACAACCAAAATGTTGTAATCTTATAATAAATCTTCTTTCTTTTCTTTCATTTTCTTATTATTATTATTATTTTATCCTTTAAGAGGAGTGATTGGATACTCCCTTTAAATTTGCGAGCTCAAGGGTTTAAGTTCCTATTTTATCTTAATATATAATATTTAAGTAGTTTTCTCTAAATTTAATCTCATCCTAAAAAAAAAAAAAAAAAAAATACAAGTCTTAAATTTTCTTCTATTGTCTTGCCATAGTTTTTGCATTTTTTTCTTCTACCTTTTTTTTATTGCCACAAATTCAGGGAATTTATTTTTTAAAAAATATAAAAATACTTTATTATAATCCATATTAATAACATTAAAAACATCATTTGTTAGATATTACATGCCATGCAACAGTTGAACATTAGCATATTGCCAAACTAGCATATTATCATATTATTATGAAACCACATTGGAAAGATTTATTTATTTATTATTGTTATTATTATTATTATATTAAAATTATATATTAATGTAAATTTCTATACCAAATAATTTTTTTTTTGTCTGTTAGAAAAGAGCAATTTCTGGCTAGAAGTTAAAAGCGTTCAGTAAGGAGTTCTTTATGTAAATCTGAAGTTGTGAAGCTATTTTTTTTTTTTAATTAAATTTGAGAATATTTTAAATTTGTTTTTTGTTTTTTCTATTTTTTTCTGAAGTTGTTTGTTGATGAGAAAGTGGAAGATGATCAAGAAAAATCCTACGCTAAATGCATTCGGATTTGAAGCTTAAATTATTACTTATTAGAAATGATTTTTTGTTGTCAAATAAAACTTTTAATTTGGGTTGTTTTGAATTCTCAAATGTGTATTTCGGTTTCAGTTTCTGATTTCTAAAGAATCAATAAATTATGAAAACATATTTCAAATATATATATATCTATATATATATATATAAACACACAAATTCGATATTAGCATGAAAATCTAAAAGCTTTTGCCGGGCATAGAAAAGGCAAGAAAGGAAAGAATCCGAAATTGCAGCTAATGACAGCCTTACAAGTGGTCCTCGTTAAATCATATATGAAATTTTAGGGTCAATTTCAATTATTAGGGCGGGACCAGTAGTTTTACTGACGCTTAATTGATGTCTTTTATTTATTTATTATAATAATTATTTGATCAAAGTTATTTAATCAACATAATATACTGAACATCTATTTATAATTCAAATTATTATTATTTTTGAAAATATTTATAATTCAAATTATTAGTGTTGGATTGTGAAGCTTTTAATCAATATTGTAACGTTAGGGAGATACACCATAAGGAATTTATTAATTTTTTTTTTTAATTTTCTGTTTTATTAAAGAGTTATTGTTTGGGCCAAAGAATTTTACTATTTAATCTTTTGTATTTTAAGTTTTCCATAGGGATAAGTACAAAAATAACACATTAAAGTAATGACTTAATATTTATATCATTTTTAAAAAAAGTGTAACAATTAAGTTCTAAATCAAGTGTAAAAATGCCAAAATATCCTTACAATAAATATAACAATTGAGTTATTTTTTCAAAAAATATAGCATTCTTATCAATTTTATCAAGGGTATTTGTGTAAAAAAAAATAAGATTTGGGACTTAATTGTTAACTTCATTAAAATGAGATAAGACTGTCAATCCAATATTTAAAAGAGTCATTTAGTGACATTTTCTTTTTTCGATATGTAAGACAAAATAATGAGAGCCAAAATTGAAAGAATTTAAACATTCGTTTGATAGTGAATTTTGAGAGTAGTTGCGTGCTATGTAGAAAGTAAAGAATGTATTGACCACCAAATCAGGTAAAAATCTTATATCTCATTAATCTTTCTATTTTATGTGTGCTTAATTTATATTTATGATTGCCTAATTCTAAACCATTAATTTACTTTCTTTTCATATTTATTATAGGTTTAAGTCTCACTATACATATTTATTAGCATGCATGCATGCAAGTACATATCTTCCATTATTATAAAAATAGATTTTTGAATTATATATATAGTGTTTGATTTTAATAGATCACGATAGCTTTCGACGATGTGTACACCTTCGACAATAGTGAAATTTGATTATTTGAACTTTTGATTTTTTAAGATATATTAAAGAAAGTATTTAACCATTCTTACTAAGAGGTGGTGTGTAATAATCTTATAATATTATTAGATTTCAATTATTTTGTAATTATACATATAAAAATTCATAATATATATATTTGAAAAAATAATAAACTTCATTAAATAGTAAAATCAGAATATGTATTTCATTTATAACTGACACTATATTAATGAGATTATCCAATGGTCATATTGTAGTTATGAGTCCGAATAACTTTTAAAAGTATGGTAAGTGTTTGTATGATAGTGTCTTTCTTTGTTTTTTTTTTTTTTTTTTTTTTTTAACAAAATCATCATAAATCGTATTTGAAACATCTTAATTTCTTATTATTTGAGTTTTACGTGTTAACAAAGTAATAGTAAGACTTGTAATTGTTAGTTTTTTCTTGAACTATTATAAATAACTCAAAATTTGAGGAGAGGAAGATACAACTCGAACCTATAATCTTAATAATGTATACGAAAATGATATATCATTAAACAAACCTCATCTATTTTATGATCAATGGTGGACCAATACATTTATGTTGAGGGGCACTTTATAATAAAGTAAAATAAAAATTAAAATTAAAGGTAAAAATAATTATAGTTCACTTTTCTTTACGATTTTTTTTTTAATGAATTTTTAGAGCTCTTTCTTATAAGTTCACCATTCTTCATTAAAACTTTATTAATTTTCATTTGAACAACATGAATAATAGAATAAAAAAATTTTCAAAAAATATATATATATTTTAAAAAACTTCAATCTAGTTTCAAATAATGCAAGTGCTTGATAATATCTTTAAATAAAGTTACAACATTCACCAAGTAATGAATAAGAAATGAAAGAGTCTCAAAAGATTGAGATTTTTTTTTTTTTTTTTTTTTAAAGCCATTTATAGTTTGCAATAAATATAAGGATTATCAAAGTCTAAATTATTAAAAAATTTTGGATGAGTCCACTTGGTTAGAGCCACTAGACCATGGAACCTTGAACTTGGGTTCGAACCCCGCCCCGCCACACCTTTCATTTGTTTTTGACAAAAAAAAAAGGGTGTTAATTTTGGAAGTGAAAGGGAATCAAACCTGAACCCAAACTCATACTATGCACGCTTCATGTAGTCAATTCACTTTTATGTTTGATCTCATTCATTTCGAAAATTTTATATATATATATATATATATATCAATTTATTTACATATTTAAATATGTAATCAATAACATTAGAAATTTAATCAATTTTCAAAAAATTTGAGAGGAGATACGTGCCCCATCTAGTCCTAAGCTAGATTTGTCCCTGTTTATGATTATAGATGTTTATGATTATAGATTTTTAAATTCATCTCATTTAGTAATGGTTAGTTGATACAAAGAAATACTAAATAAAACATACATTACATTTACAAAGTCCTTCAAGTTACGCAAAGCTAAGATCGAAAGAGGATTATGATCCTGGTTTCAATAGATTAATAAAAATAAGGGACTCCAATTGCATGCAACGGAATTTATATTTCAATCTGATTTAAACCATACCTCATTATTTTGAAATTTTTTTAGATAATGAACCAAATCTACCTATTATTGTGTGAAAATTAATCATCAATAAAGTGCTTAAAGCCATTATATTTTCTTTTATCATAGCTAGAAATCGATTTCCTTTCTTTTTCTTTTATTAACGAGGCTGTAATTCAACCAGCAAAACATTGCCACTTAATTGAAGACTTTAATTTTTTTTTTAATCGAAGACTTCAATATTTTATATATACTAGTTCGAATTCTCATTTGCTAGAGATGAAATTTATTCGATTTTTTTAAATTAAAAAAAAATCTCTATTTAGTTGCAGAAAAATAAAAGTCTCCATTTGCTTCTGAAAACTATTTTTTTTTTCTTGTCAATTTCTTTGGGATTGCTTATGAAGAAAATAAAGAAGACATAATAATGTGCATAAGAGTTAGCACTTTATGAGACGACATTCATTGCACATTTTTCAAAGAAAGCATGTGGTAACTTTTGTGATATTTAGTTCTTAAAAGAAAAAAAAAATATTATATGATATTTGGACGCATAATGTTTCATATACTGAATCTGAAGTGGATTTTGTTCTGTTCCCGTTTCTCACTACGCGCTGACATGTATGACTCTCCACGTGCTTAAAGCCTAAATTTTAGGAGCTTCTCTTTCTCTCTCTCTTCTTTCATTTTCATTTTTAACCCCTTAATATTAAATTATTTATTTTGTAATGTAAGTAGAAAAGTTCACGTGTCACAACTTTTAATTTCTAAATTCACTAATAACTCATATAATTAATGCATATTTTCTTCTTATTGGTAAAAAAGATTCAAGTTTCATAATTTATATTAATCCGTGGCATATGAATTTTTTTTCTTATTATAGGAGTAAATATTTCTTATTATCGAAATAGATTTGTTGACCACATACGTAAAGTTTAGTCACTATAATTTCCAACATGCCTCTATCGTAGAATAGATTTTGGGTTGTATTAAGCAAATAATTATTCATTTAATTTATTATTTATAATATATTTTCTTGTGAAATTTATGATGTTTTATGCTTTTGTGTTATAATTTAGATTTTAAAAAGAAAAGAGTAGGAATAGGAGCTTTTTGAGCAAAAAGATATGTTGTCTTGTGTGAGCTTGTACACAATGTTTAGTTCGAGTTACATGAATCATAATCTATTAAATTAAAGTTGCAGAAATCTAGTTCCAATAACCGCTGACGGTTTATCAATCAAAGATTTGTTGAGGAAGATATGATCAAATTTGTGAGCAAGGGTCAGAGCTGTCCATTAGAATGGATGTGGTTAACCCGAAGTTAGAGTGAGTTACAACCACTAGTTGAAATTGGTAGAGTAACCAACAGAACAGACATAGAGAACAGCGTGAGATGTACCATGGGTTGTAACCAATAGTGTAAGCAGCGGAGAATGAACCGAGAGTACCACTGGATGAGGCATTGGATGTGCATTGGGTGTAAAAGTAGCAGTGATGCGACAGAGGCTGGATGAGTTTTAACGCATTCCGAACTTCTTCTTTTGAGCATCCTAGTTAGCTTTCTAAACCTCTACCTTTCCTAGTAGGACTAATGAGCAAATTTAGAAAGAGTTTAAGTCATTAATGTAAATTAAATGAAATTAACTTTTATGTCAAACGTGCATTCCATATCAAATTAGAAAGTAAATTCCTTCTTAAGTTAGAAATCTTGTTTTTCAAGGAAAGCTCACCTATAAATACCTCTAGTTCCAGCATAAAAAAAGAGAACTTTTTTGGAGAAGACACAAGTGAAGGCCAGGCGTTGGAGGCTATTTTTATTCTACCTTTCTTCTTTTTATTTTTCATTTATTTTGATGTGTTATTTTAAAGTCATCCTTGGCTAATATCTTTGTTAGTTAGGGCTGACTTGAAGCCTTAGATAGGAACTCGATCAGTTGATTTTGTTAATGAAGTAGCAGTATTTTTGCATGATGAGATCATTTTCTTTATTTTAATTACATTATATTTATTATGTTTTCTTTGACTAAACATATTATGAGCATGTTTATAGGATTATGTTATAAGTATATAAATCAGATATCATAAAAGCATATTTAATCTCGATAAGTTCTAACAGACACTTAACATCTACCGTTATCATGTAATATTTAATTTCATTATGTCGCAAAAATCCCTTAACCATTGGTGTTAGTAAATTTTATATTACTATGAAATTACATAAAAAAGAAAAAATTAAAAAAAAAAAAAACCAAGACTACCAATTCACTTATGAGGCCTACAATTAGGCACAGATCAGGTTAGTTTGATTTTGGACAAAACCGAATCGAAACAAACTTTTTTTTGTTTTTCAAATCGAAAGATGATCCAACCTGATTTAAGGATGAAAATCGACTTGAATCAACTAGTGTTAGGTCGGTTCTGTCCAGTTGGTTTACGTCAGTTTCAGCAGTTCATCGCCAAAATCCAAACCCATAATTGAAAAACCAAGATCAACACCATCAATTACTAGTTCACAAAACCAAAATTTTCAATTCATCACCAAATCCAATATCACCAAATCCACGAATTACAAATATATGAGACAAGAAAAACAAATTAAAAAAAAAAAAGTGGAAGTGCACGGTTTTGACAGCTTAGGTTGTGTGTTTGGTTTTGAGGCTTGTGGCTAGGATTGTGTTGTTTGTTTTAAACAGTTTATATATATATATACATATATTTATATACATATAAGTATATATGTATATTCATTTTTGGTTTCAAGTCAGTTTTTTCAACCTAAAATTGACTTGAAACTAAAAAGAGTTGATTTTTAACTGTCGAAATTTATTTGAACAGAAATCAAATTGAAAACCAACATTTTTAGATAGGTCGTGATTGTCTTTGCCCATACTAATGAGGGCTTGTTTTGGTAGAATAAAATTCTTGCACATTCAGGGTGCGTTTGGGATACTGTATTGGATTGGATTGGATTCAATTGAATTAGATTGGATTGAACTGAACTGGATTGAATTGGATATGGTTGAACTCATGTTTAGTGTATGATAGAATTGACATTGTTAATATAATTAATCTAATTATTATATTATTAAGTGCATTTATTCTCACCATCTGAAATAAGGAAAATATTTTTCAAAGTAAAAAAGTAACCATTAATAATCTACATTCAAATACAAAGACAATTATCATTATTATTATTATTTAATAAAACGATCTTCTTAAACTCTATACAATTCAACTGGAAATCTAAACATAAACAAGAAATTCAACAAAAGCTCCTATTACGAAAACAATTCCCCACCGGAAATTCACCTATCATGATATTGAATGCAAAGTAAAAACGTACAACACATCCCACATTATACAATATAGAAAGTAAATACCAATATATTCATACAAATGCTCATGTACCACTAACAACACAATTACACATCCATGTGCATAACAAAACACAAGTTTAGTTAGTGTTATTGTAAGAGTTACAGTTTTTATCAGGTACATTACGTCAATATACATTACTAGCCTACTGTCGTTACGGCCCTTCCAGTAAAGTTAACTGAGGTAAGGGTAAAATTATTTTTTTATCTTACTTTTAATTTTCTTTAAAAATAAATTATAAAAACTTTAAAATAAATTAAATAAAAATTTTCTTTATATTTTTTTCTTCTCTTTTTTTCCTCTTCTCTTCTTCTTTTTCTTCGTAATCTAGGTTTAATTCAAATCCAGTTGGTTAAACGAATCCAGATTTCATCTGGATTCGATTTGAACCTAGATGAAATCTTCGTTCTGTAACAAACCCAGATGGATTTGGGTTCATTCAAAACCCAAATTTCATCTGGGTCGATTTGATGTTGGTTGGTTTAATTTTTTTGGTTGGTTTGATTTTTAGATGGGTTGATGATGATTTTTAGGAGATTTTTGGTAATTGATTGTTGATGATGTTTGTTGTTGATAATATTGATAATTATATGTTGATGATTTTCTGGATGGAAAAGAAGAAGAAGAAGGGGATCAACAATGTTGATTTTTTTTTTCATTTTTTTGTTTTTAAGGTTATAAAGATCCAGTCTTCAAATTAGATCTCTACCATCCATTTAATGAGATGAATGGTAGAGATCCAATCTGGAGATTAGATCCTTTTTTTTTTTTTTCCTAATTAATGCAAATCTAATGATTTTTTTTTTTAATTTTATTTCTTTTTTATTTAATTTTTTAATGTGGTCAATTAGGTCAACAAGATACACAGGGGCATTTAGATCTTTCTACTCAATTACACTGTTCATGGTTAAGTTTAATGAAAAAGCTATAACGGTAATAATTTAAATCGTAATAAACTTTAAAAAATAACTCCCTCTGCAATTATTTTCAAGCTAGTAGACTAAATTGTAACTTAATCATTTTACAACGCCATAATTTACTGATCAAATGCTTTATAAAAGCTCCCTTTGTGATACTAACAACATGCCATCCATATTCAGGATACTGACATGTTTAAATTACCATGTTTTTGGCAAGGAAAGAAATCCGTATCATGCAATTTTTGCATAAGTTGGCTGACGATGACATGGCAATATCTTTGTAGTCCAAGAAAAGAATTAAAATAATAATTAAAGAATAATAATAAAAAAAAATTTATCACATCCCACTCACTAGGAATGGTTATACATATTTCCATCCACTTTTTTTTTATAAAGATTCGAAATCCATCAAACAGATATGATTAGTTTCATATGAGTAATTCTTTTAGTTATTATGTAAATATTTATCTTTTGATATGAGTAATATTTTTTAGTCATTATGTAAATATTTATCGTTTGATATGAGTAATTTTTTTAGTTATTATGTAAATATTTATATTTTGATTTTTTATTATGCAAGTAAATATTTGGACAAGATAAATTAATGGTTATTTATTGGAGAATCCAAACATATTATGTTTAATGGACGGGAGACTGTTTTTATTTTTCACTTTTTTCATAATCAGATGAATTATTTATTTATTTATTATTATTTTTTTAATGGTGTACCGTTGATCAATGGAACATAACACAGGCATATTTCCGAGAAAATTGTCAAAAGACATCACCACATTAGAACCTGTTGACGTCAAAATCTGGTAAGATAATCCGGATCTCTAGTCAACGAGATTCTTGAGCCCAATGCCGCAGATCAATGAGAAACAGAACAAAAGCAAGAGACCATAGGCAAAGAGGAAGAAGAAAAGAAGTAGAGAAAGAAGAAAAGCACACATAAATCTACGTGGTTCGGCCCTTAAGCATGACCTACGTCCACGGCGCCTCCACCGTTGGTGGTGGCAGTCACTTTTATTGCTGTATTTTCTGGGTACAAAGAGAGAGAGAGAGAGCAGAGAAAAACCACCATCCCCCTTTACTAAGATTTTGCTCCTATTTATAGAGAGAGGGGAGGTGCTACAGTAATAGAAAAGCATTAAATGCATAATACAATTTTCAAAGCCTACTGTCAAGAAGTCTGAGTTTTCTGACACTACCCACGCTGTAGTGGTTGAGTAAATCACGCTGCTACTGATCTGAAATGGTTGGCTGTGCACGTAACGTTATCACACGAGCTAAAGCTGCTCTGGGCGACCTGGAGCTCATCCAAAATGACCTGAAATAGCTCAGCGACCTGAAGGAGCTCAGCGACCTGAAATAGCTCAGCAACCTGAAGGAGCTCAGCGACCTGAAAATAGCTCAATGACCTGAAATAGCTCAGCGACCTGAAGGAGCTCAGCGACCTGAAGGAGCTCAGCGACCTGAGGAGCTTAGCGACCTGAAGGAGCTGGAACCTGGTAAATTAGGCCTCTGTTTGCTGGGCCTTTGGGCTTTTACCAGCCCATTTGGGGTATCCCAAAAATACATATAACACAAGCCCCCCCAGCTCCTAGTTCATTCTACGGACTGGGAGCTTGAATCTTGCTGGTAAAAGCCATTGTGCACAAGAGCTTGCTGTCTTGATGAGATGGAGAAATACTGGAAACATGTTGCTGATCTGCTTCGCGATGAGGTCTACTAGGCATTTGCTTCATCTGAGTTTCCTGTGGACTCAAAAGTAAAAAATATCAGTAATAACAAACATCTCGCGATATGCCGATGGGGCGTAGGGGCCCATGGCACGGCGAGAGGTGAACAGATAGATATATAAACTCCAACCGTGCTCAAAAAGTCGTAACCTGAGCTGTACATAATGAAAGTTATCGAGGTCGTAACCTTAACCATGCTCTAAGGGTTATAGACCGAGCTGTACAACGTAATGCTGACTAGGCTGGCCGATTAGGTAGTTTGGAGGCCTGCTGGTCTGCACACTTTTTGGCCATATGGCGTGGCAATTCAGACCCTTTCACCTTTAACCCCTACCCAGGGGACCCTTAAAGGTAATTCAGCCTCCAAAGAGAAGGGTTCGTCAAACCGGGGGTCCGGCCACGACGTCGTTGGTCGCTATTGATACGTCTCAAGCGACGATGAAAGAAGGGCAACAGGCCGCGAGCACTGCTGAATCTCCATCTCCTAAGGTTGCTCAGCCCGTATCTCAGAAGGCTCCTGCGGGTAAGGAGGCCGCTATAGCGGGGAAGGGTAAACAGGACACGACGATTCCGTCCAAGACTGCTGATAAGTCTACAGGAGACCGTCACTTCGTCCAGAGCGTTGCGAGCTCACAGGACGTGACGGTTCCGTCCAAGACTGCTGATAAGTCCATAGGAGACCGTCGCTCCGTCTTGAGCGTTGCGAGCTCACAGGACGCGACGGTTCCGTCCAAGACTGCTGATAAGTCCACAGGAGACCATCGTTTCCTCCAGAGAGTTGCGAGCTCACAGGACGTGACGGTTCCGTTCAAGACTGTTGATACTCGAAACTGAATCCTTTCACCTCTAACGCCTTCCATGGGACCCTCAGGCGTAGGCAGGGCGTTGATGCTCGGAACTGAACCCTTTCACCTCTAATGCCTTCCATGGGACCCTCAGGCATAGGCAGGGCGCTCACGAACCTGATCAATAAGAAGAAGCACAGCGCATAAAGTATATGATAGAAGCTCAGAATGTTACCGTACATATAAATATGCTTCTACAGCGAGGATGAATGAGTGGCATGTTCATGCTTGTTGTTCGGGAGCTTGTGGCTTAGCTGGTTGAGAGCTCATTGAGGTTAAGAGCTTGAACTGAGCATTTTGAGACCTGAGAACTCATACCTACGAGTTGGGAGCTGAAAGCTCAAAATGAGCATCCTGAGACTTGCGAGCTCAAACCTGCGAGCTGAGAATTGGGAGCTGAAAGCTCAACCTACGAGCTCAACCTGAGAATTGGGAGCTGAAAGCTTGACCTGCGAGCTTAACCTGAGAAGTGGGAGCTGAAAGCTTTACCTATGAGCTCAACCTTAGAACTGGGAGCTGAAAGCTTTACCTACGAGCTCAACCTGAGAACTGGGAGCTGAAAGCTTCACCTGCGAGCTCAACCTGAGAAGTAGGAGCTGAAAGCTTTACCTGCGAGCTCAACTTGAGAAGTGGGAACTGAAAGCTTTACCTGCGAGCTTAACCTTAGAACTGGGAGTTGAAAGCTTGACTTGCGAGCTCAACCTGAGAAGTGAGAGCTGAAAGCTTTACCTGCGAGCTCAACCTTAGAACTGGGAGCTGAAAGCTTTACCTGCGAGCTCAACCTTAGAACTGGGAGCTGAAAGCTTCACCTGTGAGCTCAACCTGAGAAGTGGGAGCTGAAAGCTTTACCTACGAGCTCAACCTTAGAACTGGGAGCTGAAAGCTTGAACTGCGAGCTCAACCTGAGAAGTGGGAGCTGAAAGCTTCACCTGCGAGCTCAACCTTAAAACTGGGAGTTGAAAGCTTGACCTGCGAGCTCAACCTGAGAAGTGGGAGCTGAAAGCTTCACCTGCGAGCTCAACCTGAGAAGTGGGAGCTAAAAGCTTTACCTGCGAGCTCAACCTGAGAACTGGGAGCTGAAAGCTTCACCTGCGAGCTCAACCTTAGAACTGGGAGCTGAAAGCTTTACCTGCGAGCTCAACCTTAGAACTGGGAGCTGAAAGCTTTACCTGCGAGCTCAACCTTAGAACTGGGAGCTGAAAGCTTGACCTGCAAGCTCAACTTGAGAAGTGGGAGCTGAAAGCTTGACCTACGAGCTCAACCTGAGAAGTGGGAGCTGAAAGCTTTACCTGCGAGCTCAACCTGAGAATTGGGAGTTGAAAGCTTGAGCTGAGAATCCTGTCTTTAATGCAGCTCTTGAAGCCCCCTAGTCAGTGGGACTGTCGAAGCTAGCTGATGGGAGGTTGGAAAGAGCTCGTTTTGGGTGAGCTGACTTTCAGCAACATTGCTCAGGAATTCTGGTTCACCTGCAATTGCTGTGCTAAAGCTCCTAGTCTTTCTTCCTCTTGCCATAGCTGCCTGAAAATCTGGAGAAATCTGCAGTTGGGCCATCCTTCTAGCGCCAAAATGTTGACGTCAAAATCTGGTAAGATAATCTGGATCTCTAGTCAACGAGATTCTTGAGCCCAATGTCGCAGATCAATGAGAAACAAAACAAAAGCAAGAGACCATAGGCAAAGAGGAAGAAGAAAAGAAGCAGAAAAAGAAGAAAAGCACACATAAATCTACGTGGTTCGGCCCTTAAGCATGGCCTACGTCCACGGCGCCTCTACCGTTGGTGGTGGCAGTCACTTTTATTACTGTATTTTCTGGGTACAAAGAGAGAGAGAGAGCGGAGAAAAACCACCATCCCCCTTTACTAAGATTTTGCTCCTATTTATAGAGAGAGGGGAGGTACTACAGTAATAGGAAAGCATTAAATGCATAATACAATTTTCAAAGCCTACTGTCAAGAAGTCTGAGTCTTCTGACACTACCCACACTGTAGTGGTTGAGTAAATCACGCTACTACTGATCTGAAATGGTTGGTCGTGCATGTAACGTTATCACACGAGCTAGAGCTGCTCTGGGTGACCTGGAGCTCATCCAAAATGATCTGAAATAGCTCAGCGACCTAAAATAGCTCAGCGACCTGAAGGAGCTCAGCGACCTGAAATAGCTCAGCGACCTGAAGGAGCTGGAGCCTGGTAAATTAGGCCTCTGTTTGCTGGGCCTTTGGGCTTTTACCAACCCATTTGAGGTATCCCAAAAATACATATAACAGAACCTCACCACCAATTTGTGACTTACTTTTTTTTTCCAGATCCATGTAATTTCAAGTGACAAGTATTATAATTGTGTTCGAGTTAATTGATAATTCTTATATGAATCATGATTCAGATTTAATTTTGCAATTAAGAGAAACATCTAAAATTATATATATTTGTACAACTTGATAATTTATGCAGATTTATTTGATTTCTTGGCAAGTAATGATCTTCTGAGCTGGACCAATCAGTAGGTGCATATCTAAGGCTAGTAAGGAAAATATTTGTATTACCAAGAGAGTGATCAAGAGGAATGCAAGCTCGTGTTAGTGTCATCAACAAGGTAAGTAGTGGTGACATCTGGGATGAGAATGACGTTCGAATTTGAACAAAACATGGAAAACAAAAACCGACCGATAAAACTGAAGCAATCCCACTAAGCAGTGTAAGGACAAAAGTGTTAATTTAACTGTGACAATCCAGTCAATAACATAGGAACATATACAAGACTAAGGGGTTGTTTGTTTTTTGTACTTAACACTTAATGGTGCTAAATTTAGTTAATTAAGAGATTTTTGTTTGTTTTTTTAAGTGGTCAAACCACTTAAAACCACCCAAAAACCACTGAAAAAATTAAGTAACATTTTTTGACTTTTCACTTAATACAAAATCACTTAATGATTTATAAATATATTATTCCAAGTTTATCATTCCTAAAATAATATGTTTCCAAGTTTGTTTTAGTTTTATATTATAAAAATTTCTTTTAATACTTTAATAAACAACATTGAAAAATAAAAACTCTAAACATCTCAACATCAATTTTTTTTTTTTTTTTAATAGCTGGATTACTATATTTCTCTAATTAAATTCTTGTAAGAATCTTTATTGATAAATGTTTATACAGCGACTCAGAAATCAAATTACAAATCAATTTGTTTAAGTATTTGATTATTCTTATTTAATTATATCAAAAAATACATATTACTTTACAATTTCAATTTTCGTTATAATAGTAATTTAATTTAAAACCATTTTATTTATTTTTATTTGAATATATAAATTTAATTGACTCTACTATTTTAATTAATCTTATTTTAATTATGAATAAAAATACTATATATATAAGTTACAATTTCAACTTTTGTTATAATAGTAATTCAATTTAAGATTATTTTGTTTATTTTTATTTGAACATATAAAATTAATTGATTCTACTATAATAATTAATATTATTTTAATTATGAATAAAAATATTATATATATAAGTGTTTTAATATTTGTTAAATAATTTATTACAATTGTTTGTATCATATTAAATAAAATTACACAACAACTAATAGTAAAAGGATATAAATATCAAATTACTAGTAATCAGATAATTTTAACTTTAAAAAACAAACAAAATTATTATACATTTAGAGGTAAGAAAAAAAAAAACAAACATATTAATCGGATTTCAGATTTCAGTCACTATTCAGCTTTCAGTCTTTAGCAGCACTGTTCAGTCTTCAGATAAAAAAACAAACGACCCCTAAACAGTGCAAAGTGTTTATTTAACTGTGAAAATCCAGTTAATAACATAGGAACATATATATACAAGATATGGCCTCAAACGTTAAAATGGCGTTGCTAAATATTCCCAACTTGAGATTCAATTGGCATTAAGGCAGAAGAATACAAAAAATAAAGCATTGGCTTCTTAGTCACTCCTTCCATGGTACCCTTATAAAAGTAACAACATGAATCTCAAGTTAGACACAAGAAAAATTAAATCAACAGATTAATCTGTGAGAATTAAAGCGTATAAGCAGACATGTGCAGTCCACATATTCTAGCTATCCCTTTTCCCGCACAAGGCCATGTAATTCCATTATCGGAGTTGTCACAATGCTTGGTCAACCATGGCTGCAGAGTCACATTTGTGAACACTGACTATAATCACGAGAGGGTTGTGAGTGCATTAGACGAAAATAATTGTATTGGGGATCAAATCCATTTGGTATCGATACCTGACGGAATGGAACCATGGGAAGATAGAAATCAGCTAGTGAAGTTAACCGAATCTATGTTTAGGATCATGCCAGGGAAGCTGTAGGAACTTATAGAAAAGATCAACAGCGAAGGTGATAGGATTGCTTGTATCGTTGGTGATGGAAGTATTGGGTGGGTTATGGGACTAGCAAAGAAGATGAACATTCGGAGGGCTGCCTTTTGGCCTGCTGCCACAGCGTTACTGGCCTTGTCGTTTAGTATTCCAAAGCTGATTGATGATGGAATCATCGACGATGATGGTAATTTCTTCTTTTTCTCAGAATCTGATTATTACAAAAAGATGGTTGTGATGTAGGACCTCACATAATCTTTATAACCTGAAGAATTGCACACCCTTCCTTGTTTTGTATTCATCTCAGGAACTCCAATAAAAAAGGAGACGGTTCAGTTGGC
Source organism: Dimocarpus longan (assembly GCA_022984855.1). Taxonomy (NCBI): domain Eukaryota; kingdom Viridiplantae; phylum Streptophyta; class Magnoliopsida; order Sapindales; family Sapindaceae; genus Dimocarpus; species Dimocarpus longan. The sequence continues at coordinate 7,435,406 of CM041026.1, forward strand.
ACCAAACATGCTTGCAACCAACAGTGCACACTTCGTCTGGCCCTACGTTGGTGACTCATCCGAGCAGAAATTCATATTTGATCTCATGCTTAAAAACAATGAAGATGTGAAGATGGCAGAAATGATGGTTTGTAGCTCAACATATGAGCTTGAGCCTGCGACATTCAGCTTGGTTCCAGAAATTCTTCCTGTAGGACCACTTTTGGTGAGCAACCGGCTTGGAAATTCAGCAGGATACTTCTGGCCAGAGGATCAAACATGTTTGAACTGGCTTGACCAACAGCCACTCAACTCTATCATATATGTTGCATTTGGGAGCTTCACACTTTTTGACCAGATCCTATTCCAAGAACTAGCTCTAGGACTTGAACTTTCCAACAAGCCATTCCTGTGGGTTGTGAGGCCAGATATCACAAATGACACTGCAAATGATGCCTGCCCGGAAGGATTTCGGGAGAGAGTAGCCACTCGCGGACGGATGGTGGGCTGGGCACCTCAACAGAAGGTTCTTAGTCACCCTTCCATTGCCTGCTTTTTAAGCCATTGTGGGTGGAATTCAACCTTGGAAGGTGTTAGCAATGGACTCCCTTTCTTGTGTTGGCCTTATTTTGCTGACCAGTTCCTCAATGAGAGCTACATTTGTGACGTTTGGAAGGTGGGATTGAAGTTTAACAGAAACAAAAGTGGGATCATTACCCGACAAGAAATCAAGACTAAGTTGGATACACTTCTAGGTGATGAAAATTTTAAAGCAAGGTCCTTGGCAATCAGGGAAATGACCATGAATAGCCTCATAGAAGGTGGTCACTCTAACAAAATTTTTAAGGATTTCCTTCAATGGATCAAAGTGTAGTATTATAAAAAAAAAAAAAAAAATGAATTTCAAGTGCTTTATATTTTTTAAGATCTATGTGTGGAAGTGGAATTGAAATCTTAGTTTGATCTTTATTTAAACTACAATCATAAGGAGTGCTTCATAAGAATTTCTTTCTTCTACAACTTCAAGATGGAAATTTTGTAGGGACAATAAGCTTTACACTTTAGAGAAAAATGTGGAGTGTTACAGTTGTGGCAAGAAATGACATTATAAATAGGAGTGTAGAAAGCTTAAAGTAGAGATCAAAGAGGGCAAGAAAGCAGAGACAAGCTCTATAGCAAATGTTGCATCCGAAGGTCATGATGCATTCGAAGGTCGTGCTTCCGAAGGTTATAGTGAACCCTTGGCGATGACTTCTACTAGTCATGCTCCCGATACATGGATTCTTGATTTTGGGTGCTCTTTTCACATGTGTCAAAATCTTGAGTGATTTGACACTTATAAGTTTTAAAGCGAAGGTGAAGTCCTAATGGGTAACAATTTATGCATCTTGCAAGGTCATTGGGATTGATATAATCAATATCAAGATATTTGATGGGATCGTGAAAACCTTGGGTAGTGTGAGACATGTTCCGACACTCAAGAAGAATTTGATATCCTTAAGCATACATGATGTAAATAAGTGTTCTTTTTCGGAAAAAAGATGGTATTATCAAGGTGTCAAAGGGATCTATGGTGATGATGCAAGGTACTAAATTAGGCCACAATTTTTACAAGCTTTCGGGGAATATAATTTTAAGTGGAATGGCTATCTCTACAGAAGACAGAACTTGCAAAGATGAAACTTAACTTAAGCATTTAAGACTAGGACAAATGAGTGAGAAAGCATTGCAAGAACTACGTCAGTGAAAGTCGTCAAAAGGTGTGGTCAAGCTAGAATTTTGCAAGTATTGTGTTATGGCAAAGCAAAGCAAGGTAAGCTTCAAAGTTCCAAGCAAAGAAAACGAAAGCAAACGATTTCTTGATTATATACACTCCGATGTGTGGAGGTCGGCACCAACTAATAAATGGTTGAGCTCGCTATTTTGTTACATTCATTGATGATTTTTCCAAAAAGTTTGGATGTATTTCATGAAGGAGAAATTTGAGGTCTTTAACAAATTCAAGGAATGGATGGCGGAAGTGGAGAACTAAATGGGAAGAAAAATAAAGTATTTACAAAGTGACAGTGGAGGTGAGTACCAAAATGGCAAATTTCTTAAATTTTGCAAACTTGAAGGTATCATTAAACAAAACGGTATTGTAGAGAGGATGAATAGAACTCTTTTAGAGAGAGCGAGATGCATGAGAATTCGTGCAGGGTAACTGAAATCTTTTTGGATGGAAGTGGTAAACCATGCTTGTTACTTAGTTAACTAGTCACCATCGAAGTTGTTTGAGTTAAATCAGCGGAAGAAGTGTGAATGGGTAAGGAAGTTGACTACTCAAATTTAAAAGTCTTTGGATGTAAGACATATGCTCTTATACCAAGTGATGAGAAAAACAAGTTATAATCAAAGTCACTTGAATGCATATTTCTTGGATTTGAGAAATGAGTGAAGGGATTCAAACTTTATGATATGGCGAATAAAAAGAAAGTTCTAAGTAGATATGTAGTCTTTGATGAAGCCTTCATGTCGATAAAAGAAGTCAAGAAGAGTGATAGTGAAAAAAGAGTTGTCATTGAAATTTTTATTGCTATGAAATTTAGTGATAGAGAAAGTGAAGAGGTGCAACTAGAACAGATTCAACAAGAAGAGGTTTATGAAGAACTAGATCCATAGACCAAAGAAAGCCAAAAAGAACCATAAGATCGCCATAACAGTATAGTTGGGATGATGAAAATGAGGAAATGCATTTTGCACTTATAGCTAGTAGGGAGATCCAATTTCATTACATGAAGCCACTGCTTGTCATGATGGAGAAAATTGGGTGAAAGTTATGGTAGAGGAGATGGAAGCTCTACAAAAGAACTTTGTTTGGGAGTTGGTTCCTAAGCCTAAAAACCAAAACTATGTTGGTTACAAATGGGTATATAGGAAGAAAAAAGGCATACATAAGAATGAAGCGTCAAAGTTTAAAACATGATTAGTTACTCAAGACTACTCACAAAAGGAAGACATTGATTATAATGAGATTTTCTCATAAGTGGTGAAGCATACATCTAACCGGGTATTGTTGGCATCGGTAGCGCAATATGACATACAGTTTGAGCAACCTAATGTGAAGACGACGTGTCTTTACGGAGATTTGGAATAAGTCATCTATATGGTTCAACTTGAAGGGTTTAAGGAAGTGGGAAAAGAGAACCTTGTTTGTAGGTTAAAGAAGTCACTTTATGGACTCAAGCATCTCCAAGATAATAGTACAAGCACTTTGACTCTTACATGTTGAAGATTGGCTACAAGAGAAGCGAGTATGATTGTTTTATTTATTTTCATGAGTTTCATAATGGTACAATTATTTTGTTGATATTGTATGTGGATGATATACTTATAGCATGTTAGGATATGTCAAAAATTAATGAACTAAAAAATCATTGGGTAGAGAATCTGATATGAAGATCTTGTTGTTGCTAAAATGTTCCTTAAAATGGAGATTAAAAGAGATTGGAAAGCGAGAAAGTTATGGTTATCTTAAAAGATGTATATTCACAAGATGCTTGAGAAATTAGCATGCTTAATGCTAAAGACATGTCTACTCCACTTGCTTCACATTTTGCATTAAGTGCAAAACAGTGTCCTTCTACAAATTCCGAGTTAGAAGAGATGATAAAGGTGTCATATGCAAATGCGGTTAGTTGTTTGATGTATGCCATGGTGTGTATAAAATCTAATATCTCTTAAGTCGTTAGTGTGTTTTCTAAGTACATGGCGAATCCAAGCAACGAGAATTGGAATGACATTAAATACATGTTGCGATACTTGAACGATACTAAAGAGTTAGGAATCATGTTTAAAAGATAATGTGATGAAACTAATATTGTTGGGTTTGTTGATTTTGACTATGCGAGTGATTTAGATAAAAAGAGGTCTACAATGGAGTATGTATTTACATGTGTGGATGGACTAATTAGTTGGATGGACTAATTAGTTGGAGATCTGTGCTCCAACTTATTAGTCCTTTGTCTACTACTGAAGCAGAATACAAGGCAATCATGAAGCATCAAAGGAAGCAATTTGGTTGAGGGTTTTAGTGAATGATATGAGAGTTAAGCAAAATATGGTATTGCTTAAGTGTGATAGTGAAAGTGTCATTGCTTTACAAAGAATCAAATGTTCCATAAAAGAACCAAGCACATTGACATTTGATTCTATAGAATAAAAGATTGTATTCCATTGGGTGAAGTCTCCATTAAAAAGGTTCACACAAATGAGAATGCATCCGATATGCTCATCAAACCAGTTACAAGAGAAAAGTTTGAGCATTGCTTGAGCTTGTTAAATATTTGCTCTTGTTGATTCAAGTGGTCACCTTATCACTTGAGGTGTGTTGAGATTGGGGATTTCTCATCAAAGTGGAGGTGTGTTATCCAATAATTTCTAAGGGTTGAAGTTTCATTACGACAAGGTGGAGATTGTTGATGTATGTATCAAAGTGACTTCATGTATGTCAGTCTTTTAGGGCAATTTTGTAATTTCATATTTGGATGAGCTTTGTTATAATTTTAGAAAGCCTCTTAATATATATTGTTATATTATTGAAAGAGTTGTTAGTGTAGAGTGGTGTGTCTTTACAAATTGGAAGAATAAAGAAATCCTAATATTAAGAGTTTATGAGGTTGAAAAATTGAGTGCTAGAGGAAGAAGATGGCCTGAAAGTAGAGATAATTTCTTATAACTTTGTTATTATTATACTATTAAAATCGATGATCTCTGTGAATGTAGTCATATTAGTAAACAGGACTAGTCCTGAGCACGTGCCAAATGTGCAACCGTCTCGGGCCTTCGAATTTTAGGGCACAAATTTTACAAAATTTAAATTTTCTTTTCCTTATAATTATTTTGTAAAATAAATAAATAATAAATATTTCATCATGCATCAACAATTGTACAATAGCTCTTGTGGTTGAGGCCACATTAAGCGTGCTTTTTGTGGCTTTGAAAACTTAAGTTCTCTACTGCTTATGTTCTTCATATTCTTTTTCGCACTTTTTTTTTTCGACAAAAAAAGAAAAAAAATAAAAAAAAAGAGAGACAAAAGGTGGCATGTATCCACCAAGTTTTAAACCAGGGACAACAAATCACAATCAATAGCCTACTATCAACAATGTTGGTGGCTTTAATTTATATAATGTGATTCAAAAAATATTTCTAATATACAAAAGGCCCTAAAGCTGATATATTTCACTCATATATAAACTCAATCTATCATTTTTAACCCTAATTTACTTTTTTATTGACTTTGTCAACAGCCACCAAAAGGAAACTCTAAATTATTATTATTATTATTATTTTGTTTTTATTAGTTAAAAATTCCAAATTTCATCAACAATTATAAGTAAAAAAAGTGGAATTCCAAAAGTTTATTTATTTTTGAGATAAACGTTATATTTTTATATTCACAATTATTTAATTATATCTTTTCATGATTATTTATTTTTTGATGGTTCTTCTTTTGTCTCTCTCTCTCTCTCTTTTTTTTTTTTTTTTTTTTTTTACATTGTTTTATGATGTATTGTTGGATCTTGGATTGAAAAAAAAGTGAAAAGCAGGGGAATACCTTGCTGTTGTAATAGTGTTACCATGTACCGTGTTGACCACATTTATCGTCAAGTTTTATTATTCTTTAATACTTTGCTAGTTTGATTGTTAGTTTTTTACTTTATTTATTACTATAATTGTTCATAATGTTTCTTAGAAAGTATGAATCTAGAAATGAGAAAAGGAAAAAATGAAAAAGATAAGAACATTCAACTCAATCTAAAAAAAAAAAAAGCCTTAGAAAAATTTATTGTCAAAAAAATATGTTCAATTTGTTCACTTGAAAATGAATTACCACAACCAACTGAATCAAATCATTTAGAAGAATTACACAGAACTGAAAATGAACTCAATGTTATCGATGTGAGTAACATGAATGAAAAACAACTAACTCCTTATTTAGATATTTATGATCCTAGAAACTGGGATAACCTTGATAACAAAAGAAAAGATATATTAGTCGAAAAAGGTCTCATAAGAGAAACTAATTTTGACTATCCTTTGGATGGTAACTCTAGACATTTGTTATATGCACATTATACTCGAAAATTACCAAATGGAGAGAATCAAGAGAGGAAATGGCTACTATACTAAAAAAATGTGGACAAAGTATATTGTTTTTGTTGTAAATTATTTAAATCAATGCACACGAATAGGTTTTTAGCAAATGAAAGATTTAATGATTGAAGGCATCTTAGTGAGAGGCTTAAACAACATGAGAATAGTATTGAGCATATAACTAATATGAGCACTTGGATTGATTTACAAATCAGATTGAAAAAAAAATGAAACAATTGATAAACATATACAAGAGCAAATTACAAAAGAGAAAAATCATTGGAAATAAGTTCTTGTGAGAATTATTGGTGTAATGAAATGTCTTGCTAAGTATAATTTGGCTTTTTGTGGACTGATGAGAAAATTTATAAAGACAATAATAGTAATTTTTTAGGCTTAATTGAAATGATTGTGGAGTTTGATGTGGTAATGCAAGAGCATATTCAACACATTCAAGATAATGAGATTCATTGTCACTATCTTGGTCATAAAATTTAAAATGAGTTTATTTCTAGGTTAGGCTCTAATAGTAAAAATACAATAATTAAAAAAATTAAAGAGGCAAAATATTTTTCTATGTACTTGATTGTACTCTATATGCAAGTCACCAAGAACAAATGACTTTGATAATACGATGTGTAGACATGTCAATTTGTGTAATAAAAATAGAAGACTACTTTGTAGAGTTTTTAAAAGTGCATGATACGTCTGGATTTGGGATTTTTGATGAAATGCAATCTGTATTAGTATCTCTTGATCTTAATATTAATGGTGTGAGGGGACAAGGTCATGATAATAGAGTTAATATGAAAGGTAAAAATCAAGGTGTTCAAAAAAGATTACTTGAAATAAATCCTAGAACATTGTACATGCCATGCGCTTGTCATAGTCTTAATCTAACTATTTGTGATATGGCACAATCTTGTGTTAAAGCAATATCTTTTTTTGGGTACTGTTTAACACATATATTAATTGTTTTCTAATTCTACAAAAGATGGAAAATTTTGTAAGATTATGTACATGGCTTAACTCTCAAAACATTGTCCAATATACATTAGAAGAGTCGTATTGATAGTGTGCAAGCCATAAGATATCAAGCTCCCCAAATAAAAGAAGCTTTGTCAAAATTACAAAAAAGTAGTGATGATGCCAAAACAAAGAGTGAAGCTATGAAAGTTTAGGCTGTTTAGCAAATGGGCTAGAAAATTTAGAGTTTTTATTAGGCATGACTATTTGGTATGATATTTTATTTAATATTAATATGGTTAGTAAAATATTACAATCTAAAGATATATGTATTGATTCTGCCATAGAACAATTGAAGGGGTTGGTTTCTTATTTTGAAAATTATAGAGAAAATGGGTTTACATCTGCCGTGATTACTGCTAAAGTATTGCATTTGATATGGAAATTGAACCTGTATTTTCTAAAAAAGTTCAAATTCGTAAAAAAAAAAAAAAAAAAAAAAAAAAACAATTTGATGAGAACTCACATGAGAATAAGATACAATTAACTGAAGAATTCTTTAGAGTTAATTATTTTATTGTTGTAGTGTATGTCACTATTGCTTCCTTGAATAGTAGATCTAAACAATTGTAAACATATGAAAATATTTTTGGATTCTTATATGATTCGAAGAAGATAAATTCTTTGGATGACAATAAATTAAAAGAATATTGTGTCAATCTTGAAACATGGTTGCTATTTACATTTTGATTTCAATTATTTATTTCTGAATTGAAAGTATTACAAATGACTTTACCATCAGAAACAAACTTAGCCACTGAAATACTTGAGTTTATAAAAGTTTGGGATTGTTATCCAAATACACGAATTGCTTATAGGATACTATTGACAAAACTTGTGACTGTGACATCTGTAGAAAGAAGTTTTTTTAAATTAAAATTGTTAAAATCCTATTTGCGGTCAACTATGTCACAACAAAGGTTAAATGGATTGACAATTTTATGTATTGAAAAAAATTTATTGGAATTATTATGTACACATAAAAAATATGATAAAATAAGTTATACATACATATATATATATATATAAAGGGACCCATTTTAGTTTTTCGCATCAGGCCTCTATAATGTCACGACCAACACTGGATGAACCACATAAAAATTTCTTTTGTTGTGTTGCGACTTGATTTGTTTTTTAGCTTTATTGTGTTCTTGTCATTATATTGTATTATTTGTTGTATTTGTGTGACCATTCAAACAAGAATTTAAGTGTTACTAGTGTTGTTAGGGATTATGCACTAAGTGTTCGACAATAATCTTACTAGTGTTTGTTGTGTGTCACACCTTCTACATGTCAGTAAATATATTGAAGTAAAATTGATGCGATATTCAATAACACTAATTTATTTACTGTTTTCTTTATGAACCATTATCGATTTTGAGTTTAGATTGTATGTAAGGTCATAGTGGGGAGATGTAATCCCAAGATGTTATATAATAAACAGTGGAATTGTTTTTTCTTATCATTTTGATCCTTAAATTATAATGATGGGCAACTTGGTTCAAGGCAACCATTGTAACCATTACTGATGTTAGGTCCTTTTTTATCATCCTAATTTAATGTTGAAACCGAAAATAATCGATTTTTAACATTTAAAACCAACCTGAACCGAGACATTTTCGAGTCCATTCGATCTTAAGTTTCTTTGCCCACCACCATTGTCTGTGAAGTTAAAATAGAAAATGGAAACCAAAAAAAGTATATGATGATAAAACTCAAGACCTCACATGATATGCAAATTATACAATATAGAGGGTGGAACAATTAGGAAATTACCCATTGAACAAAATTTTTGAAATTAGTATAGAATCCCCCATTTATTGGATGCTATTCATCAGCCTTTCCTTGAGATTCAAAACATTGGTTTTGCAATTTTTATTTTCCAGTAGCCGAGCCAGTTTATTATTAATTTCTTCTCCAGTAATTATCCCTCTTTTATCTGGGTTGAATCCCAATCCAACCTTCCAAACATCACAAATGTAGATCCTATTATGGAATTGATCGGCAAAATAATGCCAGAACAAGAAAGGGATTCCATTGCTCACACCTTTCATGGTGGAGTTCTAACCACAGTAACTTACAAAGCAAGCAACCGAAAGATATCCATGTTGTTGTGGGTCCCAACTGACTATAAGATCACGAGCGGCTTGAAATCTTGCTGGGTAGGCATTGGAATATCAGGGCGCGCCACCTAGAGTTCAAGGCCTATAGCCACTTTCTGGGATTAAAGTTGGTGAAATATAGTTGTACCGCCAAATGCAACATATATGATTGATTGTGGTTGTCGTTGATCAAGCCATTTCAAGCAGCTTAAATCTTCTGGCCAGAAGTTTCCAAACCGGTTGCTCCCCAAAAGTGGGCCTATTGGTAGGATCTTTTGGTCTATCTATGTCAAATGCTGCAGGTTCTAGACTTTAAGATGAATTGCAAATCACCCAATTTATCAGTTTCTCTGATATGTTGTTTCTGACCATGAGGGACGTAGCTAGGATTTTGCATTAGTGTGGGTTAGAATAATTTTTAAAATAAACTTCAATGGTACCAAAATATTTTATAAATTAAAAAGTGTAGATATAATAAACTCTATCCCTTAAAATTTATATTCTAAATAAATATATTAACAAAAATAAAAGTAAAGAGATTGAACAAAATATTTAAATAATCAATTTATCAAATAAGAATTATAATTAATGCTATGACATTAACAATATTTCTTTGAATATAGACAATTTATATTTCGAAAATCATAATTCATAATTATTACCACATCTTAAATTAAAGAGTATATTTGGAGAAATACTAAAGTATTAAATTTAAATAATATTTTATGCAATCTATGACAAATAAAGCTAAAATATAGAAAATTTAAGTAAAATTTCGTATTTAATATATGAAATAAAATTATTATATATATAATATTTGAATATAAATATCAATATAAATAAAAAAATATGTGCAATAAATAATTTTTGTATCACAAAAATCAATAAATGAAATATATAATTTAAAATTGATGAAGCTGCTACAGATTTCTGGAGAACTCAAATTGTTTAAGAAACAAGAAAAATCTTACGATATAAAATTCAACGGAATAATCAGAGAGTACAAGTTATAAAGGAATTGTATTAAAAAAACTAAAGCTAATAGAATATTCAAGAGTCATAGAGCCGGTTCAAAGTAATCCACCTCGCTAGATACAAATAGGGGTTGTGATTGGAATATACCAAGCCTAAAAAAAAACGTAGCAATAAAAAAAAAAAAATAGCGATAAAAATGTCTCCCGCGTTCTTTTATAACAATAATTTATTTCTACCATTTTATCAAAAAATCATCTCGTCAGTCTGGCTCTATTAACCATTATTTTATCTTCCTTATCAACACACTCCATCCTACAGACGCAAACATTCTCCTCCATTCATATTTACATATATTTTAATCGTTACCCAATAAACATATGTATAATATAATTATTTTTAGGGAGCCTACCACTAGCTAATAGAAGCCTCAAGAGTCATAACGCCGGTTCAAAGTAATCCGCCTGAGATACAAATAGGGGTGATTCATGATTGTAATATGCCAAGCCTAAAAACAAATGTAGCAATAAAAAAAAAAATGTATCCACCTCAGTAGATACATTTCCAAAGAGCATTTTCTAAACTACTGTAGGGTTGGTAGCATGTAATTGGGTAATAGATGGCTGCGCTGATAGTAGGGTTTGGGGTTGCGTGTGGACTAGGGGTGGCTGCGTCAACATCGTAGACATTAGAAAAATTAGTATAAAAGCTGAATCTGTGAGAGATAATAAAGCAGATAAGCAGACATGTGCAGTCTACATATTCTAGCTATCCCATTTCCCGCTCAAGGCCATGTAATTCCATTATTGGAGCTGTCACAATGCTTGGTTAAGCATGGCTGCAGAGTCACATTTGTGAACACTGACTATAATCACGAGAGGGTTGTGAGTGCATTACACAAAAATAATGGTATTGGGGATCGAATCCATTTGGTATCGATACCTGATGGAATGGAACCATGGGAAGATAGAAATCAGATAGCGAAGTTAATCAAATCTATGTTCAGGATCATGCCAGGGAAGCTGCAGGAACTTATAGAAAAGATCAACAGTGAAGGCGACAGGATTGCTTGTATCCTTGGTGATGGAAGTCTTGGGTGGGTTATGGGACTAGCAAAGAAGATGAACATTCGGAGGGCTGCCTTTTGGCCTGCTGCCACAGCAGTACTGGCCTTGTCGTTTAGTATTCCAAAGCTGATTGATGATGGAATCATCGACGATGATGGTAACTTCTTCTTTTTCTCAGAATCTGATTATTACGAAATGATGGTTGTGATGTAGGACCTCTTATAATCTTTATAACCTGAAGAATTGCTCACCTTCTTTGTTTTGTATTCATCTCAGGAACTCCAATAAAAAAGGAGATGGTTCAGTTGGCGCCAAACATGCCTGCAACCAACAGTGCACACTTCTTCTGGGCCTGCATGGGAGACTCATCCGGGCAGAAAGCCATATTTGATTATACGCTTAAATTCAAAGAAGATGTAAAGATGGCAGAAATGATGGTTTGTAATTCAACATATGACCTTGAGCCTGCAGCATTCAGCTTGGTTCCAGAAATTCTTCCTGTAGGACCACTTTTGGCGAGCAACCGGCTTGGAAATTCAGCAGGATACTTCTGGCCAGAGGATCAAACATGTTTGAACTGGCTTGACCAACAGCCACTCAACTCTGTCGTATATGTTGCATTTGGGAGCTTCACAATTTTTGACCCGGTCCAATTCCAAGAACTAGCTCTGGGACTTGAACTTTCCAACAGGCCATTCCTGTGGGTTGTGAGGCCAGATATCACAAATGACACAAATGGTGCCTACCCAGAAGGGCTTCGGGAGAGAGTAGCCACTCGCGGACAGATGGTGGGTTGGGCACCTCAACAGAAGGTTCTTAGTCACCCTTCCATTGCGTGCTTTTTAAGCCATTGTGGGTGGAATTCGACCATGGAAGGTGTTAGCAATGGGCTCCCTTTCTTGTGTTGGCCATATTTTGCTGACCAGTTCCTTAATGAGAGCTACATTTGTGATATCTGGAATGTGGGATTGAAGTTGGACAGAAACAAAAGTGGGATCATTACCCGACAAGAAATCAAGACTAAGTTGGATACACTTCTAGGAGATGAAAATTTTAAAGCAAGGTCCTTGGCAATCAGGAAAATGACCATGAATAGTCTCATAGAAGGTGGTCACTCCAACAAAACTTTAAAGAATTTCCTTCAATGGATCAAAGTGTAGTATTATTAAAAAAATTGAATTTCAAGTGCTTTATATTTTCTAAGATCTACGTGTGGAAGTGATGTAGCTCCACACCTATGCTAGAAGAAGGAAGAGACATAATTGATTGATTGATTATGGATTCTTTGGATTTTGATTGAGTCAACTCAAGGGATTCTAGGGATTGTGATTGATTGATTGAGTGGGATTTTAGGGATTTTTGGAAACTTTTCTTATTTGTTTAGTTTTTGAAATTTTTCTTTTTGTATTTGGCCACTATAAATAGTGGCCTAATTTTCATTGTTGCTCAAACTTGGCGAAATAAAATTGTTTACGAATTTCCTCCATCTTTTCTAGCTCTCTTTCTTTGCTATTCTTATTTCTTTAGTTAATTTCTGGTATAAGTTTTCCATCATTTTGGTATCAAAGCCTGGTTCCACACTTCCATACTGTCATTATAGTTTCAAAATACTACTACAACACTTCCAATAAATACACCCATTAAACAGCCCACAACACTTTGCCAAATAAGCCCCATAACCCTATTAAACACACCCCAAACACCTCTTCCAATAACAACCACCAACTGCTGTTTTCTGGTCTAGTCACACAGCGCCACCTCTTCTGCCACGACACCCATCAGAGTTTGCACCGCCGATCGAAGCAACAAACGGTTTTGAGGGGTATTATACAATATCTCAAAATTCTAGGTTATGTGGCAAATATCAAACAATTGGAGGATCTTTCTCAAATTTTCCATCATCAGAAAAAGAAAATTTTAATTGAATCCAGGTTAGTCAACAACTCTACTATAATCACTGTGCTTCGTTAATTTTGGTTGGTTATTTGTGTAGTTTACATTAGATCTTTGCCTCTAAAAAAAAAAAACCCTTATATAAACTTTTCGTTAATTTAGTGGTTTATGTGCATCGCTTTTAGTTTTAATTTTTATTTGATAGAGGATATTAGTTTTCCCTTTTCTAATTGAAAAAAAAAAATGTCAGATATATCAGAAGTCTCAAACACAAACCTTAACAATCGAGTTATTAACTTTGAGACTAAAGTTGACCACATCATGTTTGAAATGTCTGAGCTTAAGTCCCAAGTAACGGTGATTGCCTCTAAACTCCTGGGAAAACAACCTATGGAACCTTTTGAAAACTCCATAATGGCCCAAGTATCTGGTTCATCTGTAGCTCATAGGGAAAACTACCCAGCTAGAAACAATTCTCTTGGTGTATTACCAACCCCGAGGGATGACTTACTGCCTCAAGCTCATATTCTAGGAAGAGAACATCTTAAGGTAGTAGGAAATAAGACATTTGAGAGAGACACTGAACAATCCATTAGAGGAGACAATTTTGAGGGTCGTCGGTTTAGGAGTGACACTTTTGAAGACCATAGGGCCACTCAACCTTTTAGGCGTCAGTATAGGAATCCAGAGTTAGATGAAGAACCTCTCGAAGATCCGAGACGCCTGCGCTACCCATACTATCAGGCTAACGACCCTACTAGGCATGTTAAGCTTGAAGCTCCCATTTTTGAAGGGGGATAGATCCTAATGTTTTCCTAGACTGGTTATCAGCCTTAGAAGACTATTTTGAGTGGTATGACATGAGAGATCCCTATAAAGTCCGTTTCGCTAAGGTTAGGTTGACTGGTAGAGCAAAATTGTATTGGAACTCAATCCAACACGAATATGATCAACTAGATTTGGACCCTATAACCTTGTGGGTAGAAATGAAACTCAAGTTAGAAGAAAAATACTTACCTTCTTTCCATAAGGGTGAATTAGTGGACCAATTACTAAACTTTAAGCAAGCATATTCTAATGTTACCGAATACCTTAACCAATTTGATGAACTCAAGTTAAGGTGTGAACTTCGTGAGGAATCTAGATTAGTGGTAGCTAGGTTTGTGAATGGGTTGAGAGTAGACATTAAACACGAGGTAGAGCGACTACCCCCTAGAACTTTAAAAGAAGCTTACCATAGAGCCCTAGAAGCTGAGAAATACCTTCGTTGGACTAACCCTAGACGAGTCACTTCTCAAAACTTTAGTAGTCGACCCTCGCGAACCACATCTAACTCCCTGCCTTTCATTTCCCAAGCCCCAAATATGCTAAACCCAAATGTTAACTCCACTTCTTAGTTTAGTACAACCAAGGAGTCTTGGCCAACTTCATCTAGTTCGCGTCCTAATAACTCCCAAATAGAATGTTTTCATTGTCATGCTAAGGGACACATAGCCTCTCGTTGCCCTCAACGAACTTTGGTTATAGAGGCTGATTTCGTAGATCCTTTGTTAGGTGATGATGAGGGAGAGTTTGTTGACCCATTTCCTATGGGGGAGTCCGACGAATTAGATTTAGTTGAGGGATTAGGAGAAAAGGATACCCATCTGGGAGTAGTCAGATGCATGTTGTTCACCGTTACTGATCCTGATGCATGGAAAAAAACGAGTATTTTTCATACTTATATCCATTGCAATGATAAGATTTGTAAGTTAGTGATTGATAGGGGTAGTACCATGAATGTCATATCCAAATCTGCTGTAACTAGGTTTCAACTTAAACCCGAACCTCATCCATATCTTTTTAGAGTCGCTTGGGTAGATCGCACATCCTTACCAGTTTCTGAGAGATGTCTAGTGCCAATTAAACTAGGATCTTGCCTTGAGAAAATATATTGTGATGTTCTACCCGTGGATGTCGCTCATGTCCTGTTGGGTAGACCTTGGTTATATGACCATGATGTCAAGAGTTTTGGTAGGAACAATACCCATGTCTTTATCCATGAGGATAAACCGATTGTCTTACGACCTACCAAACTTGATGATGTAGGCACTTCTTGCCCTAATGGGAACTCTCCCCAAAACCTACCTCCTAGTGGAACTACCAGGCCAACCCTTCATATTCTAGCTCTTAAGGACTTTGAACGAGACTCACAAGAGATAGGGGTTATGTATGCCTTAGTGGTTAAGGAAAGTCATCCAGAGTCCCTATATCCTAGTTTAGATCATCCATCGGTAGTGAGTAACCTATTAAAAGAGTTTAGAGACATTACACCAGATGACTAACCAAATGAGTTGCCACCTATGAGAGAAATCCAACATACTATAGACTTAGTGCTAGGGGCTCAACTCCCGAATCTCCCCCACTATAGAATGAACCCTATCGAGCGTGCTGAATTAAAGAGGAAAATCGAAGACCTTTTGGAAAAAGGATTTATACGTCATAGCCTTAGTCCTTGTGCCTTTCCTGTTTTACTCACCTCTAAGAAAGACGGATCTTGGAGAATGTGTGTTGATAGTCGAGCCATAAACAAAATCACCATCCGATATAGATTTCCCATTCCTAGGTTAGAGGACATGTTGGATGAATTGGCAGGATCGCAATGGTTTTTCAAGATTGATTTAAGGAGTGGATACCATCAGATTAGGATTAGGCCTAGTGATGAGTGGAAAACTACTTTTAAGTCTCCCGATGGACTGTATGAGTGGTTAGTGATGCCTTTTGACATGTCTAATGCCCCTAGTACTTTTATGAGAATGATGAACCATATGTTACGACCTTTCATAGGAAAATTCTTAGTGGTGTACTTTGATGACATCCTCATATACAACAAAACTAGGGAAGACCACCTTGATCATATTAGGCAGATTTTTCACACCTTAAGAACTAAAAATATGTTTGTCAACCTTAAAAAATGTTCATTCATGCAAACTCAAGTTCTTTTCTTAGGTTTCATTGTTTTTTCCCAAGGGATCATAGCTGACCCTGGAAAGGTGCAGTCAATTAGAGATTGGCCCATACCCAGAACTTTGACTGAGGTTAGAAGCTTTCATGGGTTAGCAACCTTTTATAGGAGATTCATTAGGGGATTTAGCATTATCATGGCTTCAATTACAGATTGCATAAGAAAGGGAGAATTTCATTGGACTTCCGCAGCCACTAAAGCCCTAAGAGAAATTAAGAGAAAAATGATTGAGGCACCTGTGTTGAGTCATCCAGATTTTTCTAAGGTTTTTAAGGTTACCTGTGATGCCTCAGGTGTCGGAATAGGAGGGATTCTAAGTCAAGAAGGGCACCCTATAGCTTTCTTTAGTGAGAAACTCAATGAAGCCAAACAGATGTAACATGTTGTTTCGGTGTCTATATAATTTATTAAATATTGATTATATATTAAGGGATGATGTAAATAATTATCCGTTCAGATCCGGATAAATAATTGAATTTTTATAAAATTCTTCAGATGGGTCCGGGGATAATTATTTAATTCAATCTCGTAAAATAAATAGAGCATTCGGATTTAAATATTTATTCGGAATCTAATAAAGTTCCCGTATGTGGATTTGGATTTTTATTAGATTTCCAGGCGGACCCGAAGCGAATCCGAGTGAAAAGCGAAATCTTAAAGCGAGAATTGATGACATGGGAGAAATAAAAAGAATAAGTGGGCCATGAGGGACACATGGCAAGCATGCGTGAGAATTCAAGGACATGTGTCATAAATTGAAATAAAAAAAAATTGAAAGTGGAGAATCAATGCATTCGGTTAACATATATTCATTAAGAGACAAGCAACTAAAAACCGAAACCTTGAGATAGAGTGAAAGAGATTTTGAGTGACCGAGAGGGAGAGATTGAGAGAGAGAGAGTGAGATCGGATAGTTGCATGTTCTGTTTGAGAGTCAATCCCAGTGAGGCAGCATCCAATTCCGCCTCCATTCTTCGAGCAAAACCAAGAGCTGCACTCGATCAAGAAGCAAGCTGAAAGAGTGAGGACAGTGAGTTGATGTTGCTGCCAAGAACTCACTAGTGCAGACCAATTGTTGCATGTATCATCTAAGCCATCCAGGAGCAGATCTGAGCCAAGAATCAGTGCATGTAAGCTGGAAGAAGTCACGCCATGAGCTGAGGTAACTGCTGCCTTGCTGTCGTTGTTGTTGTTGCTATCCTTGCTGTCGTTACTGTTGTTGTTGTTATTGCTATCCTTGCTGTCGTTGCTGTCGTTGTTATTATTGCTATCCTTGTTGTCGTTGTTGTAGTTACTGTTGTTGCTATCGTTGCTGTTGTTGTTGTGGTTGCTGTTGTTGTTGTGCTATCGTTGCTGTTGTTGCTGCCGTTGCTGTCATTGCTACTGCCGTCGTCACTGCTGTGAGCTGTTGAGCGGAAGCCGTGCTGCTACTGTCGCCGTGTGCTGTCATCGGTGAACCAGTTGCTGCCGTGGTGCAAGCTTCTGCCGAGCTGTTGTCAAGACAGATGGAACTCCATTTCAGACCTAAAGTGATTAGCATCGGGAAAAGACAGCTTGCTGCCGTGAGAGCGTCGTCGCCATCGTAATCTTTCGAGAGCTGTTTCAAAGAGAAAAATAGCTCAAGCGAAGGTAAGTTGTTGTCTCGTTGAGGTTGTTATCATGATTTGAGTAATGTTTAAATGTTAATGGTAATTATTTGGGTTGAAGGAAACTCGCGCATAAGGAAATTAAAATAGGCAGCCCTTTGTGCTAGTTTCAAAGCTTTCGAATTGGTTTAGGAAAGGTAAGTCCGAATTTATGAATTTCATTTGCAATGGAAAAATTTATGAGTTAGTTATGGATTAAATTGATGATGACATGTTTGGTATATAGGAATTAAAACCTCGTTAGTGCGGAGGTTTGTTTGATTAAGTTTTGAAGTGTTTGAGAATGATTTTCGATGTTGAAATTTACGTTGCGAAAGCGGTATAGGGGCTGTTATGTTAGGAAGTATGGGCTATTATGTTTTTCTTTTCGTCTTGAAATTGTCGGAATGAAAAATGGTTCGCAACGATATGCATTAGAGTATTGGAAAGTTATTTGAATATCGCTAGATTGTTTTCATGTGTTTCGATCTAGTTTTCTGTGATTTTGAAAGGCGTTAGTTTGCGATTTAGTGTCGAATGAGTTGTGATTAAAATGCCATGTTGTTAAACGATATATGAATGTGAGTCAAATAAATATCTAGGATGAAAATGATTGAGAGATTTCATGATGGTTTATTAGAGTTAATTCGCGTATTTGAAAGACGATGCGACGATTTATGAGCTGTTTTGGACATGCAGTTTTTATGGAAATTGTGTGCAGTTTTTGACATGTTTACGGATTGTTTTTGAAGTGTTCAAAGGCTGTTTTCGTGTTATTCGAATGAGCCGTTAAAGTATTATTATATGAGCTATAAATATGCTAGTTATGGGATATCAAATTGAGGAGTAGCATGCTGTTTTTAGAACGTTTTTCGTGCTGTTCTGAGTTCTTGGAATGCTATTTTCGTATTGATTGTTGGGCTATCATAAGCTATTTTAATGGGTTGTTTTGAGATTATTTTCAATACGATAAAGACAGTCATAAAAGGATATTGTGAGCTGTTTCGAAGTCATATCCATTGGAAGTATTTAGGATGCATTATAAAAGAGCATATAGTTATAGCGCATTATGTAACGCTAGAAATTTATTAAATAAACTTTTGCTATGTTTGTTTTAATGAAAGGTCAAGGAGAACCCGATGAATCAGATTCTCGATCAGAGAATAAGGGTAAAGCTTAGGGGGAGCATTCGATTCAAAAATTGAATCATTTTTGAGGTCGGTATACACATTATCTTTAAAGTTTACTTGAAAGTGTTTTTGTTGTGAAATAAATTTCTTAAATGAGATTGTTATATGAATTTCTTAAATGAGATTGTTATATCATTTCAATATGATGCATTTATAAACGTATTTGACTATACTTGAAATGAAACGCAAAATTGATTTGTTATGAAAATCTTGATACAAAAAACAAATGTAAAATGTGATACAAACGTTATGTTGTAAATAGCCCTTGTAAACTTAGATATCGATAAATGAAAATTGGTAATTGACATGTCAATAGGGAACTTAGCAGTTGCACCGTTTATTTACATACACTAAATTGATTCGTTATGGATTATGAGAGGCACCACGTGTCCGAACCTGAACGATTTATGTGTTATGATATACGACCCGGTGGATAATCACCGAGCGGTTGATGCCGAGGTCGACCATTATTCCGGCAGGTAACCACTACGTGTCCGATGCCGGAAACCCATATACCAATACATGAGTATCGAATATATGTTTACTAAGGGCACTGAAAAATGTTATAAGCAATGAAATGAAAATGTGATATGAAATGAAATGTTCAATGCTTTGAAATATGTTGAACTCGAAAAATTGTGAACTATATGTTTAAGTATTTTTATACAATGTATATATATATTTATGAATATTAAAGTTAGAATGCTTTTAGTTATGAATGAAATTACTTTTGAAATTGAGAAATTTGATTATGTGTATACCTATTAAGCAATCATGCTTAGCGCGTTGATTTACCGCGCGCAGGTTGAACCTTTTGACTCCATTCCCAGGCAGGGGAAATAGCTTGTACACGGAAGCTCAGATAGTCGCCATCCATTCTACGCTTTTGGTAGTTATATATATATTGCGTAGGATCATGCATTTTGAAACATATGTATATTTATGTAAATTATTGTATTTCACTTATATAAAAAGCTTATGTATATTTATTAAAAGCTTACTTTTGAATATGTATGCATATAAATGTTTATGATAGATTTGAGTAATGAAATGCTTTGGAAACGGACGAGAGGTCCGAATTGAGAATCCTGAAATTTATGTTTTGGAAATATTAAAGCTTTAATTACAGGGAACAGATTTTGGATTTAAGAAAAATAGAGGAAACTCTGCCGGATTTAAAAAAAAAAAAATTTCTCTTTTGGTAACGAGCCTTAGAATGATAATAGTTTTTCAAAAGTAACAAAAACGAATTTATTAAGAAAGTAACGTTCTCCGTTCATAATTTCTGCCCGTAACGAAAGTTGGGTGAAGGGCGTTACAACAGAAGTATTCCACTTATGATAAGGAATTCTATGCTATTGTTAAAGCCCTTCATCAATGGAAATACTATCTCTTACCAAATGAGTTTGTTTTATACTTTGACCACCAAGCTTTAAAGTACCTTCAATCCCAAAAGAACCTGAATCATAGACATGTCTCGTGGGTTGAGTTTCTTCAAAAGTTCAATTTTGTCATTAGACATCGCCCATGTGAGGATAACAAAGTCGCTGACGCCCTTAGTCGGGTTACCACCATACTTCAAACCTTGAGCATCCAAGTCATAGGATTTGATAGGATTAAAGCTGAGTACTCCACATGTCCCGATTTTGGGATCATCTTTTAGGATGTTTCAAAGGGGCCTAATCGTGACCATAAAGGCTTCCTCATTCGAGATGGGTATCTTTTTAAAGGAGTACACCTATATATTTCTGGCACCTCTCTTAGGGATTTTATAGTTTGAGAGATGCATGCAGGAGGGTTAGCTGGGCATTTGGGTAGAGATAAAACTATAGCCTTAGTTGAAAATAGGTTATATTGGCCCTTTTTGAAAAGAGATGTTGCTCGAATTGTCTCTCAATGTCGGACGTGCCACCTAGGTAAAGCCAAGAAATGAAATACCGAGTTGTATACCCCTTTACTAGTTCCCCACGCCCCATGGAGAGATTTGAGCATGGATTTTGTTATGGGTTTACCTAGGACAGCTCAAGGTCTAGACTCTGTACTAGTTGTCGTTGATAGGTTCTCTAAAATGGCCAATTTCATTCCCTGTGCTAAGACTACAGATAACTCGCATGTTGTGAAGTTTTTTTCAAAGAAATTGTCAGGTTGCATGGCTTACCAGTCACCATAGTTTCTGATAGGGACGTTAGGTTTGTAAGCTATTTTTGGAAGACATTGTGGAAACTCTTTGGAACTACCTTAAAATTTTCTTCAACCTTTCACCCTCAGACAGATGGCCAGACAGAAGTTGTTAACCGGAGTTTAGGAGACTTATTGCGTTGCTTGGTAGGTAAAAAGTTGGGCACTTAGAATTTATACCTTCCAATGGCAGAATTTGCATATAACAATGCTGTCCATCGAACCACTGGTAAAAGTCCTTTTATGATTGTTTATGACATTTCACCTCGTCAGCCTATTGACCTGGTTCCTTTATTACCCCTTTCTCGCCCTTTTGAATTTGCCACTGATTTTGCCCAACATATGCATGACCTACATGATGAGATTAAACGAAAAATTGCTCTAAGTAATGAAAACTATAAACTAGCTACCGATGCACATCGTAGACCATTGGAATTTAACGTGGATGATTATGTGATGGTTCGTATTTGTCCAGAATAATTTCCTAAGCAATCAAAAAAGAAATTACAAGCCTATGCCATGGGGCCTTTGCGAATTCTCAAAAGGCTTGGCTCTAATGCTTACTTAATTGAATTACCCCAAAATTTGACTATCAGCCTAGTGTTTAATATAGCGGATTTGTTTCCTTACCGAGGCACTTTCGAGCCTCCAGTTGTTTCTCCTGATTTTGCTTAAGGTATGACTCCAGCTAGAACTCCGCCTCCCCCATCATCTCCACCAATGGTTATTGAAGCTGTAGAAGACATTCTAGGTCATGAGTACGTGACCTCACCTAATGGTGGCTTTCGACGATTTTTGATCCGTTGGCAGAACCGTCCAGATATAGATGACTCTTGGGTTTCTGAGAAAGACTTGCAATGTTTGGATCCTTCTCGCTTGGATTCTTATTTGCAACACCACTCGTTAGAGTCGAGCCCTTTTCAACCCGAGGGGAATGATGTAGAACACCCTAAGCTCCACACTTATGCTAAAAGAAGGAAGAGACATAATTGATTGATTGATTATGGATTCTTGGGATTTTGATTGAGTCAACTAAAGGGATTTTAGGGATTGTGATTGATTAGTGATTTAAGGGATTTTGATTGAGTCAACTCAAAGGATTCTAGGGATCGTGATTGATTGATTGAGTGGGATTTTAGGGATTTTTGGGAACTTTTCTTATTAGTTTAGTTTTTGAAATTTTTCCTTTTGTATTTGGCCACTATAAATAGTGGCATAATTTTCATTGTTGCTCAGACTTGGTGAAATAAAATTGTTTACGAATTTCCTCCATCTTTTCTAACTCTCTTTCCTCGCTATTCTTATTTCTTTAGTTAATTTTTGGTATAAGTTTTCCATTAGGAAGTGGAATTGAAATCTTAATTTGATCTTTAAATTATGATCACAAGGAGTGCTTCATAAGAATTTCTTTCTTCTGCAATTTCGAGATGAATATTTTGTAGAGACGACAAGCTCTACAATTTAGGAGGCAATTTTTTTTTTTTATTCCATTTTGATACAATTATAAGTTAATTTGGAGTTATACTCTCGTAGTTGGTAGAAAAAAATTTCTTTACTTGCTACTGAATATATATGATTATAAGATTCAAACTTTTGTTATGAGTTTAAAGACTTGAGCTATGAGTATATATTATTCATTTAAAAGAAGGATTAAGTACACAAACATATCTTCAGTTTACTGAATAATGCAAAATTTAAAATAAGAATTAATTTATGAATATCTTGTTAAAGTCTGAGATTTTTTTTAAATACACTATAGTTTTATTTTGTGCTTTTTATTATTATTATTATTTTATTTTTAGCTTGTCAAAGATTAGATGACAAAGTTACGATGATCCATACCTTAAGGAATATGTTATGATTAAGTAAAATCAATATGGGTTGGGTTGTGATGACTAACAACTATTGTACTAAAAACTTGTAAAATAAATACGTTGATGAATGGAACTAATGTAGAACCTTTTTCAGCATTTTTCTTATTTTTTCATCTCAAAGCTCTCTGCCATTTTTTCTCAACACGGTATCAAAACTCATTGGTCTTTAGGGGCCGTGAGTGTGAGAGCAAACCAGTAAGGCTTCCCTTCCTAAATGACCTAAAAATCCTGAGATGTAGTCTATGACTTCAAGTAGATTTTCCACTCATTCATCTCCAATTTTTATAAGAGAAAACTATCTATTGTGGGCACTGAAAATGAAGGCTTACTTAAGAGCATTTGACTTGTGGGAAGTAGTTGAAACGGGGAGAGATTCACCTCATTTGAGAGCAAATCCAACAATTCTCAAACGAAGCAGCATAGTGAAGATAGTGCTAAGAAATACAAAGCCTTGTCTGTTATCTACATTGTCGTATCAGATGTGTTTTTCTCAAGAATAATGGCTTGTGAAATAGCAAAAGAGGCATTGGGGAAGCTTAAAGAAGATTTTCAAGGTAGTAACAGGACTAGACAGATGTAAGTGCTAAACTTGAGAATGGAATTTGAAGCTCTCAGGATGAAAGAGAGTGATAATGTCAAGGATTACATAGACAGACTCATGAAAGTAGTAAATCAATTAGATTGCTTGGTGAGGAGTTATGTGATAGAAGAATTGTTGAGAAAGTTCTGTTTAGTGTGCTAGAAAGATTTGAATCCAAAATCTCCTCTTTAGAAGACTCAAAAGATCAGAAGTTGTTAATGCTCTTCAAGCCTTTGAGCAAATGAGAGCAATCAGACTTGAAGACTCTTCTGAACTTAAAAAAACCAAGCAGCAGTGGAGGTAGGAAGCAATTTGGAGAGAAAAAGGAAAAGGAGAAGAAAGAAAGTGAAGGCCATAAAGGTAGAGACTAAAAAGGAAGATTTCCACATTGTCCTCATTGCAAAAGAGGAGTCACATAGAAAACTTTTACTGGTAGAGGCCTATTGTGAGATGTAGAGTTTGCAATCAGCTTGATCATGTGGATAAAGTTTGCAAAAATGAAAATAACCAACAGGGACAACAAGTATAAGTTGCTGAAAATCAAGAATAAGCTAAAGAAAAGGTATTTGTTGTTTCCTATTATACAACAAAAGTAGCGGTGAAGCTTGGCTTGTTGACAATGGCTGTACTAACCATATGACACATAATGCTGATTTTTTTAAGGAGTTGGATAGATCCTACACCTCTAAAGTTAAAATTCACAATGGTGATTATGTTGCTGTGATGGGAAAAGGAGTAATTGTTGTCGAAATCTCATCAGTTACGAAACTAATTTCTGATGTTCTGTTTGTGCCTGAGATAAACCAAAGTTTATTGAGTCTTGATCAAATGCTTGAAAGAAATTATATTTTGCGTTTGACCATAGTAGATCACTGGTTGTGAATTAATGTCTATTAAAATGAGAGACAAAACTTTTCAATCAATTTGAAACAAACAACTTTTCATGCAAATCCAGTGTTATTGACAACTCTGTTACATGGCACAAAAGATTAAGACACAACAACTACACTTCTCTTAAATATATGCATACACATGAATTAGCTCAGAGTATGTATACTATTCATGTTGATCAAGGAGTGTGCGATGTTTGTCAATATGGGAAGCAAAGCAAATTACCATTTTCTTCAAATCTGAGGTGGAAAGCTCCAAATAAATTGCAATTGATCCATACAGATTTATGTAGACCCGTGAGTACCCCTCTTAATGGGAGTAGATATTTTCTTTTATATATTGATGACTACACCAAGATGTGTTGGGTGTTTTTCTTGAAGCAAAAGTCAGAAACATTAGAATCATTTTAAAAGTTTAAAGCTTTTGTTGAAAATCAATCTGGTTGTAAAATAAAAATGTTGAGATCTGACAATGGATCTGAATACACATCAAGAGAGTTTAACAGATTTTGTGATAAAAGTGGTATTCAACACTAGTTAACTGTTCCTTACACTCCTCAGCAAAATGGAGTGAGCAAAAATTGATGCAGAATGGAAGGATAATTAAGATTGTAAATGCAAACCTTAAGAACACGTTCACTGGAATCCTCCAGAAAATTATAATAGCAACCAAAATAATACTAATAATGTTCTCCTCAAAAAGCAAACAACAAAAGGTTTAAATACTCTCTAAAAACCCTAATTAAGCAAAAAGACTAAAATAGACATTACATAATTAAATGTCAACCAATTAAAAAAAGACAATAAATCTTCAACCTCCCGACAGCCTACCTAAAACAATAAATTTCAGAATGTAAACAACATCAACCGGGGTGCTCTGGTTGCCATGCTATGGAGCACGAAAATCCAATTCCGAAAACATATTATAATAGGCAATTCGACAAACGAGCGTAAAGTTATGCCCGTTTCTTCGAACCAACTCTTCTAGCCAATTTCCCATCCATCTCTTCTTCGAATTCCAAAGCTGCTTATCCTATATAAAAAATTGTTATGGAGATGTCTAGATGCCTGTTGTTTGAGAAGGATCTTTCGAAAGCATTCTGGGTTGAGGCTGTCAATACCTCATTATATTTGTGGAATTGGCTGCCAACAAAAGCTTTGGAAGAAAAAACACCTTTTAAGGCTTGGTATGGTTTAAAACCGTCAGTTGAACATCTCAAAATATTTGGATGTGTATGTTATTCTCTTATTCCAGATATTAAGAGAGACAAATTGGATCAAAAATCAAAAGTTAGGATTTTCTTGGGTTAGAGCAACAACTCTAAATGTTACAGAATTAATAGTTTGAAGAATGAGAAAGTTTTGGTCAATAGATATGTTAGATTTGATGAAGCTGCAAAATGGAATTGGAAGAAGAATGAAGTTGAAGCTGTTGTCAATGATCAAACTAAGATAGTCTCTACTCAATAAGAAGAAGTAATAGAACAGGAGGCTGATTCTGATGATGATACAGAAACGGTAGGAAGGGGGACCAGATCATTAGATGAAATTTATGCAAGATGTAATGTTGCAGCTCTAGAACCTGCTACCTATGATGAAGCTTCAAACTTACGTGATTGGGGTGCTGCAATGAAGGAGGAGATCAATATGATAGAGAAAAATGGAACATGACTGCTGGTTGACAGACCTTAAAATGAGAAAGTTATTGGTGTGAAGTGGGTTTATAGAACCAAAATGAATTCCCGATGGCTCTATTAACAAATTAAAAGCAAGGCAGGTAGTGAAGGGTTACTTTCAACAATATGGTGTTGATTTTTCAGATACTTTTTCACCCTTCACTAGATATGATACCATAGGGCTTTTGATAGCTTTAGCTGCAAAATGGTTGGAAAATATACCATTTAGATGTGAAGTCAGCCTTCTTAAATGGTTTTTTAGAGGAAAACATTTATGTAGAGCAGCTGAAAGGTTTTATTGTTCTTGGTTGTAAAGATAAAGTATACAAACTCACCCAAGCCCTATATGGTTTAAGGCAAGCACCAAGGGCTTGGTACAGCAGAATTGATGCCTATTTGCCTCAACAAGGATTCAAAAGGAGTGAAAATGAAGCTACTTTGTATGTGAAGCAAAATGGAGATGACTGCAGCTTATTGTGTCTCTTTATGTGAATGATCTTCTTGTTACAAGTGGAAATACAAAGTGGCTGAAAGAGTTTAAGTCTAGAATGGAACATGAGCTTGAGATTTCAGACTTGGGTGAGATGAATTATTTTCTGGGGATGGAAGTATACCAAACAGATGCTGGTATTTTCATCTCACAAATGAAGTATGCCAAGGAGATTTTGAAGAAGTTTCAAATGAAGAGTTGCAAACCAGTAGCTACTCCACTGGATGTTAACGAAAAATTGATCAAGACTGATGAAGAAAGCAAGGCTGATGCTTCAATTTATAGAAGTCTAACTGGTAGTCTACTGTATTTATCTGCCACTAGACCAGATTTAATATATGCAGCAAGCTTGCTTTCAAGATTCATGAACTCTCCTCATCAAATTCATTTTGATGCAGCTTTACAAGTCCTAAGGTATAAAAAAAGGACAGTCGATTATGACATTTGATATGAAAAAAATGAAGATGGGAGACTATAAAGCTTTGTGGATAACGATTGGGCAGGAAGATTTGATGATTCCAAGAGCACATCAGGCTATGTTTTTTTATTTAGAAGTGGTCTTCTCTTGGAACTCAGAAAAGCAAGATGTTGTAGCTCAATACTCAGCTAAGGCAGAGTATATTTCTGCAGCAACTGCAGCAAACCAACCAATTTGGCACAAGAAAGTGTTATCAGATGTTAGACAAGCACAAGAAGAAGCTATTGCCATTTCAGTTGATAATAAGTCAACCATTGCCATCACTAAAAATCTAGTCCAGCAAGGTAAAACTAAACACATCAGAGTCAAATTTCATGCCGTTAGAGAAGCAGAGAAGCTTGGGGAAGTAAACCTTATGCATTGCAGCACAAAGAACCAGACTGCATACATCCTAACAAAAGCTCTTCCTAAAGAAAGGTTTGAGTTGATGAGAGCAAAGCTTGGTGACTCTAAGAAAAGTCTCAAGAGAGCAAAGTTTTGTTTTGTGCTTTTTGTTTTGATTTTCAGTTTGTCAAAGATTAAGTGACAAAGTTGTGATGATCTATACTTTAAGGATTATGTTATGATTAAGTAAAATCAGTATAGGTGGGGTTGTGGGGACTAACAACTCTTGTACTAAAAACTTGTAATATAAATATGTTGATGAATGGAACTGATGCAGAACCTTCTCCAGCACTTTTCTTCTTTTTTCATCTCAAAGCTCTCTGCCATTTTTTCACAACATACCTACATGAAGTTTGACTTTTGACAAACGAAAACAACCTTTCCGTTAATTGACACTAACTATTTGATCATGAAAAAGTAAGATTGATTATTAAAACATGTCAAAAGATATGAATTCCCTTAATACCTTTAATTACAAATTTAAAAAATACGTTATAAGTTTAAAAGAATTAAAAATTTAGAAGAATAACAAATGTGGTAGAATTCCACTACTACTATTGTTTTTCTTTTCTTTTGAAAGACTACTACTGTCGTTGTTATTGCTGTTGCTACTAATACTATAACTATTTGTTTTAGTTGCTACCTGTTTCTTTACTTAGATTTATTGTGTCTCCTTGTTATTAATTGATTTCTAACATGAAAAACTCTTTGTACTTTGACTTGTATATGAATATCGTTGGACACAATCTATATGTGCGGAAGATGTATTGCATGGTTGGATATAGAAAAGGCCAAATTTCAATTTGGTCCTCTATATAATTAACCAAAATATTATTTTTTTTACTTGTAAATACATTTTTAGTCTCCGTCGTTCCTAAAGTTCTAAAAATTCATCGATTTAATCCTTCTGTTAGTTCAAAGGTAGTTAACTTCAATAAAGAAAGGGTTAGTATAGTCATTTATTGTAATAAGATCACATATTGACACGTGTCTATAAAAATTAATAGTTTAATTAAAAATTAATTAATTAAGCAATTAATATAATAATTTAATAATAAAAAGTTAAGAAAAGATTAAAATATTACATTAAAAAATTCAAAAGTTATCTTGCACCTACATTTCATGATCAGAAAAAGTCGCCTCACACCAACTCCCTCCAACCATTGTCTGCCTCACCGTCACGTCTCTTAGAGTCGTCATCACCACCACCAACCACCTCTCAACACCGCACGAGAAATCGCCAAGCAAGTCGCTGATTCAAAATCTGTTCTCGCTTTTAGCATCTTTAATCTTGTCCCCAAAACTGAGGACTCAAAACTCCCAATCGTTGTCCTTGATGAATCAGTCTCCAAAAAGCTAAAATTGCCAGCACTTTATAGGAAATGATGCGAAAATAACCGATGAGAATGACTCGAGTCAAGGACCAAGTCAACTAGGATGACACAACGACTTCTTTACTAGTTAGGCATGACTGGGGCTAGCAAAAGCATAATTGAGTTCTAGATTGTTTAGAGTTTGTGTATGTGTTTGAGTTAGGGTTTGGTTGTGTTTGGTTATGTGTGTTTTGTTAAGTTCATGTTCTAGTATTAAACCTAGAATTGATGATATTTGAACCAATACCTTTTAAAATTCGAGTTCATTCATCATAGCTTTCAACTCCATTCATCATAGCTTTCAACTCCATCTGGTGAAAATTAGATTGGATCTTCACTGTTGATGAAAGACCTATCAATGATAAAGTTCCAATTTGGATTTCCATTAGATTGGATTTATGTTTTTTTGTTTTTTTTTTTTTTTGTAATTTAAAATTTTGTTTTGTAAAGTAAAAAAAAA
This sequence comes from Dimocarpus longan, assembly GCA_022984855.1. NCBI lineage: Eukaryota > Viridiplantae > Streptophyta > Magnoliopsida > Sapindales > Sapindaceae > Dimocarpus > Dimocarpus longan. Next base: position 7,464,785 of record CM041026.1, read on the forward strand.
AAAGTTTTTAGTTATATATATAAATATTTTAATTAATAAAATGATGAAGTGGCAACTTATAATTGGTGTAAAATTGTTTTACTTATTTTATTTTAATTTATCTTTTGACACTTATTGGATTCCCGTTGGTAGATAAACTAGAACATAATGATTAAGGGTATTTTAGTCTTAATACAATTTTTATCAAATTTAACCCTTAGTTACACTATCAGATGGACTAATTTAATGAATTATTAAACATTAGGATGACGAGGACTAAAAACATATTGGCGAGTGAAAAAAGAAATCTTTCGTCAAAATTTAGAAACTAAAGTGAAATTTTTTCAATAAAAAATTATTTTGAAGTTGAAATATTTATCCGCTCGAAAACGAAAAGTATTTTCTTGATCTTGTGTATGCTTAGTTACTCTTCCATTGAATATCCCATGTCAAAATGAGGGAGTTACTTAGGTTTAAATTATGTATTATATTATTGATATCTATTCATATTTGAAACATACATTTTTGGGTCCTTTTTTTTTTTTTTTTTTTTTTTCTCCTTAAAGAACTAAGGTTGTTATTATATCAAACCTTCTCCAAATTAGAGTTTAAAATTTTGTTGCCTAAGATATGAGCAACCTCATTCCCTTATCTAGGGATGTAGCAACATATATTATTACCAACTTTATTGCAAAGCTTTTTGCATAGAATATTGACTGTTTCATTATTATATCGTATACAAATTCAATTCTCAGCAAAATAACCTGGCATGTAAATATTGTTTATGGTTCTTGTAGAAGCACATAGAAACCTTAGATGTAATTGTTTCATGTGTTTGCATGTGTATTATATCATTACCTAAATCCATATTGATGCTTCATTGGTTCTAAGTACTCTTTGTTGATAAACCATTTACGCAATTGTATTGCAATACTTCAGCTGTGTTAGAGTATAAGCTGCATTAGCTTTTTAGATTAAAATGACATTTATGAGGATGGTAGATAGTATATATGGAGTACATTTCAAGGTTTTCTATGATCTTTTATATATGGCTAGGACCATAAATTGGTATCAACAGCTTAAGGCTAGAGACTTGTGCATTTACAAGTAATGCATACAGTTTAGGTTATCCTAGGTAATGTGCCTAGTTTATGTGTTCTTATATAGCTATTATGAGGACTAGGGAAAAGACTCTTATATAAGCCATGTTGATGTATGTTTCAAAGTAACTTCATGTGTGTTAGTTTTTTGGAGCAATTTTGTAATTTCATGATTGGGTGGGCTTTATTATAATTTTAGAAAGACTCTTAATATATATTGTTACATTATTAAGAGAGTTGTTAGCGTAGAGTGGAATTTGTGAAAGAGGTTTGGCTCTATAAATTGGGAGAACAAAGAAACCCTAATATTGAAAGCTTGTGAGGTTGAAAGACTGAGAGCTAGAGGGAGAAGATAGCTTGGAAGTAGAGGTAATCTCTTATAACCTTATTATTTTTGTACTAGTGAAATTGATGACTTCCATGGACATAGTCATATTGATAAATCATGTAAAAATCTCTTGTGTTGTGTTGTGGTTTGCTTTTTTTTTTTTAACTTTATTGTGTTCTTGCTATTATATTATGTTAGTTGTTGTATTCATATGGCCATTCAAATAAGATTTTAGGTGTTACTAGTGTTGTTAAAGGTGATCCAAGTGTTCAACAAAAGTTCTAAGAGAGTACTAGTGTGTTCGTTGTGTGTCACACCTTCCTCTTACAAATGGTATCAGAGCACTGGGTTATAGAAGATTATTTGTATAGCTGAGGGGAGTAGCACAATATCCGAAAGCTTCGATGGGGTGAAGTTTGTGTGAAGCCATTTGATGAAAAATCAAATTTACATTATAGCACAGGAAGATGAAGAATATCCTCATCTAATAAGATTTATTTTTTACAATTTCGAAAGTTGAATCCAGGCCTTGGGATATGTCTTAAGAGTCATGCAAAATATGAGATGAGAAGACTGAGTTTTATAGAATTTCACCTTTCTGATGAAATGATTTGTAATCTCATAGAAGAGAAAGTGATAAGGACACATAGGATAAGCTAGAGAAGCTTTGCATAGGACAATCTATGTCTAACAAATTGACTCTAAAAAATCAACTCTTTGGTTTACAGATAGAGTAGTGATCTAGCATGGGTTAATGTGAAATATGAGGAGAATGATAAAACTCTATTGTTGTTGAGATCTTTACTCTAATCTTTCAAGCATTTCAGGACTACTTTGTTATTCTAAAAGGAAACTCTTGAATTTAATACTATTATTTCTGATATAATTCTTATGTGAAATTAGACAAGGTAAGTGAGGGGGAAGCTCAAAACGAAGGACTCTTGGTGAAGGAGTATAATGAGTGGGGTCGAACAAAAGAAAGAAGTAGGTCAGTGAAGAACTCTAGATCAAAGTCTAGAAAGAAAAATATGAAGTGCTCTGGTTGTGGCAATAAATGAAATTATAAACTGGAGTGTAGGAAGCTTAAAGTAGAGATCAAAGAGGGCAAGAAAGTCGAGACAAGCTCTATGACAAATGTTGTATCCAAAGGTTGTGGTGCATCTAAAAGTCGTGTATCCAAAGTTTGTGCTTTCGAAGGTTATAGTGAACTCTTTAAGGTGACTTTTACTAGTCATGCTCCTAATACATGGATTCTTGATTCCAGGTGCTCTTTCCACATGTGTGCAAATCTTAAGTGGTTTGACATTTATGAGTCTTAAAGCGAAGGTGAAGTCCTAATGGGTAACAATACATCTTACAATGTCATTGGGATTGGTACAATCAAGATCAAGATGTTTGATAGGATTATAAAAACCTTGGGTAGTGTGAGACATGTTTCGGCACTCAAGAAGATCTCTAAGCACACTTAATGTAAATGGGTTTTCTTTTTTAAGAAAAAGATGGTGTTATCAAAGTGTCAAAAAGATCTATGGTGATAATACGAGGTACTAAATTAGGCAACAATCTTTGTAAACTTTTAGAGAACACAATTTTAGGTGGAACGACTATCTTTACGGAAGACGAAACTTGCAAAGACGAAACTCAACTTTGGCATTCAAGGCTAGGGCAAATGAGTCAGAGAGCACTGAAAAAACTACATAAGTGAAAGTTGTTGAAAGGCGTGGGTCATGCAAGCTAGAATTTTGTAAGTATTATGTTATGGCAAAGCAAAGTAAGGTGAGCTTCAAAGTTCCAAGCGAGGAAAATAAAAGCAAAGGGTTTTTTAATTATCTACACTCTGATGTGTAGGTGCCAGCACCAACTAATAAATAGTTGAGCTTGTTGCTTTATTACATTCATGGACGATTTTTCTAGGAAAGTTTGGGTATACTTCAAGAAGAAGAAATTCGAGGTCTTTGATCAGTTCAAGAAATGGAAGACGGAAGTGGAGAACCAAATAGGAAGGAAAATCAAGTATTTACAAAGTGACAATGGAGGTGAGAATCGAAATGACAAATTTCTTAAATTTTGTAAACTTGAAGGCATCATTAGAAAAAATGGTGCTATAGAGAGGATAAATAGAACTCTTTTAAAGAGATTACAGTGCATGAAACTTCATGCAGGTTTGCCAAAATCTTTTCAGGCGGAAGCAGTCAACCATGCTAGTTATTTGGTTAACCGATCACCATTAAAGGTACTTGAGTTTAAATTAGTGGAAGAAGTATGGATGGGCAAGGAAGTTGACTACTCAAATTTGAAAGTCTTCGGATGCAAGGCATGTACTCTTATCCTTAGTAATGAGAGAAACAAGCTACAATCAAATTCAATTGAATGTATATTTCTCGGATTTTAGAAAAGAGTAAAGGGATTTAAGCTTTGTGATATGGCCAACAAGAAGAAAGTTCCAAGTAGAGATATAGCCTCTAATAAAGCCTTCTTGATGATAGGAAAGTCAATAAGAGTGATGGTGAAATGAGAGTTGTCACCAAAATTCCTATTGTTACAAAATTTAGTGATAGAGAAAGTGAAGAGGTGCAACTGGAAGGGATTTAATAAGAAGAGGTTCATGAAGAATCTAGATTCATAGCCCAAGGAAAGCCAAAGAGAACCATAAGGCTGCCACAATAGTATGGTTGGGATGATGAAAATAAGGAAGTGCATTTTGCACTTATGGCTAGTAAAGGAGATCCAATTTCATTTCATGAATCATTTACTTGTCATGATGGAGAAAATTGGGTGAAAGCTACGGTGAAGGAGATAGAAGCTTTATAAAAGGACTCAATTTGGCAGTTGGTTCTTAGGCCTAAAGCCTAAAAGCCTGTTGGTCACAAATGAGTATTTAGGAAGAAAAAAGACATACATGAGAATGAAGCACCAAATTTAAAACAAGGTTGGTTGCTAAAGACTACTTACAAAATAAAGGCATTAATTACAATGAGATTTTCTCACTAGTGGTGAAACATATATTTATCCGGGTATTATTGGCCTTGGTAGCTTAATATGATATGGAGTTAGAGCAACTTGATATAAAAACAACATTTCTTCATAGAGATTTGGAAGAAGTCATCTATATGGTTTAATTGGAAGGGTTGAAGGAAGTAGGAAAAGAGAACCTTGTTTGTAAGTTAAAAACGTCACTTTATGGACTCAGGTAATCTCCAAGACAATAGTACAAACGCTTTAACTCTTACATGTTGAAGATTCGCTATAAGAGAAGTGAGTATGATTGTTGTGTTTATTTTCATGAGTTTGATGATGATACAATTATCTTGTTGATGTTGTATATGGATGATATACTTATAGCATGTTAGGATATGTCAAAAATTGATGAACTCAAAGAATCATTGGGTAGAGAATTTGACATGAAGGATCCTAGTGTTGTTAGAATGATCCTTAGAAAGGAGATTAAAAGAGATCGGAAAGCGGGAAAGTTATGGTTATATCAAAAGAGGTACATTCACATGGTGTTTGAAAAGTTAGCATGCTTGATGCTAAAGCCATGTCTACTCCACTTGCTTTGCATTTTGCGTTGATTGCAAAACAATGTCCTTCTACCAATTCTGAGTTAGAAGAGATGATAACGGTGTCATATGCAAATGCGTTTGTTTGTTTGATGTATGTCATGGTATGTACAGGACCTGATATCTCCTAAGCCATTAGTATGTTTTCCAAGTACATGGCGAATCCGAGTAAAGAACATTGGAATGCCATAGGTGTTGCGATACTTGAAGGACACTAAAGAGTTGGGAATCATGTTTCAAAGAAAATGTGATGAAACTTATGTTGTTGGGTTTGTTAATTTCGATTATGCGGGTGACTTAGACAAAAGAAAGTCTACAACGTTAGACAAAAGTATGTATTTATATGTGCCGGTGGATCAATTAGTTGGAGATCTATGCTCCAACCTACTAGTGCTTTGTCTACTATCGAAGCAGAATACCTGGCAATCACGGAAGCATCAAAGAAAGCAATTTGGTTGTGGGGGTTGGTGAATGATATAGGAGGTAAGCAAAATATTGTGTTGCTTAAGTGTGATAGTCAAAGTGTCATTGTTTTAATAAGGAATCAAGTGTTTCATACAAGAACCAATCACATTGACATTCGATTTTATAGAATAAGAGATTGGATTGCATCGAGTGAGTCTTTATTGGAAAGGTTCACACAAATGAGAATGCATCTGATATGCTTACCAAACCGATTACAAAAGACAAGTTTGAGTATTGCTTGAGCTTGTTAAACATTTGCTCTTGTTGATTCAAGTGGTCACCTTACCATATGAGGTTGTTGAGAAGGGAGATTTCTCGTCAAATGTGTTATCCAATAATTTCCAAGGGTTGAAGTTTTTTTTTAACAAGGTGAAGATTGTTGATGTATGTCTCAAAGTAACTTCATGTGTGTTAGTTTTTAGGGCACTTTTGTAATTTCATGTTTGGGTGGGCTTTATTATAATTTTAGAAAGTCTCTTAATACATATTGTTGTATTATTGAGAGAATTATTAGTGTACAGTGGAATCTGTGAGAGTGATGTGTCTCTCCAAATTAGGAAAACAAAGAAATCCTAACATTGAAAGCTTATAAGGTTGAAGGATTGAGAGCTAGGGAGAGAAGACAGCTTGGAAGTAGAGGTAATCTTTTGTAACCTTATTATTTTCGTTCTAGTGAAATTGGTGACCTCTATGGATGTAGTCATAATAGTGAACAGGTCTAGCCCTAAGCAAGTGCTGGAGGTGTGACCGCCTCAAGCCTTTGAATTTTGGGGCACTTTACAAATTTAAAATTTTTTGCTTATAATTATTTTGTAAAATAAATAAATAATAAATGTTTCATCATGCATCAGCAATTGTACACCTGACAGGTCCCGTTTCTGAACACCCTTTTTTTGTACAGATGGTAGCCCACCGATAACCCCACGGTGACCTTTCAGCCAATATTGGATTCGATTAAAAGGTTCCTATAAAGCTAAGTCGATTTCATTTATTGAAAACCCTTTTTAAAATTTCGTGTCTAACAAAAACAGGTGGAAAATTTTTCTTTTTATCATACGATTATAAAATAATTTTATAAAATTTTGAATAGCATAATGACTGTTTTTCTGAAATTGCCACTTTGCAACTTGTATAAAAGTTTTACACTTCTAGGATCAAATAATTTCCCCAAACTTCTGGGCTTCAGACCTTCATTTTCAATCCACAAGCAAGTACAAATATATTATCAATTTCAAAGATAAATTAAAATATATTTGCGTGTCATGCATGTAATCATTTATATATTTTTTGGAACCATAAGAAAGTTATACAATCATTTATATACAATTTGTAAAATTGTCCAAAATACATTTATACAATCATAGTAGCACATAACTCGATCTATCTAATCCTGGACTGAAGTCCCTGCTACTGATATACATGTCTCTGTATATGCTATTGGGGAAGTTTTATTTATAAAATATAAAATAATAGGTGAGCTACACGAGTATAGTGAGTGTTCTAAGTTTTCATTTCAAATTTAATTTTATAAAATAAGCATCATTTTAATTTTAAAAAATTTTATAAACCTTTAATTACTGTAACATCAAAAATCAATTTTTCTCTTAAAACCATATTTTAAATAAATGCATTGATAAACAATTTTCATAACATAATTCAATCTGATGGTAAAACTAAATAATAAAACAATATGTTATATGCTTTCAATTTTCTATTGAAAAATGTAAATAGAGGTTGCACCACTGTTTTTGAAAAATCTTTGAATAAAGTAAGTTAACCACTAACTATTCGTACCACATGGTATCTTAAGTATGAAGTGGAATTTTACCTCATTCCGGCATTTCTAAAATTTTCTCTCGTTCAGGCCATCTATCCGGTTTTACGTAACGAAATTTTTTCCTCGCTATAAAGCAATATTTTCCTTGCTCAGGTGGAAGCTAGCTAATGATATACCCTGTACGTGTATTGAGCAACACACAAAACTAAACTGACCCAATATAGTCTCACCCAGCAGCTTTCCTCCTGCTGTTAGTGACAAACACCCCCGACACTACCAATACACACTTAGGGTACTTAACCTCAACTAGAGATATCTTTGTAATACTTTTTAGGCATACCATAGGTTCACAAATATTTTTCCAACAACTGTTTTCATCATGAAATACATATTTCATATGAACTTTTTAATTTCATGAAATCCATGCAAAATATTTTAGTATAAGATTCATTTAATTTAAAATCAATTTTTCTAATATGTCATGGCATCAATTGTACTTATATCATATAAAAATATTTCCAAAGATACTCACCGATTATTGACTCACAATAACACACGTTTTAGGGTTACCTCGATTTCTGCTTCACCTACACACAATCACATTCTACATTTAGGTAATGTCACAACCAAATTTATTTGAATGTGCTCCCTATTCAAAATTCTTAATATCTAAGCATATAAAACCATTGAAACGACTTTTAAATTCACTTTAACATATTTAACGATTAGGTGACATTACGACCGGATTCAATCGTACATATTTAACGATTAGGCGACATTACAACCGGATTCAATCGTACATCTATACATCCATTGAGGTATTAGCATACAAGTAAACATTTAACCATACAAGGATTTCGAATACCCTTAATTCAAGTCGTAATAACTTCTTTTATTTATATATGCTTTCCTTTTAAATTTCTAAACATTCATGCATGTTAAACATCACAATTGGAGTTTAATTTCTACATCAATGCATAAAACAACTTTTTGCACCATTGTTGGCCCATCTTGGCCAAATACAAATCACCTTCCAAACCATCAATCCAATTATCAAAACCACATTCTAACACATGCAATATGTTGGAGAATTAATTCAAACTCATAAAATATCACACTTAACCAAATTTCTAGTTTTAGCCGTGACATATCCCCTTTAATATCCAATTGAATTTTTTCAATTCCATGCTAATTTCATCACTAAAACGGCCCATAAATCTATTCAAAGCAATCAAAACAACCATCCATCACACAAGTCCCTTTATGGCCAAAAATATAGCACACTAACCTACCATGCTTTTTATTTTTATTTTCACAATCTAACTTGATATTTTAGCATAGTTTCATGTACAAAATCACTTCAATTAAATCAAACACAACAAGAACCACATCACTCCTTCTTGGCCGTGTATAACACCCATATGTACACCAACACTTGATCAAGTTTTTCACTAAAAATCTATGCTAAATCACATCAAATTCAATGGAAAAACAAGTAATCCACGAATTAATGTCAACTTAAGCTTTAATAAAGATTTCATTCACACTAGTATACTTACCAAAATTGTCCTTGATCACTTGCTTTGCTTTCTCTCAAGTTTAAGGCTTCAAAACTCTAAATTAATACATAAAAGTTTTATTAATAACATACGCAGTCCATTGACAACTTTCGAATAAATTTTTCATATAATAACTTCATGGAAACTCAACCATTTTCAATTGAAAATTACTTACCCTTATTAGATAACCTTTCTAGACTTGTTATTCACCTTCTAATGGCTTGAAAACCACTTAAAATGTCTTGGTATGGTTGAAGAATAGCTATTGTCCCTGGTGTTTTCTGCTTCTGCCGAAATCCACTTCTCTCCCTCTCTCAAATTTTCTTCTATCTTCTAGTCACTTCTCCACTTATATATATATATATATATATATATATATATATATGACCTTAATAAATTGCCCTTCAAGTTTATTATGTAATTACAATCAATGCCATTTATTTAAATTTACAAAATTGCCATCCTTTTCTCTACACTTTTCCACCTTTAAAATTCCAAAAATGTCCTCATATATATATATATATATATATATATCTAATCAATTTTAGTTAATTGTACCCTTTCTTGAAAATTTCTTTTTAATACCAATTCCATGCTAAACCCTAATAAATTATCATACCACTTCGCATATTCAAAACCGTTTCTGGTTTACTTTGAAAATTTTTTCGTTATTCAACTTCACATAAAAAATTTCTCCCCGAATTCAGTTACAATTTAAGGTATTTTAAATCATTTTTTTATTTCATAAATGAGAGCTTACTTGCACAGTACATTTACAATACTAAATTGGGAGGGTGTATTACAACATCAACCCTTATGATTGAGGCCACATTAAACATGCCTTTAGGGGTCTTGAGGACTCAAGTTCAAACCCCACTGCCTATGTTCTTTATATTGTTTTTCTCACTCTATGTTCTTTATATTGTTTTTTTTACCAAAAAAAAGATAAAAGGTGACATATGTCCACCAAGTTTCGAACCATGGACAACAAATCACAATTAAGGGCTTGCTACTAGCAACATTAGTGGCTTTAATTAGTATAATGTGATTTGAAAAATATTTCTAATATACAAATGGCCCTAAAGCTGATATATTTCACCCATATATAAACTCACTCTATCATTTCAACTCTAACTTACTTTTCTTATTGATATTATCGACAACTACCAAAAAGAAACTCTAAATTATTGGTCTTTTTTATTGGTTAAAAGTTTCAAATTTCATCAATAATTGTAAGTGAAAAAAGTGGAATTCCAAAAATTTGTTTTTTTTTGAAGTAAAAGTTATATTCTTATATTGACAATTATTTATTTATGTCTTTTCATGATTATTTATTTTTTTATGGTTCTTCTTTTATCTTTTTTTTTTTATATTATTATTTTATAATGTGCTGCTGGATCTTATATTGAAAAAAAAAATTGAAAAATAGGGTAATATTGTGCTATTGTAACGGTGTTACCGTATACCGTGTGGACCACATTTCTTGTCAAGTTTTATTGTTCTTTAATATTTTGCTAGTTTGATTGTTAGTTTATTACTTTAGTTATTACTATAATTGTTCACAATGCTTTTCGAGAAAGCATGGATTTGGAAATGAGAAAAGGAAAAAAAGAAAAAGATTAGAACAGTTAAATCAATCTCAAAAAGGAGCCTTAGAAAAATTCATAGTCAAAAAATTAGATTCTAATTGTTCACTTGAAAATGAATCACCACTACCAATTGAAACAAATCATTTAGAAGAATTATATGGAAGTAAAAATAAACTCAATGTTATCGATGTGAGTAACATGAATGAAGGATAACTAACTCCTCGTTTAGATATTTATGATCCTAGAAATTGTGATAACCTTGATAAAAAAATAAGAGATATATTAGTCGAAAAACGTCCAATAAGAGAAATTGATTTTAACTTTCCTTTGGATGGTAACTATAGACATTTTTCATATGCACATTATATTTGTTATGGGTGTTTTGGCGATTATGAAAAGGGGGTGGAAAAAGCCAAGGGATAAAGCCCAATGTGTTTTTTTACGAGAGGAAGTCCAAGAAATTGGTCAAAACTAGTCAACAGTCAAATGAGGGAATATATGGTTGTCTCTCAGCCTGTGTACCCGAGCATACCTGATTATATGGCTGATCGTTTTAATTACTGAGTAATCAATTGGATGCATGAATGTTTGATTGTATGATAGAGTGTAAAACAATTTGGTCGTATTCAAAAAACTGCTCGATAAGTGCCCTTTAAAGGCTATTAGAGCGATCATGAGGTCTTTGTATCTGTTCGATAGTTGAAGGAGCAGATCCCTTAGTCAAATCTACTCGTTAGAGGTAACATCTAATCGCTCAGGTAGTCTGTTCGTTATGGGCATTTGCTGAATTTAACCAATTGACCTTCTAAAAGGCTGAATAAATTCAATTCAGGAAATGAGTCAACTTACCTATTTTCATGCAAATCAAATCACGATATTCTTGGCAATTATTGCAAATATGATGAAGATAATCTTGAGAGATATTATCTTAATTAATGTAAATTATTTTTTGCCTTATCTATAAGATTCTTAAACCAATTCAAATTATAACATCTCCACTATAAATAAGGGATAAAATTCATTATAAAAGACAGAGTGAAAAATACATACTGTTACTCTAAGAGAATAGAAGTGACAGTAGTGGACGTAAGCCATTACTTTTCTGAACCATATAAAAATCATTGTGTTCTATTTGTTTTGGTCTCGATCATACTTGTTTCGTCTGTTGGTTGTCGTTTCGCAAGTATTAGGCTTAAAGAATTAGGTTGACCAAAATTAAGTATCAACATCTTTTGATGCTAGAAGAAGGGCCCAGACTACGATTCTATAATTTTTTCAATACTTTTCTTTTGTTTAGTTATGACTTGCTAATATGGCTAGCATCAAGACAACTAGGATTGTTGCATCAGAAGTTGACCAATCGGAGGGCCACCAAAGCCAAGGTCACGTTGCAGGAACTTCTAATGTAGTTTTACCTCTGCTTCCCTGCCATCAGGCAACCGCTGGCGGAGAGGTTGTACCAATTTGGCAGCAGCACCAGGAAGCGCTAAAGAACACGGTGGCGTAATTGGTAGAGGCCATTAGAGCTTTGATGCAAGCCCAGGCTCAAGAGGTCTTTAGGAATGCAGACCCCCAATGCCAACCGATGGATGTTATATCTGCAAGAAGAGAAAAGGTTGGTAGGGTAAGAGTATAGCTGATAGGTTCTGTTTGTTCCTCCAATTTGTGCTCAAGAGGGGGTGGGCGTCAAGCTCATGAAGAGGAAGTAGCGCCTGACCTTCCCAGTCTAAGGATAAGGGTAAGCCAGGATGGCAGCCGCCGTATGGAGGCTGATCATGGGAATGAAAAAGCTCATGGATGCAATAAGGAGCGTGTGCACCAAAGAGAGTCGCACCATGTAGAGAGTTCTCATAGAAGAAACAGGTCACGTGAAAGAATGCCTATTGACCGAAAGGTGTCATAAAATCAATTTTCTAGAGACAGAGAAAGCAGGAGGAGCCGGCGATCCCCAATAGGAAGAGCTGAACAACAAGATCCAATGGTGGAAGAGTTAATACAAAGGGTCCGGCAACTAGAGGCGAGACCTAGGCTCCACGGTCAAGCACAGGTACAAGAAGATAGAACCCTTTTCATGAGGGAAATTGAGATGGAGCCATTACCGCCGAGATTCAAGCTCCTAAGTGTCTCACTTTATAATGGGGATAGTGACTCATATGATCATCTGGATGCTTTTAATGTTCAGATGGACCTACAGACATCCAACCCTCTGGTCAAGTGTCGAGTGTTCCCAGCTACATTGAGGAATGTGCCGAGGGCATAGTTGAGGAGTCTTCCAGCTCGCAGTATTAACAACTGGGATAAATGCCAGAGAAAGTTCACTGACCAGTACAAGGCATTGAGAAAACAGCTCGCGCCAACTTACCACCTGGCATCGGTCTTTCAGAAGTGGGATGAGACATTAAAGACTATATCGTTAGGTTCAAGAGTAAGGTAAACAATGTGGAAAATCTCTCGGATGAAAGTATCCTAATGACAATTTCAGTGGGACTTAGGAAAGATGGGAAGCTCTACGAAAGCATTTATAGGTCCCCGGTAAAAAATCTCGATGAATTTTATGATTGAGCAGCAAAAGAGATTCGCTGGGACGACATTTTCGGGCAAAGAAAATCTAGCAATCAGAAAAACGGAGCTAGTAGTTCATATTAGGGAAGAAAGAGGGGTCAAGACGAGAGCGAAGAGAGCGGTCGTAAGAATCACTCCAGTAATCAGGTAGCAAAGCAATCAAGAAATGAGTTTGGGAGAAAGACATCCCTACCGCGGAATCGCTACCAGAATTACAGCGTCCTGACAGATAGATAGGACATGATATTTGAAGCAGAGAAAAGACGAGAGAATTTCGAGAAGCCTAGTCCCACAAATATTCTGAAGAGATTCTAGGATTCAAGGAAGTATTGCGCCTATCATAGAGAAAACGGGCACTATACTTCTCAATGTATGGAACTTAGAGATGCAAAAGAGGAATTGATCAGAAGAGGTCGCTTGAGGGAGTATGTGGTGTGACCAGAGAATCAGCATCCCCAGCAAGGATATCAACTAGCACAGGAGCATCCTGATCTGGTCCAGCTACCTGCCCAGCAACAACTGCAGCAGTTAGCCGATTAGGGCTACATGTCCGCAGTAAGAACCATTTTTACTATTCATGGTAGACCGCACATAGCAGGGGCATCAAACAGATCACAGAGCACTATGTGCAACAGGCCGGTCATATCCTGCTGACAGGGCACAGTGAAGTGGAGGGGCCAGCTAGAAAAGCCAAAATGACTTCAGGTGGGATTGTGTTCAGTGAAGAAGATGCCAGAGGTGTACACTGGCCCCCATAATGACGCACTAATTATCAAGGCTAGGATTGGAAATGCTGAAGTAAGGAGGGTAATGATGGGCACTGGCAGTTAAGTAAATATAATATATAGGAATTGTTTTGAACAGATAGGCTTGAGGTTCGAGCAGTTAGCACTGTCCCTTGAGCCCCTATTTGGATTTACTAGAGATGCAATTGTGCCGTTGGGACAGATTAGACTCCCCCTTGTTGTCGGAGATTTAGATCGTTAAGCTTTGACAATGGCGGATTTTTTTATTATTGACTGCCCGTCAACATACAATGTTATCCTCGGAAGACCAGACATAAACGATCTAGACATAGCAGTATCGATTAGGACTCTCACAATTAAGTTTTCCATGCCAAATGGGGTAGGATGTGTTCGAGGAGAGCAGGAGTTGATGAGGAGGTGTTATAAAAACACAGTAAAGGCGGGGATCAAAGGAAAGAAGGTCAGCATGGTGATCGAGGAAAAACCGCGACCAGTTAGTACTACAGGGGTGAGCCAAGACCTGGATCTAAGGGAAATATTTGAAGACCGAGCAACAAGCCCTGTGGAAGAGCTAGAAGATGTGCAAGTCAATGAGCAGGATGCCAAGCAATGCTTGAAAGTAGAGAAAGATTTACTCTTAGATATTAAGGCATAGCTTACTAATTTCTTGGAAGAAAACCTAGATGTTTTCGCATGGAATCACGAAGACATTGTGGGGATCAGACCAGACGTGATGTCACATAAGCAAAACATCAATCCTCACCATCGACCAATTCGTCAAAAGATGAGGCTGATGACGGAAGAGCATTATGAAGCACTCAGGGAAGGGGTAGAAAGACTTCTGGTGAATAAATTCATAAGAAAAGTTTATTACCTGGTCTGGGTAGCAAACCCTGTTTTGGTAAAGAAAAAGAATGAAAAGTGGAGGACATGTATCGACTTCACCGATCTAAATAAGGCATGTCCAAAGGACAGCTTTCCTCTACCAAGAATTGATCAGCTCGTTGATGGTACTACTGGTCATCAGCTCCTCGATTTCATGGACGCCTACTTAGGGTATAACCAGATCCCGATGAACCCTGATGATAAGGAGGATACTTTGTTCGTTACTGATCGTAGACTTTATTGCTATAAAGAGATGTCGTTTGGATTGAAGAATGTTAGAGCAACCTACTAGCGGCTAGTAAACATGATGTTTGAAGATCTCATCGGCAGAATGATGGAGGTTTATGTTGATGATATGTTGGTAAAGTCCAAACAAGCATGCGAGCATGTATGCGACCTGAGAAAGATGTTCCAGATCTTGCGAAAGTTTCAGATGAAGCTGAATCCCTTGAAGTGTGCATTTAGAGTGGCCTCGGGTAAGTTTTTAGGATTCATGGTCAACAGTAGGGGAATTGAAGCTCTGATTGACATGAAATCGCCTACCAAGATTAAAGAAGTGCAAAGTTTAAACGGGCAAGTCACCGTCCTCAGCAGGTTTATATCCAGATCGACACACAGATGCATTCTATTCTTTGATGTGTTGACAAAGGCGAGGAGCTTTCAATGGACTAAAAGAATACATGGGCCAAGCACCTTTGCTATCTAAGTCAGTGGAAGGGAAGAAATTGATCGTTTATCTAGGGGTTACCCAGCACGCCCTTAGCGTGACTTTGGTCTGTGAGGAAAACGGGACGCAACTTCTTGTATACTATATTAGCAAAAGGTTGCTCGATGCAGAAACTAGATATACACCCATGGAAAAACTTGCAACTTGTCTGGTAGTAGCATCAAGGAAGCTCCGCCTTTATTTCCAAGCCCACACCATCGAAGTCTCGACTAGGTACCACTTGAAGCAGGTTCTTTAGAAGCCTGATACATCTGGTCGCTTACTCAAATGGGTTATTGAGCTCTCCCAGTTCGAAATAGAATTCAAGTCTTGGGTAGCAATCAAGGCGCAGATGCCAGCAGATTTTGTGGTCGAGTTCACAGGACCAGAGAGTGAAGAACCCAAATCTTCTGAAGGCCCATTCTGGGAACTGTATGTAAACAGATCCTCAAGCGAGCAGAAGGCTGGGGCAGGAGTGATGTTGATAAGCCTAAAGGGCCATAGAATTTTATGCACTTTCAGGTTCGGATTTAAGGCCACCAATAATGAGGCCGAGTATGAAGCATTGCTAGTAGGATTGAGGTTAGCCAAAGAGGTACGGGCAGAATGATTAAGGATATACAGTGACTCTCAACTTGTTGTATGTTAGGTCTGAGACGAGTATCAGGCTAAGGGGTCCAAGATGACCATTTATCTATAAAAAGTCCGGGAGCTCTTAACAATGTTTGAGAGATATGAAGTGCACCATGTTCCACGATCGCGTAACTCTCATACAGACTCATTATCTCGCTTAGCCACAGCAAAAGACACGGACTTCATAGGAGCCGTACCGGTGGAGATTCTACTGGCCCCTAACACAGAGCCACGAGATAAGATGATGATAATAGTGATGGCACAAGATTCCTGGATGAATCTTCTTATGGAATATTTGTAGAATAGAAAATTGCTTGAAGACAAGTTAGAGTCTCGTTGTCTTCGAGCACGAGTAGCTCGATACTGTATCTATGACGATAGACTCTACAAAAGAGGATTCTTGGCTCTATTACTTAAGTGCATTGATGGTTTAGACTGTCGAACCGTTCTGAATGACATACATGCTGGATATTATGACAATCATGCCGGGGGGCTATCATTGGCTCTGAAGGCTCTTCGACAGGGGTTTTATTGGCCAACAATGAAGCAGGATGCAATTGAGATAGACAAGAAGTGTGATAAGTGCCAGAGGTTCGCCAAGGTACCTCGAGCTCCACCAGCTTTCTTGCAACAGATGATCAGTCCATGGCCTTTCGCTATTTGGGGCATGGACCTGATCGGACTACTCCCGACAACTCAAGGAAGATACAAGCATGTCATTGTAGCAGTGGATTATTTTACGAAGTGGGTAGAAGCTAAAGAGCTTGCTGAAATATCTACTGCCAAAGTCGAGAAGTTTGTCTGGAAAAATATTATTTGCAGATTTGGAGTTCTGCAACATATCATGATAGATAATGGAACTCAGTTCAGCAGTGAGTAGTTTCAGAAGTTTTGCAGGGATCTTGGGATCAAGAAGAGCTTTTCAGTTGTAGACCACCCACAAGCAAACAGGCAGGTGAAAGTTGTCAATAAAATTATCAAGCAAAACTTAAAGACCAAGCTGGAAGCAAGAAAATGAGCTTGGGTGGATGAATTGCAGAAGGTATTGTAGGCTTACAGAACCACTGCTCGTAACACCATAGGAGAAACTTCTTTTTCATTAGTGTATAGTTCGGAAGCAATGATTCCAGCAGAGTATGAGGTCATTAGTCAACCCAGAGCAACGTTTAGACAAAAGGATAATAACCATCTGCTTACAGCCAATTTGGATCTGATTAAGGAAGCAAGAGATGAAGCTTAAATGAGAATTGCTATCTACCAAAAAAGAGTTGCCAGGTTCTACAACAGGAAAGTCTGTGTTCGAAAATTTAAGCTAGGGGATCTAATCTTGCGCCTCATTTTACCAGCTACCCGAAAACCTAATGATGGAACTCTTGGCCCAAATTGGGAAAGACCTTATATTGTGAAGGGTAGTCTGGAAAATGGAACTTATCACTTGACTAACTTAAAGGGAGCAGAAGTCCCCCGAGCATGGAACGTCGAGAATTTTCGGCTATATTACGTTTAAATTATTCAGCTTAAATTTTGTTCACTTATTTTTGTTTGGCTTGTATAAATGTAACTATTACATCAATAAATATTCTCTTCGAAAAATAATTTTTTATCGCCTCATCCTTGTTCAACAATTTATTGTTTTAATTCTACTCATGCTTTGGAAGGTTTAATTGTTATATATGAGCGAGTAGACTCTGGAAGGTGCAATTGATACCTGTAAGCAAATGCTCTGGAAGATATGATTATCACCTGTAAGTAGCCGGGCTCTGAAAGGTGTAATCATCATTTGTGAGCTAAAAACGTCCTGGAAGGCCTTAGCATTACCTGTGAGCGAGTAGACTCTAGAAGGAATGTTTATGGTCTGTGGACTCATGAAATAATCCTGGAAGATCTATGTAGCCTGTGAGCGAGCAAGCTTTGGAAGGAAAATTTGATTTGATTTAGATGCTGGGAAGAATCGACATAACTTGTGAGCAAGAGAGCTTTGGAAGGTGGGCCCATTACTTATGAATTCTCGTAAGCCTTGGAAAGTTTAAATTATTATCATGCAACTTGTGGGCGTCAGAATTACAAATACTTATTTTATACAAGCAATCTGTTCAAATGTTTTACCACAACGGAACAGAGGTAAGGGGCCTTAAAAAGGGTAATTTCAGCACATTAACTGTCCTCACACCTACTCTGCTCAGCCAAAGGATGAAATAGACTACTAGGTCGACCTGTGTGATTTAATAAGCGACCAGGAAAAACTCATTAACAGTAAAAAGAGAGTAAAGACAAGTAATGTCAAAACTAATAAAATTGAGTAATATTGTTCGAGACATGAATTTGTATTTACTATAATTAAATAAGTAAAAATTCCTAAGAAGTACTAAGAGGAATATCCTACTTGCTCGTGGCTTTAGCCGAAGCTCCGCCTTCATCTTCTATAATAATTGGCTGAGGAGAGCTCGAAGAAGGTCTTACATAAGTTGAAGAGACGCGATTAGGGGGAGGATGGTCTGACTGGGAAGCTAGGAGATTGGCCTCAAACTGAGCCTCTTGAGCAGCCCTCTCCGCATACGATTTTACTTCTTCCACAGCTTCCGGATCAAAGAACGAGACATCCACATCTGGTCGTTTAAGCCAAAGGTTGTATAAAAATAAACTCCCCATTCTTTCCTTCGCTTCCTTAACTAAGGCTTCAGTGCGGTTCTGCTCTAGGACTAGTTTTTCGTTGAGAGAAATCACCTCATATCACATCGATTCAATAACCATCCTAGCCTCGACTGCTCCATGCTCGCGCTAGGCTAGCTATTCCTTTAGTCCCTCATTCTCCCTCTTCAATTTCTTTTTGAGTTTTGAGCATGATAGAGCTCATTCTTCAACTCATTGATCTCTCTATCCCTCGAGACAATAAGTTCATTTTGCACCTTCACAGCCTTTTGCTATTCCAGTCTCTGGTTTAAGGATTTTTCATGTTCTTATTCCAGATTACGGAAAGCCTCCTGAGACTTTTCAACCTCCAGTTTGAGAGAGTTCACTTCGTCTTGGACTTTATTTCTTTCGTCCTCCAGAGAATTTATAATTGCTTCAATGGTAGCTTTCTCCTCGGGCCAATCTGGGATCTCTCTGAGAAGCTTCATGTATGCCATGGATGCCTGGAACGAGTTGTTAGCAAGATAATGAAGAACGAAAAAGCAAATAAAATCGATAATAGTAAGTGCAAGGACTTACGAGCAGATTATGGAAGCCCAGGTTGTTGATTAGCCTCTGGCCTTTCATCTCCTCTTGCCCTTCATCTCTTCATTATAAATGGCAGGTTTCTTTATGCCAAGAAATTGAGGCGTGCGATCTAGGAGATCGCTGTAGTAGATTCCCACGTCAAAGTCCTAGGTTTGCTCTTCGACAACAGACTCTTTTATTTTTTGACGCTTTAAGGGGGGCTCTACAACCCCCGATTCTGCAATCCCCTTGCATTTATCAACGCTCCGAGGACGTGGAGCTGGAGAGCAAGAGTTGATTGTGAAGCAGCCTCTTTGTGAGCATCCTAGTTCGAAGGCTTTCTCCCTACTGATTTATGCCTTATAATGCGAACAGGAGCTGTGGCAAGATCCTTTTGAATAAGTGACCCTGTGGGAGCCTCAACGGTCGTTTGGGAATTAGAGCCCCCATCAGCTTGGCCAATTTTCTTTGAAAGTGGGGCCTTGCTAGGAAGGGGTTGCTCGAAATGAAGCCGCACTATTGTAGGAGATTAGCTTTCCTACAGGTTTGGAATTTCCTTCCTAAAAGCCTCAAAAGCAGAGAAAATCTCTTTATTTTTACGAGCTCCTAGGTCAGAACGCTTGTCAAGTAACTTTTGGTGAGCTGGAGAAGCAAGGCCGTGTAGTTGAAATAGGTGATCGGTTGGTTGCTAGTCGTCCAAAAGAGTTTTCACCTTTGAAAAATTTTCCAACAAAGCTAACTCCTCGTTGGTCAGGGGAATCTCACTTTTGGCAACGTTTGCACGAAAGTGAATGTTAATAACGAGCAGAATGTGACCAAAATAATAATATATAAATATACTTACTTGGAGAAGGGCAAAAGGAGAAGTTTTTGAGGTTGGACAAAGATAACCAAGACGCATAGAACCATCACGACTTGTAGTAGCCTACATTGGACTTACCAACCCCTTTTGGAAGGTTTACTTTGTAAGGAGAGTTTCGGGTTGAAGTATAATAAAATCCATCTTTTTTCTCGAATTTAGGGCCCATGGTGCTCTTAAAGAGAAAAAGATATTGGATCATTGTTGGAGTCGGTGGAGGAAGACTGTTTTTGAGAAAAATTGAGGTAAGGGCAGTGAGATGAGCGTAGGAGTTGAGAGTAAGTTAGAAAGGGGCTAGGTTAAGATCATTTAGAAGGGCAACCAGATAAGCATGGACCGAAAATCTAAAGCCAGCTTCTATGTACTGACGGCTAATAGAAAAGAATCCCTTAGGAGGATAAGTCGCATGGTCATGGGTTTTCGACACCATTGCCCAACACCCAGAGGGTAAGGAGAAATCCTCAACAATAGATTTGAGCTTGCTGGGACTAAGAGAAGAATCGTGTCTAAAAAAGGGAATGTGAGCAGTGTGAGTGTGTTGTCCGGAAGGGGCTGATACGATTTCACTACTTCGAGAGGTTGCGTTATCAGTGTTTCTAACTCGGTCAAGCTCCTTTCCGGAGTCAACATCAGCAGACCCCACTTTATGATTGCGACGACTACGACCATACATATACAAAAGCAACGAGGAAATTAGGTTGCAAAAAGCATATCAGAATTCAGTGTTTAAAGTTATTTCTATTTTTCTAAAAGATCTAGCCACGCGTGCGGGGGGCTACTAAGTACAGGGGAGCTCTATTTACAAGCCTAATGGACTACAGAGATTATCGAACAACCAATAAATTCCCAACTCTACCAGAGTTAGGGTATCAGGTGGCTACAAACAAGGAATAACACACGTATGCATGACTTGAAACAATTAAATGAGTGTTTAATTCAGGCTCTCCAAACTTAATCATGCTAAGGATGTGATAGGAACATTTATAAATGACAATAAACTTATACATATATAATCCAACAAATGCAAGCACCAATCGTCACTGAAAAGATTGAGTGAAGTCATGAGGGGTTACCTTGAGTGTAGAAGATTTCACTGATGAGAAAGATGGTTATGCGGGAAAGCAATGGCAGACGAGAGAAAGTTGAAGACAAAGAGACGTTTGTTCTTGAAAATGACTGGTAAAAAAAGAAAATGAAACGACTGGGAGTTTATATATAGCTATCATTCTAAAGCCTCAACCATTAGATCAAGGCAGCTGTGTAATCATCATTAATCCAGTGGTGTAGCGCGAAACCCGCGATTTTGTCATTATGTGTCTCTTTAAAAGCGTATTAATAGCAACGATATACGATATACGCTAAACCGATGCCTAGGGAGATGTCACATATCACGGTACAGGTCAATATTTGAAAAGGCGACGGTTCATATCCCTCAAAAAATACTCTAAGTACAAGCATGTTGCTTCTAGTACAAAGGGTGTACTGAAAAGCAAGGGAGCTAGTGTTATGGGTGTTTTAGCTATTATGGAAAGAGGGTGGAAAAAACCCAAGGATGAAGCCCAATGTGTTGTTTTATGAGAGGAAGTATAAGAAATTGGTCAAAATTAGTCAACAGTCAAAGGAGGGAATATATGGTTGTCTCTCAGCTTGTGTACCCGAGCACACCTGATTATATGGCTGATCATTTTAATTACAGAGTAATCAATTGGATGCATGAAGGTTTGACCGTATGATAGAGCATAAGACAATCTGGTCGTTTCAAAAAACTGCTTGATAAGTGCCCTTTAAAGGCTATTAGAGTGATCAGGAGGTCTTCGTATCTGTTCGATAGTTGAAGGGGCAGATCCCTTAGTCGAATATGCTCATTAGAGGTAATATCTAATCGCTCAGGTAGTTTGTTCGTTCTAGACGTTTGTTGAATTTGACCAGTTGATCTTCTAGAAAGCCGAATCAATTCAATTCAGGAAATGAGTTAACTTGCCTATTTTCATACAAATCAAATCGCGATATTTTTGACAATTATTGTAGATACGGAGAGATAATATTGAAAGATATTATTTTAATTAATGTAAATTATTTTTGTCGTATCTGTAAGATTCTTAAACCAATTCAAATTGTAACATCTTTATTATAAATAAGGGACGAAATTCATTGGAAAAGACAGAGTGAAAAATACATACTGTTACTTTGAGAAATAGAAGTTATAGTCGTGGACGTAGGTCATTACTTTGCCGAACCATGTAAAAATCATTGTGTTCTATTTGTTTTGGTCTCGATCATACTTGTTTCATCTGTTGGTTGTCGTTTCATAGGTATTGAGCTTAAAGAATTGCGTTGACCAAAATTAAGTGTCAACAATACTCAAAAATTACCAAATGGAGAGAATCAAGATAGGAAATGGCTAATATAATAAAAAAAAAAAAAAGTGGACAAAGGATATTGTTTTTATTGTAAATTATTTAAATCAGTGCGTGTGAATATTTTTTAGCGAATGAAGGATTTAATGATTGGAGGCATCTTAGTGAGAGGTTTAAACAATTTGAGAGTAGTATTGAGCATATAACTAATATGAACAATTAGAGTGATTTACAAATCAGATTGGAAAGGAATGAAACAATTAATAAACGTACACAGGAGCAAATTACAAGAGAGAAAAATCATTAGAACCGAATTCTTGTGAGAATTATTGCTATACTGAAATGTCTTGCTAAGCATAATTTGGCTTTTGATGGGACTCATGAGAAAATTTATGAAGACAATAATAGTAAACTTTTAAGCTTAATTGAAATGATTGTGGAGTTTGATGTGATAACGCAAGAGTACAGTCGACACATTCAAGATAATGAGATTCATTATCACTATCTTGGTCATAAAATGCAAAATAGGTTGATTTCTAGTTTAGCCTCTAATAGTAAAAATACAATCATTAAAAAATTGAAGAGGCAAAATATTTTTCTATGATACTTGATTGTACTCCAAATGTAAGCCCTTATTCTCATTCTTTGAACTCCCTAGTAATAGAAGTTAGATTATGCAATGAAACTACTAAAGTTTATAAATAGTCAAAGTAGAGATTGTTAAAGTTATTCGATACATTATATAACACAAAAGTAAAAAGGGGCAAAAAGGTCATTTTGTTAAATTAAATTCTCTAGATACATATAATTATACAGATGATTAGAACAAGTTAGTTGGAGAGAGTTATGAAGATATATAAAAATTATTAGGAAGCTATGGAAATTAGGTAAAGTGGGTGGATATGTAGTTAAAATTCCAAGTAATGGTATGAATATAATTAAATATCAAACTTTAAGGGCAATTTTATAAATAACGCCTATATATATAAGAGTGTTAGTTACTAACACTTAGAAAATTTTTGAGGGAAATTGAGAGATAGAAAGAGTGAGGGACAGCCAAGGTGAAGGAAGAAGGAGAAAGTCATTTTCAAGCCAAATTCAAGGCCCGAAACAAGAAATTGAGTAGATTAAAGCAAGAGGAACAAAACCTAAGCAAAAATTTGGTAAGTTATCATCATTTCTCTCAAGTTTGAAGTTAGTTGAATTGTATGTGAAGTTGATGTTTGAGTTGGTTTTGAGATGAAATTGATGTGGGTTTTAATCCTAATCAAGTTTAAAATCTAAACCAAATAGAAATGAAACTTGATTTGAAAGGAATTATGCTAGAAGTGAAAGTTAGGTTTATGGGAATGAAACCCTAGAGTTTGATTTAGGCATGTCTAAAGTACATTGAGTTGTAAGTTACATGTTTGATGAATTGCTTAAGTGAAGTTTTAAATGAAAATCTTGAAAAATGGAAAGAGACAATGGTTGTGTGTGCAAGTATGACTCACGGCCAAAGGGAGACTTGTGTGACACCCTTATGTTTTGATACATTTGAGCTTTAATTCATGCATAATTGATGTTAGAAAAGCTATTAGAAGTGTTAGAATTGAAAAAAGAAAAATGTAGAGATAAGTTGAGACTCTAAGGTCTAGTTGAAGGGCATTTTGGAATGTCATGCCAAATACATTCATTAATGCATGAATTAAGTACATTTGATCATAATTGAGTAAAAGAACACTAAATACGAAAGAATTGAGTTTATTTCATGTTTAGGGTGAAAATGTGCATAAAAAAGTGTCGAAAAATAGGTCTTTTTTTTTTTTTTTTTTTTTATAGGTTTCACCCCCAATACTTAGAATTTTTCGAAAATGTTTTACGGGCGACCTAAATGGGAGATAGGAAGATGAATGGAGCGAAAACGGAAATGATGCATTTGGGTTTGGGGGGGTCTAAAATAAGGAATCTTCGTTTCGAGTTTCAGAAAATTATACCGAGTGTACCGGGGTGTCCCTAGGTGATAATAACTGAAGTTCATGTAAAGAAATCGAAATTTGAAAGCCTCGGTTAAGTTAGAAACTAGATGAGAAGGTTGTAGTCCAAAGAGGTTTTAAATAGAGTTCATTGCATTGCAAGTTTCAATTGTAGTTTAATGAAGTTTATTCTAGCAAAGTTTGAATGAGAATGTGATGTGTATGTTTAGAGCAAGCTAGCGGAGCGAGGGAGACCCATTAGAGCTCGTTGGCTAGCGTGGATTTGAGGTGAGTATACTAACTCACATTATGTTCATTTGTGTTGTCTATTGTGATTTTATTTATTATCAAAAAGATTTATGAAAAATGTTAACATGTGTTCAAAGTGAATTTGAAGGTAAAAGATCTTTGAAAAAGTTGAGCTTAAAAGCTCTAAGTTTAATGGTTTCGAAATAAAGTAATGTTTAATAAACTAAGCTTACGAGTTTCAGTTCGAAGTTTTAAAAGAAAAAGTTGTTTAATGCTTATTGCACTTAACGAAAAAAAAGAGTTTTCAAAGGCCTTTCGTTTACCCCCTTAAAGTCAAGTATGGGTTAGCGCTACAGTGAGTGATGCAGAAAATTCCGTTCGTAGTCGCTCAGAGATTACAGTTTAGTTTAGCGCTACATATGCGATGCAAAAAATTCTGCAATTTAGTTGCTCAGATTCGATATAGTGCTTTGCACTATGATTACGATGCAGTAAATTTTGCACGTAGTTGCCAAGCCTATATAATAGCCCGCACCACGGTTTGCGACACAGAAAATTCTGAATGTGGTTGTCGAGGAGTATTAGTAAAGTCATAGTTGGCGTAAATAAAAAAATCACCATGTAACAGAAAAGTGAGGGGGTACGAGCGGTTCTTTTAGTTAGAAGAGAATTTTATGAAAGTCTCTACAATTTTTTTTTTTTAAGTTTATAATTGTTTAGTTACGAATTATTTAATTGTTGAAATCGTTTTAAATTTATATTGTCATGGTTGTTATATTATATAGAACTTTCACAGGTACCAACGCCAGAAATCGAAACAAAAAGGAATCTCTTCATTGACACAGGTGGATGTTCTTGTTGTGCATATGATGTAAACTATATTTTTTGTTTTATTAAACTCAAAAACTAAGTACATGCATGAAATTGTAAAGTATTTTAGGATGTAAATTGGTTTGCAAATATTTTGTATAACCTCTTTTATTTATAGTATGAAATACTTTGATCTTCAATTGTGAATGTGATAAAAGTGGATGAACAATTGAGTATTGAGATGCATGATTGTGGAATAAATGAAGTTGGGTTGTGATACATTTTGGGAGTGTATATTTCACCTTGTAAACGCAGCTGTTATGCTGCCGAATTTTTATTACAAAGACTTTTGATTTTAAAAACGAAATGGTTACTTACATGATTTCAATCCAAATGAAAACCTGATTTTTAAATGAATCAACCCAAATATTTTCAAATAAATAATATCAAATTAGTTTCAAAACAAAAGTAATCGGGTAAGATTTTCAGGGTTCACTCCACGAATTCCAAATAGTCGGCCAGTCGGGCTTAAGAGGGGTTCGTTGGAGTGCCAAACAAGGCCTACCAGGTACTAGCCTAGAGGGAATCTGATTGGGTCTCGTCGCCAAATGCAAGTCACCAAGAACAAATGACTTTGATTATACGATGTGTGCACATGTCAACTTGTCCAATAAAAATAGAAGAATACTTTGTAGAGTTTTTAAAAGTGCATGATACATCTGGATTTGGGCTTTTTGATGAATTGCAATTTGTATTAATATCTCTTGATCTTAATATTATTGATGTGAGGGGAAAAGGTTATGATAATGGAGCTAATATGAATGGTAAATATCAAGGTGTTCAAAAAAGATTACTTGAAATAAATCCTAGAGCATAGTACATGCCATGTGTTTGACATAGTCGTAATCTAACTGTTTGTGATATGGCACAATCTTGTGTTAAAGCAATATCTTTTCTTGGTGTTGTTCGACGCATATATTCATTGTTTTCTAGTTCTACAAAAAGATGAAAAATTTTGCAAGATTATGTACATGGCTTAACTCTCTAAACATTGTCTAATATACGTTGGGACAGTCGTACTAATAATGTGAAAGCCATAAGATATCAAGCTCCCCAAATAAAAGAAGCTTTGTTAGAATTACAAGAAAGTGGTGATGATGCCAAAACAAAGAGTGAAGCTGTGAAAGTTGGCAAATGAACTTGAAAATTTTGAGTTTTTACGAGGCACGATATTTTGTTTAATATTAACATGGTTAGGAAAATATTACAATATAAAGATATATGTATTGATTCTGCCATAGAACAATTGAAGGGCTTCCTTTTTTTTTTTTTGAAAATTATAGAGAAAATGGGTTTACATCTGCCATGATTACTGCCAAAAGTATTACATTTGACATGGAAATCGAACCTATATTTTCTAAAGAAAGGTCTATTTCATCGAAAAAAATAATTTGATGAGAATGCCCATTAGAATAAGATACAATCAACTGAAGAATCCTTTATAGTTAATTATTTTATTGTTGTAGTGGATGTTGCTATTGCTTTTTTGAAGAGTAGATCTGAACAACTACAAACAAATGAAAATATTTTTGGGTTCTTATATGATTCGAATAAGTTAAATTCTTTAGATGACAATAAATTGAAAGAAAACGGTGTCAATCTTGAAACATGGCAGCTCTTTAGATGTTAATTCCAATGATTTATTTCTGAATTGAAAGTATTACAAGTGACTTTACCATCAGAAACAAACTCAGCCATTGAAATACTTGAATTTATAAAAGTTTTGGATTGTTATCTAAATAGGATACTATGGACAAAACCTGTGTCTGTAGCATTTGCAGAACAAAGTTTTTCTAAATTAAAATTGTTAAAATCCTATTTGTGGTCAACTATGTCACAAGAACGGTTAAATAGATTGACAACTTTATGTATTAAAAAAGATTTATTGGAAAATATTGAATTTGAAAATATTATCGATGAATTTGCTTCTCAAAATGCTAGCAAAAAACATTTTAAATGATGTTTAATGAGTACTTCGACATGTATAGATAAGTTTTATTTATGAGTTGTGATGAATTTTTTTATCATTATATGGATGTATTTGTCTTATATATGGAATATATTTGTCCTATGATATAATTTTTTAATTTTTTTTTTCTTTATGGAATTATTATGTGCACATCAAAAATATAATAAAATAAGTTATATATACATACATGCATACATACATATATATATATATATATATCTATATATAAAATGATCTATGTTAATTTTTGCACCAGGCCTCTAAAATATCAAGACCGATACGGGGTGAACCACATAAAAATCTCTTTTGTTGTGTTGTGGTTTGATTTGTTTTTTAGTGTTATTGTGTTATTGTTATTATATTGTGTTACTTATTGTATTTGTGTGGTCATTCAAATAAAAACATAGGTGTTACTAATGTTGTTAGGGGTTGTCTACCAAATGTTCGACAAAAATCCTACGAGAGCACTAGTGTATTTGTTGTGTGTCGCGTCTTCCTTCTACATGTCACTGAATATATTGAAGTAAAATAGATGCAATGTTCTATTACTTATAATACTAATTTATTTACTGCTTTCTTTGTTAACAATTGTTGTTGATTTTGAGTTTAGATTGTATGTAAGGTCATGGTAGGGAGATGTAATCTCAGGATGTTATATAATAGATAGTGGAATTGTTGTTTCTTATCATTTTGATCCTTAAATTACTATGAGGGGCAACTGTGGTTCAAGGCAACCAATATAACCATTACTGATGTTATGTCTTCTCTTATCATCCTAGTTTAAATGTTGAAACCTTTTTAACATTTAAAACCTACCTGAACCGAAGTTAAATTGGAAACCGACATTTTCGAGTCCATTCGATCCTAAGTTTTTTTGCCCACCCTTATTTGTGAAGTTAAGACAGAAATTGGAAACCAAAAGAAGTATGTGATGATAAAACTCAAGATCTCACAAGATATGCAAATTATACAATATAGAGGGTGGAACAATTAGGAAATAACCCATTGAACAAAATTCTTGCAATTAGCATAGGATCCTCCACCCTGTTGGATGCTTTCATCAGCCTTTCCTTGAGATTCAAAACATTGGTTTTGTAGTTTTTATTTTCCAGTAGTCGTGCCAGTTTAGTGTTAATTTCTTCTCCAGTAATTATCCCTCTTTTATCTGGGTTGAATCCCACTCCAACCATCCAAACATCACAAATGTAGCTCTTATTGTGGAATTGATTGGCAAAATAAGGCCAAAACAAGAAAGGGATTCCATTGCTCACACCTTCCATGGTGGAGTTCCAACCACAATGACTTACAAAGCAAGCAACCGAAGGATGTCCCAAAACCTTTTGTTGTGGTGCCTAACTGACTGTAAGACCACGAGCAGCTTGAAATCTGTTACATGCATGATTCAGTTATTGGATCACATGTTGCTTGGCTTGGTGTGGACCAAGTCTTCACACTTACTTAATTATTGTTATCAGTTTGTTAGTGGTAATGATGTTGGGGTAGGCTATATTTTTAATACCCTGTTTTCCTTGTTCATAGGAAATGTGATGTATTTGTTGTTTGTTTGTTAACAACTGATCTATTTATATGGTTAGTGGATGTAATTGTTTTTTGTGGAGAATATTATTGGAAATCTTCTTGCCTTGTTCTTCTACTTCTTTCCCAGTTATTCTCACACTATTTTTTAACCAAAAAATTACCTTAACATTTGGTATCAGAACCAGGTTTAGCCATGGATATAGTCCTAGCTCGAATCGAGTCTATGTTATTCCAAGTTCAGTCAACTCTTGAAAGGATGCGTATTAAACTTCGATCTATTCACAAGCTCTCGAATTCATCGTCTTCCCCTGCCAATATTAGCAGTAACAACAATGGTAACTGCAAGACGGTAGTAGCTCCAGCTACTGCGAAGGCGGCCATGACAACTCCAGTTCCGACAACGGCAGTCCAGCAGCAACCTTTCTGATAGTCTAACAGTGGTGATCACAACATCCTCTACAACAACAATGCTTACTGGTGTGCCTTTTTAGGAGCTTTCTTCCACTCATTCATCAGGAAGATTAACCGACCGTATGGTTCTAGCTAAGGG
This sequence comes from Dimocarpus longan, assembly GCA_022984855.1. Taxonomy (NCBI): domain Eukaryota; kingdom Viridiplantae; phylum Streptophyta; class Magnoliopsida; order Sapindales; family Sapindaceae; genus Dimocarpus; species Dimocarpus longan. The sequence continues at coordinate 7,494,220 of CM041026.1, forward strand.
TGGGCAAAAAAATCGGGATCGACTCGACCCGAAAATGTCAGTTTTTAAGTTAAAATTGAGTCGGATCGGTTTTAATCATGAAAAATCGAAAATTTTCGATTTCGGATCGGTTTTAGTCCAAATGAGACCGACCCGACCCGAAACCGCCTTTTAAATAAACCTAACTATATAAACCTCTCTTCCACTCTCATCTCATTTCTCATTCTCTCTTTCACAAACTCAGCCACCATTCACTCTCAACGCCTCTCATCTCTTTCACTTTCAAGTCTCTTATCTCATCTCTTTCACCGCCATTCCATCACCACCATTTCACATATTACTCCAATCTTATCTCTCACCTTTCATCAAAACCAACCATCTTTAGCACCCGCAACAACAGTTGATGCCGTCGTTGGCACCTCCATCAGTCACTGATGTCGCCTTCTGCACCCCCAACGGTCGCCGATGTCGTTGTTCGCACCCAACTGCCCTGATGCTGCCATTCGCACCCCTAACAGCCGTTGATGTCGTCATTAGCACATTTATCAGTCATTGTCACTGATGTCGCCTTTTGCACCCCCAACAGTTGCTGATGTCGTTGTTTGCACCCAACCGCCCTGATGCCGCCGGTCGCACCCCTAGGCCCTAGCTGCTGCTGATTGTGTGCGTATGTTTTTTTTTTTTTTTTCTTAGTCTAAGTTTTATTTTGAAGTTTTCGGCTATTGATTAATTTTGTAAAGTTGTGAAGATTGTGCAATGTAAAGCTTGGATGTGTGAGTTAATGTTTATAAAGTCATTTAGATCGGTGTTTGTAAAGTGATTTAGATAGGTGTGTGTTTGTAAAGTTTATTTGTGTTTTTCGTTTTTTCGAAACCAAGTTTATTTGTGTTCAATTCTTAGTTTGTGATAAGATCGCTAGCAGAAGTCTTTTGGTGTAAATGATTAGTTTAGTAGCCAAGATGACATTTGTGGATAGGTCTTCTATGTATAGCTAATGGTAATTGGCTTCTGTATAAGGGTTAGTAAATGATGTCCAGTTGCTTGTATATTGGTGAAGCATAAAGCAATATATTTGACTTTAATCAGAACTGAAAAAGAGTATTGTTTTTTTGTAACTTTTTGGTAAATGGAGAAACCGAACTGGACCAACCCGATCAAGATGGTTTATGCCGGTTTTCTTATCCATTTCGGATTAGGTCGGTCTTCAATTTTAAAAACCGATCCATGTTAGTTTTGGGTCGGTTTTCTCAAAAATTGACCTGACCTGACCCGACCCGTGCCCACCCCTAGTTCTAGCATATAGACCAAGAAGAAAAGTATTTTCTAACCAAAAGATATCATCGATAGTTTTTCTTTGTCCTTGAGGATAATGATATTTTGAGAGGGGTGGAATGTTACGTGCATGATTCAGTTGTTGGATCACATGTTGCTTGGCTTGGTGTGGACCAAGTCTTCACTCTTACTTAATTATTGTTATCAGTTTGTTAATGGCAATGATGTTGGGGTAGGCTATATTTTTAGTACCCTGTTTTCCTTGTTCGTAGGAAGTGTGATGCAGTTGTTGCTTGTCTGTTAACAACTGATCTATTTATATGGTCAGTGGATGTAATTGTTTTTTATGGAGAATATTATTGGAAATCTTCTTGCCTTGTTCTTCTACTTCTTTCCAAGTTCTTCTCACACTCTTCTTTAACCAAAAAAATACCTTAAAAAAATCTTACTGGGTAGGCATTGGAGTACCAGGGTGCACTACCCAAAAGAATGGTCTATTGCAGAGTTCAAGCCCCATGACCACTTCCTGGAATTGAAGTTGGTCAAAAATAGTTATACTGCCAAATGCAACATAGATGACTGATTGTGGTTGCCGTTGGTCAAGCCATTTCAAGCAGCTTGAATCTTCTGGCTAGAAGTTTCCAAACCGGTTGCTTGCCAAAAGTGGGCCTATTAGTAGGATCTTTTAGTCCATGTCAAATGTTGCAGGTTCTAGACTATAAAATGAATTGCAAGTCATCCAACTTGTCAGTTTCTAGGATATGTTGTTTTTTACTATCAAGGACATAGCCAGGATTTTGTATTAGGGTGGGTTAGAATAAATTTTTTAATAAACTCTAATGATATGAAAATATTTTATAAATTAAAAAGTGTAGATATAATAAGCTTTACCACTTGAAGTTTATATTCTAAATCAATATATTAACAAAAATAAAAGTAAAAAGACTGAACAAAATATTCAAATAATCAAATTTATCAAATATAAATTATAACTAATGCTATGACATTAACAATATTTTTTTGAACATAAACAATTTACACTTCGAAAATCATAATTCATAATTACTACCACACATTAAATTAAAGAGTATATTAGAAGAAACACTAAAGTATTAAATTTAAATAATATTTTATACAACTTATGATAAAAAAGGTAAGATATAGAAAATTTAAGTAAAATCTCGTATTTAGTATATGAAATAAAGTTATTATATATCTAATATCTGAATAGAAATAGAAATATAAATAGAAATAAAAAAATACAAGCAATAAATTTGAAATAAATGTGCATTTTTTATATAACAAAAATTAATAAATAAAATGTGTATAATTTAAAATTGACGAAGCTGTTGCACATTTCTGGAGAGTCCAGATGAGCTTAAGAAACAAAAAAAAACTAGTGGTATAAAATTCAATATAAGAATCAGGAAAGTACAAGTTATAAAAGAAATATATAAAAAAAAAAAAAAAAAACTTAAACTAATAGAAGTTTCATTAACCATAAAATCGGTTCAAAGTGACTCACCTCACAAGATACGAATAGGGGTTGTATTGTAAAATGTCAAGCCTAAAAAAAATATCAATAAAAGGAAAAAAAAAATAGCAATAAACGTGTCTCTCGCTTTCTTTTATAACTATAAACGTGTCTCTCGCTTTCTTTTATAACTATAAACGCGTCCCGCGTTCTTTTATAACAATAATTTATTTCTACCATTCTATCAAATAATCATCTTTTGTCCAGCTATTACCCATCAACTAATTCTATTAACCATTATTTTATCTTCCTTATCAGCACACTACACGCGACACACGCGAACACTTACATATATTTACATATATTTTAAATATAGATGTTTTTTAGGGAGCTAGGGTAGGCTCCCCCCACTATGCTACGTCCCTACCTACCATATTTCCGAATAGCATTTTCTGAACCATCTTGCCACCGACGCGAGTCCAACCCAAGTGTGCAGTGTTCACGGCTGTGCCAACTGAAACATCTAATTCTTTGTTGGACTTCCTGTCAAGCATGGTAAAAGAGCTTTATCAATGAATATAAATTTAATGATGTAGATGACCTTTGGAGTGACCAAGTCACAACAGTGGCCATTTGTCCGTAAAGGGTTTTGGCCTTATCCTCGAAGGAGTGTGGCCGACGCTGGACATGATCAAAGCTCTCCTTGAACCACAAGTGAGTAAGGTAACGTTTCTGAGATTTGAACCAAAGATCTATAAGTATTTTGATTGTAAATTTGATACCACTAAGTCAACTTGAGAATACTTGATGTTACCATCATTGCCAATAATCCCTTAATCAATCAAATTGGGGATAATTGATCCTAAGACAAACAGTGTGGCGGCAGTAGAGAAAGCAGCTCGCTTGATTCCCATCTCAGCTGCAATTTCCATGGCCCATCCCAGAAGGTGATCCGCTAGAACGCAAGTTATCTTATGCCTGCAGTTTATGGTGTTGCCACCTCACTGGACTTATTTGGGATACTGCTGCCCCAAGTTCTCTAAAATACCTTGAGAAGATCTTGATGAATAACACTAAAATAACTTAGTTGTTTTCTATACCATGAATCCATGATCATCTAGATGGTCGACTTGGGTTGTCCCCTCCACATATTTACGTCAATTTTCATTGTTATCTTGAGATCTAGAAGAGTGAACAACTTCTTGTTGTGCCTACTAATAATTCAATGAAATTGTTGACGTCTTCCTAACAGCCACCTAGCTTCTTGTTTTAATTGGCATTTTACTTTTATAAAAGTTATAAAATTAATGCAGATTTCTTGAAATTAATATTGAACTATTCAAATATTAGTCGTACATTCATATTATAATTACTCGTTATATATGTGAATTATGTGCAATGGATGTATAATTTTAATATGATTCTTATGTGGTAATAAATTACAATCATTGATTTTACAATGCAACTGCTCTCTCTCTTTTTTTTTTTTTTTTTTTTTATGAAGTGTATCGATACCTATACATAGAGAGAGAAACACATGCAGAAGACAACAAATAAAGCATTGGCTTCTCAGTCACTCCTCCCATTGTATACCCCTATAAAGTAACAAGATGAATCTCAAGTTAGGCACTAGGAAAATTAGTATAACAGCTGAATCTGTGAGAAATATTAAAGCATATAAGCAGACATGTGCAGTCCACATATTCTAGCTATCCCATTTCCGGCTCAAGGCCATGTAATTCCATTACTGGAGTTGTCACAATGCTTGTTTAAGCATGGCTGCAGAGTCACATTTGTGAACACTGACTATAATCACGAGAGGGTGGTGAGTGCATTAAACGAAAATAATTGTATTGGGGATCGAATCGATTTGGTATCGATACCTGATGGAATGGAACCATGGGAAGATAGAGATCAGATAGCGAAGTTAATCAAATCTACGCTCAGGATCATGCCAGGGAAGCTGCAGGAACTTATAGAAAAGATCAACAGCGAAGGCGATAGGATTGCTTGTATCATTGGTGATGGAAGTCTTGGGTGGGTTATGGAACTAGCAAAGAAGATGAACATTCGGAGGGCTGCCTTTTGGCCTGCTTCCACAGCATCACTGGCCTTGTCGTTTAATATTCCAAAGCTGATTGATGATGGAATCATCGACAATGATGGTAACTTCTTCTTTTTCTCAGAATCTGATTATTACTAAATGATGGTTGTGATGTAGGACCTCACATAATCTTTATAACCTGAAGAATTGCTCACCTTCTTTGTTTTCTATTCGTCTCAGGAACTCCAATAAAAAAGGAGATGGTTCAGTTGGCGCCAAACATGCCTGCAACCAACAGTGCACACTTCTTCTGGGCCTGCATTGGAGACTCATCCGGGCAGAAAGACATATTTGATTACACGCTTAAATTCAATGAAGATGTAAAGATGGCAGAAGTGATGGTTTGTAATTCAACATATGACCTTGAGCCTGCAGCATTCAGCTTGGTTCCAGAAATTCTTCCTGTAGGGCCACTTTTGGCGAGCAACCGGCTTGGAAATTCGGCAGGATACTTCTGGCCAGAGGATCAAACATGTTTGAACTGGCTTGACCAACAGCCTCTCAACTCTGTCGTATATGTTGCATTTGGGAGCTTCACAGTTTTTGACCCGGTCCAATTCCAAGAACTAGCTCTGGGACTTGAACTTTCCAACAGGCCATTCCTGTGGGTTGTGAGGCCAGATATCACAAATGACACAAATGATGCCTACCCAGAAGGGCTTCGGGAGAGAGTAGCCACTCGCGGACAGATGGTGGGTTGGGCACCTCAACAGAAGGTCCTTTGTCACCCTTCCATTGCCTGCTTTTTAAGCCATTGTGGGTGGAATTCGACCATGGAAGGTGTTAGCAATGGACTCCCTTTCTTGTGTTGGCCTTATTTTGCTGACCAGTTCCTTAATGAGAGCTACATTTGTGATATCTGGAATGTGGGATTGAAGTTGAACAGAAACAAAAGTGGGATCATTACCCGACAAGAAATCAAGACTAAGTTGGATACACTTCTAGGAGATGAAAATTTTAAAGCAAGGTCCTTGGCAATCAGGAAAATGACCATGAATAGTCTCATAGAAGGTGGTCACTCCAACAAAACTTTAAAGAATTTCCTTCAATGGATCGAAGTGTAGTATTATAAAAAAATTGAATTTCGAGTGCTTTATATTTTCTAAGTGTTAATAGTAATTAACAAATTTACTAATGTTAATAGTAATTGACAGATTTGCTAGTTGTATATTTAGCTTTCCAAATTTAGAAGATTGACAGAATATCTTAATAGTAATTGAGAGATTATCTTTGTAGAAATTAGTGGAATTGAGAGAAAATCTCATTGTAATTAGGAGAGAATCATGTTGTATGGTTGCTACATATTCGAAGGTCTAAAGACAAGTAAAGTATTCAGAAAAATTGACATGGTATCAGAGCTTTCTTCTTAACCAAATCTATTTTGCTAATCTCATAGTTTCTTGGTTTCATTTTTTTGGTTTCGTTTTTATGGGGTTCTTTAGCTCTTGGTGGTAGGCTTTCTTGGACGTTTTTAGAAGACTATTTTGTAGCTTTCTGTTTTGGAGTTTGGTAATTTCGTGGATTGCGAATTGCTTGAATTCTTTCTATAGTTTCATGATGTCCAAAGAAGACAAAAACACTATTGTGTGTTTTAATGGAAAAAATTACTTAGCTTGGGAGTTTCAATTTAAGATGTATGTGAAAGAGAAAGGGTTGTGGAGCCACATAGATGGCACGAGTAAAGCTTCTACCAACGGAACGGATCTTGATCAATAGGAAAGCAAAGATGCAAGAATTGTATCCTGGCTGTTGGGATCTATTGAGCCTCACATGATGAATAATCTACGTTCCTTTACAACGTCTAAAGAGATGTGGGAGTATCTGAAGCGTATCTACAATCAAGATAACAATGCTCAAAGGTTTCAGTTGGAGTTGGAGATCGCAAACTACAGCCAAGGTAATATGTCCATTGAACAATTCTATGGTAGGTTTCTTACTTTATGGAGTGAGTATTCAGGCATTGTTCATGCTAAGGTTCCTAAAGAAGCACTAGGTGCACTTCAAGATGTACACGCATCAAGTCAAAGAGATCAGTTTTTGATGAAGTTGAGATTAGAATTTGAGACAACATGAGCAGGTTTGTTAAATCGTGATCCCGTCCCTTCATTGGATGTTTATCTTGGTGAACTATTAAAAGAGGAGCAGCGACTGGCCACTCAACTTGGAATGAAACAAGATAAGACTCATTCCGAGGTGGTTAATGTGGCTTATGCCGCTCAAGGAAAAGGAAGAAACCAATCACAAATTCAATGCTAAAGCTATAAGGAATTTGGGCATATTGCACGAAATTGTAGAAGAAATTCTGTAATTATTGCAAAAAGAATGGCCATTTCATTAAAGAATGTGCAAAACGACCGCAAAACAAGCAGACACAAGCATTTCATGCAGCTCTTCAAACCTCACAAAGGGCATCAGATCTTTCACAAAATGCTGCAATCACTTCGACTAGATCAGCTGGTGTTAATCAACCTGCAATGACACCTGAGATAGTACAACAAATGATTATTTCAGCTTTCTCTGCTCTTGGACTTCAAGGTAAGGGTCTCAAACTCTCACCTTCTTGGTTTGTGGATTCGGGGGCCTCAAACCATATGACTGGAAACACAAATTTGTTACATGATATTCGTAAGTATGAGGGTACTCAACATATCCAGATTGTCAATGGAAGTACGTTTTCTATTACTGCTATTGGTAATCTGGGACATAGTTTCAGTAACGTTTTTGTGTCATTAGGGTTATCTACGAATTTGATTTTTGTCGGTCAATTGGTGAATACTAATTGTAATGTTAATTTTTCTCGTAATGGTTGTATTGTATAGGATCAGGTATCCAGGAAAGTGATCGCGAAGGGGCCTAAAGTGGGACGTTTATTTCCTCTCCATTTTTCTATTTCTAGTTTAATGTCTTTGACCTGTACTACAGTAGGTAATGCAAATGAAATATGGCATAAAAGATTAGGCCATCCAAATCCTGTAGTTTTGCAACATTTAATAAAACATGGTCATTTGGGGAATAAAGATCAGTTTTCCTCTCTAAATTGTGTTTAGATTGTACTACTTGTAAACTTGGCAAAAGCAAGATTTTACCTTTTCCTAAACATGGCAGTCATGCTACCAAATGTTTTGAAATCGTTCATTCTGATGTTTGGGGTATTAGTCTAATAATTTCACATGCTCAGTACAAGTATTTTGTGACTTTCATCGATGATTATAGTCGTTTTACTTGGGTGTATTTCCTTCGATCTAAGGTCGATGTGTTCTCAGTGTTTCAGAACTTTATTGCTCTTATTGAAACATAATTTTCTACGTGTATTAAAATATTACGTTCTGACTCTGAGGGGGAATATATGTCTCACAATTTTCAGAAATACTTGCAGCAAAAGGGTATTATTTCTCAACGATCTTGTCCTTATACCCCACAATAAAATGGGGTGGCTGAGCATAAGAATCGCCATCTCTTGGATATTGTTCGTACTCTGTTAATTGAATCTTCTATTCCATCTAAATTTTAGGTTGAAGCTTTGTCAACTGCCGTTTACTTGATCAATCGCTTGCCTACACAAACCTTGCAGTATGACTCTCTTTATCTCTGTTTGTTTGGAAGTCAACCTGAGTATCAGTCTTTTCATACTTTTGGGTGTGTTTGTTTTGTTCATCTACCACCTACAAAACGTCACAAACTTCTCAATCTATTCAATGTGTTTTTTTGGGATACAGTACTGCTCAAAAAGGTTTTGTTTGTTTTGATGCTACTGTTAACATAATTCGAGTATCCAGAAATGTGATTTTCTTTAAGAATCAATATTTTTTTCAATCGCACATTTCTTTGTCACCTGATCTTGTCATACTTCCCAATTTTGATGATGTGTCACATAATGAACGTTTTAAGCCAGGTCTTGTGTACCAGAGTCGTCATCCGTAGTAAGCAATGCCCCTTCCATACACTAATTCCCCACCTGATTCGGTGGACATTGAACTTCGAAGATCTAGCAGAGTTATCCGACCACCAGATAGATATGGTTTTCCTAAAATGTCACTCACTACTACTACGGATACTATTGTAGTACCTCGTTCTTATTCTCAAGCATCCCAGCAAGCGTGTTGGCAGCAAGCTATGTAAGAAGAGCTTCAAGCACTACAAGAAAATCACACTTGGGATATTATGTCTTTTCCAACAGGTGTGAAACCTATTGGGTGTAAATGGGTTTACTCGGTTAAGTTTCGCTCGGATGGCTTATTAGAAAGATATAAGGCTCGTCTCGTGACCCTTGGAAATCGCCAAGAGTATGGTGTTGATTATGAGGAGAAGTTTGCGCCTGTCGCTTAGATGACTACGGTATGGACAGTTTTGGCCATTGCTGCCTCCGAAGGCTGGATTCTCTAGCAAATGGACATTAAGAATGCTTTTCTACATGGAGACCTCAAGGAGGAAATCTATATGACTCCTCCTCAATGTATGTTTTCTACACCATCTTCAGATGTTTATCGCCTAAAATGATCGTTGTATGGATTAAAGCAGGCACCGCGTGCTTGGTTTGATAAGTTTCGTTCCACTCTTCTTGATTTCAAATTTTTTCAAAGCAATTTTGATTCGTCTCTCTTCGAAAGACTACTACTGGGATTGTCTTGCTTTTGGTATATATGGATGATATCGTGATTACTGGCACAAACTTACAATTGATTACCGAATTACAACAACACCTGATGGCTTCTTTTTATATGAAAGATTTGGGTCATCTATAATATTTCTTGATCTTGAAGTTCAGTCTACACCAGAAGGGACATATTTGTATCAACACAAGTATACACAGGAGGTGATTACTTTGGCTGGTCTTAAGGAAGGAAATTCGGTTCTTACACTTTTGGAGGTGAATTCGAAACTACGATAAGAAGACGGGGAACTTCTTTCTGATCCATCTTTCTACCAGCAATTGGTTGGAAGCTTAAACTAATTAACGATAACTAAACCTGATATTTCCTTTGCTGTCCAATAGGTTAGTCAGTTTATGCAGGCACCTCGCTATCTTCATCTTGCTGCTGTTCGACGTATAATTTGTTATCTCAAGTGGACTTCTCGACGTTGGTTGTTCTTTCCGGTGAGATCTCCTATTCTACTGGCAGCTTATAGTGATGCAGATTGGACAGGATGTGCAAACACTCATCGTTCTATCACAAGGTGGTGTATGTTTCTCGGAAATGCTCTTATCTCTTGGAAAAGTAAGAAACAACATCGCGTTTCCAAATCATCTACTGAGTCCGAGTATCGTGCTATGTCTTCTGCCTGTTCTAAGATTGTGTGGCTTTATGGGTTGTTGGCAAAACTTGGTTTTCCTCAGCATCAGCCTACTCCGCTTCATGTTGACAACACAAATGCCATTCAGATTGCTACTAACCTGGTCTTTCATGAGCGGACCAAGCACATTGAAGTAGATTGTCATTCCATACGTGAAGCTTTCGATAGTGGTGTGATTACTCTTCCTTATATTTCTACTGATCTTCAGATGGCTGATGTGTTCACAAAGACTCTTACTCGGCACAAACATCAGTTCATGATTGACAAATTGATGCTTTTTGATCCATTCGCATCAATTTGAAGGGGGATGTTAATAGTAATTGACAGATTTGCTAGTTGTATATTTAACTTTCCAAATTTAGAAGATTGACAGAATATCTTAGTAGTAATTGAGAGATTATCTTGGTAGAAATTAGTGGAATTGAGATAAAATCTCATTGTAATTAGGAGAGAATCATGTTGTATGGTTGCTATATATTCAAAGGTCTCAAGACAAGAAAAGTATTCAAAAAAATTGACACTAAGATCTACGTGTGGAAGTGGAATTGAAATCTTAGTTTGATCTTTAAATTATGATCACAAGGAGTGCTTCATAAGAATTTCTTTTTTCTGCAACTTTGGGATGGAAATTTTGTGGAGACAACAAGCTCTACAATTTAGGAGGCAATTTTTTTTTTTTTTAAATTCCATTTTGATACAATTATAAGTTAATTTGGAGTTATACTCTCGTAGTTGGTAGAAAAAAATTTCTTTACTTGCTACTGAATATATATGGTAATAAGATTCAAACTTCTGTTGTGAGTTTAAAGACTTGAGCTATGAGTATATTATTCATTTAAAAAAAGGATTGAGTACACAAACATATCTTCAGTTTACTGAATATTGCAAAATTTAAAATAAGAATTAATTTCTGAATATCTTGTTAAAGTCTGAGATTTTTCTAAATATACTACAGTTTTATTTTGTGCTTTTTATTATTATTATTATTATTATTTTATTTTTAGCTTGTCAAAGATTAGGTGACAAAGTTATGATGATCCATACCTTAAGGAATATGTTATGATTAAGTAAAATCAGTATGGGTTGGGTTGTGGTGTCTAACAACTACTATACTAAAAACTTGTAAAATAAATACGTTGATGAATGGAGCTAATGCAGAACCATTTTCAGCATTCTCAAAGCTCTCTGCCATTTTTTCACAACACGGTATCAAAACTCATTGGTCTTTAGGGGCTGTGAGCGTGAGAGCAAACCAGCAAGGCTTCCCTTCCTAAATGACCTAAAATTCCTGAGATGTAGTCTATGGCTTCAAGTAGTTTTTCCACTCATTCATCTCCAATTTTTATAAGAGAAAACTTTCCAATCTGGGCACTAAAAATGAAGGCTTACTTAAGAGCATTTGACTTGTGGGAAGTAGTTGAAACAGGGAGAGATTCACCTCCTTTAAGAGCAAATCCAACAATTGTTCAAATGAAGCAGCATAGTGAAGATGGTGCCAAGAAATACAAAGCCTTGTCTGTTATCCACATTGTTGTATCAGATGTGTTTTTCTCAAGAATAATGGCTTGTGAAATAGCAAAAAAGGCATTGGGGAAGCTTAAAGAAGATTTTCAAGGTAGTGACAGGACTAGACAGATGTAAGTGCTAAACTTGAGAATGGAATTTGAAGCTCTCAGGATGAAAGAGAGTGATAATGTCAAGGAATACATAGACAGACTCATGAAAGTAGTCAATCAATTAAGTTGCTTGGTGAAGAGTTAAGTTATCGAAGGATTGTTGAGAAAGTTCTGGTTAGTGTGCTAGAAAGATTTGAATCTAAAATCTCCTCTTTAGATGACTCAAAAGATCTGTCACATTTGTAACTGTGACAGAAGTTGTTAATGCTCTTCAAGCCTTTGAGCAAATGAGAGCAATCAGACCTGAAGACTCTTCTGAACTAAAAAAAACCAAGCAGCAGTTGAGGTAGGAAGCAATTTGGAGAGAAAAAGGAAAAGGGGAAGAAAGAAAGTGATGGCCATAAAGGTAGAGACAAAAAAGGAAGATTTCCACATTGTCCTCATTGCAAAAGAGGAGTCACATTGAAAACTTTTACTGGTGGAGCCCTATTGTGAGATGTAGAGCCTGCAATCAGCTTGATCATGTGGATAAAGTTTGCAAAAATGAAAACAACCAACAGGGATAACAAGTATAAGTTGCTGAAAATCAAGAACAAGCTGAAGAAAAGGTATTTGTTGTTTCCTATTATACAACAAAAGTAGCGGTGAAGCTTGGCTTGTTGACAATGGCTGTACCAACCATTTGACACATAATGCTGATTTTTCAAGGAGTTGGATAGATCCTACACCTCTAAAGTTAAAATTCACAATGGTGATTATATTGCTGTGATGGGAAAAGGAGCAGTTGTTGCCGAGATCTCATCAGTTACGAAACTAATTTCTGATGTTCTGTTTGTGCCTAAGATAAACCAAAGTTTATAATTTGCGTTTTCAAGATAAGTCATGCACCATATTAGATCCTTCTGGTTGTGAATTAATGTCTGTTAAAATGAGAGATAAGACTTTTCAATCAATTTGAAACAAGCAACTTTTCTTGCAAATCCCAGTGTTGTTGACAACTCTGTTTCATGGCACAAAAGGTTAAGACACAACAACTACACTTCTCTCAAATATATGCATACACATGAATTAGCTCAGAGTATGTCTACTATTCATGTTGATCAAGGAATGTGTGATGTTTGTCAGTATGGGAAGCAAAGCAAATTACCATTTTCTTCAAATCTGACGTGGAAAGCTCCAAATAAATTGCAATTGATCCATACAGATTTGTGTAGACCCATGAGTACCCCTCTTAATAGGAGTAGATATTTTCTTTTATATATAGATGACTACACCAAGATGTGTTGGGTGTTTTTCTTGAAGCAAAAGTCAAAAACACTAGAATCACTTTAAAAGTTTAAAGCTTTTGTTGAAAACTAATCTGGTTGTAAAATAAAAATGTTGAGATCTGACAATGGATCTGAATACACATCAAGAGAGTTTAACAGATTTTGTGATAAAAGTGGCATTCAACACCAGTTAACTGTTCCCTACACTCAGCAAAATGGAGTGAGTGAAAATTGTTATGGAGATGTCTAGATGCCTGTTGTTTGAGAAGGATCTTTCGAAAGCATTCTGGGTTGAGGCTGTCAATACCTCATTATATTTGTGGAATAGGCTGCCAACAAAAGCTTTGGAAGAAAAAACACCTTTTAAGGCTTGGTATTGTGTAAAACCTTCAGTTGAACATCTCAGAATATTTGGATGTGTATGTTATTCTTTTGTTCCAGAGGTTAAGAGAGACAAATTGGATCAAAAGTCAAAAGTTGGGATTTTTTTGGGTTAGAGCAACAACTCTAAAGGTTACAGAATTAATAGTTTGAAGAATGAGAAAGTTTTGGTCAATAGAAAATGTTAGATTTGATGAAGCTACAAAATGGAATTGGAAGAAGAATGAAGTTGAAGCTGTTGTCAATGATCAAACTAAGATAGTCTCTACTCAACAACAAAAAGCAATAGAACAGGAGGCTGATTCTGATGATGATACAGAAACGGCAGGAAGGGGGACCAGATCATTAGATGAAATTTATGCAAGATGTAATGTTGCAGCTCTAGAACTTGCTACCTATTATGAAGCTTCAAAGTTACGTGATTGGGGTGCTGCAATGAAGGAGGAGATCAATATGATAGAGAAAAATGGAACATGACTGCTGGTTGACAGACCTGAAAATGAGAAAGTTATTGGTGTGAAGTGGGTTTATAGAACCAAAATGAATCCCCGATGGCTCTATTAACAAACTAAAAGCAAGGCAGGTAGTGAATGGTTACTTTCAACAATATGGTGTTGATTTTTCAGATACTTTTGCACCCTTTACTAGATATGATACCATAGGGCTTTTGATAGCTTTAGCTGCAAAATGGTTGGAAAATATACCATTTAGATGTGAAGTCAGCCTTCTTAAATGGTTTTCTTGAGGAAAACATTTATGTAGAGCAGCTGAAAGGTTTTATTGTTCTTGGTTGTAAAGATAAATTATACAAACTCACCTAAGCCCTATATGGTTTAAGGCAAGCACCAAGGGCTTGGCACAGCAGACTTGATGCCTATTTGCTACAACAAGGATTCCAAAGGAGTGAAAATGAAGCTACTTTGTATGTGAAGCAAAATGGAGATGACTGCAGCTTATTGTGTCTCTTTATGTGAATGATCTTCTTGTTACAAGTGGAAATACGAAGTGGCTGAAAGAGTTTAAGTCTAGAATGGAACATGAGTTTGAGATGTCAGACTTGGGTGAGAATGTGAGATGAATTATTTTCTGGGGATGGAAGTATACCAAACAGATGCTGGTATTTTCATCTCACAAATGAAGTATGCCAAGGAGATTTTGAAGAAGTTTCAAATGAAGAGTTGCAAACCAGTAGCTACTCCACTAGATATTAACGAAAAATTGATCAAGAATGATGAAGAAAGCAAGGCTAATGCTTCAATTTATAGAAGTCTAACAGGTAGTCTACTGTATTTATCTTTTCATCTTACTTTTAATTAAAGGTATTAAGGGAATTCATATCTTTTCACTTGTTTTAACAATCAATCTTACTTTTACATTGTTAAAAGAAAATTAAAAGTAAGATGAAAAGATAATTTTACATTGTTAAAAGTTTAAAAGAATTAAAAACTAAACACATCAGAGTCAAACATTTTTTCACAACCTTTCCATTAATTGACACTAACTATTTGGTCATGAAAAAGTAAGATTGATTGTTAAAACATATGAATTCCCTTAATACCTTTAATTAAAAAGTTAAGAGTTTAAAAGAATTAAAAACTAAACACATCAGAGTCAAATTCAACAAAAGCTCCTATTACGAAAACAATTCCCCACTGGAAATTCACCTATCATGATATTGAATACAAAGTAAAAACGTACAACGCATCCCACATTATACAATATAGAAAGTAAATACCAATATGTTAATACAAACGCTGATGTACCACTAACAACACAATTACACATCCAAGTGCATAACAAAACACAAGTTTAGTTAGTGTTATTGTAAGAGTTACAGTTTTTATCAGGTACATTATGTCAATATACATTACTGGCCTATTGCCATTACAGTCTTTCCATTAAAGTTAACTGAGGTAAGGGTAAAATTATCTTTTCATCTTACTTTTAATTTTCTTTTAAAATAAATTATAAAAACTTTAAAATAAATTAAATAAAAATTTTCTTTATCATTTTTTCTTCATTTTTTTTTTCCCTCTTCTCTTCTTCTTTTTCTTCATAATCTAATTTGATTCAAATCTAGTTGGTTAAATGAACCCAAATTTCATTTGGATTTGATTTGAACCTAGATGAAATCTTGGTTCTGTAACAAACCCAGATGGATTTGGGTTCATTTCAAAACCTAAATTTCATCTGGGTCGATTTGATGTTAGTTGGTTTATTTTTTGTGTTTGGTTTGAGTTTTAGATGGGTTGATTGATGATTTTTAGGGGATTTTTGGTAATTGATTGTTGATGATGTTTATTGTTGATAATATTGATGATTATATGTTGATGATTTTCTGGATGGGGAAGAAGAAGAAGAAGAAGTGGATCAACAATGTTGAATTTTTTTTTTTTTTTCATTTTTTTGTTTTTAAGGTTATAAAGATTCAGTTTCCAGATTAGATCTCCACCATCCATTTAATGAGATGAATGGTAGAGATCCAATCTCCTAGATGGATGGTGGAGATCCAATCTAGAGATTAGATTTTTTTTTTTTTCCTAATTAATGAAAATCTAATGATTTTTTTTAATAAAAATTTTATTTCTTTTTTATTTAATTTTTTAATGTGGTCAACAAGATACATAAGGGTATTTAGGTCTTTCTACACAACTATACTGTTCATGGTTAAGTTTAACCAAAAGCTATAACGGTAATAAGATGAATCGTAATAAACCTTAAAAATAACTCCGTTTGCAATTATTTTTAAATTAGTAGACTAAATTGTAACTTATTCATTTTACAACGCCATAATTTACTGATCAAATGCTATATAAAAGCTCCCTTTGTGATACTAACAACATGCCATCCACATTCAGGATACTGACATGTTTAAATTACCATGTTTTGGGCAAGGAAAGAAATCCGTATCATGCATTTTTTGCATAAGTTGGCTGACGATGACATGGCAATATCTTTGTAGTCCAAGAAAAGAATTAAAATAATAATTAAAGAATAATAATAAAAAAAATTTTATCATATCCCACTCACTAGAAATGGTTATATATATTTCCATCCACTTTATTTTATGAAGATTCGAAATCCATCAAACATATATGATTAGTTTCATATGAGTAAGTCTTTTAGTTATTATGTAAATATTTATCTTTTGATATGAGTAATATTTTTTAGTCATTATGTAAATATTTATCATTTGATATGAGTAATTTTTTTAGTTATTATGTAAACATTTATCTTTTGATATTTGATTATGAAAGTAAATATTTGGACAAGATAAATTAATGGTTATTTATTGGAGAATCCAAACATATTATGTTTAATGGACGGGAGACTGTTTTTATTTTTCACTTTTATCAGAATCAGATGGATTTTTTTTTTATTTATTTTTACTTTTTTAATGGTGTACCGTTGATCAATGGAACATAACGCAGACATATTTTTGAGAAAATTTGTCAAAAGACATCACCACATCAGAACCTCACCACCAATTTCTGACTTATTTATTATTATTATTTTTTTTCCAGATCCATGTAATTTCAAGTGACAAGTATTATAATTGTGTTCGAGTTTATTGATAATTCTTATATGAATCATGATTCAGATTCAATTTTGCAATTAAGAGAAACATCTAATAAAATTATATATATTTGGACAACTTGATAATTTATGCAGATTTATTTGATTTCTTGGGAAGTAATGATCTTCTGAACTGGACCAATCAGTAGGTGCATATCTATGGCGAGTAAGGAAAATATTTATATTACCAAGAGAGTGATCAAGAGGAATGCAAGCTCGTGTCAGTGTCATCAACAAGGTGAGTAGTGGTGACATCTGGGATGAGAATGACGTTAGAATTCGAACAAAACATGGCAAACAAAAACCGACCGATGAAACTGAAGCAATCCCATTAAGCAGTGTAAAGACAAAAGTGTTAATATAACTGTGACAATCCAGTCAATAACATAGGAACATATACAAGACTAAGCAGTGCAAGGTGTTTATTTAACTGTGAAAATCCAGTTAATAACATAGGAACATATATATACAAGATATGGCCTCAAACGTTAAAATGGCGTTGCTAAATATTCCCAACTTGAGATTCAATTGGCATCAAGGCAGAAGAATACAAAAAATAAAGCATTGGCTTCTCAGTCACTCCTCCATGGTACTCCTATAAAAGTAACAACATGAATCTCAAGTTAGACACAAGAAAAATTAGTTCAACAGATTAATCTGTGAGAATTAAAGCATATAAGTAGACATGTGCAGTCCACATATTCTAGCTATCCCTTTTCCCGCACAAGGCCATGTAATTCCATTATTGGAGTTGTCACAATGCTTGGTCAACCATGGCTGCAGAGTCACATTTGTGAACACTGACTATAATCACGAGAGGGTTGTGAGTGCATTAGACGAAAATAATTGTATTGGGGATTGAATCCATTTGGTATCGATACCTGACGGAATGGAACCATGGGAAGATAGAAATCAGCTAGCGAAGTTGACCGAATCTATGTCCAGGATCATGCCAGGGAAGCTGCAGGAACTTATAGAAAAGATCAACAGCGAAGGTGATAGGATTGCTTGTATCGTTGGTGATGGAAGTATTGGGTGGGTTATGGGACTAGCAAAGAAGATGAACATTCGGAGGGCTGCCTTTTGGCCTGCTGCCACAGCGTTACTGGCCTTGTCGTTTGGTATTCCAAAGCTGATTGATGATGGAATCATCGACAATGATGGTAAAGATGGTTGTGATGTAGGACCTCACATAATCTTTATAACCTGAAGAATTGCACACTCCTCGTTTTGTATTCATCTCAGGAACTCCAATAAAAAAGGAGATGGTTCAGTTGGCACCAAACATGCCTCCAACCAACAGTGCACACTTCGTCTGGGCCTGCGTTGGTGACTCATCTGAGCAGAAATTCATATTTGATCTCATGCTTAAAAACAATGAAGATGTGAAGATGGCAGAAATGATGATTTGTAACTCAACATATGAGCTTGAGCCTGCGCCATTCAGCTTGGTTCCAGAAATTCTTCCTGTAGGACCAGTTTTGGCGAGCTACCGGCTTGGAAATTCAGCAGGATACTTCTGGCCAGAGGATCAAACATGTTTGAACTGGCTTGACCAACAGCCACTCAACTCTGTCATATATGTTGCATTTGGGAGCTTCACAGTTTTTGACCAGATCCAATTCCAAGAACTAGCTCTAGGACTTGAACTTTCCAACAAGCCATTCCTGTGGGTTGTGAGGCCAGATATCACAAACGACACTGCAAATGATGCCTACCCGGAAGGATTTCGGGAGAGAGTAGCCACTCGCGGACGGATGGTGGGCTGGGCACCTCAACAGAAGGTTCTTAGTCACCCTTCCGTTGCCTGCTTTTTAAGCCATTGTGGGTGGAATTCGACCTTGGAAGGTGTTAGCAATGGACTCCCTTTCTTGTGTTGGCCTTATTTTGCTGACCAGTTCCTCAATGAGAGCTACATTTGTGATGTTTGGAAGGTGGGATTGAAGTTTAACAGAAACAAAAGTGGGATCATTGCCCGACAAGAAATCAAGACTAAGTTGGATACACTTCTAGGTGATGAAAATTTTAAAGCAAGGTCCTTGGCAATCAGGGAAATGACCATGAATAGCCTCATAGAAGGCGGTCACTCTAACAAAACTTTTAAGGATTTCCTTCAATGGATCAAAGTGTAGTATTATAATAATAAAAAAATTGAATTTCAAGTGCTTTATATTTTTTATGATCTATGTGTGGAAGTGGAATTGAAATCTTAGTTTGATCTTTAAACTACAATCACAAGGAGTGCTTCATAAGAATTTCTTTCTTCTACAACTTCAAGATGGAAATTTTGTAAGGACGACAAGCTCTACAATTTAGAGAAAAATGTGGAGTGCTACAGTTGTGGCAAGAAAGGACATTATAAACAGGAGTATAGAAAGCTTAAAGTAGAGATCAAAGAGGGCAAGAAGGCCGAGACAAGCTCTATAGCAAATGTTGCATCCAAAGGTCGTGCTTCCAAAGGTTATAGTGAACCCTTGGCGATGACTTCTACTAGTCATGCTCCTGATACATGGATTCTTGATTCTGGGTGCTCTTTTCACATGTGTAAAAATCTAGAGTGGTTTGACACTTATAAGTCTTAAAGCGAAGGTGAAGTCCTAATGGGTAACAATGCATCTTGCAAGGTTATTAGGATTGGTATAATCAATATCAAGATATCTGATGGGATCGTGAAAACCTTGGGCAGTGTGAGACATGTTCCGACATTCAAGAAGAATTTGATATCCCTAAGCATACATGATGTAAATAGGTGTTCTTTTTCGGAAAAAAGATGGTATTATCAAGGTGTCAAAGGGATCTATGGTGATGATGCTGCGAGGTACTAAATTAGGCTACAATTTTTACAAGCTTTGGGGCAATATAATTTTAAGTGGAGCAGCTATCTCTACAGAAGACGAAACTTGCAAAGATGAAACTTAACTTTAGCATTTAAGACTAGGACAAATGAGTGAGAAAGCATTGCAAGAACTACGTCAGTGAAAGTCATCGAAAGGTGTGATCAAGCTAGAATTTTGAAAGTATTGTATTATGACAAAGCAAAGCAAGGTAAGCTTCAAAGTTCCAAGCAAAGAAAACGAAAGCAAATAGTTTCTTAATTACATACACTCTGATGTGTGAGGGTCAGCACTAACTAATAAATGGTTGAGCTCACTATTTTGTTACATTCATGGATGATTTTTCCAAAAAGTTAAGTTTGGGTGTACTTCATGAAGGAGAAATTCGAAGTCTTTGACAAATTCAAGGAATGGATGGCGGAAGTAGAGAACCAAATTGGAAGAAAAATCAAGTATTTGCAAAGTGACAACGGAGGTGAGTACTGAAATGGAAAATTTCTTAAATTTTGCAAACTTGAAGGTATCATTAAACAAAACGGTGTTGCAAAGAGGATGAATAGAACTCTTTTAAAGAGAGCGAGGTGCATGAGAATTCATACAGGGTTACCGGAATCTTTTTGGGTGGAAGTGGTAAACCATGCTTGTTACTTGGTTAACTGGTCACTATCGAAGTTATTTGAGTTAAATCAGCAGAAGAAGTGTGGATGGGTAAGGAAGTTGACTACTCAAATTTGAAAGTCTTTGGATGCAAGACATATGCTCTTATACCAAGTAATGAGAGAAACAAGTTATAATAAAAGTCACTTGAATGTATATTTCTTGGATTTGAGAAAGGAGTGAAGGGATTCAAGTTTTATGATATGGCCAATAAAAAGAAAGTTATAAATAGAGATGTAGTATTCGATGAAGCCTTCATGCAAATAAAAGAAGTCAAGAAAAGTGATAGTGAAAAAAGAGTTGTCATTGAAATTCTTATTGCTATGAAATTTAATGATAGAGAAACCGAATAGGTGCAACTAGAAGAGATTCAACAAGAAGAGGTCCCTGAAGAACTAGATCCATAGACTAAAGAAAGCCAGAGAGAACCATAAGGCTACCATAACGGTAGGATGATGAAAATGAGGAAATACATTTTGCACTTATGGTTAGTGAGGGAGATCCAATTTCATTACATGAAGCCACTGCTTGTCATGATGGAGAAAATTGGATGAAAGCTATGGTAGAGGAGATGAAAGCTCTACAAAAGAACTTTGTTTGGAAGTTGGTTCCTAAGCCTAGAAACAAAAAATATGTTGGTTGCAAATGGGTATTTAGGAAGAAAAAAGGCATACATAAGAATGAAGCGTCAAAGTTTAAAACATGATTAGTTACTCAAGATTACTCACAAAAGAAAGACATTGATTATAATGAGATTTTCTCACAAGTGGTGAAGTATACATCTATCTGGGTATTGTTGGCCTTGGTAACTCAATATGACATGGAGTTTGAGCAACCTAATGTCAAGACGACATTTCTTTACGGAGATTTGGAAGAAGTCATCTATATGGTTCAATCGGAATGGTTTAAGGAAGTGGGAAAAGAAGACCTTGTTTGTAGGTTAAAGAAGTCACTTTATGGACTCAAGCAATCTCCAAGATAATAGTACAAGCGCTTTGACAAGATAATAATACAAGCGCTTTGACTCTTACATGTTAAAGATTGACTATACAAGAGAAGCGAGTATGATTGTTGTATTTATTTTCATGAGTTTCATAATGGTACAATTATCTTGTTAATGTTGTATGTGGATGATATACTTATAGCATGTTAGGACATGTCAAAAATTGATGAACCTAAAGAATCATTGGGTAGAGAATTTGATATGAAGATCTTATTGTTGCTAAAAAGTTCCTTAGAATGGAGATTAAAAGAGATTGGAAAGCGGGAAAGTTATGGTTATCTTAAAAGAGGTATATTCACAAGGTGCTTGAGAAGTTAGCATGCTTAATGGTAAAGGCATGTCTACTCCACTTGTTTCACATTTTGCATTGAGTGCAAAACAATATCCTTCTACAAATTCCGAATTAGAAGAGATGATAAAGGTGTCATATGCAAATGCGGTTAGTTGTTTGATGTACGCCATGACGTGTACAAAATCTGATATCTCTTAAGCCGTTAGTGTGTTTTCCAAGTACATGGCAAATCCAAGCAACGAGCATTGGAATGCCATTAAATACATGTTGCGATACTTGATCGGTACCAAAGAGTTAGGAATCATGTTTGAAAGATAATGTGATGAAACTAATGTTGTTGAGTTTGTTGATTTTGACTATGCAAGTGATTTAGATAAAAGGAGGTTTACAACGGAGTATGTATTTACATGTGCGGGTGGACTGATTAGTTAGAGATCTTTGCTCCAACTTATTAGGGCTTTGTCTACTACCGAAGCAGAATACAAGGCAATGATAGAAGCATCAAAGGAAGCAATTTGGTTGAGGGGTTTGGTGAATGATATGGGAGTTAAGCAAAATATGGTATTGCTTAAGTGTGATAGTGAAAGTGTCATTGCTTTATAAAGAATCAAGTGGTCCATGAAAGAACCAAGCGTATTGACATTTGATTCTATAGAATAAAAGATTGGATTCCATTGGGTGAAGTCTCCATTAAAAAGGTTCACACAAATTAGAATGCATCCGATATGCTCATCAAACCAGTTAGAAGAGAAAAATTTAAGCATTGCTTGAGCTTGTTAAATATTTGCTCTTGTTGATTCAAGTGGTCACCTTACCACTTGAGGTGTGTTGAGATGAGGGATTTCTCATCAAGGTGGAGGTGTGTTATCCAATAATTTCTAGGGGTTGAAGTTTCATTACGACAAGGTGGAGATTGTTGATGTATGTCTCAAAGTAACTTCATGTATGTCAGTCTTTTAGGGCAATTTTGTAATTTCATATTTGGATGAGCTTTGTTATAATTTTAGAAAGTCTCTTAATATATATTGTTATATAATTGAAAGAGTTGTTAGTGTAGAGTGGAATTTGTGAAAGTGGTGTGTCTTTACAAATTGGGAGAATAAAGAAATTCTAATATTAAGAGTTTGTGAGGTTAAAAATGTAACATACCCTCCCGATCTTAATACGGTATACGATGGAATAGTGTATGACCATAATATTATGGTAATAAAATAAATAAATATAGTTATTCATAATGTGAAGCCTAAAGCTACATTCGACAGAAAGCGAACTATTTTGCGATATATCGTGCTGTCGATCGAAAAGTATCTGCGGGAATGTTAATTTTTTTGAAAAACGGATTTAGTGAATCGAAAGTTTTGCAATTTATTTTCGAGTTAAGTAAAAGTGAAATGGGTCACAAGCGAATCAATTTGGACAGATTTCGAACCATTCAAAAATTTATCGGATGGAAACATATTTTTTGATTTCGGATCGTGTGGAATATTTTTGAGAAATAAAATAATTTCAAAGGGTCGGAGATAAAATTGAAATTTTAAAATAATTCTGAGTACGCGGAGATGAATTCAAACTTCAAAATTAATTTCGAAGGCATAATCGAGTTATAAGCAGATTTTCG
The DNA here is from genome assembly GCA_022984855.1 of Dimocarpus longan. NCBI lineage: Eukaryota > Viridiplantae > Streptophyta > Magnoliopsida > Sapindales > Sapindaceae > Dimocarpus > Dimocarpus longan. The sequence continues at coordinate 7,517,586 of CM041026.1, forward strand.
GACAGATGAAAATAGATTCGAATTCAAAATAGGAATGGGAGAACACATGAATTAGCATGTTGCATGAATGGTGCATGAATTTGACACGTGTCATTCGTGCAAAAATGGAAGCAAGACAAGTGGCATGAAACTCTCATGCATGAATACCAAGTGTCACCATTTCAAGAAGCATATATAAAGTAAAGTTGAAAGATGAAAGTTAAAATAAATTCAAAGCATTCTCAATCACCATTCATCCAAGAGAGCCGAGAGAGAGAACATTTGTGAGAGAGGTAAGGTTGACTGAGATTTCAATAGAGAAGTAAGAAGCAGATCAAGAGCAGCTATCATCCATTCGATCACCATCCAAAATCGTGTGTGAGAGAGAGCTAGAGAGTGAAAAAAGGAGTGCAACAGCTTGTAAAATCTGCATGCAATGCAAGGAAGGAGAAAGCTTGCACTCGATCAAGCTTCAAGGTAAACTGAAATGGAGAAACTTTAGGCGGTTATTCTGTTGTGTTTACGTAAAAAGGAATTGAGCCCGTGAAGAACCAAGGAGGAGCTGTCGTGTATGGTGGTGTTGAAGGGGGACAATTTAAGTAAATTTCAGCCTATGCAAGAAGTAGTTCACTAAGTCAAAATCAACACAACAGATTCTCGGCAGAGAAAGAGAGGGCGAGAGAGTTGCTGTTGGAATGAAGGGTATTGTTCTACCATGAAGGTGAGGCCGAGACAGCTACTATTTGAGTGATTTTAGAAGCTGGATTGAAGCTTCTCAACGCATGCAACAAGCATTTTGGCAAGGCAGCAGAGTACGCTGAATTTGAGAGAAACTTTAGAGGGTGTGTGCACTATTAAGGGGGGGTCTGTGTTGGCCGTGAAAGAACATCAAAGAAAACAATCTTGCATGGTGGTTATGGAGCCATTTTTAGTGCAATCTTAATTCATGCAAACCTTTGGATTGAAGGTAGCTCAAGGCAGAATTCAACTAAGTTGCTGCATTGATGATTCTTTCTGGTGATTTTTGATGTGTTTTCTAACCCATGCAGCCTGTGTAATTGAAGAAGAAGCAATCGGACAAAGGGAAAACAGATGGTCAGCAATTGAATGTGGTGTTTGATTTGTTTTTGAGTTGAATTTAAGAGGTAAGTTTGTGTTTTATAATTATCATTTTGTTGGAAGTGCTTAGGTTGTGATATTAGATGAAATTCATGATGAAATGTTTGAGATTTAAGATTTAGAACCTCATTAGTTCGGAGGTTCATTCGGTTGTAATTTTAATACGATTTTGGATGATTTTCGATATTGGAATTGTGTAAAAAATATGTTGTATGGGCTGTTATGTTGAGATTTAGGGGTTGTTATGTTATTTTTTTACTTTCGAGTTCGTCATCTTGAAAAATGATGCATAATGATATATTTTAAATGATCGAATAGTCGTTCGATAATCGAGAAATCGTTTTCGGGTGATTCGAATAACGTTTGTTTTCGTACGAACACGTTTAGTTGCGATTTTCCTTTTTGAATTTAAAAATGGAAATGACATTAGTAGGCTGCCATAATATGTGTTTGAGGTTGTTAAAATGATAAATATTAACGTTAGGATGGATTGAATTATGTTAGAGTCACTCAGATAGTTTTCTTTGCAAGCAAATGTAATTAATTGTTGATTCTTGAAGTCGAAGTGGAAAGCGAATAAACGTTTAGTAAGTTGCCATCACTTTTCTTTATGTGTATCGAAGTGTTCGAATATTAGTTTTACATGTATTGAATGAAATAATAAGTTGTTTGATGTTGAGTTTGAATTGAAACGAAAAGAATCGCGCGAATGGTTGAAAAGAATAATTCGCGATAAAAACTTTTCGTAATCGCGAAATATTTAACGTTTATGGTTTTTATTGGAATTATCACCATATGGATTATGTTAAATGTGATTGCGATGAAAGTAATCGAAAGTAATAGATGGTATAAGGTCAAATTTAAGTTCTGTTAACATAGAGAAGTTAATTCGAAAATCTTTATATTATTCGATGTTGTGTAATTGATGTTTGATGATGGAAATGATTTCACGAATAGCGTAGTTACGACATGCTTATATTAGAATGTTAATTTATATAGGTATCGATAAGGCGGAGGAAATTGAAGTTGAGGAATTATCGCGAGGTAGAAAATCGGGAAGTTTCCATGAGTTAGAAATCGGTGAGTGTAAATTGTTTTATGAAATGATAAATGTACTATGATTAGTATGTTTTTATGAAAGATTGAAGCATTTTTCATATTTAAATGACTTTATATGAATGATGTTTGATTATAAATGTTTTTATATATGTATCTAAAAAAATATTGATCGGTGAATTTATTATTGAAATGCTCTTTTATATTTTAATATCTAATCAAAGAAATATATTTTACAATAATTATTTTAGCATGTAGATGTAATTCTTAAGAAAAGTTAAAGACAATTTTCAAAACCGATGGTTACCCTAATCCCTATTATATGACTGAAATATGACTGAGATATGACTGTTATGCGGTCGAAGTGCCTTATTGCGCATATGACATGTCCGTGAGGGAAAGTCTACTAACTATGGGGGGATCGAGTCTGTCATGTCACCCTTTATGCGTATATAAGATACTATTATGACTGATGCCTTATGTGCAGGGAGATAACATTCCGTGGCATAGTGGCTTATGATTGAGATTGACCGTCGCCACCATCGGTATCCTAAGACCGAGCGGTGATCATGATTTCCCTGGGTCCCATTGGATACATGTTTTATGACTGATGATACGATTTATGAATTTATGATTATGTTATGAATGAATTTCAAATGAGGTATGTTATGGAATGAATTTTTACGATGCATATAATTTTGTTTTCAAGCAAATATGTATATAAATGATTATATAATAACATGAAATCCATGTTTTGAATAACTTATTACGGAACTTAGAATTTTTCAAAGGATTTTTAGAGATGATATTTTTCAAAGGAAAGCTTATTTAGAAATGCGTAACACTCACTGAGCCTTTTTAACTCACTATTTTCTTGTTTATTTTTATGAAAAACCTCTCCAAATGCAGGCATGAGTCCTTAAGGCGATAAATCTCCAATTCAAAGTTAGGCGAGCTTATCAGACGACCGTCACTATGAAATTAAAGTAAATGTTTTGATGTATAAATGATTTAGTATAATGTAAATGTTTAAATTTTATAATAACGATTACGATGTCACGTGTTAACGTCGAAAAATGGTTTTCCTTAGTCAACGAGGTTGTTTTCGGGCCCAAGCTGCAATCCACAGAAAATAAGAGAAAGAAAAGAGAAAACAAAGGCAGAGGAAGAAGAAAACGAGAGGGGAAAAAAGAAAAGCACACAAGATCTACGTGGTTCGACCAAAGGGAAGGCTTACGTTCACGGCGCCGGCGCCGGCTCCGGTGAGGGGCGCGGCAATCACTGTTATTACTGTTCATTTTGTTACAGTTGTAGAGAGAGAAAACAGTAGAGAGAGAGAGAGAGAGAAAGAAAAACCCAGCCCCGTTACAATTAAAATCACCCATATTTATCGGGAAGGACAGGAGCTACAATAATAGTACAACTTAAACAGGAAAGCATTAAATGCATATTACAATTTTCAAAGTCTTCTGTCACAAAGTCTGAGTCGTCTGACATGGTAGGTGAGATCCCCGAAAATCGCTGCTAACATTCTAAGAAGAGCTTGGCGCGTGCATGTCACGCTGTCCGCGAGTTGGGGCGGTTATGGACGGATAGATCCGGGCGAGCAGATCTGAGCAAATAGACTCAGCGGACACGACCAGCGGTCAGGCGGAGAAATCAGCGGTTAGTCTGGCGGACAGAATCAGTGGCCATCGAACAGACTGACGGATAGCGATCAGCGGACAGAATCAGCGGTCACACTGTCAGCGATCAGTGGTCAGGATATCAGCGAGCAGGCTGTCAGCGGTCAGTCGGGCGATCAGCCGGGCAAGCAGATCTGGACGCCTTGTCACTGTTGGTTGCTGTCAGAACTTTTTGGCAGCAAATGTAAACCTCAAGAACATACCCATTAAAAAAATAACTTTGAGGACGCAAACGGCATCAACTGGGGAACCCTTGGTTGCCACGCTATAGAGCACAAAAATCCCTTTCCGAAAACATATTATAATAGGCAATCTGACATCTGAGCACAAAGTTATGCCCATTTCTTTGCACTAGTAACTTGGGCCCCTGTTTGTTGTGACGGTTTTAGCAGGTTATCTTACTGGGCCTCTGGGCTTTTACCAGCCCTTTTGCGGTAGCCTAAAAATATATATAACATTACGCATGTGAAATGTTTTAAGTTTGAAATGGTTTTGTCTTGAATACTTGATTTGTGATTAAATGTGGATTTTGAGCTGGACCTGAGGTCCCATTTGGAAATGAAAAAAAATGTATGCATTTAGGAATGTTTATAAATTATTTTACAAGTGTTTGAAAAGGTTGAAAATATCAGAGAAACAGTCTTTATGTTACCAAAAATTTTCCACCCTAATTTTTAAATGATTAAAAAATAAAATTATTTTATGGTTTTACTTCACAGAGTCCTTTTGAGTCACCTGTATAAAGACTGCAAAGATTCTATAGGGTGCTGGGAGGGCTTCGCTCGGATCGCTACAAGGGTAATCCGGGTTGGTCCTTTCAGAAAAATTGAGAGCTAGAGGGAGAAGATAGCCTAGAAGTAGAGATAATCTCTTATAACTTTGTTATTTTCATACTATTAAAATCGATGATCTCTATGAATATAGTCATATTAGTGAACATGACTAGTCCTGAGCACGTGTCGAATGTGCAACCGCCCCGGGCCTTCGAATTTTAGGGCACAAATTTTACAAAATTTAAATTTTCTTTTCCTTATAGTTATTTTATAAAATAAATAAATAATAAATGTTTCATCATGCATCAGCAATTATACAATAGCTCTTGTGGTTAAAGCCACATTAAGCGCGCTTTTTAGGGCCTTGAAAACTTAAGTTCCCTACTGCTTATGTTCTTCATATGCTTTTTCTCACTTTTTTTTTTCTACAAAAAAAGAAAAAAATAAAAAAGAGACAAAAGGTGGCACGTATCCACTAAGTTTCAAACCAGGGACAACAAATCATAATCAATGGCGTACTATCAGCAACACTGGTGGCTTTAATTGATATAATGTGATTCAAAAAATATTTCTAATATACAAAAGACCCTAAAGCTGACATATTTCATTCATATATAAACTCAATCTATCATTTTTAATCCCAATTTACTTTTTTCATTGACATTGTCAACAGCCACCAAACAGAAACTCTAAATTATTATTATTATTATTTTGTTTTTATTGGTTAAAAATTTCAAATTTCATCAACAATTATAAGTAAAGAAAGTGGAATTCCAAAAATTTATTTATTTTTGAGATAAAAGTTATATTTTTATATTCACAATTATTTAATTATGTCTTTTCATGATTATTTATTTTTTTTATGGTTCTTCTTCTGTGTGTCTCTCTCTCTTTTTGTTTTTCATTGTTTTATGATGTATTGTTGGATCTTGGATTGAAAAATAATTGAAAAGCAGGAAAATACCTTGCTATTGTAACAGTGTTATCGTGTACCGTGTTGACCACATTTATCGTCAGGTTTTATTGTTCTTTAATACTTTGCTAGTTTGATTATTAGTTTTTAACTTTAGTTATTACTATAATTGTTCATAATGTTTCTTAGAAAGTATGAATCAAGAAATGAGAAAAGGAAAAAAAGAAAAAGATAAGAACAGTCAACTCAATCTCAAAAAAAAAAAAAAAAAAAAAAGCCTTAGAAAAATTTATTGTCAAAAAAATATATTCCATTTGTTCACTTGAAAATGAATTATCACAACCAACTGAACCAAATCATTTAGAAGAATTACATGGAATTGAAAATGAACTCAATGTTATCAATGTGAGTAACATGAATGAAAAACAACTAACTCCTTATTTAGATATTTATGATCCTAAAAATTGGGATAACCTTGATAACAAAACAAAAGATATATTAGTCGAAAAAGGTCTCATAAGAGAAACTAATCTTGGCTGTCCTTTGGATGATAACTCTAGACATTTGTCACATGCACATTATACTCGAAAATTACCAAATGGAGAGAATCAAGAGAGGAAATGGCTAATTTACTCAAAAAATGTGGACAAAGTATATTGTTTTTGTTGTAAATTATTTAAATCAACACACACGAATAGGTTTTTAGCAAATGGAAGATTTAATGATTGAAGGCACCGTAGTGAGAGGCTTAAACAATATGAGAATAGTATTGAGCATATAACTAATATGAGCCCTTGGATTGATTTACAAATCAGATTGAAAAAAAAAAAATGAAACAATTGATAAACATATACAAGAGCAAATTACAAAAGTGAAAAATCATTGGAAATAAGTTCTTGTGAGAATTATTGGTGTAGTGAAATGTCTTGCTAAGTATAATTTGGCTTTTTGTGGACTGATGAGAAAATTTATAAAGACAATAATAGTAATTTTTTAGGCTTAATTGAAATGATTGTGGAGTTTGATGTGGTAATGCAAGAGCATATTCAACACATTCAAGATAATGAGATTCATTGTCACTATCTTGGTCAAAAAATTTAAAATGAGTTTATTTCTAGGTTAGGCTCTAATAGTAAAAATACAATAACTAAAAAAATTAAAGAGGCAAAATATTTTTCTATGTACTTGATTGTACTCTAGATCCAAGTCACCAAGTACAAATGACTTTGATAATACGATGTGTAGACATGTCAACTTGTGTAATAAAAATAGAAGAATACTTTGTAGAGTTTTTAAAAGTGCATGATACGTTTGGATTTGGGATTTTTGATGAAATGCAATCTGTATTAGTATCTCTTGATCTTAATATTATTGATGTGAGGGGACCAGGTCATGATAATAGAGTTAATATGAAAGGTAAATATCAAAGTGTTCAATAAAGATTACCTGAAATAAATCCTAGAACATTGTACATGCCATGCGCTTGTCATAGTCTTAATCTAACTATTTGTGATTGGCACAATCTTGTGTTAAAGCAATATCTTTTGTTGGGTATTGTTCAATGCATATATTAATTGTTTTCTAATTCTACAAAAGTTGGAAAAGTTTGCAAGATTATGTACATGACTTAACTCTCAAAACATTGTCCAATATACATTGGGAGAGTCGTATTGATAGTGTGAAAGCCATAAGATATCAAGCTCCTCAAATAAAAGAAGCTTCGTCAGAATTACAAAAAAGTAGTGATAATGCCAAAACAAAGAGTGAAGCTGTGAAAGTTTAGGCTGTTTAGCAAATGGACTAGAAAATTTAGAGTTTTTATTAGGCATGACTATTTGGTATGATATTTTATTTAATATTAATATGGTTAGTAAAATATTACAATCTAAAGATCTATGTATTGATTCTGCCATAGGACAATTGAAGGGGTTGATTTCTTTTTGGGGAAATTTTAATTTAATCCCTAACGTTTAGTAAAATATTACTTTTTTACTAACGTTTCCGTTTCGAATTCCCATTATCCCTAACGTTTCGAAAATGCATCAATTTAGTCCCTCTGACCAAAAAGATAACAGTCAAACTAACTAGACGAGATAAAAAGACGAATTTACCCATAATATAATTTAAAATAGTTAAAATGACGTAATTATCTTTTTAAAAACTGATAATTACAAAATAACCATACCTATTATTACAAAATTGACATTGATCACCTTCCAATCAAATTGTGACACATCATTAAATCAAATTTTTTAATTTAATTTATTGTTAATAAATATTTTGATAAAAAAATAATATTTTTAATATAAAATAATAATAAAAAAAAATTCTTCTTCATCTTCATCTTCTATCTCTCATCATCTTCCTCATCTTCAATTTCATCTTCTACATTCATCAAAATCATCATCTTCATTATTTTCATCAAATCAATATCACTCAAATTAAATATCTAACATCAAACCCAACATCTTCCAAATTAAAAAAAAAAAAAAAAGTTTATTCAAATTAAAAAAAAAAAAGTTTATGTAAATTAAAAAAAAAAAAATAGAGACCCTCATCTTCATCTTCTACCTCTCATCATCTTCCTCATCTTCAATTTCATATTCTACATTCATCAAAATCATCATCTTCATTATTTTCATCAAATCAATATCACCCAAATTAAATATCTAATATCAAACCCAACATCTTCCAAATTAAAAAAAAAAATGTTTATTCAAATTTAAAAAAAAAAAAAAAAGTTTATGTAAATTTTTTTTTTAGAAAAAAAGAGACCCTCTGGTCTCCATCGCCGGAGACCAGATCTGGTCTTCGGCGATGGAGACTTTTTGGTCACTGGCGACCAGAAGACTGAGCTGGAGACCAGAAGTTTCTGGTCTTCAGTCTCCAGCCCCGCTGGAGACTAGAAAACTGGTCTCCAGCGGGCTGGAGACCAGTTGTTTCTGGTCTCCAGCAACTGGGCTGGAGACCAGAAGGTCTCCAGTCTCCAGCCCCGCTGGAGACTAGAAAACTGGTGCTGGAGACTAGTTTCTGGTCTCCAGCCCCCAGGCCCGCTGGAGACCAGAATAGACCAGTTCTGGTCTCCAGCGGGATGGAGACCAGACTGGTCTCTAGTGGCTGGAGACCAGCACCAGGTCTCCAGCGAGACCAGGCCGGAGACCTGGCCTCCGGCCGACGATGGAGACCAGCTGGTCTCCATCGTCGGGATTCCTTTTTTTTTTTTTTTAACTTAAATTTTTTTTTATATATTAAATTAAAAATATAAAAATATACATTATATTAAATATATATTAAAATTATATAAATATGTTTAAGTTAAAATGACTAAATTAACCCTCATTGACTAACATTTGACTAACAGAAGGACTAAATTGATGCATTTTCGAAACGTTAGGGATGACGAAAATTCGAAATGCAAACGTTAGTAAAAAAGTAATATTTTACCAAACGTTAGGGATTAAATTAAAATTTCCCCTTTCTTTTTTTGAAAATTATAGAGAAAATGGGTTTACATTTGTCGTGATTACTGCTAAAGTATTGCATTTGATATGGAAATCGAACCTGTATTTTCTAAAAAAGGTCAAATTCATCCAAAAAAAAAAAAAAACAATTTGATGAGAATGCACATGACAATAAGATACAATCAACTGAAGGATTCTTTAGAGTTAATTATTTTATTGTTGTAGTGTATGTCACTATTGCTTCCTTCAATAGTAGATCTAAACAATTATAAACATATGAAAATATTTTTGGGTTCTTATATGATTCGAAGAAGTTAAATTCTTTGGATGACAATAAATTAAAAGAATATTGTGTCAATCTTGAAACATGGTTGCTATTTACATTTTGATTTCAATTATTTATTTCTGAATTGAAAGTATTACAAATGACTTTACCATCAGAAACAAACTTAGCCACTGAAATACTTGAGTTTATAAAAGTTTAGGATTGTTATCCAAATACATGAATTGCTTATAGGATACTATTGATACAACTTGTGACTGTGACATCTGCAGAAAGAAGTTATTTTTAAATTAAAATTGTTAAAATCCTATTTGCGGTCAACTATGCCACAAGAAAGGTTAAATGGATTGATAACTTTATATATTAAAAAAAAATTATTGGAATTATTATGTACACATAAAAAATATGATAAAATAAGCTATACATACGTATATATATATATATATATATATAAAGGGGCCTATTTTAGTTTTTCGCACCAGGCCTTTATAATGTTAGGACCAACACTGGATGAACCACGTAAAAATTTCTTTTGTCGTGTTGTGACTTGATTTGCTTTTTAGCTTTATTGTGTTCTTGCCATTATATTGTATTACTTGTTGTATTTGTGTGGCTATTCAAACAAGAATTTAAATGTTACTAGTGTTGTTAGGGATTGTCCACTAAGTGTTAGACAAAAATCTTAAGAGAGCACTAATGTGTTTGTTGTGTGTTGCATCTTCTACATGTCACTAAATATATTGAAGTAAAATAGATGCAATATTCTATAACACTAATTTATTTACTGTTTTCTTGATGAACCATTGTACATTTTGAGTTTAGATTGTATGTAAGGTCATAGTGGGGAGACATAATCCTAAGATGTTGTATAATAAATAGTGGAATTATTTTTTCTTACCATTTTGATCCTAAAATTATAATGATGGGCAACTTGGTTCAAGTCAACCATTATAACCATTACTGATGTTATGTCTTTTTTTTTTTTTTTTTTTTTTAATCATCCTAATTTAATGTTGAAACCGAAAAGAATCGGTTTTTAACATTTAAAACTGTTATATGTGTTTTTGGGATACCCCAAATGGGTTGGTAAAAGCCCAAAGGCCCAGCAGATAGAAGCCCAATTTACCAGGCTCCAGCTCCTTCAGGTCGTTAGCTCTCCAGGTCGTTAGCTCTCCAGGTTGTGAGCTCTCCAGGTCGCTGAGCTCTCCAGGTCGTTAGCTCTCCAGGTCACTGAGCTCTCCAGGTCGTGAGCTCTCCAGGTCGTTAGCTCTTCAGGTCGTTAGATCTCCAGGTCGTGAGCTCTCCAGGTCGTTAGCTCTCTAGGTTGTTAGATCTCCAGGTCGTGAGCTCTCCAGGTCGCTGAGCTCTCCAGGTCATTAGCTCTCCAGGTCGTCAGCTCTCCAGGTCGCTGAGCTCTCCAGGTCGTTAGCTCTCCAGGTCGCTGAGCTCTAGCTCGTGTGATAACGTGACGTGCACGGCCAACCATTCCAGATCAGTGGCAGCGTGATTTACTCAACCACTGCAACATGGTTAGCGTCAGAAGACTCAGACTCTTTGACAGTAGGCTTTGAAATTTGTATGATGCATTTAATGCTTTCTCATTACTGTAGCACCTCCCCCCCTCTCTATAAATAGGAGCAAAATCTCAGTAAATGGGGACGGTGGCTTTTCTCTGCTCTCTTTCTCTCTTTGTACCCAGAAAATGCAGCAATAAAAGTGACTGTCACCACCAACGGTGGAGGCGCCGTGGACGTAGGCCATTTTTAAGGCCGAACCACGTAGATTTATGTGTTTTTTCTCCTTCCTCAGCTTCTTTTCTTCTTCCTCTTTGCCTATGGTCTCCTGCTTTTGTTTCTGTTTTTCATTGATCTGCGGCATTGAGCTCAAGAATCTCGTTGACTAGAGATCTGATTTATCTGACCAGATTTTGACGTCAACATTTTGGCGCTAGAAGGAGAGCCCAACTACAGATTTCTCCAGATTTTCAGGCAGCTATGGCAAGAGGAAGAAAGACTAGGAGCTTTAGTGCAGCAATTGCAGGTGAACCAGAATTCCTGGGCAATGTTGCTGAAAGTCAGCTCACCCAAAACGAGCTCTCTCCAACCTCCCATCAGCTAGCTTCGACAGTCTCATTGACTAGGAGGCTTCAAGAGCTGCATCAAAGACAGGATTTTCAGCTCAAGCTTTCAGCTCTCGTTTTTCAGGTTGAGCTCGCAGGTCTAGCTTTCATCTCCCAGCTCGCAGGTCTAGCTTTCAGCTCTCGTTTTTCAGGTTGAGCTCGTAGGTCAAGCTTTCAGCTCCCGTTTTTCAGGTTGAGCTCGCAGGTCTCAGGATGCTCATTTTGAGCTTTCAGCTCCCAGCTCGCAGGTGTGAGTTCTCAGGTCTTAGGATGCTCAGTTCAAGCTCTTAACCTCAATGAGCTCTCAACCAGCTAAGCCACGAGCTCCCGAACAACAAGCATGAACATACCACTCATTCATCCTCCCCGTAGAAGCATATTTATATGTACGGTAACATTCTGAGCTTCTACCATATACTTTATGCGTTGTGCTCCTTCTTATTGATCAGGTTCGCGAGCTCCCTGCCTATGCCCGAGGGGTCCCGTGGAAGGCGTTAGAGGTAAAAGGATCCAGTTCCGAGCATCAGCGCCCTGTATATGCCCGAGGGGTCCCGTGGAAGGCGTTAGAGGTGAAAGAGTCCAGTTCCGAGCATCAGCGCCCTGCCTATGCCCGAGGGGTCCCATGGAAGGCGTTAAAGGTGAAAGGGTCCAGTTCCGAGCATCAGCGCCCTGCCTATGCCAGAAGGTCCCGTGAAAGGCGTTAGAGGTAAAAGGGTCCAGTTCTGAGCATCAGCGCCCTGCCTATGCCCGAGGGGTCCCGTGGAAGGCGTTAGAGGTGGAAGGGTCCAGTTCCGAGCATCAGCGCCCTGCCTATGCCTGAGGGTCCCGTGGAAGGTGTTAAAGGTGAAAGGGTCCAGTTTCGAGCATCAGCGCCCTGCCTACGTCCACGGGTCCCCTAGATAGGGGTTAAAGGTGGAAGAGTCCGAATTGCCACGCCATACAGCCAAGAGGTGTGCAGACCAGCAGGCCTCCAAACTACCTAATCAGTCAGCCTAGTCAACATTACGTTGTACAGTTCGGGTTATAACCCCTAGAGCATGGTTAAGGTTACGACCTCGATAACTTTTATTATATATAGCTCAGGTTACGGCCTTTTGAGCATAGCTGGAGTTTATATATCTATCTGTTCACCTCTCGCCATGCCACGGGCCCCTACGACCCATCGGCACAACGCGAGATGTCTGTTATTACTGATGTTTTTTACTTTTGAGTCTACAGGAAACTCAGATGAAGCAAATGCCTAATAGACCTCACCGCCAGGCAGATCAGCAACATGCTTCTAGTATTTCTCCATCTCATCGAGACAGCAAGCTCTTATGCACAAAAGCTTTTACCAGCAAGTTCAAGCTCCTAGTCCGTAGAACGAACTAGGAGCTGGGGGGCTTGTGTTATATGTGTTTTTGGGATACCCCAAATGGGCTGGTAAAAGCCCAAAGGCCTAGTAGATAGAAGCCCAATTTACCAGGCTCCAACTCCTTCAGGTCGTTAGCTCTCCAGGTCACTGAGCTCTCCAGGTCGTTAGCTCTCCAGGTCGCTGAGCTCTCCAGGTCGTGAGCTCTCTAAGTCGTTAGCTCTCCAGGTCGCTGAGCTCTCTAGGTCGTTAGCTCTCCAGGTCGTTAGATCTCCAGGTCGTGAACTCTCCAGGTCGTTAGCTCTCCAGGTCGTTAGCTCTCCAGGTCGTTAGATCTCCAGGTCGTTAGATCTCTAAGTCATGAGCTCTCCAGGTTGCTGAGCTCTCCAGGTCGTTAGCTCTCCAGGTCATGAGCTCTCCAGGTCGTGAGCTCTCCAGGTCGTGAGCTCTTCAGGTCGTTAGATCTCCAGGTCGTTAGCTCTCCAGGTCGCTGAGCTCTAGCTCGTGTGATAACGTGACGTGCACGGCCAACCATTCCAGATCAGTGGCAGCGTGATTTACTCAACCACTGCAACATGGTTAGCGTCAGAAGACTCAGACTCTTTGACAGTAGGCTTTGAAATTTGTATGATGCATTTAATGCTTTCTCATTACTGTAGCACCTCCCCCCCTCTCTATAAATAGGAGCAAAATCTCAGTAAATGGGGACGGTGGCTTTTCTCTGCTCTCTTTCTCTCTTTGTACCCAGAAAATGCAGCAATAAAAGTGACTGCCACCACCAACGGTGGAGGCGCCGTGGACGTAGGCCATTTTTAAGGCCGAACCACGTAGATTTATGTGTTTTTTCTCCTTCCTCAGCTTCTTTTCTTCTTCCTCTTTGCCTATGGTCTCCTGCTTTTGTTTCTGTTTTTATTGATTTGCGGCATTGGGCTCAAGAATCTCGTTGACTAGAGATCTGATTTATCTGACCAAATTTTGACGTCAACAAAAACCAACTTGAACCGAGACATTTTCGAGTCCATTCGATCCTAAGTTTTTTTGCCCACCACCCTTGTTTGTGAAGTTAAAATAGAAAATGGAAACCAAAAGAAGTATATGATGATAAAACTCAAGACCTCACATGATTTGCAAATTATACAATATAAAGGGTGGAACAATTAGGAAATTACCCATCGAACAAAATTTTTGAAATTAGTATAGAATCCCCCACTTATTGGATGCTATTCATAAGCCTTTCCTTGAGATTCAAAACATTGGTTTTGCAATTCTTATTTTCCAGTAGCCGAGCCAGTTTAGTATTAATTTCTTCTCCAGTAATTATCCCTCTTTTATCTGGGTTGAATCCCAATCCAACCTTCCAAACATCACAAATGTAGCTCTTATTATGGAATTGATCGGCAAAATAATGCCAGAACAAGAAAGGGATTCCATTGCTCACACCTTTCATGGTGGAGTTCTAACCACAGTAACTTACAAAGCAAGCAACGGAAAGATATCCCAAAACCTGTTGTTGTGGGTCCCAACTGACTATAAGATCACGAGCGGCTTGAAATCTTGCTGGGTAGGCATTGGAGTATCAAGGCGCACCACCTAGAGGAATGGTCTATTGCAGAGTTCAAGGCCTATGGCCACTTTCTGGGATTGAAGTTGGTCAAAAATAGTTGTACCGCCAAATGCAACATTTATGATTGATTGTGGTTGTCGTTGATCAAACCATTTGAAGTAGCTTAAATCTTCTGGCCAGAAGTTTCCAAACCGGTTGCTCCCTAAAAGCGGGCCTATTGGTAGGATCTTTTGGTCTATGTCAAATGCTGCGGGTTCCAAACTTTAAGATGAATTGCAAATCATCCAATTTATCAGTTTCTCTGATATGTTGTTTCTGACCATTAGGGACATAGTTAGGATTTTGCGTTAGTGTGGGTTAGAATAAATTTTTAAAATAAACTCCAATGATACGAAAATATTTTATAAATTAAAAAGTGCAGATATAATAAAATTTATCCCTTAAAATTTATATTCTAAATAAATATATTAACAAAAATAAAAATAAAAAGATTGAACAAAATATTTAAATAATCAATTTATCAAATATGAATTATAATTAATGCTATTACATTAACAATATTTCTTTGAACATAGACAATTTACATTTTGAAAATCATAATTCATAATTATTACCATATATCAAATTAAAGAGTATATTAGGAGAAACGCTAAAGTATTAAATTTAAATAATATTTTATGCAATCTATGATAAATAAAGCTAAAATATAGAAAATTTAAGTAAAATTTGGTATTTAATATATGAAATAAAATTATTATATATAATATTTGAATATAAATATCAATATAAATAAAAAAATATGTGCAATAAATTTAAAATAAATATACATTTTTTGTATCACAAAAATCAATAAATGAAATATATAATTTAAAATTGATGAAGCTGCTACAGATTTCTGGAGAACTCAGACTGTTTAAGAAACAAGAAAAAACTTACAATATAAAATTCAAAGGAAGAATCAGAGAGTACAAGTTATAAAGGAATTGTATAAAAAAACTAAAGCTAATACAAATAGGGGTTGTGATTGGAGTATACCAAGCCTAAAAAAAAACGTAGCAATAAAAAAAAAAATAGCAATAAAAGTGTCTCCCACGTTCTTTTATAACAATAATTTATTTCTACCATTTTATCAAAAAATCATCTCTTGTCAATCTGGCCCTATTAACCATTATTTTATCTTCCTTATCAACACACTCCATCCTACAGACGCAAACATTCTCCTCCATTCATATTTACATATATTTTAATCGTTACCCAATAAACATATGTATAATATAATTATTTTTAGGGAGCCTACCACTAGCTAATAGAAGCCTCAAGAGTCATAACGCCGGTTCAAAGTAATCCGCCTGAGATACAAATAGGGGTGATTCATGATTGTAATATGCCAAGCCTAAAAAATATGTATCCACCTCAGTAGATACATTTCCAAAGAGCATTTTCTAAACTACTTTAGGGTTGGTAGCATGTGATTGGGTAATAGATGGCTGCTCTGGTAGTTGGGGTTGGGGTTGCGTGTGGACTAGGGGTGGTTGCGTCAACATCATAGACATTAGAAAAATTAGTATAAAAGCTGAATCTGTGAGAGATAATAAAGCAGATAAGCAGACATGTGCAGTCTACATATTCTAGCTATCCCATTTCCCGCTCAAGGCCATGTAATTCCATTATTGGAGCTGTCACAATGCTTCGTTAAGCATGGCTGCAGAGTCACATTTGTGAACACTGACTATAATCACGAGAGGGTTGTGAGTGCATTAGACGAAAATAATTGTATTGGGGATCGAATCCATTTGGTATCGATACCTGATGGAATGGAACCATGGGAAGATAGAAATCAGATAGCGAAGTTAATCAAATCTATGTTCAGGATCATGCCAGGGAAGCTGCAGGAACTTATAGAAAAGATCAACAGTGAAGGCGACAGGATTGCTTGTATCGTTGGTGATGGAAGTCTTGGGTGGGTTATGGAACTAGCGAAGAACATGAACATCAGGAGGGCTGCCTTTTGGCCTGCTTCCACAGCAATACTGGCCTTGTCGTTTAGTATTCCAAAGCTGATTGATGATGGAATCATCGACGATGATGGTAACTTCTTCTTTTTCTCAGAATCTGATTATTACGAAATGATGGTTGTGATGTAGGACCTCTTATAATCTTTATAACCTGAAGAATTGCTCACCTTCTTTGTTTTGTATTCGTCTCAGGAACTCCAATAAAAAAGGAGATGGTTCAGTTGGCGCCAAACATGCCTGCAACCAACAGTGCACACTTCTTCTGGGCCTGCATGGGAGACTCATCCGGGCAGAAAGCCTTATTTGATTATACGCTTAAATTCAAAGAAGATGTAAAGATGGCAGAAATGATGGTTTGTAATTCAACATATGACCTTGAGCCTGCAGCATTCAGCTTGGTTCCAGAAATTCTTCCTGTAGGACCACTTTTGGCGAGCAACCGGCTTGGAAATTCAGCAGGATACTTCTGGCCAGAGGATCAAACATGTTTGAACTGGCTTGACCAACAGCCACTCAACTCTGTCGTATATGTTGCATTTGGGAGCTTCACAATTTTTGACCCGGTCCAATTCCAAGAACTAGCTCTGGGACTTGAACTTTCCAACAGGCCATTCCTGTGGGTTGTGAGGCCAGATATCACAAATGACACAAATGATGCCTACCCAGAAGGGCTTTGGGAGAGAGTAGCCACTCGCGGACAGATGGTGGGTTGGGCACCTCAACAGAAGGTTCTTAGTCACCCTTCCATTGCCTGCTTTTTAAGCCATTGTGGGTGGAATTCGACCATGGAAGGTGTTAGCAATGGAGTCCCTTTCTTGTGTTGGCCCTATTTTGCTGACCAATTCCTTAATGAGAGCTACATTTGTGATATCTGGAATGTGGGATTGAAGTTGAACAAAAACAAAAGTGGGATCATTACCCGACAAGAAATCAAGACTAAGTTGGATACACTTCTAGGAGATGAAAATTTTAAAGCAAGGTCCTTGGCAATCAGGAAAATGACCATGAATAGTCTCATAGAAGGTGGTCACTCCAACAAAACTTTAAAGAATTTCCTTCAATGGATCAAAGTGTAGTATTATAAAAAAATTGAATTTCAAGTGCTTTATATTTTCTAAGATCTACGTGTGGAAGTGGAATTGAAATCTTAGTTTGATCTTTAAATTATGATCACAAGGAGTGCTTCATAAGAATTTCTTTCTTCTGCAACTTTGGGATGGAAATTTTGTAGAGACGACAAGCTTTACAATTTAGGAGGCAATTTTATTTTATTTTTATTCCATTTTGATACAATTATAAGTTAATTTGGAGTTATACTCTCGTAGTTGATAGAAAAAAATTTCTTTACTTGCTACTGAATATATATGGTAATAAGATTCAAACTTCTGTTATGAGTTTAAAAACTTGAGCTATGAGTATATATTATTCATTTAAAAGAAGGATTAAGTACACAAACATATCTTCAGTTTACTGAATAATGCAAAATTTAAAATAAGAATTAATTTCTGAATATCTCGTTAAAGTCTGAGATTTTTCTAAATACACTATAGTTTTATTTTGTGCTTACTATTATTATTATTATTATTATTTTATTTTTAGCTTGTCAAAGATTAGGTGACAAAGTTATGACGATCCAGTGGCGGATCCACCAATGGGTCAGGGGGGACACGTGCGCCCCTGAAATTTTTAAAAACTTAATTAAATAATTTCTATGCCATAAGGCTTCACATCTCAGATTTGGTGTGGATGGTTGCTATCACACTATTCTTTCTTTTTCATGTCATGGGTTTGAATCCTACCAATGTGTGCAAGATTTTGTTTTTTCTCTTTTTCAATTATTTATATATAACATAAATAGATTGTGAAAGTTAAGCACAACTACCTATAATGATTTTGATGGTTGCACTTGTCTTTCGAGAAACCTTTTTCTCTTTTTCAATTATTTATATATAATATAAATAGATTGTGAAAGTCAAGCACAACTACCTATAATGATTTTGATGGTTGCACTTGTCTTTCATTGTCATGAGAAACCTTTTTCTCTTTTTCAATTATTTATATATAATATAAATAGATTGTGAAAGTCAAGCACAACTACCTATAATGATTTTGATGGTTGCACTTGTCTTTCTTTGTCATGAGAAACCGGGTTCAATAATTTGCTTCCTTAATGTGTTTTTTTTTCTTTTTTTTTTTAAAAAAAAATTTATTCACTCATTATAGTTGCTTTGTTCCTTTTTGTTTTTCCTTTCTCTCTTTGTTTTTTTCTTCTTTATTATTACAAACTAATTTTCAAATTTTTAATATTTAGACTTTATAAATTATTATACTCATTTCAAATTATTTTTTTCTTACAAATTATATAATATTTATACGAATTAGAAAATAAAATATATTGAGTTATTTAGTCTTAATAAGTCTTAATTTACTCACGATTATTGTTACGACTTATTTTTCTTTCAAATAAACTATTTTATATGATAAAATTCATAAATAAAAATATTCATACGAATTATAATTATTTTTATCTTTTATTTTTATTTTACTTTACTTTATTATAAATTACTTATATTTATTAAATAAAAGACTATAAATACAGGTTGATTAGTAATTTCAATAATAAATATATGTAGTTTGATTACATACATTTATTTGCAATCTGAATAACAATTATCATAATAGAGAAGACATATCCTTATATTAAGTTTTTATTTATTTTTTTAGTAATATGAAATTTGAACTTCTCACACTAAGAAAAATAGAGCTAATATACAATCAACTCACAATGAGTATACTTTTATTTTTATACTTGTATTAAGAGTATTATTGTAAGAAATTTTGTTTTCAATTTTATAAGAAGTAAAACTATATATTCTCTATTGGTTACATATTTTAACTATTTTTATTTAATATAATGTTTTTCTAATAATTGAATTATTATAAAGAAAATATCATATATAAAAGTGTCCCCACTTACACATATTTCTGGGTCCGTCACTGATGATCCATGCCTTAAGGAATATGTTATGATTAAGTAAAATCAGTATGGGTTGGGTTGTGGTGACTAACAACTATTGAACTAAAAACTTGTAAAATAAATACGTTGATGAATGGAACTAATGCAGAACCTTTTTCAACATTTTCCTTCTTTTTTCATCTCAAAGCTCTCTGCCATTTTTTCACAACACGGTATCAAAACTCATTGGTCTTTAGGGGCTGTGAGTGTGAGAGCAAACCAGCAAGGCTTCCCTTCCTAAATTACCTAAAATTCCTAAGATGTAGTCTATGGCTTCAAGTAGATTTTCCACTCATTCATCTCCAATTTTTATATGAGAAAACTATCCATTGTGGGCACTGAAAATGAAGGCTTACTTAAGAGCATTTGACTTGTGGGAAGTAGTTGAAACAGGGAGAGATTCACCTCCTTTGAGAGCAAATCCAACAATTCTCAAATGAAGCAGCATAGTGAAGATAGTGCTAAGAAATACAAAGCCTTGTCTGTTATCCACATTGTCGTATCAGATGTGTTTTTCTCAAGAATAATGGCTTGTGAAATAGCAAAAGAGGCATTGGGGAAGCTTAAAGAAGATTTTCAAGGATAGTAAGTGCTAAACTTGAGAATTGAATTTGAAGCTCTCAGGATGAAAGAGAGTGATAATGTCAAGGATTACATAGACAGACTCATGAAAGTAGTCAAGGTGAGGAGTTATGTGATAGAAGAATTGTTGAGAAAGTTCTGGTTAGTGTGCCAGAAAGATATGAATCCAAAATCTCCTCTTTAGAAGACTCAAAAGATCTGTCACAGTAGTTGTGACCGTGACAGAAGTTGTTAATGCTCTTCAAGCCTTTGAGCAAATGAGAGCAATTAGACTTGAAGACTCTTCTGAACTCAAAAAAACCAAGCAGCAGTGGAGGTAGGAAGCAATTTGGAGAGAAAAAGGAAAAGGAGAAGAAAGAAAGTGATGGCCATAAAGATAAAGACAAAAAAAGGAAGATTTCCACCTTATCCTCAATGCAAAAGAGGAGTCACATTGAAAACTTTTACTGGTGGAGGCCTATTGTGAAATGTAAAGCCTGCAATCAGCTTGATCATGTGGATAAAGTTTGCAAAAATAAAAGCAAGCAACAGGGCCAACAAGTACAAGTTGCTGAAAATCAAGAACAAGCTGAAGAAAAGGTATTTGTTGTTTCCTATTATACAACAAAAGAGGCGATGAAGCTTGGCTTGTTGACAATGGCTGTACCAACCATATGACACATAATGCTGATTTTTTCAAGGAGTTGGATAGATCTTACACCTTTAAAGTTAAAATTCATAATGGTGATTATGTAGTTGTGATGGGAAAACGAGCAGTTGTTGCTGAAATCTCATCAGTTATGAAACTTATTTCTGATGTTCTGTTTGTGCCTGAGATAAACCAAAATTTATTGAGTCTTGACCAAATGCTTGAAAGAAATTATACTTTGCGATTTCAAGATAAGCCATGCACCATAGTAGATCCTTCTGGTTGTGAATTAATGTCTGTTAAAATGAGAGACAAAACTTTTCAATCAATTTGAACCAAACAACTTTTCATGCAAATCCAGTGTTGTTGACAACTCTGTTACATGGCACAAAAGATTAAGACACAACAACTACACTACTCTCAAATATATGCATACACATGAATTAGCTCAGAGTATGTCTACTATTCATGTTGATCAAGGAGTGTGTGATGTTTGTCAGTATGGGAAGCAAAGCAAATTACCATTTTCTTCAAATCTGACGTGGAAAGCTCCAAATAAATTGCAATTGATCCATACAGATTTGTGTAGACCCATGAGTACCCCTCTTAATGGGAGTAGATATTTTCTTTTATATATTGATGACTACACCAAGATGTGTTGGGTGTTTTTCTTGAAGCAAAAGTCAGAAACATTAGAATCATTTTAAAAGTTTAAAGCTTTTGTTCAAAACCAATCTGGTTGTAAAATAAAAATGTTGAGATCTGACAATGGATCTGAATACACATCAAGAGAGTTTAACAGATTCTGTGATAAAAGTGGCATTCAACACCAGTTAACTGTTCCCTACACTCCTCAGCAAAATGGAGTGAGTGAAAATTGTTATGGAGATGTCTAGATGCCTGTTGTTTGAGAAGGATCTTTCGAAAGCATTCTGGGTTGAGGCTGTCAATACCTCATTATATTTGCGGAATAGGCTGCCAACAAAAGCTTTGGAAGAAAAAACACCTTTTAAGGCTTGGTATGGTGTAAAACCTTCAGTTGAACATCTCAGAATATTTGGATGTGTATGTTATTCTTTTGTTCCAGAGGTTAAGAGAGACAAATTGGATCAAAAGTCAAAAGTTGGGATTTTCTTGGGTTAGAGCAACAACTCTAAAGGTTACAGAATTAATAGTTTGAAGAATGAGAAAGTTTTGGTCAATAGAAAATGTTGGATTTGATCAAGCTGCAAAATGGAATTGGAAGAAGAATGAAGTTGAAGCTGTTGTCAATGATCAAAATAAGATAGTCTCTACTCAACAACAAGAAGTAATAGAACAGGAGGCTGATTCTGATGATGATACAGAAACGGCAGGAAGGGGGACCAGATCATTAGATGAAATTTATGCAAGATGTAATGTTGCAGCTCTAGAACCTGCTACCTATGATGAAGCTTCAAAGTTACGTGATTGGGGTGCTGCAATGAAGGAGGAGATCAATATGATAGAGAAAAATGGAACATGACTGCTGGTTGACAGACCTGAAAATGAGAAAGTTATTGGTGTGAAGTGGGTTTATAGAACCAAAATGAATCCCCGATGGCTCTATTAACAAACTAAAAGCAAGGCAGGTAGTGAATGGTTACTTTCAACAATATGGTATTGATTTTTCAGATACTTTTGCACCCTTTACTAGATATGATACCATAGGGCTTTTGATAGCTTTAGCTGCAAAATGGTTGGAAAATATACCATTTAGATGTGAAGTCAGCCTTCTTAAATGGTTTTCTTGAGGAAAACATTTATGTAGAGCAGCTGAAAGGTTTTATTGTTCTTGGTTGTAAAGATAAATTATACAAACTCACCTAAGCCCTATATGGTTTAAGGCAAGCACCAAGGGCTTGGTACAGCAGACTTGATGCCTATTTGCTACAACAAGGATTCCAAAGGAGTGAAAATGAAGCTACTTTGTATGTGAAGCAAAATGGAGATGACTGCAGCTTATTGTGTCTCTTTATGTGAATGATCTTCTTGTTACAAGTGGAAATACGAAGTGGCTGAAAGAGTTTAAGCCTAGAATGGAACATGAGTTTGAGATGTCAGACTTGGGTGAGAATGTGAGATGAATTATTTTCTGGGGATGGAAGTATACCAAACAGATGCTGGTATTTTCATCTCACAAATGAAGTATGCCAAGGAGATTTTGAAGAAGTTTCAAATGAAGAGTTGCAAACCAGTAGCTACTCCACTGGATATTAACGAAAAATTGATCAAGAATGATGAAGAAAGCAAGGCTAATGCTTCAATTTATAGAAGTCTAACAGGTAGTCTACTGTATTTATCTGCCACTAGACCAGATTTAATATATGCAGCAAGCTTGCTTTCAAGATTCATGAACTCTCCTCATCAAATTCATTTTGATGCAGCTATACAAGTCCTAAGGTATATAAAGAGGACTGTCGATTGTGACATTTGATATGAAAAAATTGAAGATGGGAGACTATAAGGCTTTGTAGATAATGATTGGGCAGGAAGATTTGATGATTCCAAGAGCACATCAGGCTATGTTTTTTCATTAGAATTGGTGTCTTCTCTTGGAACTCAAAAAAGCAAGATGTTGTAGCTCAATACTCAGCTAAGGCAGAGTATATTTCTGCAGCAACTGCAGCAAACCAACCAATTTGGCACAAGAAAGTGTTATCAGATGTTGGACAAGCACAAGAAGAAGCTATTGCCATTTCAGTTGATAATAAGTCAACCATTGCCATCACTAAAAATCTAGTCCAACAAGGTAAAACTAAACACATCAGAGTCAAATTTCATGCCATTAGAGAAGCAGAGAAGCTTGGGGAAGTAAACCTTATGCATTGCAGCTCAAAGAACCAGATTGCATACATCCTAACAAAAGCTCTTCCTAAAGAAAGGTTTGAGTTGGTGAGAGCAAACCTTGGTGACTCTAAGAAAAATCTCAAGGGGAGTGTTAAAGTCTGAGGTTTTTCTAGATACACTAAAGTTTGTTTTATGCGTTTTGTTTTGATTTTCAGTTTGTCAAAGATTAGGTGACAAAGTTGTGATGATCCATACTGTAAGGAATATGTTATGATTAAGTTAAGTAAAATCAGTATGGATTGGGTTGTGGTGTCAACTCTTGTTGTAAGAACTTATAATATAAATATGTTGATGAATGGAAATGATGCAGAACCTTCTCCAGCACTTTTCTTCTTTTTTCATCTCTCTGCCATTTTTTCACAACCTTTCCATTAATTGACACTAACTATTTGGTCATGAAAAAGTAAGATTGATTGTTAAAACAAGTGAAAAGATATGAATTCCCTTAATACCTTTAATTAAAAAGTTAAAAGTTTAAAAGAATTAAAAACTAAACACATCAGAGTCAAACATTTTTTCACAACCTTTCCATTAATTGACACTAACTATTTGGTCATGAAAAAGTAAGATTGATTGTTAAAACATGTGAAAAGATATGAATTCCCTTAATACCTTTAATTAAAAAGTTAAAAGTTTAAAAGAATTAAAAACTAAACACATCAGAGTCAAATTTAACAAAAGCTCCTATTACGAAAACAATTCCCCACTGGAAATTCACCTATCATGATATTGAATACAAAGTAAAAACGTACGACGCATCCCGCATTATACAATATAGAAAGTAAATACCAATATATTAATACAAATGCTCATGTACCACTAACAACACAATTACACATCCAAGTGCATAACAAAACACAAGTTTAGTTAGTGTTATTGTAAGAGTTACAGTTTTTATCAGGTACATTATGTCAATATACATTACTGGTTATTGCCGTTACAGTCTTTCCATTAAAGTTAACTGAGGTAAGGGTAAAATTATCTTTTCATCTTATTTTTAATTTTCTTTTAAAATAAATTATAAAAACTTTAAAATAAATTAAATAAAAATTTTCTTTATCATTTTTTCTTCTTTTTTTTTTTCCTCTTCTCTTCTTCTTTTTCTTCATAATCTAATTTGATTCAAATCTAGTTGGTTAAATGAACCCAGATTTCATTCGGATTCGATTTGAACCTAGATGAAATCTTGGTTCTGTAACAAACCCAGATGGATTTGGGTTCATTTCAAAACCCAAATTTCATCTGGGTTGATTTGATGTTGGTTGGTTTATTTTTTTTGGTTGGTTTGATTTTTAGATGGGTTGATTGATGATTTTTAGGGGATTTTTGGTAATTGATTGTTGATGATGTTTATTGTTGATAATATTGATGATTATATGTTGATGATTTTCTGGATGGGGAAGAAGAAGAAGAAGTGGATCAACAATGTTGAATTTTTTTTTTTTTTTCATTTTTTTTTTAAGGTTATAAAGATCCAGTCTCCAGATTAGATTTCCACCATCCATTTAATGAGATGAATGGTAGAGATCCAATCTCCTAGATGGATGGTGGAGATCCAATCTAGAGATTAGATTTTTTTCCTAATTAATGAAAATCTAATGATTTTTTTTAATAGAAATTTTATTTGTTTTTTATTTAATTTTTTAATGTGGTCAACAAGATACACAAGGGCATTTAGGTCTTTCTACACAACTATACTGTTCATGGTTAAGTTTAACCAAAAAGCTATAATGGTAATAAGTTGAATCGTAATAAACCTTAAAAAATAACTCTGTTTGCAATTATTTTTAAATTAGTAGACTAAATTGTAACTTAGTCATTTTACAACGCCATAATTTACTGATCAAATGCTTTATAAAAGCTCCCTTTGTGATACTAACAACATGCCATCCACATTCGGGATACTGACATGTTTAAATTTCCATGTTTTGGGCAAGGAAAGAAATCACTACAACAAAACAACTCATCCATACCGGGCGGAGTGTCCGGTGTGGATAGAGCCGGTATAGTTGATGGAAGTATCTATACCGGGCTAACCAT
This sequence comes from Dimocarpus longan, assembly GCA_022984855.1. Lineage (NCBI taxonomy): Eukaryota > Viridiplantae > Streptophyta > Magnoliopsida > Sapindales > Sapindaceae > Dimocarpus > Dimocarpus longan. Next base: position 7,543,038 of record CM041026.1, read on the forward strand.
GCCGGGCTATACCCGGTATGGATAACCATATCAGAAATGGGTCGACCCGTTGATATGATTATCCATACCGGGCATTAATTCGTATCATGCCTTTTTTGCATAAGTTGGCTGACGATGACATTGCAATATCTTTGTAGTCCAAGAAAAGAATTAAAATAATAATTAAAGAATAATAATTAAAAAAAATTTATCATATCCCACTCACTAGAAATGGTTATACATATTTTCATCCACTTTATTTTATGAAGATTCGAAATCCATCAAACATATATGATTAGTTTCATATGAGTAAGTCTTTTAGTTATTATGTAAATATTTATCTTTTGATATGAGTAATATTTTTTAGTCATTATGTAAATATTTATCATTTGATATGAGTAATTTTTTTAGTTATTATGTAAACATTTATCTTTTGATTTTTGATTATGAAAGTAAATATTTGGACAAGATAAATTAATGGTTATTTATTGGAGAATCCAAACATATTACGTTTAATTGACGGGAGACTGTTTTTATTTTTCACTTTTATCAGAATCAGATGGATTTTTTTTTATTTATTTTTACTTTTTTAATGGTGTACCGTTGATCAATGGAACATAACGCAGACATAGTTTTGAGAAAATTTGTCAAAAGACATCACCACATCAGAACCTCACCACCAATTTTTGACTTATTTATTATTATTATTTTTTCCAGATCCATGTAATTTCAAGTGACAAGTATTATAATTGTGTTAGAGTTTATTGATAATTCTTATATGAATCATGATTCAGATTCAATTTTGCAATTAAGAGAAACATCTAAAATTATATATATTTGGACAACTTGATAATTTATGCAGATTTATTTGATTTCTTGAGAAGTAATGATCTTCTGAACTGGGCCAATCCGTAGGTGCATATCTAAGGCGAGTAAGGAAAATATTTATATTACCAAGAGAGTGATCAAGAGGAATGCAAGCTCGTGTCAGTGTCATCAACAAGGTGAGTAGTGGTGACATCTGGGATGAGAATGACGTTAGAATTCGAACAAAACATGGAAAACAAAAACCGACCGATGAAACTGAAGCAATCCCACTAAGCAGTGTAAAGACAAAAGTGTTAATTTAATTGTGACAATCCAGTCAATAACATAGGAACATATACAAGACTAAGCAGTACAAAGTGTTTATTTAACTGTGAAAATCCAGTTAATAACATAGGGACATATATATGCAAGATATGGTCTCAAACGTTAAAATGGCGTTGCTAAATGTCCCCAACTTGAGATTCAATTGGCATCAAGGCAGAAGAATACAAAAAATAAAGCATTGGCTTCTCAGTCACTCCTTCCATGGTACCCCTATAAAAGTAACAACATGAATCTCAAGTTAGACACCAGAAAAATTAGTTCAACAGATTAATCTGTGAGAATTAAAGCATATAAGCAGATATGTGCAGTCCACATATTCTAGCTATCCCTTTTCCCGCACAAGGCCATGTAATTCCATTATTGGAGTTGTCGCAATGCTTGGTCAACCATGGCTGCAGAGTCACATTTGTGAACACTGACTATAATCACGAGAGGGTCGTGAGTGCATTAGACGAAAATAATTGTATTGGGGATCGAATCCATTTGGTATCGATACCTGACGGAATGGAACCATGGGAAGATAGAAATCAGCTAGTGAAGTTGACCGAATCTATTTCCAGTATCATGCCAGGGAAGCTGCAGGAACTTATAGAAAAGATCAACAGCGAAGGTGATAGGATTGCTTGTATCGTTGGTGATGGAAGTATTGGGTGGGTTATGGGACTAGCAAAGAAGATGAACATTCGGAGGGCTGCCTTTTGGCCTGCTGCCACAGCGTTACTGGCCTTGTCGTTTGGTATTCCAAAGCTGATTGATGATGGAATCATCGACAATGATGGTAATTTCTTCTTTTTCTCAGAATCTGATTATTACAAAAAGATGGTTGTGATGTAGGACCTCAGATAATCTTTATAACCTGAAGAATTGCACACCCTTCCTTGTTTTGTATTCATCTCAGGAACTTCAATAAAAAAGGAGATGGTTCAGTTGGCACCAAACATGCCTCCAACCAACAGTGCACACTTCGTCTGGGCCTGCGTTGGTGACTCATCTGAGCAGAAATTCATATTTGATCTCATGCTTAAAAACAATGAAGATGTGAAGATGGCAGAAATGATGGTTTGTAACTCAACATATGAGCTTGAGCCTGCGGCATTCAGCTTGGTTCCAGAAATTCTTCCTGTAGGACCACTTTTGGCCAGCAACCGGCTTGGAAATTCAGCAGGATACTTCTGGCCAGAGGATCAAACATGTTTGAACTGGCTTGACCAACAGCCACTCAACTCTGTCATATATGTTGCATTTGGGAGCTTCACAGTTTTTGACCAGATCCAATTCCAAGAACTAGCTCTAGGACTTGAACTTTCCAACAGGCCATTCCTGTGGGTTGTGAGGACAGATATCACAAATGACACTGCAAATGATGCCTACCCGGAAGGATTTCGGGAGAGAGTAGCCACTTGCGGACGGATGGTGGGCTGGGCACCTCAACAGAAGGTTCTTAGTCACCCTTCCATTGCCTGCTTTTTAAGCCATTGTGGGTGGAATTCGACCATGGAAGGTGTTAGCAATGGAGTCCCTTTCTTGTGTTGGCCTTATTTTGCTGACCAGTTCCTCAATGAGAGCTACATTTGTGATGTTTGGAAGGTGGGATTGAAGTTGAACAGAAACAAAAGTGGGATCATTACCCGACAAGAAATCAAGACTAAGTTGGATACACTTCTAGGTGATGAAAATTTTAAAGCAAGGTCCTTGGCAATCAGGGAAATGACCATGAATAGCCTCATAGAAGGTGGTCACTCTAACAAAACTTTTAAGGATTTCCTTCAATGGATCAAAGTGTAGTATTATAAAAAAATAATAAATTAAATTTCAAGTGCTTTATATTTTTTAAGATCTATGTGTGGAAGTGGAATTGAAATCTTAGTTTGATCTTTAAACTACGATCACAAGAAGTGCTTCATAAGAATTTCTTTCTTCTATAACTTCAAGATGGAAATTTTGTAGAGACGACAAGCTCTACAATTTAGAGAAAAATGTGGAGTGCTACAGTTGTGGCAAGAAAGGACATTATAAACATGGGTGTAGAAAGCTTAAAGTAGAGATCAAAGAGGGCAAGAAAGCTGAGACAAGCTCTATAGCAAATGTTGCATCCGAAGGTTGTGGTGCATTCGAAGGTCGTGCTTCCGAAGGTTATAGTGAGCCCTTGGCGATGACTTTTACTAGTCATGCTCCTGATACATGAATTCTTGATTCTAGGTGCTCTTTTCACATGTGTAAAAATCTTGAGTGGTTTGACACTTATAAGTCTTAAAGCGAAGGTGAAGTCCTAATGGGTAACAATGCATCTTGCAAGGTCATTGGGATTGGTATAATCAATATCAAGATATCTGATGGGATCATGAAAACCTTGGGTAGTGTGAAACATGTTCCGGTATTCAAGAAGAATTTGATATCCCTAAGCATACATGATGTAAATAGGTGTTCTTTTTGGGAAAAAAGATGGTATTATCAAGGTGTCAAAGGGATTTATGGTGATGATGTGAGGTACTAAATTAGGCTACAATTTTACAAGCTTTGGGGCAATATAATTTCAGGTGGAGCGGCTATCTCTACAAAAGACAAAACTTGCAAAGATGAAACTTAACTTTAGCATTTAAGACTAGGACAAATGAGAGAGAAAGCATTGCAAGAACTACGTCAGTGAAAGTTGTTGAAAGGTGTGATCAAGCTAGAATTTTGCAAGTATTGTGTTATGGCAAAGCAAAGCAAGGTAAGCTTTAAAGTTTCAAGCAAAGAAAACGAAAGCAAATGGTTTCTTGATTACATAAACTCTGATGTGTGGAGGTCGACACTAACTAATAAATGGTTGAGCTCGCTATTTTGTTACATTCATGGATGATTTTTCCAAAAAGTTAAGTTTGGGTGTACTTCATGAAGGAGAAATTCAAGATCTTTGACAAATTTAAGGAATGGATGGCGGAAGTGGAGAACCAAATGGGAAGAAAAATCAAGTATTTGCAAAGAGACAACGGAGGTGAGTATCGAAATGAAAAATTTCTTAAATTTTGTAAACTTGAAGGTATCATTAGACAAAACGGTGTTGCAGAGAGGATGAATAGAACTCTTTTAGAGACAGCGAGGTGCATGAGAATTCATGTAGGGTCGTCGGAATCTTTTTGGGTGGAAGTGGTAAACCATACTTGTTACTTGGTTAACTGGTCACCATCGAAGTTATTTGAGTTAAATCAGCGAAAGAAGTGTGGATGAGTAAGGAAGTTAACTACTCAAATTTGAAAGTCTTTGGATGGAAGACATATACTCTTATACCAAGTGATGAGACAAACAAGTTATAATAAAAGTCACTTGAATCTATATTTCTTGGATTTGAGAAAGGAGTGAAGGGATTCAAGTTTTATGATATGGCCAATAAAAAGAAAGTTCTAAGTAGAGATGTAGTATTCGATGAAGTCTTCATGTAGATAAAAGAAGTTAGGAAAAGTGATAGTGAAAAAAGAGTTGTCATTGAAATTCTTATTGCTATGAATTTAATGATAGAGAAAGCGAAGAGGTGCAACTAGAAGAGATTCAACAAAAAGAGATTCAATAAAAAGAGGTTCATGAAGAACTAGATCCATAGACCAAAGAAAGCCAGAGAGAACGATAAGGTCGCCACAACGGTATAGTTGAGATGATGAAAATGAGGAAATACATTTTACACTTATGGCTAGTAAGGGAGATCCAATTTCATTACATGAAGCCATTGCTTGTCATGATGGAGAAAATTGGGTGAAAGCTGTGGTAAAGGAGATGAAAGCTCTACAAAAGAACTTTGTTTGGGAGTTGGTTCCTAAGCCTAGAAACTAAAAATATGTTGGTTGCAAATGGATATTTAGGAAGAAAAAAGACATACATGAGAATGAAACATCAAAGTTTAAAACATGATTAGTTACTCAAGACTACTCACAAAAGGAAGACATTGATTATAATGAGATTTTCTCACAAGTGGTGAAGCATACATCTATCTGGGTATTGTTGGCTTGGTAGCTCAATATGACATGGAGTTTGAGCAACCTAATGTGAAGATGACATTTCTTTACGGAGATTTGGAAGAAGTCATCTATATGGTTCAACCGAAAGGGTTTAAGGAAGTGGGAAGAGAGAACCTTGTTTGTAGGTTAAAGAAGTCACTTTATGGACTCAAGCAATCTTCAAGATAATAGTACAAGTGCTTTGACTCTTACATGTTGAAGATTGACTATACAAGAGAAGCGAGTATGATTGTTGTATTTATTTTCATGAGTTTCATAATGGTACAATTATCTTGTTGATGTTGTATGTGGATGAGATACTTATAGCATGTTAGGATATGTCAAAAATTGATGAACCTAAAGAATCATTGGGTAGAGAATTTGATATGAAGATCTTGTTGTTGCTAAAAAGTTCCTTAGAATGGAGATTAAAAGAGATTGGAAAGCGGGAAAGTTATAGTTATCTTAAAAGAGGTATACTTACAAGGTGCTTGAGAAGTTAGCAGGCATGTCTTCTCCACTTGCTTCACATTTTGCATTGAGTGCAAAACAATGTCCTTATACAAATTTTGAATTAGAAGAGATGATAAAGGTGTCATATGTAAATGCGATTAGTTGTTTGATGTATGCCATGATGTGTACAAAATCTGATATCTCTCAAGCCATTAGTGTGTTTTCCAAGTACATGGTGAATCTAAGCAACGAGCATTGGAATGCCATTAAAAACATGTTGCAATACTTGAACGGTACTAAAGAGTTAGGAATCATGTTTGAAAGATAATGTGATGAAACTAATGTTGTTGGGTTTGTTGATTTTGACTATGCGGGTGATTTAGATAAAAGGCGATCTACAACGGAGTATGTATTTACATATGCGGGTGGACTAATTAGTTAGAGATCTTTGCTCCAACTTATTAGTGCTTTGTCTACTACCGAAGCAGAATACAAGGCAATCATAGAAGAATCAAAGGAAGCAATTTGGTTGAGAGGTTTGGTGAATGATATGGGAGTTAAGCAAAATATGGTATTGCTTAAGTGTGATAGTGAAAGTACCATTACTTTACAAAGAATCAAGTGTTCCATGAAAGAACCAAACGCATTGACATTTGATTCTATAGAATAAAAGATTGGATTCCATTGGGTGAAGTCTCCATTAAAAAGGTCCACACAAATGAGAATGCATTCGATATGCTTATCAAACCAGTTACAAAAGAAAATTTGAGTATTGCTTGAGCTTGTTAAATATTTGCTCTTGTTGATTCAAGTGGTCACCTTACCACTTGAGGTGTGTTGAGATGAGAGATTTCTCATCAAGGTGAAGGTGTGTTATCCAATAATTTTCAGGGGTTGAAGTTTCATTACGATAAGGTGGAGATTGTTGATGAATGTCTCAAAATAACTTCATGTTTGTCAGTCTTTTAGGACAATTTTGTAATTTCATATTTGGATGAGCTTTGTTATAATTTTAGAAAGTCTCTTAATATATATTGTTATATTATTGAAAGAGTTGTTAGTGTAGAGTAGAATTTGTGAGAGTGGTGTGTCTTTACAAATTAGGAGAATAAAGAAATCCTAATATTAAGAGTTTGTAAGGTTGAAAAATTGAGAGCTAGAGGGAGAAGATAGCCTGGAAATAGATATAATCTCTTATAACTTTGTTATTTTCATACATTTGAAATCGGTGATCTTTGTGAATGTAGTCATATTAGTGAACATGACTAGCCCTGAGCACGTGCCGAATGTGCAACCGCCCCCAGCCTTTGAATTTTAGGGCACAAATTTTACAAAATTTAAATTTTCTTTTCCTTATAATTATTTTGTAAAATAAATAAATAATAAATGTTTCATCATGCATCAGTAATTGTACAATAGCTCTTGTGGTTGAGGCCACATTAAGCGCGTTTTTTGGGGCCTTGAAAACTTAAGTTTCCTACTGCTTATGTTCTTCATATTCTTTTTCTCATTTTTTTTTCTACAAAAAAAGAAAAAAAAAAAAAGAATAGACAAAAGGTGGCATGTATCCACCAAGTTTCAAACCAGAGACAACAAGTCACAATCAATGGTGTACTATCAGCAACACTGGTGGCTTTAATTGATATAATGTGATTCAAAAAATATTTCTAATATACAAAAGACCCTAAAATTGACATATTTCACTCATATATAAACTCAATCTATCATTTTTAACCTCAATTTACTTTTTTTATTGACATTGTCAACAGCCACCAAAAAGAAACTCTAAATTATTATTATTATTATTATTTTGTTTTTAATGGTTAAAAATTTCAAATTTCATCAACAATTATAAGTAAAGAAAGTGGAATTCCAAAAATTTATTTATTTTTGAGATAAAAGGTATATTTTTATATTCACAATTATTCAATTATGTCTTTTCATGATTATTTATTTTTTTTATGGTTCTTCTTTTGTGTCTCTCTCTCTGTTTTTTTTCATTGTTTTATGATGTATTGTTGGATCTTGGATTGAAAAAAAATTGAAAAGCAGGAGAATACCTTGCTGTTGTAACAGTGTTATCGTGTACCGTGTTGACCACATTTATCGTCAGGTTTTATTGTTCTTTAATACTTTGCTAGTTTGATTGTTAGTTTTTTATTTTAGTTATTACTATAATTGTTCATAATATTTCTTAGAAAGTATGAGTCAAGAAATGAGAAAAGGAAAAAAAGAAAAAAATAAGAACAGTCAACTCAATCTTAAAAAAAAAGGCCTTAGAAAAATTTATTGTCAAAAAAATATATTCCATTTGTGCACTTGAAAATGAATTACACAACCAATTGAACCAAATTATTTAAAAGAATTACATGGAACTAAAAATGAACTCAATGTTATTGATGTGAGTAACATGAATGAAAAACAACTAACTCCTTATTTAGATATTTATGATCCTAAAATCTGGGATAACCTTGATAACAAAACAAAAGATATATTAGTCGAAAAAGGTCCCATAAGAGAAACTAATCTTGGCTGTCCTTTAGATGGTAACTCTAGACATTTGTCATATGCGCATTATACTCGAAAATTACCAAATGGAGAGAATCAAGAGAGGAAATGGCTAATGTACTCAAAAAATGTGGACAAAGTATATTGTTTTTGTTGTAAATTATTTAAATCAATACACACGAATAGGTTTTTAGCAAATGAAAGATTTAATAATTGAAGACACCGTAGTGAGAGGCTTAAACAACATGAGAATAGTATTGAGCATATAACTAATATGAGCCCTTGGATTGATTTACAAATCAGATTGAAAAAAAAAATGAAACAATTGATAAACATATACAAGAGCAAATTACAAAAGAGAAAAATCATTGGAAATAAGTTATTGTGAGAATTATTGGTGTAGTAAAATGTCTTGCTAAGTATAATTTGGCTTTTTGTGGGCTGATGAGAAATTTTATAAAGACAATAATAGTAATTTTTACGCTTAATTGAAATGATAGTGGAGTTTGATATGGTAATGCAAGAGCATATTCAACACATTCAAGATAATACAATGTGTATTATTTTAAAATTTAAAATAATTTTAAATTTTAAATTTATTGTCACTATCTTGGTCATAAAATTTAAAATGAGTTTATTTCTAGGTTTGGCTCTAATAGTAAAAATACAATAACTAAAAAAATTAAAGAGGCAAAATATTTTTCTATGTACTTGATTGTACTCTAGATGCAAGTCACCAAGAACAAATGACTTTGATAATACGATGTGTAGACATGTCAACTTGTGTAATAAAAATAGAAGAATACTTTGTAGAGTTTTTAAAAGTGCATGATACGTCTGGATTTGGGATTTTTGATGAAATGTAATCTGTATTAGTAGCTCTTAATCTTAATATTAATGATGTGAGGGGACAAGGTCATGATAATAGAGTTAATATGAAAGGTAAATATCAAGGTGTTCAAAAAAGATTACTTAAAATAAATCCTAGAACATTGTACATATCATGCGCTTGTCATAGTCTTAATCTAACTATTTGAGATTTGGCATAAAGCAATATCTTTTTTTGGGTACTGTTCAATGCATATATTAATTGTTTTCTAATTCTACAAAAGCTGGAAAATTTTCCAAGATTATGCACATGGCTTAACTCTCAATACATTGTCCAATATATATTGGGAGAGTCGTATTGATAGTGTGAAAGCCATAAGGCATTAAGCTCCCTAAATAATAGAAGCTTTGTCAGAATTACAAAAAAGTAGTGATGATGCCAAAACAAAGAGTGAAGCTATGAAAGTTTAGGTTGTTTAGCAAATGGACTAGAAAATTTAGAGTTTTTATTAGGTATGACTATTTGGTATGATATTTTATTTAATATTAATATGGTTAGTAAGATATTACAATCTAAAGATATATGTATTGATTTTGCCATAGAACAATTGAAGGGGTTGATTTATTTTTTTGAAAATTATAGAGAAAATGGGTTTACATCTATCGTGATTATTGCTAAAGTATTGCATTTGATATGGAAATTGAACCTGCATTTTCTAAAAAAGGTCAAATTCGTCGAAAAAAAAAAAAACAATTTGATGAGAATGCACATGAGAACAAGATACAATCAACTGAAGAATTCTTTAGAGTTAATTATTTTATTGTTGTAGTGTATGTCACTATTGCTTCCTTGAATAGTAGATCTAAACAATTGTAAACATATGAAAATATTTTTGGGTTCTTATATGATTCGAAGAAGTTAAATTCTTTAGATGACAATAAATTAAAAGAATTAATATTGTGTCAATTTTGAAACATGGTTGCTATTTACATTTTAATTTCAATTATTTTTCTGAACTGAAAGTATTACAAATGACTTTACCATCAGAAACAAACTTAGCCACTGAAATACTTGAGTTTATAAAAGTTTGGGATTGTTATCCAAATACATGAATTGCTTATAGGATACTATTGACAAAACTTGTGACTGTGACATCTGCATAAAGAAGTTTTTTTAAATTAAAATTGTTAAAATCCTATTTGCGGTAAACTACATCACAAGAAAGGTTAAATGGATTGACAACTTTATGTATTGAAAAAAATTTATTGGAATTATTATGTACACATAAAAAATATGATAAAATAAGTTATACATATATATATATGTAAAGGGAACCATTTTAATTTTTCGCACCAGGCCTCTATAATGTCACAACCAACACTGGATGAACCACATAAAACTTTCTTTTGTTGTGTTGTGACTTGATTTGTTTTTTAGCTTTATTGTGTTCTTGTCATTATATTGTATTACTTGTTGTATTTGTGTGGCCATTCAAACAAGAATTTAAGTGTTACTAGTGTTATTAGGGATTATCCACTAAGTGTTTGACAAAAATCTTAAGAGAGCACTAATGTGTTTGTTGTGTGTCGCGCCTTCTACATGTCACTAAATATATTGAAGTAAAATAGATGCAATATTCAATAACACTAATTTATTTATTGTTTTCTTTATGAATCATTATCGATTTTGAGTTTAGATTGTATGTAAGGTCATAGTGGAGAGATGTAATCCTAAGACGTTATATAATAAACAGTGGAATTATTTTTTCTTATCATTTTGATCCTTAAATTATAATGATGGGCAACTTGGTTCAAGGCAACCACTGTAACCATTACTGATGTTATGTCTTTTTTTATCATCCTAATTTAATGTTGAAACCGAAACTAATAGGTTTTTAACATTTAAAACCAACCTGAACCGAGACATTTTCGAGTCCATTCGATCTTAAGTTTTTTTGCCCACCACCATTGTCTGTGAAGTTAAAATAGAAAATGGAAACCAAAAGAAGTATATGATGATAAAACTCAAGACCTCACATGATATGCAAATTATACAATATAGAGGGTGGAACAATTAGGAAATTACCCATTGAACATAATTTTTGAAATTAGTATAGAATCCCCCACTTATTGGATGATTCATCAGCCTTTCCTTGAGATTCAAAACATTGGTTTTGCAATTTTTATTTTCCAGTAGCCGAGCCAGTTTAGTATTAATTTCTTCTCCAATAATTATCCCTCTTTTATCTGGGTTGAATCCCAATCCAACCTTCCAAACATCACAAATGTAGCTCTTATTATGGAATTGATCGGCAAAATAATGCCAGAACGAGAAAGGGATTCCATTGCTCGCACCTTTCATGGTGGAGTTCTAACCACAGTAACTTACAAAGCAAGCAACCGAAAGATATCCCAAAACCTATTGTTGTGGGTCCCAACTGACTATAAGATCATGAGCGGCTTGAAATCTTGCTGGGTAGGCATTGGAGTATCAGGGCGCACCACCTAGAGGAATGGTCTATTGCTGAGTTCAAGGCCTATGGCCACTTTCTGGGATTGAAGTTGGTCAAAAATAGTTGTACCGCCAAATGCAACATTTATGATTGATTGTGGTTGTCATTGATCAAGCCATTTCAAGCAGCTTAAACCTTCTAGCCAGAAGTTTCCAAACCGGTTGCTCCCCAAAAGTGGGCCTATTGGTAGGATCTTTTGGTCTATGTCAAATGCTGCAGGTTCCAGACTATCAGATAAATTGCAAATCACCCGATTTATCAGTTTCTCTGATATGTTGTTTCTGACCATTAGGGACATAGCTAGGATTTTGCATTAGTGTGGGTTAGAATAAATTTTTATAAATTAAAAAGTACAGATATAATAAACTTTATCCCTTAAAATTTATATTCTAAATAAATATATTAACAAAAATAAAAATAAAAAAATTAAATAAAATATTTAAATAATCAATTTATCAAATATGAATTATAACTAATGCTATGACATTAACAATATTTCTTTGAACATAGACCATTTACATTTCGAAAATCATAATTCATAATTATTACCACACATCAAATTAAAGAGTATATTAGGAGAAACATTAAAGTATTAAATTTAAATAATATTTTATACAATCTATGATAAACAAAGTTAAAATATAAAAAATTTAAGTAAAATTTCGTATTTAATATATGAAATAAAGTTATTATATATATAATATTTGAATATAAATAAAAAAATACGTACAATAAATTTAAAATAAATATACATTTTTTGTATCACAAAAATCAATAAATGAAATATATAATTTAAAATTGATGAAGCTGCTACAGATTTCTGTAGGAAACTTGAAAAAACTTACGATATAAAATTCAACGGAAGAATCAGAGAGTACGAGTTATAAAGGAAATGTATTAAAAAAACTAAAGCTAATAGAAGTGTCAAGAATCATAAAGCCGGTTCAAAGTAATCCACCTCACTAGATACCAATAGGGGTGGTGATTGCAATATGCCAAGCCTAAAAAAAAACGTAGCAATAAAAAAAATAGCAATAAAAGTGTCTCCCACATTCTTTTATAACAATAATTTATTTCAACCATTTTATCAAAAAATCATCTCTTGTCAATCTGGCTCTATGAACCATTATTTTATCTTCCTTATCAACACACCATCCTACAGACGCAAACATTCTCCTCTATTCATATTTACATATATTTTAATCGTTACGCAATAAACATATGTATAATATAATTATTTTTAGGGAGCCTACCACTAGCTAATAGAAGCTTCAAGAGTCATAAAGCCGGTTCAAAGTTATCCACCTCACTAAATACATTTCCAAAGAGCATTTTCTGAACTACTTTAGGGCTGGTAGCATGTCATTGGGTAATAGATGGCTGCTCTGGTAGTTGGGTTTGGGGTTGCGTGTGGACTAGGGGTGGCTGCGTCAACATCATTGACGTTAGAAAAATTAGTATAAAAGCTGAATCTGTGAGAGATAATAAAGCAGATAAGCAGACATGTGCAGTCTACATATTCTAGCTATCCCATTACCCGCTCAAGGCCATGTAATTCCATTATTGGAGCTGTCACAATGCTTGGTTAAGCATGGCTGCAGAGTCACATTTGTGAACACTGACTATAATCACGAGAGGGTGGTGAGTGCATTAGACGAAAGTAATTGTATTGGGGATCGAATCCATTTGGTATCGATACCTGATGGAATGGAACCATGGGAAGATAGAAATGAGATAGCGAAGTTAATCAAATCTATGTTCAGGATCATGCCAGGGAAGCTGCAGGAACTTATAGAAAAGATCAACAGTGAAGGCGACAGGATTGCTTGTATCCTTGGTGATGGAAGTCTTGGGTGGGTTATGGAACTAGCAAAGAAGATGAACATTAGGAGGGCTGCCTTTTGGCCTGCTTCCACAGCATTACTGGCCTTGTCGTTTAGTATTCCAAAGCTGATTGATGATGGAATCATCGACGATGATGGTAACTTCTTCTTTTTCTCAGAATCTGATTATTACGAAATGATGGTTGTGATGTAGGACCTCTTATAATCTTTATAACCTGAAGAATTGCTCACCTTCTTTGTTTTGTATTCGTCTTAGGAACTCCAATAAAAAAGGAGATGGTTCAGTTGGCGCCAAACATGCCTGCAACCAACAGTGCACACTTCTTCTGGGCCTGCATGGGAGACTCATCCGGGCAGAAAACCATATTTGATTATACGCTTAAATTCAAAGAAGATGTAAAGATGGCAGAAATGATGGTTTGTAATTCAACATATGACCTTGAGCCTGCAGCATTCAGCTTGGTTCCAGAAATTCTTCCTGTAGGACCACTTTTGGCGAGCAACCGGCTTGGAAATTCAGCAGGATACTTCTGGCCAGAGGATCAAACATGTTTGAACTGGCTTGACCAACAGCCACTCAACTCTGTCGTATATGTTGCATTTGGGAGCTTCACAATTTTTGACCCGGTCCAATTCCAAGAACTAGCTCTGGGACTTGAACTTTCCAACAGGCCATTCCTGTGGGTTGTGAGGCCAGATATCACAAATGACACAAATGGTGCCTACCCAGAAGGGCTTAGGGAGAGAGTAGCCACTCGTGGACAGATGGTGGGTTGGGCACCTCAACAGAAGGTTCTTAGTCACCCTTCCATTGCCTGCTTTTTAAGCCATTGTGGGTGGAATTCGACCATGGAAGGTGTTAGCAATGGAGTCCCTTTCTTGTGTTGGCCTTATTTTGCTGACCAGTTCCTTAATGAGAGCTACATTTGTGATATCTGGAATGTGGGATTGAAGTTGAACAAAAACAAAAGTGGGATCATTACCCGACAAGAAATCAAGACTAAGTTGGATACACTTCTAGGAGATGAAAATTTTAAAGCAAGGTCCTTGGCAATAAGGAAAATGACCATGAATAGTCTCATAGAAGGTGGTCACTCCAACAAAACTTTAAAGAATTTCCTTCAATGGATCAAAGGGTAGTATTATAAAAAAATTGAATTTCAAGTGCTTTATATTTTCTAAGATCCACGTGTGGAAGTGGAATTGAAATCTTAGTTTGATCTTTAAATTATGATCACAAGTAGTGCTTAATAAGAATTTCTTTCTTCTGCAACTTTGGGATGGAAATTTTGTAGAGACGACAAGCTCTACAAATTAGGAGGCAATTTTTTTTTTTTTATTCCATTTTGATACAATTATAAGTTAATTTGGAGTTATACTTTCGTAGTTGGTAGAAAAAAATTTCTTTACTTGCTACTGAATATATATGGTAATAAGATTCAAACTTCTGTTATGAGTTTAAAGACTTGAGCTATAAGTATATATTATTCATTTAAAAGAAGAATTAAGTACACAAACATATCTCCAGTTTACTGAATAATGCAAAATTTAAATTAAGAATTAATTTCTGAATATCTTGTTAAAGTCTGAGATTTTTCTAAATACACTATAGTTTTATTTTGTGCTTATTATTATTATTATTATTATTATTTTATTCTTAGCTTGTCAAAGATTAGGTGACAAAGTTATGATGATCCATATCTTATGATTAAGTAAAATCAGTATGGGTTGGGTTGTGGTGACTAACAACTATTGTACTAAAAACTTGTAAAATAAATACGTTGATGAATGGAACTAATGCAGAACCTTTTTTAGCATTTTTCTTCTTTTTTCATCTCAAAGCTCTCTGCCATTTTTTCACAACACGGTATCAAAACTCATTGGTCTTTAGGGGCTGTGAGTGTGAGAGCAAACCAACAAGGCTTCCCTTCCTAAATGACCTAAAAATCCTGAGATGTAGTCTATGGCTTCAAGTAGATTTTCCACTCATTCATCTCCAATTTTTATAAGAGAAAACTATCCATTGTGGGCACTGAAAATGAAGGCTTACTTTAGAGCATTTGACTTGTGGGAAGTAGTTGGAACAGGGAGAGATTCACCTCCTTGAGAGCAAATCCAACAATTCTCAAATGAAGCAGCATAGTGAAGATGGTGCTAAGAAATACAAAGCCTTGCCTGTTATCCGCATTGTTGTATCAGATGTGTTTTTCTCAAGAATAATGGCTTGTGAAATAGCAAAAGAGATAGTGGGGAAGCTTAAAGAAGATTTTCAAGGTAGTGACAGGACTAGACAAATGTAAATGCTAAACTTGAGAATGGAATTTGAAGCTTTCAGGATGAAAGAGAGTGATAATGTCAAGGAATACATAAACAGACTCATGAAAGTAGTCAATCAATTAGATTACTTGGTGAAGAGTTAATTGATAGAAGAATTGTTGAGAAAGTTCTGGTTAGTGTGCCAGAAAGATTTGAATCTAAAATCTCTTCTTTAGAAGACTTAAAAGATCTGTCACATTTGTAACAGTGACAGAAGTTGTTAATGCTCTTCAAGCCTTTGAGCAAATGAGAGCAATCAGACTTGAAGACTCTTCTGAACTCAAAAAAACCAAGCAACAGTGGAGGTAGGAAGCAATTTGGAGAGAAAAAGGAAAAGGGGAAGAAAGAAAGTGATGGCGATAAAGGTAGAGACAAAAAAGGAAGATTTCCACATTGTCCTTATTGCAAAAGAGGAGTCACATTGAAAAATTTTATTGGTGGAGGCCTATTGTGAGATGTAGAGCCTGCAATCAGTTTGATCATGTGGATAAAGTTTGTAAAAATAAAAGCAACTGTTGACGTGGGAACTAGTCAACGAGATTCTTTAAGCCCAATGCTGCAATGTAAGAAGATCACAAACAAGAAATAGAATAAGAGCAAAAGGAAGAAACCAAAAAAGAACAAGATAACATCGATTTTTAAAGTGGTTCGGCCTTTTAATCTACCTACATCCACTATCTCTCTATATTTCTGTAGAGTGGTGGCAATGTTTCCTCACAGTGTGTCTCTCTCTTATTACAATGAAAATCTTTTCTTATTTATAGAGGATGTAGTGCTACAGCAGAAAATAACGAGACAAAATAATATGATGATTTACAATTAATGCATCTGGATCACATTTAATGCTCTTGACATTTGTCAGGTCAACTCTATTAAAACGTGGGTTTAGATGCTAACCCATGCTGGTTACGTGAGATTTCCTCAAATTACGCTGCCATTAGGTGAAATAACCCTTATTATCGTGTAAGATACGTCAAATTACTGTTCTGGGCCGACACTGGGTGAACCGGGCCAAAACGGACTGAAGCTTCAAAGGATACGAACTGGGACTAAGTAAACAGACTCACTAAACGAACTCGACATCACTACAGTAGGAATACTCATCAAACGGTCTGGGCGTCGTTACAGTAAGAATACGGACTGGACTTCGCTGAAGGTCCAATCAGCCTGTTTGAACTGCGAACTTCTATATTGGGCCTTACTTATTGGGTCCAGCGTCTTGGGCTACTAAACTCATGGACTTTTACCAGCCCGCTCAGATAATCCGAAAAATACCTACAACATCAGCCCCCCAGCCCTTAGGGCGTTTTGTGGCCTAAAAGCTCCGAACTGCACTGGTGAAAGCCATTTGGCGGGATTTTTCTCTTGATATTTTTCAAATTTCTTTTTTTTATGGGACACGTGGCGACTCCCAGGCGATAGCTCAACGCCTGTAGAGGGCATTTAATGCACGTCCTTTCAACTGTCAGCATATGATGACCACTTTTTCGAGATCCATGTCTCACCATCAGATTTGAGGCAGTTGGTAAGCCACCAGATCTGACGGTCGGGGATGTGACTTTGTATTCATATATAAAATGGGGACCATGTCATTTCACATTCCACTTGTCATTTTCAAACTTCAGTCTTCTTCTCTACTTTTCTTCTTCCATTCGTCGCTCGGTTCTGGGATTTTAGCTCTGCAGAGTTCATACCTCAGGCCACCGTCTCCGACTCCCATCAACAGTAAGTTCGTAACTGTTATTCTCGCTTTGAGGCTTTTTTTATAGTTTCTTTACTTTCTCTTGACTTTTTCCATTATTTGAGTGTTTGGTGCTTTTGTTGTCTTGAATGCGGTTTGATTGTTACTTGAATGCTTGCTCAAATGCCTGCGTCTTTTCATATTCTGCTGCTTTGATCCGATGGGTCATTATCCTGTCATTGTTTGTTGTTTGTGAGTTGATCGATCTTGAGATCGCACATAGGTAGATTGTCAGCTTATAGGTTTTCAGGATACATCTTGAAGTCATTATAATAGCAGTTTTGTGCGGCGTTTGTGACCTGCTGACTAGGGAATAGTGATTAGGAGATTCGGAGCTTTAGACTTTGTAGGTACGGTCTGCGTTTTGCGGTCTAACCGCTCCCTTTTTATTTGTAGATGTCTTCAGGTCGCAGACGCCAAATGCACATAATAAAAGAGGATGATACCTCCAACTCTGAGGAGCAAGCGAGAGAGATTAATCAAACATCCTCACAAAGGGGAGAAGCCGCTGAGGGGTTCGCAGCTAGGACGAACCCCAGGGGAAACCAATCTGCTGAGGTCGAGGAATTTGAGGCGACAGAAATTAGGAGGGCTCGCGACATGTTTAAACATTATCCCACGCGAATATTGCACTAGGATCTCATAGGATTAGGGTTGGAGTACCACTTCCCTAAGGGTTGTCACCTAATGGAGCCTTCTCCAGTCAACCACGCAATTACTCCTTTCAAAGGGTTCGTGGCCATCAGCGTACAACACTTAGAAGCCGGACTTAGGTTCTTAGTCCCTCCATACTTGATCGAGCTCCTCAACGATCTGGGGCTCGCTCCATTCTAGTTAACCCCAAACTCATATACTCAACTGTCTTCCTTAGCCATATTTTTTAAGAAATACAACCTTCCCTTTTCTTCCCCCAGGATCCTGAAGTACCTTTACGCCTTTAAGGGTACTACTACGGGGCGTCCTCGAGATGGGTTTTATTATGTTTCACCTCGTCAGTCTCAATACAGAGAGGTTTTGCCATGAGGGGAGGTCAAAGGTAAATCCAATGTAGGTAATTACAAGATACATTGGTTCTTCGCGTCTTGCCCTTCTTTGGTAGCTCTTGAAAACTTCAGTTTTCGGGCTGAAACAGGTAACGATTCTTCAAACCGCATCTTATCCTGCCCATAATCGGTGGTCTTGTACATGAATTAAACTCAACCACTTTTTTTTTTAGACCTCAAAGCGAAGCAGTTTGATTTGACTCAGGGTGAAACAACAGATTTTAAGATTCTCTCCGCTCAGAAGTCTCACGAGGATGATGTCAAGTTGATGATTAAGCTTCTTCGTTACCACCAGCTCGCTCCCAGTCCTGAAGATAGCCTAATCAGCCCCAAACACATTGGGTCCCGACACACTCAACCTGTAAGGTTAGCTTTCGAAGAAAGTAACATTGTCGCTAGCTCAAGTTCGTTAGGGTTGTCTTCTTCACCCAGTAGCACCGAGGTCATATCGAAAGAAGCTGCTGAAATGGCACCCTTGAAGCTAGTTGATCCTCCGAGGAAGAGAAGTCGCCAACACGGAGGCTCTGCTGTAGTGGCGTCGGCTACTCCTAGTTCATCCCAAGCAACGGCAAAAGAAGGTCCTCAGGTCACAAGTACAACCGAATCGCCAATCCTTGAGGTCCCTTCAGTAGGTATTTCGCAGGTCGCGAGATCCGCGTCTCAGTCGAAAACTTCTAGGGATTTAAGTAAGGATGTTGTTGCTGCGGAGAAAGACAAACAGGCTGCGGCCCACCAAGGGGTAAAGAGGAAAGAACATGATGCCCCTAGCAAGCCCCCTCCTGCTAAGAATGTTTCGAAAGAGAATGGGAGACAGGTTGCGTCCACCGCTTGGGAGTCACCGCCCAAGGCCACTACAGAAGCACCTCCTATGGATCTTTCTAGGGGGTTATATTTTGAAGTTCTGGCTGAACAGGTTCCAAATCTTTTAGACAAGTCAGCAAAATATCTGGACTAGAAGTTTTGCACCAGCGTGAATCTGCTCTCTTGGGCTACTCGTCAATCGGTCAAGGTCGGGTTTTCCATTCTCTTCACCTTTTTGTTTTTCTTAACCTCGTTCTCCTTATCATTCTGCTTGTTGCGCAGGCCTCCATGGCGCTTGTGAAGGCGCTGGATGAAGAGTTGACAAAGGAGGAGCAGGAGGACGATCTCAAAGCTACCAATGAAAAGCTTAAAGAGGAGGTGAGGGAGCGCGATAACGAGCTTCTTCATTTGAAAGAGGAGCTTGCCATAGCCAAGGATAAAGCTAGAGATCTCCAGTCCAAGCTGGACATCGCTGAGGCGGCTAGATTCGAGGTTGAGACCGTTATGGCTAAAGAGAAAAGCCTTCATGAGACTGTTTCCCCCAAATTCTATTCCCAACTCGAAAATACTAAGACCCTCTTGGATGATCGAGAGAGGGAGTTGGAGGTCGCTGAAAAGAAAAAAGAGCAACAGACCGTCGAAGCTCATCAAAAGATTGCTAAGCTCAAGGAGGAGATCGTTGTAACAAAAGCTCGTGCTGCTGAGGCCGAAGCTCTTGCTAAACAAATAAGGGTAGACACAGAGGCGGGATTCCTATACACCCTGTGGCTGAAGTACCCCAAGATAGATTATATAATATTTGGTAAGGAAGCGGTCAAGGATGTGGGGTCTTATGCTGAGGATGTCTAAGTTGCTAAGGATGGAGATAAAGCCAGCCTCAAGAGGTCTCGCCCGCGGCTGAAGAGAACGTTCCTTAGGGGAGCGTAGGTGATAAGATGCCCTCGAGCTCAGCCCCCCAAGACCCTCAGGATCCTGCCGGTCAAAACGCATAAGACCATTTCGTGAAAATTTCTCTTGTTATTTTTTGTATTAGCTTACCTCTTTTTTGAGGTTTAACAATTTTATTTGTAATATTCTTATTGTTGACATTGACTGAAGATTCATAAACAATTTTGATTTCAGCCTGATATATGTCATATTTTTAACTTATGCGACCCTCAAGAGATTACTTATAATGTCTTCTTGACTTGTAAAAAATAACATCATAATTAGATATGTTGAACTTGAATGGGCGACCTTGAGTTCACATAGCTATGTAACTATAATTCCCTTAACGCAGATGATACAAATCTGTGTAAATCCCTTGAGAAGTTCACAGGACACAATCGTTCCTTCTAGAGTGTCGGGAGCTCACAGGATACGATTATTCCTTCCAAAACGTTGACGAATTCGCATGCATCAATTGTTCCTTCCAGAGCGTCGCGAGCTCACAGGATACGATTGCTCATTCCAGAACTTTGACGAGTTCGCAAGCATCAATCGTTCCTTCTAGAGCGTCGCGAGCTCATATGATACGATTGTTTCTTTCAGAACTTTGACGAGTTCATAGGCGTCAATCGTTCCTTCCAAAGCATCGCGAGCTCAAAGGATACGATTGTTCCTTTCAAAACTTTGACGAGTTCGTAGACATCAATCGTTCCTTCCAGAGCGTCGTGAGCTCACAGGATACGATTGTTCCTTTCAGAACTTTGATGAGTTCCCAAGCATCAATCGTTCATTCCAGAGCGTCGCGAGCCCATAGGATACGATTGCTCCTTCCAGAACTTTGAGAGTTCGCAGGACACAATCGTTCCTTCCAGAGCGTTACGAGCTCACAAGATACGATTGTTCCTTTCAAAACTTTGACGAGTTCGCAAGCATCAATCGTTCCTTCCAGAGTGTCGCGAGCTCACATAATACGATTGATCCTTCCAGAATTCGTCCTTGGGTTGTATCATAACTGGTGCGAGTAAAATAAAATCAAGATAGATTAACTTGAGACGCGAAGCAAATCTGCTTGGATTGTATTCATATATGGGCATACCGCTAGAATATTATTACATTTGAAAAAGATGATTCAAATCAAACAAATTAAACGAAGTATGGACGGAGCTTCTCGACATTCCACCCTCTTAGGACCTGAGCTCCATTCATATTGGCCAGGTGGTAGGCTCAATTTCCCAGATTTTCTTTGACGACGTAGGGGCCTTCCCAATTCGGTCCCAAGGTGCATTCGCCATGGTTGCATGCTGCAGGTAAAATGAGTCACAACACTAGATCTCTGACATTATAGCGTTGGGCATGAACTTTCTTATTGTAATATCTGATAGCTCGCTATTGGTAAATTGCTAACTTCATTTAGGCCGCATCTCACACTTCTTCTATGAGGTCAAGGTTAGAGGCGAGGAGCTAGTGATTATCTTTGGGGTTGAATGTAGCTCTGCGGTGCGTTGTTACCTCGAATTCTGCCAAGATCATAGCTTCACACCCATAAACCATGGAGAAGGGGGTTTCTTGTGTCGTGCTGCGAGCTGTAGTACGGTAGGCTCATAAGACTTTGGGTAGCTCGTCTACCTATGCCCCTTTTCTGGCTTCCAACTTTGTCTTCAGGATCTACTTTATGATTTTATTTATCGCTTCCACTTGACTGTTGGCTTGAGGATGATCGACTGTTGAGAAACTTTTTACGATCCCCAGATCGCTGCAGAAGCTGAGGAACTGGTAACTGCTGAATTGAGTTCCGTTGTTTGTTATCACCTGCTGCGGCACCCCAAACCTGCAAATAATATCGCTCCACATGAACTTTATTATTTTTGTAGTGGAGATTTCGGTCAACTCCTTGACTTCTACCCATTTTGTGAAGTAATCCACAGCGACTACAACATGCTTGCAGTTTCCTCGAGCAGTCGGTAGGGGCCCAATAAGGTCCATTCCCTAGATCACGAAGGGCCATGGACTTGCCATTTGCTACAAGAGTGCAGATGGAGCTCGTGGGACCTTTACAAATCTCTGACACTTATCATACCTTTCAACTAGGGCAATGGCATCTTTCTTCATCGTAGGCCAGTAAAATCCTTACCTCAAAGCTCTTTGAGCTAGCGCAAGTCCCCCACAATGATTCCCATAATGGCCTGAGTGCATATCATTTAACATCTTTTCACAATCTACCCCGTCGATGCATCGTAAAAGCGGAGCTGAGAATCCCCTTTTGTACAGCATACCATCATATATACAATATCGTACTGCTCGTATCTTCAGCTGACTGGCTTCGTTCTTATCTTCGAGAAGCTTCTCATTCTGTAGGTATTTGATTAGCGGGCTCATCCATGAATCTTCTGCCACTACTAGGCTCATTATTGAGTCACCTTTCTGGATACTTGGGGTTGGCAAAAGTTCAATAGGCACGGGTTTCAAATCTTCTGTGGCCTGAGTAGTGGTTAGGCGAGCCAGGGCATCAGCATGCATGTTTTGAGCCCGTGGAATTCGAGTTACTTCGTACTTCTGAAAAGTTTTGAGCAGCTCCTGAACCTTCTCTAGGTATGCAGCCATTTTTGATCCTCGAGTTTGAAATTCTTTTTTAACCTGGCATTCCACGAGCTGGGAATCGCTGAAGATTCTGATCTATTCAGCTTGCATCTCTTTGGCCAATTGCAGTTCTATTATCAACGCTTCATACTCGGCCTCGTTATTGGTTGCTCGAAACCCAAACTTCAAAGAATAGAAAATCTTATGCCCCTTTGGGCTGATAAGTAGTATACTCGCTTCAGCTTTTAGTTCGCTAGACGAGCCATCAACGTATAGCTCCCACACCAGTTTTTCAAAAGGTTCGGCTTCCTCCTCTACGGATCCTGTGAATTCTACAATTAAGTCTGCTAGGGGTTGGGTTTTAATGGCTGGTCTGGGAACATAATCAATGTCGAATTGTGCTAACTCAACTGTCCATTTTAGCAGCCGACCTAAGGTGTCTGATGTCTGGAAGATTTTCTTTAGGGGATACCGAGTCGGGACTTCGATTTTATGAGCTTGAAAATATGGGCGGAGCTTTCTCGAGGCGGTCAACAGGCAATTAGCGAGCTTCTCTATCTGTGAGTACCTGGTTTCTGCATCGGATAACCTCTTGCTGACATAATATACTGGGAGTTGCGTCCTGCCTTCTTCCCGTACTAAAGCTGCGTGGAGGGCGTGCTGAAATACCCCCAAGTATAGGATAAGCTTCTCCCCATCAACTGGTTTTGACAAGAGTGGAACGCAACTCAAATATTTCTTCAGTTGCTGGAAAGCTTTTTCACACTGCTCAGTCCACTCGAAGTCCTTCACCTTCTTAAGTACATCAAAGAATGGGATATACTTGTCCGTCACTTTTGAGATAAACCTACTTAGTGTTGCGACCTGACCAGTGAGGCTTTGAACTTCTTTTATCTTGTCGAGGGATTTCATGTTGATCAGGGCTTGGATTTTCTCCGGATTAGCCTCAATACCTCTATCATTCACCATGAAGCCTAAGAACTTCCCAGAAGCTACCCCGAATGCACATTTAATGAGTTCAGCTTCATTCGATGATCCCTCAGGACCTGAAACATCTTTACCAGATCGTTCACATGGGATTCTGCTCGTCTTGACTTCACCAGCATATCATCCACGTATACTTCCATCGTTTTGCCGATCTATTCCTCGAGCATCTTATTAACCAGTCTTTGATAGGTTGCTCTTGCGTTTTTGAGTTAGAAGGGCATAACTTTATAACAATATAGGCCTCGATCGGTGATGAATGATATGTGCTCTTCGTCTTCTAGGTTCATGGGTATCTGATTGTAGCCCGAGTAAGCATCCATGAAACTCAAAAGCTTATGACCCACAGTTGCATCCACTAGTTGATCAATCTTGGGAAGAGGAAAACTGTCTTTTGGACACGCTTTGTTTAAATCTGTAAAGTCAATGCACATCCTCCACTTCCCATTCTTCTTTTTCACGAGCACAGGGTTGGCAAGCCAAACTGGATACTGGATTGTCTTGATGAAGTCGTTGGCTAGCAGCTTGTCTACTTCTTCTTTGATGGCTTCAGAACGTTCCTGGTTCATGGGCCTACGTTTCTGGTGAACTAGTCTACAACAAGGATCAATGTTTAGCTTGTGTGACATAACCCTTGGCTAGATCCCAATCATGTACTCGTGGTTCCATGCGAAGACATCCAAGTTCGCCTTGAGGAAATAGATGAGCTGATTCCTTACATTTGATGCTAGGTCTCACCCCAAACTCAAACACCTCCCAACGTCTTTCTCACTGACCTGTACTTGCTCAAGTTCTTCAACTGGCCCCGTTGTCCTGTCCGTATCTACTTCTTGAGGATCGAGATTGTGGCTTATTCCCTTCTCACTTGTCTCATATGACTTTCCTCTTGAGACTATGTTGATAGCGTCCTTGAGGTACCAGCAGTCGGAGGTATAATCCCCTTTCTCTTTGTGGTAAGCGCAATACTTATTGGGATTTTTGAATTTGCTAGGGAGACTGGTGGGACTTGGTCTTCCAAAATTTTCTTTATACTTCTCAGTTTGGAAGATTCTATCCTGCCTATCTGACAAAATACTATAATGGTGGTAGCGGCTCCGAGGTGGAGAACGATTTCTTTTGGGCTCTTTCTTAACTCGTTTCGCTACCTGATTATTAGAACGACTCCTTCGATCTTCGTTATTGCCCTGGTCCCTCTTCTTCCCCTGGTGGGAACTGCTTGCCTCATTTTTTGAGTGACTAGCCTTTTTCAACCCGAAGGATTCTTCCCATCTGATCTCCTTGTGAGCTTGTTTGTAGAAATTGCCTAGGTTTTTCACAGGTGACTTATATATACTTTCGTAGAGCTTACCATCATTTTTGAGTCCCGCTGATATTGCAGTCAAGATCCCCTCATCAGATGGGCTTTCCACATTATTGACCTCGCTCCTGAACTTGTTAATATAATCATTTAACGACTCACCGGAATGCTGAAAAATGGTAATGAGGTAGCAAGCCGGCGTAAGCTGCTTCTTCAATGCCTTATATTGATTGATGAACTTCTACTGACATTCCTCCCAACTACTAATGCTACCAGGTGGGAGGTTTCTGAGCCACGCTCGTGGAATGTCTCCAAGTGTTGTGGGGAAAGAACGACATTTTACTAGCAAACTGATTGTTTATAGGTCTATTTGAATATTAAAGGCATCCAGATGATCGTAGGGGTCTGAATCTCCGTTGTACTGTAAGATGTTGTAGATTTTGAACTTAATAGGGAGTGGTTCTTGCTCTATTTCCACTACAAAGGGATTCCTCTCTTCACTCCGCTTCTCTGGCTCCTGAGCCCCAGGCCTTGCCTCCAGCTGCTGGATTTTTTCAAGGAGTTGTTCAATTATCGGGTTCTGGACTTCGTGTTGTCTTGCTGGGGATTGCCCATTTCTCTGGCTCCCCTATTCGAGGAATGCTGATCACGCACTTTGCGCCTTTGGCTTAGTTCGTGAGCATCACCTTCCCGGTGCGAACCTTTCTGCCGCTACCGTAGCTCGTTTTCATTCCTCCGAACTGAAATTCGCGAGTGTCCATGACTCACCTCAACCTGTCTATGTCCATCGTGACTAACTATCACTCTCAACCCTGAAGGTTGAGTTATGTCCCAATTTCCTTGAGTTCCCTGATTCCGGGCTTCAGGCCGTCTATTTGATGAATGGATGGACCTCTCTTGGATAGACACTTCTCTCGCAACCTCCTGTCCAAGAGGTGGGATTTCAGCGGTTCTCGAAGCATTTTGATCTTGGGCCTGTGTCAGCGTCTGCTATCTACGCCATTGTGGTTTCTAACATCTCCTGGTGCTGGGCTAAAGTGTGTATGACGTCCCCACCTACATTCGAAGGTCCTGCACCTGTATCTGTTAATTGGGCGTGACGTCGTTGTTCAGTCTCCTCCATTCTCTCGTTTATCGCATCAGAATTTCTTGTATTTCTTCCTTTCACCATGATGATTACAGACTTCTAATTGCAGTTGGACCCTCCTTCTAACGCCAAAATGTTGAAGTGGGAAACTAGTGAACGAGATTCTTCGAGCCCAATGCTGCAATGTAAAAAGATCACAAACAAGAAACAGAATAAGAGCAAAAGGAATAAGTCAAAGAAGAACAAGATAACATAGATTTTTAAAGTGGTTTAGCTTTTTAATCTGCCTACATCCACTATCTCTCTATATTTCTGCAGAGTGGTGGTAATGTTTCCTCACAGTATGTCTCTCTCTTATTACAATGAAAATCTTCCCCTATTTATAGAGGAAGTAGTGCTACAGCAGAAAATAATGAGACAAAATAACATGATGATTTACAATTAATGCATCTGGATTACATTTAATGCTCCTGACATTTGTCAAGTCAACTTTGTCAAAACGTGGGTTTAGATGCTAACTCATGCTGGTTAGGTGAGATTTCCTCAAATTACACTGTCATTAGGTGAAATAACCATTCTTATCGTGCAAGATACGTCAGATTACTGTTCTGGGCCAACACTGGGCAAACTGGGCCAAAACAGACTGAAGCTTCAGAGGATACGGACTGGGACTAAGTAAATGGACTCACTAAATGAACTCGACATCACTGCAGTAGGAATACTCATCAAACAACTTGGGCGTCGTTACAGTAGGAATACGGACTGGACTTCGTTGAAGGTCCAATCAGCCTGTTTGAACTGCAAACTTCTATACTGGGCCTTACTTATTGGGTCTAGCATCTTGAGCCACTAAACTCATGGGCTTTTTCCAGCCCGCTCAAATAATTCGGAAAATACCCACAATAGCAACCAACAGGGAGAACAAGTATAAGTTGCTGAAAATCAAGAACAAGCTGAAGAAAAGGTATTTGTTGTTTCCTATTATACAACAAAAGTAACGGTGAAGCTTGGCTTGTTGATAATGGCTGTACCAACCATATGACACATAATACTGATTTTTTCAAGGAGTTGGATAGATCCTACACCTCTAAAGTTAAAATTCACAATGGTGATTATATTGCTGTGATAGGAAAAGGAGCAGTTGTTGCCGAAATCTCATCAGTTACGAAACTAATTTCTAATGTTCTGTTTGTGCCTGAGATAAACCAAAGTTTATTGAGTCTTGATTAAATGCATGAAAGAAATTATACTTTACGTTTTCAAGATAAGTCATGCACCATATTAGATCCTTCTGGTTGTGAATTAATGTCCGTTAAAATGAGAGATAAAACTTTTCAATCAATTTGAAACAAACAACTTTTCATGCAAATCCCAATGTTGTTGACAAACTCTGTTACATGGCACAAAAGATTAAGACACAACAACTACACTTCCCTCAAATATATGCATACACATGAATTAGCTCAGAGTATGTCTACTATTCATGTTGATCAAGGAGTGTGTGATGTTTGTCGGTATGGGAAGTAAAGCAAATTACCATTTTCTTCAAATCTGACGTGGAAATCTCCAAATAAATTGCAATTGATCCATACAGATTTGTGTAGACCCATGAGTACCCCTCTTAATGGGAGTAGATATTTTCTTTTATATATTGATGACTACACCAAGATGGGTGTTTTTCTTGAAGCAAAAGTCAGAAACATTAGAATCATTTTAAAAGTTTAAAGCTTTTGTTGAAAATCAATCTAGTTGTAAAATAAAAATGTTGAGATCTGACAATGGATCTGAATACACATCAAGAGAGTTTAACAGATTTTGTGATAAAAGTGGCATTCAACACCAGTTAACTGTTCCCTACACTCTTCAGCAAAATGGAGTGAGTGAAAATTGTTATGGAGATGTCTAGATGCCTGTTGTTTGAGAAGGATCTTTCGAAAGCATTCTGGGTTGAGGCTGTCAATACCTCATTATATTTGTGGAATAGGCTGCCAACAAAAGCTTTGGAAGAAAAAACACCTTTTAAGGCTTGGTATGTTGTAAAACCTTCAGTTGAACATCTCAGAATATTTGGATGTGTATGTTATTCTCTTGTTCCAGAGGTTAAGAGAGACAAATTGGATAAAAAATCAAAAGTTGGGATTTTCTTGGGTTAGAGCAACAACACTAAAGGTTACAGAATTAATAGTTTGAAGAATGAGAAAGTTTTGGTCAATAGAAATGTTAGATTTGATGAAGCTGCAAAATGGAATTGGGAGAAGAATGAAGTTGAAGCTGTTGTCAATAATCAAACTAAGATAGTCTCTACTCAACAACAAGTAATCGAACAGGAGGCTGATTCTGATGATGATACAGAAACGGCAGTAAGGGGGACCAGATCATTAGATGAAATTTATGCAAGATGTAATGTTGCAGCTCTGGAACCTGCTACCTATGATGAAGCTTCAAAGTTACGTGATTGGGGTGCTGCAATGAAGGAGGAGATCAATATGATAGAGAAAAATGGAACATGACTGCTGGTTGACAGACCTGAAAATTAGAAAGTTATTGGTGTGAAGTGGGTTTATAGAACCAAAATGAATCCCCGATGGCTCTATTAACAAACTAAAAGCAAGGCAGGTAGTGAAGGGTTACTTTCAATAATAAGGTGTTGATTTTTCAGATACTTTTGCACCCTTTACTAGATATGATACCATAGGGCTTTTGATAGCTTCAGCTGCAAAATGATCGGAAAATATACCATTTAGATGTGAAGTCAGCCTTCCTAAATGGTTTTCTTGAGGAAAACATTTATGTAGAGCAGCCGAAAGGTTTTATTATTCTTGGTTGTGAAGATAAAGTATACAAACTCACCTAAGTCCTTTATGGTTTAAGGCAAGCACCAAGGGCTTGGTACGGCAGAATTGATGCCTATTTGCTGCAACAAGGATTCAAAGGGAGTGAAAATGAAGCTACTTTGTATGTTAAGCAAAATGGAGATGACTGCAGCTTATTGTGTCTCTTTATGTGAATGATCTTCTTGTTACAAGTGGAAATACAAAGTGGCTGAAAGAGTTTAATTTCTGGGGATGGAAGTATACCAAACAGATGCTGGTATTTTCATCTCACAAATGAAGTATGCCAAGGAGATTTTGAAGAAGTTTCAAATGAAGAGTTGCAAACCAGTAGCTACTCCACTGGATGTTAACGAAAAATTGATCAAGAATGATGAAGAAAGCAAGGCTAATGCTTCAATTTATAGAAGTCTAACTGGTAGTCTACTGTATTTATCTGCCACTAGACCAGATTTAATATATGCAGCAAGCTTGCTTTCAAGATTCATGAACTCTCCTCATCAAATTCATTTTGATGCAGCTATACAAGTCCTAAGGTATATAAAAAGGATTGTCGATTATGACATCTGATATGAAAAAAATGAAGATGGGAGACTATAAGGCTTTGTAGATAATGATTGGGCAGGAAGATTTGATGATTCCAAGAGCACATCAGGCTATATTTTTTCATTTAGAAGTGGTGTCTTCTCTTGGAACTCAGAAAAGCAAGGCTCAATACTCAGCTAAGGCAGAGTATATTTCTGCAGCAAGTGCAGCAAACCAACCAATTTGGCACAAGAAAGTGTTATCAGATGTTAGACAAGCACAAGAGGAAGCTATTGCCATTTCAGTTGATAATAAGTCAACCATTGCCATCACTAAAAATCTAGTCCAGCAAGGTAAAACTAAACACATCAGAATCAAAATTCATGCCATTAGAGAAGCAAAGAAGCTTGGGGAAGTAAACCTTATGCATTGCAGCACAAAGAACGAGACTGCATACATCCTAACAAAAGCTCTTCCTAAAGAAAGGTTTGAGTTGATGAGAGCAAAGCTTGGTGACTCTAAGAAAAATCTCAAGGGAGTGTTAAAGTCTGAGATTTTTCTAGATACACTGAAGTTTTGTTTTGTGCTTTTTGTTTTGATTTTCAGTTTGTCAAAGATTAGGTGACAAAGTTGTGATGATCCATACTTTAAGGAATATGTTATGATTAAGTAAAAATGTAAAATCAGTATGGGTTGGGCTGTGGTGTCAACTCTTGTTCTAAAAACTTATAAAAACTTATAATATAAATATGTTGATGAATGGAAATGATGCAGAACCTTCTCCAGCACTTTTCTTCTTTTTTCATCTCAAAGCTCTCTGCCATTTTTTCACAACATACCTACATGAAGTTTGACTTTTGACAAACGAAAACAACCTTTCCGTTAATTGACACTAACTATTTGATCATGAAAAAGTAAGATTGATTATTAAAACATGTCAAAAGATATGAATTCCCTTAATACCTTTAATTACAAATTTAAAAAATACGTTATAAGTTTAAAAGAATTAAAAATTTAGAAGAATAACAAATGTGGTAGAATTCCACTACTACTATTGTTTTTCTTTTCATTTGAAAGACTACTACTATTGTTGTTATTGCTGCTGCGACTAATACTATAACTATTTGTTTTAGTTGCTACCTGTTTCTTTACTTAGATTTATTGTGTCTCCTAGTTATTAATTGATATCTAACATGAAAAACTCTTTGTACTTTGACTTGTATATGAATATCGTTGGACACAATCTATATGTGCGGAAGATGTATTGGATGGTTGAATATAGAAAAGGCCAAATTTCAATTTGGTCCTTTATATATTTAACCAAAATATTATTTTTTGTACTTGTAAATACATTTTAGTCCCCATCATTCTTAAAGTTCAAAAAATTCATCGATTTAATCCTTCTATTAGTTAAAAAGTAATTAACTTTAATAAAAAGAGGGTTAGTTTAGTCATTTATTGTAATAAGATCACATGTTTAATAGTTTAATCAAAAATTAATTAATTAAGCAATTAATATAATAATTTAATAATAAAAAGTTAAGAAAAGATTAAAAAATTACATTAAAAAATTCAAAAGTTATCTCGCACCAACATTTCACGATCAGAAAAAGTCGCCTCACACCAGCTCCATCCAACCATTGTCTGCCTCACCGTCATGTCTTTTGGAGCCGTCTTCACCACCACGAACCACCTCTCAACACCGCACGAGAAATCGCCAAGCAAGTTGCTGATTCAAAATCTATTCTCGCTTTTAGCATCTTCTATCTTGTCCCCAAAATTGAGGACTCAAAACTCCCAATCGTTGTCCTTGATGAATCAGTCACCAAAAAGCTAAAATTGTCAGCACTTTATAGGAAATGATGCGAAAATAACTTATGACAAGGACTCGAGTCAAGGACCAAGTCAACTAGGATGACACAACGACTTCTTTACTAGTTAGGCATGACTGGGGCTAGCAAAAGCATAATTGAGTTCTAGATTGTTTAGAGTTTGTGTATGTGTTTGAGTTAGGGTTTGGTTGTGTTTGGTTGTTTGTGTTTTGTTAAGTTCGTGTTCTAGTATTGAACCTAGAATTGATAATACTTGAATCAAAACCTTTTAAGATTCGAGTTCATTCATCGTAGCTTTCAACTCCATCTGGTGGAAATTTAGATTGGATCTTTACTATTGATGGAAGACCTAGCAATGATAGAGTTCCAATCAAGATCTCCATCAGATTGGATTTATGTTTTTTTTTTTTTTTTGGTACTTTAAAATTTTGTTTTATAAAGTAAAATAAAATGTTTTTAGTTATATTTGTATAAATATTTTAATTAATAAAATGATGAAGTGGCAACTTATAATTGGTGTAAAATTGTTTCACTTATTTTATTTTAATTTATCTTTTGACACATGTTGGATTCCCATTGATAGATAAACTAGGACATAATGATTAAGGGCATTTTAGTCTTAATACAGTTTTTATCACGTTTAACCCTTAGTTATATTATCTTATGGACTAATTTAATGCATTATTAAACATTAGGATGACGAGGACTAAAAATATATTAGCGAGTGAAAAAAAAATCTTTCGTCAAAGTTTAGAAACTAAAGTGAAATTTTTTCAATAAAAAATTATTTTGAAGTTGAAATATCTATCTGCTCAAAAACGAAAAGTATTTTCTTGATCTTGTGTATGCTTAATTACTCTTCCATTGAATATCCCATATCTAAATGAGGGAGTTACTTAGGTTTAAATTATGTATTATATTGTTGGTATCTATTCATATTTGAAATAGACAAATTTGAATATCTATTCATATTATTTTTAGTTGTTATTTTTGGGTTATTATATCAAACCTTCTCCAAATTGGAGGTTAAAATTTTGTTGGCTAAGATATGAGCAACCTCATTCCCTTATCTAGGGATGTAGCAACATATATTATTACCAACTTTATTGCAAAGCTTTTTGCATAGAATATTGACTGTTTCATTATTATATCGTATACAAATTCAATTCTCAGCAAAATAACCTGGCATGTAAATATTGTTTATGGTTGTTGTAGAAGCACATAGAAACCTTGATGTAATTGTTTCGTGTGTTTGCATGTGTATTGTATCATTACTTAAATCCATATTGATGCTTCATTGGTTCTAAGTACTCTTTATTGATAAATCATTTATGCAATTGTATTGCAATATTTCAGCTATGTTAGAGTATGAGCTGCATTAGCTTTTTAGATTAAAATGACATTCATGAGGATGGTAGATGGTATATATGGAGTACATTTCAAGGTTTTCTATGATCTTTTACATGTGGCCAAGACCATAAATTGGTATCAACAACTTAAGGCTAGAGACTTGTGCATTTACAAGTAATGCATACAGTTTAGGCTGTCATAGGTAATATGCCTAGTTTATGTGTTCTTATATAGCTATTATGAGGACTAGGGAAAAGACTCTTATATAAGCCATGTTGATGTATGTTTCAAAGTAACTTCATGTGTGCTAGTTTTTTGGGGCAATTTTGTAATTTCATGATTGGGTGAGCTTTATTGTAATTTTAGAAAGACTCTTAATATATATTGTTACATTATTAAGAGAGTTGTTAGTGTAGAGTAGAATTTGTGAAAGTGGTGTGGCTCTATAAATTGGGAGAACAAAGAAACCCTAATATTGAAAGCTTATGAGGTTGAAAGACTGAGAGCTAGAGGGAGAAGATAACTTAGAAGTAGAGGTAACCTCTTGTAACCTTATTATTTTTGTACTAGTGAAATTGATGACTTCTATGGACATAGTCATATTGGTAAATCATGTAAAAATCTTTTGTGTTGTGTTGTGGTTTGATTTGCTTTTTAGCTTTACTGTGTTCTTGCTATTATATTATGTTAGTTGTTGTATTCATGTGGCCATTCAAATAAGATTTTGGGTGTTACTAGTGTTGTTAAAGGTTATCCACCAAGTATTCAACAAAAGTCCTAAGAGAGCACTAGTGTGTTCGTTATGTGTCACACCTTCCTCTTACAAATGGTATCAGAGCACTGGGTTATAGAAGATTATTTGTATAGTCGAAGGGAGTAGCACAATATCTGGAAGCTTCGATGGGGTGATGTTTGCGTGAAGCCATTTGATGAAAAATCAAATTTACATTATAGCAAAGGAAGATGAAGAATATCCTCATCTAATAAGATTTATTTTTTACAATTTCGAAAGTTGAATCCAGGCCTTGGGATATGTCTTTTGAGTCGTGCAAAATATGAGATGAGAAGACTATGAGTTTTATAGAGTTGCACCTTTCTGATGAAATGATTTGTAATGTCATAGAAGAGAAAATGCTAATGACATATAGAAGAAGCTATAGAAGCTCTGCATAGGAAAATCTTTGTCTAACAAATTGACTCTTAAAAATCAACTCTTTGGTTTACAGATAGAGTAGTGATCTAGCACGGGTTAATGTGAAATATGAGGAGAATGATAAAACTCTAGTGTTATTGAGATCTTTACTCTAATATTTCAAGCATTTTAGGACTACTTTATTATTCTAAAAGGAAACTCTTGAATTTAATGTTATTATTTTCGATATAATTTCTTATGTGAAATTGGACAAGGTAAGTGAGGGGGAAGCTCAAAGCGAAGGACTCTTGGTGAAGGGGTATAATGAGTGGGGTCAAACAAAAAAAAGAAGTAGGTCGGCGAAGAACTCTAGATCAAAGTCTAGAAAGAAAAATATGAAGTGCTTTGGTTGTGGCAAGAAATGGCATTATAAACTGGAGTGAAGGAAGCTTAAAGTAGAGATCAAAGAGGGCAAGAAAGTCGAGACAAGCTCTACGACAAATGTTGCATTCGAAGGTTGTGGTGCATCTAAAAGTCGTGCATCCGAAGTTTGTGCTTTCGAAGGTTACAGTGAACTCTTTATGGTGGCTTCTACTAGTCATGCTCCTAATACATGGATTCTTGATTCCGGGTGCTCTGTCCACATGTGTGCAAATCTTAAGTGGTTTGACATTTATGAGTCTTAAAGCGAAGGTGAAGTCCTAATAGGTAACAATACATCTTACAATGTCATTAGGATTGGTACAATCAAGATCAAGATGTTTGATAGGATTGTAAAAACCTTGGGTAGTGTGAGACATGTTTCGACACTCAAGAAGATCTCTCAGCACACTTAATGTAAATAGGTGTTCTTTTTTAAGAAAAAGATAGTGTTATCAAAGTGTCAAAAAGATTTATGGTGATAATACGAGGTACTAAATTAGGCAACAATCTTTATAAGCTTTTAGAGAACACAATTTTAGGTGGAACGACTATCTTTATGGAAGACGAAACTTGCAAAGACGAAACTCAACTTTGGCATTTAAGGCTAGGGCAAATGAGTGAGAGAGCACTGAAAAAACTACATCGGTGAAAGTTGTTGAAAGGTATGGGTCATGCAAGCTAGAATTTTGCAAGTATTATATTATGACAAAGCAAAGTAACGTGAGCTTCAAAGTTCCAAGCGAGGAAAATGGAAGCAAGGGGTTTCTTGATTATATACATTCTAATGTCTGGGTGCCAACACCAACTAATAAATAGCTAAGCTTGTTGCTTTGTTACATTCATGGATGTTTTTTCTAGGAAAGTTTGGGTATACTTCAAGAAGGAGAAATTTGAGGTCTTAGATAAGTTCAAGAAATGGAAGACGGAAGTGGAGAACCAAATAGGAAGGAAAATCAAGTATTTGCAAAGTGACAATGGAGGTGAGTACCAAAATGGCAAATTTCTTAAATTTTGCAAACTTAAAGGCATTATTAGAAAATATGGTGCTGTAGAGAGGATAAACAGAACTCTTTTAAAGAGATTGCAGTGCATGAAACTTCATGCAGGTTTGCCGAAATCTTTTCAGGCGGAAGTAGACAACCATGCTAGTTATTTGGTTAACTGATCACCATTGAAGGTACTTGAGTTTAAATTAGCGGAAGAAGTATGGATGGGCAAGGAAGTTGACTACTCAAATTTGAAAGTCTTCGGATGCAAGGCATGTACTCTTATCCTTAATGATGAGAGAAACAAGCTACAATCAAATTCACTTGAATGTATATTTCTTGGATTTTAGAAAAGAGTAAAGGGATTTAAGCTTTATGATATGGCCAACAAGAAGAAAGTTCCAAGTAGAGATGTAGCCTCTAATAAAGCCTCTATGCTGATAGGAAAGTCAAGAAGAGTGATGGTGAAATGAGAGTTGT
Organism: Dimocarpus longan; assembly: GCA_022984855.1. NCBI lineage: Eukaryota > Viridiplantae > Streptophyta > Magnoliopsida > Sapindales > Sapindaceae > Dimocarpus > Dimocarpus longan. The sequence goes on from CM041026.1 coordinate 7,578,618, forward strand.
CACCAAAATTCCTATTGTTACAAAATTTAGTGACAGAGAAAGTGAAGAGGTGCAACTGGAAGGGATTTAATAAGAAGAGGTTCATGAAGAACTTAGATTCATAGCCCAAGGAAAGCCAAAGAGAACTATAAGGCTGCCACAATAGTATGGTTAGGATGATAAAAATGAGGAAGTGCATTTTGCACTTATGGCTAGTAAGGGAGATCCAATTTCATTTCATGAAGCCATTACTTGTCATGATGGAGAAAATTGGGTGAAAGCTATGGTGAAGGAGATAGAAGCTCTACAAAAGGACTCAATTTGGCAGTTGGTTCCTAGGCCTAAAACCCAAAAACCTGTTGGTCACAAATGAGTATTGAGGAAGAAAAAGGACATAGATGAGAATGAAGCACCAAAGTTCAAAACAAGGTTAGTTGCTAAAAACTACTACTCACAAAATGAAGGCATTAATTACAATGGGATTTTCTCACTAGTGCTGAAACATATATATATCCGGATATTGTTGGCCTTGGTAGGTTAATATGATATAGAGTTAGAGCAACCTGATATAAAAACAACGTTTCTTCATGGAGATTTGGAAGAAGTCATCTATATGGTTCAACTGGAAGGGTTGAAGGAAGTAGGAAAAAAGAATCTTGTTTGTAAGTTAAAAAAGTCATTTTATGGACTCAGGCAATCTCCAAGACAATAGTACAAACGTTTTAACTCTTACATGTTGAAGATTCGCTATAAGAGAAGTGAGTATGATTGTTGTGTTTATTTTCATGAGTTTGATGATGGTACAGTTATCTTGTTGATGTTGTATATGGATTATATACTTATAGCATGTTGGGATATGTCAAAAATTGATGAACTTAAAGAATCATTGGGTAAAGAATTTGACATGAAGGATCCTAGTGTTGCTAAAAAGATCCTTGCAATGGAGATTAGAAAAGATAGCAAAGCGGAAAAGTTATGGTTATATCAAGAGAGGTACATTCACATGGTGTTTGAGAAGTTAGCATGCTTGATGCTAAAACCATGTCTACTCCACTTGCTTTGCATTTTGCGTTGATTGCAAAACAATGTCCTTCTACCAATTCTGAGTTAGAAGAGATGATAACGATGTCATATGCAAATGCGTTTGTTTGTTTGATGTATGCCATGGTATGTACAGGACCCGATATCTCCTAAACCATTAGTATGTTTTCTATTTACATGGCGAATTTGAGTAAAGAACATTGGAATGCCATGGGTGTTGGGATACTTGAAGGACACTAAAGAGTTGGGAATCATGTTTCAAAGATAATGTGATGAAACTTATGTTGTTGGGTTTGTTGATTCCGATTATGCGGGTGACTTAGACAAAAGGAAGTCTACAACGGGGTATGTATTTATATGTGCAGGTGGATCAATTAGTTGGAGATCTATACTCCAACCTACTAGTGTTTTGTCTACTACCAAAGCAGAATACATGGCAATCACGGAAGCATCAAATAAAGCAATTTGGTTGTGGAGGTTGGTGAATGATATAAGAGGTAAGCAAAATATTGTGTTGCTTAAGTGTGATAGTCAAAGTGTCATTGTTTTAATAAGGAATCAAGTGTTTCATACAAGAATCAAGCACATTGACATCCGATTTTATAGAATAAGAGATTGGATTGCATCGAGTGAGTCTTTATTGGAAATGTTCACATAAATGAGAATGCACCCGATATGCTTACCAAACCGATTACAAGATACAAGTTTGAGTATTGCTTGAGCTTGTTAAACATTTACTCTTATTGATTCAAGTGGTCACCTTACCACTTGAGGTTGTTAAGAAGAGATATTTCTCATCAAGGTGGAAGTGTGTTGTCCAATAATTTCCAAGGGTTAAAGTTTCTTTTTAACAAGGTGGAGGTTGTTGATGGATGTCTCAAAGTAACTTCATGTGTGTTAGTTTTTGGGGCACTTTTGTAATTTCATGTTTGGGTGAGCTTTATTATAATTTTAGAAAATCTCTTAATATATATTGTTGTATTATTGAGAGAGTTATTAGTGTAGAGTGGAATTTGTGAGAGTGATGTGTCTCTACAAATTAAGAAAACAAAGAAATCCTAACATTGAAAGCTTATAAGGTTGAAGGATTGAGAGCTAGAGAGAGAAGAGAGCTTGGAAGTAAAGGTAATCTCTTGTAACCTTATTATTTTCGTACTAGTGAAATTGGTGACCTCTATAGATGTAGTTATATTAGTGAACATGCCAAGCCTTGAGCAAGTGCCAGAGGTGTGACCGCTTCAGCCCTTTGAATTTTGGGGCACTTTACAAATTTAAAATTTTTTTGCTTATAATTATTTTGTAAAATAAATAAATAATAAATGTTTCATCATGCATCAGCAATTGTACACTTGAAAGGTCCCGTTTCTGAACACCCTTTTTTTTATACAAATGGCAACCCACCGGCAACCCTACGGTGACCTTCCAGCCAATACTGGATCTGACTAAAAGGTTCCTATAAAGCTAAGTTGATTTTCTTTATTAAAAACTATTTTTAAAATTTCGTTTCTAAGAAAACGGGGTGGAAAATTTTTCTTTTTATCATAGGATTATAAAATAATTTTATAAAATTTTGAACAACATAATGACTATTTTATTGAAATTACTACCTTGTAACTTTTGTATAAAAGTTTTACACTTCTAGGATCAAATAATTTCCCTAAACTTCTGGGCCTCAAACCCTCATTTTCAATCCACTAGCAATCACAAACATATTATCAATTTCAAAGATAAATTAAAATATATTTACGTGTCATGCATATAATCATTATATATTTTTTGAAACCATAAGAAAGTTATACAATCATTTATAGACAATTTGTAAAATTGTCCAAAATACATTTATATAATCACAGTAGCACACAAAACTCGATTTGTCTAATCTTGGGCTGAAGTCCCTGCTACTAATATACCTGTCCCTGTATCTGCTCTTGGGGAAGTTTTATTTATAAAATATAAAATAATAGATGAGCTACACTAGTCTAGTGAGTGTCATAAGTTTTCATTTCAAGTTTAATTTTATAAAATAAATATCCTTTTAATTTTAAAACATTTTATAAACCTTTAATTACTATAACATCAAAAATCGATTTTTCTCTGAAAACCATATTTTAAATAAATGCATTGATAAAAAATTTTCATAGCATAATTCAATCTCATGGTAAAACTAAATAATAAAACAATATGCTAAATGCTTTCAGTTTTCTACTAAAAAATGTAAATAATGATGGTACCACTATTTTTGAAAAATCTTTAAATAAAGTAAGCTAACCACTAACGGTTCGTACCACATGGTATCTTAAGTATGGAGCGGAATTTTACCTCACTCTGGTCTTTCTAAATTTTCCCTCGTTCAGGTCATCTATCCGGTTTTACGTAGCGAAATTTTTTCCTCGCTATGGAGCGGTATTTTTTCTTACTCAAGTGGAAGCTAGCTAATTATATACCTTGTACGTGCATTGAGCAACACACAAAACTGAACTGACACAATATAGTCTCACCCAGCAGGTTTCCTCCCGCTGTTAGTGACAGACACTGCCGACACTACCAATACATACTTAGGGTACTTAATCTCAACTAGCGATATCTTTGTAATACTTTTTAGGCATACCATAGGTTCACAAATATTTATCTAACAACTGTTTTCATCATGAAATACATATTTCATATAAATTTTTTAATTTCATGAAATCCATGCAAAATATTTTAGTATAAGATTCATTTATTTTAAAATCAATTTTTCTCACATGTCATGGCATCAATTGTACTCATATCATATAAAAATATTTCCAAAGACACTCACCGATTATTGACTCATAATAACACACGTTTTAGGGTTACCTCGATTTCCGCTTCACCTACACACAATCACATTCTACATTTAGGTAACGTCACAACCAAATTTATTCGAATGTGCTCCCTATTTGAAATTCATAATATCTAAGCATATAAAACCATTGAAACGACTTTTAAATTCACTTTAACACATTTAACGACTAGGCGACATTACGACCGGATTCAATCGTACATCTATATTTCCATTGAGGTATTAGTATACAAGTAAACATTTAGCCATACAAGGATTTCGAACACCCTTAATTCAAGTCGTAATAACTTCTTTTATTCATATATGCTTTCTTTTTAAATTTCTAAACATTCATGCATGTTAAACATCACAATTGGAGTTTAATTTCCACATCAATGCATAAAACAACTTTTTGCACCATTGTTGGCCCATCTTGGCCGAATACAAATCACCTTCCAAACCATCAATCCAATTATCAAAACCACATTCTAATACATGCAATATGGTGGAGAATTAATTCAAACTCATAAAATATCACACTTAACCAAATTTCTAGTTTTAGCCGTGACATATTCCCTTTAATATCCAATTGAATTCTTTTCAATTCCATGCTAATTTCATCACTAAAACAGCCCATAAATCTATTCAAAGCAATCAAAACAACCATCCATCACACAAGTCCCTTTATGGCCAAAAATATAGTACACTAACCTACCATATTTTTTATTTTTATTTTCACAATCTAACTTGATATTTTAGCATAGTTTCATGTACAAAATCACTTCAATTAAATCAAACACAACAAGAACCACATCACTCCTTCTTGGCCGTGTATAACACCCATATGTACACCAACACTTGATCAAGTTTTTCACTAAAAATCTATGGTAAATCACATCAAATTCAATGGAAAAACAAGTAATCCACGAATTAATATCAACTTAAGTTTTAATAAAGATTTCATTCACACTAGTAAACTTACCAAAGTTGTCCTTGATCACTTGCTTTGCTTTCTCTCAAGTTTAAGGATTCAAAACTCTAAATCAATACATAAAAATTTTATTAATAACATACGCAGTCCATTGACAACTTTTGAATAAATTTTTCACATAATAACTTCATGGAAACTCAACTATTTTCACTTGAAATTCACTTACCCTTATTAGATAACCTTCCTAGACTTGTTATTCACCTTCTAATGGCTTGAAAACCACTTAAAATGTCTTGGTATGGTTGAAGAATAGTTGTTGTCCCTGGTGTTTTCTGCTTCTGTCGAAATCCACTTCTCTTCCTCTCTCAAGTTTTCTTCTATCTTCTAGTCACTTCTCCCCTGATATATATATATATATATATATATATGACCTTAATAAATTTCCCTTCAAGTTTATTATGTAATTACAATCAATGCCATTTATTTAAATTTACAAAATTGCTATCCTTTTCTCTACACTTTTCCACCCTTAAAATTCCAAAAATGTCCATATATATATATATATATATATATATCTAATCAATTTTAGTTAATTGTACCTTTTCTTCAAAATTTCTTTTTAATATCAATTTCATGCTAAACCCTAATCGATTATCATACCACTTCGCATATTCAAAACCGTTTCTGGTTTACTTTGAAAATTTTATCGTGATTCAATTTCACATCCAAAAATTCTCTTGGAATTCAATTACAATTTAAGGTATTTTAAATCCTTTTTTTATTTCATAAATGAGAGCTTACTTGCACAGTACATTTACAATACTAAATTGGAAGGGTGTATTACAACACCAGCCCTTATGGTTGAGGCCACATTAAGCATGCCTTTAGGGGTCTTGAGGACTCAAGTTCAAACCCCACTGCCTATGTTCTTTATATTGTTTTTCTCACTCTATGTTCTTTATATTGTTTTTGTTGTATTTTTTTACCAAAAAAAAAGACAAAAGGTGGCATGTGTCCACCAAGTTTCGAACTATGGACAACAAATCACAATTAAGGGCTTGCTGCTATCAACACTAGTGGCTTTAATTAGTATAATGTGATTTGAAAAATATTTCTAATATACAAATGGCCCTAAAGTTGATATATTTCACCTATATATAAACTCACTCTATCATTTCAACTCTAACTTACTTTTCTTATTGACATTATCGACAGCCACCAAAAAGAAACTCTAAATTATTGGTCTTTTTTATTGGTTAAAAGCTTCAAATTTCATCAATAATTATAAGTGAAAAAAGTGGAATTCCAAATATTTTTTTATTTTTGAAGTAAAAGTTATATTCTTATATTGACAATTATTTAGTTATGTCTTTTCATGATTATTTATTTTTTTATGGTTCTTCTTTTATCTTTTTTTTTTTTTATATATTATTATTTTATAATGTGTTGTTGGATCTTCTATTGAAAAAAAAAAATTGAAAAATAGGGTAATATTGTGCTATTGTATCAGTGTTACCATATACCGTGTGGACCACATTTCTTGTCAAGTTTTATTGTTCCTTAATATTTTGCTAGTTTGATTGTTAGTTTATTACTTTAGTTATTACTATAATTGTTCACAATGTTTTCTGAGAAAGCATGAATTTGGAAATGAGAAAAGGAAAAAAAAGAAAAAGATTAGAGTAGTTAAATCAATCTAAAAAAAAAATTCATTGTCAAAAAATTAGATTCCAATTGTTCACTTGAAAATGAATCACCACCACCAACTGAAACAAATCATTTAGAAGAATTACATGGAACTAAAAATAAAATCAATGTTATCAATGTGAGTAACATGAATGAAGGACAACTAACTTCTCATTTAGATATTTATGATCCTAGAAATTGGGATAACCTTAATAAAAAAAAAAAAAGAGATATATTAGTAGAAAAAGGTCCCATAAGAGAAACTGATTTTAACTTTCCTTTGGATGATAACTGTAGACATTTTTCATATGCACATTACACTTAAAAATTACCAAATGGAGAGAATCAAGATAGGAAATAGCTAATATAGTAAAAAAAAAAGTGGACAAAGGATATTGTTTTTGTTGTAAATTATTTAAATCAGTGCATGTGAATAGTTTTTTAGCGGATGAAGGATTTAATGATTGGAGACATCTTAGTGAGAGGTTTAAACAATATGAGAATAGTATTGAGCATATAACTAGTATGAACAATTAGAGTGATTTACAAATCAGATTGGAAAGGAATGAAACAATTAATAAACGTACACAAGAGCAAATTACAAGAGAGAAAAATCATTGGAAACGAATTCTTGTGAGAATTATTGCTATACTAAAATGTCTTGCTAAGCATAATTTGGCTTTTGATGGGACTCATGAGAAAATTTATGAAGACAATAATAGTAAACTTTTAGGCTTAATTGAAATGATTGTGAAGTTTGATGTGGTAATGTAAGAGTACAGTCGACACATTCAAGATAATGAGATTCATTATCACTATCTTGGTCATAAAATTCAAAATAGGTTGATTTCTAGTTTAGCCTCTAATAGTAAAAATGCAATCATTAAAAAATTGAAGAGGCAAAATATTTTTCTATGATACTTGATTGTACTCCAAATGTAAGCCCTTATTCTTATTCTTTGAACTCCCTAGTAATAGAAGATAGATTATACAATGAAACTACTAAAGTTTGTAAATAGTCAAAGTAAAGATTGTTAAAGTTATTCGATACATTATATAACACAAAAGTAAAAAGGGGCAAAAACATCATTTTGCCAAATTAAAATCTCTAGATACATATAATTATAAAGATGATTAGAACAAGTTAGTTGGAGAGAGTTATGAAGATATATAAAAATTAATAGGAAGCTATGGAAATTAGGTAAAGTTGGTGGACATGTAGTTAAAATTTCAAGTAATGGCATGAATGTAATTAAATATCAAACTTTAAGAGCAATTTTATAAATCATGCCTATATATATAAGAGTGTTAGTTACTAACACTTAGAAAATTTTTTAGGGAAATTGAGAGATAGAGAGAGTGAGGGACGGCCAAGGTGAAGGAAGAAGGAGAAAGTCATTTCCAAGCCAAATTCAAGCCCCCAAACAAGAAATTAAGTAGATTCAAGCAAGAGGAACAAAACCTAAGCAAAAATTTGGCAAGTTATCATCATTTCTCTCAAGTTTGAAGCTAGTTGAATTGTATGTGAAGTTGATATTTGAGTTGGTTTTGAGATGAAATTGATGTGGGTTTTAATCCTAATCAAGTTTAGAATCTAAACCAAATAGAAATGAAGCTTGATTTGAAAGGAATTATGCTAGAAGTGAAAGTTAAGGTTTATGAGAATGAAACCCTAGAGTTTGATTTAGGCATGTCTAAAGTACATTGAGTTGTAGGTTACATGTTTGATGAATTGCTTAAGTGAAGTTTTAAATGAAAATCTTGAAAAATGGAAAGAAATAATGGTTGTGTTTACATGTATGACTCACGGCCAAAGGGAGACTTGTGTGACACCTTTATGCTTTGATGCATTTGAGCTTTAATTCATGCATAATTGATGTTATAAAAACTATTAAAAATGTTAGAATTGAAAAAGAAAAAGTGTAGAAATAGGTTGAGAATTTAAGGTCTAGTTGAAGGGCATTTCGGAATGTCATGCTAAATGCATTCATTGATGCATGAATTGAGTACGTTTGATCATAATTGAGTAAAAGAACACTAAATATAAAAAAATTGAGTTCATTTCATGTTAAGGGTAAAATGGTGCGTCAAAAAGTGTCAAAAATAGACATTTTTTTTTTTTTTATAGGTTTCACCTCCCAATACTTAGAGTTTTTTGAAACCGTTTTATGGGCGACCTAAATGGGAGATAGGGAGATGAATGGAGTGAAAATGAAAATGAAAAAGCCCATGGATTGGGCTGTGTGATGCATTGGGGTTTGGGGGGTCTAAAACGAGGAATTTTGTTTCGAGATTCAGAAAATTATACCGAGTGTACCGGGGTGTCCCTAGGTGATAATAACTAAGGTTCGTGTAAAGAAATCAGAATTTGAAAGCCTCGATTAAGTTAGAAACTAGATGAGAAGGTTATAGTTCAAAGAGGTTTTAAATAGAGTTTATTGCATTGCAAGTTTCAATTGTAGTTTAATGAAATTCATTCTAGCAAAGTTTGAATGAGAATGTGATATGTATGTTTAGAGCAAGCTAGTGGAGCGAGGGAGACCCATTAGAGCTTGTTGGCGAGCGTGAATTTGAGGTGAGTATACTAACTCACATTATGTTCATTTGTGTTGTCTATTGTAATTTTATTTATTATCAAAAAGATTTATGAAAAATGTTAACATGTGTTCAAAATGAATTTGAAGGTAAAATATCTTTGAAAAAGTTGAGCTTAAAAGCTCTAAGTTTAAAGGTTTCGAAATAAAGTAGTATTTAACAAACTAAGCTTACGAGTTTCAGTTCAAAGTTTTAAAAGAAAAAGTTGTTTAGTGCTTATTGCACTTAGCAAAGAAAAAAAGTTTTCAAAAGCCTTTCATTTACTCCCTTAAAGTTAAGTATGGGTTAGCGCTACGGTAAGCGATGCAGAAAATTCCGTCCGTAATCGCTCAGAGATTACAGTTTAGGCACTACATATGTGATGTAGAAAATTTCGTAATTTAGATGCTCAGATTCAATATAGTGTCTTGCATTATGATTGCGATGTAGTAAATTATGCACGTAGTTGTCAAGCCTATATAATATAGCTCGCACCACGATTTGCGACACAGAAAATTCCGCACGTGGTTGTCGAAGAGTATTAGTAAAGTCATAGTTGGCGTAAATAAAAAAATCACCACATGACAGAAAAGTGAGGGGGTACGAATGGTCCTTTTAGAATGAACAGAATTTTATGAAAGTCTCCACAAATTTTTTTTAAGTTTATAATTGTTTAGTTACGAATTATTTAATTGTTGAAATCGTTTTAAATTTACATTGTCATGGTTGTTATATTATATAGAACTTCCACATGTACCAACGCCGAAAATCGAAAACAAAAAGGAATCTCTTCATTGACACAGGTGGACATTCTTGATGTGCATATGATGTAAACCATATTTTGTGTTTTGTTAAACTCAAAAACTAAGTACATGCATGAAATTGTAAAGTATTTTGGGATGTAAATTGGTTTGCAAATATTTTGTATAACCTCTTTTATTTATAGTATGAAATACTTTGATCTTAAATTGTGAATGTGATAAAAGTGGATGAACAATTGAGTATTGAGACGCATGATTGTGGAATAAATGAAGTTGGGTTGTGATACATTTTGGGAGTGTATATTTCACCTTGTAAACGCAGCTGTTATGCTGCCGAATTTTCATTAGAAAGACTTTTGATTTTGAAAATGAAATGGTTAATTTCATTATTTCAATCCAAATGAAAACCTGATTTTTAAATGAATCAACCCAACTATTTTCAAATAAATAATATCAAATTAGTTTCAAAACAAAAGTAATCGGGCAAGATTTTCAGGGTTCGCTCCATGAATTCCAAATAGCCGACCAATTAGGCTTAAGAGAGGTTCGTTGGAGTGCTAGACGAGGCCTACCAAGTACTAGCCTAGAGGGAATCTGGTTGGGTCTTGTCGCCAAATGCAAGTCACCAAGAACAAATGACTTTGATAATACGATGTGTGCACATGTCAACTTTTCCAATAAAAATAAAAGAATACTTTGTAGAGTTTTTAAAAGTGCTTGATACATCTGGATTTGGACTTTTTGACGAATTTCAATTTGTATTAATATCTCTTGATCTTAATATTGATGATTTGAGGGGATAAGGTTATGATAATGGAGCTAATATGAAAGGTAAATATCAAGGTGTTCAAAAAAGATTACTTGAAATAAATCCTAGAGCATAGTACATGCCATGTGTTTGACATAGTCTTGATCTAACTGTTTGTGATATGGCACAATCTTGTGTTAAAGCAATATCTCTTTTTGGTGTTGTTCAACGCATATATTCATTGTTTTCTAATTCTACAAAAAGATGGAAAATTTTGCAAGATTATGTACACGGCTTAACTGTCTAAACATTGTCTAATATACGTTGGGAGAGTCGTATTGATGGTGTGAAAGCCATAAGATATCAAGCTCCCTAAATAAAAGAAGCTTTGTTAGAATTACAAGAAAGTAGTGATGATGCCAAAACAAAGAGTGAAGCTGTGAAAGTTAGCAAATGAACTTGAAAATTTTGAGTTTTTATGAGGCATGACTATTTGGCATGATATTTTGTTTAATATTAACATGGTTAGGAAAATATTACAATCTAAAGATATATGTATTGATTCTACCATAGAACAATTGAAGGGCTTTTTTTATTTTTTTGAAAATTATAGAGAAAATGGGTTTACATTTGCCATGATTACTACCAAAAGTATTGCATTTGACATGGAAATTGAACCTATATTTTCTAAAGAAAGGTCTATTTCATCGAAAAAAATAATTTGATGAGAATGCCCATTAGGATAAGATACAATCAACTGAAGAATCCTTTATAGTTAATTATTTTATTATTGTAGTGGATGTTGCTATTGCTTTTAAGAAGAGTAGATCTGAACAACTGCAAACATATGAAAATATTTTTGGGTTCTTATATGATTCGAAGAAGTTAAATTCTTTAGATGACAATAAATTGAAAGAAAACGGTGTCAATCTTGAAACATGGCACCTCTTTAGATGTTAATTCCAATGATTTATTTCTGGATTGAAAGTATTACAAGTGACTTTACCATCATAAACAAACTCAGCCATTGAAATACTTGAATTTATAAAAGTTTTGGATTGTTATCCAAATAGGATACTATTGACAAAGCCTGTGTCTGCAGCATTTGCAGAACAAAGTTTTTCTAGATTAAAATTGTTAAAATCCCATTTGTGGTCAACTATGTCACAAGAACGGTTAAATAGATTGACAACTTTATGTATTCAAAAAGATTTATTGGAAAATATTGAATTTGAAAATATTATTGATGAATTTGCTTCTCAAAATGCTAGTAAAAAACATTTTAAACAATGTTTAATGAGTACTTCGACATGTATAGATAAATTTTATTTATGAGTTGTACGTGATGAATTTTTTTATCATTATATGGATGTATTTGTCTTATATATGGAATATATTTGTCCTATGATATAATTTTTTAATTTTTTTTTCTTTATGGAATTATTATGTGCAAATAAAAAATATAATAAAATAAGTTATATATACATACATACATACACATATATATATATATATATCTATATATAAAATGACCTATTTTAATTTTTCGCACCAGGCCTCTAAAATATCAAGATCGGTACGGGATGAACCACGTAAAAATCTCTTTTGTTGTGTTGTGATTTGATTTGTTATTTAGTGCTATTGTGTTATTGCTATTATATTGTGTTACTTATTGTATTTGTGTGGTCATTCAAACAAAAACGTAGGTGTTACTAATGTTGTTAGGGGTTGTCTACCAAATGTCAAAAATCCTAAGAGAGCACTAGTGTATTTGTTGTGTGTCGTGTCTTCCTTCTACATGTCACTGAATATATTGAAGTAAAATAGATGCAATGTTCTATTACTTATAATACTAATTTATTTTCTGCTTTCTTTATTAACAATTGTTGTTGATTTTGAGTTTAGATTGTATGTAAGGTCATGGTGGGGAGATGTAATCTCACGATGTTATAAAATAGATAGTGGAATTGTTGTTTCTTATCATTTTGATCCTTAAATTACGATGATGGGCAACTGTGGTTCAAGGCAACCAATATAACCATTACTGATGTTATGTCTTCTCTTATCATCCTAGTTTAAATGTTGAAACCGGAAAGAATTGGTTTTTAACATTTAAAACCTTCCTGAACCGAAGTTAAATTGGAAACCGATATTTTCAAGTTCATTCGATCCTAAGTTTTTTTGCCCACCCTTGTTTGTGAAGTTAAGATAGAAAATGGAAACCAAAAGAAGTATATGATGATGAAACTCAAGACCTCACAAGATATGCAAATTATACAATACAGAGGGTGGAACAATTAGGAAATAAGCCATTGAACAAAATTCTCGCAATTAGTATAGGATCCTCCACCCTGTTGGATGCTTTCGTCAGCCTTTCCTTGAGATTCAAAACATTGGTTTTGTAGTTTTTATTTTCCAGTAGTCGTGCCAATTTAGTGTTAATTTATTCTCCAGTAATTATCCCTCTTTTATCTGGGTTGAATCCCACTCCAACCGTCCAAACATCACAAATGTAGCTCTTATTGTGGAATTGATTGGCAAAATAAGGCCAGAACAAGAAAGGGATTCCATTGCTCACACCTTCCATGGTGGAGTTCCAACCACGGTGACTTACAAAGCAAGCAACCGAAGGATGTCCCAAAACCTTTTGTTGTGGTACCCAACTGACAGTAAGACCACGAGCAACTTGAAATCTTACTAGGTAGGCATTGGAGTACCAGGGTGCACTACCCAGAGGAATGGTCTATTGCAGAGTTCAAGCCCCATGACCATTTCTTGGAATTGAAGTTGGTCAAAAATAGTTATACTACCAAATGCAACATAGATGACTGATTGTGGTTGCCGTTGATCAAGCCATTTGAAGCAGCTTGAATCTTCTGGCTAGAAGTTTCCAAACCGGTTGCTTGCCAAAAGTGGGCCTATTAGTAGGATCTTTTAGTCCATGTTAAATGCTGCAGGTTCCAGACTATAAGATGAATTGCAAGTCAACCAATTTGTCAGTTTCTCTTATACGTTGTTTCTTACTATCAATGACATAGCCAGGATTTGGTATTAGGGTGGATTAGAATAAATTTTTAAAATAAACTCTGATGATATGAAAATATTTTATAAATTAAAAAGTGGAGATATAATAAGCTTTACCACTTAAAATTTATATTCTAAATAAATATATTAACAAAAATAAAAGTAAAAAGATTGAATAAAATATTCAAATAATCAAATTTATCAAATATAAATTATAACTAATGTTATGACATTAACAATATTTCTTTGAACATAAACAATTTAGACTTCGAAAATCATAATTCATAATTACTACCACACATTAAATTAAAGAGTATAATAGGAGAAACATTAAAGTATTAAATTTAAATAATATTTTATACAACTTATGATAAAAAAAAGGTAAAATATAGAAAATTTAAGTAAAATATCGTATTTAGTATATGAAATAAAGTTATTATATATCTAATATTTGAATAGAAATATAAATAAAAAAATAGAAGCAATAAATTTGAAATAAATGTGCATTTTTTATATAACAAAAATTAATAAATGAAATATGCATAATTTAAAATTGACGAAGCTGTTGCACATTTCTGGAGAGTCCAGATGAGCTTAAGAAACAAGAAAAAACTAGTGGTATAAAATTCAATAGAAGAATCAGGAAAGTACAAGTTATAAAAGAAATATATAAAAAACTTAAACTAATAGAAGTTTCATTAACCATGAAGTCGGTTCAAAGTGACTCACCTCACAGGATACAAATAGGGGTTGTGATTGTAAAATGCCAAGCCTAAAAAAAAAGTAGCAATAAAAGAAAAAAAAATAGCAATAAACGTGTCTCCGGCATTCTTTTATAACTATAAACGCGTCTCCCGCGTTCTTTTATAACAATAATTTATTTCTACCATTCTATCAAATAATCATCTTTTGTCCACCTATTACTCATCAACAAACTCTATTAACCATTATTTTAATCAGCACACTGCACGCCACACACGCGAACACTTACGTATATTTACATATATTTTAATCATTACCCAACAAAAACATGTATAATATAATTTTTTTTTAGGGAGCTAGGGTAGGCTCCCCCCACTATGCTGCGTCCCTACCGACCATATTTCCGAATGGCATTTTCTCAACTATCTTGCCACCAACGCGAGTCCAACCCAAGTGTGAAATGTTCACGTACGGCTAGAACGGTTGGTGCCAACTGAAACATCTAATTCTTTGTTGGACTTCCTGCAAAGCATGGCAAAAGAGCTTTATCAATGAATATAAATTTAACGTTTAGTTGTAGATCATGACCTTTGTAGTGACTGAGTCACAACGGTGGCCGCAAAGGGTTTTGGCCTTGTCCGCGAAGGAGTGTGGCCGATGCTAGACATGGTCGGAACTTTCCTTGAACCACAAGTGAGTAAGGTAACATTTACAGAATTTGAACCAAAGATCTATAGATATTTTGATTGCAAATATGATACTGTTAAGGCAACTTGAGAATACTTGATCTTATCATCATTGCCAATAATCCTTTAATCAATCAAATTGGGGATAATTGATCCTAAGACAAACAGTGTGGCGGCAGTAGAGAAAGCAGCTCGCTTGATTCCCATCTCAGCTGCAATTTCCATGGCCCATCCCAGAAGGTGATCCGCTAGAACACAAGTTACCTTATGCCTGCAGTTTATGGTGTTTCTACCTCACTGGACTTATTTGGGATACTGCTGCCCCAAGTT
Organism: Dimocarpus longan; assembly: GCA_022984855.1. Taxonomy (NCBI): domain Eukaryota; kingdom Viridiplantae; phylum Streptophyta; class Magnoliopsida; order Sapindales; family Sapindaceae; genus Dimocarpus; species Dimocarpus longan. Next base: position 7,593,883 of record CM041026.1, read on the forward strand.
CTCTAAAATACCTTGAGAAGATCTTGATAAATAACACTAAAATAACTTACTTGTTTTCTATACCATGATCATCTAGATGGTCGACTTGGGTTGTCCCCTCCACATATTTACGTCAATTTTCATTGTTATCTCGAGATCTAGAAGAGTGAACAACTTCTTGTTGTGCCTACTAATAATTCAATGAAATTGTTGACGTCTTCCCAACAGCCACCTAGCTTCTTGTTTTAATTGGAATTTTATTTTTATAAATGTTATAAAATTAATGCAGATTTCTTGAAATTAATATTGAACTATATATACTGCAAATTACTTTATATTTAATTCAGATATTACTCGTACAATTATATTATAATTACACATTATATATGTGAATTATGTGTAATGGATGTATAATTTTAATATGATTCTTATGTGGTAATAAATTACAATTATTGATTTCATAATGCAACTGCTTATTATTATTATTATTTTTTAATGAAATGTATCGATATCCGTGATATATGCAAGGGGATGCCCATACATAGAGAGAGCGAGAAACACATGCTGAAGGCAACAAATAAAGCATTGGCTTCTCAGTCACTCCTCCCATGGTATACCCCTATAAAAGTAACAACATGAATCTCAATTTAGACACTAGAAAAATTAGTTTAACAGCTGAATCTGTGAGAAATATTAAAGCATATAAGCAGACATGTGCAGTCCACATATTCTAGCCATCCCATATCCCGCTCAAGGCCATGTAATACCATTATTGGAGTTGTCACAATGCTTGGTTAAGCATGGCTGCAGAGTCACATTTGTGAACACTGACTATAATCACGAGAGGGTTGTGAGTGCATTAAACGAAAATAATTGTATTGGGGATCGAATCCATTTGGTATCGATACCTGATGGAATAGAACCATGGGAAGATAGAAATCAGATAACGAAGTTAATCAAATCTACGCTCAGGATCATGCCAGGGAAGCTGCAGGAACTTATAGAAAAGATCAACAGTGAAGGCGATAAGATTGCTTGTATAATTGGTGATGGAACTCTTGGGTGGGTTATGGAACTAGCAAAGAAGATGAACATTCGGAGGGCTGCCTTTTGGCCCGCTTCCACAGCATTACTGGCCTTGTTGTTTAGTATTCCAAAGCTGATTGGTGATGGAATCATCGACAATGATGGTAATTTCTTCTCTTTCTTGGAATCTGATTATTACTAAATGATGGTTGTGATGTAGGAGCTCACATAATCTTTATAACCTGAAGAATTGCACAACCTTCTTTGTTTTGTATTCATCTCAGGAACTCCAATAAAAAAGGAGGCGATTCAGTTGGCACCAAACATGCCTGCAACCAACAGTGTACACTTCTTCTGGGCCTGCATGGGAGACGCATCCGAACAGAAAGACATATTTGATCACACGCTTAAATACAGAGAAGATGTAAAGATGGCAGAAATGATGGTTTGTAATTCAACATATGACCTTGAGCCTGCAGCATTCAGCTTGGTTCCAGAAATTCTTCCTGTAGGACCACTTTTGGCGAGCAACCGGCTTGGAAATTCAGCAGGATACTTCTGGCCAGAGGATCAAACATGTTTGAATTGGCTTGACCAACAGCCACTCAACTCTGTCGTATATGTTGCATTTGGGAGCTTCACAGTTTTTGACCCGGTCCAATTCCAAGAACTAGCTCTAGGACTTGAACTTTCCAACAGGCCATTCCTGTGGGTTGTGAGGCCAGATATCAGAAATGACACAACAAATGATGCCTACCCAGAAGGATTTCAGGAGAGAGTAGCCACTCGTGGACGGATGGTGGGTTGGGCACCTCAACAGAAGGTTCTTAGTCACCCTTCCACTGCCTGCTTTTTAAGCCATTGTGGGTGGAATTCGACCATGGAAGGTGTTAGCAATGGACTCCCTTTCTTGTGCTGGCCTTATTTTGCTGACCAGTTCCTCAATGAGAGCTACATTTGTGATAATTGGAAGGTGGGATTGAAGTTGAACAGAAACAAAAGTGGGATCATTACCCAGCAAGAAATCAAGACTAAGTTGGATACACTTGTAGGTGATGAAAATTTTAAAGCAAGGTCTTTGGCACTCAAGGAAATGACCATGAATAGCCTCATAGAAGGTGGTCACTCTAACAAAACTTTTAAGAATTTCCTTCAATGGATCAAAGTGTAGTATCTATGTGTGGAAGTGGAAAAGTTGAAATCTTAGTTTGATCTTTAAACTATGATCACACGGAGTGCTTTATAAAAATTTCTTTCTTCTGTAACTTCATAGAATTTATGAAGGGATGACAAGCTCTACAATTTGGAAGGCAATCTTCTCCTTTTTTTTTTTTTTGTTGTTGTTGTTGTTGTTGTTTTGTTTAATTATAAGTTAATTTGGAGTTATGCTCTCATAATCTGCAGAAAAATTGATGAAGTGGCAATTCATATTTGGTGTAAAATTGTTTTAATTATTTTATTTGACACGTGTTGGATTCCGATTGGTAGATAAATTAGGACAGAATGATTAGGGACATTTTATTTTTAATACAATTTTTATCACGTTTGAGTCGATTTAACCATTAGTTAAACGGGATCAAAAGAACTAATTTAATTAATTTATTAAATAGTTAAGACGACGAGAAATAAAAATGTATTCGTGAGTTAAAAAGGTTATAATTTGTCAAAGTTTATAGACTAAAGTGAAATTTTTTCAATAAAAACTTGTTTTGAAGTTGAAATATCCATCTACTAGAAAATGATAGGTATTTTCTTGATCTTGTATATACTTGTCTTGTATACTTTGTTTACTCTTCCTTTGAATATCCCATGTTAAAAAGAGGGAGTTACTTAGGTTTTAATTATGTACTATATTGTTTGTATCTATTCATATTTGAAACCGATATTTTCGGATCAGTTAGTTCTTAATTTTATATTTATTTATTTTTTTAAAGAAAGATACTTTGTAATAATAAGAAAGAATATAAATAAGGCTAGTATTATGCCAGACGTTCTCCACATTAAAGGTTACAGCTTTGTTGGCTAAGATACGAGCAACCTCTTTCCCTTATCCAGGGATGTAGCTACACATATAATTACCAAGTTCACTACAAAGCGTTTTGATATCTAATAAAATACAACTAGCATTATCATTTCTAATTTCATCAGAACTAGGATGCCACACTGTATGCATCTATGTACTTATGCTGTCCAAATTTTCAGATTTAATGATTTGGCAAGTAGAAGGCCCTCACGCAAAACAGAAATTGGCAACCAAAAGATACTTGATTGTATATTGTGTTTTTTTTTTTTCCAAAATAGTAGTAGCTGAGTTTAAAAATTCAGGAAGATACATAAAATACTGACTGCATCGTTACTATATCGTATACAAATTCAATTCTCAGCAAACAAACCTGGTATGTAGATATTGTTTATGGTTGTTGTAGAAGCATATAGAAACCTTAGATATAATTGTTTCGTGTGTTTGTATGTATATTGTATCATTACCTAAATCCATATTGATGCTTCATTGGTTTCAAGTGCTCTTTGTTGATAAACCATTTACATGCAATTTGTATTGCAATATTTCAGCTGTGTTAGAGTATGATCTGCATTAGCTTTGCAGATTAAAATGACATTCAAGAGGATGGTAGATAGTAGATGTGGAGTATATTTCATGATTTTCTTCGATCTCTGAATATGTGGCAAGGACCATAAATGGATATCAACAGCTTAATGCTAGAGACTTGTGCATTAATGTTTACAAGTAAAACATACAGTTTAGGCTGTTATAGGTAATTAATGCGTACAGTTTCTGAACTTTCTGTGTTGGTTTATAGGCCTATTACAAGGACTAGGGAAGAGACTTATGTCATTGAATATAAGGAAGTAAAATAGATACAATATTCTATTAATTATTTATGATACTAATTCATTTACTGTTTTCTTTATTAACCATTGTTGTTGATTTTGAGTTTAGATTGTATGGAAGGGATCATGGTGGGAAAAATTTATCAGGATGTTATATAATAGACAGTGGAATTGTTGTTTCATATCATTTAGATCCTTAAATCGCTATGATGAGCAACTATGATTCAAGGCAACCATTGCAACCATTACTGATATTATGTCTTCTTTTATCATCCTTGTTTAACTATTAGTCGAAACTGAAAATAATAAGTTTTTAACATTTAAAACCAACCCAAACAAAAGTTAAATTAAAAACCAACATTTTCGAATCAGTTCCATCCCAAGTTATTTTGCCCACCTTTATTTGTGAAGTTAAAACATAAAATGGAAACCAAAAGAAGTGTATGATGATAAAACTCAAGACCTCACAAGATACGCATAACATAGAGGTTGGAACAATTAGGAGATTGCCTATTGAACAAAGTTCTTGAAATTAATTAGTATAAGATCCGCCAGCTGGTTGGATGCTATTCATCAGATTTTCCTTGAGATTCAAAACATTGGTTTTGAAATTTTTATTTTGTAGTAGCCGTTCTAGTTTAGTATTAATTTCGTCTTGAGTAATTATTCCTCTTTCATCTGGGTTGAATCCCAATCCAACTTTCCAAACATCACAAATGTAGCTCTTGTTGTGGAACTGATCCGCGAAATACAGCGAGGACAAGAAAGGGATTCCATTGCTCACACCTTCCATGGTGGAGTTCCAACCATAGTGACTAACAAAGCAAGCAACCGAAGAATGTCCCAAAACCTTTTGTTATGGTACCCAATTGACTATAAGACCACAAGCAGCTTGAAATCCTACTGGGTAGGCATTGGTAATATTGGGACGCACCATCCAAAGGAATGGTCTATTGCAGAGTTCAAGCCCCACTGCCACTTCCTGGAATTAAAGTTGGTCAATAGTAGTTGTACTGCCAAATGCAACATATATGACTGATTGTGGTTGCTGTTGATCAAGCCATTTCAAGTAGCTTGAACCTTCTGGCCAGAAGTTTCTAAACTAGTTGCTTGCCAAAAGTGGGCCTATTGGTAGGATCCTTGGGCCCATGTCAAATGCTGCAGGTTCCAAACTATAAGATGAATTGCAAATCACCTCGTTTATAAGTTTCTCTGATATGTTGTTTTTGATCATATGCGACGTAGTCAGGATTTTGTATTAAGATAAACTCCAAAGCTACAAAAATATTTTATAAAATCGAAATTATAAAATATAATCTAAATATATTGAGACAGAGTAAATTTTTTTGTTTTATTATAAATAATCTATATTCCTTAAAATTAAGGATGAACGGTATAATTTCAATTAAAAGACTAAAATACCCTTATTTTATCCAGTTGACTATTTTGACCAAATAAAAAACTTAGGAAAAAGGCTACAATATTTGAATTAAAATAAAGTTAAAAAAATAAATTTAACCTAAAAAAATTAAAAAAACAAAAAAGATTAATTCAATCAATTTAAAGAATTGACCAATTTCTATCACGATCCAGTTCAAACATAATATCTTTTTGTAGTTTCTGGGTAACAACAAACAAGAATTGTCATGCAGATCGAAAGAACAAAAAACAAAAACAAGAACAATCTTCATCATGGACACAAACCAGAATCAAACACAAATCATCGCCGTCCCAGAGCCACCAAAGTCACCCCGGCCATCGTCGACATCTTCATCGTCCCACCGCTACCAAGGTCGCCCCGGCCACATCATCAATGTCAACCTCCGAACCATCTCCCTATACACTTCTAAATCCAACAAGGGTTCCCCAAGTTGAGCATACCCAGCCAAAATAGCAGTTCAGAAAACAATATTTTTGCTAGGCATTTCATCAAACAACACTTGTGCATAAAAAATTCTGCAAAAACCAACATAAAAAGACACCAAAGCAGAGGCCACAAACAAACTCATCTTTAAACTCAAATGCACAAAACCAATGTAGCAAAACACCCTGTTCTAGTTTCACTTAGTCGATTGGGTCGAATGGTCTCATTGCTCTCCATCCCCATGGAAACCAGAGTATAGTGTCCATACCATGGAGACCCTTCATCGTCTCCATCATCGTCAGCAGCAGAGGCGGAAGCAGCGGTGGACTGGATGAAGAAGTAGGCACAAACAACACTTGGGGTGTTGATTTTATGTATTTAATTATTTTTTATTTTTTATCTCAAAGATCCGACTAAAAAGTTTTTATTTAACCTTTTAATTTTTTAAATTTTTTCTCATATTAATCTGATTAATTTTTAAACTCATTTTAAAGTTTTCAAAATTTATTTAAAAATAATAATTAAATTAAAAGGTAATTTTGCCCCTTAATATCTAACGAAGATGGGTTAACGGTAGGAGATTTGATTGTAATAAAATCAAAAAGTTTGTTTCACCTGAACATAATATCGAATTAAGTAACTAAATTATAATTAATTTACCTTTTTATAAATTAAAAGGTCAAGATATAATAAGTTTTAGTCCTTAAAATTTATATTCTAAATAACTATATTAATAAAAAAAAAGGAAAAGATTGAACAAAATATTTAAATAATCATATTTATCATATATAAATTATAGCTAATACTATGATATTAACAATATTTTTTTTAATAATCTATATTTTGATAATCATAATTCATAATTACTATCACACATCAAATTAAAGAGTATATTAGGAGAAACACTAAAGTATTAAATTTAAATAATATTTTATGTAACTTATGATAAAAAAGGTAAATATAGAAAATTTAAGTAAAATTTTGCATTTAATGTAAGAAATAAAAATATTACATATATAATATTTGAATAGAAATATAAATATAACTATTACTTATTCATAACATATTACATTTCATAATAAGTTTGAAATAATTATGTAGTTTTTAATATCATAAAAATTAATAAATGAAATATATATAATTTAAAATCGATGAAGCTGCTGCACATTTTTTGAGAATTCCAAATGTGCTTAAGAAATAAGAAAAAACCACTACTACTGCGTCCCTGCTGACCATATTTCCAAAGATTATTTCTTCAACTGTCTGGCCAGTGCCACCAACGCGAGTCCAACCCAACTGTGCAGTGTTCATGGCTGGAACAGTTGGTGCCAATTGAAACATCTGATTCTTCAAACCACGGTAAAAGAGCTATATCAATAAATATATATTTAATGTTTAGTTGTAGATGATCTTTGTAGTGATTAGGTCACCACAGTGACTATTTGTCTGCGAAAGTTTTTGGTCTTATTCCCGAAAGGGTGTGGCGGAAGTCGAGCATGACCGAAGCGCTCCTTGAACGAAGGGTTGGGATGTGACAAAGTTGGGACATGATTGGAGTTCTCCTTAAACCAGCCACAAGTAAGCAATGTAGCATTCTCAGGATTTGAATTAAATACATATGGGTATTTTGGTTGCAAATTTGGTTACCACCAAGGCAACTTGAGGATACTTGATCTTACCATCATTGTCAATAATCCCTTCTTCAATCAACTTGGGGATACTTGATCTTAAGACAAACAGTGTGGCGACAGCAGAGAAAACAGCTCACTCAATTCCCATCTAAGCTGCAATTTCCATGGCCCTTCCCAGAAGGTGATCCGCTAGACACAAGTTATCTTATGCCTGTAGTTTGTAGTGTTTCCGCATCACTGGACTTATTTGTGATACTGCTGCTGCCCCAAGTTCTCCAAAACACCTTAAAAAGATCTTGATAAATAACACTAAAATAACTTAGTTGTTTTCTATACCACGATCATCTAGAAGGTCGACTTGGGTTGTCCCTTCCACATATTACGTCAATTATCATTTCCATCTCCAGATCTTGAAAAGTGCCTAATTATAAATCAATGAAATTGTTGACGTCTTCCTAACAACCACCTTGCTTCTTGTTTTACTCGGCATTTTATTTTTATAAAAGTTATAAACTTAATGCAGATTTCATGAAATTAATATTGAAGTATATATACTGCAAATTACTTTACATTTAATTCAGATGTTACTCGTATATTCATATTATAATTACATGTTATATATGAGAATTATGTGTAATGGATGTATAATTTTAGAATGATTCTCATGTAGTAATAAATTACGATAAGTAATTTTAGAATGCAATAGCTCATATTTTTATATCAAGTGCATCGATACCTCACGTATACCTAAGGAAACCCCTATATATAAATTGAGAAAGAGAGAGAGAGAAACACATGTATAATAGCTATATTCTAATGTCTATGTATAATTCTTATTTAGTTCGTTTATCAATTCTAATTTAGTATGATCTACTGTCAGTACAGGGGAGAGGTGCTGAACAAAAGTCTGATTCAAGAGGGCCCAAAATAGAAGCTAGCCACGCAATTTCAATTGACGCAAGTGGAATTGAAGAGCAAACGTTTGCCAATAGGAGTGAGGCAATCTCACCTTATCCACACTCCCACCACAATCTTTTATTTCAATTCGATCCTATCCTCAAACGTTAAAATGGAGTTGTTGAATATTCCCAACTTGAGATTGCATCAAGGCAACAAAAAGTCAACAAAATAAAGCATTGGCTTCTCAATGACCCATGGCATACCCCTGTACAAGAAACAACATGAATCTCAAGTTAGATTGATGCGGGATAGTTTCAAGCAAGACAAACTTACTCTGAAAATTATCTAGTAATGAGCTAGATATGATTCTAGAGACCCTTAGAAGATAAACCAACTTCAAATTGAAGTTTCGAAACAATGAATTTTCTTTAATTGATGAGTTAGTTTAGTTATAAATCACAACCTATTTTTAGAGTTACAAAAATATATAAAAAATACAAAAAGTAGTTGGTTGCTTGGGGTGATTGGGTAGCATGTGATTGGGTAGTATCTGATTGCATTCGGGTTATTAGCATATGGTTGGGTAGTAGTTGGTTGCTTTGGTAGTTAGGGTTTGGTTGAATGTTGTTGGTTAGGCAAAGTAGTGGTGGCTGCTCCTACATCAGATTCCTTCCTCTTAAGAAGAACTCGTCCTCAAGTTTGAGTGATTTTTCCCAATAAGTTTTTAGAATAAGGAGATGTGCGTACAAACCCATGTTCTGTGTTTGATCATTCATTGTTTGACAACTATGCATTGCTTCATAAATCTCTCAACATTGCTTCTGAGGCATGGCCAATAGTAGCGAGCTCCTAAAAGAGATATGCTTTTATCTCTCCTCATATGTCTACTTAATCATTCCTTTTGTAGTTCATTCTTATAGTTCCCTGTGATAGATTGGGTAAGCTTGCTTCAAGAACGAGATCAATGCAATTTGACTATTTTGCATGTGTGTTAAATTAGTAGGAAGTTCATCTAGTACAGTGACTTGGTATTCAGAATGTAAAGATTTAATAGGTTCTGGTACTACCTCTTGGGTGGTTACTGTTGCTTTCATCCTTTTTGGTACAATCGACAATGAACTTTCATTGCAGGTTGAACTTGCTGGTGCAGTATCTTATTTCATAAGAGCAAGGATGATCTTCATATTGTCTTTATGAAAGGTATAAATGTTATCCTTACCATTATAGTTAGTATTTAAATCAAACTATCGTGGCTTACCAAACAATAAATGACAAGCATTTATATCAACAACATCACATAGTACCTCATCTTTGTAGTGTTTTCCCAATAGATAAAGGTACTCAACATTGTTCTGTCTCTATGATTTCTCCTATATCCTTGATCCAGCCTATCCAGTGTGGTTTAGGATGTTTCTGCGTCCATAATTGTAATTTGTTAGCCATTGTTTTGGAAACGATTCACTGCTTTCTCCATCGATGATCTAGTCGCAAACCTTTTGGTTGACTGTACATGGGGTTCTAAAAATGTTGTGCCTTTGAAAATCAACCTCTTTCTTTAGCGTGTATATAAGTTTTGAATGACCAAAAATACTCCTTCATCTTCATATGTCCATTCCTTTGGGTTTTCTTCATCGTCTACCACTTCTTCTTTCTTATCTTCTTGTAAAGCCATGTGAACTGGTAGTCTTTTGGGACATTGATTAAAATAATGTCTTATTTGTCCACATTTAAAACATTTGTTGCCTCATGGAGTAGCATAAGGATTGTTGGTGATAGGTTTCTTACTGATCTGATTCCCTATCTATTGTGCATTCGATGGATTGTGAATAAAAGGATTTAATTGTCCTTGGTTGGTTCTAATTGAAGATTCTCTTAATGGAGTACTTCCGCTATCATCACTCAACTAGTTGAAGGATTGAGTTACTGTGGAACTTTTGAAGCTTCTCCTATTAAGTTGTGATTCAACACGAGCAACCAATTGTATAGCATCTTGTAATGTAAAAATAGTTCATAAAGCTACTTGTTCTTGGATATTGGGTAGTAAGCCATTTCTAAATCGAATAACTATCTAACCTTCTGTCTCTATAGATCATTCCGAGCTGACAAAGGTTGGAATTTTGCTACATACTCCAAAACAGATCGAGATCATTGTCTGCAATTTTGGTATTGTTATCATAATCAACAAGTAAAAGTCTAGCTTTCAGTAACTACTTCATTTGATGCTAGGTTCTAATTAGACTTTTTTCTTGTCAAGATCAAGTAAGTTACAAGTGTTCCCACCAAGCTGAGACACCTCCTTTTAGTTTTTAAATGACTAGCTTGACTTTCCAATCCTCCATGATCCATATGTACTTAAAGAAACGTTCAATCTCTAATATCCAGTCAAGAAAATCTTCTATTCCCAAATATCCATTGAATGTGGGGAGGTCTAACTTCATTTGGTATTCATTTCCTTGGTGTTGGGGTTCTCATTGTTAATTCTGCAAGATCACATCTTCTGTCTCTTCATTAGTTGAATCATTATTTGGAGCAACATTTTGGGAAATAGGTTTCACTTTAGCGCTTTCAAGATTAGTATATTATGGAAAGCTTTGGTTGGTAACATATCCTCGATCAAAAGTCATAGCTCTACAACTTGTTGGGCCAATTGGATCAAATCATCATTGGTTGTGAATTTAGTCTTGATTTGCTCCGTAATGTATGAACTAGAAGCCTTTTTTTTTCTTTCTCTCTTTTTTTAATTATTTTTTTTCAAATTTTCATAAAATTACGATTTAGTCCCTATATGTTGCTTTTTACAATTTAGTCCAAACAAGAAAATTACAATTTACCAAAATGATGTAGAATAGTTTTAGGCAGGGCAAACTTATTCTGAAAATTATCTAATAATGAACTAGATATGGTTTTATAGACCTTTGGGAGATAAACAAATTTCAAATTGAAGTTTAGCAACGATGAAATTTCTTTGATTGATGAGTTAGTTTAGTTATGAATAATAAATCACAATCTATTTATAGAGTTACAAAAATATATATAAAATATAAAAAGTAATTGGTTGCTTTGGGTGGTTGGGTAGCATGTGATTGGATAGTAGCTAGCTACTTTAGGGTTGGTAGCATGTGATTGGGTACTATTTGGATGTGATTGGGCACTCGTTGGCTGCTCTGGTAGTTGGGGTTGGGGTTGCATGTGGAGTAGGGGTGGCTGCTCCAACATCATAGACATTAAAAAAATTAGTATAACAGCTGAATCTGTGAGAAATATTAAAGCATATAAGCAGACATGTGCAGTCCACATATTCTAGCTATCCCATTTCCGGCTCAAGGCCATGTAATTCCATTACTGGAGTTGTCACAATGCTTGTTTAAGCATGGCTGCAGAGTCACATTTGTGAACACTGAATATAATCACGAGAGGTTTGTGAGTGCATTAAACGAAAATAATTGTATTGGGGATCGAATCCATTTGGTATCGATACCTGATGGAATGGAACCATGGGAAGATAGAAATCAGATAGCGAAGTTAATCAAATCTACGCTCAGGATCATGCCAGGGAAGCTGCAGGAACTTATAGAAAAGATCAACAGTGAAGGAGATAGGATTGCTTGTATCATTGGTGATGGAAGTCTTGGGTGGGTTATGGAACTAGCAAAGAAGATGAACATTCGGAAGGCTGCCTTTTGGTCTGCTTCCACAGCATCACTGGCCTTGTCGTTTAGTATTACAAAGCTGATTGATGATGGAATCATCAACAATGATGGTAACTTCTTCTTTTTCCCAGAATCTGATTATTACGAAAAGATGGTTGTGATGTAGGACCTCACATAATCTTTATAACCTGAAGAATTGCTCACCTTCTTTGTTTTGTATTCTTCTCAGGAACTCCAATAAAAAAGGAGATGGTTCAGTTGGCGCCAAACATGCCTGCAACCAACAGTGCACACTTCTTCTGGGCCTGCATTGGAGACTCATCCGGGCAGAAAGACATATTTGATTACACGCTTAAATTCAAAGAAGATGTAAAGATGGCAGAAATGATGGTTTGTAATTCAACATATGACCTTGAGCCTGCAGCATTCAGCTTGGTTCCAGAAATTCTTCCTGTAGGACCACTTTTGGCGAGCAACCGGCTTGGAAATTCAGCAGGATACTTCTGGCCAGAGGATCAAACATGTTTGAATTGGCTTGACCAACAGCCACTCAACTCTGTCGTATATGTTGCATTTGGGAGCTTCACAGTTTTTGACCCGGTCCAATTCCAAGAACTAGCTCTAGGACTTGAACTTTCCAACAGGCCATTCCTGTGGGTTGTGAGGCCAGATATCAGAAATGACACAACAAATGATGCCTACCCAGAAGGATTTCAGGAGAGAGTAGCCACTCGTGGACGGATGGTGGGTTGGGCACCTCAACAGAAGGTTCTTAGTCACCCTTCCACTGCCTGCTTTTTAAGCCATTGTGGGTGGAATTCGACCATGGAAGGTGTTAGCAATGGACTCCCTTTCTTGTGCTGGCCTTATTTTGCTGACCAGTTCCTCAATGAGAGCTACATTTGTGATAATTGGAAGGTGGGATTGAAGTTGAGCAGAAACAAAAGTGGGATCATTACCCAGCAAGAAATCAAGACTAAGTTGGATACACTTGTAGGTGATGAAAATTTTAAAGCAAGGTCTTTGGCACTCAAGGAAATGACCATGAATAGCCTCATAGAAGGTGGTCACTCTAACAAAACTTTTAAGAATTTCCTTCAATGGATCAAAGTGTAGTATCTATGTGTGGAAGTGGAAAAGTTGAAATCTTAGTTTGATCTTTAAACTATGATCACACGGAGTGCTTTATAAAAATTTCTTTCTTCTGTAACTTCATAGAATTTATGAAGGGATGACAAGCTCTACAATTTGGAAGGCAATCTTCTCTTTTTTTTTTTTTTTTTTCATTTTGATATAATTATAAGTTAATTTGGAGTCATGCTCTCATAATCTGCAGAAAAATTGATGAAGTGGCAATTCATATTTGGTGTAAAATTGTTTTAATTATTTTATTTGACACGTGTTGGATTCCGATTGGTAGATAAATTAGGACATAATGATTAGGAACATTTTATTTTTATTAAACGGGATCAAAAGAACTAATTTAATGAATTTATTAAATAGTAAAGATGACGAGTACTAAAAATGTATTCGTGAGTTAAAAAGGTTATAATTTGTCAAAGTTTATAGACTAAAGTGAAATTTTTTCAATAAAAACTTGTTTTGAAGTTGAAATATCCAACTACTAGAAAACGATAGGTATTTTCTTGATCTTGTGTATACTTGTCTTGTATACTTTGTTGACACTTCCTTTGAATATCCCATGTTAAAAAGAGGGAGTTACTTAGGTTTTAATTATGTACTATATTGTTTGTATCTATTCATATTTGAAACCGATATTTACGGATCAGTTAGTTCTTAATTTTATATTTATTTATTTTTTTAAAGAAAGATACTTTGTAATAATAAGAAAGAATATAAATAAGGTTAGTATTATGCCAGATGTTCTCCACATTAAAGGTTACAGCTTTGTTGGCTAAGATACGAGCAACCTCATTCCCTTATCCAGGGATGTAGCTACACATATAATTACCAAGTTCATTACAAAGCGTTTTGATATCTAATAAAATACAACTAGCATTATCATTTCTAATTTCATCAGAACCAGGATGCCACACTGTATGCATCTATCTACTTATGCTGTCCAAATTTTCAGATTTAATGATTTGGCAAGCAGAAGGCCCTCACGGAAAACAGAAATTGGCAACCAAAAGATACTTGATTGTATATTGTGTTTTTTTTTTTTTCCAAAATAGTAGTTGCTGAGTTTAAAAATTCAGGAAGATACATAAAATACTGACTGCATCGTTACACTATCGCATACAAATTCAATCCTCAGCAAACAAACCTGGTATGTAGATATTGTTTATGGTTGTTGTAGAAGCATATAGATACCTTAGATATAATTGTTTCGTGTGTTTGTATGTATATTGTATCATTACCTAAATCCATATTGATGCTTCATTGGTTTCAAGTGCTCTTTGTTGATAAACCATTTACATGCAATTTGTATTGCAATATTTCATCTGTGTTAGAGTATGATCTGCATTAGCTTTGCAGACTAAAATGACATTCAAGAGGATGGTAGATAGTAGATGTGGAGTATATTTCATGATTTTCTTCGATCTCTGAATATGTGGCAAGGACCATAAATGGATATCAACAGCTTAATGCTAGAGACTTGTGCATTAATGTTTACAAGTAAAACATACAGTTTAGGCTGTTATAGGTAATTAATGCGTACAGTTTCTGAACTTTCTGTGTTGGTTTATAGGCCTATTACGAGGACTAGGGAAGAGACTTATGTCATTGAATATAAGGAAGTAAAATAGATACAATATTCTATTAATTATTTATGATACTAATTCATTTACTGTTTTCTTTATTAACCATTGTTGTTGATTTTGAGTTTAGATTATATGGAAGGGATCATGGTGGGAAAAATTTATCAGGATGTTATATAATAGACAGTGGAATTGTTGTTTCATATCATTTAGATCCTTAAATCGCTATGATGAGCAACTGTGATTCAAGGCAACCATTGCAACCATTACTGATATTATGTCTTCTTTTATCATCCTTGTTTAACTATTAGTCAAAACTGAAAATAATAAGTTTTTAACATTTAAAACCAACCCAAACAGAAGTTAAATTAAAAACCAACATTTTCGAATCAGTTCCATCCCAAGTTATTTTGCCCACCTTTATTTGTGAAGTTAAAACATAAAATGGAAACCAAAAGAAGTGTATGATGATAAAACTCAAGACCTTACAAGATACGCATAACATAGAGGTTGGAACAATTAGGAGATTGCCTATTGAACAAAGTTCTTGAAATTAATTAGTATAAGATCCGCCAGCTGGTTGGATGCTATTCATCACATTTTCCTTGAGATTCAAAACATTGGTTTTGAAATTTTTATTTTGTAGTAGCCGTTCTAGTTTAGTATTAATTTCGTCTTGAGTAATTATTCCTCTTTCATCTGGGTTGAATCCCAATCCAACTTTCCAAACATCACAAATGTAGCTCTTGTTGTGGAACTGATCCGCGAAATACAGCGAGGACAAGAAAGGGATTCCATTGCTCACACCTTCCATGGTGGAGTTCCAACCATAGTGACTAACAAAGCAAGCAACCGAAGAATGTCCCAAAACCTTTTGTTGTGGTACCCAATTGACTATAAGACCACAAGCAGCTTGAAATCCTACTGGGTAGGCATTGGTAATATTGGGACGCACCATCCAAAGGAATGGTCTATTGCAGAGTTCAAGCCCCACTGCCACTTCCTGGAATTAAAGTTGGTCAATAGTAGTTGTACTGCCAAATGCAACATATATGACTGATTGTGGTTGCTGTTGATCAAACCATTTCAAGTAGCTTGAACCTTCTGGCCATAAGTTTCTAGGGTTTTTTGGAAAAATGAACTATTTTGGATGACCCGTTTGGGAAATGAACTTTTTTGTTTAAAGCATCGCACACTATCCTTTTTTGGACGATACTACCCCCTGTCCCACATGTTTTTGTCTGTCGGTGACTCTAACCCTACCAAAACGGTTCTGTCTCTCAAATTTTCAACCTTTGAGTGTATTTTACTGTACCCGTCATCCCCGTCATCACCGTCACCTGCCAGTGATTGCCAACCTCAACCTGTGACGCATCCACCGTCGTTCTCTCTGTTTGTAAGCCTTGTATGTTATTATTAGTGAAAGAAACCCTAACCTCCCGACCTGACCTCTCCTCTGTGCACCACCGTCACAGTTGGAATAAAAGTCGACCCACCGCCTGCCAGTGAATGTCGTGTTAGTGACGACTTTGAGGTTGATTCCAGCCACCGACAATCCGAACGAGAAGATGAAGAAGACGGAAGAAGGAAGAAGTTGAAGGAAGAAGAAGCAAAAAGGTGAAGGCAAAAGAGGCAATAAGTTGAAGTTGACTGACAGCCGCGGTAGTTTGAAAGTAAACTCCAAAGTAAGAACACATTGCTTGTGGGGTGTTTTTATTGTAGTTTGTTTAGTGGTTATATGTTATTGTAGCATCAAAAGTTTGTTGTTGGTAATATTTAATGAATTTTTCCTTTCTAAAATTCAATTTGGAAAAAATTGGATTCATGTAGTGTACCTGTATTGTAAACAGCTGAAGGTTGGGATTCCCAGCGAAAGTTGAAACCAACCTTGAAGATGGGATTCCAAACTTGAAGGTTGGGATTGGCAATCTGCTGGTTGAGGTTCTGAATCTGGTTAGGATTTTCTAACTTGGTTAGGAATTGAGGATGGGAATAAAGTTTGAAACCCAATCTATACGTTGGGATTTCTAAGTTTTGGTTGAATGAATACATACATATATATATAATTGATTTTGTTTGGGTTTGGTTTTGGGTTTTATTTTATTTTGTGAACTTCATTTGAAAGGTAGCTTCGAGGTTGGTTTTGCCAGAATTAGGATTCCCAACTTCGACATTAGGATCAAATATAGGGTCTCAATCTGGCGATTGGGATTCGTAATGTGTAGATTGGGATTTCGAAGCTACATGTTGGAATCACAACGTGTAGGTTGGGATTTCCAACCTTGAGATTGGGATTCCCACCTCAAGGTTAGGATTCCCAACCATTCCCAATCTCAAGGTTAGGATGAGGAATTTTGCAATAGGGATTCGTTTACAAAGTCATTGGTTGGTAAATGACATTTTGGTAGTGTTTTTTATTATGTTATAAGGTGTTATAATGTGTGTTATTAAAAAATGCATTAGTTTTTGATAAATCACTTTCGTATACACAGAAAATGTACTGGTATAATATATGTTATGTCATAGTTGAATCGTTAAATGTAATAAACAATATTTATTGGGTTTTGGTGTTAATTGCAGATCATATTACAGATAGACGCTCCAGTAAATTACAAGATAACAGACGTGCAGCATTTTAGTTCAAAAGTGACATGCTTTTCGAAGTTGCACGCCATAAAAGTTATAGGGGACAAGTTAAGCTAGTATCAATTGGAGATTTTTAAAAGTTCCTGCTTTGGAAAACTATTGCAAATGAATGACCTTAGGTTCGCTGGCCAGTTTGTGCATAATTTGGTCCTCCGACAAGTGGAAAGTGATGTTTCCGAGGAGCTATGGTTTGCACTTCTGAATGGCACTGTCATTCGGTTCTCTATCCAAGAGTTTGCCATTATGACAGGCCTAGATTGTCGACCGTATCCAAAAGAGGACTCAAGTCATCAACATACATCCGCTGAGACGTTTAGCCACAGAATGTTTTCAGGTTATCGCAAAGTTTCCAACAAACAGTTAGACATCATGTTTAGGGGTGCTTCTTCGGACAATGATGAGGATCGTCAAACTTGCATTGTTGTACTTTTTAGAAACAGTGTTACTTGGTAAGGATCCGAAGAATTAGATTCAAATGGAGAATATTCGCTTGTTGGATGATATGAATGCATTCAACAATTTCCCATAGGGTCATCGCTCGTACGAGATGACCTTGCGTGGCATGAAAAAGGATTTCAAGAAAATGGCTGCGAACGTGGGAAATCGAAAAAAGGCCAGAAAGCAGATGTTGCCTTCTATTCTTTGTCTGGTTTCCCATATGCATTTTAGGTACAAGTCTTTTGTTTGTTAATTTTGTAACACTCACTTCATTTGCCGCTGACATTAATCTCTTTATTGTGCATTGGTAGATATGGGCATGCAAAGCAATTCCGAGCATTGGGCTGTAAATTGTAGTTAAATCCTACTATTTGCTGCCCCGTATCCTCAGTTGGAGTTCAACTGCAATCCCAAAATCAGGAGAAATAGTTACATTGTTACATCGGTCCGATGTATGTAAAATCATTACTGTCTTTAATACACGCGCGACATTGTAGTACATTTGTCATACTTTTGTTTTTCATGTCATTATAGCTTGAAGCCGACCCGATGTTGGAGCCGACGCCGGAAGAGGGAAAGGAGGAATATTGCACATATTTCGTCCGTAAGAGCGAGGGTGTAGCGCGGGTGTCTACCAACAGCGTCGCCTCTGACAGTCATAGGGTCGAGAAAATTCAGAAGTTCAGTGATGCTGCGGTTCTGAAGTCGCTGCCTGGTGGAAGAGGATCGTTTCGTCAGGTACAATCATTGATAGTTTTTTGTTTGGTGGCTATTTTTTTTGTTTTTTTAGTATGCAATGTCACGTTAACTAATTAACTTGTCTGTAGGCTGGCAAGGATAACAACAATGCCAAACATAGTGATGATATTAAAGCCATCCATAAACAGTTGAAGCAGATGAAGGAATAAATGTCTATCTTACGACAACACATAGACCAGAACCTTCAAGCCATAAGGCTAGAGATCACGGAAACACACGCTCTGCTGCAGCAAACAAACAAGAAAGTTGATATGATTATCGACTTTTTATTTAGAAATAATGTTGTTGCTTCACACCAAAACGCACTTGCATATAAGGTAAACTTAACAGACTAATGGTGGCAGTTAATGGTAATATTTTTCAACATGTACTGATTATGGTTGAATTTTGTTATGCAGGATAACTATGACGTTAAAGGTGAAACCCTCGAAGATAGTTCTGAACTGGAAGGCTCCTTGCCGGATGCGGCTGATACGCGTCCAGAACCCACGTATGATGACATTGACAGCTTTGGTGACAAAATGACGTTCGACCCTATCGTCCCACCTGAGCCAATTATTGGCTCGCCTTCCATTAGTTCAAAAGCAAATGTGAAGATAAGATGACAAACCACTTTTGTTGCCAGAAAGCGAGACAAGGGTGCATAAATTACCTCCGTTTTAACACGGTCTACAGTTGGAGGCAAAAAACGGACGCAAACATCGTCGCCCAATCCAGTAGAGGGGAGTGCAGAAGTTAGACCTGCGACAGTAGACAGATTCAGGGGAAAAATGATTTTAGACCCCATTCTGCCATGATAAACAATAGTAGGGTCGCCATCGCACGGTTCTGATGTAAGTCTGAAGATCATACCATAAACAAAATTTTTCAAGCGACTGCGTAAAAAGGGTCCACAAATTTCCTCACCGTTTCAACAATTCGAACTGGTTCCAAGAAAGCGCACCAGATCTGAGCTATTTTGTAAACCGTCCGATATTGAGATTAACGCATTTAAAGCATGGCGGGACACGGATGTGCCGAATGAGTTGTATGTTTCAGTCACTCTTACTTCATTCATATTTTCTTTC
This sequence comes from Dimocarpus longan, assembly GCA_022984855.1. Lineage (NCBI taxonomy): Eukaryota > Viridiplantae > Streptophyta > Magnoliopsida > Sapindales > Sapindaceae > Dimocarpus > Dimocarpus longan. Next base: position 7,613,416 of record CM041026.1, read on the forward strand.
ATACATGTACGTTAAATAGCTTTTTATAAAACATAATGTCACTAAATTGTTTGTCATTGTAGACCACCGATCTGGTTGCCACCAGGAGACAGTTCTCGGAAGTGGTGTAGGGATTTGTGTACTAACAATTTCTAGTTGACTGATTTGGTGCATATGAATAATATGGAAAGTAGTTATGCTATACATATATGTGGTAGTATAAACGTATGCATTTTCCCTATGTGCAGCATCTATTGTTTTTGATGATTGGACGTGTCGATATAGAAATTGTATGAAAAAATTTTCTGGTTTATAAAAACAGTGAATGCGTTTCTAAGTTGGGTTTTTGGAATCTTTCAACTGGGTTGTGACCAAAAGAGTTGAGTTGTTTTTTTTAAGTTGCTTCTATTTGATGTTTTGCAGCATATAGATGTTGCTTTATGCTTTTTTCGATGGAAGTCCATGACTTTTCCCACAAACAAGATGGAAGCATTCACAACAACTGACATTTTGTTTGGGGTAATTAATTTTTTACTGTTAAATTAAACTTACCCATTGAAGTAGGAAACATTTTTTCGATACTAATTATTATAATTGTTTGAATATATATAGCAACACCTGCATAGTAATAGGAGGGTTATACGAAGAAAAAATGCAATTAGGCAGACGATGACATTTGCGTACTATACACAAGGGGGGATGTAGGTGGCAGTTCAAATGCAGCAAATGAGGTAGCCTGTCCTCCCTGGGCAGGACTTACAACGGTATCATACTTTATTAGTTGATTCGAATTTGTCATTTTGTCTCTGATGTTATATATCGCGACTTACCTGTTGTTCCCTATCTACTTGTGCTATGCGTAGCTATACATGCCACTGAATTACAGGGGTTCACATTGGGTCCTCGCGAAAGCACATTTCAATGAGTGAACCATAACCTTGTATGACTCGCTTCGCACCATACGCAATTACATCCCGTTTTTGCAGCCCATAGCAACACTATTGCCATTGCTCCTTCAGAAGACTGATCACTATGGGAAACATTCAGACATGACATATATGTGGTATAGGAAGGAGGGATGGACACTGATACATTGCGACAATAGGCCACAACAAGCACTAGCGTAATACATTGTTGCACATGTAGCAATTTCTAGTTTTCCATTGTTACTTACGTTATGTGCTAACTGCTATCTTATATTCTATTATATAGTAGTGGTGATTGTGGGATGTTTGTAATCAAGTTGGTGGAACGCTTGACCAATGGTATGCCGGTGGACTCATTCAACCAATCGGACATATCACATTTTCGGGAGGAGTTAGCTTTGAACCTGTGGAAATGGTCCAGTCAGTTTTTGGGGGGTAAAATTTTTCGCACTTCCAATGCCTCTGTAAATGTTATACGTCTGTCATATTTTTTTGTTGTTACAGTCAAACTTATTGACTGTTGATGTTCCATCTTTGTGAGCTGTTGAGCAGGTGACTGAATCGCTGACTTCAGTCATGCCACTGCTTCTGCCATAATGACTTCAGATGACTTTGATAGTACAGCTTGTATGCTATTATAGTGCAGCTTATATATAATATCAAGGTTATTGTATAAAAACTATAAATGGTCATGTGCTAATACAAGAGTTTTTGTATATTGCTGCCTTTTCATAGGAATATTGGTTGTTGGTCAGGTCAACTGATGTAGTCGGACGTGCGCTACGCGCACAGCTGCCATGGAACTTCCTCCCACAAGCTATTGAAGCATATGGAACTTCCTCCAACGCCCGTTACCATCTGTTACTGTCGTTTGTGCATTATCCGATTTTGTTAGCATGGTGCAACTATGGCAACAGTGGATCATGTCAATGGTTGGATGGTGTCGTCAAAGACAGCAGACATGTACTCGCACAAACGAACCTGATAATGCATTCAAGTCTAGGATTGCTTTCCCCATCAACATTATAACCCATTGGCATTTTCCTTATTTTGTTATGTCATATGTCCTATATATTAAAACCTTAGCACCTACGTCCTTATGTATATATAATGAAGTGTATAGTAAACTAAATTTTGTTGATGTTAACCAAATATTTGTGAGACTGTGATTGACTTGTCATGAGATTTACTGTACATGTGAGTTCTGTTCTGTTATGTAAAAAGCTTGAATTTTTGGGGATAATGTTGGAATTCTCGTGGTAGATAGTGGGTTATGGTTACATATCTTGGTTGTTTATATATTTTGGTGGGTTGTTTGTTGTTTTAATTTTTATTTTTATTAATTTTGGGGAAAGTATTGTGTTGCGTGTGGTGGTGTTCAATTTTTTTTGCACATTATTTTTTTTTTGGTTTATAGATTGCGTCGTTTTTGGTTGGAGAACATTAATGTGCTTGAAGGCATACTGGTGTTTTTAATGTAAAGTTTCTAACTTGTTACTGTTGTGGGATTGGTTTGATGGTTTTTCTGATTTTTCTGGAGTATAAAAATGGATCTGGGTTTGAGTTTGTTTAGTTTATTTTTTTGAGTTGGCTACGGGTGCTCTGTTTGTGAGATTTTAATTTCACGCCATCAACCGTTATGGAGTTGTCTATTGGTTTGAAGGTTAAAATCATGGGTCCAAACTACGTACGTTAACAGAAACTTCAGATATGTATGTGAAAAGTGTACAGCGGACTGTTATTTGGATGGGCAAAAAGTAGGAAACCATAGCCATGATATGGCCTGTAGGAATACCATGGCTATGGTTGGTTTGGATCAGTTCATTACCAAGAATGCTATATTGACAAATGAGAAGGAAGTTTAAGCTCTTCCTATTAGAGTTACGAAGTTTTCAGTCTCACTTGTTGTTCGTGTCGCCGTTGAATGCAAGGTTGCATCCGATCTTCCCAACCTCGTTGAAGGTCTCAAATGTTTGGCCAAGTCAGATCCGATGCTTGTTTGTTCAAGTTCATGCGATGCTTAAATTTGACTTTGCCCGATGATATTAATTTTATTGTACCTGCAATTCCATTATGTGACCAATTGATGCATAAATGGTGTTAAGTCCACTTCGTTCTAAGTTGATTTCAGATGTAAAAAGTTCATCATCCAAGTGTACAAATTACCATTTCTACCTTTATTTTGTTTAAAGAACAAACTTGACAATGTTGTCTCAGTCATTAAAGTTGATTTCATTAAAGGATCTAAACAATCTATGTAGTCATTCAATTTACTTGTAGCATCAATAGTATAATTTAAGCTGGAAACTTAAAAAGTTATGACAACAAGGAGGAAGAAGAGTAAATTCTTTTCATAACATAACAGACAAATATTACTTTTCTTCAGTATGCTTCCGTCGGGTTACAGGCCCAAAACAAACTAATTTAATAAATGAAAAGGAAAACACAATTGTATAAATAGTTCCCCTTCCATATTATATTATTATGGAAGTGTTAATGTGTAACCGTTTTCCCAATCGACAGTTGATTTCTATGCAGCAGATGAGCTAACTGGATTTGGTGTCATACACTTTTCTCTATTGTGTCCAAAGCCACCACATCTACTGCACTTGGTTTGCTGCTTACCTTCACCTTTAGAAAGTTTTCTTTTTGTAGTAGATCGTCCACGAGGCTTATGACCTTCAGGAGGTAAGACAACAGGAACATCAAGAAGTTTTGGCCAAATCCATTCATCTTCAGGGCCAACCGGATGGATGGAAGCTGCATATGCTGCTGCTAATGCTTTCGTGCTGTAGTAGGTCGCACAATAGTCGTAACAAGATAGATGTAGACTAATACAGACTGCTAATGCATGTGCACATGGCAGTTAGTCCAGCTGAAATTTTTTGCAATCACATGTTCTATTTTCTATGTTCACAACCGGGTTAAAAAATTCATCGATCACAAGGTACTTATGTACATCAACGACATACACTAGATAAGAAGAAGCTTTAATCATCCTCTATCGCAACTTGGCTTCAACCCATCTTGTCATAGGCGTTGTCATTTTTGCAGCTTCCTCACGCCTTTCCCAAAACCATCTTTAAAGTACGCCACATATATGCTCTATTAACTTCATTATCGGTAGCTTTCGTGCCTCCTTCAAAATGGCATTCAAACACTCTGCAATGTTGTTGTCATAATGGAATATCTTCTACTATCAAACTGACATCTGGCCTATTTGGTAGGTTCCGCAAGATTCAAATACTCAGCTACCTTAATATTAACACCGGCGATTTGGGACATAACTTCATTGAACACTGAAACCCGGTATACTTTGGCAGCCTTGTAAAACAACTTATACAGAAAACTAGAACCTTTACAATTGGCCTTCATATTTTGCCCTAGGTGATACATACATATTCCATGCAAAGCCCCTGGAAATGAATGTGCAATAGTCGTCGCTATACTTGTGTTTCGGTCGGAAATAAACACTAGATCATCAACTTCTCCAATACACACATGCAACTTGGTCATAAACCAAATCCTTGCATCATCATTTTCTGAATCTCCAATGCCAAAAGCTAATGGGTACACTTGGTTATTTTCATCTATGCAAGTCGCAATAAATAGGGTACCTTTATATTTGCATTTCAGAAAAGTTCCATCCACAGCTATAACGGGCCAAATGCAAGATCTAAATCCAGCAATACAACCTCCTAATGCCATGAAAAAGTACTTGAATCGATTAGAAGCATCACATTCAATGTGAGTAAAAGTCCCCAGATTTTTCATTTCCAACATGGCACAATACAACGAAAGCACACTATAGGACTGTTCCGGTGATCCCCTAGCTAGCGTCATAGCAACCTCTCTAGCCCTCCATGTTTTATCATAAGTACAAGTCATCCCATACCTTTTCTTCATGTCCTGAACTATGTCATTTGGTCGGTAACTCTGAGAAGCACCCTCATACTTCCATTTAATACAATGACCAATCAATTTACTTGTTGCTTGCGGACAGTGAAAAACGAGTGAATCAAGAGAACATATGTGCTCTGGCATGTACTTCGTCACGCAAAAAGCTTCTGACCCCACAAGTTTCGTTGCACACAGCCACCACTTGCTACCTTTCTACACACAAGTCAAAACCAATAAGTCTTTGGTGGACTTCTTCACTCTTATATTGAATTGTCTAGCAACAGTTAACATTCTTATCTTCAGTTGTAGCTCATCCTTATTAGAGCATATATCACCAGCTCGAACATCTTTTACAATGTTGAACACACTGTCAATATGCCCACCATTTGTTCCCTGACGAATCGAAGATGTTGTTGGAGGTTGACAATCCCATTTATCTATTTCTGATTTCAACACATATTCCACTTCAAACTGTCGTCCATGGGAAGGACTGATGCTTCTGTAGAAGCTGCAGGAGATGTACACACATCTATAGGTTCGGAACCACAATGATCAAATATGTGATTTGCATAATTTTTAAACCCCAGCACATCTTCTTCGGTTATCGTGGGTTCAAGCCCAACCGGACTTTGACTGCCTAAATATTTTTTTTCAGCAACTTTCAATCCAATATTTTTCGCACATTCTTCCTCACCAACTAACAAGCCTTCTGTCGAATCACACTTACGTTCCATTGTAATGCATAAGGAATTCCTGGTTGATACATCGCTGACCTCAACAATAAAGAACTCAACATCACTATCATTCATCACTTCCATTGGTGGGTTGGGATCACATATTTTACATTTGAACATCATCGTAACTGCAAATTTAGCAAGATTAATATCAAGTGCACGTACCACAGCAAAATGTAATTCTTCATAAGATGCATTCTTCAACAATAAAATTCCTTTAGTCTTGCCACCTTCGTACAAAACATTTCCTCCACTATTCATCATCCACGCACCATCATATCGAAGTGAGATTCGAATTTTATCCATGTCATTCAACTTGTCAAATAAAGTCAGTCTTATCAGTATATATCAAAACATTGCTTCCTCCAGCTTTGTGACAAACAAGCACTACTACTCCACAATCAATCTAACAAGGCAATGTATAATTTTTTTTTTTTTCCATATGTATAGCATATATTTCAACGATAACAATAACTTGTATGCATTTCATGATAATTAGTTCTTATTTCAAACCCAACGCTATACAACTCCAACATGTATCCATTTACATTACCATAGCCACCAAACCTTGAATAAACACCATCAATCAACAAGTACATGAAAATGTACTTAGAAACCAAAAAATATATTACATCAATTACATTCATAAATGCAACGTAAAACACACTATAACTTTTTGGCATTCTAGAATCAAGGTTGGGACCTAGTTTCGATTCCCAACCTCCAGGTTGGTATCCCAACCTATAGGTTGGGATCCCAACCTGTTGGTTGGGAATCCATAACTTGTAGTCAGGAATCACAACTTGATAATTCTCAACATACAGGTTGTGAATCACAACCTGAAGGTTGAGAATAACCTAGGTTCAACATGCCTATTTGAAATCTCAATCTTAAGGATGGGATTCCCAACCCTAATATTAAACTCAACATTTCGAATTCCAACAAAATCCCAGCCTTAAGGTTAGGAATCTCAATCCACGTTTGGACAAACTAACCTCAGTGTTGGGATTCTCAGCCTCAAGGTTGGGAAGCGGCAACCTTTAGCATGGGAATCCCAACTTTGGTTGAATATCAGTGTTGGGATTTTGTACTTGGAGATTCGGATTCGCAACCTCCAGCATGGGATACTCAACTTAATGGCAACCCAAGCATGGCAGTCCTAACCTTTTGGTTCAGATTCGCAACTTCAAGGTATGATATTCCTAACCTGAAGGTTTGGAATCTCAATTTCAGGTTCAACTTTCCATTTAACAAGTTTGGAATGCCAACCTCAAAGTTCAGACTCCTAACCTAAAAGTTTCTTACCCTTTACATGAACACTTCACCCCAAACCTCATCTCACCCTACGTTACAAAGACTGTAACAATCAAATTTCAGTTTCACATTACCTAAACCAACAATCTAACTCTCACATTCGCATCATACCCACAAACACACACACACAACCATTTTCACCAAATAGTCGAAAACCCATTTTCATTACCCGATCATCCGTTCATATCACAATTTTCACCTACCCGATGCAACCATAACTAGTCACGTATACTACCCATCCGCAGAGAAGCAGATCGGCAGCTATGATCGCAGTTCTTCGACAGTCCAAAAATTCACGCTCCTTCCTCTCCTAAGCAACGGAAGACAGAAGAAAGGCTGGCCGCGGGATATGAGAAGCAAGTAGCATAGACGTTTCGCATAAGAGCTTAAGAAGTGAGTAGACGTGTTGCCCGTCAGAAGTGACAGAATGTAAGGCCGATCAGTGGGAGGAGACTACAGCACAACTGAAAGGCGGGAGAGGCTGGTTGGCAAGAGATGTTGGAGGGTCAGAACAAAAACTGTAGCACAGCCCATGTCAATATATCATTGAAAATGAGAGGGATCATTAAGGGCATTATTGTCCATTCATACACTTTTTTGTACGAACCAAAACTAAAATGTTACTTTTCCAATCCAACTGCTGAAAGGGGTCAATTTATCCATTTTCTCAAGTTTCTAAACTAGTTGTTTGCCAAAAGTGGGCCTATTGGTAGGATCCTTGGGCCCATGTCAAATGCTGCAGGTTCCCAACTATAAGATGAATTGCAAATCACCTCGTCTACGAGTTTCTCTGATATGTTGTTTCTGACCATCTGCGATGTAGTCAGGATTTTGTATTAAGATAAACTCCAAAGCTACAAAAATATTTTATAAAATCGAAATTATAAAATATAATCTAAATATATTGAGACAGAGTAAATTTTTTTGTTTTATTATAAATAATCTATATCCGTTAAAATTAAGGATGAACGGTATAATTTCAATTAAAAGATTAAAATACCCTTAATTTATCCAGTTGACTATTTTGACCAAATAAAAAACTTAGGAAAAAGGCCACAATATTTGAATTAAAATAAAATTAAAAAAATAAATTTAACCAAAAAATATGAAAAAACAAAAAAGATTTATTTAAGCTATTTGTCTTCAATTCAATCAATTTAAAGAACTGACCAATTTCTATCACGATCCAGTTCAAACATAATATCTTTTTGTAGTTTCTGGGTAACAACAAAACGAGAATTGTCATGCAGATCGAAAGAACAAAAAACAAAAACAAGAACAATCTTTATCATGGACACAAACCAGAATCAAACACAAATCATCGCCGTCCCAAAGCCACCAAAGTCACCCCGACCATCGTCGACATCTTCATCGTCCCACCGCCACCAAGGTCGCCTCGGCCACATCATCAACGTCAACCCCCGAACCATCTCCCTATACACTTCTAAATCCAACAAGGGTTCCTCAAGTTGAGCATACTCAGCCAAAATGGCAGTTCAGAAAACAACATTTTTGCTAAGCATTTCATCAAACAACACTTGTGCATAAAAAGTCCTGCAAAAACCAACATAAAAAGACACCAAAGCAAAGGCCACAAACAAAGTCATCTTTAAACTCAAATGCACAAAACCAATGTAGCAAAACACCCTGTTCTAGCTTCCCTTAGTCGATCGGGTCGAATGGTCTCGTTGCTCTCCATCCCCATGAAAACCAGAGTATGGTGTCCATACCATGGAGACCCTCCATCGTCAGCAGCAGAGGCGGAAGCAGCGGTGGACTGGATGAAGAAGGAGGCACAAACAACACTTGGGGTGTTGATGTTGTTTATTTAATTATTATTATTATTTTAATTTTTTATCTCAAAGATCCGACTAAAAAAGTTTTTATTTAACTTTTTTCTCATATTAATCTGATTAATTTTTTAACTAATTTAAAAGTTTTCAAAATTTATTTAAAAAAATAATTAAATTAAAATATAATTTTACCTCACAATCAGTTATTCTAAAAGGGATGGGTTAACGACGGGAGATTTAATTATAGTAAAATAAAATAGTTTGCTCCACCTAAACAAAGTATTTTTTTTGTGAGGAACACCTAAACAAAGTATTGAACAATGTAACTAAATTATAAATTACTTTTTTATAAATTAAAAGATCAAGATATAATAAATTTTAGTCCTTAAAATTTATATTCTAAATAAATATATTAATAAAAATAAAAGAAAAAGGCTGAATAAAATATTTAAATAATTATATTTATCATATATGAATTATAGTTAATACTATGATAGTAACAATATTTTTTAAGCATAGATAATCTACATTTTGATAATCATAATTCATAATTACTACCACACATCAAATTAAAGAGTATATTAGGAGAAACACTAAAGTATTAAATTTAAAAAAGGTAAATATAGAAAATTTAAGTAAAATTTTGCATTTAATGTAAGAAATAAAAATATTACATATGCAATATTTGAATAGAAATATAAATATAAATACATGGGATAAGTATAAAAATAACACATTAAATTAATGACTCAACATTTATGTCATTTTTCAAAAAATGTAACAATTGAGTCTTAAATCATATGTAAAAATACCAAAATATCTTTATAATAAATGTAACAATTGAGTCATTTTTCAAAAAATATAATCATTTCACCAGTTTTATCAAGAGTATTTATATATAAAAAAAAATAAGACTTGTGACTCAATTGTTAATTTTATTAAAATAGTACAAGATTGTCAATTCAATATTTAAAAATATCATTTAATGATATTTTCTCTACATTTACATAATATTCATTCATAATTATATCATAATATATTACATTTCATAATAAGTTTGAAATAAATATGTAGTTTTTAATATCATAAAAATTAATAAATGAAATATATATAATTTAAAATCGATGAAGCTGCTACACATTTTTTGAGAATTCCAAACGTGCTTAAGAAATAAGAAAAAACCACTACTACTACGTCCCTGCTGACCATATTTCCAAAGACCATTTCTTCAACTGTCTGGCCAGTGCCACCAACGCGAGTCCAACCCAACTGTGCAGTGTTCATGGCTGGAACAGTTGGTGCCAATTGAAACATCTGATTCTTCAAACCACGGTAAAAGAGCTATATCAATAAATATATATTTAATGTTTAGTTGTAGATGATCTTTGTAGTGATTAGGTCACCACAGTGACTATTTGTCTGGGAAAGTTTTCGGTCTTATTCCCCAAAGGGTGTGGCGGAAGTCGAGCATGACCGAAGCGCTCCTTGAACGAAGGGTTGGGATGTGACAAAGTTGGGACATGATTGGAGTTCTCCTTAAACCAGCCACAAGTAAGCAATGTAGCATTCTCAGGATTTGAATTAAATACATATGGGTATTTTGGTTGCAAATTTGGTTACCACCAAGGCAACTTGAGGATACTTGATCTTACCATCATTGTCAATAATCCCTTCTTCAATCAACTTGGGGATACTTGATCTTAAGACAAACAGTGTGGCGGCAGCAGAGAAAACAGCTCACTCAATTCCCATCTAAGCTGCAATTTCCATGGCCCTTCCCAGAAGGTGATCCGCTAGACACAAGTTATCTTATGCCTGTAGTTTGTAGTGTTTCCGCATCACTGGACTTATTTGTGATACTGCTGTTGCCCCAAGTTCTCCAAAACACCTTAAAAAGATCTTGATAAATAACACTAAAATAACTTAGTTGTTTTCTATACCACGATCATCTAGAAGGTCGACTTGGGTTGTCCCTTCCACATATTACGTCAATTATCATTGCCATCTCCAGATCTTGAAAAGTAAAGAACTTGTTATGCCTAATTATAAATCAATGAAATTGTTGACATCTTCCTAACAGCCACCTTGCTTCTTGTTTTACTCGGCATTTTATTTTTATAAAAGTTATAAAATTAATGCAGATTTCATGAAATTAATATTGAAGTATATATACTGCAAATTACTTTACATTTAATTCAGATGTTACCCGTATATTCATATTATAATGGGAAAAATCCAAAAAACCCTCTAAAAACGAAAATAACCTCAATTCACTCCAACTTTTAAAAATATTAGCTAGAAAACCCCCTACCATAAACCAAAAGCGGTTTCCATCCAAATTTTAGTGGTTTTGTAACAAAAACATCAAAAGACCAAAACACCCCTATAATATTGAAAAATTAAAAAATAAAAAACAAAATAAATTACTCAATTACCAAACTACCCTTTCATAATCAAAAGAAAATAAGTAAAAATCTTTATTAACTATTATTATTTGTTAAATTGAATTAAATTAAATTAATTTTTTTATTATAATTAATTAATTATAAAAAAAATTTCATAAAAAATAATCTGTCAAATGGTAGTACATTAATTTTTAAAATATTAATATTAATCTTAACAAATATAGTAAATTAAAAAGAAATAAATAAAACCAGATTGAAGATCTGGATTGGAATCTAGATCTTCAACGTAATGTTGAAGATGTTGAAGATTTGGGTTCAAACCCAGATCTACCAACAGAAATCAATAATTACAAAAATCACAAAAATCCAGCACAAATACAACAAAAATATAACACTCTATCAACCAATAATCACAAAATTTCATCAATATCTCTACAACCAGACACCCAAAAAAATCAAACAAATCTATTCAGACATGGAAAACAAAAATTCCATCCATTTCTCTGCAACCGAACACCATCAATTTTTTTGGTCTCAAACGCATCAAAACAGATTTAAACTCTACTGAAAGCAGCAGATAAGCATACAAAGGACAACAAAGATAAAAAAGAACAAACTAATGGATGAAAAGCAAGAAACCCAGAGCTTCAATGGAGCCCCAATCACAGCCAAATCAAACCCACACAAGCACCAACTAATTTCTGGAGATCGCGAATGCTGGATGGGCGGTCGATGGAATAGATCCAGTTTTTCTCCTTATCAAAGTTAGTGAGGATGAACACGGTAAAGTCGTTGACGATGGAGACCATTGGGTTCTGTCTACACTTTTGCCTCTGTATAAGCACCAATCGATTTCTAGAGAGCTTCAACGACGACGACGACTTTCCAAAACACAGATGGTGGGTGTGTTTGAGCTGACGGACCGAAAACATAGCTTTACTGGCTTCACTCTGTCGCGGTTTGGTGATTTCGAGTGAAGGGTTGCTGATCGTTCTTCCAGTACTGATGAGTGGACCTGATAAATGTGGTTTTTCTAGATCTAATGATGATTTGAGAGATTGAGAAAGAAGAAGAGAAGAAGAAGAAGAAGAGAGAGAGAGAGAGAGTGAGTGACAGAAGAAGGAGAAATAGAGGGAGAGAGAGAGTGACTGACAGAAAAATTTAATGATTTTTTTTTTTTTTGTCAATCCAGCTGTCCTAATAAGGACATTGACGATTATACCTTTAAAATTCACAGTACCATTATTTTTTTGACGATTATACCCTTAAAATTCACGGTACCATTATTTTTTTGATCGATTTACGGTTCTAGTTGACAGTTAGACCTTTTTAGTTAATATTTTTAAAACCAGTGATGGTTTGATATTATTTTCAATTCTAGAGGGTAAAATGATAATAACCCTATTATAATTACATATTATATATGAGAATTATGTGTAATGGATGTATAATTTTAAAATGATTCTCATGTAGTAATAAATTACAATTAGTAATTTTAGAATGCAATCGCTCATATGGTTATATCAAGTGCATCGATACCTCACGTATACCCAAGGGAACCCCTATATATAAATAGAGAAAAAGAGAGAGAGAGAAACACATGTATAATAGCTATATTCTAATATCTATGTATAATTCTTATTCAGTTTTTTCATTAATTCTAATTTAGAATAATCTACTGTCAGCACAGGGGAGAGATGCTGAACAAAAAGTTTGATTCAAGCGGGCCCAAAATAGAAGCTAGCCACACAATTTCAATTGACGCATGTGGAATTGAAGAGCAAACGTTTGCCAATAGGAGTGAAGCAATCTCACCTTATCCACACTCCTACCACAATCTTTTATTTCAATTCGATCCTATCCTCAAACGTTAAAATGGAGTTGTTGAATATTCCCAACTTGAGATTCAATTGCATCAAGGCAACAAAAAGTCAACAAAATAAAGCATTGGCTTTTCAATGACTCCTCCCATGGCATACCCCTGTACAAGAAACAGCATGAATCTCAAGTTAGACTGATGCGAGATAGTTTCAAGCAAGACAAACTTACTTTGAAAATTATCTAGTAATGAGCTAGATATGATTCTAAAGACCCTTGGAAGATAAACCAACTTCAAATTAAAGTTTAGAAATAATGAATTTTCTTTAATTGATGAGTTAGTTTAGTTATAAATCACAACCTATTTTTAGAGTTACAAAAATATATAAAAAATACAAAAAGTAGTTGGTTGCTTGGGATGGTTGGGTAGCATGTGATTGGGTAGTATCTGATTGCATTCGGGTTATTAGCATATGGTTGGGTAGTAGTTGGTTGCTTTGGTAGTTAGGATTTAGTTGAATGTTGTTGGTTAGGCAAAGTAATAGTGGCTGCTCCTACATCAGATCCCTTCCTCTTAAGAAGAACTAGTCCTCGAGTTTGAATGATTCTTCCCAATAAGTTTTTAGAATAAGGAGATATGTGTACAAACCGATGTTCTATGCTTGACCATTCATTGTTTGACAACTATGCATTGCTTCATAAATCTCTCAACATTGCTTCTGAGGCATGGCCAATAGTAGCGAGCTCGTAAATGAGATATGCTTTTATCTCTCCCCATATGTCTACTTAATCATTCCTCGTGTAGTTCTTTCTTATAGTTCCCTGTGGTAGATTGGGTAAGCTTGCTCTAAGAATGAGATAAATGTAATCTTGACTATTTTGCATGGGTGTTAAATTAGTAGGAATCTCATCTAGTACAGTGACTTGGTATTCATAATGTAAAGATTTAATAGGTTCTGGTATTACCTCTTGGGTGGTTACTGTTGCTTTCATCCCTTTTGGTAAATCAACAATAAATTTTCATTGCAGGTTGAACTTGCTGGTACAGTATCTTATTTCATAAGAGCAAAGATGATCTTCATATTGTCTTTATGAAAGGTATAGATGTTATCCTTACCATTATGGTTAGTATTTAAATCAAACTATCATGGCTTACCAAGCAATAAATGACAATCATTTATATCAACAATATCACATGGTACCTCATCTTTGTAGTGTTTTCCCAATAGATAAAGGTACTCAACATTGTTTCGTCTTTATGATTTCTCCTATATCCTTGATCTAACCTATCCAGTATGGTTAGGATGTTTCTGCATCCATAATTGTAATTTGTCAGCCATTGTTTTGGAAACGATTCACTGCTTTCTCCATCGATGATTTAGTCGCAAACCTTTTGGTTGGCTGTACATGGGGTTCTAAAAATGTTGTGCCTCCGAAAATCAACCTCCTTCTTCAACGTGTATATAAGTTTTGGATGACCAAAAATACTCTTTCATCTTCATATGTCCATTCCTTTAGGTTTTATTCTTCGTTACCACTTCTTCTTTCTTATCTTCTCGTAAAGCCATGTTAACTAGTAGTCTTTTGAGACATTGATTAAAATAATGTCTTATTTGTCCACACTTAAAACATTTGTTTCCTCGGGGAGTAGCATAAGGATTGTTGGTGATAGGTTTCTTACTGATCTGATTCCCTATCTATTGTGCATTCGGTGGACTTTGAACGAAAGAATTTAATTGTCCTTGGTTGGTTCTGATTGAAGATTCTCTTAATGGAGTGCCTCCGCTATCATCACTTAACTAGTTGGAGGACTGAGTTATTGTGGAACTTTTGAAGCTTCTCCTATTAAGTTGTGACTCAAAACGAGCAGCCAATTGTATACCATCTTATATTGTAAAAATAGTTCGTAAAGCTACTTGTTCTTGGATATTGGGTAGTAAGTCACTTCTAAATCGAACAACTATCTAACCTTCTGTCTTTATAGATCATTCCGAGCTGAAAAAGGTTGGAATTTTGCTACATACTCCAAAATAGATCGAGATCATTGTCTGCAATTTTGGTACTGTTATCATAATTAACAAGTAAAAGTCTAGCTTTCAGTAACTACTTCATTCGATGCCAGGTTCTGATTAGACCTTTTTCTTGTCAAGATCCAGTAAGTTGTAATTGTTCCCACCAAGCAGAGACATCTCCTTTTAGTTTTTAAGCGACTAGCTTGACTTTCCAATCCTCCATGATCCATATGTACTTAAAGAAACATTCAATCTCTAATATCCAATCAAGTAGACATGACCCGGTTCGGTTCGGTTCTGGTTCCGGTTCCAAACCGACGGTTTCGATTATAAAAAAGCTAAAATCGGAACCTTAACCAAAATAAAACGATTCCGGTTCGGTTTTGGAACCGACGTTCTGTAACGGTTCCAGTTTCGATTCCGGTTCTATAACGATTTCGATTCTGGTTCTGGAACCTTTTTTTAAAATGACAATTTAAAATTTAAAAATTAATATTAAACTATATTTTAAAATTAAAAAAATAAATCTATACACAAATGAAATAAAAAATTTAATTATTTGAAAAGCAAATTACTCACAACTAGCATTATTACAATCGAAAACTATTTTTATATTTTATAATAATGACCTCCCATTTGATCACGTTGGACCGTTTAATATAATTGAAAAATAACAAAATAAGGTAAAAGGACGGAAATACCCTTAATTTATAAAATCCATTACCCTCACTCTTTTCTCTCTGTCTCTCTCTCTCGTCTTTTTCTTCTCCAGTTCTCCCTCTTCTTTTCTATTTCTCTGTTTTCTTCTCTCTCTCTCTTCTCCTTCTTCTATTTGTTTTTTTTGTTTTCTTCGCCAGTCGATCTGGGTTCCAAAACCCAGATCAACGTCTTGGTTTCCATCTGGAAACCCAAACGCCGTCTGAAAATTCGATCTGGGTTTCCATTTGAAAACCTAGACGCCATCTGGAAACCTAGATCGGGTTTCCAAATGGAAACCCAAACGCCGGACGGCTTCTGGGTTTCCATCTGGAAGCCCAGATCGGGTTTCCAGATCGAAAACCGATCGCGGATGGGTTTTCGATCCGGAAACCTAGATTTGGGTTTCCAAATCTGAAAACCTAGATCGATCTAGGTTTTCGGATACAGAACCCAGTTCGATCTGGGTTTTCGTTTGGAAAACTGGGTGGTTTCCGTTTGGATGATTGATTTTTACTGTTTATTGTTGATGATGATTGTGTTTATTGTAGATGGTATTTATGTTTTGGGTCTGTTTGATGCTGAATTAATGTCTCTGTTGAGTGTTAATGAACCAGAAATCCAGATATCCTTCGTGAACCAGAAACTTAAAATGTGAACCAGAAACCGAAATGCGATGAACTTATGAACAAATGAACTGAATCACCGTCAATTTTTTTTTTATTTTTTTATTTTTTTAGATATTATTTTTCTTATAAATGGATCTAGACCGTCCATCTCAAAATGGATGGTCTATATCAATTTGAAAAATTTTAAATTATTTTTTTTATAGTTTAAATTTAATTTTTTAAATTATTTAATTTTTAAATATTTTAAGTTTTAAAATTTTAAATTATTTATTAATTAATATAATTTAAGAACTGGAACCGAACCGGAACCGCCGGTTCAAGACGGTTCCTGCTCCTTTAGGGTCAGAACCGGAACCGAAACCGCTACAATGACGGTTCCGGTTCGGTTTCGTATCTATGTTCTGGTTCTGATTCTATAATGATGGTTCGAACCGTGATCATGTCTACAATCAAGAAAATCTTCTATTCTCAAATATCCGTTGAATGTGGGGAGGTCTAACTTCATTTGGTATTCATTTCCTCGGTGTTAGGGTTCTCATTGTTAATTCCGCAAGATCACATCTTCTGTCTCTTCATTAGTTGAATCATTATTTTGAGCAGCATTTTGGGAAATAGGTCTCACTCTAGCATTTTCAAGATTAGCATATTATGGAGAGCTTTGGTTGCGTCACATATCCTCGATCAAAAGTTGTAGCTCT
Source organism: Dimocarpus longan (assembly GCA_022984855.1). Lineage (NCBI taxonomy): Eukaryota > Viridiplantae > Streptophyta > Magnoliopsida > Sapindales > Sapindaceae > Dimocarpus > Dimocarpus longan. The sequence continues at coordinate 7,630,320 of CM041026.1, forward strand.
ACGACTTGTTGGGCCAATTGGATCAAATCATCCTTGGTTGTGAATCGAGTCTTGATTTGCTCCATAATGTATGAACTAGAAGCCATTTTTTTTTCTTTCTCTCTTTTTTTTTTTTAATTATTTTTTTTCAAATTTTCATAAAATTACGATTTAGTCCATATATGTTGCTTTTTACAATTTAGTCCAAACAAGAAAATTACAATTTATCAAAATGATGTAGAATAGTTTCAGGCAGGGCAAATTTATTCTGAAAATTATCTGACAATGAATTAGATATGGTTTTATAGACCTTTGGGAGATAAACAAACTTTAAATTGAAGTTTAGCAATAATGAAATTTCTTTGATTGATGAGTTAGTTTAGTTATGAATCACAAATCACAACCTATTTATATAGTTACAAAAATATATATATATATAATATAAAAAGTAATTGGTTGCTTTGGGTGGTTGGGCAGCGTGTGATTGGATAGTAGCTAGCTACTTTAGGGTTGGTAGCATGTGATTGGGTACTAGCTGCTCTGGTAGTTGGGGTTAGGGTTGCATGTGGAGTAGGGGTGGCTGCTCCAACATCATAGACATTAAAAAAATTAGTATAACAGCTGAATCTGTGAGAAACATTAAAGCATATAAGCAGACATGTGCAGTCCACATATTCTAGCTATCCCATTTCCGGCTCAAGGCCATGTAATTCCATTACTGGAGTTGTCACAATGCTTGTTTAAGCATGGCTGCAGAGTCACATTTGTGAACACTGACTATAATCACGAGAGGGTTGTGAGTGCATTAAACGAAAGTAATTGTATTGGGGATCAAATCCATTTGGTATCGATACCTGATGGAATGGAGCCATGGGAAGATAGAAATCAGCTAGCGAAGTTAAACAAATCTATGCTCACGATCATGCCAGGGAAGCTGCAGGAACTTGTAGAAAAGATCAACAGTGAAGGAGATAGGATTGCTTGTATCATTGGTGATGGAAGTCTTGGGTGGGTTATGGAACTAGCAAAGAAGATGAACATTCGGAGGGCTACCTTTTGGTCTGCTTCCACAGCATCACTGGCCTTGTCGTTTAGTATTCCAAAGCTGATTGATGATGGAATCATCGACAATGATGGTAACTTCTTCTTTTTTTTTTCAGAATCTGATTATTACGAAAAGATGGTTGTGATGTAGGACCTCACATAATCTTTATAACCTGAAGAATTGCTCACCTTCTTTGTTTTGTATTCGTCTCAGGAACTCCAATAAAAAAGGAGATGGTTCAGTTGGCGCCAAACATGCCTGCAATCAACAGTGCACACTTCTTCTGGGCCTGCATTGGAGACTCATCCGGGCAGAAAGACATATTGATTGCACGCTTAAACGCAATGAAGATGTAAAGATGGCAGAAATGATGGTTTGTAATTCAACATATGAGCTTGAGCCTGCAGCATTCAGCTTGGTTCCAGAAATTCTTCCTGTAGGACCACTTTTGGCGAGCAACCGGCTTGGAAATTCAGCAGGATACTTCTGGCCAGAGGATCAAACATGTTTGAACTGGCTTGACCAACAGCCACTCAACTCTGTCGTATATGTTGCATTTGGGAGCTTCACAGTTTTTGACCCTGTCCAATTCCAAGAACTAGCTCTGGGACTTGAACTTTCCAACAGGCCATTCTTGTGGGTTGTGAGGCCAGATATCACAAATGACACAAAAAATGATGCCTACCCAGAAGGATTTCGGGAGAGAGTAGCCAGTCGCGGACGGATGGTGGGTTGGGCACCTCAACAGAAGGTTCTTAGTCACCCTTCCATTGCGTGCTTTTTAAGCCATTGTGGGTGGAATTCGACCATGGAAGGTGTTAGCAATGGACTCCCTTTCTTGTGTTGGCCTTATTTTGCAGACCAGTTCCTCAATGAGAGCTACATTTGTGATATTTGGAAGGTGGGATTGAAGTTGAACAGAAACAAAAGTGGGATCATTACCCGACAGGAAATCAAGACTAAGTTGGATACACTTCTAGGTGATGAAAATTTTAAAGCAAGGTCCTTGGCAATCAGGGAAATGACCATGAATAGCCTCATAGAAGGTGGTCACTCTAACAAAACTTTTAAGAATTTCCTTCAATGGATCAAAGTGTAGTATTATAAAAAAAAAATTGAATTTCAAGTGCTTTATATTTTTTAAGATCTATGTGTGGAAGTGGAATTGAAATCTTTGTTTGATCTTTAAACTATGATCACAAGGAGTGCTTCATAAGAATTTCTTTCTTCTACAACTTCGAGATGGAAATTTTGTAGGGACAACAAGCTCTACAATTTAGAAGGCAATCTTTTTATTTTTTATTTTTATTTCCATTTTGATATAATTATAAGTTAATTTGGAGTTATATTCTGGCACTAGGTAGAAAAACGTTTCTACACATGCTACTGAATATATACAGTAGCAGGATTCAAACATCTATCATGAGTATGAAGACTTGAGCTCTGAGTTTATATTATTCATTTAAAAGAACAATCAAGTACACAAACATATCTTGAGTTTATTGAACAATGCAAAATTTGAAATAAGAACTAATTTCTAAATACCTTGTTAAATTCTGAGGTTTTCTAGATACAATAAATTTTTATTTTGTGTTTTTTGTTTTCATTTTCATTTTGTCAAAGATTAGGTGACAAAGTTGTGATGATCCATACTTTCAGGAATATGTTACAATTAAGTAAAATCAGTATGGGTTCGGTTCTAGTGACTAACATTTCTTGTACTAAAAGCCTATAATATAAATATGTTGATGTATAGAACAGATGCAGAACTTTTTCTAGCATTTTTCTTCTTTTTTCATCTGAAAGCTGTCTGCCATTTTTTCATAACATGGTATCAAAGCTCATTGATCTTTAAGGGTTGTGAGTGTGAGAGCAAACCAGCAAGGCTTCCTTTCCTAAATGACCTGAAAATTTTGAGATATAGTCTATGGCTTCAAGTAGTTTTTCCACTCCACCTCCAGTTTTTACAGGCGAAAACTATCCATTCTGGGCAATGAAAATGAAGGCTTACTTAAGAGCATTTGACTTGTGAGAAGTAGTTGAAACAAAGAGAGATCCACCTCCTTTGAGAGCAAACCCAACTATTGCTCAAATGAAGCAGCATAGTGAAGATTATGCCAAGAAATACAAAGTTTTATCTGCTATCCACACTGTTGTATCAGATGTGATTTTTTCAAGAATAATAGCCTGTGAAACAGCAAAAGAAGCATTGGGGAAGCTTAAAGTAAAGTTTCAAGGCAGTGACAGGACTAGACAGATGCAAGTGCTAAACTTAAGGAGGGAATTTGAAGTTCTCATAATAAAAGAGAGTGAGAATGTCAAGGATTACATAGATAAATTCATGAAAGTAGTCAATCAAATTAGATTGCTTGGTGAAGAGTTAAATGATAGAAGAATTGTTGAGAAAGTTCTAGTTAGTGTGTCGGAAAGATTTGAATCTAAAATCTCCTCTTTAGGAGACTCAAAGGATCTGTCACAGTTGTCTTTGACAGAAATTGTTAATGCTCTTCAAGCCTTTGAGCAAATGAGGGCTATTAGACTTGAAGACTCTTCTAAAAGATCTTTTCAAGCAAAGTTCAAGGAGAAAAAACCAAGCAACAATGGAGGTTGGAAGCAATTTGGATAGAACAAGGAAGAAGAGAAGAAAGAAAGTGATGACCATAAAGGTGGAGACAAAAGAGGAAGATTTCCACCTTGTCCTCATTGCAAAAAGAGGAGTTACACTGAAAACTTTTGTGGGTGGAGAGGCGTATTATAAGATGTAGAGCCTGCAATCAGCTTGGTCATGTGGATAAAGTCCGCAAAAATACAAACAACCAACAGTGACAGCAAGTACAAGTTGCTGAAAATCAAGAACAAGCTGAAGAAAAGTTATTCGTTGTTCTTGTTATACAACAGAAAGTAGCAGTGAAGCTTGGTTTATTGACAGTGGTTGTACCAACCATATGACACATATTGCTGATTTTTTCAAGGAGTTGGATAGATCCTACACCTCTAAATTTAAAATTCGCAATGGTGATTATGTTGTTGTGATGGGAAAATGAACATTTGTTGCTGAAACTTCATCAGGTATAAAACTAATTTCTGATGTTCTGTTTATACGGTTATACCTGAGATAAACCAACAGTTATGAGTGTTGATAAAATGCTTGAAAGAAATTATACTTTGCTTTTTCAAGATAAGTCATGCACCATATTATATCCCTCTAGTTGTGAATTAATGTCTGTTAAAATGAGAGACAAAAACTTTCTAGTCAAATTGAAATAAACAATTTTTCAAACAAATCATAATGTTGTTGACAACTCTGTTACATAGCGCAAAGATTAGGACACAATAGCTACGCTTCTCTCAAATATATGCATAAATGAATTAGATCAGAATATGCCTACTATCCATGTTAATCAAGGAGTGTGTGATGTTTGACAGTATGGGAAGCAAAGCAAAATACCATTTCCTTCAAATCAGACGTGGAAAGCTTCAAAAAAGTTGCAATTAATACATACAGATTTGCGTGGACCCAAGAGTACTCCTTCTCTTAATGGGAGTAGATATTTTCTTCTATTTATTGATGACTACACTGGGATGTGTTGGGTGTGTTTGTTGAAGCAAATGTCAGATACATCAGAATCATTTCAAAAGTTTAAAGCTTTTGCTGAAAACCAATCTGGTTGTAAAATAAAAATGTTGAGATCTGACAATGGATTTGAATACACATCAAGAGAGTTTAACAGAATTTATGATAAAAGTGGCATTCAACACTAGTTAACTGTTCCCTACACTCCTCAGCAAAATGGAGTGAGTGAAAGGAAGAACAGAAATGTAATGGAGATGTTTAGATGCCTATTGTTTGAAAAGGATCTTCCAAAAGCATTCTGGGCTGAGGCTGTCAATACCTCAGTATATTTATTGAATAGGCAGCCAACAAAAGCTTTCAAAGAAAAAACAACTTTTGAGGCTTGGTATGGTGTAAAACTTTCTGTTGAACATCTTAGAATATTTGGATGTGTATGTTATGCTCTTGTTCCAAATGTTAAGTGTAAAGCCTGAACCCAAGTACTCAAGAGATTAATTTAGCCTCAATCAAAATTAATAAATGGGCCGCAATTGAGTATAAGCCCAAGTTGTATAATAATGTTAAAACAATTGGACAAAAGCTTGATTGGATGAATTTGATGGTTATACCAAGAATAGAAAGAATACAAAAAAATATATATATTTATATATTTTCCTTAATTACTATTAGGGTTTGAAGTTTTATATATTTATATATATATATATTATTCTTTTCCATTCTCAATAGCCACTTCTCTTCCTTGAAAACTCTCATGTATCATTCAAAAATTTCTTTTCTCCATTAACAAAGTTAAACCTTCAATCATCGAAGCATTGGAGATCAAGATTATTATGAAGGTTGATTGTGAATCAAGTAGGTGTTCTTCTTTTTCTTTCATATTCTTAAACTTTATGATTGTTGACGTTCAGATTCAGTCAACCAAGATTCTGAAGCCTAAATTGCAAATGAAGTTAGAGAATGAAGGAAAAGAAGAGCAAGAAGAACTGTTGCGATCAGATTTTTATGTGGTTCGGCCCAAAGAATAGCCTACATCCACGATTATTCACCAGCTATTTCGGCAGGGTGACAGTATCTATGTTAAGTGTCTTTTTTTTTCTTTTTTTTTTTACAATGGATTTCAGCTTCTATTTATAGATGGAGAGACTACAATTGCGTTACAATAAGATGAAAGTGAAATTATGATAAATTAAATTTCCAGTATTATCATTTGTCAAGATCTGTCAAAGTATGGTTTAGACGCTAATCACATACTGGTTAGGTGAGATTTTCCTTAAGTCATGTTGTTAACTCTAAAGGATTAGCGGATTAGCGTGTACGTTATGCCATACTGAAATTGGTCTGGCAGTTTTGACAGTAATTAACTCGCGAACTGAGAGCTACAGTAGCAAAGAGCTTGTTTGCTTGAGTTGAAATGTCCGAAGTCTAACCGTGAACTTGCTGAACATGCGGAGAGTTGAGAACCTGAGTTTACAAGTTGATTGCCTGATGAGCTAGATATTTGACGAGTTAGACCCTTAGTGAGCTAGGCCTTAGTAAATTAGGTAGTTTTACTGGATCAATTTTGGGCTTCTATCAGCCTATTTAAGTAACCCCAAAAATACCCATGATATCAGTCTCCCAGCTCTTAGTGCGATCTGGGGATTGGGGGCTAATGGCTCGTTGGTAAAAGCTGGCTCATGGAATCCGTTGCGCTACCTTTTCCAATTCTGACTTCTCTCTACACTAGGGATGACTTTTTAGGCTTGTCGTATAATGCACATCTTGCGCTGAGCGTATTTAATACACACATATATCAACTGACAGTGCATGATGACAAAAGCCCGAAACGCGCACTGCACCGCTAGATTTAGGGTGGTTGGTGAGCCTCCAAATCTAACAGTTGAGGCATCAATCATGCGCCCTTATACAAAGTGGAAGTCAAGCTATTTTCAGCTTTACTCTGTCTCTTTCAAACTTGCAGACGATTCATCTTCCTTCTTATCTTGTTCTCATCTCACTTCAAGCTTGTGCACCAGCACCACAGAGACTCAAATTTGTCGAAGATCAGCATCTCTTCTTTTGTTTTGTTCATAGCATGTCTTTAAAAACTCTCTCGACCTCTGGTTTTTGTTTCTTTTTTTTTTTGTATGCATTACGTTTCTTCTGGATTTGGTGCTAGTTTGTTCATTTCGTGTTCTTGCTTTTGAGAATTTGTTCTTTATTGTGACTCTTCATTTGCCTTTGCTTAATCTTGTTAGCTAGCTTTTTGTGAGCTGTTCACTATTTGTATACGAGCTTTAGGTAGAGACATAGATAGGTCGCTAGCTTATAGGTCGTCTGAACTGTAGGTCTAGCCCCTCATACCTTTAATGATCTGTGCGACGCTTGTGATCTGTAGACTAAGAAGCCCCTTAGAAAATAAGAAATTTAAATATATATAAGGATGGTATGTATGCAAAGACCTGATTACTCCCTTTTTATATGTAGATATCTTCAAGTCACAGTCGTCGGTCACATAGAGTAGGAGACAATGAATCCTCTAGTTCTGACGGGCTTAAGGCGAAGGAAGTTCTCTCTATTGAGGAAACGACCTTCATGAGCGGTGAAGTCACTGGGGAGTTCACAACTCAAGTAGACCCCTTCTTGGCCTATTTTGCCACTGAGGAAAGGGGACACCACACGGTGTTCACCTATTACCACTCAAAATTGAAGTACGATGAGCTAGAGGGGATAACTTTGGAGTATTACCTTCCTAAGGATTGCCAAATCATGTAGCCCTCCATGAACAGCCATGCGGGCTATCCACCTCGAGGGTACATTGCTGTTAGCATCCAACATCTTAACATGGGCTTAGATTTCCAATCTTTGCCTATATCATCGAGCTCCTGAATAGGTTGAAACTCAATCATTTCTAACTAACTCCTAATTCATACTCCCAACTCACCTATTTGGCTCTGATCTTTCTAACGAACGGTCTTCTGCCTCCGAACCCAAGAATCTGAAGCCACCTTTACAGCTTTAAGAGTGTTGGCAGCATGAAGAGGTCAACGAGAGATGGCATCTACTATCTTACAGCCCGCAAGATGAGCTTTAAGGATCTCCTGCCTCAAGGCGATGCGAAAAGCAAGTCTAATGTAGGAAATTACAAGTCAAGTTGGTTTTACATTTCTTACCCTTCTTTTAGACGGCTTCAAAACTTTGGCTTTGTCCTAACTCCAGGTAGATAGATAGGATCGACATGTTATGAGCTACCTTTTTCTTTTCTTCTTTTCCCCTTTAACTTTGTTTCTTTTACCTCGCAAATTTGACAGAAAACCGGGCGGTCCTGATTAAGGAGGAGGTTGAGACCTTCAAAACATTTGCAGCTTTAGGGGAAGGCAAAATGGTCCACACCTTTGACGATGAACTCCTAAGAGCACACAGGCTAGCACCTTCATTAGATAGTCCGGTTCTTGACAGCGTGAGGGACATTGAAGTTCGAGGCGTACACGAGCTCCCTTCTATCTTCTAGTCCATAGACAAAGTAGAGACAGCTCATGCCCCAATAGCGACCCCAATAATGGTAAAGCTTCCTCTTACCAAGCACCCCAAACGTCGATCTACTCAGCTCGTTGCTTCTGCAGCCACTATCCCTACTAAGGCAACCACATTTGAACCGATTCTAGGGTTTTCAAAAACTCAAGCCCCCACTTCGCAACCATAAATGGTCGAAGTTGAAAGTGAGCAGGAGAGAGCTTCTGCCGATGAGCCCCTAACGGGTAAGTCTTCAACTGGTGAGACTCCAGTTGTTCCAAGAAGGGGTACAAAGAGAAAGATAATGGGGCAGCGTCCCCTAACCAAGAGATCAAGAGCTGAGAAGGGCAAGCAGCCCGAGGTCGCAGATAGGAAGGCCTCACCACAGGTCAAGACAGAGCCCGAGGGTTTTCCTAGATGACTCTATCTTGATGGGATCCTCGATCATCTACCAACATTCTTGGTGGGCTATGCTAGAAATCTGGACAGTGATGAGCTGAGTAGCGATTACTTGTCCATTTGGACCATTCACCATGAGCTTACTGTAATCTTTAACACTTTAACTTTTTCTTGCTTTCTTGCTCTGAATATTGACTTGTTACGTTTCAGTCCATCATGGGGATCAGGAAGCAAATGCAAGAAGCTCTGGTCCTAGAAAAGGCAAAGGAGCAGCTCGAGATAGAAAATAAGAAGCTTAAGGTCATGAAGGAGAAGTTGAGAGACGAGCCTACCTTCATGTCTAGGGAGGCTACGAAAGTAAAAAGGGCAGAGCAGATCCTTGAGGCTCAAGTGAAGAACGCCCGAAATGCTAAGAATGTGGCCGAAGAAGCTCTGGCTCGTGAGGAGGAGGTGAGGTATCAAATTTACGCCAAATACCTCAATATCGAAGAAGAGCTGGATAAGGCCAAGAATGATCTACTAGAGGCCGAGCAACGAGATGAAGCTGCTGATAAGAGAACCGATGAGGCCATGCAATGAGCTGAAGCTGCTGAGAAAGAGGCTACAATTACCAGGAAGGAAGCTACTAAGGCCAAGGAGGAGGCCGAGTCAGAGACCGCTACTGACTTCCTCTACACTTTATGGCTTGCCCACCTTGAGATGGACTTCTCATGCTTCGACAAGAAAGGGATCGCAGAGGTGGCAAGATTCAAGGAGGAAGCCGCTAAATCTTCAGATATTCCTGGTGTGGTCCCTCAGGGCGTGACCTCCCAAGTAGAGACAATCCAAGCCGCAATGCCTTCAGGATCGACTTTATATGGCGCAGCTCTTGATCAACCTGCTCCTCAAGCTTAAAATAAGGCATCCCCGAGATGGGCCTTTGAAAATTTTTTTCATATCTCTATACTGGATTCATCTTGTTGCACAAGGTTATTTTTGTAATGAATTTTTTTGGACCTCGTGTTAGAGGCATTTTATATTGAATCTATTTGCTTTATTTTTATTGCTTCATCCATCTTTTTCTGAATATTCATATTTCTTACAAAATGAATAATGAAACACTTCATATGTAAGTGAGAATTAAACCTGATGCGAACTCGCGAGGTTGATAACTCTGATGTGTTATAGCTCGCAAATCATAACTTAAATAAGACAGAAGGTGTCCACAGCAGATAACTTGATAATAGAATGATTTGCTGCAAGCTTGTTCAGCAGGTCACACAGTAGCATGTATGCTAATATAGATGTTCTTTAGTCAACCATGAGCTGGGCTCAAAGGGTCGGAACTCGAACATATACAGCGGGTTACGCTTAAAAGGTCGTAACCCGAGCATATAAAGTGGGTTGCGCTCAAAGGGTCGGAACCCAAGCAAATACAACCTAAACTTTGCCAATCTGTTCAGGTTGGTTGCACGAATGGCACTTAGGCCAACATGGATGGACCTTCAATTGATGGACCATGTTCCGATGTTGGTGATCAGAGTTGTAAAGTATTTGGAATGATCTGCAAAGGGCCGGCCTATCAACAAGCTGTGATTAAGTACGCGAACTCGCGACCGTTCAACTCCTTTTTGACCCTACAGGGTAAGTGTGGGGTCGATCGAGAGACCAATATTAAGCCTCTTACCCCTATAGGGTGGTTGAGTGTTTGGACTTCAAATAGTTCCCAACTTTTCATAGCTGAAACTTCACATAAGAACATAATCAATTTGTGTTAGTAAATATTCATGGGAAATCAGGAGCTTGTATTAGATAATCAACATTACAAAGACACTTCCCAGTTTGGTCCTAGCATCCCATCACTGGCCTTACGAGCTCCATGCAGAATAAGGCATCGTACAAGATCAGCGGGTTTGAAACTCCGAACTCGGACCCTTTTGTTATAATATCTTGCAATCCTCTATTGGTAGATGGCCACTCTCAAGCAGGCAACTTCTCTCGTCTCTTCGAGGAGATCCAAGTTTGCAGTCAGAAGTTGATTGTTTTCCAAAGGATTCAAATTTGCTCTTCGTTGGCTGGTTACCTCGAGTTCTGTTGGGATCATGACCTCGGACCCATAGACTATGGAGAAAGGAGTTTCTCCAGTGATGCTGCGAGCTGTCGTCCTATAAGCCCATAGTGTCTTTTGCAGCTCATCCACCCATGCCCTTTTCTTAACTTCAAGTTTGGTCTTCAAAATCTGCATTATGATCTTGTTGACTGCCTTAACTTGTTCATTAGCTTGAAGATGGTCTACTGTTGAGAAACTTTTAACAATGCCGTGGTCGCTGCAAAACTTGAGGAACGGCTCGCTATTGAATTGGGTTCTATTATCTATCACGAGCTGTGGAGGGACTCCAAATCTATAAATGATGTTATCTCACATAAATTTTTTTACATTTGTGTAGAGATCTCAATAAGTGCTTTCGCCTCTGCCACTTAGTGAAATAATCCACTGCTACAATGACGTGTCTACATTTTTCGTGACCTGTTGGGAGAGGCCCTATCAAGTCCATGTCCCATATCGTAAAGGACCATGGACTACTAATAATCTGTTGTAGGTAGGCGGGTGGAGTTCGCAAGACCCTAAAAAATCTCTAGTATCTGTTACATTTCTTGAACAACTCGATGGCATTGCGCTTCATTGTGGGCCAGTAGAGTCCTTACCTCAATGCCTTCTGAGTCATCAAGAGGCCTCCAGCATGGTTTCCACAGTGGCCAGCATGGATTTCCATTAGAACTTTTGTACAATTGGGCTTATCTATACATGTTTAAAGTGGAGCTAAGAAGCCCTTCTTGCAAAGCATGTTGTCGTAGATGTAGTATCTTATAGCTCAAGTTTGTAGACGACGTGCTTCTAATTTATCATCTAGCAGCTTGACGAGACTCGAACCAAATTATCTCTAGGCTCTTATCTTGAGGGTCTCGTCGGGCACTCCAACGAACCTCTTCTAACCTTACTAGTTGGGGAAAAAAAATCCGTGGAGCGAACCCCTTAAACTTGTTCATTTACTTTGCTTTAATTAAATTGATATTCGTTCCTTTTAAAATAGTTGGGCTGATGTAAATTTTTCGAATTCGAGTTAAAACGATTTTAACAAAAATTCGACAGCATAACAGCTGTATTTTAAAATTTTACCTGCATATAAAACACACTTCCAATTATATTCAATCATCACTCAACTTCTTTTGTCCACAACATGCATTTCACACACTATTTTAATCATTTTCACAAACTGAACAAAAATTGATGATTAATCTTTTTCATACCATAAAGAACTTCCCAAAATATTTACATCATGCTACAAACATCGTCATATAAGTTTTTCAAATATGGTTATCAAATTAGACAAAATATGATGCATGTCATTTATTTATTATTATTATCTACAAAATATACATATGATTTATATAACTCGTCCACGGTGATGCCCACCTATAGTTTTGATGATGATTTTCTTGACACACGATCACCTATAATAGTATCTATTAGAATGTACACACTACAAAAATAAATTCGTTAGTTCGACACATAAGGCAATATAAATATAATTACATAGCTGATCATAAACTTATTTATATATCGATAATTTTTTATTTTGAAAGCTTTTCTTTCTAAAAGCACCATGTATACCCCTAAAGTACTCTAACCACGCTCAATATGGTACGTCATGTGGCGATTTTCAACTGATACCAATTGTGATGCTATTGAGATATCTCGACCATTACGTGCGAAATTTGCTGCATCGTAAGCGTAGTGTGAAACAATCTCAAATCTGAGTAACCACATATGAAATTTTCTGCATCGCATATTACGGTGCTAATAAACTATAACTCTTTGCAACTACATGCGAAATTTTTTGCATCGTATATTGTAGCGCTAACTCAGTTATAAATCTTGGCGACTACAAGTAGAATTTTCTTCATCGCAACGTAGCACAAATAACTCTAAATCTAGACGACCACGTGTGGAATTTTCTGCATTGCAACGTAGCGCCAAATAATATATAACTCTGAGGGTATATACATGGGGGGTTTGAATCTCTTTCCACTAGGTGCATAAAGCACAAAATCTCTTTTCTCTTAATGTTTTTAAGTAAAACTTTACACTCAAGCTTTTCAAAAATAACTTTATTTTTTATTCTCATTTCTAATATGATATGAGGATCTTTTACAAAAAGAATCCGAACTTATATTTTGGGAAAATCATTTATTAAATCTTTTGAACAATAATAAATTGCAATGTAAAGTAACATTGAAATAGTATAAGTGATGTAACACTTACCTTAATCCAATTCGTGCTAAAGAGCGTCAACGAGCCTCTCGAGCTTCGCTTGCTTGTCCCTCACCTACATAACACATTTTCATTTAGCTTGTGCTACAAGGAGCTACACATATTGCTTTTAACACAATGAACTCTTTACAATACCCTTTTTACTACAATCTTTCCTACTCGATTCTAACTTAACCAAGGCTTTCTGATTTCAATTTCTTTGCTTAAGTCTCACTTATTTTCACCTAGGAACACCCTCATACACTCGAAATGATGCTCGAAAGCTTGGAACGAAAAATCAAGATTTTGCACCCTTTTTGGCCGAATGGTGTGTAGGGGCCAACCCCGCAATTTTCTTCACATCGTTTTCACTCCAATCATCTCCCTAACTCTCATTTAGGTCACTCATAAAACGGTTTCGAAAAATTCTAACTATAGAGGGGTGAAACCTATAAAATACCCCTATTTTTCACTAGTTTTTTATGCACACTTTTCTTTCAAATATGCAATGAACTCATTTCCTTCATATCTAATATTATTCCTTTTAATTATGATCGAATACACTCATTTTTATTCATCAAATAATGTATTTCCATGCAAAACTTTAATGCCCTTCAAGTAGACTCATAATGTCCAATTTGTCTCCGCACTTTTCTTTTTGAAATTCTATCATTCCCATGAGATTTTCTAATCTCAAATATGCATGGAATCAAGCTTATTTAAATTAAAACTCAAAGAGATCACACATCCACTATAGTGGCCGTGACCTACACAAGCACACACAACACTTCATTTCATTCATTTTTCAAGATTTTCTACTTATTTACTCTCTTAGGCAATCTATCAAACACATTTGCTACCATTCAATTCATTTCCAACAAGTTTTAGTCACAATCTAGGATTTCCTCCATAAACCCTAATCACTAACCTTTGCATGTTTTCCAATAAATCATGTTCCCTTTTTTGTTTATTATACCTCTACTCTTGATTCACTTCAAATCCCCCATCAATTTCATGTCAAAACCCAACTTAATCATCAATGCTTTACATAACTTAACTAACATGAAACTTAGAGAAAAATGATAACAACTCACCTTAACCTTGCTCAACTCTTGTTATTTATGCTTAATCCACCTCAAAATCTTGTTTGGAGGCTTTAAAAATGGCTTGAACTTGCTTTGAATCATCTTCCTCTCTTCCTCCTCTAGTTGTCGTCCACCCCTCTCAAACTCTCTCAATTTGCTTCAAAATTTTTCTAAGTGTTGGAAGACAACACTTATATATATATAGGCATGTATTTATATAATTACCCTTGAAGTTTGCTATTTATTTACATACTATGCCACTATATGTATTTTAACTAAATGGTTTTCCAACTTTGCATCAATTCCATATCATCCTTACTACTTTTATCAATTTGCACAATTCATTCAAATAATTTATTCAATTCACTTCTATGCATATATAAATTGGAACAAAATGATCATTTTGCCCATCCTTGCATTTATTTTACGATTAGGGTCAATTAGCTTTTAAAAGTTTTATTTGTATTCTAATATCACTCATAAAGATGATATTGATGAAATTTAACATTTTCATCTCATAATTTAACTTCTAACACTAGAAAGTTCAAAAGTTGAGAATAGGAGCGTACACAGTTTCCCATCTTGCAAATAATCAATTAAAGGACTCATCGACGAGTTCGCTGCCACAGCTATAGCCATCACCTCGTCCTTTGGCCCCATACTTGGTATTGGCAGGAATTCTACTAGTATCGCCCTCAAAAAATCTATATCTTGAGCAGTTGCCAAGCGAGCTACAACATCTGCATGAGAATGTTGAGCTCACGGGATCTGGTTTATTTCATATTTTTCAAAAGTCCTCAAAAGCTCCCGAACTTTCTGCAGCTACATTGCCATCATAGACCCTCTAGTCTGGTATTCACCATGTACTTGACAGACCATGAGCTAGGAGTCGCTAAAAATTCTGAGTCTTTCAGCTCGCATTTTCCTGACTAAGCGAAGTCCTGCCAATAAGGTCTCGTACTCAACTTCGTTATTTATGGCCCGAAATCCAAACCTGAGCATGTAGAGAATTTTATGCCCCTCTGGGCTTATCAGCAACACTCCAACTCCAAACCTCTGTTTACTAGAAGACCCATCAACATATAACTCCCAAAAAAGACCTTCCAAAAACCTAGATTCTTCTTCCACAGGTCCTGTGAACTCAGCTATGAAGTCATCCAGCGCTATCCCCTTAATCGCTGACCTCAACTTGAACTCTATATCGAACTGGGCCAGCTCAATAGCCTATTTAAGGAGGTGACCTAAGGTTTTAGGCTTTTGGAGGATCTGCCTGTGCGAGTACTTGGTCAGTACTTCAATTTTGTGCACCTGGAAGTAAGGGTGTAATTTTCTCGACACCACCACCAGACAATAGGCAAGCTTCTTGAGGTGTACCTCATCTTAGCATCAATCAGCTTCTTACTGATGTAGTAGACAGTGAATTGCATCCTATCCTCTTCTTGAACTAAAGTCACACTTAGCGCGTGCTGAGATACCCCTAGGTAAATTGTCAAACTTTCTCCTTCCTTCGGTTTTGATAATAGTAGAGCTCGTCCCATGTATTCCTTTAGCTATTGGAATGCCACCTCACATTCCTCTATCCATTTAAAACTCTTCGCTTTCTTCAAGACTTCAAAGAAAGGAATATACTTGTTTGTAGCTTTGGAGATAAATCTGCTAAGAGCAGGGACCTGACCATTCAAGCTCTATACATCATTTACCTTCATTGGCGACCTCATGTCCAATAAAGCCCTTATCTTTTTGGGGTTGACCTCAATTCCTCTATTATTAACCATGAAGCCCAGAAACTTGCCCGAAGCCACCCCAAATGCACATTTGAGGGGGTTGAGTTTCATCTGATATTTCTTCAAGGTCTAAAACATCCCCTTGAGGTCGCATACATGATCAACCGCTTACTTGAACTACACCAGCATATCATCAACATAGACTTTCATGGTCTTCCCAATTAGGTCCTCGAACATCATATTTACCAACCTTTGATAGGTTATCCCCGCATTCTTCAGTCCAAAGGACATTACCTTATAACAATACAGTCTATATTCTGTGATGAACTAGGTATGTTTCTCATCTTTAGGGTTCATTGGGATCTGATTGTACCCTGAGTATGTATCCATAAAACTGAGGAGCTCGTGACCAGCGGTTGTATCTATGAGCTAGTTAATTCTTGGTAGTGGAAAACTATCTTTTAGACAGGCTTTATTCAGGTATGTGAAGTATATGCAAATTCTTCATTTCCCATTCTTCTTCCTGACCAGCACAGGATTAGTTACCCAGGTAAGACAATGAGCTTCTCAGATAATCTTGTTTTCCAATAGCTTGTCTAACTCCTCCTTAAGGGTGACATAGCGCTTATAGGTTATGGGCCTCATTTTTTGGCACACTGGCTTATGGTGAGGGTTTATGTTCAGCTTATGTGTTATTACCTTCAGGTCAATCCCCACCATGTCTTCGTGATTCTAAGTGAATATATCCAAGTTCGCCTTAAGAAAATCAGCTAGTTAGGCTTTTACTTCTGGGGCCAGGTTCTTACTCAGCTTAAGGCACCTTTTAGTATCTGTCTCGAGGACTTATACGTCCTCCAGCTCCTCTACTAGACCTGCAGTCATGTATGTATCAATTTCTCTGGGGTCCAGGTCATGACTTACCTTTGAAGTGCTAACAGTTTATAGCTCGTCTCTTGAGACCACATTAACCTTTTTCCTTCTAGTTCCCATTTTTACTGCATCTTCATAGCAACGACGAGCTAGATACTGCTCGCCTCACACACATCTTACTCCATCGGGAGTCGAAAACTTCACCGTAAGAGTTCTGGTTGAGGTGACCATATTCAATTCATTTATTACGAGCCTTCCTAATACCACATTATATGCAAAAAGAGAATCTATGATCAGGAAGTCCGCAAACATAGTTAACCGGTGATCTTCATCTCCAAGAGTTAGGTGGTCCTCTAATTTGCCCAATAGGAGTGACTACATCTCCAGTAAAACTGTACAAAGGTTTAGGAAAAGGCTTCAGCTGTTCAATTCAAATCCTCATCTAGTCATAACACCCCATATACATTACATTGACCAAACTCCCGATGTCAATCATTATTCTTCTCACTTCTACATTCCTGATGCAAGCTCGGATCACCAAGACATTGTTATAGGGCTAGTGGACGCCTCTGGCATCTTCTTTTGTAAAAATTATCTCCTCAGATGTCATCATTGCCTTCTTGGCAGGTCCTTCTAATTCACTTTGACCTACAAGCTGTATGTGATTAGCTTCACGCAAGTAGCGCTCGTGCAATCTGTAGAGTCACGGCTATATGAGGACCTCTATGGATAGTGAAAATCATCCTCACAATGGGTACATGTTCTTGATCAGAAGCTTGCTAGGCTGGTTGTTACTCTAATTACTGTTGTTGTTAAGGGCGCTATTGCTAGGATGGATGCTCTGTAGGTCGCACAACATACTCTCTTAAATGACCTTTTTAGATCAAGCCTTCTATAGCATCCTTCAACGCCCTGCATTCAGAGGTGTTGTGCCCTACTTTATTGTGATAGGCACAAAACCTTTTTTTGTTCCTGTATTCATTAGGGGTTGGAATTGGAATAGATCTCCCAAAGTTCTCCTTATTCCTTTATGTTACAAAGATTTTCTCTTTGGTGTCCGATAGGATGTTGTAGCTTTTATAGTGACCTTGATATGAAGGTCGCTCGCACCTTTGGTCGTTCCTCAACTCAAGTCCATTTTTCGCCTTCTTTGCAATTTGATTGTTATTCCTTTGGCCCATATAGCTACTTCCTCCATTGCTCATTTTCTTGCTCTGGTTGGAGCTATCAGCTTAATCTTTCTAATTGTTTGCCTTCTTTGAGCCAAAGGCTTCCTCCTACCTTTTTTCTTTGGCGGTCGGCTCATAGAATTTCCCTATGTCCTTCATTGGAGATTTGTATATACTCTCGTACAGCTTCCCGTCTTTCCTCAATCTTGTCGAGATAGCTATTAGGATCCTCTCGTCTATGGGGCTCTCGACATTATTCACCTCGTGCCTGAACCTGGCAATGTATTTCTTCAACGATTCATTATGACGCTAAAAGATAGTGGCAAGGTGACAAAATAGAGCGAGCTGCTTTTTAATGTCTTGTATTGATTAACAAATTTTTATTGGCATTCCTCCCAATTGTTGATACTATGAGGTTAGAGGTTTCTGAACCATGTCCGCGAAATGTCTCCGAGTGTTATTGGGAAAACGCGGCACATGACCAGCGAGCTAATGGTCTGTAGATCCATTTAGATATTGAATGCATCAAGGTGGTCATAATGATCAGTGTCCCCATTATATTGTTAGATGTTGGGGACCTTGAATTTGGGGGGAAGTGGCTTCAGTTCGATTTCTGAGGTAAATAGAGTTCTTTCACCATATTGACCCCCATATTCCTGAGCTCCAGGTCATACCTCTAACTACTGGACCCTCTGAATGAGCTCCTCAACTAGTGGATCCTGCGCTTCAAATCATCTGGTAGAAGATCTTAAGCTTCATCTACTTTCCTTATCTAGGGAATATCGACCTTGCACCCATGCCTTCTCCCATACTCGAGCTCAAGGGAATAGTGACCTGGTTCATACTCTTGGTCAGACCTATTTAATCCACCTTCTTTACGCGAGCCTCCATGTCAATGTCATCGTTCGTTCTCATCGCTAAGAGCTGAAACTAGCCACATGTCCATGGCTCGCCTCGATTTGTCGATGTCCGTCCTGGCTCACCCATACCTTCAATCCTGAAGGATGAGCCATACCTTCATCATTGTGAGTTCGCTGAATCCGAACTCTGCACTGCACGTTAGAGGAATAGATCGATCCATCTTGTGTTAACTTTTATGATAACTCTTCCATCTGTGGCCGGAACTCCAATGTGCTGCTGCTACGAAATGTCTCTTATTGCAGTAGTCTCAATTGGTTTATGAGCGACTTGA
The DNA here is from genome assembly GCA_022984855.1 of Dimocarpus longan. Taxonomy (NCBI): domain Eukaryota; kingdom Viridiplantae; phylum Streptophyta; class Magnoliopsida; order Sapindales; family Sapindaceae; genus Dimocarpus; species Dimocarpus longan. The sequence continues at coordinate 7,649,140 of CM041026.1, forward strand.
GTTTGGGCCTATGTTAGCGCCCTAACAACATCTGTTAATTGCATCATAGTATTCTCTAATATCTCCTAACGTTGGTGTTAAACCTGCATGACATTCCCTTCAGTGACATTAAATGCAGGTTGACGAGAGGGAAATAGAGGCATACCTTAAGCAGTCGCGGCCATAGGTGCATTAGGAGCTCCTGCCCCCATGTTAGTTGGTCCTCCAATTGGTAGAACGTCTCGTTGGTCTAAGTTGTTAAGTTGATCAGCAGCCGCATCTTAACACCTGGTGGTTCTTCTTCTAGCCATGAAGTTTGGTGTACGAGCTTTGGAAATCAAGAATAAAGATGATGAAACTACGGTTTAGGCCCTTCCTCTAGCGTCAAGACATTGACGTTCAGATTCAATCAACTAAGGTTCTGTCTAAAGCCCAAACTACAAATGAAGTTAGAGGATGAAAGAAAAGAAGAGTAGGAAGAGGAAGAAGCATTGTTGCCATCAAATTTATATATGGTTCAACCTAAAAAATAACTTATGTCCATGACAGTTCATTAGCTATTTCGGCAGGATGACAACATCTGTGTTAAGTGTCTCTCTTTTTCATTTTTTTTTTTACAATGGATTTTAGCCTCTAGTTGTAGACGGAGAGGCTACAGTTGTGTTACAATAACATAAAAGTGAAATTATGATAAATTACATTTTCAATACTGTTATTTATCAAGTCAACTCTGTCAAAGTATGATTTAAACGCTAACTCCATACTGGTTAGATGAGATTTTTCTTAAGTCATGTTGTTAACTCTGAAAGATTAACGTGTACGTCACGCCATGCTGAAATTGGTCTGGCAATTCTGACAGCAATTGACTCGCAACCTAAGAGCTACAGTAGTAGAATGCTCGTTTGCTTGAGTTGGAATGTCCAAGGTCTGACCATGAACTTGTTGAACATGTAGAGAGTTGAAAACTTGAGTTCACGAGCTGATTGCCTAATAAGCTAGATATTTGACGAGCTGGATCCTTAGCGAGCTGGGTCTTAGTTAATTAGGCAGTTTCATCGGATCAATCTTGGACTTTTATCAGCCCATTTAAGTAACCCAAAAAATACCCATAACAATGGTATTATAGGTTTGTGGGATCATATTATTTAGGTTTTGGTGTATTTTGATGATAGATTAATATTATATGAATTATTTTAGAATAATCAATAGTTGTTGGAATGTTTTATTTTGAAACAATCAGATGAATTAGAGAATTTAGTTAGGTTAGTTATACCACCTATAAAATTATGAATTTATATGAATGATCCTTAGGATGATAGCGTAGATCTTGGAGAGTTTTGTGGTCATATGATAAATGTGTAATTAATTAGAAATTTTTGTTCATCTCTGACTCAATGAAATAACAAACCTGAACAACATTGAACTAGGTTGAATCTTGAATATTTTTGACATGCAATTGATGTTATTTTGGTGTCATTAAATTTCTGTACGAACTAATACTAGTCCTCTATAAGCATTAAACTTTGAAGGATTTTTTATTAAGTGGTTTATTTTTAAAAATTCAAATATCAAGAGCTATTTAGCTTCGAAACTAATATCGATATTGCCTTAGTTTGGATTTGGATGTTTAAGTCAATAGGTTAACAGTGGTAGTTAAGGCTAGAAATTTTTATGATATTTATTCTGAGTCTTTCGAACTTATATTTGCATGTTCGGGATGATTGGTCTTATATACAATTTATTAAAAATAGAGAAAATGGATTACATCAATGAGGCAGTGTTGATAGTGGTGGATTTTAATGGTTTTTGGACTTAAATAAATTTAATAAGTTACAATTTCTTATGAATTTATAAGTTCTGTGATGTGATTTTAGGTTGTAAAGTTATTTTTCTTATTGGGATAAACAAAAGAGATAAGTAAAATTTATACAATGTTTTAATGTATTATATATTTAATTTAAAAAATACTTTAATTGGCTCTTTACAACAATCGAATGGAACCTTAAATTTTTCAACGTTATTTTATTATATTTTATTTAAATGATTTTGCATCCTCAAATATATATTTTATATACATTATTTGATTGCATTAAAAGTAACTCCTTCTTATTTAAAAAATATGATATGTTTTATTAAAAGTATCCCTTTGTATTCAAAAAGAATGATATGTATTGTAATTGTGATTGTAACGAAAATGTTTTAGTTCATCTGTCTGTAATTCATTTAATTATAATGGCCTAGGCACCGGGATTACAGGTGTTATAACTATATCATATTGGTCCAATTGGAATATTTGTTGTTGCATAACATTAATTGTGTTGGCCTCGTATCAGGATAATAAGTGTAAATTGTATTGGCCCTACACCGAGATTATAGGTGTAAATTATATTGGCCCCACACCGAGATTATAGGTGTTAATTGTATTGATCTCGCACTGAGATTACAGGCGTTACATTAAGAGAGACAAATTAGATCAAAAGTCAAAAGTTGGGATTTTCTTATGTTACAACAACTACTCTAAAGGTTATAGAATTTATAGTTTGAAGAATGAGAAAGTTTTGGTCAACAGAAATGTTAGATTTGAGGAAGCTGCAAAGTGGAATTGGGATGTATAATATGATTCTCGTATAGTAATAAATTATAATAAATAATTTTATAATGCAATCACTCATTTTTTTATCAAGTGTGTAGATATCCCAGGGATATCCAAGGGGACTGCTGTATATATATGTAGAGAGAGAAACACATGTATAATAGCTATATTCTAATATCTATGTATAATTCTTATTCTAATTTAGAATGATCTACTGTCAGCACAGGGGAGTGATGCTGAACAAAAAGTCTGATTCAAGCGGGCCCAAAATAGAAGCTAGCCACGCAATTTCAATTGACGCAAGTGGCATTGAAGAGCAAACGTTTGCCAATAGGAGTGAGGCAATCTCACCTTATCCACACTCCCACCACCATCGTTGATGTCAATTCTATCCCCTCCTCAAACGTTAAAATGGAGCTGCTGAATATTTCCAACTTGAGATTCAATTGGCATCAAGGCAGCGGAAGACAACAAAATAAAGCATTGGCTTCTCAGTCACTCCTCCCATGGTATACCCCTATAAAAGTAACAACATGAGTCTCCAGTTAGACACTAGAAAAATTAGTTTAATGGCTGAATCTGTGAGAAATATTAAAGTATATAAGCAGACATGTGCAGTCCAGATATTCTGGCTATCCCATTTCCCGCTCAAGGCCATGTAATACCATTATTGGAGTTGTCACAATGCTTGGTTAAGCATGGCTGCAGAGTCACATTTGTGAACACTGACTATAATCACGAGAGGGTTGTGAGTGCATTACACAAAAATAATTGTATTGGGGATCGAATCCATTTGGTATCGATACCTGATGGAATAGAACCATGGGAAGATAGAAATCAGATAGCGCAGTTAATCAAATCTATGCTCAGGATCATGCCAGGGAAGCTGCAGGAACTTATAGAAAAGATCAACAGCTAAGGCGATAGGATTGCTTGTATAATTGGTGATGGAACTCTTGGGTGGGTTATGGAACTAGCAAAGAAGATGAACATTCGGAGGGCTGCCTTTTGGCCTGCTTCCACAGCATTACTGGCCTTGTTGTTTAGTATTCCAAAGCTGATCGATGATGGAATCATCGACAATGATGGTAATTTCTTCGTTTTTCTCAGAATCTGATTATTACTAAAAGATGGTTGTGCTGTAGGAACTCACATAATCTTTATAACCTGAAGAATTGCACACCCCTTTTTTGTTTTGTATTCATCTCAGGAACTCCAATAAAAAAGGAGGCGGTTTAGTTGGCACCAAACATGCCTGCAACCAACAGTGTACACTTCTTCTGGGCCTGCATGGGAGACTCATCCGAGCAGAAAGACATATTTGATCACACGCTTAAATACAAAGAAGATGTAAAGATGGCAGAAATGATGGTTTGTAATTCAACATATGACCTTGACCCTGCAGCATTCAGCTTGGTTCCAGAAATTCTTCCTATAGGACCACTTTTGGCGAGCAACCGGCTTGGAAATTCAGCAGGATACTTCTGGCCAGAGGATCAAACATGTTTGAATTGGCTTGACCAACAGCCACCCAACTCTGTCGTATATGTTGCATTTGGGAGCCTCACAGTTTTTGACCCCGGTCCAATTCCAAGAACTAGCTCTAGGACTTGAACTTTCCAACAGGCCATTCCTGTGGGTTGTGAGGCCAGATATCACAAATGACACAACAAATGATGCCTACCCAGAAGGATTTCAGGAGAGAGTAGCCACTGGTGGACGGATGGTGGGTTGGGCACCTCAACAGAAGGTTCTTAGTCACCCTTCCACTGCCTGCTTTTTAAGCCATTGTGGGTGGAATTCGACCATGGAAGGTGTTAGCAATGGACTCCCTTTCTTGTGCTGGCCTTATTTTGCTGACCAGTTCCTCAATGAGAGCTACATTTGTGATAATTGGAAGGTGGGATTGAAGTTGAACAGAAACAAAAGTGGGATCATTACCCAGCAAGAAATCAAGACTAAGTTGGATACACTTGTAGGTGATGAAAATTTTAAAGCAAGGTCTTTGGCACTCAAGGAAATGACCATGAATAGCCTCGTAGAAGGATCAAAGTGTAGTATCTATGTGTGGAAGTGGAAAAGTTGAAATCTTAGTTTGATCTTTAAACTATGATTACATGGAATCCTTTATAAGAATTTCTTTCTTCTACAACTTCATAGAATTTATGAAGGGATGACAAGCTCTACAATTTGGAAGGCAATCTTCTTTTTTTTTTTTTTTTTTTTTTTCATTTTGATATAATTATAAGTTAATTTGGAGTTGTGCTCTCATAATTTGCAGAAAAATTGATGAAGTGGCAATTCATATTTGGTGTAAAATTGTTTTAATTATTTTATTTGACACGTGCTGGACTCCCATTGGTAAATAAATTAGGACAGAATGATTAGGGACATTTTATTTTTAGGGAAAATTTTAATGTACTCCCTAACGTTTGATAAAATATTACTTTTTTACTAACGTTTGCATTTTGAATTCCCGTCATCCTTAACGTTTCAAAAATGTATCAATTTAATCTTTCTGTTAGTCAAATGTTAGCCAACGAGGGTTAATTTAGTCATTTTAACTTGAATATATTTATATAATTTTAATATATATTTAATATAATTTATATTTTTATATTTTTATATTTTTAATTTAATATATATATAAAAAAAAAATTTAAGTTCATTTCAAAAAAAAAAAAAAAATTTAAGTTAAAAAAAAAAAAGAAAAAAAAAAAGGTCTCCATGGGAGACCTCCTTCCGGCGATGGAGACCAGGTTTCCTACGAGACTTGGTCCCCAGCTCGCTGGAGACCAGAACTTGTCTCAAGCAACCAGATCTAGTCTTTAGTCGTTGGAGACCAATCTTTTGGTCTCCAGTAATGGAAACCAGTTTCTAAGCTACCCAAGCTTACAGTAGTCCATCAGCTCTGATATCATAAGGCTCTCTCCACAAGTAGGGACTGATCCATGAGGTGGCATGTTTCCCAGAACGAGAAGGGTATTATCAGGGCCTTTCTCAGGCTGCAGCCATGGAATTGGAGGAGTTGCAACCACTGTCGAGGGAGAGAGACTCAGGGTTATAGATGGGGATGGAGGCCTGATTGTTGAGGCTCCATTGGAATTAGAAAGCCATGGTGGAAGTAAAGTTGGTGGTGTAGGAGGTCAGTGTGAAGAAAGCCTCTATTGGATGTAGCCATGACAAATGACCGCTCTTTCACTAGCTTCTCCGCGAAAGTCTCTAGAATCTGATCGTAGCGGTTGGAGACTCTTTTTTTTTTTTTTTTTTTTTTAAATTTCCATAATTTTTTTTTTAATTGGATAAACATTTTTTTTTTAAATTTGGAATATGTTTGGTTTGATGTTAGATATTTAATTTGGATGATGTTTGGTTTAATGTTAGATATTTAATAATTTAGATTTCGAAGAAGAATTTTTTTTTATTATTTTATATTAAAAATATTATTTTTTAATTAAAATATTTATTAATAATAAATTAAATTAAAAAATTGATTTAATGATGTGTCACAATTTGATTGGAAGATGATCAATGATAATTTTGTAATAATAGGGATAGTTGTTTTACAATTATCAATTTTTAAAAGGGTAATTACGTCATTTTAACTTTTTTAAATTATATCAATGGTAAATTTATCTTTTTGTTCTATCTGTCACGTTTGACTATTATTTTTTTGGTCAGAGGGATTAAATTGATGTATTTTCAAAATGTTAGGGATGACGAGAATTCGAAATACAAACGTTAGTAAAAAATTAATATTTTATCAAACGTTAAGGACTAAATTAAAAGTTTCCCTTATTTTTAATACAATTTTTATCACGTTTGAGTCGATTTAACCATTAGTTAAACAGGATCAAAAGAACTAATTTAATGAATTTATTAAATAGTAAAGATGACGAGTACTAAAAATGTATTCGCGAGTAAAAAAGGTTATAATTTGTCAAAGTTTATAGACTAAAGTGAAATTTTTCAATAAAAACTTGTTTTGAGGTTGAAATATCCATCTACTAGAAGACGATAAGTATTTTCTTGATCTTGTACTTGTCTTGTATACTTAGTTGACTCTTCCTTTGAATATCCCATGTTAAAAAGAGGGAGTTACTTAGGTTTTAATTGTGTACTATATTGTTTGTATCTATTCATATTTGAAACCGATATTTTCAGATCAATTTGTTCTTATTTTTATCTTTTTATTTATTTTTTTAAAGAAATATACTTTGTAACAATAAGAAAGAATATAAATAAGGCTAGTATTATGCCAGACGTTCTCCACATTAGGTTACAGCTTTGTTGGCTAAGATACGAGCAACCTCATTCCCTTATCCAGGGATGTAGCTACACATATAATTACCAAGTTCATTACAAAGCGTTTTGATATCTAATAAAATACAACTAGCATTATCATTTCTAATTTCATCAGAACCAGGATGCCACACTGTATGCATCTATCTACTTATGCTGTCCAAATTTTCAGATTTAATGATTTGGCAAGCAGAAGGCCCTCACGCAAAACAGAAATTGGCAACCAAAAGATACTTGATTGTATATTGTGTTTTTTTTTTTTCCAAACTAGTAGTAGCTGAGTTTAAAAATTCAGGAAGATACATAAAATACTGACTGCATCGTTACTATATCGTATACAAATTCAATTCTCAGCAAACAAACCTGGTATGTAGATATTGTTTATGGTTGTTGTAGAAGCATATAGAAACCTTAGATATAATTGTTTCGTGTGTTTGTATGTATATTGTATCATTACCTAAATCCATATTGATGCTTCATTGGTTTCAAGTGCTCTTTGTTGATAAACCATTTACATGCAATTTGTATTGCAATATTTCAGCTGTGTTAGAGTATGATCTGCATTAGCTTTGCAGATTAAAATGACATTCAAGAGGATGGTAGATAGTGTATGTGGAGTATATTTCATGATTTTCTTTGATCTCTGAATATGTGGCAAGGACCATAAATGGATATCAACAGCTTAACGCTAGAGACTTGTGCATTAATATTTACAAGTAAAACATACAGTTTAGGCTGTTATAGGTAATTAATGCGTACAGTTGCTGAACTTTCTGTGTTGGTTTATAGAGCTATTACGAGGACTAGGGAAGTGACTTATGTCATTGAATATAAGGAAGTAAAATAGATGCAATCTTCTATTAATTATTTATGATACTAATTCATTTACTGTTTTCTTTATTAACCATTGTTGTTGATTTTGAGTTTAGATTGTATGTAAGGGATCATGGTGGGAAAAGTTATCGGGATGTTATATAATAGATAGTGGAATTGTTGTTTCATATTATTTAGATTCTTAAACCATTATGATGGGTAACTGTGATTCAAAGCAACCATTGTAATCATTACTGATGTTATGTCTTCTTTTATTATCCTTGTTTGACTATTAGTCGAAACTAAAAATAATAAGTTTTTAACATTTAAAACCGATCCAAACATAAGTTAAATTAAAAACCAATATTTTTGGATCAGTTCCATCCCAAGTTATTTTGCCCACCTTTATTTGTGAAGTTAAAACATATAAAATGGAAACCAGAAGAAGTGTATGATGATAAAACTCAAGACCTCACAAGATACGCATAGCATAGAGGTTGGAACAATTAGGAGATTGCCTATTGAACAAAATTCTTGAAATTAGTATAGGATCCCCCAGCTGGTTGGATGCTATTCATCAGATTTTCCTTGAGACTCAAAACATTGCTTTTGAAATTTTTATTTTGCAGTAGCTGTTCTAGTTTAGTATTAATTTCGTCTTGAGTAATTATTCCTCTTTCATCTGGGTTGAATCCCAATCCAACTTTCTAAACATCACAAATGTAGCTCTTGTTGTGGAACTGATCAGCGAAATACAGCGAGGACAAGAAAGGGATTCCATTGCTCACACCTTCCATTGTGGAGTTCCAACCATAGTGACTAACAAAGCAAGCAACCGAAGGATGTCACAAAACCTTTTGTTGTGGTACCCAACTGACTATAAGACCACAAGCAGCTTGAAATCCTACTGGGTAGGCATTGGTAGTATTGGGACGCACTACCCAAAGGAATGGTCAATTGCAGAGTTCAAGCCCCACTGCCACTTCCTGGAATTGAAGTTGGTCAATAGTAGTTGTACTGCCAAATGCAACATATATGACTGATTGTGGTTGCTGTTGATCAAGCCATTTCAAGTAGCTTGAACCTTCTGGCCAGAAGTTTCTAAACTAGTTGCTTGCCAAAAGTGGGCCTATTGGTAGGATCTTCGGGCCCATGTCAAATGCTGCAGGTTCCAAACTATAAGATGAATTTGTAAATCAGCCCGTCTATGAGTTTCTTTGCTACGTTGTTTCTGACCATATGCGACGCAGTCAGGATTTTGTATTAGGGTTTAGTTGAAAACTAACCCATTTTCTATGACCCTTTTGACAAATGACCTTTTTGTTTAAAAGCTTTGCACAATACCTTTTTCTAGACAAAAATGCTCATGACCCACCCCATTTTGTGTCTCGATCACTCCCTCTCTACCAAATATTTCACTCTCTTTATTCCCAACCTTTGGCTAACATTCTCTCTCTAGAAATCCTAACCCACGGTCCGACCTCCTCACCGTTGCACGTCATTTTCTCTTATCTAAAATCCACCTTCTCTTCTTATTGGTTTCTCACACATTCACTCTCTCAATAATTCAATGGATTCCTATCTATCCAGATACCATACTCTGACCACCTCTCTTCCTCCAAAGTCTCTTGACAATGCAAAGCTTTCCTCTTCTCTCTTTCCCCCACCCATCAGCTTGTCATCCAACCACACTTGTGTCCTCTTGTTCAACAACAACAACAAACCAACCCCACTTCCCTCTTCAACCCCCAGGTTCCTCGCTGTCATTGCCATGGCTCCTCCTCCCAAAAGTGGAAAAGCCAAAAAGAGTATGTTTTTACCACTGCCCTTCACCTTTTCCACCACCTCATTTGTTTCAAGTTATGATTTTTATCGTTGTTTATTGACAATTTATGTTGAGTTTTGCAGTGGTTCGATTGATAAAGCTGGTTTAAAGGGTGTAAATATCATGGCTTTTTGTAAGGATTACAATGCCAGGACTGTTGACAAGGTTGGTTATGTTATTCTTGTTGAAATTACTATCTACGATGTTAGTTCGTTTACTTCACATTCTGTTTGTGTAATTGAAATTGATTTTTATACATGTGTGTGTGTGTTTTTTTTTTTCCCGATGGTTTGGCTGTAATTTTTTTTTTTTTGGCATGCTCTTTGGTTGCAGGATAAAAGCACTTTTGGTGAGGATCTAATGTTGTGTTGACAAGCATTTGATAATTAGCTTTTCGTAGTCCAACACAGTTTTAAGAATTGGAAAATTTCATTATTTTTATGATCATGTTTGCTTCAAATGCAGTTTAATAAATAAATAATTCATCAAATTCTAGTTGGTTTTTAAATGTGAAATTAGATAGTCTTCATTCTTTTTGTATTCAATAGGGACAAATATCATTTGTCAAGGGTTATAAAGCATGCATTTAATATTTAACTTATGTTGGAGTTTATCTTTTGAAGTTAAAGCTAAGTTACATAATTTTGTGATAATTTAAATCGCATTCATCAAATTCTGGTTGGTGCTCCAATGTGAATCAAATTGTATACTTTTTTTTAGGACTAAATGGAAACAGTATTAGTTGGTTGGTGAGGGTTAGAAAGCATGTATCTAACTGTCAACTGTTGTTAAGAGTTGATGTTCTTTTAAAGTTAAAGTTTAATACATAATACGGCAGTATCATGTAGGATGGTTTGCTTGTTGAAGTTATGTTGCAATAGATGGCAGACCTTTTAAGTGATTTTGGTGGATGGCTTGATCCTCTGAGCTCGCATTCTCGTTTACAAATATTTTACTGTATTCTGAAAAAAAGGCTATTTGTACCATCAGAAGGAATTTAGAACCTTATGACTGTATGCAGGTTGTGGAACTTCTCATCCACAAGTTGGAAAGTGAATCTAGTTGTCATTGTAAAGTGGACCTATTCTTTCTGGTGGATTCAATCACCCAATGTTCACACAATCAAAAAGGTTCTCCCTCTCACTCCTCTGTGTATCACTCAGCCCTATTTTCCGTCAAAATTATTGTTTGGATAACTTATGATATCTTATTATTTTTCTCATAAATTATGATTTAAGTGTTCCTATCAGCAAGCAAATTATGAGTAAAATACTTTGTGCGGCATTTTGTAATAGAATTTGGTGTTGATATCAGTTAGTAGTTGCTGTTACCAATGGCGTAGAATGTTGTATTATGGTAATTTGGCAATTTACGAGTATTGTTTATATATTATAGTGTAATATGCACTGATTGTTTGATTCCCCTTATTTATTTATTTTTTTGGTTTAAATGATTGAATATGATTTGTGTAGCCCTTAATATTTTGTATACTTTGTGGTGTTACCTTTATTCAGGCATTGCAGGAGTTTCATACGTCCCTACTATTCAAGCTACATTGCCTCATCTTTTAGGTGCTGCTGCTCCATCTGGGGCAGGGGCTCGTGAAAATCGTCGACAATGTCTTAAAGTCATTTGAACTCTGCTACTTGTTGGAAGTCTCTAGTCTTAATCTCAAAATTAATGATCTTTTGCCTTTAATAGGTTCTGCGTTTGTGGCTTGAAAGGAAAATTTTTCCTGATTCTCTTTTGAGGCGTTACATGGATGACATTGGAATTTCAAATGATGATACATCATCTGGCTTTTCCCTTAGGCGACCATCTCGAGCAGAACGTGCTATAGATGACCCTATTAGAGAAATGGAAGGGATGCTTGTTGATGAGTATGGCAGGTATTACTTACTTTCTCTATTCTTTTCAGCTAGTAAATTTTCAGGTTGTGTAGCTTAAAGAGATTTTATAACACTTGTTTGATTTTGAATTTTTCTTTGTTGAAGTGGGGTCTAACTTCCATGTATATTTGCTTTTTTATGCCTTCTTGTACCAGTAATGCTACATTTTAGCTGCCTAGCATTTTATCTTCTCATGTATTTGAAGATGATGAAGAAGATCTTCTAAGCAGTACTTATAAGGAAGCTGGTAAAGCATCACCAGTTGAGCAAACACGTGCTTCTGGAGAGTCAGAAACCTATACACTTACTCCAAATGATAGGCATCATTACATCTTAGAGGATGTGGATGGTGAGCTTGAAATGGAAGATGTGTCCGGACACCCGAAGGACCAAACTGATTTGATTGAAATAGTATGATTATGATTAAGAGGAATTGACTTACATTTTAATTTTCTCTTTTGTTTTTTTGCTTCTTTCGTTTCTTTTGTATGCAATCGATGACAATAGAAAAAAAAAATTATAGCTCAAGTAATTGCTCCCACGACATTGGAAGAAATCTATCCATAACTTGCTACATCATTATTTTCCCTAGCCTATGAGTGCAATAGTGAATTCATTTTAATTAATTTAGATTGCAACAAATGTTATTCTCAATATACTCCATTTAATAGTATGAGGTATATAAAGGTGATGTTGCTAATGCAAGTGAAAAAAAAAAAAATCTACAAACAAGTTTAATATTACTTTATTTTTCTTGTATGAACTGTATAATGTATTTCTTTAACCATTCTAAAATCCATTTCAATTTTTAGTGCTGAAGTCTATAAATCAATATTTAGTTCAGTTAGGCCATGTTTGTTTATTGGATTTGACAGGTGAGATGAGATCAAATGCCAAACCTACCCAATCAAGTGTTTGGACTAGAGGAGGAAAAAAATATTTTTCTCAATAATTCTAATTGAAAATCTCAACCTAAAAGTTGGGATTCTCAATCTGAAGGTTGGGAATCCCAACCTCATCTCAACGCTTAGGTTGGAAATCCCAATCATGATTGACCATACATGTTAGGAATCCTAACTTAATTGAACATCTAGTTGTGATTCCTAACTTGGAGGATGGGCATTCCAACTTCTAGATTGAGAATATTCGATCAAGGTTTGGATTTCCAATCTCGAGGTTGGAAGATAATCAAGGTTGAGAATCTTACCTTAGAGGTTGAGAATCTCATCTTCGAGATTGGGAATCCCAACCACGAGATTGGGAATCACAACCTTGATCAAATATCGAGGTCAGGATTCTCAACCTCTAGGATAGGATTCCCAACCTTTAGGTTGGGAATCCCAGTCTCCAAGTTGAATCCTAACCTAAGTTTTCAATTAAGGTTGAGAATCTCAACGTCAAAGTTAAGAATTCTAACCTTATTCGAAGATCAATATTGGAATTCTCAACTTCTAGGATGAGATTCTCAATCTCTAAGTTGGAAATCTTAACTTGAATTTTCAATTAAGATTGAGAATCTCAATATCGAGGTTGGGATTCCCAGTCTCGAGTTTGTCAAGATTTGGAATCTCAACCTTGAAGAATATCCAAGTTAGGTTCTCAACCTTTAGGTTGTGATTCTCAACCTGAAGGTTGAGAATCCCAACCTCTAGATTGAGAATCCTAATATGAATTTTTAATTAAAGTTAGGAATCCCAACGTCAAAGTTGTGATTTCCAACCTCTAAGTTGGGATTGATGGGAAATCCCAACTTCGAGATTGGGAATCCCAACCCAGTTAAGATTCTCAACTTAAAAATTTTGATTCCCAACATTCACACGAAGACTTCGATTGTTAACCTCAATTACAAATCTCACCTCAAAGCACAGATTTACTAATAACAACTACCAATACAATATAATTTTCACATTCTAGTCATACCCAAAAATTCACACACAAAATACATCAAACAACCACAACCCATTTTCATTACACTAACCTTGGTCTATAATACCATATTCACATGCCCGAAGCAACTAAAACTAGTCAAATATACTACCCACTCATAGAGAAGATAAGCAGCAATTGTGAGCGCGATTCTTCCATAGTTCAAGAAACTGATTTTGTTGTTGGGCGTTGAAAGAGAGCAATAGGTTCAGTGTAGCCATCTACAGTTCTTCTATAATCCAAAAACCTCCTTCTATTGTTGGGTGTTCGACAGAGAGTAGGAGAGTAACAAGTTCGGCATAGCCATATGCAATTCTTTTGAACTTCTTTGGAGAGATCTCATTGGTTCGACATCAGATTCGTCATCATCTCATCGTGAAAATAATCGCTACTTGTTTCGCAATGTGAATGAGCTACAATCAACATGGATCTAGTTTGAATCTAACATAAGTGGTTCATTAAGAGACATTGCCTTCGATTCTTTTTAGTGGTATAAAGGAACCTTCTTCTCTAGCTGCTTCTGTTGTTCGGTGTTGGAAGATAATAGCAGCTTCAACGTGGGAAGTGATAAACGATTGAGAATTGGAAAGACAGAAGAGAATGAGGTGTGGGAAATGAGAAGTGGGAAGTGAGAAGTGAAAAGTAAGAGTTGCAGAGCTTTTGGGCAGGAGTTACTACATAAGAGAAAGAGCTGTAGCTTGAGTCAGAACAAAAACTGTAGCACAGCCCGTGTATTCAATTTTCATTGCAAAGGAAATGGATCATTAAGGGCATTCTTGTCCATTCACACATTTTTTTGTATGAACAAAAACTAAAATGTTACTTTTCCAATCCAGCTGCTGAGAAGGGTCATTTTGTCCATTTTCTCTTTGTATTAAGATAAACTCCAATAAATTTTTTAAATAAACTTTGAAGCTACAAAAATATTTTATAAAATCGAAAGTATAAAATATAATCTAAATATTTTTGTTTTATTATAAATAACCTATCCACTGTTAATCTGTATTTGTTAAAGTTAATGATCAACAGTATAATTCCAATTAAAAGACTAAAATACCCTTAATTTATCCCGTTGACTGTTTTGACCAAATAAAAAACTTAAGGAAAAAGGCTACAATATCTTGAATTTAACCCAAAAAAATGAAAAAACAAAAATTATTTATTTCAGCTATTTGTCTTCAATTCAATCAATTTAAAGAACTGACCAATTTCTATCACGACCCTGTTCAAACATAATATCATTTTGTAGTTTCTGGGTAACAACAAACGAGAATTGTCATGCAGATCGAAAGAACGAAACCAAGAACAATCTTCATCATGGACAAAAACCAGAATCAAACACAAATCATCGCCGTCCCAGAGCCACCAAATTCACCCCGGCCATTGTCGACATCTTCATCGTCCCACCGCCACCAAGGTCGCCCCGGCCACATCATCAACGCCAACCCCCGAACCATATCCCTATACACTTGTTCCCCAAGTTGAGCATACCCAGCCAAAATGGCAACATTTTTGCTAGGCATTTCATCAAACAACACTTGTGCATAAAAAATCCTGCAAAAACCAACATAAGAGGACACCAAAGCAGAGGCCACAAACAAACTCATCTTTAAACTCAATTGCACAAAACCAATGTAGCGAAACACCCTGTTCTAGTTTCCCTTAGTCGATCGGGTCGAATGGTCTCGTTGCTCTCCATCCCCATGGAAACCAGAGTATGGTGTCCATACCATGGAGACCCTTCATTGTCTCCATCATCGTCAGCAGCAGAGGCGGAAGCAGTGGTGGACTGGATGAAGAAGGAGGCACAAACAATACTTGGGGAGTTGATTTTATTTATTTAATTATTTTTTATTTTTTTATTTTTTATCTCAAAGATCTGACTAAAAAAGTTTTTATTTAACTTTTTAATTTTTTAAATTTTTTCTCATATTAATCTGATTAATTTTTTAACTCATTTTAACGTTTTCAAAATTTATTTAAAAAAATAATTAAGTTAAAAGGTAATTTTACCCCTCAATCAATTATTCTAACGGAGATGGGTTAACAGCAAAAGATTTAATTATAATAAAATTAAAAAGTTTGCTCCACTTGAGCAAAGTATTGAACTATGTAACTAAATTATAATTTACTTTTTTATAAATTAAAAGATCAAGATATAATAAGCTTTAGCCCTTAAAATTTGTATTCTAAATAAATATATTAATAAAAATAAAAGAAAAAGACTGAACAAAATATTTAAATAATCATATTTATCATATATGAATTATAGTTAATGCTATGATAGTAATAATATTTTTTAAATATAGATAATCTACATTTTGATAATCATAATTCATAATTACTACCACACATCAAATTAAAGAGTATATTAGGAGAAACATTAAAGTATTAAATTTAAATAATATATTATGTAACTTAAGATTAAAAAGGTAAATATAGAAAATTTAAGTAAAATTTTGCATTTAATGTAAGAAATAAAAATATTACATATGTAATATTTAAATATAAATAATTGGGACAAGTACAAAAATAAAATATTAAATTAATGACTCAACATTTATGTCATTTTTCAAAAAATATAACAATTTAGGGTTAAATCATATGTAAAAATATCAAAATATCCTTATAATAAATATAACAATTGAGTCATTTTTAAAAAAATATAGTCTTTTCATCAGTTTTATCAAGGGTATTTATGTAAAAAGAAAAAATGACTTATGACTCAATTATTAATTTTATTAAAATGAGATAAGATTGTCAATTCAATATTTAAAAATGTCATCTGTTGACATTTTCTCTATATTTTTATTCATAATATAATATATTATATTTCATAATAAGTTTGAAATAAATATATAGTTTTTAATATCATAAAAATTAATAAATGAAATATATATAATTTAAAATCGATGAAGCTCCTACACATTTTTTGAGAATTCCAAATGTGCCTAAGAAATAAGAAAAAACCACAACTACTACATCCCTGCTGACCATATTTCCAAAGACCATTTCTTCTACTGTCTTGCCAGTGCCACCAACGCAAGTCCAACCCAAGTGTGCAGCGTTCATGGCTGGAACAGTTGGTGCCAATTGAAACATCTGATTCTTTGTTGGACTTCCTACAAACCATGGTAAAAGAGCTATATCAATAAATATATATTTAATGTTTAGTGGTAGATGATCTTTGCAGTGATTGGGTCACCACAGTGACAATTTGTCTGCGAAAGCTTTTGGTTTTATTCCCGAAAGGGTGTGGCAGAAGCCGAGCATGACCGAAGCACTCCTTGAACGAAGGGTTGGGATGTGACAAAGGTGGGACATGGTTGGAGTTCTCCTTAAACCAGCCAGAAGTAAGCAATGTAGCATTCCCAGGATTTGAACCAAATACATATGGGTATTTTGGTTGCAAATTTGGTTACCTCCAAGGCAACTTGAGGATACTTGATCTTACCATCATTGTCAATAATCCCTTCTTCAATCAACTTGGGGATACTTGATCTTAAGACAAACAGTGTGGCGGCAGCAGAGAAAACAGCTCACTCGATTCCCATCTAAGCTGCAATTTGCATGGCCCTTCACAGAAGGTGACCCGTTAGAACACAAGTTATCTTATGCCTGTCGTTTGTAGTGTTTCCACCTCACTGGACTTATTTGTGATACTGCTGCTGCCCCAAGTTCTCCAAAACACCTTAAGAAGATCTTGATAAATAACACTAAAATATTTTAGTTGTTTTCTATACCACGATCATCTAGAAGGTCGACTTGGGTTGTCCCTTCCACATATTACGTCAATTATCATTGCCATCTCCAGATCTTGAAAAGTAAAGAACTTCTTGTTATGCCTAATTATAAATCAATGAAATTGTTGACGTCTTCCTAACAGCCACCTTGCTTCTGGTTTTACTCTGCATTTTATTTTTATAAAAGTTATAAAATTAATGCAGATTTCATGAAATTAATATTGAAGTATATATACTGCAAATTACTTTACATTTAATTCAGATGTTACTTGTATATTTGTATTATAATTACATGTTATATATGAGAATTATGTGCAATGGATGTATAATTTTAAAATGATTCTCATTTAGTAATAAATTACAATCAATAATTTTAGAATGCAATCGCTCATATTTTTATATCAAGTGCATCGATACCTCACGTGTATCTAAGGAAACCCCTATATATAAATAGAGAAAGAGAGAGAGAGAAACACATGTATAATAGCTATATTCTAATATCTATGTATAATTCTTATTTAGTTTGTTTATCAATTCTAATTTAGTATGATCTACTGTCAGTACAGGGAGAGGTGCTGAACAAAAGTCAGATTCAAGAGGGCCCAAAATAGAAGCTAGCCACGCAATTTCAATTGACGCAAGTGGAATTGAAGAGAAAACGTTTGCCAATAGGAGTGAGGCAATCTCACCTTATCCACACTCCCACCACAATCTTTTATTTCAATTCGATCCTATCCTCAAACGTTATCATGGAGTTGTTGAATATTCCCAACTTGAGATTGCATCAAGGCAGCACACTACAACAAAACTGGCATAATATAACATAAAATGAATGCTATAATAGGTAATAGATAGCATTTCACCTAATGCTATCACAGCCCATGCTATCAAAAGTCTCCTCTTATTGATATCAATTTATAAATGTTATGCATGATGTTCTAAAATGCTATTATAGGTGCAATCACAACCTTTTGTAAAGGCTATAATCGTGTTTCTATTGCATCTTTGAATTGCTATAAATATTTGATTAAGTTAGTAGTTTTTCCATGTTATAGCCTTTCCTATATGCTATGAGAACAATTTGATTACAATTCATAAAGCTATAAATAATTTTCCTAATATTGTTATTTTTTATATTAAAAAAAAAAAGATTTCATTATATACTAATTATAAACAATGGAATTAATTCTTCTAAATACATAAAAATATATATATAGGAATAAAAGGTTTCAAGTCATTCCATTAAAATACTAAAATTATTACATTGTCTATCATATCAATATATGGAGATTGATAGCTACATATCAGTTATAATTAAAGTAGTCAAATATAGATTCTTCATGTACAAAAGTATAAGTCTAAACTAAAAAGACTATCCCCAAATCTACAAAAGTGAAGAATCGGTCACCATTCATCTTCAACATATGTTCAGTGCAATTGACAAACTTATATCCCAGCATTTGAACAAGTATTTTGAAAGACATTATTAATCCAATCCAGTATTAACCCACGAAAGTTTTCAACTGAACAGGAGCTTCTCAACCTTGGTACACCTTCACTGCATAACTGCCAACCCTGCTATATTCAAGAAATTGGAAGTCAATTTCTAATCAAGAATCAGTTCATTTAAGGAAAATTCGATACAAAATAACATTCCAAAATGCTGAATGACAATAGCAGTAAGAGTTATTTTCAATTCTCTTTAGTATTCAAGTTCCCATCTGATTTTTAGTGTTCTTGCATTCATTTTGATAATTAGGAAACATGTCAAACATCTGAATGCATTACTAATAAAGAAAAAGAACAAAAAAAAAAAATTATAGGGGATTTTAACTATAATAGATGCACATCATGTAGTATATGAAGCAAAATGAGGAATGGTCGACATGCATCAATTCAAAGTCGACATACGTAATCCTACTCTGAATAGTACATGAAAGGTTAAGATATGACAATCCTACACTGGTCCTCTGCATGGTCATGGACAATAGAGATGGTTTGTATCTTCAACATATTACATATTAATAACTACCTAGGCTTTTAAAGATGATTGGTCATACACATTGTAAGTATCACAAAGGTTTTCGACTACAATACCCCTCTATAATTTGCTTGAAGGTCAGAAGTGTAACATGTTGAGTAAATTAATAAGTACAGAATGGTTCCATCTAAAACAAGCTCACCGGACTCAATATTGTGTACTTGAGATTCTAATTCGCCACAGGTACAAAGTAATGGCCACAATTTGTCTTCCAAATGTCTACCTCACACAATTTATTATTTGAGAAAAGAAACAAAAGATCCTTATCCACTGGAAGAATGCTCACTTTGGGTCTGACTCTACAGACAGGAAAGAGGCAGAAAATGTGCTTTCTAGATAAAGCACACGGCTAATTATAAAAAATAATGTCACTAACACATGCCAATTCTGACATCATTAGCAATGTTTTTTTTTTTTTTGGCTAAGTGAATGCTATTTTCAACTAATAAAAACAAGTATCATTTTTTAAGTAAATGAAACATTTATCAGAAGATAACTAAAGGTTGAAAGGCAAAATATAGGGATATACAAACGACGCTAAACATAATGGCTTTTCAAAGAAAGTGAATCTAAAATATTATTCTGACCGTGAACTAATTATTTTTCTGATAAAGATCAATCTAGAAGGTCAACGAGGAGACCACAAATTTGAATATTGATTCAGTTTCTTATTTTGATTCAATTAAGGATTTTAGACAGTTTCTTATTTTGATTCAATTAAGGTTTTTTTTAGGTTATTTCCTGTTTTAATTTAGTTTCCTATTTTTATTTTATTTCCTTGTTTGGGTAGAGATTCTAGCCTATTTAAAGGGCAACTTTATGTAGTTTTATCATTCAGTCAAATATCAATAAAATTGAGAGTTTTCTCTGCATTCGGTTTCTCTTAGATTCTAGGAGAGCTTGGGCTAGGGCGAGGGCTAATAACCCAAACTCTAGAGAGTTAGCAAACCCTAATTAAGGTGACCTAACTCAAATATATCGTTGTGTGGGTGCGAAGTAAGGGCTGCTGGGTGTTGCTTGCTGCCTAAGTTAGGGCTGTTAGCACGTTGCTTGCTGTTCAAGTTAGGGCGAATTGGTCTTACCTGCTGCCGAAGTAAAGGCTGTTGCTACAATTCTTGTTGGTCAAGTTAGAGTTGTTAAGGTGGTTATTGGATCCCTAATTGGTACCTCAACAATTTGGTGCTTTCGTTGAGAGATTTGGGGTTAAAAGTGTGGTAAAGGCGAACTCATGGCTGGTAATGGAAAAGATGAAGTAAGTGGGAGTGTTGTCAACTCACCGTCCAATGCACCAATCTCTAATCAAAATCGGTTTGCAGCCTTGGAAGCGGGACAAGCGGAGTTGCAAGCGGGTCAAGATGAGTTGCGAAGATTGTTGGCGCAAATAATTAACAGATTGGATCGGATGGAAGGAAGGGATCGACGAGAGGGCCAGGGACATGTGAATGAGAATCCGGAGGAATTTAGGAGAGGTGGTCGAGTCGAGAGAGGTCCGTTGCGAGTGGAGCATTGGGTGGATCATGAATACGAGAATCGGCGGGATGATGATGAATATCCTAGACATGGCAGGAGGCTTCACGGCCGAATGCAAGCCGATGAGAGACAAAGGGGTCACTGGAGAGAAGAAGATAACTTGGATGATGATTGGAGAGGATTACGCAATTATCAACAAGGGCCGAGAAGGCCGAAGGTGGACTTTCCTAGGTTTAGTGGGGGTGATCCGTATGAGTGGCTTGATAAAGTAGATCACTATTTCCGAGTCTACGAAGTTGCTAGGGAAGATAGGGTTAACACTGCATGCATTTACTTAGACGGAAAAGCCAATAGTTGGTGGCGGTGGTTAAAAGCGCAATATGAAGAGGAAGAGAGGCATCTAGGGTGGACGGCGTTTGAGAGAGAATTTCTGAATCAGTGGGGTCCATCGCCTGTTGTTAATCACCATGGGCAGTTAGCGAAACTCAAACAAGAAGGAAAGGTACAAAACTATATTGATGAATTTCGCAGGTTGCAGACTCTAGTCAGAGGATGGTCTGAGGAGACACTACTAGGGACGTTTATTGAAGGATTAAAGCCTTGGTTGTCACGGGAGTTGAAGCTAAAGCAACCACAACGGTTGACTGAGGCAATGAGACTAACGGAGATATTAGAAGACAGTTATCGTAGTGACAAGAAACCATTCAAGGAGAGTGTTGGGACTAGAGACTTGAAAGCTACTACGTCCTGGAAAGGAAAGGAGGCCGTAGAGAATAAACCCGAAGGAAAGAGGTTGTCACGAGAGGAGGTTCAGGAGCGAATGAAGAAAGGGTTGTGCTTCAAATGTGGTGAGCCTTGGGTCAAGGGACACAAATGCAGGAATGGAAAAGCATATTTGGTGATTGAACCCAGTGATAGCGAGGATGGAAGTGAAAAAGAGGAATTCGATGACGAAGGTGAGATTCGAGTCACTGATAAAGCGGATAGTGTGGAAGAAGCTGAATTGTCTTTACATGCCCTATCAGGAGCGCCAAGGCCCTCGACTATGCGACTGTTGGCGTGGATTGGTAAATCTGAGGTAACTTTATTAGTTGATTCGGGATCGTCACATAATTTTATTAATGCAAATGTTGTTAGAAAAATTGGGTTGTCGGGAGTAGTAATTGATCCGTTTGATGTACGAATAGCTAATGGGGAGAGATTGACATGTGAGGAAGTAGTTAGGGATGTGAAACTAAATGCTCAAGGAGTTCGAATTGTGGCCGATTTGCATGTACTACCATTGGTGGGATTAGATGTAGTCTTGGGTAATGCTTGGTTGAAAAGTGTAGGTAAGGTGCTCCATGATTTTGAAAATATGACAATGGAGTTCAAAATAGGAGGGAAAAAGAAGACTTGGACTGCTTTATCCTCCAAGGAAATTAGGCATTGTGAGGCGCATATGATAGAGAAGCTATATAGAGGAGGGGCGCAATGTTTTGCAGTAGTGGAAAGGAATGGCATCGATGGGTTCTCCGAGGATTTACAGAAATTACCGGAAATAGTACAAGAGGTTGTAGTAAAACACAAGCAAGTTCTAGAGGTACCGACTAGCTTGCCACCATCGCGGAGTTTTGACCACCGTATAACTTTGAAGGATGAGTCGAGGCCAGTGCATGTTCCTCCATACCGATATGCACATTTTCAGAAAGGGGAGATAGAGCGTCAAGTGGAAGAAATGTTGAAGAGTGGATTGATTCGACCAAGCATTAGTCCTTTTTCATCACTGGTGTTGTTGGTGCGAAAGAAGGATGGAACATGGAGATTTTGCACGGACTACAGGGCCTTGAATAAAGCTACGGTGAAGGATCGATTTCCTATACCGACAGTGGATGAGATGGTAGATGAGTTACATGGAACTAGTGTGTTCACGAAACTTGACTTGAGGGCGGGATACCATCAGATTAGGATGAAGGAGGAAGATGTACACAAAACTACTTTCAGAACACACTCGGGGCACTATGAATATTTGGTGATGTCGTTTGGACTGTGTAATGCGCCTTCAACTTTCCAAGCGGCCATGAATGATATTTTTCGACCCTATTTACGGAAGTTTGTGCTCGTGTTCTTTGATGATATTCTTGTGTATTCCAGGTCTATGCAGGAACATTTGGAGCAACTTGACTTGGTGTTGAAGATTCTTGGCCAACACAATTTTTATATCAAGATGTCCAAGTGCGAATTTGTCAAGGAAGAATTAGAGTATCTCGGACATATAATTTCTAGTGGGGGAGTAAAAGTTGATGCCAGGAAGGTTGAGGCCACGGTGGAATGGCCGTTGCCGAAAGACGTGTCTGCTCTGAGGGGATTTCTTGGCTTAACAGGATACTACCGGAGATTTGTAAAAAACTATGGCCTAATTGCTCGGCCATTGACGGCCATGTTGAAGAAAGATGGGTTTGAGCGGACAGAAGAGGCAAGGCAGGCTTTTGAAGACTTGAAAAGGGCAATGACGCAAAAACCAGTACTAGCATTACCGAACTTTGAGAAACCATTTGAGATTTATACAGATGCTAGTGGTGAAGGTATTGGGGCAGTGTTGGTTCAAGAGCAAAGACCGTTAGCATTTATTTCCAAAGCTTTGGGTCCTATGAAGAAAGCTTAGAGTACTTATGCACGGGAGATGTTAGCGGTAGTATACGCGGTTAAGGTCTGGAGGCCCTATCTTTTAGGTCGCAAATTCACAATAGTGACAGACCAACAGGCTTTGAGGCATTTGCTGGACCAGAAAATTGTGACACCGGAGCAACAAAAATTCATGGTGAAATTACTAGGTTTCGAGTACGATATTGTCTACCAACCAGGTAAGGAAAACAAGGTTGCGGACGCCTTGTCTCGAAAGGAAGGGAGCCCTATGCTATGGAATGTGTATGGTGAGGATGATATGTGTTTATTGGCTCTTAGTGGGGCTGAATGGAGGATTTGGGATAGGCTTCGTGAAGCAGTGAAGTTTGATTCTAAAGCTCAAGAGATTTGCAAGAAGATTGAAATCCAAGAAACTGGGGTAGATCGGTATCGCTTGAAAGATGGACTACTACTTTATAAGAATTTGGTGTATGTTCCAAGAGTGCCGGGGTTACGTGAAGAGATTCTTACTCACTTTCATAATAGCAAGGAAGGAGGTCATTCGGGGTGGTTGAGAACTTATGTGCATATTAAAAATTTATTCTACTGGGAAGGTCTCAAGACTGCAGTAAAAACTCTAGTAGCCGAGTGTGACACTTGCCAGAAGGTGAAGTATGATCAGAGACAACCAACAGGGCTATTACAACCGTTGCCTATGCCAGAGCGAATTTGGGAAGATTTGACTATGGATTTTGTTGAGGGATTGCCTAGTAGTGGTGGTTATGAATTTATTTTAGTTGTGGTGGATCGTTTAAGCAAGAGTGCTCACTTTATTCCACTCAAGCATCCATTCACAGCCAAAAGTGTTGCTAAGGCCTTTGTGGAAAATGTGGTGAAGTTACATGGGGTTCCGAAGAGTATTGTGACAGATAGGGGAAAGTTGTTTATGAGTTCCTTTTGGCAAGAGTTGTTTTCATTGCAGGGTAGCAAGTTAAAGGCAAGTTCATCTTACCATCCGCAAACCGATGGTCAAACGGAGGTGGTAAATCGAATTCTGGAGCAATACTTGAGGTGTTATTGTCATGATGACCAACGAAAATGGAAGGAGTATATTTCGTGGGCGGAATATTGGTATAACACAACTCATCAGACATCTATCAATATTAGTCCGTTTGAGTTGGTGTATGGGAGGCCACCACCCGCGTTAAGTGCATATGAAAGAGGTACGGCTCGTAACGAGGAAGTTGAGCAAGAATTGATCACAAGGGATGAGATGTTGAAGCAAGCTAAGAAAGAACTTGAGAAGGCTCGAGTGAGAATGGAAAAGTACTATGACCAAGGGCGAAGAAACGTGGAATTTGAGCCTGGAGACTATGTGTATTTAAAGCTTCAACCTTATAGGCAGAAATCATTGAAGAAAAGATTTAATGTCAAATTGTCTCAAAGGTATTATGGGCCATTCAAGGTATTGGAAAGGGTGGGTGAAGTTGCCTATAGGTTGGATTTGCCGCCAACTTCTCGACTACATCCAGTCTTTCATGTGATAGTATTGAAGAAACGAGTCGGAGATCCTAAGTTAGTGGTAAATGAATTGCCCGTGTTTGATGATGAAGGACGGATGGTGATTCAACCGAAAACTGCTATGAGATACAAGAGCTGGTGGAAGAGGCATGAGAAGAAAAGAGTTTGGATGGTTTTGATTCAATGGAAGGGGTTACCTATGGAAGAAGCTACCTGGGAGGACTATGATGAGATCGTAGAGCGATTTCCAGATTTTATCCTTGAGGGTAAGGATGTTCTTAAAGACCGGGGGAATGATAAAGATCAATCTAGAAGGTCAACGAGGAGACCACAAATTTGAATATTGATTCAGTTTCTTATTTTGATTCAACAAAGGATTTTAGGCAGTTTCTTATTTTGATTCAATTAAGGTTTTTTTAGGTTATTTCCTGTTTTAATTTAGTTTCCTATTTTTATTTTATTTCCTTGTTTGGGTAGAGATTCTAGCCTATTTAAAGGGCAACTTTATGTAGTTTTATCATTCAGTCAAATATCAATAAAATTGAGAGTTTTCTCTGCATTCGGTTTCTCTTAGATTCTAGGAGAGCTTGGGCTAGGGCGAGGGCTAATAACCCAAACTCTAGAGAGTTAGCAAACCCTAATTAAGGTGACCTAACTCAAATCTATCGTTGTGTGGGTGCGAAGTAAGGGCTGCTGGGTGTTGCTTGCTGCCTAAGTTAGGGCTGTTAGCACGTTGCTTGCTGTTCAAGTTAGGGCGAATTGGTCTTACTTGCTGCCGAAGTAAAGGCTGTTGCTACAATTCTTGTTGGTCAAGTTAGAGTTGTTAAGGTGGTTATTGGATCCCTAATTGGTACCTCAACATTTTCATACCTGTATAATATAAGAGTCTTAGATATATGTTACTGAAGTAAAAAATTTGCACAGCTACACAATGTTTAAAGACAAATACAAAATTTCAGATTGGAAACCGATTTTCTGAAAAGAAAAATATTTCCACTTTGAATCCTTATAATCCAAAAAATTTGAAAAATTAGTCTGAATGCAATTCATTTGCCACCCACCACTATTTTGGACCACATGCAAAGAACCAACATTATAAATAGACAACAAAACTCCTGGATAAAGCTTCCAGGTATTCAGGAAAATTAATCTTCATTGATAGCTACACCATGCATTTACACCAACAAGAAACTGATCTTTATAGGGTATTATAGTTTTCCTAGTGAAATTGTGCTATTATTTTAATTCATTGCAACACCTAAAGCTAAGCAAATTAACTAACTCCAGAATAAAGAAGACTAAAACAAGATAATAACGTGGCATGATCTATTAAAACCAAAAGTAAGATAATACAGCCTAGTAAGGGCTATTCAAGGTCATAAATTAAGCTCATCAGAAACTTAAACAATACCAGCAAACTTCTTTGCTCTTCAATTTTTGTTATCTTCTAGGTTCTTGTCTCTGTCTATGGCAAGGCTAGCTCTACTGCCTATAGTAGAAGGCAACAAGGTTCTTAATATCTATATGTTATAGATTTACTAAATATAAGAAAGTAATAAATTGATTTAAACCTTAGTAGTCATAAAGCCACCAAACTAAAACAAATCTAGGCAAACATAAAGAAGAACTATGCACCATTGCTGGAAATGTCAAATGTAATCATTTTGGAACCAGCTCATCAAATGTAAGCATCTTAGAACCAACTAATTAATACATCAAAAAAAAAAAAGAACCAGCTCATTAGGAAACAAACCAATGCAACCTCAAGAATGCTTTCAAAATCCTTGGACTGGAACACAGAAAAGTAAGTGACAAAATTACACCAAAATACAGTACCTGGTGCTGCTTCAACAGCTAAAAACTAATGGGAAAGAGACTTCTCTTTTGCATTCCATGTGGCTTTAGGGATCTTACGGACAGTAGCTACTATCATTTGGCTCAAAATAAAAATAAATATAGAAATAAAATGTTAAACTCATAGAGTGGTAGATATAAACATAATGGGAAGGCATGAGAGGTATTGCTGGGTTATATGAAAATTTTGCAGTAATATTACCAGTAGCATGAAGCAGATATTTGACAGAGTGCTTTGGTAATTGCTGCTTAGAAGAATCATCTTATAGTGCCGATAGGACCTAGAGTCCGTGGGACAATCCATCTACCATCATAATATTTATACAAGCAAACAACAGTGGCATTACAGAAAACAATTGAGTTGAGCAAAATAAGAACATTAAGAATTACAAACCAACCAGAGTTGGGCTAAGGAGGTACGCTTCTGGAGGCAGAGTTGAGTTAAAAAGCTACTGATGTACGTAAACTTCTAGAGGGTGATGCCACCTGAGTACTAATTTACCAAATATATATATATGTTAGGATGAGTTGCTTCATTACCATGTTTGAAGACTCATTATAAATTAAAATTTATTATATCAATTTCTAACAAATATGCCCATATGATCTCAAAAATTCCTTTGAATTTACCAAAAAACAAAATTATTCTAGTATCCATTTGTCAAAAAAGTAATGAAAATGCTACTCACAGGTAATCATATATCTATAAAATGGAAATGCCATTACTTTCACCACAATATCCATACACATAATATTCATAAGAACTGATAGCACACCTTTGGTAACAAAGACAGTAACTTAAACAATAACAAAGATTATTTATCAATTATATATTCACAAACAATCCTCAAATCAAATCAATGTTCAAGTTGTCAAATATTCTCTTCATCTTAACACACCACAACACTCAAAATATATTCAACCTGTAACAATCAAGCAATGAAATCAACATACAAGTTGTTAACACTAACAACGACAACTATAAATGATAAATCGACAGACAAAGGACATGAAAATCACCTCTGGCCTTCTTGCAAGTTCATATAAATAATTTTTCACAAGCTTTTTACAAGTTGAAAGCGAATGTGGTGTGGTAGTCTAACAGAGCAACTTGCGACGATGTTTCTTGTGCTTGATATTCTTAGGCTTGGTGTAGGACTATAGGTCTTCTTCTTCCTCTTCTTGGCACCACCGCGAAGGCGGAGGATGAGGTGGACTCCTTCTGGATGTTGTAGTCGGCTAGGGTTCTGCTGTCCTCTTGTTGCCGGCGAAAATGAAGCGCTGCTAGTCTGACGGAATGCCTTGCTTGTCCTAGATATTGGCCTTGAGGTTGTCGATGGTGTTGGAGGACTCCACCTCCAACCTTATGGTTTCCTGGTTTTAAGAAATTGAAAAATAAGAGAGTAGGTAAAATTGAAAAATTGGGGAAAGCTTAAGCGGGTTTGTCATTTTGTTTCCCGCTGTTTGGTTTTTGAGAGCTAGCTAAATAGCATATCTAAAATGCTAAAATATTCAAATTAAACTAGTAAATTCATTAGCTATTGAGTAGTATTCATGGGAAGCTATATTATTTCTATTAAAAAATAATAAAAAAATAAAGTGTTACTAACCATTCATTCATGATAGCATTTTATATTAAAAAGCAATTATGTATGAAAAATTTATAGCATTTTAAAATGAATGCTATTAAGCAATGCTATAAGATGTGAAATTTGTTGTAGTGAGCAAAAAGTCAACAAAATAAAGTATTGGCTTCTCAATGACTCCTCCCATGGCATACCCCTGTACAAGAAACAACATGAATCTCAAGTTAGACTGATGCGGGATAGTTTCAAGCAAGACAAACTTACTTTGAAAATTATCTAGTAATGAGTTAGATATGATTCTAGAGACTCTTGGAAGATAAACCAACTTCAAATTAAAGTTTAGAAACAATGAATTTTCTTTAATTGATGAGTTAGTTTAGTTATAAATCACAACCTATTTTTAGAGTTACAAAAATATAAAAAAAATACAAAAAGTAGTTGGTTAGCATGAGATTGGGTAGTATCTGATTGCATTCAGGTTATTAGCATATGGTTGGGTACTAGTTGGTTGCTTTGGTAGTTAGGGTTTGGTTGAATGTTGTTGGTTAGGCAAAGTAGTGGTGGCTACTCCTACATCAGATCCCTTTCTCTTAAGAAGAACTCGTCCTCGAGTTTGAATGACTCTTCCCAATAAGTTTTGAGAATAAGGAGATGTGCGTACAAACCCATGTTCTGTGCTTGACCATTCATTTTTTGACAACTATGCATTGCTTCATAAATCTCTCAACATTGCTTCTGAGGCATGGCCAATAATAGTGAGCTCCTAAAAGAGATATGCTTTTATCTCTCCCCATATGTCTACTTATTCATTCCTCGTGTAGTTCTTTCTTATAGTTCCCTGTGGTAGATTGGGTAAGCTTGCTCCAAGAATGAGATCAATGCAATGTTGACTATTTTGCATGGGTGTTAAATTAGTAGGAAGTTCATCTAGTAGAGTGACTTGGTATTCAGAATGTAAAGATTTAATAGGTTCTGGTATTACCTCTTGGGTGGTTATTGTTGCTTTCATCCCTTTTAGTACAATCAACAATGAACTTTCGTTGCAGGTTGAACTTGCTAGTGTAGTATCTTATTTCATAAGAGTAAGGATGATCTTCATATTGTCTTTATTAAAGGTATAGGTGTTATCCTTACCATTATGGTTAGTATTTAAATCAAATTATCATGGCTTACCAAGCAATAAATGACAAGCATTTATATCAACAACATCACATAATACCTCAACTTTGTAGTGTTTTCCTAATAGATAAAGGTACTCAACATTGTTCCGTCTCTATGATTTCTCCTATATCCTTGATCCAGCCTATCTAGTATGATTTAGGATGTTTCTGCGTCCATAATTGTAATTTGTCTGCCATTGTTTTGGAAACAATTCACTGCTTTCTCCATCAATGATCTAGTCGCAAACCTTTTGATTGACTGTACATAGGGTTTTAAAAATGTTGTGCCTCTGAAAATCAACCTCCTTCTTCAACGTGTATATAAGTTTTGGATGACCAAAAATACTCCTTCATCTTCATATGTCCATTCCTTAGGGTTTTCTTCATCGTCTACCACTTCTTCTTTCTTATCTTCTCGTAAAGCCATGTGAACTGGTAGCCTTTTGGGACATTGATTAAAATAATGTCTTATTTGTCCACACTTAAAATATTTGTTGCCTCAGGGAGTAACATAAGGATTGTTGGTGATAGGTTTCTTGCTGATCTGATTCCCTATCTATTGTGCATTCGGTGGACTTTGAACGAAAGGATTTAATTGTCCTTGGTTGGTTCTGATTGAAGATTCTTTTAATGGACTGCCTCCACTATCATCACTCAACTAGTTGGAGGACTGAGTTATTGTGGAACTTTTAAAGCTTCTCTCATTAAGTTGTGACTTAACACGAGCAACCAATTGTATAGCATCTTGTAATGTAAAAATAGTTCGTAAAGCTACTTGTTCTTGAATATTAGGTAGTAAGCCATTTCTAAATCGAACAACTATCTAACCTTTTGTCTCTATAGATCATTTCAAGCTGACAAAGGTTGGAATTTTGCTACATACTCCAAAACAGATCTAGATCATTGTCTGCAATTTTGGTACTGTTATCATAATCAACAAGTAAAAGTCTAGCTTTCAGTAACTACTTCATTCGATGTCAGGTTTTGATTAGACCTTTTTCTTGTCAAGATCAAGTAAGTTACAATTGTTCCCACCAAGCTGAGACACCTTCCTTTAGTTTTTAAGCGACTAGCTTGACTTTCCAATCCTCTATGATCCATATGTACTTAAAGAAACGTTCAATCTCTAATATCCAGTCAAGAAAATCTTCTATTCCCAAATATCCGTTGAATGTGGGGAGATCTAACTTCATTTGGTATTCATTTCCTTGGTGTTGGGGTTCTCATTGTTAATACCGCAAGATCACATCTTCTGTCTCTTCATTAGTTGAATCATTATTTGGAGCAGCATTTTGGGAAATAGGTCTCACTCCAGCGTTTTCAAGATTAACATATTATGGAAAGCTTTGGTTGCGTCACATAACCTAGATCTAAAGTCATAGCACTACGACTTGCTGGGCCAATTGGATCAAATCATCCTTGGTTATGAATCTAGTCTTGATTTGCTCCATAATGTATGAATTAAAAGCCTTTTTTTTTTTTTTTTTTGTTTCTCTCTTTTTTTAATTATTTTTTTTTTCAAATTTTCATAAAATTACGATTTAGTCCCTATATGTTGCTTTTTACAATTTAGTCCAAACAAGAAAATTATAATTTACCAAAATGATGTAGAATAGTTTTAGGTAGGGCAAACTTATTCTGAAAATTATCTTATAATGAACTAGATATGGTTTTATAGACCTTTGGGAGATAAACAAATTTCAAATTGAAGTTTAGCAACAATGAAATTTCTTTGATTGATGAGTTAGTTTAGTCATGAATCACAAATCACAACCTATTTATAGAGTTACAAAAATGTATATAAAATACAAAAAGTAATTGGTTACTTTAGGGTTGGTAGCATGTGATTGGATAGTAACTAGCTACTTTAGGGTTGGTAGCATGTGATTGGGTACTAGTTGGCTGCTCTGGTAGTTGGGGTTGGGGTTGCATGTGGAGTAGGGGTGGCTGCTTCAACATCATAGACATTAAAAAAATTAGTATAATAGCTGAATCTGTGAGAAATATTAAAGCATATAAGCAGACATGTGCAGTCCACATATTCTAGCTATCCCATTTCCGGCTCAAGGCCATGTAATTCCATTACTGGAGTTGTCACAATGCTTGTTTAAGCATGGCTGCAGAGTCACATTTGTGAACACTGACTATAATCACGAGAGGGTTGTGAATGCATTAGACGAAAATAATTGTATTGGGGATCGAATCCATTTGGTATCGATACCTGATGGAATGGAACCATGGGAAGATAGAAATCAGTTAGCGCAGTTAACCAAATCTATGCTCAGGATCATGCCAGGGAAGCTGCAGGAACTTATAGAAAAGATCAACAGCGAAGGCGATAGGATTGCTTGTGTCATTGGTGATGGAACTCTTGGGTGGGTTATGGAACTAGCAAAGAAGATGAACATTCGGAGGGCTGCCTTTTGGCCAGCTTCCACAGCATCACTGGCCTTGTTGTTTAGTATTCCAAAGCTGATTGACGATGGAATCATCTACAATGATGGTAATTCCTTCTTTTTCTCAGAGTCTGATTATTAATAAAAGATGGTTGTGCTGTAGGACCTCACATAATCTTTATAACCTGAAGAATTGCACACCTTTTTTTGTATTGTATTCATATCAGGAACTCCAATAAAAAAGGAGGCGGTTCAGTTGGCACCAAAAATGCCTGCAAATAACAATGTACACTTCTTCTGGGCCTTGATGGGAGCTAGAGACTCATCCGAGCAGAAAGACTTATTTGATTACACGCTTAAATACAAAGACGATGTAAAGATGGCAGAAATGATGGTTTGTAATTCAACATATGACCTTGAGCCTGCAGCATTCAGCTTGGTTCCAGAAATTCTTCCTGTAGGACCACTTTTGGCGAGCAACCGGCTTGGAAATTCAGCAGGATACTTCTGGCCAGAGGATCAAACATGTTTGAACTGGCTTGACCAACAGCCACTCAACTCTGTCGCATATGTTGCATTTGGGAGCTTCACAGTTTTTGACCCTGTCCAATTCCAAGAACTAGCTCTGGGACTTGAACTTTCCAACAGGCCATTCTTGTGGGTTGTGAGGCCAGATATCACAAATGACACAACAAATGATGCCTACCCAGAAGGATTTCGGGAGAGAGTAGCCAGTCGCGGACGGATGGTGGGTTGGGCACCTCAACAGAAGGTTCTTAGTCACCCTTCCATTGCGTGCTTTTTAAGCCATTGTGGGTGGAATTCGACCATGGAAGGTGTTAGCAATGGACTCCCTTTCTTGTGTTGGCCTTATTTTGCAGACCAGTTCCTCAATGAGAGCTACATTTGTGATATTTGGAAGGTGGGATTGAAGTTTAACAGAAACAAAAGTGGGATCATTACCCGACAGGAAATCAAGACTAAGTTGGATACACTTCTAGGTGATGAAAATTTTAAAGCAAGGTCCTTGGCAATCAGGGAAATGAACATGAATAGCCTCATAGAAGGTGGTCGCTCTAACAAAACTTTTAAGAATTTCCTTCAATGGATCAAAGTGTAGTATTATAAAAAAAAAAATTGAATTTCAAGTGCTTTATATTTTTTAAGATCTATGTGTGGAAGTGGAATTGAAATCTTAGTTTAATCTTTAAACTATGATCACAAGGAGTGCTTCATAAGAATTTCTTTCTTCTACAACTTCGAGATGAAAATTTTGTAGGGACAACAAGCTCTACAATTTAGAAGGCAATCTTTTTATTTTTTATTTTTATTTCCATTTTGATACAATTATAAGTTAATTTAGAGTTATATTCTCGTACTAGGTTGAAAAACGTTTCTACACATGCTACTGAATATATACAGTAGCAGGATTCAAACATCTATTATGAGTATGAATACTTGAGCTCTGAGTTTATATTATTCATTTAAAAGAACAATTAAGTACACAAACATATCTTGAGTTTATTGAACAATGCAAAATTTGAAATAAGAACTAATTTCTAAATACATTATTAAATTCTGAGGTTTTTCTAGATACACTAAATTTTTATTTTGTGCTTTTTGTTTTCATTTTCAGTTTGTCAAAGATTAAGTGACAAAGTTGTGATGATCCATACTTTCAGGAATATGTTATAATTAAGTAAAATCAGTATGGATTCGGTTCTAGTGACTAACATTTCTTGTACTAAAAACCTATAATATAAATATGTTGATGTATAGAACAGATGCAGAACTTTTTCTTGCATTTTTCTTCTTTTTTCATCTGCAAGCTGTCTGCCATTTTTTCACAACATGGTATCAAAACTCATTGATCTTTAAGGGCTGTGAGTGTGAGAGCAAACCAGCAAGGCTTCCCTTCCTAAATGACCTGAAAATTTTGAGATATAGTCTATGGCTTCAAGTAGTTTTTCCACTCCACCTCCAGTTTTTACAGGAGAAAACTATCTATTCTGGCCAATGAAAATGAAGGCTTACTTAAGAGCATTTGACTTGTGAGAAGTAGTTGAAACAAAGAGAGATCCACCTCCTTTGAGAGCAAACCCAACAATTGCTCAAATGAAGCAACATAGTGAAGATTATGCCAAGAAATACAAAGTTTTATCTCCTATCCACACTGTTGTATTAGATGTGGTTTTTAATAGCCTGTGAAACAACAAAAGAAGCATTGGGGAAGCTTAAAGTAAAGTTTCAAGGCAATGACAGGACTAGACAGATGCAAGTGCTAAACTTAAGGAGGGAATTTGAAGTTCTCATAATAAAAGAGAGTGAGAATGTCAAGGATTATATAGATAGATTCATGAAAGTAGTCCATCAAATTAGATTGCTTGATGAAGAGTTAAATGATAGAAGAATTGTTGAGAAAGTTCTGGTTAGTGTGTCAGAAAGATTTGAATCTAAAATCTCCACTTTAGAAGACTCAGAGGATCTGTCACAGTTGTCTTTGACAGAAGTTGTTAATGCTCTTCAAGCCTTTGAGCAAATGAGAGCAATTAGAGAGCAATTAGACTTGAAAACTCTTCTTAAAGATCTTTTCAAGCAAAGTCCGAGGAGAAAAAACCAAGCAACAATGGAGGTAGGAAGCAATCTGGAAAGAACAAGGAAGAAGAGAAGAAAGAAAGTGATGACCATAAAGGTGGAGACAAAAAAGGAAGATTTCCACCTTGTCCTCATTGCAAAATGAGGAGTTACACTGAAAACTTTTGCTGGTGGAGAGGCTTATTGTGAAATGTAGAGCCTGCAATCAACTTGGTCACGTGGATAAAGTCTATAAAAATAGGGAAAATGCATTAAATGACTCATTTCAACAGCTCAACTCCAAATCTAACCCTTTTGTTTTTGACAGTACAAAATTGATTATGAATGGACAAAAATGCCCTTAATGAAATGAGAGTCTTCAACTGAAATGCATCCTCTCCCAACCTCTTTGTCCAAAAATCCTCCTAGCTTCTTCGTCCAAAAATCTTCCTAGCTTTTTCTAGTCACCTTCCTGCCCTACTCTCCTCAAATCTGCCCAGTTTCTTCCCACCGCAGTCTCCTCAAACTTCTTCTTAACTTCTTCCCGCTGCAGTCTCCTCAAATGTTCCCAGCTTCTTCTCATCGCAATCTCCTCAAATCTTCCTAGCTTCTTTCTACTGCAGTCTCCTCAAAGTTTTTCGTTGACAACACAACCGTCTAGAAACCCTCATCTATCTCCACTTCCTACCTTACAGCTTTAAACCCCACATCCTCTTTAGACTTTGAAGCGAAACCCTCCTCGGTCTGCAGTCATATGAGCTTTAGATTCGAGCAAATCGATAAAATCAAGAAGCAGGAAGGAGAACTCAGATGGAGGCAGGGGCGGTTTTGAAAACGAAGGAGCACTTGGATGGCGATTTCGTGTAGAAGAAAACCCATAAAGGGTTTCGGATAGAATGGAGACAGTGAGGAGAAAAGGGTAAGAGAATTGGGGTTTGATGATGGTGATGATGTTTTTGATTAAGAGAATAATGGTGGTGATGTTGATCTTAATGATTTGAATCTTGTCTAGACTGTCTGCTTGAATTTTTGTGTACTATTATGTATAGGTTTGTGGATATGATGAGAATGTGACAGTTAGATTGTTGGTGGTTGTAATGTCAATCTGTAATTTGAGCGTGAGATTTGTACCAGAATGTGAGATAAGTTTTGACGTTCAGTCTTCGTAATAAGAATGAAAAACTTTTAGGTTTGAAATCTCAACTTTCAGGTTAGAAATCTTAACCTTTACGTTAAGATTCCAAACATTGAGGTTGGGAATGCTAGACCTTTGAGTTGAGAATCCCAACTAGAAGGTTGGGATTCCCATTTTTAGTTTGCGTATCAGAACTATTAAGTTGAGAATCTCAATCTTCAGGTTGAGAATCCCAATGTGAAAATTGAACCAAGATTAGAACTTCAAACCTAGATGTTGTGACTCCCAACCTGAAGGTTGGGAATCATAACGCTGAGGTTGAGATTTCAAACATGGATTAAAATCAATGTAGGGTTTCCTAACCTCAAGGTTGGGATTTTAAATATAGATTTGAATCTCCATGTCGGGAGTCTCAACTTTCAGGTTGGGATTCTCAATCTTAATTTAACATTCATATTTGAAATCAAGATTTGGATTCCCAACCTGGAGGTTGGGATTACCAACCTAAAGGTTAAAAATGTGAACTTAGATTTTCTATTGAGGTTGGGATTCCCAACCTCGACATTGAGATTCCCAATCTAAAGGTTGGGATTCCTAACTTTTTGACCTAGGTAGGATCTACAGTGGGATTCCTAATGAGGGGTTGAGACGGGTTGGAATCTCAATCTAAAGGTTGGGAATCCTAACCTAATTGATCTAGGGTCTAATTCCTTACCCCTAGGTTGGGAATCCCAACATATAGGTTGGGAATCCCAACCCCTGGATTGAGATTCCCAATCTGAAATCAGGATCTAACGTGTGATTGGGTTGGGAATCTCAACCTCTGGGTTGGGAATCGTAACCTCTGAGTTGGGATTCTCAATCTAAGGTCAGGGTCTAGGGTATAATTTCCAACCTGTGGGTTAAGAATCCCAATACAAAGGTTAAGAATCCCAACCCAAAAATTATGAATTGAGTATCCAAATCAGTTGAGAATTGAATATTTTTTTCTGTACCTCCAAAAAATCTTGGCTAATGGATATTAAAATTCTTCCAATTGAAAGTACCCAGATTGGATAATAGGGGTTAGGGGTTATCATTTTCCTCTTCATTTTCTTTCTATTTTCCCTTTTATGTTTATATTTTACTTGTTTAATTTTCATTAACCTATTTTTCTAAGTGAATTATATTGTGAATATCATTAATCTGATTAATTTATGGACTTTAGCACTAAAAATTAATTTGATTGCATACGAAAGAAAAGAAAGAAGCGAAAAAACAAAGAAGAAAATTAAAATGTAAATCAATTCCTCTTAATTATAATCATAGTTTTACACCATTGATATTACATACCACCATTGATATTACATACTTTTACACCATTCATAAAGAACATACATAGGGCTAGAAGAAATGGTTGCGCATGAATAACAATGTCATCTCTGACATTCTTTAATCATCATTAATAGAAATCAATGATCAACCTTTTAAAATAGCAACCCGGGTTTTTGCACTGGATATCGAAAACCTATGACCAAGCCAATGAAACTCTATCATGAATGCAACCTGTTGAGATCTTTCCTCTGCCATAACAGCCTGCAACAACATAGTGCAAGGCATCAGTACCGATGCTAGCATATGACATACTGCTTACAATATCAATCTTACCTCCAATTTTGCTTTAAAAAGGTCCAAGGTAGGACCTTCCATCTCACCAATTTGCAATAGTTCAGAGGTTTGCAAATAAGATTTTTAATCAATTCATCCACTTATATTATGGAGACACTAGACAAGTCTCTTGATTAAAAAGACAACAATAAACAATATACATTATAGTCTAACAACAGAGACGAACCTGACACTTTTGAAATTCTTCAATGTTGTATCCCAATTCTGATTTTGTTCAAATAACAAATTCCCTTTCATGTAGGACACATAAGCCTACATATTATTAAAAAAAAGGTGAATAAAAGAAACCTACTCACCATTCACCATCTATATCTGCCACAAACTTAAGTAAAACTAAAGCCAAATAATCATTCAATTAATTTGTCAACTCCCAATAATTGATATTCTAAAGATATGACAAGCCAGACAAGATATTTGGTGCCAACGTCTGACAACCATGAGACACAATTCTCATGCATTAGCATATGCATAAAACCTGTAAAATATTTTATGAACTGTATCAAAATTATAGTCTGATAAGTGATAAGAAAATGTCATATTCCTAATGTGTGGGCAAATATTATTTTAGGAGTTAGAACTCTATCAAAATGATTGGGTGTACTGCAATGGCAGAGGTAATATTTAACTTAAATCAAAACATCACAATAAACTCAACTACTCTACTACTATGCAATACAAAAGAAGCAAACTAAAGCAAAACAACTTACCTTGTAAGAACATCAGAAAGGGCATTTGGACCAAAAGGAACGTGAACTATATGACTGCTACCATTATTGTTCACAGCAGCGAGAAGTGCTTCCAGTTTCTCTGTCTTACCATCGTCCATTTCACCAAAATTGACAATGTCAAGTGACACTATTTTTTTTCAACTTCCTTCCGATCATCTCCAACGACTTCTTTTCATGTTTGATAGGACTTTAAACAGACAACCTTAATAAGCAACAATATAATTTTAACATGGAAACGGTAGAAAGATAATAGATAAAGAGCCAAAGCAGAACACACCTTCAAGCAAATACAATAATTCTCTGTTGCTGCTTTTTATTTTGGCGACACTTAAGAGCCAGTTGAGCCACCTGGATCCCAGCAGCAAGATTCATCTGGCCACCTATTTCTAGACCTACTTATAGAAAACAGAAAAAAAAAATTAAAACATAATGGCTTAAGGCAAAAGTTTAACCCTTCAGTATCAACTTCTCATAGCCATTTCAGATAACAATATTGTTGAGAATACCAATAATTTAGGGCACATAAATAACACTAGTTACCAACCATAATATAGTACAATAAGCAATAAGTTAAACCAATCAGCCCCTAACAAAATGTTTTGGCAATCTTGTCAGTAAAACTTAAACTTACTCATCATTTTGATGAGGCTGAAAGTCCTTGCCAGCATCAGTTGTATCAAACTTTGCAGATTCACCTATATTTTCTCAAACCTTGCTGAAAGTCCTCGCCAGCATCAGGCTCAAAACATCAAATTATATATCCAACCATACAAATTAAATATCACGAACACTCATTCAACACAAAGAAAAAAAAAAAAACAAAAAACTCAACTCATTTAACTCATATTTTCTCAACAACTAAACACTAACCAACAACCACAAGATCTCATCCCAGTCTCACAAACTTCAAATGCCATTCAAGGACCCTCATTTCCACAGAAAACTGCACCCAACAATCTCAACTCAAAAACCCCAGATCTTACTTCCAACCCCAGAAACACAAAAAAGCATCAACACCCCACAAAACACAAAACACAAAAACATGAGGAAAAAAAGATCACATTTTGCAAGTGAAAAACAACAAGAACAAAGTTAAAGTTTACCAATATGAGTACTTTGAAGCAGAAGCTCCAGTGGATGTGTCTCTGTCTATGGTTTCAGATTTAGAGCTTCGATTTTTCTTGTTCTGCTTTTGGTTTCAGTGAGAGAGAGAGAGTATGTATGTTAATAGAAGACATGAGTAAACGACGATGGGTGGGTCGGGCTTGCCTGCTCGATCGTCGGTGGAGGTCAGCAATCGGTGGCATGTGACGGTTATGAGGTAGGACAGTGGGTCGGGCTTCCTACAGTTTCTTTGACAAAAAATAACACAAAAACCTTACCGAGAGAGAGAATGACGTTGGGTGAGCCTTGTCGGTCGTGGGTGTAGGTTGGCAATCGGTAAGATGCGACGGTGATGAGATCGGAGAATGTCAGCAAAAGGTTGGGAATAGAGAGAGTGAACCGGTTAGTGGAGACAGAGTGACAAACACAAAATTATAAACGATAGGGTCAAGGGCATTTTCGTCCGAAAAAAAAAACAACTTGCAATGCTTTGAAAAAAAAGGTCATGGTTGCAATGGGTTATAAAAAATAGGTTACTTTTCAACAAAACCCATAAAAATAAGATAAAAATCTAAAAAAACCCTTGAAAATGAAAATAACCTCAATTTACCCTAACTTTTAAAGATATTAGTAAAAAAACCCCCCTATCGTCCCCTAAAAGCGGTTTCCGTTTAAATTTTAATGGTTTTGTAACAAAAAAATCAAAAGACCAAAATACCCTTACCTTTCATTTAAAAAAGATTAACAAATTTAAAAATAATTGAAATGGAGAAAAATTAATTAAATATTTGATTAAAAATAATTAATAAATAATAATTAAAAAAATTTTAAAAATGAGTGGAATCTCCACCATCAATATTTATTTTTAATTTAAAAAATATGAAAAAATTAAATAAAAAAATTTCGATCAGTTGAAAACACAGAACAACACCAACATTCATCAATCAAAACAAGCTATCAACACAACCAAGATCAAAACCAAAACCATTAACATTGCTAACAATCACTGGTTTT
The DNA here is from genome assembly GCA_022984855.1 of Dimocarpus longan. Taxonomy (NCBI): domain Eukaryota; kingdom Viridiplantae; phylum Streptophyta; class Magnoliopsida; order Sapindales; family Sapindaceae; genus Dimocarpus; species Dimocarpus longan. The sequence goes on from CM041026.1 coordinate 7,689,065, forward strand.
CGAAGCACAAATATACAAAAAAATATACCCAAATTTACAAAACCCAAAAAAATTAACAAAAAAATATACTCAAAACTCGGTTGAGTCACCATTAATTTTTCACACACAGAATCAAACACAAACCCTTTCTATTGCCATAATCAAAGACAGAAATCTTCTACACAAAGAATCAAACACACATAGAAATCTTCTAGAAATCAACCCAACCCAATAACCCTGAAATCAACCACCAAAAACCCAAAAATCAGAGCAAACTCTTCGTAAACAAATAGAAAAAAAAAAATTGAAAAAAAAAATTGGCCAAATCTTTAACAACAGACTTTCTTCTACTTCCATCGTCGACTGGTCCGCATTAGTCCCTCACCGGCTTCCTCCTCCGATTGATCTCCTCTTCTTCCATTTCCATGTCACACTGGTCTGCACTGGTCCATCACCAACTGCTTATCGGCGACAGAGAAAGAGAACCGGCTGAGATGGCGACAGAGAAAGAGAGACGGCTTCCTCCTCCGATCGATCTCCTTTTCTTCCGTTTCCATGTCGCACTGGTCTATCACCAACTGCTTACCGGCGACAGAGAAAGAGAACCGATTGAGATGGCGACAGAGAAAGAGAGACGGCTTCCTCCTCCTCCGATCTCTTCTTCTTCCGCTTCTATGTCGCACTGGTTCGGTTGAGATGGAGTGACTACTTCCATCGTCGACTGCTCACCGACGACATGGTCCATTACTGATTGCTCACCGGTGACAGAGAAATAGAACCGGCTAAGAAGGAGTGACAGAGAGAGAGAAAGAGAGACCGTGAGTGATAGGGAAAAAGAGAGGGTGAGTGACCTGGAGAGAGAAAGAGATAAAGTTTTTTTTATTCCTTTCTTTTAATTTGTTTTCATTATTTTGTCCCATTGACCATTTTACCCTTAGAATTAACAAAATCGTCACTTTTTTCATCGTTTTACTATTCCAATTGACGGTCGGATCATTTTGGATCATTTTAGCTAATATTTTCAAAACCAGTGGTGGTTTGATATTATTTTCGATTTCAGGGGGTAAATTGATAATAACCCTAAAAATAAAAACAACCAACAGTGACAGCAAGTACAAGTTATTAAAAATCAAGAACAAACTGAAGAAAAGTTATTTGTTGTTCTTGTTATACAATAGATAGAGGATTGGCTATGGTACAAACAATAAAGTTATTTGTACTATACAAACACATTTGGCTGCCAATTGGTAGCCAAATAAGGTTTTTGAAACCTGCAGATTAAAAATAATAATTTTATAATAAATAATATTAAAATAATATTTTAATAATCAAATAATATATAAATATAATATTTTATTATGGAATATAGTATTATAATGATATTATAAGTATTTTAAGTTATTATTAATATTTTATTATTAAATTAAAATATAAATTTTTATTATTAAAAATTTATTTTAACGTTGAAGTTGTTCATTTAACAACTTCAACGTTCTTCTTAATAAGTTCAGTAATGTCAATTTGTTAAGATCAACGTCGAAGTTGTTCAATGAACAAGTTTAATATTAGTACAATGTCTAAAGTTGTTCAAATTCAACAAAAATGGACGTATGACGTCAGCAAAATATAAGTTGTTCAATGAATTATTCTAATGTTCATGTTAACAAGTTGTGCAACATCAACTTATTGAGATCAACGTCGAAGTTGTTTAGTAAACAAGTTTGACGTTAGCACAACGTCTAAAATTGTTCAAATTCAACAAAAATGGATGTATGACGTCAGCAAACATTGAAGTTATTCAATGAATAATTCCAACATCCATGTTAACAAGTTAAGCAACGTCAACTTGTTGAGATCAACAGCGAAGTTGTTTAGTGAACAAGTTTGACGTTAGCACAACATCTGAAGTTGTTCAAACTCAATAAAAATTGACGTATGACATCAACAAACGTCGAAGTCGTTCGATAAACAATTCCAATATTCATATTAACAAGTTGTGTAACATCAACTTGTTGAGATCAGCGTCGAAGTTGTTAAGTGAATAACTTTGACGTTAGCACAACATCTGAAGTTGTTCAAACTCAATAAAAATTGACGTATGACATCAACAAACGTCGAAGTCGTTCGATAAACAATTCCAATATTCATATTAACAAGTTGTGTAACATCAACTTGTTGAGATCAGCGTCGAAGTTGTTAAGTGAATAACTTTGACGTTAGCACAACATCTGAAGTTGTTAAAACTTAACAAAAATGGACGTATAATGTCAACAAATGTCGAAGTTATTCGATGAACAATTCCAACGTTCATGTTAACAAGTAGTGCAACGTTAAGTTATTGAGATCAACATCAAAGTTATTCAGTGAACAAGTTTAACGTTAGCACAACGTCTGAAGTTGTTCAGACTTAACAAAAAGTAGACATATGATGTTAACAAACATCGAAGTTATTCGATGAACAATTCCAACGTTCATGTTAACAAGTTGTACAATGTCAACTTATTGAGATTAACGTCGAAATTGTTCAGTGAACAAGTTTGACGTTAGCAAAACGTTTGAAGTTGTTCAAACTCAACAAAAATGGATGTATGACGTTAGTAAACGTCGAAGTTGTTTAATGAACATTCCAACGTCCATGTTAACAAGTTGTGCAATATTAACTTGTTGAAATCGACGTCGAAGTTATTCAATGAATAAGTTTGATGTTAGCACAACGTCTAAAGTTGTTCAAACTCAATAGAAATGGACGTATGAAGTCAGCAAACATCGAAGTTGTTCGATGAACAATTCCAACGTTCATATTAACAAGTTGTGCAACGTCCACTCGTTGAGATCAACATTGAAGTTGTTCATTAAACAAGTTTGACGTTAGCACAACATCTGAAATTGTTAAAACTAAACAATAATGGATGTATGACGTCAGCAAACATCCAAGTTGTTTGATGAACAACTCCAACATTAATGTTAACAAGTTATGCAACATCAACTTGTTGAGATCAACGTCGAAATTGCTCAGTAAACAAGTTTGACGTTAGCACAACGTCTGAACTTGTTCAAACTAAAAAAAAATGGATGTATGACGTCAACACACGTCCAAGTTGTTCGATGAATAATTCCAACATTCATGTTAACAAGTTATGCAGCGTCAACTTATTGAGATCAATGTCGAAGTTGTTCAGTGAACAAGTTTGATGTTAGCACAACATTTGAAGTTGTTAAAACTCAACAAAAATTAACGTATGATGTCAACACACGTTCAAGTTGTTTGATGAACAATTCTAACATTCATGTTAACAAGTTGTGCAACGTCAACTTGTTGAGATCAACGTTGAAGTTGTTTAATGAACAAGTTTGACGTTAGCACAACGTCTGAAGTTGTTCAAACTCAACAAAAATGGACGTATGACATCAACGAACTTCAAAGTTGTTCTACAAACAATTTTATCGTTCATGTTAGCAAGGTGTGCACCGTCAACTTGTTAAGATTAATGTCGAAGTTGTTCAGTGAATAAGTTTGATGTTAGTACAATGTCTGAAGTTGTTCAAACTTAATAAAATGGACATATGACGTCAGCAGACATCTTAGTTGTTCGATGAATAATTCCAACGTTCATGTTAACAAGTTGTGTAACGTCAACTTGTTTAGATCAATGTCAAAGTTGTTCAATGAACAAGTTTGACACCATCATTCTCTTAGCCATATGACCGCTCCTCCTTCATCTCCTTCATCAACACCATTATTCTTTTAGCCATATGACCACGTACTTACTCCAGTGTTGGTGCAAAGTCGCGCCATTGTTTTAGCGTGGCCATACACCCATATGAGTGCAAGTCTTTCATTAATTATAGGGGCGAAGTTGCACTCACATCCTAGTATGACTGCATACTTACTCCGGTGTTAGTGCACGATCACACCATTGTTTAGGCGTGGTCGTGCACTCATACCATTTCAAGCATGACGAGACACTTTCTTGTCACGCTTGCCTTATGCGTGATGAAATACTCTTCTATCATGCCAAGTATGATAGGAGTCTCTCCCATCCTGTCATGGCCAAGGCTTTCACTTGTCATGGGTGTATGATCACACCACTGTTTCAGTGTGGCCGCGCAATCATACCAATGTAATCCAATTTAATTTTTAATTTTAAATTTTAAAATATAGTAAAATATGATATAAATAATAACTTGGGCGTGATGGGAGGCTGTCCCGCTTCTGTGCATGACAGGAGGCAAGGTGATAGGACAACCTCCTGTCATGCTCCCCCTGTCACGATATTTTTAAAATTTTAATATAAAATCTAACGTGGTCAATTTAATACCTAATATCCTAACATAAGATTTTAATAAGCATACAACCCCTAAATCTAATTTAGTCAAACATCCTCAAGTTATAATATTTCACACAAACATATGACTAAATTTAAATTAAATAATATAAAATTAAATACACTTATTTCATATATGTTTACTAAAATTAATATATACAATTAGTGCTATTTGGGTATGGGTGTGTAGTTTATATGTTTGAGTTAAAGATTGAGGAAAATATAGATAAAAATATGTGTCATTTGAAGAGTAGCTGTCTTACAGCATGGATCTTTCACAAAAATAATACAAAATTTTCTTTTGTTTCATAATCCAATTTAATTTTTTAATTTTTAAATATAGTAAAATATAATAACTTCAATTGGATTATTTAAAAAAAAAAAACATAAATTGGATTAAATTATTATGTAAATAGATTTTTGAATATAATAAACTTATTAAATTTATTTCTTAAAAACACAAATGCATGAACACTTAATTTTAATATAATTTCAAATAAATATTTTTTTTAAGATTTAATTTTACATTAACATATTTACCCTCGTTTTAAATATAATAAGTTTATTAAATTAACTTTATATTTAAATCAAATCAAAGGTTTTTTTATCTACAATTGCAACTTTTAATAAAATTAAAACCTTATTTTGACAATATCACATCCGTTTTGGAATTCTTGAATATCATTGTTTCATAAGTTATTATTTTATAACTTCTACAAAATTTTCACTTAAAAGAATATGTATTACTTATATCAATTTTAACGACAATATGACTTTCAACCCATAAAAAATAAATATAAAAGAAAATAATACTTTTCCATTTTTATGTTAATAAATTCAACCACAAGATTGTAACTTTTCGATTAAAATCATGATTATCACCATCCAACACTAAAACCCCATTTTGATTGTCCTTCAAACAACCATGAAGCAACATAAGGTCTACATTAAACATTCTTAAACCAAATAAAATAACATGTGCTTTTGCAATTGCTAGAGATAACGAGACCTTGAAATATGTATATTCTAAAAACATTATGTTTGCCTTAAAATTTCGAATAACCATACTAACACCATCCAATTGTCTTTCCACCCAAATTGCAGCATCAATGTATAATTTAAAAGACCCTTAGCTAGGTGGCTTCCATTGGATAAGAGCTAAAACACTTGAAACATTCATGGCTATATTAGATCTATGAAAATCCACAAGAAATAAATAGGATTAGCTACAACATTGTTTTAACTGGATGAAGAGGAAAACAATGAACAAACCTATTCCTAACTGGAAGAAGGCAATCACATACAACCATTGACTGCAACTAATACAAAGATGTTCATGATCACATCTACTTGATCTTCTTTCGTCTTAGCTGCAATAACAACATTAACAATATTAAAGATTGTCAAAACAAGTATATCCGATAGCACGGAGATATCTAGAAGAAATTAAAGATTAAAAAAAGGGCACCTAATTGCTGTGTCCACATTTTTTTCCTGCAGTTGGCAGCGTAGGGATACAGCCTAAGGTAGCACTTAAAGACAAATAATGAAAAATGTGATAACTACTTCTACAAGGCCTATGGAAATCTAGTATGTAACTTTTATTCTTTTAAGCTCAATCCATACAACTCAAAACCATAATAAAATATTATAATTAGTATTCGAAACTGAGCAAAATGGCTTCCTAATGATAAACAGTCTATTTATTACCTAATCATCACAAAAGCTTTTCCCAAATACAAAATTTAGGCCTAAAGATCCAATTGCATTTGTATATTACCACCAAATTAATCCATATTTTCCAACAATCCTCATACATTTTCACAATGTTTTACAACACCAGTATTAATAATAACAAAATTAAACCAAATGGCAAAAAATAACTTGCAGTTTAAACCTAAAACCAAAACATCATACCATCTCAAGTTCAACCCATAAACAACCAAATAAAAAAAAATTAACATCGGTAACAAAAACTTATATCGAGCAAATCTTTTCTCTTTCAAATTGACCTTTAATAATAAACAAGCAAGCAAATTAATAAACAATTGTATTAGGTTGATAACTCAAAACTTACTTGTGGCAGATCATCTTGTCTTGATTATACATCCTGGCAAATGCCATCAAAGATGGTTCAATAATCCCACCTTGCAACCTCTAAACAAGATACAGTGTTGATTGTACACAATTTTTTTTTTCAAAAAAAAAAAAAAAAAGAAAGTTAAATTCTTCATACCAAACACAATTGCGCAAACGTAACATCCTTTATATAAACAAAAATCGAATCTTTTTGGATATTGTAGTCAGCAAGAGTGCGACCATCTTCGAGCTGCTTCCTAGAAAATATTAGTCATTGTTGGTACGGAGGAATCCGTTCACAAGAATCATCAACAAATGCAAAAGAACTTTTAATTCAATTTCTTTTTTTGACATCAATATAACACAAAAAATCGGTTGCAGTTTAGGCACTAGTGGTAAATTTTTTTCTCTTTTCCCATTTAATTATATTTTGTAAGCTTCAAACTTTACAAAAAAATCATGAAATTATATTCATCTTCAATCAAATTTTTAGAAATGAAAACAAGCAAACAAAAAAAAAAAAACAAAACAAAACAAAACAAAAATCAGTATGGAACCTAATTTAATTTGCATCTATCAATTACTTTGTAAAGAAGCACAGAAACCTTTTCAAAGTAAACCCTACAGAACTGAAATAATAACCAACAAAAGCATTCTCATTAGCCATTACGCAAAGTTAAAGAGTCGATCAAAACTCAACAGATGACACAAAGTAGCCAAAAAGCTACCATAAACAGTAACAAAACGACATAGCAAAGGTACAAACATACAAACAAAAGACAACAAAAAACATAATAGGTGTATGGACCCATGCGACTAAATGCATGCTTGAGAATGAATACACAGGTGAGGAAAAAAGATTACTATATCACAATTTGATTTATGCCATAGAATCATTACTAGTAACTGCTTAACAAGTATCAAATATGTAATTCAACTAACATTAATCTTTGATTTCAAAGAATCATGATAAAAATTATCAAACAAATTGATAAAATGCACTAAAAATATACTTACTGAATCAGAAAACGAACTCTTTTGGATTCCTAAATCATTACCACCCCTGCAATTTCATGTTATTAAAAGGACTCCATGATGTGATTTGGTTGCAAAAACTTTTCAAACATACAAGAATAACACAGATCTTTATGCAAAGAAAAGATTTTATTTGGTTTTTGTTCTCTGAGCAAAAACAAAAACCAAGGGAGAAAAAAACCAACCAACCAACCCAAAATTCATCACAAAAAAATCCAACAAATAAGATGAAAAAACCTACATACATGATACAATACAAATATATGAATATGAAACTTCAGCACATTACAAGAGAATATCAGTGCTTTGTCTCTGCTGGTAGGATATTCCAAAAGGCCTTGCATATTTTTTAAGAAACAAATATATAAATATATGATACAATACAAGCCAATACTATATACATATTGCTACAGATACAAATATAAAATATGATTTGCAAGCACTATCATAGGCACATTTGCCATTGCGGCCACCTTCTGCTTATGCATCCACTTGGATAGTTCAAGACTTATGTCAGCAGGTTATCAAACTCTACAAACTTTTAACAGAAGTTTGAGTTTTCAAAAATGTAAACATAAATTTCTGGACAAAAGTTCTATCATTATTTGGACATATATAAAAAGTCATATTTATTTCATCCCAAAAAAAAAAAGTCATATTTGTGGCACAAATCATGAGCATAAATTTGATCTGAATAGTAGTTCCTAAAATTTAAAATGTCAATTCAACATTCCCAACAATCTTTTAAGCTTCAATTGATACAAAATTCATCATTCTCAACTCTTTGAGACTCCTTGCTAAAAGTAAACTTCTCTCATGTCAGTTTCAAGCTGAAAATCAAAACTTGGCTCAAAAAATATATAGAATGAAACAATGCTCAATACTTCTGAATAGACAGTTATGAGCACTAAGGCATGGTGATATCATATAAACTGTCATTCAATGAACTAGTTTCGACTCTAGTTTCCACAGCCATGAAACAAAGAATCTCAATGAAAACCCACAACCATCACCAAATTAAAAGTAAGAAACAAATTCAATCTTACAATCACAACCACCTATGAACCTTTTTGGCATAACAAAGAAGCAAGAAGAATCAAAAGCTAGAAGTTTTAGTCTCAAAAAGAAAACATTTTTCCATTTCCATTTCAAGCCCTAGACTACTACATGGTTCCAGGCTTACATTTTAATTATCATAAAATCATAACATGTCATCCCTTTCCTCCACCACAAACCACCTATATCGCAAAACATCATTTCAAGCTCAACCAAGGCACTAAATCAAGACAAAAACTTCAAAAACAAACAAATCCAAGAAAATAGCAAAAGCAAAAACAAAGGCAAGACAAAATATAAAAATTACAGAAGGAGAAAAGAAGGCAAAGTGAATTGAGCAAAGCTAGAAGATCTAACTTAGGTGGAACACTGAACAAAATATAAAAATTACAGAAGGAGAAAAGAAGGCAGAGTGAATTGAGCAAAGCTAGAAGATCTAACTTAGGTGGAACACTGAACAATGGAGGCCTAGTAACAACCAGATTGGTAGGTCTATTCTCTTTAAAGCCACCCACATCATTCTTATTAGCCAAAAAAGGAAGAGATTTGGCCAAAGGAGAGTTCATGGCACTAGCCAGAAATTGACAGAGAGACTGGTTGTTGAAGTCATCAGAGAAGAACTCAGACACCAAAGTCATGGGACCAGGGCTCAAACCACCAGATGGTAATGGACTCTCCAAAACGCCCTCTTCAGCTGCTAGACCTATTCAACAACGAGCTCAACAAGCTCATCTATGTTTCGCTCCTCTTGAACAACCTCGTCTAGATAGGTTGCTGTCAATTTAAAGCAACAAGATTAGACACAGAACACATGCTACAGAGCATAGAAAATTGCACTAATAGATGAGTAAAATAGAAATCTAAACAGTTCATGTCCCTTGCATATAATTAGACACACACAATTAAATAGAAGTTGTTCAAATCTAAATAAAAGAGAACAACATACATTGAATATCAAAATAGAACAAAAAGAACCCATTTAACTCAAAAATAAAACCAGAACCAACAACAACCAAAAAGAATTTTGAAACAATCCCACCAAAAGTTTAAGTTAAATCATAGAATAAAAAATACCTAGAATAAGTCAAAAAAACAGTTTGAACCACACGTACTGGGAGAAAGATGATGAGGAAAAGGTATAGAAAAGTAGTGTTAGAGAGAAAATGAACTGTTTTCTAGCATCAAAACTAAACAAGTGTTGTTGTTGTACAGTTTTGTGTTTGTTACAAACGTCAAACCGAAGAGAAGAAAAGAAAGGAGAAGAGTGAGGTAACAAAAGAAATTCCATGGAAGAGAAGATAAGAGAAGAGACCTCAGCTTTATGTTCTCTTTGTTTTTGTTACACTAGTTGATGTTGTTGCGAATTAGATCGAGCGACTGGTTGGATCTAGTGTTTCTTTTCATCTTTCTGGTGAGAGGGGAGAGGAAAGGGACAGAGAGTAACCTCTCTAGCCAGTTTCTCATTTCTCATCTTTTTAACTTATTTTTTGTTTTTCCTTACTTTCTCACTATTGAATAATTTTTTTCATCATCCAATGGTTCACCTATCTTGTTTTCTCTAGTTCATATGATACAAACACTTTTCACATACTTATCACAACCGCTTCCCAACAGAAAGTAGTAACGAAGCTTGGTTGATTGATAATGGTTGTATCTATAAACCCTTGATTCTATTTACGGTTTATTAGTATCACTCTTGTAGTAGCTTTTAAAGTTGAATTTATTTTCACATCACGAGTAGGATGCCGATTAAAGGACCCAAGAGAATTAGAGAATGAGATAGGAGAGTATTGGGTGAGATAAGCTTACCATTAAAAGTCAAAAAATTAAAAATTTTCTCCAATAAGAATTAGCCAAATGTGATCAAATTTATGGTGTTTAGTGAGCCATTTGGAGTCTTTTGATTGATGGATTGAATAAATAGTTTTTAAAGTGACAAGTGGATCAATTAGAATTGATCTTATCTAGTTATGGGACAAGGTAAGATTTAGCAAAGTTTAAGGGTATTTTAGTAAAATTTTTGAGGGACCAAGTAGCAATTTGAGAACCACTATAAATAGGTGCTCTTATGCCATATTTTCATTGTTTTCTCACATTGAAAAACCGAGAGGGAGAGAAGAGAGTGGTCGGCCATAAGGAAGGAGGAGAGCAAGGGAATTCAAGTTATTTTCTTCAAGTAGTTCTTTACAAAATTGCTTCTTGTCATAAACCAAAGCTTTAGGGGCAAATTTGGAGTAAGATTGACATTTAAAAAGGTGAGTTTCATTGTCTTAATTCAACCTAGATGAGCTAGAAACTCATTTCCTATCTTGCTTCAAATCTTAATTAGAGTTTATGAAACTAGGTTGATTGGTGATGATTTTGGTGTAGTTAGTGTGATGAAAATTGAAAGTTAAATGTTGATGTATGTGAGGGGTGATTCACGGCCAAGTTAAGGCTTGGTGAGTCCATCTTTGAATCCATGTTTTGAGCTTAAATCTAAGCATATTTAATGCTAAGAAATCTTATAGAAGTGATAGAATTAAAAAAGCAAAAGTGTAGAGACAAATTTAGTGTTTTTAGTCTAGTTGAAGGACATAAAAGAATCTCATGTATAAGTGCTCTTTTAATACTTGAATTGAACATGTTTGGTTATAATGGAGTGAAAGAACATTAAATATGAAAGAATTGAGCTTATTGCATAAGTGAGGTAAAAGTGTGCATTAAAAAAATGTTAAAAAAAGATAGTCTTTGGCTAAGAACACCCACCCGGCAGTTGTTTCTTTTTTAATTTGCTTCATGATGACCTAAAAGCGAGTTAGGGAGATGATTGGAGCAAAAATGGAAGGAAAAGAATCTAGGAATTGCTCCCCAGGTAGCATTCAGCCAAAAGGGTCTAATTTTAGGTTTTTTTTCGTTCTAAGTTTCAAAAAATTATTTCGAACATATCGAGGTATTCCTAGGTGATAATAATATGATTCATAAAAAAAAATCGGAATTTGAAAGCATCAAATAAGTGAGAACTCAATTGCGAAGGTTTAGGTGTAAAGAGAGTTTTATAGAGTTAGTTGTATTTGAAGTTATTTATAGTTTTGTATTAATATGTTTAGTGATTCTAAATGAGTATTCGATGTTTTAGGGTGAAGGCAAAAATTTTCGGAGGTTTCTAGAAGAAAATCGTCATCTATCACAGAGCGTTTTGTGAGTAGAAAGCTAGTCATTCAAGCGTTATTTTATTTGTTTCTTATTTGTTGTTATATATGAATGAATGTATTTTATTTTCTGTTCATATGAATTTATTCATTTCGTAATTAAGTTATTTATTGAAATTATACTAAGATTCTAGCATGTGAGTTTTTTATTAAGGGTATATTTATATCGAAAACACGCTAGAAGTAAAGATTTTATTATCTTAAAAACGAGCTTATTTGAGAATACCGAAAAAAAGTATTTTATTACGCCGATGGTTTACTCTAGCCCCAATTGAGTACCAAGCTGAGTACCCTATACGTGTACAATAGATGTGAGAGAGTCACTAACTAAAAGTGAAGTCCGGACGACTCCTGAGAGAGAGAGTTAGTTGAGTCACCTTTGGCTTGTATAAGGGTAGTATAGTTTAGACTGATTGCAAGAGGGTAACGTGTGCCCAGAGTTTCCGTATCGACGACTACACCTAACAGATTCCTTAACTCCTAGTGGCTAGCATGAGATGTTATGCTGTCACGACGAGAGTAATTTCTCTGGGTTACCATTTAGGCTAGAAATGAGAAAGTTTCAAAAAAAGATTTAGAACGACCTTGGAAAATAATTTTTGAATAAGTTTTGATAAAGTATTTTAGAAAAGTATAAAACTATTTTTCTTTAGTTTTATTAAATTGTTATTCTCACTGAGTTTTACTCACAGTTTGTTTTCAATATGTTTTCTTAAAAATTCTCTCTCAGGTGCAGTAGCAAGTCATACAGGAGTGAGTCGTCCAGCAGACGAGGCTCAAACAGACGCGCAGATTGACAAATGGACGATCTCTACTATATTGTATATTTCATGTTTATGATATGTGCATATTTTGTATCAAAGCATGATGTAAATTGTAATTGTAAATATAAGTTTTTGGAAGCATGTCTTATTAAAGTTGTTTTGATGAGTAAGTTTTAGTTTTTAAATTAATTTTCGTGAATTGGGGTTTCTATGTTGGAATTGGCTTTGGGATGAGGGCTGGAGGCCTTTGATAGTTGAAATTGAGGGCTGGAGGCCTTTGATAGTTGAAATTGATTGCTATTAAAAGTGTTTTTAATTACTTTTAAATTTGCATGGTAGCATAGTTCAATAAACAGCCGGCATATTACCGGATTTTCATTAGAAAAAGGATAAATTTTTACCCTTGTCATCTAATAAACGAGTGAGAAAACAAGTTTGAACTAAGTCTCGATACTCCGATGGGATTCTTTAGGCCAAAGTTAGGGTTTGTTGGAGTTCTATCGGGGTACTACAAGGTCTTTCTCAAGTCCAGAGAAAGGATTCAGGAAGGGTCCCGTCAGTATCAACCATATGACACATATTGCTAATTTTTTCAAGAAGTTGACCTTTAAATTTAAAATTCGCAATGGTGATTATGTTGTTGTGATGGGAAAATGAACATTTGTTACTGAAACTTCATTAGTTATAAAACTAATTTCTGATGTTCTGTTTATGCTTGGGATAAACCAACATTTATTGAGTGTTGATCAAATGCTTGAAAGAAATTATACTTTGCTTTTTCAAGATAAGTCATACACCATATTATATCCCTCTAGTTATGAATTAATGTATGTTAAAATGAGAGACAAAAACTTTCTAGTCAAATTGAAATAAACAATTTTTCATACAAATCATAATGTTGTTGACAACTCTATTACATAGCGCAAAAGATTAGGACACAATAGCTACACTTCTCTCAAATTTATGCATAAATGAATTAGCTTAGAATATGCCTACTATCCATGTTAATCAACGAGTGTGTGATGTTTGACAATGTGGGAAGCAAAGCAAAATACCATTTCCTTCAAATCAGACGTGGAAAGCTTCAAAAAAATTGCAATTAATCCGTACAGATTTGTGTAGACCCAAGAATACTCCTTCTCTTAATAGGAGTAGATATTTTCTTCCATTTATTGATGACTACACTAGGATGTGTTGAGTGTGTTTGTTGAAGCAAAAGTCAGATACATTAAAATCATTTCAAAAATTTAAAGCTTTTGCTGAAAACCAATCTGGTTGTAAAATAAAATGTTGAGTTCTAACAATGGATTTGAATACACATCAAGAGAGTTTAATAGATTTTATGATAAAAATGGCATTCAACACTAGTTAACTGTTCCCTACACTCCTTAGCAAAATGAAGTGAGTGAAAGAAAGAACAGAAATGTTATGGAGATGTTTAAATGCCTGTTGTTTGAAAAGGATCTTCCAAAAGCATTCTGGGCTGAGGTTGTCAATACTTCAATATATTTATTGAATAGGCTACCAACAAAAGCTTTGGAAGAAAAAACAACTTTTGAGCCTTGCTGTGTTGTAAAACTTTCTGTTGAACATCTCAGAATATTTGGATGTGTATGTTATGCTCTTGTACCAGATGTTAAGTGTAAGGCTTGAATCCAAGTACCCAAAGAATTAATTTAGCCTAAATCAAAATTAATAAATTGACCCAAATTGAGTGTAAGCCTAAGTTGTATAATAATGTTAAAGCAATTGGACAAAAGCCCAATTGGATGAATTTGGTGGTTATGCCAAGAATAGAAAGAATTAAAAAATAATAATAATAAAGGCAAAGACATATATATTTATATATTTTCTCTAATTGCTATTAGGGTTTGAAGTTTCATATATACATACATACATATATATATATATATATTATTCTTCTCCATTCTCAACAGTCACTTCTCTTCCTTGAAAACTCTCATGTATCATTTAAAAGTTTCTTTTCTCCATTAACAAAGTTAAAGCTTCAACCACCGAAGCATTAGAGATCAAGATTATTATGAAGGTTGATTGTGAATTAAGTAGGTATTCCTTTTTTTCTTTCATTTTCTTAAACTTTATGGTATTATAGGTTTATGGGTTCATATTATTTAGGTTTTGGTGTATTTTGATGATAGATTAAAATTATATAAATTATTTAGAATAATCAATGGTTGTTGGAATGTCTTATTTTGAAACAATCAAATGAATTAGAGAATTTAGTTAGGTTAGTTACATAACCCATAAAATTATGAAATTGGGTATGAAAGATCCTTAGGATGATAGCTTAGATCTCGGAGAGTTTTGTGGTCATATGATAAGTGTGTAATTAATTAGAAATTTTTGTTCACCACTAACTCAATGAAATAACAAACCTAAATAGCACTGAACTAAGTCATCTTGAATATTTTGGACATGTGATGGATGTTATTTTGGTGTCATTAAATTTCTGTATGAATCAATACAAGTCCTCTATAAGCATTAAACTTTGAAGGATTTTTATTAAGTGATTTATTTTTAAAAATTCAAATATCAAGGGTTATTCAGTTTTGAAACTGATGTCGATATAACCTTAGTTTTATTTGGATGTTTAAGTCAATAGGTTAATAGTGGCAGTTAAGGTTAGAAGTTTTTATGATATTTATTCTAAGTCTTTTGATCTTATATTTGTATTTTCAGGATGATTGGTCTTATATACAATTTATTAAAAATAAAGAAATTGGATTGCATCAATGAGGTAGTGTTGATAGTGGTGGATTTTAAAGGTATTTGGACTTAAATGAATTTAGTAAGTTACAATTTCCTATGACTTTATGAGTTTCGTGATATGATTTTAGATTCATAAGAGGGATTAAATTTGTAGTAAAGTTATTTTTCTTATTGGGATAAGCATAAGAAATAAGTAAACCTTATATATTGTTTTAATATATTATATAATTTCAAAAATACTTTAATTGGTTCTTTAAAATAATCGAATGGAACCTTAAATTTTTTAACATTATTTTATTATATTTTATTTAAATGATTTTGCATCCTCAGATATATGTTTCATATACATTATTTGATTGTATTTAAAGTAACTCCTTATTTAAAAAATAAGATATGTTTTATTGAAAGTATCCCTTTGTATTTGAAAATAATGATATGTATTGTAATTGTGATTGTAATGAAAATGTTTTGGCTCATCTATCCATAATTCATTTAATCATAATGGCTTAGGCATCGAGATTACAGGTGTTATAACTGTATCATATTGGTTCAATTGGAATATTTGTTGTTGCGTAATATTAATTGTGTTGGCCCCATATTAGGATAATAAGTGTAAATTGTATTAGCCCTGCACCGAGATTACAGATGTAAATTGTATTGGCCCCGCATTGGAATTATAGGTGTTAATTGTATTGACATCGCACCAGGATTACACTTGTTACATTAAGAGAGACAAATTACATCAAAAGTCAAAAGTTGGGATTTTTTTCTATTACAACAACTACTCTAATGGTGCATTTACTTCACTTAGAGGAATCGGAATGGGAATCGGAATGATCTGGAATCGGAATGACTTGGAATTGGAATAAAGTATCGAAATCAGAATAAGTTGTTTACTTCAATTGTAAGAATCGGAATCGGAATCAACAGTATTCCCATTGAGATGTTTACTTTGTTTCGGAATCACAATGGATTAATTATAAATTACAAAAATAACCTTAATTAAATGGATTAATTATAATAGTGTGTAATTTTTTATTATAATATACAATTTTGTTAATATCAAATAAAAAATTATACATTACAATTAAAAAAAAAAAAATTGTATATTATTTTAATGATCCATTATGATAATTAAGCAATTTGTGATGAAAAACAAATGATATACATTTTTTTATTATAATATGTATTTTTTTTTTATATCAAATAAAAAATTGTACATTACAATAATAATAAAAAAAAAAATGCATATTATTATAATAGTCCACTATGATAATTAAGAAATTAATGATGAAAAATAAATGGTGTACAATTTTTTATTATAATATGTAGTTTTTTTTTAATATAAAATAAAATTGTTTTTTTAAAAAAAAAAATTAAACAAAGGTATAAGGGACATTTTGTCTTGACAAAGGGAATGAAAATGGGATTCCCAAGTAGGTTGAGGAGAATGAGATTCCCATTTCATAACCCCAAATTGGCACGGGTCCCACATTTTCATTCCCATTACGGAATGAATTTTAAGCAAGTAAACACTATCAATCAATCTCATTCCTCATTCTCATTCTTCAATCCATGAAGTAAACACACCCAAAGGTTATAGAATTTATAGTTTGAAGAATGAGAAAGTTTTGGTCAACGGAAATGTTAGACTTGATGAAGCTGCAAAGTGGAATTGGGATGTATAATTTTAACATGATTCTCATGTAGTAATAAATTACAATCAATAATTTTATAATGCAATTACTCAATTTTTTTATCAAGTGTATCGATATCTTAGAGATACCCAAAGGGACCATTGTTATATATAGAGAGAGAAACACATGTATAATAGCTATATTCTAATATCTATGTATAATTCTTATTCAGTTTGTTCATCAATTCTAATTTAGAATGATCTACTCTCAGCACAGGGGAGAGATGCTGAACAAAAAGTCTGATTCAAGCGGGCCCAAAATAGAAGCTAGCCACGCAATTTCAATTGACGCAAGTGGCATTGAAGAGCAAACGTTTGCCAATAGGAGTGAGGCAATCTCACCTTATCCACACTCCCACCACAATCTTTTATTTCAATTCTATCCCCTCCTCAAACGTTAAAATGGAGCTGCTGAATATTCTCAACTTGAGATTCAATTGGCATCAAGGCAGCGGAAGACAACAAAATAAAGCCTTTGCTTCTCAGTCACTCCTCCCATGGTATACCCCTATAAAAGTAACAACATGAATCTCAAGTTAGACACTAGAAAGATTAGTTTTAACAGCTGAATCTGTGAGAAATAGTAAAGCATACAAGCAGACATGTGCAGTCCACATATTCTAGCTATCCCATTTCCCGCTCAAGGCCATGTAATTCCATTATTGGAGCTGTCACAATGCTTGGTTGACCATGGCTGCAGAGTCACATTTGTGAACACTGACTATAATCACGAGAGGGTTGTGAGTGCATTAGACGAAAATAATTGTATTGGGGATCGAATCCATTTGGTATCGATACCTGATGGAATGGAACCATGGGAAGATAGAAATCACATAGCGCAGTTAATCAAATCTATGCTCAGGATCATGCCAGGGAAGCTGCAGGAACTTATAGAAAAGATCAACAGCGAAGGCGATAGGATTGCATGTATAATTGGTGATGGAACTCTTGGGTGGGTTATGGGACTAGCAAAGAAGATGAACATTCGGAGGGCTGCCTTTTGGCCTGCTTCCACAGCATCACTGGCCTTGTTGTTTAGTATTCCAAAGCTGATTGATGATGGAATCATCGACGCTGATGATGGTAACTTCTTCTTTTTCTCAGAATCTGATTATTAATAAAAGATGGTTGTGCTGTAGGACCTCACATAATCTTTATAACCTGAAGAATTGCACACCCTTTTTTTGTTTTGTATTCATATCAGGAACTCCAATAAAAAGGGAGGCGATTCAGTTGGCACCAAACATGCCTGCAACTAACAGTGTACACTTCTTCTGGGCCTGCGTGGGAGCTAGAGATGAGCAGAAAGACTTATTTGATTTCACGCTTAAATTCAAAGAGGATGTAAAGATGGCAGAAATGATGGTTTGTAATTCAACATATGACCTTGAGCCTGCAGCATTCAGCTTGGTTCCAGAAATTCTTCCCGTAGGACCACTTTTGGCGAGCAACCGGCTTGGAAATTCAGCAGGATACTTCTGGCCAGAGGATCAAACATGTTTGAACTGGCTTGACCAACAGCCACTCAACTCTGTTGTATATGTTGCATTTGGGAGTTTCACAGTTTTTGACCCGGTCCAATTCCAAGAACTAGCTCTAGGACTTGAACTTTCCAACAGGCCATTCCTTTGGGTTGTGAGACCAGATATCACAAATGACACAACAAATGACGCCTACCCAGAAGGATTTCGGGAGAGAGTAGCCGGTCGCGGACAGATGGTGGGTTGGGCACCTCAACAGAAGGTTCTTAGTCACCCTTCCATTGCCTGCTTTTTAAGCCATTGTGGATGGAATTCGACCATGGAAGGTGTTAGCAATGGACTCCCTTTCTTGTGCTGGCCTTATTTTGCTGACCAGTTCCTCAATGAGAGCTACATTTGTGATATTTGGAAGGTGGGATTGAAGTTTAACAGAAACAAAAGTGGGATAATTACTCGGCAAGAAATCAAGACTAAGTTGGATACACTTCTAGGTGATGAAAATTTTAAAGCAAGGTCTTTGGCAATGAAGGAAATGACCATGAATAGCCTCGTAGAAAGTGTTCACTCTAACAAAACTTTTAAGAATTTCCTTCAATGGATCAAAATGTAGTATCTATGTGCGGAAGTGGAAAAGCTGAAATCTTAGTTTGATATTTAAAACTATGATCACACAGAGTAATTCATGAAAATTGCTTTCTTCTACAATTTCGACATAGAATTTATGGAGAGATGACAAGCTCTACCATTTGGAAGGTAATCTTTTTTTATTTTTTATTTTTTGTGTGGTTATTTTGATAAAATTATAAGTTAATTTGGAGTTATACTCTGATAATCTGCAGAAAAATTGATGAAGTGGCAATTCATAATTGATGTAAAATTGTTTTAATTATTTTATTTTATGTTTTATTTGTATTGTGTCGGATTTCCATTGATAGATAAATTAAGAAAGAATGATTAGGAATATTTTAGTCTTAATACAATTTTTATCACGTTTGAGTCGGTTTGACTGTTAAGCAGTCTAGAGGACTAATTTAATGAATCTATTAAACATTAAGGATGACAAGTATTAAAAATGTATTTGCGAGTAAAAAAAATAATAATTCATCAAAATGTATAAACTAAAGTTAATTTTTTTTAATAAGAAATTGTTTTGAAGTTGAAATATCCATCTACTAGAAAACAAAAAGTATTTTCTTGATCTTGTGTATACTTCTCTCGTAAATTTAGTTTACTCTTCCTTTGAATATCCCATGTGAAAAAGAGGGAGTTACTTAGGTTTAAATTATGTACTATATTGTTTGTATCTATTTATATTTTAAACCGACATTTTCAAATTGGTTCGTTCCTTTTAAAAAAAAAAAAAAGAATGATACTTATATTAACAATTAGAAAGAATAAAACTGTTGTAAAACAAAAGGTTCAAAGACTAGAAAAACACAAGAGAATAGAACTGCCTTTAATGTAGAGGTACTGATGTTTTCATTTATATATATATATATATATATATATATGAAAGATACAAAAAATTGCTTTACAAGTTAGTCCATACCTAACACTAACATTAACAACTAACCATACTTCTGCCAAACAAACTCCTTAAAACATGGATTATTGCAAACTTGTCAACTAAACGAACTTTTACATACAAAAAATCTAGATATTGGTTTCCAAGAGAAATCTCAATGTTGCTAACACTCCTCCTTGAGATTTTTCTTGGATACTCCAAGTATTGATCTTATGACTTCAAACTTTGCTCTAGGCAAAACCTTTGTGAAAATATCTGCTTGCTGCTCCTCAATGCTGTAATGAACTAATTGAACTTCTCTAGACTTCTTTGCATCTCTTAAAGCATGAAACCTAACATTTAAGTGCTTTGTCCTTCCATGCTGGACTGAATTTTCAGCCATGGAAATAGCAAACTTGTTATCCATAAAGATAACAAAAGCTTCCTATAGGTGAATGCCTAGATCAAAAAAGATTTTCCTAAGCCAAATCATTTAGTTTGCAGCGGAGGCTATTGAGACATATTCATCTTCAGCCATGGACTGAGCAACTATGTCTTGCTTCTTAAAATTCCAAGAGAAAACACCAAAACCAAAAGAAAAAACATAAATAAAAGTACTCTTATAATCATCAACACATCCTGCCCAATCACTGTCAGCAAAACCAACCGATGCCCCATTTTCAACTTTTCTAAACCATATTCCAAATTCTATTGTCCCATCTACATATCTCAAAACTCTCTTTGCTGCAACAAAGTGCTTTTGACTTGGATTCTACATATATCTTGATAACTAACTAGTAGAGAACATCACCTCCGTTCTTGAAGTTGTCAAGTATAATAAACTTTCAATAAGACTTTTATACAGACTAGCATTTGCCTTTTCTTTTCTATCATTCTTCATCAGTTTCTCATTTAACACAAGAGAAGTAACAACTGGACTGCATTTCTCAAGCTTAAACCTCTTCAGTAAAGAAGATGCATACTACTTCTAAGACACAAAAAAAAAAAAAAAAAAAAAAAAACCTTCTGAAGTTTGATTTATTTCTATACCCAAAAAATACTTCATTTCCCCCAAATGTGACATGTTAAATTCTTTCATCATCTCCATTTTGAATTCTTTTAGAGTAGAAGAATCTTCACCTGTAATCATCAAATCATCAATATACAATGAAACCATAACCAACTTTCCACTATCTAACCTCTTCACATACAAAGTAGGTTCATTCGCACTTCTTTTAAACCCTTGATTTTCTAAATGAGAATCTATCCTACTATAGCAGGCCCTAGGTGCCTGTTTTAACCCATAAAATGTTTTCCTTAATTTATAGACTTTATCCTCCTCTCTTAAAATTAGAAAGCCTTCTAGTTGCTCAACAAATATATCTTTCTCAAGTAATCAATTTAAAAAAGCTGACTTTATATCTAAATGAAAGATTTTCCATTTAAATTGAGTAGCAAGTGCCACAAGCAACCTCACTATTTCATGCCTAGCTACTGGTGCAAAAGTGTTATCGAAATCAACTCCAATTAGCTGTGCATACCTTTTGTTGACGTCTGAAACTGGTTCAGTCAACTTACTGGTTCGTTCAAGCCCAAGACTGCAGATATGTAAAAGATACAAACAAACAAAAAAAGAGGCAAAGAGGAAGAAGAGAAACACACGAGATTTACATGGTTCGACCTTAAGAATGACCTATGTCCAAGGCGCCGGTTTGGGGCGGCAGTCACTATTATTATGTCTGTTCTGTGTTTACAGTGAGAGAGATCTCCCCCAAAAGTCCCCTTTACATCGATTTTAATCTCCTATTTATAGAGGAGATGTTACAATTTGAATAGGTTTCGGAATCTTACAGATAAGGCAAAAAATAATATACATTAATTGAGATAATATCTCCCAAGATTATCTCTACCGCATGTATAGTAATTGCCAAGAATATCGTGATTCTATTTGCACTGAAATAGGTAAGTTGACTCATTTCCTGAATTGAATTGATTCATCTTCTAGAAGGTCAACTGGTCAACTCTAACAAGCACATTGAACAGCTTACTCCAGCGATCAGATATTACACCCAGCGGGCAGACTACTTCAACGATCAGATATTGCCTCCAGCGGGCAGACTATTTCAGCGATCAGATATTACCTCCAACGAGCAGACTACTTCAGGGATCAGATATTACCTCCAGCGGACAGACTACTTCAGCGATCAAAAATTGCCTCTAACGAGCAGACTACTTCAGTGATCAGATATTGCCTCCAGCGAGCAGACTCTGGCCTAGGTGAGCTGGTGCTCAGGTAGTGTCAGCGATCGGATTGTTCGAGCAGAGATCGTGTAAGCTGGTCACACAGTGTAGTCGAACAGGTTGGTTGTGCAGGATGTCCGAGCAGCTTATGAGCCTGTAATGCTACAATGAGCTTGTTGAAGCGTGCAGATTTGCTCTTACGCGAGCTGATTATCTGAGCTTTAGTCTTAGCTGGATTCTTGCTCGTCCATCTGCTCGTTCATCATCTCGTATGTATGCTTATTCGCGAACTGTTTGTTCAGTGTTTTTTGACAGCAAATATAAACCTCAAGAATACATCCATTAAAAAAACAACTTTAAGGATGTAAACGGCATCAACCGGGGCACCCCTGGTTGCCACACTATAAAGCACAAAAATCTCTTTCCGAAAATATATTATAATAGACAATCTGATAACCGAGCACAAAGTTATGTCTGTTTCTTTGAACCAGTAACTTGGGCCCTAGTCTGTTGGGACGGTTTTAACAGGTTATCTTACTGAGCCCTTGGACTTTTACCAACCCATTTGAGGTAGCCCAAAAATACATACAACATCTTTTAACCACCAATCCAGTTTTATGCTTGAAAATAGTACCATCAAAGTTATATACACCCACTTAACCCCTATAACATTCTTATTTTTGTTCCTGTTTGTAAGAAACCAAGTCTCGTTCTTATCTATCATAGCCAACTCCTCCTTCATAATATTGTTCCAAACCTCATGTTGAGCTGCTTCTGCATAATAAAAAGGTTTTGCAATAGCAATATTACATCTTTTGTAAATTCCTGCAAAGGACTTGGTTTTAACAATAGGAGAATCGGTGGTTGGATCCTCATCATCAAATTCTTTATTCTTACTTGAAGAACTTGAATGTTTGTGTTCATGAAAAATATCAAAAGTACTAACTTGTTGAAACACAACTTGTTTCTTCATAACTAAATTCTTTTCCCACTCCTAATAGCTATCTTCATCACCTTGCATATCCGTACTCAACATCACCTTCTTGCTTTGCACATTATACACTTTGTACCCTTTAGTTAGAGTACCATATCCAAGAAAGACACCAACTCAGCTTTGTCATCTAATTTACTTCTTTTTGTATCAATGACATGCATGTAACACATTGACCCAAAAATTCATAGATGTTCTGTAGAAGGTTTGTGATCACTCCAAGCTTCAAGAGGAGTCTTGATAATCTACTGATTCGGTAGGTAACCTATTAATCAAGTACACAGTAATGTGAACTGCTTCTGCCCAAAAACACTTAGTCATTTTCTTCTTAGCTAACATATTTCTTGTCATTTATATGACGATCATGTTCTTTCTTTTGGATACTCCATTTTGCTCAAGAGTATAGCTCGTAGTAAACTGATGTTGAATCCCTAAATCATGACATAACTTATCAAATTGAGATTATGTATATTCAGTGCCATTATCAGACCTTATAGTCTTCAATTTACACCCACTTTCTTTTTTCACCATGGCCTTAAATATCTTAAAGATAGAAAACACTTGAGATTTATTGTTGAGAAAATAAACTCATGTCATCCTGGTGAAATCATCAACAAACAAAAAGAAATATTTACTATCATTCAAAGAGTCTATTCTCATTAGTCCTTATACATCAGTGTGTACCAATCTAGCTTTTCTTTTGCGTTCCAAGAATTCACATTTGAAAAAGGTTGTCTATGCAACTTTCCTAGTTGACATGATTCACAAGCATTTTTATAAACTTCAATTTTTGGCAAATCATGTATCATGCCTTTTGACTACAAAAATTTGAGTAGGTTAAAGTTATAGTGACCAGACCTCTTATGCCATAACCAGGTTTCATTAGCCACAACACTAAAGGCACACTAATTAAATGAATTCCCATATATAGGAAAGCAGTTATCAACCATACTAACTTTTGCAGTCTCTATCCCTTTAGGATCATGAATTATGCACATCTTATTTCTAAAGGAGGGTGAATAATTTTTATGCAACATTTGAGCCATGCTTAAAAAATTTTGAGCTAAACTTGGAACATAAGAAACATCTGAGACCAGTTTTGTACCTTTGTTAGTATGGATTATGATTCATCCTATGCTTTGAGCTTGAACCATTTCTCCATTGCCCAACTTGACTTTACTTTTATCTAACTTGTCTAGAGAAACAAACAAGTTTTCATCTCTTGCTATATGGCTTGTATAGCCACTATCAATATATTAGGTACTCTTTTTAGAAGTTTTGAGAGAGTGAGTGGTCATGAGCAATCGATCTTCTACCTCACCTTTTGTTCATCTGTGAAATTATCTTGCTAAGAAGAGTGCTGGTTAGATTGACTTTGTTTCAATCTACGGTATCTCTCCATGTGACCACACTTCTTGTAGTATCTACATTGAAATGGAGCTTCCCTAACTTCTGCCAATAATCTTTCTCTAAGTGATTAGTTTTCTTGCAGGTACCACAAGGTGGAAATCTAACTTTCTTCACTAGTTCAGTTGAGGTTTTTGAAAGTTTTTCCTTTCCAAATTTGTCTACAGGAGGCTTTTTGCCCTCTTTGGATTGCTTGGACTGCTTTGCTTAAAAAGCCCCTTCAACAACTTCTTTAGATCTCATTGAAACCCTATGCTCTTGTGCTTGCAACTTAGAGATTAATTTTGCAACAGCGAGTGTCCTTAAGTCACAAGATTGTTCTATAACTGAGATTTTGGATCAAATTTTGTAGGAAGACTTATCTCTTCTCCACAACCTTTTGATCTGAAAAATCTTCACTATATAGTTTAATCTGATTGACTATCTCCAGCAGTTTTGTAAAGTAGTCTTTCACACCTTCTATTTCCTTCATCTTGACCAATTCAAATTCTCTCTTTACAGTTAAAAGCCTGATTGCCCTAACCTTATCACTTCCTTCAAATTTTTCTTTTAATTTATCCCAAGCCTCTTTTGTTGTTTCACATGTCATTATCCTTGTAAAAAAATAATTTTTGATATTGCAAAATAAAGGCATGTAAATGCCTTGGGACTCTTAGTAACCAACTCATCATACTTTTTGATTTCATTTAAAGTAGAATTTTCCCTCAAAGGTGGAACCTATGCTACTCCTTGCTCTACTACATCCCACGAGTTGAGAGCTTTAAAGTAGGTTTTATTTTTGATAGCCCACATTTGATAATTTTCTCTAGTGAAAACAGGAAGACCTGTTATAGGAAAACTCCCAGATGCCATGCTCTCTCTCACACAAAGTGTTTGATTCCAAAGACCAAGGTAAAACAACAAGAAATTAAACCCACAACCCGCTATTATAAAACAGAAGATTCAGAGACTAGGAAAATGCAAAAAAAAAAAAAAAATTAAAAAAAATAGAGAATAGAACTGCCTTTAATGTAGACGTACTAATGTTTTCATATATATATATATATATATGAAAGATACAAAAAATTGCTTTAGAAGTTAGTCCATACCTAACACTGACAACTAACCATACTTCTGCAAGACAAATTCCTTAAAACATGGATCATCACAAACGTTTCAACTAAACCAACTTTTACATACAAAAAATCTAGAACAATCATTACAACCATAATTTAGCAAAAAAAAAAAAAAAATGGTTTCCAAGAGAAATCTCAATGTTGTAAATAAAAACTAAAGTTACTATTTACCAGATCTTCTCCATTTTAAAGGTTACACACTACAACAAATCAGCCTATGGTTGGGTATCCATACCGGGTATCAAGCTCGACGTGCTTGATTCCAGTATGGATACCTAAATATCCATACCGGACATATACCCGATATGGATTGTCCATTTCCATACCGAGGGTAACCCGGTATGGATTGAAGTATTCTGGTCGGACTCATGTTCGACCCACTGTATCCATACCGAGCGGACCGATATGGATGTCAATTATCCATACCGGTTCCGCTGGGTATGGATAATTAATTTCCAAGCGAGACTAACCCGGTATAAATAAATGTTATCTATATCAGGTCGACCCGGATTGGATGTCGAATTTTCGTACCGGGAATTACCCGATGTTAATATAAATAAACCATACCGGACGACCCAGTATAGATAATTACCATCCATACCGAGTGACCCGATATGGTTAATTACCATCCATACCTAGCAAATGTCTGGTATGAATACTTTTAATAATTAAAAAAAAATGAAATTCATAATTTTTTTTAATACAATAAAACTACCACCATCCTTAAATTATAAATATATATTTGTCAATACATTCAGAATATTTAAATTACATAATATAAAATTAAACGTATATTATAAACTATTATAATATACCCTCAATACATATTAAGATAGAACATATTTCGCTGGCCATGCAATCAATGAATTTAATGCATCTTCCAAAGTTAGTAGTTCGTTGGTAGGTCAAGGTAACGAAACACTAACCATTACTTTATTAATGGCAACGCGCTAAAAATCTGGACCAAGCTCAAAATGATGAACTTTAGCATAGGAGTCTGTTAAGTCAATTGTTGCTTTCGCCACCATGATTCCTTTTCCCATCCAATCTAATAATTTGCATTGGTTGTTGTTCGATCCACTAATTTGGCTCGAAGAAGCCCGACATATGGACTGTATACACAAGAACTTCAATATTTATGCCTATAAAAAAAAATTATATTTACATATATATATATATGACATTAACTTGAAACAATAAATTATAGATATCATTCAGCTATATTTTACCTTAGTAGAAGGCTCAGTAAATTGAATAGATTTACTAGATCTCATAGCATTTGAACCACTTGAATATTGTGTCTACGGAAACATTAAATAACATTGTTGTTAGGAAACATGGATATCGAGGGAAAAATAATTATATATAAGTACTCCTACTTGCTTTATCAAGGCAACAATCGCAAAATATAAAACAATACATATAAACTCGATCAATTTTAAACAAATTTTGACAGAGTTTCGCTTATTTTTCAAACTTACTAGAAATTAAATTTCTCTGTAATTTATCAAACTTCTCAAATTCTTGACAATCAATTGAACCACAACTGTATATTTTTCAATAACATTTCACGGACACAATATACATATATATATATATATATATATTTAAACAAAGACATAGCAAAAAATCGAAAATAATGATTACGTCCATTTGTTACAAAACATGGAAACAATATATATATATACTAAGTACCAAAAAGTATAAGTAAACAAATAAAAAAAGTTTTTAGTTATTTACCAGCTGCATAGGAGGCATACATGTCAATACTTGAGCTTGATCTATGTTGAGCAAATGAGTCATGAACAAATTTGTCAAATTAACAATTATTTGTTTCATAGTTGTCATCTCACCATCTACATGTTGATATTGTACAAAACTTTGTTTACTAACTACAGATGCTTGTATAGCAGATGGTGTTAAACCATGACCCATTCATCGAACTCGACCTCGATGCTCCTTACCCATAATTTGTGAGATAGCATCATCTTGAATTGAATGTTGAGTTTTTTGATGTAGTGTCTCCATTTGTGCCTATAATGATGTCACATGATATTAACATTAAAAAAACTATACACATTGTATAATACAATAATCACAATAATTTATTATAATAACTTAACATATAATTTTTTCAGTAATATCTTCATTCACTGCGCTTCCATCTTTATGCTTGTGACTAGCTATGCAAATGTCAACTCTATCGACTTCGGGATCTTCATTCGTAGCCATTTTTTTGTTCTCTAACATTGATATTGATATATACAAAAATACCCATACAAGATCGAAGAATAAAAACTATACACATGTAAAACAATCAACATAAGTTTTTAAACTCTTACTAAATCTTCTCATAGTTGTACCATTCCTTTATGACCTGTAGTATGTGGGGTACGATTTTTCTTTGACAACTTCCTATAATGCTTACTAGTATCCTAAAATATTGTGTAAATTATGAAAATCAAGTTTACAAATTCTGGAGAATAAGTATTGTAAGATTACTGTAAATTCTAGAGACAATCGCTGATTGACAAATTCAATCCAAGCCTAATCACTAATGTTAGCCGGTTTTAGCATTTCGTATCTTCTGTGTGCATCGAGACCGGGGGGAACGTCTCTAATTTGTTTTGTTATCCTGCCTTTATAGTATCTCCAACACTTATTCATTGTTTTTAACGTATGACCTTTCATTGACTCCTCAATACCAAGTTGTAACTGCAGTTATAAATTGTTTAAAATTAATTAAATATATTGTAAAAATGGATATGTAACATTGATATTATGAATAAATGAAACTAGTATATACTTTTATATTCTCTCACATTGTATCTTTTAAAGACTGTGGTACTTTATCCCAACTACTATAGGTTATAGTTATCATCTGAGCTACAATGGCTCTACAACCTGAACTGTTGATCACTAAATTTTCTCTAATTGGCTGTCCAACTTCATTTATCTATATCCCTGTTGCTTTGACCTTTGCCATCTTTTTATAATCCAAGCGATTGTGACCTCTTGCTCTTCTTTTTTTCTCTCCACTAGAGCTACCTAAAAACTAACCATCGATGTTCCTTCAGTCAACATCTGAATATGTAATAGAAATAAAATATATTAGAAACCAACACGAAATATGATTATCAATATATAAAAATATTGATTTAAAGTCATTTCATTTTACAAAAATTTTGACAGAGTCTCCCTATTTGTCGACCTTATCAAAAATGAAGTTCACCTGCAATGTATATAACAAAGTAATTTCACAATATATTTAATCACATCAGAGACTCTGTCTCTCTGCAAACATGAACACTCAATCAATTTATGAAAATTCTAACAGAGTCTCCCCTACTTTTCAAACTTACCAAAAATGCAATTCACCTACAATGTAAATAGCAAATAACTTCACAACATACACAATCACATCAGAGACTCTGTCTCCCCGCAAACATGAACACAAACAATATATATACAAATATATTACAACATATATAATCACATCAAAGACTCTGTCTTCCCGCAAATATGAACACAAAAAATATATATACACACATATAAAAGAAAAAAAAATATGCAAATGAAATTATATTCATTAACATTACATGTTTACAACCAATTTCTCACAATCTATTCGAGCATAATCCTTACTATCATCCATATTGGCATCAACTTCAATCACATGTAATGGTGTAGTTTTCGTCTAAGCATGCTCATTAAACTTCTCTAAATCATGAAAACCTCTCGGGGGCGCTCTTAGAATAACATACCAATTCGAGTTATCATTTTCCCTAGAATAAAACACTTATATTGCTTGTGAGACTAAAATAAAAGAATCTCTATCCCATGTATTTCCATGTGAACTAAAATTAATTAGTGTAAATTCATCTTCTTCTCTAACATCACTGGCACTACCCATCCAATCACATCTAAACAGTGGAACACGAAATGTTAAAAAATCCAACAAAAGTATTTCACTTAAAACTCCATAGTAAATGATAACTTTATATTTATAGAGTTATTTTATCTTTTTAAATTTGAATTCTTGCTTAGTTCTTAATATTTTTATTATTATTAAGTAAATTATTTCATATTTCTTTTATTTTTATTTTCAGAATAAAATTGGTTAAAAATGCACATGTGGACCCCACCAAGTAATATTGTTCAAGACAAGATCATCGCTACAAAATGAATATCATTCGCAGCAAGTTCATCGCCTCAAGAATTACTCGAGTCGGAAATCGCATAAAGAAATTATCGCGGTTTAAAGATAGGGTATTCTAGAAATAAATATTATGTCATGCTGATGTAAGAAATGATGTAATCAAAATTATGATGTAAGCAATGATGTAATAGAAGTTGACTTGACTGGGGTAGGTGAACGATGATGTAAGCAATGATGCAATTTGAAAGTTGACTTTGAATGGGGTAGATGAAAGATGATGCAAGCGATGATGCAAAATGGTGGAAAATCAGGAAACGATGATGCAATCGATGATGTAATTGGAGGTGAATTTGGCCTATAAATAGGCCTTAGAATCACCATTCTAAGCATTCCATCACAAACCAAAACAATAAGTAGTTTAGAGAAAAAGAGAGAGAGCTTGGAGAGGAGGAGCAAAGCAGAGGAAGAAATTCTACGGTGAAGCTTCAATCCACTAAGTGTTCCTATCTCTTGTTATGTTTAATTTTCTAGTTTTTGTAAATTCTATTATGGAGTAGATTTGTTTTCTAAGGTTATGATGTAGCCTAACTTTGATGTTCCAACCCTTTGTTCAATTCAATTAATGATTTTCTATCTTGGTTGATGCATTTAATATTGTTCTTAATGCTTCTAAATAATTGGCCACTATTTAGTTGAATTGTTAATCATAATGATAGCGGAAGCTGATTTATGTGTCTAGTTCATTGTATTTAATGTCATAAATTACATGTAGGATAGGAATATACCTGCATGGTTTGTGTAGTCTATAAAAGAGATCCATAAATCTTAATGAATCCTTTAATGTTTTGACTTGCATGGGAACATAGCAGTTAATCTTTATAGGGTATTTTCCTTAGACCTCGGGAGGGGCTATGTGAATAATTCAGGGAATCTCGACTAGCAACTGGATAGTTAATTTTTGTTAAAAAGAACAAAGGGGAGGAACAGATTAGTTATGGTGAAATCATAATCTTAGAGTTTTTATTCATTGAATTAATTTTCATTTATTTTCAATTGCAATTAAATTTAATCATAGTTATCAACTCATTCACTCAAATTTCATCTACCAAATAAAAGTTGAGTTATTTTAATTTTGGACATTAATTAACAACAATCCTCGTGGGACGATACTTATCTCATCACTTTATTACTTGTTCGACTCGTTCACTTGCGATTTTGCACAACAGTAAACCATCTTTTTGACAACTTGAGTTCCGTCTCTTTCATTAGAAACAGTTTCTGCTTTAAGGGAAACTCTACTATCTTGTGTAGTTTTCTCACTACTTTTAATACAGCATCGTTTCCCTTTCACAACATAGCTTGAATAGTATGTGAATTGCATACTTGGTTCAAGTGCTAAAAGTTTTAAAGTTGAGGTCATATCCATGGTATTTATTTCATCAAGGATCTGCTTTGGGAGATTACGATTTAGATTTTCAAGGATAAAAAACTAAGGTAAATACATCATATTAGAAACGTACAAGTTAGTGAATTTACCTTATTTCTAAACCATATCAGAAATTCTCTAGTATGTGTCATTTGCAACAAAGTTAGTCTACTTAATAGATTGGGATCTAATTGATGAAGTTATTCCATGTGCATGCTAATAACAACATTTATATAAATTAAGATATGATAAAATAAGTACTACGTTAGTAATTGTAACTAATATTTACACTATATTTAGCTTAAATTTAACACCACTTACTTAATGTACAGTTCCACTATTGCCTATTCAATAGTATATATATGTGTGTAATTCGTAGCATGTCCAAAGAAATCATTTTTAATGTCGGTGCAGATATGAGATGTCCTTCCACTACATTTTGAAACACAATATCTTCATTTCTATTATGCTTCTCACCAACATCTGCTACTTGTTGAACATACCTACTATAAAATTGCATACATTCATCGGCTAAATAGCATTTTGCTAGACAACACTCTGGTCATGCACGATTTCGTATATATCCTTTTAACACCTTTATAAATCTATAACATGAAAATTTCAAAGTAAATAAAATGTATGGATATCATTAATCTTAATTCATATATGAAGAATAATGTAAGATTAACCTCTCAAAAAGGTACATCCAACGATATTGAGTCGGTCATAGAAGTGAGCTTCTCTTATTAGATGAATTGTAAGATGAATCATGATATCAAAGAAAGAAGGAGGGAAATAACGTTCAAGCATACACATCGTAACTACAACTTCATCTTCTAATGAATGCAACGTATCCTTATCTAAGACTCTTTAGCAAATTACATTAAAAAAAGAACACAACCAAAATATGGTAATTCTTGGCTCTTTAGGCAAGAGATCCCGTATTACCATCAATAACAAATGTTACATCAATACATGATAGTCATAAGACTTAAGCCCAACTATCTTACATTCATTCAACGAAATGCAATTAGATATGTTTGTTGCATAACCATCAAGCATCTTTAAATTGAACAACCTCTTACAAAATTGTTGTTTTTCTACCTTGGATAGAGTGTGTGGCGCTGCAGACAAATACAATTTATCTTCATCCTTTTTCACATGAAGCTCTTATCTGATCCCAATATCTTCCATATCTCTACGTGAATTAACACCATCTTTGGTTTTTCCATGGATATCCAATAACATACCAACAATACTCTCACCAATGTTTTTTTCAATATGCATCACATCTAAATTCTTATGCAAGCACAAATCCTATAAATATGTTTAAGTTAGTAAATTTAAGGCATAGTTAAATATAATAGAATAAGTTAATTAATCTAATGCATTAAGAATCTTATTTCCCAATACGGAAGATGAAAGAATATCGACCTTTTTTTCCATATATGATGCCCTTTTTTCTTCTTTTTTCCTTTTACTTTCTTTCCCCAATCATTTTCAACATCCGCACATACAATTCGAACTTGTTTACCATCAAGAATTTGCGAAGGATCATCAATTTCTTCTTTCCCATTAAACCACGATTTCTTCTTTTGAAAAGTATGATTCTTTGAAAAAAATCGCCGATGACCTATATACACATGTTTATTATTATATTTCAATCTTTGTGAATGTACATCAAACCCACAAATAGGACAAGCATATTCACCTTTCACACAATATCTTGCTAAGTTCCCATAAGCAGGAAAATCATTTATGGTCCACATTAAGATAGTCTTTAAGTTGAAGGTGGACTGAGTAAATGAATCATACACTTGTGCTCCAGAGTGTCATAACTCATTCAAATCTTCAATTAGTGGCTATAAGTATACATCAATATCATTCCCAACTTCTTTTTTTCCTGGAATCAATAATGTTAGCATCAAATTTTTTTTCAATATACACTTCCATGGAGGTAAATTGTAGGTAACTAACACCACTGACCAACAACTGTAAGTTGTGTTTAGATTACTATAAGGATTAAATCCATCCGTAGCTAAGTCCAACCTCAAATTACCTGGCTCTGAAGCAAAAGATGGTCATTTCCTATCTATAGTCTTCCATGCTTCAGAATCAACGGGATGATGCATCTTTTCATCTTGGCTTGTATGGGTAAAATGTCATTTCAAGTCATTCGCTATTTCAATTGATGTAAATATTTTCCTAAATCGTACTATAATTGAAAAGTATCGAAGTACTTTAGCCAATACTTCCTTATGAATCGTTTTCAAAACTTCGTTTACTTTCCATCCACAAGTGCCGCATTTTGGACATTTTTCATGATACTTCAATTCCTTTCTAAACAGATAACAATCATTAACGCATGCATGAATTTTCTCATACCCTAAATTAAACACTTTCAGCAACTTCTTTGTTGAGTGCAATGATTCTGGTAGAACATTATTTGATGGCAACATATCTCAAACAATATTAAGAAGTTCGATAAACCCTTTATCGAATAGACCGTAAATAGCTTTATGTTTATGTAAAGCTACAATAACCGATAATTTTATGTACTTTAAGTATCTTTCATATAAAAGAGTTTCAACATCTTCTAAAGTAGCAGTAATGTCTTCCTCTCTTACTTCAACATCAGGTTCAACAGAACAATGATTTCAAGATGTGCATCTTTATACATTCTAAATGTATTGGAAATGTTTTCAATATGTGTAGAAGTTTTCAGGGGTTCCCCATATATGAACCAAATTATATACTGAGGATCCATCCCATGAATGACTGAATACTCATATACTATCTTAGTATCATGATACCTCCCATTGAAACATTTTATACAAGGGCAAGAGATGAAACCAGAATTAATTGAATGTTTATTCGCGTTCTCAATAAAGTTTTTAGCTTTCTCCCTATATTTTTTCGACACTCTAAAAGTTTAAAAAAAAAACATAAGAATTTGTTAAAAATTACTATAAATTTAAATCTTATGCCTCAATTTAATGAGTTTAGGATATTAACCTTGAGAATGTTAACCACTCCTTATCCATTTGAAAGCATATAACACTAAAAAACAAAACACATAATAGCATCGTGTTAAACATGATTAAATCCCATAGACATTCTTCATAACTTGACAAAATAAACAAAAAAAATTACCAATTTTTATCCAAATTCGTTACAAACAAAATCATTATCATATTCGTATAAATTGCATTCAATTAGCTGAAAATATCAAGCCTACTATTTCATAACTCAAATTAAAATCTACTAAACATGAAATTTAAAAAACAAAAGATTAAATACAAAACTTCCGCAACATCAAGTTTGCCGTTCAACAAGTCAATACATAATTTCATTATGATAACCATTGATAACACCACGCAACCATTGTATGATTTTACGACCAACTAAATAGTCAATATGAAATCTATGATTACTCCACAATTTCAATAATGTCAAAACCGCAACTCATAAATTTTCAATCACATCATATATTGGTCATATCATCATCAAAAATTGTAAATCATGAATATCGGTAGGCTAACAATTCCAAATTCAACATATCAAAAACAATCCACCACAATAAAATCCATATCTCTTCGATGGAGAAATTGAAACAATGTAAGATGACTACTCAGCGAAGATAATGTTCCTAAAAAAGTACCATATGCACAAATAAGCTACAAAAAAAATAAAATAAAATAAAGTAAATAATTGAAAAAAATGGGTCACAGCCGGATTGCCGCTCCGATGATCAGGCAACAGTCCGACCGTCCCCTTCATGATGGCAAGAAGAACATAATGAAGAGGAAAAAGATGAAAGAGAAGAAGGAAGGTTGAAGAAGAAGAGGAGACTGAAGAAGAAGAAGTCTACCGTCGAGAAGAGAAGAGAATCGAAAGGGAGGAAGAAGAAAATAGAACTCACCGGCAGGTCAGTGACAGAGGAGGTAGTGACGACGTTGGACGGCGACCAGAGCGGCCACAGCGACGGCTAGAGTTTTTAGAGAGAGAATATGTGAGAGAGAGTAAGAGAGAGAAATGGAATGGAGGAAATAGGGAGGAATCGAGCAAAAAAAATGATATGCCCAGATTTTCCATATCCAGCGGCCATACCGATCGCCCGACCTAACTGATATGGATAAACCATATTAAAACATACCAGGCGAGTCAGGTGCCCGATATGTTTAAATTAATATATTTACTTTTTGTTTTAGTATCAGGCACTCGAATTGCTCGGTACTAAAGATGTGGACTATCCATGTAGGTTGGGTCGGGTGACCGATATGGTTAATCAATAAATTTAAAATCATTAAAAAATATACTATCCATATCGATCACCCAACCCGACCGGTATGGATAATCTAAATATCCATACCGGTCAAGTCGGGTGCCCGATATGGAAACAAAATAAATTATTTGTTTATTTTTTGCAGTTATCCATACCGAGCCAATATGACGCCCGGTATGGATAATTGATTAAC
Organism: Dimocarpus longan; assembly: GCA_022984855.1. Lineage (NCBI taxonomy): Eukaryota > Viridiplantae > Streptophyta > Magnoliopsida > Sapindales > Sapindaceae > Dimocarpus > Dimocarpus longan. The sequence continues at coordinate 7,724,722 of CM041026.1, forward strand.
AATACCGGGCCTAGTGTGCCGAGTATTGTTAATTGAATTTTTCTTTTTCTTTTTTATATCATGGATATCTCGGTATTAATACACTGATTTGTTGTAGTGACAGCTTTGTTGGCTAAGATATGAGCAACCTCATTCCCTTATCTAGGGATGTAGCTACACATATAATTACCAAGTTGGTTACAAAACTTTTTGATATCTAATAAAATACAACTAGCATTGTCATTTCTAATTTCCTGAGAACCAGGATGCCACATTGCATGCATCTACTACTGCTGTCCAAATTTTCAGATTTAATGATTTGGCAAACAGAAGGCCCTCACGCAAAACAGAAATTGGAAACAAAAAGATACTTGATTGTATATTGTGTTATTTATTTATTTTTTTTCCCAAATTTGTAGTAGCTGAGTTTAAAAATCCAAGGAGATACAGAGAATACTAAAATGTATCGTTAATATATCGTATACAAATTCAATTCTCAGCAAACAGACCTGGCATGTAAATATTGTTTATGGTTGTTGTAGAAGCATATAGAAACCTTAGATATAATTGTTTCGTGTGTTTGTATGTATATTGTATCATTGCCCAAATGCATATTGATGCTTCATTGGTTTCAAGTACCCTTTGTTGTTAAACCATTTACATGCAATTGTATTGCAATATTTCAGCTGTGTTAGAGTATGAGGTGCATTAGCTTTGCAGATTAAAATGACATTCAAGAGGATGGTAGATAGTATATATGGAGTAAATTTCATGGTTTTCTTGGATCACTTAACATGTGGCAAGGACCATAAATGGATATCAACAGCTTAAGGCTAAGGACTTGCGCATTTACAAGTAATGCATACAGTTTAGGCTGTTATAGGTAATGCGTGGAGTTTCTGAACTTTCTGTGCTGGCTTATATAACTATTACGAGGACTAGGGAAGAGACTCTTATGTCACTGAATATAAGGAAATAAAATAGATGCAATATTCTATTATTTATGATACTAATTCATTTACTGTTTTCTTTATTAACCATTGTTGTTGATTTTGAGTTTAGATTGTATGTAAGGTTATGGTGGGGAAACGTTATCCGGATGTTATATAATAGATAGTGGAATTGTTGTTTCTTATCATTTTGATCCTTAAATCACTATGATGGGCAACTGTGGTTCAAGGTAATCATTATAACCATTACTGATGTTATGTCTCCTTTTATCATCCTAGTTTAACCATCAGTCAAAACTGAAAAGAATCGGTTTTTAATATTTAAAACTGACCTGAACAGAAGTTGAATTGAAAACCAATATTTTCGGATAGGTTCCATCCCAAGTTTTTTGGCTCACCCTTATTTGTGAAGTTAAAACAGAAAATGAAAACCAAAAGAAGTGTATGATGATAAAACTCAAAACCTCACAACATATGCAAATTATATAATATAGAGGTTGGAACAATTAGGAGATTACCCATTGAACAAAATTCTTGAAATTAGTATAGGATCCTCCACCTCGTTGGATGCTATGTATCAGCTTTTCCTTTAGATTCAAAACATTGGTTTTGAAGTTTTTATTTTGCAGTAGCAGTTCTAGTTTAGTATTAATTTCGTCTCGAGTAATTATCCCTCTTTCATCTGGGTTGAATCCCAATCCAACTTTCCAAATATCACAAATGTAGCTCTTGTTGTGGAACTGATCAGCGAAATACGGCCAGCACAAGAAAGGGATTCCGTTGCTCACACCTTCCATTGTGGAGTTCCAACCACAGTGACTTACAAAGCAAGCAACTGAAGGATGTCCCAAAACCTTTTGTTGTGGTACCCAACTGACAATAAGACCACGAGCAGCTTGAAATCCTACTGGGTAGGCATTGGTAGTATCAGGACGCACCACCCAGAGGAATGGTCTATTGCAGAGTTCAAGCCCCATGGCCACTTCCTGGAATTGAAGTTGGTCAAAAATAGTCGTACTGCCAAATGCAACGTATATGACTGATTGTGATTGCTGTTGATCAAGCCATTTCAAGCAGCTTGAATCTTCTGGCCAGAAGTTTCCAAACTGGTTGCTTGCCAAAAGTGGGCCTATTGGTAGGATCTTTTGGTCCATGTCAAACGCTGCGGGTTCCAGACTATAGGATGAATTGCAAAGCACCCAATCTGTCAATTTCTCTGATATTTTGTTTCTGATCATATTTCCAAAGAGCATTTTCTGAACTGTCTTGCCACCAACGCGAGTCCAACCCAAGTGCGCAGTGTTCATGGCAGGAATGGTTGGTGCCAACTGAAACATCTGATTCTTTGTTGGACTTCCTGCAAACCATGGTAAAAGGGCTTTATCAATGAATATAAATTTGATGTTTAGCTGTAGATGATCTTACCATCATTATCAATAATCCCTTCTTCAATCAACTTGGGGATACTTGATCCTAAGACCAACAGTGTGGCTGCGGCAGCAGAGAAAGCAGCTCGCTTGATTCCCATCTCAGCTGCAATTTCCATGGCCCATCCGAGAAGATGATCCGCTAGAACACAAGTTATCCTATCACTCTCTGATGCATTAATTTGTTCAATGAGCACCTTGACTTTCTCTGGCATAAACCGCAAGACTTCTTCAATATGTTGCTCCAGTTCATTCGTGTTCGGTCTATCTGGGATCGAAACCAACCGAATTTGAGCCTCTATACCATCCTTTGTTACCATGGAATTCATGACCCGCTTATGATTATGCTCCGTATTCACGAAAGTTATTCTTATGCCATGTTTGGCTAACCTTTGTGAAAGCTCCATTAAAGGAATCACATGTCCTTGAGCTGGATAAGGTATGACCAGAACATGTGGAGTTGCCATTTTACTTCTTTCTGTTTTGCTTTGCAAATTGTTTGTCAGATTTATAAGGAGTTTGCGTGGAAAAGAAGGCCAATGTTAACGTTTTGCTCATGTTATTAGGCTGTGTTGATATATTGATCATACATATGTTCATGGTTGTCATTGTCCAACTGCCCTTTGCCTGCAGTTTATGCTGTTTCCATCTGACTGGACTTATTGGTGATACTGCTGCCCCAAGTTCACTAAAATACCTTGAGAAGATCTCGATAAACAATTATTTTCTATACCACGATCATCGAGAAGGTCGACTTGGGATGTCCCCTCCACATATTTACGTCAATTTTCATTATTATCTCGAGATCTTGAAGTGTGAACAACTTCTTGTTGTGCCTATTAATAAATCAATGAAATTGTTGACGTCGAGCCGCCTAGCTTCTTGTTTTAGTCGGCATTTTATTTTTATAAAAGTTACAAAATTAATGCCGATTTCATGAGATTGATATTGAACTATATATCCTACAAATTACTTTACATTCAATTCAGATGTTACTCGTACATTTATATTATACTTACACATTATATACATGAATTATGTCTAATGTTTGTACTGTTGAAAGACTATTGATTGTATATGAGAACTGCGCTCTTAAAATTATTCTCATACGAGCCTGTTGTTTTCCTCGGACATTATTCATAGATTCATGACATAACCTTTATATGATTTGTTACGGACTTCTTATATGTAAGAATAATATTTTCATCTGAAGAAGTAACTAATTACCTATTCATGTTAACAGATATCAGTTATTGTTTAATTTTGGAAGATATTGTGGAATGTAATTGAGTTGCCATCTGAAGCATCTGCTTCCTGATGATGTTATAGGGACTTGTGAAAGATAGGTAAGTCATAGCTAGAAACAGATTTTGACCTTGAAAATGAATGCATAACTTACTTAGGACTTGATCCATTCAATGAAATTCTTCAAGTTCTTGTAAGAGCCACCACCTTCTTTAATGTTATTCATGACCATTTCCTGGAGATTTAAAGCCCGTGTCTTATACTCTTCACTGCTAAGAAGTTCCTCCACCTTAATCCTGAACTCCTCGTGTCTAATGATGCCTCTTTCGTCTCTAGTAAATCCCAATCCAACTTTCCATACATCACAAATGTAACTCTGGCTGACATATTGGTCAGCAAAGTGAGGCCAGCACAAGAAGGGGATCCCATTGCTTACGCCTTCCATGGTGGAGTTCCAACCACAGTGACTTGTGAAACAAGCAATAGATTGATGCTGCAGAACCTTCTGTTGTGGTGCCCAACTAACCATCTGCCCGCGACTTGTAACTCTTTGTTTAAATCCTTCTAGGTAGGCTTCATGCTTTTCTTCTGTAAAATCAGGACGCACAACCCAGAGAAATGGTCTGTTGGAGAGTTCAAGCCCCATGGCCAGTTCTCGAAACTGAATTGGATTAAAAACAGTTAAACTTCCAAATGCAACATATATGACTGATTTTGGTGGTTGTTGGTCTAGCCATTTCAAACATTCTAAATCTTCTGGCCAGAAGTTTCCAGCTGAATCACCAAGCCGTGTACTTGCCAACAAAGGGCCTATAGGTAGGATCTCAGGAGCCAAAGCATATGCTGCAGCCTCAAGGTCGTAAACTGAGTTGCAGAGCAGCCAATCAGTCAATTTTATGGCTTTGTTGTTATTAATCATAAGTTGGAAAATGTTTTTCTGTGCATTAACATTGCCAAAGCTAGCCCATACAAAGTTTGCTGTGTTCATGGCTGGCATGGTTGGCGACAACTTTATTATCTGTTTTTTTATAGGAGTTCCTGCAAAACAATTTCAGCCAGTTGATGTGATATTACTGCAGGCTACATGAAAAGTTTATAAAGGAGCTAGGTTCTCACCATCATTATCAATAATTCCATCATCAATCAGCTTTGGAATGCTTAAACTCAAAACCATAAGTGCGGCTGCAGCAGGACAAAAGGCTGCTCTCTTGATTCCCTTCTTTTCTGCGATTTCTAAGGCCCATCCAATACTCTGATCTGCAAGGATACAGCTGATCCTATCATTTTCGGATCCACTAATCTGTTCGATGAGCTTCTCCACGTTCCCTGGCACAACTCTCAGCATTGCTTCGGATAGCTTTCCTGGTTTGTTCCTGTCCTCCAATGATTCTATCCCATCTGCAATAGAAACAAGATGGATATGATCCTTGATATCTTGCTTTGTTGACAATGCATTCATTACAAGTTCGTGATTGTATTCTGTGTTCACAAATGTAATTCTGCAGCCATGCTTAACCAAGAATTGTGAAAACTCCATTAAAGGAATCACATGGCCTTGTGCTGGATAAGGTACAACTAGAACATGTGGACTGCCCATGCTAGATTTCTACTTCTTTCTTTTTCAGTGCAATTTCAAGTCATAGTGTTTGTGGGGAAGTTTAGATGCTGTGAAATAGAACTCCATAGATTGTCGTCGTATTATTTGATGTTCATTAAATTCTTAAAATGGGAATCTTTTTTTTTTTTTTCTGTAGCATTCTTGGCATCATTTTATTTCATGATTGACTCACCTACCATTTTATTTCATTTTATTTGACATCATGACGGACACTTTTGTATTTTGTTTGGTTTTTTGTGCATGTCTGTGGTGGTTACTCATGTTGGTTCCAACACTACAAAGTTACTCATCTTTGCAAATGTTGTATCCTTGTTTTAACGTAACATCATCATCTTCTTCACGTAAAATATTACCCTTTGAGATTTCCTTGTAATGAATTTGTATCCTATGAACTGTGGATGGACTTTTGGACCTTGTAAAATTCTCAAAAATGGCAGGGAAGAGCAACCAGAAAACAAATATAGGGCTGCCCTTCCTTCTCAAAATGGTTTCAGCTCTGTGTAGCAAATGAATGCCACTGATGCACCTGATAAAGGAATTGCCAATTGTTAAATTGTGCTTGATGTTGAAATGCACTAATCAAGTAGGCCTTGAATTTATTAGTTTATTTAAACTTTGATAATGATCTGATCCGGTCCCAAAAATTAGTTGAGCTATCGCCGGTATGTTTTTATATTCTTTTTGTGGTCCAAGTATTGCAACAATATTCAAAACTCTACTTAGGTCTACACAGAGAGTTGTGGGGCTACCTATCACTGTATAGCAAATGTAGTTAAGAGATATGGCATATTTAATTGGCTTTGGCAAAAATAAGAACAATTACAAAATATGTGTGACAGAACTTGCGTGGAACACGACTTGGCAGTTGATATTATTGTAATATGTTAGAAAGCAATAATTGTAGTTGCAGTTTTGCTAACCAATTGAACCGTTTTTCTGTGGCCCTTGGACAATAATTGACCAAAAGCATACAACTTGATGCAGATTTCAGCTGTGGGTTGCAATACATAAGGTCTTTTCCTCGAAAAATTGGTTTAGTGACGATATTTTCATCTCCTTAAAATTGAATGTACACCCCTTAATTTATATTTTTAAAATATTTCTATATTATCCTTAAATTAAATCATTAACATTTTAATTAAAATATGATATTGTTATTATTCTAATTAAATTTGAATACTAATTTAATTAAAATATGATATTGTTATTATTCTAATTAAATTTGAATACTCCAACTTCAAATCTCAGTAAGAAACTTGGTTTATTTTGATAAATGATAGTCAAAAATGAGAGTTTTTTGTTGTGCTTTTGAAGATTTTATAAATAGAGAAAATGGAGGTTTATTTTTAAAGGATTTTATGTGTCTTTTTTTTTTTTTTTTTGGGTTGGTTAAAAAATTTGTTTGAGTGAAAATGGAGGTTTTTAGTTTTGTTTGGTAGTTTTATATATAGGATTTTGGTAAAATAAAAGAATTTTAAGTAAAAATAAGAGAAAAAAATAAGATGGAGAAACTATAAACATATAACAGAACATCAAAACAAGTTTAAAAAAAAAGTTTGACTTTTTTTAATGTTTTAATTTAATTATCTTTATAATTATTTATCTATAATATTTAAAAGATAAATAAATAAATGGATATAAATGGTGATACCCCATTTATTGAATATGAATTTCTAAAAATTTTATTGAGGTGTAAAGACAAAACGGGTGTACTTACAAGGTTTAAGGGGTGGGAAGAGGGCCACTCTTAGGTATTATGTTAAATGTAAAGGCTCACCCCAGCCCAAGTAATAATATTAAGGCTCCAAGCAACCACAAGCCAGCCGAACTCGTGAGATGGCATCTAAAATGTTGCCCTGCAAATGCTGCTGCACCTCTGCCCTAAACTTTTGTCTTAACTATCACTGAGCGAATCACTTGTGTGCAACAATGGGCTTTTCATAAACTGCATGCTGACATTTAAAGGTGCTTCACTTTTCCTGTTTCTTTGGGCTCATCTTTATCAATATCTATGATATATCTAGACGAAGCCTAAGACTAGTTGATATATGAAAATGTGGTCTGATTTCCTACCGGTTTAAATTTTTTGATCTAATGATAACTAATATGGTATTAGAATTTAAAGTTTTCTGATTCAATTTTTAAACTCTCTCTTCCTTTTATCTTGAATTCTTATTATATATGATATACGATAAGGGGACACACATGGGAGAATATCACTTATCAATCTTAAATCTTAAATATTATTGTTTTATCTTTTTTTATCATCTTAAGTTTTTGGGCACCAGTGTTAAACAAATAATAAACCACCATACTCTCTCCATGTATAGTTACTCCAGAACTTGTATAGTTACACCATTGCACGACTTGTCAAACAAATCATAAGCCACAGGTATAATTCAAGGACGAGAAAGTTTGCTGATATCGTCTTGACCGGCAAACCAGTTGGGTATGAGTGTTGAAGCATAGGGATGGATATCCCTGTAGGACTTCTTGATAGTGGCTTCAGCAACTTGAACAGCATCAGAGACATCTCTAAGAGACTTTTTGTGATGAGAAAGCTGCGCTATCATGAAAATAATAGCAGCCAAAAGAGATTTAGGACTCCTCCTGAGATCCAACTTCTCAGCTCTCTCGACAGCTTCACGAATAGCCTTAACAACCTTTTTGTCCATGCCAAGATAGGAAGAACAAAACCTGTTCACATATTCAGCAGCCTGCACAGCCCCCATTGGAACCTTATTTTGTTTCTTTATAAGATCAACTGCTTTGGAAATCTCCTTCTTTTTAAGTTGAAAGGGATTAGCCAACTCCTCGAGGGTCCTGGAGACGTTACTTTCTCTGCAAGCAATGAATAAGCAAGCAGCCGTGACTGCTTCCAACTTTCTTCCTCTGCAAGTTTTGTGTTCCTCAACAGACACGTAGATCTCATCAGCACGATGCTGGACGGTTGGGAGGAGACCTAAGCTATCAGCCATATTAGAAATCAATTCAAGCCCTCTTTTCGAAACAGCATCAGAATCATGCTGCTTCTTGTTGAAAATTTTTACATCAGAGGGTTTGGGATTGGGATTGGAGATGTAAGTAACAAGGTTGGAATGAGTGAGAAAGGGGCCTTGGGGTTGTCCAACGCGGTTGGGATCTCTATCATCGTTGGTGTCATCAGCGAAGTTTCTCCATTCCTGGGTTTCTTCAATTCTCCAAGATTCAAGAACCAGTCCACACTCTCCGCAGATTGTGTCACCTGACGTGTTATCCTCCACTATTTCAGTGGCTTTCTTGCAATCCATGCAATAGTTTTCGGATTCCATTACTATTTCAGTGTCTTTCTTGCAAATCCAAGCAATAGTGTCTTTCTTGGTTCCTTTTGAGTTTTACTATTGCAATCCAAGCAATCCCGTATTTGACTGCTCTAACAACGTACTTCAGCTATGGTTTGTTGTTCTTTTCGAGTCAATTCAAAGATTTCTTTCGCAAGTTCATTGACTGGTAGTGGAACCCCACCAATCTTCAGGTAAAGCTGTTGCTATTGTGTTTCTTGATTGCGTCTGTCTCTCTTTTAAGGTTCTGTTATTGATTGTGGTTCACTTGAACAATATCATACGTACATGAATGACGAGCCTTAACCTATATTAATAGACGCGAAATCCTTCTTACATTAGGAAACACCTGTCAAACCACTATTGGATGTCACCCTAACCCTATTACACTTCTTTTCTATTCAAATAAGGAACCTGTATGCATGTCGGTTGATTTTTTTTTTTTTTTTTTCCTTTTCTTTCTTATTTTATTTAGATGAAATAATAAATTCTTTTTCACAATTTAACCGTTGGAATTTTTTTTAATTGAATTTTCTTTTCATTCTTATACAGTTGGGAAAAATCTAAAATACTCCTAAAATGAAAAGTATTATCAGTTCATCCCAACTTTTAAAAATATTGGCCAAAAACCCCTATGTCATCAATCCAAAAACGGTTTTATCCAAAAGTTAAGTGGCTTTGTGGCAAATCTAAGAAAAGACAAAACCCTTACTATATTGAAAATTAAAAAATAAAATTTAATTGCAATTATAAGTAAATATAATTATTTAGTGTTTAATAATTAAAATTTGAAAAAATAATTAAAATGAAAAAAATAAGATTTGGATACCAGATCTTCAAACTGTCTAGATATTCATTAAAACCAAAAACAAATAATAAATAATAACTTTCTTAGAATCAACACAAATCAAACCAAGTTCTTCATTAGTTCTGCAACATCCCGAAATTTATATTCGTGTGAGTTATTTTCATAATTATATAATTCAACCGTTAATTGTCGAAATTTCAGATTTTCAAAGACGTTTTTCTGCATAATGAATTATTTTCAAATTTAAATAAAATAAGTCTAAGAATCGGAAGGTCAGGATTGGCAAATAAGTAAGTGAAATTGGATCGTATCGTATGGGATGATTTTTGGGGCAAATAAGGAATTTTCAAAATTTTCAATGAAAATTAAAATGAATTAATTTTTTTATATATATAAAGATAAGGTTTTGGATAAGTTTGAGAGGGTTAGTGGAATGGTGTGTTGGTAAGAGTGTCCAATGAGATGTTTACATGTGTGATAGGGGCATTAATGCAAATAATAAAAAGTTTAGGGTCAATTTATAAATAAAAAATTAGGATAATTGTGTAATTATAAAAAATTGGTGACTGTATAAAAAGAGCTTTAATTGAAAATTTTTCATATTTTTCTTACTGCAACCGAGATCTTCTCCTTCTTCTACCGTGTGCTTCATCTTCTTCTTCTCTTCATTTTCTTTGTTTGTTTAATCAATAAACCTCTCAAATTTTTATTTTATTTCATCATTTATCCATTCCAAGCTTTAAATTTATCAAAATTCATCCATTTTTCAAGTTAATTTTCACTCAAAATGGGTGTAATTCGAGGTATGTTTATCAGTTTTTGATTTCTTGTTATAGGTATAGGTTAAAAATGGTTTAAATCATCTCTAGAGCATGTAAATTTAACTATTTTTGTATTTGATTAATTGTATGTGAATTTTTTTGTTGAGATTTTTTTATTTTGAATCCTAGGTGAGGATTTGGTGTATGAGGTCTTAAGGAAGGCTAAGGAGGCGTGAAAACCTCTTATTGAGTGTATGAAAAGTTAAAAAGCAAGCTCATAAGGTTGATGTATATATATTTGAAAAATTTATGTTTATTAGTTTGCATTCCACGTATAATTTTATTTGAAACTTGTTTATTTTATTTATTTGAGATGTTAAATGGTTTTAGATATTATTTGTATGTCAATTGTGTGCTCTTGGATAAATTTATTTGATGAAAAATGGTTTCGAAAACAATATCGAGAATAAACCCCCTTTATGGTCGAAATTTATTAATAAAGTGTCCTATAGGTATTTTCGTTATTTCAACCTCATTTACATATTATTTTAATGATATTTGGATGGTTTATGTGATGAAAAATAAAGTGGAACAAAAATTTTAAAGTTTAACACCTCTTGACCGAATGGTGATTATAGATTAAACCAGGGGTATTTTCATTATTTCACTTTCATTTATACTTTACTTATATGATATTTTGATGATACGTAAGATGGTTCGAGGATTCGAAATGAAAAATTTGAAAATCCCCTTTTCTATAGTCAATTTAAAGTTAGAGAAAAATGATATTGTGGTGTTAAAACGTGATACGAAAACTAAGGGCAAAATGATCATTTGAAATGACCACGAGTGATGCCTCGAAGAAATTCGAAGAACAGGTTTAAAAATGCAATAAAAAGTTTACGCAATTAAAATTTTATTAAAATTTTGTATATTTTATAATTATGAAAAATTAAAAGGGCCCACGTAAAACTAGTAACCAGTAGGTGGGGAATTGGTAGTTGACTAGCCAATAGAGTGATTATAAATAGTACTGTACCGTTACGATTGCTTACCAATATTAAATTACGGACCTTGAGAAGCACCAAGTACCCAGTCCAGGAATCTGAAAATTCTGTGAAATTCTATGAACTACACTCCGGTAGGGAGACACCACGTGTCCGATGCCAGAGAAACCCGTTATTGATCCATGGTATCGTGATAGAATTTTACAAATGGCTCTAATGAAAGAAAAAGAGTAAAATCGTAAATATATTTTAAAAAAATTAAGTTTGATAAAGTCAAATGTGTACTAAATATGTAAAAGGTGTGAAATATGTTATAAAAAGAAAGGATATTCGAAAAAAGGGTAATATTGTAATTAGGTATGACAAATGAGATTTGAAATAATTAATGTTGAAAGTTTTATTTATTATTTGATATTATGTTATGAACTTTACAAATGATTAAAATTTTAAATAATTAGTTTATGTATTATGAGAATATTATTGAAATTCGTATATTATGTTTTGATTTTTATTTGATGATAACGTACTGTTTTCGAAAATATAATTATGATTATGATATGAAATTGAGTTTGAAATTATAATAGTGTAAATATGTTTAATAACGGATTTCAAAAAATTTTATGTGATTGAAGTTTATATTGAATCAGCTTTGATATATGCGTTTTTGAAAAACTGATCGTTTATATATTTTGTTTGATTTCATTATTGTAAAATTAAAATTGAGTTACCATGTTAAAAGATTAAAATGAAACTTATTATATTCTATTATAAATATTTGAAAAATTATGAAATCTGGATTTAGGACTTAAGTTTCGAGAAAATGAAAAATAGTTTATGAAAATAATATGGTTAAAATCGAAAAGGAATGATTCATGTATTTTGTCTGTTTAATTATTGATGAAGTGATCGATTAAAAACTTTTAGACAAAGGTTTAAGAAAGGCATTAAAAATATTAATTGAAAAATTATGTAAATTATAAATGGATATAAATAATTTTATATGTTTTTCATTTGCAATTGTTAGTAAATTGGATAATTAGAGAAATTGATAAAAGTTTGAAAATTTATGAAATATTAATTTGCGACTAGTATTTCGAGGAACAAAATCGTGTTATGTTTTTAAGAAAATAATAGAGATATATATACATGAAAAATGAGTATTATGTGTTTGATAAGTATAATCATTAGTAATATGTTTTCATTGGAATTTGTAATAAAATTTTTACAAATCGAATCAATATGATTAATAATAAATAGTATGTATTTTAAGTATATAATTTTGATATTTGAAACTTTTAATAAAGTGTTTTCGTTAAGATTTGTTATGAGAATTTTTAAAAATTGGATTGATACGTTTAATAACAAATTTTATGTGTTGTATATATGAAATTATTTGTAAATAAATGGAAATTATTATTATATATTTGATATGTATGATTAATAGTAAAGTGTTTTCATAGCAATGTGTAATAAAAGTTTTACAAATGAAATTGATATGCCTAATAAGAAAGTGTATGTATTTTGTATGTATATTTATTAGTAAATTGATTCAATTGTAAATTTTAGTAACGAAAAATATTTGGTAAAAATCATTTCAAAATGGTCGTTAAAAATAATTTTATACTCATATATATTTATTAGTTAATAAATATTAGTGTGTTATGTAACGATTATTTAAAACTGAGAAAATTGAATTTTGTAAAGTCATACCTGAAACATAATTTTTATGCACTTTATGACTTATGTTTTGAGAAAACTTAATATATGGTGGAATTTTTATTTTATTATATTTCTGAACTCTCAAAAATATTGAAAAGTGTAAAATTATATTATGAGAAAAAAAAGTTTTATGACCTTTAAATTAAGTGTACACCCACCAAGTAGAAATACTTAGCGCGTTGGATTTACCATGCTTAGGTAGGTGAGTCGGGCTTGTAGCTTAAAGACTGAAGACGTTCAACCCGCAGACTATCTTCACAAGTCACATCCGATATTATTATTTGGGTAACCACCATTTTGCAACACATATATGTATAGTCATGTGTATATTCATGTGTATGAACATTATAGTAAATTTTTGTAAAGTATGAATTTGTATAAAGTTCAAACGTTTTGTAGAAGTTGTAAATTAATTGTTAAAAAAGTGGTGTGCTAGGATATTTTTGAAAGAATTTATATTATTGAAGAAATGTTTAATATAATTGTTTGTGTGATGAAATGATTTGAAATCGGATGGGAGGTCCGAATTGGAGTTGAAAATTTGGTTTATTTAGAACTATTATTGTTTTCCCTGCAGGTTTTTAAATTTGAGTTTTCAAAAAAATAAGAGAACTCTATCGGATTTTCATAAAAATACAAATGAGAAAATAATATTAAAGTTTTTAAATATCGTAAGAATTTAAAATAAAACTTTTAGTGGTAATTCTAATTCTTTTAGAATGAATTTTGAAATAAATGAATTTTGGTTCGGAACTATAATGCCCTTAGGAAGTTGGGGTAAGGGGTATTACAAGTTCCAGTTCTTCACTAGTATCCAAATCATTTCCAGTATACTAAACATACAAATGAAACCTATAATCAATACTAATTAAACCCTTTTTTTTTTCCCAATCAGTTCTTCACCAATACACAAATTAAACTCAAATCATTCTAAACACAACAAATAACTTTAATTAATTAAATAACTTTAAAAAATCAACATACAAATAAAAATAAAATTTCACTTAATTAAAGCCACTAGCCAGATCTGAAACCCAAATTAGGTTTTGTAGCCTTTGCGAGTTGTCTTGAGAACACTTCTAGGAAGAGAATAAGACATTTTGAGAACAATGCAAGGAAGAGGAAGTAGGAATCAAAGGCATGGTTTTAAGGGTCCTAAGGAGGTGGCAGCAGAGGAAGAGAAACCAGGAACCGGAGGCGGTGGCGGCGGAGGAACAATGTCCTTTTAAGGGCTTAAGTAGCCGATGGTGGAGGAAAAAGAACCAAGAACCAAAGGCATCATTTTGTTGTCGGTGGTGGAGGAGGAGAAAGAGAAGAAGACGAGTTGATGCTAGATGAGGTCAGGGTGGTGTCATTTTATTGTCAATGGTAGCCAAGGTTAGCTGAGAAGAAGACGAGGAGGAAAAGAAAAGAAGAAGATGAGGTCGGGGTTAGGGTAGCATGACGGGATTAGGTTTTGTTGGTAGGTGGGTGGTGATAAACGATAATGGTGGTTGGATGAGATGAAAGAGAGAGATAGTAGGGAGAGACGGTGACGGAGAGAGACGAAGTGATGAGATGGTGGAGTTTTTTTAAATAATTAGGTTTTGAAGAATGAGACAGGCAGTGGAATTTTTTTTATTAATTATTTTTATTTTATTTAATAATTAAAAATCATTGCTCCTTCCAGTTGTCTTTATAAATGTATTTACCTTTATACGTTTTCATTTTAATGGAACAATCAGTTTATTGATGAAAGTCACTAGCTCTCTAATGGTTGGACCATGTTAGATAATATTTTCAATACCATTGGTGATATGATATTATTTTCAAATCTAAGAGTAAAACAATAATATCTCTATATCATTTAGATAAAATAATAAATTCTTCTTTTTTTCTTAACCGTTGGGCTTGGCTAAATAGTCTTTCATTTCTTGAATATTAGTCGTTCACTTCCGATATCAACCAACTACAACCGTTGTCGTCGTTCACCATGGCCAACTACTTTCAACTGACGGTATATTCCTCTTCTCGTAGTTGAACCTTATATCTTTGCTTCCTTTGTTTTGCTTTGATATATATATGTGTGTGTGTGTGTGTGTGTGTGTGCGCGCGCGCGCGCACGTGCGTGTGTGTATAGATATATAGGCACATTCCAGCATACATTTGGGTATGCATACACTTTAACAAAAAAAAAAAAAGTGTGATTGCATTATAAAATGTATTATTGTAATTTATTATATGTGATTACAACTAAAACTGTGTGATTTCAATCAGTAAATATGATATCACCTACTGATTTACTGATTGTAATTATATATATTGATTGTAATCAAATATATTTAGTTATAATCACATATAATAAATTACAATCATACATTTTAAAATGCAATCATACATTTTTTTTTCTTGTCAAGTGTATGCATATCAATTGGACCCCATATATATATATATATATATATATATATATATATAGTGCTTTTGTAATCATAACGTCCTAACTTTTACGAATCAATCAAATTCATTTATTGCATTATCTCTCTAAATAAAAATTCGCTCTCTTATTTCTTATCAAGTTTATAAATAGAAGACCTTTTACAAAATATGCACAAATAAAGGTTTTGAAAATTTTCCAAAATCATGATAGGGGCATCTTAGCAACATTGCTGCTAACATTGCTGCTTTGGCTGCTCTCTTGACATTCCGGAAGCCTGAATGCTCATTAGGAGGGGAAGATAGTCAGGAAGTAAACTTACATCTACCTGAGGTTAGCTACTGAAACTTTTATAGATTGAATTTTAAGTTTCTTTGTTCTCCGTATTTTTTTATTTTTTAAAGGAAAACAAGATAACTTGTTGTATGGTAAAATTATAAAGAATCTTGTATGTTCATTGTTAAATATCAAGTTTGTAAGTACTAAAATTGATATGGGTTACTCTTTTTGGATGTTTCCATGTTCACCACTATGTCAGTCTCTTAGTTGCTACAGTTATCTTTTGGATTGCCTCTTGGCCATATATTATGATTTTATGTTGTTGCATTTTGGCAGGAGAGGGAACCACTGCCCTTGATAGTGTATCATCTTCCCAATATAGTAGTTACCTGTGGATTTTTTAGTAGTGAGAGCATCATGGTAGGCAAAATTAATTCTGTAATTTTGATTTTTTTCTCCAGGAATCTTAAAATGATGCATATCATATTAATTTTTATTTTATTAAAGTTAAAATGTGTGGAAGTTATGAAACAATGATATTCAAAACCTCCAAAAAAGCGTGGTTTTATCAAAATAAATTTTTTATTTTATTAAACTTAAAATTGTAAATTAAAAAACCTTAAATCTTTATTTAAATGGATTTGAATTTTTTTTTAAGGAAAATCAAAGTCTTTTCATATGTTACTTTAATTGTAAATTATTGATATATTTATGGAAGAATTGAAATTTGTTTAGATTATGAGTAAATTTAAAATAAAATTATGCTAAAGTGTTAATTTATTTTAGAGTCTTGAAATTTAAATGGAGTTGCATGTTAATTCAAAATTATATCAAAAAGTTAATTTATATTACATATTAATTTTCTTTACAAGTGATAAATTAATTTATGTGATAAAAAAAAAATCATCAAATACTAATGTGCAAAAGTTATAAAATTTCATTGAAATACACTTGTTAAAAAATCTCATGTTGGGATATTAGCCGGTAAAAAAAATATTAAATTGTGTATATTAGCTGTTAAAAATCTCATGTTATGGTTTTGACTTTCACTTGAACAATGCATGACGAGCCTTAACCTCAACGGTAATATTTATAGACGCCAAATGCTTCTCGCAGGAGGAAAACACATCTAACCCTGTTACTTGTTTATTATAGGATACAGTACTTCTTTTCTATTTAAATAACGATAAACCTTCGATACCAATAAAATATAATAATAATAATAATATCAATGTCTGTAATTAGCCAACCAGGTCATTTGAAACCCAAACTGCAGGCTGAATGAAATGACAAGAAAGAAAAAGAGAGGGAAGAGGAAGAAGCACTGTTGTGACCATATTTTCACGTAGTTTGGCCCAAAAAATAGTCTACATCCACAACTGTTCACCAGTAATTTCAGTAGGGTAACAACATCTCCACTAAGTGTTTTTTCGCTCTTTCTTTACAAATGAATTACATCCTCTATTTATAGAGAAGGGGAAGCTATAGTAATATACAATAAGACAAAGGAAAATCATGATAACATAACTTACAGTTTCGAGACTAACACTTGTTAGGCTAATTCTATTAAAATATGGTTTAGACACTAAACTCATGCTGATTAAATGAGATTTTCTTAAATCATGTTGTTAACTTTGAAAGATTAGCGTGTACAGTATGCCTCGCTGACTTTAGTTTGATGGTTCTGACAAACATTGACCTGCTATCTACGAGCTACAGTTGCTGAGAGCTTGCTTCCACAAGCTGGAATATCTAAGGTCTGATCATGAGTTTGCCTACGCGGGTTGAGCATTTGCAGAATTTGAAAGTGAGATTTGAGGTCGGTTCTAGACGACATGTAGCTGCTGGAGATCCAATAGTTGTAATAGTATACAATCTAGGTTTAGCGAACTGAACAACTTCTACAAGTTGAGAGTTAAGTAAACAAGCTCTCTGTTGTCTAGATTGTTAGGCGATTCTATTTAGATAGTTTTTGGGTATTTACCAGTCCATTTTAGATAACTCCAAACTACCTATAACATTCGCCCCCCAGCTCTTAGTGCGATCTGCGTACTAAGAGCTGTGAGCTTACTGGTAAAAGCTGATTATCTGGGACCTGCTGCGTTGCCTTTTCAAATTCTCTCTTCTTTGGACACGTGGCGACTTTTTAGGCTTGTTGCATGAGGCACGTCTTACTCTGAGTGCATTTAATGCACATGTATATCAATTGACGGTATATGATATCAAAATCCCTAAATGCACACTGAGTCGCTGGATTTAGGACAATTAGTGAACCCCTAGATTTGATGGCTATGGTTTCATATTCGCACCTCTATAAAAGGTAAAAGTCAAACCATTTTCAACTTTATTCTGTCGCTTTCAATATTGCAGTCGGTTTGTCTTCCATTTTCCCTCGCTCTCATCCCAGTTCAAGCTTTCTATTTCAGCATAAGAGAGACTCAAATCAGCATCTCTTCTTCTGCTTTGTTCAAAGTAAGTCTCTCAAATCCTTCTCTCGACTTCAGTTTTTAGTTTTTGGTTTACAAATGCTGTGTGATCTAGGCTTGGTACCTAGTTCGTTCATTTCATGTTCTTACTTTTAAAAGCTTGTGCTTCATCATAACTCTTCGTTTACTGCTGCTTTGATCTTCTTGGCTAGATTTTTGTGCATGATTTGTTGTTTGTGACATTGTTAATACAGCTGTAAGTAGAGATACAGATAGGTCACTAGCTTATAGGTCATCTGAATTATAGGTCGAGCCCCTATATATTTAGCGATCTGTGCGGTGTTTGTGACCTGTAGACTTAAGGGATTTCTTAAAAAATAGGAAGTTTAAATATAGATAGGGATAGTCAGTTATACAGAGACCTGATTACTCCCTTATTCACATGTAGATGTCTTCAGGTCGCAGTCACCGTTAGCATAGAGTAGGAGACGACCTTTCTAGCTCGGAAGAGTATGAGTTGGGAGTAGCCCGTGATGCTACTTCTACTAGTGGCGATGCCGCTAAGAAGTTCATAGCTCGAGTCGACCCCATAACAATCATACCGCCTCCTAGACGGGGAGGTCATGAGGTTTTCGCTTTTCACCCTTCAAAGCTTCAACTTGATGAGCTTAGGAGAATTGCCTTGGATTACAGCCTTCCTAAGGGCTGCTACATCATGCTACCGTCATCGTGTGACAATGCAGCCTATCTACCTGATGGGTACGTTACTGTCAGTACCCATCACTTAAGGCACGAGCTTAGGTTCCCAGTTCCTCGTTACGTCATCGATCTCCTGAATCGACTGAAACTCAGCCCATTTAAACTAACTTCGAACTCTTACTCCCAACTCACTTCACTGGCATTGGTCTTCTTAAGGAATGGGCTTGAAGCTCCGAACCCACGCATCTCCAACTTAAAGGGAGTAGCCAGCTCGAAAGGGGGAGCGTGAGAGGGGATTTATTATCTGACAGCTCGCAAGTCAGACTTTAAGGGCTTATTACCAAAGAGAGAGGCAAACGGCAAGTCCAACATTGGGAACTATAAGTCGAGTTGGTTCTACATCCCCTGTTCATGCATTACTCGTCTTCAAAATAAAAGCTTTGTCTATACCCCAGCTAGTCATAGGATTGGCATTAGTGAGCTCTTTCCTATGCACACTGATTCTAACACTTCTAGCTTCTTTTTTGCAAAAAGGGGTAAGGGAATCATAACTGAGGACGAGAAAGACCTTCTCAGGACGCTCACGGACTCAAGGGAAGAAAGCATTGTTCATGCATTTGACGACAACCTCCTCAGAGAATACCAACTCCTTCTACTCTGGATAGTGAGCTAATAGATAGTAAGAGGAATATTGGCATTCGCGGCCAACTCAAGCTCGTTTCTGCCTATCAGGCTGCTCAAGGAGAGACCGATCCAGCCCCTCATATAAGATCCAAAAATGAGAAGGATTAGTCTTACGAAGAACCACAAACGTTGCCTAATTCAACCAGCCGCCCCCACGGCCTCCGTCTCCACTAAGGCCGCTACATCAGAATCCTGTAGGTGAAACTTTTAGGTCGAAAGCGACCAAGAGAGTGCTTCTGCTGAAGAGATTCCTGTAGGTGAAGCTTCAACTGGAGGGGCCTCAACGGGCGAGATTCCATCTGGAGGGACTCAGGCAAACGAGGTCTCAGTTAGAAGGACTCAGACAGATGAGGTCTCAACTACCCCAAACAAGGGTACAAAAAGGAAGATAGTGGCGTAGTGTGCTCCTACAAAACGCTCGCGAGCTGAAAAGGGTAAACAGCCTAAGGTCGCAGAGAAGAGGGCTGCACCAGAGGTCAAGGTAGAGCCCGAACGCCTTCCTAGAGAACTCTATTTTGAGGGGATCCTTGACCACCTACCAACTTTCTTGGGAGGCCATGCTAGAAATTTAGATACTGACAAGCTGAGCAATGATCGCTTGTCCATCTGGGTCATCCATCACTCACTAATGGTAATTTCTGACACTTATATCTTTCTCTCTCTTTTTTTTTCTATGAATATACTAACTCATTATGTTTCAGTCCATCATAGGGATTAGGAAGCAAATGCAGCAGGTTCTAGTCCTGGAGGAGCAATTCGTGGTCGACAACCGAAAGCTCGAGATCGAGAACGAGAAGCTCAAAATTGAAAATGATAAACTGAGGGACGAGCTTGCCTTCACATCCAGGGAGGCCTCAAAAACTAAGATGGCAGAACAAATTCTGGAGTCCCAATTGACGAATGCTCGGATCGCCTAAAATAAGGCTGAAAAAGCTTGGGCTCAGAAGGAGGAGGTGAGATGCCAAATTTATGCCAAATACCTCAAGAGCAGGGAGGAGTTGGAGAAGGTTAAGAGAGATCTGCTGAAGACTATGCTGCTAGCTGAAACGGTCGAGAAGATAGCGGCTGATGTCATGCAGCGAGCTGAAGCTACTAAGAAAAGAGCGGATGAGGCCATACAGCGAGCTGAGGCTACCAATAAATAAACTACTACTGCTAAGTAGAAAGTAATCAAGGCCAATGAGGAGGCTTAAACGGATACTACTGTAAACTTCCTCTACACTTTATGGCTCGCTCACCCAGAGACGGACTTCTCGTGCTTTAGTAAGGAGGGACTTATGGAGGTCGAGAGAGTCAAAGAGGAGACTAATCAATCTTCGGATAGTCCTGGTGAGGCTCCTCAGGGCACGACCTCTCAAATAGAGACGGTCCAGGGTGCCATACCTTCAGCATCGACCTCACACCCCACAGCTCCTGATCATCCTACTTCCTAGGGCGAGGTCACAGAGTAGGGTGCCCTCAAGATGGACCTTAGAAAATTTTCTTCTTTTCATCTTTGTATTAGATTCACCTCGTTGAGTAAAGTATTTGTAATGAATATTTAGACCTCACTTTTAAGGCCTTATATATTGAATCTGCTTATTTTGACATGATTTTATTGATCTAATTTTCTTTCTGAATATTCATATTTCCTGCAATATGAAGAATGAAACACTTAATTTGTAAGTAAAAATAAAATCTGTAATTAGCTCGCGAAGTTGCTGCTCTAATGAGAGGAAGCTCGCAAATAATAACTTGACAGAATTGAAAATATTAATAGCAGATAATAGAGAATGATTAGACGCGAGCTTTTTCAACAGGTCGCATAATAGCTCTTTTGCCAATACAGATGTTCATCAATTGTGCTCGAAGGGTAAAAACCAAAGCATAGCCAACAAGCTACGCTCATAAGGTCGGAACCTAAACATATACAGCAGGCTGCGCTCAAAGGGTTAGAACCCAAGCTATACAGCATAACAAACTTTTTAAGCTATGTTTGAAAGGTCATAACCCGAGCTCTATAGCGTAATAACCTCTCAAGTTACACTCACAAAGTCAGAGCCTAAGCTATTTAGCAAGAGTTATGGAGGTCATCGGACCTCGGTTGCACTCAAAGGGTCGTAACCCGAACTGTACAGCATACACTTTGTCAAGCTGACCAATCAGGTAGCACGGACGGCAGTCAGGTCAATATGAGTGGACCTCTATTGATGTATAGCATTATACTTTCTGGTTGATCAGGATTGTGAAGTGTTTGGAACGATCTACGAGGGGCCAACCTCTCTAAGCGAGATGCGATATCAACTCAGTGAGCTGTGGCATCGGCACGTGCTCGCGACCATTATACCCCATTTTGGTCCTACAAGGTAGGTATGGCGTAAGTAGAAAACCCGATATTAAAACCTCTTGGCCATACAAGAAGGTGAAGCATTTGAACTTCAACTCGTTCCTTGCTTTTCATAGCTTCATACTTAACATAAAAAACGCATAATCAATGTGTTAGTAAAATTTAATGCTAAATCAGAAGCTTACATTAAATAATCAATATTACAAAGACAATATAAACGGGACAACATTTATTGATAATAAGGTCGCAGGTGTTTCGCGTTCCAAGCTTGTGGAAGTACTGCTCCGTTCATATTTTTCAAGTTGTACGCTCCATTCTCTAGGTTTTCATGGATGATGTAGGGCCTTCCCAGTTCGGCCCTAGCGTTCCATCACCAGCCTTGTGAGCTCCTGTCAAAATGAGGTAAAGTACAAGATCGTTAGGCTTGAAATTCCAGACTCGGACCCTTTTGTTGTAGTATGTTGCCATCCTCTATTGGTAGACGGCCACTCTTAGACAGGCTATTTCTCTTGCTTCTTCTGGAAGATCCAAGTTCGCGGCCAGAAGTTGATTTTTTTTTTGTAAGATTGAAGATCGCCCTTCGTTGGCTAGTCATTTCGAACTTTGTTGAGAACATAGCTTCGAATCCATAAATCATGAAGAAAGGAGTTTCTGTAAGTCCATAGTGTCCTCTGTAGCTCATCCACTTATGCTCCTTTCTTAGCTTCAAGTCTAGTCTTCAGAATCTGCTTTATGATTTTGTTGACCGTTTCGACCTATCCATTGGCAATGCTGAGATCGTTACAGAACTTGAGGAACCACTCGCTATTAAATTGGGTCTCGTTGTCTATTAGGGGCTACTGAGGAACTCCGAATCAGCAGATGATGTTATCCCACAAAAATATTTCTACCTTCGTGGTGGAAATCTCAACAAGCTCCTTCGCTTCGGCCCATGTAGTAAAATAATCCACTACAACTATGGCATGCCTATATTCATTATGGCCTATTGGAAGAGGCCCTATCAGGTCCATGCCCCAGATCACAAGGGCCAGAGACTAACCATCTGCTGTAGGTAGGTCGGTGGAGCTCGTGAGATCTTTGCAAACCTTTGGCACTTATCACACTTCTTCACCGTGTTGATGGCGTCTTGCTTCATTGTTGGCCAATAGAACCCCTACTGAAGTGCCTTCTGGGCCAGAGATAGCCCCACAGCATGATTGCCACAATGGCTTACGTGTATTTCCTCCAAGACTTTAGCATAATCTGGCTCATCTATGCATCTCAATAACAAAGTTGAGAAATCTTTCTTGTAAAACATGTCATCATAGATGCAGTATCTCGCAGTTCGAGTTCGCAGACGATGCACCTTCAACTTATCATCTGGCGACTTCCTATTCTGTAAATAGTCAACTAAGAGGCTCATCCATGAGTCTTTTGTCACGGCTACGGTCATCACCTTATCTTTAGGTTCTGTACTAGGTGTTGGCAGGAATTCTACTGGTATATCCCCTTGAAAATCTGTATCTTGAGCTGTAGCTAGATGAGCTAAGGTGTTTGTGTGGGAATTCTGAGCTCGCGAGATCTGGTTTACTTTATACTTTTCAAATGTCCCTAACAGTTCCCGAACCTTCTATAGGTAGAAAGTCATCTTTGACCCCCTGGTCTGGTACACCTCGTACATGAAAGACCATGAGCTGGGAGTCATATGATTATAGCCTGAGTATGCATCCATGAAACTGAGAAGTTCGTGACCAGTAGTTGCATCCACCAGCTGGTTAATCCTAGGTAATGGGAAGCTATCTTTTGGGCATGCCTTATTGAGGTCGGTGAAATCAATGCAGGTCCTCCATTTCACGTTCTTCTTCTTAACCAACATAGGATTAGCTACCCAGGTCGGGTAGTGAGATTCACGGATGAACTTGCTTGTTAAGAGTTTATTTACTTCCTCCTTTAGGGCATTATAACATTCATGGGTCATAGGCCTCCTTTTTTGGCAAATTGACTTATGGTAAGGGTTTCGTTTAACTTGTGCGTTATTACCTCCGAGTCAATCCCCACCATGTCTTCGTGATTCTAGGCGAACACATTCAAATTCGCCTTAAGAAAGTCTGCTAGCCGAGCTTTTGTTTCTAGTGCCAGGTTTTTTCCTAGCTTGAGGCACCTTTCAGGATCTTCTTCGCTAACTTGCACGTCCTCCAGTTCCTCTACTAGACCCATTGTTTTGTTTGCATCAATTTCCCTAGGGTCCAAATCGCAGCTTACCCCTGTAGTACTTATGGCTTACATCTCACCTCTCGAGACTATATTCACTTTCTTCCCTCTGGCTCCCATTGACGAGCTAGATGTTGCTCGTCTCACATACATCCTACTCTATTGGGGGTTGAAAAATTCACTGTGAGGGTTCTGGTTGAGGTGATCATATTTAGGTCGTTCATTGCGGGCCTCTCTAACACCACATTATATGCTGAGGGAGAGTTTATGATTAGGAAGTTCGTAAGCACAGTTGACTAGCAATCTACATCTTCAAGAGTTAAGGGCAGCCTAATCTAGCCAATGGAAGTAACTTCATCTCCAGTAAACCCATATAAGAGCTCCAAGGAAGGCTTCAACTGTTCATCTCCAATCACAATCTAGTCTTAGCAGCCTTTATACATTACATTGACCGAGCTCCCAATGTCAATCATTATTCTTCTTACTTCTACATTCCCAATGCGAGCTCGGACCATTAGGGCATCGTTATAAGGCCAGTGAACACCTTTGACGTCTTCTTTTGTGAAAACAATTTCTTCTGAGGCCGCCTTTGCCTTCTTGGCAAGTCCTTCTGACCCGTTTCGACCTACGAGCTATATATGATTTGTTTCGTGCATATAGCGCTCGTGTGATCTATTTGATGTTCCTGTTATATAGGGACCTCTATAGATAGTGAGAATCGTTCTTACCGTAGGTGCATACTTTTGATAAGGAACTTATTATGCTGGTTGTGGCTTCTATTGCCGTTGTGATTAAGGACGATGTTGCTGGGGTGGTTGCCCTACAAGTCGCACAACATACTCTCTTAAGCGACCTTTTTTTATTAAACCTTCTATGGCATCCTTCAATGTCTTGCATTCAGAGGTGTAGTGTCTTGCCTCATTATGGTAGGCACAAAACTTGTTTTTGTTCTTGCATTCTTTAAGGGTTTGCATCAGAACATGTCTCCTAAAATTCTCCATATTCCTTTCTGTGGCAAAGATTCTGTCTTCTCTATTGGACAGGATGTTATAGCTTCCATAGCGACCTGGACGCTAAGGTCGCGTGCGTCTTTGGTTGTTCTTCGACCCAGACCCATTTCTAACATTCTTTACAATCTAATTATTATTCCTTGGAACCCCCGTGTCTATTCCCTCCATTGCTTCTCTTCTTGTTCTAGTTAGAGCTGCCAGCTTCATCTTTCTGATTACTCTCATTTTTAGCCCAAAGGTTTCCTCCCATCTTACTTTCTTGGTAGCCCACTCATAAAATTCCCTTAAATCTTTCACTAAGGACTTGTATATGATTTCATACAGCTTCTCATCTTTTCTCAATCGATAGCTATCAGAATCCCTTCATCAGTAGGGTTCTCCATGTTATTCACCTCGTGCCTGAACCTGGTAATATATTCCTTCAACGATTCACTGGGATGCTGAAAAATGGTGGCAAGGTGGCAGGGTGGAGGGAGCTATCTCTTCGGCACCTTATACTGGTTGACAAATTTTTACTGATATTCCTCCCAATTATTGATACTACGAGGTGGGAGATTTTTGAACCATACCTGCGGAATATCTCCAAACGTTGCAAGGAAAAAAAGGCACTTGACTAGCGGGCTGGTTGTCTGCAAATCCATTTGAATATTAAATGCGTCAAGGTGGTCATAAGGGTCAATGTCCCCATTGTATTGTGGGATGTTGAGCACCTTAAACCTTGAGGGAAATGACTCTAGCTCGATCTCAGAGGTAAATTGAGTTCTTTCACCATGCTGACCTCCCTGTTCCTAAGCTCTAGGTCGTGCCTCCAACTGTTGGACTCTCTGAAGTAGCTTCTCAGATCGTCGAACAGTAGATTACCTACTTCGTCTACTTTCACTAACTGAGAAATATCAGCCTTGTACCCCATATCTCTTTCCATATTCGAGCCCGAAGGAGTAGTGACCTGGTTCATACCCATGGTTGAGCCTATTCAATCCATCTTCTCTACGCAAACCTTCATGTCGATGTCGCAGCTCATTCTCATCCCTCCGAGCTGGGACCCGCACATGTCCATAGCTCACCTCAACTTGTCGGTGTCCATCTTGACTCACCCTCACCCTCACCCTCACCCTCAATTTTACAGGATGAGCCACATCTTTATCACCATGAGCTCGCTGAATCCGAGCTCTAGACTGCATGTTGGAGGAATTGATTGACCCTTCTAGGGTTGGCACCTCCCTAATGAGTCTTCCATCTGTGGTCGGGACTTCAAGGTGCTGTCGTTGTAAGGCATCCCTCATTGCAGCAATCTCAATAGGTCTTTGAGCGTCCTGAGTTTAGGCCTGCATCAACGC
Source organism: Dimocarpus longan (assembly GCA_022984855.1). Lineage (NCBI taxonomy): Eukaryota > Viridiplantae > Streptophyta > Magnoliopsida > Sapindales > Sapindaceae > Dimocarpus > Dimocarpus longan. Next base: position 7,750,920 of record CM041026.1, read on the forward strand.
CCTAACAATATCTGTAAGCTGCATCATGGTGTTCTCCAACATCTTCTAACGCCGCTGCAAAACCTACATGGCATCCTCTCCAACGACATTAAATGCAGGTTGACGAGAGAGAAGTGGAGGCATACCTTGAGCATTTTCGACCAAAAATGCATTAGAGGTTCCTGCCTTCAAATCAACTGGTCCTCCAATGGGCAGGACGTCTCGTTGTTGGTTTGAGTTGTTGAACTAATCAGTAATGACATATGAACTCCTGGTGGTTCTTCCTCTAGCTATGACGTCTGATACACGAGCTTTGGAAGATAGAGATGGAAAAAAATGAAACTAAAGAAAAAGTCTTCCTCTAGCGCCAAAATATTGACGTCTAAAATTAGTCGACCAGGTCCTTTAAAGCCTAAACTGCAAGGTGAATTAAATGATAGGAAAGAAAAAGAGAAGGAAGAGAAAGAAGCACTGTTGCGATCAGATTTTTACGTGGTTCGATCCAAAGAATAGTCTACATCCACGACTGTTCACCTATAATTTTGGCAAGGTAATAGCATCTTCATTAAATGTTTTTTCTCTCTCTCTTTACAATGAATTACATCCTCTATTTATAGAGAATGGGAAGCTATAGTAATGTACAATAAGACAAAAGAAAATCATAATATAAATTATATTTTCGAGACTGACACTTATCAGGCTAACTCTATCAAATGATGGTTTAGATGCTAAACTCATATTGATTAAGTGAGATTTCCTTAAATCATGTTGTTAACTCTGAAAGATTAGCATGTACGGTACACCTCGCTAACTTTAGTCTGATGGTTCTGACAGAATTTGACCTATGATCTACGAGCTACAGTTGCTGAGAGCTCGCTTCCACGAGCTGGAATATTTGAGGTTTGATCATTAGTTTGCCTGTGCGGGTTAAGCATTTGGAGAATTTGAGAGTGAGGTTTGAAGTCGGTTCAGGACGATTTGTAGCTGCTGGAGATCCAATAATTGCAATAGTTTACGATTCGGTTTAGCAAGTTGAATAACTTCTGCGAGCTGAGACTTAAGTAAACAGGCTCCCTGCTGTCTAGATTGTTGGGCAGTTCTATTGGGCCAGTTTTTGAGCTTTTACCAACCCATTTTAGATAACTCCAAAATACTCATAACAAATAATAATAATAATAAACAATAGAAATTCTTAATCATAAAATTATATTATGTTTATGGATTTAAGTTGTACTCACCTGTACATTTTGCTAAATTTATAATTCAATAAAAATTGATTAACAGTTTAATGAATAAACATCTCTTAAACATGAAATATTTTTTCTAAAAAAATTAAATATGTGTCAAATTTATAACGAGAATTTCCCAAAAAAAAATATGAGTTATTTTTTTTTATATAAAACAATAACCATCTAGTTTTGAATTTAAATTAAAAATACCTTCAAGGTGGTTTATATTTTTAGTCTAGAATATAGTCTCTTTTTAACTAGATTCAAAACTATAATGTTTTTTTAAGAAACTCAAACCTCTCCCAATCTTCAAGGATGTCGATATTACCATCCAAAAATTTTGTTTATACACCCATAATTTATTAAATTTTTTTATTACAAGAGTAACCATGAATAAACTGACTAATAAGAAAAGTATGATTTAATTAAAAATAAATCTATATGTGTTCGATACATGTTAATCTATCCTAGTGTGTGTTATGCCCAAATTTCAAACCCTAGCATGCAAATTTCAAATTTTTCCATAGTAGAAGTTTATTTACGATTATCCCAAACTTGATGAATAGAAATAAAAAATTTATTATCCTATATATATATGGCTTATATAATCATGTATATCTGATTTTAAAAAATAATAACCAACCAATCAAATTCATCCATTACATTTTCTATCCTAAAAGAAATTTTCTCTCCTATTTAGTTCACATACAATTAATAAATTTAATTGGTTAGTCTCTATTTTTTAAAATCAAATATACCTGATTACAAAACCTATATATATATATATATATATATATATATATACATACTCAAGTTGTATGGTGTTTTGCTTTGCTTATTGTTTTTTAGTTTCATTGGTTCTACAAAAGTTTTAGTTTTTGCAATAGGGTTAAACTATAGTATACTAACGTGGAGCAAACTTCACTTGTTAACTTCTTAGGAACTCGGCAATCTGTATTCTGTGCAAACCAAACAAGAGAGAACAAGAGTGATCTTGATACCAGTGTAGGCCGAAGATATTCTCACGCTCAAGTCAGTAAACTGATTGTATAATAAAGCGAAAGAAAATGATAAAATAATAAGTGTCGATCGACAGTAATTGACCGAAAATATACCAATGTTGGTAATGGCCTGATACGATGGCATAGCTAGATGAAAGTGTTGTCAAATGCCTACAACAACAATCTGGCACAACTACAATGGCACCAATAGAATCGTTGACTAGGGTTCAGTGATAATGGCACCGATGAGGGTAGACCGTGCCAGAGGAAGATGAAAGCAGCAGACCATCGTAGTCTCACCTGTGTATTGGCCGAAATAGGATCTCTAGAAAAATTATGGCAGAGCATCTATAAACAAGAGCTCTTTTGTGAATAAATTATGTGTTTGCCATGAGATTGAGGCCCTTTTATATAAGCAGGAGAATTTTACAATATTGAGATACTTTCCTAGTCTGAACAGACTAAGGAGATTGGATCCTAAAGAATCAAGGAATGATCTAGCTTATCCCTAGATTCTCGATACCGATTTGGTAATATATTCAACCTCTCTTTCATCATTTAGGAAAGAATCCTAAATGATGTTAAGGTCGGTTGTGTCAAGAATGAAATAGGAAGGTAGGCTCATGAGCCTATTCTATGGGCCTTGTCGATTAGGCTATGAATTGGGCTATCGATCAAATGTTTGGGCCAATCCATTTAGAACAATTTGAGGCTAAGCCTATTGAAATAAAGTGAGTCAGACCATACGGCCTATTAGGTCGACCTATCAGGGTTAACCTAGGCTTTGGCCCATCCAATCTACCTTGAGCTACTAAGCCAACATATGCACTTGGGCCATGAATTGATGTAGCCCAACATATCGGGCCAGGTTGCCTTAGTAGGTTTTGGGCTTATATTTTGGACCTGAATTTTGGCCACTACAGTCTTTTACTATTATTAATTTTTGAAATAGATATAGCTAATCATTAAAGCAAATTACGCAATCAAAAAGTTTATTTTCATACTAAATTTTTGTTATAGGTGATTTAGCGATCAGGATCATCGGGGCCCAGAAGGATCCACAGTGCAGGCCCAAAGGCTCGACGATTCGCCACCCTTCCAGTCTACCTTCCTGACAAGGGGCCCATTTGTGATCACTCGGCCTGACCGATGCTTCTGACCGATGTTTCTGACGTAGGGGTCGAGTCTGAGTGCTGGTGGTAACCGCTGACTCCATCTGCCATGCTGGCCGATCATTTCTATCCGTCAGTCCCTCCATCAGTTCTGCTCGTTCAATCTAATTGCTGACCGCTGACCGCTAGCCTCTAGCCGCTAGCCGTGTCTACTAAGCTTATCTGCCAGTTAATCTGCCATGATAGATCGCCCGTCTATTCGCTGATTCTGTCCGTATAAGATATCCGTCAAGAGGGGCTATCCAGCAGACATGTCCACGAGTCCTCCTCGTCAAAGATGATCCGCCTAGACTAATCGCTAATCTCTGAGCGTGGCCGTATACCGGCTCATTCACTCACAATATTGCCCGCCTCATTGTCATGACTAGCTACAAAGGTAGTGACTCATAATCCACCTCCCCAATCCTCCGGGTAGTCGGGTTCATCAAACATCCATCCGTCCGCCAGATGAACTTGGTATTTTATCTTTTGGAAGATCCATCTCCGCCATGCTCCTCAGAATCGCGGGTCAACAAAAGTCAAAGATGTCATGCAGAATACAACTCCAAAGTGTGTCGTGCACGCTATGCCAACCAGAAGCCATGATCAAGATCCCGATAACCTATCATGATATATTCAGATCAGTCACCCGAAATCTCCCCTGAGCAGACCTCAGAAGCGATGGATTCGGGCACATTAAATGTAATTTCGGCCGCACTTAATGCACTGACAGCCATATTAATTGAGTTTTCGGCATATTAAATGCAGACCATCATTGTAACTGTAGTTAACTGTATATTCTTATCTTATTTCATTTTACTGTAACTCATCTCCTCTTCTATAAATAAGGGGGGGTGGTTGAGATTTTCCCTGTAAGAGAAAAATTTGTCTGAGTGCTGTTACTCTGCCAAAATAGTAAGAGAGTGAACAGTGAACATAGGCATCTTCTTGGGCCGAACCACTCTAAAAATTCCTTGTGTCTCTTCCCCTCGCCTCTGATCTCTTCTCCTCATCCCCATTGCTCTACATGCATTCTATTGACGATCCGAAACAGCAGCTTAGGCCCGAAAACAACCTCGTTGACTAAGGAAACCATTTTCCGACGTTAACAATTTTCAAACCTAAATTTGGATGCATTAATAACGAATAATCTAATTGGGTGATTCTAGCATATAAATAAATTGATTCTCTTAAGTATATCATTGGAATTACAATAGGCGCCCACATCAAAAGTTTATTATTAAAATTTTAATTTTGGATGTACTTACAAATTGAATATATAAATCATATCATTAGGTGGCAATAGCAACTTCCAATCTACAATCTTTTGTCAATACATTGAAGTTAACATAACCGTTAATAACTTGAATGGTGACACAATAATATCAAAGATAATGAGGTAAAGAAATATTGGGGGCTCAAGAGTCATTGGCCTTTTAACCCCACAAGTTAGAATTTATATAAATATATATATGAACTCCCATCCCCAAATTGCCACTCTTGTTAATTTGTGAACCACGATATCTATACCAAACAATAGAAGAAACATAAAAAGGGCACTTTATACATAGAAATGGCTCGATTTATCAGTTTACAAGGTGATGTTGGGTATTTAACTATCCAGTCACACATTGATCTAACGCCATATGGTAGTTTGTTCCATATTTTCATATGTGCATCGGCCCAACCTAAATTTTGGCAACCAACTAGAGTCCAGCAGTGCATATGACTTTTAAGAAAAGGAAGAGCCCTTTACTATCTAACATGGGAACAAACTGTAGCCATCCCAGGACCACCACCACATCAATCAGAAAATTATACGCATGTTCAGTCATCATAGATGCCAAATGTGAGAACAGTTTGCATGTATATTAACGAAAGTCCAACAAGGAGCAGGGTGTGCTTCAATTAAGGTGATATAATGGGTCCCATTTGGAATGATCAAAAAGGATATTGAAATCAAACCCCACGTGGCGAGGATGATGGTGGAATTACACAAGAAAAAGTTATCCTCAGAATAATAAAAATGTCTTCCAAAGCTCTGGATGTTGAAAACAAAAACAACCCCCACCAGTGTTGTCAGCAGATTGCTTGTCCACCAATCAAACATCCTCGTATAAACAACCAACCCCACAGAGTATTATTAATTAATAGCCAAGTTATATAAAAAGAAGAAAAAAGAAAATTGACTCGGATTTTGTTTCCTCCTCTTTATTCTGCTTTTGGTTCTGGTTAGTGAGGATTTTTCAAGCTTTTTCCTCTCACATCACTTTCCCAATCATAAATGGATCAGATCCGGACAGAGTGACACACAGGTTAGTTAATAAAGATATGACAGCAGCTGATGTGTCACTACCCATTTCAGTCAATTTTTTTTTTCAAAAGAATGAAATGGGATTGGAAGACAATCAAAGTACTCAGTATCCTTCCAACCGAAAACAGAATGGCTTTGCTGCCATTAAAAGCGTTTTCTTGTCTTTTACTCCATTATAATATATATATTCTCTCGTGACATGGAGGGGCGACAGAATCAATGTCTGAAGCTGAAACCTTGTACTTTTCTGAGAAAATAATGTTTTGTAAAGTTGTCACGGAAATAGAAGCTTCTACATCTTTTTCAGAGAAATCTTTTTGCTGCCCCCAATAAAACGCAAGTCAAGAGGTAAAAACAACACATCACACATGTGACTGAGTAAACCAGATGTACCTTCATCATTCTTGGATCCACTGTGTCTAGAAGAAGCCAATTCTCCTGTTCTTTCAATTTATAACCAACGTAAACCTGAAATCAGGGAACAGGAAGAGAAAAAGGCAAGGAAGAAGAAAACTGAAAGACCAGAGTTACACCAAAATAGGTCATTAATTTACTTGCGCTAAATTTTACTAATTTATGTAACAACTTAAAAAAAAAAAAAAGAGTTAAAATAAACATCCATGCTAATGAGGCCCTCATCCTTTTTTTTTTTTTTTTTCTCCCAAAAGATACTTCAAAACTCCTATTCTCCTTGGAAATTCATGAAATTTACAAGAAACAATATATACTTTCCCAAAAATGACCACAGTTGGCCTCAATCAAAATGATTGAGTACCTCCATTACAAGGATTGACCTGTCCCGATTCCATCTTGCAATCCTCTTCTTACTTTGATGCCAGTACCTAGGTTAGTGTAGAGAGATCGTAGCTGCACGGAAGAGGATGAGGAATGCTGGATATGGATGCAAAAAGGATTCATGTGTAGAGGGGATCAAGCAATTGATAATCACAGAGAAATACATTGTAAACCCTCAGGAAGATTTCTGGGCATTGGAACCACTGTGACATATCTCAGGGGCAATGGTCTTGGTGTTCCAGAGAATGATGTGCCTGAGGCATCTGCTGGTCCTCGGATATGAAACTTGGCAAAACGGTTGATGACTGCATACCTTTCTAATTCCTGACATTCCACTTTTATGTCTACTATTGATGTGGCCTTAACCACGCTGCACCATCAAATGAATGTGTTTGAAGAACATGCAATCGAACATAAATTTATGGACCAACTGAATTTTCAGTCAACAATGCAGGGGCACAACAAAGGTGTTTGTAATATCTCAAGTAGGATATTTTACTGTTTTTTTTTAATATGAGAGACAGGCTTACAAAAGTAAATGAAAGTACGAAAATAAATGAAACCTTAGGAAGGTATTAAGAACCAAGATATTACTTGCACTAAGACCAACATTCCGTGGGTTGTAAAAGATTCGGCCCATCTAAAAATTCTGCACATAACAAAAATAAAACTTGTTCCATACCTTTGGAAATCATTTTCAAGCTTCTTTGCTCTAGCAGTCAACTTTTCAACAACTTCTGAAAGTTTCTGGCTAACAGTACCCTCAGATGTTTTGAGCTTCTCAGTAATCCTGAAAAAAAAATTGGGGATAAATTAGTTCTCACAGGACCAGTACCTTCTCAAATAAAACCATATTCAACTCTCAAGCAAATGTTTTTTTTATTTCCTAAACTTATGCATGAAACACAATATATTTACCATTAATATAAGCATAAGAGATTAGGAGATTATATTGTATTGTTCACATTGTACATATCAAATCTTATAAGATAGATAAGACTCCTGGAAAGCCACACTCACATGTTACTGTTGTTCTTGGGCAAGACTAAATCATTTCTTCTGTGGCAAGCGAGGTTGCATGCATCCCCTAATGCAAATTTTGAAGCAAAGTATGTTACAGTATCATAGTACGAAGCAACATCTGCTGAGAGAATGGATTCTCGTGCAGGACGAAACAATTGTTGCATAAGCTGTGTAGTCAGGATAAGCCTTCTCTTTGTTCGCATTATCGGCTGCAAATCTTCAATCATCTCAACCTCATCTTCCACCTGCCGGTAGAAAAAAACAAATTACAATTTATTTCATTAATACCAAGGACAATGTATTAAAAAAGACTAAATTCCAGGCAAGCCGCCTTTTACTAGGAAGCACACCTTCTCAGTCAACCGCTTTGTGGCTCGTGCCCAGTCTTCTTCTGCCATGCTGCAAAAACAAATATGATTAGAACATTACTAGTAAGGTGAATATAGAAAGAAACCTCAGATTAAACATCTAAAGTCAGAATAAATTAACAAACTCATGGAAACGCTGGTTGTAATATGGTTGAGCCTGTTCTCTTGTATGCACAATATAATATGAAGTGATAAAGAATGGTTAATCAAAATGCTGAGTTTGGTCACTGAGGAAATGAAGGGATTGAAATATTTTTTGGAAGTTTAGCCAAAAATCAGTTCTGAACATTAGAAATTTCTTTCGTTTAATCTATCTTAGACAATGAATGAGACCATAATGGGAAATAAATAGTGATACAACAGCAATATTTCAAATAAACCAAATACCTCATATTTTGAAGCCTCTCAGAACCTTGCATCACTTCTTTATGCCATGGGAGAAGCTCTAGTGTAGTATGTTTGCGCTTCCTCGGTTTCGTAACTGCCATACTTGGATTTACAACGTCTGAAGGCAACACATAAGGAGCTGAGAAGTGTTCAGTTCCTACTAAGTTTGGAATTGTACTTGGCAAAACAGTGCCACCTTGTCTGGCATGAGTAGGATCTACCCCCTCTAAAGAGGCATGTGAATGCAAATTCTGAGAAGTCTTCCCAAGAAAAAACTGTCCCGAGGCAACTTTTGCTAGTCTAGCATCATACATAGGTAACATTTGCCCATTTTTCAAAGTTCCATACTGCTTAAACCATGAGGGCACCATATGCAGATTAACCTGATTCTGTTCCGAAGTATTAGATATCAAATTGCTGCTTCCAGATTGACTATGAAAATCACTTTGACCAAATTTTACCATCTCATTAGTAGTTCGCTCTGGGAAAGCAGGTTGTGCCAAAGCTTTTGCGCTTGGATCTTCTATTGATTCTGTAAAAAATGTCATCGTTTTGGTGTCCCTGGATGAAACTGAATTTAGTTCTACTCCTGAAATACGTCCAGTATCCATAGGGTTCCCAGACCTGAAATTATGTTCATGCATCTGTTGCCCAATCCTCTTACTCAAATCAGTCTCCACACCTTTCATTGCCTGTACTTGGTCCAGTAGGGAGTAGCTTTGATTAGGCAATGAGTCCAAAGAATGGACAACAGATGCCAAATTTCTCTGAGACGCAGTAGGAGAATTGTTCTCATTCTTTATTCCATAAAGATCCTGCTGGTTAGAATGAGCCACCAAAGAACCAGAGTGAAGATCATTTGAATCCGAGTTATGCTTTGAGAAAGATTTTGGCCCATGCAATAAACCAGCCATCTGAGAAGTATCAAGTATCTCAGATGGTAGCTGCTGCTGCAAACCTGCACCAAGCTCAGATATATGTCCTACTTTTGGGGCATTAATCATATCAACATTCGATGGATCCATAGCAGAAGACAAATTGGAGGGAACCTTGGGAGGTTCTGGAACAGAAGGTTGTCTCTGAACAGGTACATTTCTCCATACATTGTGCTGCCTTGTTGAAACCTCACCCTGCTGAGACATGCCAGATATGACTGATGGCTGACATACTGGCACAGTTTCCAAAACTGGAAATTGCTGACCCAAAGGATTGGAGCTAATCAGTTGTGAAGCATCTTGAGAGGCAGCATGGTTAAAAGGTGGATATCTGCTAGCAGTGCTTGTTAGTGTTGCCTGCAAAGATTGAGACACTACAGGTCCACTTGAGAGGAACTGCATTTGAGACTGATTTCTTGCATACAAAGAACTATGTGCATATGCTGCCACAGAGTTTCCTTGCATATTCAAATAAGAGGAGTTTCCTGTGTGTCCCAAAGCACCAGCTTTACCATCCCAATGTCCTCTTTGAGACAACTCATGTGAAGCAGGTAAAGTCTGAGTAGAGGACGGGGAACCTACCCAAGTCTGATTTTTCTCTTTTAACTCCGAATTAACTTGCCTTGAATCTGGGTAACTTCTTGTCAGGGGCGAACCATGAGAGGAGAGGAAATGACTTGAATTGGGAAGCCTTTGAGATGGAGGGGCCAACCTCAAACCAAAACCCTGAGAAGCAGAAGATTGATTATACACTTGAGTACCAGGTGTATTCATTTCAGCTTCAGGCACCCTGGCTAATGAATTAGAGTCAGTAGAACCAAAATGTTTTGCAGATCCATCATCCCTAGATTGGTCAACCTTCTGAAGAAGCTCGAGCATGTTTTGGCTGTTACAATGAATTCAATAAAAATTTCGTTAAATTGCAAAAAAGATTAAGTGATTGACAAAAAACAGTTTTGGCATAAAGCCCTGACAATTTACACAGACCAACCAGAAAATAATACCAAGCCCACATAAGTTTTTAAGCAATGAGCGACCTAAACATCAAAAGTAGTCATGATGAAAAGGCATTGAGATGATATACTCAGTAACGTAGCAAGTATTAAGCATAGCTCTTTAGTGTTCATTTTTCTAATAATTTCATATAACTGACTACCTTGTCTGACCAGTGACATTGGAACCATCTGAGCCACCTGCTTTATGATCACCTCTAGAAGGTACCTCCTCCGACATTCTCGAGTTCCCTTGAAAATGCGACAAGCGCCCCTGTGAAAGAAGATGAATCAAATTAGTAATTGATAATGCTCAAAATGAAATGGTCGATAGGCCTATCCTCATACTATGGTAAAACTATCATTTACCTGTTCCATGTTTATGGCATTGCTGGGAGAGTTTCCAAAAAACTGTAACTGCCCTGAATGTCCCTGCTCACCACCAGTCAATCCTTTGGAGTTATAGCTGCCCATGGAGGTCTGCTTTTGGAAGTAGCTGTCCCGCTTCTCAAAAGTTTCACTTTCTCCCTCATAAACATTACTTAAAATATGAGGCCCATTGCTTATCTGTTGTGAGCTCTTTTCCATGTTCTCTTTCTCATTTTTGTCAACAGAGATATTATGATTTCCCAAGTAGTCAGACTGATTATTCTCTGAAACTCGTGGACTGGTTGCCTGATGAGCCTTGACAGTATTTGGTGCAGCAGCAAAGTTTAATTGTGAATCTTCTCTGTGGGCGGCCATTCTCTGCTGATCTGTATTGCCTTCTGCCTGTTGATACATTTGACCTGCCCATGCATTATTAAAATGCATAAATGACTGGACCTGTTGACTTCCCTCAGTAGATGGCTTCTGTTGAGGGCTACAATCCATCCACTCACCAGTGACTTTAGGTGACTTCTCCATGGATTCATGTGAACCATCCTGACGCATACCATCTCTGTGTTCAACTGAAAATTGAATGCCCGACTGCTCAAAGCCAGGAAAACTAGAGCTCATGCTAGATTCATTAAACATATGCAAAGGTTTTGAACTAAAGGAGGAAGCACTCTGCAAGTTGTTATCAACCCAACCAGTCTGTTGGTTGTCACTGTCCATGAAGTTTGAAAGCTGATTATCATTTGATGGTTCTGTATTCTGGAAAGTCAAGCCACTCCACTCCTCCTGCAATCCAGTGTCACTACTTGAAGCTTCTGCCACAGCAGACTGCATAAGAGCACTCCAGCTCCCACTCTGAAGTGATGGAAATGAATTCGATAAATCTGTGTTCTCCAATGTATTGCCAAAACCAACAGCACCCATGTCAGGGCGTTTTCCAAAAGAATCCCAGATGTTATCATCCATGTTGTACAGTATCTTCTCTTCCATTGGGTCTAGGGGTACCAAACCCGGAGAAAGACCCTGTTGTGTTGTTTTATGCTGCATCGCAGGCCAACCAGTTTGCTCTTGCCTCCCATTGAATTCTTTCACAGATGCATTTGTTTGTGGAGAATTCCCCTCCTGAAGGTTTGCCGATAAAATTCCACTATTTAAACCCTGATTAGGAACTTGTCCAAACATATTTTTCCCCACAATTCCCTGGCTGGTTATGAAAGCACCTTGGGAGATGGAAACCTGTTCTGGAGAAACAGTGAACTGATCTCTCAAGAGGGGGTTACTGAAACCTGATGACTGTGCTACAGACTTCTGTGTTTGGGATATTCCTTGGACATGGGAAAATTGACCTATATTTCCTCTTGCAGTACCAACAGGAGTACCATATAAAGACACATCAAGTGGCTGAGGGACAAGGCCCATCGAACGCAGAGGCTGACCTTGCTCTGGTGAAAACATGAGTCTATTAGCTACTCCTTGGGCAGTAGAGGATGCACCGCACTGTACCCAGTTCATGAACATTTGAGAAGCATCATTTATAGGGGTTCCATTGAGGGGTGAGAACTGACCCCCGGCAGCCTGTTTCGACATTGCAGAAAGCTGGTTTACAGAGTTCTGTTGTCGCACGTCTCCTAACTGCTGAAGTTGCTGCTGCTTTTGAAGTTCTTGCAGTTGTTTGAACATCATGTGCTGCTGCAACAACTGAATGTCATTGTACCCAGACTGCTGCATTTGCCCAGGCTGCAGAATTCCTGGTTGCTGGCCACTTGCAAACTGTTGTTGCCCTCTAAGAAAGTTAAAATCTGTAGAAACTTCCGTAATTTCTGACCTTTCTGAATTTGCTGTCAGGGTGGGACTGTCAGTCCCAGACTCATATTCTTGCTGCGATTTAAGGATAGATAAGCCTCTCAATGTTAAATTATGTTGATCATTACTTGTATATTCACCCAAAAACCCTGATTGACTCAGCCGTGTTTGAAAACTCTGGTTTCCAAGCAAAGATCCATTTGTATTATACTCATAATTTCTGGAGTGACTTGTATTATTCTCAGGTCTTAGAGTCAATGTTGCGTAGTTGGGCTTATATGACGCACTTATAGACTCTCCACCACACCCTCTCAGAGAATCTGCAAATACAAAATATGGTAATATGTTTAAAGCATGAAGAGGCTGTTTAAAGATACCCTGTTCAACAGCAGCTACTCCTGGATTCTTAGGGACACCTGCTTTTAGATTTTAATACTTAGCAACTTAGATTTGCTTAAAATAAAATTCCATTGTAAAAATTGTTAGAAGGAGCAAAATCTTTTTGCCCATTTCAAGTCAGAAAAAGGAGGAAAAATCCCGATTGTTTCAACAACAGCATAAAATCCTAAGCAACAATGGCAAACCAACAGAATGTGTACAAAAGCCAGTAAGAGAGGAGAAGAGCATTGATACCTAATTTCTGTAAACTGTATCTATTATGATCAAAACTCAGAGGCACCACACTCTGTCCCTGTTCTCCAGCCCACTGACAGTCATTAATCACTGACCAACCACCATCAACAGCGTGGGATAGGTGTTGCACCTGAGACGAGTTGTCTACCTCAAATAGATTGTGGATCCCGTCTTCAACTTCGTTACCAGGCATTAAATAACCACCCACTAATATATTTTTTTCAGCCAATTGTTTATGTCAAAGCAGGTCAATCCATGTGTATCCTCACTCTGGGTCAAACAAACCCCTCCCCATAACTCTACTAAGGACACAAACAAAATAACACGAGCACATTCGAAGACAGTTGCAATCCTCAAGACTGCATCCTGCAGCACAACATCTACAAGGATATAAGCAAGACTATAAATAACCACGAACAAATAGCCTAAAGAAGTGGTTGAACTTTTGATGCAACTATACTATCACTATAATAAAAGCACGCATAGCTAGTAGAACGCTGGAGCATGGATAGTAAGTACCAAGTACTGCACAAAAACCAATCCACATGAGTTTATAAGAAAACTGTAATGCATTTGAAATATTAACATAGGCACCATTATAGTCTACTTAACAAAGATTATTCCAAAAAAACAAAACAACCCGGAAGGGAGTTCAACAATATATTTTCTTTAATCAACTTTTTCCACATCCAAACAAGGCAATGCAATAATTAAGCAAGTCTTGTCAAACAACACCCCCCCCCAAGTCAAACCCAAATTTCCCCATGAGAAATCATAAAAACCCTAGAGACAACATCACAATTAACCCTCCAAAAAAACCCTATCAACCCAACAAACCCACCTGGGAAAAACCCTTCAACCACCAATTAAACAAGCAAGTAGACAGAATTGAACACTGCAAATCCACTCATTTTCAAACAAAACAAAAGGAGCTGAGAGATTAGGATAATTTACCAACAAAAGCGCAGGTCGAAGCAGACACGAAACCAAGAGAGTGTGATCTGAAGAGAAGAGAAGAGAATTGTAAGCTCACAAAAAACTACACTTGAACACGCCCTCTCCTTTATTAATGCCTCCTCTGCTCATCAAATAAACCAAAACCATTAAATTTTACAATAACATAATTATAATACAAAATTTTTAAATAATTAATTACACTTCTTTATTTTTTTTAATTAAAACAAATTAAACCCACCAAAAAATTAAAAAGGGGTCACTCTCTGCTTGCTCTTTCAACTTGGGAGCAAAATGAAATTTTTTTTCCAGACAATAAGCGAAGATAAAGGGATCGATACAGTGTGTCAAAAAATGCATTTTATATATATATTTTTTAACCATCTCATAAAAAAAATAAATTAAATAAAAAAAGGGTAAAGCACCAGCGCCAAGGCTGAGGTTCGCCGTCAGGTTCGGAGAGTAGTAAATGGTAGTGTGATTTTGGGGTGTTGGTAGGCGGTAGGATTTGGAGCCGTCTGATTGAGATATTTGGGAAGCGGACGGCTGCTGTATGAGGTGGATGTACTCTTAGCGGCTTGATATACATGCTAGGTGACAAAAGTAGATGGGATTTGCGTATTTCACGCGCTTTCTGAAACGCGTGGATGCTGTTACACTTTAAATTTAAGTCGCTTTTTGGAGGGGGTTTCCTTTTTTTCTTTCTTTATTTTTTTAAGTGTTTTTTTAAGGGGGGATATACAGGGGAAATGGCAAACAAGCCCTTGAGATTAAGTAAAATTGCACCAATATGAAAATTACACCAAATTACTCTGAGCTTTTAAATAAAACACAAATATTGTTTTCCGTTAATCTATGTTAAATGCAAAACAAAGTAACAATAGTCAAAAGCCTGAAATGAATTTATTAAAATACCCTTAAATTTTCAAGGTCAAATTTCAAAAATACTCTCTTTTATTATTTTAATTTAAAAAATAAATTAATATTTATTTATTTAATATATAAATAAAAAAATAATAATAATAAATCTCTCATCATTGGATGAGAGGATCTTCTTTAATTAGAGAATTTATGTGGACAATTTTCTCAAATTAGAGGAGATCACCTTCTAGACGAATGATCTCCTCTAGTCGAAGGAGACCGTCATGAGATGATATGATCTCCTTTGATTAGATGAGATCTGAATTTTTTTTTTTTTTTCTGTTTTCATGATTAAAATTAATTATTGGTTAATATATTTGGACTTTTAGGTTAGATTGATAATATGGTATAGGTGGAATATCCTTGCTCATGATGATGTCGATGAATATGAATTGATTCAGGCATTGATTTAGGATAAAATGATGATGATAAATATTGATTTTGTCTTTTTAAGTTTTTTATTGAATTTTTGTAATTTTAATATAATAATATATTTAAAATATATAAATTTGTTATTAAAATAATTATTAGTTTTAAATAGACCATTTTACCCTTAATAATATGGAGTTAATGGCGGGTGATGCATGTGTCGCACTTTTGAAAACTCAAACCTCAAAGCAGTATGTTGTAATTATGGTTAAACTTTCTATATTAGTATAATTTCACCTAATCTTAGGTTGTTTGTGCAATTAAAGTTGATTACTCCTGAATAAAAGTTTTAAATCAATCCTGACCTAAAACTTTTTCATTAATCAGGACTGGATTCAAGACTAGCTAACCCAAATTTTCCAACAGTCTCATTCGCATTGTCTGAAATATATATATATATATATATATATATATGTGTGTTTATTTATTTATATATATATGCTTTTAATGCAAGTATGTATATATATATATATATATATATATTTTTTTTTTTTTTTCCCCGCCGCCAAGTTTGCAAATCAACTTGTGGGAAATTCCTTTTCTTGTTTTGATTTTAGACAACTAATATACAGGGAGAGAAAAGAAAAACAATTTTGGGCTAAATCTTTTTTAAAAAGAATTAAGATTGAAACGGATTGGAAACTACATAATTTATAATATTAATTAATATCGAATACGTTTTACATATTTTATGTTATTTATAAATTTTCTCATTTTGTCCAAATTTGTAAAAAATTAAAAATGTATTATGACAAACATTTCTAAAAACTTCTGGGGTTATGATGGTAGCCGTAACCCTTTACTCAAGTAAAATGAATAATTAAACTACCTTCTTTGTTAAAAATTTAGAACGTTTTGTAGATGGATTTCATTTCATATGATGATTATGTTGAAATTCAATTGAGTTGTGGATTTAAAGTATATAACGTATAATTGTTGAAAATCTAACCAATCATATTGTTCTTTAAAGTATAGAATCAATTGAACTAGCTAAGCTTGTTTATTTTATAAATTATAATGAATGCAACAACAATTTCATATATATATATATATATATATATATATATATATCTCACGTTCTCTGGTATAATAAAGTTAGTTTGCCAACCATCAATCTTCTGGATTTAATCACTTTCATTTAATTTCAGTGGATCAATATCTATTTATACTTGATCAATATTCTATAAATCTTGAATCGACTATTCTAAATTTAGCATATTAGAGAAATTATTATTATTTTTACTCTTATTAATATTAAATTTGTGGACGTTTAATTATCACCCCTCATCATTAAATTCATTTCAATCAATACTCGTATTAGTTAACATTAATGAATCTAACTTGCACCGGTTATAATTTGGCAATTTGGACCTAAAAATATGCGGGATTCCTACACATGACCATATATATATATATATATATATATATTCTATGGTCAATACAATACGTCCTAATTTTTAAATTCCTAAGATCACTAACATTAGTCATTAATTACATTTGAATCAACTAAAAAAAAAGAAATATTTTTAAAAGAGAAAATATAATGAATGGTTAAAATTGGTGATCATAACAATTTAATAAGTAGAAATGCACTGACCATAAAAACTTTGTATGTGTGCACGCATGTGTATATTTATATATATATATATATATGAAAAATTGTAAACGGCCCCTAACTTTTGATATGATATCCAATCAGATCCTCTAATTTGATAATTAATCCCTATGATATATAAATATATATAGACATACACATACATATAAATGTAAACCAACTTTAGGATTTTATAATATTTTATTATTATTATTATCTATAAAAGAGGCATCTCGCTTTGTAAAAGCACGCCTTGCGGCTTGCATCTCGTGCCTCAAGCTCTATGACTCTTTGTGCCTTGGTGCACCTTGAGTCTTGTAGAACTATATATATATATATATATATATATATATATAGTCATTTTTATTAGTGCATATTGATATAATAATTTTATTTTCTCAACTATTAGACGTTAGATTAACTTATTTTTTCCTTTATTATGACTTAATCAACATCAATATGTTGAGTCAATGGCTCATAAATCATACACTAGCTTTATTAAATTCATTGCATATTGAAGAGATTATTATTATTATATAAGCTCTAGAAAATTGTCCTCTTGGAAATTAATTTGGAAGCAAAGGCATTTTGTTCAAAACTTTTACATAATCAAAATTGTTACTTAGAACTTCGAACGATCATGTAATTGAACTTATAATAAGGGATTGTATTGGAAATTTGTGAGTTGAGATCTACCTATCAACTCTCATCAATTTTAGAGCTTTTATCTTCAAAATGGACAGTCCATTTCCAACCTTGACATATAAAGAAAAAGTTTGACAATTGAGATCTCACTCTTTGAAAGTTAGTTGAATTTAAGCTTAACGGAAGAAATCAATTGTTTAATCCCATTATTAATTACAAATTGTGTGTACTTTTTAACTGATAAAATAAGAAGACATGGGCAAATAAATTTTAATTTTCCCATAATTATAGCTTTGTTCCAAAAACAAGATCGAAATGTATTTTATTAATAAATCTTGTCATCAAACTTCTTTTTTGTATTTTTAATAATGAATGAACTACATGAAATTTCCTTGAGATATACTTAAAATCAGACGGAAACATATTTACCTTTTTATTACATAATACCGTCACTTTGTTAGTCAAATTCTATTGAGGTTAGTCAAACTAATTTGACTTAAGGATAACTTTATCATTTATATATTTTTATTTTCTTTTAAAATCTAAAATTATAAAAACTAAATAAGAATTAAAAATAATAAACAATTAAAAAAATATCTACCATCCATTACATGATGGACAGTGGGGATTAATTTAAAAATAAAATTTAATATTTTTATTTAAAAAAATAATAATTTTTAAAATTTTCTTAAAAATAAAAGCATTAGATTTCTACTATTTATCTCTAAAATGGATAATAGAGACCAAAGAATTAAAAAAAAAATGAAAAAAAAAAAGAAAAAAGTCTAAAAAAAAAAAAAATTATCAAATTAGATCTCTACCAATCATCACCAACCTCGATATAGTAAATGAGACGCCATCGACCATCAACCAAACCAAATCAGCATTTATTAATCATTAACCACAATCACAACCCCAAATCAAAAGTAACAGCTCAACCATCAAACCAAGTCACAAACCCAAATCAGTTTCAACTTCGAACCCGAACCATTAGCCACAGTCATAACCCCAAAGGCGCATCTCAACCATCAGCCACAGTCCATCTCTTTCTCTCTCAACACCTCTCTTTCTCTCTCTCAATTTCAACTTCGAACGATTAGGTTCGTTTGTTCAACTTTGAACGACTTAGGTCAATCTGGGTTAGGTCATCTTCAAACGAACCTAGGTCGCTTGGGTTCGTTCTAAGCTTGTTTAGGGATTGAAGATGAAGATCTTCATCTTCAAGCTTCATCTGGTTAAAGATGAAAATCTTCGTCTTTATTTTCATCTAGTTGATCTTTAACTAGATGAAATATTATTTTATTTTATTTTTTAATTGTTCTTCATCTTCATTTGGTTGAAGATATATAACCAGATGAATTTTTTTTTCACTTTTTTTTTAAAGATTTTTAAATACTATTCTCTACTATATTTTTCCATTTTTCTTAATTTTTTGTTTTAAATACTGTTGGTTGGATTGATCCATTTGATAGTAGAGATCCAGTCACTTTTTTTAGAATTTTTTTTTTCTCTTATTCATAGGCAAAATAGTCAAATGTTAATATTGTTAAGGGTAATAAAATCATTTGACTAAAAATCTTGGTTAACTGTCAAAGTTAATGGAAATTGACTAATCGTGTGAGGTTTTGACGTAATAAAAGGATAAATATGTGTTTTTTTTTTTTAAGTATATCTCAAGAGAGCGTTGTGCAATTAGTTCTTTTAATTATATGCAAGTTACAAATGTAAAACTATATTCAAATAAGAAGATAATTTGTATAAATATGTAAACAATTAAATATCTAATTACTTTGAGATAAGTCGAAAACCCTTTATGTATGATGAAATTAAAAAGTACATAATTATATAGTTTCGAAACTATATAATTATAAAGTAGTTGGCAATTTGGCACCGTTGGTTAGTGCATAAATTGCCCCATGCCAAATGTTTAGCATGGTTCTATGCCCAGGAGAACCAAAAATAAGATGTTCACCCACATTAATGTAAAGGTTGTCCTTCCACCTTTGTGTGAATCACTTTTTCACCTCCGTATAAGTGGATCCCTCCCATATAGAAGTAACACCCGGATAGTGCCACCAGTGTTCGTATCCCAGTTAATTCTGATAATCCCCTATATCAGTTCTACTCCTTAAAAAGAAAAATAAAATAAAATAATCCTCCTAATATAGATCTTTTTCTTTAGCGATGTTTTTTTATTAATGATGAGGATGGTTTTTTTGAATTCCCTTAATTATACTTCCCTCATTTTTTTGTCAAGTATTTCCCCTTTTTCTTGTCATTGACATTATTTGTGAGTCCTAGAATTAGCACCCATTACAAATATCGAAGAGATTTAGAATTAGCAAATTCTTTAAGCATTAATCAATGATTCAAGAGAGTGTGTATACCCACATCTTGTTTTCTTTGAAGTAATGTCTTTTCTGCGCATGATAAATAAGATATTATTGTACTAATTTCTTCAACTTAGAAGTCATGCTCTACCAAAACATTCATATCAAGATTAGTTGATCATATAAAAGAGAAAAAAAAAGTACAAATAAAAAATCATCCAAATTCCCAAAGTTGGATTCACTTTTTTTTTTTAAAAAAAAAAAAAAAACAGTTGGGACACATATTTACATGAAATAATATAAAAAAGAAATAAAAATGATTAAAGAGTTTTCTTTTCATTGATTCTTTTTGTTCTTTGTATAGACTTCTTTCCCTTTTGTTTGTGAATATATATATATATATATATACACGTACTTTAAATTTGATTTTATTTAATAAAAACAAAAGAAATAACACTACTAGAGGGAGAGAGAGTAAACACTTTTCGTCTTGGACTCTCCAGTCTCAATCTCAAAGTGTGTGTGGGAAAAGACAAAAAGCATCAGAGAAGAGGAGAGAGCACATGCTTTAAAGGCCTTATCCCCCAAAAAGTATACGATGAAAGAAATGCTTCATAAAATGACTTTTTAAGTCTCTTCACTTGGACACCTACCACTTTCATCTAACTTGCCTATGACGCCTCTATTTTTACAGTAATGCTTTGTGAAGTGTGTACATGTTCCACTGACAACGTATCTTAGGATATTCGGTATATAATTTTAATGAAACAACTAATTGATTAAGATTTTCTAATTAAAAATTATCATATAATAACTTTTTTAAATTTCATTTTTCATCCATTCAATTGTGTTTAATACTTTTATTTTGAATAAGTATGAGACGTGTCAATCGTAAGTCTTAAATATTATATTTAGGTCATTTACTATTAACTTAAATTCTGCATTTAGTGATAACTAACATGGAATTATAGTTTGGAAGTCTTTAGTTCAAACCATTTTTATTTCCTTTATCTCAAATTTTCGCTACATATATTGTAATAGTAAAGGATGTTTAACTTGTGTTTGACATCAGTCATCTATTCACGTTACACGTGAATGAACGTGTCACGTGTCAATCTCAAATTTTAAATATTATAATTAGATAATTTTTTATTAATTTAAGTTTTTGAGTCTGATGGTAATTAGCAGAATATATATATAAAATCATTGTTTTAAAATTTTTCTAATTTTTTTTTTATTAGATTTTTGCAAATGAAAAAGTGAAAATCACCTAATTTCTTATTATAGCTAAACTTACTACTGTAAAATGAAAGTGTATATAATACAATACAACACAAAACAAAACAAAACAAAATGCAAGTATTACTTGTCTGAAACGTGTAAAATTTGTATGTGCCTCGGAGTTAATGTGCAATGGTGGGCTGATGGCAGGCTAAAAAGTTTAGTATTGTTGCTTTTGTTGGAACCCAGAAAGCACAGCAAGAACAGTCACGTTTGGGTGACTTTGGAGAAAAGTTGGCTTGTCAATCCTACATCATCATTCCAATCATCTGTATCTGTCCAACGACAGTAGCTATGAAAGTGAGTGACAAATTCTCATGTCAGTCGCTTTAAATGTTGGATTTATTGGTACATTTTCTTCTCAAGTAAACTGTCTGTGTGCAAGATTTCCAAAAAACTTCATCATATTTTGCCATAATGATAAATTAAAAAATAAACAAATAAAAAAAAAAATCCCACAAATTCGGTTGACCAAAAGGACCCCGCTCCCTTGCGAATGAGTTTTTGGCTAATGACATGAAGAATTTTGTTAATTGCATCAAATTTTTGTACAATTCTAAAAAAGCTTCATTTATTATTATTATTGATTATTTTTGTTTCTAAAACAGCTTCATTTATTATTATTATTATTATTTATTATTTTTGTGTTTGAACCTTAATGCCTTGTTTGTTTGTCAAGATAGAATTGAATTTGGATTAAATTTTATCCAAACCAATGTTTGGTGCATTTAAATATCTCTTCACTAAATTGTCTCATCTTATTTTTAACCTATTAATTTAAGATAAAACAATCCCGCTAAACACATAGGTAAAACAATCTCACTGAACACTCAAATGTTTCTTCATCTAGACTCACCACAATCCCCACAAACGGTGAACTACAACTGCAAGGAAGACTGAGTGACGACGACCGACAAGAAAGACAAAGTGAACATCAGTGGGAAAAGAGAAGGAAAGAAAAAGAAAAGGAGAGGGAACAAACCGATGATGGGCTAATTGGCTGCATGACAATGAAAATGAAAGGAGCAGTGGCGACGACAACTATTTGATGACGTGGTTAGGAGGGTGATAAGAGAGAGAGGAGGGTGACAGTTGTATAGATATGATTCTATTGACTAAATACTCTCACATTTATAAAACTTCTAGAAAGTCCCTGACATAATTTTTTTCAATTCAAGTTTGTACCTATTATTTTTAATCCCATTTTACATTTCATAAAACATGGAATGCCATTTAAATCAAGTCAATCCAATCTCATCAAATTCAAGCTCATATAAATAATTCAATCCTATTTTGCACACCAAACCAACTCTAAGGTAAATTTTGAATTTCTCCTTAAAGATAGTGCAGCTTGAATTGAGTATTATAAATGGATTATTAGCCCCAACATGAATAAAAATAGATTATTTCAATATGGACCATATATTGATGAAATGTTGCATATCCTCCATTCCCCAAGAAAACGATCTTATGCCTTGGATTAATCATTTATAACTTAAACAATAAATGCTCACATATCAAGAATTATAAATCAAGATGTACGTTGACGACAATTGAACAAATGCAATATTATGTAAATGAGAACAAAATGTCAGGGATATTAATTAGCTGCTATTTGGGAGACCTTATGTTCCTCAACAAAAGTTACAAAACTGCCTACAAACATAATCACTTGAGAGATGAACAGGCGACTTCCATCTCAACAACACTGCTCGCAAAGTATGTTGTATTCATCCATTCCCTGAAACCGGAAAGATGCTTGGTCTAATGTGATTCACAATCCTCAGAAGTTGCCCCTCTCTTACCACTTGAAGATCAATCAAAGCATTTCTGTCTACCTGAATGACGGCAAGTGTAATGAATTTTTCATTACTAACAAAATGATGAACTAGACTTTTATTTGATGGAACTAAGGAAGAGGTCCTATTTTGTCATCCAACTCATCCATAGAAAATTCATGTTGACTCTCATGGCTTTCAAGGTTCAGATTATACTAAGAAATCAACTACTATATAAATATAAATATATATATGTATATATATAACAAATTCGAAGGAACTTATTAGTTATTTTTACCTCATTGTATAGAAATTCCAGAGGAAATGCAAAGTTTTGAGTCAACCCCACCACTGATTACACTGTCACTTCTCCACCAGTCGGCACATAGCACCTAAAATACAGAAAAGGCCATAGTGTTGCCAAAGTTCAGAAGGTTGCAGGAGTGCCACGTAGAAAGACACTGAACAAATAATAAATACCTTGTCCCTGTGAGAATCAATAACAGTAAGAGGCCACTGCAACAGCAAAAAAATACATTAATTAGTCTTCATAAAACAACAAAGTCAATACTGTCCTGTGGATAATCATTAATGAAAACTAGAATAATAAACATACTGCAGTTCTTAGATCCCACAACATGACTTTCCCATCATATGATGCAGAAATTAAATGGAACCACGAATTATTATGCCACTTGCAAGCCGAAATCCAAGAATCGTGAGATGAAAACTGATACACAGGAGCAGATGTTCCTACAAAATAATAACTATGTGAGATACAAATATATAATTTTGCATGCTAGTTTGTGTGAGTTGCATATATACATGTGCATGCCTTTGTTTACTACTTGTGTTTGTGTTTGAGAGTGTTGTTAGAGAGAGAGAGAGAGAGAGAGAGAGAGAGAGAGAGGGAGAGAGGACCTGGTTGACGAGGATCCCATATCCTAAGAATAGGGTCAGAACCACCAGCAGCAATGAGGGCAGAACCTTCACCTCCAACATCAATGCAATTGAGAACTTTCCCACAGAACTGTACAAAGGATAATTTATCATTTAAACTTCAAGTGAGCAAATTTTACTCCATTTCTTGAACCAACTTGTGGAGGAAAACCCGGTTTTCCTTTAAGTGAACTTTTGTATTTCATTTTCTCAAATGGAAGGAAAAACTAGGAAATGAAATATGTTGATAACATTGCATGTGACTTCAATTATGGCAATTTAATAGGTTTAAGAGCAGTACTGTTTATTTATGTGAATAATTTTATTGAATTTCATGAAGTGCAACATAACCTACTTAAATAGAAAACACCCTCACCAACCTTAAGAGGGGGACTAATTTAATTTGCACCAGTGTGTGGGGGTAGGGAGGAGTGCTTTGTAAAAGAAAAGACCCAAAGAAAGGTAGATGTGTAGTTCATATTATTTGTTGACAAACTCCCCATTGGATTTTATTAGAGACCTTCCATGCAATTTATTGTAATCCTCCTCTAAAAAGTTTTTCGAGCTTGTCAAAAACCTCCACTACAGTAGAAGTAATCAATGAAACATGCAAACTTGATTTCTATATGTTTTTACGGCAAGCCTTAAGAGAGGTGTAAGAAATTATTGTTCATTTTTTCCCCAACACAGAACCTTTTGCACTTTGCAACCAGGGTTGTTTAATTTTCCATCATCAGTGTGGCAGCAAGCATAGGTGTGATTGATAGTGCAGCATTTGCTAACTAAAAAAGAATTTGAAAACCCAACTAAAACTCAGTTTGATACATTGAGACATCATTCTTCATTTACCTGCTCAGTTTGATTCATCAGGGTTTCATTTCCACCAGTGTCGGTAAATAACAAGAGGAAATCTTCCAAGTTGAGATCAAAATAAGATTATGTACGTGACACGAGATTTCAGACAAAAGAATCTGATCTCTACAATATAACCAAATGCAAACACACCCACACGCACAAAAGAGGAGAGCAAAAGAGAGATTCCACTTACTATGTCTGAAACATCTTTGCCCGTCTCGACATCCCATCTCCTAACAGAATGATCCCACGATGCAGAATAGATCGTTTCATGTTGTGACCAAACCACAGATGATACACATTGTGTATGACCCACAAGTGTAGACACAGCTTCCCCCTGCATAATATGAAAATATTATACATATATTAACAGGATGACCAATCAAATAACATAAAATGTCATTAAGCAACAACTCAAGATCACAACAGACTCATCAAAGGAATGTAACATGAAAAGTAAAGAATCTGAATTGAGGGCCAAAAAGTAGAAAGTTCAAGTACAATGCTTAACTTGTTCAGGCATTTTAAAGATCTTTATAATGATGATATTGGTATCAACTATACAACTGATAAGGGGCTATTTGGCTTTGCCTTGGAACAGAATCGTTAATTTCTGATTGACATAGCGATTGAAATATGTATATATCCTCCCTGTAGCATATGCTTATTTCATTTTCTGTATGCTATCTTTAAATAACATGTAAACAGGGAGAGATTGAGAATCTAACAAAAAACAAGATTTTACATTTATTCTGGTTTATCTTACTAGTTGTTCAAAGGATTGTACATCATAAGCCATGGGAACAATAACAGATAGAAGTTTAAGCAACAATGGAAATTCAAATGCTCCCAAAGAGACTGAAAAATTATTTTATACCTCCAATTGGGATTCATCAGCTTGATTATTCACTTTTCTTTTCTTAGTTGACACTTGATCTCCTTCTGTATCAGACTCATTCGTCTGCCATAAATTTATCGTACAGTCCCACGACCCTGAACAAATCTAAAGACAAAATAAAATAGACAGAAACATCGAGTTTAATGGCAATAATTAAAAGCAAATTATATCACAAAATATAGTTGTGCAAGAGTAATTAGACCATGTCTCCTGAAGTATGTGCTGCAATGCTTTGCACAGATGCTTTATGCCCACGCAAGATTTTGAATGCCCTTATCATCTTGGGATGATTAATAAGCTCCTCAGCATCAAACTTTACAGGACAGGAAATATGATTAGGCAGGGAACTGAATTTTCACCTTAAGTCAGAAGTTTCTTCCAATTACCTTCCATAGTCTTAGGGTTTGATCCTTTGAAGCAGTAGCAATGGTTACATTTTTCATGCCTGCATTTGCAACACAAACTAACCAATATCAGTTAATTACATACATAACTACAAGTATACACATGGCAGCAGACAGCTCAATGATTAAGCATGACTAAGTAAGATGAAAGGGAAGAACATTGGAACATTGGACATTTCCTCGTAGTTCAATCCAATAGTCAAACATCCAATACAACATGTTAAAGAAAATAGATTTCAAAGTTTTGGAATATAAGGAAAAATATGTGCCGATTCTATAATACACAAAACAAAATTCTAAGTCTGCAAACTTCATTGGTGCTTTTATAATTTGGAGAAATTCATTTGCAAGTCACCATCTGTAAATATTATACCAAGTTTCAAGAAATGAAGCATGGCTGACTTAATTATGAGAAAAATAGTTAATTACGGACAGCCTTCAAAAATGAAGTTTTCCAAACAGCAACACAAATATAAACTAAATAGTAGGCAGTAAGTGATTTGATGACACCACAGGCTGATGCAAAGCCCAAATGTGATGGAAAAGTATTTACCCAAAATGGTTAACATAAGCTCATACCATCTGACTTCAGGAAACTTATAGATGAAACTGCACCGCCATGTCCTTCCAATATATGCGTACACAATCCAGCAGCTTTCCATACTCTTAAAAGAATTAAAATACAGAATTTAGACGTTGTTGATGCTAGTAGCATTGAGATCCATATGAAGTAATATATGTCAAATACATCGAAATGCCAAAATAGAGAAAAACATTGGGCAAAAATTTCAAAAAAGGACATTTACCTTCCTAAACTGTCATAAGAACCAGTCAGGATAAACCTGTCAAATAAACAAATTTGCACAGTTTTTAGACAAATATAATTTCTATAGGCAAAATAAAGAACCTGCCAAGAATACAGCATCTAGGGTGATGTTTTTGGTGACTCCATGACAGCTAATGCAGCATGACCAAATAAAAGATACCAAAGAGATAGAAGTACCAAGATGAAACAGGGGCAGTTTTGGCATTGTCAACACTAGTAAAGAGAAATATGTTTATGATACCTATAACATTGCTGCTAACGAGAACTTTTTTTATTACATATTTATTATCCTTAAAGTTAGTTTTTATTAGTTTATTAGTCAATTTCTTTCAATTTATTAATTTGGATGACAAAAAAGAAAAAAAAAAAATGAAAGTTAATAAGGAGATTCTTGTTGTCAAGTTTCAAATTAACTAATAAGCACTCAAATCTATTGAGTATAGTTAACGCAAGTGCACAATCATAACCACAAAGGATAGCTAAAAAAAAATTAATGGAAAGATTAAGTGTATATGGCATGACTTCTCTACTAGCCAAGTGAGCTTTTCTGATTTAATACCGAAAATTGTTTTTAATTGTTTGATATCAATTCAAAGCTCTGTAACTTATACCAGAAGAAGCTCTTTTTGAGCTTTTTTGAAAGAAACCAATTGTCTCAAAATCCCTCATAATATATATACATACATGCATACATATATATATGAATGATCAATCAATCACTAACAAAACTCTTTTTTATATTGACAAATAATCTATTAACATAAAAGTACTGATGAAATTCAATATCAAACAATATAGAGTTTCTTTGTTAAACTCTCTACTTTACATTCCACTAATAAAAGGTCTACTCCAAGAAGCTTTACTCAGAAAACCATTCCAAACACACAATCAATATCTACATCAAATTACATGTAATCTAATTAACTAAATTTACTTTTTATTTATCAAAAAAAATCTAATTTGCAACGATAGAAGAAAAGACAAATGAAATGAAAATCAACTAGTGAAAAAGAAAAGAACTAAGTTAATGGAATCGATTACCATTAATTTTGATATTTTCAAATTATAGTTTATTAATTCCAAATTTTAAGAAAGCAATTTAGAATCCATTTTACTGCTTTTTTAAAGTAATTCATTTAAGCATATTGAAAATCATCAATTTTGAATTCTAATCCTAAGCATTTTGTGTATCCAATTGATAAAAAACATAAAATAAAGACATTTGTGTATATAGATAACAAGTCTGATCCAATCATAAATTAGCTAAAATCTTTTGAACTACCAAAAATACAAAATATTAATGGTTTTCAACAAACTTAAAATTAACCTAAATGGAATTAGAATCCTTGAATATTTAAGAACATTGCAAATGAGAAACAATGATAAAGAATCATGAAAATACTACAATAATGGGGCTTTATCTTGACCTTGATACAAAAGGAATTTAGATTGCATAAATGAAACTAAAACAAGAAACGAATTGAAATCGAGGAGAGGAACATGACTAGCCATTTTAATCCTTAAGACAAAGGAGGCAAGGCAATCGGTTGGAGAAGCTCAATTTCATTCTCAAATGATGAAGGCTAAGACCAAAGCACAACCAAAGGTGGCCCTACATGACTGTCCATGAGTTACATATAAAGTTTAAAGGCTAGTTTCTCATTACAAGATCAAGTCAGTAAGGCCCATTCTACTTTATTTCACATCGATTGGGTTTCATTCACATTGATAAGCATGGGTTGTAAGAGGCAAGGGTAATCTACTCATTCTGATGGAAACAAAGGATTGTGAGCTAGGTGTAAACATGTTGAGAATATACTTAAATTGGGGGCTGCAGATTTTAAGAAAGGAATATAAACTAAGCCATCATTTGAAGATAGTGATCACAGAGCTGGAGAAGGGAGATGACATCAAATTTGAGCACTTGGGAGACTTTGGTGCCGCAACTAAGAATTAAAACGGCTAGCCATGTTCCCTCACTCCATTTCCATTTTATTTCTTGTTTTAGTTTTATTTAAGTATTTCTAACTTTTAATTTGGTATCAAGTATAAAACAAAGCCATAATAACATAGTATTTTTCGTGATTATTTATAGACGATTTCATTTCCTAAATGTTCAAGGATTTAATTTTCAATTGCTTAATTAAATTTTTTTTTTTTTTTTTTACACCATGAACATCTTGTATTTTTAGTATTTAACATTTTTAGTCAATCTATACTCGGATTTGCCATGTTTAGACACAAATGTCTTTTATTTTCAATTTTTGATCATGTCGATACACAAAGTATTAAGGGTTTTACTTTTCTTTTCTTTTTTTTTTTTTAAAAAAAAAAAAAAACCTTAAATTGACAACTTTTTATATGCTTAAATGAAATATCTTAAGAAAGCAATAGATTTGTTACTGAATTGCTTTCTTAAAAATTAAAATTGTGAATTATAGATAAATAATTTGAAAATTACTTTATTAGCGAGGAATTTTTTTATCAATACTCATTCACTAATTTATGTTTCATTTTCTTTAGCTGATTATAATTTTATCTACCTTTATTTAATCAACGTAAAATAGAATTTTGGTTGTTAGCTGTAATTACATTTGTTAACAAGTTTAGATTTAATTTGATTTAAGTTTGGTTAACTTTAATTACCTTTTGAGTAATTTATACTCCAATAGATTAGTGCACTTATGACTAATTTAAAATTAGACAACAATTATGAATAGTAACTAACAACTATGATAACTTTGGATAATACTATCAACGATGACTTAAAAAGAATTTGTAAAATGTGACTCTTAATATGAAATTGAGTGAAAGTAATGTAGATCAAGAAGAAATGAAAAACCTTAGAATGTCTTCGAAGGCCTCCTAGCGTTCACACTAAGAATAATTCTAATAAAATTTCACCATAAACAGATAAAAAAAGAATTATCATCCCATTTTTATCTCTCCCTACAATGCTTGTACAGGACTCGCTTATTGATAAGAAAATAGTGAATCCTAATCTAACAAGAGTCCCAACACAACCAAAATAAATAAACAAATAAATAAAAGGTGTTCTTTCTTTTCTCTTCCACAACTAAAATAAAAATGATTGCTTGTTTTATGGTGCCCATCTTAGTTACCTATGGGTTAGAAAAAAATGTACATTGGGCACCTGAAAAGCTGCCTACCAAAGACTCCTAATTGTTATTTTTTATTAGACACCACAAAATACATTAAAAAAAGAGAGTAAAAAAAGTGCATTATCTAAAATTCAAGAATCACAGGTTAACCAACCCTCAAAATGTACAACGGTAAGTGTAGCAAATGTGTCCTTGGTCCAGAAAGGCCATGTATATGGAGGAAGAACAACAAAAAAGCAATGGGGGTCACTTACAAAGACAAAGACAACCAGAGACAAACCAACATTCATCTGCACACAAAGCCAGGATTCTCTACTATATTTTTTTGTTAATTTTTTTATAATCTAGTGACACGTTAGAATGAAAAATAGTGGATCAATATATATTGTTTAAATTTTTTTCTCTCTCATGCATCACTCAAATTTAAGCTCTCCTCATTAAAAGATTAACACAAATTAAAAATTGACAGAGAATTCTAGCTCCTCGACACAACCTGTTTAATAAAAGTCAATAAATATGGGGAAAACAAGTCAAGAAAGATGGCAATGGCTAGTGTTTCAATACATACCCAGAATTAGAACCATCAACTGCACTGACCCAATCCTCATGTAAATAAGGCTCTTCCTCTTTCTGAGGCACCACGGCCTTTATGTATTCAATTTCCAATACTTTCTCCTGTAATGAATTTAAAAAAAAAAAAAAAACTCCAATTAACATTTTTTTTTTCAAAGTAAAGAAAGTAGCTAACAATTTACAAGTAACAAAATCTCATAATATATGTACCGCAGAAATGCCCTTGGCGAGAAGGAACTGCTCGAGGGACATGCGAACCAGCTCGCCATTGATCAGAAAATCGAACGGCTCAGATTTCCACTCAGGATTCACTTCAACAAACAAACATTATTTGATTAAAGAAATGTTGTTGTGGGAGGAGAGAAAGATAAAGAGACAAGTACCTGATTGAAGCAAGTTGTTGACGACGGAAGACAGGCCGAAACGAGTGAGATTGGAAGGGATAGCAATGGAAGCGTTTGGAGCTTTCAGAGGTGCTTTCAGCTTTGTTACGAATCGCACTTGAACGCGTCTCCCACTCTCTTCCTCCATTGCTTGATTTTACACTCAGCTAGGGTTTTACGATTTAGCATCACCAACAAGCAAGCTAGGGTTTTTAGCCGAATTGCATGCCAACTTCCAGGGGCAAAAACGTCTTTTCATAATTTAAATTTAATTTATTATACAATTTAATTTTAGAACAAACTTAAATATTTTTGTATTTACTAATCAGGAACAAAACTTCTTCAAATTATGTTAAAGAGCAAATTACAATTTAGCTACCCAGTTGAAACGCATTCACAGGCGGAGCAACTGTTTCGCTTTTATTACAATTGACCCCCTACCGTTAGTTGACTTAGTTAGTCTTAACTGGTTTAGGGGTAAAATTGTCTTTTGATATTTTATTATTTAAAAAAATAAATTTTAAAAACTTTTAAATGTTTTATTATTTAAAAAAATAAATTTAAAAAAATTTAAAAATACTCTCTCTCTCTCTCTCTTCCCTCAGCCATCTCCTTTTTTTGTTCACCGCGTTTCTCTGTCTCTTCTTCCCCGCTTCTTCTACTGCTTCTTCTTCTGCTTCTTCTTCTCTTCTTTCACTTCTTCTTCTTCCATTTTTTCTTCTCGAACCCGATCAGGGTGATTTGGGTTCTCGATGAACCCAGATCTGGGTTCGTGAGGGAACCCAGATCATCTGGGTTCTCGATGAACCCAGTTCTGGGTTCGTCACGAACCTAGAACTGGGTTCACAAGGAACCCAGATTCTGGGTTCGCTCAAGCTCGACGAAATGGATGGATTTGTGAGTTTATTATGGATGTGTAAAGAGATTGAAGTGAATACAATCGTGTATAGAATATGATGAAAGCTGATGAATTTTTTGGGATTTTGTGGTTTTGGTTTTTTAGGATTTTGGTGTGTTGATCTGATTTTTATGTTTTGATGTTGATGATGAATTGAAGAACTGGGTTGATTTGATTTTATTTTAAGGGTTCTTTATGTTCTGCTGTTACTGGTAGATGTTGATGATGAATTGAAGAAGTGGGTTATGGTGGATGTTTGATTTTGGTTGCCGACATGGTGGGTGGGTGTGGTGGTTGTTAAGGGTGGCTTGTGGAGAGGGCTGGTGTTTGATTTAGGGTTCTAAGGGATGCTGAATTTGATGATTTTCTGGGTTGGAGGTTGATGATGAATGATTATTTTTTGGTTTTTAATTTTTTAATTTTTTTATTCGGTCAATTTTAACCACCAAAACAATTTTTATCTTAATATTTATTTAATTAATTAATTTTAAGGGCATTTTGGTCTTTTTGTCATTTTTTACTGTTTACTGGTAGATTTAACAGAAAATTACTAACGGTAGAG
Organism: Dimocarpus longan; assembly: GCA_022984855.1. Lineage (NCBI taxonomy): Eukaryota > Viridiplantae > Streptophyta > Magnoliopsida > Sapindales > Sapindaceae > Dimocarpus > Dimocarpus longan. Next base: position 7,783,300 of record CM041026.1, read on the forward strand.
GGGTCAATTGTAATAAAAGCGAAACAGTTGCTCCGCCTGTGAATACATTTCAACTGGGTAGTTAAATTGTAATTTGCTTTATGTTAAAAATATCTCTCGACCGGAGATTCCTCCACAGATTGAAGGGGCTGCCCTGCCGCTTGAGGATTTCTTTCTTTCCTTTTTTATTTTTTCTTTTAATTAGTATTAATATATATTTTTAAATATTAAGACAGAGATAATAAGTGCTTTTTAATTATAATTAATGTGGATGATTTCACTATTTAATAAGATCTAAGTCACATAACATATTATTTCATAAATTACTTTCAAATCATATTAAAATTATTAAATAATCGTATTTTAACTTTACTATGTCAATAGGGCGTAGAATAAAAGAGAGGAAATTTGTTGAATTCAAATATATAAGAAACTATTATATAAAATTATTATAATTGAATTATCAACTCAAAAATTGCATAAAAATATAAAATGAATCTATACCGTTCATCTTTGAGATGAATGGTGCGCTCAAAATTGAATAAACAATGTTTTTAAAAAATAATTGAAAATGAAAAATTAAAAACTATAAATTTAAAAAAAAAAAAAAAAATGCTTCTTCATTTGGTTGGATCTCCATGTAATAAAGAATGAAGAAAATATTAAGCAACGATCATTGCTCATTCTTTGATCTAGTTTTGAAATATAATCAAGTTTTAATTTGGCTTTGCAATTTAGCTTTGATCTTGTCGAATAGTGAAACCAAATAGATATAGTTCTAGTTTCACCAAATCATTGTTTGGCGATCTAACTTATTAAGTTTTAAAAACTAAACTATCTAGATTTTCAAACTTGTTCTAGTTTCCAAACTAGTTCAAAGATTAAGTAACAATTGTCACTCATTTTTTTTCTTCTCCATTTGGTAGAGAACTAGATTAAATCTTTGAGATCCTTCAATAATTGAGATCTAAAATGAATCCTTTATTAGGTTTTTCTCTTTTATTAATATTATAGCAATGTTTGAAATTAATTTTCTCTTAATTTCTTATTTTCTATAATCTTTTCTTTTTTTCCTTTTAAGGTTTTATTTTTTTCAATTTTATAAATAATTAATTTTAAATAAATATATTTTTATAGTGTAAATAAACATTGGCATGTGGTAATTTTTTTTTTTTTGAAATTTTGGAATTTCATTAAAACTTTCCTAAATTCGGGAACAACAAGATTACAATCACTAAGCACTCAGCTAATTTTGGATATATATATATAAGATTACAAGCAAAAACATCTAGATCAATCTCTTAAGAGAAAACAAAGCACATATTATCAAATGGAATGTCATGCAATTCTTAAACATTAAAATAGCATGACACTTCTAAAACCCAATCAATTCACAGAACAACTAAACACATTAAAACACAAAACATAGAAACATAAATGAGATCAGCATTGTTAACACTCAATTTTGGTCAACCGGGTTCTCCAAGTCCAATACCTGCGACACAACAAATCGCACACGAAGCAAGTACTACCAAGACCAAAACAAACAGAGTGCAATCAGATTTTTACGTGGTTCAGCAAAAACAATGACCTACATCTACGACAATTACCATTTCTCACTCTCGGAGTAATTGTATTTTTATTTCATTCTGTCCTTTACACTGAATTCTATCTCCTATTTATAGCGGAGATGTTACAATCAGAATAGGTTTAAGAATCTTACAGATAAATAAAAAAATAATATGCATTAATTAAGATAATATCTTTCGAGATTATCTCTTCCACATATATAGCAATTTCCAAGAGTGTAGAGATTCAATTTGCATGAAAATAGGTAAGTCGACTCCTTTCCTGTTTTGAATCGATTCTCCTTTCAGAAGGTCAACTGGTCAATTCTAACGAATAGCCTGCTCAGCGACCTGACGTTGCATCAAACGGGCAGACTACTTCCAAGAATCATACGTTTCTATTGCCAAACAGACGAGCAGACTTAACCGCTCCTCTGACTTCCGAGCAGATGAACAGACTTCCTAATTGCTGCAATAGTTTCTTCTGAAGGGCACTTATTGAACAGCCTTCTGATTACGAGCAGATTATCTTTATGTTTTTGCCTACCGGCCAAACCTTTATATAATCACTCCATACTTAACGTTTTAAGACAATCAACCGCGTAACTAAGTGTGCTCAGGCGTATCTGTTACTGAATGACTGTTCTCTTTCCTTTAACTCATGACTATTTTGACCAGTACTTCCTGGGCTTCTCGATTCATTGGGCCTTTGTTCCTGGGATTCTCTATAGTACCAAAATGCCCACAACACTAGCCCCTTTACTTTTAGTATATTTTTTGTACTGAAAGCAACTTATTTATATATATATTTTTTAGCGGGACATGAACCGTCGCCTCTTTTTAAATGTTACTTTGTTTGCGCCACGTGGCAATTCCCCAGGCGTCGGCTTCTCGTACCCCAAGCGTCGTGCGCTTATCAATGTGTGCATTAAATGCATGTCTTTTCGATGGCTACTCATGATGATGATTTTGCGGTTTTCGCGCCAAACCGCCAAATTATTGACAACGATTCGGGTGTTCTGGTCTGACGATTGGGGTTTCGAGACATCAACTATATATAAACCATTTGTCGTTCCACTTTCGCGTTCTACCATTCACTTTCGAAAACAGACGCTTTACTGCTCTCGTTCGCCATCGTCTCCCTGCAACTTCCTCATTTTTCCAGCGAAAAATTCCATACTCAAGGTAGCTTTTTGTGCTCTTTTTCCATCTTCTTTATTATGATTGTTGCTTGTGTATATTTGATTGCATAAGTGTAGGCTTTTGTTTGCAAGCTTTTTGCTACTTCTTAACATGATTTTACTTAAAGAATCTGAAGTAGATATTCATGTTACTGCTTTAAGTTATGCCTATGCATGACATTCCTTGTTGGTATTCGTCTGATTTCCTCACCATGGTGGATTTAAGAATCCGTTAGTTTGTTCAATGTTTCCTATAACCTATTAGGTTTATAAACAAGGTTCTTCCTATGCCCGGCAACCCCATTGCATGCACGGCTAATCTTTCTAGAGAAGTAGGGGGTACCCTTAAATATTAAGTGCTGGTCTGCTCCCTGTGACCTGATTTCCCTGTTACTTTTGTAGATGTCTGGTCGTAGTCGTCGCGGTCATAAGGTGGGGTCCACTGATGCAGCCTCCGAGGAGGAACTTGATCGAGTCAGGGATACTGATAACACGACCTCATAAAGCGGTGGGGCTGCTTCAGACCCTTCTGAGCATCACACTTCCCCTGCTCGCACCCCCTTTTTCAAATACGAGTCTTCTTTTAACCTTAGCTACCTTGAAACTATTGCTGAAGGCTTTTCCTTGCCTTTTGGCTGTCGGGCTATGGTGCCAAAGACTTCCGACCATGCGGTTTTTCCTTCTAAAGGTTTCTTTGCCATTAGCCATCAACACATAGAAGCCGGTTTTAGATTTTCAGTTCATCCTTACCTGGTCACTCTTTTGAACGATCTCAACTTAGCCCCTTTCTAACTTACTCCTAACTCTTATGCCTACCTTACTGCCTTAGCTTCAATTTTTCTTAAAAACGGCCTTCCTCCTCCAACCCCCGCAATGATCTATCATCTCTTTCTGTTCAAGAGCACCACAGGCCCAAAATCTGAGAAGGAAGACGGGTTTTACTATACCTCGGCCCGAAAATCCCCTTACAAAGTAAATCTTCCTCAAGGGGTCGGAAAATCCAACGTAGGCGACTATAAGTCACGATGGTTTTATGCGTCGTGCTTGTCTTTATCAAATCTAAAAAAAAATTTCTTTTGCCTTTCTCCCAGTAAGTGTACTCACATTTATACTTATTTTATTCACATTCTGCTCGTTACTAATGTTCTCCTTGTGCAACGTTTCCAGGGGTGAAATCCCTCTGTCAGACCTAGAGTTTTCTTTGCTTGAGAGGTTCTCAGAAGTGAAAACCCCTTCAGATGATCAAACGCCTTCCGAACACCTGTTTCAACTACACGGTCTTGCTCCCCCGACCGACCAGGAATTATTAGACAAAAATTCTGATTTAAGCTCTCGCAGGGATAAAGAAATCTCTTCTGCCTTTGAAGCCTCCGGACAGGAAATTCCACATCCAGCGAATACTCAAACTCCAGAAATGGTGAGGCTTCATTTCGAACAACCCTTACCCGGTCAGGCTTCTGCCTTAAAGAAATCTGACCAAGCTGTTAGGAGTTCGGATTCTCCCCCTGCTGCTGAAGTTCCTTCAGAATCACCTCTCCAAAAAGATTCTGACGCGTCTCCTGTTCTCCTTATGAGACAGAAATCAGTGGCGAGGAAGTCTTCGAACAGAGACGTTTACAGAGATGCTGCATTTCAATCTGCTCCTCCTTCCAGTAGTTCACTGGCTGCTCGCCTCCAAAGCGTAGACAAAGACAAAGGGATTGCCGACACAGAAACGGCGGAACCCCCTACCAAGCGCCAAAGGACACATGAGACAGATTCTGCCACTGAAGAGTAAACCTAGGAATTCAATGCAGGGATATACTACAACGATCTTTTAGAACGCGCACCTCAATTCCTGGGAATGAAGAAACCGGCCCTCTACAAGGAAGAGATGAATGGCGAGAGGCTAATAAATTATCTAGGCTTCCACAACATGCTCGTAAGTCTTTTATTTCATTGCTGTTGCTTCCTTCTTTGTCTTTCCTATCTTGAGTAATACTTTGTTTCAGGCGTCCATGACATACATGAAACTTCTCAGAGAGATTGCGGACTGGCCCGAGGAGAAAGCTACCATGGAAGCCACCATCAATTCCTTGGAAGATGAGAAGAATAGGATGCAAGGAGAGGTAGGATCTTATGAACTGGAGCTTGAAAAATCAAGGGAGGCCTTTCACGACCTGAAGCGGGAATATGAGAAAACTGTTAACCAAAAGCTCGAGCAGCGGGAGACCATGCAGATGCAAAACAAGCAGATTATCTCCGGGGATAAAGAGATTGAGAAGTTGAAGCACGTTCTTCATTTTTCTCAGGATTCAGAGAAGAAGCCGAAAACCGAAAATGAGGAGCTGAAGGGGAAGTTGTCTTCTCACGAGCATGAATTGGCTGAAGCTAGAATAGTTATGGAAGCAATGAGACAGGAGGCGATCTCTCTCAAGGAATAGATTGCCTCAGAGCGGGAGTGTACTGAGACCTTAGTACGAGAAGCAGAGGAACGAACAGGGAGCTTGTTTTTGTACAACCTGTGCTGCAAATGTCCAGATGTGGATGTTTCATTCTTTGGTCCAGAGGCAGTGGCGGAAGTGAAATTGTACGCCCAACAAGCTCAATCGAAAGCCAATCCTCCGGCTTCCTCATCCGGGCATCCCCCTGATGGTACTGCTTCTGCTCATACAGGATCTTCCTCCAGCTCTCCTCGTCCAATCAACATCGACGACAACGGGGCGTTTGGCCAGCAGAATTTTCCTCATAACATTTAGGAATTTTTCTTACATGTTTTTTTTTTTTTTGTAATAAACTCATGTTATTGACAATTTTATATGATTTGATGAATTATTTACCATTATTCCTTATTTGCATCTTTGTTAATTATTCTTGTTCAATCGTATAAGCTGAAACAACAATCAAATTTATTCGAGCAGAGTAGGTGTGAGGACAGCCGTCATGCTGAAATTATCCTTTTTTCAAAAGGCTCCTTACCTCTGCTCGATCAATATCTAGCCAGTTGGCTTGTTTTATGAAGTTTATTCACGATTTTCCTTCCTAGCATTCGAGCAGAGTAGGTGTGGGGACAGCTAATCGTGCTGAAATTATCCTTTTTGAGGCCCCTTACCTCTGCTCGTTTAAACCTACAGATCAAATGTTCCTTCCAGAGCTTGTTCGCTCACAGGCTACATAGACCTTCCAAGGTTATTTCATAAGTCCACAAGCCATAAGCATCCATTCCAGAGTCCGCTTACTCACAGGTAATGCTAAGGTCTTCCAGGATATTTTTAGTTTACAGATAATGATTACACCTTACAAAGCCCGGCTACTCACAGGTGGTAATCATATCTTCCAGGGCGTTTGCTTACAGGTATCAATTGAACATTCCAGAGTCTACTCGCTCACAGGTAGCAATTCAACCTTCCAAAGCATAAATAGAAATCATAATCAGCCGAATGTGAAACGATCAAGAATTGCTATTTGAAGAAACTCTTTATTGACTCAACTGCATTCATACAAAACAAAAAACAAATTATCAAAACAAAAACTGAATGATTTAAACATAGTACGGTCGCAGATTCTCAACGTTCCATGCTCGGGGGACTTTTGCTCCTCCCAGGTTAGTCAGGTGGTAGACTCCATTCTGCAGACTGTCTTTCACAATATAAGGTCCTTCCCAATTTGGACCAAGTGTTCTATCGCTAGATTTTCGAGCAGCAGGTAGAATAATGCGCAAAACCAAATCTCCTGCCTTGAACTTCCGAGTGCGGACCTTCCTATTGTAGAACCTAGCAACTCGTCTCTGATAGATATCAATCCTCAATTGGGCTTCATCTCTTGCCTCTTCCACTAGATCCAGACTAGCAGCGAGCAGATGGTTGTTGTCATCCTGGTTAAATATTATTTTATGTTGACTAGCAACCTCATATTCTACTGGAATCATCGCTTCCGAGCCATAAACCAATGAGAAAGGGGTTTCTCTTGTAGTGTTGCGAGCAGTGGTTCTGTACGCCTACAATACCTTCTGTAGCTCATCTACCCAAGCTCTTTTTCTTACTTCCAGCTTAGTCTTTAGGTTTTGCTTGATGATTTTGTTGACAGCCTCCACTTGCCCGTTAGTCTGCGGGTGATCTACTGCCGAGAAACTCTTTTTAATCACGAGATCCCTGCAAAACTTTTGAAATTGATCGCTGCTGAACTGGGTTCCATTATCTATCACGATCTGCTGTGGGACTCCAAACCTGCAAATAATGTTTTCCCAGACAAATTTCTCAACTTTGGCAGAAGATATTTCGGCTAGCTCCTTAGCTTCCACCCATTTTGTGAAATAATCCACTGCTACAATGACGTGCCTACACCTTCCTCGAGCTATGGGAAGTGGTCCGATCAGGTCCATTCCTCGGATAGTGAAGGGCCACGGACTGACCATCTGCTGCAAAAAAGTTAGAAGGGCTCGAGGTATTTTGACAAACCTCTGACACTTGTCACATCTCTTGACTATTTCAATCGAGTCCTTCTTCATCGTCGGCCAATAGACCCTTGTCGAAGAGCTTTCTGGGCTAATGATAGCCCCTCGACGTGATTACCACAGTGTCCAGCATGAATTTCGTTTAAAACGACTTGACAATCCAGGCCGTCGATGCATCTAAGCAACAGAGCCGAGAATCCTCTTTTGTATAGTTTATCATCATAGATGCAGTACCGGATTGCTCGAGTTTGAAGACGACGAGATTCTAATTTTCCTTCGGGTAATTTTTCGTTTTGCAAATACTCCACTAGAGGATTCATCTAGGAGTCCTGTGCCACCACAATCGCCATCATCTCATCTCGTGATTCCGTGCTTGGAATCGGTAACACTTCTACTGGTACAGCCCCTATGAAATCTGCATCTTTAGCAGTGGCCAAATAAGCTAAAACATCCGCATGAGAGTTTTGTGATCGCGGGACATGCTGCAATTCGTACTTTTTGAATCCTGCCAAAAGTTCCCAGACCTTTTGCAAATAGATGGCCATTTTTGATCCTTTGGCCTGGTATTCTTCCCGGACCTGGCATACAACAAGCTGAGAATCACTGTAGATCCTTACCCGTTCTACTCATACTTCTTTGGCCAATCGTAATTCTGCCAACAACGCTTCATACTCGACCTCATTATTGGTGGCCTTAAATTTGAATCTTAAGGCACATAGAATTCTATGACCTTCTGGGCTTATCAGCATTACACCAGCTCTTGCCTTCTGCTCACTCGAGAATCCATCTACATACAGCTCCCAAAACGGACCTTCAGAAGACTCGGGTTCTTCACTGCTCGACCCTGTGAATTCAGCCATGAAATCTGCTTAAATCTGCTAATATCTGCCATTTGATTGCTATCCGGGGCTTAAATTCTATTTCAAACTGGGCAAGCTTGATGGCCTATTTAAGTAAACGACCAGAGGTGTCAAGCTTTTGAAGAACCTGTTTCAGGGAGTACTTGGTCGGAACTTCAATGGCATAGGCTTGGAAATAAGGGCGGAGCTTCCTTGATGCTATCACCAAACAGTATACGAGCTTTTTCATGGGCGTATATCTGGTTTCTGCATCGAGCAATCTTTTGCTAATATAATACACAGGGAATTGCTTTCCGTCTTCTTTACGAATCAGGGCCTCGCTAAGGGCGTGTTGGGAAACTCCCCAATAAACGATCAGTTTCTCTCATTCTACTGGCTTGGCTAGTAAAGGTGCTCGGCCCATGTATTCCTTCAATTGCTGAAAGACTGCCTCACATTCCTCAGTCCACTGAAAGTTTCTAGCCTTTTTCAGCACGTCGAAAAATGGAATGCATCTGTCCGTTGACCTTGATATAAACCTGCTCAGTGCGGCAATTTGACCGTTTAGACTCTGCACTTCCTTGATCTTAGTGGGCGATTTCATGTCAACGAGGGCTTTAATTTTTTCAAGATTTGCTTCGATCCCCCTACTATTGACCATGAATCCTAAAAACTTGCCCAAAGCTACTCCAAATGCACACTTCAAGGGATTCAACTTCATCTGAAACTTTCGCAAGATCTAGAACATCTCCCCTAAATCTCGCATATGTTCGCATGCTCGTTTGGATTTTACCAACATGTCATCAACGTATACTTCCATTGTTCCCCCAATAAGACGTTCAAACATCATATTTACCAACCATTGGTAAGTTGCTCCTGCATTCTTCAGTCCAAACGGCATCACCTTGTAGCAGTAAAGCTCCCGATCAGTAACGAAGGAAGTGTTCTCCTCATCATCGGGGTTCATTAGGATCTGGTTATACCCCGAGTAGGCATCCATAAAACTGAGGAGCTGATATCGAGCAGTACCATCAACAAGCTGATCGATTCGTGGTAAAAGAAAACTGTCTTTCGAACATACCTTGTTTAGATTGGTGAAGTCGATACACGTTCTCCATTTTTCGTTCTTCTTCTTCACCAGAACAGGGTTTGCTACCTAGACCGGGTAGTGAACTTCCCTGATGAATTTGTTTACCAGAAGTTTTTCTACTTCTTCCTTGAGCGCTTCATATCTCTCTTCTGTCATCGATCTTCTCTTTTGACGAACTGGCTTATGGAGAGGATTGATGTTCAACCTATGCGATATTACATCTGGGTTGATCCCTATCATGTCTTCATGATTCCATGCGAAGACATCCAGATTTTCTTTTAAAAATCTAACGAGCTGTTCCTTGACGCCTGTGAGTAGATCTTTTCCTATCTTTAAACATCGTCTAGCATCTTGTTCACTGACCTGCACATCCTCCAATTCTTCCACAAGGCCTATCGCTTGATCTTCATCTATTTCCTTCGGATCCAAGTCCTGACTCACTCCTACAGTGCTGATTGGTTGTTTCTTTTCCTCGGTTACCATACTGACCTTTTTTCCCTCTGACCCCAGCCTTCACTGCATTTTTATAGCACCTTCTCGCCACTTCCTGTTCTCCTCTCACACATCCTACCCCATTCGGAGTGGAAAATTTAATAGTGAGTGTTCTAATGGATATTGTTATATCTAAGTCATTCATAGCTGGTCTTCCAAGGATAGCATTGTATATCGAAGGACAATCGATAACTAAGAAATCGGTCATCGTGAGAGCTTGTCTGTCCGAATCCCCTATAGCAAGAGGAAGTCTAATCTGTCCCAACGGCACGATTGCATCTCCTGTAAAGCCGAAGAGGGGTTCAGGGGATGGTGATAACTGCTCAGATGATAAACCCATTTGTTCGAAACATCCTCTGTACATCACATTCATCGAGCTGCCTGTATCCATCATTATCCTCCTTACTTCAGCATTGCCAATTCTTGCCCTGATGACTAGCACATCATTGTGGGGCCAATGTACACCTCGAGCATCTTCTTCATTAAACATCATGCCTCCTGAAGTTACTTTGGCTTTCTTAATCTGCCCTTCCATTTCACTACAACCCGTTAGTAAGACGCAGCTAGCCTCCCGCGCATAGCGCTCTTGTGATCTGTTGGATGTCCCTGCGATGTGCAGTCCTCCATGGAGAGTAAAGATGGTCCTTACAGCGGGTAGGTGGCCTTGATCAGCCATCTGCTGTGGTTGCTGCTAGACAGGTTGCCGAGATGTATCAGGGTGTTCTTGTACTGGCTGATACCCTTGCTGAGGATGCTGATTTTCTGGTCGCGCCACATACTCCCTCAGACGACCTCTTCTAATCAACTCTTCAATCGCATCCCTGAGTTCCCTACATTGAGAAGTATAGTGCCCGTTTTCTCTATGATAGGCACAATATTTTCTTGGATCTTGGAATCTCCTCAGGATATTTGTGGGACTTGGCTTCCCGAAATTTTCTCGTCTTTTCTCTGCTTCAAATATCATGTCCTGTCTATCGGTCAAGATGCTGTAATTCTGATAGCGATCTCTTGGTGGAGATGTCTTCCTCCGGGACTCATTCTTTGACCGCTTCACTACCTGATTACTGGAGCGATGCTTGTGACCGCTCTCTTCGCTCTCACTATGGCCCATCTTTTTTCCTTGGCGTGAGCTGTTCGCTCTGTTTTTCTGTTCATTGGACTTCTTTTGCCCGAAAGTATCTTCCCAGCAAATCTCTTTTACCGCACGGTCATAAAATTCCTCCAGGCTTTTCACAGGATTTCTGTAGTTACTTTTATAAAGCTTTCCGTCCTTTCTCAACCCTGCAGAAATAGCCGTTAAAATACTTTCATCAGAGGGATTTTCCACATTGTTTACCTCACGCCTGAATCTGACGATGTAATCCCTCAAAGTCTCCTCCCGCTTCTGAAAGATGGTTGCTAAGTGGCAGGTCGGTGCGAGCTGTTTTCTTAATTCTTTGTACTGGTCCTTGAATTTTCTTTGGCATTCATCCCAGCTATTTATACTGTGAGTCGGAAGACTCCTTAGCCACGTCCTTGGCACATTCCACAGCGTCACCGGGAACACTCGACACTTGACCAGAGGATTAGAGGTCTGTAAATCCATTTGAACGTTGAAAGTGTCTAAATGATCATATGGGTCGCTATCCCCATCATAAAGCGGGATGTTTGGGAGTTTGAATCTCGACGGCAACAGTTGTTTTTCAATCTCTCTCGAGAATGGAGTTCTATCTTCTCGCTCCCCTGCCTGGCCGTGGAACCCGGGTCTAGTCTCTAACTGTTGAACCCTTTGCATTAATTCTTGCACCATTGGGTCCCGTCATTCAATCCTGTTCGCTGGGGATTGACGATTCCTCCTACTCTCTCTGCCTTCCGAGATGGGAGTGCGTGACCTCCCTCGGTCTAGAGACATTCTTCCACGTGATTCATTCCTTATACGAGAACTTTCTGCATGGGGTGATTCTCGTCGGTGCATACGCTCAATACTGTGATGTTGAACTCTTTCATCCCTACGGTCATTCTCCATACGGCGACTGCCATCTTGACTTATCCTGATTCTCAAATTGGGAGGGTGTGGAGCCACTTCTTCTTCATGAACTAGACGTTTTTCCCTTCTCGGGCGTAAATTTGAGGAACGGACAGAAACCGCCGGCTGTTCTCTTACCCTGCCAGCCTCTTCTCTTCTAGTAGGCACGTTACCTACCGACTGGTGATGAGGTTGAGGGTCCACGTTTCTGGGAACCTCCTGGGCCCGAGCCTGCGTCAAGGTTCTAATGGCCTCTGCTAATTATGCCACCGTATTCTCTAACGCCACCTGACGCTGTTGCCAAGCAGGGGCAATGTCTCCGCCATCGGCCGCTTGTTGTGGGGGAAGCGGAGGCAGAGCTGCACTAGATGTCCTTGTCGCCTGACCCTGGCCTTGGTGTCCCTCCGATTGGTCAGCTTCTATTGCAACAACCCTGGTTGTCTTGATCCTGACCATGTAGACCATGTCAGCAAAACACAACAAAAGAGAATAATATTAACAAGTTGTCAAACCACAGTCTGGGCCCTTCCTCTAGTGCCAAAAGATGTTGACACTCAATTTTGGTCAACCTGGTTCTCCAAGCCCAATACCTGCGACACAACAAATCGCACACGAAACAAGTACTACCAAGACCAAAACAAACAGAGTACAATCAGATTTTTACGTGGTTCGACAAAAACAATGGCCTACGTCCACGACAATTACCCCTTCTCACTCTCGAAGTAATTGTATTTTTATTTCACTCTGTCCTTTACACTGAATTCTATCTCCTATTTATAGCGGAGATGTTACAATCAGAATAGGCTTAAAAATCTTACAGATAAAGCAAAAAATAATATGCATTAATTAAGATAATATCTTTCGAGATTATCTCTTCCACATATATAGCAATTTCCAAGAGTGTAGAGATTCAATTTGTATGAAAATAGGTAAGTCAATTCCTTTCTGGTTTTGAATTAATTCTCCTTCCAGAAGGTCAATTGGTTAATTCTAGTGAATAGCCTGCTCAACGACCTGATGTTGCATCAAACGGGCAGACTACTTCCAAGAATCATACATTTCTATTGCCAAACAAATGAGCAGACTTAACCGAACAGACGAGCAAACTTAACCGTCCCTCTGACTTCCGAGCAGAAGAACAGACTTCCTGATCATTGCAATAGTTTCTTCTGAAGGGCACTTATTGAACAGCCTTCTGATTACGAACATATTATCTTTATGTTTTTGCCTACCGGCCAAACCTTCATATAATCACTCCATACTTAACGTTTTAAAACAATCAACCGCGTAACTAAGTGTGCTCGAGCGTATCTGTTACTGAATGACTGTTCTCCTTCCTTTGACTCCTGATCATTTTGACCAGTACTTCCTGGGCTTCTCGATTCATTGGGCCTTCGTTCTTAGACTTCTCTATAGTACCAAAATGCCCACAACAAGCATCAACATAAAATTAAAATATACATAACAACCTCCTAGCACTAAAACAACAACTTCTTCTTCGTTTGCATCCTAGACTCTAAAGTCGACAAACTAGAAGACAACATTCCCTTAAACAACCAGAACTTAAGCTGATGAAAATAGATTTTCATAGGTTTGGAGTTAAACCCTGAAATAACATCTACAGAGATTGCTGGTTGTTCCACTAAATCTATAAGAAAATAATCTAGGACTCACCACTAACATTTGGCCATCAATGAAGCATGAGTTGACTGTTGATTTTCATCCAAAAACCATAAGTCATCGACCTCCGATCTTGACAAAAAAGGTAATTTTTAAACGTGAGATCCAGATGACATCTAGATCTAGCCCTTAAAAACCCAAAATTTCTACCAAAAATAAAGAAGGGGAAGAACGGGGAGGAACCTCAACCAAAACTCTACGAGAAACCCAAATCGATCATCATTTCAGTTTTTAAGGGATGGATTCAAAGCACCTCTGGATCCAACCTTCAAAACCCTAAATCTGAAAGAGGATGCAAAGAAGATGAAGGAAATGAAAAGAAATCACCAATTTCGACTCACAAATCGCTTAGATCTACTTAGAAAAGAGATTTCTACAGAGCTTTTCTCTTTAGAGCTTTCTAGAGAGAGAACCAGTATATGGTAATTATTTATTTGGTTTAAGGTTATATACTTTTTGTATTATGATTTTTTTTGAATTATGATTTATGATAACATGAGTTAGATCTATTGATGAGACAAATTATTAGACAATATGAAGAGTTACAGGATATGTTGAAGAGTTACAGGTAGCTGACCACCTAGAAAGGAAGACTAAAAGCCAATTAAGGAAGGAAAAATGGAAGTAAACAATCTACTGAAAAGTTACAGACAGCTAACCATCTAGAAAGGAAGAATGAGAGCTAGTTAAGGAAGGAAGAATGGAAGCAAATGGTTTGTTAAAGAGTTATAGGCAGCTAACCTTTTGAAAGGAAAAATTAAAGCTAGCTAGAGAAGGAATAATGGAAGCAAACGGTTACTTGTCTATGTGAAACAGTTGGAAACGATAACTTGGGTGTGTACAACAGTTGGAACACACAATTTTACCTGTTCAAATGATTTTCCCAAATCAATAGCCCATTAATTCAAGTTTAAGTCCCAACCCTTAATAAATGAATGGTCAAAAATAGAATTTTTTATAAAAATATCCATACTCAAGTGTACTGAAGAATGTGTCATAAATAAATAAATTAGTTTTATGTTTTGTTCAATTAATTTCTAAATCTTATGCGCTCATTATTGTTCCATATACATACAGAGAGAGAGAAATATATATATATATATATATATATGTATATGTTAGGTTGCTTTGAGAAAAAAAAAAAAAAATCAGTAAGTAGTTTGGAAATACTTAGTTGTTACAGTTGTTTCTAAATGAGATTTATGATATTAGTACAAGTCAAAAGATTGAAATAATGTTCTACGTTTCAATGTCATTATATGACAAGAATTCTAGTTTATTATGTATAAGTATATATAAAACTTGTTTAAGATTTGAAAGGGGAGCAATAATGTTTTCAGAATGTTAAAGTTGTACCTATCAGAAAGAGAATATTCAAATTTGTAGCTAAGAGAAGATCTTTCCTGATATTGAGAGATCTTAATTGTATATTATCTTTTCCAAATCTTTTCCATTATTAGCTAGGTTTATTATATGTACATATAGAATTGTAAAGATCAATTTTGACATACAAATACAATTCTCTCTTTGAAATTTTCATGGTATCAGAGCGGGGAAGATAAGCCTTTGAATTTGCTACGGTTTTGATAAATTCTTTTGAGATTTTCCTTTTTTATTATCCCGTGTAAAGGATCTGTTGCAAGCTATTCTTAACTTCTTGCATTTGTGCTATTGTTGTGTCCAGTCTATAATATGGATAGTAACAAGTATGAGTCCATATCTGTGAAATTCAACGGAAAAAATTATGTTCCTTGGGAGTTTCAATTTAAGATTTTCATTGAAGGAAAGGGACTTTCTTCTATTCTTGATGGGTCTCAAAAAGAAAGGGGTGATGATGCGGAGAAAAGCGAATGACAAACAAAGAATGCTCAGATTGTTACTTGGATATTGAATTCAGTTGAGCCCGATATTGCACTAAGCCTCAGATCTTTCAAAACTACTGCAGAAATATGGAAATATCTTAAAGGAATTTATTCTCAGGTAAATCAATCAAGACAATTTGAACTTGAATATGAAATTGCAAACATCAGCCAAGGTGACAAAGATATCTGCAGTTTTTATGTTGAAATTTTGAAGCAGTGGACAGAAAAAGATATGATCTCTTCGAGTACCATTTCAAGCGACACATATACGTAAATTAAGAAAGAAATCGATGAAGAGTGATGCAATTTCTCATGAAGTTTCGACCTGAATTTTAGAATGCAAGGGCCACACTAAGAAATCGATGTAAGCTGACTATGGAATCTGTGCTTGGAGACCTTGTTCGCGAATAAACACAGCTGAATACACAAGCTCAACTGGACACAAAATTCAATTCAGTTGATGCAGTGTTTATTACTTCACGTGGTAAATTTCAATCAAAACAGAAGCATGGAGGTCGAGAAGATATTCAGTGCAGACATTGCAATGAATTTGGACATGTAAAGTCTCACTGTCGAAAGCGCAATATATGTAACTATTGTAAGAAGCCGGGACACATTATTTTGGATTGTAGAATTTTTAAAAATAAATAGAGTCAATCAGCTTTTGTTACCATGGGTTGTGACCTAAGACAAACAAGTGCTAAAGAGACCCTACTCACACCACATGCAGTTCAAAAGATTATTCAAGAATCAATGCAATCAATTCTTCCACGTGCTATTTCCTCTGCTTTTTCTGCTGCTGGGTTATCAGGTAAAGGAATTAAATCTACCCCCTGGTACCTTGATACTTTCGCTTTTAATCACATGTCTGGACAAAAAAACATGACCAATTAAAGAAGTTGGTACCGTGTGTTTAATTGATAAATCTAAAAAGTCGTTTGCCTACTAAATACTCTTTACGTTCCTCGACTAATTGCCAAGTTGATTTCTATTGGACAATTGACTGATCAGAATTGTTTGGTTAAATTTTCTTCTGTTGGTTGTGATGTACACGACCTTCAACGAGACAAGTTATCATGAAGGGGCATAAACATGGGCGTTTGTTTCATCTTGATTTAGATCATGAAAAGAAATCTCCATCGTGTCTTACACTCTCTCCATCTACATCTAATTTACATGCCAATAATACGTGGGATCTATGGCATTATCATTTAGGTCACCCACATGCTAGTAAATTAGAGCATATGTTCAAGTCTAATCTTCTCATGTTAAGCTTTTTTTTTTTGCAAAGATTGTCAAAGTTGTGCTTTTGCGAAATCTGCTAAGTTACCTTTCACTTCCACTAATACAGTAGTTGATGTACCTTTTCATTTAATGCATTATGATTTGTTGGTCCCTCCCCTGTTTTGTCTAGACTTGGTTATAAATATGTTGTTTTGTTCATTGATGAATTTACACGTCTTTTATGGATACATTTTTTACGCGTTAAGTCTGAACTAGCAAACATAGCAAAAATATTTATTACTATGATCGAGAAACCATTTGGAAAAACAATCAAAATTTTTCGTTCAGATTCTGGAGGAGAATTTTGTGCTTTAAATCTCATACAATTCTTCAATGAAGAGAGAATTTTAGCTCAACAATGATGTCCCAACACATCAGATCAGTATAGGGTGGTAGAACAAAAAAATCGTAATGTTTTGGAAATCGGTCGAACTCTTTTACTCAAATCCCGTGTTCCCTCACAGTTTTGGGTAGAAGTAGTTTATACAGTTGTTTGTCTTATTAATCAGCAAACTACTCCCATACTTGATAATCAGTCCCCATATTCTTATCTTTATAAAAAGTCGTCAGATTATTTGCATGTTCGTGTTTTTGGGTGTGTTTGTTTTGTATTGCTTCCTTCACATGAACGAAATAAATTAACTGCAAAGGTTGCCAAATGTGTTTTTGTTGGTTATAGTGATAAACATAAAGGCTATGTTTGCTACGATCCCCAACATGAATGAATATGTGTCTCATCATGTCGCTTTCTTTGAGAAGGTGTATTTTTGTGTCTCATCTCCTACTTCAACAATTTATTGTTCCTCTATTTCCTTTTTTCATGATTTTTCTGATTCTCAAATCAAAGATGATGAAGCAACATCTATCATGCCTCGTCCTGATCATGGTCTTGAAGGTCCTGTCTCCACCCCTTTGATTAATGAGTCGACACTAAATCTACCACCTTTAAAACAATCCACCCGTGTCAACTTTGGAAAACCACCTATAAAACCGGTAGGGGTTAGCTAGAGAAAATATCACCAGACGATATTTTTAAATATTGAATTGACAATCTTATCCCATTTCAATAAAATTAACAATTGAGTTATAAGTCTTATTTTTTTTACACAAATACCCTTGATAAAACTGGTGAAATGACTACATTTTTTAAAAAATGATTCAATTGTTACATTTATTATAAGGATATTTTGGTATTTTTACATATGATTTAGAACTCAATTGTTACATTTTTTGAAAAATAACATAAATATTGAGTCATTAATTTAATGTATTATTTTTATACTTGTCCTGGTTATTCCCTCTTTACTAATCTTAACTCTATCAAGATTCCTTTCATCTTTAACCAAGCAATGGAACATGCAAGTTGGCGAAAAGCCATAGAAGAAGAACTTGAGGCAGTGAAGGAGAATTATACTTGGGATTTTAGTTCCCCGACCACCTGATGATACTTCTATGATAGGGAGTAAATGGGTCTATACTATTAAGGGTAAACCTTATGGCACTTTAGATCGATATAAAGCCCACTTGGTAACACAAGGATATAAGTAGGAGTATGCGATTGACTAAGATGAAACATTTACTCCAGTTGCCAAAATGACTACTCTTCATACTCTTGCTGTTATAGCAACATGTAAGCACTGGCCTCTATAGTTAGATGTGAAAAATGCTCAGTGCTCTATACTAGTTAGATGTGAAAAATGCTTTCCTTCATGGAAACTTGAAGGAAATATTTTATATGGAGTGCCCTCCTAGTTATTCACTTACTGATCGTAATATGGTTTGCAAACTTCACAAATTCCTTTATGGCCTTAAACAGGCACCTCGAGCATGGTTTGAGAAATTTCAATCCACCATTTGTTCAGTGGGTTTTCAATAGAGTTCAAATGATCACTCTTTTTTCATTCATTCATCTCATGTTGGTTATGTTATTTTGGTTCTTTATGTGGATGATATGGTCATCATGGGCAGTGATCACGAAAGAATTATAAAGTTAAAGAAATTTCTTAAAGATTCATTTCATATGAAAGATCTTGGCATTCTTAATTACTTTCTCTGATTAGAAGTATCTTAATCTTCTAATGGTATACTTCTCACTCAGTATAAGTAAATTGATTCTCACTAATAATAACATTCGTTCTACTCTAATGGAACAAAATTTGAAATTGAAATGAAATGATGATATACATATCTCATATCCCACTTTGTACAGACCCTTGGTGGGTAGTCTTATTTATCTCACTATTATGTGCCCTGATATCTCTTTTGTTGTCCAAGTAGTAAGTCAATTTGTTTCTGATCCTAGGCGGCATCATCTCTCAGTTGTTCATCGTGTTCTTCACTATCTAAAAGGTACTTGTGATCGTGGGTTATATTTTCCTTTTAACACATCTCTAATTTCACAACTTTTGCTGATGCGAATTATGTCGAGTGTGTTGATACTCGGCGCTTTACCATAAGGTGACGTGTCTTCTTAGGTGATTCTTCTATCTCTTAGAAATGTAAGAAGCAGGAACATGTATCTAAATCATCTATAGAGGCTGAGTATCGCTCTATGTCTTTTGTTAATTTCTTACGTTATATGGGTCCGATGGCTTCTCATGGAACTTGGTGTTACTTGCTCTCAACCAATTACTCTTTTTGGTGATAACACCAGTGCTAACAACATTGCCACTAATCTAGTTCATCATGAATGAACTAAACACATTGAGGTTGATTGTCATTATATTTGAGAACTAGTTCAGGATAAAATTCTTAGTCTTGCCTATGTCTCATCTCGTGAGCAAATTGCTGACCTCTTTACACCAAGTCTATGTCTTCTACACGCCATGCATATCTTGTAAGCAAATTGATGCTTGTTGACAACTATCATCAATTTGAGTGGGGATGTCAAAAAGAGAAGATTTTGCCATTAATCAAAGACAAAAATAATTCAGTCAACCTATGTTGGAAGAAGAAGATTTTGCCAATAATCAAGTACAATCATTTGGTCTGCCCAAATTTATAGCTCAAAGAAGATCCCTCTTAATATTGAGGGATCTTAATTGTATATTATCTTTTCCATATCTTTTCCACTATTAGCTAGGTTTACTATGTGTATATATAGAACTGTAAAGATCAATTTTGATATGAAAATACAATTCACTTTCTGAAATTGTTAGTAACCTCTCCTTTAATGAGTCATGCTACACATATGTTGGTTATTGAATCACTCTGCACTTGTATAACGAATGTCAGGAGAATCATTGAGTCACTCTGTACATGTATAACAGATATTATCCCTCACCATACATGTACGTTGATGTTTTCATCACGTATGTTTATTGATATTTTATAAATTTGTTATAAAGAAATGATTCATACAGATGTCTACAACTTTATGATGTGAGATTGGAATTTAGTGTTATTATTCAGATATGAATGTGTATGAATCACTAAGAATTATTTCTTATTGCTAGTAGTATATTATGTTCGTTGTTATTATTTAGCTTTCAAAAGTTATATCGATTCGTTGAGTATTAACGCTCACATTTTTACTGTTTAAACTTTAAAACATTTTCTCGAGTAACCGCTAAGCCTCAACAAAATCTTCAATTTAGGAAGGTGGGCCACCCAATCACATGAAGCAAGAGATCCAATTTTGATTATATGTATATATATTTGTATATTTCATGTCATTAATTTAGTCATGTGTGTGAAGTAATATTTTGATGTAAAAATATTTAGTACCTTTTGGGTTTTCTTACGTTATTAACCTCAAATTTGAAAATGATATAGAACGTTGTATTTTATTTACAAAAAAAGTTTGTTTTTACATGTCGTACATGGCATTGTTTGTGCTTGTGATTGTATTAGAAGAAGGACTGAAGATCTTAAATAGGTGAGATATGATATACTTTAGAATGTTGTTATTTTCATGCATTACAGGGTGAAATTATTGAAAAATAACAATGTTGTCAAAATTTTATTAAACCATCTTATGATTTGGAAGGTTACTAAGTTATTTTCTAATAGAAAGTTTAGAATTAGATATAGATTTTCAACAAATCATAGATCTTCTTAGCTTCAAGAGAGGAGTCTGAGAGGCTCCAATTATCATATGATCGTTATACTGAGGGTATTCATACAAATTGATGAATAAGAATCTTTATTATATTAGCCTTCATCTTTGAGCAATGTAATTTACCATTACCCTCTCAAACTGTGAGTTCAAAGGTTATCCTAACAACTAGAAAATGATATAGAATCAAGAATGAAGGAAAATCTAGCTCATTGGAAATGAACAACACTCCATAGCATCAATCACTCATATAATTTATTCATTTGCCACTAAAGAGCATAGTTGCTAGAAGGTTATTGTTGATACTCAATTTTGGTCAACCTAGTTCTTCAAGCCCAATACCTGCGAAACAATCAGCAACAAACGAAACAAGTATGACCAAGACCAAAACAAGTAGAACGCAACGAGTTTTTACGTGGTTCGGCAAAACAATGGCCTACGTTCACGATAATTACCCATTTTTCTCTTTTGGAGTAATTGTATTTATTTCACTCTGTCTTTTACACTAAATTTTATCTCCTATTTATAGCGGAGATGTTACAATTTGAATAGGTTTAAGAATCTTACAGATAAAGCAAAAAGTAATATACATTAATTGAGATAATATCTCCCAAGATTATCTCTATCGTATATATAGCAATTGCAAAGAATGTCGTGATTCGATTTGCATGAAAATAGATAAGTTGGCTCCTTTACTGAATTAAATTGATTCGCCTTCCAGAAGGTCAACTAGTTAACTCTAGCGATCAGTTTATTTAGCGATAAGATATCGCACCCAACGGGCAAACTACTTCAACGATTAGATTTGCCTCTAGCGAGCAGATGAGCAGATTCAACCGCCCTTCCAACTATCTAACAGACGCAGGGACTTCCTGATCGCTCCGATAACTTTTAAGGGGTATTTATCGAGCAACCTTTTGCTAACGACCAGATAGCCTTTATGCTTTGTCATTCGATCAAACCTTCATGTATTCAACTTGTTGCTCAGCTATTAAAACGATCATCCACATAATCAGGTGTGTTCGGGTACATAGGCTAGTAAATGACCATATGCTCCTTCCTTTGACTTCTGACTAGTTTATCCTGCACTTTTGGGCTTCCCCTTGTAGAACGATACAGTGGGCCTCATCCTTGGGCTTTTTCCATTTCTATTCATAATTGCCAAAATACCCACAACACTAGTCCCATTGCTTTTCAGTACATTCTTTGTATCGGAAACAACATTCTTATACCCAGAGTATTTTTGGCAGGATACGAACCATCGTCTTTTTCAAACATTAACCAATCTCGTGCCACGCGACATTTTCTTATGCGTCAGTTCTCTGTGCATCATGTGTCGTGTGCTTTTAATGCGCGCATTTAATGCATGTCTCCTCACCAGCTGGTTATGATGACAAAATCGCGGGTTTCGCACCATACCGCTAGATTAATGACAGTTACACAGCCGTCTTGATCTGATGACTAGGGCTTTAAGACGATAGTTATATATATGATTTTTCAATCATTTCATTTTCTTCTTTTACCCATCACTTTTGAAGACAGACGTTTTACCGCTTTCAACTTTTTCTTGTTTGCCATTGCTTTCCTACATCTTCTTCTTCCTCGCTAGTGAAACTTTTCATACTCAAGGTAACTTCTCGTAATCTTTCTCAATCTTTTCAATTACGATTGGCACTTGCATTTGCTAGACTACGTATGTGTAAACTTTTTGTTATTTGCAAGTGTTCTTGTTGCATCCTTGGCATGATTTAACCCAAAGAGCCTGAAATAGATATGTGTTTAATTGTTTTAAGTTATACCTACACAGGTCATTCCTTGTTTGTACTCGCCTGATATCCTTACTCTGGTAGAGTTAGGAGTTCATTGGTTTGTTCAATGCTCTCTGTAATCCGTTGGGCTTGTAAATAGGGCTCCTTCTATGCTTGGTAGCCCCCTTTGCACACGCGGCTAGACTTTTTTAGAAAAGTAGGAATAACCTTAAACACTGAATTCTGGTCTGCTTTATGTGACCTGATTTTCTTGTTGCTTTTGTAGATGTCTGATCGTAGTCGTCGCAGTCATAAAGTGGGGTCTGCTGATGCGGCCTCCGAGGAGGAGCTTAACTAGGTTAGGAGTACTGATAATATGACCTCTCAGAGCGGTGAAACTGCTTCAGGCCCTTTTGAGCACCAAGCTTCACCTACTCGCGTCCCCTTTTTTAGATATGACTCTTCTCTTAGTCCCAGCGAGCTCGAATCCATTGCTGAGGATTTCTCTTTACCCTTTGGCTGCTGTGTTATAGTGTTGAAGACCCATGACCACATAGCCTATCCTCCTAAAGGCTTATTCTTCATAAACCACCAGCACATAGAGGCTGGCTTTAGATTTCCAATACATCCTTATCTGGTTACCCTTTTGAACGACCTTAACCTAGCCTCTTTTCATCTTACTCCTAATTCATATGCTTACCTTACTGCTCTTGCTTCAATCTTCCTTAAAAACAGTCTTCCTCCTCCGACTCTCGCGATGATCATACATCTTTTTCTTTTTAAGAGCACTACAGGCCCTAAATTTGAGAAGACAGATTTTATTACACCTCGGTCCGAAACTCTCCATACAAGATAAACCTCCCAAAGAGGGTTGTTAAATCAAATGTAGACGATTACAAATCGCCATGGTTTTACGCATCATGTCTATCTTTATCCGATCTCAAAAACTTTTCTTTTTACCTTTCTCCTAGTAAGTATACTTATATATTCATAATTATTCTGCTCACATTCTGTTCATTGCTAATGTTCACCTTTGCGCAGACGTTGCCAAGAGTGAGATTCCTCTATCCGATCAGGAGTTTTCTTTATTGGAAAGATTTTCAGAGATAAAAACTTCATCAGACGACCAACCGCCATCTGATCTCCTTCTTCAACCACACGGTTTTGCCCCTGCAGCTCACCAAAAGTTACTGGATAGAAGTTCTGATCTGAGAGCTCGAGAGGACAAAGAGATTTCTTCTGCTTTCGAAGCCTTTGGGAAGGAAATTCCAAATCTAGGAGAGAACCAACCTTCAATAATGGTGAGGCTCCACTTTGAATAACCCTTACCCGGCCAGGCTGCTAGGGACTCGGATACTCCACTGGCCGCTGAAGTTTCCCCGGGGTCACCTCTTCAAAAAGATTTTGACGCGTCTTCTGTTCGCCTCATGAGGCAAAAATTAGTTGGGAGAAAGCCTTCGAACAAGGACGCCCACAAAGAAGCTGCTTCTCAACCAACCCCTACTGCTAATAGCTCCCCAACTCCTCGCCCCTGAAGCATTGATAAAGGCAAGGGGATTGCCGAGTCGGGGGCCGCAAAACCCTCTTCAAAGCGACGAAAGACATAGGAGATAGATCCTGTCACTGAAGAGCAACCCCAGGATTTTGATGTAGGAATATACTACAACGATCTCCTAGATCGCACGCCTCAATTCCTTGTCATGAAGAAGCCAGCCCTTTAGATGAAGAGATGAAGGGTGAGAGACTAATCAACTATCTGGGTTTCCATAATCTGTTCGTAAGTCCTTATATTTATTGTTGTCGCTTCCTTCTCTGCCCTTTGTTACTTTACTAACAGCTTCTTTTAGACATCCATGGCGTACACGAAACTCCTCAGAGAGATCTCAAACTGGCCCGAGGAGAAAGCTACCATAAAAGCAACCATAAACTCTCTGGAGGACGAAAAGAACAGAATTCAAGAAGAAGTGAGTTCTCTCGAGCTGGAGGTTGAAAGATCATGGGAGGCTTTCCGCGACCTGAAACGGGAGCATGAAAAGTCCCTGAACCAGAGAATTGCACAATAAAAGAATATGAAAGTGCAAAATGAGCTTCTCACCTCCAGGGACAAAGAGATCGACGAGTTGAAGAGGGCATTTCATCTTTCTCAGGATTCGGAGAATAAGTTGAAAACGGAAAACGAGCAGTTGAAGGAGGAGTTAGCCTTGCGTGAACATGGGGCGGTCAAAGCTAGAATAGTTATGGAATCGATGAGGCAGGAGGCGATTTCCTTAAGGAACAACTAGTCCTGGAGCGGAACCGTACTAAGACCTTAGTCCGGGAAGCGGAGGAAAGAACAAGGAGTTTATTTCTGTACAGTCAGTGGCTTAAACGACCAGATGTAAATGTATCATTCTTTAGTCTGGAAGCCGTGAAAAAAGTGAAGTTGTACACTCAAGAGGCTCAGTCAAAAGCCAATCTCCCAGTTTTCCAATCTGATCACCCTCCTTTTGATAGCGCTTCTCCCACTCATACAAGACCTTCCTCTAGCTCACCCCATCCAATTAATATAGAAGATGGAACTGGAGCTTCGGGCGAGCAGGATATCCCTCCTAGCACTTCTTAGGAATTTTCTTATTTGTTTATTTGTAATGAACACAAACTCATGCTATAGACAATATTATTCGATCTTGTGAATTGTTTGTCATTATTCTTTATTTGTATGCCTTTCTTAGTCACTTAGCAAAATCATGTGGACCGAAACAGCAATTATATTCATTCGAGCAGAGTAGGTATGAGGACAACTATCATACTGAGATTATCCTTTTTAAGGCCTCTTACCTCTGCTTGGTCAGATATCTGGTCAGTCCGTTTGCTTTATGAAATTGGTTTATAAGTTGTGTCAATTCCTTCCCAGCATCTAAACCAACAGATCAAATGTCCCTTCCAGAGTTTGCTCACTCACAGGCTACATAGATCTTTCAGGGTTATTTCATAAGTCCACAGGCCATGAGCATTCCTTCCAGAGTCCGCTAGCTCACAGGTAATGCTAAGGCCTTCCAGGATGTTTTTTAGCTCACAGATGATGACTACACCCTCCAGAGCCCGGCTACTCACAGGTGATAATCATATCTTCCAGAGCATTTGCTTACAGGTATCAATTGCACCTTCTAGAGTCTACTCGCTCACAAGTAGCAATTGAACCTTCCAAAGCATGAGTAGAAATAATAAACAGCCGAATATGAAACGATCAAGAATTGCCTTCTGAAGGGAATCTTTATTAACTTAATAGTTGCATTCATACAAACCAAAAAATAAGTAATCAAAACATAAACTGAATAATTCAAACATAATATGGCGAAGATTCTCAGCATTCCATGCTCGAGGAACTTCCGCTCCTTCCAAGTTAGTCAGATGGTAAGCTTTATTCTCCAAACTATTCTTTATCCTAATTTGGGCCAAGTGTTCCATTACTAACTTGCCAGGCAGCTGGTAAAATGAGGTGTAAAATTATATTTCCTGCCTTAAACTTTCGGACACGGACTTTCCTATTGTAGTACTAGCAACTCTTCGCTGGTAGACAGTAATCCTCATTTGAGCTTCGTCTCTTGATTCCTCAATCAGATCTAAATTAGCAGGGAGCAGATGGTCGTTATCCTGCTAATTGAACGTAGCTCTGCGTTGACTAGCGACCTCATATTCTACTGGAATCATCGCTTCTGAACCGTACACCAATGAGAAAGAGGTTTCTCCTATAGTGTTGCGAGCAGTGGTTCTGTACGCCCATAACACCTTCTACAATTCATTCACCCAAGCTCATTTTCTTGTTTCCAGCTTAGTCTTTAAATTCTGCTTGATGACTTTATTGACAGTTTCTATCTGCCCATTTGCTTATGGGTGATCTACTACCGAAAAATTCTTTTTAATCCTAAGATCCCTGTAAAACTTCTGAAACTGCTCACTGCTGAACTAGGTTCCATTATCTGTCACGATCTGCTGTAGAACTCCAAACCTACAAATAATATTTTCCTAGATAAACTTCTCGACTTTGGTAGAAGATATTTCGGCAAGCTCTTTAGCTTCTGCCCACTTCGTGAAATAATTCATTGCTACGATGGCATGCTTGCACCTTTCTCGAGCTGTCGTGAGTGGTCCGATTAGGTCCATACCCCAAATTACGAAAGGCCACGGACTGATCATCTGCTGCAAAAAAGCTGGTGGAGCTCGGGGTATTTTGGCAAATCTCTGGCATTTATCACACTTCTTGACTATTTCAATCGCGTCCTGCTTCATTGTCGGCCAATAATATCCCTGCCAAAGAGCCTTCTGGGCCAATGATAGCCCCCCGGCGTGATTGCCACAATGTCCAGCGTGTATGTCATTCAGAATGGCTCCACAGTTCAAGCCATCAATGTACCTAAGCAACGGAGAGAATGCTCTTTTGTACAGTCTGTTGTCATAGATATAGTATCGGGCTGCTCGTGCTCGAAGACGGTGAGACTCTAACTTATCTTTGAATAATTTTTCGTTTTGCAAGTATTCCATAAGAGGGTTCATCCAGGAATCTTGTGCCACTACAATTGTCATTACCTCATCCCGCGATTCTGTACTTGGGATTGGCAAGACTTCTACCGGTACAGCCCCCATGAAATCTGCGTCTTTAGCAGTGGCTAAACGAGCTAATGCATCTGCATGAGAATTTTATGATCGTGGAATGGTGCGGCTCGTATCTCTCAAACACCGTCAAAAGTTCCCGAACCTTTTGTAAATAGATGGCCATCTTCGATCCTTTGGCGCTCGGACCTGGCACACAACAAGTTGGGAGTCACTATAAATCCTTACCCGTTCTCCTCGTACCTCTTTGACCAATCTTAATCCTGCCAAGAATGCTTCATACTCGGCCTCATTATTGATGACCTAAAATTTGAACCTCAAAGCGCACAAAATCCTATGGCCCTCCGGACTTATCAGCATCACTCCTGCTCCAGCTTTCTGTTTGCTTGAGGATCCATCTACATATAACTCCCAGAATGGACCTTCAGAAGATTCGGGTTCTTCACTGCCAGGTCCCATGAATTCAACCACAAAGTCCGCTAGCACCTGCCCTTTGATTACTGTTCGGGGCTTAAACTCTATCTCAAACTGGGCGAGCTCGATGGCCCACTTAAGTAGAAGACCAGATGTGTCAAGTTTTTGAAGAACCTGCTTCAAAGGGTAGTTGGTCGAAATTTCAATGGTATGGGACTGGAAGTAAGGGCAGAGCTTCCTCGATGATATAACCAAACAGTATGCAAGTTTTTCCATAGGTGTATATCTGATTTTTGCGTTGAGTAACCTTTTGCTAATATAATACACAGGAAGTTATTTTCCGTTTTCCTCACGGATTAGAGCCCCGCTAAGGGCGTGTTGGGAAACTCCTAAGTAAACGATCAATTTCTCACCTTCCATTGGCTTAGATAACAAAGGTGCTCGGTCCATGTATTCTTTTAATCACTGAAAGGTTGCTTCACACTCTTCAGTCCATTGAAAGTTTCTTGCCTTTCTCAACACATCAAAGAATGAAATGCATCTGTTTGTCGACCTGGATATAAACCTGCTTAGGGCGATAACCTGATCGTTTAGACTCTGCACCTCCTTGATCTTGGTTGGTGACTTCATGTCAACGAGGGATTTGATTTTTTCAGGGTTTGCTTCAATTCCCCTACTGTTGACCATGAAGCCTAAGAACTTGCCTGAAGCTACTCCGAACGCACACTTCAAAGGATTCAACTTCATCTGATATTTTCGCAAGATCTGGAACATCTCTCCCAAATCACACACATGTTCGCATGCCCGTTTGGATTTTACCAACTTATCATCAACATATACTTTCATCGTTCCCCCAATGAGATATTTAAACATCATATTTACCAACCGTTAGTAGGTTGCTCCAGCATTCTTCAACCCAAACGGCATCACCTTATAGCAGTAAAGTCCACGATCAGTAACGAAAGAAGTATACTCCTCATCATCAGGGCTCATTGGGATCTGATTATACCCTGAGTAAGCATCCATGAAGCTAAGGAGCTGATGTCCAACAGTACCATCAACGAGCTTATCAATCCTTAGTAAAGGAAAACTGTCTTTTGGACATGCTTTATTTAGATCGGTGAAGTCGATGCAAGTCCTCCATTTTTCGTTCTTCTTTTTTACCAGAACAAGGTTTGCTACTCAAA
The DNA here is from genome assembly GCA_022984855.1 of Dimocarpus longan. Taxonomy (NCBI): domain Eukaryota; kingdom Viridiplantae; phylum Streptophyta; class Magnoliopsida; order Sapindales; family Sapindaceae; genus Dimocarpus; species Dimocarpus longan. Next base: position 7,811,708 of record CM041026.1, read on the forward strand.
CCGGGTAATAGACTTTTCTGATAAAATTATTCGCCAGAAGTTTTTCTACCTTTTCCCTGAGCGCTTCATAGCGTTCCTCTGTCATTGGCCTCCTATTTTGGTGAATTGGTTTATGGAGGGGATCGATGTTTAGTTTATGTGACATCACATCCGGGCTGATCCCTACCATGTCTTTATGATTCCATGCAAAGACATCCAGGTTTTCCTTCAAGAACTTAATGAGCTGTGTTTTAATATCCGGGAGTAAATCTTTCCCTACTTTCAAACACCGCCTAGCATCCTACTCACTAACTTGTACATCCTTTAATTCTTCCACAGGGCCTGTTGCTCGGTCTTCATCCACTTCTCTTAGATCCAAGTCTTGATTCACTCCCGTAGAACTGATCGGTCGTGTTTTTTCCTCGGCCACCATGCTGACCTTCTTTCCTTTGATCTCTGCCTTTACTGCATTTCTATAGCATCTCCTTGCCATTTCCTGTTCCCCTTTAACACATCCTACACCATTCGGAGTGGAAAATTTAATAGTCAGCATTCTGATGGATACTGCTATATCTAGATCATTCATAGCTGGTCTCCTGAGGATAACATTATACCGAAGGACAATCAATAACCAAGAAATCTTCCATCGTCAGAGCTTGTCGGTCTGAATCTCCGACAGCGAGAGGGAGTCTCATCTGCCCCAATGGCACAATTGCATGTCCTATAAAGCCAAAGAAGGGTTTAGGGGATGGTGCTAGTTGCTTGGACGTTAAGCCCGTCTGTTCAAAACAACCCCTATACATTACATTCATCGAGCTGCCAGTATCCATCATTATCCTTCTCACTTTAGCATTACCAATTCTTACCCTGATGACCAATGCGTCATTATGGGGCCAATGTACACCTCTATCATCTTCTTCACTGAACGTAATGCCACCTGAAGTCATTCTGCCTTTCTTAGCTGGCCCATCCGCCTTACTGTGCCCTATTAGAAGGACACGGCTGGCTTCCTGCACATAGCGTTCTTACGATCTGTTGGATGTCCCTGCAATGTACGGTCTCCCATGGATAGTAAAAATGATTCTTACAGTGAGTAGGTAGCCCTGATCAGCCATCTGCTGAGGTTGTTGTTGGGCAGATTGTTGAACTGGATCAGAGCACTCCTATGTTGGTTGATACCCTTGCTAGGGATGCTGATTTTCTGGTTACACCACATACTCCCTCAAACGGCCTCTTCTGATAAACTCTTCTATCGCATCCCTAAGTTCCCTACATTGAAAAGTATAGTGCCAATTTTCTCTATGATAGGCACAATACTTCTTCGAGTCCTGGAATCTCTTTAGGATATTTGTGGGGCTTGGCTTCCCGAAATTCTTCCGTCTTTTCTTTGTTTCAAATATCCCGTCCTGTCTATCTATTAAGACACTGTAATTCTAGTAGAGATTTCTTGGTGGAAATGTCTTTCTTCTAGATTCATTTCGTGATTGCTTAGCTACCTGATTATTGGAGCGATTCTTGTGACCACTCTTTTCGCTTTCACGTTGACCCCTCTTTTTTCCCTGATGTGAGCTGCTCGTTCCGTTTTTCTGCTCGCTAGATTTCTTTTGTCCGAAAATATCTTCCAGCAAATTTCTTTCGCCGCACGATCATAAAATTCCCCAAGACTTTTTATAGGGGTCTTGTAAATGCTTTTATAAAGCTTTCCATCCTTCCTAAGTCCCGTCGAAATCGCAGTTAAGATACTTTCATCTGAGGGGTTCTCCACATTGTTTACCTCACGCCTGAATCTGGCAATGTAGTCTCTTAAAGTCTCATCTCGCTTTTGAAAGATAGTTGCCAAGTGGCAAGTTGGTGTGAGCTGTTTTCTCAAAGCCTTATACTGGTCCGCAAACTTTCTTTAGCATTCAACCCAGCTATTTATACTGCGGGCCGGAAGGCTCCTCAGCCATGCCCTCGGCACATTCCCTAATGTTACTGAGAACACTCGACACTTGACTAGAGAATTAGATGTCTGTAGATCCATTTGAATGTTGAAAGTGTCCATGTGGTCATACGGGTCACTATCCCCATCATAGAGCGGGATGCTTGGGAGCCTGAATCTCGGTGGCGGCGGCTGTGTCTCAACTTCCCTTGTGAATAGGGTTCTGTCTTCTCTTCCCTCCACTTGATTGTAGAGCCTAGCCCCCGTTTTCAATTGTTGGACCCTCTGCATTAATTCTTATACCATTAGATTCTACCGTTCAATTTTGTTTGCTGGGGACCGATGATTCCTTCTACTCTCCCTATTTTCAAAAAAACGAGTTCGTGACCTCTCTCGGTCCATTGGCATTCTTGCACATGATATGTTTCTTCTGTGAGAACTCCTTGCGTGAGGTGATTCTCTTCGGCGTACACGCTCTCCATTACGTAGATGAACTCTTTCATTTTCACGGTCAGTCTCCACACGGCGGCTGCCATCCTGGCTTACCCTGATCCTCAGACTGGGAGGGTGAGGCGCTACTTCCTCTTCATGAGCTTGACGCCCTTCCTCTCTCGGGCATAAGTTCGAGGAGCGAATAGAAACCATCGGCTGTACTCTTATTCTGCCAGCCTCATCTCTTCTAGCAGGCATGACACCCACCCACTGGCGTTAAGGGTCTGCATTCCTAGGGATCTCCTGAACCTGGGCTTGCGCCAGGGTTCTGATGGCCTCTACTAATTGTGCTATTGTATTCTCTAACACTTCTTGACGCTACTACCAAATTGGTGCAGCTTTTCCACCAACGACTGTTTGATGCGGGGAAAGCGGAGGTAAAGCTGCCCTGGACGTTCCTATCGCATGACCTTGGCCATGGTGGCCCTCCGATTGGTCAGCCTCTGTTGCGACAATCCTAGTTGTCTTGATCTTGACAATGTCAGCAAATAAAAACAAAAGATAATAGTAATAAAAAGGTTATCAAATTGCAGTTTGGGCCCTTCCTCTAGTGCCAAAAGATGTTGACACTCAATTTTGGTCAACCTAGTTCTTTAAGCTCAATACCTACGAAACAACCAGCAACAAACGAAACAAGTATGACCAAGACCAAAACAAGTAGAACACAACGAGTTTTTACGTGATTCGGCAAAACAATGACCTACATCCACTACAATTACCCTTTTTTCTCTTTCGGAGTAATTGTATTTATTTCACTCTGTCTTTTACACTAAATTTTATCTCCTATTTATAGCGGAGATGTTACAATTTGAACAGGTTTAAGAATCTTCTAGATAAAGCAAAAAAATAATATACATTAATTGAGATAATATCTCCCAAGATTATCTTTATCGTATATATAGCAATTGCCAAGAATGTCATGATTCGATTTGCATGAAAATAGGTAAGTTGGCTCCTTTCTTGAATTAAATTGATTCGCCTTCCAGAAGGTCAACTGGTCAACTCTAGCGAACAGCTTATTTAGCGATCAGATATCGCACCCAACGGGCAGATTATTTCAACGATCAGATATTGCCTCTAGCGAGCAGACAAACAAATTCAACTGCCCTTCCGACTATCGAACAGATGCGGGGACTTATTGATCGCTCCGATAACTTTTAAGGGGTATTTATCGAGCAGCCTTTTGCTAACGACCAGATAGCCTTTATGCTTTGTCATTCGATGAAACCTTCATGTATTCAACTGGTTGCTCAGCGATTAAAACGATCATCCACATAATCAGATGTGCTCGGGTACATAGGCTAGTAGATGACCATATACTCCTTCCTTTGACTTCTGACCAGTTTGTCTTGTACTTTTGGGCTTCCCTTTGTAGAACGATACAGTGGGCCTCATCTTTGAACTTTTTCCATTTCTATCCATAATTATCAAAATACCTACAACAGTTATGAAGAAAACCCTAAACTTGGATAATTGTGCTTGTTTTAAGGTGCTTAAATTGCTTAATACCATAGCAATGAAGATTGCATTCTTAGAAGTGATGCTCGAAGAGCATTCCGATTATTAAGCTTATGAATTGATAGAATAAGTGGTTATTTTGGAAATGATCATTTTGGCTTCGAAAGACATATATAATTGTTGGGATGAAAAATCATTTTCAATATGATATTTCCTTGTTTCAAATATATTTGATGTTATTAAACTTTAGTTAACTATGATTTGCCTACCATTTTGGATTAGAAATGAATTATATTGTTTTAAGTTGTCAGTTGATTGCTTATTTCTTGTTGGTTGTCAAGTTAGGAATGAACTTGGTATAACTTATTATATAATTTTTTTTTTTTTTAACGTTATAACAAGTAAACGAACTGCAATTGGTGTACTATTAAACTCCAATAATTAATACATGCACATACCAATAAATTTTATTTTATTTTTTTTCCTTAGGTGGTTCCATTTGTACAATGTCTCATTCTGACATGCATGAAAAGAGGAAGTAGTGGGCGAAGAATTAGAAGTAGGAGAGATGGAAGAAGAATTCAATGAAATCATTAGGCATTCATTGATGACCATTCAAGCAATTCTCAATGTGCTAAATGAGCTTATACTTACCATGTGCTACAAATGTAACCTCTTCTAACTAGACGACCAAAAACTATAAGTGAGTATGTTTATATAAATAAACATATCAAATACGGATCCAATACACTTTTGACAAATATGTTTCCAAATTTATGCAATATCATTAGAGAAAAAATCTTATAATATACAATATCATTAGAGAAAAAATTTACAGTATACAACATTTGTTTGTGTTGAAGAAATCGTTGCACTATCATTTAAAATTCTCGATATTGCTTAATTTGTAAAATATTTAATCGATGACATTATACAACTAACCAAAATTAAAACAAGATTTTGAAAACATTCAACACAATTACAAAGTACATAATGGCCAGACCTAGATCCACGATGGTTAGAAAGAACAAAGAAAAATATATGATTTCACTCTTATTTTAAAGAAATAATAAGATTATTATTATTGTTCTTGTTCTTGTTGTTCTTGTTGTTATATTTTCCTTGTTATTGTTATTCTTACTACTACTATTACTATTATTATTATTAGGGAAAATCCTAAAAATCAACTTGACGTATGAAAATATGTTTATTTTGTAACTCATTGTTTCATATACACCTGAAATACAACATGACATTAACATAAATATCCAAAATCTTCCCTAAAGGCGTAAGAAAAGACGAAAATGCCCTTGACGGTCATGGAGTCCGTTATATTAATATAGTTGACTGTTTGACTCTAAAGACAAAAAGAAAAAAGCAGTGAAAAATTAATTAAAATAATATTAATTAAAACATAAAAAAATAAAAATTCAAAATAAGATATTTTTATTTTAATGTAAAAAAATAAATAAATATATAGAAAAAGTTTTTTTTTAACTCAATCGCCTCACTCTCTCTCTTGCTCTCATTCACACACACACACACACACATACACACACACACACACACACATACACACACACTCTCTCTCTCTCTCCCCACTAGTTTCCTCTTTCCCTTCTCTATTTTCGACAAGATTTTCATATAGGTTTGACAACTGTGGCTAATGGGTTCAATGACAATAGCAGTAGATTTACAGAGGTTCGACATTGGATTGTAGTCTCTAATGGTAGGAAGGTGAAAAGGTCGGCTTCGTCCATGGTGTAGGGATTCTTAAGAGGGAAGATAAGAAGGGTGTGCTACGGTTCAAAGATTTGGGAGTTTGGTTTTGGGGAGTTCTCGATGGTTGTTGGTGTTAATAGTGTTCTGGTTGTGGGGTTTGGATAGTTATAAGGTCTGCTCTGGTTCAAAGGACAATTGGTGTTAATGGTGTTCTAGATGGTTTTATGGTATTTATGGGTGATGGATTATGTTTGATAGTGGTTTACTGTAGATGATTATGTGTGATGGATGGTGTTGATAGTGTTTCTGGTGGAGATCTAGTTCTTCACCGTTCATGCATACTTGGATCTCGATTTTTTTTTATTTTTATTAATTTTTTAATTTATTAGGTAACAGTATTTTAGCTGAGCCTAATTACCCATTTCTTGGGCCTTACTTTACTCAAGACCTACCTATTGTCCCTTTATTTCATAATTCTAGAGACTAGCTTATAAATCATAAAAAGAGTTTCATGTTAAATAACCAAAACCTAGTTTAGCAACCAAATGGAGTTTGGTTACCTTTGCATAGTGGGCATTTCAGGACCTTCAATCAACTAAGCCTTTTCTAGAAAGAAGGAGAGAGTTTAGTTGAGAAGTGTTTGAAAAAACATAATTTTATTTTTTAAATTAAGACCTTGCTTTCTTATAAACTGAGAGTCTCTTTATATAGTCGAAATGCTGATCATAATAATTACACACATACATCATTTCATTTATCACTCTGGATTATTAAGTCGATAGACCAGCACAATAAATGCACACTTTAATTATTACATGCTTTTACTATTTAATTTCACATGCACACTTTTGGATAATGTGGAATTTGCTTTTACTTTTTGAATATCTGAGTGTTTACTTGTCTGTCTGCTTGTCTTGGTGCTGAGTCAAAAAAAGTGATATGAAAGATTCATGTCAGAGAGTACCTGGTCGCTTTCATGATCACTTTTCTGTAGCCTTTTGTCTCATATCTCTTGTGTTGCGATCTTATCTAGAAGTGATTCATCAAAATTAAATAAGCTTGCATGAAAGTCTGTGTCAGTGAAAGACAGTTGGCTAAATGTGCTGGCATTAGGTACTGCATGTCTTACCTGTGGTGACTCTATGGGTTTTTGCTTTTGTCGTTTAGTGAGTCTTGCTTTTGCTTGTAGTAATTCTTGTTTTTGGATAATGTCTGGCTAAGAATCTGGTAGGAACCATTCTAGGTATCCAAGTTGATCTAATTGGGCTGTAAGATTGTCTATATAAGTAGATTGAGTTTGTTTAAGCTATGCAGTGTATGAAGGTGAGTAAAGTTCTCATAGGCATCATCTGTGAGAGATAGCCAAATTTTGAGGGGGGGGGGTGGTGTGAATGATTTGATTCTTTTCAAAGATGATTTTTGGAATTGTTCTGATCATTGCTGGGTAATTGTTGTTAGAGCTATAAGAAAGTGATCATGAAGCGACCGGGCACTCTCTGACATGAATCTTTATGATCACTCTTTTTGACTCAACACCATGACAAGCAGACAGACAAGCAAACACTTAGATATTCAAAAAGCAAAAGCAAATTCCCTATTATCCAAATATGTGTGCATGAAGTTAAATAGTAAAAGTATATAATAATTAAAATGTGCATTTATTATGTTGGTTTGTCGACTCAATAACCCAGAGTGACGTATGCAATTATGTATGTGTGTAATTATTGTGATCAGTCTCTCGTCTATATAAAAAGACTCTCAGTCTTAAGAAAGCAAGGTCTTAATTAAAAAAAAAAAATCATGTTTTCTCAAATATTTCTCAACTAAACTCTCTTCTTCTCTCTAGAAAATGCTTAGTTGATTGAAGATCCTGAAATGCCTATTATACAAAGGTAACCAAACTTTATTTGATTGTTAAACTTAGTTTTGGTTATTTAGCATGAAACTCTTTTCATGATTTGAAAGCTAGTCTCTAGAACTGTTAAATAAAAAGATAAGAGGCAGACCTTGAGCAAAGTAAGACTCAAGGAGTGGGCAGTAAGGCTCGCATATTATTTTCTGATAAAATCCAGTTCTTAATGAAAATCTTGTAAACCAGGTCATGAGTTTCAGTCTAAATAGTCGAAATTTGGTCTAACAATCAGATGAACCATACTCGATATCAGAGCATGGATAATCATTTCAAAACCAACAATCACTAGTCTATTCTAGAGAGAATTGAATTACGAATGGATTTCCCTTCTTCTGCATCCACTACTACTCCCTTACCTTGTTTTAGTACTCTTGTATCTACTCCTTTTTATTATAAATCTCTTTCCTCCAAAATACATAGCTAGTACGAATTTACTTACATACCTGATGACAGTAATCTTCAGGATAAAATACCTCATGTCACCAACCCTTATACAGTTATTACTAAACCCACTTCCACTTTTCCGAGAACACTAAAGACCCTTGTCAAATGAAAACAAGTTAAAGAATTTGTCCAATTCAATAATTTTGATAAATGTCAGTTCCGAGCTTCATCTTTTGAACAGTATGTAACCCTTGAAATTCCACAAGCCTCTATTAACCAACGGAAACAAGAAGGTCACACCCATATCCATTTTGGTGCTATTAAACTAGCCCTTACCCTTCATGGCAGAAAAGGGCTTCTAGTAGTCGCTAGATTGCAGTTTTGGATACCAGCTATTGGTTATATCAGTATGCTTGTATTGAAACACTTCTCTCAACATTGAATGCAAGAACAATAGTTATAACCCTTTTCCCTCATTTTAATATCCCTCTTAATGATGAGTTTTGTTCCACTGCTCTCAAAGTACAGATACAAATCACAGGCATAGAAATGAAGTTATGATCTTTCATGGCAATTCTTTATTACCAGATGGTTTGGAGACTACAGGATCATGCAATAGATCTCGCACTTCCAACATCCATGGATGCATTAGTCCTTACTATGGACTTTCAGCATATTCCCTACAGTAAATTTATTCCAAGACAAATCAACCGAGCAAAGCTTCTTGAGCTTCTCCTAGAACAATGGGTGACTAGCTATAAAAACACGTTCAAACTACCAGAACCAGTCATTACAAATTAAGCAAACATCAAAAGAAACTGTGATGGTACAACCACCATCATCTTTTCAAAACCAGAGACCCCTAATGCTCTATCAATTGAGTACTCTCCGTAGTTCATGATCTCACCAGTTTAACCCAAAGGATTTGTATACTAGGATGATCCACCAATCATGTCCTTTCTAAATAATGGTAGTCCCCTCTTTTACTATAAAATCTCATCTAGTGGTTATTATCCTTTTCATATTGATTGCACATGTATAGAATGCAACAGAGAGTACAACACTTCAGATCTTTACTGAATAGGGTACAAACCTCATACCCAAAAGCAATCAAAAGATGAGCTTTATCAGAAGTATAAAGACGGTGATCCTACCATTGGTCTTCTTGGTGAATCATTAGGAAAATTTGATTTTGTAGTTAGATATTGCTATTCTAAAACCGATCCTAAAACAACAAACCCTTCATTGGATCTCCTTGATCCAATATCACAACCGCCTTCTAAATCTCCTTCTAAACCTTTCTATCATAAATCATTTGTCTTTCTTGTTACAACAAAAGACTTCAATGGATAGCGAAAAACACACCTCCAAAAATTCAACCCCAACTTCCTTCTCCAATCCTAGTCATGATGATTCAAGCCCTTTTACATAATGATTATGACACAGAGTTTCCTCCTATTCCTGAATCAATAAACTAGAGACCCAAAATAATACCTTCTACTGTCATCTAATCTGATGGTACTCCAAACCTATCTCTTAGGTATAAACAATTCTCAACTGGCAAACAGAAAGCGCCAGACAATAGAATAAGGCGCTTTACAACATCACTAAAAAAGTTAATCATGTTTCTCTTCAAATTAATGCTCATGCTTAGAATACTGCCAAGATCATATAATAGGTGCAGAGACAAATCACCTAAGTCCACAATGAATTGATGATACTTATGCAGACCACTCAAGGCTTTTCACAGACTTTCTTAAAAAATGGTACAAAAATGAGAAACTTGAAGATACAGTTAACAATTTTCCAATATGATTACTTCAAGTAAACTGCCTAGCTATTCCAGTCAGCACCTACAATTTACAATCCTTTTGACACCCCAAGATCTCTCTTTATTTCAGGATTTCCCAAACTCAGCCAACATTTTTTTACTTATCAAATATTGTCAGAAGCAAAAACTACCTTCGATTAAGCAGGACTGTTTTATGCTTACATGAAACAGCAATTTGAGGAATAAAGAAGATAAGATAGAGCAACTAAGCGAAAAAGAAAACAACTAGCCTCTAGCTCCAAAAAAAACTAGAATTGTCACCTCCACACTCTTCTTAGCTAATGGTTTTAGCTCCAGTTGAAAGTTCAAACCTTGTTCCAATTTTCTAATAAAATTAGCCACTCAACAGATCCCCACCATTCCACAACAATCAAATCTCTAAAAGAATCACATAACAATTTTTTTGAAAAATCTTCATAATTTCACCTCTTTTCTTTTAATGATGACTCTCACACAAATTCCTTTTTTGCATCACCCATACAACCACATTTCATGAATACATAACCATAGGTCTATGACCCTAAAGAAATAGTTTCAAATCCTGATTCCCATCCAGATCTTAAAGATGCAAAAATTCCTCGCACCCAACCAGAACCACATCATAATGCTCCAAGGTAAAAGATTTACACATTGACTCTTAACGATATTCCATTAACAAAATGACATGATAGAATATTTGAATTTCACATATGGCTAAAAATAGAAATGCTAAAACCAGGTGTCTAACTATAAGTCATTTTGACACAATTCTCCATTAGATTTGTAAGAAATCTAAAAGAATTGTGGACAAGTCTCGACTAATACAGACACCTTCAGTTCGCCCAAATTCTCACAATTGATCAAGCTCTGCATATTCTTTACACAAAATTCTGTGGAATGCCTCAATCACACGAAAAAGAAATATGAGAAGAATTTTTCCAAATGAAATGTTACTCTCTTCGTAGAAAAGATCTTAATAAACATTTTCAAGAGATGCTTAAAAGATATCATGTCCTTAAAGGTATGGATGATCTAAACATGAAACAGGCTTTCTTTTCCTCTATACTAGATTTGCTCAATCAAGAAACTATCAAGATGATGCAGTCACACAATAAGCCACTTGATCAAACAATGATTGGCGAACTCTATCAGTTTGTTCTAGCTACCCTAGACAAACTATTTGCCCAAAGAAGTTCTTTGATGATTATCTTCAATGTTCATAACAACTCACAAAGGTTTGTCAAAGACCCAATTTGAAGATCAAATGCAAAGACGAAAAATAGTGTTCATGCAAGTCCTATAAATAGAAAAAACACTTCAAGCACTATGACCACAAGCGTTGACACTCCTATTCCCAGTACAAACACAACATCAAGACCAGATATCGCAAACCCAAAGTTCATAGATTCTTTCACAAAATGAAATCTAAATAGAGAATAGCAGATCAGTGCTACCTCTACAATAGTAAAGGACATTTTGCAAAATTATGCACAAAGAAAAAGAACCAGTTTCAAAGATTCTTCGACAACTTTCTTAACTCTCAAATATGACTCTTTCTGATGACGAAATTGAGAGTTTATTCTCTGTTGATCATAAACCATCTCTAGAAACCATACTCTTGTACACTATTGATGATTCAAGCTCAAAGCCACACTTAAATTCCCCTGAACAGTCTTCTGACTATTCGAACCATTCTTGTTACCATATATAACCAAAACCACCCGATCACACTATCCTTTCCACATGTCATGTTTCTCTAGTGTCCATCCACATAATCCCGATTAAATTCTCCAAGCCAATCGAGATTATTGCTTTTTTGATACATGTGCTTTTAAGTTAATCATAAACCCAAAAATCCTCCCAACATAATTTTGGCAGCCACATCAAGAATATTTTCAAACTGCCAGAAGTGATATTTTCATCATTAATCTTATTAGTCATCCTATCAAAATTCAAATCTTCCTAGAATGCTTAACTACCCATAAGGTTTTAAGATCATATCTTTCAGAAAAAGATATAATCTTAGGATTTGATATCTATTCCAAATTGGTTCAAATATTCCTTGATGAAATTAGCTGCAAATCCTTTTCTCTTTTTTCCAAGCCTGGACATCCTATCCCAAGCTATTTCCAATCATTCAACCATACTTTTCTTATATCCTTACCTCTCTGTAGAAACACTTGTTTGTAATTCCCATGTTGAATTTCTTACCAAGTGTCCACATCCCCTTTGGCAAAATACAAAATATTTTGTGAAACTTATTTTTAAGCTTAATAAAGATGTCAACTCCACAAAAGTCAGCAATTCAGGAATGCAACCTGGCCATCTTTAACTTCCTTAATAAGAATACAACTCTTGCTTCAAAACCTCATTGAACCCTTTGACTCCCAATAAGCTTGTAAAGCCTTCTATGTTAATAAACGCTCAGAACAAATTCGTGAAAAATTGAGATTGATAATCAACTACCAACCACTTAACCATTTCCTCAAAGACAATAAGTTTTCTCTTCCTTTAAGAACCACTTTCTTCGCACAACTCCATAATGTCAATATCTTCTCCAAATTTGACCTCAAAGCAGGCTTTTGGCAACTTGGCCTTCACCCCTCAGACAAATATAAAACAACATTCTGTATCTCAAATCATCACTATCAATGGACAGTCTTGCCTTTTGATCTTAAGGTAGTCCCATCCTTGTTTCAACAAGCCATGACGAAAATTTTTTATTCTGTTCTTCATTCGGCCTTTGTATATATTGATGATATTTTTCTCTTTTCCAAAAATGAAGACTCTCACATGACCCTTCTTTCTCAATTTACTTATATTATCAAATCCAATGGAATCATGCCGTCAAAGAAAAAAATCACAGATTGCCAAATCTCAAATCCAATTCCTTGGTATGACAATCGTATAAACTTTAGTCTCACATTACTGACACAGTTCTTAATTTCCCAAATTTCCTCTTATCTAAAAAACAAATTCAACCATTTTTGGGAATTATTAACTATGTTCGTAATTTTATTCCCCACCTTACCCAATACACTATCCCTTTGTTTAATCTCTTGAAAAAATATCCTCCTTCTTGGACTCCGACCCATACCAATTCAGCCATTTCCATTAAGCAAAAGGTCAAACATCTTCCTCTTTAAAAATCCTTGCTCACGGCAAAAGAATCCTTCAAACACATGCCGATGCCGATGCCAATACCAATTACTAGGAGAGCAGTTTTTTTAGAACAGGATGATGCAGGTAAAATACACTTATGTATCTTTACTGATGCCCAATTTAAAGATGCTCAGCTCTATTATCACTCCACTTTCAATGAAATCTTAGCTGTCAAAAAGGTTGTAGAAAAGTTTGAGTTTCATCTCATTAGCCATCATTTCCTTGTTGAATCTAACATAAAATCATTCTTCCAGATGCTCCAATTTCATAAAGGCAAAGTGTCTTATCAGTAATTACTCAGATGGGTTGAATGGTTTAGCAAGCACTCGTTTGATGTCAAACACATAAAATGAGAACACAACATTCTTATAGATCACTTATCCCAACCCAAACCAACTTTCATCACTACTCCTATCATTCCAAGTTGCATGAACACTCAAAACCCAGCTATGTCTTCCAACTCTTCAAATATTTACACTTTTTCCCCAAAAGAAAACCTATCAAAACACCATGAAGTCTTACCGTTCAAACTTTCTATCCAAAAAATCAAATCCCTCATGTACCACTACCAAACCAAATGCACTGAGAAATATGGTCAAATATTTTTAGTTGCATTAAGTGTTCATCCAAAACACTCATTTGTAAAAGTTTTTACTCTTCCTACCAATAGTTACCATCTCTTAAACAATTTTCTAATTGAATTAGTATTGGTATCTTCTTCACCTTAACCATATTGCAATTGAATTTTCCACTCACCTCGTAGTCAAAACCCTTGAAAAGTTCAAGCAGAATCCAAAACCCTCTCTTTGTCCTTTTGTCTAGTTTTTATAGTGATTCTAGTCTATCAGCCAATGGTCATCATGGTTTAAAATATAGTCAACCAAAAACTCATGGTCAATTTTCCTTTTCTATAGACCCATAACACTTAGAACATATGGATTATGCTACTCTTCTAGTTTCTTTGAAAATATAGCAAAACTATCCAATTAAAGTTTTCGGCCAGCAACAATTACTCAATAATGATTAAACCAATTCAAAAAATCATCTTTGAAATGATCATATCATTCCCCCCCACCCCACCCCATCGCACCCCACCCCAAAATTAGTCATCTCTCGCAGATGATGCCTAATGTCTCACTAAAAGACAAAAGTAAAAACCTATAAAGTCAACACATGCAAAACATGCAGCATCTCATGCCAACACATCTAGCCAACTGTCTTTCATTGACTAGATAAATTTTTATTAGTTTATTATTTTTTTAAATGTTATTTATTTATTTATTTATCAATTTTTTAATTTTTTTAATTTGGTGTGTTAATATCCACCGTTCATTTATTAATTTATATTTTTTTATTTTAAAATATTATTTTATAATTGTTATATTTTTTAATAAAAACCCCAAGTCTAAAAATGTTTTTTTTTTTTTAATTTTGTTAAACATTTTTGTTAAATATGACATTTGTAGGATTTTGGATAAATATGAAATAATAGGTTAACGAGATTATTTCATACATCTGGTGGTTCTTTTGGACTTTTCCTTATTATTATTATTGTTTTGGGGTTATTAACAACACTCAAATTCCAACAATGGTAACCAAACGTGATATAAGAGCATCTCCAATGCTTTTATAGATTATATTTTGAAAAAAAAAAATGTCATATCATCAATATCAACGAATTTGCTTTTGACATGACATATGTATTATTTGATGGACAATTAAATTGAAAAATTATTCTCTTATTATTCTACGTATTTTTATTTAATGTTTTAATGTATTTTCATTTAATGCTTCTATTTTTTTTTTTTTACTTTTAATTAGATTTAAAAATTAGAATTAAATCATTATTAATTTACTGATATGACTGTCTCACACACCCTCTAAAATAGATAGTCATGTCGGCAATGTATATATATATTTTTTGTGCCAACTTAACTTGATAGTAATAAATAATAATTGCATTGAAGAGATTTATTTTAATTTAATATCTATTCATCTTATGTGACATATAATTTTTTTCACAATCCATGAAAGCATTGAAGATGATCTAAGGAGTTATCATTATTGTAATAAGACAATTTCACATAAAAGTTCTTCACAATATCAAATGTCGAAGCATGAATGCTTTTTGCCTAGCTAGGCATTTACAATGAATTTTTTTAGCTTTTTTTAGGAAAATATTTCATTGACATGATAAATATAATTTTGTAAAAGCATTATGTATAATTATATTAGAAGTTAATAAAAGTTGATCAAATATCCTAAAAAATCTTTTAAAATTAAAAGTATACAAAAGTCTTTCATACTTTTTAAAGTCTATTAAAATCAATCAATGTCAATAAAAGCCTTCTAATATGAAAGTATATAAGAGTTTATAGAAGTCTAAACAGCCAGTAAAATCCATGAATTCTACAAAATCGTTTAAAAACGAAACAGAGAGTCTATAAAAGTCTTTCAAAATTAAGGGGGGTGTATCAAATTTAAACTTTTAATGACTTTTATAGAGTTTAAAAGTTTGTGTGTATTTAATATAGACTTTTAAAGACTCTGCAAAAGTCATCCGGTATTCAATATAGACTTTTAAAGATTTTTACAAAGTCTATAAAAATTAAGGTGTATTCAATTAAAATTTTTTAAGAGTTTATAAAAGTTATGAGGTATTCAAAATGTCAATGACTTTTATAGAATTTAAAATTTTAATGACTTTTGTAGACTTTTATGTTAAATTTATAATAATCAAGCTCAACAAATTCTCCTCCACTCCCCTTCAAAACTTTTGTAGACTTTTGTTTTTGACTATAGAAGTAAACATTACTATTACTTTTATATTTAAATCTCCCATAAATAAAACTATTTCACTTATTATTTTAAAAATACACACACACACATATATATTTCACTTCTATTTTTTATTGTGAATTATAATGGTCAATATTTTCTTCCTATGTTCAAATTGTTAGCTTTTTAGCTTTTTAAATCTTATTAAACTCATTCTTTTCCAAAGGACATCAATTTATTATTTTGTAAAAAATTTAAAGTTTGGATAAAAATTAAGGAGTTAGATCTTGGCATAATAAATTAAAAAAATATATATATTATAATTTATATTTATGTAAATACAATACAAAAAAAAAAAGATATTTAGATGAATATTGATCTAAATCATCTCATTATTCTTATAATAAACAATACAACTATTATTAATAATTATATTATAAGCTAACAGTTTAGTATTTCTTGTGTATAAATGATGAAAATAGAATTCACAATGTATAAATAAAAAATCTCATTACTTTATTGATAAAATTAATCAATGGAATCTTTATTTTTTATATTACAAAATAAAAAGAAAAACCTCTATTTCAATTAAAAGAGGAAAAAAAATTAATTTTTGATGATTTTTTAGCTAGTGATTAATTAAGAAAATTAAAATTTTAAATTTAATTATATTTATACTTATGATTTTTTTTTTTCAATTTTTATGCATATTACTTTTTATTATTTAATATTTGGGGTAGGATAATCAATTTTAATATTTGTAAAATATTATAAAATTAATCAGTTTGAATTTTGTAAAACATTAGTTTTAATAGTTGTTTTCCACATGTTTATTTACATTATGTCAAAAGAAAAATATTTTCATTGAGATGAAAAATATAACTTATAAAGTGTATAATTCACACAAGTTTGTTAAAGTAATATATTTTTATTTTAGAAGTAAATGAAAATCTATAAAAGTTTATTAATATCTATGAATCTTCTTCATCTTAATCATCATTACTAGTTAATGTAGACGACGATTTCAACTAATTTTTTGAGACTTAAGAACAAAAAAGAGAGCATGCTAATGAATGAAAGACTATTATAGTTGCTGATATGTAGAACAATGTTGAGATTATTAACAATAATGGATATTAAAGATTTTATTTTTCATAAAAAATATAAATTGAATCATAAAATACTTGAAATATTTGATATTTTGGTTATCTGTTTATGTAGTTGATGTGACTATACTTTTCTTATTATTATTATTTTGAAATAGACTATACTTATATTTTATGTATAATATTTTTTAATCAATTATTGACATGATGAATATAATTTTACTAACTTATAAAGTAAATATTATATTAATTAGTGAAAATTTATTAATATCTATGAAAGTTTATTGGAAGTCTATGAAAGTTTTTGATATTATTTTTTTTAGAAGTCTATAACAATCTATATAAGTTAATGAAAGTTTTTTAAAAAGAATTTATAAAAGTCTCTAAAAGTTTTTCATAAATTTATGAAGTCATTAAAAGTTTATGAAATTCTATAAAAATCATTCACTAAAAGAAGTCTATAAAAGTTTTTTTTAGTCATGATTGAATACACCCCCCTAAGACTGAATACAACTACTAAAGTAACATCGAGATGAAATATTATTACATACACAGAGACAAAGCAGAACCAATTCAACCAACCCTATAACAAATTCAGGGGAGATGTTATTCACTATTATATCACTGTTATCATTTCTATAACTAGCAATAAACTTGACAATGGCTTCTTAGCAGCATTATGACCAGCATATCTTGATTGCCTTGTTAGCATTCATCACCTCGAGCCAATGCTGCAATTAATTTTATGACAGCATTAGGCTTCTCAACATGGGGGAGATGACCGCAATCTGGTATTTTCCTTATTGTGGCGTTAGGCAGTTCACTTTGCAGCCTCTACAGTATGTTCAAAGGAAATCAGAATACCAACCAAAGATACAATTCATAGTATATATATATATTTTATCTTAAAAATCTCCATACATCCAAATATTTTTGTTGGCAAGGGCTGCAATTATGTGCAGCAAGTATACGAGATTTTGTCACCCATAAATGAATTATAATCGCATAATCGAACATGAAGCTATAATCCGAAAAGTTACCTCTGCCAACTGGTTGCTGACAATCTGATCATGCTCACCGCAGATGATTAGCGTTTTCTGCCTCACCTTTTGAACAAAATATGTAAACAACATGTTAACCACCCAAATATATTTGAAATTTTTTTTCAGACTGAACTTTCACAGCTTCAAAAATACACACACCGAGCAAAATACCATCTTAAATTTAATGAAATTTCATGTATCCATTAACGTTTGATATTAAGAGGGACAAATGTTGTTCATGTCCAATTTGGGAGAAAGTATTCATATAACAAGCATAATTAGACATTGGCAATGGTATACCTGGTTTATTTGGGAAACCACATTGTATCCTCCACTGATCATGAAACTAACAGTTGCATCCTCCCACCAAGGCATGTGACAGTGCAACCGTCCAACCTGGATTGTCATAGATATCACCTTATATCAACTTCAAGAAAGAAAAATAATCAACAGTAGCAGTACACAAATAAAATAATCTGTGGACAGAAAAATATAACTCACATTAGTCCAATCTAATTTCTTAGATAATGGGATACCATTGAAGGCTAACACATTAGCATAAAACCGTATCGGAACGCTCTTCAATAATGAAACCTGATCCATACAAATTATCAAAAGCTTAGCTAACGTAGCTCGACGATGGGTAAATCTGATAAATAGACCCAAAAAAAAAAAAAATTGCTGCCAACGGGGACCTTTCTTGCCAAATAACAAGTGTTATCATTGGTATGGAGGGTATGACAGCAAAAACTAACAAACTCAATCCTCTCTAATAATGAGAGAGAGCATTGCAACTCGTTGTGTTAGTATGCACATCAGTGTACAGGAAACTCATCCACAACTGACATATTTCTAGTGCTCTCAAGTGAACTACTAGATGAGGACACAGTGAGATGTAAACATTTAACATTCTAGAAAAGAATACGATATAATATATCCATTTACTTTTAGCAAACTTCTTATTTTGAGGATACTTTTAAATGTCACATGAATTGTAGAATATGGAGACTTACCCCCGCATAGGCAACCGGTTTAGGTAATTTTGCAAGGTTTCCAGTGCCTTCTGCATACACACTTGGGTTGATTAGAATCATCTTTTCAACCTGTGAAGTAGAGAGAAAATATCATTTAAGAACAAGTACCCCACACTCTCAAAGATTATATAGACCTCTGGCTCAAATCATTCAAACTAGAGGACAGACTAGGGACCAAAGTTACTTGGATTGACTCAATTCAATCTAGCCGGAATCACAATTGATCATTTGGACCTTTAGTTCTGTTATAATCATTTTCCATTTTTCTCCCAAAGCATGATAGCTGTTCCAAATTTCATTTCACCAAATAGTCAGCCATTTGGCAATGCCAAAAGAAGAGCGCAACATTATACCATATCACATTGTAATAAAACCGAGCAAAAGTTGGAAGTAAGATATGTGAATTGAGAAGGGTGTACAATAATGGTTTGATATTGCAGTTATGGTGCATGCAACATTATAATGAATCAGAAGGGAGAATCACTTACAGCTTCAGGATAATTGACAGCAAAATCAATAGCAACAGCAGCACCAAGGCTGGGTCCGACTAGTATCATTGGTCTTTTAATGTGAGACTTCCATAGCTAAAGATTTAATAAGAAAACCAATCAGTTGCAAAGCTTGAGGAATAAAATCACACGAAAACTTTAGTTTGGCATATACGGTAGTGAGTTTTGGCCATGAAGATACCTGATAGAGGTGGTATCGCTTTGATGCTACGTTACAGGGTGGAAGCTTCTCTGCAAAAATAAAGAAATAAAAAACAATTAGTAGCGAGGGACAAATTTCAAGATACATAATTAGTCCAGAAGAGAAGGCTACAAGAGAAGAATGAACCTAAGTCAGAAAAGCCCCATCCTAGAATGTCAACAGCCCAAGCCTCAACACCAGCCTCCTCAAGCAAGAAAAAGGCACACCTCCATTCTAAACAAGAACTAAGCAATACAACACACCAGGTTAAGTAGCAAGTAAGATATATGGTTATTAAATATACACTATGGTTGCACATATATCACAAACCTGTCAAAGCAATGGAGGAGAACCACTGGACTCATTTCACTTTTTATCTTTGGTTTCACACAACTACTCATTATGCAACTTCCAGAAAATCCAGTCTGCTACACACAAGAACAAAACCTTACATAAGCTCCACATGGTAATTATAGACCAATATCTTCATAATTAGTCTTAGTCGAAAAAGAAAACAGAAAAAGGATTTTTGAGATACTTTTTACTTTGCAAGTATTATAGTACTTGTAACAGGCAGAGGAAGATTCGATAAAAAAGATCATTCAAGCAAAGAAATCATAGAACCTTTAATGATCAAATCCTTTTTGTTTCTATGCAAAGAAGATACATAATTTTTCATGTGTTGTTGATTACGTTAATTTGCACTAATACAAGAAAAGCAAGAAAAGAGACCTGGACAGGAAGTCTCTCTATTCTCTGGGCTAATTTTTTGGCAAAAGGGTCTTTGATTTTCTCCACCTCTTTAGGGAGAAACCATGGAAAGCCACCATTGGCGTAGCAGCCATCAGAAGCAGCACCCGACACCTTAAAAAGACCACCCCTTAAGCTCTCACATTCCATCCTCACTCTCTCTCCCATTGGTGTTGCAGGGGGACTCACCCACTTGAGAGCCACCATCATTACCAGTCAGTGGAAGAGCAGCGAGCAAGGGAACTGACCAGAATCCAATATAACAAATAAATGTAGCTCTAATAACCTCAATATATATGTAATAATAATAATAAATGGAGCTTTAATGGTGGTGAAGCTGCAAAAAGAAAGCGACAAATAGTACAGAGGGGTTTTTCCTTGTTTGGGGGGGGGGGGGGGGGGGGCGTTGGGGGTTCTGGGCTCATTCACGAATTCCTACATAATTACACTCAAACAGTACTGTGCGATGCTGAAGTTGTCGGGCAACTTAAAATCAAATTACATTGATATAAATACTTTGATGTTTCTAATTGATTTTGATGGGTACCGGTCCGAATTTATGAGTGGGTAAAATTATTCAGCTCTAATAATGGATCAAATCAACACTAATAATAGTAATGATAATGGATCAAGTCAGTTTATCTATCAACATTCAAAATTTTAAAAATGGAAAAACGGCAAGGCAATCAAATTCAAGGAGATTACCTAATGAATGGAATCCTATAGTGAATCATCTAATTTATATGTAATGAAAAAGAAAGCAAGTATGAAAATGCACGAAAGCCCAAGAAAATGACATGACTACGTCTAGCTCGGTTGAGAATAATGCAAGTCAGCTTAATATAAATAGGGCAACATAGATGGACCTATTTTAAGGTTTGATAAAATTATTAAAGATGATGGATTTGACCATAACGACAAAAACCTCCTCAAAAATTTCAAAATCTCAAGACAAATATCCTTTATCCTTATAAAACTGTTAAAAATTTAAAAAAGGAAAAATGACGAGAGTTAAATTCAAAAAGATTATTGGAATCCTAGCAAATCATGTAATCTATATTTGATGAAAAAGAAAGCAAGTACGGAAATGACACAAGAAAGTCTAAGAAAATGACATAACTATGTCTACTTAGGTTAACAATAATGCATGACTGACAATAGAATTTAGGGTAAATTACACAATACCCTAAAAGGTTTGATAAAATTGCTTTGATATGACATGTTTGACCATAATGACACAAACCTCCTTTAAGATTTCAAAAATTCAACACAAATTTTTCCTCTTGTTAGAGAACTGTTAGTGAGCTATCGTTAAGTACCAATCCTGAAGGGTAAAATTGTCTAATCACCTTAAATCCTAGATAATATCAACTATAATGATGAGTAGTTAATATTTTATTAATTAATAATGATATATTATTATTAAATTTATAAAATAATAATATATTATCCTTAAATTTAATTAAATAAAATTTTAAAAAAATTAAAAATATATAAAAATCTATAAATCTCCCCCGAATATCTTCAACTTTACAACTTGGTCTCCATCAATGGTCAGTTTGGTTTCCATCGGATGGAGACCAAGTCTTCATTTGACGGAGACTAGAATCGCTAGAAACTAGATTGGTCTACTCTCCATTGTTGGAGACCAAACCATTGTCGGATCTAGTCTCCAGCAAGCAATTGAGTGTAAGAGAGATATCTTGTGAGAGTAGACTCAAGATATAATAAGTCCATGACATGCATATGCGATGTATTTGAGGCCGATTGCTTGGTGACTGGTGTGGCATTATTGACAATTGTGTTTTTTTATTATTTGTGACTTATTTTTAGTCTTGATTGATAATTGTACATGTATTGGCTTTTCATGAATTTACACTAAATGATTTATTGATGGGTTTTGAACGAATTACTTGCATTTGTAGGTATTCATTGAGATAAAATATAACACGATTTTATGCCTCTAATTTTATCTTCTACAATGATTACTTGAGTAATTATGAGTGTTTTTTACGTTTATATAATTGTTTTGTGCAGGTGAATAAGTTTCACGGACTTAGAGCATTTTGGATGCATTTTTTAACAAAAGGTTGAAGAAATCAAAATCCAAACCAAATGCAAGGTGTATTGCAAGTTGCCCCCAACGACCCACGTAGCAATTTCTAGGCCAAGACCATTATTGTATGCAACACAAGGTGCATCCAACGATCCATCAAACGATCCTTAACTTGAGGTGAATGCTACTTGTGTTGTGAGATGCACCTTGCATTACAAGTAACGACCGTTTTTTCGAAGGAAATATGATTTGTGTCGAAATGTGCATCTCATGTCATAAGTTACAATAGAAGGGCTATTTTAACTTTTCATGACGAGTTTCATGCCCTAATTTTTGGAGGCTATAAATAAGAGCATTATCATCAAATCTAGTAGCTTAAAAGAGCTAAGGATAGAGTTTTAGTGCTCCTCCGCCAACCTTTGATACTCATCCAGTCTC
The DNA here is from genome assembly GCA_022984855.1 of Dimocarpus longan. Classification (NCBI taxonomy): domain Eukaryota; kingdom Viridiplantae; phylum Streptophyta; class Magnoliopsida; order Sapindales; family Sapindaceae; genus Dimocarpus; species Dimocarpus longan. Next base: position 7,834,443 of record CM041026.1, read on the forward strand.
CACTGCCATTTCTCGTCTAAATCACTAGCATAATCACACATCATTCACCTATTTTTGGAAAAGAAGACTTTGCAAGAGAGGGAAAGATAAGGAATGGGCTTAAGCACGAGAGAGGATAACTTAATGAGTGTAATCACAGGTTGTAAATTTAAACTTCTCTTTTGTAATTATTTTCGTTTCCAATATTTATAAATATTGTATTTTGTGTTGAGAAGATGATGAATGTTAAATGAAATAGGTTTTTGGTTGTTGTTGCTTAGGGGTTTATTTATTAATTCTAGGTTTATTAATTGCTTCATGTATGTTAGTAAGTATGTTTGGACTTAGTGTTTGTATATACTTGTTTATCATTGCACGATTTGAGGTTATGTATTAACATTGAAAGGAAATGCCTATGACATATTGAATAAAATGTCTGTCTTATTGTTATGTGTATATTAAATAGATATTTTAGGATTTAATACTTGTATGTGTTTGGCTACCATATACATGACTTGAATTTTGTGTGTTGAAACCATACATGCAACATGTTCGACTAAATATCTATCATAAGTATGGCTAGTCATTTATGCTAACCCTCAGTTGTAGTCATTATTTGATATCTTAAGCCCTTATTTAATGCATGACCATTGGAAGATAGGCTTGGTTAAGTGATAATAGACATCTTGAAGCAATCTGATAGTGCCTCATTGATAATCTCGCAACTTAAAGGATTCCCTTCGTGAAATCGATCTTGGTTTTCATTCCTTACTGTTCCAAGTGACTAATCATTTTTAATAGTACCTGATAATCACGTAGACCACCTTAAGCGGTGTGTGATCCTTCGATGACTCCAACATCCCGATGGTATCCTTGGTTGTTACTGTTGTTTGTAGAACTACGACTTAGGGACACTGTTATGGCAAATCTTTGTGGTATGCCTTGGTTGCAATTCTCTTCCTGCTCTATTTGATGAGGGGGATGTTGGTTTGCTAGTTGCCTCTCATTCTGAAGTGGATTCCTACTTTATGGAGGATTTTCCTATTGCCTCTGCACAAATGTTTGGATGGTCTAGGTTAATGCTTGTAGTGTGCCTTTTACTCTATTTTGCCTGTTTGCCATGATTTTAGGGTTTGGAATGTTGCTAGCCTGATTACCACATTCACTAGAGGCAAATTATACAAAGCCCCCCACTAAGGGTTTGTATAGAGTCCGGGTTGCTTGGTCATGGTTATGATTCAACTGTTGTTGTTTTCCAATGATTGACATGTGTTACAATAAATATGCTCTCTTTTCCATGCTTGGAATGTGGGGTCCCTTCCTGACCCTCAGCTCCCTAGCTCGGGCTATCCCACTCACTAAGTACTGTCCCTCTCCCCCAACCCCCACCCCTACCCCTACCCCTAAAAGGGATTTCTTTCGCCTCCCCAGAGTCTCGAACCTGGTGCCTGAGGGCTTAACACCAAATTCCTTACTACTCTGGTACCAATTGAGCTTAATTGGTACCAGAGTATCAAGGAATTTGGTGTTAAGCCCTTAAACACTAGGTTCGAGACTCTGGGGAGGCGAAAGAAATCCCTTTTAGGGGGGAACAGCACCTAGTGAGTGGAACAGCCCGGGAAGGGACCCCATATGGAAGACCACCTAGTAGCATATTTTTACTGAGAGCCCCTCCTTGTATTTGATAAGTTCTAGCCATTGGTTATCAAAAAATGAAGAAAAGAACATAAACGCAAAGTAGAATTGATATAACCAAATATTTTCTTAGGTTTTCTCTCATTCTAATGCCAAAATGTGTTGACATCAAAAATAGGTTAACACCCAAATTAATGCTAATTAAATGTGAGTTATGAATGAATGATTGCAAGTATAGAGAGTGAAAACAATGATAATGATGCAAGAAAAATAAATATGAGACGAGAAAAAGAATTTTTAATGTGGCTCGACCATTTGAATAATGTCTACTTCCATGGTTTTGTTATTTTTGGAGAAGAAGGTTGAGCTTTAGTAGAGTTTTTTGCTAGAGTTTAATGGTTGTTAGGTGAATATATGAGTGTGTATAATACTCACAAAGGACCCCATGTAGTGTGAGAATTCTTTGCTTACATATGATTTGATTACTACAATATATCACAAGTTAGGATTCTTTTTTTTAGTTTACAAAAAACTACAATTAATATATCTATATTCCAATCAAAATATGATTCTAGCAACTTTTTCTTTGGAGTGATCTTTTATTGGTTATAGAAAATTTTTCGTTTATGGAATTCTACATTGTTTATGTAAATCACGAGTTGGCATGTTTGTGAGTTGCTATGTTACTGCAACCTTGAGCTATTCCTTATGCGAGCTACTCTTATTGCCCTAGCAGTATTAAACCTCAAGATGCTTCCAATGATGTGACTCATGCTGGCGTATCACAAGCTGATGGGCTTTATATTGCTTTTTCCCTTACTTGGACCTTCAAGCTAGTTGGTTTCTTAAGCCATGTTGGTTTGGAGACCTAAACACTATTTGTGGGCACAACAAATTGGAAATAGTTGACTACATAATGAAGGTTTCGCTATCATATTGAGATTGTATTGTTAAAAGGTAGTTTGTAAGAAATAATTGTTTTCTATATTTCAAATTTTTTATTTTTTCTTTTTAAGTTGCTTAAAGTAGAATCGAATAATTATTTTTCACTCTGGTAATTATCAAATCTTGTATGATAACATTACCCTAAACTGAATATATCTAAAGTCTGCTTTCAAAACTTTTGTTGTTGAAGATGTGGGGACCTGGCCTTGGGGTGAGAAAAACCTGTACAATAGTGAAGAAAAAGAAGCAATATTGGTATTGACAACCATTTTTTTGTCGTTTGTTGTGTTGTCTCGTTTATTTAGGCACACATCGTCTCTAGTCGGTGGCCTGCACCACGTGCTGCTCATTGTTGATTACTTTGTCGACTTTTCAACGCATTTAAATAATTTTTGTGTTACGTATCTTCAGGATCGAGATAGTGGCAGGGTGCAAGAGGTCCCGAGTTCAATTCCGGAACGCCCCTTCTCTAATTAAAACTTTTGTGAAAAAGATAGATCGCTAGAAGGAGGGCTCGAACCTCCGACCTTATGGTTAACAGCCATACGCTCTAGCCAACTGAGCTATTCCAGCTTTGGTTGCTCTCGAAGCCCTATAATCTTTTATAAAAACATATCAGTCAACGGTTGGGGTTCCCCATGAAATCTACCAACGCAACAGCAGGAGCAGACAAAAAACATGGATCCATCAGAGAAAGAGCAGACGACGGAAGAGAGGATTCCCTCCGGCGTGTCGTCGACGAACGCCTCTCAAACAAGGCGAAGGTATGAAAAGAAAACGCATCTCTCTGAAAAAAAAAAAATATATATATATATATATATTAAAAATTGACGTGTGTGTCGGTTAACTTACAGGAAAAAGAGCAAGTGGGATCAGGCGGCGGACGCCGAGTCGTTGCTTAAGATGCCTTCCCTTGTCGGCATTTCTGTACTTCAGGTCTTTTCGTCAATTAGTTATTTGCGTACCTGAGTCATCTATCTTGTCACTGACTCTTCCTTTTTATTTTGAAAGCCTAAGATCGCACAACAAGATGAGTTAGTAATTGCTCGAGAGATCGTTATAAACGATGCCGAGTCTTCTCTTCGCTACAAGCTTACTAAGCGTCAAACTCAGGAAGAGATTCAGAAATGCACTGGTGCTGTGGTGATAACTAGGTTTGTTGGCCGCGGCAACCCTCTCCCACTGTCCCTTAATTTTGAATATTTATTGATGTATCAGTGGAATTCTTTTTACAGGGGAAAGTATCGTCCGCCCAATACGCCTCTTGATTGTGAAAAGCCACTATACCTTCACATATCTGCCGCTGCTCATGTAAGTAGCATACTAGCATTCTTATTGATGGTTATATGCCTTTGTGTTTCGCATTATAATCAGTTTGCATATAATGCTTTCGTGGTGCTTTGATGTTAAAGACTTCATTTGATAACTCTAGTAATTAAATTAACCTTTTTTAAATATAAAAATAAAAATGATGAGAGTGCGAGACAAGGTGATTGATACTTTGTGAAGCTACCATTTGTGTATGTGAAGCTAGGTATTAGAAAAAGAAAATACAGCCATTAACCTTTTGTCATGTGAGGCCTCTGTTTAACATATTAATGGAAAATATGTTGATTGTGACATCTCTTACTTTAAAAAAATATTAATAATAAATGAGAAGCAGAATGGTGACATGACTAGAAGAAGCCTTAATGGAAGTTATTTGGACTAAAGCTTGATTTGTATGGCATCTATGTAACATTGCCATAACATTACCCCACTACTTCATGCTTAAATCTTCTTTGAAACTGTTTAATTACCTTATCCTAATAGTATCTTTAACGTTTTAGCCTGCAAAATGCTCAAGGACTGTTTCGGCTGTGTTGAGGTCCTTGTGTCACCCTTTTTGTTGCGTGTGTTGTTTCTTGGATCATTAAAGATTTTAAGGTCTAAAGCTTTCTCATCTTAAAAGGGTTTTTTTTTTTTTTTTTTTTTTCATTTTTTTTTAATAATCATTGATCATCTCTGCAGTTAAAAGAGACGGCGGAACGGATTATAGCAGTAGATCGTGCAGCTACTATGGTTGAAGAAATGCTGAAACAGGGTCAGAGTACACACTCAAGTTTTCCCCCTTTGCAAACGGTTACGAGCAATGGGGTGAAGGTATACATGCATTGCACTGCTGGTTTTGTGAGTTATGACATATAGCAATAGCACCATATAAATCTCTGCTTAATTTTGGTTTACTCAGGCAATGAGCACATGTGTGTATTTGGGCTTTGATGCAGACCCATCATTGGATATTGCTACTCGCATTCGTGGACCAAATGTGAGACTTTCTATTCCCTTTGTTTCTGTGTTTATAAACAACTAAAAATTTTTGACATTGTGATAGCTTTGTTTTTGTTGAAGTTATGTGTCATTTTGTTTTGTTGTGCCTGTGTATTGTTCTATCACGGGATATATATTACATACTTGTAGATACATATATACATATATGTAATTGTCAAATCAGTTATTTACTGTTTAGATTTTTAACTTTACAGTAAGAAGGGCTTCCTTAGTTGTCAATTAGATTTAAAAATGTCTATTTTGAAATGCTTATTTAATGGTTATTTGTGCTGTTTGATTTGTTTATTTTTTTAGTTTGTATTTACCTCATGAAGGCAAGGGATTCTAATGTATAAGCTTTGTCTGACATCTCCATACAATTGGGAGAGATTGTTTTTGTGTTGCTGGTGGTTCTGTTTTATACATGCAGGATCAGTATATAAATCACATTATGAATGAAACTGGAGTAACTGTTATGCTAAAAGGATGTGGTTCGGGTTCCTTTGAACCACAGGGTGAAGGTACTATTGTCTGTATGCGCTGTTTAATATTTTCAAGTCTATTGATTTTTACTGTTGAAAAATTTGATAAAATATATTGACTCAATTTCTTGTTCTGGTTGAAAAGTCCAGCAACCATTGCATTTATTCTTGTCCAGTAGTAATCCTAAAAGCTTGGAAGATGCGAAGCGGTTGGCAGAAAATCTTTTGGATACAATTAGCATAGAGTGTGGTGCCTCCAGGTAATATTGTTCCTAATTATGCTTGCATAAAGTGTTTTATGCATACTGCTTTCCTTTGGTTTGTAAGCAATATTCTCTTGTAATGCTGGAGGGGATGCAATTTTTGCTTTCCTCAATTGATAGCTACTAGCTACGAATTTGTCTTATTCTGCCGACTTTAAATTGTTCCCTTCTTTTTTTTTTCTTATGATGAATATCTTGTTTCTGTTATCAAGTTGGAGATATGATTGCATTATTCAGCTTCATGTGGAAGTCTGTGATCTTGTATTTGAAATAACATGCTGATGTTTCTTTGACTATAGTAGGGCTCCATCATGTAAAGTTTATAATGCTGTTCCACCTCCACAGCGGTTGTTAACTAGTGTCCAAAGTTTTGGGAATGAACATAAAGTGAATGCGCATTTGGCTGCTGGATTGACATCAATGGTGAGCATTACACCAGCTCCACCAGTTCCTTCAGTTACGGCTGCTGGGGTTGGTGCCGTCTATTCTCAAGCTGCATTGACACAATCTGGGGGAACATTGAACTGTGCTCAGCCCCAGCCAAATACTCAAGCTGCTTTGACACAGTCCGGGGGAACATTGAACTGTGCTCAGCCCCAGCCAAATACTCAAGCTGCATTGACACAATCCGGGGGAACATTGAACTGTGTTCAGCCCCAGCCAAATATGGCTGGTTATGCTCAGCCTATATTATCTGGGGGAACAAGCTATTGTGGATATGAAGGGATATATCCTCAGGCTACCCCTTTACAACAAGTTGCCCTAGCCCTTAGGCAGTCAACTTCTCCCATCACAGCTGTGGTTGCTCCTACGACGTCAGTAGCAAGCACAGCAACAAAATCAAATGTTAGTTATGCATCGGAGAAGGAGAAGCGACCTCCCCAAAAGCGGAAGTTTCAGGAGTTACCAGTCGGTTCAAAGGGCCCTTCGAAATTTAGCCAGGTATCTGGGTAATTTTTCCTACTTGTTTGTTCTTGTGTGAGCTGTGAGGTGTGATCCTTAATATTATATTTTACATTTAACGGGGGAATGAGAATGAAACTAGATTAAAGAAGGATAAAGTTTTCATTTGCATCTAAGCTTCTGAGTTCCCTAAATTTATGGTTAATAGCATTCCAGTACTTTATAATGTTATGTCTCTTTTAGCAAATTTGATCTGGTTTGTGATTGAAGGAACCTTTTATCGTATATTTCTTGCAAGCTTGGGTGTGGTTTGATATGCAATACTAAATATGCAATACTAGCAAAAGGGAATGAGTAATGGTTTTGTTTCCATTGATATGATTATGGATCCTCGGATGACTTTTTGAATGGTTATTTGGAATTTGGGTAGTGACAGGTCACAGGATCATATGTAACTTTGGGATGGAGTACAATTGATTTGAGTTTTCTTTTAGACATTCTAGCCCTTGCTAGTACTGCTTGTGAATTGAACTTTGTTGGAATTGATGCTTATTCTTTGCAACCTGAGTGAGTTGGTGGGTTCATGAATGTGTCAGGATGTGTGTGAGAGAGAGAGAGGGAGTGGAAGATGGTCTGTTAAAAAGGAAAGAATGCCAGCAATTGGATACTAGCATTACACAACAAGAAGAGTAGCTGTTGAAATTGTAATTTTGAGTATGAGAGGGAAATTGGTGAGCTGAGAAGGCAACTATACCAATACACAATTTTAGTCTGTAAAAATTTAGTTTTGCAGGTTTAGGTGTGGACATCTTTAATCATTTGTGCATCACTTGGGAGAAATTTTTTCGTTCAGTTTTATGTATGGCCTGAGAGATGTATGTTTCAATGTGTGTACATTTGCTGTCTATTTAGCATGAAAGTTAAGATGACAAGAAAAAGAAAGTAAATTGTAGTTGTAGATTGTGAATCCATTTGATACAACTGCTATTTTATCTTTTTCCTTCTCTTTAAATTATGACCATATCTTGTGCTGATTTTCTGTGCTTAATATTCCAGGTATTTTCTCTGACCTTCTAAGAAGCTAACAGGCTGATACGGTACCCCTCTGTTTGGGCCATTGGTTTGTATTGTTAACAGGATTTACAGTTTTGGAGGCCCTATGTGCTGGGCTTTGGCTGCATCAGAACTATGATAAGGGAACAATCAAGATTTTGTGCTGATGGGTTATTGTACACATATGGCAGATGATGTGTATACCTTTTAGAATGTATAATTTGCACTATAGCCGGCCATCTGTTTCCAGGTTCCAATAGGACACTTTCCAGCATTCATTGCTGAGCTTCTATTTGAGAAAAGCTTCAGAAGCCAGTATATGATACATTTGTTTCTTCAAAAATGAGTCTTCTATTTTTTATACCCAGAAATAGGTCAATCAGTTCATTGGACCCTAAATGGAAAGAAGACTGCCAAACCATAATATCCTCGTAGGTAGGGTCTTAAGGAGATTAGAGCCCCTGACCTCTTGGTTGAAAACCAAATAATTTTGTTGCTCGCACCCATTTCTTGGATTTGAAAATGATATTGAATAGAGGCAATTTTGTTACTACACTTTGTTTCTAGTGCTGAATGTGTTTGTCAGTTGCTTGCATGCTAGTGCAAATTCACCCATAGGGAAGGATGATGGATTTACCACACCGATCACAGTTTTGGGTTATTACTTCAAAAAATTTAAAATACTCACCTGAGTACTAAACTATTTTTTATTAATTTGTTATGAAATATATAACTGTTTCAAATTTAGATCTAAGGGAGATGGTTCTTCCCAACCTTTTACTGATTTGTCCCGGTACATGGTGAAAATTGTGAAGCTTTTGCTTTGGTCTATATGCATGCTAATCTGAAGACATTAAGTAAAATGGTCTTAGCAACTTGAATAGAGTCAGTTACTTCCTATTTTACCTTTGTAATATGTCTGTAGTACTGTTAAGTTGTGTTGAATCTTACTTGTTTCACATTGTTCTATACTATGTCCTACTGCCATTGAGAAATTAGTCTTGGATTTTTTCTTTTTCTAAGGTGTTGCAGGGATCAGAACTACCAAAGCCAAGCAAATCATTAACTGATGTGGATGTGAGAAATGTATCAAATATGCCTGCACCAAAGAAGTTGGTCCCGACATTATCCAAAGAAGGAATGCCCCCTCCACCACCCAGAAGCTTGCTGCCTCTGCCACCTTCAAAATTTACTTCATCCCCGCCTACTACAAATTCACTTGACAAGAAGAACGGTTTGGATAAAACAAAATCTGATAATGTGCCAGGTACTTTTGGAAACTTTATCCACTTTCTTGTTACTATTTGTCATGGTACTAGGTTAAATAGCGTGAAAAATCAACATGAAACTTGAAGAAGTAATCTTGCTCCTTCTCTTTTATCTCCGTGATATAAGTGTTCTCTACTGTAAGTCACATCTGTAGTGCTCCTTCTAATTGTACACTATTTTGTTATCTAAACCATGTAGTTGTTTCAGATACATTGGTCCAGTTAATGGAATATGGAGATGATGAGGAGGAGGAGGAGGAGGAGGATGATCCAAAGGAAACAAGTGAAGAATCCCTTAGCAGTGACTCTAGTTTTAGTGTTAATTCCAGTAAAGTGGCAGTTCGAAAACCTTTTTGGGCTTTATGACTGACTTCAGCTCGTAGATGATTGGCAACTGAAATTATTTGCTTTGGCCGAGTTCTATTCAGATAAAACATAGTCTATCTTTTAATGGAGCTTGTGACGTGCATCTGAGAGTGTAAGCAAGCACGTGCGAGAAGTGCAGCTGTTGTACAACCATTGGTGTTAGCAGAATGACATTCGTAAGTCTTCAGATGTTTTCATAACGCTGTGTTCTGCTAAGGGAGGAGTATAAATTGTTGTATTCTTATGAGTTTAGGTGTAAATTAGTAGTTTTCTCTTAGGCTTAGATTTTTAATCATATCTTAACTTGTGGCTGTGCCTTAAAGAGTTTTGGAGGAATTGGTATCATCCTAGCTCCACAGAATAGCTGAACCAAGATGTATCACTCATGAAATGTACGACACTCACTTAGTGATAGGCAAAGGTTAAACATTCGAGTTCAAATGATTGCTGAAACTAGTTATCTTCTGCTTGGTGCTAATTGTGTGGCATTTTGAGGTTCCCCTGTGACAATATCTCTGTCAGGCGCAAGAGGTTATTTTTTCCCTAGAGTTGATTTCTTGAATTGAAAATTCTTATCAGTGAAGATAGTTAATAGTGATGGTGCAATTGTAAGTTGTTATATATCGTGCAACATATAGGAAACATAAATAGCAACTTCTGGAGGTGATTGTGGCCATTTTGGGTATATAAGTATTGCATGCAACAATTATTCATTAAGTTACCCACTTCCAGAGTGAATCTTGTTAACAATGGCCTCCAGGAAGTCGGAATTGAAACTGGTAATATGACATTCAAGGTATATAGCAATGATGTGTCCTATTTTCTTTGAGCTAATAGTGGTATTGCTAAATTCGACTTATTACTATAAAACGGTTAAATTTTATTGATTTTGTTTATGTGAACTTGATTATAGAATTATTCAAAAATTTATTCTAAGCTTCCTAAACTAGTAAGTTAGATTAACTTAACCGATGTGAAGGATATTGGTCACTACTCGCTAGTTTCACATGTAAATTTTCACTAATACATGGTGTCTGCTGGGGTATTCCAAATGATCTCAAACCTTGGAATGACTGGCTTCGTTGTTGTCATGTACCCTTTTTGAATCTTATATCGTCATGTACATAATAATACTGTATGTTTGTTTTAGGTGTAGAATTGGTGCCATGGCTGTTGAAGTTTTGCCTCACATTTATATAAATATAAGAACAAATTGTACAACACTCTTATGAAGTATGTCTAAAATAAAATGGAAATATATTTATCTTTTTATTACACAACATCCTCATATCATTAGTTAAAGTTAGTCATATTCATTTGATTTAATAGTAATTCTATCTTTTAAGTTTTTTTAATTTTCTTTTAAAAATTTAAAATTATAGAAAAAAAGAATTAAAATTAATGAAAAATTATAAAAAAAAAAAAAAAAAAGTCCACCGTCCATCACATAATAGATGATGAGAGCTAATTTAAAAATAAAAATAAAAAAAAATGAAAAGTAAAAAGTGAGATTGAAGATCGGAAACTTAGATATTTAAACCAAAAAAAAAAAAATGATGATCATCTACCTAGTAAAATAAATATCATCATTAACTAACATCAACTTTCTTCCCAACCTCAAAAGAAAAGAAAGAAACACCAGCATCTCACCACAAAACAATCCTCGTCTCAGCACGAAGTCTAATTAGTGACCTCCAATCAGTGCCATAGCTCCACCATAGTAGCAATAGACCAGCAAATGGTATCGCTGATCATTGGGTTTCTTTCATTATAAAGAGATAAAAATGAAAAAAAAAAAAAAAAAAATCTGGAGATCAGAGGTCTTCAACGAAGGAACATCTTAAGTCTTCATCGTCAAGGACTAGAGGTTTTCATGTGTGATTGAGAACAGAATTGGTCTTCATCACGCACGGAGACCCTTCATTGTCTTCATTATGCGATGGAGATAATGAAGATAATTCGCCATCACCGACGATGGATATCATGATAGATATCCATAACTCCATTATTGTAGTCGATGAGAGAGAAAGGAATTCATATTCATCTCTAAATGACTTTTGATTTTGTTCTTTTTTTTAAAAAAAAAAAATCAGTTAATCTTCACCGTTCATTTTAGTTTTATACATTTTTATTTTTCAGAAGATTTTAGTTAAAGATTTTTATGATTTTTTTAAATACTGTATGGATCTTCCCCGATAATGAAAATCCAACCTTCTTTTTTTTTTTTTTTTCCTTTTTCTCTTCTGACTCATATGTAAAATGGATATTTGATCAAAATTCAAGGTCAATTGTAAAAAATAAGGAAAATTGACTAACTTAGCGAAATAGTATGATAAATGTGCTTTCACTTTATTTCAGGCATACCTCGTACGGGTGGTGTGCAATAATTATGAGATTTTGATTAGGAGCCGGCTTTGCCTAATAATTCATTGTGGGGTAGACTGGACTGGGTGAGTCACCTGGTCATTTGGCTACTAAATTCAGGTTTTATGGAAAGGGTTGGTTGACGATTTCTCCGCCTGCTTAAGTTTTCCAGCCCATATGATCACATGTAGATTGTGCCTGTGACAGTGCAGGTACAAATACAATTTATTGCTTGTGCAATTCAGTCCAGTGATTGTACCATCAATAATCAGCAGGTTCAAATAGCCAAGGGAGTTTGACTTTTCTACGTCTTTGCTATCACAGATACAGAGTGTCCTCTCAGCCGCATACAGAATCACTTGGCTCCAAATTGAATGTTTCATCATAAATTTCTCCGCCACCCATTGATGACTTATCCACCATAGAATGCTTTTCCAGTGGTCCTACTGAAATAAAAGTTGCTCATGCTTGGTCCTTTTTCCTTTTGGCAATTGGTTTGCAAAGCCAGAAAGTGAAAGGCTAACAGAAGCCTCTTTCTTCACATGCCAAGTTGTCCTTTCAATTAATCCAACCCCAAGTTGTCAACAAGTTCTTATTACCATTCTACCCTGTCACGGACTCCATTTTTTAACACGTGAAGTTATGCCTTTTTTTAGGGCTATGCCTCCCAAGATTCAAATGATCACAAGGGTAACATATTAATAAGTTCAAACTTGGGACTAGTTAGTCGTCAATAATTGCTTTGCTACTGTGGTGTCTTCATAAGTGAAAGATCTTTAGGTTCCACACCCAGTAACTATTAATATGGTTAACTTCTCTCATTCTTGTGTGAGCTACTCTTCCACCTTTATGTAGACTGATCTCTTTCGTATAAAAGCTACTTTTCGAACTGTATCATCGGTATCTTATCTCGTTCGATCTTGATAATCTCATGATTTTTAGTACTCTAATTAAAACCGAGACAATAAAGAAAGGTCAAAAGTCCCATGATTTTTAGTAGTCTATTTAAAACCGAAACAACAAAAAAAAGTCAAAAAAATTCTAGACACCAAAAGTAGGTAAAGAATTAGTCCTCTCCCGGATTTTCTACTCAGAAACAACCAAACTCATTTCTTGTCTTTGTCCCTCTTGTTCTTGTGGAGCCTTAAAAAAGTCTCTTCTAGTAGATTATCTACCAAGTTCAGGAGCAATAACTTATGTGGGTCTATAATAATCTCAAGCAATCTGTACATGTACTTGATATGCTTACATTTTCTTTACATCAAAGCATTTGTGCCATCAGTTTTTTAACCATGTCAGTCGGCTAGGAACCAGATTTTATTAAATGAGTATGTAGCAATGCCAGATACCCTTTGCACGTATGATGGAGTACAAGTTTTCTATGTATAGAACGACAAAAAGTGGACAGATAATTCCTTATAATGAAACTTACTTTCCAAACCATACTTGTTAGGTTTCGATGGACCTTGACCAACCAATGTTAGACTTTTAAACGAAAGACCACAGGTACTTTCCTGAATAGTCCTTCATGTTAGTAGCATTTTGTGTTATAAAAAAAAAAAGCAAAGCAAAGAAAATGTGAGCAATACACAGAGACATCTATGAATAAATAGATCTTACTTCTAACTCAATTAACATTATCTCAAGAAGCAACTGGAAGAGTATACTTTACATGGAAATTTCTCCCTCTGACACTATATCAACTATATTGAAAGTTAAGAATGTGAAGTGGAGACAGACAGACAATGAAGGTGGAGAAAATGCACAAAACCACCGTTTATCAATAACATTAAGATTACAGCAGCAGATGGCTACATGGAAGCCTTTAATTCTGTAAAAGAATTTAGAGATAAAAATGGACAAATCATCTAGTTATATATATTAGGCATTCACCTCCTGCAAGGATAATGCAATGATTTTGGGGATCCCTCAAAGAGATCCAGCAGATAATTTTGCAGATCATCAGCACTGTACTTAATGTGCTTGTCACTTATGTGATTGAGATGTCTGCTTTCAAAAGTGCGATAAGCTTGGATCACCTTCAGGGATGTTGAAATTCGTAAATCTTCTCGAAGCTGAACATTCGGAATGAGCCATGCTGTCTGGGTTTTGTAGACCTCATCAAAAGCAAGATAAAAACTCCTGAACCTCTCCTTGAGTTGAGTTTTTGAGACACCATTTGAACCAGCATTCCCCTCATCCTTCAGTAAAGCGAGGATTGAACTCCAAGTAGCCCTTTCATAGTCCATCGCATGCTGTTGGAATTTCCAGTTGTGCTTTCGAATCCATTTGTCTCCAAAAACATGCCTCAGCTCTGAATTCATAACCTTTTGAGCCATGTAATGCACATTGTTCATCAAAAAGAAGTGCTGCAATGAAACATCCCTGTACAACTTCGATTTCTCAAGAAGTTTAGATTCTAAAACCAAGGCAATCCTCCGGAAGTGAATAGCCATTGGAGAAGAATCACATGAAGAACTTTCGCCTGTTTCCACGGCTCGCTTCATTTGAGGTGACAATGAACTGGGATCCTCTTGAACATGGTCCTTTAGAAGCAAAGTGAGGGTCTCACCGTAGTCTGTAAGATTCCTGATGTAGTTCATAACATATCTGGTTATGTGGTGTATCCCTCCTCCAGCAAAAGCAGTGGTTGATGCATACGAAGCAATGACGTTCTCAAAATCAAGGAACGTTGCTCTTACAGAATCACCCAATCTCCTCAGAACATCATGATACTCAATTTTAACGGAAGAGCCAACCTCGGTTGCATACAAAGCATCTACATCTGAGAGTAGATCGACTAGCACCTCATACATCTCAAGAATGCCAAACAATTTTTCTGGCCGGTGGGGGCCAATAGATACAGCTTCTCCAAAATTCAGTAGCTGCAACATTGAAGCCTTTGATGCCTCAACAAAACATGCTAAATCGACAGGTCCAAACGCCCCAAAGATCTGCTCGCTGAGATACTTCTCGCTAGCAAGATAGATGCGCACAAAAATCTTCATAGCCCAAACCCATCTCTTGATCTTTGAGTTAAGGCTACCCCATTCCATCCTTAGTACATCCTCAATACTCAGTTTATCCATTTCAAGAAGGAAGAGGCACTCATCCAGAGCGTCCTTTCGGGCAATAACATAGGCCTGAGAACATTCATGGTCGTAATTAGACATGAACATCATATTCGCAATGCATCTGAGTTCAGGAATCACATCTGGATGAACCAAATCAACAATGACCTCCTCTGAAGATCTGCTGACACTATCTCTTTGAACAGAGTCCTCAACTGAGTCATCCCCAAAGGAAACGATAGAGCCTTCATCCACAGCATCTTCTTCACTTGAACGAAAAGACTTGTGTTCAGGCTCAAAGGGTTGCCTGTTCTGAACAAGCATGTGCCTGAATTCTTCCTCAAGTCTTGCCATGGCCGTTTGAAGAACGTCATGAGCCCTCCGTAAAAGTTCATTCTCTTCTGTATCTTTGCCAAAACACAAACCATCTAATCTCTCGAGCAACTTTCGGGCCTCATCTGCAGCATTCAGGTAATCGCATGCTTCATCCGGGGAGTCCCAAATCATAGACTGATCCTTCTCCCAACTGATGATCTTTTCTTGAACAGCATTTAACTGTTCTTCAATCTCACTCAATCCCTTGCCGTTGTCATCATCGATAGTAGCCATGGTAGACAATTGCATGCCAAGATCCGCCAATATCTTTTTCATATTACCTGTAAAGCTCTTATTCGACCCTAAGGCCCTCACAAGCTGTTTTGCCGCAGCAATCAAGTTTTCTTCATCTTCATTTTCTGAAACAATCGCGTGACAATCCGCCATAGCCATACCAGCAAACAGAGACGACCAATACTTCAAGCACCAAATAAACCCTTCTACCACTTTGGATTCCTTTACAACAACTTCCACAAGCAATCAAATAGTCTTGAACCCTAAATTTTAAACAAGCAGATAAATCAATTGATTCTCTGTTGGTTCCTAAAAACCAAAATTCATGTTTTTTTCTACAAAATGATCAAATATTACAAACTGGAAAATTCCCATCAACTAAACCTCCAGCAACCATCTTAAGTGAACAGGATCAAATACTTGATTTAAACAACTCATGCCAAAGTCAACATGCACCAAAACTAATATGAACAAAATTTTGATCCAAGAAAAACAACAGGTCAACATAAATCAACATGAACTAAATAGTGTTGGGTATTCAAAATGAAAGCTTGATCAAACCGCAACAATACAAGCAAGATTTATATGACGACAACAACAACAACAAACAAACAACTCTACTTAGTGAAGCTTATTTCATAGGTCAAGATATGAAACTGACCTCTTTTTCTGGAGCATCAAAGATTCTGTTTTCAGCTAGCAGAGTTTGTTGGGTGGCCTCTCTCTCTCTCTCTCTCTCTCTCTTCCTGCTCTTATTTATTACAATCGCACCCGCCCTGACCTAAAGTCCGCTGGCTTGGATGGCAAATAATGTCAAAGTACCGTACCCTTGGTGATTGAAAAGTCATTTTTTGACTAGTCTGATCAAATAAAAAATTAATAAAAAATTAAAAAATTGTGACCTCCAGTGGTGGAAGTCAAATACAATTTAAAAACCGATAAATTTATTTTAAAATTAAATTTAAAAAATAGAATAAAGAATAAAACAGATATTTACTTTTAGAGTTAAATACATGGCAGGCTACGAGGTAAAGCTTGATATAGGTGGAAACAATTTTCTTTCTACTTTTGAAACACGAAACACCGCACTAGTCAGTTAAAGTTAGTCAAACTTACCTGATATAAGAATATTTTCATCTTTTAAAAAATTAATATCATCGTCATTGAAAAATTGAGATGATGATGGAGAGATCACGTTAAAATATAAAATTAAAATAAATTTTTAAATAAAATAAAATAAAACTTTTAAATTATTAAAATGATTGAAAATAAAAATATTGATAATTTTCAATAAAAAAATAAAATGATTTTCATCATCCATCAACATGACAGAGGATGAACGTAATTAAAATAAATCATTTTTTTAATTTAAAAATAATTAATTTTTTAGGGGTGGAGGTCCCCTTTCCATCTCCAATTAATCTTCAATCCTAATCCACCGTCAACGGCCACCGTCAACGGCCACCATCAACATCAACTCGTTATTAATCCACCATCAATAACCAATATTGACATCAACCACCATTAATCATCATCGTCAAATCAACGTCAATCCATACATCACTATTAACCCATCATCGCCATCATCCATATCAAATTATAAAACAAGTATGTTTAAGAAAAAAAAAATTTAAAAACGAAGTTGAAGATCTACAAATACCTAGATCTTCTTCATTGAAATCAAACCTTAGAGACATCATCAACTTCATGTCACATCATCAAACCCAAGAAACAATTTCTGCAAATCTTCTGCATCGAAATTCAACCCTAAAAACTTCATCAACTTCATGTCACATCATCAAACTCCAGAAACAACTTCATCTCCCACCATTAACTTCATATTCATCTTCCAAATCCCAGAAACAACTTCATCTTCAAACCCCATAAACAACTTTATATCGAACCCAAAATCAACCTCAAATCCAATCTTCAAGCCCATACCCAATCTGTCATCAACCCAATCAATTATCATGCTAACATCACCAACAAAACTACCATCATCAACCACCTAACCCACCATTATCACTATTATCAACTGAACATCAAACTAGCATCAATGGAACATCATCTGGGTTAACCGATGATGTTGATTGTTGATGAAGATAGTGTTGAAAATGAAGGGCATTGATGATGAAAGGTGTTGGAGATCTGAGGTGAGAGAAATCGAGAGAGAGGGTTAAAAAATTAGGTAGAGAGAGAGAGAGAAAGACAATGGGAGAAGGAACAAAGAGAGAAAAAATAATTTTTTTTTTAATTCTTAAATCTCGTCTATCAATATGATGGAATTTTTTTTTTTTTTATAATTTTTAAAATATATTAAACTTTTTTAGTTTTTTAAATAATAATCTCCACCGTCCATCAAGAATGGTGGACGGTAGAGATTCAATGCTTTTTTTTTTTAATTTATATTTTTACATTTTTAAATTATTTTTCATTTTAAATTTATTTTAAAATTTTTAATACAAATTTTTGTTCTTATTCATGGATAATTTTGTCATTGTGCAACATTTCTAAGTCAACCATTAACTTTAACTACATTTGACTGTTAATGTGGGGGTATTGTGTTACAATAAACAAAATATTAACACATCTGTATTTGACTTAATCTCAAAAAAATTTTATGTATTTAATTCTTATTTAAATAATATCATCTCCACCGTCCATCATAAGAATGAACGGTGGAGATAAAAACAAAATTATTTAAAAGAAAAATATAATGGAGATTTAATCTCAGAGTATATCTTTATCATCCAAATCCAAAATGAGATTTGATATCCACCAACTGTTTATTATCTCCATCTTTATCATGGAAATGAAGAGAACAACTGAACCCTTTACTATTACCAACCTCCATTCATGTCAAAACCCACCATCATCACTATCACTAATTCTCTCATTTATGTTCTCTCTCTCTCTCTCTTGCTTGTCTTACTCACCGATCTCATTCACTATGCTCCATAAACTCAAACTAGTAAATCCACCAAATCCATCCAATCAGTAAACACTAAACACCACAACTCAATACGAGCTACCAACCAAGTGATTTCATCTATCAATTCACTAGCTTAATCATCTAATGCACATAAATCCATCGATACGATAACCCTCCGAGGAAAGCATGACGATGGAGGAGAGCACGACAAAGCCGTCGCCTTTAATGAAAAGGAATTGGGCAACATCAGCGCGAGTGATCTCATGGCAGGTGGCATGCCAGATGGCGAAGAGCTTCTACGTACATTAAAGCCACAGGGCTAAGGATCCAACGGTAGTCACTGTAAAGCTTGACGAAGAAGAAGATAAAGATGCATTAGTAGAGGCTGATGGCAGAGATGTTGAATATGCAGTAGATGGACGATAGAGATCGAATACCCAATTTTTTTTTCTTTATTTTTTTTTAGTCTTTTGGTTTTTTAAAGTGATCTTGACCATCCATCAACATGATGGAAGATTTATTTGAATTTTCTTTTTAAATATTTTAATTGGTTTATTTGAAATGGTTGATAATATTTGATTTTGGGTTATGTCGACGTCTAGATTTAGCTGACTGAGATTCGTTTTGGGCCTAAACTACAGTTTCATATTGTTTATTGTAAGATGATCGTTAAGTGAAACAATAAGTAAATGAGAAGTGGTCAGAGAAGAAGAAGATGTTGAGTAAGCAAAATAAAGAAATAAAGGAGAATAGGTCAGAGGAAAGGAGGGGAACGCCAAGGATTTTTGAGTGGTTCGGCCCAAAAAGATATCTACGTCCACTATTCACTCTCTCACTATTTTAGCAAAGTAATGACACTCAAGATTGGGATCCTTTTACAAGGAAATTTCCTCCCGTATTTATAGAGAATGAGAGGTGCTACAGTTAAGATTCTACAGTACAAAGTTACAATAAGTTGAGATTACAATGATAAGTTACATTTAATGCGTCAAGACTTCATTTAATGCGGCTGACAGTGCATTTAATGCGGTCGAAACTACATTAAATGAGGCTGAAACTGTCAGGTCTAAGATCTGCTCAAGCGTGATTTCAGGTGGCTAACCTATGCGATTAGATGAAATCACTATAATCTTGGCTGTAATTTCTGATAGAGATGACGTGCATAACACGTCTTTAGCTGTATTTTGCATGATATCTTTGACTTCTGTTGACTCGCGGTTTGGGAGATAGGGCAGAGACAGAATATTCAGCAAACAGGGTACCACATCGCGCTAGCGAGCAAATAAAGCTCTGGAGAACCGGATATCTTGAGGGTCGATGACGTAGGTCACAACTGAATTCTTCCACAATCGGATAAATTAATAACCGAACAGCCTCATAAACGAGTAGATATATGAGTATGATTAGAAACTATCGAACAGTTATGTAAGCAGATAGAACAAACAGCTGACTGGATTACAGATGGGCTCACTCACGAACTAATAAGCGATTAGAAGAGAAAACTGGATGCGATTATCTTCACGATCAGAATAACGAATAGATTACTGAACATGTTATCGAGCTTATCAACCAATAGATTGACGACCAGCGGGAAACCCCGAAATACGAGTAGAATGGCGAACAGTCAAGCGAACAGATTAACGACTAGACGCGCGATCAAAGGGATGGATAGATTACCGAGTTTTATGGGCTTTCGAATCATTGGACCCATACTATAGATCCTCCTCGGCCTAATTGATCTAATCGTTAAATTACCCATAACAGGTTGAGTTTAAAATGGTTGATGATGTTTGATTCTGGGTTGAGTTTGAAATGGTTAATGATGTTTGATTCTGGTTTGAGTTTGAAATAGTTGCTGATTTTGATTCTGGGTTGAGTTTGAAATGGTTGATGATGTTTGAAATCATTGAGTTTGTTTTTAGGTAGAAATGGTTGATAATGTTTGATTCTAGGTTGAGTTTGAAATGATGACATGATCTGTAAATGGTGATATTATATGGTTAGATTGGTTGTTGATGATAAGGGGTGTTGAAGATGATCGTGTTGAAGGTGTTAAGGACCTATAGATAGGTTCCAACAGTGGATATTGGATCTGCAAATTAGATCTTCACCTTTATTATTTTTAAAAATTTTTTTATATAAATTTATTTTTATTCTAATTTTTAAAATTTATTTTAAAATAAAAAATAAAAATAAGGTCAAAAGATAAAAATACCTTTAAATTTGTTAAAGTTGACTAACTATTGATTAACCTGTACTAACGGTGCCAACTTGTAATAAATTTATATAGTTTACTCTGCTTGACAATTGGTTAGAACTAGGTAGCCACTTTATAATTTCTTTTTTTTTTTTTCTTTTTTTTTTAAGTTAGGTATGTAGTCCGATGATAGAATTAATATAAGCTGAATGAACATTCTATATTATCAAATAGTATTTGATTAAGTGGCTTTCGAGTATATCTTGTTGGAATTATTTTCAAAATAATGCATCACATTATATGATTTTGTGTAATGATCAAATGAGAGTCGTTGACCTAGTCAAATAGTATAACTTTTATCATAGGATGTGACTTATATAGAATGGTGCCATTTGAATTGTATAATCAAATGTGGAAGTTGTAAGATTGATCCAATGACTAGATTTAAATTCATTTGAATTGAAAAGTCATTATGAAAGATTGCAACTTATTGTTAAGGGTTACATTTCACATTATAAATACCTATTATTACCATTCATTTTATACAATACCAATCAATTAGCCAAAGTTTTTGTAACTTGGCGACTTGCTCTCCTTCCCCTCATTTTCTCTTTGTCTCCAAATAACCTTAGTTTTATCTCTTTTTTTTTTCCCCTTAAAAAACCAATATTCTGTTAACTACAATGACAAAATATTGTATTTTAATGGTTTGATGTTATTCATGGTTTATGTTAGTACGCAACGATAATAAACACCTAACTTCATTGTCTCGTAAATGCATATTTGCTTAATTTTGGTGATAAATAGTGTCTTAAGGTTAGTGACTTCAGTTACGTGTCTTGAAGCCACCAAACTATCCCTGCATTTATTTCTATTTTCTAGATTTTCCAGTAGATGCAAGTGAAGGTTTGATAAAGTTTGTGATTCATTAAGTGATTTAGTAATTCTAGTGCAAGGTACATAATTGCTTATATATTCTCGAACATACCCACTCTTGTACGTGCTAGTTCACAAGTACGTATGTAAAAGGTCTGATAAACAATTCCATATTAGAGCATTTCTAATCATACTAGTTATATACTATCTTTAGCCAAAATAATTAATGGTGTGACATTTTATTGACTTCAATCACTCTCAAATATCTTCATATTGTTAGTTATTTTAAAAAACTCAAATTACTGTCACCAAATATAAAGAGTAAGAAAATCCTAACCAAACTCTTGTTCTTATTATTTTAATATTTAATTTGAGATAAAAACAAATAATTTTCTTTTTGAAAAAAAAAATGCATGAATTTTCACACTTCTTTAGTCAAAATAGAGAGAAGTTGGAGTGACTCATCATGACTTAAAAACTGCTAGTTAAAATAGTTTTCAAATTATTTTAACTAAAATTTAGTTATATTTAATGAGTTTCCTAGGAGATGCTCTTATGAAGGAGAATTCAGCCTACAGTTTATAATTTAATAGATGGATGTGAGAGTTGAGCCTCTTAAACAAATGTAATAGGAACGTTTGTAATTTATTTGAGATATGAGTGGATACTTAAGGAAGTCTTCTTTTGATTTTGTGAGACTGTGTGTGATATCATCATGCAAGGAAATTTATACTTAATGCCATCATAGAATCTAAACGTAACAATTGTAAGATAAAATCATGTTAGCTATTTGAATTTTAATAAATTTTTCCCTTATCATAACATTTTGAAATTTTGGACACCGACAGTAGACACATAAAATTGATTCTTAATAATAATTATCTCAAAAGAATTGAGTCTCAAACACTATTTGACATATGCTTTGATTTTTTTTTTTTTTAAAAAAAATAAAATACTGCTTACAATGTGTATCAATTTATTTAAAAAATTATCAGGGTAAATGAATATTTTTTATCGTCAAGCCAAATTTAATAGTGGAGACAAATAATTTAATAGATTCATGTTCATGTACCTACAAAATGTGACAATTTTTTCACATAAATGTGGGTAGACTTCTCCTGATTCTAAAAGTAGATTTTAAAATCATTTCTTAAGTAGACTTTATCTCTGGATCTTGATAAACATCTGACACCAAATGTATATATAAAATAATAATTAAAAAAAAAAAAAAACACTTCCTTGACACCTTTGGAAAGGGTTGTGTAACAGTTTTTTTAACAACACAAACACAATAATATTGTAGAATTAATCAGAAAGAAGCCAAATAGTGTCCATCATGTTGGCAAGAAAACGAAAGAAAAGCATATAAATTTCCTTTAAATTATTGCCACCAACCTTTTCACTCAAAAGAAATGCATTACTATGGACAAAACCTTGTTCATTCCAACTTTTCTTTTTCCTATCACACAATCAAACTCTTTGCCTCTCTACTGATTTCCCAATGATTAAAAATGATAAATTTCTTTGTCTAGATCAACAAGGACAATGAAAAGTAGGTAACTTAGTATTCTTTTTTTTTTTCAATTTTATCTAATTGCAGAGTACTTTTTTGCTCTCTGCCATCAAGATTTTGGAAGGGGTTGGCCTTTTAAAAATGATTTGAATAGCTGAAGAGCTGCTTTTGGCTTGAAAAGTGGCACCTCATGACCTGCTCCTCTCACTGTTGCAAATGTTAGCCCTTCGTAAACCTCCGTCCAGCCTCCCACCTTGACATCAAAAACCACGTCACATTTATCATTAAAAACATAACTTGCTAAAGGATATATTTATGAATAATACTGCTATTTCAAAAAATTTACTCAAAAATTTTGCTCATACGATCTAACAAATTGATTTATAGCTATCACATTTATACATAAGTTTGTCACATTATTTAAATAATGAATTTGAATAAATTTTTAGATAGTATAACATTTATATACATATCTCAACCAAAAGTTTTTGTTATTTTATTCTGATCTAAGAAATGTATTAGCAGCTGTTACTTGTATCTAACTACAATTACTTGGTGTTCGGCACCAATCGCATCAACAACATGTTAATTCAGGTAATCAGCCCCATGATAACGAATTGTTAAGAAGAAATCATTAAGAGAAGGCTACTACTGACCTGGTTCTTAACATACCAGGGGTACCATGGAATTTTGGTTGTTAACTTAAGTTCGGCAAGAGAGTACCTAGTGGCCGTAACTGGCACCACCGAGTCCACATCCCCACTGAAATTATTTGAGAGCAAACGAATATATATATATTGACATTAATGAACTTACAAATCCGGATATGACAGAAAATAGAGTACTAAATTTGTGATGATTAATGGGAAACTACCAACCTGAAAACCCAAACTCTTAAACCACCAGCAATCATTTGCCTATAAATTGGAAGGATAGACACATCTGTGTCGTTCCAATTGCGATTTAAGACTTCACTGTATAAAATCAACACAAAATTTAGCAAAAATCTAATAGGGTATTGAAGTATGAATGAAAAAGCTAAGTTCAACGGTCACCTGCAAGCAGTCCACTTGTAAGGAATTCTGGTTTTGTTGGCATGAAGTGCTTTCTGCACATCAGGCCTATTGTAGTAAATCTCAGCATACTTCTCTGTACAAGGATCATACCCTGATATCCGCCTGAAAATCTGATAACGGGGCCAGTAGAAGCAATTAATAAATTAAATATAGTTGTGATTATTATTGTTAAAATTATTCTGTGATTGTGAACATTTTAATGTATGTAAATGATTTTGGTGTATACCCTATGGGATCGATGAGGCAAAAGTATAGTCCTGCGTGTAAAAGTGCTACCATCCGAGTTGTTACAAGGGGGTGCATAGATGTTGTACTGATCAATGTTGCCAAATTCTTGATCCATAGCATAAGAATACAATGATTCACACTCATCGGACTCCTTCTGCCTACTAAAATCACAAGTGTTGATCAGTTGCCGATATGTTTTATCAGAGATCATAGCATGGCTCCACCAGTATGTCACGGTTCCAAGGTTGTCATAGTAATTGTCTGTCACTGCATTGCCCACCTGCAACAACTCAATGTTTATGATCGAATTCCACACATTTCATGATAAACAGAAACGTTACCCAGTGATGCCTGCTTGTTGACAAGTCAACAATTTTAAATAGCTTGAAAATGTTATGTGTATCAGGGTAGTTTTTAAGTCATATCAAACTTTTTAGTCAGATTTATCACAAAGATTTAGTTGAAATCTAGGAAGATTTGATGCCCTGTGGTTGGACCTTGTACATTAGATAAACAATACGATACTTTCAAAATTAGGTGAAAACCACATGTCATTAGCCAAAAATCCTCTCTCCACCTCTGTCACAAGTGGCACAAGAAGGGGCCGTAGGGACCATGACTTCCAATCCCTTCTCTCAAAAAAAAAAAAATTCATGCAACTATGACTATAATAAAATGAATCAATGAAATAGTGTTAATTCTTTTTCTTTTAGCTTTTCCATTGATTATTTCTTTTTCTTTTACCTTTTTCATTGATTCGTTTCATCACATTAACCGTAAGACAGTCTCATGAAAAAAATTTTCCTCTTAAAAAATAAAATTACAAATTTTTAAAATGCTCTATTTTAACATGTTTTAAATATTTTGTTTTAGTGGAATGATTTCTTCAAATAATAAATTATGACTTCATCCTATTTATTATTAGTCCAGAAGCCTAAAGATAAGGTTTATCTTTTGGATATGATCATTAACACTAGAAAGTTTTTAGAATTACACCCCTAATTCAGACACAAATGAAAAGGGAATCATGCAAAATAAAATAGTGTAATATAGTAGAGAGAAAAGAATCAAAATACCATAATTCCTTTGAGATTGATTGGGTGTTTTGAGTTGGTATTATAGACCATAATTTCTTTGGCAAGTTGAGGGACATAATGGCCT
The DNA here is from genome assembly GCA_022984855.1 of Dimocarpus longan. Taxonomy (NCBI): domain Eukaryota; kingdom Viridiplantae; phylum Streptophyta; class Magnoliopsida; order Sapindales; family Sapindaceae; genus Dimocarpus; species Dimocarpus longan. Next base: position 7,859,674 of record CM041026.1, read on the forward strand.
GCATAGCTCTCTCCAGTTATAAACAGTTCACGCCCTTTGTAACGTGGGAACCGATCCAACCATCGGATCAGAAACTCCAGTGAGTCCTTAGCTGAACCACATATATAAATATAATCACCCATTACCACATTACAATAAACCAGAAAATAAAAAAAAAAAAAAAAATGTTTTTATTATTTACTTAAACCGGGTCAAGTTGCTACCTGTGTTTGTGTAAACTGAAAAAAATAAAGTTAAAAATAAAAAGATAATGAAAAATCTAATCTTATAGTCAAGATCAATAGTTTAATCAATGTCAGACAACGATTTGTGTGGAAGTCAACAATAAAGATATATATAGGATTCTTATCACCATGATTCATGATCATTGTCATGATAATAATTTAGAGCTTCTAGTCTTTCAAACTGTGGCCTAGCAATTAATTGACCACACCAAGGTCACTTTCATAATGGTAATTAATTATAGGGGTTATGTCCAAAAACTTAATCAGAAGAATATTTACATGTATATATATATGATATTAAATTTTATTATACTATTGGAAGCCTAGGACCCACTAAAGAAAAGCACTTTTACTTAGAAGCATTTAAAGCAATTTCTTAAAAAGATCACTTGCAAACATATTGAAAAAAGCAGCTTGGCCTATAATATGTTAATTTACAACTAGATAAGGCAATTGTCACATTCATAATGGTAAATAATTAAATATATATATGTTAAAAACAAAGTTGTTATTTACTATATATGATATGAAAAAGTATGGGTTATTGTACCAGTACGACGGTCGCCGGTGTCGAATAAATCGGCAGAGCGGTTGGTGTAGGAGAAGCCAACCCCGGCAGGAGTTTCCAAGAACAAGAGGTTGGCCAGAGTGTTCCACGAAAACTTGTTAAGGTACAATCCTGAGGCAGTCTTGTTGATTCTAAATGGCCCAATTTCCTCTGAAGCCCCATATGCCACCGAAGAACAACCAGGACCTGCTCACACGTATATCATTACATGTTACATTAAACTCATTTTTTAATTATACTATTGGAAGCCTTATATTAAAGTTACCATGTTGACACGAGGGCCCACTAAAGTAAAACGCTTTTTACTTAAAAGCACTTTAAACAATTTCTTAAAAAGATCACTTGCAAACATATTGAAAAAAAGCAGCATGGCCTAGTTTGCTATAATGTGCGCATTTACAATTCGAAAAGGCAATTGTCAAAAGAAAAGAGAAGACAGAGAGAGAGTTGCGCTAAAGTTAGGTGTATAGCTGTGTAGTGATGGTGCACCAACGCAAGCTGACAAGGTGGCTGCAATGGCTACGATATATTTAATGTAGCCTGTTTTTGGTTGTTAACAAGGCATTTATTTCCTGATAACTACACCCCTCCATGCGCATAGACATACTGTGTGAGTGGGGAAGAAAAGAGGTGGAGAGAGAGAGAGAGAGAGAGAGAGAGAGAGAGAGAGAGAGAGGGAGTTTATGTATAATTTTTGCACATTATTATGTTGATACTAATGAACTTGGGGGAGAGTACTCTGATACAATGTTAATTTTAGGTATGTAATATTAAGCACTGTATATGATAAATGTATTTATTGGGTATTAGTTAGGATGTGGAAGGGTCATGATGAGTTTCTACTTTCTACACCAAGATTGGTAGTTAGGTCATCATTCCAAGCTAGCAAATGGTAGGCCACTGATGAGGCAGCGACACTAATGGCTACTGCCCTCTTTTGTTTCTTGAGTAAAAATTATTTGGCAGCTTCGATAAATCAGTATGAAGTACGTGGTAAAAATCTTTTTCCCTTAAATTCATTATAACATTTGCACGAAAAGCATGTTGCAATTACAAAAGAGAAGAGTCCAAAATCTGTATATTTACAAATATGTTTGTAGCTCAAAATGGAGAAGATTCTTGGGAGATCTTACTGATTTTTTTTTTTTTTTTTTCATCTTTCAAAAACCATGTCGGCAACAATGAAATTGGTTTAAAAATGTTGGGTAAGTGAGACAAAAAAGGGAGACCTTGACATCAATGAAGTTGTACCACTCAAACCCGCAAAAAAAAAGGGGCATTTAAGTATGGACATGACTAGAAGCAATATAACAGTAACATAAAAACAGTTCTCTAACCTCCATTAAGCCAGACAACCAAAGGTTTGGAGGAAGGACTATGGGGAGCCTCAGTGAGCCAGTAGAAGAGTGCTCTACCAACAACTTTGTTGACAGTAACATACCCAGAGAATTGTTGGAAAGAGACCTTTGGTTGCCCAGGAAGTGATGCAATTCTGTCTGCTTCTTCTTCTTCACTCCTCACTCCACCTCCACCTCCATTGCTTGAAACTGAAAGATTCAACACAAGCAAAGCACAGATTATAGATACAAACATCTGCCTTTTGGCCATAACCATGGTCCTCTTCATGAAGAAGGAGGAGGAGGAGGAGGGTTCTCTTAGTTTGTGAGCGTTGTCAAGTAAGTAGTAAGTGCTCTTCAGCATGGATTAAATAGGGGTAGCCATAGAGAAAGAGAGAGAGTGTGAGGATGTATGTGTGCCTATAATACTATAACACCATAATTTGCGCAGACCCCAATATTTTATTTATGTAATCTACACTAAAGTATTAGTCATTTTCAAAGTGTAACCTTTTATCCGGTATTTTTTAATTCTTAATATAATATTTTAATCGTTAAATGAATCTAATTTCTTAATTAATTTTACTTATTCTTAAAAATGTTATATCAGAACTTTTTAGATACTCGAATGTTCGCATTGATAAAAATTAATTACAACTTTAATTCTATGTAGAGAGCCTAGATTAAGGCTAAGAAAACTATTGTTCTGCCTCCAAGCATAGTCTCCGTAATGGGATCGGTTGTTCTTGTTCATATTGAAAATCAATGTAAACAACTACAATTATATGCTTAATTCTTTTATTCTACTTTGATGGGCTTGTTAATTAATGTTCTCTTAATAAATAATATGGCAAACGGGATCACATGGTTTTCACGCCCATGAAACAGACTCTTTAATCCTCAATTAATTCCTTTTGGATTCATATACCAAAGCTTTGACTACCTTTATAGTTTTGACTGGCTTTATCCACTCTTATTTTTGCTCTTTTTTATGTTACTGTTATTATTATTATTATTATTTTAATATAGTGCCAATTTGTTTGTTTGTTTGTTTTTTTTCTTTTAAACGAAAAATTCATGCTTTGTCAAATGCGGTAGTTGTACAACTTTTAATGTGCAGTTACTAACTTTTGGCTTCTAATATTGCAGGTACCGATTAAATATTGTCCAGGTTAGAAAAAGATTTCTCAGTGATATGGCAACCCTGAGAAGACTACATAACCTAGTAACTGAAAACTTTTTGAGCTGAAAAGATCACTATGAACAAGACACTTCCATATGCTTCTTTTAAGCTCAAACAGATTTTTCAGAGTCATGCATTTTCATGGTGAGAAATCACAGTGTAAAATCAAAAACCAATATATAATATCACAAAATACTACAATCATGCAACCCCATTGTGTAAAGGTGAAAATGTAATACCCATTCCCAATCTACAACTAATACAAGGTGTTTATCGGTTTCGAGTTTCATTGGTTTACATTTTTTGTAATAAACGCATGAAAGAAATTAAAAATGCACATTCTTTTTTGTTTTGGAATAGTTGTCTTTACGTGCACGCGAGGTGGGGGTGTCATTGATTTCCCATAAATAGCATAGTGTGTGGACATGGTGATGATGGCTCTTTTGGACTTGAGTTGCTCCTCCTCATCTTCATTTTCAATGAGTGGTGTCTGTCTATATCATCACTTGCTTGAAAACCCTCCGTTCATTTTCCCTTTTGCTCAATTTAGAACTGTTCTTGATAACCCATCATACCCTTCCTCATCTCTCATTTCTTTTCTTTGCTTCTATTAAGTGGTACATCAAATTTAGCATTTAATGATCATCATATAATATGTTAATTTCAAACATCAATTGTTTTTCCCATTTCTTGTTTAGTGATATATAATAGCATTAGCCACTCACTCTAATTGATTGCATGCTAATAATTTTGTGCATGACTTTTATTATTAGTAAAATCTGACAATGGCGATAGAAGATTCTATTCTTCAACATACTAGTTTTGTCATGTAGATTCTTGTATGGGTGTCTTCAACTGAAAAAAGATAATAGGATTTGTCAAAGTAAACAAAATCAGCTAGTACTTCATTTGTTGTTTTTCATTTTTTTCAATCATATTCTTCACTACTAAAATATTGCTTCTATACCTTTTTTGTAATTTGATATTCTTAAGTTATGAGTAAATTAATGAATCTTCATTTTTATGTTAAATTATTATCAATAAGGAGATTGAAATTGAAAATGCCCTACAAATTTAATCCTCTTCAAAAAATAACTTTGTAATCTTAAAATTAATAAGGAAAACCTACGCCGTCAGTCATAAGCTCTTACTAATTGATCTTGGTTATTAGCTCATATTCCCATCGTAGGAGTTTTTACATAATTTTAAAAGAATAATGCTACACATCTCACTAGAGGCAGAGGCGGAATTTTGGTTTTAGAGGGCCTAAACAAAAATAAACATTTAAATTAATGTGAAACAATTACTTATGTTAAAGTATTAAGTTAGTGAAAAATTAAACATAATACCATTTAGCCATATAATAATTACCGTTTAGTTATGTAACAATAGTCGGAATTTATCCACTCTTTTAAATCATGAAAATGATTTATAATATTAAAATTACACTAAATTTTTTCTTCGATTTTTCTTTCAAATGATCAAAGAGTTTGTGAAAAAAATATGTTCCACCTTATTGCAAGCTTAATATTTAATAAAATAACAAATAATAATAATAATAATAAATAACTCAAATTTTTAAAAACTATATAAAATATTTATTATTTTACGAGTTCAAACTTGACAAGTTTAGATGTAATAATCAAGATGAATATTTAGAAATGTAGAGTAAAATATAAATAAGATTGCATAATATGTTAAGACTGAAAAACTAAATTTTTTCATTTAAGATAGGAACAATGGAATTATTTAATATTGTCAAATAATGAGAGGAAAATATTTTATGGTTTTAGACAAAATATAATTTGATATATGTGGATTTAATTATAAAAATAATTAATTGGACAAATTAATTAAATTTAATTATATATTTTATATCTAGAAAACATAATTTAAATATTTAAAAAATTTAATGGGCTGGGGCTTGGGGCGATTCCAATTCACAGTGCGTGTGAATTGATGAATAAATAGTTATTAATAATTATTTATTTCATTTAAAAAATATATTCATTTATCAGTTGACACATCATAAATTGAAATCAAGTCGAGATATAAAAGATAGATATCTAATATCTTATTGATTTTAAAAACACAATATTGGTTTTCAAATTCAGTCAAAGTTCAAGGTCTTTTTCGAATCTTCCTTCAAATATCATTAAGATAAATATCTCATCCTACTTAACTTATTTTTATGCTACATTTAGATTTTCACACATAAATACATAGAAACTAAATATTGAAAGCTAGAAGTAGTTAAATATTAATGAGATTTAGGAGGAGGAGGGAAGGGAGCAGATAAAAGAAAAGTAGAGGGCGGAGGGGCAGTTGGTCAAGTGGTGGAAAAAATTGAAGAAGCTGAGGCCTCATTGCCTCACAACGATGCGGCCAGTCTGCCAGCAGGAGAGTAGTTATTGAAGAGAAAGTGGAAGAAGATTGAAGAGTGAAAGTCGAGTCATTTTCAACTAGTCAATGAGACCTGCACAAACCTTGAAATGCTCGTACTCATTATTTTCTTGATGAATATTATTATTGGCGCATCCCAAACCCCACAGATATTACCTTTCAATTGCCCAATCATACCCTCATTGGCCCTATTCGATTCCAGTGCATTTACAATGTATCCTCACTATTTTTTTTCACACCTCCTTGGCTTGTTGGCTCACCTTCATGCAATAATGAAGTTGGGTTTGATGTGAGTATAAAATTAAACTAACGGACATGAAACCTAACACCCTAAATAAAAATCTGGATATGCATAGGATTCAATCATTAAAGTCATCCAAAATGTACAATCAATCGTTTAGGTTAAATAGTGTTAAAAAAAATTTTCAGGTTAGACATCACAATATTAAGGTTGCGTCTTCAAACAGAATAATTGTATGGACTATCTGAATAAGATAATTTCTAATTACATACAAAGTAACTCAAGTAAAAGAAAGACTTTTATTACTATTATTTTTTTCTGAAATGGACTTTGATTAAGTTGAGTCCAAGCAAATTGACAGACCTTATCTTGTTGATTGAGTTATTGAATATAATAAATAAATTTGGTCTCCAAATTGGATTAAAGATATGATGTCTGGATCGATTCATTTTGACACTCAAAAAGATTATATCTCTGGTACGTTGTGATAATGCGAGAGCAGTTCCATCAGAAAAAACTTGTGATGTGTGTAGTCTTCTTGAACAGTACTAGTGAAATGAGCCTGCTAAGCACACGTGCCTTTGACATGACCTTAAATCACTGTCCAACCAACATTGTCTCTCTCTATGTGTCCCCACTCTTTACATCACTCGCATCATCTTTCTTCTCTAGCTATTTTGGATTTTTTGTTTTTTAGTTTTTCTTTTATTGGAATGATAGAGGAAAATAATTAATAATTGAGATATTAAAGTGTTGAGGTCAAAAATTGATTAACACCCGAAATCAATATAAATGATGAATGAATGAGTATAATAATGATGAGCAAATAAAATAATAAAGATATAAGAATGAAAGTAAAAAAATAAGATAATTTTTAAGGAGTTTCTATCTTTTTTAATAATATTTTCACCTACAATAATGTTATTTATAGTGAGGAAAGACTAGGTTTTAGTAGAATCTCTAATAAAAGTGAATAATCAACTCGTAGTGTGCGATGTGTCCCCTCGTTTACATGTAAAAGATGTCTTTACATAGTATCAATGTTCTCTATTTACATATGATTTGATCATTAAAATATAGAAAAGATTAAGATTCTTATTTATATTTTACATAAAGTTGTAATTACTACGTCCATATTAGATTCAAAGTATACTTTTGTCAGCTTTATATTTGAAGAGATCTTCTATAAATTATATAGATACTTATATTTAATGGGATTCTCTTTCTTTTTTTAGAGATATGTTGAAATGTAACAATTTTGATCAGTTCTGAGATGTCTTCTACTTCTAAAACCCTGTATTATTTAAGCGATTATGAGCTGATAATATACTATGAGTTGTTATGTTGATACGCTTTCGAATTATTTTCCATGCGAGCTGGTTAATTCGGGCCGTCTTGTTGCTTGAACATTGTTGAACCCATGAAGTGTTTCCATTGAGGTGGCATTTATTGACGTGTCTTTCGATTAATAAGCTTTACACCTCTTCACTCCCTATTTTGGCCCAAATTTCATATATGACCCCTTGGGTCTATTGGTTTCTTGGGCCTTGATGAGCTTTTGGCCTCATTTTATTCTTCCGCGTTAATTACATGGGCCATTTATAATTTCAACTTGACTGCATGAATTGGTCCTTGAAATTGAGGTTCATGGGTTGATTATTTTGAATGAATGCTTTGTGTTGGCTGATTTCTCATAAAAGACTAACAAAAATATATCATTTCAGCCAAACAATTTTGATTGCATGGATGTTTTCTTGAAAAATCACAAATATCACTCATTTACCCTTTCATAACTTGCCTACACAAACTAGATAAAAAAAATAAATAAATAAAAATAAACGAAATTCACTCAAGCTTTCGTCATAAAAGTAAGGTTTAGGATAATGAAATCACGATATATTTTATTGTGATCAATGTCTATTATACATTATGCTTATTCTCTCATATATAGTCTTTTAAGTGTATTTTCGGCCTAAATATGCCAACTAATGTTTATTTTGTGTTTTAGGTGATGATTGGAGGCGTAAAAAGAAAATTGACGAAGTTTTAGAAATTTCATGTGCTTAAAAGTTAGAAAAAGGCCTTCATGAGACTTAAAGCTGACATCCTAAGCTTTCTAGATTGGGCTTAAGCGTACAAATCCAAGGTTGTTTGGCTGTCAAAGCTTGGCCCCAAATCAAGAGCAAGAATCAAGCAATCAGAGCAAAAGTCAAGTAGTCAAAGGCTCAAAGCAAGAATCAAGCAAAATTTAATCCTAGTCGACTTCTGGATATTAACAAGCCTAAAAATATGCAATATTTTGGGAAACATACAACTGTTATCATGTTTTTCCTTATCTTGAGAGCCTTTAAATAGTCCTCTAGGGTTGAGAAGAGGAGAATAATTTTTTTGATCATTTTCTTTGTACGCATTTGTTTTTTTTCAATGAGTTTCTAAATTTTCTTTATTTTGGTAAAAAGGGAAGAGAAGCCTTGAACGATCATTGTGAGACCTAATTGGTTTTATTCTTAATCCAGTTCTTTATTTTGAATATCTTGTGTTCGTCTGCTTTATTTGATGATTATATGTTTAATTGTTAGGAGATCTACTATTCAATTAATTATACTACATATAATCTACTGCTAGTATAGATAATCATGTCCGTAATTGCTTGATTTTCTAACATAGAGTAGCAAATAGTAATGGATGATTATGGTCAAGTTTTCATTCGAATTGGTATGAAGAACATAGACTAAACTAAATGAACTGAGCTTGCATGTTTATTGTTTAGATTCGGCTATCTTTTTAGGGCTTAAGGCTGCTGTTGAATTAAATCTAAAGCGCTTGTTTGATGGCTAGAGATTAATTGAAGAGCCTGTTTCAATTAACTACGAACTAAGGAAAGATTAGAATAAATAACGGAGCTTATTGTTATTCTTGGCCGAATATTCAAAAAATAATTGGTATTACTCCTGTGTCAATGATCAATGTTTGATTTTAATGGTGGACAATATCCTTCCATCGAAAGCTTTCTCATCGTTTTTGTTTATTATTCATTTAATTCTGATTTTCTTCTGAATTAATTAAGATAATTGAAAACCTCTTTTCTTTTCTTTTATTCTATGTGATTTAGGACCAGAAACCATATTTAAATTAATTTTATTCAATCGTTATGATTCGACCTCTACTCACCAAATTTGTCAAGTGAGTTAAGTGGAGTATTTTATTTGGTGCATTCGACAGGCATCGGTAACCAATCCCAAAATTTGTCAAATAAGATAAATGGTTGCATGGGATTGGGGAAATCCAATCCCATACAACCAACAAACAAAGGATCGGATTGGAAATGATCCAATCTCTTCCAACAAACATGTCCGCTAACAAAATGAAAAGATATAGGTAGTGGACAATTAAGGATAGATTTGTCAATAAAAGACATAAAATCTGACGCATCTGCTGACGGAAACAATTTATCTTTATTAATTAGAACTTCTCATAGGGCTATGTTACTAAATATTAGAAGAATTATGCCTACTTCAAAGTCTATGATTTATATATAAAAAAAGAGAAAAAAAAACTCAGTATAAACTTGGTTACACATCAGTAACTTTGAGTTACTCACCATGACGGAGTTGATTGTCTTTAGCTTTGAGCTGCATTGAAATCTAAAGGGTTGACCAAATTACTTAATAATATTTGGTCTTATAAGCGGTACATAAATTTAATGATTAATAGAGGTTCAGTTGGGTCAAAATTTAAATGTAGGACTCTTATATCGGCAGACCGGCACGCCACCAGAAACGGCGTTCGGCGGTGACCATTCTTTTGGCCAGTAATGGCTGACCTTATTTCCTGTGATCAAGACATTCCAACAAGCTCCATGCAAAGAGACAATTAAATAATGGTTTGGCTTCAAATTTAATTATAGTTGTAGCATCACAAGGACAAAGGCCTTATACACTGATTTGGCTTATTGTTGCTTTCTTCTAGAAGAAGCATCTGCTAGTAGAAATTAAGTCCACCAAAGTCCGGACAGAAACTACATTAAAGAAATGCTAGCCAGTTATTAAAATTCTGGATGAATATGATTCACCTACTTTGCTTTAATATTTACTGAACTTATAATATATCTAGACTTATATCTAGCTATCATAGCTTAATATGGTTTGATGATAAAAAGGTATGGTTTCAAATTAGTACACATATGATAGTTAAAAAAATAATAATTAAAAAACCTGTTATATTCATCATAGTGTTTCTTTAGAATTAAATAAAAACATCATTGAGACAAAAAGGAGAAAAAAAACACATTTAAAATCTTTTAGAGGAACACCATAAATTTTTTGTAACTGTATTTTTCAATTAACAATTGCAAAAATATAAAAATAATTAACAAAATTTTGACAAAAAGTTTTTCAAAAACTACTAAGTAAATTTCATATATATATATATATATATATTATATTGTTGACCAATAAAATCAGTCAACACCTGATACAATGCAATTTGGGTAAAATTAATGATATAACAAAAATACTTATGACCTAAGCAATATAACAGTAGTGTGAAAGCAATAAAATGAAAGGGACAAAAGAGTCTTTAACATCGTTCAATTTAATATGTTAAAGACACTTCCATGATTATATTGTTATAAAGAAGAAGAGTAAGGTTTCAGAATTTCTATATGGTATGACTGGAGTCGGGATCCCTTTCTTATATATGGACCTTAATTATAGTGCTAATGTTCCTTATTTTCGTATAGTTAGGTCACTAAGATGTAGGAAGGGCTAAGATTTTCTTCCTACTTTACATCAATCTATATAAGTATTTAGATTTCATATCAAACTACAATTATGTAAATTTCTAGTTTGTGTAATTCCTATATGGAGATCTCTTTTTCGCTTCTAGGAACTTTGCTAAAATAAGAAAAGATGTCAATATATCCATACTCAAATATATTATAGAATGTGTATATATATATAAATAATATTAAGATTCTCAAATATTTTATTCAAATTTATGCCTAAATAATATAGCATATGAATTGTCAAATTCTTATTAATTATCACTTCATTTTACGATTTATAAGATTTTGACAACTTCCATATTATATCATTTGGGTATGGATTTGAACGAAATATTTAACAAGCCTAGTATGACTCATATACATATATACATACATACATACATATATATATATATATTCCACCTTTACATTGCGAAAAATGATAATGGTCAACATTAATAAAAATTTTCAACTTGAAAATCATTGTATGCCTTTAGTTACTAAAAAGGTAGTATCAAAATTTTGTTAAAATCAAGTGCAATGACTTAATAGATAAAACCACAAAATTGCTAACTTCCATTTATTGAAAACAATTGGAGACATCTATAAATTTCTCTCTTACTTGAACAACTTAGCAAGTGAGGTGTATAATTGATGATTATCCAAAGTTATGAATCAAACCTCATAAAACAACAAAATAAGTGAGGTAATGGTTCATAGAGTTGGAACTGTCAAGCCAAAAGCAAAGCGACAACACCGTTTGTCCACCTTGTTGGTGGATTAATTAAAAAAATAGAGAACCACAAGTAAGAAAAGAATCCCAAAAAGCCATTTAGGTCAAATTCTTATGAGACAAAAATGGTTTTGTAATCTTTGATTTGGAACCGTTAACATACATCCAATGGCACAAATTGAATTCTAATTAATCTCACCCACTATAAAGAATGATTCCTCCATAAAGAGCTACACAAATTAATCAAAATTCATTGAAAAACCAGATGGGTTCATTTAAACTTCCATCATTGAAGCCTGATGTGACATTGTCCCTGACATTGTCATCACCGTGCCCAAGTCCACAGGAAGCCCTGAAGCCTGAAGAAAGAGGCATACGTCTAATCCAACTCCTCCTAACATGTGCAAAGCACGCATCCTCCGGTAACCTCCACCGCGCCGATGAGTGTCTACAGCAGATATCGGAACTTGCCTCGGTGTCCGGGGACTCCATGCAAAGGCTTGCAGCCCGTTTTGCATCAGGCCTTGCCGTCCGTTTAGTCAAGCGTTGGCCTGGCCTCTACAAGGCCTTGAACCACATGCAACAGCCTAAAGAAGAACAACATGACGATCTCCCTCGGCGTCTCTTTTCTCAATCCTTCCCATACCTTGGGTTCTCATACGCTATCATCGCTCGAACACTGTTCCAGCTAGTGACTACTGAACGTGTGATCCACGTCATCGATTTGGGCTCCGGAGACCCAAAGTTTTGGATTCCGCTTATCAGGAGCTTCTCAAGTTTGGCAGAGGGACCTCCCCATTTGAAGGTCAGTTGTGTTAGTTGTAACAAGCATGTTTTAGAAAAACTAGGCCCAAGACTTGTAAAAGAAGCTGAAGCCCTGGACATGGCCTTTCAATTCAACCCCATCAATGTTAACTTAAGAGAGTTGAACATAGACATGCTCAATGTTAGATCAGGAGAAGCATTGGCTTTCATTTCGGTATTAAATCTTCATGCTTTGTTAGCCCAAGACGATAGAGTTGATGCACATTTTGGGTTCAATGATAAGAGTGACAATGTCAAGGATTGTAAGCAGTTGGGTCAATTTTTGGGCATGATTAGATCAATTGCACCCAAGTTGTTCTTTTTGGTAGAGCATGAAGCTGACCACAATCTAAATCGGTTAGTGGACAGATTTGTTGAAGGGTTGCATTATTACAGTGCAATTTTTGATGCCATAGATGCCACATTTGGGTCCAAGGCAAGCGAGGAAAGACATATATTAGAGGAAATGTTTGGGAAAGAAATTGAAAACATTGTTGCAAGTGAAGGATTAGAGAGAGAGGAGAGGCATGAGAGATACGGTCGGTGGATGGTTCGGTTCGGTCAAGCAGGGTTCAAGCCTGTGCATCTCTGCGCTGACCCTACAGAGCAGGGCAAGCAAGTGGTGGAGGCCTATGGTAAGGATGGTTATAAGATAATTAATCACAGGGCCAGTTTGATGATTTGTTGGTATGATAGACCCTTGTATGCTGTGTCGGCATGGACGTGTTGATTGTATTATACTTTCCTTTCATCATCATCTTCGTCGTTATTATTATTATTATTTTTAAAACCTTTTCATCATTTGTATTATTATTATTTTGTTTTATCCTTGTGAAGTTATCAATAGAATTGAACCAGTCGTTCCAAAAGAATAACCTCTTCAAATTTCAGTTATAGAAATAACTTAAGGATAATTATTCTCCAATCATTTTATGCAATTCATTATAGATATTAACTTAAGGATAAGTATTTATACATGTATATACCTAGAACCCTTTGACCTTTGCTCTTTAACTTAGGATAATTTTGGATGAGTCGAAAAGTTAAGAAAAGAACTATTTAGGTATTAAAACCTTTTGGAACAATCACTTAGGCAATCACGCTGTTGGTTAAATGCTACTGCCAGCCATGGTCTCCGACTATGGTTCGACACCTATTACCTCCATATGGAAGTCGCTCCCCGAACTCTATCAGGTATGCTCCTATTCTTATGTGGGCCAATCTTCCACCTATGTTTGGGTCGCTTCTTCCCGTATGAGAGTCACTCTTCGAACCGTATCAAATCTCAATTGTTCCCTAAACTAGTCCTAGTAATTGGCTAAAATATGAAAAGTTTAGATTCTTAATATGATTGAACAAATACAATGTGCACCTCAATAGAAACATTTAATGTGAGCTTTGATGTTGTCATTGATATAGATACTAATGCAGATGCTAAGCAAGGGTGGTTTAGTGGTATAAGACTACCCCTCACCCAAGCCACTTTTAAGTCATGGGTTTAAAACATGTTTCCTTCCACTTCAATGTGGTCAGTTTTCCACGTTATATGGGTTACTCTCTCCCAATTAAGGTAGAGATTTAAGCCGTGTTTTAGAGTCCTATCTCAATTGGTTACGGTAGTGCTCTGATTGGGTGCTAATAATCAAATACACACACACTAAAGCAAACATTGAGGTAGACACGAACATAAGCTATGAAGTAAACATTAGGGTAGATTTCTAAACTAAACATCAAGATAAACTTACAAAATAAGTGTAGGTAGACATTAAAGTCAACTATGAACTAAACATTATAGTAAACTTCTATAACATGTTTACTAATCTAGAATCTAGATAAAGAAAAAGAACTTAATTCTTTATTTGTGAATTCTTATATTTGCTTAAACTTGTGGTAATTAAATTACATAGATTTCAGACCTAAATTGGGAATTAAGTTCCTCTTGGAGATAAAATTCCCTCTCCTAATCAAAAAAGGAATTTATATATATGGTTTTGGTAAAGTATTCTTTATCAATATTAATAAAAAGAATTGCAAATATATTATATATATCTCTTTTTATCATTCTCTTTTGCTTATTTTTCTCTGTATTTTTTTTTCACTCATCTGTCTTCTTCATATCTCCCCACAAATCTCTCTACGTGTATAATGAATTTAATAATATAACTTATAGAAATAAAAATAGTATATGTTTGATTGCATTCATTGTTTTCTTTTTTAATATCGTTGTATGAATATACCTTTTTGGCTTTTTTTTTATTAAAAAAAAAATCATTTTCGACAAATTATTTTATGTTTAAAATCATAAATTGATTTTGAGGAAAATTGACAAATAATACACATAACCAAAAAGAAAGAAAAAGAAAAGTGATAATAAATTGATTGGTTGATTTTGTTGATTTAGGTTTAAGGTATGTTTTGGGATTTCTCCGATATGATAGTGATTCTGGAGGGTTAAATCCCAGTTGAGTTCATGAATGATCATAGTTCTTTCTTTGATATATTGTTTAACATAAAATAAAACTATTAAGAGATGAACTCAAATTTGGGTGAGTTTTGGTTGTCTTAAAATTCATAAATTGTATGCAATTTGAAAACTAAAATCCATTTTAATTTTACTAGGCATTTTTGTAATCAATTTTACTTCATTCATGTCCGTTAATTTAGGAAAGAAAATGAATTAATTCAATTCCATCTCCATTTCCTGAAAGTGAATTAATTTAATTTCATCTCCAAATTCCTAAAAGTTCATTTTATTTAATTCCTGAAGGCACCCCTAAAGTAAACATAATATAAACTTATGAAATAAACACCGATGAAAATTAAAGTGATAAACATGGAATCGACACCGCAAAGCTCAAATTCTTAATCATTGAAGTATATATATCTCTATGAAACAAAATCCTAGATGAACACGAATTATAGATTAAGAAATTAAACTTCTAAATTAAAAAAAAAAAAAAAAAATCTAAGATAAACTCTAAATATGGCATTAATGAATACAGAGAAACTTAGGGCATATTCTGCTCATTAAAAATTTTAATGAAAACTCAAGTAACCAATAAAGGGTTGAATGTTCTTGGTATGATAAGTGACAGGTGAATCTTGTGTTGGGGATCGAGTTTCAAATTTAAGACGAGAAGACAAAATCCAATGTCTACATAACGATGTCTACTTGATTTATATTCTACGCGGTAATGTGTACATTATAATGGCTATGCTGATTACCAAGTACACGATCCAAACAACTCCAACTCCAGCCCAAATATTGTGGAAGAGTCCAACCCAATGATTGTTGATGAGGTTTCGGCCCAAACCCAAGCCCACATGACTGTCCCAACTGGGTTTAACTCTTCCAGTAGTAATTAATTGACTAGAAAGCTATTTTTAGTTAATAAGTGATGCGTTTTGATGTATTTAAATGTATGCTATTTTAGCTTCTAAAAATATTTGTGTTTGTTAACTTGTAATCAAGTGCGGGTGATTTCCAATGAGGAAAATTATTCTAGATGGCTGCTAGCTTTAATTTTCCTTGGAATTATGTATTTTGGAGGCTTTAAATATGAATTACTATGGTTATAACAAGTAATTATGAATTTGAATGAAAAATCTGTCTTTATACTTTTTAAAAAATTTTATATCTTTTGATGGATTCATTAACTAGCAAATTAAATTTTAAACTTAGGGTGGTGACATATGTATCCTTTAGCAATTTATTCTGTTTTGTTATCAAATTTGAGATGGTGAAATATGTATCCTCAAATTTTGTTGAACTTATTTATTTACTAGTTTTCTTTAACTTGTTCTTGTTAGCGTGAGATATTCACGCTAGAATATATCGTGATTTTATACTAAATTTCCTAGTTTTTGTGATAATTTCTCAAGTGAATTACGATTATTATGTGATGTTAATTGGTTTTTTTTTTTTGGTTGGAGATATTATGGTAATAATATAATAATAAGACGTTAATTTGAGAAACTAATATGTATTTATTGATAAAAGTTTTTTTCATGAAAATATAAGTAAGAAATTTTAACTTTTTAAAGAAGATGGTTTTTAACTTAAATCAAGATATAAGTTAGAAAATCAAACAAATTAAAATCAATTAAATTATGGTTTTAGTGAAAATAAGTTTTATTAGGGAAAAACCAAACAGCCCTTAAGTATCTTCTTTATGATATCATTTAAAATTTTGCCATCTGCTTTTGTTTGTGGGAGAGATGGAGAAAGGTTGCAATACTTCAATTCTTCAGGAGGTTTACTCTTCAGTCCCTTCCTTTTTGAAGCCACGTAACGCAACTGAGTAGTTGAATTTTGAGGCAAATTTTTCGTAGTTTTGAATTTTAGAATATGTAATGTAAGATATTTATTTATTTGAAACTAATATAAAATTTGTTATTTAGATTTTCATTTAAACGTGACATCTTATGAAACAACAGTAGTGGGTACAAGCTATTAGAATTGCCAACTCTTTTGTTGTAGAAGTCAGATGAAATTCCAATCAATTTTAGGTTTGGAGGAATTCTGTTCACACTTTAGATTATCATGACAGCAACTGAGACTAATTTTTCATAGGGTTCAATTCTTGATGTGCTGCATGCCCTGATTGAAACGCGTCATCATTGATTCACTTTGCTAATATTTTTTTTAAAAAAAAAAAAAAAAAAAAATTCTCAGAAGGATTAGTAAATGTATCATATTGAGAGAAACATAAGTGGTGGCTGCAAACCAAACATCATTTGGGAAAGTTGAGTGGGTAGTGACAAACTGCCTACAAATTGCCCAGAATGGTAAAGAGAAACTTTCATTTGGTGGTCCATTTCAGCAAATAGAATTAGGCATTTAATCTGCCCCTTTTCATCAGTTTGAAAAATTCGAATTTCAGATATCTTTCAGTTAAATTTTTTTACAAACAAGAGGACAGAAGCCAAGACATGCACCCTGGATCAAGTGGTCCAGTTCAAGATAAGTTCTTCCAATTAAGTTCGAGTTTGAGATGAAAAAGTAGCGATCCATTTGAGACACGGGTTGGATTTTTAATAACCCTAGAAAATTCCAGATAGGGCCATCCTGAACTTGTTCCGGCCCCGTTGACATCCCTGGTGTAAATGTGTAATAGGGCAACTAAGGTTAAATGACATTTTCGAAGAAGAGAGCAAAAGTGAAAAGGTAGCTACCAACATAAGTCTCATCCCAGACATGGTAACAGATGTGTGCGTAGTGAAGGTGGTTCACTTTCTGATTTGAACAGGGTGCCTAACCACTTCACTTTTTGTTTCTCAAGGACTTGCGTCAACATTCTCCAAACCAAATATTTATAACTCAAATTCACTGCAGGACGTTGTCATTTAAAGGAAACCACTTAATTTAATAATAAAGAATTCATGAAAAAAATCATTAAATTATAAATTCAAAAAAATAAAAAGAAAAAAGAATTAGATATCATTGATAATATTTAAACCAATGAATTACTACAGATTCGAACGAATGAGGCTCTAGCAGGCCTCCCCTCATCACATCTGAACTTTTTTAAATTTTAATCTTACGTTATATTCATTCACAAATTCATAAATGCACTTCCATAATTCCATTGTGTCACTGACAGGCGACAGCATGGGAGATCTGGATATCAAAACGTAATTGTTCTCCAGTTGCAATAGATCAGTATCGCTTAATGGCTTTGTCAAACCAATATATGTTTTTTTTTTTTTAAAATCTCAAGTCTCTTTTAAAAATTGATATCGACTTATTAGACGGTTATTGACATTTAATTAACCAATACTTTCATAATTTAATATCTAAGGTAAAAAATGTCCAAATATGAAAGGTTAAACTTTTTTTTTCTTTTATCGTAATAAGAATATTTTACCAAATTTATTAATCTTAATTCCAAGATTAACAGGACGAAAGATCTTGAAATTTTGGAGAGTGCTTCTCTTACACAGGGAGACTGCCGACCTGCATCCTTGCTTGGGATAGTTGGCGCGGGCCGTTAGGTTAGAGCATCTCTGACTATATTTTATCCATTATCTATAGCTAAAAAAGTTAGTGACGTAATATTTTATGACTCTAATCATTCTTCATATTATTAGTTATTTTGTAAAAGTTGAATCACTTTAACTAAATATAAAGAGTAAAAAATTTTTAGTTAATTTTTTTTTTCAATTATTTTGATATTAATGCTTAGTTAAATAGAGACAAATTATCTCTTATATTATTTTAATATTAATGCTTAGTTGAAATATTTTTTATGTATATTGTTAACGTCAAAAATCAATCAACATTCAAATTAATATGAATTGAATATGAATGATAATTGAATGAATACAAGTATGATGTAAAAGCAAAATAATAATGATGCAAGAGTAAATAAATAGAGAGACAAAAGAATTTTTAACATGATACAGTTTCTTTGAATGATGCCTCTATCTATAGTTATATTGGTGCTTACAAAGCGGGCTGTGTCTTTCAACAAAGTTTTTGTAGGGTTGAATGAATCTGTCCCTTGTGCATATGAAGGACCCTATTTATAGTATTAGGGTTTCCTGTTTACATACAATTAGGTTATTAAAATATAGAAATAGAAGCTTGAATGAATGCGTCCCTTGTAAATGTGAAATACCCTATTATAGTGTTGAGGTTTCATGTTTACATACAGTTAGATTGCTAAAATATAGGAAATGCAAAAATTTGTTTTCTATTTGACAATAAATTGCATTAAGCATATCATATTTGAATTTAAAGTACACTTGTGGAAGTTTTCTATTTGAAGTGATTTTCTACCTAATATGAAATTCTTCCTGTTTCTAGAATTTTGTATCGTTAAGGAAAAATACAAATTTTTGCATTTTGAGCTACTTTCTTGGGCAAATTCAAGTTGCTTCACATACGAGCTAACCACTTTGAGTTGCTCTCTCTATTTGCTACTTAGAGTAACAAACCCTAAGAACTTGTTGTAGACGTGGTGCATGCTCACGTAGTGTTGGTTTGGTTTATGGACTTCATGGTGCTTTCATCCTCTTTTGGCTTTTGGGCTTGTCGATCCCTCGACCCTTCTTAGGCTAGAAGTTTAGGTACAATTTATGGGCACAAGATAAATAATTTTGGTGGAAGAGATGGAGAAGAGGATATGGCCTCCATTTTCCATTAACTTCTACAGTATTTGATGTTCAATTAATTAAATTTTTATTTAAATAGCATACACCCTTAAAATATTTGATATTAAATTAATTAAAATTTTATTTAAATAATATATTGGAACCACATCACTTTTCTAAGGTTAGGAATTAATTATAATAATTGAAAAATAAAATAATAATAATAATAATAAGGATATAAAAACCTTGTATGTAAACATCACCCAGCCATATAGAAAAAAACTAACATAACCATATACAAAAAATACTAGCGTTAAATTAAAACTTATATTTAAGTCATATTGACATTTTTTTTTGGAGTACTGATACATATCAAGATAGCAATTGAAATTAATTGAGATATGACTCCAAGGATATTTTTTTGGAGTACTAGTACATGTTGAGATAGCAATCGGGACCATTTGAGATACGATTTTAAAGTACGATTTATAAATCATCTCCTAAAAATGAAAAATGACAACTCATATCAAGTGGGAAGGTAACTCCCGGCTTATAAGAAAAATTGTCCACAAACACGAGAGATTATAGGATTGAACCCACTAACTTGAGACAAAGAGGAGGGTGGGCCAAACTCTCTCCAATGAGCGGGGCCACAGTTCCCAAGTCGTATTGACATTAAACTATCAAGAATAAGAGGAAAAGCACTGCAGACCATTTAGATCAAGCATATATTTTATTGTTCTAAGTTGACATCACATGAAGTTATAAACTAAAATACATCCCACAAGTTCGCAAATTAGAAGCGCTTTTGACCAAAATTTGGTCCTGGAAAGAGAAATGAAAATATAAAGATACAGTAACTAAGAAGACTATAATGCTGTAGGAAAACAATGGCAAAAAATCTACTGGGCTTTTCCGTTGGCAGCAGATGCAGCAGTTGGGTTGAGCTCATCCCAAGCATCAATCCATGTGACCATGGCATCGGCCAGCTTGTCGAAGTATGGATCTACCTTGGCAAGCTTTTCCTTGACCATCTTGGACAATTCAACATAGCACTTCTGGACAGTTGTGCAGTCTTTTGGGAGGCTGACAGATTGGAAGAAGGGGATGATCTCTTCCTGCCAGAAGATGCCTTTGTACTCTTTCCTTAGGTTCACAAATGGGTTGCTTGCTTTGCTGTGGAAGATGTAAGGCAGACCTGTCTTTACTCCCAATCCCAAATGGTCACATATCACCTGTCCAACCAATCAATCAACTTTAGATTTAGTTTGAGCAAATTAATACTGGTACATAAATTGCAAGAAAATAATAACAATTAATTAACCTTGGTGCACCAGCCAGCCCACATATCATCATAACGTCCAATTGGCTGACCATCACCCATGAGACCAAAGTACATTGCAGGGCCGATCAAGTCACGGTCAAATGCCAGATTCATACCACACATGGGGAACAGGGTGCCCTTAGGAATGGTCAAAACAGCATCCACAAACCTGGTATCATTTTTACACACATATAACTTAATATCAATCTATCTTGCAATGAAAAATGACTGACTGAGATTCAGAGTCTTATTATTTGTAATGTGATTACATAATACCTGGTGTTCCTCTCCAGTGGCTTCACAAGCTGAGTAGGTGCATCATAGTCAGGAATGTTGAGCCAGAGGCCGTGAGAAACAGCAGTAGGAACACCCTCACGGAGACTGAACGGGTATCCACGCACAAAATCGGCACCATCTGCAAAGGGATCATACAGGGTATTGAAGAAAAAGGGAGTTGAAGGGGAGAGAAGGTTCTTAATGTGCTGCTCCAGCGCATTCACCGGTTTGCCAGACGGATCCTTCGCAACCTGTCCAACAAATATGTTCCAACAATTGCAAGTAAACTAGTTAGATATTACAAAAAGTATCAGTGGTCCATGGTCTGATGTCCTACAAAATCATAAATTCCACAAAAAGAAGACTTACAAAGCAGTCATCGTCAATGGTAAAGATGTATTTCTTCTTGGAGACCATGTAACCGAAGCAGCGACAAGCAGAGTCCTTGAAGGAAATGCAGGAGGCCTTGGGGCCGAGAATGCGGTTGATGTCGTTGCGATTGTAGAGCTCGTAGTCGAAGCCATCAGGTACCTTGATGGTCTTTGAAGGGTCACCGTCCTGTACGATGATGAGATGGTAAGGCTCAAAGAAAGGCCTCCACATCTCGAGAAAATCGAGATTTCTGATGGTGGGTATCACGATGTCGAGCTCATCTTTCAAGAGAGGCACTCCTCTAGGTACGGCTGCTGTTTCTGCTGCAGAGGCCGACTCCATCTTTGCCATCATCGTTGTTCGATTTGTGAGAGTTGAAGGCGTGTTTTAGAGGGGATATATATACATGCCGTGACACGTGCGAACCGAGAAGAGCGGCACGAGTTGTGGGGTTGATGAGGAGACGTGTCTCAATTATGTAGGGGAAATGGAAATCAAATCATGTCATATCACCAGCCTATGATGGTGGGGACTTGTTCAAATTCAATACTACTCCACCAACAGTAACCCGCCCTTCCAGGCACTTTGCGCCCTTCCACTTGTTTCTCTTCAGCCAGATTACCCGTATATGCTTTTGTCTTTATTTATTTATTTATGATTTGTTTCTTTTTCTTAAAATACAGGCGGCTGAACAAGCTTTTCATCACCGAATCGTATTTTATACGTTTGAATTTGACTTGTTATGTATTTATTGAATGAAAATGAAATTGTCACGTTATCAAATTTAGAATACAAGCTTTCTCTTGGTATCCTTAATGGTGTGTTTACTTCATGGATTAAACAAAGGGAATGGGGAATGAGATTGATTGATGTTGTTTACTTGCTTAAAATCCATTCCGTAATGGGAATGAAAATGTGGGCCTCACATCAATTTGGGGTTGTGGAATGGGAATCCCATTCCCCCCACTTGGGAATCTCATTCTCATTCCCTTTGTCAAAATAAAATGTCCCTTATACCCCGTTTTAAAAAAATAAAGAAAAATCTATTTATTTGATATTTAAAAAAAAAAACTACATATTGTAATAAAAAATTGCGCACTATTAATTTTTCATCACCAATTTCTTAATTATAATGATGGACTAATAAAGTAATATATAATTTTTTTTATTATTATATGTAGTTTTTTATTTAATATTAAAAAAATTACATATTATAATAAAAAACTACACACCAAGTTAGTAAACTATTAAAATAATATTAAGTTTTTTTATTATAATATGTAGTTTTTTATTTGATATTAAAAAAAAGAGCATATTATAATAAAAAACTACACATTATTATAATTAATCCATAATTTTAATTAAGGGTATTTTTATAACTTATAATTAATTCATTCCGATTCCAAAGTAAAGTAAACAGTTTAATGGAAATAATATTGATTCCGATTCCGATTCCTGTAGTTGAAGTAAACAACTTATATGATTCCGATACTTCATTCTGATTCCAAGTCATTCCAATTCCAGATCATTCCGATTCCTATTCCGATTCCTCCAAGTGAAATAAACGCACCAT
This sequence comes from Dimocarpus longan, assembly GCA_022984855.1. Lineage (NCBI taxonomy): Eukaryota > Viridiplantae > Streptophyta > Magnoliopsida > Sapindales > Sapindaceae > Dimocarpus > Dimocarpus longan. The sequence goes on from CM041026.1 coordinate 7,882,572, forward strand.
AATATTATTGGTTTTTAATTTGATCTATAATATTCCAAAAAGAAAATATTGTTTCTAGTTTCTTTTGATTGGTTTGTAGTTGAAGTGAAAAAAAAAATTATAATATTTTTCTTAAAAGAAAATTTGAGAATTCGGAAATAAATAATACTTGTAATTCCTGAAGAATGTAACTCTCATTTTATTATTTTTTAAATGTGTTGACCTCAAAAATCAGCCAACACCTAATTAGTATGTGTTGAATGGGATTAGTGAATTATCAAGAACAATAATGGCATCCTGATGGTGCAAACAAGATGCAAACATAATAAGAAAACAAGATAGGGGAATTTTTAACGTGGTTTGGCGTTACAGAATAAAGTCTACGTTCATAGTGATGTAATTGCTTATAGAGAAGACTGAGAATTAGAGTTTCATAAGGTTATTTAAAGGCTAAAAAGGTTATCCTTTTTTTTCTGACTAAAGGATTTTATTTATATTGTTAAGGTTCCTTGTCCTTATACAATTAAAATACTAGATTATAGGAAAGTTTAGGTATTTTACATCAAATTGCATTAACTACATCATTTTTGAATCAAAGTACACTTTCTAGAAATTTCTTATTTAGAGTGATTTCCTATTTGATGTAGAATTCTTTGTGTTTCCAAGATCTTACTATGATAAGGACTAATGCGAGTTTTTGTTATTTGAGCTGCCTTTGAAGAAAGCACAAGTTGTTTCATGTTTGAGCTGCTTGTTAAGAGCTACTTCACTTCTTGCTATTCGCTGCGCTTGGAGTAATGGGCCTTTAAATCTTCATGTTGATGTGGCATGCTTTATGTGCCTTAGGATGGGTGTCACTCTTTGGGCTTTTAAGCTTTTTTGCACAACATTAGCCTTCTAGCTTCTAATGCGTCGTTCCGGTCGTTTTGGAAACTAAATCGTTTTGTCTCCTTTGAGCAGTATTCGATGGACAATAGTTGTCAATCAATAGTCGTAATCATCTTGTCTCATTAATGTGACTTATGCGTGATTAAGGTGCCATTCAACTCCCCTATGCAGATGTGATGCAACTTTTACTCCCAACCGTTAGATCTGTAGTAACCTCACCCTTGATCGAACAGTGACATCTTAAGGTATAAAAGAAGAAAGAAGAGTGGTCCAAAAGTGGTTAGCAAGGTTAGAAGTTACAAACGGTCACCTAATGATGATCAATCTTGGTTTGACAAGTTTTATGATTGTAAACTTGCATTTCATATGTTAGGAGTGTTTGTATATAGTTTTGAACCCAGGGGAGTACATTCATGTCTTAATAAACTTGTTTGTATAGAATTTCTTAGATGCTCAATTCTTAGAGTTAGCTTTTAAGAGTATGTTACATAGTTTTTAGATTAGTTTGAAACTAGTTTTTTCATAAACAATGTAGCTCTAGGTATTAGCTAAGCATAGGAAAAAAAAAACACATTAGCCAAATTAGAGATTAGATGAGGAAAATACGATCAAAACTGTAAAAGCGCACGAAGTTGGAAGGATTATACAATGGGAGACCGTTGAGTTACCACTAGAATAGTAAACCAGCAATCATGCTAGGAACTTATTGCCAAGATTGTTGGATGATTGCTTGAGCGATCAACCAAGTGATCACCGATCGATGGGGGATCACTTGAGCGGTCTACCTAAGTCTTCCATCCGCATGAATTTTGTCTTTTTTTTTTTTTTTTCATTTGGAGTTCATTTTTCAAGTTTTCACTTTTCATTTTCTCCAAAATGATTTAGAAACTCAAAATTTAATTTAGAAAGTGTAAATGTGTCCATTTAATATCATGAATATCTCATGTATGAAACAAGCATACTTTAGGATTCTTAAAACCTTACCTTATAAGACTAAGAGTTCATATATCGGACATTTAGAACTCTTATTAGCTGATAGAGTTCATGTTGGGATTCCATGAAAACCTTTCAAATCTAGATTTATAGCTGGATTTATTGTTTAGACTAATATTTAGGAGTCTTAGGTTGTTCGGGTTCTAATTTCTTTCTAACTCTTATAGATGCAATAAATAGGGGTCTTTAATTCATTAAATTTATGCAAACTCTTTATGTTTGGATTTCATATTTTGCATTGAAATCTTTCTATTAGAGTTGTAGATTCTTTTTTAAGTCTAGTTTCATACAAATTATGAATTGGGATAATCCCAATTTCCTCTATATAGTTTGATGAAATAGCCAAAATCCCCTCATATTTTAAAAAATCACTAATATTTTTCCTCTTGAATTACAAAAGCAATTAAAAAAAAAATTGTAGTTTATTAAAATAAAAAAAACCTCTTACTGTCAATTTGAAAGTTAAAAGTCAATAGTTGATTATTAATATGGAAGAGTAAAACTGTCAAAAGCAAAATAAAATATATAAAAAAATATTAATATTTAATAAAATTATAATTTAATATTTAAAAAAATTTAAAAAAAAAAAACTCCACTATCCATCTCTGAAATAGACGGTAATAATCAAAACTACTACAAAATTTAAAAATATTAGTAATTTTTTTAGAAATTATGTCCATCGTCCATCAACATCATGGACGGTGGACATAATTCAAAAAATAAAAATAAACTTAAAAGCTACAAACACTCTCTCTCTCTTCCTTTCTTCTTCTTCTTCTTCTTCTTCTTCTTCTTCTTCTCTCTCTCTCTCTCTCTTGACGATCTCTGCCAATGAAGACCTTCCATCAATAGAGTCCCAAATTGGGTTTCGTCGAAAACCCATAGCTTTATTGGTTTTTTATGTCGAAAACTCAGAGATCTTTGGGTTTTCATGCCGTAAACCAATAAATCTACGAGTTTTCGATGCTGGAAGCCCATAGATCTGTGGGTTTCTGGTGTCGATCTTTGGGTTTTCGCATCGGAACTCGTAGATCTAGGGTTTTCGGAGTGGATCCTAAAGTCGACAACTAAGAAATTTTTACCGAAAATCCCAAAATCCTTGGGATTCCAACGCTAAAAATTCAAATATTTTTAGGTTTCTATGTCAGAAAGCAAGAAATCCTTGGAAACCTAAAATTCTTTGGACCTTCGACTCTGAAAATCTAGAGATTTTTGGGTTTCTAACACTAAAAACCCAGAAATTTGTGTTGTTGTTTTTTTTTTTTAATTTTTTATTTTATGTTATTGTTGTATTTCATGTTGTTGTTACAGTGTTGAGGGGTTTGATGATGATGTTTTTGCTGATGATGATGTTTTTGCTGTTGATAATAGTTTGGTTGAATAGAGATGAGTAAAGATGTTGGGGTTGGTTGAATGGATGTTGATAGTGTTCTTCATGGTGTTCTTCACTTATATATATATTTTAATTTTATTGCATAAAATTTTTTAATTATTTTTTATTTTTAATTGAGAGACAATTTGGTTTTTTCGTGCACTGTTTTTCACTAACAAAGTTAACATAAGGGATAAAATGAGATTTCTAGAAACTATATGGAATAATTAGCTATTAGTTTAAACCATATGGGAAAAATTGGGATTATCCAATACGAATCAAGTAAAACAGAGGTATGTGGTGTGAGATGTCATGCGTACATGTTATGGGATCCATGCCTCTATTTTTTAGGTTTTCAATAAAAAATAAGTTTTTATGGCAGGTTCAATCATATAGATATGGTTATAAACCAGCAAACAACCCAATCAATACTCTGACAATAATGAAAAACTTTCCAAACAGTATATATTGTATATACTCTAATCAAAATCAATAATAGAAAAAGAAAAATGAACATGTTTTGCAATGAAAATCCCTTAACTTGTGAATTGTTCAAACAGTCAAAATCTGATAACTGAATGCTTAGAATCGAATTCTCAAATCACAATGTAAGTGTCTTTGCCAGAGTTTTCTTACTTTTCTCTGTTTTCTATGTTTAAATGTGTTGACACTCAATTTTGGTCAACCCGATTCTCCAAGCCCAATACCTGCGACACAACAAATCACACACGAAACAAGTACTACCAGGACCAAAACAAACAGGGCACAACAAGACTTTTACGTGGTTCAACAAAAACAATGGCCTACGTCCACGACAATTACCCCTTCTCACTATCGGAGTAATTAATTGTATTTTATTTCACTCTGTCCTTTACACTGAATTCTATCTCCTATTTATTGCGGAGATGTTATAATGAGAATAGACTTAAGAATCTTACAGATAAAGTAGAAAATAATATACATTAATTAAGATAATATCTTTCGAGATTTTCTCTTCCACATATATAGCAATTTCCAAGAGTGTAGAGATTCAATTTGCATGAAAATAGGTAAGTCGACTCCTTTCCTGTTTTGAATTGATTCTCCTTCCAGAAGGTCAACTGGTCAACTCTAGCGAATAGCCTGCTCAGCGACCAGACGTTGCATCAAACGGGCAGACTACTTCAAGAATCATACGTTTCTATTGTCGAACAGATGAGCACACTTAACCGTCCCTCTGACTATCAAGCAGACGAGCAGACTTCCTGATCGCTGCGATAGTTTCTTCTGAAGGGCACTTGTTGAACAGCCTTCTGATTACGAGCAGATTACCTTCATGTTTTTGCCTACCGACCAAACCTTCATGCAATCACTCCATACTTAACGTTTTAAGACCATCAACTGCATAATTAGGTGTGTTCGGGTATATCTGTTACCGAACGGCTACTCTCCTTCTTTTGGCTTCTGACCATTTTGACCAGTACTTCTTGGGTTTCTTGATTCAATGGGCCTTCGCTCCTGGACTCTTCTATAGTACCAAAATGCCCACAACAAAATGTATGTCGTGTTTTTTGTTTTGGTTTGAGTGTTGGTAAATTCCAGAGCGTTCAAAAACCTATTTTTAACCACCCACTCTCCCTTAACCTTCTAAGCGTGCTCAACTGCTAAGGGCAGTTGTTTTATTAATTGCTAACAACTGCTTGTTTAATTATTGAATCATATCCAAATTGTTTGAATTTTGGACTTGGATTTAGATCATCTTAGGTGAACCCAACCTATAACCCTATAACCTAACAAGTTTGGATACAAAATTAGAATATAAATTGAAATCTCCATCGTTACTCTTATAATTTTGTGTTTAAAGTTAATGCGATTCCAAGGCTTCAATTCACCACTTTATTGCTTTGAATGTAAGAAACATACTATTAGATCAACTCTATTTCATCCTATCATTTAGATTTTTAAGTTGTGATTTATAAGTGAAAATAGTGTTTTTAACATTTTAGAAATATTTTTTTGCTGAAATAGGTTTATATATTAATTTTACTTAATAATATGAAACTTGAAATTGATATTCATTTTCACTATTGACTTCATCTAGAAAAGTAATTCTTAGTTCATCAACAACTCCAATTTAATCATTTATTTTATAAAATTTGTACTTAATTAGCCAATTAGGTGGTATTATCAATTTTTTTTTTAAATCGATATTCCGGAAAAGCAATATTTTGGAATGTTTAGTATTATAGTTTCGTTTCACTGTAATTAAGATGTAATTTATTTACTTTTAACTACAAATTTAATATGGATACCAATTCTCGACTAGCTTAATGGGATAAGTAATATTTATCATTGTAGACATTAATATCTGCTATTCGCTTTAATAATATTATTAGGATAAATAATGTGTGACAATGTAACATCTTTGTTGAAAGATACCATACTATTTAGGTTCTAAGTTCTAAAATTGGGATTTTGTTTTGTTTTGTTGTTTTTTATTTTTCCAAACAATGTTAACGTAAGGCAGAAGTTTTGCCTAACTGGTGAAAGGTATACTAAAAGTCAAAACGTGGAGTGTGGGAGGCAATTAGTGCTAGTAGGTTATAATTAGGAAATGGTTTTCCATCCTAACTTTAAGGGACTAAAAGAAATCTATCTCAATCTGTAAGAAAAGTATAGTAGACTACTAATTAATCTGCCTAATTTCTTTAAAAAAATCTGCCTAATTATTTTGATTATTATCATCCTCAATTTGGAAGAAAAGTAGACCTCTTAAGAACTATCTAACTGGAAATCTATTCCCAACATAAATAAATGGTATACTTTCTCTTCACACGCACATGAAAGGATTAAGTCCTATTACATGTGTGCAAAGTTTTACTCCTTATTATGAGAATATATGTCTTCTACCGTGGTAGTAGAATTTTCGACTGCATATCTCATGTATCTTCTCATGTCAGAGTAAATTTCTAAGTAGTATATAGTGTTTAAATGAAAAGGGCGCAAACATTGCCCCCAGCAAATAGGATTTTCATATCTAAATTATTAATACACTCATTATATTAAAATTAAAAATATGCATATATAAGCATCCGTAAGTATGCCATTAAACCTATTTAAACAACATTAATGACATTCATTTAAAACAAAATTTCATTTTTTTTTTATTTTTTTCTTATTTTTCTTGAACATAAATTCTTAATTTCACACTAATTTTACTCTTTATCAAGAAAAAAAAGAAGAAGCTATACTTGAAGGTTGAAGTTACCAAATTTTTCATCAAGATAAGACTTTATACTATGTTTTAATCAATCTTTGCTGTTCAAATAAACGAAAAATAAAGTTTGAAAATAGTGTTTTGCATTTAAAAAAAAATCTAAAGAAGCATTTGATTATGTACTATTCGTAACTTTTTTTCCTTGGTAGATTTTCTGGTGGAAATATTTATGGATTTTTATTTTTTCTTTAACTTAAAATTAAAAAAGAAAATGTTTCAAGTTTAATGTGTTTGTCATTCTTTATAATTTTATTTAAGGATAATTTTATCATATAAATATTTTTAGAAAATGGATGTTTATATCATTTTTATGGATGGTAATAACTCTACCTCGAGATGGCAATTGATCGGATCAGATTGGATCAGGTTTGACCCTTATCAAACCCAATCCGAAATTTTTGAATAGTGTCTTTATAATTTTATTTAGGGATAATTTTATCATATAAATATTTTTAGAAAATGGGTGTTTAAATCATTTATACAGATGGTAATAACTCCACATCAAGATGACAATAGATTGGATCGGATCAAGTTTGACCCTTACCAAACCCAACTCGAAAATTTTGAGAAATGCCTTAAACCCCCAACCCATGTTCCAAACGGATCACTACTTTCTGTTCCAAACCCACAGGACTTGCCCTAAACCCGACCTATTGATTCGATTTAGTTTTTAACTAATGACATAATTAATATAAAAAATAAATAAATATACAAACAAAACAAGAGACAAATTGACTATGATATCCATGATCCCTTTAAAAGAGTTCAAAATTCATATAAAGACACTTACAGTTAAAATTGCAAGACTTGAACACCATGAAATAACCCCCTTTAATACACAATGACAGTTTAAGGTTTTTATTTTGTTTATATATAAACCGGGTTACTAGATCGAACTGAGTCAAAAAAGCTTGCCCCAAAACTGATCTAGAATTTGTGAGGGCAACCTAACCCATGCCTTAAATAAGTTACTACTTTTTGTCCCAAATCCGTTCCAAATAGAACGGGTTTGAGTGGATTTGGATCGAATCGGGTATTTTTGTTATCCCCTCTACCCTATGAATAAATAACTTAGGCATAAATACTTTTAAAAGCCCTTGAACTTTCTATAGGCTTTCTAATTCATTGATGAATCAAAATTCATGTTCAAATAGGAAAGTCAAATTTCCAAATTATTAAGGATTCATTTTCCTTCATCAATTAATTATTTCCTCTTTCAAATTCTTGTACTGAATTAAATAATTCAAAAATCATTATTAATTTAGTGATGTCATTAAGATTTGAACTCATAACTTCTACAGTTAAATAATTAAATTCATAGTTATTAATTAAGTAATCATCAATTTAAATAAAAAATATTATTTCATAATATGTGAACATGTTAGTGTTACATGTGTAACACATATAATTATATGCTCTAATTATATATATATTTCCTTGTTTTTCGTAGTGAACGTGAGTTAACAAAGAAATCAAACGAACCTACACTTTTAACCTTCAATAATATCGTAATTATTAATTAAAATTCTTTAATTAAATAATTCACTATTATTAATTTTAGAGTTGTTCTATTAAATACCTAAGTTTACACTCTCAAAATTACATATATTTTTTTGAATTTTCAGTGTCTATCAATTTAATTATTCCATATGGTTTAATCATCCACAAGTCGTTCATAATTAGAGTTAAGTCATAAAGTCCGTTATACCTCTCTAATTATTTATTGTTTCTATAAGTATAATTAATTCTCTAATAAATAATATATCTATAACAATTTATAAATTTATTTTTCTGTTGATCTATAAATAAAAAGTTAAATATCCAAACCAACACTTAAGAGAATTATTCATTTATTTATTGTAAGAATAAGTAGATTCCACTATTGTGTTGAATATTTTCAACCATCTATTAAATTATATCTCTAAGGTATAAGGCTACTGACTGCAAATAAGTAGATCAAAATCAATAGAATTTCATAAAACCTGTTTAACTTGAAACTTGAGACTGTTTTAAAATGAATTCTAAAAACATATATAAATATCATTCACAATTCTATAAAGTCTATAAAACTCAATAAACATTCATCAGCACTATAAAAGATATTCACTTAAAAAAAAAAAAAAATCTATAAAAACCTAGATTCAGATACACCCCTTAAAACATGTGCTATTCTTTTAAAATCCTCTCTTCCATAAATACAACCAAATCTCCGCTGCTCAAGACTGCTATCGGAGAATTCACTTGCGTCAAAATTGTCCAAAATATGTCCAAGCTCCGCTGGATTATTGTCACACGAATCTTTTTGGTAGACTATTATTGCAGAAAGGCTCTATTAAGTTTGCGAAAGGAAGAGAAGCGTTGACCAATCAGGGGAGGGGGAAGGCTCGGCAAAAGAGTCAAGAAAGGCCCGAGGGCAGACTCTTGAAGGTTCCATGAGAGTTCTGAGTATTTTCACCGGAGAGGTTAAAGGTGAATACAATTGTTAAGTATATTTACACAAATATATATATATATATATATATATATCATATGACACATTCTAAAATAGGCATCGATATACTTGAAAAAAAAAATAGTGATTATATTCTAAAATAGTTTATTATATCTTCATTATATCTTATTATAATTAAATATATTTGATTACAATCAGTAAATGTGATCTACCTATCGATTATTATAAATGTGATTAAACTCATGTATTTGTAATTAGATTTAATATAGATATAATAAATTATAATCAGTCATTTTAGAATGCAATCATTTTTTTTTAAAGAGTATCAATATCTAAGTTTACCCAACAAAAAATATATATATTTATAGGTTTTGTAATTAGATATACCTAATTTTAAAAAGTAAGAATCTACCAATCAAATTCATCCATTATATTTTCTTTCCTAAAATAAATTTTCTTTCCGATTTAATTCTAATGTAATAGATGAATTTGATTGGTTGATTCTTACTTTTTAAAATTTGGTATATCGAATTATAAAAGTATTATATATATATATATATATTTGTATATACCATGGGCCGATATATGAAATGGTCTGAAAATGAGGCAAGCCCAAAAGTAATAAGAAAGAGAGGCCTGCTCACATTGGGCTTTACAGATATTATACTTGAAAACAATTTATCCTTCTTGGGCTTCTGTAACTTGTTTAGATGTCGTTATTTTAAGAATGACATCGCATACCCATAACATTACTAAATTTTGTAAAATTGAACAGTAAATTTTAAGGATAGCCGTAGACATCCCATCTAACATTATTGTTCAATTTTTCTAATCTAAGCGTATGTGATAATTGATATGTCATTAAATTTTTGGATTTGAGGTCGATAAGGCAATTAATAAAGGTTTGACATATCAGTTACCACTTAAAGTTGGATATAATAGTTGGAAAAAAGTGTCGAATATGTATAATTATTTAAATTTTAATTTAATTGAGAAAGATGTATAGTTTAATTTAAATTTTGTGTCTGTGAAGTTGCTCGCTACCAGTGTAAAGGTGCATGTATACGTGTTAAGTAGAACTCAAAGATCGTAAAACATAATGTTGGTTTCCATGAAAACGTTTCAGTCACGAGATTGTACCAAATTGCTGTATTGCAAATTAGTTTAGAAATTAGAAATCCTTTTATATTATTGTCAAAGCTTACAGAAAGCAAGTAATGGTGCTCTTCTTGGTTTAATGTCTTTCCTATTAAATATTTAAAAGTTCATACTAGACTCTTAATACATTTTGTTTCGTTTTATTCGCCGTTATTTTTTGATTCAAATGTAAACAAATAGCACTTGTATGGGAGAACTTATTAGTCAGAAAGGGACCCGTTAATTGGCAATTAATTTGGCTTTACACTATTATCAACCGACACTGACGGACTAAATTTCTATAATACTCCTCACAAGGATATTTTCTTATAAATCACTAACCTGCCTGCAGATAGAGGGATCCAATTGATAGCTCTACGATTTCTTACACAACCATGCTCCATTGGAAATTAAGAAAAAAAAAAAAATCAATTCAAGGAACATAAATTTTCAAGTGTGTAGCTGGATTATGAATGCTCATGACTGATATAGCCGCAGAATGGAACACTCAATGTCATATAATTTTTCTAATGTGTTTGTACATCTGTTGAGATATGTTACATAATACTCTTCTGTATATACATGATAGGTTAAGTCAGCGGTAAGATGAGACCCTAATATGCAATCCATTTGGTGCTTCAACTCTTGGGAATTTCATTAGTTTGTCTCCCCCAACTTCATTCCATCTGTGCATTGCAAATCAAAAACATGTCAGCTAAGTCACTTTCATGTCTCCAATTCAACACATGTAAACTTGTGTGTGTGTTCATCTGTTTACCTGTATCTAGTTACAAAGTAGTGAAGGAAAGTAGAAATTTCTGCTATTCCTAGTTCCTTGCCAGGACACTGCCTGGTTCCCCCTCCAAATATGAATAAGTAGTTTTGAGACTCTAATTTCTTATCCTGCATTAAAATACATATATGACTAATTAGACCAACTTATAGATTTTAGTACATACAACTTTTAATCTTTCTCTGGTACATACGCAAATTTTGATGTACAAAAAAATTTATATTCTTCGGACAAAAATTTGAATTTTGTATGCACAGAAATGCCAACAGATCAAATCGTGAAATCCAGAATCTCGCACATGAGAATGATTTATACACCTTTATCAAGGAAGAAAAGGGAAAATAAATAGACACGAACCAGCCATCTCCATGGATTGAAAGCTAATGGCTCTGGATATAAATATGGATCATAGTTTATCTCTCTTGTGTAAACATAAATTCTCCATCCTTCAGGAATCACAAATCCTGGAAACAATAAAAAAACAGTGAAAAGCAGGGATCAGCCACTTATAATTCATAACAGAGGATATGAGACATGTCATGTTGATTTTAACAACATGACGTAAGCATGGGCCATCCAACTTATCCAAACCAAGAAAAGATCAATCAAATGGCATGGATGTTACAATCATTTTCTAAACAAAAGATGAATTAATTTTATGTTGAAAATGATTCATGGATTTACCAAGATAAAAACATTCTTTTCTTCAAAAAGATTGATATCTTGTCAAAAATCATTTAAACAAGACATAAGTCACCAATGGAATGGTCCAGCTGGATTGGTAGGTATGGCATGTAAATCATGATAGAGTGAGGTCCACTAAAGGATGATGATCTCATGTGCTATAAAATTTATTTATTTCTGAAAATTCTCCAAAATAGCATCTAGCTGAAACAACACAGCTTCTTGAGCCAAAAAATATTACAGAGGCTGCTGACCAAAAAGAATGTCTATAAATATTACAGAGGCTGCTGACCTACAAGAATGTCTATAAATTATTTATTTTATTTATTGTACTCACCATTAAGTTCCATTGCTTTAGTAGTTTTCCTCAAAACCCCATTAACAATTGTTGCCAATCTTGAGGTCTCAAAAATCACCTGCATATAAAAATGAGCACACTAAATAAAATATTATTATTTTAACATTACATCTATCAGACCCAGACCTGGATGACATACCACTCTGAAGCATATCATACCTCAAAAAGAAAAACTAAATTACAAGTTTTCTTACCGCACGAGTAAATCTCATGGATTTAAGGTCATTCCATTCAATTGGACCCCCTGGCTTTTTCCTTTCTCTGATTGCCAAATGTTCCTTCTACAAAAATTTCAACAAAATTATTAAAAAAAAAAAAAAAAGATGAAGAAGAAGAAGAGAGAGAAAACATTTTTAAATGAGTTAAAGAAAAATCTTCCAACTTACCCTTAGTTCTTGAAGCACTTTTGGATGATCATGTAAATACTTGACTGCCATCATTGAAGTAGTTGATACAGTCTCATAGCCAGAGTACAAAATGGTAATAATTTGATCTATTATCTCTTCATCACTTAGTTTGTACTTGTTGTCTTGACTGTTCATCAAGCAACTAAGCATGTCTTGGTGGGTGGTTTCTTCAGAGACTCTTCTCTCGTGTATCAGTTTTCTCAACATGCTTACAATGTTTCTCCTTGCCTGCAAACCTTGACGGTAACTCGTGCCAGGAAGATCTATAGGCAATGACAGAGTTCCCAAAACCAACTTGAAGAACTCAGGCATGAATTCCTCTGATATTGAGCTGGATTCCCGAGTGGCAATCTGCTTGAGTGAAGAGAGGAGTGCCATCTATACCAAGAAAGAGAAAAAATTAAGGATCAAAATTAACAGAGGAAGAAAGTTGAAAGGAAAAGAGCATTAACCTCACCTCTTTAGTTTTGTCTTGAATGTTGATGATCTTATCATCCCAAAAGCTGAGGTGGGTTCTCATGAATCCATCAATTTTTGGTAAAAGTTGGTCTCTGATCACGGTGGGACAAATGAGAGCAAGCAAAGCTCCTCTCATGTACTTGTGACTGGACCCTTGAACAGCTGCTATGTTGCATTTGCCCAAGATATCAAGCATGGACTGAGGGTAGCCTGGAACAAAGCCTTTTGCTTCATTCATCAATATGTATCTGTTGAGGTCTGGATCCATGGACACAATTGTAGGACAACCAAGTATGTGAGATTTGAATAAATTGCCATACCTGTTTTAAGAGAGAAGTTCAAAAGACTGTTAAAAACCTTGCATAAGTTAAAATCAGAAAATAGAGAGACGTACAGAGTTTGTAGTTAAATTTACAAGAAAACCCTTTATGAGAAAGGTCACAGGGAAGCAAAAAGTACTAATTCTTTCCAGGCTTATTCAGTCTAAAGGCCAACCTAGCTCTGAAAACTTTGATGAACCTAAGAGTACATTTGTTTTAATGGAAATACAAGAGCTGAAACTGCTTTGAACCACCAAAAGTCCTTGAAAACATACAAGCTGTTACCGGACCATACAAATCCAAACTGGAGAACATACAGAGACCAAAACAAGTAAATAGAAGCAAAGGCGATTGCAAAAAAAAAAAAAAATTGCAAACCTTGCTCTCTGGTTTTTCATGAAGTTGGGACCTTCCTTTAGAAACTCAGTGGTCTCCCCAAAGACAGGCCAACCCATTGTCCCTGGAGGCAGACCCTTCTTTCTGTATCTCACGTCATTCCATTTCAAAAGAGCAGTGCAAATACAAAGCAACAAGAAGATACAAAAAACCACCATCAAAATAGCCATTGCTACTGCCAGGAACCTCCAAACCCTCTCCACACAGAAGGATGTAGGTGGTCTGGGGCTTGTACTAGTTCTAAGTTAGCCACAAGTGTGCTACTATATATAGGCATTTGAACTATCATATGGCATAGTCTGTAGAGAGAGAAAAGGTCGCATAGTCCAAAGCATGCGCCCTACTCGCAAGGGACCCTACTCTAAGACCTCTAGTAACTAGTAATAAAAGCATTTTCAGAAATTTAAATGGCAAAAAATTGCTTTGCTTTTTGATAAAAGTATAAATTTTTTAACTCAGAAACTGTGCCAACTATTTGACTCAACTCTGGTTTGAGATCTTGAAAACCCTTCCTCCACCATTAATTAATCATCTATTAAAAAGATAGCGTATAAATATATGAAAACAATCAACCACCCAACTCAGTCTTCAAGGTTTCAGTCATGAATGCTTGTTTGATAGTTACAGGAGAGATACTCTTTCGAATCAAGGATTTTTTATTGGGGTTTTACAAGAAATGATTTGGGTATTATTTGTTTGACAAACAAAGTGAAAAAAAAAACAGACCTAACCGAAAAAAAAAAGTTAAAAAGGGGCTCTGTGAAGATGCACATGCACACCACCCCATTGGACCTAACAAAAAAGCACTAGGAGCCCCGGTCCTTCACATGTCTGTCAACAAGATCCGCTCATGGAATTACAAAAACCCACTACAAGACACCCTCTTGGTTACCGTGTGAATAAGTGAAGAGAGAGAGTTCTTCGTTTCAAAAACTGCTAGTTTGAAAACTTAGACTGCCCCTTTGTAGCAGTTTTGATGCTGTGACTTTGATTCCTGTATAACCATCCACGCTGTGTACATATTGACTTCTTGGTGCTAGGCTATAATATAAAACATATTACGAATTTCCCAAAACCATCCATTTATTATTCTACTGTGTAATGGATTTAATAATGAACATAACTAATATTATGACAAACAACCAAGTGCAGAAATTGGTCTGCGAAGAGCTTCAATGATTAATAGTTAGATCTATGCAGGAGAATGAGATAAATACATAGTTTTCCAATAATCACATCAATTGAATTAACAAGAGCGAAAGATTTGGAGCTATCTATTGGTATGCTTTCTCAGATTATATAAAACCACTTTTACCCTTTTGCCATAACACCAAGAACAACGCCGCCCATCACCATAAACTTGCTTTATATCCCGAAATTTGCGGCAATTTATTTGGATTGATCACGTTTTATGCTCTAGTTTTTCAACAGATTCATGCTCAACGGGTGAGGATTTATCGCCTTTGCTTTTTTTTTTTAAGTATTTTGTCATTGCGTACGAGATAATAGATTCTTAAAGAGTTAAACAACAGCATAAAAAGTACAAAAACCTGATTATGTTGATTGAATTGACACTACCTTTAATTGTTTATGTCTTACTATGATTGAATTTGTTGCTAATATTCATTTAAGTATAAATTATTAGGTTATTATATCCCTGCCTACTATTTCTTTAAAATCACTACGCAAATTCACTACAACACAAAACAAATCAGCAAATTTGTAACGTATTTGCAATGAATCTCCTGTTTATTTGTGCATTTGTAACTTACAAAATTGTATCACTGATTTTAACAATATTAATGCATCATATATATATTTTATATATAGCGATTTTATTATTAATACCTCCTAATTTTAAAAAAGTTAAAAATGAATAAATCAAATTCATTTATTGCATTTAAATTAATTAGAAGAGAAAATTTATTTTAAGAGAGATAATACAATTGATGAATTTAATTGGTTTGTCCTAACTTTTTAAAGTTGAGAAGTATTGATGATAAAATCAGTATATATATATATATATATATATATATATATATATAACTTCTATGGTTAATGCCTCATAAATTTTAAATTGTTAGTATCATCAATTAAATTCATCAATTATATTTAAATTCAACAGGAGAGGAAAATTTTTTTCAGAAAATATATGGAACAGATAAATTTGGTTGGTAATTTTAACAATTTAAAAGTTAGAACACACAAATCATAGAAACTATATGTATAGGGCAAGATTGGGAGACACAAATTTTAACACAATTTTTAACCATTAGATTGAAAAATAATGAATGATGAAATTTAAATTCTTTTTGGAATAGAAGAGTTGTATTACACCAGATTATTGCTTGTCACCAATTTCTCTTTGTTCATTCATATTCTTTCCTATTTTCTATTTTCTCCATTTATTTATTTTTAAATTGATTTTTTATTTTGGGTTATTCTGATCAATATATTTATTGAAACATGTGTAATATGGATCTTATTTGAAAGTTCATCTTAAGAGCTTTAAATTCATTGTTTTTATGATTTGGTTAACTGAATTAAAAAAAAAAAATTGATTAAATAAAAATTGAATTGATAATTTTTTTATTTGATCTATAGGTAGAGATAAAATAGAGTGAAGTGTACAAATTCAAAATTAACAACTAATCTACACAATTCATTACTTTTTTATCAAATTATTGAAAACTTATGTCAAAATTTGTGTTTTCTGACCATATATATATAATATATATAACTCTTTATTTTAAAAAGTTAGGATGAACCAATCAAATTCATCTATCACATTTGAATTAAATATGAGAGAGAATTTATTTTAGGAGAGAGAATACAATTGATGAATTTGATTAATTCTATATATGATGTATGTATGTATGTATGTGTGTGTGTGTACACGGTGTGTGTGCATGTGAGCAAACACACATATTTGAGTATGCATGTACATGCATATGTGTTGCACATGTACAAGTTAGAGGAAACATACTGACAATAATGATGAGGACTGTAATAATGTTTTGGATTTGACTATATTATTAGTTGAATAGGATTACTCATCAATAACAATCATTGAATATTTATTAATAACCACCCTTATAATCAATCCAACAGTATTATGGATGGGTACCCTTACGTAATCAGTAAAGTAATCGAATCCTTTTTTTTTTCATGTAATTACAAGGTAATAGAAAATCTATAACACCAATAATTAAGGGTTAGGTAATAGAAAAATTCATTAATAGCAATAATTGATATGACTAGTAAAGATAAATACGATATATAGTCCAAAAATATACTCCGATAGTACTACAAAAATTTTACTCCCAGAATAAGGTAGGAAAACTCATCACAACTAGGAAAAATCTATTTTTACCATAAGAGTGAAAATACTAGATACATGTTGTTGGGTATGCAATAAGTAGAGAAAACTCCCTATATATGTTAATAAATACATATGATAGGATTCAATGAGAAAGAACCCGCCATACATAAAAATAAATATAAAAAAATCTTCCATGAGAATGTTTCAAGGTTGATGTGGTGCGACAGATTAGTGAGAAAAGTAAGAGAAAAAGAAATTACCAATAGGAAGAGTTAAAGAAAATGAAATGACATAATTTTATTGATCTATTGCACCATATCAGTCATAAGACCGTCTCATAGAAAATTTTTTCAATAAATACATATGATAAGACTAGAACCCCTATTATGTATATGAAAGAAAGTGCATATTTAATAAGAGAATTGAATGAAACCTCTATTATAGAAGGTTAAGCTGAAACTCTAATCAATTGAGTTATGGGTGGATGTATAAAATCAATTTATTCAATAAAAAATATATGTAACTGATAACTGATCATATCAAGCTCTAAGCTCAAAACCGAGCTCCCCTGCTCTAGCTCTCTAGGCTTCTCAATATAATTTGGTGTGTATTCTAAACAAATAATAAGGCCCTTATTTATAATATAAGTTTACTTGATCACAACGTGATCCAAAATCTTTTAAGAAACACCTTTCCTTACTCTTAAAGCAATCAAAATCCTATTAGAATAAGAAATCGTGTGAAAAGCCTATTTCCAGTCAAATCTAATCCTAACTCCTTCTTAGGGCATGTAAGGGCATGTTTGACCTCTATTTACTACATTGTTTGCTATGTTAGATCCCTCTCGAGCTAAGCTTTATAACAATATCTAATTCGTCTAAAACGAACATTATATGGACCACTTTAGAATCAATTGAAAATTGCATTAGAAATTGTTATCACAATCCTAACATTAAATTGTGATTCAACATTTACTCATCAAATTCTACTTAGTTGAAAGGATATCATATACTTTGAATTCACTTCCTTTTATTTACTATTAAATTGAGTGAAAATTGAATAATGAATATCAAAATCATAAATTCAAACTAAAATTTAAATTGATATAAATGAACCCCTTTGAAAGTGAGGTGGAAGTAGTCAAACTAATAACCTAGAAAGAGAGGGGTGAATAGTTATAATGCATTTGTATGGATTTGTATGGAAGTAGTCAAACTAATAGCCTAGAAAGAGAGGGGTGAATAGTTATGTGAAAATCCAACGGAAAAAACCACAAGACTAGATAACCTATTTAGCCACTTTCAAACCAAATCCTATTATTAAAAGACTAGGGTTTCAAAAATTGTTTGAAATCAACAATTTCTCAATGACAAAATGCTAACTAGCATGCTGCCAGTCCGATAAGGGTGAGATCAATGACCAATATCGGATGACCAGTCAATCGACTAAATTGACAAAGTAATCCGTCGTATCACCCAAATTGGGCAACTCAGCAAGCCCAACTTTCTGGAAATCATCCCAAATGCCACTAAAAGGGCCAAATATCCAAGAACAACCATTATAAAAACCAACCAAACAATAGGAAGAGAAAAGAGAGATTAGAGTACATCACTGGAAGTGGGCAACGAAATGAGACCAGAATAGGAGATCTAGTGATGAAACTAGGAGCAGTGTCAGCGTGAGGTGAGAGAACCAGAAGCAGCACCAACACGAGGTAAGATAAACCAAGAGCAGCGCCGATGTGAGGTGATGATGAACATCTAGTGTGGCCAATCGCTAAAGTGAGATGATGATGATGATGATTCGGTGTAGCCGACCATCGACATAAGTTGAGTTGGGAGAGAAGAGGAGACATGCATTAGGTAAGAGAGGAAAAATGTGATTAGAGTTTGGTCGAAAGTGTGTATATATGTGTGCCCGTACGCGTGCGCGTATGTCTATGTATATATATATAATGTGATAAATTACACAAACCTCCCCTATGGTTGGACCAAATTATATCAATATCAAAGTTTTGGCCATAATCATGTTAACCTCCTACTTAAGGGTTTTGTTTTTTGTTTTTTGTTTTTTTTTTATAATTTATAATATTGTTTGACCTAATTTGACCATCGATAAATAATACTTGCCGATTAATTATTAGGTAACCGATAAATCGTTAACTATTATCTCGCTCGTCGATTGGTAATTAGCAATTTTTGGAACATTGTAAAAGATGAATTACAAATTTCTTTCACAACCCATATAGCCTTGAATCCTAACCTAACCCCTATCTAACTAATAGCAATCACTCAATCCCACTCTTCACGAACTTGGAAGCACCAACTGTCAGTCTTCTAGATTCACTACAGTCACCTTGAATTTACCTTCTTCATTGGTGGTCATACAAGCTAGATGAATTTCTCCCTGTTTCTTGTCTCTAAGCAAGACCACTATTGATCCTGAATAAATCTCAATTAATGAACTCATGCAAACTTAATAAACGATGTATGTAAGGATGGCAAAATAATTCATGGATATGGATATTAGTAGAAATCCACTCCATTTAAAATAGATATGAATACTTTTATATTGGAGCATAATTGGGGATGGATATAATTCTACTATCCATTTTATTTTTGTATATAGGGATGGATATGCTCATGAATATCCATCCCCAATGCATCCATTAACAATATTAATATTTGATAAATTTAATAAATTTAATTTTTATTGTGTAATTATTAAAAGTAACTATATTTATTACTTTCAATTTTTATCTCACGTAAACCTAAACCCAACTTTTGCTTCCAATACACTACCAAATCTTGCCAACTAAACAGTACCAAGTTATAAAAATAATTCTGTTGCTTCCAGATTTTTTAATCTTGAACTTTAAGGGTTAGTTATTGAACTCGTTTAATCTCTCTTTTTTTCTTTCTTTTTCATTAATTTATCTTCTTTAAATATTGAACATGATGAATAATTAATTTCCGAAAATATCTGATATGTGAGATTGCTTTTATAAACTTATAATGGGCAAACTCTTGAAACTATACGATTGAAAAATTGTTTTCATAAAACCAAGTGTTAATTACATTCATGACTATAACCTAAACATAGTCTGTGCTATGATTTTATTATTTTTTCTAATATTTAATTTTGTGGATGTTGGTTTCATTTTTATGATTAGATTTTATTTATATTTTCTTATGTATAGTATTTTTATCAAATATCGAAGTAAGGAGGGAAGGAGCGATATCCATATCTCAATTCAAATATTCTTTCATATTTATTTTGTTTAGTAATTAATGGAGATGGATATGGCAATTGGGGTATATATATCTCAAATGGACTGGGGATGACTACCTTGATATCCATCCCCAATCCACTCCATTGCACTCCTAGATGTATGCATTCTCAAATAGAATGTTAGATTAAAACATTCTATGTAACTCTAAATGCAATAAGTACTCAAGTCTCAAAAAATTCTAGACTCAAAACAATCACTCTTATAAAAAAGCTCTAACAAAATTAGAAAACAGAACACAAAGAGGTTGTTTATACATACATATATATATTTTATCTAAAGACTAAATAATCTTGAATAATACTAAAGATTAAACAGTGATTGAAATCTAAAACTTAAATGACATTTTTTTTCCTTCTCATGTTCTGAATATACTTATTAATTGAAAACAAATATTTTTATGTTTATATCTTTATAACTAATCATTGTTATGTATTTTCATTTTAAATATATAAGTAGCAAAAAACAAATCAGTTAATGATCAAACCAAATTTATCAATATATTTCCAATTTTTTTTTTTTTAAAATGTACGTAGTTTTTATTGTTAATAATAAATACATATTGTTTAAATATTACGTTCACATAGCTTATACATAATATTTAAGTTATAAAATATATGTTATTAAAATTGCTATACAAATAGAAAGATTCAATATTTCCAAGGAAAAAAAATACAAAGATTCAAGTTCTCAATAACAATATATATATATAATGATAATTTATAGGATATTAATGAATATAAAATTGGAAATATTTATCTTTTAGAAAGATAGTTATGGAAGAGAATATTGTACTTATTATGATTAAGTGATTAGGTATTAAGAGATAAGTTCGAATTTCTAACTTTTTATTTTAATTTTTTTTAAACAATTTTAAGTCGTATGATCACTTAAAAAACAAATAAAAATGACTTAATAAATCAAATTCAAGACAACGCCAAAGAGTTATCATGAATTTAATGAACTAAAGACCCTATATATATATATATATATATATATAGAGAGAGAGAGGGGGGGGGGGGGGGGGGGGGGGGGTGGGGGGGCGGGGGAGAGTATGGTCAATAAAAGTTAGAAACAAATTAAAACACTTAACAACCCAAGACTCCTAAATAAATTTAGTCGGGACAATAAATTCAACTAGAATTCTGGTATGGAAAAGTGTATTTTTGATTAGATAACGACCTTGTTTTTAATTATCTTTGTTGTTGAAGGTCATGAAATAAATTTGTATTTATAATAGTTTTAGTTCTTCTTTTTCTTTCAAAAATTACAGCTACATTATGGGATTGGGTAATTATGAAATATAACTTAAATTTACAATCTTATTAACGTGGGTTCAATACTAGGTCTGGCATAAGTCATAATTTAAGTATACAATTTTATTAATATAACGAGAGATTTATTAACAAATTAACTTTATCTCCGTCTAACATGAATTTTTGTTATTGTCATTATTCTGACGTGTCATCTCTAACATGAACTTTTGGGTCACTGCTACTAAGTCTTTGGATCACATTGTCTTGACTTCTTGCTCTTCTTGATAAGTCTTCATTAACTCATCACAAAACTAAAGAAGCTAAAGAATACATACAAAGAGTATTTTGACATGAAATAAGCCAACTACAAAATGTGGACCTAACACCTTCTTATAATAACTATTTCTAAATAAATACCATGTTTTATTAACAATTTGATTTCACACAGTTTTCTGTAACATAACGAATATAAATAAATAAATAAAGTCTTGAAAACTCTTATATGAGTGAATTTAACCATAAATCTGTTACATATAAACAAAATTATACATACTGAAGTATTTGGGGCATGTTTGGTATCATTTGTCAATCACCTTTTTCAATTTTTTTTATTTTTTTTTAAATCCCATAACGCTAGCGGATACACATCCAACGGGTGTTTTCAATTTACCTCTCCTAAAAAAAAATAGTTTTCCTGCTTAATAATATAAAATATTCTTTTTAAAATGGTGTTTTGACAATGGTATTTTTGACAACTGTTTTTAAAAATGAAAAAAATATTTTAAAAATAATGTTTTTAGAAATGTAATGTGGTTGATAGAATTTCTTAAAAGTTATTTTCAAAAACAAAAAATATACAAATATGTTTGATATTGTTTTTGAAAATGAGTAAAATAGTTGTTTGGGTGGAAAAAAAAATAATTTGTTTTGAAAATAATGAGAAAGGTAAAAAAAATTGTTTTTCACTTTTTAGTTATAATTTCCAAAAATATGCCTTTCATTTCCAAAAACACATTTTAAAAAACATGTCACCAAACACTTTGATCCATTTTTGTTTTTTGAAAATGAAAAATTATTTTAAAAAATACATCCAAACAACACCTAAAAGCGTAAAATGTTCAAATGACGTTTTAATCGTTTTCTTTTCAAACCTCTCCACATAAAATCATGACTTTATAAAGAAAAATAAAATAAAATCATGGCTCTGCTGCCCTACATCTCATTTCTTCTTTTCCTCTTCTCTTGGCAAACTCCAGCTTCCAATCACTCCATTAAGTTCACAATATCCTTTCACATTAACTTTTATAATGAAATTTTGTAACTTAAAATCAAGAACTGCTAATTTTCTTATTTTATTTAGTGTTTAAATTATAAAAATATAATACATGATTTGCAAAATATGAAAATTAATTCTTAAATCAGAACTTCAAATTCTTATTAACATTTTCAAATTGCCATTTTAATAATTTTTTTAATGCTTAGGTAATTTCACCAAATGTATATCATAAATTATTTCTTAATAATTTTGTTTTTAATTTGTTATGATACATCCTTTCCAGATCCCAAGAATATGAAAATCAATATTATGTTTTTCAAATGAAAATTTCGAAAATGGAAAATAAAAAAGAAAAACAATAAAGCAGTCCCTTAATATATATATATATATATACACACACACATATATATATATAGCTTTTATAATTAGGTCTAATTACAAAAAGCAAGGATTAACTAATCAAATTTATTCATTATATTCTCTCTCCTAAAACAAATTATCTCTCATATTTAATTCAACTACAATTGATGAATTTGATTAGTTGGTCCTTACTTTTTAAAATTAGATATAATTGATTATAAAAACATTATATATACACACATATAATGCTTTTGTAGCCAGTATCTCAAACTTTAAAAGATTAGAATGAACCAATCAAATTCATCAGTTGCATTATCTTTCCTATTTAATTCAAATGCAATAGATGAATTTGATTAGTTTGTCCTAACTTTTTAAAATTAAGAGACACTGATTATAAAATCAATATGAGCAAATTACAATTTAACTACCTAGTTGAAACGCTTTTACAGGCGGAGCAAATGTTTGAATATTATTGTAATTTACCCCTTTACCGTTAATAAATCCAGTTATACTTAACTAGGAGAGGGGTAAAATTATCTTTTGATATTAATTTTATTTTTTAAAAAAAATTTAAAATAAATTAAATAAAAAAGTATATATTAAACAGAGATTGATTTAAAAATATATATTAAAAAAATAAAATAACATAAATAAAAATTAAACATTTTAATTCATCATCCCATTCAAAAATCATAATCCAAAATTCATAATCCCAACCAGTCCAACCTGTTCAATAGATGACTGGAAACCCAAAAAATGGTCACATACATCATCAACCATCATCAATCAACTAGCCAACATCATAATTCACTTCTGAAAACCTAAAAAATGACCTCAAACATCATCGATCAAACCCAACATTATCAATCTCCCATAAAACCATCAAACCCAACATAATTTAAAATCAAAACCATCAATCAAACTGAAAAATATATATATCTGGGTTCACGATAAACCAAGAATATGTGTTCATCATCAGAGTGAACCCAGTCTAGGTTCACTCTGATGATGAACCCAGATCTGGGTTCATACCCGGAATTTTTGGGTTAGTCACGAATCTAGATTTGGGTTGGTAAGCGAACCCAGTTGGGTTCACAACTCAGCTGGGTTCGTCAGGGAACCTAGCTGGGTTCGTCAACGAACCCAGATCGAGTGAACCCAGATCGGGTTCACTCTGAGGAAGAAGAATAACATAAGAAGAAGCGGAAGAAGGGAAGAAGAAGAAAAAGAAGCGGAAGAAGAAGAAGAAGAAGAATGAGAGGAAAAAGAGAGAGAATGGCAAAACGAGAGACTAATGAGTTGACCAGACTATATATTTGGGCAATTGGTCAACTTCAATCAAAAGGTAATTTCGTCTTTTTGCTGTTTTGGTATTATTTATCATTAAATGTAATGAATCTTACTAACAGTAAGGAGGTAAATTACAATAACATTGAAACATTTGTTCCGCCTGTGAAAGCGTTTTAATTTAGTAGCTAAATTGTAATTTGCTCAATCAATATATATATGTATGTATGTATATTGTTGCAACTTAAATTGTAGTATGTAGATTCTCGATATTTTCGAATGACCCCTTTCCTTTGAACAGAAGCTTGCTGGAATTATCTATTGCAACTCCACCTGCAAAACAAATAAGACCTTCGTTAAGATGGTTCAGAAGTTGCCTTTAGAAGCATCCTCTAATACTTAAGTTAAGATTTGCTTGTTTTTGATTATTTGACTAAAAATGTGTTTTCTCTAATAACTCACTAACCAACTAATAAAGCATTAAATCTGTTTTTATAAGGAGACAATTACTTACTTTCCAAGTATCGCAACGCATGTGATGATATTTGTCATTTGTCATTTAAGTCATTTTTGTAATGACAAGTATTTGTTGCATCTTTAACATTTGTCATCAATCTACTAGAACATGTCCTTTGGAGGTTAATGTTTCCTTCAAATTTCTTTAGTTGACTTTTTCACCTTCGTCAAACTTGGGACCTTCTATGGTTGTAGAGACAAGTTTCTTAGTTTCGATGACTAATTATGCCAATTGTACAGTTCAATGTATTATCCAATTTCTTCTTCACTAGAGATCCATATTGAATGTCACGTGTCTTGTTTCTATTATGCTGACGTGTTTGTTTTTAAAATAAAGTATATCTAATTTTAAAAAATAAGGATCAATCAATCAAATTCATCAATTATATTTTTTTTTCTAAAATAAATTACCTCTCTTATTTAATTCATATAATGTTTTTATAATTAGACATACCTAATTTTAAAATGTAATGATTAACCAATCAAATTCATCAGTTATATATTCTTTTTTAAAATAATTTTTTTTTTCTATTTAATTCAAATTCAATGAAAATTTTATTTTTTTAATAAGCTAACTAAATCCTTATATTTTTATTTAAAAAATATAGTATAAGTAGACAATTAATAGGGAAGGTGATATAATAATAATTGCAGACACATGGAATTAATGGACTTACAAACGCTAATAGCCCCCATTAATTGAAGGAGCAGAGTAAGGCGGCGTAGTGGTAAGAGAAGCCAAAAGGAGTTAATCGGAGATCAAATAATGGAAGTATATTGGCTTTTGTGCATCTTTAAAAAGGGTCCTGTGACATTAACCAAGTTTGAAGTATATACAAATTGGTCGGCTTGTCAGTTCGAGCTACAGAACCAACTTAATGCATGCAGTCTGATAAAAGGTCCAAGGCTACCTCTAACTCTAAACGCTGTTCAATTCATCGTTTCGATTTATGAGAACTGGAAAGGATGAGGACACAATCAATACAAATTTGGATGTCTCAAATAAATAAATAAATACAAATTTGGAGCCAAAAGCCTAAAATAATAATAATAAACAAAAAGAATGACAAAATATTTACGTAAAGATAGAACAAATTAAGACATTAAAAGAAAGGTCGTGCTGCAGTTTCTAAATTAGTATAGTAACATTAAAGTTGTGTATTTAATATTGTGGGTGAAATTGGGTGAGCTTTGTATATTGTGCATTTTTATTTTTTAACGCGATTTCTGTATATATGTACATTGGATATAGTTAAAATTTTAAAAGCTAAAATCATGAATTGTATGTAACATACCATGCTATTTAGAGGTGCAAAATACTCAGTCAATCTGAACATGTTCTAGATTCAAATGGTCTAGTTGCAAATAGTATTTAAAAAAAAAAAAAAAAAAAGCAACTCTCATATTTAAAGGTTAGAAAGTTCTGTTAAAAATTTTAAAGAAAAGACATCAATTTAAAGATAATAGTATAGTATGACCTTGAAATTAGAACTTTCATTTTATTTAGATTATTGAACCATAGATATTTCTTTTTAAAAACAATATGGATATTACTACACTTCCTAAAAACTTTACATAAATGATGTGATAAGTTGATTTATAACTACCACATTAATTTTAGGATAATGTTTTATGATGTGATAATTACATATAAGATTATCATATTATTTAATTAATGAATTTGGATAAATTTTTACATAATGTAACATTACTCAAATATTATTATTATTATTATTATTATTCTCAAAAAGCCTACCTAAGCTAGGCATGGCTCCACCACTAAGTTTAGAAATAGAGAATAAAAATAAAAGTGAATTCATCATATTGGAAAGATACTTAGAATAGTAAACTTAATATTTTTATGGGAATAAAGTATAATTCCTTTTCATTTTGATTTTTGTGTGAGATTTACATAACGTAATTATCAATCCTTATTAGTAATTAATATAATCATAAATTATGAATTAATGTAAAGTTTTCAACTAGTTTATGTACTCTAAGGGCATATTTGACACATGATATTGAATTGAGATTGGAGAATTTCTAGTATAAGCCTATGTTTGGCATGAAACAGGAATTAGAAAACTAATTCCGTGCTTTTAAAATTGTCCCGTTGTGGTAGGTTAAATCAAACCCATCATAGCCGGTGGGATAATGAAACCAGGGACTATTTCTTTTACATTTTTTTAATATAATATAATATTTAATTATTTATTTTAAAAATAAGTTAATACATTTATTAAATATTTATGACATGTAATATTCTTTTAAATTAATTATAAAATAAATATTATTTTCTCAAAAATTGATTTGTATTGTCATCTTTATTTATAAAATATAATTTTATATTTTATATTATTTTAAAAATTAATTTGAATAATTTTAGTGTATGACATATTTATTTTATATAAAATTAATTATTTTTTTTAAAAAAAATATATTAATATTAATTTAAAATTTTATTTAGATTAAAATTAATTGAAAATAGATTCGTTTATTTTTAAATATAATTTAATTACTTATAAATTGATTTAAATAAAACTTTAAACTAATTTAATTTAATTTAAAATGTTTAACTTAATTTTATTTTATTAAATTTAATTTATAATCATTCCATCTTATTAAAAAATTAATGTATTTAATATTATATTAACAAATCTCATATTCTTTTTAACACATGTGCACGCGTGCCCACACACACACAAATATATATATATATATATATATGTATTCCAATCCCAACGTTAGCCAAACAAGAGACAATACTAATTTTATCCAATCCCATAAAAATAATTCAATTAAATCCTGCATGCCGAATAAGGTCTGATGGTGCTTTGTCACATAGGATTGGATAAATTCCAATAAAATCTTTTGTTTATTGGTTTCATGAGAAATCCAATCCCATGCAACCAACTTATCCCACCAATATGGGATACTTTTTTTTTTTTTTTCATTTTCTTTCTTATATCTTTCATATAATATACTAAATCTATTTTTAAATTTATTTTTATATGCTTTACTTAAATATTTTAAAAAATATATATTTCATTAATAGTTATAAAATAAATATTATTTAAAAAAATAAGTTTAAATAGTTAGACATACTTTTCGAAAGCTACTTCAAATATTTTTAGTTTTATTTTATTAAAAACATATAAAATATAATTATTTTTTGTTCAATCTTAAAACACATCAAACAACGTATAATACTATTTTTAATCTAATCTCATACTATATTAAATATATTATAAGATTAATATATCAAATTCAATCTTAATCAATTCAATTCAATTTCGTTATGAAAATAATTCAGATGAATGCCGCATATCAGTTGAGGTCTAAAATTGCTGTGATTGTTAAAATAAAAATATAAAAAAAGGTACAATCCTCCACATCAGTTAACAAAACAGAGGGAAAAAGGGGCAAGGTTTGAGTAATTCAATTTCAATCCCTTGCATGGATTTCCCATCCTGTCCCTGGCCCATATCGGTGAAGGACAATGCCAGAGTGGGTTAAAGTGAGATTCTGGGTGGGAGATTCCGTCCCCCTTGTCATATTGACTATCTGTAATACGATTATTATTTAATTATCGTCGAACAGAATTTGATGGAGGAGAGCATTGCTTCAATCTCCCAATGTTATAAATTTGATATTTAAAAGAAAATTATGATTATTATTTAAATTCTCATATGATAGATATGTAATTGAAATATTGCTCCAATATTAAATTTTGAAAAAGAATCAGGTTAAATCAATTTAAAAATTTAAAATGTCTGTTGAAGTCATTTCTAAAATCAAATTTTTAAGATGATTTAGTTTGATCCTTTTAAAAGAATATAAGTAAACTTTAAATGATGAGAGATTCTTTGTCCTTATTATGTTTAAAATTTTTTATATTCTCAATTAAATATGCTTGAATGTGCAAATTAGAATGTTATGTAAAGATAAAATTTCTTATCTTACATATGTAATAATATCAATAAATTATCAGTATATATTTTCCATGTTCACCAATCGCCATTGTTATGAATTTGGACCACATTATGTCTCACGCAAGCAAAACTCAACTAATAAAAATCAATGATTGATCACCATCTAATATCATAACCTTTATTTGTCAAGTTGGGCTATGCATCTGATTATAATTCTACGAAATCTAATACTATGTTTTAACCATGCACTTGCATCTTAACTTAGGTGATTGGTTATCTCTCCAATGGAAAACATATTCAAAGGTTCAATTATCACCAAATGCATCTTAAAACTTGTGTGAGTAATTTTTTTTTTATTATTATAATAGTAGTTATTGTTCTTTTATGAGAGGAATATCTGATGGACAGACACTCCTACATAGAATTTTCATCTTACTTAACTATTGGTTATATATATATAAATATATAAAATATCCTCTCATGATTGAAGTTATCTTGAGTTTGGAAATGTCATCATATATATATTTTTAATCATTATCATAAATATATGATGCCTTGTAATTATTGTTTCTTTTTTCATTTTTCCAATCAAATCTGTAGCTAAATTAATTTCAAAAGTAGATAGTCAAAATACGCATTTTTAGTCCAAAAAATACAACTACTTTTTAAAGTACATTAAAAGCAAAAGTTGTGGTTAGGCTCTAACGTGTGATAAACTTAATTTCCTTTTCCATTGGTGTTTTGACTATAAAATTGATTTGGTGGCGATAAGCTTGCCTATTGTTGTATGCAAGAAAGACAACTCAAAAATGAATGCAATCCTAGCAATATTCATATCATCAAATAATGGATAGAAGAGGGGATCAGGGGGGGATGGTCACAAATAAAACTTCTAATCCTTTTTTGTGGGGTAATTGACCAATTGCTTCAAATTCAAGGGCGGCTCCGTGCAGTAGGGTGTACACGATGATCATGCATGAGTCTAATCAACATGTTATATGATTAAAATTGAAAGAAAGACAGCTTGTCTTGTAAATTTCTGATAATCTCAATTTGTTTTTGTTGTATTTTTGACTTGTGATGAAATTGATAGCTTGTCCGGATGTGTCAATTAAAGTTGGATTGGACGGTGACTTGAAGTAAAGTGTGGATCTATGGGGAGATCCTTAGAAAGGGATTTGACATCAAAGATTGCAATATTTTCTCATTTTCATATCATTTCTTTTTTTAACAAACTCTACCATTTAATCATCTTTTATTTCCTCAAAATGATTGCATAATTCAGATAACCGAAAACCTTATCAATTAAATGAGAGAAAACAACATCTGGAATATACTTATGCAAAATATATAAAAATTTCAGTTATCTAAAAAGTTTTGTAAAAGTGATGGACACTATCACTTTCCTTATGAATATGTCATTTGACTAATAATTTGAGTTGTTATGTTACTTGAAAGTATAAATGGTCAATTTTACCTTTAATAAATATGATAAAAAAACATGGTTCTCTTTTTCATCCCTTTCTTTTCAATTTTTGTTGAAAAATAAGAGACAAAAATTTACTTTTATGAACAATTTTGATTGAATTTTTTATCTCAATTTTGGAAGATCGAGATAGATTTGTGTTCACCTTTGCAAAATCATCGAAATTGTATATTCTTTTAATCAAAATGGTGTTTAGGTAAATAAGAAATTAAAGCTCAAAATACATCCCATATTTGAAAAATAAAGAAAAAAAAGTTTGATATACATATGCATGTGTTACAGCTTTAAGACAACATGTAAACTTCAAGCACAAATGCTCTTTCTTGTGAGGGTGCAAATCATGGTCCACCCTCACCTTCAAAAAGTGCACGTGCTTGACTTACATATTTGAATGAGCTACAATTCCAACCTAAGACGTGCTCTACCCGTTTTGTTGCTTTAATTTTTTTTTTTTTTTATTGGATTTTTCATTTAAGTTTTCCTAAATGAAAAACTTTTTTTCGCTTCAATTGGTTTTTACATTTCAGGAAATAGGTACAAAATTATTGGATATTGGTACCAATTTTATTATTGTTTTTTTTTTTTTTTTCTTTTCGATTGGCTTTTTCATTTAAGTTTGTTATAACAATCAAAATTTGCCTCTCAAATGCAAGATTTTATTAATATGCCAAAAGCCTACAAACCTTAAGGGGTCGTTTATTTTTTTGTCTGAACACTGAACAGTATTACTGAAGACTGAAAACTAAATAGTAACTGAAACCTTAAATCTGAATAACATATTTTATTTCTTTTGTTTACCTTTGAATATTTTGCAAACTTGTTTATTTTTTAATTTTAAAATTGTTTGAAAACTTTTAAGTTGATATTTATATTATTTTCATTATTTTTTGTTACGTAATTTTAATTAATTTAATACAAACATCTGAAAATAAATAATTTAATAGATTCTATTTTTTTTATGTATATATTAATAATTTTTATTCATAATTAAAAGATGATTAAAAAATATAGTAGTATTTACTATATTTAAATATTTAAATATATTAATATATTTAAGAAAACAACTAAAAAAATGAATTTTTAAATTATAAATTAAAATATGTTAGTTTAATTCTAAGATAATTTAGGATGAGTTATATTTATGTTTCATTTTTTAAATATATTTTTTGTAAGTATCAAGGAAAAAAAGGAAAAGAAAATTTGAAATTATATAAAATTGAGATAAATTTGAAATTATATTATTTTGAGGAGGATGGATTTAAAATAAAAAATTTTAAATGTCATTAAGTGATTTGTAATTAAGTGAAAAGTTAAAAATTCTTACTTAATTTTTTCATTTATTTATTTATTTTTATAGTTTTAAGTGATTTGACACTTTAAAAAATAAATATAAACAATTTAATATATGTAATTCAGTACTATTAAGTCTTAAATGGAAAAAACAAACAATCTCTTTGTCTTAAACTCCTATATACAACAAAATAATTTTAGTTTTGCTAGGAAATACAACTTTCTTAGGAACTAAAATCTTAAAAAGGAAACAAATCAAATAATTTAAGGAAATAATATTAACTAATAAAACAAATAACATATAAATCTTAAATAAGAAAATAATATAATAAAAGTCTACAAATATGAAATCAACTAGCTCACACCAGACCCTTTTTTCGTGACTTGTATCGCTAGTAGCAACTCGTTGCCACTCTATGGATTAATCCTATGAGATACAATATTAGTTATAACTTGTGACATAAGTCGCAATTGCTCTTTGAAATTATTCTGTAGATTCCACAGCCGATTGCATTTGCAACATATCTCACGATTATCTTGAATGATTAATTTGGTCATGAGATGCATTGCTAATTGCACCTAACGACGTAAGGTTCTCATCACATTTATACAAGAAAAACTGATATTAGTGACAGTAACAAAATGCTCCTTATCAAGAATATATCTCCTTGGCACATCCATAAATTATTAACCTATTAAACATTTGGAATGTAGATATGAATGGAAATAGAATTAAATTACGTGGAATCAAGAGTACATGACAAATGGTGCAATAGACACCTATTAATGTTAATAGTTTGTCAATATCAAAGTATACATATGTTGATTTAAGATGACATACAAATTATTTGAGAGAAGTATTGCCGACAATAGTTAGATTTTTTTTTCTTTGACAACTCGTTGGGTGAGAGTTGAGAGAGAGAGACATATTTGTGCACATAGAGGAGGATGGTGTTGACAATTAAAATAATAAGAATTATATTAAAAAAAGAGAGAGAGAGAGAGAGAGAGAGAGAGATTGGGATGTGTAGGTGGATCATGGATGATCAAACAATAGAATACATAAGTTGGGTAGCTGGAAAGGGAGAGGACAGGGGCCATGGAAATGCATGGGGCAAAGAAGAGAAGAGAAGAGAAAGAGAAAAAGGAATGTCTACTCAATCAGGAAGCACACATGCACTTCATTTTTCATATATTGCCATTTTGTGTGTGTTTGTTTTTTTATTCAATTATTAATAGAAGTTATTATTATTTTTTTATTTTAAAATTTTATAAAGTTGTGATGTACATTTAAAACGTCTAGGTTGCACGAGGGCCTCTTTTTTGTTTTTTTGTGCTTTTCTTTTTCTGCCAGAATTTGGTACCTCTCATTCCCCTCTCCCTATCACCATTATTTCCCCTAATTATTGCACCTCTTTCTCTCTCTCACCATACCCACACGTGTGTCCGATGCACGTGTGACCGTGGATATAGTTTTTGTGCACACATGTTAACATTAAACATTGATTTTAATTATATATACAGATGAGCTATTTTACTCAATTACTATCTTATTTATCAATTGAAATCTTTAGACTGATTTCAATAACAATCCTTATAATTAATTCAAAAGTTTCACTTGATGCATAAAGTTAGTGATTAGACAAGATAACTAAACCCATATATATAATTTATGAATAATGTTAACATTAAACATTAATTTTAATTATATATAGAGATGAATTATCTTACCTAACCACTAATTTTATTCATTAATTGAAACCCTTGAATTGATTTCAGTAACAATCCTTATAACTAATTCAAGAGTTTTAGTTGATGAATAAAGTTAATGGTTAGATAAGGTAATCAAATTCATATATACAATTTATGAATAGTGTTAAGTATCTTAAATTTTTTATCGAAATTTATACTCAAATAATATGATATATAAATTATCAATATCTTATTAATTATAAAATGATGTGATAATCAATATAATGTTGACAACTTATATATTATATTATTTGGATATACATTCGAAAAAAAAAATTAAAAAACCTAACATGTGATGCGTGTTTTTAATAATTATAATAGATACACTCTAATATTAAAATTATAATTAAAGTATATGAGTAACAAACATTAAAATAAATATTTTTTAATCATTCAAAGTACCATTACTAATTAAGATTATGTATTTAAAAAATAATTAAAATTATGATATAAATTTGTAAAAAACAATTTTCTCTGGTAGGACGGTTGGGGGTGGACAAACAAGTCTCTCTGGGAGGAGCCCAGGAGAATCTGTGCACGTGAAAAATAAAATGACATGGATGGAGCGTCTTGGAAGTAGCAATCTGAAAATGGGTAGTTGACAACTTCAAAAACGCAGAATGCATTAATAAAATGAGAAGGAAAATGAAGAGTGAAGAAACAGAACAAAAACGCAGAGGTTCGGAGTGAGGACCCCTATGATTCGAAGGAAGATAAATGAAATAAAAGAATGTCAGCGGATTTGTCTTCATGTTATTGACAACTTTTTATTTAAAAAAATCAGTGCTGATTGAGTGCACGTGTGGTTACTCCTGTCCACGTGCATCTGTTTTATTCACTGAATTGATTGATTTGTCTTCTTTAATTTTCCCTATTTTTTTCTTCTGATTTTAATTTCCAACCCTTTGTCTTTTTGCTAAGTGTCACCTCCATTCCTTGGCCCATTTTATTCATGTTACTTGTTCAATATTCCTACAATATCTTCAATGTTTTATTCTACACCTCGAAAATTTGGGCCGGCTATGCTCTTCCTATTCTCATTTTGTTTCCCATTCTAAGTGAGGGATGTCAATGATCCCCAAATACCTAAATCCTCATTATGAGGATGACCCCATTTCCCCCATTTTTTTTCCATTTATTTTTATGTAAATATTATATTTTAAATAATTAAATTATTATTTTCATAACTTTTTTAGAAAAGCATTTTTGAAATTTTACTTTTAAATCTGCAAAAAAAAAAAAAAAAAAAAAAAACTGCACCATCTTATTTTACTTAACCCCTAGTCTAGTGGTGACAAACGGATTGGATTCGAATAACCCAACATGATTTTATTTGGATTTTCAAATTCAATCTGAATTAGGGATGAAAATTTTCAAACCAAATTTGGATTGAATTTTTCTAATGAAATTTCCATCTTGTGGGATTTCACCGATTAGGTTAGATTCTAAAATTTGGACACGAATTAAAGTATGGATTTGGATTAGATTCGGACCGGATTTGGATTTTTTGTTTTTCATTTTAAAATTATTTTAATTAAATTAAATTTAATTTTCAATGATATTAAGGTACAATGCAATAATAATAATAATAATAATAATAAATATTTCAGTCGGATTTCACATATATTTATATATACATATTAATTTACTATAATGTTGTTATATTTGTCCATTGGTTATGAATCTCATGAACAAACTAAAATTAAGTAAACATAGGAGGAAAAGTAAGTGCAAAATTAAGTAAACATGATCAAAATTAATCACTATTTTTATTTGTATCCAAAACATAAGAGCAAAATTAAGTAAATAGCTCATAATTTTCTT
The DNA here is from genome assembly GCA_022984855.1 of Dimocarpus longan. Lineage (NCBI taxonomy): Eukaryota > Viridiplantae > Streptophyta > Magnoliopsida > Sapindales > Sapindaceae > Dimocarpus > Dimocarpus longan. The sequence continues at coordinate 7,917,656 of CM041026.1, forward strand.
TCTATTTCACTACCTTCAAAAACTCCTAAACTTTCTTCAAACTCTATATATATATATGTATATGTATATATATACTCTTATATATATATATATATATTCTTACTTTGTATATGTAAATAGAGCAATTCATTGTGCACTTGTCTCTTATTATTATTATTATTTGCACCGATAATTTTTGATGCTAATCATGGAATTGTTTCTTTTAGGACCAATCCCACTAGAATTGACTTGAAAGTACTAATGACCTAAAACCTAGTCCTAATGATATAAGCTTAGAAGCTAATTAAGAGATCGACCCAACTAACCAGTCGACACAGGCTTACGACTCAAAGCATGAGTCAAACAACGAGCCCAGGGATTCCAATGGCTTAACTTAGACTTAATAAACTTCTTTTGCAGATCGACTTATAAGTCCAGTCAACCAAAATCCAAAGGTTAGGCCCACAATGTTAGCCCAAAACACATTCAATTAGACCAGCCTAATGGTTTGGTCGACCAAAACGAGCCCTAAGCTTCATAATCCTTCTTCAACTCATCCACTATAAGTTGATTTTCATCAGGACTCGACCACTTATAAAATAGGAGCACATTCCAAATAGGATTTAGTCTTATCACCTAAAATCTAAGGATGATGATAATTATCTCATGTTCCATTGAAACTCGAATTGCTAAACCTACCGAAACTAGGTTACGTCCAACTTTGTTCCTTGGTTTGCCTATAAAAGGGCATCGTACCTTCAAGTCAAGGCATTCCATCTCTTTAACATACAGACGCTCTGTTGGATTGTCACTAGACATCTTTGTGATCCAACTCTAACCATCCATTACGACGAGACTCCTACAGTACTGTCTTCCATATCATCTAGCACGTTCCTTCCTTCATTAACTCAGTCAAATTCACCAACACGATGATTGGTCCCTTGGTGCTACCATCTTTATGTCGAACCTTCATCTCAAATCACTATCGATGTTGTCACAACTAACGACCTTGATCCTCACTATTGCCATAGGCCATAGCCAATGTTGCCTTGTAGCTTACTCTGTCTACGCTGTCTCATAGCCACATTATTCATATTTTCCATCCTATATCTTCTACGATGATACTTTATTGTTTTTTAGTTATTTTAACACATTCAATCTACTGACTTGATCGTTGGAGGGTTCTTAGCTAGTGCCTCGCTAGTATAAAGATCATTCTGGCTCTTTCTGTTTAATTTGTGTAGGACAAAGGTTATCAGATTCCAAGAAAGTTGATTAACAAGGCTTGCTTCGTGTTAACATATTATAGTTCGACTACACTACAAATATCTATCAATATTGTAATGGAAAATGATTAATTGGATTAATGTATCTATCAACTCAACTCTTTTCTAAGATGTTGCAAATCAACTAATTTATGAAAAAATTATGTTGTAATATTGGATCACATCAAAGATATGCTAATTAATAAATTTATACTTAATGTAGAATTGTTTTAATTTAGAATGATATATTTGAAAAAAGGGGACTTCCTTTATATTCGCAATGGATTGGATTCAGATGGGGATATTTTTTCATATTAGAACTGGATAAGAAGTGGATTTGGATTGAATCCAGATTAAGACTGAATCAAAATTTGGACTTTTTTGGATTCGAATTTATTTGATCCAAACAGGTTAAAGAACATTTCAAAATTTGAATTTGAATTTGAATTTGGATACAACTAGGTTTAGACTTACTTTTATATGATTTTTGTAGACTGATTCCAGATTGGATCCGAATTTAGATCAATTCTAATTCAGAAAAGTTGATCCAGTTGCCACTATTGACCTAGTGGCTTTTTTTTTTTTAACCTAGTTTATTTTATTTTATTTTTTATGTGAACTATTTCCACAGTTAGGTGTTTGACAAGAGATGTGAAGTTTGAACTAGAATTGGAGTTAAGAACTTGAGATTGTCTTAAAATTTTGCCATATGTAATAGCTTAAATTTGTTTGTACTTTTATCATGAGTTATGACTTAGTAAGAGGGGATTGTAATTTATTTTACATTTTTGTGAATTTATTATGTTGACGAACTCATTTTGTAGATTATATATAAATATATATAGATATATAATAGTTTATATGGATTTTATTATGTTATTCATTTTAATAATTTTTAAAATTCAGGTCAAATAGGGTGTTGTGCCCATAAAATAGCACTTGGGCTAGAGACCTAATAAAGGCCCAATGGATCGGTAGGCCTAAAGGGCCTAAACTGGAATAGAACAATAAGAAACACCTCTCTCAAAGTCATGTTAGCAGATGCCACATCAGCAAGAACATTTAAAGGACTCGAATATACCAAGGCAGGAAAGTAGCTCGAATACACAAGCTCGTATGAACTATAGCTCGAGGCATAGTAACCAAGCAGCTTAAAACACATTATCAACTTGCTCTTTGCTTAGCAGTAGTAGAGTTCTAAAATAAGGAAATCTTTTATGAATCAACAAAAGTTAATATATTTCTTTATTACAGCGAATCTCTTAAAAGATGGAAAAAACTTCATCAAATAAGAAGATTCCTACAACATGTAGGAGATCTCTCCAAATAGGAAGTTGATAGAATTATACTCTGATTCAAATATGGACACTATTAATTACAGTTTGATTTAGTCTCTAGCTATTTAATGCAATTTCATGTAAAATAAGCAAGAGAATCTTAGCCTGTCCTATATTATAGTGACTAATTTGTATATAAACAAGGAATCCTAAAACTATATAACATGGTCTTCTGCATGTATAATAGACATTATTCCCTTTGCATCTTCGTATTCGACATACTCTCCTACATCCTAAACTACACGTTTATTCACCCTTACTTCAAGCTTAACAGAAACTCTATTAGAATTAGTCTTCTTTAGTAATAATATAATCGTGGATATAAACATTATTTTTTAAGCTGAACCACATTAGAATCTCTCTTGTCTCTACTTCTCTCTCTTTCTCTCTCCCATCTTTATTGCTTTTCTCTTTATTTTGCCATATTTGCGACCCAATTTCATTCAACCCCCCATATTCACATAAATCACCAAATTTGCATTAATTTGGGTGTTGATTGATTTTTGATGTCAACATTTCAACGTTAGAAATAAGGCTGTCACACTTCTGATCTTAAAAAATTTGCATTATGATTGCGCTTTTTTATATTACATTCATGTTTTTATTTATTTTTTATTTTTTATTTTTATTTTTAGATAATCGATGGCCAAAACCTTTTATACACAAGGAGGGCGTGCCTCGTAGGAGTGCATGGTTAGGTAGCCTTCCAAGCATGGATGAGAAAATGGACTCAATGCAAAAAACTTCGGCCACAAGAGACCCGTGACAGACGGATCATGATCGTGACCAGATAAATCTAGACCATGCAATAGATCAGCTGCGAAGAACTACGTAGAATTTGCCCTTTGTGGTTGTATCAGTCCGGCAGACAGGTATTCAAAATCCCGGAGCCCTAATAAACGAGCTAATTGTGGAGGAGAAGTTGAGAGCATTCACCCGGACAAATTAAGATCTGATCCAAGGTGCACGGCTTTTGCAACTAGCAGATAACGCACAGCAAGGAAACCTTCCACCGAATGAGAATCAAGGACCACAATCTGCCAATCAATGCCCTTTCCGTCCCACAAAGCTAAATGAGGATCACAATAAGGGTGTACCACCAAGGCTCGCCAGGACAACATCCTCAAGTCGCAACTCCACTAGTAATGGCCAGGAATACTGCAGGGAGTTAGAATGGTCAGAGGACTGAATGTTGCTTAGGGTAACCCAGTGGACTTTCAGGTGCTACTTCGGAGGCTTGATCACTTTGAGAGACGAGGATACGAGAATAGGGATCACCTCCATAGAGGAAATCCGTTGAACGATGAAATCGTAAATGAGCCGTTGCCAGATCACTTCAAGATGCCAACTATCACCCCATATCAGGGAGATGGTGATCGTTATGATCACTTGAACGCTTAATGTATAGATGGACTTGCTCACCATTAACGACAATGCTAGATGTAAGTGTTTCTTGACAACATTGGAGAAGCCCTGCACAAGTGGTTCTAAAAGCTTCCTACAAGAAGCATGACAAGTTGGGAGAATGTCAGGAACCGTTCTTACAGCACTACCAAGCGTTAAGAAGGTAGCATGTAGCATGTGCCATCTTGTCACATGGAGACCCTTTTTCAAAAGAAATCAGAGTCATTAAAAGATTACATAGCTCGCATTTGAAAGGAGCTAAATTATGTTGACAATCCACAGGATGAGAGTATTCTCTTGGCAATTTTCTTCGGTCTCGATGAGAGTGGGAAATTATATTGTAGCATTTACAAGACCATCAAAACGCTGCTTGATTTTTTTGATCAAGCGGCGATCTAATCAGGCTTGAGAAATCAGTAGACACTCCTGATTGCAAGATTTAGGGAGAAACGGGTAACAACAACAAACCCAAAAAGAGAGAAGGAAACTATAAATAAAAGCGGCTCAAAAAATAATTTCTCTTCATAGAAATCACAATTGAGTTAGGAGTACAAGAAAGCTAGTGTTAATGGTGAGCCAAAGAAGTTCATTGAATTAACAAAGAAATACAATTTAAGATTCAATCTCTGTGGGACTGATACTTGTTACTCTTTTAAACTATACTATAATTGATTTGTGCATTTGCGAGGATAACAAGTTTCTAGCAACATTGCCGGGAATTAGAATTCTATAATCCTGTTTTCTTTCTTGATTCAAATATAAAAAATGATGAATAAAAAATAAAAAATCCGAAAATTAAAAAAAAAAAAAGAATCATTTTTCTTTTATTAGGGCAATTTTATTTTTAGTTTCTTGACTTCTTGTGTTGTTCTCTTTGCTAGGAACCTTAGTTGATATTCAAATTAGACTTGAACAAATGAAATTACAGCAAAACAGATTTAGAGAACAAAATTACACTAGCAAGACCAAGTTATTCCAGCACATTTAGTTAATCCATCTTTGAGTCGATTAAAAGACTTAAAAACAAGCCTTTTGCAATTGTATCTCTTCAACCATGAAGGGGAATGGCCTTAGCGAGCCAACCAAGAAAGTTGAAGGATTATTCGGTGCGTTAACATAATGATAATCATTCTTGCATTGTGTATCCGGAGATTGATTGCGCAACGATATGATATCAAGTCTCAAACAGTTTAGCGTTTGCCTAGCTAGCTTTTATGGACTACTTCAAGAGAATCCATATGATCATGAGAATGAGTTCCTTGACATACGCAACACTCGAATAATCAATGGCGTTTCAAATGAGATCATTCGTCTTACTTTTTTCCCAGTCTCCCTCAAAGATAAAGCCGAGGCATGGCTAAAATCTCACCCACGAAATTTAATAATTACTTCATGGGAAGAATTTTCCAAAAGTTTTTGAAAAAGTTCTTCTTCACCAACAAGACAAATCAGTTGAGGAAGCAAATTACCGGATTTGTGCAAAAGGATGGTGAACCCTTCCATAAGTCATGGGATAGATTCAAGAATATCCTTATCAAATGTCCTCATCTTGGCTTTGAGAGGTGGCAGTTAATGCAATATTATTATGAAGCTTTAACACCAACTCATAGGAGCGCAGTGGATGCTACTAGTGGGCGATTTGAGTGAAAAAACTGCAGATGAAGCTTAAAATTTGTTTGAAACCTTATCCAACAATTAAGCTCAGTGGGATTTCCTAAGAGAAGAAAAGAGTGCATCTAAAAAGGGAGTTTATGAAGTTAATTCTTCATCCAGCCCAGAAGGACAAGTGGCAGCAATGAGAAGGAAGCTTGACATGGTAGTGGGAGAGATGAACACACTAAGGGCTCAAAAAATGAGAATTGTGGGATATGTGAAAGTCCACTTCAAGCTACTGATTTGTGCCCTTCGAGTGGGTCTTTTCCTATGTTTATAGAAGAGCAAGTGAACCAAGCGAATGCAATTAACTATTCAAGGAATGATCCTTATTCAGATACTTACAATCCGGGGTGGAGGAATCATCATAACTTTTCGTGGTCTAATAATCAAGGAGTATCAAACCAAGTTCAAAGACCATGGCAAGCCCCTCCTCCAAATCTTAAGAATGAGAAAAGTTATCTCGAAGACAGCTTGCATCTTTCATGCAACAAACTCAACAAATTCTTCAAAGTCAGGCAGAAGCTACTCAGACAACTTAACAAGCCCTCTCTAAGTTAGAAGCTCAAGTCGGTCAACTAGCAACTCAAATAAGCAAAAGAGAAGAAGTTTCCAAGCCAAGTTGAGGTGAGTCCAAGAAATCAAGAGCGTGCTAAAGCTATAACTACATTGTGAGTCCAAGAAATCAAGAGCGTGCTAAAGCTATAACTACATTGAGGAGTGGGAAGAAAGTAGATAATCAAATAGGAAATGCATCTACTAATGAAAATGAAGATGATGCAGATCTGATCGTGGGCTATCCTAAGTCAAGTTCTGACATTCCAACACCTCCTCGACAATCTCAAGGCAAAGAAATCTCCAAGAAAGTTGAAGATCCTATTGTTGAACATATATCAATCCATATGAACCAAAGGCTCTGATCCATTCCCACAATGCTTGAATTCTTTAAAGAAAGAGAAGTACTATCAAGACATCCTTGACACATTTAGGAAGGTACCAATTAATATTTCTCTCTTGGATGAAATTAATCAGATTCCTTCCTATGCAAAATTCCTTAAAGACTTGTGTACAAATAAGGGGAAATTTCAAGAGCATGAGCAAGTTGCTTTAACCGAGGAAGTGAGTGTAGTTTTGCGAAGTTGCCTGCAACATTAAAAGATTCGGGTAGTTTCTTCATTCCGTGTCTCATTGGAAGCCTTCGATTTGAAAGAGCGTTACTTGACTGTGGAACTTGTATGAATTTAATGCCATATTAATTTGGAAGCACTAAACATAGGCGAGCTAAAAGGGACATTTGTTACTTTACAATTGTTCATCATTTCTGTTATTTTTCCCAGCAATTATTATCAATTCTTTAGGTCTAAGAATTATTTCAAGAATAATGTTGAATTTAATATCACCCTCTTGTTGTTTTAATGTTCTTGAATATGCATTTTTATTAGAAGAAATGACACTCTAGGTTTTATATGTTGATAATATATACATGTGATGTATAGATATTATTTATAATGTTATTTTCTTTTCTATGACTTTAGAGGTTTTTTTTTTTTTTTTTTTTTTTTTTAATTTTTTATATTTATTAAATATGACCTTAGAGTTTTACATGTAATTTTTTATTATTGGTTGTAACAAGAAGGGTGGTCTCTCATAATCATGTTTCCTTCTTGATAGTTTTCTTAGGGTTTTATCTTTTCTGATTTGATGTAATTCAATTGTAAAAGACGATCAAGAAAATGAGGAGGAAGATCAAGATTTGAGGAATGGCTAGGATTAGGGTTTCAAAAATACGAAGTATGAAAACAGAGGATTTTGAGTGTGTAGCAGCCGTGCTCACAACGGCACGCACAGGCACTGCAGAGGTGCATTGGGTGCGCACAGGTGCTGCAACGTGTTGCGCACGCCCAGGTGTTCGTAATTAGCACACTGCATGCACCCAGGTGCGCAACCAACGTTCGGCGGGCTCGCTTAGGCATGCAACCAGTACGCTGCGTATGCTGCCGTGCACCCAGGCGAGCAACCAGCTTGCAGTCATGCGTAAAAGTTGCTTGGTTAACCTGCGTGTTCCTGTGCAGGGCCGTCCCGTTTCCTTTTTTTTTTTTGTTTTTTCATCGTAACTGTATATTTTCATACACACACACACACACACACACACACACACACACACATATATATATATATATATATATAGGTTACAAATTGAGATTTGGGACTGCTTTAGATCTAAAAGATTCAATCTTGAATTATTTGGGATGATTTGCGTTGTCAAGATTTTGATTTTTATTGATATGATTAATTATGTGGTTCTTTGACATGAAAATAAGGAAGTTATTAGCTAGCTGAAAAGAAATGCAAGAATCGTTTATGAAAATCAAGAATCTTATGTAAAGAAGATTGTTGAATGGTTTTGAAAGCCTAAATTTGTTTTATTTTAATTTTTGGAGGCACGTGAAAATTTTTTTTACGGGGTTACTTGAAATAATTTATGGTAATTATTTCAAGGGATGAAAAATTATTCACATACAAGATTTATTATAGAAACAAATTCAATTAATTTGGAAATTGATTTGTTTACATTTGCTTTGAATAAATTAATTATTAATTAATTGATATAATTACATATGAAGATTGCAAGTAGAAGAATCAAGATTTAAAGATTTCAAGTTTAATTCTTTGTTGATAAGAATTTTATTTATTTATTAAATATAGATGGAATGGCGAATGCATGCTTAGATGTATATATGCTGTGATTTCCATGAATAACTTGTCATATAGATAAAGAATGCCACTCATATCTTTTATTTATTGAACATGCTTAGAACGATTTTAGGTTTCAAAAAGCATCTAGAAAACTTTGTAAATCATTCGTATGAAAATAAATAACGCCTGAAATATTGAGTGGGAAAATGTACTAAAACACCTACGGTCTCCAAGGTTGGTTTTAGGGAATTGTTATGTTATGATTCCCCAACAAACGTTCATAAATTAATTTTGTAAAATCTCATTATGATAGACTTGACAAGTTGACTTGAGCGAGGTTACCTCCCCTAGGCGTAATCCTTTTGTGAGGGAATAAATTTGATGGTCGAAATCTTAGTGTTACATCAATTATGGATAAATTGTTAACCTCCCAATAGGCTATGTCAATGTATCCATACTGAGAAGGTTCTAGGAAGCTTGGAAATCTTGAATTGGAGGGAAAATTGCAGAGGGAAACTGATTTTTCATTAATTTTGATTGTTGTATATAACACATGGGCTAATCACCCTTTTATACTAACTTTGCAAATGTGCCACTTGGCAAGATTTCACTAACAACCTTGATTAGTTCTTATCTAACTAATTGCGCTTCATCCAATAGGAGAACACCATCTGTTGAGCTCTTGAAGGCTCTAACAAATTTCTAGAATGTGGCTAAGCTTGAGCTCTGTAAACTAAACCTGAGAAGCCAGCTTGTTTTGTTCTCAGCTGACATTGGCTTACTTCTTGTATAATGTGTTGCTCTTTATGCCCCCTCACACTGAACTAGGGAGAAGAAACCAACTTCAATTTGGATCGAAGAAGGAAAAATTGATCTTGAGGTAAGCCTTTTGTAAAGATATCTACAGTTTGGTGTTGAGTGGGCACAAATTGAATTGAAACTTCATTGGACTCAACCTTCTCATGAATAAAATGAGTATCGATATCGATGTGCTTGGTGCGAGCATGAAAAACTGGATTTGAGCTAAGGATTAGGCACTAGTATTATCACACTAGATAACAGGACAAGAAGGGAAAGAAATACCGAGTTCAAGCAGCAAAGACTTAAGCCAAAGAACCTCTGCAGTGGTTTAAGCCAAAGCTCTATATTCAGCTTCAATGCTTCATCGAGCAACAACCATTTGTTTTCTTGAAGACTAGGTGACAAGATTACCTCCTAAATAAACACACAGACCAGTTGTCGAATGACGATCATCAATGGAGCTAGCTCAGTCTGCATCACTGAAAGCTTCTAAAGTGAAAGAAGTCTGTGGAGTGAAACTCAATCCATACCCAATAGTACCTTTCAAATACCTCAACACCTTTTTGCAGGGAAGCTTATGAACATTGGTGGGAGCAACCAAAACTTGACTTAGCTTATTAACAATATATGAGATATCGGGTCTAGTGTGTGTGAGATATTGAAGAGCACCAATGGTGCTATGATATAAAGAAGCGTTATCAAATGGAGTGCCAGACTATTTAGACAATTTGACACTTGATGAGCTTGGAGTGGAAACCGATTTAGAGTCAAGCATTCCGGTTTTAGTAAGCAAATTAGTGGTATATTTGGATTAAGAAAGATACAGACCAGAGGAGTTTCGATGTGCTTTAAAACCAAGAAATTAGCTAATTGGTCCAAGAATTTTAAGAGCAAAGTGAGTGTTGAGATATGAGATTACTTGCTGTATTTGAGTGGAGTTAGATCCAATGATAAGAATATCATCAACATAGACCAACAAGTAAATGACAAAATGGTGATCAAGCTTGAAAAATGAAGAGACATCAGAGGTGGAATTTTTGAAACCTTAAGCAAATAAGGCTGACTTAAACTTTGTAAACCAAGCTCTAGGTGGCTGTTTAAGACCATAAAGTATTTTGTTCAACTTGCACACATGGTTTGGATGGTAAGGATCAAAGAAACCCTCTGGTTGAGACATATACACCACCTCAGTGAGTTCACCATTCAGAAAAGCATTATTAACATCAATTTGGTGGATTGGCCACCTATTGGAAACAACTAAGGTGAAAATTATATGGATGGTGGAAACTTTAACTACCGAGTTATGGGTATCGAAGTAGTCTAAGCCAGAGATTTGATGAAAACCTTTAGCTACAAGCCTTACTTTTAGCTTAGACACAGAACCATCTTGATTAAACTTGGTATAAAAAATCCACTTACAGCCCACCAGGTTCATATCAGTTGTATAAGGAACAAGTGTCTAAGTATTATTTCGTTTGAGAGCTTCAAATTTTCTATCATAGCAGCTAACCACCCATTGTCTTGAACAGCAGCCTTTATTGAAGTTGGTTATAAACTGGCAGACAAAGCATAAGGTGACTTATGTACTATATTGGTAGAAAGATAGGAAGGAAATGTCGTTTTGGACCTGGTCACCATAGGATGAACATTATTTGTGGAAGGTTTCCTAGACACAGGTTGATGAGGTAATATTGGAATTGAGAGTGATAAAGCAGGAGCGTCCTTTGTAAGACTTGGAGAAGTTGAGAGAGATGTATATGAGTTTGATGGAGCAGCACTAATGTCGCTGACATAGGGATTGTTAGCAAGAAAACTAGAAGATAAACTGACATACTTGGAACTGTCAACCTCAGAGGATTTTTTTGGAAACACCTGAGTATAATGAAACTCTAACTCATTGAACTCAACATTCCTTGAGATATATACTCTCCCTAAACTATACAAACACTTATACCCTTTATGCATTGAACTGTGGCTGAGAAAAACACACTTGGATGAGTGAAAATTTAACCTATTAGGTGAGTAACACCTGAGGTATTGAAAGCAACTACACCCAAAAGTTTTGAGAAAATGATAGTTAGATTGCTTGTGATGTAGTTTTTCAAATGGAAAAACAAAGTTTAACACGCTGGAGGGCAGATTATTAATAAGAAAGGCAACATTGCTACTTGCTAATCAATCGAGAAGATAGCGTTAGCGATTTATCAGTTACTCCGTAAGTATTCGACGATTAATCAGCGAGTACTTTTAATCGACAGTCAAACTAGGTTAAACATGTAAAAAAAAAAATTTATAGGATCAAAAAATAATCATATGATTAGTTACCAATTGGCTTGATACTTTTCCCTATTAACCATTAAGATTTAACAACTCTTTAAAGGTAAGGAGTATTATTGTTGAGTTTTCGAAATCTCAAGGGAGATTGATGTTATTATGACTAAAACTTAGATATTAATATAATTTCATTAAACCTCAGGGAGATTTTGTGTAAATTTCCCTATATATATGTGTGTGTCAGCGCGCACGTCCCTACCCATGCATGTGTGCTCCTAAACAAATCCTAATCACTTTTCTTTCCTCTTCTACCTTACATAGTCATGCCTCCTCTCCTCTCTTACCTCACTCTACGTCGGTTACACTACTTATCGTATCCATCATCATCACTACCGCAATGCCTCCTTTACTTTCTTACCCTCCTCTCTCACCTTACCTTAGACTAACCACACTAGCCACCGTATCTATCATCATCACCATCGTACAAAACCTGACCTTATCCACCCACGCGGTGACACCATATCAGCCCATCTCTCATTCTTTTCCACCGTTATCTCTCCAAATTTGTTTCTTTTTGTTTTTTGTTTTCGGATTTTTAGTTGATTTTTTGGTGGTGTTTGGGGTAATTTTCGATCAGTTTTGTGATGGTTGGGGTCGTTGAGTTAGTCGAGTTGGATCGAGTATTCGGTAAATTCAGTTGAGTACTCACCTTTAGTGAGTAGAACCTCCAATCTGGGGATTATCAGACCGATACGAGCCGGTCACCAATTAATTGACAAAAAATCTACCGATTTTTGAAACATTGCTAATATAAAATTATGCATTAATATGATTCTAAAGTGTAGTTTTATGATTGTTGTGCTTACACATGACTTTTTATTTTATAGAAAATGACTAATACATCTTTATTGAATATTGTGAAAGAAAATGCATTGAATGGTGATAAATATATTACATGGAAACGATAGATTAATATTGTGCTTTAAGTTGAAAATCATAAATGGATGTTAACTACTTCATGTACTTGCCCTTACTAATGACAGGGCCGGCCTCGACATTTTAGAAACCTGGTGCAAAAAATTAAAGTGGGCCTCTTTATTCATATAAATGATTTTTTTAAAACTATATATATACAAAAATTTATTTTACTATATATTTTTGTGTGTGTATATAATGACTAAATAATTAATTAGAACTTATAAGCATAATTATCTATACATGTCGAAGAACACATAAAGCATCAATTTATTAGCTTGGAGGCCATTTATATCTTACAAATATTTACATAAATTAGATTAAAAAATAAAAAAAAACAGCACGCTTGGTAACCAAGTGGCCAAAGTGTCTTCCATGAGCATTTAGGTCAATGGTTCGAACCTGCAGACACCCATCCTTTATAATGAAAAAAAGGAGAAACCAAAAATCATCGCATTAAAGAGTCAAACTTGGATTGGGAACCACCAACTTAGAGGTCCCTTGACCACAAAAACTAATATGATTCTTCATTATTTGAAACATTAATAATACATTTGTTTTACAAACTAATTATAAAAAAAAAATTAAAAATTTATAAAATTTGGGCCTCTAAAATTTAAGAGCTTGAGGTGTCACAAATCTCGCACGTGCTTAGAGCTAGTCTTGACTGATGAGTCAACTGAACTTGAAAAGGAAGCACATAAGAAATGACAAACTTTTGATAATGTGGCTAAATGCTATATCATGGCATCCATGTCAAATATGTTACAACAACAACATGAAGGCATGACGACCACAGAGGAAATTATGTTATTCCTTGAGGATATGTTTGGCTTCAGATCTAAGAAAGTTAAGAGAGAGGCCTTGGTGTCTGTCGTAAATCTTAGAATGAAGCTTGGATAGTCGGTCAAGGAACATATACAATCAAGGTCATAGGATATCTCAATATGGTTAAGATAAATGGTGTTGAGATTGATGAAACGGTAAAAGTTGTCTTAATTGTTAATTCTTTGTCAGATTCCTTTAATTAATTCAAGTTAGATTATACCTTAGATGACAAGGATTACACCTTGCAAGGTTTAATGAATAACTTGATTAGTGTCAAAAGAATCATTGTGAGAAACAAGGGATTTTAAACTCATACCATTGACAAGGATGAGTCTAAGAATGCCAAGGGTGGAAAGAAAGAGAAACAAAAAACAAACAAAGACTCTTGGACCTACTAAGAAGATTACCAAAAAAAATGGGAAGATCAAAAGCAAGTGCTTTAATTGGGAAGCAAGAGTGAAAGTGCATTAATTGTTAATCTAATATGAACCTAAATGGGATAGAGGGATGAAGATGTTTTTACTCAATTTTAGATTATTAACAAATTTAACAAGCCAATTTAACAACAATAAACATAAATAAGTATGGAAGCAATAAACAATAATAACACAAGTAATTTTAGCATGGAAAATCGCTTCAACAGAGCTAAAAACCATAGAACCACTTTTGGCCACTTAATGGACAATTTACTAATGATAAATGCAGTATACGCTCAAGTTTGATATAAAAGATATGCACTCCTCTTGGACTATCCTATTTGGTCTACCCATAGACCTTTTCCTTACTAATCAAGCCTGATCCACTAGGTGACTAGATGCATATCTTCAAGCTGCATTTAAGATCACACTCCTCTTGGCATAAGCCTATGTTTATCATCTTGCAATAATCAACTAGGAATTTCCTAAACCAAAGACACCTTTCATCAAAGATGCAAAACTTGAACTTGCTCATTAGACTTCATACAAGTCATAACAAGTTCTTTTAATCAACACAAAGGTTGGTTTAAGTGTTCAATGATGCATGAGATGCATGAGCATTCATGTAGAATGCAAGATCATTATAATCTAGGGTGCCAAATATATAATACACTCAATCAACATAAACAACAGCCTAAATACATTTCATGACATGTTAAATATAATTAACATGCTTCAACAATAACAATGTCATGAATCAATATCACTTAACACATAATCAAATATATATGTCAATGTGTATGTATAATGTGCACAAGGACAACAAACATGAATTAAAACACATAAATCCCCTTTTTGAGACACTAGGAATTGATTTTACAATGTAACAATGGTGACTTAGAAATTGAATGCATACAATATGTAAATAAACTTCTAAATGAATTCAAAGTTCATTATAAGGCTTAATTTACAAACCCTTTATGAACCATAAAACACATTATCACAACACACAATATATAAGGTGATTTAACAAAAACCCAACTGAAGAACACATGCAATGTAGAAGAAATCAAAGAGGAAGCAAAGAGGAATTGAGTTACTAATCATTACGTTGAGATTCTAGATGGATTCAATCATATATATTAGAGCTTGGGTGAGATTTGGGTTGTTTCTAAGAAAAAAAGGGGTTGCTAAGATTATATCTTGACTGTCAAATACCAAAAATAGCTAGAAAACACGTTTTGTACATATCAGAGATGAAATTATAGTTTCACCCTTGATATGTTGTACAATTACAATTACAATTTACTCTAATAGTTAAGAAAAATTTTCATTTACACCCCTAATAGGTGTACACCATATAAATATATAATTTCATTAGTGTGTGCGATCCTAAAGCCTTTGTGAGGTTGAGAGTAACTTACCATGAGATCTTATTACTTGTGTTTCTTCAGTAGGTAGCTCTCAAAATAAATTCCACATAAAGAGCATTTTGTATAGAATCCAGTCAATCTAGAAATTACTCGATCTAACCATCTTTCCCTTTGGTTATTTCATGACAAAACCTCAAACTTTACAAATGCACAGTTTGATGCAAATGGAAAAATTGATATACAACCTCACAAATAATTACAATATATTATTAAAAAAAAAATCTAAACTAGAAGCTTTGAGATCATATTTGAGTATAATGAACCTGAGGTATAAGAAAACACACTAAACAAAAACAAATATCATTAGTAGACAAAGTATGGTTCACAAATTCTGTTATAATGAAACTTTAACAACACAAATATTAACATAAAGCTTCATTAACACAAACAATCAAAATACCAAAATAAATACGCAGGAAAATTTCTCCCCCAATGGCTATTCCCATATGCACACTAAAACAACTCTTTCCCTGAAACAAACTTTCTTCCTTTGAATACATAAAGACTTCTTCACTTTTATAACATCAAACACCATACAAACTTCTCCCTCTTTTCATCATAAGAGAGGCAAAGGACGAATAACATCAAATGAAAGCCACACAAGAAGAGACCAAAATATTATAGAAATGTACTATCAAATGAAATACAAACCAACTGACCTTGAATACCATAAACAAGTATTACAAGAGATCTATCCTTAAGAGATTAAAAGTTATAAGGATGCACCATCAAAGATATCAAGTTCCATCTCAACTTCATAAACATAAGAATGCAAATTACTTCATTGACAAACTAACATTTGCCCACAATAAGAGACCTGAAGTCACATACACAACAATATATCACATTGTCTCATATAATGTCATAAAAACTTGAAATCAAGTCTTGGGGTATTTTAAGCTTATTTTTGACAACATAAGAACTAAAACATAATAATTAAACACAAATTATAACAAAAACATAAATGTGAAGAGTCATTCAATTTCATTCACGAGGCATTGACAGTTTTTATTACAACTAAAGAGATAACATTCTCTTCTAACTTTGTGATAATGATATTATTTCAAGTAAGTTATAGAGTTCACTCTTTCATAGAGGCATAACATTTTCTAAACCATTTTCATCCAAAAAAAAAAAAAAATCAACAAAAGTATTGTTTATAGAGTTTTAAACACTTAAGAACAAGAAGAAATTTACAGATATTTAGAAACTAGATAAGATTAATAAGCACACGTCATTCACACAATACTTATATAAGTCCAAATATAGGCAATTTATCATTTGCAACAAAGATCATATAGTCTCATGTCAGGAAATTAATAGTAGAGAAAAGATGTAGTTTGTTTTACATGATTATGAGACTAATCCACTCTTAGACATGATTAACCCATAATACAAATGAAGTGATGCAATCAATGAAGGAAGCATATATGTCAAGGGATTGACAAAGTAACTGAAACCTAGTATGATCCAATGGTTTGATAAACAAGTCAACAAGTTGTTTTTTAGTGGACACATGCTCTAAGAACACTACTTTGCTTTTGACTAACTCTCTAGTAAAATGATTTTGAATGTCAATATGTTTAGTCCTAGAATGTTATACAAGATATTTAAAAATATTTATAGCACTGGTATTGTCACAATAAAATGTCAAAGTACCTTGCTTCAAGCTATAATTCTGTAACATTTGCTTCATCCACTAAAATTGTGTGTAACCACTACCTGCTGCTATATATTCTACCTCTGTAGTGGATAAAGATATGGTATTTGCTTTTTACTATGCCAAGAAACAAGGTTGTTCCCTTAGTGCAAACATCCTCTAATTGTGCTTTTCCAGTCATTTATGAATCATGCCTAACCGGCATCACTAAAACCAACAAGGTTAAGATTAGTGTCAAAACAGTACCACTTTCAAAATTTGAAATCTCATTGACCTATTGGATGATTCTCTTCAGAGCTATGAGATGAGACTCCTTTGGATCTAATTGGTACTTGGCTTACAAACTAATGCTAAAGATAATATCACATCTGTTAGCATATTAGATATTGTAACAGACTCCTTTCTTAAAGATTTAACATACACAATTTTAGCTTCTAATTTTTCACTACCAAAGTCTAAGCCAAAGTAATTTTCAACTGATTTCCCTACTGATAGAATCTTATTCAACCTTTCAACCGATTTTCGTACTGATAGAATCTTATTCAACCTCTTAGTTCCAAAGTGAATCAATTTCAAACCTTTTTGAGTTATTTTAAGCTCATTTGAAAGTTCTTTTATTTTGAACTATTTTTCTTCAATCAAGATTTCAAGTTCTTGTATTGTTTTTCAAAATTCTCATTATATTTGACAAGAGAATCATTATTCTTCATAAGTGATCGATTTTCATCATATACCCTCAACCATTATGTATACATCTCCTGATAGGTCTTTTGAAATGTTTCTTATTTTCACTTTGAGTTTGAATAATCATCTGTTGCAACACCTTCATTGGTTGTTGTAACAATTTATATTGGTGTTGTAACATTCCTTGCATAATCCAGCACAACAGAGTCAGTATTCAAAGATGAGATTAATACAATCTGACCTACCAATTCTTTATCCAGTTCTTCATCACTACCATTTTCTAAATCTTCATCATCATCACTCCAAGTAGTGTTCATTGCCTTCGATTTCTTCTTTTGTGCGTTGGCACACTCACAGCTTGTATGTGATGAAATCATTTACATTCTTTGCATTAAATTCCTTTTTTTCTTATTAGAATCTATGGGTTTTGAAAAATTATTATCTTTAAATGGTTTTGAAGCAGTCTTTAAATTTCTTCCAATCTTTTTGAGATACTTTTGGAAATTCCTTGTTAGCAAAGCTAACTTAGAATCTTTATCAATTTATGAGATTTCATGGTTTCTAATATCGTCTTGAGTTGATTGCAAAGCAATAGTGGTCTCTTGTTTTCTCTGCTTCAAGTTTAATTCCCAGGCTTAAAGTGGTCATATTAACTTATTTATCCTTATTACATCCATATTCTTGTATTCATCAATAGTTGTCACTTTTGCTTGAAATTTATTTGGGAGAGACCTTAGAACCTTTTGTATTATTTTGCTTTTTGGAATCCTTTAGCCTAAGGCAAAACATCCATTAAAAATGTCCCTTACTTTAGCAAAAAAATCAGAAAATAATTCATCTTCAGTCATTTTCAAATTTTCAAATCTAGATGTGAGCATTTGCAATTTAGAGCATTTCACATCATTTGTTCATTTATGAGTATTTTGAAGAATATCTTAAGCTTCTTTTGATGTAATGCAAGTGAAAATCAATTTGAATTGATTCACATCAACACCATTGAAGATAGTATATAGAGGCTTGCTGTTGTAATTTGCTAATCTATTTTCTTCTATAGTCCATGACAGTTCGGATTTTGGAACTATTCTTTGCTGATCATTAGTCATAATTAAGTGAGTCCACCTTATTAAGACTACCTTCCATGCCCTTTCATCAATAGACTTGATAAATGATCTCATTCTAGCTTTCCAATATAGATAATTTGATCCATCAAGTAAAAATGGTCATGAGATTGAGACACTTTCAGATAAAGTTGCCACCCTGTAAAACAAACAAATTAAAAATTCTCAAAGATCTCATTAAGTGTTGTTTACTGACTCGTTCTTATACCAATTAAAATAACTTGGTTACTGTACAGTACCTAATTTTTTCAATTATTATAACAAACTAATCAATGTTATGACTCTTAACTGAATATTGCATTAGAATGGAACATGTTATTACATACAAATTATATGTTGTAACAACATAAAGCATAGGATAAAGTAAAAGGAACATTACGACATTTTTATGTGGTTCAATTTTACCCTCCATCTATGAAGACTTGTCATGAGTAATCAATTTATTAATAAACTTTAGTTAGGTACAATCTAATGTTGACTTACTCAAGCTAAAACTCCCTCCTAAAGTTGACACAAGACATGTTCTTGTTCATCAATCAAGTTATAGTAAGCTGCTCTTGCCTTCAATGGTTGATAGCTCTTTGAACTCCCTTAAACAGCTGCAACCCTATCTCCTCACGAAAACTTAATGATTTGTCATCCCAACGAAACCTTTAGACTAAAACCTAAAGCTAATCGGATCACACTCTCTAATTCTAAAAACAACTTAGAGAACAAGCTCTCTAAGGTTCCACAAGCATTCACTAAATCACATACACTCTTCATTCTACTTGTTTACTTTCTATGCAATCAAGTTCAGCATTTATCTCAGTTGCATGCTGCTCCATACCTGTGAGAGCAAAAGACAAAATTATTAGTTACAAATCTAGATAATTATCAAAAGATAAATCTCACAAAAAAAAAGAAAAATAAAACCAGCTAAAAAATAATACGATAAATTCTATTTTTTTTCTTTTTAGCGATAAACATATCCTCTTGTCTTTGGACTTCCTATTTATCCAAACATGTCAAGAGGATGTCTTCATTCATTCTACTTTTGTACATCAGCTAACCAAAATGATCTTTTTTTAAAAAAAAAAAAAACTTAAAGATAAAATATATTCATAGAATATTATTTTCACAAGATAAATTTCAAAGATCTTTAAAGGAAAAAAAATATATATATATAAAAGAACTTGAACCCTTAGAAAAATATTCACATATTTATCTTGGCAATTAATCACAAAAGAACTAGTTAGATAATCGCTAGAAAAACTAGTTTAGCAAGAATCAAACTGATCATTAAAAACACTATGAGTTCAGTATTGATTTCTACATATAGATGTTGTAACATCATCTCAACTGTTCTAACAACACAATAGTTATTGTAACATCACTTCACATGTTATAACATCTTAATGTTAGTGGTCTATCAATATTGTTGCACTCAGTTTACTGCCTTGGTGCCAACACCTATGTACTTCCACTTGTGCACTAATTGATAGCCATAAATGTAAAAGCATTTTGCGAAAAACTCATCGACAAGTTATCAAATGTAAATTCAAGAGAGTCAACACATGCACAATTACTTATCAAGACTAAAGATAAGTCATTAATCAACTCCATATAATCATCGATAGTCTCATTCCAATCACAGAGCAATTTTGCTTCAAAATGCTACACATGCATGT
Source organism: Dimocarpus longan (assembly GCA_022984855.1). Lineage (NCBI taxonomy): Eukaryota > Viridiplantae > Streptophyta > Magnoliopsida > Sapindales > Sapindaceae > Dimocarpus > Dimocarpus longan. Next base: position 7,937,850 of record CM041026.1, read on the forward strand.
TATAGATTTATTTCGCCTCAACTTTAATCCTCACATAGTATCTCTCATAACTAGGGGTGGCAATCCAAGTTGACAAGTCGGGTTGGACACGACACGATAACTAAATGGGTTGAATCCCTTCAACACGAATACGACACGATTTTTAATGGGTCGACATAAAAATGACACGATTAATCCGTTTATTTACGAGTTGTTTATCGACCCGTTAACGACCTATTTAGTGCCCCGTTTAACCGATATATTATTGACCCATTTGGTGACCCGTTTAATCGACATGAATAATGATCCATTTAGTCGACACGTTTAATTACGCGTTTAGTTGATACGTTTAATAACCCGTTAATGACCTATTTAATAATAGTTAATATATTTAAATTTTAATATAGATCTAATAAAAATAAAAATAAAATAAAGATACATAAGACCTAAAAAATCAATAATCTACAAATACAATCTAAACCATAAAAATACAAATATTCACAAAGATGATATAAAAACATACTTTATATTAAAAAAAATAAAAAAATAAAAAATGTATATGCTTGAGATGCTGCAATCGCCAACCAGTGTGGAGATGATGGAGACGAAGGAGATCTGCGACCGGTATGGAGATGACGGACAATGCTTGAGATGTCGTGATCGCCGACCAGACGACGAAAACGAATGAGATCTACGACCAGTATTGCTTGAGATGTCGCGACTACCGATCAGACGACAAAGACGAACGAGATTTGCTACCGCTGTTGCTTGGGATGTTGAGACCGCCAATCAGACGTATAAGCCCCTATTCTTAATTTCAGACTTCCTAGTATTAGTCGATAAATTATGGGGTGAAATACTGAATTCCATAAATATTATCTTTATAAGTAATATTACGATGGTAGTAGAGATTTTAGGAATTGATTGAACTTAATAGTATGATAAAATTTAAAAAGGACGAAACGGTCATTTTTTCAAAAGATGACTATATATATATAAGTGTGTTAGTGTGTTGGTCATCCAACACTTAGGAAAAAAAAAAAAAAAGAGGAGATTGAGAGGGAGAGACCAAGGGTGGACGACAAGAGGGAGACCAAAGGGAAATAAATTGATTTCAACCATTTTCAAGTTTTCAACCAAGATTTTAGGCAAATTCAAGAAAATCAAAACCTAAGGAAGATCAAGGTTAGTTTTCATGAATTTTCTCAAGTTTGATGTTAGTTGGGTTAGTATGTCTGTTGAAGATTGGGTTAGTTTTTGATGTGAATTTGATTAGGGTTTTCATCTAAATTGATATTAGAACCATAATAAACTAAAATGAAGGCTTGATCTAAGAGAGATCATTCAAAGGATGACAATTAGGGTTTATGTAGATGAAACCCTAGAATTAGATCTAAGTTTGTTTTAATCAAATTAAGTTGCATTTAAAGTGGTTGATGAAATGTTTGAGAGAGTAATCAAGAGAATAGTTTGAAAAATAAAAGAAGTAGTATGTGTGTGGGTGTATGTAGTTCACGGCCACAGGGAGGGTGTGTGATTTCTTTGAGTTTTGATGCAAATGAGCTTGAATTCATATATGTTAGAGTTAGAAAATCATATGGAAATGATAGAATTGAAAAATGAAAAGAGATAATTTAATATGTTGCTTAAGGCTAGATGAAGGGCATTGATGATTACTATACAATGTCATTTCCTCTTTACATTTTTATGTAATGTATGATCATAACCAAGCATATATGAGTCAAGAACCTTAGTGAAAGGAGAATTGAGTTTAGAATGTAAAAGTGGTGAAGTTTGGCATGAAAAAGTAGTGAAAAATAGAGGTTTTTGGCTAGGAAACTCTACCTGGCGGCCCGTTTCTTTTCAAATGTGCTTTCTAACTGAACTAAATAAGAGTTAGGTAGATGATTGGAGCAAAAATGGATGGAAGAAAAGTTAGGAATTACTCTGTAGCATAGGTTCGGCCAAAGGGGGTCTAAAACGGGCATTTTTCGTTTTGAGCTTCAGAAAATTATTTCAAGTATATAGGTATGTTCCTAGGTGATGATAAATGAGGTTCATGGAAAGAAATCAGAATTTTAAAGCGTTGCTTAAATTAGAACTAAGTTGAGGAAGTTGTAGTCAAAAGGGTGTTATAATGCATTAGTTGCATTGAAAGCTCTATCTATATCTTTAAGTAGTTTATTTTAGCAAATTTTGAATGAGAATATAATGTATAGGTGAAGCACAAGCAAGTGGAGCGAGAGAAGCCCATTGAAGTTCTTTAACAAAGCTTGGAATCAAGGTGAGTATTACTAACTCACACTATGAATGTTGTGTTACATAATGTAATTTTATTGGTTGTTAAAAAGTTCATGGATGATTTATATTATACAAGTTCTTTATTTGATTAAGAAGATTTTTCTATATGTTCCAAAGTAATTTTGAAATAAAGCTTTTATGTGATTTGAGCTTACAAACTTCAGTTTAAAGTTTTGAAAGAAAAGTTATATTGTGCTTATTGCACTTAATAGAAAAGATTTTCAAAAGTCATGTATACACCCTTAGAATTATATATTATCTTGTGCTACGATTTGTGATGTAGAAAATTCCGCACGTAGTCGTTAAGATTTATAGAGTATCTCGTATTATGATTTGCGATGCAGAGAATTTCACACGTAGTTGCTGAGAAATCTTAGTAGCATTATGGTTGGTGTCAGTTGAAAATCGCCACGTGACATACCAGCTTGAGCGGCAATAGATTAGTCGCCATATGATTAGAGTATTTAAGGGGTAGAAATGGTGCTTTCAGAAAGAGAATGGTTATATGGTGATTTATGCATAACTAAATAAGTTTATAATTGTTTATTTAACAATCGCTAAATTTCCTTAATTATTTTGAGATTACATTCTTTTCTTGTTATACTGTATAAACCCTCCACAGGTACTAGCGCGAGAGGTCAAGACAAAAGAACTTAGTTTGCATTATATTTTGTTAAACGAAAAAAAAAAAAAAACCAAGTGCATGCATCATCTTTACATCTTTTGTAGTACACATTTGAAACTTGTATGGCTATAGTTTGTGATGTAAATGGTTGTGTAAAGTTTTCATATGTTATAAAAGATTTCGATCTATCTTTGGAAATGTATACTTGTTTATGTGAATGGTTATCAAATTGTGATTTTCATGAGAATGACTGAATGATTTTTAAGATACATGTTTATGGAAAAAGAAGTTGGGTTGTGATTAAAATATTGGAAGTGTATTTTCTTTACAGGAAAATTTGGAAACCTTATAAATGTAGTCATTGTGCTATTAGTTTTATGTTGAAATGGTTTTAGATTTCGAAAATAAAAATTGTCACTTATATGGCTTAATTGAATTTACAAAATTCGAGATTAATTCGAAACCAACCCAAATAAATATAAAGAAATGAGATCGAAACATTTTACAAAGAAAAATTTAAAACGAGCAAGTTCAAGGGTTTGCTCCACGGATTTCTTTTAGCCGTTTAGGGTTTAAGAGAGGTCTGTTGGAGTGTCAGGCGAGGCCTACCAGATACTTGTCTAGAGGAAATCTGAATTAGGTCGGGTCAAGATGATGAAGACGAACGAGATACGTGATCGATGTTGCTTTAGATGTCGTGACCGCTGACCAAATGACGGAGATGAAGGAGATTTGTGATCAATGTGGAGACAACAGAGACGAAGGAGACGCATTGGTTGACTGGCGTGGCGACGATGACCGGCATAGGCATTAACTGGTGTAGGTTGTGTGACCGTGTGGTGTGTAGTCGTGGAGGTGGAGCCGGGAGTGGACTGTGGAGGAGTGTGTGTGGGTGCGGCGGCTGGAGGTGAAAATTGAAAAATGAAGTGTGGAGACTTGTGTTGTGGTTAGGTTAGGGTTTGAAGAGTATATATAGCTACCACTAAAATTACATGACTACCCCTTTAAAATGAAATTACTTTTTTACCTCTATTTAATGGGTCAACCCGTGACTCGTTAAATAAAACATGAACTCGACACGATAATCAAACAGGTTGACGGATTGATCTGTTTATTTACCGAACCCGTTAATACTCAATCCTAACCCATAATAATCATATCGGGTTTCAAATTACCATTCATACTCATAACTCTCAATAGTCCTAAGGCACTCTCTCGCAAAATACAGGCAAATAGAGGTTACGCACAAAGAAATCCAAATGTATATATTTTGCTTATATTATGGAAAAACGTTAATGCACTAAATTGGATCTCACGAACAAATTAGAATCAAGACATTTAAAAACATTGCAAATCACTCAATACACTGAATCCAAGAAATCATGATTATCAAACTAAACCTATATGTTTGAAACTAAGTTGGTTACTGGTCTAGTTGAAAAAAAAAAATTAGAAAAGGTGGGCTCCTGTTCATTATTTAACTACAGTACATTTAATGATTATAATAGCGTTATCTAATGAAGGCAACAGTGAATTGTTGGGTGGTAACTTGATTTCTTCCGTGAAGGAATACTACTTTTTGTATCATCATGTGTTGTTCCATCAAATTTGTCAAATGCACGAACACACATAACATCAAAGTAGTCCCATTAATTTGTTAAATTAACCATTTCCTTTTATGAATACAAATATTTTCTAGCTGCATTCAAATCCAAACAAATGAGTAGCTTTAATGTCGTAAATTGCTACAATGACACTTCATTTTCCGTCTTAAGAAATCAAAAAGTTGTCATTTATCAAAGTCTCCGGCCATGTCACATCGCATTCACCAATTAATGCCCCAGAAAGCAGTTATAAATTATAAACTAATTAAAAATCGTGATGTAAGATGTGATAAGTTATTCTTCATGATACATATCGATAAAATTTAAGTATCCATATGAGGCGTAGAATCATTGATTTTCATGTTAAAAATCTATGAATTAGAAAATTTTGTAATGTTAAAAGTTTTCCATATAGTTAAAAGTCTGGTAAAGAAAAGGAGCTGAAATCATAGAAAGAATTGCTCAGTAAAAGTTTTAGCAAATACTAGATACCTTGCTAAAGGAAAGAATATATAACGTAAAATGACTTTGACATATTATATACGAACTGGGATTATATGAAAATAAAACAAGGTATAGAGGGGGTTAGCCCCAAGTGTGTGCTTCCAACCAACATTTTGCAAAAGATTCTTAGCTTTTAGTTGGCTCCACAGCACAAGGGAGAAGAGCCCCATCCCCCATGTGTTAAAGGTCCCCATTGCAATTTGTTCTGATGCTCGAGTGGTTGTCTTTGCTGTTGTTTCTTTCATTTTCCAAGTGTCATATCTTCTTTTATTATAAAGAAAACTTCTTCTCTTGCGCGTAGCCCACAGTAGGTCAATCCTATGTTAAGAAGGGAGGGTGTACCAAAACCATGTGATCCGGTGGAGAAACTTTAGGTCTTGTGGGGCTCCCAAAAACCAACAATCGAAAAACATTTCTCTTTTGCATGTTACCCCCTCGTGGGTGTATCTTTCTTACAAAATTGACAACTGCCTGACTGTGAGCCCAACCCCTTCAATTTGTTTTTCCTATATCAAAATTTACAATATTATATACATATATAACTCGATATCTTCTTCTTTTCAATATTCAACTATAAGTACACTTAAATACGGCTGCCTAGCTCCTTCGCCATTCTTCTTGGATTCCATGCTCTATATATACATATATACATACATATATGTGTGAGTTTGTGAGATAAAAGACTAGTTTGTCATTTTCTTTTTCGTTCTAGATCTTTAGCTTGCAATTTGTTTGGATTTTGGATCGAAGAAAAGAGATCAAAGTATACATTGATCCCTTATTAATTCTCTTTCTTCATTATGGTCCTCATGGAAACTTTTTATATATAATGGGAAAACGGGGGCCTGAGATTATAGTGCAACTTCCAATTTAGATTCGAAAGATACCGTACACAAAATATAGTAGGGATAATGCAGGAAATCTACAAGTTCTAGGTTTTCGTTACGAGTTTAAATCTTTCACAAATATGATGAGCTTCTACTTGATAACATTTAAAAGCACTATATACTGATTATTTATTAAAAGAAAATGAAAATTAGACAATCACTCACTATGAATGATGTTGATGTATTACAATAACTTTGATAAGTGTATTGTAGCAAATGCCTAGATGAAGAAAAGATCCAAGCATTTTCGTTTTAATAGATAGGAATGATCTGAACAACTTCATTTTATATATAGTTTCACATTAAGCTAGAAAATTTGGTTGAGCACAAAAAAGCAAGCACTCATGTGACTATGTGAGTACTGATCACGAATAGGAAGTAATCAGCTTGTGATTCGGCTTGACTGTATTAAAGATTTAATTTATTCTTAGAAAGGAACGTAAATTTGTATTCATATTTCATACTACTTTAATATAAATATATTGGCCACAACCTTATGTCACACATGATAGTCAAAAGGAAAAAAATGGTTAGATAATTAAATAGTTCTATATAAAAGCATATCCAAAATATGACAATGGAAGTATGCATTGTTTTATAATGTTTGATATACCAATAACATGAACCCCATTATTCTTGCACCAAGCAACATCGAAGCAAGCAGCTAGTGAAAGCAAAGCTAGTGAAAGCAATTGATAGTAGGTTAATTAATCATGTAGATCTGATCTCATACATATAATTTCTACTGACATTCACATTCTACTTATAATTACTTGGTATTTTATTGTTATATTTGATTGCTACCATGTGTTAGATACCTCCTAACCTCCTCACTCACATGCTCCACACCAACATATATCAAATCCCTAATAATTTACTAATTAATCACTTATTAGTAGATAATATTTATTAGATAGTAATCGAGTCTCCTCGAGTATCCTCAGGTTTATTTTATGTTTGAGACTACTTTTAGCGTTATCAATTGACAGTAATAATGGATAATGAAGAAAATAACTCTCACTTTAGTTTATATGTTTAAAATAAATGCACATATCTAGAAAAGTGTAAGTAACAATTATTAACGTCTAAGTAATGTTAAAAATATATTATTTTAAAAAATAGTGCGTTGAAGTATTTGATGGAGGTATATATGACTTAACTAACTCATTGGCGTATAAAGTTTTGAAACATAATAAAACTAATATGCGCGCTCTCTCTCTCTCTATTTTATATGTTTAAAATAATTGCACACATCTAGAAAAGCGTAAGTAACGGTTAGATTTTATCTGAATGGCAGTTGAAGTATTTGATGGAGGTATAGATTACTCAACTACCTCCACTTCTACGACATGTAAATAATATTAAATATGTCACACACACACCCTCTCTCTCTCTCTCTCTATATATATACGTATAGAAAATATTAAAAGAGGTGACTTTAGAATTTATCCATATATTTTTACTTAATTCAAATGTTAAAAAGATAAGAGTAAATTGCACAACACTCCCCCGAGGTTTGTCAAAAAACAGATGGAAATATATTTATCCATTAATTACACAGAACCCCCATGCTTAACAGTGGTTTTTGTCACCGTTAACTAAACCAAGGACATTTTGGTCATTTCACCGTGTCTCTCTCACTGTCAACCCTCTCAGTCTCTCAGTCTCTTCTCTGTTCCCTCTCTTCCTACTCTTTCTTCAGTTTTTTCCTCTGCACAGCTCCGTCCGTCTCCATCGTCGCACAGCTCCGCCGTTGTTTCTCCAGTCCGTCCGTCCATCTCCATTGTCGCACAGCCGCATCGTCGCACAACCCCTCCGTCGTTCCTCCAGTCCGTCCGTCTTCATCGTCGTTCCTCCAGTCCGTCCGTCTTCATCGTCGTTCCCCAGTCCGTCCGTCTCCATCGTGGCACAGCCCCACCATCGTTCCTCCAGTCCATCCGTGGTTTCTCCAGTCCGTCCATTAATTACACAGAACCCCCATGCTTAACAGTGGTTTTTGTCACCGTTAACTAAACCAAGGACATTTTGGTCATTTCACCGTGTCTCTCTCACTGTCAACCCTCTCAGTCTCTCAGTCTCTCAGTCTCTTCTCTGTTCCCTCTCTTCCTACTCTTTCTTCAGTTTTTTCCTCTGCACAGCTCCGTCCGTCTCCATCGTCGCACAGCTCCACCGTCATTTCTCCAGTCCGTCCGTCCGTCTCCATTGTCGCACAGCCGCATCGTCGCACAACCCCTCCGTCGTTCCTCCAGTCCGTCCGTCTTCATCGTCGTTCCTCCAGTCCGTCCGTCTTCATCGTCGTTCCCCAGTCCGTCCGTCTTCATCGTCGTTCCTCCAGTCCGTCCGTCTCCATCGTCGTTCCTCCAGTCCGTCCGTCCGTCTCCATTGTCGCACACTTCCAGTTCGTTCCTCCAGTCCGTCCTCTTCCATGTCCACTGTCGCACGAATTTGGCTTCTGGTTCCTTCAGTTCGTCCTTCTCTTCCATCTCCACCGATTGGATTTTGTGGTGTTTGTCTGTTGTTATTATTTGTTGATTTGTTCATATTGTTGTGTTGATGATATTGTTGTGTTGCTGACATTGATTCAGATGCATTGATGATATTTTTTTTTTGAGTGAATTACTAGAAAATCTCTCAACATATGGTTTATTACAACTGGAAACCATTTTTGCTTTTTATAACAATGAGCTCCCCTTGACTATGTTTGACCGTTTAATGTAACTGAAAAATGACAAAATAAGATAAAAAGATGAAAATACCCTTTATTTATAAAAATCAATCTTCTCCTTCTCAGTCGACTCTCACCGTTCTCTCTCTCTCTCTCTTCTTTGTCTTCTCCCTCTCCTCTTCTATTTCTCTGTCCTCTTCTCCCTCTCTCTTTTCTCCTTCTTCTCCTTCTTCTCTTTGTTTTTTTTATCTTCACCAGCCGATCTGGGTTCCGGAACCCAAATCGACGTCTGGGTTTCCTTTCTACCTAGAAACCCAGACGCCGATCTGGGTTTCGAAACCCAGACGTCGATCTAGGTTTCGAAACCCAGATCGGTGTCTGAAAACCCAGACGCCGGTCCGGCGTCTGGGTTTTCATCATCTGGAAACCCAATGGGTTTCCGTTGGGTTTCGAAATACGGAAACCCATCTGGGTTTCTAGATCTAGAAATTCAGACAAGTTTCCCATCTGGAAACCCAAACGGGTTTCCCATCTGAAAATCGATCTGGGTTTCCAGATGAAAACCCAGACGCCGGACCGGCGTTTGGGTTTTCATCTGGAAACCCAGATCGATTTCCAGATGGGAAACCCGTCTCTGGAAACCCAGATGGGTTTCCGTATTTGGAAACCGATCTGGGTTTCTGGAAACCCAGTCTAACCCAGATGGGTTTTCGTATTTCGAAACCCATTTGGGTTTTCGATCTGAAAACCCAGATCGAACTGGGTTTTCGATCTGGAAACCCAGTTCAAACTGGGTTTCGGATCTGAAATCCCATATCTGGGTTTGATTGTGTTTGTGATGGTGTTTGATGATTATGTTTATTACAAATGGTGTTGATGATGATGTTTTGGGTCTGTTTGATGACGATGGTTGTGATTTTGTTTGTGATGATGCTCTGTTGAACCAGAAACCAGATATGATGGTAGTGATTTTATTTCTGATGATGCCGGATGAATATCTCCGTTGAACCAGAAACCAGATATCAAATGTGTTGCTGAATCACAATCAATTTTTTGTTTTTCATTTTTTAAATATTTTTTTTTCTAAATGGATCTAGACCATCCATCTCAAAGATGGATGGTCTAGATAAATTTGAAAAAATTTTAAATTATTTTTTTATAATTTAAATTTAATTTTTAAATATTTTTAAGTTTTAAAATTTTAAATTATTTATTAATTAATATAATTTTTTTTAAAAAATAAAATAAAGTAAATTGACCAAAATACCTTTACTACCGTTAATTTTGACTGTTACTCATGGTCAAACCGTTAACAGAGGGGAGGTCATTGTAACAAAAGTTAAAAATGGTTTCCGATTGTAATAAGATAAATTATGGGAGGCTTTCTAGTAATTCTCTCATTTTTTTTCCTTTATAATTTGATCTTATAAAAAATTAGAAAATTTTTTCAAAACAAAAAAAATCAGAAAATTTAAGTGCATTTGAGTTTTGATCGAAACATAAAGTAGGCTACTAACATTGGTTCACAAACGCTCAAGAAAAATGAAAAAAATAATAAAATATATTATGAAGGTATCTTCGAAGTCAAGAAAACTCCAACAAAAACATCTACGTGATAATCTTCAATGTATGGCGGCCCTATTTAGTTGACAGTTTTGTAACGGGAGAATTACCCACAACCTACCTGTAATTTTGATATTGACATGCGGGTATAACATTTTGAGTTTTTTGCAATGTTCTCCTCTGACTAACAGATTGATTGGATTTGACCATCTTTGACCGTTCAAAAAATATTGAAAGACCAAAATGTCCCTGAGTACAATCAGATTATCTGGGACGTCAGTCTCTCTTTTCCTCTGCTTTTTCTCCTTCTTCTCTTCCATTTCTTCATCTTCTTCCAGTTTCTCTCCCTCTCTCCTCATTCTTCTCTTCATTTTCATTTTCTCCATCGATCTGTTGAACGTCGATCTGGGTTGTGTGGGTTGTCTGGGACGTCGATCGACGTCTGGGTTCCCAGACGGAAACCCAGACGACGATCTGGGTTTCCAAATCTGGGAACCCAGACGACTTCAGGGTTTTCGATCGAAAACCCAGACGACGACGTCGTCTCGGTTTCCAGATCTAGAAACCCAGACGACGACGTCGTCTCGATTTCCAGATCTGGAAACCCAGACGACTTCTGGGTTTCCGATCGAAAACCCAGAAGTCGTCTGGGTTTCCAGATCGGAAACCCAGACGTGGATCTGGGTTTCCAGATGGGGAAACCCAGACGTCTGGGTTTCCGGTCCTGGGTTTCCAGATGGGAAAACCCAGACGTCTGGGTTTCCGGTCCAGAACCCAGACGTCTAGGTTTCCAGATCTGGAAACCCAGATCCAGATCCAGAGATGGTCTTTCAACAATTTTATCTGTTGAGGGACATTTTGGTCTTTCAATATTTTTTGAACGGTCAAAGATGGTCAAATCCAGTCAATCTGTTTGTCAGGGGAGGACATTGCAAAAAACTCAAAATGTTATACCCGCCTGTCAATATCAAAATTACAGGTAGGTTGTGGGTAATTCTCCCTTTTTTTTTTTTGTAAGATCTGGACCTAGATTGTTGTAAACTTGAAGTTGAAGTTGGATTTAAATGCATTTGATTAAGAATAACTGCCGAAGGTTGTTAATTTTTTTTTTTTAATTTTAAGTTTTTCTTTGTTTTTTTAAGATCCTGAGGGTATTATAGACATTAACTTAAAAATTTGGTCAAACCATTAAAGTTGACGGATGAGATGGGGGTTTGATGTAATAAAAAGATAAGTATGTTTTTATCTGTTTTTTGACAAACCTTAGGAGGGTTTCGTGCAATTACTTCAAAAGATAAATAAATTCAAAATAGGAACAACCATTCAATTGAGTGAAAATAAATTTATAGATATTGAAATCACCTTTTTAAGTTATTTTAATCTAACCATATATATATATATATATATATATATATATAGTAATTCTATCATCAGTACCTTTTAAAGTTAAAATCAAATAATTTTAACTGTGCATTAGATCTAATGGACTAAAAAAAAGAAGACAAAAATATAAATAAATAATTACATTATATTATAGTAATAAAATTCTATAATTCACTTCAGTTGATCATTATATTAAAGTAATAAATTATTAATTGTATTACTCTAATATAATATAGTTATTTATTTTCATTTTTGTTTTCTCTTTTTCTATTCATTAGATCTAATCTATGATTAAAATTATTTGGTTCTAACTTTTTTAAAATTAGAAGGTATTGATGATAGAATTAATATATATATACATATATAAGTAATTTATACATGAGTGTATATTGAAATTAATTAAGTTAATGTATTGTATTTGGGTCGTTGATTAAGGATCGTTTGTTTTTTTTGTCTAAAGACTAAACAATACTGCTAAAAACTGTAGTTAAATAGTAATTGAAAACTAAACTCTGAATAACATGTTTTTTTTTTCTTATCTCTAAACATGTTGTAAACTTGTTTGTTTTTTAAATTTAAAATTATCTGAAAACTAGTATGTTGACATTTATACCTTTTTATTATTTGGTATTATGTAATTTTAATTAATTTACTACAAACATGTGAAAATAAATAATAATAAATTCTAAAACATTTTTTTATGTAGATATTAATAATATTTTATTCATAATTAAAATATGATTAAAAAAATATAATAGTATTAACCATATTTATATATTTAAATATATTAATATATTTAAGAAAACAATCAAAAAAATGAATTTTTAAATTATAAATTATATTATATTAGTTTAATTCCAAAACAATTTGGGATGAGATAGATTTAGGTTTTACTTTTCAAATAATTTTTTGTAAGTATCAAGAAAAAAAGAAAAGAAAAGAAAAGAAAATTTGACTATTTGAGTAACACAAAATTAGGATAAATTTGAAATTATGTTATTTTGGGGATGATAGATTCGAAATAAAAACTTATAAATATCATTAAGTGATTTACAATTAAATGAAAAGTTAAAAGTTCTTACTTAATTTTTTGAATTATTTTTTGATAATTTTAAGTAATTTGACCACTTAAAAAAAAAAACAAACGAAAATAACTTAATGGGTACAATTTAATACTATTAAGTTTTAAGTAGAAAAAACAAATGACTCTAAGTATAAGTAATTATTAACCAAGTCAAAACAAATAAATGTAAGTAAATCTAATAGTTAATAATTAAGATATTAAATTTATTCTATCAATAAGTGTTTAGAAGAAAATTATATATATATATATATATATATATATATTTACATGGGTGTACATTGAAATTAAATCAATGTATTGTATTTGGGTCATTGATTAAGTACACATAATTATTGACCCAAGTCAAAACAAATGAATTTAAGTAAATCTAATAGTTAATAATTAAGATATTAAATTTATTCTATCAATATGCGTTTAGAAGAAAATTTTATATATATATATATATATATATAAAACTTTTATAGTTAATGTCTTCTAACTTTAAAATGTTAGTATGAACCATTCAAATTTATTCATTGCATTCGCTCTCCTAAATAATTTTCTTTTATATTTAATTCAAATGCAATGAATGAATTTGATTGGGTTATCCTAACTTTTTACAGTAAGGAGGCACTAATCATAGAAGTTATACACACACACACACACACACACACTTACATTTAGTATTTTTATAATCAATACCTTCTAACTTTAAAATATTAGGACAAACCAATCAAATTCATCCATTACATTCTCTCTTCTAAAACAAATTCTTTCTCTTATTTAATTCAAATATAATGAATGAATTTAATTAATTCATCTTAACTTTTTAAAGTTAGAAGGTGCTGATTATAAAAGCACTATATATTAGTACTTTTATAATAAGGACCTCCTAACTTTTAAAGATTAAGATGCATAAATCAAATTCATCTATTATATTCTCTCATCTAAAACAAATTTTTTCTTCTATTTAAGACTACTATTCTAATATTCGCTACTCGTTAGTCGACTGGTAACCCAACGAATAGTAAGTAATCAGTAACTCGACAAGTAATCAATAAGTACTCCAAAAACACAGTTTAAAGGGAAAATTATAATTTTTGAAGTTTCGAAGTGTAATATGATATTTTAATAAATGCCAAGGGCCATGACCAAATTATCCTCTCCCTATTAAAGCTCATTAGTCACCACTCACCAGAGTCACTTACTTTACGGTCGAATGAACCACTCTCTCAAAACCCTCATATTCTCTCTCTCTCTCTCTCTCTCTCTCTCTCATTTCTCATTTCTCATCTCTTTTCTCTTCCTAATACGTCATTGACTTCTCCATTCAAGTAAGCTATTACCGTTGTTATCATCGTTGCTGTTTTGATCATGAATTGCTGTCGTCACCGAAGCTAAAGCCACTCCTCTTCATCATCGTCGACAATTTCAAATCTCTTTCTCTCTCATCTGCATACCCGATCGTTCTCCTTCTCCATCGATTCAAGTCTCTTTCTCTCTTTCTGTGTCGTCAATGTCTTCCTTCAAGTTATCATCATTGTCTTTTCCCTTCAACTTGTCACCAGCGACGAACTGTGAGTGTGATTGTTTCTCTAATTTTTCTTTAGTGTGTGGTGTGTTATTTGATTTGTTGGGAGTACTGGGTTTTGATCGATTTTTTAAATGGTGTTTAGGATGATTTTCGATTGGTTTTGTGATGGTTGGATTAGCTGATTGGTTGAGTTAAGCTAAGTTGAGCCAAGTTTGGCAGATTATCTACCTTTGGTGAGTAGGATCTCCAATCTAGCGGTTCTTAGATCTACAAAGTGCTGATCCACGAGAACTCGACGAAACTCATCGAGTTTTTAAACACAATTTAAGACTTTCTCATTATAAAATCACTATATATATAGGGATAGGATCAAAGGACATAAGTTTTGACACAAATTTTAACATAATTTTTTGATTATTGGATTATGATGATTTTAATGGTTCAGATCTACTCACATCTTCATTATTATATCATTTCTCCTTTCTCTAATTAATATTAAAAGCCCATCAATTAATATTCTTCTCACCAATTAGAAGTTATTGTATCTTTATTTTTTCTGTTCATTTTCAAATTATATTATTTTTACCTCTCTTTTTTCATGTTTGATTTACCTATATTTTTTTATCTCACTTTTTATCTTATCTTTACAATTTCTTTATTAGCTAGATCTTGTTTCTTCTTTTAAATGTATAAAAAATAATGGTGAAAATTTATCACTTAGAGCCTTAAATAAGGAGTATTTGGTATGAAATTAACAATTTCTTTAACTAAATTTTAAAATTTTACAGTGGTCAGTTTTGCAAACATACAATAAGAGAATATTTAATAAATTGAAAACATTGAATTGTCTTGCAAAATAATTTAAATCTCGGAGGGATTTTGCAAATCTCCTTTAAAAATAATTTAATTTATGAAAATTTTAAAAGAAAATAAATATACGTAAACTCACGTTTATTTGAAGAATGTAATTTTTTTTAATGTCTCAAAAGTCTATGTAAAAGATAATTTGTGTGTAAGAAAAACAAAGATGCAATGATTGTAATTGTTAAAGAAAGTAAATAAATGAGAAAAATAGTTACATGCTGCACACACACACATATATATACATATATATATATATATAAACTATAATTGTTAGATAATTATTTGTTTCAAAGGTTGCAGTAAAAAAAGCCATACTTACATGTTTAATAAATGTCATTTTAAAATCTTCAAAAAGAATGACATTTTAAAACTGTTTTTCAAGATAATTAATTATTTCATATAGTTTAAAATCTATTTTCTTTAGTGACTTTGTTCAAAGTTATATATAAATTCAACCACAAAAAGTAATTTTCATATATATAAAAATTCAACTATAATAGCGTTTTATAATAATTGGTGGGTTTTTAATAGTAATTAGTGAGATAAAAGACAACATAATAATGAAGAGAGGAAAAGAGTAAACATAGTTATGTAGAGTGTATAATTAAGTTTAATGCAAAAATATGAGTAAATCTAAGTCATTAAAATCATCATAATTCAATGGTAAATAAATTATGTTAAAATTTATGTATTCTGATTCTATCCCATATATATATATATATATATATATATATATATATATGAAGAAGTAGTATTAAATGTTTGTTATGAAGCAAATTATTATTAGATAATAGAGCTTGCAACGAAACCACTATTAAAATGAACAAGAGAATCTGTCGTCTGAATTAACTCCAGCATGATTTCGACTAATGTAAATTACACTTTTACATGGTTTTTGTTTTGCATGTGTGGATTGGATGATGAAAACATTCAACTTTTTATCTATCACATGAATCATGAATGTCTTAACCTTTTTTTTTTCCCCTTTTGAAATATAATGTCTTAGGATGCATTTAGAATCATTTTTAAAATTTTGTTTTTGAAAATTATTTTTAAAAATGAAAAACAAATTTTAAAAATGATGTTTTCGAAAATGAAATGTGTTTGGTAAGATTTCTTAAAAACTATTTTTAAAAACAGAAAATTATGTAAATATATTTAGAATCGTATTTTAAATATGTTTTTGACAAATATTTTTAAAAATGAAAAACATGTTTTAAAAATAATGTTTTTAAAAATGTAATATATTTGATAGAATTTATTAAAAGTTACTTTTAGAAACAGAAAATGGTGTAAATGTGTTTGATATTATTTTTAAATTGAGTAAAATAGTTGTTGACAAGGAAAAGTAATGATTTATTTTGAAAATATATTTTGAAAATAGTGAAAAACATAAAAAAGTTATTTTCCAATTTTTAATTATCATTTTCAAAAGAGTGTTTTCCATTTTCTAAAATACATTTTCAAAAACAACTTACTGAACAACCTACTAAATAACTTTCTCTCATTTTTTATTTTCGAAAATGCATCCAAACACCACCACATTTTCATTTTTGAAAACATGTTTTTTATTTCTGTTGTGAATTTTTTTCGAATTACCTGAACGGGCTGGTAAAAGCCCATGAGTTTAGTGGCCCAAGCCACAAGGCCCAGTATAGGAGATTTGCAGTTCAAAGATTGATTGGACCTTCAACGAAGTCCAATTCGTTGACCTTTGAAACGACGCTCAGATCATTTGATGACTATTCCTGTGATAACGATGTCGAGTTCATGGGACGAGTCTGTTTGCAAGCCCAGCCCATCTTCTCAGCAACTTCAGTCTGTTTTGTCTCGGCTCGCCTAGTGCCAGCCCAGAACAGTAACCTAACGTGTCTTGTACGATAAGAATGGTTAGTTCACCTAATGACAGCATAATTTAGGGAAATCTCACATAACCAGCATGGGTTAACGTCTAAACCCACGTGTTGACAGAGTTGATCTAACTAATGTTAGAAGCATTAAATGTAATCAGATGCATTAATTGTAATTTATTATGTTGTTTTGTCTTATTATGCTCTACTGTAGCTCTTCCCCCTCTATAAATAGGGGAAGATTTTCATTATAACGATAGAGAGACACACAGTGAGAACATATTGCCACCACCCTGCAGAAATATAGAGAGACAGTGGACCTAAGCAGATTAAAAGGCCGAACCACTTTAAAAATCTATGTTGCTTTGTTCTTCCTTGGCTTCTTTCTTTTGCAATTATCCTGTTTTTTGTTTGTGATCTTCTTACATTGCAGTATTGGGCTCGAAGAATCTCGTTGACTGGTTTCCTACGTCAACAATTTTCAAAAATATATTTTTGAAAACAGACTATCAAACATATTTTCATCTATTTTTTTGTTTTCAAAATTGAAAAATCATTTTTGAAAATGGAAGCAAACACCACCTTTAACCTTTCAAAATTATATTAGAAGATTTTAAAGAATTTTTACCTTTGAAAACATTTTTTCTACTTTCTAGTCAAAGAGCTTAATTAGCCCAGTCTATTAGCCCCTTATAGCTTGCTCAATAGCCTTTTTTTTTTTTTTTTTTCCCACAAACTACACTATCCTTTTTCATTTTTCATTTTTCTTTTATGAAAGAAACTAGACTATCCTTTTTGTTGCAATTTTAAATTCTTTTTGTTTTTGAAAACGCAACATTTCAAATTCTATTCCAAGAACATGATATGACGCATTTTCACTTTTTTTTTTTCTTATTTCAATATTGTAATTGTGCATTTGATACAGCTTATCTATTGATTAAAATTACTTTTTCAATGCTCAAAGCTCTACTTGACTTTTTTGGTATCGTTTGGTTGTCATCCTAATAAAGCTTTTGAACAATTAAAAATGCTAAAAAAGGTTTACTTTGAAAAGTTCAAATTTTGAGCTTTTCCAAGTGGATCTTTTTGAGTTTTTGCAAAATTGAAATATCTAATATAATATTATTAACATCATTATACACTTAAAACCATTTAATCCTTTTTTAGTAAATTTATAATTTAAAAGATCATTCTTAATTGACAACCAAACAATCAATATATATATATTTTTTTAAAAGCTCTACTTCTAAAATATCTACTTGGAAAAGTTATATCAAATAAAGCCTAAATATACTTCCAATCAAAATGTTTGCATTAACTTACACAATTTTATCATTGATAATTTGATATAATAAACTTCAACTTTAGGAAAATTATCAAAATGCCCCAACTTTGGCACTATTCTCCATTATCCACCCAAGTTTTGTGGTAATCTCCCAAATCCCCCTTTATTACATTATGTTAGAAGTTGAAAGTCCTTTTTTGTTTCCTTTCATATATATATATATGGTAAATTTCTCTTTAACCATAAAAATATTTATGAAATAGTAAATTTAAAAAATTAAAAAAGAAAAAATTTGTTGTCTCTTAATTATCCTTCAACAGCAAATCCACTTGCTCCCTCATCCCTTGTTCGCATGATCTTCATTTAGCCACTAACCACACTACACCAAAGTAGCTTCTAAAGACACCCAAAACTATTGATGGTGCATTTACTTATACGTAATCGAAATGATGTATCATAAGCAGAATAAGTTGTTTACTTAAGTTACAGAAATCAAAAGCGGAATCAGTTATATTACCATTAAGATGTTTACTTTGTTGTAAAATCAGAATTGATTAATCATAAGTTACAAAAATACTTTTGATTATAATTATCAAAATAGTTTTTTTTTTTTTTTAAAAAAATAAGGGATATAAAAGACTTTTTCATTTGAAATGGGATTCCTAAGGTGGGGGGGGTGGTTGGGTGGGTGTGGATTCTAATTCCATAATCCCAAATTCATATGGAACCTATAATTTCATTCTCATTTCAAATTGATTTTAAAGCAAGTAAACACCTACAATCATTCTTATTCTCCATTCTCATTCTCTAATCGATCAAATAAACACATCATAAACCCCAAAAAATCAACCATCATTGCTACCTCTAAATCAACACTCCACCCCCACATAATGAACACATCTCTAGTTCACCACCACTATAAATCAAAACACTAGCCAACCACAACCAAGCCTTAAAATTGACACACCAACAAAACACCACCACATCCAAATTGACACCACTATTACCACCCTCAAATCGTTACTAGTAAGTCAATCAATCAACCACCCTTCAATCACTACGAAGCCAGTCAACCACCACTGCTTACCATCACCAGTCAACCATTACCTCAATATACCATCACTACCAAAAACAAAAAAGAAAAAGGAAAAAAAAAAAAGCAATGTAATAAGAGAGGGAGAAAAGAGAGAAAGAGAAAAACCAACAACCAGATCTCCTTCGTTAGGAGGAGATTGTTATGGAGGAGATCGAGAGATGATTTCTTACATTAAGGAGATCAACTCAATCTCCTCGCTTGATCTCCTCAGAAGTGGATGCTTAGGCCCAAATGGGGCACGTGCCTCCCCTCCCCTCCCCTCGTAATTTTTTAAAAATCTATTAAATTCATGATATTGATTGTCAAATATTTTAATATATAAATGTATGTTATATATAATATTTGAAGTAAATATGATCAATGTCATAAAATGACCGTTTTGGCTTGAGGTTTCCCTTTTTTTCTCTTTGTCATCGAGTTCAATCGCCCACCATGATAATTTTTTTTTTCATTTGTTTGCTAAAAAATGTACTGTGTTATATTATATATAAGTTTCAAAGTAAATTAGATCACCAATACAAAAAGGTGTTAGCGGCATTAGATCTAGCCCTCATTTCTCTATATCACTGTGGTTTAATCCCCCACCATAACATAATTTTTTTTTTCCTTTTTCCAAAACCACCATAATACATAGTTCTTTTCCTTGTTTTTCCAAAAAAAAAAAAAAAATGCACCTTATAGTTTGATCGTTCACCATAACACATAGTACCTTTTTTTTTTTTTTATGCACGTGTATGGGTTCAAACTATGAAAAAAATGATAAAAATGCACTATGAAATATTTTTCTTTTACACAAACTATTTTACAAAATAATTATTTTTATCTTTAATTTTTATTTTATTTTACTTTGTTATAAGGTGTCATTTTCTAAAATAAATGTCTGGGTTCGCAACTAGATCTCCTTCGCACATTTTCAATCTCTTTCAAACTAAACCACTATCATCCCACCATCAACCCATCTGCTTAAACATGGAGGTGTTTAGAGAGATAGTGAGCAAGTAGATGGTGAGAAGAAAGATTGGGAGATAAGAGTGATGGAACAAAGAAAAATTATTTTATTATTTTATAACTTAATTATTTTATTTAAAAATTTTATTTTAACCGTGTTTACCTTTTGACCCTTCATACCTAACAATAGATTGAATAAGTTTAGCGGAAATGGTAACGAAAGGGGGAAAATGGAGATTATCAAAATCTTAAGGAGGATTTAAATGAATGTTGTAAAAGATGAGATACAGGATGGAGAATTCTGCAAACATTAGGTGGGAGTTGATAATTTCCCTTAAATTTAAAAACTTTACCGTGTCATTGTCCCCAATATAATTGTGTCAAAAAAAATAAATAATAAAAAACTATTTTGGAAAGCATATATATTACAATATTCACCACACTATCACATATAGTCTATTGGTAATACTATAATGACTAGCATTGGATTCCTTCATCAACTGAGATCATCCTTTTAATGTATCTAATCATCTAAGAAAAAAAAATCTAATAATGAAACACATTCTCAAATTGTGATATACAATAACTATGGAGACAAGGCACACAAATCTCAATTATTGAAATGGACAAAGAAGAGACTCATGAGTCCTGCCCTGCTGGTTAGGCCAGACATGTCTGCTTTCATAACAATAATAACAATAAAAGATTGCTTATTGCCCTCACCATAATGCGATCGAATCAAAGTATAGTTAGAGGTTCACTTATCATTTTCCAATTAATCAATGATCACTTTTAAACAGGCTTCTCTTGTAGCGCATTGTTCATGCAAACCAACATGCTACCACATTAATTTGCTTCCCTTGAAAGCACTTTCTTAGCAAAATCCATTTGCAAAGATATCATATATACACATACCCTATATATTTATAATAAGATGGTGTGTTATTGTTGTCATGATGAATAAGTTAATGCTATAATGCCTGTCAAGATTGCATGGTTGCGACCCACATGCATGCTGCTTATACTAAAATTAAACTAGTGTTAATTATTGAACTAACAAGAAGGAAAGTCATTCCATGCTGCAAATGAGAGAATAAAAATATACGATTCATTCTTTTCCATTGGTACTGGAAAGCACAATATTTCAGTATTAAATTATGACGATAAAAGTTGTAACTATAAATTAAGCTAATGATAATAAACTAGTTCGTTCAAATGTACATTAATAAAATCTTATCTAGCTTGTCTATTGTCATGCCAGTGGAAGTACAAAAGGGTTGATTATTGTCACCATAAACTATGCTACTTTTCATGTTTATTCAGGGTAGGTGCAAAGATTGGTAGGTGCAAAGATTGGTACGTGCACATAAAATTTAAATAAATAAAGTAGTTTAATTAAATATTTAAATTTTGATTGAGATGATTCAGTCTAATCACTTTAGTGTTTGTCTAGTCAGGCTATCATCTTCACAATTCATTATATAAATTAAGAATATCTCAAATGCAACAATCTATTTGAGTTGAATTTCTTGTCATATAAGATAGATAGATAATGAGGTAAAAAAATCATCTCCAATGCAATTATCTAACTCAATACGAAGCCATGGGGCAATTTTTTTTTTTTTTTTTTATTATAACAAAACATGGAAATGTGTTTCTTAATTGAGAAACTCTCCTATAAATGTTAACTAGAATTTTCACTTTTTTGTCCCATCTTAATTATAAAATATAAAATGAATCATAATTTGACATATATTTTATTGTGATTAGTAAAAAAAATCATGTATATTTTGTTTTAGATAACTATATTGGAGATGGAAAATTAATATTTTTATAATTTTTTCCAAATACATATTCAACAAAAAAAAGTGATGTATCATTAATGGAAACTTAAAAATATACATGCTCTAAGACTCTTAATTAATGAAAGATATGAGTTGATCTTCTAAACATAAGTGTTATTTGGTTGGTTTCTATTATGGGTATTTTCGGGATTGCGTAAATGGGTTGATAAAAGCCTAATGAACTAGACCAATAGGTTAACCCAATGAACAGAGGCTCAGCTTGCCAGCATTCAGCTCGTAGATACGAGCCTTCAGTATATCAAATGATTAACCATAGCACAGTCATGACCTCAGCTCGCATAAAGAAGCTCCCAGTTTGCTGACCTCAGGTCGTTCAACTCGTAGAAATGAGCTCTTTATCAGGTCGTTGCTTAGTTAGGGTCAAAGTTACTCAGCGACTAGCTCCAACTTGCCTAGAGCAAGATCCAGCTCGTGATGTGGCGTGCATGATGAGTCTTTTCAGAATGGTAGAAACATAATTTAAGGAAATCTCAACTACCGAATCTGAAGATAAGATCAATTCCTAGAATGATAGCAGCATAATTTAAGGAAATCTCAACTATCGAATCTGAAGACACTACAAGAAAACAGTGTAACAAAGCTGGACTATCCATACCGGGCCGAATTATCAAAAACAAAAAATAAAAAAAAAAAATGATTTTTCAATTAACCATGGATAATTTAATATCTATACCGAACGGCATGTTGCCTGATATTGATAATATAAAAAAATAATATTTTTTTTATTTAGACCAGGCACCTGATTCGCTCGGTATGGATAATATAATTATCTATACAGGTCGGGTCAGGTGCCCAGTATGGATTTCAATATTATTAAATTTTAAAATAAAAGGATTATCCATACCGAGCATCCGACCCGTCAGGTATGGATAATCAAATTATCCATACTGGATAGGTCAGGTGCTCGATATGGATAATCTTTTAAAATAATATTATAATATCCTTACCGGGCGCTCGACCTGCCCGGTAACAATACCCGATATAGATAATCTATGTATTAAAAAAAAATTTAGATTATCTACACCGATCGCCCGCCCACCCGGTATGGATAATCTGGGTATTTTAAACCCATCGACCGACCCATTCTCTCCTTTTTCTCTTTATCTCTTTCTCACATTTTCTCTTTTTGGAAGCCCTAGCTACCGTTCTATCAGCAGTCCGACATTGTCGTCGTCCTCCTGCATCGCCTTCCCATTGGTAATCTTTTCTTTTCTCCTTTTTCTCCTCCTCCTCTTCATTTTCATCTTCTTCTTCTTCTTCTTCATACGTCTTCTTCTTTTTCGTTATTCTGTTATTCTTCTTCTTCTTCGTCTTCTTCTTCTGTCACCTGAAATGGACGGCCAGACTACCATTCGACCGCTAGAGTGGCAGTCTAGTACTTTTTTCTTTTCTAATTTGTTTACTTTAATATATATATATATTTTTTTTTACAGCTGAATCATTATTTGAGTGCTCTTCTGGGAACGATATCTTCGTCGATTTCCTCATATTACACTATTTGATCGTATCTATCGAAGAGGTATGGACGTTATTGAGGTGGATTGTTTTCAATTGTTGAATTTGAAATTTTTATTTAAGAAGTTTATGATGTAGAATTATGGATGATAATTTGAGCTATATATAATGTTTTGAAAAATGTATGACTTGTAGTTTTTGGATTGTTGAAATTCTGGAGTACTGTAATAGAGTTTATATTGTCTCTTGAGTTAGTCGTAAAATCATATAATTGTTTTGTGGTATTATTAATTAATATCATAGTAAATTTGATAAATAGTTAATGTGGTGTTATTAATTGTTTTGTGGTGTTATAGATAAAAATTGATAAATAGATGTTATTACTTATTCATTGTTGTATATTGATTCATTATATAGGAAGTTTAATAGTTTAATATAGTTTAATACTATGTTGTTACGTGTTTGTTTCTTAGTGTTATATGCTTTCAAATGGATAAGGAATGATCAAGATTTTCAGGTTAATATTCTAAACTCATTAAATTCATACATAAAATTTAATCTTGGTGTATTTTTTAACAATTTCTTTTGTCCTTTTTAAACTTTTAGAGTGTTGAAAGAATATAGGGAGAGAGCTAAAAACTTTGTTGAAACCGCAAACAAATATTCAATAAATTCTGGTTTCATCCCTTGCCTTTGTATAAAATGTCTGAATGGAAGGTATCATGACACTAAGATAGTGTATGAGCACTTAGTTATTAATGAGATGGATCCTCAGTATACTACTTGGTTTATGCATGGGGAACCCTTAAAAACTTCCACACCTGTTGAAAACATTTCCAATACATTTAGAATGTATAGTGATGTAAATCTTGAAACTCATTGTACTGTTGAACTTGATGATGAAGTAAGAGAGGAAGACATGACTGCTACATTAGAAGATGTTAAAACTCTTTTATATGAAGGTTGCTAAAAGTACACGAAATTATCGACTATTGTAGCTTTATATAAACATAAAGCTACTTATGGTTTATCTGATAAGGGGTTTGATGAACTTCTTAATATAGTTCGAGACATGTTGCCATCAGATTTGTTCTACCAGAATCATTGTACTCAACAAAAAAATTGTTGAAAGTGTTTAATTTAGGGTATGAGAAAATCCATGCATGTATCAATGATTGTTGTCTCTTTAGAAAATAATTGGAGCATCATGAAGAATGTCCAAAATGTGGCACTTGTAGATGGAAAGTAACGAAGTTACGAAAAAAATTCATAAGGGAGTACCGGCTAAAGTACTTCGATACTTTCCAATTATACGGTGGTTTAGAAGAATGTTTACATCAACTGAAATGGCTACCGACTTGAAATGACATTCTACCCATACAAGCCAAGATGAAAAGATACGTTATCCCGTTGATTCTGAAACCTGAAAGACTATAGATAGGTGTTATGGGTAATTTAGCTATTAGACTAATCGGGCCTAGAGAGATCTACAGTGTAGGCCCAATGGCCCCAAAAGGCTTAAATGATCCGTCATTCTTCCAGTCCACCTTCCTAGAAAGGGGCCCATTCGTGGTCGCTTAATCTGTCCTATCACTATCGCTCAGTGTGACCGCTGATCGCTATCGCTCAGTGTGACCGCTGATCGCTATCGCTCAGTGTGACCGCTGATCCCATCTGTCAACCTGACAGCTGGCACTGATCCTGACCGTTGGCACTAATCCTAATCGCTAGCTCCGAGTCTGGACGCTGGTTGTGATCGTTGGCTCCATCCGCCATTGTGACCGTTGGCTCCATCCGTCATTGTGGCCGCTGATTACATCCGCCATTCTGACTGATGGTTCTGTTCGCCTTATCTGTTTCGCCCAGACTTATTCGTCCAAGCTCATCCGCCTAGTTGTTCGATGATTTCTGGGCGTGCTCCTACACCTGTTCGCTCACGGGATTACTCGCTTACTATCATAACCAGTCGCAGGGACCTTGACACATAGTCTGTCTTCTTAACTCTCAAGATGTCTAAATCGTCAGAAGCCAGTCTATTCATTAGGTGAAATGAGTATCTTATCTACTGGAAGATCCATTTCTGCCATGCTCCTCAGAGTCATGAGTCAACAGAAGTCAAAAGTGCCATGCAGAATACAGTTCCAAAAACGTGCCATGCACGCCATCTTTGCTAGAGACTACAGTCAAGACCTCAATAGCCTATCATGATTTATGCAGATCAGTCACCCAAAATCTCCCTTGGACAGACCTTAGAAGTGATCGATTCGACCGCATTTAATGCACTGTCAGCCGCATTTATTGAATTCCCGGCGAATTAAATGCGGCCCATCCTTGTGTTTTCAGTGTACTATATATCTTTGTCTTATTACTGTAGCTCCTCCCCTTTCTCTATAAATAACGGAGGATTTTTATTGTAAAGGGATCCGATTCTGAGTGTCGTTACTCTGCCAAAATAATGAGAGAGTGAACAGTAGATGTAGGCATCTTTTTGGGTCGAACCACTCTAAAATCTTCGTGTCTTTCTTCTCCTCGCCTCTGATCTCTTCTTCTCATCCTATTTGCTTTGCATGCATTACACGACCCATATGAAACTGTAGTTTGGGCCCGAAAATAACCTTGTTGACTAAAGAACCATTTTTCGACATTAACAATAGGAAATGACCATCTTTTGCTACAGAGCAACACAATTTGAGGTTGGGCTTGACTGCAGATAGATTTAATCCTTATAACAACCTAAGTACAACCTACAGTTGTCGATGGGTGGTGATAGTTACGTATAATCTACCTCCATGAAAGTGTATGTCAAAAGAAAATTTGATGTTAACATTATTGATTCTAGGAAAAAAATAACGCGGGAATGATATTGATGTATACTTGCAACCACTAATCGAAGATTTGAATGAGTTATGGCACTCAGGAGTAGGAGTGTATGATTCATTTATTAAGTCCACTTTCAACTTAAAAGTTATCTTAATGTGGACCATAAATGATTTTCCTGCTTATGGAAACTTAACAGGATGTTGTGTGAAATGTGAATTTGCTTGTCCTATATATGGGTTTAACGTACACTCACATAGATTGAAATATAGTAATAAATATGTGTATATGGGTCATCACTTATTTCTTCCAAAGAATCATGTTTTTCGAAAGAAGAAATCGTGATTTAATGGGAAAAAAGAAATGGATGATCCTCCAGAGATCTTTGATGGTAAACAAGTTCGATATGCATGTTCGAAAGTTGAAAATGACTGGGGAAAAAAAGTAAAAGGAAAAAAAGAAGAGAAAAGAGCATCCTATATGGAAACAAAGGTCGATATTCTTTGATCTTCCGTATTGGGAGGTAAGATTTTTAATTCAATGGATAATGTAATTTATTCAATTTTATTTAACCTTATATTAAATTGACCATCATCATTTTTTATAAGATTTGTGCTTGTGTCATAATTTAGATGTAATGCACATTGAAAAAAACATTGGTGAGAATATTGTTGGCACGTTGTTGGAAATCCATGGAAAAACTAAGGATGATGTTAATTCTCGTAGAGATCTGGAAGACATAAGGATTAGACAAGACTTTCATATGAAAGAGGATGGAGATAAACTGTATTTGCCTGCAGCACCACACACTCTATCAAAGGTTAA
Organism: Dimocarpus longan; assembly: GCA_022984855.1. Lineage (NCBI taxonomy): Eukaryota > Viridiplantae > Streptophyta > Magnoliopsida > Sapindales > Sapindaceae > Dimocarpus > Dimocarpus longan. Next base: position 7,964,963 of record CM041026.1, read on the forward strand.
AAAACAACAATTTTGTAAGAAATTGTTCAATTTAAAGATGTTTGACAGTTATGCTTCAAATATATCTAATTGCATTTCATTAAATGACTGCAAGATAGTTGGGCTTAAGTCCCATGACTATCATGTATTGATGCAACATTTGTTATCGGTGGCAATACGAGGTCTCAAGCCTAAAGGGCCAAGAATTGTCATATTTCGATTGTGTTCATTTTTTAATGCAATTTATCAAAGAGTCTTAGATAGAGATAAGTTACATTTATTGGAAAATGAAGTTGCAGTTACAGTGTGTATGCTTAAATGTTATTTTCCTCCTCCTTTCTTGAATATAATGGTCCATCTTACAATTCATCTAACAAGAGAATGTCGCTTATGTGAACCGGTTCAATATCGTTGGATATATCCTTTTAAAAGGTGAATCTAACTCTATTCTTCACATATAAATTACGATTAATGATATAGTTACATTTTATTTACTTTTATATATTCATTTTATAGATTTATAAATGTGTTAAAAAGATATGTAAGAAATCATGCACGACCAAAGGGTTGCATAGCTTAATGCTATTTAGCCAATGAATGCATGCAATTTTGTAGTAGGTATATTCCACAAGCAGGAGATGTTGATAAGAAGCATAATAGAGATGAAGATATTGTATTTCAAAATGTGGTGGAAGGACATCCCACATCTGCACCGACATTAAAAACAATTTCTGCAGACATGCTAAGGATTGCACACATATATATACTGTTGAATAGTGCATTAGTAGAACCATATATTAAGTAAGTGATGTTTGAATTGAATATAGTGTAAATATTAGTTAAAATTACTAACGTAATACTTATTTGGTCATATTGTTTTTATTTATATAAATGTTTATTAACATACACCTAGAAGAGCTTCAACAATTAGATCCAAATCTGTTAAGTAGACCAACTTTGTTACAAATGACCCATACTAGAGAATTTTCAATATGGTTTAGAAATAAGGTGAATTCACTAACTTATACGTTAATAATATAATATATTTTCCTTACTTTTTAATAAGGTGAAAATCTAAATTGTAATCTTCCAAAGCAGATCCATGATGAATCAAATATCATGGATATGACCCTAACTTTAAAGCTTCTAGTACTTAGACCAAGTATGCAAGTCACATGCTATTCAAGCTATGTTGTGAATGGGAAACGATACTACATAAAAAGTAATGAGAAAACTACATAAGATAGTGGTGTTTCCCTTGAAGCAAAAACTGTTTCTAATGAAAGAGACAACACTCAAGTTGTCAAGAAGATGATTTACTATGGAGTTTTAAGGAAAATACTTTTGTTGGATTTCTTAGCATTTCGTGTTCCATTATTCAGATGTGATTGGATGGGTAGTGCGAGTGATGTTAGAGAAGAAGATGGGTTCATCCTAGTTTAGTCCACATGGACATAAATGGGATAGAGATCCTTTCATTTTAGCCTCACAAGTAACACAAGTGTTTTATTCTAAGGAAAATGATAACTCTAATTGGCATGTTGTTATAAGAGCACCTCCGAGAGGTTTTCATGATCTAGATAAGTTTGATGAGCATGCTTATATGAAAACTTCACTATTATATGTGTTTGATTTTGATGCTAGTATAGATGATAGTGAGGATTATGCTCGGATAGATTGTGAGGAATTGGTTGTAAATATGTAATGTTAATGAATATAATTTTATTTTCATATTTTAACTATAATATGTGTGTATATATATTGTTTGTGTTCATGTTTGAGGAGAGATAGAGTCTCTGATGTAATTAAAAATGTTGTGAAATTATTTTGCTATTTACATTATAGGTGAATTTCATTTTTGGTAAGGTCGAAAAACAGTGGAGACTCTATTAAAATTTTCGTAAAATTGATTGACTTTGTGTTTATGTTTGCATAGAGATAGACTCTCTGAAGTGATTAAATACTTTATGAAATTACTTTGCTATTTACACGGCATGTAAATTTCATTTTTGGTAAGGTCGAAAAATAGGAGAGACTCTGTAAAAATTTTCGTAAAATGGATTGATTAACTTTATATCAATAATTTTATATATTGATAATGATATTTGGTGTTGACTTCTAATATATGTTATTTCTATTACATTTTCAGATATCGATTAAAGGAACATCCACTGGTCAATCTTTAGGTAGCTCCAATGGAAAGAATAAAAGAAGAGGAAGAGGTTTCAACCACTTGGATTATGAGAAAATGACTAAGGTCAAAGCCACAGGAATACAAATTAATGAAGTTGACTAACCAATTGGAGAAAATTTGGTGATCTACAGCTCAGGTTGCAGAGCCATTATAGCTCAGATGATACCTATAACCTACAGTAGCTGGGATAAGGTACCACAATCTTTAAAGGATACAGTGTGGAAGAATATAAAGGTATATACTGATTTCAAGTATTTATAATATCAATGTTGAAAGTGTTTAATTTTTAATAAACATATGTAATTACTTTTAAACAATGTATTCCTATAGTTACGATTTGGTGCTGATGAGTCCATGAAAGCTCATACGTTAAAATCAATGAATGAGAGTTGGAGACACTATAAAGGCAAAATAACAAAACAAATTAAAGACGTTCCTCATAGTCCTGATGCACTCAGAAGATACAAAATGTTAAAACCAGCTAACATTAGTGATCAGGATTGAATTGCATTTGTCAATCAACGATTGTCTCCAGAATTTGGGGTAATCTTATAATTCATATTCTCAAGCTGGCATGAATACTAACATTTAATGTATTTTGCATGATTTTTACAATATTGTAGGATACTAGTAAACATTACAAGGAGTTGTCAAAGAAGAATCATACCCCATATACATCAAGTCATAAAGAAATGGCACAACTAGGAGAAGATTTAGTAAGAGTTGAATATATTGTGATGATTGTCTTACATATGTATAGTTTTTTGTTTTCCAAAATGCGAATCTATTTTTGTATATATCAATATCAATGTTAGAGAGCGAAAAAAGTGGCTGCGAATGAAGATCCTGAAGTCGATAGAGTTGACATTTGGATAACCAGTCACAAGTACAAAGATGGAAGCACAGTGAATGAGAACACTGTTGATAAAATAATATGTTACTGTATTTTTATCAACTATTATGCTTATTGTAGTATTTAATAGTGCATTGGTTTTTTTAATGTTAATATCATCTGACATAATTTATGGGCACGGATGGAGGCACTACATCAAGAAACCCAACATTCAATTGGAGATGATGCTGTCTCACAAGTTATGAGTAAGGAGCATCGAGGTAGAGTTCGAGGAATGGATCATGATGTAACACCATCTATTGTACAAGCATCTGTGGTTGGTAAATAAAGTTTTGCACAATATCAACAGCATGTCGATGGTGAGATCGCAACCATGAAGCAGACAATTGCTAATTTAACAAACTTGCTCATAACTCATTTGCCAAACATAGATCAATCTCAAGTTTTGGCATGTATGCCTCCAACGCAGCCGGTAAACGACTTAAACCATTTATAATTTGTTTACATCTATTTTTTTATACTTAGTGTGTTTATATATATATATATATATATATTTGGTTTTCCGTCTCAATGATTTCTCACAAATGGATGTAAGCATTTTTTCGATATTTTTTGTTATGTCTATGTTTGTAAATATATATATCTATCTATATTGTATGCGTGATATTTTATTGAGAAATATTGTGATGGTTTGATTGATTGTCAAAGATTTGAGAAGTTTGATAGATTACGGGGGAATTAAATTTGTGGTATGTACGGAAAACATGGGAAACTCTATCAACTTTTTAAAAAGTTGATCGATTTGATATGAAGATGTCTTATATATTGCGTTTATTGCCTGACGGTTGAAATTCTGGATAAATATAGTTTTTTTTTCCTCGATTTTCATGTTTCTTAACAACAATGGTATTTATTGTTTTCGTAGACATAGTATTCAAGTGGCTCAAATGTTATGGGATCTAGTAAAAGTGTTGGATATGTTGAGCCTTCAACTAAGGTGAAATATGTGTTGTATTTATATTATTTATTGTTTAAATTTAATTTATATATATATATAAGGATTTTAATTTTTTTCTAATAATAAATATTTAAATTCTTCTACAAACAGTCAATATCATGAGGTTCCTCGAGTCAAGTTGGTGGATCGAACCACAACCAATACAAATTATTAGACTGGATAGAAAAAGGAATTGTGGTCACAGAAGCGGAAAATGGACTCACAGGACCCTTATGCTAAAGTTCATCACCTCGAGCTTAGTCCAAATTTTTGGCGCATTTTCGTCAAAAAAGTATTGGTTAGTATTTCGCTACCTCGACCTACCAGTGAGCTACTAACTTTGGAAAATGTAGTAAATTCAATGATTGTTTGGCCAGCAAAATATATTGTATCTTAACATATTATGTACTGAGGTTTTATTATAACATTTTATAATATACGTTTAACTTTAGATTATGTAATTTAAATGTTGTTTACATATTAAATAATATATAATTTTATTAACATTTATGTATGGTTTTAGTTTTATTGTAACAAAAAAAAATCTATAAAATTAATTTTTTTTTTTATTGTTAATAATATTCATACCAGACAACTGCTCGGTATGGATATTATTATCCATACCGGTCAGCAACAAGTATAGATAAATTATCCAAACCAGGTCGGTAACCGGTATGGATTATGAATATCTATATTGGGCAAAAACCCGATTTGGATATTACTTATCTATACCGAGTTATGCCCGGAATGGATAGTATCCATTCCGGGTGGCCTAGTATGGATATAATGGGTCAACCCATGTGTGGTCCCCGTAATTTACTTTATCTATACCGGGTTATGCCTGGTATGGATAATTAATATCCATATCGGTTACCCAACTGGTACAGATATATGAATATCCATACCGACAACGAGCAGGTCGGGCTTGTTGCCCAGTATGGATACCAACCATACTGGGCATTGCTCGGTATGGATACCCAACCATACCGGGCATTGTTGTTTTCTTGTAGTGAGATAAGATCAAATCCTTGACATGATAGAGTCAAATCCCTGAAATTACGAACACCAGTTTTGGAAAATGTAATCAATATTAAATATTTTTCTATTTTAATTGTAACATTACTGTAGCTCTCATCTTTATAAATAGGGGCTGAAACTAATTGTAAAGGGGCGCTGGCTCTCACATGCACCCTCTCTCTTTCTTTCATAGAAACACTTAATAAAAACTCTCTCTACCAAAACCACAAGAGAACAGTCGTGGATGTAAGCACATTTTAGTCGAATCATGTAAAAATCTTACCTTCTGTCCTTCTTCTCTGCCTCTTCTCCCTCTTTTTCACTTTTGCTTTGATTAATTGCAGTATTGGACTGAAGAACCTACGTTGACTGAATCTGAAAATTAACATTTTGGGGTTAGAAAGAGTGCCCAAACTACAATATCTTTCCAGTCGTTCATCTGCGTAAAAAGAAAAGCCACCAAAAGCTTTGAAACAATGGTCGTTGATCAGCCAGAAGAAGAGATAGACGTCCCCCCAAATGGTGCTACTGCAGGTATGCCTTCGCTGGCCCCTCATCAGCCAGCTCAAGCAATCTCTGAGGTCGGAGGGCTACAGGAGTGGCACCAACTGCAAGAGGTTCTTCAAATCACAGTACAACAGCTTACTGATACAGTCAGGGAGCTAGCGCAAACTCAGGCATAGAACACGACCAGACTTAAAACTGCTGAACCCAGAATTTACCAGCAGTAAGGAGAACAAGTATTAGCTCGTGAAAAACCCATCAAAGAGGTGTCACAATTTGCTGGCTTAGCTCATCCCCTCAATTCGCATCTAAGAGTTGAACTTCATCGAGCTTGTGAAAGGGATGAGGCCAACCGCCTACATCATACGGATTCGCACAAAGGGCCAGTCAAGGACACATATTAGGTCGTCACTCTCCAGGTCGTGAGCACAGAGGAGAACGTAAGCCTCAGGACCTGACATTAAAAGAGCTCCTCCAGAGGGTTCGCCAGTTCAAAGCGTGACCTGGAGCTTAGAAGCAGAGTGGCCAGTATGTTGAAATGACTTCGTTCACCTTGGAGATTAAGCTCGAGCCACTTCCTCTCAGGTTCAAGGTCCCCAACATCCCACAGTACAATAGAGACGTTAACTCTAATGACCATCTAGATGCGTTTAATATTCAGACGGACTTGCAGACCACCAGTCCGCTGGTCAAATGTCGCGTCTTCCCAACAACACTTGGAGACATTCTGCGGACTTGGTTCAAGAATCTCCTAACTCGTAGCATAGATAGTTGGGAGGAATGCCAATAAAGATTTATCTCCCAGTATAAGGCTTTTAAGAGGTAGCTTGTGTCATCCTGTCACCTCGTCACAGTCTTCCAGCGATAAAAAAAATCCCTGAAAGATTGTATTACCAAGTTCAGATACGAAGTTAACAATGTGGAGAACCCTTACTAACAACGATCTCAGCTGGGCTTTGCAGGGACGCAAAGCCCTACGAGAGCATTTACAGGTCCCTGTGAAGGACCTGAGCGAGTTATATAAGCGAGTTGCCAAAGAAATCAAATGGGAGGAAGCCTTCTGCTCAAAACAGCTTAGTTAGGAGGGTGAAACTGATAATCCCAACCAATCAAAGAAAATAGATCATGGTGGGAACGGAAGTGAAAGTCAGGATAATGGCTCAAGCTATCAGGTCGTTAAGAAGACCAGAAAAAAGCCCAGGAATGGGCGACCTCAGTGTCGAGGTCGCCATGGCAACTACAACTCCCTGTCGGATACGTGAGATAAGATATTTGTGTCGAAAAAAAAAAGAGAAGACTTCGGGAACCCCAACACAATAAAGACTCATGTTCTCTTTAGAAGTAAGAGCAAGTTCTGTGCCTATCACATTGAAGTTGGACACAATACCTCATATTGTAGGGATTTGAGGGATGTCATCGAAGACCTCATCAAGCGAGGTCGTTTGAATGATTGCGTTGTGCAACCAACCAACTAACAACCTCAATAATCTCAGCAGCCAACATAGCAGCAGTCTCAACGAGCTTCTAAATGAGAACATGAACCTGCTATAAGAACTATCTTCACTACATAAAGTGGACCTTACCTCACAGGTACATCTCCACACTTGGCAATTTTATAAGCGTGTATTAAGCTTGATTATTAAATGTCAATAAAAGTTACAGAAATAAATCATATTGCTGTGCTATGAAGAATTTGTTTATTAATCTCTCTATTGAATGCTAAGAGTCAAGCGATCTTTCTGCCAAATAAAAAAATATGTTAGTTGATGTCCATCTACATTGGCTTAAAAGCCATCTGTGCGACTACCTGGACGTATAAGAGTTAAAACATTAGTTGAGGTCCATCCATGTTGGTTTAAGTGTCATCTGTGCGACCTATCTAAACATATATTTTGGCCAATAAGTGCCTCCTCGCCAGATTTCATGCTGTTAGTTGATGTCCATCCATGTTGGCCTAAGTGCCATCTGTGCGACTTACCTAGACAGCCTGACAAAGCTTATGCTGTATCAGCTCAGGTTCCAACCCTTTGAGTATAACTCGAAAGGTTTATCTCACCGTTAGCTTAGGTCCATCCATGTTGGCTTAAGTATCATCTATGTGACTAACTGGATAGCTTAATCAAACTTATGCTATACAAGTGAAGGCTCCGACCTCAAAAAGTTTCACCTCCCGAGCTCACGAGCTCATACCAGGTATGAAACAAATGACTTTGTTTTTCAGTCTACAAGAAATTCAGGGGCTTAGTGGAACGAAAGCATAAAGTAAGGCTGAAGTAAATAAGCAGATGCCAAGTAAGATTCATGACGAGGAGAATCCAGTAACCTGCTCTCCATGCTTATCCACCTCAACTTGCTGTCTGGCCTCGGCGGCCTATACCTCGGCCTCATTTTTGACAAAAGTGACCTCGCTCTCAACAATTAAAACTCGCTACGCGACCTGCTCACTCTTCGTTCTATTTAGTTGAAGTCAAACCCTGCAACCGCATAAATGCCTTCCGCATAAGATAAAATGACAAAGCAGAATTTGAAAGGCAGCACAATAGGCTTAACATGTTCGGTTTTACCAGTAAGCTTAAGCTCCTAACACGTAGAGCTCATTAAGAGTTGAGAGGCTAATGTTATGAGTATTTTCGGGATGGCGTAAATGGGTTGGTAAAAGTCCAATGAATTGGCCCAATAAGTTGACCCAATGGATAGAGACCCAGCTTACCAGTATTCAGCTCGCAAATACGAGCCTTTAATATACCAAATGCTCAACCAAAGCACAGCCATAATCTCAGCTCGCATAGAGAAGCTCCCAGTTTGCTGACCTCAAGTTATCCAACTTGTAGAAAGGAGCTCTTTATTAGGTTGCTGCTCAGTCAAGGTCAGAGCTACTCAGCACCTCACTCTAGCTCGCCTAGAGCAAGATCCAACTCATGACGTGGCGTTCACGATGAGTTTTTCTAAACTGGTAGCAGCACAATTTAAGGAAATCTCAACTATCAAATCTGGAGATAAGATCAAATCCTTAACATGGTGAGTTAAATCCCTAAAATTACAAACACCAGTTTTGGAAAATGTAATTAATATTAAATACTTTCTTATTTTAATTATAACATTACTGTAGCTCTCTCCTTTATAAATAGGGGCTGAAACTCATTGTAAAAGGGCGTTGGCTCTCTCTGTCTCTCATAGAAACACTCAATAAAAGCTATCTCTCTACGAAAATCATAAAAGAACAGTCGTGGATGTAGACACATTCTGACCGAACCACTTAAAAATCTTGTCTTCTGTTTGTTCTTCCTCTCTACCTCTTCTCTCTCTTTTTCGCTTTTGCTTTAATTAATTGCAGTATTGGACTGAAGAACCTGCGTTGATTGAATCTGAACGTCAATGGTTTCTCTCTAAGTAAACCAATTGCATTTTCAGCTTGATTCATTGTGCACATAACAAAGATACACGAACAATAAATATAATTTATCCATCAAAATCAAGGTCTTTTTTTTTTTTTTTTAATTATATTCATGTATGTCTAATGCTAAACATCCTAATTTATACTTAAACTCGAATCCTAACCAATGATATGACAATGGATGACTGGATATGTAATTTATCCATCAAATTTAAGGGTTTTTATATTCATATATGTCTAATGCTAGACATCCCAGTTTATACTTGTACTTGAATCCTAACCAATTATATGACAATTGATGAATGTATGTATTTTATGAGTGAAATAAATTATTGTTAATATGTATTAATTCATTAATTATCAGATCATTAAATAAGATGAAGATAAAATACAAAAAAGTGGATGTGTAGTATTATCATTTATCTATTTTCTATTTATATAGTCTCTGTAAATGTGATTAACTTCCATTTAATATGTTGGTGTCTTATCTAGTGCAGGCTCCTGAAGTTTATCTATATCCAACCCAGCCTAATGGATTTGTGGCTGGTAATGCCCTAACAAAGATGCTAAATATATTTATGCTGGTTACTGAGCATACTCACATCATTACTGAGAATCAAGTGTAGACAATATTTAGCATGAGTGATGGTGTGCACATACATTTGGATCACCCTTAAAGGCATGATTTCTCGTACGAATAGTTACTCATGCTAGATAGACCGATTTGAGTTTGTCACACGTGTACGTCTATGTCCACTGAAGCGTCTCTCTACATATAGATGAGGCATTTGAGATTGTTGGTTAAAATCAGTATTGATCCCTTCTCTAAAATCTCAGTTGCTGGTTTTTTTTTTTTTTTAAGTTATAATTAATAGTTGAAATTCTTATCATGTTATCCTACTGTTGTGCAAAATCGCAAGTGAACGAGCCGAACAAGTAATAAAGTAATGAGAGAAGTATCGTCCTACGAGGATTGTTGTTAATTAATGTCCAAAATTAAAATAACTCAACTTTTATTTGGTAGATGAAATTTGAGTAAATGAGTTGATAACTATGACTAAATTTAATTGCAATTGAAAATAAATGAAAATTAATTCAATGAATAAAAACTCTAAGATTATGATTTCACCATAACTAATCTGTTCCTCCCCTTTGTTCTTTTTAACAAAAATTAACTATCCAGTTGCTAGTCGAGATTCCCTGAATTATTCACATAGCTCCTCCCGAGGTCTAAGGAAAATACCCTATAAAGATTAACTGCTATGTTCCCATGCAAGTCAAAACATTAAAGGATTCATTAAGATTTATGGATCTCTTTTATAGACTACACAAACCATGCAGGTATATTCATATCCTACATGTAATTTATGACATTAAATACAATAAACTAGACACATAAATCAGCTTCCGCTATCATTATGATTAACAATTCAACTAAATAGTGGCCAATTATTTAGAAGTATTAAGAACAATATTAAATGCATCAACCAAGATAGAAAATCATTAATTGAATTGAACAAAGGTTTGGAACATCAAAGTTAGGTTACATCATAACCTTAGGAAACAAATTTACTCCATAATAGAATTTACAAAAACTAGAGAATTAAACATAACAAAAGATAGGAAAACTTAGTGGATTGAAGCTTCACCGTAGAATTTCTTCCTCTGCTTTGCTCATCCTTTCCAAGCTCTCTCTCTCTTTCTCTAAACTACTTATTATTTTGGTTTGTGATGGAATGCTTAGAATGATGATTCTAAGGCCTATTTATAGGCCAAATTCACCTCCAATTACATCATCGATTGCATCATCGTTTCCTGATTTTCCACCATTTTGCATCATCGCTTACATCATTTTTCACCTACCCCATTCAAAGTCAACTTTCAAATTGCATCATTGCTTACATCATCGTTCACCTACCCCATTCAAGTCAACTTCTATTACATCATTGCTTACATCATAATTTTGATTACATCATTTCTTACATCAGCATGACATAATATTTATTTCTAGAATACCCTATCTTTAAACCGCGATAATTTCTTTATGCGATCTCCGACTCGAGTAATTCTTGAGGCGATGAACTTGCTGCGAATGATATTCATTTTGTAGCGATGATCTTGTCTTGAACAATAATACTTGGTGGGGTCCATATGCGTATTTTTAACCAATTTTATTCTGAAAATAAAAATAAAAGAAATATGAAATAATTTACTTAAAAATAATAAAAATATTAAGAACTAAGCAAGAATTCAAATTTAAAAAGATAAAATAACTCTATAAAAATAGAGTTATCACCTACTATATGCAGAAAATGCCCTGTTCGAATTGATAATTACTAGAGAGATATTACGCTTACCACACATCCATGAACATCAATATATCCACACAAATTGTGCACCAACAGCCAGAAATGTTACTACTCTAGACATTGTTTACTTTTTGCTAAAACAAATGCAATTAATTCATTTTCTTTATAACTAGGAATTGAATGACAATTACATTGTAGGAATCAATCAACAACGTTTGGCCATCGATTGCCAACCGCACCATAACAAATACGGAGCGTCTTGATAAGAGGAGCCACGCGAGCATTTTGGACAAGTGATTTCCTTTATTGGAATTGTCAATTAATTGATAAACACTGATCAGTTGGTGCTGATGATTCTTCTCTGTTTTGACAACTCTCTCCCTGCATTCTGCAATTTTAACATGTTTAATAGTGCTTTTAAGGAGTTGAAAGCATTCCTTAATGTATATGATTTTTGTAATTTGATGAAGACATCAAAGTAAGGGGTCCTTTATTTATTTATTTTTATCTTAAGACTCAATAATACTGAAACTTACTCAAATTTTAATAATGACAAATACAGTTGAATAATATGTTTTTTTTTTCTTACTTTTGAATATGTTGTGAATTGTTTGTTTCTTAAAGTTAAAATTATTTAAAGAGTAATAATTTGACATTTATAATTTTTTTACTATTTATTGTTGTATAATTTTAATTAATTTAACACAAATAAATGAAAATAAATAATTTAATAAGTTTTTAAACATTTTTATATAGGTGCAAGGTGGCCCAATAAGATGTTGACACGTCAACATGGAAGAAATATGACATGTAACATATGACGTAAACTTCGAGCAAAGGTGGAGTTACGCAAGCTATACTGTACAATTAAAACAGTGAATCATCGAAGGTAGGAGGCTCACCTTCCATGACTAGGAAGACCTCAAATTTGACAAGTCAGCTAAAGGAATTTAAAAGTAAGAAATGCTAACCTTCAAAGGTATTGTTCATCTTCAGGGAACTATTCCAATAAGTTAATGACAAATATCCAATATGTAGCAAACTTCTATCAATACAAAGATGATCTAAACGACAAGTAGCAAGCACTATAGTATGCATTGTGATACCTGAAAAGTAAGTTATTGTCTCCTTATAGAAGATGTTTTTGTAATTCATTAGTCAGTTAAAGTGAATTACCAGATTTTTAGTGAGATAAACTGATTTTAGAGAAATAAGCATTGATTTAAGTATCGAAGTGTGGCTTTAAAGACATCATTCAAATCATCTTAAATAAGGTGGGAGTTGCAGCAGACAATCCAAATAAGAATTCGTACGAAGATCAAGATCCTCCGAAGTTAATAAGGACCTTCGTGCGACATTTTGTGCTACAACAATTTTTATATACATATTTGTTGACGTGGTAAACCAGGCAACCAGATTCTTGAGCCCAATGTCGCATAGATAAGGAGACCTGCAACAAACGAACCCAATAATGGCAAAAGAGAAGAGAAGAAGGAATAAGAACACACGATGTTTAAAGTGGTTCAGCCTTTTTAAAAGTGCCTACGTCCACTGTCTCTGTTATTAATGGCAGTCTCTCTCTAAGTTTTTACTCTCTCTAAGTTTTGACAGAATAACAGCACTCTCAATTTGTGGATGCTTAACAATAAATGTCCTCCTCTATTTATAGAGGAGATGCGGCTACAAATGGAATAAACAGATAAAAAAGGGGCTGATCTTGTCGTAATTAATGCTGCTGGAGAGCATTTAATGCTTCTGACTTCTGCCAGGTTAACTCTGGCTTCACGTGGGCCGAATACTAGCCCATGCTATTCTGGTGAGATTTCCCGAAATTAAGCTGTCATTAGGTGAAATAACCTTACTTATCGTGTAAGGCACGCCATCTTACTGTCTTGTACTGAAACTGGGCGAACTGGAGTAGAAAACGGACTGAAGCGTTGTCGTGACGATCTTGACTTCGTGACGGCCTGACTATCTCAACGTCGTAATGACCGGTACGCGACATCAACGTCGCTAAAAAGGCAATTAGTGCCTCTGACCTTGTCTTCGCAAGTCTTCTCACGGGCTCGATCTCATCAAATATTGGAGCGATCTTGCGAGCTTATGAATAGTGCTTCATACCTGGTCTTGGTAGCTTGGGTCACTATCTTGATGGGCCTTTGCCAACCCATTTGAGGAATCCAAAAATACCCATAACAATATTAATATTATTTTATTTATAATTGAAATGTGATTAAAAATATATTAGCATTAATCATATTTATATATTTAAATATATTAATATATTTAAGAAAAAAACTAGAAAAATAAATGTATAAATTGAAATTAAAATACGGTAATTTAATTCCAAGACAGTTTGAAATGATATGTATTTAGGTTTTTCTTTTTAAAAAAATTTTTGTAAGTATTAATGCAAAAAAAAAAAATGAAAATTTGAGTAATGTAAAATTAAGATAAATTTAAAGATATGTTATTTTGGGAATTACAAAATTGGAATAAAATCTTTTAATTATTTTTTAGTAATTTATAATTAAGTGAAAAATTAAAATTTATTAACTTTTTTTTAATTGTTTTTTTATAGTTTTAAATAATTTGACCACTTAAAAAAAAAAAAAAAAAAAAAAAAAAAAAAAAAAAAAAAAAAGACAAACAAACAATTGAATAAACGTAACTCAATACTATTAATCATAAGTGCAAAAATTAAATGATCTTTTAGTATTGGAATATTTAAAAAGTGGGGGTAGGAAGTAAAAGATTAGTTAGCTCATATATATCAAATGTGAAATATATTATGCACATGAGTCAAGATTGTATATTGTATGGATTTAAGAGTTGAAGTAATTTTGTATTTGTTTTTTTGTTTTTTTTGTTTTTTTTTTGTTGTTTTATAGTGCGAATATCATGTTAGTTTTTTATTCATGATAGCAGGTAAGTCATATAAATTTGGATATAAGTACTTGCTTCTCTTAACACAAGATATAACAATATTTTTTGACTATTAGATTAAGAAACTTTCATTTTTATTAAAGTTATAGGTTTCTGTCATTTCAATTAGGAGTCATAAGTCTAAAATCATCAAAGTGTAAGACTTTGAACAAAAGAATCTAGTACATTTGGTATACATTGAATTGGATCACATGAATATAACCATTTATAAAATAATGTAATTTACAATAGAGTAATAAAATGTCTATCTTCATCCTGAAAAAAAAAATGTTTGTAATAGTTGAGCCATCAATGAGTAATGATCTTAAAAAAGAATAAAATAAAATAATTAAAAAATTAAAAAAAATAAATAAAGAGTAATGGTCCATATGTCCTAATTTTACAATAGTTTGGTATTATAATTTACTAATTATAAAGAACATATATTTATAAATATGGACATAATGACTCTTATTTTTTTAATAAGAGTAAACATCACCTTATAGGTTTTAGATGGTCTTACTATAAATTGACCCCAAGTATTCAATACTTGTTATTAAATTATGATTTCTTATGAAATCAGATTATCCACTAGATGTAAGATGATCATATGAAATTACATAATTGGGGAAGTGAAATGACTTCACACATCAAGATTACTGGTGTTTTTCATGAGGATACATATCCCTATAAGTTTATTTAGGATATAATCAATTTAATATGTATTTATTCTATTCAAAGAGTGCAATTTTAGTTTTTAAGAGGAATAAACTAAAATTAATAGATTGAATTTAATTAATTAAGAGTTGATTTAGATTTGAACCTAGTCTATTGGAGCTTGAAATTGGATAGCCCGATTGGTACCCCATCTACATGATTTTGTATGATTATCTAAAGATGGCTTATTGAATTCATTTATTGGACTTTAATGGAGAATGTTTTGATGGGCTTGGGTTTCCCAAGGCATGGGATAGGCCGACCCACCATGCATACATATAAGGTGGCCGAATGGCACCTATTTGGGCCAATGTGGCCCTCCGGTCACTTAGGGCTGAAAAGTGGGGTGCCCAAATGGCCATCCAAGGGCATGGGGTGGCCATCGGCCATCAAAATTCATGGGGAGTAGGAAACTAATTTCCTATTTTATATGAATGAGTATTCTCCAAATAATCTCTATTTTAGTTTTCTTTGAAAAAAAAAAAAACCAAGTGATATTAGAAACTGGATTCCTAATAGGAAATATAACTCCAAAAGATAATTACGATATTTTTATTTAATTAGTTCAAATAAGAAATAACATAAAATTAATTATCAAATTAATTCATTATTGAATTAAGGGATAACTTCATTTGATCCCTATGTTTTTGACAAACTTTATCTTTTTAATTGAAAAATGCCTCTTATGATCCCTTATATTTCGAATATTCATCATTTTAATCTCTCTTACTAGAATTTAATAATCAAAATTAACAGAAATGCATATTGACTATTTTACCCTTAGTCTAAAATCATCAAATTACCTTTTATTAAAAATTAATAAAATAAAAAAAATTAAATTTCAAAACCATTAAGTTATGATAGGTCGTGGAGATTTAAAAATAAATAATTGTTTTTTTAAAATTCCTATATTAATATATTCTTATCTCCATTTGATTTCAGGCCCAACTATGTTAATTTACTTAAATGCCAACAAAGATTGAAAAAATTGAATAATGAAAATGAGTAGAATAAATCAAACTATTATTTGTTGAGGAAAATATATAAAATTTGAGAAAGTTGTAAGATTATTTTTGAATATTTTCCAAGCTAGCTAATTTATACCATTAAATTACAATATATAACACCAAAATTTCAATTTATAACCCTTTAAAAGAAACTGAGTTGTTGATTAATTCCTATCCCTTTTAAGAATAAAGACAAAAATAATAATAATAATAATAATAATAAAAAGAAAACGCATCAGTGTAGATGAACCAACAAGTCCCTTATCAGGCCGGAATGGAAAGCTGGCCAAAGCAAACCCATCAATTTCAGTCCTCAATTCCTCAGAATCAAAATTTTGTTGCCGGTACAAGTATCCAATCATAGGATTGAAATATGATTTAGGCAAGCTCTGTTGTCCCCTTCTTATAAGTTATAATGAAAATTAGGGTAATTGCACCAACACCCCAACTTCAGGTGAAATTACAGACGGTGGTTATAACTTTTGCTTTTACTGTATAAATATCTCCGACGTTTGTTAATTGAGGTATTGAGTAATGACTCGTTTAACGTTAGAAGGGGGAAAAAAATAAATAAATAAAATTGTTAGCAAATGAGCTCTTCAAAAAGTAGACTACTCAATGAATGAAAATAAATGTATTAATTTAAAATCCATAATAAATATAATTATCCTAACTCTCCCTCCTATTTCCCTATAAGTTTAATTTCCTCACTTTAACTCTCCCTCCTCTCTCTCTCTTTATGTTTCCTCTCTCTCTCCTCCATTTATCTTCCCTTTTTCACCTTTGATATAATCAATTCTATTATGCATCTCTCTCTCTCTCATTTTCTGTTTTTATGTGAGGATGACTTTGGTGGGTGTTTGAAATTTTTATATAATTATAGAACTGTTTAAAATTTATCTTAAATACTTTTATCTCCAACTCTCATCCATTATGTCCATATTCTCAAAAAAAAAAAAATGAAAAACAAAAAGGAAAAATATAAAATGGTTGGATCTACTTGTAGACTCATGAAAAATTTTTGTAAATTGAAACCTCAATTTTAAATTTTTCTAGTTTTAAAATAAGAAAAATAATGGATTTGTTTGAGGTGGAATGAGAGAATTTTTTTTTTTTTTTTTTAAAATAAAGAATATAAAGGAAAGATAACGAATCAATTAAGAGAGAAAAAAAGTGTGGTTAAGTTGTAACTGTGGTTGTCAAATCAACTTTTTACCATGTACAAGGGCAATTTAGTTCTTTCTCAATTATAGTTAAATGAATCGTTAGTCAAGATGGCAGTCGCACGAGTTTTTGGGGGTATTTGCATTATTAAATCAAGGGGATATTTTTTACTTTTGTCCATAATAAAAAAATGCTTCCCCTAGATTTGTATTTGGCAATTTTACACCCCGAAATTTAATTAGATAAGCAAACAACACCACCATTACCAATTCTATTAGATATATGGCCGTTAGTAGTGGAAGGGTAAAATGATAAATGAAGCCGATAATTAAATATCAATTATTAATAAAAAAATAAAAATACTAAAATAAGGCATTTAAAATTTTATTTATTTTTGAAAAACCAATTAAAAAGATTGATTAATCTTCACCAACCATCTAAATAGTGGAAATCAATTTAAAAATCATTTTAATATGGAAAAATTAAAAAAAAAAAATCTCTCCATATCTTCACTTGCTCTCTCTCTCTCTCTACCAAGTGAACACCATCACCATCATCCAAGCCCATCCAAAACTCACCCACATCCGTTGCCACCAATCTTCACTTTTATCTACTTTTCCTTTGCCTCAACTTTACTTCCTTTATCATTGTCGCTTTCCTCTATTACACTTCCAACTCTAACACTACTATGATCAAGTAGCGTTAATGGTGGGTATCCACTATTGGACACCCAAAACTGGGTCTATGTCAATAGAGACCCATAATTGTGTCTTCGTCGATGGAGACTTAGTTTTAGGTCTCCAAGATTTGAATCTCCTCCACTTGAACTAAAGGTCTCCACTAGAATTTTGGTTCTTGTCATTTTCTCTGTTTCCAACTCCTTATTATTATTTTTCTAAACCTACCTCCATCGCCCTTAACTTCCACCACCCACCCCACCCCGCCCCCCACCCCCCCGGCGATTTCTCTCATAAAAAAGAAAAAACAAATGCTTCCCTCTTCATGAATTGTGAGCTTCAAAACACCCACTTCTTATTCTTTTGAAAATGCTAGTTGTAGCTTCTGCGTATAAAGTAAAATCCGTCGTTCATTTGACATATATATTTATATATATAAATTGTTTGGATTCATATATTTATGTGGGTAAGGTTGATTTGTGGTTCTATTTTTGTGAGATATGAAAACGGAAGCAACTACCCTTTGTGATATTGTTGGACAACTCAATCCAATGAAGACATAGTAAAGTGGATGGAGGGGTTATGGTTTGATTAGAGAAGAAGACATGGTTATGGCTTTGTTTCATTTTTTTTTTTTCATCTTTTTTTTTTCCTTAATTAGTTTGATCAAGGATGGTGGATTTGTTGATCAGGCAATTTGTTGTGTTTAAGTTCTGGGTTTATTGTGATTTGGAGTTGATTAGTTGTGTTGATTGGTTGTGAATGGTTGTGATTGGATTAAGGATAGTGAATTGATCAGGCAGACTATTTGTTGAGATTTTTTTTTTTTTTAAAAAAAAAATGAAGCTTTTATTGGATTTTTTTTTTTCAATTTCTCTTTTTTCAAAATTTTTTCCTTATTTTAGATTTTTTTTTTTTTAATTCTTTGACCTTCATCGTCCATCTTAAAAATGGACAATATAGATATATGATCTTTATTTTTAAGAAAATTTAACAATTGATATTTTAAACACATGTAAATATTTAATTTTATTTTTAAATTTATCTCCACTATCCATCATTCGATGGACGGTGGAGATTTCCTTTTTTTTTTTTCTATTTTTTAAATATTTATTATGTTTAATTCTTATTTGTTTGTTATAATTATCAAATTAATTTTTCATAAAGCAAGGTAAATTGGTCATTTATCACCCTGCATGTGTCAGAGTCACCTTTTCAAATGGCAACACTAATGGTAGGGTGGAAAATTACTAATTATGAAACCGTGGGGAACATTTTCTTATTATGGACAAAAGTTAGGGAGGCTTTTTAGAAATATCCCTTAAATCAAGTATTATTTTTACGTGGAAATTTATCTAAAGTTAGGGGTGCTAGTGTAATTTTAACCCTATAAATTTATCATATAACTTTTTTAATTACTTGTTGAATTACTCTTTCAACAATAAAGAGTACATCTATTAGTTGTGTAAGAAAAAAGAAAATCAAATTATAAATGAGACCAATAATTTAATTTATATGTATCAATTTATAGTGAGAATAAACTCTATTTGTTTGTCCAGATTGAACTGAGTTTGGATAAAATTTTATCCAAACCTATATTTGGTGTAGGCATATGAGACTGGACAAATTTAACCCTATTTATTTATCCCAACTTTAGTGAGATAATTTCAACTCGTTGAAAATGTGGGTTAAGTCTCTCTCACCAAACCTCTCTTCTCCCACCCGACTCACCCAGACCTTGACGTGTTCTTCAATAAGATCACGCCACCACATTAACGTTCAATTGGACACCGACAACGGTGATCGCATCGTTGTCAAGCTTGATGAGATTGCGTTGGAAACGGTGATAGAAACGATGTCACTCGGTGAAAACGTTAGAAATGAAGCGAAGGTGATGGTGGAGAGTGAGAGATATGACTTCACGGTAGAGGTAAGGAGTGATAAAGAGGGGGTTTGTGTTGGAGACGGCATGTGGCGACTTCTTCTGGGGCTATAAAGGAAAGGAAGGAAAGGGTGGAAGGTGAGAGAGAAAGGAGGGTTGTGGTGGTGGAGGAGGGAAGGCTCTGCTTGTGAAGGAGGTAAGTTTTTCTTAGTAATTAAAATGAAAGATAGTGGTGCAAAATTTCTGGTTTAGACCCTAGATAATTTCTTTAAAAACTAAATTTGTACCTTCTATCCCACATTTTATCAAATAAGATATAACATTGAAATTAATATAATTTTATTTCATTCAATCCTATCTCACGCATCAAATGAAGCCTAAAATATGTTTGGGGCTATTTTCCCTTAAATCAAATGATGACATTTGGCGTGATCTGGACAAATTATAAATACTCATCCTAAAAAAAGCGGTATATGATCCCTCACCTGATCACATCTCCCCCAATTGTACTTTTTCATTTGACTTGTTTTCCAAACATCCTTGTATTATATTGGCATTGGATAGCCATCCCATTCCTATTTTTTTGTTGCTTTTTAGCTTACCAATTATTTTTTCTCACCAAACTCCAACGTACGTAGTTTCCTTCGTTTTCTCAGACAAAACTGAGAAAATCCATATTAGTTTTCCAACAAAGCACATTATTAATTATTCATATAATATATATATAACTTGCAACCCTTCACGGCAATCCCCTCCATCTCCTTCTACAATATGGGTTCTTCTTCTCAAAACTTGCTCTTCATCATCGTTGTTTCGGTTCTTTTCACTGTTATTGCAGCTTGCTCTAATGGACAGTGCAGGGTTTGTGGCTTTTTTTCATTAATATATATCTCTCATTGTTATTGCAGTTGGTTTTATGAATACATTATGTTTGTGGATGTAGTTACTTGAAGGGTGCTCTACGGACGGAGATTGCGAGGCCGGACTCTATTGCTTCTCTTGCCCAGAAGGATTTTCAGGTTCAAGATGTGTTCGATCAACCATTACAGACCAATTCAAGCTCTCGGTATGTAATTTTCTCTCTGTACTCTTTATGTCATTTGATGATCAGTGAGAAGAATGTTTGATGATTCATGGTACTTCATTGCTCAACAAGCAATTGTTGGATCTAGAAATTGGGGCACCTTAAAAAAATAATGTGATATTAAAAAAAAAAAAACTATAACAAATTATAAAATTTTCATTTTAGTGAACTCCTAATCATTGGTAACTGTTTGAGGATATAACTGAAAATTAAAAATAAAAAATACACCAAATCGAGAACATATAATGTTAAATATTTATAATTATAGGGTATAAGAATAAAATAAGAACATGGTTTTTAGTAAACGATATAAGGAAAAAAAAAAAAACTTGATTCTTGATTTGAAATTATATAATAATTACTGAAAATTGTCGGAGGTCAAATTATCTGAATTCAACGTGTATATAAGCAATTAAGTTTATGTTATAAATGAAGCTTAAACAAATAGAACATATCTTTTCAATCAAGAAATTTTGTATCATTATTGATTCCAAAGAGAGTAAAATTAAACAAATAAAAAAATGAGAGAAAAAATCCATTAAAACAATTGATAAAAAAAAAAATCAATTTTGAAATTTTGGGATTTATTAATTATGTTTATGAGTCAAGGAAAAAATATTACATTTAAAATAATTAAGAAAATACTAGATATATAGATATAAAAGCATGGTTGAAAAGAAATTAAGTTATACAAATTAAAATTTTATGAAGATAAGAATAGAAAATATAAAATAAAATGGTAAATTTAGAAGTATACATTATATTTTAACAAAATTTTACTAATATTTTTAATTAAAAAAATTGAACAAAATTTTTCAAAAAATCCGCCAGCGTGACAGTCGAGGGGACCTCTGGTCTGGGTAGTTTCTAGGAAGGTCCCAACTTGCTTGTAAGTTTTGGCGTGGACAACGGATGACAAGCGCTGTCTTGGGCTGGATAAAATAAAAAACCATAATGAAAGTGACCTGCGCCCATTTGGACACATCACATAATTGGATTATTAGTTGATTAACGAACACCTCCTTGTAATGCAATTAACCCATCGTTTGGCAATTTGAATACAAAACTTAGCTCCTTTCTTTAAATTATTATTATATATCAATTTATGAAATTGCCATATATAACAAAACACTTATGTGTATATTTGTATAATAATACTAAACATTTTGTATCCAATTTACATTAGGGATAATTCTAATTTTTTCCTGTAGCTTGGCATAATAATAAAAAAAAACTTTTGATTTCAGAAATCGTTAAAAACTTCCTGTGGTTTATAAAAACACTCAAAAAACCTCTGTTGTTTATAAAAATAAATAAATAATAATAAAAAGAAAACCCTCCCATAAAGGTTTCTTTTACTATTTTTATAAATTACAAGAGATTTTTAACGATTTTTAAAGTAGAAGGTTTTTTGGCTATTATACCAAACTATAAAATGAATTAGAATTATTACTTTATATTAAGATAAATGATGAGCAATTAATAAATCCATGTATATTAATAATAATTTATTAATATATATGATTCATTAATTATCGTGTCATTGGTAGTACTACTCATATTTTTATATGTGATAATTAACATACAACAACTAAATTAATATTGTAATTAATGTGTCTATAATTAAATTTTTGAGGTGTCAAATAATTGAATTAATACTTAGCTATTTGTAATTCAAAGTGGAACACCTATTAATGTTGTTAATTTTTAGAGATGACCGTGATAATCTAAATTCATTTAAAAAAAATGGAATTCCATAAATTATTATCAAGTTAGCTTGAATTGCGTATAAGAAAAATTTTACTTGTAATTTGTTAGGGCACCTATTTTTATTCATTTTTTTTTCCTACATGTAAAATTCACCCATCAAGCCTCGACACCACTTGTTAAGAAAACACGTGCGGAAGCATGTATAATATTCACCACAAAGCAAATAATATACAAAATAGGAAAATAAAATAAATCCAAATACATAACAGAACAATTTAAGAGGAAATTACCCAAAACAAGGAAGTACCACGACCATCAGAATGACAAAAGAAAAAATATTACTATGTAGAAAATTATTACGACTACATGCTCAATACTCTCTCTCCTTAATTGCAAACCCCAATTGTAACTAAGCATTAAACTCAAAACTAAGCATATTGAGCCCTGAACTCACAAACAAGTCTCTAGGCATCTCCCTACATTTTGGTGTGTCTACTAACAAAAGAATAAGCCCTCTATTTATAACATCGGTGTACTTGATCACAAGGAACTCAAAACGCTATAGGAAACACCTTTCCTTTACTTGCTCCCAGAATAAGAAAAATCCCATTAGATTACAAATTCTTGTCAAAAGCTTATTTCTATTGAAATTTGACTTGATTGATTTCTTGTCGCATGTGAAAGCATGTCCAACATTGTTTTCTGATTTTATTTACGGGATTAGATCTCTTTCAAGCTAAACTTTCTAACGATATGTTATTCGTCTAAATTGGATATCAATTAATTTGGATTACTTTCAAATCAATTAAAGTTTGTTGTACAAATTCTTGTTACAATCCTAACACTAAATTTGCTTAATATGCAGGAAGAAAAAACATAAGCAAAATTTAATAAATAATTAAATAATTAAGTCAGCCAAAGCAGCTTTATGTACTATTCCTGTCCAATTTCAAAATTTATGTTTTCTTTACTTCAATTCTTACATATAATTTGTATATATTTTCTTTTCTTTTCAATATGATTTATTACCACATTCAAACTACTAAGTTTGTTTCATTTTTGTTAAATTTTGAATGTATAGAACAATTCTCTACCTTTAAATAAGTACGCATTCTTGACAACCCACAATTCATTTGCCATTGATGATGGAAAGCCTCGATTGACCTTTACAAATCAAGAAGATAGTGTCACCCAACAGCTAAATGTATGATTCTCTTATCCGTAGCTACTCTTTTCTGTTATTTTTATTTTCTATCACTTTACAAACTTATTTATGTACAAACTTAATCATGTCATCAAATTAAATTTATAATAATATTGATATATATATATATGCAGAATGGAGTTCGAGCCCTGATGCTAGACACTTACGATTTTCAAGGAGACGTTTGGTTGTGTCATTCATTTGGTGGAAAATGTCATGACTACACTGCTTTTGTATGTTACAATTTTGCTTCCTTATGCACTAATTTTAGATTTCAAGTTTTATTTTTATTTTTCTTTTAGTCATGTATCTTTAATTCTAAACAAAAGTGAAATGTTTTCTACAATGTAGCTTTTAATCTGGATAAATTTACAAAAGTTTTTCTTATTAAATTTCAGTAAACAAAAAAACTTGAATTATTTAATTGTAGATGTAGTCATTTGTTTTTTTTTTTTTTTTTTCCAATCAATAACCTCATCACCTCTTCTATAAGCAAATGTACATCAATGAATGTTCAAACAAGTTTCTAAAAAAAAATTATAATTTTGGAAAGATTTTGGACACGTTTAGAAAGTATTTAAATTAATCGTTTGCATTTAAAATTTGGTCATTTTTTAATGTTTACTAAATAAATTATATGTACTAAGTAGGAACCAGCTATTGACACAATGAAAGAGATTGAAGCTTTCATGTCAGCAAATCCATCAGAAATTGTGACATTGATTTTGGAAGATTATGTTTCAGCTCCAAATGGACTGACAAAGGTGTTCACTGATGCTGGATTGATGAAGTATTGGTTTCCACTCCAAAATATGCCCAGAAATGGTGGAGATTGGCCACGGGTTAGTGACATGGTTGCCAATAATCAAAGGCTACTTGTATTCACTTCAATTAAATCCAAAGAAGAAACCGAAGGAATTGCTTATCAGTGGAACTACATGGTCGAAAATCAATGTATGTAAGATATGAAATCCTTATAATTACAATTACATCCCAATTTTGTTTTTAAACATTTTTAATTAAAGAGAAGCAATAGATTCTATTTATTGGCAATACCAAAATCATTGCTAAAGGCGCAGGGAATGTGTTTCATGAAATTGTAGATGGAAATGGAGGAATGCATGCTGGAAGTTGTCCAAATAGGGCAGAATCATCAGGACTTGATGATAAAAGTAAGTCATTGGTGCTGGTGAATTACTTTGAGAGTGTTCCTGTGAAGCAAATCACATGTGAACATAACTCAGCTGATCTTATTAACATGCTTCACACTTGTTACGCTGCTGCTGGCAATCGATGGGCTAATTTTGTTGCTGTTGATTACTACAAGGTATTATTATTACCATTATTATTATTAGGTCAAAGGACAAAAATGATACTAAAATATAGGGAGTTAACATTTTTATTTCATCTACTTATTTTTAACATTTGAGTCCCAATAGCTATGTTATTAGACAAAAATACCCTTTGGGAAGAAAAATTTAACTTCATCTTCGCCAAACTTTCACCATTGGAATTCTTCTCCATCTAGCACCCTTTTTGTCTGACAAACTTCCTCCTTTGTTCAACATCTCTTCTTTTACTTCGTCTTCTTTTTTCTCCTTCCTCTTGTTGATAACAGAGAAAAACAGAGATAATAAAAGAACACTTGTAGGTTTTTGTGTTATTCAAAAAAGAAAGAATAGTGGCTATTAAATAGCCTTACAATAACAACTTTGACCAACAAAAAAAAGACAAGCCACGTTTAACAACTCCTAGAGACGTGGGAAGACTAAAACAAACAATAAAATCACCCTTAACAATAGGGATATTATTTGACTCTAACAGAACACTTCAACATTTTCCTGCCTTAAACTGAATGCTTTAAGCATCAGTTTATATCAGCTTCACAACAAACTCCCAACGCAGCTCTCATCTTTAAGAAGACATCCAGCTTCAAAGGCTTGGTCATCACATCTGCTAATTGATTTTGTGTGTCGCAATAAATTAACTCTACTGAACCAGCCTTTGTGAGTTCTCGAAGAAAATGAAAACGCACATCTATATGCTTGCTACGACCATGCATTATTGGATTTTTTGACAACTTAATTGCAGAACTGTTATCACAATAAATAGCAGTTGTTTGATCTTGATTCAGACTCAACATATCCAACACTCTTTTCAACCATACTGCCTGACATGCACATGAGGCTGCAACAATGAATTCAGCCTCAGTAGTAGATAAACTAACTACTGGTTATTTCTTTGATAACCAAGACACAGCTGCAGAACTTAAAAGAAAAACATAACCTGTTGTGCTTTCTCGATCTTCCAGATCACCTGCATAATCACTATCTGTATATGCAACAAGTTTACTATTTCCTCCCTTCTTATAGAAAAGACCAAAATCAAGTGTGCCTCTCAAGTATCGTAACACCCTCTTTGCGACTTGTTGATGAAGCTCAGTAGGATTCTCCATATACCTACTGATAAGACCCACTACAAACATCACATCTGGTCGAGTGGCTGTGAGGTACATGAGACTGCCAACAATTTGCTTAAATTGAGTCTTGTCTACCTTGACACCACCTTCATCCTTCATAAGCTTACATCTTGGAACAATTAGATTATGAATAGAATTGCATTTATCCATATCAAATCGTTGCAATACCTCTAAAGCATATTTCTTTTGACTAATAAACATACCACCAGATTTTTGCAGCACTTCAAGACCCAAAAAATACCTCATTTTGTCAAGATCAGTCATCTCAAACTCACATTTCATAGAGGTTTTAAACTCAGAGACCATCATTTCATCATTGCTAGTAAAAATGAGATCATCAACATATAAGCTTATGATTAAAATTTTACCTCTGTTTCCTGCCTTGATGAAGAGAGTATGTTCATAATCACATTTCTTGAAACCTTCCTTTATAAAGTATGCTTCTATACGGTTGTACCAGGCGCGCGGTGCTTGCTTAAGCCCATAAAGTGCCTTTTTTAATTTATAAACCTTGTGTTCATGACCCTTTTGTACATAACCATAAGGTTGTTTAACAAAAACTTCTTCAACTCACCATATAGAAAGGCAGATTTTACATCAAGTTGATAAATAGCCCATCCTCTTTGAGCTGCAAGAGCCACCACTAAATGAATTATTTCCATACGTGCTAATGGTGCAAACATTTCTGTATAATCAACACCATGTTGCTGAGAATATCCCTTCACTACAAGTCGTGCTTTGTACTTGTCAACCTCACCATTTTCATTAAACTTGGTCTTGTAAACCCATTTCACTCCAATCTTCTTTCCACCTTCAGGTAACTCCGTCAATTCCCAAGTATCATTTCGTTTTATTGCGGCCATTTCGACATCCATAGCCTGCCTCCATTTCTCACTTTTTACAACATCTTCAAAATGGATGGGATCAACAGCTGTGAACATAGCCAACTGAGTTTCATTTTCTGATTCTGAGAAGCCTGCTCCTGTTACATAATCTTGCATCCAGAATGGAGGTCTCCTACTCCTCCCTTCGTTCGAACTAGATGAGTTTGCCGCAGCCAATGGATTTGAAGCGAAATCCTCCTCTTCTAGATCATCAAACTCAGGTTCGTCTCTATCTCCATCAATATGGTTAGAAATTTCAGCTACTACCTGCTCTTGATCACCCCATTCCAAGTCACAAGCAATATTCTCTTCATGGTTTTTATCCCAATTTCAACCCTTATCTTCTTCAAACATTACTTCTCGACTTATTATGATCCTTTGGGAAAGAGGATCATAAAGCCGATACGCCTTCGATTCCTCACTAACTCCGAGCAAAACACAACTCAAACTCTTATCATCCAACTTTGTTCTTTTAATATCAGGAACATGAACATGAGTAAGACATCCAAAAACTCTAAAATACTTAACTGAGGGCTTGACTCCACTCCAAAATTCTTCCGGAGTTTTGTTTTTGACTGCTAAAGTTGGACTTCGATTCAGAACATACACTGTCCAATTAACTGCTTATGGCCAGAAAGTTTTTGGAATCTGTTTTGCTAAAAGCATGCTGCGCACCATATTCATTATGGTTCTGTTCTTTCGTTCCGTAACTCCGTTTTGTTGCGGCGTGTATGGGGCTGTCAACTGTCTCTTGATACCATTCTCATCACAAAAATTATTAAATGCATGTGATGTAAACTCTCCTCCTCGATCAGTTCTCAAGCTTTTAATTGAAGCACTTGTCTCCTTTTCAACACGAATCTTAAACATTTTGAAAATATCAAGAGTCTCCGATTTTTCTATCAAGAAGAAAACCCATGTTTTTCTACTGAAATCATCAATAAAGGTAAGCAAATACCTTTTTTGGCTGTTGGGGATGGGTTTGATCGGTCCGCAGATATCAGCATGGATTAATTGAAGACTTTGTGATGCTCTCCAAGTGCTTTGCTTTGGAAACGAAACTCTTTGCTGCTTTCCTACTAAACAGTCTTTACACAATCTGGAAGGGGACTTGAGTTGAGGTAGACCATTTACCATCTTCTTTTGTTGAAAAGTTTTTAGGCCAGCAAATCCCAAATGCCCATATCTATAATGCCAAAGTTATGCCTGATCTTCAACAATTGAATGAAAACAAATAGATGACAGAGGCTGTGATATTGCTTGTAGAACAAACATTCGTTTTTCAGACATCTTTGTCTCCATGATCAATCCTTTCTCAGAATGAAATACTTTGCACATTCCATATTGAAAAATAACAGTGAGCCCCTTCTCTTGTAGCTGTCCAATACTCAACAAGTTGTTCTTTAATTTCGGTACATAAAAAACTTCTGTAATAATTTGTGTTGTTCCATTTACTTGCAGCCTCACATTGCCCTTTCCCATCACTGCCAAGCTTATGTTGTTGCCTAGCTTCACCGAATCTCTGAAATCTACATTTAAATCAGAAAAATAATTCTTCATGCCACACATATGATTGCTGCATCCAGAATCCAGGTACCACACATTTTTCGTCATGTCTTTGTTTCCATCCAGGTATGCCATTAGCAACATTTGTTCTTGTGTCTCAGTATAATTTGCCTCTTGCTCCTTACTTGGACATTCCCATTGAAAATGCCCAAGTTTATGACAATAATAGCATTCCACTGTAGCTTTGTCAAAACTTTGTCTACCTCTTCCTCGTCCTCTACCTCTAAAATTTCCACGACCTCGACCACCTCCTCCTGACTGATCTCCATGAGTGATCTTCAAAGCTTGCTCTTCCTCAATGTGAGTGCTCATACGTTGCTTATGTACAAGCAAACTACTTTGCAATTTATCAATACTCAAAGTGTCTATATCTTTGGACTCCTCAATAGAACAAACCACATAATCAAATTTGGGAGTCATGGATCTCAAAATCTTTTCGACTACTGCAACATCTCCTTTAACCTCACCATTGGCTTTCATCTTATTTGCAATTGCAAGTGTACGAGCAAAATACTCATTGACAGACTCTCCTACTTTCATGTGAAGAACTTCAAATTCCTTTCGTAGTGCTTGCAGCTGTGCACGCTTGACCCGAGTTGTTCCTTGATATTTTTGCTTCATAGAATCTCATATGTTCTTTGATGTATCCTTATTAAGAATTGTTTCTAAAATCGATCGATCTAGAGCTTGAAAAAGATAGTTCTTTGCCTTCAAGTCCTTCAGCTTCTGATCTTCAATATGCTTTCGCTGTGCATCTGTAAGCACAGTACCTTCTACTGCTGCAGGAATTCCAGTTTCTATTAAACCCCAATATTCTTTCAAACGCAAGAAATTTTTCATGAGCATTGCCCAATGATCATAGTGCCCATTGAACTTCGGAATTGATGGCTGCATAAAAGAACTTTCTGACGCCATTGTTGAAGGTTGCTGCTTCAATTTTTTTTTTCTTTAACCACGCTCTGATACCAAATGTTGATAACGGAGGAAAACATAGATAATAAAAGAACACTTGCAGGTTTTTGTGTTATTCAAAAAAGAAAGAACAGTGGCTATTAAATAGCCTTACAATAACAACTTTGACCAACAAAAAAAAACAAGCCACGTTTAACAACTCCTAGAGACGTGGGAAGACTAAAACAAACAATAAAATCACCCTTAACAATAGGGATATTATTTGACTCTAACAGAACACTTCAACACCTCTTTCTTCTTTTTCTTCTTCATCTATTTCTTTTTCTCTTTCTTCTTCCATCTTCGGTGAGCAATTCCTTGTTGGAAATGCATATTTGCGCTACTAACAGTAGAAAAATTGGTGTGAGTCATGCAATGCGACTCACACAAGTTTTTCTAGTGTCAGTACTACATATCTGTGAGATGAAAGAAAGAAAATAAAGAAGAAAGAAAAAGAATAAGAAGAAGAGAGGAAGAGGAAGAGAAAGAAGAACAAAAAAAGGAAAGAAGAGAGATGAGTGACATAGGACAGAAAAGAGAGAGATTCTAACAATGAAAATTATCAAAGAAGATCTTTAAAGGTTGAAGAGAATGAAATTTTGAGTTATAACTTTGAAAAAGTCAAAGGGCATTGTTGTCCAAAAAAATATAAATTGGGACTCAAATGTTAAAATTATTCAAAAATGACTCAAATGTTAAATAACTAATCTTTTGTGCCATAGTGTGACATTTTCACTTATTTTATTATCTTCATTATTTATTTTACTTCCTACTTCCTCCCTTGCAGACCTAAATCGAATTAAGAGAGTGAAAAATGTTCCATATTGCTTTTACTAATTATAAAAAGAGTAGGAAAGACATTTTTTTCTTGTAGTTGTGGGAATAATTATTAAACCACAATTATGGTGTTTGATCTAAGTAAATTACAACAAAATCATAATATGCATCTAGTTTCAATCCCCCACCCCACTCCTCTCCGGCACACACCCGCCCCGCCCCCCAAAAAAAAAAAAAAAAAAAAAAGAAAAATCCCCAAATTTGTTCCCTTTCAATTATATATATATATATATTTAATTTACTAGTTTATGTAAGATGTTTTATAACCCTTGCTATTAGGCTTCTATTAATTCCAAAATCAATCAGGTATTCCAATTTAGTGGAAGCTTGAAGGTCTTGTATGGCTTGTGGGATGGATAGGATCTAGTGAGAATGGATTGGATTTCAAAAAATTATTATTCTTTATTTGATATAATTTTAGATTAAATTAAAATTATACTACGTTATATTTGATGTAATAGAGATTGGACTAAATTAAAATTATATTAAGTAGTTCGTGTAATGCATTTGAAGAGAAAGAGAAAAAAGAAAATGTAATATAATAATAAATTCATTAAATGAAAAGTTGTTGAATAATTTTGTTTGTTAAAAGTAAGGATGACAATGGTAGGGTTTGGGCGTGTTTGCCAAAATCAACACCTGAACCTATTGCACTTTTTTGTACCCATACCTATCAAGGTTTTGTGGGTATTGGTATAGGTACAAATGGATGTGCGAGTACACCCATAAGACCTACGTAGAAATAAAAAATCCTCAAATTTCCTCTGTTTCTAATATGTTCCTCTCTATCTACAAACTCTTGGTGGGTTTATGTTTTTACAAATTCCTCTCATCCTTTGTTTCCTACGAAAAAACCTGGTCCTGATGGGTTAAAACCTCTCTAAACTTAGAGCCACCTCGAATTGGAGTGAACATTAAAGTCACAATGAGTGCAATGGATGCAGAAGTAGCGATTTTGTTGGCCATAACCATTGTAGGTAAACATGCCTCTAGGTAGGGTGGCATTGCGAGTAGGATGAGAGGATGGGAAGAGTGAGATGGGTGATTGATAAGCTAGGGCATCTGGGTGCATAACAAGTGAAGGGTGAACTTGCAAGTTGTGCAAGTGTACATCCACCTAAAGGAATGTAGCTCATGGCTTGTGCATCTGGTGGTTAGGGTTAGGTCTTGTGGGTTCATCAATTGTAAAGGATGACGGTGGAAATAATCGTTTACATTTTGCGAGAGAGAGAGAGAGAGAGAGAGAGAGCCAACTGACCAGATTAAGGTTTGCAAAATAAAAATTTCATTATATAGACTACTCAAATGATATCGTTTTGACTAGTGTTTATTAAAAAAATAATAAATTTTATTTTGTATTATGCAGGTAAACTAGTTTAGATATCAGTTTTTTCCCATACCTGTACTCGTACCCAAACACGTTACGGATTTGAAAATGAAATCCATATCCACCCATGAATCCGTCTAGTCAAATTCATACTCACCGTCACGGATAAAAATTCGCCAGTATATAGGTGTATAGGTAGAATTATCATCCCTAGTTAAAACCTAAACTGTTGGGTGGTATTATTAAATCCTATTGTTTGCAAGATTTGAAAACACCTGAGATTGGATTGAAGTCCTTGTCTGGACACAAAGTAATGTGGATTTGGGTCAATTTTAATCTTAGCTTATTATGCATCCAGCCTATCAAATGGGGCCGAAGAGAATTTTTCGAATTCTCCTTGTTAATATATTTTTTGAAGAATAATGTTAGACTGTCTAAATTTTTCACCCAAATACAAGTTTAGATAATATGACATATGAATTATCGATATTTTATAAATCATGATATGATGTGATACTTAATTTGATATTGACAGCTTATATATCATATCATTTGGATATGAATTTAAAAAAAAAAAAAAAAATTACTCTTTTTAAAAATATTATAAAAAGAAAATAAGTAAACCAATAAGTCTGGCGTCGGTGGAATTTAAGATTTTATTATACATTAAAAATCCTAGCATATTTGTTTTGGTTGATGCTTGCAATAAGCAATTTACATGCAATTATTCGTTTTTAGAAGAAGGATGCCCAGTATTGAATTGGGAGGCGTGCATATATGGAGAATGGAAACCTAGAAATATTAAAGAGAAATGGTTTTTGTTGTGCAGAGGAGTGAAGGAGGAGGATCATTTCAGGCCGTTGATACTCTGAATGGGAAGCTTTTATGTGGTTGTGATGACGTCCATGTTTGTGTGGTAAGCGTCTAATTTACCTTGCAAAAACATCTTAAAATTGTTATTTTCTTTTCTTTCTTCAGTTTAAGTATTAATATATTTTATCAAACTATTTTGTTAAGTTTAATTTGTTAAGTTTTCTAAACTAAATGATTTATTTTTTGCAGCCTGGATCAACTTCAGGAGCCTGCTCTTCATAAGAATCAGCACAATCTGAGGAAATTCTTAGTCCATTCTGTGCGAAAGTTTTCAAGAAATTAGCATGATCTGCAATAAGTTTTGAGAAGCACAAAGACATTATTACTAATTATTTGAAAAAGTATGCATAATGGAACCTTATTAATCTAAATCAAAATCAGGAATTTTAATGATCTATTTTGCTTCTGTCTACACCTTGTTTGGGGCTGTTCATCAGACATAAGTCAATTATGTTGCGAAAATGAAAATATATAAAAAGTTTGTGAGATTATACCCGAACCCAAGGAAACACACAAGAAATAGCCCACCCACACGCAAACAAATGAAAACTCAACTTTCAAACGGATACATAAATCACCACCAAAGGAAATCAGCAAGATAGGTAAAAAAGGCTCACACCACCAAAAGTTAAATTCATGGGATACATATAATCACCACCCAAGAGAATAATCACGAATACGGAACCAATAACTTACCACTCAACGAAAATCCATCAAAGAGATATAAAAATTTGTATTAATAATAAATATAAATTAATATATTTAATTATTATAATATAAATCGGTTGCTGCAAGTGACATTTTACTCTTTGGCTGCCACCTCGGCAACGAAAGAGTGACTGTATGATACAAACAAGTGGCCTGTTAGTCAATTTAGAGAAAAAACAAAATGTGATTTTTTTTTTTTTAATTATTGAAACTGATTCATAATATAATTAGGATAAAATAATATAGGATGCTAATAATATGATCCGAAAAATAAATTATATATAGATGAAACGTCAATTCACGTATAAATGTGAAACGAAACAAAACATATGTTATTTAGTTATATGAGTGTCGAATTCAATTACCTTACTGGTCACGAGGGGTGTGGCTAGTAACACAGCTACACACGCCTAGACACAGCTTATTGTCTCGGTTAATTGAATTGAATTTATAATAATTTTATTATTAATCATCAAATCCAATTACCATATTGCCCTCTCACATTAACTGGAAAGCAACTTTTCGGAGGAAATGTTACTTTTTGGATGGAAACATAAAATATATTATCTTTATATTGCACTTTGCAACGTTGACTGCACGTTTCCACCAAACATAAAGTACATAAAGTTTTTTTTTTTTTTTTTTTTTTTGAAATAAAAGAAATATAATTAAACAGAAGCAATACAACTTTCACTGGCAGAGAGCCAGCAAACATCCTCAAAGGAGTACATGGCCAGAGGTATAACCAAGAACAATACATAGAGATTAACATCCCAATAAAAAACCATCATTGAAACCCTAAAAGAACAGGGAGAAAAAAAGTGCTCCAGAAGAAACCTCTTCATGGTCTCTCTATGCAGGGCACTTCAGATTAGAGCTCTGAACGAAAGAGTTTCTAGCTCGTTCTTCAACTTCTCCTCCTCCATGGAAGATGTTTTCAAATGGGTACCTAGATAATCTGTTGAAAAGTTCCTGGTGAGATCCAAAAACATCCAGATCTGGACCAAGGGCCTCCAGATTTGCTTCATATGGTTTCCATGCTTCCAGATCTGACCCCAAGTCTCCACACCAAGGTCCATCTCGAGGAAGAGAACCCTGAAAGGAAAGAAAGAAGATAACAGATATAGATGAAACACCAACAACCACCATAACTGGTGGAGATCTACCACCATAAAAAGTGGACAAAGGACCACCATGGAAGGTGGACAAAAAGCCCCCACGAATCTGATACCAGATCTGGAGGGATAACTGTAGAAAGGAAAGAACAGGGGCCTACCGGAGAGGAGGAAAGGTCCCCTCTCCGGTAGAGGAGAATGCAAAAGAGAGGGTTTCAGAGGAAATGGATGAGAGAGAGAGGGCTATTTTCATTTGGGGGAAGTGCATAAAGTACATAAAGTTACTCCTAGTGGGAACATGATTTCAAAGAGAGGGTTGTTGTTAATGGCACCCAATCCATAAATATTTGATTCATTTTAATTAGACGTCTATGATTTGATATATATTTAAAATATTTAAGTTACAAATAATTTTTTTATATTATATGGACCTTTTCTTTATTTTTAAAAATTTTAATTCTGAATTATATTTTAGAGATTATGATTAAGAGTATCTAATAAATCAACACGCTATAAGATATGTAATTTAAAAAAAAAAAAAAAATTCAAATCAAGGAATTTTTATCTTTTATACTGTTGTAAGTAAACAGTGATAATGATTGCCTTTTCCACCGCAACACTGACTCCGCGTTTCCACCGCAACATTGACTCCGCGTTTCCACAAAAAAAAAAAAACAACAACAAAAGGGAACGAAGTTTCCGGGCATCTATGTATATAGTGAGAACTGAGAAGACGTTAGTTTATCCTTGTGGGTTGCATCACCACTCACAATTAAAAGCGATTATAAAGAGCACTGAAGTGCGGTGGTGCATGTATTTTGCTTGCTTTATTTCAAATTCAACTTGACACTTATTATCATGATAGACTATATGTCATTATTAACTTCATTAACGTTTGAAAGGTGTATATATAATCTGGAGTTCATTAAAATTTAAAAGATTTTTAGAATTCATTTAGTAACATTTACTTAATTTTTTTCATTAAAAA
Source organism: Dimocarpus longan (assembly GCA_022984855.1). Classification (NCBI taxonomy): domain Eukaryota; kingdom Viridiplantae; phylum Streptophyta; class Magnoliopsida; order Sapindales; family Sapindaceae; genus Dimocarpus; species Dimocarpus longan. The sequence goes on from CM041026.1 coordinate 8,000,308, forward strand.
TTGGGAAAGTGATTCTTTATTTTTTGAATTTAAAAACTCATCTATTACACATATTTTTATGTTAAATTAGAGTTTGACTATCTTACTATGATGTTATTTCTAATAAGGTTACTTAACTCTTAAATTGAAAGTTATTTTTTGTTTAGCTATCATGTGACTATCAAACATTAATTATTAGAATATGGTAACCTGCTATAACATGTTACCGTACAATATATTATTTAAATTAAATTCTTAATAGTTTAAAAAATTAATATAAAAAATAATTTATAATGTTTATAATAATATTACTAAAAATAATAATGTTAAAAATATTTAATATAATAATAAAAAATATGGTTTTTTTTTTTTTAAATATGATTGGTTAATAAATATTTATAATATATATTAACGAATTAATACAAATAATTTATAATATTTAAGAAGTTATTTCAAATTGTTTATACATATTATAACAAAATTTAAAATTTTGTGTTTTTTTAAAAATAATTTAACATCTTGTTACTATTATTAAGTTGAATATATTTATTCTAACATCGTTAGTTATCAAATAAATGTAAACATTACAAGTTAAAAATCGTATTGTGAATAAAACGTTGAATATAATAATTCTAATATAGTTTAATTATCAAATAAACGTAAACATTGTAAGTTAATATGATATAACAATTAATATGTTGAATGTATTCAGTATAACTTAATAAATTATAAAATAAACATAAATATTGCAAGTTAACATTATATTACATTTAAAAATTGTGTTGTAAGTAAAATATTGAATATATTTATTCTAACATAGTTTAGTTACCATATGAATATAAATGTTGCAAGTTAATATTGTGATGCAATTATATTAGATGTACTCATTCTAATATATGTATTTATTAAATAAACGTAAACGTTGCAAGTTAATGTCATGTTACATATAAAATTTGTATTACAAGTAAAACATTGAATATACTCATTTTAACGTAGTTTGGTTATCATTTAAATATAAACGTTGCAAGTTAACGTGATATTACAATTAAGACGTTGAATTGCTTATTCTAACATAATTAATTACTAAATAAATGTAAGCGTTATAAGTTAATGTCATATTATATATCAAAATTGTGTTGGAAATAAAACATTAAATATATTTGTTCTAACATAGTTTGGTTACTATATAAATGTAAATATTACAAATTAATGTGATGTTGTAATTAATACGTTGAATATATTAATTCTAATGTAATTAGTTATCAAATAAATGTAAACGTCGTAAGTTAACATCATTTTGAATATAAAAATTGTATTTCAAGTCTTTCAAAAACAAAAAAAAAAAAAAATTGTATTACAAGTTAACATCATTTTGGGAAAAAAAATTAAAGTTATCCCTTAAGTCGTAGATGATTATTATTTAATTAATAGTGAATTTAATTTAAATATAGTTTTTCATCATTTAATTAATTTTTAGAATTGTACTATTAAAACAATATTAAAATTTATATTTTTAAATAAATAGCTAACTTTAAGGATGTTATTAGTGGATTTTTATTTAATATTTAATTTATATATAATAATTTAATTATAAAAACATCATATTTAATGATGTTAGTATAATGCATAAGACAAATAAAAAAGTATGTTGCACCTTACATTACTAATCTTGAATATAATTGTTGACGTATGAAATTGGTCAACTAAGTTCTTCCAGACTCAACTCTGCATGAACGACACGTGCAACATGTAGTAAAGAATAATAGGAGTAAAGATGACAAGGATAGCATGCAAGACAGTGAAGTGTTTAAGTGATTCGGCTAAGTTTGTCTACGCCCACTGTTTGTTCTCTCAATATCTGGACAGAGTAACAGCCAGTTTTTCACTAAGTATTTTCCTCTCTTACGTTCACAGAGAAAGGCTTCTCCTATTTATAGAAGGAGAAGAGCTACAACGAGGTACAATGCGTTAAACTAGAATGATTACAGCAGTTAATGGACCTGACCTCCATTTAATGCAGTCGGATTACATTAAATGCAAGGGACAGGTGGAAGAAATGCATGACTAACCCACGCGGATTAGGTGTGGTGATCTCTGACAAGCTTGACGTGTAAGGCAAGTTATGTGATGATCTGGCATGGATTGGCATAGTAATGGGCGAAGTGAAGGCTCCAGGCGGACTGGAGTGTAGAAAGATGGAGAGAACTGATCGGCGACCTCAGCTTCTCGTAGGCAGGTCTGGCTTGATATGGAACGGACTTAGCCCCGCGAAGTGGGTAGTGCGGACTTCGCACTACACTTGGTGATATTGCATGCCCATGTCACTTCGCCGAGGTTTCACTTCGCTGTAGATGCTTGAGTATACTGCACGTTGCGGACCTTATATCAGGACGATGGTTTCTTCTGATGGATAAGCTGAACTTGGGCCTAACCCAGATAGGCCAATCAATTGGGTTTTTATCAGGCCATGTGGGCATTGCGGAAAATACCCACAATAATAATATAAGACATACAACTAAATTTCCATACAAAATCTCTTATTTAATATTTGACAAAATAAATTATTATTTTGAAAATTTGAATTTATTACCATTTCATTACTATTATATAATGTGATTTTACAAACTATATTATAGTTTATTTTAAATGTATTAGTTAATATAATGTGCAAGACAATGCAATACAATCTCATCATTTAATTAAATATAATACTATAGAATTAAATCACGTATCAATATCCGAAATATTCCTAATATTATCTTTATTTTAGGATGACAAATATTAAAAATATCCATAAATACTCTATTTCTTTGAAACAGATTCTCGATCTTTCTTATATTTCCACCATAATTTTCAAAAATTTGAAACCCCGATTTTTCACCAAAACTGACATTTAGCTCCTTGTATAAGACAAATTATCAAATGTGTACGCAGAATTCTTATCTATTATATAATAAATTATTTTTTTTTTCAAGTGAAAATTACCAAAAAACCCATTTTAAAAGGGTCATTTTTGTTTTTACCCATTATTTAAAAAAATTATTTTTAACCCTTGAAACAAATTAATTTCATTATATACCTAAATTACCCATAATACTTATACACAGTTTTACCTATAAACCCTTAACTTTTAAAATTTTATAAAAAATTGGAATGTGTAATTATGAAACAGCCCCTGTATATATAAAGTGTAATAAATTGATGGAAAGACATTATCATCAACGATCAAAAGCGATCGACCTGTTTTCTGCGATTTGCACCCAATCGAGTCCCGACAAGCCTGTTCAATCTTTTTTGGCCATTCTCTCGTAGTTTTTAACCTTGCCAGAGCATCTCCGACTGTCAACAACCTTTTCTGTTTGCTAAGGTACGCAAACTTTGGTTTTCATTTGAAAGTTTGTATTTTTTTTATTTTGTTTTGCGATTTTGGGATGTTTTTTACATTATGGATGTTGGGTTATGATGATTAGATTTAGAATAGGTTAGATTTGGTTGGATTTGAGTTGAAAATGGCCTATTCCAATAATAGCAGCATCTTCGCTATCGGTTCGATTTTTCATATATGATCAGTTTTTCATTTCGGTTTTACATTCTTAGTTTTTCAGTTCGGTTTTACACAACATTTTTTCATTGAGATATGCAAAATCGAAGTGAAAAACCTATTATATGTGAAAAATCGATTTATAATATTGGTCGGTTTTTTAGACACAATTAAAAACCGATTCAAATTTTCACATTCAAAATACTAATCGTTTACTATTTTTCTTTCCTACAAATAGATTTCAGGTATAAATATAGTTCGCAAATAATTGATAAGAATATGAGCCAGAATACACACATTGGTCAGAAATGGCTTGATACAATAATTACACTTGTTACTAGACGAAGTTTGTACAGCCGATTCAGAGAAGAGTATTCGTTCGGACATGTTTTGAAGATAAGCAATAACGATATGATTGTTACCTCCGTGATATTATGGTTTCTTATTAGAGAGGTGGAGATCCTTGGTGGGCTTCGTGATGAAATGTGATTTAAAATCAGGGGAAGAATGTATAGGTTTAGAAAATAAGAGTTCTTATTAGTGGCAGGACTTACTTTTAGGGGTATCGACCAAGAAATCTTTAGTACATTACAAATTAACAAGAACAACATCCTATAGCAATTGTTCAATGGAGTGTCGTCGAGTGTGCCTAGCCTAGCCATCTTTCTCTAGGCAAGGAGTCATACAACATGTAAAGGCCATGCAATCGACAACGTATTAAATGATGAAGATCTATTAAAGTTAGCTAATGTAGGGATCACTTTCCATCTTTTTATGGGGTAGGATGATAGGGCCAACATTGCTCATTTTGTATGGGTCATGATAGAGAATGTAGAGGTGTAGAGCTTATTCTTTTGGGGTACATTAAGTTATAGTGCACTGGTCTATTGCCTTCATATGGCGACTAATGAAGAGTGGATTAAAAACCCACCAAATACCATTAATATTTGTGGTTATGTCCCGTTGTTTTAAGTACACTTAATACGGTTAATAGATAGGGTTATATATATATACATTAACTATATGTTTGTTTTTTGTTTAATCATTTTTGTATTATAATGATGGTCAGTTAAAATGTTTCCAGTGTTTAGAGAGAAGATAGAGAAAAGCAACCAGTCTTTGAAAATGAGCTGCCAAGATGTAATAGAATGACACTTAAGAGGACGTAGAAAGGCATAAAAAGTCTTAAATTTTCCCTCTGTAAATGGTGAACATAACCTAAATTGGTTCATTTTTTTGTTTGTTTTAACTATCCTCATTTATATTAAGTATATATATTACAGATAGTTAGCATGGCGCAAGCTTTTAAGCCTATTGATACCGAATGAGACATGGATTATTGAAAATCTTTCAATCTGAAACATTTTATTGACAAAGAGTTACATAAAGTTGGCAATGGAGAGAGTGAGGATGATGATGATCACGATGATGGTGATGATAATGGTTCACGATGTGATGATGATTATCAGGTAGAGGATGAAAGGAGTGATGATGATCATGTGGTTGATGAGTTTACAAGAGAGGATGATGAGCAGAATAAAGACGTCCCAAGTATACAATCTAAATCAGACGATACGTTTTTAGAGTTTTGGACGAAAAAGTCACATGATATGCAAAAGTATATCATGAGGTATGAATCTTTTATTTATTTTATTATTTAGTGAATATCTATTTTAGTAAATGAAGAAATTATGGATATGTTATATAGTAGTATGGAGTGAGACAGAGAGACGGAGTCTCTAAAAATGATAGACGAAGTATAATTATTTAAATAGGTAGGTTATATTTCCCTAGATACTCAAAAAATAAGGAAGACTCTACCAAAAGTTTTTTAAAATTGTGTATACTTTGTAAAATGATATATTTAAATATATATATTCTATATATGAAGCGGTTGTTTAAGTATATTGTGGATTTACAGAAGACAACCCACAATAAATTAAGTAGGATAGATAAGAGACAGAAAACCACTTACAAGATCATAAGAGAGATGGATAGAAGGCTGAGATGGGTGAAAGAGCATTTAAAAATTCCTAGGTCTCCGGTTGGTAGGTATGATCCAGATGACAATGATGATAATGATGATGATGGGAGCTTTGTTTGAGATAAGCACATTTGTTACCCACTATCACCACCATCATCATCACCACCACCACCACTACCATATTAGGATGAGAGGGTCTATCGATCACCTCTCCATGAGAACGAGGTGGTCCATTAGTCACCTATCCATAAGGACCATTCAACCATCCATCAGAAGGATTAGGAGGTCCATTAGTCTCAGCGTGTCCACCAATCACCCCACTAGCAGAAGGACCAGGAAATCTACTATTCATAAAAAGTTTCATGAGGCCTATTAGATGTAGAGATTAAGCGTGGTAATGACCAAATACATTTAGTATATCTATTGTGATACAGTCTGATATATAATTCTAAATGTGTAATATATGTTTTTGATTTGCTTGTAATTGTAGGATGACATAATCTAAGAACGACACAAATGAAAGACGAAGCCAACCGCATCTCTACGGACGCCATAAACAGATCCTGGACCATCAAAAAAGAAAAGAAGAAGCCAGCTACATCTTTACGGACACTATACACAGATCCCAGACTGTCAAAAAATAAAAGGAGAGTGCCCTATTTACAGGTCGAGGAGGTGGCAGAGTTTGTAGACCCCATAAAGTCTGTCTACAATGAATACAAAGCTTCCACATATTTAGACCTTAGTTACTGATAAAAAAACATTATTAACCTTTCATCCTAATTGTTAATGTAATAAAATTTATAATAAGTTGTTATTATTATTATTATTATTTAATTTTAGGCATACAGTTAATTATTGTGAGTGGTGCGTAATACCAAACACATTGTGAACCTTTAAGGATGAGAACCAATGATTGACTTCAGAGCATATCTATGGTTATTTGATATGCCTACGAAAAAAGTGGTAGAATGAGATTGAGGGCAGTAAATACGTGGTCAATGAGAGTTCCTTATTTATAAGTGTTTGTATTTCTTGTCATGCATTTACAATTTCTTGTCATGTATCACTGAAGTTAAATAACATATTTAATTTTTATCTTACAGGTATTTATGATATTGTATTATAAAGAGCATTATGTCAGAATAAAATTTGATCCAGTTACAGTTGATGTACCACCTGAGTGGCTTGTATTGGTTTGTGATCAGATAGACGTATCAGTCCCATGGTGGTGTGTTGAAAATGTAAGTGTTGTTCGAAGATTAAGATTTATTATTTAATCGTCTGAATTAGTTCATCAACTACTAACGTCTTCAAATTGTAAGTGTTACTACTATATAGTCTGAATCAAAATAATTGAATTCTCTGTTAGGTGTACTTCAGAGAGCGAAAAATATTAATATATGATTCCTTTGCACATATTGACGTAACCGAATGGATCGAGCCACTGGAGCCATTAGTGTCTTTCATGCCCATCTTAATGCGGTTCATGAGATTTTATGATAAAATCTACATGGATATGCTATATGTGAATGAATTGTGGAAACTTGAGCGTCTTGATAGATCGGTTGTACCCCAGCAACCCAATGGGTGAGTAAATCTATAACTTAATTAATATAAATATTCTAAATGTTATGTTAATATCATTTAATTAATTTATTACTGATACAAGACGAGTTGTGGAGTGTACATGACAATATGTATACGTGACCTTTTATAGTCGAAAGATAGTAAATTCAAATCAAAACGACGCGATCAGGTTACAAACAATATTGCATTGTGGGCAGAGATTGTTAGGGATGTATATATGTTTTCAACGCCATTGTATAAAATAAATAAATTTGACAAATGTATATTAGACTCTGATAGAGAGATTGTAAATAAGTAAATGTATTAAATTATTTATTAATTATTCATTTTGTTAATTTCTATTTTACAAAAATAATATATTGATGAAGGTTAATATTGCCAAGTATAAAATTTGAAATCCATGATTGGTTTTTTAAACGGTTTGAAAAACCAAAATCGGTTTCTTAATCACTTCAAAAAGCAATCGCAATAGAAAATCAAGAAAAAACCATGATTATTTTTTTAAAGGGGTTAAAAAACTGAATTCAGTTTTTCAAAATGTTTGAAAAGCCTATCAGACGAGAAAATCTCGAATTATTCATGGTCAGTTTAGAGGGATTAAAAAATCGAAGTCGGTTTCTTAGCTCTATTGAAAAAGTGATCGTATGTTTTCTCTCATTTTTACCCCCTTATCTACCATATCTAAATGTTATCAGTGACTCAAAAAACATAAAAACCATATAACTGATATTATATCTCACAATGGATCAATATTACAAATAAACATGGTTGGATAAATCAACATTGAGATTTGCACAAGGTGAAACATTGTTACCTAAATGTCATATCTTACTTCAATGTCACCATGTGGAGTCATTATGTAAATTATTTAGGTAAATATATGTTAATTGATTAAATTGAAGTAATTTTGGAGCCATTTGTTGTCCATTGAAAGTCATCTAAAAGGAACAAAAAATCAAGAAAAACAATAATCAATTTTTTAAAGGGGTTAAAAAACCAAAATTAAAAAACTGAAATCGATGTTTCAAAGTGCTTGAAAAACCAATCAAACGAGAAAATCTAGAAACACCCATTATCGGTTGTTTAGAGGGGTTGAAAAATCGAATTCGGTTTCTTAACCCCACTGAAAAACCAATCTTATGTTTTTATTTCTTTTTACCCGCTTTTCTACCATATTTTAAGGTTTCTAGTGAAACATTGTCACCAATGTCATAGTTTACTTTAGTATGATCACATGGAGTCATTATATAAGTTATTTATGCAATTCCATATTAATTAATCAAATTGAAACCGATCCAATGTTGAAGTTGTAGATTGATTTTTTTAGTGTTTTATTTCATTCATTAAATTTAATGTCAATTACTTTACTTCATTTATTAAATTTGCATTCATTCATTAAAATTGATTAAATTAATTTATTAGTAACTTAAAAGCCGATCGGAGTATAATAGTACCGAGGTATTATATAAATAAAATGTGTCCAAATGTCCAAAGGCAAAACTTGAGGATACAATTAAATATAGAAATGCAATTATGGAGTCAAGAAATAGAAAAAGAAAAGTAAGATGATTGAGGAGAATTTGAAGAGAAAAGAAGTAAATATCGGGGAACAAGAAAAGGTGGAAGAACTGGAGATATAAGGGGTAAGGAAAGAGCACCATTTTGTTGGCCCTACGGATAGATTTGCAAAAGGGATTAATTCAGAGTTGTCACTAGGTTCAGGGAAGGCAATGCGATAAAAAAACATCAATGAAGCACTCTCTAAAGAGAGAATCAATTAGGTGCATAAGTGGGTGACTACTTGGATGTTTGAAAGTGACTTGCTATTCATAATGATAGTTTCTTATGCATTTTTGAAGTGATTAGTTAGTTTAGCTAGGGTTATAAACCTCCAATTTATTATAAAGTCAGGGAAAAATATTTACTGCAAAAGGCGGAAGAGACTAAGTTGTTATTGCAAAGATAAAAAGAAGAGTGGGCTTAAACTAGATGCTCAATTATGATAGATGCTTAGACAGAGAGGAAAAAAAAAAACATAATGAATTTGTGTGTGCATTGCAGTTATGAATTTTAATTGTATATTATATTATTTAAATTTATTATCTTTTGCATTTAGTGTGCTTCCTAATGCATTCTTTAATCTAAAATATGATAGTAATTTATGATTATCAAAATATAAATTTTCTATATTATTAATACTATAATCGATAAGTTTGATCATTTACTAATTTATGTTTGATTATTGCAAGGTAGGAACTACTTTCCTTTCTTCCAAGGGGTATTCTAATACGGCACTGCTAACACATTTTGAGTACATGAATGAATATATGTAACAAGTCAAATCTGAAAATATTATTCAAATAATAATTGATAATATTAGCAATAATATAACTGCTACCAAGATTTTGAAGGAGAAAAAACCAAACATGTTTGGACCTAATGTGCCGCTCACACCATCAACCTCATGTTTGAAAGTGTGGGCAGGCTTTCGATGTTCAACAAAGCGATTGATCAAACAAAGCATTTGAAATCTTTATTTATGCTCATCACAGGACTTTGGTAATGATGAGGTCCTTTACAAAGAAAAGGGACATAATGAAACCGGGAAAAATTAGATTTACATCTATTTTCCGTACTTTGCAAAACTTGATGGGCAAAAAACATATGCTTTAAAGACAATGTTTAGTAGTAAGGAATGAGAGAACTACAAATTCTCACGAAATACTAAAGGGAAATTGGCCTACTCAACTGTGATGATTTTAGGGTTTTGGATTGATTTGACAAGATGTTTACAGGTTTTTGCATATTTGATGAAAGTGTTGAGGTTAATGAATGGGGATCAAAAGCCATCAATGCCTTGGTTATATGGAGAGCTAAAAAGGGTTAAACAATTTATTAGAGAGTCTTTGAACAATGTCGAAAATAATTATCAGCTAATCATTGACATAATTGATGAAAGAATGAAAGATCGGCTAAATTCTTTATTGCATATGACAGCCTTTCTATTAAACTCTCTTATTGCCACTTCACTTAAAGGATCCGAACATTTGCCTTGAAGCCGAGTTCTTGGATGCCTTAATACAGTGTATGGAGGTTTTTTTATCATAATGATCTAACCTCTCAAAATCAAATTATAATGCATGAATGGCCAAAGTATAAGAAAAATAAGGGTGTTTTTGAGAAACTGTTGGCCATTAAAGGATGTGCCAATGATTCTAAGGATCCGAGTTAAAAATTGAACATTTTAATTCATATAAATTGTTTTTAGTTGTTTTACTTGTTTACTAATTACTATTACAAATTATATTTTTAGTATTATATTTACGAAAATATATCATCCAAAAACTAATTCTACATCTAATTATTTTTTATGGTGTAATTGAATGGTAGAGCATGTTTGAAAGCCAAACACCTAACTAGCAAAAATTAGTAGCAAGGATTCTTTCATTGACCATTAGTTCATCCAGATGTAAAAGAAATTGAAAAAATTTTGAATGGGTAAGAGTAATATTCATAACTTATTTTTAATGTTTTAAATTTTAATTTTTATTAATTTATTTAATTTTAATTTTCAAATCTTATATAGATACATACGAAGAAAATGAATAGACTAAATACAAGTCGATTAAATAATCTAGTTTTTATTGAGTTCAATTTAAAATTAACAAACAAAAAGAAAAGGCGGACTGAGAATAATGTTGATGTGCTACTGATAACTTATTCTGATGCTACTAATGCACAAGGATGGCTTGTTCCAAGTGGTGATGATAACGTTGAAATAGGGTTCGGTTCAGAGCAAACGAGACAACTTAGTGAAGATGATTTGATTTTGAAGAGGAGGAGGAGGGGGAGGGATTAGTTTAGGAGAACATTGATTTAGATTTTGAGTTCGACAATAAACAAGTCGTGGAAGACTTTTATGGAGATAAAGAGTGGTTGCATCCTCCTGACCTTTCAAATGTTCAAAGTCTTAACATATTTTCTTGGACTTTTTCTTTTTGATTACTATTTCGTACTTTCTATGTTTTTATTTGCATGATGTATATGATGTTGGTTGTGTTTGAGATTGAAAAAAGAATTGGGATCCTAACTAGTTAAGATGTGTTAACGTCAGGATTTGGATCCTTAGTCAATGAGGTTGTTTTCAGACCCAAGCTGCAGTTTCGAGTAGATAATAAAGTACATGCAAAGCAAAAAGAACAAGAAGAAGATGTCAGAGGCGAGGAGCATAAAAACAAGAAGATTTTAGAGTGGTTCGGCCCAAAAAAATGCCTACATCCACTGTTCACTCTCTCACTATTTGGCAGAATAACAGCACTTAGAATGTTCTCCTCCCTTTTACAATGAAAATCATCCTCTATTTATAGAGAAAGGGGATGTGCTACAGTAAAATAGAAGAAGAGAAAAACGTATAGTAAATTGAAAGCACAATGATGGGCTGCATTTAATGCGCCGGGATTTTAATTAATGCGACTGACAGTGTATTAAATGCGGTTGAATTTACATTTAATACGGTCAAATCCGTCACTTCTGAGCTCTTCCCGAGCGAGATTTCAGGTAGCTGATTTACACGGGTCATGAGTGGCTATTGAAATTGTGACTGTAGCCTCTGGCGAAGATGGCGTGCATGACACGTTTTAGTACTGTATTCTGCATGACATCTTTGACTTCCATTGACTAGTGATTCTGAAGAGCATGGCTGAATGGACTTTCCAGCAGGTGAAGTACTCATTTCAACTGGCGAATAGATTAGCTTCTGGTGAACCGAACATCTGGGGAGTTACAAAGACAGATTATAAATCAAAACCCCTGTGATTGGTTATGATAATAGGCAGGTAATTTCATAAGTGAGCGGGTACTCGGGCACGCTCAAAAATCACCGAACAACTAGGCGGATGATCTTGGATGAACGAGTCTAGATGAAACAGGTTTGACGGACGATCCCCCTTGGTGGATATCTGAAACGAACAGAACCGACGAACAGATATGGCGAATAGACTGGCGATCAGAACCAGCAGACAGCCTGAGCGATTAGAACCAGCAGACAGCCTAAGCTATCAGAACCAGCGGACAGCTTGAGAAATGGGGAGTAGATCTGACGGATGGGCCCCTTATCAGGAACGTGGGTTGGAAGAATTGAGCCTTTGGGCCATTGGATTTGGACTGTAGATCTGCTTGGGCCCAAATTATCTGATCGCTAATTTACCCATAACATTAAGCTCCCTAGCTCTTGGTGCTTTATAGAGGACTAGGAGCTACAAATCTTTGAGCGAGCAGATGAGGCGGGAATAGTTACGATACCTTTGAAACTCTAATTTATTGCTAGGCCACGTGGAGCTTCCCCAGACAACGGTTACAAGTCACACCACGCGTCGCACGCATTTAATGCACGTCTCTCAACTGACATGCTGCATGATGATAAAATCCCGGGAATCGCGTCATGCCGTCAGATCAGGGGCGGTTACGCAGCTGTCTTAATCTTAACGGTTGGGGCTTAATTGCTTTATAAGGAAGACGACACTTCATTTTCCTTTTTCTCTAGCATTTTCAAAAATCAAGAACTCCCTCGCTTTTCATCTCTTTTTTCGATTTCACACTTTTGTTTACCGATCGTTGATCAGAGCCACCGGTTACCACTGCATTCAAGGTAAAATTTCTTCTCTCTCTACCTTCATCGTCTTCATTATCATCATCATTTTTTCATTTTTTTTACATGGTAATTGCTTTTCTGAGAATCTGGACCGGTGGGGATGAAGTGTCTCCGTACTGCCTCTGGTCCGATCGGGCCTGGAATGCATGTGAAATAATTTTACCTGCTTCTCTCTCTCTTTTTCTCCTTTAACCTAAGGGGAACTTTATCAAATGATGCCCTTATCTCCCCCTTTATGGCTTCCTAGGCGCACGGCTTGACCCTTAGGCACATTAGACTTAGGTTTTCTTTGTTCCTTGGGTCTGGTTGGCTATCAGCGGCCTAACTAGCTGCTTCTTTTGTAGATGTCAAGCCGTGGATGCCGATATCAGCAAGTCATGTCTAGTGAAGAGGGTTCTTCTCAACAGGACAGAGATTCTTTGAGCGCAACCACCCAGGGCAGCGGGGATGCGCCAAGTTCCTCTGGGCGAGAGGAAACTTTTGCCCGACAGACCTTTTACCAACACGACTCTCATATCACCCTTGAGAAGTTAAAGACCGTAGCTGAGGCATACCATTTTCCTTCCGGGTGCCATGTCATGGTCCCCGCTCACTGCGACCATGCAGCTTCTCCTCCTGAAGGGTTCATAGCGATCAGTCGTCAACATGTGAACTTAGGGTTTGGGTTTCCAGTCCCCTAATATTTGATCGCCCTGCTAAATGACTTAGAGATAGCTCCCTTTCAGCTTACACCAAATTCTTATGTTCAAGTTGTAACGTCCCAAAATTTTCTAGGATTTTTTTTTTTTTTTTAAGGAATATATATATATGGTAGAATACTAAATTTATTTTCAAGTAGGATTAAAATAAAATTCAATGAGTGGCATAAAGGTAATAAAGTAGTTAGTTTTGGACCTAAGATGGAATAAGAAATGAGAGAAAATATCAAGTATAAATATTTATTGTCTGAGGGTTCTAAATGAGATTTTTTAAAAAGTTTAGGGGTCGAATTAGAAGTTTAAATTTTTGAGGGGTCAAATTATAAATTGATAAAGTAAAAATATATAAAAAGAAAGGAATAGTGCCGCCACTATTCACCTTCTTCTTTCTTCGGCCTAGTCATCCCCTGTTATCAGATTTCTTTGTTTTTTTCTTTATTTTATTTTTCTATTTTCTTTATTCCTTTTAGTTTAATCACCCTTTTTAACCTATTTTCTAGCCAAAATACCTAGATCTAACCTCATTCAAGCTATTGGGTGCTTAAATCTGAACTTGAAAAGTTTATAGTAAAGTGTAAATTCGGGTAAGTCAATTTTTTTGTCCATTTGAGAGTTCAAATTGTGTAGAAATTCATGCAGAAGCATGTTAGAAACATCAATACCATCATATGATAGCTTAATCTCCTCTCAAGCATAATTTTCTTTAAGTTTTCAAACCCTAAGTCGTGAGGTGCGTGAATCCGATCTCAGAAAATTTCAATTAAAGATTGTAGGGATCAGTTGGAAGCTTAGAGAAGCTAGTGGAAAACTCAAAGGTTGGTGTACTCGTATTTATAAAAATTATGTTTATTAATTCCGAATTTTAATATATAAATTACTTTGACAGTTGGTTAATTTGTTTATTTGAGATATTAAATAGTTTTGGGTATTAATTATATGTTATTTGATGAATTTATTTGATGATAAATGATTTTGAAACAATTTTCTAAATTAAAATCCCCTATAGTCGAATTTGATGTGTAAAATATTCTAGGGATATTTTCGTCATTCCGCTTTCCTTAATGTGTTTATGATGCGATGTTTTGGGTGGTGTGTTTGATGAATTTGAAATTTGGAATGAAAAATTTGAAAACGTCCTCTTTTGGGATTGCATTAAAACATGAGAAAAGAAATAATAATTTTATTAAGACGTGATAACGAAACTAGGGGTGAAATGGTCATTTGAAATGACCACGAGTGGTACCTTGAAGAATCTAGAATAATAGATTTAAATATGAGATAAAAAGTTTACGCGATTAAAGTTTTATTAAAAATTTAAATATTTTATAATTTTGAAAAATTTAAAGGGTCTTAATAAAACTAATCACCGGTAGGTGGAGATTGGTAGTTGGCTAGCCAATAGGGTAATTATTAGCAGTACTGCACCGTTAGGATTGATCACAGACATTGTATGATGGACTTTGAGCGGCACCGAGTGTCCGGTCTTGAAACGGAAACAGATTGTGATATGTGACCCGGTGGATAGTCACTGAGCGGTCGATGCCGGGGTCACTGTTTACTCTGGCGGGTAGCCATCGAATGGCCGATACCAGGAGACCTGTTGCTGATCTATGGTATCGTGATAGACTTTACGAAGGGCTCTAATAAATCGAATAAAGAAAGTCTTGTAAATTTATTTGATAATTGATTTTGTAAGAATTAGATTGTAATTGTGCTTGCAACAAAATGTATTGGAAAGTCACAGGATTATGATTTATTTTGTGAAATTATGTATCCTGCGTTTTATCGATAAATAAATTATGATCGTGCATATTGTTTTAATTTATGCTTTATTTTGAAAATAAATGTGATTTCAATATTATATGAGTACACCCACTATGTCGAAAGACTTAGCGCGTTGGATTTACCACGCGTAGGTAGTTGAGTAGAGTTTGAAGTAAAGACGAAGATAAACTAGCTGCAGCTTCCCTCAAGTCACATCCGGCCTCATCATTTTGGTAATCACCGTTTTTATGTTGCAGGAATATCATATTTTGGCCACAATTATGTCGTGTGCATTTTGTTGGTGTTGTAAATATCGTAAACAAAATTTGTATTTAAAGTTTATCACTTGTGATAAATTCTATAAATTATCTGCTGAAAAAGATTTCATATGGTGTTAATTTTGAAAAATGGTTAAATGTTAAACGAAATATTTATTATTAAATGTTTGTGTGTTGAAGTGGGTTAGAAACGGACGAAAGGTCCGAAACAGGAAGTTGAGAAATGAATTGGTTTAGAAGTGTGTTTTCTCTACAGGTTTAAATTTTGGATTTTCAGAAAAACAGAGGAAACTCTATCGAAATTTCATTAAAATATAATAAGAGTTTTTTTTTTTTTTTTTTTAAACGAAATTTTTATAAAAGTAATTTTGAAATAAGAAAAAGAGTAACATCTCACGCCTCGATCCTCGTACGGACAAGAATATCGGGGTAAGGGTGTTACATTTTAGTGGTATGAGAGCATTGGTTCAGGTGTTCCTAGCCTTTGCGATTTGCGAAAAAGATGTATTGCATTTGTGTGTTAACATGCGTTGTATATAGAAATAATATAGGGGGATGTGACTCTGATCTGCAGTATTGTCTTCTGTATTGAATAGTTTAGAGTATGGATCTCTTTGATGCCCAGAAAACTGAGGGTGTGGATGAGAGTAGGCAGGGCAGTCCTGCCAGTATAGCTGGTGGTGCATCTGGCGAGTCGTCGAGCCATAGGACGGCAATGCCTGAGGGCCAGTATCAGCAAGCCTTTATGCAGCAGATGGCGGAGATTTTTCAGCAGATGGCTCGCGCTACACTGTGGAGGTCTGCGATCGAGAGGCTTGCGAAATATAGACCTACAGACTTCTATGGTAGAAAAGATGAGGACGCGTCTGCAACGAAAAATTGGTTGGAGCGGACGGAGCGAATTATCCAGCAGCTGCACTGTACACCAGATGAGAGTTTAGAGTGTGCAGTTTCTCTTTTACAGGAGGATGCATATCATTGGTGGATGTCCATTTCTCACCTAGTGCGGCCGGAGGAGCGGACATGGGAGTTTTTCCAGAGGGAGTTTCGGAGGATATACGTCGGTCGTATCTATATTGACGCCATGAAGAGAGAGTTTATTAATTTAAAGCAAAGACAGATGTCTATGTCAGAGTATGAGCGGGAATTCACCAGGTTGAGTAAATACGCTCGGGAGATAGTAGCGATGGAGGCAGATAAGTGTCGGAGATTCGAGGATGGTTTGAATGATTACATCCGCTACCAGCTTACAACCCTGCAGATAGAAGATTTCTCTAGATTGATCTTCACAGCTTTAAATGTTGAAAGGATAAAGAAAGAAGAACAAGCTAGAAAGGATCGAAGTCGACAGAGACGGGGCCCAGGGCAGTCCAGTTCATCCCAACCCCCTAGTAAGAAATTCAGAGTTCCCTCGTCAGATGGTCAGTCTCAACAGCAGCATCAGAGGCAGAGTCAGGGATCTTCTGCTAGATCCGCTCAGTCTTTGACGTTAGTTGCTAGTTCCCCAGGCAGTGCAGTTAGAGGATCAACCTTGCAGCCGTGTGAGCATTGTGGTAAGAGGCATCTGTGAGAGTGTTGGAGGTTGACTGAAGCATGTTTCAAGTGTCGGTCCCATGATCATTTCCAGAAGGATTATCCGAAGAACAAACTCGTATCTGCTCCGCAGCTTAAGAAATCAACGCCTACAGTTTCGAGAGGTTAGAGGTCGAGTCAGCCAGGAGCTGAGAGGAGCAGTAAGAGAGAGGCTTCAGAGGCAGGAGGGAAAGTAGAGTCCTGGACGCCAGCCAGAGCCTATGCCATCAGGGCTTAGGAGAAGCAGGATGCTCCAGATGTGATTGTGGATATGATTTCAGCATTTGATGTTTCTGTGCATGCATTGGTAGATCCAGGTTCAACTTATTCATACATGTGCATTACCATCCCTGGAGAGAGGAATCTTCAGGATGAGGTTACGAGTCATAAGGTGTTGGTTAGTAATCCCTTAGGTCAGAGTGTGATCGTAGATAAGGTGTTCCGAGAGTGTTCGATTCAGATTCATGGGTATGATTTTTCAGGGGATCTAATGGAATTGCCTTTTCGGGAGTTTGATGTGATATTAGGGATAAATTGGTTATCCAGACATCAGACAATGATAGATTGTCGTGCGAAAAGATTATCTTTGAAGACTGGTGGAAAGGAGATCACTATGGTGGGTGAGAGGTCAGATTTCCTCTCTAATGTCATTTTAGCCACAATCGCTAAGAAATTGATTAGAAAATGGTGTGAAGCGTTTTCAGCACATGTGGTTGATTGCCAAAGAATCGTATCAAGTAGTTAGGATATTCTCATAGTATGTGATTTTTCGAATGTGTTTCCAGAAGAGTTACCTGGTTTACCGCCGGAGAAGGAGGTAAAGTTCGTGATTGATGTGATGTCAGGAACGAATCCGGTAACTATCACCCCTTATAGGATGGCACCCATTGAATTAAAAGAGCTGAAAATTCAGTTGCAAGAATTATTAGATAAGGGATTCATACGACCCAGTGTATCACCGTGGGGGGCGCCAGTGTTATTTGTGAAAAAGAAGGATGGGTCATTCAAATTATGCGTGGATTATCGACAGTTGAATAAGGTTACAATCAAGAATAAATATCCTTTGCCTAGAATCGATGATCTATTTGATCAATTGAGAGGAGCTTGTGTATTCTCAAAGATAGATCTTCGATCTGGGTACCATCAGTTGAGGGTGAAAGAATCGGATATTCCGAAGACAGCCTTCCGGACGAGTTATGGGCATTATGAGTTTGTAGTGATGCTGTTTGGATTGACGAATGCACCCGTAGTATTTATGGACCTAATAAATCGTATTTTTCCTCCGTATCTGGATCAGTTTATGGTTGTATTTATTGATGATATTCTGGTGTATTCGAAATCCTCAGACGAGCATGATCAGTATCTTCGAATAGTGCTACAGACGTTGAGAGAAAAGCAGTTATATGCCAAGTTGAGCAAATGCGAGTTTTGGTTGAGTGAGATCGCATTTCTAGGGCATATTGTATCCATAGACGGTATTAAGGCCGATCCTAAGAAGATTGAAGCGATTTTGGAATGGAAGCCTCCGAAGAATGTTACAGAAGTTCGTAGTTTTTTGGGTTTGGTCGGGTATTATAGACGGTTTGTGAAAGGGTTTTCTTCAATAGCAGCTCCGTTGACCAAGTTGTTTCATAAGGATGTTAGCTTCGAGTGGTCAGATAGATGTCAAGAAAACTTTGAAAAGCTGAAGGCAATGTTGGTTGAGGCTCCGATTCTTACCCAGCCTGTATCCGGTAAGGATTATGTGATCTATAGTGATGCCTTTCATAGTGGGTTTGGTTGTGTATTGATGCAGGAAGGTAAGGTGGTTGCTTATGCTTCTAGACAGTTAAAGAATCATGAAAGAAATTATTCGACGCATGATTTGGAATTAGCAGCCATCGTCTTTGCTTTGAAGATATGGAGGCATTATTTGTATGGAGAGAGATGCTACATCTATACAGATCACAAGAGTCTCAAATATCTATATTCTCATAAGGAGTTGAATTTAAGGCAGAGGAGATGGATGGAGCTGTTGAAAGATTATGATTGCATCATTGACTACCACCCCAGGAAAGCAAATGTGGTAGCTGATGCGCTAAGCCAGAAATCTTTGGTTGCCTTGAGAGCTATGAATGCTCAGTTACAAATGACAAAAGAGGGAGTGTTGATGGCAGAATTACAAGTTCAACCCAGTTTCCTTCAGCAAATTCAAGAAAAGCAGCAGCAGGATAAAAAGTTTGTAGAGATTAGTAAGCAAATTCAAGAAGGAAAAAAGACTGAGTTTACGATCAGAAAGGATTGTTTGTATTTCAGAGACAGGATATGTGTTCCAGATGATGATGAATTGAAGAAAGCAATTTGTTAGAAGCCCATAGCAGTCCCTATTCGATGCACCTAGGTAGTTCGAAGATGTATCAAGATTTAAAGGCTCAATATTGGTGGTCTGGCATGAAGAAAGATGTGGTGAATTACGTGAGTAGATGTATGACGTGTCAGCAAGTGAAAGCTGAACACCAGGTTCCTTCAGGTTTACTTCAGCTGATATCTATTCCGGAATGGAAATGAGACCGAGTTACCACAGATTTTGTCACCGGTTTACCTCTTTCGAGGAGCAAAAATGATGCGATTTGGGTCATAGTAGATCGGTTGACTAAGTCAGCACATTTCCTCCCTATTAGGACAGATTACTCATTGGATCGTTGGCATAGTTATATATCAGAGAGATAGTTTGATTGCATGGAGTGCCTGTTTCCATCATATCTGACAGAGATTCGAGGTTTACATCGAGATTTTGGAAGAAATTTAAAGAAGCTTTGGGTACACGATTGAGCTTCAGTACAACATTTCATCCGCAAACTGATGGGCAATCTGAAAGGGTAATTCAAGTGCTTGAAGATATGCATAGGAGCTATGTTATTGATTTTGAAGGAAGTTGGGTGGAGCATCTTCCATTGGTGGAATTCGCTTATAACAACAGTTATCAATCGAGTATAGAAATGGCATCGTATGAAGCTCTGTATGGACGAAAATGCAGGACGCCTTTGTGTTGGACTGAATTGGGTGAAGATAAACTGATAGGACCAGAATTAATTAGGCAGACTGAAGAGAAAGTAAAAGTAATCAAGGAAAGGTTGAAAGCTGCATTTGATCGTCAAAAGTCCTACGCAGATTTATAAAGGAAGGATATCGAACATGAAGTTGGAGATAAAGTCTTCCTCAAGGTATCTCTATTGAAAAAAGTGCTGAGATTCAGAAGGAAAGGTAAGTTGAGTCCTAGGTTTATCGGTCCATACGAGATTATTGAGCGTGTGGGACCGGTAGCCTATCGACTAGCTTTACCATTGGAATTAGAAAAGATTCATAATGTGTTTCATGTATCGATGCTGAGGAGATACAGATCGAATCCTTCGCATGTCGTGCCAGCCGAATCTATTGAAATGCAGCCTGATTTATCCTATGAAGAGGAGCCTGTGAAGATCTTAGATCGGGAAACCAAAGAATTGCGAAACAAGGAGATTTCTTTGATTAAAGTTCTCTGGCAAAATCATAAAGTCGAGGAAGCTACTTGGGAAAGTGAAGAGACGATACGACTACAGTATCCGTAGCTTTTTGAATGAGGCAAATTTCGTGGACGAAATTTCTTAAGAGGGGAAGAGTTGTAACGTTCCAAAATTTTCTAGGATTTTTTTTTTTTTTAAGGAATATATATATAGTAGAATATTGAATTTTATTTTCAAGTGAGATTAAAATAAAATTCAATGAGTGGCATAAAGGTAATAAAGTAGTTAGTTTTGGGCCTAAGATGGAATAAAAAATGAGAGAAAATATCAAGTTATAAATATTTATTGTCTGAGGGGTCTAAATGAAATTTTTTAAAAAGTTTAGAGGTCGAATTAGCATTTTAAATTTTTGAGGGGTCAAATTATAAATTTACAAAGTAAAAATATATAAAAAGAAGGGAATAGTGCCGCCACTATTCACCTTCTTCTTTCTTCGGCCGAGTCATCCCTTGTTATCAGATTTCTTTGTTTTTTTTTAATTTTATTTTTCTATTTTCTTTATTTCTTTTAGTTTAATCATATTTTTTAACTCATTTTCTAACCAAAACACCTAGATCTAACCTCATTCAAGCTATTGAGTGCTTAAATCTGAACTTAAAAAGTTTATAGTAAAGTGTAAATTTGGGTAAGTCAATTTTTTTATCCATTTGAGAGTTCAAATTGTGTAGAAATTTATGTAGAAACATGTTAGAATACTTAGGAAACATCAATACCATCATATGATAGTTTAATCTCCTCTCAAGCATAATTTTCTTTAATTTTTCAAACCTTAGGTCGTGAGGTATGTGAATCCGGTCCCAGAAAATTCCAATTAAAGATTGTAGGGATTAGTTGGAAGCTTAGAGAAGCTAGTGGAAAGCCCAAAGATTGGTGTACTCGTATTTATAAAAATTATGTTTATTAATTCCGAATTTTAATATATAAATTACTTTGACAGTTGGTTAATTTGTTTATTTGAGATATTAAATAGTTTTGGGTATTAATTATATGTTATTTGATGAATTTATTTGATGATAAATGATTTCGAAACAATTTTCGAAATTAAAATCCCCTATAGTCGAATTTGATGTGTAAAATATTCTATGGATATTTTCGTCATTCCGCTTTCCTTAATGTGTTTATTATGCGATGTTTTGGGTGGTGTGTTTAATGAATTTGAAATTTGGAATGAAAAATTTGAAAACGTCCTCTTTTGGGATTGCATTAAAACATGAGAAAAGAAATAATAATTTTATTAAAACGTGATAACGAAACTAGGGGTAAAATGGTCATTTGAAATGACCACGAGTAGTACCTCGAAGAATCTAGAATAATAGATTTAAATATGAGATAAAAAGTTTACGCGATTAAAGTTTTGTTAAAAATTTAAATATTTTGTAATTTTAAAAAATTTAAAGGGCCCTAGTAAAACTAGTCACCGGTAGATGGGGATTGGTAGTTAGCTAGCCAATAGGGTAATTATTAGCAGTACTACACCGTTAGGATTGATCACAGACATTGTATGATGGACCCTGTGAGGCATCGAGTGTTCGATCCTAAAACGAAAACAGATTGTGATATGTAACCAGGTGGATAGTCACTGAGCGGCCGATGCCGGGGTCACTGTTTACTCTGGCGGGTAGCCATCGAATGGCCGATGCCAGGAGACCCGTTGCCGATCCATGTTATCGTGATAGACTTTACGAATGGCTCTAATAAATCGAATAAAGAAAGTCTTGTAAATTTATTTGATAATTGATTTTGTAAGAATTAGATTGTAATTGTGCTTGCAACAAAATATATTGGAAAGTCACAGGATTATGATTTATTTTGTGAAATTGTGTATCGTGCGTTTTATCGATAAATAAATTATGATTGTGCATATTGTTTTAATTTATGCTTTATTTTGAAAATAAATGTGATTTCAATATTATATGAGTATACCCACTAAGTCGAAAGACTTAGCGCGTTGGATTTACCACGCGCAGGTAGTTGAGTAGGGCTTGAAGTAAAGACGAAGATAAACTAACTGCAGTTTCCCTCAAGTCACATCCGCCCTCATCATTTTGGTAATCACTGTTTTTGTGTTGCAGGAATATCATATTTTGGCCACCATTATGTCGTGTGCATTTTGTTGGTGTTGTAAATATCGTAAACAAAATTTGTATTTAAAGTTTATCACTTGTGATAATTTCTATAAATTATCGGCTGAAAAAAATTTCATATGGTGTTAATTTTGAAAAATGGTTAAATGTTAAACGAAATATTTATTATTAAATGTTTGTGTGTTGAAGTGGGTTAGAAACGGAAGAGAGATCCGAAACAGGAAGTTGAGAAATGAATTGGTTTAGAAGTGTGTTTTCTCTACTGGTTTAAATTTTGAATTTTCAGAAAAACAGAGGAAACTTTGCCGAAATTTCATTAAAATATAATAAGAGTTTTTTTTTTTTAAAACGAAATTTTTATAACAGTAATTTTGAAATAAGAAAAAGAGTAACATCTCACGCCTCGATCCTCGTACGGACGAGAATATCGGGGTAAGGGTGTTACACAAGTGACTACCCTGACCTATATCTTTCTCAAAAACGACCTTCCGCCACTGACCTCGAACATAATCCAAAGCCTTTTCTTTTTCAAATCCACTACCAACCTTCAAGCCAAAAAAATGAGACGGTATTTACTACATGACTGCTCGCAATTCGCCCTACAAGGCGTTCCTGCCACAGAAGGTTGGCAAATCAAACGTAAGGGATTATAAATCCCGTTGGTTTTATGTGTCTTATCTGTCTTTGCTGAAACTTACCAATTTTGACTTTAACATCGATCTCGGTGAGCATGTCTCTGCTCGCTGCTCGTGCATACACGTACACATCATCATGCCCTATTATTACTGATGTTTCCTCCCCTTGTGTGCAGCTTTCATCAAAAGCTCGATCAATCTTTAGGACGGGGAAGCAAGGACACTTGAGAGCTTTTCTGAGGTGAAGGATACCGAGGACGATTATTTCCCAACGAACTCTTTCCTGGGGAAGTACGGGCTTGTACCTGGAGCTGGGACCAAGCCTCTGAGATTGGCTTCTGACGTCGGAATACGGAAGGGCCGGGAGGTTCAATCTGTTTTTGCTGGACCCGGTGAAGGTACCTCTGCCCCAGCCCCAAAGAAGCCTAAAACTATGGTGAACCTTGAGATGTACTCTCCTCCGTCTTCGCCAACAGTTGAGATAGGAGAGCCTGAAGTAGAGATTACGGGTTCAAAAGAGCCCCCTATACAGGCAGCAGATCCATCCATTACGGTGGTCGCCCCCTCTGCCAAAAGACCGGCAATGAAGTATAAGACTGTAGGGAGGAAGATCGTAAAAAACATACCCCCACCAAGGGATGCCGCTGGGAAAGGAATCTCAATTCCTGAAGGCGAGCCAACTAGACCCTCAAGGGCCGAAGGCAAGAAAGAGGAGGCCACGGAGCCTCCTGCCAAACGTTTGAGGTCCAAGGGCAAAGCGCCCATGACAGGAGGGGCTGCTGAGGGACAGGCCTACGAGGCTAATGCAGGGGAATACTTCAGTGACCTATTGGATCAACTACCGGAATTACTGGGACCTGACAAGCCAGATGTTTATCAAGAGCATGTTCGCAGCGACCAGCTGATCACCTATGCCGCTCGCTACAATGTGCTGGTAGACCCTGTTCTTTATCTTATAATTATGCATCATGTTCATGCCCATCACTAATATCCTTTCTTTTTAAGCTTCGCTGGCTATAATGAAAACGCGTCGAAATTTTCCCGACTTGGCAGGAGAGAAAGCTTAACTTGAGGAGGCGAACAAGAAGCTAAAGGCAGAGAACAAGAAGCTCAAAGAGGAATCCGATGCTGCCAAGAAGACTATTCACGAGCTTGAGCAGAAACTTAAAACCACTCAAGGGCTCGCGCATAAACTCAAGGATGCGGAGGAGTCCTTGGAGAGCGAGAAAAAGCTTCGACAACTCACTGCCTCTTCGCTCAAAGAGGCTACCGAGGACGTAGACAAGGTCACCCATAAAGCTATCCTTCAGAAAAGATGGGCCGAGGAGGCCGAGAAGAAGACTGAGTCGGTGTTGCAGGATTTGACTACGGTAAGGGACAATCTTGCTCGTTTAAGGGAGATGTTCAGCCAGTCGGAGGCCCGGGTCTTACAAGCCCGAAAGGAAGCAACTGATAAGACGAGCACCAAATTCTTGTATACCTTATGGAAGCATCACCCTGAGTTGGACTTTTCGTTCTTCGGAAAGGAAGCGGTGAAGGAAGTGAAGAAGTACGCGGCTCGCGCCGCCACAGAGGCCCAGGCAAAAACCGCGCAACCTGTCCAGAAGAAGATAATTCCTACAGCTCCGAAGAAGGGTTCTGAGTCTTCGTCTGTTCAAACTAGTGCTCCATCAACCCAGGGTGATCCCTTTTTAGTCTCTCAAGAATCAGCACCGGATGGGGGGCAAGGTTCATCTTCGTAAGGAGCCCCCAGTAAGAAGGGTCCGAAGGATACTCCTGCCAGTTCTTCAAAAGTTTCATAGGATAGTATAAATTTAACATTTATCTTTATTACCGATAAGACTTATCTTTGAACATCGATACTATAGATACCATTTTCGTTTAACTCCATAATGCTTCATAATTATTTATTTTGTTTTATTTTTGTGGGATCCCTGTTGATTTGCTGTGCTATTTCCTTTGGAGAGGTAGAATAAGGAAGATAATCCTCCGGGTTGCAAATGTGTTATGATGTTTTCCAGCAGATAGCCCTTAATATGAATTATAATCTGAGGGGCAGAAAAGAACCCCGGAGGGCAAATAAATAACTCAACTTTCTCTTCGTGCAACCGTAACATATATAACCGTGAGATAATATTAATAAAATGATATGAATCAAGAGGGAACCAGATGATGAATATGCGGTGTTGTTCATTAACTTTTCTGACCGCTATTGGGATTGATAAGGGGTTATGCTCGAAAGGTAGGAGCCCGAGCATATACAACCGACTGCGCTCATAAGGTTAAACCTGAGCATTTATAGCAGACTGCGCTCACAGGGTCGATACCTGAGCTATACAACCTGTTGAATTTTTCAAGCTACGCTCACAAGGCCGGAGCCTAAGCATTTACAGCATAATGAACCTCTCTAGCTGCGCTCACAAGGTCGGAACCTGAGCATTTACAGCGAGAGTTATGGAGGTTGGGACCTCGGCTGTGCTCACAAGGCCAAAGCCTGAGCCTTTACAGCGGAATGAATCTCTCCAGCTGCACTTACAAGGTCGAAACCTGAGCATTTACAGCAGGAGTTATGCTGAGCGTTTTGATGATCAAGCTTCCCATTCTTGTTCGCGCGCGAAAGTGTGGATGAGAAGGCCAATCAACGACTGGCGATTAGGTGCGCAAGCTCGTGGCCGTTTTAGCCCCTCTTGCCTTGGAGGGCAAGCGAATGTTTGAGCTTTAAGTTGGCTCTTTGCCTTTTACGGTTGGGTACCTCACACATAAAAACACACATGAGCATTTTGTGTCAGTGGTATTTCATAATAATTGGTGAGTAATTTTTATTATGTCTGTGCATCATTTGCTTTACATAGGCAACAGAGTAGTAATAAAAATACAATGATTATGTGTAATAGGGCCTAAGATGAATGACATTCCATGCCCTTGGAAGCATTGTCCCGCGCATGTCTGCCAGATGGTAGGCTCCATTCTTCAAGTCTTCATGGATCATGTATGGCCCTTCCCAGTTGGATCCTAACACTCCTTCACTGGTTTTGTGAGCATCAGGTAGGACTTCTCGTAGTACAAGATCACCTGGCTTGAATTGGCGTATCCGAACCCTCTTGTTGTAGTTTTTTGCCATCCTCTGCTAGTAGACGGCTGCCCTGAGACAAGCAGCTTCCCTAGATTCCTCGAGCAAGTCTGAGTTAGCGGCCAAGAGTTGGTTGTTATCTTCAGGGTTGAAATTTGCTCTTCGGTGATTGAAAACCTCAAACTCCACAGGGATCATGGCTTCGGATCTGTAGACCATCGAGAAAGGAGTCTCTCCTGTAGTGCTACGAGCGGTTGAACAGTAGGCCCACAACACTTTCTGTAACTCGTCCACCCATGCTCCTTTTTTAGCTTTAAGCTTGGTCTTTAGGATTTGCTTAATGATTTTGTTGATCGCCTCCACCTGACCGTTAGCTTGAGGATGGTCTACTGCTGAAAAGCTCTTGACGATGTCAAGGCCGCTATAGAACTCTAGAAACTACTCACTTGTGAACTGGGTCCCATTGTCCGTCACAAGCTGTTGGGGGATACCAAACGTGCAGATTATGTTGTCCCATACGAACTTCTCAACCTTGGTCGTGGAGATTTCGGCCAGTTCTTTCGCCTTCGCCCATTTTGTGAAGTAATCAACTGTTACGATGGCGTATTTACACCTTGCTCGTCCTACTGGGAGTGGCCCAATCAGGTCCATGCCCCAGATGGCAAAGGGCCAGGGGCTGATCATTTGTCGGAGATAGGCTAGCGGTGCTCGGACAACTTTAGAGAATCTCTGGCATTTATCACATTTCCTCACCAGGCGGATGGCATCTTGCTTCATAGTTGGCCAGTAAAATCCCTGTCTGAGCGCCTTCTAGGCTAGGGAGAGTCCCCCAGCATGGTTGCCACAGTGCCCCTTATGAATATCCTTCATCAGCGCAGTGCACTCAGGCTCGTCGACACACCTGAGCAAGAGGGCTGAGAGGCCCCTTTTGTAAAGAACATCACCGTAAATACAGTAACTTGCTGCCCTTATGCGCAGGCGACGAGCCTCCATCTTGTCTTCTGGCAGCTTTCCTTCTTATAAGTAATCGATCAGCTGGTTCATCCATGAATCTGCTGCCACTGTCAGAGTCATCACCTCTGCACCAGGTTTGGTACTTGGCTTTGGCAGGAGCCCCATAGGTATATTTTCAGCACAATCTGTGTCCTGAGCGGTTGCTAGGCGAGCCAATGTGTCTACATGGGAGTTCTGGGCTCGCGAAATCTGGTTTAACTCGAATTTCTCGAAAGCTCCCAACAGCTCCTAGACTCTTTGCAGATAGATGGCCATCTTCGACCCTTTGGCTTGGTATTCACCCCTTATTTGGCAGACCACCAGCTACGAGTCACTGAATATCCTGAGTCGTTCAACCTGCATCTTCTTGGCCAGCGAAGCCCTACTAATAGTGCTTCATATTCTGCTTCATTGTTAGTGGCTCTGAAACCAAATTTAAGTGCATAGAGGAACTTACCCCCATCCGGGCTGATTAACAGAATTCCAGCCTCTACGCTCCTTTCACAGAAGGAACCGTCCACAAACAGCTCCCAGTAAGGACCTTCAAAGGGTCCAGCCCTATCGTCCACAGGTCTGGTGAACTCAACAATGAAGTCTACCAACGCTTGCCCCTTGATTGTTGGTCTTGGCTTGAATTCAATATCAAACTGAATGATTTCAATGACCCATTTGATGAGTCGACCGGAAGTGTCTGGTTTCTGAAGGATTTGCTTTAGTGGATACTTCGTCAGGACTTCAATCTTGTGAGTCTGGAAGTAAGGGCACAGCTTTCTGAACGCCATCATCAGACAGTAAGCGAGCAGCTCCAATGGGGTATATCTTGTTTCAGCTTCTTGCTCACATAATAGATTGAAAACCTGTACTCCATTTCCTTCTTCTCTTGTCAGGGCTGAGCTCAGGACGTGCTGAGATACCCCTAAGTAGACCGTCAGAGTTTCCCATTCCTTTGGCTTGGTCAGCAAAGGGGCTCGCCCCATATACTGTTTCAGTTGTATGAAGACGGCCTTACATTCATCTGTCCACTTAAAGTTCTTGGCCCTTTTCAATACCTCAAAGAATGGAGCACACTTGTTGGAGGCTTTGGACACAAATCTGCTCAAGGCTGCTATCTGGCTGTTCAGGCTTTGAATCTCCTTTACACTAGTCGGTGACCTCATGTCCAGCAGGGCTTGGATCTTCTCTGGGTTGGCCTCAATTCCCCTGTTATTAACTATAAAACCCAAAAATTTACCTGAGGAGACCCCAAAAGCACATTTAAGGGGGTTGAGCCTCATCTGGTACCTCATCAGGATCTGAAATATCTTCTCGAGATCACGGACATGGTCAGCAGCATGCTCGAATTTGACGAGCATGTTGTCTACATACACTTCCATGGTCTTCCCAATCATATCTTCAAACATTCTATTCACCAACCTCTAATACGTGGTCCTTGCATTTTTTAGTTCAAAGGGCATTACTTTGTAGCAGTACAGCCCCCGGTCCGTTATGAACGATGTGCACTCTTCGTCATCAGGGTCCATAGGGACTGATTGTAGCCCAAGTAGGCGTCCATGAAACTAAGGAGTTCATGCCCTACCGTTGCATCCACCAGTTGATCAATTCTGGGCAGAGTGAAGCTATTTTTTGGATAGGCTTTGTTCAGGTCCGTGAAGTCTATGCACGTCCTCCATTTCTCATTCTTCTTTTTCACCAATACGGGGTTAGCTACCCAGGCTGGGTATTGGACTTCCCGGATGAATTTATTGGCCAAGAGCTTGTCTACTTCTTCTTTCAGGGCTTCGCTACGTTCCCGATTCATTTGCCTCCTCTTCTGACAGACTGGCCGACGTCGGGGATCGACATTCAATTTATTGGTCATTATGTCAGGATCAATCCCCACCATATCCTCGTGATTCCAGGCGAACACGTCCAAATTTGTCCTGAGGCAGCTTGTTAATTAGGCCTTTACTTTTGGAGCCAAGTTTCTGCCCAACTTAAGACATCTCATCGCATCTGCTTCATTAACCTAGATGTCTTCTAGCTCTTCCACTGGGCATGTGTTCTGATACACGTCAAACTCCTTGGAATCCAAGTCATGGCTGATCCCTGAAGAGGCAATTGTTTGCAACTCACGCTCCAGGACCACATCCGCTTTCTTCCCTTGAACTCTTCTCTTGATCGCGTCCATATAACAGCGACGAGCTAGGGATTGCTCGTCCCGCACATATCCCACCCCATTGGGAGTTGGAAACTTCACTGTAAGGGCTTTGGTGGAGGTGACCATATCGAGGTCATTCATAGCAGGTCTTTCTAGCACCACATTATATGCAGAGGGGGAATCGATAATGAGAAAATCTACTAGCACTGTGGACTGGTGGGCGGCGTCACCGAGGGTCAGAGGCAACCTGATTTGTCCGGTAGGGACGACTGAGTCCCCAGTGAATCCATATAGAGATTCGAGGAATGGTTTGAGCTATTCGTCACCAATCCCCATCTGATCGTAACAATCCTTGTACATTACGTTCACTGAGCTCCCTGTGTCGACCATAATCCTCTTAACCATCGAGTTGTCAATTAGCGTCCGAATTACCAAAGCGTCATTATGAGGGAGGCGGACATCCCAGACATCTTCATCTGTGAACACAATGTCCTCCGACACTCTTTTGGCTTTCTTCGCAGGTCCTCCTGACTCCCTCTGGTCTACAGGCTGAATGCGTCTCGCCTCACGTACAAACCATTCCTGGGACCTATTGGACTCTCCCACTTCCGAGGGACCCTCGTGGATGGTGTGGATTGTTCTAACTGAAGGTCCTGGAACAGAGTCTGGCTCCAACTGAATTTGGGTTGGTGGGTCCTGTGAACGCTGGTGGGGGCGCTGCTGTTGGGATGGTCTCCTTGGGGGTCTGACAACATAATCCCTCAGACGACCGTTTCTGATAATCTCTTCAATAGCGTCTTTGAACGCCCAACAGTCTGAAGTGTTGTGCCCTACTTCATTATGATAGACGCAGAACTTGCTCCTATCTCTTCGCCCTTCAGAAGCTTGGATGGGGGTTGGTCGCCCGAAATTTTTCCTGTTCTTCTCAGTTGCATAAATCCTATCCTGGGTATTAGATAAGGCATTATATGTATTGTACTGACCTTGATACCGAGGTTGCTCCTACCCCCAGCTACTCCCTAGTGCATGCCAACCTCTGGCTTTCTTGGCAATTTGATGGCTATCCCTTCGTCCCCCAGGATTACTTCCTCCATTACTTCTCTTCCTTCCCTAATTGGAGCTGCCAGCTTCATCCTTCTGGGAACTGGCTTTTCTGGGATTGGTTACTTCTTCCCACTGGATCTCTTTCTCCGTCCGTTCGTAGAATTCCCCCAAGTCCTTCATAGAAGATTTGTAAATACGCTTGTATAACTTCTCGTCCTTTCTCAAGCCCGACGAGATAACAGACAGTACCCCCTCATCAGTGGGATTCTCCACATTCGTTATATCAGCGACTCATCAGGACGCTGACAGATGGTAGCAAGGTGGTAGGGTGGTGCGAGCCGCCTTTTCAACGCCTTGTACTGGTTCAGGAACTTCTGCTGGCACTCTTCCCAGTTGTTGATGCTACGAGGGGGAAGGTTCCTAAACCAGGTCCGCGGAATGTCTCCAAGTGTAGCCGGGAATACTCAACATTTTACGAGCGAACTTGTTGTCTGGAGATCCATCTGAATGTTAAAAGCGTCCAAATGGTCGTAGGGGTCAGAGTTCCCTTTGTACTGGGGGATGTTAGGAACTTTGAATCTATGAGGGAGCGGTTCTAGCTCAATTTCTGAAGTAAATGGGGTCCTCTCCTCGGTCTGGCCCTCTTGTTCCTGAACTCCGAGCCGCACTTCAAGCTGCTGGACCTTTTGAAGAAGCTCTACAACCAACGTACCCCGCTTCTCGGTTCCCCTAACAACAGACTGCCTGTCCCTCCTGCTTGGGGACCGGTTATCTCTAGCCCCCAATCCTCTCATATTAGGCCTTGGCCCCGTTCTGTCTCCGGCCAATGTTCATTGTGGGCCCTAAGAAGTCGGGCGCTAGAATGTATATTGGAGGAATAGACCGACCCCTCTTGTTCTGACTCTCTGACATTCCTCCTGTTCGCGTTAGGGTCTTCTGCACGTCTCCCTCGGGGAACATCTCTTCTTGGAGTGGCCTGGGGGGAGGGGGGGCCTGAAGAGGTTGGGCTTGAGTCTGGATTAGGGTCCTCACTTCACCAACCAACTGGGCTACTGTATTCTCCAACATTTCCTGGCATCGTTGCAATACTTGTATAGCGTCCCCCCCTGCAGTGTTAAGCATAGGCTGGCGAGTAGGAAGAGAAGGTATACCTTGAGCATCTCTTGTCGTGGGCACACTAGACGTCCCTACACCGGCATCAGGTAGCCCTCCTGTAGACATAGTATGTTGTAGTTGATCTGAAGCTTCTGGGTGGTTGTCCATTACGTTGGAGTTCCTGAGAATCCTCCATCTGACCATGGCGAGTAAAAAATGAGCTTTGAAAGCTAAAAAGTAAGAAAGATGACGAAACTGAAGATGAGCCCCCTCCTTCTAGCGCCAAAAATGTTAACTTCAGAATTTGGATCGTTAGTCAACGAGGTTATTTTCGGGCCCAAGCTGCAGTTTCAAGTAAATAGTAAAGTACATGCAAAGCAAAAAGAATAAGAAGAAGAGGTCAGAGGCGAGGAGCAGAAAGACAAGATTTTAATGTGGTTCGGCCCAAAAAAATGCCTACGTCCACTGTTCACTCTCTCACCATTTCGATAGAATAACAGCACTCAGAATGTTCTCCTCCCTTTTACAATGAAAATCATCCCCTATTTATAAAGAAAGGGGATGTACTACAGTAAAACAGAGTAAGACAAAAGCGTATAGTAAACTGAAAGCACAATGATAGGTTGCATTTAATGCGCCAAGATTTTAATTAATGCGGCTGACAGTGCATTAAATGCGGTCGAATCCGTCACTTTTGAGCTCTTCCCGAGCGAGATTTCAGATGGCTGATCTGTATGGGTCATGAGTGGCTATTGAAATTGTGACTGTAGCCTCTGACGAAGATGGCGTGCATGGCACGTTTTAGTATTGTATTCTGCATGGTACCTTTGACTTCCATTGACTAGTGATTCTGAAGAGCATGGTTGAGATGGACTTTCCAGCAGGTGTGAAGTACTCATTTCAACTGGCGAATAGATTAGCTTCTAGTGAACCGAACATCTGGGGAGTTACGAAGACAGATTATAAATCAAAACCCTTGTGATTGGTTATGACAATAGGTAGGCAATTTCGTAAGTAAGCGGGTACTCGGACACGCCCAAAAATCACCGAACAACTAGGCGAATGATCCTGGATGAACGAGGCTGGACGAAACAGGTTTGACGGGCGATCCCCCTTGGTGGATATCTGAAACGAACAGAACCGGTGAACAGATATGGCGAACAGACTGGCGATCAGAACCAGCGGATAGGCTGAGCAATCAGAACCAACGGACAGCCTGAGCCATCAGAACCAACGGACAGCCTAAGCGATCAGAACTAGCGGACAGCCTGAGAAATGGGGAGTAGATCTGACGGATGGGCCCCTTATCAGGAAGGTGGACTGGAAGAAAAGCGGATCGTTGAGCCTTTGGGTCATTGGGCTTGCACTGTAGATCTACTTGGGCCCAAATTATCTAATCACTAATTTACCCATAACAAGATGTGATAAACTTTTGAAAGTGTTTTTATTTTTGTATATTACAGAGTGAAATTATTGAAAAAATCATAGTTATGTTATCGAAAATTTTAAGGCATCTAGTATATTATAATTATTTGATTGTGCTAAAGTGATTTTGGAGAATATATGAGATAGGTTAAATAATGTGTTGTGATCATATGATTGTATTCTGATCATATAGAAAATTTTTTAATTCTTTTTTTTACATGTTTGACCCACTTTGATCGTCAATGAACAGTACTCATCAAGTCATCCACAACTCGCTACTCGTTGCCTCATCGAGTGAGTAGCGAATAACAAGTTTTGGAATCTTGTTTGTAATGTAAGGTTTGACTTTGAATGATCATTAATTTGAATTGTTTAAAACTTTTATTGAGGTGTTGAAGCATATTTATGTCATTAAATTAATTTTTTTAAAATTAATTGAATTAAATGTTTTGTGGAATTATTCTTTAATTATGGTTTTAGTTTGGAGATTTAAATGGATGATTGAACATTTCATTATATTTGTTTTTATGTCAAATTTGGATGTTACAAAATGAGCAAAAGATACTATGAGTCTTGACATAAGTCACCATGCATTTTCAAAAGCTTAGCATTAGAAATTGTTTGGACGGTGATAGAATTTTTTTTCTTTTCATTGCGGGTTTTTTTTTTTTTTTTTTTCATTTTGGCAAAAAATCAACAAAACTCAAAAATACAAAGACAATATGTATGTGTACAGCAAATTTTAGAATCTATCTTCCAAAAGACAAATAGAAAAAATAAATTGAAAAGAGTTTTTACTATAAAAAAAGAGTACTCTTTAGGCTAGTAGAATTACTTCTAAACATACATATTCTTTTATAAATTAAGGATTAATTCATATATCTGTTTAAAGAAAGGTGGAATTGGAAGATTGCCAAGGCATAATAGGTAGTGGTGATAAAAAAATTGTTTCATGTGACATGTTTATCTACAAGATGTTTGCTTTACTCATAAGGTAATTCATTTACTAACAACTATATAGTTGACAACATGAACTGCCGAACTCTAGAAAACACTAAAGAACTATTGGAGCGGCTTTGCTTTTGAAGCATTCCAGTTAGTTAGAAAACAGATGATATGTCGAATGCTACTCTCCACTTGTCCCACCACTGGTTCTTGCTTCTAACTTTTCCTTCTCACTCAAAATCAACTTACAAATTAATACAAGCCCAACTTTCATATTCATGCAAATATTCTGGACCGTTGGGATGATGTCTTAAATTCTTCATCTTATGTTCTCTCCTAGACATTGCTTCAAGATATGGACAGTAGAGAGAAAAATAAGACATCACAAGTATATAACAACTAGTTGGTAAGCCATCTCCTGGCTCTAGATAATTCTTTTACCACAGTCCCTTTATTTCTTGCGCATAAACATTGCCATTATAAACCTCAACAGTCATTACATTTTTTGTCAAAGTAAGTACTATAAGTTAAGATATTACATTTGCATCTGCTCTTGCTTCAGATTACGATTCAACTGGCATCAACGGCAACAGTATGTCAGCCATGACGAGATTTGCCATCTCATCTTTCTTTTTTCTGGCGTTATTTTCTTGTGGAGGTACACTCATCATTGTTCTTAGAGAATTACTCGGGAGAAATTAAACTCCTAACTTTCTTATGTGTATATTGATTTTCATGATCTGTTTTGTGCTTGTAGCTGCATATGATCCCTTGGATCCAAATGGGAACGTAACCATCAAATGGGATATCATGTCCTGGACTCCGGATGGCTATGTGGTAAGTACTATATTCCATTTTGATTCCTGATTATATGATCAAGATTTTCCATTCTAGTTTAAGCAGTCATGAGGCAAAAAGGATTAAAGGATCCTTATTTTGCTCTAGGCTGCGGTGACAATGCACAATTACCAAATGTTCCGGCACATCACAAGCCCTGGCTGGACCTTAGGATGGACATGGGCTAAAAAGGAAGTGATATGGTCAATGGTAGGTGCACAAGCCACTGAACAAGGTGACTGCTCCAAGTTCAAAGCAAACATACCTCATTGTTGCCAGAAAAGCCCCACAGTTGTGGACTTGCTCCCTGGTGTCCCTTACAATCAACAATTCACAAACTGTTGCAAAGGTGGAGTTATGTCATCATGGGGTCAAGATCCTGCAACTGCTGTGTCAGCCTTCCAGGTGAGTGTTGGCTTAGCTGGAACTTCAAACAAGACTGTTAAACTTCCCAAGAACTTTACTCTGCTTGGTCCAGGACCTGGATACACTTGTGGCCCTGCAAGGATAGTTCCTGCCACCACTTTCCTCACACCTGATCGGCGCAGGAAAACTCAGGCCTTGAGTAAGTTTTTCTCTTATTTCTCATAAAATCTTACGATAAACCTTGAAGAAAGCTAATCATCTTTTTGTCTGCAGTGACATGGAATGTCACATGTACTTACTCACAGTTTCTTGCTAGAAAAAACCCAAATTGCTGCGTCTCTTTCTCGTCTTTCTACAACGAAACAATCACTCCTTGTCCCACTTGTGCTTGTGGTTGCCAAAACAAAAACAGTTGTGTCAAGTAAGACATGTTATCTTCAGACTTGAATATATCTATCCTGTAGGAGGACTAGTGAAAATTTGAAACTGACCATGAATGATGGTGATCATGCAGGAGTGACTCCAAAATTCTAAGCATGGTGCCAAGGAAGGACAATGCCCCATTGCTCCAGTGCACACATCACATGTGCCCTGTCAGAGTTCATTGGCATGTTAAGGTCAATTACAGAGACTACTGGCGTGTGAAAATTGCCATTACAAACTTCAACCATCGGATGAATTACTCAGGTTGGACTCTTGCCGTCCAGCATCCAAATCTAAACAACGTGACACAAGTTTTCAGCTTTGATTACAAGCCCCTTATTCCCTACCGCTCTATAAGTAAGTTGCCACTAAACACTGGAAATTTTGTTTATCTACCAGCATCAATCTTGTGAAACAACAGTCTGTTTAATGATTAATGCAGATGATACGGGAATGTTTTATGGAATGAAATACTATAATGACCTTCTAATGGAAGCCGGGCCACATGGAAATGTTCAGTCAGAGGTGCTTCTCCAGAAGGACAAGAACACTTTCACCTTCAAACAGGGATGGGCGTTTCCCAGGAAAGTCTATTTCAATGGTGATGAATGTATGTTACCCCCACCTGACACATACCCATTTCTCCCCAGTGAGGCTCATGCAAACCTACTGCCCATCTCCACTTTCATTTCTCTGCTGCTTATCATTTCCGTTCTAATTTGGTGATTTTGGTTCAAGTTTTCTTCAAGTGGGGATACAAACTTAAAATTCTTTGTAAGAACTAAATATAGCTGCATTTGACACGAAATTGTAGCATAACAATCATTCAATCTGTTAATAGACAAATGACAATTCAAATAAGAAATGTCCTAGAATTATTTGTCTGTTGTACTTCTTCCATGTTTCTATGATCACCAAAGCAGTTATTTTTTAACAGAACGATTGGTTAAATATAGATCATGAGTTCAATTGGTTGAATCAAATTCATATCGAAATAATAAGGGCAGAAATAATAAGATGGAAGCCAAGAAACACGGCAAGATCAAGCGCGTTGATTAGCTCTAACTTCTGTCAGTGGTTCTCATATATTTTACAAAGATATATGGACATGGTCTACAAATTAGATACTTAAGTGCGGAAATGACATGGTCTACTAATTAGACATTTAAGTGCAGAAATGACGTGTAACATAGCAGCAACATGGGACAATGGCTGTCAATTCAACCACTATAACACTGAGCAGACAACAAATAACAGCACATTTAAACCCACTTGAATAGCTGCAAGTCACTCCCCAAGCACAAGAACATCAAATTTGGCTTGCCACGAAGGTAGTTGTCAAATTGATTGAATCAAAACATTTGGAACCATATTTTGTTATGCAGATGTGATGAGTTTATTCGTACCAGTACAAGAACACCAGGGCTGACAACAATGTCATGATTAGATTAAATGAAGAGACAAGTCGGGAGGAACTGGCATTTGGCAACCATGGATAGGCCTCCGGAGGTGGCATGACACAATTATCTCCATTGAAATATATCCTTCTAGGAAAAGCCCAACCCTTCTCAAACGTAAATGTTGCTTTCTCCTTTCGGAAAAGTAGCTCTGACTGTACATTACCCGTAGGACCAGCATGCGTGAGCAAATCATTGTAGAACTTAATTCCCCACAACATGGCCGTATCATCTGTCGAAAAGAAAAAAAATAAAAAAATTACATTACTAAGTATATTAAAAATGAAATCTCATATTGTTTCAAAAAGAAAAAATGAAGTCTCATTTTATTTAACAAAGAAATGTTACTATGCAACCTTAACTGCAATGCATTTGTTCATAGATTTATGTATAACAACAAAAGCTAGAGTTTTACGTGAACGATATTTGCAACCAATGCATAAAATAAGTCCACATACCACCACCACCACATTAAACACACTGTAAAGGAAGACGGAATATACTCTATGTAAACTGTCATGCCCCTCTCTATTTCCAATTAAAGAAGTCCATGATGTGTAAAACAAAGACTACAAATATAAAGAGCGATCATCACCAAAGATCAAACTCACTTATAGCAGCATAGGGTGTCAATGACTTGTAGTAAAAGCTGAAAACTTCAGTCAGATTGTCAAAGTTGGGATGTTGGACAACTAAATTCCACTGAGTATAGTTCATATTGTAATTGAAATTTGTAATTGTCACTTTAACTCTCCAGTACTCCTTGTAGTTAAGTTTAACATGCCAATGAACTCTGATTGGACACATATGGCTTGTACATTGGACAAGAGGTGTATAGCTATTCTTCCCCGAACCAGGGACAACTGAAGCTAAATGTGACATTTTTGGGCTGTAACACGAACAAAAAAGTTTAGACAACAATAAAATAAGTATGAGTTCTGTTTACATAAGCCATCTCTAAGAACATAAACCTTGAACAATGAGTAATGCTGTCTTGACTGAGAGAACTTACTTGATACAGCTCCCTGGCTCAGTGACATTTTGGCAGCCACAGGCACATGTTTGGCAAGGTACTATTGTCTCATTATAGAAGGATGACAATGAGACACAGCATGTTGGAGTTTTCTGAGCCAGGAATTGGGAATACGTGCAAGTAACATTCCACGTCACTACCAAAAAATTAGAGTAAGATCTGGTTACTTCTTCTCCGAAGGTTCAAAGTATTGAGAAATAGTTATTTCTAGAAACTCCGTACTTCCCGAATGAAATTACGCACACACTACTAATTATTTGATATTGAACAAACTAAAATTAATGTGGAACAAAGAAAAAATCCTAGCCATTCAACATGACTTCTGCATATGATTGTTCAAATAACAATATTATTGAATCCAAGAACATTTTAAAAAACCATTAATGATAAAAATGTCAACAATGTAATAAACTTTGACATAGATATATGCTGAAAGAAATATCAATTTTTATAGTATCGACAGAAAATTATATCTTCTTGTAAGAACTTACTCAGAGCTTGTGTGGTTCTTCTTTTATCTGTACTAACAAATCTGCTAGGTTTAACAATTTTTGCTGGGCCACAGGTATAACCAGGACCTGGTGCCTTTAGAGTGAAGTTCTTAGGCACCCTGACTGTTCTATTGGATGTTCCAGCTGCACCTACACTAATCTGGAATGAACTTACTGCAGTCGCTGGATCTTGCACCCATGAGTTCAGTACTCCTCCTCTGCAACAATTTGCGATCTGCTGGTTGTAAGGTGTTCCTGGCATCAAGTCAACAACTGTCGGGTACTTTTTACAGCAATGTGGAATGTTTCCTTTGTACCTCGAACAATCCCCCTGCTCAGTGGTTTGGCCACCTACCATACTCCATATCACCTCCTTTTTTGCCCATGTCCATCCCAGTGTCCACCCTGGTGCTTGAATGTGACGATATTGCTGGAAGTTGTAGATTGTAACAACAGCCTATTTTCCATGAAGATAATGAATTGATATGCAGCCAGGGCAAAAGGAAAAGTTAACTAAATCTGAAGAAAACTACCACTACAAATTACAAAGACAAATTTTCTTAAATGGTTTTACAGAGTCTCAAATACTCACAAGATAGCCATCCGGAGTCCAGCTCATGATATCCCATTTGATCGTGATGTTCCCGGTTGGGTCAAGTGCATCATAGGCTTCTGAAATAGAAACAACAATCCAAAGAAAGCTTTCTCAATCTTGGCAAATTAACCCTTTCCTTATCGGAAAAGGGGAATTAATATCGTAAGAGAATAAGCAAAGTTACTTCTAAGTTTACAAAAATGCTAGACCAGAACAACAAATTCACAAACCAGAATTCTCTTTAAATCTAAAACAAACATATTCCGTCAAATTTGGAATATAAGTGCAACACCGTCAAAAGTTCCATTAAAATAAATAAACTCTAATGGTAACTTATCTTTTACGAAGTAAAATAATTATCGAATATACAATCCAGCACTAATCAAGACCCACCACTAACTTTGAATCATCAACTTCTATTATCTCTACTGACAACCAAGAGCTATACATTTGTATGCAACTAAGAAGAGAACTTGATGAAACCAAATGGTTTTAACCATTTGATTAACATCACCATGTCTTGACGCCCAAAAAAGTCAACCAAAATTTCTTTTGCATGCAGAACAACCTGATTAATCCAAGTCTCTGGAAAACTCACTAAAGCTCAAAACCCCTAGCCTCAAGAAACAAACTCTTTAACCAACACAAGAAGCATAATAAGGGAACTAACCTGTACTTGCAATCAAACTTGAGCAAGAAAGGAGGAAGAAAAGCAACAGAGTGTTAGAAGTCACTTTGCAGAACAATCCAGTAATGGGTGTGACACAGAACTCCATTTTTCTTAGTGTAGAATTTTCATTCTTCCCTATGAAATGTACGTCCACCTTGTTCTGCTTTTCAGGCTCGAGAATGAGTCAGAAAAACAAAGCGTACACGCGGGGCCGTTGTGGTGCTAATAATAAGACTTTCCACTTCTTGACAACTGCAAGTCATTTTAATCCCACTTTAATTCCTTAATTAAAAATAATAAAATTTATTAATTAAACAAGAACTGCACTTAGTGTTGAGATTATATAGGCTATATAGTTTGGTTTACAAGGGAAACAAACTGATTATTTAATGGATTTTACTAGAATGTCATATGAGTTATGGAACTGGAGATGTGACAGTTGGTCACGTAGATGATGAGAACTGACTACTTTACTCATCTGTCTTCCATTTTAATATATTATAAATTTTGTTTCCCATAGTTTTTATTTTTAATTTTTTATTACTGAAATTGATATAAAAAATAATTGAAATAAAACATGATCGTCTATTAATGAAACGACTCACACACAGTTTTTATTTTTATTGTGAAATTAATTATTTTTTTTTTATAAAAATCGATATGTCGGCCGTACAAATCTTGATAAACATATAATACTTTCAGTTACTTTTTAAAAAAAAACAAGAATAATTAATATATCAATAGTAGCTTCTAGAAAATGTCGTGCATCATGCACCTACATTGATGTCCGATTGTTGTCTGACTGTCATTCTTTAAAGTCACAATTACTGTTATTTTAGAGATTGCTAAACTCCGGACTTGATGTCATTTTTTTTTTTGGTAAAACCGCTTGATTTTTGTCTAAAAAACCCAATTGATGATATTTATTTAAAAAAAAAAAAATTGATTTCATTGAATTGCTATGCGTTTTTGTTTGAATGCTGCTAAAATTTGTTGTTAGGATGAGTAAGATGAGTTTATTTCACTCATTGGCAGCGTATATGGCTCTATCTTATTAAAACCGATGTTCTAGCAAGTTATATAGAAAGAGTAAAATCGAAAACAACTTGTTTAAATTTAAGTAGTACACTCATAATTAACTTATCGTTTTAACAACAATGACCTTCTCTACGGTTTCTTTTCACCGTTAGATTTTAGGGTTGACCATCAAAAGATAAAACAAAAATGCAAAATTACCATTCTTTTAAACAAATAGAAAGAGTAAGTTTTATGATACTATTTGTTGTCCTCGCAAGTGCATGAATAAATTATAGTTTAGAAAGGGATAGAGATTTAAATGTGATCTTTTTTTTATTCAATGAAAACAGTAAATTGAATAAGGATGGAATTGAAATAAATAAACGAAGAAGAGACACGAGAATGAGAACAAAATGTTGCAGCAAGAAAAGAACAATTTGACTATCAAGCGGTAGGATTCAAATATTAGGTTAAACATTAATGGTGTATTTACTTGAGGGATTACGAAATGACAACGAGAAATGTATATGATTATTGGTGTTTATTGGAAATAAAAAATGTAGGTTCCACACAAATTTAGAATTGTGTAATGAGATTATCATTCTCTCCATCTCATTTAGGATTCTCATTTTTATTATTTTTTAAATATTAAAAAATTCTTTTCATATCCCTATTTAAAAAAAAAAAATCAGAAATTAAAAAAATGTGAAAAAAAACCCTATTTTATATTTATCAATAGCATAGTAGATGACATTAACTTATTAGTAAAAAACTATTATTATTATTATTATTATTATTATTAAAAATAGTTTAATAAACATAATATTATTATATAAAAATAAATATTTCTTGATAACCCATAAAAATTATAATAATAATAATTTTCTTTCAAAAATGTTAAAAGAATACATATTTTTAATCAATGATATTTCTGTAACATTTAAACAAGTCATTCTGATTTTAATTTAAAGTAAACATCTCAAAAGGAATATTATTGATTTTAATTATGATTTATGTAATTGAAGTAAATAACTTATTTTAATTCCAAATTATTCTGATTTTAAATCATTCTGATTACTTGTAAGTAAATGCACCACTAAAATTTGTTTTAATTTTTTAAAAATCTTAAAATTCTATACACAATGTAAATAAATATGATTAAATACATCTAGATTCATATAGATTTCAATAAATTTAATACAAATCTAGATTGAATACAATATACATCTATCAAACAATAATCTTAAGGGATATTATGAAAAAACTCTTGGAAGGTAAAAAGTAATTTTGATTGGACCCCC
The DNA here is from genome assembly GCA_022984855.1 of Dimocarpus longan. NCBI lineage: Eukaryota > Viridiplantae > Streptophyta > Magnoliopsida > Sapindales > Sapindaceae > Dimocarpus > Dimocarpus longan. Next base: position 8,042,524 of record CM041026.1, read on the forward strand.
CTTTTTATTAAATAAACTACTTCTTGCCATTAACTTTCCATCCAAAAAGTTAACATTTTCTATCCAAATCCATGAAATGATCAACATACCCTTGTCAAAATATTAGAAAATCTCTATCATACCCTTTAAACTTATGTAATGACTGAAATGCCCTTCAAATTTATTAATTATTAATTAATAATAAAATTAAATAAAAAATAACATAAAATTTAAAAATAAAAAATTAATAATTAATAATTTTCTCAAAAAAATTAAAATGATTTTCACTTTCCATCATGTTGTCTGACGATATATATAATTTAAAAAGTTTTTCTTCTTCTTCTTTTTCTTCCTCGAATTCTTATTTGAACCTAGATGAATCTTGATTGGTCGAACCCAATTGAATCTAGGTTCGAAACCAAATAATTTGGGTTCATCACAGATCTCAATTGAACCCAGATATTTCAAGGTTTTTACGATGGTGGATTGATGGGTTGATATTGCTGATGGTGGGTTGATGTTGATGATGGTGGATTGAGGATTATATTTTGTTAATGTTTCTAGCATATTAGTTAAGGGTTGATGAATGAGTTTTTTTTTTTTTTTGGTTTGATGAAGATGAGTGGGTTAGTTTAGTTTCTGGTTGATGTTGATGTAATTACTCGAAGATGGGATCCAATCTCCAAATTGAATCTCCATCCCTAATTTTTTTAATTAAAAAGACTTATTCTTTTTTTTTTTTTTTAATTATGACTTTCTATCAACGTGATGGATGATGGAAATCATTTAAAATCTTTTTAGAGAATTGTTAATTTTTTTTAAATAAATTATAAATTTATTATTTTAATTTTTTTATAATTTTTTCATTTTTAAATTATTTTGATCTTCATCACCCATCTCTAATATGGATTGTGAATTTTTTTTTTAATTTTTTTTTAAAAAAAATTTTACATTTTTTTATCAAATTTTCTTAATTTAAAATTTTAATTATTTTGTTAGATTATTATTTTACAGTCAAATTTTAACAAAGTGCGTCTGGACCTTTTTGGACGGTGGTAAACGATTTACCTAATAAAATAAATGAGTTTATTTTCATAATATTCCAAATTTTAACAAAGCGCGTCTGGACCTTTTTAAAATCCGTTATATTGCAAGGATCTAAAAACAGAAATATAAAATAGTCAAAGAATAGTTTGGTGTCCAAGTAAGGTGGAGGAAATAAGGAAGCGATTTAGAAAGAAGAAATGATGGCTTTGTGATAATTTGTTTGGTCCAATCAAACGGAGTAAATGAACGCCTCCAATTCCCGAGTTGAGTCGTTTGGTCGGATGGAGATTAACTGGGACAAGTGAGTTTTCTGCATTTCATTCGTTTATCGATTTGCAATTGATTTTTCATTTTCATATATTAGGGATTCAATTAGATCATAAGGGTTAGATTGGAGATAATAATTATTAATTGAACCAACCCATTTGTTGCAGGCTTGATAAAACTAAATTCTATGTTGTGGGAGCTGGCCTTTTTACAGGGGTCACCGTCGCACTCTACCCTGTGTCTGTTGTGAAAACCAGGCTTCAGGTTGCTTCAAAACAGACTGTCGAGAAAAGTGCATTGTCTGTTATTAGAGGCATACTCAGAACGGATGGCGTTCCTGGTCTATACAGAGGTTTTGGCACTGTCATTACTGGTGCGATTCCTGCTAGAATTATATTTCTCACTGCTTTAGAGACCACAAAAGTTATGGGTTTCCGGATGGTCGAACCATTCAAATTATCTGAACCTACTCAGGCAGCCTTCGCTAATGGAATTGCTGGCATGACGGCATCCCTTTTCGCTCAAGCTGTCTTTGTTCCGATTGATGTTGTATGTATTTTCCATTAGAAAGTTACGTTTTGATACTTATTAGAAAGATACAAGCTGCTAATGTTTTAAATGTTTTTTAATTTTTATAATGAACGTTCGTTCTTCAGGTTAGCCAAAAGTTGATGGTACAAGGATATTCAGGCCACGTGCAGTATAATGGTGGCTTAGATGTTGCTCGTAAAATCATAAAGTCTGAGGGCATACGGGGTTTATACAGAGGGTTTGGTTTGTCTGTAATGACTTATTCCCCATCGAGTGCTGTGTGGTGGGCAAGTTATGGCTCAAGTCAGCGAGTCATCTGGAGGTGAACATCAACATAGTTTCTTGTTTTCTTTCGAACCAATAGGTGTACAAAGTTACCAATTACCACAGGAACTGGGCTAGCAAGTGATATTTCTTTATTTGTTGATGCTTGTTCGTGTGAGTAAACAGCATTGTTGGTTTTGGATTGGCCTTTTTATTTGCTCATTAATCTTGGATCTTTCACCTTTGAATAAATTTTAAATCAATTTGGATAATATCCCCCAATGTTCATTGCTCGAAGTTGAACTCACTATCTAAGCATATAATCAATGAGGATATTTATAATACAATGAAAATTTTCTAATTGTTAGACTGTTTCGCAATCAAAAGTCACTAATAAAATTGCATTATAATAAATAAACTCTCTGCTATTTGAGAAGGACAGGTTATCAGGATGGATCCTACTATAATTACGCCAATGTACTTATAATATTTATTCTTCTTCTGTCATTTTTAAGTGTTTGTTATTTTTTAAATACTCTTTTTCTTAGCACATCATTTATTGTTTTGGGCAGCCTCTTAGGCCATGGCACAGATCGTGAGCAAGTTGCACCAAGCCATTGGAAAATAGCGGTAGTTCAAGCTACTGGAGGACTTATTGCAGGTGCAACGGCGTCCTGCATCACAACTCCACTGGACACTATCAAGACCCGCTTACAGGTCTTTTTAGAACCTTGTTGACATTGAACTATCTGCTTCTTTTTCGGTACAAGTGTCTTATGGCAGTTGGATGTATTTTTGCTCTTACATATATGGTTTGAAATTATCATCTTTTATGATGGGATAGGATGTAATTAGCACATATTTCGGCATGTGTGAGTGCATGGCTTGTTTGTTATTCGTTTTTGGGTGCACATGCAATTGAGTTTTCCTGTAATTGTCTGAAGTATTTTGTGAAAGATTGAACTTTTGTCATTATTTGGAAGTTCTTGTATTGTGCCTGTAATTGGTGCAATCAACCCATATCTCCAACAAAAGCTTGAAAAATGTTTATATGTTAACCTAGTTACTGCAAACAACTTATTATATTTGTAGCTCTATGCTTCAATTATTATTATTATTATTATTATTTAGAGAGAGAGAGAGAGAGAGAGAGAGAGAGTTTTTCTCTTATAAGAACAAAATGACTTTCATGCTATCAGTTCTGAGAGAAGAGAGGGACAGAGAGTCTTTCTCTTATAAGAATGAACGAACCAACTTTTATAATATTAGTTTCGAGAGAGAGAGAGAAGAGAGGGACAGAGAGTCTTTCTCTTATAAGAATGAACGAACCAACTTTTATAATATTAGTTTCGAGAGAGATAGAGAAGAGAGGGACAGAGAGTCTTTCTCTTATAAGAATGAACGAACCAACTTTTATAATATTAGTTTCGATCGAGAGAGAGAGAGAGTCTTCAAATAAACTTTTATAATATTATTTTGAGAGAAAAGAGAGAGAGAGAGAGAGTCTTTCTTTTATAAGAACAAACTGACTTTTATAATATCTGTTACGATTTTTTCTCTTATAAGAACGAACTTACTTTTATAATATCTGTTACGATTTTTTCTCTTATAAGAGCGAACTTACTTTTATAATATCCGTTCTGAGAGAGGAGAAAGAGAGAGAGAGAGACAGAGAACAAGTCTTTCTCTTATAAGAATGAACTGGCTTTTATAATATCAGTTCCGAGAGAGAGAGAGAGAGAGTCTTTCTCTTATGAGAACAAGCCGACCGATTTTTATGATATCAATTATGGGAGAGAGAGAGAGAGACTCTTTAATAGTATTAGTTCCCAGTTTGTGGATCATTGGTTGTACACAAATAAATAATAGCGGATATTAATTATTAAAATATAAATATGTCCATTGGCTCACAAACTTGGAACTGATCCTGAGGGGAGAAACTCTCTCTCTCTCTCTCTCTCTCAATCGACATATATATATATATATATATATATTGGATTTAACTATTTAGGACCTATTAGATAAAGGTTGATTTTCAAATGAGAAGTAGATTATGTTGTTGACATGACATGTTATTTGATCAAATAACTTCATGTTTTTTATTTTATTTTTCTGTTTTGTATTAATTTGTTGTTTCTTCTGTCCAGGTGATGGGGCATGATAAGAGACCCTCTTCAAGACAAGTGGTGCAAAACTTGATTGCAGAGGATGGTTGGAAAGGTTTATACAGAGGATTGGGTCCAAGATTTTTTAGCATGTCAGCATGGGGAACCTCAATGATTTTAGCCTATGAATATTTGAGTATGGACTCTTTTTCCATTTTCAACTTTCTGTTATTTTGCCCAGAAGAAAGAAATCATTTTATTGTTTTGAGGCATGATTAGATGGACAAAGGTATAAAAGAAGCTTTGATATGAGGATTTTGATGCTTGAAACCCAAAAAAATTTATTGTATTTATACATCCTTTTTATTATTACTTCATTATGTGGCCCATCAGCTTATGAGCTACATCTAAGTGGTCCTGGTTTTGGACCTCAATTCTGGTCTTGGTGTTGGAACTTGGAGTCTACTTTGACTGGTCTATACCAAGCTATCAAAATTTTATTTGTTGTATCAGTTCACTTCTTTTGTAATCCTGTCTCTTTATAAGTCACCAGCACTGGCATGCCTGATTGCTAGGTATTTGATATATGCTGCGACAAAAAACTGTCTTTTCTATTTGTGAAATATGGATATAAACTATGAAATAACTTGAGGGGGAAGAAGTTGCATGTTGTGTTCCGTTTCTGAGGAGCTTAATTGAGGCTGTCTTCAGGTACCCTATGAAAGGGAAAGTTGTTGAGTTGAGGTTTTCTTTACATTTGGAGTTAGAATTCTTTAGGTTAATTATACATTAAGCAATTATATTTTTTGGAATTAGTTAATATTTTATTGGGTCAATATAACTACCTACAGAGCTACTTTTTAAGTTGCAAGTCCAATTTTTATATTGTGTTACCTTTTATGCTTATAAGTCCATTTATGGTTATGTTCTTGTGAGATTTTGTTATTTTGTGTGATGTTGCAACTTGCAACAAATGTAGTGCTCCATAAAGTGTAATAGTAATTGTTTTGCCAGCTTGCGAAGCTAATTGTGCTTGATTTTGTGCTCATATTTTGATAGGGTTAGCATAGATGAGGTTGAGGGGACATTTTGTATAGGCACACGTTTAACAGTAGGAAAGGGTTCCAAAACCTAACCATATGCTTATGATATTATTACCATTTACTTCCGGATCTTCAGTATCTTCCATTTATTACATTGATATCTGGCCCATTGGACCTCCATTTTTAATCTTGAAATAAGATGTTCTAACAGTGTTAGGTCAATGGCAGAAAAGAAAACTATTATACCTCATTGAATTTTTATTTTTAATGATTTTTAACAATATTTTAGGTTGATGGCAGATAAGAAAACTATTTTACTCTCTCTTTGCCTCTGCCTCTTTTCCTTTCACTCTCTCTGACTAGTAATCTGATATGGTCAGATGATGGAGTTTTTAATTTAATGGAATTGTTAAAATCATTCAGTTTGGCTGCACAGGTGTACATATGTTGGTTTTGTTCAGTATTTGGTCTTTCTGGTTTTTGCCATTGGTGTCTAATTTCTCATTTTGCTCTTCTTTGTGTCTGTCTCAGTTGTCAAACCTCATTCTAATAATACTATTGTTTATGTTTTCAGAACGTGTGTGTTCGAAGGATGGGTAGATGTGATATATATACTACTCACAGGCCTTACTTATCGTGGCATGAACAGCAGAGTTTTGGCTGGCTGTGATTCATCCTATTTTTGGCAATGAACATGTTAGACATACACAAATGTTATTCCCTAAATTTTGAGATCCATAAACATAATGCTGTTGCTGCAGCAATCATTATCTTCTTGTTGAGGAGCCAGCGACAATAGTTGAGTTTGGATTACCCCTAAATTTTAGAAGCTCACTCAGATTTGACCAAGATTCTTTAGACTAGACTATTATTTTTTTGTTTACAGGAATTGATGTTGAATTCAGGTAGAGGCTCTATCAAGTGTATTTTCAAAGCAAAGAAATGTTTAGACAGATAATTTGTAATTTTTCCATTCAGGGATATAGATATCAGTGTTATAACAATTTTGAGTTTGAATGGAACATGCAGTGCTCGTTATCACAATTATATCTCGCTCCTACACATGTGACCATGCGCACACGCTTGCAGTGTTTAAATTGCTCAGTTGTGCTCTTCAGATGCCAGCTCTGGCCATATTAGGCCATTGGCATAGGGTGATTAGGCTGCCATCTTTAGCACCAGTTGGCTATTTTTAAATTTTGCATGACAATATTGCTTTGAATAGGAGGGATCTTCTGTCATCTTTTCCCGCCTATTAATCTTTATCAGTTATGCATTACGTTTAAGTTTTGTTGTGGTACGAATTTTTAAATTCCTATGTAGATGTACAGGCTGCTGGAATTCGTTGTACGGGTATCAGAGATGTTATTTTGCTACTAGTTGAAATCAGGTTTTAATGGTGACTGATGATGCTTAGCAATTACATAGTTGTATACATTTAATATCAAAATCAAAATGAAACTGGTTGAACCACACTACTTGCTTGATAGTCTTCCAAGCCTTAACCTCATTGCTGAGCTTATCAGTCTTGGGAGCAACCCTCCAGAGCAACTTGTTATAGCCTAGCCTGGCAAACTCACCCAAATACAACTTCAAATCATCTTTCTTACAAAAGAAACGATCCACCCAAAGGAACCCTTTTGGTCTAAGCAGACGGTCCCTATCGAATAATACGAATTGTAGATGATGTATTCCAATCCATCCATTCAAGAACACAGTAGACAGTAGAATGGACAATGTCAAGTGTATTGGCAAAGAATAGCAACCTGGAGCCTATTGATATGTATAGAGGTAGAAGGCCTGTTAATGCAATCACCTCATTAGAAGGGGCTCCCAAGTTTAAGGTAGCTGATGCAATGGTCACATTTCTCTCCCTCATCCTGGCTGCAAATGTGCCAGTTGTTGAAGTGACATCGAGGCCAATTCGAATTTCTCCTGGCCCTAATTGCAAGACTTCATCAATGGTTAATTCTACAGAAATAGACCCGTTTGTCAGGATGTCCCATCCTGTTTCGAGAAAGATTGAAGCAATCTGCACACTTGAAGAACCTATCCATTGTCTCATTTGAAACAAGGCACGACTATGTTATGCACTTCCATAAAATGTTGACATCACTAGGTAGAACCCGAAGAGAATTGTTACCTAATGTGGAGGTGTTCCTGAGAAACATCTTCGTGGCAATGGATCACCACCACTGGCTGTAAGCTTGTGAGCCATGTTCCAATCATCCGGGCACATCCCATGAATCTTGTAAGTCATGAATCAGTCTACACTTTAGATCATCGCGGCGCAAACCTGTCCAACTGATGGATAAACTACTTCCAACCCAAAGAAGTTCTTCCCATAATTGCTGATTCTTGTAATATCGACAGGAGGATCGCTAGGTAGGAGACTTATTAAACTATCTGCAATTTTGCCAAAGATAAAAGCTATATGAAGAACTTGGTCAGAGAATTTCACTAGGGCTTTTGATTTTGAACTTTCAACATGAAGCTGTTACAACAAAACGCCTAACCGTTTCTCCGAACTGGAAACTTGGGTTCGGATTCTGTAGAGAGAAATGGTTTGGTGACCGGAGTTGCTGGCTTTAGCAGCATTGTCGAAAGTGAAACGAAGATAAGAGAGATCATAGCTCAAGAAAATAATTCTGAAGAGGCTTATAAGAAGAAAAGAAGGGATCCTAGCCGCCATTTTAGTGGTTTAAAATTGCCCTCTCACTGCATTTCTTAGTTGCTGAAAGTAAATACCATCATGAGATTTCACTCCAAGTTGACATGAGCTCAGATTCTCATGTTAATTCTTTTATTCAGGTTTGGGCATCCCAAGGTGTGTGATTTCCACCTTTATTTATGTTTTTTCTCTTTTGTCTTGTAGACGTGAAAGAATTTTGAGGTAAAACGTCTTTTAATATTCGGTAATTTAAACAAATATTTAAAATTAATTTCACGACTTCAATTGGAAGCATATTATCCCAGTACTCATGAAGATGCATGCGAATGCTGATTAAGCATCCTAACAAGAATACAATTTTAGCTAGAACAGGAAGCAACACAATTGAATCCCAACTTAATTCCATACTTTCTTCTCTTTTATTAAAATACTATTGCTAAATCCTTTCACAGTAACTATGAATTAAAGAGTAAAAAATCAATGTGAGTATAAAATCAATGTGTGAATCCTTTTAATCATCTAAGCAGGATAACTTTTTTCTTTACAGAAACAGGTGCTTCTAAGAGACACGCTCTGGAAAGCAGTTTTATTTAAATCTAAACGGTTAATTACTAGAGGAGTGCAATAACAAGCTCATACAGATACAAAATTACAACATGATATTTGCACTGTAACCAGTACATCAGACAGCAAAAGAAAATGAATGTTGAATGTCACTCAAAACATACAGTGAAATTCTTGCTTCATTTGGCACACATTTATTTTTTAAGGATAAATGATAAAGCAACAATATGCACCATTACAAGGAGTGAAATTATCTAGGGCCGAAAAAGTGGAACTCAACTCCCTAGTTATGATATTTTAGCTCATTAACCAGAAAAAAAAGGAAGTGTACAACTGATGATACAATCCACATGCAAAAGCAGCTATTTGAAATTGAGTTTGCACCTATCTTAGTTACAGACTCGGTCCTTATCTTCAATATTATCTTCATCCACATCGTCATCTTCAACTTCATCATCATGGTCGTTGCCATCTTCAGTTTCGTCATCATCATCGTTGTCAATGTTATCACCATTGTTGTCTTTGTCACCTCTGCTTTTGGCAGCATATGCTTCGAGAGATGCATCAGGAAATAATTCCCCGACCTTGTTACCTTGATTGGATGGGGTTTTGGCTGAATTATTGGATTTACCTTTATTCATCTGCTGGAACAAAGAGGATCAATACCATGCATGATGACAACAAAAGGTCACAACGGAAGAGCAAATTCGAAATGTTAAAACTTTTGTTGCTTTTGAGAAGGTATAAAACCAATGATCTAAATAGTTTTAGGTTCATTATTATAATTGATCTATGTATAGTTTACTGACAGGAAATACACATACACATGCGAAACTATGAAAATTTGACCCAAATGCAAATAGCAAACACTCGATTAAAAAATAACAAAGACGTTCCTTATAAGTAAAATAAAGAGTCGGGATTGTCTACAACAGAAGTATGTTGTGCAATGATTATAACACCATCAATGGGAAACCACCTTCAAAACATCTCTCCTCTACACTTGGACTGAATTATTAGCCCAAAATCAAATATCTTTTACTGCACTAGAGTGAGTGCACCTCTGAACCACTACACAACTGCTTAAATTAGCATTAACAGCAAGGCTACACATGAGCTATGATATTCCTGTTAGAAGCGTTAGTTGCGTTCTAGATAGAGAAATTATAAAATCAATCACATACAAGTAAAAATAGCAAATGAGATACTTTTAATGCTAAAAAGAAATCTAATAAGCTCAAGAGCACGTGTAGAGAAGCTTACAGTACGTAGAAGGGTCCTTTTATCCCTCTCTCTAGCATTTTTAATTGCCTGTAGTGAAATCAACAAACCGATTATTACTTCCCGATCAACATCTATTTCACATCAAATCTAGTCAATAAAAACAAACCTCCTCAAGCATCTTTTGCTCAGCCTCTACTTCCGCAAGGTCTCTACAACAAAACATCACAAGACTCGACTGTTGAATTCAATCAGAAAGAGGTTAACTATCTATATAAATCAGACAAACCTTCCAATCACACGATCGACACGACAACAACATTTTGCACAGACATTCTGCTCCTTTGCACAACCTAAACGAAAACCAAATACTCAAACCATTACCAATTCAGCCAAAACAAGCAAAAACAATCAATAAATAAATAGACACCAACCAGAGCAGAGATTATGGTAAGCTTGACGCACTGCCCGTTTCGAACAACGCTGACTGTAACATGAAACATATAAATAAAAATCATCCAATCAAAATTGTAACATTATTATTCAATGGAAAAAAAGGAGACACCGACCACTTGGCAGGCTCATTTAGGGGTTTGTATTTGCCGTAACGCCGTTTCCAGTCAATTTGGTCTCTACATCTACCGCAGACTCCAGTTATTTCTGAGAAGGGTCTCTGTTTTCCACCAACTTCCTACAACAAACCAAACTCAAATCAATCTCTCTCTTTTTAGAAAAACAAAACAAAAAACTGAAACTTACAGTTTCGTTGATCTTGTGACCGGCGTTTGGTTTCCAGGCGTAGCGGTTCTGGTGCTTGGGTGGGCCCCTCCTGTTGCTGCTCATTTTCCACTCTGCTCCTCTCTTGACAACAACAAACTGTGACCGTGACTTCCATCTCCTCTAGCCTGACCTACATATGTTTTGCTTCTAACAATAACATATTTGCTCAGTAATCCCCATAATTTTCTCGTATTACTTTTTGGCCCCAAAGCGATTCAATTGGGCCCGAACAATACTATAACTAGCTTCGGCTTTGCAAAAAGAGTGGCCATATTGCCATGCTCATCATTTTTGTGGACACCCCACGTTATTTCTCATTTGTTATTTCTAAAAATATGGCTTCCTTTTTCTTTTTTTTTTTTTATTGGGAGCTTCTTGCCAATTTGATACTCAAGATTTTTAAATCAATGAAATGAAAATTTAAAATATTTATTAATGTTTTATGCAAATATTTTTGTTTTAATACTTATAAAATTAACTTACATGGTTTATAATATAAAGTATCGTAGTAATTGTATGAATAGGCCTTATTGTAGTGGTAAAAAATCTCAACTCGAGGTTTAGGCCCAAAAGGTCCACTAACGAAGTCTGAAACCAGTCCACTCGACTTAGTCAGCCTATAAGATCTGGGCTTGTGAGACAATTTGTGGATCAATTGAAGCCCAATATTGAATGGTTTGGTTGATCTAGTAGACTGAGTGGCCCAACTATCAGCTTTAGTCCATCAAACTAGGTCTAGGCTACTTTTATGGGTTAGCTCATAAGTTTGGTTGATGGCCTAAAATCAAGCCTAGCTTGCAGAGCCCAAAGATCCGACCTAAGGGATTCATCTCTCCATTTCATTTATGACCTAACTCCCAAGTAAGATTTTTTCCTTAAAGGTAAAATGGAAGGAATCAGAATGGGAAGTAGACTATTCAAAACCGAGAATCCAAGGATTAGTCTGAGATCTCCTAGATCCTCTGAGATCTGATCTTCCTAGTCCATTCAGACTAGGAAAGTGCTTACAAGGTGAGGATCCTTCTCGCCTATATAAAGGACCCTAAACTTAATGGCAGAGAAGAAGGATATTTAGAGAGAAGTCCTTACCTATAGATGTCCTGTCGAAGTTCTTCCAGAATTCACATTCCAGTGCGCCTTCATATCAAACTGCGACATCTCTCGACTCCATTTCCTTCCAGAACGACCTCTCTTTTATATCGAATCACCGCCTCGAGTCATCACTAACATTGGACCATGCCTCCCATCTCATCAACCATCACTGTTACGTACACCTTTAATTTATTTACTTTCTTTGCTCTACTTCTTGAGTTATTTACTGACTCGAGTGTTGAAATGTCTACGATTGACACTACACTGGTGTCTAAGTCACTTTCACTCCATTTGTTTGATCTGTGCAGGATAAGAGTTGTTGAGTTCCAAGGAAGATGACAAGCGACGTCTGCTCTACATCAAAGTACTATAAAACAACCCCACCACACTTATAATTATCAAGTCTATTTAAAAAGTTTATTGAAAGATAAATTTATAAATAATCCTAGAAACAAAATGACTTGGTTTCCATTATCATAATCACTCTCCTGCAAATGTATTAGTTTCCATTATCATTTTCTCTCTCCTGCAAATGTAGACGTGAAGTAGTCACACTAAGTTTGGTCTTCAAATAGTCAAACTAGGAAAAATTAGGACTTTTACAATGCATTCTATAATCGGATTACATGACGAGATGTATCGAACATTCAAGCTTTGTTTAAACATCATATCTTTAACAAAATGGACATTCACTTCAATGCATTCGGAGAAAACATGAAAAATTGGATTGGCGGCTAAAGCACCAACACCCATGTTACCCGCTAAGCAATTGGACATTTAAATAAAGGAATTTTAATTTTGGTTAATAAGGACTTGAACCATGCAATTTCGGCATCCAAACTAGACAAAGCTTGATATTTTTATTACGTGCTTATTGTGCTACCACATGCTATCTTTTTAAAGACCAAGACACAAGATTGTTACCAATGTAGACACAATAACCAGCTACCAACAATCTATCATCAGGATTGCAAGCCTAGTTAACATCACAAAAACTAATCAATATTATTCAATTTCATTAATAGACCTCTTAAGAAATGCAATACCCTTTAGGGTGTGTTTTGTGTTTGGGTATGAGATAGGATTGGAAGATTTTCATGGGATTATATTAGATAAAATTGAATAAGATTGAATTGAATTAAATTAATTCTATGATATATTTAGTGCAGTTGAGATTGGACTAAAAATAATGCAAACACTTGTTTGAAGTATTTTGGAATTAGACAACAAATAATCATATTTTATAATTAAATTAATTTATATACAAAACAATTAAATTGTTATCTTAAAATTAATTAAAATTATCTACAATTAATTTTAACTCAAATATTGTTTAATGTTTAATTATATTAAAAATAATAATTTATATTATGAATGTTAATCAATTATAAAATAAATATATAATAATTTTTAAACAGTGTTGAATTTTATATTGTTTTTATAATTTTAAATATATAATATAGGAAAATTAGCAAAAATACTACATTTAAAGGTTGAATACAAAAGTACCCCCATTTTAACTTTACCTACAAAATTACCTCTAAATTACCGTATTGCCCTTAATTTTCAAAAGCCCATCCTTTACCCATCTCTTTCCACCATTCATCCTTTTCACGTCCTCTAACCCATTTACCACTTCCTTGACAAACCTAAAGGTTTGTTGTTGGCCACTAGAATCAATACCAATAAAAGAGCAACATAACCCATTAACCCTCATCTAACTTATTAGATTGACTACTATAACCTCACTTTCAATGAAAAAAAAAAAAATCTCAAAAATCAACTGACGTTTGACTATGTCATCAGTGATTTTATTTTTATTCGAAATATCGCTTGACATTAATATAAATATTTAAAATAACCCCTAGAAGCAAATGAAAGGATAATAATATCGTTGACAATCATAGATTCTATTAGATTATATGGTTGACTGTTTAACTCTAAGGGTAAAAATGAAAATAAGAAGAAAATTAATTAAAACATAAAAATTTAAGATAAATAATATTAATTTAAAAAATTGAGATATTTTTATTTAAAAATAAAAAAAATAAAAATCTAATGTTCTGTCACCCACCTCTCTCTCTCTCTCTCTCTCTCTTTTTCTCTGTCCTGTATGGTAGCATTGTCTCCTCTACGGACCTCTCTCTCTTGCTCTCTTTTTTCTGTGAGATTCGCCTGCATTGTCGCCACCATCACCATGTCGTCGAACATCAGCAAACCCTCATTCTTGGTGCTATCAAAGCCACTAGTTGACTCGATTCTGGAGGAGCAAGATGTGAACTCGTAGATTGGCGGAGCGATGTGCTTGTCTGCTACAATAGAGGCAGCATCGGATCCTAAGGATGAGTAACTGAAGAACCTATTGCCAAGGCAAGGATAGGTGCTGAGGAGCGAAGGATTTAAAGCAAAGGCGACAGTTTTGGGAGTGAGTGGGATTGTTATTTGAGTTGGTGGTGCCAAAAGCAAAGGAGTGTTGGATTGGATGGTGCCTTTGTGTGCTAGACTTCTTGAGTAGTGATGATTGAATTTCAATAAGTTGGGTTCAAGTGGGTTTGCCCAGATCCATACTTGAACCTACACAAAAACATTGCATTCCCACACATGTAGAACTTCGCTGATTTAGGTGCAGGTGCAGGCGGACCCAAATCCCGTCTGCAACATTTCAAGAAACTTTTTCCATGTAAATTTTCATATAAATTTGTTCTTCAAACATCACCTAATACACACAAATGATATAATTTTCAAATCCTAACAATAAAATCAATCACAAATTAGAATTGAACTTAATAGTCCAACCTATAATTAAGTTCTAATATCTAAAATAATGAATTCAAAATAAAAGTTCATAATTACATAAATTTTATAAATCCAAATACAACACAAAATATGACAAAGTATTTGCCCAATACATAACAAATTTGAACTCCACATAACATAACAAAATTTTTTGCACTCGCACCCGCACTCGTATCCATATCCAAACCTAAACCTAAACACTGATTCAGATTTGAAATTTAGTATTCACACCCACCATGAACCTATTTAATTTAATCCGCATCCGTGTCCATTTTGGGTTGAAATTCGAGGGGTTGTAGGTTCGCAGATAGTATGATTATTTATTGTTTATTGGGCTTTGATATATAATTATTTATATTATAAATAGATAATTTTGACATAACAAAATTGTTTTAGAATATTAGGATTCATTAATTAAATATATGTCAACCTATTAATTTAATAAATGATAAATTTTTCAATTGGATAGTAGATTATGAATAAAAGTAAATAAATATTATAAATAGAAGGAATTGCACAACACCTCTCGGAGGTTTGCCTAAAAACACTCAAAAACACATTTACTTTTTTATTATATAACACCCTCATTCTGTTAGTAAAAAATCGTTAAAGTTAGTCAAACTCATCTAACTTAAGGGCATTTTTGGCTTTTATTATTTTTATTATTTATTTTTTTTTACAATTTAAAGAAATTTTTTAAAAAAAAAAGTAAAAAAAAAAAAATTAAAGAAATTTGAGTTCATAATTCCCCAATTCATCAACAATTGAAAAAAAAAAATTAATATATGAAATCTGGGTTTCTAGTGAAACCAACCCTATTCATCTCCAACCATCATCAACCTCAACCCAGTTCATCTCAAACCATCATCAACATATTCAACCATCATCAACCTCAAACTAGATCATAAAAAACAATACCAAATGCCCATCATCCTCACGGTTTTTCAACACATTCAACAGTATCTTTACAAATCATCATCACCATAACCGTTCATCTTCTACATCGAACAAACTGTTCATCTTCAATACCATAAACCATCATCATTATCATCACCAAATTGTTCATTTTTTTTTTTTTTAATTTGTCTTGTTTATGAGCAAAATGGTCATTTGATCAAAATTTCTGGTCAACAGTTGAAGGCATGAGTGTTTAGTATAATAAAAGAATAAATATGTTTTTAGGTATTTTTAACCAAATCCAATGAGAGTATTGTGCAATTTATTCATTATAAATATCCCAAGTTTCATTGGAGATATGGGAGATTTATTATTTTTTAACTAAATAAAAAATATTGTTTTTAACTTAAGGGTAGTTTAATAATCTTGGATATAGAATTAAAATAATTTGTTTAAGAGGTCAAAAACAAATTTTTTTAAAAAATAATAAATAATATTTTTTATTTGGTTAAAAACAATATTTACTCAATTGTCCTAACCCAAAATTATCTAAATAGTCTTCTTCTTCCTAACAACTTCTTAACCTCTTTTTTCTGCTCCATTCATGATTTTTTTTTCTTCCATTCACCATTGTATGTGTTTTTGTTGGTTGGTTTTTAAATTTTTTTGTTCAAATTGCAAGCTAAAAATTTTAAGAATAATTTGGTTGTGATATATGATATTTGTAAGGTAGATTTGTAGTTTTTGTAAAATTTGTGACGAAATCAATTTTTCATTTGACTGAAAAATTAATATCGGTTTTTCATTCGATTTTTCATTATCAGTTTTTCGATATCAATTTTTCAAGGCTAAAAAATTGATATTGGTTTTTTATTATCAGTTTTTCAAGACTAAAAAACCGATTTTCATACGCATGAAAACTGATTTAAGTATTAGATCGATTTTTCATTGGGATGAAAAACCAATATTGGTTTTTCATTCCAATGAAAAACCAATGAAAAACCGAAATAACCAGTTTTTTTTTTTTTTTTTTTTTATATTTATTGTGTATTAAATAATGTGTATTGTATTTTAGTATTATATGTGGTTAGATATGATTATATTTTATTCTATTTAGTTGGATTTGGCTAGAGAGTGTTGTGAGTGCACCATAAATCCGTCAACCGAGTTAGACAGTGTTAGCATGATTTTGATATTTCTTTTATTTTTTAGGTTGAGTATTGATTTATAGTATTAGATTTAATTCGATATGATTATATTTTATAATGTTGACCCAGTGGAGTGAGACTAATTTATTAATATTCTTTGAATATTATAGGAATAGCTCAAAAGACGATCGTAATCAAATTTGATTGGATACAAACAATGTCATAAGATTAGACACAACCAATGTCGATGTCCTCAATGGTTTCCTACTCCCAATCCAATATTAGATAATGATGAAAATAATGATTAGACATTAATTTGAAACTTTTGTTTCATATATGTTATTTTATTTTTTGAAACGAAATTTTACTCCATTTATATAATACGGTTGTATTGTTATACTCAAAAAGTTAAAAAAACAATGGAGAGTCTGTTAAATTTTCATCAATTTTTATAAAGATTAAATTACTAATAAATGCAAATTTAATGAATGTAATAATTAAAATAAAATTACATAAATAATTTACATAATAATTTCATATAGTGACATTGAAGTAAGACATCACATTAGGTGACTATGTTTCACCTTACTCAAATCTCAATGTTAATTCATCCAACCATATTCATTTATAATGTTGATCCGTTATGGGATAATATCAATTCTATGATTTTTGTGTCTTTTTGGTTACTAAAAACCTTCAAATTTGGTGGGAAAAGGGGTAAAAATGAGGGAAAACATCGGATCGGTTTTCTATTTATATGCTTAGCGATACCTGAATAGTAATCAGTATATTATTTTCATAAATTAGTAATTAACAAAATGAATAATTAATATATAAATACATCTACTTATATACAACCTCTCATCAGAGTCTAATGTTCATTTCATAAATTTATTTACTTTGCATATTGGTGTCAAAAACATATATAAATTCTTAGCAATTTCTGCTCTTAATGCAATGACATTTGCAACCAAATCAAGTCATCGTCATCATCATCCTCCTCACTGTTTATCTTCAAAATATGTTCAAACGGGTACTCTTTTATGAACTGATCATATAAACCTCGTCTAGCAATAACTATAATTATTTTATGAAACCATTTATGACCAATGCTATATCCCACAACGGATCAACATTACAAACAAATATAGTTGGATGAATCAACATTGAGATTTGGACAAGGTGGAATATAGTCACTTAATATCATATCTTACTTTAATATCACCATATAAAGTCATTATATAAGTTATTTATACAATTCCATCTTAATTGATTAAATTGAAGCAGTTCGGGATCATTTGTTGCTCATTAAAAGTCATCTGAAAGAGAGAAAATCAAGAAAAATCATGATTGATTTTTTATAAGGTGTTGACGATCGGAATCGGTCAACACCCGAACGATTTGTGTGAGGCCGGCCCGGAGACCGTTGAACCCCTTTTGGCTTGCGAGCTGACGGGGCCGGCCAAGCTGATCAGCCTGATGGGTAGGAGTCTTACACAGCTCGGCCGGCCCCGTCAGCTCGCAAGCTAAAAGGGGTTCAACGGTCTCCGGGCCGGCCTCACACAAATCGTTCGGGTGTTGACCGATTCCGATCGTCAACATAAGGGCTTAAAAATCAAAATCGGTTTCTCAGCCCTCTTCAAAAACTGATCCAATGTTGAAGTCGTTGATCGGTTTTCTAAGGGCTTTAAAAACCGATTTCCACTTTTCATACCCCTTAAAAACCGATCCCACGGTTTCCACTAATGTTATCCCTTTTTCCTCCATTTTGAAGTCAATTACTTTATTTCATTTATTAAATTTATGTTTATTTATAATTTAATTTTTATAAAAATTGATGAAAATTTAATAAACTCTCCCTTATTTTTTGACTATCCGAGTATAATAGTACCATTGTATTATTTAAATGGGATAAATTTTCATTTCAAAATATAAAATAGCATACATGAAACAGAAGTTTCAAATTAATGTCTAATCATTGTTTTCATCATTACCCAATATTGAATTTGGAGTAGGAAACTATTGAAAACATCGACTCTGGTTATGTCTAGTCGAAGTTGATTATGATCATCTCTTGAGTCATTCCTATAATATTCAAAGAATATTAATAAATTAGTCTAAACAAATATCAAAAAATACGAAAAAAATTGGTTATTTCAGTTTTTCATTGGGATGAAAAATCAATAATGGAAAACCGATTTAATGGTTAAATCGGTTTTCATGTATATGAAAAACCGATATTGGTTTTTCATTATTGAAAAACCGATAACCGTGTTTAAGTCAAATAAAAAATTGATTTTGTCGCAAATTTTGTAGAAACTACAAATCTGCCTTACAGATACTATATATCACAATTAAATCATTCTTAAAACCCTTAACTTGCAATCTGAACAAAACAACTTAAAAATCAACTAACAAAAACACGTACATTACCTTCAAAACTAAAATTACTTCAAATGGAAGAAGAAGCTTCAAAATCTTCAATGGATGAAACTTGAATGGATCAAAAAATTTTCAATAGGCGAAGAAGTTTCAATGAAGAATCTCTTACTAAGAGATTTGTTTTTCGGCTATAATAATGAATGGAAGAAGAAAACCATGAATTGAGAAAAAAAAAAAGAGGTTAGGATATTGTTAGAAAGAAGAATGCTATTTTGATAATTTCAGGTTAGAGTTATTTTGTAATTATACATTTTGGTTTTTTATGGAATTTTAAAAGTTAAAGGTTAATGGATAAAAGTGTGTAGGGGCCTATGGGTAATTTGGGTAAATAATGAAATTAATTTGTTTTAGGGATTAAAAATAATTTTATTTAAAATAGTGGGTCAAAACAAAAATCATTCTTTTAAAATAGATAGTTCTGGTAATTTCCACCAGAGATAATGCATGATCCACAAATAGAACTTGTCATAGGCTTGTGAAGTCATCGGCAGACTATTCAAGTCTTCACAATTAGGACTAGTTATTAATTTAATAGTCAAGCTTTGATGGCTTGAATTCTATCGTAATCATTACGTACTTTGCAACTAAGCATCATTATTCATCACAACACCCTTGTGGTAATTTTCTTTTTTAACAGGTGAAGGTGATAGGGAAAGAAAAACAATTGTAATAAATTTTACGTTTAATTAATATGATTGAGAATTTTAGAGAAAGTTTGTAAAAAGAATGTGATAATCATAATTTGTAAAATGCTAGCATTATTCATTGTATAAATTCATGGATCCAATTAAGATCCAATAAACGGTATATTCACACCCCACTGTAAACCTATTTAATTAAATCCACATGCATGTTCATTAATGTTGTGTGTATTTTTGAGCTATGCCAAATGGGCTGGTAAAAGCCCAAAAGCCCAATAAAATTGGCCCAGCAAACAAGGCCTAATGTGTCAAGTGTCAACGTGCTGAAATGACCCATCAGAACACTGGACTAGTAGCTCGAATAAGCAAGCTCTCATACGATAAAGCAGCTCACCAGCGACCAAGTCCTAGAGGCTTGCCCTTATGTCATAAGACAATGAGTTCGCGGATAAGTTCCCAGTACCAAATGATCAGCTCGCTAGTTAGCTCACTTAGAAGGACTTTCCTTCAGGTCACTACTCAATCAAAGCTACCCTAGCGAGCTCCAACTCGCCCAGAACAGAGTTAGCTCATAGAGTAGCGTGCTGTGTATAGCAAGTCTTGCTCAGAATTGTAACAGTACAATTAAGGGAAAAAGTTAACTACCAAGTCAGAAGATCATATCAAATCCCAGAAATCAAGAGTGCAATATTGGGAAGTGTAAATGCTAATAAATGCTTTTCCATTTGAGTTGTACTACAATTGTAACATCTTCCCCTCTCTATAAATAGGAGTGAGAATTATTGTCAAAGGGAAGCTCTCTTTCTCTCTCTCTCTCACTCTTTCTTGTTGTAACTCAAACAAAAAACTCAATAACAGTGATTGCCTCTCCTCATAGGAGCCAGCGTCATGGACGTAGGCCATTCTTAAGGTCGAACCAAGTAAAACCTTGCCCATGCCTCATTCCTCCTTACCTTCATCTCTCTTTTCTGTTTGCTTTCAATTGATCTATAGTTTTGGGTTTCAAAGAACCCAGTTGATAATTATTTTACGTCAACATTTTGGCGCTAGAAGGAGGACCCAAACTGTAGCTTCTATTTTTTAGTTTCTAACAACCATGGCAGGAGGAAAAACCAGGAGTTACAGAGTAGCGGCTGACCGGCCTGAAATGCAAATAGAGCAGCAACCTGACACGCCCCATGCCTTTGCAAATGGAGCTGTTAGAGGAGAACCCCCTCCATGTAACGTCCCAATATTTATTTCCATCCGATTTATATTAGTTGATTTCATAAGTAATTTATTAAATGGGAAAAAAATTTGAATTTAATGAAATTCGCGCGATTGTAAAATATTTTGATCGTAATAGGGTGATTATTAGCAGTACTGCATCGTTACGATTTATTACAGACGTTGTATGACGGACCCTGAGAGACACTGAGTGTCCGGTCCTAAAACTGAAACAGATTGTGATATACGACCCGGTGGATAGACATTGAATGGCCGTTGTCAGGGTTACCGTTTAGTCTAGTTGATACCAGGAAACCCGTTATTGATCCATGGTATCATGAAAAAATTTTATAAAAGGCTCTAATTAAAGAAAAAAGGCAATATTGTAATTAGATGTGACAAATGAGATTTGAAAAGATTATTGTTATGATTTTGATATATTAATTGATATTATATTACGAACTCTTCGATTGGTTATAATTTTTAAATGATTATTTTATGTATTACGAAAGTATTGTTACAATTCATACAGTGTGTTTTGATTTTTATTTAACGATAACGTACTGTTTTCAAAAATATAATGATGATTAAGATTTGAAATTTAGTTGAAAGAATAATAATGTAAATGTGTTTGATGGATTTTGAAAAAGTTATGTGATTGAAGTTTATTTTGAATTATGTTTGATGTATGTGTTTTTGAAAAACTAATTATTTATGTATTTTGTTTGATTTTATTATTGAAAACTTGACATTGAGTTACCGTGTTAAAAAGATTGAAATGAAAATTGTTAAACGAAATCATGTTATATTGTTTAGATATATATATATATGTGTGTATAATGATTACTACGTATTTGATAAGAATAATTATTAGTAAAATTCTTACAAATCGAATTTATATGATTAATAATAAGTAGTATGTATATTAAGTATATAATTTAGATAATTGAAACTTTTAATAAAGTGTTTTTTATGAGATTGATGTTTACATATTTTGTATGTGTAATTCTTAAGAACATAAGTTTAGTTGTGAAATTCTAATAAAAGTTTAAGAATTTGAGAAAATTTATATATATATAACTATATATGGAAAATGATCGTTACGCGTTTGATAGGTGTGATTATTAGTAATGTGTTTGTATAGAAATTTGAAATAAAGATTCCTTTCAAATCGAACTTATGTGATAAATAATAAATTATATGTATTTTGAAAGTACATTTATGAGTAAACCGATTTGATTATGAATTTTAGTAAACATTGAGAAATGTGTGCATATGGTGAAAATTGTATCGAGGTAAATGGAAAGAAATGCTTTTATATATTTGATATATGAAATTGATAGTAACTTGAGTAATCAGTAAATGTGAATATAAAATTTATGAATAGTTTATGGGTAAATGGAGGGAAAATGATTTCTATATATTTGATATGTGTAATCAATAGTAAAGTGTTTTCATAGCGATATATAATAGAATTGTTATAAATGAAATTGATATGACTAATAACAAATTGTACGTATTTTGTATGTGTATTTATTAGTAATTTGATGTAATTGTAAAATTTTAGTAAAGAAAAATATTTGGTGAAAATCGTTTCAAAATGGCCGTAAAAAATAATTTTGTGCTCATATATGTATTTATTAGTGAAGTAAGTTATGTAATGATTATTGGAAACTGGAAAAATTGAATTTTGTAAAGACATATTCGAAATATGATTTTGATGCACTACATGATTTGTGTTTTTTTTTTTTAATTATTATATGGTGAAATTTTTGTTTTATTATATTTCTGAACCTTCAAAAATGTTGAAAAGTGTAAAATTTTTGTATGGGGAAACGAAGTTTTATGACCTTTAAATTAAGTGTACATCCGTTAAGGAAATACTTAGCGCGTTGGATTTACCATGCGCAAGTAATTGAATCGGGCTTGTTGCCGAGACAAAGACGAAGCCCTTGTAGATACTTTACGAGTCACATCCGACATAAATTTTTGGATGATAATCATTTTGTATCATGTATATATATGTATGGGCACCATCATGTATGTGTGTAAGTTTCTAAATTTAAAAGTCTATAAAGTACAATTTGTATTAAAATTTTAAAATATTTGTAAGTTATGTATTATTTGATAAGTATGTAGTGTAAAGTTTTATGGTGATGGATTTTGAATTTTGATTAAATATTTATTTTAATTGGTTGCGTGTTGAAGTGATTTTTGAAATTGGACGGAAGGTCCGAATTGAAGTTGAGAAATGAATTTTATAGAAGTGTTATTAGTTTCTTTACAGGTTAAATTTTGAATTTTCAGAAAGACAGAGAAAACTCTGTCGGATTTTCTAAAATTATAAAAGAAAAAAATTATATTAAAGTTTTTCAATATCGTAAAACTTTTAGTGGTGATTCCATTTCTTTTAGTAAAAAATTTTTCAAATAAATGAATTTTCAGTTCAGAACCTTTCGCCTCGAATCTCAATTTGATAGGAAATCAGGGTAAGGGATGTTACACTCCAACCCCTCACAAACCAATGTCAGCAGTCTTTATGGTAGAAGGCGCTGAAAAACATAATGCAGCAGCTCGCAAATAGTGTTAGAATGTTAGCTCAAGCCCAAATGCAAAACGTGCCTGGACTTGAGGTTGCTGAACCCAAAATTTACCAACAACCACAAGAACGAGTGTCAACCCATGAAAGGCCTACCAGAGAAGCCTCGTGATCCGTTCACTCAGCTCTTCCCCCCAATTCACATTTTAAAGTTGAAGATCACCGACCTCAAGTAAAGGAAATAGAGCATCAGCGACAAGTAAAGTCGCACCAAGTTCTCAGCTCGCGGAGTCGAGGATATGTTCCAAGTCATGACTTCTCAAGTCGCGACCATATAAGAGAGTACAGGCCGCAAAATCTAATGATTGAAGAGCCCCTCCAAAGGGTCCGCTAGCTCAAAGCCCGGCATAGAGCCTAGAAGTAGAGAGGTCAATGCAATGAAAGAACTTATCTCACCTTAGATATCGAGCTTGCTCTGCCCCGCCAAACTTAAGATCTCTAGCATCCTACAATATAATAGGGACGCAGACCCGTACAACCATCTTAATGCATTCAACATTCAAATGGATTTGCAGACCACCAGCTCGTCAGTCAAGTGTCGTGTCTTCCCAATAATTCTCGGAGACATCTTACAAACTTGGTTCAAGAACCTCCTAGCTCACAACATAGGCAATTAGAAAAAGTTGCAAAGAAGATTCATCAACCAATACAAGGCTTTAAAGAAGCAGCTTGTGTCGTCATACCACTTTGCAACAGTCTTCCAGCAATGAGATGAACCACTAAAGGATTATCTTGTCAGATTTATATGCGAGGTCAATAAGGTAGAAAATCCCTCAAATGAAACCATCCTAACAGTGATCTCTGCTGGCCTTCACAATGATGAAAAATTGTATGAAAATATATATGTCTCCAGTCAGGGATTTGTACTAGTTCTATTAGTGGGCTGCCAAAGAAGTCAGGTGGGAAGAAGCCATTGGCTCAAAACGACCTGACCAGAAGGATGAAATTGGTAGTTCGAAACAGTCCAAGAAAAGATATCATGACTCGAGCTATCAAATCGCTAAAAAGGCCAGAAAAGAGCCTAGGGCTAAACGACCTTAGCGTCATGAAGGCTACAACACCTTGTCAGATGCTCAATACAAAATTTATGAGACTGAGAAAGACAAGGAAGATTTTGGGAAGCCCAATCCCATGAGATCCTCAGTTCGTAGCAGAAACCAGAAGAAATTCTGTAAGTATTATATCGAGATCGGACATAACACCTCGGATTGCAGGGAGTTGAGAGATGTCATTGAAAATCTGATTAAGCAAGGTCGATTGAATGACTATGTGGTGTAGTAGGAAAGCTAGCAACCTCAACGACCTCAATAGGCAATATGGCAGCAATCCTAACGAGTTCCCAATCTAGAATATGAACTAGTTGGAAGAGAAATCCCTACACATGGTGAACCTCACCTCACAGGTACAGCTCTACGTTCAGTAACTTTCTGAGCTCATGCTCTCAATGTTAAATTCAATTTTTTTAATTAAAATAAATTACATTGCTGTGCTATATTCATTTCTATGATTATTTCTTTGTTGAGTCTCCTTAACCAAAAGGTTAAACAGCTCGAGCTATGTCATCGGGTGACAACTCCTTAGGCATAGCTCGCAACCGTTTACGCTATTATCGGATGACGACCCTTTGGACAGCCACAACCGTATATGCTGTTGTTGGATACGACCTCCTGGACATAACTTGCAAACAATTGCATTATGTCGTCGGGTATAACCTCCTGGACAGCTTGTGGGTTATTACGCTGTAGAGCTCGTGCCTTAACCCTCTGAACACAGCTGAGGTTCTGACCTCCCTAACTCTCACTATAAAGCTCGAGTTATGACCCTTTGAGCGTAGTTCAAGAGGTTTATGTCACGTTGTTAGTTGAGCTCCATCTATGTTGACATGGGAAACATCTGTGCTACCGACCTAGACAGCTCGAGAGAAA
Organism: Dimocarpus longan; assembly: GCA_022984855.1. Classification (NCBI taxonomy): domain Eukaryota; kingdom Viridiplantae; phylum Streptophyta; class Magnoliopsida; order Sapindales; family Sapindaceae; genus Dimocarpus; species Dimocarpus longan. Next base: position 8,067,742 of record CM041026.1, read on the forward strand.
CATTGTGTTGTATAGATCGGGATTCAACCTTTTGAGCCCAGCTCGCTGTATTTACTAGGGTTACAACCCTTTGAGCACAGCTCGCTGTACATGCTCGGGATATTACATTGTGAGCGTAGCCAAAGTCTTACAACCTCCTCAACTCTTACTATGTCATCGGGTTCCAACACCCTCTGGGCATAATTCGAGAGGCTTGTTATTGCTAATACTCTATTATTGAGTTCACAAGAAAATCCAATGATTTGGTGGAACAAAAGCACAGATAAACATTGCGATGAAACGAATTAGGCAATCGGCTCCCAGTGCTTATCCACCTCACCGTTCAGACCATAGCAACCTCTTCTAAGCCTGTTCCTTGCTTCGACCTAGTTCCTTCTTGCACTCAAGGAACTCAAGCTTAAAGCTTGACCTAACAGCTGCATAAAAACTTTCATCACAAGCCAAAGTAATAAGGTAGACTTTGAAAGGGCAGTGCAACGAGTCCAAGACGACCAGCTTTTACCAGCGAACTCAAGCTCCCAGTTCGTAAACATACTAGGAGCTAAGAGGTTTATGTTATGTATATTTTTAGGATACGCCAAGGGCTAATAAAAGCCCAAAGGCCCCATGAAAATGGCCTAGCAGACAAGAGCCTAACACGTCAAGTGCCAACTCGCTGAAACGACCCATCAGAACACTGGACCAGTAGCTCGAATAAGCGAGCTCTCATACGACGAAACAGCTTACCAGTGACCAGATCCTAGAGGCTTACCCTCATGTCACAAGACAATGAGTTCGCGGATAAGTTCCCAGTATCAAATGATCAGCTCGCTAGTTAGCTCATTTAGAAAGACTTTCCCTTAGATTGCTACCCAGTCAAAATTGCCCCAGTGAGCTCCAGCTTGCCCAAAACAGAGTTAGCTCGCAGAGTAGTATGCCGTGTACAACAAGTCTTGCTCAGAATTGTAGTAGAGCAATTAAGGGAAAAAGTCAACTACTAAGTTAGAAGATCATATCAAATCTCGAAAATCAAGAGCACAATATTGGGAAGTGTAAAAATACTAATAAATATTTTCCCACTTAAGTTGTACTACAATTGTAATACCTCTCCCTCTCTATAAATAGGGGTGAGAATTATTGTAAAATGGGAGCTCTCTCTCTCTCCCTCTCTCTCGTTGTAACTCAAACCAAAAACTCAATAACAGTTACTGTCTCTCCTCACTGGAGCCGACGTCGTTGACGTAAGTCATTTTTAAGGCCGAATCACGTAAAACTTTGTCCGTTCCTCCTTCCTCCTTTCCCCTTCTCTCTTTTTCTACTTGTTTTCAATTGATCTACAGTTCTAAGTTTCAAAGAACCCGATTGACCATTATTTTACGTCAACAATTAAGGTTTGAAATCACGAGATTGTATGTTCCCAGATAGTATTATTATTTATTATTTATTGAGCTTTGATATAAAGGATTTATGTTATAAATAGATAATTTTGATATAGCAAATTGATTTAGAATATTAGGACTCATTAATTAAATATATATATTAATTATAAAATTTTCAATTAGACAATTGATAATGAATAAAAGTAAATAAATAAATAAATATGTATTGTAAATATCCCAAGTTTCATGTGAGTTGATGCATGATGCACGAAAAAGGACTCGTCAAAGACTTGTAGGAAGTCCAAGTCGTCGGCTGCAGACCATTCAAGTCATCACAAGTGGAACTAGTTATTAATTTAAGAATTGTAATAAATTTTACGTTTAATTAGTATGATTGAGAATTTCAGAGAAAGTTTGTAAAAAGAATATTATAATCATAAGTGTAAAATGCTAGTATTATTCAATCTATAGCATCCCTGTACTGGTCTCTGACCATTAAAATTTTTAGAAACCTTTGAATCTAAACATCATTATGGAACACATGGTTTTAGAAATCTAGAAATTAAGAAAGATTTTGCTAGAATGGATGACTTTAATGCTTAATTATCTTTGATTATATGAATTACCTCAATTATTGTCACAATTTGAAAATTGTTTTATAAATGTATAAAAAAAAGGCCTGGACCCAAAAAGCATAAAAAAAAAACCTTCTTTTTCAGGAAAAAGATGCCCTTAGAGTGATGCCGAACACTAATAAATATCATAAAGAATCTGCCAACGACTTGTATACAAGTCTTCCATAAACAACAAAGACTTGCTGTAGAGGAGTCTCCTTTACCTACATTATCTGCCAATGACTTTTCCAAGTGATTTTCCCTTTGATGCCCCATTTCTGTGGATCATCTCTTGACATTTACTTTTTATGTTAAAGATAAACTCAAGTTGTTATGTTATAATCTCTCTTTGCAATGCATATTTGAAAGGTCTTCTCTCAGAATCCTTACCAATGGAGAAAGTTCACAACCAGCTGTACGTTGTTGCCAATTATATACCGACACTAGTTTACATCATCTTCTTCTTCCACCACCTCTCCATCCCAGTAGTCGCTGATGACTCGGAGCCTGTTTACCGTCCCACAGAAACCATTTTTCTATCCTGCGGCTCCTCCGGTAATCTTCCTCCCGAATTAGGAGGCCGAAACTGGACCGGAGACATCAACTCAGAATATTTTCCTTTACACCAATCACAAAACAACGCATCAAGAGGCCTTGAAGCCCAGCGACAACCCTCCAGTACGGGGAAATACCCTTACATGAGTGCCCGCGTCTCTTATTCCCAGTTCGCCTACACATTCAACCTCACTTCTGGCCAAAAATTCATCCGATTCCATTTCTATGCCGACTCTTATCCAAACTTGACCATGTCAAAAGCTTTCTTCTCTGTCCAAGCCGGTAGTTTTACCCTTCTCAGAAACTTCAGTGTTCTACTCACAGCCGAGTATCATGAGGATTTAACCTTCTTTAAAGAATACTGTGTCAACGTAGAAGAAAACCAAAGCTTGAACATAACATTCACTCCGAGTCCAGATTACAAGGATTCCTTTGCTTTCATCAATGGAATTGAAATAGTGTCCATGCCTCCCGATCTTTATTACACTACGGCAACCGGTGAAATGGAATTTCCCTTTGTCGGGCAGAGTCAGGGAAAGACGTTTAGTCTCTCACACAGTAACGCTCTTGAAACGGTGCATCGAGTAAACGTTGGCGGACCATCCATCTCACCAAATGCCGACACCGGCATGTATCGAACCTGGGTAACGGACAACGACTACTTGACAGAAGCTAAGCCTAGCGCTCTTCCTGTTTCTTATAACTTGAGTAATCCACCCAGGTTTAAAGTCATACCTAATTACTCTGCTCCAGCTGTAGTCTATCAAACGGCCAGGTCAATGGGACCAAACAAGACAGTGAACGAAAATTATCGTCTCACTTGGGAGTTTCCTGTGGACGCAGGGTTTCCTTATCTTGTTAGGCTTCACTTTTGCGAGGTTGAGAGAGTGATAAGGAAGACTGGGAACAGAGTATTTCAGATCGACATAGCCAATCAGACTGCCGACAAGAGAATGGACGTCGTTGGTTTGGGTCGTGGAAGAAATAGTCCAGTTTACAGGGACTTCGCTGTGCTAATGGGATCAAATGCAAGCCAAAAGCAACAGAATCTCTCTATTGCTTTGCATCCTGCTCCAGCGTGGATGACTAATTACTCTGACGCCATCTTGAACGGTGTTGAAATCTTCAAAGTCGACAAGTCCAGAAGTCTCGCCGGACCCAATCCTGATCCTCGCCCTGCAGCCGCAGTGCCGCCCCCTTCAGAACCAACAAAATCCAACAAGAATCGTAAAGTTATAATCCCCGTCGTTGTCGGAGTTGTGTCAGGCTTCGTCGTTGTCTCTGTCTTTTTGTTCGTTCGCCGACGAAGAATTCGTAAAGTGAAGGAGTGCTCAGGTGGGTCCGACACCACGGAAAAGTCTTGGTGGAGCCCCTTTTCATTTTCTACAACTACGACCAAGTCAACCAAGTCAAATAGCTCATCTCTACCGTCCGATCTTTGCACCCACTTTTCACTATCGGAGATCAAAGCGGCTACAAACAACTTCGATGAGGTGTTCATAATCGGAGTGGGAGGGTTTGGCAACGTGTACAAAGGGTTCATCAACGGTGGGACCACCCCAGTGGCCATCAAACGGTTGAATCCTGGATCAAAACAAGGTGCTCTCGAGTTCAAGACCGAGATCGAGATGCTCTCCCGCCTTCGTTATCTTCATTTGGTCTCTCTCATTGGTTTCTGTAAGGATGCTGGTGAGATGATTCTTGTGTACGATTACATGGCACGTGGCACGCTCCGTGATCATCTTTATGGCACCGATAATCCTCCTCTCTCCTGGAATCAACGGCTGCAGATCTGCATCGGAGCGGCACGTGGGCTGCATTATCTTCACACCGGTGCCAATCATGTGATCATCCACCGTGACGTCAAGACCACTAATATCTTATTGGATGAGAAATGGGTGGCCAAAGTGTCCGACTTTGGACTATCCAAGGAGGGACCCACGTCCACGTCGAAACCGCACGTCAGCACGGTCGTCAAGGGTAGTTTCGGGTATTTGGATCCGGAGTACTATCGGCTTCAGCGCCTGACGGAAAAATCGGACGTGTACTCGTTTGGGGTGGTGTTGTGTGAAGTATTGTGTGCAAGGGCGCCTTTGATTAGAACCACGGACAAAAAGGAAGGCAGCTTGGCAGTGTGGGCCCGACAATGCTATGATCAGAACGGGACGCTAGATCAGATTGCTGATCCTTTATTGAAGGGAAAGATAGCACCTGAGTGCCTGAAGAAGTTTTGTGAGGTGGCGATGAGCTGCTTGGCTGATGAGGGAACCAAACGGCCCTCCATGAGCGATGTGGTCTGGGGCCTTGAGTTTGCACTGCAACTACAAGAGGAGGATGACAAGCTTCGTGGAGAAATATGTGAGCCCCACCTTGATGATCATAATGTTGATGAACTATCATTGATCAACAACTCCTTCTCGGATTATGATAGTGCTGCCGTGTTTAGTAGGATTGGAGGACACGTGTTGCAGTTGGAAACAACGACTATTACCACCGTGACCACATCCACTAGTGATGATTATGGATTTTCTAGCAAAGATTCTAATGACAAACCCTTGTTGTTATAGTGTTTGATAGTTTCTACTATATACAATAGTATATGTGGTCATATCAAAGAGCATATCCATGCATTACTAACTGTGATCTTGTATAATCATGGACCCTTGTAATGTTTTTTCTCGTTTACCTTTTAGAGAAAAATTTTTGCGTAGAAAATCCAAAAACAAACTACTGAAGAGAAGAATTTTCCATAGAGAATAATCAATAAAGGTCAGAGCAAATCAACGTATAACTGTAAAAGTGCTTCATTCACATGAAAATTACACTTGTAGCATATTTTTGTTTTTCTAGTGGACTTCGGGACTGTAAATATCTACTATATCCCAAAAAAAAAAAAAGTATATATATGAGTTTAATATGCTCTCAAGAAACCATGAACTTCATAACTCTATCACGTTAATTTACCAACACACTATGATCGGGAAATTTATGAATTTTACCCAAATACAAAGAAAAGTTTTGTTTTTACCCCAATTCTTAATCAAATTTGTTTTTGACCTCTCAAACAAACTATTTCTATTATATACCTAAGATTACGAAATTACCCTTAAGATTATATTACCCAAATGCCCAATATTGAAATTACCAAACTAACCTTCATCTTCCTCCTAAAACCTCCATATTTCTCCTCTACCTACTTTTGCATTGATGATTTCTGAGATTTGATTTTGAGTGTCTATATTTGCTCTTCATCTTCTTCCTCACAATATCCATTGAAGGATTTTGAACATTAGTGGCATCCATTGAAGGATTTGATTGTTGAAGAATTTGGTGATCAAAGGTAATGTATATGTTTATTTATTAGTTTTTGGGTTATTTAGTTCATATTTGCATGGTTTAGGGCTGTAAGATTGTATTGGTTTTGATGGATATGGAAATCTGAAAATACAACGGAAACTGCACAAGCTGCGACGAAATCGGTTTTTCGTGACTGATAATCGATTTTTCAGCCCTGAAAAACCGATCGGTTTTTCAAATCGGTGTTCAGTTTCAGTGGCTTGAAAAACCGATCGGTTTTTCAGTCACTGAAAACCGATCTGAAAAACCAATCAGTTTTCAGTGAAAAATCGATCGGTTTTCAGTGACTGAAAAACCGATCGGTTTTTCAGGGGCGAATAGCTGCTGAAAAACCGAAATCGATTTTTCAGTCACACATTGAAGTTTTGCAGGGATAAAAATCGGTTTCTGTTAAAAACCGATCACAGAAAAATCGATAAAAACCGATCGATTTTTGTGTGATCGGTTTTTCAGTGGCTACAAACCTAACAAAAACTGGAAAACCGTTCGGTTTTTCAGTGCCACTGGAAAACCGTTCGGTTTTTCAGCACTGAAAAATCGAACGGGTGCTGAAAAACCGAACGGTTTTCCAGTGGCACTGAAAAACCAATTACAGTTAATTTAAAATAATAAATTAATTTGATTATAAGATTGTATTTTGTAATGTTGCCCAATTGAAATGAGATTAATTTATTATTTTATTTGAACGTTACAGGAATGACTCAAGAAACAATTGTAATCAATTTTGATGGAGAGTGGAATGGATGTAATTACGTAGGAGGGGAGTCGATCATGTGTGGGGTTCACAGTAATAATAGTTTTTCATCATTAGTCGATATTGTGTACAGAGAGGCTGGTATTGATAGGAGAATGTGGGATATCCGTATACATTATTTACTACAAAGTGTGACAAGTGGTAAAATTAAAAAGATACGTATCATGTCCGATCTTGGTGTTGTTGGTTTGATGGCAATAAAAAATATTGATGTTAAAGAGATTTATGTGGATAAGATTGTGAAAGATTGTGGAGCTGAGGTTAGCAGGCGTATCGGTTTTCCGATTGCCACCAACTCAATACCAGGAAGAAGATACAACGAGGCAGAAACTCAAGACCTGTAAATCCTCAAATGGTTGAAAGTCATTTTCATCGAACTTCAGGAATTGGGAGCAATAATTCGCTGGATGCTGCTGGCACCCAATTTACATGTACAGAAAGTCCAATTTTCGATGTTAACAATGACTATATGAATTATGGTACTGATGATGAAGATTGGGATATAAATGATAATGGTGGTGAGATACGGGATAGTGATTCTGAGGAAACTGGAGATAGTGATAACGAGGGAACTCGAGTTGATGATGTGTCTGAAGAAGAAGGGTTTCCAGAAATAAGATTTTCAGGTTTACAATTTCAGAACAATCCTTTATAACCACACTGGATTGTTCGTGGTGTTGAACTGGGCGACATTGAGCCTGCTTCAAGTGCTATGTCAACCGTCTACCAACTTGGTTCATTATACAAGGGAGCATTTTTTAATAGTAAAGAAGAAATGAGTATAGCTATTGGAGAATATGCTCTGAAAGCGAAATTTGAATATCGGCTTAGACGTTCAGACACGGAGCGATTTGAGGCTAGTTGCAAGGACAAAACTTGTAGCTTTATAGTTTGTGACAGATGCAGAAAGAATTGCTCGATGTGGTTTGTGTTGAAGTATGAGGCGGAGCACACGTGTCGTCAGACAGCCATGGAATCACATATGAAAAGTGTGAAAGCCATTGTTATCGGAAAGTTGTATGCGGGAAAGGTGGGGAGAGATATGTATACACCTAATCGATTGATTGGAGAAATGCTAGAGCAGTATGGAGTTCAAATCTTGTATAGCAAAGCTTGGAAGGCTTTACAATATGCAAAGAAACTTGCGTATGGACAAGCGGATGAGTCATATCAACAGCTTCCGTCCTACTTTAAGATGTTAAAGTTAGCAAACCCGGGCACAATAACAGCAATTGAGAGAGATGAAAATGATCGGTTCTTGTATTCTTTCGTTGCACTTGGAGCTTCGATAGAGGGTTTCCGAGCTTATATGAGACCGGTTGTTGCTGTTGATGTAACGCATTTGAAAAGCGAATATAAAGGGGTGATTTTTTTTGCTGCATGCAAAGATGGAGAAGAGATGATTTATCCCATTGCTTATGGATTTGCTGACGGAGAGTCAGACTGTTCGTGGACGTGGTTTTTAAGAAAATTACGATTGGCGATCGGCGTGTCGGACGATTTGCTTATTGTATCTGATCGTCATAAAAGCATATTGAATGGGATGAAAGAAGCTTTTCCAGAAGTTCCACATGTGTTATGTTTTTTTCACTTATGGCAAAACCTAAAACAGCATTGTAAAAAGCGTTCGGATGTGGAAAATGCATTTTACAATGCAGCATACTGTTATGTAACTGAGGAATGCAACTGGATATTGGAAGAAATGCGAGTGTTACATCCGAGGACACATGGAACTTTGGTTAAAGCTGGGGTGAGTAGGTGGTCACGATCACATTGTCCTAAAAGAAGATATGAAATGATGACCACCAATATTGTAGAGTCGCTCAACAAATGTATGATGCAAGCACGCCGTTTGCCAGTAACAACTGCACATGAATATATAAGAAATGTGCTGCAGAGATGGTTTAATAATAGACGTATTGCTGCTGCTCAATTGACAACTTATGTTACCACTGCTGCGTACGATCGCATCATGTTGGCAAAAAATCTAGCAACGGAAGGTTGTGTATATCCCATTACAGAACCGGTAACGTACAGTGTCATGCATCCTAGTAAAGGAGATGCAGTGGTTAATATTGAAGAGCACACATGTACATGTAAGCAGTGGAACTTAGATCAGTTACCATGTGTTCATGCATGTGCTGTGGCCAGGTATGATATTTCAACGTTGTTGCTTTCAGCTTTTCATGTTATGTCTATACACTTCAACTTGGATTTTCTGATAATTTGACAGGTTCAAGGGCGTCAGTTGTGATACACTTTCCAGTCAGTATTACAGCACAGAATGGTTGAAAGCTGCATATGCAAGTCCGATCAATCCAGTCCCTAAATTAGCCAGCTGGAATGTTTCTGGGGAAGTTAGAAGTATGGTTGTACTACCACCCATAGAAAAAAGACAACCAGGTAGGCCGAAAGAAGTTCGGATTCCTTCAGCCGGAGAAGATCGTCGTAGAAAAAAGTGTGGAAGATATGGCGAGAGGGGACACAACCGTCTTCGTTGCCCTAACCCCTCTATTTCTACCAGGGGTGGGATGAGTTCAGGTTCTGCGGATGCGGAAGCTGGCCCAAGCACAACTGTTATTGACAACGGCCCACCGTCCCGCAGATGTCGCTTGTGTCATGAGACTGGACACAACCAACGTCGATGTCCTCTGCGATTTCCTGCTACCAATCAAGAAATGGATAATGATGAAAACAATGAGTAGGAATCGCGTATGAACTCTCTGAAGCATGTATAAGTTATCTTATTTCGTTAAATTGTGCTTTATAATCGCATTGGTCTTTCTTTTAGTTTTGTTAAACGGATTAATAGATTAGTATCTGTTACAGTTGCTTGACTGTGTCCGCACACCACATTCATCTGTTATTAGTGCTTTAATCTGTTACAATCAATAGTTTAGCGGAATCGGTTTTTCATGCAAAGAAAAACCGGTTCGGTTGTTGGTAACCCTGGAAAACCGGTTCGGTTTTTCAAAACTCTGAAAACCAGTTCGGTTTTTGGTAACCCTGGAAAACCGGTTCGGTTTTTCAGGGTTCCTGAAAAATCGAATCGGTTTTTGGGTGACCCTGAAAAATCGATCGGTTTTTCAGGGGGAATCTGAATGATGGGATCGGTTTTCCAGATCATCTGAAAACCGAATCGGGTTTCCAGAGCAATATGAAAACTCGATTCGGTTTTCCAGATCTATGAAAAACCGAATCAAGCTTTGGTTTCAAAATTACACAATAATATAATATTATTGATGTTATTATTGATGTTAATACATAATAATATTTAAGTTACACAATAATATTTAAAACTAAATCATGCAAACCAATTGATTAAATATTAAAACTGATTAACTAAAGGCCAATGCTTTCAGTTGAATTGATTTCAATTGATGAAATCATTAGTGTTGGATGATTCAAAACCAATGATTTCATGATTTCGAAATTTTAAATTAATATATCCTAACCATAATAAAGACTCTAATATTAATTAACTTAAATTGGTTTCAATTGATGAAATATTTAATGCGACTGATTTCATGATTTCATTAAGTTTTATAATTCATTAAGTGGAATTATAAAAAACTAAATTATATGGTTTTCATCAATAAATTTATTATTTAAATTTATTAAATTTAGGATTTATTGAATTTATTATTTTTTAATTTATTTATTTTTAATAATTAAAATTTGGCATACATCCATTAATAAATCCTACAATCTCAAAATTTAAATTATTGCATTAGAATTATTCATGTATTATCATGATTCAATTTTTTTATATTTAATTTTTTAGTTTATAATTATACTTTATTTAGAATCATTAAAAATTTGATATTTATGAAAATTGAGAACATGGTTGATAATATTGTTATTTAATTATATTAAATATATTTTAATAATAAAAAAATTTGGATGGATGCTACTATGAAGGATAATTAATTATACATATATAATTTAGGTCCACTAAGATTTAGATTTAATTAAATTGGCCAAATAAATGAATTTAAAAAAAAGAAGTATTAGAAATATTAAAAATAAAATATTTTCGGTTTTTACTATTAGACGTGTTTATCGGTTTTCATTTTCATAATACTGTTATCAGTATATACTATTAGACATATTTTCATAGTTTCAAAACAAAACCAACATCATTGTTTTCGTTTTCATTTTCATTTTCATTTTGTTTTGCGTTCTCATAATTTTCATAATAATATTTAAACTAAATTATTGTTTTCACTGATTGACATAAATAATTGAAGGTAAAACTTGAATAAGATATGGATAATTAACTATTTATTGATGTCACTTAAGTACAACTTCCCCGTAAGAATCAATCATCCAATATCCAAAGTTATTTACTTTATACAGAGGACGTGAAAATGAATAAATATCTCGTGCAAGCGAAGCCCTCAGTGCGAGGGCGTCTGCAGGTGTATCACGTGGTCTTGATTCCCATGTACTTTCCCTGGACTGCAAAAGGTCCCGTACGTACATGGCGACATATGCTCTACAACTCGTCCTGTTTCATAATTATATGTCAATTAAGAGATACTAACTATTTATTAATTAACAACTTCCATGATTAAAAAATAAGAATGCTATTTGATTAAAAAATAATTATTCCATGATTAACTAAATATTAATTAATAACTAAATATTAACTAAATATTAATTAATATTTAATAATAACTAAATATTAATTAATAACTAAATATTAACTAATTATTAATTAACTAATAATAACTAAATATTAATTAATAACTAAATATTAACTACATATTAATTAACTAATAATAACTAAATATTAATTAACAATAATAACTAAATATTAATTAATAACTAAATATTAATTAACTAATAATAACTAAATAATAATTAATAACTAAATATTAACTACATATTAATTAACTAATAATAACTAAATATTAATTAACAATAATAACTAAATATTAATTAATAACTAAATATTAACTAAATATTAATTAACTAATAATAACTAAATAATAATTAATAACTATATATTAACTACATATTAATTAACTAATAATAACTAAATATTAATTAACAATAATAACTAAATATTAATTAACTAATAATAACTAAACTAAATAATAATTAATAACTATATATTAACTACATATTAATTAACTAATAATAACTAAATATTAATTAACAACTCACCCATCGGGTTGCTGTGGCACAGCTGACTCATCAATACGCTCAACCGCCCATCGCTCATCTACAGCTGGCATATGTAATTGAGTCCTCTCATAAAACCCAATAAAGCGAAGCATAATGGGCATAAAACACACCAACGGCTCCAGTGCTCGGAGCCGTACCTCAATGTCAGTGGACGCCTGGGAATCATATACATAAATTTTCTTCTCTTTCAAGCACACTCGACAGAGGACCCAATGTTGTTGGTCCAAGCTACACGACAATAGCACCTACAGTTTCTCTCAATGTAAGTGTTGTAGGACTAGTTCCAATGATCAAATAAAATATATATATTTTAAAACAACACTTACATTGTCAACACACCACCACGAAACCGATGCATCTATCTTGCCACATCCGAATGACAGCCATTCTGGGGGTATAGTGGCTGTAGCTGGATCAAATATTTTTCCTTGCTTGACATATTGATTATTGTATTCCATTGTCATAATGCCCTGCACATTTTAAAAAATAATAATGTTATTTGATTTCGATGATACATTAGAAAAAATTATCAACCAATAACTTACAAATAAAGAAGTACCATGAAGGGCGTATCTTCTATCCTCGTCCTCATTCCACCATCTGTTTCGTATGCACATCAAATACGCATCGATGTGCTCACTAGTCAACCAACTATTTCCGTCCTCCAAGGTCACCAATGTAGTCGGTATCACGCACCACGAGCAACGCTCAACCGCACGTCTAAAATAAAAAATTTTAACAAAGTGGTAAAAATTAAAAGTTACGGCAACAACTACGATTATAGGAATTTATTATTTTGTTTTCCATACCTAAGGTCCAAATGTGGTGAAGCTTTATATTCATTATAGACGGCCTCTATGGGATCTACAGGTTGTGCAACCTCTTCCACCTGCTGTTGGACAATTTTTTTTTTCTTTTTCGCCGGCCCAGGATCCGTGTATGGAGTCCGTAGAGGTGCTGCTGGCTTGATCTTTCGTTTGGCCCGTTCGTGGCTGTCTTCTCCCTGCAACTGCACTCAAATTCAAAGACACAAAAGAATATTTATAATTCAATTGTCAACGTTAAACACACTGTTTAAATTATGTCTACCTGGTCATCATCCTGCCCAGCCTCTGCAGCGGCTACACCGCTGATCTCCTGCTCCTGCTCCTCCCGCTGATTGGGTGATTGGTGATCCCCCTGTGCCAGAACGACATCCTGAATCTCCTGCTGGATGACTGACTGGCCCGCCTCAATAGGTGACTGCTGGACCCCCTCGTCCTCATGTAGAGCTGATGGTGCTGGCTGATCTGTAGTCGGGACATAAATGGGCTCCTCTGGGACAAAGCTCCCACCGCGATGATCGTCGTCGTCACCGTCATCATCATCTGAATCATCGCTACCGCTGAGATACCTCCTAATATATGAGAAATCCTGTTCCACCCGTCTCAATCTCCTATCCATGTCCTCAACGAGCCGTACAGTTGCCTTCTGCCTCTTCTCCATCCTACTCAACTTCTCATTAGTTGTCTTCTGTAAATTTACAATATATTCAAACAACTGCTTCACCTGTAAAAAAAATTTCGACACGGTTAATATATTTAAAAAAAATTTGCCAGAGTTTCCCCTGTATTTTTAAGTATCCAAAAAAACATAACCTGCTTATAATAAATTACACTTCGTCTATCATGTTTAGAGACTCTGTCTCTCCGTCACACCGTACTACAACACAACAATGTTCATCTTTTTTACATTACATACAATGTTCATATTCCGTAGATAATCATATAAAGGGGTGATTTGTACCTCAGGATGGACGTTTGGGACATCGTGGATCTTTTTTGTTCGAAACTCTGCAAGGGAATCCTCTGATTCTGATTGAATGCCTTGAACGTCTTCATTTGCGACAGAGTCACCCTCTACCACATCATCACCCTCCACCCTAACATTATCAACCTCGTCATGATCATGATCATCATCATCATCATCACCATCACCATCAGGACCATCACCATCATCACCATCACCATCATCATCACCATCATCATCATCATCACTATCATCGCCATCATCATCGCCATCATTCGCATCATCATCATTTTCACTGTCACCCTCACTCCCTCCCCCGCCAGATTTATGTACTTCACCCGTTACTAAATTATTAGGGTTGAAGGATTTCCAATAAGCCATTTGTCTTTCGGCGTCGGTAGGCTCAAGGGTTTGCTCTAAGCCAACTATCTGCATTATATACATGTATACAGTTACATTATAATGTTATACTTCATATAAATAAGTGTAATTAAAACAAACAATAAATTTACTAAACTAATTTAGTTTATGTTTGCCACTTACTGGAGGTAAATCATCAAGACTGTTCATAATTGTCGGTGTTCTTTTAAGTGACTTTCTCAAGCATCTTGGCAAGTCATTTTGCAAATCTCGGACACTTTCTGATATTCTATCTGCCAATGCCGGAAACATTTCTACCAACCACCACTATAATGCCAAAAAAAAAACAAATATTACATATACTTAATTTAACCACATTACAAAGGAATAAATATTAACGATATTGGTTATACCTGAAACGCATAGACATAGCCATAAATATTGATGTTACGCGGTGGCTTTCTGATCCGCTCTTCAGTCAATGCCATGCGGAGGTAGTGGAATAGGACACTATAATATAATGTGCCCCAAGGGAACGAGTTCCACCTCTCCATATCCTCAATGATGATCCACAAAAATAGCGAAATCTTCGCCTTCTCATCCTGCCCCATAAACAGATGAAAAGCAATCCCTATATTCGCTAACTTTAAAAGATCTTCATCATTTAATACATCCTCGTCTTCACGGTTCAACTGACTTCTTGCCTCAACAAATGTAGCAAACTCGGATATATTCGGCAATACTCCATTGAACCATCGCTGTAGGAGACTGTGCGGGTCATTTTGGGTTGCCTGGAAAATTTCACGGTCTATGCCTCCAAAATGAAGTCCTGTAATCAATAAAAACTTATGTTTCCCGAATCTATATATTCTCCCACCAATTTCAAACCACATTTCATCTTTATGTCCACTCACCTCCACTTCTCTAGCGAGAACCCATAATAGAACGGAGCCGGCAGTCGTATGTTTGGTATTCCTCAACATATATCCGAATGGGCACTCTCTTATAAACCGGTCATACAAGTTCCTTCCAGTCAGGATATCAAGTATTTTCTTCGCCATCTTCTGACCAATGTGTGTAATCCCTTTCGTTTCCTTAGGAATTGTTTGCAAACTATATTTATAATTGAACTCCATCTGTAGGACACAAAAACAGTGACAAAAAGATTAGTATCATGATTAAAAGCC
Source organism: Dimocarpus longan (assembly GCA_022984855.1). Classification (NCBI taxonomy): domain Eukaryota; kingdom Viridiplantae; phylum Streptophyta; class Magnoliopsida; order Sapindales; family Sapindaceae; genus Dimocarpus; species Dimocarpus longan. Next base: position 8,082,908 of record CM041026.1, read on the forward strand.
ATTCTGCCACTACATAAACAATCGGTTTTTCACAGGCGTGAAAAACCGAATCGGTTTTCCACAGGCGTGAAAAACCGAATCGGAAAACCGATTCTGTTTTTCATACATGTAGAAAACCGATTCGGTTTTTCACTGCTGTTTTTCACCTGAAATGAGCAGATCTCAAAAACCCAACTTACAAAACCAATATGATTCATCACATTTCGAAAAACCTATGTCAAAGTGCATCACCCAATCAGAGTTTCATATGTAACATCGGTTTTTCACTATTCAACCAACAAACATTTAAAATTGGTTTTCCAAACGCATCGGTTTTCCACTATCGGTTTTCCACAGGTGTGGTGGAAAACCGATCCACACCTGTGGAAAACCGATGCGTTCCAGACGACGCTCATATGGTCGGAATCGGCCATATCAGCCACAAATCAGGCCAAACCCAGTCAATACCAACCTATTCTAAACCAAATAACCAATACCCAACATCCATATTACACAAACATGTCCAAATTGTGAATGAAAATAAAAAAACTCAACAACCCAACCGAAAACTAACCTTCGCAAAAGCACTCACGTCCCCCGAGCTCTATCCTCCTCTGGGCAAGTCGGAATCGTCGCCGTTGTGGCCGGAAAAAGTGGTTGTGCGTCGCCTCTCAATCGGTTTTTCGCTCTCCCTCTGTTTCTCTAAAAAACCGAACGGTTTTCCGCTTGGTCGGTGATGGTAGGTAATCGGTTTTCCATCTTTCTACCACTTATATACTTAGGGGTATTGTGGGTATTTTGGGTATAGCATGTAATTAGTTTGTTTGAGGGGTTAAAAATAATTTTTATAATTTCAGGGGGTAAAAACAAAATTGAGGTTTTTTAATGGGGTATTCCTGTAATTTCCACTTAATTAATTAATCACACACGTATACGTCTATAGCATCCTAGTACTTGTCTTTGACCATTGAAATTTTCAAACACCTTTGAATCTAAACATCATTATGGAGCACACATGATTTTAGAAATCTAGAAATTAAGAGATATTATGACATTGATGCTTAATTATCTTTGATTATTTACGAATTACCTCAATTATTGTTAGAATGTCAAAATTATTTTATATATATATATAAAGTAGGCCTGGACCCATGAAGCATAAAAAGAAATTTGTATTTTTCAGGAAAAAGATGCCCTCAGAGCGATGTCAAACACTATATATATCATAACGAGTCTGCCAACGACTTGCACACGAGTCTTCCATAAACAACAAAGACTCGCTGTAGGGAAGTCTCTTTTCGTGTAGTATCCGCCAATGACGTTTCCAACTGATTTTTCCTTTGATGCCCCATATCTGTGGATCATCTCAAGTTGTTATGTTATAATCTCTCTTTGCAATTGCATATTTGAAACGACTGGCCTCAAGTTTTTGTTCTCAATCCTGACCAATGGAGAAAATTCACAATCAGCTGTATGTTGTTGCCAATTATATACCAACACTAGTTTACATCATCTTCTTCCTCCACCACCTCTCCATCCAAGTAGTCAATGGTGACTCGGAGCCTGTTTACCGTCCCACAGAAACCATTTTTCTATCCTGCGGCTCCTCCGGTAAGTTTCCTTCCCCATTAGATGGCCGAAACTGGACCGGAGATATCAACTCAGAATATTTTCCTTTACACCAATCACAAAACAACGCATCAAGGTTTGCCCAGAGACAACCCCGCGGTTCGGCGACATACCCTTACGCGAGTGCCCGGGTCTCTAATTCCCACTTCGCCTACACATTCAACCTCACTCCTGGCCAAAAATTCATCCGATTCCATTTCTATGCCAACTCTTATAACTTGAACATGTCCAAGGCTTTCTTCTCAGTCCAAGCCGGTCCTTTTATCCTTCTCAAAAACTTCAGTATTCTACTCGCAGCCGAGGGTAAGGATTCACCCATCATGAAAGAATATTGTGTCAACGTAGACGCAAACCAAAGCTTAAACATAACATTCACTCCAAGTCCAGATTACAAGGATTCGTTTGCTTTCATCAATGGAATTGAAATAGTGTCCATGCCTCCCGATCTTTATTACAACACTACGGCAACCGGTCAAAGGGACTTTCCCTTTGTCGGGCAGAGTGCGGGAATGTCATTTAGTCTCTCAAACAGTAACGCTCTTGAAACGGTGTATCGAGTAAACGTTGGCGGAAAATACATCTCACCAAATGAAGACACCGGCATGTATCGAACCTGGGAAGGGCACAACGACTACTTGACAGAAGCTAAGCCTAGCGCTCTTCCTGTTTCTTATAACTTGAGTAATCCACCCAGGTTTAAAGTCATACATAATTACTCTGCTCCAGCTGTAGTCTATCAAACGGCCAGGTCAATGGGACCAAACAAGACAGTGAACGAAAATTATCGTCTCACTTGGGAGTTTCCTGTGGACTCAGGGTTTACTTATCTTGTTAGGCTTCACTTTTGCGAGGTTGAGATAGAGATATGGCGGATCGGAAACAGAGTATTTGAGATATGGATAGCCAACGAGCTTGCCGAGCCAATGGCGGACGTCATTTATTGGAGTGGTGGAAATAATAGTGCAGTTTACAAGGACTTCGCTGTGCTAATGGGATCAAATGCAAGCCAAAAGCAAAAGAATCTCTCCATTGCTTTGCATCCTGCTCCAGCGTGGAAGACTAATTACTCTGACGCCATCTTGAACGGTGTTGAAATCTTCAAAGTCGACAGCAACAAAAGTCTCGCTGGACCCAATCCTGATCCTCAGCCTAACGCCATAGTGCCGCCTCCTTTAGAATCAACAAAACCCAACAAAAATCGTAGAATTATGATCTCAGTCATCGTTGGAGTTTTGTCAAGCTTCGTCCTTGTCTTTGCTGCTCTCTTTTAGTTGGTTCGCCGACAAAGAACGCATTAAGTGAAGCAGTTCTCGGGTGGTTCCGACACCACGAAAAAGTATTGTGTGCGACGATGGCGGACCCAGAAAATTTGTTCAGGGGGCACGTAAATAAAATAATATGTTGACTCAATCGAAGCACGTAAGCAAGTTCGATACTCAATTCGAGTTTGATCTGACTGTTTATTTATAGTTGACTCAATATATTGATTCTGATTTAATAAATCTTCACATTTGCTCCAAACATCTTTATGGGCACTACTTTTAGTATGCTACCTTAACGAATCTATCTTCTTTCAATTTGTAAACCCTTCACTAACAAAAGAGTCACCACTCGCTTGTTTTCCAATATCTGGTTTGAAAAGATAACAACTTAAACAATATACTACATCTTTTGCTATACTATACTCTAATCAAGTCGAATATTCAGTCGCCTAGACTTTTATAACCAATTTACTACATCACCTGACCTTACTACTTCTGTTATAGTAGTATCGAACATGACACGTAAATAATATTCAATCACCTAACCACACATCCTCTAATATTATATAACAGTATAGTGATTAAAATATTATATTTAATCACCTAATCACACATCCTCTAATATAGATTATTAGAAGATTGATGTAACAGAATCATCATCATCGTTATTATTGTTATTGATATCTTCCAAATTAGAAGATTGTTGAAATTTGTTAAAATAGATTATTAATAATACAATGTAGATTTGAGAGATAACAACTTCTACGAAGAGAATAATATTTTTCACATGTTATTTTATAATAAAAAAAAATGTAGGATTATAACTTTTGACCTCTTAAACTAAATAGGATATTCATCCACTCTTAACAAAGGTGATATATTATAAACTAATTTTCAAAGTTCTTTGCTCATAACAAGTATAAAAAGACCCAAATAACATCAAGTGAAGAACCTTTAGGAAACATTAGTGCTAATTTTAAATTCTACACCTTAGCGATTGTGTGTTCAGAATTTTATAGAAAGCTTGTTAGCCCTTTTTTGTTTTTTTTTAAGGTTGAATTCAAAATCTATTATTAAATTCTAAATTATATCTCAATTGGAAATATATTTATTTCAAAATATAAGTTAAAGAGTAAAACAATTAATATGAGCTTTTATTTAGTATATATGAAACGACTAAAAATATACGTTTTAGTAAAAGAAAAAATATATTTCATGGAAAATTACTAGAAATAGAAGTGTTTTTTTGTCTTTGTAAAATAAGATAAGTATCACACCAATTAAATGTTAGAGACTTAAATAAGTCAATCAATAAAAAAACCTAATTATTCTCTTTTTGATGTAGTTTACATTGAACTAAAAAAATATCTTTGGCTTCAACACACGTGCAATCATTCAACACTTTGTAGGTTTGTTTGTTTTTTTTTTTTTTTTTTTGAAATTATACAATAAATTTATCATTTTTTTTTTTTTTTAAATTTGAGTGGGGGGCTGGCCTCACAGTGGATCCGCCACTGGTGTGCGAGGGCGCCTTTGATCAGAACGGCGGACAAGGACGAAGGTAGCTTGGCAGCGTGGACCCGACAATGCTATGATCATAACGGGACACTTTATGAGATTGCTGATCCTTTATTAAAGGAGATGATCGCGCCTGAGTGCTTGAATAAGTTTTGTGAGGTGGCGATGAGCTGCTTGGATGATGAGGGAACCAAACGGCCCTCCATGAGCGATGTGGTCTGGCGCCTTGAGTTTGCACTGCAACTGCAAGAGGAGTATGAAAAGTTTCTTGGAGAAATATGTGAGCCTCACCTTGATGATGATAAAGTTGACGAACAAGTGTTAATCAATAACTGCTCATCGGATTATGAAAGTGCTGCCATGTTTAGTAGGGTTGGTAGACACGTGTTGCAGTTAGAAACAACGACTATTACTACCGTGACCACATCCTCTACTGATGATTATGGATTTTCTAACACGGATTCTGATAGCAAACCCATGCTGGTATAGTGTTTGATAGTCTCTACTATATTATAATAGAGTATATATATGGACATATCAAAGAGCATATCCATGCATCACTAGCTGTGATCTTGTATAATCATGGACCCTTGTAAAATTTTCCTCGTTTAACTTTTAGAGAAGAATTTTCTGTATAGATGATCAAAAAACAAACGAGTGAAAAGAAGAATTTTCTATAGAGAATAATCAATAATGATGAGAACAAATCAACATATAGCTATATAAGTGCTTCATTCACATTAAAATTACATTTGTAGTGATATTTTTGTCTTTCTAATGGAGTTCAGGACTGTTAATATGTTGTGTGAGACATTTATTTTTGGGGCATATAAAAGACGCTTTCATATTTTAAATAACACATCTTTTTTTATGCCTTATATCTTGATGCAATTTTTATAGCTCTCTAATGACAAAGAATATTCGTATTACAATTTTGATAGTTCAAAATTATTTTATGTAATTGTCATCAAACCTCTCATATCAAAAGATGTTATGCAATTGGTACATTTGAAAAAAAAAATGCAAAAAAAATGAAAATCTCTTCATTAGACGGAGTTACTCACTAAATGATACTCCTTCACAACAAGAGTCAAGAGAGAGGGCTATCCATTTTAGCATTAATATTTTTGAATAAGGATTGAACCCTCGACCTCATAAGGGAAAGGGATGTAATCAACCAATTACACTAATAGATGGTGTGTGATAAATGTAAAAAGTTTTAATGAGTTTGATTTTCAAAGGAGTAATATTAGTAATATTAAGGACCTTAGACTTCATTTAGTATAGCTTCTCCAAATAGATATTTTGAAAGAAAATTGTTGATTGTTTGGTTGTCAATTAAAAAATATCTTTTAAATTATAAAATGTTTGGTTAAGTTATTTTTAAAACACTTTTAAATTATTAATTTATCAAAAATGACATGAAAAAAAAAGAGTAGTATATCATTTGAGGAATGTAATTGCTTCAACCTCAACCATAAAAAATTAATCAATCGTAATAGTAATAGTAATAAAGATTTTCTTATTCACTCTTGATTTAATTAGTCTCAAGAAATAAAATTGTAATGTATATATATATATATATATATATTAACAAACTAATAACAAAACCAATTATAATATACCATTCCATTACTTCAATAAACCGTTTCATGTATATCAATGAGCCAATAATAAAACCAATTGCAGTATATATATATATATATATATATATATAGTGTCTATATATGTAGTGTATATATACAGAATCAGCATAAGATTAAAAAAAATAATGCAATATATATATCGACCAAAACCAATTAAAAAAAAAAAAATACACATACATGCACACACAAAAAATATAGAAAAATTACTAGTGAAAGAGAAGTTTTCATATATTTTTATGAAATAAAAGTGAATAAAAGTAGAGACTATTGGTGTGTTTACTTCACAGATTAGATAATGGAAATGGGGAATAAGATTGATTGATATTGTTTACCTGCTTAAAATTCATGCTGTAATGGGAATTAAATTGTGGACCCTACATCAATTTGGGGTTGTAGAATGGGAATCTCATTCCCCCCAACCCACTTGAGAATCTCATTTTCATTCTCTAATTCATGATAGAAAGTCTTTTATACTCTTATTTAAAAAATAAAAAAAATAAAAAATAAAAACCTATTTTGACAAGTTTAAGTTGATGTTGTCGTCCACAACTTTCCTCTTATCAACAGTCTCTCGGTCTTTCATCACTACTGTAGGTTTGTTTCTGTTTTTTTTTTTAAGACTGTTTGTTTGCTCTTTTCATCACATGGATTTTATTGAAAAAATCTGCATTAAAAATCTGCATGTTATGATAAAAAGCTGCTGTTGATTACCGATGTTATTGAAAAAATCTGCATTAAAAATCTGCATGTTATGGCAAAAAGTTGCTGTTGATTACCGATTTTATTGAAAAAATCTGCATTAAAAATCTGTATATTATGACAAAAAACTGTTGTATGCCTTTTATTTGATATTGCAATATAAAATCATATGATATTGTATGTTTCTACGTTGACTAGTAGTCTTTTATTTGATATTAAAAAACTACACACCACTGCATGGAATCTGAAATTATATAGTTTTTTGTTTCTTTGTTCATACTAGTTTTTTTAAGTTTTTTATTTGATATTAAAGATAAAAAACTGCAAATGGGTTAGTGGAATGTTAAATTATCTATTTATTTGTATATTTGTTGACACCATTGCAGTTTTTTATTTGTTGACATCAGTTATTTGTTTCATCGTCCTATTTAGTATATGATTATGTATGAATATATTTGTTTGTTGTCAATATTGTCATTGCAAGTTTTAAATTTCATCTAAAATTGTGTATTTTTATGTATAGGAATGACCCGTGTGTTAGCAAGAAAGAAAAGAATTATGATTGTTATACAAGAACTGATTATGATGTTGCAGATGATTATGGCTGTTTGTGCTGCTATATGTTCATATATTTTTGTAGGTTATGAAAAGAAATTGGAAAGTCCAAAATCGGTTTTTAGTGTTTATAAACAATTGAACTTTTTGTGTGAATTGGTTTACGAAAGTGATGTCAAGTGTTTATCACAACTAAGAATGGATAGAAAAACATTTCAAAAATTATGTCTACTTCTTTGTGAGAATCGGGGTTTAGTGGGCATCGCAAACGTATCCGTCAAAGAGATGGTTGCGATGTTTTTGTATATCTTAGCACATCATTTGAAGAATCGAGTAGTTAGTTTTAATTTTATGAAATCTGGAAGAACAGTTAGTAAATGTTTTCATGAGTGTTTAAAAGCAATAATTAGATGTCAGAAAGAATTTTGGAAAATACCTAAGCCAGTGATAGAGAATTCAACTGATCCAAAGTGGAAATGGTTTAAGGTATGTATGACTGTTAGTTTGAAACCTAAATTTTACATATATTTGATTACGTAAAATAATTAGTTTTTGCATCTTATAATGTAGAATTGCTTGGGAGCATTAGATGGTACATTTATAAAGATTCATGTTTCATAAGCAGACAAACCAAGGTATAGAACTAGGAAAAATGAAATTGCAACAAATGTATTAGGAGTTTGTTCACAAGATATGCAATTTATATATGTCCTACCGGGGTGGGAAGGTTCAACTCATGATATGCGTGTGCTAAGAGATGCTGTAAGTAGGAGGAACGGTTTAAAAATTCCTACCGGTAAATACATCCAACAACCATATGTCTTTAGCTTCTAAGATTGTATATTAAAATTTAGATTCTTATGATATGTCTTATATTTGTTCATAGGTTATTATTACTTGGTTGATCGTGGCTATACTAATGGGGCTGGTTTTCTTGCCCCATTTAGAGGTCAACGTTACCATCTTAATGACTTTAGTGATGGACACCATCCAACTTCACCACAAGAGTTGTTTAATATGAAGCACTCAAGTGCTTGAAACGTGATTGAGCGATACTTTGGACTTTTGAAGAAAAGATGGGTCATACTAAGAAATCCAGCATTTTATGATATAAAAACACAAAGGCATATAATATCTGCTTGTTGTATGCTACACAATTTCATACGAAGGGAAATGCCTATTGATGAGATAGAGACATTGATGGAAAATGAGCCAGTCGAAGAAAATATATATGAAACAGAGTTAATTAATTCAATTGAGCCCTCAAACGAGTGGACTACTTGGAGAGAAAATTTGGCTCAAGAGATATGGAACAACACAAGAGGAAGTAACTAATAAAATTTGAATTTGATGTGAAAATGTCTACTAATTATAACATTATAAAATAGCCAATATGTGCTTTGTTAGACCTAGTGTTTTTCTGGTTATTTGAATGTATACGATGGATGATATGCACATGATAGTTTGAATGACTTTACTCGTGGTTGGAATTTTATGCTAGGCTTGGAACGTTGGTTTTATGTGTTTTATTGTCCAAGTTAGTTATAGATTGTATAATTTGAAAATCAAATTTGATGTTCAATATTACCATCTTAATGCTATTCGTTGAATTTGAATTTTTAATTTTATATAATTTCGAGTGTATGTAATGATTTGCTTATATGCATTGTTAATTCTTTAGAAAAGATGAGTTCTATTCGAAAGAGTCGAGGTGTGAATAAACATTATTGGATACCGGCACAAGATGCCGCATTAGTGGATTCATTGATTGAATTAAATCAAAATATTATGTGGAAAGCAGATTCTGGTTTCAAAATTTGATATTTGAACCAGTTGGAAAGTATGATGAAAACCAAGTTGTAAGATTGTAATTTGAAAGCATCCCATAACATTAAATCTAGAGTGAAATGGTTGAAACAAAAATATTATATTTTGTCTGATATGTTATCTCTTAGTGGGTTTGATTGGGATAATGAGAAGATGATGATATCATGTGAGCGAAGTGTTTTTGAAGAATATGTTAAGATAAATTATTAGCTTATTTTAGATCTATATTTTATTACTTTGTTGATTTTTTTTTTCAAATGACTTTATTTTATTAATTAATTCAATGTTGTTCATTTTTTTTTATTGATTACATCATAAAAAAGATGCAGTTGGTTTGTTTCAAAAATCATTTCCTCATTATTTTACTATGGGTGAGATATATGGTCATGATCGAGCCACTGGAACTAATACTGGCAATGTTGACGATGATGAAGAGGACATACGCCTAGAGGACAATACCATTGTCAATTTAGGTGATGACTTAATCAAGGAACTTTCTGAAGAAAGTTTTAATCATATGTTTTATACAGAACAACCAACTCCACCACATCATATGTCTAGTGACGACATCCCAAGTATTTCAACGAACAAGTCCAAGAAAAGAAAGAGCAAGGAGAAATCATTTGATCACATGTGCTCAAATATTGGGTCAATGGCTAAGTCAATGGCAGCAATGGTGCCTAAACTAGACGGTTTGATTAATGTGCTTTCTACTACAGATAAAGAAGTGGCAGATTTACAAGCCAAGTTATATGAAGAGATGATGAAAATTGAGGGCTTAGATGAGGATTAGATATATGATGCCACTAACATATTGGCCACAAAACACGATTTGCTACATATTTCTTTTACCATGCCTGATCAACTCAAAAAAGGTTATATCTTGAAGATGCTTCATCGTGGGGTTTAGTTCATATATTAGATGCTTATGAACTTACTATAGATATCATGTGCAGATTTTATATTTATATTCTTAGTCGATTGTTATTATATTTTATGAACTGATGGTTGGTTGTTTTTATATTTACAAATATAAATATTTATATATGCTATAAGTTTTCATAAAAAAATGTGCTAGTACAAAGTATTATATTTTATTCTAATGATTTGCAGTTAGCACTAAAATTTTGTAATAGATTGAAGAATATTATAATAATACTGTTAAGAAAGTTTAGGTAACATTTTATATTAAAAAAAAAAAAAAACTCGATAGACAATATAGATACATAATATATTTTTCTTAAAAAAAAAAAAATACATAAAATGCTTACAATGATATTGTTAAATTGTTAAGAATTTTTTTTTTTTTAACCTATTATGATAAGTTACATGATAAAAAGATGACATTCACATCTTAAACACAATTTTATATATTATAATTAATCTATAATTTTAATTAAGAACATTTTTGTAACTTATAATTAATCCATTCCGATTCCAAAGTAAGTAAACAGTTTAATGAGAATACTGCTGATTCCGATTCCGATTTCTGTAGTTAAAATAAACAATTTATTCTGATTCCGATACTTCATTCCGATTCCAAGTCATTCCGATTCTAAGTCATTCCGATTTCAGATCATTCTGATTCCTTTAAATGAAGTAAACGCACTATATATGTTTATATTTATAAAGAAAGTACAATAGTGTTATAAAGGTATAAAAATATTAACAAAATTTTAATCTTTAAAAAAATAATAATAATAAAAAATATCTATTTTGAAAAACTCAAAATTTGAGCTTCTAAAATAAACATTTTTCAGTTTTTTCAATTCCCCAAAAGTTTTACTGCTATATAAAAAATAATAATAATAATAAGCAGAGCTTTTAACATTAAAATATGTATATATTTTTTTTACCAGTAGATAAGCTACAATAAACATATACTTAATTTAACAACTGATATGCCAAATTGTACATTACAACATCACGATTGCAATCCCAAAGGGCGCATTTGTTGCATAGGTTTAAATTAAACTTATTTGTAAAATATGAAATTATATTAGAATATATGATAAGATTGAATTGCACTAAATTAGTACTATAATGTATTTGATACTATTAGGATTGAATTATATTTTTTACAAATAGTTTATATTTTAAATGTTTATTATATTTAAAAATTAATTTAATATAATTTATTAAATACTTTTTAATTTAATAAATAAATGCAATGAAAAATTGGAAGAAAAAAAAAGTACATCAGAGGAGATTACTTAGTCCCGACATTTTGATTAGCACTAATTTATCTCACTCTAACAAGATAAAAAAGTTAAAATTTAATTTTATCTAATCCCACCTCCTCAACAAATATGCCACCCAAACAAACATAGGCCCCAACATTGTTGTTTTGTATCATCTTCTCAAAGTTACCATTTTCTATATCCTCTATAGTAAGTGTTAAACTCGTAGGTGTTAAACTCATGAAATTTGGTGTTAGTTACTTACAACAGTTTAATAGTAAGTGTTCATCATTGTAAATTCATGAAATTTTAAGTTTTACTGCTAGCATAATTGCCATGAGATGCTTTTAACTGTTTAAATTTGTAATATTAAAATACTGATGTTATAGTTTCTATGTAAGATATATTATTAATATTTAGACTTGAGATATAAAGCGAAATACAGCTTCCTAGGTCCCACGTTTAATCTATAAGTGTGACACACCAACGAAATTACACCGTTGGTGTGTCACAACAACAGACCTTTTATTTTTTATTTTTTATTTTATTATTATTATTTTGTGTGTGTGTGTGTGTGTGCGTGTTACTTAACAGGCAAAACCCAGGTAGGCGAGCTCAAAACAGATTTGTAAAATGGTTACATAAAATCTATCCATGCAATATGTAGTAATGTAGCACCATAAACGAAGGAAATAACTCGTCACTGTCAAAATTTCGGATACAATAAAATGGAATCACTAGCAACTAATATAAATAAATGGTAATCACAAGTATGGTAGTTCAGCCCCCATAAAGTCTTTAACTACCTCTAGATGGAAGGGGCAGGACGCACAAAATGACTGATTAAAACAAAACTCTAGCGAATCATTAACCCTTGCACTGCCTGCGCCCCATCTTCAGTCATCTTGTTAGCTTGTATGGTGTTGACGACATTTGCAATATTACCCTGGAAAAAGTAACATCCCATAAAAACCTCACTGAAAATATATAAACAAGTTGAAAGCAAGAAAAAATATAAATAAACAGAGTTCGTAAAAATATAAATAAATAGAGTTCGCATATGTTTTGTATCATAGCGCCACAAATTGAAACATGTAGTTAATCAGTTGAGGAATGACAGTAATGCCAAGCTAAAACCATAGAAATGACACAAACACTTCCAGATCACAACAGCTACGGAAATAGATACTCAAAACCTCTTTTCCAAAGATGGACTCAGGGTTGGAAGAATGAGACCACATAACAAATCTTTTTGTCAAACATTTGTAAAGGTATAATTTACTGCAATAAACCATATGAAAACACAAAGCATCAATACCGGGAATTCTTACCCTCCAAGTTGCAAGCTTGGTTCTAAGAGTTTGCCACTGTTGTTGCCCAAAAACACGCTCAGTACAGCGGCTGCAACAAAAGCAGCTATTTGAAATCAAGTTTGCACATATCTTAGTTACAGACTCGGTCCTCATCTTCAATATTATCTTCATCCAAAACTTCAACTTCAACTTCATCATCATGGTCGTCGCCATCTTCAGTTTCGTCGTCAACATCATTGTCAATGTCATCACCATTGTTCTCTTTGTCGCCTCTGCTTTTGGCAGCATATGCTTCGAGAGATGCATTACGAAATAATTCCCCGACCTTATTAGAAACAAACCTCCACAAGCATCTTTTGTTCAGCCTCTACTTCCGCAAGGTCTCTACAACAAAACATCACAAGACTCGACTGTTGAATTCAATCAGAAAGTGGTAAACTATCTATACAAATCAGACAAACCTTCCAATCACCCAATCGACATGACAACAACATTTTGCACAGAAATTCTGCTCCTTTGCACAACCTAAACGAAAACCAAATACTCAATCCATTACCAATTCAGCCAAAACAAGCAAAAACAATAAATAAATAATCAGACACCAACCAGAGCAAAGATTATGGTAAGTTTGACGCACTGCCCGTTTCGAACAGCGCTGACTGTAACATGAAACATATAAATAAAAGTCATCCAATCAAAATTGTAACATTATTATTCACTGGAAAAAAAAAGGAGACACCGACCACTTGGCAGGCCCATTCAGGGGTTTGTATTTGCCGTAACGCCGTTTCCAATCAATTTGGTCTCTACATCTACCGCAGACTCCAGTTATCTCTGAGAAGGTTCTCTGTTTTCCACCAACTTCCTACAACAAACCAAATTCAAATCAATCTCTCTCTTTTTGAAAAAACAAAAACAAAAAATTGAAACTCACAGTTTCGTTGATCTTGTGACCGGCTTTTGGTTTCCAGGCGTAGCTGTTCTGGTGCTTGGGTGGGCCCCGCCTGTCGCTGCTCATTTTCCACTGTGCTCCTCTTAACAACAACAAACTGTGTCTTCCATCTCCTCCAGCCTGACCTAAATATGTTTTGCTTCTGATGGTAACATATTTGCTCCATAATCCCCATAATTTCTCGTATTACTTTTAGGCCCCAAGCAGTCCAATTGGGCCCAAACAATACTACAACTAGCTTGGGCTTAGCAAAAAGAGTGGCCATTCATCATTTTTGTGTACACCCCACATTATTTCTCATTTGTTATTTCTAAGATGTGGGTTACTTTTTTTTTTTGGAGCTTCTTGCCAATTTGATACTTGTTATGGGTATTTTCGGATTCCTCAAATGGGATGGCAAAGGCCCATCAAGATAGTGGCCCAAGCCACCAAGACCAGATACGAAGCTCTGTTCATCAGATCGTGAGACCGCTCCAGTAGTCAGCGAGATCGAGCCCGTAAAGGGACTAGCGAAGACAAGGTCGGACGCCAGTTGACTTCTTAGCGACGTTAAGGTCGCATACCGGGCATTGCGACGTCGAGATCGTCAGGACGGATCAAAGTCCAGATCGTCACGACGAAGATTCAGTTCGTTTTCCACCCAGTTCGCCCAGTTTCAGTGCAAGACAGTAGATTGGCGTGTCTTGCACGATAAGTAAGGGTTTCTCACCTAATGACAGCTTAATTTCGGAAAATCTCACCAAACCAGCATGGGTTAGCAGTCGGCCCACGTAAAGCCAGAGTTGACCTGGCACAAGTCAGAGGCATTAAATGCATTTCAGCAGCATTAATTACGATAAGATCAGTCATTTTTTGTCTGTTTGTCCCGTCTGTAGCCTCATCTCTTCTATAAATAGAGGAGGGCATTTATTGTAAAGGGATCCAAAAATTGAGAGATTGAGAGGGCTGTTACTCTATTAAAATACCGAGAGATTAAACACTTCAGAGAGAGTCTGCCATTAATAACAGGCAAAGTGGACGTAGGCACTTCTAAAAAGGCCGAACCACTTCAAATCTTGTGTGTTCTTCTTGCTTTCTTCTCCTTTTCTTTGCCATTATTGGGTCTGTTTGTTGCAGGTCTCCTTATCTGTGCGACATTGGGCTCAAGAATCTGGTTGCCTGGTTTACCACGTCAACATTTTGGCGCTAGAAGGAGGGCCCAACTGCAAGTGGAGCTCTACAATCGCCATGGCAAAGGGGAGGACGACCAGGAATTCTATGGACGAGCGAGCTGAAGAAGCCGAGCTGCGGCGCCAGGCCCAGATGACTGATATGGGTGCGGGACCTTCTCATGGAGGACGGGACACCGTGCATGATCTGGCCCGACGTCAGGAGAGGATGGAAACTACAATGGCGTAGATTGCGGACACGTTGAGGACGTTAGTGCGAGGTCAGGATCAGAACGTTCCTAGGACAACTGTGATCCCATCGCCCGGAGCAGAGGTCGCGAGGGGGGTGCATATTCCAGAAAGATCCATTCATTCATCGAACAGACGTCCTGAAGCCCGGAGTCAAAGAGCTCGGGAGAATGGGGATGCAGCTCGACCTTCTGACTTGAGAATAAGGATCAACCAGGACGGTCATAGGCGGGTTGAAGTGAGCAATGGACATCCCCGAGTTTCAGCCCGCAGAGGTGAAGACGAGCTGCGGCGAGGCCAGAAAGACCGGCGTAGGGAAAATGAGAACTACGAGGTAGGCCAAGGACACAGGAGGCATGATCAGCGCTCTGTCGCCTGGGGAAGCCAAAGGAGTGGGAGATCCCCTGTGGGGCAGCTCGGAGCGCGGGACCCAATCATTGAGCAGCTCCTGGAGAGAATGCAGCAGCTCGAAGCACGACCTGGAGCTCAGATAGCAGGGGAGCGATGTGAAGACAGGAGTCCTTTCACCGCAGAGATAGATCGGGAGCCGCTCCCTGCCAGGTTCAAAATCCCTGACATCCCGAAGTATAATGGAGACTTGGATCCGTATGATCACCTGGACGCCTTCAACGTTCAGATGAACCTGCAAACTTCCAGTTCGCTGGTGAAGTGTCGTGTTTTCCCAGCGACGTTCGGAGAGATACCGCGAACTTGGCTCAGAAACCTTCCACCTCACAGTATCAGTAGTTGGGAGGAGTGCCAGCAGAAGTTTATCGACCACTATAAGGCCTTGAAGAGACAGCTTGCCCCCGGCCTGTCACCTCGCAACAATTTTCCAGCGATCAGGGGAATCGCTAAAGGAGTACATCGGCAGATTTAGAAGCGAGGTCAACAATGTAGAGAGTTCGTCTGATGAGGGAATCTTAAATGCAATCTCATCGGGACTTCGGAATGACGGCAAGCTCTACGAGAGCATCTACAAGATGCCTGTGAAAAACCTGGGTGAGTTTTATGAGCGAGCTAATAGGGAGATCAGGTGGGAAGAATCTTTCAGCTCGAGGAAGACTGGTCACCCGAAGAATGAGGCGAGTGGATCCCATCAGGGCAAGAAGAGGGATCAGGGCGGCAATGAAGATAGGAGGAATCGATCTAATAACCAGGTGGCGAAACGAGCTAAGAAGGAGCCCGTAAGAAATCGTTCTCCACCTCGGAGCCGCTTCCACCGTTACAGCACCCTATCGGACAGGCAGGACAGGATTTTCCAGACTGAGAAGCATAGGGTGAATTTCGGGAGACCAAGCCCCAGCGGTTTCCCCGGCAAGTCCAGAAATCCTCGCAAGTATTGTGCCTATCATCAGGAGGTCGGGCACAATACATCTGACTGTTGGGACCTCAAGGACGCTATAGAAGAATTGATTAGAAATGGCCGGTTGAAAGAATATGTGGTGCAGCTCGGTCAGGAGAGGTCCCAGAATCAGCGTCCTCGCAGAGATCATCAGCCCGCGCAGAAGAGCCAGCAAAGTCAAGGGCAGGAGGACGATTTGATGGTAAAGACTATCTATACCATTCACGGCGGTCCCCACATCGCCGGATCCTCTTGGAAGTCTCATGAGCGATATGTCCGAGAAGCAAATCACGTCCACCTTGCAGGACGGGGTGATCAGGAAGGGCCAGCAAAGAAGGCCAGAATGACTTCGGAGGACATAGTTTTTACCAAGGAAGATGCGAGCGAGGTGAAATATCCCCATAATGACGCCCTTGTCATCAGGGCGAGAATCAGCAATGCGGAGGTCCTGAGGATCATGATCGACACAGGTAGCTCGGTGAACGTCATGTACAAAGATTGTTATGATCAGCTCGAGTTGGGAGCTAATCAGTTAAAGCCATCTCCGGAGCCTCTCTACGGCTTCACCGGGGACGCCGTCATCCCAATGGGCCAAGTAAGACTTCCGCTTTCAATAGGAGATCCAGCTCGCCAGGCAACTACTCTAGCGGACTTCTTCATCGTCAATGGGCCATCTGTTTATAATGTGGTTTTGGGGAGGCCCGCGATGAACGATCTGGACATGCTCGTGTCAACCAAAGCTCTCACAATCAAGTTTCTAACGGCCAGCGGAGTGGGAGTAGTGCGAGGTGAGCAGTACGCGGCGAGGCGTTGTTATGTGAAGGCCGTAAAAATTGGGGTGACGTGTAAGCGAGTTAATATGGTGGCTGGGGGAAAGCCAAGTGAGGTAAGTAAAGAAGGTTTCGATCGCGACCTTGATCCTCGCGAGGTGAACGAGGATGGGACATCGGGTCCAGTTGACGAGCTAAAGTCAGTACAGGTCAGCAAGGAAGACCCTGGAAGATGTCTGTGTGTGGGAAGAAATCTAACTCCGGACGTAAAAAGTCAGCTTGTTGAATTCCTCAGGGAGAATGCAGATGTCTTCGCATGGAATCACGAAGACATGGTTGGAATCGACCCGGAGGTCATGTCGCACAGGTTGAATGTCGATCCTCGTTGCAGACCAATTCGTCAGAAGCGGAGGTCGTTGAACAAGGAACGATCTGATGCCATCAAAGAAGAAGTTGACAAGCTGCTCGCCAATAATTTCATCAGACCGGTCCAATATCCGCTTTGGCTAGCCAACCCTGTGCTTGTGAAGAAGAAGAACGGGAAGTGGAGGACGTGCATTGATTTTACCGATCTCAATAAGGCGTGCCCAAAGGACAGTTTTCCTCTTCCTAGAATTGATCAACTGGTGGATGCGACTGCTGGTCACCAGTTGCTGAGTTTCATGGACGCTTATTCAGGATACAACCAAATCCCCATGAGCTCGCGAGATGAAGAGCATACCTCGTTTATTACAGATAGAGGCCTTTATTGTTACAAGGTGATGCCTTTCGGCCTCAAGAACGCGGGAGTGACCTATCAGAGGCTCGTCAACAAGATGTTTGAAAAGCAGATCGACAAGACAATGGAGGTATATGTGGATGATATGCTGGTGAAGTCAAGGCAGGCCGGATTTCATGTTGGCGACCTGGCAGAAACATTCCAAATCCTGAGGAGTTATCAGATGAAGCTCAATCCGCTGAAGTGTGCATTCTGAGTGGCGTCTGGGAAGTTTCTGGTGAATGAGAGGGGGATCGAGGCAAATCCAGAGAAAATTCAGGCCTTAATCAACATGAGGTCGCCCAGAAAAGTCAAGGAAGTTCAGAGTCTTACAGGTCAGGTCGCGGCGCTAAGTAAATTCATCTCGAAAGCGACTGACAAATGTATCCCATTCTTTGACGTGCTGAAAAGGGTAAAAGACTTCGAATGGACAGAGTAGTGTGAGCAGGCCTTCCAGCAGCTGAAAGAGTATATGGACCGGGCTCCGCTTTTATCCAAACCTGTAGAAGGAGAGAAGCTCATCCTTTACTTGGGGGTATCTGACAACGCCCTTAGTGCGGCCCTGGTGCGAGAAGAAATAAGGACGCAGCTCCCCGTGTATTATGTCAGCAAGAGGCTATCGAATGCGGAGACGAGGTATTCCCAGATAGAGAAGCTCGCTGATTGCTTGGTGACCGCGTCCAGAAAGCTGCGCCCTTATTTCCAGGCCCACAAGATTGAAGTCCCAACTCGGTATCCCCTGAAGCAGATTTTTCAGACCTCGGACACTTCAGGTCGTTTATTGAAATGAGCAGTCGAGTTGGCCCAGTTTGACATCGAGTACGTCCCCAGACCGTCCCTCAAAGCTCAAGCCCTAGCAGACTTTATAGCAGAATTTACTGGAGCCCCTGAGGAAGGAACTGGGTCATCGGAGAAGCCGATGTGGGAGTTGTATGTTGATGGCTCATCGAGCGATCTGAGAGCAGGGGCAGGGATACTGCTCATCAGTCCGAAAGGGCACAAGATCTTCTATTCTCTGAAGTTCGGGTTCAAGGCAACCAATAACGAAGCTGAGTATGAAGCACTCATAGCGGGGCTGAAGCTCGTTAGGGAGATGCGAGCAGATCAGGTGAGAATATTTAGTGACTCACAGCTCGTTGTATACCAGGTGAAGGGGGAGTATCGGACTCGGACATCGAATACAGCTGCATATCTTGAGAAGGTGCAAGAGTTGCTCAGGGCATTTCAGAGGTACGAAGTAAACCAGATCCCGCGAGCTCAAAATGCACATGCTGATGCTCTAGCTCGCTTAGCCACCACTCAAGCAGCAGAAGACCTGAAACCTGTGCCGGTCGAGCTCTTGCCAGTACCAAGCATCCGGAGAGGAGAAGCAATGATGGCCCTGGTAGTGGCCGAAGACTCATGGACGAAGCCGTTGGTGGATTACCTGCAGATCGGGATCCTTCCCGAGGAAGAGAATGAAGCCCGCCAGTTGAAGGCGCGATCTGCGCGCTACTGCATTTATGATGATCTATTGTATAAAAGAGGTTTCTCAGCCCCTCTTTTGCGATGTATAGATGGGACGGACTGCGAGAAGGTGTTGAGCGACATGCACTCGGGACATTGTGGAAACCACTCCGGGGGACTCGCTCTGGCTCAGAGAGCGTTGAGGCAAGGTTTCTACTGGCCGACAATGAAGAAGGACGCTATCGCCTTGGTAAGAAAGTGTAACAAGTGTCAAAGGTTCGCTAAGGTTCCCCGAGCTCCTCCAGCACTCCTACAGCAGATGGTGAGTCCGTGGCCGTTCGTGATCTGGGGGATAGACCTGATTGGGCCCCTGCCGACAGCCCGTGGAAATTGCAAGCACGCCGTAGTCGCAGTTGATTATTTTACGAAGTGGGCGGAAGCAAAGGAGTTGGCCGACATCTCCACCTCGAAGATAATCAAATTTATGTGGGGCAACATCATCAGCAGGTTTGGAGTACCGCAGCAGGTGATAACAGATAACGGGACTCAGTTCAGCAGCGAACAGTTCGTCGATTTCTGTGATGAGCTCGGAATCATCAAAAGCTTCTCAGCAGTAGATCATCCCCAGGCCAACGGGCAGGTCGAAGCCGTGAACAAGATCATCAAGCAGAACCTGAAGACGAAGTTAGAAGCAAGGAAAGGGGAGTGGGTAGACGAGCTGCCAAAGGTATTATGGGCCTACCGGACTACAGCTCGCAGTACGACTCAGGAGACGCCCTTCTCAATGGTTTATGGGTGCGAAGCTATGATTCCTGCAGAATTTGAGGTGACAACGCATCGGAGAGCCGCCTTCAACATCGAAGACAATGATCAATTGCTCGCTTGCGGTCTCGACCTCGTGGAAGAATTGCGAGATGAAGCTCAGCTAAGAGTAGCAGTTTATCAACAACGGGTTGCCAGGTACTACAACAAGAGAGTCCGCGCTCGTCGCTACAATGTCGGGGACCTGGTATTGAGGCTTATTCTACCCGCAGCTCGGAACTCAAGCGAAGGAACTCTCGGACCGAGCTGGGAAGGACCCTACATCGTTCAAAAAGATCTGGGGAACGGGGCCTACCACCTCAGCAATATGGATGGAACTGAAGTCCCACAAGCATGGAACGCCGAAAAGCTTCGACTATACTTCGTGTAATGTATTCAGGTCAAAATTATTTGTCTTAAATGTAATATTGTGACATTTTGTCTATATATGTGAATATATTCAAGCAGATTTGCATGACTTCTCAAGAACATTCTATTTTCGCTTGCATTGGTCCTCGTCAATCAACCAAGTCCTGGGACGGAGCCGTCGCGCCCTGAGAGCTCGACTACGCTCTACACGGGGCGACGGACTCCTGTGGACTCTTCGATCGACGCGTTATATAGCGGCCTTACTATCACATTTACAATTACGATTAACAAACATTCAAAGGCATTCAGATCGCACAAATAAAAGCGAAGTAAAGGGAAAGGCATGCATCGAATTAAAATATCAATTCTTGAAAAAGTTCAAAAAATTACAAGTAAAGACCTCCGAAGAGGTAAGTTCAACAACAATAAAAAGTTATACGAAGCTAAGCTTCTTTGCTTGGGGGGTCCTGGGCGTCCTGGGGGGTCGAGCTTGTGGCCGCCTGATCGCCGACGACTTCTTAAGGGACGTTCTCAGCAAACATTGGCGAAACTTCCTGAGGCTGGCCTTGCTCCGCTTCTGCTAAGGCCCGAGCTTCCTCGGCATAGAACTCGACGTCCTTCACAGCCTCCTCTCCCAGGATAGAATAATCTATCTTAGGATGATGAAGCCAGAAGGTATACAAGATGTTCTGCTCCGTCTCCGCCCTTACCTCTTCGACTCAAGCCTCAGCAGCGGCCAATGCCTCCTTGAGTTGAACGATTTGTTCGGCGGCGGTCTTCAGCTCTTTCTCTCGGTCAACCACAATGGTCTTAGTCGTCAAAAGCTGAGAGCTGAGGCTGTCATTGACCTTCTCATATCTGCTCTCCGATTCGGCCCTAAGGGTTTCGGCCTGGAGCCGAGCGACCTCAGCAACATCTAGCCTCCTCTGGATGATCTCGCGTTCGCTCCTGGCCACTGCAAGGTCGGTTTCGCGATCTGACAAGGTCACCTCGAGCTTCTCCATGGCGGCCTTGAGCTCGTCTTTTTCTTCTTCATTTCTCAGCCCGACCTCCAGCACCTTCGCCATTGCCATAGCGCCCTGCACAACAAAAGCGATGAGGAAAAAGAGACCGAAAGAGGTAAGAGATAAAATAGAAAGGGGATTCTACCTTGACCGTCTCGCGCATCGCCCAGGAAACCAGATTCGTCCCTTGGCTTTTCGGACCGTCCAGAAACTTGGCAGAGCTGCCCAAATAGCCAGGAACTTGCTCGATCATAAGATCGAAGTACTTCAGCCCGGGAACGTCTCCAACAGTTTGTTCCGGGGTTCCCTCATGTGGAGGTTCTTGAGCCGTGGAAGCGACCTGCTTCCCCTTCTCCATTGCGGTCTTCTTAGCAGGGGGAAGTTTGCCAGGGATGTCCTGATCCTTCCTCTTCGATCCTTGTTGGGCTGCGACCTGTTTGCCCTTACCGACGGCGGCGGCTTCTTTGCCCGCAGGAGTCTTCTGAGACACGGGCTATACGACCTTAGGGGCTGGAGATTCAGCCGTACTCGCGGCCTGATGCGCTTCCTTGGCGGTGGCCTGAGCAGAATCTGGAGCAGCCGACGAAGTTGCGGCCTGACCCTCAGCCTGGCGATCTCTCCTCCTGGGGGGCGGAATTGCTTTCATAGGCGCCATCTCTACTTCTTCGACGCTTTCTGAACTCGAGCTCGTCTCGACGTCAACCTCGTCAAAAACAGATTTTACAAGTCGCGTTCGCCGAGATCCGATATGACTATTGCGGATCAATCTCTCCTTAGGATCAGGAGCGAGCAAAAATCGACGAAGCAGTTCGTTCGACGGCCTGACGTCGTCCTCGTCGGATTTCTGGGCTGAAAGGATCTCGAGGTTTGCTGTTTCCCCCTGAGATAGACCGAGGACCGGTGCGCTAAGATCTGCAAAAAAGGAAAAATTAGTTCGTCCTGAACAAGATCGCCTGTCATAAGCTGGAAAGCAGCTTGAAGAATCTCCTACCTGACTCAGCTCGGAAGCTGAAATTCAGAAGGTTCAGTAAAGAGGGGCAGGACGCGTAAAACCACTTGGTCTTATAACGTCCTACGTTGGACTTGCCCTTCGCCTCGCCCTTAGGTAGGACGTCCCTATAAATGGACGACGTCCGGGGAGAGGTATAATAGAAGTCATCCCGAGGTCGCCCTCTGCTAGTAAACTTAAAGGCATACAGATGCCTTATGATTCCAGGAGTGGGACAAGGGAGGTTGTACTTCTTGAAGAAGATCGCTAAGGAAGATAGCTGGGCGTACGAGTTTGGGGTCAATTGGCACAGTGCGAGCTTCAGATCGTTGAGAAGCTCGATCAGGTATGATGGGATGGGGAATCGCAGACCGGCCTCCAGGTGCTGAATACTAATGGCCACAAAACCCTTGGGGGGTGTGGCCGCGTGGTCTCTGGGGGAAGGTTCCATGAGGAGACATCCTCTGGGAAGATGATATTGCAACCCCAGACCGACGAGGTCTTGGTATGATAATCGCGAGGGATAATGTTTAAACATCTCCTGACCTCGTCTAATCTCTGCGAGGTCAAGATCCCGAACCCCTGAAGGCTGGTCCCCTCCGGAGCTCGTCCGAGCTGAAAACCCCTCAGCGGTCTCCCCGGTCTGAAAGGACGCCTGAGGAACTTCCCTCACTTGATCCTCCGAGCTGGAGGAATCGTCCTCTCCTACGGTATGTTGTGGACGAGTGCGACCTGAAGACATCTACAAACAAAAAGGAGCAATTAGGTCGCTATAAGCGGACCGTCCCTATCAGACTAAAGCTCCGAAGTTTGCTAAGCAGCTATTTCCTAGAGACAGGTCGCAGACGCCACGCAAGATCGCTAGCGACCTCAAAGATGTTTTATGTTCCCTATGTGCGACCTTAAGATCGCTCAGACTCACAAACAACAAATCCTATAGACTACAGCAACCTAACGGATCAAACTAGGGAAATACGAAAAGACGCAGACATTCAAACGCAAGCAAAAGAAAGAAAACCAGAAAATCAAACAGTACACAAACAAATCATCACCAGAAGTAAAAAGCAATAAAATGCTGAAAAGCGAAGAAGCGGCGAAGATAATGAACTCACCGGTGATCGGAGACGAAAAAGTCGCCTGAATGATGGACGCCGGAGGAACAAAGACTGAAGACTGGTGGCTAACGAGAGAAAAGAAGACGAAGATGAAGGCTGAAGCGTGAAAATGACAAGAAGAAAGAGAAAGGACAGGCTGTTCTCCTTTATATACCTGGTCCCGAGATCGTCCCCCACCGTTGGATCTGGTGGCTTACCAACCGCCTCAAATCCAACGGTGCAGCGCGATCTCAGGCGCGTGACCTGAAAAGACGCCATCAGACGAAGGGACGTGCATTAAATGCCCGTTGCAGAAGCCGAACCGCTTCAGGGGGTGTTGCCACGTGTCCAAGAAAAAGGAGGGAAAATGCATTCGCTCACTGAAATTTGAACTCTTCGTTTCGCTGAGAAGGTCGTCAGTTCGATTAAGTCTTCAGCCCATTGATTAAAGCCGCAGTTCGCTGCAAATCTCCTAGTTCGCTTTAAGGCCTTCAGTCCGCTGAAGGGTTTCTCAGTTTTCAGACCGGTGTGTGAAGATTTAAGTTCGCCATGAAGATTATAGCTCTGTTAAGTTCTCAAGTCGCCGGAAGCAACCTAAGAACTGGGGGGTTGATGTTATGGGTATTTTCGGATTCCCCAAATGGGCTGGCAAAGGCCCATCAAGATAGTGGCCCAAGCCACCAAGACCAGATACGAAGCTCTGTTCATCAGATCGTGAGACCGCTCCAGTAGTCAGCGAGATCGAGCCCGTAAAGGGACTAGCAAAGACAAGGTCGGACGCCAGTTGACTTCTTAGCGACGTTAAGGTCGCATACCGGGCATTGCGACGTCGAGATCGTCAGGACGGATCGAAGTCCAGATCGTCACGACGAAGATTCAGTCCGTTTTCCATCCAGTTCGCCCAGTTTCAGTGCAAGACAGTAGATTGGCGTGTCTTGCACGATAAGTAAGGGTTTCTCACCTAATGACAGCTTAATTTCGGAAAATCTCACCAAACCAGCATGGGTTAGCAGTCGGCCCACGTAAAGCCAGAGTTGACCTGGCACAAGTCAGAGGCATTAAATGCATTTCAGCAGCATTAATTACGACAAGATCAGTCCTTTTTTGTCTGTTTGTCCCGTCTGTAGCCTCATCTCCTCTATAAATAGAGGAGGGCATTTATTGTAAAGGGATCCAGAAATTAAGAGATTGAGAGGGCTGTTACTCTGTTAAAATACTGAGAGATTAAACACTTCAGAGAAAGTCTACCATTAATAACAGGCAAAGTGGACGTAGGCACTTCTAAAAAGGCCGAACCACTTCAAATCTTGTATGTTCTTCTTGCTTTCTTCTCCTTTTCTTTGCCATTATTGGGTCTGTTTGTTGCAGGTCTCCTTATCTGTGCGGCATTGGGCTCAAGAATCTGGTTGGCTGGTTTACCACGTCAACAATACTCAAGGTTATTAAATGAAAATTTAAAATATTTCATTAATGCATTATGCAAATATTTTTGTTTTAATACTTACGAAATTAATTTATATAGTTTATAACATAAAGTATTGTGGTACTTGTATGAATAGGCCTTGTTGTAGTGATCAAAATTCTCAACTGGAGATTTAGGCCCAACGCGTCAGCTAACAAAGTTCGAAACCAATTCGCTCGACTTAGTCGGCCTACAAGATTTGGGCCTATGAGACAATTTGTGGATCAATCGAAGTCTAAGACTTAATGGTTCGGTCAATCTAGTTGACTAAGTGGCCCAACCACCAACTTTAGTTCATCAGACTAGGTTTAGGCTACTCTTATAGGTTAGTTCATAAGTTCGATTGATGGCCTAAAATCAAGCCCACTTATAAAGCCCAAAGATTCGGTCCAAGGGATTCATCTCTCCGTTCTTTCTATGGTTTAATTCCCAAGTAATATTTTTCCCTTAAAGGTAAAATGGAAAGAATTAGAAAGCAAAGTAGAATATTCGAAACCAATAATCCAAAGATCAATTTGAAATCTCCTAGATCATTTGAGATCTTATCTTCCTGGTCCATTCAGACTAGGAAGGTACCCAAAAAGTAAGGGTCTTTTCGCCTATATAAAGGACCTTTAACTGAACGGTAGAAGAGGAGGATATTTAGAGAAAAGTCCTTGCCTACAAATGTCCTATCAAAGCTCTTACAAGATTCACATTTTAGTCCATTTTCATATCAGACCACAACAGTCTCTCGCCTCTATTTCCTTCCAAAATGGCCTCTCTTTTATGTTTGATCACCGTCTCGAGTCTCCACCAACACCGAACCATACCCTATCAACCATCACTATTCCTTGCACCTTTATTTACTTTCTTCACTCTGCTTCTTGGGTTATTTACTGACTTGAGTGTCAGAGTAACCTATGGTTTTTTTTTTTTTTTTAATCCAAACTACTACTTAATGTTAATATAAATACTTAAAATACCCTAGAGGTAAATGAAAGGATAATAATGTTCTTAACAATCATAGATTCCGTTAGATTATATGGTTGACAGTTTGATTCCAAATATAAAAACGAAAATAAAAAGAAAATTAATTAAAATATAAAAAAATAAAATAAATAATATTAATTTAAAAAATCGATATATTTTTATTTAAGAATAAAAAAATATAGAATAAAAATCTAAATTTTCTATCACCCACCTCTCTCTCTCTATCTCTCTCTCTCTCTCTCTCCCCCCTCTTTATGATAGTCAACCTCACTCTCTTACTCTCCCTTTTATGTGAGATTCGTCTGCATTGTTGCCACCATCACCATGTTGTCGAACATTACCAAACCTTCGTTCTTGTGCTATCAAAGCCACTAGCTGACTTTATTCTGATGGAGCAGGATGCAAACTCGCAGATTGGTGGAGCGATGTGCTTATTGGCGACGATAGAGGCGGCACCGGATCCGAAGGATGAGTAATTGAGGAAGCTACTGCCGAGGCTAGGTAATGTGGTGAGGAGCGAAGGATTTAAAGCAAAGCGACGGTTTTGGGAGTGAGTAGGAGTGTTATTAGAGTTGGTGGTGCAAAAGAAAGGGAGTATTACATTAGATGGTGTCTTGTGTGCTCGACTTCTTAAGTAGTGATGATTGAATTTCAACGGGTTGGGTTTGAGTGGGTTTGCCCAAATCCATATTTAAACCTACAAAAAAATGTTGCACCAGCATCCATACCCGCACATGCAGTGCTTCGTTGATTCGGGTGCGGGAGCAAGTGAACCCAAGTTCCACCTACGACATTTGAAGAAACTTTTTTCATACCAATTTTCATATAAATTTGTTCTTCAAGCATCATCGAATACACACAAATGATATAATTTTCTAATCCTAACAATAAAATCAATCACAAATTAGAATTGAACTTAATAATCCAACCTATAATTAAGTTCCAATATCTAAAATAATGAATTCAAAATGAAAGTCCATAATTACATAAATCTTATAAATCCAAATACAACACAAAACATGCTATAAGTATTGGTCAAATACATAACAAATTTGAACTCCACATAACATAACAAAGTTTTTTGCACCCATATCCATACTCACACCCAAACCTAAACCTAAACATCGTGTCAAATTTGAAATTTAATATTCGCACCCCTCATGAACTTATTTAATTAAATTCACACCCGTGTCCATTAAGGTTGGAAATCCGCGAGATTGTATGTTCGCAGACAATATTAGAATTTATTGTTTATTGAGCTTTGATATAAAGGATTTATATTATAAATAGATAATTTTGATACAACAAATTGATTTAGAATATTAGGTTTCATTAATTAAATATATGTCAACCTATTAATTTAATAAATTATAAATTTTTCAATTAGACAATTGATAATGAATAAATAAATAAATATGTATTATAAACATCCCAAGTTTCATTCGAGTAGCCTTCAAGTCTTAATGCATGATGCACGAAAAAGGAATGGTCAAAGACTTGCAGGATGTCCAAGTCGTGGGTCGTGGGCAGAGCCTTCAAGTCTTAATGCACGATGCTCGAAAAAGGAATGGTCAAAGAATTGCAGGATGTCCAAGTCGTGGGCAGAGCCTTCAAGTCTTAATGCATGATGCACGAAAAAGGAATGGTCAAAGACTTGCAGGATGTCCAAGTCGTGGGCAGAGCCTTCAAGTCGTCACAAAGAGGACTAGTTATCAATTTAAGAATTTGAGGGTCCCGCTTTGCTGGTTTGAATTCTCACGTAATCATTCTGCACTTTGCAACTAAACATCATCATTCATCACAACATCCTTGTGGTAATTTTTTTTTTTTTTTTTTTTTTAACAGGCGAAGGTGATAGGAATAAAAAAAACCAATTGTAATAAATTTTACGTTTAATTAATATGATCGGGAATTTCAGAGAAAGTTTATAAAAAGAATATTATAATCATAAGTGTAAAATGATAGTATTATTCATTGTATAAATTGGTGGATCCAATTAAGATTCCAATAAACGGTATGTTGAAGAAATGTATGAGTCTCATGATGTTCCTAATTCTCCCATAACCATTTATCTGCAAAACCGTCCGCAGTTTTCTTTAATGATCGAGAGTTTTAAGCATATAATATTTATTTAAATAGAAAACGAAATACAGATATTTAAATATATAGAAAACATACTATGAAAGTTATGTCGTATAAAACAAAAAAAGGGAATTTAATATGTTCTCAAGAAACCAGAAAATTCATAACTCTAACAGGTTAATTTATCAACACACTATAAATAACCACTCCGCCGAGCATATTAACAAATTTGACAAAAGCACTTCCATATCATCAATTTCAACCAGCCTACACGAATAAGATGGAGATCACATGTACTAACTAACAATTTAGACAATATGCTTTAATGGCCGCAATTCCATAATTAATCACACACGAATATATGTCTATAGCATCCGCGTACTGGTCTTTGACCATTAAAATTTTTAGAAACCTTTAAATCTAAACAATATTATGGAACACATGATTTTAGAAATCTAGAAATTAAGAAAGATTTTGCTAGAATGGATGACATTAATGCTTAATTATCTTTGATTATATGAATTACCTCAATTATTGTCACAATTTGAAAATTGTTTTATAAATGTATAAAAAATAGGCCTGGACCCATAAAGCATAAAAAGAAACCTTCTTTTTCAGGAAAAAGATGTCCTTAGAGGGTGTATTCAATTATGACTATAAAAAACTTTTATAGATTTTTTTTAGTAAATGATTTTTATAGAATTTCATAAACTTTTAATGACTTTACGAATTCATAAAAAACTTTAAGAGATTTTTATAAATTCATTTTAAAAACTTTTATTAACTTGTATAAATTGTTATCGACTTCTAAAAAAAAATAATATAAAAAACTATTATAGACTTCAAATAGATTTTCATAGATATTAATAAACTTTTATAAACATTAATAAAGTTTCACTAATTAATATAATATTTACTTTATAAGTTAGTAAAATTATATTCATCATATTGATAATTGATTAAAAAATATGGTACATAAAAATATAATTTATTTCAAAATAATAATAATAATAATAATATAGTTACTTCAACTACATAAATAGATAACCAAAACATCAAGTATTTTAAATATTTCATTATTCAATTTATATTTTTTATGAACAATAAAATCTTTAATATTTGTTATTGTTAATAATCTCAACATTGTTCCACATATCAGCAGCTATAATAGTCTTCGATTCATTAGCATGCTCTCTTTTTTGTTCTTAAGTCTCAAAAAATGAGTTGAAATCGTCGTCTACATTAACTAATAATGATGATCAAGATGAAGAAGATTCATAAATATTAATAAACTCGTGTAGATTTTCATTTACTACTAAAATAAAAATATATTTCTTTAATAAATTAGTGCAAATTATACACTATATAAATTATATTTTTCATCTCAATGAAAATATTTTTCTTTTGACATAATGTAAATAAACAAGTAGAGAACAACTATCAAAACTAATGTTTTACATAATTCAAGCTGATTAATTTTATGATATTTTACAAATATTAAAATTGATTATCCTACCCCAAATATTAACTAATCAAAAGTAATATGGATCAAAATTGAAAAAAAAAAAATATCACATGTATAAATATAATTAAATTTAAAATTTAAAATTTTAATTTTCTTAATTAAACACTAACTAAAAAATTATCAAATATTAATTTTTTTTTCATCTTTTAATTGAAATAGAGGTTTTTCTTTTTATTTTGTAATATAAAAAATAAAGATTTCATTGATTAATTTCATCAATAAAGTTATGAGATTTTTATTTATACATTGTGAATTCTATTTTCATAATTTATACACAAAAAATACTAAATTATTAACTTACAATATAATTATTAATAATAGTTGTATTGTTTATTATAAGAACAATGAGATAATTTAAATCAATATTTATCTAAACATTTTTTTTTTGTATTGTATTTATATAAATATATATTATAATATTTTTTTAAAATTTATTTTGCCAATATCTAACTCCTCAATTTTGATTCAAACTTGAAATTTTTTACAAAATAATAAATTGATATCCTTTGGAAAAGAAGAGGTTCAAAAAGCTAAAAAACTAACAATTTGAAAATGGGAAGAAAAATATCAACCATTATAATTCACAATAAAATAGGAGTGAAATATATATATGTGTGTATGTATTTTTAAAATAAATGAAATATTTTATTTATGAGAGATTCAATGGTAAAAGTGATGATGAGGTTTGCTTCTATTATAAAAAATAAAAGTCTACAAAAATTTTTAAGAGAAGTGGAGGAGAATTTGTAAAACTTGATTATTATAAATTTAACATAAAAATCTACAAAAATCATTAAAATTTTAAATTCTATAAATATCATTGATATTTTGATGACTTTTATAAACTTTTAAAAAGTTCTGATTGAATACATCTTAACTTTTATAGACTTTGTAAAAATCTTTAAAAGTCTATATTGAATACACCCAAACTTTTAAATTCTATAAAAATCATTAAAAGTTTAGATTTGATACACCCCTAAGTCTCCTTTACCTACAGTATCTGCCAATGACTTTCCAAGTGATTTCCCCTTTGATGCCCCATTTCTATGGATCATCTCTTGATATTTACTTTTTATGTTAAAGATAAACTCAAGTTGTTATGTTATAATCTCTCCTTGCAATGCATATTTGAAACGTCTGCTCTCACAATCCTTACCAATGGAGAAAGTTCACAACCAGCTGTACGTTGTTGCCAATTATATACCAACACTAGTTTACATCATCTTCTTCTTCCACCACCTCACCATCCCGCTAGTCACTGGTGACTCGGAGCCTGTTTACCGTCCCATAGAAACCATTTTTCTATCCTGCGGTTCCTCCGGCAAGTTTCCTTCCCAAGTCCGAAACTGGACCGGAGACATCAACTCAGAATATTTTCCTTTACACCAATCACCCAACAACGCATCAAGAGGCGTTGAAGCCCAGCGACAAACCTCCGCTCCGGAGAAATACCCTTACATGAGGGCCCGCGTCTCTTATTCCCAGTTCGCCTACACATTCAACCTCACTTCTGGCCAAAAATTCATCCGATTCCATTTCTATGCCGACTCTTATCCAAACTGGAACATGTCAAAAGCTTTCTTCTCTGTTCAAGCCGGTAGTTTGACCCTTCTCAGAAACTTCAGTGTTCTACTCACAACCGAGTATCATGAGGATTTAACCTTCTCTAAAGAATACTGTGTCAACGTAGAAGAAAACCAAAGCTTAAACATAACATTCACTCCAAGTCCAGATTACAAGGATTCCTTTGCTTTCATCAATGGAATCGAAATAGTGTCCATGCCTCTCGATCTTTATTACACTACGGCAACCGGTGAAATGGACTTTCCCTTTGTCGGGCAGAGTGCGGGAGTGTCATTTAGTCTCTCAAACAGTAACGCTCTTGAAACGGTGTATCGAGTAAACGTAGGCGGAAAACACATCTCACCAAATGAAGACACTGGCATGTATCGAACCTGGGAAGGGGACAACGACTACTTGACAGAAGCTAAGCCTAGCGCTCTTCCTGTTTCTTATAACTTGAGTAATCCACCCAGGTTTAAAGTCATACCTAATTACTCTGCTCCAGCTGTAGTCTATCAAACGGCCAGGTCAATGGGACCAAACAAGACAATGAACGAAAATTATCGTCTCACTTGGGAGTTTCCTGTGGACGCAGGGTTTCCTTATCTTGTTAGGCTTCACTTTTGCGAGGTTGAGAGAGTGATAAGGAAGACTTGGAACAGAGTATTTCAGATCGACATAGCCAATCAGACTGCCGAGGAAATTGCGGACGTCGTTGGTTGGGGTCGTGGAAGAAATAGTCCAGTTTACAGGGACTTCGCTGTGATGATGGGACGATTAAATGCAAACCAAAAGCAGCAGAATCTCTCCATTGCTTTGCATCCTGCTCCAGCGTGGAAGACTAATTACTCTGACGCCATCTTGAACGGTGTTGAAATCTTCAAAGTCGACAGCAACAGAAGTCTCGCCGGACCCAATCCTGATCCTTAGCCTAACGCCATAGTGCCGCCTTCTTTAGAATCAACAAAACCCAACAAAAATCGTAGAATTATGATCTCAGTCATCGTCGGAGTTTTGTCAAGCTTCGTCGTTGTCTTTGCTGCTCTCTTTTTGTTCGTTTGCCGATGTAAAGTGAAGCAGTACTCGGGCGGTTCCGACACCACGAAAAAGTCTTGGTGGAGCCCTTTTACGACTACTACCAAGTCAACCGAGTCAAATAGCTCATCTCTACCGTCCGATCTTTGCACCCACTTTTCACTGTCGGAGATCAAAGCGGCTACAAACAACTTCGATGAGGTGTTCATAACCGGAGTGGGAGGGTTCGGCAACGTGTACAAAGGGTTCATCAACGGTGGGACCACCCCAGTGGCCATCAAACGTTTGAATCCTGGATCACAACAAGGTGCTCTCGAATTCAAGACCGAGATCGAGATGCTTTCCCGCCTTCGTTATCTTCATTTGGTCTCTCTCATTGGTTATTGTGACGATGCTAGTGAGATGATCCTTGTGTACGATTACATGGCTCGTGGGACCCTCCGTGATCATCTTTACGGAACTGATAATCCTCCTCTCTCTTGGAATCAACGACTGCAGATCTGCATCGGAGCAGCACGTGGGCTGCATTATCTTCACACCGGTGCCAAGCACGTGATCATCCATCGTGACGTCAAGACCACTAATATCTTATTGGATGAGAAATGGTTGGCCAAAGTGGCCGATTTTGGACTGTCCAAGGAGACGTCGAAAGCGCACGTCAGCACGGTTGTCAAAGGTAGTATCGGATATTTGGATCCGGAGTACTATCGGTTTCAGCGATTAACGGAAAAGTCGGACGTGTACTCGTTTGGGGTGGTGTTGTGTGAAGTATTGTGTGCGAGGGCGCCTTTGATCAGAACGGCGGACAAGGACGAAGGTAGATTGGCAGCGTGGGCCCGACAATGCTATGATCAGAACGGGACACTTTATGAGATTGCTGATCCTTTATTGAAGGAGATGATCGCGCCTGAGTGCTTGAATAAGTTTTGTGAGGTGGCGATGAGCTGCTTGGATGATGAGGGAACCAAACGGCCCTCCATGAGCGATGTGGTCTGGCGCCTTGAGTTTGCACTGCAACTGCAAGAGGAGTATGAAAAGTTTCTTGGAGAAATATGCGAGCCTCACCTTGATGATGATAATGTTGACGAACAAGCGTTAATCAACAACTGCCCATCGGATTATGAAAGTGCTGCCATGTCTAGTAGGATTGGTAGACACGTGTTGCAGTTAGAATCAACGACTATTACTACCGTGACCACATCCTCTACTGATGATTATGGATTTTCTAACAGGGATTCTGATAGCAAACCCATGCTTGTATAGCGTTTGATAGTCTCTACTATACTATAATAGAGGATATGGACATATCAAAGGGCATGTCCGTGCATCACTAGCTGTGATCTTGTATAATCATGGACCCTTGTAAAATTTTCCTCGTATAACTTTTAGAGAAGAATTTTCTGCATAGATGATCAAAAAACAAACGAGTGTAAAGAAGAATTTTCTATAGAGAATAATCAATAATGATTAGAACAAATCAACATATAGATATATAAGTGCTTCAGTCACATTAAAATTACATTTGTGGTGATATTTTTGTCTTGCTAGTGGACTTCAGGACTGTTAATATGTTGTGTGAGACATTTCTTTTTGGGGCATATAAAAGAAGCTTTCATATTTTAAATAACACATCTTTTTTTATACCTTATATCTTGATGCAATTTTATAGCTCTCTAATGACAAAGAATATTCGTATTACAATTTTGATAGTTCAAAATGATTTTAAGTAATAGTCGTCAAACCTCTCATATCAAAAGATGTTATGCAATTGGCACATTAAAAAAAAAAAAAAATTGAAAATCTCATCGTTAGACAGAGTTACTCACTAAATGATACTCTTTCATGACACGAGTCAAGAGAGAGGACTATCCATTTTAGCATTAATATTTATTAATAAGGATTGAACCCTCAACCTCATAAGGGAAAGGGATGTAATCAACCAATTACACTAATAGATGGTGTGTGATAAATGTAAAAAGTTTTAATGAGTTTGATTTTCAAAGGAGTAATATTAGTAATATTAAGGACCTTAGACTTCGTTTAGTACAGCTTCTCCAAATAGATATTTTGAAATAAAATTGTTGGTTGTTAGGTTGTCAATTAAAAAATATCTTTTAAATTATAGAATATTTGGTTAAGTTATTTTTAAAACACTTTTAAATTATTAATTTATCAAAAATGACATGAAAAAGAAGAGTAGTATATCATTTTAGGAGTGTAACTGCTTCAACCTCAACCATAAAAAAGTAATCAATCGTAATAGTAATAATAATAAAGATTTTCTTATTCACTTCTGATTTAATTAGCCTCAAGAAATAAAATTGCAGTATATATATATATATATATTAACGAACTAACAACAAAACCAATTGTAATATATCATTCCATTACTTCAATAAAGCATTTCATGTATATCAACGAACCAATAATAAAACCAATTGCAGTATATATATATATATATATATATATATAGTGTATATATACATAATCAACATAAGATTAAAAAAAAAAACGCAATATATATATTGACCAAAACCAATTAAAAAAAAAAAATACACACACATGCAAACGCAAAAACTATAAAAAAACTTACCAGTGAAAGATAAGTTCTCAAATATTTTTATGAAATAAAAGTAAATGAAAGTTAAGGATGTATGTTTATATTTATAAAATAAGTACAATAGGGTTATAAAGATATAAAAATATTAACAAAATTTTAATCTTTAAAATAAATAATAATAAAAAAGATCTATTATGAAAAGCTCAAAATTTGAGCTTCTAAAGTAGATATTTTTCAGTTTTTTCAATTCCCCAAAAGTTTTACTGTGATGTCAATCAAACTATATAAAAAATAATAATAATAATAAGTAGAGCTTTTAACAGTAAAAAATATATATATTTTTTACTAGTAGATAAGTTACAGTAAACATATACTTAATTGAACAACGATATGCCAAATTGTACATTACAACATCACATTTGCAATCCCAAAGGGTGCATTTGTGGCATAGGTTTAAATTGAACTTATTTGTAAAAGATGAAATTATATTAGATATAATAAGATTGAACTGGACTAAATTAGTATTATAATGTATTTGATACTATTAGGATTGGATTATAGTTTTTACAAACAGAATTTAATAAATAAATGGAATGAAAAATTAAAAAAAAAAAAAAAGTACATGAGACGAGATTAATTAGTCCCGACATTTTGAGTAGGGCTAATTTATCCCACTCTAACGAGATAAAAGAGTTAAAATTCAATTTTTCAATTTTATCCAATCCCACCTTCTCAACAAATATCCCACCCAAACAAACACAGGCCCTAACATTGTTGTTTTGTATCATCTTGTCAAAGTTACTATTTTCTATATCCTCTATAGTAAGTGTTAAACTCTTAGGTGTTAAACTCATGAAATTTGGTGTTAGTTATTTATAACAGTTTAATAGTACGTGTTCATCATTGTAAACTCATGAAATTTTAAGTTACACTACTAGCATAATTGCCATGAGATGCTTTTAACTGTTTAAATTTGTAATATTAAAATACTGATGTTATAGTTTCTATGTAAGATATATTATTAATATTTAGACTTGAGATATAAAGCGAAATACAGCTTCCTAGGTCCCACGTTTAATCTATAAGTGTGACACACCAACGAAATTACACCGTTGGTGTGTCACAACAACAGACCTTTTATTTTTTATTTTTTATTTTATTATTATTATTTTGTGTGTGTGTGTGTGTGTGCGTGTTACTTAACAGGCAAAACCCAGGTAGGCGAGCTCAAAACAGATTTGTAAAATGGTTACATAAAATCTATCCATGCAATATATAGTAATGTAGCACCATAAACGAAGGAAATAACTCGTCACTGTCAAAATTTCGGATACAATAAAATGGAACCACTAGCAACTAATATAAATAAATGGTAATCACAAGTATGGTAGTTCAGCCCCCATACAGTCTTTAACTACCTCTAGATGGAAGGGGCAGGACGCACAAAATGACTGATTAAAACAAAACTCTAGCGAATCATTAACCCTTGCACTGCCTGCGCCCCATCTTCAGTCATCTTGTTAGCTTGCATGGTGTTGATGACATTTGCAATATTACCCTGGAAAAAGTAACATCCCATAAAAACCTCACTGAAAATATATAAACAAGTTGAAAGCAAGAAAAAATATAAATAAATAGAGTTCGCATATGTTTTGTATCAAAGACAATCCAAATCATAGCGCCACAAATTGAAACATGTAGTTAATCAGTTGAGGAATGACAGTAATGCCAAGCTAAAACCATAGAAATGACACAAATACTTCCAGATCACAACAGCTACGGAAATAGATACTCAAAACCTCTTTTCCAAAGATGGACTCAGGGTTGGAAGAATGAGACCACATAACAAATCTTTTTGTCAAACATTTGTAAGGGTATAATTTACTGCAATAAACCATATGAAAACACAAAGCATCAATACCGGGAATTCTTACACTCCAAGTTGCAAGCTTGGTTCTAAGAGTTTGCCACTGTTGTTGCCCAAAAACACGCTCAGTACAGCGGCTGCAACAAAAGCAGCTATTTGAGATCGAGTTTGCACATATCTTAGTTACAGACTCGGTCCTCATCTTCAATATTATCTTCATCCAAAACTTTAACTTCAACTTCATCATCATGGTCGTCGCCATCTTCAGTTTCGTCGTCAACATCATTGTAAATGTCATCACCATTGTTGTCTTTGTCACCTCTGCTTTTGGCAGCATATGCTTCGAGAGATGCATCGCGAAATAATTCCCCGACCTTATTAGAAACAAACCTCCACAAGCATCTTTTGTTCAGCCTCTACTTCCACAAGGTCTCTACAACAAAACATCACAAGACTCGACTGTTGAATTCAATCAGAAAATGGTAAACTATCTATACAAATCAGACAAACCTTCCAATCACCCAATCGACATGACAACAACATTTTGCACAGAAATTCTGCTCCTTTGCACAACCTAAACGAAAACCAAATGCTCAATCCATTACCAATTCAGCCAAAACAAGCAAAAACAATAAATAAATAATCAGACACCAACCAGAGCAAAGATTATGGAAAGCTTGACGCACTGCCCGTTTCGAACAGCGCCGACTGTAACGAAACATATAAATAAAAATCATCCAATCAAAATTGTAACATTATTATTCACTGGAAAAAAAGGAGACACCGACCACTTGGCAGGCCCATTCAGGGGTTTGTATTTGCCGTAACGCCGTTTCCAATCAATTTGGTCTCTACATCTACCGCAGGCTCCAGTTATCTCTGAGAAAGTTCTCTGTTTTCCACCAACTTCCTACAACAAACCAAATTCAAATCAATCTCTCTTTTTGAAAAAACAAAAACAAAAAATTGAAACTCACAGTTTCGTTGATCTTGTGACCGGCTTTTGGTTTCCAGGCGTAGCTGTTCTGGTGCTTAGGTGGGCCCCGCCTGTTGCTGCTCATTTTCCACTGTGCTCCTCTTAACAACAACAAACTGTGTCTTCCATCTACTCCAGCCTGACCTAAATATGTTTTGCTTCTAATAGTAACATATTTGCTCCATAATCCCCATAATTTCTCGTATTACTTTTAGGCCCCAAGCAGTCGAATTGGGCCCAAACAATACTACAACTAACTTGGGCTTAGGAAAAAGAGTGGCCATTCATCATTTTTGTGTACACCCCACATTATTTCTCATTTGTTATTTCTAAGATGTGGGTTACCTTTTTTTTTTTTTTTTTGGAGCTTCTTTCCAATTTGATACTTAAGGTTATTAAATGAAAATTTAAAATATTTCATTAATGCTTTATGCAAATATTTTTGTTTTAATACTTACGAAATTAATTTATATAGTTTATAACATAAAGTATTGCGGTACTTGTATGAATAGGCCTTGTTGTAGTGATCAAAAATCTCAACTAGAGATTTAGGCCCAACAGGTCAACTAATAAAGTTCGAAACCAATTCGCTCGACTTAGTCGACCCACAAGATCTGGGCCTGTGAGACAATTTGTGGATCAATCGAAGTCTAAGACTTAATGGTTCGGTCAATCTAGTTGACTAAGTAGCCCAACCACCAACTTTAGCTCATCAGACTAGGTTTAGGCTACTCTTATAGGTCAATTCATAAGTTCGGTCGATGGCCTAAAATCAAGCCCACTTATAAAGCCCAAAGATTCGGTCCAAGGGATTCATCTCTCCGTTCTTTCTATGTTTTAATTCCCAAGTAATATTCTTCCCTTAAAGGTAAAATGGAAAGAATTAGAAAGCGAAGTAGAATATTTGGAACCAATAATCCAAAGATCAATTTGAAATCTCCTAGATCATCTGAGATCCTATATTCCTAGTCCATTCAGATTAGGAAGGTGCCTAAAAGGTAAGAGTCTTTTTGCCTATATAAAAGACCTTTAATTTAATGGTAGAAGAGGAGGATATTTAGAGAGAAGTCCTTGCCTACAAATGTCCTATCGAAGCTCTTACAGGATTCACATTTTAGTCCATCTTCATATTAGACCACAACAGTCTCTCGCCTCTATTTCCTTCCAAAATGGCCTTTCTTTTATGTTGGATCACCGTCTCCAGTCTCCACTAACACCGAACCATACCCTCTCAACCATCACTATTCCTTGCACCTTTATTTACTTTCTTCACTTTGCTTCTTGGGTTATTTACTGACTTTTGTGGTTTTTTTTTTTTTTTTTTGTTAATCCAAACTACTACTTAATGTTAATATAAATACTTAAAATACCCCAGAAGTAAATGAAAAGATAATAATATTCTTAACATAGATTCTGTTAGATTATATAGTTGATAGTTTGACTCCAAATATAAAAACGAAAATAAAAAGAAAATTAATAAAATATAAAAAAATAAAATAAATAATATTAATTTAAAAAATCGATATATTTTTATTTAAGAATAAAAAAATATAGAATAAAAATCTAAATTTTCTATCACCTCTCTCTCTCTCTCTCTCTCTCTCCCTTCTCTATGATAGTCGACCTCACTCTCTTACTCTCCCTTTTATGTGAGATTCGCCTGCATTGTTGCCACCATCACCATGTTGTCGAACATTACCAAACCTTCGTTCTTGTGCTATCAAAGCCACTAGCTGACTCGATTCTGATGGAGCAGGATGCAAACTCGCAGATTGGTGGAGCGATGTGCTTATTAGCGACTATAGAGGCGACACCGGATCCGAAGGATGAGTAATTGAGGAAGCTACTGCCGAGGCTAGGTAATGTGGTGAGGAGCGAAGGATTTAAAGCAAAGCGGCGGTTTTGGGAGTGAGTAGGAGTGTTATTAGAGTTGTGGTGCAAAAGAAAGGAGTATTCCATTAGATGG
Source organism: Dimocarpus longan (assembly GCA_022984855.1). Classification (NCBI taxonomy): domain Eukaryota; kingdom Viridiplantae; phylum Streptophyta; class Magnoliopsida; order Sapindales; family Sapindaceae; genus Dimocarpus; species Dimocarpus longan. Next base: position 8,122,447 of record CM041026.1, read on the forward strand.
TGTCTTGTGTGCTCGACTTCTTGAGTAGTGATGATTGAATTTCAACGGGTTAGGTTTGAGTGGGTTTGCCCAAATCCATATTTGAACCTACAAAAAAATGTTGCACCAGCATCCATACCCGCACATGCAGTGCTTCGTTGATTCGAGTGCAGGAGCAAGTGAATCCAAGTTCCACCTACGGCATTTGAAGAAACTTTTTTCATACCAATTTTCATATAAATTTGTTCTTCAAAAATCACCGAATACACACAAATGATATAATTTTCTAATCCTAACAATAAAATCAATCACAAATTAGAATTGAACTTAATAATCCAACCTATAATTAAGTTCAAATATCTAAAATAATGAATTCAAAATGAAAGTCCATAATTACATAAATCTTATAAATCCAAATACAACACAAAACATGCTATAAGTATTGGTCAAATACATAACAAATTTGAACTCCACATAACATAACAAAGTTTTTTGCACCCATATCCACACTCACACCCAAACCTAAACCTAAATATCGTGTCAAATTTGAAATTTAATATTCGCACCCCTCATGAACTTGTTTAATCAAATTCACACCCGTGTCCATTAAGGTTGGAAATATGGGAGATTGTATGTTCGCAGACAGTATTAGAATTTATTGTTTATTGAGCTTTGATATAAAGGATTTATATTATAAATAGATAATTTTGATTCAACAAATTGATTTAGAATATTAGGATTCATTAATTAAACATATGCCAACCTATTAATTTAATAAATTATAAATTTTTTAATTAGACAATTGGTAATGAATAAATAAATAAATATGTATTATAAACATCCCGAGTTTCATTTGAGTTGACGCATGATGTACGAAAAATGACTCGTCATAGACTTGCAGGAAGTCCAAGTCGTGGGCAGAGTATTCAAGTCGTCACAAAGAGGATTAGTTATCAATTTAAGAATTTGAGGGTCCCGCTTTGCTGGTTTGAATTCTCATGTAATCATTCTTCACTTTGCAACTAAACATCATCATTCATCACAACATCCTTGTGGTAATTTTTTTTTTTTTTTAATAGGCGAAGGTAATAGGAATAAAAAAAACCAATTGTAATAAATTTTACGTTTAATTAATATGATCGGGAATTTCAGAGAAAGTATGTAAAAAGAATATTGTAATCATAAGTGTAAAATGCTAGTACTATTCATTGTATAAATTGGTGGATCCAATTAAGATCTAATAAACGGTATGTTGAAGAAATGTACGAGTCTCATGATGTTCCTAATTCTCCCATAACCATTTATCTACAAAACCGTCCGTAGTTTTCATTGATGGTCAAGAGTTTTAAGCATATAATATTTATTTAAATAAAAAATAAAATACAGATATTTAAATATATAGAAAACATACTATGAAAGTTATGTCGTCTAAAACAAAAAAAGGGAATTTAATATGTTCTCAAGAAACCAGAAAATTCATAACTCTAATAAGTTAATTAATCAACACACTATAAATAACCACTCCGCTGAGCATATTAACAAATTTGATAAAAGCACTTCCATATCATCAATTTCAACCAGCCTAAACGAATAAGTTGGAGATCACATGTACTAAATAACAATTTAGACAATATGCTTCAATCGCCGCAATTCTATAATTAATCACACACGTATATATGTCTATAGCATCCTCGTACTGGTCTTTGACCATTAAAATTTTTAGAAACCTTTGAATCTAAACAGTATTATGGAACACATGACTTTAGAAATCTAGAAATTAAGAGAGATTTTACTAGAATGGATGACATTAATGCTTAATTATCTTTGATTATATGAATGACCTCAATTATTGTTACAACTTGAAAATTGTTTTATAAATGTATAAAAAATAGGCGTGGACCCAAAAAGCATAAAACGAAACCTTCTTTTTCAGGAAAAATATGCCCTTGGAGTGATGCCGAACACTAAAAAATATCATAACGACTTGTATACAAGTCTTCCATAAACAACAAAGACTTGCTGTAGAGAAGTCTCCTTTACCTACAGTATCTGCCAATGACTTTCCAAGTGATTTTCCCTTTGATGCCCCATTTCTGTGGATCATCTCTTGACATTTACTTTTTATGTTAAAGATAAACTCAAGTTGTTATGTTATAATCTCTCTTTGCAATGCATATTTGAAACGTCTTCTCTCAAAATCCTTACCAATGGAGAAAGTTCACAACCAGCTGTACGTTGTTGCCAATTATATACCGACACTAGTTTACATCATCTTCTTCTTCCACCACATCTCCATCCCAGCAGTCACTGATGACTCGGAGCCTGTTATAGAAACCATTTTTCTATCCTGCGGCTCCTCCGGTAAGTTTCCTTCCCCATTAGAAGGCCGAAACTGGACCGGAGACATCAACTCAGAATATTTTCCTTTACACCAATCACAAAACAACGCATCAAGACGCGTTGAAGCCCAGCGACAACCCTCCAGTACGGGGAAATACCCTTACATGAGTGCCCGCGTCTCTAATTCCCAGTTCGCCTACACATTCAACCTCACTCCTGGCCAAAAATTCATCCGATTCCATTTCTATGCCAACTCTTATAACTTGAGCATGTCCAAGGCTTTCTTCTCTGTCCAAGCCGGTCCTTTTATCCTTCTCAAAAACTTCAGTATTCTACTCGCAGCCGAGGGTAAGGATTCACCCATCATGAAAGAATATTGTGTCAACGTAGACGCAAACCAAAGCTTAAACATAACATTCACTCCAAGTCCAGATTACAAGGATTCCTTTGCTTTCATCAATGGAATTGAGATAGTGTCCATGCCTCCCGATCTTTATTACAACACTACGGCAACCGGTCAAAGCGACTTTCCCTTTGTCGGGCAGAGTGCGGGAGTGTCATTTCATCTCTCAAACAGTAACGCTCTTGAAACGGTGTATCGAGTAAACGTTGGCGGAAGACACATCTCACCAGATGAAGACACCGGCATGTATCGAACCTGGGAAACGGATTACCACTACTTGACAGAAGCTAAGCCTAGCGTTTATGTTGTTCCTTATAACTTTTCTGAGCTACCTACGTTTAAATTCATAAAGAATTACTCGGCTCCAGTCGAAGTCTATCAAACGGCCAGGTCAATGGGACAAAACGGGACAGCGAACGAAAACTATCGTCTCACTTGGGAGTTTCCTGTGGACTCAGGGTTTACGTATCTTGTTAGACTTCACTTTTGCGAGGTTCAGATAGAGATATGGCAGATCGGAAACAGAGTATTTGAGATATGGATAGCCGATCAGCCTGCCGAGAAAAGAGCGGACGTCATTGGTTGGAGTGGTGGAAATAATAGTGCAGTTTACAAGGACTTCGGTGTGCTAATGGGATCAAATGCAAAACCGAATCTCTCCATTGCTTTGGATCCTGCTCCAGCGTGGATGACTAATTACTCTGACGCCATCTTGAACGGTGTTGAAATCTTCAAAGTCGACAGCAAAAGAAGTCTCGCCGGACCCAATCCTGATCCTCAGCCTAACGCCATAGTGCCGCCTTCTTTAGAATCAACAAAACCCAACAAAAATCGTAAAATTATGGTCTCAGTCATCGTCGGAGTTTTGTCAAGCTTCGTCGTTGTCTTTGCTGCTCTCTTTTTGTTCGTTTGCCGATGTAAAGTGAAGCAGTACTCGGGTGGTTCCGACACCACGAAAAAGTCTTGGTGGAGCCCTTTTACGACTACGACCAAGTCAACCGAGTCAAATAGCTCATCTCTACCGTCCCATCTTTGCACCCACTTTTCACTGTCGGAGATCAAAGCGGCTACAAACAACTTCGATGAGGTGTTCATAATCGGAGTGGGAGGGTTCGGCAACGTGTACAAAGGGTTCATCAACGGTGGGACCACCCCAGTGGCCATCAAACGTTTGAATCCTGGATCACAACAAGGTGCTCTCGAATTCAAGACCGAGATCGAGATGCTTTCCCGCCTTCGTTATCTTCATTTGGTCTCTCTCATTGGTTATTGTGACGATGCTAGTGAGATGATCCTTGTGTACGATTACATGGCACGTGGGACCCTCCGTGATCATCTTTACGGGACTGATAATCCTCCTCTCTCTTGGTATCAACGACTGCAGATCTGCATCGGAGCAGCACGTGGGCTGCATTATCTTCACACCGGTGTCAAGCACGTGATCATCCATCGTGACGTCAAGACCACTAATATCTTATTGGATGAGAAATGGTTGGCCAAAGTGGCCGATTTTGGACTGTCCAAGGAGACGTCGAAAGCGCACGTCAGCACGGTTGTCAAAGGTAGTATCGGATATTTGGATCCGGAGTACTATCGGTTTCAGCGCTTAACGGAAAAGTCGGACGTGTACTCGTTTGGGGTGGTGTTGTGTGAAGTATTGTGTGCGAGGGCGCCTTTGATCAGAACGGCGGACAAGGACGAAGGTAGATTGGCAGCGTGGGCCCGACAATGCTATGATCAGAACGGGACACTTTATGAGATTGCTGATCCTTTATTGAAGGAGATGATCGCGCCTGAGTGCTTGAATAAGTTTTGTGAGGTGGCGATGAGCTGCTTGGATGATGAGGGAACCAAACGGCCCTCCATGAGCGATGTGGTCTGGCGCCTTGAGTTTGCACTGCAATTGCAAGAGGAGTATGAAAAGTTTCTTGGAGAAATATGTGAGCCTCACCTTGATGATGATAATGTTGACGAACAAGTGTTAATCAATAACTGCTCATGGGATTATGAAAGTGCTGCCATGTCTAGTAGGGTTGGTCGACACGTGTTGCAGTTAGAAACAACGACTATTACTACCGTGACCACATCCTCTACTGATGATTATGGATTTTTTTACAAGGATTCTGAGAGCAAACCCATACTGGTATAGTGTTTGATAGTCTCTGCTATATTATAATAGAGTATATGGACATATCAAAGGGCATATCCATGCATCACTAGCTGTGATCTTGTATAATCATGGACCCTTGTAAAATTTTCCTCGTATAACTTTTAGAGAAGAATTTTCTGCATAGATGATCAAAAAACAAACGAGTGAAAAGAGGAATTTTCTATAGAGAATAATCAAATAATGATTAGAACAAATCAACATATAGCTATATAAGTGCTTCAGTCACATTAAAATTACATTTGTGGTGATATTTTTGTCTTGCTAGTGGACGTCAGGACTGTTAATATGTTGTGTGAGACATTTCTTTTTGGGGCATATAAAAGAAGCTTTCATATTTTAAATAACACATTTTTTTTATACCTTATCTTGATGCAATTTTATAGCTCTCTAATGACAAAGAATATTCGTATTACAATTTTGATAGTTCAAAATGATTTTAAGTAATCATAGTCAAACCTCTCATATCAAAAGACGTTATGCAATTGACACATTATAAAAAAAAATGAAAATCTCATCGTTAGACGGAGTTACTCACTGAATGATGCTCCTTCATGACACGAGTCAAGAGAGAGGACTATCCATTTTAGCGTTAATATTTATTGATAAGGATTGAACCCTCAACCTCATAAGGGAAAGGGATGTAATCAACCAATTACACTAATAGATGGTGTGTGATAAATGTAAAAAGTTTTAATGAGTTTGATTTTCAAAGGAGTAATATTAGTAATATTAAGGACCTTAAACTTCATTTAATACAGCTTCTTCAAATAGATATTTTGAAATAAAATTATTGGTTGTTAGATTGTCAATTAAAAAAGATCTTTTAAATTATAGAATATTTGGTTAAGTTATTTTTAAAACATTTTTAAATTATTAATTTATTAAAAATGACATGAAAAAGAAGAGTAGTATATCATTTGAGGAGTGTAATTGCTTCAACATCAACCATAAAAAATTAATCAATCGTAATAGTAATAATAATAAAAATTTTCTTATTCACTCCTGATTTAATTAACCTCAAGAAATAAAATTGCAGTATATATATACATATATATATATATATATATTAATGAACTAACAACAAAACCAATTGTAATATATCATTCCATTACTTCAATAAAGCATTTCATGTATATCAACGAGCCAATAATAAAACCAATTGCAGTATATATATATATATATATATATAGTGTCTATATATGTAGTGTATATATATAGAATCAACATAAGATTAAAAAAAAATGCAATATATATATAGACCATAACCAATTAAAAAAAAAAAAATACACACACATGCACACACAAAAAATATAGAAAACTTACTAGTGAAAGAGAAGTTCTCAGATATTTTTATGAAATAAAAGTGAATAAAAGTTGAGACTATATGTTTTTATTTATAAAGAAAGTACAATAGGGTTATAAAGATATAAAAATATTAACAAAATTTTAATCTTTAAAAATAGTAATAATAATAATAAAGATCTATTTTTAAAAGCTCAAAATTTGAGCTTTTAAGATAGATATTTTTCAGTTTTTTCAATTCCCCAAAAGTTTTGCTGTGATGTCAATCAAACGATATAAAAAAATAATTATAATAAGTAGAGCTTTTAATATTAAAAAATATATAATTTTTTGATCAGTAAATAAGTTATAGTAAACATATACTTAATTTAACAGTTGTTAAATTAAGTATAGTAAACATATACTTAATTTAACAACTGATATGCCAAATTGTACATTACAACATCACGTTTGCAATCCCAAAAAGTGCATTTGTTACTGTTAACATCAGAATCTGGTAAACTAATCCAGATCCCTAGTCAACGAGGTTCGTTTTGGACCCAAGCTACAATCAACAGAAAATAAAAGAAAGGAGAGGCAGAGAGGAAGGAGAAAACGAGAGAAGAAAAAGGCACACATGATCTACGTGGTTCAACCAAAGGGAAGGCTTACGTCCACGACGTCGGCGTCGACTCCGGCGAGGGGAGACAGTCACTTTTATTACTGTTTATTTTGTTACAGCTGTAGAGAGAGAAAACAGTAGAGAGAGAGAGAGAAAGAGGCCGCCCTTACAATGAAACTCACCTCTATTTATAGGGAGGGGAAGAAGCTACAGTAATAATACAACTCAAATAGGAAATCATTAAATGCATATTACAATTTTCAAAACCTTCTGTCAAAAAGTTTGAGTCTTCTGACATGGTAGGTGAGATCCCCGAAAATCACGCTGCTAACATTCTGAGAAGGGCTTGACGCGTGCACGTCACGCTGTTCGCGAGTTAGGGCTGTTCTGGGTGAGCAAATCTGAGTGATCAGATTTGGGGGACAGGTGGAGCGATCAAAACCAGCGGACAGCCTAAGCGATCAGAACCAGCGGACAGCCTGAACGATCAGAACCGGCGAGCAGATCTGAGCGATCAGAACCAGGCGAGCAGATCTGAGCGATTAGCCGGACGAGCAGATCTAGGCGCCTTGTCGTCGCTGGTTGCTGTCAGAACATTTTGACAGCAAATGTAAACCTCAAGAACACATCCATTAAAACAACAACTTTGAGGACGTAAACGGCATCAACCGGGACACCCCTGGTTGCCATGCTATAGAGCATGAAAATCTCTTTCCGAAAACATATTATAATAGACAATCTGACAACCGAGCACAAAGTTATGCCCGTTTCTTTGGATCAGTAACTTGGGCCCCTGTCTGTCGGGACTGTTTTAGTAGGTTATCTTACTGAACCTCTGGACTTTTACCAGCCCATTTGGGGTAGCCCAAAAATACATATAACAGTTACATAAGTTTAAATTGAACTTATTTGTAAAAAATGAAATTATATTAGATATGATAAGACTGAACTGGACTAAATTAGTACTATAATATATTTGATACTGTTAGGATTGGATTATATTTTTTACAAATAGTTTATATTTTAAATGTTTATTATATTTAAAAATTAATTTAATATAATTTATTAAATTAATTTTTAATTTAATAAATAAATGCAATGAAAAATTGAAAAAAAAAAAAATACTTGAGAGGAGATTAATTAGTCCCAACATTTTGAGTAGAACTAATTTATCCTATTCTAACGAGATAAAAGAGTTAAAATTCAATTTTATCCAATCCCACCTCAACAAATATCCCACCCAAACAAACACAGGCCCTAACAGTGTTGTTTTCTATCATCTTGTCAAAGTTACTATTTTCTATATCCTCTATAGAAAGTGTTAAACTCGTAGGTGTTAAACTCATGAAATTTGGTGTTAGTTATTTATATCAGTTTAATAATAAGCGTTCATCATTGTGAACTCATGAAATTTTAAGTTATACTGCTAGCATAATTGCCATGAGATGCTTTTAACTGTTTAAATTTGTAATATTAAAATACTGATGTAAGATATATTATTAATATTTAGACTTGAGATATAACGCGAAATACAGCTTCCTAGGTCCCGCGTTTAATCTATAAGTGTGACACACCAGCGAAATTACACCGTTGGTGTGTCACAACAGAACTTTTATTTTTTATTTTATTATCATTATTGTGTGTGTGTGTGTGTGTCACTTAACAGGCAAAACCCAGGTAGGCGAGCTCAAAACAGATTTGTAAAATGGTTACATAAAATCTATTCATGCAATATATAGTAATGTAGCACCATAAACGAAGGAAATAACTCGTCACTGTCAAAATTTCGGATACAATAAAATGGAATCACTAGCAACTAATATAAATAAATGGTAATCACAAGTATGGTTGTTCAGCCCCCATACAGTCTTTAACTACCTCTAGATGGAAGGGGCAGGACGCACAAAATGACTGAATAAAACAAAACTCTAGCGAATCATTAACCCTTGCACTGCCTGCGCCCCATCTTCAGTCATCTTGTTAGCTTGTATGGTGTTGACGACATTTGCAATATTACCCTGGAAAAAGTAACATCCCATAAAAACCTCACTGAAAATATATAAACAAGTTGAAAGCAAGAAAAAATATAAATAAACAGAGTTCGTAAAAATATAAATAAATAGAGTTCGCATATGTTTTGTATCATAGCGCCACAAATTGAAACATGTAGTTAATCAGTTGAGGAATGACAGTAATGCCAAGCTAAAACCATAGAAATGACACAAATACTTCCAGATCACAACAGCTACGGAAATAGATACTCAAAACCTCTTTTCCAAAGATGGACTCAGGGTTGGAAGAATGAGACCACATAACAAATCTTTTTGTCAAACATTTGTAAAGGTATAATTTACTGCAATAAACCATATCAAAACACAAAGCATCAAAACCGGGAATTCTTACCCTCCAAGTTGCAAGCTTGGTTCTAAGAGTTTGCCACTGTTGTTGCCCAAAAACACGCTCAGTACAGCGGCTGCAACAAAAGCAGCTATTTGAAATCGAGTTTGCACATATCTTAGTTACAGACTCGGTCCTCATCTTCAATATTATCTTCATCCAAAACTTCAACTTCAACTTCATCATCATGGTCGTCACCATCTTCAGTTTCGTCGTCAACATCATTGTCAATGTCATCACCATTGTTCTCTTTGTCGCCTCTGCTTTTGGCAGCATATGCTTCGAGAGATGCATCACGAAATAATTCCCCGACCTTATTAGAAACAAACCTCCACAAGCATCTTTTGTTCAGCCTCTACTTCCGCAAGGTCTCTACAACAAAACATCACAAGACTCGACTGTTGAATTCAATTAGAAAGTGGTAAACTATCTATATAAATCAGACAAACCTTCCAATCACCCAATCGACATGACAACAACATTTTGCACAGACATTCTGCTCCTTTGCACAACCTAAACGAAAACCAAATACTCAATCCATTACCAATTCAGCCAAAACAAGCAAAAACAATAAATAAATAATCAGACACCAACCAGAGCAAAGATTATGGTAAGCTTGACGCACTGCCCGTTTCGAACAACGCTGACTGTAACATGAAACATATAAATAAAAATCATCCAATCAAAATTGTAACATTATTATTCACTGGAAAAAAAAGGAGACACCGACCACTTGGCAGGCCTATTCAGGGGTTTGTATTTGCCGTAATGCCGTTTCCAGTCAATTTGGTCTCTATATCTACCGCAGACTCCAGTTATCTCTGAGAAGGTTCTCTGTTTTCCACCAACTTCCTACAACAAACCAAATTCAAATCAATCTCTCTCTTTTTGAAAAAACAAAAACAAAAAATTGAAACTCACAGTTTCGTTGATCTTGTGACGGGCTTTTGGTTTCCAGGCGTAGCTATTCTGGTGCTTGGGTGGGCCCCGCCTGTTGCTGCTCATTTTCCACTATGCTCCTCTTAACAACAACAAACTGTCTTCCATCTCCTCCAGCCTGACCTAAATATGTTTTGCTTCTAACAGTAACATATTTACTCCTTAATCCCCATAATTTCTCGTATTACTTTTAGGCCTCAAGCAGTTCAATTGGGCCCAAACAATACTACAACTAGCTTGGGCTTAGCAAAAAGAGTGGCCATTCATCATTCTTGTGGACACCCCACGTTATTTCTCATTTGTTATTTCTAAAATGTGGGTTACTTTTTTTTTTTTGGAGCGTCTTGCCAATTTGATACTTGTTATGGGTATTTTCGGATTCCTCAAATGGGCTGGCAAAGACTCATCAAGATAGTGGCCCAAGCCACCAAGACCAGGTATGAAGCGCTATTCATCAGCTCGCGAGATCCATACAGTAGTCGACGAGATCGAGCTCGTAAAGGGACTAGCGAAGACAAGGTCGGACGCCAGTTGCCATCTTAGCGACGTTGAGGTCGCATACTGGTCATTGCGACGTCGAGATCGTCAAGCCGGTCGAAGTCAAGATCGTCACGACGAAACTTCAGTCCGTTTTCTACCCAGTTCGCCCTGTTTCAGTGCAAGACAGTAAAATGGCATGTCTTGCACGATAAGTAAGGGTTTCTCACCTAATGACAGCTTAATTTCGGGAAATCTCACCAAACCAGCATGGGTTAGCAGTCGGCCCACGTAAAGCCAGAGTTGACCTGACACAAGTCAGAAGTATTAAATGCATTTCAGCAGCATTAATTACGACAAGATCAGTCCTTTTTTGTCTGTTTATTCCATCTGTAGCCTCATCTCCTCTATAAATAGAGGAGGACATTTATTGTTAAGGATCCAGAAAATTGAGGGCTGTTATTCTGTCGAAACATAGAGAGAGTGAATACTTAGAGAGAGACTGCCATTAATACCAGAGACAGTGGACGTAGGCACTTCTAAAAAGGCCGAACCACTTCAAACTTTGTGTGTTATTCTTGCTTCCTTCTCCTCTTTTTTGCCATTATTGGGTCTGTTTGTTGTAGGTCTCCTTATCTGTGCGGCATTGGGCTCAAGAATCTGGTTGGCTGGTTTACCACGTCAACATTTTGGCGCTAGAAGGAGAGCCCAACTGTAAGTGGAGCTTTGCAATTGCCATGGCAAAGGGGAAGACGACCAGGAATTCTGTGGACGAGCGAGCTGAAGAAGCCGAGCTGCGGCGCCAAGCCCAGATGACTGATATGGGTGCAGGACCTTCTCATGGAGGACGGGACGCCGTGCATGATCTAGCCTGACGTCAGGAGAGGTTGGAAACTACAATGGCGCAGATTGCGGATACGTTGAGAACGTTGGTGAGAGGTCATGATCAGAATGTTCCCAGGACGACTGTGATCCCACCGCCCGGAGCAGAGGTCGCGAGGGGGGTACATATTCCAGAAGGATCCATCCATTCATCGAACAGACGTCCTGAAGCCCGGAGTCAGCGAGCTCGAGAGAATGGGGATGCAGCCCGGCCTTCTGACTTAAGAATAAGGATCAGCCAGGACGGTCATAGGCGGGTCGAGGTAAGTGATGGGCGTCCCCGAGTTTCAGTTCGTAGGGATGAAGATGAGCTGCGTCGAGGCCGAGAGGACCTGTGTAGGGGAAATGAGAACTACGAGGTAGGCCAAGGACACAGGAGGCACGATCAGCGCTCTGTCGCCGGGGGGAGCCAAATGAGTGGGAGATCCCCTGTGAGGCAGCTTGGAGCTCGAGACCCAATCATTGAACAACTCCTGGAGAGAATGCAACAGCTCGAAGCGCGACCTGGAGCTCAGACAGTGGGGGAGCGATGTGAAGATAGAAGTCCTTTCACAGCGGAGATAGATAGGGAACCGCTCCCTGCCAGGTTCAAACTCCCTGACATCCCGAAGTATAATGGAGACTCAGACCCGTATGATCACCTGGACGCCTTCAACGTTCAGATGAACCTGTAAACTTCCAGTTCGCTGGTGAAGTGTCGTGTTTTCCCAGCGACGTTCGAAGAAATACCGCGAACTTGGCTCAGAAACCTTCCACCTCGCAGCATCAGCAGCTGGGAGGAGTGCCAGCAGAAGTTTCTCAATCAGTATAAGGCCTTAAAGAGACAGCTCGCTCCGGCCTGTCACCTCGCAACAATTTTTCAGCGATCAGAGGAATCGCTAAAGGAGTACATCGACCGATTTAGAAGCGAGATCAACAACGTAGAAAGCCCGTCTGATGAAGGGGTCTTAAATGCAATCTCATCGGGACTTCGGAAGGACGGCAAGCTCTACGAGAGCATCTACAAGATGCCTGTGAAAAACCTGGGTGAGTTTTATGAACAAGCTAATAGGGAGATCAGATGGAAAGAATCTTTCAGCTCAAGGAAGGCTGGTCACCCGAAGAATGAGGCAAGTGGATCCCATCAAGGCAAGAAGAGGGATCAGGGCGGCAATGAAGATAGAAGAAATCGGTCTAATAACCAGGTGGCAAAACGAGCTAAGAAAGAGCCCGTAAGAAATCATTCTCCACCTTGGAGCCGCTTCCACCGGTATAGCGCCTTGTCAGACAGACAGGACAGGATTTTCCAGACTAAGAAGCATAGGGTGAACTTCGGGAGGCCAAGCCCTTCCAATGTTCCTGGCAGGTTCAAGAATCCTCGCAAGTATTATGTCTATCATCAGGAGGTCGGGCACAATACATCCGACTGTTGGGACCTCAAGGACGCCATAGAGGAGTTGATAAGGAATGGCCGGTTGAAAGAATATGTGGTGCAGCCCGGCCAGGAGAGGTCCCAGAATCAGCGCCCTCGCAGAGATCATCAGCCCGGGCAGAAGAGCCAGCAAAGTCAAGGGCATGAGGACGATCTGACGGTAAAAACTATCTACACCATTCACGGCGGTCCCCACATTGCCGGATCCTCTAATAAGTCTCATGAGCGGTATGTACGGGAAGCAAATCACGTCCACCTTACAGGGCGGGGTGATCAGAAAGGGTCAGCAAAGAAGGCCAGAATAACTTCGGAGGATATTGTTTTTACTAAGGAAGATGCGAACGAAGTAAAATATCCCCATAATGACGCCCTTGTCATCAGGGCGAGGATCAGCAATGCCGAGGTCCTGAGGATCATGATCGACACAGGTAGCTCGGTGAACGTCATGTATAAAGAATGTTATGATCAGCTCGGGTTGGGAGCTAATCAGTTGAAGCCATCTCCGGAGCCGCTCTACGGCTTCACCGGGGACGCCGTCATCCCATTGGGCCTAGTAAGACTTTCGCTTTCAATAGGAGATTCAGCTCGCCAGGCAACTACTCTAGCGGACTTCCTCATCATCAATGGGCCATCTGCTTACAATGTGGTTTTACGGAGACCCGCGATGAACGATCTGGACATGGTCGTGTCAACCAAAGCTCTCACAATCAAGTTTCCAATGGCTAGCGGAGTGGGAGTAGTGCGAGGTGAGCAGTACGCGGCGAGGCGTTGTTATGTGAAGGCCGTGAAAATTGGGGTGACGTGTAAGCGAGTTAATATGGTGGCTGGAGGAAAGCCAAGTGAAGCAAGTAAAGAAGGTTTCGACCGCGATCTTGATCCTCGCGAGGTGGACGAGGATGGGACATCGGGTCCAGTTGACGAGCTAGAATCAGTACCGATCAGCAAGGAAGACCCTGGAAGATGTCTGTGTGTGGGAAGAAGTCTGGCATCAAATGTGAAGAGTTAGCTCGTTGAATTCCTCAGGGAGAATGCAGATGTCTTCGCCTGGAATCACGAAGACATGGTCGGGATCAACTCAGAGGTCATGTCGCACAGGTTGAATGTTGATCCTCGTTGCAGACCAGTTCGTCAGAAGCGGAGGCCGTTGAATAAGGAGCGATCTGATGCCATAAAAGAAGAAGTTGACAAGCTGCTCGCTAACAATTTCATCAGACCGGTCCAGTACCCGCTTTGGTTGGCCAACCCTGTGCTTGTGAAGAAGAAGAACGGGAAGTAGAGGACGTGCATTGATTTTTCTGATCTCAATAAGGCGTGCCCGAAAGACAGTTTTCCTCTTCCTAGAATTGATCAACTGGTGGATGCGACTGCTGGTCACCAGTTGCTGAGTTTTATGGACGCATATTCGGGATACAACCAAATCCCCATGAGCCCGCGGGATGAAGAGCATACCTCGTTTATTACAGATAGAGGCCTTTATTGTTACAAGGTAATGCCTTTCGGCCTCAAGAACGCGGGAGCGACCTATCAGAGGCTCGTCAACAAGATGTTTGAAAAGCAGATCGACAAGACAATGGAGGTGTATATGGATGATATGCTGGTCAAGTCAAAGCAAGCCGAATTTCATGTTGGCGACCTAGCAAAAACATTCCAAATCCTGAGGAGTTATCGGATGAAGCTCAATCCGCTGAAGTGTGCGTTCGGAGTGGCATCTGGGAAGTTTCTGGGTTTCATAGTGAATGAGAGGGGGATCGAGGCCAATCCAGAGAAAATTCAGGCCTTAATCAACATTAGGTCGCCCAGAAAAGTCAAGGAAGTTCAGAGTCTTACAGGTCAGGTCGCGGCGCTAAGTAGATTCATCTCGAAGGCGACTGACAAATGTATCCCATTCTTTGACGTGCTGAAAAGGGTAAAAGACTTCGAATGGACGGAGTAGTGCGAGCAGGCCTTCCAGCAGCTGAAGGAGTATATGGGCCGGGCTCCACTTTTGTCAAAACCTGTAGAAGGGGAAAAGCTCATCCTTTATCTGGGGGTATCAGATAGCGCCCTCAGTACGGCCTTGGTGCGAGAAGAAGACAGGACGCAGCTCCCTGTATATTATATCAGCAAGAGGCTATCGGATACGGAGACGAGGTATTCCCAGATGGAGAAGCTCGCTGATTGCTTGGTAACCGCATCCAGAAAGCTCCGACCTTACTTCCAGGCACACAAGATCGAAGTCCCGACTCGGTATCCCCTGAAGCAGATTTTTCAGACCTCGGACACTTCAGGTCACTTATTGAAGTGGGCAGTAGAGCTGGCCCAGTTTGATATCGAGTATGTCCCCAGACCGTCCATCAAAGCTCAAGCCCTGACAGACTTTATTGCAGAATTTACGGGAGCCCCTGAGGAAAGAGCTGGACCATCGGAGAAGCCGATATGGGAGTTGTATGTCGATGGCTCATCGTGCGAACTGAAAGCAGGGGCAGGTATACTGCTCATCAGTCCGGAAGGGCACAAGATCTACTATTCTCTGAAGTTCGGATTTAAGGCAACCAATAACGAAGCTGAGTATGAAGCACTCATAGCGGAGCTGAAGCTCGCTAGGGAGATGCGAGCTGATCAGGTGAGAATATTTAGTGACTCACAGCTCGTTGTATACCAGGTGAAGGGGGAGTACCGGACTCGAACATCAAGTACAGTTGCATATCTTGATAAGGTGCAAGAATTGCTCAAAGCGTTTCAGAGGTACGAGATGAACCAAATACCGCGAGCTCAAAATGCACATGCTGATGCTCTAGCTCGCTTAGCCACTACCCAAGTGGCGGAAGACCTGAAGCCAATGCCAGTCGAGCTCTTGCCAGTACCAAGCATCCGGAGAGGAGAAGCGATGATGGTCCTGTTAGTGGCCGAAGACTCGTGGATGAGGCCGTTGGTTGATTACCTGCAGAATGGGATCCTTCCCGGAGACAAAAATGAAGCTCGCCAGTTGAAGGCGCGATCTGTGCGCTACTGCATCTATGACGATCTGTTGTATAAAAGGGGTTTCTCAGCTCCTCTTTTGCGATGTATAGATGGGGCGGACCGCGAGAAGGTGTTGAGTGATATGCACTCGGGACATTGTGGAAACCACTCCGGTGGACTCGCTCTGGCTCAGAGAGCGTTGAGGCAGGGATTCTACTGGCCAACAATAAAGAAGGACGCTATCGCCTTGGTGAGGAAGTGTAGCAAGTGTCAAAGGTTTGCTAAGGTTCCACGAGCTCCTCCAGCGCTCCTGCAGCAGATGGTGAGTCCGTGGCCGTTTGCGATCTGGGGGATGGACCTGATTGGGCCCTTGCCAACGGCCCGGGGGAATTGCAAGCACGCCGTGGTCGCAGTTGATTATTTCACGAAGTGGGCGGAAGCAAAGGAGTTAGCTGACATTTCCACGTCGAAGATCATCAAGTTTATGCGGAGCAACATCATTAGCAGGTTTGGAGTTCCTCAGCAGGTGATTACGGACAACGGAACGCAGTTTAGCAGCGAGCAGTTCATCGATTTCTGTGACGAGCTCGGAATCACTAAAAGCTTTTCAGCAGTAGATCATCCTCAGGCCAACGGACATATCGAAGCCGTGAACAAGATCATAAAGCAGACCCTGAAGACGAAGCTAGAAGCAAGGAAAGGGGCTTGGGTGGACGAGCTACCAAAGGTATTGTGGGCCTATCGGACTACAGCTCGCAGTACGACTCAGGAGACGCCCTTCTCAATGGTTTATGGGTGCGAGGCTATGGTTCCTGCAGAATTTGAAGTGACAACGCATCGGAGAGCCGCCTTCAACATCGAAGACAATGATCAATTGCTCGCTTGCGGTCTTGACCTCGTGGAAGAATTGCGAGATGAAGCTCAGCTAAGAGTAGCAGTTTATCAACAACAAGTGGCCAGGTACTACAACAAGAGAGTCTGCGCTCGTCGCTATAATGTCGGGGACCTGGTATTGAGGCTTATTCTACCCGCAGCTCGGAACTCAAGCGAAGGAACTCTGGGACCGAGCTGGGAAGGACCCTACATCGTTCAAAAAGATCTAGGGAACGGGGCCTACCACCTCAGCAATATGGATGGAACTGAAGTCCCATGAGCATGGAACGCCGAGAAGCTTCGACCGTACTTCGTGTAATGTATTCAGGTCAAAATTATCTGTTTTAAATGTAATTTTGTGACATTTTGTCTATATATGTGAATATATTCAAGCAGATTTGCACCACTTCTCGAGAATATTTTGTCTCCATTTTTGCTTGTGTTGGTCCCCGACAATCAACAACGTCCTGGACGGAAACGTCGCGTCCTGGGAGCTCGCTACGCTCTACTTGGGGCGACGTTCTCCTGCGCACTCTTCAATCAACCACGTCCAAAGTCGTCGCGCCCTGGGAGCTCGCTACGCTCTACTTGGGGCGACGTTCTCCTACACACTCTTCAATCAACCACGTCCGGAGTCGTAGCGCCCTGGGAGCTCGCTACGCTCTACTTGGGGTGACGTTCTCCTGTAGACCCGACAATCAACAACGTCCTGGACGGAAACGTCGCGTCCTGGGAGCTCGCTACGCTCTACTTAGGGCGACGTTCTCCTGTGCACTCTTCAATCAGCCACATCCGGAGTCGTCGTGCCCTGGGAGCTCGCTACGCTCTACTTGGGACAACGTTCTCCTATGGACTTCAATCAACCACGTCCGGAGTCGTCGCGCCCTGGGAGCTCGCTACACTCTACTTGGGGCGACGTTCTCCTGCGCACTCTTCAATCAACCACGTCCGGAGTCGTCGCGCCCTGGGAGCTCGCTACGCTCTACTTGGGGCGACGTTCTTCTATGGACTCTTCAATCAACCACGTTCGGAGCCGTCGCGTCCTGGGAGCTCGCTACGCTCTACTTGGGGCGACGTTCTCCTGCGCACTCTTCAATCAGCCACGTCCAGAGTCGTCGCGCCCTGGGAGTTCGCTACGCTCTACTTGGGGCGACGTTCTCCTATGGACTCTTCAATCAACCACGTCCGGAGCCGTCGCGTCTTGGGAGCTGGGAACGCTCTACTTGGGGCGACGTTCTCCTGTGGACTCAGATAAAAAGTACTATATAACTACCTTGCTATCACATCAGCAATCATATTCAACATCATCCAGAACGCACAAGTAACAAGCGAGATAAAAGAAAAGCATGCATTGAATTAAAATCAATTATCCAACAATTCGAATATTACAAGTCTAAAAACCTCGAAAGAGGTAAGTTCAACAAAAATAAAGTAGCTTATACAAAAAGGATGCTAAGCCTGCGAGCTTGGGGGGTCCTGGGCGTCCTGGGGGGTCGAGCTTGTGGTCGCTTGATCACCTACGACCTCACTAGGAACATTCTCTGCAAGCATTGGCGAAGCTCCTTGGGTTTGGTCCTGCGCTGCTTCCGTTGCGGCCTGAGCTTCCTCAGCATAGAATTCGACGTCCTTCATGGCCTCATCTCCAAAGATAGAATAATCTATCTTAGGGTGATGCGTCCACAAGGTGTACATAATGTTCTGCTCGGTCTCCGCCCTGATCTCCTCAGCCCGAGCTTCCGCAGCAGCCAGCGCGTCCTTAAGCTTGGCGACCTCCTCGACATGCTGCTCCTTGAGCTTGGTAATCTCCTCAGCATGCTGCTCCGCAGCGGTCTTCAGCTCCCTTTCCCTATCATCCACTAGGGTCTTGGTCGTTTCGAGCTGAGAATTAAGACTATCGTTGATCTTCTGAAACCTGCTCTTCTTCTCGGCCCAAGTGGTCTGGGCCCGAAGACGGGCGGCGTCAGCAGAGTTGGATCTATTCTGAAAGATCTCACATTCACTTCTGGCCACTGCGAGGTCGGTTTCGCGTTCTGCCAAGGCCTCCTCGAGCTTTCCCAAAACGACCTTGAGCTCGTCTTTTTCTTCTTCATGCCTCAGCCCGACCTCCAGCACCTTCGCCATTGCCATCGCGCCCTACACAGCAAAAGCGATGAGGAAAAAGAGATCGAAAGAAGTAAGAGATAAAAATGGGAAGGAGATTCTACCTTGACCGTCTCACGCATCGCCCAGGAGACCAAATTCGTGCCCTGGCTTTTCAGACCATCCAGAAACTTGGCAGAGCTGCCCAAAAAGCCAGGAACTTGATCGATCATAAGATCGAAGTACTTCAGCCCGGGGACGTCTCCGACAGGTTGTTCCGGGGTCCCCTCGTTTGAGGGTTCCTGGGACGTGGAAATGACCTGCTTCCTCTTCTCCATTGCGGTCTTCTTAGCATGGGGAAGTTTGCCAGAGACGTCCTGATCCTTCCTCTTCGATCCTTGTTGGGCTGCGACCTGTTTGCCCTTTTCGGCGGCGGCGACCTCTTTGCCCGCAGGAGTCTTCTGAGACACGGGCTGTACGACCTTAGGGGCTGGAGATTCAGCCGTGCTAGCGGCCTGATGCCCCTCCTTGGCAGTCGCCTGAGCAGAATCTGGAGTAGCCGACGAAGTTGCGGCCTGACCCCCAGCCTGGCGATCTCTCCTCCTAGGGGGTGGAATTACTTTCAAAGGCGCCATCTCTACTTCTTCGACGGTTTCTGAACTTGAGCTCATCTCGACGTCAACCTCGTCAAAAGCAGATTTTACAGGTCGAGTTCGCCGAGATCCGATATGACTGTTGCGGATCAATCTCTCATTGGGATCAGGAGCGAGCAAAAATCGACGAAGCAGTTCGTTCGACGGCCTGACGTCATCCTCGTCGGATTTCTGGGCTGAAAGGATCTCGAGGTCTGCTGTTTCCCCCTGAGATAGACCAAGGACCGGTGCGCTAAGATCTGCAAAAGAGGAAAAATTAGTTCGTCCTGAACAAGATCGCCTGTCATAAGCTGGAAAGCAGCTTGAAGAGTCTCCTACCTGGCTCAGCTCGGAAGCTGAAATTCAGAAGGTTCAGTAAAAAGGGGCAGGACGCGTAAAACCAATCGGTCTTATAATGTCCTACGTTGGACTTGCCCTTGGCCTCACCCTTTGGCAGCACGTCCCTATAGATGGACGACGTGCGGGGGGAGGTATAGTAGAAGCCGTCCCGAGGTCGCCCCTGCTTGTAGACTTAAAGGCATACAAATGCCTTATGATTCCAGGAGTGGGATAAGGGAGATTGTACTTCTTGAAGAAGATCGCTAAAGAAGATAGCTGGGTGTACGAGTTTGGGGTCAACTGGGACGGAGCGAGCTTCAGATCGTTGAGAAGCTCGATCAGGTATGATGGGACCGGGAATTGCAGCCCGGCCTCCAGGTGCTGAATACTAATGGCCACAAAACCCTTGGGGGGTGTGGCCGCGTGGTCTCTGGGGGAAGGTTCCATGAGGCGACATCCTCTGGGAAGATGATATTGCAACCCCAGACCGACGAGGTCCTCATATGACAACAGCGAGGGGTAGTGCTTGAACATTTCCTGACCTCGCCTGATTTCTGCGGGGTCAAGATCCCCGACCTCTGAAGGCTGGTCCCCTCCGGAACTCGCCCGAGCTGAAAACTCCTCAGCGGTCTCCCCGCTGTGTAAGGACGCTTGAGGAACCTCCCTCACTTGATCCTCCGAGCCGGAGGAATCGTCCTCTCCTATGACGTGCTGTGGGCGTGAGCGACCTGAAGACATCTACAAACAAAAAGGAGCGATTAGGCCGCTATAAGCAGACCGTTCCTATCAGACTAAAGCTCCAAAGTTTGCTAAGCAGCTATTTCCTAGAGACAGGCTGCAGACGCCACACAAGATCGTTAGCGACCTCAAGAACGTTTTCTATTCCCTATGTGCGACCTTAAGATCGCTCAGACTCACAAACAACCATTCAAGTAATCTACAACAACTTAGCGGATCAAACCAAGGGAAGACGAAAAGGTGCAGACATTCAAACACAAGCAAAAGAAAGAAAACCAGAAAATCAAGCAGCATGCAAACCTATCATCACCAGAAGAAAAAGCAACAAAATGCTGAAAAACAAAGAAACGGTAAGGATAATGAACTCACCGGTGGTCGGAGATGAAACAGTCGCCTGAGTGATGGATGCCGGAGAATCGAAGACCGAAGTCTGGTGGCAGACGAGAGAAAAAGAAGATGAAGATAAAGGCTGAAGCGTGAAAATGACAAGAAGAAAGATAAAGGACAGACTGCTCTCCTTTATATACCTGGTCCCGAGGACGCGTCCCCCACCGATGGATCTAGTGGCGTGCCAATCGCCTCAAATCCAATGGTGCAGCGCGATCTCAGGTACGTGACCCGAAAAGACGCCATCAGACGAAGAGACGTGCAGTAAATGCCCGTTGCAGAAGCCGAACCGCTTCGGGGGGTGTTGCCACGTGTCCATGTCCAAGAAAAAGGAGGGAAAATGCGTCCGTTCATTGGAATTTGAACTCTTCGATTCGCTGAGAAAGTCGTCAGTTCGATTAAGTCTTCAGCCCGCTGATTAGAGCCGCAGTTCACTGCAAATCTCTCAGTTCGCTTTAAGGCCTTCAGGCCGCTGAAGAGTTTCTCAGCTTTCAGACCGGTATCTGAAGATTTAAGTTCGCTGAAAAAATTATATCGCTCAATAAGTTCTCAGGCCGCTAGAAGCGACCTAAGAACTGGGGGGTTGATGTTATGGGTATTTTCGGATTCCTCAAATGGGCTGGCAAAGGCCCATCAAGATAGTGGCCCAAGCCACCAAGACCAGGTATGAAGCGCTATTCATCAGCTCGCGAGATCCCTACAGTAGTCGACGATATCGAGCTCGTAAAGGGACTAGCGAAGACAAGGTCGGACGCCAGTTGCCATCTTAGCGACGTTGAGGTCGCATACCGGTCATTGCGACGTCGAGATCGTCAGGCCGGTCGAAGTCAAGATCGTCACGACGAAGCTTCAGTCCATTTTCTACCCAGTTCGCCCTGTTTCAGTGCAAGACAGTAAAATGGTGTGTCTTGCACGATAAGTAAGGGTTTCTCACCTAATAACAGCTTAATTTTGGGAAATCTCACCAAACCAGCATGGGTTAGCAGTCGGCCCACGTAAAGCCAGAGTTGACCTGGCACAAGTCAGAAGCATTAAATGCATTTCAGCAGCATTAATTACGACAAGATCAGTCCTTTTTTGTCTGTTTATTCCATCTGTAGCCTCATCTCCTCTATAAATAGAGGAGGGCATTTATTGTTAAGGATCCAGAAAATTGAGGGCTGTTATTCTGTCGAAACATAGAGAGAGTGAATACTTAGAGAGAGACTGCCATTAATACCAGAGACAGTGGACGTAGGCACTTCTAAAAAGGCCGAACCACTTCAAACTTTGTGTGTTCTTCTTGCTT
Source organism: Dimocarpus longan (assembly GCA_022984855.1). NCBI lineage: Eukaryota > Viridiplantae > Streptophyta > Magnoliopsida > Sapindales > Sapindaceae > Dimocarpus > Dimocarpus longan. The sequence continues at coordinate 8,144,624 of CM041026.1, forward strand.
CCTTTTCCTCTTTTTTGCCATTATTGGGTCTGTTTGTTGCAGGTCTCCTTATCTGTGTGGCATTGGGCTCAAGAATTTGGTTGGCTGGTTTACCACGTCAACAATACTTAAGGTTATTAAATGAAAATTTAAAATATTTCGTTAACGCTTTATGCAAATATTTTTGTTTTAATACTTACGAAATTAATTTACATAGTTTATAACATAAAGTATTGTAGTACTTGTATGAATATGCCTTATTGTAGTGGTCAAAATTCTCAACTGAAGATTTAGGCCCAAAAGGTCACCTAACGAAATTCGAAACCAATTCGCTCGACTTAGTCGGGCGACAAGATCTAGGCCTGTGAGACAATTTGTGGATCAATCGAAGTCCAAGACTTAATGGTTCGGTCAATCTAGTAGACTAAGTGGCCCAACCACCAACTTTAGGTCATCAGACTAGGTTTAGGCTACTCTCATAGGTCAGTTCATAAGTTCGATCGATGGCCTAAAATCAAGCTCACTTACAAAGCTCAAAGATCCAGTCCAATGGATTCATCTCTCTGTTCTTTCTATGGTTTAATTCTCAAGTAATATTCTTCCCTTAAAGGTAAAATGGAAAGAATCAGAAAGGGAAGTAGAATATTCAGAAACCAATAATTCAATGGTTAGTTTGAGATCTCCTAGATCATCTGAGATCCGATCTTCCTAGTCCATTTAGACTAGGAAGGCGCCTAAAAAGTAAGGATCTTCTCGCCTATATAAAGGACCTTTAACTTAATGGTAGAAGAGGAGGATATTTAGAGAGAAGTCCTTGCCTACAAATGTCCTATCGAAGTTCTTACAGGATTCACATTTTAATCCATCTTCATATCAGTTCGCGACAGTCTCTCGCCTCTATTTCCATCCAAAATGGCCTCTCTTTTATGTTGGATCATCGTCTCGAGTCGCCACCAACGTCGGACCACACCTTATCAACCATCACTGTTCCTTACACCTTTATTTACTTTCTTCACTCTGCTTCTTGGGTTATTCACTGATTTGAGTGTTAGAGTAACCTGTGGTTTTTTTCTTTTTTTTTTATAATCCAAACGACTACTTAACATTAATATAAATACTTACAATACCCCAGAGGTAAATGAAAGGACAATAATGTCCCTAACGGTCATAGATTTCGTTAAATTATATGGTTGACAGTTTGATTCCAGATGTAAAAATGAAAATAAAAAGAAAATTAGTTAAAATATAAAAAATTAAAATAAATAATATTAATTTAAAAAATTGAGATATTTTTATTTAAAAATAAAAAAATATATAGAATAAAAATCTAAATTTTCTGTCACCCACCTCTCTCTCTCTCTCTCTCTATGATAGTCAACCTCACTCTCTTACTCTTCCTTTTATGTGAGATTCGCCTGCATTGTTGCCACCATCACCATGTCGTCGAACATTACCAAACCTTCATTCTTATGCTATCAAAGCCATTAGCTGACTCGATTCTGATGGAGCAGGATGCGAACTTGCAGATTGGTGGAGCGATGTGCTTATTGGCGACGATAGAGGCGGCACCAGATCCGAAGGATGAGTAATTGAAGAAGCTACTGCCAAGGCTAGGTAATGTGGTGAAGAGCGAAGGGTTTAAAGCAAAGCGGCGGTTTTGGGAGTGAGTAGGAGTGTTATTAAAGTTGGTGGTGCAAAAAAAAAGGAAGTGTTAGATTAGATGGTGTCTTGTGTGCTCGACTTCTTGAGTAGCGATGATTGAATTTCAACGGGTTAGGTTTGAGTGGGTTTGCCCAAATCCATATTTGAACCTACAAAAAAATGTTGCACCAGCGTCCATACCCATACATGCAGTGCTTCGTTGATTTGGGTGCAGGAGCAAGTGAACCCAAGTTCCACCTACGACATTTGAAGAAACCTTTTCCATACCAATTTTCATATAAATTTGTTATTCAAGCATCACCGAATACACACAAATGATATAATTTTCTAATCCTAACAATAAAATCAATCACAAATTAGAATTGAACTTAATAATTCAACCTATAATCAAGTTCCAATATCTAAAATAATGAATTCAAAATGAAAGTCCATAATTACATAAATATTATAAATCCAAATACAACACAAAACATGCTACAAGTATTGGTCAAATACATAACAAATTTTTGAACTCCACATAACATAACAAAGTTTTTTGCACCCATATCCACACTCACACCCAAATCTAAACCTAAACATCGTGTCAAATTTGAAATTTAATATTCGCACCCCTCATGAACTTATTTAATTAAATTCACACCCCTGTCCATTAAGGTTGGAAATCCGCGAGATTCTATGTTCGCAGCCGGTATTAGAATTTATTGTTTATTGAGCTTTGATATAAAGGATTTATATTATAAATAGATAATTTTGATACAACAAATTGATTTAGAATATTAGGATTCATTAATTAAATATATGTCAACCTATTAATTTAATAAATTATAAATTTTTCAATTAGACAATTGATAATGAATAAATAAATAAATATGTATTATAAACATCCCAAGTTTCATTTGAGTTAACGCATGATGCACGAAAAAGGACTCGTCAAAGACTTGCAGGAAGTCTAAGTCGTGGGCAGAGTATTCAAGTCGTCACAAAGAGGACTAGTTATCAATTTAAGAATTTGAGGGTCCCGCTTTGTTGGTTTGAATTCTCATGTAATCGTTCTGCCCTTTGCAACTAAACATCATCATTCATCACAACCTCCTTGTGGTAATTTTTTTTTTTTTTTTTTAACAGGCGAAGGTGATAGGAATAAAAAAAACCAATTGTAATAAATATCCCAAGTTTCACGTGAGTTGACGCATGATGCACGAAAAGGACTCGTCAAAGACTTGTAGGAAGTCCAAGTCGTCGGCAGCAGACCAAATAAGTCGTCACAAGTAGGACTAGTTATTAATTTAAGAATTGTAATAAATTTTACGTTTAATTAATATGATTGAGAATTTCAGATAAAGTTTGTAAAAAGAATATTATAATCATAAGTGTAAAATGCTTGTATTATTCATTGTATAAATTGGTGGATCCAATTAAGATCCAATAAACGGTATGTCGAAGAAATGCATGACTGTCATGATGTTCCTAATTCTCCCATAACCATTTATCTGCAAAACCGTCCGTAGTTTTCATTAATGGTCAAGAGTTTTAAGCATATAATATTTATTTAAATAGAAAACGAAATACAGATATTTAAATATATAGAAAACATACTATGAAAGTTATGTCGTCTAAAACAAAAAAAGGGAATTTAAAGAAACCAGAAAATTCATAACTCTAACAAGTTAATTTATCAACACACTATAAATAACCATTCCACCGAGCATATTAACAAATTTGACAAAAGCACTTCCATATCAACTATTTCAACCAGTCTAAACGAATAAGATGGAGATCACATGTACTAAATAACAATTTAGACAATGTGTTTCAATGGCCGCAATTCCATAATTAATCACACACGTATATATGTCTATAGCATCCTTGTACTGATCTTTGACCATCAAAATTTTTAGAAACCTTTAAATCTGTTGTGGGTATTTTCAGTAATGCCTACGTGGCCTGATAAAAGCCCAACTAAGTGGCCCATCTGGTTTAGGCCTAGTTCCAACATGTGAGAAGAAACTCTCAAGCCCTGCATAAGGCCTGCGGCGTGCAATACGCTCAAACATCTATAACGAAGTGACACCCCGGCGAAGTGAGGCACGAGCATACAACATATACCTCCAAGCGTAGTGCGAAGTCCGCGTTGACCACATCGCGAAGTTGAGTCCGCTCCATATTAAGTTAGAGCTGTCTGCGAGAACGAGAGGCTGAGATCGCCGTCCAGCCCTCCCCATCGTTCTACACTCCGGTCCACCTGGAGCTTCCACTTCGCTCACTACTATGTCAGGCCATGCCAGATCATCAGTTAACTTGCCTTGCACGTCAAGCTTGTCAGAGATTACTGTTCAAATTACATATCACCACACCTAATCCGTGTGGGTTAGTCATGCGTGTCTTCCACCTGTCCCTTGCATTTAATGTAATCTGGCTGCATTAAATGGAGGTCAGGTTCATTAACTGCTGTAATCATTCTAGTTTAACGCATTGAACGTCGCTGTAGCGCTTCTCTTCCTATAAATAGGGGAAGCTTTTCTCTGTAATGCAAGAGCGAAATACTTAGTGAAAAACTGGCTGTTACTCTGTCCAGATATTGAGAGAATTAATAATGGACGTAGGCAAGCTTAGCCGAACCACTTAAACACATCACTGTCTCGCATTCTAGCTTTGCCATCTTTACTCCTGTTATTTGTTACTACTTGTCACGTTATTCGTTCATGCAGTGTTGAGGCTGGAAGAACTTAGTTGATCAATTTCATACGTCAATATTTTGGCGCTAGAAGGAGGGGCCTCATCTGCATCTTTTCTTCGTCAAAATCATGGCAAAGGGTAGAATCACCAGAAGCTCAGATGTGGTTATTGAAAGAACAGAAGGGTCGAATCGCGGACGAGGTGAGGTACCAGCAACTCTGGGTACAGGTCCTTCTCGTGTGCATGTGGACAGAACAGCTCAAGGGGGGAATTCTGTGCAAATCTTACAACTTCAGGAGAGGTGGAGGGTACCGTTCAGCAGTTAGTTGAAGCTGTGAGAGCATTGATTGAGGCTCAAGCTCGGGGTCCCCGCAGGTTGGACGACGTCCCCGAAGTCGAAAGGAGAAGGGTGACTAGGGAGGTGCCACCTTTCTAAGGGTCAAACCTATCATCCAATGTACGTTCAGCGGCCTGGACTAGGCGAGCTAGCGAGAACGAAAATGAAGTTCAGCTTGCAGACTTACGGATAAGGGTGGACCACGGTGGGCACCGAAGAGTCGAAGTGAGCCATGGAGAAGTTCGGGCGTCACCTCGGAGAAATGAGAATGAACGCCATCATCAGGGCTCTCACAGAGAAGTCCCAAATCGGTCACATCGAAGACAGGAGCTCAACCGCCGTTCCCCTGATCACAGAAGTAGGAGGCATGAAGAACTTGACCAATACCCTCCTAACAGGGAAAGCCGACTAGATAGGCGATCTCCCGCTAAACAGCCTTCAGTGCAAGGAGCTGTTATCCAGCATCTTCTCTAAAGGATGCAGCAATTAGAGGCCAGGCCGGAGATACCTGAGCAGAGAATTCCAACGGGAGAATGGACTCCATTTTCAGTCGAAGTCAAAACGGAGCCCATTCCTCCCAGATTCAAAATCCCCCGCATCCCGCAATACAATGGCGATTCTGACCCTCGTGAGCATCTGGATGCCTTCAATGTCAAAATGGATCTGCAAACCACTAGTTCGCTGGTAAAATGTCGCGTCTTCCCTGCGACGCTTGGGAACCTCCCTCAGTTATGGTTCAAGAACCTCCCACACCGCAACATTAGCAGTTGGGAGGAGTGTCAGCAGCAATTCTTGAATCAATACAAGGCGCTGAAGAGACAACTTGTGCCACCTTGTCATTTGGCCACCATTTTCCAACGCCGGGAGGAGTTGTTGAAGGATTATATTGATAGATTCAGAAACGAGGTGAATAAAGTTGACAGCCCAACTGAAGAGGGTATTCTGAACGCCATCTCATCAGGTTTGCGGAAGGATGGAAAATTATATGAAAATGTCTACAAATCTCCTGTGAAGACCTTGGGTGAGTTTTATGAGCAAGCAAAGAAGGAGATACGTTAGGAATAGGCCTTCGGGTCTAAAAAACCAGTTGATCAGAGAGATAAAGCTGGTAGTTCCAACCAAAACAATAAGAAAAGAAGTAATGAAAGAAACAACCATGATGGACAGAGAAGTACCCATCAGGTTGCAAAGAAGGCACGAGGTGACCAAGGGCGCAGATCAAATGCGAGGCCTGAGCGACCTCCTCAGTCGAAACGATATGAGCATTATGCCCTCCTATCTGACTCCGTGGGCAAGATCTTTGCTGCTGAGAGGGACAGAGAGAATTTCGGGAAACCTGATCCCACCAATGTGCCCAATCGGTTCAGAAATAAGAATAAGTACTGCGCTTATCATAATGAGGCAGGACACTTCACTTCGGAGTGTCGGGCACTAAAAGATGCCATTGAAGAAATGATCAGAAATGGGCGTCTTCGCGATTATGTGGTACGACCTGCGGGTCAGCGGCCTCAGAATCAACGGTCTCAGCAGCGTTCACCGTCTAAATCTGGCAGATAAGATGCTGAGCAAGAGCGGAGTCAGGAAGTAAGAACTATCTTTACTATCCATGGGGGACCTCACATTGCAGGTACTTCTAACAGATCTCATCAGCGTTATGTGCGCGAAGCCAATCATGTACAGGTTGCAGGTTCAAGAGAAGTGGAAGGATCTTCCAAACGAGCTAAAACAGCCCAAGCCGAAATTGTGTTTACAAAGGAGGATGCCAAGGATATCTGCTGGCCTCATAATGATGCCTTGGTAATCCGAGCTCGGGTTGGAAATGTCGAGGTCAGGCGCATAATGATTGACACCGAGAGTTCTGTAAACGTAATGTATAAAAGGTGCTATGACCTGATGGGTATCGAGGATGAATAGCTTCAGCCATCTCCGGAGCCTTTGTATGGATTCATTAGAGATGCAGTCATTCCCATGGGGCAGATCAAGCTACCTTTAACCCTGGGCGACGTCAAATATCAATCTACCGTGCTTGCTGACTTTCTAGTCATCAACTCGCCTTCTGCTTACAATATAATGCTCGGCCGACCTGCCATGAATGATCTGGATATGATCGCATCCACCAAGGCCCTTACTGTGAAGTTTCCTACCCCTAACGGCGTTAGGTGTGTACGAGGTGATCAGCGCGTAGCTCGTCAATGCTACGAAAAAGATGTTAAGCTAGGGACCCAGGAAACTATGAAGATCAATGTGGTGTCTGGTGGTGAAACGCACGTAACGACGAAAATCGAGGTGACTCAGGATCTGGATCCTCGCGAAGTCGATGCTGATAGGGCTACAGGTCCTGCAGAAGAATTAAAGGATGTACCAGTCAGTGAGGCAGATCCTAATAGATGTTTGAAGCTGGGGACCAAACTGAACCCCGAAGTGAAGACTAGGCTAGTTACCTTTCTAAAAACTAACCTTGACGTCTTCGCTTGGAATCATGAGGAGATGGTGGGGATCAGCCCGGGGGTGATGTCTCACAGGTTAAATATTACTCCTCATTGCAGGCCAGTCCGCCAAAAGAGGAGACCAATGACACAGGAGCGATATGAAGCATTAAAGGATGAAGTGGAGAAACTCTTGACCAACAACTTCATCAGAATTGCTCACTATCCATCTTGGGTTGCCAATCCTGTACTTGTGAAGAAGAAGAATGGCAAATGGAGAACTTGTATTGACTTCACCAATCTCAACAAGGCTTGCCCCAAAGACAGTTTTCCTTTACCCAGGATTAATCAGCTCATCGACGCTACTGCTGGCCACGAACTCCTCAGTTTTATGGACGCATACTCTAGGTATAATCAGATTCCTATGAATCCTGCAGACGAGGAGCACACTTCATTTGTTACTAACCGTGGTCTGTTTTGCTATAAAGTCATGCCATTTGGACTGAAAAACGCAGGGGCGACTTACCAGAGGTTAGTAAATATGATGTTTGCAGATCTCATAAGGAAGAATATGGAAGTCTATGTTGATGACATGTTGGTGAAATCCACTCAAGCTGATGATCACGTCCGCAATCTGGAGCTAACATTCCAGGTGCTGAGGACGTATAGGATGAAGCTCAATCCTTTGAAATGTGCCTTTGGAGTAGCTTCAGGTAAATTTCTTGGGTTCCTAGTGCATAACAGGGGCATTGAAGTCAACCCTGAGAAAATACAAGCTCTATTAGATATGAAGCCTCCTGCCAGTAAAAAGGAAGTACACAAGTCTTAATGGCCAAGTCGTTGCGCTCAACCGGTTCATCTCCAAGGCCACTGATAAATGCATTCCTTTCCTCAACGTTTTGAAGCAAACAAAAACCTTTGAATGGAATGAAGAGTGCAAGAAGGCGTTTCAACAATTGAAAGAATATTTGGGGCGAGCTCCACTCCTGGCAAAGCCAAAAGAGGAGGTAACTTTGCTACTCTATTTGGGGATCTCTCCTCATGCCTTGAGTGCAGCTCTGGTACAAGAAGAAGAAGGTGTTCAGCACCCAGTATACTACATCAACAATAAGCTAGTTGATGTTGAGACAAGGTATACCCCCATGGAGAAGCTCGCTTATAGTCTGGTTGTGGCGTCCAGAAAGCTGCGTCCTTATTTCCAGGCACATACGATCTCCGTTCTCACCAAGTATCCCCTAGGACAGATCCTGCAGAAGCCAAAAACTTCAGGTCGTCTCCTCAAATGGGCTATCGAACTGGCTTAGTTCGACATCGAGTACAAAGTAAGGTCAGCAATCAAAGGGCAAATTTTAGCTGACTTCGTTGTTGAATTTACTGGGTCCAGTGATGAATCTGAAGTTGGGACCTCGGAGGGCCCTTACTGGGAGTTATACGTTGACGGTTCCTCCAATGACCAAAAAGTTGGAGCCGGTATGTTATTAGTTAGCCCAGAAGGACAGAAAATCCTCTACGCTCTCCGATTCGGGTTCAAAGCCACCAACAATGAAGCCGAATATGAAGCTCTACTGGTGGGACTTCGCTTGGCAAAAGAATTATCTGTTGAGCAACTCAGAATCTTTAGTGATTCTCAATTGGTAGTATGCCAAATAATAGGGGAATTTCAAGCTCGGGGGACAAAAATGGTGGTCTACTTGCAGAAGGTACAAGATTTATTGAGACGATTCCATAAATATGAAGTAAACCAGATCCCACGAGCTCAGAATTCCTATGCTGATGCCCTAGCCCACCTGGCGACTGCCCAGGATGTTACTTTTTCTGGAAAAATACCCATAGAATACTTGCCCAAACCCAGCATTGAATCTCAAGAAGAGGCCTTGGCCTTGGCAGTGGCAGTTGATTCCTGGATAAGTCCGCTGGTTAGCTACTTACAAGACGGAAAACTGCCCAGCGACAAACTAGAAGCACGCCGTCTACGTACGTGAGCTGCCAGATATTGTCTCTATAATGACGTGCTTTACAAGAAAGGATTCTCTGCCCCTTTATTAAGGTGTGTTGACGAACCAAACTGTACTAGCATATTGATTGAAATCCATGCAGGTCATTGTGGAAATCATGCTGGGGGAATCTCCCTAGCCCAAAAAGCCCTAAGACAGGGATATTATTAACCCACCATAAAGCAGGACGCGCTCAAGTTAGTGAAAAAATGTGACATTTGCCAAAGATTTGCTAAAGTCCCACGAGCTCCGCCTGCCTACCTGCATCAAATGATCAGTCTATGGCCCTTTGCAATCTGGGGTATGGATTTGATAGGGCCACTTTCTATAGGACGAGGTAGCTGTAAGCACGCCATTGTAGCAGTAGACTACTTCACCAAATGGGTTGAAGCGAAGGAGCTATCTCAAATCTCCACTGCGAAGGTAGAACAATTTGTCTGGAACAACATTATTTACAGGTTTGAAATTCCTCAGCAGCTGGTGACTGATAATGGTACTCAATTCAGCAGCGAGAAATTCATCAGATTCTGCAACGGTCTTGTCATCAAGAAAAGCTTTTCAGCAGTTGATCATCCTCAAGCAAATGGTCAAGTAGAAGCTGTCAACAAGATAATCAAGCAGATACTGAAGACCAAGTTGGAAGTCTGGAAATGAGCATGGGTGAACGAATTGCAGCAAGTATTATGGGCGTACAGAACAACAGCCCGTAGTACTACTGGAGAAACTTCTTTCTCTCTGGTTTATGGCTCTGAAGCTATGATCCCTGCCGAGTTCAAAATTGCTAGCCATCGACGAGCGAGCTTCGCCCCAACGGACAATGAACAACTCCTCACTTCGAGCCTGGACTTTCTTGAGGAATTAAGGGAGGCTACCAATATAAAAGCTGCTATCTATCGTCAAAAAGTGGCTAGATACTACAACAAAAAGGTCCAAGTCCGGAAGTATAACCCTGGTGACCTCGTACTCCGCCTCGTCCTGCTTGGAGCCCGACAGCGAGGTGATGGGACACTAGGTCCGAACTGGGAAGGACCTTATATTATCCAAGAGAGTTTGGAGAACGGGGCCTATCATTTGGTAACAATGGAAGGAGATGTGTTGACTCGAGCTTGGAATGCTGAGCACCTCAGACCCTATTTCCAATAATCTCTTATGCCTTTTTGTACATAGTAATATTTTCACAAGTAAATAAAAGCATCTTTACACATTGTCAACTCACTTCTTTTGTGATTGTCTTTAACAGTTAGTTTGCTCATAACAACTACTGAAATGTCGCACTGAGGATGACATATCTTTGATTCTTGGTTACAAATAAACTATAAGGGTAAGGGGCCTAATATCGGTATATTGACCGACCCCACATCTACCTTGTGGTTAAAAGATTCATTGGCAGGCCACGTGTGCTCACATCGTCAACCCTTGTTGACGCGACGTATGAGTATTTATCATCGTCACCATCATGTGCAAACACAAAACCCTTAAGCTATTATGATGATACTGATGCTTAAGCTTTCAAGTAAGCTCATACTTGTTCATATTATTGCACTCCTACGGACTCAATTTTCTAATAACATTTATTTTGTTATGTTGAGTTTCCTTTTATAAGGCAAGTAATGTTTAAGAAATATAGAAACCATTACTTCTTATCTGTTTATCGTTCTGATATTCAATTTGGCATGAAAAAGCGGAATTCAAATTCAGTCGAATTAATGTGCATAACATAAACAATCACCTCATAAACGAGGTCAATGACAATATCTATCTAGTTTCAAGATTTAAAATCCTTAAAGCATAAATAAATACATATAGAAGGCCATAAAATCATGCTGCAGGGTCCCGAGGAGCTGACGAGGACGGTGCCTTGTCTCTTGCACCTCCAGTAGAAGGATCTTGAATATTTCCCCCAAGCAGTGTCTCTGGAGCCTGATCTTGCACTTCAGCTTGTTCCTTTGCTGCATCCTCAGCGAACTGCTGAACTTCTCTGACTCTGCCTTCGCCAAAGATGGAGTAGTCAAGCGTAGGATATGTATTCCAAAGAGTATACAATATCCTTGTCTCCGTCTCCATCCTGATCTCCTCTGCACGAGTCTCTGCTGCAGCAAGCTGCTCTTTTAGTCTGGCCATCTCCTGAGAAGCAGTTTCTGCCTCTTTCTCCCGTTCTCCCAGCATATCTTGGGTACTTTTGAGCTGAGAAGACAGCTTGGAAAAGGCTAATTCATGGCGCTATTTTTCTTTCTCTTGAGCAAGTTCAAGGACGCGCCTAGCGGCGTCAACTGCATTTAACTTGGCCTGAAGCATTGTGGCCTTGTCATTAGCCTTCGCAACCATGTCCTGAGCTTCTGCCATTGCTTGCTCAGCCTTAGTTGCTGCTTCTTGGGATGACTTCGCTGTCTGCTCGGCCTTATTTGCTGCCTCCTGGACTCTTGTAAGCTCGTCCTTGATCGAAAGAAGTTCCTCATCCTTCTTCTTGGACGCCTCTTTCAGCTTCTTGTTGACGGCCTTGAGTCCATCATACCTTTCCTCCACATAAGTTTCCTCATCTATGGCCTTCATAAGTGCCATAGTAGTCTGCAAAAGATACATTTAATCAGAAATTGGCATGCAAAGAAAGTATATTCATCTTGTGTCTTACCCTAAGCGACTGGCGAAGTCCCCATGAAAGTAGCCTTGTACCGGTGAACTCCTCGTCCTCGAGCCTCTGAGCTGCCATACCAACCAGAGAAGGAGCTTGCTCACACGCGAAGTCCAGATAGGTCCCTCCAGGAAACTCTCCAGGAGATAGTCCCACAAGGACTTTTGGTCTTGACTTAGGGGGCTGATCAGCGACCTGCTTGCCTTTTTCTTTTTGATTCCTCTTCGCAGGAGGAAGTTGGCTGGCCTCCCCAGTCTCTTTCCTTTTAGCCCCCGCTCTTTTGCCTTTAGCAGCAGCCGTATCCTTTGGATCTTGGGAGCTCGAAGGTCGGACAGCAGCACTTGTCTCCTGCACAATAGAAACTGGAGATCCTTCCGGAGTAGTTGTAGCAGGTGACTCCGCAGTGCTTAGATCTGGCACTTCCTTTGCCACTGCTGAAGAAGAACCAAGGATTGCAGAAGTGGCAGCCGTTGAGCTCCCAGGTTTGGCTTTCCTTTTTGGGAGCGGTAGTAAGTTCAGTTTACCCCTCGGCTCCGTCATCTCCGTTGTCTCTTCAGAAATAACCTGCACCTCCACTTCGCTGGGAGAACTCAGTCCTTCAGGAGCGTCGGTACTTTCACTAATGTCCTCAGCAGTAAAAACCGACCTTATATCGTCAATTCCTTGAGTTCCCACATGCTTGCTTTTGATGATCGCACTTCCAGAAGACGGCGCGAGGTCAAATTCTTGAAGCAGCTCGGTTGTCAGTTTGACATCGTCCTCGTCTGATTTTCTTGTCAAGAGGATGTCTAACTGAGCCTCTTCCTCCGACGTCAGGTTGACCTTCTTGGCTTTTAAGTATGCAAATCACAAGATAATGAAAGATTAATCAGAACGTTTAAGCTAAACGTCATACCATCAGCAGTATTGTGCAAGATATTATACCTGGCTCAGCCCGGAAGGTAAAATATTGCAAAGTTACAAGCGAAGGACATGAAATATAAAACCAATGTGTTTTGTAATCTCCTACATTAGATTTTCCCTTTGCTTGTCCTTTGGGCAAAATATCTTTGTGACGGGTCCGACGAGGTGAAGAATAATAATACCCGTCTCGTGGTTGCCCCGCACTAGTCCCTTTAAAGGTAAGCAAGTGTCTGATTATATTTGGACTAGGAAAGGGGAAGCCATTTTTCCTAAACAGGATAGCTATTGAGGTTATTTGGTTGTATGTGTTTGGGGTAAGTTGAAAGGGGGCTAATCCCAGTTCGTTGAGGATCTCTGTAAGGTAAGAAGGAACTGGAAATCTAAGCCCCGCTTCTAAGTGCTACTGGCTTACAGCTACATAACCATCAGGAGGATACGCTACATGACCCTCTACTGAGGGCGCTAAGATGCAACAGCCTCTAGGGAGGTGAAATTCCAACACTATTCCCATAAGGTCTATCTTAGCGACCTTAGAAGGATGGCGCTTGAACATTTCCCTTGCCATCCTCTCTTCGGCAGCTCGTTCAGCCATCGTCGAAGCTTGGGCTAAGGGAGTAGAAGCCCATGGAGGGAAGACGCTTGGGGTACCCTCCCCAAATTGTGGAACCGATTCCTGAGGAACCTGCTCCTGGCCTATCCGCTCTTCGGAGCTCAAAGATTCTCCCTCTCCTATTATATGTTAGCGTCTGCGACCTGAAGCCATCTACACAATAAGACAAGGAATAGTCAGTCCGCAGTACGCAGACCCAGCCTAAAAGCTTGTCAAATTCCTAATTTTAAAGCTAATTCTCATATGAAGTTTCCTATGAACAACAAGCCGCAGACACTAGAGGGAATATGGAGGGAAGTCACGCTCCGGCCATTACATCGCGGCCTCCGAACTGAGCATTTACGCTTCTACAAAATATTTTCTAAGTCTAGGGAAAACGGTTAACAATCTACCCAATGGCACTTGCAAGGATTAAATGTCAGTCATCTGTCTACTTCATGTTCAGATAATCGCACACAATAGCAAGAACATGAAGAACAAACTTCACTCAAACAAAATGCAATCTAGACGACTATGTTTACCACAATATCAAAGTAAAAGAGGAGTCGTCATAACTTACTTGAACAACGCAAGGTTTGAGTGGCCTGAAGAGATGAAGTCTGATCGGCGGTGAAGAACAGAGATGGAAATCACGATTGCGGGAAGAAAACTGAGAAACTCTCTCTATTTGCAATGATTGTATGGCTGTTGAAAGAAAGTGAACAAGAGAAGTACCCGAACAGTCACCGTTTTGTCTCTATTTCCATAGCACACGCCAGTCGTTAGATCTCGTAACCGCCTCAGATCTGATGGTCTCACGCGATGTCAAGAGCGGTCATCATGGCACCGGCAGTTGAAAGACGTGCATTAAATGCACACGTTGCACGGAACACGTCTCTTCACCTTCCTCTAGGTAGTCGCCACGTGCCAGATAAGACAAATTTGAAATACAAAGAGTAACGGTTCCCACCTGTTCAACTTATACCAGTTCAGCTCGGAGTTCTCAGTCCGTTATACGCCCTAAGAACTATGAGGCTTATGTTGTAGGTATTTTCAGTAATGCCTACGTGGCTTGATAAAAGCCCAACTAAGTGGCCCATCTGGTTTAGGCCCAATTCCAACATGTGAGAAGAAACCCTCAAGCCCTGCATAAGGCCTGCGGCGTGCAATACGCTCAAACATCTATAACGAAGTGACACCCCGGCGAAGTGAGGCACGAGCATACAACGTATACCTCCAAGCGTAGTGCGAAGTCTGCGTTGACCACATTGCGAAGCTGAGTCCGCTCCATATTAAGTCAGAGCTGTCTGCGAGAACGAGAGGCTGAGATCGCCGTCCAGCCCTCCCCATCGTTTTGCACTCCGGTCCACCTAGAGCTTCCACTTCGCTCACTACTATGCCAGGCCATGCCAGATCATCAGTTAACTTGCCTTGCACGTCAAGCTTGTCAGAGATTACTGTTCAAATTACAGATCACCACACCTAATCCGCGTGGGTTAGTCATGCGTGTCTTCCACCTGTCCCTTGCATTTAATGTAATCCGGCTGCATTAAATGGAGGTCAGGTTCATTAACTACTGTAATCATTCTAGTTTAACGCATTGAACGTCGCTGTAGCGCTTCTCCTCCTATAAATAGGGGAAGCTTTTCTCTGTAATGCAAGAGCGAAATACTTAGTGAAAAATTAGCTGTTATTCTGTCCAGATATTGAGAGAACTAACAGTGGACGTAGGCAAGTTTAGCCGAACCACTTAAACACATCACTGTCTTGCATTCTAGCTTTGTCATCTTTACTCCTGTTATTTGTTACTACTTGTCACGTTATTCGTTCATGCAGTGTTGAAGCTGGAAGAACTTAGTTGACCAATTTCATACGTCAACAAAATCTATACAGTATTATTATGGAACACATGATTTTAGAAATCTAGAAATTAAGAGAGATTTTGTTAGAATGGATGACATTAATGCTTAATTATCTTTGATTATATGAATTACCTCAATTATTGTCACAATTTGAAAATTGTTTTATAAATGTATAAAAAATAGGCCTGGACCCATAAAGCATAAAAAGAAACCTTCTTTTTTCAGGAAAAAGAGTGATGCCGAACACTAAAAAATATCATAACGACTTGTATACAAGTCTTCCATAAACAGCAAAGACTTGCTGTAGAGAAGTCTCCTTTACCTACAGTATCTGCCAATGACTTTCCAAGTGATTTTCCCTTTGATGCCACATTTCTGTGGATCATCTCTTGACATTTACTTTTTATGTTAAAGATAAACTCAAGTTGTTATGTTCTAATCTCTCCTTGCAATGCATATTTGAAACGTCTTCTCTCAAAATCCTTACCAATGGAGAAAGTTCACAACCAGCTGTACGTTGTTGCCAATTATATACCAACACTAGTTTACATCATCTTCTTCTTCCACCACCTCTCCATCCCGCTAGTCACTGGTGACTCGGAGCCTGTTTACCGTCCCATAGAAACCATTTTTCTATCCTGCGGTTCCTCCGGCAAGTTTCCTTCCCAAGTCCGAAACTGGACCGGAGACATCAACTCAGAATATTTTCCTTTACACCAATCACCAAACAACGCATCAAGAGGCGTTGAAGCCCAGCGACAGACCTCCGCTCAGGAGAAATACCCTTACATGACGGCCCGCGTCTCTTATTCCCAGTTCGCCTACACATTCAACCTCACTTCTGGCCAAAAATTCATCCGATTCCATTTCTATGCCGACTCTTATCCAAACTTGAACATGTCAAAAGCTTTCTTCTCTGTCCAAGCCGGTAGTTTTACCCTTCTCAGAAACTTCAGTGTTCTACTCACAGCCAAGTATCTTGAGGATTTAACCTTCTTTAAAGAATACTGTCTCAACGTAGAAGAAAACCAAAGCTTAAACATAACATTCACTCCCAGTCCAGATTACAAGGATTCCTTTGCTTTCATCAATGGAATTGAAATAGTGTCCATGCCTCTCGATCTTTATTACACTATGGCAACCGGTGAAATGGCCTTTCCCTATGTCGGGCAGATTGCGGGAAAGACGTTTGGTCTCTCACACAGTAACGCTCTTGAAACGGTGCATCGAGTAAACGTTGGCGGACAATTCATCTCACCAAATGCCGACACCGGTATGTATCGAACCTGGGAAACGGACGACGACTACTTGACAGAACCTAACCCCGGCGCTCTTGCTGTTCCTTATAACTTTTCTGACCTACCCACGTTCAGAGTCATAAAGAATTACTCTGCTCCAGTTCAAGTCTATCAAACGGGCAGGTCAATGGGAATGGACCGAACAGTGAACGAAAATTATGGTGTCACTTGGAAGTTTCCTGTGGACTTGGGGTTTACTTATCTTGTTAGGCTTCACTTTTGCGAGTTTCAGATACAGATAAGGGAGATTGGAAACAGAGTATTTGAGATATACATAGCCGATCAGCTTGCAGACAATAGAATGGACGTCATTGGTTGGAGTCATGGAAATAATAGTGCAGTTTATAGGGACTTCGCTGTGAAGATGAAACGATTAGATGCAAACCAAAAGACGCAGAATCTCTCCATTGCTTTGGATCCTGCTGCAGAGTGGTTGACTAATTACTCTGACGCCATCTTGAACGGTGTTGAAATCTTCAAAGTCGACAGCTACGGAAATCTCGCCGGACAATATCCTGACCCCGCAGTGCCGCCCCCTTCAGAATCAACAAAACCCAACAAAAATCATAGAGTTGTAATCCCAGTCGTTGTAGGAGTTATGTCAAGCTTCGTCGTTGTCTCTGCTGCTCTCTTTTTGTTCGTTCACCGACGAAGAATTTGTAAAGTGAAGGAGTACTCGGGTGGGTCCGACACCACGGAAAAGTCTTTGAGGAGCCCTTTTGCGACTACGACCAAGTCAACCAAGTCAAATAGCTCATCTCTACTGACCAATCTTTGCACCCACTTTTCACTGTTGGAGATCCAAGCGGCTACGAACAACTTCGATGAGGTGTCCATAATCGGAGTGGGAGGGTTTGGCAACGTGTACAAAGGGTTCATCAATGGTGGGACCACCCCCGTGGCCATCAAACGGTTGAATCCTGGATCACAACAGGGTGCTCTCGAATTCAAGACCGAGATCGAGATGCTCTCCCGCCTTCGTTATGTTCATTTGGTCTCTCTCATTGGTTACTGTAACGATGCTAGTGAGATGATCCTTGTGTACGATTACATGGCACGTGGGACCCTCCGCGATCATCTTTACGGCACTGATAATCCTCCTCTCTCCTGGAATCAACGGCTACAAATCTGCATCGGAGTAGCACGTGGGCTGCATTATCTTCACACCGGTGCCAAGGACGCGATCATCCACCGTGACGTCAAGACCACTAATATCTTGTTGGATGAGACATGGGTGGCCAAATTGTCTGATTTTGGACTGTCCAAGGAGAGACCCACGTCCATGTCCAAAGCGCACGTCAGCACGGCGATCAAGGGTAGTTTCGGATATTTGGATCCGGAGTACTATCTGTTTCAGCGCTTAACGGAAAAATCAGACGTGTACTCGTTTGGGGTGGTGTTGTGTGAAATATTGTGTGCGAGGGCGCCTTTGATTAGTACGGCGAACAAGGACGAAGTTAGCTTGGCAGCATGGGCTCGACAGTGTTATGATCAGAACGGGACGCTTTATGAGATTGTTGATCCTTTGTTGCAGAGGAAGATAGCGCCTGAGTGCTTGAAGAAGTTTTGTGAGGTGGCGATCAACTGCTTGGATCATGAGGGAACCAAGCGGCCCTCCATGAATGATGTGGTCCGGGTCCTTGAGTTTGCACTGCAACTACAAGAGAAGGATGACAAGCTTCTTGGAGAAATATGTGAGCCCCATCTTGATGATGATAATGTTGATGA
Source organism: Dimocarpus longan (assembly GCA_022984855.1). Taxonomy (NCBI): domain Eukaryota; kingdom Viridiplantae; phylum Streptophyta; class Magnoliopsida; order Sapindales; family Sapindaceae; genus Dimocarpus; species Dimocarpus longan. The sequence continues at coordinate 8,162,707 of CM041026.1, forward strand.
ATAATCATTGATCAACAACTACTCATCGGATTATGATAGTGCTGCCGTTTTTAGTAGGGTTGGTGGACACTTGTTGCAGTTGGAAACAACGACTATTACTACCATGACCACATCCACTAGTGATGATTATGGATTTTCGAGCAAAGATTCTGATAGCAGACCCATGCCAGTTAAGTGTCTGATAATTGCTACTATATTATAATAGACTATATGGTCATATCAAATAGCATATCCATGCATGACTAGCTGTGATCTTGTATAATTTATCATAGACCCTTGTAACATTTTCTTCATTTAACTTTTTAGAGAAGAATTTTCTGTATAGATAATCCAAAAACAAACGAGTGAAAAGAAGAATTTTCTATCGAGGATAATTAATAAAGATAAGAACAAATCAACATCTTCCTCATTTAACTTTAGAGAAGAATTTTCTATAAATAATCTGTAGTAGGTATATTTGGGGCTACATAAGTAGATTGGTAAAAGTTCAATGAATTGACCCAATTGACGAAAGGCTAGTCCATTAGCATTCAGTTCGCAAAAACGAGCTCTCAGTTCGTTGATTACAACTCTCGGGTCATTAGTCAACTATGGTTAAGGTTGTCTTATGCTCAGCTCTGAGTCGCCCAGAGTAAGGTATAGCTCGCACCTCAAAGTACTCATTAAAAGAAAATCTTTTAGAAAAGAAGCAGTCTAATTTGAGAAAAAATCTACTATCAGAATTAGAAATAAAATCAAACTCCTACTTCGATAGGATTCATCCCTAAATTGATTGACACGTTTTTGGTAACATAATTAATAGAATTCTTTCCTTTTTTAAATGTATTCAAATTGTAACATTTCACTCTATAAATAAAGGTTGAAAATTTATTGTAAAGATAGGATGAAATAAGAGAAGAAACACACTAAATATTATATTGTGATTCTGCCAAAATATTCAAAGAAGCAGTCGTTGACGTAGGTTTCTTTTTAGGTCGAACCACGTAAAAATCCCTTGGCACCTGTTATGGATAAATTAGCGATCAGAATATTCAAGCCCAGACAGATCTACAGTTCAGGCCCAGTGGCCCAGAAGCCCAATTATCCGTCATTACTCCAGTCCGCTCTTCTAGAGAAGGGGCCCATTAGTGGGCGCTTGCCGTGACCGCTGATCGCTATCGCTTAGCCTGACCGCTCATTCTGACCGCGGACCGCCTATTCTAAAAACTGGCTATGACCGCTGTTTTCTCCGCCATTCAGATCGCCGTGTTCTCCGTCAGCTCTGTTTGCTGAGTTTGACCATCGGTCCTTGTCGCTGGTCGTTGGCTCTCATCCTTCAGACTTGCCGCTGGCCGCCATCTGTGACGACTAAGCCTGCTCGCAAGATTATCCGCCATGATCGGCCATCTGCCTCTCCGACAGTCCAGCCGACAGAGATATCCGCCGAGACAAGTCCTCCGTCAGAAATGTCCAACAAGTCCTCCTCGTCCAAGATTATCTGACTGAGCTGACCGCTAGTCTCTGAGCGTGGCCGCACGCCGACTCCTCCACTCACGACATCACCCGTCTTACCGCCATGACTAGCTGCGGATATGTCTGCTCATCATCAGCCTCCTCGACTCTCCAGATAGGCAGACAGTTTAGAGATCTTTTTTATTCTCCCATCCGACTTGGTATTCGATCTGTTGGAAGATCCATCTCCGTCTTGCTTCTGAAAGTTGCGAGCCAGCAGAAGTCAACAGCGCCATGCAGAGTACAGTTCCGAGACTTAACATGCCCGCTACACCTACCAGAAGCCGTGATCTCAACCTCGACAACCCATCATTGCATATCCGACCCGGTCAGCAGAAATCTCCCTTGAGCAAACCTCGGATGCGACGGATTCGACCGCATTTAATGTGCTTTCGGCCGCATTCAATGCACTGACAGCCGCATTTATTGAGATTTCGACAAATTAAATGTTGTCTATCAGTGAACTGTAGTCAACTGTTTGCCTTTGTCTTATTATATCTTACTGTAGCCCCCATTTTCTCTATAAATAAGGGGCGGTTTTCACTGTAAAAGAGATCCAGTTTTTGAGTGTCGTTACTCTGTCGAAATAGTGAGAGAGTGAACAGTGGACGTAGGCATCTTTTTGGGCCGAACCACTCTAAAAATCTTCTATGTTTTCTCCTCCTCGCCTCTAACCTTTCTCTCTCATCCTGATTGCTTTGCATGCATTCCATTGACTATCCGAAACTGCAGCTTGGGCCCGAAAACAACCTCGTTGACTAAAAAAAATCATTTTTCGACGTTAACATTTTTGGCGCTACAAACTCAGTAGGAGTTCTTTCAATTTGTTCTATCGCCTTTTCACTTTCATATGCATGTAGTCATAGTAGATTGCGAACAGACATACCCTGCCAAATAAACAACAAATTAAGAATAATAAAGGGGCTGACTGCCCCAATATGTACCTTTACGAAGGTATAATAAGGAAAGCAATCCTTTGGATTATGGACGATGTCCAATAGATGACCCTCAACACATATAATAATCTGAGGGGTAGAAAAGAATCCTCGAAGGTGGATGAACAATTTTGATCCCACCTCACGTGGTCGTAACACTTCCGGCATACGTAGATGCACGATAGAGATCGAAATGAATAGTAGTAAATATGTTGAGGAAAAGAAGAAACCAGATGGATAATAGGTAGACTGTTGTCGCGTTTTTCCTGACCGCTGTCGGGGTTGATGACGGGCTGCGTTCAGACAGAATGAGCTCGAGTCACGCGGTGTAATATTCCTCTCCAGCTGCGCTCACAAGATTAAACCTGAGCGTCTACAGCGAGAGTTGTGGAGGTTGAGACCTCGGCTGCGCTCACAAGGCCGTAGCCTGAGCATCTACAGCATAATGGAGTGAACCTCTCCAGCTACGCTCACAAGGTTAAACCTGAGCATCTACAGCGAGAGTTGTGGAGGTTGAGACCTCGGCTGCGCTCACAAGGTCGTAGCCTGAGCATCTACAGCATAATGGCGTGAACGGGCCGAGTGTCACTTCGATCGGGCCCTTTATTTTTTGTTCACGTGCGAAAGTGGTGGGTGGGGGAGGAGGCCAGCCAATGAGCGGCGATTAGGTGCGCGGGCTCATGGCCGTTTTAAACCCTCCTGCCCCTTAGAGCCATCAGATGGAGCTTTACGCTGACGCTTTGCCGTTTTGCGGTGGTGCACCTTAAATAAGAACACACATAGGCATTTGTTGTTAGCAATAATTCATCATAATTGATAGATGATTCTCATTATGTCTGTACATGGTTTGTTTTACATATATGACAGAATGGCGACAGTAAATAAAAGTACAGCGTTCAGGTATAGTATGCTCTCAAGTGGATGGTGTTCCAAGCCCTTGGTAGAATTGCCCCGTCCATATTTGCCAGGTGGTAGGCCCCATTCCTCAGGCTTTCGTGGATCGCATAAGGTCCTTCCCAATTTGGTCCCAACACTCCTTCACTTGCTTTGCGAGCGCCGGGTAGGACTTCTCGTAGGACAAGGTCGCCTGGTTTGAATTGACGTACCCGGACCTTTTTGTCGTAATGCTTGGCCATCCTCTGCTAGTAGACGGCCATCCTAAGACTAGCAGCTTCCCTCGACTCCTCAAGCAAGTCTGAGCTGGCGACCAAGAGCTGATTGTTGTCGTCAAGGTTGAAGCTTGCCCTGCGGTGGCTGTAGACTTCGAATTCTGCTGGAATCATGGCCTCGGACCCGTAGACCATTGAGAAGAGGGTCTCTCCAGTAGTACTACGGGCGATAGTACGGTAGGCCCACAACACCTTCTGTAACTCGTCAACCCATGCTCTCTTCCTGGCCTCGAGCTTAGTCTTCAGGATCTGCTTGATGATCTTATTGACCACTTCCACCTGACCGTTAGCTTGCGGATGGTCAACTGCGGAGAAACTTTTGATGATGCCGAGACTGCTGCAGAACTCCTGAAATTGTTCACTCGTGAATTGGGTCCCGTTGTCTGTCACCAGCTGCTAGGGGATGCCGAACCTGCAGATTATGTTATCCCACATGAACTTTTCAATCTTCGTCGTGGAGATCTCAGCAAGTTCCTTCGCCTCTGCCCATTTGGTGAAGTAATCGACGGCCACGACGGCATATTTGCACCTCGCACGACCCATCGGAAGAGGTCCAATTAGGTCCATGCCCCAGATGGCGAAAGGCCATGGACTGATCATCTAGCGGAGATAGGCTGGTGGTGCCTGGGGAATCTTAGAGAATCTTTGGCATTTATCACATTTTCTTACTAGGTTAAGGGCGTCCCGCTTCATTGTCGGCCAGTAAAAACCCTGTCTGAGTGCTTTCTGGGCTAAGGAGAGCCCTCCAGCATGGTTGCCGCAGTGTCCTTCATGTATGTCCCTTATCAAGGCAGTGCACTCCGGCTCATCAATACACCTGAGCAAAGGGGCTGAGAGGCCCCTTTTATAGAGAACATCACGATAGATACAACACCTAGCCGCTCTTATGCGCAGACGGCGCGCCTCCATCTTGTCTTCTAGGAATCTCCCCTCTTGCAGGTAATTGACAAGTGGGCACATCCATGATCCATCTGCCACTGTCAGAGCCATCACCTCCATGACGGAATTGGTACTTGGTTTCGGTAAGAACTCCATAGGTATGTTTTCGGTGCAGTTTGTATCTTGAGCGGCTGCCAGACGAGCCAGAGCGTCTGCATGGGAGTTCTGGGCGCGCGGGATCTGGTTCAACTCGAATGCCTCGAAAGCTTCCAGTAATTTCTGAACCTCCTGTAGATAGGCTGCCATTTTTGATCCCTTGGCCTGATATTCACCTTTTATCTGGCAGACGACCAGTTAGGAATCGCTGAAAACTCTGAGTCGCTCAACCTGCATCCTCCTAGCTAGGCAGAGCCCTACCAGCAGCGCTTCGTACTCCGCCTCATTATTAGTCGTCCTGAAGCCAAATTTAAGGGCACAGAGAAACTTACCCCCATCAGGATTGATCAACAGGATTCCGGCTCCAACGCTCCTTTCGCAGGAGGACCCATCCACAAAGAGTTCTCAGTACGGTCCTCCAGAAGTTTCAGCTTGATCATCCACTAGTCCGGTGAACTCAGCTATAAAATCCACAAGTGCTTGACCCTTGATCGCCGGTCTTGGCTTGAATTGGATATCATACCGGGCGAGCTCAATGGCCCATTTGATAAGTCGGCCGGAGGTATCTGGCCTCTGAAGGATTTGCTTCAACGGGTACCTGGTTAAGACTTCGACTCTGTGCGCTTGGAAGTATGGACGTAGTTTTCTGGATGCCATCACCAGACAGTAGGCGAGCAGCTCCATTGGGATGTATCTGGTCTCTGCCTTGACCAGCTTCTTACTCACATAATACACTGGCACCTGTGCTCCATTTCCTTCTTGCCTTGTCAACGCTGCACTCAAGGCGTGCTGGGAAACCCCCAGGTAGACGGTCAGAGTTTCTCCTTGTTTTGGTTTGGTCAACAACGGGGCACGCCCTATGTACTCTTTCAGTTGTATGAAGGCAGTTTCGCACTCATCAGTCCATTTAAAGTTCCTGGCCTTCTTCAGTACTTCAAAGAACGGAGCACACCTGTCGGAGGCCTTTGACACAAACCAGCTCAAGGCCGCTATTTGGCCGTTCAGACTCTGAATCTCCTTCACATTGCGCGGCGACCTCATGTCCAGCAGGGTCTTGGATTTTTTCTGGGTTAGCTTCTATCCCCCTGTTGTTCACAATGAATCCCAGAAATTTACCTGAGGAAACCCTGAAAGCGCACTTGAGGGGATTGAGCTTCATCTAATACTTCCTCATGACCTGGAAGATTCTTTCAAGATCATGGACGTGAGCGACTGCCTTCTCTGACTTGACGAGCATGTCGTCTACGTAGACCTCCATACTCTTCCCGATTAGCTCTTCAAACATTCTATTCACCAGCCTCTGATAGGTAGCTCCTACATTTTTCAGACCGAAAGGCATCACCTTGTAGCAGTATAGCCCTCGGTCAGTGGTGAACGATGTACATTCCTCATCGCTGGGGTCCATGGTGAAGCTAAGGAGTTCGTGACCTGCTGTCGCGTCTATCAGCTGATCGATTCTGGGTAAGGGGAAGCTGTCCTTTGGGCAAGTCTTGTTCAGATCAGTGAAGTCTATGCATGTTCTCCACTTCCCGTGTTTCTTCTTTACCAGCACGGGGTTAGCTATCCACTCTGGATACTGGACGTCGCGAATGAAACCGTTGGCCAGTAGCTTGTCCACTTCCTCCTTCAGAGCTTCACTGCGCTCTTGATTCATTTGTCTCCTTTTCTGACAGATCGGTCTATGGTGGGGGTCCACATTCAGCTTATGAGTTATCACATTCGGGTCAATCCCTACCATATCTCCATGGTTCCAGGCAAATATATCTTCATTCCCCTTGAGGCAGTTAATCAGTCGAGACCTTACCTCCGGGACCAAGCTTCTACCCAGCTTGAGACATCTTGACGGATCCGCTTCAGTGATCGGGACGTCATCAAGCTCTTCTACCGGACCAGTATTTTGATGTGCATCGAACTCCCTGGGGTCTAAGTCGTGGCTGATCCTTGATGAAGTGATCACCTGCAACTCCCGCTCCGAAACCACTTCTGTCTTCTTTCCCCAGGTCCCCTTTCTGATCGCGTCAACGTAGCAGCGACGGGCCATGGATTGTTCGCCCTGCACGCATCCTACCCCATTGGGAGTCGAAAACTTCACCGTGAGGGCCTTCGTGGAGACAACCATATCGAGATCGTTCATTGTGGGCCACCCCCATTACCACATTATACGCCGAGGGGGAGTTGATGATGAGGAAATCTGCCAATACCGTGGATTGTCGGGTGGCGTCACCGAGGGTCAAGGGCAACTTGATCTGTCCAACCGGAATGATCGAGTCTCCAATGAATCCGTAGAGGGGTTTAGGGGATGGTTTCAGTTGATCATCACCGATACCCATTTGGTCGTAGCAGTCCTTATACATAACATTCATGGAACTGTCAGTGTCAATCATGATCCTCTTCACCACTGAGTTACCGATACGCGCCCTGATCACCAAAGTGTCATTGTGAGGGAGGCGTACGTCTTGCGTGTCTTCATCATTGAATACAATGTCCTCCGATACCTTATTTGCCTTTTTCGTAGGTCTCCCCAACTCCCCCTGCTTCCCATGCTGGACGCGTCTTGCATCACGCACAAACTGTTCTTGAGACCGGTTCGATTCTCCTCCGGTTCCCCTGTTTCAGCTGACGACGATAAAGGGGGTGTGACCATGTCAAGATCCACCATAACTTTGGGCTTCTTCGGGGCTGGAGCGGAAGTTCCTTCACCAGGTCCTGTGAGGACGGATTTAACTTCTCGACCTTTTCGCACTCCAACGTCAAAAGCCAATTTCAGAGGCGAGGTTTCAATCCCAGGTGCGAGCCCGTATTTCCTCAGTAAGGAGGTCTCTGGGAAATAATCGTCCTCGGGATCCTTCACCTTGGTGAATCTCTTCAGCATTCTTGTCTCCTCGTCTGTGAGACTGACCATTCCTTTGACAAAAGCTGCATGCGAACATAAAGAATATTAGTGATAATGAGGCATGAAGACAAACACGTGAACGCTCCAGTAACGAGCTGAAATGAGCCTACCGAGACCATTGTTGAAGTCGAAATGGACAAGTTCCCGCAGGGACAGGCAAGTATCATAAAACCACTTGGATTTATAATCCCCTACATTCGATTTGCCGGCCTTCAGTGGCAAAAATGCCTTATAAGGGGAGGCACGAGCGGTTATGTAGTAGATACCGTCTCGTTTGGTGTCGAGAGGATTAGTAGTGGATTTAAAGAAATAGAGACTTTGAATTATGTTTGAGGTTGGTGGCGGAAGGCCATTCTTGAGGAAGATGTAGGCCAGGGTGGTAATCTGTGCATAGAAGTTTGGCGTCAGCTGGAATGGGACTATTTCCAACTCATTTAATAGGCTTATTAAGTATGGGGGTACTGGGAACCTAAACCCCGATTTCATATGTTGGCGGTTGATCGCTATGAATCCATCAGGAGGATCAGCCGCATGGTCGCCATGAGTAGGAACCATGACACGACAAGTGGAAGGGAAATGGTATGCATCGGCCACAGTTTTAAGTTCTCCAACGGTCATTTGGGATTCATGTCGGTAAAAGGTCTGATAGGCAAAGGTCCCTCCTCGCCCGGAGGAACTCGGCGTGCCCTCGCTGCCCTGAGCGGTTGCACTTGAGGAGCCCCCGTCGTGCTGAGAAGATCTACCCCCGGAGCTTTCGTCACTAGACATGACTCGGCGATATCGAAGTCCACAGCTTGACATCTACAAAAGAAACAGTCAGTTAGACCGCTAACAACCAACCAGATTTAGAGAACAAACTAAGCCTAAGCGTCAAGCCGTGCGCCTAGGAAGCCATGAAGAATGGGGGGGATAGAGGCCTCATTCTGTAAAGACTCCCCCCAAGTTTGAAGAAAGAAAAGAGAAGAAGTAAACAAAAATATCCTATACTGTTGCCAGACTTTACCGGACCAGAGGCAGTACGGAGGTTATCCGCCCCAACTGGTCCGGACTCTCCGATGAGCGAATGCCACATAGAAGAGGAAGGACAGCAATGACGAAAACATTGTGAATAGGGGAAGAGAGAGCATTACCTTGAGTATGGTGGCGACCGGCAGTTGCAGATGAAGACTGTTAAGCAGAGATAAAAAATCAGAGCAGGGGAAGAAGACGATGAATATGCCTGCAAATCTTGAAAATGCCAGAAGAAGAAGAAAAAATGGAGCGTCGTTCTTTTTAAAATGATTTAATTCAGCCCCAGCCATTGGATCAAGACAGCTGTATACCCCCCCCCCCCCCCTAAAATTTGACGACGTGGCGTGATTCCCGGGATTTTGTCATCATATAGCGTGTCAGTTGAGTGACGTGCATTAAATGCGTACGACGCGTGGTGTGACCCGTAACCGCTGTCTAGGGAAGCTCCACGTGACCTGGCAATAAAGTGAAATTTAAAAGGTATCGTAACCGCTCTTTTTCTGTAACTGTTCCCGCCTATTATGCTCGCTCTAGAATATATGTCTCCTAGTCCTCCTTAAGCACCAAGAGCCAGGGGGCTTTATGTTATGGATAAATTAGCGATCAGAATATTCAAGCCCAGACGGATCTACAGTTCAGGCCCAGTGGCCCAGAAGCCCAATTATCCGTCATTACTCCAGTCCGCTCTCCTATAGAAGGGGCCCATTAGTGGGCGCTTGCCGTGACCGCTGATCGCTATCGCCCAGCCTGACCGCTCATTCTGACCGCGGACCGCCTATTCTAAAAACTGGCTATGACCGCTGTTTTCTCCGCCATTCAGATCGCCATGTTCTCCGTCAGCTCTGTTTGCTGAGTTTGACCATCGGTCTTTATCGCTGGCCGTTGGCTCTCATCCCTCAGACTTGCCGTTGGCCGCCATCCGTGACGACTAAGCCTGCTCGTAAGATTATCCGCCATGATAGGTCATATGCCTCTCCGACAGTCCAGCTGACCGAGATATCCGCCGAGATAAGTCCTCCTTCAGAAATGTCCAACAAGTCCTCCTCGTCCAAGATTATCTGACTGAGCTGACCGCTAGTCTCTGAGCGTGGCCGCATGTCGACTCCTCCACTCACGACATCACCCGTCTTACCGCCATGACTAGCTGCGGACATGTCTGCTCATCATCCGACTTGGTATTCGATCTGCTGGAAGATCCATCTCCATCTTGCTTCTGAAAGTTACGAGCCAACAGAAGTCAACAGCGCCATGCAGAGTACAGTTCCGAGACTTACCATGCACGCTACACCATTCAGAAGCCGTGATCTCAACCTCGACAACCCATCATTGCATATCCGACCCGGTTAGCAGAAATCTCCCTTGGGCAAACCTCGGATGCGACGGATTCGGCCGCATTTAATGTGCTTTCGACCGTATTCAATGCACTGACAGCCGCATTTATTGAGATTTCGGCGCATTAAATGTTGTCTGTCAGTAAACTGTAGTCAACTGTTTGCCTTTGTCTTATTATATCTTACTGTAGCCCCCCCCTCTTTCTTTATAAATAAGGGGCAATTTTCACTGTAAAAGAGATCCAGTTTTTTAGTGTCTTTACTCTGCCGAAATAGTGAGAGAGTGAACAGTGGACGTATACATCTTTTTGGGCCGAACCACTCTAAAAATCTTCTGTGTCTTCTCCTCCTCGCCTCTAAACTTTCTCCCTCATCCTGATTGCTTTGCATGCATTCCATTGACTGTCCGAAACAGCAGCTTGGGCCCGAAAACAACCTCGTTGATAAAGGAAAATCATTTTTCGACGTTAACAGCACTCATTGTTCTTCCTCTTCTTTTCTTTCTGCTTTTATTTCTGTTCTGTTTATTTATAGTATTGGGTCAAGAATCCTAATCGACTAAATTTAGATTCAACATAATCCAAAAACAAAAGAGTGAAAAGAAGAATTTTCTATTGAGAATAATTAATAAAAATAAGAACGTACAAATCGACATATAGCTATATAAGTGCTTCATTCACATGAAAATTACATTTGTAGCGATTTTTTTGTCTTTCAAGTGAACTTCGGGACTGTTAATATGTTGTGTGAGACATTTCTTTTTAGGGCATATAAAAGAAACTTTCATATTTTAAACACATTTTTCTTGTTGCAATTTTTATAATTCTCTAATAAAAGAGGATTTTCGTATTACAATTTTGATATTTCAAATAGATTTTGTGTAATCATCGTCAAACCTCTCACATCTTGTTAATTTCACCTAAAATCAAAAGAGATTTATGCAATTGGCACATTTAAAAAACTAAAAAATGAAAATCTTTTCGCTAGATGGATTTACTCACTAAATGATGCTATTAAGGTTTGTGCCTTAAGAGTTTGTAATTATTTAAACGGTTTTATAAATATTAATAAAGTATTATTTTAATCAATTTATATATTTTTGCAAAAATTGTAAATATCGTGAGAAATATACTTGATTACTGATATAATTTTAAACTAAGTATATAAGTATTATATACAAGTGGATTTAGTTTGAAATAAGTAATCTAAAGAGTCCGTAAAAAATAAACAAAGCTGGATACTTTGTTTGTAGTAAATCCATAGTTGCCGTTCATTTCGTATTCGGTATGATTGTCTTATCCGAGGTAATTCATGTAGTGATATAGAAACAAAGGCATCTTATATAATAAGATTATATAAAACTAAATCACGATAAACATAAGTCTCTAACTAATATCTGTTAAATTTAAATATTCATATATATCAACCGGATGATCATATATGAATGTATTATAGACTCCTGAATGAATTCTTTTATTTACATGGATGAAATTGATACAGATGTTTGGTTAATAACTTCGTACTTTGAAAATGTGATTTAGTAAGTAACTGTGAACATTTTATATAATAGTGGAATCCATTCTTTCTTGCGAGAAGTAAAGAAGTAATTCCCTTAAGGGTTGATTCAGATCTTGAACAATAAGAGCACTCAAGTTTTCATTTATATGTAAATAGAAAAATAAATTCATAAATTGTTGTAATATATTGTTTATTAGTGAATTAATGGTACTTAAGTATCAAAAAATAATTAGAGGGGTAAAATAGATATTTTGACCTAGCTTTAATTATGAAATATTTATGGATGATCGAATCATATGTAATGATTAAATTAATGGACATTGAAAATTTCAGAGTGTATAAAAACATCAACAGTTGTGAGAGTACAATCTTAGGTTCTTGATGAAATAGCTCTAAGGTTAATAATAATAAAATATTTAATTAAATAGTTTAATTAATAATTCTAATGTTATTGGAGCTCAAAACTGTAGGTCCATCAAGTCCCCTTAATAGCTCATTTCACTATAAAAAATGTGTATATAGAATATTATAATTTGACTGTTCAATTACAGTTGTTACAAAAGTAACAAAATTTATGTTCACTTGATATTTAAATAATATTGATTATTCAAATGATTTAATAATTAATTAGTTAATTATTAACTATGAATTAATAATTATTTAATTAATTTTTTTAAGAAGCTTTGTATTGGATTATCAATAATGACTCTAATATAAATTAATTATAAATTAATTTATTAGAGGCTATGAGTTCGATTTCAAAATATAATATAAATTAATTTTGAATTAATTATATTATATGGGGGCAAAAGTTTAATTTTAATAAACATGAGATTCAATATTAGTTTTGATTAATTAAAACTTTAATTAGTTGCCTAAATAGTTTTCTTTTTTAATAGAAAGTTTGTTTTGGTTTTTAATATACATTCTTTGAAATAGAAAAAAAAAAAATTATAGCATAATACACAGAAGAAGAATTTGTATATTTCTTCTCTCCATAACCTAAATTAATACTCACATCTTACAAATATTGTTTTAATTTTTCCTTTTAGAAAATAAATCAAAAGTAAGTGAGCACAATTTATATAATTGTGTTCACTCACTTATTTCTTGATATAAAAATATATCAAGAAAGGTTAGATGGTAAACAATATATAGAAGATAAAAATCTTATTTTTATTTATTTATATTATTTTATTCTCCTGCTTTATAGATATAAGGTGTTTGAGTTTTATAAAAATTTTGAAATTCATAATTTCACAAAAATTCTTATTTTTATCAAAAGCAATTGTTGTTTTGTTTTTCCTTTACATATGCTCCATCTTTGGCAATACTTCTTCTTCTTCTTCTACATCCTACTCGTATTCTCTTTTTCTTCCGTTTTATTTTTTCGTCTTTTTCGTTATCCATTCCTTCCCTTCTTCTTGTTCTTCTTCTTATTTGAGCGATACTTGTTTTTCTTCTCCCTGATTCTCCTCTTCTTCTTTTTCTTTCTTCCTTTTCTTTTTCCTCTCCTCCTTATCTTTCTTCTTATTCTACCTCTCTCCTTCTTTTTCTTCTCCCTCTTTTTTTCCTTTCTTCATTTTCTTCTTATTATTCTTCTCATTCTTCTTCCTCCCCCTCTCTTTCTCATTCTTTCTCTTCACATTATCCTTCTCATTCTTCTTCCTCCCCCTCTCTTTCTCATTCTTTTTCTTTTTCATCTTCTCTTCCACCTCCTTCTACTTTTCCTCATTTTTTTTTGTTGTTTTATACATCCAGCTTCCTGAGTCTTATAAAAAAAAAAAAACTTTGAAACTAACTATTCCACATATTTTAATTTCATTAAACTACATTTATTTTTTCTCCATTGGATTGAGAAGCGGGGGTGCCAATGAGTTACTTCAAGTACATGAGAAAAATGAGAGTTCAAAAAAATCATTTTAAGTTTTGCTAGAATTCAAAAATGCAATTGATGAATGTTCTTTATTTTATTTAAGTTTTATGGGGACCTAAATTTATTTCGAATAACATAAGAGATGGAAAGGATTATATTCAAGAGAAAGTTAACAAGTTTCTAATGGATCATGGTTAGAGTACTTGCTCTCCAGATGCTAAGGTTTAACATTTAGGATATAACAATCAGATTATCTCCCTATTCTCTAGAACTTCATGGAAGGGTTCAAGCTTAAAACTCAGCCTTTAAAGAGTTTCAAGTTTGAACCCTTCTGGTTAAAGGAGAACGATTGCATTGTTGTAGTGAGTGCAACATAGGCTATAAGGGGACAATCTTATTATATTGCTGACTTAAAAATGAAGTTATTCTAGTGTGGCTTCAAGCTTTCTGAATGGAGTAGGGAATGATTTGATTCCCTTAGAAGGAACATTGAAGACAAGCAAAAGCAAATAGAAATTCTGTATAGAAAAGTGACTCAACCTGGTGTAATGCAAGAGATTCGGAGAAGAGAGGAAAAGCTTGAGCATCTATTGCTTCAAAAAGAGTTGTATTGGAAACAACGGTCTAGATAGATTGGCTATCAGTTAGTGATCGCAATACAATATTACTTCAATTACGAGCATCGAATAGAAAGAATAAGAATATGATATGAGACTTAAAGATCAACAAGGGATTGCAAACTTGATTTGTAAGTTCTATTCTAATTTATTTACCTCTTCTAATCCTTCCCTTTCATATTTATTAAATGTTTGCACTTGTATTGAAACTTGTCTGGATGAAATCATGTTTAGGGAGCTAAGGAGTCTGTTTATGGGGAAAGAGGTGTGGAAAGATATTTTTGATTTGGATTCATTAAAAGCTTTTAGACCTGATGTATTCCATGTCTTATTTTTCTAAATATTTTAGCCAGTGGAGGGAAATGAGACTACAAAGGTTTGTTTGAAAATTCTTAAGGGAAAAACTTTTGTTAAAGATTTTAATCAAACAAGTGTAGTCTTAATTCCCAAGAAAAAGAATCTGGAAAGGTTGAGGGACTTTCGACCCATTAGATTAAGTAATATAGTGTAAAAATAGTGGCTAAAGTTATAGCCAATAGACTAAAAACTATACTGCCCAAACTTATTTCCCCTAGTCAATTAACCTTTATCTCCAGTTGTCAAATATTTGATAATATCATAGCATCTTTTAAAATTTTGCACTCAATCATCAATTCTAAAAGAAATGGCAAAAAATGTTTGATGACTCTTAAACTTAACATTCATAAAGCATATGATAGAGTCGAATGGTAATTTTTTAAGTAAGCAATGGATAAAATGAGATTTCCGCAGGGATGGGTCGATCTTATTTTAGATCTTATCTCCATCACTAAACTAAGTTTCCTAGTTAATGGACAGTCTGTAGGAAGGGTGATTCCTTTTAGAGGATTAAGGCAAGGGTGTGCTCTTTCTCCGTATTTATTCTTATTTAGTGTTAAAACCCTCTCAAGTTTGATTAAGAGGTTTGAAAATAATGGAAGTTGATTAGGCATTAGGTGTTATAGAAATTTTCCTAACATAAGTCATTTATTTTTTGCGAATGATAGTGTTCTTTATTTTTATAGTCTCTGTAGATAATTATGTTAGAATTATGGAACTCCTAAGAACCTATGCAAAAGGCTCAGGACAACAAGTGAATATGGATGAGTCTAGCATTGTTTTTAGTCAAAATGTTAACTTATCCTTGAGAAAGGAAATTCAGCAAACTTTTAGTGTTGCAAATGACAATACTCATGATGTAGATTTAAGTCAACCAACTTTAGTTAAAGGAAATAAAAATACAACTTTTACTTCCATTAAAGATAGAGTCTGAGGTAAATTGAAAGGTTAGAATAGTAACGTTTTTTCCTAAGGTGAAAAAGAGATACTCATCAAAGCTGTAGTTCAAGCTATTCCTAAATATGCTATGAGTATTTTTCAACTTCCAATGGATCTTTATAGGAACTTGGTACCATGGCTGCTAAGTTCTAATGGGGGACTAATAATGGTAAAAAGAAAATAAGATGGATTAAATGAGATATTTTGTCATCCTAAAGTGAAGGATGGCTTAGGTTTTAAGGATTCAATGGCCTTTAATCAAGCTTTACATCCTTGGATTCCCTTGCTGCCAAGCTTCTAAAGCTAAATATCTCTTTTATAGTAATTTTATGTGTGGGGTCTGGGATTTGCCTATACTGGGTCCCTCGGGCTACCCCAGGTTTGCCCCTCTCACCCACTCACTAGGTACTGTTCCCTCCCCTAGGGACTTTCTTTCGCCTCCCCCACCTCTCGAACCTGGCACCAGGGGCTTAATACCAAATTCTTAGAGAAGTGGGTACCAATTGAGCTACCCCAGATTTGCCCCTCTCGCCCACTCACTAGGTATTGTCCCTGGTCAGGGGATTTCTCTCGCCTCCCCCAGCTGCCACTCGAACCTCTGACCCTCAAGGATAAGAGTGTTTAAATTCTTTGTTCTCGTTTATGATGCAGTTTCCTTTGGAGGAGAAAACTCCTCAAAAAAGGTTTGTTAAGGCAGGTTGGAAATGGGGAACAAATTAAGGTCTTTCAAGATTTGTGGATACCTCAACCAACCTTTTTAAAATAGTCTTGCCAAGTAGCAATTTGAACAAGAAAAATGTGCATTGCTGACCTTATTTCTAAGGGACAATTTAGCAGGGATTCGTATAAGCTCAATGCCAATTTGCTTCCAATTGACAGGGAGGTAATCTCTTCTATCCCTATAAGCATAAGGAAATAAAGGATCGCTAATGTTGGCACTTTAACAAAAGAGGCTTGTTCTCTATGAAAAATGCTTATATGCTTGCTTGTCAAAGTAAATTTTCTACTTCCTCTTCATCAAGTTCATCAACTTACCTTTGGTGGAATACTTTCTGGAGTCTCTTAATTCCATCGAAAGTTAAAGTGTTTATATAGAGGGCCTGTCTAGATGCTCTCCCTACCCTATTAAAATTGCTAATAAGGAAAATTAAGGTGAATGGGTTATGACTTGGATTTGGTTTGTACAAAGAATTGATTTCTCATGCTCTTTTGTGGTGTCCCATGCTTGTTTCTTTTTGGAATTCATTTGGCGCAAGATAGTTTATTTGTAGGTTTAATATTTTGAATGTTGTCGACGTTGGGAATTAGCTGACGAGATTCCTTCGACCCAAACTGCAGTTTATGTTGAGAATGATTTGGTAGACATAAAAGAAGCAATAGAAAGAACTGAGGATGAACACAAGACAAGGAGGAAGAACGCTTGATCTTTAGGATGTGTTTAATAATTTTGTTGATGAATTCGAGAAACTGTTCACTTGTGAATTGGGTTCCATTGTCCGTGACGAGCTGCTGAGGAGCTCTGAATCTACAGATGATATGATCTCATATGAATTTTATCACCTTCCTTGTTGAAATCTCGATAAGTTCCTTTGCTTCTGTCCACTTTGTGAAATAATCTACTGCGACAATGGCATATTTGCATCTGCTCCGACCTGTGGGGAGAA
The DNA here is from genome assembly GCA_022984855.1 of Dimocarpus longan. Lineage (NCBI taxonomy): Eukaryota > Viridiplantae > Streptophyta > Magnoliopsida > Sapindales > Sapindaceae > Dimocarpus > Dimocarpus longan. Next base: position 8,179,543 of record CM041026.1, read on the forward strand.
GTCCTATCAGATCCATCCCCTAAATAGCAAAAGGCCAAGGACTGATCATCTGCTGCAGGTAGGCTGGCAGAGCTCGTGAGATCTTAGAGAATCTTTGGCATTTATCACATTTTTTCATGAGGTTGATGGCGTCCTGCTTCATGGTTGGCCAGTAGAAACCCTAGCATAGTGCCTTCTGAGCTAGAGATATGCCTCCAGCGTGGTTGCCGCAATGACCCTCATGGATGTCCTTCAATATGGAAGTGCAATCAGGTTCATCGATACATCGCAGAAGGGAGGCTGAGAAGCCTTTTTTATAGAGTTTGTCATCCAGAATGCAATATCTGGCAGCTCGTGTTCGCAGACGATGGGTTTCCAGCTTATCATTCAGCAGTTTGTCTTCATGTAGGTAATCTGTCAAACGTTTCATCCACGAGTCTTCTACCAAGCATAGGAATATCATTTCTTCAATAGGTTCTGTACTTGGTTTGGACAAGATCTCAACTGGGATATCCCCAGAGAAATTTGTATCTTGAGCTGTTGCCAAGCGAGCTAGAGCATCTGCATGGCAGTTTTGAGCTCGTGAGATTTGATTGATTTCATACTTCCGAAAGGTTTTCAACAACTTTTGGACTTTGTCAAGGTAAATTGTTATCTTCACGCCTTTAGCTTGGTATTCTCCTTTAATCTGGCATACTATGAGCTGGGAATCACTGAAGATTTTAAGTCATTCAGCTTGTATTTTCTTGCCTAGACGGAGCCCTACTAACCAAGCTTCGTACTCTGCTTCATTATTTGTTGCACGGAATCCGAACTTAAAGGCATAGAGGATTTTGTATACTTCAAGACTGATCACCAACACTCCAACTCCAGCATTTTATTCGTTGAAAGATCCGTCAACGAATAATTCCCAGAACGGGCCTTCTGAAGGTTCAGCTAGTTCGTCCGTGGGTTCTGTAAACTCTACAACAAAGTCAGCTAATGCTTGCCCCTTAATCGCCACCCTTGGTTTGCACTCGACGTCGAATTGTATGAGCTCTATTGCCCATTTAAAAAGATGTCTTGAGATATCGGGTTTCTGGAGGATAAGTTTAAGAGGGTTCTTAGTCAATACTTCCACTTTGTGGGCTTAGAAGTAAAGGCGTAATTTTCAGGAAGCCACTACTAGACATTAAGCGAGCTTCTCAATTTGGGTGTACCTTGTCTTTGCATCAACCAATTTTTCACTGATGTAGTAGACTGGATACTGAACTCCATTTCCTTCTTCTCGCACCAGGGCAGCGCTTAAGGCATGTTGGGATACTCCGAGATAGAGTGTTAGAGTTTCTCCTTCAATTGGTTTCAACAGGAGTGGAGCTCGCCCACTATACTCCTTCAGCTGCTGAAATGCGACCTCGCATTCTTTTGTCCATTCAAAGTTTTTTGCTTTCTTCAAGACTTCAAAGAATGGGGCACATTTATCCGATGCTTTTAAGACAAATCTGCTGAGGCTACGTCCTAACCGTTGAGGCTTTGTACTTCTTTTGGGTTTGTAGGCAATCTCATGTTGAGCAGCGCCTTTATTTTTTTCGGATTAGCCTCGATTCCTCTGTTGTTCACCATGAATCCCAAGAATTTACCTGAGGCCACGCCGAATGCGTATTTGAGGGGGTTAAGTTTCATCTCGTATCTCCTCAGGATTTGGAACATCCCCTCAATGTCGCTCATGTGGTCAGTTGCTCTTTTTGACTTCACCAACATGTCGTCCACATAGATCTCCATTGTCTTCCCTATCTGGTCTTTGAACATCATGTTTACCAACCTTTGGTAGGTTGCTCCAGCGTTCTTTAAACCGAAAGGCATAACCTTGTAACAGTACAGGTCGTGATCTGTGGTGAACGAGGTGTGCTCCTCATCTTGTGGATTCATTGGAATCTGATTGTACCATGAGTAAGCATCCATAAAGCTAAGGAGTTCATGTCCTGTTGTAGCATCGACAAGTTGATCGATTTTGGGCAGTAGAAAACTATATTTGGGGCAAGCCTTGTTCAGGTCCGTGAATTCTATGCAGGTTCTCCATTTCCCATTTTTCTTTTTAACGAGCACGGGATTGGCTACCCAGACCGGGTAATGAGCCTCACGAATAAATCTGTTTGCCAAGAGTTTGTCTACTTCGTCCTTCAGGGCTTCGTAGCGTTCTCTGGTCATCAATCTCCTCTTTTCGCAAACTGGCTTGTGATGAGGATTTACATTTAACCTGTGTGTCATCAATCCCGGATCGATCCCCACCATATCTTCGTGATTCCAAGCGAAAACATCCAAGTTTGCTTTAAGAAACCCTGCTAACTGGGTTTTTTCTTCATGAGCCAAGTTTTTGCCTAACTTGAGATGTCTTTCAGGGTCGACTTCACTCACTTGAATATCTTCCAGTTCTTCAACTGGTCCAGTCATCTGGCTTGCATCTCTCTCCCTGGGATCCAGGTCATGACTGACCGCAGCGGTGCTGACTGTCTGCAACTCATGCCTTAAGTTAATACTCGCCTTCTTTCCCTTTGCTCCCATGTTTACTGCATCTTTATAGCAAAGACAGGCTAACTGCTGCTCGCCTCGTACGCATCTGATTCCATTGGAAGTTGAAAATTTTATTGTAAGGGCTCTTGTGGAAGTGACCATATCCAGGTCATTCATTGACGGCCTTCCTAGCACCATATTGTAGGTGGAAAAGGATTCTATGATGAGGAAGTCCCCCATGACTGTGGAGTGTCGACCTGCGTCCCCGATAGTCAGAGACAGTCTAATTTGCCCAATAAGAATGACTGTATCACCAGCGAACCCGTATAAAGGATCAGGGGAAGGATGTAACTATTCATCTCCAATCCAATTTGGTTATAACACTTTTTGTACATCACGTTAATAGAGCTTCCCGTATCTAGCATTATTCTTCTGACATTTGCGTTTTCGATACGATCTCGGATTATTATGGCATCATTATGAGGCCAATGAATCTCTCTGGCATCTTCCTCTGTAAACAATATCTCCTCTACTGTCACCCTTACCTTTTTAGTAGGTCCCCCCGCCTCACTTCGTCTAGCGATCTACACGTGAGCGACCTCGCGTACGTAGCGCTCTTATGCTTTGTTTGATGTACCAGCAATATGGGGACCTCCATGAATTGTAAGGATTGTTTTTACAGCAGGTTCAAGCTGAGGATCAAAAGTTTGTTGTGTTTGGGCCGGCTGCTTTTGCAACCTTTGTCGAGGTCGCTGCTGTTGAGCACGCTGTCCTGCAAGTCGGACTACGTAATCCCTCAGACGACCATTTCTAATCATCTCCTCAATGGCGCCCTTTAATGCCTAACAGTCATAAGTGCTATGTCCCACCTCGTTATGGTAGGCACAAAATTTACTCTTGTCTCTACGCCTCTCAGGAGTTAGGATGGGAGGTGGCCTCCCGAAGTTTTTCCTGTTCTTTTCGGTCGCATAAATCCTATCCTTGGAATCAGATAGGTCTGTATAGTTCTCGTAGCGACCTGAATAAAGAGGGCGCTCACTCCTTTGATCATTGTTTGATCTGGGCCCATTTCTGACCTTTTTGGCAATCTGATTGCTATTTTTCTGGTTTTCACGGCTGCCCCCTTCACTGCTCCTTTTCTTTCCTTAATTGGAGTCGTTAGCTTCCCTTTTCTGGGTATTTATTTTCTTTGAGCCAAAAGCTTCTTCCCACCTGATTTCTTTCCATGCTCAGTCATAAAAGTCCCCTAAGTTTTTCACGGGAGACTTGTAGATGTTTTCATATAGTTTTTCGTCTTTCCTCAATCCTGCCGAGATGGCTGTCAGGATTCCTTCGTCGGTGGGATTTTCAATGTTGGTTACTTCACGCCTGAATCTATCGATGTAGTCTTTTAGCGATTCGTCAAGTAGCTGAAAAATTGTCGCCAGATGGCAAGATGGTGCGAACTGTCTCCTTAGTGTCTTGTATTGGTTCAGGAACCTCTGTTGACACTCCTCCCAACTACTGATGCTGCGGGACAAGAGGTTCCTCAACCACGTTCGCGAGATATCCCCAAGTGTTGCAGGGAATACATGACATTTTACTAGCGAACTGGTGGTTTGAAGATCTATCGAGACGTTGAAGGCATCGAGATGGTCGTAAAGACCAGAATTCCTCTTATATTGTGGAATATTGGAGACTTTGAATCTTGGGGGAAGTGGCTCCCTTTCGATTTCAACTGTAAATGGGGTTCTTTCATTGTATCGACCCCTATGCTCTTAAGTTCCAGGTCAATCTTCTAGTTGACGGACTCTCTGAATGAGCTCTTCAACAATCTGGTCTTGCATTCCAGATCGGTTGACAGAGGATTGTCTGCTTCTTCTACTATCCCTATCCGGTGAATTTCTATTTTGAATCCTGTGCCTCCTTTCTCGTTCAGGTTCAGGAGAACGGTGCACGGGTTCATTCTCGTGGAGAGGCCTGTTCGATTTGTCTTCTCTGGGCGGATCTCCGCGTTGAGGTTGTTATTCATCTTCAACTCTCAGAGCTGAAATCCGCGTATGTCCTTGACTTATCTCTACTTGTCGATGCCCATCCTGGCTTATTCTCACTCTTAATCTCGAGTGATGAGCTGCATCTTCCTCATCGCAAGCTCGCTGAGCCCGAGCTCTGGAGTGTACATTCGAAGAATGAACTGATGCTTCTAGTGTTGGCAAGTCTCTGGCAGGTCTTCCATGTTCTACTGGGATCTGGGCAGGTTCTTAGACGGCCTGAACCTGTGTTAATGTTCTTATCGCCTCCATCAGTTGCGTCACGGTATTTTTCAGTGTCTCCTGACGTTGTTATAAGGTTTGGATAGAGTTTCCTCCAGCAGTGTTGGACACGAACTGGTGAGAAGGAAGTGCAGGTATTCCTGGTGGATTCCTAGGTAATGGAATATTTGAGGTTTCAGCCCTCAGGTCGGTGTGCTCTCTAACAAATTGGGAACCTTTTTGTTGATTAGTATTATCGAGCTGGTCCGCTATCGCATCTGAACCGACTGCTGCATCTAAACTTCTAGTGATTCTTCCTCGAACCATTGTACGTGGTACACGTATGACGAACTCAAAGGTGCACAAGTTGGAACCGCAGACAGGGCCCTCTCTCTAGCGCCAAAACGTCGAAGTTGGGAATTAGCCGATGAGATTCTTTCGGCCCAAACTGTAGTTTATTTTGAGAATGATTTGGTAGACATAAAAGAAGCAATAGAAATGACTGAGGAATAACACTAGACAAGGAGTTTTTAAAGTGGTTCGGTCCAAAGTGTTTTTTGCCTACGTCCACTGGTGATTTCATTATATCTGCAGAGTAAGTGTACTCTTCAGGAGTTATTGTGTTGTTTGTACAATAAGAATCCTCCCCTATTTATAGGGTGGAGAGGTGCTACAGTAATGTACAATTATTTACTTTGTAATCATGAGTTACATTTAATGCATGTATTTAATGCGCTTGACATTTGTCAAGTCAAGTGGCTTAAAGTCTTCATTATGCGGCATTAGGCAGCTAATCAACATGGATTAGGTAAGACTGTCATAATGCATGTTGTAATTGTTGACGGAAAAGACGTGGACGGCACGAAACAGTGTGGGCGGCGTGATTTGCTGACTTTTATTGTGACAGTTCTGACAATATCTGATCTGCTCTAGACGAGCTGGATTAGTCGAGAATTTTTTTGAGCGAACTGGAATTCATGATTCTGTCCTTGTATACAAATTCGGTATTGCGGCTCTGCGACCTGGTGATCTGCTTGTCTGATGAGCGGCGTGATGGATAAGCAGAGTAATTGGTCTGCAGTGTCACTGATGATGAGGTCGATTCTCCTGCATTTGAATAGTTTGTAAAGCTGACGAGCTGTATTTTTAGATGGTCTGTGTGTATACTGAACCGACTACTTCTAGCGAACTACATGTTTATCCCCTGAGCAGGCTCTCTGATATATTGTCTGATGGACTGGGTATCTCAGCGAACTGGATGTTGGATGGTCCGATGGTTGATACATTGAATCCTCAGCGAGCTATGCCTTAGCCAAAATAAGTGGTCTTTTCCTCTTAGTTAGCCTTGAGCTTTGCACTATTCTGGGCCTTCTATAGGAATCTTGGGCTTTTACCAGTCTTTTAAGGTGGCCCAAAAATACCCATTACAAATGTGTTGGATGCAAGGTTTCAAAAATTGTTACTCGTTAATCGACCAGCGAGGTAGCTATTAGCAATTTATCAGTTACTCGATGATTAATCAGTGAGTACTATTCACGACGGTCAAACTGGATCAAACCTAAAAAATAAAAAATAAAATAAAATGATGGTTAATTTTATTATGACCAAAATTTAGATATTGATATAATTTTATTAAACGTTTTTATAATTCTTCCTACTATATATACAAACATAACACACCCTCACACAAACCCTAACCGTCCGCTCTACCTCTTTCTCTCCCTCTCATTCTCTGTCTCAAAACCAAATGTTCATCACCTAGCTTCACGCCTCCTCTCACAGTCTCACCCTCCTCCTTTACCTCACCTCATGCCATACTAGTCACCAAAACCCCACATCGCACCAATCACTAGAACTAGATCATAATCATCACCGTCGCGACACCATACCAAATCATTGTCATCATTATCACGTCGATCCCTCTCCCTCATAGCTCCACCTCTCTCTTTTTTCCAATTACCACTATAATATACAAAAAAAATATATGTATATATATATTATTTTTAGCCAACAACCACCACAATACACAAAAATAATGATTTCTCCATGTTTTTTTGTATTATGGTGGTTATTAGCGAATATTAATATTTTTTTGTGGTGTTTGGGGTGATTTTCGATTGGGTGTAGTGATTGGGCTTGCCAGTTCTAGGCAAAGTTGAAGTGCTAAATCGCCAACTTGGCCAAGTACTCACCTTCAATGAGCAAGACCCATGATCTAGGGATTATCGGACCAACAAGGTGCCGATCAACGATTAGACGGTGAAAAATCGCTGTTGATTAGCGATTTTTCAAACACTGGTTGGATGTATTGTTGGGGCTCATTCATCAGTCCAACAAGGAGTCTCTTGCTTGTGTTTTTGTGATATTATGGTGTTTTTGCAGAAACAGGAACTCTGGTGCTTTTTTATTGGGCATCAATCTAATTTGTAAGGCATGGTTATTGGTGCGATCAATTTTCTTTGCGAATATCAGCAGACTACACAAGCTACCTCTTCTTATATTACAATCCAACCTCAACAGGTTCCTGCTCATTGGCAGCTTCCGACTTCAAGAACTTTGAAATTAAATTCGGAAGTTAAAGTCAAGCTTAGGAAATAGTTCATTGGTGTGGAAATTGCTATTCGAGATCATGAAGGGATTTTTCGGACAACTATTTCCAAACCTGTGAGAGACAATTATTACCCGAAAAGTGGTGATTTGATTGCTCAAGGAATGACTGTTTTTTGCTTGTAGACTCTATCTTTAGGTTGATGAATTGGAGGTGCAGACTGCTAACGTGGTGAAAGATTTAATTCGAGCAACTCCTTCCTTGATGTAGCTGATATGTTGGTTGGAGATATCAAAGAGTTAACTAGGATGGTTGTTGTTCAGAGATGTCAACCCATTTTTAGGTCTAAAAATCCCTTGACTCACAAACTAGCCACCTTGGCTCTTTCTTCTTTTGAGGAGTTATATTGGTAATGTGTGCATGTAAAATTTATATTCCCTAACTTTGTTCGGTTTCAATGAATGTTTGTTCATTTGAAAAAATAAAAAAATAAACAAAGAGAGCACAACTTTTACATAGATTAAATAACGATGCTGTCAAAAGCTCTTATCAAGCTTGGACTATGTAATTGTAATCATATTAAAGTGGAATAATTGGACCGTGTAATTCCAATCATATCAAAGTGCACTTGCTGTAGTGGTGGCGTACAACCCAAGACCAAGAGTGGTCTTGGGTTCGACACCCAACACCACAAAAATTGTGGCTGCCTTTCCCTTTATACATGTAAGCCGCCCTCCATCCTCGTGTGAGCTATTTCCCCACTTATGTGTGGGTCACTCCCTCCCGTATGAGAATAGCTCCTCAAACCATACTATCAGTGTCAGATCCTATTTGATTTCGATTGTTCTATGAGTCAATCTCAATAATTTAAAAAAAAAATTAAAAAAAAAAAAGTGAAAGAGATAATTTACAACTATATTCACAAATGATGGAACGAACATGTAAAAGTTTGCTAGTTGCAATCTTTTCATCTCATGGAATACAAAAGTTATTTTCTTTATTCTTTTCTTTTTTCTTTTTTTCTTTTTTTTTTGTTTTTTGTTTTTGTAAAAATCAAACCAAAAGCATTTTTTTCATATTAAGTTTTTATACTAGTAAATTTAACTTAAAACTCAACATAGTTAAAGTAAAAGTCCTTTTTTTTTTTTTAAGAGTTGTCAACGTCTGGATTTAGCCGACCAGATTCGTGTTTTAGGCCCAAGCTACAGTATTGGATCGATGTTGTTGTTGAGCAAGTAAAGTAAGAAGCAAAGAAGATGAGGTCAGAGAAGAAGGAGAAAACAACAATTTTTAAGTGGTTCGGTCCAAAAAGATGTCTACGTCCACTGTTCACTCTCTCACTATTTTGATACGGTAACGGCACTCAAAAGATTGTCCTCCTCTTACAATAGGGGTCCTCTCCTATTTATAGAGAAGAGGAGGAGCTACAGTATAATATAATAAAATAATATACAGTAAATTAATATTACAATGATGGGCTGCATTTAATGCGCCTGAATTATATTTAATGTGACTGACAGTGTCAGATTTATTTTGCCCAAAGCATGGGTTTAGGCAGCTAACCAACGCGGGTTAGGTGAGAATCCCGTAATACAAGCTATAACCTCTGACGGGATTGGCGTGAACGGCACGCCTTAAGCCGTAATCCACCTGACAGCTCTGATTTCTATTGATTGTGATTTGATAGACGGGACAGAAGTGAATCTCTCCAGCGAATAGAATACTTTGTCGAACTAGCGAGCAAATAAAGCTCAAGGTAATTGAACGCCTTAAGGGTCACAGGTGCAGATCATAAACGAGCTCTCAAGCGGTCAAATAACTTAACTGACAAACAGCCTCAAAACGAGCAGGTACGCGAGCACGAGCAGGAAGTGACGAGCAGTTGATCAAACAAGCAAACGGGTCCCTATTTGATCTGATGGGCAAGCACAGGGACTAACAAATACCGAGCAAGATACCAAGCTTAATAGCAAACAGATTAACGACCAACAAGAAGACTTAGAATACGAACACAGTAACGATTAGAAAAGCGAACAAGTTGGCGATCAGGCGAGCAGTCAAAGAGATGGGTCGATCACTGGGTTTCCCGAGTCTTCGGGTCATTAGGCCCATACTGTGGGCCTTCCTCGGTCCAATCGACTTGATCGTAAAATTACCCATAACAAAGCTATTTTTTTTTGTGTAAACAAAAATGAAACTAAAAGTAGTTTTCTCGTATTAGGATTCTATCTAATAAATTTAACTTAAAACTCAACATAGTTAACGTAAAAGTTTTTTTTTTTTTTTTTTTTTTGGCATTCTTAAAGCTAACACTAGTAAAGAGAAATGGCTATCCACATTAATATTAATATTTACTAATAGAGATTGAACCCTCAATCTCATAAGGGAAGGATATGTAGTTAACCATTTGCACTATTAGATGGTGTGTGATAAATGTAAAAGTTTTAATGAGTTTGATTTTCAAAGGAGTAATATTTGTAATATTAAGCACCTTAGACTTACAACTTACTTCCCAATTTGTGCAATTTAATTCACAAATAGAATATTAATTCCACTTGCTACATGTAAGTTAACTAAAATTACACCATCACTTTTGCAATTCCTACCGGTGCGTTTGTCGCATAAAATTGAATTGAATTATTTATAAGAGATGAGATTAAATTAGATATTATAAGATTGAACTGGACTAAATTAGTTCTATAATACATTTAGTGATGTTAAGATCGGATTATTAATAAAATATATTAAATTAATTTTTAAATATAATAAACATTTGAAATATAAATTATTTGTAAAATAAATAAATAAATGAAAAAAGAGAGAGAGGGAAAAAGGACATGAGAGGAGATTAATTAGTCTAGTAAGACTAATTTATCTTACTCGAATGGGATGAAGAAGGTGGAATTAAGTTCCATCAAATCCCAACTCCTCAACATATTTATTGTCCAATCCTATCCAATATCGGTCAACAAATAGGCCCTAACAATGTTGTTTTTTATCATCTTATCAAGTTATAGTGGCTGGTCGCTAACCCCATCGGTTGCTCCAACTGCCGCATGCCAAATTTGGCAGGGTTCTACACCCTGGCGAACCATCTCCTTTGGCACCATGTGCTACTACACTGTTTCCTCCTCACATGTGAGGGTACTCCCCCATCTATGTGTGGATCACCTTCTCTCATATGAAAGCCTCTCTCCAGACCGTGCATTCAGTGTACACTCCTATTTGATCTCAATTGTTTCTTGGATTAATCCCGATTATATAATGTAATTTGAAAAAACAAAAAAAAGTTATTATTTTCTATATCCTCCATAGTAAGCGTTAAACTCTAAAGTGTTAAAAACTCATGACAATTGGTGCTAGTCATTTACACCAGTTTAATAGTAAGCGTTAATCATGGTCAACTCATGAAATTTTAAGTTATACTGCTAATTCTAATTGCCAAGAGATGCTATTAACTGTTTAAATTTGTAATATTAAAATACTAATGTTATAGTTTATATGTGAGATTCATTATTAATATTTAGATTTGAGAAACAAAGCGAATTACAGCTTTCCAGGTCCCGTGTCTAATCTATAAGTACGTCTAAAATAAATTTTCTAACTAGACTGCAGTACATGAAATTACACCGTTGGTGTGCCACAATAGACCCTTTTTTTTTTTTTTTGGTGTTGCTTTACAGCCAAAACCCAGTTAGGCGAGCTCAAGACAGATTTGTAAAATGGTTACATAAAATCTAATCCATGCATCACAGAGGAATGTAGCACCATAAACAAAGGAAACAACTCATCACTCAAAATTTCGGATACAATAAAATGGAATCACTAACAACTAATGTAAATAAATGGTAATCACAAGTATGGTAGTTCAGCCCCCATAAACAGTCTTACCTACCTCTAGATGAGAGGGGCAGGGCGCACAAAATGATTGATTAAAACAAAACTCTAGCGGATCATTAACCCTTGCACTGCCTGCGCCCCATCTTCAGTCATCTTGTTAGCTTGTATGGTGTTGATGACATTTGCAATATTACCCTAGAAAAAGTAACATCCCAAAAAAACTTCACTGATAATATATATATACCCGTTGAAAGTAAGAAAAAATATAAATAAACTGAGTTCCCATATGTTTTGTATCAAAGACAATCCAAATCATAGTGCCACCAATTGAAACATGTGGTTAATCAGTTGAGGAATGACAGTAATGTCCAGCTAAAACCGTAGAAATGACACCAATACTTGCAGATCACAACAGCTACGGAAATAGATATTAAAAAACTCTTTTCCAAAAATAGACTCAGAGTTGGAAGAATGAGACCACATAACAAATCTTTTTGTCAAACATTTGTAAAGGTATATGTTACTGCAATAAACGATATGAAAACACAAAGCATCAATACCAGGAATTCTTACCCTCCAAGTTGCAAGCTTGGTTCTAAGCATTTGCCACTGTTGCTGCCCAAAAACACGCTCGGTACAGCGGCTGCAGATCAAATGAAAATCAAAAACAAAACTTGAAAATGAAATTTTCTAAATACAATCAACATTAGAAGTAAATAATAAGCACTTGTTAAGAACAAGCACAAATAACTGTGTATGTGTCTACACACGCGTGCACATGAAAGGGATAGGGAGAAAAGAGAAAGAAGTTTACCTCACAATTACAACTTGGTTCATCTGGTCCATTTTGCCGTCGATTAATTTGGCAGTTATTGCCTTTACCACCCATGTTTCTACCTCATCATCGCTTATCTGCAAACAAAATTGAACCAATGTAAGCAACCAAGACACTACAGCAAATCCCCTCGAAAGAAGTTAAGGCAGTTTACCCGAAGGGTATCCCTGATGAGAGCATATGGAATTTGGCCAGATTCATTGGAGCCAAGATCCACCAATGACATCAACCTCATCTTTGATATACAGTCTTCATGAACAAGGCCTACACCATTGCAGGATGCATTGACAACCATTTAAATTTGAGGACACTTTAGCTCATAAGATAGCGGACTACTACTACACAAATTCAAGAACAGTACCATAGCTTTTAAGTAAGGTAGAATTTGCAGCTTGAAATTCCAAGTAGGCATCCAGCCTCTGAGTCAAAAATATCTTCAGAAGCTGGTATACCAGTGCATATTTAGCATCCTTCTCCAGTTGCCCTACAGCAGGCATGTCTAACAAATCACACTGAAACATAACAAAATAAATTACTTACAAAGAAAGATATGCATAGACTATTGAATAGATAATAGAATAAAAAAACTATAATTTGAAACGGAAAATGCCCACTATAGTTAAATTGCAGAATTTATTCTAACACAAAATGTAATTAAGGTCATCCATCATACTTAAAGTCAGAAGATCGAAACTTAAAATGTTCCAAAACCAATAACCTATATTTGCTCAAATCATAAAGTAACTACAAGAAGTTATACACAACTTGACAAATGATAATAATTATAAGTTGGTATTTGCTTCATAATAGCGCCATTACAGCCATCAGCCAGTACATATACTGAAAGTTTACTAGGGAAATTAATTAATTATATTGACGGTAGTACTGATACCATTTAAAATTTCTTCATGAGAGTTAGTTCATCTATAAGAACTAGTTTATGGTCATAAGTTACAATTTAAATTCAAATTTATCCAGTCAAGGATAAAAACATATCAGCTGAGATTTAAAATCCTCCAAGAGTCATCACATGAACACAATTATAAGAATGTTCAAAAAGTTATATAAATAACAAAATTATAAGACCACTAAATTCCTTAAAATAAGAAAACTGAAGGAAAATAACCCAACAACTATAATAATAAATCTAGAAGCTAATAAAAGAGGGATAAGAACCCCCATCAGTAATTCAGTATAACATCTTGTTTGCACAATCTAAAGGTACAACACAATCAAAACACAGTAGTTGACACTTCTGATAGGTACTATTCCAAGACATTAAGAACTTCTAAATTATTGATCTGCAACTTCCAGTAATCATAAACTAGTGCATAACAGATTCAATCTATAAAATTCAATAAATTAACTAAATCTTGTTTGGACAGCAGAAAAAATAATTGTGGGAAAAGTACAATGAGATGATTTCGGAATGGCATCACAATAGGAAGTTACACATATAGATAGGGGGTAATATATTATAAAATTAAGTGGGACCTGCAGTTACCTGAAACATATCAGGTGCCTTCACAAATTCTATAACTGTGCGGACAGCTTCCTCCTTGGCTTCACCCATGGTATATGCATCTTCACCGGAGAAAGTTGCCAAATACTTGGTCAGGAACTTGAAAGAATCCTTGGATGTGCTGGAATAACCAAAGAATGTTAATGCACATAACTAATCAATGAATGTCCATGAGAATGTAATGATGAACAAAAGTTCAAATGCAGAAGTGGTACACTCTTTGTTATACCTTTTGCTTTCTTTTAGTACATTAGCAATGCCAAGAAAGAGTTCTCTTTTATCCTTGATGTCAATATTCCACTCCTTCAAGAAACTAACTATCTTTTTGCATGAGGGTATGATATGTTCAGTGACTTTTCCATTCAATGCCAGATTTAGGGCTTTCATGTATACAAAGAACCGACTGTATGGATTCTCCAGCAGATTGTACAGATTAAACAAGCTGGTAAAATGAAATAAACAAATGTAAGACAATGCACTCAATATCTTATAAGCTGAGTCTTAAATCACATGACATTACATCTTTAAGCGCAAAGCAGGCTTTTCATTTGGTTGTTGAGTGACTTTCCCAGATATAAGTTTTGCCATCTCATGTGCTTCATCAGGACTTTCAAGCTTTGAGACAAGATTGCAAATAACAGTGAAGATACACTCAAGATCTGGAAGAAAGTAACAGCACAATCAATATACACTTCTAAAAGAATGACAAAATAGTCATAGAAGTCAAGAATGCCAAGCTGTTCATTGCACAAACCAAGTCTAGATCGATGTTGGCTATTAAGTTTGCAACATTTTATTATCAAGAAGCATTTGATCACCTTATACAACTTGTAGGATTACAAAATAATGAATTTTTTTTTCTATTACTCAGATCAAGGATTTAAAATGTGAAAGACTAGACAAAGCGACCAAGCTTCAGTGAGGCAAGGCCTCAGTTGCAAGACCTTCTTGATAAGGGTTTTATTCGCCCTAGTGTTTCACCTTAGGGTGCGCTTGTGTTGTTTGTCAAAAACAACGATGGTTCTATGCGGTTATACATTGATTATTGACAGCTGAATCAGGTCACCATTAAAAACAGATATCCCTTTCCGGGAATCGCGGATCTAGTTTGACTGTAGCATCCGATTTCTTTGTTACTGGATTTGGGGACTCAATTCAAAATGACAAAAAACAATTAAAAAAAAAACAACATCCATAATATTGAACAAAATAATGATAACCAATATTAGAAACATAAATATCAGATAAAATAGAATAAAACCAACAAAAATATCATTGTAATAACCACTACATATCGAATAAACTATCATTTGTGTGGAAGAAGAGATTTGATGAGTGAAGGAAGAGATGTGTTGAATGATGGATAGGATTTTAGTGAAGGAGATTTCTATGGTTAGTGAAAAAAAAGAAGAGTAAAGGGGTGAAAATCGCCCTTTCCATTTGAGCTATACATATATATAGGTTTTTATGTGAGGCAATGGTGGTGACCACGTCAACACCCCCTCAGCCCGAACTGCCTCAACTCAGGCTTGAGGCGGGTGCCTCAGGCAGGTGAGGCGACCACATACATAGAGCGGTTTGAGGTGCCCGCATAGGGGCGCCTCAAACCGATTTTCAAAACTATGACTCAGATACCCCAAAGCTTTCTTTATTTGCCAGGTTCTAACGTTGGGATATTATAAACTCTACAACCAGACAAGGGCACTAAAATATATCAAGCAAAAAGCGGATTTGAAACTATTGTTGATTGGCAAAGAAGGTTGTACCTTTGTCAGAGACCTTGGAGAACATCAAATCAGCTGATGTGAGCATTAGATTGACCAAATCCAACCATCTTCCCATGGCCATGCTTTCTTGAGCTTCCAAACAGAGTCTATTAACTTGTTCCTCTGCAGCCTGAAAACAACACACCCACCCATTCGAAATCATACCTCTTTAAATTCTTAATTTGCACTTATAGATTGACACTAATAACTCAACCATCAACAAGAACAAACCCTAATGCGAAAAAAGAAAAAAAAAGGGCATTAGATGGATACCTCGGGACCGGCATCAGCCCAGGCGAGTTCGGAGGTGAAGCGGACGACGGCCAGCGCCGGATCTTCCTCTGAGGTCGGGACGACAGTCGTCATTGTCTCTGCGACGGCAAATATCAAAGGCCTAGTAACTTTTCTAGCATTCGGCAGCCGACCTGACAGAGAGACAGAGACGGATAGAAAAACCCTAGGTGGTTCGCCTTCTACTAAAACACCTCTACGTCTTTTTGTTAGGGTAAATTTCACTTTGGCACCTAATCTTTGATGAAATACCATTTTGTTCACTAGCAAATCCGTTTTCATTCTCCATCATCCTTAAAAGTTTAAAAATTCATCAAATTAATCCATTTTGACAGTGAAAAGTGATGGAAAATAATAAAAGATGGTTTTACCCTTGAAAGACCGATAAATATGTTAAAAAGACTAATTTACCCTTACAAATCATAAAATTATAGTTTAACTTTATTTGTTATTACTGAAATACCTTTAATACAAAAATTAGATAATTTTAAAAGCTTTTATAAAGTCGAAAAAAAATTTAAAGAATTAAAATCTTATCATTTATTACTTCCATTAATAGTGGAGATTTTGTGTAACGTAATCAACTCTGAGGAAAAAAATCTCAAATTTACATATATTTTTTAGTTTTTCATTTGAAAACCCAAATTTTCAACTTCAATTCATAGTCAATTCAATAAAGCAAACATGATCACAATCGTTCATCATCAACATTTTTAACTTCAATTCATCCTCACTTCAACATGAATTTCTTATAACCCAATTCAAAGTCAAATCAACACAATTTATCATCACATGAAACCTAGCCCCATAATCATCTAATAAACCCAGCTCATCAGTTCCTCTTTATCAAATTAAACCATGCTTGTGGTTCCTTCTCAAACATGGACAAATATATTTGTTGTGGGTATTTTCTGGAATTCTTGGTGGGATAAAAGTCCAAGTAAACTGCCCAGCTAGGCCCGGCCCAATTGCAGCTTGGTCATTGGAAGACATGTATAATCATTCCCTATAGGCCCAGAAGCTCGGAGTTCGCTCAGAGCCTGGAGCGGAGTAGAATTCACACAACGTAAAGCCTATAGCGTAAGATCTGTCTGGCGCCGGAATGGAGTCCCTTCTTAGGTGCAGTACGGAGTGCAATGCGGAGTCCACAGATCGCACACCGTTAGATGAATTTTACAGTACCCATACTTTGTTCTTACATGACCAAGGCTGCTGGACATTATGCACTCCCTTTTTTGTACTTCAGTTCGTCCAAAGCTCCATTCCTCCCAAAAGGATGCCAGGTCATAACCTTGTTTGCCTTGCACGCCAAACTTGTCAGGGATTACTGTTTAGATTACAGATAATCATACCTAACCCACGTGGGTTAGTCACAGAAATCTTCCACCTGTCCCTAGCATTTAATGCAATCCGGTTGTATTAAAATTAAGTCAGATGCATTTACTGCTGTAATCATTTTATTTTAACTCATTACTGATCGTTGTAGCTCTTCTCCTTCTATAAATAGGAGAAGCTTCTTCAATGTAACCTAAGAGTGAAAACACTTAGAACAACTAACTGTTACTTTGTCAAAATACTGAAAGATCAACAGTGGACGTAGGCAAAACTAACCGAACCACTTAAATACTTTCTTGTCCAATATTCTACTTTTGTTTCTTTTACTCGTAATCTTCATCCTTTTATCTGTTATCCATGCAGTGTTGAGCTTGAAGAACTTAGTTGACTGATTTTATACGTTAACATTTTGGCGCTAGAATGAGGGGCTCATCTACATCATTTCGTCATCAAAATCATGGCAAAAGGTAGAATCACCAGAAGTTCAGACGTCGTAGTTGAAAGAACAGAAGGTACAAATCACAGGTGAGGTGAGGTACCAACTACTCTTGGTGCAGGTACTTCTCACGTTCGTGTGGACAGAGCAGCTCAAGTAGAGAATTCTGTGCAAATTCTACAACGTCAAGAGAGATTGGAAGGCACAGTTCAACAGTTGGCTGAGGCTGTGAGGGCGTTAACAGAGGCTCAAGCTCGTGGTCCACGCCGACCAGATGACATCCCTGTAGTCGAAAGAAGAGTAACCAGGGAGGTGTCACCTTTTCAGGGGTCAAACTTGTCATCCAATGTACGTTTAGTAGCTCGGACCCGGCGAGCTCATGATAATGAAAATGAAGCTCAGCTTTCAGATTTAAGGGTAAGGGTGGACCACAATGGACACCGGAGAGTCGAAGTGAGCCATGGGGGTATTCAGGCGTCAGCTCGGAGAAATGAGAATGAACGCCAGCATCAAGGCTCTCGTAAAGAGGGATCCAATCTGTCACATCGAAGACAAGAGCCTATTCGTCATCCCCTTGAGCGCAGAAATAGGAGACATGAAGAACCTCAGCACTATCCTCCTAATAGGGAAAGCAGGTTGAATAGGTGATCTCCTGCTAGACAGCCTTCGGCACACAATTCTGTTATCCAGCATCTCCTTCAAAGGATGTAGCAGTTAGAGGCAAGGCCAGGAATACAAGAGCAGAGGATTCCAGAAGGAGAAAGGACTCCGTTTTCCCTAGAAGTGGAGGTAGAACCCCTTCCTCCTAGATTCAAACTCCCCAACATTCCCCAGTACAACGGTGACTCTGACCCTCATGACCATTTGGATGCTTTCAATGTTCGAATGGACCTGTAAACCACTAGTTCACTGGTGAAATGTCGCGCCTTTCCTGCAACCCTTAGTAATATCCTTTGACTATGGTTCAAAAACCTCCCACACCGCAACATTAGCAACTGAAAGGAATGTCAACAACAATTCTTAAATCAGTACAAGGCGTTGAAGAGACAACTCGTACCACCTTGTCATTTGGCCACCATCTTTCAACGCCATGGGGAATCTTTGAAGGACTATATTGATAGATTCAGGCGCGAAGTGAATAAAGTAGACAGTCCAACTGAGGAAGGTATCCTGAATGCCATCTCGTCGGGGTTACGAAAAGATGAAAAATTGTATGAAAGCATCTACAAATCTCCTGTGAAGACTTTGGGAGCTTTTTATGAGCAAGTAGAAAAGGAGATACGATGGGAAGAGACCTTCGGGTCTAAGAAACTAGTTGATCAGAATGACAAAGCTGGTAGTTCCAATCAGCAAAGCAAGAAGAGAAGCATTGAGAGAAATAATCATGATGGGCAAAGAAATAGCCATCAAGTAGCAAAAAAGGCACGAAATGGACATGGATAAAAGTCTAATAGAAGGTTTGAGTGTCCACCTTGTCCAAATCGGTATGAGCATTATGCCCTCCTATCAGACTCCAGGGGCAGAATCTTTGCTGCTGAAAGGGACAGAGAGAATTTCTGGAAACCTGCTCCCACAAATATACCCAATCGATTCCGAAACAAAAGTAAATATTGTGTTTATCATAATGAGGCTAGTCACTTCATTTTGGAGTGTCGAGCGTTGAAAGATGCTATTGAAGAAATGATCAGAAATGGACGTCTTAGAGATTATGTGGTGTGGCCTGCTGATCAACGTACTCAGAATCAAAGGTCTCAACAGCGCTCGACGCCACAGTCTGGCTGACAGGACGCAGATCCTGAACAAACTCATGAAGTCAGAACTATCTTCACCATACATGGAGGGCCTCACATCGCAGGTACATCTAATAGATCATATCAGCGCTATATACAGAAGGTCAATCATGTCCAAGTTGCAGGTCAAAGAGAAGTAGGACCCTTTAAACTAGCTAAAACAATCCCGGCTGAAATCGTGTTTACAGAAGATGATGCCAAGGATATATGCTGGCCTCATAATGATGCCTTGGTGATCCGAGCTCGGGTTGGAAATGTTGAAGTCAGGCGAATAATGATTGACACCGGGAGTTCCGTAAATGTAATGTACAAATGGTGTTACGATCAGATGGGAATTGGGGATGAGCAACTCAAGCCCTCTCCAAAGCCTTTGTATGGATTTACTGGAGATGCAGTTATTCCTATGGGGCAGATCAAGCTACCCTTAACCTTGGGCGATGTCAAATGTCAATCAACTGTGCTCGCTGACTTCTTAATCATCAACTCTCCTTCTGCTTACAATATGGTACTTGGGAGGTCTGCCATGAATGACCTAGACATGATCACATCCACCAGGACCCTTACTGTGAAATTTCCCACTCCTAATGGTATCGGGTGTGTGCGAGGTGAGCAACGCGTAGCCCGCCAATGCTATGAGAAAGCTGTGAAGTTAGGCACCCAGGAAGCTATGAAGATAAATATGGTGTCCGACGGTGAAACACTCACTATGATAGAAACTGGAGTAAACCATGACTTAGACCCTCGCGAAGTTGATACCGATAAGGCGACAGGTTCTGTGGAAGAGTTAGAGGATGTACCGGTCAGTGAAGCTGATCTTGAGAGGTGTCTCAAATTGGGAACCAGATTGGCCCTCGAAGTGAAAGCTAAGCTCGCTACTTTCCTCATAGCAAACTTAGACATTTTCGCCTGGAATCACGAAGATATGGTGGGGATAAGCCTAGAGGTGATGTCTCACAGGTTAAACATTACTCCTCATTGCAAGCCAGTTCGTCAAAAGAGGAGGTCGATGACGTAAGAGCGATATGATGCATTGAAAGACGAAGTAGAAAAGCTCCTGGCTAATAATTTCATCAGAATCGCTCATTATCCATCTTGGGTTGCCAACCCTGTACTTGTAAAGAAGAAGAACGGCAAATGGAGAACATGCATTGATTTTACCAACCTCAACAAGGCATACCCAAAAGATAGTTTTCCTCTACCTAGGATCAACCAGCTCGTTGATGCTACTGCCGATCATGAACTCCTCAACTTTATGGATGCATACTCTGGTTATAATCAAATCCCAATGTATCCTGCAGACGAAGAACACACCTCATTTGTTACTGACCGCGGCCTGTTTTGCTATAAGGTAATGCCCTTCGGACTGAAAAATGCAGGGGCTACCTACCAAAGGTTAGTAAACATGATGTTTGTAGATCTCGTAGGGAAGAGTATGGAAGTCTATGTCGATGATATGTGGTGAAGTCCACTCAAGCCGCTAATCATGTGCGCGATCTTGAGCAAACATTCCAGGTGTTAAGGACGTATAGAATGAAGCTTAATCCTTTGAAATGTGCTTTCGGAGTGGCATCAGATAAATTTCTTGGGTTCCTGGTGAATAACAGGGGAATTGAAGCCAATCCCGAGAAGATACAAGCTCTACTAGATATAAAGCCACCAGTCAGTAAGAAAGAGGTGCAAAGTCTTAACGGCCAGGTTTCAGCACTTGACCGATTCGTTTCAAAGGCCACTGACAAATGCATCCTTTTCCTCAACGTGTTGAAACAAACAAAAACTTTCGAATGGACTGAGGAGTGCAAGGAGGCGTTTCAACAGTTGAAAAAATACTTGGGGCGAGCTCCACTCCTAGCAAAACCAAAAGAAGGGGTAACTTTATTGCTCTATTTGCGGATCTCTCTATATGCCCTGAGTGCAGCTCTGGTGCAAGAAGAAGAGGGTGTTCAGTATCCAGTATATTACATCAGTAAAAAGCTAGTTGACGCTGAGACAAGGTATACTCCTATGGAGAAACTTGCTTACTGCTTGGTTGTGGCATCTAGGAAGCTGCGTCCTTACTTCCAAGCGCACGAAATCTATGTCCTCACTAAGTATCCTATAGGGCAGATCCCTCAGAAGCTAGAGACTTCAGGCCGCCTTCTCAAATGGGCTATTGAACTGGCTCAATTCGACATAGAGTACAAATCAAGGTCAGCTATCAAAGGGCAAATTTTAGCTGACTTCGTTGTTGAATTCACAGGGTCCGCTGATGAACAGGAAGCTGGAACCTCAAAATATCCTTATTGGGAGTTATATGTCTATGGTTCCTCCAGTGATCAGAAAGCTGGAGCTGGTATGTTACTAGTTAGCCCAGAAGGACAGAAAACCCTCTACGCCCTCAAATTCGGGTTCAAAACCACAAACAATTAAGCTGAGTATGAAGCCTTGTTGGCAGGACTTCGTTTGGCAAAGGAGATGCATGTTGAGCAACTCAAAATCTTTAGTTATTCTCAATTGGTGGTATGCCAAGTGCAAGGGGAATATCAGGCAAGAGGAGCAAAAATGATGACCTACTTGCAGAAAGTACGAGATTTGCTGAAGAAATTCAACAAATATAAAGTTAACCAGATTCCAGGAGCTCAGAATTCCTATGTCGATGCTCTAGCTCGTTTGACAACCGCTCAGTATACGGAATTTACTGGGAAAATACCAATAGAGTACCTGCCCAAGCCTAGTACTGAAGCTCATGAGGAAATCATGACCCTAATGGTGGCAGTTGACTCTTGGATGAGTTTGTTGGTTGACTACCTACAAGAAGGAAGACTGCCAAATGACAAACTAGAAGCACGTCGTCTACGAACACGGGCTACCAGATATTGCATTTGTGACGACGTGCTCTATAAGAGGGGTTTTTCAGCTCCGTTATTAAGATGTGTTGATGAACCAGATGCTACTGGTATCTTGACTGAAATTCATGCAGGTTACTGCGGAAACCATGTTGGGGGGCTCTCCTTAGCCCAAAAAGCTCTAAGGCAGGGATATTATTGGCCCACCATGAAGCAGGACGCTCTCGAACTGGTAAAGAAGTGTGATGCCTGTTAGAGATTTGCTAAAATTCCACGAGTTCCGCCTGCCTATCTATATCAAATGGTCAGCCCATGGCCCTTTGCTATTTGGGGTATGGACTTGATAGGGCCATTTCCCACAAGCCGAGGAAGGTGCAAACATGCTATTATGGCAGTAGATTACTTCACTAAATGGGTTGAAGCAAAAGAGTTAGCTCAGATCTCCACTGCAAAGGTAGAAAACTTTGTATGGAATAACATTATTTGCAAGTTCAGAGTTCCCCAACAGCTTGTGACCGATAATAGTACTCAGTTTAGCAGCAAGAAATTCATTAGATTCTGCGATAGTCTTGGTATCAAAAAGAGCTTCTCAGCGGTTGATTACCCTCAAGCAAATGGTCAAGTAGAAGCTATTAACAAGATAATCAAGCAGATATTGAAGACCAAGTTAGAAGCCAGGAAATGAGCATGGGTCGACGAACTGCAAAAAGTGTTATGGGCTTACAGAACCACTGCCCGCAACACTACTGGGGAAACTCCTTTCGCTCTGGTTTATGGCTCTGAGGCTATGATTCCTGCTGAAATTGAAGTAGCCAGCCAACAGAGGATGAACTTCAACCCCGTCAGAGAATGAGCAACTCCTCACTACAAGCCTGAATCTTCTTGAAGAATCAAGGGAGAAGGCTTGCATGAAAGCTGCCATCTATCGTCCAAAAGTGGCCAGATATTACAACAAAAAGGTTCGACTCCGGGACTACAAACCTGGCGACCTCGTACTCTGCCTCATCTTACTTGGGACCCGTAAAGGGAGTGACGAAACGCTTGGTCTGAACTGGGAAGGGCCTTATATCATCAAAAAGAGTCTGGAGAATGGGGCTTATCACTTGACAAATATGGAAGAAGATGTATTGTCATGAGCCTGGAACGCTGAGCATCTTAGACCTTATTATCAATAGCTTATTAATTTACTCTTTTTATAAATGTCAATATTTTTGTAAGTTAATAAGAACATGTCTATACACTTCGCTAATCTACTTCATTTATGATCACATTTGGCAGCAATTAAGCTCATAGCAAATCCTGAAATATAGCATCAAGGATGGCAGATCTCTGATTTCTTGCTATAAACACAATCATAAAGGTAAGGGGTTTAATATCGGTAGATAAATCGACCCCACACCGACCTTATGATTAAAAGGTTGGCAGGCCGCGCGTGCTCACATCATCAACCTTCGTTGGCAGGCCGCGCGTGCTCACATCGTCAACCTTCGTTGGCAGGCCCCGCGTGCTCACATCGTCAACCTTCGTTGGCAGGCCGCGTGTGCTCACATCGTCAACCTTCGTTGGCAGACCGCGCGTGCTCACATCGCCAACCTCCGTCCATAAGCTACATGAGCATTTTCATTCTTCGCCAGAAGGATGTGTGAGCTATCTTTTCTAATGGTATTGATGATCTCTGCCAAAGTCTCAAGTAAGCTCATATTTATACATACCATGTAGCTCATGTTCATTAGTAGTCTTTAGTTTATCAATAACGTTTGCCTCGATACTATCATTTTATGGAAGGCATAATTTTTGTTCTAGTATAGGACAAATAAAGGTTATTGCTTATGAATTGCTTAAGTTATGCTTATGAATTTTACTCATTCATATTAAAGTATTATAAAAGTAGGAGCCAAACCAAACCAAGTACAGAAACGACAAGTAGTAAAGCAAGGAAATTTCCTCGTAAACGAGATAAATGAAATTAAATTTTTTTCAAATACAGAAAAATAAAATACTGAAATACTAAGAAAAAGCTAAGTACAAATGGGAGATTGTAAGTTCACAAAGTAGGATCTTGAGGAGCTGAAGAAGAGGATGCTTGGTCCCTTGCGCCTTCAGTAGGAGGATCCTGAGCTTTTCCCCCAGGCACTGTATCTGGGGCCTGATCTTGTGTATCCTGTTCCTCTGCTGCATCCTCGGCGAACTGTTGGACCTCCCTAACTCCGCCTTCACCAAAGATGGAATAATCAAGATCAGGATATGAGTTCCATAGGGTATACAATATCCTTGTCTCTGTTTCAATCCGGATCTCCTCTATACGGGCCTCTGCTACAACAAGTTGTTCCTTCAGCTTGGTCATCTCCCGAGAAGTAGTTTCCTACTGCTCTCTCAATGTATCTTGAGTATTTTTAAGTTGAGAGTAAAGCTTGGAGGAAGTTGTCTCATGATGCTCCTTCTCCTTTTCCAGAGCGAGCTCAAGGGCGCGCTTAGCAGCATCAGCTACATCTAGCCTAGATTGAAGTGCTGAGGCTTTTCCTTAGCTTTATCGGCCATCTCCTGAGCTTTCTTCACCGATTGTTCAGCTTTAGTCACTGCTTCCTGAGATGACTTCGCTGCCTGTTCAGCCTTGCTTGCAGCCTCTTAAGATTTCCCGAGCTCCTCCTTCAACGAATGAAGCTCTTCATCCTTTTTCTTGGTCGCCTCTTTCAGTTTCTTGTTAGCGGCCTTGAGCCCGTTATGCTGATCCTCCAGGAAGGCCTCATCCTCCAAAGCCTTCATGAGTCCCATAGAAGTCTGTAAAATACAGAAGATAATCAGAAAATGTTAAGAGAAATATAAGCATCTACAAGTACTCTTACCCTGAGTGAATGGCGAAGCGCCTAGGTGAGTAATCTTTCACCAGCAAAGTCCTCCTCGAGTCTTTTTACCGAAGAACCTATGATGGAAGGAGCTTGCTCGTATGCAATATCTAAAAAAGCTCCTTCAGGGAAATCTATATGAGGCAATTCAACAGGAACTTTTGGCCTTGACGTCGGAGCCTAGCCTGCGACCTGTTTCCCTTTCTCTTTCTGAGTTTTATTCGCGGGAGGAGGCTTGCTAGTGCCTTCAGATTCCTTTCTCTTCACCCAGGTGGCAGCGGTACTCTTCTTGCCTTTGGTAACAGCGGCGGTCTTTGGATCTAGGGAGGTTGGAGGTTGAGCCTCAGAAACAGGTCTCCTGCAAAGAAGTGGGAGGAGCAGTTGTAGAAGGACCTTTAGGAACAATTGGAGTAGGGGACTCCGCTGTACTGAGATCCGGGATCTCCTTCTCAGCTACTGTAAAAGAACCAGGAATTACGGAAGTAGTGGCAGCAGAGCTCCCAGGTTTGGATTTTTTCTTGGGGAGTGGAAGTAAGGTGAGGTTACCTCTCGGCTCCGTCATCTCTGTTGTATCTTTAGAAAGAACTTGAACTTTCACTTTGCTAGGAGAAGTTAATCCTTCTTGAGTGCTGGAACTTCCACTAACGTCCTCCGCAGCGAAAGCTGATTCAATCTCTGTAATTCCCTGCACGCCCATTTACTTACTTCTGACGAGCTTACTCTCGGTAGATGGTGCGAGTCCGTAAGATCGAAGCAGCTCGTTTGCAAATTTGACGTCGTCCTCCACTGATTTCCGTGCTAAGAGGACGTCCAATTGAGACTCTTCCTCCTGAGTTAGGTCAACCTTCTTGGCTTTTAAATCTGCATATAACACATCTCATGTGATTATCTATGTAAGTTAATTTTCTTAAGTAATACGGTGTGAAGATTCATACCTGGTTCAGCTCGGAAGGTGAAGTATTGAAGATTAACTAAAGAATGGCAAGAAATATAAAACCAATGTGTTTTATAATCTCCCACATTGAATTTTCCTTTTGCCTGCCCGTGAGACAATATATTTTTATGACGGGACTGGCGAGATGAAGAATAATAGAACTCGTCCCGTGGCTGACTGATAACTTTATTTTTGTAGAGTTATTTTATCTTTTTAAACTTGAATTTATGCTTAGTTCTTGATATTTTTATTATTATTAAGTAAATTATTTCATATTTCTTTTATTTTTATTTTCAGAATAAAATTGGTTTAAAAAGCGCATGTGGACCCCACCAAGTGATATTGTTCGAGACAAGCTCATCGCTACAAAATGAATATCATTCGCAGTAAGTTCATCGCCTCAAGAATTACTCGATTTGGAGATCGCATAAAGAAATTATCGCGGTTTAAAGATAGAGTATTCTAGAAATAAATATTATGTCATGCTGATATAAGGAATGATGTAATCAAAATTATGATGTAAACAATGATGTAATATTAAAGTTGACTTGAATGAGGTAGGTGAACGATGATGTAAGCGATGATGCAAAATGAAAGTTGACTTGACTGAGGTAGGTGAACGATGATGCAAGCGATGATGCAAAATGGTGGAAAATTAGGAAACGATGATGCAATCGATAATGTAATTGGAGGTGAACTTGGCCTATAAATAGGCCT
This sequence comes from Dimocarpus longan, assembly GCA_022984855.1. Taxonomy (NCBI): domain Eukaryota; kingdom Viridiplantae; phylum Streptophyta; class Magnoliopsida; order Sapindales; family Sapindaceae; genus Dimocarpus; species Dimocarpus longan. Next base: position 8,205,922 of record CM041026.1, read on the forward strand.
TAGAATCACCATTCCAAGCATTCCATCACAAACCAAAACAATAAGTAGTTAAGAGAAAGAGAGAGAGAGCTTGGAGAGGAGGAGCAAAGCAGAGGAAGAAATTCTACGGTGAAGCTTCAATCCACTAAATTTTCCTATCTTTTGTTATGTTTAATTTTCTAGTTTTTGTAAATTCTATTATGGAGTATATTTGTTTTTTAAGGTTATGATATAGCCTAACTTTGATGTTCCAACCCTCTGTTTAATTCAATTAATGATTTTCTATCTTAGTTGATGCATTTAATACTGTTCTTAATGCTTCTAAATAATTGGCCACTATTTAGTTGAATTGTTAATCATAATGATAGCGGAAGCTGATTTATATGTCTAGTTCATTGTATTTAATGTCATAAATAACATGTAGGATAGGAATATATCTGCATGGTTTGTGTAGTCTATAAAAGAGATCCATAAATCTTAATGAATCCTTTAATGTTTCGACTTGTATAGGAACATAGCAGTTAGCCTTTATAGGGTATTTTCCTTAGACCTAAGGAGGGGCTATGTGAATAATTCAGGAAATCTCGACTAGCAACTGAATAGTTAATTTTTGTTAAAAAGAACAAAGGGTAGGAACAAATTAGTTATGGTGAAATCATAATCTTAGAGTTTTAATTTATTGAATTAAATTAATTCATATTTTGTAATTAAATTTAGTTATAGTTATCAACTTCTTAAATCAAATTGCGTTTGCCAAATAAAAAGTGAGTTATTTTAATTTTAGGCATTAATTAACAACAATCCTCGTGGGACGATACTTATCTTATCACTTTATTACTTGTTCGGCTCGTCCACTTGCGATTTTGCACAACAAGTTTTTGGAACCGTTGCCGGGGATTGTTTGTTTAAATTAATATTAATACTACGTAACTCAAGTTTTAATTTGGTCAATTTATTCATTTATTATTATTATTATTTTTTGTTTTATTGCTTGTGATTTTTCTAGTGTATGAGAAAGTCTAGGGGCGAAGTTTTACCATTCGATCCAGAAATCGAAAGAACTTGCCGCAAGAACCGAAAAGAAACAAGACAGACTGCAAGTACTGCGCTCATAGGCATGGCTGAAGAACCAAACAACGTACAAAACATTATACCAATAAATGTCGAAAATACTCGAGCATTACGCGATTATGCTCTACCCACAGTGGGTAATGCTTCAGCTATACGGCGACCAACCATTGCTGCCAATAATTTTGAGATCAAGCCAGCAATTATCCAGATGGTGCAAAACAGCCAGTTCAGTGGAGCTCCGAACGATGATGCAAATTCCCACATTGATAGCTTTTTGGAGATCTGCGATACGTTCAAACATAATGGTGTTACTGATGACGCCATCCGTTTGAGTTTATTTTCGTTCTCTCTTCGAGATAAAGCTAAAAGCTGGCTTAACTCTCCGTCATCAGGGAGTATTACCACATGGGATATCTTGGCACAAAAATTTCTAGCAAAATTCTTTCCACCAGCCAAGACTGCAAGACTACGAACAGAGATTGCTACATTCAGACAACTTGATGGAGAACCATTGTACGAAACATGGGAAAGATTCAAGGATCTGCTAAGACGGTGCCTACATCATGGAGTTGCTGACTGGTTGCAGCTACACACATTCTACAATGGTTTGGGGAGTTCCACGAGAACATTAGTAGATGTCGCAGCTGGTGGAGCACTTTTAGGAAAACCCCATCAAGCTGTCTGGGACTTATTGGAAGAAATGGCTGCAAACGCTTATCAATGGCCATCAGAAAGAGCAGTTCCGAAAAAAGATTTCGGAATACAAGAAAATGATGTGTTAACCAGACTTTCCACTCAAGTCGAGACATTAGCCAAGCAACTCAGAAACTTGACAGCTAATGTCATTCATACTCAATCAGCATCCTGTGATTTCTATGGAGGGGACCATTCCAACGGGCAGTACGATGAAGAGCAGACAAGTCAAACATTTTTTATGGGCAACAGACAACAAAATAACCCGTACTCCAACACATATAATCCAGGATGGAGAAATCATCCCAACTTTTCATGGAAAAACAATGATCAACCCAGACAGTCATATCCGCCACTACTTCAGCAGCAACAGACCAACAAACCGTCGCTTGAAGAAGCACTCACTCAGCTCACTGAAAGGACTAATCAATTTATGACGAGAACAGACACTACGCTCCAGAATCAAGCTGCTTCCATTCGAAATCTAGAGGTATAAATGAGTCAAATCTTAAATCTGCTGACTACAAGACCTCAAGGAACCCTACCAAGCAACACAGAGACCAATCCTAGAGAGCACGTTAAGGCCGTCACATTACGAAGCGGTAAAATGCTGAAAGAGCCTATCGAAGGAGCAAACGAGAAAGAAAGATCTAGCACAGTAAAAGAAGAAGTGATGGTTGAACGAAAAGAAGTAGAGAAGTCAAAGTCAAAGCTGTTTCCAGACAATCCGACACCATACAAATCACCATTACCTTTCCCTCAAAGATTCCAGAAGCAGAAACTAGATAAGCAATTTTCTAAATTTCTTGAAGTTTTTAGAAAATTACAAATTAATATTCCTTTTGCAGATGCTCTGGAACAGATGCCCAGCTATGTGAAGTTCATGAAGGAAATCCTATCAAATAAAAAGAAGCTCGAAGAACATGAAATGGTAGTTTTGACCGAAGAATGTAGTGCAATTTTACAGAAAAAGCTACCTCCTAAACTCAAAGATCCAGAGAGTTTTACAATTCCTTGCATCATTGGTGATTCATTCTTTGATAAAGCATTATGTGATCTTGGTGCAAGCGTTAACTTAATGTCATTATCTGTTTTCAAGAAACTCGGCTTGGGAGAAGCAAAACCTACTACAGTATCTTTACAGCTAGCTGATCGATCAATCAAATATCCAAAGGGAATTATAGAAGACGTACTGGTAAAAGTGGATAAGTTCATATTTCCTGCGGATTTCATTGTGCTAGATATGGAGGAAGATCAAGAAATATCCATCATTTTGGGTAGGCCATTCTTAGCAACAGGAAGAACTCTCATTGATGTACAAAAAGGTCAACTTATTCTAAGAGTTCAAGATGAAAAAGTGACCTTTAATGTGCTAAAAGCGCTCAAACATCCACATGATGTTGACAACTGCATGAGAGTAGATGTAGTGGAAGAATGTATCAAAGAAAATGCTAAGTTTTACAAAGAACGCACCAAAAAGTGGCATGATCAACGTATCCTAAATAAAGAGTTCATTCTAGATCGTCGATTCAAAGTCAACAGAAAAAGACTTAAAGCTTACATGGATGGCGGAGAGCCTCAACAGAAATCCACCATCACGCTTTCAGACCCAACTTAAAGCGTTTTTCAACAGTCGAGCTAACGACTATAAATTTAGCGCTTATTGGGAGGCAACTCAAGTTTTTTTTTATTTCTCAACTAGTTTTCTTTTGTTTGTGTTATTGTTTTCTTTGTGTGTTATTATTTTTCTTTGATAATTTTCTTTTCTTTTTTAGAGATGGAGACAAGTCTTGCAGCACTCAAAAATCATTTCCCTACTCTGCCTTAAGATGTACTAAGAAAAATTTATAAGTACAGAGTCGAAAGAATGAGGGCATTAACATATTTAGGTCTTTCAGAGCATTTTCGGTGGATCATTGAAGCTAAAGTACGTCTAGCAGGTGAGTTGAATGATTCATTCATTAAACGTTTACTAGGATTAGGAAGAACTTCTTACTCTAAGAAAAGGAGAGCTAAGAGAATGGAAGTCTGCCATAAATGTGTGAGATGTAACTGTGATACAAGCTGTAAAAATCTTGGTTATTTGTCTATAAATCGAGAAGATAAAATCAAATGCATAAAGGATGGGCTGAGTAAGGAGTCTCTGGATAATATCCGTGAGACTCTTGAAACGCATCCTTGTGGGAAAGTTCAACGCATTCTTTTAGATTTATGGTAGTTATTCAGTAAAGAGAAACAGCGTTATAGTCTTGGGAATCTGACTTTAAACGACCCTGTTTGCCAGTTTATAAGAAACCTGAATGAAAAACTGATCATCAACTCATAAAAGGTGTTTAAGCCGTTTCTGGACGTAAAACCAGAGGAAGATGTGAGCCACAATCACAACTACTATAGCATTAATTTTTTTTTTTCTTTGTTTAGCTGCTCGCTTCAAACTTTTTCGATTATTGTGTTTATTTTTGACGTTTCATTAGCAACTATTTTCAAATTTTTTCGATGTTTGTGTTTACTTTTTGACATTTGTGTTTACTTTTTGACATTTGTGTTTACTTTTTGACGTTTGTGTTTATTTTTTTGATGTTTGTGTTTATTTTGTGACATTTGTGTTTACTTTTTGACGTTTGTATTTACTTTTCGACGTTTGTGTTTACTTTTTAACGTGTATGTTCACCTAACATTTTAAATTTTTATTTTTAGCGGCTTGTTTTAAATAATTTTTGAAGATTGTGCTTTCTTTTTGACATTTTTACACTTATCATTTTCTTTTTCCCCTAATCATAACTGTTTAGTATCGTAGAACTGTTCTTTTACTCTTTCTTTTTCTTTAAATGAACGTTCATTACTGATAACAAATAATTAGTTTTGTATGAAAAAAAAAAAAAAACAAAAAATGACAGAGTCCTCGAGTAGCAAATTCAAAATCATCAGTGTTTTTTGTAGTCCGAAGTCTGGTATGAGTACACAATATTCAAAGGCAGCTGCTAAACTTAGTAGCTTTAGCTACCAAAAATATAGATTTGGTGTATGGAGGAGACAGTTTAGGACTGAGGGGTTCTGTCACGGTAACTGCAAATGTTGGAGGCAGTATAACCCTAGGTGTCACAGTAAAGCCTTTGGCTGACAGGAAAGATATCATGGGTATGAGTATAGGTAATGAGTTTCAGGACACGAGCATACAGGGGCGAATGACGTACATGTTACTCAATGCTGATGCCTTTATTGCGTTACCTGGTGGTTTGGAAACCTTTGAAGAAATCTTCAACATTGCGTCTTGGGCCCATCTCAACATTCACAAAAAGCCATTAGGTTTGCTTAATACTAACGGTTTTTATGATGGTTTATTGGCTTTTCTTGATCATGCTGTGGAACAGGGTTTTATGACTCAAGCAAACCGGCGTATTCTAGTCTCAGCTTCAAGTGCTGATGAACTGATTGACCAACTGCAAGACTTTGTGCCCGAAGTTGATCCAATCATGTCGCAGGTGATTTGAAATTCTGAAGCAAGCGGTAATAAGAAACGTGCACTGGATCTTAATCTCCGGTTGTAACTTTCTTATCCTATGGTTTTATTAATAGCATTTTCATTTGAGTTTTTCTTCTTTTTATCTTACTAGACATTGGGAACACTGTCTCAAATAAGTTTGAGGGTAGAGTTTGCTATTATTAAAACCATAAGATTCAAAAACTGGTCCGAGTTGAAACCAAAAGATGACAGAGTAAGGAGTACTTTTGTGCTCCTGATACGCATCTTTGTTTTGATTTCTAAAAAAAAAAAAAAGTGCAAAATTTTTCATTATTTTTTTTATTATTATTAGTATTATTATTTTTTTTTTCTTTCTGCTCTAACAAGTCGACTACTTACTTTGTATTTATTAATGGAGTCTTAATGCATGTTTTTGGTTGAATATCTTTACTAAAGAATAGCCATGAACATCTTTGCATGATTTGAGACTTTTGAATGTCATGATCTTAGTTAATTGAGTAGATAAATATCATGTTTACATGAATTGTGGACTATTAGTGGAGATTATCCTTGATGAGGATTTGAGCTTTTTAAACGCTTCATTTTAAGAGATTTATTTGTTTCTACTCTTAAACACTTTTCATTTTATTCTTAATAGATGATCTCTATAGGTTTTGCATTGAATACTAAAGAACAAATCATTATTGTAGATAACATGACTTGTTTTTATTTGAAAATTGGATCGACTTCTTAGAAGTAATATAGGTCATTTTTACTCCACAAAAGCCTACTTTTTTACTTTAAATTGAGACACATCATAAACCCTTTGAAGCCAAACATTTTAAACATTTTTCTCTGTTTACCTTTATTAAATGACCCTATTGAGCCTTTAAATTTAGTTATACCTTATGAAGCTTGGGATCATGCTATGAAGTAAAAGAGGAGAAGGGAATTGAAGTGTTAACATTTACACTATGTGTTTCCAAAAAAAAAAAAGTGAAAAAAAAAAAGAGAAAAGAAAAGTTGTGATGAATTAAAGAGAATAAATGAAGTACTTTGGTATGATCATAAGTTCTTGTTGAACCTGTACCTTAAAATCTCTTACATGTCAATTAACCATAGCCCAAATACAATCTTTAATAAAACCTATTGATCTTCAAGAGGAAGTTCAATTTGAGAGTTGAAGTCTGTCATCATGCTCTATCTACGTTCTTAGTATTTGATTCCAATCATGAGATCTATTCACTTAAAAGTGCGATTCTTTTTAAACGTCTATATTCATATGTGATGTAAATGACGCTTGCTATGCCTTTACATAACCTCTATCACATATGATTGCATGAGTGTTTGCTTTAGGATTCATGAGGGTTATGAGAGATATCTTGTGAGGATTAGTGTCGAAGCAAAATAAGTCCATAACATGTGAATATGATGTTTTGAAATGAAATTGCTTTGAAAGTTGTGTGAGATTGTTGATGATTATGTTTTAGATCATTAGTGACTTATCCTTAGTCCTGATTCAAGATCATACATGCATGAGACTTCTGTTAATTTGTATTTAGTGAGATGTTGATAAGTTATGGGTGGAATCTTTTAACGTTTGTGGGTATCGTTGCTGGTAAACCCTCAGGAGACACAACTCCTCCTACTAGGGACACCTAGAGGTTTCAAGGCTTGTGGCATATGCTCAATACCATCGTGTTTACCTACGAAAATGGATTGTATTTTAATTTTTGTGGTTTTAGCTTAGATTGTTAGTTTTAGTTTTACTTGAGGACAAGCAAAATCTTAAGTTTGGGGGTGTGATAACTTTATTTTTATAGAGTTATTTTATCTTTTTAAACTTGAATTTATGCTTAGTTCTTGATATTTTTATTATTATTAAGTAAATTATTTCATATTTCTTTTATTTTTATTTTCAGAATAAAATTGGTTTAAAAAGCGCATGTGAACCCCACCAAGTGATATTGTTCGAGACAAGATCATCACTACAAAATGAATATCATTCGCAGCAAGTTCATCGCCTCAAGAATTACTCGATTCGGAGATCGCATAAAGAAATTATCGCGGTTTAAAGATAGAGTATTCTAGAAATAAATATTATGTCATGCTGATGTAAGGAATGATGTAATCAAAATTATGATGTAAGCAATGATGTAATATTAAAGTTGACTTGAATGAGGTAGGTGAACGATGATGAAAGCGATGATGCAAAATGAAAGTTGACTTGACTGAGGTAGGTGAACGATGATGCAAGCGATGATGTAAAATGGTGGAAAATTAGGAAACGATGATGCAATCAATAATGTAATTGGAGGTGAACTTGGCCTATAAATAGACCTTAGAATCACCATTCCAAGCATTCCATCACAAACCAAAACAATAAGTAGTTTAGAGAAAGAGATAGAGAGCTTGGAGAGGAGGAGTAAAGCAGAGGAAGAAATTCTACGGTGAAGCTTCAATCCACTAAGTTTTCCTATCTTTTGTTATGTTTAATTTTCTAGTTTTTGTAAATTCTATTATGGAGTATATTTGTTTTTTAAAGTTATGATGTAGCCTGACTTTGATGTTCCAACCCTCTGTTTAATTCAATTAATGATTTTCTATCTTAGTTGATGCATTTAATACTGTTCTTAATGCTTCTAAATAATTGACCACTATTTAGTTGAATTGTTAATCATAATGATAGCGGAAGCTGATTTATGTGTCTAGTTCATTGTATTTAATGTCATAAATAACATGTAGGATAGGAATATATCTGCATGGTTTGTGTAGTCTATAAAAGAGATTCATAAATCTTAATGAATCTTTTAATGTTTCGACTTGCATGGGAACATAGCAGTTAGCCTTTATAGGGTATTTTCCTTAGACCTCGGGAGGGGTTATGTGAATAATTCAGGAAATCTCGACTAGCAACTGGATAGTTAATTTTTGTTAAAAAGAACAAAAGGGATGAACAGATTAGTTATGGTGAAATAATAATCTTAGAGTTTTAATTTATTGAATTAAATTAATTCATATTTTGTAGTTAAATTTAGTTATAGTTATCAACTTTTTAAATCAAATTGCGTTTGCCAAATAAAAAGTGAGTTATTTTAATTTTAGGTATTAATTAACAACAATCCTCGTGGGACGATACTTATCTTATCACTTTATTACTTGTTCGGCTCGTCCACTTGCGATTTTGCACAACACTGACCCGTGCTAGTCCTTTCAAAAGCAAATAGGTGTTTGATGATCTTAGGGTTAGGGAAGGGGAAGCCATGTTTCCTAAAAAGGATAGCTGTAGAAGTTATATGGTTATAGGTGTTTGGAGTAAGTTGGAAGGGGGCCAAGCCCAGGTCGTTGAGAAGATCGATGATATAAGGGGGGACCGGAAACCTAAGCCCCACTTCTAAATGCTGTGAACTTACAGCTACAAAACCTTCAGGAGGGTAAGCGACGTGACCCTCTGGCGAGGCTGCCATGAGGCGACAACCTCTTAGAAGGTGAAATTCAAGCCCTATTCCCGTAAGTTCTATTGAAGAAACTTTTGAGGGATGACACTTGAACATCTCACGAGCCAACCTCTCTTCGGTAGCCCGTTCGGCCAAAATTGACCACTGATCCAATGGAGTGAGAGCCCAGAGAGGAGAAAAACCTGGGGCACCCTCCTCGAATTGAGGAATTGCTTCCTGAGGAACCTGTCCCTGATCCATCCACTCTTCTAAGCTCGAAGGTTCCTCTTCTCCTATGATATGCTGTTGGCGTCTGCGACCTGAAGTCATCTACAAAATATAAAAGGGCGTTGTTAAGTCCGCTGTACGCAGACTAAAACTAAAAACATCTAAGGCTCCAAATTATGAGCAACTTATTCTCCTATGGTCAACAGGCCTCAGACACCACAAGAGGCTATTCACGAAGTCAATTCCAGGCCACTATCTCACGGCCTCCGGACTGCCTATCTGTGCTTCTACAAAGGATTTCCTAACTTTACGAGAAACAACTAGTAGCCTACAAGATGCTACTTGTGCAGATCAAAGGTGAACTAGTTTCCTAGTTTACATTCAGCTAAATGTACAATGCCTCAAGAACATGAAGAACATTTTCTAAACAAAGCACAATGTTGTGCAAAATCGCAAGTGAACGAGTCGAACAAGTAATAAAGTGATGAGATAAGTATCGTCCCACGAGGATTGTTGTTAATTAATGCCCAAAATTAAAATAACTCAACTTTTATTTGGTAGATGAAATTTGGGTAAATGAGTTGCAAACTATGAGTAAATTTAATTGCAATTGTAAATAAATGAAAATTAATTTAATGAATAAAAATTCTAAGATTATGATTTCACCATAACTAATCTGTTCCTCCCCTTTGTTCTTTTAACAAAAATTAACTATCCAGTTGCTAGTCGAGATTCCCTAAGTTATTCACATAGCCCCTCCCGAGGTCTAAGGAAAATACCCTATAAAGGTTAACTGCTATGTTCCCATGCAAGTCAAAACATTAAAGGATTCATTAAGATTTATGGATCTCTTTTATAGACTACACAAACCATGCAGGTATATTCCTATCCTACATGTAATTTATGACATTAAATACAATGAACTAGACACATAAATCAGCTTCCGCTATCATTATGATTAACAATTCAACTAAATAGTGGCCAATTATTTAGAAGCATTAAGAACAATATTAAATGCATCAACAAAGATAGAAAACTCTTAATTGAATTGAACAAAGGTTTGGAACATCAAAGTTAGGCTACATCATAACCTTAGAAAACAAATCTACTCCATAATAGAATTTACAAAAACTAGAAAATTAAACATAACAAGAGATATGAAAACTTAGTGGATTGAAGCTTCACCGTAGAATTTCTTCCTCTGCTTTGCTCCTCCTCTCCAAGCTCTCTCTCTCTTTCTCTAAACTACTTATTGTTTTGGTTTGTGATGGAATGCTTAGAATGGTGATTCTAAGGCCTATTTATAGGCCAAATTCACCTCCAATTACATCATCGATTGCATCATCGTTTCCTGATTTTCCACCATTTTGCATCATCGCTTACATCATCTTTCACCTACCCCATTCAAAGTCAACTTTCAAATTGCATCATTGCTTACATCATCGTTCACCTACCTCATTCAAAGTCAACTTTAATATTACATCATTGCTTACATCATAATTTTGATTACATCATTCCTTACATAAGCATGACATAATATTTATTTCTAGAATACTCGATCTTTAAATTGCGATAATCTTTTTGATGCGATTTCTGATTCGAGTAATTCTTGAGGCGATGAACTGCTTCGAATGAAATTCATGATCTTGTCTCGAGCGAAAGCATTTGGTGGGGTCCACATACGATTTTCACAAACTTTATTCTGAAAATGAAAAATACAAAATGATGAAATAATGTACTTAATAATAATAAAAACATCAAGAATTAATCAAGAATTCAAGTTTAAAAAGATAAGATAACTCTATAAAAATAGAGTTATCACACCCCCAAACTTAAGATTTTGCTTGTCCTCAAGTAAAACTAAAAATAACAACCTAAGTTAAAAACACAGAAAATAAAAACACAATCCATTTTCGTAGGAAAACACGATGGCATTGAGCGTATGCCACAAGCCTTTAAACCCCTAGGTGTCCCTAGTAGGAGGAGTTGTGTCTCCTGAGGGTTTACCAGCAACGATACCCACAAACGTTAAAAGATTCCACCCATAACTTATCAACATCTCACTAAATACAAATTAACAGAAGTCTCATACATGTATGATCTTGAATCAGGACTAAGGATAAGTCACTAATGATCTACAACATAATTATCAACGGTCTCACACCACTTTCAAAGCAATTTCATTTTAAAACATCATATTCACATATTATGGACTTATTTCGCTTCGACTCTAATCCTCACAAGATATATCTCATAACGCTCATGAATCCTAAAGCAAACACTCATGCAATCATATGTGATAGAGGTTATGTAAAGGCATAGCAAGCATCATTTACATCACATATGAATATAGACGTTTAAAAGAACCGCACTTTTAAGTGAATAGATCTCATGATTGGAATCAAATACTAAGAACGTAGATAGAGCATGATGACAGACTTCAACTCTCAAATTGGACTTCCTCTTGAAGATCAATAGGCTTTATTAAATATTGTATTTGGGCTATGGTTAATTGACATGTAAGAAATTTTAAGGCACAGGTTCAACAAGAACATATGATCATACCAAAGTACTTCATTTATTCTCCTTAATTCATCACAACTTCTCTTTTTTTTTTTTTTTTTTTTTTTTTTTTAGAAACACATTGTGTAAATGTTAACACTTCAATTCTCTTCTCCTCTCTTACTTCATTGCATGATCCCAAACTTCATGAGGTATGACTAAATTTAAAGGCTCAATAGGGTCATTTAATAACGGTAAACAGAGAAAAATATTTAAAGTGTTTGGCTTCAAAGGTTTTATGATGTGTCTCAATTTAAAGTAGGAAAGTAGGCTTTTGTAGAGTAGAACTGACCTATATTACTTCTAAGAAGTCGATCCAATTTTCAAATCAAAACAACTCATGTTATCTACAATAATGATTTGTTCTCAGTATTCAATGCAAAACCTATAGAGATCATCTATTAAGAACAAAGTGAAGAGTGTTTAAGAGTAGAAACAACTAAATCTCTCAAAATGAAACGTTTAAAAGGCTCAAATCCTCACCAATGATAATCACCACTAATAGTCCACAGTTCATGTAAACATAATATTTATCCACTCAATTAACTAAGATCATGACATTCAAAAGTCTCAAATCATGCAAAGATGTTCATGACTATTCCTTAGTAACGATATTCAACCAAAAACATGCATTAAGACTCCATTAATAAATACCAAGTAAGTAGTCGACTTGTTAGGGCAGAAAGAAAAATAATAAAACAAATAATGAAAATCTTTTTGTTTTTTTTTTATTTTTTTATTTTTTTATTTTTTATTTTTTTAAATGAAAACAAAGATGCGTCTCAAGAGCACAAAAGTACTCCTTACTCTGCCATCTTTTAGTTTCAACTCGGACCAGCTTTTGAATCTTATGGTTTTAATAATAGCAAACTCTACCCCCAAACTTATTTGAGACAGTGTCCCCAATGTCTAGTAAGATAAAAAGAAGAAAAACTTAAATGGAAATGCTATTAATAAAACCATAGGATAAGAAAGTTACAACCGGAGATTAAGATCCAGTGCACGCTTCTTGCTACCGCTTGATTCAGGAGCCCAAACCACCTGTGACATGATTGGATCAACTTCGGGTACAAAGTCTTGCAGTTGGTCAATCAGTTCATCAGCACTGGAAGCTGAGACTAGAATACGCCGGTTTGCTTGAGTCATAAAACCCTGTTCCACAGCATGATCAAGAAAAGCCAATAAACCATCATAAAAACCGTTAGTGTTAAGCAAACCTAATGGCTTTTTGTGAATGTTGTAATGGGCCCAGGACGCAATGTTGAAGATTTCTTCAAATGTTTCCAAACCACCAGGTAACGCGATAAAGGCATCAGCATTGAGTAATATGTACGCCATTCGTCCGTGTATACTTATAACCTGAAACTCATTACCTATGCTCGTACCGATGATGTCTTTCCTTTCAGCCAAAGGCTTTACTGCGACACCGAGGGTTTGCCTACCTCCAACAGTTGCAGTTACTGCGACAGAGCCCCTCAGTCCTAAACTGCCTCCTCCATACACCAAATCTATTTTTCGGGTAGCTAAAGCCGTACCAAGTTCAGCAGCTGCTTTTGAATATTGTGTACTCATACCAGACTTTGGACTACAAAAAACACAGATGTTTTTGAATTTACTGCTCGAGGACTCTGCCATTTTTTTTTTTTATTTTTTTTTTTCAGAGAAAACGAATTATTTGTTATCAGTCATAAACACTTATTTAAAGAAGATGAAAGAGTAAAAGAACAGTTTTACGATGCTAAACAGTATTGGTCAGAGGGAAAAAGAAATGTTAAGTGTAGAAATGTCAAAAAGAAAGCACAATCTTCGAGAAAAAATAAATAAATAAATAAAACAAGCCGCTACAAATACAAAATTCAAAAAGTTCGGCGACGAAACGTCAAAAAGTAAACACAAACATCGAAAAAGTAAACACAAACATCGAAAAGTAAACACAGACATCGAAAAATTTTGAAAATAGCTGCTAAAAATAAAAATGTTCGGTGATGAAACGTCAAAAGTAAACACACTTATCAAGAAAGCTTGAAACGACCTAAAAATCCAAAAGGACAGGTAAGAAAAAGTAAACACAATTATCAAAAAATTTGAAACAGACTGCTAAACAAAGAAAAAAATTGATGCTACAGTAGTTGTGATTGTGGCTCACATCTTCCTCTGGTTTTACGTCCAGAAACGGCTTAAACAACTTCTATGAGTTGAGGATTGGCTTCCCATCCAGTTTTCTTATAAACTGGCAAACAGGGTCTTTTACAGTCAGATTCCCAAGACTATAACGCTGTTTCTCTTTACTGAATAACTCCCATAATTCTAAAAGAATACGTTGAACTTTCCCACAAGGATGCGTCTCAAGAGTCTCACGGATGTTATCCAGAGACTCCTTACTCAGTCCATCCTTTATGCATTTGATTTTATCTTCTCGATTTATGGATAAATATCCAAGATTTTTACAGCTTGTGTCGCAGTTACATCTCGCACACTTATGACAGACTTCCATTCTCTTAGCTCTCCTCTTCTTTGAGTAAGAACTTCTTCCTAATCCTGGTAAACGTTTAATTAATGAATCATTCAACTCACCTGCTAAACGTACCTTAGCTTCGATGATCCACCGAATATGCTCTGGAAGACCTAAAGATGTTAGTGCCCTCATTCTTTCAAGTCTGCACTTATAAATCTTTCTGAGTACATCTTGAGGTAGAGTAGGAAAATGATTTTTCAGTGCTGCAAGACTTGTTTCCATCTCTGAAAGAGAAAGAAAAATTATCAAAGAAAACACAAAAACACACAAAGAATACAATAACACACAATAACACACAAACAGAGAAAAACTGGCTAAAAAGAGAAAAACTTGGGTTGCCTCCCAAGAAGCGCTTAATTTATAGTCGTTAGCTTGACTGTTGAAAAACGCCTTAAGTTGGGTCTGAAAGCGCAATAGTGGCTTTCTGTTGGGGCTCTCCACCATCCATGTAAGCTTTAAGTCTTTTTCTGTTGACTTTGAATCGACGATCTAGAGTGAACTCCCTATTTAGGATACGTGGATCCTGCCCCTTTTTCGTGCGCTCTTTGTAAAACTTAGCATTTTCTTTGATACGTTCTTTCATTACATCTACCCTCATGCAGTTGTCAACATCATGTGGATGTTTGAGAGCTTTCAGCACATTGAATGTCACCTCTTCATCTTGAACTCTAAGTATGAGTTGACCTTTCTGTACATCAATAAGGGTTCTCCCTGTTGCTAGGAATGGTCTACCCAAGATGATGGGTATTTCTTGATCTTCCTCCATGTCTAGCACAATGAAATCCGCAGGAAATATGAATTTATCTACTTTTACCAGTACATCTTCTATAATTCCCCTTGGATACTTGATTGATCGATCAGCTAGCTGTAAAGATACTGTAGTAGGTTTTGCTTCTCCCAAGCCTAGTTTTCTGAAAACAGAGAAAGGCATTAAGTTAACGCTTGCACCAAGATCACATAATGCTTTATCAAAGAATGAATCACCAATGGTGCAAGGAATTGTGAAACTCCCTGGATCTTTAAGTTTAGGTGGTAGCTTTTTCTGCAAGATTGCACTACATTCTTCGGTCAAAGCTACCGTTTCATGTTCTTCCAGCTTCCTTTTATTTGATAGGATTTCCTTCATGAACTTCACATAGCTGGGCATCTGTTCGAGAGCATCTGCAAAAGGAATATTAATTTGTAATTTTCTAAAAACTTCAAGAAATTTAGAAAATTGCTTATCTAGTTTTTGCTTCTGAAATCTTTGAGGGAAAGGTAATGGTGGTCTGTATGGTGGCGGATTGTCTGGAAACAACTTTGACTTTGGCTTCTCTGCTTCTTTTTGCTCAACCATCACTTCTTCTTCTACTTTGCTAGGTCCTTCTTTCTCGTCTGTTCCTTTAACAAGCTCTTTCAGCATTTTACCGCTTCGTAATGTGACAGCTTTAACATGCTCCCTAGGATTGGTCTCTGTGTTGCTTGGTAAGGTTCCTTGAGGTCTTGCAGTCAATAGATTTGAGATTTGACCCATTTGTACCTCTAAATTTCGAATGGAGGCAGCTTGATTCTGAAGCGTGATGTCTGTTCTTGTCATAAATTGATTAGTCCTTTCGGTGAGCTGAGCGAGTGCTTCTTCAAGCGATGGTTTGTTGGCCTGCTGCTGTTGAGGTGGTGGTGGATATGACTGTCTGGGTTGATCATTGTTTTTCCATGAAAAATTTGGATGGTTTCTCCATCCTGGATTATATGTGTTGGAGTACGGGTTATTTTGCGGTCTGTTGCCCACAAAAAATGCTTGACTTGTCTGGTTTTCATCGCATTGTTCGTTGGAATGGTCTCCTCCACAAAAATCACAGGATGCTGACTGAGTATGAATTGCATTTGCTGTCAAGTTTCCGAGTTGCTTGGCTAATGTCTCGACCTGAGTGGAAAGTCTGGTTAAGACATCATTTTCTTGTATTCCGAAGACTTTCTTTGGAACTGCTCTTTCTGATGGCCATTGATAGGCATTTGCAGCCATTTCTTCTAGTAAGTCCCAAGCGGCTTGATGGGGTTTCCCCAGTAGTGCTCCACCAGCTGCGGCATCTACTAATGTTCTCGTGGAACTCCCCAAACCATTGTAGAATGTGTGTAGCTGCAACCAGTCAGCAACTCCATGATGTGGGCACCGTCTGAGCAGATCTTTGAATCTTTCCCATGTTTCGTATAATGACTCCCCCTCAAGCTGTCTGAATGTGGCAATCTCAGCTCGTAGTTTTGCAGTCTTGACTGGTGGAAAGAATTTGGCTAAAAATTTTTGTGCCAAGATGTCCCATGTGGTAATACTTCCTGATGGCAACGAGTTGAGCCAACTTTTGGCTTTGTCTCGAAGAGAGAATGGAAACAATCTCAATCGGATGGCGTCATCAGTAACACCATTATGTTTGAAAGTATCACAGATCTCCAGAAAGTTGTCAATGTGGGCATTTGCATCATCGTTCGGAGCCCCACTGAACTGGTTGTTTTGTACCATTTGGATGATTGCCGGCTTAATCTCAAAGTTGTTGGCAGCAATAGTTGGTCTCCGTATCGCTGAAGTATTACCCACCGTGGGTAGAGCATAATCTCGTAATGCTCGAATTTCAGCATCTATTGGTACAATGTTCTGTGTGTATTTGGATCCCTCAGCCATATCCATGAGTGCAGTACTAGCAGCCTTTCTTGTTTCCTTCCTGTTCTTACGGCAAGTTCTCTCTATTTCTGGGTCAAATGGTAACACTTCGCCCCCAGACTTTCTCATACACCATAAAACTCACAAGTAATAAAGCAAACAAAATAAAAAAAATAAATAAATAAATGACCAAATTAAAAATTGAGTTACGTAGTATTAGTATTAATTGAAACAAACAATCCCCGGCAACGGCGCCAAAAACTTGTTGTGCAAAATCGCAAGTGAACGAGTCGAACAAGTAATAAAGTGATAAGATAAGTATCGTCCCACGAGGATTGTTGTTAATTAATGCTCAAAATTAAAATAACTCAACTTTTATTTGGTAGATGAAATTTGGGTAAATGAGTTGCAAACTATGAGTAAATTTAATTGCAATTGTAAATAAATGAAAATTAATTTAATGAATAAAAATTCTAAGATTATGATTTCACCATAACTAATCTGTTCCTCCCCTTTGTTCTTTTAACAAAAATTAACTATCCAGTTGCTAGTCGAGATTCCCTAAGTTATTCACATAGCCCCTCCCGAGGTCTAAGGAAAATACCCTATAAAGGTTAACTGCTATGTTCCCATGCAAGTCAAAACATTAAAGGATTCATTAAGATTTATGGATCTCTTTTATAGACTACACAAACCATGCAGGTATATTCCTATCCTACATGTAATTTATGACATTAAATACAATGAACTAGACACATAAATCAGCTTCCGCTATCATTATGATTAACAATTCAACTAAATAGTGGCCAATTATTTAGAAGCATTAAGAACAATATTAAATGCATCAACAAAGATAGAAAACTCTTAATTGAATTGAACAAAGGTTTGGAACATCAAAGTTAGGCTACATCATAACCTTAGAAAACAAATCTACTCCATAATAGAATTTACAAAAACTAGAAAATTAAACATAACAAGAGATATGAAAACTTAGTGGATTGAAGCTTCACCGTAGAATTTCTTCCTCTGCTTTGCTCCTCCTCTCCAAGCTCTCTCTCTCTTTCTCTAAACTACTTATTGTTTTGGTTTGTGATGGAATGCTTAGAATGGTGATTCTAAGGCCTATTTATAGGCCAAATTCACCTCCAATTACATCATCGATTGCATCATCGTTTCCTGATTTTCCACCATTTTGCATCATCGCTTACATCATCTTTCACCTACCCCATTCAAAGTCAACTTTCAAATTGCATCATTGCTTACATCATCGTTCACCTACCTCATTCAAAGTCAACTTTAATATTACATCATTGCTTACATCATAATTTTGATTACATCATTCCTTACATAAGCATGACATAATATTTATTTCTAGAATACTCGATCTTTAAATTGCGATAATCTTTTTGATGCGATTTCTGATTCGAGTAATTCTTGAGGCGATGAACTGCTTCGAATGAAATTCATGATCTTGTCTCGAGCGAAAGCATTTGGTGGGGTCCACATACGATTTTCACAAACTTTATTCTGAAAATGAAAAATACAAAATGATGAAATAATGTACTTAATAATAATAAAAACATCAAGAATTAATCAAGAATTCAAGTTTAAAAAGATAAGATAACTCTATAAAAATAGAGTTATCACACAACCCAGAAAAATATGTCTACAATATCATCTACATCAAGGTAAAGTCAGAGAGAGAGATTCGTGGTAACTTACTTGGAGAATGCAAAGTTTTAAAGCGTTCTGAGATGATGGAAGATGGCCGCCGGTAGAGGACGAAGGTGGTTGTCACGACTACGGAAGGAAAATAATGAATCTCTCTCTCTGGTGGCTGATACTGAAGATTGATGCAAAAGAAGGGAATCCGGATAGCCTTCATCTCTGCTTTTAAATATTCACCTAATGCACCCCAACCATTGGATTCTGAAAACATAGTAACCGCCTCAGATCTAATGGCCTTACGCGATGTCAGGAGCGATTTTTATTACGCCGTCAGTTGAAAGACGTGCATTAAATGCCCACCCTGCACGAGACGTGTCTTTTCACCTTCTCCGGGTAACTGCCACGTAGCAGATAAGACAAATTTGAAACTCAAAGAGTAACGGTTCCCGCCTATGCAGCTTATATCAAATAAACTTGAAGTTCTCAGCCCGCAGTTCAGTCTAAGAACTGGGGGGCTTATGTTATGGGTATTTTCTGGAATTCTTGGTGGGCTAAAAGCCCAAGTAAACTGCCCAGCTGGGCCCGGCCCAATTGCAGCTTGGTCATTGGAAGACATGTATAATCATTCCCTATAGGCCCAGAAGCTCGGAGTTCGCTTAGAGCCTGGAGCGAAGTAGAAATCACAAAACATAAAGCCTATAGTGTAAGATCTGTCTAGCGCCAGAGTGGAGTCCCTTCTTAGGTGCAGTACGGAGTGCAGTGCGGAGTCCGCAGATCGCACACCGTTAGATGAATTTTACAGTACCCATAATTTGTTCTTACGTGACCAAGGCTGCTGGACATTATGCACTCCCTTTTTTGTACTTCAGTTCGTCCAAAGCTCCATTCCGCCCAAAAGGATGTCAGGTCATAACCTTACTTGTCTTGCACGCCAAACTTGTCAGGGATTACTGTTCAGATTACAGATAATCATACCTAACCCACGTGGGTTAGTCACAGAAATCTTTCACCTATCCCTAGCATTTAATGCAATCCGGCTGCATTAAAATTAAGTCAGGTGCATTTACTGCTGTAATCATTTTGTTTTAACTCATTACTGATCGCTGTAGCTCTTCTCCTTCTATAAATAGGAGAAGCTTCTTCAATGTAACCTAAGAGTGAAAACACTTAGAACAACTGACTGTTACTCTGTCAAAATACTGAGAGATCAACAGTGGACGTAAGCAAAACTAGCCGAATCACTTAAATACCTTCTTGTCCAATATTCTACCTTTGTTTCTTTTACTCGTAATCTTCATCCTTTTATCTGTTATCCATGCAGTGTTGAGCTTGAAGAACTTAGTTAACTGATTTTAATAATATTAAATTTAGTTGTAAGTCTATGGTAGCAAAGAAGGTTGATGTCACCCGAAAAAAAAAAAACTTTACTAAAGCAAAAAACCTTAGAAGGATATAATAATAATTTGACTTTGTACTCTTTTATTCAAAAGTATTATCGGAAGGCACTGGTGGAGATGATTATCACAGATAAATTATCATTTAAATTTGTAAAGAATAAGGGATTTCAAAGGTTTTATAAAGCATTGTGTCCTCTCTTTGATATAACATTGGGAAAACAATAGTGAGAGATTTGTAGGCATTGTTGAAGAGAAGGATCAGAGAAATAAAGTGAGAATTTATCTAATCATGAACACTTGGAGTTTGATCTAAAATATTAATTATATGGTTGTGATAGCGCACTTTATTAATAGTGATTGACACTTGCGGAAGGGGGTGTTGAGTCTCACTTGTATAGGTGACCATTAAAAGAGAATTGATCGAGACGAGCATGTGTTAAGAAGATATTACTTGAGTGGGGTATTAAAAAAATATCTTTAATAATTTAAAAATTCCTTTCTAGAAAAAAATATATTTTAAATAAATCCCAAGAATTTATCATCAGAAGATATTCCCAATAAGTACAGAGATATAAATTCCTAAACATATTATGAGACAGTACAAAAACAGAGATTAACAAAAACTAAAACTTCTCCAGTTCCGCACTGTTCACGTTACTGTTCACATTCCAGTGTCGTTGGAGCACTAATTTGATTTCTATTGTAACACTGGAAACCTTTATTCAAAAATAAAAAATAAAAGCCACCGAAACCTGAACAAAAATTTAAGTTTTGCTCAAAATCCGCCAAACAATTTCATCTCTTTTGCACTTACATATGGAATTAAACTTTTATTTTTAAAAAAAAATTGCAAAAATGTGATAAATATGATATATGCAATCCTAAAGGTCCAAAACTATATGCAAACACTCTTCATACATAAAATACAAAATGAATAACCATAAACAGGCATCAAAGCAAAAATATGTGAGCGTAAATTATGCCCAAAAGCATGGTGTTTTTTTTTTTATCAATGTTTATATCTTATTTAATATTATTTTCATATTTAAAATAAGGTACCTCACATAACATTGTAATGTAAGATTATCTTTGTCAAGAGTAAAATATTTTAAAGTTCCTAGACTATAAAAAGTGTAAAGAATTATTCATATAAAAGAGTCTAAGTGTGGTAGACATAAGTCTCTATGATAGTTTAAAAATAATTAAGATGAAGGTTTGATAGCTTATCTTGATTAAAGTTGTACGTTTCTTTTTTGTTTCAATTAGGAGTAATAAGTCTAAAATCATCAAAGTGTAAAACTTTGGACAAAAGAACCTAGTATTTTTGGTATATATTCAATTGGATTACATGAATAATATTATTTTATTAGCTGTTTATAAAATAATATAATTCACAATAAAGCAATGAAATGTCTATCTCAATTATGAAATAAATAATGTAATTTATAATTGTAGAATGCAATGAACTATCAATGCGTGATCGTCAATATGATTTCATTTTTGATGGTTTGGTGTATGATTTACTAACTATAAAGAATATATATTTATAGATATTGAAATCAAGGTTTTTATTTTTTAAGTAAATGCAAACATCACTTCATGGGTCTTGTAAGGTACTAGACAAATCTGGCAACCAAGTATTCAATAATTATTATTGAATTATGATTTTTTCTGAAATCATATTATCCATTAGATGTAAGGTAATTATATGGAATAAAATAATTAGAAAAGTGAAACGGTTTTGCATATCCAAATTATTGATGTGTTTCATGTGGACGCTTTTATAAATTGCTTAGGGTATAATATATTAAATATATATATATTTCTTTTATTCCAAGAGTGTAATTCTAGAATTTTGGTAAATTAAAATTAATAGATTGGGTTCAATTAATTAAGAGTTATTTGTATTTGGATCTAGTCTATTGGACTTGAGAATAAAATGGCCCGATTGATTCTTAATGTACACGATTTTAAATGATTATCTACAGTTGCTTCCTGTATCCATTAAATTAGACTTTACATGGAGAATTGTATTAGGCTTGGCCATCCAAAGGTGGGATGGGCCCACCAATCCATGCTTTTAGTGTAAGGTGACCAAAAGACCACCTAGTATTACGCGGAAGATATAAATAAATAACTCTTTTTTGAGGTTCAAATTGAAAAGTTAACCCTTTTTAAAATCTCTTATTTCTATTAATTTTATTTTTATTCAAAAACATATTTTGTTCTAAGATTTTTAAAAAGGGTTAGTGTTCAACTTGAATTTAAAAAAATGGGTCATCATTAAAAAAAAAAAAAAAACCGATGTGGAATTTTTATTATTTTCAATAAAAGTGTATTCTCCAAGTAATTCCCATTTTAGTTTCTTTGAAAATAAAAATTAAAAGATATTAGGAATTGGATACCTAATGGAAAATAAAATTTCAAAAAATATTATGATAATTTATTTAATTGTAATAATATCATAAATTCATTATTAAATTATTTTTTATTGAATTAATTAATAATTACGAGTTCTAAAGAGGAAATGATTAGTTTTATTGGAAGGCATTTAGATTTTTTTTTTTTTTTTTTCTTGGAGAACTGTAATCCTTTAGGAGAAAAATAGGTTTTAGGAGGCTTTGGAGCTTATTAGTCAGATTGACTGTCTTCACAAACACAAAACTTGCAATTTGTTTTTCCTCTCTATAATCTTTTCCGGTTGATTATTTTTTGAGTTTTGTAGAGATTTTCATAATTCAACAATTTAAGAACAGTTAACCACGTTCCGTGAATAATCAACTTTCGTGATAGATACATTTAATTAAAGCAAGCAAATTAAAAGAAACGATATATTATATTAAATACAATGCAATTATTCTTGATTGAATTCGATCTTAAACTTTGAGAAAACTTTTAAAAACACGTTTCCTAACCTTTTTTTTTTCTAAGTAATAAATTGGGATTGTTTCTCAAAAAGATTTTCTCATTCACAAAAATGCTTTTGCATACATACGTTTTTCCGATTACTTGCATCTTAGAGTCCTCTAACCAACTTCCTTGCTATGTCTTAATCTTCAACCTTCATTACTCGTCCTACCATCCAAATCCTAATTCCCAAGAACCCAAGAACATATTTGCAAGCATCTAAATAAGCCAATTACAAATCATGAAACTTTTGGAAGGGTTTGCACATCCTCAAATAAAATAAAAGTACACATACGCGCAAACACAAGTAGTAGAAAGAATAAATGCATTATGCACTGCATTTAGTGAAAATCCATGTCCAAATGTGTCCAATGACAAACAATTCCCAATCAAGGCAACACATTACATTGCACAAGGATGAAGTTCGCAATTTCCAATTTACGTACAAATATAATTCGATTATACTAAACTACGAATACGATATGAGCCATTGCTGAGTGAATAAGGCCACCCACGCATTCTTATTGACAAAATAATCAGTTCCCACCACCACCAAAGAGGTAGCCTAGGGAAGATCCACCACCAGGGGCAGCATGAACTTTGGTTGATGGACGATCCTGCATCCATGTAAACAATTCTTGATAGATTACTAAGATCACGAGCACATAGTAGATCCAATCAAAATTGCTTTTAATCGAACACCCAGTCTTATATATATGGTATAATTTTGGTATATGCTCTGGGTTGTTCCGGCATTTTACTGGCATTCAAAGTTGCAGACATGAAGCATAAAATGCATGTACTTGGCATAAATAAGCACTTAATAAGGAGTGAATGATTCCATAAGGCAAAACATTAACCGATAGATAACTTCGTTCCCACGGTCTCCCTTACCTTGTCTGGATAACAAGCACATAAACGTCTACATATATAATTTAATACATATGTTGAAAGCGAATTATGAACCAAATGCTTTCGATTCTTTAATGATCAAATTTCAAATAACAACCCATCCATCTTATTTTGTTGTCTATTTTTTTAATAAATTATCCAAATAAAAGTAAGAAATCTAACCTACTCATGATATAACCCAAAATTCTAGATTTGATATTAAGATGAAGCAATTCCGGTTCCATATTTTTTTTTTTTACAGCTTTTAATGAAATTAAAAGGCGTGCAATAGAAGAGAACATGAACCTGACCAACTAATCCAACAAGAGGAAAACAAAGTTAACTCATCAAGGAAAATTCTTAGCAACTTTCTTATAAGTAGTCATTCTAAGTTGAGTAACGATTAAGAAACAAAGATGTTCCTCATTAAGTCAATTCGAAAAGGGAAAACTGTGAGACGGCAATTAATTCATGAAGAACTCATCCCTTCATTTCTATAACCTTGAAGAAAACTAGTATTATGGCAAGCAAACAGAGTGATTTGGAGGGATGCATCTCTCTTAATATCAGTAAAGTGTGCATGCACTCAATTGGATTTCACAATTGCATATAACTCCTGAAAGTTATTCTTTGAAACTCTAGCTTACTTTTTCACTTTGTTTTGCTTCTACTACACCTCATTTGCAGATCGATCGCACTCATTTGGCATCTTTTACTGGGTATGTTTTATCACATATAAAAAAGGTAAAGTAAGGATTCTGGTCTATATCCATTGATATTGGTTCTTTATAGGAAATATACTGGTGTCAGATCCTAACTAGATTTCAATTTTCAGTTGGATACAGATTTAGTTACATTTCACGAAAATGGATATTTTCAACGAACGTTTTCATGTAAGTTAAAATCAATTTTAAGCATGACTTTGACGAGATCATACCGTTATAAAGTTGCCACAGTTCTGTCCATCCGCTCGATAGTAGTTATTAGTAAGGTTTCCATGAATGCCAGCTGGGATTTGCTTATCATGTGGTTGCGAAGCAATCCTAGGCTTCTGGAAAGGTGCATTATCCATGGTACGCCCCTCCTTGTTCTGAGGTGCATGAAAGTTGTTAGCAGTCTCTCCGCTTCCAAATAGATAACCCAATGAGCTCTGTCCACCACCAGCACTGACTCCACGACCCATTCTTAATTACAGCTCCTTCTTCTATAAGTTACTCTTTAACCTGCACATATTTTCGGTGATACGGAGGTTAAAATTTCACAATCCATCCATGACAGAAGAATGTGAATACAGAAAAGCTATTGTAACCAGAAGAATAGAACCCATCACACGCAAAGGCAATGGAAAAAAGCATAAGAGCAACCATTCTCCTACACAATGTAGATCAAGTTCTACAAAGTAAAGTAACATTTGCAGCATAAATCTGCACACAAAGTAACACAGACCAAGCCCCAATCACGCAACCCTTTGAGCTTTATAATTCTATCAACTACAGAGTCCTAAAGGCGTCCACCCCCATTAACATTGAATACCAACAAATCTATACCACACAGGTATACACATATCGTTCACTTTCGAACGTTTTCATATATGATGACAATAATTCCTTCCAT
This sequence comes from Dimocarpus longan, assembly GCA_022984855.1. NCBI lineage: Eukaryota > Viridiplantae > Streptophyta > Magnoliopsida > Sapindales > Sapindaceae > Dimocarpus > Dimocarpus longan. Next base: position 8,230,979 of record CM041026.1, read on the forward strand.
ATTTGACAGTGTGTACAAAATAGTTTCAATATCTGCATTATTATCCACACATAATGCACAAAAACAACAGAGCTTATAATAATAAACTTGTCCAAAATTCTCCCTTATATTCGTTCTTCCTCAACAAAAGCATATTCATAACCAACAATAATATTTATGTTTATTTTTCCAATCACATTCATGCTTATTACATATATATATATATATATATATATATATTTGTAACCTTACAAGTGAAAAACAGGGTAGCTAGATCCATCACAACATGTTCTATACAAGAAATTGCAATGCATTTTCTAGAGGAAAAGAAAAGATCATTCTAATGACAATGTGAATAGAAACAAAAAAAAGGGCAAGTTCTTTACCTTTAATTTGAGGAGCTAAACCTGGAGCAGAGAGAGATACAACGGACAATGAAAAGCCTCGCTGGACCAAACCCAGGTATTTATAATATATAACTACAAATGAGGCGAAGAAAATTATGGGATAAATTCCAGGGACCAGAAAATAGATGCCGAAATTTTTATTATATCTTAAGTCAAATCATCGTCGGTACGATATTAAAGTCAAATCATTATCAAAACGTACCGAACTGAATTATTAATAATATGATTTCATTAATTATTTTTATAATGAATGAAAAAAAAAATTTACAAAAAAAAATTTATAATCCAAACATTATATTTTAAAGAATAAAATTGAGATTTAAATTTTTAACTTTTTATAATCAAAATAGGTATTAATTATTTTTATTAAAGAATGGTATAAAAAATTTTAATATTATTAATTCCAATAAATTTATTATTTTTATGAATATAATTATTTTATTTAATTATTAATATGATTTTTTAGTTGGAGTCAATCTAAAAATTTTAATTAATATAAATAAGATTAATGATTAGATAAAATAATTAAAAAAAAAAAAGTGGGATAAAAATAGTTAAACCTTTATTTTTACCTCCAAACGAAAATTGAGTCGGCTTTAACCCCCATCTAACCTCTGGGACTTCTTTTTTTCACTCTTTAATATATATTTACCAGTTTTTTTCTTATTTTATAAAAAGGGCAAAAAAAAAGTGGATTTATTGTTTGCTTAGATTTGACAAGGTCAATATGTGTTGGCATTTGTTGTGTGGATAGAGTCGGCGGGTGGTGGGCACAGACACAGTTTGTCATCATAAACTCACGTGTTTCTGACGGAAGATGATAATTGATACGTTTTGCTTTGGCTTGGACCAGTTCGAACCGGTCTACTGCTTTTATACCTCGCAGTTCATTGTATACAGGGATATCATGAAAATCCCTCTAACAAATAAAATAATCATGAAAGGCTCTTGATTTTTTTTTATTGAATAAATCATTTTCTACATTTAATTTTTCATTTAAAATATTTATATTTTTTATTCAAAATCGTAAAATAATCAAAATACCTTATTAAAATTCTATAAAATCTCTATTATACTTTCAAATTTATGTAATGATTAAAATATCATTTAAATTATTAATTAATAATATTATTAAATAAAAAATAATATAAAATTTAAAAAAATATAAAAACCCAAAGAAGGTTATTGAGGTTTCCAAGTTGCTTGAAACCCATAAATTCTAGGTTTCCAAGTTGTTGGAAACTTAGAATTTTTGGTTCTTGGAAACTCATTTCTAGGTTTCCAAGTTGTTGGAAACCAAGTACTGAGTTTCCAACAACTTGAAAACCCAACAAAAAACAACAAAAAATAAAAAATGTCTCCAGATTGCTATCAAACCCAGTGGCTATCAAACCTAAAAACCACTACCACCGATTCGCAATAACAAACCCTAAATCACACGACCTCGCAACCCAAAAACCCAATTGTCAAACTTCAATACCACCACCACTGATTCACAGCAACAAGCCAAAACTAACATCATCACTACCATCGTCAAACCCAACCAAACTTAAACCCCAACATCACTACCATCACAGTCAAACCTAAACCTTAACATAACTACTATCATTGTCAACTCCAATCAAACCCAAATCAATATCACGCACCAAAAAGAGCGGTGAGGTAAGATGGGAAAGAGAGCGATAAGAAAGGGGAGAAAGAGAGAGAGAGAGAGACTGGTGAGACGTGAAATGGGTGCATCAAAATCAACAGTGATAGGGTGGAGATGAGTACACTGCAGTGATCGACAATGAATATGGGTGGGGATGACGATGAGATAAGTGAAAGAAGAAAAAGAAAAGAAAAGGGAAAAAGAAGAAGAACAAGAAATGTGGATATGGGTGGAGTGACAACGATGGGAAGAGGATGAGAGAGGAAAAAAGGGACACTAAAGGCTATAAGGGAAGGAGAGAGAATATGAAGCTGATGGATTTGAAGATGATTTAGGGCTTATGGATTTGAATATGATTTAGGAATTTTTTAATTTATATTTAATTTTAATTCATATATAATTTTTTTATTTTTTTAAAAAATTAATCTCCATCATCCATCTTAAAGTGAATGGTAAAGATATAGTAATTAAATTTTTATTTAATTTTTAATTTTTAATTTTTTTTTTCAAATTTAACTCTATTGTTTATTTTAACAGTAGAGATCTAATGAATTAAGTTTTTATTCAATTATTAAATTTTTTTATATAATTTTATTAAAATAAATAAAATTACTTATCCAGTTACCATTATACTCTTCAATTTTAACACCAACCGTTTTTTTTAATCGTTAGGGAGTGGTTCACCTTATTAAAAAAAAAAAAAAAAACTATATTATCATTATTTTACTTTTCATGAGGTTTTTTTCATAATATCCCTTGTATATAATCTACAAGTCCCATCAAACAAAATACATTTACATAATTCATTATGATAAATATAGCACCTGAAATTTTATTCTATTTAATGTTAAACATTTTAATGGCATAAGTTTATTGGAGGTCATTTAGTTAATTTTATTCATTTTTGTTTTGGAACATGTTTATTAATTAAAAGTAAAAATAAAATAAAATTGAATTATTATATTTCATTTTATTTTTTGAAAATAAATTGAATTTTATTGAAAAGAGAATCAGGTTCAATTGAATTTCAATAGAAACTTAATTTGTGAACTTATTACTTATTTCGTGTTCGGTTCAAAAAATTTGCTCTTTTCGAAACTAATACTAAACAGGTCGAAGGGTTATCAAAACCTACCAAAATCAAATTTTAGTTGCATGAAATATCACTAAAGTTAAATGCTTCCACAATAAGGGAAAAAAGAAAAATGTTCATTTCAGTCCCTAATTTTCGATAAAATATTATTTTTTATTATTAATGCGTTTTTAGTTTACGTCATCCCTAACTTCAGTTTTAGAAATCCATCAAATTCATCTATTTAATCAAAAAGTTAACAGTCTATAGTCATTGAATATGTATAAAGACCAAAATATCCTTATAGATTTTATTTTTATTTTAATTAAATTTAAAAAAAATTAAGCTTAATAATAAATTTTTTAACTTTTTTTTTTTCTAATTTTTTGGCTCTTGATTCAAATAGGAGAACCTGTTGTTGTCATTAATGACGATTTTTGTTTTAGTGGATCATGTGGTTGATGTAGTTTTATTGTTTGTGATTTAGTCTATCCCATGAATATAGAGTAAAATTTTAGATTGTGAATTTTAAAATTATGTGGGTTGAGAAAACGGACATGGGGAGAAGAAATTTGGGTGGCTCTATCACTTACCACACCATTTTATTTTTATTATTTTTTTTATTTTTTGTATTTTCACGTTGAAGATATTTTATTTCATTAAATAATCAATAGTCATTAAGTTAAAATTTAATTTTGTTTTGATAGGGAGTAATATGTGTTTCATTTCTGGTACAAAAAGTGTTGTAAATAAATACCAAATAATAAAAATGATACTACATCCCTATTTTGTTGTCACATAATGCAAAGTGGAGCAATTACTTGATTTAAATTTCATTTAACCGGTAATGATGTGCACAAAAATGTAAGAGTATGCCTAAATGTGTCACCCAAAGTAAATTTGTACCTTATATGTTTAAACTACTAAGGAATTCATTTTGGTATTAAAGTTCATACATGCAATACAAAATAAAAATTGTTTTTCAGTGATAATTTTGTTTATTAAATATTTAATTTCTTTACATCATATATATAATATTGTAAAAGTGAAACAAAATATTATTCTATTAAATACTTAATTTTAAAATTATATAAGTATTCTACTCATGTTATAATTTATAACAAGTTCATATGCTAATTTACTATTAAAGTATAATTTATTTGAGCCACAATTACTTGTTTAAGATTGTCCTAAAATTTTATAAAAAATGTTAAACTTTAGGAACAAATATCCATATATTTTCTTTCAAGTTTAAATACAATGTCCACTGATATGGATATTATCCCCAATATTTTCATAAATTTGGAAGCTGATATCAATATTAATATTGATAGTTTCTTCCTTGATCTTGATGACAAAACAAATAAATAAATAATTTGAAGATAAATTATCTAACTCTGTCGAAAAAAATTTGTCTAACTTAAATTGAGGAAATATGAAGTCCTCGATAAAATCTTCCATGAGATGTTTAGTTGGTGTGTCATGCTGATATTATATATCATTACAATGATAATGAGACACATGGTATTTCTATTTCCTAAAAAATTAATATTAGTTTGACTTTTCAAAAATGATATGGCACGTGATATAATTTTTTAAATGAAAATTATTTCATAAACAAGGAAAGACACTAAATTTAATTTTAAAAAAATTTTAATTTAGTCCCTAATGTTTGATAAAATATTATTTTTTTACTAACATTTGCATTTCGAATTCCCGTCATCCCTAACGTTTTGAAAATGCATCAATTTAGTCTTTCTATTAGTCAAATGTTAGTCAACCTTAATAGGAAGAGAGTTAATTTGATAATTTTAACTGAAATATATTTATATAATTTTAATATATATTTAATATAATATACATTTTTATATTTTTAATTTAATAAATAAAAATTTTTTAAGTTTAAAAAAAAAAAAAAAAAAACAGAGACCTCCTTTCGGCGAGGGAGACTAGAAAACTGATCTTCATTGTCGGATCCGAAGACCAGGTCGGAGACTTGGTCACCAACTTAGTCTCTTGGTCTCCAGCTCAGGCTTAAGACCGGGTCCCTAGCTCGCTAAAGACCTCTCTGAAGACGTTGGTCTCTAGCGGCTGAAGACCAACACTAGTCTCCGGCGATGGGGACCAGAGGTTCTCCACCGTTGAAGACTAGTCTTTGACGATGGAGACTAATTGGAGATGGCGCTACCATCTCCATTTTTTTTTTTTTTTTTTTAGATTTGGAATATGTTTGATTTAATGTTAGATGTTTAACTTGGATGATATTGGTTTGATGAAAATAATGGAGATGATAATTTTGATAAATATAGAAAATAAAATTGAAGATGAGAAAGATGATGAGAGGTAGAAGATGAAGAAGATTTTTTTTTTTTTATATTAAAAATATTATTTTTTAATTAAAATATTTATTAAAATAAATTGAATGAAAAATTTTGATTCAATGATGTATCATAATTTGATTGGAAGGTGGTCAATGATAATTTTATAATAATAGAGATGATTATTTTGTAATTAACTATTTTAAATTATATCAAAGGTAAATTCGCCTTTTTGTCTCGTCTGTCATGTTTGACTATTACATTTTTTGTCAAAGAGACTAAATTGATGTATTTCCGAAACGTTAGGGATGACGAAAATTCGAAATGCAAACATTAATAAAATAGTAATAGTTTGCCAAACGTTAGGGACTAAATTAAATTTTTTTTTTTAATTTTTTAAGAAAGAAAAACGTCATGCATCATGTTATCAGTGGAAGGGCACACCAACATCAGCGTGACATGTTAACTAAGGGTCGTATAGAAGATTTTCCCAAAATCCTCATATTTATAAATAGAGCAAATTACAATTTAGCTACCCAGTTAAAACACTTTCACAGGCGAAGCAATTGTTTTAATGTATTGTAATTTACCCCCTATCATTAGTAAGATTCGTTACATTTAACGGTAAATAGTATCAAAAAGACGAAATTACCCTTTGATTGAAGTTGACCAGTTGACTAAATATAAATCATGGTCAACTCATCAGTCTCTCATTCTGCCAGTCTCCCTCTTCCTCTCATTCTTCTTCTTCTTCTCTTCTTCTGCTTCTTTGCTTCTTCTTCTCTTCTTTCACTTTTTCTTCTTTTTCTTCCCTTCTTCTGCAGATCGGGTTCACTCTGATCTAAATGAACCCCGATCTGAAAGATCTGGGTTCCTGCGAACCCAGATCTGGGTTCGTCAACCCAGATCTGAGTTCGTCAACCTAGATCTGGGTTCTCAAGAACCTCGATCTGGGTTCGTCAGGAACCCAGATGAACCCAAATCGGGGTTCGTGTCACGAATTCAAATTTCTAAGTTCGTCAGGAACCCAGATTTCTGTGTTCGTGACGAACCCAGAGTCTGGGTTCTAACAAACCCAGATTTCTGGGTTCCTCTGGGTTCTCAGGAACCCAGAAATCTAAGTTCATGAACTCAGAATTATCAGATTTTATTTTTTTTTTCAATTTTTCTTCTGATTATTTGAGTTGAATTTGTGATCTAAATTTTGTTATTGAATTGGTGATTGTTTGGGTTGATGATTATGTTTAACCGGTGACTTTGGGTGATTTTTTGATGCTGAACTAGTGAAGTTGATGACTTTGGGTTGATTATGTTTAACTGGTGAAGTTGATGACTTTGAGTTGATTATGTTTAACCGGTGAAGTTTATGCTGAATTGTACTTTGGGTTGATTATGTTTAACTGGTGAAGTTTATACTCAACTGTTTAATTTTGATTTTATTTAATTTTTTTATTTTCTTAAATTGATCTCTACCGTCCATCTCAATATGGACAGTTGAGATTTGGTTAATATTTTTTTTATTTAAGTTATTTGAAAATTTTTAAAATTTATCTTAAAAAATTAAAAGTAAGGTTGAAAAATAATTTTGTTCTTTATACAGTTAATTTTAACAAAAAATATTAACGGTAGGTGGTTAAATTACAATAACATTGAAACAGTTACTTTATTTATAAAAATATTTTAATTAGGTAACTAAATTATAATTTACTTTTATAAATAATTGTAGGTCCTATTCTTTTTTAAAATAAATAGTTCACTCAAAAACGAAATTGTCGGCGGTCTATTTTTGGCATTTAAAGCATTGTCTCATATCCGTAGGGGCCGTAGGGCGTAGACCTAAAGACTAATGCTAAATATGTGAGAAATGAGAACCACTACTCCTTGTACCGACTCTAGGCAGTTAAATTGATTCAGGATCCAACAAATTTCCATTTTATTTAAAATTCTAAAATTTTAAGAAACAATTACTAAACTATATATAAGAATGGAAAAAGAGACAGCAAAAAACAATATGATATACACTATAACACTAACAGAAAAATAATATTAACAATGTGCATGGAAATATCAATTTAATTCTTTTATGATTTATTTAAAGGTAATTTGTCAAATAAGTTCTTAACTTTTTCATGGTTTCAGAGTATTTACAATTTTTCATTTTTGGCTAAAATAATCCTCATATTTTTCACATGTTCCAAATAAGTCCCTAACTTGCCAAATGAAACCTAATTGATCCTGTTTCTCACGCTCAAACTTAACTTTCGACTTTAACATTTATTAAAGTATATTAATGTATATGTTTTGTCCAATTTGGATAAAATTAATTAAAACAAATACAAAACTTGGTTAAAATAAAAAATATATATATTTTATCATTAAAATGAAATAAATACTAATATTTTTAAAATAAATTAAAATCACAATAATATATTAAAGTCACGAAATATAAAGTTATAAATATATCAAAGTCACGAAATATATATTTACTTTTACAGTGAATTAATCTAATAATTTATTAAGAAATATTATTAAAATAATTGAAAAACATTCAATAAACAAAAAGGTCAGACCATCTATATCCATTACTATTATTATTATTATTATTATTTTGCATATCACATTCTATATACATATTAATTTTTTAATGGATTTGACTTAAAATATAATTTTACCCCTAAAATGTTAAAGTTGACTAAGGAAAATTAATTAAAGGGACTCATTTGTTACTTAAGAAAAGTACATGGATTGATTCAGTCAAAAGTAAAGAAGTAACAAGACTACTTGAATTTTTTTTTTTTTAAAAAAAAGGTGTAAGCCTAATTTAATAATTATCGTTAGTTTAATCTAATTAGTGGAACCACTTATTATTGACGTAAAAAAAAGTCAACATCTGAATTAATGTGAATATGATGAATTCAGCAAATTACAAGGGTTTGAATAACATTGATATAAAGATAAACATGGCAATGATGAATAAACAGTTATGATATAAAAGAAAAAATAACCAAAGAGATAAGAATTCTTTAACTTGGTTCGGCCCTCTGAGTAATATCTACATCTATGGTTATTTTATTATGGAAGGAGAGGACTATGTTTAACAACATTTTTGCTACGGTTTCTATTACTCCTTACTCCCAACTATAAATGAGCTTCTAAGCCTATGCTTTTCATGTTGATTTTACATGTGAATGACCTTTTATGTAGTGCAAGGATTCCTTGTTTACATATAATAAAATTGCTAGAATATAAAAAAGACGAAGATCATTTTTCCTACTTTACATTATATTGAATTTAGTAGTTATAGTCGAATCAAACTACAATTAAAATATCCATAACACAATTATGATAACTTCTTGTTTGAGTTGATTTTCTGCGTGAAATAGAAATTTTTCCATTTCTGAAACTTTGTGTGATTAAGAAAAATTGCGATTGATTGTGTTTTATGAGTTATTATATCACTGTGACCTGGAGTTGCTTTTTGTGTGAGCTAACTGACTTAGGTCACTTTACCATCTTAAGATTATTTGTTCTAGTACACGCTCTTGCTAACATGGTATTTGCTGACATGTCCTTAAGTAATAAGCTTTATATTGTCTCATGCTTATTTTTGATTTCGTGGGCTCGTCGATCTTTTGGATTTATGGCTCAGGTGCTATTTTTGGATACAATACTTATAGTTAAGAAAAAAAAAAAAAAAAATCCAACCTTACTCACACATTAGAGTTTAAAATTCCTAAATGCTTTATGTTTCATTGGTAATATTAGTAATTTTAAGGAAAAAAAAAAAAAAAAACCTCCCAAGAGACTTTAATGTTAGTTGAATTTATTGTTTTCTTTTTCATTGATTGTGGCAATTGAGCCCATTTTCTTTTTCTTTTCAGAAGGAACCTCCTTCTTGTTAGATTTTTTTTTTCCCTTCCTTTTAGAAAACCAAAAGGAGTTTTTTCATGGAGCTAGCTGTTGGCAGTTTAGAAATGGCCAACTAATTTGGTATTGTTCAAGGCTTAGGATTTTAAACAGAAGTATTGGTTATTATTATTTCTACATTCTTTCTGCTTTAAATAAATAACTTCTAGTAGTGGTGAAGGTCAGCAAACCACACCCCTCTACTACCAAGAGGCAGTAAATTCAAACCTCCCTGCCCGAAGTAAATAGCAATGATGATAATACTAATAATAATCATGATAATAAGTAAGTTTTTTTTTTTTTTTTTTAACTAAAAAGTTGTTTTTTTTTTTTATTTAAAGATTAACTAGTACTGTTGAAGACTGAATAGTAACTAAAATCTAAAATCTTAAAAATATGTTTATTTTATTTTATTTTTTACTTCTAAATATATTGTTAACTTGTTTGTTTTTTAAATTTAAAATTATCTAAATACTAGTAAATTGACATTTAAACCATTTTTACTATTTGTTGTTATATAATTTTAATTAATTTAATACAAACATCTGAAAATAAATAATTTAATAAATTCTAAAAAAAATTTATGTACATATTAATAATATTTTATTTATAATTAAAATATGATTAAAAAATATAATAGTATTAATCATATCTATATATGTAAATATATTAATATGTTTAAAAATAATAATTTAAAAAATGAATGTTTAAATTGTCAATTAAAATATATTAGTTATTCCAAGATAATCTGGGATGATATGTATTTAGATTTTATTTTTTAAATATATTTTTTGAAAGTATTAAGGAAAAAAAAAAGAAATTTTGAGTAATATAAAATTAGAATTAATTTGAAATTATGTTATTTTGGGGAGGATAGATTTGGAATAAAAACTTTTAAATGTCGTTAACTGATTTGCAATTAAGTGAAATGTTAAAAATTTTTACTTAATTTTTTTCAGTTGGTTTTGGTAGTTTTAAGTGGTTTGACCATTTAAAAAAATAAACGAAAATAACTTAACAGGTACAATTCAACACTATTAAGTCTTGTGAAAAAAATAAATTACTCCTAACATTATATTTGTCAAAAGTCCATCAACATCCATCATTATTTATATGACCTAAATGTATTTAATATGAAAGCTGTGAAGATCAATAATTATTTGTGTGATCTAGACATCTAGTTTCATAATAGGAAATAACTAATTCTACAACAAACTTAGCATACAATGATAAATAAGTCCTAAAATGAAGAATCTAACGTTCATTCATTATTTTTTTCATTCACTTCTCTAATGCATATAATATCATACAAGGGTGACAAAATATCTCACGTCTAGAATTATTAAGTTGCCTTCTATTCATACGGTTGCTTTGATGTGTTCTTTAAAAACAAGAAAATTGATTAAACGAAAATGAAGAAGAGAATTTATAGGTGGTTGGTTTAATGTGTTTGGAGTAATTAGAAAGACTAAGGCCCAGGCATTCTCACTCTTCTACATCATTAACTTGCAAGTGATTGTTAGTTTAATCAAAGTTTAGCTTATCTGCGTAACAAAAATGCCTAATCAAAACTAGTTACACGACCAGTCTCTATGCTCATGATTTCATAAAAAATGCAGCTCTCCCTTATACCATATGCGTCCAATGCGTGGGATATTTTGTTTTTCATTTGATTTTAAATATCAACCAATAGTGAAATGACTATAAATGAGTATTGTTAGATTTTTCAAATTTTTTAACTAACTTCATGTTCAAATGATGTGATATATAAGTTATTAACATCTTTTAAATCTTAAGATGATATGATAATCGATATGATATTAAGAATTACATGACATATCATTTGAGTATGAATTTAGATAAAAAATTTAAAAAACCCGGCATTTTTTATGACTAAAATTTGAAATATTATTAAACTGAATGTCACCAGACCACATTGATGGTGATTGAGAAAGTGAGAATTGTTTACCTATTCATCTTGTTCTGAAGGAAAGAAAAGGGTGAAAAAAAAAAAAAAACCTAACTAGTGGTTTTAAAAAGTCAGAATGGTAATCAGTTAGTAAATTGTAGTTGCACATCTCACACCTATCCATTTTAAAGTGGTTGCTTTCAAGGCAAATGGACAAGAGTTCTTAGTTTGGAGAGCTAGTTGTCCTTTCAAGTTTGTAGTGGTGCATCTAATTGGATAAAGAAGGTAGAAGAGTAATTGAAGGGAATGGGTATATCACCTAACAAAATGTGTTTGGCTCTAACTGAAAGTGGAGAGATTAAAAACGTACATCTTCTCACATCTTCTGATATTTGATCTAATTACACACGTAGATACAATACAGGTGGATTTCTGTTAGAACTAAACCTAAAACACAAAAGCAAAACTAAACCTACTTCATTTGCAAAATCAAAAGAGTAGCATTGTTGTGCACTTCATCCATTATTCATGTCTCATGACCTCAGTTGGCTTGAGAGCAAGAAAAGTAGAAAACTGGTCGGAGAAGTGCTTCAAAATCAACTTGACATATAAAAAATAAAGCATTGAATTGCGAATGTTTGATAAGGACCTCACCATGCCTAACCTTACCAGACAAAATTTTGTGGAGGCGACGTAAGGTAGGTGCTGAGGTTCTCATTACACGTTTACAATCCAATGCAGTCTTTGCAACCTTATCTTGCAAAGCAGGGGCCGGGGGGTGGGGTGTGCTCTTATCATATCTCTTATTGTTCATTTCTACACAAAACTTAAGTTTTAACTCTTATAAAGCAGGTTTCTTGTCTAGCAAATGATTATGTTCGCTCGTCGAGCATAGGATTGTAGAAACCTGTGTGGCTCGACAAGTGTTTGAGAGCGTGTTTTATGACGAAATAGTTATTGTTGAAGGACAAACAATAAACCTCTTTGTTGGAAAAAAGAAAAAAAAAAGTACACGACAAAAAGATATGAACACATTTCATGTTCTGATGGAAGATGTTTCTAACATATTTTGTGGAATTTGACACTACAAAAAGCCATATGGTGTGTGGTTATGTGCCTGTACAAGATAATCCCCAACCATGGGTGGCATTCCTGTACCACATTCAATGAAAATCTGGGTATGGACTTGCAAAAGCCATCTAGCTATTAATCCTCTTTCAAGTTGAAGGGGCTTTTGAGATCTCCACTAATAACTTGTGTAGAGCTTGCGGCTTTGAGAAAAAAGGTGAGTGATCGGCACCCTTTAGACGGAAAACCTGTTTTGGGGGGCTTGAATTTATCATGCTCTCCTGAAGAGAGATAGGTATTGCATTATCTTCTGGAGTTTCTATATAATACCGCCTCACAGATCCATATTTTAGCTCAGAAAGAGATAGCTTCTCCAAAACTGGAGCAAAGGGGATTGACCTCATAGAAACAGATGCCAAGGCAATATCCTGAATTATGATAAGCAAAGAGGAAAAAGCAAACGTGAGAAAAAAAAAAAAAAATAGAAGAAAGGCATGCAGACAGAGAGAGCAGCATGTCCATGCTGCAAAAAAATCTCTATAAATAATTGCCAATGATATAGAAAACTATTCAAGTTGTGATTCCTTCAACATTCATGCCAACTGAATATCATGGTCTAAGCTGATGCTGAAAGTCATACTTCTCATAAGCCAATTCCATTGGAAAGCAATAGACAAAATTCCTGACCCACTATTGAACCATTCCAATAAAATTAAGCATCTTATATACAGCTAAATTCACAAGTTTCCATAAATTGTTAATAAGTGTGAGATCACACTCATGATTGATCAGTGAATTCGAAAATTAAAGGACTGCAGTAGATACTCTTGATTACAAAGTACCAATAAAGGCAAAACCAATATAGTGGTTTTATTTTAAATATCGAGTGTGTTAAATGTTCTAAATCATATTCTTTGCCGCCACAAACTGAATGATGATTGACTGTGGAGAGAAAAGTTACCTTTCCTTTTTAGTATGCATGTGTGTGTGTGCACGTGTGTGTGTGTGAGAAAGAGAGAGAGAGAGAGAGAGAGAATAGAAAGTAAACAATCATATTTGTGTACTTAGTAGGCAGGTGTTCTGTTTGATCAGCAATATCAACACATAACAAGTACAAACATACCTTGGCAGGACTTTGGTTGAATAACAATTCCTTCAACAATGACTTGTCTAGATCAATGGCGGTTGGAGGGTGATCATTGCCATTTGCATACAGAAATATCTGAGCCTGTCGCATCAGATCATTTGAACCTGTCTGCAATGCGTTTTAACATTAGTCTAGAGCATTAAAGAAATCATTTCTCTTGTTTTGTATGTTGCTGTGGGTTTTTTTAGCTTATTTTCTAAATATTTTTGTTATGACATGCAGAAGAAGTATCATTGAAGCATACAAAATTACAGCAAACCAATAGTTCATGTGATTGGACGGAATGAAAGCACAAACCTGCTGGGAAAACATATCAAGAGTACTTTGTCCATTAGTTAACATTGCTGCAGCAACAAAAATGGCCTTCAATATTTTGGAAGGGAACAACTCCATTGCATACGATATGCATGCACCACCAAAATCATGTCCCACCAATATTACCTGGATATATATTTTTTTAAAAGGAAAAATGGAGTTAAAAACCAATCAATGTTAAATTGTTTTGCTAGATAATGTAATAATCTCACATTCAAATTGCAGTAACTCAAAAATAAAACTTTCATATAAGAATTCAGCAAAACCTTAAGACTTAGAAAAGGACAGTAAATACAACATCATACGAGAAAAATAAGCTTAAATGGATCAGTTCATCTCTGATGATATGAAGAACAGGGTGGATGAAGTCTTGGCGAGTTCGATCGCAGGGTCCAAAAAAAATGCATAGACATGCCATATTACCGTTCAGAAACAGGAATTCAAATATTATGAGCAAGTTGAGAATGGCATAATTTATACCAATTATTTAACTGTTAACCGTTCAGAGTTACCAGTGTAATCATATGTTAGCGTCCAATTACTACTGTACAGTGTAAAGTCTCCTTAAACAAGAAGCTGCAAAAGCAGGAGATGAGTTAAAATGAAAAATAAATAAACCTTGTCTCCGTCGGCAAGTTTTTGTAGGAAATCAGTAAGTGGCTTCACATATTGTGAAAGACTGGTAATACCATTTGTATCAAATGAATGAATCCCAGAACCAGTTAAGTCTATGGCAGTAACTCTGAAACCACCTTCTTCTAATAGTGATATAGTTTTATACCAACACCAAGCACCAAAACCTCCTCCATGAACAAGAATGAAATGGTTGGTTTCAAGATCATCAAGTTTTACATCCTGTCAAGAAGAAAATCGTTAGCAACGGAAAGGAATTTAACATTAAAAGCAACTAACAAATGCATTCATTTTTCTTGCCATGGCATATTTCAAAACAGTCTATTGTCACATCATAATCAAAAGTTTCCATACTGAGATCTATGTCTATATTCTAGTTTCAACATACAAAGGCACATCAAGAGCAAGCAATTGAAAGGAAAGTCTCAAGCCACATTTTGTTGCAAGTGAACATAGACAACTGAGTTGAACTGTGTACTGTTGTGACCCTTGGTCACCACGGTGGCCATTCGTCACAGAGGGTTTTTGGCCTTGCCACCGGAGGGGTGTGGCGGAGATTTGCCCACCTTGAACCATAGGTATGAGACAGAGCTGAACAGAATGCAGAGCAGAGAATAGAGTGTGGAGGAGGCATGTCCTCCTTGCACCATAAATAAATGGACAAGACGGCGTTGCCAGAATTCGAACCAAATTCCGACAACCATTTACTTTTTAACAAGCAAACATATCACATAAAAAATCACTATCATCTAAAAAAATCCAAACTTGTTCATGGATGACATGGAACACCTACACTTGTCACCAAATTTGTAAAGCAAAAACTAAACAACAAAAAGAGACGACAAACCCGGTTAACAAGCTGGTGAGGCTGCAAAAGCGGGTCAGTAAGAGAGCGGGCACGAGAGCTGGAGCTCCGAGGCAACTGGGTCTTCTTCGTCGACGCATTTGGGTACCGCAACGAAGCGGAGCGATCAAACGGCAAACCACCGCCGCCGTTTTGATGCTGACGAAACAAGATAGCTGCTGCTAAAGCCTGCTCTTGTAACGTAGCATCATCAACCTTGTCTTTCCGAGAACCTGATCGGATCCGGCTCCACCTATTGCTCGTGTTGCCCATCGGACCACCCGGGTTCGGCAACCTCTTCGTGGGCCTTTGTTTTCTCTTCACCCTTGTTTTGGGCACCAAACAAGTGCACAAATTCCCCATTTTCGCTCCCGCATGCAACACACGATATCAAATTAAATATCTATAACTCGTGTTCTGTTTTCTCCTTTTTTTCTTCTTATATGTATATTGTATACAAGGTGTTCGATGAAATGGCGGTGGACGGTGTTGAAATTCAGGTGAGCGTTGGAGGGTGACAGACAGGAGATGGTGAGACCTTTGGCAGGGCCTTTTATAGCAAGAGAGAGTTGGCCAGAAAGTAAAGTCGGTCTGAGTTGTTGTCACAAATAGCACTTCTATTCGACATGAGACAACCATTAAAAGTTATTCGAACGTGTCACTTGAATGCATGTATAGCATCCGAATTTGAAATACGAATAGAATACGAATTCTATCTCTCTCTCTCTATATATATTTTTAACATTGAGTAAGTTTTTAAAATATACTTACGATGATATTGATAAGAAAATTTTTTATAATTATTATTGTAATCATATTTTTAGACAATATTTTATATCAAAAAAATAAAAAAATCATAACTTAATATGTCATATAAATACATAATATATTATTAAAAAATATATACATAATATATTTACAATAATATTGTCAAAAAATTGTTTTTAAGCTTATTATGACAAGTTATGAAACAAACAAATTGACATTACATCTTAAATACAATTTTATATATTATAATTAATTTATAACTTTATCAAAAAATATCTTTATAATTTTTGATTAATCGATTTTGATTCTAAGGTAAAATAGATATCTTAATGAAAATATTATTTATTTTAATTATAATTTTTATAATTAAAATAAATATTTTATTTTGATTTTGACTTATGATTTCGTTTTTAAATCATCCTAATTTTTATTTGGGTCATTGTAATCGAAGTAAACGACCCTTCATGATGATCGGGGCTACTGGTAAAATTGGTAAGCGTGTTGTAAGTGTGAAGCTTTACCTTTATAGCCATTGGTCAAAGCAATAATATAGGGTAGAGGAAGTGGCGGTGGGGGGCTATTGTGTTAGTTACAGTACAGATTCGCCGCACAGAAAAGTTACGTCACGTATCGATCCTTGAGACATGACAGCAGTCGACGTTATTATGCGTGCCTGCATGTTATTCAGAGAACCCCATGAATTTGCTCCTACCCCAACACTTTTTGCCTTGACACTAGACAGCATTTTATCACATGGATAAATGTCTATCTAATCATATTTTACTTTGTATATACAAAATGTAAATATTGCATGATCCTAGATCGTGTACATACGTTGGATTTATGAACACAAGTTCCTCTAAAAGGTGTATAAAAATGAGAGTAGTTTTTAATCCATTGATAGGGTAAATCTGATGTAGTTTACAAATGTTATAAATGTGAATTTTAACTAAATTAATTGATGAAATTAAAGTTCAATTACATGATAAAATCTTACCCGTTTTATTTAATACCTCGGGTGACTCCAACCTCAGATGTTGCTACTCATAGAAATGCATTCCATTTAAATGATTATAAATCCTATCATATTATGGAAAAAGTCAAGATCGATGCAAGTCTATTATCCATTTTATTTTTGGATATGAGGATGGATATGATCTATGAATATCCATTTCCATTCAAATCTATTTGTTAACATCAAAAATCGATTAACACCTGAACTGATACGAATAATGGATAAATGGATATAACAATGGTGAGTAAATAGAACAATAAGGATGTAATAACGAAAGCAAAAAAATGAGAGAATTTTTAACGTGATTCGACCTTTTTTAAATAATGTCTAAGTTTATGATTATGTTATTTATGGAAAGGAAATGCTAGTTTTTAGCAGAGCTCTTATTAAAGATTAACAATCGACTCGTAGTGTATCTGGAAGTGTATTTGTTCACACATAAAACACCCATTGATATAATGTTAAGGTTCCTTATTTACATATGATTTGGTTATTAAAATATAGAAAATATTGAGATCCTCCTTCCTATTTTACTTAAAAATGTAATTAATACATCTATATTTGAATCAAATTGTACTTCTAACAGTTTTCTAATTGAAAAGTTTTTTTGTGCATTATAGAGATCTTATTTGATAAGATTCTCTTTTTCTTTCTAGAGATTTTGAAATGAGTAAATATATCAATTTCGGTTGGTTGTAGAAAGTTTTCCACTTTTGAAACTCTGTATTGTTTAAGTAATTGCGAGTTGATGAAGTGACACAGGTTGTCATGCTAATACACCCTCAAACTATTTTTCATACGAGCTGGTCAATTTAGGCTGCCTTATTGCCTTAGCATGGTTGAACTCATCAAATGTTCATTTTGATATGTCTTGCGGTTACGAGTTTATACTACTTCACTCCCTATCTGGCCCTTTGGGCCTACCAGATTGTTGGGTCTTAACTAGGTTTCAACCCAGATGTTATTTTTGAACACAACACCATTAATAATTTTAATATTTAATAAATACAATTTTATTATGTAATTTTTAAAAATAATTATATAGGTTATTTTCTATTTTAGACTTGTCTTAAAAGCCATTTTGCAACATAACAACTTATAAGCATTTTACTCAAATTTATCCACATCAGTTACAGTTTTATGACAAGATATTAATTATATTTTCACATATGATATAAAATTTAACATTTTTCATTGAACACGCAAGTGGATGGAGTGGGATGCATTTCCTATATAAACTTATATATTATCCCAGATTGGAACTGTTTACGGTAATAGAGATGGGGATATATATCCCAAACGGATACGGGTATGGATACCCTCAGTCTACTTTATTGCCGTACTGATAATGTATTATTGATTGGGTGTAATATGTGGATATGATGATGTACAATTGTTGCATTAAAAAATTTCTCCTCTCTACAATTTCGTCAAACTAATTAGCGAATTATCTAATAGATGGACATTTCATTGCCCGCACCAGTACTTATATACTTACATTAAAGTAACGTGAGAAGAGTGAATAAAATTCAGCAATTGAAATTAAGAAAACGAATTCAAACATGTATTTTAATTTTGGGGGAATTTTAATTCTGGCTTTAAATTTCGGCTTACGTGACAAACCCTTGACTTTATCTCTCCCTGTATTAAATGTTTCTGCAAAAGTCAAATGATGGACCTCATCAAACAAAGAATCTTATTATACTCTGCTTGTTCCTTGTTTTAAAAATTCAAAATGAAACCTTAAAATATTTAAATCATTAAAACTGTAATTTTGAGTCATATATATATTTTCGCAAAAGATGGTTTTATTGCTACCCAATAAAGTTTTCCATACACTCATTTTCTCACTACACCCATCATTTTTAAAAGGTAAAAATTTCCTTCAACACCAATTCTAATCCCCAAAATAAGCCTGGCTAAGTACTTTTATGATTTTCTCTTCTTAAGCACTAAATATATTTTTAAAGTCCACCATAACTTGAAAGACTAATCCACCATATTCTTATTTTATCTCTCCCATGATCTAGATTAATTACAAAAACTTTCTATTTGTTTCTTATAATTAATTAATTGTAGAACCTCTTCATTGTTCTCCCATGAAAAGCCTACATAACACTCTAATTAAACACATTAATAAATAATCTACTTAGTTATTTTTCAAGTCGTTATCGTACTTGCCTAATCGGAAACTAGAACCTCCCAAATATTAGCATATACTAACACATTTTCTTATGATCAAAGCAACTAAACATTTATTAACTACAACTCTCAAATGTATATAGGCAGTTCAATAGATAAACAAAAATTCAAAATAAAAACTAATATATAATCTGATAGATTTAAATCTAATTTAATCATGTTTTGAATCTGATATATTTATCTTTATTTAAATTAAAATTGGAAACTAATTAATATTATCAGCATAAAAATATAATCGTATCATTTTTACTAGTTATCAGAATTATAGTAATGGAAGAAACATAGAAAAACATTTAAGGAAGAAATATAGAAAAAAATGTTTAAGGAATTGGAGTGTTTATACTTGATATATGAGACTGGAAATATGTAAGAAAGAGTTTGCAAATACATCAATATAATTTGTCAAGCCATAACTTAATTTTATTCTTTTGCTGGTGGTTGGTTTTAATAGAGAAATAATAAGATTTTGATAAGGAATTTAGGTTTAAAATAACTAGAAGTCAACATTTAACAAGTTAAAAAAACAAATAAAGGTTAAAACTATTCTTTTAAAATACGTACAATTCCCAAAATGATACATCAAAATCATGATCTAAATAAGTCAACTAGTAGTCTAAGCCTTAACTCTCCCTTTCATGTAGCCGATTCGAGAACCTTTCAATGAAGTGTTTTAATTAGCTTAATTCTAATATTCTTGACACTGGCCAGCATTTAATTGCCCAAAACTGTAAATTAGGTTTTTGGCAACGATATCTTTTAATTTTCTCATATGAAACTCTTTTAATTTTGAAAAATCTTATGATGTGTTGTCATTGTCACTAGTAGATTATTGTTTTGCCAACCGCTGCTTGTTATAGCAACTATTCTGTGGTTCCTCTTTTGTTTATTTATTTATTTTTTAAATACTACTACTGATGCAACGACTCAAATATTATTAAATTGAATTAGTAGTGGCAAATGTATTATATAATCCAAATATGATTCGATCTGAAAGTATTGAATAAAAATAAATCGATCCAGTTACTATAAAATTCGAATTCAGATTTTGCAAAAAAATTTACTGCGGATATGATAAATTCAAATCCACAAGACATCCGAATTCAAATCCTATCTGAATTTGGAAAAATCTGAATCCAATCCCATGAAAGTTCAATCCTATTCCGAAAGTTATAAATTTGAAAAAATATGATTTTTTTTAAATATGTTATTTTTAATTAAAAATTGCAACAATTACAAAATTTTTAATTAAAAAATGTGCCATATATAAAATTATTAACTAATGAAAATGTCAACAAATATAGAAATTTGTAATTAACACAACTATGCAATAAATTATATTATTTAATAAAAAAACCTTTCAAATAGTTTGATTTTTATAAGTTGAATTGTGTCTGGATATTAAGTTATTGAAAATATAAAATATCATAATTATTTGGGATATTATAAAAATCCATCTCATTTCATAATATATTTGAAAAAATCCACTTTGTAGTTTCATAAATTGCCAAAATTCACATTGCTTCATACAATATTTGTCAAAATCCACCAGTTTCATAAATGGCCAAATCCATCCCTGACATTTTCATTATTCTCTCAAATCTATCCCAGTATCATACATCCCTTAAACATAATGAGGGTAAACATGTAAATACAACATTAAATCCTAACAAAAATCCTTGAATTATGTTAAAATGGATTTATATTAAAAAAAAATTTATTGATGTGTCACTAATAGAAACTCAAAAATACATGATAGCACCGAAGATATTCAATTATTAACTAATTACTTTAACTAATCAATTTTTAAATATAACGGCAGTTCTTTAATGCTATTTCACACTGTTTTTACTTACTTATGTGTTATCACTCATGAGATGATTAAAATGCAAGGGAACATGCCGAAGAGAGAATCCAAATTCCACCTTTTTTTTTTTTTTTTATCAGTTCAGGAGAATTGATTTTTTTTTTTCCCAATTATAAGAATTCTAACTCTAATGGAATCCTTGGGTGGCAAATTGCTTTGACTCTTTGAATACGTTGTTGTGGTTTGAATACGTTGTCAAAAAATAAAAGTCAAAAAAAAAAAAAAAAATTGACTTGGACCGTCGCCGGCAGCCGACAGATATCCTTAGATTTTTCTACAATTCTTCCAAGGGTGTATGTCATTTAACATTCAAAATTATGTAATAAAGTACACTTTTTAGCCTCAAAAGACTATTCTAATTTGACAAGTTATCGATTTTGACAGATTACAATCGCACTAAACTTTTTTTTTTTTGGTGCAACAATCGCACTTAACTTTTAGACTAGTATGTCGATAAAAATATTAATAATATGAAATAATGTCCATCATGATGACAACTTTTAAAAGTTGTTATTAATTATTGACCAAAATCAATGAGTCATTGAAGTTCCTGGAAAATTACATATGATTTAACTTTCCAACAACTTTATGCCTTCCGCAGACCTTTTGGTCATTCAAATGGTTCTGGGTAGAAAATTATTTACAATACCTCTTGCAACTTATCCCTCAGCTTGAATTAATGGTCACATCCCATCCTAATTTATAAGTAGTTATGTATTTTTATATCCATTTTAGTACTGGAGGTTTAAATTCTATCAAATATGTTTTATAAGTTTTGTGTGGATAATTTTTTCAATATGAGTAGTTATGCTTACTATAAAAATATATATTTAGACTATATAAATAATGATTGATTTGGATAATATGGGCGATTTCATTTCTTTCACAGCAATAATATACTTGAATGATTGAGTTTGGATAAGTATGTATAATTAATACATAATTCATGTTATTGAAAATAACGCATGTTGAATGCAATTAATTTCATCTATAATAATTGGTATGATGATGTAACAGTTGAAAACTCAAAGAAAAATCTCCCATTATCTTCTAATCTATCCTTCATTTCTTTGGCTTTCATCTTTAATCACATGGATGTAAATCCCTAGTTAAATTGACAAATAAAAAGGAATATTGTTTCAATTGATGATTGAGAGGCCAATGAATGTAATAAGATTTTCAACACATTTGATTGTTTCCGTACCATAAAAGAAGCGTACACATGAATTTACTTTCATTTCAGGTTTCAGCATTCCTCTTTAATTGCGATGAAGTATAAAGAAAAAGGGGATCAGAAATTTAAGTAAAGTATTGTTGAATAATTACTGGTTTGGCTTCCAAATGGTAGGTGAATTGAACTGCATAATTGCAAGGTTGTTATGGGTCCCAAGAAGTCCTGTCGAGATATCCTAAAAAAAGGCTGATCATTTTTGGGTTTCTCTTTTAATATTTGCTTGACTTTTTGGCCTCTTAAGCAAGGTCTGGTAGGTGGTTGTGAATTTCAACTTTAACATTGTCTACCCAATGTACCCATGCATGCCTTAAGTTTGAGGTCACTTCCCCAACTATGTGCCTCCATAATAATTAATACACATCTCTCGAACCTGTCACTTCTCCAACTCGTGTGCTCTTTGAAGAAAAACAATACGGGTGTATCGTGTATGCCACTAGGGCACAACAACTTTGAGTGATTTTATGTTGTGTTTAACTGCTCAATTTCATGACATTCACATGTTATGATTATCAGAGCAACCCAATCCAGTTCCTCATAGACAGCTACAAGATGTGACATTCCTTTATCTAAAGGTAGTTTTCAACAACTAAGATACAATAATTATATAATTAAAAAGTATATATATTGTATTCATTTTTTGTCCGGCACATATTTATACTCATATTTGTTATATAAAAAAGTGTGCATGTGTGTGTAAATATATTGCTACATTTGGATTCCTTTTTTCTATCTGACCATCAAAGTGCAATATTATATAAAAGTAACAGAACATGTATACCTAATAAGCATGCTCACAAGATAGGCAGTATTTAGGTTGAGGACCACTTAGTTGTTTTAATCTGAAGAGGCATTATTAATTTGCAAATGATAAAGCAAGTGGGTTTCCTCATTTACATCGTACAAAAATTAAAAAAGCTAGCTATATAGGAAGATTGCAGAATCATATAAAAGATAGCACATAACTCAATGAGGTTTATATAATCATCATGACATGCATGATGTGCACATGATCCTAGTGATCCTCCCCCAAAGTAACACGTGGCGTTGAACTTTGGCATGCATGCTGAGAATCAGAGATAAGAGCACGAGTGTCTGGGATATCAATATTTAATTAATTATGCTACAGTAAGATAACAATATTGATGCAATTATGTTACAAATTAATGTCGATATTAACATTGTATGTGAAGTTGTTATATATATAGTATAATTATTGGAAGTGATAATTTGTATATTCAAACATTGTCACTACGGACATATACGTTAAAATTAGAAATCTAAAACGTGGAGATGTTGTGTTTTTATATAATGGGCACTGGATTAGTGTTGATGGTTAATGATCAACAACTACACTAAAGATTGGTTGATCAAGCAATCACCAACTCACTGCATGTGAGAAATTGATGAGAAGTGAGAAGTGGTCCAAACTCAGTATAGAAAGTTGGACTGGACCACCTCATTTTTGATCCGTGCATGAAGAGGGTCATGATCATTAACTCTGATGGTTTCTCAAGAAGTGGAGTAGCACTGGGATGAATGGTTCAACTTTAGAGCTTTTCATCAAAGTACCTCTATCATCATCATTAAAAAGTGAAAAGCAATAAATGAACAGCAGGTTTTTACACAACCAAATATGGACTTAATTTATAAGATCTTCACTTATAAATTATACTAATGTTTACAGAGCTTCTTCCTACGAACCGATTTGACCAATAATTAGACTATTCTATAAGATGTTTCCATTGATATATACAGAGATTACAAGCGATTATAACACACGAGATTCATCTCATTTCTAACAAGAGTAAGATTCCGAGAGAAAAATAACAAATCTTCAAATTTCTATTAATTTTACCCTCGTAATTTTGGGTATTGCATCTTCGAGACCTGAATGATGTGAAGGTAGCTCAACGGATATACATATGATAGTTTGACAGAAAAAATAGTACATTTCAACTGATTGAGAGGAACCATGAATGTGATTGGATTTTCAACATATTTTGATGCCATGATAAAAAAGGCATATAACATTTCATGTTGCACATTAATTGTGTTCACTAAAGTATCACCTTTTTCTTGCAAGGGAGAAGAAAGGGAAAAAAAAATTTGAGTAACGATATTTGTACCCTTTTAAAATGGTATGAACATCCCTTTAATAAACACACCTCATTAAAATTTTGAAAACTATGTACTTTGTAAATAAACCCCACCTATCAGAATTACCCTTTCATTCATTTTGTTCTATTGTTTATTTGTAAGACCACCCCAATTTATATCTATATTATTATCTATTTAACATTATTGGTATTAAAATTTTATGATTATGCCTCTGACAAGTCATGGGTTCGAGAGATTGCACACCCTACTTCTAAATAAAATAGTGAATTTTTTTTCGTGTATATAGGTTGTCTCTCACCCAAGTGTGGGTGGTTTTCAGTTGTATGAAAACCGTTTACTCAGATCGTGCCATTGTGTTCTACCAATGTGATCCCGGTTGTCTTCTGAGTTAGTTTCAGTAATACAAAAGGAAAAAAAATAAATAAAAAATTCTCTAAAAAAATGAATAAGTGGCATAATTTTATGGAGTCATAGACCAGTCAACTCTAATTTTATTCCAGGATAAGGATGTTGTCCTAATTTGAACTTTTTTGAGTTTCAAGCATCTTGTATCATGTGATAGACCAAAAATTTAAATCCTATACCATGTGACTATACCATTAATATATGGTGAAACTTTCCTTATTAGTTACATCTACTTTTTAACTAATAATCATTAAGTTGTTTTTGTTGATCTACAAGTTTAGATTAGGTAAAAATCATAGTCCTTATACAAATGGGTTACACCTTTTGTTAAACATAATGCTTCAGAAGCAGTAAAACTTTAATTATCATACAAGTTTTTAGTATTATTCTTTTTTCATTATTCATAAACATAAGTTTTAAATTTAATTAATTTATTTATTATTTATAAACATAGGCCTTATATTGAAACTATATTCAATATAGTACGTGACGTGTTTACATAGTTTTGGTGAGTTCCAATTGAAACTTACATGTAAACTTAGGTTTTTCACCGACACTTTTACTAGAGAAAATATGTGACAAATTCATAAGAGATTTTTTTTTCATCGTTTGAAGGAATTCTGATGAGTTACTTGTAGATTAAACCATATACGGGAAAAAATCTGTAAAATTTACTTTAATTTCTCCACCAGTGTTTTCTTAATTAATATTATATTTTATACTTTTATCACAATCATTTTACTTGGTGTCATGCTTTTTATTTGTTTTCCCTACTCTTGGGCCTCAAATGGGCCTCGCCTATGTTTGAAGAAAGGCGATTATAATTGTCCAAGCCCATTGGTTCTATCTTCAAGACTTTAGCTGTATATAAAAAGGTCTGAGGTTGTATTTAATTTAAAGTTTATTAAAATTTGATTATTTTTTTTAAACTTTAATAATAAAAAATAATAATGCTAGACATTTTTTTTTCGTTTACATCTCAAACAAATATATGATAATTGATAAATGAATACATATATTACATCACAATCATTGTTTTTGTGTACCCTTTTAAAATCATTGCTCTTTTGTGAAAGGAATATAGAATTGTAAGATTAGTAGAGGGTCCAATAACCTTTTATAGTATAATAGTCTTATTAAAATCATCAAATCACTCTCATAGACATAAGTTAAACCTATTTATAAATATAATTTTCTTTTAGTTTTGAGAGAGATTTTAACTTCACACCTTGACATAGGAAAGTTGTAATGACAACTAGATTATACTTGGATTATTATAAACCAGTAGTAGACTTGACAGAATTACACGAAATCTACTTAATCCAAATCAACGTGTATAAAATGGTTTATGTATCAAGCTTTATCGGCTCAGAATATTATGGGTTGGGTCATTAAAACCTTGATAAATGATTGTTTAGGTGGGTGTACCTTCTTTTACTTTTTTGGGGAGAGGTGGGTGTACCTTTTAAAACCCATTAAACCAGTCATGATCCCTTGATTTCAATAATATCGTAATTAGTTGTAATTTAAACTACACTATAAAACAAAATCCTAAATTTTCTAAATTGTTCACTCAATTTTTTTCCTCATAATATTATTGTTTGTAAATTTGTGTATATAACTTATCCTTACAATTATAGAGAAAAAGCTAAAGTGTATTCGAAGATCTCAATGTTAATGTTTTTGATTTAAATCATGTGACAATTAAATCAATAAAATGCGATATATATATATTCATTTGTTTATTTATGAATAAGAGGTAAAAAAAATTGACAATTTTTCAATTTCTATTTTTCTTCCCCATATATCTATTTTAATGTTTTAGTCATGTTGGAACTTTGTAACATAACATGGGAAAGCAAGTGGAAGATTCAGTGTTATTATTTATTTATTTTTTAATTCAAAATTTTCTAAACTGTATGGACACCAAACTTCAAAGTGAGCATAACCGAATCGAACTGACCAAATTTTGGGGCGTTTGGGTTGGTTCTAGTAAAAATTGGGTATATTCGATTTTGAGGGGAGAAAAATCCAGTTTTGGTCAATTTTGTTCGGTTTTGGGTTTTCAATCCCAAGAACTGAACCAAGCTTGACCAGATTAAAAAAAAGAACATTTGAAGGTTAAAATTGTAAAACTAATCTCAAAACTAATTCCCTGATCCCAAAATCATCTCATTTTCTTCTCACTTCAATTAACTCGCCTAAAACTGTTGCTTTGTTTTCTTCTATATTCAAAGTCGACCGTCATTCATCGTCGGCATTTTTGTTCATCGTCAATCTCTCACTGTTCATCACTGCCTTTCTCTGTTCATCTATATTCTCCTTGCCATCACTGTTCATTTCCTCCCCTTTTCTTTACCATTCATTGCTTTTCATTACAACCCAACCTTCAACATCGATATCCCTTTCTTGTTGTCCACCTTCAACATCGTTGTTTATCACTAGTCAATTTTGTTCATTGAAGTCCATTACTGAGTTCTATAGATATATTTATATATAGATGTTAAATGTTGTATGACTTTTGATGTTTGTCTATTGAGGTTGGATGTTACTTTCGGTGAATTTGGTTTATCTTTTGTTTTTGTTAAAAATTGTATCAAATTATTAACCAGTAGTTTGTTTTTTTTTTTTTTCCACTTTTGTCATAGTTAGGTGGATTGTGGTGTTAAACACTACAATTGTTGCAATCAATTTTGATTAACAAAGGTTACTTATTTGTATTTTATTATTTTCCATATATAATTATTTATAAACAAAATATGGAAAATATTGAATTTCACATGTTTCTTGAAGGCCTAAAAATATAAAATTGAAAAAAACATGATCAAGTAGACCCAAAACCAAGAAGAACTGACCTGAGCCAAACTGACTTGATCTTGTTTGGTTTATGTCGGTTCAAACCGTCTAAATAAACATGTTTGATTCACATGTTTGAAAACAGAGGATTTCTTGATTTATGTTCAGTTCCAATAGGAATCAAATCTAACACCCAAATGCTCACCCATAATTGGTTCCTTATTTTGAACAATTTTTGTTTTTGAAGCTTTTCATGAGACAGTTTTGCTATACATATATTTCGCTTTAATTTAATTTTATACATGAATTATTATTTCATTATTACATGCTTGTTTTTATAAGAGTATTAAAATATTTTTGTATTTTCAATATGTTTCTTAACTTTATTATTTTTACATTTTGATAATCCATTAAAAAAGTGAATAAGATTGGACTTTCATTTTCAAATAAAATAAACTAAAAGGTGAGTTTGGATTAAGCAAAATCTTACTTGACCTATTAATAATGATTTATTGTTAGGTCTAATTATTATAATTAATTCATAAGAGTACTACTAGACATTAAACCATTATATCCCAATTTTATCACAAGTGGCAATTGGACTCACATGTATATATATTGTGAAATCATTGGCAATTAGACTCACAGAACGAATTTCACGGGCCTTTCAGGAGATTTATTTAAAAACAAATGGATATTTACCTTTTTATTACATCAAACCTTCGTATTGTTATTTGATTTCCTTTTAACTTTAACAGTTAATCAGAAAATTTGGTTAAATATCATTTTGCTCATGAATAAAATAAAAAAAAATTAAAATTTTAAAAATTAAAATAAATTAAATTAAAAATTAAAAAAAGGAAAAACAAATTGGAATTCTTCTTCATGTTTCAATGCCATCCCAGCTCTTTCTCTTCTTCATTTCCAGATCATCTTCGACATACAAACAAACACCCAAATAAGATTCATGCACCATTCTTCAATCCTACAAATCATGAAATCAAACACACAAACAAACAAACACAAACCCAGAAGATGAAATCAAACGTAGAACAAACACAAACCCAGAACAAAAAAGAATAAAAAAAACAAATACAAAATCAGATCTGGGTTAATCAGTTTTCTTCTTCGAAACACACATGAAAGGCAAAGAAGAAAATGACGAAGGCAATGATAAGGAAAAAGCTAGGAATGGCTAGCGTGAAGAAGATGTCGGTCCTCCAAGACGGGCCGCCGTTGGGTAGTTTTGCTTGAAGGAAAAATTGAATTTTGAATTTAATGCGGAAACGTGGCTTCAAAAAATTTTTTCCAAATAAAAACATGCCCAATCGATGCTAATAATAACAATTCAATAATTAAATTAATAAGATCGAATCTTATCTTGCATGAAGATTGCATTAATCCCCTTTGATTCGCAGATTTTTCACCACCCAATCTTCCTCGTTATGACTCTTCACAAAAGAAACTATGTGTGAGCACAATCTCGAAGAATTATATAACAAAATCTTTTTAATTAATAGAAGTTTTTGGTTCATGTAGCCAAAAATTCTCTCTCTTTTTCTCTCTCTTGTTACCAATATAAAACACATTTTTTTATAATGGTAAGATAGAGTTTTCTAATTTAATAAGGAATACAACTTCCTAATTAAATTGAAAAACTTAATTCAAATCCAATATGAAATCAAATTTTTTATTGGTTTAAAACTCTTTACTTTTAATTTAATATGAAATCTAATTCCAATTAAATTACCATTTCCATTAATTAAAATTTTTTTCATTAAATTAAAGGATTCTAAATCATTTATAATTTAATGACACCATTTAAAATTAAACTTTTATGGTGCGTTTACTTCACTCGGTGGAATCGGAATAGGAATCAGAATGATCTGGAATCGGAATGACTTGGAATCGGAATGAAGTATCGGAATCAGAATAAATTATTTACTTCAACTATAGGAATCGGAATCGGAATAAGTAGTATTTCCATTGAAATGTTTACTTTACTTTGGAATTGAAATGAATTAATTATAAGTTACAAAAATGCCCTTAATTAAAATTATGGATTAATTATAATAATGTGTAGTTTTTTATTATAATATATATTTTTTAATATCAATAAAAAACTGTATATTATAATAAAAAAAATTACATATAATTTTAATAGTCTACTAACTTTGTGTGCAGTTTTTTATTATAATATGTAGTT
Organism: Dimocarpus longan; assembly: GCA_022984855.1. NCBI lineage: Eukaryota > Viridiplantae > Streptophyta > Magnoliopsida > Sapindales > Sapindaceae > Dimocarpus > Dimocarpus longan. The sequence goes on from CM041026.1 coordinate 8,260,836, forward strand.
TTTTTAATATCAAATAAAAAGTGCATAGTACAATAAAAAAAAAATACATATTATTTTATTAGTCAATTATGATAATTAAGAAATTGGTGATAAAAAATCAATGATGTATAGTTTTTTATTACAGTATGCATTTTTTTTTAATATCAAATAAAATAAATTTTTCTTTATTTTTTAAATAAGGGTATAAGAGACTTTTTATTTTAATAAAAGGAATGAGAATTGGATTCCCAAGTGGGTTGAAGGAAATAAAATTCTCATTCCACAATCGCAAATTGATGTGGGGCCCATATTTTTATTCCTATTACGGAATAGATTTTAAGTAAGTAAACAACATCAATCAATCTCATTCCCTATTCCCTTTGTTCAATCCATGAAGTAAACACATCATTAACCTCTACAATTAATTAAGTAATTACTTATATTTAAATAATCAAATTATTTAATTATTCGTGAACGTGTTCATAAAATTGTATGTACACTTATAATTGGATAATCCAATTGTATTCTTTCCTTTGTTTTTTTTATGTGGTTATGAGCTAGCAAGGGGACTAAATGGACCTATAATTTGAGCTCCAATGATATCAAAATTATTAATTAAACTCTTTAATTAAATAATTCACTATTATTAACTTTAAAGTTATTCCATTAAAAACTTAAGATTGCACTTTCAAAATTATAAATGTTTTATACAATCTGAATTTTCATTGTCCATTGATTTAATCATTTCATATGGTTCGATTCTCCACGAGTTGTTCATAATTAGAGCTAGGTCATTAAAGTTTGTTATACATCTCTAATTATATTTTATTCCATTAAATACCACTAATTCTTTAATGAATAATATATTCATAACAACTTTTATCTTTTTATTTATTTATAAATAGAAAGTCGAGCGCTCTTATTATTCAAAACCCGAATCAACACTTAAGGGAACTACTCATCTACTTTTCGTAAGAAGGAGTGGATTCCACTATTATGTAGAATATTCCCAGCCACTTATTAAATCACATCTCCAAAGTACGAAACTTGTTAACTGTAAATCTATAACAGTCTCACCTATGTAAATCAAAACATATGACTAAATAAATAGGAGTCCACAAAATATTTAGGATTAAAATCAATCCATATATGATCATGTAGTTGATAAATATGAATTTCTTTATTTAACGAATATTAATAAAAAAATTTATTTTCTCATGGTCTAGTCCTATATAATCTCTATTATATAAGGTGCCTCCATTTTTATGTTACCACATGAACGATTCCGGATAAAATTATCGTATCAATTACAAAATGGATCGTACCTGTAGATTTACCACAAGCAAAGTACCCAGCTTTGTTTACTTTCTACGGATTCTTTAGATTACTGATCTCACACTAAATCCTCTTATATATAATACTTACATACTTAGTTTGAGACTATATAAGTAACCATAAATGTTACATGATATTTGTATGAAGCATTCATTTCATAAATGCACATAAATTGAATAAAATAAATATAATTTATTTATTATTTAATTTAAATATTTACAAATTACAAGCTCTTAGGGCACATTACCCTAACATTGCTCCAGTCAGATACTCCCGTCGTCTACTTACCAAAGGGCCTCAGCGCTATGGCCATCTTCCTTATTGCTTTCAGTGCCTTCTTTTGGGCAAGTATCAAGTCGACAGAGCAATAAGATCCATATGTACACTTACTTCTTCATCGATTAAATTTTTTATCTTTGATATGGGTTTTGTTGACCATTGGCTTTGATGGAATTTTGAATTAGGATGGAAATGTGGAGGCTTTTTGGGGTGATTGGTGTTTTCATTGATGATTGGTGAAGTTTCTACTAATTTTTTCCTCTTCATTTTGGAAGATAAGTTTTCATTAATTTTGGAAATATTGAACTTGAAGTGGAGATGTTTCTTGTAGGTTGTTCAACGAAAACCGGATTTGATTTCTTCCTCAGGTTTCAACGAAAACCAGTCGCATTGAAGCTGTTTCGATGGATGATGACAGGATGAAATGCTACTGATGAGAGGATGATAATGCTGAAGACAGGGGTTGAAGATGATGATGATGACAGTGAGTTGAGGATGATGATGATTTGTTGATGTTAATGATGGTAGGTTGACGATGAAGGATTGATGATGATGATGATGCTGTTGTGTTGAGGAGGTTGATGACGACGATGGGTGTTGTTTAAATTTTAAGGGAAAATCCTAAAAATCAACGACCTTTTGAAAGATTATTTATTTTTCCCCATATAATTTGATTTTTATTCAAAAAATATTTTTCTATCACTTTAATAGCAGAAAAATTTAACTGACGTAAAAAGATCAAAGTGCCCCTATTATAATATTTTAAAAAATAAAAACAAGCTAAATTAAAAAAAAAAAAATGGAGATCCATATTGGATCTCCATCCTCCATCCACTGTCCATCCAATTGGATAGACGATAGAGATTTAATTAGCCATGATACATCCTTATCTTTAACCTTCCACACTCCTGAATCCTCTCTCTCTCTCTCCCTCTTTCTTGTCTCTCCTTATTTCTAGGTTTTCAGTAGCCTGGAAGACCATATTTCTTATCATCAATCTCTCACAATCATCATATATCAATCTCTCACTACCATCAAACATCAGTCTCTCACAATCATCAACAAATACCATGAAAAAAAAAAATCACTAGTCTGGAAATCCAGATTCCTCATCATCAATTTTTCACAATCATCAAACATCAATCTTCCACAATGATCAGCAAACACCATAAAAAAAAAAAAGCCAATCAATAGAAAAAAAAAACGCTAGTATCCGTCGTGGAGACCCATATCGTCGGAGACCTTCTAGGTCTCTGGTCTTCGACCAATCGTGGAGGCATTAAAGGATCTCTATGATTGGAGACCCATTTGGGCCTCCACAAGGGGTTTCCACGATCGGAGATCGAAACTGGGTCTCTAACTTGTCTTTGGTGTCCTTACCAAGTTGTTGCCGTTGAAATCACCTGCAAACCGACCAAAGATGGAGAGAGATAGGAAAAGAGAAGAGAGAGAGGGAGAAAAGAGAGGGAGAGAAAAAGGAACTAAGAGGAAAAAAATAAAAATACTCAATATATATTTTTTATTTTTAAATAAAAATATATTATTTAATATAATTTATTTTATTTTATATTTTTATTAATTTTTTATTGAATTTTCTTTTTACTCTTAGAGTCAAACAGTCAATTATAACAATCAAACGGAATCTATTACTGTTAGGGACATTATTGTCCTTTCATATACTTTCAGGAGGTATTTTGAGTGTTTAATTTAAAATCAGCCTGTATTTAGAATAAAAATGAAACTATACGGAGAAAAATTGATAATTTATCAGAAGTTAAGGGTTTTTTAGGATTATCTCAAATTTTTATTATTTTTAATTTTTATTTATTCTTTATAATTTTAAATTTTAAAAAATGTAAAATATAAAAGGGGAAATTACTCCCAAGTTAAATAATTTTAACAAAATTTGACTAATCGTGTAAGGATTTGATGTAATAAATGATATATGTATTTTCATTTGTTTTTGGATAAACCTAAACGTGTTATGCAATTCATTTTTATAAAATGTGATAAATAAACTAAATCACCGTTAATGTATTAATAATTGAGATAAAAAAGGGATGTATAGTATTTTAGGAGGAAAAAAAAAAGTTAAAAAGGTAGGTAAATAAATAAAGCTAGTATTAATATTATAATTGACGAGTGAATCATCGAGTGATAGGTATGGTAGAGACTTGTAAAGAGTGTAAGTACGAGGGATGAGAAAAATATCCTTTACGATATAATCCCGTTCAAATCTGGTTTATTCGAGATGGATTTGGAGCACAAAGTAAAGATTCATTTAAGGTATAGGTCGAATTTGGAACAATTTTAAAAAATTTCGGATCAGGTTTGTTGTAAGCGTTCTTATCTCGACCTGATCTGGTAATCTGATCTATTTATAAATATGAAAAAAAAAAAATCCCTAAATTTTCGATTATGTGTTAAAGTCAGTTATTATATGATATCCACATCTTGCACTATTAAATGCAAGAGTTTTTGTATGAATTTAGAATTTTTTTAGAATGGTAGTAAATATTATAATCAGTTTATCATTTTTTATATATTTATTTTTTAATATTAATTATATTATTAAATAAAAATTAAATCGAATTAACGGAAGGAGATTTAGAGTAGGTCCCTCCATTTAGATTTAGATTTGGAATAAAAGCAGCAATCCTTATGGGATATGGATTAAAACTTTTGAATCGGGATATAATCCGATGTGATCTATTGTTATCCCTAGTAAGCACAACAGTGCTCTCTAATACGTCACAACACAATCGGACCACCAATCACAATTCACAACCGACCGAAGTCAAGTGCAATTCTCGTAAGGCGATACTTTTCTCTCTTTTGTAGTGTATATATCATGTGTTCCTTGACGTACAATCGAGGCTTCTGTCTCTCTGTCTCTCTCTCTCTTTTTACAATTTTTGTCTTGTTTACATCACATCAAGGTTATAACCAGGTATTCTCTGAATAAATAATTGGCTTTTGAATGACAAGTATACCTCACTTGAGGTCAGTAGTCTTCATTTTGTTTGTTTTTTATTTGCTCTTCTTCATCTTTGTCTACATTTTCTCACCAATCCAACGGTGGTTTATGCTTCTGATTGTCATCTTATATGTTTCTAGGTTGTCATGTATTCTTTCCACAACTCGTTGATGTTCAAATCTTGGAATTGAATCTTCTATTTTAAATGGGTTTGGTTTGTAAGTCTTAGAATGTTGGATGGTCATGTCTATGGGGCCTTAATTGTTATAGTAGAGAGGTTGGTCGATTTGTAATCAATACAGATTTTGAATAGAATGCAAGTGGAAAAAGGCAAAAATCCAGGACATTTGTATTGAAACAAGAATTTGGTGTTTGATTTCTGAGCTACACTAGCTTTTGGTATGTGTTATTGCTCTCTAGGAACATGAATGAAAGTTTGATTTGTAGATTTGAGACATGTTGACATCAGGTGTCTATGAGGTGGTGTATGATTCTTGAGACTGTCTAGAAACTTGGCTGAAGCTGTTTTTTAGGTAGTGAACTTGCTCTACTGGCTACTCTTTTTTGTAAATTTATGGTGGGTTGTAGAGAAAGGGTGCAAAGTTGAATGTCTGCTAGAACTACATTTTCTTATTAGCGAATTGGGTGGTCAAATGTAGTCTGTCTACACTCGATATCAGGCCAATAACAAAATGTAATCCAATTGGAGTTTCGAAGTTTTGTGATGGAATTTCAATTAGCATAGCTTGTAGTGTCCTTGCAATTTTATTATTGTCAACTATGATTCAAATTTCAGAAAGTGAAAATGACAATTTTAGTCGTGTTTGGTAGTTTGTTACCAAATGCTTGATACTTTCATGACATAACGAGTGGTAGAAATAGCGCTTCTGTTGGATGTGTGAATAAAACAGCCTGAAAAGAAATTAACATATTGCGGAGGCTTATTGTAGATTGTAGGCTAATTAGACGTTTAGTTCTTGATGGAATTTGAAAAGGCCATTAACACTAGTTAGAAGTAGAATAAGCCATTAAAATGGTAAATATCTACAGAGAAATTTTGATTCTGGTGCATTGAATTTTCTCCTATTTTAGATAATAGCTGTGAGAACAGTAAAGGGAGATTTTAGATATAATGATCTTTCTATTACAAAATTCATAGAATGTCTATTAGCGGGCATACAATATTTATAGAAATTATCCAGTCAAAGTGGTAATCTTATATATACATAAATGGTAGTAACAAATTTAAGATTAGATAAAAGGCAATAGAGATTATGCAGAATCGATCGCATATGTTAACAATTAACATGCTTATGTAGGCACGGAAAGACATACTTGATTAGTAGCAATAGTGATGTTTAACAAGTGTAAGACATTTGGAGAGCTGCAGCAATTCTGGATACATTGTAAAGTAGAAAGGAGATTAATGTAGTTGGCTGAAAATTCTGCTCTTAAATGATTTCCTTTGTAAGTTTTGTTGTTATATTAAAATTTTTTCAACAGGTTCTTTCTTGTCCTTTGTATGTTATTGTTAGCTGTTCTCATGATAATCTGTCTAATATATACACTTCAACTGAATATACCTTGCCCATATTTAGACTCCCTTTTTCATATCTAATGGAGCCTTTTTCTTTTCGCACCTATTTAAAGCTATTTCTGTCCTTGATGTGCACAGTTACAGGAAACAAATAGAGGGCGAGTGATAAAGGAGTATACAGCATGTACAAAGTGACTCAGCAATGATAGACCTTGGAAAATAATTTTCACTTAAAACGTGGGTAGTTCTGAAGATAATTCTTTTCAATTACCGATAGGGAGTGCCAACACTCCCTTTGGGAGTGGACTTGACACTGCAGCCTCTGTTTTGTAAGAATTTTAAAGACTGCTAGGAAACTGCAAAACGATTTTGCCGATCTCTGTGAGCCTGAAAGGAGAGGGAGAAGTAGGATGGAAAACGATAAGAAGCTGGAAAATATTCCAACAAATGAGCAAGTCCAAGAGGATGTTGGGCTGCTTATCGCAAATCAAATGAACAAGATGTCCATTCTAAGTCTGTCAGCTGAAAGAAAATGTGCAGATAGAGTTGGTTTGTCAGAGGCTGGCCTAGAGAGACATGTCACTTTTATTACTATGAACAAAGACTGCAGCCTCTTTAGATGTTCTGATTCCTCATTGTTAGGAGAATCTGTCCATCGTTTGAGAAAAAAACTTCTTATTCTTGATTTGAATGGACTCCTTGCAGATATAGTTTCTCGTCCTCCGAAGAATTATAAACCAGACATTAACATTGTTAAACGTGGGGGTGAGAATTGGTGCTGAAACACCAGTTAGTTCAGTTACTATGTCATTTTTTTTTTCCTGAATTGATCATAAATTATTGGGTTGTTTTCTTGTTTCAGTTTTTAGGAGACCTTTTTGCGTTGATTTCTTGAGGTTCTGCTTTGAGAGATTTGACGTAGCTGTTTGGTCCTCCAGAACCAAGTACATTACTGCCTTTTCTTTTTGTTGTCTTATACTTCTTTTTTGCGTTCTCAAAAGAAATAATTGCCCCTTTTGTTGTGTATCCATTCCTATCATTCAGTTTTATTATGTAAGTTGATTGCATGGGATATTAATTTCTCCACAGGAAAAATGTGGAGAAAGTGGTTGACTTTTTGATGGGAGATCTCAAGCACAAGTTACTATTTTGTTGGGTAGGTAGTTAGCCATTTTGCCCGGTAGCAAACTTGACTATTAAGTGCAGCATGTGTTAGAGCAACATCAAATTTTAATTTGCTATATATAATTATTAGATAAATATTTGATTCTTGTCATTGCGTCCTTGCGAAAAAACTATCATTTGATTGATAGTTATATGCATCTATTGGTTCTTTTTCTTATTGGTTGCTATGAACTTTCAGGATCAATCCCACTGCACTGCTACAAGTTTTAAAACTCTTGAAAACAAGCATAAGGGCATGGTTTTTAAGGAATTGAGGAAAGTTTGGGAAAAAGACGACCCTAAATTGTTTTGGAAAAAAGGAGATTACGATGAATCAAATACGTTATTGGTGGATGATTCTCCATATAAAGGATTGCTTAATCCTGTAAGTTTAGTGGCTCCTTGTTGTTCGATCTCACAGTCCTTTCATTTTCCTTTATAACATGATAATCATTGTCCTAAATCTTGTTCACAAAATTGGATCGACTTTTTGTTTGATAGCCAAACACAGCAATTTACCCTCCTTCATACAATTTTCAAGATTCGAGTGATCATTCATTAGGTATGATGTCTTTCAATATGTTCTGCTATTGTATTTTCTATTCTACAGTGCCGAGATAGGTCAACTTTGTTACATACATTCTCTAAATGCTGTGTTTCAGCCTCATGAATACTAAAGAGTTTTAAATAATCCAAGATATATTGTAAGCTATAGTATTTTATGCAACCATTAGATTTAGAAGGTGCATCTTATTAAACCAGTGGAGGTTTTTTTAGCGTGTTCTCTCTGGTTTGATCTCAGGAACAAGGTGAAAATTGAACAAAAGAAAACATTAAATAGAATTACTGAGTTACTAGCAGGATACTTGTGTTTTTTCTGTTTTTACCTCTTAAATTACTGTTTTTAATTCACATATTCATTTTGCAATAAATTATACACTTCTGATGACTTTCTTTCGTATCTTAAATTACTTGAAAGTGTTAAACAAAGCTAATGATGAACTAAATATGCAGGTCCTGGAGGTGAACTCAGAGTTTATTTGCAAAATATTGCTGAAGCTGATAATGTACAAAAGTTTGTAGAGCTACATCCATTTGGCCAAAGTGCCATAACCAAAAAAAGTGAATCTTGGGACTTTTACACCCAAGTCATGAATTCATTGTCTCATTAATGTGAATTGCAGAACTATATAGTGCGGTTAGTTTAACTTAATCTTGATCTTAGGTTCAAAGGGCTGTTAATTGATTTCTTAATCTGGGAATGACCACATGACATCTAGAGCATGATTTCCACTAAAGACCAAATAAAATTGAAGTGTAATTATACGCATGCACTGATTTTTTGGTAAACTGATGGCAGGGGTGGCGTGAGTCTCTGACCATCAAGCGGTATGATTATGTATAGGTATATATGTGAAAAATCATAGAGGGAATTCATTGAGATGACTTATACAAGTTCCTGTTGATGGCGATGGAGCAACTAAGGAGTGGTTCATTTGAACTATTTGATGATTCATATTAAATTTTTTAGCAGAATCAGGTAGCAACTTCGTGGTAGGTTGTTTGTTCATCAGAAATGGGAATATATGCAGGGATTATAGTTAATAGTTTTGGCGTTGTGTTACAGCAGGTTTTGCAGCCTAAATCATCTTCTCTTTACAGGAATATTGCTTTCTGTTTTCAATTGTTATCGAGGGTTCTAAGATGTGACATAAACATCGTATCAAAGTTGTTGAAATTGCTTGAAAGCTATTTCGACTTCACTGAATACGAATCATAAGATACAGCCATCTTTTCTATGTAGAATGAAATTACAGATGGAGTAAGGGTGGATATATTTAACTTTGATATTCCAAATTAGGTGTCACAGTGTAGTCACTCAGAACCTATTGCTTGGTTGAAGGACAACCCTCTGCCAATTAGGTGTCAGATTAATTCAACTAACATGTTGATACACATACATATGTGTTTATACCAGGAAATGGCATAAAAAAAGTGCATGCATCATTTGTGTTCCAAATTTTTGTTTATCATTTGTTTCCGAAGCTATTAAAATTTGTGCAAAATTGTTCTTCGAACAAAAAACATTAGCTTCTCCTCCTCTTTCACCTCCTAACGTTACAATCCGACGTCCGACATCTTCTCTAACATAATCTTTTTCTTCTCCGTTCGACATTTCCTTTTCTATTTCTCTTCTCCTTCTCATTCTTCTTCCCCTTTTCCTTAAATAAGAGTTGAAATGGTATATTTACTGGCAAGAATAATGCCGCAGACTTAGACAATGGCAAATTCGGCCCGAGGGCTATTAACTGGCCCGGCTGACATTAATTTCCTAGCATTGCATCACTCACAGCCCACAAATGATAATGTTATTAATATAAAGAAATAAACTTTTGGTATTGAAAAGAGATCATTCCAATTAAACAGGTGAAGTTGAATTTTGCCAGGTTTTCCAAGCTGCAACTTTTTTTTTTTTTTTAATTATTTTTTATCTTTTTAATGGTGGAGAGAGGGAATTAAATTTAGAGAAAATTACTCACAATTTGTATTTTAATACAAATCACTAATTGAAGTTACAAACTCCAAAGCAAAAAATTATAAAAGAAAATTGGAAAGAAACAGTACGGCATATTCATATATTGCATTTTATTTCCTTCGTCTTTTATTTTGTTATCTCTTGGTGGGCTCATTTCTATCAGTGATCAGTGAGTCAACCTAAAACTTCTTATGACTAATGATTTAAGTATCTTCAAGGTGGGAACATAATAATAATAATAATTTTCAGTTCAGCGTGCATTAAAATTATTTAAGTTAGTACATTGTACATGAATTATTGATTAAGTATAAGTTGTTATTGACTATATCAAAACGGGGTGAAAGTAAGTAAATATAACTGTTAATAATTTGGGACACTAAAACTTATTATATGAGTGTACACCTACCAGAAAAGAACTCTTTTATATATATATATATGTGTATATATATATGTATATATATATATTCTCTTTAGGATGAAATGATGTTTACAGGCTATTGGATGCATTGATTTTAATCATTAGTATTTATTTGTATATCCAATGACCAATAAAGTTGGAAGAACTGAGATTACTATCAATTCGTTATGAGAAAAAATAATCCATAACTTGAAAATATTTAAAAAGAGGTAGAGAAATAAATTTTTCTCAAACAGTTTTTGTACAAATTCTGGTTCTGTGTCTTAATATGAGCCTTTGATTATCAAAATCTCTTCTCTGCAGCTTAATTTAATTTACATGTCTATAGTTGGTTGATTATAATCTAGCACTGTTTCTTGACAGGAAATAATTAATTCAATCTCATATAATGTATATGGTAAAAGTTTTGAATTAAGAATTACTGCATTTGAACCCAATCTTATCCAGTTCAATTAAAACCGATCAAATTGTACAAGCTAAAAGTCTGCGTGGTCCATTATCAGGGCAGAGCAAGACATATGAGGCTAATTAACGAATGATTGCATTGCATATTTTTCAAACTTTGGCCAAACCTAAGATAAGATGTGACAAACTGCTGACCACATGTTGTACAACAAAACTGATCATGACCTTAGCTTGGCAAGCATGCATGCTCGATAATGTTGTTTTCCTCATCATTTTCTTCTGTGCTCAGAGATTTGGTGTTGACTCTTGAACAATTTTGGAACCAATGCCCATACCCCTTGAAATCTAATCCACAGAAATCTTGTACACTTGTTTCCATCATACTCAGAGACAATATAGCATCAATTGTACATGAATGCATGTTACGTGTTTGTGCCTAAAAGATTTAATCAAAAGGAAGAGGTGGTTCTGGTTATGCATGAGTCTCATTATTTTAATTGATATGGCACATCAGTTTCATCCTTTCGGTATCATCTAGAATGCTTTTATATAACAAAAATATTTTTGTTTAAGGTGTTTTTAATTTAAATCAAGAGAGCAATTTCGTTTTTTTTTTAACCAAAAAATTGCACTCAATAAATTAAATGGTTTTCTAAGAGTTATTACTTCCTTAAAGCAAAAGTAAAAGAAAACCATTTCAAGTGCTCTCTCTCTCTCTCTTTTTTTTTTTTGCCTTTTTCTCTCAAGACGTGTTGTTACTATTTTTTTTTATGGAAAGTGTTTCTACTAAAAAGGGCTTCCAGTAGCAAAAAGGTAGCTTTCATCAGAGATTCATGAGGGTTCGTGAGGTGCCTTCTCTTCTCTAAATTAAATAATGTAGTTTATTTTCCAAATCTAAATGAGCTTGATATCCAAATATGGTTGATGATAAGAATAATTAAGTGGGCATGCATGTGCAAAGATAATAATAGATCCAAATGAACTGGCAATTCGATTGTGTGATTTGTTCTTAACTTTTAGTGATTGCCAATCTTCTTAAAGGCGTATTATATTATATTCATTAATAATTTTGCTACTTGTATCATCGCAACTACCTTCTTAGTACACGTGACATTAACCATTTTTCTTCATTATATATATATGCATATATATATGTATGTATATGTATATTTATATGCATATGTTTACGTTTGTATATATCTTTGCGTGTGCTTGTTCTATAATTGCATTAATGCGTCAAAACTTCACTATCTTGCAACTTTAAATTAGCTGTTTATGTTCGGGTTAGGTGTTAGCTCACCATGTTCTTTCTTGAACTAGCAAGAACAAACCCATAAGCTATTGTTCACATACTTGGGCTTATTGTCAAATAGAGAGAGAGAGTTAGGAGGAGAGTTGGTTTTCAATTACTATCCACTTGATAGTATTCTTACATCCCAAGCTTCGTTAGATCTATATAATACATATATATATATATATATATATATATATAACTATCACTCTCATGTGAAAATGGGAAGATCGGATAAGATGGAATCTTGACTTAGAATAATTTGAATAGAATATAATCATAAGCAAATTGAGTATCCCTTGTTTGATGCTCACACTAGCTTGAAACCTTTATGGAAAGACCATCCAATGTGAATAGGAAGATGCCTTCCGCTTTGAAATGTAGCTTGCTCCTTTTTATTTTGAGTCTTAAATTTCTCTCTCTCTTTCTTATAATTATGGCTTACGTAATTATTCTTTAATATATTTGTATAAATTTTAATCCAAATTTAGATGTTAAAATTTATCTCGTTTTATATATCGATTATTGAGTGAGATTTATTTTTAGTTTTGTCGTTTTATATGATAAATCAAAGAATTAAAATAAATTCCACATCTCTAATATATCTAAAAATTAGAAATAATTAAAGGTCAAAATAATATATTTATCTAGAGTCTCTAATTGTTTATATATATAAATATCATATATATATATATATGATTTGACAATGACGTATTGCATTTGCAAGTCTAGTAATATACCTAAGTAATTATCATTCCACCGGATTAACTAATATTTAATAGTGTGTAGATGTGTGTGTGTGTCTATATATATATATATATATATATATATATATAAAGTAAGTTAACTGAAGTTGACTATAATGATCCAAGTTGGGTGGGGTATCGATAGTAGCATAAAATGTGGTTTCATATGATATATATATATATATATATATATATAATTAAGGATGTATTAGGTTATATTGTTGACTTAAAAAACCCAAGCAATTAATGTGGGAATGGTGGTAAGTAAGAAAGTGATGTGGAGGGAGAAGAGTGAGAGACACCATGTGGGAATGGTGGTATAAGGTGGTGGGTGGTCAAGCTTCTTGGAACTTAGTATAGCAATTAACAAACGATGGAGACTTGCTTACTTGGTCCCTCATCCCTGCCAAATGAAGCTAAGGCATCCCTCATGTGATCTTCTCTCTTTCTGCATGTGCTTTTGCACCCTTTTTCAATCCTACTTCTTTCCAAATATCGCCATCAATCCCGGCCCTCCGTTCTTTTTTAATATTATTAAAATCATCCTTCAATTTAATAATTGTCCATGTATGTGTCAAATAGGATTTATTTATTTTATGCAAGCAACAAGTTTCCTTATTACATGAAGGTTGGTGACTTGTGCAGCCTTCTTTTAATATATATACATATATATATATATGTATATATATATATGATTAATTACATTAAAGCAGTCTGAGTTCGTCTATCTTTATAAAATTTTCGAAATTTTGAGTAATTGAACACAAATATATATCCAATTGTTAAAAATTTTTAGTCAACTCTGCCGATTTGACCAACATAACCTTTAGAAAGACTATATTACTCCTGCAACGTCATCCTAACTACATATATAACATGAAAAAGATTTAACAAATTAAGAGAGAGTTTAGAGACAATTAAAAATCAGTTCGTTAGAAACTCTACACACAAAGAGAGAGAAATCTATTAAATAAATTCTCTAACATATCTCTTTAACTTGTTAAATCTTTTTTATGTTATTGTTGCGTTGATGGATTTAGTATATAAATTGTCTCTAAAATCTCTCTTGTTAACTCTTTTTCATGTTATTGTTGTGTTCATGGACCATGTCAAGAATTCCTCAATCTAATTTTATTTATGCCAATTCAAATATAATTTGCTCCATTAATCGTGTCAAATTTTTAAAGTTATCCCCGTTATATTATATTATTCGTATTTGTATTTATAATTTTAGGTCAAACAAATATTATAATCTTCTCTCCTCTACTTCTACATATATGTTTCTAGTGTAGCGCGTTTATTTTCCCAGCTCATACAGTATCAATCATTGAACAAAATATATATAATATCTAATTCTATTCTATAATATTAGCCCTAAGAATTAACTATCCTAAAATTAGCATAAAATGTTTGGATAATATCACCATACTGCGACCACTTTATCAAGCAAATTTTTGTGACTTTTTTTTTTTTTAATTCTCAATTATGATATAATTATTTGTGGAGTTTTTAAACCGTACGTTTATGTTCTTGTATATTTATTTATAGTTCAAATTTTTGGTATTCGATAACTTCATATTTACAATAGAAATTCAAGTTTCATTATGTGTATTTATTAATAGAGAGTTTTTCTTTTTTATTATAAGGGTAGGTATCTCTCGATACATGAATGTAATTTTTCTAATAGCACATAATATATAATCCTGACAGACCTTGATATTGTCTGTTGATTTTTTTCATTATCTTACAATTACTATTAAAAAAACACTTTTGTAAAATTATTAATTTTTTAAGTATGTCAAAACTCTAATTGGAAAATAAGATGTCTTGTCTCATTGTTTTGCACAGAACAATAAAATAGAGCTACTACTGAGAAAATAAAGTCTTAAATTATTTTGTTATTGCTGAGATACCGTAACGTCAAAAATCTTAGCCAGAGGTAACTAAATTTACTTTTAGAATGTGTTTTCGAAGTTAAAAACAGGAAGCAAGCAAAAACAAATTTAAGAGTCGAATATTGAATAGTGTATAATGTGTAAGGACGACAACAAATATTCATTTGTTTTTCCAATTGAATTGAACTCTCGGAAGAAAATATTAATCACCAAAAGAGGACCGCACATGGTCGTTTTCTAGTTTTAGTATTGGAGGACCACAACATCTTCTTTGCTTCTTACATTATTAATAAAAAATCTTCAAGTTAATTAATGTTACTCGATTATATCACACATTATTTTTTACTTAGAGTACTAAAATCTTTCTGTTTATACAAGTTCTTGATGAGGTTTGAAGAATCTTTGTAAACATTAATAATTAATATATAATGAAAATATTTTACTTAGTAAACATATTTTAATAAATTATGTGTAAATGTAAATTTTTCTTTTCTTTTTTTTTTAAAGAATTTTTTTTTTAATTTATAAGAATATGTCTAGAAAGCATATAATAATGCAAACCGTTTTTTAGATACCTCTTGCAATGTATGGACTTGAATTTAGAATATTATTAAGTTGAATAAATATTTTCTACTATTAAACCATATTGAGCAATGATATTAGTCCAGTTGTTTGAATGCATACATTTCTTCACTAGAATATTTGAAACTATTGTACCTAAAAGTAGCACCTGACTGTAATTCCATTAAGGTGCAAAAGTCCACAATACCCAACAATAAAAATGAGACAATATGAAGCTCTCATTACTTGAGGACACGTCAGTACATAACACATTAGTAGGAGCATCTAACAAAACGCTAAAACAGTAAGACGACCCAAGTCAGTTAGCTCCAATTGAATGTCAATTCAAAATCTATATCTATCGATATATTTGGAATTACAGGAGCCTGCGAGCCTGCCTATTATAATCATAAAGAGGTCAAACTCCATTAGGTTTTGTGGCTTGTGAGGGAAGGCATCATCAGGTTCTTGTTAGAATAATAGAATTATTCCTAGCTATGATTTGCTAAATCTCCAAATATTTTGACAAGATGATTTTCTTTCATAGAAGGATACGAATCAGACGGTTGATATTGGAAAAAGTTGATAATATATAACATGATATCAATGACTAAAAAATTGTCAGGAACCAAAGAAGCCAAAGAGGAAAAAAAAAGGAAATCAAAATTCTGGTAGGAAGTGCAAGAATTGTAAGAAAAACAAAATGAAAAGAATAGTCATGCAGGAATACGTGAAAGTTGAAGCGATGGGGAATCTAATAAGAGATTGGTGGAAAAGAGGGGGAATGAAAATCAGAGAATGCAGGCTTTCCAGGGCATAAATCCACTTTGTTATTCTTCTTGCAAATCCTGACAGACTACACATGCTTATGTAGAGAGGTCCACAGAGTTGAGACCCACCAACACCAAACATTATTATTTTGTCCACATGGATGTCTTTTTCTAATCATCTAACCCACACAATACATTTCCTTCCTTCTCTCTCTTTCTCCCTCTTGTTGTGTAAATAATAATAATAATAAGAAAAAACTTCATTTTAATCTATGAGATTCGAAAAATATTAAGTTTTTAAAACTGTTTTATAAATAACTTTTTTGATCTTTAAATTTTTCAAAACTTTTCAAAAAAAGTTGATTGACAATCAATATGAACAAAATGTGTAAAAATACAATTTTGTTTTGAAGGTTGTTGATGACACGTAAATTATCAAATTATCCTCATAAAATAATAAATTTATAAACTAAATTATCTAAAATATACTAAATTTAAGTTGTTAAATTACAATTTAAATTTTCTAAAGTTATCGTTGACCGTTAATCATAATTTTTTTGAAGAGTTTTGGACAAATTCGGGATGAAAATAGTTATTTCTAAAATAGTTTTAAAAATTTGATATTTTTTAAAACCTTAGGAATTAAAATGAAGTTTTTCCTACTACTACAGCTACTACTGCTACTACTACTAATAATAATAATAATATAGGAAGGGTGGTGGTGTTGCTTGCTTTGCTTGCCACTACTTGTCTTCTTATTCTCTCATTTAAGATTTCCACATGCAATACATTTCATATTTACAGTACTAGGCGCTGCTGAAGCCTCCAGCTACCTTTTCCTAGAGAGAGCCAAAAGACAAAGTAATCTTCTTTGTTCTGCTCCCCAAAAAAAACATCTCTTCTTGGGTCTGCAGAACTCCACTGCAGCAGCTAGCATTTTCATTTTTTTAGTAGTCCTTAGAAGGTGGGGGTTTGTGTGTAAGTGTCAACTGTTCTTTGTGTTGGGTCCCTTCCCACATTTTTATTTTCTCTTTAGTTTCCTTTTGGCTTTTAACACTAGATATTGTCTGCCTTGTTTTGTGAATTCTTCAAATGTGGGGCTCTAATCTGTCCTTCTCTTCTCTTTAAACTCCTTACATCTTCATTCATTCATTCATTCTCTCTCGTGTTTATTCTCTCACACAGCCTAAAGCAAAAGCAAAACTATTTTAAAGAAAATGGCCTGCAAGTGTATTTGTTTCTGTAAGAGATCAACTAATTGCATACATAAGGATATACATGCGTCTTGAAGTTGTTGTGAAAACATAATGACCTTTGATTGGTTTAAGCAAATCAATATAAATATCAATTATTGTTGTTCTCCAGGAGAAGACATTGAGAGAGTGGTAATAACGAAGCTGAAAAAGTCTTTTTAAGCTATTGTTGTTTGTTTAGTTGTTTGACCAGAGTGAAGATGCCCACAAAGCTATTATATTCCTTATCAGATGAAAACCCAGATCTGCAGAAGCAGATTGGATGCATGAATGGCATTTTTCACATCTTTGACCGCCACCATTTTCTTAGCAGCAGACGCTTTGCCAACCACAACCAGAAGAGGCTACCACCAGGTATGGGTGCCATGGCTTAAATTACTATAGGACATGCCTTAAATTACTAGTTGCTTTAAAATTTACTTGCTTTCCAAATTACATCCTGCCTTTAGTTACATTTCTAGCCCTGGAGCCAGTTGCATATCATTTGTAAATGTTGTTATTATTGATAATAATGTTATTAATATTTTGGAACTGATTGTTTAAAGTTCAACTGCAAGTGTTTTCTCTGTTTTTGTCAATATCATTTATTTTGAAATGTTTGCAACCTTGAATTAATGTATGAAACTATGCACAAATATAATTACAGGTCAAAATGACAAGCATGAAATAAAGCCTCACAGTGCATCACAACGACTAAAGGTAAGAAGAAAGATTTTTAACACTCTCCATCACTGGAAACATAGGTAATGTCACTGAAGCTAATGTGACTGACTTGTATGTGTAGGACAAAAATCCGGAGAAGAAGACCGTTAAGGCAAAAAAGATAACCTCGACTGAATCTTCGACAACCTCATTTTCATCTTCATCCTGTTCATCTAGTTTCACATCCATGGACTGCAATAAACAATCTCAGACAGAAACATCTTTCTATGGCCAAGTAAATTTCCCAGTAACCCCTACTCGAGACTTACCAGTATACCAAGCTACTGATTCTCCAAAATTAGGCCGGCAACATGTTGATCTCCGACACATTGTCAAGGATTCCATGTACAGAGAAGCCCGTGAGTTACCAATCAAAACTGCAACAAAAGAGAATGCTGGAGGCCAAATCCTGAAATACATGGATTCTCCAAGGCCTGTGCACTTGCAGCAGCCAAGCACAGTGAAATCCAGAGTCAATGAATCATATCGGGTACTTGCTCAGCTTCGAGAAACACCTGCATCGCTAAGGAAGGATGGTTTCTTTATGCCAAAGGATGCTCCCCGGTTCTCTTATGATGGTAGGGAATCACGAGATGCATTCAAATCCACAGCGAAGGTCAAAGAGCTTCCAAGATTATCACTAGACAGTAGAGTGCGCTCCATGAGGGGTTCCAACATTGAAATGAAATCACATCATCTTTTAGGGGATCAGCAGAGAGGATATGGGAAACCCAACAATAGTTTGGATGGACAGCAAGAACTGGCAAGTTACAAACGACCATCTGGTGTTGTAGCAAAACTGATGGGATTGGAAGCATTTCCAGAACCAAAATTGGCAAATGGGAATCACCCAGGCCAGATGATAACCTTCTCGAATGTTGAAAGTGATTCCTTCTCCCGATCATCACAGCCAACCAACGAAATCAAGCGTAATAGAATTTCTGGCTCCCCAAGGAATTCTAGAATGGAAGCTGTTTCACCTCGGACACGAAATGCAGATTCAGTCAAGAAACCCCTCGCAAATTCCAAGTTTCCAATAGAAACTGCTCCATGGCGGCACCCAGATGGGAACAAAGGTCAAACACCAGCTTTAAAGAGTCGAGAAACTCCAGCCAAACCCCCAAACTCTTCTCTTTCAGTTTATGGTGAGATAGAGAAAAGGTCTGCACAACTCGAGTTCAAGAAGTCTGGAAAGGATCTCAGAGCTCTTAAACAAATTCTTGAAGCAATGCAGAAGACTAAAGAGAAGATCGAAAGCAGAAAAGATCAGGATTCAAAAGCTGCATCTCAAAGTGGCAATAATAGCAGTGCCGATCAGAGCTCAAAATTAGATGTGAAGGGTAGCAATCCATCTTCTACCACTTTCAAGGGGACTACTTCTCCAAAATGCTTCAAATCCTCAATTGTCGTTATGAAAGCAGCTAAATCTATTGAGAAAGCCAGCAATTCTTTTTCCTCTGCAGTTCCAGGTGACTCAGCAGATAACAGAATGGAATTTGCCGACAAGCTAACTGCAAAAGATCCAACTCCGGAACCCATAAAACTCAGGGAACCTTCCAGCAGACCACTACATCTCAAGAATAAGAATAACAGTGCTGAAACTCTTAGATCGGCACAAACTTCCAAGAGTCCTTACCCCACAACTGGAAAGAACAAGTCAGCCAAGTGCTCAGAACCCATGAATCCAAGACAGCAACAGAAGAAGCAATCACATCCCACATCCCCATCACCAGATTTAAGCAGGGGTAAAAGACACACGGCAAAATCAGGTTCACCACACAGGAAATCTGGACAGAAATCTCCCGACTTGCAGCAGATGGGCACCCAATTGTATGGCATCAATAATGATGCAAGAGATTTGTGTCACCAAGATGATTCTGCTTCTCTAAAATCTGAGAGTAATATAAGCATGGTCTCATATATTGATTCTGAAGTCACAAGCGCTGATAGATCTGATAAGGTTGGTGACATGGTCCAGCAATGTCTCTTAAAGGTTGGAGTTAATACTCCAGCTCATCCAGACACTATTTTGATTGTCTAATTAAGAGCTTTCATTTTGCATTCAGGATCCAGAAACATGGTATACTGAAGACAGATCAACAGCAGAACCTGCAAAAGTAGGAGGGGAGCAACCAAGTCCAGTCTCGGTTCTCGATGCAACATTCTACAGAGATGAACCCCCATCTCCAGTGAAAAAGATATCACCTGTCTTTAAAGGTGAGGCTCTCATATAAATACACTAAACTAGAGTGATTTCAGTTTCATTATACGAGAGTACAGGAAATACCATGATCATTACATTCATCAAGTCAATGAAATTTGGAAAAGGAAAAAAAAAAAAAAAAACCTAATATTAAGTCTTAATTATATCACAAAGCATGAGTGCAAACATGGTAGCTATCGAATTATACTTTTTAATCCACCAGAACTTCTATAATGCTATTTTGCAAGAAACCAGTAAATGCGACAATAATAGCTTTAGATCAGGAGGTAACCAGAGCTCCTAGTTTTAAAGATAAATATAGGTTCCCTTCCCTCAGCTCCAACCACTGGCATATGAAATAGATTGATCCTACTTATGTAAAATGAACAAAGTGAAAAATTGACTGAGACATATTAGTCAATTCCACACTTTCGAAAAATATAAACGAGTTAAAGACGATTCAATTAGGGATTGTAATGGTATCATATATTCTTAATAATCTTACAAAACGTAAATGAAATTCAAAAAACAATTTAGGAATTGCAGGCAGACAATATCATACCTACTATAAATGCTGGAATTTAAGATTTATAAACATCGTTTGAAGGTTTTCATTGCTGATTTTTGTTTTTTAAATTTTCTTGCTACAGATGAAGAGGCACTGAATTCTGATGAAGCAGAATGGAGACTAAGGGATTTAAATCATTCATCCAGTTCCAGAAAACCCAGTTTCAGCTCAGACAATGATTATAGAAAACATAATCTTATGCATCTCTACCCCACTCATAAGGATGAAATTGCATTTATCAACAACAGCACCAAGCCAGATCATAGATATATTTCAGAAATATTACTAGCATCAGGTCTCCTCAGAGATGTTGAATCTGGCTTCACAAGTTTTCAGCTCCATCCATCAGGCCACATTATCAATCCTAACTTGTTTCTTGTCCTGGAACAAAACAAGGCAAGCACTAGGATCTTAGATGCTCAACACAAACACAAAAGGACTATCCAGAGGAAACTTATTTTTGATGCTGTTAATGAAATTCTAGTCCACAAATTATTGTTGGAAGGATCCTCCAATCAGTGGGTCTCTTCGAGTAAGTTAGTTGACACAGTGCCTAGTCGACAGCAGCTTCTCAAAGATTTGTGTACAGAGGTAGATCGCCTCCAAGCTAACAACTCAAACTGCAGCTTAGACGATGAAGAAGACATCATATGGGAAGACCTAATGCATGGATCTACGGATTGGACAAATTGCCAGAGTGAAATTTCATGGTTAGCATTGGATGTTGAACGGTTGATATTCAAGGACTTAATAACTGAGCTTGTACGTGATGAGACAGCTGGTCTGCACGGTCAGTCTGGTAGGCTTTGCCGGCAACTGTTTTCCAAGTAGTTTTTCTACTGTAACAGTTTAAATTTTATATTTCAGTGTTCCTCTCATTTCTCCATCTCCTTTCTAATTAGAGAAGGGAAGAGGAGGACAAGGCTAGTCTTTTTCAAATTTTATTCTTATATTTTAGGGTACAATAATACTAGTGCGCAAAAGAAAGCCATAATTAACCATGTAAATCTCTATTTGAAGTGTAAAACATACATATAAACGAATGTATATGCATACCCTTTCAAAAATTTTCATTATAGCTATTCTCTTGTTAAATGACCATCCACAAAAGGGTCACAGCCCACCATTTTCGTACTCTTGCACTATAAGGGAAAACGACAAATTACAGACATTCTATCAAGTGTTAACTCCACATTGCAGAACCTGAACTTAAGCCATTCACTTGCAACTATAAAGTCACAGATACAATTTGGAACCAGCAGACTGCATATTATCTGTGTAAGAATATACAATATACATCCAAGATACTACTACATATACTTCCAAGGGTATATTAATCCATTAGAAGGTTGCTCTACAATGGCCTTTAATTATATATAAAATGACATCCAAGAAGAGTGTAAAATTCCACTCCAACAAGCACACAACGTTTTTTAGGTGCAGTATCACTACCGTCAGTTATATTTTTCGCAAGGAACTAACTGCATTAATTAATCAACCTCTTCTTGTTAGGAGTTGTCACAAAATATGCAAGCACATGCACACACTTTCATGAGTGAATTACACCTTAGACACAACATCTTTCTACAGTGATGACTGCAGATATTGAGCAACTCCTAAAATATGGCAGCACATGCACACACTTTCATGAGTGAATTACACCTTAGACACAACATCTTTCTACAGTTATGACTGCAGATATTGAACTCTGAACAAAACACTGAACACAAGAACCTGTGAGCATAATCAGACATCCTACAGAGAATTTTAACGCTGACAAACACATTTAAGTAATATCAAAAGAGGCTAAAATCCCATAGCATAGTGATAAATTATTATGTTGTTAAACACTTTCCGTCACAATAAAACAGTAATTAATTCCCTTGTTATTGAATACCATTCTACATATCATCGACAGGTTCAACATAAAAAAGTAGTCAATTATCAGAATCCAGAACTTAAACCGACAAATCTTACAGAGAAGATTTGAGTTCAACAAATGTATTCACAGCAATCCAATAGAAATCAATTCTTCACACCCATGCATCTAACAGCAGAAGGATTAAATCTTTCAACTGTTGAACACTTATCATAAAACCAAATAAAATCAACTAACAAATCAGTATGATCCCAAGTTATTCAACAACATTAACATTAATGGAAAGATCTGACACAATAGAACAATTACCAGAACTGTTGCAAAAAGACAAAAAGTAATCTAAATATATCAAAATGTTTAACACTTTTCAAATACATAGAAATTATTTATAAATTATTCTGACTGTGGACTGATGCGACAATGGTAAACTAGAAGTGGTTCAGCTAATCTCAGAATCATAATATATCAATTGGCATTTACCATGCAACTTGCACATAATAGTCTCCATTCCAATACCAAGAGAAGTCAAGTTTCAGGGAAAGTAAAGTCATTTTTATTCTAAATTGCAAACAAGCTTTTATTTAGTGAAAGTGTGCAATTGAAAGAAGCAACTTTGCAACAGATAGGAAATGATAAACAATCACAATCATAGATGGCAAACTTCAGTTGCATGCACTACACTTGCTCAAATAAACTTGACCAGGTCCAGAAGGTATGAACTGTTTAGTTCAAAGCCTTATGACATTTGAATTTTGAAGATAGTCCTGAAATTGCTGATGGCTTGAGCATAAAATTAATTCTCTATCTAGTGCTCTCTGTTCCATCTCTCTTGCACACATAAGACTCTCACAACAGACTTAGTCCGATCATTTAATCTCATCCAGTGTCAAACTACCAACAGTGGTCTACACTTCTCTTCAGTTCTAGTCCATATTTCCAAATCTAATACTTCTATCAAAATTTTCTTGTGGAAACTTCCGTTCACTTTCCTAACTACTGGGAGGGAAGCTTTTATTTTTTCCTTAATTATTAAGAGTTAGCCAGCCAACATCTGTGAGCGATGGAAACCATTAATGGCAAGAAGTTGACTAGAGGTAAAACCAGAAATTAAAAATCCCTTTTTTTTTTTTTTTAAACTTGAGGGAGGGGGATTTGAATTTGAGACCTCAACATTGTTAAGAGGTATGATTACCAACTAGACTATGTCTGCTACCACAAATTCTTAAATCTGTTAATATTAGGAATCTCTCTATTACTAGATAAACAATAGTTACAGTACTCTACAATCAATAATGGAGTAAAATGGTAACAATTTTGAAGTAAAATATCTGTGGAAATTATTAAATCTGTCCAAAAAATAATGGAAAATTTTATTTTTTGGCCTAAAAAAAAAGTTTAATTCCCAAACAAAATCTAAATCATTTTTAGCTCATTTTAATCCGGGTAACATTTCACGCAAGCGAAAACTCACCTACATGAAATGTTGAAACATTTCATCAAGTGAAATTTCACCTACGTGATACATTTATCATTTTAAGCACAGCCTTCTCAAGATGCGTGCTACGCATCCAACCTCCTTTTCTAACAACATTTATGGCGATTGGATTCTTCTCAAGCTAAGCTTTTCAATGATATCTCATATGCTCTATTTGTTTGGATTACTGATTAGAAGTTTTTACAAAGAATACAAGCCAAATTCCTTCATTTGGGGCAAAAATGATTAACTTATTTTTGGGCCAAAAGTGAATTTGGCCATATATATATGTATATATATATACACACACACACACACAAAAAATCAAATTGTTTTTTGCTCCAAATGAAATTCAATAGTTTTTAACCTCTCTCTCTCATACACACACGTGTGCACGAGCGCGAGTGCATGCACACCCCCATACAATTAAACTTCATTTGGTACAAAAAACAATTAACTATGTTTTTTGGGCCAAAAACAAATTTGTCCCTATATATAGAGAGAATAATTCTCTAATAAGAACGTCCTTAAATTTTTATTTCAGGACATAAAATCACAGCCACTCATTGTGTGTGTGTGTGCTCTAAAGACTTAATTAAGTGCATGATTGTAATCCAATCAAAGATTAAAATTTCTTTAAAGAAATAAAAATTTCTCCCTTAGTATCCCAATCTACAAATGATCATGCATTATTTTATCTTCAATAGATGACAAAGCTACCAAATTCAAACAAGCACGTTTTGTTTATTTAAGATGTTATTCTGGCAGCTAATGTTTCGGAAAGTATATAATGTATTTTTAACTCACAAGTTTCTGCTTTATTTAGTGGATTACATACAACTAATAAAACAAATTCAATGAAGCTAAAAGATAGTTATTCTAACTGCTTAAAAGCTAATTATTCTAACTTTCCTAATTTAGTAGTAATTTTTTTTTTTTTTTTTTTTTTTTTATATATAGGAAACAAATACTTTATTAATAAAAAACAATCCTACTTTAGTAGTAATTAAAAAGTCACTGGTCATAAAAACACCCTGGGCTTCAATAATACTAAAATCAATACTATATTACAAAGATTCAATTATAACCAGCACATTATGATGGAGAGGAAAGCACAGATGGAGCAAGAAGTGGAGAAAGCTATGAAATCATTCAGCATAAGATCATATAAGGAAAAACTAGAATTCAATTTAAAAGAATCAATGACAAGGTCTATCATGACTAATGACATGCACCTACCTCAGAAACTTGTTAGAGTGATAATATGTCCCTCCAGTTTGTAAATCATTCTAAAAGGTCCATATGCAGTCAATCACATTCCCCTGGCTTTGACTACTCTGGAACCAGCCTCAGCTGCTAGTTTCCTAGAAAAGTATACAAATTCTAATCAAGCTAACCTATTTTACATCTCAGCCAGTTCCTGTGTCTTCTCCATGGAGTTTTTCAGAATCGTCTCAGCCCGCTTTTTTTTCTCATGATCCTTGCCAAACCAAGGAGCAATCTTATCCCAATCCCTGTTCTTTGGAACCAACTGAAGTGGCTTACCTAACAGGTTTTTTTCAACCCCAATCTTAAACTGCACAGCAGGCCTCTGCTTCAGAAGAACCCTATTTAGATCTTCCTCTGAATCATACAACCTGTTCTTTACAGCTTCAATAGCTGGAGCAAACGTCTTGAGCACAGAAATATGATTACCCACGGCACGGCTTTCTGCAGCAGGATGTTTCACAGCTACTTCATTTGATAGCTTAGCAGGACAAACCACAGAAGATACTTCCTTCTCCTCGAAATGCAGAGGAACAGAAAGAAATGGATTCCTTTCTACTGCTTGATTTTTCTTAGAAATGTCACCATGATCGATGCAGGATGGTCCTTCTGCTCCATTGCAAGCAAACCGCTGCTGCAAATTCAACAAAGACCGTTGTTCCACTTTTCTCTGTTGCATTGCTAGTTCAATCTTCTCCATGTGAGAATCAGCAGCTCTCTCATCCTGAGTAGGCAACTGAAGGTACGTCTGGGGATCAGGGAAAGCAGGCAACCAAGCTGGAATGTGTTCTTCAGGAGGCTCCTCTCCAATTTGCAAAAAGCTAGGTGTTGGGTTCCGCTCTTTAACAACTGGGAACCGGGGAATAGAATATGCAAATGGGGAATCCTGAGCTTCACTAACATACTTAATAATCTCCCGAACTACACCAGAACTTGCAAGACAATGATCAATATCTGAAGCTCCAGAAAAGCCTTGTGCTAGTCCCAAGTCTTCTAACCCTTGAAGAATATCAAAAATATTACCCTCCGTTCTACCGGTTAAATTAGCATAGAAATTCGCAGTTTTCCCTATATGATATATGTATTGAACGGCAACATCAGCCAGCATTCCAAGAGCAGACTGTTGAAAAGTCTGAAATCCCACTCTCTCACATATCTGGGCTAGAGCAATCTTGGCAATTGCTTGGGCAAACTCATCATGGCCCAATTTCCTCTTCGCATTTGGTTGCTGTTCATGATTGCTTCCAATCTCCGCACCTCCATCGCTCATATTCAACACCTCATATCACTTCCTACCTCCAACTATTATATCCAAAATCAACATTCTACCCAATGACCCCTCAAAACTCACATTCTTCACCTATTTGTCATTATCTCATCACCCATGCCTCTAACATTCACAGCCAAAATAAATAAATAAACAAAAATCAATACTGGGAATCTTTCATTTCAAATCAACAATAAAAAACCCAGCAAAAACAAATGATAATAAGAGAAACAAACTCCAACCCAGCAGAGCCTAATAGAAAAACCTACGAAATTTTCACTTTAAATAGAACTTCATTCAAAAGAAAAATAAGAATAATAATAAAAAAACTACCCAAGTCCTACAAACCCTAGAAATCTACACTAGTATCACACAAAATAACAACACAATGCTTCAAAAGAGTTCAATAGAGCGGAGCTTACCAGTCAATTCAACATTGAAGAACAAGAAATTCAGCTACGATTCGATCACCAAACACAAACCCTAGTTAGAATAACGATATCGCAAAAAGTAAATAAATAAAAATCAGTTTTAAGCGGTGGGTGAAGTGTGAAATATAAGGAGGCTGTTTAAATCTGCGGAATCGAAGGGACAAGAGAACTGGGCAGTGAAAACATAAAAAGCAGGTCCAAGTTTTATAGACCAATTTCTGAGGCTGAGCAGGATTCGTAGCTTCACTTATGCCACATACAACACTCGTGAATCTTTCACCGTTGATTTACACGTGTCGTTTCATTTTGGACCATTTTCCGTTTACTCGTGGCTAAAATTACCCTCTCCACCAAATGATTAATTAATTGCATAAATAATTAAATATCTATGGATCAACGTTGACGGGAGCTTTGATGAGCATCATTTGGAGGGAAATGACCAAAATAACCTTGTGTAAACGATTATATTATTTTTTGCAATCTCCTCCCCAATTTGTATGTCTCCTCCCATGGAGGAATCGATCACCTCCATAAGAGGAGAGTTGCATCTCCTCTTAAGGAGGAGTTGACTTATTTAGGAGAGGAGCTCCACCCATAGAATAAATCTAATAAGGAATCAAAAGTAAAAAAAAAATTAATTGCATCTCAACTTGAATCTTATCAATTACTAAGATTTTTAATCTATTCCATATATGAAATCTTAATTGTATATGAAAAATTCTAAAAATCCTTAAGTGACTTGATACCATGCGTGAGATGTTTTAATGAAATTAGTTAGTCAATTTCATCATTCTTGTATCAAGTTTTGAATGTTTAAATTATGTCATAAAAAAAAAAAGGAAAATGATCTGTCTCCAATTGCTAAGCAAATTCTGCGAAGCTCTTCACGGTTGATCTACCGCTTAGTCTAGATTTATCTAGTCATGATCTTGATCCATTTGTCGTGGGTCCTCTATGACCGAAGTTTGTTGCACTGAATTTGTTATTTCATCCATGCTTGGAATGTCACCTAATTGTGCACTCTTACAAGAGGCACCTCTTTGCGTATGAAAAGTTTCGGTCATCGATTATCTGTAATAAAGCAAACAAAAACACGAATGTGATGTGAAAAAGCATAAATATAATGCAATGAAGATCAAAAGTATGGAGACCTTTCTTCTAACGCTAAAATGTTGACGTTAAAAATTGATCAACATCAAAATTAATGCAATTTGGTAATTTATGTGAAGTATAAGGGGTTGAATGAAATTAGGTGATAGTATAATAAAGATTAACAATAAAAGTAATAAATAAACACTTGCAAATATAGTGAAATAAAGAGACAAATAATAAAAATGCGAGAGAAAAAGAGAAAGACGAAAAGACAAGAGAGTTGTTTATACAAACCCTAAAGAGCAAAACGAGACCTATAGACAAAACAAGGAATTCAAAACTCCAAGAAAGCTAAATTAGATTTATGAAGGCAAAATCTTGACCCAATGTTTATTATGAAACACGAACCAAAGATATAAGAAATGATTTTTTATGCCACACTCAAGAACAAGTTAAGAATGTGAGTGATAAGTCAGATTAGAATGCCACAAGAATAATCTTGATAAATTCATAAAGTTCTCAAAAGGATCAAAAAGAGAAATCTCTCAATATTATAATTTGAATAAATGTTATTGTTCTCGTCGAAAGGGTTACATGCCAATATATAACTAAAATAGAATTAAAAATGAATAAGAAATAGAAATCCTACTTAATAACCTACAAAATAAAGGTTTCGGTGACATTAAATGACAAGATCCCCTAAATCTCCAATATTTACAAGACATGTATTAAATGCATAAAATCTTCTGCATAACACAAAAATAGCCCAAAAAGAACATAAGTATGTGGTCATAATAAACAAGTTGTGCATTCGGCCACACTCCTCAAATAAACTGATTTTGAACTTGAATGGAGTTTTTAAGTTTTTCTGATGTCTCCAAACTGTCCAACCCTAGTTATGCATACCTCTTGGCCAAATATTCTTGATTAGCCTATTTAAGGCTTTTTTTTATCCTATTAGTTTTGACTCTTGTCATTAGTCCACCATTAATACACAAAAGATCATTGGAATTATATTGTTGTCCTCCATAATTGTTACCTTGATTTCTATCATTCCTTTTATTCTCAAAAAGATTTATCCTCAAATGGTCATCTACATCAAAAAGAAAAAGATTAAAAACATTAAATGTAGCACTAACATTATACTCACCAGACATGTCTAGCTTGTAGACATTGTCATTGATTTGTGCAATCACTTAGAATGATCTATCTCTTCGCGGTTGCAACTAAGAATTATTATTATTATTATTATTTTACATTTGAAACCTTTCCTTCTGCATATGCACGTACTCAAACCCAATTACTTGATTCAAATACCACTTTCTTACTCTTTTTATTAGTTTGAGTTACATATTGCTCAACTCTTTTTTCTATGTGTTACTTAACCTTCTCATGGAGCTATCTAACAAATGTAGGTTTTTTTTTTTTTTTTTTCTCTCCATCATACTTGTTCTCTCCTAGTAGGTAATGGTATCAAATGTAATAGAGTAAATGGATTAAACCTATAAATGACCTTACAAAAACTATTCTTAAATTTGAATGAAGTTTTTAAACCTTTGTGACGCCTTCAAACTATCCAACCCAACTTGTGCATGAATCTTGATTCGAACATCCTTGATTAGCCTATTTAGAGCTTCTTCCATACTTATAGTTTTAGCCCTTATAATTGATTCACCATTGATGTACAAAGGATCATTAGAACTACCTTGTTGTCCTCCATAATTGCTACATTGAATTTCATTAGTTTTTAACATGATTTGACCCAAAGAACAATGTTTACGTCTACAGTTATATTATTACTGGACATGACTAATTCTAGTAGAGTTTTTGCTGAGGTTGAAGGAAGGGTGAATGAGCATGTGTATGTTCTATGAGGTGTAAGTGGGTATGCTAAGATGTCGAGATACATAGGGAATGCTTGTTGTACATGCAGAGGACCATTTATATAAGGTTAGAATTCCTTATTTATATACAAGTTGGTTACTATATTATAAGAAAAATTAAGATTATCTTTTCGATTTTACATGAAACTACATTTATTAGCTAGTTACTAAATCAAACTACAATTAATTATGCCCATATTCAAATCGAAGTATAATTCTAGCAACTTCTTAATTGGAGAGATCTTTTGTATGTTATAGGAATCTATCCGTTCGATGAAGTTCTTTCTATTTTGCTAAAGATTCATCAAAATAAGGAAATATACTAACTTCTGCTAGTTTATAAAAGATTTCTTATTTTTGTAACTCCACACTACTGAGGGAAGAGCAAGTTGATGACGTGTCTCGAGTTGTTTGGTTACTACGACCTTGAGCTGCACTTCATGTGAGTTGGTGGATACGAGCTACTTTCTTGCCTTTATATATTCAAGTCATTTAAATGTTCTTGTTGACGTGTATATTTGCTGACGTAACTTTGAGAAATGAGCTTTTTATCATTTCATTTTTGTTTTGGGTCTTTGGGCCTGCCGATCTATCAAGCCTTTATTGGGTCTTCAACATAAGTGCTATTTTTTGGGCACAACACCAAGGATAGAAAAAGACGCTAAATACAATATGTTTGGTGCTCAAGATTGAATAGAACTATTTTTATAGACTATGATTGGATTAAATTTATATTGTGATACAATTACGATTAAACTAAAAATAATATATTAGATATAAAATAATTTATTTTACGTTTAATACTATGAAATTAGATAGCATAATATTATATTAAATTAATTTTTAATAAAAATATTTAAATTATCTTGTTAAAACGATGAAACTCATAAGAAAATAATATTTATTTTTTAGTGTTATTAACTTTTAAAATTATTTTTAATAAACTCTATTAAATTAAAATTTTAATATTTTATATAAATAATCATGATTTTAAATAACATAATATTTATTTTAATTAATATTAAAAATGTTTTGAATAAAATAACATTAAACTATGACTGGATCCCATGCAGACCTAAGACTGATTTAATCCAATCTTAGGCAATTACTAAACATTTTGCTAGTCAATCCCAATTCGGTCCCATACAGCAAACATCATAGTGTCCCCTGAAACGCACATCTGCAAAGATGGTTGTAATTATGTGAAACAGTTATAAAAATCTACTAAATTAATTGTTAAATAAATCCGTTTGGAACTTTGCCTCCGTAGCATAGTGGTAGTGCGTTCGCTTCGTAAGCGAAAGGTCGCGAGTTCGATCCTCGCCGGGGGCTCGTGGTATTCATGCGTTTCATTATTTTTCTGCCAACGGACATGACTGGGTCTTTGAAGTGTTTTATATTTGTGTGGGCTCATAATCGTCGGTGCAAGGTCCACGAATGTATCGGCTCAATCCCCACTGTCCCTTTCTGTTTCTGTATTTCTCGTTTAATATATATATATATTTCTGTATTTCTCGTTTAACGTGTATATATATATATGGATATCTCATTATTTATAAGATTTTAAAATTCGTATATTAAATTATTTAGACATAAATTTAGATAATATTTTTGAAAAACTTAGCATTACCCTATACGAAATAGGTGTGGATATTATCATCTATTAAATCGTTTTTCATCGCTAATTTTTATTAACTTTTATTTATAAATTAATCTCAATACAAATTTACTAATTAAATACTTTTCCACAAATTATATGTGATAAAAATAACAATGAATATTAGACACACAAAACAAAAACAAAAATAAAAAGAGAGCACAGAACTAAATTTAAGCTGTTTCTTTATCATCAGTGAAACAAAACGAGGAACTTGTAACTATACACTTGGAAGAGTGCAAGTCTCATTTTCCATGTGTAACTTCGTTAACTTTTCAAATGAAATTTGTACAAGGCTTTCATCCCCCATGCCTTCAAATGCGGGTAGTTTTTTAAATTCCCTTACTATTTATTACAATTGGCATCAAATAAGAACAAAAATTAATTCATCTATTTTCCACCTGTTGGAATCAATAATCGTTCAAATTAAGAGATACAAATTATAACACATTCTTGACAACAGTAACAAAAACACAAAGTTCGATTTTTTTTTTCTTTTTAGTCATGTTGAGGCTGAATTTAAACAAAAAATACAAAGCCTAATTTTTTTAAACATTCAGAGGCTGAATTTAGTCATTCCAATGAGAAAGATAACAAATCGAGATTCATCACAAAGAGAAATATATATACATTATCTTACGGGATTGTATGAGAAAAATATATATACTCTTGTGAGCATGCAGTACTAGTTTTAATCTGTTCATATATATATATATATATATATTATTTTGGGAGAAAGTATCTAACAATTGAAATCAAAATTCTTTAGGTCTCGAGGGAAATTGAAAAAAAAAAAGAAAATTCTTTGTGAATTCTCTTAATAAACATTATGAACAAAAGTTTGATGCAGCTAAGCTGCCAGGGCAAGTTTTCATAGCTATTTGAAGGGATTGAACTTATAAACTTAGAAATTCAAAGCATATAAGAATTTCAACTTACAAATTCAAAATAGGAGATATATATTTTTATTAAAAAAAGAAGAAGAAAATTATAACCAATATTACAAGAAGTTCAACTTTTAAACAAAGAAGGTTAAAGCATGATCTTCTATAAAAAAAAAAAAGAAAAAAAGGTTAAAGCATGATCATGGGAAAATCAAAGAGACCCACTCCGTGCATTTTCACAACCTCAAAAAGACACACTGGATATTACTTAACATCCTTTTGACAGACCAACAGATTACTCTAGAACCCTAAATCGGAGTTTAACTCTGCAGAAACTCTTTCGCAAGTCTCCCCAACCAAAGACGCTAACACAACTATTTTTTTTCTGTGTGCTGCAGATACGCTTCAAACACCTTCTTCTTGCTGTTGTTGTTGTTGTTGGTTATTTATTTATTTATTTTTTTTTTTAATTATACATTTATTTTTTTCACCTTCCTGGGCATTTTACTCTTCAATTGAGAGTTCTATAATATTACTTTGATTTGGTCAACACTTATAATTAATCAATGGCCTACATTTAATGTACTGAGTAACCATTGAAATGATATATATATATATATATATATATATATATTTGTAAGTGCACACTAATGTAATGAAAGATTAGGATATTTAAATCTAACCATTGCTTACAATCCAAGCAATAGATTTGATTAGTTCTTAAAAGATAGTAAAGGAATATACTGATATGGTAAAATCAATATCTAAAATCGCTATCCTATGTGAAAGGTATTGATTATTGCACAGTGAGTTAGGATAAATATTGTTGATGACCGTGTTATTATTTTTAGAAATAATTCTTAAAAAAAAAATTTATTGTAGTTTGTAAAAATATTTGTCTTACTATATTAGTTTTATTTTTATCAAAAACCCTTTTTGACGTTAATAAATTAACAGAAAAATTATATGAAAGATAAAATGACAATTTTAACCTTGATATTTTTATTAATAAATAAAATAATTATAAAATAATTAAAAAAAAAATTCTGTAAAGATAGAGATCCAATATCTAAATTGAATCTCCATTGTTGAAACCTAACTAATAAACAAAAAATAAAAAATAAAAAAAATATCAACACACCGGGAAAAAAAAAAATCAACTATCATTAGTTAGCAATCACACATCCAATATCATCAATCACTGAAATGCATTATCTAAATTCAAATTGAACCTAGATCCAAATTTGGATTCCACGAACACAAACATTTGGGTTCCATAAACCCAGATATCTGGGTTTCACGAACCCAAATATCCATCTGACTTAGATTTATGTATTTCCTATTTTATCTCTAGAGTTAAACGGTAAACTAAGTTAACCTAACTGAATTTATGACCGTCAGAGATATTACTGTTCTTTTACACGCTTCTACGGGGTACTTTGAGTATTTTATTAACGACAGGAGAGATTTGGATAAAAATGAAAGTTATAGGTGGTTAAATGGACATTTTTGTAAATAACAATAGATTTTTTGAGATTATTCCTTTAATAACTATTATTTAATTAATTTTTTTATCGTATTTT
This sequence comes from Dimocarpus longan, assembly GCA_022984855.1. NCBI lineage: Eukaryota > Viridiplantae > Streptophyta > Magnoliopsida > Sapindales > Sapindaceae > Dimocarpus > Dimocarpus longan. The sequence goes on from CM041026.1 coordinate 8,294,871, forward strand.
TCATTTTGACTCTAAAGTCAAACAGTCAACTAAGTTAATATAACAGAATTTGTGACTGTTAAATGTATTGTTGTTATTTCACACACCTCTAGAATGTGTTTTGATTAACATCAGATGAGATTTTAGATAAAAATGAAATTATAGATGATAAAATTAACATTTTTACAAACAACAATGTTGGGATTATCTCTTATTTTTATTTATCCTAACTTGCTATTCAATAAATCAATAACTTGAGATATATGTATGGTTAATTATTGAAATTTATTTTGTTTAACTTTTATTATTTTAATTTTTAATTGTAGTTTTTTGTTTTTAACTCTTCATGCTCAATGCAAAGATCACGACACAATGAATCCTTATTCAAGATCATCGAGTTAAGGTTTAAGTAAACATAATTTATCGTTGAATGTCTCTCAATATAAAAGATGAATTTGTTTTGTTGACGGACATGCAATTATCGATGATCAAACATCACGATTCACGAAAGATCTATCGAGAATTCAATCAAATTAATGATGACAAAAAATGATGGGCATAAATTATAATCCGACATATATAGCATGCATGTTCATATATAACTAACCTATATATCGTACGTTCATTCTCACCGTGCATGTACTCTAGTAATCTGGTTATTTGTCATGGTTTGGTCCTGGCATTTATGCAATACCTATTTTAGTTTCCATGTCTCTTCTTAATTTTTTTCTTAAATAATTACATGAAATAAACCCAAGTGTTTCCCCGATTGTTGATTAATTTGACGTCAGTATGGTACCAAAAGGGTTAAATTGAGCCCTAAATACCAATACTACTGCAAATAGTGGCGGGGCTGTGGGGGTGCCTACGGGGCCATGGTCCCCATGCCCTAGCCCGTTAAACTTTCCCAAGGTTAATTGTGTGTGTGTTTTTTCTTTTAAATAATGTACATATATAATTAAATTCATCCTATTAATTATTATTATTATAATTAAAGTCACATTTATCAAATTAGATTTTTTCTAAAAATATAAAATATTTTCCATTCATTATTTTATAATATTTATATAATTTCATCATTCCTATCTTAAATAGGAAAATTTAATTTCCCATGGTTAACTTATTATTCAATCTTGGTTATATTTTTACTTTACATTTTGAATATTCATCTTGATTACTGTATCAAAACTTCGAAAGTTTGAGCTGTAAATTAATAAATGTTTTATATATTTTTTAAAAATTTGAGTTATTTGTATATATATTTTATTTTTTAGTTTATTAATGATCAATTTTACAACAAAGTGGAATATGACTTTTTTGCACTATCGTAAAATTTAGCAAGTAAGTCTGAATACTTGCAAAGAACTCAGTCGATGAGGTTCCATCGACCCGGGAACTCTTAAAACAAGGGTTCTACTCATAAAAGGCGAGCGTGGAGCCACTTAATTTTTTTCTTTTTTTTTTCAAAAAACTTAAAACATTAAAACGATGTCATTTTGGTCTTGTCAAAACAACATGGTTTTGAGGACCATTTTGGTGTCTAGAAACACGAAAAAATAAAAATAAAAATGCGACAACAACACTTTCTTACTTCGCATTTTGCTGACACACAATCCAACAACAACCCTCTTTTCAGTTGCTACCACCTTTGTCGATCTGCCTCTGTTGTTATGCTTTCATTGTTGTTGTTCACCATTGCCTTCTGACTCTGCACACACTCAATGCAACAATAACTCTCTTCTCAGCTACTACCACCTTCGTCGGTTTGCCTTTATCGTAGTGTTTTCATTGTTGCTGGTAGCCATTGCCGTCGTCATTGCTAATGACTTTTTTTTTTTTGGCTTTATATTAATATTAGGTAGGGTATTGGGGTAGAATGAGAGGAAGTTGAAAGCAGAGTAAGACCGAAGTGGAGGAGTGATTGGTATAGGTTTGACCAAGTTTGTCAACAGTCCTAAGTACTCGTCGAATAGCCGAGTACTCACTATTCGTAGGTCATGGCCGACTGATTAACGAATAGCGAATTTTGAAACATTATTAACTCTTTGATAATTTGAATGAGAAATTATAGAAAAAGTTTATTGTAATTTCAATATTATAGATTATTTTCATAATTCAAAAAAGTGATGAATTTCATCTTTTGTCATAAGACTAGACAATATTACATATATTTAGTTTTTCAATGAAATAATATTTTAACATAAGTAATTATCTTGCATTAATTTAAATATTTATTTTTGTTTTGACCCCTAAAACCAAAATCCTAGCTCCGCCCTCGAATGCAAGTGAATTGGGAGAGTGATCAAGCTTTTCTCAGGTTTATAGGCTGAATTTAATATTCAAGTCCCATCTGCTAGCCTAATCATGAATCTAATTTAAGGAGTATTGTAGTGATCAGCCTTCACAACCAAAATTTGGTCCCAAACAATATATTAACTAGCAGCAATAATATCATTTCCTACAAATCTTCCAAAAAAACTCAAAAATACACATATACGTTAGAAAGAATACATTTAACAGTTAACAATCCAATCAAACTTCTCTTTGGCTCTTTTTACTATTGTTCATGGTTGAGCTAGAGATACAAAGAAAACAATGGGGTCCTCTTGATGTCAAATCATGTGGGGATAAAGAGAACAAAACTTCCAAATCCATTTTATCTTTGCTTCTTGTCTTGTACTTCTATTTTCTCATTTTCACTAAAGGACCACAAACAATCTTTTCATTTTATGCGGCTTTCATTAATCCAGTCCTTGACTCTGCACCCAAAACATGCATGTGTTTTTTTCCATTATTCTGTAGATCTAGTGTGAATGAAGTTTTTCCTTAAGACAAAATAAATAACTCTACATTATAATATCAGATATAAATCAGACCTCCAAATCTTGATACGAATAAGGTTTAAATTCAATAGACCTCTTCCAAGAAAAACGAAAAGCCTTACTACCCGAATAAGATTGTAGTACACACCTTGAGGGATGAATTAAGTGGGCACTGCTTCAATCCCTCTTCTCTCTTAAAAACAGCTCTCTCTATTTCCCTATTTCTCTTTGTTGACTATTAATTATCATATTTCTACTCTATCTAGCTAGTTATTGATGAAGGAACTTTCTAAAAGTAAAAGGTACATAATTGTTCCTAAGCTACAATTAATTTCCGCTTCCCTCTAGGGTTCTAAATTATAAGTAACAGTTCTTGAGAGAGAGAGAGAGAGCTAGAAAGAGAAAAGTGTATATGTTATGTATCTCTTGAGCTTGAATATATGTATATATGAAAGTGAGAGGTAAGATTCATAATAATAATGGTAGCTAGTTTAATTAACAAGTGCACTTTTATTACTACAATAAATTAGGTTGTAAATGGTCATCAAGTTGTTTTTCACTCAAACTCGTTTGATCAAATACAACCAGTACTTGTCACTGATAACATATTTTGCACATTAACCAATTTTTTCTTTTAGATGCATAACAAGAATCACCAATAATGATTCAAAAACATTTTTCATGTACAAATAGCTCAACTTTAGTCATTCAACCCAAAACATAAATTATGAGAAAAATATAAATATTGTTGTAACACTATCAAAGTATTTATATAGCACGCATTATCTATTCTACTCTTCCCCCGATATAATTCAAGCTAAAAAAATTGGAAAAAAAAAAAAGATGGAGGATTGATCTTATTCACTGACCTGGTCGCCCAAAATTATAGAGTCAAATATAAAAACTGTAGTTTTTTGTAATCTCCATCGCTTTAGATAGAGTATCTGCATGCATATTCATCTTTTGTACCGAGGAAGCTAATAGTATAAATATTCCACTTAGTGAATATTGTCGCTTTTCTTCCGTGCTGAAAACCGTGCCATGCTTGTTTCTTGAATAGAGAATTTATTTTCTTATTTTTTTGGAATTCTTGGACTGTATGCTTGCATATTCATATTATTTAGAAGGAAACTCCTGGTCCTTGTCTGATGGGCTACCACTGCTGTTGTGAGAAGGAAGAAGCCTAGGAGTCATGCTAAAATGGAAGGGCCTCATTGATTGGCTAATGGAGTGTAAAGGTGGGGAAAGAGAATTCGAGAACAAATTGTGAGGATTTGAGCTCGGCATTTGAAAATGGTTGATTTGTCGTGGATCAATCTCATGTGTAGGGAACAAGGGTTGTGTTGTTCCAGGTGGACACACCAAAAGCTGAGGACCTGATGGCAAAGGCACAACACTGAAGTTTTGGAGATCTTCTGTTTGAGGTATCAATCCATGGCTGCCTAATTGAGACAAAGGAAAAGTACTTGAAGGTTCTAAATGATGAAAATATGAACCACATGACACGACACTATTCAACAAACGTGGTAGGGAAGAATTATGGGATCTAGGTAACATGTTGATAGATGAATCTTGGGAAGCATGTCCTTCACCGGCATCATCTTGTTTTTCTTTCTCATTAATTGTTTCCCTTTCAACCACTTTGGACTTACCTCTCCTAAGAGAATCAGAGCTCCACACATTCGATTTTGGTTGTTCCTCCCGATGATCCTCCCAATTGATGTTGGTAGTGACCATGTTAGCTCGGGAAGCACCAACTTCTTGAGAAGATGACATTGAATGATGGTTCAGACCCAGATTCCCAGGCGGCACCGGAAGGGGGGGGAGTTCATCGATTTCATGCTTAGCCGCATTAAGCAACCAATCAACAACCTTGCTTGGTTGATTAAGTCCAAGCCTGTCTTGTAGATCATATAACTGAATAGCAGTTGGTACAGAAAGTCTTACTCTCCTGTCTTTTAATCCTCTTATGGTGCAAACTTTGCTATGTCTGTCTTTACCTCCGAAGGCACGCGAGACACGAACAATTCTGGGATCCTTCAACCTTAACCATGTTGATGAACCGGAGGAAATCTTGCTGATCTTGCCATCACTTGCACTACCTTCATTTGTTGAAGAATCCACTTCTTTCGAACCCCTAATCATCTTATTTCTCTCATCCTTGCTGCATAAATACTATTGTACAGCCTTTCATTTGTAACCTAATCAAAATTTTTCTTCTCCTCTAGCTTGGAAAGAAGACAAAGCAAGGCAAATAAATTAAACAAAAAGTTAGGCGAAAAAGAAATATTGAAAACCTAGCTTTGTTAGAAGAAACTATCATCATGAACTAGTGTGAAAAAGTTATACACTAGAAGCAAGAAAAACATGAACCAGCTGCAAAAAACATGAACCGGCTGCAAACACAGTCAATATCTACTCTCATGTTCTTATAAGGTATCTTCTCTATAAATTGAATATATGGCTGCTTCAGTTGTGAATGAAAACCAGCCATTATACAGCTGTGATGCTAAAATATGTTCACAGTTCAAAGTTAAAAACAAGTATATCATATTGATTGACGAACTACTTTTAGAGATCTGGTTATCCAAAGCACAAAATATATAACATATAGTACTTCAAAGATTCAAAATTATCTGGACTTACAAAAATGGCAAACCATTTTATGCCTTTTGTGGTTGTGGTTGAAGGGCGTATGGATTCTGCACTGCCTTTGAATTCTCTTCTAGATTTGGTATTAAGCTTAGTCGTACCTCTGCATATGTATGTATTCCAAGGATTGAAATTTGATTAGAATTGCAGAGAATAACCTTATTAATTGATGAAAGAAGTTAAAGCATTTGAGATAGAAAGATGCTGCAATTCAACCGACCATGCTCCACAGAACAATTCAAGAAAAAGCAAAGGCAAGAATGCTGCCACGTGTTACATCTCGCTATCAACCCAATAAATCTATTAACTACGTAGACACCACCTTTTAATAGGAGCATTTGAATACTTCCCTTTATCCTAAATGTTCAAGTTTTATATTTGTCCTAAAACATAACGTATAGTTAATTTTCTCAAAATTTAATTTCTCTTTCTGCACCATAAAAGAAAATGTCTTTCATCATGCATAACAGGAAATCATTGCCCTAATGAATCATTAGGGTTAATCTTTCTTTGCTAATTGAGCTTACTATATAATGGTCTAATTTCAGGGAAACACTTGTTTTAAGTAACGTAATATCTCTATACTTTATCTTAGTATGTTAATATCTTTACTCATAAACAAAATCTATTGACAGGGGACCATACTGTAACTGTGTAAAGTGGTGAGGCATGCTTTATCGACAACTACAAAAGGGTTTGCAACTAATTCCCTATCATCACATGGAAAAATGAATGCACGCCTATGGCACTACGAAAAATGATATATATATATATTTATATATATGATAAAACTTGAAAACAAGTTAAGTTTGTATTCCATTTAAAATTGTATGATTTGACTCAATGACATCTTTTATTATATATTAATAACAGTGAGTTTCACAAGGTATGACGCGACCCTAAAGTGACTCTAGGAGCATGTTAATAAATAAGCCGCAAGGAACAACAAACATTGATTAGATGATAAATAGTTTATAATATTCAAATCAGTTTTCACATGGGGAAAGAAGACTTAAATGAATACAAATAAGAAATCCAATTAGATAAGTCAGTCCATTAATGGGCTAGAAAAGTTGTGGTCTATGTACTCTAAGAGCATTGTCATGTTGATGTGTATGATAGCAACCTCAGACATTGAGAAGCTACCTTATTGGCCTTAGGTGAGGGACCAACATGCGTTTCCTTTAAGCGTGTAAAGCTCAGGACCACACAACTTTCCCTTCAGAGAGATATGCATGGATCAAGTTGAAATTTTGAAACTTAAAACTTGATACAAGCAATGGAATAAAAAGTCTTTAAACGAATTTAAGACAAATATTTTCGGACAACAAAGACGTATGAAAGTTTGATACTTCTTCATATCTCTGAAAAGGATCTCAAATATGTAACATGGTTTTTTATCACCCTGTTCAATCAATCATTAAGGTCTCAGTCGTCTGGAGAAAGGATATGTGGAACCCATGCCAGTTTGCAAAACCTAGCTAGCTAGCTTTTGTTTTACAAAACGTCTAGCATACGGTTCTAGTTTCTGGTATAGCAAGTATAAACCTTCATTCGATTGGATTTTTTTGATGGTGTTTCTGTTGTGCATCCAAAAAACAATCTATAAAATAATTTTTGTATTCCAAAAAACATGTCGACGTTGAAAATTTAGCCTATCTGTAACAGTAAAATTAGCAATTTGGTTAAAAGCAAATTAGAGCCTTTCTTTTTTACTACAAATTATTTTATCTTTTGGAGATTACTTTATTTATTTTTTTTCAAAAGAATAGAAATTTTATTGATTTTATCTGTTGACTTCTTATCCATTGAGAAGATACCAAAAGAAAAAATTAATGGTAGTACAAAGGAGAAGATAAGAAAAACATTAAACCTAGCACAACTTGTTTTTCTGAAAGGACCAAGAAGAAAGAGAAGTAATCATCGAAGTATGAGAACGTTTCTTCTGATTTAACCTTCAAGTAATGCTTCTTCACTCTTCAGTGAGAGAGAGAGAGAAAGAGTCCCTTCACTGGAAATTTGCAGGGAGAAAGAGATGGGAGAGGAAAACTTTTAGGGTTTTGTTGTTTCGCTCTCTCTATCTTTGCTTGTGTCTCTAGAGTCTAAACAAGCAGTGGGTGGGCATCTCAAGAAGGAACAATAGAAAAGCTAACGTACTGTTCTGATTGACTGTTCCAAAGCAAAGGCAACCATTATTGCCCAATAAATGGTCCCCAGATTCCAGACACAGGTCTTTGATCTGCTGCTTACAATTAATCTTAACACTTCAGTTTTCTAGTATTAGCAGCTTTCCATTACAGTGGATTTAAAACATACCTAAATATAACCTTCCCCACAATGGTAATCGTGTCATATATATGAGTGTGTTGTGAATTTGTTAGGATGTGACCTTACAGCATCTTTTATCATATTAGCTATTTATTATCCTTAAAAAGGTTAATGATGTAACATTTTATTAACTCAAACCATTTTTTACATTAGTTATTTTAAAAAAATTGACTCTCGTACCTAACCAAATATAGAAAACATAAATATTCTAACCATACCCTCTTCTATTATTTTAATATTAATATGTGATAAGCAATTTTTTTAAAAATAAACTTACCATGAATTTTTATACTTGTTTAGTCAAAATAGAGAGGATGGTTGAAGGGTCTAAATTAAAAATTGTTAGCTAAAATGATCTTCGTGCTATTTTAGCTAAAATTTAACTAACATTTAAGGAGTTCTCTTAGATACGCTTACCTATATGTCTGTGTGTGTAAGGGTTAGGTTGCCTAATCTATCTTGGCTAGTGTTGAGATCTCGACCAAAATCACTGTCTAAGTGGCAAAAAATCTGTAGTCGATTGGCCGGCAAGCTAAGAATCCCCTAGTCAAGGTTTTAGGTGCTAGGCATAGGCGACCAACTTGAACTGCCTAGGCAGCCCAATAGTTGTAACTAGAGGATCCGTGGAGCCCTTCACCAGATTTCACACCCATTGTCAAGCGCTCCTCTTTTGCAAACCTTAACCCTTATCTTCATTGTCGGTCTACCACCACTATCATCGTCCTGTCTTCTTCATTGCTAATTGCTATCTCCGCTGTTGGTCATCCGTTTAGTCGAAATGGGTCACGGCCTTGTGGGTTGTAGGTTTTAACTGTTAGAGCTTAATGGGTTGCAAGTTTGAAGTGCCATCATCGTCGCTAATGGGTAGTTACTGTTACCAGTCTTCTGCCATCATCATCGGTCTAATCATGGGTAGCGGTTTGGTCATGGGTAGCAACATGGGGTGTTGCAATGAGTTTGACCGGTGATGGAGTGGCGTGTGGTTTTATATAGAGAAGATAATTTGGTTGTACCCCTTGACATTTAAAGAAACGTCAATTTATCCTCTCGCATAAGAAATAATAATTTTCCCTTGTTGTCTTACAATTGTTAATGTTTGTATGGGAGATAATTGCTATTGACAAATTTACCCAACCAATTTTATAACAATAAACATAAATAAGTGCGGAAACAATAAAAACAATGATATAATAATTTTTACATTAAAAACCCTTTTAACATGGGTAAAAACCACAGGGCCACTCTTAGTCACTTAAATGAACAATTCGGTAGTGATAAATGTAGTACACCCTTAAGTCACGCACCCTTTTGAACTATCCCAACTAGTTTAGTCATAGGCCCTTTCCTTAATGATCACAAATGATCCACTAAGTGACTAGGTGTATATCATCAAGTTGCTTTTGAGATCACATTTTGTTTGGCATGAGTCTACACTTATCGTCTTGCAAGAACCAATTAGGAATTTCCTAAGCCAAATGCATTTCACTAAAGATGCAAAACTTGAGCTTGCTCCCTAGACTTCACGCAAGTCACAACAAGCCTTCCAACACACGAAAGGCTATGGTTTAAGTGTTCAATGATGCATGAATATTTAAATGGAATGCATGGCCAATACAACCTATGATACCAAGTGTATAATGAACTCAATAAACACATATAATCACTTGGCACATTCACAATCATGATTAAATATATACTCATCTCAACTACAATACACATAGTCATGTAATAAACTTACTCAACACATATACAACCTATTTTAATAAATTGAACATGTCAAAGCATATGTGTAATGTGCACAAGAACAATAATCATGAACTAAAAACATAGATGCCCTTTTCGAAACCTTAGAAATTGATTTTACGATATAACATGGGTGATCTAGAAATTGAATGATATAACATGTAAATTAATACACTTCTAAATCAACCTAAAGTTCAATTTAAAGATCAATTAACAAATCCCATGAACCACAAACCACAAAATCACTACACACAAGGTTATTAATTAAAGACTCAACTTAAGAACACAACTAATCTACAATAAATACATCACCATTAGAATAATCAAAGCATATTCAAACACAAATCAAGATAATAAATCAATACTTTGAATGAGAGATTGGAAGTGATTCGGGTGTTTAAGAGTTTAGAGAATTTTATTTTTGGGGCTGCTAGGGTGGGAGGTCGAGGCTACTGAGAAAAAAGATAGAAAACAAATTTCTATATATCAGGTGATAAATTATAGTTTGGTCCCTCATATATTTTAAAATTATAATTTAACACTAATAGTCTGAAAATAGTTCATTTAAACTCCTGATAAATTTAAAAACTTTTCATTTACACCCTTGATAGATGCACATCATATGAATATGTAAATTCATAAGTGCGTGTGATCCTAAAGCCTTTGTGAAGTTAAGAGAAACTTACTAAGAGATCTTATGACTTGTGTTTCTTTAATATATAGCTCCTAAAATAAAATATCACATAGAGAACATTTTGCACAGAATCTAACCAATCTAAAACTATTTGACCTAATAGCTTTAAATTATCTGCTAGGTTTGTTCTAAAAAATATATTGTAACCATATTTATAAAAATAAAGTTCAAAATTTAAGCACATAGAAGGATAAGAATAAGATAGTAAAATATAGCAACAAACTTGTTAGTTTCAATATAAAAATGAACAAAAGAATATATATAAATCCATCCTATTTTTTGATGTGAAGGATCCAAAGTATTGGCAACCATAGAACATATTCAAATAAATGAATTTGATAGTTAATCCTTACTTTTTAAAATTAAATGTATTTGATTATAAAAATTATATATATATTTACGTATGCAAATATATATATATTTATTTAGTGGATGTATTAATTGTTTAGCTAGATCCGATACCTTTCTTTTCGTTGTTTTAATTTTTAAGTGTTCCAAGTGGTCAAATCCGTTCTATCGTTTTTCATGGTTCAAAGGAAACATAACTGCATCAATGTAGAAGTAGCAGCAATCCCCAAAAATGAAATAGAAAAAAAAGGCTAAGCACACAAGAGACAGTACGAAAACTGTACCATAAAAGCGAAGGACAAAAATGAATTAAATAGGGAAAAAAAAAAATTAATGAACCCACATGGGTCGGTTTCTGCTACTCAGCACAAGGCATGCACCAGCCCTGTTAACCAGCATGAAAAGGCTCCTCTCTGTCTCTCACTGCCATAAAATTGTGATGATGCTGATGACAGAGATAGTGGCGATAACAAGAGTGATGGTGATAGTAATCTGCCCTGAAGAGAGGCCACGTTTTAACCCCCTTTCAGAAGGGTTTGACTACATTATTTATTGTATAAACTTATCAATGGATAATAACTATTAGATTGGATACCTTTTAGTAAACTATCCCAAAACTGCATAAGCTTACACTCCCAGGGATGCCATGTTTCATGTTTAAGTTGTTTAATTTCATAGTTACTTTTCATATTCAATTAGTGAAGCTATATATATATATATATATAGACACACATAGGTGGGGATATAGATGATAAGCACATATTATACATCTCTAGGAAATTCTAGGGAAAAGGGGGAAAGAGGGACGATACGGTTTTCATATGCCAATAACCACTAGGCCAGAAAATTAAAATTATTTGATAAAGATTTAATTAACAAAGTATTTTGATGGGCGAGACATTCGATTACATAGTTAGTCCATATATGTCATGTAGCAGCATATTGTGAATGGATAGAATGCACTCCGTGCTTGTATATTTAATAGTTTTAAAGCAATTCGTCTTTCTTTTACTTTGGTGTATATATACATGAGGCGCTTACGAACGCTAGCATGCATAACTGCACTGGAAAGTGTAAAATTCTCTTCGTTATCTATTTGGCTCCATGCTCCGAATGTAAATGCCCGTCCCCAAAAAAAGCAAAAAAAAAAGAAAAAGCAAAAGATTAGGTCCAACTAAGACTGAAGTTAACAGATGTAGAAAAGAGCAGACGCAGTAAATGCATGTGCACGCGTGACTACCAAAGTAGTGAAAAAAATTTGAAAAAGTACTGTAGTACTTGAAGTCTTGAATCTGTCCAAGGGGGCCATGCTTGTAATATTGTATGTCACGGTGACTTTAGTGGGATGGTAGTAATGATATAAAGTACTTTTGGGAGGTTAATTGTTTGATCATAATCAAAGTTTACTGCCGCAATAAACTGAAAATTAGACTTTGATCTGCGATTGATGGGTTGTAATTTCATATAATCCTTGTAAGAGGAAATTTAACCTTTTAGACTAGGTGCTATATGTTGATTAGCGTATTTAATGTAAGAGACTGAATTAATCATCGATCACCTCGTTTGTTGCTTATTAATTAAGAGACAAATTAGAAATATGCTCTCCATCGATCCTATTTGCTTATGTTAGTTGATAGGTTTTATTTTCAGGGTTTTATCAATGTATCATGCATGCTTATCAATATCATTTATGTTAAAAAAAACGCTTATGGCAAATAAATTTTCCATATTCATTATTGGCCATGTTGGAAATACTAGAAAATAAATAAAAAAGAAATTAAACAATGTCAAAACGCATTCGTTAGCTTTTGCTATCTTTTTTAAAGCACTTTTCGTTAGATTAATGTTGAGTTTTATAAATTCATTCTCCTTAATAAATAAAATAAAATCCTAGAACACTTAAAAAAGAGCATAAGGTGTCCAATCTAGGGTTATTTATTGACAATTTTATTATACCTTGTAGACATGAGAGCAAAAAAGACAAATGGAATTGACGATATAGACTCACAATTAATTTATTGTAACAAGAGAGAATAATTTAACATGTTATCTTATGAGTTTGATTATCTTATTGGTTGAATAACTTTATCCATCAATTACATCGATTGAATTGATTGTAAAAATAGTTATTGAAATCAAATCAATGATAGTAATTGTTGGTTAAGATTATCCAACGAGTAAAATAGCCTAATCTTTTTCTTATTTGAGAAGGAAGAGAACAAATATTAACTAAGCATTAATAAATCACTGACTATACCACTTCCAACTAGATATCTGCATCACTATGGTAATCTCCTAAAGGCACCCAAGTACTTTCCTGACATATATAATCTCTGAAGAAAGTGTCAATGGTGCGACACAGTAAGAATATTTTAAGACTAGTAAAAATTTCATGTCAAAAATTTGATGGAATGATAACTCGATCGAGCATGCACTTCGTCAATTTAAAAACAAGATGCTGTATTAGTTGGTATGACCTGTCCGACTACTTTGTTAGGGAGAATCCTATAAAGCTCTAGATTTTCTAATTGAAGTCTGAATTTTCTTAAAAATGATTTTAAAAAGGTCTTGCAAATCTCATTGTTCTTTTATGAATTAAGTTCAATCAAATTGGAAAATGTACATTTCTTGTGTTAGACTTATCTTTGAAATATATAAAACATTTATAAAATACTTTGAAAAGAGTCGAGGCTATTATTTAGGAAATCCGATTGTCTGAAAATATACAATGATGCAATAATTTTTATATTTAAATAATAAATTTATTTTGATATTATCATGTGACTCCTCTCACTTTCATGATATTAAATAATCTGCATGAACATAAAGGTCATAGAACTCTATTATTTAAGTCTATAATAAAACTGGTTTCCCCTCAAGTTTCTTCTCATTTTAGATTTTCCCTAAAATAATATCAAACCGAATTTAGGACTTTCGGATAATCTATTAAACCTCCTATATTCTAAATTTCAATGAAATAAAACTACTTATCTCAGGCGCCCAATATAGCATTCAACCATCCCCAATTTTCTTCTCTCTCTTCTTTTCTTTTTCTTGCTTTTATTTTTTTCCTCTTGCATTTCTCCTCTCTCTCTCTTTCTATATATATATATATATAATTCAGGCCTCAATTATCAATTTTTAGGTTACTTTCACTTCCTTTGAGTTAGTAAAAAACTAGATATTCTTAATCAAATGATTCATATACATATATCATGCACTAATTTAATTAATTTTAGTATATTATATATCGTACATTAAAGTTAAAATATATATATATAGAGTAATTCTATTATTAATACCTCATAACTTTAAAAATTCAGGACGAATCAATCAAATTCATCTATTACATTATCTCCTAAAACAAATTATCTCTTCTATTTAATTGAAATACAATGGATGAATTTGATTGATTCATCTTAACTTTTTAAAGTTAAAAAATACTAATAATAGAATTATTATATATATATATATTATTACTGCTACCATCACATCAATTACTAACTATCACCTGTCTTTATTTAGTAGGAAAAAACTTTTATGGGATAGTCTTATTACATAATTACTGAGACTGCTCAATAAAATGGGGCCATATCCCATTAAATTACATTGGAACATGGTCCCATTTTACCTTTTGCAAAGCAAATTACGTGAGGTGACAAGGTTTTATTTGGTGGTCTCACCATATCAACGGTGCGACCACCCACATAAAAGTTTGTTCACTTGGTAGCAACTTGTTGGCAACTCATCACTAGTTAAGTTTCCTTTTTAAATCTTGGGCTGCTGGGCTTGGTGGTATTGGGCTTACATCTGGGCTTCATCATTTGTTGGTTCTAGGACTCATGAATCACCACCCATTGTAAAAATTCCAATCTCGAAAATTTTTAATCATCTTTACCTAGGACACCTCACTCTCAATTCCTTACACAATTTCTTTTCGACGATCACATAAATGTCTTTCACAATTACTGCAGAAATTTCTTGCTATTAACTGTTCAATTTTTATTCTACTATCTCTGGATCTATAGAACCCTATTGCTAATGCTAATCTTGATCTTCAACGAGTTTCATATTAGATTGACTATAATAATGCATGATAAAAATATAATTTTATCTTTAAATGAAAATCGAATGCTTGATCAGTTCACTTTGGTCAAGCATTTGATGGAGCCAACTAGTGGTTGGAATTAGAGGCTAACCATTCTGAGCATTCCCCTTAATTTCCGGTCGAGCTATTGAAGATTCCTGGATGTGGCACCATTCCAAGGGTGGGGCTTACTCAGTTAAGTCTGACTATGATGTGTTGGTTTGTCTTTGACTCCCAAGCCCCGCTCCTCTTGTTTGAATGTTGCGTAGGCTTGGTCGAAGTACTTGTGGTAGGTGAAAATTTCAGTTAGGGCGACTCTCTTGCGACCTAACAATTTTCTTCTAACGCCAGTATTTTGATTAAAAAAATTGCTATAACTAAAATGTACGTGTTTAAAATTACTTAAAAGGACTTAGTAATTAAAAGAAACAAACTTACCAGTCACCCACTCATTTACTCATCACAAGCCCTAAATTATATTAAAAATCAAAACCAATGATTGAATCACATATGATTACCTAACAAAGGATGTAATCATGGAAACAAGTGTAAAAATATGATCATCAAAATCCAAAATTTTCATTATATCATCATCATAAAAACTAAAACATGATAGAATCTTGTGAACAAAAACAGAAGAAAGCAAGAACAGAAAAATATAATTTGAAAAAAAATAAAAAAATTATGCATTCATATAGATTTATCCAAAAATTTCTTATTAATTGGCGGAGGATCTTGGTCTTTGAAATCCGATGCTAACGTAGCGGTGGATATTATTTTTGCTTTTTTTTTTAATTTATTATATATATATATATATATCTTGTAAAAGATGATTTGTTTATTGGAGAAATTATTGTAATGCTTAGGAATCCTCTCTTCGTCAGATATTGGTTTAGTTTTCAGATTTTCAAAGAAAGGCATGCTGTTCATGATATGACCAAATTGGCTTTATCTCTTGATAGTGAGAGGGTTTTGGTTAAGGATAATCCTTCCTGCGTGAAGGGCTTAATTTTGGGAGATTTGCTAGTTAGTTTGCAAGGTCATTTTTTAATGCTATCTATTTTTCAAAAGAAGAAACAAAATCAACAATTGAATCTCATGATCTATTGCAATAGAAATATTACAACTTCAAATCCCTATGCTGAGATTGTGAATTGCAGCAGTAATTATTATGATTAAATTACTTAGCAATTGAAGGGTAGTTTTGATATTTTATCGGGTTTGAGGAGTAATTTTAAATTGGATGCAGATATTGCTGTCCACAAAAGTGATTTGCGCACTAATTTTTAATAAAAAGTTTATTACAATTGCACCCGAAACAAATATACTAATTAGGATAAGGTAAATGAATTTAACAAATAAAACTAATGTCTAAAGATTAATCTAAGAAACAACAAAGATCATACACTCTAATATTCTTTGATATTTATAAGACAAAATAGAGAAATAAAAACCCGGGAGAGTTGGTTTCAAAAGAAGTAAAAAAAGCATTGATGTTGAAGTCAAAAATTGGTCACCTGAATTGATGCAAATTGAATGCTAAAACGTGAAAGAACGAGTGTGATTATGATGAAATAGTTGGTGTAAGAAAGTAAAATAAAGAAATAAGAGAATTTTTAACACAGTTCGACCTTTGAATTGATACCTACATTTACGATTATGTTATTCATAAAAAGAAAAGGTTGCACTTTGGTAGATTTTCAACTAGGAATTCTAGGATTGCCCAATGTTAGGGGATTGTTGTTGTATCGTGTCTTATATGCAAAATATCATTTATATAATATTAGAGTTCTTTGTTTACATTCGATTGAATCACTAAAACATAGGAAATACTAAAATTTCTTTCATATTATGCATAAATCTACATTCATATATTTATATTCGAATCAAAGTACAATCACGATAGCTTCCTCTTTGAAGTGATCTTCATCTTAATATGAAAATTTTCCTGATTTGAAACTTTGCACTGTTAACGAAAAACAAGCTGAGAATGTGCTTCATGTTGCTGTGTCACTACTACCTCAAGCTGTCCGCTACGTAAGCTAATTTACACGCGCTACTCTAATTACCTGGTGAAATTAAACTTTTATATGCTTGTGATAACGTGGCATATATTGATGTGCCACAGCCTGATAGACTCCATAATGCTTCACTCTCTTTTTGGGCCTTTAAGCACTTGTTGGTCTTTTGGGCCTGATTTGATAATTTTTCTGTTTTTGGAACTTTGCATTGTTAAGTAAAAAAATAATCTGATGATGTTCTTCATGCTGCTATGTCAGTGCAACCTCTAGTTGTTCTTTATTCTATCTGGTTGACTCAAACTACTCCTATTACCTTAACGAAATTAAATTTTTAGATGCTTCTGTTGACGTGAAATATGTTAACGTGACTGTCATAGGCTGATAGACTCTATAATGCTTCATTCCCTTTTTGGGCTTTTGAGTTTGCTAGTCTTTTGGATCTTATTTGGATCAGCGACCTAGGCGTTATTTTTGGACACAACATTAAAAGAGTTGTAAGTCTAACCCTAGGAAAAATAGATAACATTATCTCTTTTATGCTCTCTTCTAATGGGTACTAATATAATAAAATATTTTTAATCAAAATTCTATTCAGCAAAATCGCCAGATATAAAATTATACAATGTTTGTATTACTTTGTGTTGTTTATTTTTTTTAATTTCTTGCATGATTGATTTTGGTAATGAACAACAAACCATTTGAAGATGTTCAAATATTCAACCATCTGCCCGTTAATCACACTTTTTGTTTTTTTCTTTATATCTTTTATTTATTTTATTTTATTTTAAGTTCCATTAATGAGAACTTAGAAATTTAGGGTTAGAGTTTTAATTTAGACAACCCTAACTCTCATGTGAAAATAAATTAATATAATACTTAGGGCTAGTTTTGGTATTGTATTGGATGCTCGTGGTATTATATAAAATTTTAAATTAAATAATGGGCGTACTTTGCAAACGGGTTACTGGTTTAGAAATCAATTTTATGGGTGGCAACACCGGCACCCATTTGAATTCTTATCTCAATGCACTGCAATTCAGTCTTCGCAAGTTACTTTCTAGTATAATTGATAAAAAGTAATATATAAATCACTACCTTTTTTAGTTATTTCAAGCGCTGAGCAATTGATCATATCAAAAAATTGCCTTAAAAAATGTACTGTTCAGAGTGTCATGCAATAACAGCTTTCTGCTTTAGTCCACCAGAACAGCCACCTCTCCCTCTGCCTCTTCCTCGCTGATAACCGTCACCTTGCCCAGTTGAACCCCTACCTTGACTAGCGAATTCACCCCAATTTCCATACTCATTTCTTGGGTAAGCCCAACCCCCGCCATAATTTCCACGTCCTCTGAAGTTGTCATTCCTAAGCCTTTCCCTTTCAAAGCAATGCCTACTTCCACTATCAACTGCAAGAATCAGTATCGTGAACAGCTTTATCAATCGCTTAGTTTGAATTTACAAAATTTATGATAAACTATAAAACGCCATTGATCACTATCATCTCTCTAAAATCATTTACGTAAAGTTTACAATTATTTATCCAATTAGGGAACAGACAAACAGCACCCAGAAGCTCACATGCTTTGAATTTACCTCGAGTGTTTTTCTTTTTCTCGACAACAGCTTTTTGCCCTCCAATAGTGATGGGCGAAGCCTGAAATGTTGCACTTTTGTTAGTAAACAGACAAGAAATCTAAATTGTAAAGAGTACATTATTTTCTTGAAACACATTCTAAGAATAAAGAAGCTATCAAATATAAAAAGGATGACAGTATTCCTATAGCAATCTATTGTTTATCAATTTGAGCTTGAAGAACAGTTATCATTTTGAGGTATGCTAATAACAATAATCGTCATAACACGCATTATATTGGATATTAACATCATAGTTTACGCTCGTGCTGCTGCACACCGGCCAGCTAAAAACTTTGTAGATCATGACTCAATGTTTATCTTGGGCATATAAAACTACTGAAAGTTATAACATTTGGATTATGTAAGATGGATTCAGGTAGTGTTAGTGTTTTGCAAAATACGTGCGAGACAACCAAGTTAAAAAACTTTGGCAAAATCCACCTAGAAGGGGCATGACCGCCTCACAGATGGTTGGAGAAAAGCTTCTTGATTTGCAATTGCAACAAAACAATCAAAAGATGGAAAAAATGACAATCTATATCCAAATACTAACAGTAAATACATATATGGGAACAAGAGTGTGTGCCAAATATGAACAGAACAGACGAAAGATTAACAAGGGACAAAACTGAATTGCATTATCCATAGAGCTTGAGGACTGAAATTCAACAAAACCAGAACAGAAGTCCTGTCGCCCAACAGGCCAAAGACGGGAAAAGAAGAGCAATACGTTTATGTCAAGTAAATAAGAACATTGTGGAAACTGATACATTTATCCATGCAATAGTTCAGCAACCAACCTTGTTATGTCTAACTTGAATGCCTCCCTGCTTGACTGGTCCAAATTTCTTGAATTCAACCTCAAGCTCAGTAGCTGTTATGTTGATGGGCAAATTTCTAACATAAATGGAGCAACTCTCAGCTGTGAGTAAAATAAACTTATGAGAGAGTAGTACACATCTTAGCAATAAAATATATGAGAAGCAAGAAACTTTGGGCCAGGTCTTATGAGGTTCATCACAAATTTCTAGCTGTCTCATTTGAATGCCTTCTTTTGCTTTATTATCAGTATTTGGACCAAATCCTTATACTATTCCCACCTCATGCCTTCAGTATTGAGCTAATGGTGAGGGGCGGTCATCATGAACCTTTCCGATATACATGTTCCAATTAACATGAGCAGAGATCTACGTGATTTCAAGTTCACATAACAGTGCTTGAACACAAATGTTTTCTAAGACCACAATCTACCATACATATGAAGAAATAATGGAATATGAACCTTCATCATGAGCATTGTTACTCTCGGTGAAAGTGATGCTAATTGAAGCGGATGTTTCAGAATATGAAGCAGGTCCTGCTGAGCGAAGTGACTGATTCTCAGTTTTCTTGTGAGTCACCTTTGCAGTATTAGTAGGTGCATAAAGTTTATTATGTCCGGAACTGCTTTTTGCAACTTTCACCTGCAAAAAATATGGTTAATTGATTTCAAGACACAATCCAATTCAAATGCCCATAAGCCAAAAGATCTTTGGTTGTCCACTCACAATTGAGGCATACGATTTCTTTGGAGTATCTTCTTGGGCTGAGGATGGAGCCGATTCAACCACGGCAGAAACCTCATCTTCAACTGCTTGAGATTGGGATACCAGAACAGCCTTTTTTTCATCCAGAAACAGTCTCTCATGGTCTGATGGTTCATGGACGAAATCAGAAACAATTTGATCCTCTCCCATATGCGAGATTATCAGGTCTGCTGCAGGCGGGTCAGGAACACAAACGGTCTCTGAGAACAAAGGAAAAAATAGTGTTAAACAAAATTGCTGGCGGTAAATAAACCCACAACCACACACACAAAACAACTTATGTATAAGAGACATGCCTCGCTCTGAGAAAAAGGGTACCATGTGGCTGTCTTTGACAATGTTAACTGGATATTTCTCCAACAATGCTGCACTGTCTTCTACATACCTAAAAACATCATTCAGAACAAAATAACCATTGTCTTGTGGCGCAAGAAGAAAAAGATTGAGCAAATTTCCTTCTCAAGTTATCTTTGCCTGTTGAGCATCCAGTTACCAACAAGTTATCTTATTAATACCCTGATCCACAAGAACCACAACATGATTTCTTTGCATTAGGTAATGCTGGCAGCAGCCTACATTAAATGTCTGATTGTTGGTTTTAACTAGAACCCTCCAACAATTTGCAATGTACTATAAAGGATGAGTTATGCATGGCAATTTCCACAATATTTCCAGCACAAAACTATCAATCTTACCATGGATATCAGTGGGAGAAAATCTACATTGAGAATTTTAATCACAAAATGTATCAATGAAGTTTCACATGTTAAGAAGAAATTATTATTTAATCATGATGATTCTCACTTGTCTAACTTGAAACTACTCTTGTGATGGATTCAAGAGCTTACAATACAATAACTACACCAGTACACTAAACCCTCAAACAAACCAACATATAAAATGATAGTAATTAGACAAATCCACAGAAGCAATTAACATATACAATTAGAATTTTCCCCAGTGCTTCAAGAATTTACAAACATTTTGAAGTCTGCTGCACATCAAACATTTCCTAGCCAACAAAATGCCACAGTATGCAAAAAGATTGCATGTATATTGTGAACAACAAACAAATCATCAGACCTTCTGGAACAACAAAAATATAAAATAAACAGAGATATTCTGAAAAAAAGAAGTGATTATTTTCACTTTTCTTCCCTTTCTCTTTTTATCCAAAACAAGAATGCTAGTATTAAAATGAAAACATTTAAAAAATAATGGAAAAAAGATAAGAAAGACAAACTGTGAACAAGCAATCCATTACCAAGAATTATCTATGGAAAGAACAATTATTCTACATCGTTTGCTGTATCAACTCAAGCTATATTACCAAAAAATATCTCATAGCCCTAGCTAAAAACAGGAACATCAACATTGTAAAGGCTGGCAGTGATGGAGAACACATATAATATAGTTTATGGATTTATAGATTTATTAGAAAAGGTTTTAGTTGGCACTTTTCATTTATTTATGATTTATTTATTCCCGATTCAAGTGATTTAGTTTCCAATATGAATAAGTCAGTTGTCTATAAGCAGGTCTCCTAATGTATTTATTAGGCAAACTTCAATTTATGAAATCGATCAATATTGAATTCTCCTCTTTATTTTTCTTCCTTTGTTCTATAGTTTCCCCTTTCCTCTAATTTTTTGCCTTCTCTAACCTTAATTCTCTATATTTTCCCTTTTTGTAGTGTTGGTTAGAACATTAGGTTGTACTCCCAAATCTTGAGCCTCATGAACAAAAAAAGTTTGGGGATTTTTGAGTATTATGAAAAAATAACATGGAGAAGAAGTTATATCAACATAGTATGAAATGGTTTCCCAATAAACTTACTTCCGTGGTTGTCACTGATGTCATCACACCATTGGAATCCGGTTGGCTTAGCACACTTACATCCTGATAAAATCTATAAACCAATTCAGGAGAATTGTGAAGAATATGATAATATTGTTCAACAAAAGCATTTCCAACCACTTGGACACTGGGTGGACTTGTTGTCTGCAAGGCCATTCTGCCAAATAGCAACACAAAACCAGTAAAACATCTTTAGCCAACATTACATCAGAAATTGAAAAAAAAAATAATAATAATAATAAAAGAGATCGGAAAAACATAGTTTAATTATCCAGAAAGCAGGCACAGAACTGAAAAGCCTGCTAAAGCAGCCAAACACACTCTGCAAAATTTAGCATCTGCAAGAATGCTATCATCTAATACAGCAACAGACCAAATTAAGAATTCAAATGTATACTACGTTGCAACAAGCCTAGTGCTTTTTTAGGTTGGCTCCCATGAAACTCTTACATGCAACAAAAGTTAAAACAAAGTGTGAAAAGAACAAGACTGCTGTGTAATTGAAAAGCCTAAACTAGCCCCTAACTGCAAGGAAGTTATAAAATCCAGTAAAAAAATATAATAAAATCCTAGATGGAACATGACATCGACAATCATTTGAATGTTGTTAACATTAACAATGTACAAAGACTACCCTTAATTAACACAACAGCGTAATTAGGACACTGTCTAGCTGAAATTAACACTAATATACTCATCCCACAAAAACAAGATGAGTAGAGCTACTGCCTCCATATACTATACCAACATTCTAGTAAGAGCCCTAGAAAGAGCAGAAGCATAGACGTATAATGCCAGACATCCGGGCAATTAAAAACCACAGAAGTCTTGAAGTTCAACTCACAATTTGGCATGATAGACACTAGCAAAACAAAATAAAGATCTCAAAGCAAGAATGGCTCTCACTAACAGGATTCAAACAAACACAAAGCTTAAGCACTAAAACCCCTTAAAAACACAAAACTGAAAACACCCATTTAAGAAAGCCAATAGATAGTGATTAATCAGCAACATTTTATGCGACAGCTGAAACCACACAAATCCATTATTAAAAAAGAAAAAATATTAAACCGAGTAAAACTCTATATTTACAGATTAAACGCAATGTGTGATCAAATAGACAAAAAATTTAAAGTAATACATGCATACATGATTAATCACAATAGAGTTTTACAAACAAAAAAAAAAAAATTACAATAGATAGTGATTAATCAGCAACAAAAAAGCAGTAATACATGCATAAATCAGTTTTGAAGTATTAAAGCATACATGACTAAAGTAAATGTAGTTAACAACACATTAAAAAACAAACCAAGTTTAATTTGTTTAAGCAGCTTAAAAGTTACCTTTATATGGAAAAATCAAAGCTTGCACTAAATAGTGTATCCGATGAAGTAGAAACAAAGAAGAAATGGAGACTGTTGGCACACGAAAGAAATGTAGACGACGAAAGCTACCCGTGAACTGTGAGTCTGTGATGATGTAGTTCTTCACTTGGGTCGGGTTTGGTTCTGGTTGCAAGGTTTTACTTTTGGATAAATTTCATTTTTGTTCCTGTACTTTGATAAAATTGTGTATTTACGAAATTTTGTTTTGCTTATAGTCCATCAGCCCGAATATTTCGAAAACCCGTTAATTATGTTATAAAAATATGTTCTTCTCGTCACTTCACTCTTGATAATATTATTTAATTATAGTGATAATATTATATATCTTATTTGTGATTATTTCATTATAAAAATAATTTATTTTATTATGAATATATTCTATCAATTTATTTATAAATAGGCATTTATCATATATAAACAATGCATCAATTCATGAATGAAATATCCTCCTCTTTCTAATCATTTATAATCTCTTTTCTCTACATTTCTAAGTTTCTTACATAGTCTAAATTATTTATTAGTTTAACTCTTAAATTTACAACACGTTATTAGCACTATCCAAGTAAGTAAACAAATTTTGATTATGAATTATTTACTTACTTCTCAAATTTATTTATAGACTATTATTCTTATAACTTTGACCATGCTAACTCAATTAATATACAGCTCTGGTAACTCAATATATTGATTTTATTTATGCTAATGTTTTCACTGTTATGTATTATATGTACAACTCTACCAACTACACATGTGATTATACTGACATTATTTATTGTTATATATTATATATGCAACTCTACATATTTTATTCATTACTACTACTATTATTATACATTATCATAATCTAAAATTCTAAACAAATTCAATCAAAATCTGAAGTTTTGAATTTCAATTAATAGAACTTGAAGTTTCTAGATTAAACTTGAAATTATCATGATTTTGGATTTACAATTCTAATAGTATATATAAAATTTTTTACAATATGAAATTTCAGATATATTTATAAAGAAATTTATTATATAGAAATTTCTTTTGAATATAATATTAATGATTATGAGGCAAAAAAACTATTTATCTTGCATGATTAGATTAATTAATATTACTCCCTAAAATAAATGATAAATCATCTAATACTCATGGTGATGATTATGATCAATAAAACCTTAGTAATCACAATAAATTTTAACAATCGGAAGTGAAATTCACACCAAATCAAAGAAGAGTACTTGCTATTAGTGAAATATGAAATTACAATAGTTGTATACCTGAAGTATACATAAATATCATATTAATCTTTTACCAATTATATATGAAGACTCCAGAAGAGCAAATTGTATATTATAAAGTGCAAAACAACAATATTGTATTAATGACACTTTGTTAGTTGAATAAAACTTAAAATGATCTATATACATTAAGAAAATTATATTATCTTATTTCTATTGTCATATATCATGAGCATATTCTGTGATTGAAATTATCATATGATAAAAAAAAAAAAATTAATGAAAATAATATAGATATTCATTATAAGAACCTGAGAATTCTTATTTAGTAAATGTCCATGAAAGACAGTAGTTAATATTACAATTTGGTTCCTAAAGGACATTATATGTTTGGTCCTTAAATGATATTATATGACATTTTAGTCATTAAAAAATAATATGATAATCCAATAAATTCTTAAAGGATAGTAAGACAATATAATTAAGTCTTAGAATGATATTAGGATAGTATAAATAAGTCATAGATGGATATTATGATGGTATTATTTATCTTATTAATGGTTATTTCATTATGAAAATAACTTATTTTACTGTTATTTTATGATGAAAATATTCCACCAATTTGTTTATAAATAGACACTTATCATAAATAAATAATGCATCGATATCAATTTCACGAATGAAATTTCCTCCTCTCTCCAATCATCTATAATCTCTTTTATCTATACTTCTAAATTCCTTACATAGTCTAAATTACTTATTAATTCAACTCTTAAATTTACAACAAATTTGATATTTATCATAACGTAGATATCAGTGAAACTTTACAATTTCAAATTTATTTGTCTGTGGAGATTACATATGCCACCTGTCAAATTTTTGGAGACAAATAATAAATTAATTATATCTTTTTGGTGACGAATTTTTAATTTATCCTTATAGATATCTATTGTTCCTCGAGCATGTTAATACATTCCAATGACAAAATTTGCTTGTATCTATATTGATTAGAATAGGCACGGTATTTCAACGTGAGAAGAAGTGAGGACAATATCAATGGAGATACAAGATCGACAAAACAAGAAGATGTTCTTCGAATCAGTTGAATGAGAAAAGTACATCAAATCCATATCTTATAATTATTCGTAAGTTCAATTCTTAGTAGCTAATACTCCTTTTTCTAGAGAGACGAGAGATGACCTTAATGATAATCTTGACAAATATTTTCAATCGCATAATAAATCTCAAAGTCGATCTCGTACCGCACGGTAGACGAAAATTATGTTACATCGCTACGTAATCCTGCTTTGAATTTCCGTGACTGGGGCCCATCACTGCCATAATGAATTCACTCAAATTCCTATAAGGTGAACATTTCCAACTCTTTATTAATAAATAACATTCAGTTATGGTTTGGACCCTTTATTCTCTTTTTTGTCTGTTTGGACAGTGCCAAATACTGTTTGAAGAGTTTTGTAGAATTGCTCTAGTTCACAGTCCTTTTTGACAACATTGATATAAGAATAAGATGAACACGTAACTTATCAAATTAATTAGCTTGTAAAAATAACTGTTTGTTTCTCCCTTGTCTTCTCTCATACATACGGCACCAATGGAATCTGATGCGACCGTTTTCTTGACAGTATGTGATATCCATATTTGACTTTTGCGATGCACACTTCGGTTTAAAATTCCTCTGCGTAGACTATTGACTTTGATTTTTGGGTACTTGTATTATTCGAGATGACAGATTTGGAAAAACAAACAGAGCGGAAAAGTAATTAACCAAGTGATGCAGGGACGAAAAACCATTATCTCGGTTTTGTACATTAGTCAATTCAACTTAAATTTGAATCAAATTTAACAATGATGTTAATTATTATTATAATAATCAAGATGAATTTCTTATCATATTCTTTTTCCCACTTCAAAAGTTCTTACAGAGGTTTTTTTTTTTTTTTTTTTTTAATTAACTTGACATCAAATAAATTAAAGTATGTCTAGACTTGTCGAAACAAATACTATTTATACCGTTCTTATATTTACTATCACGATTAAAAGAAAAAAAACAAAAACTATACATGCTTGGAAAAGAACTTGAACCTCCATTGCTAATATGGATGGACGGAGCCACATGTACCTAAGATAGGAATGGATGCATAAAAGTTTTTAGGACTTTGCGTAACATGTCTTTATATAAAATGAAAGTGTTATGCGCAGCGGAAATTAAACAAATACACAACTACTAATTGCTAGTTATTGAATATAAATAACAAATACTAATAAAGCAGAAAAGCAGAAAATAAATGCAAAGCGAAAAAAAGGAAAGAACACACCAGAATTTACGTGGTTCGGTATAAAACCTACGTCCACGGGCGCTGCTGAAAACTTTCACTAGCTCCAAAGCAAAATATTACAAAATCTGGGTAAGATCCAAAAACCCAGAAATATATGGGGAGAAAACAAGAATAATACAAATATATGGATCTTTTACAATTCTTGTTTATTTTTAGGGTACAAAATCAATTAACTAAAGGACTTATTTATAGTCCACTAAAACTCCCACCACATTCTATTCTTTAGATGTGGGATTCTTTAACATGACTAATTTAGCCAAAAAATCAACAAATTGTTGATACATTCCTTATGTGGACACATGTGATAAGTACAACCCGAATCTAAAATCCACTCACCAGATCAGAAAGAGAATAGGGATGAATCAGCAGAGGCGCTTACAGTTAGGGAAAGAAGTAAGAGTCGAAAACAAGAAAGAAGAGGCAGATCACAGTCAAGGAAAAGACCTGATAAAGATGAATATGCCTTTTGTCGTGAGAAAGGGCATTGGAAGAATCCCACATCTTAAATAATTTGTTGATTTTTTGGCTAAATTAGTCATGTTAAAGAATCCCACATCTAAAGAATAGAATGTGGTGGGAGTTTTAGTGGACTATAAATAAGTCCTTTAGTTAATTGATTTTGTACCCTAAAAATAAACAAGAATTGTAAAAGATCCATATATTTGTATTATTCTTGTTTTCTCCCCATATGTTTCTGGGTTTTTGGATCTTATCCAGATTTTGTAATATTTTGCTTTGGAGCTAGTGGAAGTTTTCAGCAGCGCCCGTAGACGTAGGTTTTATACCGAACCACGTAAATTCTTGTGTGTTCTTTCCTTTTTTTCGCTTTGCATTTATTTTCTGCTTTTATGCTTTATTAGTATTTGTTATTTATATTCAATAGCTAGCAATTAGTAGTTGTGTATTTGTTTAATTTCCGCTGCGCATAACAGAAAGTCCCTGCACTTTCAAACAAAATCCTATTATTATTAGATGGATTAAAAATTTCTTTCACAACACCCCGTGTCAAGAAATCTAATCACTCTCTACTTAATACTAGTCCCAATCTCGTTCTTCACAAATCTCGAATGACAATTCTGTCTGTATTCTAAATCCGCTACTTTCTCATTGAACTCGCCTTCTTATCTGATTGTAAAGCCTGACAAATCCTCCCTACTTATTCTCTCTAAGAAGCAAGGTCACAAGTGATCTTGAAATAATTGTCCAATGCACTCTAAACTTAACAAATTGAAGTATGCAACACAAGTAGAATGCCCAATCAAATATACTCTATGGAAAGTCTGGATGCAATGGATGTTGAAACAGTCTAAATCTAGACTTTTAATTTCTAGCTCTAAAAGCTCTCTAAAAATCTCAAACAAAATAACAGTAGCTATGTGTATAATTGAGAACTGAAAACTCCTGTTTATATTGTGATCTACGTGCTTTAGAAACCAAGTAAAACCTTTCACAAATTAAGAATCTTGAATCAATTTATTTTAGCAAACAAATCCAACTAGAAATCGAAAACAGAAAAGTTTCAATTGCATCTCAACTTAAAACCTATTAGCTATTAAGATTCCTAATTAAGTTCATAAATGAAATCCTAATCAAATATATAAAAACCTAAGAATCCTAAAGTGACTCGTACCAAGCATGAGATATTTTAATAAAATAAAATAAAAAATGAAGTTTATCATTTTCGGACCAAGTTTTAGATGTCTAAAATGTTTATTTTAGTATTAAATTTATTATGTTGAATTGATTAAACTTTTAGCATGTTAGCATTTTTTTTTTATGATGTATGTAAGTTTTTAAATTTATGTTATAAATACATATATTTTAGTAATAAAGCAATTTGAAAAGTTAGAGTGAAGTACATATATAAAGGAGACATGCTAAGAGCATATATAAAGTTTTAGGCTTTCGCATTAAAAAGATGGTATTTTGGTTGTAAACCATACACTAGAGAAAAGAATATTTTCTAGTTAAATCAATATACTTTCATGCTTAATGTATATAAGATTTTTAAGTATATTGAAGTGATTTTAAATGTCTTTGATTTACCCTAATCCCCAGTACACTCGATTGAAGTGCCGTATATGTGTATGACAAGAGGTAGAGAGAGTCACTAACTTAGGGGGTTTGAGTCAATGTATTGCCATCTGCACGTATATGGTAGTGTAGATCTGTCTGATATCAGAAGGAATCATGATCCTGGAGTTTCTGCATCTGTGACTATACATGATAGTTTTTACTAGTTCTAGTGACGTGTATATGTACTGTCATGTAAGAACGAGTTTCTCTGGATTACCTTGTAAGACAAACTTTAAAAGAAAAAACACGTCATTAGACGTGAAAAAAAAAATTATGCTTTATGAAATTATTAATAGTTTTGGAGCAGCAATATTTATATGTTTTATGCTAGTTTTATGGTTTTACAACTATTAGTAAGAAATTATTAGTTTTCTAACCTATTTTTGGAGTATATATATTTATAAAGCAAATATTATAGTTTACTCACTCACTCACTCACTCACTATGTTTAAATACTTATCATTTCTTTTATGTTTTTTAAAACAAAATCCTCCCTAGGTGTAGGTTTGAGCCATCAAGCGGAAGGTGCTCCGTCGAATGTGTAGGTGGACTGTGGACACGATACTACTGCACTTGCTTACTTTTAAAATGTCATGTGCATGCATAACTACTTAAGATGTGATGTATATTTTGTAAATACTATTTTTGGAAAATATATATACTTTTATAATTTATGTTTTTATCAAAAGTTTTAAAAATCTTGTGTATATCATGCTTTTGTGTAAATTAAATGATTTTCAAGTTGTATTTAAATTGAAAGCATGGTTGTAGTTGGTTATGGAAAGAGAAAAAGAAGGTCTGAAGCTCAAAAGTTGAGAATTTGGTTGCTATAAAAGCATATAGATTTTTTATAAATTTTTGTAAGGTGAAATTTTTAGAAAAACAACCGTTATTCTGTTAAAATTTTAGTAATTTTGTTTCGCAAACGTATACTAACAAGAAAAAGTTTTATCCATTTCCACTAAAAGAGAAATATAAAGTGAGAGCGGTATCTTCACGGGGTTCTTTAGAGCTAGAGTAAAGATTCGATTGAATTCCATCGGGGTACTATGGGACTCCCTTCGACTTTCGTAAAGGAATTCGAGGTGGTCCCTATAATAACTTCTTCGTTCGACCTCCGATTTGACTCACAATTTTCTTATGGTTAGTTAATATCCAGTGCTATATTTTTCATGAAGAAACCGTTTTAAAAAAATTGAAAATGATATAAATGCCCCTAGAAGATGAATAATGGAATTGAAATTATAAGACATACATGTGAACATATAACATATGTAATGTAGGTAATCCTAAAGATCTAAACTACAAGCAATCACTTGACATATAAAATATAACCTGATTAAACATAAACGAGTATCAAATCATGAAAAGACAAACACTTGGATTTTGAAGTATTCTAACTATCTGTTGGTTATTTCTAGTACTCATTTTAAGTAATAAACCCCACAAGTATATGAATTGTATAAATATCATATAACGATTGCAAGATAATTTTCATAGAGATATGGGAATCAAATACCGAACTAGTCCCAGATGAAAAAAAACCAAATTTAATGTGTTAGTATTCCATATTCCCTTTAATTATAAAATCAATCATCAATGCATTGTAGATATATTAGTTGTGTTATTGTTAGTTTATCGCTAAACCTCTCAAATTCTTAATACATGTCTTCCAATAATACATTAAACATACTCTCATCTAACGATACCTATCTTTCGATGACTATCAAATAAATAAGAGCTCATTAAGCTCATGATAATCTACTACCAAAACAGATTGTTCTGTGTTGATGAGAATACTCGGCTGTCACTTAAAGGTTATTTTTGTCATTCGAATATGATTATTTTAATTTTAAGTAACATAAATATTTTTAGAAAGGATGGTTTTTTACCTTCCATCTCAAATGGTCATGAGTCATAACAATGATCATAACTCAGGATAATAGTTGTGACTCATGATAGTGATCATGACTCATAACTAGTATGATGGTTTTAAGTCATGATCGTTGTAATGCTCATGAGTCACGACCTTTGTAGAAGTTGTAAATCAAGACCAAAAGTTGCAAATCTGTAGGAGAAGAAGAGGATAAGAAGATATGTGGGAGGAGAAGAAGAAGAAAAAGTAGAAAGAGGAAAAAGAGAAGAAGAAGATGGAGGAGAAAGAGGCTGAGGAAAGAAGAAGGGGGAGAAGAAAAGGAGGAGGAGGAGAAGAAGGAGAAAAAGAAAAATGCGGAGGATCTAAAAGAAGAAAATGAAAAAGATGATATGAGGAAGGAAGGGAAAACTAACGAGAGAGAAGCAAAAAGTAGAACAAGAGATGATAGGCAATGATGAAATAGTGGAGATACAATGAAGAGGTTATTATAGAAGATGGCCTAGGTAGAGTTTTGAGAGAAGAGGTTTTTCAAATTTCTTATTTTAAAATAATAATAAAGGGGCATGTGAATCTTTGCAGTGTCATCAAAGTAAGTTATTTATTATTAACAAAAGTAATAAGGGTGCGTTTACTTACATTTAATCAAAATAACTTTAAATCGAAATGATTTAAGATCAAAATGATGTATTGAAATTAGAATAAATTATTTACTTCAATTATAAAAATTAGAATTGGAATTAATTGCACGTAATTAGAATGACTTAGAATTGGAATGATTTATGATCGGACTGGCTTGAAATCGGAATGATGTATTGAAATTAAAATAAATTGTTTACTTCAATTATAGGAATCATAGTCGGAATGAACAATATTCCCATCGAGATGTTTACTTTGCTTTGCAATCGGAATAGATTAATGACAAGTTACAAAAACGCCATTGATTAAAATTATGTACTTCATAAGTATTTTTTTAATAAGGGGTATGAAAGACTTTTTAATTTATATAAATGAATAAAATGAGATTCCCAAGTGGGGTGGGAGGAATGAGATTCTTATTTCTCAACCTAAAATCAATGTGAAAGGCATAATTTCATTTGCATTACAGATTAATATTAGAGCAAATAAACACTAATAATTATTCTTATTCCACATTCTTATTCCTTAATTTATCAAGTAAGTATACTATAAAGCTAATGGGAAATGACAATAACAATAACTGCCTTAATTTTGAACCATTTTACGTTATTTCCTCTGTCTAGAATGACACCCCCTTTCCAATGTATCGATGCAAAATTTAATTAGGAAATCTAAAGATTAGTCTTCTATACGTGCATTTAGTCATAATTCAAATTGTTTGTATAATTTCCCTTCACATTTGTTTAATGATACACGTTTTCTTGTAGTGGTGCCTGAACTGCTGGTATTCACTAGTTTGTTCATGGATGTTTGTTCGCACCACGTCTTTCTTTTTGAAATAATAATAATAATAATAAAAGTGATCCTTCTGGTCTTCACTAGTTTGACAAGTATTTTCAGTCACATAAAATCTAAAATCTCAAAGTCGACCTCATACCGCGCAGTAGACGAAAATTATGCTATATCACAAGCCAATGCTGCGTATTCCTGCTTCGAATTTCTAGTAGCGGCCTGTGATGACCCACCGCTGCCAATATTCAATCAAATCGTATTTTTGTCAATAGGCTAAAAAGTAAGCCATGTGAATTCTTTTTTTGGTAAAACCTGCCATTTGAATTCAATTGAATGGTTTGGTCCATTTCTTTTGTTTTTTTTTTGTCTGTTTGGATTAGTAATTCCAAATGGTCTTATAAAGTTGCTTTAGTTTTAGTCTTTTTGACAATACTGAGACAAGAATAAGATGAATAACTTATCAAATTAATTAGCTTGCAAAAATAACTGTTTGTTTCCCCCTTAGTTTTCTCTCATGGCATCAATCGAAAACACAGTAAAACTAATGGGCGATGTTCTTCGAGTTTCTCCCCACTCAAACTCAGTCGATGGAACCATAACCGAGTCGACTCTTCCTCTCACCTTCTTTGACACATTCTGGCTTAAATTCCCTCCTGTAGAGCGCCTTTTCTTCTACCAACTCACCGATTTAACCCACCATATGTTCGAGTCCGAGATTCTCCCAAAGCTCAAAAATTCTCTCTCACAAACACTCCTACACTTCCCCCCTCTTGCTGGTAAGGTCAAGTGGCCTCCCCAGGACGCCAAGCCAGCCATCTTCTACTCCCCCACCGACGGCGTCTCGGTCACCGTTGCAGAGGCCAACGCCGACTTCGATCGTCTCTCCTCAGATGATGTCCATGAAGCTGTTGAGCTTCGACCTCTCACACCTGAGTTGCTCACATCAGACGACTTGGCTGAATTGATTGCTATCCAAATAACTCTCTTTCCCAATAAAGGATTCTCCATTGGTGTTTCAACGCACCATGCAATCTTTGATGGCAAGAGTTCTACAACTTTTGTCAAGTCCTGGGCTCATATATGCAAATCTCAACAACCCTTTTTACCACCAGAACTTACACCATCTTTTGATCGGTCTGTCATCAACGACCCGGGGGGGGCCGCCGCCGTGTCCTTCGTGGAAAACTGGTTCGGTTTAGGCGGCCAATATAGTTCCGATCCCAACTCACGAAGCTTGAAGGCTTTTCCACATATTGGAACAACCCAAAACTGGGTTCGAGCCACTTTCCAGCTGAGTCGTGATGATTTCAACAAGTTGAGGGACAAGGTTCACGAATATCAAGTGAAAGAATCAAAGAAGCTTCATGTATCAACTTTTTTGCTGACCTGTGCTTATGTGTTCGCTTGCATGGTAAAAGCCAGAGGAGGGGACGCCGACAGAGAAGTTATACTCGGGTTCACGGCGGACTACAGGGCCAGAATGGAGCCTCCAATACCGTCGAATTATTTCGGCAACTGTGTGGCGTCAAAGTTGGTGCTTGCAAGAGCAGGAGACTTCATGGAGGAGAATGGGGTGGTTGTTGCTGCAGACAAGTTAAGTGAAGCCATCAAAGGGTTGGAAAACAAAGGAGCCATTGAAACGTTAGAGGAGATCTTTGCTTTGTTCAAGACAGTAACAAAACCAGGAATACAGGGGCTTGGGACTGCAGGCTCGAACCGATTTGGCGTTTACGCGACTGATTTTGGATGTGGCAGGCCCACCAAGGTGGAGATTGTGTCTATAGATAGGACTGGAGCTGTTTCCTTGGCCGAGAGTAGAGGCGGAGACGGTGGTGTTGAGGTTGGTCTAGTTTTAACCAAACAGGAAATGGAGGCTTTTGCTTCTTTGTTTAATCAAGGGCTCAAATTTGTGCAAGCGTAAGTTTAGCTACATTACTAGATATGCACTCATGTCACCATTTCTATTGTAATAGTTTTATTTATATTATATGGGCATGAGTCAACCAAGATAAATAAACATTGTTGTGTTTTTCCTTTTTTTTTTTAAGAATTGTTTATATCGCAAATATAGAGACATACGCAATTAGTGTGATTTATATGGTAATAATAATATCTAATAAATATTACGTGGAGAGATGGAATATCTATTTAGAATGGATGTTATTTGTGGATTTTAAATATTGTAAATGCACCTAAGTGATATACTACTTGGAAAGCTTTAAAAAAAAATGATAGAAATTTCATGATTTACCTACTCTTGTTTAATTTTAATAATTTGTTTATACATGCTCGGATTTTGGTGTTGGTAGCGTGGTATCATAGCATTGATAGTAGATATTACGGGGGGATGTGGGAAGTATAGTTAAAATGATTGTGTTGTAGAAAAGAGAATGATTTTTATATGCTCATTTATATTGAGAGGTGCTTAGATATTTATTTTCTTAGAGATGTTAATAGTTTTGAGGATGTTTATTTAGTTGTGTTTAAATAGAATATATTATAGGACTATTTCTAAGAAATCCCTCAACTTTTATCCATAATAAGAAAATATCCTCACAATTTGGTAATTAACAATTTTGCACCATGCCGTTAGTAATTTCAGTAGAAAGTTGACTCTAAGCAGTGAATGGCTTCTTTGCCCTTGATTTAAATTTACTAAACTTAATTAAAATAAAATTGAAAATCAAAATTAAAAAATAAAATTAATAAAAGAAGATCTTCACCATTCATCTTAGATCTAAACAGTGACAGATCAAAATCAATTTAATAATTTATTAAATTATTAAGCAAAAATTAAAAAAGTTAAAACTAAAAAAAAAAAAAATTTAAAGAATAAAAGGGCATTAAAAAAACTAAAAATAGCTTTAAAAAATAAAAAGCACCTGTCAGAAACCAACTCAATTGGAGAGGCACGCCATTATTTATTTGTTGTTGGGTTAATAATTATCAATATATTGGGCTCATTTTACCTATCATTTAAGTTATGTTTTCATATGAAATCGGTACTTTTATGTTGTTTTATTTATTTTTATTTAATTTAGGTTTTAAGAAAATAGTAATAGAAGTAGTGAATTTTCATAATTAATTTCAATACAAAGAAACTAAAGATTCGACATGAAAAGCTCACAGTGCAATAATTATTTAAGACGACAAAAATAATAATTTTGTGAGAATTTGTGGTGGTAGCGAAGAGATCGGACATATAGAATCAAGACCACAGACCAACACTAATTCCGTAGGAGTGAATCACAAGAAGTTACAGAACATAAAAGTCAAAGTGTGAAAGTTAAGGAGTAAATTGGTAATTGATTGAGAAAATGTGCATTTTTATAAAGTTTGGGAGTTTAATTGTAATTTTCCAACAAGCTTTCTGTGAAAGATTTGGCTCGTAGGGAAGGATTGCCAAAAAGAGAATAGCATGGGCATGAGTTGGCACTCACGGCTATGAGTCGCACAAGAGGTGCAACATTGTGTCCCACGAGTAAGGCTCATGTCTTCACGTGATGAACAGTCGCGGGCTACAACTCGTTGCAACGGGTCGCAACACGGTGATATTTTTGTCATTCCAAAAATCTCACGAAGCATATTAATTCCAGTATAAAATCTCGAAGAGAATCTCATGATTGGGTCAATTAATTAGTAGGAAAAATCTTGTGAATTGAATTTAGAAAATATTGTTACTGGACTCAGAGAATCTCGCCAAAGCCCGTATATGCGGCTATAAATGGAGTAGGTTTCGACACAAATCGAGCATTCAAACTCAACCGAAGGCATAGAGGCAAGGTGGAAGCAGAGGCTGAAGCATTATCTTTTCTTTTCAATTTCATTTTACAGCAATGAGTGACTAATTTCTTTGTTAGTTATGGCTGAATTAAAGCCCTAAACATGAATTTAATTTATTATTATTATTAATGAAGTTATTATTTTTACATGATGAAATCAATTATCTCCATGTTAATTATATCCTATTTATTTTGTTTTTTTTTATTAATCATCTTAGAAGTATGTTTATAGGATTATGTTATAAAAATATAAACTGCAGACATATTCTTTGTTTACAACAATTAATTGAGAGATTTTTTATTCATAAAAATTTGGCATAGACACTATATTCTAGGATTTGTATGATATTCATATTCTTTTTATTCTTAATTAGTTTAGTTAAGAATATAAGTATTTACACATATGTCATGTGACTTTTATACTATTTAAGAAAAAATTAATACAACATATAGCATGATCATTACCTTATTGTGAATGTTTTCATCATGCATTATTATAATTTTACTTCATTAATTTAATTAATTGATTGACATATTATTTAGCGTTTGATATAATGCTTTAACTACGTTCTCTTTATTTGATTTTTCTCCAATTTTATTTTTTGCTGTAATTTAACTTTTAGTTAAGAGAACCACTTTCAAAACCCCTTCTCTTAATTGTTTAAAATAAATTTGGAATTTAAAGTGAGTTGAAATTGCTGGTGGAATCGATCATTTCTTGTCTACCATACTTAATAAAAGATTTGTAGATTTGCAAGGTTTTTAAAATGAATTTGTTCGTTAATTTTACAACCAATAAATTTTTAGTGCCGTTGTCGATGAATTAAAATACTTACTTTAATTTTAAGTTTATTTCCGTTTAAATTTTCAATTTTTTTTCTAGTTTAATTTTTCTTTTTCTTTCAATTGAGGTGACGGATGTCGCTTTTGAAGCCTCACACATGTAGCATACGATTCTGAATTGAGAGAACTCTCTGTCAGCGAGCAAGAGGAGCGTGAGAGGCAACCATGGCCATCTGAAATCATGGTGGAAATCCGTAAGATAATGCGGTGGTTCACGTTGTCAACAATCGCACAAGACCTCTCAAGGACTTCACAACACCGGTGGCCATAGATCAACCCTATTGCATTGTCTATCCAAACCACCACAACAATTTCAAGATCAAGAGTGCAACCATCCATCTTTTACCCCAATTCTATGGCAAAGTAGGAGAAGATCCACATGCACATTAAGGACTTCTTTGTCGTTTGTGCCACTATGCATACTGGAGGGGTTAGTGATGAAGAGATTCGTCTCCGATTGTTCCTATTCTCTTTAAAGGGCAAGGCCAAGGAGTAGTTGTATTCTTTGCCAAGTGCGTCAATTCACACATAGACCGAGCTGATGATAAAGTTCCTCTCCAAGTTTTTTCTGGCCAAGAAGATAAATCAAATCCGAAAGGAGATTGTAGGAATATCTCAAAATAAAAAGGAGACATTTCATGAATATTGGGAGTGCTATCAACGTCTACTCAACTCATATCCACTCTATCAAATTGACGAGTGGATCACTATCCAATACTTCTATTAGGGGCTGCTAAATTCGAAACAAATAATGGTGGACACATCAAGTGGTGGTTATTTAATGATGAAGAATGCTGATGAAACATGAGAGCTACTTGAAGGCCTAGCGGAAATTTCACAATAATACTTTCAACAAAGAAATATTCCAAAGGCGGCTGGAATTAATGAGGTAAGTTCTAATGACTCTGGCCCTCAAATAGCTAACTTAGCTCATCTTGTGCAGCAGCTTCTTCCATCACAGGTTTATGCTTTTGATCATGCTAAAATTAGGCATTATTTCGTACTTCTGATCTTAGCTTTCGTGGTGAAAACTCTAGTAAATTATGTTGTTTTTAATGTGTTTTCTATGATTTATTGTGTAGGTTCCTTCAAGATGAAGGACTTGAAGGTATTTTAGGAGCAAAAGTTAGTGTTGATCGCCAACGAGGTTAGGACCTTGAGCATGTGTGTGTTTAGCAATAGCACGTCGCCATTTTGCTCCAGTGTCTGTTACTTAAGAGTGTCGCAACCTAGGACTAAGGTGGAGGTCGCAACAGTTGGTCGCTATTTTACTCCAAAGGGTGTTGCTAACCAGGGTCACTAAACAGGACAGTATTGCAAGTGGCGATAGCAGTTGGCCACTTCATTCGACAATGTGTCGCGAAGGAGTGTTGCGAGACGTGTTTCGCGATCGCCGTTCATGACTTTAGCGTGAAACATGTTTGCATGGGAGACTTAAGCCTAATTCATGACACTTGTATATTTTTCATTTTCTACATTATGGTCGGGAACCAACAACCAAATACTTCATTTCAATACAAATTGTCATCCATTTTTGTCTCTAGAATTCACCATATACAAACCATACAATCCAGTGAGCTTTCAAAGGGAAATCAATTAAGCATCATAAGAGACTGATTGCAAACAAGGGGCTTTTATACGGCTTTGGGAGCCGATTTCAACATTGCTTAGTGATGATTCAATTCCTTTTTGTTGTTATTTTCATGAGGTTTGATTTGATCTATTTATTTAAGTTGCTTTGTATGAGAAATGTGTTGAACTAAGTGTAGATCTAGGGGCTGCAATATAGCCTAACATGATGTTGTTTTGTGGATGATTTATTGATTATGAAATGCATGATTTTTGTCTGTAGCATTCTATTTTATTAGATAGTAATGCTCTTGCATGAATATGGCTTGTCAATTAAGTAGATCTCATTTGTTTCAATGTGCTCGACAGAGGTGTTGTGATCTAGAATTGATAAAATGGCATTTGGCATTTGGAATTGAAATATATCTATGTATTAAATGTGATCATGTGTGGATACATGTGTTTATTAAGTTTGTATTAACCATCCAGCATAAAAATATAGTTGGTGTTTAATACCAATATACTTGTGTGACCAGTCAAAAGAGGCTCACAAATATTATAGTGTATCCGATCAACTACTAGACAAAATAAAAAAACTAAAATTTTGTGAAAAAATGACATGAGAACAATGGATTGTTAGGTGAAATTGAATCCCTAGAAGGTGTCAATTTGGTTGCTGAATTTTAATCATTTCTATTGTTAGTTTAGTTTGCATAATTTACTTCATTTGAGTGTTCGGATAAAGTTGTGAAAATCAGTTTTGGTAATTAGTTTTAGTTTCGTAATTGTCTATATGAGATCGATCTTGAATCGTCACTCTATTACATAGAAACTGTGTATACTTGCACGAACTTTATATGGTTTATTATACTACCAAAAGATGTATCAAGGTTTTGGCATCATTGCCGGGGACGGGGGACGACAGTGTACTGAATTATTAAGTTAATATCAATACTAGTTGGAACAGCTTCAATTCAATTTTTTCATTTTCTTTTTTAGGTACTTTCAATCTGACATGTGAAGAACAAGGAGTGTTGAGCTACTACTTTTGGACGGAGAAATTGAAAGAACAGCTCACAATCTCAAGAAAGCATGGAGACTAGCAGAGCAAAGAGTCAATGTGGTTGACAATCAGATGGAGACGAGGCCTAGGGAGAAGGAACAAAACAAAAACAAGAGACCAGAAGCGGCAGCCTAGAAGAATAAGAAGCCGCGGCGGTAGCTAGGGAGCTGAATTAGGAGCAGATTTGGCCTTAATTTCGATATCATGTCAAGTTTGAATTTATCTTTTGTTCTTGGTATAACCATAATTTTATTTTCTGAGGTGTAGGATGAAATTTTATTGACTTTGTAATAATTTTACCATTTAAGTATTATTCTTAATTTGATTTTTAATGTTTAAATAATTCTTAGTTTCACCATTTGATAAAATAAAATTGTTTCACCTTTATATAAGGTATTTTAGGTTGTTAAATAATTATTTTATTAATTTAATTTTGGATTGACAAATTTTATGCATAAGATGTTTTATTATATGTTTTTCAAACATTTGATACAAGTGAGACTTAGATCTTATAAATTTTAAGTCTTGAAGTAAGAATTTATGAAAGATTTATTTTCGAAATTTAACTAATATCTCTGCGACAATAATAGATTAATTTTTAAGTTGTTTCTTTGATGCTTGAGAATAATATTTTGAATAGCATGATATTATAAGTTGATAACAGTGGATTCTAAACCTTAAATTTTTCTTCCATCGCTTCAGTTTTGCAAATTAATTATGTACTGTTAATTTTGAATTTTTTTTTTTTATATTTTTAGTTAATTTTCAAGTTTCATTAACTAGATTAGAATTAAATTTAATTTGAAATTAGGTTAATATTTTATCATTCTATATGGAATCGATCTCGTACTTATATTACTATTCTACAATAAACTTGAGCACTCGTGAGTATTTAAAATTTTGCACAACAATACAAATCGGCAAATACACCAACTATAATAGGTTACTGGTTGCTTCAAGAAAATTTTGTGGTCATATACAGGGCCATAATACGACGATTATATTTAATATATGCTACTTCTTGTCAATGTTTTGCGTAGTCTTTTACCATATTTAGTTGTATGATCTATTTTTAGTATGATCAAATTAGATATTTTTAGTCCTTGATCAAATTAGATAAGCATGGATTTTATTTTTGTATTCTAAGACTGTTAATATTTTGTTAAAGTAAAACGCCATTGTTTATTTTGTCCACAACTATATTATCCTTGTTTTCCCGATCAAAATCCCTTCTTGTCCCTCTCTTTTAGTTGCAGTCATGTAAGTCATTAATTTTTATTCTGTATAAACCGACTATATCTAATATAACACAAATAAAATGTGGTCGGCTGAAATAGAGTGGATGCTTAAGATTTTATGGCTCTCTATTAGGTTTTTGGTTAAAATTTAGATGTAACTGAACTCCAAATAATCCATTCTAAAATAGAGGTATGGAAAGTTCGAAAGAACGTAGAAGAGATACTTTGTGAGACTCTGGTGGAAGTATTTGTCATGCTTTAGTCAAACTGGAATGAGAAGTAAATTTATTGTTTGGTTAGCAAAGAATTTATGTGAAAGTAAGATCAGGGTGCATTGTTGTATTGTCACTCAAAAGAATTTTAAATTTGATTTATTATGCCTTCTACTTCAGTTTAAATGTGGTCTATAGAGCACAATTGACAATGTGTCTGTTTATGTATTAGGATATTTTTAGCCATGCAATTGTCAAAACACAAAACTGCTTTGACTATTGATTGGCAACGATCACATAATTAAGCACTAGTGCATCTGTTTTAGGTGCTTTATGCATATTGTTTAAAAACCTGTGTTTAATTATATTGGCCACGCATTTAGTTATGTTTTGTTGTGCACTACTCAGAGACACTTTGTAATTTTCACTTTTCCCATTTATCATTATTAGATGCATAATCTTCTCGAGGTTTGAGCTCTTTTAAGAAATTCTTCCTTTTCTAAGTATTTATTTTCCCAAATATCTTCTTAATTGTTTTCTAGTGGGTTATTGTTAAAGGTATTATCGTATTCCTCTTGATCTGGAGTATTGGAAAATTTCAATTAATCAATAACGCATGCTACTGTGGAGGTAATTCGTCCAACCTTAGAGCTTCAAGTTCTTAGTCATATAGTTAGAAGTTTTATTGCATGGTCTAAAAACTATCTCAGACTATTTAGAGAATATGTTAAGTGTTAGTCGTTTATGTAAAATGGCATGTGACGGTATACTATGTGATATTTAAATGCTATGTAGTTTTGGGATATTCCAATCAGTATTATTGTAATGTCATATTTGATTGGGCTCAAGTTCATTTGTTTTGATTCAATTTAAATAGTTACACACACGTATACATATGTATATATATATTTATATATATTCTAAAAGAACACAAATGTGGCAATTTTTTGTTGCCCCAAAAAATATCTTGAACGACATATTTTAGTTATCACAAAAAATGTTTTAAGCGCTTTTTTAGGGGAATATCCAT
This sequence comes from Dimocarpus longan, assembly GCA_022984855.1. Classification (NCBI taxonomy): domain Eukaryota; kingdom Viridiplantae; phylum Streptophyta; class Magnoliopsida; order Sapindales; family Sapindaceae; genus Dimocarpus; species Dimocarpus longan. The sequence goes on from CM041026.1 coordinate 8,336,711, forward strand.
GAATATGTAAAAATAAATAAATAAAGACGGTTGTAATTTTTGCCCCTTTCTAATGACTGGACTATTTTCATCCAAAGATATTATTATGAGGACCAAAATACCCCTCTCTCATATTAAAATAAAGAGCAAAATACAATATAGCTTATCGATTTGAAAATAATTACAGGCATAGTCATATTTTACTATTTATTATGATTTACCTTACTGCCGTTAGAACCTCTCCGTTAAAATTAACAGAGATAGGGATAATGTCGTCTTTTAATCTTATTTTTAATTTTTTAAAATAAATTATAAAAACTTTAAAATAAATTAAATAAAAAAATTAAATTTTATTTTAATAAAAACTTAAACATTTTCAATCTTCTTCTTCTTCTTCTTTTCTCTTTCTTCATCTTTTTCTATTCTATTTCTTCTTCTTCAAACCCAGATTTAACCTGAGTTTGTTCAAAATGAACTCAGCTGACCAGAAATTCTAGGTTCATTTTGAACGAAATTTGGGTTTACTGTGAATGAACCTGAATTTCTAGGTTTGTTTTGTTGTTTGATGATGATGTTGGGTTTTTATTTTTTAGGCTTGACTGAAGATGATTTTGGGGATTGATTGAATATGATGTTTGAAGAAGCTGATGTTTGGGTTGATTGAAGATGATGTTTGGGGTTTCTTTTAGATATTTGAAGATGATGTTTGGGTTTCACTGAAGATGATGTTTGAAGAAAATAATGGTTCAGTTTGATTGAAGACTACAAACCAGAAATCAATTTATGGTTTTTAATTTTTTTTTTTTAGATTAATCTCTATAAAGATCTATTTTTTATGTTTTTATTTTTAATTTTTAGGTTTTTTTTTGAATTTAATCTCACCCTCCATCTTAAAATGGACAATGGAGATTTGATGAAAAATTTTCTTATTTTTTTATTTAATCATATAATTTTTAAATATTTTTTAAATTTCTTTTTGAAAATAAATAAAAATGAGGGTATTTTGGTCTTTTTGTCCATTCAAGGTTAATTCTAATTGAATTTCCTAATAGCAGGGGATTTTATTGTAATTAATATCAAAAGTTGACTTTATCTGTAATTATTTTCAAGCCAATAGACTAAAATGTAATTTGTTCTAAAATAAAATACCAAAATATTCATCTCTATTTTGTCTCTTGTCATCTCCTTATTGGATTAAGCTTCTTGTTGGACAAAGTTCCTCACTAGACGAAGCTCCTCACTGACATAATGCTCCATTTTTTATAACTCAGTCTTCTTCTTCTTTTCTTCCTACTCCTCCTCTTCTTCCTTCTCCTTTTTTGTTATTCTTATTCCTCTTCCTTCTTTGACGCCGAACTTGTTCCTTGTCTAAAAAATGACTATATAGATATGTAGAATATGCATATATGTAAAGCCAATGTTACTTACTTCACATGAGTCACCTTAGGTTAGAAGAAGAAGAATAAGAAAATGAATAAGTCTGCTCCTTATCCAAAAATGAATACATAGATCTATAGAATATACAGATCTATAGACCCAAAGTGACTTATTTCACATGAGTCATTCTGGGTTAGAAAAAGAAGAAGAAGAATGGTTGAATGAATATGTCTGTTTCTCATCTAAAAAATGAATATGTAGACTTGTAGAATATGTAGATATCCAACGTGACTCATTCAATTAGTCACGCTATGCACAGATCCGTAGACCTAACGTGACTTATTTCACATGAGTTAACAACAAGAACAAGAAGAAGAAGGATAAGAATGAGGAGAAGAAGGATAAGAAGGCAAAAGAGGAGAAGTAGAAGAAGAAGAAAAATGAGAAGAATAAGAAAATGGAGAATGAGGAGAAGAATGAAAATATGGAGAACATGGAGCAGGAGAAGGAGAAGACGAGAAGGAAGAAAAGATGGAAAATAATAAGGAAAATGAGAAGGAGAAGAAGGATAAGAAGGAGAAGTATGAGAAGTAAAAGGAGAAGAAGGAAAAGAAAGAGAAGATGGAGAAGAAGAAGAGTGAAAAGAATGAGAATAAGGAGAAGATGATGGAGAAGTGGGAGAAGATAAAGATAATTTGAAATTAAATTAGGGGTACTTTTGCCATGTGAGAGGTAAAAACAATAAAACAATAAAACAATTAAAGAATAGCAAATTTAATCAAATCCATAGTTTTTGGGGTAGTTTTGTCATTATCCCCACTTTTTAGCTTTTATAAATATAAGGGAAAAATCTAAAAAAATCCCTGAAAACAAAAATAACCTCAGTTTACCCTAACTTTTAAAAATATTAGTAAAAAAACCCCCATACCGTCCCCCAAAAGCGGTTTTCGTTTAAATTTTAGTGGTTTTGTAATAAAAAAAATCAAAAGACCAAAATACCCTTACCTTTCGGTTCAAAAAGATTAACAAATTTAAAATTTAAATTTAAAAATGATTAAAATGGGAAAAATTTAATTAAATATTTGATTAAAAATTAATTAATAAATAAAAATTATAAAAAATTATAAAAATTAGTGGAATCTCCACCATCAATATTTATTTTTAATTTAAAAAATTTGAAAAAATTAAATAAAAAAATTTTGATCAATCGAAAACGCAGAACAACACCAACATTCATCAATCAAAACAAGCTATCAACACAACCAAGATCAAAACCAAAACCATTAACATTGCTAACAATCACTGGTCGAAGCACAAATTTACAAAAAAATATACCCAAATTTACAAAACCCAAAAAAATTTACAAAAAAATATACCCAAAACTCGGTTGAGTCACCATCAATTTTTCACACACAGAATCAAATACAAACCCTTTCTATCGCCAAAATCAAAGACAAAAATCTTCTACACAAAGAATCAAACACACACAGAAATCTTCCAGAAATCAACCCAACCTAATAACCCATAAATCAACCACCCAGAAACCCAAAAATCAGAGCAAACTAAACATCACCGTGTACTCTACAAGCATTAAGTAATGCACCCAATACATACGAGTCTGGCTCCATAGGCATCTCTCTCACCACGTTTTTCGCCTCTTCTAGCATCCCAGCTCTCCCCCAAAAGATCCACCAAACAACCATAGTGTTGCACTCCACGATTAATCCCATGTAACTCAGTCATACTATAGAAAATTCTCGACCCTTGATCCATCAACCCCATTCGACTACATGCACTCAAGACACATATAAAAGTCACATCATTCACTTCCATGTCGCACTGGTTCGGCTGAGATGGAGTGACTATTTCATCGTCGATTGGTCCGCACTAATCCCTCACCGGCTTCCTCCTCCGATCGATCTCCTTTTGTTCTGCTTCCATGTCGCACTGGTTCGGCTAAGATGGAGTGATTACTTCCATAGTCGACTGGTCCACACTAGTCCCTCACCGGCTTCCTCCTCCGATCGATCTCCTTTTCTTTCGCTTCCATGTGGCACTGGTCCATCACTGACTGCTCACCGGCAATAGAGAAATAGAACCGGCTGAGATAGAGTGACAGAGAGAGAGAAAGAGGAACGACGAGGCTGAGATGGAGTGACAGAGAGAGAGAAAGAGAGACGACGAGTGACAGAGGGAAAAAGAGAGGGTGAGTGACCTGGAGATAGAGTGACAAAGACGGCGAGGTTGAGATGGAGCGACAGAGAGAGAGAGAAAGAGAGACGGCGAGGCTGAGATGGAATGACAGAGAGAGAGAAAGAGAGACGACAGTGACAGAGGGAAAAAGAGAGGGTGAGTGACTTGGAGATGGATTGATAGAGACGGCGAGGCTGAGATGGAGTGAGAAAGGGAGAGAAAGAGAGACGGCAGTGACAGAGGGAAAAAGAGAGGGTGAGTGACCTGGAGAGAGAAAGAGATAAATTTTTTTTTTTCCTTTCTTTTAATTTGTTTTCATTATTTTGTGTCATTGACCATTTTACCCTCAGTATTGACTATTTTACCCTCAGAATTAACAGAATCGTCACTTTTTTCATCGTTTTACTATTCCAATTGACGGTCAGATCATTTTGGATCATTTTAGCTAATATTTTCAAAACCAGTGGTGGTTTGATATTATTTTTTATTTCAAGGGGTAAATTGATAATAACCCTAAATATAATTTATTTCTACATCTAGTGAAATGCATTAATGATCAGGGTGGCAATATTTCCACCTCTCAAAATTTGTATGTACACCCCAAATTAGTTTTTATTATTTTTTTATTTATTATTATTTTTTTTTTAAGAATATAATATTATCCTTGATTAAAATTACTAAAAGAGTATATATTTTATAAGTACACCCATTAATCATTAATTAAATATTATTTATATCATAAACCTTTATTATTCTTTCAAACCGTAATTTTTAGATTTGTTGCTTTCTCAAACCCTAACTTTTCTTTCAAATTCTAATCCTAAACACCAAATCAAGGAATATAATTTGATTGCAAATTATGGAGAATGAAACAAAAACTTCGAATGAAATTAGTTGTGAAAATGTATGTTTTGCAATAATTTGAAGATTATATAATACATAATCATAATTATTTTTCTGTGTTTTCTTGGCATCACAGAACGCCCAACTCAAATCTTTCCTTAACAGATTGGACATGTCTCGGTAGTCACATTAATCCACACTTCATTTAAACGGCCAGTTAATTGACGTGCATTGTACTGAGTAACAACGTAGGAACTTTTGTCTTCTATAATTGCAGTTCTAGTCATATTGTTCAGGCTATTCACTAATGCTTCAACTTCTTTATTAATGTTATCTTCTCTTGCAAATTAATCTAGAAAACTTCCTAATAATGACTACATAATGGCTTCTCCAGTACTTATCAATCAGCACATTCAATTCACGATTTGGCCGGGAGAGGATATATTTGTCATATATGTTCTTATGAGATACATGAAACCATTGTAGGGTTATACTTATTGTTATAATTAGAGCAATCATGGCAAAACGAGTAGAGTTGATGGGGTATATTTACAAAAGTATATAAAATAAAATTAAGAGAAAATGATAGTTTTGGTATTAGGTGGGGTTTAAAAACAAATTAGAAAAATTTTAAATTTTTGTGCAAACAAAAAGGATGGATATACCATTTTTGAAGAGTGGAAATATTGCCGCTCTAATGAATATCAATTTTTGATCAATACATATTTTGTAAGGGCATTCCCATAAATGATGTGAAAGGGTTTACGATATCTTTTGAAGGTTACAAAAATTACTTTATCTTGTAATGATTAATACTTCGTAATATTCGGCACAAAAAAGGTTTGCAAATATATAAATAAATCAATTAATAAATTTAATCAATCATTGTATCCAAAAATAACAATAATAATCGTTAACATTACAATCAATCAAATCAGTATTTTTAATATATTATTTTGTTTCTATATATAAATTATTCTTTTACTTTATTTGTTTTTCTCATTGACCTATAAATAGATTTTATACTATACATTATAAATTACACTAAAATATATGTTTTATTCAGATTTATCGTAGTATTAGAGCTTCTCATTCTTTAAGCTTGACTGTCCTTAATCTGTTATCACTCACGTTACTGTGTCCGCTGCACATCATCACGCATCGCTGCTATCCTCGCATCTCTTCACTGTGCAGTTTGTTGCCTCTCCACTGCTGCCACTTCCACTTTGACCACACAGCCTCATCTGGTCTCAAAATCACACAGCCCAATCATCACCACCTCCACTGCGGCATCATTACACCAGCCGCTGCTGTAGCACCGGTGCATTGTTGTCTCCGCTGCATCACCACACCCCGCCAATAATCACCACAGCGCTGTTGCACTGTCGTGTCTGTTCCACTCGTTGCCGTGCACCACGACGTTCTTCCATCTCTGGTTTGGTTGCACCGCACACCGCCGCTGTTTTCACCACACCAAGCAACTGGTCTATCTCCTATCTCTGGTCTGGTTGTCGGGCCATCGCACCTTCCTAGTCTGTCTCAACATCGCTGTCTCTGTTCTGGTTCATCATCAACTCCATCGCACCACTGCACCGTCCACCGTATAATCACTATTGCGCCGCTGCCGCACGTCGCACTGTATCATCACACTCCCATCAGTTCCGTTGCTGCTCACCTTCGCACCGCTCAGATAGCTCTTTGACTTGCAGCCGCATCGCACTCCGTTTTGCTGGTCTTCATCGCACCCTTGGTCGCCAGTCTTCATTGCACCCTTGTTCTGCATATCCTTGTTCTATCACTGTCATCGCAACCTGTATCTATCTCCTATTGCCGCTACAGTCACTTTTGCACCACCCCTTTGTTCTATTCTGTTATCGCCGGCACTATTGGTTCTCCCAACTGTTTCTCAGCCTTGGTTTGTTTTTTATTAGGCTGCATCTTAAAAGGTTTTATTGGGCTTATTCTCTTTATTTCTCTTGTTGGGCAATTTTATTGATTTGGCTCATTGCTTACTAATTAATGGGCTTGTTTATTTTGAGTTGGACTAAAAGCTTATTTGTTGACTTATTGTTACTCATTTATTTTAGAAATTATTGCAAAAAATACCTATTTGGAAAAACCAACCTAAAAAATAATCTTTGTTTTTTTATGAAGAAAAAATCTCAACTCTAATATTGAGATGATTTGAATTAATGTTAGGATTCATAATCTGGAAGTTGGGATTCCGAACCTAGAGGTTGAGATTCTCTAGCTTGAGGTTGAGGTTATTTTTTAAATGAGTTATTAAAAATATGTTAGTTTTCAATAAAACCCTTTATTTTATCGAGCTTCTTTATGGAGAATACATGGAAGAAACCTATTTGCAATTATTGCAAGCTATTAGGACATGGTACTCTTCATTGTCCTATGAAACGCTGTAAATATTATCACAAAATTAAACCAGGGCACTATAATCAGGATTGCCCTTAGAATACTACTAGTGGAGGATTTTCAACCATATCCGAGAGTGTTTCTCTCAAGTCTCTTCAAAACACTCAACAATTTTCTATAGCTACAGCTGATGATAAACCGGATATTACTAGTTCTCTTCTATCTTAGTTCACAAACTTGCATCCATGCTCTATCAAATCATTTCTAAATCTAGTAATTCATCCACTTCTGCTCCTTCTGTGTTAACAGATAATTTTTCTTGATATTTTGATTCAATATATTGTAATCACATGACTTTTGATCCTACAAATTTTTCTGTTCAAACATCATCTTCCTTCTTACCTATCATTTCTACAGCTAATGGCTCATCCATATCTGTTCAGCATATAGGTTACATCTCTATAGATAACTTGTCCTTACAAGATACATACTTTATTCCTAAACTTACCTTAAATTTTATCTTTATAGGTCAATTGTGTGGACATGATTTTGATGTATATTTTACTTTTTTTGGTTGTCGTGTGTAGGATTCACAACAGGGAAGATTCATAAGATAGGCCATAAAGTCGGACGTTTGTTTGAGCTTATTCATCTTCAACTACCTTCACGGGTCTTATCTCCCTATTAGTCTACCACTACTTCTTCATCTTTACCATTGAGTCTTTGACACTCACGGTTAGGTCATACTTCATTTAGTCGTTTGCGTTCTTTATTGTCCAATGAACATTTAGGCTTCGTAATTGATTATCACATTAATTGCTTATCATGTCAATTATCCAAACATCATATATTATCTTTTCATAATAGTGATTTAGTTTCTCAAACACCCTTTGCCTTAATTCATTAAGATATTTGGGGACCCTCACCAATAACTGTTATAGGGGAATCCAAGTATTTTGTTATCTTTTTAGATGACTATTCTCGTTATACATGACTTTATCTTATACATTATAGGTTTGAATTATCTAAAATTTATTCTGATTTTATTCAAATGATTCAGACTCAGTTTTTTAAAATTTTCAAAGTTTTACATACTGATAATACCATGGAATATCAGGATATTACATTTTTTAATCTATTAAATCAAATGGGTACAATATGCCATCGTTGATGTCCTAGTACATCATAATAGAATGGCCGTGCTACACGCAAACATAGACATATTCTTGAAACTATTCGAGCACTTCTTATATCTGCTTTTTGTCCTGAAAAGTTTTGAGGAGAAACTATATTAACAGCAGTATACATTATCAATCGTGTTCCATCTTCCGTCATTGATAATCAAACTCATTATGAACGATTGTATGACACTTCTTTGAACTATCAATATCTCAAAGTCTTTAGATGTGCTTGCTTTATTCTTCTTCATCCTCACGAACGAACTAAATTAGAGTCCAAAACTCGTTTGTGTTGTTTTTTTAGCTATAACATTGAACATAAAAGTTATCGTTGTTATAATCTTATTTCAAATCGTCTTTGTGTCTCTCATCATATTGTCTTTTGGAAACATAAGATGTTTTCATCCATATCCAAATTTCACACATCACACACTTCTCCTCATAAACTTTTTATAGATACTATTGTTTTTTTGTTTCATGATGAAAGAGATTCAAGTATTCATAAGACTTAAACAGATCCTTCTAATGATATTTGGTTGATTCCTGAACAGTCTCACCTGTTTGTTAATCTTGCATCAAACTTTTCTTACCCAATCTCACTTATTACACCTCCTCATCCTGCACCAGAGTCCTCTTTTCCAATCTCATCTGTTACTTCTCCTCCCCGCCACTCTAACCGAATAAGAGAACTACTTGTGACTCTTTGAGACTTTCATTATTTTTCTACCATTCTTTCTTTGTATGAGCCTCAATTCTATAAAGAGGTCAACATTAACCCTATTTGGCAGCAAATTATGGCTGAAGAATTGCAAGCTCTTGAGAAGACTCATACTTGGGACATAGTTGATATTCCTCTTAATAAATCTACCGTTGGGTGCAAATAGGTAGATAAGATCAAAACAAAGTCAGATAGGCTGTTGAAAGACATAAAGTCTATCTCATGGCCAAAGGTTTTACCCAAGAGTATGAAATTGATTATGAAGAGACATTAGTACCACTTGCTAGACTTATATCTATCCGTAGCTTACTGGTAGTCATTGTAATTAAACGGTGGAATTTGTTTCAAATAGATGTAAAAAATACATTTTTTAATAGGGATTTTACTAAAGAAGTATATATGACACCACCACCAAAGTATCGATACCCTCACATAAGGTTTATCATCCGGGCACTGTATGGGCTAAAGTAGACTCCTAGAGCTTGGTTTGCCAAATTCTCTTCCACCATTGTACAGTTTGGTTTTGTCTCTAACTCTTATGATTCTGTATTATTTCTTCGTAAGACCAGTCATGGTTATATTTTTTTATTACTTTATGTGGATGACATGATCATTACAAGTGACGATATTATTGATATCTCTAACATTAAGACTTATCTCTAGCAGTAATTTGAGATGAAAGATATTGGTTCTCTCAGTTAGTTTCTTGGTCTTGAAGTCTCCTCGAACTCTAATGGTTATTATCTATCTCAAACAAAATACATTTCAGATCTTCTTGCTCATGCTGGCTTAACTGATAATAAAATCAATATTAGTCCCTTGGAAGCTAATGTTAAACTAATGCTTTTAAAGATACCCCACTCAATGATCCTATTCTTTATCGGTAACTTGTTGGTAGTCTTGTTTATCTGACTGTGACTCAACCAAATATCATATATATTGTGTATATGGTCAGTTCATTTATGTCTGCTTCTCATTGAACTCATTTTGCTTATGTTCTTTATTTTCTACGATATCTCAAAGGCACGATGTTTTATGAACTTCACTTTTCTGCTAACTCTTTTTTAGAATTACGTTTTTATTCAGATGCTGATTGGGCTAATCATCCTACTGATCGACGATCTACCATTGATTTTTACTTCTTTCTTGGTGATTCCCTTATCTCATGGTGTAGTAAGAAACAGACTATTATAATTCGATTCAATACTAAAGCTGAATATTGAGCTCTCGTTGATATTATTTAAGAACTTATTTGGTTGCGCTAGTTACTTACAGATATGAGGTTCACTATTGTGACAATCATAATGCTATTCAAATTGCCTATAATGATTTTTTTCATGAACGTACCAAACATATTGAATTGATTATCATTTTGTTTGACAATATATTCATCAAGGTACTATTAAACTTTATTCAGTCTCTTCTACTGATCAACCTGCCGATATGTTCACCAAAGCTCATCACCCTGGACATTTTCATGAATTGGTTTCTAAATTTAAGCTTGTATCTATCTCGCCATCTTGAGTTTGTAGAGGATGTTAACATGCAAGCAAAGACAATCAATCAATTTAATTAAATCAATATTTTCCATTCATGTAATATATTATTTTGTTTCTATGTATAGTTTATTCTCTTATCTTATTTGTTTTCTTCCTTAGCCTATAAATAGGCTTTATGTTGTACATTATAAATTACAGTGAAATATACATTCTATTCAAATTTTTCAATAATAATAATCAATCGTTAAGAGAGTAAATTTTTATGCCACAAAATCATATTTAATCTCAATATAGTTCAATATATCATTATAAGTATATAAATAAATAAAGTAAAAAAATAAAACCAAATCAAGCAATGACCATGTGAAACAATAAAAAAATAAAATAAAATAAAATAATAGAAATGACGCACAACGCATGTTTTGCACAAGTACAGATAACAAAAATAAATTATAGTAGTTATATGTACAAGTAAATAGGCATGTCTATGAGTTTAGATTAGATTACGTTGTTCGAAGATGTACCATTCACAAATTAATTTCAAACGATTAGGACTCGCGACAATGAATTTTGTTTTGTTCTAAATAACCAGTTAAACTCGTTTAATTGGTTGGAGTTGGATATGTTGAATAGTTTTGGTTTGAGTGCGCACCTTTTCTTGCATCAATATATGCCACTCATTCTAGATTTCACAAAAACACTACAATGCCATCCTTCCATATGTGGCTTTTTGACAGAGGAGGCTCTTTCAACGTGACAATAATTCAAGTTGGATTTATTCGCATCATGAATGATATTTATCAAAAAAAAAAAAAAAACAATTATGTTTATTTCTCTTGATTGAACAAAGAAGCAAAAGCCTCCATTTCCTGTTTGGTTAAAACTAGACCAACCTCAACACCACCGTCTCCGCCTCTACTCTCGGCCAAGGAAACAGCTCCAGTCCTATCTATAGACACAATCTCCACCTTGGTGGGCCCGCCCCATCCAAAATCAGTTCCGTAAACGCCAAACCGGTTCGAGCCTGCAGTCCCAATCATCTGTATTCCTGGTTTTGTTGCTGTCTCGAACAAAGCAAACATCTCCTCTAACCTTTCAATGGCTCCTTTGTTTTCCAGCCCTTTGATGGCTTCACTTAACTTGTCTGCAGCCACAGCCACCCCATTCTCCTCCATGAAGTCTCCTGCTCTTGCAAGCACCACCTTTGACGCCACACAGTTGCCGAAATAGTTCGATGGTATTGGAGGCTCCATTCTGGCCCTGTAGTCCGCCGTGAACGCGAGTATAACTTCTCTGTCGGCGTCCCCTCCTCTGGCTTTTACCATGTAAGCGAACACATAAGCACAGGTCAGCACAAAAGTTGATACATGAAGCTTCTTTGATTCTTTCACTTGATATTCGTGAACCTTGTCCCTCAACTTGTTGAAATCATCACGACTCAGCTGGAAAGTGGCTCGAACCCAGTTTTGGGTTGTTCCAAAATGTGGAAAAAACTTCAAGCTTCGTGAGTTGGGATCGGAACTATATTGGCCGCCTAAACCGAACCAGTTTTCCACGAAGGACACGGCGGCGGCCCCCCCCGGGTCGTTGATAACAGACCGGTCAAAAGATGGTGTAAGTTCTGGTGGTAAAAAAGGTTGTTGAGATTTGCATAGATGAGCCCAGGACCTGACAAAAGTTGTACAACTCTTGCCATCCAAGATTGCATGGTGCGTTGAAACACCAATGGAGAATCCTTTATTGGGAAAGAGAGTTATTTGGATAGCAATCAATTCAGCCAAGTTGTCTGATGTGAGCAACTCAGGTGTGAGAGGTCGAAGCTCAACAGCTTCACGGACATCATCTGAGGAGAGACGATCGAAGTCGGCGTTGGACTCTGCGACGGTGACCGAGACGCCGTCGGTTGGGGAGTAGAAGATGGATGGCTTGGGGTCCTGGGGAGGCCACTTGACCTTACCAGCAAGAGGGGGATAGTGGAGGAGTGTTTGCGAGAGAGAGTTTTTGAGCTTTGGGAGAATCTCCGACTCGAACATATGGTGGGTTAAACCGGTGAGTTGGTAGAAGAAAAGGCGCTCTACAGGAGGGAATTTGAGCCAGAATGTATCAAAGAAGGTGAGAGGAAGAGTCGACTCGGTTATGGTTCCATCGATTGAGTTTGAGCGGGGAGAAACTCGAAGAACATCGCCCATTAGTTTAACCGTGTTTTCCATTGATGCCATGAGAGAAAACTAAGGGAGAAACAAACAGATATTTTTGCAAGCTAATTAATTTGATAAGTTATTCATCTTATTCTTATCTCAATATTGTCAAAAAGGACTGAAAACTAGCGGCTCTATAAGAAGTAAGGATTATCTACCATTATTTTTTTTATTAATCTTTTAATAATCTAGTGACACATCAACATTTAAAAAAATGAACGATCAAGATTGATAGAATTTTTCTCTCTCCTACATCACTCAAACTTAAATTGTTCTCAAAAAAATATTAGCACCATGTCAATATTGATAGAGAATCCTTGTTCATCTATAAGACCGTCGGCATTTACTATTCCAAACAGACAAAAAAAAAAAACAAAAACAAAAGAAATGGACCAAACCATTTGATTGAATGCACATGGCAGGTTTTACCCAAAAAAAACCAAAAAAAAAAAAACGATTTGATTGGATATGGCAGTAGTGGGTCATCACACCGCTTTTAGAACTTGAAAGCAGGATTACGTAGCATGGATTTGTCATGTAGCATAATTTTCGTCTACTGGGGGTATGAGGTCGACTTTGAGATTTTTGATTTTATGTGATAGAAAACACTTGTCAAACTAGTGAACACCAGCGGGATCACCATTTTTTTTTTTTATTTAAAAAAAGAAAGACTTGTGGTGCGAAAAAAGATCCATGAACAAACTAGTGAATACCGGCAGTTCAGGCTCCACTGCAAGAAAACGTGTATCATTAAACAATTGTGAAGGGAAATTATACAAACAATTTGAATTATGACTAAATGCACCTAATCTTTAGATTTCCTAATTAAATTTTGCATCGATACGTTGGAAAGGAGGGTGTCATACTCATTCTAGATAGAGGAAATAACGTAAAATGGTTCAAAATTAAGGCAGTTACTGTTATTGTCATTTCCCATTGGTTTTATATATGTTTACTTGACGAATTAGAGAATAAAAATGTGGAATAAGAATAATTACTGGTATTTATTTGTTCTAAAATCAATCCTTAATAGGATTGAAATTACGGGTTTCACATGAATTTTGGATTATGAAATGAGAATCTCATTCTCATTTACTTTTACACATTAAAAAGTCTTTTACACCCTTATTAAAAAAATACTTATGAGTACATAATTTTAATCAAATGCGTTTTTGTAATAATTTATTATTAATCTATTCTGATTGTAAAGTAAAGTAAACATCTCGATGACAAAATTGTTGATTTCAATTTTGATTCCTACAATTGAAGTAAACAATTTATTCTGATTCTAATACGTCATTCTGATTCCAAGCGAGTCTGATCCTAAATTATTCCAATTTCAAGTCATTTTGATTATATGCAATTGATTCCGATTTTGATTCTTGTAATTGAAGTAAATAATTTATTCTAATTCTAATATATCATTTTGATCCTAAATCATTATGATTTTAAGTTATTTTGATTAAGTGCAAGTAAACGCACCCTTGTTACTTTTGTTAATAGAAGCCACTGCGAAGATTCACATGCCCTTTTATTATTATTTTAAAATAAGAAATTCGAAAAACCTCTTCACTCAAAATTCTATCTTAGGCTATCTTCTATAATAATCTCTTCGTTAGATCTCCATTGTTTAATTATTGCTATCATCTCCTTATTACATCTCCTATTCTACTTTTTGCTTCTCTCTCATAAGTTTTCTCTTCCTTCCTCATATCTTCTTCTTTGTTTTCTTCTTCTAGATCCTCACCATTTTTCTCTTCCTTCTTTTTCTCCTCCTCTTTTTCACCTCCCCCTTCTCATCTTCTTCTCCTCAGCCTCTTTCTCCTCCGTCTTCCTCTTCTTTATCTTCTTTTTTCTACTTTTTCTTCTTCTCCTCCTATCACATATCTTCTTGTCTTCTTCTTCTCTTACAGATTTGCAACTTTTGGCCTTGATTTACAACTATTATAAGGGTTGTGACTCATGAGCATTACAACGGTCATTCCTACAATTGAAGTAAACAATTTATTCTGATTCTAATACGTTATTCTGATTCCAAGCCAGTCTGATCCTAAATTATTCCAATTCCAAGTCATTTTGATTATATGCAATTGATTCCGATTTTGATTCTTGTAATTGAAGTAAATAATTTATTCTAATTCTAATATATCATTTTGATCCTAAATCATTATGATTTTAAGTTATTTTGATTAAGTGCAAGTAAACGCACCCTTGTTACTTTTGTTAATAGAAGCCACTGTGAAGATTCACATGCCCTTTTATTATTATTTTAAAATAAGAAATTCGAAAAACCTCTTCACTCAAAATTCTATCTTAGGCTATCTTCTATAATAATCTCTTCGTTAGATTTCCATTGTTTAATTATTGCTGTCATCTCCTTATTACATCTCCTATTCTACTTTTTGCTTCTCTCTCATCAGTTTTCTCTTCCTTCCTCATATCTTCTTCTTTGTTTTCTTCTTCTAGATCCTCACCATTTTTCTCTTCCTTCTTTTTCTCCTCCTCTTTTTCACCTCCCCCTTCTCTTCTTCTTCTCCTCAGCCTCTTTCTCCTCCGTCTTCCTCTTCTTTATCTTCTTTTTTCTACTTTTTCTTCTTCTCCTCCTACCACATATCTTCTTGTCTTCTTCTTCTCTTACAGATTTGCAACTTTTGGCCTTGATTTACAACTATTATAAGGGTTGTGACTCATGAGCATTACAACGGTCATGACTCAAGACCATTATATACTAGTTATGAGTCATGACCATTATCATAAGTCACAACTATTATCTTGAGTTATGATCATTGTTATGACTCATGACCATTGGAGATAGAAGGCAAAGATCCATATTTTTAAATATATTTTTGTCTTAATTTTATATTACTTGAAATTAAAATAATCATATTTGAATGACAACAATAACCTTTGAGTGACAGCCGAGTATTCTCACAATATAGACTAATCCACTTCAGTAGTAGATTATTGTGAGCTTAATGAGCTCTTGTTTATTCGATAGTCATCGAAAGGTAGGTGTTGTTAGATGAGACTATGTTTAATGCATTATTAGAAGACATATATTAAGAATTTGAGAGGTTTAGCAATAAACTAACAACAACACAACTAATATATCTTTAATGCTTTGATGATTAATTTCTATAATTAAGTGGAATTCGGAATCCTAACACATTGAATTTGGTTTCTTTTCATCTAGGGCTAGTTTGGTACTTGATTCCCACATCTCTATGGAAATCATCCCGCAACTGTTATATGATATCTATACAATTCATATATTTGTGAGGTTTATTACCTAAAATGAGTACTGGAAAATAACAAACAGTTAGTTAGAATACTCCAAAATCCAAGTGCTTGCTTTTCATGATTTTATGCTCATTTATGCTTAATCATGTTACATTTCATGTGTCAAGAGTGTATACTTTTAGTTTAGATCTTTAGGATTATATACATTGCATATGTTATATGTTCGCATATATTTCTTATAATTTCAATTCTATGATTCATCTTCTAGAGGTATTTTTATCATTTTCAATTTTTTTAAGATGGTTTCTTCATGAAAAATATAGCACTAGATATTAACTAACCATAAGAAAACTAAAAGTCGAAATCGAAGGTCGAACAAAGAAGTTATAATCAAAATGGTTAGAGCGTGTGGCCACTAATAGTGCTAGTCACTGTTGTGACCATTGGCTGGCCGCTCTTCATATTCTTTTCTTCATTCTTTTCATTCGCTATCTCCTTGCTCGATTTTCTTCATCCTTTTTGTTCATGGTCCATTCTTTGTGTTTTTACCTTTTTTTTTTTCCATGCTTTAGACATCCAAAACTTGGTCCGAAAATAATAAATTTCATCCTTTTTTATTTTATTAAAATATCTCGTGCTTGGTATCAAGTCACTTTAGGATTCTTAGGTATTTTTATATTTGATTAGGATTTCATTTATGAACTTAATTAGGAATCTTAATATTTGATAGGTTTTAAGTGGAGATGCAATTAAAACTTTTATGTTTTTAATTCCTAATTGGATATATTTGCTAAAATAAATTGATTTAAGATTCTTAATTTGTGAAAGGTTTTAGTTGGTTTCTAAAGCACGTAGATCACAATATAAACAAGAGTTTTTAGTTCTCAATTATACACTCAACTCCTGTTATTTTATTTGAGATTTTTAGAGAGCTTTTAGAGTTAAAAATTAGAAGTCTAGATTTAGACCGTTTCAACATCCATTGCATCCAGACTTTCCATAAAATATATTTGATTGGGCATTCTACTTGTGTTACATACTTCAATTTGTTAAGTTTAGAATGCATCATACTATTATTTCAAGATCAACATGCAACCTTACTTCTTAGAGAGAATAAGTAGGGAGGATTTGTCAAGCTTGTGCAACCAGACAAGAAGACGGGTTTTATGAGAAAGTAGGGGACTTAGAATACAAACAGAGTTGTCATTCAAGATTTGTGAAGAACAAGATTGGGACTAGTATTAGGTAGAGAATCCTTACTCAAGATTAGAACTTTCTTTATCCACTCTTGAACAAAACCACACTATCAAAAGACGGATTATAAGTTTCATTCGTAGTCCACGTAACTTGGAAACATAACCCCTATCTAACTTATAGTAGTAATCCCAAGTCTCGCTTTTCACAAACCTATAACGACAGCTTTGTCTATCTTCTAAATCCACTACATTCACCTCGAAATCGCTTTCTTGTCTCGTTGCATATGCCTAATAAATCCTCTCCATTTCTTCTCTCTAAGAAGCACAACCACAAGTTGATCTATACCCCGATCGATTGATGCACACATGCAAGCTCACAAAATGATGAATGCAATATAAGTAGAATACTATATCAGAACACCCTATGAAAGTCTAGTGCAACGTGTGCTTAAACACTCTTAATCTAGACTTAAATTCTGCCTAGGCAAAAATTCCTAGGCAGAATTTAGGCATGTAACATCTTCTATATGAGCAATTTATGTCTATTTGTCTGTTTGGGGTCTCTTTTTCATGTTTTCACTTGTTTTTTCCATAATGATATAAAAACTCAAAACTTGATTTAGGAAGATTAAATTTGTTAATTAAATGTCATTCATGCATGAAAACCATTCACTCTAGGATTCTTAGAGCTTCTCCTCATTGAACTAGTAATTCATTTGTGGAAATATTTATGATTTCTTTATCTAATTAAATTTCATTTTTGGCCTTAATTAAAACTTTTCAATACTAGAGTTTTAGTTAGATTTAATGTCTAGACTAAATTCAATTAGGAGTCTCAGGTTGTTGAGGGTTTTAATTTCTTTCTAAGTCTCACAGACCACACTATAAATAGGGGTCATTAATTTATTGAATTTATGATAGCTCTTCATGTTTTGATTTCTTATTTTTTGTGAGAACATTTTTTGAGAGTCAGAAATACAAAGTCTAGATTTAGAGTGCTTGGACATGTATTGCAGCTAGGCTTACATAAGTTGTAGTGATCAAACATTTTATTTGTGTTGTATACATCATTCATTAAATTTGTGTGCATGCATCAATCGATTGGTTATTCGATCAACTTGTGGCCTTGTTTTTTTGAGAGAAGTACGTCGTAGAGGGGATTTGTCAGGATTGCATGGCCAGACAAGAAAGCGAGTTGAAGTTGATGGTAGCAGAGTTAGAAGACAGACAAAGTTGTTATTATAGGTTCATAAAGAGCACAACTAGGGACAGCTATTAGTTAGATAAGGATTAGATTTCTATGCTAGGTAGGACTATGAGTGAAAGTTGTAATCCCGTCTTTTAATAATGGGTTTCATTTGAAAGTGGCTAGAGCGGGTTTTTCCCATCAAACTTCAATGCCAATCTCATACACATTTTTAACATCCCGCGGACCAAAAAAGGGGCTAATTATATTCTAATTAATCCTAGGATTATTAGTCCAAATAATTTATAGTACTTGGAGCTCCTCAAAGTGGACAAGAATGAGACCATATCAAACAAAAGTAGGATCACCACGTGATACATATATATATATATATCCAGATTGGCATTTTGATGCACTTGACAGATCAGTGATAGACACTCCTGAATCAAGGCACACCATACATATACAGAAACAAAAAAGCAGAAAGTAACAACTCTCTCCTCTGCATTTATTTGTGATGTAGAGCAAATCTCTTCTAGTCCACGCCCTGAGATAGATTGAATTTTAGGATTGATATTTTATGAGGTCAAAAATAGACGTGTGGTGCAAAGAAACGTTTATAAGAATCTAGATCTATCGTGCGCATATGATATGTCATTTTCTACGAAGAAAAATTAAACATATCGCCGTGTATTCTCATCTAGATCTATCTTACTATATTCAAAGAGAAATATAAATTTAAGCTTTGGAAAAAGTAATGTGAATAATAAAAGAAAAATTCATTATCGAAATAAAGAAAATAGTAAGATTTTAAATTCCTTTCTAATAATACGTAGTCCCACTCATTCTACAAATTAATTACTCCTAAGAAGCAAGTATATAATTGACATGGTGTTTGCCTTGGATTATACAAAGCTTTAATTGATTACATTAATATGACAAAATGAGTTTATAGTTGGTTAAACATACAAATTTATTTCTATTTATACATATGCGTGAATGTTATATACACATATATGTATGCCCATATGTGCATGTTAATTTTAATTTATATATATAATACTTCTACTATCAGTGTCTTATAACTTTAAAAGGTTAGGACGAGCAAATCAAAGATCATCCATCACATTCTCTCTTCTAAAATATATTATCTCTCATTTAATTCAAATGATGAATTTAATTAGTTAGTCCTAACCTTTTAAAGTTATGAGGTACTAATGATAAAACTACTCATCAGATCACATCTAAAAATTGATAGGCAGAATCACATTTACTGATTGTAATCAGATACATTTGGTTCTAATTAGATATAATAAATTACAGTTAATAATTTTAAAATGTAATCACTCATTTTTTTGTGAAGTGTATCAATACTCCAAGTATATTGTAGAAATATATGTGTGTGTGTGTGTGTGCGTGTGCGCACGTGCGCTTATTCATTCACGAGTATGCTTACATGTATGTATGTATGCGGGCATGTGCGTGCATGTGTTTGTGTTTGTATGCTTGCACAAGCACACAAATGTGCATGTTTGCATATGTATGCGCATGTGTTTGCGTGTATATATATATTATAATTCTACCATCAGTGTTTCCTAACTTTAAAAAATTAAGATAAATCAATTAAATTCATCAATTGTATTATCTCTCTTAAAATAAATTCATTCTTGTATTTAATTCAAACACTACAAGATATGTGAATATTAGATACCATACATTTGGAGTCGCATTGATATTTGGTTTCTAAATAATGTTTTTTGCAACACATTTTATTATTTGTCTCTGTAGATATGAATTTTTGTTTGACCATTGTGCATTTGACTTAAGGGGCATTTTGAGACGATATAATTTGTCTCTAAATGAAGCAATCTACTACCATCCCTACTTAGTACCAAAATGTTGATTATATTTGAGTCCAAATTGGTTTTTGTCTTTGACGGAAGCTTTTAGCAACGAAATGTAGCACTCGTCTTCATAGATATGGATTATAAATTCACCATTAGCTTGGGAGAACATTCAAAAGCAATATAGTGTGTCTCTAAATCTTGTTTTCGACTACAATATCGTATTTTGTCTCTAAATTATTCTAGTTATCTTTTGAGTCTAACTTGAATATGGTTTCCAAAGATAGTTTTCGGTAATGCAATTTGATGTTTGTCTCTCTCTATATATAAATTTTCATTTGCTTGAGACATTGGAGACTACACATTTCATCTCAGTAGCAAGCATTCTACTACGAAAGCGATTTGGTAGACAAATATTATTTTAATGTTGGTGCCATCCCACCAAAATATTATTTCCAATTGTGGATTTATTTAGATGAATATTTGAAATAAGAAACTTGATTTAAAAGTTTCTTAGGAGACAAATATTTTAGTAGGCAAAAACATGGTAAGTTATTCTCTCTTTAGAGACTAAGTTACTAGTCCCAAAAACATCAGTAATTTTAACGAAGTTAATAATGGGTGAACAATGCGAGACACAATATTGTAATAGCCGAATGGTTATATTACTTTATTTGTTTCTTACATTAAAATATTGGTCTCAATTGAATGGCAAAATTTAATATAATAAGAGAATAAGTTAGAAATATAATTTTTTAAATTTGATTTAATGTAGATGAAAAATAGAGTTGCATACTCCAATAAAATTGGTGATGAAATGAATTGATATTACATAAGAGATTGATTAGGTAACATACATACATACATACATACATACATACATATATATATAGTAAAAGTCAATGTGTAGTATGGTTTCAAAATTTTTATAAATAATTCGAGTTCGATCAATAAATGGGGATTGAATTTGTGTTCTAACTAAGTCATATGCTAGACTTTCTTGATTTATGATTTGATGAGAATAAGGTGCTATTTTTAATATGCATTTCGGTTTAATTCTATTTCAGAAAATATCATTTATCCTTTTTTAAATCTCATTTGACAAAAGTTATATAACATATGTTGAGTTTGATTTTTTTATTTAAAAAAATAATAATAATTGACACCAAGCATATCAGAGGTTTGCTAACTAAGATCAATCATTACTTTTGCAATCTAAGTATAAATTATTACTTGCCAGTTACTTATTGACTTAGTTGCTTTCTTTTATTGCATTGAATTCAAATAAATGGTATGAGATTGTTACTCATGTATTATCTATTTGAGTGATTTATCATATTTAGAGAAGGCAATTCCACGTACAAACCTGTGAACCTATGGATTTATGCCCATAATTGGAGACTGTTTGATTTTATTAAATGAGTTTGTGAGCAAGTGTTGATTTTATTAAGTGGGTTCATTGGCAGATTTCGATGTGAAATTCCACACCTAATGCGGGTTTGGGTGTGGGTATAGGTGTAAAAAAAATCCACACCTACACTTGTAGGCCAACGAAATTACATACATCCACACAAAGCTATATATGCGATATTTGTATTTATTTCGATAAACTGTACTCAAAATAATGTATGAGTGTCGGTTTTACAAAGCCTGTCGAAACCCATCTTCTGTCATCCCTAATCCTTGTCACCTAAATTGTTAAGTAGATTGGTAATATATTTTAATTAATAATAAATTATAAAATTGGAAATTATAAAATGGTATATATCTTAATGGAAAACTATTATAACTTAAATAATTATTTACAAATATATTTGATATCATTGGGAATTATGTATTGAATACTTACATTGTTTTTTCTTTGCTTATATTATTAATATAAATTGTTTTTTAATCATTTTTTTACTTAAATTAATATAAATTGTTTGTTATCATAAATAAAATAAAATTAATACTAGAATTAATGTATAGCTAAAAAAGTATACATATTTATATAATATTTTCACGTGGCGGGAGTATTGCCCGCCACTTAGTTTTTCATCATTTTTTCACATCATTTTATTGTCTTAATTAATGTCTATTTGTAAAAAATAAAAAATAAAAAATAAAAAAATAGAAAAACACCTTTAAGTGGATTGTTTTGAGACTATTTGTGGGTTTCTTTGTCTCTCATTCTTTTGACTTTGCTCATCTTCTTAGGATCATTTTCTTTTATCAATTGATACTTAAAA
The DNA here is from genome assembly GCA_022984855.1 of Dimocarpus longan. Taxonomy (NCBI): domain Eukaryota; kingdom Viridiplantae; phylum Streptophyta; class Magnoliopsida; order Sapindales; family Sapindaceae; genus Dimocarpus; species Dimocarpus longan. The sequence goes on from CM041026.1 coordinate 8,358,763, forward strand.
ATCTTCAACTTCAACTCTCAAATAGAAGCAAGCTCAAGTGGATTTTAGTAAGACTAAAATTGCAGCAAAAGTATATATTTTAGTTTGATAAAGTTTTGAGGTTTCATTGGACATTTTGTTTTAGTTTGTTAGATGTTTGAGCTTTTGAAAACTTGTTTCAATATTTCTATGGCTGTATGTAATGGTACTGTAATTGGGACTATAATGGACTGCATGTAATGGTATTTCTGAAATTGGAACTGTAATATGAACTTCTTTTAACTGAAAAATAATGGAAAAGAAGATTGATTTTATTATTTGATATGACTTCTTGTTATTTAAATGATAAGGCATATAATCTAACGATGGTGTTGATGATAGTGGGTCCTTAATTTATATTTGAAAATAATGGCTTTGGTTGTGGCTCACACTCTGTGTTATTGCTTGTTAATGTTTGTAATAGTTGAAAGTTTGTTTTTTTATCGACTTGTGTCTCACTTGTTTGTTTTTTTATTGACTTGTGTCTCACTTCCATATCTATATGGATGAGTACAAAGGCCAAAAATTTCTCCAACCTCATCTTGTATATTCAACTTAAGATCAAGACTCAAGTTCTTGCAAAAACATCAAAAAAAAAAAAAAATTTGGACATTCTACATACAATTTATAATACAATCAAGCCAAAAGAGCATCAACATTAATTTAGCAACTAAAGAGAATAAAAAAAAAATTGTATTTTTAGTTTTTTGTATTCATAATTGATGCACTTATTTAGTCCTAAAGCTAACAAAACTGTGTTTTTAAGTTGTTTGTATCATTAAAATTAATTACTTGTTTACAAATGCCCTGTATTTTAAAGACATTACATGACGGACTCTGTCCTTATACGATCGGCAACCCACCCCGACAACTCCACAGTAGTCGTCCAGTCGAGATCTGCATTGACTGAAAGATTTCCGTGAAACTAAACCTTTTTACTTTTATTGAAAACCTTTTGTAACTTTTTAGAAATTTCTTTTTAAAAATGGAAGCAGATGGAAATCTTTTCATTTCAGTTAACCTTTGCAAAACAGGGTTATTAAAAATTTTGGTAGCACAACAACGATTATTTTTCGAAAAATTTCACCTTGCAAAAATTCATAGAAATTATGTACACTTCTATATCAACAAAATTCTCAAAACCTGGGCCTCAAGCCCTCTTTTCTTGTTTTCACAATCAACACAATCATGCTTTTCGTTTAAAATATAACTTGAAAATCAACAAATTTACATAAAAGCAAGATATACACAAGATTTTTAAAACTTTTGAGCTTGAGTGGAGATTGAGCTCAACCGCTTATGTACTTCAACTCGATGGAGATCAAAGCTCTTGTAGTTCATCATTTTCTTTTTCTTTTCAAAAACATAAACGACAAAAGTATATATACATATGTATATTCAAAATAGTGTTTACAGAATATACATCAAATCCTAAGTAGTTATGCATGCATATGACATTTCAAAAGTAAACAAATGCAGTAGCATTGTGTCCTCAGCCCATCTACATGTCCGACGGAACTCCTTCCATTTGATGGCTCAAACTTACGCTTGGGAAAGATTTTTCAAAAAAGAGTGGTGAATATTTAAACTCAATGAGTGGGTAAACTTTTAAATTATAGTATTTGCTTTCAAAATATATACATCCTCCTAAGACAAATTGGAAAACTAATAATTTCTTTCTAACATTTATAGAACGGTAAAACTAGCATAAAGCATATAAATAATATTACTCAAAATCTAGTAATAAATTTCATAAGCATAAATTTTCTTGTTTCCTAAACTTCACATCTAATGATGTGTTTTTCCTTTTAAAGCTTGTTTTACAAGGTAATCCAGGAAAACTCGTTCTTATGTGACGGTACATATACACGTCACTAGAACTAAGGAATGCTATCATGTGTAGTCGCAGATGCGGGAACTTTGGGATCATGATTCCTCCTAATATCAAGCAGATTTACAGTATCATATATGTGCAGAGGGTGACACACTAACTCATTCCCCCAAGTTAGTGACTCTCCCAATCTCTTGCCATACATGCATAAGGTATTACGGCCGGGTATACTAGAGATTAGGGTAAACTAAAGGTATTTAAAATTCTTTTAATATGCTTAAAAAATCTTACATGCACTAGGCATGAAAGTATATTGATTTAACTAGAAAATATTCTTTTCTCTAGTATATAGTTTACAATCAATATACTACTTTTCTAAGGCAAAAGTCTAAAACTTTACAAATATCCTTAACATGTCCCTTTTATGCGTGTACTTTACTCAAACATACTAAATTGCTTTACTACTAAAATATATACATTAATAATGCAATTTTAAAAACTTACATGCATCATAAAAAAATGCTAACATGCTAAAAATTTAATTAATTCAACATACTAAATTGAATACTATAATAGACATTGCAATATCAATAATCAATTTATAAAACTCATAAAAGCTTTAAAAATAACTACACTTATGACTTGCTACCCAAACTAGCAAACCATTCCTTCAAGCTCTTCACTTCACCTACACTTTAATACAATCATAATTTTCACTTAGAACTCATTCATGCATCAAGCTATCGAACTCAAATTGTATCATGAGTCATAACCATCCTTTTTGGCCGAATGCAAAACGTATATACAAATATGACTTTCTTTTTCATTTTTCTTGATTCTATTAGAACTTCTTAATATTCAAGTATGTAAAACACCATAATTGAAGCCTAAATTTTACATCCTTGCATTAAATACATTTTTGTATCATCTTGACCTATGTTGGTCGAATCTTCACCAACTTTTACACTATCAATTTCATTCAATTTTTCTCATTGTAATTACACTTAAACACATGTAATATGGTGTAAAATCAAATTAAACTCATAAAACATCACACTTGAACAATAAAACCAAGTTTGGCCATAAAGTAGTCATATGACATTCCAATGAATTTTTTTCCAATTTGCATGTTATTTCATCATCAACACAAGCTATAAAATTATCCAAAACATCCAAAAATAATTGTCTATCATTTTAAACTCCTTATGGCCAAAACATAGCATGTAAATATATCATACTTTTGCTTTTCATTTCAACATTCTAACTTCATATTGTAGCATCTCTACATGCATGTAAATTACTCAAATAAATTAAACTCAATTTGAACCACTTAATTCCTCTTGTAGTTATGTACTACATGCACACACAACACCAATCTTTCTTCAAGTTTCATACTTAAATTTACACTAAAATCACATCATATCTCATGGCAAAGTGTCTAGTGTCCTAAACAACATCAACTTGAATTTAAATTAAAAAGTCAACTTTACTAATAAGCTTATCAATTGCTCTTGAACCCCAAACATTGTTTTTCCACAAATTTGAGGTCTCAAATCTTTAACCCAAATATAAAAATCACAAAAAATCTATTAGAAACCATAGACCTCAAAATTTACACAAACTAGTCATGAAAATTTGGATCTTACCACTTCAAATCAACATGCAATGGATAGATTTCACTCCTAGACTTATATACACCATTTGCATGTGTTGAAAACACTCAAAAATGGTTTCAAAATCACAAAACCAGCTGTTGTCCTCTTTTCCTCTCTTGGCCGAACCTTGCTCTCCCCTCTCTCTTAATTTTCTTTCAATTTTTTTCTTCTCAATTCATGCACAAATCAACTTTATATAGTCCTTCCATTAATTGATCAAAATACCCTTCAACTATTTCCATAATGTCAAACAAACAAGTCCTTAGTTATAAATAATGGCATTTGATTTGTTTATAGGCTAACTAGTCATTAAACTAACTAAATCCTATCAATTCTAGTTGTATGACAACGAAATGGTCAAGTTAGTAGATTCCATATGTCATTCGCTCATTGGTCCATTTTGTTTCACATGGATTGTGCTTCTTTGCTAGATCTCATCCCATGCAATACTCACATGTAATTCATATGTGCTTGAATTTGAAAAATATCTACTTTGCCCTCTAATGAATTTAATTCACATTCTAACCTAAATAAATTTAAAAAAATATTCTATGGTCATTAAATTATTAAATTGATCATGAAATACTCTAATTGGGTATTTTATCTCTCAATTTCATATTTTAAAAAAAAAAATCAAATGGATGTAAAATCATCAATACTCATTATTCTTCAAAAATGGTATTTTCGTCCAATAAACTTCAGATTACTTAAAGCTTATTTGGATGAACTAATTTTCAATTCATTTCAGTTTCTTTTAACACTAATACTAATTCCGAAACTTTTGATTTGTGAGATTATCTTTCTAAAAATTACTATTCACACAGATACCATTCATTCAGAAATACTACTCATCGAAAAATAAAATAAACTAGTTTTCACAAAAAAATAATAATAATAAATTTTGAGTTTTACAAATCACCCCTTCTTATAAAAATTTCATCATCGAAACTTAAATAGACTTACTTATCTCAAAAATGTGTGGATATTGACTGTGCATTTGCTACTCGTACTCCCACGTGACCTCATCCACTGCATGATTTCTCTACAGCACTTTCACTAATGAAATAACTTTATTGTGTAGAACTTACTCTCTCTTATCTAGGATCTGAACTGGTGCCTTCTCGTACGTCAGGTTCTCCTTGAGTTCCATTAGCTGTTCTATCAAAACAGATGAAGGATCATTTAAATACTTACAGAGTATCGAGACATTGAATACATTATGCATTTTAGAGAGTTCTGCTGGCAACTCAAGTCGGTATGCCACATTGCTCACTCTGTCAATCACCTCATAGGGATTAATGTATCGTGGACTTAACTTATAATATTATCCACAATGAATCATCCCATTCCATGGTGATATCCGTGGAAATATTCTGTCTCCAATCTGAAACTCCAAATCCTTCCTACACTTATCTGCTTAGCTTTTCTGTTGATCCTGTGCAACTTTCAATTTATCCCAAATAATCTTGATCTTATCTGTAGTCATCTGCACAAGCTCGGACTCAATTAATTTTCTCTCGCCCACTCATCTCAACATACTGGTGTCCTGCACCATCTCCCGTAAAGTGTCTTATACAGTGTAATGCCGATACTAGCTTGATAACTGTTATTGTAGGCAAACTCGATCAATGGTAGGTGAGTATCCTAACTCCCTCCGAACTCCATCACGCAGGATCTAAGCATATCTTCTAAAGTTTGAATAGTACGCTCAAATTGTACATTTATTTGCGGATGAAATGTTGCGCTGAAATGTAATCGAGTGCCTAAAGCTCTTTGTAAACTTGGTTAAAATCGGGATGTAAGTCTCGAATCTCTATCTAATACGATTGACACTTGAGCCCCATTTAGCTGTACAATTTCATCTACATACAGCTTGGCTAATCTATCAAAGGCATACATACTTTGGATGGGTAAAAAATGGGCAGACTTCATAGGTTAATCCACTATCACCCATATGCTATCATATCCGTTTCGACTCTATGGAAATTCTACTATAAAATTCATCATAATACGCTCCCATTTTCATTTTGGAATAGGGAACGGCTGAAGAAGTCCCGCTGGTCTTTGATGCTCAACCTTAACCTGCTGACATATCAAGCACATCGACACATATTCAGCTATCTTCCTCTTCATACCTTTCCATCAATGATGCTCTTTGAAACTATGGTACATCATCGTACTCCCCAAATGCATAACATACGTCGAGAAATGGGCTTCACCTAAAATTTCTTTCTTAAGTTCTGCTATGTTTGGTATATATAATCTCTTACTTATCATCAATGTATCATCATCTCTCAACGAAAAGTCCTCCCGTTGACCCAACTCAACCTCTTGTCTTATCTTAACCAATTGAGAATCCTAAACCTGTGACTCTCGGACCAAATCTATAAGTACTAGTCGAACCTGAAGTGTAGCTAGCAGTGCACCAGTACTTCTTTTCAAATTGACTCCCAAAGATTTCATCTCCAATAACAATGGAATGTACCTTGCTCTTAAGTGTGCCACTGAGCTGGTGGGTTTTCTGCTCAATGCATCTGCTACTACGTTCGTTTTTCCTAGGTGATATGCTATAGTACAATCACAGTTCATGTGTCGTTCTCTCATTGGTCCATTTTGTTTCATATAGATTGTACTTCTTTGCTAGATCTAATTCCATGTAATACTCACATGTAATCCATGTGTGCTTGAATTTGAAAAATGTCTACTTTGCCCTCTAATTAATTTAATTCACATTCTAGCCTAAATAATTTTAAAAATATTCTATGGTCATTAAATCTTCAAATTGACATGAAATACTCTAATTGAGTATTTTATCTCTTAATTTCATACTTTTAAAATTTTTTTTAAATGGACGTAAAATTATCAATGCTTATTATTCTCCAAAAATGGTGTTTTCATCTAATAAACTTCGAATTACTTAAAACCTATTTGAATGAACTCATTTTCAATCCATTTTAGTTTTTATTTACATTAATATTAATTTCGAAATTTTTGATTTACGAGATCCGATTTTCAAAAATTACTATTCATATAGACACTATTCATCGAAAAATGTTATTCATCAAAAAAATAAAATAAACTAGTTTTCATAAAAAAAATAAACAATTGATAAAATTGTTTTCTTATTAGACACTATTTTTTGCATATAATACTTTACACAGAAACTAAAAACGTATAGGAGTTGGATTTGGTTGCCAAATAGGTTATCTATAGAATACAAAGATGGTGATAGATCTTTCATTGACATTGCTAAAAATCACTTAGATTGTGAGAATAAATCTTGTTGTCCATGTCGAGAGTGTCAAAACACTAGATTGCATGATCTAGCAACTATCCAACAATATTTGATTTTGTATGGGTTCTCTTGAAGCCATGAAAGATGGATATTTCATGAAAAATCATCCGAAAATAATAACAATATTGCAATTGAAGTGATAGATGATAATGAGGATGATGAATGTATAGAATTATTGAATGATGTATGTAGGTTGACACATAGGAATAAGGATATGGGTTTTGGGGAGTAACTAACTCAGGAAATATTGGTTTCTATAATTTTAAGACATTATTTGGTGCAACTAGACAAAAATTATATCTGGGTTGCACAAAATTTTCAACTTTAACTTTTATAGTGAAATTACTGCATATTAAAGTATTAAATCATTGGAGTAATAAGTCATTAGGCTTGTTATTTCAACTATTGAAGGAAGCACTTCCTAATGGATTACACATTTCAGATTCACATTATATAGCTAGGAAGATGTTATGAGATATTGGATTAAGGTATGAATCAATTCATGCATGTAAATATGATTGTGCTTTATTTTGGAAGGAACATGAAAAGGTAGACTAATGTCCTGTGTATGCTGAAGATGGGTATAAATTTCATAGTGAAAAAAACAAAAAGATTCCACAAAAAATATTGCGTTATTTTTCACTTACACTTAAACTACAAAGATTGTTCATGTCTAGACATACATAATTCGATATGAGGTTACGTTGTCAATTTTAAAGCACCCAATTGACTCAGAAGCTAGGAAAGACTTTGATAGATGATATCCTTAGTTTGCAATTGATCCTTGCAATGTTCGTTTGGGTCTCACTACAAATGGTTTTAATCCATTTGGCAATATGAATAATTCATATACTATATGGCCAATGGTTCTTGTGCCATATAATTTGCCACCATGGAAATGCATGAAATCTTCATCTTTCATAATGTCACTAATTTTTGGCTCACAAGCACTTGGAAAAGATATAAATGTGTACTTACAACCATTGATAGATGAATTAAAAGAGTTTTGGAAGGATGGTGTTGAAACTTAAGATGTATCTAGTGGACAAACTTTTCTTTTGCATCCATATCTTTTATGTATAGTAAATGACTTTCCTACATATGAAAATTTATCCGGTTGAAGCACTAAGGGGTATAAGGCTTGTCCAGTTTATAATGGAGAAACATCATCACAACCTTTGAGAAGTAAAATATGCTATATAGGTCATCATTGGTACTTGTCCCGAAACCATCCTTAGAGATGAAGCAAACAATTTAATAAGAAGGATGAAAAGCAATCTGCATCTAAGCGATTATCTGGTTGTAACATTCTAAAGCAATCAGAACATATCAGACATGTAACATTTAGGAAAAATCCGAATAACGTTGCCCGAAAAAGAAAACGCTCTATCGTGGAATTGAATTGAACTAATAAAAGTAATTTTTTTTTAGTTGAAGTAGTGGTCAAATCTCAAAATAAGACATAATCTTGATGTAATGCACATTGAGAAGAATGTATGTGATAATATTCTTGGAACATTGTTGAATCTTGGGGGAAAAACAAAATATACAATCAAAGCTAGAATGGATTTACAAGATATGAATATTATACATGAGCTGCATTTGCAAGCCATTAGAACAAAATTTTTGAAGTCTTATACTTGTTATACATTTACAATTTGATGAAAAACAAAACATTTATCAATTTATTAACTCTGTTAAATTCCCTGATGGCTATGCATCAAATATCTCAAGGAATGTGAATGTAAAAAAGGGAAAAAAATTTGGTTTGAAAAGTCATGACTATCATGTGTTACAAAGAATTCTGCCCATAGTGATATATCCCTATTTACCCAAAGAAGTTTGCACTGCATTAATGGAACTATCTCACTTTTTTCAATAGATTTGTGCAAAGACTCTACATGTAGATGATTTAGACAGATTAGAGAAAGAAATTGTTTTGATACTTTGTAAACTTGAAAGGATATTTTGTAAAGCCCAAAATTTTCTCTTTTTATAAGAGATAAAATTTTTTCAATGAATAATATTTCTGTTTGAATAGTATTTTTATATGAATAGTATTTTTAGTGAACTATTTTTGAAAAACGGATCACGTAAATCATGAAAAATGATTTTTTTATGAATAGTATTTTTGTGTGAATAAAGTTTTCATGTGAATAGTATCTTCGTATGAATAATATCCGCGTGAATAATAATTTTTGAAAAGCAAACCTCACAGATTAAAAGTTCCAAAATTAGTATTATATTAAAAGAAACGAAAACGAATCAAAGATGAGTCTATTCAAATAGATCGTAAGTGATCCGAAGTTTATTATTAGAAAAAAATGCCCTTCCGATTATTTAGGAGTAATTAAATAATTTTAAATGCCCGGATGCGTAATTGAATTTTTATAGAATTTTCAGATGTGAAATTAAGTTATAGTGAAATTCCTAAATGGACCAGAAATAATTTCGAATATAAAATCGGAATGAGAGAATGCATGCGTGACAAGTGGAATGGGAATGCATGCATGTGTGATAAGTGTCATGCATTGAAGTAAAAGTTGGACAAATGGAACAAAGAAGCCATGCATGAATGACAAGTGTAAGGAAAATAGAAAGGATATATAAAGTGAAATTGAAATGGAAAAAATTCAAATGAGAAAAATGAATGCACTCAGTCTAAAGAGGAAAAAGGAGTGTTCTCGACCAAGTGAAGAAACTAGAATGCAACAACTGCTCGTGGAGGTTTTGAGGTCCACTTTGAGTGGTTTTCAAATCATTCAAGGTTGCATGTAAGCTTAGGAGCAAGATCGATCCATTTTAAATTGATTTCAAGAGGCAAGACTCAAGCTTCCATGATTTGTTTAAGTAAATGGTTAGATATATGGTTTCTAATTGATGGTTTGTGATTTTTATTTGGGTTTAAGGATTTGAGACCTTAAAGTTGTGGGAAGACAAGACTTGTGGTTCAAGGAGAATTGGTAAGCATGCTAATGAAAATGAAAATTTGATTTGAGCTTGAGTTGATGTTGGTTTGGATATTAATTGTTTTGTCATGAGGTATGATATGAATTTAATGTAAATTTAAGTGTAAAAACTTGAAGAAATCTTGATGTGGTGTTTGTAGGTGGTTCGGCCAAAGGAAGGTAGTAATGGTTCAATTTGAGTTTGGTTGTTTTTCCATGAAAAATGAAATGATTATGAAGTGCATGCAAGTGTAAAACTTGAAGGAATGTTTGTAATATGTTGCATGTAGGTCATGAACAAAGAGGGTTTTAAATTAAGTTTAGGATATTTGAATAATTTTCATGCATGTAAATGTGTTAAAATGTTGAGCTTTGGATATTGAAATTAGAAGCAAAATTTCGATACATAAGCTGTCATGTTTCGGCTAAGTGTATTTTAAAGTGTTAGACAATTATTTTTGAATGATTTTATGAGTAATAATAGCAATGGAATTAACTTGAAATTGAAAGGAAATTTATTGGAATGTTAAATGGTCACTTCACGGCCAAACTTTAACTATTTACACAAATGTGATATTTTATGAATTTACACTCTTATACATGTGTTTGAGAGTGATTATGATGAGAAAAATTGAATGAAATTGATAATATAAAAACTGGTGAGAGTTTGACCAACATAGGCCAAAATGATTCAAAAATGTATTTTATGCATTGATGTGGAATTTAGAATTTAATTGTGGTATTTTACATGCTTAAGGGTTAAGAAATTCAAATGAAAATCATATGCGAATAATTAAGGTTGATACGGCTTGGAAAAGGGTGTTTCGAAATCTTTATGTAATTAGGTGTTTGTGTGTGTTAATACGTGCTAGTGGAAATATATGTACGAATAAGTTTGATGGTGACGTTACCTAAAAATAGAATATGAAAATTATGTAGGTAACGTGGAGGCGAAGGAATTTAGAATCATGAATTATCGTGAGCTAAGAATCAGTGAATATAAAATTATTTTATAAATATGAAATGCATGCTTCAAAGTGTTTTTATGAATATTAAAGCATCTTGAAATTTAAATGAGTTTATAAAAGTTGTTAATTACGAAATATCTTTACGATATTATCTAAAGAAATGTTTATAGCATCAATTATTGAAGCAAATATGTTTATATGCCTTTAGCAATAGTTTAAATAAATTTGTTTTTATGTAAATTGTTTTTAGCATATGAACGAAATTTTCAAAGTATAAAAGAAAAAAGTTTTAAAAACCAATGGTTACCCTTTCCCATGAAATGAATGAGAACCAGCCGGGGTATCTTATGCGCACATGACATGTTCAATCATGGGGACGTGTTACTAACTGAAGGGGGATTGAGTCGGTTGTGTCATAAAGTACTGTAACATGAATGAATGAATGATACTATCATATTAGTCACTAGGGATGGTGGTTCATCCAGCCTAGAAGCCACTGGGGATGGTGGTTCGTCCCGCCCAGAAAACGACAAATACCCTACACCAGGTAGGTTTTTACCACAATATAGTGGTTTTTAGTATTATGATTTCCTTGGGTTCCATTGGATACATATTTTATGAATTATGCTATTCTTTAAGAATCTATGTTTGTGTTATAAATGGACTTTAAATAAAGCATGTTATGGAATGGATTTTTACGATGCATGCATTTATGTTTTCAAGTAGATTCATATAAATATATATGTAGAACCATGAGGTTTATGATTTGAATATATCTTTAAGAAACTTATATTTCTAAATAATTTTTGGGAGGTTATTTTTTAAATCAAAGTTTAAATAGAAACATATGATGCTTACTGAGCTCCTTTAGCTCACTTTTTCCTATTTTATATTATGACAAACCGCCCCAGGTGCAGAGATAGGTACTTAGAGCGAGCGATCTCTGATGTAAAGTTAGACAGACCTTTTCCGACAATTGCATCTGTGAAAACTAATGTACATATTTTGATATTTCATAAATATGCATAAAGTGAATATTTTTTATTTTATATAAATACTTGAGATTATATGTATGATGAAAGATTTTTGATATTCAAAATGGTTTCTGATTGAAATATTTTGATTTATGGATTAGTTTTAATTGTGAAGTGGATTTGAGATTCAAATTGGAAGTGGAGAAAAGATTGTATGAATTTTGAAGTATTATAAATTGTTTTCACGTGATTTAAAATATTGTAAACGTCAGAAAACACCCATTGTGCTATCGAAAGTTTTTCTCCCTAATTTTTAAATGATTACGAGAAGAAAATGTATTACGGGTTCGCTCCATGGGATCCTTTAGAGTCAGTTACCGTTATGAAAACTGTAAGGACTTCTATTGGAGTGTCAGGAGGGCTCCGCTTGGGTCCTTAAAAGGAAAATTCGGGTCAGGTCCCTTTATATTTCCACCTGCATTTTTTGACATTATGGTACATTTAGTTTTGCACTTGCCATTGGAAACAAAAGTTGCAGGACCTGTGTCATTTTAATGGATGTTTCCTTTTGAAAGGTATTTAGGCACTTTAAAAAAATATGTGAAAAACAAAGCTAGACCAGAGGGTTCAATTGCAGAGGTATAGATTGCAAATGAAGCATTAACATTTTGTTCAATGTACTTTTGAGGAATTAAAACAAGATTTAATTGAGGTGAAAGAAACGATGATGGAATTCTTGGCCAATCAAATGGTAGGTTATCAATATTTTTCCAAAAAGCTAAAATTTTTGGAGCTTAGCAAATGAAGCATTTACCTTTGGTTGAATTGGAAAAAGCTCATTGGTATATTTTGAACAATTGTATAGGAATACAAACTTATTTAAAGTAAGTATTAATCTTTATCAAGTATGTAAATTTCCACAAAATAGCTTTTATGCATTTTAACTTAAGTGTGTTAATATAGTGACTCTACAAAGGAGTTGGAAAAGGAAAGTTGTTCTGATATACCTCTTCAACTTGGAGAGTAGTTCCCCAAGTGGTTTAAAAAAAAAGAAAATAATTTGGTGTGTAAAATCTTTTTCATATATAATTAATAGCAGTAAATAAATGACTGTTTAACAATAAATGTTTCTGCTTGTACATGACAGTTTTATATAATGAATGATCAATAGAAGCCACTAATCAATTGTATGTGTTAGCATGTGGTCCTGATCAACGAGTGAAATCTTACAATGCATGTATTGTTAATGGAGTGCGATTTCATAGTATTAATCATGATGATCGATGAATAACTCAAAATAGTGGAGTTATTGTACCAGGAGAGCACAATGGTGATGGGATAGATTTTATGGAGTTTTACATAATGTCCTTGAGCTAGATTATCTATTTGGTCATCATGTCATCTTATTTAAATGTGAGTGGTTTGATATTGATGCAAAAAATAAAAGAATACAAAAGGATTATCATTTTATTAGTATTAATGTAAATAAGAAGTGGTACATGGATGACCCTTTTGTGCTTGCAAGAAAAGCACAGTAAGTGTTTTATGTTGATGCATGATTACAAGCATGGTGCAAATTGGAAGGTTGTTCAAAAAATTCAATATAGACATTTATGGGATGTTCCTATGTTTGATGGTATGGAAGAGGGCACTCAAAATGTTGATGATGTGTATCAAGAAAATGAATTATGTGGTGTTCAATGGGCTATGGAAGAAACTTTAGGAAGTTCACACTACAGTCGACTTGATGTAAATCTAGAAGAAGTTGATAATGATACTATGAATAAGGAGAAACAATGTTCTGAAGTGGAACTTATTGATTATAGTAGTGATGCTGAAAAACCTACAGCAAATGATAATAGTGGTGATGACGAATGACAATCATAAAGCATGCTAGCTGCAAGTTGAATTCTTTACATTATATAAAAAAATACTTTTTCATTTGGATTCGATAGTGTGCTATTTTATATATTTAAATCAATCAAATTTGATTTTATTTATGCTATTACTTGTCCCCAAAACTGATTTGATTTTTGTAATTATGATAGATATGGCTTCTAATACTCGACGAAGACTTTTATCTCCACGTGTTTCAACACTTCGATCACATAGTTCATCACCAAGAACATCAAACTCTCCTCACATACGTAATGGTCATGGTAAAATATTAATGATTTCTATTTGAATTGGGTTATTAATTTGGTATGGCAAATTCATATAAGAACAAGTATTTTCTATAAATTAACCTTATCATTCTAAATAATGTTTCCTAATTAACATTATTATTGAACTCTGTCATATGTGTTTGTTCATGTTTTCTTCATACTATTATTATTTTTCAGAAGAATAGCAAGTTAAATATTATTGAATGTATTCTATTGCTTCTAAATCTCTTAGAGCTAGGATGATTTATGTTGCTCACAGTCATAAGTCCATCAACTGCACATAGAATAGCAAAACCAACCTTTAATATGTTGGAAGAGGACTTTTTATTGTCTTTGCAGCTTGAGAAAATGTGCGGTTCAAGTAGCTTAGAATTACTTTTCACAAATTTAAACATCAAATATGCATTGACATATTTTGTTAAATGTGGTTCCTTTTTATATCATTCTCCTAATATATTTTGAATACCCTGACATAATTTGTAACTTAAAAGTGTGGGAAGTTTTTTTTTAAAAAATTTTTATTGGTTTTTGGGTATGTTTACATATATATAAATATTGTTCATTTGGAGTTTATGAGTTAAAATTTACAACAAGCTTATGAATTAACTTTAGATTATGTTTTATATATTGGTCTTATAGGCAAAAAAAAGCGTGGCAAGACAAGAGGGATAGGACTTGAGCAACTCATTCATGCTGCAAAGTCTAAGTTCCAAGTTGATTTCATTATAAAAGATGGAAAGCCAATAGACCCTAATGCATCAAAATTGGCAAATGAGATAGGAATTGTTGTCAGAAATCATGCTCCATTGACTATAGAAAAACGGAAAGATATTTGAGATGAAACTAAACAACCGATGGTTGATAGAGTAACAGTAAAACTAAACTTTTTGAAGTATTTAATTATTGTGTTTTTTTTTTAAAAAAAAAAATTTAAGTCAAAATATGTAGATAACATTCTTTCCTAGGCTGCCGATCTATTCTACAATCAGCATTCATTTTGTATGTACTGATGATAGTTTGTAGTTTAGATATATATTATATGCAACTATAAAATAAGTATTAACATTTAGATAACACTGATAGAGTACTAGTAAAACCAAACCTTGTGAAGTATTTAATTTAATTATTATGTTTTTTGTTTGTTTGTTTTTATTTCTTAAGTTAAAATATGTAGATAACATTCTTTCCTAGGCTATCCAGTCTATTTTGTATGTACTGATGATAGTTTCTAGTTTAGATATACATTATATGCAACTATAAAAATAAGTATTACCATTTAGTTTCTTAATTTATTGTAGGGAAAATTTGATATTGACATATCTCAACCACATATGGTTAGATATTTTGAGAATGCAATGTCTACAAGATACAAGCAATTTCACCATAAGTTGAAGGAGAAATTTGCAAAATACTCAAATCTTGAAGATGTAAAGCATAACAAGTCAGAAGAAGTTGCAAGTCAAGAAGATTGGAACTTATGAGATCAGTTTGATGGTGAAAAGTTTAAAGTGATTTTAAAATTATTCCCTTTTCTAGTAATATATAGAATTAAGATATATTTAACATGCGAATTACTTTAAATAACTCATTGTAGGAACGATCAACTCAAAATGTTCAAATCGGGACAAATTGGCTTTTGTTCATCGTGGTAGCTCAAAATCCTTTATTCAACATCAAAAAGATATGGTAGTGAAAATTAACAAAACTATTTAATTTAATTGGTTTGTGCCCTTAATGAATTGATTTTATTTATTTTGTTTTTGAATAAAGGTTGATAAAGAAAGTCAACTTCCTAGTCGAATAATTTTATTCCATGATACACACTACAATGAAAAGAATGAATGGGTCAATGATGTTGCACGTGAAAGATTTGTAAGTTTATTTTCATAACATTAGAATTTACATTAGCTACCTTTATGGTTACATATATAGATAATGAGTAGTATAGTTTATTTTAAAACTACACTTAAGTCTTATATCTTATCTATTTTAGATGAGAATGCATTTGGTGTTTTAAATTTTATGAGATATGGTTGATTTGGTAGATTTTGTTAGATGGATGGAGAATTTGAACATGATATATGTTTGCTAACATTATGCAGATTGAATTTTTTATGGTAGTTGCTAACTTTGGTTTTTGTTTGGTGATTTAAGTTTATTTATCATATTAGACAGTACATGTCAATAAGTATTGGAAATTTGACATATAAATATTATATGCAATCCTAGATTTGATAGACTATTGACCATGTTAAATAAAATTATTAGGAACAAATGATTGCATTACAAACAAAATCTGCTGAAGATGGAATTTTGTTAACTGATGAAGAAATTTGTGAACAAGTTCTTGTAAAAAGAGCTAGTTATGTGAAGGGTTTGAGATTTGGACCATGTCTTAAGTCATTTAAATACGGTGACTTTTACACAAGTGAACCTTGAGTTAAAGCAAAAAATCAACCTTCAAGAGTTAGAGCTTGAAACTCAACAAGCAACTTTAGAGAGTCAATAAAAGAAGATTGATAGTAAAAAAAAAAATGACAGTTATGAAGGAAAGATGGAAAATCAGCTTCAATTAATTCAGCAACTTCAAGCACAAAATCAAAAAATTATGGAGTTCATGAACAAGTTCTCCACTTGATAGTTTGAGTACATTTGTTTTTAGTTTATAGGGGGTTTTTCGGTGCCCTAGTGTACTAAGTGTTTAACATTTTATGACACTCCTTTAGTATGGTATTTTTTGTGATATAAACTCATTATCATGCTTTATTTTATTATGTAACTTTCTTCCAACTTTGTTATCTCTTAATTGTCATCTTTTGTGAATTGCTATGTCATATGGAATATAAATATATTTGATAATATGGTGCACCATTTTATTTTCTTTACTCATAGTGATTTTTCTACAATTTGTTGTGCTCCATCTTGATTATTTATAAATGAATAATATTTCTTTTAGCAATTTGAATGTATATTTTAGACATTTTCTTTTAATATATTTAATTATCTATTGTTATTAAAACTAAAACATTAAACAAGTTGAATAGCATTAAAAGAAACATATTAATAAATATGTAAACTAATCATTGATGACTACCAAGAATTTCAACATTAGACGATATTTCAAAATCATGGCTTTGGATACCAAATATTTTGCCTCCAATGAGTTAGGGAAATGTAGAAATTTTGCCTGCTAAGAGTTTGGTCTCGAAATAATGCTTATAAATATTAGCTTTACTTATTAGAGATGAAAATGTTAGTAGCCAAATTAACGTAGATGTAATTTGTGTTTCAAAAGACACCATTGTAGACTACTTTTGTGGTCTCCAACCCAATCTCTTTCAAAAAAATTGGAGACGTTAATATTAGTAGCCAAATACCAATATTTGTTGCGTTTTGAAACATACCATCAAAGACCATTGTTTTTCGTCTCCAAATAACATACCCAATTTCTTTGATTAAAGAAATGGAGACAAATTTATGGGGAATCAGCCACTAATTTGTTGGTCGCTTATTGTCGACACTTGGAGATGACATTAATATCGTCTCAGCAGTATTCTAAGATGGACATTTAGCAACCAGTGGGCAACCAACTTAAATAACGAAATATTTTTCAAGTCGAAAGTAATTGATTTGGAGACTAATTAGCTTCATCTCAGAATAGCACATATTTTGTTGTGAAATGCAATAGATGAATTTGATTAATTCGTCTTAACTTTTTAAAGTTAAGAGATACTGATGATAAAACTACTATACATATAATCTATTGCATTATCTCCTAAAAAAAAAAAAATTCTTTCTCACATTTAATTCAAATGCAATAGATAAATTTGATTAGTTCTTCCTAACTTTCTAAAATTAAAAGACACTAATAATAGAATTACTATATATTTATATATATAGGTCTCCTTGGGTACACCTGAGATATGCGTACACTTAAAAAAAAAAAATTGAGTGATTGTATTATAAAATTGCTAATTATAATTTATTATATATTTACTATATCTTTTTATAACTAAACGTGTCTGATTACAATCAGTAAACATGTTGATCATATTTACTGATTGTAATCACATATGTTTAGTTGTAATCAATAAAACAAAAATATAATAAATTAAAATCAACAATTTTATAATGCAATCACATTTTTTTTTATCAACACCCCAAGGTATATACTAGAATGTGTCATATATATGACGCATTAGTTCATAATCAATTGATTATTGCAAACAAAAAATATTCCAATTTGGCATGCGGTTTATATTCTTACAGTATAATCATATAAACATGCTCTTAAGATGGTGATGCATGACAAGATTAGGAAATAGGGTTCTTATAGGAATAGAATTTAAATTTCCTTTAGATTAAGTTTTCTAGTTTTAATTAGTTTTTAATTAAAAAAGTTAATAGTAAATTAGAATTCCTAATTCTAGTAGTTTTAGGACTAGAATCATTATAAAATGATTTGATTTGTTTGAGTTTAATAAGTTGATGATTATTTTCTTGAGTGATAATAAAGTTTATGATTTAGTTTTGTCGTGTTTTTATTGTTTATTCATTTCGATTCCGAAACAAACTTCTGTTGCATCAAAATTGGTATCAAAGAGTGGTCTACCCTCAACTGATGGCGACAACAAAACCCCGACAACAAACAACATTCTCGATTGTCGAGCAACAAGTCCATAAAGTGGAAGAAAAGCTTCAACAACTCAATGAAATCAAGGAAGCTTTTTGAAGTATCCAACAAACCCTTGCTAAAGAAAGACAAGTTGTTTGCGAACGTTAACCGAACTTGCCAAGTGGCCAGACGGTGACTACAAGCAAGGATGCCAGAGACAACAATGGGTGATAGGGAGGTCGAAATCTGGATGGTAGTAACTCGTGGGAACCAAATATGGGCAAGAAAGACTCGCAAGACCCACGCAATCTGTATGACCAGCAAGGTGACCTACGAGACCAACAACCAACACCTCTAGATCCATACTCAGGTGCGATCGTCGCTCCAGACCATCGAAATCCTGACGATCGAGAACCACACAGCTTAGATCTGCACTTAGAACTCACGTGCGACCCAAATCTAGTAACTGTACCTATGCAACTCGCTTTTCAACCCAACCGCGACCTCACCTTCTTTACCTACCAAATCGACGAGGTTCACTCACCACTCCATTCAAGATCTCCGATTTGCACGAGCCATATACTGATCTACACAGTTGCATTTTACACCCTAGGCATGTAGATCCACATGACTCGACCCAAATCGGAGCCTACATAGCTTGAAACGACAATGATAAAAGCCGACGACCCTAGATCAATTGTGATAGAGGTTGGCCCAATGACAGTGGGGATAGATTCGAAGAGACTCAACCATACCCACACCAACCTAACTAGTTCATATGTACCAAAGGGATAACCAAAGTGTTTTTGGGTGGCACAATTGGTGAGATCCAACGTTGCGAAAATCTTTGACTATTTTCCTTTAAATGAGTTATCCTTGCAACCATAAA
Organism: Dimocarpus longan; assembly: GCA_022984855.1. Taxonomy (NCBI): domain Eukaryota; kingdom Viridiplantae; phylum Streptophyta; class Magnoliopsida; order Sapindales; family Sapindaceae; genus Dimocarpus; species Dimocarpus longan. Next base: position 8,378,121 of record CM041026.1, read on the forward strand.
CTCGAGGGTGAGTTTTTTTCAAGAGCAGATTATTTGATATAGGATAAGATTATGAAATAGTGTTCTTACAGGAATAGAATTTAAATTTCCTTAAGCTTAAATTTTTTAGTTTTAATTAGTTTTAAATTAGGAAGTTAATAGTTGATTAGGATTCTAATTCTAGTAGTTTTAGGACAAGAATCATTATAAAAGGATTTAGTTTATTTATGTTGCTGATTGTTTTCTTAAGTGATAATAAAGTTTATGATTTAGTTTTATTGTTTTGTTACTGTTTATTCGTTTCAATTTTGAAACAAACTTCCGCTGCACCAGATAGCCAATCAAAGAAATAAAATAAATATGATTCAATTAACAAGGAGACAATTGATTTCATCATGTAAAAATAATAATTTCATTAAAAGTAATAATAGATTGAATTCATGTTAAAGCTTCAATTCAATCCTAATTAACAAGAAAATTAACCACACGTGACTTTAAAATAAAATAAATAAGAAAAGAAAAATATAACCTGTGCTTCAATGCCTTCGGGCATTCCCCGCACCTGTACCTTTCCTCTGGTCTGTGTGACCGAATGGTTGAGAAAGATTGCCTCTCTATTTATAGGCGCATAGATGGGCTTTGGCGAGATTATCTGAGCCCAAAATTTTAATGTATCGAGATCTTTTTTTTAATTTAATTGTAAGATTTTATTATGGAATATGTTTCGCGAGATTCCCAAATCGCAAATATCGCCATATCACGACCATGCGACTCGCGGCTCATCCTCGCACGAAACGCGAGCCTTGCCGGCTAGACAACACCGGCGGCGCGTGCTTTTTCATTTTGGCAAGCCATGGAAAATTACAATTAGGTCCATGGAACAAACATCAATTTGAATAAAATCTAACACATTAGATGATCTCTTCTTGGGAACAAACATCAGTATGAGTCAAGTTGCTCTCCCATTTTTCAATACCGTACTAATGACTTGGCAGAAGATTGCAGAATTTGTTCTTATTGGATACATGTAATCCTAGTCTCACTTGTTACCAAATAAAGACATGGAATGGTGATGTTTGCTTGGAAATTCTAACCTGTGCTCCTTTGAAACATTATAAATTATGTTTTCTATTTTGGAGAACAATTAAGAACACATGATCAGTAAATGGAGATTTTTGGATGTTACTAATTAGGGGAGTTTCGTTCACTATTCAAAAACAAATTTAACAGGTAAATTTGATAAATTGAATTTTAGTATTTCTAGTATCCAACAGTTTGTTTGATATGATATCCAAGAACTGTTTTTAATTGTATTTTTTCAAAATTTAATCAAGTCCTGAGCCGAAATGCACCCTGACTGAGCCTCATGAGATTGCTTCAACTAAATCAGAAGGTACGGCTAGTGAGTTAGGTTCCTGATTCTCTTTTTAAAACAACATCTTTGTACAGTTGACTGGTCGTAATACTTGCAAATATGCTGAAATCACAAATTTATATGAGTGTCATTTTTCAAAAGCATTAGATCATGCACATCTTGTAGGATTGTTTTCCATGTTCACCAGTCTTCCATGTAATGGCACTCTCCCAAACTTGATGTTGCTTTTACAAAATATACATATATTTCCTGTAAAAACAATAAAATCTAAAAACCAAAATGTTTGGTAATGAAATTCAAAAAATTGATTAACTATAGTAGTTAATAATCTAACGTCTTTTGACAGCTAAATTGGAATGCTATTTCTTCAAAAAATTAACTATGTCATGATTCAGCATATTATATGAATAATCTACCATTTTTTTTTACTATTGCTAATGGACCATTTTGATGTACGGATATTTAAGGAATCTCTTACAATGTAAAATAAGAAAGGTCAATTGTTTACAGAAAATCAAATGTCACATCAACAGAGAGGGGTGGTCCAAATTATGACCATGAAAGTTCCCTTACACGATCGTATGACTCCAGTTTTTCCTGATTTTTACAATTTATTTGTTAATGTTAGGACTAGTCATTTTGCAAGTTGCAACTTGCATCGATCGTATGATCATGTCACGCTTGTCTAATTTGACCATTAGACGTTCATGCTTTTCTGACCTTTGAATACAAACGTGAGAGTTCCATTGATGGCTGTTTTTCCTTTGTTCTTTTGAAAAGGGCTCGTTAGGCAATTTGGCTTTTCAAAATTTTGGATGGCAGGTGACCTTTTGCACAGAGTCAAATACTTTTCAAAGTTTGCAAAATATGCTTTTGTACAGAATCATATAACTATTTTGTACAAGCTACAGCAACATGCGCAACCATTTTGCAAAACCCTTACCACCTATATTCTATATCATGCAAATTTACACTACTTTACATCTTGTAATACTATTTGCAAAATCTGTAATTTAATGTAAATATTGTATATAACAAATTTTAAACTCACTGAACTGTTACCATGTTAAAACAATTTGCTTTTCAAAAAATAATAATAATAATAATAAAAATAAAAATTTTCATCTGTATAGAAGCAACAGTAAAAGCAGAGGCCTCAATCAAACCAAAGCCTTCTTCAAATCTGCAACCATTCTATGAATTAGAGAAACAGCTTAGAGTATAAAGAGATGCTCCACCAACATACAAAGACAAATTCAATTGCATAGAATGCAGATAAACTACTTTGGCAATAACCAATGCCCTCTATAAAACCATTGTTATCTTACTACCAGAGAGACCTCATGTATTGAACATAAACACACTTGCCAAGTGCATCCCAAGGAAAACAAGAAAGAGAAAGAAAATGGAAAGCTTAAACTTTTTGGTTAGCAAAGCTTGCTTTCATTTCCGGCTGGTTACGGCTACAAAAGGGGAGACGGGTCAACAACTATGTGCTTTAGGGGGTGTGCTACATCGCCACCACCAGCATGCTTGACGAACTCGGCCGGGGACAGGAAGCTGCCATGACAAACACATACTATTCTCACCTCTTCACCTTTCCTGTACCTGTAAAGGAAACCTTCTATTCTTCTTCCGTTTGGGCCATCTCCTTTTGTTGACACACAAGGCATATCTTCCAGCACATTCCTTACCACCTCTCTTACTCCCTTTTCAGCATTTGCCTTCTTGTTTGGTTCATTCTCCATGGCAACCCCAACAAACTGGCCTGTTTTTTCAGTAGCTGGTGCTTCAGGATGTGGTGGCAATTTCTGCCCACTCTTTGGGACAGACTGAATACTGGAAGGACTTACCGCTTCACTGCATTTGTTCAATCCTGCAATGAGAAGCAAATTAATCGCCACTTGAGATTGCAAACACACAAAAGAATAGTTTGTTAATTAACTTTACAAGGAATCAGAGCGGTCACTCCGTAAAACAGATGCAGGCATTTGCGTCTGATGTACAGTACATGGGGTTGACAACCATTTGCTAGATAAATTTAGCACAACTGAAGCCATTTGATGGAACAGTATATAAACAATATCAAAAGCTCATCAATGGTTGAAGCTATTCAAGCTAAAATGACACATTCAACAGAAAAAGCACTGGTACAAGCAATTACAATGAAGTGATACCAAATTACTACAAAACTTATCTTAGACGATCTTCAAAACTTAACTAGCTGTGATTGCTAATTCAACAAGGCATCAGATAAATTAAACCAGTGTGTATTATACAATCGAACAGAGCATTAACTTGGCCTTATTATTCACAGAAATGGATAGTTGTGTAAAATAAAGTTTCCTGCCTTAGTTGCTCAACTCCTAGTCTTGGCATAACCAAGTCTATTATGTTAAAATTCTACTCAAGAAAAAAATCAATTCCAGAGCCGGACCTCCATCAATGATCTTTCTTTTCCGTTGTATACAGAGTTGATACATTTCCTAATCATCAAGCTCAAATTCCACCAGCACATATAAAGAAAATTGGGGCAAGTCTTTACATTCATGAGGCCAACTAATTGTTCATTTATATTCTATGAGTACTAAGCTTTACCTTGCTTTTCAATATCAAATTTAAGACATGTTAAAATTGTTTAAATAGGATAAGAGGGCAAGTCAGAAATGTAACCAGGGTATCGTGCCATGAAACAACAGTAAGTTTCACGGATCTTCCTCTGGTCAGTTCATCTTGGCTCCATGCAGCAGACTGGTCACCATAGGTTGGTGCCTGCTGTTGACTCAAGCAAAGAGCCACATCTAGACCTATAGAGTTAGATCATGATCAAAAACCTCGTCCATGAATCTTAAGTCTTAAATTGAACTCACATAACAAAGAACACCACCTAAGAGAAAGGCCACAGTAATCAACCACTAAAATCAATAAAAGCAGAGCAGGACATGCAATTAATATGGTTCCAAATATTAATTAAACATAGGCTCTCATATTAAACAAAAGTTGATACCTTGAGAAAGTTGAGCGTCAAATTCTGAAACACCAGAGGATCCACTGGGTGGTGATGACCCCTGAGATGCTGCTGCTTCCACAGCCCAAGTTCTCTGTACAATGGCAGTAGCTGCTTTAGCCCCATTAACCCAACTAAGCAGAGGCTCCAGTCTTTTGTTGTCATCTTCTGCGAGAATATCTTCAGAAAAAACCCGACTACGTTTCCTAGCAATCTTGGAATTCCTCTGCTTCTCTGATCTCTTCCTCTTGGCTTCCATCCTCCTGAGTGTCTGCAGCAACTTCCTCTTCCTCCAGTCGTCTTCAGTCTCTGTAGGGAGAGAACATGTCCTTATAAGATTAGCACAAGCCATTGGCAGACCAAAAGCAGACTCATCATTGTTACTGTCTTTAGCAACGAAGTCCGGAATTGAAGAGGATCTTGTTAATAACTTTGTTTTGTCCACCCCAAAACGACCATTCAATGACAGGCCCAAGCTCAGCTCTATCTCCTCTCTCTCTTCTTCATCCTCTTGTTGGTTCTTGTTCCCATTCATGAATCTACGCAAGAGGTCTCTTTGAATCTTACTCATTTGTTGTTGAACCAACAAAAATCATGACAAAAACAAACCAAAACTAAAAAGCTCAAGGCTTCCATCTTTTGCAGTGAAGAGATTCATAATCATTAATTCAATTTAATCAAGAGAGAAAACCGAAAGAAAATGATTTGAAAACAATCAAATACCAAAAACGACACTGAAAAACGAAGTCATGCAGAGACGACACGTGGAGGACATGGAGAGCCTCTTTAATGAGAAGCGAAAATTGACATGTGGTGTCAAACACCAGATTCCGAGGAGACACCAAACCAAGCGGACTCCATCTCCTTTTCGATAACAAACGTGTCGTACTATGAATGTTGAAGCCCCTCCTCTACGACCACGTGTTCTCCCAAATTCTGCTTTATCTGACGCGTGGAAGCGCATCTTTCGGCTGCGTGTCAGATATTTTTCCTCCACGTGAACCTTTGTCTGTACGTGATGGAAGCCCTGGGCCCAACTGCCCCATGGATCGGACGGCTAACAACACATCCAACGATGTAAATTAATAATGAGCAAGGATTTTTAGATCCTAGAAAAATTTGCACGTACAGCCCAGCGTTTTATTATTTTATCGACTATATGATAAAATTTTTTTATTTTCTCAAAATTTATTATAAAATATTAAGAATCATTTTAAAATACTAATTTTAAATATTAAATAATTTTTAAATTAATTAATTAATTATAAAATATTATATTTAATTAAAAGAAAAAAATAAAAAAATAAAACATGTTTTAAAAAAAGAATAACAACATACATTGGTAAGTTTATTTTATTCCAATTTTTTTTTTTTAAATTATCGATAAAAAATCATTGATCAATTTAAACATTTATTTTTTATAATATGGTACATCTATTGAATCGAGATAAAAAATTACACCCTAATCAAAAAATAAGAAAATTATTTAAATACAATAACATAATTCCAAAAATTAAACTCAACAAAAAATTAAATGAGATAAACTCTTAATACCTTTTCAAATTCTAACTTCTCTAAATTAATAATTTTTTTAAAAAATATCAATTTTTTAAAAGAATATAAATTAATTGTAATATACGAAAAATAATGTAAAATCTTCTTAAGAATTAGGTTGTAAAATGATAATTTTAAATTAATTATTATTAAAATAAAATTATAATTTACTTACATTGCTGGTTGGGAAAAAAATCTCAAATTTTAAACAAAATTAATAAGATAACAAAATAAGTATGTAGGTTGTATTTGCAAAAATAAAGTACAAAAAAAATAAAAGAAGGGCAATATTAATATTAATTGAGGTTTATTTACAAATTAAAAACTTTTTATAGTTTTGATAAAGCGTACTTATGAAAGAAGTGTATACATAATTTATGAGCGGTGGAAATATTGTCACTCGTTAATAAAACTACTCAATTTTTTATTGATAAAAATAAGCATCAAAACAATTATTGAAAATTTGATAATCCGTTTTATATTTTTATCTGATTTTATCAAAACAATATATATATTTTTTAATCTCAAAATATTTATTATAGTTTATAAAAATATCTATTTCACCGCATTAGTTTTAATTTTTTCCAAAATTCCCCTTGACGTTAATAAATTAACAGAAAAGTTATATAAATTGTTAAAAGCCAATTTTAGCCTTGAAATTTTTATTTAATAAAAAAATTTTTGTTGGGAGAATCTTAAAAAACCTATTATAATTTACAAAAATATCTATTTTACCATACTAGTTTCATTTTTATCCAAAATCTCATCTGACATTAATAAATTAATAGAAAATTTGTATAAATGGTAAAAATATAATTTTAACCCTAAGGTTTTTATTTAATGAATAAAATAATATTAAAATAATTTTTAAGTTTCTAATTGACTTGAAACCCAGATTGGAAACCTAATATAAAGGTGGAGATCTAATATTCAAATTGGATCTGCACTATTGAAATCCAAATAATAGACAAAAAATATCAACAAGAAAATTCAACATACTTAAAAAAAAATCGTCAACAATCACCAATCAACACTCACACATCCAACATCATCAATCATTAAAGTGTATCATCTAGGTTCGAATCAAACCCAGATCCGATGAAATTGGTTTCCACAAACCTAAACGAACTTCATCTGGGACAAACCTAGATGATGTCTGTTTAGATTCCGAACCCAGATAAAAGAGAAGAAGAAGACTAAGATGAGAAGAAGAGAAGAAGAGAAAAGAAGAAGAAAAAGAAGAGAAGAACAACAATCTGAATAGAGAAGAGAAATGTAGATTAAATAGAGAGAGTAGGTCGATATGAGATTTGGTGGAGAGATTGATAGTTAGCGTGAGAGAGAGAGGTAGTGGAGGTTTAGTATGAATGATGGAAAGAGAGGTTGGTTGAGAGAAAATTTTTGTTTTGTATTCTTTTTGTTTAAAAAAAAAAAATCTCGATTTTTTAATATTTTAATATTATTATTATTTTTTTTATATTTTAATTAATTTTTTATCACATTTCCCCTTTTACTTGTAAAGTCAAACGGTCAATTTTGAATAAAAATAAAATCGTAGGTGGTAAAATGAATATTTTTATAAACTATAATAAGTTTTTTAGGATTATCTCTTAATAATCTATTCAATTTTTTACTTATTAAAATAACCATCAAAACAATTATTGAAAATATGCAAATACGTTTTATATTTTTATCTGATTTTATCAAAACAATGTATTTTTTTTGTTAAAGTATTTGGTTATTTTAATATTTTTAAAAATTTTATTAAAAAATTTTATGTTTCCAATTAAATTTCAGTTCTGCAAAATTGATTAATTTCATCGATATTTTTATCAAATTATAATCTGATATTTATTTTGATGAGGAGATTTTTATTCTCGTATCAAGTTATATTTTTGATATTCAACGCTCTAAAATGTTCCTCAATATGACAAAATCCATAATATGTGGAATATTGTATCAATAAGTGCTCCTTCCAATCATAAAACATCCTTAAACGAGCCACAGCAAAATTAGGACCCATGCAGATGGTAAAGTGAAATTTATACAAAATTGCAGGATACAAATGTAAGTGTACGTTTAGAAAAGAAAAGATTTGTGGGGATGTTGGCTCCCGCCAGCCCAGGTCCAGTCCCACAAATATGGACAAGGAATTTAGGTCATGTGAGGAACTGTATAAATAACAGTATTGTTTAGGAAAATTTCAATCTTATCCTTATATTTTGAAAACCGAATTAGTTTATAATCTTATTATTCTCAAATTATATCAATACTCATTGTTTTAGTTTCAAAGCTTACTCAACTGTTAATCAAACTTAATAATGGTAGGGATATTTTCGTCTGTTAAACATATACATCACATCCTAACTCCAAAAAAAAAAAAAAAAAAAGAGAAATTAAAATATATAATTAATAAATAAGTAAAACGTATTTAAAAATATTATATTTGAAAATTCTGAAAAATTAAAATAAACAAAATATAAATAAAAAAAATTGAATTAATCAAAAAAATCTTCAACCCAAATTTTTATTTTAATCTTAAAATATTTTTAAAAAGTTCTTAAAATATAAAATAAGTCCATCTCTACCGTCCATCCACATATGGACAGCAGATATGCATTGTGTTTTCTTTTTAAAATAAAAATTCAATTTTTTAAAAATAAAATTCAAATCGATCTTAGATGGAGAAAATCCATTTGAGATGGATCGACGATGGAGTGTGAAAGAGCTTGATGCTCCATCGCTGCTTGAGTTTCATGCTCTAGTGCCACTAGAGTGGGGATGGAGCACTCCATCTGGTGGTTTTAGCCTTCATGGTGGCTGCAAACTGTGTTGCCGCAGCCACCCTACCAGGCATTATGTTATGGCACTCCATCAGCGGATAGAGTAGATATACTGATCTGCTCCATCGGCGATGGAGTCTGATAGAGCATCTGGCTTGATTGGCGATGAAGCATCTCTGGTTCTCTTTTTTTTCTTTTTTTTTTGGTTTTTCTTATTTTGTATTTCTTGTTTTGTTAGGGTTGATGTTGACAAGCATTGAGGCCGTTGATGATGATGATGAAATAGTTTTTGTTTTTTTGTTTTTATTCATTTTGATTGAGTTGGTGTCTGATATCATATGGATGATAAATTTGGGTTGATTATGTGGTTAATTAGAGATGAAGATTGATGAAGAAGAGAGGTTTAGTGAAGATAGAAAAGAGCGATTTTTTAATTCAGTTTTTATCTCTATAAAACCTCCACTGTTGATGAATGGACCAAAGTTATTTTCTTAATTTTTACAAAATTATTTTATGTTCATTTTTTAAAATATTATTTGATTTCATTTTTCTTAATTTTATATTTTAATTTGTAAGTTAGTGATATGTATTTGATTTTGATTGGGTGTAAATTGTCAATGTGACACATGTAATATTTCTATTGGATTATAATGAAGGGCATTTAAGTAAACTCATTCCAGATATATTTGTAATTCTAATTTTTCTTTAATGACCAATAGTCATTTAACGTAGTGGATAAATATTTAGGGTAAAATTGTCAATTTACTATTTCTATTAACTTTCACTATTTGAAAATGGATAAGAGAGACTAACATGATGAGATTCTCAATAATTTAGGAATAATTAGATTATAAATCCATTCACTATTAAAAAAATGAAGATTTTTGAAAACATAATTATGAAATTAAATTTTTCCATATAATTATGAGAGGAATTTAATTTTCCCAAAACATGCGCCATATAAAAGTTAAAAGTTTTATTTATACCGGTGAATTCAATATTCATTAATTTAATTCCACTTCGAGATAAAAATGAGTAAATAAACTAACAATAGACAACAACCCTTACATTAAGTAAATGTTGTTAAAAATTTTATTTAAAATTTCAAAGTATAATAATTATGTTTTATTATTATTATACCCGTCATCACTAAATGATGATCTGATATGAATAATAATATAATCATTACGGCGGTTTTATTATAATAAATATGTGATCATTTTTATGATTTAATTATATTATTAGTGGTAATATTAACGTACAACGTTATAAAGTTCAGGAAAAAAAAAAAAAATCAAACAACGTTCATAGCTTGCAATATAAATTGTGGACTGAAATAATTTTGTTGAAAACACTTAAATCCCTCAAAATCTTATCAAAAGTAATGTATATGTTATCTATTTGTTCCATAATACTATATTGGGATTGCATTCTTACAGTATTAACATATGATTAGATGTGATACGAGTGTCATTAACCTGATTGTACTAGGACATTGTTTAAGAAAGACTCAATATGATTTTTAAGTACAATGCTAAACACATCTTTACCTTAACTGATTTTTACATCCATCTAATTTTTTATTTTTTTCAACAATCTTGCTATTTAATGTAGCAGTAAATTCACGTCAATGAGCGCACAGGTAATGATTAATTATCAAATATTAAAAGCCAACATTATGAATTAATCAACAAACATTAAGCGTCATGTATTCTAAGTGTACATGACATTGTCAAAAAAGGTGTAGTGTATGATCTTTTAAGTATAGTGCTAAGTGGACCTTTAACCTAAATTGATTTTTACAATATCTATTTAATTTCTAAATTTCAATAAAGATAAATAAATAAATATCGAAGTGATAAATTTGAGTCATGATTTTAAATTAAGGGCCTTGTTAATTTACTAATTTAACAGTTATTTTAATAAAAATTTTTGGATGGACTGTAAAGATAATTATTAAAAATTTTTATAATGAATTTAAATGTGTTTATTAAACTATTTTTGAATAACCTCACTGATAATAAACCCATAAATTAATATAAACAAACATTTTTTTTCTTAGATTTAATTATCTTATTAATTAAATTATATTAAAAAAATTTATAATTAATTTGATAAATAAAATTATCTTATTAATTTTTCGAAACTCCAGACAGTTTCTTTTACTCGCTTGATTTTGAACTCATAAAATTTTATAAATTCTTAAATTAAAATCTGATGACTGAATAATTATATTGGTTTGTACGGGTAGCAGAGCTCTGAAGCAAGTCATTCTCAAAAAGACAAGATTCCTGAAGCAAGTAAAAGCATCACCGGATAAGAGACCCAAAAAAAAAAACATGAAGAGAAGACGAGGCGTGCAACCCAAGAGGAGCAAGTTGCTGCTTAAATGTCATGTAAAGCCGGTCTACGCCACGTGTCACGAGGTGGTGTACGTGTAATATTTTGAGTTGCATAGAACAACTAAGCAGGCAAGCAAGTTGCAGAATTAGACGTGGCATTAGATATCATTTTGAAATAAAACAACCGATGTGATGTGACAGACTGTCGCCCGCACCTGTCCTGTCAGGATTTTGTTGCTTCTGTTATCCGTATCTTCCATTATTGTATTGGATTATTTTGGAAGTCTTCACGTCACACTCTAGTTTTTAACTACTTTTTAATATTAAATTACGAATTCGCTGTAAATAATCGAATCGACAAGTACGATGCATAGGATCAACTCGATCATCGGCTTCAAAGAATTTAAGAAACTCCATAAAAGACCAACAAGTAGAGCTGGTTATTTTGACATCGATATAGTCTCTGATACTTAAATTAAAAAATGAGATATGTGAAATAAATTAAAACAAAAAAACATAAGGTACTGGTTATTTTGATATAATTATAATTTATCCATCTTTCGTTAGGAGATTATGTTATATGTAACTAAAAATAGTATAAAAGGAGTAAAAGACGAAAATGTCATTGATTGTTGGATTTGACTGAATTGACCAAGTAAAAAAATTCTGGTTTCGGTCTTTTGAATTACCACCTAAAAATAATTAATTAAATAAAAATTAATTAGAATATTTTTTTTAAAATATATATTAAAAAAAATAAACTCAAATTCTAATTTCAATCTTTTGAATTTTCAGAATCTGGGAACTGGAAACCCAGATTTTAGGTTTCCACCCTAAACACCCAAAAAATGGTCCTAAACATCATCAACTAATCACCCAACATCATCAATTCACTCCTGAAAACAAAAAAATGACCTCAAACATCATCAACCATCATCAATCAAACTCAACATAATCAATCTCCCATAAAACCATCAAACTCATCATCATCACTGAAATCAATCTCACAATCACCTACAAATTGACAATCAAACTGGAAAAAAAGCAAAAACAGAGGGTTCATTGTCGAATCCAGATTCTGGGTTTTGATCACGAACCCAAATGAACCCAGTCTGGGTTCGTCACGAACCCAGATCGGGTTCGAGGAAGCAGAATAGCGAAAGAAGAAGACGAGAAGAAGAAGAAGAAGAAGAAGTGGAAGAAAATAAGAAGAAGAAGCGGAAGAAAAGACAACGGACGATGGTAACAGTGACAGGCACGACGGAGACAGAGCGACGACAAAAAATGGGAGAGGACTGAGGGGTGAGAGAGAGACAGACAGACAGAGAGACAGAGAGGGTTGAAGGATGTTTTAATTTATTTTTTTTAAAAAAAATAAAACACTTAAAAGTTTTTTAAATTTATTTTTTGAAAAAATAAAACATAAAAAGATAATTTTACCCCTAAACCAATTAACGCTAACTGAAGTCCACTAATGGTGGGGAGGTCAATTGTAATAAAAGCGAAACAGTTGCTCCGCCTGTGAATGCGTTTCAACTGAGTAACTAAATTGTAATTTATTCTTTTCTAAAATTATGGGATAGAGCTCGACTATTGAATGACCACTTGCTAGTTTCAATGGTGAGGGCAACTGTCCATTAATGTGAGGGCAACTATCCATTGTGTAAGAGTGAAAATGGTGGTCTTAGTTGGTGTCTAAGAGTATAGATGTCTAAGAGGATGGATGTGTAAGAGAATTTGAGCAAAATAACATTATGGGATAAAATTATTTGCCATTCTCTTTGATTACTTCCTTTTTTATAGGTAGAGAGAAAGTTATTGGAGATAGAATTAAGGCAGCAGGGATCAAAAATTTCGTTCCCTTAATCCTTGCCTCTACGTTAATTGGGGAATATACCCATTGAACATATCGAACGTTAGTTGAGTTGGCATCACTCTTTAATGCAGTCAAGCTTGCCTTTAATGGGACCTGAGCTGGCATGCATTATACTAAATTATGGACTTTTAGGTTTTGGACTTCACTTGGGTTTGAGTGGATAATAGGCCATCAATTTGGGATTTGCTTATACCTTCTTTTTATAGGCCTAAATCATGTTGAATTTTACCATTACATTAGTTATTTAGTTCAAAAATATATGCGGACGGAGTAAATTTTATAATTTTATTACAAATTATCCTGCCGTTACCATTGGTATGTTATCATTAAGTGTCTGAGGAGTAAAATTATCTTTTAACCTTATTTATTATTTATTCTAAAATATATTTTAAGTGAAATCTCCATCGTTCCTAGAGATCACCCTTAAAAAGTCAAACAAATTTAAAAAATATTGTTTTTTTGGAAACAATTCATTTCATTTCTCGTGGTAGACGTGAAAATAAGCTCCTAATCGTTAAGTTGTTAAAGGTCTCTCGAAAACAGCTCAGTTTATCCCTCAAATTTTGAAAACTCTTTAAAAAAGTTCCTATCATCAGTTAATTGTTTATCAAAAGAGATGATAAGTTTAGGTGGGAAGGTTATTTATGAGATTTTGCGCAAAAAAATTGGGACGATAACATGTGTATGACCAGTATTAAAATGAATAAATATATAAATTCATAAAAATAAAATCTAAAAAATAATTTTATTTAAAAATGTTAAAAAATTGATTCATTAATTAAAAAATGAGCTAGTTAATTAATTGAAATTTTAAAAAAATGAAAGGTCTCCATCGTCGATTGATGGTGAAGATTAAAATTAATTAAGAAAACAAATTTAAAAAAATAAAAATAAAAAGGCATATGGGTTTAAACTCATATGAAGATTTAGGTGAGATCAGATCGTTAAGATGATGATATGATCTCACCCAGATTTTGAAAGCAAATTTAAAAAAATTAAACAAAAAATAAATAAAATATGAGATCTTACCCAGATCTTGAAAACAAATTTAAAACAAAATTAAATCTGAGATTTTCAACATTTGGGTCTAGATGTTGAAGATCTAAGTTCAAACCCAGATTCAACTCAAATGCACCAAACACAATCAATCTAGATGTTGAAGCTCAGCTTTAACTTAAACACACCAAGAGATAGTTAGTTTTTGACACCTTAAGGACTAAAATGAATATTTTCTTTCATTAATTGATTGGATGTGGATAACATAATCCGGTGCTCTAGGTGTTGGAATTACTCACTTTTGCCAAATATGAGTATAGTCTAATTTTTGTTAGGTTTATGTAATTTAATTTAAAGACAATAGGTACTAAATTTTAAGAGATTTTTTTTCTTTAAATAAAAAAATTATAGTTGGCAAGATCTAGATAGAAACAAAGAAAAATATGTGAAATTGTAAATAATCCTCTGATTTTTAATAAAATGTCAAATTAAATACATTAATTTGGAAAATAAACAAAATATTTTTTATAGTTTTTTTATAATAAATATTTTTTGTAGTTAATTGACTGTTAGTTAATTTTGATTTAATATAATATATTGAATTTTTTAACGTATTATATAGAATTTAATGAAAAAAAAATTTATTCCATTAAATTTAGGAAAAATTAACTACGAATCAATTAATTATAGTAGATATATATATTTTTAAATATTCCAACCAAAAAATTACATTTGATATTTCATTAAAAATTAGACTTTAATTACAATTCTATCTAAAACAAATATTATGAAAAGAAAAATTAGATGATAAAACTTCTTCGGTAAAAAGTGGATTGGACTTCCCAGGGGATTGAATATTTTAAACATATGCATGATTATGATAGTGATTTACATAATTGCAAGTGGTTGAGCAAAACTGGAACGTGTCCAACTTTTGTTGTTTTGAATGTTGACTCGAGCTAATCATGATGCAACTTTCGATATCAGTTGGACATGACCGTCGATATTTACGCACCTTTAAAACTGCCCGTGCTTTTAATTAGCCGACGGTCTTGCATGAGTTATAATGATAAGTAATTATACAAACACCCTTATTATAATCTAATTGCACAAATACCACACTCTTATCAAATATTATAGGGATAATCTCAAAAATCTATTATAGTTTTTAAAAATGTTTATTTTATGATGTTAGTTTATTTTTGTTCAAAATACCCTCTAACGTTAATAAATGAATAGAAAAATTATATAAAAGGTTAAAAGATAATTTTATCCTTGAGATTTTTATTTAATAAATAAAATATTTATAGAGATAATCCTAAAAAATCTATTGTAATTTATAAAAATGTCTATTTTATAATACTAGTTTCATTTTTATTCAAAATTTCTACTAACATTAATAAATTAACAGAAAAATTATATAATAGGTAAAAAGATAATTTTAACCCTAAGATTTGTATTTAATAAATAAAATAATATTAAAATAAATTTCTTAGTTCCCAATTGATTGGAAACCTAATCTAAAGGTGGAAACCCAATATCCAGATTGGATCTCCACTATTAAAACCCAACTAATAGACAAAAAATATCAAAAAAAAAAAAACATTAAAATACCTAAAAAAAAAAAAGGTCAACCATCACGTATCCAACATCATCAATCACTAGAATACATCATTTGGTTTTGAATTGAACTCAAATCTGATGAAATTTAGGTTCCACAAAACCCAGATGAGCATCATTTAGGATGCCAAATGATGTCCGTTTGTGTTTCAAACCCAGATGAATGAGAAGAAAAAGAAGAGAAGAAGAAAAAGAGAATAAGAGGGATATTAACAGAGAAGAAAAATAGAGATGAAAGAGAGAGTGGGTCAGTGTGGGGTTTAGTGAAGAGGGTGGTGGTGGATGTCTGGTGTGAATGTTAGAGAGAGTGATTAGTTGAGAGAAAAACTTTGTTTTGTATTCTATATTTTTCTATTTTTAAAACAAAAAAATATCTTTATTTTTGTAATTTATATATTTAATATTATTTATTTTTTTTATATTTTAATTATTTTTTATCGCAATTCCCATTTTGCCCTTAGAATCAAACGTTTAATCAAGTCAATTTAATGGAATATGTAACTGTTAGGGGTATTGTTGTTCTTTCATGTGCCTTTAGAAGATATTTTGAATGTTTTTATCAATGTCAGAAGAGATTTTTGACAACAGTTAAACCTCAGGTTGTAAAGTGGATATTTGTGTAAACTACAATAGGTTTTTTGAAATTATCTCTTCAATTAATATGATTTTAATTAATTTTTTGTCGCATTTCCTATTTTACCCCTAGATTTAAGCGGTCAACCAAGTCAACCTAACAGAATCTGTGATCATCAGGAGTGTTATCATCCATTCACACGTCTCAAGGATTTTTGAATATTTTTATTAATGTCAGGAGAGATTTTGAACAAAAATAAAACCACAGGTGGTAAAATGGATATTTGTATAACCTATAATGAGTTTTTTGAGATTATCTTAATATTATATAAACAACCTCTATAGTTAGTCGACTTCCATCCAACCAAACAATTGACTAACTTTTAAACACGAATTATCTAAAATGCCCTTAATTGATTATTTGATCTTATATTTTATTATTTTCAAATAATTGCTTAGAAATAATATATCAAATAATTAAAAAAAAAAAAAATAAATGGAGGTCTACACTGTTGCAAACCTTCATCCATGGAGAAGCATGAAAGGAGCGATCGACTTCTTCATTGAAGAGGTAAATCGTTCCTTTTGTGGAGAAGCGATTTGCTTCATTCTAGTAATTTTATAGACTTTAAAAAGTTATGAAAGACTTTTATAAACTATCATCTTAAAATAAAAATAAAAATATATTGATAAGACTTTTTTTTTTTTTTATTTCTAAAATTAATATGCATACACCTCATAAATTAAATTTTTCACACTAGTAAAACTTTTTTTTGAAAAAATAATCACGATTGATGTCTATGAAATTCAACGAAGGCATTTATCATTCGAATTTTGAAAAAAAAAAATCATAGAGAATAACGGTCCCATTAATAATATTACCATATTGTACATGCAATTTGATAAACAATTAAAATAAACACTGTAAGGTAAAAAATGTTGCAAGAGATGGTTATTACATACAAACAATAAGAACTTGAATATATATATATATATATATTGTAGTATGCTAGTTATAATTTGCAAATATAAAAAATTAAAGAGTAAAATATATTTACCATGACTATATTCAAATATGAGAGAGAGAGATTGGGAGGTACGCTCTATTTCTTCCACACAAAAATCTATAAAAGTTTTTGAAGAAAATATAAGAGAAATTATGATATTTTTTATATATAAATATTAATAATAGTCGTTGATATTTTGAATTCTATACAAATCATTAACAAATTAAATATACGTTGAATTTTATAGACTTTTTAAAAGTTTTGATTGCATACTTCATGATTTTCATAAACTTTTTAAAAGTCATTAAAAAGGTTTAAAGTAATTAAAAGTTTATATTGAAGTTGTTGGAGGTGTGTAATTATGTTCACCCAAGTTGAAAGCAATATCAGAATTTGAGCTACCGGAATAATTTTCCATAATTAATACATCACTTGATGAAGAAACCCTTTCAGCTATATTGTTCTCCTTCTCATGCTGACCAATGACATTGAATGAATTTTTCCTCCCAGGATAATTAGATGAGGATTCTACTGGCAGCAAAATTCAGTCATCAAGGTTGAGTTGAGATCTTCCTCAATAGATGATCCCACCGGAAATGTTTTCCATGTTTGAAACATCAGCAGATAAGGAAAGTATCTTCAATTTTTTTTTTTTTTTTTTCAATTACACAAGTATTATATACGTTGTGTGATGTACCAGATACTATGAATGTACCAGATACTTTGAATCATTGTCTTTGAGATGTGGTATTACCCTCTTCTCCGGCGTCCAGATGCAAATCAAATCAATCTATAAACATCTGATAATGATAGATGGACTATGCTCCACGAGCTGAGGAGCAACTGCAGCTGGCAGCCATCTACAAAGTGTCTTTAATTATGCTGTCCACATTCCCACCACACTGCGTGCTCAATTTATTTTCATTGAGTGACAGACAAAAAAAGATTGGACTGCCATTGGTGGGGTGCGCCAGGCCCGCGCATTAGTGCAACGCATGGGCGACGCGCGAGAGGCCCAGTAGCAAGCTACTGCAGTGGACTCTCCCCCTAGAAAAATTAATTTAATATCATGTGGACCGATGGTCCACGTATCAGATATTATCAGATATTAAACTGATAAGAACAGATACTACACTTGATCTTAGCCAAAAGGCCGAGAAAGGTATGAGTTGAAAAACGGTTTCGCGCATCTTTTATATCAAACATAGCACAGCTATGTTTTCTGTGTTAGCGATGTGGGACTGGTGACCTCAATGCCGGTTTCTTTTGATGACATTAGCTTTGATTTCTCTTATCGTAGATGCACGGTTTCTGCTTGGTGACCAATTTTAGAAGACAAGATGTAGATATTAACATGTTATGGAGATGAAATCGTGCCAAGTAAATGCACAGAGAAAACTTGTCCAATTTGAAGATGGTGCTCTGTACAGAGCTAAGAATCAAAGATATAAACAAGCATAGTAGTGTGATGACTGATGTTGGTGAGCAAATCATTCGACAAACTTGGCTTTTGCGTTGTTAAATTTCGAATGACTGGAACGATGAAAACCCGGCTTTATCAGCTTGTTGTATAGCTGAGCATTTAAATACGAGTGTTTGGTTTCTTTTGAAACTACGGCATATAGAAAACTTTCAAAAGCAATAACGAATACTTAAAAGATTCAAAAAATGGCAAATTGTTGTAAAAGAGAAGATGTACACAAATTAAAGCCAGGAAGAACAATATATGAGAAGAGGGACTTGTTTTGCTGCCAGGATTTGATTCATTTTACTTGCATAATCTTATTAAAACATGTTATAAAATAGAAGCGGAGGAACCTCAGCCCGTAATCTTATTAATGTATATATGTATGAGAACAATTATATTAGTGACTTTGTATAATTTTTTTAATATCATTGCCGATGTAGCCACTCGAATCTAGATTATTATTAGACAATGAGGGCTCTCCAATCATATTGTGGTGGTGACTTTGTATAATCTTTATGGCTAGTTGTTATCAAGATTTGTTTTTATAATAAGGCTTGCACTAAAGTTTATATCATTTTACTCTTAAAAAGAAGAAAAAGTTTGTATTATTTTTTAGCCCTTGTCTATTGTAAACTTTTAACTTGTGCTAGGGATTCTCTTTTTATATCTCAATTTGTATTTCAATCAATGATATGCTTATTGATGAGTTAATACATGTTAATGATAATTTCGTTTACTTTCAATTGTCACGTCATTGAACAAAATCAAGATGGCTAAAATTATTTCAAAATTTTTAGTGGCTGTCTACTAATCTTGGCATCAATTATCTAAGACTCCCTCAACGCCAAATTTTTAATGAAAGTTTTATTTCGTAAACTACTTATACATTAAAATTGCTTTGACATAACTTCGTAATTAAAGAAAAAGAGTTATTCTTTGCATCCTTGTGATGCAGATGTAATACCCACTTCATCATCAACTACCCTACTACTTTATTCCACACTAAAACCAATTTCATCAAAATCATCATAAACATTTAAATTTTACTTTAAGTCGAAATCAATTTCATCATAATCAAATGCAATTTTGACAAACAATCGGTAGGTTGGAGAAACGAATCATTGATGGGAAGAGTCATTGACAAGCCCTCAAAGGTTAAAGAAACAGACAAATGATCTAACGAATTTTGGGGGAAAAAAAGGTTCACATTCAAAATTCATTTTTTCGTAAAAAAAGTTCTTTATTGTTCTTTCTTTTTTCATAAAAGTTTTGTATTGTTTGTATAATACTTTGGTTAATATCTGTTTTGCTTTCTACAAAACATTCTACTCTATTAAACTAATTAATCATGTATAAATGTTAGGATCATCATAAACATATTTGTAAAGTTTTAAAAACTATACTATTTGATATTTTTTAGGGAAAAAAAAAAAAAAAAACATACTACATGTCTACGGAGCAATCTAAGCAATTTCTTGTAGGATAAATTATACTAGTTGCTCTGCAATTTACCTCTAACTTCTCGTTTTAAAAAAAATATTTTTAGTGTCTTTAGTTTAAGAAAAAATGTTTTGAATGTCTTTAGTTTTATGATTCTATACGAAGCTTTGATCATTTTTAATCTATTTTAAGTAGATATAACATTTTACACGTAATATTGCGTGTGAAATAATAAATGTATTTGAAAGATTTTGTGAATTAAAAATGAGTGAAAAACATTTGAAATTTGTTTGAAATGAAAAGTCTTTAAAAATAAAATTTTGCTTTTTTCGAAACTTTTTTTTTTTGTAATTTCCTCATATTCTTTTGTAGAAAAATTCATTAATAAGAAGAAACAATATTACACATCTTTTCCTCAACCTTAACAGCCAGCCCAAGTGACAGACACTATTGGCATGCCCTGACTATCTCAAATTACATTTTCAATGCCAAACCAGCTATTGTTTACATCAACTTCTCGTCTTTGGTGTGCAGCTAATGTAGAAATTAAAAAAAAAATGTTGAAGTGGTTCTTTGGTAAATACTTTACATCCAAAAACTAACATAATAAATTCAAGTCATATCCTATCTCGATACTAATTTATATTCCAAAAAACAATTATATATATATATATATAACTTTTATAGAATCTTTAAAAATTTAAATTGAATGCACATAAATTTTTTAATGGCACAAAAGTTTTTGAAAGTTTGTAATGATTAATTCTTTAAATTAAATAGAAATTGACATGTCAAAACCAAATAAGTTGATCTTTTCCGTCCAGTATATTTCTGTAATTTTAAGGAAAAAAATTTGAGTTTAATTCATTTTAAATTTTTAAAATTCAAAAAATGAATGTTTAATTTATGTTGATCATAGAAATCCATGGGCTGTCTTTGGCCCAAAAGGAGCTCAACGTGCATATAACTCATATATTTTAAGTTTTAACATAAAGTAGCTTAAGCTCATGTTTTTCCAATGAGGGATATGATCCTTTAGATTTCCCATTCAAACTCTCCAACATAACATTTACAAGGTTTTAATTTCAAAAAAAAAAAAAAAAAACATTTACAAGGTTTTGATTACGAATGTGGCAAATTATTTTTAGCTTTGATGGTGTAAAATAAAAATTGAAAAAAAAATAGTGAGAGAAAAAGGATGAGACATGAGGAAGAAGAGCTGCTGACAAGAGAAAGTGAAGAAGGAATGACATATTTGTCCAAAAATATCAAAATTGATAGACATGTGAGTGGAACTGTTTCTAAATTTTACAAAATTGAAGGTTCTATTTATAAAGTTTGGCGATGAGTTTGTTAATCATTGATCACATTAATGTATATCCTAACTATGCCAATTTGAGGAGGGCATAATCATGTTTACAAATATTCATAGGAATTATGTAATTTTATTTTGCGCTTTAAATTATTGAGAATATATGTCAACAAATTTATGCACACACACAATATAAAGGAGGAAAGATAACAAATGAGTTTCATACCGAAACACAAATAAATTTGGTGCAATATATACCATATAAGCTTAAGACCATGTCGCAAACTTCTGAAATTGATTTTTAAATATATACACATATGGTCTCACATAGCTACTTTCAACACTAAAAAAAAAAAAAATTACTGACACCCTAGTAGAATAAGTTGGAGAAATGTTACTCTAAACAATATGGCTACACACTATTTTTTTCTTTTTCTTTCGACTTATTACAATTTGGGAGTTTGGGGTGGCGAGTATAGGGTCGGAATTAGAAAAACCTGTTTGGAGAGGTCAGCAAATTAATATATAATATTTAGAGGATTAAAGTAAAACTTTTACAAAATTTAGGGGTGAGGTAGATATTTTCAAGAGTTAAGGTCTACCAGTTTTTCTCATAGCTTTTCGTAATCCAGTAACATATAATATAAGAGTTAATTGAGGATCAAGATTATTATATTTATTCTCACTCATACATTGATCAAGTTACAACTTCTCTCATAAAAAATTAAGATTAAAGACAAAACCATACGAGCATTCTAACGTGGCTCCAATATTGATGCGCCTGAGTGCTATTAGAGTGAGCTAACCTCATCTTGCCTGATTCAGTTCTACGTATCAACGACAATGCGAAAAGCAATAGAAGCAAGAAAAGCATCTGCTTGCAGCAGACTTGGCGGTGGCTGCATGGCTTTGTGGCAGCACCGGCTCCTGAAACTGTTTATTTGGCTGTCGTTTTGGCTCGCTTGTAGATGGTTTGTTGTCGTTGTCCACCTTATCGACTTCCACGTTAACAGAGCTATTTCTTGCAACACCACCTTCCAATCTGTAATGAACCAGCATATTTTAGTACTAACACAGAATATAAATCATACCCTTCTACAGTTTTTCATATCAAAACGTACATATGTGTTGCAACTTGCAAGTAAAAATGCAAACAAAAACAAAGCAAATGTAAATGAATGTTTGTGTCTACATATGTATCAAGTCAACTTACAATGGGAATGCAAAAGACTTGGTACTGTTAATACTCTCATCAGAACGGCTAGATACAGAAATATCCTCAGGAGAAGACATCTTTTCCTGACTATGATCTTCTCCAGTTTCAACAATAACATCCTTTTGTGTATAAGAACACACATGCGTTGATTCTGTTCCTTGTGATCCTTTCTCCAAAACATCCTTTTCTGTACAAGAAGACACATGTGTTGATTCTGTTCCTTGTGATCCTTTCTCCAAGTTATCTTCAGCCTTTCTGTCCATGTTCTCTACTTCTGTCACGACAGGAAGGTTAGATTGAACATGAACTGGTTGCTTGTGCTCAGCCATGCCCATCATAGTAGGCTTGGACAATTTACTAGAATCATTACAATTTGCCAGTTTAATTGACTCATCTTGCTTTGACAGTTCTCCAGATTTATACAACATAAGAACATGGTCTCTTGAGAAGCTGCCATTTCCCAATTGAATACTAAATAATGATTCATTAGAAGCAACACTCCATTCTACAGGTGTTGCAGGTTTTCTAGCAAAAATGGCTGATGGAATCCGTTTAGGGTCATAACCTTTGGTAAGAGAACTAGAGGGTTGTGGTGCTTGACCGGCAACTTCTGGGGTCCAAATGGATCCTTGTGGCTCTTGTTTGAATTTGCCAAATTTATCATTAAGAACATTTATGTCAAGAACAAAATCCTGCGATGAAGAAGACGAAGAAGAAATGGGTAAATCATTTCCTTGTGCATTCGAATCAACATCTGAATCATTGACGTCAAATGTCTTCCTACTTCCACCCCCGTGGTCAAAATCCATAGTGTCAGTTATTGGATTAGACCAATTCCTGCAAGGCTCTATATTGCTCGACTATACGTTTTCACACTGCAAGTACATGTCAAAAAAGGAGCTAGATTTATTAGATTTTGAAACAAAAATTTGACAACAAAGGAGAACGGATCAAGCATAAATACAACAACAACAACAAATTGTGTCTTAATTTGGCATGGTAAAGGTTACAAGGACCTAAAATGGAAGATCCTTGACACACTATAGGTAAACACAGACACTAGCATAATAAAATTGAAAAGCAAATACAATATTAATGCATGATGATAAATGAGTTTTCTATAGGATCTCAAACACTACATTAACATGAACAAAAGGCTCCAAAAACGCTTACCACAAACAATCATAAAAACAACAATTGCAAAACCAACTACAGATGCTCAACTATTTTATGTAACTCTGCTCATAAACTTGACAGAAATTGAATTCTAATAATGAACCCCAAAAAGGAAGTCAAACCCACATAGAAAAATCACAAAATCTTGGGGAAGATTATATGCTGGCAATGAAAGAAGAGAAGTCAGAACTAGTACAGACCATAAAGGACACAACTTGATTTGGTTTTATTTGGTACATGCAACAAAGCAATCAAAGGACCCAAGAAGACATAAGAAATAACAAAATTTTCATTATGGGGTATCAAAGTAACAGACTTTTGGTACTAACTAACGCGGGAAGAGAACAGTGTAAACGTGGTCTTGCCTTAAAATAGGTGTCTAATAATATTCTACAAAGTGAACCAAAAACGTTTAACACACTCAATTTTTAGTTTTTGCAGGCATAACTATAGTTTGGTAAGGATAGAGGTTTTATATCCACTAAATAGATTGGCTATACATAGACTGAGCTTAATTCATTGCAATGTAGAAGAAGCTTCTTTATTAAGTGTGGCTGTTCACTTTCATTTCCATGAAGAGTCACCTTCTATTCATATGAAACAATATTATACACCTATCAATTCACACTGATAATTTTTATTTAAAGAAATAATTAGTATGATAAAATTTAAAATTTACTATTTAGGTTCATGGATCTATTGAAATAATTAGTATGATAAAATTTAAAATTTACTATTTAGGTTCATGGATCTATTGAAATAATTAGTATGATAAAATTTAAAATTTACTATTTAGGTTCATGGATCTATTTTAGACCGTGCCGAGCCAAGATACATGGAAAACGAATGAGTGAAGTTGAGTATGAATGATTGATAAAATGTAGGGAAAATATGGTTTCCCAAAAAAAAAAAAAAAAAAAGAAAAAAGGTAAAGGAAATATGAAGATCTCCCCTTGGATGGAAAATAATACCAATAAACCATAACTTTTTAAAATATCAGCGAAAAAACTTTCAACCGTTAATGAAATAGTGGTTTCATTCAAATTGAAAGTGGTATTAAACCAAAATTAAGAAATTATAAAAATACCCTTACATATTAAAAAACATATTTTTATAATATATTAAAAATTAAGTGAAAAAACATATTCACTGGTTACTAAACTACCCTTTTACACCATAACAAACTGAAAAAATCTAACAAATTAAATAAAAATAATTTTTTTAACAAAATATTAAAAAAAATTAATAGATCAATATTCACTATCCATCAATCTTGATATTTTGATAATATATCTGAAATATAATATTTTGAAGAAATTGAAAAACGAGGGTGTCCTATTCTTATATCTTCCAAATCTTATTTGTAAACTTGTAGAAAGGTCTTTTTCAATCAATATGTTTTAGGATTAATTATGGAAATGTCCCTAACATACTTCAATGTCCTATTAATATGGTAACTTTGATCCTTTCGACACTAACAGCACTTTGAGGTTTTATAAGAGCATCTCCAATGGGCCAATGGATTGTGAAAAAATTGAAGTCCACGTAGGATAGATAGACATGGACTCAAAATATGCTTCTCCAATACAATTATGTGGATTCATTATGAAGCTGAGCTGGCAAAAAAAATAATCAACACTATCAACATGACCCTCTATTTTCAGAGGGTCTCTTGGACAGCCAACTCAACAGATGAAAATTTATTATGACGCGATAATAAAAGAAAATGAAAATTTGAGCGGCAAAAAAAAAAAAAGAACTATTTCTGGCTTTCTGCTTTAATCTCCCTTGTTTCTCTGGTTCAAAATATTCGAGTGGTGTATCGAGCAGCCAGATTCTGGGCGGCGCTGCCCTCACATCCACCACCGCAACCTCACTTCCTACACAGACGACGCAGACTTTTCCAGCAGCGGCAGCTATCTGTTGGGCTCCCACTAGCGTTGGAGAGCTGATGATGTCCACCCAAGAATTGCATTCTTGATGGTATTTTCTCAAGATGCCCTTGGTCTCGTCAATAGTGTACAAGACCTCCTCGTCCATGGCGGCCACCGGGCCTCTCCATCCCTTTAGCATACCCTCCGGCATGTCCTGCCACGTGTCATTCTCAACGTCGTAAACGAGGCCGTCTTTAGCCGCGTCCCTTTTGATGTTGACCATGCATAGCCTCCCTCTCCACCCCACAGCGTCCACTGCGTCTCTGCTGAATCTGCAATCTTTGAGACGCCCTTCCATCTTCTCTCATCTCAAACAACCCCTCTTATGTAGGTCCCACTTCTCCATTGACCTGGCCACGTAGGAGGAGAAATGGGATCTGATGCCGCTCACGTCGTAGACGGAGATGCCGAGTGATCCGGCCGCACACCAGCGAAACAAGGGTTTAATAATGAAATTAAAATAATGAAACATAACATAAGACTTACAAGATGAGTTTAATTGGATCAAAAGCTGAGGATATGAACAGACATCTAGTGAGAGAGAAGGCATTGTATAAAGTGTTGTATGGAGTTTAATCGATTTATTTTATGTTTTTTTTTTTGTTAAGTTTGTGATTTTAAAAAAAAAAGGAAAAAGAAAATAACATGTCATCAAAATATGAATTTTGAATGGAAGTATTGGAGAATATTTTGTAATTTTATTGTCTATCAATTGCTATTCAATGTTATGTAAGAAATAATACTTTAGACATTGATGACATGGTAATGTATTGTAAAAAATAATCAATATTTACATTGGAGATGCTCTAAAGGCTGCAAAATAAAAACACCCAAGCCATTAGTTTTGACCGTTAACTAGTAAGGTCAAGGGTCAAATATATTTAAAAGACTCAAATACCTGTCATCCCTAGAATTAAATATGAATAAGTTAATGTATTGTTATTTTACTATTAAAAATGAATAACATTATTTAAAATGTAATAAGTTATTAAATATTAAAAAATAATTTAACAAACATAAGAAAAAAAAAATCATCAGCTTCTTCATCCATCAATCATCATCTCCATCCCCATTTTTTCGTCATCATCTTCATATCCATTTTTTTCATCCTTTCTTCTTCTATCTTTTTCAACATATCTTCATTTCTATTTTTTCCATCACAAAATCACCATAAAAAAAGTTAAAATCCTTATATTCTTCACACATCTTCTTGCATAATTCAACCAAGAACAACTCTTTTTTCTTCAATAAAAAAATCAACATAACACAATCTTTTTTTCAATTATCCATATAAAGCACAAATGTCACACATCAAATGATCAATTTTTTTTTTTTTTAAAAAATCATTAAAAAAATTAAATGTTTTGGGTCTCCACAATAGAGACTCGAAACTAAGTAGGAGACCCAACTAGGTCTCAAACAGTGAAGATCAAAGAGGTTTTCATCGATGGAGACCATTTGATCTTTATTGTTGGACAAGATTGGTTGCCATGTGTTCCCCATCTATAACTTTAATATATATATTTTTATTGTCTTTAAAAAAAATTAATTGATTTTAATTTTGATATCATTTGGTTAAAAGATAAAAATCACCCTCAATGAAAAGTTGACGTGGTAAAATTCAATTGGACACTTTATTTTATTTTTTTATTATATCACAAAATGATCAAATTACCCATTTATGATTACCTTAAAGCCCCGTCAACATTAGTTAACTAACAGTTGTAGTGTTTTTGACAGCATTTATGAAACGTAAAGTGATGTTCTTGTAGAAAGAGTCAAAGTTGCCATATCCATGTAATTTTGGCAAACCTCGATGGTGTTTGTGTTATTTGCCCTATTTTTTAATGTCGGTTTTCATAAAACAATATTCATCAATTTTTGAACCGTGAATTAATTCAGAATCTCTGTTGAGAGAAATACTAAACTTGGACTCAGATACTCAATGCTAAAATGTGAAAAAACATATTATTAGATAAACATAATCTTGTCAATATTCATTGGTTTTTTTTTTTTCTTTTTTAAATATTCACAATTTTATTTATATTAAATTTACAAAAAGAACGACAATTTAACCATTGTAATGAATAGCTTCTTACAAATATCTTTTGTGCCCTTTTCTTGCCAACAAGAAAAAGAAAATCAATAGAACATAATTAAGGGATATTTAAGTTGTTCAAATGAAAGGGTACAAAATCAGGATGGCATTTACGTGAATATGTTGAAACTTGAAGGTAAGCTATGAAAGACAATAGATGGGTCAAGTTTATCATGTTATCTTCTAAAGGCAGTTTGGGACGGAGCAATGCTAAGAGCTGCAGCAAAGAGTGTTTCAATGGAGGGAGTTGTCTTAAATAAACAGCTACTGGGGATTAAAGTTAATAGCTTTAACAGTAAGCTCTACCCTTTCTCCTTTCAATTATCTACTTACTAATTAGCAATTAGCAATCGGCTTTTTAACTTGTGTGGACTGTATGTTCAAAGAAAATGGCATCACATGGTAATCAAGCAAGTGCTTTAAATTGTCAATCTTAAGAATTTGTAACTGGGGTTGACTGTTGAATTAAGTTGTATATACCTATGTTGCAATTGAGTTTCACAGTTCAAATATTTCCAACATCTTACTAAATATCATCAGTGGACAATGCTTTTGCCCAAATTTCTTGCTTTATATATATATATAAATAGGAAAAAAAGGAAGACTTGATATATTGAATTAACCAGAATCAAGTCTATACAAAATATTAGACTTCCTATTCAAACTATGGAAGCTTATTGTAACTTTCTTTGTGGATATCATACTCAAATTGATATCAAAAAGGGAAAATTCCTCATTTTTTCATTGTTCATGAAGGAAGGACTATTGCAAGACCCTATCACTAGGAAAATTAGATGTCTGTGTTTATACGATTATCGCAATCAACCCATTTAGAAACATTAGGCATTGTTAAGTTTCTGATAGTATTGACACTTCTTTGCAGGGAAAAATGAATCAAGACATCATTATCTTGCACCATTTGTTCAAGCATGTTCACTAGCTGTAACAGAGAATTTCAGTTTTTGTATAAATTCTGAACTACCTAGAACAGCAAGCTGCGGAAATGATGCGGTAAAGGTTAGTCTTCCTCTAGTTAGTTTGAGTTTGATGTCATTATTGTTAAGACTGAAAAAATGACCTGAACTGATTAAGTGAAATTTATTATTTTCTTTATATTGTAATTCATTCACATTTGCGGTATTTTTATGATTGAGATTGTTTCTTTGGTCAGGTTTTTGCAACAAGGAGGAGGAGAATAGCATATTCACGGACTGAAACTTACGTCCTAATGGAACCAGGACAAGAAGAGAGGTTTGTCTCAGAAGAAGAGTTGAGGGCCAGGTTGACATATTGGCTCGAAAATTGGCCTGGCAAGGTTTTGCCAGTTGACCTTGCACGATTTGCAACTATTGATGAAGCGGTTTCATTCCTAGTAAGTTCTGTTTGTGAACTTGAACTTGAGGGTGATGTTGGTTCACTCCAATGGTTCGAAGTCCGCTTGGATTGAGATGAGGTTCCACGAACATTACTCACTTCTAGTGTACATTGGTCTGCTTGTCTGACCTATAGTTGAATGATAAATGTATCTCTCAATTCAGTTGATACATGTTAAATTTTCCATATTCCGATTGTTAATTATATTTGATTTTCTGTTCATTGTTTGTGGATCCAGAATTCCTTTTCAAATGATTTCACATGCCTATTTTAGGTTCATGTTGTCATGGTTGTTGAATGATAAATGTATCTCTAAATTCAGTCAATACAAAAGTATGTTAAAATTTTCATATTCTCATTGTTAGTTATGTTTGATTTTCTGTTGACTGTTTGTGGATACAGAAATTTCATTTCAAATGATTTCATGCCTATTTTAGGTTCATGTTGTCCTGGTTTGTTGTTGTATGATCATGTAAATTACTTTCCCTCACTGAGGGCAAAATATGGGTCACAGTTTCACACATTTCTGTATTCTTCAAATAGTTTTTAATCCCATAAACATTGTTATCTTTTTTCGAAGAAACTAGATGCAAAATACCAAAGTGAAACTAGAGCCAAAAATTACACTGACACTCTATTTCCTGAAATTTAAAAAGGAAATAGGTTCTACAACACATCATCCCATATGACTTTCCTGTTGTAAATACAGAGGATTATTGCTGCAGATAAATTCATAAGGCTCAAGAATCCATCTGATGATCCATTAAAACATAAATTAATCATCCTATTTAGCTCCAACCATCACCATCGCCATCATCAACTTCAGTTCTGAAACAGACCCGCTTTTTGAACAAGCAATTCTTGCATCTGCAACTGCCCACAAAACAATGTTTGTCCGCATTCAAATCACAACTAACCAAACAAACAAAATAAAAGCAACCCTTCTCCAACTGACACATATATCAACCATAGCCAGAGCTCAAAACAAATTATTGTTCATCGAATTGATTGTACATACCTTGTGCTGATTTAAGCTAGGAGGCAAAAGGGCACCACCTTTTCTGTTTCTGGCAAGCAACCCTTTCGAAACAGGGGACATCATTGAGTCAGTGGGGCTCCTATACCTTTTAAAAGGTACAAACAACACACATAAGAGTTCAGACCATTTACACATAAAAAAAAGTTATGGTAAAAACAACACACATCAGACCATTTACACATATAAAAAGTTATATAACAAAATAAGTTACTGTAGTTCACAAGATTAGAGGGTAGGTCAAGTTTCATGCCTTTCGGGGTACTTAAATGCCTTGGGCACTTTAAGGCGATCTGGGGTACTAGTTTTACGCAAATCGTTGCCGGAATCTTGAGAGTTGTGATGTTCAGATTGTTGGTTCTGAGGCGGGATTTGGGACTCCGACAAGGCGTTTTCTTTTTCTGCTCGTATAGGAGTTATCGCAGGCGTCTCCATGGCCTTCTCCATTGGCTTACAAGTTTGTTGTTTGGAGAACTTGAAGGTTGGAGAGAGTGAGAAGGGGGGAAGATAGAGTTGTATTGACAGCTTTGATGAATTTCAAGACACACAGAGTTGATATAGACGTTACCGTTCAAGGAAGGACTGCAACGGTCGAATTTAGTCCCGTTGAGGTTTCAAATAAAGTTAATATGAGATTGCCAGGTCAGCATTTGTTCCAATGAAAGTGTGGGTCCAACTTGATGTGGCAAGATCTAATTGGGCTACCTAATGCAAGTCACGTTTCTGTTTTCTTCTTTTATGTAAAAAGAGGGATTTTAGCAAAAATGCCCTATCCAACACACCCACTTGCAAATTTACTAAAACACCCCTAAATAATTTCTGAAATACCTTTAATTAATACGGAACGAAAGTGTTAGAGAAAAATTTTAAAAAATTATAAAATAAATTAGTTTGACAAAAAATAAATTGAATATATTTATGACATGAGTTGATATTTGTTTGAAAAAATCATTTGTTGGATGAAAAAAAGTGTTATCATTCCTAGAAAAGTAAGAAAAACAATTGAAAATTTTTTGTCAATTAACTCAATTTGATCGTAAACGATGCACGTGTACATCAAATCAGCCTAATTTGATTCACGGTAATTTTTAGTTACTTTTTGCAAAACACTCGTATTTTGGTCATATCTTACGTTATCCTCATCAAATTGACATGATTTTTGATTCTTTGGAACGAAGATTCAAGGCTCAACAATTTATTGTCTCTAAATCCAATGTATTCATGGCCAAATTTAGGAATCAACGTAAAGTCTCAGTTTCCTATTCTAACATTTTCACATTAACCTCTAAATTTGACCATAAATATATTAGATTTAAAATTGTTGTGAGGTAATAAATTGTAGAGCTCTAAATTCTCTTTCCAACAAATCAGTAATTGCATCAATCTAATAAGTATAATGCAAGATTTCAAAATATGAATTCTATGCAAAAATATTTGAAAATTTTTGTGCATCGGGTTGGTCTGACCCAAGCACAATTTGTGCATCAAGTCCAGCTGACCTGATGCACATGTGTATTGAATCATAGATGCAATAATAATATTTAATATTGTAAATCAATTGGATATCACATTTTAGTATTCTATAACCTCCACATTAAAGATCATTGTCACTCAAATAATGATCATCCTAATAATACCTTTATATTTTCTATAACCTCCATATTAAAGATCATTATCACTCAAATAATGATCATCATAATAGTGTCTTAATGTTATATATAACTTATATCTTTTCTATTTCCTACATTTATGATTCTTAGCCTATAAATAGAGGGTGTATAAATTTGTATGATTTATCATTTCATAAGAAATGAAACAATAAAATAGCACGTTATTTTGCAATATCCTAATTTTGCATTTATTTTATAACAAGTTATCAGAACGAGTTCTAACCGTTTATTTTCCATCAAGGTCAAATTTTGGTCAAATAGATTTTTTTTCATAATATTTGTTTAGTTTTCTGTTATGTTATTGGCATGTGATGTTTTGACATGATTTATTAAGCATTCTTTCTCTCTACTACATTTTATGTGTTTATATGTTTATAATTTATGTTCTTCTTATTTGTCTATATAAATCTTTAATATTATTCCCATGATTATTTACATATTTGGTTACCAATTAATATATTTTATGTTCTTGGATGAGTTATGTTTTCAATTCTTTACTTTATTAATTAATTGTTACTAACTTTGTTTGATTATACAGTTTCTTATATTAGTTATAACTTGATTATCAATTATTTTGTAATAATAAATTTTATTATATATTTGTTTTACTTTACTATTAATTAATAAATTGATTAGACGTTGAAGCATAGTTATAGCACCATTGTTAATATATCTTTTATAATTCCTCTATACCCTCTTGGTCAATTAGAATTCATGCCATTAAACATAGAAATATAATTTTTCTTGTTTGATGCAAAGTTTAGTGTATATATATCTATTAGAATAATTATTAATTGTATGTTGTATGTTTTTTCTTTAAGCATCTAGTATATTATAATATTATTGATTATTATACTTGAATTATATTATGTATGGAAAAATTGTTTATTATATACTTCATCCTTTTATACAATCTTATTAATTTTATTATATGTTGTCAATTAATAGTTTTCAACATGTCGAATCTGACAAAGCTCGAGTTCACTACCCTTAATATTTCTGGTAGTAATTATTTGGCATGGACTCTTGATGCTGAAATTCACCTAGATGCCAAGAATCTTGGAGATACAATAAAAGAGAAGAATAAGACATCCTCGCAAGATCGCATGAAGGCAATGATATTCCTTCACATCATCTCCATGAAGGTTTAAAAACTGAATATTTAATAGTAAAAGATTCATACGGCCTTTGGAATAATTTAAAAGAAATATATGACCACCAAAAGATAGTAATACTTCTAAAAGCTCGCTGTAACTAGAAGCATATCCGATTGCAAGATTTTAAAAGTGTAAACGAGTATAAATTTGCAATGTTTAAAATTATTTTTTAATTAAAATTATACGGAGAAAGTGTTACTGATGAAGATACATTAGAAAAAACATACTTTACTTTCAGACCTTTAATATGCTCTTGTAACAAAAGTATCGAAAAAGAGCTTTTAAAAAATATTTTGAGTTGATGTCATGCCTTCTAGTGGCTAAACAAAATAATAAATTATTGATAAAAAATTATCAATCACGACCAACTAGATCAACAACATTACCTAAAGTGAATGTTGCATCTGTTAATGATCCGAGGCGTGGGCATAGTCGTGGTCGTGGTCGTGGTTGTGGTCGTGGATGCGGCTATGGTCGTGGTCGTGAACGTGGTTATAGTAATTATAATCAAAACTCTTCAAATTTCAAGAAAACTACATCTCACCACCAGAAGTGAGAGAATAATGAGAAAAACAAAAGGAAAAGGGTTGTCAAAATAAAGCTTTTAAAAATAATAAAAGCACTTGTCACAGATGTGACATGAAAGGACATTGGAGCCATACATGTCATACAGCAAAACATCTTGTTGATCTGTACTAAGCTTTCTTAAAAGAAAAAATGAAAAGATGTCGAAACAAACTTTATGAAAAATCTTGATCCTATGGATTTGACACATTTAGATGTTACAGATTTATTTGAGAACTATGATGGAAATTTGATTGGTGATGGAAATATAAATGTGGTTTAAGAGGATGTTCTTGCAACAAGTCATTCCAAATATGCTATTTATAATATGTTTTAATGTGTTATGTCATCAGTGTGTTTAGTACTTCTAATTTTTAAAAGTGTGTTGTTTTTAGTGTATTTTGTTGCAAGTGTGTTGAGTAATATTCAGTGTGTTTTATTTTCAGCATGCTTTCAGTGTGTTCATATTTAAAATTATAAAAAAGATTGTATTTGATATTTTATTATCTATCCTTATAATTTTCCTTTTCTTTTACTTATGAAGAAATACGGTTTCCATTGATCACATAATTAGTGTTAAATTTAATGATGAAGCTATTTGTCTAGCAGATAGTGGAACAACACACACCATACTTAAAAATAAAAAAATATTTTTTCAATCTTGCATTGGCTGAAGTTAAAGTTAGCACAATATCTGGTGTTACAAATCTTATTGAAGGTTATGAAAGAGCTCATTTATTATTGTCTGATGGCACAAAATTCATAATAAATGAAACTATATTTTCTAGTAGATCAAAAAGGAATCTACTAAGTTTTAGAGACATACGTCGTAATGATTATCATATTGAGATGACGAATGAAAAAGATGTTGAATATCTTTATATTACGTCTATTATCTCAGAGAAGAAACATATATTGAAAAAATTATCATCATACTGTTTTGAATTATATTATACTTTTATAAATCCAATTGAATCGTATGTGATTATAAACCTAGAATTGTTGAACCCAAGTACTTTTATTGTTTGGCATGATCGATTAGGTTATCCGAGTTCAATAATGATGCGAAGAATTATAGAAAATTCACATGAACATCATTTAAAGAATCAGACGATTCTTTTGTTCAAAGATCTTTCATGTATTGCTTGTTTCTAAGAGAAACTAATTACAAGACCATCCACAATAAAAGTTGTCATTAAATCTCTTGCATTTTTAGAACGAATTCAATGAGACATATACAGACCTATTAATCCATCATGTGGACCATTTCAATATTTTATGGTACTAATAGATGCATCAACATGTTGGTCACATGTTTGCCTATTATCTACTCGCAATGTCGCATTTGCGAGGTTTCTTGCCCAAATAATCCGATTACGAGCTTAATTTTCGGATTATACAATCAAAAACATTTGTTTTGATAATGTTGGATAATTTACATCTCGAGCTTTTAATGATTATTGCATGTCTATTGGAATTACTATTGAGCATCCTGTTACTCACACACATACACAAAATGGATTAGTAGAATGCTTTATTAAAAGGCTTCAATTAATTGCTAAACACTTATTTATGAAAACAAAGTTGCCTAGTTTTGTCTGAGGACATGCCATATTACATGCTACAACACTTATTCATAAAAGGCCAACTGCATATCATAAATACTCCACATTATAACTTGTCTCTGGTAAAGAATATGATATTTCCCATATAAGAGTTTTTAGTTGTGCAGCATATGTTTCTTTGGCTCCACCACAGTTGTAAGCCCCTATTTTTAATTTTGGATTTCCTAGTATTAGTAAATAAGTTATAGGGTGAAAATGCTAAATTTCATAATTATTATTCTTATAAGTGATATTAAAACGTTAGAAGAAATTTTAGAGGTTAATTGAGCTTAATAGTAAGAGAAATGTTGGTAAACGGTACAATGGTCATTTTTCAATTAAGAGCCCTATATATATAGAAGTGTTAGTTATCAACACTTATAAATTTGAAGCAAAAATAAAAGAGAGAGTGAGAGAGATGGATGACATCAAAGGGAGGAAGGAGAACCAAGTTTTTCCAACCAAATCTAAGGCCCCAAATCAAGATTTTAAGTAGATTCAAGCAAGAATATCAAGATCTAAGCAAGATTAAGGTAAGCTATCATCATTTGCTAAGGTTGATGCTAGTTAGTTCATGTGATATGTTGATGGTTAGGTTGGTTTGTTGTTATGTAATTGATGGGGGTTTTGATCTAAGCTAAGATTAGAACCCTAAAGTATAAAAAATAAGTTTGGGTTAAGAGGGATCATGCAAGATATAGAAATTAAGGTTTATGTAGGTGAAACCCTAGAATTTGATTGAAACTTGTGTGAAGTGAATTGAATTGCATATAAGGTGTTGGATGAAATATCTAAGAGAGTGATTAAATTGTAGTTAAGATGTTTGAAGAAATGCCTAAGAGAATGAAAGAAATAGATTGATGTGGTTGTGTGGGTAACTCACAGCCATTAGGAGGGGTGTGTGATTCATTGAGTTTTGATGTAATTCATGCATGTTAGAAGTTAGAAAATCCCATGGAAATGTTAGAATTCAAAAAGGGAGAAAAAGAACACAAGAGTGTTGTTTAGGCTAGATGAAGGGCATTGATGGTCACCATGCTATGTCACTTCCTCTTTGCATTTTCATGTAATGTATGATCATAATTAAGTATGTGAAAGTCTAAGAACCCTAATGAAAAGAGAATTGAGTTTAGAATATGAAAAGAGTAAGTTTTGACATGAAAAAGTAGTGAAAAATAGAGATTTTTGGTTGGGAACCTCCATCCGGCGGCCGTTTCTTTTCAAATTCACTTCTTAGCTGACCTCGATGAGAGATATGGAGATGATTGAAGTGAAAATGGAAGAAAGAAAAGCTAGAGATTTTTCCCTAGTAAGCATTCGGTCAAAGGGGGTCTAAAATGGCGATTTTTCGTTTCGAGTTTCAAAAAATTATTTCGAGTGTATGAGGGTGTTTTTAGGTGATAATAAATGAGGTTCATGAAAAGAAATTAGAATTTTAAAGTGTTGGTTAAGTTAGAACTAAGATGGGGGAGTTGTAGTAAAAAAGGGTGTTGTAATGTGTTAGTTACATTGGAAGCTCTATTTGTAATTTTGAGTGGTTTATTTTAGCATATATTGAATGAGAATATAATATGTAGGTGAGGAGCAAGCGAGTGGAGCATAAGGAACCCATTGAAGCTCTTTGTCAAGCTTTGGATTCAGGTGAGTACTACTAATTCACACTATGAATGTTTGTGTTGCATAATGTAATTTTATTGGTTGTTAAAAAGTTTATGAATGATTTACATTATACAAGTTCTTTACTTGAGTAAGAAGATTATTATATGTGTTCCAAAGAAGTTTTGAAATAAAGTAGCTTTATATAAAATGAGCTTACAAGTTTTAGCCTAAAGTTTTGAAAGGAAAGTTCTTGTGCTTAGTGCGCTTAGCAGAAAAGATTTTCAAAGGCCACGTGTACACCTTTAGATTTACAGATTATCTTGCGCTACGACTTGCGATACGAAAAATTTTGCATGTAGTCACTAAGATTTATAGATGACCTCGCACTACGATTTGCGATGTAGAGAATTCCGCACGTAGTTACCGAGGAGTCTTAGTAGCGTCACAGTTGGTGTTAGTTGAAAATCATCACGTGACATACCATATGGAGCTGCAACAGTTTAGTCGTCGTGTGGTCAGAATATTTAGGGGTATGAATGGTACTTTTAGAAAGAAAAAACTTATGTTGAGATTTCATGCATATTAAATAAGTTTATAATTGTTTATTTAACCATCGTTAAAATTTCTTTAATTGTTTTGAGATTACATTCTATTCTTCGTTGTATTGTAAAAACTCACTTCAAGTACCAAAGCGGGTGATCAAAGCAAATGAACTTTTTTGTTAAAATAGGTGAGCACTCGACAGATGCATTGCATAAACCATATTGCATTTTTGTTGTAATTAGAAACCAAACACTTGCATGCATCAATTTTGCACCTTTTGAGATAGCCATTTGAACACTTGTATTATTATATTTAGTCACGTAAATAATTGTAAATGTAAACCCCTATTCTTGATAAGTCACTCACTAGTACTAGAAATTAAAAATTTGCAAGGGAGATGTAGAAATTGTAACTAATAACAATAAAATTAATATAAAGTGTTAAATATTAATAAAGAGATAAATGCCATGAAGGCCAATATGATTATTCCATAAATAAGAGATAAGTGATTAAGTGATAAAGTTCTAATTTAATGTAAAGTAAATAAATGAATATAGGAACATATTGATTAAAGACATAAAAGCCCATGTGTTAGTTATTAATAAAATGGATGACTAAGGGTATTATAGTAACTTAAACCATTTAAGTGTTATATATATATGAGAGGGAGAGATGTTGGTCGGCCAACATCCAGCAAAATCAAGAAGAGAAAACCGAGAGACTGTGGAGAAAGAGGAAGTGGAAAGCATAACAGGAAGCAAAGGAGCAGAAACTGGACAACAAAGAAAAGTGGAAGAAGAAAGCCCCTCCTAGCCCATCCAAACCTCAAAACCACCTCTCTAGGACCTCTTCCAAGTCCCTCTCACTTCCCTAAACAAGAATCAAGTGAGATCTTATCTCTTTTCTTCCTTATACTTGCTGAAATTAAAGTAGTTGGGTTGTTGAGTGTTGTGCAGAATTTTGTTGTGTTGTGTTTGATACTTTACCCTCAAAATTATGGTAGAACTCTAAGTGATTGTTGTAGAGAGTTAAATGATAAGTTGAGATATGTAAATGGTAGCTTAGGGTTGTAAATATGGGCTGCCATCTACTTGATTAAAGTAGAAACAAAAATTTGTTTTGCATGCACATCAAGTAGTCGATAAAATTGGTGAGTGAGTTGTGAGAGGTTAAATGATAAAATGGTGTTTGTGTGTGTGTCATGGCTGTGAAGATCAGTAGAAAAGCTCTAAAATTAGAGGGTTTTGAACTCAAAGTTAGACATATTTGAGGTTGGAAAAGCATAGAAAAGCATATAGAAGTGGTAGAAGTTCAAAAGAGTTAGTTTAGACAATTTGTACAATCTCGAGCTCAAACCATGGGCTGGAGTTAACCTGGGCAAAACTAACATATATGGTGGTGTTCTACACCTTAAATAATGCCTAGAAGTCATAGAAAAACATAGGTTTTGGAACGGATCGATTCTGATAAAAATTGCGCAAGTAATGCGTAAAATAGTGCCGTTAGAGAGTCGATAGGTGAAATAGCTATGAAAATATAATTTTATTGCATGGAATGAATTTAGTTGGTCATAAATAGGTAAAAGAAGCTTAGATATGAAAGAAAAACCAATGTCGCTCGTTTGACGTTAAAAAGTGCACAAAAAGTGTACGAAAAGTGCCCGAAAAATGACGTTTTTCCTAGATTTGACATAGCAAACGATAGAATTTTTCAACGAAATTTGACGTGTGACCAGAATGTGAGATTGGTGAATCGTAGAAAAAAGAATGAAGAAAAATGGAGCCCCGAGCAGGGGGCTGCGTTACGTTCTGTTTTGGTATATCAAAGAGGCCTAAAAATTTGATCTTTCGTTTCAGGCCTCTAAAAATTTTACGGACTGCGTGGGGGTATCCCTAAGGGTCCAAAACTTAAACTTTTGTGAAGAAACAAAAGTTGGAAAGCCTAGATTGAGTAAAAAATCCAGTTGAGAAGCTATAGCGCAAAAAGGATAGTTTATGGGAAAATTGTATTAGAAATGTTATTGTAAAGTTAAAGTTGAGTTATGAGTTGTCACTAGTGATAATAAGAAATTTTCATGTAGGTGACGAGCGAGCGAGCGAAGTTCGAGAGACTCGTCGAGACACTTGATTCGGACTTGCGCGATTTCGAGGTAAGTAGTCTATCACTTATGCTATTTCCATACTTCCTTTAAATATATTTGTAATGTTGTAGTTAAAGTTTTGTAAAATAACTTCCTAGATTATGAGTTAAATCTTTACATTGGGTTTAGAAAGGAAAATTTAAAAAGGAATAATTTTCGAAAAAAAGTGAGTTAAGAGTTTTGAAACTATGTGTATATCTTTAGTTTCCATAAGATTTAGGGCTACACGACGAGGTAGAAATTCCATGCGTAGCTAGTTAGATTTAAAATTTTGGGCACTATAGGGCGATGAAGAAATTCCGCACATAGTTGTCAAAGTTTGATTTATGGGCATTATAGTTGCGATGAAGAAATTCTGCACATAGTTGTCAAAGTTTGATTTATGGGCACTATAGTTGCGATGAAGAAATTCCGCACGTAGTTGCTAGAATTATAAAATTGAGTACTATAATTGCGATGAAGAAATTTCGCATTGTAGATGTTTACAATTGAGACGATTTCACACCACTCGAGCGAGGAAGTAAATTCCGCACGTGGTGGTCAAGATACTATAGTAGCTTCACGTTGACGTCAATCGAAAAAACGTCACGTGATGGTTTGAGTACGTTAGATATACACATTGTCTTTTTATAAGAAATGGTTTTGAAAATTTAAAACCTCCAATATTTATTAAGTAAAACATTGCTATGGAATGTTATCTTGTATTATTAATACGTGACGAACTAACATTTTTCCCTTTATTATTATATAGCTTGCTTATTTCATCAGGTATAATTATTGGTGATTTTATTGCGAAAAGGTTGACGTCGTACTTATAGGTGGGGAATGAATAAACGAACCCTACGAATATCCAATACTTTTGATATGATTG
This sequence comes from Dimocarpus longan, assembly GCA_022984855.1. Lineage (NCBI taxonomy): Eukaryota > Viridiplantae > Streptophyta > Magnoliopsida > Sapindales > Sapindaceae > Dimocarpus > Dimocarpus longan. Next base: position 8,418,435 of record CM041026.1, read on the forward strand.
TATATATTATAATTTAAATGAACGTGTGTTTAACTTATGAATATTCAAAGGATTGTAAACTCATATTTTGATACGTTAATATATATTGTTGTTGACTAGAGACCCATATCACCTTTTGCACTTAATGAAATTATTATTGTGATGCATAGGAAGTGCATATGGAGATTATAATGGCAATGTAAATGCATAATGTGAATTGTATGTTTGTGAATATGGATAATTGTGAAGTTACATGTTTGTGGAATAAAAATAGTTGGGAGATGATTAAAAGATAGTTCGAAGTGTATTTTATGTAGGTCAAATTTTGGAAATGTTCAAATTACATTCGTTATGCTGTCAAAATTTTATTAAAATCTGTTTTAAAGAAATGTGAAAAATTTTCACCAATCCCAATTATTTTTAAAAAGTAAAAGGAAGTTTTAAGTTAAAACGAATAAACCGGTCAAGTATTCAGAGGGTTCTCTTCTCGGATTTCCTTAATCCGACGAGTCAGGTTCGGAAAGTCCGTTGAAGTGCCCGGCGGGATCCTCCAAACAAGAGTTTCAAAAAGGTCTGGTTCAGGTCCTGTCAGTAAAGTTCCTTATGATTGTATTATTATATTTAGTTATGTAAATAATTGTAAAGTTCCTTATGATATGAAAAACATTTGATCATTATTTATCGTTTATGAGAATGATTGATGAAATACATGTTTGTGGAAAGAAAGAAGTTGGGTTGTGATTAAAATTATTTGTGAGTGTATTTCTCTTTGCAAGAAATTTGGAAACCTTAGAAACGCAGTCATTATACTACTGGATTTCCATTAAAATGGTTTTAGATTTTGAAAATAAAAATTGTCACTTTTATGGCTTTAACCGAACTTACAAAATTCAGAAAATTTGAGTTCGTACTAAAATCAACCCAATTAGTTTTAAACAATGAAATGAAAGTGACTTTAAAGCAAAGTAAACGAGTAAGTTTTTAGGGTTTGTTTCGCGGATTTCTCTTAGCCACCCAGTAAGGCTTAAGAGGGGTTGGAGTATCAGGCGAGATCTACCAAATATTAGTCTAGAGAAAATTTGGATTGGGTTGCATCAACAACGTACTAAAATGGGTCTACAAAGAACATTGAGAATTTATATTAGATTTGAATCCTTATCAATTATTAAATATCTAGAACCTTTGACATGTGATATTTTTATGATACGATTTGCTAACTGTCAATTTGATGAGACAATTTTTCCAACATTAAGGAGAGAGAAACAATAGTTGGAAAGACAAGAAATTTCATGGAATGCATCATCATTATCTAATTTTGATCATCGTACAAATCAATGTGAATTAGAAGTTCAAAAAATAATTCACTTGTAAGAAATTGTAAATCAATTATCAGATGCATTTACTGATGGTAGAAGAGTGACAAAGTCACATATACTATCTGTTAATGCTCCTGCTCGTATTGATGTCCCTGAAGGACAAGTTACTAATATGTCATCAAACGAGTCTAATGCATGCCAAAAGCATGGTAAATCACTTGGTTCCAAGGATAAAAATCCTAGAAAGAAAAATTAACAAAATAAGCAAGTTGGTACTTCCAAAATTATTAATAATCCTAAAGAGCCCATAAAAGAAATAATTGATATAACTGAACAAATAACCCCAGAAGAGGGTCAGATTCCTAAAAATAATTATGATGAAGAGATCTCAATAAATTATGTCACTTCAGAAAAGAGATGGAACTGAAAGGAAACTGTTATTGATAATATATTTACATATGCAGTAGCTCTTGATATTATAAATGAGGATTTTGAACTGAAGTCCATTGATGAATGTCGACATAGAACTGATTGGCCAAAATGAAAAGACGCTATCTAGGTAGAATTAAATTCACTTGAAAAACATCAAGTCTTTGGATCTATTGTCCAAACACTTAAAGGTAGGGGTGGGCAAAAAAATCGGGACCGACTAGGCCCGGCCCGGCCCGACCCGAACCGAACCGACCTGAAATTGTCGGGTTGCATTAGTTATTCGAACCGGGTCGGCTTAAAAAGATAAAAACAGATTTAAATCGGTATCGATTCGGTTTTCAGATCGGATAATTCGATCCGACCCGAAAACCGACTTATATATATAAAAGCCAACCCTCTCTCAAATTAACCCTAGCTGCCAACTTCTTCTCATCTTTATTTTTTTTCCTCTCTTTCCTTTTCTCTCTCAGGCGCCGGCCATTTCTTCTCTCTCTCTCTCTCTCTCCTCACCACCTTCTTCCATCTCCTTCCTTTCTTGCTGTCACTGTAAACGATTGTGTTTCTCCCCTTAGTTTCTTGTGGTGCCGTTATCTTGAATCTATGGGTTAAACTTTGTTTTTGTTGTTGTGCTCCGATCGGAGGAGATCGGCACCGATCTCTTCTACACGGAGGAGATTGGCATCGATCTTTTCTACTAGTGATGATGTAGAGATAGAAAAAGAAGCAGAGGGATGCTACTGGTTGGTGATGACTGATGATGGATGGTGAATCAGTGATGATGCTAATGGTTACGGGTTGGTGATTTAGAGAGAGAGTAGAAGATTGAGGTTGGGGATGGAAAGAGACGAAGAGAAAAGGGAACTGGGGGGTGAGTTGACTGGTGAGCTGGTGGGGGGTTGTGGTGGGTAATGACAGATGAGTTGGAGGGGGTAGTTAGTAACAGGCTTAGGTTTGCATTTGAGTTTTGCATTGGGCCTCTTTGTTTCCTGAGGGCCCATTGACAGGCCCAAACCGACATGAACCGACCCGAAGCAAACCGACCCGAACGAGTCGGATTATGCCAGGTTGTATCATCAATTTGGGTCGGTTCGATCTTCAAGACTGAAAATCGATCTATGTCGGCTTCGGGTCGGTTTTAGGGAAAACCGACCCGAATCGACCAGTGCCCACCCCTACTTAAAGGTGTGAAAGCTGTAGGCTACAAATGCGTATTTGTGTGAAAATGTAATGAGAGAAATGAAGTTGTAAGTACAAAGCACCACTTGTAGTACAAGGTTTCTCTTAAAGACCTAGTATTGATTATGAGGAGACTTATTCTCTAGTGGTGGATGCAATCATATTTAGATTTCTAATTAATCTAGTAATTACAGAAGGACTTCATATGCATTTAATGGATGTTGTGACAGCTTATCTGTATGGATCACTTGATAGTGACATTTATATGAAAGTCCCTGAAGGACTGAAAATGTCTAATGCATGTAATTCAAAACGTCGGGAAATGTATTCGATTAAATTACAAAGATCCTTATATAGATTAAAGCAATCTAGACGTATGTGGTATAATCGTCTCAATGAATATTCTTTAAAGAATGGGTATATTAATAATCCAATTTGCCTATGTGTATTTATTAAGAAATCAAAGTTTGGATTTACTATTATCGCAGTTTATGTTGATGATTTGAATATCATCGGGACTCATGGAGAGCTTGTAGAGACGATAATATTTTTGAAAAATAAGTTTAAAATGAAAAATTTGGGTCAAACAAAATTCTATCTCGGCTTGCAGATCGAACATCTATCCAAAGGGATTTTTCTTCACCACTCAACTTCTACCGAAAAGGTATTAAAGCGCTTTAGTATGGATAAGTCTTATCTAATAGGCTCTCCCATGGTTGTTCGATCTCTTGATGTGAAAAAAGGTTATTTTGATCCTTAAAAGGATAATGAAGAAATTCTTGATCTAGAAATACCATATCTTAGTGCTATTGGTGTACTAATGTATCTTGCTAATTGCACAAGACCTGATATAGTATTCTCTATTAATTTACTAGCAAGATATAGTTCTTCACTGACTCGAAGACATTGGAATGGTGTTAAACAAATACTTCGTTATCTTCGAGGAACATCATCTATGGGTTTCTTTTATTCAAAGGACTCAAAGGCAGAATTGGTCAGATATGCAGATACTAGATATTTATCAGATCCATATAAAGCACGATCTCAGACAGGTTATTTGTGTACATATAGTGGTAACACTATATCTTGGTGTTCTACAAAGCAAACTCTAACTGCCATATCTTCAAATCGTGCTGAAATATTAGCATTACATGAGGCAAGTCGATAATGCGTATAGTTAAGATCTCTGATTCAACATATCCATAAAGAATATGATCTTCCATTTGTTAAAGAAAATCCAACAATTTTATATGAGGATAATGCAGCTTGTATCGCCCAAATCAAATGAGGTTCCATAAAAGGAGACAGAACCAAACACGTTTCATCAAAGTTATTTTTCACACATAAACTTCAGAATAAAATAGAGATAGACGTTCATCAAATTCAATCTTCTGAAAACATAGCAGATTTGTTCACAAAGGCACTTCCTATAACAACATTAGAGAAATTGGTGAATAAGATTAACATACGTCGGTTCAGAGAATTTTGCCAAAATTCACCAAAAGAAGACATATTAGCATGAAGGGGGAGGTTATTGCGTACAAGAATTATGTATTATTTTTTCTTTTATCAAGATTTTTTTCCCATTGGATTTTTTTCCTTATAAGGGTTTTAATGAGGTATATTCTTTGTACAATGGACATCCAAAGGGGGAGTGTTGTAAATCAATTGGATGTCACCCTTTAGTATTCTATAACCTCCACATTAAAGATCATTATCATTCAAATAATGATTATCATAATAGTGTCTTAATGTTATGTATAATTTATACTTTTTCTATTTCATACATTTATGATTCTTAGCCTATAAATAGAGGTTGCATAAGTTTGTATGATTTATCCTTGCATAAGAAATGAAACAATAAAATAGCAACCTTCTCTAAAATTCTTCTTGTGTTTTATTTTTAGTTCTTGTTCCTATTTTGCAATATCTTAATATTGTATTTGTTTTATAACATTTAATTTATTTTATGTCAAACTAACTTATTTATAATTTCATGGGGTTTTCTACAACACTTTGGTTATGTGTTATATTGGGTATTTTAGAAAGTTTGAGTATTTTTACAACTTATTTCGAATAAGGGTAATGTTGCAAATGGATGTGTTGAATAGATCATTTTTGCTAAAATCCCAAACTTCCACAAGAATTTCTAGTCTTTCACATGTTGGGCAGATAAAGAGAATTGTTTAATTTGTAAAAAGCATCTTTGTATTCATATTTAACCAAAACAATGTTCAAGAAATATAAATGTTATCGTTGGCTACCTTACTCGTTGGGTAAGATTATCCATCAACAATAATCTTTGGATTTGTTATATATAATGGTGTTTATTGAATAATATTTAATGATATGTTTACTTAATGAATTGGGGAATGAGAATGAAAAATGATAATGATTGATAATGTTTACTTGCTCTGAAATAATTTCATAATAGAAATGAAATCGTGAGTTTTAACATGAATTTGAGGTTATAGAATGAGAATCTCATTCCTCCCATCCCACTTAAGAATCTCATTTTATTCTCTTATGCGATATAAAAAGTCTTTTATATCATTCTTTAAAAATATATATATACACACACACACATAATATATATTAAATCACTACTTTTTACATCATATATATATAGATATATTTGCTTACAATAATATTGTTAAAAAATTTTTATAAAAAAAAAAATGACATTACATTTTAAATACAATTTTACATATTGTAATTAATCCATAATTTTAATTAAAAACATTTATGTAACTTATAATTAATCAATTTCGTTTTCACAATAAATAAACAGCTCAACAGGAATACTAATAATTTCGATTCCAATTTTTATTCTTACAATTAAAGTAAATAACTAATTCCGATACATCATTCCAATTTCAGATAATTTCGATTCTCATTCTGATTCCTACAATTGAAATAAAAGCATTATAAGAGTTGTTATTGATGAATAATCTTACTCAACTAATAAGGTAGTCAAACTATATCTTCGTAATCAAAATTCAATATCATTAAAAAAAAAAAGAAAAGAAAAGACATTCATTATATTCATTATCTTTAACAAAATTAAGTTACTTGCATCAGAATCTTCTTTCCTGAAAAGGTTGATTATTTATGTCTTATTGGTGATGCTTTCTTGCTTATGCTCTCAGAATGGTGTTCTTTACTTTGTACTAATCCCTTTCTTTTATCAAGCAATAAGAAAGCACCAAAATAAAATAACATTTCAGGAATAATTTTTCACTTATGAAAGCATTCAAAGATCCTTTAATTCAACAGAAATTTAGTTACAATAAAAATTGCATTTAAGTAACATTAAATCTCTCCCCAAATTGTCCTATTACACGAGTTTTATTAATAATCAATATAACCAATTACATCACTATTGTATACTGGTGGAGTCCAAATAGTTGTACAAACATCAAAGATGTAGATTTTTATGATTTCTTGTAATTCACTGTATTGATAATTTTTCTATTTGCAATTTTTTCTGAGTCATGGCAGAATCTCTTGAAGTTGAAGAAAAGTAAAGTAGAATTATATACTTTTCTTTAGATGTTTTCCAATGTGTGTGTTGATGCCTTGTGCATGTCTTCTCTTTGAAACGAATCCTGACAAGTATAAGCTTTTGTCTTTCGAAATTGTCAAGCTTCTGTAGAAATCAGAAAAAAACAGCATTCTCTCTTCGTCTGATAATCCTTAATTTCTTTCAACAATAATAATGCCTGTGGGAGAGCTCTTCCTATCTGCCTTCCTGAAGGTCTTGTTTGATCGATTGGCGTCTCGTGAATTGGTGAAAATTGTGCTGCTAAAGGGTGTCCGATCAAAGCTCAAAAACTGGGAAAAAGAGTTGAAGATGATTGAAGTACTGCTGATTGATGCAGAGGAGAAGCAGCTGACGGACAGGGCTGTCAAATTGTGGCTGGACGATCTTTTAGATTTGGCTTATGATGCAGAGGATGTGCTAGATGAGTTTGCAACTGAAACTTTACGCTTGAAATTGATGTCAGAACGTAATATGACCAGTATCAAGGTACTGAATTTTTTCCGTCGTTGCTTCACTAGCTGTAGTCCGAGAGTTGTTATTTTCAATTATCGTATGCGATCCAACTTAAAAGGTGTTAGTATCCGCTTGGAAGAGCTCTATAACAAAAGGGTTAATCTCGGATTGCAACCTGTTGTTGGAAGGTCATTAACAAATGCTTTACCACAACGACCACAAAGCACAAGTTTGCCAACTGAACCTATTGTCTACGGAAGAGACGGAGATAAGGCAAAAATACTTGAAATGGTATTAAAAATTGAACCAAGTGATGCCAACTTTCGTGTGATACCAATTGTGGGAATGGGAGGCATTGGCAAAACAACTCTGGTTAAGGAGGTGTACAATGACGAGGCCATGGAATGTTTCGATCTTAAAGCATGGGTTTGTGTATCTGATGATTTTGATGTCGCCAGAATCGCAAAGTCAATCCTGGAATCCTTCAAGTCTGCGGCTTGGGATGTGAAGGAATTAAATGCAATTCAAGTTCGACTAAAAGAGAAAGTAGCTGGAAGGAAATTTTTGCTGGTCTTGGATGATGTTTGGAGCCACAGTTATGGCTTGTGGGAGACCCTGAAATCTCCCTTCATGGCTGGAGCATTTGGGAGTTGCATAATTGTTACAACACGTCTTGCAGATGCAGCATTGACAATGAGACCTAGTGGATTTTATGATTTGAAACTTTTATCTGATGATGATTGTTGGTCCATTTTCGTGCGGCATGCATTTGAGGGCAGAGATATTGCCATGTGTCATAATATCAAGTTAATTCATCAAAATGTTGTTGAAAAGTGTAAAGGTTTACCCTTGGTAGCAAGGACTCTTGGCGGTCTTCTACGCAGTGAACAAATAGATGAGTGGTTAGAAATATTGAATAGCAAGCTATGGGATTTACCATATGAAAGTGAGATCCCAGCAGTCTTAATATTAAGCTACCACCATCTTCCTTCCCATCTAAAGAGGTGTTTTGGTTATTGTGCTATGCTTCCGAAGGACTATGAATTTGAGGAGGAAGAATTGGTACTTCTTTGGATAGCAGAAGGACTTATCGAGCAACCAACAGGAAAGAAGCAATTGGAAGATTTAGGCAGTGAGTATTTTTATGACTTAATATCCAGATCACTTTTTCAACAAGCAAGTCATAAAGATACTTTTAAATTTGTAATGCATGATCATGTCCATGATTTGGCTCAATGGGTTTCCAAAGGAGTAAGTTTTCGTTTGGAGGATGTTTTGGAATCTGATAAGCAATCAAGAAGCATGGAAAAGGTTCGTCATTTTTCTTATATTTCTGAAACGCATGATGGCAGAAACAAATTTGATATCTGTAGCAAACTTAAGAACTTAAGGACATTCATGACAGTTGTTCGAGTTGAACATCATATGAATTACGTAACTGATATGGTTACTTTTGATTTGTTGCCGAAGTTCAAGAAATTAAGAGTTCTGTCTTTAAGATGTTATCATGTTTTTGAGCTACCAGATTCAGTAGGAAATTTAAAACATCTGAGGTATATAAATCTTTCTGGCTGTAGCATTGTCTGCTTACCAGAGTCAATAAGCTCATTATACAATTTGCAGATTTTGTTACTAAAAAATTGTTCTCTCCGAAAGTTACCTTTTGACTTCCGAAATTTGATTAATCTACGTCATCTCGATATTGAGGGTGCAAATGGTATAAAAGAGATGCCATTGGGAATGAAAGAATTGAAGTCTCTTAGAAAGTTGTCTAATTTTATCATAGGCAAGGGCATAGGATCGGAAGTAAAGGACTTGAAGGATTTGAATTTTCTTTGTGGCAAACTTTGTATTTCAAGATTAGAGAATGTGACTAATTGTGATCCAAGGGTAGTCATATTATGTAACAAGAAAGACTTGACAGAGTTGATGCTGGAATGGAAAATCAAACTTGATGATTCACAAAAGAGAGAAGAGTTGATAAATGTGCTTGAAATGTTACGACCTCATGAAAATCTAGAAAAGCTTACAATCCGTGGTTACGCTGGCACAAGATTTCCATCTTGGGTAGGAGATCCATCATTTACCATGATGACAGTCTTAAGATTGGAGCACTGTGTGCATTGCACAGATTTGCCTTTTCTCGGACTATTGAGTTCACTTAAACATCTCACAATCGCATGGATGAAGAGATTAAAAAGAGTAGGTTGTGAGATTTACAGGAAGGGTCGTTCCACAGATTTTCCGTCGTTAGAAACTCTTTGTTTTGAATATTTGCATGAATTGGAGATTTTGGAACTTATTACAGACAATGAGCATGTTGCAGCATTCCCTTTCCTCCGAGAGCTTTCTATCAGAAATTGTTCTAAGCTCGTCGGAAGGTTACCTGATCATTGTCCTTCACTGGCGAAACTTTCAATTATGAATTGTAGTCAGTTAATAGTTTCATTATCGAACCTCCCAATGCTTCGCGAATTAAATATAAATAGATGCAAAGAGATTGTGTGCAATAGTCAAGCTGTCTCCTTGTCGCTGAAGTCTATGAATCTTTCAAATATTTCAGGGTTGGGCAATTGGGCAAGGCAGGAGTTTCATGAAGTAGAGAAACTCACCATTGATCGTTATGAAGAGTTCGTCTCTTTGTTGCCTGATGAGCTCCATCTTGAGAAGCCAGCGAAAGGGTTGCTTAGTCTCACTTCCCTCAGAGAATTTTATATTCGGGATTGCTCAAGTCTTGTTTCATTTCCGGTGGCACGTTTCCTTCTCAATCTGAATATCCTTGAGATAAGTTTTTGCAATGCTCTAACATCAATAGAGGGCATCAAGCATGACAACGCACGTATTGTGCAATTGAAAATTTCCTTTTGTGATTCTCTGACAATCATCACAAGAGGCCAGTTGCCTTCATCTCTGAAAAGGCTTCACATAGAATGTTGTGAGGAATTACAATATGTGGTAGAAGATACAGAAGAAACTGGTTCTTATTCTTCTTCTTCATTGTTAACCAGAGAAAATGTCAACTTCACCAACACTTCTCTCGTGCACTTGGATATCGAGGACTGCCCATCTTTTGTGTGTGTATCATCAAGTGGTCAGTTACCTGAAAAACTCATGAATCTTTCGATTGAATGTTGCTCGAACTTGAAGACATTGTCATCAAGAGGCCAGTTACCTAGTACTCTTCAACAGCTCACCATCAGTTCTTGTCCAAAGTTAGAGTCATTAGCTGAGAGTTTACATGGTAATATGTCTCTTGTCGATATATATATATCCGACTGTGAAAATCTCAAGTCATTACCCGAGGGCCTAAACAAACTTAGCCGTCTTGACAATTTGGAAATATCAGAATGTCCGAGTATTGTTTGCTTCCCTGAAGCCGGGCTTCCCAATAACATTCTGAGATTGGAAATCAGTGATTGTGAGAAGCTAAAAGCCCTACCCAACAACTTGCACAGCCTCAACTTTCTTCAAGAATTAACATTGTCTCTCTGTCCGAGCATCACAACCTTTCCGGAAAAAGGTTTCCCCACCAACCTAATATTCCTTTCATTTGAGGACCTTAATATCTATAAGCCACTGGTTGAGTGGGGGTTGCACAAATTCACATCTCTTGCATCACTTGAGATCTCTGAATGTCTAGATGCAGTATCGTTTCCACAGGAAGAGATGGGAATGATGTTGCCCTCCACGTTAATTTATCTTAGGATTAAAAGTTTCCAATTTCTGGAATATCTGTGGTTTGAGGGTTTTCAAAACCTTACCTCTCTTGAACATTTATCAATCGAAGATTGCCCAAATCTCATATCACTTCCAGAGCCAGGCTTGCCATCATCACTTTTGTCGTTATGTATTGATGATTGTCCATTACTGAGTGAACGATGCCATCACAATAAAAAAGAGTGGTCCAAGATGGCTCACATACCTTGTGTTGAGATAGATGAAGCAATCTTTAATGGTCGAGGAAAGTGCAAATTCATCTCCAATAACGAAGAGGAGGAAGCATCGGAGAATTGATCTCAGGTTTTGTCAAACGAATCAGAGGAGGAAGCATCGGAGAATTCATCTCAGGTTTTGTCAAACGAATCAGAGGAGGAAGCATCGGAGAATTCATCTCAGGTTTTGTCAGCTTCTAATACCTGAAATTCATGTTAGGATTGCTATCATTATTATAATTTTAAGAATAATCTGGTCTGACCCTCCTAAAAAGATTCAGTACCATTGAATATTTGATGTTACAAAATCACCTTCCTAAGGTTACAACAATAAATGTTTAGTTTTGTGACATTACAAATCATTGTCTTGGAAATTTCTTTTCAGAATATCCTAATAAGAGAATCAACTACTTAAGCATACCATACATTTTGCTTCTACAAATTAATCCTCTGTTTTGCCTTTGATTATAAACCCTTTTGCCCAAATTAATTAAATTCCTAAGTGTACTTGCCTATTGTCATTTTCACTTGACAAAATTTATCAATGCTGTGACTGATCAATTGTATTTTATTGAACTATCTGCAGGATGAAGACAGTGGTTGACAACAGTTTCTAGTCAGGTAAGTAGTACTTTTTGTTGTTTTATTTGAGCTTACAGGAAATTTGTCTGTGATTTTTCATTTTTTATATATGAAAAGCCGGTCATAAAATCTGTAACAAAATGGGCCATATGCGGCTGCATATATGCAAACCATACTTGAAGGTCATGTACTGAAAAATTGTTTGATCATACTTATTTGTTTTGTTTTGTTTGATGGTATCTAAATTGATCAATAACCAAAAACCCAGGACCGTATCATAGATTCTAATTACTATTTTCTGATCCTGAATAAATTAGTACTCATAGATTAAAGACTGGAATGTCTACATTTTTTTTTCTTCAAATGGGAATTCAAAGTAGATCTGTGAATCAGTGATAATTTATCTCTTCATCTCTTTTTTTCTTTTTTTTTTTTAGTTAATTGTTTTTGGTAAAATATCTATTTTATTTATTGCTCTCTTCTAGTAGGAAGACTATCAGGATCTAAACAAGAAATGACAAGAGTTACCAATCCTAAATATGCAAATTGAAATTTGAGTCGAATATGAATTATGTACATTAATTTTTTTTTTTTTCAAGGGATATTTAATAGTGTATGAACCATGTTATAAAAGGATGGTCAGTGCAATTTTTATAACGAATGTTAATATGTTTCTGTCTACTATTGACTCGCTTATCAAGTCAAGGGCCGTCTCGGTCTGACTAAGAAAACAACTTATATTTATATAATCAATCATAATTATATGTTTAATTAATATTACTTTTTAGCAAATGAATTTAGTCACTAATATAATTAAATTTATGGGATATTATGAAAAACCTCTTGAAAAGTAAAATAATCGAAAATTACTTTCGTTTTTTTTTTTTTTTTTTTTTTTATGTGAACTGTTCTCTACTGTTAACTTTCCATCTAAAATGTTAACATTTTTCATCCAAAACAATGAAATGACCAAAATACCCTCATTAAGATCCTATAAAATTCCTATTATACCCTTCAAACTTATATAATGACTCAAATACCCTTTAAATTATTAATTAATAATAATATTAAATAAAAAACAAATTTTTTTTTTTTTTTAAAAAATAACCCTAAAGCCCATAAATTCTGGGTTTCTAGGTTGCTGAAAACCAAGAATTTCTAGGTTTCCACCAACCAACCTGAAAATTTTCAGGTGGAAACTCAAAATTAGCAACATTTCAATAACAAAAACACACACACACACACAAAAAAAGGAAACCCAATCTTCAAACCTTAACACCACAATCACCAAATAGCAACTAAGCCAAATTAACATCACCACCACCATAGCCAAACCCAATCAAACCCAAACCCTAACATAACCACCACCACAGTTAAAACCTAGGGTGGGAGAGAGAACGGTAAGAAGAGAGGCGAAGAGAGCAACGAGGTGTGGAACGGTGAGAAGAGAGAGCGATGAGGTGTGGGATGGGTGTGTTAAAATTAGCGGTGAAGTATGGAGATAGATGCGCCATAGTCATCGGGGGTGGATGTGTGGCAACAGCAACGAGATATATGGAAGAATAAGATTAAGAGAAAAAGAAAAGGAAGACGAAAAAAGAAGATGAAGAGACATGGCTGATGGGTTTGAAGAGAAGAGAAAGGGACAATAGCGGTAGCAACGGCTAAAAGGGGAGAAGAGAGGAAAGGAGGCTGATGGGTGGGAGGAATGGTGATGTTAGTATAGGGTTGATGGTTTTCAAGGTCATTTAGGGGTTTTTCTTAAGTTTTTCATTTATATTTAATTTTTTATTTTTGTAAAATTAATCTTCACCATCCATCATAAGATCTAGTTAATTAATTTTTTTATTTATTTTTTATTTTTTTTAGATTAATCTCTATCGTCCATCTTAATTTTTGTTTCAGATTAATTGGTGGAGATATGATGAATTAAATTTTTATTTAATTATTTATTTTATTTTATTAAAACAAATAAAATTACTCATTCAAATACCATTACACCCTTCAATTTTAACACCAATCGATTTTTTTAACCAATAGGAATTGGTTCACCTAATAAAACAAAAGAGGTAATTCCTGATAATGTTTGTAAAGCCTTAAATTTTCTCTTTTTATGAGAAATAAATTTTTTTTTGATGAATAGTATTTTCGAGTGAATAATGATCAGATGAATGGTGATTTTTGGAAAACAGAATCCGAGAATTGAAAATTTTTAAAATAAGTAGTAGGGTCTAAAGAAACTGAAACAGATCAAAAATGAGTCTGATCGAGTAGGTTTTAAGAGCTTATAAGAGTTTTCAACGAAAATACCCTTTTTGGAGAATAATGAGTATTGATGATTTTACACCCATTTGAATTTTTTTTTAAAGAATGAAATTGAGAGATAACATACCCAATCAGATTATTACATGGTCAATTTGATGATTGAATGACCATGAAATATTTTTGGAAATTATTTAAGCATGAATGAGAATTAAATTCATTAAAGGGTAAAGTAGACATTTTCAAATTCAAGCACACATGGATTATATGTGAGTATTGCATGGAATAAAAATTAGACGCAAAATCCATGTGAACAAAAATGAACCTGTGAGAGAATGTCATATGAAAGTTACTATTTTAACTAATTAGTTAGCATACAACTAAAATTTTGTGGGATTTAGTTAGTTTAATGATTAGCTAGCAAATAGACCAATCACATGCTATTATTTCTAACTAAGGACTTGTTTGACATTATGAAAATAGTTCAAGGGCATTTTGATCAAATGAAAGGGGGACTATATAAAGTTGATTATGCATGAAGTGTGTAGAAAAATTGAGAGAGGAGAAGAGAGGGTTTCGGCCAAATGGAAAAGAAGAAGGGCAAGATAATTTTGATCACTTTTTGATGCTAAAATCATTGAATCCTCACTAATTTGGTGATAGGACAAGGATTGAGCAAAGAAAATGAAGAGAAAGTGGTAAGTTTACTTGATTTTTCATGGTGTTTTGATGATTTCTTGGATGGATGATAACTTGATGAATTTATGTAACTTTGGTATGTTTAGAAGCAGATTACCTTGTATGTAAGTGTGGAATTGAAATAAAACTCAAAGGAAGCCATTAGACAAGCAAGTGACAAGATGAGTATTCTAGGGTTTTATGTAATTTTTCAAGAAAACTTAAATTGAGTTGATTTTAGAACATTAGATGAATATTGGAGTGATTTTAATGTGTTTGATAGCCATGAAAGTGGAAGAATGATGTTGGATGCCATGATGTGTAAATTCAGCCAAGTTAGGGTTTGAGTTCACATGAATTGATCTTAATGTTTTGTCATATTTATATGAGGTTTTACGTTATTCTAAGATGATGTGCATCAAGAAAATAAAAAGAAAATGTTTGGATTATATTGCTATGTAATTCGGCCAAGCATGAAAGTTTGGGGTGCACCTTATATTTATTTCATGTGAATGAATTAGGATGATATTAAGATGAATCTAAGATGTCTAATGCATGAAAAATTAAAAAAAAATATAATGCATATGTGTAAGGTAGTGTAATTGGTCAAGATGATGAATATGGTAGTTTGAATGCAAATTGGGTGAATTGGTATTGGTTTCAAATGATTAGACGATGGATTATATATTAGAATGTGCATTGTAGGTGAAAAAAGAAGTAAAGGAATTAAGGGAGAATTGTTGAAAGGTATTCTTGTAAATTGAAAGCAAAGTGAGTGTAAATATATATTGTTAAATGCATTATTAGTCTATTTTTAAAGCATTTTTTTAAATGAGTTTCTATGAAGTATGTTCGTTTATGTATACATTTGTGTATTAATAAAAAATAAAATATTATATGCATGAAATTATAGAAATAATGAGCTTTTATATTTTAGTGAGATTTTATGTAATATGTTATTGTATTTTCATGCTTATAGAATGAAAAATTTAACTTTGAATTATATGTAAATGAAGTTTTCAAAGGCTAATAGATTACCAAAATTTATAGATTCAGATCCGACTGACATACCCTATATGTGTATGGCAAGTGTTAGGCGGGCACATTACTAACATCGGGGGAGATTGAGTTAGTCATGTCGCCCTCTATACGTATAGGGTATTATCTTGTTCTACGTATGCGATGTATAATTCCGCTACGTACTAGTTAAGATGTCTTTATAGTTGTCACGATGTGCAATGCTAGCAAATTCGCCACTTGACCTCACATTATGCAACGTTAGACTAGTTGCCATGTGATTTTAGTTTTTTTGGGTTTCCATTGATACGGTTTTAGAAAGAAAAACACATTACTAGATATGAGATTTAGAAAAATAACGTTTTAGTTGGTCCTTGAAAGTTTATGAAATATTTTAATATTTTATGATTCTATTCTAAATACGATACCATATCATGCTTTATGCAAGATTACGAGCTCTTAAAATCGCTTATTAAATTTATAAAGTGTACGGTTTCAAAAATAAAAATGTTTAAGAAATAGAGATTTCATTTAAATGTTTTTGGAAGATAGATTTTTTAAAGAAATAGTTTAAATGAAAAAATTTCAAATGCTTACTGAGCTTCGTTAGCTCACTTTTCTTTGATTTTATGTTCTGAAAACCTCCCCTTGTGCAAGAACGAGTGATCTGGGTGCCCGTTCTCTTACTTTAGACTAGGTGGACTGAATACGATCGATGCTTCTGTGAAATCATATTTATATATATTTTGGTTAAGCCAAAATTATGTACATATATATATATTCTTGGTTGGAAATAAGTTTGTAAATCTTACCACGTTTGCAGTGGGGTGTCATGTTAATGTAAACGAAACATATAAGAATGATATATTTGGATTATGTGCAAATATTTTTGATTGCATGTATGAAAATATAATTTCAAATTTTGAAATGATTTTTGTGGAAACAGTTTAATTGTGGCTAGATTTTGATTGAGATGGACCTGAGGTCCAAATTGGAAATGGAGAAGAATGTATGAATGTTTGAAATGTTTATAAATTGATTTAAGATGATTTGAAAATACGAAAAATATTAAAAAACGGTCGTTATGCTGTCGAAATTTTTGAAAAAAACCTTAATTATAGAGAAAGGAAATTAAAAAAAAAAAAATTAATTCATATGTTTAGCAATGGTCAAATTTAAGGTTCGCTCCATAGAGTTCCTTTGGTCTTGCCAGCTAGAGTCCAAAAAAGTTTCATGGGAGCCAGGCAGGTTCGCTTGAGTTCCAAAAGAGGGAATTAGGGGCAGGCCTCGTCAATGTTACTTTTTAGGGGGTTTTTATAATATCCCTTAAATTTAATTATAATTAATTACATAGTCAAGTCAATACTATATATGCATCAACTTCATCATCTTTTACATTATTATAATTAGACCCTATAGTTAATACGAATTAAATTGAAAATGTCACTTATGAGAAACTAAAGTTTCACTAATATTAGAAAAATTACCTTTATTAGTCCAACAAGAGTGAGTTTGAGGCTATAACATCTTCTTTGCTCCAAAGGTTGAGCTACTAACTATGTGGTTTATTGGTGTTCAATTTCTAGCTTCTGCGTTATGTTTTTGAGTAATTCTTTTCTTTCATCAAACATAAGAAAAAACTAAGAGATTATATTTAGGATAAATGGTGCAAACTAGCATAAAATAATTGAAGTCTTGTTTCACTGGTACTAAAGAACTAACTTAAGTTTACTAGCACATCCTTAAGTAAAAATTCAATACTGTCATTGATTAAAAAAAGAACTCTATTCTCTCAAAAAAAAAAAAAAAAAGAACTCTATTCACTAATCCCAAAATTGTTATATCTTTATTATTTTATATGGGATTTTTGAACAAATATTATGAATAATGAAAAAATGTAGAACAAAAGTAATTTGAAGTACCTTTTATTTTAATTTTATATAAAAATTTATATTTTATTTTCTTTTAAAAAAGTGAAAGTGATTTTTTTTCAAATTTATTCTTCCTTTGTGTGGATAAAGGTCCTTATGGAATTAACTTTGCTCTGTTGTCAACATATGAGCAAGCCATAGGCGGCGGAGGTTGCGACATCACCATCAGGCAAGCACTTGAAGCCATGACCATGACTGTCGGGAAGAAGCTGGTGGAGTGGAGAGACACGGCGACATGTTGATAGTTCGCAATGGTTTCACGAACTATTAGTTCACAAAATCGTCGATAGTTTGTGGTGATTTTGAACTAATAGTTTATGAAACCGTCAGCATCACCATTGAGGAAGCATTTAAAGCCACGACCATGACTAATGAGACAAAGCCGGTGGAGTGGAGTGACACGATGGCCATGTCGACAGTGTTTATGTATCAAAGTAACTACATGTATTGTAGTTTTTGGAGCTATTTTGTAATTTCTAGTTTGGGCGGGTTTTCTTATAATATTTAGAAAGTCTCTTAATGCATATTGTGTTATTAAGAGAGTCCTTTGTAAGAGTGAAAAGTGTGTGTCTCAACAAGTAATAAGAACAAAGAAAATCTAAAGTTGAGAGCTTGTGAGGTTGAAAGATCAACAACTAGAAAGGAATATAGCTTGTGAGTAGAGGTAATTGAAGAAAAAATGATTTATGATTTAATGTAGAAACGTGGGTTTTAAAATTTTTTTTCAAATTATAAAGTGTCTGATCAATGCTAATAATAATAATTCAATAGCTAAATTAATAAGATTGAATCTATTAAATTAATAAGATCAATTCAATAACTATTCAAATAAATTATAGAATAAATTCAATAGAGCTCTATCGTCTTCCTTACATTAATTTGTATTAGATCACTAATTCACAGATTAAATTCATTCAAGTATGACATCACGTCTCCGTCCTCCTTCATTTTTAGATCATAAAGTTGATCTTTGTTTATTTTTTAGACAAAGATTTTCTCATGTAGAACTTCTCTAATTTCTTCCTTATGTCCTTATCACTTTTCTTTTCTATGACATTACATATTACTTCATCGAAAAGATGAAACTTTATAAAACTCATAGTCTTCTCATCCAATATCTTTGGAGACATATTTGAGAGAATGTCTTTCATGTACTTTTCCTCAGAACAAATTTAACGTAACGTCTTCGCGAACTGTAGATTGATGTGTAACTTCTAGAAGGTCTCCAAAAACTTTACAAAATTTTTATCATCTATTTGTTTTTTCAGGCATTGTAGAAATGGAATAGGTGGCACATATAGCTTGACAATAGGTGTTGAAGGTAGTTCATCATCTTCATGCTGTGACTTGTCTTTGATTGACTCCTTCTCTAACTTCTCAACTTGTGGTTACACACCTCTTTTCCACTTCTCAAAGAAATAGCCATACACTGCTCCTAAGGATTTACTTCGAATGGAAGTCTCTCTCGAGCTCTTGAGGCTTGGGCCTCTTCTAACTAGCCAACCTTAACTTCAATGTTTGTGATAGATGTCAGAAGGTGTTGCGTCACTTGGTCATATCTGGCCTCAAGTTTCTTCAGGGTGGTATTATGCTGCTCCATGCGTTCATCGATCTTTGTCATGAATTTGGTGAGTACATCCTTTGAATTTGATTTGTTTTCCTGATGAACCATGTTACTATTTCCTCGAAATTACTACTGTTGATATTCGAAAGGTCTCATGTTTCCTTGAAATTGATTGTTGTTCCATGTGAAGTTTGTGTGATTTCTCCATTCGGGATAATAAGTGTTGGAATATGGACTATTCTGCTGTCGGCTAAAGTTTTGTACAAGCTGAATTTGCTTCACATTTCCTAAAGTGACAGGATTACCGACTTGACATTCCGTGCTTAAGTACAAGCCTCTATATAAATCGCACCCTGGTATAGCTGTCTTCACTGCATACTTGAAATTTCCCTAATTGCCTTGTCAAGATATCTACTTGTGTTGTCAAGGCACTGAACTCATCCAATTTAACAACACTAGTGGCTTTCCTTGGTTTCACTCTCTCGGATGACCACTAATAATTATTCGAGGCCATCGCGTCAATGAGATCATATGCAACATCGTCAATCGATTTGCTCATCAAAGCAACTCTAGCTACTGCATCTATTATATTCCAAATTAGGTGAGTGAGCCCATTATAGAATGTCTAGACAATCATCCATTTCGAGAGTCCGTTGTGTCCGTACCTCCTCAAAATGTTCTGATATCTCTCCCACACCTCATGTAAATACTCTATCTCGAATTGGCAAAATTATGTGGTGTCATTTCTTAGCTTAGCCATATTGCTTGGTAGGAAATATTGAGGTAAGAACACGTGTAATCTCAGCGCAAGCGGTTACTGTCCGCACTTGAAAAGAATTAAGTCAAACTTTTGCTTTGTCTTGTAATAAGAAGGGAAATAGTCTAAGACTAATTGCATCATCCAACACCCTATTTTTCTTAAAGATGTCACAAATCTCCAAAAAATTTTCTATGTGGTTGTTAGGGTCTTCATGAACCAAAACCCAAAATTGCAATGTAGATTGTATCAGCTGGATGATAGCAAGCTTGATCTCAAAACTATTTGCCACCACCGTTGGTCTTGGAATGCCTGATTGGCTTCCATCAACCGTTGGCACGACAAACTCCTATAAAGGTCTTGCATTCTCAATTCCTTCTCTAGTGTCTATGTTAGCTTCTATCTCAACAGTCCATGTACGATGATGGAATTAAAGTGCCTAAGAATAAAAACAAAATGAAAAATAAAGTTCCAAAGTAGGTAAGATCTTAATTTGTATCTATATTAACTAAAAACTCAAAATAATCGTCGGTAACGATACCAAAAATTTGACCGTTACCTAATGCAACTCACAAACATACAAGGTCATGACAGGTCATCTAGTAGTGAGTAAATATCATCTCCACAAGGATTGATTGACTAGCTAAGTACCAATTATAATTAAAACCTATAACTATTTAGAAATTCGATTAAGGGATGACAAATTAACAAACTTGTAATGCCCAAAAATTTCATTATGTTCGGATGAATAGTATTTTGAGATGAATAGTGATGAGAGAATAGTGATTTTTGAAAATCGGATCCCGAAAATCAGTGAAAATGAAAATTTTGATTAATAATAATTTCGGATAAATAGTATTTTCGGACCGAAACCGTCCGTATGAATAATAATTTTTGGAAAAATGGGTTTCGTATATCAAAAGTCCTGAAAATTTTATTGGAATTTACGAAAATTGAAACAAATCAAAAATGAGTCCGTTTGAGGTAAAACAGATCATTTTTCGGATCCGACTAAAAATTCGAATTGGTTTTTCGAAAAATTTCAAAAATCTCAAAAAGTGTCAAATGAGTATTAAAATGCTCAAGAAGTATTTCAAAAACTCAAACGGCACTTTTGAAGGAAATTTGGACCGATTCAGAATCAATTTGAAAATCGTCAAGAATGATTTAGTGAAAAGCGGAGAGCCGACAAGGGGTATGAAACGACTTTTAAGAGTCATCGAGGTTACTAGGAGTACATAGGAAGTCCGAATATAGGCCCCGAAAAATTTTGAAAAGATTTCGAAAAAAAAAAAAAAGAAAAGAATTATTATTTAGAATATTATAAATAATTATTATTCAGAATAGTTGTAGGTGTGAATTGCTATAGTGTAGATTATACGATCTTATGTATGTGAAAAATTTGGAGATTTATTTAGAATCTAATTATTATGGTTATTGATAATTAAATGAAAGCAATGACTTTAGAGTAAGATATTTTAAGATGAGATGGTTCCTAAATTTCGAGAATGAATGAATTGTAAAACCCCAATCTAACTGGATCTAAGAGATTAATTGAAATTTAATTTATTGTTATTAATATGGTCCAATTCTAGTTTTAGAAGTATAGAAGTTTGTGGATAAATATCCAATTGGATGATATTTTTAAAAGAAATTAAGAAAGTTGGGCTAAAAGGAAAAAATATTATACGGGTTCAAATGAAAATTCTATTGTAAATATGGATAAACCATCAATTTAATAATAATATATAAACACAACAATAATATTATATTGATAAATGATGAGGCGGTGGATAGACAATTTTTTTGTCTATAAAAGCAATGCTTGGCCTTCAAGCAATTTCATTGTTGTTGTGTGTGGCGTGTAAGTTCCCAATCAAATAGTTCAATTTTTTTATTCTCTCAATTTTTCCAACAAAGCTTGAGTAAATATTTTCTCTCTATTCCTCTCTATCTTGTTTATATTTGTTTATTTATTTATCACTTATTGTATCTTTACTTCAATTCCCTTTCAATATTATGTTTTTAATTTTATAACACGTTATCAGCACGATCCAAAACCTGAAGTTCTGAACAAATTTATCAGAACCTGAAGTTTTTGATATTCTAACTCTAACTCTAATTGAAAGTTTGGCTATGCCAACTAAATTTATGTACGGCTCTGCCGACTCAATTATTATACTAACTTCATTGATCATTTATTATTGTTATCATGCATTATATAACTAACTATTTAACTTTATTTATTTATTGTTGTATAATATATATGCAGCCTTGCCGCCGTTACTTACTATTTTTATTATGTATTTTATGCACGGCTATGCCGGCTCAATATACCATTATATTAACTGATTGCTTTATTATTTCTTTTATGTCTTTATATTTTTTTTGTGCTTTTATTCTTTTTAATTTATAATGTACTAGAACCTGGAGTTTTGGATTTTAATAAATTAAACCTGAAGTTCTAAATATATATTGTTAAAACCTGAAGTTATTATTTTTGACTTGAAACTCTAAAAATATATATGAAATTTTTGATAACCTGAAGTTTCAAATATATTCATACATAAATTTTTCTTTGCGATATTAATATTATTTATCATTTTTATTATGTCACTAATTGTGGTATTTTATGCATATAGTTATGTCAACTATCGCAAAACCAAAATTTGCTCTACTGGATATTTCAGGAAATAATTATTTTTCATGGATCCTTGATATAGAGCTGTATTTGCAGTCCAAAGGCTTAGCTGATAATATTAGAGATAATAATGAAACATCTCTACAAGATAAAGCAACTGCAATGATCTTTATCCGTTGTAATTTATATGAGAGCCTGAAGACCCAATACCTCACAATTAAAGATCCATTGACTCTGTAGAAAAATCTAAAAGACAGGTATGACCATCAGAAAACTGTCGTCCTCCACAGAGCTCAGCATTAGTGGAGTAATTTAAGACTCCAAGATTTCAAATCAATTGTTGATTATAATTCTGCGCTATTTAAGATAACCTCATAGTTGAACTTATGTGGTGAAATACTAACTGATGTAGATCTGTTGGAAAAGGCATATACTACTTTTCATGCATCTAATGTGCTCCTGCAGCAGCAATATAGAGAACGCAGGTTTACAAGATATTCTAAATTAATCGCATGTCTTTTAGTGGCAGAACAAAATAATGAGCTTCTGATGAAAAATCATGAACTCTGCCCAGTTGGCGCAGTTGCACTTCCAGAAACAAATACCAGCACAAACAAAAGCCGTAGACGTGGACGTAGACATGGTCATCATGGTCGTGGTGGATATAAATTTTCAGGTCATCGAAACAAAAAAAACATCCCTCAAAAGTGGAATGTTTATAATACTAAACATAACAAGGGCAAAAATGTAGAGAAAAAGGCCCCTAAAAATTATGAAGATGTTTGTTTCAGATGTGGCATATCTGGGCACTGATCTTGTACCTGTTGTACAACTAAATACTTGGTTGATCTGTATCAAGCCTCTGTAAAAGGGAAGGAAAAGAAAATTGACACAAATTTTACAGATCAAGATGATGATCCTATAGACATCATAAGCTTGGACTTATCAGATTTTCTTGATAATACGGACAAAAAATTGATTACTCAATTGGTAATAGAAATATTCATACTAATTAGGAAGTTGCCTAGCTAATATAGTCATGTTTACTTTTGTGTGTTTATAATTATGTTAGTACATATTTTTGTACTCTTCTAAAAGTAAGATAATTTATTTTGCTTTGTATTTTGTTATCAATAATGTACTAACATATGATTTATCTAATGAAAGACGGATATGGATGAATTATCTATTTTTAAAAAGGAATGTGCAAATATATGTATTGTTGACAGTGCAATAACACATATTATCTTCAGAATAAGAAATATTTCTCAAATTTGTCATTAACCAAAGCTAAGGTAAATACTATATAAGGTCCTACAGACTTAATCGAAGGTTTTGGAAGAGCCATAATCTCGTTAACAAATGGTACTAAACTATGTATAAATGGTGCATTATACTTAAGTAAGTCCAGAAAAAATCTACTCAGTTTCAAAGATATACGTAGTAATAGATATCATATTGAAACTACAAATGAGAAGAATGTTGAATGTTTATGCATCACTAAAATTATCTAAGGCCAGAAACTTATTATAGAAAAACTCAAAGTTTTCTCATCCGGGTTCTATTATACAATTATGAGATCAATTGAAACTTATATAGTTTCGAGCTAGAAGCTTCCAAAACCAATGACATTTCGACTTTAGTATGACCGTCTTGGTCATCCAAGATCTACAATGATACGTAGGATCATTGAGAATTCTCATTGATACCCATTAAAGAACCTGAAGATTCCATTATCCAACGATAATATATGCACTGTTTGTTCACAAGGAAAATTAGTAATTAAACCATCCATTTCTAAGGTTGGTTTTGAATCTCCATATTTCCTACAAAGAATACAAGGAGATATATGTGGACCTATTCATCCACCCAGTGGACCATTCCGTTATTTTATGGTATTGATTGATGCATCCGCAAGGTGGTCATATATATGTTTGTTATCCAGTCGTAACATTCCTTTTGCTAGATTGCTTACTCAAATCATTAGACTCCGAGCACAATTTCCAGATTATCCAATTAAAAGCATACGATTAGATAATACTAGTGAATCACATAAAAAACATTTGATGATTATTGTACATCAATCGGAATCAATGTTGAACATCCAATCCCACATGTACATATCTAAAATGGTCTAGCATAATCATTCATCAAGCGTGTCCAGGTGATTGCAAGGACTTTATTGTTACAAACCAAATTACCAGTTTCTGCCTGGGGACATGTTGTTCTACATGCAGCAACATAGATTCGACTTAGGCCCGCAACTTATCACCAGTACTCTCCATTACAACTTGTACTTGGGCACCAACCTGATATTTCTCATTTACGCATTTTTGGTTGTGCCATGCAGGTCCATATTACTCCCCCTCAAAGAACCAAAATAGGACCACAACGTCGTTTGGGAATATATATTGGTTTTAATTCACCTTCAATTATCAGATATCTTGAACCATTGACAGGTGATCTCTTTACTGCCTGTTTTGCTGATTGTCATTTTGATGAGACAATTTTCCCACCATTAAAGGGAGAAAAAATTTCTCTTGAAGAGAAGCATAAGAAAAATATCACTATTGGAGAGAAAAATGAGTTATCATTGAATATGACAACAATATCTCATCTGGATCCTCTCACCACCCAATGTGAAAGTGAGGTATGAAGAATAGTTAATCTTTAGATGATTACGAATCAATTGCCAGATGCATTTACTGATGCTGCTAAAGTAACAAAATCATATATACTAACTGTCAATGCACCAGCTCGAATAATTGTTCCTGTAAAATAGTGTAATCAGAATGCAGCAAATGAATCATCTACACGTCAAAAGCTTGGTAGACCAATTGGCTCAAAAGATAGTATTTCCCGAAAATGAAAAATGAAAAATTCTGATTCTGTTGAAAATGGTACTCAAGCTACAAAATCCATTTTATTTGAAAAATCAACTCCAGAAGAGTTACCAATCCCTGAAGAGATTGAAACCCCCCGAAGAGGCACAAACACTTGATGAGCCGTAAAAATTCTAAAAATCAAGAAATTTCAATGAATTATGCAGAAAATATGTGGAATCGTAATGAAATAATCATCAATGATATATTTTCATTACAGTAGCTTTGAAAATTATGAACAATGATTATGAACCACATACTGTTGATAAACGTAGACAAAGATACGATTGGCCTAATTAAAAAAATGCAATTCAAGCAGAATTAAGTTCTTTAGCCAAACGTAAAGTCTTGGACCTGTAGTCCAAACGCTTGAAAATGTCAAACCTGTTGGATACAAATGGGTATTTGTACGAAAACGTAATGAGAAAAATTAAATTGTAAGATATAAAGTAAGACTTGTTGCACAGGATTTCTCACAGAGAATAGGAATTGATTATGATGAGACGTATTCACCTGTGATGGATACAATTACTTTTAGATTTTTAATAAGTTTAGCAATCTCAGAAGGACTCGAAATGAGTCTTATGGAAGTAGTGATAGCCTATTTATATGGGTCGTTTGATACTGATATCTACATCAAAATTCTTAAAGGATTTAAAATGCCTGAAGCATACAAATCAAAAGTCAACAATGTTTGTTTAATTAAATTGCAACGATCCTTATATGGATTAAAACAATCTGGGCGAATGTGGTATAATTGTCTTAGTAAATACCTGACAAATGAAGAATATATTAATAATCACATATGTTTATGTGTATTCATAAAGAAAACAGAATCTGAATTTGCCATTGTTGCAGTTTATGTTGATGATATGAATTTAATCAGAACACTTGAAGAGATTCGAAAAACTACTAACTATTTAAAAAGAGAATTTGAGATGAAAGCTTTGGGACAAACAAAATATTGTCTTGGCCTAAAAATCGAGCATCAATCACACGGAGTACTTATCCATCAATCAGCATATATTGAAAAAATCCTAAAACGATTCAATATGGATAAATCTCACTCCTTAAGTACCCCTATGATTGTTCGATCTCTTGATCCTAAAAATAATCCATTTCGACCCAAAGAAGATGGTGAACAAATGCTTGATCCAGAAGTACCATAGTTAAGTGTAATTGGTGTTTTATTATATTTAGCACAATGTATTAGGCCTGATATTGCTTTTTCAGTAAATTTGTTGGTCAGGTTCAATTCTGAACCAACACAGCGTCATTGGAATGGTATCAAACATATTTTTCGTTATCTTCGTAGAACAACAGATTTGGGATTATTCTATTCAAAATCTAATAGTGGTGTAGGTTTGATTAGTTATGCTGATGCTGGATATCTTTTAGATCCCCACAAGACTTATTCACAAACTAGGTATGTTTTTACTTATAATGATATAGCAATTTTATGGCGCTCAACAAAACAGACTTTGGTTGCCACATCCTCCAACCATTTTGAAATTCTTGCACTTCATAAAACAAGTCGAGAATGTATATGGTTGAGATCTATCATTCACCATATCCAAAGTACATGCGAACTATCTACTGCTTCAAATTCCCCCACAATCATATATGAAGACAATGTTGCATGTATCACTTAAATAAGAGGAGAATACATCAAAGGAGATAGAGCCAAACATATCTCATCTAAGTTCTTTTATACTCATGAGCTCCAACAAAGTCTGCAAATTGATGTTAAACAAGTCCGCTCCCCAGATAATCTTGCAGAATTTATTCACCAAAGCATTACCAACATCAACATTCGATAAATTGACTTATGACATTGGAATGTGTCGAGTGTGTAAATTACATGATTAATTATGAAACATTTTTCAGGGGGAGCATATTAAATCAATGTGGACATATGTGCATTACACTTTTTATTCCTTCATTCAGGTTTTATCCCACTAGATTTTCTTGATAAGGTTTTTAACGAGGCAGTCCCTTTAAACACGTCCAAATACTGTTAAATCCAGAAGATTATAATATGTTTGATCCAGCAGATCATGAAATATCTTTTATTTAGATTTTTATCCTATTAGGTTTTTGATAATAAATCTTAAATTGATGTATATCCAAGGAGGAGTATTGTAAATATGAATAAAACATCAATTTAATAATAATATATAAACACAACAATAATATTATATTGATAAATGATGAGGCGGTCGATAAACAATTTTTTTTGTCTATAAAAGCAATGCTTGGCCTTCAAGCAATTTCATTGTTGTTGTTGTGTGTGGCGTGTAAGTTCCCAATCAAATAGTTCAATTTTATTCTCTCAATTTTTCCCACAAAGCTTGAGTAAATATTTTATCTATATTCCTCTCTATCTTGTTTATATTTATTTATTTATTTATTTATCACTTATTGTATCCTTACTTCAATTCTCTTTCAATATTATGTTATTAATTTTATAACAAATTCATATATGTTGAAAAAATATCATACTGGTAGATAAGTGTTCTTTTAAAGTAATAATAAATAAAATAATTGTAATAAATTATAATAATGATAATGATATAATAATATAATTATATTAGTGGTGGGCCATGTCATTGTAATAAAAATATATATATGTATGTTGAGTGGATGTAGTTGCGAAAGAAAAATAATAAAATAATAAAATAAAATAAAACATATATAAAAAAAAAAAAAAAGAGATTAGACGAGGATGAGAACAGATAGGTGACTTCCGAGTGATGAAAAAAAAAAAAAGATAAGATAAAAATAAAATAATGAAAGAAAATGAAACAAAAGAGAAGTGCTTGTTCATGAGGCAGCGGCTTCTCTTTTGTTTGTGTATATATAATGGCCATTAGAAGCAAATGATAGAGAAAGAAGAAAAAAAGAGGCTGTTCGACAGACAGTAGAAGAGAAAAAAAAAAAAAAAGGAAGTTGTTCGGCAGACAATAGGAAGGAAAAAAATATATATAATAAAATAAAAATATTTTGAGTGTTCGATTATCCAGATAAAGTGGATCCAGGATGATAAGGAAAGTCATAAGGGAACACGTTTTAAATCCAGAAATGAGCAATGAAGTTATGTAAGTGGATAATTTTTTTTTTTATTTAAATTTATTAAGTTATGTTTATTTATATTTTAGATTTTATTATTTACTTCAAGTAAATATTGACTTATGACTTGTATTTGAGAAATCTTGCATGTTACAAGAGCTTTTAAAAATATTTGGTAAAAATCGCGAGGTTATAATTGGAAAGAAATAATTTATATATTTTGTATGTGTAATTGTTAATGAATTGATTAATTGGTGTTTTATTATGAATATTTGAAAATGGTGAATTAAAAATTAAGTGTACACCCTCAGAGTAGAGACACTTAAGGCGTTAGATTTTTTCCACGTGCAGGTTGAGACTTGGGCATTGTAGATAGAGACAGATGAGAAGGCAATTGTCACGCTTCCCGCGAGTCACAATCCTTCCACATTTGATAGTTATTCTTTGATATTGTATAGAATTATGCATGTACATGTATGTTGAATTTTGAAAATTTGTCAACAATAATGTATATTAATCGTAGAAAAAGTGTTTTTTTTTTTTATTTGTAAAGTGATTTGTAAATGAATGGTCAATTATCTTTTAATCAATGTCTTATTTTGACTAAACTAATTTTTATTACCTGTGAGGTTTATAAATGTTTGTGTGATGAAGTGATGTTGAAGTCAGACGAGAGCTCCGAAATGGTAGTTAAGAATCAAAAAGAAAATTTCAGAAGTGAATTTGTTTTCCCTGCAGATTTTGTAAATTTTGGGTTTTTAGAAAAACAGTAGAAACTTTGTCGGTTTTTTGATAAAATAAAAATCAATGTTTTTAATTAAAAAAAAAAAAAAGTCTAATAAAAGAATTTGAAAACGAAAAAGGTAATATCCATCGCCTCGATCTTCTCATCGCTGGGGAAGTCGAGGTAGAGGTGTTACATAACTATTATCTAAACTAACTAAATTTAATTCTAAAGACGAGTTTACAACCTTAGAAACTCAATCCATGATAAGGCTTGTCTAGGGTTTATGACTTCCTTTGATTTCTTCCAATGGATTTAGAAAGAATTTATCAATGAGATTAAACTAAGTATGTTGATAGTCGATTATCACTATTGCTCTCAAACAAGCCCTTATCTAAGCATGGTCTATCGATAGATGGAAATACATTAAGGAAGGGTTCAATAAGATTAAAATATCATTTAATGACTACAAAGGTGTATTAGTATGTCTCTATCCAATCCGAACTTCGAGTAAACATTTTACCGAACATGTTGCATACATCTCCTCGTAGTCTCAGCACTCAAACTTGAAAGCATGTATATGGTGATTAGGCATATAGAAGCATTAAGCACCAAAATGTCTACTCAACATAGTACAATTAATCTCAAGACAAATATCACAACTCTAGCCATAAAATATTATAGCTCATGTTTGCATATAAAAGTATGAATAAAATTTATTGATCATCGACATGGCCAAAATAGCTTCGATGTCAACTTTGTAGATAACAAAATAATTAAGAAAGAGAAAAGAAAAAGTTTACAGTTTTGAAGTCCTCCTCTTGTCCAAAGCTAACTTCTTCCCTCTTGAAGTGCAGACTTCTCTCTCAAAATGGAATCTTCATGATTGAATACCCAAGATCCTTGAATCTCCTTTCCTCTTTCACCAAAATTAAGTCTTAGTGATATCTTGATACTCTTTAGTTGCTCGGAGGTCCAGAGCTTTTCAAAATAGTGCAAAAGTGTAGTATTTATAAGTGGCATGGATTAGGGCATGAGAAAGAATTGAAAAAGACATAAGTCACCTATAAGTAATAGTTGCATCCAATAACATAAGTCACGAAGCTTTTAGGAATTCAGTCGCTCCAACTGGTGGTATAAGTTGCAACAATTGTAGGTTGGAGGCTACTAGATGGGATGTTGGATGCAACTAGCATTACATCAACGATGCTCTGAGTTCTGATTGCTTTAACCTTGAAACTTCTCCAAATTGTCCCAAAATGCCTCCGAAACTTGCTGACTCCCCAAAACTTATTCATTTTCACATAACAACTAGAAAAACATTAAAAACACTTGTAATTTACTCAAGTTTTCATCACAAAAGAAAGGATTAGGAGCATGAAATTATGCCTATTTTAGCACGATCAATACACTGAAGTTATTCTCCCATGCATAAAACTATTTCTTAGATATGATCAACAATATGATAACATTTGGATGTTTTTGCCATCTTAGATAAAGAAAAAGAAGAATAAAGTATGTACTTGTTTGGCTTCTTGAATCACACTAGCATCTGAAGTAAGGGCGAACCTACCTTAAGTCCAGGTGGGACACGTGTCCCTCCTAAAATGTTTTAATAATTGATTAAGTTTATGATATTATTCATTAAATGTTAAATATATAAATAAAATGTTATACATCTTCCTAAATTTAAAATGACACAAATGGCTAGAGGCTTGTTTTTTTCCATTTCTATTAATCATGTCCCAAGTTCAATCCCTTTCCCCATCAAAGCATTTTGTTTTTTCTTATTTTTAGTCATTAGACATATAAATAAATAAATAAAATGCTACATCATGCTAATGTGTGAGTCTTTTCATTTTTCTTCAAGAACCTCGATTCAATTCCTTACGTTCACATGCTTCTCTCTCTTTTTTCTTTTTTCAATTCCTTCTCTCTCTATCTCTCTCTCTCTCTCTCTCTCTCTTAGTTTTTTTGGGTCTTTTTCCAATCCCTTCTCCTTTTTATTATTATTTTTTCAATCCCTACCCCTATCAAAACATGTTATTTTTTATATTACGAAAAAATCTTAATTTAGTCTCTAACGTTTAGCAAAATATTACTTTTTTACTAATATTTGTATTTTAAATTCTCATCATCCGTAACGTTTCGAAAATGTATCAATTGAGTCATTCTGTTAGTCAAATGTTAGTCAACCTTACCAAGAAGAGGGTTGGTTTGGTGATTTTAATTTGAATATATTTATATATTTTTAATATATGTATTTAATATAATATATATTTCTATATTTTTAATTTAATATATAAAAATATTTTTAAAATAATTAAAAAATAAAAACAGGTCTCCATGGAAACCATTGTTGTTCCGACGAGAGAGACCAAAAAACTTATCTTCATCATCGGAGTGTAGACTAGGCTAGAGACTATCTGGCCTAGTCTCCAAGCTGGAGACTTAGACTAGGTCTCCAACGATGGAGACCAGTTCGCCAGAGACCAGATCTAGTTTTCGGCGATGGAGACCAGATGGTCTACATTGTCTGAGACCAGTCTTTGGCGATGGAGGCTGATCGGAGATGGCAATGCCATCTCCAATTATTTTTTTTAAAAAAAAAAAATTGCATAAACATTTTTCTTTACATTTGCATGAACATTTTTTTCTTTTAAAATTTGGGAGATGTTTGGTTTGATATTAATGTTTAATTTAGGTGATTTTGGTTTGATGAAAATAATGGAGATAATGATTTTGATGAATATAGAATATGAAATTAGAAATGAGGAAGATGATGAGAGGTAGAAGATGAAGTAGATTTTTTTTTTTAACTATTATATTAAAAATACTATTTTTAATTAAAATATTTCGTAATTGTAAATTGAATTAAAAAAATTGATTCAATAATGTGCCACAATTTGATTGGAAGATAGTCAATAACAATTTTGTAATAATGAAGATTATTATTTTATATTTGTTGGGTTTTAAAACGGTAATTATGTCATTTTAACTACCTTAAATTATATTAAGGGTAAATCCATCTTTTTGCCACTTCTGTTACGTTTGATTGTCATTTTTTTATCAAAAAGACTAAATTAATATATTTTTAAAACGTTAGAGATGACGAAAATTTGAAATGTAAACATTAGTAAAAAAATAATATTTTGCTAACCATTAAGAACTAAATTAACATTTTCCCGTATATTATTATTACAAATTGATCTTCAAATTAGAAACGTTTTGACTTAGTAAATAATTAATACTCATTTTAAACTATTTCTCTTATTGTAAATTATATCATATTTACACAAACTATAGATAATAAAACATATAGTGTAATATTTAATCTTAATAGATCTTAGTTTACTTAAGATTATTGGTGTGTGAATTATTTTTCTTTTAAACCAATGATTATTGGTGTGTGAATTATTTTTCTTTTATATAAACTATTTTATATGATAAAATTCACAAATAAAAAAATATGAACTTTAAATGTTTTTATCTCTAATTTTAATTTTATTTTATTTTGTTATAAATCCATGTACATTTATTAGATAAAAGACTATAAGTATATATGTAGCTTGATTAGTTACTTTCACAATAAACGTATATAGTTTGATTACATATAGTTATTTGCAATTTGAAATGGAATTCTCATAAGAAATGAGATATATCCCCAAATTAAGGGCTTTTTTTTTTTGTTAGTAATGTGAATTTCGAACTTCTCTCCCTGAGAAGAAGGGAGTTGACACACTATCAACTCATAATTGATATATATATATATATATATTTATACTTATATCAAGAATGTTATTTTAAAAAAATTTTATTATAATCTAATAAAGGGTAAAATTATATATCTTTTACTAATTATGTATTTTAACTCATTTTATTTTATATACGTTCTTTTAACAATTGAAGTAAAAATTGTAAAAAAAAAAAAATCATATAGATTTGTTTTTTGGTATTATAATTACTATATAAAAGTGGTTGAGCCCCTTCCACCTCCCTAATTAATTAGATTTTTAGATTCGTGATTGATCTAAAGTTGACATGATAATGTGCCACATAGAGGAGTGTATTTGTCAAAGACAAATAATTGATAGCAAGGGAAAGAGAACAGAAACCTCAGCGTGGAATCATGTGACTTCGATGAGTTTTTTCCATCTGTATCAATTATAGTGTTCCAGCTGAGTAGCCTATCAGTTTAGCTGCCTATAATCACTTTTACCATGTACAAAATCAAATGGCAATTCTAATGCGTCATCCAGTATTTATATGCACACTAAATAATTTAAAATAAAAGGGAAAAAAATGCATTCAATAAACGATAGGATAAACCTGTTAAAAGATTGCATACTTATAAATTGTGACTGATAATCATTTTCTAAATCTGAACAAAGCATTTAACTTATAAATGTCTCGTGCATGCACAATCTACATCTCTTGTTATGCAAGCAATCCGATTCGTTTGAAATTGAATTCCAAATTTTCATACGTGGACAGACCCCATTATCTGAATTTAATTACATATATGTTTCTTTTTTGGTGTTCATGTCAATACTAGTGAGAAATTAAATTGAAGATTGAAATTGTTGAAATCTTGTCATATATTTACGTTTTTAATCTACGCAAATCTTGCAGATATTTTTTGTTCTATTTTATTTGACGTAAACTACAAAACCGAAGGAAACTAAACTTTAATTCTCAAAAGTTTTTGCTGTCGTAATAGTGGGTAGTGTGGAGTCCCTCAGATAATGTCTCACATGAAATTGGAGGGTACTATGCAAGTCTCGTGAACCAACAGGGACTCAACCAATATTATCCTCGTTTGTAATTACAGACCAACGAGGGAACAAATTCACTAACTGTGAACCAAATCAATACAAAACCTTTCCTTTTGAGTCTTTGATTGCAAGTAAACCTACAATTCACAGGCTGGATGTTTGCAGTTGACCGGCTTTTGCATGAATCACTTTAAGAGCCCTAACCTGTCTCTACCTATAAATCAAGCCTGTTCAGTTTAAAAACCTTAGGCTGTTTGTGTGAAAGTGAACTCATGAAGATGTCTTGGTTTTTCATAATATTTTTTCTCAGTTATACATCTAGTAATTTGGAGGCCATTACACTTGAGCAGAAGAAGCCTCCATCTACTCTTGTTGTTGGCACTGTCTACTGTGATACATGTTTCCAGGAGGAATTTTCAGAGTCCAGCCACTTCATTTCAGGTAATTTGGTTTTGGTGATGTTGTTTTAATTGTTGAAGAGTTTTTGCATGTGATCTTAACGGCTGAATATTGTTTCCAGGTGCTTCTGTCGCTGTGGAATGCAGAGATGGGACTTCAAAACCGAGTTTTCAGCAACAAGTGAAAACAGATGAGCATGGAGAGTTCAAGATTCCTCTGCCGTTCTCAGTCAGCAAAGATGTGAGGAAAATCAAGACATGTTCGGTGAAACTTATAAACAGCAGTGAGCCAAACTGTGCAGTGGCCTCAACAGCAACTTCATCTTCACTACATTTGAAGTCAAGAAAGGAAGGAACCCACATTTTCTCAGCTGGGTTCTTCACCTTCAAGCCATTAAACCAACCCAACTTGTGTAACCAAAAACCAAGCCATGCAAATTCTAAAAAATTCAACGTGAACAAGGTCCCATCATTTCCTCCCATTGGCAATCCCACTTTCCCACCTCCACTTCAAGATCCACCTACGCCTAATCTTCCTTCACTTCCTCTGCTACCAAGACTATCACCATTGCCACAACTACCTCCTCTTCCAGGCCTTCCAAACCTTCCACCAATGCTAGGAAAAACAACACAAACAAAACCTGATCAACTTTCCAGGGTAGCTCAACTATCAGACCGAAAAGTATCTCATCCTCGTACTTTCTTCCCAAAAAAGCCAAAGCCGCCAAACCCATTTCTTCCAACTCCAACCTGTTGGCCTCCAAATCCTTTTCAGCCACGTACTTGCCCACCACCGCCCAGTACTTGCCCACCGCCGCCCAGTACTTGCCCACCGCCACCGCCCAGTACTTGCCCACCACCGCCCGGTACTTGCCCACCGCCCACCTAGTGGCCTCCAAACCCAATCATTCCTTTCACTCCGCCGATGATCACCCCACCACCATTTTCTTTGACTCCTATGCTGCCTACACCACCACCATTTCCTTTGACTCCTATGTCGCCTCCACCACTACCAATGATTCCAGTTCCTGTTGCAAGAATGTCTCTGCAGCTGCATTATGCAGACATGGGCTGCTGATGTGTGATGAGATGTGCATAAACTGAATATGTCATGTCTGACCAAATTTTAGGAAGGAAGTTGTGTTAGTGGTTTTTGTTTATGGCTTATAAATAGGAAGATCATGCCTTGTAATTAGCAGTAATTCTAGTTCTCTGTTAATTATCCTTTTGTATTTAAGGAACTTGTTTTGAATGAAGAAGTTAACATTTCAGTTATACATTCTCATCATTCCTTGTTATGAGTTTATGCTTTGTCTCTGTAAAAACCAACAAAATTGGTATCAGAGCAGTTTCTTGAGGGATCTGTGAGTTGAGTGAACAAAAAAATATATATATACAAAAAAAAAAAAAAAAAAAAAAAAAAAAAAAAAAATCCTCTCTACACAAACACAACAACACACAAAATCCTTAATCCAATGGAGTCAGATAAAACATTCTCAATTGAACTACCAGTTTTTTACGGTGACAACTATCAAGCTTGGGCTGTTAGAATGGCAGTTCATTTGGATGCTTTGGATCTGTGGGAAGCAGTGGAGGATGACTATGAAGTTCCTGCACTACCTGCTAATCCAACAGTGGCTCAACTCAAGAATCACAAGGAGAAAAGGACTAGAAAGTCAAAAGCAAAAGCTTGCTTGTACTCTGCAGTTTCAAGTACAATATTCACCAGAATTATGAACCTACAATCAGCAAAAGAGATCTGGGAGTATCTCAAGAAGGAATACCAAGGCAATGAGAGAACAAAAAACATGCAGGTGCTGAATTTAATCAGAGAATTTGAGATGTTAAGAATGAAAGAGTCAGAATCCATCAAAGAGTACTCTGACAAGTTACTCAGCATTGTGAACAAGGTGAGATTACTTGGTAAGGATTTTTCTTATGAGAGAATTGTGCAAAAAATTCTAGTTACATTACCTGAGAAATATGAAGCTAAAATCTCTTCTTTAGAAGAATCAAAGGATCTGTCAAACATTTCCTTGGCAGAGTTGGTGAATGCATTGCAGGCACAAGAGCAAAGAAGGATGATGAGACAAGAGAACTCTGTGGAGGGTGCTTTTCAAGCAAAGACACAAAATTCAGGAAGAGGCAAAGAAAGGAGAAACAATAAGAAGCAGAACAACAACAAGTCTGACAATAATGCAGATAACAACAAAAGCAAGGATGGAACTTATCCACCTTGTCCACATTGTAAGAAGACCAATCATCCACAAAAGAAGTGCTGGTGGAGGCCAGATATTAAATGCAGAAAATGTGGTCAAATTGGGCACATGGAAAAGATTTGCAAGTCACTGAAGCATGAAGAGGAAGCAAATGTCGCTGCTGAACATTATCAGGAGGAGCAATTGTTTGTTGCAGCATGTTTTGCAACAAACAACAGTTCTAATGACTCTTGGCTTATTGATAGTGTACAAACCACATGACAAATGATCAGGAGCTTTTTAAAGAACTTGATAAAACTGACATTTCCAAAGTCAGGATTGGAAATGGTGAATACATCGCAGTCAAGGGCAAAGGAACAGTGGCTATAGAGAGTTTAACAGGTTTGAAATACATTACTGATGTTTTATATGTGCCTAACATTGATCAAAACCTGCTTAGTGTTGGACAACTACTTGAGAAAGGCTTCAAGATATTATTTGAGGGCAAATGGTGCAAGATTAAAGATGCAGAAGGCAAAGATACATTTAAAATAAAAATGAGAGGAAAAAGTTTTGCTCTGAATCTGATGGAGGATGAGCAGATAGCCTTTCCCTGCAACACAAGCAATGCAGAACTATGGCACAAGAGGCTTGGACATTTCCATCATGCTGGACTTCTTCATATGCAAAAACATGATTTGGTGAAAGGAGTACCATTGCTGGAAGAGAAGATGGCAGATTGTGTGGCCTGTCAGTATGGCAAACAAGTCAGAAGTCCATTCCCTCAAACTGCATGAAGAGCAACACACAAGCTGCAGCTGGTACACACGGATGTTGGTGGACCTCAGAAAACATTATCTTTAAATGGTAATAAATATTATATTACATTTATTGATGACTGTACCAGATTTTGCTGGATTTATTTCTTCAAATCCAAATCTGAGGTTGCTAATATATTTTGGAAATATAAAGCATTGGTGGAGAATCAAAGTGGCTACAGGTTGCGTACAATAAGATCTGATAATGGGAAAGAATACACAAATGACACTTTTGGTAGATTTTGTGAAGAAACTAGAATTGAGCACCAACTTACTGTACCTTATACCCCACAACAGAATGGCGTAAGTGAGAGGAAAAATCGAAGTGTTATGGAAATGACAAGGTGTCTACTGCATGAAAAAGAGCTGCCAAAGAACCTGTGGGCAAAGGCTGCAAACACTGCAGTATTCTTGCTCAATAGACTGCCAACCAGAGCTTTGCAGAAAAAAACTCCATTTGAAGTCTGGTTTGGTTACAAACCAGATTTACATAATCTAAAAGTTTTTTGTTGTGTTTGTTTTTCTTATGTGCCACATGTTAAAAGAGACAAACTTGATAAAAAGGCAGAACCAGGAATTTTCATTGGATATAGCAGCACTTTCAAAGCTTACAGAATTTTTCAACCACAAAATGGTAAAATTCTAGTAAGCAGAGATGTCAAGTTCATGGAGGACAAACAATGGAGCTGGGAGGAGCCAATAAAGAAGCAATTGCCAGAGATTCCACAACACTCAGATGATGACATAGATGAAGTACCAGTCAAAGGTACAAGGCCATTGTCTGATATTTATGAAAGGTGCCACATTGCTGTTTTTGAGCCTGCAGAATTTAAAGAGGCAGAAAAGGATGACAAATGGATTAAAGCAATGAAAGAGGAGATCAAAATGATTGAAAAAAATGACACTTGGGAGCTGGTGGACAGACCTCAACACAAAAAACCTATAAGTGTCAAATGGGTTTATAGAACCAAACTTAATGCAGATGGTTCTGTAAACAAATACAAAGCTAGATTAGTTGTGAAAGGGTATGCTCAAGTGTTTGGAATAGATTTCTCTGAGACTTTTGCTCCAGTTGCACGACTTGATACAATCAGAATGCTACTTGCTTTGGCAGCTCAAAATAGATGGAAGGTTTACCAACTGGATGTAAAATCTGCGTTTTTAAATGGTTATTTGCAGGAGGAGATTTTTGTGGAGCAACCGGAAGGTTTCCAAGTCAAGGGACGAGAGGAGAAAGTCTACTTGTTAAAGAAGGCTTTGTATGGCCTTAAACAGGCTCCTAGAGCCTGGTATGGTAGGATTGATGAACACCTACTAAGTCTTGGATTTGTTAAAAGCCTAAGTGAAGCTACGTTGTATGTAAAAGAAACTGATGCTAATCTGATCATAGTTTCTATTTATGTTGATGACATGCTTGTGACAGGAAGTGATGAAGAGCTAATGAAAGAGTTTAAGGCCGAAATGCTCAAAGTATTTGAGATGACAGACCTTGGCTTGATGTCCTATTTTTTAGGAATGGAGGTGAAGCAAAATCAGGATGGTGTCTTCATATGCCAAAAGAAATATGCAAGGGAAATACTTAAGAAATTTCATATGGAGGACTGCAAATGCACAAATACCCCTATGAATCAGAAGGAGAAATTTAGCAAGGATGATGGATCAGATAAAATTGATGAAAGTCAGTACAGAAGTTTGATTGGTTGTTTGATGTATCTTACTGCCACCAGACCTGACATTATGTTTGCAGTGAGCCTGCTGTCACGATTCATGCATTGTGCTAGTGAGGTGCACTTTCAAGCTGCTAAAAGGATTGTCAGATACATCAAAGGCACAGTAAATTATGGTATCAAATATTTCTACTGTCAGGATTTTAAACTTCATGGTTATTCTGATAGTGATTGGGCAGGATCAGTTGATGACATGAGAAGCACAACATGTTTTTGTTTCAGCTTTGGATCAGGAATGTTCTCATGGTGCTCTAAGAAGTAAGAAGTGATATCTCAGAGCACAGCTGAGGCTGAGTATGTTGCAGCCACTGCTGCTGTGAATCAAGCACTTTGGCTCAGGAAGATACTTGCAGACTTACACATGGAAGAGAAGAAGCCAACACATATTCATATAGATAATCAAGCTGCAATTTCAATCTCAATAATCCTGTTTTTCATGGCAGGACTAAACATTTTAAGATCAAGTTATATTTCTTAAGAGAAGTGCAGAAAGAAGGTGAAGTCAAGTTGCTTTATTGCAAAACTGAGGATCAAATTGCAGATGTGTTAACCAAAGCCTTATCCAAAGCTAGATTTGAAACTTTAAGAAGCAAACTAGGTCTTTGCAGCTACTGAGACAAGGAGGAGTGTTGCAAGAATGTCTCTGCAGTTGCATTATGCAGACATGGGCTGCTGATGTGTGATGAGATGTGCATAAACTGAATATGTCATGTCTGACCAAATTTTAGGAAGTTAGTTGTGTTAGTGGTTTTTGTTTATGGCTTGTAAATAGAAAGATCATGCCTTGTAATTAGCAGTAATTCTAGTTCTCTGTTAATTATCCTTTTGTATTTAAGGAACTTGTTTTGAATGAAGAAGTTAACATTTCAGTTATACATTCTCATCATTCCTTGTTATGAGTTTATGCTTTGTCTATGTAAAAACCAACAGTTCCATACCCCCCGCCACCTAGTCAAGTTCGATACCCCCCACCACCTCGTCGAGGCCGAAAAAGTCCTCCAGCTTCTCCTTGATTGAAACCTAACCTATTTCTATGTATAATATCTCCAATAAAACCTTTCATATTGGCCTTTTTTTTTTTCAACCTGTGTTAGTAAATTATGGTGTATCGATATTAACTAAAAACTCAAAATAATCCTCGACAACGGCACAAAAAACTTGACCGTCACCTAATGTAACTCGCAAACACACAAGGTCGTGACAAGTAATATAGTAGTGAGTGAATATCGTCTCCACAAGGATTAATTGACCAGCTAAATACCAATTATAATTAAAACCTATAACTATTTAGAAATTTGATTAAAGGATGACAAATTAACTAACTATTATCTAAACTAACTAAATTTAATTCTAAAGACGAGTTTATAACCTAAGAAACTCAATCCATAATGAGGCTTGTCTAGGGTTTATGACTTCCTTTGATTTCTTCCAATGGATTTAGAAAGAATTTACCAATGAGATTAAACTAAGTCTGTTGATAGCCGGTTATCACTATTGCTCTCAAACAAGCCCTTATCTAAGCACGGTCTATCGATCGATGGAAATACATTAAAGAAGGGTTAATTTAGATTAAAATATCATTTAATGACTACAAAGGTGGATTAGTATGTCTCTATCCAATCCTAACTTCGAGTAAACATTTTGCCGAACATGTTGCATACATCTCCTCTTAGTCTCAGCACTCAAACTTGAAAGCATGTATATGGTGATTAGGCATATAGAAGCATTAAGTACCAAAATGTCTACTCAACATAGTACAATTAATCTCAAGACAAATATCACAACTCTAGCCATAAAATATTATAGCTCATGTTTGCATATAAAAGTATGAATAAAATTTATTGATCATCGACATGGCCAAAACAACTTCGATGTCAACTTTGTAGATAACAAAATAATTAAGAAAGAGAAAAGAAAAAATTTATAGTTTTGAAGTCCTCCTCTCGTCCAAAGCTAACTTCTTCCCTCTTGAAGTGCAAACTTCTCTCTCAAAATGGAATCTTCATGATTGAATACCCAAGATCCTTGAATCTCCTTTCCTTTTTCACCAAAATTAAGTCTTAGTGATATCTTGATACTCTTTAGCTGCTCGGAGGTCCAGAGCTTTTCAAAATGGCATAAAAGTGTAGTATTTATAAGTGGCATGGATTAGGGCATGGAAAAGAATTGAAAAAGATGTAAGTCACCTATAAGTAATAGTTGCATCCAATAGCGTAAGTCATGAAGCTTTTAGGAATTCAGTCGCTCTAACTAGTGGTGTAAGTTGCGACAGTTGTAGGTTGAAGGCTGCTAGATGGGGTGTTGGATGCAACTAGCATTACATCAACAATGCTCTGAGTTCTTATTGCTTTAACCTTGAAACTTCTCCAAATT
This sequence comes from Dimocarpus longan, assembly GCA_022984855.1. NCBI lineage: Eukaryota > Viridiplantae > Streptophyta > Magnoliopsida > Sapindales > Sapindaceae > Dimocarpus > Dimocarpus longan. Next base: position 8,459,663 of record CM041026.1, read on the forward strand.
GTCCCAATGTGCCTCCAAAACTTGCTAACTCCCCAGAACGTATTCATCTTCACAGAACAACTAGAAAAACATTAAAAACACTTGTAATTTACTCAAGTTTAGATCACAAAAGAATGGATTAGGAGCATGAATTATGCCTATTTTAGCACGATCAATACACTGAAGTTATTCTCTCATGCATAAAACTATTTCTTAGATATGATCAACAATATGATAACGTTTGGATGTTTTGACCATCTTAGATAAAGAAAAAGAAGAACAAAGTATGTACTTGCTTGGCTTCTTGAATCACAATAGCATATGAAGTAGGGGCGAACCTACCTTAGGTTTAGGTGAGACACGTGTCCCTCCAAAAATATTTAAAAATTAATTAAATTTATGATAATATTCATTAAATGTTTAAATATATAAATAAAATGTTATACATCTTCCTAAATTTAACATGACACAGATGGTTAAAGGCTTGTTTTTTTCCGTTTCTATCCATCATGTCCCGAGTTCAATCCTTTTCCCCATCAAAGCATTTTGCTTTTCCTTATTTTTAGTCATAAGACATATAAATAAATAAATAAAATGTTACATCGTGCTGGTGTGTGCGTCTTTTCATTTTTCTTCAAGAACCTCGATTCAATTCCTTACATTCACATGCTCTCTCTCTCTCTCTCTCTCTCTCTCTCGGGAAAATCTTGATTTAGTCTCTAACGTTTAGCAAAATATTACTTTTTTAATAATGTTTGCATTTCGAATTCTCATTATCCCTAACATTTCGAAAATATATCAATTGAGTTCTTCTATTAGTCAAATGTTAGTCAATCTTATCAAGAAGAGGGTTGGTTTAGTGATTTTAATTTGAATATATTTATATATTTTTAATATATGTATTTAATATAATATATATTTCTATATTTTTAATTTAAGAGCGAATTACAATTTACCCACCCGATTGAAACGCTTTTACAAGCGGAACAATATTTTCATCTTTATTACAATTTAGCCACCAACCGTTAATGAAGTCAGTTAGAATTAACGGATGGAAGGGTAAAATTGTCTTTTGATATTAATTTTTAATTAAAGATAGATTTAAAAATATATATTACAAAATAAAATTAAATATACAATTTTCTTCTTCCAATTCAAAATCTGGTTTCCAGTGGCATGAAAACCCAAAATATGATACCAACATCATCAATCCACTCCTGAAAACCAAAAAATAACCTCAAACATCATCCATCAAACCCAGCTTTATCAATCTCCCACAAAACCATCAACCCAACATTATCAATCTCCCACAAAAAATCATCCAAAATCAACCCAAGCAATTATCAATTCAACAACAAAATCTGATAATGAACCCATCTGGGTTAGTCAGAACCCAGAACTCAGATCTGGGCAGAACCCAGAAATCTGGGTTCGTGATGAACCCAGAATCTGGGTTCATCACAGTGAACCCAGTCTGGGTTCACGAACGAACCCAGCTGGGTTCGTCACGAACCCGATCTGGGTTCCCGTCAGCGAACCCAGATCTGGGTTCGTCAGCGAACCCAGCTGGGTTCTCAGGAACCCAGATCTAGGTTCGTCACGAACCCAGATCTGGGTTCGTGATGATCCCAGATCTGGGTTCGTCAGCGAACCCAGAGAAGAATAACAGAAGGGAAAAAGAAGAAGAAGGGAAGAAGAAGAAGAAGCGAAAGAAGAAGGGAAGAAGAAGAAGAAACAGAAGAAGAGGAGAAGAAGAAGAAGCGGAAGAAGAGGAGAAGAAGAATGAGAGGAAGAGAGAGAACAGTAGAATGAGAGAAGATGAGTTGACCGAAGTATATAATTGGTCAACTGGTCAACTTCAGTCAAAGGGCAATTTCGTCTTTTTACCATTTTTGTATCGTTTGTCGTTAAATGTAACGAATTTTATTAACGGTAGGGGGGTAAGTTGTAATAAAGATGAAAATATTGCTCCGCTCGTAAAAGCGTTTCAATCAGGGGGTAAATTGTAATTCAGTCTTAATTTAATATATAAAATATTTTCAAATTAATTAAAAAATAAAAACAGGTCTCCATGGAGGCCATTGTTGTTTAGACGAGAAAGACCAAAAAAATGGTTTTCATCGTCAGAGTGTAGACCAAGCTAGAGACAGTCTGGCCTAGTCTCCAGCAATTAAGACCAATTCGCTAGAGACCTGATCTAGTCTTCGGCGATAGAAACCAAATGGTCTATATCGTCGGAGACCAATCTATGACGATAGAGACTGATTGGAGATGGCGATGTCATATTCAATTTTTTTTAAAAAAAAAAAAAAAAAAATTGCATAAACATTTTTCTTTACATTTGCATGAACATTTTTTTCTTTTAAGATTTGGAAGCTGTTTGGTTTGATATTAATGTTTAATTTAGGTGATTTTGGTTTGATGAAAATAATGGAGATGATGATGATTTTGATGAATATAGAAGATAAAATTAGACATAAGAAAGATGATAAGAGGTAGAAGATGAAGGAGAATTTTTTTAATTATTATATCAGAAATACTATTTTTAATTAAAATATTTCATAATTGTAAATTGAATTAAAACAATTGATTCAATAATATGTCATAATTTGATTGGAAGATGGTCAATGACAATTTTGTAATAATGAAGATGATTATTTTATATTTGTTGGTTTTTAAAACGGTAATTATGTCATTTTAATTACATTAAATTATATTAAGGATAAATCCATCTTTTTGCCACTTCTATTACATTTGATTGTCATTTTTTGGTCCGAAAAACTAAATTAATATATTTTTAAAACATTAAGGATGATGAAAATTCGAAATGTAAACGTTAGTAAAAACATAATATTTTGCTAACCATTAGGAACAAAATTAACATTTTCCCTTATATTATTATTACAAATTGATCTTCAAATTTGAAACATCTTGACTTAGTAAATTATTAATACTCATTTTAAACTATTTTTCTTATGGTAAATTATATCATATTTACACAAACTATTGATAATAAAACATATAGTGTAATATTTAATCTTAATAGATCTTAGTTTACTTATGATTATTAGTGTGTGAATTATTTTTCTTTTATATAAACTATTTTATATTATAAAATTCACAAATAAAAAAATATGAACTTTAAATGTTTTTATCCCTAATTTTAATTTTATTTTATTTTGTCATAAATCCACGTACATTTATTAGATAAAAGACTATAAGTATATACGTAGCATGATTAGTAACTTTCACAATAAATGTATACAGTTTGATTACATATATTTATTTGCAATTTGAAATGGAATTCCCATAATAAAGGAGATATATCCCAAACTTAAGGGCTATTTTTTTTTTTTTTTTTTTGGTTAGTAATGCGAATTTCAGACTTCTCTCAATGAGATGATGGGAGTTGGCACACTATCAACTCATAATTGATATGTGTTTTTTTTTTATACTTGTATTAAGAATGTTATTTTAAAAAATTTTTATTATAATCTTGTAAAGGGTAAAACTACATATCTTTTACTAATTATGTATTTTAACTAATTTTATTTTACATGCGTCCTTTTAGCAATTGAAGTAAAAATTGTAAAATAATAAAATCATATAATTTAATTTTTTGATATTATAATTATTATATAAAAGTGGTCGAGCCCCTCCCATCTCCCTAATTAATTAGATTTTTAGGTCCGCCATTGATATAAAGTTGACATGATATTTCGTAGAGGAGTGTATTTGTCAAAGACAAATAATTGATAGCAAGGGAAAGAGAACAGAAACCTCGGCGTGGAATCCTGTGACTTCGATGAGTTTTTTCCATCTGTATCAATTATAGTGTTCCAGCTGAGTAGCCTATCAGTTTAGCTGCCTATAATCACTTTTACCATGTACAAAATCAAATGGCAATTCTAATGCGTCATCCAGTATTTATATGTACACTAAATAATTTAAATTAAAAGGGAAAAAAATGCATTCAATAAACGATAGGATAAACTTGTTAAAAGATTGCATACTTATAAATTGTGACTGATAATCATTTTCTAAATCTGAACAAAGCATTTAACTTATAAATGTCTCGTGCACACACAATCTACATCTCTTGTTATGCAAGCAATCCGATTCGTTTGAAATTGAATTCCAAATTTTCATACGTGGACAGACCCTATATCTGAATTTAATTACATATATTTTTCTTTTTTGGTGTTCATGTCAATACTAGTGAGAAATTAAATTGAAGATTAAAATTGTTGAAATCTTGTTATATATTTACGTTTTTAATCTACGCAAATCTTGCAGGTACTTCTTGTTCTATTTTATTTGACGTAAACTACAAAACCGAAGGAAACTAAACTTTAATTCTCGAAAGTTTTTGCTATAGTAATAGTGGGTGCTGTGCAGTCCCTCAGATAATATCTCACATGAAATTGGAGGGTACTATGCAAGTCTCGTGAACCAACAGGGACTCAACCAATATTATCCTCATTTGCAATTACAGACCAACAAGGGAACAAATTCAATAAATGTGAACCAAAATCAATACAAAACCTTTCCTTTTGAGCCTTTGATTGCAAGTAAACCTACAATTCACAGGCTGGATGTTTGCAATTGACCGGCTTTTGCATGAATCACTTTAAGAGCCCTAACCTGTCTCTACCTAAAAATCAAACCTGTTCAGTTTAAAACCTTAGGCTGTTTGTGGGAAAGTGAACTCATGAAGATGTCTTGGTTTTTCATAATATTTTTTCTCAGCTATACAACTAGTAATTTGGAGGCCATTACACTTGAGCAGAAGAAGCCTCCATCTACTCTTGTTGTCGGCACTGTCTACTGTGATACATGTTTCCAGGAGGAATTTTCAGAGTCCAGCCACTTCATTTCAGGTAATTTGGTTTTGGTGATGTTGTTTTAATTGTTGAAGAGTTTTTGCATGTGATCTTAACGGCTGAATATCGTTTCCAGGTGCTTCTGTCGCTGTGGAATGCAGAGATGGGACTTCAAAACCGAGTTTTCAGCAACAAGTGAAAACAGATGAGCATGGAGAGTTCAAGATTCCTCTGCCGTTCTCAGTCAGCAAAGATGTGAGGAAAATCAAGACATGTTCGGTGAAACTGATAAAAAGCAGTGAGCCAAACTGTGCAGTGGCCTCAACAGCAACTTCATCTTCACTACATTTGAAGTCAAGAAAGGAAGGAACCCACATTTTCTCAGCTGGGTTCTTCACCTTCAAGCCACTAAACCAACCCAACTTGTGTAACCAAAAACCAAGCCATGCAGATTCTAAACAATTCAACGTGAACAAGGTCCCATCATTTCCTCCCATTGGCAATCCCACTTTCCCACCTCCACTTCAAGATCCACCTACGCCTAATCTTCCTTCACTTCCTCTGCTACCAAGACTACCACCATTGCCACAACTACCTCCTCTTCCAGGCCTTCCAAACCTTCCAACAATGCTAGGAAAAACAACACAAACAAAACCTGATCAACTTTCCAGGGTAGCTCAACTATCAGACCGAAAAGTATCTCATCCTCGTACTTTCTTCCCAACAATGCCAATGCCGCCAAACCCATTTCTTCCAACTCCAACCTGTTGTCCTCCAAATCCTGTTCAGCCACCCAGTACTTGCCCACCACCGCCCAGTACTTGCCCACCACCGCCCGGTACTTGCCCACCACCGCCCGATACTTGCCCACCGCCCAGTACTTGCCCACCACCGCCCGGTACTTGCCCACCACCACCCGATACTTGCCCACCGCCCACCTACTGGCCTCCAAACCCAATCATTCCTTTCACTCCGACGATGATCACTCCACCACTACCAATGATTCCAGTTCCATACCTCCCGCCTCCTCGTCGAGGCCGAAAAAGTTGGCCACCTCGTCGAGGCCGAAAAAGTCCTCCAGCTTCTCCTTGATTGAAAACTAACCTATTTCTATGTATAATTTCTCCAATAAAACCTTTCACATTGGCTTGTTTTTTTCAACTTGTGTTAGTAAATTATGGTGTATCGATATTAACTAAAAACTCAAAATAATCCTGGACAACGGCACGAAAAACTTGACCGTCACCTAATGCAACTCGCAAACACATAAGGTCGTGACAAGTAATATAGTAGTGAGTGAATATCGTCTCCATAAGGATTAATTGACTAGCTAAGTACCAATTATAATTAAAACCTATAACTATTTAGAAATTCGATTAAAGGATGACAAATTAACTAACTATTATCTAAACTAACTAAATTTAATTCTAAAGACGAGTTTATAACCTAAGAAACTCAATCCATAATGAGGCTTGTCTAGGGTTTATGACTTCCTTTGATTTCTTCCAATGGATTGAGAAAGAATTTATCAATGAGATTAAACTAAGTCTGTTGATAGCCGGTTATCACTATTGCTCTCAAACAAGCCCTTATCTAAGCACGGTCTATCGATCGATGGAAATACATTAAAGAAGGGTTAATTTAGATTAAAATATCATTTAATGACTACAAAGGTGGATTAGTATGTCTCTATCCAATCCTAACTTCGAGTAAACATTTTGTCGAACATGTTGCATACATCTCCTCTTAGTCTCAACACTCAAACTTGAAAGCATGTATATGGTGATTAGGCATATAGAAGCATTAAGCACCAAAATGTCTACTCAACATAGTACAATTAATCTCAAGACAAATATCACAACTCTAGCCATAAAATATTATAGCTCATGTTTGCATATAAAAGTATGAATAAAATTTATTGATCATCGACATGGCCAAAACAACTTCGATGTCAACTTTGTAGATAACAAAATAATTAAGAAAGAGAAAAGAAAAAGTTTATAGTTTTGAAGTCCTCCTCTCGTCCAAAGCTAACTTCTTCCCTCTTGAAGTGCAAACTTCTCTCTCAAAATGGAATCTTCATTATTGAATACCCAATATCCTTGAATCTCCTTTCCTCTTTCACCAAAATTAAGTCTTAGTGATATCTTGATACTCTTTAGCTGCTCGGAGGTCCAGAGCTTTTCAAAATGGCATAAAAGTGTAGTATTTATAAGTGGCATGGATTAGGGCATGGAAGAGAATTGAAAAAGATGTAAGTCACCTATAAGTAATAGTTGCATCCAATAGCATAAGTCACGAAGCTTCTAGGAATTCAGTCGCTCCAACTAGTGGTGTAAGTTGCGACAATTGTAGGTTGAAGGCTGCTAGATGGGGTGTTGGATGCAACTAGCATTACATCAACGATGGTCTAAGTTCTTATTGCTTTAACCTTGTAACTTCTCCAAATTGTCCCAATGTGCCTCCAAAACTTGCTACCTCCCCAGAACTTATTCATTTTCACAGAACAACTAGAAAAACATTAAAAACACTTGTAATTTACTCAAGTTTAGATCACAAAAGAATGGATGGATTAAGAGCATGAAATTGTGCCTATTTTAGCACGATCAATACAATGAAGTTATTCTCCCGTGCATAAAACTATTTCTTAGATATGATCAACAATATGATAACGTTTGGATGTTTTTGCCATCTTAGATAAAGAAAAAGAAGAACAAAGTATGTACTTGATTGGCTTCTTGAATCACACTAGCATCTGAAGTAGGGGCGAACCTACCTTAGGTCCAGGTGGGACACATGTCTCTCCAAAAATATTTAAAAATTAATTAAGTTTATGATAATATTCTTTAAATGTTTAAATATATAAATAAAATGTTATACATCTTCCTAAATTTAACATGACACAGATGGCTAAAGGCTTGTTTTTTCCGTTTCTATCCATCATGTCTCGAGCTCAATCCTTTTCCCCATCAAAGCATTTTGCTTTTCCTTAATTTTAGTCATAAGACGTATAAATAAATAAATAAATAAAATGTTACATCGTGCTGGTGTGTGCGTCATTTCATTTTTCTTCTATAACCTCGATTCAATTCCTTACATTCACATGCTTCTCTCTCTCTCTCTCTCTCTCTCTCTCTCTCTCTCTCTCTGTGGAAAATCTTAATTTAGTCTCTAACGTTTAACAAAATATTATTTTTTAATAATATTTACATTTCGAATTCTCATTATCCCTAACGTTTCGAAAATGTATCAATTGAGTTCTTCTGTTAGTCAAATGTTTGTCAACCTTACCAAGAAGAGGGTTGGTTTAGTGATTTTAATTTGAATATTGTTGTGGATATTTTCTGAGACATCTCATGGGACTGATAAAAGCCCAAGCCCATGGTCCTACTGGGCCAAGCCCGATTTTACCCGGCCTGTTGGAACCTATATGGTCATCCCCCATGAGTCTTGCAGCTCGGAGTTCGTTCAGACGTTGAGGCGGAGTGATATTCGCACAACGTAAAGCTTACAATGCACTCTATTTGAAGTCAGTAGTGAAGTGAAGTTCATTCTTATGTCCAGCATGAAGTCCGCAGATCGCACCTCGCGAGAAGCATCTTATAGTGCCCGTATTTTATCATTACATCGTTGCAGTTGACAGGATTGATTTACTCCTTTCCACGTACTTCAGTTCGCCTAGAACTCCACTTCGCCACCTAAAATCATGCCAGGTCATAGCATAACTTGCCTTGCATGCCAAACTTGTCAGAGATTACTATTCAGATTGCAAAAAACCATACCTAACCCACGTGGGTTAGTCATATAAATCTTCCACCTATCCCCCTGCATTAAATATAATTCGACTGCATTGAATGCGAGACAGGAGCATTAACTAGCTTAATCATTTTGTTTTAACTCACTAGACCTCACTGTAAGGCTTCTCCTTCTATAAATAAGAAAAGTCTATCATTGCAATGCAAGAGTGAAACACTTAGAAAAATTGGCTGTTACTCTGTCCAACTATTGAGTGAACAAACAGTGGATGTAGGCATATTCAGCCGAACCACTTCAACATCTTCTTGTCAGATATTCTACCTTTGCTGCTTTTATTCCTATTATTTGCTCTTGTGTATGTTTGACTTGTTAACTATGCAGTATTGAGCCTGGAAGAACTTAGTTAACTGATTTTCTACGTCAATATTTTGGCGCTAGAAGGAGAGGCTTATCTGCATTGTTGCATCGTTTCTTTGCGGATATCATGGCAAATGGTAGAATCACCCAGAGTTCAAACGTTGTAGGTGAAAGAACGGACAGTACAAGCCACCGACGGGGTGATGTACCACCTACTCTAGGTGCAAGTACTTCTCGCGTTCATGTGGACGGAGTAGCTCAAGGAGGGAATTCTATACAAATTCTGCAGCGTCAAGAGAGATTAGAGGGCACAGTTCAGCAGCTGGCAAAGGCTGTGAGAGCGCTAACAAAGGCTCAAGCTCGTGGTCCGCAAAGGCCAGATGACATCCCTGCAGCAGGAAGGAGAGTAACTAGGGAAGTACCGTCTTTTTAGGGGTCAAATATGTTATCAAATGTGCGTTCAGTAGCTCAGACAAGGCAAGCTCAGGATAATGAGAATGAAGCTCAACCTTCAGATTTGAGGGTAAGAATAGACCATGAGGGGCATAGGAGAGTCGAAGTAAGCCAAAGAGGTATCCAGGTGTCAGTTCGCAGAAATGACAATGAACGTCCTCATGGAAACTCTCGCAGGGGAGAAATGTCACATCATTCTCACCGGAGGCAGGAGCCTGACCATCGTTCTCCTAAACGCAGACACATAATACATGAGGTATGTGAACAATATCCTCCTAATAGAGAAAGCAGGTTGAACAGGCGATCTCCGGCCAAACAGCCTTCAGTACCGGGTTCGGTTATTGAGCATCTTCTACAACGGGTGCAGTAATTGGAGGCAAGGTCGGGAATACAGGAGCAGAGAATTCTAGAAGGGGAAAAGACTCTGTTTTCCTTGGAGATTGAAGTTGAACCCCTTCCGCCTAGATTTAAATTACCAAGTATTCCCCAGTATAATGGTGACTCTGATCCTCATGATCATTTGGATGCTTTCAACGTGCAAATGGACTTGCAGACTACCAGTTCGCTGGTAAAGTGTCACGTCATTCCTGCAACCCTTGGTAATATTCCCAGATTATGGTTCAAGAACCTCCCACATCGCAGCATCAGTAGTTAGGAGGAATGTCAGCAACAATTCTTTAATCAATATAAGGCGTTGAAAAGGCAGCTCGCCCCACCCTGCTATTTGACCACCATCTTTCAACGCCATGGAGAATCATTGAAGGACTATATCGAAAGATTCAGGCGCGAAGTGAACAAGGTAGATAGTCCTACTGATGAAGGAATCTTGAATACCATCTCAGCAGGGCTCCGAAAAGATGGCAAGCTATATGAGAGCATCTACAAATCTCCTATAAGAACTCTTAAATCTTTTTATGAACGAGCTGAAAAGGAGATACGGTGGAAAGAAGCCTTTAGGTCTAAACAACCAGCTGAACAAAAAGAGAAAGCTGGTAACTCCAATCAACAACATAAGAAGAGAAGCAATGAAAGAAATAATCATGATGGGTAGAGAAGCACCTACCAAGTAACAAAGAAAGCACAAAGTGAACCTGGACAGAAGTCAAATAGAAGACCTGAACGTCCTCCTCGCTTAAGCCGATATGAGCACTATGCCCTTCTATCAGACTCTAGAGGCAGAATCTTTGTTGTAGAAAGAGACAGAGAGAATTTTGGGAAGCCTGTTCCCACAAATACACCCCACCGGTTCCAGAACAAGAACAAATACTGTACTTATCACAATGAAGCTAGACATTTCACCTCTGAATCCCGGGCTTTGAAAGATGCCATTGAAGAAATGATTAGAAATGGACGTCTAAGAGACTATGTGGTACGGCCTGCGGGTCAGCGAGCTCAAAATCAGCAAGCTCAGAATCAGCAGTCCCAACCATGCTTAACGTCACAGCCTGGTCGACAAGACGTTGAACAAGAGCAGAATCAAGAAGTGAGAACTATCTTCACCATTCATGGAGGGCCTCACATTGCTGGTACATCAAATAGATCCCATCAGTGCTATGTGCGCGAGGCTAACCATGTGCAAGTTGGAGGACAAAGAGATGGGGAAGGATCTTCCAAGCGAATGAAAACCACTTCAGCAAAAATTGTATTTACAGAGGATGATGCCAAGGGCATCTGTTGGCCTCATAACGACGCCCTACTGATCCGAGCTCGAGTTGGAAATGTTGAAGTTAGACGCATAATGATTGACACTGGGAGCTCCGTGAATGTGATGTATAAAGGGTGCTACGATCAAATAGGAATTGGAGATGAGCAGCTGAAGCCTTCTCTTGAACCTCTGTATGGATTCACTAGAGACGCCGTTGTTCCCATGGGGCAGATCAAGCTACCCTTAACCTTGGGCGATGTCATGTGTCAATCAACCGTGCTTACGAATTTCTTGATCATCAATTCGCCTTCTGCTTACAATATGGTGCTTGGAAGACCAGCAATGAATGATCTGGATATGATCACTTCCACCAGAACCCTTACGGTGAAATTTCCCATTCCCAATGGCATCGGGTGTGTGCGAGGTGAGCAGCGCGTAGCTCGCCAATGCTATGAGAATGCTATTAGGTTGGGCACTCAATAAGCTAAAAAGGTAAACGTGGTGTCTGGTGGTGAAACGTGCGTAATGACAGAAATCGGAGTCGATCGTGACATGGATCCACACGAAGTGGATGCTGATAATGAAGCTGACCTTGAGAGGTGTCTGAAGCTAAGAACTAGATTGGCGCCCAAGGTGAAAGATGAGCTCGCTACTTTCCTCAAAGCAAACCTAGATGTTTTTGCCTGGAATCATGAGGATATCGTGGGGATAAGCCCGGAGGTAATGTCTCACAGGTTAAACATTACCCCCCATTGTAAACCAATACGTTAAAAGAGGAGGCCGATGACACAAGAGCGATATAAGGCATTGAAGGATGAAGTAGAGAAACTTTTGGCCAACAACTTCATCAGAATCGCTCATTATCCATCCTAGGTTACCAACCCTGTACTTGTAAAGAAGAAGAATGGCAAATGGAGAACATGTATCGACTTTACCAATCTCAACAAGGCATGTCCAAAAGACAGTTTTTCACTTCCCAGGATTGACCAGTTCGTTGATGCCACTGCTGGTCATGAGCTCCTTAGCTTTATGGATGCGTACTCCGATTATAATCAAATACTAATGTATCCTGCAGATGAAGAGCATACATCATTTGTTACTGACCGCGGTCTGTTTTGCTATAAGGTGATGCCCTTCGGATTGAAAAACGTAGGGCTACCTACCAAACGTTAGTAAATATGATGTTTGCAGATCTCATAGGGAAGAGCATGAAGGTATATGTAGATGATATGTTCGTAAAATCTACTCAAGCTACTGACCATGTACACGATCTAGAGCAGACCTTCCAGGTGCTGAGGACTTATAGAATGAAGCTCAATCCTCTAAAATGTGCCTTTGGAGTAGCATCGGGCAAATTTCTTGGCTTCCTAGTAAATAACAGAGGAATTGAAGCCAATCCTAAAAAAATACAAGCTCTGCTTGATATGAAGCCACCAGCTAGTAAAAGGAGGTGCAAAGTCTTAATGGTTAAGTCGCAACCCTTAATCGATTCATTTCAAAAGCTACTGACAAGTGCGTCCCTTTCCTCAACGTGCTAAAACAAACAAAGACTTTCGATTGGACTGAAGAGTGTAAGGAAGCGTTTCAACAATTGAAAAAATATTTGGGGCGAGCTCCACTCCTGGCAAAACCAAAAGAAGGGATGACATTATTGCTCTATTTGGGGAACTCTCAACATGCTTTGAGTGCAGCTCTAGTGCAAAAAGAATATGGTATTCAGCATCCAGTATACTATATCAGTAAAAAACTAGTCAATGTTGAAACAAGGTATACTCCCATGGAAAAACTCGCTTATTGTCTGGTTGTGGCCTCAAGGAAGCTGCGTCCTTACTTCTAGGTGTACAAGATCTCAATTCTCACCAAGTACCCAATAGGGCAGATCCTGCAGAGGCTAGAGACTTCAGGCCGTCTTCTTAAGTGGGCTATTGAATTGGCTCAGTTCGATATCGAGTACAGATCACGGTTTGCAATCTAAGGGTAAATTTTAGCTGACTTCGTGGTTGAATTTACGGGGTCTGCTGACGAACAAGAAAATGAAGCCTCAAAATGTCCTTATTGGGAATTATATGTTGATGGCTCCTCCAGTGATCAGAAAGCTGGAGCCAGCATGTTACTTGTCAGCCTAAAAGGACACAGACTTCTATACGCCCTCAGATTCGGATTCAAAGCCACCAACAACGAAACCAAGTACGAAGTCTTGTTGGCAGGACTTCGTTTGGCGAAAGAAGTATATGATGAGCAACTCAAAATCTTCAGTGATTCTCAGCTGGTGGTATGCTAAATACAAGGGGAGTATCAGGCTTGAGGAACAAAGATAATGGTATACTTGCAAAAAGTATGGGATTTATTAGCACGATTCAGCAAATACGAAGTAAACCAGATCCCACGAGCTCAGAACTCCTATGCTGATACCTTAGCCCGATTGACAACTGCTCAAGATGTTGATTTATCTGGGGAAATACCAATAGAGTACTTACCCAAGCCTAGTACCGAATCTCAGGAAGAAGTTATGGCTCTGACCGTGGCAGCTAATTCTTGGATAAGCCCGCTAGTTACTTATCTGCAAAACGGGAAACTACCCAGTGACAAATTAGAGGCATGCCGTTTACGAACTCGGGCAGCAAGATATTGTATCTATGACGATGTGCTCTATAAGCGAGGTTTTTCAGTTCCATTACTCAGGTGCGTTGATGAGCCAGAATGTACAACTATTTTGACTGAAATTCATGCAGGTTACTACGAAAATCACGCTGGGGGGCTTTCCTTAACTCAAAAAGCTCTAAGACAGTGATATTATTGGCCCACCATGAAGCAAGATGCTCTCGAATTGGTGAAGAAATGTGATACCTGTCAAAGATTTGCCAAGGTCCCACGAGCTCCGCCTGCCTATCTACATCAAATGGTCAGCCCGTGGCCTTTTGCAATTTGGGGCATGGATTTGATAGGACCACTTCCTACAAGTCGAGGTCGGTGTAAACATGCTATTGTAGTACTGGATTATTTCACCAAATGGACTGAAGCAAAAGAACTAGCTCAGATCTCCACTGCTAAAGTAGAAAAATTTATGTGGGACAACATCATTTGTAGGTTCGGGATTCCCCAACAGCTTGTGACCGATAATGGTACTCAATTCAGCAGTGAGAAGTTTATCAGGTTCTGTGATGGCCTTGGCATCAAGAAAAGCTTCTCAGCAGTTGACCATCCTCAAGCAAATGGTCAAGTGGAAGCTGTAAATAAGATAATCAAGCAGATGCTGAAGAAAAGATTAGAAACCCGGACAGGGGCATAGGTTGATGAACTACAAACAGTACTGTAGGCCTATAGAACTACAGCTCACAGCACCACTGGAGAAACCCCTTTTTCTTTGGTTTACGATTTTTGAAGCAATGGTTCCTGCTGAACTTGAAGTCGTCAGTCAACGGAGGATAAATTTCAACCCGTTAGAAAATGAGCAACTCCTCACCACTAGTTTAGACTTGTTGGAGGAATCAAGGGAGACCGTCTGCATGAAAGCAGCCATTTATCGACAAAAAGTGGCCAGATATTACAATAAAAATGTCCGAGTTCGAAGTTACAAGCCTGACGATCTCGTACTTCGCCTCATCTTAGCTGGAGCTCATAAGACGAGTGATGGACGCTTGGTCCAAACTGGGAAGGACCTTATATCATCAAAGAGACTCTGAAGAATGGGGCTTACCATCTAATGAATATGGAAGGAGCTATACTGTCGCGACCCTGGAATGCTGAGGACCTGAGGCCTTATTATCAATGATTAACTCACCTATATTCCCTATAAATTTTGTATAATGACGAGTTAATAAAGTGTTTTCCTATTCTCTGTCGCCTCACGTCGTCTTTAACTTACTCCCATAACATAGCAAATTCTTAATTTAACATGAAAGATCGCAGATCTAGAATGCCTTGTGAAAAGCGAAAAAACCATGAGGGTAAAGGGCTTAATATCGGTAGATAAACCGACCCCACACCTACCTTATGGTTCATAGGTTGGCAGGCCGCGTGTGCTCACATCGTCAACCTTCGTTGGCAGGCCGCGTGTGCTTACATCGTCAACCTTTATTGGCAGGCCGCATGGGTCTTCATCATCATCACCATTTTGCGCTGAAAGGATACATAAGCTAATATGATGGTATTGATGATTTCCGTTAAGGTTTCAAGTAAGCTCATACTTGTCCATGTTATTTTACTTATATTGATCCTCAGTTTGTCAACAACATTCACTTCGTTATTATTTTATTTTAATAAGACAAGTAATGTTGCTTAAGACAAACAGAGACCATTGCTTCTTATTTGCTCATCTTTATGACTGACATTCATCTCAAAACATTAAGAAGTAGAAATCAAATTGAAAATATTTTTAAAATACTATGCATAAATTCGAGCAATTCCCCCATAAACGAGGTAAACAAAATAAAATTTCGTCCAACTACAGAAATTGAATAGTAAAATAACAGAAAAGGTATAGTGCAATCAG
This sequence comes from Dimocarpus longan, assembly GCA_022984855.1. Taxonomy (NCBI): domain Eukaryota; kingdom Viridiplantae; phylum Streptophyta; class Magnoliopsida; order Sapindales; family Sapindaceae; genus Dimocarpus; species Dimocarpus longan. Next base: position 8,475,168 of record CM041026.1, read on the forward strand.
GAGGTTATCAAGTCATGCAGCAGGATCTTGGGGAGCTGAAGAGGAAGGCACTTGATCCCCTGTACCCTCAGTAGGAAGGTCTTGATCATTTCCTCTAGGTAATTGTTCTGAGACCTGACCTTACGCTTCGGCCTGTTCCTCTACTGCATACTCAGCGAACTGCTGAACCTCTTTGACTCCGCCTTCACCAAAAATGGAATAATCAAGATCAGGATAGGTGTTTCACAGAGTATACAATATCCTTGTTTCTGTCTCCATCCTGATCTCCTCTACGCGAACCTCTACTGCGGCGAGCTGCTCTTTTAGCTTGATAATCTCCTGAGAAGCAGTTTCTACCTCTTTCTTTTTCTCCCCCAAGGCCTCCTGAGTATTTTGAAGTTGGGAGTACAGTTTGGAGGAAATTGTCTCATGGCGTTCTTTCTCCTTCTCTTGAGCGAGCTCAAGGGCGCGCTTAGCGGCATCAACTACATCCAGCTTAGATTGAAGCGTTGTAGCCTTTTCTTTGGCCTTATCAGCCATTTCTTGAGCTTTCTTCACTGCCTGCTCGGCCTTGTTTGCAGCCTCCTGAGAGTCCTTGAGCTTCTCCTTTAATGAAAGAAGCTCCTCATCTTTTGTCTTGGACGCCTCTTTCAGTTTCTTGTTGGTGGCCTTGAGCTCGTTATGTTTATCCTCCGCATAAGACTCCTCATCCAAGGCCTTCATAAATGCCATAGAAGTCTGTGGAAGATATATGATCAGAAATTGACATATAAAGAAAGTATATTTATCTTATCTTACCCTGAATAACTGGCGAAGTCCCCAAGAAAGCAACCTTTCACCAGTAAATTCCTCCTCCTCAAGCCTCTGAGCCGAAATGCCTACAAGAGAAGGAGCTTGTTCACACGCAATATCCAGATAGGCCCCTCCAAGAAAATCTTCAGGAGCCATTCCTACAGGGACTTTTGGCCTTGACTTGGGGGGTTGACCGGCAACCTGCTTGCCCTTTTCTTTTTGCGTTTTCTTTGTAGGAGGAGGTTTGCTAGCACCTCCCGTCTCTTTTCTCTTAGCCCCAGCCTTTTTGCCTTTCGCAACAGCAGTGATCTTTGGATCTCGCGAGCTTGGAGATTGAGCAGCAACACTGGTTTCTTGCACAGAATGAGCAGATATTGGAGGTCTTTCCTCCGGAGCAAGTGAAGCAGGGGACTCCACAGTGCCAAGGTCTGGTACTTCTTTTATTGTTGCCGAAGAAGAGCCAGAAACTACAGAAACAGTAGCGGTGGAGCCCCCAGGTTTGATTTTTCTCTTCGAGAGTGGTAGTAAATTCAGTTTACCCCTTGACTCCGTCATCTCTGTTGTATCCTCAGAAATAACTTGCACTTCCACTTCGCTCGAAGAAGTTAATCCTTCCGGAGTGTTAGGACTTCCACTAATGTCTTCGGTGGCAAAAACCGATTCAACTTCTCCAAGGCCTTGGGTACCCACATGCTTGCTCTTGATAATCTTACTCTCGGAAGACATGCGAAAGCGTAAGATTGAAGCAACTCAATCGTCAATTTGACATCATCCTCCTCTGATTTTCATGTCAAGAGGACATCCAACTAAGACTCTTCTTCCGGCGTTAGGTCAACCTTTTTGGCCTTTAAATCTGTAAATCATTAAAAAGTAAAATGTTGATCAGAATGTCCGAGCTACACATCATATTGTCAGCAGCATTATACAAAACACACTTGTACCTGGTTCAGCTCGAAAGGTGAAATATTGAAGATTAACCAAGGAAGGGCAGGAAATATAAAACCAATGTGTTTTATAATCTCCCACATTGGATTTTCCCTTCGCTTGCCCCTTGGGCAATATATTTTTATGACGAGACTGACGAGGTGAAGAATAATAGTACTCGTCTTATGGCTGACCTACGCTAGTCCCTTTAAAGGTAAGCAGATGTTTGATTATGTTAGGACTAGGAAAGGAAAAGTCATTCTTCCTAAACAAGATAGCTATCGAGGTTATTTGATTATATGTGTTTGAGGTAAGTTGAAAGGGGGCCAAACCTAGCTCGTTGAGAATATTAATAAGATAAGACGGAACTGGAAACCTAAGTCCCGCTTCTAGATGCTGTGTACTCACAGCTATAAAACCCTTAGGAGGGTAAGCTACATGACCCTCTGATGAGGCCACCATAATGCGACAACCTCTGGGAAGGTGAAACTCAAGCACTATTCCCATAAGAATCTATCGCAGCAACCTTTGAAGGATGATGCTTGAACATTTCCCGAGCTGCTCTCTCTCTTCAGCAGCTCGTTCAGCCAAAGTTGATGCTTGAGCCAAGGGAGTGGGAGCCCAGAGAGGAGAGAAACCTGGAGCACCCTCCTAGAACTGAGGAATTGCTTCCTAAAGAGCCTGTCCCTGCTCTACCCGCTCTTCTGAGCCCGAGGATTCTTTCTCTCCTATTATATGATGTTGACGTCTACGACTTGAAGCCATCTACAAAAGAGATAAGTAATTGTCAGTCCGCAGTACGCAGACCTAGCCTAAAATCTTAAGGCTCCTAATCCTCTAACGAATTCTCCTAGATCACCAAGTCGCAGACACTATAAGAAGTTCCGCGCGGAGTCAAGTCCAGACCACCAATTAGAGGCCTCCAGACTGCCTATCTATGTTCATACATGGGACTTCGCTATTATGCCAAAAACAACTAACAGCCTACAAAATACTACCTGAACGAATCAAAGATTGACTATGTTCCTATTTCAGAATCATAATCATACAATGCAGCAAGAACATGAAGAACAATCTTCAACCTAAATGCAACCCAGAAATCTACCTCTACTATGATAACTATACAATTAACAGAGAGTTTTGTAGCAACTTACTTGGAAAATATAAAGCTTTGACGTTCTGGGATGATGTGAGGTAATCGCCGGTGGAGGACGAAGACGATTGTCACGATTGTGGAAGAAAAACCAAAAATCTCTCTGGTAATTGCTAATGAAGAATGGTGTAAAAGAAGAGTATCCGAAAAGTCTCTGCTTTTTATTTGATTCCCTAAAACTCCCATCATGCAAAATCGCAAGTGGACGAGCCGAACAAGTAATATAATGATGAGAAAAAATATCATCCCACGAGGATTGTTGTTAATTAATACCCAAAATTAAAGTAACTCAACTTTTATTTGACAAACGAAATTTGAGGTAAAAACTACAACTAAATTTAAATGCAAATATAAATAAACAAAAATTAATTCAGTGAATGAAAATTCTAAGGTTCTGATTTCACCATAACTAATTTGTTCCTCCCCTTTGTTCTTTTTAACAAAAATTAATTATCCAGTTATTAGTCGAGATTCCCTGAATTATTCACATAGCCTCTCCCAAGGTCTAAGGAAAATACCCTATAAAATTTAACTGCTATGTCCCCATGCAAGTTAAAACATTAATGAATTCATTAAGATTTATGGATCTCTTTTATAGACTACACAAACCATGCAGGTATATTCCTATCCTATGTATAATTTATGACATTCAATACAATGAATTAGACACATAAATCAGCTTCCGCTATGATTATGATTAACAATTCAACTAAATAGTGATCAGTTATTTAGAAGCATTAAACACAGTATTAAATGCATCAACCAAGATAAAAAATACATAATTAAATTGAACAAAGGATTGGAACATCAAAGTTAGGCTACATCATAACCTTAGAAAAATAAATCTACTCCATATTAAAATTTACAAAGACTAGAAATTAAACATAATAAAATATAAGAAAACTTAGTGGATTGAAGCTTCGCCGCAGATTTTTTCCTCTGCTTTGCTTCTCCTCTCCAAGCTCCTATTCTCCTTCTCTAAACTACTTGTTATTTTGGTATTTGATGAGATATTTGATGAGATATTTGGAATAGTGATTCTAAAGCCTATTTATAGACAAAGTTCACCTCTAATTACATCATTGTTTGCATCATCTTTTCCTAATTTTTCACCATTTTGCATCATCGCTTGCATCATCGTTCATCTACTTCATTCAAGTCAACTTTCATATTACATCATTGTTTACATCATGGTTCACCTACCCCATAAAAGTCAACTTTAATATTACATCATTGCTTACATCATAATTTTGATTACATCATTCCTTATATCAGCATGACATAATATTTATTTCTAGAATACTCAATCTTCAAACTATGATAACTTTTTTATGCAATCTCTTATTCGAGTAATTCTTGAGGCGATGAACTGCTTCGAATGATATTCATTTTGTAGCGATGATCTTGTCTCGAAAGATAGCATTTGGTGGGGTCCACGTGCAGTTTTTCACCAATTTTATTCTAAAAATAAAAATACAAAAATATGAAATAATTTACTTAATAAAAAATAAAAATATCAAAAACTAAGCAAGAATTCAAGTTTAAAAAGATAAAATAACTTTATAAAAATAGAGTTATCACTCCCCAACCGTTGGATCTTGAAGCTCAATAACTGCCTCAGATCTGACGGTTTTGCACGATGTCAAGAGCAGTTATCATTGCACCGTCAGTTACAAGACGTGTATTAAATGCACACTCTACACCAGCCACGTCTCTTCAGCTTCTCTGAATACCCGCCACGTATAAGATAAGATAAATTTGAACATCAAAGAAGAACTATTCCTGCCTAGGCAGCTTTTATCAAGTCGACTCGGAGTTCGTAGCCCGCAGTTCGGCCTACAAACTGAAAGGCTTATGTTGTGGATATTTTCTGAGACATCTCATGGGACTGATAAAAGCCCAAGCCCAAGGCCATGGTCCTACTGGGCCAAGCCCAATTTTACCCGGCCTGTTGGAACCTATATGGTCATCCCCCATAAGTCTTGCAGCTCGAAGTTCGTTCAGACGCTGGGGCAGAGTGATATTTGCACAACGTAAAGCTTACAATGCACTCTGTTTGAAGTCAGCAATGGAGTGAAGTTCATTCTTATGTGCAGCATTATGTGTAGCATGAAGTCCGCAGATCGCACCTCGCGAGAAGCATCTTATAGTGCCCGTATTTTATCATTACATCGCTGCAGTTGACAGGATTGATTTACTCCTTTCCATGCACTTCAGTCCGCCTAGAACTCCACTTCGCCGCCTAAAATCATGTTAGGTCATAGCATAACTTGTCTTGCACGCCAAACTTGTCAGAGATTATTGTTCAGATTATAGAAAACCATACCTAACCCACGTGGTTTAGTCATATAAATCTTCCACTTGTCCCCCTGCATTAAATATAATTCGGCAGCATTGAATGCGAGACAAGAGCATTAACTAGCTTAATCATTTTGTTTTAACTCATTAGACCTCGCTGTAAGGCCTCTCCTTCTATAAATAAGAAAAGTCTATCATTGTAATGCAAGAGTGAAACACTTAGAAAAATTGGCTATTACTTTGTCCAACTATTGAGTGAACAAACAGTGGATGTAAGCATATTCAGCCGAACCACTTCAACATCTTCTTGTCCGATATTCTATCTTTGCTGCTTTTATTCCTATTATTTGCTCTTGTGTATGTTTGACTTGTTATCTATGCAATGCTGAGCCTGGAAGAACTTAGTTGACTGATTTTCTACGTCAACAAATATATTTATATATTTTTAATATATGTATTTAATATAATATATATTTCTATATTTTTAATTTAATATATAAAATATTTTTAAATTAATTAAAAAATAAAAACAGGTCTCCATGGAGACCATTGTTGTTCCGACGAGAAAGACCAAAAAACTGGTTTTCATCGTCAAAGTGTAGACCAAGCTAGAGACAGTTTGGCCTAATCTCCAGCGATGAAGACCAATTCACTAGAGACCTGATCTAGTCTTCGAGGATGGAAACCAAATGGTCTATATCGTCGGAGACCAGTCTATGATGATGGTGACTGATTGGAGATGGCAATGTCGTATCCTTTTAAAAAAAAAAAAAATTGCATAAACATTTTTCTTTACATTTGCATGAACATTTTTTCTTTTAAGATTTGGGAGATGTTTGGTTTGATATTAATGTTTAATTTAGGTGATTTTGGTTTAATAAAAATGATGGAGATGATGATGATTTTGATGAATGTAGAAGATAAAATTAGAGATAAGAAAGATAATGAGAGGTAGAAGATGAAGGAGATTTTTTTTAATTATTATATCAAAAATACTATTTTTAATTAAAATATTTCGTAATTGTAAATTGAATTAAAATAATTGATTCAATAATATGTCATAATTTGATTGGAAGATGGTCAATGACAATTTTGTAATAATAAAGATGATTATTTTATATTTGTTGGTTTTTAAAAAGATAATTATGTCATTTTAATTACATTAAAATATATTAAGGGTAAATTCATCTTTTTGTCACTTCTATTATGTTTGATTGTCATTTTTTGATCAGAAAGACTAAATTGATATATTTTTAAAACATTAGGGATGACGGAAATTCGAATGTAAATGTTAGTAAAAACATAATATTTTGCTAACCATTAGGAACTAAATTAACATTTTCCCTTATATTATTATTACAAATTGATCTTCAAATTTGAAACATTTTGACTTAGTAAATTATTAATACTCATTTTAAACTATTTTTCTTATGATAAATTATATCATATTTACACAAACTATTGATAATAAAACATATAGTGTAATATTTAATCTTAATAGATCTTAGGCTACTTATGATTATTGGTGTGTGAATTATTTTTCTTTTATATAAACTATTTTATATGATAAAATTCACAAATAAAAAAATATGAACTTCAAATGTTTTTATCTCTAATTTTAATTTTATTTTATTTTGTTATAAATCCACGTACATTTATTAGATTAAAGACTATAAGTATATACGTAGCATGATTAGTAACTTTCACAATAAATGTATACAGTTTGATTACATATATTTATTTGCAATTTGAAATGGAATTCCCATAATAAAGGAGATATATCTCAAACTTAAGGGCTTTTTTTTTTTCTTTTTTTTTGGTTAGTAATGCGAATTTCAAACTTCTCTCAATGACATGAAGGGAGTTGGCACACTATCAACTCATAATTGATATGTGTTTTTTTTTATACTTGTATTAAGAATTTTTTAAAAAAAAACATTATTATAATCTTGTAAAGGGTAAAACTACATATTTTTTACTAATTATGTATTTTAACTAATTTTATTTTTCATGCATCCTTTTAGCAATTGAAGTAAAAATTGTAAAAAAATAAAATCATATAATTTAATTTTTTATATTATAATTACTATATAAAAGTGGTAGAGCCCCTCCCACCTCCCTAATTAATTAGAATTTTAGGTCCGCCGTTGATATAAAGTTGACATGATATTTTGTAGAGGAGTGTATTTGTCAAAGACAAATAATTGATAGCAAGGGAAAGAGAACAAAAACCTCGGCTTGGAATCATGTGACTTCGATGAGTTTTTTCCATCTGTATCAATTATAGTGTTCCAGCTGAGTAGCCTATCAGTTTAGCTGCCTATAATCACTTTTACCATGTACAAAATCAAATGGCAATTCTAATGCGTCATCCAGTATTTATGAACACTAAATAATTTAAATTAAAAGGAAAAAAAAAGCATTCAATAAACGATAGGATAAACCTGTTAAAAGATTGCATACTTATTAAATTGTGACTGATAATCATTTTCTAAATCTGAACAAAGCATTTAACTTATGAATGTCTGGTGCACACACAATCTACATCTCTTGTTATGCAAGCAATCCGATTCGTTTGAAATTGAATTTCAAATTTTTATACGTGGACAGATCCTATATCTTAATTTAATTACATATATTTTTCTTTTTTGGTGTTCATGTTAATACTAGTGAGAAATTAAATTGAAGATTAAAATTGTTGAAATCTTGTTATATATTTACGTTTTTAATCTACGCAAATCTTGCAGGTACTTCTTGTTCTATTTTATTTGACGTAAACTACAAAACCGAAGGAAACTAAACTTTAATTCTCAAAAGTTTTTGCCATAGTAATAGTGGGTACTGTGGAGTCCCTCAGACAATATCTCACATGAAATTGGAGGGTACTATGCAAGTCTCGTGAACCAACAGGGACTGAACCAATATTATCCTCATTTGCAATTACAGACCAACAAGGGATGTGAACCAAAATCAATACAAAACCTTTCCTTTTGAGCCTTTGATTGCAAGTAAACCTACAATTCACAGGCTGGATGTTTGCAATTGACCGGCTTTTGCATGAATCACTTTAAGAGCCCTAACCTGTCTCTACCTAAAAATCAATCCTGTTCAGTTTAAAACCTTAGGCTGTTTGTGGGAAAGTGAACTCATGAAGATGTCTTGGTTTTTCATAATATTTTTTCTCAGTTATACAACTAGTAATTTGGAGGCCATTGCACTTGAGCAGAAGCAGCCTCCATCTACTCTTGTTGTTGGCACTGTCTACTGTGATACATGTTTCCAGGAGGAATTTTCAGAGTCCAGCCACTTCATTTCAGGTAATTTGGTTTTGGTGATGTTGTTTTAATTGTTGAAGAGTTTTTGCATGTGATCTTAACGGCTGAATATCGTTTCCAGGTGCTTCTGTCGCTGTGGAATGCAGAGATGGGACTTCAAAACCGAGTTTTCAGCAACAAGTGAAAACAGATGAGCATGGAGAGTTCAAGATTCCTCTGCCGTTCTCAGTCAGCAAAGATGTGAGGAAAATCAAGACATGTTCGGTGAAACTGATAAAAAGCAGTGAGCCAAACTGTGCAGTGGCCTCAACAGCAAATTCATCTTCGCTACATTTGAAGTCAAGAAAGGAAGGAACCCACATTTTCTCAGCTGGGTTCTTCACCTTCAAGCCACTAAACCAACCCAACTTGTGTAACCAAAAACCAAGCCATGCAAATTCTAAACAATTCAACGTGAACAAGGTCCCATCATTTCCTCCCATTGGCAATCCCATTTTCCCACCTCCACTTCAAGATCCACCTACGCCTAATCTTCCTTCACTTCCTCTGCTACCAAGACTACCACCATTGCCACAACTACCTCCTCTTCGAGGCCTTCCAAACCTTCCACCAATGCTAGGAAAAACAACACAAACAAAACCTGATCAACTTTCCAGGGTAGCTCAACTATCAGACCGAAAAGTATCTCATCCTCATACTTTCTTCCCAACAATACCAATGCCACCATACCCATTTCTTCCAACTCCAACCTGTCCTCCAAATCCTTTTCAGCCACCACCGCCCAGTACTTGCCCACCACCGCCCTGTGCTTGCCGACCACCCAGTACTTGCCCACCGCCCACCTACTGGCCTCCAAACCCAATCATTCCTTTCACTCCGACGATGATCACCCCACCACCATTTCCTTTGACTCCTATGTTGCCTACACCACCACCATTTCCTTTGACTCCTATGTCGCCTACACCACCACCATTTCCTTTGACTCCTATGGCGCCTCCACCACCACCAATGATTCCAGTTCGATACCCCCCGCCTCCTCGTCGAGTTCGATACCCCCCGCCACCTCGTCAAGTTCGATACCCCCCGCCACCTCGTCCAGTTCGATACCCCCCGCCACCTCGTCGAGGCCGAAAAAGTCGGCCACCTCATCGAGGCCGAAAAAGTCCTCCAGCTTCTTCTTGATTGAAACCTAACCTATTTCTATGTATAATTTCTCCAATAAAACCTCTCGCATTGGCCCTTTTTTTTCCAACCTGTGTTGGTAAATTATGGTGTAGGACTGAGGAAACTCCTAGAAATGTTTTGGGGTTATGTATTGTGCCCGTCGTTACCAATAAAAAGAAGAAAAAGTACGAGATGATGATATTGTTGTACTTAGAATAAACCTACAAATTCAATGCTTCTTGTCATCTGACAGGCTTTTTACCCTGCTAAGTTCTTCTTCTTAATTAATTTCAGTAACGTTGCATTCCACAAAGCCAAAAATAAAATAAGGGTATCACGAATGTAATTATTTATTTTACTTAAACTTTTTGCTACGTAGGATGGATAGCAAATAGTCCAAAAAAATCAATTCGATGCAGTTACTTAACCTAAATATGGAATCCATTTAGCGAAAAAAATAAAATGAAAGAATCTGAGATGGTTTTTTAAATTGAGAAACTTTCTTAGAGGTACAGAATAAGATTTCTCGTTTTTTTCCAACTAATTAAGGGTATAGCCAATGCTATTATGCATTTTTGAGTTTCAATTAATGACATATCAACAATTTTTTTTTTTTTTAATATGGATCCATTTTGAAGTACAGAATATAGAAATACTTATTTTTATCTCTAATGTAATTATCTAAAACAAAATATGCATTCCATTGCACTTTTGAACATTCATTATAAAATATGTGAGTAGGGATGACAATGGGTCGGGTTTGGGCAAATTTACCCAAATTTGGTAAATCTGTCTACACTTGACCTATTGTCATCCCTAGTCACATATTTTATATTGATCAGTCAAAAATGAGATGCATATTTTGTTTTAGATAATTGCATTAGAGATGAAAATATATATTTCTAAATATTGTATGTCAAAGTGGATCTATATTCAAAAAAAATTGTTGATGTGTCACTAATAAAAATTCAAAAAATACATAATAACATTTGATAGCACAATAAAATTGTTTTAAAAATTATTAATTTTTTTATTTTTAATTATATTTTAAATATATATTTTTTAATTTTTATTTTCACTATCTACATTAGAGATGAATAGTGGAGATTTATTTTTTTTCATTTTTTTTTTATATTTAAATTTTCTTTTATTTAATATTAATTATTTTTTATATTTTATTTTAATTTAATAGTTTTATTATTCTATAATTATAGTTAAATATTGATTTTTAACGTTCAAATTGATAATGTAAGATTTTTTTAAGATGTTTTTATAAATATAAAGGTTTTTTTTTTATCTATTTTATAAATAAATAAGAAGGATATTAATGATTTAGAACGAGAGATTTTGAATATTTGATCCAACTTAATGAGGAAATTGGGACCCTTATAATATAAAACTAATAGATGAGCATGTGGGAAATGGACGAAACAATCCCCAACACAAAAAGACAAAACAAAACTATCATTATCACCCACAACACAAAAAGACAAAACAAAACTATCATTATCACCCACTGCACAAAAAGACAAAACAAAACCACCATTGGCGCCCACTTTGGACCTTCATCAACTTGACCACTTTCCACTGCCCCTTGTTATAAAATCTTCGACACTTGTGTTGCCTCTTCATCAGACGCCAACTTTTACTTGGACAACAACATGTCCACTTGCTTCACTTCTCCATCAACCGCCGATCATGGCGACCATAACCACCATCTCCGTCGTCCATCAAGACATCATCCAGACCCACATCCTCATCCGCCTTGACTCACAACTACTTTTCCTTTTCTCTTTTCTATTTTCACCCTCCTCCAGATCTAAAAACAAATTATAATTCATATGAATTTTTTTACTCGTGAATTTTATGATATAAAATAGTTTATGTAAAATAAAAATAATTCACACCAATAATTATGAGAAACCAATACTTACTAAGATTAAATAATACTATACATTTTATTCTCTAGTTCATATAAATATGATATAGTTTGTAATAAAAAAAATAATTTGAAATAAGTATAATAATTTATGAAGTTAAAATATTTTAAATTTAAAAATAAGTTTTAAATAATGGAATAAAAAAAAAGAGAGACAAAAAAAACAACATGTTTGATAGGGAAACAAATGAAAATGTAAAGGAAAAAAAAATTGAGAAAAGGTAATGGTTTTGATAGGAAAAATTATTGAACCATGGTAGATAAAAGAAAGGAAAATAAAATCCATGCCAAAAAAAAAAAAAACCCAACAAAGCATTTTCGAGACACAAGGAGATGAAACCATGGATCACTTTAGAAAGGTAGATAAGCGGAACCATCAAAAACCATGGATCACTTTAGAAAGGTAGATAAGCGGAACCATCAAAGCCTTTGAGCTTCTAGCTGTCATTTTATTTATATAATCTATTAAACAACTATAAAAAATAAAAAGCAAAAACTTTTTAGATGGTGCAAGGGACGGGAGAAAAATGCAAGTCCCAATCGTCGGCATCATTTTATGCTTGTGTAATATTGTGACATTATATTTATATATTTAAATACCTAATGATTATTATAGTAAACTTAATTAACTTTTAAGAGTTTTCAAGGGGGCACGTGTCCCCCCAGCCCAACGGTGGATCCGCCCTTATGCCGCTTCATTCGACTATTGCACTTCTACCAACTGTGGTTTTATATATTTATTTAGAATATTAAAGACACAAAGTAGGTTGAAGTTGGACCTTTAACAAAAAGTCCATATGAAATTGCATTTATGTATTTCAATAATTGGCATCTTTCGGGTCACAAAATTCAGCAATTTACCAAATGAGTGTTTTTTAGCATTAATAATGCGCTTGACATCAACTGCATTACCGATTTTTAATTTGATCATCCATTTAAACCATCAGATTGTGATTGTTTTTTTGAATCCTATACATTAGTCTCCTACATTTTGGTTGTTATAGGAGATATGTTCTATTATTTATGCTTAATTGTCCAACAAGCAGGAAATATTCTGTGCATCATGCAAGGATCTCCATTCCTGTTCTTGAAATGAGTGGTGAATCATGTGAATTACAGTTTTGTTTGATTCTACCATCTTTGGCTGGTGGGATCAAATTCCATTAAGTAGGGTCAAGCAAAGTAGAGTTCTACGAATAGCCAAAAACTAGATACCAGTCTCAATATATCTGTTACACTAGTTTTCTTCAAATTTGGGACTACACATACGAACAAATTGTGATATGATACATTTTCATTATTTCAAGTTGTGTACTTCTGGGTTTGTTCTTGACTAGTAGTTGCTCAATTTCTGGTTTTTTGCATCTTTTGTGTCCCTTCACATCCAAAAGCACAGTATCACCTACTGTTAACCCAAATGTGCAGGATCCGTTGCAACAAAACATGAGCCAATTCTTTTGGCTCCCAGTGGATCAGTGAATGGCACTTACAAAGCACACACATGACTGAAAAGATATAACTGTTTACTTGAAAGATATAAATCTAATGGGCATATCAACTGCAGAGTTAACAATTACAAAACCCATTTTGTTCAAATGTATAGGCTTTTACCTACTCATTTTGTTTTTGTCTTTTTTTTAATTATAAAAAAAAAAAACTCAATTAATATTAATAAATAGAAATGATCAGCAATTCTTTACAAGTTGTGTGTGACTCCAAGTCAGGTGGTGTACTTTCAATAGGGAAGATTATAGATTGATTAATAAGTGACACACTTATATATAATTACAAAGACTGCTTATTGGTTATTAGATTTTAATATTAAAGTAATTAAAAAAAAAAAAAAAAAGACTAATGTCTAAATTCTTGAACCAAATATGCATAGTTATTATTGTTGTGTATATTTTAGGTTGTACCAAATGAGCTGGTAAAAGCCCAATAAATTAACCCAGCAAGCACAGGCCCAACTCAGATCATGGAGCAACGAGCTCGTCGATAAAGGCCTTCAATAATAGCAAATGACCAGCAAACACAGCTCGTCAGTTAGCTCGCCTAGAAGGGCTCCTCCTCAGGTCATTGCTCAATCAAAGCTGCCTAGCGAGCTTGAGTTTGTCCAAATCAAAATCAGCTCGTGAAGTGACATAACGTACACGTTCATTCTTTCCAGATTAGTGGCAGCATGACTTTTTCAGCCATTAAGCATAGGTCAATGTCAGAAACTGAGGCCTTAACAGAAGACTTTGATAAATGTGGCATGTGTCAAACCGAGGAATTTGTAGTTAATTATTTCTTTATTATATCAATTGTAGCACCTCACCATCTCTATAAATAGAGGATTGTAACAATTGAAAGGGGCTTTTGCTCTCTCTCACCAGAAAAATATAATAACAGTGATTGCTAGTTTTAACTAAAACCGACACTGTGAACGTAGACCATTCTTAAAGCTGAACCACGTAAATCTCATACATTCTTCTCTTCTTTCTCTTGCTTGCTTTGCTTTATTTGTGTGATTGCAGTCTTAGGCCAAACGGATCAACAGTTGACAACATTTAATGTCGACAATTATACATCAAAAATAACATATCCCTTCTTTTTCCAAAACATAATAATAATACTAACACATTCCGAAACCAAATATCATTTCAAATGTCAAGATTGTAAGCCAAATAAATTTTAATTAATTAATTTTTCCTCTTCTCCAAACGACACCGTATTTGCATATTCTCATTCTCTTCAAAACCAGGCCTTTTGCAGTTGGGTTCCCGCTTCATTCTTTTTGTCTTCTTTACGTTTCAATTTCCACCCACTTGTTTCTCTCACTCTCCGGTCACCGCAACCGTCTCATCAGGTCTCATCTCATCTCTCTCTCTCTCTCTCTCTCTCTCTCTCTATGTCTCTTTATTTTATTTTATTTTTTAAAGTCTTGTCCACCGAATGAAACCTCCAAACCCTACAATTTTCTCTCGTCAGAGGTGGGGTTTTTGTTATGAATTTGACGTTGTCATGTCTTATTGGCTTGGTTGCTGTGAAAATATGTCGAAACTAACAGACCCCATTTAGAAAGTTTTCACTTTTTTAAAGTATATATTATAGTTCCTGCATTGCTTGTTTGTTTGGTAGAATAAAGTTTCTATCTTTGATTGTTTGTCTTATGCTTTAATGGGAGCTTTGGTGTTTGATCGAACTGTGGCATTCGTTTTGGTTGTTTCCCATCTGATATACTTTCAAGGGGTTGGTGTGGATTTTGAAAGTTTGAATCTTCATGTGGTTTTGTGTTGTGAAGAGTGTGATTTGATGCTTGGGTTATTGGTGTTTTTGCAGGAGAAGAGAAGACGATGAAAGTGAAGATTTTGCGTATCCCTTTTTAGTGACATTGTGTTGCTTTGTCCCTTTTGGACTGATTGTATAATGTATGTTTAGTTTGATAGATAACTTGATAAACTTTGATCAGTTCATAAAAATTTCGGATGATACTCGGTGTTTATTGTGATTAAAAAGAACCATATAGATTTAATGGTTGTTTTAGTTTAGGGGAACTGTAAGAAGACTATACTGGAAAGCTTTTTTCACATGGATGACGATTTTTGAGAGGTTTAATCACAGTGTTACTTAATTGAATGTATGTTGACTTCAAGTTTGTTGTTGTGATCATGCGTTTACTTATGTGAATCATGATATAATTTGTGGTTAATTTTTATTTCTTTTTGAGATTGTTTACTATTTGGTCAAGCTTATTTGTACACATATGTTACCTTTCGTAAATATGAACTTGAAACCATGTTGCCGAAATGAAATTTGAGCATTTTGTCTTTTTAGAAGTTTTTCTGTTGACTTATATTTCCTTTTGGGTTTCTACTGCGAATTAAACAGAGTAAGTTTTCTTCATCTCATGTTACCTATCTTCTGTTTAATATTGATAAACTTGTAATTTGAAATGTGACATTCGTAGGGTTGGATGAAACTAATTAAAGAATTCTTAACCATCTCATGGTTGCTAATTATCTTTTGCTTAGTATATTGATCTGTATCAGAACTTGTGTTTTTACATGATGGAGAGCAATGACTCTTGTCCCTTATTGAATCATAGGTGGCACGGTGTTGCTTCGTGGACATGGGATGCACAAGATGAAACATGTGGGATATGTAGGATGGCCTTTGATGGTTGTTGTCCTGATTGTAAACTCCCTGGGGATGATTGCCCGCTAAGTAAGTCGCTAACCTTAGTTACTTGCTTTAAATTATGCTTTTATGTTTTGCCACTTTGTCGTAGTTATGAATTTCTTGAATTGAGTTTCTTTGCTAGAATATGATTGAAAAGTTCTTAATATAGTATGATTCCTCTCTTTGGATATTTGTGATTTTGTAATATGATTAGTTGATAAAGCATCTCAAGAGATAGTCTCTTGAATACTCAGATTTCTATATATAATGAAATGACCAGCCAACTAATTCTTTTCCAATTGTACAAGTTAGATTTCCTCTTTATTTCCTTTTATGATTACTTGCATTTGTTTACTGTGTTTGTATCCTTTTTCACATATATAATCAGAATTTGTGATTCATCTTTGCAATCGACACTTATATCTCTAATCTCATCTACTACACTCTTGACATTTTATGTGTGTTCAGTTTTGAAACATTTAAAGCCGGATGGTGAGAACCGTATGTATTGAAATATTCTGTAACAAGGACTAATGATCTGCATTCGCTTGCAGTTTGGGGTGCCTGCAACCATGCATTTCATCTCCATTGCATCTTAAAATGGGTAAATTCACAAACTCCTCAAGCACATTGTCCAATGTGTCGCAGGGAATGGCAGTTCAAAGGATAAAGATCTTAAATCAATAAAACCTCATTTGTGTGACTTCTCAACCAAGTAAAAATGTTCATTTGTGTGACTTCTCATAGAGAAAATATGCTTGTTGGAATTCATGTTTGACTAGTTATGCAATTTTTGTGATGAATGTAAAGATAATATACTTTTATTTAATGACACATTAGATATTCAACAATTTTCCATAATATTTCACAGAAGATATTACTATATTAGGATATAACTAAGCATATAATGATATAAAAACTTGATACAGACGATCAATGCTGACAGATCATCACTCTTGACTCATCAGTATCACTATAAAGATTTGAGTACCCCAGAACTTTGAATCATTATCATCTTCATGTTTCGGTACAGGACAAGTAGCATAAGAGAAGTCTTCGAACAGCAGCAAGTGTCCAAGTTCTTCACTATAGTTACCAATCACAATTCGACATCCATTTACGGCCATTGCTGAACACCCTGAGTTGGTATCGACTCCTCAGGAGAACTGCAATTCAAGGAATTTGTTTGCCTACCAGTGTCGGTTTCCCAAATACTGATGCAAGAATCCTCAGGCCCTCCAGTAAAAATTTTGTATGGATCCATGTGTAATAGTGTCACTGAACCCCGTGTGTCCATCTAACTCAACCACTGGTTCTGGTTTTGAAGCATCCTGGGTTCTCCTAGCATACAAGGCATTGCTCTGCAGCAATAAATATATGCTTTTCACAGGTTAAACTGGTATCGAAATTTTGTAAATAAGCATCATATCCAAACGGAATGACTAGCATGCATGTTTATACTGGTTTACATAACTCAAATTTACAAAATCTCCAAAACACTTTAGTTTTGGCGAGAATGGCAAAGTGGCGAGTTTGTTTCTAGAGATAGAGAGAGAGAGAGAGAGAGAGAGAGAGACGGCAATGAATGGGCTTTGTACAGAAAGAGGGAGCTGGTTGAGAGACTGGACAGGAGAACTAATTAGAGAACGACATAGAAGGGGATTTGACTTGTTTATACTGTTTTTAATTTTATTAATATTTATAAAATATTATATTATCATTTTTTACCAAACGACCCTCAATGTTTCAAAAAATTTTATTTTTTTTAAGTATTTTAAATTTTTTCATCCTGTTAACCTAACTTTCTTTGAATTTTATATATTTGAATATTTTTGTTATACTTGCTATATTTTATTTGATACTAATGTTTCTAACATTGATTTTTACTATCTTTTTTAATATCATGAATAATTTTATAAATTAGATTTTTTTTTCTACCTTTCATTTTTTTGTTTTTTTTTTTCATTTTGAATTGAGAAAGTTGCGTCGTTGGTGCCTAATCTCATTTTTGACCTTTTAAAACACTAATTTATATTAAACAGTTTGTAGAAAAGATGTTCGGGTGCCTTCAGTTCAATCTAATCAGTCATTTCACACAACCTTCTCAATGCAATTAATCAAAGAACACTCATGACCCAGAAATACAGATTACATATGATACAAAATGATTATTTTGAACAAAACTACACTATACAACAAATTATGAATAAAGAGAGTCGGTTCTTTGTTCCTCAACTTTCTGACTGCAGAACCCAAAGCAAACACCCTCCTGTACCATCAAACCAAGGCTAAAAATGAAAGTTTTCATTTTGCACTCAACTGTATCCCACTGCACCCCGCTGCCCTGAATACCAAAGTGAAATTTCGGACAGATATCTTCGCTTATCATGGTATCGAAAACTCCTTCAAGAGGCGCTCCAGTGTCAGTATTTTTCTCATATGCACATGACAGTGATAAAGACCATATATGTAGGGAAAAATATAGGAACAGATTTTGTTATGCATAGTGCAGCAAAAAGTTTGTCATAATAGCTCCTGATCATAAAATGCAAGAAGCTGCTTCACATGATTATGCCAGGCAGCAACATTTTGCCCATCAACTGCAACCCAGTCAACCACTGTAGATGCTGGTTGCTCCCACCACTCATCAAGCTGCAGTATAAATTACAATTTAAAGATTTATACAGTAAATAATTTAGCTAAAAAGGTAAGGAAACAGTAAGGTAGAACATCACTAACAAAATGTAGATTACAAACACGTTGCTCCTATTCTAAATTTAATGGTTGTTACTCACCAAACCCCTAACATATTTGCAGTCTTCCGAGCATTTCTGAGCATTCAAAACTGCAGTTTTAAGTTCAGGCAACCATTTGTCCATGACAGTTTTCTCTTGCTCATCAGCCAATTTTAAACAATAGTTGGTTGTCCTGCAAAGTGTTGTAAGATTTTCACATACAAAGAAAATTAAAACTAAACATGAGAAAATAAAACAAAAATTCTAGAAGTGAGGATGTCCACTTTTTCTGACAATACAAACTTCAACTCCTTACACAAGGAGTTCACTACAAGACAAAATAACTTTCCTAAATGCCATTGATTGCAATTCAGCGGCAGAGATTTGCACCCAGATACAGAAAAAGAGAGACCCCACGCGAGGATTTTGATCAAATCTTTGAAGGTTTTGATCCAAGCTTCGAAAGTCTTGATCTTTCGAAGCTTCAATCAAGATCTTTAAAGCATTGGTCAAGACTTTCATATCAAGGATCCTACACCTGAAAATGACTATATAGACAGTAAGGGAGAAAAAAATTTCCTAACACATCACAGATTTAATAATGCATGTCAATGGTCAGATGGTTTAAGTGACATACAACTATGTCCAAAACCTACCACAAACCAAGCCCTGGTGAGCCAAAAGGTGAGAACAAAATAGCAAACAGCAATCAGAACTTAAACTGATGCAGACCCCAGCCAAAGTCTTCACATTTCTTTATACAACCTAGAGACGTCAAAAATCCCCACGAGTACGGGACCCTGCAAGGACCTGCTCTGTTTGGCACAGATTTGTTACATGATAATTGGGGTGGTGGGAACAAGATTAAATGTCAACCCATTTTGCTTTGGGGTAAAAACGTATTTCTGTCCCTATCCAGTTTTGCCCCATGGGGTTCCATAGTTTTACAATCTTATAATATTAATTTTCAAAATATCAAGCTCTACACACTTCATCCAATGAATGACAAGAGGCTCTATACAATTTAACCAATGCATGACATAAGCTTCAATTCAACTAACGCATGCCATGAGCTTCAATTAAACCAATCCACGGCAGGGGCTTCAATTCAACCAATTTCACTTTTATTGAGATTGAACAATGCGATATCCATACATTTTGAATGAAACATTATTTATATTCTTTACTATTGTTTCATAAATTAGGATTGACAATTATCATTTACGATAAGAAAAAGTTTGGGGAGCCCACTCCCCAAACGTGGATTGTGCATCCCTATCTTCAATGAGGATTTGGACGAGGACCAGAATCCTAATTACATTTGGGTTCAAGGAACAAGAATGATATGCTGACCCTATTCTTGTCCCATTGACATCCCTAATGCAACCTAAAATGGGCTTGGGAAACAACTCTACACAAATTTTGATTAAATTTAACGAAAACAAACAAACAAATAGACATTAAAATAAACAAATAATTGTTGGTGAGTCTTTTAATAATCACATGATCCTAACACCAAAATACAAAGGCCATCTTCAATATTACCTTTCATAGTCTTGTTGAGCACCATATGCGTGATTTAACAATGAATGACCACTTTCAACTAGATCCCGCCGTATATAGACCAAATTAATAGCCTTGGCCAAGTCCTCTAACACACTAGCCTCAGAACCACGAAGCTTCAAACAGAATTCAAGGGACTCTAACACTGACGCTAAGCCAGCATCTGAGCCTTCCAAACCTACGTATAAAGGACAAGTCATTCAACTGACAAAAAATAAAATCAAAAGATACAACATGCACACACTTATTTAGCATGTAATGTTTATATACAAATCCATGTGCCAGTTCAACATTTCTTCACAAGATATTATTTCATCGCCACCAAAATTACAGTCAATCAGAATATAAGAACAAAGCATCAAGCCACTTTCTGAAGAGTGCAATCTACAACTAGAAGGGAGGCACAATGACCAATAATTAATATATAATTCTACACCACTGAAGGTTAATTATCCATAATTGCTACTCAAACTAGTGTCAAAAGATCTTCTAGAAGAGATTTTTAATTGATCCTCCACTGATCAATGGAGAATAACATATACCATGCAGATAACCTAATCTTAAGAGGATATCACATGTTATCAACATGCTCCAATGACATTCCTCTTTCCTTCCATTAATTATGATAATTATATACTGTTTTATTTGTTTGAAAATTTTGCAAGAATGAAACTCTATTGGTCCAACCAAGCAAGGTGAGCCAAAAATAAGACTAAAAGTAAAGGGAGACACTTGATACTAAAAGTAGCATATCTACAAATTATTTAATGCATTATAGATATATTAATGCTCCTTTTGTAACGTATAGAAAGCTTAAGCCCTTTCCTAACCGAATTCTGGTGTTAGAGTCCCTTAAATTCAAGGGACTCATCACATTTGAATTGTCTGCTTCAAGGGTTCTAAAGTGCTTTTCCACCATGCCTAAGCATGGCAACTGGACAGCTTAACATCTGAACCCAAACAACTATACTGACTACTAATTGAAACAGAATAAATAAAAATTACTACAAAAATTAACAAGAAAATCACTAAAAAAGGTTCATACTATTACTCTTCAGTAAGAACATACTATTACTTATTTCCTCAGAATTTCTAATTAATGTTTTCATCTAACAATATCACAATATTCATAATCTGTCTTTACCCCAACCGAATTTTCAGATGCTATGATTCTTTCAGATTGTTTGTCATTCAGTTTAAGAAATATGCAGCGCAAAATCTTATACATTGAAACCTCAGACATCAATTTTTCCAAATTCAGTTATGTCTAACACCAAGCCATGAGGCCCACAACTATTGTATAGGGCATGTTTCGAGACTGCAAAATATAAAACAAAAACTCACCAGTAGGGTATTGAAGGGCCGCAGAAACACGGCAAATGGATGGAATTGCTGATGGATCCCGAGCACCAGCTCTTGCAGTCAATAGAGCAGCATTCTTTTCTGCAGCAGCAACAGCTTCAGGTCCTGTAGATCCATTAGTACCCATGGCCTCCAAAAGTGCCTGACAGCAAATTATACAATAAATAAGTGAAACTAAAAGATGTATAATTTATGTGCAGAAATTGATGTTTGAAACCAGGGGATGTAAACAAGAGTTCCTTGAGGTCTTGGTTAGAGACTTCAAATACTACTATATGCACCCTTATCTATCTATATGCTGTGAGAGCCAACTTTATCAAGAGTTATTGGGTTCAAGTCCCCCGACATCGACATCATTGTTCGTAAATATGGCCTTACCAGGCCGTATATACAGAGATACGGCCGTATCGGCTAGAAAACATATCCATACAGCCATATACGGCTGTTCAGTACGAATACGGGCGTATATTGCATTATACAGCAGGTCGGGTTTCACCAAAAAAAAAAAAAAGAGAGAAAAAAAGGGTATAAAAGGAAAACAACCCTAAAATTGTCTCAAAACCTCACGATCGGCTACGCCTCTCTCACCAGCGAGTATAGGTTCCACACGGCACGGTAGTAGCTTTCCGGCTTATAGCTTCCATTTCCGGTGAATCTAGGCATCCAGTACCACGTATTTACGAACTTAGGGCGAAGTTACAATGAAGCAATAGAGAGGATGAAGGAAGAGAGAACCTTGGGTGGAGTTACAATGAAGCAATGGAGAGGGTGAAAGAAGAGAGAACCTTGGGCAGGGTTACAATGAAGCAATGAAGAGGGTGAAGGAAGAGTGACGTTGGCGACTAACCTAACATGTGAAAATATATAGATAAAAATTGTAAACAACCCCCTAAGTTATCATAAAATAACCAATTGAATCCAAAACAAGTATAAATAAAACCCTAATTTATGATAAAATATCCAATCAGACTTGAAAAATTATAAATAACCCTTGAATTATGATAAAATACTCAATTAGACCGCTGATTTGAAAAATAAATAAAAAAACCCTACAATTATATATACATATATAAAAAGACCATTTGCTGTATATACGTCCCGTATAATGCGTACCGACCGTACCGTATAATACCACAACTGGGTGCCCTTACCATACCGTACCACATATTTACGAACCTTGATCAACATAATCGTATTGTGTTTATTATGAACTTAAATCCATGTTTGGACTAGGCCACATGACAAGCCATCATTCTTGCATCCGGTGAGATGTGTTAAAGTACTTAATACAATTTTATTGGCCCTTATTATGAATTTACATTTTTGGATCTAGTGGTTACAAACAGTCTCTTAACTGTTTTACTATTGTGTAATAATCAATAATAATAATGCAACAGGACTTAACGAAGATACAAATAGATAAAACACAATATAATCGCCTTCTAGTGAAGTAAAAGTGAAGCACAAACAAAACTTCCTTGGGGAATGTAATTACTGCATAATGAAACACAAAAGGAATATCCTTTCTACAAGTAAAGCCTAATTAAACACTTTACTACATGTTTTAAGCATAAAGATAGATCAATCTGATAAAATTTATGCACATATACAAAGCAAATTAGGATATCGACTTGCCCATACACTGGTGCAATGCCAGATGTACAATATTGCCTAAATTTAATTAATCAAAAACCAAATGATTCATTTATTCAAAATCCCATGAAACAGTAGTCAATTATCATCAACATATTCACTCATGATGAACCAACAACAGAAACCATAATTAAGAAAAACAATAAAAATATGGGTCACAAACTGGAGTAGCCTTGTTTTACAAGTTGACGAGAAAGCAAATTACTGGATGGACCAAGGTGAAACTGGGGGGTCAAAGCTAAAACAACAGCAGGTCTCACTCTAATTAAAATTCTCAAAGGCCAGCAAATAGAGCTTAATGTTTATGGGCCCTATAAATTCAATCTCTAATGTTGTGTTTGTTAGTCGATTGGACTTTATATCCTGGAAATTGGATCTACAAGATCTATACAAAAAGCATCAATAAAACACTACAAATCTCTTAATCAATAAAACAATCAAAAACTTTGATTGAGAAGTGGAGAGAGAGAGAGATCATAAGAGATTGCTACTAACTGTAATAAACAGACATCATTCATGATCAAACAACAAATTATACAGTTACTGTCTTACATATTATACGTCACTTACCTGTGGGGTTGATGGAAGCATGTAGAGGGTATTATCAGGACTTCGATAAAAGGCAGAAACTTCTTTATCAATAAGATCTTTTGCCTCATTTGAAATGTCCACAACAACTGTGCATGCTGGAATGATGGTGCTTGATGCATACTCCCTTGCAACTAATGGCTGCTGATTCCAAAAAGCAGCAGCATCCTACAAGGCCAATAAAATCATAATAAGAATAATTTATCATTTTATTAATTGAGTGTATTCAAAAGAGATATGAAAAAGAAAAAAGTGATACTGAAAGAAAAAACCAAACAATGACACCAAGTAGATTACTTTAAAATGCAGCATTGCACTGCAACGATAAATATCATTGTCAGAAAACATCAAAAAAGGGAATTTATAAACACCACTCAAAAAATTATAACTTAAGAATGGAGTTAGCTATGTGTGAACATCAACTGCAAAACATCCTGATAAGAATTTCTACCAGTGATACTCAAGACCAGCTCACTTCTTTTTCTAATTGCAAACTGAAAAGGTGAAACAGATTACTAATTACAAGACACATCGAACCATATTAATCTGACACAGATCAATTTTTCAAGAAATTTGGAGAACTTATGACCAGTGGATCTTCCAGTTAGTTAAATCTTTTGCAGCAGAAGCAAAGGGTTTATCGATTAATCCCTCACCAACACTTTGTGCAAGACTGGTATATCTTCAAGAGACCAATCCACTTAATATTGTAAACTTGACTTTAAAATCAAAGTTGAATCCCCAAGATGCTGAAGACATAGAAATTATCAAGCAGAACAACAGTAAAGATGACATAACTCACAACTATTTCTCAAACAGGAATCACGAACAAGTAGACCAAAAGTCATACATGAGTGTGTTATAAATTAATTAGTTTATTACAGCATTTTTTACAACAGATGAATTAGAGACTGTTTCCAGAGTAGTATTTTAAGTCAATGCCACAATTAGATGCATTAAAAATAGATGCTCATCGTATTAGCTAGATATATTAAAAATAGATTGCTCACCGTATTAGCCTTGAGGAGAGCGGTATATATGATTTCAAGTTCAGACCTTCTAGCATCAAACTCTTCAATCTTCTTCCACTTTTTTTTCAAAGAATCCTCAGCCTCTTTCCTCTCAGCACACAATTTATTTAATCGTTGTATTTCAGATACCAAAGTATTCAAACTTGCTCTCAATCCATGGGCTTCTCTTTCTTTGGCCCAAACCTCCAACTGCACAAACAAAAAGAAAAAGAAAACTTAGTCATACATTCACATTTTGACAGTCTCTTTTTTTTTTTTTTTTCAAATCAACTACTAAGCTGTTATTATCTCAAAACAATAGTGTAGCCCAAGATAATTGAGACAAGACCATCACAGGGTTTGGGTGATTCCACTTGTAGGGCGCAGTCACATTTGCTTTTGGGTTATAGGGCATCAACTTCCAAGCTACAGCATAACAAATTCAGTTTCCCACCAACCCAACTCAAAGACAAATCCCAAGAATTATGGTTAACTATTCTATTACATCTGGACTACAGTTTCTACTGAATTATATATCAATAAGTCCAACTATTACTAGGGAAAAGTAATATAGCCCAAATGTGCTGCCAGCATATCCAATAAGCTATTTTGCTAGTATATCCAATAAGTTATTTTCTATTAAGTAATAATTATCCTGAAATAACAGAATATATGATGCCCAAAAAGCTATTACCATATACTAGCCAGACAGTTTAGCACCTTAACAGTATATAAAATTCCAATATTGCAAAGCAATCAAGCACTGCACAGCTGTTTCGTGGACTATAACAAGCAAAACGAGTATGAAGCATGTATCAGCTACAAAAAACTTGAGACTCAAATGTGAAAACAAGAATGCAAACTGGACTTGTTTAAACCCATCCAGTTACTGCTATTCTATACTCCATACATGTACAGAAGGGGTCCAAAAAAGGAACCCCATTTCCACTTTACATGTATCAAATTTAAAGAAAAGCCTCTATTACATAGTCTGGAGCAACTGCTCACATCACAGCACCGACACAGCCAAGAAACATAATGGATTACAGCTGCAGAGGTTCAGAGTGGCATTAGGCCTAGTTTGACCATCATTGACATTAACTTTGTACTATTAAAGTTAAGGTCAAGGCAAAATTCCAAAAATGTCCCCATTCACAAGAAATTGTGTTTTTCAATTTCTGGAAATTTCATAGGACTGGTCCCTAATGCTTCAAACCCATGACATTTTAGTCCCTAACTTTCAAAAATTAACCAAAAGAGTACCTGCCATTAGTGCCAGTTACTCAAATAGATTTATTGTGTTTGACTTTTGAAAAGACAAAAATACGCTTTAAAAAATTAGGATAATATTTAGCATAAAATATATTACAAAAGTTTTAGTGTGTGTGTGTGTGTGTGTGTGTGTGTGGTTCTTTTATAATAAGGACATCCTGAAATTTTCATTTTAAGACCACTAATTACAACAACTTATTTTTAGTGAATCACATCATCAAGGGAAGATCCACTAAAACTGAATAGTTGTAATCAATGGTCCCAAATAAACATTTTAGGACGTCATTATTTGAGAATTATATATAAGACAATTAAAATGAAGGAGTTCGATATCCTCCACAATGTTGGTGTAATGATTGAATTCAGCTGCTTTTAAATAGGCAAAATCACTCAATCTCACCTCAAACATAAATAAAACTAGACTTGCTCACTTTTGTTGAATCAATTCTGTAAACTATCATGCACAGACAGTGTGCCCTTTCATTATAAGAAGTCTTAAAACCGGTTTCCTTTTTCTATTTTAAAGTGACTTTAAAGTAGATTTGGCAGTGGGGTGCTACATGGTCAATTCCCTTTGATTTTCCCATCTTTCCCTTTTCTTCGCTTATGGCTACATGTTTACAGGAAAGGTTGTAGGTATTTTTCACTTTTGTTTGTTTCCTTGTCTATTGGATCCAAGTCGTCACTATAGGTTATGTGAATGGTTGGTGCTAATGGTGGGTGGCCACTTTAATTGCATTCAGTTGGTGGTAAAATGACAACAATCTGTTTTTTTTTTCTTTTTCCCTAGGGAAAGAGAGAAAGCAAATGAGGGAAGGTGGGTTCCCTTTTCCAAAAAATTCTCTTTTTGTTAATTCTTTTCCTTTTATCAACATAAAGAGTAAGAGTTGATTGTTATAATTGTATTACATTTTCAAAAATTTTTTAATGACGAATATTTTTATTACAAATTTTATCATTTTTAGTTTAATATATTTTAATGATTAACTTAGTTTAATTTTTTATTTTTCATTTATTAAATTTTAAATTCCTCATTTTATTTACTCTCTTTTGATGTTATTTTTTATTTTTCATCATCTTTTAATGGTTACTTTATTATTTCAATTCTTAATATTATTTTACTATTAATTTTAATATATATTTTCTATAGCATACAGGATGATACACACCTGACCATTGAACTAGAAACCAGAAGTTTGATCTACATGACTGATTTGGCGTTTTTTGAGACAACAGAGGCCATTTCAGTTATTTTTGCAAACTATGGAAAAAAATAATAATAAAGGTGTTTCACAAAAACATGGAGTTGGTTTTTAAATCTTCCCTAAGCCAACTAATATTAATATGCTATAACCAAACCAACAATCTTTTAGCACCTATCAAAACAAGATCCAACCAAAAAGTCAAATCTTAGCAAGTTTCATTTTCTATTTAATCAGAAACAACAAATATATTGAGAAAGGGAGAGAATATACAATGGAAGAAAGAATTAGAAACAACAAAAACTCCCACATAGCAAAAGGACAAGGAGTAATAAAAATTACACCGAACAAAAGCTAAGTGGACTCCTTTAAACCACCAGAAACCAAAACTCTAGGACATCACTACCACCCCAATTTATTTCATAAAGGGAAAAAGGAAGGATAAAAATTAAAACAACCAGAGAAGCAGAAGCCCATGGAGAGGCCCAAAATGAGACTTTTCCCAAAGAGACTGAACTTCATCTCCTTGAGAATCTTCAAAACTACTATGTCTCTATCAAGATACAAATACTATAAAACAGAATCTTGACTAGATTAAGGCATTCAACGCTAAAAACAAAAGAAAAAGGAAAAAAAAGAAAAAGATATGAAAAATTAAACATACCCAAAACATTGGTAGCTAATAAGTAATAAGCCTAAATCATCAAAGAATTACCTCAAATTGCCTAAGACTACCAACATTCTGTGATGTGCTTCCCACAATTGAGTGTGATGAGATTACATCCCCGTTTCCATGTAAACGCTTTATAAGATTCTGACACAAGTCCCTAGCTTCTGCAGCTTTGTTGAGTGCATCCTCAGTAGCTAAAAATTGTTGAACATGTGCTTTCTGTAAGGATAACATGTACCAGATATCAATTTACAACCCTACAAAGATAAATACTGAGCAGAACTCCAAAGGCATAAGGAGAAAATGAAAGGCTACACAACAAAACCAAACCAATCACCCTCCAAATTTTTAATAGCTAATTAGGCAACAATGTGTTTGGCTCCAAACGTGCCTTAACCACAATAGCAATTAATTATAGGGACTTTGAAGGAGAAGGGAAAAATATGAGCATAGCACAGAAAAATGACATGATATAGAAGTACAACTTCATGGTATAACAGAAAATTGTGTAAGGACCAATATAACTTTACAAAGCCTAGAAGACAACTTAACCAAATAGAAGCTGTTTATTGACAAGAATGAGACCTGTCTTTCAAGAAGCTGATTTTGAGTTCCTTTAGAAGATGCATCCCCTCCAATCTTCCCATTACCATAAAGTTGATAGTTTAAGGGTGAACTCACATCAGGAGAAGAAACATCCATCACTGTGTTGTTCTCATACTTGTACCTAATCAGTACAATAAAAAATTAAAAAAATAAATAAATCAATCAATCCAACAAACGAGGAGTTCATATTGACACAGCAACTGTAGAAGTTAACCAAGACCAAAATAATATTTGTAAAACGAAACAGTATTAACCGAGATCTTTAGAATGTAGTAGTCACAGAAATCATGGAAAATACAGCATGGAACGAAATGTAAATTATAGACCCAAAAAAAAAAAGAGGAAAAAGAAAAAAGAATAACGGCACAAGCCAAAGTACAAAGTTCATGCTTTTAGCTACATGTTTGTTTCCTTTTATTTATGTCACACGGGTTTGCCACAAACTTGTGATGTCTTTTAAGGGAGGGTGACGTAAGAACACTCTAAAAGTATACAAAAATGCATCATACACCTCTGAAGGTTGGTTGAATTAAGGCTAAGGCAAATTTATTGTCAAAAAAACCTGCTTCCAGATACTCCCAATACCAAAAGCCAACAATTGATCAACAAGACTTGTTCTGGACCATGAAGTCATGAACTATATTGCTAGCTTACTTCAGGATAGATGCCACCCTTACTTGAGCCACCCTTACTTGAGTTATAGCCTTCTCAAATGAAATCTTGGATTTTTTGCTATATAGTCTTAACCTCCATCTATTCATCTATTGCATGACCCAGTTCCTGAGCAAACTAAATTCTATCAATTCTTTCCAGCCTCAGTTAGCAAGTACTAAGTAGGGCTTCAATTTATCAGAGGAAAGTAAAATCTTGAAGGAGAATCAATATTGATCTCTCTCAACTATTCAACATACATCATATTAACCAATTGATGAACTTTTGGCGAGCCATATCCACATCAAATATTCGTTATCCCTATTCTTGAAGCCAAAAACTTATCATAAAATCCATCATCTTGAAAATGACAGCATAACTCATACCAGCCAGATTGAAATACGAGATGGAAATATAAAAGTAAATAATGAGTGGCAGAAATACATAAGAATATTCGTTACAACTTTGCAAAGATGATCATATACAGTATAACTGTAACAAATGTGATCCCAATTGTGATCCTGCAGATGGGTGCACAAACTTAAATGTACTTTAAATAATCAAAAGAATTGAAAACTCAACTTCCAATGTAGAGCCCCCCAAACAGGTCAATCATTTAAAAGGGAAACGAGCAAAATTTTTTTTGATGTATTCTCTGAAAACTTTTCCTAACAAGTATATTATAAATTAGAACTTTCTTTTAGTTAACTGCACCTTATCCCATCATATCACATAGGTCTTTTTTCCTTTTGCCAGGATCTCTACTATGTAATCTATCTCAATATAGTAATCCAGTTCATGAAATCACTATGAATCTAATATGCAACATAAAATAACTATAAAATGAGAAATAGTAATAATACCTTAAGGTTTCTGCATCAGCCCTAACATCAATTTTCTCGATTTCTCGAGAAATCAAAGTTTTCAACCGTAAAGTGTACCCAGTGATTGCCTGAAGTAATTGAGGAGGACTCTTCAGGCAATTTACAATAACAGTTCTAATCTCATCAGGTATTTCACCCTCAAAATCAAAGCCAAGCTTTGCAGCTTCTAA
This sequence comes from Dimocarpus longan, assembly GCA_022984855.1. Taxonomy (NCBI): domain Eukaryota; kingdom Viridiplantae; phylum Streptophyta; class Magnoliopsida; order Sapindales; family Sapindaceae; genus Dimocarpus; species Dimocarpus longan. Next base: position 8,505,219 of record CM041026.1, read on the forward strand.
TTGAGGATTTGAATGGATACCACCTCCTTCATACGCTGGAAATGAAAAGCGTATTTTATCAAGTAAATGTGCTCCAAGAGATTCACATGCTTTCCGTATATTTCTTTCTCGAGTTGTTTCAATGAGAATAAAATCATCTGCCAGCTTAGTGCCCTTCACAGTTGAATAAACAGCTTCCTTCTCACTATTTGCAGCCAAGCTAGTAACCACTTCAACAGATGAGTCAGCACTTGTCCTTTGAGCATCCCGTGCTTGATTGACATATTGACGCAGACGCTTATGATACTCAGCAAATATTTTTGCTGCTTCATCACATTGTTGATCATAAGCCTCCAACGTCACCTGTTTATGCCTGCACCACAGGAAACAATATTCAACGCAATCGCCATACCTGTCTAGTGGAAATATAATTAACAAACGGGGTTTGGCTACCTGAGTGATCTGAGTAAGGTTACTCAATAAAAATCTTCAATAACAACTTTGGATTGGTGGTAAAATTCTTCAATAACCGCGGTTACAACCAATCCATGAGTTGTTATCGAAGAAACCAATTTGGATAACCTTACCCATACCAGTGAGTCAGCAAAACCCTTATCAGAAATATGATCACCAGTTTTCCTTTAACCGCTTTTCATAGCACCTAATGATCAGACTCCCAAATACTATAACCAAAAATTCATCAACGAAGACTACTACATCATTGAGTGCCAAGACATACACATCCAACTCCAACCAAAAACTTATAACACCAATTCAAAATAACTTATACAAAGGCTTTTGAGAAGAAATCGGTAAACCTATAATTGGCGCGTTCATCAAGCATCCTCTTGCGCTCAGCCTCCTCCCTAGAGACCTCCAACATTCGAGCTCTCAATTCCTTGCGTTGTCTGGAGAGGATGTTCCTCAACCTCTCGACTTCTTTGGCTGCAGACTCTCTCTCATTCAAAGCCTCCTCCCTATAATTACTGCTCTCACTACTACCACTCCCACCCACAATCTTCTCTTTCCTCCGCCCTCCTCCCCCTCCTCCTCCATGCACCATTATGTTCTTCCTTATATTCTCCACCGTTTTCTCTGATTTCACTCTCTTCGTCAAGAAGCTCCACACCGGTATCATGTTTCCCCGACAAATCTTCCGAATCGAATCGATCGACGGCGCGTGAGACTTGCTGCTACTCGAACTGTACGGGCCCAGTGGCCTGTAACCCATCTCTTTCTCGAGCCACTCCACTATCGCCTCGGCCTGCACTGTTGACATTTTTTGTCTTTCACGACTCAAACCCTAACTCCCCCGATACTAATTCATCAGATCTGATCTCACAGGCCGGCAGCTACCTCATTATTTGTTTTCTTCCTCCATTTAAACTTCAAATTTCGCACCTCCCGCTCTCCTCGTTTAATTTTATCAACCCTGTTGCCTTTCAATATTTCATAAATAAACACACCCAGCCTAATGTGGTCGTGTCGTTGGCACAATTAAATTCTGCACAGGTTCAAAATATTTCTCAAATTCAAAAATAATATGTAAATACTCGATATTGTGGAATGAAACAATTTTTAGAAAAATAATCTCAGCCGAAGCACAATTCGTCTGGATCTTACACAGTATCAGTATTTATTTTACTCTCCTAACGTTATAAAGCGATAATCTTATTTTTCCTTGGATAGCTTGCCAAAATCTTTCGATATTTTTAAAAAGAATGAATTACACAACAACCCTTATAATTTGTTTAAAAACAAATAAAAATATAGTTATTCTTTTATTATACAAAACTCTCATGCCGTTAGTTACTTTTTGTCAACGTTAACTGAGTGAAGATCACTTTTATCAATTCAACTAAAATCGACAGAGTTAGTGGAATGATGATATCAGCACATGAAATGAAAAAAAAATAAAATATAAAAAATTATGATCGAGTCAAATCAATCAAAATACATTAAATGAAAAACTAATAAAAAATTTGGAAAGTTCTCGTTGCATTACACGAAAACAATTTCTTTTAGAAGACACCACTTTCATTTTCAAACCTTAAATCTATACTTCTCTCTCATTCTCTGTGTCTGTCTTTCAATCTTCTAAAACACTCTGATTTCCTTTTCTTTTCCTTTTTTTTTTAGATCACTCTCTTTTTGTTTCAAAACAACTTTTTTTCTCTAAAGTCTCACTCTCTAAAAGGCACTCTTGTTCGTGGATGACATGAAAAAATAACAAAAATCACTTGAGAGCTGGAGACAAGACAAACAAACTATTTGGCTACCCCGACGAAGTGGAACGAGCAAATGGCAACCCACCGCCATCATTTTGTTACTAGCAAAACAAGATAGTTGTTTCAAAATCGTCAGAGGCATCGTCATTATGATTGGTAGAAGATGGTGATGGTTTTAGGGGATTGTTGTTAAAGACAGTGTTGTCATTCAATCAACATCATTTTTTTCAGTCGTCGGAGGCATTGCCATAAACGATGGATGGGTAAGTTCTCGTCTCTTTGTCTTAAAGTTTGAAAGGTGTGAAGTTTGTGGGTGTGAAGTGGTGTGAAGTTTGTATTTAAATTTTTTTTTTCAAAATTGTATTTAAATTTTTATTTGATGGGTCATCGTTTGTATGAAGTTTGTGAAGTGGGTGTGATGTTTGATGGGTCACTGTGTTTTCTTATTTTGTGTTTAAAGTTTGATGGGTCGTTGTGAAGTTTTATTTGTGTTTAGTTTGATGGATCGTTATAAAGTTTTGTTTTTTTTAATTTTGTGTTCAGTTTATTTCTTACATAGGTATCATGAGGGTTGCTAAGTTTTGTTTAATTTTTTTTTTTTTTCTATTTGCATGTGTTGTTTACACTGATATGTTGGATTGCTTACATGCGTTGTGAAAAAACACTATTTTTCTGTGCATGTTTTACTGTATGTGTTATACTAGTAAGTTAACGTACTATTTATATTTATGTTACTGTAGGAACCAGCCCCACCCTCCAAATGAGTCAGAATCTTTTCCATTTGAGAGTGACAATAACTCCAGTGATGGGGAGAGTGAGTTAGAGGGAGATAGTAGTGATGAATTAGAGGGAGTTAGTGAAGTGGATAGGCATGAACATGTGGGAAATGAGGGAGATGAGGGAGGTAAGAGTGGGGGTGACAATTTATCTAATGTGAATAAAGATAGAGTTAGTGAGGGTCCAATTGAAGTCAGTAGTAACGATGATGGAGAAACTTATACCCCAACTCCTGGGGTTGTTTTTAAGGTGGGAGATGATGACAAAATAAGATTGTAAAAGGGGCACTTATTTAGAGATTTCAGACACTTTAGGAAAATCATTGGTGACTATACAATACAAGAAGGTTTTAGGTTGAAAAATGTGAAGAATGAGAGAAGGAGGATTGTTTCTCAGTGTGAGGCAGATGGGTGTCCATGGGTTATGCGTGGGTCCCTCACACGTGATAGGCTTACTTACCAGTTGAAGTCCATAACTGATGTGCATACCTGTCTATCTGTATATAGGAATAATCAAGTGACTAGCAATTGAATAGGGAAGCGTTTTGAGACTGTTATCAAGGAAAGTCCTAAAATAGGTATTGATGTATTGGGTCAAATGGTTTTGAGGCAGTTTGGGGTTACTGTGCCCTCATACACGCTTTACAGAGCAATAGATTTTGCTTTGAACATAAGGAATGAGGATCATAAGCATAGTTTCAATAAATTGCATAGAAGTGGGTACATCCTTAGGGAGAGAAACCCTGGAACAACTGCATTTATGGGTACTTTAAGAGTGAATCTAGATCCAAATGTACTAGCCCATTTCCAAAGATTCTTTCTTAGCTTTCATAGTCAGAAAATGGGTTACTTAGAAGGGTGTAGACCTTTTATAGGTCTCGATGGATGCCATTTGAAAGGGCCTTATGAGGGGATTTTACTATATGTCATAGAAATTGATATAAACTGTGGTGTTTATCCTATTGCCATTGGAGTTTGTGAAAAAAAAAATAAGTATATTTGGACTTGGTTTCTTGGGTTGTATATGACCATATTGGTCAGTATGAGACTAGGACAGTTTGTTTCATGTCTGATAGACAAAAGGGGATAAGTTTAGCACTTGATGATTGTTGGCCGAACCATAAGAATAGGAATTATACAAGACATATTCTACAGAATATGTTAAGCAAATATAAAATTGATTATCTTCCGGATTTGTTTTGGCCTACTATACGAACATCAAATGTTGGTGTTTTCACTGAAGCAATGGTCAAAATAAAAGAAACCTCTACTGCTGCCTATCAATTTCTAATGAATATTCTCTTGCATTTGTGGTCAATGCATGCCTTTGACATAGAAACCAAATGTAACCACATCACAAACAACATAGTAGAAACATTTAATGGGTGGTTAAACAAACCTAGAGAATTGTCATTAATGTCTATGCTTGAAGTCATCAGGAAAAAATTCATGACCCACATCCAAAAACGCCATGAGAATGGCCTTGCTTGGGAGTCTGAAATTCCTCCAGAGATTAGTAAGTTGATACAAAAACATCAACATCAAGATAGACATCTAGCAACTCTTAGATGTGGGGAATGAGAGTTCGAGGTCGTTGATGAGAATAGGCAATTTGGCGTGTATTTAGATAAGAAGCGGTGTAAGTGTGGTCTTTGGGCAGTAAGTGGTGTTCCATGCAAGCATGTTATGGCTTGTATAAGTAAAATCAAGGGTGACGTCGAGCCATATGTGGATAACTACCTTAAGAGGTCAGCTTATTTGAAGATCTACTCCCATGTAATTCATGTAGTTCCAGATGAGTCGTCATGGCCAAATGTAAAGGCTGTAACCCTGTTGCCTCGGGGAGGCTTACCAAGTCAAGGAAAAAAGGTGCCACTGAACCATTATATGTACAGCGGTCTGTTGGTCTTAGATGTAGTATTTGTCAACAAACTCGTCACAATCAACATACCTGCAAAGAGAAAGATACCAAAACTGACAAGAGGAAGCAAAATGAGGTAATATTGAACAACAAAATATGCTTCTTATTAATTTTTATTTTTTTTATTTTGCTGGACAATCTACTTATTTTTCAATTGTTTGTACAGGCATCTAGTTCCACTACTGCAGGTTCAAGTGCTGCAATTATTTCCAATACTGCACCTTCAAAGAGAAGATTGCAGCAGGTTATGTTTGGTTTCCTTCTTATTGTTGTTGATTGATATGGTTTTTACCCAAGTTGTTTGCATATTTAAGTTAAGTTTCAAAGTAAATTTTATTTTTGCAACCAATAGTTATTCTCACATGCATTCTTGAATATATAATTAAACGTAGCTATCGTGAATTCTTTTCAAAGATTAAATTATTCAAATAAAAGTCTTTAATGTAGATAAAAGTATTTAGTTTAGATTTCTAGAATTCTTTAAGATAACTGTATATATAATTATTTGAGGAGAACCAATGGTACGGATGTGATACTTTTTTTATGTATTTGCACTATAAATATTGAATATCCAGGTTATTGTTGTGTGTACTAATAAATAGAGCACCACTCATTACTTTATAAATTCACATACTCATTTTTATTAGGCATTAAGGCTTCCTATTAACTTCCATTTATGCATGACTATTTATTGTTATATATCGTTAATATATACTATTGTATTCTCCCATATATGTTTGTTTTTAAATGTTGTTTGTGATTGATGTTGTTTTTTAGATGTTTGAAAGGGTTGTGTATAACTTTCTTATTGAATTGGGATTTTCCAATATGGCAAACAATGAGTGGACCATCAAATGCAGATCCTAGTACTGATTCACAAGATCTAAGTGTCACAAGGGTGAGGTTTTCAAAATTATTGTTCACATTCCCTTTCTATCCTTCACTATTATTAACTTACATTCTTTTGTTTTGCATTAAATGGGTGTTATGGTTTGGATCAAGCCAAACTAGTGTAGCAAATGAGGGTTCACAGACTCAACCTGCTGAGATCATAGTGAATCCAACTGAACTTCCTTCTCAACCATCACAGACATCATAAATGCATTTTCAAGATTGAAACATGTACATCTTTGGTTTAGGTTGTTGGTACAATCACTATATATTTTTGTTGATCATGCATATGAGGAATGTTTTTGTGTGATAGTGATGCAATATTTATACATATGTGATGCTCATAGTTGGTGCAAATGTTTGTTTACGTAAGATACACTGATTCTGCAGTGATACTTGTTGCACATTTTTGTGTTTTTGAACAGTGTTTTTAATACACTATTTTTGTCATATTTACGCTGTGTTAAGTGATATAAATTTATACATTATCTTTACAACAATTTATTGAATCTTTAACTTGTGTTATTGCTTTATTTTTTTGTCATTTGGTGTTTAGAATGAGTGGGGAGTAGGAAAATGATAGGAAATAAGAATGTGAAAAAATAAACAATGAAACAAGCCCAGTTACCGCAGCAAGCTAGAGGCAAAACCATCTCATCACTACTTTATAAATGACTGAAAATATCTAACATTATTCTTAAGGGTAAAATGGTAAAAAAAATTACATATAAAATTTATTTTCATGGTATTATTTCAATTGATAAGGGCAAATTGGTCAATTAAATTAAATTATAAAACCTTAAATCACGTGTAAAATTGGTGGTGTTGGCGACTAAACATGTGAAAATGGGAGAATATTTTATTATTTTTTTGTCTTATTCATGGGTAATTGGGTAACTTTACATTATCGAGAGCATTTTAGACTTTCAATCAAAATTTTTTGTCAACCATTAAAGTTAACGAAAGTCAACTAACGGTATGAGGGTTTTGTGTAATAAAAAGGTAATTATGTTTTCATCTGTTTTTAGACAAACTATAAGGAAGTATTGTGCAATTCCTTCTTTTAAAAATCACTAATGTTCTCCTTATCAATTTATGAAATAAAATAAATACTATCTGATGTTGAAAATATCAAAAAAATCTCTTACAATTAAAGTTGATGTTAAAATGGTAATTTGGTCATTTAATCATTTCAGTAGTGGGAGAGAGTAAAATGAAATTCTCCAAAACTACAGAGATAAGTAAGCAATTACGTCAAATCACAAGTGGAAAAGTAGGATTATCCTTATTGTAAAATAAACATTTCCATGTATGTTAATAAAATGTGTATGACAAAACTCAAAGTGTACACTTTAATTATCAAACTATATATATATATATATATTGTAATGGTGAAAATGAGAGCAGGAATATTAGCCCAATGACAATAAGAGACACATGAAAACCAGGCTTTCCAAAACCCAATCACAAGCCCAAACCAAGTCTAGATACAATTGAGATAGTGGAGAATGACTAACACTTATGTTGAACTAACTGGCATCAAAGAAAGAGTTTATGTGGCCAAAAGGAACTAGGACGATTTTAAAAACCTCAACCCCATCAAGGCCCCTAGAAATCCAAACAAGTTTTGTCATTATCATAATGAGGTTGGTCATACAACCTTAAAATGTTATGGGCTTAAAAATACTATTGAAGACTTTATCATAGACTACGAGAATATGTAGCTCGCCCAAAAACCAATAAGTAGCTCTTATATGCTTTTTAAGAAGAACCACGAACGTTAAGGGAAATTCACACCGTACACGAGGGACCACATATTATATACGAGCCTCTAATGGGTTGTATGATTGATATGTTGAGAGTTGAGGTACCCCCGCCCATTAACCAGTTTTCATGTAAATGAGAGACCATCAAAACAAGTTAGAATGAGCATGAAGCCTATTACATTCATGAAGGTGGATGTAATGGGGATTCATCATCCCCACAACGATGTCTTTATCATCAATGCCACCATTGGCAACATCAATATCTGTCATGTACAAGTAAACAATGGGAGTTCAGTTGATATGTTGTACAAAAAGCCTATAAACACATAGGCTACAGATTGGACTAATTGAAACCAACATCTAAACCCTTATATGGGTTCACTAGAGACTCAGCCAACCTTTAGGATAGATAAATCTCTCATTAACCTTAAGAGAACTAGGCCGATAAACAACTACCCTTGTGGACTTTCTTGTTGTCAATTGTCTTGCAACCTATCATATAGTGTTAGGGCAATCCACTTTTAATGACCTAAAAGTAATTACGTCTACTTACCACCTAATAATGAAATTTTTTACCCTAATGAAGTGGGATGAGTATGTGAGAGCCAACAGATTGCCTGGGCTTGTTACGAGAAGGCCGTTAAGCTAGGTCACTAGGGACAGAAATTGTCAATAGCACCTACAGCCCTTTAAAAACAGAACTATTTGTTCAAAAAAAATAAATAAGTAAATAAATAAATATAATATATATAGCTTATCATATCTCTTAGGGACTTGTTAAATTATTAGTTACATTTTTTTTTTTTTGCTTTCGTTTATGTTTTCTAAGTAATATTTATGTTAATAATTATTTATTTCCAAATGTTAATTGAGCTCTAATAAAAGTTTATTTTCTTTTAATTTGCGAGTTGCAAAACTTGAGGGGTAAATGGGGATCTAATTCAACTCAAGTGCATTTGATCAAACAAACTCAAGCTACCCCAATAATTACTAAGTCACAAACTAAAAAGCGCTCTATAGCTGATCGATACAAGACTATCCAACAATATATGACATAAGCCCATAAAACACTAAGGATAGTAACATTGGGTAGTTTTAAAGAGGACATAATAGTACTCCGTCTTCGTCACTCCTCTACTATTTTGGATAGCTCCATAAGTGAGTTAATCCCTTAATAGCTCCACAAGTGTGCTTTCATAAGATCACTCCACAAACGGGTGGTTCCATATCATACCTTGTAGGACGTTGTGTTAGTCAAGAGAGATACGACAACACCTAGCCTCAATCGCATCCCTTTAGGGGTGAAGTACAACTTATATTATGTATTTTAATAAAGACATAAAAATACATCATCACGACCACTATACGGCCCCAATGGTCATTTGTGGGTGAAGAGTTGTCTATCCTGAGTCTGTAAGAAACATGAACATCAATGGTCACCAAAATCGATGTCTTATCAAAGTTAATTGCACATATGCCTTTATGTCACAACAATTTATTGAATCTTTTTTCTTTCTTGGAAAGCAATTCATTGAATTATTTACATCATATTAAAATAATAAATACATATATTAAATTATTGCAAATGGTTGCATTAGTCTAATATCATTTTCTGTATGGATTTTTCAATTTTGACCATTTTACGTTAACGGAAGAGATCTGATGGCAAAAGGTATAAATGCAATAATGATGAAACGTTAAGTAGAATATTTGTAATTATAGTATAAACCCATATATTCATGTAATTATGCCAAAATTTAGGAGTGTTTTTGCAATTCTTTCTTAAAAAACTATAAAATGTCAAAATATAGGAAGTAAATTAGAGTTTACCCAAAAGTTTATTCTTTTTTATTTTTCTCTTGAAATATCCTGACATTAATTCACAACCCTCAACCAAAGTTGGGATATAAGAAGGTATATTCATTGAAGATACATTCCAAGGAAGCTCACATAACATCTTGAAAAGATGAGGATTAGGTTAGTCAAATGGTATTCTAAATGATTCCCATACTTGAGAATGGTTTGGCAGCTCTAATTTTCAATCAACCTATAAAGAACTTAGATTTCCCAAACATAAAGCCATAAAGGAAAAGAAACATTATACATCTGGCTCCTTCGCAATAGCATTAACATCTAAAACAAAAACTGGATCTGAAAACAGCAAGTAAAAAGAGTCATCTCAAAACAATCGGGTCACATGTTCCTAATAAAATATATCTCCCACAACTACCTTCATCAAGTCTCCAATTACTACTCTAAAGCCAGAAATCCCTAGATCTCACTGCTTCATCTAAACTAAAACTTCGAAATCTAAGACTGAAGAATGGCAAGACCCACATAGGAGGCTGGATTTGCTATTATTAATCTCTGATAACTAGATCCTACGTAAAAACAAAAGAAACAAGCCAGTTTTTAAGGGTTGGATCTATAAAACATCTGGAGCCAGCCCTCAAAAACCCCTAAAACTAATAGAAAACAAAGAAAAGAAGAAGAGAATGAGAAGAAAACATAAAGAAAGCAGCTCGATTTGCTGAAGAAAATCGGAAAGCCTTGGATACACCCTTTCAACTAAGTTTCTCTCTCTAAAGAAAACTCGTGAATGAACTCAAAATTTTTGTCTTCAAATATTTTCCTAAAAGTTTATTCTACAATTAACTCAATCTAGCAAAGGTATCTAAACATTTTGTCCTTCTTGACATTTGAAAGGACAAACATCCTTATCGACTATAAATGTAAACTACGCGTATTATTTTATTCCATTATAAAAGTATCATGTTATCCATATTGTACAAGTAAAAATATAGTCATATCTTGTCTGGTTCGATTGATCCGTGAGCTTGTACTAGTCATAAAAAAATAATAATAATAAAAATAGAAATGTAGAATCACTTTAACAAAACAAAAGAAATTTATAATCACAAATAAAAGTCTAAAGTTTCCCTATTCCGTGGGTATATCTATTAGACATTATTTTTTACGTGTGATAACTAAAAAATATAGCATATTTCAATTTGTTTCTTACTTGTGATATACAATATGAATTTAAGGATTATGTAGATCCAGTATATTCCTCTTAATTAAGAATATATATATTTGTATATTCCTCTTAACTAAGCGATGTACATTTTCTTTTATATGTTTATAGTCAATGCTCAAGTCTCGTTTTACCATCGCTCAACGAGGTTTGATGACATAAAAAACTTATTTAATTTGACAACATATATATATTTATTTATTTATTTATTGTATATTCCTCTTAACTAAGCAATGTATATTTTCTTATATATGTTTGTAGTCAATGCTCATGTCTCATTTTATCATTGTTTAATGTGGTTTGATGGCATAGATCATTTATTTATTTTGATAATGATTTAAGTTTGAGTTCTTATTGCAATTGGTATCTTAAAAAACAAAAAAAAGAAACTCTAAGGTCACATTTCACTTATTTATTTGTAGTATGAGAAAATAAATATACAGTACTGATCTCTTAGTAAAGAAAAAAAAATTGATATACAATGCGGACCCGAATTCCTAATAAATTTAAGATACAAAAATAATATATATTATATATTTTAAGTCGACATTTTACGGGTTAGAAAATTGTCGGGATTCATCAAAATTACACAATACAAGCTACTCTCATAAATTAAGCGGAGAGAGGACTACCTGAGAAGACTACCTACACTAGCGTTAATATTCACTCAAAGAGAGATGGTTAACCAATTGCACCCGTAGATAGTGTCTAAGATAGAAAAATAATTATTAAGAAACAAAATTACAAGGAAAAAAAAATGTAATAACATTTTAAAGGGGTGTATTCAATTTAAAAATTTATTTGAATGCAAAGAACTTTAAAAGTTTGTGTGTATTAAATGTAGATATGAATGATTTTAATTGAAATCTAGATATATTTAATCTAGATTGGTATGAAATTTATTAAAATTAAGGCGCATTCAATTTAAATTTATATAAAATTCAATAAAATCTGATCATATTGGAAAAATCAATGATTTCGTGATTTTCATTCAAATAATGGATTTGAACGAAGTGTAAAATGATTCCGAGGAAGCATAAAAAAATTATAATAAATCATATTATTCTGATAAAAATTTTATTAGATTTCTTAAAAGAGTTTTAATAAACTCAATAAGGATTATGTGAAACATACGAATTTTTACAAAATCTATAAAATTCCATCGGACTGCAGTAGAAACGGATTGACATGGCTAGGGTAGAATAATTAACCATAATTATTATGATTTTAAAAAGGATAAAAGCTAAAATTATAATAATTAAAAAAAAAAGGTTGGATTGATTCCATCACCGTTCAGCCCACCACAAAGGAGAAAGGAGAGGGCGAGACTTGAATTGTGCAACATTCATCGCCGAAAAATCTAATCCTGATTTTGGAAATTTCCCACCTCTCTTTCAAGTATAATTTCGTGGGCATCTTTAATTTTTTTTTTTCTTGTTTATGCATGTTAATTCTGGGTTATTGATCGCTTGTGATTTGTTGTATTTGAAGTGGGTTTTTCTCTTTCTGTTCAACAAAATTTCTGTTATTGTTTGTTTTGATAATCAAAATATAAAATTAAAGAACAGGGCAAAAAAGACTTGGAGTCAACTCTAGATGGTTTGAATGATCAAGTTGATAAATTTAGCTTGAAGGATGGCTTTTTTATTTTTAATTTGCTAATATATGATTTTGTTTTGTTTTACAGACAGGTGCTCAAATCTGATTCAGCATTTGTTGAGTCGAGAGGCAGTGAGACTTGCGGGAGCTTACTGTCCTCTCTCACTTTATATTTGTTGTTGCTGTGTGCATATGCTTGGGGTGGTGTGACTTGATATTGCCCATGAGATATAGGTAGTTACCAAGGAGTATATTCAAGTGTACAACAATGGGTTCTGTTTGCTGCTGTCTGCGTGGTCAGGACTTGGAAGATTATATGAATCCAAACAGTTCTGTGTATAGGAACTGCATGTGTCTCAGTTGCTTTCTTCAGAATTTTGTAAATGTGGTATGTCTTCTGCTTCCTCATTATAAACCTGTTTTCTTTATCAATATTGGTTGTGTTGAAATGTCTAAACTTTCTCCTTGAACATATGTATGTGCGCCACTGATGAATAATCTTTTCCCCACAAATAATTTGATTCACTCTAGATCATGTTACTGTTTATATCATTTTTTCTTATAATACATGATTAAAGAACGTGAGTGACGAAGGAAAAACAAGGTATTTGGATCAAGCTCTCATACTTGGTTATTTTATGACTTTGCTGTTGATTAATGTTGAGAAGAAACAAATGGTTTTTTTACAGTCTTTTTTTGGTGAATTGAATATGTGTCCTTAACTTAGTAATTATGTCTTTTGCATAAAAGAATATTGCGTGCTTACAAAGAACACGGTATTGAGGATGAGCAAGTGAGTTTGGTAGAAATTAGAACTTGTACTTTTTAAACATAAATTATTACTATTTCAGAATCAAGAATTGCATTTCCATATATATTTTTTTCTTGTTGTTTTCTCTCATTATTCATTTGTATCTTGTTTCCACTTTTTTCCTCTTAATTTTTTTTCGCTCTCATTGTTTGTAGTATACCTCATTATTTCGAAGAGAGGAAGTGCATTCTGCCCCTTCATCCACACTGGGGTCAACATCTATGACTTCTAGTGCTGCAATTGATGACTCTCTCTCTGACATGTATCGTTCTCCTCCAAGGCCTCTGCCTTATGATGCCGATACCAGATATTTGCACTTGCAGCATGGTGGTTTGGTCCCAATACGAGAGAAAGGTTCGAGTCAATCTCATGAAGAATCAGAACCCTTGAGAGGTTATAATGATCCAGATTCAGAATCGTTTAGTGCGGGAGACAAGTGGAATGAGTCCACTTGTGAAGATGGATCACAGCAGCAACGTTCTAGATCCTCACTTAAGCTCTCATTAGCAAAACCAACAGGTGGAATTGGGTACATTTATTCTCCATCAGAAGAAGATGATGTCTGTCCTACATGTCTTGAAGGTAAGCTTTGAAAGTAATTATACTTTTGTCGTATCCCCTTTGTAATTTATGATAGGTAGGTTACTTTATGTTTGTTGGTAACTTGCATCTTGAAATTTTGTCTGATTAGTTGTCATTATACTCTTATTTTTGTTTCCTGGATTTTGAATTATCGATAAATTTCATATTTGTCCAGGTTTATTGTTAGTTGAGTAAGTTTTCTTATAAATCTTTATATACCTTTCAATGGGTACTTTGTCGAACTTTTCTGTAAAAGAATAGACATTTTTGGTATTTAAGAACATTTTGATTGTTCTTAGGGACGAATAATTACGGGACTTGAACTTCATCAATGGAAAAGCGTAGGTAGTGATGAGAACTGTTACTGTTATTTCAATATAATATCGCTTAGCCCAGAGCCTGGACATAATGTTAACTGTTATGTTTTGGAAATTAAAGTATGACATGACTATATCTTCCTCTTGAGGAGGCTAAGACAGCAATCAGTGCCATTAACTTATTTGAACTCTCCCAATCCAGTTCCCTATTTCCCAGCCACTCCTGTCCTTGACTCAAAGGAAAAAGAATAAGTATACTTAATGGAACCAGTTATATTTGAAATTAAACCGGTTGTATTGTTGATTTGGGGGCTTTGTGGATTCCCCTGTCATCATTTTATTAAGTTCTTAACCTGAAAAAGACAGAAAATGGACATTTGTTATTAGCACACCACTGCAATTTAGCAGAGGTACTACATTCTTGATAGAATGCTGAGGTCAAATTTTTGTGGAAAATGTGAACGTAAGTACTGTGAATGGAGGAGACAAGGACAAGGTTCTGGCTATCATTTGTTCTATCCTAGTTTCCTTGCCCTCCTGTTTAAATGGGTGTGTTCTTCATAATAAAAAATCTGTTGGTTGCAAGTAGCCTTGGTTGGCTGGGGAGTAATAAAGCCAATCTGGGATTTGAAAGGTTGACTGTGTGTTGTTGTGACTTGTGATGCTTCTTCTACTCTTCCTTCCATCGGTTTTTGGGCTGGATGCTTGCTTGATCAGTAGGTTGATGATATTGTAAGATATACTCTAAAAATCAGGGATTTTAGGTTATGAGATTAACATGCTTTTTGTTACCTCTTTGATACAGAATATACACCAGAAAACCCCAAGATAGTGACAAAATGTTGTCATCATTTCCACCTTGGTTGTATTTATGAGTGGATGGAGAGAAGTGACAATTGTCCAGTCTGCGGCAAGGTAACCCATTTGCTTCATGTCTGAGCTTGCTTGTATTATTTTATTTATGATGATGAATTTTGTTAGTTTGGGGCTTGGACAGATCATCTATATAATGCTCAAAATAATAATAAAATAATAACAAAGAACAACATTGGTTTCCTGCTTGCCTTTATGCTTGGAAAACCTTATTCATTAAAACAAGATACATGTTACTTGATCCAGTCAATTGCGTTTCTTATTAGGTTTTCACTTTCCTGTTCACAGTTCTTATCACATAAAGTTGGACCCTTGATTTAACTTTCTATAAGTAATGGTAGTGGGATAGGCAATGAATGTTTAGAGGCCACTAGTTCCTTTTGGTTTTTCTTTTCTTTTTTTTTTTTTTTCTCCTTTTGTAATTGAAATTTGTTATGCGTAATATTAAATGCAAGCAATGATTAGTCCTATTATATATATATAAATAAAATAAAAAATTTTAATGTAGTAATGAGGGTGGTAAGAAATTACATATACTTGCAGGGCATTTGAGTCCTAAACGCACATGAATTACTGCTTTGAAATTTATAGCTTTGAAGTCATGTTTCTTTCTTATGATATGTTGTCTAAGATTATAAAAGAATTGTATGTGTGTTTGTTCTATGATAAATGACACGAGTTTACAGATCATTTATGTTTTTTGATGGTAATCAAGATCAGATAGTTTCCATGTTATACTCTTTCAACTATAAATTGTTTGTTGCTCTATCTGAATGGCAAAATTAGGAGTTTTGAAAAATTATTTGCTTCCCTTCCTGGCTTTTAGTGAAAAGGATGCCTCAAAGTGTAGTAAAGTATAATTCTGTTTCTGTTATGTCAGTATATAGGGAGAAAGATTGTGGCTTTTTTCTTATCTATAATTACTTTCTCAAAAGGTAAATTTGCGTATTTTGATTTAAGATTTCTTTCTCAGGTGTTAGTAGTGTTACACTACATTTTAAAATCAAAACATAAAGAGAAGAATTAGGCAAAAGTACCTTTTCAAATGATTTTTTGTGCTGTGCTGATTCGTAAATAGACTCAGTAGATGCTGTGATTTTTTGTTTGTTGTTCATAGTTTTCATTGGACTGTAGGAATAAACTGCTTTAGTGAGGGTTGTATTGTGTACGAGTTTTGACTGCACATAGAAACCTTTCAGCAGACCACTGTATTAGGAATCAAAGTTGATATTATGCATTGAACCTGTTATCTGCGTGCTCTCAGGCTTTTGATTCTACATTATGTGCTATAGCATATGACTGGGCAATTGAAAGCTAATTGTTCTAACCTCAACTCTTATGAAGATTAATATGAGGCTGTACTGTTAAACCTTTGGCTTTTGTGGGATTTGATCTCACTAGACAGTAGCTTGTTGTGTTGCCAGTCTTTTTATGTCTTGTCTTAATCACAAAGGTTAAGGTAAAAAGGGAAATTAACCTGAAATGTTGAAGTATTAAAAGTATATGCATGTTTATGATTATATGATTGAATAATTCTATTAGTGTAATCCATTCCTTCTCATGTTGGAATGATGTCAAAGGCTTTAGACTTTAAAGATACTGTCCCTTTGACTGTTGTATTATTTTTGATAAGAAACAGAAACTTTATTTAAAAAAGGAAAAAGGTACAAGAATGAACTAAAAGTCCACTAAAAAAAAACAATCAAAAACGAAAACTACAAGAAGATAGGATTGAACTGATCAACAAACAGCAGTATTCCAATTGAATATAATGAAAAATAAAGATAAATTCTTAAAATCTTTACTAGAGGAAGCCCAAAGAGAAGCCAAATAATACGCTTTATCTCTTAAAAAGTTCTTTTCCTCTTCCAACTCTTTGAATATTTTTCTATTTCTTTCTTCCCAAATAACCTATAAAGTGGCGAAAATTCCACAATTTCAAAGAATACTAGCATTTTTTCCTTCTCCAAGGGCTTTAAAATCTTCCAATAAAAAAGAACATAATGAATTAGGAGTAGCCCATTTCAAACCAACTAAAGAAAACAACTTGTTTCGTAGCAGACCAACCACCGGGCAATGAACAAAGAGATGATCCAAGTTTTCCCCATTATTCTTACACGTTACACACCAAGAGGGAGAAAGACAAGTACTAGGATATCTCTTCTGAAGAGTATCGCAAGTACTTAGTTTCCCATGGGTAATAATCCAAACTAAGAATTTGATCTTGTTTGGAGTCTTGACTTCCAAATAAGATTAGCAAAATCAAACCTTGGATGAGAATCATCTTGCACCAATTTTTCAAAGAAGAACTTGCACGAAAAAACCATTGGAACTTAACCTCCACACCCTACGATCTTCCGCTCCTGAATTGAAGGAAACACCTTTTAGCAAGGAAATAAGAGAAGAAAATTTCTCAATCTCTCTATCATTCAAGTTTCCCCTAAAATCAAAAACCCAACCTCCTATAATAGAAGAACAATCCAATCAAGATAAAACTGAAGTATTTTGAGACAAAGCGAGCTTAACTTTAAACATAGACTCCTGAATGTGTATTATTGATATTATATTTGAATAGAAACCAGCTAATTTTGAGTATAGTTGCTTCACAAGTTCATATCTTTAGCTTTCTAGCTTTTGGGGCCTAAAGGAATTAATAATAGAGAAATTGTTGAGAAATGATTTCTAGTGCCTTTTGTGGGAATGGTACTAACTTAATAAGTTAAGTGTTTGTTTAGCTTCTAAATTTGTGCAGTGCCTAACATACCCTTCTATCATCTTTTCTCTTTTCCTCTCTGTTACTATTTCTCCATTTTGTTCTTGATTTTCTCCTTCTCTCTCTACATATACCATTCTTCTTAGAAAGAAACTTCTGTGCTGTTCAGATCTAAGATTTGGTTTGTTGTTTCGTTTATAGTGAAACTCTATACATAACTTGTTAAAGTTCTAATATGATCTATTATGGTTTTGAGTTCTGATGATTATTTAAATTTTTGTATGTTAACACTCGAAAATGTTGCAGTGGAAGAGAGATTTGTAGATTAAAATGACAAAAAGAAGAGGGAGGGAGAGAAGAGAGAGAGAGAGAGAGAGAGAGTAAGTCTCAATGGAGGCAAAAATTGCCTCTATTGAGATTGACTAAGTCTCAGAAGTTTAGTTTAGTTTATTTATTTATTTATTTTTCCAAATCTATTCTCTCTCTCTCTCTCTCTCTCTCTCTCTTCTTCTTGGTTAGGTGTCAGAGAGAAGAGTGACTTGTTAGGGGTCTATTTGTTCAAAAACCATTTTACCTGCCATCAAAGTAATGTTATTAAATTGGTGCCACTCTTTAAAAACAAGGGTGAAAAGGTGTTAGAAATTTAAAGAATTCTTAATAATGTTTTGGGATTCACTGGCATAACCTTCCTTTTGATTGTTGCGCACACAATATTTTGGGTGGGTTTGCTGAAATAGTTGGCATGCTAGATGCCTTTGTCTCTGAACATGCACCAAATTGCACCAGTACTAGAAAGTCTATTGTCATAGCTTCTTGTTGATCAGGCTGTTTGCTAGAATTTGTGTTGAATATTTTTGTATCTGCCATGGTCTTTCTATTTGTTAAAAGATCACATGTGAATAATCTTGTTTAGTCTTCACAAAAGTGAAAACCGGGTACAGACTTGAGCTTGGAATGACAAAGTTGTAGTTCTAAAAGTTTCTTTAATAGAATGAAAATGGAATGAAGTGAAATATCTTGTTCCTTTTTGTTTGTTATTCTGACCTATGTCGTTTTGATGGCATCTTTAGGTGATGGTATTCGATGAAACAACTTGATCTTTCTCCAAAGGTTTGGGTTGTGGATGGAACCAGCTACAACTGGAGACGGAAGACCAAAAGGGGTGTGTAAACCTGTTGTGAATACTGCAATTTAACACGATCGTCATCTACCGTAAATATGGAAAAGTGTTGTTAAAAACTATTGTAACGATTACATTTTCCTCAAACAGTCCTTTTTGATTTTTTTGGTCATGGTTGAAAATCTGATTTATAGTTTCCTCAAAAGTAACTTTATACATGGAAAAGAAGAGTGTGAGTGAAATGAAGAGAATTATGATTTGAGCTATGCTGTATTTGTGTTTCGAGTATTATCATTCATTTCTGTGCTAGTTCTATGGGGGAATGTGTCCAATTTGAGAGGTTCAAGCTTATAAAAAAAGATTAAAGATAATTACTATAAACTACCATTGTAAGTAAGTTGATCTTTAATAGGATATTCTTAACCAAAAAAAAAAAAAAAAACTTGTAAAAGAATACCAGCTCTTGTTTCTGCTAAAAGGTGAATAATTTGAATGGTTTGGAATAGATAACACTAGTTTGGGCGGCATGTGCGATAGGAAATTAAGTGTGAATTTTTCTTTTTTGGTTGGCTATCTGACATTAGATCAGATCACTATCGAGATCAACGAAGATAGAACTCTTAAACATTGTCCAAAAATCTTCTCTTAGAAGATGAAAGAGAACTGTTTATATAATAGTGAAAAATTGTCCACACAAATGGTGAGAGGCAAAAATCTCCTTCCAGAAGATGAAAGATGACTGTTTACACAAAGACTGAGATGAAAGGCAAGTGAGAAAGACTCAAGTGATGAGAGACGAGTAAAACTTGCCACTTTGAGATGAAAGATAGATGGGAAAGATTTTCCCACCAAATCAATACACTTTCTCAATGAAGTGTGAATTGATGTTTGTCTTATGGTATGTTATGAATGGGGTACAAGGGCAGTTTACCAATCCACTTTCTCATTCAAGTGTGAATCGATGTTTGTCTTATGGTGTGTTATAAATGGGTTACAAGGGCAGTGTAAACTTGGGCTTTACACAATTTAATCAACTAAGAATATGATAATCCTTTCTGACCTTTGGTTTCAAAACCTCTCCCTCTCCGACAATTATTGCCTCGTACACATTTTGCCCTCTTTAATCTCCCTACAATTTGTTGCTTCAACCTCAGACTGGCTTGTAGCAGACATTCAGTATGCTAATGGCTATTTCACAAAATTTAAAACGAATTCCGTAACTTGAGAGCCAGTTGAGCTTAAATTTTGATTGGTTCGGGTTGCCAATGGCTAAAAAAGAACCACAAATAAATCACAACGGGTTTGACTATTAATCAACAAACTTCAACTTTACAGTGCACTACATTTAACAATCACTTCTACTGGCGCATTAAAAGTATCTGCAGACAACAGGTATGCATACGTATGTTCTTTTTTTTTTTATAGAAAAGTATGTCAACAAGCCACAAAGCAGCAGCATCTTTATTGGAGACTGAAGATCTAAGGATTTTAATTTCAATTTGCCACTGCTTGGAAAGCTCCCATGAAAACTTCCGGGGATTGGCCGCCGCTCAACTCGTGTTTCCCATTAATCTGGCAAAAGAAATTGATTTTGAAAATTGACATATATGTATGTGCTCAACTTAAAAACTTTTTAAAGTTACCTACCACATAATGTGGAACTCCTGAAAGTCGGCCCGAGTAGTTCTCAAGTTCCTCCTTTACCTTCATTGATTCATAAAGAACAAGCAAGCTTAGTTCAATTTAATGATGTCAGATGAAAACTGAGATAATAATTGAGTACATATTGGAATCTCACAACTACTGAGCAACAGTTGTAGGATTATAATTTTTCTTTCTCAGCTATGCATCCAAAGAAAAACCAACATAATGTTATCTTTGCCAGAATGTCAGTACTAAAAGAGGAAACAATTGAACATGCATCTTTAAAAAAAGTCAAATTTGGTTATCTTCAAAGTCTTCTAATAAGCCCAAAGGAGCACAAAACGAAGTGAAAAAGAAAATACCTCGTTTAGTCCATTATTGGGGTCTTCAAGAAACTCTGTTGCCCCTTCTACCCCAACCTTCCTAGCAGATTCCACAAGAAATTCCCTACATTCAATTGCAGTTGTTAGTGGCTAATTTTGTGAAATGTGAAGAGACAGGAATGCATATATAAAAGTAACTTGCTATAATATGACACAAATCCTTGCGCAAGGAAGGATCTTAAGTCACCTGACAGGCATTGCAAGAGTGTTGCAACTCTCTCTAAGTGCAAAAAATTCATGGAAAATAACTGAATTTGAGTAAACACTAAACCCCTATAAACATCATGGGTGTTGGGCAAACTTTGACTCTAGGAAAAGCTATGCATATATAAAGAAAAATTAATAAAGGAAATTATAGTTTTGCATCATACAAAAGCAAGTCACAAAATTAACCGACAACTACACATACCGATCACCAATGTATTTTCCTTGAGTAAAGTAGCCAAGGCACAATTCCTCCACAAGATTGTGCTGCTTATCTAGTCCCTGCTGTCCAGCAAAATATATAAGCCTGTGGCTATCTAGGGTACTTCCCCTGTGCATATCAAAGACAATGTTAGTGTTTTCTCTCTATCAAACATTCAAATGAGCTTCTCCAAAACTTTCTACTCTAACATAAAGCAGTCCATCAGTATATTGATAACGGAATAATCTACTCAAACTTACGTGAGTCCAGACAGGTTGTATTCCAAACCAAGACCCCTAAAGACCTGCAATGTAAATGGACCATCCATATCAAAGTCACTATATTAACTCAACAACATGCTTTCAAGTGGTTTTAAAAATCATAGGAAAACCTCAGTCATTCGAGCTGCAATGCCTTGAGCACGAGATCCAAATTTATCTTCATAAAACTTTCTCTTATCAACTCCTTCCTTAGGGGCAGAAGGATTGAGAAAGAACGGATGCCATCTAATCTGCACAATGAATTAGATAGAACAATTAATGTAATGTAGGAGATGCACATAATATGTGTTATGTGTGTGTTAGAGTGAGACCTCAAAATCATAGTGATCCTTCAATGAAGCTATAGCTTTGTCCAGATTTCTTTTCCCCACAAAGCACCATGGGCATACAGTGTCTGAACTGACATCAATTCGAATTAGCTTCTTCCCACTAACTGACTGTGCCATGGTCCGTATGTATCCGCTATCTTTCTATGGTGTATAGAAAAGACTATCAGCACCAAATCAGACAGATATTTTTATTTGCAATTAGATAGCTCAAATATCAACTCCTATACAACTATGTCCACCAAATAGACAAGTATTACCTATTTGGGTGTCTGTCCAATGTCAAAATATACAGACACATAATCTAGAAGCCATTTACAACAATCAAGTGGAAACATTATCTTCAATTATCCCCAAAATGGGGACATGCACCATTTGGGTCAAAATTTTAGCCATTTTAACACTCTAGTAAAGAGTCGTCAAAGAGCCAGCCAACATGTGTTTTTCCTTGATGTTGTTAATCCTATGCTATTATTCTTAATCAACATGTTATCCACAACAAAGATCCTAAATTACCACAAATTCTGATTTGAAAAAAAAGCATGATTCCCATTTTGGATCAGTTACACTGCTTTGATAATAAAATTAACGATAATTTACAGAAACCTTTAAATAAAAATTAGGAGAAGAGAGAGAAAGTTACCTGGAAGGAAGAACAAGTGGTGAGTTTGTGAGAAGGTCTAAAGAAGACACTTAACGGATGGGTACTTGTCATCCCGAAGACGAGCTTGGTCAAAGTCTCAATGTTGATATTTTCTAACTTCTCCTACGGTCCTACCTACCGCCTGAACCATTTATTTCTATTTATTTTTATTAAAATTTAACTATATAATTACTATTATTTTTTTAAACATTTTTAGTATAAATTATAATTACCTGACTGTTATAATAAGATATTAATAATACAATTCAAAACACTATATTTTTATTATAATTTACTTTTGAGGAACCGGAAGAGAGGACTCTCATTCCAAAGAGAAAATATATACGTATAAAGTAGGAATCAAATGATAATTCGATCGTATTTATACAGTTTGATACTTTAACCTATGTGCTTTTTGTTGGATAAAAGCAATATGGATGTATCGTGCCACCAAAGTACAAAAGAACTTTGAGGATAATTCTTTTTATTCTCTATTGTTTGTTTAATATATAAAAATTCAATTTAAAGCTATTTATTTTGAATATTCCTGACAACATTTTAGTGGTTTAACATAACAAATGTCTTAAGTTTCTTAAAAATTGATTATTTTTTAATTAAGTCTACTAAATACTTAGCTTGTGAAAATGGTAGGAAGTGTCATTTATAACCCCATTTATGTCAATGATACCAAAATGGCGTTTTTTTTTTTCGAATTCCATTCTTTTGGGGATTTTTCATTTATAATTTTTATGTATTAAAATATATTATTTTATTAAAATATAAAATATTTTATAATTATATATTTATTTAAAGTAATTTTATGAAGTTTATAAATTTAAAATTTATTAAAAAATAAATTTAAATTTATATTAAATATATTTAAAGATTAATTTATTATATCTTATTTAAAAATCATTTTATACAAATATTAGGAAAAATAGCGTTTTCTTCACTTATAGATTGAATTAATATTTAAAATCTCTCTTATTTATTAAATAAGGAGGATTATGAGTATTAAGTCAAACTAGAGAGAAAAAAAAGAGATTAATTCCATATTATATTAATTTATTGAAATCCAATCTAATAAAATCCCTATTAAACATATAATATTAATTTAATCTTATCCAATCCTATCCCATCTCGTTCTATCCAATTATATCCTATTCCTTTCCATGCGCCCTAAATTAAACCTTAATTTCAATAGATCCTAAATTGAGAGATTACTGATATTACCCCTAGTATATTAAAACCTTAATTTTGAGGCAAGGGTAGTTTTGGAATTAGAAAATAGGGGTGGCGAGTAAACGAAGACAAAGGTGGTGGTGGTCGAAAATCCCACGTTCGCGGAACAACGCACAATCACTTGGACACAAATACAATACAAAATTTGCCAAATTCAATTGCAGGTGGTTGGTTTATATGATGACGTCTTGATATTTTGTCGTTGGCTCTGGGTATTTGTAATGATCAACTAATAAAAGATTGGTTGTTGTTGATGTGTGTCTTCAGGTTGAGAAATGGAGATGATCAATGAAATAATTGGCGAAACTGCGTACCCAGCGGACAAATTAGCAACTAGGAGTGCAATATACGTGTGGGGTTACAATCAGAGCGGCCAAACAGGTAGAAGGGGTAGACACGAGGAATTGCGGATACCAAGACAGCTTCGTCCGGAGCTTTTCGGGTGTCCAGCGGCGGCAGCTCGTTGGTTGGACATAGCATGTGGGCGTGAGCACACCGCTGCTGTGGCCTCAGATGGGTCACTTTTCACCTGGGGTGCTAATGAATTTGGTCAATTGGGTGATGGAACTGAGGAGGGTAGTAAATATCCTGGAAAAGTAACGCAATTGCAGACTGAATTTGTCAAATCAGTGTCTTGTGGAGCACATTGCACTGCTGCCCTTGCACAACCTCGTCAAAACGATGGAACCCTCTCTACTAGCAGACTTTGGGTTTGGGGTCAAAATCAGGTACTACATATTGATTCTATGCCATGGATATGAACCTTTTTTGCCCTTTTAATTGTTTTCTTGTTGTAAGCATCACACAGTAATTAATACTTTCTGTTCTTGCTAATTCCTCTCTGGCTGCTTTCACCAGGGATCAAATTTTCCTCGTTTATTTTGGGGGGCCTTTACTCCAAACACGGTAAGTGAACTTCTTTCGTTAAGTTTCTAATATAATATGGTCTTTCCCTTTTAATTTAGATCAATGTGCATTTATATGAGTACTTCTAATCAAGCATCAAGGGCTGTATGCTTATTCTAACATCTTGATTTATTTTTATTTCCTATTAGAAGCCCCAAAATAACTTTCAGTTTGTTGTTTATGTTTTAATTTGTTTTAACTCGACTGCATAGAAGTAATCAAGAATTTCTGTGTCTGTTATAGATTATTAATCAAGTGTCCTGTGGGGCGGTTCATGTGGTGGCTTTATCAGAAGATGGCCTGCTACAAGCTTGGGGTGAGTTGTCCTTCATTAATTGTTTTTATCCTATTTTCGAAGTAAACTTCTTATGTTATTCTCTCATTCTGCTGCAACCAATTTTCTTAAATATGTCTTTGCTGATGACATTTATGATGTAATTCCGGTGATAGATAGATCGTGTATCTAGGAAAGGAAACATAAGGATTTTTTATTGTTCTGGTTCATTAATCAATATCATTGCTGTTATGATAAACCAGGCTACAATGAATATGGTCAGCTTGGCAGGGGTATCACTTGTGAAGGATTACAGGGGCCTCGTATAATTAATGCTTACGCAAAGTTCCTTGATGAAGCTCCTGAGCTCGTGAAGATTACCCAAGTGTCATGTGGGGAGTACCACACAGCTGCCATATCTGAAAATGGCGAGGTGTAAGTTATCCGAAGGACTTCTTATGTGGAGATAAGTTCTATATTTAGGCATGAGAATTGTGGTAATCCGCATGGCACAAGTAACTTTATTTGAAGGTTGAAAAAATCTTCTTATGGGAATCTCACGTCTAGTCAGGAGATGGGATGCAACAGATTGGAATGCATGTTGATATGCCAGTCTCTGTCCGCTTAGTTTGGTTATACAATGAATGGCATCGCCATGAGGTTTTTTTTACATGATTTATTATTTATGCCACTGACTGATTCACGTTGACGTTATGTCTATTCCAGTCTGTGTGCTAAACTTTACCCTCGTCTATGTACTCAGTTTCAGAATCGGGTTTTTACCTAATCGTTATAGTTTATGTTTCGGATTTATGATGATATAACAATTTTGTACTAATCAGGCCTGGTGGGCTTCAGTCAAAACACATGATTTATATACTGTCATATGTTATCCTATGATTACTCTCGTGAGAGATGATTATATGCTGCTGTGGAAAGTGGAATGGTTTGTTCTGCTGGGGAGATCTCTTATAGTCGGTGTCCTATAAGTCGACCTAAGTGCCACCTACGCCACCGAAAACGACCTAGATGCTGCCATTAGGTGGCCCACCACCTAAGCGGGCCTAGGCAGCACCTAAGCAGTCCTAGGCAGTCTTCGTGGTGCCTAAACCATGGAATAGTGTAGTGTTTTATTAAATAAGCCACCTCGGCCCTCTAGTGGAAGAGATCCCGTGGCTATCTCCTCGCTGGAAGGAGATTGGAAGTTACCAAAACGAGGGGAGAGGTGAGGCCGAAGTGGCCACAGATAGGGAAGGTGAGAGAGGGAGAAGAGTGAGAGTGGGATTTGTCCATAAGATGATAGACATGAATGAAAAAGAAAAGAAAAGTAGAGGGAGTGTGTCGGATTTAGTGGAGATGGTGAGAAGGTGAGAGAGAAAGGGCAGAACGAGGGAGAGTAAGAGACAGTTGCAAAGAGAGTTAGTGAGAGGAGTTTAGTGAAAGAAAGAGAGGAGGGAAAAGTTAATCTCATTTAAAGAAGAGGTATGAGTATAAAAAATTATATATCATTTAATGAAGAGACAGTTGGAGAGAGAGTGGGTGAAAGGAGATTTATTTAAAGAAGGAAGATAATTGTCAAGACTTAAGTTCGTTTAAATAATTTATATTTTTTTATAATCATTAGTTAAAATCACATATTAAGGGTCTTTTATCACTTTTATTTTATGAAGGCAAGAGACACTAATTTTTTCTATTGACCTAACCACTGAAGAGTCGCCTAAGCGCTGCCTAGTCACCCCTAAGCGCCCTAGGTGCTAGGCATTGGCCCACCGCCCAATTAGTGCCTAGCGCCTTTTAGAACACTGTTTATAGTTTTATGAGAGATCTTGGGAATGGATCCCACTCTAGGTGGATTTTATATTTGAATTCTTGGTTATGTTTAGTAACATTGTTAATGAATTTTGCATGTAGTATTGTGACATTATACCATGTAGCAGGTACGCTTAAGTTTAAACTAGTTCTGATTGGCGTTGTTGTACTGATTCTGTTTTTGGTAGAGCAATTGGTAAGTGTATTTAGGGGTACGTTATGCATCTCTTATGTATGAGTGTTTTGTTGTAGTTGATTCTCTATGTTCTTAGGGATTTTGATATGAGGGGCTACACGCAGTGGAAAATTTAAGAATACTGGTTCAAAACCAGTAAATTTAGTCATGCCCTAGTTACTAAGAGTTTGTCAGAAAATGTTTTTTTATTTAGACCGCATTTTCTGTTGTTGAAGGTGACACTTAAACCATAATCTAGAATCAGTTACATGCAAATATAGATATGATTAATTACTCGAGCAAAATCTTGTTTTTTAGACGTCAATCACTACATTATTTTCATATTGATGATAATTTGTCTGGACATTGCAGGTATACCTGGGGGCTAGGAAATATGGGTCAACTTGGGCACTGTTCTCTTCTGTCTGGGGATAAAGAGTTATTGCCAAGGCGAGTTGTTGCCCTTGATGGGATCGTTATAAAAAATGTTTCATGTGGTGGTGTACATACTTGTGCTCTAACTTGGAAAGAAGCTCTTTATGCTTGGGGTGGTGGTCAAGCAGGACAGTTAGGTTTAGGCCCTCAAACTGGATCCTTTTCATTCATTCCTAATGACTCTGAAACATATTTCCGCAATATCCCTGTTTTGGTGATCCCAAATGGAGTGCAACATGTTGCTTGTGGACATTGTCATACACTTGTCTGTTTGAAGGATGGGAGAATTCATGGATGGGGTTACAATGGTTATGGTCAGGCTGCTAATGAGAAATCTACGTATGCATGGTATCCATCACCAATTGATTGGTACGTTATGGCCAAGTTTTAATTGTTCAGAAAATTTTTGCAACAGTTTATTTTTCATGCTCACTAGATTCTTCTCTGTAGATGCCCTGTTCACGTACTTTCATACATCTTTAAGTAAGATGGAAAAAAAAAAGGAGTTGTCATTAATTTTGAGGGAACTGTATTGCAGGTGTGTTGGGGAAGTGAGGAAACTAGCAGCTGGTGGTGGCCATTCTGCTGTGTTGACTGATGCTTGTTCCTTGAAAGAATTGTGTGAGTTTAGGCTTGCAGATAATATAACGCTATCTAACGCTTCTGAGATTGAGGATGTTGCATCCCGAACAGGAGCAGAGGCTTTAGCACGCCTTTGCGGAAGATTGAGGTATTGAATTTTGTATGTATGATCAATACTGTTACTGCTATAATTTCTTTTTAATTAGTTTAATATTTATGGAGATCAGTTGCCTGTCATCTTCTGTTAATGAGGGGAATATTATGATAAATTGATGGAACATAACATGGCTGATTAGTAGGCTTTCTCAAGTAAAACTAAAGCTTTTATATTCTGTAAGTTACATTTAAGGATTTGATATGGTAATATGTAAAATAACGAAATATATATTTGACAAACTCATTGGTTATTAGGTTTAAGTGGTTTTAAAACTCAACCAATCTACACTTTGTGTATTTACAGGGAGCATTTGCTCGATGGTGGGGATTGGGATTATGAAGATGATGACATCAGGAATGTATATAACCGAAGAAACAACTGAACTTGGTCGGAAGGGTATTAACCCCTATTTCAGTTTATTTACTGTTTCCTTTCATTTTCATATCCTGATTGGCTCTGTAAATTGAGGACAATGTTATTTTGACAATGAAGGTAAAATCCTTCGTACTCATTCATGTATACACATTTGAATATCTTGACCAGAGATCTGGTTGACTCTAAAAGCAAGGAACTACAAAATTGAGATAAAAAACTTGTGTCCATTGTCAGTTGTTAAAAGCTTTAGTGAACTGTGAGGTTGGACAGCTATGTTTGTTTAGCATTTTCTACTTTAACACTTCAGTAATTGACTTTTACTCCTAATTTAGATGCAGTACGTATATGTATTTTTGTTTGAATCAATGCTCAAGTTGAATGTTTTGGGATTTTGTGTTATTTGCATTCTTTCCACCATCAGATTGTCACTGGACCTGATTGGTTGTGCGCTAAACTGCTAATGTACTGACTGTTGATCGTATCTAGTGCGTTTATGTGCCTGTTTTCACACACTTGCTAACAAGCAAAGTGTTTGTCATCTATCAAGATGCTGCAGATAAATGGGGCTGCAGTCTTGTAGTAGCTTGTTTCAAATTACATACTCATTTGGAGTAGCTCTACTGTGGTAATATGGGGTTTACAAGAGTATGTAGGTAATCCCCTTTTTATAAGCAAGAATGTTAACAGTTATCTCCAGCTGCTGATGCCTGCTTAAATCGTTCTTGCACATGGTGAAGCATCCAAGGTGGCATATTAGTACTGATATTAGGTTGTCTTTGAGTTTCTGCCCCATCTCGCATGGCCATTCTCGCCTGAAAACTGCCCCTGCATATTTCATCCTCATATATTTTGTAAGTGAATCAATAAGCTGTTGCAAGTAATGTCAGAATTCTGGTGTTAAATTAGTTTTGACTCCCAAGTGAGATTGCTGATGTTTCCATAGTACTCGATTCTAGAAGCTATTCTTTGCTAATAAACCTACGGGAATTGTCAAGTAAAATGCTAAATATAGGTGTGAGTTTATGCTCACAGATAAACATTCATAACTTCCACAATCCAAATTTCCATCACTTTTCTAATAAAACCACTTGACGGGTTGCTTTCCTTTGAACTACTTGACTTCCTTTTCAATGCCCTAAGAAAAAATCTGTTTCAGGGGCGTGTGTGTGTGAGAGAGAGAGAGATAAAGAGAGAGTATGTGTACCCAATAGTTAAAGGGGGAAGTGCTAGCAATGGTGGTGTTGGTGGCATTAAGGATAACGAGTTTTGGCAGAGGTTTTGCTGCTCCATCCGTGTTTGTTCAGTGAGTGTCTTCTCCTTTTCCTCGAGCTGTTTTTGAGCCACAATACATTTTGGTAACATTAGACCAATTGTAGATTTCTTTTTCTTTGTAGAGAGTCTTCATTGCTAATGTTTGAAAGATCAAGATGCAACATTTTATAGTGGAAAAACTACTACCTTCTTTACAAGCATTTTATTTTGCTCTTGCAATGCTTTTTCCTGTCACAAGCTTCACTGTCAGTCACACATACCATACAAAAAGTATAATATAAAAGGGTCAATTGAGAGACAAAAAATACAATGATCTATGTTCTTAGCAGCCACGAATCTCTAGTTCAAGTAAGCAATTTCTTTAAATCCATTTTGAAAATACCACTTAAACCAAAAGCAGAAACCAAGGTCCTGTCTTACCTCTTTATGCAACTCAGAGATGAAATCATATATCAGTTGGTTCTGCATAAGTATATATCGAATTAGTTCACAATTATGAGCATGATCTCATCTTTTGTATGTCCAACAGAATTTGAAACGTAAACTTAGCATGCTTCTCTTTACCTTCCGAGACCGTACACGCTTAAGAGAAGTATCAATCTGTTGCTCCAAGTTTAGAAGTTCTCTCAAACTTAGTGGATCCAAGTCTTCTCCTGAATAGTGCCTGCATAATCAATGTGAAATGTATACCCATTATTGTGTTACTTACATATATACCACACCATCCTTGTCAAAAAGCATAGGAGCGTACACATTTAGCCCTTATATGCTGTGGACACACTGTTTCAGGACCAACCAAAATTGGAATTCTAGCATGTTTGTTTCACCAATCCTATAATCTATTTCAAAGCATTTAGATTATTTAGATTAGGATAACACATTGATCATTGCCACCTAATTGTTTCTCTACTGATACTGATTCACATAAGAGTCATATTTTTGTTACCTACCTTAGGTTCCTTTGCAAGACTTCAATTCTGTTCTTGAGCTTGGGGCATTCCAGAGACCAGTTTTTCTATGCGGCATTCAACAAGGGTTAGAGTTCATAGTGCATATATTGTTTTCAATTATGTATCGTCATCATCAACTGCTCTTGATTTACTTTTAGTGGATTCTAACTGTCAAAGTACATTTGAACATCTAATACAATAATAATATTCAAACGTCTTGCTTTAGGTAATGTAGGATACAATAATTTACGTTTGGAGATACTTACAGTCTATTGGTCACTTAAGATACCTGTAATGTAGAACCAGTTACAGCAAGTTGCTGTTGCTGTTCTGCAAATTTATGTTTCTCATAACGTTCTAGGATGCTTTCCATGCTGTCATGCAGGAAAAGTTAATTAGCACATAAAGACAGTTGTGCATGAATCAACAATTTTTATGGCCGAGTAATAGCACAGAGCCAGATTTTTTTTTTTTTCATGAAATAATTAATAAAAACAATAAATCAAAAAGCTTAAATTTGTTTATCATATTATATTTCAACACGTTTATGACACTCATGTTCTTGGTTTCGTTTTTTGAAACCGATGTTGATAGATTCATTATTCATTCTATCAAATATGTTTTATAATGAAACTCAAAACTGAAAAAACTTAGTTGTGATCTTAGATATCCTACAATCATGACTGTTTCTGTATATGTAAATTCATACTCATAAGCCACAATCATAAATTACAATTATAAAACTCTGTATCTCTATTTTTAACATAATTTTATCTAAATAGTTGTAATCACAATTTAAAAATATAATTCATATTTTAATAGAATGAATAGTCTAAAAAGCGACATATAAGAGATATTGTCAACTTAATTATTTTTAAAACAATCAAGAAAGCAAGAAATTATACTTTGGAGCAAAAAGAAGTAGGTGAGTTGTGATTCTTGAAAAGCAAATGATTATAATTGCTGTTACGTTGGTTACTTTCAACTACAAGTGCAATTGTGATAGGTCAAACCACTACTTGTTTCTCTACTCAACAAGTATGGAACACTTCACAGAGTTTGTTTTCTCAGCAGTCAATGGAGAAAGTGCTTCAACTTTATCATCAATTACAAAACAATAGGAAGGGGTCCATGAAGTGATTACATTCTCAAAGTTAAGAGTAAATTGTGATAACTAGACTGCTGTAATTGGTCAGACTGTGACTGATTATGACATGATTGAAGGTATATTTGATCTAGTGGTTGATATAATTTCCGCTCAACAACAAACCATGAAACTACAAGAACCGCAATATTTGCTAATGTTACATGAATGTGCGTTGAACAACTGAATAGCTCAACTCAGTTTGATGTAAATACTATGAGTGCTAATTTTTTTAATAGTTCTGATGATAAGAGAAACTAGAGGAATGAAGAAGGAAATTTTAATAATAGATGTGGGGGAAGAGAAAGAAACAATGGAAGGTGGAATAATTAGAAGCTTGTCGGCCAAGTTTGTTCAAGGACTGGTCACAATGCTCTTCAATGCTATAGGAGGTTTGATCAAACTATCCAAGTCTAAGGGAATACAAGCTACAATCGACACGAAAATAACAATGAAAGCCACGTAGGTTCGAGTGGGAGCACTGTTGGTGGTGGTGGAAATAATGGAGGTTATATGAAGCAAGCTTACTATCATCAAGCTCAATATGCTACTCTTGAGACAGTTGCTGATTCCTTTTAGTATGTTGATAGTGGTGCAACAAACATGTACAACTGATCTTGGAAATCTGACCCCAGAATTGAATATAAAGGTACTGAGCAATTAGTAGTTGTAAATGGTGATAAATTGCCTGTTTCTCATGTTGGTAGTTCACTTATTAGATCACACATTGGGCCACATAAAAACCAGCATCTTAATCATATCTTACATTTGCCTAAACTTACACATACTGTATTTAGCATATCTAAATTGACTAAGGACAATAATAATATAATCGTCGAATTATTTGGCAATGATTGTGCTATAACTGACAAGGAACTCTTAAAAATGGTCTCTATCGAATGGATCTCAATTAACCCTTGTCCAAGTAGGCAAAATTTTGGTAGTAATGATAAGCATGTTCTATTAACTCGAACTTGTAAGATTGATATTGTAACACCGTGTAATATAACTCATGTAGCTTCCTTAAATGTAAATAGGAACACAACTTTTTCTAGATCTAAGCCTGCTGTAAATGTAAATAGATTAGAGAGAAGTGAGTACATGGTCTTGGTAGCAACTAATACAAATGGTGCTCTATAGCATGCTAAATTGGGGCGTCTTTTCTTTGTGTTGAAAACAGTTCTTACATCAATGAAATATAGCTTTCCTATACCAGATGTTCAATGCCGTCACTCTTGTAAGCTTGGAAAACTTTACAAGCTTCCATATCACAGGTTACAAATCAGTTTAAAGGCTCCACTTTATCTTGTTTATTCTAACATCGAAGGACCAAACCTATTGCTTCAGCTGAGGGCTACAGGTATTAGATCCTCTTTGTTGACTCTTTTACAAGGTTTTCTTGGATATTCTCAATGAAGTTTAAGTCAAAAGCTTTGTCTATGTCCATAAGATTCAAAACCAATGTTGAATTACAATTTGGATTGAAGATTAAAGCTTTCCATACTGATACAGGAAAGGAGTTTTAATCATTCTACCTTAATTTATCAACATGGGATTACTCCTAGATTCTCCCCTATTCTCATCAGAGAAACGGCATATTCTTCACCTTCCAGGATTGTTATTGTCTTGCCAACTGTCTCCCTCAAACAGTTGCCTTCTACTGATATACATCCAACGCAGACCAGGTCAAAAAATGGAATTGTCAAACTTAAAGTTTTATTTCTTGTTATGCTGCACCATGTTCCTATCTTACTAACACAGAGCCATCTACGATTGAAGCAGCTCTTTCTAGTCCTCAATGGAGAAGTGCTATGCAAGCTGAATGTGATGCACTAATGGTGAATTATACATGGCAATTAGTTCCTTACTTTCTAATATGTTTCTGGTTGGTAGTAAGTGGCATTTTGAGTGAAGTATAGGCAGATGGAACAGTCTTGAAGCACAAGGCACACTTGGAAGCTAAAGACTTCTATCAGCAGGTCGGTGTTGATTTCTTTGACACCTTTACACCCGTTTCATATTATTTTTTGAAAAGTTAAAATCTGATTATTTAATTATTTTACCATAAAAAAGGTGTGTGGTAGACTTCTAAAAGTGATTACATAATAATTCAAGTAGATTTGACGGTAGTTTTAAGAAGTAGATAGAGAATGACTTTTGTAAAACGATTATGAAATAATTTACTGTGAGATTTAATGAATCTTTTAATTGATCAAATCGTACCCATTAATTTAATAAAAAGACTTTTTATCCCAATCTTAACTATATGATATTTGTGCCAAATATAAATTAAAACATTTTATTTTTATGTCTATTTTAGGTATTTTATTTAAATTCACAACAGTTAACATAAAGTTTACCAAACGTTCATAGACTAGTTTTGACAGTTTTAACAGTAGAATGAACCAAACACTAGCCTGATTAACTTTAAAGCAGATTATTTCTTCACCACATTTACTAGTGATCACTTTAAAAGTTATAGCAATACCAATCTAGCCCTTATCCCAGTAGTTAAAACATTCACAATTCAAGTTATGCTTTAGCTATTTTATTTGGCATGTCAAACAAATTAACATTAATAATGCATTCTTAAATGGCGACTTTCATGATTAGGTTTTTATGTAGCAACATGAGGGTTTCAAAATTTATAAGTCTCCCACTCGTGTATGTAAACTAACAAAGATTTTAAACGATCTCAAACAGGCTTTGAGAGCTTGGTTTCACAAGCTCAAGTTAGCTTTGGTTGAAGGGGGGATTTTAAAGCTCTATATCATATGTATGTTTATTTATTAAGAGAAGTGGTGCTAATGCTATTTACCTCTTGATATATATAGATGATTATACACTTCTCATAGGAAGTAATCGAAAGCTAGTTTCTCAAATAATTGAAGACCTCAACAGGAAGTTTGCTCTTAAATCTTTAGGGTCCATGAACTATTTTCTTGGCTTTGAAGCCTCTAATACATCTAAGGGCATATTCTTGACTCAAACCAAATATGTTAGTGATTTGTTAACAAAAGCAAACATGTTAGAATCCAAGACTGCTTCTTCTCCAACATGCCCTAGTACCAAGATATCTATTGACATAGCAAAGCCCTTCAATAATCCTAAGTTGTTTTGTAGCACTATAGATGCTCCACACTATCTAGTGCACACTCGACCTAAGAGTGCAATTAGATTGAACAAGCTTAGCCAATTCATTACTGCCCTATTAATGCTTATTGGCAAGCTTGCAAACAAGGTTAGCTTAACGTTCCTGCTCATATGGGATTATGGTTTCAAAAGGCTTCTGTCTTCTCATTGGAAGTGCATGCAGATGCAAATTGGGCTAGTTGTGTGTTTGATAATACACAAGTGATTGTAGTGTGTTTCTTGGAGGGAATCTAATAACTTGGGACTCTCAAAGCAACATTGTTGCGAGGTCTAGTGCAGAGGCTGAGTACTGGTCTATGGCTCAGGCCTCTACTGAAATAATCTGGTTACTTATTATCTGAATTGGTTACTTTCCTTGTCATGCTCATTAAAGCACACAGTGATAGATGTGCATTTTATAAGCGAAAAGGTGGCAAATGGAGTATTTAATATATTTAGTATGTCCCAACTGAGTACCAATTTGCTGATAGTTGTATAAAGACCCTCATTGATGATCGTTTTAACCTTCTTCAATCCAAGCTCAACTTAGTGCTATCTTCTAAGTCTAGCTTATGGGGGGATGTGAAGAGTAATTATTTTGCATTACTATGTAATACTTCAAAACTAAAGAATATGGACGATGGATCAAGTACCAACTTGATCC
Organism: Dimocarpus longan; assembly: GCA_022984855.1. NCBI lineage: Eukaryota > Viridiplantae > Streptophyta > Magnoliopsida > Sapindales > Sapindaceae > Dimocarpus > Dimocarpus longan. Next base: position 8,540,629 of record CM041026.1, read on the forward strand.
TCAACTCAGGTCCAAGCTCAAGATCTAGCTCCAGTTGTGTCACTCTATGTACGGCAATTAACAAGGCAGCTTGCTATACAAGACCTGAGCTATTATCAATGGAATCAAGGATCAAACGATGTACAAATTATCAGGTGATGATTGATAGAAGAAGAATAATCAATTGATCATTGATAAGTGTTTTGGAGTTGGTTAGGTCATCTGTTGAGCTAGCATTCTATTAGATAAAGTTGGTTAGGATTCCTGGAAATTCAAGAATCCATTTTATAAAGCATGTGAAATGCCGGTGTAGTTGATTCAGCTATATATATTGTCTTAACTTCTCTAAAAGATTAAGCAGAACTGAATAGAATGATAACATCACCATTAATGAAGTTTTAGCTCTCAAGTTTTCTCTCAACTTGTTCACTAACCTTTCACTAAACCTATTATTCTTTTTATCAAGCACTTGTATTTTCCAAACTAACATTATCAAACTAGTTGGAAGCAGGTTCCTGCAAAATATCAATTCAATGAAAAAAATGTTCTTGGACTCAGTCGTTTGTTTAATTTCAAGTAAATTTTCAACGAATTTGGTTCCTCCACGGAGTTTTAAATGCATGGTTGTGTTAAATTTAAATTATCCAGGGAGGCAAACTACCATGGCTGATAGCAATTGTGATATGCAACTCTTGGCTTTGGCACAAGCGGGCAAAGGTCTATGGGTGTGGTGATCCATATCTTAAGTACAAATCTACAATAAAACATTCATGATTATATTAGCCTGCCAAACAGGGGACAGTTACTATTTGATATTTCTTTTATGCCTCATCATCAGTTAAGTCGAAAACTAAAATAGAAAATTAAGCCAATGCAAAAGCCTCATGATCATCATTTTGCACTCCTCAACAAGAACCAACTACATTGCCTTTTTCTTGGAGAAAAAGAAAATAATTCCAAACATAAACTAAACTCTTAGACGGAGTGTGGAATTCGATTTTTAAGATATATTAATATATATTACAAAATTACTAGAGATCTAACTAACTAATTTAGTTGGTTCTCAAAAGTAGAACCAATCGGTTGAAACAACCAATATGTAATCTATAGTTAGAGTAAATGGTGCGAAATAGCACCAAATAACTGAGCATTTATTTGATTAGTACTAAAGAACTGAGTTGAACTTTACTAGCACTAATCTAGATGAAAAGACACTAATACCCGTCATTTAAGGAAAAAAAAAACACTAATAAATGTGTATTGTCTGTATTTGTTTTGTCATGTGTCAACTTTAAGTTTTAAATACTACAGTTGAGTCATTTCTTATCAGTTTAAACTTTTGGGTCTGATGATAATTATTATATTATCAGAGTTTAGAGGTCATTGGTTTAAACCCTCTTTCTCCTCTTTATCTCAAATTCATATTACACATGTTATAACAGTAGAGAGCGTTTAATATATATATAACATCTATCAGTACATCTGTCATCTATCCACGTTATACGTAAGGGGACGTGTCAATATCAATCTTAAATCTTAAATACTATAGTTGAACTATTTTCTATCTCTCATTCACTTTGCTCTCTCTCTTTGTTTCTCTTTAAAAAAACATAAACTAATAGCGGTAGTGGTAGTTCAACATTGTCGATATGGCAGTTCAACATCGGTAATGCTAGCGACAACGGCAGTTTAGCATTGCTGGAATGGCAGCGGCAATGGTAGGGACAATAGAAGCTTAGTAGCGACAGTTGCGGTAGTGGTTGGAGTGCCTTCAAGAATTAGACCGGTGATTCAACATTGTTGGTTTGCGAACTGAGATTTTTATATTTCTTATTATGAACTTACATATTAAATGATAATTATATCATAGACTATTTATTTTAATAGGGTTAGATAAGTGATATATTAATTGAGCTATAAAAATATCTATTAGGTATAGACTTTAGTGTGTAGAAACCCAATACAAACAAAATTAGGTTAATGGGAATCTAATTTAAGTTAGTATATAAATAATATTATAAGTGTTATGATCCTCAAGTCCAATCAACGAACGCACAATTTTTTGCTCTTTTTCTCCTTCTCTATTCAAGAAGAAAATCATAGAGTATATTAAGGTGATTTGACCGTAGAAGACTTAATCCTCCTCAAATTTATCCATATGGATTCAAATATGTCTTTTCTATAACAATTATTAATGATTTAATATGAGTTTTAGGATTTTGGTATAGACTTTAGCCTATTAAAGTTATATCCAACAAGTGGTTCTGCTAGTTGACAATTGACGTAGTTCTACATTAGACATTGCTGGTTCATTATTATGATGCGAACATATCGAACCAAAGCATGTAGCCATGTTGTGTACATGAATAAATGAATAAAATTGCCCCTTGTTTTAAAATACCAACTTTGAAAGAGAAAAATCATAAGAAAGTAACGACAATTACAATCTCATGGAAAAGTAAAACAATTTAAATAGGATGCAAAACAAAGAAGCAAAGTAATGAAAATAAAATTGAAGCCTTTGTTTTCACTCCAATGAAACACCCCACAAAAATTTCAAACCAAAAACCTACTACCGTCACTTTCTTCTCTTCTTTATTATCTTTTATAACATGACTACAAGTCTCCACTTTCTTCTTCTTCTTCTTCTTTATTGTTTTCATTCTAGTGATAGCTAAGAATGGATATTGCAGTGAACTCAGCTATGGATGTTATAGAGAAGAATAGCAGAGATGGATGTTCAATGGCCGTCGTGAACTAAAACTTCATTAACTGTCGACGATTTTGTAAACTATCAGTTTATGAACTCTTTGTGAACTATTGATGATTTCACAAACTATTAATTTATGAAACATCGTGAACTATTAACATGGGGTTTTTGTTGCAAGATTGGAGAGAAAGGAATGACATTATGAATAAAAGTGGAAAGTTGTAGACGAATTTGTGAATTGTTAACATATTAGCGACCTATTTATTTTAAAGTAAGGCATTGAAGACTTAAACTGTTGAAGTTGAAGGAGCTACTAGTGTTGTAAAAATTGCCGATTATTAGCAATTTTTCACCGGTTATTACTTGACCAACACCCAGTCGATCTGATAACTCTTGGATTAATAATTGGCTTAGTTGTTTAGTAGTTTGTCCAACTCGGCCAACTTGGCACAAAACTGACAAGAGAAAAACTCAAAAACCACAAAAAATTAACCAAAAATTAAAGCCATCAATCAAGATCCAAACAAGAAACAAAACTTGATTGTTAAATCAAAGACTAACATTTGCTGATTTGCACTACAAAACCAATCGAAAGACTAGTGAATCATGGTTGTCATCGTTGAACTTTTGAAGAAATTGTCTATCAAGAGCGAGAGAGATCAGAGAGGGAGAGAGAGACTTAGTTGTCGTCATGTGGGTGGATGAGGTTGGGGCTCCACCATTTTTCAGCATCACCCGCGATGCTAATATGATGGATGAGATCACTGTCACTAACATACATGAGATTGACGAGAGACAAATAAGAAGGCTAATGGTTAAAAGAAGAAGAAGAAGATTGATTGGAAGAATAAGAAGAAGAATGAGAAGAGAGGAAAGAGAAGTGTGTAGCAGCTATAGGTGAGAGCAAAGGGTGAGGGTTTTCTTTTGTGTGTGTGTGTAAGGAAAAATTACACAACCACTCTCAAGTTTGATAAAATTATATTAATGCCTGAATTTTGGCATTTTATGTTTAATAAAAAAATCAGTTTATATCTTTAGATTTTAAAAAATAATAATTTTCTCTTAAAACAATACTCATCGATTAATCTTCGATTACTTACTGAGTAACCGATAAATCATTAACCATTGTCTTGTCAGTCAATTAGCGAGTAGTAATTTTTGTAATCTTGGGAGCTATATGCTATGTTTTTGACAAAAAACGAAGCATGTCAAAGTTGTCAAAGTTTGACAACTTGAAGGAGTTTCATGCTCTCTATTTTAAAACAAAACATGTTAAAAAAAAAAAGAAAACAATTCTCTGTTTTTTGTTCATACTTAATATTGTTTTTATTGTTGATTCAAAATCGGGAAATATTGGTCTATTAATTCAATAGCATATTCAAACCAATATTCATTTCAAAACTGAAATTTGAATCAGGTTGTTGAAAAATAGAGTCGCTAACTAACTAACAGATTGAAAAAAATTTTATTAATTTTTTTAATTAAGGATATTATTGCCTTTTCACCTAAGTAGGTATTTGTAAAACTCAACTAGGTTCTTTGATGCTAACAAACAAGTACTCAATTTTTACATGCTAGTTTACATCATTTTCACATCTTTTAATAGCAATTGGGAAAGGCAATTAGAAGTTGTGAATCTACAGGTGGTAAAAGTATTGATAGTTTTTTTTCATTTTCCCCTTTTTATTAAAAAAAAAAAGGAAATTTTGATGAAAATTTTGCAAATTAGAATTGTAAAATTATAAATTGTGATAGTAGAAGAAATGTTTGATGAATAGTGATTTCAATCATGTAATAAAAAATATTTATCTATTTTACAACTAGTAGATAGGGATGTGATAACTTGGTATCAAGCCATGCATGTAGTGATCGATCGATCTCTACAACTCATGTATTATGAAAATAGATATTAAGACTATTAAAGTAGTGATTGATCTCCACAAGTTTCAGTAGATTTCTAAACAGATCGATGTCAAGTGAAAAAAAAAAAAAAAGCAACATAACACAATTTTTGATTATTTGGAAAATAGATTTGATTCATTTATCTCAGTTGCCAAGAGTCGTTGTGATGGTGTGAAAAGATTTTGTTCTTTAAAACACCCAGTTTAAGTATAAATACAAAAATCAAGATCAATCTTCAATTGTCATTATTAGTGATGTAGTGGAAGATATCGAAGTGATGACTTTCTATATATTTAGACTTGAAGGTAAACTAAACCATGTAAGTTTTCACATTTTCATTTTATAAAGTTGTTATCATTCTTTAATCGAGTTATGTGTCGTTCTAATATAGAATATCACAGTACGATTCCAATACTTAGAAGGTAGAAAGTTTTTATTTCATTTTATTTTTCAAAGGTAGCAGAAATTTTTTTTATATAAAAGTAGATATCATGTATATAATTCATTATTATTAATATTCAAGTAAGGCGAAGAGGTAACTAAAAGAATAAATTTCCTTAACACAACACTTTATTGTCCCCAAAGTCATAATTTATTTTTTATTCGATAATGTATTATTATTATATACAAAACTTCTATGGTCAGTATCTCTTAACTTTAAAATGTCAGAATGAATCAATCAAATTTATCTATTATATTTGAAGTAAATAGGAAAGAAAATCTATTTTATGAGAAAAATAATATAATGAATGAATTTAATTGATTCATCATAACTTTTTAAAGTTATGAGACACTTACCATAAAGGCACCTATTTGTGGTGAGATAACTCGAACTTAAGTTATTATTAGACTGAATGAGTACCTTTTATTATAAAGACATATTGGACGGTGGAGTATAACTAAAAATGTCAAATATTTATTCTCATAACTATGACATTTCTACTCTCATAACATTAGGACACGAATTTATCTATACAATAGAGGTCCAAATATCTACTTCTAGTATGTATAGCTAACATATCTACTTTTAAAACTAAAAGATGCTCTCATGTAGTAGTAACTTATGGTATGACTTAAATCTCTTATTACGTAAAAAAGGTGCACACCACTCAACTAAAAGTTGACTGAGTTGATGCTTGGGGATAATCCATTTGGTTAGATCTTTTATGGTGGAAACAAATAATAACTTAAGGGTTCTTTTTTCATATAGCACAAAAAAAACTAGATATATATTTTACTAGCACCAAAGAACTGAAGTGAATTTTAATACTACCATCTTATTGTTCACAAATTTTAATGACAAAAATACCCATGTTTTAAAAAACCGCTTTTGGAGAAGAAAAATTGGAGAAGTAGATTAGCTTGAACTATTCATCGGACTGTCGTTGAGTTGTTCACGAAACAAAGAGATAGACTGTCACTAGATTATTCCATTGCGAAATAGCAAAAACAAAGGAACATGTGTTTATAAAATGGAGCAGAGTAGAACATAGGCCTCTGTTGTGTTTTTGAACTCAGTTCACGAACACATGCTTTATTCCTGTGTTCACGAACTATTCTCCAACGAGCCTGTGTTGATGAAACGGATGATTGAGTGAGTTGATAATGAAGGTGGTTGACTTCGAGGATGATGGACTCTTATGATTGACTTTGACATTTGACTCAACAGATTCAGAGTGGGCTAACGATAGAGATGGTTGATTTCAGAGATCGACTTTGAGGGCTAGCGTCGTTTAATTAGTTGGGTCAGCGCGGCAGTATCCATGGAGGTTGCTGAAGATTGATGGAAAGTTTATTATTATTATTATTATTATTTAATTGAAGGGTATCATTATCCTTTCACCCAGGACAATGCTAATAAATCTCAATTCAGTTATTTGGTATTAATCAAATAAGTGTTCAGTTTTTAGGTGTTATTTTATATAGTTTACACATAAAACAATGTTATACTATCTTATATCATCTTTAGATGCTGAAACATCTTAAGTTTTAATAAAAAGGAAAATTTATCCATTTAACACGAAATAGTATGATGTATCACCAAATTCAAATTAAAGATGGGCCAGAATTTATGATTAGTTGAAGTCCAAAATATATAAATAGCCCTTAAAATTGTGTTTTATTAATTACCCACTTCTTCATAAATTATTATTATTATTATTTATCCAATTCACCATTTAAGGACGAGTGCCCTCAATGTCTCTTCCCTCCACTAAGACATCACTCACGTTTCAAGACTAGATCGGCAGACTCGATTGAAGACATTTTCTTGCTCGAAAACAAATTACCTGTTTCAAATCTCGCTAGCTAGAGTAACAAACATTTGAAAAACAATTTTCATTAAGATGATATTCAACAATTTAACGCAGTTCAAAGAAAATTTGTCACGGTCACTAAATTTCAAGTTAGATCTCTAAATATTATCACACGTCATCAAAAACTTAAAAATTTATTAAATTTAAGGGTAAATACACGGTTTTAATGATGACGAACACATGTTGACATAAGATTAGCAATTATCAACCTTACAAAGAAGAAAGAGATCTTGTCTTATTAGTATATATGAGTGAGATTTTTGGAGAGAAAGGAAAAATGTGAAGGTGAGAGAGGATATAATTTTAGTTCGATTGGGTTTGGCCATGCAGCCCAAGAACCAAACCAAATAATTACATTTATTTATATAAGTTGAACTGAATCAATTAAATTAATAAAACGAAACCGAACTAGTTAACTTGATTCAGTGTATGTTTGATATAGGTTGTCTACTAGTTAAAAAGAAATTTTTTTTTTTTAAAAAAGTTTTTTTAGATTTATTGTATTGTTTAGTTGTCATTCCAATAAAGTTTTTGAATAATTATAAAAGCTAAAATACATCAATCAAGAGAAACTCAAATTTTGGGTTTTTCAAATAGATATTTTTTTATTTATTTTTAAACATTAAAATGTTTATTATAGCCCATTATTTTATAATATCAATTTACCTTTAAAATGTTTATTATAGCCCAGTATTTTATTAATATCAATTTACCCTTAAAAATTTGAATCACTAATAAATTTTTTCCTTCAAATATTGTAAATACTTCACATCTCTCTATGTATTTGTTTCAACAAGAAATTTTGAAGGTTTTTTATAAAGTAAATTTTCAAAATATTTTTGTGCTTTTATTGTTTTCCTTCTAAATTTCCTTTTTACTTTGAAGCATTTTTTATTCATATATGTAAATAATGTGATGTAAATTATGGAACCTTGATATGTTGTAATTTTTGAATTTATAAGTGAAAGTATTGTATATGAATTTAATTGTTTTATTATTTTAAATGTTATTTTTGGTAATCTTATAATTTAAAAAAGCTTTTGAAATTAATCCAACCAAATGATTTACTACTTAAAAGAGTTTTTTTAATTGACAATACAATTTTTCTTTAAAACTTTATTTGTAAAAGATCTACTTAGAGAAATTTTATCAAATGGAGTCTTAATTCCGTTTAAAATAGGTGGTTCAAGTGGTTTGTGCCCACCTCTAGAAAAAAGGTAAGAGAGTGTTTCAAGAAAGAATAGCAATTTTGTTCATATCCGGCCAAAAGTTGGCTATGAAAATATAAAAGTTAATGTAAGAGTTTCATTTGAAAAAAAAAAAAAAAAAAACTCTTTTGGGCTACTTGTGTAAATATACCACAGTAATAATAGCAATAATAATTGGTATCTATTGGTGTGTATTAATAGAGTTATGATCCTTTCCTAACTTTTTTCTTTCTTGAATTTTTATAATCAAAGTAACAAATTAATACATAACTAAAATTGTTAATTTTTTTCTCTTTCATGCATGCAAGTTCACTCAAACTCAAGTTCTTCCTATAAAAGTCAAAACATAAAAATAAGACTTGAAGAAGATCTCCACTTATAGTAATAAACTTAAAAGTAGTTTCTAATTTTTAATATCTCCACTTATATTAAGAAACTTTAAAGTAGTTTCTAATTTTTAGTACTTACAATAAAATTACTTTCTTTCAAGAGACTAAAATACAATAAGTCAGATCCAATCTTATACTTTTTTTTTTTTTTTTTTTTAAGTTGCATTTCGTATGTGATGAATATATAAAAAATTAATATTATTTATCAATTCATTTCTTATTATGAAAAAAATTTAATATGTAACTTTAAGACTCATTTATACAATCGTTTAGTTAAAATTGTTTTTTATTTTTTTAAAATATCGTATGTACTGTGATGACTTCAGCTTCAGACTTTGTCACACAATAAACGCTCTCTATTAACAAGTTACATTATTAAATTGTTATTTTTGTAAGGCTAAAGTTATCTCATGTCTTTCGAGTAGACTAGTCCCCTCATATGCATGCCATCGTCGGCATCTCATTTTGTATCCAATAACTATAAGGGTAATACTGATTTAATGCACTACCTAGATGTCTGGTGGTGTAACTTAGATGTTCTGCTACGCTATTTCTCCAGATTATAAATGGTTTGAACAATTTACACTGTAAACGAACATCTATGTGTGTTCGTCAGTGTGAAGAAAAGATATGCGTGTTATCGAACTATTTACACTTGGAAAGGACTACACATGGATGTGTGTGTGTGAGAGAGAGAGAGCATCAGATCCAAGTCATATTAAACATAAGTAGGGATGTGACATGTCTTTTTTCCATTGAAGAGAGTTTCCTCATGTCTTTTTGTGTATTAATTATTCAATAATAAAGTCTCATTATATTGTATATCTTTCTAAATATTCAGCTGTTCCAAGATATCATTACTAGGGGAGGCGTCCTACCTAGTATGCACCAAAAACAATAAATTGGAGTATGCTAGGCTGCAAATCGTATGCAGAATCCCAATCTACAACACCAAGCTCAATGACACAGTGCTCTAGGACCCTCCATGGTTAAACGGCTTCCTACTAACCCTCCTCCCAACAGGAATTTCAGGAACTTTTGGGTGTGATATATAATATATATTCTTAGAATATCTGTCCATAGATGTTGAATTAGACCTTGGTAATTAGTTGAATGCAATCTAATGGTTTTCAATATCCAATATAAAATTATATCCTTATCATTATCACATCAGTAAGGTAGCATGATTTCCCGACATGTTCAAATTTGTTGTTTCACGCTGTACTAGCTACTATATATAGTACTATCTATATATAGGGTATAGTTAAAATATTAGAATTATAGATTTTATTTTATTTTTATTTTTTTGAAATAGAGATTTTATTGTTGTTAGTGAGGTCTATATACTAAAGTAATTATTACACCATCTAAGCGGAGACTTGAATTTTTTCAGAGGTGTCATCAATTGTCATTATGATATACACAACTTCTGCCGGTATACTTGTGTCCTTGGTTGAAATTTTAACCTTAGTATGTACTCTGGCAATGCCCTAATAAGGGAGCAATTAATGTTATTACTAGTTGCCTCTCTGTAAGCAATAGAGGTTAGATCTGCTAGTTCCCTAGACGACAAAACTGATAAAACTGTACCACTATAAAAGCGAAAAGCTAAATGCAACCAAATTGAAAATATCAGTAGTTTTGATCTGTCTTTCACAAACAGAAAAATTTTTGCTGATGACATGTAGAAAAAAGACATAAAACAAAGAAATAAACTCAACATCTCTTAAAGAGTTTCTATAGTAAATGTAACATTGGTACATAGAAAAGGACATGTTAGCATAACATGAGAAGTTTGTATACTTCAGTAATTCAGTTTTAATCTTAATTTGTTGGTTTCTGCTGGCTTTTGTTTGAGAGTCAAAGAGGGATCATAAGAAAGATTCAAAGCTTGAAACATTATTGTAGCAGACAGTTTGGTTTAAATGACGAATTCATCATAATGCAGGCCACAAACAGTGAACACAAAACACAAGGGAGAAACAGAAATACCCAAAATAAATAAATAAATAAATAAATAAAAGAGGCAAAAAACATGCAACGAGAAAGAAGTAGAAACCTGGAATCATTGGAGTACTCATAGAGCTTCCCTTTCGTGGAGAAGACAATCAAACCCACATCGGCCTCGCATAACACAGAGATCTCATGAGCTTTCTTTAGCAAACCTGATCTTCTCTTTGAAAATGTAACCTGTCTACTAATTTTGTTCTCGATCCGCTTCAACTGAACCCTACCTCTTCCCATTTTCGTTTTTCCTTTCGCAAAAAAATTAAAAAAAAAATTAATTAAAAAACCAAAATAATCTACTGATTGAATTTCTCAGTTAAATAAAAAAGAAGAGAAGAATAAGAAAACCCTAAAGTTGGTCGACGATGATGACTTATTTTTTTCCTTTTGTGGACTCCAAGAAGAGATGGAAATAGTGAGTAGTACTATATTAAAAAGGTATGGTAAGTGGGTTTCTATTTTTGTGTTGGTGGAAGGTGCTTTTGCATTTTCATGGAGCAAAAAGGGAACAGCGTTTGGAAAACAAAAATAGATGAGGCATGAGAGAGAGAGAGGAAAATTCGATCAAAATGTTTTGAAAAAATCACACAAGAGCAAGTGGTGAAAGTGAAACCCCAGAGTGGTTTCGGGGAACCAGGTTGTTTAGAAAGAGTTGCGCTGTCAAGATATTATTGGAGGAGGGGGCCGAATAGTTGTACTGTCCATTTCTGGGCCACAGGTTGTGTTGGAGGAGTCCGTACATGATCCGGTCAGCCTTCGGGGACCCACTTTCTCACACCTTAACTACTGTCTTCGTGTCCTGACGGGCTGACGGCGCTGCACTCGACCACCAACGCCTCACATTAACTTGCCACCTGTCTCCTTAATCATTCGACAGGCAGGGTCGTCCATTACAGACTATAAATTTGTGCTTTATTGGATCCATATTTTAGAATGATACTTCGGTCTAAGTCTCAATAAATATAATATTAAAAAAATTATATATATAAATTTTTTTTCTTTTTTAAGAGCAATTTTTTTTATTATAAAATATATACAGACCACATAAATAATACATTTCAATAATAATATAAAATGAATAATATAAATTAGTTGACGGCTGGTTAGTTATTCAGATAATATAGGTCATAAATATGACATCAATTTAACTTTTTTTTTTCCCCTTTGATTTGTGGCAGTTAATCTACTGCTAGTATCCGTGCATGTCAGCATCATGTCACTTCCATACACGATGATACGTTTGATGAATGATGACAGATTAGCTACGATATAGACAAGAAATTAAACCTTCCGTGCCTACTCTTGTTGCATTCGTAATTTAATTGGACGAGCAACTTCACAGTGGAATATAATTCCTTTTTTTTATTGATTGTCAGTGGAATATAATCTTATGAAAAGAGCATGAAGAATAAGCGAAAAAATGTTAAATTCAGAATGTCCACTTCAAGTTGTTGATTATAGGGAAATTATCGAACTGCCCCTTGAAAGTGAATTAATTCCAGTCAACACCAGTTTTTTTTATATAAATATTAGATAAAACTACCCGACCGTCAGTAGAAAAGTGATTTCTATCCAAAAAGTTATTGGTTTTATCCAAAAATTATGAAAAGACTAAAATGCCCCTGCAGTATAATTTACCTATCAACAGAGGACCACCTGTGTTGATACTAAAAATAAAATAAAAGGATAAATATGCCCTTGATTGGTGTTAAAATCAAAAAAGAAGACAGAGAAAAAATCTACATGCATTTGTTGAAAACCCATGAATAAAATTACAATATTGGCCCCCATTCAATGACCCTTGTAACAACGGTAACAAATTGTCCCTATTAAAGAAACACCATCATCTTTATTTTCAACAAAAACAAACTTACAAAGGTCCCTGCTTTGCAATTGAAAGAGAAGAAAAAAATGCAAAGAAAATGTCCCACATTTTCAAGCTCTTCAAACAACATTAATGGAAAGAGAGAATTAAGTTCAAAAATAGAAGATGCCAGCGATAGGAATGCAGCTCTGAAGCTATCTGAGTCCACAAATAATGCTAACAAACTCTACTTTACTTGTGACAACAAACAATGCAATTGCTATTCCTTTTGTGATCTAGATCTTACAAAAATCAACACAAAATAGTCTGAAATGCAAAGGTATCTAGGACATTCTATAACCTATTACATTGAGGAATAAATGAAAGTTTTAAATTTAAGAGTGTAAAACCTAGAAATTGCATGTGCAAGAATGCAAAACATGGAAGCTATACTAGGAGGGTTGATGTTTATGACAGTGTTCCATCTAGTTTTCTTTGGCATTTTTGTAGTAATGTTTGCAATGAGTATGCAATGAACATTTCAGTTAAAATCATTGGTTCTATATATAGTGTAGATGTCCACGAACATTCATCATTCAATGTCATCCATCATTGAAAAACATTCATTAAATAATATTCATCAAACAAATTGATGTAAAGATGTATACTAAAATAAAGACACTGATTGTATCTTATGATGAGGATAACATGATTGTGGTAGGTTACATATATAAAAGTAATAATTTATATAACCTACCTAAATCATGCTAACTCAAAAATTAATTAACAGTCCCTATAACTGAGTAACTTGTGTGTCACTCATCTATCTTAATAATAGTACTTATTACTTTTTTCTTTGGTGGAGGTTTGCTGTATCTGGTGGAGCTAGCGCCATTCTGTAAATACCAAGAAGTTATATTAAAATGAAAAACTAAAAAAAAAAAAAAGGAAAATTTTAATTTAGTTCTTAATGTTTAACAAAATATTACTTTTTTACTAACATTTACATTTCGAATTCTCGTCTTCTCGATCGTTTTGGAAATGCATCAATTTAGTCATTTTGAAAAAAAAAAATAACAGTCAAACGTGACAGACGAGATAAAAAGATGAATTTACTCTTGATATAATTTAAAATAGTTAAAATAATGTAATTACCATTTTAAAAATTAATAATTACAAAATAATCATTCCTATTATTACAAAATTGCCATCGACTATTTTCCAATAAAATTGTGACATATCATTGAATCAATTTTTTAAATTCAATTGTTAATAAATATTTTAATTAAAAAATAATGTTTTTAATATAAAATAATAAAAAAATTCTTCTTCATCTTCTACCTTTCATCATCTTCCTCTTCAATTTCATCTTCTACATTCATCAAAATCATCATCTCCATTATTTTTATCAAACCAACATCATCCAAATAAAATATATAACATCAAACCAAACATCTTCCAAATTAAAAAAAAAAATGTTTATGCAAATTAAAAAAAAAAGTTTATGTAAATTAAAAAAAAAAAAAATTGGAGATGGCAGCGCCATCTCCAATCAATCTCCACAGTCGGAGACTAGATCTGATCTCCATCACCAGAGACCAGATCTGGTCTCTAGCACTGGTCTCCAGATCGTCTCTAGCGTGGAGACCAGTTGGTCTACAGACGCTAGAGACCTTGGTCTCCAGCTCGCTAGAGACCTGGTCTCCAGCAGGCCCGGTGATGGAGACCAGTTTTTTGGTCTCGTTCATCGAAAGGAGGTCACCATGGGAGACCATTCCCATTGAGATCTCTTTTTTTTTTTTTTTTAACTTAAAAAAATTTATATATTAAATCTAAAATATAAAAATATATATTATATTAAATATAGGGACAAATACAAAAATAGAACATTTTATTAGTGACTTAACATTTATGTCATTTTTCAAAAAATATAACAATCGAGTCTTAAATTATATGTAAAAATATCAAAATATTCTTACAATAAATATAATAATTGAGTCATTTTTAAAAAAATGTAGCCATCTCACCAGTTTTATTAAGGGTATTTTTATTTAAAAAAAAAAAAAAGACTCAATTGTTAATTTTATTGAAATGAGACAAGATTGTCAATCCAATATTTAAAAGTGTCATATGGTGATATTTTCTTTTAAATATATATTAAAATTATATAAATATATTCAAATTAAAATGACTAAATTAACCCTCTCCTTATTAAGATTGACTAACAGAAGGACCAAATTGATATATTTTCGAAACGTTAGGGATGACGAGAATTCGAAATGCAAACGTTAGTAAAAAAGTAATATTTTACCAAACGTTAGGGACTAAATTAAAATTTTTTTAAAAAAAAAAAAAAACAAGTAATGAACAAAAACCCTTATTACCTTTGCCTTGCCTTTCCTCTTACATGTCCTTTTATTATCCAGTAGATCCATATAGTTTATATGTGACACTTGGTCACCTTACCTCCTTAGGCCTTTCATTAGGCTTTCTCCTTTAGACCTTAAAGCTTTCAGGTTGTTGCTTGATGATCGGTGGGATTGGTTCTTTGAGTTGTAATTTTTAGCCAAACAAAAATGTCTAGAATAGGATGGATCATGTTTGCATAGGGTCATTTGAATGTAGTTTTGATCAGAATGGGGTATACAAACTTAGTAACCACATCATTCAACTTAACATTAGTGTAAGATATAATTGCATTATAACATGTGAGACAAAATTAGTTAAAAATAATTCATGAAATATTAACAAAAATATGTTAAAAGAATGGGATTTCCAATGCTCCCCACCAATCATCAAGCAACAAGCTGGTAGGCCTAAGGTCTAAAGAAGAAGAGAAACCTAATGAAAAGTCAAAGGAGGTAAGGGGACCAAGTGTTGCATACAAACTATGCGGATCTACTAGACATAATAAAATGACATCCTTGCATAGGTTCGTTTGAATGCAGTTTTGGTTATAATGGGAACAATTTTGGTTAGAATGGGATGCACAAACTCAGTAACCACTTTAGTCAACTTAGCATTAGTGTAAGATGTAGTTGCATCATAACATGTAAGATATAATTAGTTGAAAATCATTTATGAAATATTAACAAAAAGATGTTAAAAGTAGGGGATTACTAATGTTTGCCACTACATGCATACATGGAACACCATTGATTTGTCATTAAACTTAGTGACATAGGCCTTACCAACCTTGGCTATCACTTTAAACTCACCAATATCAATATTCAAAATAGTCATCTCCCTTACATACAAACCTGCCCTAATTATTCTGTTGTTAACAACTGGAGGTAACACTAGCATAGGCTTCCACTCTGATGAAATCTTGCATGATAGGCCTCCTAATGTGCTCCAACAACCCCAAGTATGTTCTCGATCTACGGTGACCTAACATGTTGTTGATTGTTTTAGTAATGTTGATGGTCATATCGTCTCATTTGATATGTGGATCAAATGCATATCTAGACCAGTGCTCAAGATCTATCTTTTCCAACTACTGTTTTGCTTCTACATTGAGCTTACTAATCTCTTCCATGGCACCTCTGAAGGTCTACTTTTCACTGCTTCTGTTGGCTTGCCAAAATAGATTTTTTATTATCTGACTTGAAAATTGTCTTAAATTGGCATAGATATGCTTAGCACAGTACTTGCAAATGATATGGAAAATTTCAGTACATATACCAAGATTTTGAAAATAAGTAAATAGAAAGTAACTGATAGGACATACTTTATGCTCGCCTTAAGCCAATGTTTCTTTAAAGTAGTTAACACACGCTTTTGTCTATCATCTATGAAGGTAATAGGTTTATCAATAATATGCATGTCTAAGTACCTCTTCAAATTCTCTAAAAACCAACACTAGCTTGACTTACACTCACCTTCATAAATGCAAACTATAAGGGGGAAATAAATCATTATCAATATCTAATGTGGCAGGCCTACAGCTAATAGATGTATTCCTTTATAGGGTACCTTTAGGTGACAACCATAGACCTTCGAAAAATCAGATCTTTTGGGCTTCAAAACTTACCATCATCCTTTGAAAGGTAGGCTCATTTTGTTGTACCCTTATATAGGCTATTAACCAAAGATTACTTTACCTAACCATAGAAACACTCTGGATGATCTTTGGCTAAGGCATGTAAAGCTCTCTACCTAGCTTTACACAACCATTACATATCTATATTAACCTTGAACTTGTCCATCTAGATTTCCTTTATAACATCAATCCGCACGTCAGGATTGTTCTTTATCAACCGCTTAAAATTAGAAGCAATCTATTTCACCTTGGCTTCTTCACTCTTGTAGGACTTGTGACACTCATGTAGAGCATATATCTTGATCTACATTGTGACTTTGTCCTTCATAGCTAATACATGAATCCTCCATAGACAACCCACCCCTTTACACTTGTATGTGATCCTATATTTATCATTCCTCTCTTTAATAAAGGCAATGCCTTCTTGAATGACATACTCTTTCAACATATCTCTTAAGGAGTATATAGAATCATATGTTTGTTTCTTATGATACTAATTTTCCCTCTACTACCAACAACAAAGGGAATTCCTTGCATAACATAGCAATTTTCTCTTCTAAAATTTCTTAATCAGACTCCTAATGTAAAACATCATCACCATTTGATTGATAAGTTTCAAAGAAATCATGTTATTAGTGGAATGTGATACACTAGCATCATCATGACCTAAATCCCCATCTTTATCATCCTCATTACCCTTACATTCTTTATCACTATCTACATTTTGACCTTCATCATCATAATCATCAAATTCACATCTGTCATTATCATGCATTTCAATGTTACCACTAACACCCTTACCTACATTACTGCCACCACTATTATTACTCATCGGGTCTCCAAAAATCATGTCCTTAAAGGAATCCATGATACCGATTGCCATTGGTTCAAGATTTTGACCAATGCCTTCATCAACTTTTAGTTGTATTGGGGTATATCCCTTCCTCTTCACAAGAATACCTATGAAACAAGTCAAACATTCCTAATATCACAAAATCATATAAGATGGATAACCTATCACCACTCCAAGGTATTTCTATAAGAAGGTCATACTCATTTGTTAAAACACCTTCCTGTACTGTAATAATGTTTTCCTCACACAAAACATGTAGTAATGTTATCATGCTAATCTTTCCCCTTTCACAACTACCTAAATCTAACAACTTTTCACCAATATTAACATTGATATTGAACCACTGATTTTCCATTATCCTTGATAACATATAAACGAAACTCAAATAAATCAACAAATCTCAACTGTACTAATAACAGTTTGTAAAACAACATTTGTACAAGCACTGTTAAGATCAACAAATAACATTTATACATATACATAACATAAGGATCATATAAGAACCCTCAATTAATAACTACAAACAAAACATATCAACTAAATATTGTCATACATTAACTAGACATATACATTATCATAGTTAACATATATTATATTATAATATAAACCAGTATACACTTTAGACAAAAACATAAATATATTTATAGTATACATATCAAACAACATATACTTAAAAATGAAACATTGTATAAACAATACATCTACTAACTTATAAAAAATAGGATTATTGTCATTTTGCCCCCTAGAATTGAAAATAATGTCAAATCATTAGTTTTGAAAATATTAGCTAAAAATGTCCAATCGTTAATTGAAACAGTAAATCGGTCAAAAAAATAACGGTTCCTTGAATTCTGAGGGTATAATTGTCAATACCTTTATTGGGATAGTTGGATTGAATTAAAAACTTAAATAAAAATAAAAACAAAATTAAAAACCTAAATTAAAAAAAAAAAAACTATCTCTCTCTCTCTCACATTCTTCTATCACTCTCTCTCTCTCTTCTTCTTCTTCTCTTCTTCAATCTCTCAAATCATCATCAAATCTGGAAAAACCATATTTATCAGGTCCATTCATCAGAACTAGAAAAATGTTCAACAACCTCTAGCTCGAAATCAACGAACCATAATGGAATGAAGCCAAGCTTCTGGTCTGTCAGCTCAAACATACCCACCGCCTATGTTTTGAAAACTCGCTGCTATCGTTGAAGCTCTCTAGAAATTGACTGGTGCTTTTGTGGCGACAAAAGTAGAGACAGAACCCAAGGGTCTCCATTGTTATCGACTTCACCATGTCCATCCTCATCGACTTTGAGAAGGAAGAGGACTGGATCAATTCCTTCGGTGCTCCATCTAGAACTTGCAATCTCCAAAAATGGGCTGGTGCTTGTGTGGGCTTAATTTGGCTATGGATTGGGGTTCTGTTGAAGCTTTGGATTTAGCTGTGAGTGGATCCAAATGGATTTGTTTGATTTTTTGTTTTTATTTTGTTTTTATTTTTTAATTTATTTATTTGTTTATTTATTTTGTATTTGTATTTGATTGTAGAGAAATTAATGAAATTTTTTGTAATTATTGGTGGAAAGAGTGTTTTATTTTTATTGTATTTTGCTAGAAAACTTTGATTGTGACCTGGATCTTGAACGTGACCCAGATCCTCAGAATTCACGGTACCATTACTTTTTTTCATTATCTTTTATTTTTTAGTTTTTTATGGTGTCGATAGATCTAGGTTTGAGCCTATATCTTCAATCTGGTTTGATTTTTTTGTTTCTAATTTACTATATTTTTAGGATTAATATTAATATTTTAAAAATTGATGTCCACAATTAGACCAATGAGATTACTTTTTCATAAAAAGAAATTATAATTAATTAATTATAATAAAAATTTAATTTAGGAAATTAATTTGATTTAATTCAATTCAATTTAACACATAATAATAGTTAATAAATATTTTTATTATTTATTTATTTTTTAATTTATTTTATTTTGGTTATGAAAGGGTAGTTTATTAATTGATTAATTTATTTTGTTTATTATTTTTTAATTTTTTAATATAATAAGGATATTTTGGTCTTTTGTTGTTTTTGTCACAAAACCGCTCAAATTTGGATGAAAATCACTTTTGGTTTATAGTTGGGGGTATTGGTTAATATTTTCAATAGTTGGGATAAATTGAGATTATTTTCGTTTTTAGGGTTTTTTTTTTTTTAATTTTTCCTAAAAGATATTATGATATAGAAGACATAATTACACATGTTGACACCCAAACGTATACAATTTAGACTAAACCATGGACATGTTTACATATCAGAGCAACAAGCATATTTACATGTATAAAAAACAACCATAGAACAACCATAACTAACTTAATGTATTCGAAAAAAAAAAAAAAAAACTGTAAAATACACATTTTCCCATATTTTTCAACTTAAACATGTCAAACCTAGCTAGTACCAGATTACACTATATGTCCGGAAATCAAAAAACCCCCTAAATTATTTTGAATTCTAATCAAGAAACCTCAAAGTAATAGACACTAAAACCAAAAAATTCAACCAAATTCCTTGCATGCAACTTCAAAACTACACTAATAACGACATAAACAGCACAAAAAAAGTTAGAAACAAAACTCACATTGCCAAGTTCGAGCACATCTTCCAGAGATGTAATTCAACCTCCAGAGAAAGTTGTAGGGGTTAGAAGCAGACAAATTACTGGACCAACACCTTGCTTGAACGGTTTGTGAACTATTATGGTTTTCTTGCATCAAGTATGGGTTGAGCATACCAGACTCGAGGACTACAAAAAGCATGGAGGGGGATGGAAGGATCGTTGCAAGTGAAATGGAGTTATTTTTTAGTTTTTTGCCCTCTTTTAATCATCCAAATACGTGACACTTTCTCATTTGATAAATTATTTTTGTAATTTATTTGATTCATTAATTTATATTTTAATTGAAACTCGCTATCCCCAATTGATAATTTTGAAGACATTGACTTAAATGCCCTAGAAGCCTAATGGTTCCATCAATCTATGGATGGAAATTACCATCCAGTTAACATCCGGTGGTTTTGGGTAATATTTACAAAATCAGTTACCCTTTGGGATTATTTAAGTTTCTAGGGGTATTTTGATAATATCTCTTTAATTATTTATTGCATTGTTCAATTAATCGAAGACTCACATTTTCCGTACGATTTCTAGTCAGTTTTGTAAACACTAGTCAATATGACTCTCTTCATTAATATTATATCTATTAAATTCTATCTTTACTTGTACTATGCCAAATTCATTCAATGAGTAATTAACCTTTCCGGTAAACGTATTAGTATTTTAGTCAACTATGCTCAAACTTTTTTGTTTTTTACTTCTAGAAATATCAAGTACAATATGAGATACACAAACTTGGGACATCACCCAAATGAATCGCCTCTCCATCAAGCCACATTAGACACGGCTACTCAAGTTTCACTTAAGTTTATTCATTTTTTCTTTCCCGTAAATGTTCATGCTAATCTTACCATGTAACTCAATTGACACATTTGAAAACCTTGTTTTACATTATCCACTCTCATAAGCTAATAATTTCGTTTACCATTTCTTGACCACTTAAATTTCACCAATAAATTAAAAATGCAAAACTATAATATAATAATTATTTTCATTTTAATTAATTAAATCAATATATGCATTGGATATGGACAATTAACTATGCATAAATGGTTGTTGATTAAGTCAAAACATAATAAAGTGCATAAATCTAACGATTGATAACTGAAACACTGATATAATATATATAGTGATTTTACTATCAGAATTTCCTAACTTTAAAAAATTATGACGAACCAATCAAATTCATCTATTATATTTAAATTAAATAGGAGAAATAATTTATTTTAGGAGAGAAAATATAATTGATGAATTTGATTAGTAAAATCACTATATATATAGTAATGGTTACATATATAGTAATTGTTTCATCAGTATCTCCTAACTTTAAAAAATTAAGACGAACCAATTAAATTTATCCATTACATTCTGTCTCTTAAAACAAATTCTCTCTCATATTAAATTAAAATATAATGGATGAATTTGATTGGTTCATCCTAACTTTAAAAAGTTAAAAGACATTAACAGTAAAATCATTAGATATATATATATATATATATTACATCACTTTTCAATACATTTCAACATTTCTATTCTAATTAATGTGATGACAAATTGGCATACAAAAGTTTGTTTTAGTGTAAGTTAGGAAAATCATGTTGATGCAACAATCAATTCAATAGTGTATCTAATTAATCTACAGATGGAAATGTTGGGCAGTGATTAAGAAGTATAATTAATTAACTAATTAGAAACTTTGAATTGAATATCAAGCATATGCATAGAGACCCAAGGTTGCAACCCGTTACCTGAGCCCTGAATATACTAATTATAAACCAAACAAGTCGTTTGATTTTCATAAAATATTTTTTTTATAAGATCGAAATCTTTTTTTTTTTTTTGGTTTTCCAGCTTTTATTTAAAGATGAATACAGAAGATATCAGTTTCACACACGTTTAAGTGGTCCTTCCTAGTACGAATGAATATATATATATATATATATATATACCTGAGCCCTGAATATACTAATTATAAACCAAAACAAGTCGTTTGATTTTCATAAAATATTTTTTTTATAAGATCGAAATATATTTTTGTTTTTTCGTTTTCCAGCTTTTATTTAAAGATGAATACATAAGATATCAGTTTCACACACGTTTAAGTGGTCCTTCCTAGTACGAATGAATACATACATATACACACACACACACACATACATTATGATTTATTGTTGGTGAATGGAGACATTAGTTTAGCTCTAGACATTTGAAGTTTTCATGGAAGTGGTCCAAAAATTACTGGCAAACAAGTTTATATTTTATATTAAAAAATGTACCATATCTACTACATATGAACTTTGGGACCATATTGTACTGACAATTTATATTCAATTATCTCGTGCAAATTCTTACCCATTCAACCAGTTGACAATGGGACCATCTATGGACGTCCGTGACACAAAAATTTAAAATTTAAAAGAAAATGGAATTGATTCTAGTTCATTTATAATTTTTTGATAATAGTGCGTATAAATTATTATTATTATCTTCGTCATTATTAGTATTATTTTGATGACCCATGTGCTTCTCGAAAACGAGATGAGCATTCTAATAAATGGAACTCTTGATCCCATCCCACCCTTGCTTGCTCGTGGAAAAGGAGAATTTGTTGCTAAAAAGGGAGATAGTTCCTTTATTAGTGCTCCTCATCGAAAGACAACCCTTTACACCCTTAAAAACCCTAATTTTTGTAAGCAGCACTATATGCGGTCCGTACAGACATGAAGAGCAAAAATATAACCTCAACAATCTCTCTTTATATATTCTATATATTTTTCTAAATAAGGATGTTTTCTCGTTTCCTTTCCTGGCTTCTTGTTATTCTCAAAGGGCATATATAGAATGCATCTTTTACTAGGGTTTCTTGATTTTGATGACCTCTCGAATGTGATTATAAGATTATATGAATACTATGCTTGACTAGGTTTTAAGGGCTATTGAAGTATAAGAGGATCTACTCCAATGCACAAATGGATTGTAAAAAAATATTGAATGATACATAGGATATACACACAATATGTTGAATAAACTTCTCTAATCAAAGACATATCCAAAAATTCATATGAGATGGGACATATTAATGAATTCATGATAATGTTAATAAAAATTAAAGTTACGATAAAATATAAGATTTTAATTTTGGTTGGTTTCTAGCTGACTCCAACACAATAAAGGCATAACCAAAAAATGAAAATAAATAATACACCGAAGTAAGGATATATATAATCTTAAATTTAAAGCACAAAACTAATATATTCACCAATGGGTTATCCATATGAGAGAGTTAATTAAATTTTTAATTTATGATTGTAGTGTTTACTAAAAAACTGTTAGTAATTAATTTAGGTAAATATCACCTATAAATTAACAATTAAATTCTTGTTGGAAAATAAAATTTAAACAAATAAAATACAAAATATCTCGACAGCCAAAAAAAATAAAAGGAGAAAAAAAATCTTACCACATTATGGAATACAAGTATGGTTAAATTATATAAACAAATGAAAGAAGTAAGAGATAAATAAAATTAAATCATGGATCTATATTACGAAATTTGATAGAACAAATTAAAGTTAAAAACTTTCTAAATAAAATGGGTTCATTAATTAAATGTTCAAGTCATTATTGAAATTATGTTTAAAATGTCTAAAAGAACATTAAATTCGAATAAAAATTATAAGTATATTTAATTTGCATATATTAGAATGATTATTTTGTTATATGTATATATATATATATATATATATATTAATTTTCAAGTGATGCCTTTTTATAATGCACACTTTAAGCACCTTTAACGAAATCTAATAGATTTTACTGAATTGTGATATGATTGTTTGTATGAATGATAAAAACAATGAAATAGATGTAGCAAAGACAAATTGAGTATTTTTCTGGTTTAGGAATTATTTTTTTCAACTTTTTTGAAGATAAATTATTTGAAGAATATGACCATATATCGACAAAAATAGTACAAGAATCCAAAAAATTTTGAAATTTCTCCATATGTCTATTTTAATTTTCATATGATGCATAAAAAAGCTGTTAAAAATATATAAAATTTCATTAAAAAAATGCTCATTATAGTTAATTAAGGGGGTGCTAATGGGAATCTCTCTATATATGTATATGTATATGTATGTGTATATATATATATATAATGAAGATAAATGTACATTTGAAGATAAGGAAAATAATAACAATTAAATACTAATAAAGATAAGGATAAAAAAAAATAAAAGTAAATAAAATGATAAATTTCATTTTTTTTAATTGATAAAATAAGTAGAGTATAGGAAACATATCAAGATTTTTGTAATAAAGAAAACCCGATTTTTTTTTTTTTTTTCAATTGAGGAGGGGCACGTGTCCCTCTCCAGACTTGAACTACAGTACATATGTATGTATGTATGTATATATATTGTATATATATATATATATAAAGGGAAATTATCAAAATCTCCAAATGTTTGTGGTATTCTCCACCCCACTCTCTTTCAATATTCACCAAAATTCCCCCTTGTTATTATTATTTTTTTAAAAACTCCACTATTCCCTCATTCATTAATATTTTTGTTAGAAATTGCCATGTTATTGTTAATCAGCAATTGTCATAAATGGATGTGAAAGTCACTAATGAACACATTAACTAACCTAGAATTATATTTTTATAGTTTTTGCTAGGTTTTATGCAAGACATATTTATGCCAAATTTAAAGGGGATCATGCAGGCCAAAAATTGAAAATTTTATTTTAGAAGGCTAGTAGTAGAGCATAGAATAAGTTTTGATTTCAACACGCCTATGGGTGAAAAGGACAAGGTTAAAAATGACGTTAGGGTATGGTTAGAGAAAATAAAAACTAAACTTGGTCTAGACTTGCTTTTGACTTAAGCGTCAAGTGTGACCATGTTCCAAATAATATGACATAGTCGTTCAATAGCATGTTAGCAATCACAGGGCTAGAACCTACTTGCAGTTGGTGGAATTTATGAGAATGGTTTTGAAAATGTTTGAAGAAACAAAAGTTGAGCGGTGGACGGAAACTACTTTGCCACCATATTAAATACAAGAATTCTGAGAACAAGTAAAGTAGGATTTTAAAGTTGTTAGAAGCAAGTAATGTGGAATATGAGTTATTGGAATTATCTAGGACATATGTCGCAAATTTAAGGCTTATGACATATCAGTGTATTGAAAGGTGCCTTGCAGTCATGCAATGGCTAGCTAGTACAACCCATCTTTCTGCTATTAATGTAGTTGGAGAAAACGTAGTTGATTACGTGTACCCAACCTTGACCAAGTAAGCATTTATCCGATCCGAACCTGAAACCACAAAATTCATCTTGTCCAAGATTAGTATCTTTAGGCATATGCCAATTCAAAAACCATCCTCCCGCCTTCAGTGAAAAGTAGACCTAATAGACTAAAGTTTCAAAGAAAAGGGGCAACAAATGAGAAACCCAATTTTAAGAATGTTGTTGAAATTGTTTAGAAATTGAGCAAAAGGGGACAAGTATCATCCTTACAAGCCATAACATCATCTTCCCAGCCTACTACAATGCCCGCAACCTAGACCCAAACTCAGTCACAAATATTGATATCCCAAAAAGATTGACTACCAATAGAAGTGAGCGGCATGCATTATTTTCTTATTGCTCTCTCTCTCTCTCTCTCTCTATATATATATATATATATATACATATATATTTTTTGCTATATTTTTTGTATACCTTAATTGGGATTGATGCTGTCATGAATATGTTCATGTTTGCTAGCATGTTAGGTGCTTCTAAGATTAGTGCTTAATTTATGGTACTAGCATGATGAACATGTTAATGCAAATTGTTGGGATATTTTGTCTTCTATTTTATCATCACAAAGTACATGGATGTCAAATTTGATTATATGAATGAAAATTGTTTTGCTTTTATTTTCACTTGTTCATGCTAACACATTGAAAAATGTTGCCATTGATATTCCAACAAGTATCATGCTCACTAGCATCATTTGCAATTTGCCTTAACCATTCTCGTATGGACTCCAAATGAATTTTGCCAAGTAGAGATGCTTTTAAGTGAGGTTCCATAAATCGCTACTCGCTGCTCAGCTGAATGGCAGTGAATAGCTATTTCTTGATTACTCGGTTAGTAATCGACGATTAATTGATGATGATAAAAAAATTAAAAAAATTAAAAAACTCACTAGTAGCGGTGACGACAACAGCACCAGGGCAGACCCACTAGCAGGAGAGAAGAAGAAAATTTGAGCAGGAGATGACTCACAATGAGGATTACAGTGAACTAAGAAGAAGAATAAGTGAACTGATGAAGGCGACGACGACCGATCCCAGTGCTCATGGTGATAGCGAAGGATGGAGAAGAACCGAAGGAAGTTTGAGAGCATCTTTGGAACATCAATAAAAAGAATTGAAGACATGCACTGAGGAAGAAGAAGAATCTGGATTATTGGCCTTTTTATACTCTGCACACACACCAAAATGGTGTTGTTTTGGTGTGTCCAAAATAGCACCATTTTGGGTTAATTAAAAAAATTAATGCCATTTTGGGTTAATTAAAAATAAATAAATATGGCATCGTTTTGGACGTAATAAAACAATGATGTTTTGGTATCATTAATTTGAAAAAAAAAATGGCCTGCACATTGGGCCAAGTTGGCCGAGTTAGGCCGGTTTCACAGAATTACTCGGCCCACCTAATTTCTACACCCGATTTAGGCCTAATCGAACTAGTATGGTGCCGGTCATCGATTAGTCAATGATAATTTGGCCAATTCGGTCGAGTTTTAGAACAATACTTCTAGGTCATGCATTTTTGCATATAAGTTCTTCAAGTCATTCATGCTTTCATGTAAGAATTCTAGGTTTTAGCAATTTTATCTCTTCTTCAAGTTTCATGTTATTTTCTTCTTGCCTTAGCAACCTTAGCTTTGGCATGCTGCATTCTTTTGTATATGGATCCTAAAAGAGTAGTATTTGTATCACTTGTTTTTGTAGTGGAAATACAACTTGCTTGGATTGTATTAGGATTTAAAATTATTTACAAATGCAGAAAGAACTCTGTAGTTTGCTTTTTTCTTTTTAGTCAATTGGAATAGTGTAATTTGATGGAGAGAAGATATATGTTGCATGCAAGACAACAAGTTAAAAGGAGGTTGATGTAGCCATACATTATAACCGTTGTGTCAAACGGTCAAAATTTGAGGGAAAATTTGCCTTCTAAAGTTTACTAGCAAAGTTCAAGGGCAAATATGTCACATTACCTACTTTTAGTGTCAGAATGCACCTTTTCTAATGAACACGTGGTGGAAGGGGGAATTTTGATAAATTTTCATAAATAAATAAGAGCAAAAAATGAAACAACAAATCTATTTAAATAATGATAGGTTTTGAAATTTCTAACCATATCACATTATTCTTAGCGTAATAACCATATGTAGACTAAACTAGAGCATATTTGATAATTTGGTCTTTAATTACTTAACATAGAATTGGAATGCCAATGAATAATATACTATCTAACTAATTGAAAACATTTTACCATTCAACCTGATAATGACCTAAGTTCGAGTGGTTACATCAATGATAGATAATATTTAAAAAATAATAATAATAATAACAATGAGGAAAACATACACAGATTATTATTTGTTCATCTAAAAATCTTATCTTTAGGAATCTTTAGTTGATGGAGGGTGTGATTATAATAAATAGAGAGAAGGCCCTACTAGTGGGTGTCGTTTACAAAAAATCATCAAGACTTGTACGAGAAATCATGCATCACACAAATTAAATGAAAAGATTCCACTCCTAGTTGCTCTCAACTGTTAGAAAAAGCGAGGATCGAATTGAAACGCTGAAAAGGAGATAAGAAAGATTCTTTTTCTTCTTAAATATCAAGATTAATTATTAACATTTTCAGCAGATTATTTATTAATTGCATTTATACAAGTGACGTATAGCACCTTCTTTATTTTTCTTTTTCTTGTAATTAGTTTTAAAGGTATATCATACATATATGCATCATAGATTGTATTTCTTTTAACATACATGATAGAGATAATCCAATAATCGACATCCAACAACTAGATGTTTTGTCTAGACTTTAGATATCAAAATGTTAATCACAGCCTTAGTGGCTCAAGCTCACAGTGCATGACATAGGAATTTTATGTGACCGAGACATTTTCAAATTAATTTTTTATTCGTTTTTCAGTTGCTGTTGTTGTTATTATTATTATTTTGTGAGGTTCTGATCGACTCATTGAAGAATCAAGAAACTTTTATGAGTTTCTAAAGTGTGCTTTATATCATCTATCAGAAAAGAAGAAAAAGTGTGCTTTATATCAGAATAATAGAGAGAATAGTTTGGTTTGCTAGATAACGGAAATAGGAATTTTCTTAGTAAAGAAAATTTACTAAACAAAAGTTGACTGATACTATACTAATTATAATCACTATTCACTTAAAATAGATCATCATTTTATGAAAAAAGTGATTTTTTTTTTTTTTTTTTTTTTTAACGAATGATTACCACTTTGATTAATATTGTAGCTTAACTTGATTGTTTTTTTTTTTTTGGTTTTCAGATTCTTGCACATAATACCTTTAAGATGTTTTATGGATAAATAAAAATGTTGGAAAGAAAGACCTTTTCTGTTATAATTGATTTGTATCTTTTGTTTGTAAATAACGTGAAATTTCAGTGATATTACTGCAACTAAATTAAAGAATAATTATTATTTACAAATAAATTATAATATAATAATCTATTAATTTTAAAAAGAGAACAATTGTTTGGTAAAAAACTTATAATAAATTATAAACCAGATCTTGGTTTTTCTAAATAAATGATTTTGATATTTGTATAAAATATTAGTTTTTACTAAATTTAATAACTAATTTCTTAAATAAAGGTCACTTTGATACTAAAAAGTGATCTTTATTAAGATTTGTTTGAATTTATAAGTAGTCTGAAATATATAGTAGGAACTAATATGTTTAATTCTTATAAGATTTATAATTCACTGATAAAGAGTATTAATTAAATCAATAGTAAATGACTTTTACAGCTAATAGTTAATTAATAAACTAAATTTGGTATATCACTACATACTGGCGAGAAAGAAAATGGATAATATAGAAGGGGTATGTACTTATACAATTTTACTATGTTTTCAGAGGAATTGACCCCAAATACAGACTTTCACTAAGATGAAAGAGGTTAAAGAGTGGTACTAGAATTTCAAGTTGCCTAATCAGAGACTGATAGCTAACTAGACTTTATGTTTGAACTATTGCCAAGGTAGTATGATATCTTTTGGATGGATGGAAACTCAATAGCATAGTCATGAGGGTTTTGGTAAGCAGACCATATCATATTAGCAGTTAGAAGCAGGTCGTTACACATTTGATATCAAATTGTTTGGTGTTCAATTTGTACTTCTGTATCTCATGTTATTTATTTTTTATTATTAGTACCAGATCATAACACTACAGTAATCAACTGAGATGAGATTTTAAAATAATACGGTTTGGATTCTTACTTCCAGATAGAGGAGAGGACTACTCACATAAAATGAGAAAATTACTCATAATAATTAGTGAAATAATTCTGATCGAACTGTGACTTAGTGCATGAGTGAAGATGACTATACCACTCTATCAACCCCACTTACTACGTATCTCAAATTATTTACGTATCAAATTGTTTGGAGATGATTATAATTAGAAGAAAATTTTCTCTTCCGCAGGTGTGTTGAATCATTTAATATTTAACATAAAGCACATTTTGTTTAATTATTATCGAATCAGATATGTTGATTGCTTTTGCTATTTTAGTGGACTTCAACAGTAAAACAAATGTTTTACATAAAAGAAGTAAAACCACAATTCTCCAAATGACATAGATGTATGTAAGTTTTTCATAGTTTTTCGTGGAATGTGTATTAATCTCAAATAAGTGGATGCGAGCATTCAATTGTCTTTTGGGAAACAAAAAAAAAAAAACATACCCAGAAGAAAATATTAAATGCACTGCATAGCCTGTAAATGCACTGCATAGCCTGAACCTGTCAGGTTACATTATTTAGCTCTGGGGTTGGAACAATTGACATGTCACCAGTGGCAGAATCCAAGCCCACAATCATCGGGGAATACGTCTTTCCCATTTAATGTCTGCCCACCACAGTCCTATTTAGTTAAGAGATTTAAATCTGAAACGAGTTCAGCACCAAAAAGATCATGGGCCCAGGACAGAATCCGAGTCCTCATCCGTTGAACACATTTTAAGAATGCGTCCTTAACGAAACAAATCTTGACCCCATCACAGAGTCCGAGTGTCTATGGGAGAACAATTCTGAAGAATACGTCCTTCTTATTTAATTTCGGCCCACCATTGTACCAGGTTGTTGAGAGATTTAAATCTCCACATATATATATATATATATATATACATTCTGATATATAGCTAAATATACATATATTTGATAAAAAAAAATACGTGATTATATTTTAAAATATATTATTATAATTTATTATAAATGATTATGATAAAATATGTGTGATTACAATTAATAAATATAATCACATTTATTACTATTGACGTGGTAAACCAGCCAACCAGATTCTTGAGCCCAATGCCGCACAGATGAGGAGACCTGCAACAAACAGACCAGATAATGGCAAAGAGAAAGAAGGAAGAAAGAAGAAAGAACACACAACGTTTGAAGTGGTTCAGCCCTTTTTAAGAACGGCCTACGTCCACTCTTCTGGTATTAATGGCAGTATCTCTCACTAAATGCTCACTCTCTCTGTGTTTCGACAGAGTAACAGCCCTCTCAACTCTCAATTTTTCTGGATCCGTTTACAATAAATGTCTCTCTCTATTTATAGAGAAGATGAGGCTACAGAAAGAACTAACAGACAAAAAAGGACTGATCTTGTCGTAATTAATGCTTCTGGAGAGTCTTTAATGCTTCTGACTTCTGCCAGGTCAACTCTGGCAAAACGTGGGCCGACTGCTAACCCATGCTGGTTTGGTGAGATTTCCCGAAATTAAGCTGTCATTAGGTGAGAAACCCTTACTTATCGTGCAAGACACGCCATTTTACTGTCTTGCACTGAAACTGGGCGATTTGGGTAGAAAACGAACTAAAGCTGTGTCTCGACGATCTTGACTTCGGGACGTCCTGCAATCTCGACATCGCAATAACTGGTATGCGATCTCAACGTCGCTATGAAGACGATCTGACATCATCTTTGCTAGAATCCTGACGGGCTCGATCTGGTAGTCGAGCACTGGAGCGATCTGGCGGGCCAGACCTAGCGGGCTGAGGAATAGTGCTCTACACTCGGTCTTGGTGACTTGGGCCGCCATTTGGATGGGCCTTTGCTGGCCCATTTGGGGAATCCAAAAACACCCATAACAATTACATTTACTAATTATAATCACACATGTTTAGTTATAATTATATATAATAAATTACAATTACATATTTTAAAATACAATTATGCATTTTCTTTGTTAAATTTATACATACTCTAGGTATATCCAATGAGATATATATATATATATATATATATAATAGGGGTGGGCACGAGTTGGATAGGATTGGTTTTGGAGAAAACCTATCCAAAATCGACACAGATTGGTTTTCTAAAAACCGTCCTAACTCAATATATTCTTCTCGCCTTACCCAATTTTTTTCACATTTATTTCTTTTTATTCATTTTTAAAGTAAATTACTTTTATCTCTTTTTTTTTTATGCTAGATTATTTGGGAACCAAATTGATCATATTTTCTCCAAATCTCACCCAACCTCTAATGTTTCATAATTTTCTCCAAATTGATCTTTTTTTTTTTTTTTTTTTTTGGGTAACCAAAATTTTTTGTTTTAGTCTGTTGAAAAAATAGATTTGTCCAAATTGATATCATATTTGTTGGGAACCAAAATTTTTGTTTGGTTTGATTCTAATCAAAAGTGAACCAAAACTAGACCACGCCCAGCTTTAACATAGGCTGTCCATCGCCTAACCATCTATACAAATGCAGATTGTTCTTTGCAACTATTGCTGCTTTACAAACATAAATCGTGAAAGGGAAGAGAAAAATGAAGTCATTTAGATTAATCCGTGAACTTGAAGGTGACTAGATAGTTTGGTACATAGAAATCTCTAGAATTGTATACACAGGTGATGGTAGTCACTATGGTTAGACGAAATAATTTGTAATCAATGCAATAAATGTAGATGATATACACGCTATTCAATACACAAACAAAACACTTTTTAAGAGAATCAAGCAACCTCAAACTAGGGGTGGGCATCTCTAACCCAACCCGATCAACCCGACCAACCCAATCCAATCCGATAACTTTTTATTGGATTGGGTTGGGTTATATATTTAAAAAAATTAAGATGGGTTGGGTTGGGTTGAAAAATTTTTAACTCAACCCAACCCAACCTGATAAATGCATATTCCTAATTCTAAATCCAAGTTTTTCTTTTTTTCTAAAAGTATATTTGCTAGAGATGAAGATCAAGAATAGTCAATGTGGTGAATTAAATCTTCTATTTTTAATAATTGAATATTTATTTGTATTTATTTTATTTGTAATCAAATCGCTAAGACTATAAAAGTTACTAACTAAACTTTTTATGCTTTCGTAGTGGATTCAATCTAACCCGATCAACTTAACATAAATCAACCCGATTATTATTGGGTTGGGTTGGGTTGAAAAATTTTTAACCCAACCCATATTGGGTTGGGAGATTTTCAACCCAACCCAACCTGAACCCGAAAACGCTCACCCCTACCTCAAACGTTAGAGGAAAAAATATGATCAATTTGGTTCCCAGACAATAAAACATGAAAAAAAGAAAGGTAAAAAAATTAAAAATAATATAATTTGAAAATGAATAAAAAGAAATAAATGTGCAAAGAATTGAGTTAGGTGAGAAGAATATTAATTGATGGGTTTTTAATTTTAATATTAATTGGAGAAAAGAGAGATGATTTAATGATAAAGACTAAAGGGAGATTAGAGATAACATATTTATATAGAGTATAAAATTAAGTTATATACAAATGTTTGAATCGATCTAAATCATTAAAATCTTCATCATTAAATGATTAATAAATTGTGTCAAAATTGGTGTCTTCTGATCCTATTATATATATATATATATGAGCAAGATCGAGGGACATAAATTTTGACATGATTTGCTGACATTGGATAATAAATATTTTAATAATTTAGATCTACTCATGTCTTTATATGCAACTTCATTTCATACTTTAATTAATATTAAAAACTTATTTCATCTCTCTCCATTATTATATCATTTCTCGTTTCTCTCATTAATATTAAAAGCTAATCAATCAAATTGTATTATTTTTATATATCTCTCCTCTCTTATTCATTCATACGAGGCACAAAGAAAGAAAAAAATATACTATATATTTTTTTATTTCTTGACCAAATAAAACTATTATAAATCAAATTTTCATTTAATCTTTTCTCTCTATTTAATGAACCAAATCATATAAACAATATATAAATTTGAAGCTCTCAACATAAACTTTCAAACAAGATTCATATTGCTTGCATATGTTTAAATAAACATACTTATTAGAATAATCTAAAATAAGAAATCAATTTTAAAAAATATATATATATTTTGGGTATGAGTATAAAGTCTAAAGAAAAGATAAAAATAATATAATTTGAAAATGAATTAAAAAAATTTAAAAACACAAAAAATTAGGTTGGGTGAGAAAAATATTCATTTTCAAATTTTATTATTTTTATCATTTTTTTAAACATTATGCTTGTACCCAAAATAAGTTTTTCTTTTTCTTTTTTTATTTATTTCTTATTTTAGATTATTCTAATAAATATATTTATTTAAATATATGCAATATAGATTTTGTTAAAAAGTTTATGTTAAGAATTTCAAATCTATATGTTGTTTACGTAATTTGGTTCACTGAATAGAGAAAAAAGATTAAATGAAAATTGAATTTATAATATTTTTATTTGGTCAACAGATAAAAAAAAAATAGTATTATTTTTTCTTTCTTTCTTTGTGAGTGTATGATGAATTAGAGGAGAGAGATATGTAAAAATAATATAATTTAATTGATGAGTTTTTAATATTAATGAGAGAGAGGAGTTGAGTTTTTAATATTAATTAAAATATAAAATGAAGATGTATATAAAAATATGAGTAGATTTAAACCACTGAAATCTTCATTATCCAATTATCAACAAATCGTGTCAAAATTTGTGTCAAAATTTGTGTTAAAACTTGTGTCTTCCGATTTTAACCCATATATATATATATATATATAATGATTTTATCATCAGTGCTTCATAACTTTAAAAGTCATGATAAAATTTGTTTTAGAAGAGATAATACAATATACAAATTTAATTGATTTGTTCTAATATTTTAAAGTTATGAGGCATTTATGGTAAAATTAGTATACATACATATATACATATATGCATATATATATATATATATAATAGGGGTGGACACGAGTCGAGTAGGGTCGGTTTTGTAGAAAACCTACCTAAAATTTATATGGATCGATTTTCAAAATTGAAAACTGATCTAACCCGAAATAAAGTTGAAACCTGACATGGACCAACTTGTTCTAGTCTGTTCGATTCGGGAAGGTCCATATGGGTTTGGGCATTTAATAAAAAATTAAACCCAAAAGGCATCTAACCCTCTAATAAATAAAAAACAACCAAATGCCACATTCAATCTTCTCCTCTTCTCCAGTATACCAAAAACAACATTACCATCACTTCTTCTCCTCTTCTCTCTCCACCCCCAACCTTACTTCTTCTCTCTTTCTCTCTCTATATGCATCTATATCATCACTAACGACAAATACTCAATAGAAATATAGAAGAAATAAAGAAGAGAAACAAAGATCGGTGTCGATCTAATGCACCAGTAGAAGCGAAAAAGAGTAGTGAGTAGAGAGAGGGAGAAGAAATGCAACCAGAGGAGCATGACAACGATAGTGATGAACGATTATCCCTAGTTCTATTTCTTCTCCTTTCAGCACCACTATGAATCTTGGTTTAGGATAAATGAAAGATGAGAGTGAAAATGTGGTTTGAGATGAGAGATGAAATGGCTAGGGTCGGTTGAGAATGAGAGTAAGGTTTAAGGAGAGAGAGACAAGAGAAATGACTCGACATATGAGAGTGAAAGTAAGGTGAGGGTGGCTAAGTTGAGAGTTGGAAAGAGGTTTGCCTTTTATAGTATTATATACATATATATATATGTATGTATATATATTTGGTTGGTTTTTCAATTTAGGTCAATTGTTTTGATCCAAAATCGATCCGAAACCAAAACATTTCAATTTTAAAGGTTAAAAAACAACCCTACCGAAGTAAATTTGAAAATCGACATTTTCAAGTCAAGTTGGATTGGGTCGGTTCGATTCAAGTTGGTATATGATTTTTGCCCACCCTTAGTATATATATAGGAGACATTTTATCATATGCACATTATGAAGATAAGAATAGTTTACAATTACACACGCGCGCGCGCACACACACACACATATATAAACATAAACCATTCTTTTGTTCATAATGTGCATATGACAAAATGTTTGTCATATATATACATATGTGTATGTGTATGTGTATGTGTGTGTGTAAATTAAAATATGAAGAGGTGCAGCTCTTATTAAAAAGTTATACATTTTTACTTAAAAGTTACATCTCTTCATTAACATATCTATAAATAGGAGTGGTCATTTTGTTATAATTTTTTCTTTTTCATCTATCAAATTCTCTACATGTTCTTCTCCATTTTTGCACTTACAAAACTAAAACATTTTAATTCAAAGTTAAGTGTTAGTTCTATTATTAAGAATCAATACCATAGATTATTGAATCTGAGAGGCAACCATCAAAAAATTTCAAGCATAGAGAAGAATGGAAATTTGTCTTTAGACATTGCAAGCTAATGCAAACCTCAATCTCATTCATCAATTTGTTATTTAAGTCTAAATATTGCATTGTTTCTATTTTTTGTCATTGTTTTATTACTGTTGCAATATTAATTTTATACACATATATTATACATTGAGTTTATTACTGTTTTTTATTTATTTCTTGTACTACAACTCCAACAATCTAAAGATACACACACATGTATATATGTATATAAGAGACATTTTGTCATATGCGCTTTATGAAGACAAGAATGGTATATATATATATATATATATGTGTGTGTGTGCGCGCGCGCGGGCGCATAATTCATTACTCTCACATTATATGAGGAAATGCTAGCATCTGAGTCGGTTACTAGATGTAATTAGGTGATTCGGGGTGGTTCGTACTAGTTACATGAGAGATCCTTAGAAGTGAACATGGCCAGAAATACAAGGGAAGGCAGATCATCGACTCATGCACATTATGTTGCTTTTGGCACTTGATATAGTAAAAACTCCTAATATTGATGATCATTGTAGTATTTCAAATTGCAATTTGGACGATATTGCGAATGAAAAGAAGAAGCCCAATGAGCTTTTCAAATACAAAAGTCTGATAAAAGCTTATGAAGATGAACGACACAAACACATGAGAGATCCTTAGAAGTGAACATGGCCAGAAATATAAGGGAAGGCGCACATCATCCACTCATGCACATTGTGTTCCTTTTGGCAGTTGATATAGTAAAAACTCCTCTAACAATGATGATCATTGTAGCAATTCAAATAGCAATTTGGACGAGATTGTGAATCAAAAGAAGAAGCTCAATCATCTTTTTAAATGCCAAAGTTTGATTACAGCTTATGAAGATGAGAATGAAAACCTCAAGTATATTTCAACTCTTCTAGATATAGAACTTCAAGTTGTCAGTCTTAAGGATCAATTTGAAAGATTAAAGAATGATGCAAATTCATCGTCGATCTTGAGGATCAACTTGAAGTGATAAATCCTCATTAAATAAGATTTTGTAATTCTTAAAAGGGTAAAGCTTAGTATTTTAAAGTAGGCAAAACTGAAAGACCAAAAAAAAAAAAAAAGGAAGAAGGGAGATATAAAAAGGTGAAAATAGTTGGGGGGAACTTACAAGCATCAGAAAACAAATCTGTTTCGAAGCATGACATCTTTGAAGATTATAAATTACTAAACGCATATGGCTTGGGCTTAGATGAATAATATTACTTTCACAGTCTTATGTTTTGATTTGTTCTTGCATATGTGGTAGTTAGATTAATTCTCTATTAATTATTCTAGCCAGTGATTTTAATTGGACAAAAATCTCTTTGGTTAGTAGTGCTATGAGAATGTATGACATGAGACGAATGATTCTTAAAGTTTGCACATTATAGTGCTTGAACATTTTCAAATTGATTGAAAAGATTAATTCGAATACAGTGCATTTGAAAGTCCAAACCTATTCTCTACTTGATTCTTAAAATAATATAGTTATTTTATTTTATATTCCAAATTTTCATGGACAAATCTTTTCAAATATGTTGTGAATTGATGACATATTTAATTATGTTCTTCTATTTTTCAAAGTTCGAATTCATTCTACTTGCTACTAATATTGACATAACAAATTGTGCATTTACAATTGAATAAAGTTAATCCATTTAAAAGAAATTTACCCTAGTAAAGGTACAAATATCATATCATAGTTTGTAAACTTTTTTCACAAAAAAAAAATTAATAGTTTGTAAACTTTTTAAATGTTCTAATACTAAGTCTTAAACTTTTTAAATGTTCTAACCATAAGTCTTAAAAACTCTTTTAGCATGAAAGCACTTTGAAATACACCATCCCCACAATAACCTAAAAGCTCATTATTTAACTTATCTTCTTTTTTTTTTTTTGACAGCCACAAAGAAAATCTATCATAAACGAAACCTTAATTTATTGCAGCTAAACGATAAAAACAATTAAGAGAAGTATTATCTCCAATTGAACGGCAGTATCTTGAGGTTTGAGATTTTGTCACTATTAAAGGATAATTTCAAAACAAAATGGAGAATTAGAGATTTAGAAATCTGTTTATTTAAAATAAACAAAAAAAAAAATAATTCTTTTTTAAGGAGAATAAAAAGATTAAAAAAGATAATTAGAAAACTAAAATGAAGTGTTCTTAGATATTTCAGAAATTTAATTCCTTCAAATGGAGCGTAATTTGAAAAGCAGTATAAAAAGGTGAATACTAATTGTAAATTTAAAAAAAAAAGAAGCATTTTTTAATTAGTTTTGTTTTAAATAATAATGACTATTAGTGTCTATCTGTAGCCCTGTTGGAAGCCCACTTAAATGTTAAACCTTTGTTTTACTCTTTGGGCCTGCTTGGCATGGCTTTCGAAAGCCATTTTTTTACTTCCTCACCCCAAGAGCTATTCTCGAGCTGATTGGATGAAAGTTAAAAATGAACTTTTAGCAATCAATAGCTCTTTGGAAGAGAGCTAGCCCTTGTGACTTTTGAAAACAATAACGCTTCCACTTCTCTTATTTCATTGTCAAAAGTCAAAAATAAAAATTCTTTCATTAGTTTTTAGTCTAACAATACTATTGCACAGGCTAATATTTAGAGTAACGATATTTGTATCCCTCATAAATCGTATGTATACCTTTTTCATGAGTACACCTAATTAAAAAAATATATAAAAACTCTAATTTATAATAAACCCTACTTAATATCGAAATTACCCTTCCTTTAAATTTGTTATGCTATATTTTTGTAAATACACCCCACCTACACCTATTTTTATCTAATCAAATTTATTACTATTTAAAATTTTAAATTTTTGTTTGAACAAATAAGACAATAGGCAATGATTTTATTCTTCTAAGAAATAATATTAATTAATTTATAACTTATTATTTTACAATCAAGTTCTTCTAATGATTTTCATCCATTCTTCATACTTGTATAGATTTTAATTCATTTTCCACAAGAGAAAATCTTAGAAGCATATTTGAAATTTGAATGGAGTTGAGGAAGAAAATGCAGGTTTTATTTGTTTAATAACTGACAGCAAAAATCAAACAAGTATGAGCATAGGGATAATCCAAAAAACTCATTGTAGTTTATAAAAATGTTTATTTTACCACCTATATTTTTATTTTTATCTAAAATCTCCCCTGATGTTAATAAAAATTATTCAAAATAACTCCTGGAGGCTTGTGAAATGATGAAAATGCCTTCGATTGACATAAATTAATAATAAAGTCATAGAGGATAAAATTAACATTTTCTATTAATTTTTTAACATTAGGGTGGATTTTGAACAAAAATGAAATATAAATAGTAAAATGGACATTTTTATAAATTACAATGAGTTTTTTTTGGATTATCCCATATGAATATTTGATTTGATTATGTTGTAATTGAACGGGTTTTTTTTAAAAAAACAAATCAAATACCGAGACCAAAGTCATTGAAGATGACAATCGATTCGTCAAAATTTATGGATGAAAACCCCTTGGTGGGCAATATATACTATCATGAAATTTATGGGATTGCTTTTCCATTTGTTG
This sequence comes from Dimocarpus longan, assembly GCA_022984855.1. Lineage (NCBI taxonomy): Eukaryota > Viridiplantae > Streptophyta > Magnoliopsida > Sapindales > Sapindaceae > Dimocarpus > Dimocarpus longan. The sequence continues at coordinate 8,580,082 of CM041026.1, forward strand.
GTTGATTGCTGTTTACATCATACATCAATATTATCATTATAAATTTAGTAAGCATTTTATTTTAGGGTTAAATAAACTAAATAAATAATTTGATCGCATATATGAAAAAATAATTAATAATTAATTGGTGTCTTCATAAATTAATTAGTCTTTTTATTAATTTTAGTCAAGGTAATATTGGATTTTCAAAAGCCTACTAATTTGAGGTGCATACACCACGTTTTAGGGGTGTAAATATCAATTAACGTTCAATATTTATTAGATTAAAAATGAATATAATTCTTGTTTCGAAAAATGAATATGATTCTAGACATAGAAAATGAAAGAAAACAAAAAATATGTTAAACTCTCACTCTCTACTACTTTAATTGTGTTAATGTATTATAATTTCATATCTTAAATACTATAGTTAGATTATTTCCTATTAGTTTAAACTTTTGAATATGATAATAACTATTATGATGTTAAAGTTTGAAGGTCTCTAGTTCAAACATTTTATTCTTCCTTTATCTGAAATTTTGATTGCACACGTTAAACGGTAGGAGACATTTAACATGTATCCGTCATTTGTTATTTGTCCATATTATACGTGAGAGAGCGTGTTAACATATCATAACATCTAATCTTAAATACTATAATTGAACCATTTCTTATTAGGTTTTTGAATTCGATGATAACCATTATTTTGAATATTATGTATTATGACACAAAGGTTTCGATTGCATCTCTTACAATTGTATAATCAGACAACTCAAAGTCAACGAAATTAAGATAAAAATCTAATCATTTCAATTTTCACGAACGTAAAAGTAGAAAAACTTCATGATCTCACCAGCAGATAAGGTGAAACCATTTTCTCAACTAAACTTCCAATTCTAAACAGGCCTGTATGAGTGGAGCTTTTAGTGCCCATGTTTTGACCAGCCTATGTACTCTATATATAATGGATGAAATGCTAATAGCACCCCACTTATTTTTTATTAGAACACCTTACAAAATCTATGATATAATCATCATCAGATATCCAAGAATTCAACATTTGAATAAGTTCTATCAAAATAATGTATATATTAAAATCATTCCATCGATAGTCAAAATACCGAGAATTATTTAACCCCAAAAAAGAACAGCATTTAGCATTTAGGGAATCCAAATATCACTTAAAGTACTTTCCATATAAATATATATATGAATGGCTTTCAAGCCTTTTGTCCATGTTTAAGGTTGCATGCATAGAAGAAAATCCTTTAAAATTCAGTCACTGCTGCCTTTTATGTTTACAGGGGGTGACATCTTCAGTATGCTTTGGAAACCATTTATATTTACTGCCAACATCTGGACACTCAGAGCATCCATCCAGGGATGAAACCAGTGACCTGCTGGGCATGACTTGTGGCTGCTATCTGGTCTGAAGCTGCTGAATTATATCTGCATGCCCAACAATTATCAGGTAGCCAATTTAAAAAAAAATGAATGCACCAACAACTTTTTTATATATATAACGCTTTTATAATTAGGATATTCTAACTTTAAAAAGTAATGATTAACTAATCAAATTCATCTATTGCATTCTCTCTTTTAAAATCAATTCTCTCTTATATTTTATTCAAATAGAATGAGTTAATCTGATTGGTTGATTCTTACCTTTTAAAGTTAGGAAGTCCTAATTATAAAAATATTATATATATACATATATATAGTGTGTGCACAATCAATGTCTCCTAACTTTAAAAAATTATGATGAACTAATTAAATACATCCATTACATTCTCTCTTTTAAAATAAATTATCTCTTCTATTTAATTCAAATGCAATGGATGAATTTGATTGGCTCGTCCGAACTTTTTAAAGTTATGAGACACTGATTGGAGAATTACTATATATATAGTGATTTTACTATCAATGCCTCCTAACATTAAAGAGTTAGGACAAACAAATCAAATTCATCAATTGCATTCTCTCTTCTAAAACAAATTTTCTTTCCTATTTAATTTAAATACAATAAAAGAATTTAATTGGTTTATCTTAACTTTTTATAGTTATGAGACGTTGATAGTAAAATCACTTTATATATATAGAGATCGTTTATAATATGTTTAGGTATGGATACACCTGACACTGATTACATTATAAAATTACTGATTGTATATTTTTTCTTTTTGAGTAAATTATTGATTGTATTTATTATATCTTATTACATATTTGTTATATCTAATTACAACTAAATGAGTTAGATATAATATAATACAATCTAACTCATTCAGTTATAATCAGATATAATAACTACTTACTCAGATATAATAAATACAGTTAGTAATTTTGGAATACATTCAGTAATTTATAGTTGTTAGATCTATCCATACCTAAATATGTTGTAGAATGAGCTATATATATATATATCTGAGCAGTTGAAAATTTACCCAATTTGCAAAGTGGGATCGCATTCTATAGGCTGGAATAATCCTTGAGTGTGACCATGCTGAGGACCACATGATATCTGCTGCTCACTGCCTTCCCACGACGGTCGAATGTGTGACTTTGCACTTATTTCGTCCAGCTGCCAAATATTTGGATGTCCATGCATATATTTATATTAACTAGATATCATTTTTAATTTTGTTACCGTGGAAGTAGAATGTAATTACCTTTATTGTCAGTGACCTGTTAGCTTCTAATAACAACTGTTCCTGTAATTGAATGACAACCGTGAGGTTATAAAGAAGCACATAAAAATGAGTTACTGCACTGTTTTTTTTTTTTTTCAATAGAAAGTTATTACCTTGTTTTGAAGATCAGCAAGCTGATCAAGCATATACTGAGTCTGCAAAGAATATGGTCAGTATAAATGCCAGTATATTCTTATATTAAAGAAAATACAGTCTACTTGTCAAGGAATTGAAAATCACTTTCTTTGCTTTTAATTTGTTCCTTCTATTCTTTGCTTTAAATAATATAAACTAAAGACACTAGCTAGCTAGGTTTTGGTGCATAGAATTGAATTGAACTTTATAAAACTGGCCCAAAGATTCATGGAGTCTCAGCTAGTTTGAATACATACTTTTCATGACAGCTAAGTTCATGCTGTGACTATCAAATGAAGTATAGATAACAAACTCTGCTTGGTACCATGGAATTTGATTAATACTACATATATTGAATACAGTTACAAAGAAAGTACGTAGTAGCTTGTAACAATGAACAAGTGGGAGGCTTATTCATCGAATAGATCTAGATCATAATACAAAATGAGGATAAATAATCCATAGTAGTATTACAAGAAAGAGAGTTTTATACTGTGCTATTAAAAAGTGATCATACTGCAAGATACTATGTAAATTTATCGGATACATCATGTGTACTTGTGATTCTTTTTTTGCATGGCCTTTTAACTATTTTTATGTGATTAGATGAAAGATCAAAATACCACTGGGGTCTAGAGAACTTACTTATTTTCAAATACATAAAGCAAGTAGTGAGAATTTTCCTTCATGAGAATCCATGGGTACAGCTTTTACATATATATATGTATGTATGTATGTATATATATTATATTTATTGAAGGTAAGTATCGCTTACATATTATTATTGGGTTCTTAATTACCTACTATCCCAAAGCTTTCAAGTTTAATGATAATTTAACCACATAGCAGTATTAGAAGAGAAGTAAGCTCAAAATGTAAGGCACCCTTGAAGAGGTTGAATTCAAAATAAAATTAAATGGGGTACTCAAGTCCATTCAAGTGTTAGGGTTTCACCTGACCTAGTTAAGAGTCACTAGACTATTATATTAGCTTCTTGCCAACCTAATAAGAGACATGTATCAACATTATGCAAATCAAGCCTAAAACTCAACAATATCATCAATTACGGAAACGGATCACTATAATTTTCCTAATAAATGATGTAAGTGAATGTTCTAAATCAGTGTTATCCTTCAAACCTTTTTTCCACTTAAGTTCTAGGAAAATCTTCGATCCATGTGGATGCAGTACACCGTGCCATTAAATTCATGTTTGATTGGTTATAATACATGTCAGGTAATATGACTTAATTGAGTAGAGTGTGATCGAAACTTAGTAGAGGCTTGAGGTGGCCAAAGTTCCAGGCCCACTATTTTTTCTTGAATTTCATATGAGTAGTTCATAATTTAACCCCCCTAAATTATTATTAATATTATTATTTTTTTTTTTTGCAAGAAAACATAACTTTTATTTCAAAAGATCAGTTATTACATTATTAGAAATAAATAAAAGACAATAATAATCCCAAATCTAATCAGCATGAGAAGTAACAGTTGAGAATGTCAGAGAATGGGCCACCATGTTTCAGAGTGGGACACAGATGATAAGAGCCATTCCTAAATTATAATATGCCTTTTCTAAATTATTAATTCTTGCTATGTGGCCTTCCAATTATGGTTCGGTGTATTGCACCCCGTGTATTGAAACGTTATCAAAGTTAGAAGGGAACGTTTACTTTTTTATAATTTTTTTTAAAAACATCTTATATTTTTGAAATATCATAATTGAGATTCAACCAATAAGCTAAAATGCATTTCGTACCCCTAAAATTTTGAAGTTTACATTAAACATAAAAAAACTCTTTAACTAAAATTTTATCCCAAGCCCCATGTATTTCTAGATAAAAAATTTAGTTTGTCTAACATCGATAGCATGCATTACGTTAGGTTGAAAATCATGCAAATTTAATGATGGAGGATACCACAAGCACAATAAGTTACCTTAGTGGAGCGAACGTGCTTCAAGGATGATTCTAGCTGACGCTCAAGCTGCTCCAGCTCCTTGGAGTTCAGAGGACCCAAGTCCTCCCCAAGCAGATTCCTATAACACACACCCAAAACGTTAATGCAACGATCATAGGTAACTGAATATGCCAAAATATGAAGGAACAGCTATATATAATATTCAAGTCTTGAATAATAGTATATACTTTGACGACAAAATCACATCCCAACTGCTTAGAGAAAATACTAGAAAAGAAATTGTTGAGCATCCACATCGTTTACGTTACCTCTGAGTTCGTTGTAAGCCCTCAAACCTGGATTTTAGTTTCAAGTATTCCCGGTAACTGCTCTGCTACACCGTAAAACAAACACGTGAAAAGTTGCAAACCACGCCATATAATCATACTACGACATATAAGCATGGCCCAAGCTACATTAGTTCTTAAGTAGCTATTAGACAGCATTTGAGAGCAGTTTGTGTACTGTCAAAAGGCTTTACTATTGGTGTTTATTTTGTAGCATTTGATTGAAATCAATGTTCTTTTCTTCTTTTGCATGGATACTTTTAAAAACCATCATACTTTGGATCTAAAGTACTTGGAGGTATTTTGCAAAACAAATAATAATAATAACAACTTGAGAATCTCCCTTTTTCAAACGAAAAATTAAAAAAAAAAAAACTCGTTCACCGAAAACTGTTTTTCGTAAAATCATTGCAAAACCGTCCTTAAAAGAATTTCATATCATGAGCACCCAATATTGTTTGATGGTAAAGAACGCCCTTTCAGTTTTTAATTTTTTTAGATTTGAGCTGCTTCGCCGTAGGTGCTATTCTACAATAAACAAATAAAAGAATTTATGGTGGGTAAGAAAGTGCTAATGGGTCTATGAAGCGCTCTTAATATCTGTTAGTACGTAAATAGTGCTAATAACATATAGTGATCTACGTATGGTGTGTAAGTGGGTGGTAATATAATAATCTTATATAGATATTTAAGGATCCTCATTCATAGAGAAAATATAATAAAGCACTACCTCGAGCTCCTTAGCTGGTTTATTAACTTCCACTGCACCATAGCTGCACTTCTGATACCTTTCAAGTGTCTTGAGCATGCTTCAGTGAAGGCCAGAAAGAAACAATTTTACAGGATGCCAAAGGTAAACACAAATTAAATTATGTAACTTTGCTTAAACAAATTAAAAAAACTCCCTCCCTAGCGATAAACTAGTGCCAATATGATTCTTAAAGAAATGAAGATAACAAAAATCTTACGTCCCGTCTTAGGGTTGGTGTGTCTCATAATGAGGAATATGTATTCACTAAACTTTATACATATATATATATATATATATCTGACATTGTAGCCATCTCACTTTTGTTTTGTAAAATTATGAAAAACCCTACAGTACTAGAAACCATTTCCATAAATCTGTGTTGATCATTTTGATATGAAAATTTTGATACAGTATGCATGCAATTAATGCAAGTGCATTGAAGGATAGTCTACTTCTAGGAAGATTCTAAGAGCTTAAGTTTTCCTCAATATATTATAATAAAATAAAATAAAAGACAAAAGTCACAATTCATCTTCACCAAATCCTATCCTAAAAGGCTGAATTCCTGCGCCCAAAACATTAAGCATATACATATACAAAAAATTTTCAATGAAAACTTGTGCGATACACATTCCAAGTATCTTTAATAAAATTTAACAAAATTTATTAAATTTAAAATGTGATTTTAGTATTAATGATAAAAGGAAGAAAACAAAGTTGTAAAAAATTGTAAATTATTTGATTGTATAAACTTCGTTTTGTACATTTTTGAAGATAATATATTAAAAATAGGGGAAAATGTAGAAAAAAGTAGTTCATCTATCCAAAATATTTTAAATTTTTTTGCTTATAGTATTAAAATAAGAGGATGCTCATATGAAAAATGTTAATGTTATGAACGTTTACAAATAAAGATAAAAGAATTTCTCTAGAAATCAAAAGTTGAAATAGTATACACAATAATTCCAAATAGGAATTATAGCCTGCCGTAGTAAATTCACTACCAATAATAAAATAAAATATGCATAATATATATTGATTTGAAAATTGGAAGTTACTTCATTGAAAGATGTGCCAGAATGGATATTAGACAGAAACGAGATCTCAAGAAAGCAGTATCTCTGTTGGGTATTGGCTGTAGCCATGCCATAGAAGTCTGATCATACTTTTACAACCAGGCAAAAAAAAAAAGAAAAAAAGCCAAATCATGTTTCTGTCTCTCGCTTCTTCCAAGATTCGGGAATCAATTAGGGTTAACTGGTGCGAGATTATCTACTGAGTTCTGTACAACCCCAAACAAACTAACCAAACCAGATTTCTAAATGACTTATATATACATATATATATTTATATTTATATGTATGTATGTATGTATACATATGATGGATGTATAAAACAATATCATTGATCTCCATTTTGGATCATAAAAAATTGATGATTTTATATTAATTTCACTCTCAGAGAACAATGATTCCCCATTTTTTAACATAAAAAATAGATTATTTCATATTAATTTCATTTTTAGAAGATATTATATATATATATACACACAAAAAGCAAGAAATTTGTTAGGTTATTTAAGATCAAGATGTAAGGGAATTTTATTAATTAAAAATTGAATAGAAAGTTAAATATTTTAATTTATCGTAAAAAGATCAAGAGGTGAATGCAAGCAAAGAGGCTATAATTGAACTTGAAAGATCTTGGTCGGTCAGAATTATAGGCATTTATAGATGATCATAGAAAACCTTTTGTGTGTGTATATATATGTGTGTGTATTCTATTCAATTATTAATTAATAAAATTCCCTTAAATCTTGACCTTGAAATCAAGATGTAAGGGAATAATATAAGGTAATTTTAAAATCAAGATGTAGGGGAATTATATTAATTAATAATTGAATAGAATATATATGTGATCACTACAAAAAAAGAGAAGAAAAAATTATAGAAAATTTAAAATTGATGAGATAATGAAGCTCAGCAACTTGATCAAACCACAAAATTATTCAACAAAGAAAAGAGTTAAGATCAAAATGTAAAATTAAAACTGGATGGAAAAAACAGATCTCGCACCAGATAGAAGATATGAAGAGTTATGATGATGATACCTAGAGGTGCTACAGAACTCATAGAGCTTCCCACGGTTAGAGAAGATGATGAGAGCGACCTCAGCATCACACAGCACTGATAGCTCATAAGCTTTCTTCAGCAGCCCATTTCTCCTCTTCGCAAACGTCACCTGTCTGTTTATCTTATTCTCTATTCTCTTCAGCTCCACTCTTCCTCTCCCCATGATCACTCTCTTTAATTTTTCTTCCCTTGTTTTATTTATTTATATTTGATGTTTTCTTATGAAGCTGATCGATCTTTGGTTTGATAGTCAGTACTCAAATGTAACAAAAAATGTTAAAAACATGAACCAAGTTGCGTACATTGAAACCCTAGAGAGAGAGCGAGAGAGAGAGAGAGAGAGTTAATTTGCTTTTGTATTTGGGGTCTCTTTTTATTATCACTCGTATTTTTAACCATTGAATGAGGTCGGAGGTTATTAGGGTTGGTGTGCTTTCGTACACTGTTATCAACACCAGCGTCTCACGCGCTGACTTGATTTTAAATACACGTGTCGAGTTGGGAGTTCAGTTGAACTGGGCCTGCCCATTCTCAACAGTGGAGGGTGTAATGACGATATATTAAAGCGCGTGGTCAAATTTTTTTCTTTCATAAACTTGGCGTCTTGTTTCTAATTTGTCCAGACATATCAGAACGTCGTCGCCAACCTTAAAATGGATGGATCTTCCACGTGTCGTCTCTGCACTGGCTTCAAACCTCTCTCCTGCTAATTTTCTTTTTTAATTATTACATTTCTTCATTCCACGATAAAGTTTCTTTTATTACCTGCTTTTCTTTCTTCTTCTTCTTCGTTTATTTTTTTTTTTTAACCCCTTCTTTTCGGTTTTCAAATTCATTTCTCCGAAATTTCATAACTAGATTTCATTCAGTTGGATATTACTTTTAATAAATTAAATCTGATTATTTAATAGTTTTGATAGAAAAATAGTATTAGCATAGTTTTCACAAATAATTTGTTTAATTATATGAATAGATTCAAGTACCAGTTTTAAGAACTCGATAAAGTTCTTCTAAAAGGGACTATCAAATAATCCGACGTGAGATTTAATGAATTTTTTAAATCATTAAATCATCCCTACTAATTTTAACATAAATACAATTATATGTCAACTTTAATTTTATACATATATGTATAGACACCAAATAAAAATTAAATATATATTTATTAGAAATATTTTATAAAATCACAATAACTGTTATAAATTTTTTAAATATATATGTACTACTTTTGAGGATTATCTCATCTCTAATAGTATTTTTTCTTCTTTTTGTCATGCAGTAATATATAACAAATTATTCTTTTTAGCGTAACTAACAATGATTATTTTAAAAACTACAGATATATATATAAATGGAATAGATATATGTTGTTTTAGTTGAAGCATTATTTGATTGATTTTATATGAGTTTGATTATATATATATATATATATATTTGAATGTCTATATATATATATTTGAAATTTATAGTACATTTACTCATCAAAAGGAATTAAGTTTCACTAAAAAATGAATCAATAAAAAGAACTCAATTCCTTTAATGGGAGGAGGAAATTAAGTTCTTTACTTCTCTTAAAAAAATATAAAAAAAAAAGAAAAAAAAAAAGAAAACCTTAATTCCTGATTATGTGTGAAATCCAAGTAATTATGGTTTTTAATATACATTGTAATGACAATTTGAATTAAGTTTCATTCCCTTCCTTCCTATTAGTAAACTAGCTAGGCAATTTGCCAATAAGCACCAAACCTAAGAAAAAGTTAAAAAAGCATTAATTATTTCTAAGAACATTATTCTAATTATTTTTATCTATCATACACTTAAAACTGAAAAACACAAAGGCAATATTTGGTTTTCAAATCAAATCTGAATCATTGGCTGCTGAACAATCGTATTGAAATGTATCTACTATAAATGTTTTCATAATGATATTTAAAACAAAATTATTGTGTTGTAAGAATATTTAGGATGCATAGAAAATCAATTCCAGATATTACCAAAACATTTATAAAGTTTAATTAAATTAATAAACTAGATACAATAAAAATCGTTTTAACATAAAAATATAATGTCGAATCACGAAAACGAAGTAAATTTAGCTATTGGATTATAGGTAATTTTGATAATTATGAACAAATTATACTAGCCATAAGTTTTGGTGTAGTTCCTAGAGTCGGTAATCCAGGTTGATGAGTTGGGTTGGACATGATATGATTATTTTTTACACGTCACGAACATGAACATAATTAATAAACAGTTTGAATCCTTTCAATACAAACATAACACGATTATATATAGGTTAACACATAAATGACATGGTTAACCCATTTATTTACGAATCATTTATTGACATGTTTGTTGACCTGTTTATTAACACGGTTAATGACTCGTTTAACTGATACTTTTAATGACTCATTTATGACTTATATAACCATATTTAATACATTTAAATTTTAATATAGATCTAATAAAAAAAAATTAAAATAGAGATACACATGACCTCTTAAATCCACAAATACAATCCAAAACCTAAAAAAATACAATTATTAACAAATACAATCCAAAATATAAAAATACAAACATCCATAAAGATGAGTATAAAATTGAACATACCTGCAAATATAGTCATTCATATTAAAAAAACAACATAAAAAATGTATCCGTAAATATAGTCCTTCATATTAGAAAAACAATATCAACAGTTGATTATATCCATCAAACTATAACCTGCCAAAAGATAATAACTAAAAGTTAGCTAATTAGTAAATTATATACATATATACATGAAAAAATATATATATTTTAACAAATATTTTATCAAAACCAATAAAATTTTACCACTACATAACAATTTGTGATGAGATATATTCGATAGTGTGATTACTTAACAGTTTCACTATCAACATTTACGTTCATAACCCTTTCAGTAAGCTCATCCAATTCAACATTTAGATTCTCTACAATAATGACAAATAAAAAAATTAAGATCATCCCATTATAAAAGAAAAATAAAACTCATATAATATAACACATGCAAATTGCAATTAACTCTTTTTAGTAAAAAATTACTTTTAACTCCATATATCTAATCTTGAGTGCAAACTATAGACTCCACCATGCGTGATTTAATTAAACTCCGAGATTGATCAAAGATTCTACCACTAACACTAAACGTCGTTTTAGATGCCACCATTGATATCAGGATGCTCAAAACATCACAAGTCATCATTATGAGTCAAGAAATCGAATTGCATTGGTTTTCTAGAAACTCAAAACATAAAAGTCCACTATATTTTAAAGTTTTGGTTCATTCAAGTACAACTGTAATTGTGTCTTTCTTATCAAATCACCATCAGATGTATCTCTGTCAAACAATTGTCACTCCTATAAAGATTTATTAATAAAAAAATAATGTTAATATTACACACACACACACACACACATAACAAACCAAATTAAATACATGGACAAACTAGTTAATAGCAATTACCTTTATAAGACCAAAAGATAGTAGCAATGGTAGCTTGTGATGAAGAATTAGTGATTAGGTTATGACCACTCTGCCATTAGGAGTCGATATCGAAGTAGTTGAAACATTTTTCATGTACTCATCAAACAATAAATGCAACTTACTTCGAACATTTTCAAACTCAAATGAATCTTCCCCATAAACTTTTCTATGAGCAAAATCAACAAATTTCATCTTGTATCGAGGATTTAAAATTAATGCTATTACCATGATCATACAAAAATCACTCTATTATTTATTAAATTTAGTGTACATTTGAGTGGCTGTATTTTTTAAAACCACTATCTACGTTTTGCTGTAATAGCACATAAATTTCTAACATATAGAGGAAATACAAATTTGACGTTGGATAATTCATTCCCGAGAAAATGCAAATAACTTTATAAAATACTTTCAAAAATAGGGCAATTTTCTGAACTTTTTCCCACTTACTTAGACAAGGACAATGTTTGAAATTATTATCACTCAACTCTAATGTACACAAAACATGACGGTAATTAATAACACTTTCAAGCATAAATAAGTTGTATTTCATCTAGTTAAAACATCTTGCTTTAGATTCATCTTACTATCAAGATAAACTTACTTCAGACATTCTAAAAACTTTTGTTTTCTTATTTGCGACCCCTCACATATTTCACACACTCACAAATTTTAAGGGCCATTTCATTTATTTTTTTCAAACCATCTTGAACAATCAAATTAAGAATATAAGCAGTTAAGCACAATAACAAATATTATCCTTACTAGGCACTCGTGTTGTGTGGATAGGTACAGGTAACGAGTCAACCATTATGGATACACAATATTCATATCGAGTGGGCATCGGTGTAGATATTGCTAGTGTCCATACTGACAGTATCCATGTCGGGCAGTTTACATGGTATGGATAGTCAACCATATCAGGCATTTACCCGATATGGTTGACTGGTTTTGTTGTAATGGAGAATACATACTTTTGTATATTTGATGTGTGTTAATTCAATTTTTTCAAGAAATTAAAACCAACTTGTATGGACTACTATTTATTATGGCTTGGTGGCAAATCGGCTCATTCAATTTGCTAATGTCATATTTGTTGTCTGCCTAAAAGAATCTCTCACTTTGTAATGTTGTCACACAGGATAAGTGTGTCACCTGTCTGCTGGCCGAACGAATAGAAGTTCTTTTGTATTCAACTATCCATCCAGTCACATGTAATAAGCATAATAGAATCACATAACACACTGATGTGCTTCCTATCCAGAAGGAGTAGTGGCACAAGGTTTAGTTTAGATTTGACTGTTTGTTATATGAGTGCTAATTACCCAAAAAAAAAAAAAAATCCTTTAAACAATGACAAAATGGAGAAAAGTGTAAACTATAATGAAGTTTGATAATTCTCCAAAAACAATATCTCACTAATGAAAACTATGGGGTTTATATAATGGGTAGATTTAAGGCTAAACAGTAGTCTAAGGGAAAAATTGACTTGAAATTCGAAGATCTTTAATATTATACCTTATCTCCAAACCTATAACCTTCACGTCAAGTAAGATCAGGTTCGAGTTATTCTCACTATAAATGGTATCTAAAAAGAATAAACACCTTATGGTGTTGTTTGGTACTCGATTTTGTATTGGGTTTGGATTGTTTTTTTTTTTTTTTTATCATCCAATCCCATGTTTGGTTTACCTAAATTACTCTTCCCTAATTTATCTAGATCGTTGTTTATCACGTTAGATTGGGAAAATATAAATCTATAGAACACCATAGGTTAAAAAATGCTCCAATCTCTTTTCATTAATTATATCCACCTTGACTTCTCCTTTCTCATATTTGTCTTTCACTTTCCCTAGTTAGCTTCTCTGTCCTCAAGAATACAACCAATTTTAGGTGAGTAAATTCCTTTGAACTCTTGTAAACTTTATGATTTGGGCTTCCATTTTTATTGATTGTTTTTTATCATTAATTTTTTCAATAAGGAGACAATTGCTTTGGATTTTCTAATTTACCATCGAAAATAGCAATCTAGTAAAATCCTACGCTAGTTTTCTATTTTATCTTCTAATTACTATTTTAATTGAACATTGAAAGAATAAATATAACAGATTTCTAATGTCTTTCAATTTATGGGTTTTTTTTTTTTAAGTTAGTTTATGTAAGATTTTGGGGGTGTGATAGATCATTGATTGATTGGTATTGTTATGGTTATTCACGTGAAAAACTTTATTTAGTTAGCAAACTTGTTCTTGTTATATTTTTTTGTTAATTAAAAATTCTCTCTTCAAAGAACCTATTACAAATCAATATTATTTTAAAACTCTCTCTCTCTCTTTAATAAGAACTCGAACATGTTTCTTAGGTGATAAAGATGTTCTGGAGGACATATGATTAAATCTCAAACTCAAACTCATCCTTGGACGTCCTACACCCAAGTGTCCTAGATGTTTCAAATGTCTCAAACTTGAGCAATCTCGGTATGTTCAGGACTTCCAGGTGTGTTCAGAATGTCATGGTATTTTCACCATTTGTTCAGGACATCGATGTCTCAATGTGTTTTGGACGTCGACTTCCCGATATGTTTGATAGTTCAAGACATTTGACATCTCAAACTTGGGATATCCTCATGTGTTTGAGTCGTCCGAGACATTTCGAGTTCAGTCGAGACTTCCAAGACATCCGAGTTTGAGATGTTAGGGACAAGTTTAAGTTGCAATGGGTGGGTTAAAGTTTTCAATTTTTGTTTTTTCATTTCCTTCTCTTTCATATATATATATATATATATATATATATATGTATATGCCTTAATGTTTTGATTTTTATAATTACTTGTACTAAGTCCATATTGTGGAAGAAAAATGACACTTAAATTACTAGAAAAACAAGAAACATTTATCATTCTTATTTTAAATGAGCTTAGGAAAAATGTTTATAATTGTTTTTTGTCAATTGGAAGATCTTTAAGTAATTCATTTATTTAAACAATTGTATTATTGTTTTTGCCAATTGATAGATCTACAATAAATATATTTATTCTTTTAGGGATAATTAATTATCCCCTTGTAATTTGGCATGATAATCAAAATATATTATTAATTTGGGAAATTGTTAAAAACTTCTTCATCATTTGATTAGATAGACAAAATATCCTCTGTATTTTAAGAAAATATCCCAAAAAAAAAAAAAAAAAAAATCTCGATGTAGTTTAAGAAAATGTCAAAAAAGTCTCTTAGTCTTTTTCAATATTTTGCATGTGAAGGGTAAAATGACATTTCTACATATTACAGGAGGAAATTAACGATTATATCAAATTACAGTAGGAAAATTGGGATTATCCTCTTTTTTACTTTATAAATGAAATTTATTTTATTGAGATAAATTAATTTTATATTTGAAATTAATTTAAACATAATTAATATATTATTTTAATTATTATCCAGTCTGATTTGTAACAAACATGCAATTGCATAATTTTATTCAATCATATACATATATATTTATATATATATGTATATATTTATATGGTGAGCGAGAAAAATTAAATTCAGATAAAAACTACTCATGTCTTATGTTTAAAAACAAATGTGGAATTTAAACTTTTGTCCTTTTATGATAAAAAAATTATATATATAATTACTCATATTAAGAGATGATGTACACAATCCCATAACCTACCAAACATAATTATGTACTATTTTTAATCTTATCCTATATTATATTAAACATGAGATAACTTTTAAATTAAATCAATCTAATTTAATCACGTATAAATGATCTAATGGCCTACATGTCTTGCTTTTGAATTGTGCCCAAATTATTGCGATCATGGACTCACTTTTAAATGTGACTACCATGTATATTCATGTAAATAAATAAATGATGGATTTCATTGAGATTTAATAAAATTACATGGTTATAAAATTTCTATATTTTTTTTGATAATTTTCTAATAAATTAAGTTTTGACAAATTTTAGATGAATTTTTTTAAATATCAAATTTTAGCTGAGTTATCAATAAATTTTATAGAAGAATAACAAATTTAATAATTTCATATCGGACTATTTTGGTATAAATTTTTTATAATATTATTGATATAAAAAATAAAAAAATTAAAAATTAAAAAGAGAGAGAGAAAGAGGGAAACACAATGAACATTGCGATCAAGTCAAATCCGCTTTGTCTCCAAAAGAACAGGTTCTTGCCTCTTACGTTTGAAAAAGTAATCGGTACTCTGTCTTCCGGATTCAGCTTCCAAGTACTGTTGCAGAATCCACGCGTCAAGTTATGAAAGGCCAGCAGGAACAGTATCAGGTGACGGCATCATTTCAGTGGCCGTACGACGTCAAACTATCTCAAATCTGAACAGTGAAGGGGCACAGTTGGACACGTGTTCTGATACGACAAACCAAACACGTCTCCGTAAAATCTTTGATGTGTGACATGTGTCGGACGCGTGATCTATAAAGCTCAACTCCACTCTTTTTACTTTTATGCCCTTCGATTGTGCTTTACTTTTTGTGTATTTGATTGACTGACGTGGAGACATAGACGGCTCTTAAATAAAGCATATTCTTTACTTTCTACTTTTTTTTAATAAAAAAATATATAAAATAAAATACAATATTATTTAAACAAATCAATGATGTAAGTTTCGAATCATTTTTTCAGCAATTATTACAAATGTGAACCGTTATTACGAGTATTGGGAATTGGATTATTAATGTTTAGATATTGATTTGTTGATTTTAGAGGAGAAGTTACTAAATTTTGTTAGATTTTGAGAAATTCGAATAAACAATATGGTAATATTCTTGAATTTTTATTTATTTTTTCACATTATGAAGTGAACAAAAAAATGTCCACATATAATGATGGGATTAGGAAAATTACCTACATTTATGAATAATATTGATATTTAAATTTTATCTCTCTATTTTTTAGAAAGTAAAATAGGTAGATATTTTATCACCCCATTTGGGAGCATAATAACCGTGAGTTTTGATGATAATAAATGTGAGGAAGATGATAAGGGAGGCATGGATGGTGGGACTGAAGAAAAGATTTTCTGAAAAATTTTCGTGCTTCATGTCATGTGTCCCTCAAGTCATCCTATTGTGAACCACAAAAAAATTTTCAAATTTATTTTTCAACTTTTATGACAATAAAACACTTTTCATTCTATTCAAAATTTGATTTTTCAAACAAATACCAAACTTGCACAAGAAATGTATTTAATTCATTTTATATCAATATTAACCTCTTTTATAACTTCATATGTTCTTCTCAAAAAATTAACTTCTTTTACCACTTCATATGTTTTTCTCAAACAATTTGTTTTTTACCCAAATGAGTAAGATAATGAGAATACATGTGATAGAGTAAGATTAGTGTTTAACTATTGTTGTAAGAATTGCTAGCTTAATGACAATGTTATCTTTTTTTATCTTGGATACTGAGTTATTAAAACACTTACTATATTAAATGTGATGATTATAAATTAATTAGGGGTATTTAAGAAACTTTTAGGATATTTTTGAAACCAACTTTAGGAGAGAGAAATATTGCAAATAGCTATATTGAATAGGATATTTTTGTTAAAATCCGAAAAAGAATAACATATTATTATTAACTTAAAACAATGACAAATACTTTTTTTTTCTTTTTTTTGACTAGGACAAATACTTATTCTAAAACGACAAGATTAGTTTTCCAAAGTTGGTTAGACATCTAGTGCTGTTTCAATTCATCTTTACTATAATCGTCGGTATGCAAGCTTTAGTTGACAACTAAGGTAGATTATGAAAGACTAACTAATTCCACTCTTGAAAATTGAGGCATTGAAGTGGAAATGTTTATTCAATTCACACAGGAGAAATTGGTTCCTGGTTTCCGAATATTTTCCTAAGGTGGGTCTGCCATTGGTTTTCACCAATGATCTTAATTCTACTTAGACTTTGTTACATCAACAATGACAGTATCTTTCACCATCCTCATGTCGCTCACCATCTTCATATTAAGCCCTTATAAGTCAAATCTCTTGGAGCAAACAACATCATTGAGGTCACCACCCTCGTAATTATCATTTTTATTTAATCCATAACTCTGCCCATAAAATCAGGCAACTCTCGATTTAATGTGAACTGAACAGAGTTAATGCAAAAGTATTTATGCTGTAATGGTGATGCAATGATAACATAAGAACAATTAGTGACACAAGAGTTTTTAATGTGATTCGGCTATGTGAAAAACTTCTACGTCAAAGGTTATATTATTGGCTGAGTGAGAGGATAGAGTTTCGATGTAAGGTGGATGAAGTTTTGGGGGATCCCCTTTTCCCTACGTGAATGACCCTATTTATAGTGTTAGAGTTCCTTATCTTATACAATTAGGTTATTGAAAAGTATGAAAGGCTAAGTTTTCATTTCCTAATTACACCAAATTGTATTAAGTACATAGATTTTGAATCGAACCACAATTTTAGAGATTTTCTAGTTGGTGTAGTTTCCTGTTTGATGAAAATTTCTTTTCATTTTCAGGATTATGCTAAAATAAGAAAATATGCAATTCGAGGTTTCGTTAAAATTTTTAGTTTATATAAGTGTGGTACATGTTGATGTGACAAATTTTTTGGGCTTTCTAACATTGTCATTCTGCTGGGCTATCAGTCCTTTTGGGCTTCCTAAGCCTTATTAGGCTCAAGACCCAAGCGCTATTTCTAAGTACAACATGTACGAAGAATAAAAAATTAACACATAGGGTGTTGTAAATAACTAGCATGTAAGGTTTTATAAACTAGCATGCATGTAACATTTGTATATAAAACTAGCATTAAATGGTATATAACTTGCAAGTAAGGTATGACAAACATTTTACATGTCACATAATAGAAATAACAGACATACAACAACGATACTTAACTGTATGTAACAATTATGTATAACTAACTTACTAAAAAATAATTATGTAATAGTCTTAGGGAAAAAAAATAATAAAGTAGGTTTCTTTCTCTCCAAAAGTTAAATCATTCTCCCATTCCAGGGACATTAACTAATTACGTACCATAGCTAAAATGAAATTTATAGCATTTCAAGCTTGTATAATGAATGGGAAAAATATTCACATACCCTGAGAAGTTAATTTCAAACCAAATATAAAACATTTAGGAGAGTGGTAGATGGGACTCTAGAGAAAAAATAGACAAACAAGGTTCTTGTAGAGAAAGTAGGAAGAAACACAGCGAACACGATATGGAGCATAAAAATAGAACGAAATGAAGAGCAGGAATTGTTATATACCAAAAAATGGAAAGATAAAGAATTCAATAAAAGGTAAAATAATAATCATAATAATTATAAAAAAAAAAAAAAAAAGTGAAAAGAGGAGAGAGAAAAATATATTTTAAATTTAAAAAGTGGTAGTTTTATCTTTAGCAGCTAATGTTAATAAAAAAATAATCTCAAAACCATTGTATTTAGGTGGTTTTTTTTTGGAGAGCAATGGTATTGGTGGCTTTTTAACTGGCCATGGGCATTGCCACCCAATAAACTTATTTGTATTCCAAAAATAATAATAATAATAATAATAAATAAATAAACTTATTTGTGCACCTTTTTTTTTTCTTTGTGAGAATTATTTGTTCACCCAATTTATTAGTACCAAATTTGATAATTAACGTTTTGATTCAAGCACCTTTATTTATACCAAATATGACCCCTATAAATTTATTATATTTATTCATGAACAAAACATTTCTAATTCATAGGATTCACCCGGAATCCAAATTGCGAAACCCAAAAACTAAATCAAACTTTAGGTTATTCAATAGCTGGAGAAAGATCAACAAATCCAGTGAACTTCCCTTTGTTCAAAAATGCAAAGCTCACTCTCTGATTTTTGGTTTGCTTTTGAGTTTGGAGGAGAATTATTGCAGTAATTTTTCCCTCTTCACTGCCTCCAAGTGATTGTTGTTTTTCTTAGTGTTTTTTATACGCTCAAAAAATAATACACTTAATACTACCCACTCTCCAACCTCCAAATTTTTGGTGTTTAACTTGCATAGCCAAATCATAGAACAATGTATGATCAATTCACTATTAATTTGATTTGTATAGTCTTGGAAACCTCACATTATGAAACTTGCAAGTTTTGCCTCCTTTTTAAGCATCAAGGATCAAATCAGCTTGCAGTTGCTTTGATGTCGAAAAGAGTATGATCAATTTATAGGTTACTTAATCTTATGGTGTTGAAAGAATGTAATCAACTTACAACTGATTCAATGAAGGCATTTAAATAATCAATTACTTTCACAATGTAGTGAGGATATCAAACTTATAAAGTTTAGATTCCACAAGTCTGAGCCATGATGTAAAGAAGATAGAAATTAATTTCTACTTATTTTTATTAGTTTGTCTTAATTAGTAAATTTGTTTCTGGGTATTTTTTTAATATATAATTTTAATAAAAAAAAGGATGTACAAACAAGCTCTTTGGGTGCCAATATCCGCTTCATTTTTAATTTTATATATTTTTATTATCATTTTTATAAATATCATAAGGGTATGATAGTCAGTTGCTCATTATTTTCAATGGCAAAATAGAGTTTTGCCACTGAATCTTAGCAGAAATCATTACAGAAGGGAAAAATGGAGAAAAACGAAACTGGAGGGCAGAATTTGGAGAATATGGCAAACGAAAGGGGTTTCAGTCCTAACAATGGGCCCGGTCCAAACTTTCAAAGTTAAATGGGACTCTGTCCTAACATAAGTAGAACTGGGGGATCTAACAGTTTTGGGCCATATGTTTATCCAAACCCATTACATGAAGGTCCTCAGGGGCTAAGTTCGACTAAACTTGGGCTTGATCGGACTTGGCCCTTCCATAAGAATTTCATTTTTTCAATTTAGGGGAGTGATAATAGAGATATCAATAGGGAGAAAATGGGAATGAAGACGCTTCCCCATGGTCATCCGAATATCCATGCTAGAGAAATGGGGATGAGTTAAATTGGGGGTGGGTTCCCCCATCCCCATCCTTGTTCTCCATTTCTCTCGTTTCCCTCATTTGTTACATTTCATTTCACCCCATTAGTCCTAAAACTAGGAAAAAAAAATTAAAAATATAATTCACAAATTAGTTCCACAGAATTTCAACATTTCAAGATACAAAATTCATAACCTTTTATTACAATTACAATCCTCTTATGTAAACAGATGACAAAAGTTAAAATAATATAAAACTATTATATATGATACAATTATAAATGAGGAAAATTATTAGAATAAATTTAATGATTAAATATAACGATTTTTATATTTTTATACTATTAATAGGAAAAATTCGAGAAATATGGCCCCCATCCCCATTTGGAGTTGGGGGATAGATTTCTATTCCCCTTCCCCATTCCCATCCCTAATCCCTAAAAATCTTTAAAATCTCTGCAAATGCGGATGGGAATTCGAAGATTGGGAACCCCATTGACAACTTTATGTGAGAGTAAAAATTGGAAAGTCTCAACGTTAGTGAAGTATTGGATTATCACCTAACAAAATACCTACACGCATACAAGACGGCTACAACCACATTTTTTTTTTTTTTTTTTGAACATGCTACAACCACATTGTTTTTAAGAAAAATAATTCATCAACACTATATTAAAAAAATCACTGCGTACAACAACATATCCACTATTCTGTAAGCTTATGTTACAGGTGCATAAAAGGTTATCCAAAATCAAGCCTAGTGCCTATATGATTTAACACTGAGCACCTAAGCAGTTTTACCCAAAGTACCCACGAGTCCCTAAACAATTCAAGGTTACAAAACAAAATTTGTGACAACCCCTCTATGGCAGATCTGTTTCAACCAACAGAAGACAACACACAATACACAATGACTAAGGTTTGTGCTCAAAATTGTATCCCAGCCTGCTTTTACAACTAACTTTGAAATGGCTAGATTTAACAAAGATGGAAGGATTGAGTAGTGACTTCTTTTGTTGCTGGTTATAATATTCTTAGCAGAAGGTTTGTTCAGCTCACCATAGTTTTATATTAATGGAGCTTAGAGTATAATCACATTTTTCTCTTGAATGGACATAGATATTATACCACAACCAACCACAACTATCAATATATTTAATGCAACACTGCTACACAAATTACCACCAAATATGTTATATGGTAAGCATTATTGGAAGAAATTGCATTTTTAGGATAAAAAACATGTTTTTAATTGATATATGTAACTTGTGCAACTATTACATGCCTCTGATGTCTATATTTTTCAAGCACTTAACCATAAGAGGAGCTGGACTGAAAGATATGTACCATGATAATGAGAAGAAAGCATGGAATTAATGGATTTCGGAGGTAGCAAGAGCAAGTATCTCAACTAAGTCAGAAGAAATCAAGCTTTGGGCATATCTGAGCAATCAGGGCAGGAGAAATGACCTCTAGCCCGACATTTTGTGCATCTAATTGATTTCGCTTTTGATTCGGTGCCATCGAACCACTCATACATGTCATCCATAAAATTAAAGCCGAATAATCCACCGGATTTGCAATATCCTGTTCCTCTACATCTTGAGCATGCTATCATCCTCAGATCTCCACATCTCTTACACATACCTAAAGAGCTGCATTTACAAGGAGTTGCACATCAATTATACATACGTCTAACAACATACATGTCATTGTTTACACAAATTAAAAATTTCTACATAGTCTAAGATATGGACCGCATGCTTCCTTCAATACACGTGTACACAAATTGCGATATTCTATATCCTGAAATAAGGACAACATTCTTCCTTCACTAAAGAACAAAATACCTCCTCGGCAGTTTATGCGATTAAAAGATAGTAAAGGTGTCCACTTAAAATAAGTCAGCTGTTAGTTCAGTAAACACTGATTATATTAAACGGTAAGTGCCAGTAGGTACATATCTAAATGAAGTATAATTGATATTAGCACATGTCATGCACAGAATTTCCAAGAAATGCAGAACTGTCATTAGCTTACCACACAGGAACATTTGTGCTACCTGAAGTTCAAGTACATAACTAGCATCAGAGTCGGGGCAACGGTTTTTTTTTTTTGGCCCTTTAAGAGGTCCTTTGACACCAAGTGAGGATTTTATAGCTCCTTTGCAACTAGGAAAGGATGTTCTTTGTCCAAAATCAGCCCATTTTGCTCGACTATTTTAAGAAAGCGGAATCATCCAGCATTTACATTCAGGAAAACTGTTAACCCATCAGTTTTCTTTCTTTCTATGCAACCCAACGTCCCCTTATAAGAAGATATCCACAAAAGGGTTGGCATAAATTAAAACATACAAAAGATATCCATCATCCACCCACCACCCCCACTTTTGTTTTGTCTTTTTAACAATATTATGAAGCTTCAAAAATCCAATGGGTTGTGTTTTGAAATCAAATGGGAACTTTAGAAATGTTCATTTGCCTAAGTTCAGAACCATCCTAGTGAGACCAAATGATAGCAAAAAGTATGTCATCATTCACTGCCATCAAAATCCGATAATACAACTTAAAACATACAAAGACAATGAACGTGTAGCCCGACATGTAAAATTTAATAAAGTGAAACGATAAAGAGAAACAAGTGCACTGCATTCTATCAGAACAAGTTGATGTGAGGCATTCCATATACAAACACAAAGCCTATTAAACAGGACAAGAGGACATATTGGAAGAACATTCATCTAAGCAGTTCTATGTCGCAAGTTGCATGAAATAACTGGAAAAGAGAAGAAACAGACCTCCTCTGAGAAGCAGAAAAGAGAGTATCAAGCTTAGGAGCAGAGAGAGCGGCACATAAAAGCAGAGTACCCACTCCAAACCCCGCAATTTCACTTGCTGTTAAGCCCTCCATTTTTCTTCCTTCTCCACTCACACTCTCAAACCGCCATAGTATCTTATCGTTTCAAACGTCCACAGCCTTATCTCTTGCATTTTTTTTTTCTTTTTTTAACATTACATTATTTTATAAACTGGTTCGCGTTTGGGGCGTTGGTTGCTTAGCTCTAAGGTAGCTGGATCGAGGCCCACATTAGCCAGGCTTGGTGTATTAGTTATGGCTACAACCCAATTTAATAATTTTATTACCTTTTTTTCAATAAATGCTCACAAATGAATCTTTTAAATAAATGCCTTAGGAGGAAAAATTACATATATTATTTTCATACTTTATATATGTATATATATATATATCATCTTTTCAGATGTCTCTACTTATCCTCTCCAAAAGAGGGTGACCTCGTCAACAAGATTGGCTCAAGAAAAACTCTAAAAGTAGGTAACTCTGTTCATTACTACTCCAAAAGAGGGTGGTTCGTCAAAACCCCCGCAAGACTGTAGCTTGCTCAATTCAAGGAAACTCCAAAAGCGGGTAACCCTTCACTCCGCGATCGCTCAATTCGAGGAAGCTCCAAGTAACCCTCTTGAAAGCTACTTTACTGACGGGAAGGTCATCAAGAAAACCCACATGCAAGAATATGTATTTAATATATATTTTGCAAGAAATTTCCTCGGGTTCAAGAAACTTGAAAAAGGCAGCTACTCCTACATAATATCTAAAGTCATTCACAAACAAGCTAGTAAAAAGAAAAGTAGAAAGCCTATTAGTGCTGACAAAGAAACCAACATAAAAAGGAACAGCTCCACGAAAAGTCTAGAAATGAGGTAGAAAGCCCAACAATTGTCTTATAAAACCCTCCAGATATGCCATTAGTCAAAGTTGTTCTAAGATTGGCCCGGATGCAAAGCCACATCATGAAGAGGGATGGGAGGAGTTACAATCAAATACGAATCCAGAAAATTTGTCTTGGGGTGGGCTGCCAATGAATAAAGTAAAAATAAATAATTAAGAATATACTAAATATATAATATTTATATATAAAATAATGTTTGATAACGGGATGAGAGGAGTCAGAATCAGAGACGGGCCCAGAAAATTTGTTGCCAAGAGACGGGCAAATGAATAAAATGAAAAAAAAAATCTAAAATTAAGAACATACTAAATATATAATGTTTGCATATAAAATAATGTTTGATAACAGGATGGGAGGAGTCAAAATCAGAGACGGACCCAGAAAATTTGTCACCGCGGGGTGGGGGGGAATGTGGCAAATGAATAAAGTGAAAATTAATCGAAAATTAAGAACATACTAAATATATAACGTTTGTATATAAAATAATGTTTGATAACACTATGTAAAGTAAACAGTCTTATACTTAAAAATCCTAATAAAATCATTAAAATAAATAAAAATAAAAATAAAATAGTCTTATACTATGTAAAGTTGTAATTTTTATCTTAAAATTGTTTCAAAATAATTTCTTTATCAATTTTGTTAAAAAGATCTTTCTCCATATATGCAAACAAGTTATCATTTAATCATTAATCTCTCATTCAATTACGTAGTTTAACCTTCTAATTTTATTAATTCTTGATAAAATAAAACTATAACGTAAATATAAAATATATATGTAAAAAAAAATGAATCATGAAAATATATGGACAATTAAAAAATAAAAAATAAAAAAGTAATCAATTTAGTAGGCTGACCTAGTAAGTGACAAGATGTCAACTGATGATAAACATATGCTAAGTGAAGATAAGAGAAAAAGAAGAAAAAAAAATTGTTTAGTAAAATTGCAAATTGCCAATGAAGTTTGTGAAACACATAAAAAGTAGAAGTAAATTATACTTACGTAGGAAAGAGCTAAAAGGAAGAAATTGTAAAAGAAAAATGTTGATTAATTAAGAGTATGAAAAATATTAGAAGAAGGAAAATTAGGTATAATAGAAGTAATAAAAAAGATGGAAGCTAACTATATTCGAAATAGGAAGAATAATTAATAGTTTAAAAAAAAATAACAAATCATTAAGGAAAAGGAAAGAAGAGTAGGCGACAACTTTTAAACAATCACAATAATAATTAATAATCATATTATTATAAGTCAAGTCAAGGCTATTTTTGATTTTTTAAAAAAAAGTTAGATCTATTTAAAAATAAATAAATAAGGGGAAACAGCTTTTACAATAAATGATAATAATAAATAATAACAATTACAGTAGTTTTTTCCAATGTTTAAAAACTCGGCCGAGTTGGCCGAGTTCTCGTCGGGAACTCGCCGCTCGGCCGGCTTCCTAGCCGAGAACCCCCAGATCGGGGGCTTCAACTCGGTTACTGTCCACAATCGGCTCAACTCGGGCTGACTCGGCCCAACTCGGACCGACTCGGAATCGGTCTACTCGGTTTCCGAACACTCAGTCAGTCTTCAGTTCCGTTGTGTTATGCTGCCATGCTTCTTCTGCCGCCGCGCTGCTTCTGCCGCGTTCTGTTCTGCATTTCTGCCTGCTGCCGTGCTGCTTCTGCCAATCCTGCCATCGCCGATCGACTTCTGCTGCGCTGTCTTCTCGTAGTCCTCCATCGCTCCTTCCGCCACAGTCGCCGTCTCCGTGTGTGAAGTGAAGGAGAAGAAGAAGACATGAAGATTGGAAGAAGAAGAAGAAGACATGCAAATCGGACGAAGAAGAAGAAGAAGACATGCAGATCGGACGAAGAAGAAGAA
This sequence comes from Dimocarpus longan, assembly GCA_022984855.1. Lineage (NCBI taxonomy): Eukaryota > Viridiplantae > Streptophyta > Magnoliopsida > Sapindales > Sapindaceae > Dimocarpus > Dimocarpus longan. The sequence goes on from CM041026.1 coordinate 8,606,116, forward strand.
GAAAAAGAAAGAAATCAGATCTGTATGTGAAATGAACAATATAATAATTTAGTTATCCGAAAATATCCCTCAATTTTTTGGTTTTTGGACAACATTACCCTTCTTTATTTCTCATTATTTCAAAAAAACCATTACACTTAATAATATAATTATTTTTATTATTTTCAATTAGCCCCTTCCTTTACTATATTTATAGTTTTTTATACTTTTTATAATTTTTACCAATTTTACCCCTCACCGAGTACTCCCCGAGTACTCGCCGAGTTGCCGAGTACTCGCAGCTCGCCGCCTCGCCGATCCAGGTCCGAGTAGCGAGTTTTGGAACACTGATTTTTTCAATTCCAGCATTACACTGCACACACAAAATAAACAGGGTCGGTTTCAAAGTCGTACATCTAACTTGTATGCACAGTTAAAATTTTTTTTTTTACATAAATTTTGCACTGCTCTGTAAAAGTTTCATACTTTTCAAAATTTTTTCCAAATTTTAAGAGGCCACGTGTCCCCTCTAACTCTATGCTGTGTTCCAATTAGACTCAAAGTAACTAGTTGGCATTGAAAGCTAAAGAGCTTATATTGTGCCAAAAAATAACATCTAGTCTAAAAGCCCAAATAATGTGCAATAGGAATAATAAGCGTAGAGGCTCAAGAAGCTCAATATAGAGCTAAGATAATATAAAGCTAATAATCTTATGATATGTTAGCACACACCATGTTAATAGGAATATCTACTTTATTCTACTACACAAGAAATAAAAAACAACTCCAATTTAAGTAGGACGTAAATGAGGTAACTCGAAGTCGCATCAATTCAACATGCCTACAAAGCATCAGCTTGCTATTTCTTTAATAGTATAAAGGACTCGAAAACAGGAAATATTCTACAAACTGGTAGATACTGGCATATTTTTTTAATTCGATGAAACTTTAGGAAAGGGAAAAAGAACCTCACCAAACAGGATAACTTCCATAATAAATATAATATCTCTTTGAACAAGAAACTTTCAGAATTATAATAGAACTTAAATGTGGCCACGGTTAATTGCAATCCGATTCAATATCTAAGTGTTTAATGCAATTTCATGTAAAAGATCTTTAGTCTTTCCTATATTATAGTGACCAAATTCGTATATAAACAAAGAACCCTAACATTATAAAAATGGATCTTTGGCATGCACTAAACATAACATTCAACAACACTTCTACCCCTAGTAAAAACTTTGCTAAACATATTCTCCCCTTCATAAATAATGAAATCATGAATATAGGCATTACATATAGGGTCAAACCACAATAAAAACTATTTGTGTTTGTTTCATTGTCTCCCTTTCTTCTTATTAACTTTGCATCATCGAATTTCCACTGCTTTTCACTTTTTCAACATAATCAACCCATACGCTTTCACCACCACTCGCAATATTTTACTATAACCCCTTACAGATCCCTATATTCATATAATTCCTATAAATTCGGGTGTAGATCCTTTTTAGACGTCAACAGAGAAATAAATTTATAATTTGATCTCTTGGAGCTTATATATGCCACCTTGATTGAGAGAAAATAAGGTTCACAAAAGAAATCATATTAATTAAACCAATCGTGATACCTTTTATTATCATGAAACCCTAATTAAACCGTGTGCAAGACTTTAATTTGCATTCAAAATTGTTTTGAAGCAAGCTTTATGTACTTAAGTTAGGCTTTAAAATTCACTACTAAACTTAGATTTGTATAGCGTATATTGTTGATATGTATATTATTTATTAAGAACGAAGTTCACTCTAGCATGTGATTCATACTATATGTGCTATATGACTAAATAGACAATGATGAATGATTGCTTACTTTCTTGTTGTATAAGTTCAATTGGGATTGTTGGAAAATAAATATATTATGTTTGAAACAATAATCTCACTTTGAAGAAAAAATAAGATAGTTTAAATTTAAATTTGATTTTTAAATTAAATTAAATTTAAATTCAAATAATGATAGTATTTTCAAATAGACATGACTATTCTAATAAACATGATTATTCGAAAAGACATGACTATTGACCAATTCTAACAGTCATGTATTATATTATAAATACAGTAACTTTTTCTATTGCAAATACAGAATTTTCTTTTAACAAACAAAACTCACATCAATATACTATTTGACATTGGAGAGAAGTATTCAGTATTTGCCTGGCTTCTGCATCATCTATTTTGATTCAGAAGATCAATAGTTGTATCCTGGGGCAGACTCCGTTGGACCTTCAAGCAGATGGAAGGGGAGAAATTTCTGTTTAAGGACATTGCAATTACTGCAAGTCTCTATCAATCAAGTTAGTTATTCAATTCTTTTTTTTTTTTTTTTCTGTTTATTATATCTATATATCTTATTGTTGTTGTATAATATATATATATATATATATATAATTATTGAAGTTAGTATTCTGATATATATATATTGAGATAGTAGATTTTAGTGGTGTTGTATAACATATATATATATATATATATATTTGTTGAAGTCTCTATTCTATTTCTTATTGTTCCAATAATTTAATATTTATATATATATATTTGTTGAATCACTATTCTGAGAAGTTAGTTCTAACAATCTTAGACAGAAACCTTTTCTTTATGTTCTTTGTTTAGTTTATAATACTCTGTTGTTGACATCGTGGTTTCATATCTCGTACATAAGTGGTGTTTGATTTAAAATATATTAGTGTTAATATATATACTTCAGTGCCCAGTGCCCAATGCTCAATATATATTCACATTGTGTCATTCAAAGTTTATATATATATATATAATATATTAGTGGTGCGGTGAGCGTGAAAAGTGGTGTAGTGTTTGATTGAAATTATATATATATATTAGTTCTCAGTATTGAAGATTGTTGCATTCAGTTACATATATATATTTATATTCATCAATGTAGTGTTGTATTCCGGGTATATATATATCAGAGCAGTAATTTGAGTATATATTAGTGCTGTTATATTCTGGTATTTATATATATATATCAGTGCAGTAATAAATATTAGTATTGTTGCATTCAGGTATATTGCAATAATTTGAGTTTTGTTTATATATATATATATATATATATATTGTTTACTGCTTATTGGATTTATATATATATATACTGTTTGAGACTGTATTGAATTCAAGTTAGAATATATATATATATAACTTGTTACTGCAATTTGATTAATTTAGTTTTAAATTTGTTGTTTGTAATATATTACTTTGAAGAAATTGTTGATTAGTGTTCTAATCTTTTGAAGCAGAAAGTATTTTTGCTTTTGCTGTGAACATATGGCATCACAAACAGTGAATAATGTCTCCAAGGACTGTATGCCAGAAAAGTTTAAAGGTTTAGACTTTAAACGATGGCAACAGAAGATGTTTTTCTATTTAACAACCATGAATCTGGCACACATTGTGAATGAGGAAATTCCGAAAACGGATGAAGATCCAGTGTCAAAGGAAACTATGTTAACCATAGAAGCATGGAAACAATCTGACTTTTTGTGCAGAAATTATATTCTTAACAGGCTTGATGATTCCTTATATGACATATATTCCTCTTTCAAAACAGCCAAGGATGTGTGGGATTCATTTGAGAAGAAATATAAAACCGAAGATGCTGGGGCAAAGAAGTTTGTTATCGGTAAATTTCTCAAGTACAACATGGTTGACTCCAAAACTGTCATCAAACAAGTTGAAGAAATTCAAGTTCTGATCCATGAATTACTGGCAGAAGGTTGTGCTATCAATGAAAATTTTCAAGTTGGAGCAATCATAGAAAAGCTGCCTCCCTCTTGGAATGATTTTAAAATATATTTGAAGCACAAACGTCAGGAAATGACAATGGAAGACTTAATATTAAGGCTTCGAGTTGAAGAAGACCATCGAAAAGGAGACAAGGCTGCTGAAATGCCAGAGATTGATGCTAAGATCAATATTGTTGAAGGAACCTCTTCCAAGCCAAAATTTCAGAAGAAGAAAAACAAAATTGTTGCTAAGAAGGCAAATCCTTATGCTCCAAAAGCACACAATTTTAAGAAGATTAAGGGCAGTTGCTGGGTATGTGGCAAGGTTGGTCATAAGGCACAAGTTTGCAGATTTCGCAAGGACCAAAATTCTAGTCAGAATGTAGCCAACAAAACAACCAACAATCAAGCCAATGTTACTGAAATGGATGTGGATTTGGTTGCTGTAATTTCTGAAGTGAATATGGTCACAAATGTCAAAGGATGGTGGATTGATACAGGAGCCACAAGACACATTTGTGTTGATCTAAATTTGTTTTTAGATTTCAAGGAAATTACTGGTGAAGAAAAGCTTTACATGGGCAACTCATCAACTTCAGTGGTTCAAGGCAAGGGAACTGTCATGTTGAAATTCACATATGGAAAAATAGTTACCCTTTTGGATGTTTTATATGTTCCTGATATTAGGAGGAATCTTATGTCTGGTCCTATGCTTAGCAAGAAAGGATTCAAGCTTGTATTCGAATCCGATAAATTTGTATTGACCAAGTCAGGAATGTATATTGGGAAAGGGTACTTGGCTGATGGAATGTTCAAACTAAATGTAATAGTTACTAATGCTATTAATAAAATAAATAATGCTTTATGTTGTTTGTATGTTTGATATATGGCATGCTAGATTAGGACATATTAACAATAGGTCTATTTATAGAATGATAAACTTAGGTTTATTACCAAAATTTGATATTGACTTAAAACATAAATGTGAAATATGTTCTGAGGCAAAATTTGCTAGGCAAAGTTTTAAAACAATTCAAGAAAGGTCAAATGAATTGCTTGGCTTAATTCATAGTGATCTTTGTGATTTTAAGTCCATACCAACAAGAGGTGGGAAAAATTATTACATCACTTTTATTGATGATTGTAGTAAGTATTGTTATGTATACTTGATTAATAGTAAGGATGAAGCCTTGAATATGTTTAAGACATATAAGGCAGAAGTTGAAAATCAAGTGAACAAAAAGATAAAAATAATAAGAACTGATAGGGGTGGAGAATATGAATCCACCGCCTTTGCTGAATTCTGTACAATAAATGGAATTATTCATCAAACAACTGCACCATATACTCCACAACAAAATGGAGTAGCAGAAAGAAAGAATAGAACTTTTAAAAATATGATTAATTCTATGTTGATTAATTCAGGATTACCACATAGTTTTTGGGGAGAGGTATTACTTACTGCAAATCACATATTAAACAGAATTCCATTTAAGAAGACTAATATGTCACCTTATCAAGTTTGGAAAGGACGTTTACCAACATACAAAACCCTAAAAGTGTGGGGTTGCCTAGCTAAGGTTCAGATTCCTTTGCCTAAAAGAACGAAATTAGGACCTAAAACGATTGATTGTGTTTTTATTGGTTTTGCTAAAAATAGTGCTGCATATAGATTTTTAATCATTAAATCTGAAATTCCTGATATGCATGTAAACACAATTATAGAATCTGTAAATACTGAGTTCTTTGAAGGAATTTTTCCTTATAAAGAATCGAGGTCTGGTTCATCAAATAAAAGACCACGTGATGAAAATCTAGATGAACCTTCCACTTCAAAAGTTCAAGAGAAGATCTTGGAACCTAGAAGAGGAAAGAGGACAAAAATTCCAAAAGATTTTGGATCGGATTTTATGAGTTTCTTGAATGAAGCTGAACCACAAACATACAAAGAAGCCATGTCTTCACCAGAAGCTCCTTTTTGGAAAGAAGCTATAAATAGTGAAGTTAAATCCATTTTACAAAATCATACATGGGAATTGGTAGACTTACCACCTGGAAGTAAACCAATAGGTTATAAATGGATTTTTAAAAGGAAGCTTAAAGCTGATGGGACAATTGATAAATATAAAGCACGATTAGTGGCTAAAGGATATCGGCAGAAAGAAGGAATAGATTATTTCGATACCTATTCTCCGATGTCAAGAATAACATCAATCAAGATGTTAATTTCTATTGTTGCCTTACACAATATGGAAATACATCAAATGGATGTAAAGACAGCTTTTTTGAATGGAGAATTAGATGAAGAAATATACATGGAACAACCAGAAGGCTTCGTGGTTGAAGGTCAAGAAAATAAAGTCTGTAGACTTGTTAAGTCTTTATATGGACTTAAACAAGCTCCAAAACAATGGCATGAAAAATTTGATCATACAATGCTAACACATGGATTTAAAATAAATGAATGTGATAAGTGTGTTTATGTCAAGAATATGAAAAATTCTTGCATAATGGTATGCTTGTATGTACATGCTAATAATGGGTACTAGTAAGGATGTCATAAATTCAACAAAAAAGATGCTGAGTTCAAATTTTGATATGAAAGACTTGGGTCAAGCCGATATCATTTTAGGAATTCAGATCAAAAGAAATAATGATGGGTATATTCTTACTCAAACCCATTATGTGGAAAAAATATTAAGAAGGTTTAATCAATTTGATTGTAAACCTGCTGTGACACCTTTTGATGCAAATTGCAAATTAAAGAAAAATACTAGAAGTGCAATTTCTCAATTAGAATACTCACAGATAATTGGCAGCCTAATGTATCTAATGAATTTTACTAGACCCGACATTGCTTATTCAGTAAGCAGACTTAGTAGATATACAAGTAGTCCTGGACATGATCATTGGGAAGCATTGATCAGAGTATTAAGGTATTTAAAATATACCTCAGATTATGGACTATATTATACAAAATATCCACCGATTCTAGAAGGGTATAGCGATGCAAATTGGATCTCTGATAGCATAGAATCCAAATCAACTAGTGGATATGTTTTTACATTAGGAGGAGCTGCAGTCTCATGGAAATCTTCAAAACAGACGTGTATAGCACGATCAACGATGGAATCAGAATTTATAGCACTAGATAAAGTTGCTGAAGAAGCAGAATGGTTAAGAAATTTTCTTAAAGATATTCCAGTCTGGCCTAAACCTGTGACAGCGATATGTATACATTGTGATAACCTAGCAGCGCAAGCTAGAGCAAAAAATAGTGTATATAATGGCAAGTCAAGACATATTAGGCGCAGACATAACACTATTAAGCAATTGCTCTCAAATGGAGTGATTACCATTCAATATGTAAGGTCAAAGGAAAATATTGCGGATCCTTTGACAAAAGGCCTACCGAGAGAGCAAATTAAGCTTACATCAAGGGGAATGGGCTTAAAGTCAATCTAATAAGTTGAACCTGATGGAAACCTAACCTAGTGAATTGGAGATCCCATGGTCTAGGTTCAATAGGCAAACTAATTAGGTAACAACTTAACAAATAAGACATGTAAAATTAACCCATTCCTATGATGGATGATGTGTCTATAAAAGAAGAAAGATTAAGATATGTTTTGCATTTAGTGACATTAAAAAAATGTCACCTATATGATGGTAAATGTGGGGTCGTATTTATGAGAATGAGAAAAATTGGCTAAATTCTCTAAAGCTATCATGACAATCAGGATCTGTTCAGGACCAAAATGAACAAAACTGTATGAACTATTGAATACAGTTAGTGTTGTGTATGAGACTTATTGCCTTGATTTACTACAAGAAAGTGAACAGTTCAAGATCATTATATCTACTGCGTCACTAAGTAGATCCGATATACTCTCATTATGGTAAGTTTAAGTTCAAAAGACACTTCTCCTAATATACAACACTACTATTACTCTCCAATGCATTTGCATATCATATCATTAAAATGGTATTTATTTGAAGAAAGAGATTCTTGTTTCAAATGTGGGGTATTGTTGGAAAATAAATATATTATGTTTGAAACAATAATCTCACTTTGAAGAAAAAATAAGATAGTTTAAATTTAAATTTGATTTTTAAATTAAATTAAATTTAAATTCAAATAATGATAGTATTTTCAAATAGACATGACTATTCTAATAAACATGATTATTCGAAAAGACATGACTATTGACCAATTCTAACAGTCATGTATTATATTATAAATACAGTAACTTTTTCTATTGCAAATACAGAATTTTCTTTTAACAAACAAAACTCACATCAATATACTATTTGACATTGGAGAGAAGTATTCAGTATTCGCCTGGCTTCTGCATCATCTGTTTTGATTCAGAAGATCGATAGTTGTATCCTGGGGCAGACTCCGTTGGACCTTCAAGCAGAGGGAAGGGGAGAAATTTCTGTCTAAGGATATTGCAATTACTGCAAGCCTCTATCAATCAAGTTAATTATTCAATTCTTTTTTTTTTCTATTTATTATATCTATATATCTTATTGTTGTTGTATAATATATATATAATTATTGAAGTTAGTATTCTGATATATATATATATTGAGATAACAGATTTTAGTGGTGTTGTATAACATATATATATATTTGTTGAAGTCTCTAATCTATTTATTATTGTTCCAATAATTTAATATTTATATATATATTTGTTGAATCACTATTCTGAGAAGTTAGTTCTAACAGGGATCTTATAAAATCTCAAAATCGCTTGTAACCATTAATGTCTTTTTTGAAGTAACAATATTATAACATTAGTTTTTTGGTGTGTTATTAATAGTTATGACACTATTTCGTCCATGAAAAACGTTTAGGATAACAATTATGTTTGAGATAGAGAAACAAGTGTTTGATGAGAAGATTTGATTTTTTTTGTATTAAATTTATGTATTCATTAGTCGACAAATTGTATATTCTATAGTAGACAAAAATACCATTGTATATACATAGAATTTAGTAGTCAAGTATATAGCTTTTTACGGAGAGGGATTAAGTATGTTTGGATTGACGAAAGAAAATTAAATGTAAGACACATATATGAACAATATATTTGCTATTTGGAACATCAATTGTAAGCTCCACTGTATTATGATTGTGTTGATTGGTCACATTGTACCGTGCATTTAGTTGTATGAATGCTAGATAAAATTTTTTGATTAAATTAAAAAATTATTGAAATGTCAATCTATAAGACATGCATTGTCTTAATTGTGCGAGCGGGAGAAGTTAAACTCGTACGCTCAAGTAATTCGAATATTTAGATAATTACTCGGTAATTATCTTGTTAAGTTAAATAAATTATTTTGTGTGGGTATTTATATTAAATATTCATATTGAGATAATGATTTAAATTTTTAGATAATTAGAATATAAATTCTTAGAAAATTGCTGGAAATAAAATGTTTTCATCTAGATAATATTCAAATTTAATTTGATTAAATTTGAATCCTAGGTAAGATACATTTGTTGGTGTCTATAGGTCTATAAATAGCAATAAACTTATGTTATGTGTTGACGTTAAATATTGGTTAACTCAGGTATACGAGCCCAATGTTGCAAATATAATCAAGATAGTGCAATAAGCAAATGGAAAGTAAAGAAAAGGGTAAATGAAGAACAGATAACACCAAGTTTTTAAGTGGTTCAGTCAATTGATGCTTACGTCCACTGTTTTTCTCTCACTATTCTGGCTGAGTAACAACACATTTTCACTCAGTATTTCTCCTTTGATTTACAGTGAAAATGACCCTCTATTTATAGAGAGGACGAATATAATTAAATACAATTAATCTGACAAATATTAATTAACAATTTTCAAGACTGACATGCGACAAAGTCAACTCCAGTAGAACTGAGCTCTGACATAGCCCATATTTAGTAGTTGAGATTTCCTTAAATCATGCTGTAATTAGTCTAAAACAAATTTCCTTACATGTACGATACGCCACAAGTTGGATTCGACCTTGCTCTGGGCGAGCTTAAGTTGTTGAGGATGACTGGCGACCTTATCTTGGCAGTAGTATACGATCCCGATTTAGCGAGCTCGATGTCATTATATTGTAACATGCGCGAGCTTGGACTTAGGCGATCAAGAAGCTTGCTTCTGCAAGCTGATAGACTGATATTCTCTATTGGGCCAGCTTATTGGGCTTTTACCAGTCCATTTGGATAATTCAGAAAATACCCATAACATAAGTTCCCCAACTCTAAGGGTGTTCTACGCACTGAGAGCTCTGAGCTCACCGGTAAAAGCTGATTTGATGAGATTTGCTACTTAGTTTTTTCAAATTGTCTTATCTCTAGACACGCTACAGCTTCTTAGACGACGATTTTGGCGCACGTCTTGTGCAGTGTGCATTTAAAGCACATGTCTTTCAACTGACGGCGCATGATGATCAAATCCCGAACATCGCGCTGCATCATCAGATCTTAGGCAGTGATTGAGCTCTTAAATCCAACGGTTGGAGCTTGGTAACTATAAAAAGGTGAAGCCTCTTCATATTCTCTTTTCACTTGTCATTTTCAAAATCCGGCCTCCATTAGACATTTTCGTTCTCTTTAGTTCAAGTCCACCACCCCACTCTTCATTAAGGATCCGCCTTAGCTTTTGAGGAATCAGTTTTTACTTCATCTTCAATAAGTCTTCATAACTTCTTTAACTATTTTTTTTGGTTCCCACTATCTGCATTACTTGCATATTTTCTGGATTTGGCTTTTAGGTTTGTGCTTCATGTTCTTAGTGCTTCGAGTGTTTGCTTGAGATTGAAACTTTGTTGATTTGATCTGGTGAACATGTTTTTTGTAATCTGTTTGCTGTTTGTGACATGCATGCGAGCTCATAAATAGAGAGATTGGTAAATTGGTAGCTTGTAGGTCGCTAGGTTATAGATTAAGCTCTTCATGACCTATAGTGATTTCATATAGTGTTTGGGACTTGTTGACTTTAGGAAAATTTGTAGTTTAGGAAATTAGAGCTTTAGATTGTTTAGGCATGGTCTGCATACAGAGATCTAACTGCTCATTTTCATGTGTAGATGTCTTCATGTTGCAGTTGCTAACTATAGATAATAGGAGAAGGAGAAGCTTCAGGCTCTGATGAGCATATGGAGCAGGTGCGAGCTCCACAAGGGGCGACCTTGCAAAGGGAGGAGGTCGTTGAAGGACTCTCTGTCCGCGTGGACCCCGATCCTCATAGTGCAAAAGTCAAAGAGGGACGACGACAGGCTATCAGACGAGCTCCTTCACACTTACGAACTCGCTCCTCCCCTTGAAGATAAACTCATCAAGAGCAATTACATAGGCTCCCGCGATATCAAAGATATTGAATCGGCCTTCGAAGTTAGAGACGTAAGTGCAAGCTCCAATTCGTTGGAATTGTCTTCTTTCAATGACTCTGAGGTCGAGATCATCTCGAAAGAGGCTATAGAGATGGCTAACCTTAGCCTTATGGTGCCTCTAAAAAGGAGACCTCGTTAGCCTGCAAGCTTGGCTGCTCCCAGTTCATCTGCAACGGCAACAAAAAAGGGGCCTTAGGATGTTAGCACCGTTAAGTCTCCTTCCCCCATCCATCTAGAAGATCCTTCTATGGCTGCCCCTTCTAGGACCTCCCAGGCTATCATTCCTGTTCCTTAGCCATAAGCTCCCATAGGTCCAAACGTAGAGGCAACTGCTGCGGTTAAGGGCAAAAAGGTCGTCGCCAGCTCGGGGGCTAAGGGAAAAGGCCCTGAAGCTTCGAGCAAGCCCTCTCCTTCTAAACGGACTTAAAAAAAGAAAGGAAAACAGGTCATGACTCATTCTCACAAGGCACCGTCCGAAGCTACTGCCAAGCTACATCCTACAACTATCCCTGGAGGAGTTTATTTAGACCTCATGTTCGAGTAGCTCTTCTCCCTTGTAGGTTTTACAACTAGAAACCTTGAAGATGACAATTTTACTGGTGTAGACCTACTTTCCTGGTCGGTACGCTAGTCCATCAGGGTAAGACTCACTTTTTTCCCTTTATGATTGTTAATTTTCTCTTGATTCTTACTTTCATTTTTGGATTCTACAGTCCTCTATGGGACTCATGAAGGCCTTAGACAAAGAGCTCACTCAGAAGAGCAGTATGAAAAGCTCAAGGCTGCTAATAAGAAGCTCAAAGAGATAGCAAAAAAGCATGACAAAGAGCTGCTCTCTTTGACGAGCGAGGTCAACAAAGCTAAGGAAGCAGCTGAACTTCTTCAAGCCAAACTGGACGTTACTGAGGCGGCCAAGAAAGAGGTTGAAATCGCTCTGTCAAAAAAGGACAGCTTCCATGAGACAGTCACCTCTAAACTCTACTCTCAGCTGAACAACACAAAAGCTTTGATAGAAGAAAAGAAGAAAGACTTGGAAGCGACCACAAAAGAAAATGAGCTAATAGTGCAGCAAGCTGAAGTTGCGGCACAACCAGCTGAAGCTGCGAAGCAGCGAGTTGAAGTTGTGCAGTAGGAGGTCGTAAAGCTAAATGAGGAGGTCACATCAACAAGAAATGAGGTGGAGGCTCACATTCAGGAGGTAAGGTCAGAGACGGAGGCGGGGTTTTTGTACACCCTACAAAAATCATATCCCAACCTAGACTTCTTCATCTTTGACGAGGAATGAGTCAAGGACATCCAGTTCTTCGTCGAGGAGGCTGAGTGAGCGTAAAGTGAGGTACAGGACTAAGTCTAGAAGACCTTGCTTAAAAGAAGTACAAACGACCTACCTGCTGAAGGTACAGAAGATCAAGCGCCCTCCAAATCAGTCCCCCAGGACCCTATCCTCTAAGCTCCTGCTCTCCTTTTCGAGTGACCTGGCAAGCATGGTCCGAGCTTCTTTTTCCTTTGTTTCATAGACCAGGGAACTACTTAGAGCATTTAGGAAGCTCCATTGCTTTTGTACTTTTGACAATTATTAACTTCTGTGTATTTGCCTTATTTGTAAGGCTTTTTTTTTTTTTTTTTTTGTATGAATATTGACCTCATTCAAGGTTATTTTAATGAGGGAATACCTTGGGTAGTTCCATTCATAGGCGTATTTTGAGGTGCCCGCACCCATGTTAGTTGGCAAAGCACTTCGCTGTTGGTCTACATTTTCCATTATGTCAATCATCTCACTAGAACTCCTGGTTGTTCTACCCTTTATCATAGTAATGATCAATAGGAAACTGCAGTTGGACCCTTCCTCTAACGCCAAAATGTTGATATCAAATATTGGTCAATCCAAGTCCACGAGCCCAATGTTGTAAATATCATCAAGACAGTACACGATGCAAATGGAAAGTAAAGGAAAGGGAAAATGAAGAACAGATAACACCAAATTTTTAAGTGGTTCGGCCAATTGATGCCTACGTCCACTGTTTTTCTCTCACTATTCCGACAGAGTAACAGCACATTTTCACTCAGTATTTCTCTTTTGATTTGCAGTGAAAATGACCATTTATTTATAGAGGGGAATGATACAATTAAATACAATTAATCTGACAAATCATTAATTAATTGACAATTTCCTAGACTGACATGCGACAAAGTCAACTCCAGCAAAACTGAGCTTTGACATAGTCCATACTTAGTAGTTGAGATTTCCTTAAATAACACTGCAATTAGTTTGAAATAAATTTTCTTAACATGTACGACACGTCATAAGCTAGATTCGATCTCGCTCTGGGCGAGCTGAAGCTGCTGCGGATGACTGACGACCTTATCTTGGCAGTAGTATACGATCCCGATTTAGCGAGCTTGATGTCGTTGTATTGTAACATGCATAAGTTGGGAGCTAGGCGATCAGAAAGCTTACTTCTACGAGCTAATATACTGGTCTTGTCTATTGGGCCAGCTTATTGGGCTTTTACCAGCCCATTTGGGTAATCCAAAAATACACATAACACTATGCATTAGATCATCCCATTGCAAAAGCTTTAGAGCTTAAAATATAGAGTGTTTTCAAGTTGAATTAGCTTTTCCATCAAATAATTACATTCCACCATATGATACAATATCAAGATCATTATTCCGCTATAATGACTCTATTATGTTAACCAAGACTGTTATTAGACATGTTTTTAAATGGTGTAAAATATTTGTTCACTTTAAACATTTTTCGTTTTATAGATGAATTCTATGCTTTGTGTACATAATTTGAGGAAAATTTTAGATTATTGAGAATGCAAGTATTATCTTGAAAGAACTGCTTAATGTAGCAATTTTAATTATTGGTATTAATTATTTATCCATTTGAAACTACTTATTAATTATTTTTCATTTTCATCTAAGTGCATGAAAGAATATGCCGACTAGAATCAGAAGCAACTTATTAAAGAAATTAAACAAATTAGCATAAGAATTCTGTCAAACTTTAGATATAATTGTATTAGAGTTAATTAAAGGACAATACCAAATTAATGCATGATACATCTGACTCTGGGAGGAAAAAGCGAGCCATTTTAAGACGAACAAAATATCACGAGCATTAATTATTACTGCGCATACAACGAATAGTGTTATATCAAGCACAATATCACACACACACATACATATATATATATATATATAAGCTGCTTATATATATTTGTGCCGTCTTTAGAAAATGCATCCTCCATTATTGTATTAGTTATTGGAATCTCCTCCCAAGGTAAAACTTGTGGCCTGATTTTGCATGGCTATAATCTTGTTGCAGTGACTGGTATCCAAATGATTCTGTGGATGATCATCAAGATTCCAGAGGCCACCCCACAACCCTTCATCTACAAGGCAGTACTGATCTGATGACCAATTAGATGCTATATTATTATCTTGATGATACACAACAGGCAAATAGTGATCCTCTACAATACTGGGGTGCATTGTAACTGTAGCTTGCTGCCTTTCACGATTTTCCTCAGCCACTTTGAATTTGCTTGTGTCTGCTTGGGAAGAGACCCTATTCATGTTCTCTTGTTGTTGTTGCTGCTTTCGTTTGAGAAGTTGAGCCTTGCGCTTTTCTTGCTTTTGAGAGGATTTTTCTTTCTTCCTGAAATGGGTTCTCCAATAGTTCTTGATTTCATTGTCTGTTCTCCCAGGCAAGTATCTAGCTATGGTTGACCACCTATAACAAATACAAATTAGATATCAATACTATACATGTATTAGAACAATGTTTGACATGGTTTTTTTAGCATGTATGTGCGAAAGAGGGAGAGAGAGAGAGAGAGAGAGAGATGCATTACTTGTTACCCCATAAAGCATGGAGTTCAATAATGATGCCTTCCTCCTGAGGTGTTATTTGTCCCCTCTTAAGACCCGGCCTTAGATAATTCACCCATCTCAGCCTGCAGCTCTTCCCACTCCTATTCAAACCTAATCACAAACAACAGTGAAAACCCACTCACTTAATCAATACACAATATTCTGTGTTAACCAAGAGATGATAAGATATGCTTCAATCTTAAAGATACGTGTGAGTGTGTGTGTGTGTGTGCATAGTTGAAGGAAGCTGGAAGATTATGCTTTAATTCTTTATAATATGCAATATAGAGTTGGTGATGTATATCAATTACCTGCAGACCTGGGCACTGAACTCCATCTTCCCTCTCCATATAAGTTGACATACTCAGTCAGCAACTTGTCTTCTTGAGGAGTCCAAGGCCCCTTCCTCCATCCTTGTTCAGCTGCTTCCATTCCCCAACTCATCATTCCCATCATTCTTTCACTTTTCATCACCATCTTGTGTTTTGTCTCAAATTTTTGTGACACCAACTCATCAATACAGACTTCCCTTTTATATGCCTCTAAATCTGTCACTTCAACGTCCTTGTTTGATCCCATAATAAATAAATAAACACCAATGATCTCATCACCACTTGGCATAAGATCTTTTGAATCGAACTTGTGATTGAATTCCACAGTTGGACATTGATCACCCACCTCTAGATTTAACACAAGTGTTACATTATGATGCTCACCACCTCAATAATATTATCTATCCAATTAGAATGAAGCAAGTGGGATCTTCCAAATTATGCTCATTGTACAGTATCTTGTCAGCAGCGATATTCCAACAATAAGATTCCGCAACACAACTCCTAACTTAATATTATTACGGTTGCTATAATATGTACTCCAAAAACATTAAAAAAAAAAATTAAGAATAACTTCATATAAAAATGTTCAATAGATAATATTCATGGTCTGATAGTATGTTTAAAGAACAAATGTAAATTTATTTAAAATTTTAATTTCTAATACTTATCATTAGAGCTTATATTAACAAAACTCAACTTCTAATTATATTATAATAATAGATGATGAGTTTAAGCATAATAATCTTGATTCAGCCGAAAAAGCTAGTGGGTTGTTGATGTCTTGTCGAAAACGGCTTTGCCTTCAATGGTTTTCTACCATCTGTTTGCTTAAACAATCCTGTTCACATGCTTTAGGAATTGTTTATTCCCTACTGTAATTATTTTATTAGCATAAAGAAGGTTCTAGGATGCCAATTAAGGTAATGGAGTATTTGAATATTTAATAAGGGGATGATTCAAATGTGTCTTTTAGCCTACACGTGTCCCTTGGACTGTACCTAACTAGCAAATTTAGAAGTTGGGCATTGTTTAATTGGTTAAACTCAATTTAAAATTTAAGAAAGGGCTAAACATAGGCAATGATGTGTGACGCATTTACTATTTATGGGTATAAATTAAAGTAGCAAAAGATATTGAGAGAGTTGAATAAGATCTTGGAAGGTACTAAGATCTAGTAAGAGAAATGCTCAATTTGATGATAGTGTGAAAAGGATTAGGACATGAGTCTTTCTCTTTTGAAGTTCCCCTTCAAATCAGACTATTTGGGAAACAATTACATGTTTGTCAAAGCATTGAACAATTACATGAGTTTCAAATGAAATTTGCTTAATGAACGGTCAGGAGATGAAATTTTAGTGGATAAAGACTTAGGAAACATCCATATCTCTTGTGATAATTTGAAGAGAGCCATAAAGGGTGTGGATTCGCACATGAAATACATCCTTCATGTTTATCTTCTAGTTTAATAGATATTTTAGTATTAAACTCGTGAGCTTCTAGATGAATCTAGTTAAATATGTATGCTTTTTTAAGCAATGCTAAAAAAGGTAAAATTCCTTGCCACATATAGTGCAGTCACTACTCTAATTGTATAGGCTTTATGTTTAATATGCAAAAACATATATATATTCCTCTTGTAATAGTGGCAACACCATATCAATGCTTAATTAATTTGTTATTGGTAAGGTGCATACAATTAGTGTTTTCATCAGTCACGGGTGTATAATTTACTATATCAACCATCTAGAAAACCATAGGTTGCATGGTTATTCTACTAATACGCATTAATTTATAAATTTATAAATTTTTCAAGTTAATAACATTAAATAATTAACGGCATGATTTTGCTAAAAACAAAATTCATGGTTTAATAAAATTATTGCATTATTATTATTGTTATTATATATGCATATGCATAGGACTTTGTATAATACACATTTCTTTTTAATGAAACTGAAACTGGGGAAAAGGCTTCAAAGGCAATCAGAAACAACCCAACTAGATTGGCACCCCTCTTGTCACCCTATCCCGCACCCAATAACCGCAACAATAGCAAATATTATTGATGCACAAGAAAGAAAAACAAAGAATACAAAAGGGAGAACAATCCATCAAAATAAGGGCCAAAAACAAAAGAAACAAACTCTCAGGAGGGGTCCATAAGCTATAGCCGAAACAAGAACTTTGGCTAAACCTCTCTCAGAGCCAGACTCATCAAAACCTGATGGCAAAAAGTCTCGACCAAAAACAACAAAAAAATAAAAATAGCACTTGCTCTGTGAGCTAACTAGACCGATAAAAAGGTAAATTAACAAGGTCTTTGTCACAATATTAAATAATAAAGTCAGGAGCATTCGTCCACCAATGAGCCTCATCAGTATTCAAACTCATAGCCGCAAACTTATTCGCTGTCTGATTACCTTCTCTATAAATATGAGAGACAGTAATCATCATAAGAGAGATCTTATGCAAAAAATTATTCCTGTTAGAAAAATTGATAATAAGAAAGACCGGATAATCATATAATATCAAAATTCTAGAGAGACTCAAGATTAGAAAGAATTTACAGTTGGAAAAATGCAATAAAACAAAATTAAATAAAGAATGTTTGTGTCAAGGTCCGTAAAAACTATTGTGTTCTTAAGACAGATTCGATGCTCATCCTCTAAATTATTCAGCGTTTGTCTCTCGAGATACAACAACACCAACTAGATATCGTCTGACGAACTGAACTATATTTGAATCTCTATTACTTTGGA
The DNA here is from genome assembly GCA_022984855.1 of Dimocarpus longan. Taxonomy (NCBI): domain Eukaryota; kingdom Viridiplantae; phylum Streptophyta; class Magnoliopsida; order Sapindales; family Sapindaceae; genus Dimocarpus; species Dimocarpus longan. The sequence continues at coordinate 8,624,247 of CM041026.1, forward strand.
ATTCTATAACTAGGAATAGTATTTGAGAGAAATTAAACTGGAAAACAAAAATTGATTCTCAGTAGTTTCTGAACAACTAGAAATGATGCCAATTTATAATCTCCATGGGGTGGATACAAAACTGGTTTTAAATCAACCACTGAACCAATAACGGTTATGTTTGAAAATTCAAATTTTCATTTAACACCAACAATTACAATTTCAATATTCAATTTCACAATTCATAACAATTAAAACTGCAATTCAATTCTACAGTTAATACTTGTGATTATAATTTAAAAAATTAAATCTGTAATTTAATTTTGCAGTTACACTTTTTCCAAATTCAATAGCTGTATTCATGACATTTAATCCAATAGTTATTTTTTAAAAATTAAATCTTCAATTCAATTTCCATTCATCCAAGCATCATTTTTTTCATGAATCTATTTTGATCCATCTCAATCAAGATCTCTAACCCAATAAAAAATGGTTCCTTAAAATGTGTATTTATCCCATTTTGTCAACAATCCCCCATATGAATGAAATTGACAGAGGAAACAAAAGTTATAACTCAAAGAACACTTATAACTTGGTGATAAAATTCAACGATCAAATTCTACATTGGAGAGGTAGGTTTTGGCCTTTGAATCTACCTTTGTGAAAATATATTTTCTTTACTAACTAATCAGCAGACCCGATGTCCTTGAACTGTTTTGCTGGCTGTGTAAATGATTATATACCTCACACAGAAATCTTTTCTGACAGAATTCAATTCTCACTATTATATTTGTTTTGACCATATACATCTTCTTGATTCCGCAAGAGTTTCTAAAGAATTAAGTGCCCACAATTCTCTTTATAAGTGGCCTTATCTCTCTCACATAGGTGATCTCCTAATTTAGAGTTACCCGCAATACTTCGCTTGAATTTCTGACATATAAGGATCATTAAAAATATAACTTATCCTAACTCCTACGGGCTTCACTATTTTATCATGTGAATGAACCAGAGGATAATTTTTAATGGATAGGAAGATATCCTCTATAGTGATACAACCAAGTCTTTACAGTTAGGTTGTCTTATTGAACCTAGATCTTGAGATCTTCAATCATATAGGTTGGATTTCCTTTGTAATGACTTATTATTTCATGAGCTTTATTCTCATTCCCCTTGATGATATTTCAATGAACCCTCTATTTAACCTTTTGGTTAGCAGATTCATAATGTCATCTTTTGATTTTACATAATCAACAAAGATAAACCCTGTTAAGAGTAGTTGTCTCATGGTATTATATCTATGACGTAAATGACTAGACTTACCATTATACACATTACTCTAAGTTATTCCTATTGCAAACTACTATTACAGTGGATGCAAATTACAGGAATTGGCTTTAGCTTTGGCTTTGGCTACATCGGAATATCTTCTAGAAAATGATGTATCTATTCAGCCTTTTTAGATTCCACACTTATCCATATAGGCTTTGGTCAATATTAATTTTTCCCTCAAATTTCTTCATATCAAACCTCACAAGGTTTGAAAATTTTCACATAATAATCATATACTAAAATGATGCACATAATTCGTAAATTATACACCAGATAAGTTTCCAGCAAAGAGAGGTCAGTCACAATGCACACACTTAAATATCAGGTTTTTCCTAGTTCGAACATCTCCTAGACATATATTTCAACACCATCACACTTATTTCTAGCAATAAATTCATATTCCGTTATGGATCTCGCTATAAATATTTGTTTAGAAGATTTCTCTAACTTATTGGTTGTCTTTTTAGACGTGTACACATTATACAAAGTATCAGTCAAACAATTCATAATATAATTTCTTAAAAGGAAATCTGAATGGTTCCATACATTAATGATACTAATGACTTGAATGCCTATCTTGCCGACTTGAATGCCTATCTTGCCATTTAGGGTGGTTAAACAGCATCTTATACTGCCACCTCTTGAAATTCAAATCACTTGATTTCGTCGATTTTTCCAAATGGTTCACAGAAACTGAAACCAATATCATTAAATTATTCAACCATGCAACAAACAAACTTATTGTCACATATGCACTCATAAAACCAAAAAATAATGATCTTTTAATCTATTATTAATACTATTGATTTTGGCAGTTACAAAGTATTAATCCAACAATTAATACTGAAAATTCAATTAAAAATTAAAAATTAAACATGATTGCAATTACAAAATTCAAAATAATTATATAAATTCAATTCAAAAGTAATCATATCTGCAGTTACAAATTTACAAATTAATTTAGTAAATTCAATTCAGAATTAATCATATACGCAATTACAAAATTCAAAGCTTAATTTTGTAAATTTAATTCAAAATCAATCATATTTGCAGTTACACACCACAATTGCTATTCAAATTTGTAATTATTCAGATTTATTTCATCAATAAATCTTTCAATTATAACCACAACTGTTACTCAACCTTGCAATTATTTCATTTAAATGCAATCAATTATAAATTTCTGTTGTAATTGCAATTCAAAACTTATTCAGCTTAAAAAATGTTTATTTCATTCAAACTTTAATGAAATAATTGACTTATTAAGCCAACATAATTGCAATGAAATCAATTGTACTATTCAGTTATAATTGTCATTCAAAATTTAAATAAAAGTATATATTTCATTCATAACTAAAATTAAATAAATAAGTTATTAATCCAATTCATTATTCATAACTGAAATGAAACAAATAAGTTATTAATCCAATTCATTATTTCATGAAATCAATTGCAATTATTTGTTTAATTCAAAAACCGTAAATGAAATTATTTGCAATCATTTTATCATTATTTCAATCATATGAAATACTTAATGGCAACCAATTCAAATTTAATGAGTTTCAATTTGTCATTCACCTAATAACTATTTTGGATTTATAATCACATCAATTCGATGTCCTTGCGAAGAAGAACATGATTACTTTGATCTTCCAAAACCAAGATCAAATCTCAATTAAAATAGTTTATAAAATTGGACTTTAATGTCTAAATTTCTCAATGTTTGACTTAAACAAACATTTTAAAAGTCAATTATCACAATTGCTTATTAATAATTTATTAAGCAATAAATTGCATTTTGATTTTAGTATTTGAAATAAAACTAAAATCTCAAATTCAATATTTTAGTGATTGTATCAAACCCAAAATAGAATTTTTAGTATTTGACACAAACCTGAAAACCTAAACAATAATCTAAAAGATTATTTTCAATGTGTGTAACAAACCCGAAAACAAATATTTCAGTGTTTGAAGCAATCCCGAAAATGAATAGTTTTTTTTTTCTTTTCTTTTCAAAATTCAAACTCAATTTGTTTGAGTTAATTATGAAACCAACCAAGAATATCAAAATTCTTGTTTTAAAATCAAATCCAACTAATTAGGATCAAATTTAATATTCCAAAAATTCAAACCCAATTAATTTGAGTCTAATTTCCAATACTATTCTTGACTATTTAAGAATATCAACCTATTAAAGTTGATTTTTTTTTTTTTCAAATCAAGCTCAAGGCAAAAGAAAAAAAAAAAAATCCCATCAAAGTTTCAAAACAAATCACCAATCACCATTGGTTTAATAAAACAAAACACAATTTGTTTACTCAAACAAATTGAATTGTTTTATCGAAATGATTTAAATAAAACCCGTTTCAGCAAACTAATTAAAAGAAATCGATTTTCTTTTAAACTTACTGAACCAAAACCAATCAAATTTGTTGCAAAACAAAATTGCAACACACATTTCTCTCTTATTCAATGAAAAAATTTCACAAAGAAATTGTTTTTTAGAAAAAAAAAATTCCAAATAATTTTTTTTTTTTAAAAAAAAACTGTTTTGAAATCAAACAAATATAAAGTTAAGAATTTAGAGATTAAGAAATTGCAACAATTAAAAATTGAATTAACCAATCCCAATTGCTACAATACTTGTTCTTAAAAACAAATGAGCAAATTTTGTTTTAAGATCGTTAAAAAAATTCATAATAAGAAGAACAAATAATCATATAATATCAAAATTCTAGAAGCTCTTTAAATTACAAAAAAAATTACAGTAAGAAACATACAATAAAACAAAATTGAATAAAAAATGTTTGTGTTGAAGCCCACAATAACTATGGTATCCTTAAGATAAATTTGTAGCTCATCCTCTGAGTTGTTCAGTGTTTGTATTCTAGGATATAACAACACTAACAAGACATCATCTAGTGAGCTAAACTATATCTGAATCTCTATCATTTTTAAATTCTATAACTAGGAATAATTTTTTAGAGAAAATTAATTCTTAGTAATCTTTGAACAACTAGAAAAGATGTCAATTTATAATCTCTATATGGGCAGTTACGATTTTAAATCAGCCACTGAACCAATAACGGTTACGTCTGAAAATTCAATTTTTCATTTAACTCCAACAGTTACAATTTAAATATTCAATTTCGCAATTCATGACAATTAAAACTATAATTCAATTCTATAATTAATACTTGCAGTTACAAATTGAAAAATTAAATCTGTAATTTAATTTTGCAGTTGTATTTTTCCAAATTCGACAGCTGCATTCATAACGCTTAATTCACAATTATATTTTTGAAAATTAAATCTTCAATTCAATTTTCATTCATCGAAGCACTATTTTTTCCATGAATCCATAATGATCCATCTCAATCAAGATCTCTAACTTAATAAAAATGAGTTCTTAAAATGATTATTTATCCCATTTTCCCAACAATTTCAAGTCGCTCTAACATGCCATGGAACATGTCGAGATTTCATCTAAATCAACTGAACAACAAAAGAAGAATCTAATTCAATCCAAAGTCAATGCCAATTCTTACTCCAAACATGATCAACTATCTGCTATGATGGCTAAGATTTCAGCTTCAAAAGCAAACCCAATCAGAAAGGCTTTATTAAAGCAACATTTTGTAGACCCTCTACAGTTGCGAGAGATCCTCCACATCCCGAAATACTATGAATACCATGAACTGCTTTGTCTATCTTAAATTTTATCCACCTTAGAAGAGGAGAATGCCAGTAAATAAGTTTGCTAATCAACAATTTGTGCGGCTTGCTCAAAAGACAAAGTCCTTTCAATGTAATCAAATCAAAAGTGTTTGTTATAACTGTAACACTTGAATGATTCCCTAAGCATTTAAGTAAAACTAAATTATTGATTGTTTGTTAAAAATGATATTTAAATTTTTAGGGAGTCATATTTTTAATAAAATATGTATATAAAAATTTCTATTTGATAAGGTTTTCTAATCAAAATAAATTTTTTAAACTCATTTTATTTATTAAAGAAAAAAGAGGTAAGGTGATTTGATAAGAATAGGAAACTATAATCGATAAAACTCTTTTCTTCTTCATTAACCGATCAACACAACTTTGAAAATAAAAATATAAAATAAAATAATTATTTGCTCTTAAAAAATAACTGCCACAAGGTTTTTGAAAAAAAAAAAATTAGTTTGGAAATCAAGGAGGCTTTATAAGGTTCGTTATCATATTTCTCTTTTATGTATTTTATTTAAATGTTTAGAGGATTAATTCCTTGATTAAGATTGTTTAGGGCAAAAAAAAAACCTAGGTATATATGTATATATATATATATATATATATATATGTTAATGTCGTTTAATGAATTTTAGGTATATATAAACTAATTAGTGCCTACTTTGAAAACTATAAGTTATGTATGTATTTGATTTTCATATTATGACTTTCTATTTTGAAAACTAAACCTTTTGAACTTCTAAATAAAAATGGTTTCATAAAAATATCATAAGTATATGAGTTTTTATAGATTTTCTTTATGGATAAAGTGCTGAAATTTTATAATATTTTGCACACAATTTAGTTAAGAAATATGTTTTATTACGTTTTACTTCTTCAAAAATTCTCAAATTTTATACAGTTATTTATAAATATATTAGGTATTACCTTGTATATGTTTATAATTTTTGAAGTCATATTTTAAAAGTTATAATTTTTCTTAATCGAAGTGTTGAATCTACAAAACACTATGTGTAAATCCAAATACAAAAATATTTTTAAAATACTTATTTGAATACCAAAATACTTTACAAAATAAATTTGTTAGGGTACTTTTGAATTTTATTTCATTCTGAACAGTTTCATGTTGTGAGATATGTATGTGCAGCATGTTTTTAGAAATTTTCATAATTTTTTCGCTTATCTACAATTTATTAAAAATTGTAAATCGAATACTATACATAGTTTAAAATAGCACTGGTTAGCTCTAATTTTAAGTTTTTACTTAGGGGAATGTTCGATAACCCTATTTTCATTCCTATGACATTATTTTGAGTTTGATTTATATGTTATTATGTTAATTTAGGCTGATGTTTGGATCATTTGATTCATGAAGAGTTTGTTTGTCTTGGATTATTGGAAGGTAAATATATTAAACTAATTTCAAAAATGAAATCACAATATTAAATATGTTTTCGAAATGATGTTTAGACAATTATTATGTTATGAAAATATGTGATGAAATCGTACAATAAAATAACATTTTATTTGGGCTTACCTTTATTCTTTACTACTACTAGACACTTTTGTGATATTTGTGTGGAGTCTTATGTGATATGTGATTTGTTATGTGTATGTGAATATATAGGAAGTGTCTCCAGGATACCCTGAGGACTAATGAGTCTTCGCATTTGTGTTGTAGATGAATCAGTGTATGTGGAACGATTCGTTGATGATCACGACGAGGGTTTGTCTCTTACCATCGGATATGAGTATTCTGTTTTCTAAAATTAAATCCTCACTTATGCTTTCCCTACATGCATTAGTTGCCAACAAGTAACTTTGCCTTTATAATGTGTTATATGTTACTTAAGTCCTATTATGTAGTAAAGCATAAAGGGAACATCGAAAATTATTTTAATATTTGATAAGTTTATGGTTTGGTTTATTTTACTTATGAATTTGAAATTTATAGTTTTTATATTTGTGAATTGTATATTTGTTTTATATATGTTGTGCTAAAAAGGAAAAAATAAATTAATATTTTTAATATGCTTATTGAGTTTCCAAATAAAAAATTAATATTGTTTTTAGTGTGTTGTGATTTTGGATGATCGATATTCTTATCGCGTATAAGATGGATTGACATTTTAGCAGTGTTTGTTAATTCCTTAAAAAATAAATCTATATGTCATTTGAATATTTTTAAGAAGGTATGTATTTTGGTGTAAGAACTTTAATGGTTATATTTATTTATAAAGACATTTTCTTAGACTTTTAGACGTTATTTGATAGTATGTTGTTTCATGTCTTGATCTTTGGGTTAGGGTATGACAATCACACCTCTTATAATGGTTGAGTAAGAGAGCTTAACAACTAAAATAACAAGGGACAAAACCAAAGTCGTAGAAATCAGAATATCTTCAAATAAACATTGATTATTGGCAAACCAAATAACCTGAATCACTGAAAAAATTGCACTTATCCAAAGATCAGCAATTTGCGAGTTTGAGTTGGAAAGAGCACACCTGATCAAATCAGTCATCGAAGATAGATTTAAATGTCGGCCAAATAAGGTAGAAAGAGAGCTCCATAAAAAGTCGCATAAGGGCATCGTAAGAAAATATGGGCAGATGTTCAAATCTCATGCTTATTTTAAAACATAAGGAGTAAGTAGCTTTCTCCAAATTTAATCTCCCCTCGTCCACCATCTAAAAAAGCGAAAAAAAAAAGTAAAAAAAAAAAAGTAAAGACGTCCTAAAATGTTTATTTCAAAACTACTAATTGCAACAATATATTTTCAAGGGGTTTCATCACTATAGTGTGATCCATTGAAAATGAATGATTATAATTTATGGCCTTGAAATAAATATTTCGACACGTTCTAATTGGAGAATTTTCTATATATATATATTTATATATATATATTTTTAGTGCATTGGATATGGGTCATTAATTATGCATAAATGGTTGTTAATTAAGTTAAAGTAAGTGAAAATAAGTAAATCTAACGGTTGATAACTGAGACACTGAATTTATTATATCAATGTGTTGAGGAGGAAAAAACTTGACATAGAATAATTTTCATCTTAGTGTGTATTAAAATTAATCAAATCAGTGCATTGGGTATGAACCATTGATTTTGCATAAATAATTGTTACTAAGTCAAACTAAACGAAAGTAAGTAAGCTAATGGATGTAGCTGGACATTGGTGAAAATGAGTAATCTAATGGCTATAACTAGACGTTGGATTTACTACATCAATATGTACCGAAGAAAAAAGAATATATATATATATATAATAAATACTATTACCATTAGTACTTTCTAACTTTAAAATATTAAAACGAACCAATCAAATTTATTTGTTATGTTTTATTTCTTAAAATAAATTCACTTTTCTATTTAATTCAAATGCAATAAATAATTTGATTAGTTCGTCCTAACTTTTTAAAATTAAAAGGTCTTAATAGTAAAATTAATATATATACATATATATATATATGTATATACGTATGTTGCATACACACATACGTATATGTTAATAAATTCTATTCATCATATTTTTGTCATACGAACATATATATATATATATATATAGAGTAATTCTATCATTCGTGTCTGTTAACTTAAAATGTTAGAACGAATCAATCAAATTCATCAATTGTATTCTCTTATCTAAAATAAATTATTTCTTCTATTTAATTTAAATACAATGGATGAATTTAATTAATTGGTCCTAACTTTAAAAGTTAGGAGATACTGACAGTAAAAATACTATATATATATATATATATGAAAGGAATAGTTTCCCATTTAAATTTTGTTGGGTCATACACGTTTATCTGTTGTTGAAAATATGAGTTCCACAAAAGAAATGAACTAAAACACATTTCAATTCAATGGAAAGTGACTCATAATTAAAATATATATATATGTATACATGAAAGAGAATATTTGTCAACATATGTTGCACTTTCGATTTAAATTTTGTTGGGTCATACATGGTCACCTATTTGTTGAAAATATGAGTTCCACAAAAGAAATTAACTAAAGCACATTTCAATTCGATGGAAAGTGACTCATAATTAAAATATTAAATTATGAGAAACAATACGTCCCCTGCTCACTAAAAGTCATATGTCCATATTTTAAATGCCATAGCATCATCATTCATACTTTATTATATTACAGCCAAATAGAATGAGTGCCAAAGTAGAGAAAATTATTTGTGCACAGGCAAATAATATTCACATAGAGAAAAATTTGCTCTCCACTTGACCATTGAAACAAGGCATGTTGTAAAATTAGAGTACTAGAAGTATAATTTTTGTCACGTCCCTTATTTTCAGTACTTGGATGCACCATGTGATGGTGCATCCAGTGCAATAAAACTGTTCTTTACAATTATAAACTTTAAGTCATCAATCATACATTAATGTGTTAAAATTGACATTTATATGGATCAATTATAAAACTTATAAATACTTAATTTGATTCTAAGATATCAAAAATTTAAACCCTACTATTATTGAAGGTATGGATAATTTTCCTTGAATTTAATCCCTCTTATAATATTCAATTTTTATGATATCGTAATTGGTGTACATTTGGCTGCGAAACTATTTTATTATTTTGTCTTAGCAGGATTAACAATTGCATTCTTGAATATTGTTCAAACCAACTAGAATAATCACTGGTCAGATATCAAGCCGGATGAAAACATCGAAATTGAAAATATATATATTTTTAATTTCGAAATGAAAAGATACGAGGAATTTTATTTATTTTTTTAAGAACAGATTAAATATTTTGAACAGAAAATACCATTCGAATTTACAACTTCAATGTAAAGTTGTCAAATGGGTCGGGCTTGGACAAGTGTCCATAAGGCTTTATGGGCAGGGTATATCCCATTAAGAATAGGGTTTAATTGAAGAATATAGTGTATAGGTCTTGTAACTATGTCACCTAATGGTCTTCGTAGTAAGCTTGTTGGCATGATAGTTGGGCTACCGCCTGACGACACTCAGCGGTCTGCCACTATATGTTATTCTATCACTAAATATTATTCTAACTCTACATGTTTTTACGGTTTTAACCATATCTTCTTTATCCGACCTCTGTTTGACTTATGATTTTTTTTCCTATAGTTAGCTAACATCTAAAACTATATATATATTTTTATGAATAATTTTTTTTTAGAAAAAAAGTCCAAAAATTGCCAAATACCCCTAAAAGGTAGGCGCTGACTTATGAAATTGAACTATTAAGAAAAACATGTAGACACGTGTGACGAGACTCAAACCAGATTCCCTCTAGGCTAGTATCTGGTAGGCCTCGTCTGGTACTCCAACGGACCTCTCTTAAGCCCTACTGGTCGGTTAAAGGAAATCTGTGGAGCGAACCCTTAAACTTACCTGTTTACTTTTGCTTCGAAACTAATTCGATATCATTGTTTTAAAACTAGTTTGGTTGATTTGTTAAATTTCAAACTTCGTTTCATTTAAAATCATAAAAGTGATAGTTTTATTTTCAAATCCAAAACCGTTTTAACAAAAATTCGGAAGCATAACAACTGTATTTACAAGATTTCCAAATTTACCTGCAAGAAAATTACACTCCAAATATTTGAAATTACAACCCAATTTCTTCTTTTCACAAATATACATCTCACAACCATTCATTTTCATAAAATTCACAGTTTAATGCTCAAGTATTTCATATCATAAAAGAGGCTATATAAAATTATTTACATCACAAAACATGGTAATACAAGTTTGTACTAAAATGATGCATACAAACATTTGATTTCCAGTTTTAAGCAACATATACATATGTAGTAATGCGATACACCCGTCGATTTTGCCCACCTATTTTGATGAAGAATTTCTTTTGTGGTTCAATTATCCGCGTTGGTACCTATAGAGGTTTTATACAATATACACAGAAATATATAAACTTACGGCAATTAAACCAACGTAATAAACGTTAACTCGCGATCATAAACTTATTTGAAATTTATGCAAATTTCTACCAAAATTCTTTTCTTTCTAAAAACACCATTCGTACCCCTAACTGCTATGTCACGTGACGATTTTTAACTGACATCAACTATGATGCCACTAAGATTCCTCAGCTGTAACACCTCAAAATTTATTTCCCTGTGATTTGTTCCCGTTAATCGAATAATTAAATTTAATAAACGAGATTAAATTTGGAAATTGAGCAGATTCGTTCGAAAGTTTATATTTCGATCGTTATTAGGCGTAATACAAGACTGCAAGCAAAGAGTTGGTGATTATCTTCAGCGTTGAACGTAGCTCTTTGATGTGTTGTTACCTCGAATTCTGTTGGAATCATAGCCTCGCAACCATACACCATTGAGAAATGCGTCTCCTGCGCCGTACTGTGAGCTGTAGTTCGGTAGGCCCATAGTACCTTTGGGAGCTCGTCTACCCATGCCCCTTTTCTGACCTCTATTTTCATTTTCAGGATCTACTTTATAATCTTGTTCACGGCTTCAACCTGTCCGTTGGCTTGAGGATGATATACTGCTGAAAAACTTTTTGTGATTCTGAGATCACTGCAAAAATTGAGGAACTGTTCGCTGCTGAATTGAGTCCCATTATCTGTTATCAGTTGCTGTGGAATTCCGAACCTGCTAATGATGTTACTCAACATAAATTTAATGATCTTTGAAGTGGAGATCTCAGCCAATTCTTTCGCTTCCACCCACTTTATGAAATAATCTACCGCGACCACAGCGTGCTTGCAGTTTCATCGGACTGCTGGCAGAGGCCCAATCAGGTCCATTCCCCAGATCGTGAAGGGCCACGGACTCACCATCTGTTGCAGGAGTGCTGGAGGAGCTCGGGGTACCTTTGCGAACCTTTGACACTTATCACATTTTCTTACCAGGGCGATGGCATTCTTCTTCATCGTAGGCCAATAGAATCCTTGCCTCAATGCTCTTTGAGCTAGAGCGAGTCTGCCGAAGTGATTTCCGCAATGGCCTGAGTGCATGTCGTTTAGTACCTTCTCGCAGTCCGTCCCGTCTATACATCGCAAGAGTGGGGCCGAGAATCCCCTCTTGTATAGCATGTCGTCATAAATGCAGTAGCACGCAGATCGTGCTTTCAGCTGGCGAGCTTCATTCTTATCTTCAGGGAGCCTTCCGTTCTGCAAATATTTAGTCAGCGGCCTCATCCATGAATCTTCTGCTACTACTAGGGCCATTACTGATTCTCTCTGCTGGATGCTGGGTACTGGTAAGAGTTCAACTGGCACGGGCTTCAAGTCCTCTGCTGCCTGAGTGGTTGCTAGGCGAGCTAGGGCATCAGCGTGTGTATTCTGAGCTCGCGGAATTCGAGTTACCTAGTATTTTTGGAACAATTTGAGTAACCCCTGAACCTTCTCGAGGTACGCAGCCATTTTTGGTCCTCGACTTTGGTATTCTCCTTTTACCTGACATACGACGAGCTGTGAATCACTAAATATTCTCACTTGGTTTGCTCGTATTTTCCTAGCGAGCTTCAACCCTGCTATAAGTGCCTCGTACTCGGCCTCGTTGTTGGTAGCCCTGAACCCGAACTTCAAAGAGTAGAAGATCTTGTGCCCTTCCGGACTGATAAGCAATATACCCACCCCAGCTCTTAGCTCGCTCGATGAATCATCAACATATAATTCCCACATCGGCTTCTCTGATGGTTCAGCTCCTCCTTCCACGGTTCCCGTGAATTCTGCAATAAAGTCTGCCAGGGCTTGAGCCTTAATGGTCGATCTGGGAACGTAGTCGATGTCAAACTGCGTCAGCTCGACTGCCCATTTTAGTAAGCGACCTGAGGTGTCCGAGGTTTGAAAAATCTGCCTCAGGGGATATCGAGTTGGGACTTCGATCCTGTGAGCCTAGAAGTAAGGACGGAGCTTTCTGAACATAGTTACCAAGCAGTCGGCGAGCTTTTCTATCTGTGAATATCTTGTCTCCGCATCAAACAGCCTCTTGCTTACATAATACACCGGGAGCTGTGTCCTGTTCTTTTCTCGTACTAGGGCTGCGCTGAGGGCGTTTTCGGATACCCCCAAATAAAGGATGAACTTTTCTCCATCTACCGGTTTTGACAAGAGTGGAGCTCAGCCTAGATACTCCTTTAGCTGCTGGAAGGCTTGCTCGCACTGCTCGGTCCATTCGAAGTCCTTCACTTTTTGAGTACGTCAAAGAAGGGGACGCATTTGTCCGTTGCTTTCGAGATGAACCTACTCAAGGCTGCAACCTAACCTGTGAGACTCTGGACTTCTTTAACCTTCTTAAGCGACTTCATATTGATCAGGGCTTGGATTTTCTCTGGATTGGCCTCGATGCCCCTTTCATTCACCATGAACCCTAGAAACTTCCCAGATGCCACCCCAAATGCACATTTCAACGGGGTTGAGCTTCATTTGATAGTTCCTCAGGATTTGAAACATTTCTACTAGATCATCTACATGAGACTCTGCTTACCTTGACTTGACCAGCATATCGTCTACGTATACTTCCATCGTCCTACCGATCTGTTCCTCAAACATTTTGTTGACAAGCTTCTGGTAGGGCCCCCCTGCGTTCTTGAGTCCGAAAGGTATTACCTTGTAGCAATAAAGCCCCCTGTCTGTGATGAACGAGGTGTGCTCTTCGTTCTCTAGGCTCATGGGGATCTGATTGTAGCTCGAATATGCATCCATGAAGCTCAGCAGTTGGTGACCAGCAGTCGCATCCACTAGTTGATCGATCCTCAGAAGGGGAAAACTGTCTTTTGGGCATGCTTTGTTGAGATCTGTAAAGTCGATGCACGTCCTCCACTTCCCGTTTTTGTTCTTTACGAGCACTGGGTTGGCGAGCCAAACTGGGTACTGGACGGCTCTGATGAAACCATTAGCCAGCAGCTTGTCCACTTCTTCTTTAATGGCTTTAGATCCCTCTTTGGTCATCGGCCTCCACTTCTGGCGAACTGGTCTAAAGCGGGGGTCTATATTTAGCTTATGCAACATAACTTCTGGGTCGATTCCAACCATGTCCTCATGGTTCCATGCGAAGACATCTACATTTTCTTTGAGGAACTTGACGAGCTGACTTTTCACACTTGGTGCTAGACCTCGCCCCACACTTAAACATCTCATGGAGTTTTCCTCGCTGACCTGAATCGACTCAAGCTCGTCAACTGGACCTGACGTCCTGTCCGCGTCTACTTCACGAGGATCAAGATCGCGATCGAATCCTTCCTTGCTGACCTTAAGCGGCTTCCCTCCTGCTACCATATCGATTCTTTTGTACGTCACCCCAATTTTTACGGCCTTCACAAAACATCGCCTTACCGTGTATTGCTCACCCCGCACGACTCCCACTCCGCTGGTCGTCGGGAACTTGATCGTAAGAGCTTTGGTTGAGACGATCATATCGAGATCGTTCATTGCAGGTCTCCCCAGAACTACGTTGTAAGCAGATGGCCCGTTGACGATAAGAAAGTCTGCCAATGTAGTCGCTTGACGAGCTGGATCTCCTATCGAAAGCGGGAGCCTAACTTGGCCCATTGGGATGACGGCGTCCCCGGTGAAACCGTAGAGAGGCTCCGGGGATGGCTTCAACTGATTGGCTCCTAGCCCGAGTTGGTCATAGCACTCTTTGTACATAACATTCACCGAGCTACCTGTGTCTACCATGATCCTCAAAACTTCTGCGTTGCTGATTCTCGCCCTGATGACAAGGGCGTCATTATGAGGCCATCGCACCTCGCTCGCGTCCTCCTTAGTAAAGACAATGCCTTCCGAGGTCATTCTGGCCTTCTTCGTGGGCCCCTTCTGATCACTCCGTCCCGCTATTAGGACGTGATTGGCCTCCCGTACGTATCGCTCGTGAGATTTGTTGGAGGATCCAGCGATGTGGGGACCACCGTGAATTGTGAAGATGGTTTTTACCGTCAAGTCAACCTCCTGTTCTTGGTTTTGCTGACTCTTTTGCGCGGGCTGATGGTTCTGCCGAGGGTATTGATTTTGAGATTTCTCGTGGGCGGGCTGCACCACGTATTCTTTCAAACGACCATTCCTTATTAAATCCTCTATGGCATCCTTGAGGTCCCAACAATACTTGTGAGGATTCTTGAACTTGCCAGGGTAACCGGTAGGACTTGGTCTTCCGAAATTCACTCTGTGCTTCTCGATCTGAAAGATTCTATCATGCCTATCCGATAAGGTGCTGTAATGATGGAAGCGGCTTCGAGGTGGAGATCGATTTTTCCTGGGTTCCTTTTTAGCCCGCTTTGCCACTTGATTGTTAGACCGATTCCTTCTGTCTTTATTGCCGCACTGATCCCTCTTTTTGCCCTGATGAGGACTACTTGCCTCCCCTTTTGGGTGACCCACCTTCCTTGAGTTGAAGGACTCTTCCCATCTGATCTCCTTGTTAGCTCGCTCATAGAACTCACCCAGGGTTTTCACAGGTGATTTATAGATGCTTTCATAGAGCTTGCTATCCTTTCGAAGTCCAGCCGATATTGCAGTTAGAATCCCCTCATCGGATGGGCTCTCCACATTGTTGATTTCGCTTATGAATCTACTGATGTACTCCTTTAACGATTCTCCTGAACGTTGAAAAATTGTAGCGAGGTGACAGGCCGGTGCGAGCTGCTTTTTTAGGGCCTTCTATTGATCGAGGAACTTCTGCTAACACTCCTCCTAGCCGCCGATGCTGAGAGGTAGGAGGTTTTTAAGCTAGGCCCGGGGGATGTCCCCGAATGTCGCAGGGAAAACATGACACTTCATCAACGAGCTGGAGGTTTGAAGGTTCATCTAAACGTTAAAGGCATCCAGGTGGTCGTACGGGTCTGAATCTCTATTGTACTGCGGGATGTTTGAGATTTTGAACCTGATAGGGAGTGGCTTCTGGTCTATTTTCGCTGTGAAGGGACTCCTGTCTTCACCTCGTCTTCGTGCTTCCTAAGTCCCAGGCCGTGCTTCTAACCTCTGCATCCTTTCTAGGAGTTGTTCAATTATTGGGTCCTGGATCCCATGTTGCCTTATGGGAGACCCTCCACTTCGCCGACCCGACCTGGTAGGAGAATGTTGATCATATACCCCGCGCCTCCTGCCTGACCCTTAATAGTCACCCTCTCTGCACGGGTCTTCCCGCCGCAGTTGCTGTTCGCTTTCATTTCTACGGACTGGAGCTTGCGGACGCCCATTACTTGCCTCAATTCGCCTATGCCCGCTTTAGCTTACCCTTACTCTTAACCCCGAAGATTGGGCTGCGTTTCCGTTTTCCCGAGCTCGCGGACTTCGGGCTTTGGGTCATCTGTTCGATGAGTGAAGGGATCTTTCTGGAATTGGCATTTCCCTCGCGACCCCCTGGCCGGGAAGTGGAATCACAGTCGTTCTAAGGGCATTCTGCTCTCGACCTCACGTTAACGTTCTCAATGTATCCGCTATCTGCGCCATTGTGGTTTCTAGCATTTCCTGACGTCGGGCCAAAGTGTGCACGACGTCTCTAGCCCCATTAGAAGGTCCTGCACCCGTATTCATCATCTGAGCGTGACATCGCTGCTCGGCTTCCTCTGTCCTTTTGTTTATCGCGTCAGAATTCCTTGTAGTCCTCCCCTTCACCATGGCGGTTACAGACCTTCACCTGCAGTTGGGCCCTCCTTCTAGCGCCAAAATGTTGACATGGGAAACCAGTCAACCAGATTCTTGAGCCCAATGCCGCAACGTAAGAAGACCTGCAACAGAAAAACCAGATAATGGCAAAAGAGAGGAGATGAAGAAGAACAATGCAGCACAGTTTTTAAAGTGGTTCGGCCCTTATAAGTTGCCTACGTCCACTGTTTTTTCTTATTTCCAGCAATAACTTTCTCTCCCCAGTGTTTCGCTCTCTCTTTACAATAAATGCTCCCCTCTATTTATAGAGAAGAGGGGGCTTCCAAGAGAATAATCAGACAAAAAGGTCTTAATCTATCACAATTAATGCTTCTGAAATGCATTTAATGCTTCTGACTTTTACCAGGTCAACTCTGGCAACACGTGGGCCGGATGCTAACCCATGCTGTTTTGGTGAGATTTCCCGGAACTATGTTGTCATTAGGTGAGAAAACCTTGCTTATCGTGTAAGATACGCCATTTTACCATTCTGGACTGGCATTGAGCGATCTGAGTCGAAAACGGACTAAAATTGTGGAATGAGCAATCTTGACTTCGTACGGACTCGGCGAGCTTTACGTCGTCAGAAAGGATGGATGTGCAGCAATCTTGACTTCGTTAGTCATTTATCCGTGCTCGCGAGCTTCTATGTTGGGCTTCATATATTTGGTTTTGGTGGCTTGGGTCACTAACTCCATGGGCCTCTATCAACCCATTTAAATAGCTCGAAAAACACCCACAACAATATTAATTAGGGATCAATTGTTTGTCATTGGATGGTTTTATTTGAAGATGGTTTTAACAATGACAAATAATTGACCCATAATTAACATCAATACTCATTTGTCACATCAACAGAACAAATTAATCAAATTTTGAAAAGAAAATTTACATTTAAGCAAACTAATAAAAGCAAAGTTTCAAGATATGTGTATACCAACCTCAGGGGCTTTTTCTATAACTTCTCACACCTCCAATGAAAGCTTATCATGCCTCCTTATCCTTACCCAAAGCCTCACGCACAAAACCCTCACCTAGGGTTTCGAAAATAGACAAAAATCAATATAAAGATCAAAACAAAGAAATCAAATGCTAAAATAACTTCAAAATTATACTCAATGATGCATTAGAACATCACTAACTAAAACTCAATGCAAAATAACTAAACCAACTTACCTCTTTGAACCCCCTTTTTACCCTAAAATTAACTTGACAAAATGGATGTTTTGCTTGAAATCAAAGATCTAGATGGTAAGAAATGGAAAGAATAGAATTTAGGAATGATTCGGAAAAATAAAAATAAAGAAGAAATGAAGAAAAGAAATGGCAATGGAGGAGAAAGAAAAAGACAGAAGCAAGGGAGAAAATCTAGAAAAAAAAAAAACCAAAAAAAAAAAATCATTTTTATAGTCACCAATTTCTTAAATTTATACAATTATCCCAAACTTTTCTTTATTCACATTTTGACCCCAAAACTTTTTATTTTTTCATTTAAGCCCCTATCGCACATGTTAACATCTCATTGGACACTCTTGCCACCTCACACTTCCACTTGCTTCTTTAAACTTATCCATAAAATTATCTTTATAAAAAAATAATTAATTTTAAAAATAATTTACATAAAAATTTTGAAAATTCTTTATTTGCCCCGAAAATCATTCTATGTGATACGATCCAATTATACTAACTTCTCTTATAGTCCTAACCTTCCATCCTTCAACTTACTTCACTTAAATTCAATACTACTTCATTTCAAGAAAAAACGCCTCTGAAAATTTGAAATTTCGCTCAATAACGATCGAAATATAAACTTTCGAACGAATCCGCTCAATTTCCAAATTTAATCCCGTTTATTGAATTTAACTATTCAATTAACGGGAACAAATCATACGGACATAAATTTCGGGGTGTTACATCGGCAACTACATGCGGAATTTTCTGCATCACAAATCGTAGTGCGAGAAAATGTTTGAATCTAAGCAACTACGTGCGGAATTTCTGCATGACAAATGTAGTGCTATAAAATCTCTATATCTTAGCGACTACGTATGAAATTTTTTACATCGTAAGCGTAACGCTAGATAATCTGTAACTCTTAGCAGCTATGAGCGAAATTTTTTGCATCATTACGTAGTGCTAGAAAATCTGTAATTCTGAGGGTATACGAATGATATTTGAAAACTCTTTTTTTATTAAGTGCACTAAGCATAAAATAACTTTTCTCTCAAACTTGTGTTACTAAGCTCGTAAGCTCAATTCATATAAAAACTACTTTATTTCAAAATCTCTTTGAAACACATATAACAACCTTCTTAATCAATTAGAAATTTATGTAATACAATTCATTCATAAACCCTTTTAGAAATCAATAATATTATAAAACACTACACAACATATAATCTGTGAGTTAGTATACTCATCTCTAGTTCAAGCTTGCCAATAAGCTTCAATGGGCCTCTCTCGTTCCATTTGCTTGTGCTTCACCTACACATCATATTCTTATTCAAACATTGTTAAAATAAACTACACAAAGCTACAAATGAAACTTTCAATGCAACCAGTTCTATTAAAAACTCTTTGGACTACTAACTTCCTTTATAAGTTCTAACTTACCCGAAGTTTTTAGATTCCAATTTTTTTCCACAAACCTCATTTATTATCACCTAGGAACACTCCCATACACTCAAAATAATTTTCTAAAGCTCGAAACGAATCATTGTTTTGGACCCTCCTTGGCCGAATGCATGCGCTTTTCTCACTCTAATCATCTCTCTATCTCTCATTTAGGTCAGTTCCGAAACGAATTCGCAAAGAAACAACCGCCGGGTAGAAGTTTCTAACCAAAAACCCCTATTTTTCACTACTTTTTCATGATATATTTAACCATTTTCACTTTTTAAGTTCAATCTTTCTCTCACTAGCATTCTTAGACTCATATATACTCATTTATGATCACACATTACATAAAAATAAGAAGAGGAAGTGATATTGCATAGTAACTCACAATGCCTTTCATCTAGGCTCTTGAATTCTCACTTTTCCTTTTGCAATTATATCATTTCTACGTGACTTTCTAATATCTAATATGCATTAATATACACGTATTCATATCACGATTCAAATAATCTCACAACCCTCACTTATGGCCGTGTACTACCATGCACACACATATCAAATTGTTTCACTTTTCAAGATACTTACTTGATTGCTCTCTTAGGTATTTCATCAAACACCTTATCTACAACTCAATTTACTTTAATCACGATTAAATCAATATTTAGGGTTTCAATCCCATAAACCCTAACTTCCATCTCATACATGATTCTTTTCAATCCAAGCTTTCTTTTTGCTTAATTAAGGCTCTAAATGTGATATAAAAGAAACCCCCATCAATTTTACATCAAATACCAACTCAATCATCAATATCACACATGACTCTAACTACATCAAATTTGATGAAAATCATGGAAACTTACATTGATCTTGCATAAAGCTTGTTATTCTTACTTGGATCACCCTAAAATCTTGATTTGGGACTTTGAAGTGGCTTGGAAATGCTTGAAATCTTCTTCTCCTCTTCCTCCCTCTCTTGCCGTCCCTCACTCTCTTTATCTCTCAATTTCTTTCAAAAAATTTTCTAAGCGTTAATGACTAACACTTCTATATATATAAAACCCTCTTATATAATTGCCCTTGAAGTTTGATACTTATTTATATATCATGCCACTACTTGGAAATTAACTAAAACGTTCTCCTTCAACTTTGCATAAATCTTATGACATCATATTAACTTTTATAGGTTTTCATAAGTCCCTCAACTACTTTATTCTAATTACTTATATATATGTATATATATATATATATATATGACTCTAAATCGGAAAACAATCATTTTGCCCCATAATCTACCTTCTAATAATAGGAAGTTCAAATAATAAGAATAAGGGCTTACAACATGACATATGTAATTTACGCAATAATTAAGGTTCAAAACTTTAACATCTCATCAAATATGTAGTTTAAATAAAAGTATTGGAAAATAATTTTTAATTTGATAGTCTATCAATGATATTTATATCATATAAGAAATAAGTAATTTGACATTAATGATATAATATATATATTTTTATTTTTAAAGTACAATTTAAAAGAATATTGGAGATGTTTTATATAAGAATGACTATTTATGAATTTCCTCCGATGAGCTTACAAATGCTACCCTATTTGGAGAAGGCATAATGGGAATCATGGTCTTGAGAAATTAAAATCCCACCATAGATTACAAACAGTGAAAGTTGATATTTTTATCAAAAGAAAAAGAAGAAAAGAAGGGAGAATCGGCTGCACTTGTCCAAAAAGCAGCCAGTAGACCCCGGTAACCAATTCCTCCACCGCCATACCACATTTCTTTCTTCTTTTCTTATAAAACCCCGATCATTTGGGTCATGTATCTTGTTGTGTGAGTAGTAGTAGTAGTAATGGCAGACCACTTCACCAGACTCTGCCAATCGCTCTTCAACGACAAAGCGTCGTCGTCTGTTGATCTCCCGCGACGCCTCCGGTCTGGTGATTCCATCAAGCTCGGCCTCCAACACTTGTATTCCTTACTCAACCGCTCTCTCCATCCGATCGCAGACGATTCTCCTCTGGTAGGGTTTCAATCCTGGACTGACCAGCAGATTCACTCTCTTGTTGCCCTCGCTTGCGCGATCGCCTCAGCTTCTCGATCTCTCACCGGTACTTCAACCTTGTTTTCACTGTTTTAAGTGACTAGTGCTTCGATCAGCTCTTGCTTTTTGCTTATTGTTGTGTTTTGGGTGAGACAGTGGAGCAGGCAGAGCCTTTAATTGTTGCGGTCATGCACAAGTTGCTGGAGTTTGCTCTTTGTTATTTGGAGAAATCCAATTTCAACACCGATGATTTTACCTCACAGGTTTCTCGCTTTCTAATGTTCATTTTCATTTTCTGTGTTTACGTCAAGCTCATGTTTTCATTTTCATTGGTCCTTTATGGTACACATTTTGGGCTATTGTTTACCATCTTTTAGGCTTATGATTTCCTGTTATTGAAGGGATTTAATCCTAGGTAAGGCTGGTTAGCTACCAACAGGGGTAGCCAATACCCATAAGAAGGTTAAAACGATAAGTGAAAATTCGGATGGATGAGAAATCTTGATTCTTTCTTTACTTTCTAAAACAAGCTTAATATGTTAAAATTGTATGGTGTCTTACCAGTTAGCGTCTTTCAGAAAATAATAATCTTGTGTAGCCTTGTGCTGTTGGATGTGGTTGATGGCTAATCTTTGCAACTGTTGATAATTTTTGTGAAATAATATAGTGATTATAACTTATTCTTCCTGTTTTGTGTTTTATGTGATGGTCATTTTAGCTTATTCTTTCCTGCTTTGTGTTTTATGAGGATTGTATGTAGTAGGCTGTCTTTTGAAGGACTGTTTTTCGCTACGTCTGTGCAGTAGCCTCTTCTTGATTTTGCCTCCTTATCGTATCACTTTCTGTTCACTAATAAAATTTTGTTTACTGGTAAAACAAATTTTGTTCAGTTTGGGTTTTGGGTTTTACACATTGAATCATGTCTAATTGGGTTTGGACTTTGGTTGTATGCCCCAAGGAGAATCAATTAATTCATATACATAAACAGTCATAGGTGCTATATCACAAGTATCTTAAATTATTTTAATATATACTTAATACATAGATACACATCATATGTTCATATCAGTTGGTTGTAGATGCTGTTCATAAATATATTATATGTTCTCTCTACTCATCTGCGATAAATGATACATGGTGTTGATGGCACCTATGATGCTGTGTGAACTGATCAGGGCCTATTAGCTTTTGTTGAACTTCATTCGGATGATACTCTTCTGCTATGGTTTTGATGATATGCCTTAGAAATTTCTGTCTGCAAGTTTGAGCACATAAAGCTAGAAAATCCATTTGAGTCCTGCTAAGATGAAAAGTTCATTCCATAATTTTAGTGCTATGAACAATGGAAACAAATTATCAATATTTTATGCATCAGTGCTTACATTACAAAAAAAAGGCAGAGAGACATTTTAGTTTTCCGTTTTGACATTAATTTTTGTCCATGCTATAAGTTTGACATCATGATGGTCTTTTGCTTTCCAAATTAACCTAAATCCTTTTTCAAATGCACACCCATGCCGCCCCATGCTTGAACACTAATTAAACTTCTATTGATCCCTAAATATCTTTCTCTATTGCAAGAGATATAATGAACATGGTTATCCCTTTAGGGATAAAATATAAAACATGATTTGAAGAATATGGTAAAAAAATAAAAAAAAAATATCATAACCAGCAAATTGAAGAAAGGTTGCCTTACAAGACATTGAAGAGTGCCTGGTCCACAATTTTGTATCTTCTTTTAGAGGATTATTGATTATCACTGAGAAGAATGTTTTATCATCGGTTTATTTATTCTAAGTGACGGAATCCTTAGAATATAATCTTCTTATTAACCATTTGCTTTTGTGCACTCACCACCTGCCTAGTGCCAATCGATTTTCTTGTGCATGAAAGCTATAAAGATTGAATTATTTACCCTTAATAGTATTTATAAGCATACGTACCGGTATAGCCGTATATATAGCTGTATTGGTGTATCGCCGGTTAAGCATATTTGTATAGGCATATATCAGAGCTGAAACAATCAGCGGCCGTCTCAAGGGTGTGATACGGCTGCATCAGATTTGAGTTGTGTCGATTTAGCCGTATTGACCCAGATACGGCTTGGGTTTGATTAAATATATGTATATAAATCAGCATGATTGACATTTTCTCTCTCAACATAACTTCAAATTGGCAATTTCTCTATCAAAAAACCAGCAAACTAACCTTACCTTTCTCTTCTTTGACCAACATTGCCACTATACCAAACCCGACTAAGGCCCGCCTCATAGACATCCTAGAGAAGAGAGATAAAGGAAGAAGTGATGAGAGCGGAGGGAGAAGAGAGAAAGAGGATCCAGCTGGCCTTCATAGAGGAGATTGATGCTCGATCTCCTTCACTGAATGGTAGGAGCCTATACAGAAGAAAATTTAACAGTTAAGAAGGGAAAAGTAGAGACGCTAAAGAGTGGGATTAGAGAGGGAAATAGAAAGTAGAGAATGAGATGAAGAGGAGAGAGAAAAGGAGTGGGAGACGAGGAAAAACAGGGAGAAAGAAATAGATTTTTATTTTTATTTTAATTTAATTTTAATATTTTGTGTTTTAATAAATTAAATTATTTATAAAAATATTTTAATATTATTTTTAGTGAAGTAACTGTATTACCCTTGCAAAAAAATCAAAATTAACATTTTATTTATTTAATACCCTTAAGTTAATATTAACAAATAAAAAAAATTTAAATAGAATAAAAAATAAATATTAAAAATAAATATTTATTTAGTTCAAAATAAATATTAAAAAATTTAAACAATGTAACTAAATCATTTGTATTTTTTTTTTATAATCTAAAAATCTCTCGAAACTGTTTACTGAATTCGAGTTCGAAATTGGAGCCCGTGTTGAACTTTACAATCTTTGGAAAACAGTAAACTAGAGCATTTAGTTATGTAGGTACCCATGAGGGTTTGAACCTTAAATCTTGAGAGAATAACCCTCAGACCCAATCGTTCTTACTAACCACTCATGGAAGTAGATAAATATATATATTTTTTGTGACAATAGATAAATAATGTTTTTAAAAAATAAATATTAAAAAATTAGCGTTTTTGCTTTTTTTTTTAAGCTATTTTCAGTCGATACTTGTGTATCGACCATACTGGTATGCCTGTACTGTATCACGGCAGGATGCCTGTACCACCCTGTATAATGTACTTTTGAACCTTGTTTATAAGCAAATATATTTGCTACAGGAGTTTTATGAGCAAGGCTGTTCTTTGGGTATTTTAGCCTATGGTTATTGTTATTCATTGACAAATGAGCTGTCTTCCTGGCTTGTTGGTTTCCCGTTTTCTTCAATTCTATCCATCAAGCTAATTGTGCTTAATGTTCCATCTCAATACTTTGCAACCTCTGCTTTTGTTTTATCTTTGTTTTTAATAATATAATTGTTAAGCTGACTGTCATAATTGTTTTTGAATTTCAGAATAATATAATTCAGTTTTTGGAGATGGTGCTGGTTGATGGAACAGATAGAGTGTTTGAACAATTGCAGCTGTACTCTGTAAATAGCCTTGTAGAGTTGTTGCCAGTGGATTCTGGTGACTGCAGTGTTATTTTGTTGGATGATAGTTTAAAATGCAGTCTTCAAGGTATCTTAGATTTTGTTGACTGTAATGAGCTCTTTCTTTTACCTTCTTTTTTCGTTTTTTGATTATTTAATTCTTATCAAGCTTGCAACCTAATCTTTTTCAACCCTGTACTTTTTCTTTTTTCCTTCTTTCTCTCTTCAAGGTGGTATCGGTTGCTCTAGGGAAGAGAAACCAGTGGATCGACTATTAATGACATTAGCATCTGAATGCGTGCAACCCCAACCTGATAGGCAAGCATCTGGACACATTGGGCTCACATTCCACCAGGATTTGAACAATGTAGTTTTTCTGTTTCAACATTGGGCAGTTGCTCATGTGGAATGCATCCAGCGTCTAATTTTGCTCTGCACAGAACTGGTTGAGCTGCCAGATATGTTTGATGAGAAGACAGCAGGCACGAATTTTCGAAGGAGATTATCTTTCAGCCTGAGGATTTTCAAGTTGCTGAGAAGTCTTGTCAAGGGTGTTCCATTTGTTGAATATGATGCCTCGTTGTTGCAAGTAATTGCGTCATTTGCCGATGTATTGCCTAAATTGTTTAGACCCAGTTTTGAATTTCCAAATAATTATGCTGCTGTTGAGGGTAGTTTTGAAAGCATCATACTATTGCTATCGGAAGAATTTCTTCACCTGGTCCAACTTATATTCTGCAACAGCTATGTTTTTCAGAATGTCCAAGCATGTATAGTGGCTTCTATATTGAATAATTTGGACTCTTCTATATGGAGATACAACAATTCTTCTGCTAACATAAAGGTACCCTTAGCTTACTTTCCTCGTACTGTTCTTTACATATTAAAACTCATTCAAGATGTCAAGAGGCAAACACATCAGGCTTTCGATCTTAAGGAGTTCAAAAGAGAACCTACTGGGGACTGTGCAGATATATTAATTGATTCCCCTTCATGCCATGTTCATCATGAGAAGATTCCTTTGGTTAAGCAGTTCTCAGTTGAAGAACTGATGAAAATGATACTCCCTCCATCAAAGCAATGGGTGGACAATCTGATGCATCTTCTGTTTTTTCTCCACTCTGAAGGAGTAAAGCTAAGGTTAAAAGTGGATAGATTGCCTTCTGGTTGTCCTAAAGTAAATTGCACCTCGGAATCAGAAAATATAGTTTGCCTTGAAGACGAGGCACTGTTTGGGAATCTTTTCTCTGAGGGTAGTCGCTCTGTGGGATCATCAGATGGATTTGACCAACCAGCAGCTGCTGTCAATTCTAGCTCTAGCAATTGTAATATGCCAATGCAAGCTGCTACAGAGCTGTTGAGCTTTTTGAAACTGTGCGTCTTCTCTCATGAATGGCATCCTTCTGTTTTTGAAGATGGCTGCAAAAAGCTCAGTGCAGATCATATTGATATTTTGCTCTCCTTACTTAACTGTCAAGGTTGTTCTGAAACATCTGACAATTGTACTGATCTGCATGATGAGAGGAAGGCTATGCAGATCCAGGAACTTTGCCTTGAACTTCTGCTTAACCTTCTCACTTGCCATGCTTTTTCTGATGTACTGGAAGTGTACCTGGTTGAGCGAATTTTGAAGGTTGAAAATGGTATCTTTGTTTATAATGATCAGACCTTGACCTTGCTGGCCCACACACTTTTCTGTCAAGCAGGCTTAACTGGTCATCAGTTGAGGATTAAAATCTACCAAGGATTTATTGATTTTGTTACTGAGAAGGCAAAAGTTGTTTGTTTGAAATGTCCTAGCCTCAAGGAATTTCTTGGGACACTTCCATCTTTGTTTCACGTGGAGATTATCCTTTTTGCATTCCACTTATCGTCCGAAGGAGAAAAGGCCACACTGGCAAACTTGGTTTTTAATTGCCTCCAAGCATTAGATACTCCATCTGAGGGTTTCAACAGCACACAGTTGTCTTGCTGGGCTGTACTAGTTTCAAGGCTGATATTGGTGCTTCGTCATATGATATTTTACTTGCATAATTGTCCTTCATCATTGCTTCTGAATTTGCGATCAAAATTGAGGGAAGCGCCGAGTTTTGGGTCACAAGTGCCTAGGAATGTCAATGATCAGTTGTCTTCTTGGGCAACAATCACTCTCAAGAGCATAATGGGTGCATGGATTGAAGAAGAGCCCATCATAAATAGCCTTGTCAGTCAATTGATTGACATTGCAGTCCTTCCACTTTCTCTTTGTAGAGATGAATTAGCTATTGAATCCTTGTGCTTGAGTTGGGGTGACACGTGTCAGACCTTCTCAAGGATTTTGGGTTTTTGGAAAGGTAGGAAAGCTTCGGCAGTGGAAGACATTATTGTTGAAAGATACATTTTTATACTCTGTTGGGATATACCTACCTTGGGCTCACCATTGAAGTGTCATCTTTCTGAGTGGAGGCAAGCTCTGGACACAGCTAACCTGGCGCATTTTTATCACTTAAGTCATTTACTTCTATGTCAGCCTAATGTTGTTGGCAAGGACTCTAATTTTCCAGATGTTGTAATTGGTGTACTGCAGCATATACATGCTGTGCACATACCAGAGGACATTGAGGAACTAGGATGGGATTTCTTAAGAAATGGCTCGTGGTTGTCTCTGGTACTGTCCTTGTTGAATGTTGGCATTTGGGGATATTGCATGAAGAATAAAGTGCCTGCAGTGAGCTCATGGTGGACTGAAAACACATCTAGGGACACAGATTATATCACTGTTGCGGATAGCTTGGTTAACTACTTAATTGATGCTGGTCAAATCTCTGCACTGTTGAGGATGTTGTCATCCTTGTTGAGCAGATATCTACATGCTTATCAGAAAGCTTTCCTTGCTACCTTAGATAATGGCCAGTGCGATGCTAATCAGTTTTCTCTGCTACTTCTCAAACATAGTAAATTGGACAAATCCGTGCAGGATGAACTCCTTGAGAAGAGTGGCACCATTTCTTGCCAGCTGGAGTCTATTTTTCACCTCTTGCTGAAGTTGGATGGAGTTATTGAGAAAAGGGCTTCGGGAATCTTATTTAAGTTGTTTTCTGAATGCATGTTGCATGGTTTTCCGTCTCATCTTCAACCTGTTAGTGGAATCCTTCTTTCATGTCTTCTTAACATAAGGGGCATAATTTTTGTTTTAGATGGGTTGGTTAAAGTGAAAAATTTGCATGCAAATGTGTGCGTAGAGATTGATGCGCTTCGTCAAATTCTTGATTCAGTGATGATCATGAAGTTTGATCAGATCTTTGAAAGCCTTCATGAAAAATGTGAAGCCATATATTGCAACTTGATTGCTGGCTTGGAAATGCCAGATTATTCTGAATTATTTTTAATGAAGAACATGGAGGGGTTTTTAAGGGACATCAATACCAAAGAAGTGAGGGACAACAATATCCTTGAATGGGTAATTGCAAAGACTGTTGATACCATGGATACTCTCAGGAAAGACCCTCTGAAGTCTGTTATTTTCAAATTTTATCTTGGTGTAGATGATGTGACTCAACAGGTCAAGGAGTTCTATGGGTTGCAGCATGGTGATATATTGGTTCTGATTGACTCTCTGGATAATTGTTATTCTGAATCAGTTAATAAAAAGGTGCTTAACTTCTTTGTTGATCTTTTATCTGGAGAGCTATGCATATTTCTCAAACAGAAGATACAGAAGAAATTCATTGGTATGGATTTGCTTCTCTTGTCTAAGTGGTTCGAGAAGAGACTTTTGGGTTGCACAATTGAAGCTTCAGGTAGGGCTAACTGTGCAAAGGGAAATTCTAGTACTCTTAGAGAGTCGACCATGAATTTTATTTTGTGTCTTGTATCCTCAACTGAAGAATCACAATCAGGGGAACTGCATAATCATTTGTTTGAAGCTGTGCTCGTTTCGCTGGAAACGGCATTTACACAATTTGATATTAATAATGCCAAGTCCTTTTTCCATTTTGTTGTCCAACTTTCAAGAGGGGAGAATTCAATGAAATTGCTTTTGAAGAGGATTGTGATGTTGATGGATAAGTTGGTTTGTGATGAACATCTGCTTCCGGGATTGAAATTTCTCTTTGGCTTTCTTGGAACTGTCCTGAGCGATTGTGGGTCATTTAAGAATACTCTGGAGAAGTCTTCCGGAAAGTCTCTGTCTAGCAACAGTGTTGTGGTGGGTCCCATGGCTTCTAGGCAAGTGGGGTCAAGGAAAAATTCTGACACTTTGGTACTTTCTGAGAACCAAGAGGGGGGATCCATGCCTCTTGAATGTGATGCGACTTCCATTGATGAAGATGAGGATGATGGAACATCTGATGGTGAGGTTGTTAGCATAGATAAAGATGAAGAAGATGATCCTAATAGTGAAAGAGCCCTTGCTTCTAAAGTTTGTACATTTACTTCCAGTGGCAGCAATTTTATGGAACAACACTGGTATTTTTGCTATACTTGTGATCTGACAGTGTCTAAAGGCTGTTGTTCTGTGTGTGCAAAAGTTTGTCACCGTGGTCATCGTGTTGTATATTCTCGCTCAAGTCGGTTTTTTTGTGATTGTGGAGCTGGGGGTGTTAGGGGTAGCAATTGTCAATGCTTGAAGCCTCGGAAATATACTGGAACAGAGACTGCCCCAGCACGTGGCGCAATTAATTTTCAATCCTTTTTACGCTTTACTGAGGATGCAGATCAGCTTCCTGAAAGTGATTCAGATGTGGATGAGGATGTCAGTGCCGATACAGATAACACACCCAGGTTATCCATTCCAAGAGAGCTTCAAGATGTGATCCCAAACTTGTTTGAAGAACTTGATCTAGAGGGACAGGTGCTTGAAATTTTCTCTTCTTTGTTGCCTTCTATAACCAGCAGAAGGGAATCCAATCTTTCAAAAGATAAGCGAATTTTATTGGGCAAAGACAAGGTACTTTCTTATGGTGTGGATCTCTTGCAATTGAAGAAGGCATATAAAAGTGGATCACTAGATCTGAAGATAAAGGCTGATTATTCAAATGCCAGAGAACTTAAATCACATTTAGCAAGTGGCTCTCTTGTCAAATCTTTGCTTACTGTTAGTACTCGAGGTCGATTGGCTGTTGGAGAAGGTGACAAAGTTGCTATATTTGATGTTGGGCAGTTAATAGGGCAGGCCACCATTGCTCCTGTAACAGCGGACAAGGCCAATGTTAAGCCTCTCTCAAGGAATGTTGTTCGCTTTGAAATAGTTCATCTTGCATTTAATTCAATGGTAGAGAACTACCTTGCTGTAGCAGGCTATGAAGATTGCCAGGTCCTAAGTTTGAATTCTCGCGGTGAGGTGACTGACCGTCTTGCCATTGAGCTTGCTTTGCAAGGTGCTTATATTAGGAGGATAGACTGGGTTTCAAATTCTCCGGTTCAGTTAATGGTGGTCACTAACAGATTTGTCAAGATATATGATCTTTCTCAGGATAACATCAGTCCCATGCACTACTTCACATTGCCAGATGACATGATTGTGGATGCAACACTTGTTTTGGCTTCTCGTGGAAGGATGTTTCTTATTGTTCTTTCAGAATGTGGAAGTTTATACAGGCTGGAAATATCTGTAGCAGGTAATGTGGGGGCCATGCCATTGAAGGAAACTATTCAGATTCTGGACAAAGAAATTCTTGCGAAGGGCTCTTCTTTGTACTTTTCTTCAACATATAAAGTACTTTTTCTTTCCTATCAAGATGGCACTACTTTGGTAGGTAGGCTGAGTCCGAATGCTACATCTCTAAGTGAGTTGTCTTGCATATATGAGGAGCAAGATGGCAAGCTTCGATCAGCTGGACTTCATCGTTGGAAAGAGTTGCTGGTTGGCAATGGGTTATTTTATTGCTTCTCAGGTGAGAAATCAAATGCTGCAGTTGCTATATCCATAGGGCCTGATGAGTTATATGCACAGAACTTACGCCATGCTGTTGGCTCAACCTCGCTTTTAGTTGGGATAACGGCATACAAGCCGTTATCCAAAGACAAAATTCACTGTCTTGTGTTGTACGAGGATGGAAGTCTTCAGATATACTCACATGTTCCTATGGGAGTTGATGCTGCCACAAGTGTGACTGCAGAAAAAGTTAAGAAATTAGGTTTTAATATTTTAAACAATAAAGCATATGCTGGTACAAAGCCGGAATTTCCACTTGATTTCTTTGAGAAAACAGTTTGCATTACAACTGATGTGAAACTAGGTGGTGATGCCATCAGGAACAGTGATTCTGAAGGAGCTAAGCAGAGTTTGGTATCTGAAGATGGCTTTTTAGAAAGCCCAAGCCCTGCAGGATTTAAGGTACTGTTGATTTAGGTTCTGGTTTCCGATGTCGGATATTGTTGTTTAGCTTCTGGTTTCTTTTTCAACATTTGTTCTTTCATGTTTGTTTAGTGGTGTTTGTGGCCTTGGATACCTTTCATGAACTTTCTGATCTAAATGACATAGCTTTGTTGACCTTTATCATTGATATCCCTTTTGAGGTTGATTGTCTTTGGATTAGTTTTGTTTGCTGCTTCATATATGCTTGATATTTATCAGTCAATTGAAGGTATTACCTAATTTTTATTTGGTGTAGTATATCATGTGGTGGTAGATTATTTGACTGCTGATGGTTGGTGTTTTTTATTTTTTTTTATTTTTGATGGTTTAGTAACATTGTGGAATGCTACAATTGTAATTTTTGTGATGGGAAAATGCTTAACATGGTGTTGAATGCTTTGAAGGTATTACACCTTATAGACTTTAAATTTACAGTTGTCATGGGTTTTGGGACTGTCACACCTGATGCTGAACCTCAAATATTGTTAAAATATAAAAAGTGATGGAGACTAGATATTTATTAGTTGAGTTGTTCAGTATGTCAATTATGATGAATGCATTGAGTGAAAGAAAAAAGACACAAACTTGACTGATACTGCCTAATTGGTGGGTGTTTAAAGTGGCGAGTTCTTATTGTATATTTGTATGATTTATGAATGCTTTCATATGTCTAATTCTTTATTGTTTCTATGTTATCTGTTCAATATTTTTAATTGTGATTGTTCTGCTCGGTCTCCAACTTCTTTCTTGCTTAATTGCACTTAAAGTGATTAAATAATGATTATAGGTTATTCAACTTAATCTGATTCATGTGGTACTTACCTTTTTAAACTCTGGTTGTAATTATATTCCCCTCTACATTTTTCTAGATATGTCTCTCCAACTCCAACCCTGATATTGTCATGGTGGGTTTTCGTGTTCACGTCGGTAATACTTCAGCAAGTCACATACCTTCTGAAATTACCATATTCCAAAGGGTGATCAAGTTAGATGAGGGCATGCGTTCTTGGTATGATATACCATTTACGGTTGCTGAATCGCTCCTTGCTGATGAAGAGTTCGTCATTAATGTTGGACCAACCTTTAATGGCAATGCTCTGCCTAGAATAGACTCTCTTGAAGTTTATGGTCGAGCTAAAGATGAATTTGGTTGGAAGGAAAAAATGGATGCTGTGTTGGATATGGAAGCTCGCATCCTTGGTTGCAATTCATTGCTTCCTGGGCCTAGGAAAAAGTCTAGGTCAATGCAGTCAGCTCCCATTCAGGAGCAGGTAATAGCAGATGGTCTTAAGCTTCTCTCTAAGTTTTATCCATTATGTTGGTCACAAGAAGAGGATCTGAAAGGAGTCCTGAGCAAGCTCAAAAGCAAGCAGTTTCTGGAAACAATATTTGAAAGTGACAGGGAACCCATGATGCAGACCGCTGCTTGCCGTGTCTTGCAGGCTGTATTCCCCAAGAAGGAGATCTATTACCAAGTAAGTGCTGGAGGCAGGTTCTGTATGATAGATTATTTTTCCTTTCTCTCTATTTGAGGAGATATATGTGTCTTTAAGCCTCTCTTTCAGTCACTAATAGATTGTTCAATCTTAGATTAAGGACAGTAT
This sequence comes from Dimocarpus longan, assembly GCA_022984855.1. NCBI lineage: Eukaryota > Viridiplantae > Streptophyta > Magnoliopsida > Sapindales > Sapindaceae > Dimocarpus > Dimocarpus longan. The sequence continues at coordinate 8,657,084 of CM041026.1, forward strand.
GCGCCTTCTTGGAGTGGTCAAATCTACATCTGTGCTTTCGTCAATGCTGGGAGTTGGTGGTTCTACTGGAGGATGGATTATTGAAGAGTTCACTTCTCAGATGCGTGCTGTATCAAAGATTGCATTGCATCGTCGGGCTAATTTAGCATCATTCCTTGAGACAAATGGTATTGACACGGTCCCTAATGCATTGGCTTTGTGTGTGTGTCTCTGTGTGTCCTCTGTGTGTGTGTGTGTGTGTGTGTGTGTGTGTGCACATGCGCATCTGCATGTGCTCACTCAAGGTAGAATTGCACCTTAGACTTAAGGGTTGTCTGTGTTTTACTACTGAAAGTTAATTTAACTTAACACTTAAATTGAGTTTAGGTTATGTATTACTTTAAGGATTCAATTAAGATAAAAGCATCTACATTTATCTTAATTAAAGGAAGTTACATTTTTTTGACCTTTCTTTTAATGAAACAGTCTTAACCCACAGATTAACCTGTAACATCCTAAATAATTTTACACAATTAAATGAATACCAAAATACTCATATTCCTAAAAATCCCAATCCTCACAAACCTTGGTGCTATCAAATATTTGGCATGGAAGGAGGCAGAACTGCTACTGTCTCTCTAGTCTAACCAGTAAGAGGCTGGTTAGAGGAGGCCAATTAGTGCTTCCCATTTGTTTAAGGGAGGAGGCCATCAATGGCCTCCATTGTGTTTTAGGAGGTTAGTGCCAAAGATGGAGGGAGTGGGCTAGCATGTATTCCATTTAATCTTTAAAAATATTTTTGTAAGAAATTTTGATTCTTAAAATATAGAATCATTTTTTAAAAATATTAATGAAATTAACTATTTGAAAAAAGAATCTAATTCTTAATTTACATTAAATTTAGTGGAAATTTAAAAAAAAAAAAAAGGCTCATGGAAGAAGTGAAAATTTGATTTTAGCCTATTCTTAAAAACCCTAAAAAAAACTACAATTATTTTTACCCATTCCACGTACAATGTTGCATGTGAAATGTTTTCAAGTAGTAGAATTGAAAATATTCACATGTAATGTTGCATGTGATATGTTTTAGAGGGTTGAAAAGAGTTTAAAACGATTGAAGTTTCGTTTGGTGTTAAAAATATATAACATTTATTTTTGAGCCAAAAATTATTTCATTTTTTTAATTTGCACTGAAAGTGAATTTATCCTGTAAATTTTTATTAGAAATTCAAAATTTTATTTATTTTAGTTAGTTTAAATAATTAAAATTACTCAATACTTTAAGTATCTAGATAATTTTGATTTAAATATTATATATATATATATAATATTGCGATTTTCTAAATGTAGAACACTCACCTTTTGTATTTAGACATCTCAAAAAGAAAACAAACATATTAGGAAGTCTTAACATCAGGACCTTAATTAACCTAATAACAGTTGAAATGGAAAAAAAAAAAAAAAAAATGCCGTCATCTAATGTATAACCTGACACAAGGCTCAATCGAATCGTAATAGTTATCTCAAAAGAAAGGTGTACATGGGTACTGAATACTGACGTATTTGTGAACTGTAATCAGCATACGCGTAAGCTTTTGATTTGATGCAAATTGAGTTCGGTTTGCACTTAATGCCTCTTTGTTTTCTTATTTCATTGCAAATGACTGTTAAACCTCGTCAACTGCATTATCTAATTTATGGTGTTGAGTGCATTCCTTTGTTATATCCAAGTGATGTGGTTGTAAGAATTTATGTTGTCAGCAAATTGTTATATCCAAGTGATGTGGTTCTCAGAATTTATGTTGTCAGCAAATTGTTGTATGTTCCAGTCTAAGATAATTAAAAATAAGCTGATGCACAAGAGGAGGGTCAGAATATGTTAATATAAACGTCCTATTTTGGCTTGAATTAATAATTTACGCTAGCCAGCAAGTTTCAGTTATATTTTTTGCCCTTATGGAAGAACATTGTTCGTTGATGGATTGATCCGAAGACATAGATATCACATGTGCTGTGCATCACAATTTAATTGAATTGTGTCTTAAATTGTTAGATATTCTAGGATTTTGTTGTTTTTGTTGTTGCTATTGCTGTACTTGTTGATTTTTTGGATCTACTCTCTGGTTTGACCTAGTTGTTCTTACATGAGAGTTATTGAGCTTGGGGCAGTGTCATTGCTTAAAGCAAATTTATTTGGTTGGATGTCATCGTAATTTACTTTCTAAATTAATTTGATGTTCTGTGAAGCCGTGATCTGGTAAGGGTGGATTCCAACTGTTAAAGTTGCTTTTGTGGTGCTTGAGGAAAATCTCCTTGTTCTTTCTTGTTACCCAATTGGGCACTGGCTGCTTGTGTGTCCGAGTTTCCATTCCTCATCGCTGTTCATAATTTTGTTGGTTTTTGAAAATCCATCTGAGTTTCATTCTCTGGTGGATGTGATTGTCTGCTAGATTCAATTTGCATTGTAAGCGGAAAACATTGAAGGGAAAAAAAGACCATATATCTTATCCTGTATGTTGGCTCTGTTACTTATCATTCTCATTGGTGTAGGTTCTGAAGTGATGAATGGACTTATGCAAGTTCTGTGGGGAATTTTGGATCTAGAGCAACCTGACACGCAGACTATGAATAATATTGTTATTTCATCTGTGGAGCTTATTTATAGTTATGCCGAATGCCTGTCTTTGCATGGAAACGATACAGCAGGGCACTCTGTTGCTCCTGCTGTTGAACTACTGAAGAAACTTCTGCTCTTTCCAAATGAGGCAGTTCAAGCTTCAAGCAGGTTTATTTATTTTTATTATACTTTATGCTGCATTGCCTAATCATTTCTGTTTTAGATGTTAATTTCTAGTTTCATCCATTTTCAGCTTAGCGATATCATCAAGATTGCTTCAAGTTCCATTTCCAAAGCAAACAATGTTAGGGGTAGATGAGGTGGCAGATAATGCAGTGTCTACCTCCATCCCTGCTGAGACATCTAGTGGAAATGCGCAAGTTGTGATTGAAGAAGATTCAGGTACCTCATCTGTTCATTACTGTTGTGATGGGTGCACCACAGTTCCAATACTTAGGCGGAGATGGCATTGCACAGTTTGTCCAGATTTTGATTTATGTGAGGCATGCTATGAAGTATTGGATGCAGATCGGCTTCCTCCACCTCATTCTAGAGATCATCCCATGACAGCAATTCCAATTGAAGTGGAATCATTAGGTGGCGATGGAAGTGAGATTCACTTCTCCTCAGATATTGTAAGTGATTCAAATCTGATGCCTGTCACAACTGATGTCAGACTGCAGAATTCTGCTCCTTCAATTCATGTCTTGGAGCCCAACGAATCAGGAGAATTTTCTGCTTCCATGACTGACCCTGTTTCAATTTCTGCTTCAACAAGAGCTGTGAATTCCTTGCTTCTCTCTGAGCTCCTTGAACAGTTAAAAGGATGGATGGAGACAACCTCTGGAGTTCAAGCTATCCCTATTATGCAACTGTTCTACAGATTATCGTCTGCTGTGGGTGGCCCGTTTATAGACAGCTCAAAGCCTGAAAGCTTAGATTTAGAGAAATTAATTAAATGGTTTCTGGATGAAATAAATCTTAACAAACCCTTTGCAGCCAGAAACCATTCTTTTGGGCGAGTTGCAATTCTTGTCTTCATGTTCTTCACATTGATGCTTCGAAACTGGCACCAACCTGGCAGTGACACTGCGATTACAAAACCAAGTGGGAATGCAGACGGTCATGATAAAAGTGGTGTCCAGATTTCGGCTTCTGTTGCATCTCAGTCTTCTTTGGATGATCAAGTGAAAAATGACTTTGCCTGCCAACTGCTTCGAGCATGTAATTCTCTCAGAAACCAAGCTTTTGTTAATTATCTAATGGATATCCTGCAACAACTAGTGCATGTTTTTAAGTCTCCAGCTGTTAATTTTGAGAGTCCACAAGATCTGAATCCTGCTTCTGGATGTGGAGCTCTGCTAACAATCCGAAGAGATTTACCAGCCGGTAATTTCTCCCCGTTCTTTTCAGATTCATATGTGAAAGCCCATCGCACAGATATTTTCATGGACTATCACAGGCTACTGTTAGAGAATGCTTTTCGACTTGTGTACACCTTAGTCAGACCAGAGAAGCAAGACAAGAATGGGGAGAAAGAGAAAGTTTACAAGATTTCATCTGGTAAGGATTTGAAGCTAGACGGATATCAGGATGTCCTCTGCAGTTACATCAATAATCCTCATACAACATTTGTAAGAAGATATGCAAGGAGACTTTTTCTGCATCTCTGTGGGAGTAAAACTCATTATTACAGTGTTCGAGACACTTGGCAGTTCTCGAGTGAAGCGAAGAAACTTTACAAACATGTAAACAAATCTGGTGGCTTCCAGAATACTATTCCATATGAGAGAAGTGTTAAGATTGTGAAGTGCCTCTCTACAATGGCTGAAGTGGCTGCTGCACGGCCACGGAACTGGCAGAAGTACTGCTTGAGACATGAAGAAGTTTTGCCCTTTTTGATGAATGGGGCATTTTATTTTGGTGAAGAGTCAGTCATCCAGTGTCTTAAATTATTGAATTTGGCCTTCTATTTTGGAAAGGAAATGAGTCACTCTTTACACAAGGGGGATGCAGGGGATTCAGGAGCAAGTTTGAACAAGTCAAGTGCACATTCTCTAGACTCGAAGAAGAAGAAGAAAAGTGAAGATGGAAGTGACTCTGGTTCAGAAAAGTCTTATTTGGACATGGAGGCTGTTGTAGATATTATCTTCATTGAGAAGGGTGTTGATGTCCTGAGGCAATTTATTGATTGCTTTTTACTCGAATGGAATGCAAGCTCTGTGCGTGCAGAGGCCAAGTGTGTTCTCTATGGTGCATGGCACCATGGAAAGCATGCATTTAAGGAAACCATGTTAACTGAGCTCCTGCTGAAAGTGAAGTGCCTACCTATGTATGGTCAGAACATTGTTAAGTACACTGAGTTGGTTGCTTGGTTGCTGGGGAAAGTACCTGATAATAATTCAAAGCAACAGAGCTCTGAAATCATTGATCGCTGCTTGACCACGGATGTAATCAGGTCCATCTTTGAGACACTTCATTCACAAAATGAGCTCATTGCTAATCATCCCAATTCTCGTATATACAACACTTTGAGTGGTCTAGTGGAATTTGATGGCTATTATCTTGAGAGTGAGCCTTGTGTTGCTTGCAGCTCTCCGGAGGTTCCTTATAGCAGGATGAAGCTAGAAAGTCTGAAATCTGAAACAAAGTTTACTGACAATCGCATCATTGTGAAATGCACTGGGAGTTACACCATCCAGACTGTGACCATGAATGTTCATGATGCACGTAAGTCCAGATCAGTGAAAGTCTTGAATCTCTACTACAACAATCGGCCAGTGTCTGACCTTTCAGAGTTGAAAAATAATTGGTCCTTGTGGAAGCGTGCAAAAAGCTGTCATCTAGCTTTTAATCAGATTGAGCTGAAAGTGGAATTTCCCATTCCAATAACTGCCTGTAATTTTATGATTGAGCTAGATTCTTTCTATGAAAATCTTCAGGCTTTGTCCCTTGAACCATTGCAATGCCCTCGTTGCAGTCGACCTGTTACTGATAAGCATGGGATTTGTGGCAATTGCCATGAGAATGCATATCAATGCAGGCAGTGCCGCAACATTAATTATGAAAATCTAGATTCTTTTCTGTGTAATGAGTGTGGATATAGCAAATATGGGCGTTTCGAGTTCAATTTCATGGCAAAGCCAAGTTTTAGTTTTGATAACATGGAGAATGATGAAGATATGAAGAAGGGATTGACAGCTATAGAATCAGAATCAGAAAATGCACATAGAAGATATCAGCAACTTTTGGGCTTCAAAAAGCCGCTTCTTAAGATTGTATCAAGCATTGGGGAAAATGAGTTGGATTCACAGCAGGACTCTGTCCAGCAAATGATGGTGTCTTTGCCTGGACCATCATGTAAGATAAACCGTAAAATTGCTCTTCTTGGTGTGCTATACGGTGAGAAGTGCAAAGCTGCTTTTGATTCTGTCACCAAAAGTGTTCAGACACTGCAGGGACTTCGTCGGGTTTTGATGAACTATTTGCACCAGAGACATTCGGATAACACAGTGGCTGCATCAAGATTCATAGTTTCTAGATCTCCAAATAATTGCTATGGTTGTGCAACTACTTTTGTGACACAGTGTTTAGAGTTACTGCAAGTGCTATCAAAGCATTCAAATTCAAAGAAACAACTTGTTGCAGCTGGTATCTTATCAGAATTGTTTGAGAATAATATCCATCAGGGTCCAAAGTCGACTCGTGTCCATGCTAGGGCAGTACTTTGTGCTTTCTCTGAGGGAGATATTAATGCAGTAACAGAGTTGAACAGTTTAATACAGAGGAAAGTAATGTACTGCCTTGAACATCATCGCTCCATGGACATTGCTATGGCCACTCGTGAAGAATTGTTGTTATTATCAGAAGTGTGTTCACTGGCTGATGAGTTTTGGGAGTCAAGATTACGTGTTGTTTTCCAGTTGTTGTTTGCTTCGATTAAAATGGGTGCTAAACATCCTGCCATATCTGAGCATATCATACTTCCTTGTCTGAGAATTGTATCTCAGGCTTGTACTCCTCCAAAGCCCGAGTCATCAGATAAAGAGCAAGGTGTGGGGAAATCTGGTCCTGTTACACAGCTGAAGGATGAAAACGTCTCTGGATCGTTTAGTGGTTCTGTTACCGGTAGCAAATCTGTGCCAGAAGAAAAGAATTGGGATGTTTCTAACAAGACTCAAGATATTCAGTTACTGAGTTATTCAGAGTGGGAGAAGGGAGCAACATATCTTGATTTTGTTAGAAGGCAGTATAAAGTGTCTCAGGCTGTCAAAGGTGCTGGCCAGAGATCTCGGTCTCCGAGAAATGATTACCTGGCTCTGAAATATGCTCTCAGGTGGAAGCAACGTGGTTATAAGATGACTAGAAGTGGATTGTCAACATTTGAGCTAGGTTCATGGGTCACTGAACTTATCCTGAGTGCCTGTTCTCAATCAATCAGGTCAGAGATGAGCATGCTGATTAGCTTACTTTGTGGTCAAAGTTCATCCAGACGATTCCGGTTGTTGAGCTTACTGATGGGCTTATTGCCAGCAACTCTTGCTGCTGGTGAAAGTGCTTCAGAATATTTTGAATTGCTATTTAAGATGATTGACTCTGAAGATGCTCGTCTGTTCTTGACAGTACAGGGTTGTGTAACAACGATTTGTAAGTTAATTACACAAGAAGTTGGTAATATTCAGTCTCTAGAAAGGAGTCTGCATATTGATATTTCACAGGGATTCATCCTGCACAAGTTAATAGAACTTCTTGGAAAATTTCTAGATGTCCCTAATATCAGATCCAGGTATTATATCAGTACCTCCCAATCATGTTTCTTGTTTAAAGTGTTTCCAGCATCATCATCTTTCTTATTTGATGGATGCCAGGTTCATGCGAGACAATTTGCTGTCAGAAATTCTAGAGGCTCTTATTGTCATTCGCGGCTTGATAGTGCAGAAGACGAAGTTGATTAGTGACTGCAATAGGCTTCTGAAAGATCTTCTGGACAGTCTTCTGCTTGAAAGCAGTGAAAATAAACGCCAGTTCATCCGGGCCTGTATTTGCGGTCTTCAAATCCATGGAGAGGAGAGAAAAGGAAGAGCTTGTTTGGTATGTAGTACCTAACTTTCTCTTCTTCTAACTGTATTATTATCAAATGTTGCTTTATAAAATGTTATAATGTTTAACAGTTGTTACTCAATTCTTGTTTGTCTCAAGGGTGATAGGGTATCATCATTATGAAATTTTGCTTTCAACAATTTTTGAATTTTGTTTCACTTTTTTGTTTTGTCAATTTCTGGTAAGAATATTCGCTTTTATTGAGAAGCATGGGTTGTGTTATGTCTACGGTTTTCTGTGGGAGTTGAAAAGCTTGGTCATCAAGAAACAATACTAAGTGGAAGAAATTAATTGTTGAATTCCTCTCCATCTTTATGATCCTTTCATACTTAATCATCCAACTTAGTTGAGGTTATAAAGTTACATGTGATTCTACATTCTCATTTTAAACTATTTGCCTGATTTATTGATTCATTATGCTGCCCTGTTGTTCATGTACTAATTGTTTTCTGTCAACAGTCTACCCTACTTACAATTCTTTACCTGGATTTTTGTATTACAAGATAACATTTGTTAACCTGGACTTTTGCATTACAAGTTATCTCTTGTGTTGGTAACTGTTTTCTTTTGCCAAACTGCTCATTGCAACTGAATGGCTACCTGTGGCAGTTTATATTAGAGCAGCTCTGCAATTTGATCTGCCCAACAAAACCAGAGTCGGTGTATCTGTTGGTTCTTAACAAGGCTCACACACAAGAAGAGTATATCAGGGGATCAATGACTAAGAATCCGTATTCTAGTGCTGAGATTGGTCCACTGATGCGTGATGTGAAAAATAAAATTTGTCATCAATTGGATCTTCTGGGCCTTCTAGAAGATGACTATGGCATGGAGCTGCTGGTAGCCGGGAATATTATCTCCCTTGATTTGAGCATTGCTCAAGTTTATGAACAAGTCTGGAAGAAAAGTAGTTATTCATCAAGCACCATGGTCAATTCTACCTTGTTGTCCTCTAATGCGGTGACATCAGGCAGGGATTGTCCTCCTATGACAGTGACTTATCGGCTTCAGGTTCGTTACTACTATTTTAAATTTTGCATTTACTTCTATTATCCAATAAAAATGACAAGTAAAATATGTTTATATATTGTCATAAGTTTGCACCCTTTCTGGGTGTTAAATTATGTTCAAACCACACGAGACGTTTTTTATTTTTAACATAACCACACATGAGACTTAGATGTGAATTGTTCACATTTCTGTTGACCAGAAGAGATGTGTACTTTGTTACTTATTTATCTTTTGTACAATTGGCAGGGTCTAGATGGTGAAGCCACCGAGCCTATGATTAAAGAATTGGAGGAAGATAGGGAGGAATCACAAGATCCAGAGATTGAATTTGCCATAGCAGGTGCAGTTCGTGAATATGGAGGGCTTGAAATTTTATTGAGTATGATTCAGGTGTGTAAATTACTAGAACACTTAGGAAATAATTTCCAGAAATTTGAGAAAGATTTACCTTTTAATAGGACTAAAATTATCTCCTTTTTTCTTGTTTGTTTCTTTGGATATATCTGGTTGCTTCAATGTAGATGTTTCAATTGCCTTCATGCTTTTTTAAATGTAAGGTGTGATTGTTCATGGTGTGGCTTAGATACACAGAAGAATTGTTGGCATGTGGTTTCACAGTTGTGGGATCTCTGGTTTATCATTTTTGGTTTGTTGTTTTGCTTTACTGATGTTGAGGATCATTGTATATTAAGCTCTTTTACAAGTACTGGAAGACTCATATTCTTTGATGCCATTTTCTTTTTACCCTTTCTGAGGCTTTTGTCTTTTATCTATTTGACAGCAGAAGTGTCACAGTTATGCGTTCTTTTAGATATATAATTTTTGTCTGTCTGAAGTCCTTTGCTTATTAAAATATTAATTTTGTAAGTTTATTCTACTTATTTCATAACCATCGATAAGTCTTATCACAGCCCGTCATTAAGACATCTGACCTTTAATTTGAATGTGCAGCGCTTGCGAGATGATTTGAAGTCCAACCAGGAGCAGTTGGTAGCTGTTCTTAATCTTCTTATGTACTGCTGCAAGATAAGAGAGAACAGACGGGCATTATTAAGGCTAGGTGCTTTAGGTCTACTTCTTGAAACTGCAAGGCGTGCTTTCTCAGTTGATGCCATGGAACCAGCTGACGGCATTCTTTTGATTGTGGAGAGTCTGACACTGGAAGCAAATGAAAGTGACAATATAAGTATCTCTCAGAGTGTTCTTACTGTCACTAGTGAGGAAACTGGCATGGGTGAACAGGCCAAGAAAATAGTTCTTATGTTCCTGGAGAGACTGTGCCATCCTTCTGGCCTTAAATCAAACAAACAGCAGAGGAACACTGAGATGGTTGCTAGAATCTTGCCCTATTTGACTTATGGTGAGCCTGCAGCGATGGAAGCGCTCATCCGACATTTTGATCCGTACCTGCAAGACTGGGAAGAATTTGACTGCATGCTGAAACAACATGAAGACAACCCAAAAGATGAGAATATTGCTCAGCAAGCAGCCAAGCGGATGTTTACAATTGAAAATTTTGTTAGAGTTTCAGAGTCACTTAAAACAAGTTCTTGTGGGGAGAGATTGAAGGACATTATACTGGAGAAGGGTATAACAGGTGTTGCAGTTAGACATTTGAAAGAAAGTTTTGCAGTTGCAGGGCAGGCTGGCTATAGATCAAGTGCAGAATGGGCATTGGGTTTAAAATTGCCATCTGTTCCACATATATTGTCTATGCTGAGGGGCTTGTCAATGGGACACTTTCCCACTCAGAAGTGTATTGATGAGGGAGGGATCTTACCTCTGCTTCATGCTTTGGAAGGAGTCCCTGGAGAAAATGAAATTGGGGCGAGGGCTGAAAACTTATTAGACACACTGTCTGATAAAGAGGGAAAAGGAGATGGATTCTTGGGGGAAAAGATCTGTAGGTTACGGCATGCCACTCGAGATGAAATGAGACGCCGTGCTTTAAGGAGGAGGGAGGAATTGCTTCAGGTACTACTCTGTTGAATCCTTTATTGCCAACACACATGTTTATAACACATACTGTTGTACTGATGTTGTAGCCAACATAATGAAGTAGCAAAATAATATATTTGCTAATCGTGCAGCCATAACTGATTGCCTCTTGTTCTCTCTCTTTTCTTCATTGGATAGGGACTTGGGATGCGGCAGGAACTAGCTTCAGATGGTGGTGAACGAATTGTTGTTGCCCAACCAATTTTGGAAGGTTTGGAAGACGTAGAGGAGGAGGAAGATGGATTGGCATGCATGGTTTGCAGGGAGGGCTACAGTTTGAGGCCTACAGACTTGCTGGGAGTTTACTCGTATAGTAAGCGGGTGAACCTGGGTGTTGGTACTTCAGGAAGTGCTCGTGGGGAGTGTGTATACACAACTGTCAGTTATTTCAATATCATTCATTTCCAATGCCACCAGGAGGCCAAAAGAGCAGATGCTGCTCTGAAGAATCCAAAGAAAGAATGGGAGGGGGCTACACTCCGTAACAATGAATCTCTTTGCAATTCCTTATTCCCTGTGAGAGGTCCATCTGTTTCACTTGCACACTATGTCCGCTATGTTGACCAGTATTGGGATAACCTAAACGCTCTTGGCCGTGCTGATGGGAGCAGGCTCCGGCTTCTGACATATGACATTGTTTTGGTATGATATTACTTATCATTTGTGTTTTAACATTTTATTTAGATTTACTACTTTCCCTGCTTATCAAACATGATAGAATTTTTCATTGGTGTTATGTTTGCTGCTATATATGATAAATATGTCCTGGAATTGCATAGAACTGGGTGTAGGAATCTGAAATATCTAAAAGATTTCCTAATTTTGGATGAAAATTATAATGAATAGTTTACAAATATGTAGAATGATATACAATGTTATGAATGAAACTCTCTCGTTAGAATGATATACAATGTTATGAATGAAACTCTCTAGTTTTCATTATTATGTAAATTTTACGGTTCGGAATGGGTAGATCGAGACAGAGATGCGAAATAGTTTATATAGGATTGTCAATTAGAATCTCCCTAAACCTCAGCACTTCTTGAAACGATTTTTCAGCACAGATGCTTGTGACTTTGATACGTATTGTGATATTCAATTAACAGAGAAATTTTTGTCTGATGTTCATTCAACTTCCTTATGTAGATGCTTGCTCGGTTTGCTACTGGGGCATCATTCAGTGCTGATAGTAGAGGTGGCGGAAGAGAAAGCAACTCCAAATTTCTGCCTTTTATGATCCAAATGGCACGACATCTTCTTGAACAAGGAAGTCCCTCACAGCGTCACACCTTGGCCAAGGCTGTTTCAACGTACATAACCTCTTCCATGTCAGATACGAGACCTACCACTCCTGGAACATCATCGATGGGAACTGAAGAAACGGTCCAATTTATGATGGTAAACTCTCTACTGTCAGAGTCATATGAATCCTGGTTGCAGCATCGTCGTGCCTTCTTGCACCGTGGAATATACCATACATACATGCAACACACTCATGGCCGATCAATGGCTCGACCATCATCAACTCCAACGAACATTGTCAGATTAGAAACAGGAAGTAGTAGTACAAGCCCTACAACTGAATCAGATGGTGCAAATGAGCTACTGTCAATTGTCCGACCAATTCTTGTCTACAGTGGCTTGATCGAGCAGCTACAGCGGTTTTTCAAGGTAAAAAAGTCATCTAGTGTAGCACCTTCTATAGTAGAAGGAACTTCTAAAGGATCAGAAGGGGATGATGAGAGTGGAAGTCTGGAAAGTTGGGAGGTGGTGATGAAAGAGCAGCTTTTCAATGTTAAAGAAATGGTTGGGTTCTCTAAGGAATTGCTGTCATGGCTCGATGACATGAATTCTGCAAGTGATTTGCAGGAAGCATTTGATATAGTTGGGGTTTTAGCCGATGTGCTATCAGGCGGGTTTTCACGATGTGAAGACTTTGTGCAAGATGCAATCAATGACGGGAAGGGCTGAGGATTGAATTTGGAGCATGTGTGTTATACATTGTTGGTTGTAGGTCTTCTTTCCTTTCATGATATAGTTGTGACGCAGTGTATGTACATTCTTGTGTATTACATTGAACAAGCACGGTTTTGAAAGTTAATTATATAGGACACATATTGAGCCTTTGGTAATAAAATCATATTTTTTCTGAAAGACTTTATGGTATATTTGCCTCGAATTGTAAAATTGTTCAAACTTGATAAAGCCTCTGAGTCTCTTATTTGTGACTGTCATAAAACTTCTGTGGGGTTAGAGTTGGGTCAGCATGTTGTAACGAAGTTAGACTTGATACCACTAATTCGGGCGGTATTTAGACAACTTTCATCCTTTAGTTACTAAGTAAGTTTTACAAAAACGTAGAATGAAAGCTAAGAGTAAAAAGACAAATGAAGATTCGAGAGAGAGTAGTTTTGTAAGGAAGTTTTTTTATTGATTTTTCTAAGATATTTTACAAATAAGGTTTACTTGGGTATTTATAAACACAAATATCGAGGGTATAATTAATGGATGCCAACGGATATGTTACTAATTAACACTAGAAAAATCTAGGATTATTCTAAATAGGCTAATCCTAGAAACTTCTAGAACAACGCTTGATATTTATATTATAGGAAGGTTCTAAAAACCTTCTAGAAACTAGTAGATTACTTAAGAAGTAAGTTGGTCAAGTATAAAAATTTGATTAGATTTGATATTTTAGGACAAATGATCTCCTTTCGGTTTTCTGGACTGTGACAAGGTGCTCTATTCTTGTTTTCTCTATTTTGGGCGAAATTGGGGTGCATTGATTATCATTTTTTTTTTCCCTTTTTTTCTTTTATTGGACACCAAAACGACGTTGCTTCGGACTTTTCAAAACAACACTGGTTTGATTTAGTTTTAAAAATTTTAAAAATAACCAAAATAATATCATTTTAAGGAGTTCAAAATAATATCATTTTGGATCAATAATTTTTATTTTTATTTTTAGATTTAAAAAAGAACTGCACAATAAACGTGGGCTGGTTACCTATAAGCCCTAACTTAGGGGTTCTCAGAACGACTGGCAATCGTTTATCTCCCAAGCTATGCCTAGGCATCTGCCTAGCTTGATATTTAAAATATTACTAATATATCATGCTGGTAAGGAAACAATTATTTTGGAATTTAAAGAAAAAAAAAAGTTAAAAATTCTAGGGTGTATTTAAATCTTACTTTTAGTGTATTCATAAATGTTTGTATTCAATCTACACTTAAATGAATTTAATTGAAATATAAATATATTCAATTCTGACTTCTAAAAAGTTGGAACGAACTTAAATATATTTAATAAATCATTGATTTTACAAAATTTGTTTTAAATGATTGAATTCAATTAATTTAAATTTATTTTAAAAATATATGATCCTAGCCTACTCCTATAAATTTTATGCAAAATTTTATCAAAATTTAAATGGGCCATGGAATTATGGATTCTTCTAAAATTTTATAAATCATGAAATGATGTTTTAATATTTTGATTAATGCTAGACTTTTCAAATCTAAATTCATACCCAAATAATGTTGCATGTGAGTTGTCAAGATCTTATAAATCATGAGATGATGCGATTATTAATAAGATTTTGCAACTCATATGTTACATCATCTTATGATCTATAAGATTTTAACAACTCATATGTCACATCATTTGAGTATGAATTTAAACAAAATATTTAAGAAATTTGATATTATTAAAAAAAAATCATAAATTATTTTAAAAAATAAATACTAGATCCAAAATAAACCTTAATTGAGAAATTTTGGTGTTAACCAAATTAAATCGAACTTAAGTAGAAAGCGTGGAATTGAAGACCAAATTTGGAGTTCAGTTGGCACGCTTGACACATATTTTGAATGGATGGAATTTGATTACGTATTCGGTTAATGATGATGAGTGCAGTGATGTAAAAATGTAAAAAAAATAAAAAGAAAGTGCCAGCCAGACAGCTCCACTTTGGCTAGAGCTGTTAAACAGTGACACAAAACAGTGCAACTCTAATGGTAAGTGCAACACTTGCGCCTTAATTAGTGGCTTTGTTGTTCACATTCACATTCAATTACTCTCTCTCTTTCTCTCTCTTCTCCAAGCTTCGACTACCACCCAGTTCTCCGGCGGCCGGGATCTGGTTGAAACCAAATCACATTAGTTTCTGGGTATTTCTTATTTTGGTAATGCATTAAAAGCAAGAGTGTTTCTGTTTCAAGATATGAGAATACCAAGTATTGATAAGTGCGTGTGGATGATGGAGAGGCAAGAGAGTGTGGTATTGGGTCGGCAAAAAATGATTAGGAGGGATTACTAGTAGGATGTGTAGATTAGAAAACAAGTGTGAATACAGGAGGAAACAAGAGTGGGAAATAATGGGGTTCAAGTACAAGGCTGAGAAGGTGAGGAATTCTGGCATGACGGTTTCAAGGTCTCGTATTAAGCTATGGACCATTCGAGCAGTCACCATGATACTGCTTTGGACTTGTGTTGTTGAGTTGATGGCATTGGGGGAGTTGTGGGGGCCAAGATTATTGATCAAGGGTTGGCCTTCTTGTCTCACTCACTCTGATTTGCCTTTGCCTCATCATGCCAAATTTCTTCTTCCTCCAAAGAGTGAGTTTTTTTTGTTAACTCATTTGTGCTTACTGTTTGATTGTGTAGCATCAACTTTACCTTTATCAATGTGGGGTTGCAGGGATTTATAAGAATAATGGCTATTTGATGATTTCTTGCAATGGAGGACTCAATCAAATGCGAGCGGCTGTGAGTTTAATTAGTCCTTTTTGTGATTGTATGTGCATTTGCTTAAATATATGTCTCTTTGGTATGCTTGTGCAGATATGTGATATGGTTGCTATTGCAAGATATTTGAATGTCACTCTTATTGTTCCAGAGCTTGATAAAACTTCCTTTTGGAATGATCCAAGGTGGGTTGAATTGAATAGTTTTTTTATGCTTATTTGTCATATGGTCTGGATATCTTTTGCTAATAAATACCATCATTCCTTAATTATTTGTCATATGAGCAGTGAGTTCCAAGACATTTTTGATGTTAATCATTTTATCACTTCCTTGAGGGATGAGGTTCGCATACTAAAAGAACTACCACCTAGACTTAAAAGACGAGTGGAACTTGGAATGACCTACTCGCTCCCACCAATTAGTTGGTCTGACATTTCTTACTACCATAAACAGGTTATAAACATAAAGCTGGAGTTAAAATTGTGTTTTTATTTTTATTTTGTGCTAATGCAACTGACTTGCTGGAGTATTTGAAATTGCCGGACAGATTCTTCCTCTGCTGCAAAAGTACAAGGTTGTACTTTTAAATAAAACTGATGCTCGACTTGCTAATAATGGACTACCTCTTGAGATACAGAAGTTGCGCTGCCGAGTAAATTTTAATGCTTTGAGATTTACTTCTCAGATAGAGGAATTGGGGCGAAGAATTGTCAAGATTTTGAGAGAAAAAGGCCCCTTTCTAGTCCTCCATCTCAGATATGAAATGGACATGTTGGCTTTTTCTGGATGCATTCATGGTTGCAACAGTGAGGAAGTTGAAGAGCTTACCAGAATGAGGTAATTTGTTTTGAAGACTTTCATATAGCTTGTTTTATGTTCGTCAACATCAATGGTGGGCAAATAATGTGTCTTTTAGATATGCATATCCATGGTGGAAGGAAAAGGTCATAAACTCTGATATGAAAAGGAAAGAAGGTTTATGCCCTTTGACACCCGAAGAAACTGCTCTTGTTCTACGTGCAATGGGCATTGATCGCAATGTTCTAATTTATATCGCTGCTGGGGAAATATATGGCGGAGAAAGAAGGATGGCGACTTTGGCAAAAGCTTTCCCTAATCTGGTCAGTAAGAAGATCAAAAGTGAACCTGTAAAAATTTATATGTAAATGATGTGGCTTACCATATTTTCTATGGTATCATGAAACAGGTCAGGAAAGAGACTCTGCTAGGAGCATCTGATTTAAAGCATTTCCAATACCACTCTTCACAAATGGCAGCATTAGATTACCTTGTATCCCTCGAGAGTGATATATTTGTTCCTACATATGATGGAAACATGGCTAAAGTTGTTGAAGGCCATCGCAGGTAATATACTTCTGTAGTAGTCCGTTTTCCTGCTTTAAGATAAGTGTCTAGCAGTCTGGTTATATAAGAGTTTTCAAATAATTTACAGAAAGAACAAAGGATAAGGGATGTTCCATTATATAACGACCTCCCTTGATAAGCTCTGCAATGGCTTATCGAAGACAATCAAATGAGTTATAATACAATTACTCTCATGATCATCACAACACTAGAAGGATAAACATTTTCTCTGTAGTTAACATTGTCAGGCTGCATTGTATTAAAGTAAATCGAAATGCATTAACTCAATATTTTGTTTCTGTTTTGTGTTTCAACGTTATTCAGATTCTTAGGGTTCAAGAAGACAGTTTTATTGAACAGAAGGCTTCTAGTTGGTTTAATAGATCAATACAACAACGGTTCATTGAGCTGGGATATGTTCTCTTCAGCTGTGAAGGAAACTCATGCAAATCTAATGGGAAACCCAATGAAACGAATCGTCATGCCTGACAAACCAAAGGAGGAAGACTATTTCTACGCCAATCCGCATGAATGCTTGCAATTGTTAGATGAACCATGGAGAAGTACATGATTTTGGTCATGCTAAATAAGATGGTTATCTCCTTCCCTGTACTTATGAAGATATCAACAACAGTGGCCTACTCCTGTGTCTTGAAATTGGATTACAGATAGTTCAGGCCCCAATCTGAGCATTCTTTAGAAGATTTATGGGAATATGGTAATTTTTTAATATTGCTGTATAGAATGGATAAAAGAGAAATAAAACTTAAAAAAGGAAAAAAAAAAAAAATTATCCTAGGGGTTTTATTATTGAGGGAAATATAATTCTCATTCCGTGGAGTTTTCCTTGTACCTTCATCAGCATGAAGCATTAAGAAGTAAAATGATGTTGATGGAATCAAAATTCCACATTTGGTCTCTATCTTGGCAATTTCTTTGGGTTGAATGTGAGTCATAAGAAATTAACTTCCATGATCTAATCATGAAAAACAGAAATCCCATTTGCATCATACATAAAGGCATTTCTTTTTCTGCCTTTTATTTTATGACAATTCTTAACGTTTTGGTAAAAATATAAATCTAGATATCTGAAATCCTTAAATGATTGTGATATGAGGACGAGTTGGTGTCTTTGGGTTGAATGTGAGTCATAAGAAACTCTCTTCCCTGAGCTAATCATAAAAAATGGAAATTCCATTAGCAACATAGATGAAAGCATTTTTTATTTTTCTATTTTTTATTTTAAAAGAATTCTTAACGTTTTGGTAAACATATAAATCTAGAAATCCGAAGTCCTTATATGATTGTGATTTGAGGATAAGTAGGTGTGATAAATCCATTAGTCCTAGCTAGAAGCATGATACAGTCATTTTTTCTTTCTTTCTTTTGAATGCTGACACTTTAGAGATCAGATGATTGTTGGGATCTATCGAAATAGATCACTAATAGCGTATCTTAAATGACTACTTTTACAATCGAAAAAAGAGCCACGCTTACTAAAAATAGAGTCACAACCTACATCTTATATTTTAAAAGATAAAAGTGTGATT
Source organism: Dimocarpus longan (assembly GCA_022984855.1). NCBI lineage: Eukaryota > Viridiplantae > Streptophyta > Magnoliopsida > Sapindales > Sapindaceae > Dimocarpus > Dimocarpus longan. The sequence continues at coordinate 8,675,454 of CM041026.1, forward strand.
TGAACCCTTACCTCTTAGGTCAAATGAGTACTCAACCACTATTAAATGACATAGGATTGAAGTACTTTTCTTATAGGAAAAAAAAAAAATTCCATAATAGTTGTCTGCAAAGAAAAATAATGAGAGTAGAAATTTTATGATGTTGTCTCCAATTCTTTGGCCGGCGCCGGCCAGTTAGTTTTGACAATATAATCATTGTCAGTGCATGCACTCCTTAAGTAGCTAGGAGTGTAGTTTCATGTATTTCCTTAATTTAGTTGACAATTTGTCCCTGTTATTTGATATAATTACTAGTTACCCTCTATGATTTATAAAAATCTCATTTTATCTCTTCTATGATTCTAACATGCACAATGATGAATATGATTCCGTATATTTTCTTAAACTACAATGAGTTTTTTAGACAATTTTTTAACTATTAGGAATATTTTATTTATTTAATCAAACGATATGGAGTTATTAATAATTTTTCAAATTAGTGATGGATTTTGGTTGTTGCGCCAAAAAACTACAAGGGGAAAAATAAGATTTCCTCTTTTTCTAATTGATCAATAGTGCAAGTGAAATATCAGGACTCAATTTTTTTTTAATTATTATTTTTTTTAAGTTGATACCAAATAAATCATAGGCTACTATTAATATACAAGTAATAATAACAATATTTGACACTATGACATAGCCCATTAAAAACATTACAAAGAAAAGAAAAATTAACTGGAATGCTTAGTGAATATAGTGAGTGATCCAAAGAGATGATATTTATTGATCCAAGAAAACGATGTTTATGGGCGATCCAAGGAGTCAGCTTCCATTAAGAACCAGTCCAAAGCACTTGTGGTCAAATAAATGGATGGCTACACAAGTTTTCAAATTGCAATAAATTATAGTGTGCAAGCCAATTCAAACACTTCAGAGACTTTGCTTTCGCACCACACTCACTGATACCATTTCCCAAAGTGCGAGATTATGGAAATTTCAAACACCTCATTAATGCTCCATCGCACTCTTTCTTCTTTTGTCATATTTGTAGAATGTGTTTTGGTGACTGGCACACAATTTTCTTCTTATTAGACACAATCAACCCTAAACTAGTCCTCATTCAAGCTTTGGTTTATGATGGTTGAGACGACGTTCGACTGACGATGTTATAATTAAATTTAAAATAGTCAAAAGGTTATATCAAGTGTTTACAAGTAAAAATAAAAATTAATAAATGATATGACTCAATTCTTTGAAGATATGAAAAATAGATTCATTCCACTAACCATATAAAAACAAGTGTAACAAAAACAAAAAAAAAAATCCTGTACTTATTTCGATTTTCTGTATGAAGTATAATAAGAATGATTTTTAGTTACTATTGTTATTGTTAGAGGGTCAGACAAGCACTCCAGGCAATTGTAGATCAATTGGCCTCAAGGTTTTAAATATGGGTATGAGGCTTTCAAATTTACAGATATATCAAGGATAACATCGATAACGGTTAGATATTTGACCAAAATATCGATGTTTGGTTAAAAATTTTAAAATGATGGATATTTATTTTTAAATTTTAATTTTTTTAATTAAAACTTTAAATTAAGCTAAAACAACAAATAATACATCAAATAAATTACTTTTGATAATAAGTTGATATATTTACAAGTAATTATATATAAGTAGAGTGTGCATACATTGTAATGATTATAAATAAATAATTATAGTTTAATTATATTCTATATTTGACTGTAAAAAAAAAAAAATACGTTTATCAAATCTTTAGTGAAATAATATATTATTTTATAACATTTTCTACATATAAGGAAATATGAATATTTACTTATTTAATAGTTAATACATGCTTGTAAAATCTTGCATGAATAGAAGTCAATAGCAAAATAATTCCTCAATGGTTCAAAAACATAAAATAGATTTGCATCTTGATTTACATAATAATTTTTTTTCATGAAAATATGTTTGTATAATTTTAAAGGTAGTTATTAATGTGTCACATATATGTTACTTTGCCCCTTTCAATTTATCCATAAATTAGGTAATTTGAATTTACATAAGTTGGTGGATATTGTTGTTTAGTATGCATTAAAATTTCATACAATATTTGTGGTAAAAGATAGTTTAATATATTATTATTGTCAAAAGATCTCAAAATTTTCCAATTTGATCTAAACTAACTAAACCTCGATTCCTTTGGAGTAGGTCTGGAGAATTTATATCTGTTATGGGTATTTTCGCAATCAAGTCAAATAGGCTGTTAAAAGCCCAAAGGATGAGCTCAAGGACCAAAAGGCCCAAAAGGCCAGCAATCTGCTCATCCATCAGCTCGTTCATCTATCTGTCCATTCGCTCAATCTGTTACATATGCTCGCTTATCAGCTTATCCATGAGTCTGCTTGTGAGATCGATTGTCTGCTGATTCATCAGATCATCATCCAGTTTGTCTATCATCTCGAACAACAGTCTGGAATGAGATCAACTTGGTAGAAAGCCTTATTCGCTTGTTAGCTTGACAGGATATCCTTCTCGCTAAAGAGTTCGCTTCTGTCACACCTCTCAAAGTGCAAGTCAACTACAGTAAGAGCTGTCAGACCGATTACAGCTTAAGACTTATCGTACACGTCAATCCCGTCAAATATTATAACATGGATTAAGGAAATCTCACCTAACCAGCATAGGGTTACCGTCTAAACTCATGCTTTGGTAGAGTTGGCCTGACAAATGTCAGTATCATTAAATGTAATTCATCATTACAGTTTGACTTCTTGCATTTTATCTTATTATGTATTACTGTAGCACATTCCTTTATCTATAAATAGAGGAGAAAATTCATTGTAAAAGAAAAAATACTTTTACTGAGAGAATCGTTACTCTAACAAAATATAGTGAAAAAAATAGTAGACGTAGGCATCATCTTGGGTAGAACTACTCTAAAAATCTTGTGTCTACTTTTCTTCCTCTTACCATTTTTTCCTTCGTTTCCTTTGCAATTCATCCACTGCAGTACTGGGTTCAAACGAACCTTGCTCTTGACTTTCAGAGCTTGTTCACTAGTCACCATAGTCAGAGGAAGAATTACCAAGAGTTCCGACGTGGCTGCTGACTAGCTCGAGAACTCAGACTAGCATCAAGACGTCCCGCCTATTGAAGGACCATCTAATGTGGGTGCAGGAATGTCTAACCCACCTATTGCTGGAAATGCTCAAGGTATGCCACCTCTTCCTTCCCACCAATCTGTACCTAATGTTGCTGGAGGAGGTGCCATGTAGGTGTTACAACAGCGCCAGAAGGTGTTAGAGAACACCATGATGCAGCTGGCGAATGAAGTTAGGACGTTGATTCAGACCCAAGTTCAGACTGCACATAGACCACCTCAGGCAGCTGTGAGGGGGGATATCCCGCAGCGATAGCATGCTGAGGCCTTTGCCCCAAATGAGAGAGTTATCAAGGAATCGGTTTAAGAAGGGTCAACCCATTCCTCCAGCATACAGTCCAGTGCTCGGTTTCAACGAGCTCGTAATGAAGAAGGTGCAGCTTATCCTTCAAGATTCAGAGCGAGGGTGAGCTAAGATGAACACCGACCAGTAGAGACGGATCATGGATATGATTAGGTCTCAGCCAGTAGAGATTAAGCCGGACAGAGGCACCGTCATAAAGGTTCGTTGGAGAAGTTGTGTTAGACAGGCCTGACTAAAGATATGAGCCTAGTTGCTATGCCCCTGAGTTTGAAGATAGAATAAGACAAGGGGCACGAGGTCAGCATTCCTCGAGTAGGCAGAACAAGTGGAATAGACAACCCGCTGTAGGGCAATCCACTGCCAAACGATTTGAAGGGTAGGATCCATTTGTCGAGGAGCTCCTTCAGAGGGTCCAGCAATTTGAAGCATGACTCGGAGCCCATGAACGGGGGAGTCAGAGTGGAGAGAGGACTCCATTCACCTCAAAAATTGAGTTAGAGCCACTTTCCCTCAGGTTTAAAGTTCCTACTATCCTGCAATATAACGGGGACATTAATCCTTATGATCACCTCAATGTGTTTAATATTCAGATGGACCTACAGACTACCAACTCGTTAGTCAAGTGTCGCATTTTTTCAGCAACACTTTGGGACATTCTGTAAACATGGTTCAGAAACCTCCCACCTCGCAGCATCAATAATTGGGAGGAGTGCCAACAAAGATTTCTAAACCAGTATAAGACGATGAAGAGACAGCTTGCACCACCTTGCCACATCGCTATAATTTTTCAACGTCTTGGTGAACTGTTAAATGACTATATCAGCAGATTTAGTTGCGAGGTGAATAACGTGGAAAGTTGTTCGGATGAAGGGATCTTGAAAGCTATCTCAGCAGGACTAAGGAAAGAAGGGAAGCTTTACGAAAGCATTTATAAATCCCCGATGTAGAACTTAGGAAAATTTTATGAGCGAGCTACGAAGGAAATAAAGTGGGAGGTAGCATTTGGCCCCAAGAAGGCGAATAATAAAAAAGATGAGGCTGGCAACTCCAATCAGAGGAAGAAAAAAAGCATTGGAGGAAATAGTTATCGTGGCTAATGAAGTAACCATCAGATTGCAAAGAAGGCTAAAAATGGGTCTGCATTAAGAAATAACCAGAGACGCGGGCGACCTCAGCATTAAGGTCATTACGAAAGATACAACACCTTATCTGATACTCAGGAGAGGATATTTGCAACTGAAAGGACTAAGGAGAACTTTGGAATATCCGTTCCTATTCAGACTCCTGAAGGATGCAGGGATAGGAGCAAAATTTGTGCCTATCACAACGAAGCAGGGCACACTACCTCTGAATGTTGTGCGTTGAAAGATGTCATAGAGGATCTGATCAAAAAAGGTCATTTAAGAGAGTATGTTGTGCGACCTGCGGGGCAACCATCCCAGCAGTAGCGTCTTTACCAACGGCAACAAGAGTAGCAGCTAGCTCAACCAACTCCTGAGCAGGAGCACGCATCCGCTGTGAGGACGATCCTTACTATCCATGAAGGTCCTCATGTGGTAGGAACATCAAACAGATTGCAGGAGCGGTACGTGCGTGAGTGTAATCATATCTAGCTTGCAGGACGAATAGAGCTAAAATGACCTACAAAGAAGGCGAAAAAGGCATTTGACGAGATTATTTTCATAGAAAAAGATGCCCAGAGAGTTTATTAGCCCCACAATAATGCCCTGGTGATCCGAGCTTGAATCGAGAACTAAAAGGTCAGAAGAATAATAATTAACACTGGGACCTTGATGAATGTGATGTATAAGGAGTGTTACGACTAGATGGGGATTGACGATAACAGTTGAAGTCGTCCCCCAAACCTCTGTATGGTTTCATTGGAGATACAGTTATTCTCATCGGGCAAATCAAATTACCTCTTACTCTCTGCGATACAGCTCGCAAGTCAGCTATGCTCGCGTACTTTCTGATTATTGACTCTCCCTCAGCCTATAATTTGGTGTTGGGAAGGCTCGCAATGAACGATCTGGACATAGTCACCTCTATCAGAACCCTTACGTGAAGTTTCCAACTCCCAATGGGATAGGATTTATGCAAGGCGAGCAACAGCTAGCTCGTCGTTACTATACAGATGCAATGAAGATGGGAGCTCGAGGGAAGAAAATGAACGTGGTCTCGAGGCACGAGTTACAGGCTGTTAGTACTTCCAGGATTAGCCATGATTTGGACCCCAGAGAGATTGATACATGCAAAACCACAGGTCCAGTAAAAGAGCTAGAAGATGTATCAGTCAGTGAGGTGTATGCTAAAAGGTGCCTCAAACTGGGCAAGAATTTGGCCTCTGAAGCAAAGGCCCGGCTACCTGATTTTCTTAAGGCGAATTTGGATGTGTTCTCCTGGAACCATAAAGATATGGTGGGGATTGATCCAGGGGTGATGACTCATAAGTTGAACATAAATCCTCACCACAAACCAGTTTGCCAAAAAAGGAGGTCGATGACTCGCGAGCGGTATGAAGCCCTTAAAGAGCAAATAGACAAGCTCTTGGCAAACAAGTTTATCCGTGAAGCTTACTACCCGACCTAGGTAGCAAATCCCGTGCTGGTAAAGAAGAAAACCGGGAAATGGAGAACTTGTATAGACTTCACGGACTTGAATAAGGCCTGCTCGAAAGACAGCTTCCTACTGCCCAGAATTGATCAGCTCGTTGACGCGAAAACTGGTCACGAGCTCCTCAGTTTCATGGATACTTACTCAGGGTACAACCAGATTCTCATGAATCCTGAAGATAAGAAGCATACCTCGTTTGTCACAGACCGTGTCCTATATTGCTACAAGGTCATGCCCTTAGACTAAAGAATGCTGGGACGACCTATCAGAGGCTAATAAATATGATGTTCGAGGATCTGATTAGAAAGACAATGGAGGTATAAGTTGATGATATGCTAATGAAATCCAAGCAGGCTGTTGACCATATTCGCGACCTCGAGGGAATGTTTCAGATTTTAAGGAAGTATTAGATGAAGCTCAACCTTCTTAAATGTGCATTCGGAGTAACCTCGAGTAAATTTCTAGGTTTCACGGTGAATAACAGAGGAATCGAAGCCAACCCAGAAAAGATAAGGGCTTTATTGAATATGAGGTCGCCAACAAAGATGAAAGAGGTACAGAGCTTGAACGGCTAAGTCGTTACCCTCAATAGATTTATCTCTAAGGCCATAGACAAATGTGTCCCATTCTTTGAAGTCTTGAAGAAAGCCAAAAGTTTTGAATGGATAGAAGAGTGCGAGGTCGCATTCCAACAGCTCAAAGAATATATAGGGCGAGCTCCACTCTTGTTAAAGCCAAAAGAAGGGGAAACTCTGACACTCTATCTAGGGGTATCTCAGCACACCTTGAGTGTAACTTTGATTCGGGAAGAGATTAGGATGCAGTTCCTTATATACTACATCAGTAAGAAGTTGGTTGATATTGAGACAAGGTATACCCCGATGGAGAAGCTCACCTATTATCTCGTAGTGGCATCCAAAAAGTTGCGTCCTTATTTCCAGATGCACAGAATTGAAGTGCTAACCAAATATCCCTTCAGGCATGTCCTGTAGAAACCTGATACCTCAGGTCGTCTTGTCAAATGGGCAATCGAGCTCGCTCAGTTCGACATCGAGTTCAATCCAAAATCAACGATTAAGGGGTAAGCACTGGCTGATTTTATTGGCGAATTTACAAGACCTGTGGACGAATAAGCTAAATCTTCTGAAGGTCCGTTTTGGGAATTATTTGTTAATGGTTCTTCCAACGAGCAGAGTACTGAAGCTGAAATATTATTGATCAGCCCGAAATGACATAAAGTCCTCTATGCGCTCAAGTTTGGGTTCCAGGCCACGAATAATGAAGCCAAATATGAAGCCTTGTTAACAAGGCTCCGTATAGCTAAGGAGATGTAGGCTGAACGACTCAGAATCTTTAGCGACTCCCAGCTCGTGGTTTGTCAAATAAGGGGTGAATACCAGGCTAGGGGGTCAAGTATAGCAATCTACCTATAGAAGGTCCAAAAGCTGTTAGGAGCATTTGAAAAGTATAAGGTGAATCAAATCCCGCGAGCTCAGAATTCCCATGTAGATGCTTTAGCTCGCCTAGCAACAGCTTAGTACACTGATTTTTCTGGGTATATACCGGTAGAATTCCTACCAAAACCAAGTACAGAGCCCAATGACGAAGTGATGGTCCTAACCGTGGCAGTAGACTCATGAATGAGTCATTTGGTTGATTATTTACAGGAGGGTAAGCTGTCAGATGATAAGATAGAAGCACGTCATATGCGCACTCGAGCTGCAAGATATTATATCTATGACGACATGCTTTACAAGAAGGACTTCTCAGCTCAATTTTATGATGTGTTGATGAACCAGAATGTACCACGATCTTGAAAGACATCCATGAAGGTCATTATGGCAATCATGCCGGTGGGCTATCTATAGCTCAAAAGACACTTAGACAGAGGTTTTATTGGCCAATAATGAAGCAAAACACCATTAATATGGTGAAAAGATGTAATAAATGCCAGAGGTTCGCCATGATTCTGCGAGCTCCACCAGCTTACCTGCAGTAGATGATCAGTCCATGACCCTTCGCGATCTAGGGCATAGACCTGATATGACCTCTTCCGACAGGTCGGGGTAGGTGTAAATATGTCATCGTTGCAGTAGACTATTTCTCAAAGTGGGCAGAAGCGTAAGAACTTGTTGAAATCTCCACGATGAAGATAGAAAGGTTCGTTTGGGATAACATTATCTGCAGATTTGGGGTTCCTCAGCAGCTCGTGACAGAAAATGGAACGCAATTCACCAACGAGCAATTCCTTAAGTTCTATAGTGACCTCGGCATTACAAAGAGCTTCTCAGCAGTGAATCATCCCTAAGTCAATGACCAAGTGGAGGCAGTCAACAAGATCATAAAGCAGATCATGAAAACCAAGCTTGAAACCAAGGAAAGAGCGTGGGTAGACGAGCTTCAGAAGGTGCTATGAACTTACAGAACAACAGCTTGTAGCACTACCGGAGAAACCCATTTATCAATTGTCTATGGATCCAAAGCCATGATCCTTGTAGAATTCGAAGTGATCAGCTAGCAAAGAGCAAGTTTCAATCCTTTAGAGAACGATCAACTTCTGACCAGACAATTGGATCTCCTCGAAGAGACAAGAGAAGCAGCTCGCCTATTGGTAGCCGTCTATCAACAAAGGATAAAGAGGTATTACAACAAAAGGGTCTAAGTTCAGAAGTTCAAACCAGACGACCTAGTGTTGCGACAGATTCATCTGTCTGCTCAAAAGGCCCAACAAACTACTCGTCCATCAGCCCGTTCATATGTCTGTCCATTCACTCAATCCGTTGCATATGCTTGCTTATCAGCTCGTCCATGAGCTCGTTTATGAGATAGATTGCCTACTGATCCATCAGATCGTCATCCAGTTCGTCTATCATCTCGAATAGTAGTCTGAAATGATATCAACTCGGTAGAAAGCCTTATTCACTCGTTAGCTTGACAAGATATCCTTCTCGTTAAAGAGCTCGCTTCTGTCACACCTCTTAGAGTGCAAGTCAACTATAGTCAGGGCTGTCAAATCGATTACAGTTCAAGATGTATCGTACACGCCAATCCCGTCAGATATTACAGCACGAATTCAAGAAATCTCACCTAACCAGCATGAGGTTACCGTCTAAACTCATGCTTTGACAAAGTTGGCCTGACAAATGTAGATCATTAAATATAATTCATCATTACAGTTTAACTTATTGTATTTTGTCTTATTATGTATTACTGTAGCACATCTATTTCTCTATAAATAGAGGGAAAATTCATTGTAAAAAAAAAAAAAAAAACTTTTATTGAGAGAGATACTCTGTCGAAATATAATAACAAAAACAGTGGCTGTACGTATCATCTTGGGCTGAACCACTCTAAAAATCCCGTGTCTACTTTTCTTCCTCTTACCCTTTTTTCTTTCATTTGTTTTGTATTTCATCCACTGCAGTACTGGGCTCAAACGAACCTTAGTTGACTGATATCGAACGTCAACAATATCGGATTTTAAATAGGAGTTTGGTCAAAAAAGTTTGATCCGATTTATAATCTACTTAAGTTTGAATCACACACTTTTGACCCACCCGATCTATAGTTACTTGCTTTGTTATTTTTTTTATTATGAATTAATGATGATGATGATGACGACGACGATGATGATACAGTGTATTTTTAAGTATTGTGTGTTACTATTCCATTTATTTATTGTTATTTTTATGTATTTGTGTATGAAAGAAAACTATTCTTGTAGATAATTGAGGTGCTTAAATGAAATTTTGAATTTTTCTTTTAATTGTTAGAAATGTTATATTATATTGAATTTTTTGTTCTTTATGTTATTTTAGTCTTCATACTTCATGTTTGAATTTAAAATTTATTAGCCTTTTATGATCTTTAATTAAGTTTTCATTTGTGAGTAAATTCAAATAGACATTAAACTTTAAGCATATATTTAAATTTAATAATATTTCTAATTTAAATGTATCTTTATATGAATTAAAGTTAAATTTACATTAAAATGTATGTTAAAATATTTTTTTTTTAATAATTCAGGTCAAAATGGATTGAATATGTGGCAAAAAATTGAAAACACCTTAGGTCATGGATTAGGTATGAGGCACCTCACTCAGAATAGGTTTAGGGTCCCTAGTTCGACCTATTGTTATCTCTAACCGCAATAATTACCATAATTTTTTACTTTAATTATAAAATTACCGTTTAAATTTAAAATGGTATTTTTGACCCTTTCAGTAGTTGTTGTGTATATTTCAACAACTTGAGAAAATTGACTGATAAAGCCCAATGGTTCAGCCCAACTGGTAAAAGCCCAACAAACCCAAGAGTTAAGATGCCATCACAGGAGCTCAGGCCATTGTGTTCGAGCTCGTAGCACGTGGACTAGAGAGCTTGCAATGTGATTCCTAGCTTGTTCACTATCTTTAGCTCGTGACCTAGAGCAAGTTTAGTTCGTCAAGCTCGTCCAAAGCATCTTCTAAAAACCTAAAACAACTTAATCCGAGAAGAAGTCAACTTACCTATTTTGAAGCAAATTAAATCTCGAGAATCACTGAATTTGTTTTTGATTTGGTGGAAATAGTTTTGGAAATATAATTAATTTTAAATTCTTTCATGTTTCAATTGTACTCAAAGTGTATTATCTCACTCTATAAATAGGGGTTTAAAATTCATTGTAATAGACACTAGAGAAATAACATACTGTGACTCTGTCAAAACCACCAGAGAAACAGTCATAGACGTAGGTATTGTCTGGTCGAACCACGTAAAAATCTTTGTGCATTGTTCTTCCTTTCTACCCTCTCTATTTTCTCCTTTTGTTTTGTGTTATTTGTAGGTATTAGGCTTTAAGAACCTGGTCAACTAATTTCACATGTCGATATTTTGGCGCTAGAAGGAAGATCTAAACTGCAAATTTCTCCAAATTTTCAGACCACCATAGCAAGAGGAATAACAACAATAAGCTATGACGCGACGGTAGATCAGCCAAAAAGACAGACTGATCGCCAACGACATGATACTCAGCCGAGAGGGAGTATAACTTTGTTCACTGCAGGAGTATCTCACATCCCCACTGACGGTGCTACTGTGGGCGTGCCTCCACTGACCTCTCATCAACCCTCACCGACGGCCCATATGGTAGAGGGGTTACAAATATGGTATCAGCAGTAGGAGGCGCTGGAAAACACGGTGTAGCAGCTTGCGGATGTAGTCAGAGTGTTGGTGCAAGCCCAAGCATAGAATATGCCTATACTTGAGGCTGTTGCACCCGGACATGCTCACCAACGGCAGCACAAAGGAATAAAAGCTCCTGAAAGGCTCCTCAGAGAAAATCTACGACCAGCCAACTCAACCCGTTTATCTAATTCTTGTACAAGAGCTGAAGGTTGCAGAGGTCATGGAAAGGAGAAAATTTCACGTCCTGCGAGCTTAAGGGTGACGGTGAGCTAGGATGAGAGCTATCATGTAGAGGATGCTCGTGATCGAGTTCTGGCTACATCTCGATATGAAGACGAAGTTGATTATTGGGGACGTGTAGGGTCGTGCCGACCTAACAAGTCTCAAAGAGTTAATCAAATATGCATATCAGATTGCCGCTCTCCAGGTCGTAAACATAGGGGAGAACGTGGACCTTAGGACCCATGGATGGAGGAACCTCTTTAGAGGGTTCAACAGCTCGAAGTGCGTCCTGATACCTCAAATCAGCAAGATCAGTATGACAAGTAGAGCCTACTCACTAAGGATATTGAGACGCACGTTCAAAATCCCCAATATTCTCCAATATAATGGAGATGGCGACCCCCTTTACTCATCAGGATGCATTTAATGTCCAGATGGATCTCCAAATGGACAACATATTTATCAAGTGTCGAGTCTTCCCAGCCACCTTAGGGGATATTCCATGGACCTGGTTTAAGAGTCTCCCAACTCGCAGCATAGATAGTTAGAAGGAATGTCAGAGGAGGTTCACAAGCCAATACAAGGCTCTGAGAAGGCAGCTCGTACCATCTTGCCACCTAGCCACGATTTTCCAGCGACAGAATGAATCCCTAAAGGATTACATCACTAAATTCTGAGGTGAGGTCAGTAAGGTTGAAAATCCTTCAGACGAAAGCATCCTAACTGCGATCTCAATTGCGCTTCGCAACGATAGAAAGTTGTATGAAAGTATTTACAAATCATTGGTGAAGGACTTGGACGAATTTCACGAGCGACCTGCCTAGGAGATTAGGTGATAGGAGACCTTTGGCCCCAAGCGACCTAATCAGAAAGGTGAATCGAGCAGTCTCAACCAGTCGAAGAAAAGAAGCAATAATGGGACTGGAAGAGAAGGCCGGGATAATGGCTTAACTAATCAGGTCGCTAAGAAGGCCAAGAATGAGTGATTTCAACGATAAGATCGCCATAATAGTTACAGCATCTTGTTAGACACCCCAAATAGGATCTTTGCTACAGAATGGAATAGGGAAGACTTCGAAAAGCTCGCTCCTATGAAGACCCATGTTAATCAGAGAAACAACAACAGGTTTTGTAACTATCATAACGAGGTCGGACACAATACCTCAAACTGTTGGGCATTATAGGACGCTATTGAATATTTGCTCTTAAGATGTCGCTTAAGGGACTATACGGTATGACCGGCAAATAAGCGACCTCAACAACAGCCAGCATAGCAACAATACCAGCGAGCTCTCGAACAAGAACATGAGCCCGCGGTGAGGACCATCTTCACCATAAATGGTGGCCTTCATATCATAGAAACATCAAACAGGTTGCATGAATTATACGTGCGGGAGGCAATCACATCTTGTTTACAAGTCATAGTAAGCTGGGAGGACCCATGAAAAAAGTAAGAATGACCTCAGATGACATTATTTTCATTGAGGAAGCTGCTAGGGGTATATGTTGGCCCCACAATGATGCACTTGTCATCCCAACAAAAACAAGTAACATCGAGGTACGATAGAACATGATTGACATAGGGAGCTCGGCGAATGTTATGTACAAGGGATGCTACAACCATATGGGGCTTAGGACAGAGCAACTAAAGCATTCCCCCGAACCTCTCTACGGTTTCACTGGAGACAACATCACTCTAATGGGTCATATCAGGCTTCTGTTTACGCTTGGAGATTCAGATCGTCAGGAAACTGTGCTGGCAGATTTTTTTATTATTAATTACCCCTCTACATATAATATTGTCCTAAGGAGACCTACGATGAATGATTTAGATTTCGTAAACTCTACTAGGAGTCTCACAATCAAATTTTCAACTCCCAATAAGATAGGTTATGTGCGGCGTGAGTAGCACCTAGTGCAACGCTGCTATGAGGATGCAGTTAAGATAAGGGTTAAAGGGAAGAATGTCAATGTGGTCATGGGAGGAAAGCTTCATGTTATGAGTGAAAAAAGGGTAAGTCACGACCTCAACCCTCGCGAGGTGGACGCAGACAGAGCAACTGGGCTTGTAGAAGAGCTTAAGCATGACCCTCGCAAGGTAGATGCTCAAAAATGTGTCAAGTGGGGATGAGGTCCAGCTCCAGAGTTAAGATCTCAGCTCATCAACTTCCTTAAAGCGAACCTGGACGTATTTGTTTGGAATCAAGAAGACATTATGGGAATAGACCTCAAGGTCATGTCACACAGGCTGAACATTGACCCTTACCATAAACCAGTTTGCCAAAAGAGAAGGCTAATAACAACAGAGTGTTATGCAACCCTAAAAGAATAGGTAGATAAGTTGCTGGCCAATAACTTCATTTAAGAAGCCTACTACTCGACTTGGGTTGCCAATCTTGTGCTCGTGAAGAAGAAGAAGAATGAGAAGTGAAGAACATACATTGACTTCACAGATTTAAATAAGGCATATCCAAAAGATAGCTTCCCTCTACCAAGAATTGATCAGCTCGTAAATGCAATAGCTGGTCACCAGCTCTTAAGTTTCATGGATGCCTATTCAGGCTATAATCAGATACCTATGAGCCCGGAGGATGAAGAGCACACCTCATCCATCACATATCGCAGCCTATACTACTACAAAGTTATGCCTTTTAGAGTGAAAAACGTAGGGGCGACCTATCAGCGATTAGTCAATACGATGTTCGAGGGACAGATTGGCAAAAACGATAGAGGTGTATGTGGATGATATGCTGGTGAAATCCAAGCAGACAGCTAACCATGTGCATGATCTAGAGGAAATGTTTTAGATACTAAGGAATTATAAAATGAAATTGAACCCGCTCAAGTGTGCATTTAGAGTGGTATTAGGGAAGTTCCTCGGCTTCATGGTAAACGACAGAGGGATTGAAGCCAACCTTGGGAAGATCAAGACACTAATTGTCATAAGGTCCCCCATTTGGATCAAAGACGTGCAAAACCTCAATGACCAGGTTATAGCTCTCAGTAGATTTATTTCAAAGGCCACTGAAAAATGTATCCCTTTTTTTGATGTGCTAAAGAAGGCAAAAAATTTTGAGTGGATTGAGTAGTGCGAAGTGGCATTTCAGCAACTAAAAGACTATATGGGCCGAGCTCTACTCTTATCGAAATCAGTTGAGGGAGAAAAGCTCATCTTGTATATGGCGGTATCTCAACATGCCCTCAACGTAGCCTTGGTGAGAGAAGAGGGGAGGACACAACTCCCAGTATACTATATAAGTAAGAGGCTACTCAATGCGAAAACTGGGTACTCGCAAATGGAGAAACTCGCGTACTGCCCGGTGATCGCGTCGAGGAAACTGCATCCATATTTTAAACCCACATAATCGAGGTCATCACTCGGTTCCCATTGAAACAGGTCTTCCAAAACATCTCAGGTCAATTACTCAAATGGGCGGTTAACTTGGCACAATTCGACATTCAGTTCAAATCAATACCAACAATCAAGGCCTAAGCTCTAGCAGATTTCATTGCAAAATTCACGGGGCCCGTAGAAGAGGGGGCCGAATCTTCTGAGAGTCTAATGTGGGAGATATATGTGGATAGGTCATCCAGTAAGCAAAAGGCTTGGGTTGGAGTACTGTTAATCAGTCTTGAAGGGCAAAAGATTCTCTATGCTTTGAAGTTTGGGTTTCAGGCCACCAATAACGAATTTGAATATGAGGCACTGTTAGCAGGATTGAGATTGGCCAGAGAAATGCGAGCTGAGCAGTTAAGAATCTACAGTGATTTTCAGCTTGTAATTTGTTAGATTTTAAGCGAATATCAAACAACGGGGTTAAAAATGGTAGTTTATCTCCAAAAGATTCAGAAGCTGTTGAACAACTTTTAGAAGTTTGAAGTGAACCAAATCCCACGA
Organism: Dimocarpus longan; assembly: GCA_022984855.1. Classification (NCBI taxonomy): domain Eukaryota; kingdom Viridiplantae; phylum Streptophyta; class Magnoliopsida; order Sapindales; family Sapindaceae; genus Dimocarpus; species Dimocarpus longan. The sequence goes on from CM041026.1 coordinate 8,690,805, forward strand.
GCTCAAAATGCACACGCAGATACACTGGCTTGCTTGGCAACTACTCAAGCTTTAGAAGACCTAAAATCCATACCAGTAGAATTCTTACCAGTCTTGAGCACCGAAGAGAAAGACTCAGTGATGACCATAATTGTGGCAGAGGACTCATGGATGAGCCCCTTAATTGACTATTTACAAGATGAGAAGCTACTAGAATATAAGCTTGAAGCATGTCGCCTGTGAACTTGAGCTGCAAGATATTGCATTTATGACAACATGCTTTACAAAAATGGTTTCTCAGCTCTGCTCTTGAGATACATAGAAAGACCAGAGTGTATAAAGGTCCTAAATGAGATTCATGCAGGTCATTGTGGGAACCATGCTGGGGGGTTTCGTTGGCTCAAAAAGCATTAAACCAAGGGCTCTACTAGCCTACAATGAAGTAAAACGCCATCATTTTGGTCAAGAGATGTGATAAGTTCCAAAGATTCGCTAAGGTTCTGTGAGCTCCACCAACTTATCTCCAACTCATGGTGAGCCCGTGGCCTTTTGTGATCTAGGGGATGGACCTGATTGGACCTCTATCAACAGCTCGCGGGAATTGCAAGATGTTGTAATCACGATGGATTACTTCACTAAGTGGGCAGAAGCTAAGGAGTTAGTAGAAATCTCCACTACAAAAATAATAAAATTTATGTTGAAATATTATTTATAGGTTTGGGGTCTCGCAACAGATTGTGACAAATAACGGAACTCAATTTAACAGCAATCAGTTCATCAAGTTCTGCAACGACTTGAAAATCATCAAGAGTTTCTCAACAGTAGATCATTCCTAAGCTAATGGTCAAGTCGAATCTGTGAATAAAATAATAAAGCAGATCTTAAAAACAAAGTTGGAGGCTAAGAAAGGAGCGTAGGTGGACGAGTTGCCCAAGATATTATGGACATATAGAACTACGACTCGTAGCACTACTCAGGAAACCCTCTTTTCTATGGTGTATGAATCCAAAGTCATGATCCTCGCAAAGTTAGAAGTGACCTCGCAACGTAGAACGACCTTCAATCCAAAAGATAATAACCAGCTTCTTGCCTCAAACCTTGATCTCCTTGAAGGGGTAAGAGAAATCGCTTAGTTGAAGATAGTCGTTTATCAGCAAAGGGTTGTAAGGTACTACAACAGGAAGGTCCGAATCCGGTACTACAACATCGAAGACCTAGCACTGCGTCTTATTTTACCTGGAGCTCGGAAGACTAGTAATGGTTCATTAGGCACAAACTAGGAAGGCCTCTACATCGTCAAGAAAAATCTGGAAAATGAAGCATATCATCTGACACTGAGCACTGAGCACTGAGCACTTTCGTCCATACTTTTAGTAATTTTTTCTCCTTATTGCATACTTATGATGTGAAATTTAATAAAAACTCCAAATTTCCCATATTATGCTCCGTTATATGTTCAGCATTTTCTTGGTAAAAATATTATGATAATTCACACTATGAGGTTTCGACCTACTAGTCAACTTGGCAAAACTTATGCTATATTAGTTGAAATTACGATTTACTGGATATAGTTGAGGTTACAACCTCCAAATTTCGTTGTTAGTTGAGGTTACGATCTACTGGACAGTTTTTCAAAATAATGTTGTTAGCTGAGATTACGACCTACTGAACAGCTTGGCAAAACTTATGCTAGATTAGCTGAGGTTACGACCTACTTGATATAGTTGATGTTACAACCTCCAAATATTGTTGTTAGCTAAGGTTATGACCTACTGGACAGCTTATTAAAGATTTGCTATATTAGCTAAGGTTACGACCTACTGGACATAGCTCACTACGAAATATGTTCCGACATAGCTCGCGATGAAATTTTTCATGCTCTAACAACTTGCCATGTATATGCTGTGTTCTAACATAGCTCATTAAGAATCATCCTATATTCTTTAAGGTTTCGACCTGATGGGTGCAAACTTGAAGTTTTCAAAATGAGTCATATCTTATGAGCTACACCATATCATTATTAATGGTCTAAGAAAGTTTCACCAATTTTATTATTCTATATTCATTATGTCTCAATTCACAGACAGTTTAAATACTTAAAAAAAAAAAAGTACAATGAAATAGAAGTATGGTGCAATATAAAGCAAAAAAAATAAGAAATAAACCTCATAATGAGGTAAATCAATATTATATGAAGTTGAAATATCCATTTGAATATCCTCGCAAAACGAGGTAAATGTTATACAAAATTATAAAGAATATTACAGAAAGTTCAAACACAAGGAAGCAAGAAGAACTTAATCAATCTCAAGGAGATCTTCTTGAGGAAGAGCTGAGGCTTAAGAGACAGAACCTTGAGAACTTGATTTTTGGGACGTTTCTTCTTTAGCACATTCTTCAAGCAGGGCTTCCCATGCTTGGTCTAGCATTTCACCCCGCATTCTTTCAATATCCTCAGCTAAGAACTTCTCTTCCTTGATTTCCTCTTCGCCAAAAATTGAGAAGTCCAAGTTTGGATACGTTGTCCACAGAGTATGCAAAAACCCAGCTTCGGTTTTAGCCTTTGCATCCTCGTGCTCCTTAGTAACATGAGCTTCTACCTCATTCATTGTCTGGATTGCCTCCTCTTTCATTTATGCAACCTCCTTTTCTGCAGCTTCAACTCGCTCCGCTATAAGCTCCTTCTCCTTTAGAGTCGCATCCAAGTCATCCTTAAGCTTTTCCAATGCTGCTTCAACTTTATTGAACTGTGAATTCAGTTTGGAGGTGATTGCCTCGTGAAAGCTTTCCTCTTTCACCAACATAACCTCGGTCTCCTTCTTGGCCGCCTCAACAGCATCTAGCTTGGTGTGGAGAAGCTGAACTACATTCTTAGCTTTGCCAGCCTCACTTATAACGAAAAGCAGCTCCTTCTCATGTTTCTTCACCGCCGCCTTAAGTTTCTTATTCTCATTTTCGAGCTCCTTCCCTCACTCCTCTAGAGCAAGCACCTCGTCCAAGACCTTCATAGTTCCCATTGAGGATTGTAGGATCTGAAGTGAAAGATAGGATTAAGAGGCAGTGAACATGAATGAGAGGGAGAAATCAAATCTTACCTTGAGTCCTTAACGAGCTACCCAGGTAACCAACTTCATGCTAGTAAGATTATCATCATCGAGGTTCCTTGTTGTGTTGCCTAGAATAGTTGGTAGCTGGTCGAGGAGGAGGTCAAAATAAGCCCCTCCGGGAATTCCTTCAGGTCGCGATCTAGCAACAACTTTGGACTGTTACGATCCAATAGCAACATGAGATGTTGCCTTCTAAAAGGCAACTGCTACTTACTTCCCTTTTTTTGTTTAATATCGCTTCACGGGGAGAAGCTTGTCTAAAGTGTTAGAGCTCTTTCTTTTAGCTCCACCATTGGAAGCGACTTTCTTGCCTTTGGCAACTGTAGCAGCCTCTTCATTTGCACTTGTGGGAGTTTATAGCTGAGAGATAGATATCAAGCCTTATGAGGTCCCAAAAGGTGCAGCCACCGAAGAATCCTTAGAAGGAGCAGATGTAGGAGGCTTGATAGGACCTATATCTTGAGTTCTTTCTTTTGATGCTACAGCAGAGGTGGCAGCAACTGTACTTGCGACCTGAAGAGGTCTCCTTGATGGTGGAGTCTTCAAGCTTAAATTCACCATCTTTGGAGCCTCGGTTGGAGTAGGTTCGGTGTTGGTGTCACTGGAAGAAAATCCCAGCTCACTTGAGCTTTCACTTACATTAGTTACGGCGAAGACATATTCGATGTCGCTGCCACTGCAGAATCCAATGTCCTTACTCCTAAGGAGCTTGTTTTCAAGAGAAGGAGCAAACTGGTACCTATGAAGGAGTTTGTCTAATAACTTGACATCATCCTTTTCTGATCTTTGATCGGCGAGACTCTCGAGCTCTCTAGTTTCGACCATAGTGAGCTCGATCTTCGTAGCCTATACGTCTAAAAAAAACAAAAAGAAAAAGAGAGGAATTGTTAGTATACAAAATATAATTACAAATATAAAGATCCATGGGGTGATCTGAAGATTCTTACTTGAGACAAAGTTGAAGTTCCTAAGGCGGACAAGGGAATGATAGGAGATGTAAAACCAATGTGTTTTATAATCGCCCACAATGGATTTCCCTTTAACCTTACCTTGAGGCAGGATGTTCTTATAGTTAGAGGGACGAGCTGATGTATAGTACAACCCGTCCCATGACTCTCCTTTGCTAATACCTTTGAAAGAAAATAGATACTTGAGAATTTTTAGTGACGGAAGAGGGAAGTTATTTTTCCTAAAAAGAATAGTTAAAGAAGTAATTTGGATGTAAACGTTTGGAATGAGCTGGAAATGGACAAGGTTCAGGTTGTTGAGAAGATCTATGAGATATGAAGGAACTGAAAACTTAAGTCCAGCATCTAGGTGATGATGGCTGACAGTGATATAGCCCTCATGAGGGTAGGCTGCGTGGTCAGTAGGAGAAGTTGTCATAATGCTACAACCTCTTGGAATGTGGTATTCTAACACTCATCCCCTAAGTTCCATATATGCTATTTTCATAGGGTGGTGTTTGAACACCTTGCAAGTTTTCCTCTTATCGATAGCTCATTTGGCAGCAGCAGCAACTCGTTAGGCTATGAAGAGCTGTTTGGTTGGAGAAAGATCCACACGAGGGACGAACCTTTCAGCGATCTCTCCTCTCTGCGAAGTCACTTCTTATGTGATCCGTACTTGCTCCACATGCTCCTTCGAGCTGGGAATGTCACCATCTGCTACTCTATATTGTTGGCATCTACGACCTGAAGACATCTATATATGAAAATGAGCGGTTAGGTCGCTACGTGTAGATCATCCCTATAAGATTTAAGTTTTCTATTCCTAAGGAATTTTCTCTAAGACTACTGGTCACAAACATCATACAGATCGCTAAGCTTACAAGTCGCTAAAGCTATGTAAGCATAACCTACAAGCTAACGACCTATGAACTAATGGCCTACAAATTCCTACAGCTCAGACATATGGCATCATAAACAGTAAATAGTTCACAAACAGTGGACCAACAAAATCAAATCAACAGGAAATGAAAAGTTACAATCTTAAACAGACACGCAATATCAAGAACACGTAGGAACATGCAAGATTGCTCAAGCTAGATCTAGAAAAGTAAAAGTTGCAATGCATGCAGAAACGGAAACCAGAAATCAAAAGGAGTTACAAGAACTTACTGTTCATGCAGTAAAACTTAACTAATAGAAAGCAAAAACACTGATTGTCTATGAAATTGAGAATGGCGACAATGGATGAAGACGAGAAAAGAAGGAGACCAAGTGGCGTCTGAAGTATGAAAATGACGATGAGAGAAAGTGAAGAGGCTCCACCTATATATAGTTGTCAAACCCCAACCGTTGAATCTAAAAGCTGAATAACCATATTCAATCTGACGGCGTAATGCCAGTTATGAGATTTTATCATCATGCGCAGTCAATTGAGAAACGTCCGTATTTAATGTGCACAGCACGAGGTATGCAAACTGTACATTTGCCAAAAGAGTTGCCACGTGTTAAGGGAAAAGACAGGAAAAGGCAACACAACAAGTTTCGATAAGTCAACTTCTATCAGCGAGCTCAAGCTCTCAGTTCGCAGTCTCACTAAAAGCTAGGGGGCTAATATTGTGTATATTTCAACGATATAAGAAAATGGGCTAGCAAGACTCAATGGTTCAACCCAACAGGTAAAAGTCTAGTAGGTTAAGCAGTTAAGACATCATCACAGGAGTTTAGACCGTTGTGTCCAAGCTCGTAGCATGCGGATCAAAGAGCTCGCAATGTGGTTCTTAGCTCGTTCACCATCTTCAGCTTATGACTTGGAGCAAGCTTAGCTCGTCAAACTCGTCCAAAGTATCTTCTAGAAGCCTAAAATGATCTAATCTGAGAAGAAGTCAACTTACCTATTTTGAAGCAAATCAGATCTCAAGAATCATGGAATTTGTTTATGATTTGGTGGAGACAGTTTTGGAAATGTAATTAATTTTAAGTTCTTTTCTGTTTCAATTATACTCAAATTGTATCACCTCACTCTATAAATAGGTTAATTTGATTGATTAGTCTTTACTCTTTAAAGTTAGAACGTCTTGATTATAAAAGTATATATATATATATATATATATATGTATATAATATTATAGAGACTTTTTTACATATTTTTCAAACCAAATGGTCTGATTGATAATTTTATCAAAAGTTGTGGCTTATTCGTAATTTTACATATATCTATATATTTATATATCTACCTATCTATATATAAATATATATAAATATAGATATCTATCTATATATATATATATAATCCCAGCCGCCACCCTCACACAATGTCACTGAATCTCACCCACCCACACCCTTACCTGCCCTTTCTAAGTACTCCCTTTTACTTCTGCATTAACCTATCGAAAAGCACTTTCTTGTTGATGACCCATCAAAAAACATCTTTTCTAGTCGACAATCCACTAAAAAGCTCTAGAAATCATCGAAACTCATTAGAAACCTTCGAATCAAGATGATGTTGCCAAATTAAGCTCTGATTTACCTTCAAAGATCATTGATAACGTGTTTTTTCTACCGAAGCTCCTTGAAAACCTTCGAAATCGTGTTTTCTTCTCCGAAAGTCCTTAAAAACCTTCAAAAATCATCAAAAACATCACCAAGGAGACAAGGTTAGGCCTAAACAATGCCTTACATCCTACATCTTAGTCAGTGAGGAGTCGATGAGGTGCTTGCCTCACCCAAAACGCAACGACTCCGATGATGCGAGGTGCTGATCTGGCATCTTAATGTGTCTCACACCTAGGCGTACCTTTGATAACTATGATTTAATATATACATTTATACCCCATATATATATATTTTAATATATATTTGGGTATGCATACACTTAACAAAAAGAAATGTGTGATTACATTTTAAAATATGCGATCGTAATTTATTATATATGATTACAACTAAATATACAGTATTACAATCAGTATATATGATTATATTTATTGATTTACTGATTATAATTAAATATATTTAACTGTAATCACATATAATAAATTACAATCATATATTTTAGAATGCAATCATGTTTTTTTTTTTTTTTTCAAATATATACATATCCAAGTGTATCAAAAAGGACCCCTATATATATATATATATATATATATATATATATATATATATACAATCGATTAAATACAAAATAAATTAAATAAAAAAGAAAAAAGTCCACTGGGTGGGACCGATTAGTCCCACACTTCAGTGTGGAACTAAAATACAGCATATTCACCAGAGTCTAAATACAAAATAAATTAAATGAAAAAAAGGAAGAAAAAAAAATCCACCGGTTGGGACCACTTCGTCCAACACTTCAGTGTGGAACTATTTAATCCCAGAGTGTGGAACTAAAATCCAGTATTATCACTCCACCCATCACCGGATTGAACTAGATTTGTCCAATCCTGGTCCAGCCTGGTGCAACAAACAGCTCCTTTAGTTCTAATTCCCAAAAATTAACATCAAACTTCAAACAGTTGCAGAGAACACAACCAGCCTAACATGATTCCAAATCCCCAGGTACCGAAACAATAAATCCCCACTTGTCAAAATACCATTAGAAAACCAAAATATAGAAGATGCATCTGAGAGTTTGACACATAAATATCCAATAAAACAAGAGCAATAAAATATGGATGCCACTAAATGATGGAAAGCAGCTTCTCATTATACACATGGAAGCCTCTATCTGAATTACTAAGTAAATGAATACATAAAACATTTTTCATCCTAGGCAAATCAATGCAATCCGGCAAACCAAAGAGAAGAATGTACATTTGGTCTGGACCTGGTTTTCTTGCACTGCAGCACGGCATAAATAAACCAAACTTCTAAAATGGCTGCAAGTTGATGAACCATATTAGCCAAAATAGATTGACCAGGACTATACACTAGCTTTTTCCTGTTCTCAGCCTCTTATGGGCCATATCAGAGACCTCATTACTGCTCCCAATTCCAGTTTCTGCCATCACTTGATTGTTTTCATATTGTTTTTCATGATCCTGGGGTAAATAAGAAGTAAATATGAGGAATGGAAAATTGAGGTCAGGAAAAAAGTTCACCAAGGCAATTTTACAGGTTTGTGGAATGTGGTGACAATTATTTCTAAGTCATATTAGTACAAGAAAACTTTTATAAAGCTTAGAAGAAACAAAAGCTATCTGAAGCCAAAATGATGATTATCAAGGAACCTGAGAACTGGATGCCATAGCAGATTGCTCATTATTTGCCCGTCTACCAACATCAAGTTGAACCGAGATGCTGGCCTGTGACAGATCCACTCCTGATGATTGCAGCACTTGCGTCAAAGTATCCAATATCCTGTTAAACACCAAAAACTCATGCTGTAATAGCATATATAACACAAATCTGGACCACTTCCACATACATTGGATACAAAAATCCCATGATTTATCACAAATATAAATTGTGAAAGTACCAATGAGATCATAAATCAATTTCCAGTTAATTTCCTAAAACTCAAAACGGAAATCTTCAGCATCTAAAGAAGTCTGAATAATAGAAGGAAACGATTATTAACATGAAAGATAATACAAACTTCCGATATTTATCAATCCTCTTCATGTTCGGCTTATCTAAACTCAAATAATTAAATATGAAAACAAAAAAAATGCTAAAGGATTCTTTTTTCTTATTCCCGCCCAACCAAGGCGCCTAGAACTCCATTTGAACAGCCAACTAATCCACAGTTACATGTAATCAACGTAACACAACAGCACCAGGCTAATTTGCATGGTAATTCTTAACATATTCACATCTCACGACACCATGTACCCCTTATACATGGATTCTGAAGCGGGCTTGTCAGACAAGATTAGATTTGGCATTGATTTTGCACCTTTATACCATAAACGGCAAATGATCACATATTAAAAAAGGTTAAAAACAAACAATAAGTTGGCAAAACAGAGTCATGTACAAGTCTCAGGCAAAGAAGGCCAATTTATTCCAGATGATACACCAAGCAGAAAAAGACTGGTAAAAAAAACCTAGCCATATAAATAGTTTTTTCTAAATAAAAAATGAAGCAGAAGATAGCCCTATTAATGAGTTTGTACCAAGCCAACAATACAACATAACAGCTAAGCTTCGACAATAAAGGCAGAGTTTTTGCAACATCCTGAAGTCTCACCCTTGAGAATAAACATCCGACATGCCATACGATCCACTATCAATTGTAAAGTCCTGTTCATTCAGTAGGCCACTCGGAACAGCAGTCTCAGTCATACATGGTCTGGCCCCCTGCTGCCACAATTGTGCTTGAGGATTGTAAGCCATGTTCTCAGCATCACACACAGGTTCCTGCAAAGGTTCGGGAGGAGGCATGCCACCCCTAGCCATGGTCGTAAACATGTTCGGCTCTGCATGCACATCAAGAGGAAGCATCTGAGGAGCCGACCCGGGAGCATGGACTGTAGGTTTGTACACAGCAGCAGAGCCGAAATCAGATTCCATTGAGTTCTGAGGATTCGCGATCATCGCAGGAGTAATAACATTGTTCTCATGAGTCGAACCATTATTAATAACTTGAGTCTGATCCATATAATTTTCCACAGGTCCATTATTATTCCGCTGTTCAAATTAACGAAAATCCATTACTAAATTAGTAATAACTATAAGAGTCAAATCAACAAGCTTTCCAATTAATAACTAGAAACACGCATTATAGTGCATTCGTGTGAGTCATAGCATTAAGAAAGTACCCAAGGCATCAGCTTGGTTGCCTCCCGCTCCGGATTGCAGAGAGGATAGGTTGACTCATACATGCTTAACTTGTCGGTTAAATACCGAATATACTCTATAACCTGCAAATAACAACGAGTTGAAATGACAACACAACAAAGATAAATTCGAAAGCAGCAAGAGTTGATTGTGATTGCGATGGAATGGTATACCTCTAAAAGTAAGGAAGCCTTATCGCGTTTCTGATCATTTTGAGGAATGATATTTCTCAAAACTTGGAATCTGAGACGCAAAATTAGTAAATAAAATACAACCTTATCGCATTTTAAACGCATGGAAAAGGAGAAAAGCAAAAGCACCTCTCATTAATCTTGCTCCTTCTACGCTGCTCTGTCTCGGAATGCTTGGAGCGATGTGCGTTGCTACTGCTCCTTCTCTGTACCTTCATTGAAGAGGAATTAGTTCTGTGGAGAAGCTCTTCGTAGACATCAGCGTCGTCTTCTTCTTCTTCCAGGTGAGTCGTCTTTGAAGATTTCACCATTTCCACCTGTACAATTTAACGGTTCCTAATCAGGAGCCCTAGCTAGGCGTCTGCCTTTTCATTTTTATTTATTTATTTTATTTTTTCAACCATCCGCCTGGATCTTCTGACCACAAACACGATGACAAGTTAACAAATTAGGGTTATAAACTTATAATTGCATTTTCGCACTATTTTTTTTTTCAACATTTTCTGTTCCTTATCTTTAATATATATATAGAGAGAGAGAATTCTTTTATCTTTAATATAAGGTTTTTTTTTTCCCTGATTATTGGAACTGATCTAGGAGACTACCGAGACCAAACGAGATGAGACACTTGCGGTATCGCCTAGGGAGTAAGTCTCAGACAAGAGGGATTGACCCACACGAATGTGGGAAAATAACTCACACATGAATAGGGGATCGATTTACACAAATGTAAGGAAAGTTAACGACATTGATGGCCATTGGGTGTCAAACCCAAGATCTGAAAGATCTTCAGTTATGTCGCCACCACTGTGGTAAAGTACTTATATTTATCTATTTTTAATCAATCCAAACTTATTAATTTTGAATTCATTCACATGTGAAAATAGAAAAATAAATGTTGAAGTTAGTTTTTCAAGTTAAAATTTTAAATTAATTTAGTCTAACCCATTTTGGAGAGATTTTGAGAATTTTTAGGGTTTAAGGATGAGGAAGTCGTAACCATACTCTGATAATAAATTTTTAAAATATAATTTGTCAAACGTGAATAGTCACTAAGGAATACTGCTCATTGACTCATTTTGCATTTCACTCATCTTTTCCATAAAATCGTAGCCTGCGGTGACACCTACAAAACTGCACATCTTCTTTCCATTTTTCTTCATCAGTTTTTTGTTTGTTTCATTGATCCACCATAGTTTCCTCTCATTGACATAAATCTCATTTAATGAAATAGCTTGTTACATTGGTGATGAAGGAAAATGAAAAAAAAAAAACACTAAGAAAATGGAGGAATGGGGATAGGGGAGCCCACTCCTAAATATCTCCATCCCTATTTTCACCAAATAAGGATGATGAATGGAGGAAATGTGGAGGAATGAAGATTTGCCCTTAGTTAGGAATGACTATTATTTAAAAACTCGATCGAGTTGGCTGATTTCTCGTTGAGAAATTGCCGCTCGACCGGTTTTCGATCCGAGATCCTCCAAATCGACGGTTAAACTCTGTTTCTGATCAAAATCGGCCCAACTCGGCGTGACTCAGACTTGGCTTTTTTTTTTTCAAATTTTGTTTGCCAAAATGACATCATTTTGGTCTATGTAAAATCAGCCCAACTCGGACTGACTCGGGCCCACTCGGACCCAATTTTTTTTTTTTTCATTTTTTTTTCTTTCAAGTTTCACCACTCTTTTATGTTTTTCATATATATTTGTTTAGGGCCAGATGATGAATTGATGATTGAATATTGACGGATTAATAGATTATACAAACTATATTTGTTTAGGGTTTTGTACATTTATTATAGAGGGATTTAAATTCTTTTGTTATTTGTTTTAATTCATCTTATTGATTGTATACTTATGTTTGAGAATGAAAGAATGATGAGAGGTTTTAAGTAGTTTAGATATGATAGATTTTTGAAGTGTTGTTATATTTGTATATTACAAGTGGAATTATTGAAAAAATAGTAGTTATATTGTCGAAATTTTTAAAGTTGTAATTACGTAATTATACTAAAATGGTTTTAGAGGTTGCATGAGATAGATTTAATGAGTTTTTATGGTCATATAATTATGTTTTAATCCTATAGAAAATTTTTAAATTTTATTTTTTATAAATTTGACCTGATTTAACCGTAGGTCAATGGTTTGACCATTGACTGATGATCAAACCGAGGTCAAGTTTAAACGTGTTTGTCCAAACTTGCACTCGTGAAACTTCACAGATTTGGGTGCGAGTGGACCCGAATCTCACCCGTAAGCTTGCTACATTTAAAAAAGAAAAAAAAAATCATACTAATTTTTATTCAAGTTTTTTCTTCAAGCATCACTTAATAAACACAAATGATATGATTTTCAAATTCTAATAATAACATCAACCATAAAATAAAATTAGACTTAATAATCCAATCTAAAATTAAGCTCTAACAACTAGCATAATAAATTCAAAATAAAGGACATAATTACATAAATCCTTATACAATACAAATATACCAAAGCATATATTAAATGCATAATAAATATGAACTCAAAAAACAACATAACACCAATTGAAAAAAAAAAAAAAAAAAAAAATCCAACAATAACAACAACATAACAACCAAATGTAAAAGCTTTCATGAAATCAACAAATAAAAATTTTATTTAATATCATATAGTAAAAAGATTAATATTACAGGTTTATAGGTGAAAGTGAGAATTTTTTTTTTTTTTTTTTTTGCTTCCGCATTGGAATCGGAACCGAAACCTGAATCCAGATTTGAAATCACACCAAAGAACCCATTCAATTAAATCCACACCTAACCATTATAGGTTGAAATCCACCCATTCACGGGTGAGGTCATCATCCCTACCCTCAATTGACATACCATTATAGGTTGAAATCCGCCCATTCACGGGTGAGGTCATCATCCCTACCCTCAATTGACATCTCCACTTAGAATACCCCCCCCCCCCCCCCCCCCCCCCCCCCCCCCCACTTGTGTGTATAATCATCCTATTTATTATTGTTATTTAAAAAAAAAATGGATTTTGGAATTAAAGTAACAACCTTGGACCATAAATAACATAAACATGTGTAAATGAACTACATCAAACAATATAAATAATAAGTAAATAATATTTGGGAATGAATATCTCCCAATTATGGATGTAAGTATCCATATCGTGCATATGATATTTGATTTCGGGAGGTTTCGATAAATTCTAGATCCATTTGGTGTGAGATTTTTCTTTTTTCTTTTTTCTTTTTTCTTTTAAACTAGATGTATGAATGAAAAATCCGAGCAACGTGTGCAAAATCCTTTTGTTTTTATTGGATTTTTTTTCTGTTTTTCCAAGCTAGTACCAAATGAGTCAAAACCCTATCGGAATTTATTAAGATCAATTATTATTTATCTAGCCCATATCTCTACTCTTGTAATCAGAGATTAAAACTAGCAGGACAAAATTAAATTACAAAAATATAAATAATAAAAAAAATATAAAAGGTAAATTTACCGGAAATGACAAATGGCGACGATGATGGCGATCGAGAGCTTGTGGTAGCGGATGAGTGATGAATGAGAATGTAATAACATAAATTTATATAGAACTAGGGTTGGGACATATGTGACTTTTTATTGAATTAACGAGGATAATTTAGTCATTTAAAAGAGCCATTATGTTCGGGTTTTCTTATTATCAATTTACAATAATATCCATCACCTTCTTTTTAAGATTGCTACCAAATTAACTCAAATTACCAAACACATCGCTTTTTAAATTTTTATCAAATATTTTTATTATATCAAAATAATTAAATAAGGTTATTTTATTATTTTAAAAAAATCAAAAAATTTTGTATTATTTGCAATTATATAATATTTTTAAATTTATCAAAATTTTATCTTAAATTTTTAAAACAATTTAAATTTTAAACCTTCACCAAATTCATTTTATTCCACTCTTCAATTTTGTTAAGAATTAATATAGTTTAAATTTTAATGAATTTTGGAGCGATTCAAATCCATTTACATCTAACTCGAAACTTAAAGAATCGCTGATAATGTTTTCTTATTAATTTAGTTATTTCTTTTATACAAATAGAATCTAGACAGAATTGTAAAATTCATAGAAATATTTACTTTCTTTCCAAAAAAAATAAAAAAATAGAACAGATTACATTCTTATATTTTATAACAAAATAAGGACTTTTGGTTTGTTTCCCTTCCTTATGAAAAAATTTTTGCAAAGAAAGTGACAGACATTTTCCTTTTCAAGTTTATTTTTTTATATAATTAATAAACCAAACACATACCACGTAAAGAAAGTAACAGGCATTTTTTTTAATTTCACTTTCCAAATGAAAAAACATATTTTAACTTGTTTGTACTTTCCAAATAAGAGTATACATCTAATCTTATAATAATGTGACAAATGATGAATAAATATATATTATAATAATTTATTTCACTTACAGAATATAATCATTTGTCAATTGTATTGGGATATGAGTTGGTATATTTAGAGTTGCTCTTCAAATAAATTATAATATCATGAATTGTTTGGAAAAGAACTGGTCATTTCTGCTGATATGGAAGCAAAGACACATTGGACAGTGCAAGATAGGTCCAATAGGAAGTAAACATGTCAGTGCAATTCAAATTGGACACATGGCATGTGTCATAAGCTTCGAAGAAATGATAAGTTATAACAAATGCTATCACGTGTATCACTGACAACTGAAAAATAAGTCTTGGTCCTTTTGCAAAAGCTGATTGAGTGTTTTATTATTCAGTTAGGTTTTAGAGAAAACGCACGCTTCATTAGAATAATTATAAAGTAAAAACTTTGATCTAAGCATCGGAGAGGGCTCTCATATACAACTTCCAAGCCACCTTATCAAAGGTGTTGATTTATTTTACAGGTTGAGAGGTATCAGAGAATCGAAGAAACAAGTTAGCGAAGGGAAGAGTCATCCAAAGATATATATAAAACCTTCGAATGATAGTGTGTAGGTCAAAACATTGGCGCTAGAGGAAGGGCATTAGGAGTAAGCCTTTGCAAAATGGATCCAAATCAGCCATCTTTGAACCCGGTGCTCGATTGAATTCAACCTCTAAGTGGTTGACACCTAGGAGAATCCAACAGTAACACAGTTACAAACTTGGTCGGAGTTCACTAGTCGTCGAATATACTAGCCTACACATGTGCACCCCTATGCAAAACCCTATGATGTTTCACCAGCAGATGCCTCAGTACCAACAAATGTCTTTGTGTCAGCAGATGCCCACAAGTTTCATACCACCCCAAATGGGAGAATCTTCAAGTCCACTAGGGTAATAGCGACCACAGCTGAAGCAAGAAATGAACATCGGAGGGATACGGAAGAGTCACAGTCAATGTACTCCCGGAGGAGGAGGGTGAGACCTAGTTGAGGGATCAAATACAACATGATCGTGATCAATCCCCACCTCTCCGTCGAACCGGATTGTCAAGACAAATGGAGGAAAGGGATGGAGTCCCGGAGGAGGTACAGCCGAGGTCTAGGCAACGAAGTGGTGGAGAACCTCACCGACAGGAGATAGTACATGAACCTTACTTAAATCAAGATTTTCTGTCTAGAGAAAACTTGCAAGAAATTAATAAGGGAGCAAGTGGAGGAATTGCAGAACTATTATCATTCGAGGTAAGGAGTCCCATAAAGGCTTAACCTTCGGGAAAGTACCTTTTCGGAAGCCATAGTGAGGGCAGAAATCTTGGATAATATACACTAACCGTAAAAGGACATGTGTGGATATAATGGTACGTAGGATCCTGATGATCACATATATGCATGTCAAGATTGGATAATATGCGAGGAGCTTCCGATGCAGTGAAATGCAAAGTTTTTTCAGTAACTTGATATGTGCCTTCATGCAAGACCGAACTACATCACATCCAAATAAGTTAAGATGGTTTTCAAATTTGATTAAGAGAGTGTCAAGTGGCTAGATTATTGGCACTTCTTTAGTAATTAGTTTATTCATGTTGTTAAGTCAGTGGAGTGTCTGATGACTAGAAGTTTGGCACATCTTTAATTCAGTTAAATTGTGTTGTTGTGGGTTGTTGGATGTAACTGGCTCTCCTTTCCTTGTCATTAGTTCGTTCCTATTTTCTAACATCATGATTTTGTAAGGAGTCTATAAAACTCCCAATAGATGTTAATAAATGGTAGGAGTTTAAATCCAGAAATATCTCTACTCTTTTTCCTGAATTTTGTTCTTTCTTCTTAAAAATTCATATCATAACTCTTGTTGGAGATGCACGAGTAAGGTACAATGTACTTCCTCGGGGGAGTATAAATTCCTTCAAAGAATTAATGCGGTAATTTACAGTGCATTTCACGGGAGTAGGAGACGAAGGAAGCACATGGTTCATCTTTCCAGCATAAAGCAAAACCCAGGGGAATGGATTCGTAGTTACTTGAAGCGTTTCATGGAGAAGGCGCGACAGATAAGAAACTACAACGATGTTTCAATGGTTGTAGCATTCACCAAAGGCCTACAACCAGGAAAGCTTTTGGATTCCTTGACGAGAAACGCTCCAGCAATTTCAAGAAATTGCTAGAGAAGGCAAAAAGATACGCAAAACCTCCCTAGAGAAAAGGGTTGCGGGAGGGTTAGACCTAGACAGTAGCGGACTCAGAAATCTATGTGAGGTGGAGCATTTTTATGTATGAAATTTTCTTTGTAATATTTCCTTCAATTGCTAGAAAAATATTATATGATATAAAAATAGTTAAAATATATAACCAGTAAAGAATATGTAGTTTTACTATTTACAAAATTGTAAGTAAAATTTCTTACAATAATATTCTTAATACAAATATAAAAATAAAAGCATACTAATTGTGAGTTGATTGTGTATTAGCTCCATTTTTCTTAGTGAGAGAGATTCAAATTTCATATTACTAAAAAAACAAATAAAAAATTAATTTAGGGATATATCTTCTCTATGATAATAATTGTTATTCATATTGTAAATAAATATATGTAATCAAACTACATATATTTGTTATTAAAGTTACTAATCAAGTTGCATTTGTAGTCTTTTATTTAATAAATGTAAGTGATTTATAATAAAATAAAATAAAAATAATTATAATTCATATGAGTATTTTTATTTATGAATTTTATCATATAAAATAATTTATTTAAAAGAAAAATAAGTTACACCAATAATCATGTGTAAACTAAGACTTATTAAGACTAAATGATCCAATATATTTTATTTTTTTGTTTGTATAAATATGATATAGTTTGAAATAAAAAAATAATTTGAAATGAGTATAATAATTTATAAAGTCTAAATATTTTAAATTTGAAGATCAATTTATAATAATAAGGGGAAAAAAAAGAGAGAGAAAAAAAAATAATGAACAAAATAACTATAATGAGTGAATAAAAAATATATATTAATAAAAAAAAAAGATTAATGAGGCGCAAGGGATTGAACCCCGATTCCTCTTCCTTCTAAAAGGAAAAGACAAACACAACCATCAAAGCTATCATACAATTATACTTGATTTTCGTAATTTAATTATATAATATATAAATGATTAAAAAACACAAAAAGCAAAACGCATTTTAGGCGCTGTCTGGGAATCGAACCCGGGTGAGAAGTGGAAGACTATCATGATGGTGACCATCAGCACCAATCCATGAATATGATTAAATGTAGTATTGAAATTATTTAATTAACTTTTTAAAAATTTCAGGGGGGGCACGTGTCCCCCTTAGCCTAATGGTGGGTCCGCCCCTGGACCTAATAAAGGATTTCGAAGATAAAAAAGGCCAGGGAAGACGGAGGTAGACAGAGAGATGAATATAGCCCAACGAGATATTCGTATAACTAGGAATAAGTTTGATCAATATACTCAATTAAAAGTATCTATGGAGATGATGTTCGAGATAGTAAGTCGACAAAATTTGTTGAGAATCCTGGGGCCAATTCGGACTCCTTCGAAGCAAAGGGATCGAAGGAAAATGTGTGCACTGCATAAAGATCATAGCGACAACACCAGAGAATATTATGGTTTGAAAGAGTAAATTGAGGAGCTTATCCGTTTAGAGAGAGAGAGAGAGAGAGAAAGAATGAGCAATTTGATTGATTTTAGAGTTTGAAGTTGGAAAGAAAAAATAATAATAATAATAATACATGTAGTTAAGGGAAATGCAAGTTACATAATTTTATTTTCATTAAAATGTCCTTACAATTTTTTTTTTTATTTCCAAATGTTTAAAAAATTAAAAGCAATGAAGAAACGACAAGATAGTTAGCTTTATTTTAATTTTATTTTATTTAGAAAAGTAAAAATATATATATAAAAAATAATAAAAATTTAAATTAGATCTTCACTATCTATCTATTAAGATAAACAATGAAGATCCAACCTATATTTAAATAAATTTTCACGTAGATTGGATCTCCTAGGATAAAGCTCATCATCATCCATGAAGATCCAATCCACCTTGTGTTTTCTTGTTTTTTTTCTTCTTTTTAACCTTTGAAAAAAGAAAAAAACCATTAAGAAAATAAAAAACCATTTTACATGCAATCTTTAATCTCATTGCCTAGGCGAAAGTTGAGCGGTGGTTGGAGTAGTGTCCGACAATAACTCGCTAGGTGTTGGCGATTTTTGGCCACTCCAAACACAAACTTCTTCATGTTTTCTCTTCACAACTCTCCTAATATTTTTCATACATCAAAAAATACATTATTTGGAAGATTAATATGTTAAAAAAGTTAGATCTTACCTTGTTTCAAGACTTCCTAAATTGTTTTCCTAGTTGAATATAGAGGCGTCTTCGAATTGATTTAAAATTCCAATATAGGAAGGTTTTCTAAACTGTTTTAAACTCGAAAGTTTTTTTTTCCTTGTCGATAAATAGTTCTCTCTTACATTATTGTGTACCGGAACTTCATTGAAAAATCTTACTATTATTTGAGAGCTTCGAGAGACAATTATTCTTCGAATATACATTTCTTGATTGTGAGCACTATTGTATCTAAGTTCTCATACAGTGTTTTAATTGAGTACGCTATTTGTTTATGTATACATATTATCGCGTGTGTACATATAGGATCTTTGATTTGATCATCTTAAGACCTTGCTTTCTTGGGTCATCAAGGAGTGAGGAGAGTTTGTGTCGCTTGCATGTGAGTAGTCAAGGGGAGGATTTTGGAGTTGTAATGGATCAAGAACATAAAAAGAGTTATCAACTTGATTCGTGAATTATAAAATTAACTGATCTAGTTGTTGTAATTAGATAGGAGTTAGCTATCTAAGCAATAGAGTTGCTACGAATGCTATTTGTAACTCATTTTTCACTAGTAAAGTTTCATTTGTAAGATGCTAGAAAGGATTCTAGTTCTGCAGCTTATAACTTTTAGGTTTTCCACCTAAATTGTATCTATGTTCTTATCTCCTTCTTTTTATTTTATTTTTAGTGCACATAAATTATAAATCCACATAAATGTACTACAACCTATTCACCCCTCTAAACTTTTATTTAAAAATTGGCTTGAAGTTTTAATATTAATACAATTTAAAGTCACCTCTCATTTGTAGCCACCCACCAAATCCACTATTAATTTATCTACGTACTCTTTTGTCCATTGTGAAGTAAACGCATGTTCGAAGATTTTTTTTTATTTTTTTATTTTTATATATATATATGTTTTCCATTCATGTTTGATAACCTTTTTAGTAATACGAAAACATGTTTTCGAACAATGTTAAAACCATCTTATATCTTTATTTCCAATGTTTGATTTAAATAAATGATAAAATTGTATTTTTTTCCCTTAAAACAGTAATGTTAAAAATGATTTTAAAAACATTAAAAATAAAAATATCTTAATTTCATAAATACTCTTTGAGATAGTCAAATACTTTTTGTAAGAAAAACGCATTTTTAAACGTTTTGTTTTATGGGAACGAATTCCTGCATACATGTTACTTACGAAAATCAGCGGTGAAAAGGTGCTTGAGTGATCTCTGCAAGTCAATTCTATTGTGGACTGGGTCAACCCTTTGCTTACAGAATTGTTTATTGAATTAAACAACTTTTGCTTTTACAAATAAAATAAAATGACTTTTGGTACAAATTCACTGCCTTATATTATTTGGTATGGGGTCGATTTTTTAAATATTTTATTTAAATTTATATATGAATAACATAATATATAAATTATTAATATCATATTAATTCATATATTATATAATATTTAATAATTTATATTATATATATAATATGATTTAAAAAAAATTAAAAAATCTATCATCACGCTCTTTATATTAATAGCTATGCATGAGGTTTTATTTACAGTACATATTATTATTTAATAAAAATGATTGAGTAATTCGATTGATCCTAAAAGATGAATAGTTTTAATTTTATATTTATTTTATTAAAATATAATACAAAATTATTATATTTTAATTATTAAATTAATCATCTAAATCGTGTTGTTAGTCTCCGTCCCGAGAGTCTTTTTTATCCCAAAGGCGTTTGGTGTTAAAAAAATAAAATAAAACGTTTTCTTTTACAAGTGTGTAAAGTTTGATTGGAACAAGAAAAAGGTACGAAAAATGGGGCGGATACGTCAAGACGAACGAGACAAAAGCAGACTGGGTGGCAGGCTGCCCAATAGTGTTTTGGTGAGAGTTTTGTTTATTTGGATATATGTATCT
Organism: Dimocarpus longan; assembly: GCA_022984855.1. Taxonomy (NCBI): domain Eukaryota; kingdom Viridiplantae; phylum Streptophyta; class Magnoliopsida; order Sapindales; family Sapindaceae; genus Dimocarpus; species Dimocarpus longan. The sequence goes on from CM041026.1 coordinate 8,711,523, forward strand.
CAGCCTCCAACGCAGACCCAGTCTGCCTTTTTTTTTTTTTTTTTTCTTTTAATTTTTATTTTCTCTTCACTTCTTCTTCAAGTCAATGAACCATGTGTGGATGGAAGCGAATATGATACATCATCTTCTTCTGGGGTTTTCAGTTCATAAGGTATGAGGTCTTGTATGGTATATTTCTTTGTTTGCGTTCTATTATTGAAGCTGTTTATATGAATTTAACCAGAGACTTAAACAATCATGTTAAAGTTTTGAATGGTAATTTTACATTTCCTATTACGGTTTTGCAATTTGGATATAAGACACCATAGTTAGACATGTTGATGTTCTTCTGATATACTTGAAACAAGCTGTATCATTACAATGTCCTGTCTATGTTTCTAATTGCCAAAACAAATAGAGGGTTTTGTTAACTTGGGTAAGGTTGCCAATTATTAACAATCATTGGTTTGATTATAAGGGCGATTATCGAAGAATTTTCAAAATTGTTATTGATGAGATACCTTACCCAACCAGTATGACTGGCTATATCACTGATCGGTAACCTTACCTATCAATTACATCCAGTGGATTGGTTGTAGGGATGATTATTGTAGTCAATTCAATTATTGTAATTGTTAGGTAAGGTTATCTAACCAGCAAAATAGTCTAATCCAAACAAATATTATTATGTTTTTGCTTTGTCATCTTGTTTGATGTTTGGGGAAAGAGGTTTTCTAAGGTTACTTAACATCCAAGTTCAGCCCTGAAAAGACTGCAAGATGATATCATTGCCTGAATTCCGAAAGACGCCACGGAATGGTTCATAAAGCTGATTTGGTTGTTATTGGCATCTGTGCTGGTCTGGCCCTAGGCATCTTGATAGCCGTACTTGCATTTTTCGCCATAAGGTGGTACAAAAAGCATGCTTATCTTCGCCGGTGTGCAAATGAACGAAGTCTTCCTACTCATCCTATACGTGTAAATGGCTTTGGTGCAAGTTCTGAGTTCAGTGCATCTCTTTCGAATTCTGTAGCCGTTAAGGGATTACAAGACCCTCAGAAAAGTTCTCAGGTTTCTTGGTGGAATCATCGAAGTAAAGATCGGTTTGCTTCTGCATCTGGCATACCTAGATATCCATACAAGTAAGTTGATTTCTAAATTGTTGTTGACCAGCTTGATTATCTTTGGTGTATCAAAGCTGTATCATGATTCTTTATCTATATTTGCTTAATATTCAATTTTTTGGTAGAGTTTCGTTAAAAAGAAGTAGCATTCATTGCTCTTTCTTTACGAAGTGTTTGCTAATACTGAATCTTTTGGAATTCTGAGCTACACAACTGCTGGGTTTGATCCCAGTACACTAATGCAATAAGAAGTGATTTTACTAACTAAACTACATTATTCTTCGTGCTACAAGAATGGCTTTCTTAAGTAGTCGGAAAGTTTTATAAACTCACAAAAGTTGGAAAAGGAACTGCAAACCTAGCATACTTGCAGTTGCAGAGGTGTTGGGAGCAATGCTCACTAGATGTTTTATCTTTTGCTGGCAAGTTGAAAGCATCACATTCAAAATTGTTAAACTCTGTGAAGCAACGGCAAATTCCTGCAAAACTCATAATTTCTTAGTTACTGTGTTTCTTTTTCCATTTCCTTCAATATTGATAACGCAGGACTTTGAGGTCTGCAGGAGTTTTTCAACCGATAGAGGAGACTTACATAGGTTTTGGGTACAACTCACCATATATTTTTACTGAGCTTGAATGGTTCTTATAAGTAGATCTCTGAAGTTTATGATATAATATGGAAAGTAGTGGATTGTTGCACCATATGATGTATAGTTTATCTCATCTATTCTTTCAGGGATATCCAGAAAGCTACACAAAATTTCACTACTATATTGGGGGAAGGATCTTTTGGTCCGGTATATAAAGCTACAATGCCTGCAGGAGGAGTAGCAGCTGTGAAGGTGCTCGCTACTAATTCAAATCAGGGAGAGAGAGAGTTTCAAACAGAGGTATGGATTGCATTAACATGTATTGAAGAGTGAAGCTTTATTTTTCCTTGCAAAAAGTAATGTGAGAGTAAACTTGCTCATTAATAAATGATGTAGCATATTTCAATCATGCAAACCTTTGTCTTTTGTATTGATGAGATATGGAAATAGTATTGGCTCTCTTGCCTTCATGTTTTTTAAGACTTATTAGTGACTTTGAGGAATAAATTTTAAATTTATAATCTAACAAGCCGATTGCCTGAAAGGACCAAGCATTATTAATTTTATAATTTCAGCTCAGATGTTTTGATTGTTCACTCCTGAGAACTATTGACATTAATTATTGGCATATATCATTTCAATCTATTCTGTAAATGATCTGTTTCAGGCACAATTCATAAAGTATGGAAAAAGTAAAATATATCTCTCCAATTTTGTTTTATTATTACTTTAGAAATCTTATTTCTTTAAAGGGGATTCCAACTTCTGCAATTGATGCCCGCTCGTTCTTGTAGTCATTTTACATTACAGTATAAACTTTCTATTTTAGATGTTTTGGTGTTTAAACCATCTAGTTTTTTCCTCTATTATATGGTCTGGTACTTTTGCAGGTAAGTCTTCTAGGAAGGTTGCATCATAGGAATCTTGTGAATTTGATAGGATATTGTGTAGATAAAGGACGACACATGCTAATTTACGAGTTCATGAGTAACGGGAGTTTGGCAAACCTTCTATATAGTAAGTTCAGATGCCTCCATTTATATTACAATTGCTATCCCTCATAGTAACTTCATTGTTGCAGATTCGAAATTTAAGTGAAATGTACCTGTACAAAAGGCTTTAAAAGATATAGCTTTGTGAAAACTTATCACTTCCGCAAAAAACAAGGTTACCGTCATTTCATTTTGGTTAAGGGACTTACATTTCTACAAAGTGTGCCTTCTAACCTGACACAATGACATAGTTCTCTAGTCTAGATCGCTTGTAAGTTAATTATGCCATGTCAAGAATTGTTGGATGGTATGTTTAAAGTTATGTTGATTTTTTGAAAATGACAAATGTTGTAGCCACCTTAACATGATTTTTGCCATACTTATCACAGATGGAGACTCCTATATTATATATAGTTAAAACGTGGGCACTGAAATATTGAGGAGTATGGTAAATGGCACTAAACTATCAAAATGAGTTTTAATAGCACTAAAATCGTGTTCAACCTTTTGAAAGACAAAATTGTCATGTTCACGCAATGGTCACATGAACCAAGTTAGTTCGCACGAACTATCTCACATTTTTCATTTGAACGAGCTTCACTAAGGAGAGTAGTGAATGGTAAATTTCGTACTCATTTTAATATTTTCTTGTCAGTTTCCAGACTCAACAATAATTTAGTGTCATTTCATGGGATTATCATTTAAAAACATATTTGATTAATAATTGTAATATTGCATATCAGCTGTCATCTGATGAGAGTATGGTCTTGTTCTCGAATTCACCTTGTGTTAGTTTGCCCATATCTCAAGAGAACTTTAAGTACCTGTTATTTGAAACTTTTCGTAACTGTTTGTATATTTACACAGGTGAAGGACAAGGACAAGTTTTGAGTTGGGAAGAAAGGCTTCAAATATCTCTTGATATATCACATGGTATCGAGTATCTTCATGAAGGGGTATGCATTATATGTGCTCTTTCTTTCCCTGGCAAAATAATATATTCATCTAATATACTGATTTCCTGAAACAGGCTGTCCCACCTGTTATACATCGTGATTTAAAGTCCGCTAATATATTGTTGGACCAGTCCTTGAGAGCTAAGGTAAGCTACCACACGGAGTCATGTGTTCTGTTCCGTTGGACATTTAACTGAATTTTTTTCTGAAGATGTGATTAGACGTAGACATGTTAATACATTTTAATTGTTAATTTGGCCAAGATCTTGAAATGAAAGAAAGAGAGGGAATGACTGTCGCTTTCAGTATGTGTTATTTTTCCTTTTAATCCTGTTCTTCAATGGTTGATTTTCATTACTGTCATACAACAGGTTGCAGATTTCGGGCTGTCAAAAGAAGAGGTCTTTGATGGCAGGAATTCTGGCTTAAAAGGTACATATGGATACATAGACCCTGCTTACCTGTCCACAAACAAGTTCACAATGAAGAGTGACATCTACAGTTTTGGTATTATCATCTTTGAGCTCATTACTGCCATCCACCCCCAACAGAACATGGTGGAATATGTTAATCTTGTAAGCCTTTTCACTGAATGCAATAAAATTTTCTTGTCTAATATATCCTTGTTGATCTTTATAACTAAAACCTTTGACAATATCCATTCTTTTCTTGTAACTTTTGAAGGCTGGTATGAGTCCAGATGGTGTGGATGAAATACTTGATAACCAACTAGTTGGAGCATGCAACATTGAAGAAGTGAGGGAATTGGCTAAAGTTGGTCACAAATGCTTGCACAAATCACCAAGAAAACGACCTTCAATCGGAGAAGTTACACAGGCTATATTGAAGATAAAGCAGAGACGACTTGCTAAAGAAGACACGATGTCTCTTGCCGACGGAGAACTTTCACGAGTGATGAGCCGGATAGAAGATCAACAGATTGAGCTGAGTAAGTTGGCTGGCTTCAATGGAGAGGCTTGAAGGAGAGTGACTAAATGGCCAATAGGATTTATCATTTTGTTTGTTTTTTTAAAGTCTGATGTTGCTTTAGGGTTTATCTACCAAACCACTGAAAAATCAAAATAGTTAAGAATGCAGGTTAATACATGTATAGGCTTGAAATGAGAAATGTATGTGCAGATTGTCAATATAAAAGAGCCCACGTATTCTGTTTTTATTCTCATACCTACACGCCAAATTATGATTTTGTGTTTCAAAATTATAATTTTTTTTTTTTGTCAAGGTTTTTCAAAATTTTAATATTATTCTTAAATAAAAATATTAAAAGGATTAAAATAATTACAAATATATTTCATATCATATTAATATAATATTTAATATTTTAAATGTTAATTATATCTTTTAATTGAAATATCAACTGTTTAATTTATTTTTGGAACAAATGCTACTTATTCATTAATTAAAATATTAAATAATTACAATTACGTTTAAAAAAAATATGTAAAAAAAAAAAACTATTATAGCTTTTTGAAAAAAAAAATAGAATTCTTTTATTTTAAAAGTAAGTTAAAATTAAAATTATATTAAATAATTTTAAAAAAAAAATAAAGTAAGCAGGTACAGGAGTGGATGCCTTTCATTATATTTTAATTAATCTATAAATTAGGATTTTATTGGCAACCAACCCATTTGAGACCAATTTAATAATATTTCTTTATTATACACATAGTATCTAATTTTTGGATCCAGTTAAACTAGCAAAATCACTTTTTTCTGTTTGTTATATATTATTATTATCTAAGATGGCCTTATTGGAATTGTCAAAAAAAATAAAATAAAAGATGGCCTTATTGGAAATATATGTGGAATGCTTGACCGTGGATGTTTTTGGTTTGATCTATGAAAAAATAAATAAAAGATGGCCTTATTGGAAATATATGTGGAATGCTTGACCGTGGATATTTTTGGTTTGATCTATGCATCAGGCCAGGGCCAAATACGAGAAATATAGTTGTTATAATACTAGGAGAGGCCATTGGAGTTGGGTTTGTAGTCGGATGTTTGATGTTTGCAAGAAATTTGATGAAGAAAAGTGATGATATGTAAATTTAATGTTCAAAGTCTCAAGTATTTTGTTGTAGTCACAGACTCACACACCATTGAGAGAGAGAGAGAGAGAGAGAGAAGAAGAAGACTTCCAATTTATTATTTATTTTTAATTTTATTTTTCATATTTTAATTTTGGGTAAATTGCACAAACCCACATTCAAAGATCGGTGAAATTGTACAAAAATGATAATGTTTGGATAACTGGCATTAACCTTCCATAAGATTCCAAAAATTCAGCAAAAATCTCCCTATCGTCAGTCAATCATGTTTAAATTCTTATGATCAACGATCAAAGTTACAAAAAGATTAAAATACCCTTCAAATCAAATTTAAAGTTAACATTTTGTTTTTTATAAATTTAAAATTAATATAATATTTTTTAATTTAATTAAAAAACCAAAAAATTTATAAAAAGTAAAATTAATATAGTATATATATTTATGTATTTTTAATTTTATATGTCAAAAAAGTATTTTTAATTTAATTAAAATAAATAAATAAATAAAACCACTACTCTCTATGAGAGACAAGGAGGTTGGTCTCCCATGGAGACCAAAACGTTGGAAATCAGGTCTTTAACGATAAAGATCAACTAGTCTCCAACGTCGAAGATCAGTCTCTGACGGTGGAGACTGCTGGAGATGGCGATGCCATCTTTTTTTTAAAAAAAAAAATGCATAAATATTATTATTATTATTTGTTATGAGTATTTTTAGATTACTTAAATGGGCTAGTAAAAGTCCAGCATTGTTGATAGAAATCCAAAATAGATAAAAGCCCAAGACTTTTCAAGAAGAAGAGACTATACATTTGGCTAAGACACAACTCATCAGATAGCTTATCAAACCCTATAGGTCCAATTTGACAGACGTACAACGGTACAAGCCGTCCAAAAATACAGCTTATCAGCTATACAAATCATCAGATATGCAGCTCGCCAGTCATACAGCTCGCATACTCAAACCATATGATCAGTTCACAAAGTCAAATGCAGTCCGACTTTGGATGTTCCAACTCGTTGAACGAGTTGTCGAACACTATAGTTCACATATCGCCAGTCAACTACAGTCAGAAAAGTCAAGCCAATCACAACTTAAAACGTACCGTACACGCCAACACTATCAGAAATTGCAGTCTAAATTACAAATATCTTATCTAGCCCACTTGGGTTAACCACTAAGATCAGTCGCATAAACAACATACATTAACAGCTATAAGACACACTAAATGTAATTCAGGCACATTAAATGCAATCCTAAATCATTAAATGTAAACATCATTATATTTTAACTTAACTGTAACACCTCCCCTCCTATAAATAAAGAAGTATCCTCATTGTAAAAGGAGAGAAAGTAGTTATTCACGACAAATAATATAATAGTGAGAGAACAGTGGATATAGGTAAAATTTGGGCCGAACCACTCTAAAAATCCTATTATCTTATGTTTTTTCTCTACCCTCTTCTTTGCTCTTTAAATGCTTATTGCACTGTCTCCAACATCATCTGCAGTTTGGGTCTACACGAACTTCGTTAGCTAAATCCATACGTCGACATTATTATTATTATTGATTTGGGAGATGTTTGATTTGATGTTAATGTTTAATTTGAGTGATGTGATTTGATGAAAATGATAAAGATAATGATTTTGATAATCGTAAAAAATGAAATTGGAGATGAGGAAGATGATAAAGGAGATTTTTAAAAAATATATATAATTATTTTAATAATCAAAATTATTATTTTTTTAATTAAAATATTTATTAGTTGTGAATTGATCATTTTATCCTTCATAATTTGGATTTAACGGTGGTTAACTAATAGTAGAGGAGGTTTATACTGAGTTTTTGAAACCTCAGGATAGGTAAGTATAAATTATCCAAACATCGTTATTTTTATGTAATTTCACCAAACCTCAGGTGGTTTATGTAATTTGCCTTTTAATTTTTATTTTATTTTTATTTTTTATTTTATTTTTCACATTTTAAAAAAATTAAGAAAAATATTCACCTCCATCTGATCGTCTATCTCTTAGATGGACGATAGAGATATGCTTTTAATTTTTAACTAATTTAATTTTTTTAGTTTTTTATTTTATTTTTTTTATTTTATTCATAGACAAAATAATTATTTGACTAAAATTTCTGGTGAACTATTAAAGTTGATAGAAATCAACTAACAGCATGGGGATTTGATATAGTGAAAGAGTAAATATGTTTCCGCTTATTTTTCGATAAACCTTAGGAAAGTGTTATGTAATTCATTATTTGGGAAAATATGATGAAAATAAAGTAGTTTTTAACTTGCATTAAGACTTGCTAAATTGTTTTCCTACTCATACATAGAGATGTCTTTTAATTGAATTAAGAATCCTACTTAGGAGCATTTTCTAAGAAATTTAAAATTCAATAGCTTTTGTGTCTATAAATAATTCTCTCTCACACACTATTTTGCACTAGTTCTTATATGATTAAATTGTTTTTATGAGAGTCTTTGAGAGACAATTGTTTTTCTTCTTAAGTCTAGATTATTCGTGTGAAAGCTTACACCATATATAAGCTCGCATCAGATAAGATAAAAATCGACCATTTTCATTTCGAGTAAATTTTGGGTTGACAAAATTGACCCAAAATTGAAAATCGACTTTAATTTTTTTTTTTTTTAAAAAAGGAAATATATAAACCTAAAAAACCTAAACATAAAACACTCATCAATCAACACTCAACCCTCTTTGGCCATTGACCCTCTTAAAACCTTTAAACCGTTCATCAACGCGACGTCGTCCCTAGTGCACCAAATAACTGTCGTCTCTATCGATCGAGCTCCTTAATCGTCCCTATTTGCTCTTAATCTTAGTCATTGTTCCAAGCTCCTTTCTATATCTTCTCTCTATCTTCAACCAAGCTACAAAACAGCCTTGATGCACCATAGCCATGACTTTAGCTTCACATCATTGTTGTTGTAACAAGGAGACAGAACTGCTTCGATGTGCTGTTTCTGATTTTTGCTTTTGCTTTTGCTTTTATTATATGTTTTTGTTTTTGGGTTTTGATTTCTAGGTCGTCGTCGCTAGGTTTGGTTTCTCAAAAAATGTAATTGTAAGCCTCAAATTGACATGGACCAACCCAAACCAATTTGATCTAACCTAAGTTAGCCGGTATCGTTTTTCACTCTCATTTTAGTCCAAGTTGGTTTTCAATACCAACTTGAGTCGGTTTCGGGGAGAGAGAGAGAGAGAGTCTTTTTTCTTTTTTTTTTTAATTCTAATTCTACTCAAATAAATATGTATTTTGGGGTTGCGGGGGAAGGGATTTTAGCTAATTTCCAAACTAGAGAGGTAAAACAACTAATTAGACAAACTATTGTTTTTTTCTTTTTTTTGACAGTTTCCCTTAGTTTAAATTTAAACATCTTTGGTCAGCATCGAGAGAAGTATCAGAACTTGAGGGCATCACTCAGGAAGCGCAGCAAACAAAGCAATGGATGCCCTACGGAAATTTGTTCAGACCATATGATGATGGGTGATACTGCCTAGATTCATTATTAAATTCATTTTCATTTTTTAAGTTGAAACCAAAAGAAATGGAAATGAATTAACTCGAGGTTGGCATATCAAAACAAGGTAACAGGAAATGCCACCTATAAGTATATCCAAAATCATTTGGTGAATTATTCAGTAGAGTTTATCAAGATGTAAAGAAACTCAAAGACTAGAACAAACTTACATACATTGTTTGCATCACCAAGCAGACAAGAAACAACGTATACAGATGCTGTCATTTGGTCTTACATTCTCATCTTTTTTATATTCAACACACACTAAACTTTAAACGCCTGCCAGTTTAACCAAAACTTATTTAAGAAAAGAAATAGAAGAAAAACTTACGAGCAAGGCGACACATGATAGTAAAAACCATTTAGCCTGCAAAAGTAGCCATGTAACCAGGATCACCTCTAAATCACAATTAAGCCCTACTTTTCGAAATAAAACTCCAAACGACGTTACTGCATATTCTTGCTTGTACAACCACACATCTTTATATTTTATTTTTCCAGTTCCTGTAGTATCCAACGTGGAATCCTCAAAACCGGCATGAAGTTCCAAGCCTCTGTTTCTGCCTCTGACCTACAGTCCCTGATTTGCAATTAGTAAAAGCTGGATACAACAACTTCTGAAAGTTATCAAGATACTGCATCCACTCTTCTTCATTCATATCAGCCAGCTTCACAAAACTAATGCTTGCAGGCAGGTGCTCATTCACACTCCTGTTTCCAGATGATGTACCGGCCAAATATCCACTTTTCTTCATCGTATTTGAGCCCTCATGTTGCCAACTTCTCTCACCAATGTTGATATTTTTTAGCGACATGGGCAGCTTGGAAAAATATGGAGGCCTGTACCTAACAGGATCAGCAGATTCGTCTACCCTTGCAGGTATAACAATTTCTTCACTTTCTGTCTCCTCCTCCTCCATACTCTCTTCTAACCTGAAAAGTAAATCTCGGCCATTTTCAGCTCCTGAACCAGATTTAAAACTTTTGGTTGCTGATTTCTTTTCCATGCCTAAAGTCGAACCAAACTCCTGTTCTCCACAGTTAAAGTTGAACTGAAATTCCTGAGAGTGTCCTTTCACATCATTAAATAGCATTTTACTCTCGCCTAACAGCCTCCTCGCCTTAATGCATATCAACTCAAGCTCACTTGGTTCCTCTTCATGGCCTCGGAATTCCCTGCTCATCATCTCACCAATCTCAGCAAGACATAGACCAAAAGCTGCTGCCTCCTTAAGGAAAATAGTGCAGAGAATTAAAACTCTGAGACATGCCTCTCGAATCATGGGCAGCTCCATTCTTAACATTTCAGAATCCCGAAATGGGTCAAGATTTTTTATATATTCAAGCTCATCCTCTGAGAAAGGAATTGATGCCTGTGGCCAATGAATCCACTCAAAGTAAGGGTCCTCCAAGTTTTCTGGAAGGCAAAGGCCATGATCAATGGGTACAAGCTCCACTTCACCAAAACTCCCAGTCCCATGAAACTTCCTGACCAAAAGATTTCCAGCATGTCTATCCGTGTTTAAAATCCGAATATCTAAAATCCCTATCCGGTGTACAGCAGCAACCGGAAAGCTTGAAGTTCCATGATCGCTAGCATCAAAATCATGAGGGATGAACTGCTGCAATGATGCGATCTTGCTGACCTGCTTACCCTCTTGATTCTTGTTTCCGTTCACCCCGCCGTTGATGTTGAAAATTGTGTGCGTGACCTTCACAAGGGCAGTGCAGGGCACATTGGCAAAATGATCATAGTCAAGCAGGTAAGCTGCTACTTCCCTGAATCCAGTCTCCCCAACACGTACTGAACGCTTTAAGCCTGGCTGCCCAAGAGCCTTTCCAACAAAACCTTTTGGATTGTTTGGAGCATAAGGTTCCTCATCTGTCGGCTTCACAATAGCAACATTATCACCTTGACAATTTCTAAAATAGTAGGCACCTCCAAGCCCACTACGAACAGGAATTGGATCAACCCCATTATTCACTGCATTAACAATTTCCTTCACCAGCTGTCTTGTTCTGGAAAAGTGACTTGAGCATCCTAATATCTCAATGGGACCACTTTGATCTCTTGGCTGAACATCCTCGCCAGTAGGTGAAAAACAAGGAGTAGATGAACTTCTGTGCAAAAAATTCCTTGTGAGAAGCAGTGGGGAATCATTTCTAACTGAACTGAGATCATTCTTAAATACCGTATCACCATATATCAATGACCTCTCCTCAGTTGGAATGTCAAGGGCAAGTTGTAATTTTCTTTTCACAGTATGCGCATTGTCACTCCTATCTAACTCCATAGCCAAAACACATCCCGTCTCTGTCTGAACAAACACACGCCTCTTTGCAGAAGGTTTTCTTTCCATCGTCTTATCCCCCCAACGCTCGCTATTAGCAAGTCCTCTAAAGGCAGTAACAGCCATCTTCATATTTACAGAGCAGTCCAGTTCAGGAGACGTGAAAGGATAAGGAAAAGCAGTGAAGTTCAAGGCCAGCAGCAGAGAAGGCGGCAGCAGAGAGCTTGTCTCTCAAGCAGACGCCAAACTCAGATGCCAGCAATGGTACGTGGGAGATGTTTTTGCCGTAAAAAATCATAATAGAGCCAGTAGAATTCAATTTGTTTCCATGGAACAGATTTCGCAAACAGGTATACAAAAGTTAGTGGAACAGCTACATTGCAAAGCCACCTGATAATGCTGCCTCACTGGAAGATAAAAAAATGTCAGAATGGTCATGAGAACTATCAATAACTTGGCAGAGGGTCTGTTGATCACAACTCTACCTACCCTCTAACAAAACAAAGGTTGATAGACAAATGGTTTTCACCATCCAGGAAATTATTTTATTAAAATTCATAATTGTTGTTGTACGACATAATAGAAAATTGATCGACCAACTAAAGCACTCAAATACAAGACATATAAATAATTAAAAAAAGTTTTGTGGTGGCACCTAATTTAGCATGTCTTCTAATTCAGCAGAAAATTTATAAAATTCCAATCTCACAGAATAGGCCCAAAAGTCAAAAAATAAATATCAAGACTTTTATTTTTTTTTTATTTATGTTATTTTGTCCAACAATCATAGATGTGAACATGCCAGACAATACCTAGGAGAAAAAATAGGAGACATATTAGGCAAATTGTTCCCACTTTCAAGTCAAGCACCCAAATGTGTCAGCTGGGGAAAAAAAATTAAGGGCTTGAGGTTCACGAAATAAAGTTTGTGGACTCCTGCATGGCGTCTAATTATTTGGATTGCTTAACTAAACCTCATAATTACCGCTATCTAATTTGACTTGGTGATATAAAGAAAAATCTTTCATGGAACTGCTTACAATCGATGTTATAAGACAGACGATAAACCAATGAAATAATATCATTTCTTTTTCACTTACTTTTTGCATTGATCTTTCTTTTTTTCTTTTTTTTTTTATTAGTCGTCTTATCACATCAACTATGAAACAATCTCATGAAAGATTTTTTCATGATAGAGTACTTTTTTAGTACGATAATAACTCAGGCTCTATGTTTTGAAAAAAATATTTAGACTTAATTTTTAAAAAATGATTTAACTATCTTACTGATTGAATAATCTTATCTAATAATAAGAAACATTGGATTGATTTCAATAACTACTTCTCCAACTAATCGAATAGATATAATCTACGAGTAAATTATCCAATCAATAAAATAATCAAACTAAATAATAATAATAATAATAATCACTAAAGGACCTAATTCAAAATTTATAATTACAATTTGACCACGAAAATTCAATTACTAGTTTCGTTTGTTTAAATTAATATTTAACACAACTAGTATATATAACCACTTATCGAATTAAGAAATCACGAACTCAAACCTTAAAAGAGGAATCAATCGCAATCCACATTTTAACAAATATAAAAGCAAACAACTGAAGGATTAAAATAATATTTCATCATACGATAAAATTGCAATTCGCAACGACAATAAAGGATTAATATTCATAAAAACAGTAAAATTGTTCAAATTTCGTACAATCATTCGACAGTACCAACAACAAAGAGAGAATCGAAGCACTCACCCAAGATGAGCGAGATCGGGCATCGGACGGCCAAGAAGAAGAGAGAGGAGTCGTCGGCCGTTTAACCACGTCTGATGCGAATAATTAGATTAGATCAACGGCTTTGATTCGATTCTTTGTCTCTCGCTCTCTCTCCCCCGCTTCTGGGAAAATATTGGTGGGGTACAACTGATAAATTAAAAACTTTGATGATATTAAAAATTCGATTTCCATAATCACCGCCGGACTGATACTAGCCACGTGTTTCTTCGGTTTGCGGGTCAATTTGTCACGTGGCTGCATTCTGTAGGGTCTGGCTAATGGCTATCACATTTTCTTTTATTTTTTAAATTTTTTCTAACTTATGACACACTTTGTTAAGAGTGCATACGAAACAAGAGATAGATTGATGTTACGCATTCGAACTTCATATTGGAAGTTGATTTCCATCTATTTTATAATGTATCCATTAATAAATAGTTATTTAAATAATTTTTTATTTCAATAAAAAATATATCCATCCATCAAATATCATATCATGAATTTATACATCAAATATCATACCATGAATTAATATAAAGTTGAAATTAAAAAAATGCAATATCTAACATTATTATAAAAAGATAGAAAATTGAAAAAATTTTAAAAGTAATTATGATTTTTTTTTGTTATATAAACAGGGTTGTTATAATAAGATGCATATGATTTTATTTTAAAAAATAAGAACTAACCAATCAAATTCATCTATTACATTTTTTCTTCTAAAATAAATTTTTTCCTATTTAATTAAAAATAAAATAAATAAATTTGATTGATTGATCATTATTTTTTAAAATCGGGTATATTTAATTATAAAAGCATTATATAACTTACAAAATATCAATTGATAAATAAATATTCATTAATAATTATTTATTTCACATAAAGAGTATATTTATTTATTAATTATTATATTATGAGTTAAGATCAAATTGAAGTTCAAAAGGTACAATGCCTGGTATTATTGTAAAAAGATAAAAAAATTTGTAAAAGTATATGCATAATAGGATTCAAATATGGATATGTCTTTAAATATATATAATGGAATTCAAACTCATTTGATATTATGGTGAAACTCTAATTCCTATTGCACTAAACAATTAAAACATCCACAAGTTTGTGATTGAAAAAAAAACTATCCAAACTTTGTCCTAGAAACCTAGCTACAAGTATTCAGGTAATTTTCAAAATATTTGATAACGCTTAAACAAGGCAATTCAACTAGACTAACGCATAGAAACACCTCACATAGATCACTCAATACAAGTGATAAATTCTATTAAGATAAATCACATATAATGCTTCAAGATACAAAACGAACATACACAACAATATGAAGTCTCTATGTAATACAATTAAGGAGATAAATGGAGGAAAGATAACTCTAGGGATTTTTATGTGAAAAACTCAACCTGAAATAATTGAAAAAAACCATAAGGTCATTCTTGACCAAGTCTTAAGTATCCACTAGTTGATAAACATGTATATTATCAAGCCTGATTAACAATATATGAACCATTCCTCTTGGACTATTACACTTAACCTACTCTCACTTTTTTTTTTTTCTAATAGTCTCATAAGACGTATTAGACAATTAAATGTACGTCCTCAAGCTTTATTGAGCTCGACACTCTTTTTAGCATAAGTCACGTCTATCCACTCATAAACAAAAAGACACGTCAAGACCTAACTATCAATCTCCACTCAAAAATAGTTAGAAATGACATTATCAAATTAAAGATCTAATATAATAAAAATAACATGAATGACATGTTAAAATGCAATTCTAACTTGATATATGACTCACGAGAGCATACATCAATTGCTTACTAGATCAAGAAATTACTCAAAGAGGATCACAAACACAATCACCCAAAATAGATCTAGATCAAACAATAAGCATGTTATAAACTAAACAACTTGTTATCATGCAATCCCATCTTGATCTAATATTATTCACTAAGAACAATCAGTAAACACTAATTATTAAATAAAAGCAAATTGTCTATACCACTTTTTGTAGATTTATTCCCATCTTCAGCAAGGAGATGGGGAAGAAAAAGTAAATATGAGGAAGAAGAAGAGTAAGAAGACGAAAAAAGAAGTGCTTATTATGCCTTAATAAGGACAATAATTTCATCCAAGCATTTCTTAATATTGTTGTCAACATTTTGCAATCACACTCAACACAATTTCTATGATGATAATAGGATAACAATATATAAATAGACACATTAAGACCCTTTCCTTCTCATTTACATGGTTCAAACTATCTATTGAGGTTTTATTAACAATTACAATGTCTATTGTTTTATTTTTATAATCTGAGTTGGAACATATTTTATTTAATTGATTGGGTTAGAAGTCTCAGTTTCTAATTTACTAAATTAGCTTATTGTTAAGCAAGAGCATCACTATCACCTTGTGATTTGGCCTTGCGAAAATATTGTTACACTTCGTTTTATTGAGCAGGAATGCACTAATCTAGCTCGGTCCAACCTCATATTTGCTAATAGCACAAGACTGGATAAAATTTAGCCCTATGTTATTCATTAATCCACTCTAACGAGATTAATGAGAACTCACAAAAAAGGGCGGGACTAAATCCCTTTTCATTATTATTAAAAACGATATATTCTAATATTAATACAAAAAACTAAATATTATTTTATCTAAAATTTAATTATTAAATAATTTAATATATTTATTGATATATAATCTTACAGCAATAAATATCGCTCGATCAAACTAAAATATAATTATTTTTTGATTGCAATATTGTATAAGACAAAACGTAATATTTTTCTATCCAATTTTGTAGTGTAATATTAATTTAATCCGATTTTTTTTTAAAGTGTTTGAGATTGTCCTAATGGTTTATCAAGACTAATCAAGATAAAAATTTAGTGACATAATTTGAAAAATAACTCTCAATAGAGAAAAATCTACTCATACGAAGATGAGGAAGAGACCTACACAAGAATGAAAAATCAACTTACATTTAAGATAAGAGATTATGATTATATCAGTAATATTATTATTATTATTATATACATTAGAGGGAAGGTGTCGAACTCATGAGAGGCACGGGTGTTACAGACATCCAACCAATGGTATCAGCAGTTAACCAAAGACTTAATTTGATCCGATTGGGCGTTATAAAAATATTTCAATCGAATTTGGAAGGTGAAGAGCACGCGGCAAAGAAGAGAGTGGCGAGATGTGAGAAAGTGAAGGTAGCATGTCCGACGACAACGACTCAAAGTTAAAAGTGTGATAACATGTATGTGTAGTTGGGAGCTTGCATTTTCGTTTTCAAGACAAGTTGATACACGTGTCACGTCTCGCAGACTGCGACCCTTGACTCTCGGTCTCTTACTTTTGAGTCTCTCCCTGTCTCGGGTGGGCTTCAGGTGGAGAAGGGAAAATGTTGTTCAAGTCTAAGATAAAATGGGTTGGTCTGGTTGGGTTGATTTTGTCAGTTTTTTCAATATTAATACACATACTGCTTGCAAGATTCACCGAGGATGGCGTTTCAGACTACCAATCCTCCATCACCATCTTCTCTTGGCGACCCATCTTTGAAAATGTAGACCCTTCCAAGAAGAGTGCATTGTACACAAGACTATGGGGTCCAGTGAAGCCTCTCGAATCTTTACACCCAGACGCGAGTCCCAGAGGATACTATGCTGGTTGGTTAGCTCTTTTTGTTTTTGTGTTGAAAATTAGATGATCTTACTAATGTTCTTTGCAATTCATGTTCTATGACAGATACCAGTTCACAAACAAATGGGTTTATCTTCGTACGAATACAAGGCGGTTTCCATGAGATCAGAAACACTGTGAGTGAGGATATCATGTCAATTTGTTGTTGTTAATGCATCATAGTGTTGACAACAACCTCTTTACTAAATATGTTTCAGATACCTGATGTGGTTGTGGTCGCCCGACTTCTTAATGCTACTTTAGTCATCCCTGAGATCCAGTCAACAACAAGCAAGAAGGGAATCAGGTTCCTTACTGAAAAGTTTAATCATTCATGCCTATAGTTTATTTGGTTTGATTCAATGAATTTGGTTACCTTACTGGATAGATAAGGTTATTTATTAATAACAATCGTCGGATATTCTTTAATAACTACCTTTCCAACCAATTCAATGGTTGTAATTGATGGATATCCTTATCCAACCAGTGACGTGGCCAAATCCCAGTTAATATGAATATGAATATGACCACTTGTTTAATGCAGCTCGCAGTTCAAGAGTTTTGCATACCTCTACAATGAGGACCAATTTATGGTGGCTTTAGCAAAAGACGTTAACATTGTAAAAACCCTTCCAAAAAACCTTAAAGGGGCGCGGAGAAAGAAAGAGATTCCGGTGTTTAGAGTGCCGTATGCAGCTTCACCGTATTATTATTTGCACCATGTTCTCCCTGTCTTACACAAGCACTCGGTTGTTGAACTAGTCGTTTCTGATGGCGGATGCTTGCAGGTAATTGGTTGTGGTTGCTAGTGAATTACTAGTAAGTTAGCAATGCCAGGGCCTTTGATTATGTACAGAGCCATTGAAAAACAAAAAAGAAAGAAGGGGAAAAGAAGCAATTTTAGTTGTTAATTCTTAAGATTCATTACAAAGTGAAGAACTGAAGATTGCCGCATCGCTCTTTACATGGTTGATTTTTAGGATTTTCTTGTCTGTTAAATCTCAACATAGTTTGTATGCTTATTTATTTGGGCTTTTGATTGTTCAGTGAGTTAACAGTCTTGTTCGTATCTGATGTCATATGGTGGAAATGGATGGGAATTTTGTTGCTTTGGGAGCTAATCATTCCCAATTTAGTACCATTTTATTCTACCATACCATAATTTGTTTATGCCATTATGCTCATCATTGTCTTCCTTGGGATCTGATCCAGGCCAATCTCCCGCCACATCTTGAAGAGTATCAGAGGCTGAGATGTAGGGTTGCTTTCCATGCTCTTCGATTCCGGCAAGAGGTCCAGGAACTTGCAACTAAAATTTTGTATAGGTTTGTGACAACTCAACATTTGTAAGCTTAAGTTGCAGAAATTTATCATTAGCCTATGACTATCTTATGGTATTAATTTCAGGTTACGGGCTCCGGGACGGCCGTTTATAGCCTTTGATCCTGGGATGACTAGAGATGCTTTGGCATATTATGGTTGTGCTGAACTGTTCCAGGTACCTTCTTTAAACTCCAAAGACATGGTTGCTGATTTGATTTGAAAATCTATTGTCACTGAAGCTAAACTGATGCTGATATGTTTATTATTTTGTGGAGCTCTTCCTAAGGATGTGCACACTGAACTCATTCAGCACAAACGGTCTTGGATGATAAAACGTAGGATTGTCAAGGAAAAACTGTCAGTAAATTCGATGGAACTTCGCCTGAATGGTTCATGTCCTTTAATGCCGGAAGAGGTATGAGATCATGTAGAATTGTGGATTTTAATTCGTAGTTGGTACAGTAATCCATATGAAAGATGGAATGTTAGTGATGTCACCCGAAAATCATAAAGTTATGGTGCCTTTTCCTTTTTAACTAATTGCACAATCCACTCAGTTACTTCAGGATATTGGAGAGGGGTTAAAGTGAGAATATCTTTCAGGAAACCGGGTTCCTTGGCCTAACTCTGTAGATTTTGTACAGGTTGGTATTCTTCTTCGTGCCTATGGGTATTCATGGGACACGATAATATATGTCTCAGGTGGAGAAGTTTTTGGCGGCCAAAGGACTTTAATACCTCTGCATGCAATGTTTGAAAATGTTGTTGATAGGGCTTCCCTCAGCACTGGATGGGAATTCAGTAGAATTTATGGCCGTGAAGCTAACCTTGTTGGCAAGTACCCAGTGACTCCGCCTTCTGTTGTGGAAGAAGTGAAGCATGAAGCATGGAAAACTGCCGGTCCACGTCCTCGTCCACTTCCTCCCCCACCAGCCCGTCCTAAATCATACAACATTGAGGGTTGGTGGGGTTGGGTGGCTGAGAGTGATAATGAGCCTGAAAGTACAGTTATTGAGTTGAGGACTAATGCCCATAAATTACTATGGGAAGCAATTGACTATGTGATTTGTGTTGAAGCAGATGTTTTCATCCCAGGATTTGATCGAGATGGTAAAGGGCATCCAAATTTTGCAAGTTTGGTGATGGGGCACAGGCTTTATCAGTTGGCTGCATCAAAAACGTACAGGCCCGACAGGTAACTAGTTGTTATTCAGAAGTGTTCATGTGGATATGCTAATATTTCATAGAAGTAAAGTAAGATGTCTAGTTCTCCATGCATGTTAGGAGATGCAATCATTTTACTTGGATGACATAACCTACTTAGCGTTTAGCAATGCAACTGAAGTGTTTTACTTATCTAACTTTATGCTGGTTGGTAGTGACTGTATAGTGTAATCCTGCCATATAATTAATTAATTATCAGACACATATTTCGATATCCCAAAGCTAATCTACCTTCGTATTGATATGAATCGTTTTTTGTTTATGTAGCTTAAAAACACCCTGAAATTGTGCTACAGCATATTGACAGCTTATAAGTATTATTGTGATGATATTATATTATAAAAATCTGGTTATTCCTGCAGAAGTGATTTCAAATTGGAAATTCTCTTAAATTTATTTATTTTTCTTTCTTATTTTCACCTCATGTCAATGTAGGAGAGAAGTTGCCAAGCTTTTACAAGAAACTCGTGACCACTTATATCAAGCGAACCATACTTGGTTAATATCAATACGCAAACAGCTGAGAAGATCTTTGCTTGATGGATTAACAGAGGCATCCACTAGATCGAAGCCATTATCTTTTCTTTCTCATCCTGTCCCAGAATGTTCTTGTTTGAGACATGATCCTGATGAAAAATCTCGTAATGCCTCTAGTCCATTTAACTCGCAACTTGAGGCTGCTCTTGGAGCTGTACAACATTGCCCTGCATGGATGGACAGTCAAATAATCTCAAGGTCAAAAGAGAAGGAAAATGAAGAGGATCTGGATGAAGATGATTCCTTGTTATCTGGATTATTTTTCCGGCATAGCGGTGGAAATCATGAAAGCGGAGGTGGAGAAATAAACAAAGAAGAAGCTCCGCTGGAGGATCAGGATGAACTTGAGGGTGGAGAATAATAATTTGAGGTTGCATTACGGTACTTGTTTTTCCCAAGTTCCTGTGGTATACTACTGGTGTATGCCATTATGTACATTACTTCCGAGTTTCAATATTCAAAGGAATGTAGAAAGTTATTCTTGGTTCTATTTTCAGAAAGATAGAAAGCAAGTTTCTAACTCTAGTTCAGGGAATCGCAAACTCAGGCCCATAATACTTCCCTTGCGTAAGTTCACATCCATCGGCTCAGGTATGAAGCACTTCTGCAACTGTATTGAATTATACATGTAATTCGGTTGAAGCCCTCTTTAGGAAAAAATCAGTGTGTTTTCTTAACCCCTGAACCAGTTTTGTTGTAGTATAGGATGTTTTCAATGGAATACTAGTTTGAGTTCTATAGGAAGGTATCTCTAATTTTCATTGGCATTTTTATGCTTGAATTTGATGTAACATAGTTATAGATTTAAATGTTTTTCTTGAACCGATCATTGAGTACATCACTGCTTTCTTGTAGCTTTGTTAGAACCTTCACGGCAACCGCACACAAGTGAGATTTTGTTTCGTAATGCTAGTATTGTTATCAAAGTTAAAGCACCATACTGAGCCTTCACTTATGAATTTGTTGTTATTGGTTGTGATGAGATTAAACCGATTGCATTTCTTTCGGTAGAATATAATCGGTCGAAATTAATATGATTTGCATCGTTCTATAACCTCCGTATTAGCAAAGAATAACAGTGTGTTTTGGGCATTTGCTTCGAACTATTTTCTTTTGGTGGGTGTTTGCTTTTGTAGGCTTTTCTGTTTAAATTGCTGTTGATTGTGACTCCCTTATAGCATATTTAGTACATATACAAACAGCACTTAACATCAGTTTAATTTACTAAATGTACTTTTGAATACAAATCATTCCTCTCTTTGATCCTGTAATCTGGTAGGATTAGGAGAATAATTAGGACTTTGTCCAGTGAGTTAGCTCTGCTCTTCAGCAAATGTGGTACCTGGAAGAAAACACTTTGAAGCCTAACTAGTAGGAGTATTTCTCAGTTAAAATATCGAAGAATGATAATAATAGGGACTTGCAAGAAAATACTCTTAAGCCTAAGTAGTACGAATATTTATCAATATATATATTTATTTATAAATACGTGTTTATCCTCTTACACTAAGTTAGATTACTATCGAGATCTACCTTTGTACATTTTTGCAGCAGTGTGCCATATGCTTTGGCAATAAGTAGATATATAACGAAACAGATAAGTTCTGCATGGCTATGAAAAATGAATGGATGGATAAGCTGAAATTCCATAAAAGAGAGCTTTCCTTTTCAAATTCTCTAGGCCATGATGAATCATATTGTATGTGATTTTGGCAAGATAGATATCAAGATAACCTACTTCAATAGGCATCTTGAAATGCATATCTATATACTATGTTCATAAGGTGTTTTACCTAAGGAAAAAGAGAATACTGTTTGTAAATTGCAAGAAAATGATCTTGTGATCATTACACTAATATTATCATGATTGTGATAGGAAAAAGAGAATAATATTGAAAATGTGTACTATCCTCAATGTGGGGACACCTTTCTCGAATTCTTTGTGTTTATATTATCCCTACAAAACTAAATGAACACATCAAACCCCAAAGAAAAGAGAAAAGAATTACTTTTAAACTTTGTGTAATGTCAATAAAAATTGAACAAGCTCAACAGTTTGATTTTTCTTGTCAAAGCTGAATATTTAATGGTTTTCAAGAAAGAAGAGTTATATTCCTCATTGACTTCCACAACAATAGTCCAACTATGATTTCATGATTCTTTTCACATTATGACATTCATGATTTAATTAATTAATTATAATGGCACTTTCTTATTTAAATAGATATATATATATATATATATATATCATATTTGCATTTGGGATTCTATTTTCCTCTCAGGAATCTCATTCCTGAAAGTCTCCTTGATTTCCACTTTCATTAAGAACCAAGATAGGATTACCTAAAGAGTAAAAAACCTTAAAGGATTCCCCTTTGTTAATTAAATAGTCACCAATGGCCACCCTCCTCCAAGGTGGCTGCACGGCCACTATGGCCCATCAAGGTGGTTCTGGGACCACCTTGTTATTCAATGGGATGGGTTGGGCCATCCTTCAACCCATTCGTCTTCTCCTACTAGAGTCCAACCATTGAGCCCAATAATTCGGTGTCGGAGATAAATCATGCAAATTCATGAAGACTGGGGATCCAACGAGCCATTTTATTTCAACCATCAATAGACTAAATCCAAATCTATTTAACACTTGATTAATTGAACCCAATCTATTAATTTTAATTTATTCTACTAAAAAACTAAAATTGCGCTCTTCATAAAATAAATACATAATTAGTAAATCAATTAATTAAATGTCCAAGACCTTAGCAATTTATGTGGAACATGTATTGATGGGCTCTCTGTGTACTCCTCAATTTTAAATTTATAATTAGACCTTACACTCTTTATAGTAAATGGAGGAAGGATTGTCCCACAGAGAAGCGAGGTACTTTAGCATTAAAATTCACAAGGTGATTTAAATACGAGTAAATTAAAATCAAGATTTTAGCATGCTTTAAATCAAAATTAAAAATGCAAGACACTAGTAAACGACTAGTCATAATAAAACTGCAAGAGACCAACAAGCAAGGGATAAGTTAGGTCACTAATACTATGCATGTTTAATCAATGAAAACATATGCTATTCGATTAATTCACCAAGTCCACAATCAATGGATATTACTAATTAACAAAGCTGAACTGTCACGATTTCACACCTCTTCCCAATCAAGACTAAACTATACTTAATCAATAGTGCATACTAATTACGTGTTGAATTTTTCCCCAAATCCTCACTGGCCATGGATTAGCTGAGTGACAGCACTCACTACTATCCTATGGCGCTAAATAAGTTAAAGGTATTAATTAAATACTAACCCAACTAGTAATGGTCATGCGAAAGTTAAGAAAGTATTATTCAACCAAACCAGCAATGGTCATGCGATAGCCTAATTGGATCGGTTTATTCAAGATTAAATCAATAATTTCTAATATTATCAATCATCCAATATTCGATAAACATGCCGTAGACTAAGCTAGTATGATAATATCAAATAAGAATTAAGCATCAAATAAACGGTAACTAGAATTGCAATTTAAATTAATATCAAATTGTCATAACATTGGATCCATAACACATAGTTTAGTTACAATCAAACCAATACAAAAACCACAAAAATAACTAGGAAGATTAAACCAAAATGATGCCATGAAGTCCCTCAAATCTCCTTAAATATCCATCGCTCCAAACTAGACTCGATTCGATCTAGAAACTATGAAGATAAATGGTGTTTCTTGAGAGGAAATTGAAGAGCTATGGTTACTGTGTGTGAATGGCTACTGCTCTGCCTAATAAAGGCTAATTAAAGCTTATGAAAATCATGAGTTAAGTGAGGTATTTATAGGGTGACTTATCCCTAATTTGCAAAACGGTATGAAAAACTCGTGTTTTGACCTCGGATTAATGTGTGGCGATAGTGGCCACAAGGTCTTACATGCGTGTTTTTGTTCAAAATTGGTCATTGGCGATGGTGGCACCATCACCACAAGCATTTTTTTCTCCACCATCAATGAGTTGGTAATGGCAGGTGGTGATGGTGGTGACCTTCGCCCAAGACCATCTCCAGCTCCTCTTGACTTCACTTGATTTTTCTTGATGATGGTTGATCATAGCACTTCTCGGATTCTAAAA
The DNA here is from genome assembly GCA_022984855.1 of Dimocarpus longan. Lineage (NCBI taxonomy): Eukaryota > Viridiplantae > Streptophyta > Magnoliopsida > Sapindales > Sapindaceae > Dimocarpus > Dimocarpus longan. The sequence goes on from CM041026.1 coordinate 8,735,782, forward strand.
TTCGTGCTTTTCCACTCCACGTGTGCTTGAATTTACCATTTCCAATCTTGAACACTCAATTACTAAAATTAACCTGAAACACTCAATTACCATTAAATTACTCAAGAAATGTAATAAAAGCATAGGAATTAAGGGCCTAAAATATAGTAAAAAATATGTTCATCATGTACCCTCATAAAAACACCAATATTTTGGATGTGCTTAGACTGTTTCACATCTTTAATTATTTTATTCTCTATAACAATCCTAAGTCTAGTGGATAATTTGGTTTATCTAGAAATTATAATTCAATAACTATGATTGGATACTTGGTGCCAAGATTAATTATCCAAGTCGCCATAAGGTAGCTTTTACTCTCATTGATTAACAAGAGTCATGATATCTTTGTCTGTAAATTTATGTTCTCTATGATTAATAAAGAGCAAATTACAATTTAGCTACCCGGTTTAAACGCTTTCACAGGCGGAACAAATGTTTCCATATTATTACAATTTATCCCCCTACCGTTAATGAATTCAGTTACACTTAACTGAGCTAGGGGTAAAATTATCTTTTTATATTAATTTTTTTTATTTTAAATTTTATCCCAAATATCGTCAATCTATCATCAACCATCAATTGATTCCAAAGATCTTCAACCAGCAACCATCGTCAACCAGCAACCACCATCAACCGTAAAATGATTCCAAACATCATCAATCAACTAGCCAATGTCACAATCCACTTCTGAAAACCCAAAAAATGACCTCAAACGTATCCATCAAACCCAACATTATCAATCTCAAAAGCATCAAACTCAATATCATCTGAAATCAAAACCATCAAACTGGAAAAAAATACATATATATTTCACAGAATCTGGGTTCGTCAGTGAACCCAGTCTGGGTTCACTGACGAACCCAGGTTCTGGGTTCGTTGACGAACCCAGGAACCCAGATCTAGGTTCCTGATGGGTTCGTCAGCGAACCCACCTGCGTTCGTCAGGAACCCAGATCTGGGTTTCTGAGAACCCATATCTGGGTTCGTGATGAACCCAGCTGGGTTCGTCAGCGAACCCAGATCGGAGTGAACCCGGACGAGGAAGAAAAATAATAAGCAAGATAGAAGAAGGATGAGAACAGCTGAATGAGTGAGTGAGGAGTTGACCAGAAATATATTTGGTCAACTGGTCAACTTCAGTCAAAGGGTAATTTTGTCTTTTCACCGTTTTGGTATTATTTACCGTCAAATATAACGAATCTTACTAATGGTAAGGGGGTAAATTGCAATAACATGGAAACATTTGCTCCGCCTGTGAAAGCATTTAAACGGGTAGTTAAATTATAATTTGCTCGATTAATAAATACCAAACTATTAGGAAATTAATAAACTGTCATCTTTTAGTCGTATTCTTTGATAGCTCAGATATGACAACCTATAATCATAAGATATATTATTTATTTTAGGATTGAGATAGACTTTCCATTGTTATGGTGTGCAATGTAATATTCTATGAACAGTTTACAAAATTATACAATTCACTTTATCCATATCCTATACATCTAATGCACTAGGTCATTTTGTTCTAAGTCTTACAAGTAGATAAATTTAGACTCATCACTCTTAATTAAAACAAAAGGAACCTACAACTTTAATAAGATATAGTGTCGAACCTGTATCTTGTGGATTATTTCAATCTAGATAAAAACTCATGTTTGTTTCACAAAACCACTTTATATGAATAATTAATTTATTCTATTTTAGTCTTGGAAACTTAAGATATTCACTTTTGACATATATAATCTTACATTACAATACCACATAATTTAAATATTTAAGCAAAATGACTTTGTGGATATAATAAAAGATTACTTAAGATAAACCATTATTTAGGGCATATATATCCTAATACAATGTTGTGGAAATCGTTAAGCGTCAGGCAGCCGGTGGCTTGGCGCCTAGCACCTATGTCGTTTAAGCGAGATGGCTTAGGCAGTTTGACTAGCGGTCAAACATTTGAAAAAAAAAGTGCAAACAATCCAACAAAAATTATACAATCCAACAAAAATGACAAACAATCCATAGAATAACAGAGAGCGATGAATCAGTGAAGCTTTAAGAGGCAAATATTGTGGACAGTGGTAAAGAATAGGGGTGGTGTTGCCAGTAGTCTAGTTGAATAAGAGACGTTGCCAAAGATGATGAAGATGCAGACAACTAGTGTGTGGTGTAGGAGGGAGATGAAGTGATGGTGTCGATGAGTGGAAAAGAGATGAATGAGGTTCAAATGAAGTGAAATTGAGATGAAGATGAAGGATTGCTAGGGTTTAATTTTTATGGACATATTTTTATCATATTTTAGGGTCTTAAATCCTATATTTTTGGGGTGTGTCTGTAGTGTTTGTTATGTTTGATGAATTTTATGGAGTGTTTCAATTACTAATGTGATTCAAGACATTCGGGGAACACTATGAGATGAAGCAAGTAAGTTTATGATCAAGTTTCAAAAGGTTTCATGATTGCTAAGTTGGTGCTACTCAGAGGTGCTACACTAGAGGGCACTACAGTTAGGAGTGCCAGAATATAAGCTCTTTGGCGTGACATAGGTGCGCTACACTATGTGCAGCATCAGTAAGAAGCGTTGCACTTACAAGTCTTCAAATAACGTAAAATTTTAAGGACAAAATGCCTTAACTCATATTAGGGTTTGAGCACTATATATAAACCATTTATGGACATGATTAAAAAAGCTTAGAAGGCTACAGATGGTAGGAGGCAACCTTAATTTCATATCTCTTTGTCTAGAAGAACTCCATCAAATTCAATTGAAATCTTGGTGTTGCACATTAAGGATTGGATCAATCAATACGGAGAACAACACATTATGAAGATCATGGGTTTATTCTCTCTTATTTTATGTATTGTTATTTAATTTACGATATATACCTAAATTCAATAGTTAGGGTTCCAATGTTTTGAATGTTTGACGATTATTTTAATACAATTTTGGATATCGTTTATTTGATGCTGCAATATTTAATTTGGTATTATAAATAGTAGCTTTGTCTCATTTATGTTTATCAAACATTAATTGGATGATTGATATATGTTAAGTTATGATTAGATCCTGAATAAATGGATCAGTCAGATTGTTGCATGACCATTACAAATATGATTGATATTGGTTAATAATAATATCGATTGATTAGATGTCTAGACTAACTACTAGAGATCATGTCTAATCGGATGTTTCTGCATGGTATGTGTTAAACAGGTTTGAGCGTAATACGCGAGAAACCTACTATTAATTAATCCATTGTAACTTAGTTTCTGATTGGCAATTTGTGGCTACACGGATTAACCAATACAAGTGTAGTCATAGATAGGGTATGAAGTCATAACAGTTCAACATAATAACTTGTTAGTAATATCCTTTGGTTAGAAGCTAGGTAGAGCCGAATATGAATTATGTTTGTTGACTCAAATAGGAAACAGTTTTAGGTCCCTAATGCCCATCTTATCTCTTAGGTCTTATGGTGAAATTGTGTGTTATTTTAGTTCACTGAATCTATCGAATCAATCTATCTCAGTTAACCTTGTTGTCAATTATTTTTTATATTTTTATATTTCATTTGTTTTGTCTTTATTTTTATTATAGTTTGTGTTTAGTGTAGTTGCAATTGTCACATTAAGAATTTAGTGCTAAAGTACTTCTCCTCTTTTTGGGAAGATCCTGCATACCACTTTACAATAAAACAAAAGTGTGGGTTTATAAATTTTATTATTGATAGTCACTCAAAAGACCCATCAATTTTATATATATCAAACACCAAAATGGCATTGTTTTGAGTTCTCCAAAACAGCGCCCTGTTGGTTTTTATATTTAAAAAATTTTAAAATGCCAAAGCGATGTGGTTTGGGGTTCACCAAAACAATGTTGTTTTTTTTTAAAAAAAAAAAAAAAATTCCAAATAAGCTTTTTTAGTAAAAAAAAAAAAAAACTATTTGATGTCTTCATCTTCAGTTTTCTTTACACCAAACCCAGTCACCACCAGTCATTGCACCAATGCACACCAAATCCCTCGACTTCATCTATTTACTCATCGTACTCAGCCTCGTCATTCATTGCCATCACTCTTCACCATCGTTCCTTGCCATTACTTTTTTTTTTTTTCCCTTATGTTTTTTCATGTTGGACTTGTTGATTAATAATCATGCATTAACAGTGTATATACATTATATTGAAACATGAAAAATAATGAGAAAAACGTACCCGTCTTTCAGCAATTATTATCAAGATCTCGTGTTGTTCAACTGGGTCGGAATTCGATCACAAAATATGGAAAGAAAACTCAATCCACAATGTAAATACCTTGCTCTTTTTCCTCTGTTTTTTGCTCTGTATTATGCTCTTATGTTTTTCTACCGTACTGGTATATTTCACACATGCACACACTCTCTAAAAAGCACGTTAATATATTTCCATAAGTTTACAACTGCCATGTGTAGTTATAATCAAATAACTGCTAATAGCAGTTACTAAATCTGATCCATGTTGGATCCGGGTTTGGGTCTTTGGGTCATCTTGGGTGAACCCGACCCAAGCCCATATAGCCCAACATCTCCCACTCACACAAGATGAGCCAAACAGAATTAACAGAGAAAACACTGGTGACTCCTTTATAATAAGAAGTACGAGCATTCATACAGGTAAATACATTGTGTGACCTATGAACAACGAAATTTGTAATAGGACTTACTTTTTAAATCTCAATTGTATTTCTATACAAGAGATTATCAATTGTTCATTAGTATGTCCTAGATTTAATGAAATTTTATTTGTTCAAGCATATCGATCCCTTTAACACAACATGCTTGATCCTTTAATATTTCATATAATTACAATTGTGATTCCAAATCATAATTTGTCGACATGTAAATATATGAAAAATAAAATTCATTAAATCTTCCTATCTCACTTTTATCTCTTGGTCAACAAAAATGATTGACATCATAGAAATGTCCCATAGGTCGCATTATGATAACCATAGAAAACACACTAATGATACAAGCATCACTTCGTTACTTTGAGATAAAGTGAATAGTCACTGAGGACATTGGCAGAAGTTTTATAAACTTCAATGGAACTTACACAATGAGGAATTAGGGATAAATTCACTCATTTTCCATGTCGGTCATAATAAGCACACGCGGTATGAAACGCATTTTACAGTGAATCTTGCCCCTCAATAGGGACGCATATGTCAATTATATTTAGATTATTCACTGTACAGATTTCAGTTCAGACGCTCTCCTAACGTCTAACCCGAGTTTCAAAAAATCGCTTTCTAAGCGCCACTTATTAAGAAACTCATATTTGGCTTGATCAGGTTTTCATGATAGTGGGGATACATTACGAATGGTTCTATTATCAATGTTTTAATGTAGAACCTCATCTTAGCTATTGCCAAGGCGACATTTTCATATATTCTAAGTCCTTGAGAGAATACTCACCAATTTATTCTCTAAAAATATATATATGTGTCTCATCTTGGCTTGCCATCTTTGCAACCAAGGCGACTGTACGTGTAAGAATACCAGTCTCCAACCTGATGACATACTTTATATAATTTGAGTGAAATAGATATGTGCTAGTATTACGTAACAAATTTAACGTATTTATTCATAAATGGATATAGTTCAAAGTGACAATTACAACATTATAATCTACGCAGACCTAAAGACCTAGCATGTGACTTGAAAACATATCTTGTCACAGCTTTTGTAAGCGGGTCAGCAACCATCTCATGCGTAGATATATATTTGATTATTACATTTCTTTTTGTCACTATATCTTTGACAAAATTATATTTAGTCTCTATATGTTTTGATTTACTGTGATATTTCGCATCTTTAGTATAAGCAATAGCTGCCTGACTATCACAGTAAATTGTAACCGGCTTTTCCGCATCAACTTCTAAAATCAGATCTTCTAAAAATCTCTTAAGCCATACTGCTTCTTGAACTGCTGCTGAACACGCTATAAATTCAGCTTCCATGGTGGACAACGCAATACATGACTGTTTCTTACTACTCCAAGAGATAGCTCCTTGGCTGAGTAAAAATGTATAACTTGAAGTGGATTTTCGCTCATCCAAGTCACCTCCCCAATCTGCGTCTGTAAAACCAACCAGACTCAAATTACCACCTTGGTAGCAAAGGGAGTAGTCTGCTGACAGACCCCGTTTCTGCACTTCTATTTCCGTACAGACGGCAGCTTGCCGGCAACCCCACGGTAACCCTCCAGCCTATATTTAATCCGACTGAAAGATTCCCGTGAAGCTAAGCCGTTTTTCCCTATTGAAAACTTTTTTTTTTTTATTTACACATTTATATAATAGACTTAGTAAAAATTTGGGCAGCATAACGACTATTTTTCTAAGATTACCACCCTGCGAATTTGGTAAAAACTTTAAACACTTCTAAAATCAATTGGTTTTTCCCAAACTTCTGGGCCTCAGGCCTTCAATTTATCAATTCACAAGCAACCACTAGCATGTCATCAATTTTCAAAATAATTTAAAACACAAAACAGTATGTCATGCATCTATATTTATTTATACATGTTCAAATATAAGAAAAACTTATATATTATGTCATATACAATTAAGTATTTCCCAAAATAAGATATATACAATCACAGCAGTACAAAGCACTTTCGACCCAATCTGTCTAATCCTGGGCTGGAGTCTCTGATCTTGATGTACCTGTACCTGTACCTGCATCTGCCCCTGGGGAGGTTTTGTTTGTAAAACACAAAACAGTATAAGCTAAACGAGCTCAGTGAATGTTGTAAGTTTTTATTTTCATTTTATCTTTATAAAAATTCCTCCCTTAGTTTTAAAATACTTTATAAACTTTTCTTCAATATTTCTTTTCATACTATTTTCATACCTCTAAATCAAGTATTTTACCATTTCTTGAGCTCGAAATCGCATCCATAAATTTCATCATAATCCAATTTTATATTTTGGGCACTCTAAATTATTATTTTATTCCATAAATGAGACGTACGTGTACAATACGTATATAATACTAAAATAGGGATGACATATTACATCTGCAGTCCCTTTGAGATATGCTAATATTCTTTTCACGGCGATCCAATGTTTCTAACCAGACTCTGATACCAATGTTGATTAATAATCATGCATTAACAGTGTATATACATTATATTGAAACATGAAAAATAATGAGAAAAACGTACCCGTCTTTCAGCAATTATTATCAAGATCTCGTGTTGTTCAACTGGGTCAGAATTCGATCACAAAATATGGAAAGAAAACTCAATCCACAATGTAAATACCTTGCTCTTTTTCCTCTGGTTTTTGCTCTGTATTATGCTCTTCTGTTTTTCTACCGTACTGGTATATTTCACACATGCACACGCTCTCTAAAAAGCACGTTAATATATTTTCATAAGTTTACAACTGCCATGTGCAGTTATAATCAAATAACTGCTACAAAAACTGCTAATAGCAATTACTAAATCTGATCTATGTTGGATCCGAGTTTGGGTCTTTGGGTCATCTTGGGTGAACCCGACCCAAGCCCATATAGCCCAACAGGACTAAAACTGATTCACATTAAATCAACTCATCTCCATTAACATTCACTTTAACCACCATTTAACGCTTTGTTATGAACCCCATCACCGTAAAAATCGATCTCTGTGACATCTTGTCGTGGAGACTGATTTCTCCACCGAGGCGACCGGCTACCTAGGAGGAAATTGGCTTAGGATAGGGGTTTTTAGCGCATCGGCCGGCCACCTAGCAAAAGATTTGTGTCTAGACGGTCAATTTTTTTGATTTCTAGTACACTATCCTACTATAGGCAAGGGGTTACTACAAAAGATAATCGTAATTCATCTAATAATAGTGAAGTTATATTTGAAAATGGCTAGATCAATGTCTAATCCCATGGTTTTTAACTTGTTAGGTAAAAAGACTATCTTACCCCCATAATCCTTGAAGCGTATATAACACAAGATAAAAAGAACTTTTAGTTAATCTATTTACCCCATCCTCCCTCTTTATGTTGATTATTGCATTTGCTAGGAACCTCACACCTTTATGACAACTCAAGGATTATGGGGGAAAAGTAGTCTTTCTGCCTATTCTATAACATGTAGGGATCAAATTATTGAGAATTTAATATGTGAGTAATGGAAATGTCATAATTGTTAAAACATAGGGACTAAATGAAATTCGTCCTTTTATATTACGTAAATATATTTTTTAAAGGGTAATGTTAGCCTATGTCCTTAGGACATTAGTTAAGACCTAGAAAATGATAAAAAAGAAAAAAAAAATCACAATTAACTGATGAATGAATTTATTTCTTTTCTTTATCTTTTTCTCTTAATTTCACATTTTATTCATTCATTAGTTGTTTGTGATCTTGTGTCCTAAGAGCACAAGTTCATACAATCCATTTTTTTAAATCGTTTTTAAATTGAACATGTTTGCATATATATATATATATATATGTATATATATGTATAAATGATATGTTTATTTGTAGGATTAGAGAATGAGAGTGATAAATGAGAATCATTATAAATATTTACTTGCTTTAAATAAATATGTAATGAGATTGAAAAATGTGGATCCCATAAAAATTTGGGATTGTGGAATGAAAATGGCATTCTCCTACCCTCTTAAAGATTCTCAATCTTATTACCAATTAAATATTAAAAAGTCTATTTTATCCTTATCTAAAACAAAAAACAATAGACAAAATTGGAAATAAAAAATGTGGGGAAAAAAAACATAGTTATCCAACTAGACATGGATATACTTATAGAGTACATAAATTTGATCAATATTAATATGTTAAAATAATTCATGATATAATATAATAATAAATAATAATTTTTAATTTAAAAAAAAAAAAAAACATAATATTACTATAATGACAATACATATTTATTGAAGATAGAAAACAAAAAAGTTACATATTCTTTTAAGTACTTATGGATTACATAATTTCAATCACGAGCATTTTTATAACTTGTAATTAATTTATTTCAATTCAAAATCAAAATAAACATCTTAATAAAAATATTATTGATTCCAACTATGATTCTTGCAATTGAAGTAAACAATTTATTCTGATTTCGATATATTATTTCAATTTCAGACCAATCTGATTATAGATCATTCTAATTTTAAATCATTTTAATTACATACAAGTAAACGCTGTAAAAGTATTGTTCGATGATAGAAATACCCTCATGTCATTAATTTTTCATGTCATTAATTTTGACTAACAGTTAAGTGAAGTATATTTTTGTAATAAACATTCTAATGTGATAAATACATTTAAAAAAGGTGACGTTTCATTATAAAGTCGGGTAAGAAATTAAAAAGAAAAAGCTTAATTTATGAAGGCACACTTAATGTACAGAAGCTATGTATTTCTACTACTCCTAAGTCCTGAACCAGTGTCCTGATACCAAAACAAAAACAACATATCTTTGTTCCTGTGCATGCCTTTGTGAGCCAACTAATCCTTTAAAAAAGAAACCAACAAAACAGAAAAACTAAAAACAAGTCACTGATCATCCAATATAACTAGGTTAAGGAAGTGCTTCACTTCCCCTTAGGGACAAAACTATGAGCCTAAAAGCATTTTCACACACTCAATGCCAAGGCTCGTGATTGTTGATGGGAGGCTTGCGGCGGGGCTTATCCATTCCCTTGTAGTCCTTGTGTATCAGGTTCACTATCTCTTTTGTTGCCATTAGAAGCTGCCTTTGTGCTTCAACTTTCTGATGATCATGATCAGTTTCTTCAGTGACATTATTTGTGTCAGAGCTTGAAGGGTTCAGCTCCGAGCTTCGCAACATCTTGGAATCTCGAAATTGCATCTTCTGTGTGTAAAAACATATACATAGTTTACTCTAGTATTCTAAGATGAAAAGAAATATCAAAAATTGGACAATGGTTAGTAGATTCTCAATACTCCACTAATTATTTTGTATACATACAATTCCAGTATATTAACAAAACTGGTCTATAAATATTTAAAATACAGTCAATGTATATATGCTATGAATAAACAAAGAGAGAGAGAGGCACCTGATCATCAACTTGGTGGTGAAATCTTCCAAGAGACTTCTTTGAAGTTTCATCAATGCTATGTCCTGCCATAAAAGAACAAATATATCTATAATGAACCCCTTCCTACGCAGCTTACATCCTCAATGCTCACATCAACACAATGATTTCACATGTAAAAGAGTAGGCTCATATCAAGCATCTTCAACAACATTAAATTTATTCTTACATATAAACAACAAATATATATAAGATACTCTGGCACATACAAGTATGACATCAGACATATCCTACACATTACAAACTACTTAGACTAAGGCAGACAAAGGGCTTAATTATCACTCAGTTATGCGTAGGAGGGTGGCGTTTAGGCCCATGATAATCAGCATTAAAAGCTACAAATCCACCTCCTTTGAGCTTATGACTACTTTTTGTATCAGAAGAACCTCTCCTGATCCCTTCAAATTCACATTTTCCATCAGGACGGTTTGCACCTGAAATATCCTTTTCCAACTCTTCTCCAAGGATTTTATATGCCGCCATTTTTCTTCCTTCAAGCCAAGGTTTCCGCAGGTTGATGCTTGAAACACCATCAACAACTTCCTGCATAAGTTTGTGCTTTGAGTTATATTGAAAATTAATCAAAAATAACAATAATTAACTAATTTGTATATTGTACAATATAAATGAAACCTATACCTTTTTAGTACAAGCAGCATATTCTTGATGATCGCTTGGAACAACATTTCTGCTTGTTTCTTCATCTACCAAAAAACAATAAAATAAAAAATAGTAATTAATGTCTAGCTTGAACATATACAATTAAAATTATGATATTCGACTATTTTTATGAAGAAGAAAGCAATATATATAATTAAAAATATACCAAGAGCATACACAGAAGAGTAATCCCTTATGTCATGCATGACAAAGAGAAACCCTAGCATCAGTAAGCTGGAAAACCTCATGTGCACCATCTTTGTGATTCTTGATTATCTTTGAGTGTGTCTGTCATTCAACAAACATAAAGAGAGGAACCTTGAAAACCTAGTGTGGGGCTTTATAGAGAGTTCAAACCCCGAGTCAAACCTAAGGTAAGGGTTCCGACACCAAATTGCTTAAAATATTACTTCTGGGTTTTGGCAGAAACATATCGATATAAAACTCAAAATTAGAAGATATATATAATATGAGAATATCAGAAATTTAATATATATATATATTTATATTCTCAATTTGAACGTGGCTTCATATTCATGGATTGATGAACTAGTCCACCAGGGCCAAAATTGGCCTCGAAAATTGTATGATACCATTTCAATGCAAAATTATAAATACCATCAATCCGTCATCACTTTTACTTATTATAATTATTTTTCTCAAAAAAATTTCTCTCTCGGATTTAAAGTAGCAATAAATGACTAAGGTGTATTTGTGTGTGAGAGAGAGAGAGTGATAGAGAGTTTCGTTGATAAGAATTGTAAAATTTATATGAATTTAATTGATATTATTACGTCTAAATTAAATGAGAGAGAATTTTTTTTATTAAAATATTGGTTTTAGTAATATAAAAGTTAGAATATACTAACAGAAGCTCTCTATATATATACACCTTACAATACAAGTAAAACGGTTTAATAACTTGGGATATGATTCGTGCATCATGTTAATAGAGAGTTTTTAAATTTATTTAAATTTAATTGATATGCTTATTGAAAATTTGATCCAATCTAGTGAGTGCTTTAAATGAATAAAATTTGTAATTTTTTTTTTCTTTATCTTGCTCTTATAAACAAAAACCTAATACAGCTTCACGGTCGAACAAAAGTTTTCAGTCAACGAAATCGGTATGAACTTTACAATAGTCAGTGAACAATATTCTAGGGCTTTCCGTATTCGGCCTTCTGCAAATTGGAGCTGCTTTTTGTATTAATTTTATAATTATATATAAGTTGTGTAACAGCTGGCCTTGGCTGCTAGCCTGAGCTTAGTTTGCAAATAAACTACATACATCACACCTCTATGGCATTTAAAAATTATGTATATAGCTTAATAGCTAGAAAAATATATATATATATATATATATATTCATAAAAAATGGCCTTCTAAATTTAGAGGACTCAATTACTAGAAAATAGATTTTGTTCACTCGGCTCCCAAAAACTTAATTAATAGAAGCTAGCTAGGTAGCTAGTGATAAGTAATATTAAGCTCTAAGTTGTGTGAAAATCATGCTTTCAGAGACTAAACAAAGTATAAACCTGGATACAATCTTCAAGTATTAAAAGCTAACAAAAATACCTTATTAGTTGGAAAGATATTTAGATAATTATAATAGCAAATGGTCAACATGCAAAGGTCTCTGTCTCAGAGATTCTGCCTGATAGTGCAACGTAAATTTACAAAATTAATAGTTAAAAAGAATGCCACAAGACAAAACTGGGATTCTTCTTCCATTGGATGCCCCTACTATAAGCTACCACATTTTTTTTTTTATAATTTTTTAACAATGATAAAAGAAAAATAACTCAACAAAGGAAAAATAAATTGGTATTTGAGCAGTAGAATCTTTCTGGTTATGAATTATGATCCACACCATTTGTCGCTTCAAAACTGAATTATTTATTTATTTATTTTGTACGAGTTTCAAAATTCAAATACTGTTTAATGTTGGGCTACTGAAATAATTAATTGTTTATGTGAATTTAAAGAAATTGATTTGTTGAGAGTGTACAGCACCCTTTATGTAATGTCTTTTTGTAAAATTTAAACTATTTTTTTAAGCCATAAAATCCAAAATTTTGAGACTAATAATAACAAAAATAGAAAAAAGGGACATTTTTTAATTTTTTTTTTTTTTTATAAAGACAGAAAAAAGTTTCTCATATTAAAAATCATTTTTTTTATAAAAGGATTACTAAGTAATTTGAGAGGTTAGAGGTTTATTAAGATTCTATCAAAATAAATCATTACATAGCTTAGAAATCTACAATTATACTCCCGTAATAATAAGAAAAAACATTCCATCCACACACACGTGTTAATAAATACGTATGATAGAACTCAAATTCTTATCATAATATAAGAAAAAGAAATGCACCAACGACTGGAGGCTGCGATAAACGTTGCATTAGTTGGTCTTGATAGGGCACTTTTGCATTCTTCACATATACTTCTTTTTAAGTTGTATTATCATTACACAATTATTATTTTCTACAAATTCTGATTTTCTATTTACTGTTTGACTTCTTAAGTACATCATACAATTTTCATTTATTTTCTTTTCATTACCTTTGTTCATTTGCTTTTCATCTACTATCTTCTTATACTATATAAAAGGTAAAATTTTAAAATAGAGCGAATTATAAATTAGTTATCCAATTCAAACATATTATCAGGCAAAACAAACTTTATGTATTTATTACAAAATGTCCACCATTGTTAGTCTAGATTAGTCAACTTTTACAACTCTAATGATATTTTTGCCTTATGATCTTACTTTTATTTTTTCTTTTAAAATAAATTTTAAAAATTAAAAAAAAATGAAAATATAAAGAAATAATTCTAAAAAATCAAATTTTTTTAAGTGATATCTTCAACGTCTATTACATTGATGGATGATAGAGATCAATTTGAAAAAACAAAAATGTGGGATCTAATCTTGATAGACAGTGAAGATTCAATTTGGAGACAGAATCCCTACCAATCCCATGAAGACCATCATCCATGGCAACAGTCACAACAGCAACAACAACGAGCTTCATTTTCTTCTTCAATTCACCTCTGCCTTACTCACATCAATCCACTTCACTCTCCTCTTTTCGTTGTCGCTCTTCTTACTTTTCTCTCTTTGTCGTCACTCCCTCTATCTTGTTTACCTCTGTAGTAGTCTATCCCTTTGTCATCTCCTTGCACCGATACCATCGTCTACAAGTTCTTCACAGCCAAACTTGCCATTTTTACGGCCACCATGAGGATCCGAGTGTACGGATTCTAATCGAGGATCCATGATAATTTATTTGTTGTCTTTGTTGCTACCATTTTCGGCGCTAATGCTATCCTTTGATTTAGCTTTGGTCGGGTTTGGAGACTCTTTCGAGTTCTTGTGCTTGCACTTGTTCATATGTTGTTTCTTTGTTTTTGTTGTCGTGAGAAATTAGTCAACGAGATTCTTCTGAGCCCAGTGCTGCAGTGTGTTCAGATTAAAAGCAAGAAACAGATTGAAGGTAAAAGAAAGAGACGAAAGAAGAACAGGAAAACACAAATTTTTAAAGTAGTTCGGTCCTTTCAAACTACCTACGTCTACTGTTCTCTCTATATTTCTGCAAAGTAACGGCAATGTTTTCTCTCGGTGTTTCTATCTTAATTTTACAATGAAAATCCTCTCATATTTATAGAGGAGAAGATGTTATAATAGACTATAATAAAACAAAATAACATGATGGTTTACATTTAATGCACCTGAATTACATTTAATGTACCTGACATTCGTCAGGTCAACTCTGTCAAAGTATGATTTAGATGCTAAACTTATGTTGGTTAGGTGAGATTTTCTCAAATCATGCTACAATTAGTCTTGAAACAAATTTCTTGACGTGCATGACATGCTATCAGTTGGATCCAGCCTCACGCACTGTGAATTGGGGACTGGTTTCATTCTAGGCGAGCTGGAGCTGCTGAGAGTAAGCGACTGTTTCAATGGTCAAACGAACTCAGCATGCGAGCTTGACATCGACTAAAGGACACGGTTTTGACATCGCAAAGGTTAACAAATCAAAGCTTCTGCGAACTGCAAACTGATACACTAGGCCGCTTACATTGGACCTGCCTGCTTGGGTCAATTTACTAGGCCAATGGGCTTTTACCAACCTCCGAAAAATACCTATAACAGTTTTTGTTTTGATGATCCTCAATTTTTATGATTTTCAAAGGCCTTTGTTGGGATTGAGAGGTGGCGTCAAGTGGGTGCTTTTGTTTTGGGTTAGGTTTGGAAAATAGAAGAAGAACAATTTTTTGAGTGATTTACATGTCTCTATTGACCCAGAAATCTAAGTTTGTGTTTAGTTTAGGGCTAAATGATGTTTTTTGCTAGGTTGATATTATTGTTGATGATGATGATTTTGAGGTTTTTTTAGGGTCATTTTTGTGTTTGAGACACCAGTTTTTGCTTATTGATAATAATGATTTTGAGTTGATGAATGATGATGATTTTTTTGCTAGATTGATAATGATGATTTTGTTGGATTGATGATGATTTTGGTTGAAGATGAGGGAGGAGAGATTGCATATGGTTGGTTTGGGTTTTCGGATTTATGTTTGATTTTGGATTTGTATTTCATATTTGAGTGTTTGATTTTTGGGGTTGTGTTCATGATGAACACACCTTATAGTTTTTTTTTTTTTTTCTATGTTTTTTGTTTTTGCTTTTTATTTTTTATTTTTTAGTTGAAGATATGGTTAAACTAGTTGTTGATTATTAAGGGTGTTAAAGGATGGTGTTGAAAGCGTTAGTGATCTACTAATGGGTTCCAACAATGGAGCTTATTGGATCTCTATCATTCATCAAAGATGATAGGCAGTGAAAATCTAATATATAAATTTTCACCTATATATTTTTTAAATTTTTATATAAATTTATTTTTTAACATTTATTTATTTATTTATTGCAAACATAAGGGGCATTATAATCATTTTATCAATTATTTATTCAGTCAAACCAATCAAAACACATAGCCTGTCAACCATTAGAGGTATTCTGTCTGCCATCAAGGTTAATGGACTTGAGGTAACGACGGTTGTGCAATATGTAATAAATACATAAAGTTTGTTTCCCTTAACAATAGGTTTGCACTAAGTAGTTAATTTATAATCTACTCTAAAAGAAAAATTAGGAATAAGGTAAAATGACTATTATTTCTTAAAGAGTTAATATTAACGGTCAACTTTCATTAACGAAAGTCAATGTGGAAAAAATACAAACATTGTTTTCATAAACATCAGATAGGTTGGTTACAATTATTTCTTATTTATAGAGAGAGAGATAGAGAGAGGGAGACAGTATGATTGTTTGAATAAATATAAAATAAAATAAGTGTAAAGGAGGTGAACTAGGTGGTGAATAGCAAAACATAGTTCCCAAAGAAGGCATGACTGGAAGCTTAGAAAAAGGCATGCAGGTGATTATGCATTGAATTGCTAAAGCATTTCATTTTTCAACAATCAATTAATCAATTTTATAAACTAAAGTAGGTTTATTTTAAGAACACGAGGTCGTGTCCTCCAACTTTTTGCTTGTGATTACCCTCTTGAAATTAGTGTTTCAATGTGTATAGATATGTTACCTAAGCCTGTTTGCTGCAATAAAGTTTTCATTATTAAATTAACCGACAATACACGATTACTAGGAAACACAATTTCTGATTGATTACTGCGAAATATAATTTCTGTTATACGAACCTGAAAATCATCACACCTTCTTATATAGAAAATTAATTATAATTTTTAAGAGTAATGTTATATTATCCAAAAATTTACTCAAATTTATTATCCAAATGATGTGATAAGTTTATGTATAATTATCACATTATCAATATATCATCCCAAAATTAATATGATAACTGTCATATTTTTTTGATAAAATTTTTAAATAAATTTTTGAGAAATATAATATTATTCAATCTTCAAATATTAGCAAAAATCAGATCATGATTGAATCCAAATTCCTAAAATTAAGTTGTGATTTAATAATTGGACTGCTGTTGTATGACTAGTACGTGGTTAAGAAACTACCTGGAAGAAGACGAGTTGATCAGTAAAACAGAGAATAAAGAATGAAGAGATGGAGATTGCCTTGTGCCTTTCTTGTTCGTAGAGACGAGATGCGGACACATGGCACACCGTATGGCTCCAATTACCAATGTCATGTCTTTTTATCGTTGCTTTGTACTAATTACCACTAATCAAACTAAATTACCACTAACAACGTGATATTGTCCTAGAGGGTAGAGGATCACCATTAAAGCATTATTATACACCCTCAAATGATCTAATAATCAAATAGTTGAAAGCACGATGAATTTACACACAAGTTGCTTGATGTGGTGATCAACCATATCCAACATTTTTTCACAAAGCAAGGTCGTGATTCGAGTAGTAATATCCACTATGTGGATAATTTCAGTTTGACCTACTTATGTATAAACAAATAACACTTAAGTTTCTCTAAGTTAGAAGATAATTTTCCTATGTTCTTTACTCCTGTTTAGTTTGGAGTAGAGTTAAAATAATATTATATTTCAGACTGTTCTTTATTGTCCTGATTTATAAGGTTCTGGTTATTGTAATAGATACTTGTAATATCAAAATTAACAAGAAAAGACAATGAATTTAATTAATATGTGTTTGATGCACACTAAAATATATATCTATATATATACATACGCTTGCCCACTAAAATGTTTTGATTTAATGGTTCAAAACTTAAATAATAATTTTTATTAAAAGATAAAAAACACTGTTGATTTAACTAAACCTTGTTGTATAATCCAAGTTGATTTGTATCAATTGGACAATTAAGGTGATTTCATTGCTATTAGTAGGGGTTATTTTGGCTTTGGAATATAGGTGTGCAATTTTCAGAGAGGTAAAATCTTTGTTTGCTCTTTTAAGGGCATTGCCTCATGTATGCATGCGACGATATTTATTTTATTATTTTCATAGTAGTATTAATTTGTTCAGAAATCCATGCTCGATTGTCAAGAAAATCTTTGAGGCAACCCAAGAAAAGATTCCTTCTAGGTTGTTCATATCTTTTAATGACAAGAATGCCCTTCTGATTTAATTTCCTTCTTAAGAGGCTTTTTAAAAGTAAGCTTCCTCGCGTGTATATATGTATATGTATTGTTGAGTCACACCACTAACAAAATAATTGAAATTGCTATAAAATAAAAGATAGCTACATACTAAAATACTTTAGTGAAATTATTTGTATCCGGTTAAAGTATCAACCGGATTGAAATGAGAAGGATGAATTAAGATCAACTTTGACATAAGTGATTTCATAATCTCATCCTTTTTTTTTTTTTTTAAGGAATTCATAATCTCAAAATTACTACATAAACTATGTCATTTCAAATTATAAAGTGAAAAAAATTAATATTTGATTAATTTCCTATTAAATATATTTTACACTAATAATATAATAATAATATCCTAACAATTATTTATAAAAACTGTTAAAACAAAAACAGTATACAGTAAAATAACATGAAATAATAGCTTTTGAATCACCCTGCAACAATTATAAAAGTTTAGGTTGAACATATGTATGGTATAATACACTTATATATGTTCAAGAAAGCAAATCTAGCCAGCACTTTTTTTTTTTTTCTTTTTAATATTATATTTTCTAATACTAAATCAGATATCTACTATGACCTATTGATATAATCAACATAATAAATAATCTTAAAAGCTACTCCTAGAATTAGGAGAAGATTACCCAGAAACAAATAGAAAAATTACTACAGAACGAGGATTAAACCTTATCATTGAAAAGCAAGTGGAGTGCATCGTTCCATTGTGCCACTCACCATCCTCACTAGCAAACCCATTTCACATCATGCAAGACGGCACTAAGCGGATATTACAAATCAGATTTCAGTAAAAAAAAAAAAAAAAAAAAGTCTTGGTGTGCACGTATACGCATAATTAATGTCCCAACCCAACCCAACCCCTAACAAAAGCATTACTATTTCTAGTGCACATTGGAGGCTGCTCAATCTGACAGGCAACATTAAACAGCATTAAAAAGCAACTAGATTGACAGGCAACATTAAACAGCATTAAATATTTTAACCATTAGTAATTAACCATTAGTCACCTTCCATTAAATCAAAATTATCATAACTAAAATAATCAATACACAATTTATAAATATTTTAATTTAAAATATATTTTTTAATTTAATTAAAAAATCCTAAAAAAATAGGTTTCCATAAAAGACTAGATCAAATTCTAATATCTAACGAATTGGTCTCCATCAAGTCTTCATCGTCGAAGATCAGATCTCTAACTGAAGACACGGTCTCCAATTGGAGCCAGTCTCCACCGAGCAAATTTTCAAATCTTTTATTTTTTTTAATTTTTTTGCTTCTTTAATTAAATTAGAAAAATATTATATTAATTTTAACTTCATAAAAAGTAAAATATTGACTTGAAATTTGACTTAAAAAGTATTTTAATCTTTTTATATCTTTAACCATTGATCGTGATTATTTAACAGTAGTTAACTAACAATAGGGGAGATTTGTGCAGAGTTTTTGGAATCTTAGAGGAGATCAGTGCTAGTTACCCTAATGTCGTCATTTTTATGTAATTTTGCCAAATTTTAGGAAATTTGTGCAATTTGCCTTTTTTTTTTTTTTTTTTTTCACTTTTACTATCCCAAGTTCCCTCGAAACCATTTAACGAATTCGAATTCGAAACTGAAACCCCCATTGAACCCTACGATTTTTAAAAAGTAGTAAATTATAGTCTTTGACTATGTAGATGCCGTGAAGGTTTGTATCTTCGACTTTGAGGAAGCAAACCTCAAAATCCACCCAGTCTTACTAACCACTCATGGGTAAACAGTAACTACAATTGAAAAAGTGAACGCAGTTTCTTCACAGCAGTACATGTAGATTAAGAAACTGACAGTAAACAGGTAACAACAAAGTACGCAGGGCTAGTCAGGATTCAGAAACCTATTCTAGCTTGAATACATAACGGTACTAGCTGAAGAGAACAAGACTATGGAGAAAGATAGAAAGTCTTACTGCATTAACTCTTTGTCTTGTAATTATAGAGCTTCTTGTGCATGCTCATGGCCAAGCATGTTTTGTCGACAGTGGAAACAAAAATTACATCTCATCAATTGCAAAAGCAGACTATTTCCCTCAGGAATTGCTTTTGGCCTGCCTACAAAACAACTCTGCGATGGCCTCACTGCAGCGGATTATGCAGGTTATTTTATGTAACACTTATATACATCCTTCTCTTAGTGCCTGTTTATGCCAAGAATCTTATTTTGAGTTGCAGACTGACTTCATCAAATTCATTCCTCTCTCCTTTTTTTTCCCCCACTTTGTTGTAATTTGTACCACTCTAGTCTACCATGGTTTGCCATTGATTCTACCATATCTGTGTACACTATCGAAAGGAGGAAACATCTTGAATGGACTCAACTATGCATCTGCTGCGGCTGGGATTCTCGATGAGACGGGGCAGACAGGGCAGCATTATGTAAATTTATCTTAAAGTTGCAATATTAGAACCAGATCTCAATTATCACTACTTCCAGAGCACACAACCGATCAAAACTCAACCCAACATTTTATAGGGAAATGAATTAAACAACTTACATTCTTATATAAAGTAAATTCAGATCTACTTCTTTCAGGGAGCAAGGATATAATATTTAAAGGACAAATATCACAATTTGAGACCACTATCAGGCTGCAACTATAACTATTTTTCCATAACCCTGATAAGCTGAAATGGAGCTTAGCCAAATCAGTATTCCTGATTAATGTAGGCAGCAAGACTATATCAACAATTATCTCCAACCAAACAGGTGTCACAGTGGCCAATTTTATAGTGGAGATGGTTTTGCAGATCTCCTAATAACTAGCTTCTCCGAGCAATTATGGGCATGTTAGATTACCGTAAATTTTGAGTTTTGTTAGTGTGCTGTGTTTTCTATATCTTATTTAGTCATATAAATTCTATGTTATGTTAAGAAGGTGAAGGAAGAGATGTACTTTAATCATGAATTACGAAAGAATTACTCTGTGCAACGATTTTGACAATAATATATCTGTTTATTCTCATATTCACAGATGATATGAGCGTGACTTCAACTCCACTAAATTTCATACATTTTCTTAATGTAAACAGAAACAAAGACCAATATTTGGTAATTGACACATGTTACAGAGGCCCTGAAGAAGATATGGATTGAAAGCAAACCAAACCATACCTGATTATCATCAGAAGCAATTATACATATCCAAAGAATTAACCTATACCCTGTCTTGAAGGGATGGCCTGAATTGAATGACTATAATTAACCTATACCCTGTCTTGAAGGAATGTCACTAGAAAAATTGCCTCATGAAATTTTCCCCAATATTTATTAATTAGCCAGCTAAACCTGCACAATGAAGAACAAGATAACAGGAAGGTGGAACTATATAGATCCAGTGTTAGTTAACATAAAATATGCTGTTTTTATGCAACGATCCTTTCAATGAATTTTTGTCATCTGTTCTTTCTTTAAGATTTACAGTACTCAAGACACCAGAATATATAAGCTTTAAACTGCATATAATGAACAACTTGGGGATTGGGACTTCAATATAACTGATTTCAAAAAATTGTGACACTATCCTAATTATAAAAAGGGTAATTTATTTGTGGGCATCATAAAAGTGGTGTTTTCTTGTATTTCCGGGCATTGTATGGACTGGGAGCAAGAAAAGTGTTAATAGTTGTAGCTGGACCACTACGGTGCATACCAGGCCAGCTATCAATATAAGCAGTATCAACAACCGCATCAAGCAGGTCAGCCACTTGACTACCATGCTCAACAGCCGTCTCATTCAGCTCAAAAACACTCTTAATGCAAGCCTTCCAGATTCTTTCTTTGGGTACCGAAACATCTATGATTTCTATGACATCATTGCCAGTCCAACTAGATATGGTAACCACTAGAATCCTCCATAGTATAGCCCTCACTTTATATCTAAATAAATCTTGAATGGTCGAAAAAAAACCATCATAAGACGTCTTACCTAACGTACAGCATTCTTCATTTAATTTAAATGTAACCTGTGGCATTGTAATTTTACTATCTGATGATGCTTGATTACAATTTAGATACATTCATTCCAATAGCCAATATAGAGACTGATTTGCATGATTTGCACCTAGTTAACCCTTCTTAAATTCCAAACTTTCTAAAATTGTAATTGGGCACCGGTTTAAGGGTTTGTTGTAGCTAACAGAGCTTGTTGTGGAAATGGGAGATATGGAGGAAATCTTACTTGCATTCCCGAGCAGCAACCATGCACTAACGGATGTCAACAAATTTTTTGGGATTTTTTCCATCCTACCCAAGCTCAAGCTGTCAATGCAATTGTAGCGAAGAGCTGCTATGGCAAGTTTGCAACCAAATGCTACCCTATAAGCATAGACCACGTTGCACAATTATTATAAAGGGCAATGAAACAGAAAAGAAGAATCCACTGTGCAACAAGCCCTCAACTTCTATTAGCACTCTACTTTCTATGTGGGTAATTCCATCGGATTTATCACATGGCCTCACTCTCAATTGAAAGCTCCATAAACCAAAACTTTCAAACATAATTCTTCCTTGAGAGAACTGGTGTTAGTCTTACTATAAAGTAGATGATCAGATCAACAGAAAACAATCATTTGTTAGCATAAACAGTCACCTCAGTACATATAACCTTATTCTACGGCTACCAAGCTTAGATCGAAATTATAGCATCCAAATAGAGTGCAGTTTATTCCACTGTGAACTATGAAAAAGAAGTTCAAGTCACTCTGCCCATGATGCACCCTATTTCTACAACAGCAACTCTTGGTTCTGCATTAGACAAGCAAAGTTCTCGAACCTAAAACCAAGGGAACAATGAAAGTGAAAATTGCAGTATGTCCAAGACAATCAGTACGCTGATCAACAAAGGGAATGTGTCCTCTCTTATTATCAATGGAGAGATCTCTATGTGTCTTGATAAGGAATCAACAAAAGTACTAAGTCACAACCTCTACAAAGAAGATAAAAGACCATTTGAAAGCTTATTATCAATTGAATATTCAAAAGCTTTTAAATGAACTTATGGAACATATATATATATATGTTTAAATGTAAGTTTCCATCTGAGTATCAGTCCATAATTTATATGTTGCTGCAATCAATAAATATAATAAGTTTGGCACCCCTTTACTCATTACATTTAGGTTCAGAATTATCTAAACATTTCAACCTTTTCTTTTCTTTCTTTTTCTCTCTTTTTTTTTTTTTTTAATTATTTATTTAAACTATAAAATTTTATTATCAACAAGTGTCTACTGAACCGAACACTATAATATGAAGATAGAACATCCAAAACTTATGTCTCACAGCTCTATCCCAGATCCTTGACTATATCAATTTGACGAACAACGATTGCAGTATTGCACAAAAATTTCCAGAGACCATGAAATTAAAAGCATTTCCTGCATAAGTCTTGGAAAATCTCTACTAATCAGGAATAATAGTAATTAAAAATAACATAAAAATAAAAAAAAAAAAAGAAGCACGAGTTTTAAGTCAAAATATGTGAATTATATTTCAAAAGATAAAGGAGGCTGGCAAACTAAAACTTAAGTGACAGAAATATATTAACAAAGGTACAAGACCACTTAATCATATAAATGAACCAACATGAACAAAATATCAACAAGTTACAATTGCTCAATATAGGTAGCTTGCATTCACTAAACGATTTCAACGAGTATATTAAGCGTTTTTGTCAAAATAGAAAAGAAGAAGAAGAAAGAAAGTAAGGATTTTCTTACAATTCACAGACATCACCATCATCCATGAAGTACATCATTTATCAAAGTACAAGTGTCCAGTGTGCAGATGAACTGCTTTTCTCAGCATGCATCATGCAACTAAACTTGAAACATAAATAAGCCAGCAAGTGTAGGAAAATCTTATGAGGATGCATAGAAGAGTGAGAGAAAGGATTCAGTCCTCTCAACGGCACTGGAAGCCACAAATTGAAAGTTTATGCTCAGTAGACGGAAGCATCAAATCTCGGTTCATAAAAACAGACCTGGCTGTTGCATGACTGAAGAGCACACCCAGCAATCCAAGACCAAGCCTTCTTATCCACATTGTAAATAAGGCCCTTCCCTTGGTTCCAAGATGTGAAGCAGATCAAATTATCTTGTCCAAAGCACTCAAACCTCTCAGCTGATAGCCTCAATAAAGCTCGAAAATACTTTGGTGACATCCTATTTATCTCTACCCACGTAATCTTTGCATGGTCCAATTCCCAAATTCTCATACTCTGAAGAGTACTATAAAGACCAATCCTTCCAACCAGAAACAGACGCTTTTTTGTTCCAGCAACCAAGTACCCGTCCAACAAAGACCGAGGGAATTTAGCCGGAATGTGTTCCCACTCACCTGTGTCTAGCTGGTACATCATCAAACCAAGTGGAGAAAGGGTTTCCAAATATATGCGGGAGTCACAATATGCCATCTTTGAGGAGCAAAGGTTAACTGCAGGCATTATCTGGTGGACCAACCATTTGTCAAGCTTTGAATCGTACACTTCTGTGGGCAATGACTTGTCACCATATATATCACTAGTGGCAATCACTTTGAATGACCGGTCAGTCCGATCTACAACCATTATCAACTGTCTTTGTTGATTATAATGCATGCTCGGCAACGTCCTCCAAGCTTGTGTGAGTGGATTACAAACTAATGTTTTGAAAGTTAGCCCATCAAGACCAGAAAAACAAACAAGACCACCCGAAGAACCAACCAACCAGAAAGCCCAATGTGGTAAAAAACTAAACGGAATCCTATACCACATTTTCAATGGCAAACTAAAAACCGAGCATTGCGGGGTCTGTGAGTTCTTCCAAAACGTGACAAGGCAAGGCCCATGAGACGGCACTCGGGAGTGAAATTTAAGAAAGCTACTATCTTGAAGAATTGAGTTCCAGCGTTTACAAACAGAACGTAGGCGAAAGATCATGAACGGAGGAACTCTAGCCAAAATCTCATTCAACAAGTCTTCAGGCAACATTGCCCAAATGCTATCCTCCATTTGAACATCTAGGTGCATTGCCTTACCAAATGCGGCCACTACTTCCTCATCCAACCCCCGAGGTTTCGTCTTAACAACCTTTTGCCTAGATGGGCTAGTATTCCTAGATCCTACACGACCCATGGGGCTCGTATTCCTTGAGCCACCGCCTCTAATAGGTGATACCTGCTTAGGAGGATCAGGACACCTCTCTTGGCAACTAGACACAAAACCAGAAGAACATTCCCTAACAACACCATCCATACTATAAAACTTCAAAAATCTTTCATTAACCAAGACATTCAAGCTCAAAACAACAAAGCCCTTAAATCCCACCACTTCTACTCAACCAAATATCAAATCCAATCATTTACTCAGATCCAAAAATGATGTTCCTTTGGATATCATTGAAACAACAACAACTACAACTATACAGCAATGATCAACACAAAGATTGAAGCTTTGACGGATTTCAGATGGTGGGTTACCTTTAAATTCAAGCTTGAGTTGAGTTGGGACACTGTCTTTTTGTCTTTTTCCAAGTTGCCCTCCACAATGCAAGACTCTCTGAGCGCTAATTTGTCACTATTTGTAATTTGGTAAAACCAACGAAACCTAGTTAAATTAATCCCTACACACACTTTATATATTGAAATTATATTAATAACTTTAATATAAAAAAAAATAAAAATCTAGCTATCCTTATATGATAAATAATTAGGAACAATTATTTAAAATTAAAAATGACTTAATAATAATTTTAATTATATAATATAATTTTAAATTATTTGAATGTAATTTTATTAAAAATTAGTAAATTATTTCAATGAAATTATATTTAAATAATTTCTTAAACTTAAAGTTATATTATAATTATATTAAAATGATTAGAAATTATTATTAAATCATAATTTTCAATATTTTTTTATATTATTTGTCATGTACAGAAATTATGACTTACATCTAACAAGATTTATATTTGTTCTCATATTAAATTGATTAAGGGTGTGTTTGGTATGATTCTGCAAGTAGAGCTTCTATGAATAAAATTTTTTAAATATAGTTTTCACAAAATAGTGGTTCTAGTAAAAAGTTTAATATTGTTTTAATATATATTTTTAAAATGACAGATGGTTTAGGTAATTGCAAAAAAGTGTTTGAAAAGTAAAATAGAGTTTTGTATTGAAAATGAATTTCTTAAAGTTATGAAATAAAATAAGGGTGCTTAAGATAATTTATGTCTTGTATTAAAAGAAAATATATATATTTTTTTGAAAAGCTCAAAATGGAAACCCAAAATTTGAGTTTCTCTAAGGAAAATGTATTCAATTTAAGATTTATTAGAAATTGAAATATTTTCAAAGTTTGGGTAAATTCAATTCAGATTTGAATAGATTCGATTGAAATTTAGGTGTATTTAATCCAAATTTATATAAAATCCACTCAAATCTAAGTATATTTAATTCAGATTTGTACGAAATCTAATAAAATCTAGGCATATTTAAAAAGTCATTGATTTCATATATTTTATTTAAGTGATAAATTCGGATAAAGTTTAAAGAGATTTTATAAAATAATAATAATAATTAATCTTATAATTCTCCTCAAAATTTGTCTTTATCCCCATCTTTATTGCCAACATCTCCATCTTCGCTTCATCTTCATCATTGACCCACGTCTATTGCGATTATCTCTCACTTATTTCTCCCTTTCCCACCCCCCACCCCTTTTACCTTTCTCTTTCTTGTCAGTGATAATGAATGTTGATGGGTCTATTTCTAGTGTGATGGGTTTGTTGCGGTTGATTTGAGTTTTTTTGGTTTGCAATTGATGTGTCTATTGTTATGGTTGATTATGAAACCCAAATGATATGGTTGTTTAAGGTGGTTTATGGTGGTGATGGGAGAAAGCGACAATGATGGAGATGGGCTCGACAGTGGTACTGTTGAGCTCGACGGTGGTTGATGGAGATGGGTTTGACGGAGAGAAAATAGATAGAGGAGAAGAGAAAGAATGAGAAAAGTGAGAGAATCATTCCAATCCAATTGAAACACATGCATTAGAGTGGGAATGATCATTTCCATGAGACTAGAAATGAAAATATATTAGGATTGAGTTTTGATCCCCTTCCCAACTTCTCTAAATGTTGAATTTCATGGGATTGGAAATTTTTAATCCCAATCTTATGAAGTATCTGGTGTACCAAATATAACCTAATAACTATAACAACTCAACTCCAACTGAGTTGAATCAATTTAGTATGTTAATATAGTTCAATTCAAATTGATTGAAAAAAGTGAAAACAAAATATTACATGGTTAAATTTGGTTAAGCCCAAAGTCCAACAAAACCCAACCATGCCATCCCTTAAATTATCTAAAAATTTGATGTTTCTCACAACAAAATCATGAATATATGTCAATAAATTTTAATTAAAAAACATATTAAAAAACATACTATCTTTTATTCTATCTCTCCTAATTATAAAAGGTTAACGATTTGAGTTTTACCTTTATTAAATTAAAACACAATATATGAATGTGAATATTCTTTTTGTAAGAGTAACCATAGTTGAATCGTGAAAGTAATAATGTGGGTTGTACGGTTTTCTAATCCGTAATATGTTAATATTAAAGAAGAAAAATTTTAATTATAAAGAAAGAAAAATGAAAGAGGACACATGTAGACTTGTTGTTTAACCGAAGCATCAGTACTGATAGGTTTGTATGGAAATAAAACAAAAAAGGCCCGAATGCAAATAATTTAAAAAAAAAACAAATAAAAATAAAAATAATAAGGGTGTAGAAGAGATGAAGGGAGTTGGCCTTCGTTGGGAGAAAACAAACAAAGGTTTTAAGAGGGTTTAAGGTAAGGCGGCTATGATTTCATTCGGTTTCAAAATCCTATACAATCCATCCAATCCATTCTTTAATTTTTATTCACAAAATTGATTAAATTGATGTCCTGCACCAAAACCCCTTTTCTTTCTGATTCGATATCGTCAGTTATGTGGAGAAACGCTGCCAAACAAGCCATTTCAAGGTCCTCTTGTTATTACCATTGTCTCAACAAATCCTCCTTTTCACGCCCTCGCAGCTTCCACTCGTTGATATCTACAACAACGCTTCGCATTGGTGAATTATTGAGTAGTGATGAGGATCATCATCGGAATCGGTGGGGGGTTGGGAGAGGGTATGCGAGTAGTAGCGTAGCGGAGGCAGTCTCATCCACTGATGTCGAAGAGGACGTTTCCGTCGTTGAAGAGTTGTTGCAAGAAATGAACAAGCATGCTCAAAGAGCTGCCCGTGGAACTGGCTCCGGCAAGTACCAAATGCTGAGGCGGAGGCAAGTGAAGGTGGAGACTGAGGCTTGGGAGCAAGCAGCCAGAGAGTACAAGGAGCTTTTGATGGACATGTGTGAGCAGAAGCTGGCGCCCAATTTGCCGTTCATGAAGTCGTTGTTCCTTGGGTGGTTCGAGCCTATGAGGGATGCCATTGTGAAGGAGCAAGAGCGGTGTAGGTCCGGCAAAAGTAGGATGGCCTATTCACCTTATTTTGATCAGTTGCCAGCGGACATGATGGCGGTTATTACCATGCATAAGTTGACTGCCCTTTTGATGACCGGAAGTTACCACGGAAGAGCGAGAGTTGTCCAGGCTGCTTGTATCATTGGTGATGCCATTGAGCAGGAGGTGATGATGCTTGTTTACACCTTTTTATATATTTAGAGTAACTGCATTTATATATATTTACTTGATGAAAGCTGAGAGAAGAGGTGCAATGATAGTGAATTTTAGACACATACAAACTGCAAAGTAGTGATAATTGGAATTAGTTTGTCCAATCATGATAATGCTTTCTCTAAGATGCATATGTCCAGCCTTTTAGCTTTTGTCATGGTTTAAAACTTTAGACGGATTGGTGATATCTTTTGTGATATTACAAAAGGTTTTATTGTCTAGAGCTGAAAAAAGTAGCGGCTGTAGTTGATGGTAAAAATTCAGTAGTTTTAGTCTTCTATTGCCCCTTTTTAGCTGAAGTTGACTGAAAGTTTTTTGGGAGTCTTTAGATGGTTTCATATATGTCTTCGATTGCTATTGTTAGTTATAGTATGTGTGTATATGTATGTAGTGAAAAACAGAATTTAGCATCAATTTGTAAGGTGCCAATGAAAATTCTATATTTTCTCTGATGTACATTTCATTTCACTTCACTTTTATTTTTTTTTTTCTTCATGTTATAAAGAAAAGCCTTCCATTGTTGGAGTACAAATATTACATGGTTATAAATGTCGACCTTCCTATTTTAACATATTTTTGTGTGTAACAACTGTATGTCTATAATTTCCAAAAGAAAAGAAAACAACTATATATCTAATTCGTTTGTCTCTGTCACTGTTTTTGTAAGAAGTCTTTTAAAATTTAAAATTGATTTTTTGCCCTAACACCCTTTTCTGTGACTTTGTTTCATAGATTTGGTGTTTGACACTCTAAAAATTTAGTGCCTCACTCTAGCAATAGTACCTTCTATTTTCCTCCTTTCTGAAGTGACAGTATAACAAAGCTTATTCTTGAGCATCCTTTTTCCCCATATGGTGCAACCTTACGTCGTGTGGCCTTCCCCTTCTCTTTCTTTCTAAATTGAGTGCTGATCTATCATTATTTTGTGATGGCTCAGGTGAGAATCCACAAGTTTTTGGAGAAAACAAAAAAGAAGAAGGCTGATAAAGATAAGGAGGAGGAAGAAGGTGCTTCTGATGTTATAATCAAAGAGCAAGAAAATTTGAGAAAAAAGGTTACCAATTTGATTAAAAAACAAAAGTTGCCAGCAGTTAGGCAGATAGTGAAGGGACAGGATGATTCAAAACCCTGGGGTCAGGATGCTAAGGCTAAGGTTTACACAATTTATAACAATTTCTAGCAAAGTTTGGTGGTTCTTTGATTATATGCTTGATAAAGTGGTGATCTTCACTCTTATGCATTCCAGGTTGGAAGCCGACTGATTGAATTGTTGATGGAAACAGCTTATATACAGCCTCCAGCTGATCAGTTAGCTGATGGTCCACCTGATATTCGACCAGCATTTGTGCACACATTCAGAACCGTGCCAAAAGAAAACAAGTGAGTAATCATTCCTTACTCTTGGACAGGTTTATTATTCAATTCACTCACCTCAATGACCATGCTTTGGGATTTTTCTTCCTTCTTTTTTTCCCATTTGCTTTTGATTTTTTTTCTGAACAGGAGTGCCACCAGAAAATATGGTGTTATTGAATGTGACCCGCTAGTTGTCAAAGGACTTGAGAGAACTGTGAGTATATTCTGTCTTTGTTGTAATTCAATATTTGAGATATTGAATTGCATGTTGTTGAACTTGTAAACTTATGATTCACTTTCCCTTACACAAGGAAGTAACAAAAGTTTTTCGTCAACAGGCAAGACACGTGGTGATGCCGTATATGCCAATGTTGGTGCCCCCAGTCAAGTGGACAGGGTATGGTAAATGTTGCCAGTCTTGGTGCCTGTTTTCTTATCTTTTATTTGTTATCATTCTGCATTGCACTTTGGCTCGAAGTCTTGAAGATAAAGTACATATCTTTATATAGGTACTTGGACAAGGCGCATGGAATTTGTTTCTCATTTGCTTATTTGCAACCTAATTACTTTAGAAAATGTCTAATTGATGCTGGAGCTGGAATTGCTGAAGTTGCTGGGATTTAAATTGAACTTTGATCACCCATTTATTAGATAAACATTAAGAGACTTGGGGTACTCAGTTGAGAAAGAGCTGGCGATTTTGGCTCTGAGAGTGGATGAGTGCTTTAACATTTTAGATGTACTGTAGACAATTTAGGAAGAGTAGAGTATGTAGAGGGTAAACTTTAGTAGAAGTAAGCTAATGTGTAGGGTGTTTAGGGTATTATGTATCTTGGATCTGTTTTCTGTGGTTAGTGGGACATTGTAGCTAAGTTAGAGTTGCAGGTATTTTTTCTGGAACTCTCATTTTACAGTAAACAAACACTCACATTCTATTGAGGACCTAGTTAGAGATCCAACACAATTCCAAACAGCCTTAACTTGCACCACAAGTTAGGTTAAAAACGAACCAATCGGCCCACAGAATTGTGTAGATGAAGTATCTAAAAATAGATCACTAAGTCTAACCCAAGCAATCCGAAGCAATAATACTTTGAAAAGCCGAATAAACGACAAGAACTTTGTCTTGTAAACTTGCAAACTTTTATTAATATTTGCCAAAAGAATCAAAGATACATACCCTAAGTTTTAATCCCTTTTTATAGCTAATCTAGCCTCTTTGTCCCGTTAGGAGACAGGACTCCTTTAGGAACAAAACTTTGAAAAGAAATAATGTCCAATAACAAAAGGAAACAAACTAATAAAAGAAAATAATATTCAGCATAGAATAGGAAATAGCATCAAACATTAAATAGGAAATCCGAAATCCCAACAAATCTGCACATAGCCCACACCAAGTCCTTCTATCGCGACTTGCATAGCGGATTACATCCAATGGCATAAGTCGTGTCACTCTCGGGTTAATGGTCACAAATTGCATTGCTAGTTGCACCTCTCCATGTAAGCTGTGATACTCTTGGGTTAATCACCTCTACTTGCACCGTGGTTTGCTTCTCGCGATATAAGTCGCGACTGCCTCGATTTCTCTCAGACCATCATCTAATATTCTCATCACATTTTTTCCAGGCCAGCCCGGTTTTTGTGGTTGCTTGTTCATTTATTTTGCAGCTTATCCTTTGTTTGACATCCTAAACATGATATATGGCTAGCACACGTTCAATTTGAGTGAACTAATTCAAGATTGTTTCAACAGTCCAGCAAATGTTTACAAAATTCCGTTGATTTGTTTTAAGTGATTTCTAGAAGTAATTGGTCTACTCAATGTTTTAAAATGGGAAAAGCAGTTTGAGACGGTGAACCCCCGTGAGGCGGGTGTCTTAGTCGAAAAGTGATAAACAAACTAAAAATAAAAAAATAAATAGAAAGTCATCAATCTCAATAAACTAAAGATATATAACTAACATCAGAAACATAAATATCCAACCAAAAAAAAAAAAAAACTAACCAACAAAAATATTGTCCTACTAATCAAAGGCCACTACATATCTTCTTAGTTGAGAAGGATTTTTTGTGAGTGGAGAGGGGATTCAATGAGAGGTTTATTGATTTGAGAAAAAATATTGAGTTGAAAGGGGATTCAATAGAGGTTTACGTGTTTTATAGTTTGGACGAGGAATTCTGAATTCAGCAGGTTTAATATTGTTCAAGAGATGTTTTGCGGCATATTATAGGTTTTTTTATTTATTATTTATTATTTATTATTATTATTATTATTTAAAAAAAAAAAAGAGGTCTGGTGCGACAGAAACAGGTGTCTGCCACATTATATCACTTTCTTTTTATTTAATTAAAGTAGGATGTTATTAAAATTGAAAAAAAAAAAAAAAACAGAAAGTTTGGTGCGGCAAAAATAGGTGTCTGCTGTGCCAGACCTGCCTCAGCCCGACTTGGTTTGACTCGAAGTGAACTCACACCTGAGGTGGGTGTCAATCGGCTGCCTCATTCCGATTTTTCAAACAATGGGTCTGCTTCAAAATTAACCTTGAATGGGAATTACATAAAGTTGAATATATAAATGTAGGTCCAGTATAATTAGTAAACTTCAGTAAGAAATTGGATAACACTTAAATCCTGATTAATTTAATAATTGGACCAAAGATATACTTTAATAATTGTAGTATGCTTTTTAGATTCGTTTTTGAGCTGCTTGCCAGATAATATCCTTCTGGTTAAATAATTAACCCTTTATTCGCTTTCCAATCTTTTCCCCTGCAGCTACGACAAAGGAGCACACCTATTCCTACCATCCTATGTCATGCGAACTCATGGAGCCAAACAACAGCGTGATGCTGTTAAGAGGGCCCCTAGGAAGCAACTAGAACCAGTTTTTGAGGTTTGAAAAATAGTTAAGAGTTGCCACATGATTATCATTGTTTGTTTACTGTTTGATTTGAACAGTCTGATGTACCCAGCCGCAAAAACTTTGCTTTATGTGCTGGCATGTGGATGCATATAGTTCATTCAACTTAATTCTTATTTAGAAATGATGCTTTAGTCAGTTGTCTACATAAATCGTTCAGGCCTTGGATACACTTGGAAGTACCAGATGGAAGGTAAATAAGAGGGTGCTTAACATTGTTGAGAGAATATGGAGTAATGGAGGCCAACTCGCTGATTTGGTAGACCGTAATGATGTAAGTTTTTTATTTTTTTATTTTTTAATTTTCCTTTTTCCTCCCAATCATCCCATTTAGGGTTTTTTATTTTTTATTTTTTAATTTTTTTTACCTACTTTATGTTCGATATGAGGTTAAAAAATAGTTTGATTAGTGTCAAAATTGCTTACATTTGGATGACAGGTTCCTTTGCCAGATGAGCCTGATACAGAAGACGAAGCACAGCTTAAAAAATGGAGGTGGAAAGTTAGAACTGTGAAAAAAGAGAACAGGGAGAGACATTCACAGCGTTGTGACGTAGAACTTAAACTTTCTGTAAGATCATTTCACTTCATATACACCGATAATCATATCACATTTCTTAATCTAATTGATGTGAACTATTTACACCTGGGAGCAGGTAGCACGAAAAATGAAGGATGAAGAAGGCTTTTATTACCCACACAATCTTGACTTTAGAGGGCGTGCATATCCCATGCACCCATATTTGAATCATCTTGGTTCAGATCTATGTCGGGGTATTTTGGAGTTTGCTGAGGGACGTCCTCTTGGAAAGTCTGGTTTACACTGGTTGAAAATACACCTAGCAAATCTGTATGCTGGTGGTGTGGACAAATTATCTCATGAAGGTCGGTTGGCTTTCACCGAGAACCACTTGGATGATATATTTGATTCTGCAGACAGACCACTTGAAGGACGGCGATGGTGGTTAAAGGCAGAAGATCCATTTCAGTGCTTGGCCGTGTGCATCAATCTGACTGAAGCGCTGAGAAGCTCATCTCCAGAGACATTTATATCCCATGTTCCTGTTCATCAGGTACCTTCTTTGTTATGCTCAAGATCCTGCTCATATCAGATCTTTTGTGTTCTATTTTCTCAAAGAAACAAATATTCTCTCTTTGTGTTCCATTAAACTTTCTGTCTTGCTTCATCATTATCTGGAGAAAGGTAATACTTTGATGTACTTGATATCTCATGTATAACTTTTGTTTTCTCCATATATTCTTACCTTTAAAAGAACTTATAAGAGGGAAAAAGGTCAATGATGTGTAAATGAGCTGCAGTAATTTATAGCAGACAGTTTGATGCATATGTGCACAATCTGTATGCTCTCTCTCTCTCTCTCTCTCTCTCGCTGTTTTTTTTTTCCTCCTCACATTCGGCATGTGTGTATACACAAGTTCTATTTTTTCCATGGCTCATCGAACGGGGGTTTATTTCACTTGTCCCCCAGTTTTTTGTAGAAACAAATTTGGTATTAACTTAAACGCTGAACATGTAGGCATGTAGGGTTTCCATCACATGGTTGTTTGTTCTGATTAGGACTTAAGCACTACTCTTTCTTGTTTTTCTTTTATGATCTGTATGTGAACTACATTTGGAATATTAACACGATCTGCCTGGTAACTGGTGCATTCTAATTCTAAGGGGTTTTTTTTGGGTCCCACATTTTGGTTTTGCTGTAGGATGGTTCCTGCAATGGATTACAACACTATGCTGCACTTGGAAGAGATAAGGTAGTTTTTTTTTTTTTTCCCTCGGAAATTAGAATGAGTTGTTTTTAATTTTTATGTGGTTCTTGCAAATCTTCTTTTCAGTTGGGAGCAGCTGCTGTCAATCTGGTTGCAGGAGAGAAGCCTGCAGATGTTTACTCAGGAATAGCTGCTAGGTGAGTCGTTTTTCTATCTGTAGAGGAGGAACCTTTCAGGTCACACATTCCTGTACCTGTAGTTAAAACATGGAGATCAATTGTGAATAATTTTTCTTTTTCCTCAGCTCCATTGCCTCATTCTCCTCTAAATAAAGAAATGAGAAAATGGGAAATTGTAGTAGGATAAATGTGCTTTTATTGAAGTAAACTGTTAATCTCATTATTTCTTGTGGTATTTGGTTCAAGCAAAATTAGAAACATGAAATATAATATCAGTAACAGAAATAACTTTTGGTCTGTTAGATTGCTCTTATTGGCTGTAGTTTTCCATCCCATATCATTCGAGAGAGAGAAAGTTTGAGGTTTCTGCTCATGGATGTATTATATGGTGGGATGATCCATGCAATTATTGTTAGGTCAACACTCTTACTAATAAATTTGTCGTAAGTGAGGACCATCAAGCATGACCTGTAATCTGTTATTGGTCCTTGAATGTAGAAACAAATTTATTATTTCAATGTCCTATATCGTGATAAATTATATCTTGAACTGCACTCTTTTTTGTTTTTTTGGTTGTGTGTGTGTGCGCCTGCATTTGCTTGTAACTTGAAAAGATAAAGAATAGATAGTCTTATGGAAAATTCCAGACATTGGATTAGAATTTTAACTCAATGATGGTAGGTATTTTATGACCACTGACTGACACAAGCTTTCTTGAAAAAAATTTTCTTGTAAGTTGGTGGTAAAGGGAGGGCTTAGCCTATGACCTGTCTAGTTGTAGTATTTGTTGTTTATTAAACTAACTGGTTTAAAGCAGTTGGTGAGACGTGCAGTCCTTGAAAACCAGAAAGCCGAAGATTAATTGTATATGCCTGAAGAGTATGACACTTTAACATACTTTTGTGATTTAAGAAATTTATATGAGTGGTTTTGATATTAATTTATTTCCAATATTACTGATATTGAAATTGCCTTTCTGCTTAGAAGAAGCATTATGATGATAATTTTCATATTTGCTTTTCAGGGTGCTTGATATTATGCGGAGAGATGCACAAAAGGATCCTGCAATTTTTCCTGATGCTTTGCGTGCAAAGATATTGATCAATCAGGTTTGCTGCCAATTTTTCATATCCCGATCAAAGTCGTCTCATCTGATGTATCTGTGTATTGTTAATTTTTGTTTTGGATCCTCGGGGGGTGGGGGTGTTGGTGGAGCATGCAGATTCTGATTTGTTTTTGTGTGTGTCTTGTCACTGATAGTTGATTCTTATGATTGAACTTCAATAAGGTGGACCGGAAACTGGTGAAGCAGACAGTAATGACATCAGTATATGGTGTCACTTACATTGGTGCTCGGGATCAAATCAACCGGAGGTTGAAGGAAAGAGGTGCTCTTGCAGACAATTCAGAGATTTTTGGCGCGTCTTGTTATGCTGCCAAGGTTAAAAAAAGAAATTGATTCATTGCACTCTAGCTTCCTGCTTCCCATGAATTACACCAAATTACGGGTGTTCTGCTCCAGGATTCACATGAGTTTGTGTATGTATGGAAAAAGCTTCATTGATTACAAAATTGTGTTTTCTGGTTGAGCAGGTAACTTTAACTGCCTTAGGGGAGATGTTTGAGGCTGCACGCAGCATCATGAGCTGGCTTGGTGAATGTGCAAAGGTGTGTGTCCTTTTTTTTTTTTTTTTTTTTGTTTCTGTTTTTGTTTTTAATATGTTGTTGATTCTTGTTCGAATCATGTTTAGAAGCCTTGGTATGAAACTATAACCTGTTATATTTACAGGTTATTGCCTCTGAAAATCAGCCAGTTCGGTGGACCACTCCACTTGGACTTCCTGTTGTGCAACCATACCGAAAATTGGGAAGGCATATTGTGAGTATTGTAAATTCTCACCAATATTCCCTTCATTTTAATGAAAACTTATATACTTTCAAGTCAGTTACTTTTGTTGATGTGGATTTAGGTCAAAACCTCTCTTCAGATTCTAACCTTACAACGTGAAACAGATAAGGTATGCTACCTTTATTCGCTTCTATGAAAAAATGAAACAATTTTCTCTTCTATTTTCTTGTTATGCTGCATTTTTGTTTGGTTAGTACTGTAGATATCTTGAATATGATTTGGTGAAGCTGTGAATCTTCCATGCCTAAAATGATAAAAAGGTGAGATTCTAATACACATGGCGGTAGCTTAACGGTTAAGTTGACCAATTTTCACTGTCAACAATAATAATTATGATAAATTATAAAAATATCCTATTATGTAAAATCTTTTAATAAAAAAATAGTTCTTTCAAATATCAATGCAATCAGAATCAATATGATTTTTAGGTTCTTTCCTAAACTAATGAAACTGTTTACACAATCTAATAAAAATCAGTAAACTGATATTTTGCAGCTATGACTTGGAGTTTTTTTTTTTTTTTCCTTGGCTGTGCCCACAAATTACTATGAACTGATATGTACTTTTTTTGACTGAAAGGGTTCTTTTTATATATATACATATACATAGACACACACGTACAAAAGTACAAAAGTGAACAAATATTACTATAATTTTCTTCAAAATTCTTTTGCATGAGGGACAAAGACAAGAATTATGATATCTCTTTTGAATAATATCAAAATTATTTATTTTCCCATGAACTGTCAACCATATTATAACAAGTGTTTGATATGTCTAAAAATTTTGCCTGCTGTCAAAAAAAAAAAAAGAATCTCACATTTTTTGAGTTTTATGTGACATCATGATTTTATGTTCTTGGTGCAAATCTTAAAATCATGAATATTTTGCTGTTAAGGTCATGGTCAAGCGACAAAGGACAGCGTTCCCACCAAATTTTGTTCACTCCCTTGATGGTTCTCACATGATGATGACTGCAGTTGCCTGCAGAGAGGCAGGCTTAAGCTTTGCAGGTGCTTTGTTGTGGGTATCATGTAGAGCTGCTATTTTTAGTTTTAATTTCTTATTATTGCATACCGGTGTATGACTTACAGGGGTTCATGATTCATATTGGACACATGCATGTGACGTGGATAAAATGAACAGGATTCTCAGAGAAAAGTTTGTTGAACTTTATGAAAGGCCAATATTGGAGAATGTAAGTAACTAAACCTTCAGTGTTCGTTCCAAATTATAAAAGGTTATCAAAATAAAAGCGTGTAACATGCCACTTGATCAATATGCATTTCTAATATGTTGATTGTCTGGTTACTTTTAGTTGAAATAATGAAGACGAAAATTCATGGAATAGAAATTGCTTTTTGGACTTAGATAACGAAGTTATATGCACACCACCTTGAAAATTCAAGATAGATACAGGGGTCATCTGATGTAGTTGGTATCTAAAACTCATATGGCGTGTTTGCAGTTATTGGAGAGCTTTCAACAGTCTTTCCCTACACTGTCTTTTCCCCCATTACCTGAAAGGGGAGATTTTGATTTAAGAGAGGTGTTAGACTCACCGTACTTCTTCAACTAATCTTTGATACAAGAGCTTCTCACTCTGATACTTGGCAAA
The DNA here is from genome assembly GCA_022984855.1 of Dimocarpus longan. Classification (NCBI taxonomy): domain Eukaryota; kingdom Viridiplantae; phylum Streptophyta; class Magnoliopsida; order Sapindales; family Sapindaceae; genus Dimocarpus; species Dimocarpus longan. The sequence goes on from CM041026.1 coordinate 8,774,210, forward strand.
CCCACCTTGCGGTGGATACCTTCGCCGTCTCTATGGTAAGGAAAAGCTGGGTTTTTTGAGATAACTTATTGGTGGAGACTTGCTGTTCCATGCCTGTATATATCTGGAAAATAGGATTGAGAAATGTCCATATGGTATAGTATCTCTTCACCTGATCTTATCATCACTTGAGAGCTTTCCAAGTCCTGTAGAGTCGACATAAACTTATTTTTTCAGAGCATGTAACTGGTGCTGCATCAAAGCATTGCCGGAGCTGATACAGCACACATCCTCTTAATGAAAGCTGAGAAGTTAGAATGCTAATTTATCTAAAGCAGCTCTTCTTCAACTCATTCTACACAGTATGGATGAATTGTAGCAGCAGATTAATCTATCAAGATGATATTTTGATATTATCAGATGCTGCTGAAGGCAGGTCAAATCTGATTAAAATCTTGTGTTCATTTGTAATTGTAGTCCATATTGTATCTCTTTTCAATAGATTTACCTACTATAGGGGAAATACATGTAGAGAATGACCTGTAGCTTTCTATCTACGTTTTTACTAGATGCCAGTGCAAAAGATTACAAGCTGTTCTTTTGTAAACTTTTAAAACGCTTGGGAAATGGGGTTGCCCCAGTAAATATGAATGAATTTTGGGCCATTTTCCATGTATTTAAATCTTTTATTAAATGTTTATATTTTAAAGTTTTTACTTTTGTTTCTTGTAGCCGTTTTAGATTTAATAATAAAAAAACTTAAAACTACTATCACACCGCCACTTTGCTGTACAGTGTGCCACTCTGGACTCACGAGGATACAATTTTCCTGGCTCACATGAGGATACAATTTTCAATAGTTATTTTTAAGACGAGTGAAATCAAACGTATGTCCGCCTAATAAGTTATAAGTCTTGTGTAATTTTATGATTGGAAGACTTTTCACACGGATTGTTATGCGGTTTAGTGGCGTCCAGCACATGGTATTTGGCACATCTCAATCAGATTTATGGTTTGATCTACATTTGAGCCTTTAATTTGAGGGTCATTTTCTCATACTATATGAGTTTGTTCTCAACTATTGAAAACTGTAGTTCTGGATCATATCTTAGAGGTTTTGATAAAAAATATCCGACGGTATACACGAATATCTATTATCTATAATCTATGGGCAATTAATTAAAAAAAAAAAAAGATTTTTCCCTTTAAAAACTGACACCTTCTTATAATTAAGAAACATATGAATTACTTTTATTTTTCCTATGTACACCCATTAATATCCAGAAAATAACCTTAACTGTTATCATTCAATTTTCTCTTGATAATTTTTTATTTTTATTTTTATTTATTTATTTATTTTTATAATATAAAGTTCTATCAATGAAAATTTCAACATCACCTTTGTTCTTTCATTTCCGTCAACACCTTTTGAATATGGTTACAATCCACTCGATTGATTTTTTAATCCTTCTTTACTAACATAGATTTTTTTTTTTGATACATTTTGTATAATATTTTTCCGTTAACAAATTCTAAAACCCCATAATTTTCAGTACAGCTGAAATCATAAACCAATCTTTAGTTTGATTAGTGTTTCGCAGAGATTAGAGATGAGGTCATTCTCCTATTCAAAAAACGTAGGAATCTAGTTATATTAATGTGATGTGAAAAACAGAAATGAATGAAATTAGTATGCTAGACTTAATTGACTGGTGTAGTCTGTGGAGGATGCAAAAGAAGAAGAGATGGTTCATTAGTGATTTACTTTAGTGTTAGTTCAGTAATAAAAGAACTGAATAAATTATGTTTGAGAGAAAAATTTTGGGTGGCACTGAAGTACACTCATTGCCTGTTTTATTTACTATGAGTGCCAATGTGACTCAAAAGGCTTCAAAGGAATTTTCATCTGAACAGAGTTAAAAAACTGATGAACGATGTGAATATCCTTCTTCATTTAGCACTCTTAAGACATGAAGGTGCTGTGTCTGTGGACTCAAGAAACAGACCAGGAAGACCTGAAAAAATAGCTGAATAACAATCAAAGACTTTCAAAGTGCCTATCGGCAAGGGTGACCGGCAAAGAAGCTCGGGTGGGATCAAGGAGTATCATTAAACTAGTATTCCTTTTTCTACCTTTGAAGTAGTATTATTCTGCATATACCTTCTATTATCAAATCTTTGATCATATCAGAGAAGCTGTCCTAGATTCCTAATAAAATCAGAAAAGAGCAGAGGCAAAAAATTGCATTATTGCAAATCATTCCTATATACATAATTCTATGTAAGTGCTTTGTGTCATTTTTTTGGCCACATAAAACTAAGAGCCTATTAGCTATTTCTCTCCTTGAATACATAAATCCCTGGGCAACACTTTGACATTATACAATTTGAACAATGGCAATAACAGCATAAAGCATCACTGTATATCCAGTGAGGGCCACAGATGGGCAAAATTCTGGGGTATAACTCCAACTCACTTAATCAACAGCATCTACGAGACTGTGATATCAGCGATCCCAATGGCATGGAACTTTTAGTTGCCGCTCCATAAATGATAAACCACAATCATTATACTTCAGTATCCATAACGCTCATTAAGTGCTGTTCGACCATCACCAGACTGACCTAAATAATGTAACATGAAAATCACAAACTCAGGAAAGAATATGAATAGAGCAAAAGTGTACTTGGAAAATCAGTTTTTGTTGATGTAATATACAAAAATATAGAATTCTACCTTCAGGAGGTACCCATGATTCATAATCTGAATCACTGTTGAGAAATGAAGGCTTCTCTGGACCAAGTACTCTTTTTGGCTTTTTCTTATCTTTCCTAGGTTGATTCGTTTCCACATCATCTTCAGCATGGTACCCTCTTTTATGTTTCAGTAAAAGTGCCACAGCATCCTCAGCCTTGAGTTCAGGTCCTACAGACGATGACATGTCATGATCAAGGGCTTTATTGTCAATGCCTTCAGATTTCTCTATCTGACCTTTTTTCCTTATAATCAGGCCAGGGGCAGCAGTTTCAATTCCAGAGTCTTTAATTAAACTATCGTCGGCATTGCTCAGCATTTTCTGCCGATCTTTATAGTCTACAAATTGATCAGGCTCTTGAGTATTTAAAACCTCTTCATTTTCCTGCTTGGTCTTCAATTCTTTATCCTCTACAGCTCCAAGCCATTGGGGCTTTGGAACAGTATACACATCAGCTTTACCCTCATCCGCATCACCGACAATCTTGTGAACTTCTGGTTTCTTGTTTGCATCCACAGCAGTAACTGGAGGAGTTTTTTCTTTCTGCATGGCAACATTCACTGGTTTTGCTGATCCACCACTTTTTGGTTCAATTGAAGGTTTATGCTTGACAGCAGCACCTGGCATTTCAGGCTTATGAAGTTTTGTTTCCTGCACTTTTATATCCCTTCTTTTGGTGGTTTCTCCCATTGGATCAGCAATCTTCAACAGGTAGAAAATCCTATCTAATTCAGACTGAAGAGCGGACAATTCCGTCTGAAGTTGTGCAGTTTTGTCAAGCACTGACAACAATTGTCAAAAGTCAGTACTAGAATAGGAAGACAACAATTTAAAATGAATTCAATAGCCACAAGTAAAAGAGAAAGATATGACTGATTGGTATATGTAACTGCAAAGAGAAGAGATTATGCAATACCAAAATATATCAGATACAGCACTTTGAATTAAACTTACAGAAAATAAGACACAAGAGATGAATCCACAGAGTAACATGCGTCAGGGAAAAAAACTAAAAAAATGTAGCATGTCATTGCCAAAAATAGACAAATCATTGCCTCGACAAGAAACTATGACTGATGAGAACACAACCATTAGCAGTTTCCAGTAATTGATTCTTGGCCGCTTAGGGAAAAAACTCATTACAGGAGCTTTTAAATGTTTACGAACACTTGCAGATACCACAGGCCAGTATATTTGAACATAACATCCATAGTTTAACGATAAATTAAGCCACTTCTAGAAGGGATCTTATATAATAAATGACAGTTCTAATACTCTTTATCACTTGTTGCTTTCTCCCTTCGTCCATGCAAAAGTTGACAACAAGAACAAACAGAAAAAATTATGCAACCCATATGAAAACAACACAAATAATTCCAGATATTGTATAACTTTCAAATTTAATTTAAAAAACAGAGCATTAACACTTGTAGAGAGGTTTTCTTCAGAAGCAAAATCCCCTACCTAGCTGAGATGAGAGCCCAGACATGTAGGCATCAAGTGCATCACCAGCTTCATTTTCTACTGAGGTTTCCAGTGTCATTTTGTTTTTCTCTCTCTCAAGTGACTCTTTCTTGTCTTCCATTTCTTTCATAATTGCATCTCTCTTGTCAAGAAGAGTATCAGCAGTTTCAACTATTGGGTTTTCATCAGCTTTCTCAGTTAAAGGCTTCTTCTTTGTCCGATCATAGAATTCATCATCGTCGCTGCGCAACGACGAAACATCATAAGTATTAACAGTAGTTCTAGTTCATGGTCATGATCCTTTTAAGAATATAGCAGACAGTTATCCTGTTGACTGCTTAAAAAGGAAAGCAAAATATAATATATATATCCACGGCCAAGCAACTTATGAGTGTCATTATAATTATTCTAAACCAAATGAAACATCAAGTAGATGATTCAAAACAAAATCAGAGAGTTTTAGCAAGGAGATGCAATTATAATATACATTTTTATTCACGATTGCATATATAATCAAAGTTGCCATTTCAAAAGGCAATTTGAGATTGCAATTACCTTAAAAAGTCTTCATCATCTTCTGCTGCTCCTTTCCTCCTACCACGAGATATATTTCCAGCACGTGCACCAATACTTTCCCTAATACTTTCATTTAAAGTCTCTTCCAAGTTCTCAAGTTCTTCCATGACCTATCAATGATATCATGTCAAGAAGGAAAACAGAGTGAGAAAGCAAGGAGGAGGCATGAAGAATACAATCCCATCAAACAGATTTATAGATGCAAAGGGAAAAAATTGGGGGGCAGGGGGGATGCCCGATAACACTTGATTAGCATAGATACCCACCTGTGTTATTCTTTGTTCATTCCGAGCAATCTGAGTTTGTTGTCCTTGCGTCAACCCACCTTGAGAAATGTCTTTAGCACGAATAAGATCTATTTCCTTCTTCATATGAGCAATCTGTAGCCAGAAAAGTGCAGTTTATAAGACAAACAATGCAATATAAGAGCAGAAATGGAAGAGTGAACTACACTGTACATGTTTAAAGGCTTTCTTTGCTCCACATCATCTCATTGCAGGCAAAGAAAATTTTTACAAAGCTATTGCAACATCCCAATATTAAACAAATAAAATTTTTAGCAATCAACAATCAAGCATTTTTGGCCATCAACATCAACTAGTAATTTAACATTCAAATTTTATAATGAGAAAATTCCTAAAAACCGTCCGTGGTTTGAAAAAAAATCTCCTTTTTCCTACTCTAATTTCATTTGATCCAAAATTCTCCCCCCATCCCCATCATCAAATTTTTAATGGAAATGTTAGTGTGGCATCAAAATGTCAAATTTGCCCTTAATATTAAATAATATAAAAATTAAAAACAATAAAAAAAATTTTAAAGAAAAAACAATTAATTTGGATTTCCACTATTCCGTCCATCTCATAGGGACAGTGGAGATTAATTTAAAAATAAAAATTAATTACTTTTCATATTTTTTTTATAAAAAAAATAAAAATGGATGGATCTCCACAATCCATCTTATGATCAAAAGAATTAAAAAACCAAAAAAAAAAAAACCTTGACAAAAAAAAAAAACCCAACCTCAATCATCTTCAACCTCTCCTTCATCATCTTAAACCCAAAAAACATCAGCAATTGTCGTTATCATCAATCCAGCAAAATCATTATCAATCATCAACTCAAAATCATCATCATCAATCAACAAAAAGGAACCCAAAAAAAAAATAAAAATCATCACAAACAAAAAGAAAAAGAACCCAAAAAAAAAAAACTGAAAATCATCATCATCATCAATTGCTGAAAAACTACAAACCAATGGTTTACTGGTATCCAATCGGAAACCAGTGGGTTTCCATAGCTGCAAACCATTGGGATTCTAGCAGTGGAAACCCACAAAACCAGAACTCAACACTGAGTTTTGTTGCCGTTAGATATAGTTACAGTACTGGAGGTTGAAAAAGATTGCCGCCACCGTCTCTACAATTCCCTTCTGTAGCATCGAATTCTCTATCTCTTTCCCTGCTGCGATCACCCCCTTTTTCGGTCTTCCTTATCGATCTCCACGACAAGCCACAGCCACGGCAGATGCCATATTTCCACCACCCGCAACAGCACTCCATCTTCACAGGTTGGTTTCATGGTTTCATGGTTTGTGTAGGTGAAAGGGGGCTGATGGCTGCAAATGGTTGATGGTTTAAGGTTGAAGGATTGGGTTGCATACGGTTTTTTGTTATTTTATATTTTTATATAAAACACTTTTATATATTTTAATATTATTAAATTCATTTATTAATCTATTTTATTAATTTTCATATATATTTAGTTATTTAATAAATATTTAATTAAATTGAGTAATGTAATTCCCTTTTTGCCCCTGGAGTAACATTTTCAACTTCACGAGATCAGAGGTATTGTTGTCCTTTCATACACCTTCAGGGGATATCTTTAGTATTTATATTAACGTCAGAAGGGATTTTGGATAAATTTCAAACTAGAGATGGCAAAAATAGAGATTTTTCCAAATTATAGGCGGTTTTTAGGGATTTTTCCTTTAATTATTTCTTTCCACTAGGAATACATATTAGTAATACTACAGGGGATCACAAATCATTTGAAATATAGTATTCATAAGCAGAATTGCATAATAAAGTGCATCATAACATGATGTAAATATGTAACTCTTGACAAGAACTAAAGGTATTTGCATAATATGCTTTCAACAACACTACTTGCTAGTCAAATATAATTTGAATTATAAAATAATTGCAATTACTCTACCAAAGTCAATAATCAGGTTATGACATCTTAAACGGGAAGAGGTTTTGGGTAAATTTTGAACATTGTGGGCTGGCTTCGTTTATATTTTTTTGGGGGAATACTGTGCATTGAAAGTCAACAAATGCTCTTGTATAGTCTTAGGAGCTATTTTTCTTTTTCCATTAAGTGAACTGCTGATTTACTTTTGATTGTCATAAATATATTCATTCCATATCAAAAAAGCAACATACAGGTTACAGCAAGCCAATACCACCAGGAATGGAGAAAAGAAAACACAGAAGTCAAGCAGGAAGACAAACTATGCACATTATCAAGTCACTAGTTCCTCATGCAAAAAAAAAAAAAAAAAAAAGAACACTACTAGAATTCTAGGCTGTTACCAGCAATAAAAATCCTTAACTATTTGACAATCTTATCACCATTATTTTCTGTATAATGCTTTATTAATGCACAATCCACCAAGCATTGCATCTCCAATAACCATTACGTCCTTCTAACAGCTGTATTTCACTCACAGGGATCTACCACAGAGAAAAATATTGGATTTGTCATTAATTGAATTATTTACTAATCACTCTTAAATTATTTATCAAGCCTTTATTAGTGCTAAGTTATATAAAAGTAATTATTGTATTAATTTTTTTAGAAGCAACGACCAACCTAAAAATTAAATTATTTATCAAGCATTACGTCTTTTCTTCTGAACTCTCTTTCACACAGCCGCAACTTCTTCCAACTTGTCCTATGTTCTCAAGTTTCTCATTTCCTCTCTTATTTTTCTGTATATTTTTCAATTGCTACTTCTCTCTTAAAAGTCCCAGACATGTTCCATTTGTACAAATTTTAACTAATGTATTATCTATTCTATAATGCTTGAATTTTCTTGCCTTTTCTTATACAAGTCTGTTATTCTGATCACTATTTAAAGGTTAATTTGTAGTCTCTTTCATCTATAGGTTATAAGTTCTTAAAGAAAACAAAATCTCATTTATGCACAAATTTTTTAAGGTTGCTTGTGATTTAAGCATAAATGCACGCTATAGTCAGGTTGGACAGATTGTGTATTGTTACTTGATCAATAAATGGATCATGTTCAGGTTTACGGGTTTGACACGATCACACATTCAATCAAGTTCACAGTAGTGTGCTGGTTTGCTGCCAAACATAACTCACCAACCAAATTGCCAGTCCTATGACAGCAACACATATTCTTTCCATAATTCTCACGTTCTCCTTGCCGAATTCTTTTGGAAGGCGCTGCACTGTTCTCTCTCATAAATGCAACATTTTTTGTCTAAGAAACTAAGCAAATTCATTCTACAAAACTGAGAATTTTAATGCAATATCTATAATTGATTATAGCACATTTAGAGTTGTTCTCCCATTGCAGATCACTTTCTAATTTATTTATTTCGCAGAGGTAACACAGAACTGTTTCTCCAATCTGTTACACTCATCATTAGTTTTTGAACAGCTTCATCAACTGAGTGCAATTAAAATCATGAACTTTTGCAAGACAGATTTCCTGATTTCACCTTGCTACTAATTTTAGTCAATGTCAAAATTTCTTCATTCCTATCTATCAAAGCTTATTGTAACCGTAGAATCCTTGTTTACAGGTCTAACTTCTTTTTGAATGCCCATTTTCAATTAATAATAACGTTTAATTACACTGATTTATTTCAGGTAGCACGCTACTTAGCTTGGGCAATCTGCATCCCAGCAAAATCACAACACAAGACAATATGCAGGTGTATGGCAATTGAAAACAGCATTTTAAGTCGAGCAGTCCAAAGAAGATAAATCAATGAAGAACCTAACGGTCCTAACCTAAACATGGAGGTAATAAATAATTCAAGAAAATTAAGTCATCAAATTTTTGGAGGCAAAAAATTCATTGTTGTATTAAAAATTTCATTGCTAAAAAAGAAGTTATGAAGATAGAGACACTTGCCTTTTCAGTCCTTTTTATTATCTTCTCACGGGTTTTTTCTTGCTTCTCTGTAAGCTGTTCTTTGTAAGTTTGCCAAGTTACTTCATCAACATCGTCCTAAAAAATCCCAAAGAACCATAAGTAGGGTAGACAAACAAAAAATTTATCTTCTTTTAGTTCACATCAAAAGAAACTAAATTTAAAACTAACAGTATATATAATACAAGAAGCAATTGAAGCGAAATTTTTGGACTTCCAAACTAGAATTGAAATGCAATACAGAAGATCACACCAACACACACACACACACACACAAAATTATCAGGTGTAAACGTCCTAATCCTTTTCCTATCCATCATACAATGAGAGTTTTGGCCGGAGAAAACAGAGTGAGTCAAGAGAGTAAGTTGAGAGAGGAACCATTGTTGTAAGGAAAGAGAGAATAGAGAGTTGAAGGAAAGAGAAGTAACATCTGCAATCAGTGGTTCTTTCACTCACAAACGATAGGTTTTAAATATTTTTACTATTTTACTCAATCCAATTCAAACAACTGCTGAATAGGAGGTTTGAAATTTTTTAATCTTATGACAAATTGATATGACAATGACTAGATACATATAATATAATTATCACCTCCAGAAACTAACCTGCAGTTTCAAATTCTTTTAGCGAATTTGAAACACTTAAATTGGCCACTGACAAAAGCTGCCTGGGTCAGTGCCCCGCAGGCAAAATAAACTATACATATGTTTGTAGGTACATGTATAAAAAAAGAACTCTTTAACCATCTTGCTTTTACACATGTTCCTATATGCATGAACATAGATAAAGTTGGAATAAGTTCATAAAAACAGCAAACTTTATTGCCATGCATACCTCAGTTTCTTCAATAGCATCTTCTCCCATGCCCCATGAGATACCATCAGCAAGAGAAGCATCCAGTCTTGCCCGTCGAAGCGACTCCTCACGATCTAGCATCTCTTGTCGGATCTTGGATTCTCTAATAACTTTCAAGTCCTTTTCCTACATAACAGAAAACCAATATGGATATAGCAGTTTCAACATACAAGCAAACTTAGCATGATAATACTTTAACAAAATTAGATATTGTAATAGAAGCCTTACTGCTGGCATCAAGTCCGATGGTCCTTGGAAAATGTAGAGGCGAGACGACCTGCAAAAGAAGAAACAAAATAGTATTAGATACAAGTAGGGACAGTTAGAGGAAGAAAGAAGAAGAAGATGATAATTGATATTCAACGTACTGGCCAAAACGAATAACATCACCAACATGTAAGTCGACATAAACCCTTTTCTCGAGCTGAGTCTTGTTGAGGAATGTACCATGACTACTCCCCACATCATAAAGGTATGCATCTCCACTTGTTTTAAACTGAATAACTGCACAATCATTCAATCATCAAAGTCTTAATCATGTATTGGACAAGAAATAAAACGAAAGCAAGAAGTACCGGCATGAAAGCGAGAAATGGTGGGGTGCTCCAGAACAAAATCGCAAATATCTACACGTCCGAACATGTAAGCTCCTTTTTCGCAACTGCATATTTAAACATCACATTAATGATCAAAACAAAAATGAAAAATAATAAGAATAGACAACAAAAAGAAAAGAAAACATGTTACTTACATGTCGAATTGGTGGATGATGGAGCCGTCTTTGAGAACCTCCAAATAGAAAGAGTGGGGAGGAGGACCGCTCCATTCAGGAATAGTGTAAGGCACGGGGCTGAGGCTCTGCTGCTGCTGCTCCTCCTCCTCCTCCTCATCACTCTTAGGGTTTTTGGGAGGAGGTGGGCGCATCGGTGTTGTAGCCATCTCCGTCGACATCATGCTATTCTACCTCACAACAAGGGTCGGTTGGGTCTGTTATTTATTAAAGAGAAGAAAAAACGACAGCGTTTAAAAAGACGGAAAACGACAGCGTTTTACGGTGCCGTTTAAAGTGTGGGGCGAAGGGAAGTTGGATTGGGGATTGGAGAAATGGAAGGGAAGGAGGAGCTGGAAGAGAGTCTTAACAATCTCTTCACCAGCGTGACTTCAATGGTCAAATCAGAAGTAGAGGTGAGAGGTGTGTTTATTTACTTTTTTTTTTTAGTGATGTTTTATGGGTTACTAAAGAATAAAGATGGCAGGGTACCAACAACACGCTTGAGCTTTTGGAGAAGATGAATCTGAAAGTTGCTGAGGAGTACCAAGGGTTGGGGAACTTGTCTTCCGGATTGAGGGTTTTCGTCGAGCAATTGAAGTCCAAGACTGGTGCCTTTGATCATTATGTCCACCAGATCGATACCATCGAAAATCAACTCACTCATTTCGAAGCTGTCATTTCCATGCTTGATCAGTATGTTTCTTCCTTGGAATCTCAAATCCTCTCTATCTATCAACCGCCTCCATCAAATTAAATTAGCTTTTTTTTTTTATTGATTTTGGGTTCATGGATTTGTGTTGTCTTATCATAATTTAATTTCCTTGTCTTGGAACAAAACTTGATTTCTGTACTGTGTTAATAACAACTTTTCTATTAGTGATATATCGGTATATTTCCTGGGTTCAATTCTTGTCCCATTTCTCCTAATATTCCATATCATAATTCTCTAGTAGTAAAACTTATTTGTAATTGAATCAATGCAACGGCAGATATAGAATTTGACATATGCACAGTTATTATTATTATTTTGTTTTATCCGCCTTTAATTGTCTGAGAACTATTAACTATTGAGATAAGTCTAGATGAAATTATAATATCATGCATTGAGAGAAGTCTATTCATACATTTTTGTAAATATTAATACATAAAATGAAACTTATAAATACTCAAATCTGCTAACTGAAATTATACGTAAAGATGACTAACTATTAAGCCATATCAGTGACCTTTTTGTAAATATTAATATAAAGAGAGAAACTTATTAATACTCGAATCTGTTGCTTGAAGTTATATGTAGCGATAACTAATCACTCGGGAGTGTGTGACATGCATGGTTAAAAGCACATACGCAGTACATTTTGGATGCAATCTTTTTCATTCACGGTGTCATTAAGTACTCTGTCTAATGTGTAAAAAATGGAAGGAGTCATTAATCTTGAGTATATGTAATGTACCATTTGAATTAATAAGGATGATATATGTGTTTGACCTAATTTATAAAATGGGCGGTGGTTGAATGCTTTGCCAGTTGATACTAATCTATCTCTATCCCATTTTGTCATGAATATCAAGTTTGTAGGTCACAAGTGTTAGCTCTCACGCAAGTTGTCTTGGTGGTAGCATATTTTCAATCAAAATATTTATAGGCTTTTGGTTTAAATCTTGGGAATACTATTTTGCTAATTTATTTGTAATTCAAAGAGGACAAGCTTTCACCACAATATGCGGAAAGCCAACCTCTGCCACACCTCTCTAGGGGCAAAACCAAAACCCCATTTGAATAAATAACTATCAAGATAACCAAGGGTTACTACAATATTGACACCATTGATTTAGGAAAATATCATAGATATATTATTGCATTCTTAGTTCTATAATTCAGGAGCTTGCCAGATTCTTCTTTGGATAAGGTATGGATATGATGAATGCAAAGACTTGAGTTAAGGTAATTTAAAATTACCAAACTAAGTCACACAATTGTAACAATAATGTAGAATAGCTTAGGAACAGTTCACATTCTAGCATGAGTACCTGCTAATTCGTATATACAGAAATTTTTATTTCTTGTCATGTCATATATGTTAGATGTTACCAGGTTCCAATTCAACAGAGTCAAATGGTTTTTTTAAAGTACTACATTTTTACAAGAATATTCCCCACAACTTTTTCTCAGTTTCTTTCTTCATCAATATTACAGGAAGATGACTGAGATTTATAAGCATAGCATCTGGATGCTAATACACATACACCTACTATTAATTTATTTTCAAGTGAGAATCATGATTAATACCCATGTTGACTCACTTCTTATATTTCCTATAAATGATTAAAAATTCAATTTCATAATTCTTGCTTGGATTTCCATCCCAATACTTAGTCACTTGCAAGAGCAACACATAACAAACTGCTTCATACTAATTTATAGATCAATCTAGGAAATGTCTTTTCCTTAACAGATCGATGATCGACAAACAGGGATAGAGAAGGTACGAGCATGAAAAATGTCGACATGCATTTCACATGTCTACAACTTCCCCCCCCCCCCCCCCCCCCCCCCCAAAGAAGATAAAATATCAATCCTCAAGCAATACAGAAACGGCACATTGGAGGATATAAAGACCTGATATACACTCCTTTGACTAACCAAATTTGTACATCAAGCTAAGTTGATAGCATTGGAACTCAATCTTAAACGACCACAGAAAGCTTGGATTTTCTAATTGGACTCTATATGGTCTGGCCAATGTTGATTACCCATTGAAAATATGCTTCTGTTTATAAACACGAAGTAATGCAGTAGGTCATTGGTGAGTTGATGCATTTTTTTTGAACAAGCCATAGGCATCACTATATATGGCCACTATATTTGAGAATACGGCAAGCACAATCATGAAAGCACCCAAGATCTTGTCCTTCTTTGTTGCTATGTTGTGACGATCCCTGAAACCCATGGGACAATAAGTAGACATAAATTTGAAGTTTAGTATCTGACAAAAAAAAAAAAAACTAATTACTTAAAAACAGCTCAGATCCAAAGCAATATTAATAGAGGATCACTTCTCTTCCACAAGGAAATCAAAACTAAAAGGCCATTTATCTGGCAGCTTCCCAAATAAATATTGTTTCTGTTTTATTCAATATTAACATATAATTTAACAGAACCTAAAGATTTGTGTTTTCTCAATCTTCTGATGACCAATTCCAGAAAAAAGAGGAAGAAAGAAGACAAAAAGAAAGTAACAATACCACCAAAAATATCATTTCTAAACCAGAAGACTAGTAGATGCTATAAAATAATCATGCAGGATACAAGGTGTTGACTTGGAGATAGTGGCAGGGTAAGTTCTAACCCTCACTACAAAACTGTGTAAATGTACAAAACCAGCATCTCCAATGCTCAATATAAAATTGTATCCAGAATAAAAATGAGCTCAAAGATGCCTCTAAAACTATCACACAATCAGAGTCTGATAATTGAGCACATTTCTTTTCTAAACAGTTTACAGGCCAGCAAAATTCATGTTTCAGAATTTGGAAAAATCGCTTTTCTTATAACAACTAGCAATCAGAACATATCTATACCCTGGTCATTTTATACAAAGTTTAATGTCTGAAATTCAAACTCTTACTTAGAAAAAGAAACTCTCTCTTACAAAGTTGGAAAAAACTTACCGAAGAGTAACAGCAGCTGGAAAGATAAAACAAATGCAAGCTGCAGCAACTGCTCCAGTGAATTGGAATGCATCCCAAATGCTGGGGATGAAATTTGCACCCAGGAAGCTGAGAACAATGAGTCCAATGGTGATTGATGTAAATCTAACATTGGATGAAGCAAGAGGCTTTGCTGAGGGAAAAAGGAGTCCATCCAAGTTGATCCGCAAAGGATAGAAGACAACGGGAAACACAAGCATCAGGTGAGCAGCATAACTAACACGGACAGCATCGTTAAGCACTAAGCTGTAAGGAATGCCAAGGTCAGAGTCAAAGTTGGCGAGAACATCATCAAGAGTATTATCACCAAATAGGAGGAATCCAAAGAAGCTTGTCATTATGTACACAGTTGAGCACAAAGCAAGTGCAGTTCGCACCACTGCTTTAATCTGTGTTGTGTCCTCAAGTTCATTATCTATGTTGTGAACTGCAAAAGGAAGTGCTCCAAAGATAAGTTTCAGTAATGCAGGTGATCCCACTTGAAAGGAGAACAACATCATTTTTCAATGGAGAGTCAAACACTGAAACAGGTTAGATTAAGCCAGGACTAAAGATCAAACCCATCAGATGAGAATCAATCAGGTCAAATTTCTTGAGTTTATTTTAACCCCCCAAAGTTTGAGTTTGAATTCATAATGTTATTTAAGTTCACTTGATATGCAAATAAGGCTAAAGCGATAACTGGAATTACTATTAACCAAAAAAGAAGGATAACATAATTTAAGTGAAGGGTCATAACAATCTCAAGTGAATCATATGATGGGGAATATTTCATATATTCATTAACACAATCCCTGATTTCTTAACAAAGAAAACTCAATTTGTAAAAGAACAGATTTTTGAAAAATAATCAGGTTGGGCCCAAGAATAGAACTTCATAGATAATATTAAATCTACTGCAGAGCATCATCACAATATTACTCAAGTTTGACAAAAAGAATGGGATCAGGTTAGATCACCCATATAATTTAGTGATCAGTTTGCTTACTGTTGTAGTGGCAGCCATACGCGGTGACCACGATGGGGACTACTGTGAAGAGATTAAAGACAGATGTCAAACCAGTTACCTCAGGTAGTAATCTCGGCATCTGTATACCACCACTTACCAACTTTGCAATTGAAATCCCCACAATGATCACCAGGAACACAACTGCCAGTGTAACTGATAAGGCAGAGGTGAACTTTAAAGAATCTGCAAACATAAGAATGCACATGTTAGGTGCCAACATAAAAATGCACATTAAACCACCTTGGAAAGACCAACACAGTGAGATACCAAAGTTAAAAATCTCAAGCAATAAATCGCAACATCACCTTCTACTCAAGTTGAGTTTTACAATGATGGATAAAAGCAAAGATTTTGAGAGTTCAAATACAAAGTAACGAGTGAAAAACACGCAAAACCAGATAATACTCTTAAACATCTACCCAAGTTAGTGAAAAACAAATTCATATCGGCAACATTTTAGCAATATCTTTGCAGAAATGTTAAATTCTTAATGCAGAATACCAACCCTGTTTCATTAGGTTGGTTGTTTCTCTATCACCAAAACCAGTACGTAGCACTAAATAGATTCAAATGTCCTATAACCAAATTAATTTGAAGTACAAAAATGACACTTCAATTGAGTCAATAAATTGAGAAGGAAATAATGTAACAATCAATGTGCAACAGATAACAGACTATTTATTAATTCTATCCAATCAAGGCAAAAAACCATTTACCAATTCGCTTCAAGCATGCTAATGGAGAGAAAATAGCGAGTGTTGTAACAAGAAGGACAAAAGAACGCTGATTCCACCAATGTTGTCCGAACCACCCTTCAAGGACACCGGCATGGTGAACTCCACTAGAAGAAGTCCCAGAGAGGACATCACCTAAAACAATATACACAAACATTTAGGGATTGAACAATTAATATAAGCTGAAAATGAACAACAAACATATATGATAATAATACCAATAATAATCATGTAGACAACAAGTAGACCAATGTTATTAATCAAAATACAAAATTGCAAAGCAGCCTTTCCAAACTTTCCAAAAGCATCCCCCATGAGAGCTCCATAAGAGGCTGATTTGCATGCTCTACTAAACCTAAGCAAAAGGTCAACGGAAGCCTGAGTCAAGAAGGCCATAAAGATGAGCAAAGCAATGCCAAGCACAAGACCTAGAACTTTCATGGTGGCAGGCAAGGCCATGATCCCAGCTCCCACAATTGTGGTTGACACATTAAAGACTGCCCCAGTAAATGAAGCTCCATTAAATTCATCAAAACCACTCTCTTCCTCATGCCTTTTAGGCAACAAAGGAGCATTCTCATTCTCCTCAACAACATGCTTCCCTCTCCTTGATCTCTTCTCCTTTCCAATTGCCATCCTCCAACAATACCTGATTGAAATTGACAGAACCCACAAAGAAAATTTGGAACCCAGATATAAAAAACTCTCAAAATTTAGCTTTATCTACAATTAAACGCCA
Organism: Dimocarpus longan; assembly: GCA_022984855.1. Lineage (NCBI taxonomy): Eukaryota > Viridiplantae > Streptophyta > Magnoliopsida > Sapindales > Sapindaceae > Dimocarpus > Dimocarpus longan. The sequence continues at coordinate 8,791,000 of CM041026.1, forward strand.
AAAGACCAAAACTGAAATTTGCCCTCCGATGGCAAACTAATCAGTTGACCCAGAACAGAGAAATCTACAACTATGAAGGTTTATAAGGGAAGAGACAGAGAAAGAGAGAGAACCAGAGACGTAGCAAGAGTTAATGAATTTTTTATTCCAACATGACACTTCTCGTTTCAATTCAACAGCCAATCGCTCTGGTATCCGTAACTGCCACTTGATTCACCACGCGACAACCAAGTCAGTTTTGTCACATATTAATTATGAGGACTACCCCTGACATATCACATACAATGTATGTACAAGTGGGCAATGATTTTAAATTTATAACGTAAATAACGTTAAAAACTTAATTATAAATACAATATTATCTATATATCATTCTATAAAAAGCTAATTGTCATAAACTAATAGCTGCTTCATTTAAGTAAAAAATTTGGATAAATTTTTTAAAAATATAATATTAAATTTAGTCAAACAATAAACAATCAAACCAAAAGTAAATGAAAAGTTTATGGCAACTGCCATTTTGGACTAGGGATGACAATAAGTAGGATCAAGATAAACCAACCTTAAATCTAATCCAATTTTTTGGTGGATCCATTGGACTTGATTTAGCATTTAACAAATCATATAATTAATATTAAAATATAAATAAAAAATAAAAAATAATAATTTAAACTTATAATAATTCAATCTCAACTAGATATAACATCATATTTAAATAATTATCAATATAAAATTCATAGACAGTATAAATTATTTAAATATAAATACAAAAACAATTAGTACTTAAAAAAGTTTCATTACAAATCTCAATCTTTTACAAAAGTATTGTGAAACTAAATTTGAGTGGAAACAATGATAATAGAAAAAAGAAAAAAAAAATCAAAATTGAGAAGTTTAACAGTAAAGTTTTTAAGTTCTGAAAGATACAAAATCAGAAAAACATGCATTTGTCTCTTCTAGGCAAAAAGCCAAAAATTATAAAGGATGAAGATTTAACTCTACTGGACAAGTAAGCGCTTGGTGTTATTCGTTTAATGTTATCTCACAATGTCATTTTTAATATAGTGAAAAAGAAGTCCATAATAGGTCATATGGTGACTCTCTCCGACATGTATGAGAAGTAATCTGTTTCAAATAAAGTGTACTTGTTGAGGTAATTGTTCAATTTACGAATAATAAAAGGTGCACCAATAGTAGATCACATCAACAAGTTTAACACGATCATAACACAACTAAATTTGGTGGAAATTGAATTCGATGACGAAGTTCAAGCGTTAATCCTTTTATCCTCTCTACCAGAAGTTGGATTGTAATAACAATGACAGTAAGTAATTCTTCCAAGAGTAAGAAGATAGTATTTAAATATGTTAGAGACCTAATTTTAACTAAAGAGATAAACATGAGAGCGTTAAGAGAAACATCAAGTTCTATCTTCAACATCGAATCCAAAGATAGATTCAATGATAGAAACTCAAATTGAGGCAGATCGAGTTAAGACGGAGACTAAGGATTGTAGGTAGGATTGAGGTCAAAATTATCCACCCCAAACCTAACCCAATTTTTTGGTGAGGTGTCCCATATAGTGTTTGACCTGATTTAGTTTTTAACAAATCACATAATTAGTATTAAAAAACAAATATGCAAACTAAAAATAACAATTTAAACTTACAATAATTTAATCTTAATTCCAATATAATATCATATCTAAATAATTATCAATATAATATTCATAGATAACATAAATTTTTCAGATACAAATAGTAAAGCAATTAGTACATAAAATAACTACCAAGATAACCAAAGGTTACTACAATATTGACACCGTTGATTTAGGAAAATATCATAGATATATTATTGCATTCTTAGTTCTATAATTCAGGAGCTTGCCAGATTCTTCTTTGGATAAGATATGGATATGATGAATGCAAAGACTTTAGTTAAGGTAATTCAAAATTACCAAACTAAGCCACACAATTGTAACGATAATGTAGAATAGCTTGGGAACAGTTCACATTCTAGCATGAGTACCTGCTAATTCGTATATACAGAAATTTTTTTTTCTTGTCGTGTCATAGATGTTAGATGTTATCAGGTTCCAATTCAACAGAGTCAAATGGTTTTTTTAAAGTACTACATTTTTACAAGAATATTCCCCACAACTTTTTCTCATTTTCTTTCTTCATCAATATTACAGGAAGATGACTGAGATTTATAAGCTTAGCATCTGGATGCTAATACACATACACCTACTATTAATTTATTTTCAAGTGAGAATCATGATTAATACCCATGTTGACTCACTTCTTATATTTCCTATAAATGATGAAAAATTCAAGTTCATAATTCTTGGTTGGATTTCCATCCCAATACTTAAGTCACTTGCAAGAGCAACACATAACAAACTGCTTCATACTAATTTATAGATCAATCTAGGAAATGTCTTTTCCTTAACAGATCGATGATCGACAAACAGGGATCAAGAAGGTACGAGCATGAAAAATGTCGACATGCGTTTCGCATGTCTACAACTTCATTCCAATCCACACAACAAGATAAAATATCAATCCTCAAGCAATACATAAACTGCACATTGGAGGATATACAGACCTCATATACACTCCTTTAACTAACCAACTTTGTACATCAAGCTAAGTTGTTAGCATTGGAACTCAATCTTAAACGACCACAGAAAGCTTGGATTTTCCAATTGGACTCTATATGGTTTGGCCAATGTTGACTACCTATTGAAAATATGCTTTTGCTTATAAACACGAAGTAATGCAGTAGGTCATTGGCGAGTTGATGCATTCTTTTTGAACAAGGCATAGGCATCACTATATATGGCCACTATATTTGAGAATACGGCAAACACAATCATGAAAGCACCCAAGATCTTGTCCTTCGTTGTTGCTATGTTGTGACGATCCCTGAAACCCATGGGACAATAAGTAAACATAAATTTGAAGTTTAGTATTCGACGAAAAAAAAAAAACAGCTAATTATCTAAAAACAGCTCAGATCCAAAGCAACATTAATAGAGGATCACTTCTCTTCCACAAGGAAATCAAAACTAAAAGGCCATTTATCTGGCAGCTTCCCAAATAAATATTGTTTCTGTTTTATTCAATATTAACATATAATTTAACAGAACCTAAAGGTTTGTGTTTTCTCAATCTTCTGATGACCAATTCCAGAAAAAAGAGGAAGAAAGAAGACAAAAAGAAAGTAACAATACCACCAAAAATACCATTCTAAACCAGAAGAATAGTAGATGCTATAAAATAATCATGCAGGATACAGGGTGTTGACTTGGAGATAGTGGCAGGGTAAGTTCTAACCCTCACTACAAAACTGTGTATATGTACAAAATGGGCATCTCCAATGCTCAATATAAAATTGAATCCAGAATAAAAATGAGCTCAAAGATGCCTCTAAAACTATCACACAATCAGAGTCTGATAATTGAGCAAATTTCTTTTCTAAACAGTTTACAGGAGAGCAAAATTCATGTTTCAGAATTTGGAAAAATCGCTTTTCTTATAACAACTAGCAATCAGAACATATCATACCCTGGTCATTTTATACAAAGTTAAATATCTGAAATTCAAACTCTTACTTACAAAATGAAACTTTCTCTTACAAACGGAAAATACTTACCGAAGAGTAACGGCAGCCGGAAAGATTAAACCAAGGCAAACTGCAGCAGCTGCTCCAGTGAATTGGAATGCATCCCAAATGCTGGGGATGAAATTTGCACCCAGGAAGCTGAGAACGATGAGTCCAATGGTGATCGATGCAAACCTAACATTGGAGGAAGCAAGAGGCCTTGCTGAGGGAAAAAGGAGTCCATCCAAGTTGATCCGCAAAGGATAGAAGACAACGGGAAACACAAGCATCAGGTGAGCAGCATAACTAACACGGACAGCATCGTTAAGCACTAAGCTGTAGGGAATGCCAAGGTCAGCGTCAAAGTTGGCAAGAACATCATCAAGAGTATTATCACCAAATAGAAGCAATCCAAAGAAGCTTGTCATTATGTACAAAGTTGAGCACAAAGCAAGTGCAGTTCGCACCACTGCTTTAATCTGTGTAAAGTCCTCAAGTTCATTATCTATATTGTGAACTGCAAAAGGAAGTGCTCCAAAGATAAGTTTCAGTAATGCAGGTGATCCCACTTGAAAGGAGAACAACATCATTTTTCAATGGAGAGTCAAACACTGAAACAGGTTAGATTAAGCCAAGACTCAAGATCAAAGCCATCAGATGAAGAATCAGGTCAAATTTCTTGAGTTTATTTTAACCCCCCAAAGTTTGAGTTTGAATTCATAATGTTATTTAAAATCACTTGATGTGCAAATAAGACTAAAGCAATAACTGGAATTACAATTAACCAAAAAAGAAGGATAACATAATTTAAGTGAAGGGTCATAACAATCTCAAGTGAATCATATGATGGGGAATATTTCATATATTCTAACACAATCCCTGATTTCTTAACAAAGAAAACTCAATTTGTAAAAGAACAGATTTTTGAAAAATAATCAGGTTGGGCCCAAGAATAGAACTTCATAGATAATATTAAATCTACTGCAGAGCATCATCACAATATTACTCAACTTTGACAAAAAGAATGGGATCAGGTTAGATCACCCATATAATTTAGTGATCAGTTTGCTTACTGTTGTAGTGGCAGCCATACGCGGTGACCACGATGGGGACTACTGTGAAGAGATTAAAGACAGATGTCAAACCAGTTACCTCAGGCAGTAATCTTGGCATCTGTATACCACCACTTACCAACTTTGCAATTGAAATCCCCACAGTGATCACCAGGAACACAACTGCCAGTGTAACTGATAAGGCAGAGGTGAACTTTAAAGAATCTGCAAACATAAGAATGCACATGTTAGGTGCCAACATAAAAATGCACATTAAAACACCTTGGAAAGACCAACACAGTGAGCTACCAAAGTTAAAATCTCAAGCAATAAATCGTGACATCACCTTCCGCTCAAGTTGAGTTTTACAATGATGGATAAAAGCAAAGATTTTGAGAGTGCAAATACAAAGAAAATAGTGAAAAACTCGCAAAACCAGATAATACTCTTAAACATCTACCCAGGTTAGTGAAAAACAAATTCATATCAGTATCATTTTACCAATATCTTTGCAGAAATGTTAAATTCTTAACGCAGAATACCAACCCTGTTTCATTAGGTTGATTGTTTCTGTATCACCAAAAGCAGTACGTAGCACTAAATAGATTCAAATGAGACAAACTATAACCAAATTAATTTGCAGTATAAAAATGACACTTCAATTGAGTCAATAAATTGAAAAGGAAATAATGTAACAATCGATGTGCAACAGATAACAGACTATTTATTAATCCTATCCAATCAAGGCAAAAAACCATTTACCAATTCGCTTAAAGCATGCCAATGGAGAGAAAATGGCGAGTGTTGTAACAAGAAGGACGAAAGAACGCTGATTCCACCAATGTTGTCCGAACCACCCTTCAAGGACACCGGCATGGTGAACTCCACTAGAAGAAGTCCCAGAAAGGACATCACCTAAAACAATATACACAAACATTTAGGGATTGAACAATTAATATAAGCTGAAAATGAACAACAAGCATATATGATACTAATACCAATAATAATCATGTAGACAATGAGTAGACCAATGTTGTTAATCAAAACACAAACTTGCAAAGCAGCCTTTCCAAACTTTCCAAAAGCATCCCCCATGAGAGCTCCATAAGAGGCTGATTTGCCTGCTCTACTAAACCTAAGCAAAAGGTCAACGGAAGCCTGAGTCAAGAAGGCCATAAAGATGATCAAAGCAATGCCAAGCACAAGACCAAGAACTTTCATGGTGGCAGGCAAAGCCATGATCCCAGCTCCCACAATTGTGGTTGACACATTAAAGACTGCCCCAGTAAATGAAGCTCCATTAAATTCATCAAAACCACTCTCTTCCTCATGCCTTTTAGGCAACAAAGGAGCATTCTCATTCTCCTCAACAACTTGCTTCCCTCTCCTTGATCTCTTCTCCTTTCCAATTGTCATCCTCCAACAATACTTGATTGAAATTGACAGAAACCACAAAGAAAATTTGGAACCCAGATATAAAAAAACTCTCAAAATTGAGCTTCGTCTACAATTAAACGCCAAAAGACCAAAACTGAAATTTGCCCTCTGATGGCAAACCAATCAGTTGACCCAGAACAGAGAAATGTACAACTATCAAGGTTTATAAGGAGAGAGAGAGAGAGAGAGAGAGAGAACCAGAGACGTAGCAAGAGTTAATGAATTTTGATTCCAAGATGACACTTAAGGACTAACAAACACGGATAACAGCAGCCAATCGCTCTGTTATCCGTGACTGCAACTTGATTCACCACATGACAACCAAGTCAGTTTTGTCACATATTAATTATGAGGACTACCCCGGACATGTCACGTATAATGTATATACGAGTGGATAATGATTTTAAATTGATTATAGGCGGTTTAAAATTTTATTCAAATTTATTACGTAAATGGCATAAAAAACTTAATTATAAATACAATATTATCATTATATCATTCTATAATAAAGCTAATTGTCATAAACTACTTGTTACTTTATTTAAGTAAAAAATTTGAACAAATTTTTATAAAATATAATATTGAATTTAGCCAAACATTAAACAATCAAACCAAAAATAAATAAAAAGTTTATAGCAACTGCCATTTTCGACTAGGGATAACAATAGGTAGGATCAAGATCAAATCGACCTACCTTAAACCTGACCCAATTTTTTGGTGGGTTCATTGGACTTAATTTAGCATTTAACAAATCATATAATTAATATTAAAATACAAATAAAAGATAAAAAATAATAATTTAAACTTATAATAATTCAATCTCAACTCAAATATAGCATCACATTTAAATAATTATCAATATAAAATTCATAGACAACATAAATTATTTAAATATAAATACAAAAACAATTAGTACTTAAAAAAGTTTAATTACAAACGTCAATATTTTATAGAAGTCCTGTGAAACTAAATTTGAGTGGGCGCGATGACAATAGACAAAGGAAAAAAACATCAAAATTGAGAAGTTCAACGGTAAAGATTTTAGCTTCTGGAAGATGCAAATCGAAGATTATTTAAATCAAAAAGGCATGCATTTGTCACTTTTGGGGAAAAAGTCAATAATTATGAAGGATAAAGATTTGGCTCTACTGGACAGGTAAGCGCTTGGTGTTATTTGTTTAACGTTATCTCGCAATGTCACTTTTAATATAGTGAAAAAGAAGACCACGATAGGTCATATGGTGACTCTCTCCGACATGTATGAGAAGCAACCTGTTTCAAATAAAGTGTACTTGTTGAGGTAATTGTTTAATTTGCGAATGACAAAAGGTGCTCCAATAGTAGATCACATCAACAATTTTAACACGATCACAACACAACTAAATTTGGTGGAAATTGAATTCGACGACAAAGTTCGAGCATTAATCCATCTATCCTCTCTACCAGAAGTTGGAATGTAATAGTGATGACAGTAAGTAGTTCTTCCAAGAGTAAGAAGATGATATTTAAATATGTTAGAGACCTAATTTTAACCGAAGAGATAAACATGAGAGCGTTAGGAGAAACATTAAGTTCTATCTTCAACATCGAATTTAGAGATAGATTCAATGACAGAAACTCAAATTGAGGTAGATCGAGTTAAAATGAAGACTAAGGATTACAGGTAGGATCAAGGCTGGAATGATCCACCCTAAACCTGACCCAATTTTTTGGTGAAGTGCTTCATACCTAATGTGTTTGACCTGATTTAGTTTTAACAAATCGCATAGTTAATATTAAAAAACAAATATGCAAACAAAAAATAACAATTTAAACTGACAATAATTCAATCTAAATTCCAATATAACATCACATCTAAATAATCAATAACTTCCTTGGAATCTCAAATCCTCTCTATCCATCAACCTCCTCCATCAAATTAAATTAGCTTTTTTTTTTTTGTTGGATTGATTTTGGGTTCATGGATATGTGTTGTCTATCATAATTTAATTTCCTTGTCTTGGAACAAAACTTTATTTCTGTACTTTGTTAATAACAACTTTTCTATTAGTGATATATCGAGTATAGATCACAAGTGTAAGCTCTTAGGTAAGTTGTCTTAGTTGTACCATGTTTCCAATCAAAATATCTAAAAGCCTTTGGTTCAAATCTTGGGAACACTATTTTATCTATTTATTTGTGATTGAAAGAGAACAAGCTTCCACCACACTCTACTTTATAAGGAGAGTCAACTTCTACCACACCTCTCCAGGGCAAGATCAAAACCCTACGTAAACAAATTGCTACAAAGGTGATCAAAGGTTACTATAATATTGACACCATTGATTTACGAAAATATCACAGATATACTATTGCATTTTTAGTTCTATAATTCAGGAGTTCGCCAAATTCTTCTTTAGATAAGATATGTGCATGATGAATGCAAAGATTGTAGTCAAGGTAATTAAAAATTACCAAACTAAGTCAAACAATTTTAACAGTAATTTAGAATAGCTTGGGAACAGTTCACACATTCTTGTATGAATACCTGCCAATTCGTATATACAGAAATTTTTATTTCTTGTCATGTATTAGATGTTAGATGTTATCAGGTTCCAATTCAACAGTGTCAAATAGTTTTTTACAAGTACTACATTTTTACAAGAATGTTCCCCACAACTTTTTCTCATTTTCTTTCTTCATCAATATTACAGGAAGATGACTGATACCTGTGAGCTTAGCATGTGGATGGTGATACACTTACACCTACCATTAATTTATTTTCAAGTGAGAATTATGATTAACACCCATGTTGACTCACTTCTTGTATTTCCTACAAATGATGAAAAATTCAAGTTCATAATTATTGCTTGGATTTCCATCCCAATTCTTGTCACTTGCAAGAGCAACACATAACAAACTGCTTCATACTAATTTATAGATCAATCTAGGAAAGGTCTTTTCCTTGACAGATTGATGATCGACAAATAGGGATAAACAAGGCATGAGTATGAAAAATGTCCACATGCGTTTCGCATGTCTACAACTTCATTCCAATCCACACAACAAGATAAAATATTAAGTCTCAAGCAATACATAAATTGCACATTGGAGGATATACAGTCCTCCATACGCTCCTTTGCCTAACCAACTTTGTACATCAAGCAAAGTTGTTCTTATTGGAACTCAATCTTAAACGACCACAGAAAGCTTGAATTTTCTCATTGGACTCTATATGGTTTGGTCAATGTCGATTACCTATTGAAAATATGACCATACCTCTTGCTTCTGTTTATAAACACGGAGTAATGCAGTAGGTCATTGGCGAGTTGATGCATTCTTTTTGAACAAGGCATAGGCATCACTATATATGGCCACTATATTTGAGAATACGGCAAGCACAATCATGAAAGTACTCAGGATCTTGTCCTTTTTTGTTGCGACGTTGTGACGATCCCTGGGTCACATAAATTTGAAGTTTAGTATTTGACAAAAATAAACAGCTAATTATCTAAAAACAGCTCAGATCCAAAGCAATATTAAAGAGAGCATCACTTCTCTTCCACAAGGAAATCAAAACTAGAAGGCTATTTATCTGGCAGCTTCCCAAATAAATATTGTTTCTGTTTTATTCAATATTAACATATAATTTAACAGAACCTAAAGATTTGTGTTTTCTCGGTCTTCTGATGACCAATTCCAGAAAAAAAGGGAGGAAAGAAGACAAAAGGAAAGTAATGACACCACCAAAAATATCATTTCTAAACCAGAAGCATAGTAGATGCTATAAAATAATCATGCAGGATACAAGATGTTGACTTGGAAATAGTGGCAGGGTAAGTTCCAACTCTCACTACAAAACTGTGTAAATGTACAAAAAGGGTGTCTCCAATGCTCAATATAAAATTGTATCCAGAATAAAAATGAGCTCAAAGATGCCTCTAAAACTGTCACACAATCAGACTCTGATAACTGAGCAAATTTCTTTTCTAAATAGTTTACAGGCCAACAAAATTCATGCTTCAGAATTTGGAAAAATCGCTTTTCTTATAACAACTAGCAATCACAACATATCTATACCCTGGTCATTTCATACAAAGTTTAATATCTGAAATTCAAACTCTTACTTACAAAAAGAAACTTTCTCTTAGAAAGTCTTTCCAACTTACCGAAGAGTAACAGCAGCCGGAAAGATAAAACCAAGGCAAACTGCAGCAGTTGCTCCAGTGAATTGGAATGCATCCCAAATGCTGGGGATGAAATTTGCACCCAGGAAGATGAGAACAATGAGTCCAATGGTGATCGACGCAAATCTAACATTGGATGAAACAAGAGGCCTTGCTGAGGGAAAAAGGAGTCCATCCAAGTTGATCCGCAAAGGATAGAAGACAACGGGAAACACAAGCATCAGGTGAGCAGCATAACTAACACGGACAGCATCGTTAAGCACTGAGCTGTAAGAAATGCCAAGGTCAGTGTCAAAGTTGGCAAGAACATCATCAAGAGTATTATCACCAAATAGGAGGAATCCAAAGAAGCTTGTCATAATGTACACAGTTGAGCACAAAGCAAGTGCAGTCCCCACCACTGCTTTGATCTGTGTAGAGTCCTCAAGTTCATTATCTATGTTGTGAACTGCAAAAGGAAGCGCTCGAAAGATAAGTTTCAGTAATGCAGGTGATCCCACTTGAGAGGAGAACAACATCATTTTTCAATGGAGAGTCAAACACTGAAACAGGTTAGATTAAGCCAGGACTCAAGATCAAACCCATCCGATGAAGAATCAGGTCAAATTTCTTGAGTTTATTTTAACCTCCCAAAATTTGAGCTTGAATTCATAATGTTATTTAAAATCACTTGATGTGCAAATAAGGCTAAAGCGATATCTGGAATTACAATTAACCAAAAAAGAAGGTTAACATAATTTAAGTGAAGGGTCATTGTTAGTGAAGGGTCATAACAATCTCGAGTGAATCATATGATGGGGAATATTTCATATATTCATTAACACAATCCCTGATTTCTTAACAAAGAAAACTCAATTTGTAAAAGAACAGATCTTTGAAAATTAATCAGTTTGGGCCCAAGAATAGAACTTTATAGATAATATTAAATCTACTGCAGAGCATCATTACAATATTAATCAACTTTGATCAAAAGAATGGGATCAGATTAGATCACCCATATAATTTAGTGATCATTTTGCTTACCATTGTAGTGGCAGATGTACGCGGTGACCAAAACGGGAACTACTGTGAAGAGATTAAAGACAGATGTCAAACCAGTTACCTCAGGTAGTAATCTCGGCATCTGTATACCACCACTTACCAACTTTACAACTGAAATCCCCACAGTGATCACCAGGAACACGACTGCCAGTGCAACTGATAAGGCAGAGGTGAACTTTAAAGAATCTGCAAACATAAGAATGCACATGTTAGGTGCCAACATAAAAATGCACATTAATCGACCTCCTTGGAAAGACCAACACAGTGAGGTACCAAAGCTAAAATCTCAAGCAATAAATGGCAACATCACCTTCTACTCAAGTTGAGTTTTACAATGATGGATAAAGCAAAGATTTTGAGAGTGCCAATACAAAGTAAATAGTGAAAAACATGCAAAACCAGATAATACTCTTAAACATCTACCCAAGTTAGTGAAAAACAAATTCATATCAGTAACATTCTTCACGCAGAATATCTTTATTTTACTGATATCTTTATATAAATCTTAAATTCTTAACGCAGAATACCAACCCTGTTTTATTAGGTTGGTTGTTTCTATATCACCAAAAGCAGTACGTAGCACTAAATAGATTCAAATCTGACAAACTATAACCAAATTATCTTAAAGCATAAAAATGACACTTCAATTGAGTCGATAAATTGAAAAGGAAATAATGTAACAATCAATGTGCAACAGATAACAGATTACTTATTAATTCTTTCCCATCAAGGCAAAAAACCATATACCAATTCGCTTAAAGCATGCCAATGGAGAGAAAATGGCGAATGTTGTAACAAGAAGGACGAAAAAAACGCTGATTCCACCAATGTTGTCCGAACCACCCTTCAAGGACACCGGCATGGTGAACTCCACTAGAAGAAGTCCCGGAAAGGACATCACCTAAAACAATATACACAAACATTTAGGGATTGAACAATTAGTATAAGCTGAATATGGACAACAAACAAATATGATAATAATACCAATAATAATCATGTAGACAATGAGTACACCAATGTTGTTAATCAAAACACAAACTTGCAAAGCAGCCTTTCCAAACTTTCCAAAAGCATCCCCCATGAGGGCTCCATAAGACGCTGATTTGCCTGCTCTACTAAACCTAAGCAAAAGGTCAATGGAAGCCTGAGTCAAGAAGGCCATAAAGATGATCAAAGCAATGCCAAGCACAAGACCAAGAACTTTCATGGTGGCAGGCAAGGCCATGATCCCAGCTCCCACAATTGTGGTTGACAAATTAAAGACTGCCCCAGTAAATGAAGCTCCATTAAATTCATCAAAACCACTCTCTTCCTCATGCCTTTTAGGCAACAAAGGAGCATTCTCATTATCCTCAACAACTTGCTTCCCTCTTCTTGATCTCTTCTCCTTTCCAATTGTCATCCTCCTACAATACCTGATTGAAATTGACAGAAACCACAAAGAAAATTTGGAACCCAGATACAAAAAACTCTCAAAATTTAGCTTTATCTACAATTAAACGCCAAAAGACCAAAACTGAAATTTGCCCTTTGACGGCAAACCGATCAATCGACCCAGAAGAGAGAAATCTACAACTATCAAGGTTTATAAGGAAAGCTGTTCAAAACAAAAAAAAAAAAAAAAAAAGAGGTTCATAAGGAAAGAGAGAGAGAGGGAGAACCAGAGACGTAACTAGAGTTACTAGAGTTAATGAATTATTGATTCCAAGATGACGCTTAAAGAGTAACAAAACACTTATCAGCAGCCAATTGCTGTTGTCCGTAACTGCAACTTGATTAAACACCAGACAATCAAGTCAGTTTTGTCACAATTTAATTATGAGGGCTACCCCTGACAGATCGGATATAACATACACCCATTTAAATAACGTAAAAGATTAAACAACAGAATCAAGTCAGTTCTGTCACAATTTCACTATGAGGTCTACCCCTGACAGATAGCATATAACATATGCCCATTTAAATAACGTAAAAAAAAAAAAAAAATCCTTAATTATAAATGCAATATTATTAATATATATCATTTTATAATAAGGTAATTGCCATAAAATATCTTAAGAATTTGGATAAATCCTTTAAAGTGTAACATTGAATTTAGCCAAACATTAAACAATCCGACCAAAAATAAATGGAAAGTTTATAGCAACTATCATTTCATATTAGGGATGACGACGAACAGGATCAGGATTAAATTAGTTTACCTCAAACCTTATTTGAATTTTTTGGTGGGTCCATTGGACTTGATTTAGTTTTTAACAAATCACATAATTAATATTAAAATATAAATATATAAATAAATAATAATAATTTAAATTTATAATAATTCAATTTTAACTTCGATATAGCATCACTTTCAAATAATTATCAATATAAAATTTACAAACAACATAAAATTTTTAAATACAAATACTAAAGCAAATAGTACATAAAAAAGTTTCATTACAAATGTCAATATTTTGCAAAAGTTCTGTGAAACTAAATTTGAGTAGGAACAACAATAGTAGACAAAGGAAAAAACATCAAAATTGAGAAGTTCAATAGTAATGATTTTAGCTTCTGGAAGATGCAGATTGAAAACTATCAATATCAGAAAGGCATGCATTTGTTTCTTTTAGGGAAAAAGCCAACTGTTATGAAGGATGAAGATTTGGCTCTATTGGACAAGCAAGCACTTGGTGTTATTCACTTGACATTATCTCATAATGTTGCTTTTAATATAGCGAAAGAGAAGACTATGAGAATGACAACTCTCTTCGATATGAATGAGAAGCCATCTGCTTCAAATAAAGTGTATATATTGAGGTGGTTGTTCAATTTACGAATGACAAAAGGTGCGCCAGTGTTAAATCACATCAACAATATTAGTACGATCACAACACAACTAAATGTGATGGAAATTGAATTCAATGAGGAAGTTCGAATGTTAAACATTATATCCTCTCTACCAAAAGTTGGAATGTAACGGTGATGACAGTAAGTAATTCTTCAAAAAGTAAGAAGATGGTATTTAAAGATGTTATAGACCTAATTTTAAGTGAAGAGATAAACATGAGTGAATTAAAGAAAAACATCAAGTTCTGTCTTCAACATCAAAGCCAGAGATAGATCTAATGACAGAAATTGAAATCGAGGAAGATCGAGACAAGACGGAGACTAAGGATGGCAGGTAGGATTAGGTTGGAATGATCCACCCCAAACCTAACCCAATTTTTTGGTGAGGTGTCTCATATCTGATGTGTTTGACTTGATTTAGTTTTTAACAAATCACATAATTAATATTAAAAACAAATATGCAAAAAAATAAATAAATAAACTTACAATAATTCAATATTAATTCCAATATAACATCACATCTAAATAATTATCAATATAATATTCATGAACAACATAAATTTTTTAAATACAAATAGTAAAGCAATTAGTACATAAAAAAGTTTCATTATAAATATCAAAATACTTACTTAATACATGATAAAGTTTTATTACATACATCAAAATATTACTATTACATAGTAAAATTGCCTCACAAATATCAAAATAACAACCATAACATAACCAAATAAGAAAACTGAGTGAGTGAGTTGCTTTATTAGTTGAACCATTTATGCAAATAATGAGATTTTCTAAAATTCGACTGCAAAAGGATGGAAGGAAAAAAATAGAGGCATTGAAGAATTATGAAGATAGGTAATCATATAAAATTCTTTCTTAAATTTAATTAACATAATTTATTATTAGAAAACTAGTTATAATTAGAAGAACTAGATCATAATACCTAGAGTTCTTAGTAGCAGCATTGCTTGTATTATCATAATACCTTGAATTCTCCATCAGTTACATTGACAATAGATAGGATTGGCTCACCCCAAACCTGACTCGGATTTTTGTTGGGTGCCTTAAATTGGAATCATACCTAAAATTGTTGCTACTTTCAACCCCAAACAAATATTTTCCCACCAGTTTGAGTTGAATCGAGTATTTTTGTTATCCTTGTTTCTAACATGTGATGAATCAAGAATCAAGATATAGTTATCCTAAATTGTTTTATAATTTGATGAATCAGGATATAGATGTACACTTGTATTCTGCTTTTTTTGTTTTTTTTTTTTTTGGCTAGTTTCTTTAGTATATTATAACTTTTAGATATTCATATTGCACTTACATCTCATATGTGAATGGTGAGACATGTTTTTCTTTTTTTTTTTCTTTCCTTTTTTCTTTTTTTGAAAGTTTCATTTTAGTTACTATAATTTGATGTAAAAATTTTTAACTATGAATTCGTTTCTACATTTGTCATTTTTTGTTAGGCTATAGGGTCATGGGTCGGATCCACCTAACATGACCCAAACCTGAGCCCAAAATCCAAATTGTTTTTAGATTGAAATAAATAATTGTAAGGGTAGTTATAGACAATTGCCAATACAACTGCCCTTAGTAGTTACTTCATGTTTTAAATTATGGGTGATTGCATGATATTACAACACTTGAAAAAAAAAAAAAAAAAAACTCAGACTCTGTCTTTACAAAAACAATATAAGTTTAAGACAACAAATAGAAAATGAAGAAAATAGAGAAAGAAAAAAAGGGGCAAATGTATTTAACACTATGATTTGAGAATTAGATCCCAACTATTTGGTGATTAATTCTGACCAGTTAAACAATCTAGATTTCGTGCAACTTTTGCTACAAAAACGAATTTGTTTATCATTTATTTTTACTATTTTTGATTAAAGTATATACTGCTATGAATTTTTTGTTGGTATCAGAGCATTGTTGGATTGTTTGCTAGTTTCTAATCATGTTTATATGATTAAACATGCAATGAAATTTGTTTATTGGATTGAAAACTTAAGAAATAGAGGCATGAACACCAGACTTTATGTGCACGATTTCTCACTCCACAAATCCCAGTTTTGTGCAATTTTATGAAACTAGAATTAAAGACAAAATTGCAGCATTTTGAATTGCACTTTTTCAATGAAAAACAAGTAAGAACGGATCAAAACAAATTAGGGGTCAAAATATGAAAACACTGTTTTTGATTTAGGTTTAAAAATGAATCTCATTTTCACGTTAGAAAACAGTAATACACCCCACATTAAAATTGAAAACTAAGGGCATACATGGAATCGAGATAAAATTTTAAGAAATTTGGTGGTGGTCCGGTTGTAGGATGAAGTTAGCAAGTTGGCACCCGATGCGTTGTGGTGTAATACCCTATTGATGCGAATTCCGTATATAAAGAGACGACACTCACAGTTAAATTGAAATACAACCCCAAGAAAAAATTCAAACAGATTCATAAAAAAAAAAATATATTAAAAAAAATAAAAATTGTCCCATTAATTATATATAAATTAAAAACCAAAGTTATAAAGAACTTTGACCTAATAATTAGAACTCAATTAAGAACCAAAATTATCAAAAATGGTATTGATGTTATACCCAAGATATGGATAAGAAGGTGAGAGATAAGTTATGTTTGATCGTTATAAGTATAGTTTGATAAGATTATATGTTCAACAATGAACAAAAGAAAAACAAGTCTCAATTCTCTTCATGAAGAAGTCGACTACGTCACCATTGTTCTTTTTACTTAAGGGGTACAAGCCTTTTCATAAGCAAAAAAATAAAAAATAAAACATAATATGAAACCCTAGCTCCCAAGTATTTGGGCTTAATTAAACGCACTCATGGGCTTAAATTAAATTAAATGTCTCAGTCCAAATAACATTAGTTAAAATAAAATAAACTAACTTAATTTAAAAACCCAATACAATTAAAATAAACTTAGCCTAAATTATTTAAAGCTTAATTAACTCTAGTTTGCCTCAAATTACCTTAGATTAGCACCCAAAGTTTTCAAGATTAAGCCTATTAATCTTCAAGATTAGCGCGATTGCCTTTAATTGCCTAGTTATCAAATTTTCTCATTATCCTCCATGATTACTATCGTGGTTTCCATCACCTATCCAAACAGGCAAAGAAACCAATTTATTTGTTATAATATTTTAGTAAAATTATAGTGGATGTGTTAGTATAGACGTCACGATATAGATCAAAAGTCTCTAAATAAAATTCATGTCATTTCAGGAAATGACATCTATTTCGAAAACTATAGTTGTTGAACTAAATAAAGGTAACAAATTGAATGACGATAACTATGATATTTGATACTGTAAAATTCAGTATATCTTAAAGGAACAAGAGGCTCTCAAAACTCTAACCAATGTCATGTTCGAACTTGAACATGGTACTTTTGCTTAACATAGATAAGATATTGAGGCTTATCAGGCCTAAAAAAGAAAGAACATTGCTCATATAACGATGTTGTCAGCACCACTGATGATCTTATGTGTGCGTACGAAGGATATGAGATGATATAAGACATTTGGATGGCTTTAAAAGAAAAATATGGTGGGACATCAACCACCAAATTTAGGAGACTCATAATAAAGTTTGACACTTATCAAAAATACCAAGATCACAACATGAGGTAACATTTGAGAGAGATGTTAAAACATGATACATAAGTTGAAATCTGTTGGTCAGGCTTAATTGATGAGTAATAAGTACAAACGATGATCTAGTCCCTTCTAAACAGTTGAGAAAGCATGAAAATCAACATAACTCACATCGATAACATCATGACATTTGATGATATCTCACATCACGTGGCTTCAGGTGTTTTACCAGTGTGTTGTCGTGTAGTTGTCCAATGTGTCGCCAAGTGGCAGTATGCTAGCAATGCCTTGTAGTTCCACGTGTCACGTGCTTAGCCAGTGCTTGCCACATGCATTGGCTTCTCAATCCCGTCTACTGACCAAATCACCACCAGTTTAATTGAAATTTCATTTTTGTTCCAAATTTGCCTTTAGTTTTTACTTTCAGATTAGAGGTAAAATACACTTTCCAATTGTGCAAGTATAATTAACATTTCAACCTAAAATCAATAATTTTTTCAAAAACAAAATCAATAATCATTCAATTGTCAAAGTCTTTATCATATATTGGAGAAAAAACAAACCAAAAACAAGAAGTACCGGCACGAAAATGAGAAATGGTAGGGTACCCCACAGCAAAATAGCAAATATCTACACCTCCAAACATGTAAACTCCTTTTATATAACTGCATATTTAAACATCACATTAATAATTAAAAAATAAATGAATAATAATAAGAATAGACAACAAAAAGAAAAGAAAACACGTTACTTATGTGTCGAATTGGTGGATGATAAAGCCATCTTTGAGAACCACCAACTAGAAATTGTGGGGAGGAGGAATGCTCCATTCAGAAATAGTCTAAGGCAAGGGGCTGAGGCTCTGCTGCTACTGCTCATCACTCTTAAGGGTGGTTTTTGGAGCAATTGAAGTCCAAGATTGTTGCTTTTGATCATTATGTCCATCAGATTGACGCGATCGAAAATCAACTCACTCATTTTAAAGCTATCATTTCCCTGCTTGATCAATATATAGAACCTTGGAATCTCAAATCCTCTCTATGTATCAACCTCCTCCATCAAATTAAATTAGCTTTTTTTAGATTGATTTTGGGTTCATGGATATGTGTTGTCTATCGTAATTTAATTTCCTTGTCTTGAAACAAGACTGGATTTCTTTACTGTGTTAATAACAACTTTGGTATTAGTGATATATCAAGTTTATAGATCACAAGTGTAAGCTCTCACGCAAATTGTTTTGGTGGTACCATGTTTCTTATCAAAATATCTATAGATCTTTGGTTCAAATCTTGAGAGCGTCATTTTGTCAATTTATTTGTGATTCAAAGAGAATAAACTTCCACCATACTCAGCTTTGTAAGGAAAGCCAATCTCTATCACACCTTTCTAAGGATAAGACCAAAACCCCACGTGGACAAATTACTATCCAGGTGATCAAAAGTTACTATAATATTGACACCATGGATTTACGAAAACATCATAGATATACTATTGCATTCTTATGGGTCATTTATTTTTTCCATTTAAGGCTTAATAGTACTAAATTGCAAATATTAAGTTGCTTTCATTTATTTTTTTATTATGTCAAATCACTTAAAACTACTAAAAAAATCTGAAAAAATTAAGTAAAGATTTTTAACTTTTTACTTAATTGTAAATCACTTAATGACATTTTAAAGTTTTTATTCCAAATATATCATTTCCAAAATAATATAATTTCAAATTTATCGTAATTGTATATTACTCAATTTTTTTTTTCCCTTGATACTTATAAAAAATATATTTGAAAAATAAAACCTAAATACATCACATCCCAAATTATTTTAGAATTGAACTAATATATTTTAATTTACAATTTAAACATTTATTTTTTAGTTGTTTTCTTAAATATATTAATATATTTAAATATAAATATGGCTAATACTACTATATTTTTTAATCATATTTTAATTATGAGTAAAATATGATTAATATGTACACAAAAAATATTTTAGAATTTATTAAATTATTTATTTTCAAATGTTTGTATTAAATTAATTAAAATTATATAACAATAAATAATAAAAAAGATATAAATATCAACTTATTAGTTTTTAGACAATTTTAAATTTAAAAATAAACAAGTTTATAATATATTCAGAGATAAAGAAAAAAAAAATATGTTATTCAAATTTCAGATTTAAATCACTATTTAGTCTTCAATTTTCAACAGTACTATTCAGTTTTCTGATAAAAAACACAAACAACCACTTAGTTCTATAATTAAGGAGCTTGCCAAATTCTTCTTTGGATAAGATATGTATATGATGAATGCAAAGACTGTAGTTAAGGTAATTAAAAATTACCAAACTAAGTCACACAATTTTAACCATAATTTAGAATAGCTCGGGAACAGTTCACACATTCTTGTATGAATACCAGCTAATTCGTATATACAGAAATTTTTATTTCTTGTCATGCTGTAGATGTCAGATGTTATCAGGTTCCAATTCAACAGTGTCAAATGGTTTTTTAAAAGTACAACATTTTGACAAGAATGTTCCCCACAATTTTTTCTCATTTTCTTTCTTCATCAATATTACAGGAAGATGACTGAGATTTACAAGCTTAGCATGTGGATGGTAATACACTTACACCTACTATTAATTTATTTTCAAGTGAGAATCATGATTAATACCCATGTTGACTCACTTCTTATATTTCCTATAAACGATGAAAAATTCAAGTTCATAATTCTTGCTTGGATTTCCATCCCAGTACTTGTCACTCGCAAGAGCAACACATAACAAACTGCTTCATACTAATTTATAGATCAATCTACGAAATGTCTTTTCCTTAACAGATCGATAATCGACAAACAGTGATAAAGACGGTACGAGCATGTCTACAACTTCATTCCAGTCCACAAAACAAGATAAAATATCAAGCTTCAAGCAATACATATATTGCACATTGGAGGATATACAGACCTCCATACTCTCCTTTGACTAACCAACTTCGTACATCCAGCTAAGTTGTTTTTATTGGAACTCAACCGTAAACTACCACAGAAAGCTTGGATTTTCTAATTGGACTCTATATGGTTTGGCCAATGTCGATTACCTATTGAAAATATGACCATACCTCTTGCTTCTGCTTATAAACACGGAGTAATAAGGTACGTCATTCGCCAGTTGATGCATTCTTTTTGAACAAGGCATAGAAATCACTATATATGGCCACTATATCTGAGAATACGGCAAGCACAATCATGAGAGTACTCAAGATCTTGTCCTTCTTTGTTGCTATGTTGTGACGATCCCTGAAACCCGTGGGACAATAAGTAAACATAAATTTGAAGTTTAGTATTCGACAAATATAAACAGCTAATTATTTAAAAACAGCTCAGATCCAAAGCAATATTAATAGAGCATCACTTCTCTTCCACAAGGAAATCAAAACTAAAAGGCCATTTGTCTGGCAGCCTCCCAAATAAATATTGTTTCTGTTTTATTCTATATTAACATATAATTTAACAGAACCTAAAGATTTGTGTTTTCTCAATCTTCCGATGACCAATTCCAGAAAAAAGGGGAGGAAACAAGACAAAAAGTAAGTAACGACACCACCAAAAATATCATTTCTAAACCAGAAGCATAGTAGATGCTATAAAATAATCATGCAGGATACAAGGTGTTGACCTGGAAACAGTGGCAGGGTAAGTTCAAGCCTCACTACAAAACTGTGTAAATGTACAAAGAGGATGTCTCCAATGCTCAATATAAAATTGTATCCAGAATGAAAATGAGCTCAAAGATGCCTCTAAAACTATCACACAATCAGAGTCTGATAATTGAGCAAATTTCTTTCCTAAACAGTTTACAGGTCAACAAAATTCATGTTTCAGAATTTGGAAAAACAGCTTTTCTTATAGCAACCAGCAATCAGAACATACCTATACCGTGGTCATTTTATACAAAGTTTAATATCTGAAATTCAAACTCTTACTTAGAAAAAGAAACTTTCTCTTACAAAGTCGGAAAAAACTTACCGAAGAGTAACGGCAGCCGGAAAGATAAAACCAAGGCACACTGCAGTAGTTGCTCCAGTGAATTGGAATGCATCCCAAATGCTGGGGATGGAATTTGCACCCAGGAAGATGAGAACAATGAGTCCAATGGTGATCGACGCAAATCTAACATTGGAGGAAGCAAGAGGCCTCGCTGAAGGAAAAAGGAGTCCATCCAAGTTGATCCGCAAAGGATAGAAGACAACGGGAAACACAAGCATCAGGTGAGCAGCATAACTAACACGGACAGCATCATTAAGCACTGAGCTGTAAGGAATGCCAAGGTCAGCGTCGAAGTTGGCAAGAACATCATCAAGAGTACTATCGCCAAATAGGAGGAATCCAAAGAAGCTTGTCATTACGTACACAGTTGAGCACAAAGCAATTGCAGTTCGCACCACTGCATTAATCTGTGTAGAGTCCTCAAGTTCATTATCTACGTTGTGAACTGCCAAAGGAAGTGCTTGAAAGATAAGTTTCAGTAATGCAGGTGATCCCAGTTGAAAGGAGAACAACATCATTTTTCAATGGAGAGTCAAACACTGAAACAGGTTAGATTAAGACAGGACTTAAGATCAAACCCATCCAATGAAGAATCAGGTCAAATTTCTTGGGTTTATTTTAACCTCCCAAAATTTGAGTTTGAATTCATAATGTTATTTAAAATCAATTGATGTGCAAATAAGGCTAAAGCAATAACTGGAATTACAATTAACCAAAAAGAAGGATAACATAATTTAAGTGAACAGTCATCACAATCTCAAGTGAATCATATGATGGGGAATATTTCATATATTTATTAACACAATCCCAGATTTCTTAACAAAGAAAACTCAATTTATAAAAGAACAGATTTTTGAAAATTAATCAGGTTGGACCCAAGAATAGAACTGAATAGATAATATCAAATCTACTGCAGAGCATCATCACAATATTACTAAACTTTGACAAAAAGAATGGGATCAGGTTAGATCACCCATATAAATTAGTGATCAGTTTGCTTACCATTGTAGTGGCAGATGTACGCGGTGACCACAACAGGAAATACTGTGAAGAGATTAAAGACGGATGTCAAACCAGTTACCTCAGGTAGCAATCTCGGCATCTGTATACCACCACTTACCAACTTTACAATTGAAATCCCCACAGTGATCACCAGGAACACAACTGCCAGTGCAACTGATAAGGCAGAGGTGAACTTTAAAGAATCTGCAAACATAAGAATGCACATGTTAGGTGCCAACATAAAAATGCACATTAAACTACCTCCTTGGAAAGATCACCAAAGTGAGGTACCATTACCAAAGCTAAAATCTCAAGCAATAAATCACAACATCACCTTCTACTCAAGTTGAGTTTTACAATGACAGATAAAAGCAAAGACTTTGAGAGTGCAAATACAGAGTAAATAGTGAAAAACACGCAAAACAAGATAATACTCTTAAACATCTACCCAAGTTAGTGAAAAACAAATTCACATCAGTATCATTTTACCAATATCTTTACAGAAATCTTAAATTCTTAATGCAGAATACCAACCCTGTTTTATTAGGTTGGTTGTTTCTATATCACCAAAAGCAGTATATAGCACTAAATAGATTCAAAAGTGACAAACTATAACCAAATTAATTTAAAGTATAAGAATGACACTTCAATTGAGTCAATAAATGGAAAAGGGAATAATGTAACAATCAATGCGCAACAGATAACAGACTATTTATTAATCCTATCCAATCAAGGCAAAAAACCATTTACCAATTCGCTTAAAGCATGCCAATGGAGAAATAATGGCGAGTGTTGTAACAAGAAGAACGAAAGTACGCTGATTCCACCAATGTTGTCCGAACCACCCTTCAAGGACACCGGCATGGTGAACTCCACTAGAAGAAGTCCCAGAAAGGACATCACCTAAAACAATATACACAAACATTAAGGGATTGAACAATTCATATAAGCTGAAAATGAACAACAAACAAATATGATAACAATACCAATAATAATCAAGTAGACAATGAGTACGCCAATGCTGATAATCGCAACACAAACTTGCAAAGCAGCCTTTCCAAACTTTCCAAAAGCATCCTCCATGAGAGCTCCATAAGAGGTTGATTTCCCTGCTCTACTAAACCTAAGCAAAAGGTCAATGGAAGCCTGAGTCAAGAAGGCCATAAAAATTATCAAAGCAATGCCAAGCACAAGACCAAGAACTTTTATGGTAGCAGGCAAGGCCATGATCCCAGCTCCCATACTCATGGTTGACAAATTAAAGACTCCCCCACTAAATGAAGCTCCATTAAATTCATCAAAACCACTCTCTTCCCCATGCCTTTTAGGCAACAGGGGAGCATTCTCATTCTCCCCAACAACTTGCTTCCCTCTCCTTGATCTCTTCTCCTTTCCAATTGTCATCCTCCAACAATACCTGATTGAAATAGAAAGAAACCACAAAGAAAATTTGGAACCAGATATAAAAAACTCTCAAAATTTAGCTTTATCTACAATTAAACGCCAGAAGGCCAAAACTGAAATTTGCCCTTTGATGGCGAACCAATCGATCGACCCAGAAGAGAAAGATCTACAACTGCCAAGGTTTATAACTAGTTATGAGGACAGCACCAAATCGCCTGTCCAATCCGGTCAATTTTGTCACATTTTAATTATGAGGACTACGCCTCAGTCCTGACATATCGGATATAATATATATAGTGAAAATTACCACAAATACCCATTAAAAAGGGTTAATTTCGTTCTCACGCACACTTTAATAACATTATTTTTAACTCCTCAAACTAATTAATTTCGTTATATACCCAAATTATCCATAAGGCCCCTACACATTTTTACCCTTAAACCTTTAACTTTTATAATTTCATAAAAAATCGAAATATAAAATTATGAAATAACCCCTATGTATATATTTTGGAAATATCGACGGAAAACACTTTTCATCACCAAGCAAAAAAAAAAAAATCAACCTGTTTTATGAGATCCGAATCCGATTGTGACTCGACAAGGCATAACGACCTTTTTCAACCATTTTCTCGACTTTTTTTACCTTCCCAGAGATCTCCGACCGCCGACGAGCTTCCACATTTTACAAAGGTACGTGTAATTCATGTTTTCATTTGAAAGTTTGTATTTTTTTTTATTTTGTTTTGCAATTTTGAGATGTTTCTTGTGGTATAGATGTTGAGTAATGATTATTAGGTTTAGAATAGGTTGGATTTAGTATGCTTTGAGTTGAAAATGGTTGATTTCGACGATAGCAGTGTCGTCGGCCTTGGTTCGATTTTTTAGTTCGGTTTTTCATTTCGGTTCCTCACTTCGATTTTTCAGTTTTTTTACAATTGTTTTCTTTATAAGTGAAAAACCAAAATGAAAAACTGAAGTGAAAAATCGATCGATACATTGACTGATTTTTCAAATACAGTAAAAAATCGATTCGGTTTTTAACATCCAAAATACTAATCTTTTTGCTGTTTTTCTTTCTTACAGATGGATTTCAAATATAAATATAGTTCGCAAACAATTAACAAGAATACGAATGAGAATACACACATTGATTAGAAATGACTTAGTAAAATAATTGCAGTTCTTACTAGAAGAATCTTCAATACATTGCAAATTAACCATAACAGTATCCACCAAATCCACTGTAGTATATCATGATAATATAACTATATATATATACATAATACAGATACTTGGCATTGCGCAAACCTTTGAGCCTAATAACGTTGAAAGAGACACAGATTATTGAAAATTTTTTAATCCAAATCATTTTATTATGAAAGACGTACATAAAGCTGGCGGTGGTAGAAGGAGTGAGGGTGATGATGATGATGACGACAATGACGACGACGATGACGATGATGGTGTATGAGGTAATGATGATTATCAGGTGGATGGTGGAAGGAATGATTATTAGGTGGAGGGTGGAAGAGATGATAATGAGGTGGAGGGTGATGATAATCACGTGGGTGATGAATTTACGAAGGAGGATGATGAGTCAAATGAAGACATCTGAAGCGTATAATTTGAATCAAAGGATATCTTTTTAGAGTTTCGGACAAAAAAGTCGCTCGATATACAAAAGGTATAATCTGAGGTACGAATCTTCTATTTATATAATTATTTAGTGAATATTCATTGTAGTAAATGCAAAAGATGTGAACATGTTGTATAATAGTATGAAGTGGGATAGAGAGACGGAGTCTCCAAACATGATATGCGAAGTGTTATTTAAATATGCAGATTATATTTCCCTATATACTCAAAAAATAAGAGAGACTCTATCAAAATTTTTTATAATTATTTGCATTGTGTAAAATGATATATATGATTCTATTCTACAGGTGAAGCGATTGTTTAAGTATATTGTGGATTTATAAAAGACAACTCATAAAAAGTTATATAGGATGAATAAGAGGCAGAAGACTACCTTTAAGATCGTAAGGGAGATGGATAGGATGTTGAGACAGGTGGAAAAACATTTTAAAATTCATAAATCTCCGGTTGATGGGTATGATCCAGATGACGATGATGACAATGATGATGATGGTGATAGCAACTTTGTTCGAGATGAGCACATGTATTGCCCACCACCACCACCACCATATCAGGACGAGAGGGTCTATCGGTCACGTCTGTATGAGGACGGGGTGGTCCATCAGTCACTTATCAATGCGGGCCAATCAGCCATTCATCAAAATAATTAGGAATTCCTTCAGTCAGAGAGTGTCCACCAGTCACCCCATCAGTAAGAGAAGTAGGAGATCCACTACTCCCAAAATGACTTAGAAGGTCTATCAGATGCAAAGGTTGAATGTGGTCATGACCAGATAGACATAGTATATATAGTGTTTTTCAATCTGACATATAATTGTAAATATGTAATTCATGTTTTTTATTTGCTTACAGTTGACTGCACGCTTAAAATTTAAATAAAAAATAAAAAATAAAAATTCAGCGTGATTATGAATTTTATTACATTAACAACTAGAATACAGAGATAATTATATATATATATTTTTTCAATAACTGAGATCCAAAGATGTGGAAGTTTTATATTCATGATAGACAGTCTCTATAGGGTCTACAGACTCCACCATCTCCTCGACCTACTATTGGGTCACTTTTTTTTTTCCCCTTTTTCGTAGGTCTAAGATTAGTGTATTACGTCCGAAGAGGTGTCGTTGACCTGGTCTTGGAGGTTAACTCGTTGTAGGTGGTGCATGATATCAAACACATTGATATTCCTCCAGAAAGAGAACTTATGATTGAGTAATGAGTATATCGATTTTTATTTGATGTGCCTACAAAAAAAATTGTAAAATGAGACTGAGGACAATAGACACGCAGTCCATAGGAGTTCTTTGTTTGTAACTGTTTATATTTTAGTCAGTTATGTATTTACAATATCATGTCATGAGTCTCTAAAGTTAAATAACATGTTTAATTTTTATCATGTAGTCATTTATGACAATGTATTATAAACAGCATTATGTCAATAAAAATATAAAATTTGATCCGGTTACAGCTGATGTACCCTCAGAATGGCTTACATTCAGTTGTGGGTAAATAGACGCATCGTCCTGTAGTGGCATATTAACAATGTAAGTATTGTTCGAAGATTAATATTTATTATTTGATCATCCGAACTAGTTCTATAGCACTGACATCTTCAAATTACAGGTGTGACTACTATGTTGTCTAAATCAAAATCACTGGGTCCTTCGTTAGATCTGAAACAAAGAGCAGAAAATATTATTATACAATTCCCTAGCAAATGTTGACGTAACCAAATAGTTCCAGCTACTTGAGCTATTGATATGTTTCATGCCCATTTTGTTGCAGTTCATAAGATTTTATGATAAGACTTAGATAGGTATGTCATCCATGGATGAACGATGAAAAGTTGAGTATTTTAATAGATCAGTTATGCCCCAACAACCTGATTAATAAGTAAGTTTATAACTGAATTAATATATATATAGTCTATATGTTATGCTAATATCATTTAATTAATTTATTACCAATACAAGACAAGTTCTGGAGCATATGTGACCATGTACATACGTGACCTTTTACAATCCAAAGAGAGATTGTCATGAAAATCAAGACAACCCAATCAAGTTGCAAATACTATTGCACTGAGGGTAGAGATTGCCAGAGATATATATACATGTTTTCGACGCCACTGTATAAAGTAAATAAATTTAGGAAATTGACACTAAACTCTGATGAGAATGTTGTATAAAAGTAAAATTATTAATTTATATGTTCATTATTTAAATAATTTTGTTAATTACAATTTGAAAGAAAAAAATATTAAAGGTTAACACAATGAAGTTAAAAATTAATGGATTGGTTTTTTATTGTTGTTTAAAAACCGAAATCGGTTTTTCATCCCATTAGAAACCAATTAGAAGTAAAAATTGAATAAAAGTGTTGATCGGTTTTTTACATGGGCTAAAAAACCGAAATCGATTTTTTATACTCACTTAAAAACTTATCAATAGTTTTATTTCATTTTTACCTAACTTTTCACCTTATTTAAAGGTTCCAAACGACTAAAAATATACAAGAACCATAGAAATAATCTTATTTCTCATAACAGAATATTATTGCCAACAAATAAAGTTGGATGAATCAACATCAACATGTTTTAGGTCATAGATTTTCATATAATTATCATGCGTTATTTCAATGTCATCATGTGGAGTTATTAACTTAGTTATTTATGCAATTTTATATTAATTGGTTAGCTTGAAGTAATTTTGGGGCTATTTGTTGATCATAAAAAGTCATCTGAAATGAAGAAATTGAAGAAAAGTGTTGATCAGTTTTTTACATGGGTTGAAAAATCGAAATCGGTTTTTTATGCCCATTTAAAAATCGATCAGTTTTTTTCTTCCATTTTTACCTCACTTTCCACTTTATTTAAAAGTTCTGAATGACTAAAAAGATAGAAAAAACCATATAAATGATGTTATTTCTCATAACAGAATATCATTGCCAACAAATACAGTTGGATAAATCAATATCAACATGTTTTAGGTCAAATATTTTCGTGTAATTGTCCTGCGTTATTTCAATGTCATCATGTGGAGTTATTAACTTAGTTTTTTATGCAATTTTATATTAATTGGTTAGTTTGAAGTAATTTTGGGGTTATTTGTTGATCATAAAAAGCCATCTGAAAGGAAGAAATTGAAGAAAAATGTTGATCAGTTTTTTACATGAGCTGAAAAACCGAAATCAGTTTTTTATGTCTATTTAAAAATCGATCAGTTTTTTTCTTCCATTTTTACCTTGCTTTCCACCTTATTTGAAGATTCCGAATGACTAAAAAGATATAAAAACCATAGAAATGATGTTATTTCTCATAACATATTATTATTACCAATAAACGTGATTGGATTAATCAACATCACCATATTTTAGGTCAAATATTGTCATGTAATTGTCCTGTGTTACTTTAATGTCACAATGTGGAGTTATTAACTTGGTTATTTGTGTAATTTTATTTTAATTGGTTAACTAGAAGCAATTTTGGTATTATTTGTTGATTATCGAAAGCCATCTAGAAGAAATAAATTCAAGAAAAATCATGGTCGATTATTTAAATATGCTAAAAAACTAAAATCGATTTTTCAAGGATGCCTGAAGATTGATAGGAGGAGAAATCAAGAAAACCAGTGATTGGTTGTTTACAGTTAATGAAAAACCGATTTCAATTTCTTATCCGCATTGAAAAACTAATCATACATTTCATTCCCTTTTTACCCACTTTCTATCACATTGGAGGTTTTCAAATACCGATTGATATCAATTACTTTGATTCCTTTATGTTTTTAATAACAATGCCTTATATATGAATAAATTTCTATTCATTCATTAAAATTGATAAAATTAAAAGTAGTAACTTAATAACCCATCTTATTATAATATTACTGCTATATTATTACATAAATGGAGTAATATATATATTTATCATAAATAAAATATACATGAACTAGAAGTTGAAATTAATGTTGATGTCTAATCATTGTGGATTGAGAGTAGGAAATCATTGAGGACATCGACTGCGACGCATTTTCATTAGCATTTATGCTTGTCCCAACTTCCGCATCTATAGCTGCCTTCGTCTCTTCCCCGACAGAAGTTTGAGGGTTTAGGCAACAAAGACGGTTGTGTCCCCTCTGACCACATCTTTCGCACTTTTTTCGTCGACGATCTTTTCCAACTGAAGAAATTCGAACCTCCTTTAGCCTACCTGCTTGTCTTTTTCCTATGATTGATAGTACAATCATGCTTGTAACTTCTACAAAAACATTTCAACTGGCCAATTTAGGGACGGGATTAATCGGATATGCATATGCGACTTTCAGCCACTCCACGCTATAATACTGACTGCAAATGCAAAGTGTATCACAATCGATGCCCTTGAAACTGACATGTATAAGAAATTTAAGTATCACAATATGACATGAAATACTGAAAACAACAATAAACAATTACCATACCTAGCCACAACACATGTATGAACACATGGCAACTAATCAAGGTTCCATTGTTTGCACGTACATGTGTGTTGTTGCATATCAACTATCGCATCTCTTTTGCTAGGATGTATAACACTGTACTGATACAATTCTGTAATGGGATGTATGCTACCTTCCGTTGATAAATCTTTAACCAACAAGATATGATCGTACGCAACGGTGGTAACATAAGTAGTGAGCTTGTCAGTAGCAACATGTTTATTATTAAACTATTTCTGTAACACATTTCTTACATGTTCATATACAGTTGTTATTGACAAACGACGTGTTTGCATAATTCAATTGTTGAGTGACTCTGCAATGTTGGTAGTCATAACTTCATATCATCTTTTTGAACAATATGCTTGTGACTACCTGTTCACTTCAACTTTAACTAAAGTTGCATGTGTGCTCGAATGTAACGCACGTATTTTTTCCTATATTCTATTGCGTTCATCAGGGATATAATAGTATGCTGCATTATAAAATGTATTTTCCACATCCGAACATTTTTTACAATGTTACTTAAGGTTTTGCCACAGGTGGAAAAAAACATAACATGTGTGGGATTTCAAGAAAAACTGCTTTCACCCCATTCAATATGCTATTATGACAATCGGACGATAAGCAAATCATCTGACACCTCGATCGCCTCTCGTAACTTTTTTAAAAACCAAGTCCATGAACAGTCTGACTCTCCATCAGCAAATCTAAAAGTGATGAGATAAATCATCTCCAACCTATCTTTGCATACAAAAAAAAAAAAAATCACTCATTTATATTCACATTTTAAATAAGTGGTATCAATAGCAACAACTGATCTTATGTAAGACCAAAAACCCTCAATAGAAGCTCCAAGTGCAATGAAGGAATACAAAAACCAGTTGTTTTCATCTCTTTCAATTGTCGTCATTGTGCAGAGGTTTGATAGTTTCAATATCTTAAAATAGGATGGAAGTTATTGATATGACTCATTCGCTTGTCCATATGTTTGTTTCTTTGCATATTGTAAAGCCTTCCAAACTTTACTGTATAAGATCTAAACTTCATATTGCTCTAACATTTCTCCAACAAACGATTAAGAGTATAAATATTTTTCCCTACCTTTCTCGCATACAATTTTCCGATGACAATAGCTTTCACACTTTTCATATGTGATTCCATTACTGTTTGACGACACGTGTGTTATGCCATATACTTAAACACAAACCACATCGAGCAACATTTTCTACATCTTGCACGAACTATAAGGCTACAAGTTTTATCCTTGTAACTGGCCTCAAATCGTTCTATGTCTGAACGTCTAACTCAATATTCAAACTTGGCTTTTAGAGCATATTCTTCAATAGTTATACTTATTTCTTTTTTACTATTAAAGAATGCTCCTTTATACAACATATCATATTGTTAGTCGATTAACGTAGCACTTGGAGTATCATTAATGGCGTCCAGTTCTATATCAGAAATAATTCAGTATGGTTGTAAAGGATTGTTCTGAAATTATTAACCTGAAAATCTTATTTCTGAAAACTCTTCTTCTTCAGATACATCATCATATCGAGTTTCATCTTCAATACTATCTACAATTTGCTCTTTGTCACTATCTTGTATCCCATCATCATTATCATTTATGTCCCGATCTTCATCATCAGTACCATAATTCATATAATCATCGTTAACGTCGCAAATGAGACTTTCTATAAATGTAAATAGAGTGACAGAAGTATCAACCTGATTGCTCCCAATACCTGAAGTAAGATAAAAATGATTTTCAATAATATGCGGATTTACAGGTCTATCCATATCTGAGTCGTTATGTCTTGTGTCTGGTATTGATTCGGTGACAAATGGATAATGGATGACTGGTACTGCTGCTAACCCTAACTCCAAAATCTCTCACAATTTTATCAATATAAATCTCTTTAACAACAATATTTTTTATTGCCATCAAACTAACCACACTAAGATTGGACATAATGTATATCTTTTTAATTTAACCATTTGTCTTACTTTGTAGTAAATAATATATACAGATATCCCATATTTTTCTATCAATATCAGTCTCTCTGTACACAACATCTACCAATAATGAAAAACTACTATTTTTATGGACCCCATATATGATCGACTCCCCTCCAACATAATTACATCCATTCCATTCTTCATCAAAATTGATTACAATCGTCTCTTAAGCTATTCCTGTAACGTTTAAAATAAATAATATAATATTAATAAATTAATCTCATTTCAATAGGGCAATATTATAAAATGCAATAATATTGAATTAAATTTAACATTATAAATTAATACCTAGCATCAACAACACAAGAAATATCAAAATTATGCTAACACTGTCTAATTCAGTTTTTAAGTGGATCAAAAAACTGAAACCAATTTTTTACTCCACTAAAAACAGTGTTAACACATTAATTGTGCACTTACAACATTCTCTATCCAAATATAATCAAATAGAATAATATACAATCATATTTAACCATATATAACGCTAAAATTCAATACACAACATTCAAAGTACAAAAATATCAAAAGCATGAAAAAATTGTTAATTTCGATTTTTCAGTTCAGTGAAAAACTGTTATCGATTTTTAAGTCACTAAAAAACCGGTATACTTCTTCAATCGGTTTTTTATACCATCAGTTTTTTATGAATGAAAAACTGAATTCGTTGCAGATTTCATCGTAGATTTTTACAGATACCATATATCACAACTAAATCATTCTTATAGTCTTTTAGCTTGTAATATGAATAAAACAATCTAAAAACCAACCAACAAAAACACATACATTACCTTTAAAACTCAAATGGAAGAAGAAACTTCAAAATTTTAATGGATGAAATTTTAATATATCAAAAACCTCCAATGAATGAAGAAGTTTCAATGCAAAATCTCTTACTATATTGTTTTTCAACTGCAATGGTGAATTGAATCTCACAAACCATAAATGAAGAAGAGAAAGGAGAGAGGATATTGTTAGGAAGAATAAGACTACTCTGGTAATTTTAAGTTTGGGCATTTGGATGATTTTAATTTAAGGGTATTTTGATAATCTTGGGTATACAATGGAAATAATTTGTTTGAGAGGTCTTTGACATTTAGGTGATTTTAACTTAGGGGTATTGGTAATCTTGAGTATATAATGGAAATAATTTGTTAGAGAGGTCAAAAACGATTTTTTTTTTTTTTTTTAATTCTGAGTAAAAACAAAATTTTCATTTTCATTTGGGTAAAATCTATAAATTTCTCTAATATATATATATATATATATATATAAGTGAGTAATGATTTTAAATTGAATAATAATATATGGCATAAAATTTTATCCAAATTTACTAAGTAATTAATATAAAAAAAAAACTTAATTATAAATATAATATCAACAATGTAGCATTTTATAATAAGGTAATTGTCATAAACAATCTTGTCCCTTCATTTAATTAAATAATTTGAATAAATTCTCGAAAAGTGTAATATTATTATTAAATATATATATATATATATAAAAGTGAGTAATGATTTTAAATTGAATAATAATATATGGCATAAAATTTTATCCAAATTTACTAAGTAATTAATATAAAAAAAAAAACTTAATTATAAATATAATATTAACAATGTAGCATTTTATAATAAGGTAATTGTCATAAACAATCTTGTCCCTTCATTTAATTAAATAATTTGAATAAATTCTCGAAAAGTGTAATATTATTATTAAATATATATATATATAAATGAGTAATGATTTTAAATTGAATAATAATATATGGCATAAAATTTTATCCAAATTTACTAAGTAATTAATATAAAAAAAAAAAAAAACTTAATTATAAATATAATATTAACAATGTAGCATTTTATAATAAGGTAATCGTCATAAACAATCTTGTCCCTTCATTTAATTAAATAATTTGAATAAATTCTCGAAAAGTGTAATATTATTATTATTATTTTTGAAATAGTGTAACATTGAATTTAGCCAAACATTAAGCAATCAAACCAAAAATAAATGGAAAGTTTATAGTAATTGCCATTTCTGACTAAGGATGGCAATCGATAGGATCAGGATCAGGATCATATTCGCCTACCTTAAACTTAATCCAATTTTTTGGTGGGTCCATTGGACTTGATCTAATTTTTAACAAATCATATAATTAATATTAAAAATACAAATATATGATTAAAAATAATAATTTAAAATTACAATAATTAATTCTTAACTCTGATATAGCATCACATTTAAATAATTATCAATACAAAATTCATGGACAACATAAATTCTTTAAATACAAATATTAAAGTAATTAGTACATAAAAAGGTTTCGTTATAAATGTCAATCTTTTGCAGAAGTCCTTTGAAACTAGATTAGAGTAGGAGTGATGATAGTAGACGAAGGAAACAACATCAAAATTGAGACGTTAAATAGTAAAGATTTTAGCTTTTGTATGATGCAGATCGAAGATTGCCTATTTTCAAAAGGCATGCATTTGTCTCTTCTAGGGTAAAAGCCAACAAGTATGAAGGATAAAGACTATAGCTCTACTGGATAGACAAGCGCTTAGTGTTATTCATTTGATGTTATCTTGCAATGTTGCTTTTAATATAGCAAAAGAGAAAACCATGATAGGTTTTATGATAGCTCTCTCCGACATGTATGAAAAATCATCTGCTTCATATAAAGTATAATTCTTGAGATGGTTATTCAATTTGTGAATAACAAAAGGTGTGCCAGTAGCAAATCACATCAACATTTTTAGTACGATCACAATACAACTAAATTGGTGGAAATCGAATTTGACAACAAAGTTCGAGCATTAATCCTTCTATCCTCTCTACGAGTAGCTAGAATGTAATGGTGATGACAGTAAGTAATTCTTTTAGGAGGAAGAAAATGGTATTTAAAATTGTTAAAGATCCAATTTTAAGCGAAGAGATACACATTAGAGAATTAGGAGAAACATCAAGTTCTGTCTTTAGCATCTAATCTAAAGGTAGATCTAACAATAAAAACTCAAATCAAAGCAAATCGAGTCAAGATGAAATAAGTATAGATCTGAGAAGAAATAGTACAACTATTGGATTTCTGACAAAGGATGACAAGCAGGAGTGAGGCCAGGTTGATCAAACCCAAACTTGACCCAATTTTTTGGTGAGATGCCTTTTACCTAATTCGTTTAATCTGATTTAGTTTATAGCAAATCATATCATTAATATTAAAAAAAATATATGCAAACAAAAATTAATAATTTAAACTTATAATAATTCAATCTTAATTCCAATAAAACTTCACATCTAAATAATTATCAATATAATATTCATAGACAACATAAATTCTTTAAATATAAATAGTAAAGCAATTAGTACATAAAAAAGTTTTATTATAAATATCAAAATACTTACTATATACATGATAAAGTTTTATTACATACATCGAAATATTACTATTATAGAGTAAAATTTTCTCACAAATACCAAAATAATAATTGTAACATAACCAAATAAGAACATTGCGTAAGTTGCTTTA
Source organism: Dimocarpus longan (assembly GCA_022984855.1). Taxonomy (NCBI): domain Eukaryota; kingdom Viridiplantae; phylum Streptophyta; class Magnoliopsida; order Sapindales; family Sapindaceae; genus Dimocarpus; species Dimocarpus longan. The sequence goes on from CM041026.1 coordinate 8,826,902, forward strand.
TTTGTTGAACTATAGTTGCTAAATTAAATAAAAGTGATAAATTGAATGATGATAACTATGATATTTGACACCGTAAAATTTAGTATATCGTAGAGGAACAATAGGCTTTTAAAACCCTAACCAACACCATGTTCAAACCTGAACATGGTATTTTTGCTCAACACAGAAGAGATGTTGAGGCTTATCAGGCTTGAAAAAGAAAAAACAACTTTGCTTGTATAATGATGTTGTCTAGCATGATTGATGACCTCATGTGTGTGTACGAAGGACATGAGACAACATTAGACATTTGGCTGGCTTTAAAAGAAAAATATGGTGGGACATCAACACCAAACTGAGGAGATTTACAATCAAGTTTGACACTTATTAAAAGCACCAGGATCACAATATGAGGTAATATTTGAGAGAAATATCAAACATGATACATAAGTTGAAGTCTACTGATCATGTCTTAACTGATGAGTAATAAGCATAAACGGTGATCTAGTTCCTCTTAAACAACTGAAAAAACATGAAAATCAATATAACTCACATTGATAAGATCAAGAAGTTTGCTGATATCTCATGTCACATAGCTTTAGGTGGTTTGCCAGTGGGTTGTCGTGTGGCTGTCCCATGTGTTAACAATGGCAATAAACTGGCAGTGCCTTGTAGTCCCACGTGTCATGCGCTGGGCCAATGCTTGTCACATATGTTGGCTTCTCAACCCATCCGGTGATCGACTCACCACCAATTTAATCAAAATTTCATTTTTGTATCAAATTTGCCTTTAGTCTTTACTTTCATGATGTGTTTACTTCACTTAGAGGAATCGGAATGGGAATCGGAATGATCTGGAATTGGAATGGCTTGGAATCAGAATGAAGTATCGGAATCAAAATAAGTTGCTTTCTTCAATTGCAGGAATCGGAATCGGAATCGGAATCAATAATATTCCCATTGAGATGTTTACTTTGTTTTGGAATCGCAATGTATTAATTATAAATTACAAAAATAACCTTAATTAAATGGATTAATTATAATAGTATGTAGTTTTTTATTATAATATACAATTTTTTTAATATCAAATAAAAAATTATACATTACAATTAAAAAAAAAATTGTATAATATTTTAATGGTCCATTATGATAATTAAGTAATTAGTGATGAAAAACAAATTGTGTATATTTTTTTATTATAATATACAGTTTTTTTTTTATATCAAATAAAAAATTGTACATTACAATTAAAAAAAAAAAACTACATATTATTTTAATAATCCACTATGATAATTAAGAAATTGATGATGAAAAATAAATTGTGTACAATTTGTTATTATAATATGCAGTTTTTTTTTTTTATGTAAAATAAAATTGTTTTTTTTTTTTAAATTTTTTAAACAAGGGTATAAGGGACTTTTTGTCTGGACAAAGGGAATGAGAATGAGATTCTCAAGTAGGTTGGGGGGAATGAGATTCTCATTCCATAATCCCAAATTGACGCGGGACTCACATTTTCATTCTCATTACAGAATGAATTTTAAGCAAATAAACACTATCAATCAATCTCATTCTCCATTCCTATTCCTCAATTCATGAAGTAAACACACCCTCAAATCAGCGATGAAATACAATATCCAATTATGCAAATATAATAACATTTCAACCTAAAATCAATAATTTTTTCAAAATAAAAAATAGATTATGACCCTAAATTTGTTTTGATCCAATCTCACTCGTTTACCAATGAAAAATTACTATTCAAATTGGTATGGATTTATCTCTAAGTCTAGTTTCATATAAACTTGAATTAAGCAAAACAGAGACCTATTGAATGAGATACCATGTGATTACGGTGTAAGAGTCAAATCTCTATTTCTTAGGTTTTCAACCAAAATAAAAGTTTCGTCATAATATTAATCATATAAAATTGATCGTCTACCAACAAACAACTCAATCAAGGCTCTGTTACCAATGTAAGTGAAAACAACAGGCTATATAATCAAAAACTATAATTGAAATGAACAAACTCGTTGTCCTTGAAAATATAAGTCATTATTGACCGATTCTGATCACCAAATAAATGGAATCAAAACCTCTAATCACAATATAAAGTACTTTTTGCCCAACCTATTTTCTCTATCTATGGTTTCTATGTATGCATTTTTTGTTCTTCTCAAAGTTTTGACCAACATCAAACTCTTACCAAGAAATTTGCATTTTATAGTATGTGAGATAATTGTAAAAGATAGTTGTCGTTTGATAATTGTCTATAACTGTCATGTAGTTATTCAACTTTATCCAAACAATTATGGATTTTGGGTCTGGATTTGGGTTATCCTGGATAGGTTCAACCTATAACCCAATAAGCCTATAGGTTTATCAACTGCCAATAAGATAAAACATTATAATTACGATCCACAAAGCCAGTTATATTTTACAATTTTATAAATTAATATGATATTCGGATCCCTATAATAAGTATGAAGTATAAGTGCATAAATCACCAAAAAATATAAATTGATATACATTCAAAAATATTTTATTTAAGGAAGGATTTTTGGCAAACCCTTCCGTTACGATTATGATTTAATTATATTATATTTTGATAAGTTTTAAAGTGGTTAATTGTAAACTGGAATTAAACATGGGCTACGTGGTCAACAAATTGACTAATTTAATGTGACAACTCTATCGAGGACTCACCACTCAAAGAAATATCATTAAACTACTTCCATATTAGCCAACTCAGGAACCTTAAAGAAATATGCTAGGCATCCAATGTACTACATTATATAATCTGTCGTCTTTATTGTAATCAAAGTTAGGCAAATAATATGCATCTATAACTCTACAACCCAATCTATATATATATATATATATATATAATGTATAACCAATAATTAATAAAATTAACCAAATAAATTTACCAAGCACAAACGTTCCATATTATGATGTGGACATTAATTTATGTAAAAGATAAAAAAAAAAAAAAATTAATTCCATAGATAAAGAATTAACATTAGGTTTGAATGTTTTGTATGTACAGTCAAGAGCCGGTATGACCTTTTATTTATTTATTTATTTTTATTTTAATATCACTCGGTGCAGTAATTTAAATATAAATAATTATTAAGTTGAATGACTATTATCTACAGTGACGTTATATTAAACAGTGACAGTAAAATAAAATTATTATGAATAATTTTTCAAAGAAAAAATATTATGAACAAGAAAAACTGGAAATTTGGAAAAACGAAAAACATAAGTTTCAAAGCAAAAAATTTATATGCATTTTGTACGGGAAATTGAATTGTATTGCTTTGTAGGAATTTGATAAAATTGAGATGAGATACTAATTAAATGAAATTGAATTAGATTGAATCAAACAGAAACAATGCTATGCTTTGTTTGCTTTATGACACTCGGCTAAATTAATCATATACTCTGTTTAGTAAAATTTGTATTTGTATTTACATATTGTTTATTTATTAATAAAAATCATTTAATATTTTAAAATTAATTAAAAATATATAATATTATTATTTTTTAAAAAAAATTTAAATTTTATTAATTTAATTATATATCAATTAAACAAATCTATTTAATTTAAAACAATTTATTATTTCATTTTTAAAAAATTTAAATAGGAAATAAAATTAAAATAAATCAAGATTTCAGGGTTGTGACAGTAGCACCAACCCTATTTGTCCAACTCTTGATAGCGAAGTGGGGGCTTATGAGTCCATAAAAATATGGATAATTTTTCACTCATTTGTCGGTGGATTTTGGAAGCGAATTTTCGAGCAAGTTCATTTAATAGACTTTATTAATATGATCCAACGTCAAAAGATATTTTTTAAAAAAATAAAAATAAATCATTAATTTATATTAAACGTGAGGATACGGTTTTACGAAATATAATATATGGTTGACAGGGACGGCCAACATATTGATGAGAAAGATGTAAAATTAATTAATTAATTAATTTGGAAACAAATGCTAGAATACAAAGATGAGATAATGATGTGAAAATGATGTGAACGTTGAATTTGCAAAATAAGTTAAAGGTGAGGACCCATGAGCCCAGTGACTCAACGAAAAGCCGTGTTAAAAGCAGGATGGGTCCACTGGTTTCACTGTCAAAGTCATTTCATTTTTATTGTGACGGGCAGACGCGGTGAAAAGTTTGGCACCCACCCCCACCACTAGTCCACCTTTAGCACCAAATATTGTTTTTAGATTAATATTGTAAATTTTTTTTATATATTTAATAGTTATTTTTTAAAAAATAAATAAAAAAAAAAAATCAAGTGTGCTGGGACCCATCTCTACTTCTGTCTCGAATTCGCAAGAATTATGTGAAAATTTGAGGTTTTTAATTGGAATCTAAATTTATTAAAAATCGTTTGAAATAATTATCAAAATTCTGATAATCACTTTGATTAAATTATAAATTGAACAAATAAAAAATCTGATTAATTAAAAATAATATACACAGATGTATAAATGTTTCTACTTAAAAATAATATTAATGCATTCTATGATTATCATGTAACTCTTCTCACGATTTATAATAATCTGCACGAATATGCATCATATGTCTGAAAAAATAGGTTTAAAAAAGAGTCAGTGTTAATGTCCAGTGAGTAGATATGACTTTTCTAAAAGTATTTCTAATAAACCATAACATATTTTTAGTAATAATAAATAATTCTCATATCATAATAAAATTTTAAATCTGTATGAATCATTATTATATCTTTAATTAAATATATTCTGAAACTATTATCTGTATGAAGCTTATAAGAAAACAATAAGAAATCATTCTGAATTTAATTTATAAAATATAAACTTATCTTATAAAAACTTTTTTGAATTCTCTTTCGAATACTACATAAGCTTCTTTGGTTTGACCATTATGCTTCAAGTCTCCAAACTTATGGCTCTTATACACATGCAGTCCTCAATCTTATAATAAAATCGTAAACATCTGTAATATGAAAATATGTACCAACTAGTATCCAAAAAAATCTATCATACGTGATGAAGATATTCAACATACAAATAGAGCGAGAGATAACATCTGTTATACATATGCTGGACAACTCAATAACTCTCTCGACAACTTAATGACTCTCCCGACATCTGTCGTACACGTGTTGGGTGTACGGTAGATGTGAAGTCTGTCTAACAATTAGAGATGAGGGTATATAACCTAGGTGTTTTGAAAATATTTTTATTTTAGTTCGAAACTTATTAACACTTAATGAATTACTGGATTTTTAACATTTAAAAATCTAATTCAATTTATAAATCTAATCTAAATAATCAAAATTATAAAGATTAGATTTAATATGAAGTTACCCGATTTTAACTAATTAAAATCTAATCCACACTATGAATGCAAATTATTAAAATAAAATTTATAATTTGAAACCTATGATTTTCTACTAAAATCAATTCAAATTATTTAAAAGATATTTTATGTATTATTCTTCTATTTATACTAATAAATAATTTAATAATAAAATAAAATAATACATATGATGTATGTTACGTTATAATGTAATAAGTGAGCATTTTGTGATTCTATGTGACATATTTTTTATGTATGTACATGTTATATAATTATTTATTCATCTCATGAAAATAATTAAATAAACAATATATGTATGACTAGGTTTTTTAGTTTTAACAACCTAAATCTAATTTCAATATTACATAAATTAATTAAGACACTTCTTGGCCGTCACTTATAGTCTTCGTAGTCTTGATGAATTTCAAAGGTCTTCATGTGTTCTTTTAGACTCAAAATTAATTTTGATTTAATTATAAAAAATCTCCATCAAATGAATTAGGTTTTAAATCCATTTCTTGATTTTTGGATCCAAGAAAAATTATCAAAAAACGTCGATAATTTTCAATAATTTTACAATCGAAAATAGAAACCTAAAATTACGAAACATATAAGCCTATGGGCTGTTTGGAAATTATCCAATAAGCTGTCAAATGGGAACATGTGCCGATTGTCCATCAATTCTGCGCACTAGTTGCCCACGTCTCTTATGCACAAGCATGCAATAAACATTCACGCATAAATAAGTACAACCATTGCACTGTTTTTATTTTTTGTGCATGACATACAAACAAGTTGCAAATTTTATATTTTGTGAATGACAACACTTTAATTATTGTAGTCTGGGCAGTGCAACAATCGGACTGTAAAATGCATTGCACCATTAACACGTGTTGTGCAAATTGCAGTATTTGTCCTTCTTGCCCACCAAATCTAATGCACTGTTTTGAGCACATCACATGCAGTGCCAAAACACTTGTCGCACTGTTAGTGCACCACATACTCAAGATTGACTGTTGACAGCGCACATTCGACTTTAACAAACTAGTCGCACCAGTCTGTTCAAGTGCATATCAGACCATCAACGTTGCAATCAGCGCACACCCAGCTGCTTCGCAAACCAGTCCGCACAGCCATTCAACGCAGTTTTCTTTTAACATCATTCTTTTAGCTGCAATCTTGAGTAAAATTAAATAACTCTAATGTTATGAATTACAAAAAAAAAAAAAAAATTACCACAAGCGATTTATAAAATTAATCGAATTAATTAACTAAAGAAGCATACAACTAACAATCATACTATACAATCCCCATTCATCAATATGAATATAAAACATATCACATCATAATCAAATAAAAAAATAATAGTACTTATTCAATGATATACAAATCAATACCAAATATATTATTTTAAAATCACTATTTTATTGTAACCTGACTTTGATATAAATTAAAGGAAAAAACAACAATTGTTTTTATTAAAAATAAGAATTTACAGAACACTAAGTTTCAAATTTTTTTTTATAAAACTCAAGAACTCTAGATCTATAAAACAATGAAATAATTAATATAAAAAAATAAAAATCAAATTTTTACTTTCTGTATTAATATTTGCTCACAACCTAACTTTTATTGTTATATCTCTACACTAAAAAAATAAGTGAATGAGAACAATTATATAGAATTATACTCATTTACTATTGAATTCTTTCCAAAAAAGAAAAAATAATATTTGTAAGAGGTTAATATTAATTTTGATTATATATAAAAAAAAAATACAGATTCTTCTTTTGTAAGAAAAGTTTTCTTTTCTCTTTCATAGAATGTACAATAAAAACCAAAAAATAACTTTTATTAAGAAAAAAAACTATTTCTTTTTCATTTATAGGTAACCAATTAGAGTTTTAATTAATCAACATTAATATTGAACCTTATGTTTATTAAAATTAATTTTTTGCCTCATATAACATAATTATTTCAAAATTAATTTATGTTATATTTTGAAATCGAACTTGTAATCTCTGATAAATTAATTCATAATTAATTTATGTTAGAGTTACTATTGAGAATCGAATTTAAAATCTCTTAATAAATCAATTAAATAATTATTAATTCATAATTAATAAATAACTAATTAATTATTAAATAATTTGAATAATCAATACTATTCAAATACTAAGTGAATATAAATTTTGCTACTAACATAATAAATGTAATGTGACAGTTTAATTACAATAATTTATATATACATTTCTTATAACGAAATGAGCTATTAAGGGGATCTGATGAGTCTACAGTTTTGAGCTTCAATAATATTAAAATTATTAATTAAACTCTTTAATTCAATAATTCACTATTATTAATCTTAGTATTACTCCACTAAAAATTTAAGATTGTACACTAAAAACTGCAGATGTTTTTATACAATCTGAAATTTTTAATGTCCATTAATTTAATCATTACATATGATTTGATTCTCCATAAATAGTTCATAATTAGAGCTAGCTCAAAATATCCATTTTACTCTTCTAATTATTTCTTGATCCTTAAATACCATTAATTCTCTAATGAAAAATATATCTATAACAACATATGGATTTATCTTTCTATTTATATATGAACTGAAATTTGAGTGCTCTTATTGTTTAATATTTGGATTAACCTTTAAAGAAACTGTTTCTCTACTTCTCCAAAAAGAAATGAATTCTACTATTGTATAAAATATTCTCAATTACTTGTTAAATCATATCCCTAAAGGTATGAAGTTATTGATCAAGTATTTATACTGATCTTACCTATATAAATTAAAAGATATAACTTAATAAGTAAGAGTCTATAATAACTTGGGTTCATCTGAATTGGGGTCTTACAAGGTAGATATCCACCAATGGAAATTCTAAGATCTCCATGGTGTTGAAGATATCTACTGTCGGCTAGAGATTGTAGCTCGATCTGGGTATACTCAAATCGTGTTCAATGACTGCGTTCTAAAACCTAAGTTGTCGAATAGTTATTTGGATCATTCATATCATCTTTGATGATATGGATTTTTAAACCCAAATCATTGATATAGGTTGAATTAGATATTCATTTGATGATTTGGTGTCAAATACCAAATTGTCACTTGACAATTTGGCTTGAGCTAGGTTGACATCAATAGTAAATTTTGTTCAAACCAAATCAAGGTGTTTTGAATTTTTGTTTAATAATTTTGTTTGACTAATATTGTTCTCCACGTCAATATTTGATTTTTTTTTTATATTTATTTATTTTTATATTTATTTTATTTTATATTTATTTTAATTATCTTTTTCTCTACCATCTATCTTTAAATTGAGGGTAGATCTATCTTTTTCTTTTCTTCTTTTTCCTTTTTTTTTTTTTTTAAATATTTCTCTATTTTAATTTTCTTAATTTTATTTTAATTGAAATTAAAATAATCCTACTGAAATGATGAAAATAACCCTATCTATATTAAGTTTGATGATTGAAACTAAATTGATGAGTTTATGAAGTTTTAAAGATATAATAGGGGTCAAAAACAAATTCTCACTTAAAAATAAATGCTCCATCAAAACATAAGCATGAAAATAAAATTTATCCTTAATATATCAATTTATATGTTTTTGAGCTAACAATTTAAGATCACAATCATAAACTTTCATAAGTAATCAAACATTGTTCGTGTCCATATCCCAAATTTAATTTTATTACTATAAGTTCAATATTTTGACTCCACATCTATATTTGTTTTTTATATTTATTTTAATTATTTTTTCTCTACCATCTGTCTTTGAATGGATGGTAGATCAATCTTTTTCTTTTCTTCTTCTTCTTCTTTTTTTTTTTTTAAAAAAATATTTCTCTATTTTAATTTTCTTAATTTTGTTTTAATTAAACTTATAATAATCCTACTGAAATGATGAAAATAACCCTATCTCTATTAAGTTTGACAGTTGAAACAAAATTGATGAGTTTATGAAGCTTTAGAGATATAATCGGGGTCAAAAACAAATTCTCACTTGAAAATAATGTCATAACATAAGCATGAAAATAAAATTTATCCCTAATATATTAATTTATATGCGTTTGAGCTAACAATTCAAGATCACAATCATAAACTTTCACAAGTAATCAAACATTGTTCATATCTATGTCCCAAATTTAATCTTACTACTATAAGTTCAACATTTTGTAATTGGTTTAATTCGTGTCAAAATGCTTTTTATATGTATTCATTAGCTTCACAGAATCTGGGGTTAATATCGAAAACAAAAGTGTGAATCTTAAAGATCATGGAATCAAGACATGATACTTAATCAAGGTTAGCAAAGACTAGGAAAACGCCATGAGGAGAAAGTTGTTACTAGACATGAGCAACTGATTGCATTCATATCATATTTGTCGTAGGAGCATAAGCATTTAGTTTTATGACTCATAGGTGTGTATTTATAATATTTGGTATGTTTTTGCATGATGTTCTTAGAAGTTCAAATCTAAGAATTTTCATAGAAAGTAGTTTTGTCATTTTGTACTTGTTTTTTAAGATGATTTTTCATGAAAATGTAGCCTAGGTGTTAGCTAACCATAAGAAAAAATTGCGGGTCAATACAAGGTCCAATGGAGAAATTATGGCTGAAACCACATAATTGCGTGAAGGTGGAAGGACCTCACCAAAACACTGTTGAGCTCACCAATTGCGGTAATTTCGGTTAATGACGAGTTTTTTCCACGCTTTTTTATTTCATGTGTTTTCACTTCCAGAACTTCTCGACATTTTTCATACATAAAAAATGCATTATTAGGGAGACAATCTTGTAAAAAATACGTTAGATCTTAACTCGTATTAGAACTTCCAAAAATTGTTTTCCTAGTCAAACATAGAGTCGTCTTGGGGTTTCAATTCATCATAGGAATCCAATCTTAAAAAGCTTTCTAAATTGTTTTGAATTCTAAATCTCTTCTATTATAAATAATTCTCTCTCTCACATTATTTTACACTAGAATTTTATTGAAAAGTCTTGTTGTTATTTGAGACCTTTGAGAAACAAATATTCTTTCAATCTTAATTTCTTATCTATGAGCTTTCTTGCACCTAGGTTCATAGTGTGTTTTGAACAAGTACACTATTTGTTTGTGCATGCATATATATTGTCGTGTGTGTACATATAGGATCTATAGATTTGATCATTGAAAGTTCCTAGAGAACACAATAAATAACCTCGAGGGGAGATGATTAGGTTGATAAAAATTTCTTTTATCCTTGTTAGATGTGCATAAGAATAATTAACAAAAAGTAAAAGAGTAAGAGAAGAGTACACGATGATTTTTGCATGGAAAACCAACAAGACGAAAACCACAAGGACTAGACACCCATCTAGACATTTTCGAATGAAACCCATTATTATTAGATAAATTACTAACTTTTTTTGCAGCAACACCTTGCCTAGAAATCTAATGCCTCTCTACCAAATAGCTGCCCCAATTCCATCCAATGAAATTGGATGATAACTCCCATATACCATCCTAACCGCTACACCTTCAAATTCGTCTCCTTGACTCACATACAAGTGGAACGAACTGTCCTTACTCCTTAATGCTCGAAGAAAGCTAGATAGTAAGTTGATCGTATTGATCAAGGTAATGAACATACACAAATGATGTATGCTAATCAAGTAATGTGCTTGATTAAAACACACAGAATAGAGTCCAAGCGAAAATGAAAAAAAATACGTGTAGAAGGTTGACATAGACCGCTCGAGTGGTCTAGACTACTATGAGGCCATCGCTCGAGTGGTGACCCTCAATAGTTGCTAGCAGCTTGCTGCCGGCAACCCCTAATCCTCACCACTTGGACGGTAAGATCAACAGCCTCACGCTAATTTCCTCCAACTTCATCCGTCGTTACGAATTTGTCTATTACTCTCACATTTGATCTTGCAGTTTTTTTTCCTATGATTAGTTAACATTTAAGGCTGTGTGTTTTATGGAGTTTATGAAATTACCTTATATATGTAGTCTTTTATACTTGAACTTTATGAAAATCATGCAAACTCACAACACATGTAACCTCCTTGAATCATCTTAATCTTTAATCTTCATCATTCATCATCTATCCCAAGTTCTAACCATTAAGAATCTAATGATACACATGTAAAGCACTTTGTCTCTAAATAAGCCAATTACAAAAATAAGGAGCTTATAGTCTCCCCCTTTGGCTATTTTGAGATAAAATCTTAGCGAAGAAAATACATAGCATATGAAAATATATCCAATGCGTTGTTGAAGCCAAAACTTTGAAGCACATGAGTCAAGTCTTAAAAATAAATTACCTCAACAACCAAGATCAAAAGTAAAATATCATTGAAAATTAATTTTAATAAAACATACTAGCTGTAATTTAAAACTTTAACAAACTAAGCAATTCTCCCTCTGAATCGAACTTCTATGCCCCTTTAATCTCTCCCTCTTTTTATTGAGAAAGAGCCAAAGATAGAATACAAATATATCCAAAAGAGAAACAAAAAGAACATCATAAAAATAAAAATTTAACAATAACATTCAAGGCAAGATAACATCTTGATAGATGAACTTTTTCAAGGAAATCATGATAGAAACAGCTCATAAGATAGCTTGCATCATCATCGATCTTACCTGCCTAATTTTAGAATAAATACATGCGTCCATCTTGACGCACAAGATGACCTTCACTATTATGAAGTTCATTCATTAAGTCAAGCATAGAGGGCTGTGCTTGTGATGTCATTTTAGTTGTTGTTAATGGTACTTATTTAAGTTTCTTCTTCTTCTTCTTCTTTTTCCTTTTCTGCTTCTTCTTTTTGATTGTCCACATTCTCGAGAGTGTCAAAGAAAGATTGATCAAATGGCTTTAGGACTCTAATTTTCATACCATTATCATTAATTGGAACCTCCGAATTGAGGCAAAGTCGAGTCACCAAAGCCGGAAGAAGAATTCTTTCTTGCTTCTTCATTGATATATTCTTCAAGATCTCATGCAAGACATGACCTATATTAAACTCCAACCAAGTGTCAAAAAGAATATACAAGAGTGTTTTATGCCCTTTGTAAAGCTTGATAATGTGAGAAGAAAGAGCAAGGTTAGAACATAATCAACAAAACCAAAATTTAGCTATCCAAGCGAGTTCTTGATAGTAGATATCTGTTGAATTAACAGGCAAATCCGCCCTCTATTGCACTTTGCAATGAAGAGATGCAATCATATGATATTGTAAGTGCAAAAGGATAGGCAATGATCGGCATCGTATGACAAGGCCTATTTGACTATTTGCATAATTCAGTATCCAATGATCATGTCAATCAAGTTATTATTCATTCAAGGCCTATTTGCATTAAAAACTCCCCAAGTCTATAACCCTTCAATTTAGTCTATTGGACTAGAATTTTGATAGGTGACCGTAACAAAAATAAAATGAGCCTTTTACCCTTGATAATATTTAACCAGGATAAAATTAAGTACCATTTTGCCGTTAACATTTATAGAATTTAACAATTTACTCTACCAATAAGGAGCTAACACATGTCACCATATATTTAAAATATAAAAAATAAATAACCTTAATCGATACAAATTTGACACATATCACATTTTATTTAAACTAAAAGAATATATTTATTTTAGTTAAAAAATATATTTATTTAAAGTTAATTATTTATAAAATTTTAAAAATTTTATAAATGTATATTATAATAAATAAACAAAATTTAAAATTAAATGAAATTAAAATGTTAAAAAATTAAAAATGGTGGAAATTGGATCTCCATCAACAAGATTGGATCTCCATCGTTTGAGATCAAGAAATCTCAATGATCGGCAATATTCATCGTAGGCCAAATATCACAAATATCAGATCAAATAACAAAGGTCACTTGTCGACGTTAGGAATTAACCGACGAGAGTCGTTTTGGCCCAAATTGCAGTTAATGTTGGAAATTGTGTAATAAACATATGAAAAGTAAAGGAAAAGGTAGAAGAAGAACACAAGACAAATGAATTTTTAAAGTGGTTCGGACAGATTATTGCCTACGTTCACTATTCTTTCACTATTTTTACAGAGTAATGGTATTCTCAGAAGTTGTTCAGTCTCCTTGTATAATGAAAATCCTCCCCTATCTATAGGGTGGGGAGGTGCTAGGATAATGCGTAATAATTCAAAGTGTAATGATGACTTACATTTAATGTGTGCATTTAATACGACTGACATGTGTCAGGTCAATTTAGTCAAAGTATGTAATAGACGGTTAATCAACGCGGATTAAGTAAGACTTCCGTAATTCATGTTGTAATTTCTGACGGGATCAGCTTGGGCGGCACGCTTTGCTGACTTTTGTTCTGATAATTCTGACAATGTCTGACCTGCTTCATGCGAGCTGGATCAGTTGAGAGCTCGTATGAGGGAACTGGAATATCCGAAGCTTGACTGAGTTTGCCTCTGTAAACTGGTCATGTATTCTGATTCCGCGATCTGACTATATGGCGAATTTCATGTCTGAAGACTCTACATGATGGATGAGCTGTATCGCGAATAACTGATACGTAGCATTCTGCTGTATTAGGATAAGTTGTACGACTGGCGAGCTGTATTCTTGTATGGTCTGTGCGTCTGATAAACTGACTCCGTAACAGACTATATAAATGATAAATTGGATGTCCGCTGAGCGGGCTGAATGTTCCAGCAGGTTGTGCTTTAGTCAAATATGTAGTCTTTTTTTTTTTTTTTTTGAAGAGTCTTAGACTTCTATAAACAGTATTTGGCTTTTATCAGCCCAGCCAAGGTGGCCTAAAAATACCCATAACATTACTCAATCCATAAACCAAATTGTCGAACTATCATTTGATTAAACCTAATGATCTGGGCGACCCAGATCGTCTTCAATGATTTAGGCGACCTATATTATACTCGAAACCCATATCGTGATGATTTAAGTTCCAAAATTCAAATCGTTGAAGACGATTTGTAGTGCCCAAATTGTTGAGCACGATCTAGGTTGCCTAAATCGTGTTTGACAACCCAGATCATCAAATAATGATCTAGTTGTTGTTTGATCTGATCATTGACCATAAGGATTTCTTGATCTCCAAATGGTGGAGATCTATATTGGATCTCCACCAAATTTTCTTTTTCTTTTTAATTTTTTAATATTTTTCTAATAAACTTTTTCTTAAATTTCTTAAAAAACTTTTATCTCCGTAGTCTATTCAAACTTCTTAAAAATTTCTTAAGAATATATTCAAACTTCTTCTTATATCTTAATTTTTTTATTTAATTTAATTTCAATTATTTTTCATCTCCATCATCCATATTTGAGATGGATGGTAGAGATCCACATCATTTGTTCTATTTTATTATTTTCTTAATTTTTTATTTAAAAGAGGAAAATAAGTGACTAAAATGATAAAAATAACCCTCCCTTTGTTAGTTTGATTAACATTTAACTGACCATAGAGGTTAAATTGATGGATTTTTCAAATTTTTAGGATCACAAGAGTCATAAATCCAAACCGATGTAAAAAATGAAAATTTGAAAACTGTAGGGACTAAAATAATGTTAATCCCAATAATACTACATTTTTTTTTTGACAATCTAATAATACTACATTTGAAACATAAAAAAAAATATATATATTTCTTTATTAAAATATTTTTTGTTTATTCAATCTGCACCGTAGAAATATTTTAGTGAAATTTCAATTAGAATTCTTCTCTAATCTTTTTTTTTTTTTTAAAAAAATGGAAATTATAATCTCTCATATTTTGGACCCAATTGGGATTGTCGGCTATCTGAGTAGTTTTGCTACCGAATCCCTTAAAAATGACATATTTCGCTAACATCCCATAAAAAAGTTGTTTATAATCTGCATTTAGCAAAAGCACCGCCTAAACAATTCTTCAAGTTAAAACACCCACTTTTCACTTTTGTATGGTAGATAGTTGAAAATTCACCCACCCCAGGTAAATTTCTCCCTTATTTTCTATTACGATTTTTGTGTTTTCTCCACGGACTGACTGAAAATCATTTGGGTTTTGATGTTTGTCTGCAGTTTCTTTCTGTTTAGGTTTGTTGAAGGATTACTTTTTTATCTTCTTGGTTTCATTAATGCTTGTTGATAATATAATGAATATAATAATCATTCATGAGATTGGAATTTGTCAACTTTTTGATTACAGGTTGTAAGTTGTTGTTCACAGGTCAGGATTCATTTGAAGAATGATATAATAACTACACTTATTGAATTTGTCAACAGGTTAGGATGTAGAAGTCTTAGTGGACCAAATGATTTTGTTATTTTGGGTAGACTCTGATTCATCATCAATTGTTATTTCTAAGAAAATAAAGTATGGATTCGATTTGATCTGAGAAATGGGATTTCAGTAGCAAAACAAGATCGATCGATTTGTAGGACATTTAAGGGGGATAAACTATAACGGTGCGTTTGGAACCGTTTTAAAAATGATGTTTTTGAATACTATTTTTAAAAACGAAAAACATATTTTAAAAATACAATGTGTTCGGTTGGATTTCTCAAACTTATTTTTGAAAACAAAAGATGATGTAAATGTATATTGTTTTTGGAAATGAGTAAAATAGTTGTTTGAAGGGAAAAGTTTGATTTATTTTGAAAACATGTTTTGAAAATGGTGAAAAACATAAAAAAGTTGTTTTTTACTTTTTAGTTATTATTTTAAAAAATGTGTTTTCCATTTTCAGTTAACTAAACGCTTTCAACCCATTTTTTGTTTTTGAAATGAAAAATCATTTTAAAAACCGAATCCAAACAGCACTTAAGTGTGTGTGTCTGTGTATTGTAATGGCCTTATACATTTTGAAAATAATAAAATATGTAAAGCAATAGTAGGTTGAATTTTTGCAGGCGTTTTCTGCAATATCCATGCTTTTGGTGGAAGTGATGTAATAAATGTAGATCAAATTTGAGCCTAGATTTTGTAACAAATTTTGTTTGACATCGTTAGTTGTGAACTTGATCTTGTAAAATTCTTTATGCTGGGATGTTTTTATTATTGTACAAGATCTATTGAGAAGGAGTTCACTTTGTTAAAGTTGATGTTTTGCTCATCTTGTTTAACTCATGATACACACTAACTTATCTTTCTCTTTTGTAAGTTTATGTTCAGGCTTTGGGAGTAAGAAGACAAGTACACCACTGAAATATGGATTCTGATGGGGAGCAGGAAACTGATGTTTCTGTTGTTGTCAATGTTGGTGATCAAGAGACAAAGTTGAATGAAGTTGACTTACTTGAAGGGATTTTATCTAATGAAGAGGTGATGGCTGAACAAGGAAGTGCTGGTGAAGTTCTAACAAGAGTGGAATTGGGTGTAGCATTTTCTTCAGAGAAGTTAGTGAACTTAAATATTCTTATGATGCATGTGGCAACAAGGGAAAGTGACTTTGAAGCTTTTCCCTCGGAGAGTGAGCATATCTTGCCCGATTCTGAGGAGAAAGCTCTAGAATTTGATCTCTTATCCGGAATATTAGATTCAGAGGTGAGAGAATTGGACAAGCTCATGGCTACTCTCCAAGCAGATATCATCAATGTCCGTGAGGCAATATCTTCATATAAGCACTTGGGGGAACCTTCTTTGGAAATGGAAGAACAATTATTTGATTCTGAAAATTCATTGAAGCAATCATTAGAACAAATCTCGGAAATCAAAATACAGTCTGCTCAGTTTCAGAGAACCTTTTCACGTCTTGATGGAGAAGAAAATTGTAAGTTACCTTCATTAAATAAACTATATATATATATATATTTTTTATTATTGTTCGTTGGCATTAACATTTTGTATGAGCTACAGAAATTCATAAAATACGGCTATTTGAAACTCTGGCCACTATAACCGTGTGAAGTGGGTTGCTAGATAGCTTTGAAAATGCTTTGTCTATTTGTTGTGTTAAAATTAATGATTTGGCATGGATTAATATTTTATTGGCTCAATTACAAACCAAAAATCTAGCTTATTAGATTGTAAGTTCAATTTGTATGTTAACTATTCTTCTTATGTTTATTTTTCCAATGTGGAATTTTGTTTTCACATGTGATTACCAATGTTCTTATAATTATGGATGATAAAAAAATCTTTAGACCTTTTCTCTAAAAGTTGAACAGAAGACGATACAGGCTGTAAACATCTACTGGACACTTACAGGATATTTCAAATTGACTTGCTAAATTCTATTAGTTCTTGATAATGATGTGTGACAAATAAAGAAATTGTTGATTCTTGAAAAAAATGAAAATTTATTTTATAATTATTTGCCTTGGTGATGAGGGGAACAAGATGTGCAATACTTAACTAGAAGAAGCTATAATCACTTTTAAATGCATTAATGTTGATAGGGATTGGTGACAAGGATACAGGCTTTTCAGAAGGTGGCCAATTTTTTAGCATAAATAAGAAGATAAAAATGCAAACTGCTGAGCAACAGAGACATATTTTGAGGATGCTGGAGAAATCATTGGCAAGAGAGATGGATCTTGAAAAGAAGTTAACTGAGTCAAGACAAGTTGAAGAAGTGCTGAAATTGAGGCTGCTCTCTTCCGAACAAGATGTATTCAACTTGGAAGAAGAAGCATCAGATGCTTGTGAAAGATGTTTTGAGGCTGAGAATGCTGCTGAGGTCCTGATGGGTATTGCAAAAGAGTTACTTGGTCGACTCCATATTTTTCAGTTCAATTTGAATGGTTCAATTCAGCGAGAAACTGTGCTAAGATCAAAGCTTGAAGGTTCCATGGAACAGTTGGAAGTCAAAGAAAATGCCTTGCAGAAGCTTGAAAGCAGCAATTTAAGAATTAATGACTTTCTTCTAGCTCAGACTGACGGTTTAAAAGCCAGATTAACTGAAGCTGAAGATAACCTAATTCTTGCTAATTCTGAGAATTTCACTCTGAAGGAGAAGGTGAGTTCACTAGAAAAGCAGCTGAAAGAGTCTGAGTTTCAACTGTTGGATGCTAAGGGTTCTACAGATGGTAGTCTTGACAAGCATAATTCCTTATGCTCTGAAACCTGTGAATTGGAAAATGTTATTGAGGATTTGAGAGATAAGTTATCTAGAGCAGAAAGTAAGATAGAGAGTGCAGAATCCAAGTGTAAGTTACTAGCTGACACTAATATGGAGCTTAATGAAGAGTTGGGACTTCTTAAAAGTGGTGGTGCTTCCTCTGATAAGGTGGATTCTCTTGAGAGACAATTAAGGGAAAGTGATATTCAGCTACAGCATGCTGTTGCAGCTTCTGAAGCTGGTGAGGAGAATAAAACATTGTTGTATTCTACGATCAGAGACATGGAAAATGTAATTGAAGGTCTGAAATTGAAAGTTTCGAAAGCTGATAGTCGGGCTGACAGTGCAGAGGAGAAGTTAATCATATTATCTGAAGCTAATGCAGGACTAAATGACGAACTAAGCTTTTTGAGGGATAGACTTGAATGCTTGGAGGCATCTTTGCATCAAGCTGAGGAAACTAAACTGGCAACTGCAAAAGACATTGACATTCGAGCAAAAGTCATAACAAATCTTGTAATGCAGTTAGCCATTGAGAGAGAGCGCCTTCATCAGCAGGTGTGGACCTCTTATAGTTTCTTCTCACCTCCATGATTTTTTTAATTTCTTCATTTGGGTGAAATTCTTTTGTATAAGTACATATAGAGGTTATTGCTTCTTCACTTCTAAGTTTTCAACATTCTGGTTGAAATTCTTGAAACATTTAATCATTTAGAATGAGAATAAAGATTTTATCTCTGTTATGAATTGTCTTTTTTGTTTAACTTTGAACTTATTGATTCTTATTGACAAAAACTAAAAATAAAAACGTTCAAATTTTATGAAGTTCAAAATGCAACTTGTTACAAAACTACACTGACTGTCTGACTTTAAGTTCTAAGATTTATTGATTTAATTTTATTAAGGTTTTTCTATTATCGTTTAAGACAAAGAGAAGTTTTAATATTTGGTTATGGCAAGACAAGATTTAAATGCTGATTGAAGTTGCATGAACATTAAGCGACTCTAACTTGTATAAATCAGCTCTTTCTGATTGTAAGTTGTTTTCCATGGTTGTGCAGATAGCTTCACTAATGATGCAGAACAAACTAATGATAATTCAATTGCAGCAAGCTAAGAAAGATCCCTCAATTATTATGAGCTGTGATAATAGAGGAAGTGACAAAGAATTTTATTTTCCAAAGCATGATTTGAATACTGCTCCTTGTGCTACAGAAAGCAAAGAAGAAGTGACTGTGTTGTCGGCTGCTGTTACTGAGGTATCTTCTGAGTTATTAGACTGCTTAGTATGGTAACTTGTACGTGGAATGATTATGCACCTCTTATTCTTTATCACCTGTCTTCTTTTTCCAATAATTTTATATTTCCAGTACATGATTTTTTTTTTCCTCATAACATGATGACGATATTGCTGGACTTCACTTGAAAATATACCTTCTATTGTCCGGCAGTCTTTCGAACATTTATTCTATTGCTTGGTTAAGATATCAGGTGGGATATGTGAAATTATGTTGAACATGTCAGTAAAAAGTGTATACTTACGTGCCAAATTTAAAATGATGCAATGACTCTTTCCATGCGATAACTGGATTTCAAAAAATCTTGTTGGAAGAATTTATGCATCTTGGTGAAAATGTCTTAATGCCAACCGGATATGTTCAATGTTTTTCCATTCAATTGCTGGTATTGCAAGGTTCTTTGGTGTCTATGATGGCACATTAAGAAAGTAATACCCACATAATCTATACTGGCTTGAAGCAGGTGTAGGTTACACGTACCATAAAGTGGATTTTTTTTGTAGATCTTAAAGCAAGAGTTAAAATGTCTAATTGGTGCAAGTCTCTGTGCTCATTTTTTGACTAGGATAGTTTTGATTGACAGGAAAGTTTAATACCAGAAAGGAAAATGGAGGATTTTTGGCAACCAAAGAACGCAGTGTTATATTTATACTAGGCTATAAACCCTATATTGAATTAGTGCAATGGCCTCGAATTACGTTCCATGTGGTTTTTTTTTTTTTTTTTTGGGATCTCACTGCACCATATCTGGTTTTATGCTCAAAATCATATTAAACTAAATATTCTTAGGTTTGGTTTTAGAAAATATTAATTTCAGATCTTTTGTCCCATTATAGGAGATCTAACCAGGTACACCTGGAACCCTTGCGCTCCTTACTGAGCTTTACGTTCTAATTTTGCTTTTTCCATTTTTTAAAACTGGGGACGAGAAGCTTAAATTTTTAGAAATTACTTCTTTCCTTCTGAAATCTCCTTTTATTTTTTCAATTTGTTCCCATTTTATGTAGACAACATAAATTTTCAAGCATAAATGGGTAAATGGGTAAGTAATCAGAACTTGTGTTGATGAGGTTTACCTGAATTTTCTTGTTGAATTTACCTTTCATTTCTTTTTGTGTTTTCCTGTGATTTTACTAATAATGTTACGTCAGGAAAGTGCTTAAACTTTGTCTTTTGTCTGGTTCCAGCAAGACAAGAATCAGAAAAATGTGTCCGTTGGTAAGAGTGAAGCAGAATCGGTAGATTTGACATCCGAGCTTGGGACTGTGAGGAGAATAGATGCAGGAATGCTTAACTGCAAGCATATTTTGGTGGCAATACTCGTTGTACTGATTTCTGCTGCAGCTTATTTTTTAAAAAAACCGAGCCGACCATTTTGATAGTGGTGTAGAAGTTCAAAACTTACCTTCTTTCCATTGAAGTGGAGCTTAATGCAGCATTTGTGTACACAGTTATAAGAGGGACCCAATAAGGCCTGGAAAACTCAAAAAAGAATTGAGGGTTATTGGGGAATCATCTATCATACCCAATCTTATGCTACACGTATTTCTCATAGCAGCTTGCTTCTAAAGCATGGAAATCTGCATAAGAAGTACTGCTATATTCTAAAACTGTATGCAAGATACAGTTTTTAATCTATACTAGAAGTTTTAGTTTGAACTCTGTCTATACTCTCTGCCATCTGGAAGTCTGAGGATAAATGGATACCTTACTGAAGCTGTTCTTTTGTTATCAATCCACAACTCCAAGCGGTGAACTTTTGCTGCGTTGCATGGATAGTCTTCCTCAACACTTCTGTATTATAATAAGGAAGTGTCTTTTATCTGAATAGAGCTGGCATACACAATATTTTGTTTTGACCTGATCTGTACTAGAAACTGAGTTTTTCTTATGTATGTGCTTCCCGCGTAATTACTAAAGTAGTGCTAGATATTGTCTGAGATGGAGAAATGTGTAAAACAGCTTGGCTGGTTGGCCACATTAAGAGCTTCTTGATCAGTTGTTCTTTGCTGCTGTTGTTTTGTCTTTGTAACGACAAAGAGTTTCTCATCTACATTTGTCTTTTGTAGTGATGGAAGGGACGCAATTGTTCATGATAATCTACTAATTAGAATTCATTCGAAGAGTCAGACATGATGGTGTTTGCATAGCATTTTGTTTTTTCGGTACCCTTTGTACTTCCTAATACATTTCTGAGATTGAAAGGGTATAGCTTGAAGGGAAAACTACATCCTGTTGGCTGCCAGGTTTTCCAGAAACAATCCTCTAATTGGCTCATTTCCGGTAACTGCATTAATTTTGCAGCTCAAAACACTTCCACTCTTTTGGGAGAAAAACTTGGCTGAGCTGCACACCCAGCACAGTATCACCTGTGCGCGCACCAGTTCCTTGCATTAATCCGTGGAGAAAATATCATGCGTGATTGGATGGATGGAGACTAATAAACTTCAAAAATCTTCCACATGATGCCACAAAATATATATGCTGGTGGCCGTTTCTGTTTATTATTATTTTTTTTCCAGAAGATCACTGCAATGTGGAATTCACCCCATGATCTCTTTTTCTAATTCTTAGTTTTGCATTCTTGCCCCTTTTCAAAATCTCAAGTATATATATCCCCAGTAAACAAATCTGTAGAAGCCACACAGAAATGAGTAGTGGTTTGTGTAAGTACAGATTGCTCATGCAGGTTCTGAATAATTCTTGCTTTAGATGTCCTTCTGCTTCCTCATGTAGTACAAAAATCTATGTCAGGCACATATCCAGCCCACTTCATCTCTTCAATCAACGATCCAAGCTTCTCATACATCTCTTCATATTTTGGATGAGCCTTGTCCCCAACAAGAAATGCATGTACTTCATCTTTTACTTCAATCCAGCTACAACCCGGCTCTTTCTTCAGCTTATTCTGCCTCATTATCCGCCTGATATCCGAAACTTTGTTCCACAATCCTGCGTCAGCATAAATTTTTAGCAGAAGGATATAAGCAGAAGAGTCTTGCGGGTCCAATCGAAAAAGAGAAGTGGCTGCTTTTTCGGCCACCTCTACATTGCAATTGATCTCACAAACGCTCAGCAGAGTTCTCCATATCACATCATCAGCTTCAAAAGGCATATCTTGAATAAGCTCCAATGCCTCAATAACTCGGCCTGACCTTCCTAATAAGTCCACCATGCATGAATAATGTTCCAACTGAGGATCTAAACCATGGTTTTTGAGCATTGAATTGAAGTAATATAAGCCCTTTTCAACAAGTCCCATGTGTGCACAAGCTCGTAGCACTGAGATAAAAGTTGCATTATTTGGCTCTATATTCCGACTTTGCATATTCTCGAAAGTCTTTAAAGCTTCTTCTCCAAGACCATGCTGTGCGTAGCCACAAATCATGGCATTCCATGTCACGAAGTCCCTCTTTGGTGCCTTATCAAAGACTACCTGGGAATCTTGCATGTTTCCACATTTCGAGTACATATCAACAAGAGTGCTGGCTATGTATACATCTGATAGCAAATCTTGTTTAACTATTTGTGCATGAATTTGCTTCCCAAGTCCAACAATAGCCAAATTACCACAAGTATCAAGAACAGTTGCATAAGTGAAGTTATCTGGCAGTACACCCATTTCCAACATCAAAGAAAAATATCTCTGTGCATTCTCGCCTTGTTTTTGCTCTGAGAACCCCGATATAATTGTATTCCAAGAAACCATACACCGTTCTTTTATTCTGTCATGCATTTTTTGAGCTTCCTCCATCATTCCACACTTGCAATACATATGAACAAGAGCACTTCCGACAAAAGAGTTCAACCCCATCCCCGATTTGATAATTCTGTTATGGATTTCCGTTCCGTATCCCAAAGCTTGCTGGCCTGCACAAGCTTTTAAGACACTGCCATAAGTGAACTCATCCGGTTCCATTGTTGCACAAAGCATTGAAGCAAAACAGGACAGCGTTTCCTTTTCACTCCCATTCTGCTCATGAGCAGCAATTATTGCATTCCACGACACAGCATCTCTTCTTTCCATTTCATCAAAGATGCGACAAGCTTCAACCAAAGCTCCGCACTTACCATACATGTCAACAATAGCATTTGCTACACAAATATTAGACCTAAAGGTACTCTTAACTGCTAACCCATGTAACTGAATCCCCTCCAAATATCCTTGAATTACTGCACATGCACTGAATGCAGCAGACAAACTTATTTCATTAAAACCAAGACCAGATGTCAACAAACTCTGAAATAAATGTAAACCTTCGAAGCCTCGATCACTTCGTGCATAACCAACGATAATGGCATTGTAACATTGCAAACTACGACTAGGCAACCTGTTGAATAGCTTTTGAGCAGCCGGCATATTGTTAGACTTTGCATACATATCTAAAGTGGCAGTTCCAACAATGATGTCAGATCCAAAATCAGTCTTCAAAGCATGTGCATGCAACTGAGTACCTAACCTAAATGCAGACAGCCCGGCACAAGACCTGAACACGCTAGCATAAATGGATTGACTAACCTCAACTCCATTCTTTAGCATCTCCTTGAACATTTCAAGGCCCTTAACAAACTCATCATTTTGAACACAACCTGCAATCACAGCACTCCACGAAACCCAATTCTTTTCACACATTTCATTAAATAGCAAAAGTGAGCAACCCAGTTTCTTACATTTAGCATACATATCCAGCAAAGAACTACCCGTAACCACATCCTTGTCAAACCCCATTTTCGTAGCAAAGCCATGAACCTGAACCCCAAAATCCGAGTCCACTAAACCCGAACAAGCTTTCAAAACAACAGCAAAACTCCTCCTATCGAACCCCACACCTGAACTAGCCATTTCCACGAAAACTTGAATGACCTTGAAACAATCATGGGCCTGTAGATAGCCCGACATCAACGAATTCCATGAGACAACATCTCTTAAAGGCATTGCCTCAAACAAAGAGCTTGCAAAAGCGAGGTTACCGGAGGAGGCATACCCAAAGAGCAAGGAGTTCCAGGAAATAACATCCCTCTGAGGCATTCTATCAAACACCCGATAGGCAGAATTCAAATTGGAGCATTTAATGTACAACTGGATCAAACAGTTGGACACGAAGATTGTGGGCGAGAACCCAGACACAATCATACGAGCATGGGCTTGTTTGGCGGGGTTTTGAGCAGGGTGATAGTGATGTGTGCATTCTTGGAAAATGTGAGAGAATGTTTTCATTTTGGTTAATGTAGAGAAGAAACATTTTGATATAACAGCTCTTGCTACACAAATGTTATTACTTGCCATGGATGAATGCAAACATGGATTTCCTATTCAAGACTGCAAGAAGCATTGTAGCATTGGTTTTGAAAATTTGGCTTGTCAAATTTTCCAGCCAAATTTGAATTTGACAAGCTAAATTTTCAAATGACAAGGCTTGAATGCTTGTGGAACAAGAACACATAACATAAGGGAAGCATACATCATCGATACAAGCAAACATACTTGTTTTCCTTTCTAGCATACAATCTAATTACACATAGCAACATTATAATTGAATGTTGTTGATACAAAAATTGGTTACACTAGCAATTAATACATCAAATAGAGAAATGAATACAATTTAGGGGATTGGAAATTTGAGTAATGATCCCTTTCGATGTTAGGGTTCCCTGGGATAAGTTCACTCTTGGACGATCCGTGTTCCTTTTAGTTACTTATCAACCGAGAAAAAGAGGTTAGGAGTTACTACTGGTTTATTAATGAAAACTCTCCAATGCTCAAGTTAGTAGGTTTTTCATAAAAAAACTCCCTTTTGCAATATGGCTAAAGAGAGAATAAAAGAGGAAAGAACCTAGTTTACTACTCCGAATAAGGCCCAAAGACAAACACCTATAAGGGTTTCTCCACGTGGAGTTCCTTAACATACTACTGTGTTTTGAAGTTAGAAAAAGTCACTTACCTTCTTTTGAATAGTAGAGGTCCTTATATTTTCTTTCTCATTTTTTAGAGTTTCTTTTATATTTTCTTTCTCCTTTTGTTAGTGGTCAACTTTTTTTTTACGTCTCTTCATTTTCATACATACTTCTTGTTGTCTAACTCCTCTTCATCTTGTCGCTTTCACGCTTCCTTTATCTCCAGCTCTTTGTTTAGCTGAGTAATGTTCACAAGACACGCAACATCTTCTCATTCGTCCCTCTTGTTATGGGGCTACATGACCAACGTTGGCCCTTCCTTTTATCCTACAATCTGGCATTTGTTGCCTCTAGTTGCTTGTTAGTCCTAGGCCAGCCGTTAGGCCTGATCATCTTGTCCTTCTGATGAGACAAGGGACTGGTGAGCACAAAAGATTTCAATTTGATTTTCAAGTTGGGTTTTCCTTCGGTTTGCTCTTTTTACCCTAGGCAAGGGCGTTCTTGTCTTTTTCTCGTCCGCTTTACTGGATATCTAAGTTTGGGTTGTGGTTTTCTTTTGGACTCACCTTTAGGATTTAATTCTTGGACTCTATTTTTTGGGTTAATTTTTAATTAATATTTTGGGATAGAATATAAGTTCAGGGAGCTAATTTTCCCATAAACAAATGTATCATTGAGCTTCCATCTCAAGTAAAAAACTTGGTCATATATTGAGAAGATGTATTGCAATTTGTCTATTTAGTAATAGGAGTCCATGATATACCATATACTTTACTTTTTCAATGTTAACTTTTTCGGTTTTGGTACTTTCATATCAAATGTCCATAAAATTCATAAAGTTTACAATTCACAAAGTTGAATCTTTTTAGAGAGCAATCTACTTTGGGATTTTCTTCCCTTAAGATCTGTAAGATATCAAACCTCTGGAACTGACCAATTAACTCATTGGCCTTCCTATGTTGCCACGTTATCTTTGCTTGGCTTGGTAAGCCCTTTGGACTTGGCTCGTGATCAGTTGGGAGTCATTTTTCACACGCAAGTGATCCACTTTTAAGACTCGAGAGATCTTTCAATTAACAACTCTTACTCGACCTCAGTATTGGTCGCTTTGAATTCAAATCTTAAGGGCAAGTTGGTTTCATTCCCCTAAGGATCAGTAAGGACAAGTCCCGCTCTGCTCCCATTACCGCTTACGAATCCATGCACGAAGATTGCCTAGATCTTGGCCTACTTCGAGATCCCTTCATTGGTCGTTGTCTTCCTATTTTGTGACTTTTTTTCTTCTGAAGGACCAAATATGAAATTCGTTATGAAGTCTGACAACGCTTGCCCTTTTATTGCATGTTAGGGCCGGTATGCTATGTCGAACTAGCTAAGCTCCAGAGATCATTTCACCATTCTTCCTAAGAAATATGGTTTTTGGAGGATTGGTCCTAGGGGTTGATAAGTGATCATAGCTACTTTGTAAGCCAAGAAATAGGGTTTTAGTTTTCATGTGGTAGTTATAAAGGCTAGGGCTAATTAAGTTGACTTAGGATGCTGCTTTTGCGTATCCAATAACCCTTTTATGGTATAGTAAATAGGTCGTCGTTGGATTGTTGCGTCATCCTCCCTCACTAGGATGGAGCTGACTGCAATTTTTTAGACTGCTAAGTTGATTAGCAACTCTTCCTCTTCCTTTGACTTTGATAGTAAGGGTGTGCTAGCTAGGTAGGCCTTCAACTTGTCGAAGGCTTTCTCACATTCTTCGTTCCATCATTTCCCATTTTCCTGCCTCATGGGGTGGCAACGATTAATTGCCTGTGAGATAAAGCGATTTAGGGCTGCGACACTACTTGCTAACTACTGAATATTTTTTATTCCCATGGGAGACTCCATTTCAAGTATCACCTTGATCTTCTCATTTATAATTATTTGTTCATATCTCCAAATAAAATTATAATCACTTTTGATCAGCCTTTTTTTCTTTTTTAATCTTTTAATCTATCTTAACTTCTTAAAACATTTCATGTGCATTAACAAAAAATGAATATTCACCTTTTTTTTTATTTCTAAGAATTTTTACTTTATTTATTGATTGATATAAACAAGAAATTTTTTAATCATAGAAATAAGTGCAGATTAAGAATAGCTTCAATTTAAAAAATAAAAAATTATTTATATATCAACTTAAGATTTTTTCATTGTTATGTATGCTGATATTTTAATATGTTATATCATATGCCTTGTTACCATCTAGATACCAATATGTCTAAGTCTATATTGAGATTTAAAAAATTATTATGTAAAAAGAAATTAATAATTTTAAGAGAGTATATTTAATCTAAATTTTTAATGACTTTTATAAAATTTAAAAATTTGAATGTATTTAATGTAGACTTTTAAAGAATTTATAAAAATCATATAGTATCTAATAAAGAATTTTAATGGTTTTTAAAATGTCTATAAAAGTAACGAAATATTCAATCAAGATTTTTTAAGAGTTTATTTTAGTTATAACGTATCCAAAATGTCATTGGCTTTTATGAAATATTAAATTTTAATGATTTTGATAGACTTTTTAAAAATTATTAAAAATCTATATTGAATATCGTATGACTTTATGGAATCTTTAAGAGTCTATATGAAATATATCCAAACTTTTTGTACCAAAAAAAAAAAAAAAAAGAATATATCCAAACTTTTAAATTCAATAAAAGTCATTTAAAGTTTAATTTTTTTTTTTTTTAAAAAAAAAATCATTAAAAGTTTAGATTAAGTACACCCATCTAAAACATTTATAAATTCATAATAATTGACATAAAATTTGTTAAATGCATGCATATTGCTTTTGACTTTACGATGGATCATTCCTTTAGCTCAATCAATAATAATTATAAATTTATAATAACAATTATTATATTAGTTTATAATAATAATATTTATAGAAAATGGAAATATTAGTTTGACTTTACACAAAATTAAACAATTAAAACAAATTCATTCTATATAAACTAACAAATTCATTCCATATAAACTAACAAATCAATCTATATAAACTAACTAATTCATTCTATATAAACTAACAAATCCATTCCATATAAACTATCAAATCAATATTGATTTTCTATTAGAATACTGTGATTAAACCATCAAACATGAGTCCCGTCACCAAACTAATAACTATTTCCCTTTTCATTCTAGTTGTGGCATACAATTTTAGTGTACGCAATGCTTTTTCTTGGACACCATATATACAAGTCGTGGTGGTAAACGATTTGGGAGCCGGGTTGGATCTCACCCTTCATCGTAAATAAAAAAACGATGATGTTGGCGAACAGGTAGTCCCATTTCAGAAGAATTATCAATTTCTATTTCATGTAAACATTTAGGGAACTACACAATTCTTGCGTAGTTTTGCATGGGAAGGGGCCTTCCACTGGTTCGACATCTTCATTTGGAAAAGGGATCGAGAGTACTGTGTCGACGGCGATATATGTGTGTGGAGCCAATGTTTTGAAAGGCGAAAAGCGAGGCGAGGCGGTCGCCTTGAGGCGATTGAGGCGACCGCCTCGACACCAAATGAAAAAAAAAAATAAAAAACAACCCTAACATATAAAATCATCCATAACATTTTAAAATATAATGAAAACTAATGTTAAAAACATAAATATCAAACTAAACAAAACCAACACAACCAAAACATGGATCATCCATATCATCCTAACACACAAAATCATCCATATCATCCATATAAATCCTAACATATAAAATATCAAATAATCCAGATCATCCTAACGATCACTAGTATTAAACAAAGAATCATTTGAATCTAGTGGCTTAAAATTTGGATTAAAACGTATGGTGGAATGTGGAGGTAAGGTCGAATCATCATCATGTGGTGTGTCATCCTCCAAAAAATCATCATCATATCTGATTCTTGTGTCACCATCCTCATCACTAGTCTCATCCTCCTCCCACTCGGGTTCTTCAGCCTCTAGTTGTATATTCTTCCTTTTGTCTAACAAATAATATATAATGAAAATTTAGTGATCATCATATCATTGACTTTAAATAAAACATTTTCGGCACATGCAAAAATATATCCATTTATATATAACTATCTTTAAAACTTTAACACACATATATACTAAGATTATGATGCTGTCATGCTGGAGTGTTTATATACAATCATCATCAGATGCTGTCATGCTGGAATGTTTTATTAACAAGCACGACAGCATCTGTTGATTGTTTGAGAAAATCTGGTTGTTTCAAAACAACACACATATATACTAACTTTAAAATAATGCCTCATAACATATACTAATATAAAGCAATTATATATAATTATATACCAAAGGACAGCAATACATAACAAAATACAGCAGATTGTATAAACTGATTTTCTGAAAATAAATCAGTTCCATATTTATATATAGCAATATACAACAAACCTACAAGTAAACATGTAAAGATATATAGCATAAAGTGATTTTAACCAAGACCCATTGTACAAATCCAGTGTATAACAAGTTTAAAGTTGAAAAAAACTTACTTGAGAGTTGATTTGAGAGAGCTGGCTGCTGGAGAGTTAAAACTGGCTGTCAGATCCCGAGTGGAGAGGCATTTAGTGACTTGAGATCAGTATTTTTGTGATGGATGGAGCTGATTTCAACAGAAAATTACACCAAAATGGCCGAACAACCACACTGATCGGGGTAGAAGAAGAAGAAAGGGAGAAAATAACACCAAAAACAGAGAAAACAGTGCGTCGGGGCAAAAGAAAGAGACAGACAGGGTAGGTCGATTTTTAAAGGGGGAAAAAATGTTGAAATTCCGGTTTTGCCCTTCTGGCGCCTCAGAGTCGCCTCAGCCTCGAGGCGGTCCGAGGCGGTATGAGGCGCCGCCTCAAGGCGTCCGAGGCGGGGTTTTTGACGTTTTTCGCCTAACTTGGACGCCTTGAGGCGCCGAAGCCACCGAGGCGGTGAGGCGGCGCCTCAAGGCGCCGCCTCGCCTCGCCTTTAAAAACATTGTGTGGAGCATCAGAACAGGTCCTGTTAAAGATATTTGTTTCGAGTGGAATCCTGATAAAAAAAATATTGCTCGTCAATGGCCTATCTATACATTTATATTAAGGGGATATATTATAACAAAATAAAATAAAATTAATAATAAAAAAACAATTATAACTTATATGAGTTTTTTTTTTTTTTTTTTCATATAAATTTTATCACATAAAATAATTTATGTACAACAAAAATAACTCATAATAATAATCATGAATAAACCAATATCTATTAAGATTAAATAATACTATATGTTATTATGATATAACATTATACGTTTAAAATAGTTCATGCTAAATAACACATGATAAGATATAAAAAATTCCAAAGTGAAGATATGCTACAATGTATTTTTACATCATGGTTCAAACCTTGGTTGTCACGGAAAGAAGGTGGCGCCTCACACCGTTAGTTCCAAACGAGTTTTTGCAATATTTCTCACTTCGTAAACTATATAATATTTATTTAGATATTTAAATATTTAATAACTAATATCATTAACTTATATAAGTATATATTTTAAATTACTGGAGGGCGGGGGGTTGGTTTGACCTTCTAGCTCTAAGCTAGGTCCGTCCCTGATTTTAGTAGTAATCCATCTGATTTTAATTTTGCCGTTACATGTTTTACCAATGTTTTAAGTGAATAAAATGATAATAAATATATGATTATAATGCAGTAATGGGAAAATTTCATTTACGTTTTGATATAGTTGGTGAAAGCATATGTAGCTGGTACAGTTCGAAGCTTTGTGGGTAAAAACGAAAAGCCTTGACCACCAGCACTTTTATTTGCAAATGTGAAACATTTACTTCGTAAACTAAATATGGAACACTGAACTAACTAATATTTTTGGGTGGCTCTAATAATAATTTGCTAATGACAAATTGTGTGCAACATGTTCAATTCAATAAAGTTAATTCTTGGTGCATGTCTTGTCTTGAAAAGTTTTATTTGACAATCTTGAGACTTCGAAGCCATTAATCGAGATTTATTTATTGATTGATATAAACAAGAAAAAAAATAACTATTTGGCTGTAGAATTAAGTATAGGTCATGGGTTTCTTCAATTAAAAAAATTCATAGTATCGTGCTCTCGTCATCCACCTCAATTTGGCATGCGTGCTCTTTGGAGCTGTAAATTAGCATTGAAGGAAATTTGTTTACTGTGTTGGGTTGAGTTCCCTCCTATAATGATTATGTTGGCCCATTTGTTAAAAATGGATGATAGGCCCATTATATATATATATTTGAAAAAAATCTAAAATAACCCCTAAAATGGGAAGTATTGTCAGTTCATCCCCAGTTTTGAAGACATTGGCCAAAAAATCCTCTACTATCAGTCCCAAAGTGGTTTCTATCCGAAAGTGAGTGGTTTTGTGACAAAACCATGAAAAGATGAAAATACCCTTACTATATTGAAAAATTAAAAAAATAAAAAAATTACTCAATTATCAAATAAAAAAATTGAAAAAATAAAATTAAAATTAAAGGAAAAAATTAAAATAATGAAAAAAAAAATCTCCACTATCCATCATGTTGATGGATGGTAGGGATTAATTTAAAAACAAAAATAATAAAAAATAAATTATTTTCATACTTTATAAAACATATTAAATTTTTTAAAAATAAAAAATAGATGTATCTCCATCGTCTATCTCAAGATGGATGATGGACATCAAAAGAATAAAAAAAAAAAAAAACTTAAAAAAATGAAACCATAAATGGAGATCCAACATCTCATCTTCAAACTTTCATCACAAAGGACTTCCCATAATACGACTCTCAGATTCTCACCAAAACAGATGGAGTGGGTTCGACCATTCTCACCAAACCATCAACACAACCAAGATAAAAACCAAAACCAAAACCAAAACCATCAACTAAAATCAAGATTACTGGCAATAAAAAAAAATATATATATATGAAAAATATTAAAAAATTAAATTAAAACCATCAACATTGTTGACTTGATCCATCAAAACCTAATCCATCACCACTCAACACATTATCTACCGCCAGTGTTACCCGTCGCCACCGTCTCAAACCTTTGGTCTCTGATCTTGAAAGCATGCCTCGATGGTCAATCGAAGACAGAGTCATAAATTTGGTCATTGAGTTGGATCGATTGAGATGAAGAGGCAGACAAGTGCAAATTTGCAGTTGATAAGTCTGAAACGAAGAGGCGATCGTCTACGATGGCATCCACAAGGGAGCCGTAATCGACCAGGTAGTTATCGATTAGAGAGAAGGGGAGAGAAAAGACATGGAGGGACAGATGAAAGAGTGACAAGAAGACATGGATGATCGTGATAGAGTTGGTCGTGAACTAGTGATGATGGGTGTTGGAGGCTGATGTAGGCATGAGTGAGAGAGGTGTTGGGGGCTGACAGGGGAGCTTGGGCGTGTGGAGATTGAGACAACTAATGAGGTTTCCAGATATAGAGAGAATAGGTGGCTAACAGTTGTACCCATTTTCCAATAAATGAGTAATTACCTATTTACCCTTTCATCTAATAGTTTTGTTAATTTTTGGATGAAAATTACTTTTTGACTTGTTGACTCTAACGGTTGGAGTCTTTTGGCTAATAATTTCAAAACCAAGGGTTGTTTGATGTCATTTTTCGTTCTAGGGGATAAAATAGTAATATCCCTATATTTTTTGGTGGTATAAAAACCCTCATTTTTCATTAGAGTGAGAAGAGAGAATGAAAAAAAAAAGAGAGAGGCAACAATTGTGTTTTCTGGTTTTTCCTACCAGAAAAAAAGAAAGATTGAAGAAAAAATGGGGTAAAAACAGCATAGAAACACTTTGTGTAGTTTTTTTGTAACTATCGTTTCTTCGTCATGCACTGTCCGATTAAAGTGATTTTTGGTGAGCAGGTTAAGCACTTGTAGTTCTTAAGGTTGAATGGTCTAACAATAGTTTAGGGGTTCCTATGGTGAGTTTCGATAGTCGAATCAATACTAGTTAGAAAGACAGGGTCTGAACTACGCAGTCTTGATCAAAGGGAATCAACTCTTTCATTTGTAGTCTAATTAAGCTCAATTTAGACAGTAGCTTCATGAGACATGGAACTTCATTTTGTATTATGTGATTTGTGATTGAAGCACTCTTGGGAGAGATACACATCGGAACAATAGCCTTGAGTTTGATTCCTTTATCTCTCTCTTTTTATTTGATATCAAATTGTGATTGTTGCTAAAAATTGAATTTTTTGATGATGTTATTATGTTAAATCCCTTGATAGGTTAGGAAATTATTGTAGACTCACAATTTGATTCATAGTGAAGATTTTTTGGTGAACTATGATCCCATGTTTTTACTCCATAAATTGGGGAGATTTTTCATGTTAAAAATCGAATTGTGTTTTTTGTGCATACATGAATTGCTTGGTTAGTTGATTGCTGCATGTAATTATTATCGGATACTGATATATTTAACTGGTTCCTATTAGGTTCACACACAACGAGAGAAAATTTATTTCGTTATTTGTTTTGCCATTGTGTTTTCTCCCTACAAGTGGTGTTAGAGTTTTGGTTAACATTCTTATCGCTATTTGAGTTAAAAAAAACACAAGTAGGATGGTTAGTTTAAAGGGATAAAAGTGTGATGTTTGGAAAGCAAAGATGGAAGACTTCTTGATATATAAAAATCTTTTTAAAGCTGTATAAGATAAAGAATCCAAGCCACAACGAATGAGTGATGATGATTGAAGGAAGATGAATTGAAAAGCTATTGTAACCATTCGACAATATTTAGATGATAATGTTTTTTTATCATGTTGCAAAACATATTTCAGCTTAAAAATTATGACAAGAATTGGAGACATTATATGAAAAAAGTCTACTGTGAGTAAGGTTTTCTTGTTTAGACAATTCGTGAATTTGAAGTACCGAGATGGAAACTTGATGGCAGAGTACCTAAATGAGATGAGTGGACTTGTTAATTAGCTTGTTGATATGGAGTTGATAGTAGATGATGAACTCCAAGCCTTACTATTGTTAAGTTTGTTATTTAAGAGTTGGGAAACCTTGGTGGTGTCATTAAGTAATTCATGTATTAAGGGAAAACTCTCCATGAACAATGTAAAGAGCAGCCTATTCAATAAAGAAACAAGAAGAAAAATAACTAATTTTTAGTGGGAAGCTTTAGTCACCGAAGAAAAGGGTTGAAGTAAAAGTAAATGACCTCATAGTAATCAACATAAGTCTAGAGGAAGATCCAAGTCAAGAAAACTATTTGCATGCTACCATTCTAGCAAAAAACGTCATATAAAGAAAAATTGCATGATTTTGAAAAGAGAACAAAGGAATGAAAATGGTGAAAAGAAAAAAGAAAAGAATAACACAACCGCAACCATAAAGAAAAGAATAACACAACCATAACTATTTCTAAAGATTTGATTAAATTTTCAGCATGTGACAATGCTTATAATAACATTACAAGTTCACGTTTAGATTGAGTTATTGATATCGAAGCCTCATTCCACGTGTCTCCAACAAGAGAAGCATTTATCTCTTATAAATCGGGCGACTTTAGGATTATAAGAATGAGAAATGACAATGTTTCAAAGATAATTGGAATGGGTGATATTTCTATGAAAACACAAGCTGGATATAATTTAATTCTGAAGAATATTAGACATGTTTCGGATCTTTGCTTAAACTTAATTTCTGTCGGAAAGTTAAATGAAGATGATTTCTCAAGTTCGTTTATCAATGGTACTAGAAAGCTTATAAAGGATTCTCTAGTGCTAGCAAAAAGAAAGAAGTGTTGCACCTTATATAAGTCATTGATGTGACCGTGTAAGAAATAAATGAATGTAGTTGAAGAGAAGCTCTCTACTAACTTGTGGCATATGAGACTTAGACATATGAGCCAAAAAGGAATGAAAGTTTTGGCCAAAAAAAAACTTGCTCTCAAAGTATATAGGTATGTCTTTAAATACTTGTGTTCATTGTATAGTTGATAAAGCACATAGAGTCTCATTTCATAAATCTTTATCTCATAGAAAATCTCATGTTTTAGAACTAATAATTCCAATGTTTATGGCTCAATGAAATAAAAAAACACATGAAAGAGCTATGTATTTTGTGACTTTTATAAATGTTGTATCAAGAAAGGTTTGGTTTTATGCTATCAAGACCAATGATGAAGTTCTTGAGGTATTTCAACAATTCCAAGCATTGATTGAAAAAGAAACCGGAAAAACTCTCAAGTATTTTTGATCAAACAACGGTAGTGAATATAACGGTCCACTTGAGGCTTATTGCAAGAATAAATGCATTAGACATGAGCAATCTGTTCCAAAGATTCTACAACAAAATGAGATTTCTGAAAGAATAAATAAAAAAATTATGGAAAGAGTGAGATGCATGTTGTCTCATTCTAAGTTGTCAAAAAGCTTTTGGGAAGAGGCCATGAATGCAACTATTTATTTGATAAATAGACCTCCAATAGTTGCTTTAAATGGTGATATGCTTGAGAAAGTTTGGAGAGGTAAAGAAACTTCTTATGACCACTTAAAAGTGTTTGGTTGTAGAGTCTTCATACATGTTCCTAAGAATGAGCACCATAAGCTTGAAAATAAGACAAAAGAGTGCACTTTCTTAGGTTATGGTGATGAAATTTGGGTACAAATTATGAGGTACAAAGTCTAAGAAGTTGGTCTGAAGTCAAGATGCGACATTCCTTGAAAACTAAACAATTGAAAATTATCGTAAAATTGCAAATCAGCAACAACAAGTTAAAAAGTATACTGATTTTGATTCTTCTTCTTCCCAAATAACAAATGAAATCATCAAGGAGGTATTCAAGATGGTAAAGAAGTTGTTATTAGAAATCGAGTACAAAAGCATCATAAGAAGGAAGAGAGACAACCTCTTGAAGAAAATATGGAGTTATAGGTTTGAAGGAGTTCTAAAATATAGCAATCTTCATCCAAATATCCTTAATATGAATGAGTTACACTCACTAGTAAGGGGGAGCTAAAATGTTTTCAAGAAGTTGAATCAAACAATCAAAATGAAGCATGGTTTAAAGTTATGTAAGAAGAGATGAAGTTATTGCATGCTAACAATACCTATGAACTTATGGTATAACTTAAGGGGTTTTAGAGCCTTGGAAAACAAATGAGCCTTTACGATAAAGGTTGATGGAAAAAGCTCACAACCAAGGTATAAAGTAAGATTGATTGTGAAGGGATTTAGACAAAAACTAGGCATTGACTATGATGAAATTTTCGCTCCGGTTGTAAAGATGACTTCTATTTGGGTGGTGCTTGGACTAGTTGCTCAATTAGACTTGGAATTGAAGTAACTTGATGTCAAAACAACATTTTTTCATGGAGATTTTGAAGAAGAAATATATATGAAGCAACCCAAAGGTTTTGAAGAAAAAGGGAAAGAAAATCTAGTTTGTAAGTTAAAAAAGAGTTTATATAGTTTGAAGTAAGCTCCAAGGAAGTTGTACAAAAAGTTTGATTCATTATGGAGGAGCAAGAATACAGAAAGACAACTTCTGATCATTGTGTATTTATCCAGAAATTCTTTGATAATAATTTGTTATTTTATTGTTTTATGTTGATATGTTGATAGTGGATGGAAATGCTTCAAAAATTGGCCAGTTGAAGATGCAATACAGTTAATTCTTTGTTACGAAAGACTTGGAGCTAACAAAACAAATTCTTGGCATGAGAATTTACCACGAGAGAAACGCCAATAAGTTATACCTATCACAAGACAAGTATATTCAAAAATTACTTTAAAGATTCAATATGGAGAAATCCAAAGTGGTTAACTCTTTTCTCACTACACACTTCAAATTAAGTATTGAGCAATATCTTTCGATAAAGAGAAAAGTGACATGGAAAGGGTTTCGTATGCTTCGGTGATAGGGAGCTTGATAGATGCAATGATATGTACTAGGCTAGACATAGATCATGTCGTTGGTGTTGTTAGCTGGTTTATGTCTAATCTTGAAAGGGAGTTTTGGAATGCAATTAAGTGGATTATGAGATATCTATGAGGTTCTTCCAATTTGAAGCTTGATTTTGGAAATTATAAGCCATCACTGATCGACTATACAAATACAGATATGGTAGGAGATGTAGATACTCGAAAATCCACTTCTGGTTATTTGATTACTTTTACAGGTGGAGCTGTAGCTTGGCAATTAAAGTTGCAAAAGTGTGTTGCACTGTCCACCACAGAAGTTGAGTTCATTGCAGCAATCAAAGCTTGCAAGGAGTTGGTATGGATGAAGAAGTTTATAGGAGGACTTGGCTTCAAGTAGCAAAAGTATGTGTTATTTTGTGATAGTCAAAGTGTCATTCATCCTAGTAAGAACTTCTTTTTTTTAAGCAAGATTGAAACATATTGATGTGAGAAACCATTGGATCAATGATGTTTTGAATGATAAGTTATTGGAAATTGAAAAGATTCACATTGATCATAATAGTTATGATATGTTGACAAAAGCTTTACCAAGGGAGAAGCATGAAGTTTGTCAGTTGATTGTCGGGATGGCGAATCCCTTCATATAATCAGGAAGGGAGAGATATTTTGGGTTAGATTTCCTTTTGTACAGACACAACCCATGATGTTGGCTTGTTTGTCTAAAATAGAAGGTAAGTCCATAAGTTTTTTTTTTTTTTGACGATATAAAAACCCTCATTTCTCATTAGGGTGAGAAGAGAGAGTGAAAAACAAAAGAGATAGGTAGAAGCTATGTGTTCTAGTTCTACCTACTAGAAAATAACAAAAAGAGAGAGGAAGAGAAAAGAAGAGAAAGAGAGAAAGATTGAAAAATAAAAGGGGTGAAAACAACATAGAAATAGCCTATGTAGTTTTCTTGTAACTATCGTTTCTCCTTTGTGCACCAACCGATTGAGGTGATTTTTGGTGAGCACGTTAAGCATTCGTAGTTCTTAAATTTGAATGGTCGGATCATAGATCGGAGGTTCTACGTGCACCAACCGATTGAGGTGGTTTTTGGTGAGCATGTTAAGCACTCGTAGTTCTTAAAGTTGAACGGTCGGATCGTAGATAAGAGATTCCTGTGGTGAGTTATGGGCATCGAATCAGTACTAGTCGGAAAAATAGGGTCTAAATTACACAATCTTAATCAAAGGGCACGAACTTCTTCATCTGTCGTTTGATTAAGCTCAAAATTGAAAAGTAGCTTTACGAGATATGAAACTTCATTTCTATTATGTGATTTGTGATCGGAGCACTCTCAGGAGAGATACACCATCAGAACAATAGTCTTGAGTTTGATTTCTCTATCTTTTTCCTTTTATTTGATATCAAATTGTGATTATTGCAAAGAATTGAATTTTTTAATGATGTTACTACGTTAAATCCCATGACAGAGTTAGGAAATTTTTATAGACTCATAATTTGATTTATAGTAAAGAATTTTTGGTGGACTACGATTCCGTGGTTTTTACTTTTCAAATCGGGGAGGTTTTTTATGTTAAAAATCAGATTGTATTTTTTATGTATATGTTGAATACTTGGTTGGTTGATTACTGTATATAATTATTGAGAGATTGTGTTATATATAATTGGTTCCTATTAGGTTCTCACATAATAGGAGAAAATTTATTTCGTTATTTATTCCACTATTGCGCTTTCTTTATACATATAACTAGCAGTTTTCTTAAGCTTTCAGATTTTATCTAGTTTTTTTTTTTTTTTTTCTTATTTGGGAGAATCATACTTTAGATTTTAGTTATCATGAAATGTCATCTTTGATACGATATGTGTAGATTAGTCTGTTTGGTGCTTAACTTCTAAAATGTATAACACTTTAGTCCTTCTACTAGTTAATGGTTGATCAAAGAAAATGACATTAGGGATAACATCATAATTTACTCACTTGATTTGTGCATGCGACATATGGCATTGGTTTGTCCTATTATTTTTTTTTACCTTTTCTTATGGTTCAAGAATTCTTAAAAAGAAAGAAAATAATCATTCATGTACGATTGCATCTATTAGTGCACGTATGTTGATATCTTATGATATATGATAGTGTTTGAGTGTTTTTATTATTAATATCATCGTATGGTAGTGGTACTCAAGAGATTTTAACCCAACTCATTTTATTCTTTCCATTCTTAGAAACCAACCAAAATTTAGCTACCATAGGCCCAACTCTCTACAAAGCCCCATAGGAATTTTAAAAATACTCATAGAATAGATTGGAATAGCCTGAACTATAGCCTTAATAATCATTTCTTTCTCTCCTTAGGAAAACAACTTACTTTGCCATGCATGTAGCTTCCCCCAAATTTTATCTTTTGTAAAATTGAAAGTTTTCAGTTTATTTTCCCTACTAAGGTCGACAATGCCAAATAGATATCATGTGATTTTCACCATTGATACCAAATATCATTTGAAGATCTTGCCTTAACCAAAAAGGACATATTTTGACTACAGATAATACTAGACTTCTCCAAATTAACAAGTTGTCCCAAGGCTTTCTAATAAGCCTTTAAAATCTCCTTTATTTGAATACAATTCTCCAAAGAGGCTTTTCAGAATAAAACACTGTCATCCATAAAGAAAAGATGACTAATAATGATGCTTTCTCTACAACACCTAATTCCCAAACCCCTATCCTTATTTTCTGCTTTCTTAGACAAAGCCTCTGAGCAAAACATAAATAAATGCAGGGAAAAAGGATATCCCTATCTCAAACCCCCAGAAGGAATATCCCTACTCACAGGGCTTTCATTCACCCAAAAATTAAGAGTAACTAAAGATACAATCCCAAATTAGATTTACCCATTCCAAAGCAAAATTCATTTTTTCTAGAATACATTTTAGGAAAGCTTATTCCACGCGATCATATGCTTTGTGCATATCCAACTTTAAAGCCATAAAACCCTTTTTGCCAACCCTTTTGGAATTAATCGAATGCAAGATTTCAACGGATGTAATTATATGATAAAAAATTAAGCGCCTCGGAATAGAAGCTGATTGGTTGGGAGGAAATAAGTTTGAGGATTAAAACTTTTAGCCTATTGGCAATGGTTTTCACAACAATTTTATAAATAACATTACTCAAACTAATCCTTAAGCCTTTATGGATTCTTCTTTTTAGGGATTAAAACCACATTTGTTTGATTAAAATTCTTAATTGAGGCCTCCTTTTTAAGAATTTTCAAACAAATAAACGTAATTTGATCCCTTACAATGGCCTATAGCTTTTGAAAAAAAAATGGCATGAAATCCATCAAGTGTAGGAGCTTTCATGGATCCCAATTTAGAAACAGATTTAAAAATCTCCTATTTTGTAAAAGGACTTTGCAAAACTCTCAACATATCATCATTTAAGCAATTCTTAATGCAGTTACACATATTCTAGCAA
This sequence comes from Dimocarpus longan, assembly GCA_022984855.1. Taxonomy (NCBI): domain Eukaryota; kingdom Viridiplantae; phylum Streptophyta; class Magnoliopsida; order Sapindales; family Sapindaceae; genus Dimocarpus; species Dimocarpus longan. Next base: position 8,867,924 of record CM041026.1, read on the forward strand.
TCAATTAGAGGGGGATTAGCAGAAGAAAAAAAATCAAAAGGTACTTACAAATCACATTAGCTATCCCATAATGATCCTTCTGTTAGGGTCTTGCCCTAAGAGCTTGTAATTTATAAATGTTCAAATAATAATAAATAAAATATGTTTTGTTCAATCTACGTGTATTTATATAATGTTTGTTTCATAGAATATTATATAACATCCATGATTACTTATGTAGTCTCAAACTAAGTACAGAAGGATTATATGTAAAAGGATTTAATTTGAAATCAGTAATCTAAAAAGTCCGTAGAAAGCAAACAAAGCTGGGTACTTTGTTTGTGGTAAATCTATAGTTATAGTGATAGACCCTGAACTTGATTTTTCATTATATTCTATGTACCTAAGTAGTGCAGGGAATATTGATCCCGAAATAGGGCCAAAGAATGATTTAAGACCCGATTAGGATATAGAAAATTTTAGAGTTTGTTTCGATGAAAAACGAAAACTTTCGATGAATAGTATTTTCGGACGAAAACATTTTCGGATGAATTGTGATTTTTGGGAAAAGAGCCCTAAGAGCCGAAAATGTCCGAAATAGGTCATGGACCTTGAGGGAACTGAAACAAAATGAAACGGAATCCGTTTGATTGAGTTTTAGGAGATCCGAAAGATTCCTATCAAAAAGCACTATTTTTCAAATATTGGGTTTTCGTGACCTAAACCCTATTCAAAAATTTCGCGAAGCATAGGATTAAGAGGTAAGGGATCCAATTAGAGAATTTTATGGCCAATTTGAAGTTTAGATAACCGTAGAATATTTTCAGAATATTTTTCGGATTGAATAGTATATTAAATTGTGTTTAGGTTAAATTTTTACCCAGATTTATTATTTTATGGTACTAGGAATATTCGAATTGAATTACGGTCGAATCGTAGGCCTCTAGTAATGTTATTTGAAGTTTATTATATTTTCGTATCGCAAGTCGAATATCGTTTGACTGACTCCGGTACGATTACAAAGTCATTAGGCGTGAATTACGTGTTAATCAAGCGAAGTGAGTTAAGGGAATTCAATCAATGAGAAATGAGATAAGTGATTTAAAAAGTAATGGTTATAGATGTGCCACGTGTCATTCACTGATTGGTTGGAAAAATAAGTGGACTAGAATGTGCCAAGTGGACCAATAGAATTGATTTTGGGGCACTAGTATAATTAGTGAAAGTTTAAGGTGATAAAGTGAGATCTTCTTGAGGGATCTTTTAGTAATTGAGCAATAAAATATATATATATATTGTTTTGTCTTATTTGAACCCATTGTTGCCGTGAGAATTAAAAAGAAAGAAAGAGAGAAATGAGAGAGATAGAGGTCGGGTGAGAGTGAGAGAGCCGAGAGAAAAGAGAGAGAAAAAAAAAATTGTGTGCCGAGAGAAAGAGAGAAGAAGAGAAAAAGATCTAGTCCGAATTTCGTCGTGGTTTCTTCACAAAAGTTATTCCTCGTCATCCCCTCTAGCTAACCCAACAAATTTGAAGGAAAACGGTTGCCTATTTGGTGAGTTATCTCAGTTTTAAGCTTGATGTTTCGTATGAAATCCATTTTTTTTCTTTTGTTTATTTTCGAATCAGAGATTAGGGATGATAAGAGGGTTATGTGAGGATGATTTTGGTATGATTTTGGAGTGATTTGATGGAAGAAAAATAGATAAAACGAGAGAATGAAGTCGTGGAGAAAAATTGGTATTTTATGGAATTTGATCCCGTTTTCGATTCTAAGATATTAGATGGATGTTTTAGAGATTAGAAAATAATATTTTAAAGTTAGATTTCAAAAACGAAAAGTTTAGGATCTATTTCGGAGCTAAACAGACGAGTTGAAGGGTGGATTCTGAAACCCTTCGAAACGCGTTCGTTTAACATTTGAAATGATTTATTTAATCATAGTTGGGTGTTAGAATACTAGAGGATTGATTTTTGAAGTTGTCGAAAATTCGGAGCGAAAAGTGATTTTCGTTAGTAAGCGAATCCAGTTGATTTTCATTCCGAGTTTTCGACGATGAAATTAAGTATACTGAGGTAATCCTAGGAAAGAATAAGTAGAATTCATGTAAAGAAAATGGATTTCGAAAACTCCGGTTGAATAAAAATTGAGATCTGAAAGTTTAGGCGTTAAAGGATATATATAGAGATAATTAGATTTTTATTGATTTTGAATGTTATTTGAATGAATTAAGTGACCCTAAATGGATATTTGATGTTTTAGGGTAAAAGCAGAGACTTTCGGAGGCATACAGAGGAGGCTCGGATTTTATCCGAGGGCGTGTTGTGAGTGGAATTATAAGTTTTTAATATTTATATCTTTTTAAAGTTTATTTTAAATTAAAAGAATTTATTATTAATAGTTATTTATTTATTAATTGAATTTATATTTTAATTCTAGCATAAAGATTTTAGTTTATTCTTTATGTATATGAGAATGTGCTAGAATTAAATATTTTAGGCTTATTGCCTTAAGATTTAGAATATTTTAGTGTGTTAAGAAAAAAGAAATTTTAATAGCCTATGGTTTACCCTAGTCCTAGTTTAGTACCTGGTTGAATGCCCTATGCGTGATACGGTAGATGAGAGGAAGTCAGTCAGTGAGATTTGAGTCTAGTCGACTCATGTGTGAGCCAGGCATGAGTAATCCGTATGCACGTATAGGGTAGTGTAGTCGGTCTGCAGCGTGGGCTCGCTTTCGGCAACTACACATGGTAAATCCCCACTCCTAGTGGTTAGATTTTATATGCTACCATGCTAGGAGTAGATATTCCCTGGGTTACCATTTAGGCGAGAACTAGAAAATATTTTTAAGAAAAGATTTCAGAAAGTTTTAGAAAGAAATTTAGAACGAGATTCAAAAGCAGTTTTAAATGAGTTTTAGAAAGTATTTTTCTAAAACACTTTAGTTTTATTAAACTGTTTTTGGGAGGAGTTTAAGTGTAGAAATAAGTTTTAATTTAAAAAGTTACTACCACTCACTGAGTATAAACTCATGTTTTTCTTTAAATGTTTTTCTTAAAAATTCTCCCATAGGTGCAGGAACTAGTCGTCCAGCCGACGAGGTTCAGTCAGGCGTGCAGGCGGACGTATAGGACAACACCTACTACATGTATATATTTTGTTATTTTGATCATGTATATGTGTTGATGTACATAATGTAAATATTTTGAAGAAATAGTGGATGCATTAGTTAAAATGTTTTATTAACGTTTTATGAAATCCAGTTTTCAAATTTTATTGATTTGTTTGTGGTTGTTTGTGAGAAAGAAGCCGGAGGCTCTAGAAGTTGAGAAATGGATTTCATAGAAGTGTTTTTATAAATTGTATTTGAAACTTGCAGGGTGACAAAGTTTAGAAAACAGACGGCATGCTGCCGAAATTTTTATTAAAAAGCGAAAAAATTTTATCACCGTCACTTTGTAAAGGAAGTTAAAATATCTAGTTAAATGATTTTCAGTGCCTTGATGGGGTTCCTTCGAGCTGAGTATAGGGTTCGTGGGAATTCTTTCGGGGTGCTACGGGGTCTTTCTCGGGTCCAGAGGAGGGATTTGGGAAGGGTCCCGTCATATAGTCTATTTCATATTTGATATGATGATCTTATCCAAGATAGTTCATATAGTGACCTAGAAATGGAGCCTATATAGAACTGAATCACGATAAAAATAAATTTTTTATTAATATCTGTTAAACAAAAAATTTCATATTTATTGACCTGATAATCATATATGGATTGATAATAATTATGAGTGTATTATGGACTCCTATTTGTTGGGTCATATCTTTTAATTTATATGAGTGAGATTGTTATAGATCTACAGTCAATCAGCTTCGTATTTTGGAGATATGATTTTATAAGTGGTTGAGAACATTCTATACAATAGTGAAATCTACTCTTTCTTACGAGAAGTAGATGAGTAATTCCCTTAAATATTGATTTAGGTCTTGAATAATAAAAGCGTTCGACTTTTTGTTAATGAGGAAATAGAAAGATAAATTCATAAGTTGTTATGGATATATTGTTCATTAGAGAATCAATGGTACTTACAGGAACAAGATGTAATTAGAGAGGTAAAACTGATTTTATGACCTAACTCTAATTATGAACTACTTATGGATAATCGAACCATATATAATGATTAGTAGAGGTGAGCATAAAAACATGTAACCAACCCAACTCAACCTGACCCGAGGTTGTTCGGGTCGGTTTTCATGTTCATTTACAGGGTGTTTAGACCTTTCACTTTAAAAACACCATGTTTAATGGATTGGATCGATTCTAAAGGTCCAAAACCGACTCGATCCGTAAACAGAGGTACATATGTAATTTTGGATGCTTCCATATAAACGCCTCTAACCCTACGTCCAACACATCATTCTCTCATTCCCTTTTTCTTCTACTGTCGTCGTATCCCTTCTTCTTTTCTTCCTCTCATCTCTCATTTCTCTTCGTCTTCTCATCTACTCGTCGTCACATCCCTTATTTTTTCTTAATCTTATCTCTCTTCTTCCCCTTTTCTTATTCTTGTCGACCGCTTCATCCCCGACAACCACCAGAGCATCTCCGGTCATCTCTTGTTCATCGATCCTCATCTCAACTCTCAACTATTAGATTTCCTTGCAGCTTTTAGTAAGTTTCTCTTTGCAACTTTCTGTTATGGGTGTTTGTGTTTAAGAATGCATGCTTGTTTTGTAGCATTTTCTGTGTGGAAATCTAATAACAATGATGAGCAAAACATTTATGATAGATAAATAATTTTTTGAATGTTAATAAATTTGAGCAAAACATTCATGTTATATTGTTATGTCTTTGTTGTTGAATTAAGTATTTATAATAATAATATAAGACAGGGAGTCATACAATGGAAGCATGAAGCAGATGAAGTTTTAAAGGAACAGAAGCATGGAAGAGATGAAGTCACAAAGCGAAAAAAAAAAAAATTCAGCCCAAAATTGGGTCTAAACATGGAATCCGATCCGAACCGAACCGAACACTAGGTGTTTGGATCGGCTTAGTTTCTCCCCCTTACTAGACCATATTTGGACCTAGAAGTGTTGATCCGACCATTTACCCTGTTCGGATCAATTTCAGTAGGAATCGACCCGAACATGGTCATGCCCACCCCTAATGATTAAATCGATGGACGCTAAAGATTTTAGATTGTGTAAAACATCTACAATTCTAAGAGTGCAATCTTAAGTTTTTAATGAAGTAACTCTAAGATTAATAATAATTAATTATTTAATTAAAGAGTTTTCATTAATAATTCTAATATTATTGGAATTTAAAATTGTAGGTTCATTTGGTCTTCTTGCTAGTTTATACTCACTATAAAAAATCGGAAAAAAAGAATATAATTGGAGTATCCAATTATATGTGTTACAAGTGTAACATAATTACGTTCACATAATATTTAATTAATGTTGATTATTTAAATTAATGATTATTTAATTAATAATTGTGAATTATTTAATTATTTATCTAAAGAGGTTATGAGCTCAAATACATGTGGTTACATAAAATAATTAATTATTTTATAGCCATGGGATTAAAAAGTTGATGTCAAATTAATGAAGTAAATTGTTTCTTCATTAATGTAAGAAAATTAAGTTTTAATAATTTTATTAATAAGGTAAGTTGTTTCTTCATTAAAGCAAGAAAATTTAAAACTTAATATTTTGATTAATGAAGTATGTTGTTTCTTCATTAAACAAAAGAAAACTTTGAATTAATATTCTAATTAATAAAGTAAATTGTTTCTTCATTAAATTAGAAAACTTAATTTGAATTGAATTTCTAATTAGTAATGTTCCATCATTGAATTAGAAAACTTTGAATTGAATATTTTTTTTAATGAGAAAAATTGTTTTCCTATTAAATTAAAAAAGACAAAATTGATCAATATAAAAATGTGCTTTATATTGAGAATCAAGATTTGATTTGAATAAATTTTATTTTGCCCTAGTCATTCAATGTATAAAAGAAAACATCAAACCCAAAAAGTTTAGGGTTGTCTGAAAATTGTCAAGGAAAGAATAGGGTTAGATGAATCCTCTCTTGGTTGTTTCTTTCATTGTTTTCTTTTGTGTAGGTATTATTTTGAGAAAAGAAAAGTGATCGTGATTCTTTAAGATTGTGTCCAGACACGGTTTCTTGATGAAGAGTCATAGTATGGAAGATCAAGTAATGAAGTATATGATAATCAAAAGGGATCAATTAATCTTTATGCAATATAAAATTCGATATTATTAATTTAGTTGTTGAATTATTATTACTAACGTTGACTGATAACGTTTTTGCTTGGAAAAATTTTTAAAATCAATTTTTTTGCATTGTTCTAAAAAATGAAATTAAGAAAAAAAATAAAATTTTTATGAATTTTATTACATTAGTGACCAAGATGAGAGGATAATGACATTTTTTTTATCAATATCTGAGATCCTTAGATGAGGATGTTGGATTCATTAAACAGTCAGTATAAGGTCTATAGACTTTGCCACCTCTTCGGTTGTCAATTTTGGCATTTTCTTTTTCTTTTTTGGTTGTCTAGGGTCTATGTATGATATTCGTAAAGATTGTTGGTTAATTTTTTTTTTTTTTTAATAAATCAAATTTTAAACTTTACAAGTGTACAAGTCATTTGAGTAACTATAATGACAAGCAAAGGTCGATTCCACAATGAGTTATTAACTTACTTTAATTCTAAATTTATTTTAAAATCTAAGGTTTGATATTGAATTGAAAACTAAATTGTAACAAAAAACTAAATTAAAAGAAAATCAATAGAGAAAACTTAGTTAAGACATTCTATCAACCACTAAACAAACCTTCAATCCATAATTAAATTAATGAAGCACAATAATATTAATGCATGATAATGATATTGATGACAAGATAACGGTAATACTGCATATCGTATTAATTATTTCTTAGATTGTATATAAATCACACGACATTTGTGTAAATACCTATATTCGTAATTGTAACCTAACTTGGTGTCTACTTAGGTTTAATAATTAGAATCCATTAAAACCTAAAAGAATATGAACATCACATAAATCCTAGAACATTGCATTTTCTATGAAGTAATGCCTCTCAATTGGTTTGTAAGCAATTGATTGTTGCAAATTAAGAATATTCCTAGTAGGCATGCAGTTTACATCCTTACAATATAATCTTAAAAATATGCTCTTAAGATGGTCAGTCAAATAAACAAAATTAATAGAATAAAATTAAAATAGAAACATTAATTTTATCATGCAAAAATAAATAACTTAATTAAAAATAAATAAAGGTTGAATTCATGTCTAAGGCTTCAAACAACCCTAACTAACACAAGAAATTAACCATGCATAGCTTTAAAATAACACAAAATAATTAAATAAAGAAAACAAGAAAAGTAGAACTGAAAGCCGAAAATTGCAGTCACCCCTTCTCTTGGTCTCTAATTGCATGGTGTAAAATGTGAAGAGAAGACACCTATTTATAGGTGTGATAGGTCGACGGAAAATCCTCAAAAATTGGGTTGATAATTACCCGTAATTATCACTTAAAATAAACGCTAAGATAAATTGGGAAAATATGAGAAAATAAGGAGTTGCGGCTTGTGAACGAGCCTTCTGTCACATTTTTTCCTTATGTCAATAGCTCACAACTAATTGCTTGGAATGGTTGCGGCTTGTAACCATTTCTCCTATCTACGACAACAAGATGCACCCTAGTTGCTTGTTATGGTCACCCCTTATGGCAACTTGCTGCTTCAAGCAACTAAAGTTGATTTTGACAAGTCACATGTGAATGACAAGCTCATGTAAAAGACAAACAATTTTGTCTTTTATTTAATTACAAAACAAACTCCTTTATTTTAGTTTATCTCAACCTCTTGCACATTAACTTGAGTCATTTTCCAACTCTTCTTTAATAAACCTAATCTTATTAGAGTTCCTCTTGATCTTTATTTCTGACTCGAACTCTTGCACTAAAAAGAATTCTGAATTAAATTAGACTATTGTCTCTTTTTCTGACTCAGATTCAAATAGCAATTTTAACAATCAACCTCTTGAATTTCTTTAATTTTCTAAAGTTGCTTTATTCTTTAAAAATTCACATATTTTACCTTTTTATTACTCAAACCTAAATTTTAATACAGAAACACTAAACACAATAAAAATACTAATTCTACACAAAAACATAATATAAATAATGAATAAAATGGGCATAAATTAATGATAATAAATGACCTAATAGACATGTCGCTGGCTTCATCTTTCATTCGCCCCGTTTCTGGATTACCTTATCCTGTAATCGTAAGCAAATAAAAAACATCAAGTGGACATTTAGAAATATATGTTAGACTGTGACATAATAGAATTACTACATTTACTTGGTCATTACCATGCTCAGCCTCTAAGACTAATAGATCTCCTAAGACCTTCTGGAAGTAGTGGATCTCCTGGTCCTTCTATTGGTGGGGTGATTGTTGGACATCCTAAGGCGGATCGACCTTCTAGTCCTCCTAATAGACGGTTGACTAGTCCTTATGGAGAGGTAACTGATTGACCACCTCATCCTGATGAAAAGGTAATCGATGGACCCTTTCATCCTGATGGTAGTGGGCTATAGATGTGCTCATCTTGGACAAAACTCCCACCACCACCACCATCATCATCATCATCGTGTCATCATTTAGATCATGTCCACCAGCCAAAGACCTAGGAATTTTTAAACTCTTTCCCCTCTTAGTCTCCTATTCATCTCCCTTACTATCTTGTCAGTTACCTTTTACCTTTTATCCATTTTACTTACTTTTTATAGGTTGTCTTCTATAAATCCACAAGATACTCAAACAACTGTTTCACCTATGGAATATATATATATAATTATATAATGTACACAATTTTTTAAAAAAGAAAAAAAATTGACAGAGTTTTTCTTGTTTTTTGAGTATCCAGAGAAATATAACCTATATATTTAAATAATTACACTTTGTCTATTATGTTTAGAGACTCTTTTTCTCTATCCAACTTCGTACTACTATACAACATGTTCACAATTTTTCATTTACTGAAATGAATATTCATTTAACAATAAAATAAATAGAAGAGAAGATTCATACCTCAGAGTGTAAGTTTTGTACATCGTGTAACCTTTTTGTCTGTAATTCTGAAAATGTATCTTCTGATTCGGATTGTATGCTTGAGACGTCTTCATACCACTCATCTTCCTCCCTTTTAAGCTCCTCAACCATATAATCATTATCACCCTCCACCTCATGATCACCTCTTCCATCCTTCACCTTATAATAATCATCACCCCGTGTACTATCATCATCCTCACTTCCTTTACCGCTAACTTTATGCACCTCTTCACCAATCGAATATTTCGGATTGAAAGATTTCTAATAATATGTGTCTCTTTCGACGTCAATGGGCTCAAGGGTTCTCATCATACCAATTATCTACAATATATATATTATTATATAATATATAAGGATAGTTACAAAAAAAAAAAAATTAGGTTAGCTTCGACACTTACAAGGGGAAAAATCATTAAGGGCTTTTATGCCTTTCTGCGTCCTCTTAAGTATTCATTTCTTACACCGTGGCAACTTATTTTCCAAGAATTGATTACTTTTTCCTATCTTATCTTTCAACATCGGAAATATTTCGACTAGTCATCACTATAATGCAAAAATAATTAAACAAAAACAAACATATAGTTAGTGTATACATAAAAAAACCCCTAAAAGTTAATCTTATTAGGAGAAAGCTATAAATAGAAGCCATATTAAGTGTATCTGAAATGTCGGGGCATAATTATAAATGTTAACGGTCTTCGGTGGGTTTTTAATCTGTTCCTCAATAATCATCATATGGAGGCTATAGACCAGTATACTATAGCTTAATTTACTCCAAAGGAACAAGCTCCATACCTCTGTATTCTTTATGATAACCTACATAAAGTGAGCAATAGCGGATCTGTCATTCTGCCCTAGGAATAGATGGAAGACAATCTCTATATTAGCTAATTTTAACATATACTTATCATTTATTATGTCCTCAATTGCATGGTTGTGACGCATTGTATGGCTTCTTACCTTGAGAAAGGTGGCTATGCTGGGCACACTCGACGGCTCTCCATTGAAAAATTATCATAGGAGACTCTTCTCGTTATTCTATACCATATTGAAGATTTTTGATAGATACTTTCAAAAGGAGTTTTGTCACTAATAAGAACTCCTATTTTCCAAATCTATATATTATTCCTCCGATTTCAAACCACATTTCATCATAGGGCCCACTAAGGTTCACCACCTCTCTAATAAGAAACCCTAATATCACGGAAGGAGCATCATATATTGCTAGATATCGACAAAATATGTCTAAACAGGCACTCTCCCATGAACCGGTCATACAAACCTCTTCTCCTAATAACTACAATTATTTTACCAAGCCACTTTTGACCAATGTGTGTATTCCCACCTATTTTCTTATCAATTGTTTGTAAACTATGTAAATACTTGAATTCCTTCTATACAAAAGAATAATAACAAACGATTAGTGTTACTTTACTAAAAATATGGTAATTAAATGCAAAAATTAATAAACCTTTTTTCATTTCTATTTTTGCCTAATATACTTTTATTTCCATTTCTTTAATTTAATTTAAATAATTTTTACTCTAATTACACTCATTTAATAATCATCTCAATTAATTTAAATAAATTTAATCATCAATTTAAATTTGGGTTTATATTTAAATGAAAATTACCTTTTACAATTTACACTTATATATTTCTTACATTGTATTTTACTTTATTTAAAAACATTTCCTTAATCAATTTTTAATTAATTAATTAATTTCATTTACAATTTAATTAATTACTACTAATTTAATAAAGTTTAATTTAATTATTCCAAAATTAATTTCTTATTACTAATTTTAATTTTTAATAATTGATTGGTTTTTTATTGGGTGTGAAAAAAGGGTAAATGTTATTTACTAATTTTTCACATCCTAATCAAAAACTGATTTCGTAAGTTCGTGCTCTAACAGGTGCTTTAAGTAGATTCCATTTTTTGAAAGCTAAATCCAACCGATTTTAACCTAATCTAACTCTATTGATCATTACCCAACTTCCATAACACAAAACAAGTAAAAAAAAAACAAAACAAAATCAATAAATCACAAATTTTCAATATTCAGCCAATCAATTTTTTACTAGGTATAAAAAACTGATAAATGTTATTCACCGATTTTTCACATCCCAATCAAAAACCTATTTCACAAGATGGTGCTCTTACATATACTCTAAATAGATTTCTCTATTTTTAAAAGCCAAATCCAACCAAATTTAACATAATCTAACCCTATTCATCATTATCCAACTTTTATAACACAATACAAATATAAAAATAGCAAAACAAAATCAACAACTAACAAAATTTTAAAATTCGACCAACAGTTTCTTTCTGGGTGTGAAAAACCAGTCAACATCATTCATTGGTTTTTCACATCCCAATCAAAAACCGATGTGGAAAACTAATTTATCAAAACAAAGATAAAGATATTGCTTTCATCAAAATCTACCATTTTCAACCTAAATCTAATCAAATATAATCTATTCTAACTCTTATCATCATAACTCAACATTCCTAGTACAAAAAACATCTCAAAATCGTAAAACAATATAAAAGAAAATCACAAACTTTCAAATAGAATCCAAACTTCGCGTACCTTAGAGGAGGTCAATAAGCTCGGCAGTGGTCGGAGAAGCTCTGGAAAGGTCGACAATAATGTGAGAATGGCTGGAGATAATGGAAATGGCTCGTTAAGTCTTGATCGAGTACTAGGTGTAGGTTGATTTTCAAGTTTTGAAATCTGTGATAATGAGGGTTGATCGATTTCTTAATCCCTTATATATACAAGGATTGTTTTATAATTACACATTCTAGTTTTTTATAAAATTTTAAAAGTTAAAGGTTTATGGGTAAAATTGTACAGGAGCATTATGGATAATTTGGATACATGATGGAGTTAATTTGTTTGAGGAGTTAAAAACAATTTTTTTTTTTTTTAGATAGTGGATAAAAACAAAAATCACTCTTTTGGAATGGGTGTTTCTAGAATTTTCACATGAATAAACTCTTATTAAATCCCTCCAATTAGTGGACAGTATTTCCACTTAATGTGAGCCTCTCTCTCCCGTTTATTAGGGAATAGAGTTAAATAAAGTTGAGTTTTGGGCCACACCATGAAGTCCCTATCAAGATAGTCCAGATAGTTATAATAGTAATGTCAAAACAAAAAAAAAAAAAAAAATGAAAATTGAAGTTGGTGAGGCTATCCATACAGGAGATGATTTTATACATACTTATATATATATATATATATATATATATATATATATATTCCTGGTTGAAAACAGTCAAAGCAACTCACGAAAAGTTGAGGACACAGTGGTTAAATTCAAGTTGCTTTTTATCCTTTCCATATATGTATTTTCTTTTCGTGGAAATAATTAGTGCATCATGAAGCAATCTCTCACCTAATGCCACTCATCCTTAATCTCCTCTGTTCAACAACACCTGAAGAAAAATCATTATGCTTTTTGCCTGTAATTTATATATACCATCTCTTAGTAACTCATCAATTGACCTCAATGTGTTCAACTTAATTACCAATTCAATTATTGTACATTTGGCCTTATAAATAAAGTCTTACTAATAAGAAGAACAAAATCTTTTATCATCTTAAAGTATCCTGCTGATCATTACTATCGAAACAATTCAGAAATTCTCCATAAGATTTGACCAACACCGAAACATAACTCTTTATTTCTGAAGTTAGACAAAGACCCTCTTGTTGCGTACGAAAATCACCATCGTCATGTACCCAAAACCTCCCTAGGGATGGACTTGTGAAGTGATGATTGTTGTTTAAGATGAGTTAATTAATATGAGGGAGGCGTTTATAGTTAAAACATTTTAAGATGTGGGATTCTTGTATGAAAAATTTACGTCAATGTAAATTAAATTTCCGAATAACATGTATATATATATAGGAGGTCCTTCACATTATGAGACGACTAGTTTTTGGATTCTACCACAACTAAATGACAAGCATGCATATGTTATTTATGTAGCAGTGAAACACACCTAAGCATAATTCTTTTTAATTAACAACAATAAGATTATATATATGAAGTAATAAGTTTATCCACGCGTGAGTGAGAGAAAGAAATAAAATATAGAAAACATGTAATTGGCTGATACACAGCTTAATTAGTTAATTATTAAGAGGAAGCCAGGGGACGATTACAGAGAAGAAGGTAGCAAAAATGGCAGGTGTAGAAGTCTAGTTTAGAAAACTGGTGTTGCGGGGGGGAACCTCTTCAATGTCTCTGAAAGTAAGGTAGGAAGCATTAAGTTGCATGTCAGAGAGCATTTGACGAAGCTCAGTGGCTTCTTCTTTGAGTTGAGCGTTCTCTTGAAGAGCCCTTTCGTGGCTATCCGAGACGTTGTTGAGTTTGTCAAGCAGTTGATGGTTCTCGTTGCGGAGCCACACCACCTGTGACCAGAGCTCGTCGAGGTGCTTCTGCTTCCTCATGCGTGATCTTCTTGCTGACTCTCTGTTGGAGATCATTCTCCTCTGCTTCCGCTCGTTGATCAGGCTCAGTTGCTGCTGCTCCTCAGCTTCGTCCGAAGTCGATGAGTTGTTGCTGCTGCTTATAGAGGACGTTTTCGGATTCAATTCCTGAACCTGGGGATTGAATAAAGGATTCAAGTATCGGTTAAATTGAAATGTGGGCGTGTTTATTGTGTTTGTGTTTTGTGTGATGGTACTGCTAAAATGAGGAGAATATAGGGAGTTGTTTGGAGGACTAATCAGTCGATAATGGAGCCCTGAAACCTCACTACTACTGCTTGGCTGCTGCATGCTGAGACAATTTTGGAGGCTTAGAGAATTGAATTCCATTCACAAGGAGGCCGTGTAAGCTTGAGGAAAGGTGGACTTATATAGAGGAGGAAATTAGCTTGAGGGTGGTCCCATTCTGGAGACTCGACATTTACTCAATATTCTCATACCTAAGCCCACTTCAACATTATTTGTTCATTCATGCATGCATGGACCATGGACCCATTCAATTAACAGAGAATAAGTTTCTATTCATGGTTAATTACGCGTCGTAAAGATTCCTGATTAATCTCAACTCGTGATTTCATTCATAATATATGTTATAAAGATATATGTTATTTAACTTAGAAATTGGATGTCACATATTTATAATAATTGTATGTGACCAAGTAATTTGGGATGGATGATGATGCCATCGTTAAAGTTTTACCATGCATGAATTTGATTGTATGTTATCATGATGCACACAGCTATATACATACATGGGGAGAAAGCAATATTGGCTTGTGGATGATCATTTTGAGATAAAAACGGATGCTTACATCAGAGAGAAAAGTATGAAGTTTGTATTGTGGGGAGTACAATTATTTTAATTGGGAAAAGTTTAGGCACAGGAAAGAAAGGGAGTTTCAAGAAATCAATGAGTTTTTTTTTTTTTTTTTTTTTTTTTTTTAATTATTATTATTAATAAATTTAGATAAAATAATTCCTATTTTATATCTTGAAATAAGGGTGGGACTTTAAAGTTTATCCTCTTAGGATTAAGGGAACTATTTAATCATTCGTATGAACTAAGATATGATGTACAAAAAGTTAATATTTAAGTAAAGTCACAAAATGTTGTGCCCACGGGTGTTCTTACCTTACCAAGTTCATGTTTTTTTGCGGGTTGGATTAACATAATTCCATGCTTTTTAGCCAATAGAGCATTGTGACGTGAGGATTTTTCAAAAGGAAATAATTTTTAATTAATTTATCTTATATATTTATTGTCAGCCAGATTATTTAAGGAATTTGATGACTCAACAACCACTTCAATTAATTGAAAATACTTTACAAAGTAATTTTCGGTCAACAAGTTAACATTTAGTCTGTACAATTATGTTGTTCCATAATTAAAGTTGTAGAGTTTGACAATATTTTTCAGTTTAAAACTAAATAAAGCCTAAATTTGATGGCAATAACATATTTTCATAAATTGGAAGTCCTGAATTAAAGTCTCAGCTTCTCCCATTTTTTTTTTAATAAAAATAAAATAAACAATAGGTTTTGCTAAGTTACTAGTTATGTAAAATTACCCATCAATAACCATATTTAGATATTATTTTATAACTATATTTATAATCAATTCAATAATTATTATTGATGGATAACATTTTACAACTAGTAAGGTAGTCATAAACAATATATAAGTCTCATTTTTATTTGTAAATTTACTAAGTATGGGAAAGATTTTTTCTGTCTTGACTGATGCCAAGAAAAAGAAAGTTAAAAAAAATATATATATAATATGAAATTAATTACTCTATCCTAAGGGATAGTAAATGGACTAGAAAAAGAGTCACTGCTACAGGAATTGTGATATTTAAGCAAAGCCTAAGTAGAATTAATTCTAAATTAAGTAATTAATCTTATTTATAATTACAATTAAGATTGTGCTAAAGAATAATTACAAATAAAGATTACTTAATTTTTTATATTAATTTTGACAAATCAATCTAAAAGCATTATAATCGTTTGGTTTTTCTTTGGGTAATCGGATTAGATGAGGAAACACTAGAGAAAAGAAGAAAAAGAAGCTTGTCAAATTTTAAATAGTGACTTCTTGCGGTCCAAGATATTCTATATATTTTTTTATAACTCCTTTTCCCTTCTTTACAATTTGCACTTCTTTTTCTACGACAAACACAGACCGCAGCACTCAACGGTTGTGCGAGATTGATAGGTCAATTTGTTAAGAGAACGAAAAGAAGAGATGGAATTATAATTTTAGTAACGTTGCTTAGTACATGATGAAACGAATCTCTCTTTTATTCGCCGCTCTTTATATTAAACATCGCACTATATTTGACAAAATTCATTATTGGAAGGGAACTATATGGTGGTAGTTTATATATGTATAATACAAATTCAGGAATTAATCGGAGCTAGATGGGAATTGACTCTAGAGTGTAGAACCTGCACCATAGAGTGCAGGTGGCAGACTACTATACCATCTAGGCAACTGCACGGCTACTGTATATAGTGGTAGTTAATGATTAAAAATATATGTCTTGAATGGTTTGCGTTTGATAATTCTTATCGACCATCAGCTGTTTTAATTGAATTAATTGCCCAAATGCTTGATTATTAGTCATGTTTCAGCGATCCAGGCATCCATTTCGTATGGCCTATTGTTCAAGGTTGTAATGCAACATCCAGGCACACTTGGAAAATAAAAGAAAAAAAAAAGTTACGGAAGGTTGTGCAACTGACAATTTTTATTGAACTTCAGGGAGTTCAATTAAATTAAAAAGATTCTCAGAAAGCAAATCTAAGTTTTTAATACTTTCTTTTTATTTTTCCTTTATCTAATAAAAACAACGTCTAAATTTAAAAGTTAGGTTGAAAACTTCTCTTCCAAGGAAGATACACAATCAAAGGTCTTTGAGACTAAATTTTGATACAACAAAGTGTTATATATGTATTTATATATAGTAATTATATAATTAATGTCTGTTAACTTTAAAACATTAGAACGAAATAATTAAATTCATCTATTATATTTAAATAAAATAAAATAAAAAATGTAATGGATGAATTTGATTAGTTCGTTTTAATTTTTAAAGTTAAAAGATACTGATAATAAATTCAATATATATATATATATACATACACACATTTCTAGATGGTGTCTTTGATCACACATCTTTCAATATGATTTGTGAGTAGCAAATACTCATTTAACCTAATAAGAATCTTAGTTCAAATTATTTCCATTGTAGACGGTGTCTCAATTGAAAAAAAGTTGGTCTCTTTAATTCCACTTGCTTTGAGCAAGCATAAATAATTAAGGTGAAAAATGGTTCGCATTTGAAGCCAAATATCTTGATATAAGGTGGTGGGGATAGATGTGTGAGAGAGAGAGAGAGTTTATGGACATGTGGTTTGAAATTATTAATAATTCCACTAAATAAGAGGTTGTTCCTATTTTATACCAGGGACTGAAAATCTGCAAAACAATTGAGGTTGGGATAGGCTGAGTGGATTCTGAATTGGTCAAAAATATCGTCAGACAGATTTAGACTCATCTTTCTTTTCTTGTCTACTCGTTGTTCTTTCTTTGTTCCTTCTTTTTATCAGAACAAACAAAAGAAGAATTCGAGCCTTGCTGAAATCGTGACCATATAACAAAAGTTGGAAGAGAGTGGTGGGAGACTCCTCAGCTCAATTTGTCCTTTCGTCCAATTTTGTACGTAGTCGGTACGGTATCTGTACAGGTAGAGATCAATGCCATTTAGCTTGTAAATATGATTGTCCTGAAGGAACAAAATTAAGGTTAACGAAAAGATGAAAAAGTATTAATAAGGGACAAAGGAGGAAGACCCATTGCCCGCAGCAGAGGCAGGCTGACTTTGGCGTGCACGAATTGGCGTTTTGACTTACCATGGCCACTCAATATTAGCGGCAGTTTTCTCTCCCTCGACCTCTGGATCACCGTCATAATATTTATCGTTATTGATTTCGATTATATTTTAAATTGATCATAATTATTTAAAAAAAAAAGGAAAAAGGAAAAACAGAAAAATGTCGGCAGAACTTCAAGAATTCCAAACAAATGATAATCCCTGCTAAATTTATAATCCAAACAATTTAGTACCACTTCGGTAGAGTTTTTGAAATAATATTTGTTAGTTATATTAAAGTAATAATCTACTGTAAAATTAATTGGATTATTATTTGATTAATTGCGGCATTAAAACTATTATAAGACACCAAAGTAATGTGCATGAGTTTAGTTAATTTGACTTAATTTATATAAATAAAAAATAGAGGTAAAAAATAAAATATTTTAAATTCGTTTTAGTATCAATAGATTTATGTGCAAGTGACTGTAGAATATAAGTGTTTTTATATAAACATTAATAAGAATGATTTAGCCATTTAAAATATTGATAAAATAATTATTTACAATCACTGTACAAACGTATAGCCTTCCACTTGTCCTTTCAAATTGTTGTCAAATCAACTCAATTTATCAAATACTCATTTTTGAAAGGTTCATCAATTATATTTTTATATCAAAATTATTAAATAGTATGATTTTAGCTTCTCAAATTTAATACCGAATGGGTCTTAATTCAAGGCGCCGAATTAAGTTTTCTTGCATGACCTTTTCAAGCATTTGCACTACCACCACTTTGGACCGTGGTGGGGCTGTGGGGGTGCCCATAGGGGCCATGGCATGCCGAAGCCTAACCAAGTGAGTTTTTTAATATTATATATTATGAAGTACATAAAATTCAAATTTAATTAATATCATCCGATTTATTATTATTATTATTAATTCATCCAATTCAGCATTTTATTCTAAAACCAAGCATATAGGATTACGTTATTACTGTCTTCAATCTTCGCTTGATGATAAAGTTTTGACACCTGTGAAGATTTATGCCAACAAGAATCCAGTTGACATATTGACCAAACCAATTACTATTGAGAAACTGGAGTTATGCACAGTTTCACTTGGTCTTCAATGACCAGAAGAAAAGGTTTCAGTGCACTAGTTCCACTAGCTATTGGAGGAAGATGTTTACTTGTGCTTCAGTTTTCAAGTGAGAGATTGTTGGAGTGTGAAATTTGAATAAGTAATGTGGCACAACGTAGTGGCAATGAGTACTGCAACTTGGAGTTGCAATGAGTACTGCAACTTGGAAGTCATGTGCATAGCGGTTCAGAGTAGTGTGACTTGCACCATGACTTGGATGTCACGCCACAAGTCTCATGCATTCGACAAATGCTTAGTGCAACTTGGTACTGCGACGTTAAGTCGTGCCTAGAAAATTGAATTCCTTAGACCCTAGAATTATAAATACCCATATGTAGGGGTTTCAAACTTGTATCAACAAAGGTTAGAATTGATCAAAGTAAGAACGAGAGATTTGGAGAGTGTTTTGAGAGTCATTGTTAGTGAGAGTCCTAAGGTACAAGTTATTGTTACTAAGTAGTGTTACGTAGTAGAAAATAATATCTCTTTGTTTCGTGGATATCACATAAAATCTTGTGTCTCTTTTATTTATTATTTTGTTTGTATGTGCTTAATTTGTGCTTTGCGATCACCAATATTTTCTAATATGTAAAATGCAATTTGATGTATCACTTTCACATAAAAAAATTGAAATACCCAATTGTAACTAGTAATTAATTTTAGGAATAATTACTTTTTTCCTCGAAATTATGAATAATTACATTTTGTTCTCTTACTTTTGCATATATCTTGAGCGTATGTAATATAGACGTTTTCCACTATACGTCTTGACAATTAAATACCTAAAAATATTTATAGTCTTTACAAAATGAAGAAATTCGATTCATACGTACAATGTTGTAATAATCAGTATAATTAATTAATCTTGTGACATCCCCCTAAACTGTTCATATTAAATGTGTAAGAACACTTATGGAGATTTTCGTAGCCAATGTAATCGATCATATTGGAAACAGTCATTAAATTTAAGTTTCCCTACCTAAATTGGACATTGTCTCGTTAACATAGCTGTTGTAGCAAATAATAATTACTTTAAATTTTAATGGGAATTACAAAAAATGTCTAGCCTAAAATGATAAAATTCATCTTTGCCCAATTTTTTTTTCTTTTTTTTAAATTTCAACCACTCTAACAAATTAACAGCATCATATTTCCAATTTGATCAAATTTTCCCTGCTTACCTTGTTTATCTCCTCCATTGCTCATAGTACTTAATCTTTGGTTTCTTTTATTGATTATTTGAGTTTTGTTGGAATTTTGTTTTTCAGATTTTTTTTTTAAGTGAAATTTCAATTTTTTTAGATATTGGGTATTAATGTTTAGGGTTAGATTGTTGAAAATATAAACTTGTTTTTGAGCAAGCCCATTACCAAGCCCAAGTCCATCAAGAAGAACCTTTTAAGGTTAGGTGTAAGGTTAGGTAAGTCAATAATGCAATTTAAAAGTATTTGTTTGGTTGGTGAAATTGTGTGGTTAGGATTTATTTGTATTTGTTAATTTGAATGGTTTAGATTAATTTTCTAGCACTATATATAGCCCCTCTTGCATGAGGTTTTATCATCACAAAGAAGAAGAAAACATAAGAGAAGCAAAGCTTCTAGTGAGTGTGTGAGAAACAAAGCAAAGTTTTGTATTGTGAGGTGTTTTGAGTGTTGTAAAAGTTTTATTTTTGTTTTAGTGAGAATTTCGATCCAACAAAGTGGTATCAGAGCAAGGCTAAGTGTCTTATAATATACCAAATCGAAGCTCTCGACGAGAGGAGTACAACGCCGCAAAATTCATCCCAATCAGAGGTCCGACGCGCTCGCACGCGCCGCCGAAAAATCGCTGCAGAAAACTGAGTCAACTCAAACGAGTTGAACCGGGTTAACAGACCGAGCCGAGCCAAGCCGAGCCAGACCGAGCCGAGCCGAGCTGAGTTGATCAGAGCCGAGCCGAGCTGAGTCAAGCCGAGCCGAGCCGAACCCGAACCCGAGCCAAGCCAAGCCAAGCCGAGCCCTAGCCGAGCCGCTACTGACAAAAGCCAAACAGGTCCCGTTGACTTTGACCGTTGACCGTTGACCAAAAGTTGACTTTTTGGCTCAAGCTCCGGTTGAAGTTTCTCGACGTTCTGAATCCATCCGTGCAATCAGAATTTCGAAATTCCAAACATATTAAAAGGTATGGCTAATGGTATGGTATCCTTTCAAGTTACAACACTCAAGAACGACAACTATGATAATTGGAGTATCAAAATGAAAGCACTTCTTGGAGCACACGATGTCTGGGAGGTCGTAGAAAAGGGCTACACCGAATCAGAAGATGAGTCGATACTATCCCAAACTCAAAAGGATAGTTTAAAAGACTCAAGGAAGAGAGATAAAAAGGCTCTCTATCTCATCTATTAAGCATTAGATGATGATGGTTTTGAGAAAATTTCAAGTGCAAAGTCCGCTAAAGAAGTGTGGAATAAGCTACAAACCTCTTGCAAAGGATCTGAACAAGTGAAGAAAGTTCGTCTTCAGATTTTAAGAAGTGAGTTTGAATCATTACATATGAAAGCATCTGAATCTATTTCTGACTACTTCACAAGAGTGTTAACCGTTTCTAATCAATTAAAAAGAAACGGTGAGACATTGGAAGATACCAGAATAATGGAGAAGATACTTTGCTCGTTGGATTCCAAATTTGAATATATCGTTGTGACGATAGAAGAGACTAAAGATTTGACAACCATGACAATTGAGCAACTTCAAGGATCGTTGCAAGCTTACGAAGAAAAGCATAAAAGGAAGCAAGGTATCAATGAACAACTCCTCAAGTCCCAACTCAAAGAGAAGGAAGAAATCCAAAGCCACGAGAGATACCAACGTGGTCGAGGCAGAGGAAGAAGCCGAGGACGAGGTACAGGTCGTGGTCCTGGACGAGGTTGGAATTAAACCAACAACAATTCCAACAATAGCTACGAGAGAGGAGAAAATTCAACAAGAGGTCGTGGGAGAGCCAATTCGAACACGAGGTACGAAAAATCTCAAGTTCAGTGTTATAATTGTCAGAAGTTTGGACATTATGCTTCAGAATGTAGAACTCCAAATAACAAGGTTGAAGAAAAGACTAATTTTGTGGAAGCAAGAACAGAGGAGAGAGAAATTATGTTATTAGCACATAGAGGCAATGATGGAGACCAATAGAATACTTGGTATCTCAACACTGGTGCGAGCAACCACATATGTGGAAGGAAAAACATGTTCATAGAGCTCAACGAATCTGTGACTGGCAATGTCTCATTTGGAGATAGTTCTAAAATTTCAGTGAAAGGAAAAGGTAACATTCTTATTCGTGCTAAAGATGGTAGTCACCAATTGATTTCAAATGTTTATTATGTGCCCAACATGACAAGCAACATCTTGAGTTTAGGTCAACTTTTAGAAAAAGGCTATGATATTCACATGAAAGATTGTAGTCTTTTTATAAGAGATGACATAAGAAATTTAATTGCTAAGGTGAAAATGTCAAAGAATAGAATGTTTTCGTTGAACATTCAAAATGATGTTGCAAAGTGTTTGAAAGCTTGTTATAAAGATGCATCATGGTTATGGCATCTTCGATTTGGGCATCTCAACTTTGGAGGATTGGAAATGTTGTCTAAGAAGGAAATGGTGAGAGGACTACCTCGTATTAATCATCCTGACCAACTTTGTGAAGGGTGTCTACTTGGGAAGCAATTCAGAAAAGGTTTTCCAAAACAGTCAGAATCAAGAGCCAAGAAACCACTCGAGCTCATTCATACTGATGTGTGCGGTCCAATCAAGCCAAGCTCTCTCGGTAATAGTAATTATTTCCTTCTCTTCATTGATGTTTTTTCAAGAAAAACGTGGGTATATTTCTTGAAACAGAAATCAGAAGTCTTTGAAGTATTCAAGAAATTTAAAACTGCTGTGGAGAAAGAAAGTGGCTACCAGATAAAAGCAATGAGATCTGATCGAGGAGGAGAGTTCACCTCAAAAGAGTTCCGAGAGTTCTGCGAAGCAAATGGAATTCGACGTCCTCTAACTGTTCCGAGATCCCCTCAGCAAAACGGTGTTGCAGAAAGAAAGAACAGAACAATTCTCAATATGGCACGAAGTATGCTGAAAAGCAAAAGATTACCGAAGGAATTTTGGGCGAAAGCCGTAGCTTGTGCAGTATACCTATCAAATCGATCTCCAACAAGAAGTGTGTTGGGAAAGACACCGCAAGAAGCATGGAATGGAAGGAAGCCAGGTATTTCCCACCTGAGAGTCTTTGGAAGCATAGCTCATGTACATGTACCAGACGAGAGAAGAAGTAAGCTTGATGACAAAAGTGAGAAGTTCATCTTCATTGGGTACGATAATTACTCTAAAGGCTACAAGTTGTATAATCCAAACAATAGAAAGACTATCATCAGCCGTGATGTTGTATTCGATGAAGAAAGCACATGGAATTGGAAAACACATGATGAAGATTACAGTTTCCTTCCCCACTTTGAAGAAGAGAAGGAGGAGCAACCAAGAGTGGAGCAAGCAGAACAAGAACCCACTACACCACCAGCATCACCAGCCTCAACAGATAATGGAAACTCACCACCATCATTTCTGAATGAAAGAGATGTGGAGCGTATAAGAAGCCTGCAAGATCTTTATGAGGTAACTGAATAACCTGATAATCTCACACTTTTCTGTCTCTTTGCTAATTCCGAATCAGTGAGTTTTGAAGAAGCTGTACAAAATAAGAAGTGAAAAGATGCAATGAATGAAGAAATCAAGTCCATTGAAAAGAATGATACTTGGAAGCTCGTAATACTTCCAAAAGGACACAAAGCAATTGGTGTCAAATGGGTGTACAAGATAAAGAGAAATGCTAAGGGAGAGATAGAAAAACATAAGGCAAGATTTGTTGCAAAAAGCTATAGTCAAAAAGCTGGAATTGACTATGATGAGGTATTTGCTCCTATTGCTCGATTAGAAACTATAAGACTAATAATTTCTTTGGTAGCTCAGAATAAGTGGAAGATTCATCAGATGGATGTAAAATCCGCCTTCCTAAATGGAGTCCTTGAAGAAGAAGTCTACATTCAGCAACCATCAGGCTATGAAGTCAAAGGCCACGAAGACAAAGTTCTAAAACTAAAGAAAGCTCTTTACGGGTTGAAGCAAGCACCAAGGGCATGGAACAATCAGATTGACAAATACTTCAAAGAGAATGTCCTCACCCAATGTCCTCATGAACATGCTCTCTACATCAAATTCAAAGATGAAGATGTTTTGATTGTATGTTTGTATGTGGATGATTTAATCTTCATCGGTAATAATCCAAGTTTTTTTGAAGAATTCAAGAAAGCAATGGCCGAGGAATTTGAGATGACCGACATCGGATTGATGGCATACTACCTTGGTATCGAAGTCAAGCAAAATGAAGATGGCATCTTTGTCTCCCAAGAAAGTTATGCAAGGGAGATACTTAAGAAATTCAAGTTGGATGATTGCAATCCAATAAGCACACCGGTGGAATGTGGAGTCAAACTGTCCAAGCGTGATGAAGCAGAAAAGGTGGATCTAACACTCTTTAAGAGTTTGGTTGGAAGTTTGAGGTACTTGACTTGTACAAGACCTGACATCCTTTATGCAGTTGGACTGGTGAGTCGTTATATGGAGAATCCAACAACTACCCATTTCAAGGCAACTAAGAGAATCCTTCGCTATATCAAAGGTACAATTGACTTTGGCTTGTTCTATTCAATTTCAAATGACTTCAAACTTGTTGGATATAGCGATAGCGATTGGGGTGGAGATACAGATGATAAAAAGAGCACCAATGGGTTTGCATTCTTCATGGGAAACACGGCTTTCACATGGATGTCAAGGAAGCAACCCATTGTCACACTATCCACCTGTGAAGCCGAATACGTAGCTGCTACTTCGTGTGTTTGTCATGCAATTTGGCTCAGAAATTTATTGAAGGAATTAAGCTTGCCATAAGAAGAACCAACTGAGATTTGTGTAGACAATAAGTCAGTCATCGCCTTAGCAAAGAATCCAGTGTTCCATGACAGAAGCAAACATATCGATACTCGTTATCACTTCATACGAGAATGCATAGCAAAAGGAAATGTGCAAATGGAATACGTAAGGTCAAAGGATCAGATCGCAGATATTTTCACAAAACCACTAAAGTTTGAAGATTTTGCGAGATTAAGAAGTTTGCTTGGCATGGTAAAACAAGTTTAAGAAGGGGTGTTGAAAATATAAACTTGTTTTTGAGCAAGCCTATTACCAAGCCCAAGTCCATCAAGAAGAACCTTCTAAGGTTAGGTGTAAGGTTAGGTGAGTCAATAATGCAATTTAAAAGTATTTGTTTGGTTGGTGAAATTGTGTGGTTAGTATTTATTTGTATTTGTTAATTTGAATGGTTTAGATTAATTTTCTAGCACTATATATAGCCCTTCTTGCATGAGGTTTTATCATCACAAAGAAGAAGAAAACATAAGAGAAGCAAAGCTTCTAGTGAGTGTGTGAGAAACAAAGTAAAGTTTTGTATTGTGAGATGTTTTGAGTGTTGTAAAAGTTTTATTTTTGTTTTAGTGAGAATTTTGATCCAACATAGATTTAGTTAATTTTGGTTGAATTTGACTTGAAAATAAAGGCTTCTAATGAAATGCAAAGTTGAAGACTATGACCGGATTTCAATGAGCAATAAAATCTAGTATGGGTTTTATTACCCATTAAAAGTCGATATCAAATTTTATTATCCATTAAAATCTGGTATTAGATTTTTTTGTCTATTAAAATCTGGTATTAGATTTTTTTGCCCATTAAAACCCAATCAATAAAATCTGGTATCGAGTTTTGTTGCCCATTAAAATCCAATATTGAGTTTAAATAACACGTTTTAAATTTGACTTGAGGGTGGTTTGGTAAACTGAAATATAGAATAAAAATAAATTATTTGAGAGGTTAAAAATAAATTTTTATAGATAAGTAGGTGACAATGAATTTTTTCTTTTGGTTTTGGATGAAAGTGGATTTCTCCCTTTTAATTTAAGTGAATAATTCACATATATTATTTTTAATAATTTAAACGTAACATGTGGTTTAAAGTAAACATGCCATTTTCGTTTTCATATCAGATCTTACCTAAACTCACAAAATGATTCTCCATATCTTCACTTAATTTCCAATAACAACATCCATGAATTAATAATCAAAATGATCACTAAAATACAAGGACAGTTTAGGGAAAAAAATGCCGCGTGTAAACCGTAGGACACAAGCCTAAGATAACGGTCTGGGATACGCAAAGAGGGGTACTTGATTTAATTGCTATCATATCAATTAAACTTTGCAGTACCAATTAATTATTACATGAATAAATTTTATTTTGAAATTATTACAATAATAATTTAAAAAGAAGAAGAAGAAATCGGGAGAAGCATGCGCGTATGTGCCTAATGCACCAACCGCTCCACCCATTCGTTAGCCTGTCACCTCACATTAAAAGGCACCCTATTCTTCATTCCAAGTTTTAGAACTTCTTTTTCTCTCCCAAAGTAGTTTATTAAATAAATTCACAGGAAATTTATATCATATTAATACAAGAAATATGTACCTATAATATTAAAATAATCATATCATATGATATAATATGCTTAAAGATAGTCCTTAGCTGCTGGTGCCGTTGATTAGGCATCAACGGCCTCTTTGCCTCTCATTGAATGGCATGAGTTTAACATTTACCCAACAAATCCTAATAATAATATTATATAATAACAGTTTTTCTACCATTATATGTGAGTTGACCTCTCATCCTTATATGGATTTTCTTCCACCTTCGTATGAATGGATCTCTTTCAATTAATAGTACTCCGAATCGTGCCATTAATATTCAATATTGTTTGATTTCAACAATCCACTAGGATGGTTCTAATCTAAACAAAAAAGAAAAAATGGTTAAAGACAGTGTTTTATATCCTACATGCATACTCAAATTTCTCTCTTTTGAAGGTTTGCTTTATAATTTTACTACCTTATTTTATATATTTATTAGGTTGCTATACACATCAAAGGGGTTGACAATAGGGGCACTGTCTTTTGTACTAATTGTGCACCCCACTCGACCAACCATCAACAATATTTGTTAAATTAAGTTGCAACGACAAATGAGGGCTTCAAGATTTGATGCGACAACGCATATTGACTCGAATTGAATGCGCGCGGTTAATAAAATGAGATTCATTGTAGTAAGTATGGATTCTTGGATTGTTGCCTTTATTTTGTTCTATCTTACAAAGATCTGTTCGTATCAATTTGATAGAAAATTTTCGATTCTTTCTAGTAAGTATTGGTTCTTGGATTGTTAGCCTTTATATTATGTTCAATCTTACTAACATCTCGTATCATTGTCATCAAAATTTTATCTATTAACAATATACCCTAAACTTCCAGCAGGCAAATTATAAATTAGATTATGGTGAAATGATGGAATTTTAACTAAGCTTAAAAGTATATGAACATTGAATCGATCGCCCCACTAACAAAGTCATATTTTTATGCTTTTTTTATGAAATGATTTTCCCCTTACAAGGAGATGAGATCGAGAGAGATTGGTGAGTAACGGATAAGCCCAACATGATCATTGAATCGAACACCTTAATTAAATAATTAAATTGTCAATCTTTTCAATAAGACTATTACCATATTGAATCATAATGAGTGGGTGCAATTAACGCTTGCACGCCTAGATTCATTCATGTTGCTTACGTAGTTGTAACAAGGTCTTGATCCACTAATAAAGGTATGTTTGGTTACTTTTATCAAAAATACCCAATTTTTTTCAATTTATTTATTTTTTTATGATTGAGATCAACGATATAACCATGACTAGCAGTCATAAGCCTCATGGTGCAGCCTTAGTCTTAGATTCTAAGAACATAATGTATCAATCCACAAAGAGTGGAGGGCATCCCACAAAGAGTGGGAGAAGAAACCAGCATATTAATGGAAGACGCACTTGAACTCATGACCTTCGGGCTGCATGGGTGAGAGTGGCATTTTAACGTTGAACTCCAAACTTCTAATTCATCCACATTGTCATTTCGTTTCCGTATCTTTGATGTTGTAAAGTCAAGCGTCTTTGGTTTTATCCAACTTCCATTGCGCCCGGTCTCTGTTTACAAAACTTAAACATGGTGTTATTAGATTTGCTATAGTCATACGAATTGTTCGTTTCAGATAAAGGAAAAGAGCTTCAGTATGTCTAGGTGTACACGCCTGGACCACTCTTATAATATAATGTATTAAGAGTCTCTCAATTGATTGGATATTTCTTGAAAGACACTAAAAAACACAAAAAATCACTCGAGAACAACAACAAAGATTTAGATTTGGACGTTTGAAGCTTTACTAAATTTACCCTATCAGGCAGCGATGAAGATTTGGACGCTTGAAGCTTTACTAAATTTACCCTATCAGGCAGCAATGAAGTAGTTTAGCTTGTTGATCTATGCACCCAAACTTGTTGGCATTAACTTAGCAATGTTTGTGATCCGTATGGCTAAAAGTTGACATCCTTAATTCCCTTTCCTTGAGTGGTTTTAAGGCCTAGTTGCTAGGCCTTATCGGTGGAGACTCAGTTATCGATAACTCTTGTGTTGAGCACAACATGAGTGTATTTACCATTCACCATGACATTGACGAACATAAGCCCTTTTCTAGTAGACTTAGGCAATGAGTGTACCCATTTGGTGGAGCAATCCTATGCTGGTTTGGGGCTCCTTATCGTGTATTTGCCTCTCTTTAAACTGAGTGGTCAAGGCACTAAAGGTTTTTAGCTTTGGACAATCATGTATTGATCGATCGGTATATTTTTGTACATAAATTAGTCCCCTAATCCTAGTCTTTTAGCATGACTCTCAAGTAAAATTTGTGTATTTGATGAGTTTTGTAGAGTGTTTCAAGTTTTATTACGTTCCAAGGTGGTTTAGTGCAAACGATACAATTCAGGCATAATTCGATCGAGTTCGGAAGTGTTTTGAAAGTTTCTACAACTACTGTGTCATAGCTATGTTGGGTCCTCTGCCTATACGGCAACCTTGGAGCAGCGATGTCCACCGTTGTGCCAAGGTCGCTGAGCTCTCTATTGTGTGCCACGACCTTGGTGCAACGATGTCCAGCTTGCGTTGCAGGTGCCGCCTGTTTGTAAACCGAGTTTCAAATGTCAATTTCGAGGGGCAATTTGGTCTTTGTAAAAATATAGTATTCATTATAAAAAACCCTTTTGATTGATTACCCTTGAGGGCAGCCACTCTCGGAGGAAAGCTTTCAAAAGCCATTGAGCCTCGACCACCCACCATTTTCATTCTCTCTCAAGCCATAATTCTAAGAGGAGAAACACCATAACTCATCATCATCTTTCTGAAGTTCTCCTGGTTGACGCAACAACAAGAGGAGGGAGGAAGAATCAAGAAGCCTAAACCAAGGAGACTACAAGAAAATCATTGGAAGAAATTTCCATGGAGCTTATGGATGTATTCTTACCATTTCATTCTTGTATTTGTTTTCAACTAGAGATGTGTAACTAAATTTCTTGTTATGGGACCAATGCTTTGTATATTTGGTTATCATTTGATGTAATTTAATTAATATTTCGGTCATCGATTTTGTTAAATAAATTTATTATTATAAAATAGTGTATGAATGACTAATTCGATGCTTAACATAGTGGATTATTAGATTTTAGAGAGTATATAAGAGACTTTTCAATATAATTTAATAAATCTCGAATGAATGTTAATTATGCATGATCATTAATAATATACGTTAGTAATTGATATTTAATGGGCATTGCTTTATTAATGTACAACAACCGACTCAATTATGATTCTATGACTAGCTAATAGTACCTATCTAAAACCTAACTCTAAATAATTACATAAGTTTGGGAAAGCTTCCAGAAGTCTTCTAGCTAGTTCATCAGGAAGTCCCTAGAAAATGGGCTAAAAGTTGAACAAGACTAGAATAGCTGCCAGAGCCAGAGTTAACCTCTCAGGCTAGAGAAAGTTTCAGCACGTGACAAGGTTCAATAAAAGGCTCTAAATGGAGATATTGCAAGTGTCGCTAGCGATATGTTATCTCTTGCATTGATCGGAGTCAGTGATGTTTACTATAGTGAAGATATATACATGCTTGTGGTAAGCCGTTAAAACTACCAAGTTGTCATGAAAGATGATGTGTTACTATTAGTGGGTCCACAAGTTTGCCATGAATATTGATTTAGCATAGATACAATATGTGTGGTTGAAAGGATGTTGATGGTTGACGAATCCCCGAAGGCCAAACATGAGAGTTGTACCATATATATATTTTTTCAATGGGTTAAATTAGTCATACGTTGGAAGAAACCTTAGGATGGATCGTTCCTTTGTTATTGTACCTTTGTAGCGGGATATGGAGATTCTTCGTATAGAGAGTCATGGCTATTTATTGAAGAATAGATAATGGTTTTAAGAATTCTTGCCAAGGGGCCGTTTGTGGATATTTGAGTTGTATTATGTAGAAATTCAAATGAACCTCAATTGTTCCGCTAATCAAGTTCCATTATTCAAATATGGTTTAATTGGAAAATTCAGCTCAAGGAGACGCCAACAAAGCAAACAACACTACAATTTGATGTCAAACGCTCTAACACACACTACCGGAAAATGGTTGGCAAGTCAATAAGTGCATTGCACGTGCTAAGAAGACATGAGGCGCAGAACAACCTTCCTGGGACATATGAGGGCTTGTGGATGGAAGTGTTAAGAGCACTAGAACACATGCACTCGGCTTTTGTTTAAGGGATACTAGGGGATCAAATTGGCCTATTTAGAGACCAAGTTTTAAGGCTAGCTACGTGGAGACCAAAGGTTCTAGTTCTCCTGAGACCAAGTTATTAATGTATAAAAGGACCTTTTTTGTTTGTTGAGAGACACCTGAAATTTATTGATAGTTGCGAGCTTATGACTATTGTAATTGGGGTTTTGAGTTAGCAAATATTGAGTGTTTTGGCGAACCCAGATTAAAACATGGGGACACGTGCCTTATATTTATGAAAATATTGTTAAGTTTCTTATATTTATCTCTAGCATTATTTGTTAAAAAATCTAAATTGATCATTTTATTAACTCGTACATTTTCTAATTCTTATCTTAATTTATTTATATTTAATTGCTATTATTTACTTTATTTTGCTTATATATACATATATCTTCTACTTACTGGAATTATTGCAATGGTTATACATAAAATTATATATAGAATAACAAAAAACTCTTTAAAATAAGCAAAATATTAATGATTTTATTCAAATATTAGTATTCTTTTGGACGTTGTATACATAATTTCTATAATTTGACTAAAAAAATTAAATTAATGAATTCTAAAATTTTATTTTTAAAAAAAATCCTAAAATTTTAAACTTTTAATTGTTATATAAAATTTTTAAATGCAAAATCATGATACACTTTTATTTAATTTTCATTTTTTAATTTTTTTTTATAATTAACTATATTTGGAATCACTTTAAAATATTATATATATTTATATATATATAATCAATGATATGATAAAATAAATTTTGATGGAAAAGATATTTATATTATATTTATTTCAATTCCATTTCTAATAGGAACTTAATTTTGGATTTATAGGGGATTAACATGTTTAATTGCGAACAGTGTTTAGTAAACATCATAATCATAAATAAAAAATTAAATTCATTTCCCTCATATATAAATTAACAACCAATAAAATATAATTTTGATACTTTCCCTCATATATAAATTAATAACCAATAAAATATAATTTTGATACTTTCCCTCATATAGATTGCCAATTGATAAATATGTTATTTTGATTTTTTTTTAATTATATATGCTTTTATAATTAGAGATTTTTAATTTGTAAGACTGTATATGTCCTCAAATATGTGTACTATTTATTTTCATTTTCTAATTATGTCCTCATTATGTTGGAGACGGCTAGAAGCTAACCAAAACGAAAGTTCAATATTTTACTATAATATTAACTTTTGTAACATCATTATTAGTTCATTAAAGTTTCTCATCTTATATAAATTTTTGAGTTCATCACAGATTGAGTACGCAGAACTATGGATATAAAAAGTTTGTACATTGTTGGTTGTCCTGATGCCCAGTTTTTTTTTTTTTTTTTTCCCTGTTTTGAGGTTTCTACATTAGAATTTATATTCATGTGATTTGATTATATTTATCTTATTTTCTAATTTTGATCATTATTGTTTTGTGAATATTAGGCATAACTTTCACCTCATTTTTCTCAACAACATTATCACATCCCACATAACTAGCGAGTAAGCTTCAAGACTTATATAAAAGTATTGGTCTCTTTTAAATAAATATATGTGTTTTGAGCTATGAGTGAAGGACATTTTGCATGAAACCCTGATTGGACAATAATTTGTATAATTGGCTTGAGCTGTTGTAATATATTCAGGTCGTGCAATCCATTGCATATAATTTCCAGATTTTGAAGCTAAAATCCTTTTATACCATTTTAATGAAATTGTTTAAAATCCTTTTTATACCATTTTATTGAAATATAGGATTTATCGACGCGTTGAAGCTCGTATCCATCATATCTGGGATGAAACATTTGGCAAGCAATTCAACATTTTGTTGATGAAGTTTCGTGAAATGATAAAACACAATCATGAAAATTTTATGTCAGTTATATTTTCATTTATACGCGGTGATATGCACCCTTCAGGGCAGGCAGTACTCAAGCACTTGTTGTTTGTCTTTGTTTGACTGCTCTACATTGGGCGCTGCATGCTTTTCATTTTGGTTTTTTATGATCGTGCCCCATCAAGCCACTATGTTGTCTCTAATCCAAAGTTTCTTTGCTTAATGTTATCTTGTCATGCAATGAATTTAACGTCTTGAATGACACAATTGATGGCAGACTACTTGTGTAAAAATAAATAAATACACAAGTACTTAGGTTTGTGAGAAAAATGTAGTTTATTTTTCAGATATTTATTCCCGTGTATGCTACTTAAATTTAGATAATTTTTATTATAGAAAGTAAAATTTACATTTGAGATAATCACACAACGCCACCGACGTCTTGAAGTGTGGATTCAACACAAACAAGTCTGAATTAATGGGTGTTGTACAATATTATTAGTAGATTCTTTTGAAATTTTGTAATTATTCCAACTCTTTGTTTTAAAATTATTGTATCTCCTGAAACTTGTGGAAACCAAGAAATACGATAACAGAAAGTGAACCAATTCAATTCCCCATGATGATTGTTAAAGATTAAGTCCATATTTCAGAGTCATATGGTAGTATTCTTGATTCACATAAAGAGGAAATCCCCTAATTGGCCTATGCAAAGTAAAATAAGATGGCAAGTTGCATTCATGCTGCGGATATGACGTATTTATGGCCAACACATTGCACAAAATTGACTCATATTTGGCTAGTGATCAGGCAACTGGTCCAAGAATGTACAAATTAAGGCAACACCATTAACAACAGTATCTCGTCTTTCTTTAGATTGGGAAGAACTTCAGTAGGGTCACGGATGCCATATGTTGGGATTACGATGTATTATTGATTGTGTATATCAGGCAGCATGATGTGATGGGGGCAGGTACATTGCGCTTTCCTCACATAAATTTTTCCTTCAATTTTTAGGTACGACAAAATTTGTTGGCTGAAAAGGGCTTGTCACAACCCAACAGCACGAAATGCAAAAAAAAAAAAAAAAAAAAAAGCAGCAAACATTAGCCAAGAGAATATATATAAATATATATTTATATTGATATATGTATGGGGGATTTTTTGTTTTTAGCATAAAAGGAACGTAAAATTTGAAAATAGCATTGAAGAGTAGAATTAAAATTAGTACTTCTAGCACTATTAGAGTTCACGAATGAAAAAGTATTTCTATAATTCGTGATCTTTAATTATTGATGAACTATTTATTTTATCCGCGAATTATAGTTTCATGAGGAAGGTCCATCACAATGATTTTCAATCTCAAAATGATTGAAGTAATAATTTCAAGTCCCACCATTATGAAAAGAATATGCTATGAATGAGAGAAAGGTAGCTAAGCGAAGGCTTGGTAGCTGGAAAATTAATGCTAGTGATCAGCCAAAGCCATTCCGAAGAGCCACACAAACAACCCACAATAATCAGGTTTCTAGAGCGAATTACAGCGATAATTAAAATGCCTCTGTGGAAATGGTGAGACACACACACACACACATATATATATATATGTATATGGGGCGATGAAAGGCAGTTCGTAGTCTTCCATTGGTGAAAATGACAAGTTTGTTTTCGTTTCTTGTGATGGTGATGTAATCCCATTTCATATAGTTCACAACTAATAACACAGTTGGAGGAAAGTGGGCAGTAGAGATTAAACTGTGGCACAATTGGCTATAACAACTCAGCTTGCTGATCAGCCAACATATCTTAAACTTAATCATCCTGCATTTGTACATACTAATCTTGTTATCATTAAGAAAATGATTACAATTAATAACAATTAATGACTTGACTCAGCCCTATTCGTTCTTTGCATAAATATAGTATGTTCACATCATAGACATCCACGACCACTGTTCGATTGTTAACGTCAATGTCAATGATTCTATTGTTTTGTCATAAACTAGGGTGATGATGTATAAGCACCAAAATATGAAAATTGCGCTGTCAATGATGTGGGTGATGGCAGGAGAAAATCTTTAGTGCAGTGGGTGCATGCTCGATACCGTGTATTTGGTCACTGAAAATAAGTGATATATTACAATGTTAATGTGGCATATATGTATCCTTTCATGTTTTCTTGTCATTCATCAGGAAGTTTTTCTCAATTGATAGACACACCTCAATTATATTGCTTTTCTCGATTGGGTCAAATTGGGCAAGCCTAATGTCCAGTTTCATTACTTAAAAAGAGAAAGTGAAACGTATGACATAGTTTATAATTTTGTTCTAAAATAGTCTATAATTTTATTCTAAAATTTCCGTAAAATATAAGTAACCAAATTGAGTAACCATGCCTCTTTTTTCTGAGTACCAAAAGTTAAAATGGTTTTAACAAAGAACTTTCAGTTGTATCTTTTCTTATTTTGCATGTAAAATGCCAACCCCTTGATAAGGGTTCACTTAAACTGAATATGGATGCCACAACTGATATTATGTCTGGTTTTGTGATGATTGAAGCTCTGATTCGAAATCATCTTAAGGTTGTTAATGGTGCTCTCAATGAAGATGACTAGTTTTTTAAACCCCTTTTAGCTGAATAAATGGTAGTTCAAGAGGTTTGAAGAAATTCATTTTGGCTCATGACTTAAAGCTTTAAGTTGTCAAAACAGACGTTTGATTGGTTTTCTTGACAATTCGGATTCAGAATTTTTTAACTGTAAAAGGTCTTTTCATTAGAGATATTTCTTTAATATTATTTGTGTTAAGCAATGTTAAATGTGAAGTTACTCCTAAAAGCAGTGATGAGATGGCTCATAAACTTACACATTTGGTTTTCAGAAATAATTTTAGTCAATCTTGATCTCATTTTGTTCCATATTATATTACTAGTATTGTACTTGCAAATATTTCTTAAATAAACCGTGTCTGCTGTTAAAAAATTGAGTAACCATGGCTTCACAAATCTACACATTTATAATGTTTATTAAATTACTAGAATTGTGGTAACTAAAACTAAAAGCAAATAAATTAATAAAAAGAAAAATGTAAGTTGGCCCATTGAGCAAATTCAGTTCACAATAAAATGGGCCGTGTTTCCATGCTCAAACCTGAGCAAATAAGAGAATTCACGGGATTTCGTTCAATTTTAAATTTTTGATTTAAAGTATCAACCTTTTAGACCATCGAATTTAATGTCCATTAAAAATCAATTACTGAAACATTAATTGCCCAATCGTAACCCAATACAACTTCTGATTATATGTTCAAACTTCATCTTTCTTCTTTATTATTTTTTTCTAGCACACACTCATTGCACCCCAACATGCCCCATATCTCATGTCTCATATGGTTGATTTAATAAAGTTGGCTATTTTTTTTTCTTAGGTTTTTTTTTTTTTGACACTTCATTTCAACTATTAAAAAATACATAACTTGTCTATTTTATGAAAATAATAGGATTTTTATTGAACATTTGATGGACAAATCCTAAGAACACTAGTAACATCCAAGATCTTGTTTAAATGACCACACAAATACAACAAGTGATACAATATAATGACAAGAACACAATAAAGTTAAGAGCAAATTAAAATATAACACAATACAAGAGATTTTACGTAATTCACCAAAATGCATGACTACGTCCATGGAGGTTAATGATTTTACTAATATGAAAATAACAAAGTTACAAAAGATTACCTTTACTTATAAGTTATCTTCTTGTACTAGATCTTAATCTTCAAATCTCACAAACTCTCAATGTTAGGGTTCTTTTTGTCCTCATAACTTATAGAAACACACACACCTTTCTCACAAGTTATGCATGCTCTATCTTACAACTCTCTTATATTAAGAGACTTTCTAAAATTACAACAAAACTCACCAAAACAAGAAATTATAAAATAGCTCCAAAGACTACAATATATGAAGTTACTTTGAGACATATATCAACAAAATGTTGCATGAATTTTAACCATTTAAAGTAAAAAATATATTCTTTCTGATTCTTTAACTAATATTTTTTAGTAATTTGTGTCAAATTTCTACAAAAGTTTTGATAGAGTCTCCACTATTTTTAAGACATTGTAAAGCTTCACTTCACTTGTAGTCAAACAATAACACTTTAAATATCACGTATAGAGTCTCGGTCTCTCTACAAAACTCCATACATCCCAGCACAGCATACTGCTTTGTCATGATTATTTATAACATCATTTTAAAGTAAAAGCAATAAATGCGACATTTTTGTCAAAGTATTTCTATTCTTGATCATGTTCATTATTTGAAGGTTTATTTCTAATCTTGATCATGTTCTTTATTTGAAGGTTATGCTGTTGGTTGTGCATGACCAACAAGTGGGCACTAATGGCGATTGTGTCCAAGCTGGTGGCAAATGTGACAAGCATGATGGTGTTATACTCATACATCCTGACTAACGGATGGGCTCCCACTATAGTTCAATCCATCTCACTGTCTGTCGCAATATATAACTAGCTTAGTTAAACCGCTGCAAAAATTATCAACATAGTAATTAATTAATTTAAAAACCATTTCAATAAGAAACATAAAAAATGGTGATTGTGACATGTATGACTCATCTCACGGTAACTAAGAGATGTGCCTTAAATCTCACGGTTTCCATATGACGTGGGATACAAGTTACATTGTATCATGATTCCAAAAATCGTTACATTTTTCACACTCCCATCTCACGCCTCCTTTGCCTTTCTCACATTGCACCTATGCATCACCCTTTTGGAAAGCTCATCCACCCATATCGCATCGCCCCTTCTTTCACTCTCCTTCGCCATTGCTCCACCATGCCCATATCTCTTTCTCTCTCTCACGCCCCTTTCTCACTCTTCTCCGCGCTGCTCCACCATCGATTATAGTTAATCGGCATTGATTGGTCTGGGGAGATTAATGGTATGGTGGTATTGATTTGTTGAAAATATAAACTTGTTTTGAGCAAGCCCATTACCAAGCCCAAGTCCATCAAGAAGAACCTTCTAAGGTTAGGTGTAAGGTTAGGTGAGTCAATAATGCAATTTAAAAGTATTTGTTTGGTTGGTGAAATTGTGTGGTTAGGATTTATTTGTATTTGTTAATTTGAATGGTTTAGATTAATTTTCTAGCACTATATATAGCCCCTCTTGCATGAGGTTTAATCATCACAAAGAAGAAGAAAACATAAGAGAAGCAAAGCTTCTAGTGAGTGTGTGAGAAACAAAGCAAAACTTTGTATTGTGAGGTGTTTTGAGTGTTGTAAAAGTTTTATTTTTGTTTTAGTGAGAATTTCGATCCAACAAAGTGGTATCAGAGCAAGGCTAAGTGTCTTATAATATACCAAATCGAAGCTCTTGACGAGAGGAGCACAACGCCGCAAAAATCATCCCAATCGGAGGTCCCACGGGCCCGCACGCGCCGCCGGAAAATCGCTGCAGAAAACTGAGTCAACTCAAACGAGTTGAACCGGGTTAACAGACCGAGCCGAGCCGAGTCAAGCCGAGCCAGACCGAGCCGAGCCGAGCCGAGACGAGCCAAGCCGAACCCGAGCTGAGCCGAGCCGCTGCTGACAAAAGCCAAACAGGTCCCGTTGACTTTGACCGTTGACCGAGTTGACCGTTGACCAAAAATTGACTTTTTGATTCAAGTTTCGGTTGAAGTTTCTCGACGTTCTGAATCCATCCGTGCAATCAGAATTTCGAAATTCTAAATATATTAAAAAGTATGGCTAATGGTATGGTATCCTTCCAAGTTCCACTCAAGAACGACAATTATGATAATTGGAGTATCAAAATGAAAGCACTTCTTGGAGCACACGATGTCTGGGAGGTCGTAGAAAAGGGCTACACCGAATCAGAAGATGAGTCGACACTATCCCAAACTCAAAAGGATAGTTTAAAAGACTCAAGGAAGAGAGACAAAAAGGCTCTCTATCTCATCTATCAAGCATTAGATGATGATGACTTTGAGAAAATTTCAAGTGCAAAGTCCGCTAAAGAAGCATGGAAGAAGCTACAAACCTCTTGTAAAGGATCCGAACAAGTGAAGAAAGTCCGTCTTCAGATTTTAAGAGGTGAGTTTGAATCATTACATATGAAAGCATCTGAATCTATTTCTGACTACTTCACAAGAGTGTTGACCGTTTCTAATCAATTAAAAAGAAACGGTGAGACACTGGAAGATACCAGAATAATGGAGAAGATACTCCACTCGTTGGATTCCAAATTTGAATATATCGTTGTGACGATAGAAGAGACTAAAGATTTGACAACCATGACAATTGAGCAACTTCAAGGATCGTTGCAAGCTTACGAAGAAAAGCATAAAAGGAAGCAAGGTATCAATGAACAACTCCTCAAGTCCCAACTCAAAGAGAAGGAAGAAATCCAAAGCCACGAGAGATACCAACGTGGTCGAGGCAGAGGAAGAAGCCGAGGACGAGGTACAGGTCGTGGTCGTGGACGAGGTTGGAATTATAACAACAACAATTCCAACAATAGCTATGAAAGAGGAGAAAATTCAACAAGAGGTCGTAGAAGAGGTAATTCGAACACAAGGTACGAAAAATCTCAAGTTCAGTGTTATAATTGTCAGAAGTTTGGACATTATGCTTCAGAATGTAGAGCTCCAAATAACAAGGTTGAAGAAAAGACTAATTTTGTGGAAGCAAGAACAGAGGAGAGAGAAATTCTATTATTAGCACACAGAGGCAATGATGGAGACCAAGAGAATACTTGGTATCTCGACACCGGTGCGAGCAACCACATGTGTGGAAGGAAAAACATGTTCATAGAGCTCAACGAATCTGTGAGTGGCAATGTCTCATTTGGAGATAGTTCTAAAATTCCGGTGAAAGGAAAAGATAACATTCTTATTCGTGCTAAAGATGGTAGTCACCAATTGATTTCAAATGTTTATTATGTGCCCAACATGACAAGCAACATCTTGAGTTTAGGTCAACTTTTAGAAAAAGACTATGATATTCACATGAAAGATTGTAGTCTTTTTATAAGAGATGACATAGGAAATTTAATTGCTAAGGTGAAAATGTCAAAGAATAGAATGTTTTCGTTGAACATTCAAAATGATGTTGCAAAGTGTTTGAAAGCTTGTTGCAAAGTGTTTGAAAGCTTGTTACAAAGATGCATCATGGTTATGGCATCTTCGATTTGGGCATCTCAACTTTGGAGGATTGGAAATGTTGTCTAAGAAGGAAATGGTGAGAGGACTACCTCGTATTAGTCATCCTGACCAACTTTGTGAAGGGTGTCTACTTGGAAAGCAATTCAGAAAAGGTTTCCCAAAACAGTCAGAATCAAAAGCCAAGAAACCACTCGAGCTCATCCATACTAATGTGTGCGGTCCAATCAAGCCAAGCTCTCTCGGTAATAGTAATTATTTCCTTCTCTTCATTGATGATTTTTCAAGAAAAACGTGGGTATATTTCTTGAAACAGAAATCAGAAGTTTTTGAAGTATTCATGAAATTTAAAACTGCTATGGAGAAATAAAGTGGCTACCAGATAAAAGCAATGAGATCTGATTGAGGAGGAGAGTTCACCTCAAAAGAGTTCCAAGAGTTCTGCGAAGCAAATGGAATTCGACGTCCTCTAACCGTTCCGAGATCCCCTCAGCAAAACGGTGTTGCAGAAAGAAAGAACAGAACAATTCTCAATATGGCACGTAGTATGCTGAAAAGCAAAAGATTACCGAAGGAATTTTGGGCGGAAGCTGTAGCTTGTGCAATATACCTATCAAATCGATCTTCAACAAGAAGTGTGTTGGGAAAGACACCACAAGAAGCATGGAATGGAAGGAAGCCAGGTATTTTCCACCTGAGAGTTTTTGGAAGCATAGCTCATGTACATGTACCAGATGAGAGAAGAAGTAAGCTTGATGACAAAAGTGAGAAGTTCATCTTCATTGGGTACGATAATTATTCTAAAGGCTACAAGATGTATAATCCAAACAATGGAAAGACTATCATTAGCCGTGATGTTGTATTCGATGAAGAAAGTACATGGAATTGGAAAACACATGATGAAGATTACAGTTTCCTTCCCTACTTTGAAGAAGAGAAGGAAGAGCAACCAAGAATGGAGCAAGTAGAACAAGAACCCACTACACCACCAGCATCACCAGCCTCAACAGATAATAGAAACTCACCGCCATCATTTCTGAATGAAAGAAATGTGGAGCGTACAAGAAGCCTGCAAGATCTTTATGAGGTAACTGAACAACTTGATAATCTCACACTTTTCTGTCTCTTTGCTGATTCCAAACCAGTGAGCTTTGAAGAAGCTGTACAAAATAAGAAGTGGAAAGATGCAATGAATGAAGAAATCAAGTCCATTGAAAAGAATGATACTTGGAAGCTCGTTATACTTCCAAAAGGACACAAAGCAATTGGTGTCAAATGGGTGTACAAGATAAAGAGAAATGCTAGGGGAGAGATAGAAAAACACAAGGCAAGACTTGTTGCAAAAGGCTATAGTCAAAAAGCTGGAATTGACTATGATGAGGTATTTACTCCTGTTGCTCGATTAGAAACTATAAGACTAATAATTTCTTTGGCAGCTCAGAATAAGTGGAAGATTCATCAGATGGATGTAAAATTCGCCTTCCTAAATGGAGTCCTTGAAGAAGAAGTTTACATTCAGCAACTATCAGGCTATGAAGTCAAAGGCCACGAAGACAAAGTTTTAAAACTAAAGAAAGCTCTTTACGGGTTGAAGCAAGCACCAAGGGCATGGAACAATAGGATTGACAAATACTTCAAAGAGAATGGCTTCACCAAATGTCCTCATGAACATGCTCTTTACGTCAAATTCAAAGATGGAGATGTTTTGATTGTATGTTTGTATATGGATGATTTAATCTTCTCCGGTAATAATCCAAGTTTTTTTGAAGAATTCAAGAAAACAATGGCCAAGGAATTCGAGATGACCGACATCGGATTGATGGCATACTACCTTGGTATCGAAGTCAAGCAAAATGAAGATGGCATCTTTATCTCCCAAGAAAGCTATGCAAGAGAGATACTTAAGAAATTCAAGTTGGATGATTGCAATCCAATAAGCACACCGGTGGAATGTGGAGTCAAACTGTCTAAGCATGATGAAGCAGAAAAGGTGGATCCAACACTCTTTAAGAGTTTGGTTGGAAGTTTGAGGTACTTGACTTGTACAAGACCTGACATCCTTTATGCAGTTAGACTTGTGAGTCGTTATATGAAGAATCTAATAACTACCCATTTCAAGGCAGCTAAGAGAATCCTTCGCTATATCAAAGGTACAATTGACTTTGGCTTGTTTTATTCAATTTCAAATGACTTCAAACTTGTTGGATATAGCGATAGCGATTGGAGTGGAGATACAGATGATAGAAAGAGCACCAGTGGGTTTGCATTCTTCATGGGAAACACAACTTTCACATGGATGTCAAGGAAGCAACCGATTGTCACACTATCCACCTGTGAAGCCGAATATGTAGCTGCTACTTCGTGTGTTTGTCATGCAATTTGGCTCAGAAATTTATTGAAGGAATTAAGCTTGCCACAAGAAGAACCAACTGAGATTTGTGTAGACAATAAGTCAGCCATCGCCTTAGCAAAGAATCCGATGTTCCATGACAGAAGCAAACATATCGATACTCGTTATCATTTCATACGAGAATGCATAACAAAAGGAAATGTGCAAATGGAATACGTAAGGTCAAAGAATCAGATCGTAGATATTTTCACCAAACCACTAAAGTTTGAAGATTTTGCGAGATTAAAAAGTTTGCTTGGCATGGTAAAATAAGTTTAAGAGGGGGTGTTAAAAATATAAACTTGTTTTGAGCAAGCCCATTACCAAGCCCAAGTCCATCAAGAAGAACCTTCTAAGGTTAGGTGTAAGGTTAGGTGAGTCAATAATGCAATTTAAAAGTATTTGTTTGGTTGGTGAAATTGTGTGGTTAGGATTTATTTGTATTTGTTAATTTGAATGGTTTAAATTAATTTTCTAGCACTATATATAGCCCCTCTTGCATGAGGTTTAATCATCACAAAGAAGAAGAAAACATAAGAGAAGCAAAGCTTCTAGTGAGTGTGTGAGAAACAAAGCAAAGCTTTGTATTGTGAGGTGTTTTGAGTGTTGTAAAAGTTTTATTTTTGTTTTAGTGAGAATTTCGATCCAACATGATTATCGTTAATTGATATTGATTGGTTTGGGGAGATTAGTGGTACGGTGACTAGTTTGTTGATGGTGGTGACTGGTTTATTGATGGCGGTGAACTTTTGTATTTTTTTTTTTTTTTTTTTTTTTTTTTTTGTGTTTATGATGGTTGGTTTGTTAATGTTGGATGGCCGAGTTGGCCGAATTAGGTTGATTCGACTGAATACTCAACCAACTTAATTAATTACTTGGCCTGCTCGATTTCAACCTCCAATCTCGTGCTATTCTGCTCGACATGGTACCTGTCATCGAGTAATTGGTGAAAAATTGGCCAAATGGACAGATTTTGGGAACAAGGCATTGTATTCGCAATACATGCATTTATATACCAAGCTTCCTTCTTTTATTTTTTCGATTTGGGACTAGACCATCCTTTCTTCTCAATGGATGCATTTTCAGTCTCAATTCTCATTCATTCAAGCACCATTTTGACCAAAAAATTATACCAATTCAATGACCTCGCGGAGGAATATACCTTGATCTTTCAAAACGAAAAGAAAAATCCAATAAAAATGGTTTATGAAAATGAACTTTTATGTTCCTTAATTTTCAAAAACAGTATATATTAAAAGAAGAATGTAATGGTTTATAGAAGCGAGGAATCAGATTAATTATATGAACATTGATATGTTGTGTCATGTGTGCAAAGGTTCTAATATGAGTAGTCCTCATGTCATACCTCTCGACTTTTGGACCAGTTGGTGACTATTTGGATACAAATATATGGTCATGTTAAGCTGATACAGATAATTGAATTATATATGATACAAATAGATGGATTTTAGATACTTTTATATTCTTACGTGGTTTTACTCATGGTTGGCATTGAACTCTGGAAGTCCATCAATGTGTTAATTGTTACGTTACTAGTGATATTTGAGAGATTCAATTTAATATTTTATGTGTTGTGCTTGTGCCCAAAATTATTGTCTGGGCCAAAAGCCTGTTAAGGCCCACCAAAACCGACAAGCCCAAAGGGTTAAATAGGAAGTGATACCGCTCAAATTAGCTCATCGAGCACATGACATATCAGGTTATATCAGCGGGACGTTTAATGGGTTCAATCATGCCAAGAAAATGAGATTACCCGAATTGACTAGATGCTGGGAACTAGCAAGAAGAGGATCACGCCCACAACCAGATCAACCCAGACCCTCTAGCAAAACAAGAAGAGGATCCCGCCCACAACCAGATCAACCCAGACCCTCTAGCAAAACAGCATCAGAGACCTGAGCAGAATTTGCCTCCAGTCAATATCGCAATTGGACCAGCAGGTGTTCCAAACCTTGGAGTCCAAGTAAGCAGCGCGCAAATCCCAGCATTCCTTTTTAATTTTCATAAAAAAAAAATCTTAACGTTATGGTTTTTATTTTCTATATGCAATGACTCACATTAAAAGTTAATATAGTTGAAAAGCATCTGTATGGAACGATCCGATAACCGTGGTATTGCAACATTGTATGGTTATATTTGCAAGACATGGATGCAATCTAGCATGTAGTAAACAAAATCTCAATATTAAATGGCAATTGATCCAAAGTGAATTTGAGTAGGAAAACGAAAATCAAACTTTAGCTTCAATTAGAACTCACATTGG
Source organism: Dimocarpus longan (assembly GCA_022984855.1). Lineage (NCBI taxonomy): Eukaryota > Viridiplantae > Streptophyta > Magnoliopsida > Sapindales > Sapindaceae > Dimocarpus > Dimocarpus longan. The sequence goes on from CM041026.1 coordinate 8,912,162, forward strand.
AAATCAATAATTCTTAGACAAGGAATCTATGGCCTAGTCATAGCAACATTCAATCAATGAAAACACACAAGGAAACACAAATCCTCCCTTGGCTATCCACCCTAATATTCCAAAACTCGCTACTTGCGACTCAACCGATAAAGCAGCGAGTATTGAGTACTCGGCAACTCGGAGAGTACTCGATTTGACCATCAGTCAACGGTCAAACCATTGACCCATGATCAAACCAAGTCAAACCTATAAAAAATAAAATTTAATTTTTTTTATAGAATTAAAATATAATCATATGACTACAAAAACCTTTAAAATCTATCTCATGCAACCCCTAAAGTCACTTTAACAAAATTATATGATTACAACCTTAAAAATTTCGCAGCATAACTACTATTTTTCAACAATTTCACTTGTAATATACAAAAATAACAACGTTTTAAAAATCTATCATATCTAAACTATTTAAAGCCTTTTATCTTTCTTTTATTTTCAAACACAAGTACACAACCAAATATACAAAATCCTAAATAAATATAGTTTGTATAATCCATCAATCATCAATTCATCATCTAGTCCTAAACAAATATATGTGAAAAAAAAAAAAGAGTGGTGAAAGCAAAAAAAAATAAAAAAAATAATAATAATATTAACAATAACAGGCAACTGTGACAGACGAAGTAGACTCACGGATAGAGATGACGACTACGGTGGACAAAGTGACGGATGACGACGAGAAGACAACGGTAGCAGAAGTCGCACACCAATCGGCAACAGTAAAACTAGACTTGAGCAGATTGGCAGAACTCAGAAGCACGTAGCATGGCAGTAGAAGCAGAAGTGCAAAACTGAAGATTGAGGGCTTTGGTGTCTTTTATACATGACACCAAAACAACATCATTTTGGCACACCAAAATGACACCGTTTTGGCGTCATGTATTTATTTTTTTACATAAGGCCAAAACGTCGTTGTTTTGGTGTGTCAAAACGACGCTGTTTTGGCAAAAGAATAATAAAAAAAGGGTCGAGTAGGCCGATTCATGCCAAATTGGACCAATTTTGCATAGAAACCGAGTTAAGCCCCCTATCTGAGGGTTCTCAGATTGGAAAATGGTTAAACAACGATTTTTCGATGAGAAATCGACCAACTTGGTCGAGTTTTTAAACAATGATCCACCCTTGCTCTTTGATGCATGATTATTTTGCTTTATCTTTTGACATGTGGAATCATCATCTCTATCCAAGTCTTGATCTGTGCGAACCTACAATCCACCAATCTCAACCAAAGAAGGTATCATGATAGAGAAATAAATTAAAAACACATGTCATAAATGCATTCATCCTTGCCTTGCAAACAATGATACCAAGTTTGTAAAATTGTGCATCTGACCACCTAAGTAGACAAAGCTTATCCCATGACATTAATGTATTGACATACATCATATTAGATAGTTACCAGTTAAAAAATAATTTCAGATAATTTCATCTCTAGAACTTGAATCATAAAACATGAATATATTAAGAAATTACACACTAAAGTTTCTTGATTATATCAAAACATAAAAGAGATAATGAATAACTCAATCATGCTTTAAGTATGTGTGTGTTAATGCTCAAGAGATATGACATAATAAATGAGATTAATCAATCATAGCAATTATCTGATCTCAAAAATTTGAATTAATCATAACTAATACAAAGATTTGATAAGAATAAACTATTCAAAGCTTGTGAGTCACATTTGATCCAAGAAAAGAGAACTCATGCTCCTAGATGATCCACATTTGCATATAGATTGATCGAGCAAGCGGTTCATACAAACAAGAGGTACTAGTTAGATCTAATGCGTGTTTTTGTTCATGAATTAGATCCTTGGTTGGAAATTTTTTTTTGGGAAAAAATCATTTTAGTCCGTAACTTTTGAAAAAGTGTCAATTTTTTAACTATGTTTTTTAAAAGACGAAATGAACCTTAACTTTTCAGAAAAATATCAAATTAGTCTCTTTTATCGGTCAACTAATGGTCAACTAACGGTCAACTGATAACTGATAGCATACTAAATGGGGGTAAATTTGATATTTCCAATTATAATGGAGGAAGATGTAAAAGGAAGATAAAATAAGGGAAAAAAAATCATTTAAAACAAATGAGGAAAAAAAATTCAAAAAAAAATCTCGTTCGACAAAATTATTTAAAAAAAATCATTTTGTTAAATATGAATATCATCTTAAAGCATATACCAATTATACCATAAATATGTGGATCTCAAATATATAATATTATAGACTGAAAAAAATTAATAGATACAACAAAAATATTAAACAGATGGAGCAAGAGCAGAGACTATAAACATATTAAAAGCTAGAGCAAAAATTTTGAAAAAAAAAAAGCAAAAATTACAAGCTAAAGTAGAAATTAAAAAAAATAAAAATAAAAAAATCACACTCATGAATAAAGATTTAATGAAAATTTTTAATTGTAAGGGTAAAATAGTAATTTTATAATTAATAAATATACATAAGATCCTCAAACAAAGTTATGCCTAGTCAAAAATTTTCTAAGGATAAAACTATAACTTTATGAAAATTATATGCAACTCATTAAGAGTATTTTGATAATTATATATTATTGTAATATTTTACTTTATTTGAGGGTATAATTATCTTTTTATCTGTTTTAATAGTGTCCAGGGTTAAATTAGTCTTTTCATATTTTTCATTAGGTTTGACCGTTAGTTGACTGATGAGAGGGACTAATTTGACACTTTTTCGAAAAGTTAAAGTTCATTTCGTCCTTTTAGAAAACATAGTTTAAAATTTGACATTTTCTCAAAAGTTAGGGACTAAAATGATTTTTTTCCTTTTTTTTGAAAACAGTTTTTCTTCCAATTCCAGCATGAAATTTGTTTTAGAAAAGATTTTTCCCTACAAATTACACCAAGCTTGTCCTTCTAATTGGTGTGGTACACAAGCCTGAAAGCAAGATTTTATTTTTTCCTCAAGTGCTTGTAGGTTAAAGTTTACACATTTTGATTGCAAGAACAAAAAGCTCATACTCTTAGGCCATTCACATTTGCACATAGATTGGAAAATCAAGTGGTTGATACACACAATTGGTACTATCTCGTTTAGATTTAGTATGCATATTTTTCAATGAATTAGATTCTCACTCAAAATAATTTTAAACGATTTTTCTTCTTGTCTCCATTGCGAAATTGGTTTATGAAAATTTTTTTCCCTCTATGATATTCCATTCACCGATTATTTATATCTTATTTGTACCTGAATTGGATTAATTAAAGATATTTAGAGCCCAAAAAAACAAAACTAAGTACAACCATGTAAAGATATCAAAGCCAAACTAATATATCATTCAGGTAAAATGTTGAATAGATTTTTAAGTTGAATTTTTTGGATGATCAGCAATAAAAATAGTTAACTTATGTGGAAGGGAAGTACATATATCTTACGATTCATTTCATGTACTACAATGAAATTATGTTTTTATTTTCTTTGTTTCCATGCATACTATTTATTTATTTTTAAACAACCTCTTCGAATTGAAAGGATATCTTTCACAATATTAATACTTTATTTTATATTCGATAGATATACCAGCTTCATATATATCATCGGCTACTTATAGGTACTTTATTTTTTATATTGCAAAGAAATCTATCAAGTAAGCAACCCAACTATGTCAATTACTAACACTGTGACTATTTTTCTAGTTAATCAGATCTGCACCACTTTCAGCTAACCTTTCGAGTTTGCTTTCATAGTCAAATCATAAAAACACATGATAATGGGAAAAAAAAAAATAATCCGAAAATAAAACAATTACAAAGATCTTCTAAAAACAATCAATTAGGAGTAGGAAATTTATTAGAAACTGTCATCACCACCCTCTGTATTTTAAATCGATTAAACATTCTGCTATTTCATACTCACATGGGCTGTAACAAGGTTTTGGCATATGACCTTCATGGGAACCACATAGATCATCGCTATGAACCACATTTGTATTTGAAACAGCAGGGACTGATGGGAATGCAACAACATCTGAGGATACTGCAACATATTTCTTCGCCCTCCTCGATTTGGTTCTCTTTCGCTTAGGTACTGTTTGTATATAGTACAGGAAAAAACAAACAATAAATTAACATGACTAAGTTATAAAGTTTGATGGGTTGCTAAGAAAATTAATAATATAGTTGAAAGAATGAAGTTATACCTCGTGTGTTTTCTGAGTAAATAAAATCTTCAATCCTGGCCTGATTGAAGGTGATTGGGACCTCATTCACAGCCTTTTTCTTAACTTCACTAATTCCTGCTGTAGAGTGCTTCTTCTTTGATTGCTCTCTATTGCTAGAAGAGTCTGAAGATGTTCGAGACCTCTTTCGTACTCCTTTATCCCTTTTTGGACCCTGACCAAATTTGTAATTTAAAAATAAAAGTTATAGGTAATCGATACATAAGTGAAGCTATTTCCTTCTACGAGTCACATCTAATATATAATGATGACTATGAATCCTACACTTACAAAAAAATTCTCATTTGGGGCTTTGGTTTCTTTCTTCGGACGGCCTGGACGTATCTCATATATGATGAAATTTACCACTTCATTAGTTGATCGGAAATACTTTTTTGATTTAAGGTGGTAGAAGTGCTGCATTCAATATTTTTATCATTTCTTAAGTGTACTTCCCCATGAGCACGATAACATCAATACATTAGAGAATGAAAAAGAATGGATGATAGGACACCTATCCAAACTAATAAACATAATCAACAAATTTTGATGACAAATCAATTAAATAGGATTCAAACAGGAGGTGAAATCACAGTACCATATCCAATGCTCCAGTGGAACGTTGTGTACATTGGAGTTTCCACCCATTGAGTCTCTCAAGAAATTTGAGGTCAGTATCACATTTAATTCCTGGATTTATCGGGTTTGACAAGTGCAGCACAGGTAGCTGTCATCATCCCAATGGTTAGAGCAAGAACAAGAAGTAACAATTTTAAAATACATGATTATTTCAATGAAGTTTCAATGAAATAAAATGATTGATCAAAAGTACATGATATATATATTGAAATTTACCTTGTCAAGTTTAGAATTGTACAAATCATACCCTTCACAAATCTCAAATGATTTTTCAATCTCGCCAACCATCGTAGATTTTCCACATTTTTTCTACAAAGTAATATAAATGAGATTACAAAATTATAAAATTCATTCTAGTTATTTTCACTTGCATAGGCATGGCTTCGACCAGAATGAATCGATTTTTTATGGCTAAAGTACCTCACTCATTGTTGGAACATTACTGTTATAATCTTCAGGCATGCTAGAGGAGACAATCATGGCTCTATCAACTTTCTGATCTATCGCTTGATCCTTGAGAAACTCTTTAGATTTTTCTTTTAGTTTAGTGACAACGTGCTGTAAGACACATATGAATACATACAAAACAATTGATTAAGATAATCAAAATGAGAAAATCAAATATTTTACAATAACAATTTAAAGATTGAGAGAAGAGAAAATATGTTGTACATACTTTTATCAAAATTTTAAGTGTTATAGCAAGTCGGCTTATGAGTTCTTCTCCATGCCTATCCTCCATATTCGGAATTATTGCTTTAGGCTAGTAAACTTTTGGAACTCTTTTTTCAAACAAAATTATCCTCTTTTCTCAAGGAGAGAGGAATAGAGAGATTAACGATCTAGAGAGAGAAATAAAGAGATTAGAAATCCAGGGGGAGATCAAGAGAGACAAAAATAAAGAGATTATAATTCAGAGAGAGAATAAGAGAGAGAGAGAGAGAAGAATAGGGGGATTAGAGAGCTATAGATAGAGCAAGAGAGAGAAAAATAGAGTGATTAAATATCAAAGAAAGAGCTAGAGAGAAAGGGAAAAATAAAGAGAGAAGAGATCCAGATGGAGAGCAACAGAGAGATTAGGGTTGCAGACTAGTGTACTAGCTAGTTGTCTAATGAAGACCAATGAAAAGAGACACATATATATATGGTGGAGGCATTACCTTTTCGAATGATATTATACATTTACCAAAAACAGCACTCGAAAATAGCAAAATGTAGTTTTTATTATTTTGTCATTTTTTTCTAAATGCGTTCTTTATTTTAGGTAATGATTTTATATCATTTGGCCTAGATTTTCATTATTCTCGTGCAAATCCAAAAACTACCAACACATTTAATTTGTGTAATCCAAATATAAAAACTACCTTCTATACTAGGCTTTACAAATTTTTTGATTGTATGTAACTATTTTAGTATTTAAACTAGAGAATAAGTCATTTTAAAATAATGGAAAAACCTAGAGGAAAGGTGCTTAGGTTTTAAAGTAGTTTTCGGACTTGATCATAAAAATCAATAAGCAAAAAGTCAAAATTGTAATGTCTATATTTTGTAGTTCATTTATTTCATGTCAAAATGCTCTTCATATGTATTCTTAGCTTATTAGGTTTTGGAGTGATTTGGAAGTTGTTCCAATTATGGATAAACCAGTCACATTTTATTGCGATAATAGTGGTATAGTGCTTAATTCTAAAAACCAAGAAGTCATAAACATGGGAAGCATATAGAGAGAAAGATAGTTATCTTATTAGAAAGATTGTGCAAAGAGGATGTGTGTCTGTGATAAAGATTACTTCACAAGACAACCTCGTCGATCTGTTTACGAAAACTTTAATAGCTAAAGTATTTGAAGGTCATCTAGAAAGAATAGGAATACGAGATATGTCTCATCTGCTCTAAGAGCAAGTGAGAGATTGTTAGAGTTTTTTACTTTAAGAGTTTGTAATTTGAAAATGTTTAATAAATAATAATAAAATATTTTTTTATTCAATTTATGTGTGTTGCATAATGTTTGTTTTTTACAAATATTAAGTAATATCCATGATTACCTATGTTGTAAAACCCAAAACTTCGTCTGATGAAAAATAAATTATTTTTTGATGAATAGTATTTTCGAACATAAAATGTCCGCGTAAATAATAATTTTTGGAAAGCGAACTTTGGCAATCAAAAGTTTCGAAATTAATATTAGAGTTAAAGAAAATTGAATCGGATCGAAAATAAATCCATTCCGATAGATTATAAGTGATCCGAAGATTTTCAAATAGAAATATTTTTTTCAATTTAGGACCGAATAAAATATTTATGAAAAAATAAAATAACCTATGCTCGGTTGTGAAAGCGAATTCGAGTAAAGGTTTTGGATATGGAATTGAGTATAATAGAAATTCCGGATGGATCAGAAACGAATTCGAATATAGAATCGAAATGGGAGAATGCTTGAAAAGTGATAATTGAATTAAGTGCATGTATGCCACGTGTAATGCATCCATGAAGGGAGCAAGACATGTGGCAAGCAAACAATGCAAATCTTTGACAAGTGTGTGCATATGTTTAACCATATATATATATATTGACTTGAAAGAAGGAGGATAAAAAGCAATTACTTACTCGGTCACCAAAAACATTAAACTGAGAGATAGTGAGATAGAGAGAAGCAAGAGCTCAAAGCAAACCAAATCATGACAGAGAGCAAGGTAAACCAAGAGAAGGAGAAACGAGAGAGGGTGATTCGATCACCACTCTAAACCGAGAGAGAAATTGAGAGGTAGAGAGAAGTAAGAAGCATTCGATCATCAACTCAAAATCGAAGGAAAAGGACAATTCTACCAAGAGAAATTCAAGGAGAAAGCTGCTGTTTTGGGTTGAGTTGGAGGCCATTTTAAAGGCTTTTCATGCATGCAAAAGGTGAGTGAAACAAGAGAGTGAAGTTGAAGTGATGTTCCGTCAAAAGCAAAAGTAAGAAAAGTAGTGTTCTGCAGAAATCTGAGCAAAGGTGACTTGCTATCTTGTGGAAATGTTTAAGTTGATTTTCCGCAATTTTAACACATGCAAGCTCTTTAGATTAAAGGAAGCTCATGATCAAAGAGGGATAAGGAGGATAGCTTGCTGCCAAGGGTGATTTGAGGACATTTTGAAGAATTTTAACTCATATAAATCAAGTGAATGAGAGAGGAGCATAGGCAGCAGCTTGCATGTGGATTTAAAGGTGTTTGATTTTCATAAAGTAAATGTAAGTTTCCATGGTTATTTCTTGAGAAAATATTTGAGTTACGATATGGATCAATTATGGTGATAATATGTTGGGGTTTTAGGACTTGGAACCTCATTAGTATGGAGGTTTATTTGCATGTGATTTTGGTGTGAAAATGAATGAAATTTTGATATTAGAAAATTTGTGTAATTCGGCCTTATAGGGGCTGTTGTAGTCCAAATTTATTTTTTGTTGTGTTGCCAAGAAAAATGATGAATTTTGATGTGTTTGAAAGTGTTCAGGTGATGTTTTTATGTTAGGAAGTTGTTTTTGGGTGGTTTGTGTGATTTATGGATTATTTGGATGATAAAATGGGAAGTAAAAATGAATAATGTACAAGTTGCCATGGTTTTTGTTGAAATGTTAAACCATGATCTTTGAATGATTTGGATGGTTTTATAAGTTATTTTGATGTTAGAATTATCTTAGAAATTGAAAGAAACCATCAAAATGTTAAAAAAGATAATTTGCGGCGAAACTTTGCGTGATTGTAAAAATGTGGTGTTTTATGGTTTCGATTAGAATTATCACCATATGCAATATGTTTAAGTGTAATTGCAATGAAAATAATTGAAGTTATTGGATGGTGTAAAGATCGGTTTAAATTCAGTTAAGTGGCTAGAATTACTTAAATTATCCTTTGATGCGTTAATAGGATTTAGGCTTTTTGAGGTGTTTAAAAATCTTTATGAAATAAAATGTGTTGTGTGCGTTGATATGTATTAATGAAAGTGTGAATATGCGAATAAGATTAGCTATGTCATTGCCTAAAAAAATGGAATGCTAAAATATGTAGGTAACGTGGAGACAAAGCAACCCGAAATCGGGAATTATCGCAAGCAAGAAAATCGTGAAACTTTCCGTGAATTAGAAATGTATGAGTGAAAATATATTTTATGAAAGTTAAATGCATTAATAGTTTACTTTCCAAGCATTTCTTATTTAAATGCATTTCTATTAAGAAAGTTAGTTTACGAATACTTTTGAATATCATTCTAGAATAAAATATTTTAAGCATGAAATTATACAAATATCAAACTTTAATGCTCTTGCATGATTTATGTAATATGTTGTATTATTTCATGCTTATATAAAGAAATATTAAAGTTGATTTATTTATAAAAAAAGTTTTCAAAAACTAATGGCTTACCCAAATATATAGATATATTTTTAGATTCAAACCTAGTCGAAATATCCTATACGTGTATGACAAGTTTGGGAGGGCATGTTACTAACATATGTGTATAGGGGTTTGAGTCAGTTGTGTCACCCTCTATACGTGTGAGATATTATCTTACTCTACGTATGCGATGATAGAATTCTACAGCGTGGTAGTTGAGATGTCTTTGTAGTGTGTCACTATGAGCGTCGCTAACAATTTCGCCACTAGACCTCACATTGAGTGGTGCTAAATTAGTCGACTTGTGATAGTAGCTTTTTGGGTTTCCATTAGTGTATTTTAGAAAGGATTGTATAGTATTATTTGTGACAATTAGAAAAAGAATATTTTAGCTATTTCCAAAAAGTTTACAAAATGCATTAGTATTTTATGATTTTATCTAATGTATGAATTTGCAAAATCCATTAATAGATTTATAAAGTGTATGATTTAAAAATGAGAATGTTTATGAAATAAAAATTTCTTCTAAAATGATTTTTTGGAGGCTATTTCAAAAAGTACATTTATATAGAAATTTATATCACTTATTGAGCTTCTTTAGCTCACTATTCCTTATTTATGTTTTATGAAAAACCTCTTTAGGTGCGAAGATTGGTGCCTAAAGCGATTAGTTGCAACGTAGTGTGTGGCGGACCATTTCGACGATCTCAGCTGTGAAATCAATGTACATAGTTTTATGTATCATAAACATGCATGAAGTGAATACTTTTCTCTGATCTTATGTAAATATTTGACATTTTTATACAATGAGATATTTCGAAAATTGACATGGTTTCTAATTTAATTATTTTGTCTTATGATTGAGCTATTTTATTTTATGATTGAGTTTGATTGTGAAGAGGACCTGAGGTCTATATTGGAACTAGAGAAACGAATGAATGATTTTAGAAGTGTTTATATATTGATTTACAAGTCTTTTGGAAGGGTTGAAAAGGTTGAAAAATAGTCGTTGTGGTTTGCTCCACGAAGTTCTTTTTAAGTCAGTCACTGATATGAAGACTATAAAGACTTCCATTAGGGTGCCAGGAGAGTTTCGCTTAGGTTCCTATAGGGGAAATCCGAGTTCGGTCACTTCATATGTAGTTTCAAACTAAGTATATAAGTATTATATATAAGAGAATTTAATTTGAAATTAATAATCTAAATAGTCCATAGAAAGCAAAAAATATTAGGTACTTTATTTGTGATAAATTTACAATTGTAGATCATTTCATATTTAATATGTAAAACCCAAAACCTCGTTCGTTGGAAAACGAATTATTTTCTAATGGATCGTATTTTCGATCGGAAAAATATTTTTTCGATTCCGGATCATTCAGAATATTTTTAGAAAAGAAATAATAAAATGATTTCGAGTATGTGGAGACGGATAAAAATAATTTCGAAGGTAAAATTGAGTTGTAAGCAGATTCCCGGACAGACGAGAACGGATTTGAACTTGGAATCAAAATGGGAGAATGCATGAAATGAAGGTGACAAATGGCAAGGAAGCAAGACATGTGTCGCTCATGCATGGGAAGCAAGACAAGTGGCAAGAAGTTTCCATGCATGATTTCCATATGTCAAGTATTTATAAATTATATATAAATCAAATTGAAAAAGAAAAAATTGAAACAAAAGTTTCAAACACTCAGCCACCCGATTTCAAAGCAAAACCGAGAGAGACTTTAGAGTAAGTAAGAGAGCCGTGAGTGAGGAACATTGAGAGCAGCTTTAGATCTACTTATTCTCCATTTCAGATCTGAGAGAGTGCAACCGTGAACTCGTGAAGGGAAGGAAGGACGAGCAGTTGTAGTTCAGACTGAGAGCAAGCATATCAGACTTGAGGTGTGCAGACTAAGAGAGGCCATGCCCGTGACTTGCAACAAGAAGTGAAGTAAGTAACTAGTTTGTACATGCAAGAGGATAGGCCGGTTGTGAGCTAGTTGAGCGCAAATCTTGAGCTTGTGAGAGTGTGGACAGACGTGAAAACCGTGAAGGAGAGGGCTTGGCAGTTCAGTTATACAAATCTGAACCAAAGGTTGTGCATGCAAGGATAAGAGCTTGAACCACCCTCACTTTTACTTCTCATTCGGTTTTCAGCAAGTTATAAGGTGAGTTTTTAAAATTTAGCAGCTTATGTGTGTGTGTGAGTGCAGACCGTGAGCCAAGAGAAGTAAAAACTGAGAGTGATTAGGGGTTGTTGTGGTGCCGTGAGTTAAGATTTAATTTCAGCAGTTGCAGCTTACGTTGAAAGAGTTTTGAGGGCTGTTTTGAGTGGTTTCAATTCATGCATGTAGGTGAAAGGGGTGTTGCTTGCTACCCTGAGTCATCCTTGGTGCCGTCTTGCCGTCACAGATGCTTGGGGGTTGTTTCAAAATGAAAAACAGCTCGCGCAAAGGTAAGTGCTGTCCCGTTTGGTTTCATTGTGACGTTTCAAGTAGTTTTTAAAGGTTACATATGTCGTTTGGATTGAAGGAAGCTCGCAGAAAGGAAAGGAGTTTAGGCAGCACCTTCACACAAGTATTCCAAAGTTTCGAAGTGAGTTTCGAAAGATATGTTGAGTTCTATGGATTTTGTTTTGATGGATAATGATTAAGATGAGTTGAGAATGAATTTTGATAATGTTATGATTGAGTTTTAGGATTTAGAATCTCGTTAGTACGGAGGTTCGTTCGATATTATTTGGTTGTGATTTCGAATGAAATTGTCAACAATTGTTTCCGTTGCGAATTTGATTTACAGACTGTTATGATTCAATGTAGGGGCTGTTATGTTGTGTTTTTAAATTCGAGTTTGTTCTCATGAAAAATTATACATATTCGTGTGTTTTAATGTATCGAAAAGTTGTTCGGACATTGAAAAATCGTTTCCGAGCGATTCGGATAAGTTTTCCGCGAATGCGAATGTGATTTAGTTTGCGATTTTCGTGTCGAATGTGAAATTGTATATGATGTTAACAAGCTGCTATGTTGTGTGATTACGTTCATTAAAGTGTTAAATGTTAACGTTAGGATGGATTGAAATATATTAAAATTAATCGGATAGTTTTCGTTGCGCGATATTACATTTAATTGTTGATTTTCGGAGTTGAAGCGGAAAATGAATAAACATGTAGTACGTTGCCATGATTTTCATTTATGTGTATCAAAATGTTTGAATCTTCGTTTTCCATGATTTGAGTGAAGTTACAAGTTATATTGACGATAAGTTTGATTGGAAACGAAATAATCACATAAAACGTTAAAAAGGATAGTTCTCGATAAATTGTCAAAATCGCGTAAGTTTTACATTGTTCGTTTAGACTCAAATGTTCTTTTTGTTGAATCCATTTGAATGTGATTTCGATGATATTGATTGAGAATGAATGGCATTGTTGTCAGTTTTGAAATAGTCGAAAAGCTAGCGAAATTGTAAAGTTTCGATTAGATTATGTTACAATAATGATTTGGTTTCGAGATAGTTTTCGTGAATATTAGTGTTTCCATGTTGTTGTCTTGTAAAGATGATCAAGTTGATTGGGCTAGAAAAGTATTAATTGGAAATCCTATTTAAGTCAAGTTTAGTATTTATGCAAGCCTTGCTGTTAACGAAAACTCGATCAAAACCAATTGTAGGTGAACCGACGAGCGGATGAGATCCGTAGCGTGAGTGAGTTAAATTAATTGGAAGCAAGTTGTGAGTATGGATTTTATAAAGTTTTCATGCATTTTATTCTATGAATGCGATTTCATTTTTAGTAAGTGATTTAATTCGATATTCACGTAAGATTTTATAATATCATTATATTTCATACAATGCATGTATAGTTTTAAATGATATATATTGTGAATGTATATATTCTTCAAGTAAAGCAAATTAGTAAGTTTAAATTATATACATGCATAGAAATATTATTTGCGAAAGTTATATTGCAAAGTTTAAAGCATATTGCCGAGATTATATATATATATGCCTTTGGTTTACCCTAACCCCTAGTTTACACCCGGTCAAAGTATTCCATATGTGTACGGCAAGTTGAGGGGAGTTACTAACTTTGGAGGGATCGAGTCTGTCAGTCGCTCTCTGCACATATGGAATAGTGCAGATCTGCCTGATGTTGGAAGGAATCGTGATCCTAGAGTTGTTTGCACATCTGTGACTACACATGGTGAGAGTTTCCCTAATCCTAGTGGCGTGTTTTCGCACCGTCATGAAGGATAAATTTCCCTGGGTTGTCAAATAGGCTAGTAATGAAATGAGACACGTCGATAGACGTGAGTTTAAGAAAAACAAGAAAAATATTTAAGAAAAGTTTAATAAAGTATCTTTCGCATTTTAAAACGAGTTTTACAGTTTTCAGAAAAGTAAAGTAAGTAGTAGTTTTTTCAACCTATTTTGGAAGGAATATTATTTTGAGCAAAAGTATAGTTTAAATTATAGTACCCACTCACTGAGCTATTCTCACCATTATTTTTTCTGTTTTATTAAAATCCTCCCCAGGTGCAGGTATGAGCAACGTAACAGAAGCATCTCCGTTGGACGTATAGGCGAGCTAGAGATGGGACCCCACTACACTAGTTTTAATCAAGTTATCATGTACTGTATTTACTATCGTTTTCAGACTTATCAGTATTGTAAATATTGTTTTGGATAATGGATTTTATGGTAAATGTCATACACGATGTTTTAAGATTTTAATTAAGTTGATTTTCATGTCATTGAATTTTTAAGCATGTTGTGAGTGGTTATGTATTTGAAAAAGGGCCTGAGGCCTATTAGTTTAGGAAAAATATATTGAATGAAATTATACAGGTTTTGTGAAATTTTTACAGGGTGAAAATTTTAGAAAAATAGCCGTCGTACTGTCGGATTCCGGTAAAAATCTATTGTCGTAAAGTTATTTTCAACGAACAAAACTCCTACCCATTTTCAGAACTAAAAGAGTTTCAAATATTTTCAGATAAGAAAGAGGTTTAGCTCCATGGGAACTTTCTAACCGGAGCAGATCTCGACTGGAAAACCACCGTGGGATGTCGGATAGGTCGCCTAACTAGTATAGTTAGAGAGGGGCCTATCATAATATAATAATCTTATCCGAGATTGTTCATGTGGTGATATGGAAAAGAAGGTAGCTTGTATAATAGAGATTGTATAAGACTGGACTATGATAAAGATAAATTTCTTATTGATATATGATTGACATATTTTTGTACCCAATTAGGGCTTTTGTTTCTTAAGTAATATGTCATGATTGATGAGTTTTGTGTAGTGTTTTAATTTAATTTGTATTACAAGGTGATTTAGAGCGAAGGTAAACAATAAAGGTGTAATTCGGTCAAGTTTGGACATTTTTCAAAGGATTATTCTGTTACCCTATTAAGGCTGCATTCAAGCTCACAGATAAAGGTCATTGGGTTCTCTGTCTAGTGTGATGACCTAGTTGCTATGAGGTTGGAGGTTAGTGCCATAGGTCACTGTCACCTTTGCTAGCTACTACCATCAATGTGTGCGAGGGTGTAGATTAGACTATAGGTCCACTGCAATCTGGATCAAAATTTTCACATGAATTTCGAATAGCAATTTGGTCTTAAGTATGCATTAGGTTTTCCACTCTATAAATACCTGATTTTAGAGAGTTCATAAAAGCCCCTATAAGCCTTTGGCCTCTACTAGCCTTTTCAAAGAGCTTTTGAGTAGCCCTGGGTCAAAGCTTTCAAAGAAACACCACACAATCCATCATCATTCTATCAAGTTTATATATTTGATTGAATCTTCAGCAAGTCACTAAGGGAAGAAGGTAGAAGTCTTGATGAAGGAGACAATTTGAAAATCTTCAGCCTGTATAATATTGTTTTCTCCTTATGTTACACTTGTACTTGTTTTAATTGATTATTTGTAACTAAACACATTGTTAAGAAACCAATATTATACAGGGGTAATTCTTTGATTAAAATTGATAGTGGATGCTTGGGTGTTAGAGAGAATTTTAAGAAATCTTGATATGATCTAATATACAACGAATGAATGTTAATATGATCATATATGACCATTTATTCAAGTTAAATATAATATTTTAATGGATTCTATTGCAAAATAAAAACACTTAGGGATATTAGATGTTGTTATAGATTTAGGGTTCATACACGTGACCAAATCAGTAAAACTCACCATTAGGTATTGGCAATTGATATTCTATTTGGGTTGACATCCATTGCATGAATTAGCCAATAAGTTTAGTGGGTAGAAATTCAGGGTTCATTCACATGACTAAATTGGAAGGACCTACTAATTAGGATTAGGTTAAATAATTGAATTTCTTGGGTTTAATCAATCAAAGCAGACATAGTATTCGAGACCTAACATTCCATCATAATTGTTTCTCTCATTAGTTTGATAATATTCTCTCTGTCATTAGTGTTGATAGTCTTTAGTTTCATTTTTAATACAATCATTCTCAAGCTTTCTTTTTATTTTCATTGCGATTCTATCACATTAAAATTTAATAGAAGTAATAGCAACCTCTCTATGGGATGATTCGGCATCCATTATACTGTGATGAATGTATTTATTATTAAGAGTCACAAAAATAGCCCATCAATATTTGTTAAACAAAGAAATTCATATTTATCGACCAAATGATCATATATGCATTGATCTTAATCTTAAGTATACTATGGACTCTTGTTTATTGAGTCATATCTTTTAATTTATATGGATAGACTGTTATATACTTAGAATGAAATTTACCACTTCATTATTTGATCGAAAATGCTTTTTTGCTTTAAGGTGGTAGAAGTCATGCATACAATATTTTTATCATTTCTTAATTAAGAGTACTTTCCCAGAAAAATGATAACATCAATACATTAGAGAATGAAAAAGAATAAATGATAAATAAGACACCTGTCTAAACTAATAAACATAGTCAACAAGTTTTGATAAAAAAAATCAATCTAATAGGATTCAAACAAGAGGTGAAATCACAATACCATATCCAATTCTCCACGAGACTGTTGTCTACATTGGAGTTTCCACCCATTACGTCTCTCAAAAAATTTGAGTACTCTAGCTTCACATTTAACTCTTAGATTTATCAGATTTGGCAAGTGTGGCACAGGTAGCTGTTATCATTCCCATTGTTAGAATAAGAACAAGAACAAGAAGTAACAATTTTAAATTACAAGATTAATTCAATGAAGCTTCAATGAACTAAAATGATTGATCAAAAATACATGATATATATTGACATTTACCTTGCCAAGTTTAGAATTGTACAAATCATACCCTTCACAAATCTCAAATGATGTTTCAGTTTCCCCAACCTCGATAGAATTTCACTTTTTTTTTTTTTTTTTTATATATACGAAGTAAAATTATTGGGATTAACACACTTTTATAATTCATTTTTATTATTTTAATTTGCATAGGTATGGCTTCGATCGAAATGAAATGATTTTTAATGATTAAAATGGTTGGACCATTACTGTCGTAATCTGCAGGCATGCTGGAGGAGACTATCATGGCTTTATCAACTTTTTGATATGCTGCTTGATCTTTGAGAAACTCTTTAGATTTTTCTTTCGGTTTAGTGACAACTTGTTGAAGACATATATGGATACATAAAAAACAATTGATTAAGATAATCAAAATGAGAAAATAAAATATTTTACAATAACAATTTAAAGATTGAGAGAAGAGAAAATATGTTGTACATACTTTTATCAAAATTTATGAATTCTTCTCCATAGGGATCCTCCATATTCGGTATTATTGCTTTAGGCTAGTAAACTTTTGGAACTCTTTTTTCAAACAAAATTATCCTCTTTTTTCAAGGAGAGGGGAATAGAGAGATTAACAATCTAGAGATAGAAATAGAGAGATTAGAGATCCAGAGAGAGAACAAGAGAGAGACAAAAACAAGGAGATTAGAAATCAAGAGATAGAACAAAGGAGAAAAAAATAGACGGATCAAAGAGCATTAGATAGAGAAAGAGAAAAATAGAGTGACTAAAGATCAAATAAAGAGCTAGAAAGAAAGAGAAAATTCGAGAGAAAAGAGATCTAGATAGAGAGCAAGAGAGAGATTAGGGTTGCAGAAATAATGAATTGGCTAGTAATGTGAGAGATTAATGAAAAAAGACGCGCATACATATACTGAAGGCATTACCTTTTCGAATTATAATATACAGTTACTGAAAATAATACTCGAAAATTGTAAAATATATCATTTATTAGTTTGTCATTTTTGTTTAATTGCATTCTCTATTTTAGGTAATGGTATTATATCATTTTACCTAGATTCTCATTATTTCTTGTGCAAATCTAAAGACTACCAACTTATTTAATTTTTCGATAGTATCTACCTATTTTGGCATTTAAACTAGAGAATAAGTCATTTTAAACTTAAGAAATACTATGTTTCAAAGTTGTTTTCAGACTTGATCACAAAAATCAATAATATAAAAAAAATCAAAATTGATAGGTCTATATTTTGCAATAAGCTTATTTCATATCAAAATGCTCTTTATATGTATTCTAGTTTATTAGGTTTTAAGGTTATTTGGATATTGTTCAAATATAAATAGGCCGTTCATACTTTATTATGATAATAGTTGTAAGGACCCACCCCGGATCCCTCTATTGAACTCGATGGGAGTCACTACGGAGTACCCTGACGGAACACAATTGATCCCTCACTTTGGCTCAAAAGGGTCCTATGGAGGTACCTATCTCACTTTAAAACTCTTTTCTAGCGAAAATAATTAAAAACATTTTCTTTTAGGGTAAATTGCAAAGCAGAGTTATAAAAATTTCGCCAGCATAACGGCTGTTTTTTGAAAATGCCACTCTGTAAATTTCAAAAAAACACTTCTATGTCATGCATCTTTCTCAACTTCTGGGCCTCGGGCCCTCACTTTCACAATCAAACCCAAACATGCTTTTGAATTGAAATAAACTTGAAAATAACATCATTTACACTCAAAATTTAATTTACAAATAAAAATTTTCAAAAGATTTATAAACATTTCAAAAGAAGCAATTACAACATATACATCAAAATGTGAAATGTGATACATGCTCAAAATTTTCAAAAGAATTACATAAATGCAGTAGTAACGTGTTCACGTTCCACCTACACGTCCGATTGAGCTGCATTTGAAAGCTGGCTCGTTCCTACACCTAGGAGAATTTTTCAGAAAACATAAAAATTGAGTGGTGAGTATATAACTCAGTAAATGGGTAAATTTTTTAAATAATAATTTACTTTCTAAAATATAGTAATATCCTCCCAAAAATAATTTTTAGGAAACTAATAATTTCTCACTAAACTTTATAAAACTGATAACTAATATATAGTAAATATAACTTGCTCGGAATTAAGTAATAACTTTAGTAAAACATAAAAAACATTGGTTAATAAAATCTCTTTTGTTTACTTCGCGCCTAACGACGCGTTCTTTTTCTTTCGAAAACTAGCTAAAGCAATTCAGGGAAGCTTGCTCTGTCGTGACGAAATTTTTTTTCTCCACTAAAGCTCAGAAATCCTACTATGTGTAGTCGCAGAAGTGGAAAACTCTGAGGTTATGATCCCCTCCCAACATCATGCAGATTTACACTACCCCATATATACAGAGGGCAACTCACTGACTTAACCCTCCAGTTAGTGACTCTCTCAACCAATTTATCGTACACGCTGAGGTACTTGGACTGGGTAAATTGGAGATTAGGGTAAATCTTGTTTATATAAATTCTTTCGCTTTATTAAATAATTCTTAGCCTTATTAGGCATAAAAATAATTTAATTTTACTAAAAAACTTTTTCTCTTTAGCATAAAATTCTCATTCGAAATGTTAACTCTTTGAGGCAAAAGCCTAAATATTTGAAATTTTTTTTAGCTCGTATTTAGTTTAACACATTTATTTCACTTTACTTCTAATTAAATTATACATTTATAACATAAATTGTAAAACTTACTAGCATCATAAAAATTACTGACATGTTAAAGTTTAAATAATTCAATTAATTAAACAAAATAATGAGATTCACACTTGCAAATATAAATTATTAACCAATAAGATTCATAAAACTTTTATAACAACCACACTCACAACTTTTTCGAACTAGAATACCACTCTTCCGAGCCCTTCCTTTGCTTTTCTTTAATCCAAATTTCTCCTACACTTAGTATAATATAATTCCCATTTAGAATTTACTCAATTACATATATAAATACATTAAAAACTCATCCAACAATTTAAACAACCCTTTGTACATTAGTTATCCCAATTGGCCGAAACACACCTCCTCACTAATCCATCAATTCTCTTTTCAATTTCTTGATTTAGAACACTTTAGAGCCATGCAAAATATCATTCAAACACATCAAAATATCAAAATCAATTCATGTGCACATTATTTCCATTTTAGCCGAACTAATATCATAATCAAACACAAGTTTTTTCTTTCCATTTCAATGAGACATATCAACTTAAAATTATATCAATCATCATATAATCTCATCAAATAACAAAAATCCATCCAATCACATGCAAAGCTTGTCTTGGCTGAATTTCACCCCTAATAATTTTTTTTCTTCAATTTCATGCTAAAAAACACATCAAAATCAACAAACTAATCATCTAATATCATAATAACAACCCAATTGAAATTTTCAACAAAAATCACACAAACCCTAACATTAACCTTACTAGTATACTTGACAAATCTACTCCCTTGAATCTTCTTTCAATTTCAAGCTCAAATACATGGTAATTAAAATCTAATAACACCAAAAATTCCATCAATAAATCAGACCATCACACAATCATGAAAACCCATATAAATCAACACTAAAATTAATCACTTACCACTAAATCTTTACTTTCTTTGCTCAATCTTCTTCCAAGCAACTTACTTGATAATTTTTGGCATGAAAAATGGTTCAAAACCCTCTTGATATCCTTCCCCTTTGCTTGGCCAAATCTGCCCTGGTCTCACTTCTTTTTTCTTCTCTTTTGCCGTCTAAAATTGTGTCTTTGAATGGTCACCCCTCAACTTTATATATGGCTCCAAGAAATGGACTAAAAGGCCCCTTATTAAATCACCAAATAGCCATCAAATCCTCTAGTTAATTTTACTTTAATGTCCTTATTTTATCTCATAGAAACTTATCCATCCAAGGACAAATTAGTCACTTGGTTAATAAAATATCATAAATCCATTTATGTTTGCCAACTATTTTCCAATTAATCCCATAATTAAATTTAATTAGTCACTCTCTCATTGGTTAATATTACATGAAATGGATTGTGTTTCTTGCTCAAGTTCTTTCCATGTAATGCTCAAACCATATCCATGTGTTAATTGGGCTTGAAATGGCCATTTTGCCCTTAATGTAATTTATTATCATTCACACTTAAATAAATTTCAAAAATATTTCACGGTCATCATATCATTAAATTGATCATGTAATACTCTAATTGAGTATCCTATCTCTCAATCTCATGCTTTAAAAAAAAAATTCAATTGGACTTAAAATCATCATTTCTTATTATTCTCCGAAAAGGATATTTTCCTCAATTACTTTCGAATTGCTTAAGCTTATCCTAATGAACTCATTTTCGATCAATTTTAGTTTCTAATAACTCTTATTCCTATTTTGAGACTTTTGGTTCCCGAGGTCCGTTTTTCGAAAAGTCACTATTCATACGGATACTATTCATCCGAAAATGCTATTCAGCGAAAAAATTATTTTTCACTCAAATGACACCTAGGGTTCTATAATAGTGGCATAGTGACTAATTATAAAGAAGCAAGAAGCCAAAAGTGTGGAAAGCATATAAATAGAAAGTATCATTGATCATGCTATAATAGTGCATGATTTCATATTCCTAATCCAAGCTTTTGTGATGAAAACTTGAGTTAAATACTGTCTTTTTGATGTTTTCTAATTGTTTTATATGGTTTTTTGTTAAGAAAAGCTGAGATTTTGAAGTAGCATAGTGGCTAAAATCAAATTAGGTCGTGATTAAGGATTGAGAGTGCTATGCTTATAATGAAGACTCACCATGGGTGGCAAGGAGTGATGGCAAGCATGAAGCTTGAGACAATGTGTCGCGATGGGTTGTAAGAAAGGACAGTGAAGTTGCTTATTGCAATTGATGCTCTTCTTATGTCAAGAATTGTGATAGCTAGGATGGAGCTCGCAACTAGTGTTCACCATGGCCAAAAATAAATTAGTTGCGAGGAATGCTTGCTAGAGAGTAACTTCTGATAGTAATTCACAATACGACATATCCTAAACATAAGAAAATCTTGCAAAGTGTAGAAAATCTAGGAGAAAATATTGAGATTTGGCAAAGTATAGAAAATCTAGGAGAAAATATTGTGATTTGGCATATCAATTGAAGGTGAAAATCTTGTGATCGGTATAATAATTGGAAGAGAGAACCTTGCAATATGGGATCAACTGATCTCATACATGACCCTTTTTTATTTTTTTTCTTGAAGTTTTAGAGTAGATGTTTAAGCTCTTATTTTCAAGTTTCAAGAGAGGGTTTTGGTTGTGAAATGGAGAAGATTGTAAAAGAATAAATTACCTCATACCCTCCTAATGTTTGATTTTTGATAACGGAGACAACTTTTGCATTACTTGCAATGTCCTCCCCTCTATGAATGGCAGCATCAACTTTGACCATTAAAGCAAGGTTTGACTGTAAGAAAAACTGGTAAAAGGTAGAAATACCCTTAATTCATTTCCACTTTAAAATTTAAAAAAAAAAATCTAAAAAACTTAAAATATCTTCACCTTCCATCTTTAAAATGGATGGTTGAAAACTATTTAGAAAACTAAAAATTTAAAAATAATTAAAAATGATCAATTATTTTAAAATGGATTCTTATTGTCCATTTAAAAAGATGAACGGTAGAGATCATGTTAGAAAAAAAATATAATAGCAAAGTAGGGGGGAAAAAAAAAAGAGAATTGATGGGCTAATTTCTAATGTGTAAAACACATACTATAAATACCTATAAGTACACACGGTGCACAAGTAATACAATGAAGAGTAGAATATTGTTCTCATAAAAATTTTTTAAGTTATGTTAAGTACTAAAACTTATCTTGACTACCCTTATCTAAACTATCGAAATTATGGATTTATAAAACTACATTATAATAAGAAACTAACAAATACAACTAATTAAATTAAAATCATAACCAATGGAGATAATGGACTAGAGCCACAATTTCACCTTATCAATCCACTTAACCTAAATTTATACAATTAATTATTTCAATCTCGTCATGAGCTTAATTGGATAGTTCTATTGTATTTGCTAGCTTCTTTTGAACGGTCAAGAAATTATGTTCGGATTAAAAACCTAGTTATATTTCTATGTTGAATGGTTAATACAAACTCATTACGAATAAATCACCCATACATGATCATACATCACAACTAGGTATATTTCTATACTAGATGCTATATATAAGAACCCATCTTGAATCCCCTTGCGGAACCTAATGGGAGTCCCGTAGCACTTCAACGGAACTCAATTGAACCCTCACTTGACTCAAAAGGGCCCCATGGAGGTACCGTTCTTACTTTAGTTTTTTTTTTCTAGTGAAAATTGATGAAAACGTTTTCATTTTAGTGTACATTTGCACAATAGGGTTATTAAAAATTTTGGCAGCACAATGATTATTTTTCTAAAAATTTCACTCTATAAAAATTTATAGAAAATCTGTACACTTCTATAACAATCAAATTCTTAACTTCTGAACCTCAGATCCTCTTTTCCATTTTCTACAATCAACCACAATCATGTTTTCAGTTCAAAATACAAATTGAAAATCATTTGATGTACACAAAGGCATGATGTATATAAGATTCTTTTTAAAACATAAACTTCAAAAGTATATATATCTTTCAAAAATAATATTTACAAAATATATATCAAATCTTAAGTAGTCATACATGCACATGACATTTCAAAAGCAAACAAGTGTAGTAGCATCGTGTCTTCAACCCACCTGCATGTCCGATGGAGGGCCTTCTGTTTGATGGCCCAAACCTGCACCTGAGGAGGATTTGTTTTCAAAAACATAAAAAGAATAGTGAGTATTTAAACTCAGTCAGTGAGTAATTTTTAAACTATAATATTTGCTTTTTAATTATATATATCCTCCTAAAATAAGTTGGAAAACTAATAATTTCTTACTAACCGTTAGAAAATTGTAAAACTTATATAAAACATATAAATATTATTGATCGAAATCTAGTAATAAATTTCATAAAACATAATTTTTCTTGTTTTTTAAACTTCATGTCTAATGACGTGTTTTTCCTTTTAAAACTTGTCTTACAAGGTAACCCAGATAAACTTGTTCTTATGTGACGGTACTTATATACGTCACTACAACTAGGAAATGCTACCATATGTACTTGTAGACACAAGAACTCTGGGATTATGATTCCCCTCGACATTAGGCAGATCTATAGTACCATATACGTGAGAGGGCGACACACTAACTTAATCCTCTAAGTTAGTAACTCTCTCTACCTCTTACTATACACACTTAGGGTACTTCGGTTGGGATACTGGGGATTAGGGTTGACCAAAGATATTTAAAATTCTTTCAATATAATTAAAAATCTTACATACACTAGACATGAAAGTATATTGATTTAACTAGAAAATATTTTTTTCTTTAGTATATGGTTTACAATTAAAATACTATCTTTATAAGGTAAAAGTCTAAAACTTTATAAATATCCTTAGCATATCTCTTTTATGCATGTACTTCACTCAAACATACTAATTTGTTTTACTACTAAAATATATACATTTATAGCGTAAATTTAAAAACTTACATGCATTATGAGAAAGTGTTAACATGCTAAAAGTTTAATCAATTCAATCATAATAAATTGAATACTAAAATAAACATTTACAATTATCAATTATCAATTGATAAAATTTATAAAAGCTTTAAAAATAACCACACTCATAACTTTCTATCCAAACTAGCAAACCACTCCTTTAAGCTCTTCTTTAACTCTTCACTTCTCCTCCACTTTAATACTAGTATAATTTTCACTTAGAACTCATACATGCATCAAGCTATTAAAACTCAAATTGTAACATAAACCATAACCATCCACCTTAGCTAAAAGTAATGGATATTTATATATGACTTTCTTTTTTATTATTCTTGATATGGATATTTATATATGACTTTCTTTTTTATTATTCTTGATTCTAATAAACTTAAATACATATAATTAAGTATGAAACCCCTATCAAAATCATCAAACATAATTTGAACCAAAAAATATATAAATGGTTGAAAATTTTACTTGAAGATATACAGTCATTTTTCTCTCATTTTCTTGGCATATTGTCTTAAATCATACAAGATTTTTTCCTAACATGTAAACATAACTCAAATCCAGGTTTAGGCATGAGATTAGTATGCTCACCTTGATACAAGCCACTTGAATAATTCTTTTTATTGAACTTCTTAAATCTCAAATCCAATTATGGTACAAATAACCTTACAAGCATGCCAAAAGTTCAATTAACAGCTTAAACTAAAAAACCAAACAAACTTATGAAAACCCATAAAACCCAAACCTAAAAACCAACTTATTTCTTCACCTTTTCTTGCCCAAATTCTTCCCTACATACTCTTGAACACTTTTAATGAAGACAAGAGGAAGAGATGATGAAGTATCACACTTATATCACTTGGAATGACTTATGGCAAGCTTAATTTCTTCTTCTTTTTCTTGGTCTGTCGGACTACATAAAGACAGGGCTGAAATTGGTTTCATTTATGCTGGGGAAGCATATTTATATTTCCTTTAATTATGTTAAAAGATCTAAATGTCCATTGACCATCCTTTAATTGCAAAACTCAACTTTTACGTGTGTTACATATTGGTTTGTTTTCTTTAATGACTCATCAATTCACTCACTATTAATATAATAAAACTTAACCCTTAAGAAAGCATATGATTGGTCCTTAATATGAGTCATAATTTCCATTAAATAATATTTTCATGCCAAAAAGTTCATTTTGCCCTTAATGCATGAAATTTACATTTTTGCATAAATAAATCTAAAAAATATTCTATGGTCATTAAATTTTCAAATTGACCAATGTATACTCTGATTAGATATAAAATCTCTCAATTGCATGTTTGAAAAAATTTAAATGGGTGTAAAATCATTAATACCCATTATTTTTCAAAAAGAATATTTTTATCTAATAAATTTCAGATTACTTAAAACCTATTCAAATTAACCCATTTTCGATCCATTTCAGTTTTGTTTAACTCTAATACTTATTCCAGAACTTTTGACTTACGGGGTTCACTTTCCTAAAAACATAGGCACTATTCATTTAGAAACACTATTAATCGAAAAAATTTATTTTTCATAAAAAATGAAAATTTTGGGTTTATACTATATGTCATTTTATTGAGGTCAAAACACAAGACTACATTTTTCAAGTACACTCAAAGTTAGCAAATCTCTTAACCTAGTGATCAATTAATTTAAGAGCCTTAAGTATAAAATAAAATAGAACTAAATAATATGAAATCAATAACAACAATATCCATAAGGTGAGCTTCATGGGTTTTAGGTTTATATTGTAACCCTAGAAAATAATCTAATTCATCATCATTATGTTGCAATAAAAATCAATGAACCAAAAGCCAAATAACATCATTCAAATAAATAGAATAAAAAGTAAAGTAAATCTCATATAATGTTGGTGATTTTTGGATGACAAATCAAGTTGTTGAAGGCTTGCTCTTGTTGTTGAGTCTCTCCAAAGGCTACTACACTGTTTCTAGACTTAAGTATCTCTTCAGTAGTTGCCAAAATATCTATAGATTGCTATAAAATGGACTCAAGGTTTATTATGCTCTTTCCACATCCAAAACTCAAGCAAAAGCTTACCCAAAAGCTGACCATGTACTACCACAAATCTAATTCTAAGGGTTGCTTGATATCTGTAGAATTCTGTAGCCATTGTACCTCCAAATCTCCCTTAGAACCACATTAAGACTCCTCCCAAACTCTCTTCTTTTTGTAGTGTTTCTCTTACCTTGTTGTAGTGTTTTTACATTTGCAAAAGGTTATCAAAAGCTGCTATTAATGTGATTTAATCAAGATGCAAAAGTAGGTTTTGAAGTGGTGCAAGTTTAAGTCATTAAGCTAAACTCAGACTCTTTTCTATCTTGATCACCACTTGTGATCGCCACTCTTGTCTCATGATCCAAGGTTATGATACACATTGGTCAGATCTTGCTACATGCTATTGCGACTTACAATTCAGAATTGTAAGTCGCGATAGCCTGACCTTTAGGTATTAAATTAGTTATAACTTTATCTACAGAACTCTGATTCATAAGCTGTTGGTGGTTATGGAAACTAGATATTCAGGGCTTTAATTTGATAGGTTATAGCTCATATAACTCGAATTGCATGAGCTCACATAAGACAACACATTTTCCAACCCAAAAGCAAAATTTTGTCATTTCAACTCCGATTTATTTTAAAACTTAAACTAGCGAGACATTTGGCCATTTTATCTTGAATTTACCTTAAAAACACTTCAATTTGCTTGTTATAACCTTCCATGACTCACCTATACAAAATAGTAAGAAAACATCACAAACACTAGTAATTTACACAAGCATTCATCTCAAAAGCTAGGATTAAAAGAAAGAATCATGCCATATTTTAGTGTGATCAAATATCCCTAATCCTAACCTTTGCTCATTCTTGAGCAAATCCAAAAGATGAGATAAGTAAAAAACGCAAACGAACTACCAATATTTTACTAAGCCACTTCCATTGGCCTTCACGATGATGACATTTAACATATGTCGAAAGCCTTTAAACTCATAGGTGTCTCTAATGGAGGAGTTATTGCCTCCTGAGTGTTTACTAGCTATAGTACCCACGAACATCTTTTCACAAATCATGAAATACATAAGAGAATCAAACTAGAATGCAAGTCAATAACAATTCACATGCTCATTCAATAAATAAAGTGTAATCATAAAAATCTAATTCATGAAATTTGTGTTTAGTGAATGTTACGCTTAAAACATCACAGCTTCAAGAAATACACATTCAAGTGTCAGGATTCAATTTGTTTCAATTCTAAATCTAATAGGATCTCACTATTTGAATTCGCTCAAAATCTAGGCTCAAACACTTCTACAACACATGCAAAGTAAAAGTTATGCACAAAAAATTCTCAAATTTATGCAACGTATATGAATAAATAATAGAAAAATACTCATATGAATTCAAAAGATCTCTTTGACAAAATAGTTTAACTTTTCAGAAGATCAACTAGATCTTTTTATTAGGTTGTAATGGGGCCAATGGGTGAATGACTAATAGAAAGAAAGGATAGGTAGTTTTCAAATGAACTTAGAATCACAATATGAGTTATAAGAAATTAATTAATCAGACACTTACAATGGGTTCACCCTCTTAAGCCTCTTCACTTTCATATTTTTTTTACAACTACTTTTCAATTCCAATATTGTTTTCCATTTTAGCTTTCATCTTTTTTTTGAACTACTTTTCAATTCCAATAATGTTTTGTTTTTACATTTTCTCTTTTTTTTCTTTCTCTTGTGTTAACATATTCAAAAATAAAGAAAAATCATTCATAACATTTGCAAACATGCACAATGTATTTATCATTCTCCTCACTTCCTTCATGAATTTTTTTTTTTTTTTTCTCACTCCACTTTCTTTTGCCTAAATCTTAATCTTCACATGTGAATCCAAGTTCTAAAAGTAAGGCTAAAGTATTTCGAGATTGGACATGGATCGATATAGGTTTAAGAACAAAAATATTAGGCTATTTATATGTTTGGGTTCAAATTGGCTATTCATGCACACACATATAAGTAGGAAAAAGTGTTTTGGCCTTTTATTGGTTAAAGTACACAGTGTCTAACATCACTTCTCTAAAGTTGTCGAACATTTCATTAAAAGCAAACGGTTAATGGAATGAAAAACATGTTATTTCTTTTCCATATAAAACCTATAGAGGTCATTCTATACAATTTAAGAACATGAGAAGATTGTTTAAGATTAACAATCAAAATTTCCCCCAGAAACGAAACACTATGGCTCAAACAACTCACAAGAAAAATCTCTACTATAGATTTTGAACTACTCAAATAGGCATCATATTCACTATAATGATAAGAATGTGGACGTTAATGCGTATATGTGAGAGAGCATAAATATTCAAAGCATTCAAATAAAATCAACTCCTTGAAATTTGCATGCTTATCATCATCTATCAAATGTTCAATCCTCAACTCAAGATATTTCATAATTTATGAAGAAAATTAAACTAATCTAAAAATACTAACAACCTAAACTAAAATAAATAGGCATTCCCAAACCTAAATTCTATAGTATTATCAATGTAAAGCACAATAAAAGTAAATTGAAGAAACTTTTGTTTCACTCTTAGGCTTGGCAAAGTAATAATCTTAAAATTACTTTGCAATCCTTTCCTAGGTACCCCCACAAAATACAGATAAAATACAAAACTAAAATAAAAATACACAAACATAACTAAATAAAAATGTACAAAGCAAAAGAAAATTTACAAATGCTTGTATTGCCTTCTAAGTAGTGCTTGATTTATAGTCATTTGCATAACTCTTTCACTCCTCCTTCAACTTGTTTCCACGGGTAAGTATTTCTGCACATGAATGGTCTTGATCCTCGATGCTTATATTTGCTCTTGGAGATTTTATCTCGAGCATTGAAAATGAACCCTTATTGGCATGATCTAGGATGAACTTCCTAACACTTATGCCACCCTTTCAATCTCTTCCTGAAATGTCTTCCTCTCTCATATGGCTACAAAAAGAATTTTCTCTTTCCATCAAAGAGCTCATAAGGATTCGATGGTAGTTCTTCTATCTATATATATTCTACCTTGTTGTTCTTCAGTTCAAGCTTTACACATTCTTTCTTTATTTGTGGCAATTCTCAGGACTCGAGTTTCTCTAAAGTCAGCTCTTCAACATGAACTCTATTTGTGATTTTACCATATTGCTCATCCAATTCAACCTCAATAAATTCTCTTAGTCGGTTGAGAGTCCTATCTATCAATTGTCGAGTAACACCGATAGGCTCGAATACTCTTAAACCTAATTATGTCGAGACATATGGTGTAAATTTAGGTCTAGATGGCTTCATGGGTTCTTCTTCTTGACTTGGGTTTTTCTCAATATCATCTTCCTCTTCTTCTTTGACTACCTCATCAATCACGAAAGGCCTAAAAACTGAAATAATCTCTTTATCGCTCATGTTTAACTCTTTACCACTACTTCGGATGATCTCATGACATTACACCTTCTCCCCCTCTTAGGATTACTTTCTGCATCATTAGGAAATGTTTCTTGTTGGCTATTATGACATGTGCTTATTATTTGATCTATCTAAACTTGTATAACCTATTAGCGTTGCATTGAAACCTGTTGTTCTTATAGCATATTTTCTTACCCTCTCCTGTTGCTTGTGCTCATCTATCTTCTTTCTAGAGTACATGATTATCTCTTTTATTTCTTTCTCTTCTTGAGAAGAGACATTGTATTGCTAATGATAACCCTGAAATTCTAAAGGATTATAAAGTTGCAAAAATTTATCTTGAAAATCTGGTGGATACGATGCCATATATATAAACCTTGTTCTTACTATTCACTCCATGTGAAACTTGGTTAACCAATCCACCTAGGTTGTAGAAGTTTGGATTAGGATGATAGTATAGCTTATTGAAATCAAACATATAATAGTCTGATGCTTGATTGCCACAACAACTGTCATTTCATTCACAACCACTCTGATTTTTGCATATACTGAATGGTTTATGGAATGCATTCACGTTACTTGTATTCATCCTAACAACATTCAATTCCTTGTTGAATGCTAACACTTGCTCAACTAACTTATTCATAATAATAGCAACTAAGTTCTTGTTTAATGCTAACACTTGCTCAGTGATAACATTTATCTTATGCACTCGTATTGCTGTTCTCTAGGCATTGAAATTTATGTTAATCCACTTATAGGCCATTTCCTAAAAAATAAAAGAAAGCAAAATAAATAAATAAATAACAAAAAATAAATATTTGAAGGAAGTCTTGACTGGCATTAATATTAACACAACTTGGCCAATCCCTAACAATGGTACCAAAAACTTGATAAGTTAAATTCTAATGCATAAAACACACACTAGAAATATGTGTGAGATACACGATCTACAAGTAATATAATGAATAGTAAAGTATCGTTCTCATAGAAATTGTCTAACTTATGTCATTAAAATTGATCTCGATTATCCTAATCCAAACTATTGAAATTATGGATTTATAAAACTACACTAAAATAAGAAGATAACTATTACAACTAATTAAAATAAAATCAAAACAAACGAATATAATAATCTAAAGCTACAATTTCACCTTACCAATCCACTCAATCTATATTTCTATCATTAATTATTTCATTCTCATCACGATTTTAATTGTGTAGTTCTATTGTATATTTTCTAGTCTCTTTCAAATGGTCAAGCAGCTATATTTAGATTAAACACCCAACTACGATTCTATGTCGAATGGTTAATACAAACTTATTATGAATAAATCATCCACATAAAATCACACATTACTTATAGGTATATTTCTATCTTACATGTTACATATCATTTTATTTAGGCCTAAACACAGGAATACATTTTTTAAGTGCACTCAAAATTGCTAAATCTCTTAAGCTAGTAATCGGTTAATTTAAGAGCATTAAGTATAAAATAGAATAGAACTCAATAATAAGAAATCAATAACAACAATATCTATAAGGTGAGCTTTATGGTTTTAGGTTTACATTGTAACCCTAGACAATAATCTAATTCTTCATCTTGCAATAAAAATCAATCAACCAAAAACAAAGTATCATTATTCAAATAAATAAAATAAAATGTAAAGTAAATCTTATATAATGTTTGTGATTTTTGGATGATAAACTAAGTTATTGAAGGCTTGCTCTTGTTGCCAAGTCTCTCTAAAACTATTGCACTGTTTCTATGCTTAAGAATCTCTCCATTAGCCATCAAAATATGCTACAAACTACTGTAGAACGGACTCAAGGGCAACTGCACTCTTTCCACAT
Source organism: Dimocarpus longan (assembly GCA_022984855.1). Lineage (NCBI taxonomy): Eukaryota > Viridiplantae > Streptophyta > Magnoliopsida > Sapindales > Sapindaceae > Dimocarpus > Dimocarpus longan. Next base: position 8,943,668 of record CM041026.1, read on the forward strand.
ACAAAACACACTCAAAAGCTTGCCCAAAAGTATGCCAAATGCTGCCACAAATCTAGTTCTAAGTGCTACTAGACATTTGAAAAATTCTGTAGCTTATTGTACCTCCAAGTCTCCCTTAAAAGCACTTTAAGACTCCTCTCAAACTCTCTCTTTTTTGTTATGTTTTCAGGTCTGCAAAAGGTTGTCAAATGATGTGATGAACGTGCTTTAATCAATTATTTATGGGGTGCAAAAATAAAGTTTGAAGTGGTGCACGTTCAATTCATTAAGTTGAACTCAGACTCTTTCCCATCATGGATCACCAGTAGCATCTTGCGATCCAAGGTCGTGATACACATTAGTTGGATCTCGATACTTGTTATCGCGACTCATAGCTCCCAATTGCAAGTCGCAATAGACTGACCATCAGACACTAAATTGTTCATAACTTTCTCTACAAATCACTGATTAATAAACCATTAATGACTATAGAAACTACACATATGAAACTTTAATTTGATAGGTTATAGCTCATGTAACTCAAACTGTACACTTTGTACAAGCTCAGATAAGACAATATATCTTGCAACCCAAAAGCAAAATTCTGCTATTTCAACTCTAATTTGTTGTAAAACTTAAACTAGTGAGACTCTTAGCCCTTTTATCTTGAATTTGTCTTGAAAATACTTTAATTTGCTTGTCATAACCTTTCATGACTCATTTACAAAAACACTAAGAAAACATGACAAACACCAATAATTTACTCAAGTATTCATTACAAAAGTTAGGATTTAAAGTATGAAATCATGTCATATTTTAGTGTGATAAAAAAATCAAAGGCAGTGGAAATCTAGATTAGATCTCCACCGTCCCTCTGATTTGGATCTCCACTGCACTTGCCTCTACCATCCATAATCCATTGTCATCATAATGGCGATGGAGATTATCTAGTTTCTTTCATCATCAAGTCGATGGTGAACAAAAAGGAAAGGAAAAAAAAAAGTATTTTGTTATCACTCGATCGTATTTCATTCATCATCATCGTATTTTAATAGATGATGAAGAAAAATGGAAAAAAAAAATAGATCGTATCTGTGTTCAATGACTTTCTAGTTTTAAGAACTAGATTGTTTAAAACCAAATTGTTGACGTTAAGGTTTCAAAACCTAGATAACTAGATCTTGGTTTTTAAACCTAAATCGTTGAACGAACCTATATGGACTGGATTTGTTCGATGAGATGTTGAAATTGGGTCTGTTGATGGTGACGATTGAAAGGTTCAATGAACGATCCTAGTTCTTGGTGGTTTGGGCAATTTAGGTGATTTAGATTTTTGCTTAAACATCTTAGGTTGATTTAGGCAATTTTGATATTGTTGACATTCGATTTCAGTCAACGAGATTCTTCTAAGCCCAATGCTGCAATATGATGAAAACAGTACAAGAAACAAATATAGAATGAAGAAGAATGCAAAGGAAGAACAAGGACAACAAGGTTTTTAGAGTGATTCGGCCAATTTGTGCCTACATCCACTGTTTTTCTCTCACTATTTGGGCAGAGTAACGATAAGGTTTACACTCAATGTTTCTCTCCTGAGTTTACAATAAAAATCCTTCCTTATTTATAGAGGGGGAGGTGCTACAGTAGCATGCAATAAGTTAAAATAGCATGATGATTACATTTAATGCACCATAACATCTATCAGGTCAACTCTGTCAAAACATGATTTAGACGCTAGACTCATGTTGGTTAGGTGAGATCTTCTTAAATCACACTGCAATTAGTCTGAAATAGAGTTCTTAACGTGCAATGCACGTTATAAGCTAAGTCTGACTTCATTCTGGGCGAGCTGCAGCTGCTGAAGGTGATTGGCGATCTCAGCTCCTCAGTAATATATGAACTGGTAGCTGCTGAGCAATTTCAACCTTTGGAGACTGTTGGGCGAACTTGACATTGCTGGAATTATGAATCACGTGATCTGGGAGCTCGCTTTCTTTAAACTGCCAAATTGGGCCCGGCCTGTTAGGCCTACTTATTGGGCTTTCACTAGCCCATTTGGGTGATCCAAAAAATATCCATAACAGATATAATTTCCAACGAAACCATATTGATTCTTATGTTTGACAAATTAACATTGTTGATTTGGGCATTGTTGATGTTTTACTGGGATGTTTGAGCAATGAACATTGATTATTGTTAATGTTTGAAGATGTTAGTGGAGATCCAATCTAGATCTCCACAGCCATCTTCAACATTTTTTTTTTTTAATTTTTTGATTTTTTCAAGATTGATCTTGACTTGTTATTTTGAGATGAATTACTTAAATTCATTTGAAAAAATATATATGTTTTTATTTAAAATTATCTTTTAATTTATTTTTAAATTATTATATTTTAAATGAGTCTAGACGATGGAGATCTAAACGGTGCATTAAATAATATAATTTTTAAAGAAAAAATGACTATATTACCCCTCTAGAGTTAAAGTTAACGGTTAAATAAAATCAAACTGTTAAAAGGGAGGAGGACACTGCAAATCAGTGCGAATATTGTCTCTATCTATCAAAAATCAAAGATTAGAAGGATACAAGGAAATTAATTATAAAATGATGGGTCAGAAAAATGGGGAATACGTGTGGCAAAAGCACACGTTTAGTGGGTCCTATTTATTGGATAAGCAAAAGTCTGTTACGGAATATGATTCACATTTACAAGCTTTTCCATTGTCGGTTTCTTCATCCATGATTCATGAATGTCTACTATAACGCATTTACCATATTAGCATTTTATATAATCATAATTTATATTAATAGCACTTTATTTTTTTTTTAATCTGACATCGAATTAGTTAGACACTCCTTGTGCGGTCCGATATCTATTTTTATCTACATCTACTCCCATAAAATGTTCTAATACATATTCTCATCTATATCTAATCCCATAAAAAGTAAACAACTAACAAAAAGATGTCCAACCACGTGTGCAAAGAAATGATATACAATACTAGTTTATTAAATATTAATATGAGCACATTATATCTCGAGTTATAAACATATGTCCTAGAAATAATAATATCAAATCATTATATACAACTTTCATTATTTTATTCTATAGTTTTGAGTGTTTTTAGGCTTTGATCGTTATCTCATATCTCACATATTATATCATCTTTTTTGGTAAATTATAGATTCTATAAAGATTACAGTAGATAATTTCAAGTTAAATTAAACAATGACATGATACACACTTCATTATGTCTAGAATTCAATATTACATATGGATATATGAGCATCAATAATATCATCCAATTTTTTTTATAATTTAATGTGATAAGATATGTTGGTGTATCATTTAATTATAATTAAGCAATTTGTATAATATGTAATTAAAACCTAATTTGGGTGCCCAAGCAAAGAAGCTAGATTTCTAAATCTATTGATGCCCTAGAAATTAATGAGTAGAGCCGAAGAAAGAATAAATCCTTGAGTGGCAATATTACCACCCCACAAAAGTTATATGTACACTGTACACCCCTCTCCGTTTTTGCACCCCATTATTATATAATATCTGTTGAGTGATATAATATCTCCTGAGACAATTCTAATAATCGTTGAATTATTTTTATTACATTGGCTCTTTCTTGTACTTACTACCAAGAAAGAGTAAACCCTTTTCTGAAAACAAGGGCCATTTTGGTATCATATATTAATTATTAAAAAAAAAAAAAAAAAAGAAGGGAATATCTGTTAGCCCTAATTTCCAAGCTCCGTCAAACTTCGACTTTCTCCTATAAATACGTAGATTTTCAACCTTGTAATTACATTGAACGACCAAGACTTATAGAGAAAATAATAAATAACAATAGAGAGAAATGGAGAATCCTTGGGGTACAACCACAAGTGGTGGTGTAAATGGAGGATTTCCGCTGTGGAAGTCAACCATTCCATATGTATTTGGTGGGTTGGTTCTCATGCTGGGGCTCATTGCCTTATTTTGCCTGTTTCTAGCTTGTTCTGGTAGAAAATCTTCATCGAATTTGAGAAGCGGATAGGAAGAGAAATCCGGTAAGCAAATAGGGAATATCATGAAGGGGGAGATGGAACCAAAGATAGCTGTCATCATGGCTGAAGACAAAATCCCTAGATACTTAGCCATGGCCAAGCCTGTGTCTGCTTGTACTTGTCTTACAACTCAACAAGTTTGACCTCTCTACTACCCTCTATTCATATGACAACCGAACCCACCCTTTTGATATTAATTTTACATCATCTCTCTCTTTTTTTTTAAAAAAAAAAAATTAATTAGAATGCATAATTGGTGGAGTATAAGGGAATATGTAAAGTGATGAGATTGATGACTATGGAAAGGGAAAAAAAAAAAAACACTGCTCTCTATTCATATGACAACCAACAGGTTTGATTTTATTTATTATGTATCTCTATTTGTCCTATTTGCATGGCAGGTGAAAAAGAAACAAATAAGAACAAAAGTGACTAATTCATAAATGGAAAAGATAATTAATATAATTTTTAAGAGCGAAAGCTTTTATCAAACAACTTAAATCAAAGTATTTTGTGAACAAATATTGGTAAGGTGATTTTTTTTCAATTTGTTTGATTACATAAGCTAATAATTAATCACGACTAATATCTAGTGCGGCTACATTAGTACTCATAACTCACTGTTTTCATTGCTTGAAGAAGACTACTTAGAGAACTGCCTATGACTAGCTAGAACCAAACGTTTCCTTTAGGTTATATTTGGAATATGAGATTTGAGGTGAGTTTGAAATTCAAAATATCCTAAACTTTTAAATCTCATGTTTGGAAAGCAATGAATGAAATTCAAAACTCAATCCTAAACTTCCTCAAATCCTTCTTTTATGGGCATTCCCAACTAAAATGGTGAGATTTGATAAGTTTGGGAATGAGCATTTCATTTTCATTTTTTTTAAAATAAAAATTAAATTAATTTAAGTATATTATAAAATATTTAAATTAGTTTTATTCTAATTCAATCTCAACCTACACTAAACATAATATAGTATAATTTTAATTCAATCATAAATTCTACCAAACATAAGACAGTAATTTTTTAATCTAATCTAATCCAATATAATAATTCCATTCTAATCTAAGCTAATCCATTTTATTAATTCAATCCCACGTGTCAAACATAGCCTTAATGATCTTGGTGGATGTCATCTTTGTTCCTTTATTTAACCATTGATCCACACCTATTAAACACGTTTAGCACTTACTTTCTTATTGAATATTTTATTCTATTTTTTTTTTTAATTATTAGATTGCAAATTGATTGATGAATACATCGGTCACAGATTTTTTTTTTTTTTACATTACACGTACATATTATAACTATCGGGACCTCCAAATATAAGACCCTCTAGGATTTAGCTTGGATTACTACTCCCTAATAAGTAGGAGATAGTTATCCACTTATAGTTGAAAAATTGTCTACATACTAATAAGACCTTTTAGGAGAATGCCCATATTTGTGGTTTATCTAGGAAATTGTCTATGTTTTTATGGGCTATTTGGGAGGTTATCCATATTTATGTGTAGAAGTACTCAAACCCAGCCCTCTACTTGAATAAGCGAAATTGGGTGAGAGTGACGCCATCGTGCCACTTTACTTAGTCACGATTTTTTTTTTTTTTTAATTTGATGTAAACTACTACAATATTTTGATTCATGAATTTGGATTCTCTCCTAGTTTGAGTTTTTTTCCTATCTTGATATAATCTCATGACACATAAATATTACAATCAATAAATAATAAAGATGTGATTATTTTTCACATTTACTTTTTCAACCATCAATTATAAACTTTAAAAATATTAGGCAAAAATTCATATTAGGAGAGGATCTAGATTGATTCATAATCCAAAACAAGTTTTTGAGAAGAATAATGCTAAACTTTTTAAAATTTTACCCAAATTTTTTATTCAAATAATGTGACAAAATGATTAGTGATTACTACCTTAGTTATATGATGATGTGATGGTTATAAATAAGGTTTTCACATTATTTGAACAATGAATTTTAATAAAATTTTGAATAGTATAACATTTCTCTTCCGAGAATTAGGATGTAGAATAAGTTTACCAAAACCATTTAATTACAGTTAATCCAATGTCATTAAAGTAGAAAAATAATGATTCAATATTTCTAGATTTTATAACCTAGTATAGGGATGACAACGGATCGGATCGGATCAGATTTTATCCATTTCGAACTTGATCCAAAATTTTTGAAAGATGCTCCAAATCCGACCCTTGCCCCAAACGAATTACCACTTTCTGTCCCAAACCCAATTGGAAGGATTTGCCCCGGACCCGATCCATTAACCCGATTTAGTTTTTAACTAAAACAAATATTTAAACAAAAAAACATAACAAATATAAAAAAACTTACTACATTCATAATGAAATGTCATTACACAATCCAAAATATTAATACTATATAGTCATAAATACTAAAATAATAGTAACAATATAATCAAGTTTCATTATAAACACTAAATAAATAAATAATTGAAAACATTACAAAAATTCATGCTAAAAATCCATCCCAATGCTTTCAAACATTGGAGAAGTGGCTGTTATTACCTGTTAGGTTTTTTTTGTTTTTAATTTATATGTCGGGTTAATGGGGCGGGTCGGGGCAAAAAAGCTTGCCCCGTTCCTAACCCGGTAACTCAGGCGGGTCAGCCTTTTAGCTCCAAACTCGCCTCAAAGTCAATTTTTTTGGCTTCAAACCCATCCCAAATAAACCAGATCTTTTCGGGTTTGGATCGAATCGGATATTTTTACCATCCCTAACCTAGTATGGTTTGATGCTAGAGATCTTTTATTCCGATCTTTCATTCCGCCTCACAATATTACATATTCGATTAGCTGCATCACTAATGTTTTCTCTCCCTCATATATATATATATATATATATATATACATATATATTCTTATTTGTTTTTGGAAAATAACAATCAAATATATTTTGTCTTTCAAATATATAACTATTTCTTTTTTTGGAAAATATTCATTACAATTTAATAATTTTATTCAACACAATACCATCGTACAAATATACCAAATATATTAATTATTGCAAGATAGATCAATTTTATCATATAGCATATTCAACAAGATACATAATTAAATTTTGTTTTGAAACTTTGGCATAACTACTAATTATACTAATCAAATCATTGTGAATACTCTCTAAAGCAACATATGCCCCAAACGATGCCAAGCTTAATTCATGATATCTTATGCCCTAGTCATTGACCATCATCATCAATATATCATAAATGCACATACATAAATATACAACTTAATTAAATAATTATTAGAAATTGGAGAAACACCTAACACATAAAATAAGCTGACTTAACTTACTGGCAGTCTTCAATAGATCCTGACTTAGCACTAAATAATTGGGTCCAAATTTTGGTCTTAATTAGCGAAATATCTTTGACAAAATGGTTGAAATCTCTAAAGTTTAAATTGGGTTCATAGACTTGGCGGCTCGAAATTGTGTTCAGTTAAGCACTGTTGTTATTGGGAGAAGGAGAAACACTAAAAACTGATAGTGAAATTAGACAAGAGGAAAGTAAAAAGGTGTGGTTTTTGAAAAACCAGTGAAAAGTCAGATTTTCACATTAAAACGCATTATGGAGCACTTGATTATAAAGAGTAGCTTTCCTATTGGTTTAAACTCAAGAGATAATCCTTGGGTGGTTGGAAGCCACTGAATTCGAGTTTGGTGAACATAGTCTTTCTTTTTTATTTGATTAAATCACGTCTTTCATGATGATAGGAGAACAAACTTAATCCTCTTAGCTTCTAAGTTTATCTAGCTTGTTCTCCACTCAAAGAGGTTGATAAAGATCAAAATTTTCTTATATTATGATTTTCTTAAATTGATTCTTGATAATACTATGATTATCTCCTGACCATTTTAAGTCATCTGAACCTCTACATGAAGTCAATAAATAGCTGGCTTCACATCAGTTCTCCTTAAGAATTAGAGGGATTTTCCTAGAGCCATAGATACAGTATTCGATGAGCATTTTTTGGCAGCGTTGTTGTCCTGGTTCTAGTCTTCAATGATCATGCTCTTTTAGGAAAATAATTCCGTCTCCTTGGGAGTTTGTGTCTCCTTGGAAGGTTATGGATTGAAGGCCTTAAGTGGGGAAGCGGTTATTTTGAGTCCTTGAAGTGGAGGAAAGAAAAATAACACAAGAAGAAGGCGAGGACTAAAGCACAATCGAAGATGTTAGAGGGGGACAAATTTACTTTTATTTGAAAACAAATGAAAAAATTCGTTTTTACCAATTTTTTTATAAAAATTTGTTTTTAACCTCTTAAACAAGTTATTTCATTTTATATCCAAATTTACCAAACTACTGTTCAATCAAATTTAAAAACACTCAATACCCGGTATCGGTTTTATGAGCCATAAAACCATGTTCTAGATTTTATTGGTCATCATCTTCAACGCTGCTTTTTACCGAAACCTTCATTTTTAAGTTCAATCCAACCAAATCTAACTCTAAACATCAATACTTAACATACTCATATAAAAAATAAAAAAAAAATAAAAAAAAAAATCAGCAAATCACACCTCAAATAATCAATAAAGAAAACCAAAGCTCACATACTATGAGCAATGGAGGAAAAGAACAAGGTAGTCAGGGGCAATTCGAATAAATATAGTGCAATTAATTTGTTAAGGGGCCTGAAAATGAATATTTTTAAAAATGTGATTAAAAATGAATATTTTTAAAAATGTGATTAAAAATGAATTTTGATATTCTTGTATTAGTATTGTTTGTATTTTTCACGAGAGGGGAATGTTATGGCAAAATTTTAGGGGGAGTCTTATTTGATGAGTTTTACTAAGTGTTATTATTTTGACAAGATATATGTTAGACATTTTTAGGTATAACTATAGTATTTAAGACATAGTTTGATAAGTTTTATTAAGTGTTATTATTTTGATAGTCGTTTGATATCTAAATACAAATGTTTGTTATACAAATTATACTTTTTATTGCAACATTTTTCCAATTGATTGATCAAAATGATAAATTGAGATGCTTAAAAAGTTTAGAATAGCACAAAGTGTTTAAAATTTAATTAAATTATACGATTTTTCACACTAGAAATAACTTATTGTAAATATTGTTTAAATTTGACAATAGTTTATATCTCTTTGAACATATTACAAAATATAAAATTAATAATGATGAAAAAAAAAAAAATAGTTATCACAGTCTAATGAAAACTTCCGATTTCACCCCTGATTGTGTAGGGGCGGCTAGAGATCAGGCAGCTTCCATTGCTATATACAGTCTCACCACTTTTGCTTCAGCTTGATTAAATGTAGTCTTCCAGCTGATGCTTTCATTTTCCTTTTGACTTATGCACAAGCGATACAAACTCTCATTACTCCTTAAGACTATAAGAAAGCAAGACCGCAAGATGATCGACCAATTAAGATTTATTACACACATATATGAATATATGTAAGCATAATCAAGTAATATGCTTTATCAAAACATGCTACGTAAGCCTATGGTGAAGAAGCTGAGCGGCTACGCCATATCTAGCCTGTGCCAAGAATTTGCATCTACTGTGATAGTCAACAACAGACGGAAAAGAGTTCAAGTCAACGATAAGGGAGAGAGATCATTCTAATTTTGTGTTTGTGAGTTACAACAAAACCCATGTTGGAACCAATTATGAGTAATTGATGTTTATGGGTTAAAAAAGTATTACTTGTTTTTCCTATCTCCAATCCAAATCTAGGAGACGTGCTAATACATACTGATAGATCCAGAATGTATGTTAACTTAATGAAACATGATCATTGTTAATTAGGTTAGATTTATATTTAATAGATTTCTCAATTAAATACGTGGACTGACCAATACAAATGTGTTCATTGAGAATTTAGAAAAACATGAGAAATAAAAATAAATAAAGAAAACTGAAATGATAATCATGATTACTAGGTCCAAATTGGCACTTTGGAACTCAATAAGAAGAAGATCAGTTAATCAGGTGATGATAATCATGTGTTCGCAATGACGTGATACATTTGATTTCTTTCAAGTCGTTTTGCAATTGCTGACTAGTTTAGTTAATGAATGTTTAAATCAAGTTGATTTCTAGTAAGCATCAAGTACTTAAGGTTAATATATAGTGTAATGGATTGATCACTTTTTGGATGAGCGAAAGTTAATATATATATATAGTATAATGAAATGATCATTCTCGTTGATCGCTCTGCCATTTCTGGCCACTTTAAGGCGCGAGGTTCATCGTCATGGTATTTTTCTGCCCAAATTCGTGTTAAACAAAATGAATGTCTAGATACCATAAAAATTCTCCAATATTAATAATGTCAATGTTTTAATGCTCTTCTTAATCTACAGCTTTAATTGTTTGATACATCTGACGCAGTCATATTCCATTTTATACTTAACAACTTTCTATAAAGTTTTAAGAAAAGTACTTTCATTTTAGAGTAGATCAGTCAAGGCCCCCTCTATTTGCATATAAAACGAATGAAAAATGTGTTCATAATGTCGAACGCTATTATGATTTAATATGGGTTGGTAGATGCAGTGGCTTTTTGTTTTTAAGAAGGAAAAAAAAAAAAAACACTACAGATCAGAGGATTACCGGAACCTGTCAAGATAGGTTACCGATAGCGTGATCCGGATGACTACTCCCACAACTAGAAAATAGTTACTCCTACAAGAGAAGACTTATAACTACATCTTGCTGTTTAAAATAAAATAATGGTAAAATTGAATTCTTAACCCGTTAGGATCAATAGAAGTACTCGGTCATTAAATCACTATTAAAGGGTGGCATGTGTTTAACACGATGGCGTGAAGTTGAATACAAAAGAAAAATAATTCCTTCTTTTCTTTTCTTTCTTCATCATCATAAAGTTGACTGACTATGAAAAGTTTGGAAAATATGGGAGCGTATTATATTAATTATTATACGTTTTCCCTGGATAGATCAATCAAGCAGCACTCAGGATTTTGAATTTAGAGGGTGATGGTCTGCAGCAAGATGTGATACCGTGGTAAGATGCATGTGGTTTTTTATGTGATAAATTTGGTTCATGGAAAGAGGCTGGCCCACTTCCTTTAGTGGGGAACAATTGTACGATATATATTTTTACATATTTATTGCACCTTCTCTCGGTTTGGTTTCACGTGGACATTAGGTATATCCTCACGATAACGCTTTCGATTACTCGTTTTACCTGACATACTTTGAATTTTAGAATTTCATGATAGACTATTAATAATCATTATAAATTATGTCAATACAAGCAAGTGTTTGTGGTCTGATGGACAGACACAAGCAGTCCACTCTTGTGGCCTTAGTGGTCATGGGTTTGAACTCATCAAGTCCCATAAAATTATTGTGAGCATTTTTCTTCACTATTCATGGGTTACCTCCTTAAGCTACGTCATAATACTCATCGCGGTTAATCCCGATTGTATTCTGAACTAGCTACAATCATCAAAATATATATATATATATATATATGTGTGTGTCAATACATGTTTAAAGACTTACATTTACAACACCCTATTTTTTGTTATATGTTTGTCCTTTAGTATAATCAGGTTTTAGTGATATCAAAGATGAGAGATAAAAGTAGAAAAATTATACTGCAGTTTTAATTGGAACATTCGTATCATGCTATACTAATATTCTAAAGGTAAATCATTCTACAGGGTAAATTTTCAGAACCTTTGTTACTCTAAAAATAAAAATAAAGGTCAATTTTGTAAATAACTCCTGTAAAATTAATATATTTTCAAGAAATAAATGTTAAAATAACCTTGAGTTTAATTTCATATTTAGTATAAATATGAAGACAAAGTTACAAGTTCAAGATTTTCATTAGATATACACCATTTTTTTATTCTTTTTATTGTGTGTTTTTTTTTTTAATGATTAAGATCAGCATGGGATTCAATCGAGACCAACGATAATAAACATTGAAGCGTGGTATGGGAATTAGCTTTCATAAATATGATGGAGCAATCTATACTTGAATGGAGGACGAGCCATATATATGGGGAAGAAACCCACATATTGTGGGGAAGATGTCGAAACTACATCCTCTTAAGAGAAAAACAGAGGTGGGAGCAGTACGTACCACTACACTACCGTCCCATTGACAATTTTGTTTTTTCTTTGTTTTTTCAGCTTCGTCATGAAAATGGATTGATTTTGGTTTTTGTCTCCGTATAATTTGGGTTTTTCTAGGCTGGATCGTTGGATGGGCATTATAATTTTGGCGTCGGCCACCGTCCACCACGCGATCGCTAACAACCCACCGAACCACTATTCCTCCGCACAACATTGAACATAAAAAATTAATATAAGAATTTATTTATTTAATTAATATAAGAATATTAAGAAAAATAGTTTATAAGAATTGAGTGCGTGGGACCCATGTGCTCTCTTTCTTTCAATGGTTTTTCAGCAACCCCTTATCCACAACAAACAAGTGTGACCTAATAGTATTTGGGGAGATTGAATTTGAGACTTTTCTTCTCTTCTATCATAATTATTCAGAAGAATTCTTATAAAGCATTAGCATCATAAATATTCTGATTACAATTTATTTATTTTTCAATAAAACAATAGCAAAGAATCGCTTAAATTTTTATATCTTGGATATTTAGACAAATAGCAGAAATGTCCTAGATTATCTGAGGTCGAAACACTAATCACATAGCAATTACTACGAAAGACTCATCTCAAATCACCGTGAAAGATTTCTTAACTCGCTTTCGGAATAAACCTACAAAAAGTTAAGTAATTTTATATTCTTGACTGTTAGTACTCTCTGTTTGGTATTTTTGCTTCTTGTATTCGTTTAGTGACAACATTTTCTTATCAATGAAGACTTCTACTTCGCCTATTATTTGGTTAACTCAAAAACAAATAGAATTCTATATATCGATAAGCTTTTTACTTATCGATAATTTAACACTAATATAAATATTTCAAACATTACACATGGACCGCGAGCCTACTAAAGCCTAATAAATCAGCAACCTAGCTACCCAAAAGCAAGAACGAGGCAATATGAAGCTCACTGCTCAAGGACACGTCAACAAATGTCATGTCAACAAAAGCGTGTAAGATCAATAACACTATAGCACTATTAGCTATCATGAAAAGTAGCTCGATATTGCAGTAATATAGCAGTCCATAAAACACAGTCTGCTCACAAATGATTTTTCTTAACAGCACCGAGTTCCAAAAACACAAAATTTCCTATTTCGCATAAAATATTACCCTAAACAAGAAGCTATCGGACTTACATTCTGATACGAATATGGACATAATAATTGCAATTTAATTCGAATGTAAAAATGTAGTATCATGTAAACTAGTAAAGAATATCTTAAGTTTTCTTATATTCTAGCAATCTTATTGTATGTAAACAAGGCAATGTTCCAAAATTCACCAATTTTCGGTGATAAAATGTTGACTAGCATTTTATTGGTCCGATAAGGATCAGATCAATGGTCAAAATCGGTGAGCTGAATAATCTTCTGAGTCACCCAAGTACTTGACTGAATTAGTTTAAATCGACCGAATTGGTTACATTTAGATCTGAAAAAACTCAGTCTCCATCAAACTAAAAAAAAAAAAAATTGATCGACAAGTGTGAATCTCCTAACATAATCATTCGAAGTCATCAACCATACCCACAAATATTGAAAAAAAAAAATGAAAAATCAACACAACAAACAATGAAAAATCAACAATGAAAAATCACAAGAGCATCACCAGAATGTTAGAGAGGAAGAAGAAGTGGAGAAGGAGGTGGTAGCAGAGGAGGCTAGCAAGGGAGGAGGAAAAGAGGAGAAAGAGAGAGAGTGGAGAATGGTGGTCGGCATTCGGCTGAGTGAGAAAATGGAGGAGGAGGTGGTAGTGCCATAGTAGAGGAGGCCGCGCTGGTATGTGATTAGGTTATTGTAAATTCATATATATATATAATAGAAAATTACACAAACCCACTCAGATTTGATAAAATTGTAATATTATTTGAGTTCTGACATAATCTTTAGAATAATATCAATTTATGTGCTTAGATTTTAAAAAATAAATAATAATTTTTTTTTCAAAACAGTACTCACCGATTAATCACCAAGTAACTGATCAATCGCTAACCGCTACCTCGTTGGTTAATTAACGATTAACATTTTTTAAAACCTTGAGACAAGGAATCCTAATACTATATAAAAGATCCTTCACATGTACAAATGACATGATGAAAAACACAAGCTTATACTATGTAATGTATGCATTATCTTAGTAGTGCAAATGGGAACTGTCGAATTTGTATACTCAAATGGATCAAATAGTTAGATAATTACTAGATAATTATCTTATTAAGTCAAATAAATTATCTAGTCTTCAAATTATTGGGTAATTATATTGAGATAAATTTTTATTTAAATTCTTAGATAACTGCTAGAGAAAAAAAAATATTGTCATCTAGATAATATTCATAATTAAATTGATTAAATTTCAATCCTAGATACGATACATTAGTTGAGGTTCATAAATCGCAACCTATGCTATTCATTCTAATATTATCCCACTCCAAAAGCTTTGGAGTGTTATATAAAGAGTGTTTTGTTTTTGTTAGTCTTTTCCTATTATCTAACAATAATTAATTCTTGCATAGAGATTGAGTTAGTTATTTGATTTTCAGTAATTGTTTTTCCGAACATATATATGATACGTCCTGAGGTCCTTAATGCTACTAGCTAGGTTGACTCTTTTATGATAACCAACACTGGTATCCAAAGCAATATTTTGGCAACACTGGTACCCAAAGCAATATTTTGGGATTGTTCCTTTGGGTCTCTGTCATGGACTACTCATGTTAGAAGAAATATGCTAGCACTACTTTTTTTTTTTTATAATTTAAATATACAAGCATATTTAACTTTTATGGTATATCTCGCAATATTTCCTTGAATGTTTGTATGATGATTTATTCTGATTAGAAAATGGCATGCCGGATTGTTTTTCAGTTCATTAATGTTAGATGCTATGTTAGGGTTGTTTTAAGTTTTTTTTTGGAACTTCACACCATTAATGCATGGCATAGCACCACACACGTTTTTCTTATTGCTTTTTTCATGAACGTTTTTATATTTTAGTATAAAATTACATGTTTTGAAATTGGAACCCATAATTTTCGTTAGTCATAATTCTACTTGGAGCTTATAGTGTTTTCTGTGAAGTTAGTACTTTTAAACAGAGTGTTCATTAGACACGTTACAAGTTTAATTTGGATTTAAGTGTTCCATAGACATGTTACAAGTTTTACATTTTAATTTTTAAATCTTTTTTTTTTCCTAGAATACTTGTTGAAGATTAAAGATGAAGATGAACCTCAATATTCGCTCACCTCCATGAAGAGTTCGCTTCACCTCTAACCTAAATGAGAAAACCAAAGGTACCATTGAATTTGCAACGCAGTAGGTGCGTGGCTTCCATGCCAACCTCCTCGCCTGCACGTGGTACCATTCGCGACGTTTGAAAAATTTTAAAAAATTTTCAACTTTTTAAGTTTTAATTTTACTAATATTACTCAATTTTATTTTATTCTAAAATAAACATTAATAATTATTACTATAATTGGTTATTTCTTTATTCAATTTCTCAATGAATGAATTTTATTTTATTCTAAAAGAAAGATAAATAAATAATTATTAATTTAATTGTTTATTTATTTTATTTGAAAGAAAATTAATATTGAGAAATAAGATAGATGAATAAGTTTTCAAAAATATTTTAGAGTTTGAAAAATTACGTTTAAATTTTTTGAAATGAATTCAAAGAAAATTTGTTTAAGTGGGAGCAAAATTATTGCCCTTGTTTTTGTAATTCCTATCTAATCAATTAAATATTTGGTAATAGAAAGTTTTGTTAGGTTTTACCTCATTGATGAAAGAAATGATCATATATATGGGAAATATTTATCCACCGACAAGACAACGAGCAGTGAGTTATCGATTGCTAAGCGATTAATTGGTGAGTACTATTGACCGACGATCAAATTTGGTTAAACCTATAAAAAGAAAAAATCTATAGAATTAAAATATAATCATATGATTATTGACTAATTGATTTGATATTTTTGGTTATTGATCATTAAGATTTAACAACTTTTTAAAGACAAGAGGTATTTCTGTTAAGTTTTTGGAATCTCAAGAGAGGTTTATGTTATTATGGCTAAAGTTCAGATATTAATATAATTTCATCAAACCTCAAGACGATTTGTGTAAGTTTCTCTAATACACACACACACATATAAAAACAAATAAACCCTAACAAGTTTCTATCAATTTTCTTAACCATTTCATGAGTTTTCATCATTTTCTCAATCGTCTCTCCCACGCACGTTTGCAGCCTCTTCCACACACACACACTCTCTCTCTTTCTCCTTGAATCTGCAATGTCTCACTAAGGTGCATGGTCGGAGCTGTGAATCAGGCATAAGTGATAGGTCTTAGAGCAGCAGTTGTGAATCAGACAGAGGTATCGAGTGCTTCCCCTTTCTCTTTCTTCTCTCCCTCATTGGTATCTCCCATCTTCTGCTCTTTCTCTTTCTTCTCCCCCTCTCTCGCTCTCTGGTATCTCCTATCTTCTGCTCCTATTCCTCCTTTGTTTCTTATTTTGTCCTTCTGCTCCTTTTTCTTCTCCTTCTTTTCCATCTTCTTATTCTCCTTCTCTTTCTCTTGCTTGTAACACCTCTTATCCCAACATCCCATTGGATCGAGATTCGAGACAAATGGCATTACGATTTCGAACTGAAATTCATTAATTCACTTATTTCAAAAACTTACTAAAAAAATGGAATCACCACTAAATGTTTTATTTTAAATTCTTACGATATTGAAAAATTTTAATATTATTTTCCGTTATAATTTTTTAAAATCCGACAGAGTTTTCCTTATTTTTCTGAAAACCCAAATTTACAAAATCTGTAAGAAAAACAAATACACTTCTAAAGTTTCATCCATTGTCTCAACTTTCATTCGGACATTCCATCCGTTTGCACTTTCACTTCACCACTCAAGTATTTGTAATCACACATTTAATAAAAATCATGTTAATAAATATAATCGTTACTTTAAAAGAAAGAAATAAATTTATTTACAGAATTACTTTACAATATCAAAATCTTCTATACCATTTATATACATTATCAATCACAAAATTTCATGAATACATATTTGTAAATAGCTATATATAGTATCAACACACGTAATGTAGAGGAATGCGACTCGCGAGAAGCGCGACAACCGTTTTCTCCTTTATCTCTACTAGTGAAATTTAAAAGACACTGTTAACTACTATTTTAAATTTTGTATCAAAATTTGACTACATAATTAATTTACTAACAATTGCATATACAAAATACATAAACTCATTTCTTCTCATTTATACTCATACAATTTTCATCATGCTTTAACTTCTTTTTTTTTTTTAAATACAAGCCGTAAATCAACATTGCGCAATTTTTCAAACTTTTACAAATAAATTCCAAAGATTGCAAATTTCAAGTGAATCCATACATAAAATTCAATCATTGTCATTCTTAACCATATCAACTCGATTTTCTTTATATTTTTCAGTTTCTTCCGTAAACTCTAACACGGTACCATGGATTGGCAAATGGATCTTCTGAAATCGGCCACTCGGTGACTACCCGTCGGGTCACATATCTCAATCGGGTCTCCTGGCATCGACAACTCGGTGGCTACCCGCCAAAATCAACGGCGTCCCCGACATTGACCACTCGGTGGCTACCCGTCGGGTCGCATATCACAATCATATATCACAATCGGTTTCGACTTCATGACCGGACACTCGGTGTCTCTCATAATTCATCTGTCGAACAATGTGTATCGTATCGGTGTAATGATGCAGTACTGTTAATCTGCTTTATTCATATGCCAATTACCAATCCCTACCTACTAATGTTTAGGTTTACTTAGACCTTCTCTAGTTTGATTATTTACCAAAAGCTTCATATTTCTAATAACTTCTATCTTTACATAACATTTTCATTCAGAACGCGATGCACACAACTTCAATCACTCTCTTTTCCTCATTTAATCAAATTATCAATATAAACATCGTAAAACCATGTTTTTCATTCAATTATCTCATCATATCTTCTCCGACACGTCCATGCCTTTCTTCTAATATATGCTCAGTCAAGGCACTCAACTTATGAGTTTCTTTTCGTTTCTTTTCCGTTTTTATTCAAAATCTAGTAAAATCATATTTAAACACCCTTCATTACGATTTAACTGAAAAATACTACGTATTTCAAAATCAAGCATAAATTTTCAATCGCATAAATTTTTAATTACATATTTGTAACAACTTTTCAAACTCATTCAAACCTTAAATCCCTAAAACATTTTCTTCAAAAGTTCCACACATACTCTAAAATCCAACCATTATACAACCTACATGCTAAGCAAAATCAAAATTTCATTTTTCTTAACTCATAGAACATAAAATTTAAAATCTTAAACCATACCTTAAAACCTTAAATTATGCATCAAACTTCTTAAATCATAAAATATATTTAAATTCCAACAGTGCTAAAGGTTAAAACATAATATAAACTAAAGTCTTTAAATAATCATCTAAGGCTTATAATTCACACTCTAAAGTTTATAAAACATAGTCCAAAATAAGTAACTCTTAAGCACACTTTAGAAACCCAAAACATGTTCTAAATTCCCTAGCTCATAAAACACACATCAAATTCTTAAAACATACTTAAAAATACTAATATATACTTCAACTTTCTAATATCACAGCACATATTTAAATTTAAAAAGAATTAAGAGAACTTGAATCATAATAAAAAGAAAAGTTCCATAAAACAAGTTAAAGAAAAACTTTCACTCATAAATTCACCTCCTAACTTAATAGATTCCCACTTAAACTTGCTTTTTCCTTGGATCTTTTATCATACCAAAAACTCCCTAAATCTCCATCTCAGATTTCCTTTTTCCTTGGACAAAAATAGCTCGGTCAACACACGAAAAGAGATGGATGAGAGGGGCTATGGACAGGGCGAATAAATAGAGGGCAGGGGTGCTGGTTCAGCAACAAAACACCAAGGAAGACAGGTAGTAGCAGATGGGGACAACAGAGGGTGCAGAGCGAGTAGTCTTGGGTTGATAAGTGTTGGTTCTTAGATCAACAAGCAGAACAGAGAGATGGAGGTGTGGTTTCAACAGCAAACACAACAAATAGACAGATACAGATGGTATAATGAAGAAGTAGGAGGCTAGGCTGTTAATCGATAGCAACAGATCTGAAGACAGCAACTCGACAGCAAAAAAATAGACCAACAGTGAGCAGATCGATGATGGTAGTGAAAGGGGAAGACAAAAACGGTGTAGGCCAACGACTAAAAGGAGGAGAGGTGGAGTTGTTTTAGATGAGAATGAAGCTAATGGGGGAGACAGAAGTGCAGCTCGTCAAACAAGTAAACATGGAAATACAGTGGGGTGAAACGGCAACAAGAACAGTGGATGGCAGAGGGTGCAGCTTAGTCAACTGATAAAAATGGATAGAGGTTACTGTCCATCCAACTTGAAGGAGAATAAGAAGCTACAGGGGTGGTCAGGCAAGGAAGGAAAGAAAATGAGAGGGGAGATGATGATGATCGATTTCCCCCAAAATTTTGACTCATTCCTTTTATATATATAATTTTTATTTTTATTTATTCATACATAATTTTCTTCCACCATACATTCAACAAAATATCCTACCAACTCCCCCTTGAAATTTCATTTTTACCTTTTTTATAACTTTGAAATTCTAAATTTATCTTTTTTTTGGGACTTTTTAAATAAAAGTACCTAATTACATCCCTTAAGATTTTTATTTACGCTCTACCAAACTTCTAAAATAATACATATATGAATAAATACTAATCTTATTAAACTGGTTCAGATTCGAGATGTTACATTGCTCTTTCTTTTTCTTTTTCTCATTTTGCTTCTTCTCTTTCTTCATCTTTTCATTCTTTTTCTTCTTTTGCTTTTGATTCTACTTCTACTTTTGCTTCTCTTTCTTCTTCTCCTTCTTCTACTTTTTTTTTTCTTCTTCTACTTCTCTTCTTCTTTTTCATCTTCTTCTCATTCTTTTCCTTTTTATTCTTCTTCTCTTTTTGCTTCTTCTCTTTCTTTTCCATTTTATTCTTCTTTTTCTTCTTCCTCTTCTTCTCCTTCTGTTTCTTCTACTTCTCTTTCATCTTTTTTTCTTCTCCTTCTTCTTATTTTACTTCTTTTGTTTCTTTTCATTCTTCTTCTTTTGTTTCTTTTTCTTCTTCCTTCTTCTTCTTTTTTTTTCTCCTTCTTATTCATCATCTTCTTCTTCTCATTTTTCTTTCTTTCTTTCTTCTTCTTCTTCTTCTTTTGAGACAAAGAGAAAGTGGTATGTGATCATTTTTTTATGGAATAAAATAGAGAAGTAATAACTGATAAACAATTGAGATCATGAAAGAAAAAGAGATAATAAGATGATTGAAAAGAGTGTGTCCGCCATATGGATGACTATCATATGTATATAAATATAAAATTGAAAGAGTTGGCGATAAGAAATAAATGAGATGTGATAAAAATGAGGGATAAAATAAATATGGATCAAGAAAATTAGGATAGTAGAATAATTTTTAAAGAAAAACAAAGACAAATGACATGTATAAATGTAGTAAAAAATTGAAACAATAAAAGACATTAAAAAGAGAGAGAGAGAGAGAGAGAGAGAGAGAGAGAGAGAGAAACAACCAAATCAAAGGGAGTATATATTAGTTCGTCAAGGTAAGTCAAAAACAGGATGAAAGTTACTGGCAAATAAAGAAAATGTGTAAGATATGAGCCCTAAGGCCATCTCCAACGTTACACCAAATTGGTGTTTAACACCAATTTGGTGAAAAAAACTTCTCCAATGTAGACACTATATTAGTGTTCGGCGTGAAGTCCAAAAAGAAATTTGGTGTTTGTGCTATAGTCGGACACCAAATTTGGTGTCCGACTGTAGCTTGCACCAAATTTTCAAATGGTGGGCCACATGACTTTTTCAACTTTTCAAAATGTCAATGTTATCCCTAATATAATAAATACAATAAATCTAATTCCTTTTATATCCTTTAATATATTTAATATAATTATATAATTTGATTAATAATTATAAATAAAAATTAAATTATTATAAAAAATATATACCGTTGAAAATATTTCATTAAGATCTTTAAAATGAGTATCATATTGAATATATTTTAATATATTTTTAAGTTTTTAATATATATTATAAGTAGTATATTAAGATAATGTCATTTTAAATTATTTTTTGTAAATAAAAATTTATTATTTTAAAAATTACTTGATAGAATTGATAATATTTTTCACGCAAAAACTTAATAATGTAATAAAAAGCAATAACATTAATATTACCATAACCTTAAATTAAAAATACATGATAAAAAAATATATATAAATAAGAACAACAACATAACTTAAAAATAAAATACATGACATAAATACTTCTAAATAACCATTTAGAAATTTGGAAGGTCATCTCCACTTCCTTCAATACCATCAAAATACTTGTCAAATGCATTGGATGATCCGCTTCCTCCTTTAAATTGTTGGTCGTGGGTCATTTTTTCATAAATTGTTTTTTGTTCATTTCGAATAATATCACGTAGAATTGGATCTTTTATAGAATCTATATTCTTTAGTAAAATTTTATTCTCTTCGCGTCGTTCTCGCAACTCTAATTTTTTTGCCTCATTTTGAGCTCATAACAGTTGAAGTTCATAACTCTTTTGGAGTAGAGACTGAGTTTCAGTAAACTTACCCATCATTTGCTCACTATTTTTTTTTATGGATTTAAAATATTGTAGCACCTCTTTACCTTGTTTCTTCTTCATTTTTTCTTTGTTTCTCCCAATAGGCCGCTCAGTTGAATCATTATTATCATTAAAATCATCAACTTGCTTTTTAATTTCGAAATCTGCATTTAAATCAATACAAAATGACGAAGCTCCTGGAGACTTTGACGTGATAGAATCTGATTGTGATGCTTCGTTGCCGTCATATTTCTTTCGACGGCCTGGAGTTTGCATGCTATTAATATCAGAATATTTCTCTATATCTTTAAGGAGGGGCCACATATGATCAAATTTGAATCCTTTATTATAATTTGGATCTATCTTGTGCTAGTAAGGCTTTAGCTTGATTTAACTGCACAATACGACCAAAAATTAAAGCTCTAAAAAATAGAATGAAAATAAGAATAAAAGGAATTTCATAAAATCCGCACAATTCAAATTTAGAAAATACTTACAATATCTTGTTCAGAAGCGCCACTTGGATTCAAATTTTCAATTTGTCGAACGCATCCTCTTAACTTGCTAATTGCTGCATTGATTACTTACATTCGAGCTGTCAAAGATCTTCTAGGTCAAACTTGAGTGATATGCGTTGCTAACGCCATATGATATTCACTCTATATGCGAGACCAAAATTGAAGACTAGATTGGTTGATGCCTATAATTGGATTTTGAGAAACATCAAGATATACACGATAGAGAAGTTGGTCCTCCTCATTCGAATATGAAGCACTTCGTAGAATATTTTTAGACTTATCGACTAAACTCTTGCTTGATGACATTTTTGCTGAGATGTATGTTCAGTGGTTAGAACTAAAAGAGAAAGATGTTTTAATTTTTAGAAAGAGCCATTATTTATAGATCCATTGTGGAAGAGATAAGAATATCGTTTAACGGTTAGGATCAAACGACTTTTCATCCAACGGTGGAGATCATATATTGTTAGATTTTTGTGTCATACCTACGACAGAGTGTAGAAGAGATAAGAATACCGTTTAATGGTCAGGATCAAACCACTTTTCATCCAACGGTGGAGATCATATATTGTTAGATTTTTGTGTCATACCTAGAACAGAGTGTGGAAGAGATAAGAATACCGTTTAACGATCAAGATCAAACCACTTTTCATCCAACGGTGGAGATCATATATTGTTAGATTTTTATGTCATACCTAGGACAGAGTGTGGAAGAGATAAGAACACCGTTTAACGGTTAGGATCAAACCACTTTTCATCCAACGGTGGAGATCATATATTGTTAGATTTTTGTGTCATACCTAGGACAGAGTGTCAAAGAGATAAGAATACCGTTTAACGGTCAGGATCAAACCACTTTTTATCCAACGGTGGAGATCATATATTGTTAGATTTTTATGTCATACCTAGGACAGAATGTGGAAGAGATAAGAATACCGTTTAACGGTTAGAATCAAACCACTTTTCATCCAACGGTTAGGATAAACAATTAGTTGGATAAAAAATTTGTTGAAAAAATGAGGTAGATAAACAATTAGGTAGATAAACAATTAGTTGGATAAAAAATTAGTTGAAAAAATGAGGTTGATGAACAATTAGGTAGATAAATAATTAGTTGGATAAAAATGAATTAAAAAATATTAAATAATTAAAAAATTAGGTGAAAATATAATGAAAATAATATTTTGTAAAAAACTAAAAAATATATATAAGTATTTAATAATTTTGTAATATATTATGAATAATTATTTGAGAATAAAATTCTATACTAAATAAATTAATTAATATTGATTAAGGAATTATGTATGGAATATTCTATAAAGATACCTTTTACACTAATTTGGTGTCACGTACATTGGAGTGTCAAAAAATTTGGTGTCAAAAAATTTGGTGTTAACACCAAAATGGTGTCAAATTTGGTGTTATACATTGGAGTTGGTCTAAGGCCATCTGCAGCGTAGCACCAAAATGGTGTTAAACACCATTTTGGTGTCAAAAACAGCCGCAGTGTGGACACCATTTTGGTGTCCAACGGCTAGCCCAAAAAAAAAAAAAAAATTGGTGTTGCTGCTACAGTTGGACACCAAATTTAGTGTCCAATTGTAGTTAACACCATTTTTGTAAATAGTGGGCCACCTTACTTTTTTATTTTTTCAAAATTTCAATATTATCCTCAATCTAATAAATACAACAAATCTAATTCCTTTTATATCCTTTAATATATTTATATAATTTAATTAATAATTATAAATAAAAATTAAATTGTTATAAAAAATATATACCGTTGGAAATATTTCATTAAGATCTTTAAAACGAGTATAATATTGAATATATTTTAATATATTTTTAAGTTTTTAATATGTATTATAAGTAATATATTAAGATAATGTCATTTTAAATTATTTTTTGTATATAAAAATTTATTATTTTAATAATTACTTGATAGAATTGATAATATTTTTAATGCAAAAACTTAATAATGTAATAAAAAGCAATAACATTAACATTACCATTACCTAAAATTAAAAATACATGATAAAAATATATATAAATAACAACAACAACAACATAACTTAAAAATAAAATACATGACATAAATACTTCTAAATAACCATTTAGAAATTTGGAAGGTTATCTCCACTTCCTCCAATACCATTAAAATACTTGTCAAATGTATTGGATGATCAGCTTCATTCTTCAAATTGTTGGTCATGAGTCCTTTTTTCATAATTTTTTTTTGTTCATTTCGAATAATATTACGTAGAATTGGATCTTTTATAGAATCCACATTCTTTAGTAAAATTTTATTCTCTTCGCGTCGTTCTCGCAATTCTATTTTTTTGTCTCATTTTGAGCTCGTAACAGTTGGAGTTCATTACTTTTTTGGAGTAGATATTGAGTTTCAATAAACTTACCTATCATTTGCTCACTATCTTTTTTTATGGATTTAAAATATTGTAGCATCTCTTCACCTTGTTTCTTTTTCATTTTTTCTTTATTTCTCCCAATAGGCCGCTCAGTTGAATCATTATTATCATTAAAATCATCAACTTGCTTTTCAATTTCGAAGTCTGCATTTAAATCAATACAAAATTATGAAGCTCCTACAGACTTTGACGTGGTAGAATCTGTTTGTGATGCTTCATTGCCGTCATGTCTCTTTCGATGGTCTGGAGTTTGTATGCTATTAATATAAGAATATTTCTCTATATCTTTAAGGAGCGGCCACACATGATCAAATTTGAATCATTTATTATAATTTGGATCTTGTGCTAGTAAGGTTTTAGCTTGATTTAACTGCACAATACGACCAAAAATTAAAGCTATAAAAAATAGAATGAAATTAAGAATAAAATGAATTTCATAAAATCTGCATAACTCAAATTTAGAAAATACTTACAATATCTTGTTCAGAAGCACCACTTGGATTCAAATTTTCAATTTGTCGAACGCATCCTCTTAACTTGCTAATTGCTGCATTGATTAGTTACATTCGAGCTGTCAAAGACCTTCTAGGTCGAACTTGAGTGATATGCGTTGGTAACACCATATGATGTTTAGTCTCTATGCGAGACCAGAATTGAAGACTAGATTGGTTGATGCCTATAATTGGATTTTGAGAAACATCAAGATATACACGACAGAGAAGTTGGTCCTCCTTATTCGAATATGAAGCACTTCGTAGAGTATTTTTAGACTTATCGTCTAAATTCTTGCTTGATGACATTTTTGTAAAGATATATGTTCAGTGGTTGGAACTAAAAGAGAAAGATGTTTTAATTTTTAGAAGAGCCATTATTTATAGATCC
The DNA here is from genome assembly GCA_022984855.1 of Dimocarpus longan. NCBI lineage: Eukaryota > Viridiplantae > Streptophyta > Magnoliopsida > Sapindales > Sapindaceae > Dimocarpus > Dimocarpus longan. Next base: position 8,969,458 of record CM041026.1, read on the forward strand.
ATTGTGGAAGAGATAAGAATATTGTTTAACGGTTAGGATCAAACCTCTTTTCATCCAACGGTGGAGATCATATATTGTTAGATTTTTATGTCATACTAGAATAGAGTGTGGAAGAGATAAAAATACCGTTTAACGGTTAGGATCAAACCATTTTTCATCCAACGGTGGAGATCATATATTGTTAGATTTTTGTGTCATACCTAGGACAGACTGTAGAAGAGATAAGAATATCGTTTAACAGTTAGAATCAAACCACTTTTCATACAACGATGAAGATCATATATTGTTAGATTTTTGTGTCACACTTAAGACAGAGTGTGTAAGAGATAAGAATACCGTTTAACTGTTAGGATCAAACCACTTTTCATCCAACGGTGGAGATCATATATTGTTAAATTTTTATCTCATACCTAGGAAAGAATGTGAAAAAGATAATAATACCGTTTAACGGTTATGATCAAACCACTTTTCATCCAACGGTGGAAATCATATATTGTTAGATTTTTGTGTCATACCTAGGACAAAGTGTGGAAGAGATAAGAGTACCGTTTAACGGTTAGGATCAAATTACTTTTCATCTAACGGTGGAGATCATATATTGTTAGATTTTTGTGTCATACCTAGGACAGAGTGTGGAAGAAATAAGAATATCATTTAACGGTTATGATCAAACAACTTTTCATCCAACGGTGAAGATCATATATTGTTAGATTTTTGTGTCATACTTAGGACAGAATGTGAAAGAGATAAAAATGAGGTAGATAAACAATTAGGTGGATAAACAATTAGTTTGATAAAAATGAATTAAAAAAATATTAAGTGATTAAAAAATTAGGTGAAAATATAATGAAAATAATATTTTGTAAAAAATTAAAAAAAAAAATAAAACTATATAAGTATTTAATAATTTTGTAATATATTGTGAATAATTATTTGAGAATAAAATTCTATACTAAATAAATAAATTAATATTGATTAAGAAATTATGTATGGAATATTCTGTGAAGATACCTTTTACACCAATTTGATGTCATTTACATTGGAGTGTCAAAAAATATTGTGTTAACACCAAAATGGTATCAAATTTGGTGTTGCACATTGGAGTTGGTCTAATAAATCTAGAAGATTAATTAAAATCCAAATTTTAAGTAGAGCAAACTAAACGAACCCAATTTAAATATGAGTTGTTATCATTAAAATTTAGATAGTTAGAGATAAGAAACAAAGAAGATATGATAAAGATAAAGGATAAAATAAGTATGGACCAAGAAAATCAGAATAATAGAATAATTTTTTTAAAAAAAATAAAGACAAGTGGCATGTACAAATATAGTAAACAATTGAAACCGTAAATAACTTTAAGGAACAAAAAAAAAAAAAAGAGAGAGAAAAGCAAACAAGTCAAAGGAAAGTAAGTATCAATCAGCCAAGATAAGTCAAAAATAGGGATGAAGTTGGTGACAAACAAAAAAAGTATATAAACCCGAAATCCTAATGCATCCAAAAGATTTATTGAAGTTCAAAATTTAAGCGGACTAAACCAAACGAATCTAATTTTAATATGATTTGTTATCATTAAGTAAGCCCAATTAAAATGGATAGTTGTTAAATAAATAGTAAAAACATTTTTTTCAATAAAAAAAAAAAAGACCAGATAAAGTGATTTTGAAAGAAAGAACAGGGCCACAATTTTTTTAAAGAAAAGCATAGACAGCTTATTCTTTTTCTTCTTCATTTTCATCTTTTTTAACTTCATCTTCTTCCTTTTCTTCTCTTTCTACTTCTTCTTCATCTTCTTCTACAAATCAAGCCTTTCGTAACATGCAAAATGTGTTGCCAAAAATTTTAGCAACATGCATCTGTATGTTATTGAATTCTATGTTGCCAAAAGTATCACATGTTTTTGTAACAATCAATGCATGTTGTCTTAGATATAATTGCAACATACGATCTATGTTGTTATTGTTAAACACAACAAACGGTGCATGTTACCTTACATGTTTATGACAACATACTATGTATGTTTATGGCAACATATATAATAAGTTGTTTTAATACATCAAAACAACTAACAATGCATGTTGTCATAGATATCTACGACAACATGACTTGTGTGTTGCTATAGAAGTATATAACAATATTTTTTTGCCTGTTGCAATAGACATTTATGACAACACAAATTATATGTTACGATAGATAATTGATGTGTTACAACAAAGACTTTTTGTGTGTTGCTATAGCCTGGTATAACAATATTTTTTGTCAATTGCAATAAATATTTAAAACAACATTATTTGTATGTTGTGATAGATGTTTAAAGTGTACTGCGATAGATGTATTACACATTATTCATTAATTGAATAAAAGCATTTTTTATAATTATTTTGTTAAAAAACCAATAGCTTTTTTGAAATGATTGAGACCTATAAAGAATATAATTTACAAAATTATATTAAAAAAATGATACTTTACAATTAGTTAATTAAAAAGAACAAAAAAAATTAAACATCCACCAAATCTTAATTATCAACCAACCATCCTTACATCATCATAACCATAGTCTCTATCTTATTAATACAAACAACAAGTCATTAAGAAAAACAAAATACTTGTAAATATCATCTTATATAAAAATAAAATTATATAACTTTTCTGCATTGCATGACAAATAAAACCAAATCACAAAAAAAATATCTAAAACAACAATCCCTTATCAACCATATATACTTCAATCATTTCACTATTTCTAAAGATCTATATCCATAAAGGTAATACTATATGTGTTAGATAAAACATCAACAAAGCTAATCTTAGATGTATTAGACAACTTATCTATATGTTCTCCTACTATAACTTTTATGTCCTCGTATTTATCTACCATTCCAAATAAAATACACATATGTATTTTCTACAATAGTTTGATACAATCTTTAAGCCAGGCAACAGTACTTCTGGTGGCTTAATTAAGTGTTTCAAACTCATCAATTGGCCTACATACTTTAATATCATGAAAGACCACATCCACCCAAACTTTCCAATATCCTATTCCAAGAGGCATATGAAATACCACATCCCCTGATTTCTAGTTCGAGTTATGAAAGCATAAATTACTTGACGTTGCTTTAGTGCTCTTTTCTCTACCTTTTTTGAAGACTGTGAATGACAAAAATGAATAAACACATTAAAAATATGTCGATATAATTTGAAATTAATATTTGAAAGAAAATTCATATGGTTGAGTTTTACTTACTTTTGCCATTTTGATGTTCTTCACCAAAATACTTCCTTCAAAACAATATATTGCTCAAATATACCTGCAAAATTAAATTACCAAATTATAATAACCTAACTCCAACAAAAAATACAATACTAATGGCTGGTAATATGCTAAAGAGCTTCTATCACATAAACAAAACATATATACAATTCAAAGCTGAGATCTGATAGTAATTTCCTATATCAATTTCCAACATACCATTATAAACTAACAAGTATATATTTCCACTACCAACTTTAAGAATTAAAACACTCAATTGAAAAAAAAAAAAAAAAAGAATTAAGACAATTGATCTTCTTGATTTCACCAATTCATTATCATTTATCACAGACCTTATTTTGACTAAACAAAACAATAGCCTTCCCACTTTTGGTTCTTCTATTTTCATGTTAAATATTTCTTACATTACTATAAATTTGGGTAGTAAAATGCTCTAAATGCAATTCAATTAATGTTACACTATCCAAACATAGTAACATCTATCCAAAGTTGGCATAAATATAAACAATGGTTATTTAAGTATTATTAAAAGAATAACTTTAATTTTTTTGAGATTAGCATATTACTTGGATCATATTTTTAGACACTATTTCTTTATGAATCTTTTAAAATTTTTAGCTAGTGTTTCTGTATTAAAACACTTTCACCTTAAGTTTGAATATTTAATAGTTGATTGTAAAATTAAATTAAAATATTATATTATTTACATAAAATAAATATTTAACATATTAAATATTAAAAATAAAAATTAATAAATCTTAGATTAATAATAATCTATATAAAAAAATAATAATATCTTAGTAGTTTTTTTTTTTTTTTTTTGGGGGGGGGGGGGGGGCAGGGGTTGGAAGGAATATCTTAATAATTAAGTTTAGGAATTCTAACAAAAAACAAACAAAAATCAATTTCTTAAACATAAATTCTTGTTAAGTAATCATTTAAAATAATGTTAGTTTGTTGTGAAATATAAACTCTTTTGCAGCATTCAATAAATATGTTAACGTATGTAGCATTTTTTGCGACATACTACTTTGTATGTTGCAAAATACAAGTTTTTAGCAACATACTAATTTGTGTGTTACTTAAATTAAGTATATAGTAACATTGAAAAGGCGTGTGTTGCCATATGTAGTATTTTTAACAACATACTACATTGTGTGTTATAGAAAATAAGTTGTTTTACCAACACCTATAAATTATGTGTTATTATATGTACCTTATTTATTGCAACATTAGTGTGTAAGTTGAGGTAAGTTTCTTTTGTAACACGCATTTTTTGTGTGTTATGATTGATAATAACAGACAACATACGTTTATTGTGTTTTATCTAATATGTGTTGCGAAAAATCATTTTTCTTGTAGAGCAATCTCCATCTTCTTCTCCTTCTTTTTCTACTTCTTCCTTTGCTTCTCTTTCTTTTCCTTCTCCTTCATTTCCTTCTTTTTCTTCTTCTTTTTCTTTTAGAATTGGACCTTATTACAAAATATTTGTTTGGGATTTATTTGAAATAAAGAAATTGGTGTGTGATTATTTTTTGTTGAAAAAAATAGACAAGTGACAATTGAGAACATGAAAGAAAAGGAGATAATAAGATAGATTGAAAAAAGTGTGTATCAGCCATATAGATGACTATCATATGTATATAGATGTAAAATTAAGTGAGTTAGAGATAAGAGAGAAATGAAATGTGATAAAAATAAAGGATAAAATAAATAATATGGACTAAGAGAGTTAGGACAGTGAAATAATTTTTAAAGAAAAATGAAGATAAATGGTATGTATAAATATAGTAAACAATTGAAACAATAAAATGTATTAAAAAAAAAGAGACAAGCAAACAAATCAAAGGAAAGTACGTATTAGGCAGTCAAGGTAAGTCTAGTTTGAAAGTTGATGGCAAACAAAAAAAATGTGTAATACCTGAATCCTAATGAATCTAAAAGATTAACTAAAGCTCAAGATTAACACCTAAATCCTAATGAATCTAAAAGATTAACTTCTTTTCCTTCTTCTCCTCTTGCTTCTTCTTCTTCTTATTTTCTCTTCCTTCTTCTTCTCCTTTTTCTCTTCTTCTTCTCTTTCTCATTCTTCTCTTTCTCATTCTCCTTTTTCTCTTTCTTCTTCTTCTCGTAAAATTGGACTTCATCCTAAGATATTTGTTTAGGATTTATTTGAGACAAAGAAAAAGTGGTGTGTAATTATTTTTTTTATTGAAAAAAATAGAAAAGTGGCAATTGGTAGATAATTGGGATCATAAAAAAAAAATGATAATGTGATAGATTGAAAAGAGTTTACGTCAGTCATATGGATGACAATCACATATATATATAGATATAAAATTGAGAGAGTTAGTGATAAGAGACAAATGAGATATGATAAAAATAAAAGATAAAATAAGTGCGGACCAAGGGAGTTAGAATAGTGAAATAATTTTTAAAGGAGAACAAAGACAAGTGACAAATATAAATATGGTAAACAATTGAAACAATAAAAGGCATTAAAAAAACAAGAAAAAGAAAAAGGCAACCAAATTAAAGGGGAGGAGGTATTAGTCGGTCAAAGTAAGTTAAAGACGGAGATAAAAGTTAGTGGCTCATGAAGAAAGCGTGTAAGGCTCAAATTCTAACAGATCCAAAAGATTAATTAAAGCCAAAATTTGAACAGGGCAAACCAAACGAGCCCAATTTCAGTATGAACTAAATAAGCTCAATTAAAATGGGTTGTTGCCAAAGATATAGTAAAAGCATTTTTTGACGGGCCCCGATCCTTATACATTATTCTCGTACACTCGACAGCCTCCCTATAACTCATGGTAGTCTTCCAATCGATAATTAATCTGGCTGAAATGTTTCCGTGAAGTTAAATCCTTTATTTTTATTGAAAATCTTTTTATAACTTGTTTAGAAATCTCTTTTCAAAATGGAAGCAGGTGAAAATTTTTCTTTTTAAACATATATTTTCAAAACAGAGTTATATAAAACTTTTGAGAGCATAACGGCTATTTTTCTAAAAATTTCATCCTGTAAAAATTTACATAAATTTTGTATATTTCTATAATCATTCAATTCTCAACTTTCGGATCTCAAACCTTCTTTTTCTTTTTCCACAAGCAACCCCAAACATGCATTTAGTTTGAAAGATAACATAAAAATCATTTACATATCATGCATAATTATATTACACATTTTCCAAAAATTTCATATAGTTACAAACAAAAGTTATTTTACAAGTTTTCAAAAACATATATAACAAACATGCACAAACACAACTGCACTCAACTACACCTGTCCACTCTTGGGTCGAAGTTTCTACAACTGATGCACTTGTATCTATATCTGTCCTTGAGGAGGTTTTATTTATAAAACATAAAAATAATGGATGAGTTAAATGAGCTCAGTGAGTATCATACGTTTTATTCAAATTCTACTTTCGAAATTAAACCTTCCTAAAGTTTAAAAATGTTTCATAAATACTTTAATATTGAAAACCACATCTGATCTGAATGCATGAATAAATATTTATAATAATCATAAATCGCATTGTAAAACTGAATTTTAGTAATATATTGAAAAATGAGTTTTTTGGTTTCGGAAAACTATTTTAAAACACTTTTCAAATCTGAATTATATAAATAGTATTTCGCATGATTAAATTTTTCTATTGTGAAATACAAATAGTGGTGGCAATAAAACTTTCGGAAAGCCTCTGAATGAAATAAGCTAATCACTGATAGTTCGTACCACATGGTACCCTAGGTATGGAGTTAAATTTTACAATCGTTCATGCCTCTATGGAATTTATCTTTACTTCAACCACCTATTTGGTTTTACTTAGCAGAATTTACCTTCGCTCATGTAGAATAGGGGCTAGTCATTATATACCTTTATACGTGCATAGGCTATATACTAGACTGGACTAACTGACACAGTCGTATTCCTCTGTTAGTGACAGATACCTCTAACACTGTCATGCATATATTAAGGTACTTTGACTGGAAATATCTGAGATACATTTAGGTTGTACCATAGGCTTATAAAACATGCTCTTTTTCATCATCAATCCATTTCTCATTTAAAACTTCTAGAATTCATGCAGAAGGTTTTCATATTAAATCATTTACTATAAAAATTAACTTTTAATTTTGCAAAACATGAATTTGAACATAATGTATAATTTTATGGTGAATAAAAAATAAACACGTCAAAATATTTTGGAAAAACACTCACCTATTGTTAACTTAGGGTAAAGCACAACTTAGGGTTTTCTCGTTTTCATTTTACCTACACATGATCACATTCTACTTTTAGATGACGTGACAATAAGATTTATTCATATATGCTCCCTATTCAAAATTCCTAATATCTAAGCATGTAAAACCCTACAAACGATGTTTAACTTCACATCAATGTATTAAACGAAATTTTGTATCATTCTAACTCATGTTGACCGAATCTTCTCTAAACTTTTACACCATCGATTTCATTTAATTTTCTCTTCATAATCATACTCAAACATATGCAAAACGATGTCAAATCAATCCAATTTCATAAAAATCACACTTAAGCCATATAACCTAGTTTTGGCTGTAAGATGCATTATTCAACATCTAATGGATTTCTTTTCGATTTGATGTTAATTTCATGATCAACATAACCTATGAAATCATCCAAAACAATTAAAAACAATTATCTATGACTTGAAGGTACTTATGACAGAATACATAGCATATTGTTATACTAATTTTTGCTTCTCATTTCAACATCCTAATTTGACATTTTAGCAAATCTACATGCATAAAATTACTTAAATAAATTAAACACAATTTGAACCATGCACTTCCATCCTTGGCCGTGAACTACACATCCAAACACAACACCAAGCAGTGAGTTTTCCTCTGTGCTTTACTATTCAATATCCTATTTTGTTGGAGTTAACTCACTCTAGACTGAGCAATGACTCTTCCTCTATGCTTTACTATTCAACCCCCAATACAACCATTTGCGTCCACCAAAATCAACCTAAAACCTACATAAAAGATCATTGAAAAAAAAAAAAATTACCCCAAACGCCACCTAGTAACCTTGCAACTTAAAAAAAAAAAAAAAAGGATAAAGATACAGTGTTACGGTCTTTTTGATGCTTCAGTCACCTTTTTCCACACCATCATCTTTACCAACTCTTAAAACATAACCACAAAAATAAAATAAAATAAATAAAAATCACCATGACATCTCTATATACACCTTATATTCATCATAAACACTACGCTACCCTTTCATTTTCTTAATCCAAACTCATCTCAATACCACCAAACACCCATATAAAAAAAGATTAAAAAGAGAGAGAGAGAGAGAGAGAGAGAGAGAAACCCTCACAAATTCGACCACCACCAAACCACACACCCTACACACAACTTTCATCACCCAAACTTATCTCCATCACCAACAAAACTCACAATTTAAATTAAAAAAAAAAAAAACTCACAAACCTGTCAACCACCACCATGTAAATCCACAATACACATACTTTCCATTACCCAAAATCATCTACATCAACACTTAAACCACAAAATAATAATAATAATAATAATAAATAAAAACCCAAGATCTACCACCCATCACTTACCTCTCCCCTATCATCTTCCATCATGCTCTATCTCTCCTTCAAACCTTATCTCTCTATCTCTTTCACTCTCTACTCTCACTCTTCATTTTCTTCTTTTGATTTTTGGTGTTGTACGAACAAAATAAAGGAAAATTTTATGTCCCTGCTTTATGACTAAATTGCCCCCACATTTTTTTGCCCTCAAACAAAACTACCCCTCACTGTTTCTTTTTATTTCAAAAAAAATAGTGGCATTTTTCGCTTTATCCATAAAATTATAATTTAATCCTTGCATATGGCTTTTTACAGCTTAATCAAAGTAGGAAATATTATAATTTAGTCCTTTTATTTATGATATTTATAGTTCATACCTCAAATAAAAAAAAAAAAAAAAAAAAAAAAGAGAAAGAAAAGAAGAAAAATAGCTTCTAGTTCACATATTATGGAGTAAATCAATGTTAGATTCACAACCAATGATGATTTGATCTAATTGGCCCAACAAATCATAGAGCTACGACTTTTTATTGAGAATATACAGTACAACCAAAGCTCTCCACGACATGCTAATCTTGAAAATGCTAAAGTAAGACCTATTTCTTAAAGTGTTGCTCCTGATAATGATTCATATGATGAAGAAACAGAAGATGTGATCTTACAAATCAACAACAAGAACCCCAGCACCAAGGAAATGAATATTGAATGAAACTAGACCTCCATTCAATAATTACTTGCAAATAGAAGATTCCCTCGATTGGATTTCAAAGGTCAAATGCTTTTTTTTTTTTTTTTTTTTGAGTATATGAGAATCAGGGAGGATATGAAAGTCTAGTTAGTCTCCTACAAACTAAAAGGATGTGTATAAACTTAGTAGGGATCAATTGCAACTTGCTCGAGCTTGACAAGGAAAATGTCTAATTAGAACCTAGCATCGAATGAAATAGCTGTTGAAAGTAAGGTTTCTACCTTTTGATTATGATCAAATTTTATTCTAATAGTACTAGAATTGCAGACAAGGATCTAGATTTGTTTCGGAATATATGGTAGAATTTCAATATTTGTTAGCTCAGAATGATCTTATAGAGATAGAAGGTCAGATAGTAGCTCGATTCAAAAATGGTTTACAATCAAATATCTAGGAACAAGTAGCTTTGTAGATCATTTTTACATAACAAGATGCTATACGGTTGACTACTCGTGTTGAGTCACAGTTTAATACGAAGAGCTATAAAGGTGCGCCTAGAGGTCAGTCCTCTAACCAATCGAGTAATGATAGTGAAAGAACTCCACTAAGTGAAGCTCTAATTAGAACTAACTAAGGATAATCACCTCGTCTCATTTGAACTCCACTAAATGCACGATAAATTGGAATTCAGTCCAATGGGAAACCTACAACCAACAATCTTATATTGCTCCTTAAGGCAATAAATGTTTCAGGTGTGCACAAATAATACATTATTCTAATCAATTTCACAAGAGACAACCGGTTCACATAACTTTACGAGAAAACGAAGAAGAAAATTTAAATCTAGAAAAAGAAAACTTAAAGGAATGGATATATAAAGATAAAGGAGCATCATTGGTCGTCCAATAATTTATGTACACACCAAAAAAGAAAAATGATCTTTAGAGACACAATATTTCATAACTAGATGTACGATCAACTAAAGGGTTTGCAAAACCTAATCATTGACGGAAGATCCAGTAAGAACATCACATCTAAAATAATGGTTTATAGATTATAGTTATGGACATAAAAACATCCTAAATCATATCCACCAAATGCACGACAGATTGGAAATCAGTAAATCAAGAGACTTACCACCAATAATCTTTATGTTGCTCCCAAGGAAATAAATGTTTCAAGTGTGGACAAACAGGACATTATTCTAATCAATGTCACAAAAGATAACTAGTTCAAGTGGCTTTACAAGAAGACAGGGAAGAAAGATTCAACCCAGAAGAAGATGAGGTGGAAAAAGAAGAAAATTCAAAGGAATGGACATAGGAAGATGAAGGAGTATCTTTGGTTGTCCAACAACTTATGTACACACTAAATAAGGAGATTGATCTTTAAAGACATAACATTTTCAAAACTTGATGCACGATCAACCGAGGGGTTTGCAATTTAATCATTGATAGAGGGTCCAGTGAGAACATTGCATCCAAAACAATGGTTAATAGATTACATCTATGGGCACAAAAACATTCTAAACCATATCCCTAAATGCACGATAGATTAGAAATCAGTCCAATGGGAGGCCTACCACCAATAATCCTTATGCTATTCCTTGAGGCAACAAATTTTCAGGTGTAAATGAATAGGATATTATTCTAATCAATATCCTAAGAGACAACCTGTTCACATGGTTTTATGAGAAGAAAGTGAAGAAAAATTGAATCCAAAAGAAGATGAAGTAGAAAAAAAAAAAAAAAAAACTAGGAGGAATAGACATATAAAGATGAAGGAGTAACTTCGATCATCTAATGACTTATGTACATGCCAAACAAGGAGATTGATTTTTAGAGATTTAACATTTTCAGAACTCAATGTACTATCAACCAAAGGGTTTGCAAACTAATCATTGACGAATGATCCAGTGAGAACATCGCATCTAAAATAATGGTTGATAGATAACAACAGCAGACACAAAAACATCTTAAACCATATCTCAAAAGTTGGATTAAGGATGTCGGAGAAATCAGAGTGATAGAACAATGTAGAGTACTATATCCATTGGAAAGCACTATAAAGATAAGGTACTATGTGATATTATTGACATGAATGCTAGTCATTTATTACTTGGCAGGCCATGGCAGTTCAATTTCAACGCTGTCCGAAATGGCAAAAATGACACCTATAACTTTTATAACGATAATGTGAAGATCATCTTTGCTTTTATGGGATGAGATACAACATGAACGAATTCAACCTTTAACGAAAGTTCATTATTGATAAGACTAGAAGGAAGGGTAGCAACAATAACTACGTCAGAGACTTCAGATGTTAGTCACATGGCCTGATTGTTCTTCAATGAGGTAGTTCGTTCGCATGGATTACCAAAAACAATATTCTTTGATTGTGATTGTAAACTTCTGAGTCACTTTTTCAATATATTATGGAATAGATTGAATATATCTTTAAATTTCAACAATACTTGTCATCCACACACGAATGGGCAAACAGAGATCACCAATAGAACACTTGGCAACATTCTAGGTTGCATCAATCAAGAGAATTTGTGACAATGGGACCACACGTTACCACTAGAGTTTGCTTATAACAATGCTCCATGCACTAGACTTCTTCCTTCAATATCCAAGATCTATATGAGTATCACGGATTGGACTCCTATCTTCTTCCTTTTGAACACTTGAGGATGAGTTCTTCCAAAGAGGGAGGGATTTAATGCAGGAGCAAGTTACAGTACGCCATACCCCTACTTTGCAAACTTTAACTTCATTATAGAAGCAACCAGCCACCCCCATCAAGCCCAATTTCAAACCAAGATTAAAAGGAATCAACCACTACCCATCATCACTTTCAAGCCCAATTTCAGAAGAAATTAACCGTTATAATGATTTTTTAAGAAATTAACCATCGCAACGATTTCTTACATTTTTTTTTTTCATATTTTTTATAACTCTATAAATGGGATTGTAATTCATAATTGAAAGAAAATCAAGATATCAACCCAAATACCAATGTTTGTAATGTAGAATCATATAAAGCCATCTATCAGATAATTATGAGAGCAAGTTTGCCTTGCTTGGAAACTATCCGCATCACACACACACATATAAACAGAGGCATACACGCACACGCACACACACACACACACATAGAGAGTTAAACACACACATATACACACTTAGACAAAGACATACACACACATAGTCACACACACTTACACACACATACTTATAGACACACACATATACACATAGACTCTCACACATACACACTTAGACTTAAATAAAGATGACCTATTTAAGGTATAGTCTAAAACAAGAGCAAAGTTAACTTTTTAATTTATTAACAATCAACACACATTCTTAGACTCACACACACATACAGAGAGATTTAAATACATATTACCTATTTAAGGTATGGTCTAAAACAAGCAGAGCTAACTTTTTAATTTATTAACAATCAACACACACATATACACACACCTAAACTCACACACACACACATAGAGTTAAATACAAATTACTTGCTTAAGGTATGGTTTAAAATAACAGAGATAACTTGTTAATTTATTAACAATCAACACAACCCCCCGACACCCCCACCCCCACCCCCACGCCCAAACACACACACACAGAGACAAATAGACTTAAATACATATTATCTATGTAAGGTATGGTCTTAAACAAGTAGAGTTAACTCTTAATTTATTAACGATCAACCCCCACATTGCAACACTAAACCATTAAATTAACGACAATCATTGTCAAACATGTATAAAGACTAAAATGTCCTTGAGGTTTGAAGAAAGAGTTAAATTAACAAATCAAACCTTATAAATATAATATATATATATATCAATGGTGCAAATATATATGCAAAAAATATATATATATATTAAATTCGAATAGATATTAGACATTGTAACAACCATTACTAGTCCATGTCAACAGATTTTTGTTTTTTTAGCATTTTCTTTATTTTTTTTTTTTTAAATGAGGAATTTTTTTTAATATAATACATTGATAATATAAATTGTTTCTAAGTTAGAAAAAATGAAATTAAAATGAATGATTGTAGAATCAAATTTGACATATCTATATTTTTTATTTTAGATCAATTACAAATAATCACTATATTTTATTTTAGATCAAATTATTTTTAGAATTTACGAAACAAATTCTTTCTTTTTTGTTTATAAAATAATAAACAATTTTTTTTATTATTTTCAAAGTTGCGGTTTTTTGCAACTTGACAAAATCAACACTCAATAATTACAAATGTGGCAGGATATAATTTCACTAAACTTGATGATTCTATAAATAAATGTGAGATTTAGAATCCTAAATTTATAAAATTTCATCTACAATTTTATTTTATAACCTTTGTTTTAAAGGTTCATTAAGTAATTTAATTGTATGGGTATTTTAGTCATTAAGGGATACAAGCTGCAATTGATTTTTTTGTAGGTCAAAAACAAATTTCATTATGGTTTGGGCTAGAAACGAATTCCAACTTTTCATTTTGATTATTTTTTTGTAATTCCCACTATTAAAAGTTACAATTTTTTCTACTATTTTTATTTTTTATTTTGTATTTTTTTAACTTTATAGCCATTGGATCTCAATTTTTCTCATCTAGTGGACCCAAAATTTCACTCTATGTTGTTTGTATCATATGAACGTTTTTTTCAATTTGTATAATAGCCAGAGTCGTATTAAAAGTAGCATTTCATAGTCACAATCTAGAGAAGGAATTTGTATAATCAATCATACTAATTGTACGTTGCTCGTTATTATATATAAAGCAAAATACAATTTAGTAACTCAATTTAAATTCTAATTCAAACGAAACAACACTTTCGGTATTATTGCAATTTACACCCCTGTCATTAGCAACTCTTGGTTAAAATTAACTCAGTGAAGGGTAAATTGGTCTTTTGATCTTATTTTAAAAATTAAATAATTAAAATATTAATACAAAATTTAAATAAAAAAAATCATTAAGTCTCCATTGTGGACAATGGAGATCAATTGATTAAAAATATATATATATCTCTCATTTTTTCCTCTAACTTCAGCAGTCTCTCTCTCTCTCTCTCTCACTGCCGACCTCCACTTTTTCTTCATCCCCATAGCCAATTGACTCCTATTCTTCTTTCCCATCTACCGTCATTTGATGTTTGATGGATGTGTTTGATGGGTGGGTTTGGTGGGTCGTCGTCGATAAATTTGTTTAGAGTTTTTGGTTACCATGAATTGATGGGTTTTCTGTTTCCAGTTTAGGGTTTCCATTGGAAACCCATCGATTTTTTATTATGGGCTTTCACTAGAAACCTAGTGTTTGAACATTTTTGTTTTGTTTTTTTTTTAATTCTAGTTGAAGTTGAGAGGGACAAGAGCTTGAAGATGGAATATTTTTGAGAATTTTTGTGTTTTTTTATTTGTGTTTTTAGGATATTTTTGGTGATTGAAGACTAGTTTAGAGATTTTCTGGTTTATGATTATTTTGGTTAAAGATGAGAGTGAGGAGATGATTTTGGTTGATGATTTTTTGGTTAATCTTCATCGTTGACTGAATAAAATTTTCTGGTTGATGAGTTTCAAAAAAAAAAAAAAAAAAAAAAATTCTGGTTGATATGATTTGGTTGAAGATGAGAGAGAGGAGAAGATTTTGGTTGATGATGTTCTGGTTAATCTCCATTGTTGACTGAATAAAAATTTATTTAATTATTTTTTATTTTTTATTTAGTCAATTGGGTCAATTTTAATTAGTAAGAGCAATTTCATCTTTTGGTCGCTTTGATATTGTTTACTATCAAAAGTAATGGAATCTTGCTAATAGCATGGGATAAATTGTTATAACATCGAAAACATTGCTCTATTAGAATTAGAGTTTGAACTAGATAACTAAATTATAATTTATTTTTATATGTATTTTGAAGCCCTTTTGAATAAAATGACTATTATTATTATTATTATATGTCTGTTTGGTGACGTGAAATTACATAAAACCATTTCTTAAAGAGAAAAACTTCTAGGAAAACAACGAAATGAATAGTTTTAAAATTAGTTTTTTTAAAAGAAAAAATTAATTTAAAAAGAGATTTTAAGTGTTATTTTATTAAAAAAAATAAATAATTTATATGTTTTATTTATTAAAATGTGTTGGGAGCCTTTCTCTCTGGTGCAACGTCAGAAATTAATTAATCAATTAAAAGTCTACAATGAGTGAAAAGGCCCTTCTCAATTGTAGAAGTCGCTAAAGATTTACTTGCCTTTTTATCCTTCTAGAGGCCCTAATTGGTTATGTTGTCATTGCCAATAAACCTACCTCTAACATACCTGACTTAATATTAAGTTATTTGCTTTATGTCATTATCCCACTGGCTAAAAGCAAAACCAAGAAAAATGACATCAACGGATAAATGTGAGGCACTCTTCAAACTCAAACATACTAGACTCCAATTCGTTTTAGTATAAGTCATTTAGATTTAAATCATTTAATTAATAAATATAAAACTTAAAATAAAACAGTAATTTAATTTATTTTTAAATATTACAATTAATTTAGGATTTAGGGAAGAGGACATGACTCCAATAACTTTCTATATTAATAATAAATTTATGCTATTCAAAAAGGGCATAATGCTTTGTCATTAAGAGGATAAAATCTTTCAACCTTGCACACCATAGGCGAAAGGCTTGAAAGATACGCCTATAGAAGTGGTGTAATCATTAAAAGAAAGTTTAAGATGTTGCAACGTTTCAACATATGCAATTGATGTACATATAAACAATTAATTATACCGGCATCAATGAAAGCACAAAGAATCTTATTCGTACCTTCTTATATACAGAGGGCATTATTGCCATTAAAATGCACAAAGACCAAACCCAAAACTCATTCAAATTCCCCTCTATATATATTCAATTTTCCACCAGCCTCATTAGAATTGCACTACAACAAATTCAAGAAAGGGAGAGAGAGTAATGAGGCCAACAACATCACCCACAAACAAAATCTATTTTTGGAATTCCCCAATTCCTTACCTTTTTGGTAGTTTAGCAATACTGTTAACGCTAATAGCAGTGGCATTGATCTTATTGGCTTGCTCATTCAAGAAGCCATCTTCTTCTTCTAACTCAGCCAGTGATGATGATAATTTTTCTGAGAAGCCTGCAACACTACTCAAAGTGCTTGATCCTGAGCCTAAGATCGTTGTCATCATGGCTGGAGACGAAAAGCCATCCTTCCTTGCCATGCCGACTGTCCCTTCCGCCAATATTTGTCGCTGTGATGATCAAGTCTAAAAGACTAGACATTCAATAACTATCTGTGCATGTTAACATATATAGCTTGTCTTTTCTCTGTGCTTTCGATGTCTTTTTTTCGTTTAAGGTTTTTTTTTTTAAAAAAAAAATTCTGGTTAGTCTCTGGGAATTACATGTAAAAACTAATGAGTATTAGTGGATGTATTCTTATGAAAACTATGATATTTTTGTTTTTTTTCAATGGCAATGCTTCTTTTTGCAATCTTGGTGTTTATTTTGTACATGTAAATTAATGTCTATAAGCTTCAGGACAATCACCATAGCTTTCCATTTTACACTGCTGGATTTGGTTCGTCTGCATTAATATGTCCTCATTCGAAATTCAATATCTGGTCCACATATAGAGTCTTGGATTTTTTTTTTTTTTTTTTCAAACCGTTATCTTCCTCAATTGCTATAAATTCATCAAACGATGTGAAATCATATTCATTAGAAACATCTGGGGTCGAATACCTATATATTTTCCATTTCATCTCACTTTCATTTGTCTCAATAGTGACTATGGTGGGGTTTGCCACATATAACCTTTCATCGTCATTAGCGAACTGTGGTATCCTTTCATATTTCAATTTTATTTTTTTTCTTTTTTGTAATTTTTTTCTAAGTTGGGTTTGTTATTGGAAAAATTACAATCGAATTACTGTTAAAGTTTAACAATATTGTTACGAATTCAACCTTTTACTTTTAACCGTTATCTAATGTATGACATTAACATTAATTTTATCAAGACCATCCAAATACATGTGCATCAATTAACTGTATTTGATGTTTGGCTTAATAAAACAATCCATCCATGCGTATTGATAAAAATTGGTTATAAAACAAGGCAACAAAGGCATGTGCATAGCAAATACTAGCACGCATTTCTCTTAGGGCTACTACACTCTATGTGGATAGAGAAAAGTAGTTTTTTGACTTTGGCTTAGTGGGACGCGGCGGCCAGGAAATGCAAAGAGACAATGATGTTGGAGTCGAAAATAAAGGCATTGGGGCACTGTGAATAATGGGGGACAAAGAGTCAAACAATTGTTGATTGTATTTTATTTCTTCGGTGCATAATTGTAAGAATTGGATACATTCTCTGGATATTCCAGCTGGTCACGTCACAGCCCACTACATTGTTCAAAATAGTTGACAACACAGTTTCTTAAAAAAAAAAAAATAGTTGACAACACTAACTTAAGATCAAGAAATAACTTTTTATGCATGTTGATTGTTGAAAAATAGAATGAAATATTGTCAAAGGCAAAGTAGTCATGTTTCTTTGAAATGATATTAGGCCATCTCCAATATTATATACCAAATTTCATATTATTTTGATGTTAAATAGTATATACATCAAATTTATTTGCATTCCAATATATTTTACATCAAGTTGGTGTAAAGAAAATTTTCAAAGAATATTCTATATACCATTCTTCAACCAATATTAATTAATTTATTTGGTTGTTTAGAATTATTTTTGTCAAGCAATTTATTTTTAATTAATATGTTGTTGTTGTTTTTTCCTTTTTTTTTTTTAATTTTGATCATGTATTTTTAATTTAAGGTAATGATAATGTTATTGCTTTTTATTACATTATTGAGTTTTTGCATTAAAAATATTACCCTTTGTGTCAAGTAATTATTGAAATAATAATTTTTTTATATACATTAGAAAATTTAGCTCATTTTATATAAATATACTATTTATAACATATATTACAAATTTAAAAATATATTACAAAATATTCAATATTTGCTCATTTTAAAGATCTCGATGAAATATTATTAGTTATATATATTTTTATAATAATTTAATTTATATTTTAATTAAATTAATTTATATTCCAATACTGTTTTTGGTGTACTGTTCATCAACACCAAAAAATGGTGTTGGAATACTGTAAAAGCGCCATTTTTGTGCTCCTGTTGGAGAGGATTTTGGGCCCTGTTGAAGATGGCCTTAGACCCATCGAATACACACCATTTTGGTGCATTTTCATGCTCCAATGTACACACCAATTTTATTGTTCCAAGGCAATTTTTTGCTGTCAATAAACAGTATAAATGTTGCACTGTTCATAACACCAAATTTGGTGTTAATTTATAAATTAATTTAATTAAAAATATATATTAAATTATTATAAAAAATATATATCATTTAAAATATTTTATTGAGATCTTTAAAATAAGTATAATATTAAATATATTTTAATATTTTTAAATTTTTAATATATATTAATTAAATAATTATATATAGAATATTATCTAAAAATATCATTTAGATCAATTTGGTGTAAAATACATTGGAGTATAGAAAATTTTAATATAGATATCAAAATAGTATGAAATTTGGTGTCCAATCATTAGAGATGGACTTAGAAAGACAAAGAGAGCTATAGATTTTCCTTAAATCAATATTTAAAAATATGGAAAAATAAATTGTCAAGAATGGGATTCGAACCCATGCCCTTTCGGACCAGTACCTGAAACTGGCGCCTTAGACCAACTCGGCCATCTTGACGCGCTTGTATGTTTTGCTTACAATAACTAATAATAGCAATGACAATAAACAATAGTATTAGCACAAATGGAAGATAGTCACACTATGAAAGTTGTACAAGGTCATTGAAATCCACATTAAAAAAAGGAAAAATATAAATCCTCTTCAGACAGTCGGAACCATTTATAAAAGAGAGTGCCTATTATCAAAATATCCTTAAACGAATTTGTTTTCTTCTAATTTTGCAAAATGAAAACTTTGTTTTCTTTGAACGCCATCAAGTGCAAATTTTATGGATTATTAATGATACAAACAGAAACAGCATATTGAAAACTTGAAATGAAGTTTAGACCTTTGGCATAGATATGTACAGTTCTTTTACATATACATTTTTCTGGTTGATGTCTGTTATAATAATTAGAAAAAAATAAAATAAAATAAAGATTTGCAAAGTCCAATGAGGTTTTGAACCTATTTCCTTTAAAAATATATATTTTTTAATATCAAATTTAGATAAAACTTCGTGTGTATAAATATATATATACAATACCCAATAATTTAGAACTTTGGTTAGATAACTTACCAGATCATATGCTTTAAAAAAATAAAAATAAAAAAAAAATAAAAAAAGAGAAAAAAGCAAACGTGATTGAATGCGTGTTGAATTATTAATGAGTTGGGTCAATTTTTGCTTAAATTAAACCCATTTGTTAACTTATTGGATTTGAAAATGAAAATCCAAACTATTCACGATTTTAACGGATAGCCCAAAATCCATCCATTTAACATATCATTTTATGTATGAATGAATTGTATGAAACCCCTTTAAGGTTTACTAAAAAATAGATAAAAATATATTTACCATTTTATTACACCAAACTTTCACATCGTCAATTAATTTTCATCAACTTTAATGATTAATCAAAATTTTTAATCAAATAATCATTTTATCCATGAAGAAGATAAAAAAAATATTAAAATTATTAAATTAAAAATTAAAAAAATTAAAATTTAAAAATATATCTCCACCATCCATCTCTTAGATAGATGGTGGAGATTTTTTCTAATTTTTTTAATTTTAAAACTATTAAATATAATTTTAAAATTTTTAAAAATAAATAAGAATTTTAAAGAATTAAAAAATAATAATCATTTAAAGAGATCCCCATCGTCCATCACATAATTGGATGATAGAGATTAATTTATAAATAAAAATTAAAAACATATTTAAAAAAAAAAAACAATGATGGTGGGTTTTGTTGATAATTGTGATAAATCTAACGATAGTGATGGTGAGTTTTTTTTTATGAGCTCTAGGTTTTGTTGATTATCAAGGAGAAGAAGAAGATGAAGATGATTTTGATGGTATTGTTTATAAGTTTTTAATTTTTAATTTATTTTATTTATTTTCAACATTGGTAATGGTGATGGTGATGGATTTTTATTTCTATTTTTTATTTTTTTTAAAAATGAAGATGAAGTTGACTTTGGTGACGGTGATGAATTTTTATTTCATATTTTTAATTTATTCTATTTATTTATAATTTTTATTTTATATTTAATAATTTTAATAATTTTTTTTCTTATTTATAGGTAGAATGGTCATTTGACCAAAAATTTTAATCAACCGTTAAAATTGACATAAGTCAATTGATAACATAGGGTTTTGGTGCAATAAAAGGATAAATATGTTTTCATATGTTTCTTTGACAAACCTCATGGGAGTTTTGTGTTATTCATTCATTATATATTATTGTTGTTGTTGTAGTTATCATATATATATATTTATATATTAAGGATTGTAGTAGTTATCATTGTTAGTAGTAGTGGAAATTAATTATTTGTTCACACTGAAGATGAAAGAAAGAATAAAATGTCAAAATAAAAAAAAAAAATTAAGAAAAAATTAAAAGTGTAAAAAAATTTGAATACTCTAATATAAACAACCATGTTATAGCTAGTGCAATTATAACTCATACACCTCAAATAATAAAATTTATAATCTCATACACCTCTTATAGTATAGTAGATGTAGGAGCATCCCCCGAGGATCGTGCACTATTAACGCTAATTTTTAATGTGATTTAAAAAATGAAAAGGCAAATGCTATAGAAAATTAATGAAAAGTACAAAAACAACGAAAACAATGATTAACCACTAGCCAAACAAATTCAAGAAACTAATTCAATGAATAATGAGTGTTATGTCGTTGGTATTATGCAACTTTGTTAATTAAACCTTTCATTCAGTTATTTTCAAAATCTAAATTGATCCCCGAGAGTACAATCTATCTAACCAGTGTACACATGTGATTATTCATGCAAGATTAGAAACCAATCAAAATTATTGTTATGGGTAAATTCTGGACCATGTGAATGGATTGGTAAAAATCCAATAAAATAGCCCAAAAGGATGACCAATGGATAGGGGCTTAGTTTCCTAACATCTAGCTCGCCAGGGAAAGGCCCGCAGATCATAAGACGACAAGCTCGCAGAAATAAGCCTTTAGCATATCAAATGCTTAACTCGATCACGACCTTAGCTCGTGTAGACAAACTCTCAAGTTGCTGGTCACGATTAGAATGGCCCAACGTGAGCTCCAGTTCGCCCAGAGCAGAATCAGCTTGCGGTATAGCGTAGCGTGCAGGCTGAATTTTTCTTAAAATGATAGCAGCGCAGATTAAAGAACACGCAACTACCAAATTACTATTCGAATTTTATGAGATTTGACCATGTAATTAATGAGTGTCAGTATTGAAAAGTGTAATTAATTATTTCTTATTGTACACAAACAGTAGCATTCTTCCCTCTATATAAATTAGGGGTAAAATTCATTGTAAAATGAGGAGAACCCTCAAAAGAAAAACACACAACACCCAATAAATAGACTGCCTCTCTACCAATAAAGAATGCACCGTAGACGTAGGCTCTTTTAAGGTCGAACCACGTTAAACTCAGTGTATTGTTCTTTTCTTCTGTCTCATCTCTTTTATTTGTTTTGCTTTCTGATTCATCGCAGTTCTGGACTTTAAGAACTTTAGTTGACCAATATTGAACGTCAACATTTTAGCGCTAGAGAAAAGACTCAAACTGCAGATTTTGCCAGATTTTCAAATCAACATGGCAAGATGAAGAAGGACCATAAGCTCTGACGCCGACCTGCAGCCGTAAGGAACTCAATCGACAGGAGATATCATTACTCTCATAGGCGACACTACAGGAGGTATGCCTTTACCAGTCCCTCACTAGCCAGCTCTGGCGATCTCTACTGTCAGGGGGGCTGTCGAAATGGCACCAAAGGCAGGAGATGTTGGAAAACATAATGCAGCAACTTGCTGACACGGTCAGAGCATTAGCACAAACCCTGGCATAGATCGCGTCTAGATCTGATGATGCTACCCCTATAACTTGTCAGTAGTAACGAGAAAACGTTTTAGCTCGTGAAAGACCCATCAGAGAGGAGTTGTGACCTCATGATTCTGCTCATTCCCCCAGTACTTATTCAAGAGCTGAAGGTCGCCGAGCTCCTGAAGAGGAAGAAATGGACTATCAATATGCGGATTTGCATCGAGCTTGCAGTTTGCAGAGGGCCAGTCAAAGATACATATCAGACCGTCGCTCTCCAGGTCGCGAGCATATTAGAAAATACAGGCCTCAGGATCTAAGGGTTGAAAAGCTCCTCTAAAGGGTACGCCAACTAGAATCGCAATCAGGAGCTCATGAGCAAAGGGGTCAGTATAAGGAAAGAACCCCATTTACTAGGGAAATTGAAACGCAACCTCTCCCCCACAGATTCAAGGTCCCAACCATCTTACAGTATAATGGGAATTCTGACCCTTATGACCATCTGGACGCGTTCAATATTCAGATGGATCTCCGGATCATGAGCCCACTGATCAAATGTTGTATCTTCTTAGCAATACTTAGAGACATTTCGCGAGCTTGGTTTAAAAATCTCCCTGCTCATAGTATGGACAGCTGGGAGGAATTCTAAAGAAAATTCATTAGCCAATACAAGGTCCTCAAGAGGCAGCTAGCACCCCTCTGTCACCTCGCCACCATATTCCAACGTCTAGATGAATTGTTAAAGGATTACCTTACTACGTTTAGGCACAAGATGAACAATGTGGAAAGCCCTACAGATGAATGTATTTTAACAGCTATCTCAGAAGGATTAACGAAAGATGGGAAGTTGTATGAGAATATATACAAGTCCCTAATGAAGGACCTGAGCGAGCTCTATGAGTGAGCTACTAAGGAGATCAAGTGGGAAGAGGCCTTTGACCCCTCGAAGCTCAGCCCGAAAGGCGAAAAGGATAGTTCGTACCCATCGAAGAAGCGAGATCATGGCGAGGACAGAAGTGATGGTCAGAGAAATGATTCAAGCTATCAGGTCACTAAGAAGGCAGAAAAGAGCCTCAAAATGAGCGACCTTAGTACCAAGATCGCTACAACACCTTGTCTGACACGTAAGATGAAATATTCGCAGTGAAGAAAGACAGGGAAGACTTTGGGAAGCCTATCCCTCTGAAAACTCCAGTTCACTAAAGAAACAAAAACAAGTTCTGCACTTATCACAACTAAGTTGGGTAAAACACCTCAAATTACAGAGACATGAGGGATGTGATTGAAGAACTCAAAAGGCAAGGTCGCTTGAGAGACTACATTATGAAAGCGTTAGCACAACAGCAAGCTTCTAAACAACAGCACGAGCATGCATTACAGTGACCCTTAACTCACGGGTACATCTCTATGTTTAGTAACTTTCTAAGCTCATGCTCCTAATGTTAAATTCAATTTTTGAATATAAATGAATTACTTTGCTATCCCATGATTAGTTTTTAAATGATAAGCTTTCTTGGCCAAAGAAAATATAGCTCGAGCTATGTTATCGGATGATGACCTCCTAGATAAAGCTCACCAAAATAAGGCTATTATCGAGTGACGACCCCCTGGACAGCTCGACAGAATACCATGCTGTAGAACTCGGGTTACAACCCTTTGAGTGCAACTAAGGTCCTACGACCTCAACAATGCTCGTTATATAGCTCGGGTTCCGACCTTTCGAGTGTAGCTTGAGAGAATCATGTTGTACAACTCAAGTTACGACCCTTTGAGCGTAGCCAAGGTCTTGTGACCTCAACAACTCTCGCTATATAGCTTGGGTTCTGAGCCTTCGAGCGTAGCTTGAGAGAATCATGTTATACAGCTCGAGTTACAACCCTTTGAGCGCAGCTAGGGTCCTATGATCTCCACAACTTTCACTATGTAATCGGGGTTCCAACATCCTCTAGGCATAGCTTGAAAGGCTTATCTCGCCGACAGATGAGGCCCTAAGCTCCCAAGCTTACGTCAGGTATGACTATTAGATAACTTTACTTTTCAGTCCACAGGAACCTTGAGAACTTTATGAAATGAGAGCGTAAGGCAACACTAAAACAAAATAAGCATATACTAAGAAAGCCTCACAGTAAGGAGGATCAGAAGACTTGCTCCTAATACTTCTTCGCCTTAACTTCTCCAAGGGTAACTTCTTTCAGCAGCTGGAACTCGCTGCAGATCGTTCCTTGCTCAGATTCAGCTCCTCCTCATTAGGAGTCAGACCACGAAATCTGACTTTATGACTGACTACATGAATATCATCCTCACAAGTTAATAGTGATGAGGCAGGCAATTTGAAGAAAGCAATGTAGCAGGTTCATGTGCACAGCTTTTACTACAAAGTTCAAGTTCCCAGTCTGTAGAATGAACTAGGAGCTAGGGGCCTAATGTTATGGGTAAATTCTGGACTATATAAATGGGCTGGTAAAAACCCAACAAAATAACCCAAAAGGATGACTAATGGACAAGGGCCCAGTTTCCCAGCATCCAGCTCGCCAAGGAAAGGCCGGCCTATTATAAGGCGATGAGCTTGTAGAAACAAGCCTTCAACATATCAAATGCTTAGCTCGAGCACGACCTTAGCTCGTATAGACAAACTCTCAGGTTGCTGGTCACGATCAGAACTGTCTAACCCGAGCTCCAGCTCGCCCAAAGTAGAATCAGCTTGCGGCATAGCGTGGCGTGTACGCTGAATCCTTCCTAGAATGGTAGCAGCGCAGATTAAGGAATACGTAACTATCAAATTAAGACCCAAATTTTATGGGATTTGACCATGTAATTAATAAGTGTCAGTATTGAAAAGTGTAATTAATTATTTCTTATTGTACACAAACAGTAGCATTCTCCCCTCTATAAAAATAGGGGGTAAAATTCATTATAAAGAGAGGAGGACCCTCAAAAGAAAAACACACAACACCCAATAAACAGACTGTCTCTCTACCAATAGAGAAGGCACTGTGGACATAGACCTTTTTAAGGCCGAATCACGTAAAAATTATTCACTCATCAGTACTTTAGCATGTAACTAAAATTCTCTTATATGCAACTAATCAACCAAGATATTTAATAAATACATGAATGAATAAATAACTAAATTTCATATAAAAATCTCAAAGTCTACATAACATGCACCGGATTGCTAACAAAATATTTTGTTATACATGATTGAATCCAATAAACAACAAGAAATACAAGAGAAGAAAACACTAATAATCGCCATCAAAAGGTCTCCTAATAATCTTCTACAGTCTCTTTGGTCAGGACTCTTATGTTATTCTTGAATCCTTAATGAAAATGGAATCAAATTTATGTAACCTAACAAAAATATAATCTAAACTGTTTCTCAAGGAGAATGAAGACTAAGGTTCTCTTCCTCCTTTTTTCTGGACGTGTAAAGTAGTCTATGAAAGTGAAGCCCAAAAATGGCCAAAGTCGTGCCCTCGAAATCTCATCGAAACTCGTTTTACGGTACTTAAGGCTACGTTCGACACCTCCTTCCAGGTAGCATTAATTGTAGTGATGGAAGACAGTATTTCAACTACGTTTTGTTGCCTGGTACCTTGTTTGGTGCCTCCTTCCAAGCAGTGACAGATCCAGAAACCTGTGTGAGGGGGGGCACTTTTATATATGAATTTTTTTTTGTAATATTTTCTTCAATTGCTAGAAGAACATTATATAAAATAAAAATAGTTAAAATATATAACCAGTAAAGAATATGCAGTTTTACCTCTTGCAAAATTGGAAACAAAATTTCTTACAATAATATTCTTAATACAAATATAAAAATAAAAATATACTAATTGTGAGTTGATTGTGTATTAGCTATATTTTTCTTAGTGTGAGAAGTTCAAATTTTATATTACTAAAAAAATAAATAAAAACTTAATATAAGGATATGTCTTCTCTATGATGATAGTTGTTATTCATATTGTAAATAAATGTATGTAATCAAACTACATATATTTATTACTGAAGTTGCTAATCAACCTGCATTTATAGTCTTTTATTTAATAAATATAAGTAATTTATAATAAACTAAAGTAAAATAAAATAAAAAAAATATAAAAATAATTATAGTTCATATGAATATTTTTATTTATGAATTTTATCATATAAAATAATTTATTTAAAAGAAAATTAAGTCGCAACAATAATCGTGAGTAAACTAAGATGTATTAAGACTAAATAACCCAATATACTTTATTCTCTAGTTTGTATAAACATGATACAATTTGTAATAAAAAAATCATTTGAAATGAGTATAATAATTTATAAAGTCTAAATATTTAAAATTTGAATATCAGTTTGTAATAATAAATGGAAAAAGAAAAGAGAGAGAGAAGGAAAAAAAAAATGAACAAAGCAACTATAATAAATGAATAAAAAAATTAAAAAAAAAAAAACCTAAAAAAC
The DNA here is from genome assembly GCA_022984855.1 of Dimocarpus longan. Taxonomy (NCBI): domain Eukaryota; kingdom Viridiplantae; phylum Streptophyta; class Magnoliopsida; order Sapindales; family Sapindaceae; genus Dimocarpus; species Dimocarpus longan. The sequence continues at coordinate 8,996,641 of CM041026.1, forward strand.
AAAAACACATTAAAGAAGCAACGCCAACGGGTATTGAACCCGTCATCTCCAGATATAGAAAGGCAAGCGCGGCCATTAAAGCCATCAGGCAGCTGTGCTTGATTTTCGCAATCCATTTATATAATATATAAATAATTGAAAAAGAGAAAAAGCAAAATCTTCAGCTCGTGTGTAGGATTCGAACCAGTGATATGTAAGAGAAAAACAAGCGCCATAACAACCAACGACACCAAGCCTGGGATGTGAAACATTATGGCATTAAAATTATTTAATTAATTTTTTAAAAATTTCAGGGGAGGCACGAGCCCCCCCTGGCCCAAAGGTGGGTCCGCCCCTCTTCCAAGTGGCGCTCATAGTGGTGCCGAAAACCAAAACACATGTATGTGTTCTGACATCCTGTAATCCAACTCAGCAACTCTTACAACTCTGTAGTAAGCTCAAAACACCTCTAAATCACATCAAAATCCATCAAAATCACATCCCTTCACGTTAGAACTACTAATGTCAATAGCAAATCTAAAACACTCACAAATAGTGTAAAAAACAATTAAAATGTCAATAATCAAGCGAAAAGAATAGGAATTCAGGGTCATAAAATGGGTACAAAAATATTTTCATCAACCTACTTCTTCTTTCTAAGAAGTAAGGCCATGAGATGATCTTATGCCAATTTGTTGACGCACACGTGCAAACTCACGGAATGATGTATGTAACATAAGTAGAATGCAATGTATGCCCTATCCCTATCACTCAAAATCTAGATTTTAAGAAATCTAGCTCTTATAAAAATCTCTCAAAGAATCTTAAAACTAAATGCAAAGAGCTAGGTTAATTTTTCATAAATAAAATACACTTATTTATAGTATCGTCAATGAGAGTTAGAAACCAATTAAAAGTCTTGCTAATTTAAGATTCCTAAATGAATTTATTCTAGGAAATAAGTCCAATTAGAAATAAAAAATAAAAAAGTTTTAATTGCATCCCAACATGAATCCTATCAGCTAATAAAACTCCTAATTTATCTCATATATGAAATCTTAGTCGCACATGAGAAGATCTAAGAATCTTAAAATGAATAGACTTTATGCATGAGATGTTTTATAACCTTTGAAAAGTCATATTTATCGTTCACAAGGCAAGTTTTGGATGTTTAAAAAAGATTAAGTGAAAACATGAAAAACAGACTTAAAAAAAAATAAAAATTGCGCGTATTAAATCCTGGGCGGCTGCTCAATCAATGGGTCAGCAATCATGGGCCAGTGGTAACTGTGTGATTAGCTCACTAACATCCTACAGCTCCTCATGCTTTTACAATTTCAACCATATAACTTCCTTATTTGATCTCTAACTCATGATTTTTTCCAATGGTTAGCTAACCTTAGGCTACATTTTTTTTTTTTTTTTGAAGAAATCATTTTTTAAAAAAATTGAAAAATGATCAAAATACCCCTAGAAGATGACTCATGGAATGGAACTTATAAGAAAAACATACAAACATGTGACTCATGCAATGTATGCAATCCTAAAAGTTCAAAACTACATGCAAACTTAGCACATGAAATATAACATGAATCAACATAAATTAGCATTAAACTATAAACATGTTGATGGATAAAATGTGTGGAAGCATTGAGAAAAACCAAAATCCTTTTCGAAACAAAACCAAAAATTTAATAGAAAAAGAAAAATTAGGGTTATGGTTTTCAAAATTTTTCTCATAACCTAGGACCGAATTCAATCAAGAATAACTGTAATTGAATTTAATATTAAATAATAACTCTTAATTGCTTGCTTTAACTTGATATATTCTACCAAGTACCAACCAATTTTCTGTTCTGCCATGAAAGTTGATCGTCCTTGGTAAGTGATCACCATTCTTGAATTATTATATAAAGAAAATCCGTACAAAACTAAGAAAATAATCAAACCCCAAATGATCAATAAAAAGCAAAAAATAAATTTAAAGTTTTGTATGTGTGTGTGAAGACAATTAATTTGACTAATAGCTCTAAAGTAAAGTCTACTTTTTTTTCTTTTTTGTCAAGAAACATTCATTTATAGTTCTCCAAGAAAAAGAATTTCAAATCTAATTGGTTCCAACAACACTAATGGTTTCAGCTTTAGAATTCCTAATTATTAATTAATTTAATAAAGAAATTATTAATTAAAAAAAAAAAAACTTAAATTGGGAAACTTAGAGAATATATTTCTAATCAAAATAGTAAAACTTATTTCCTATGCCAAATTAAACTAGGCGGCCGAATGACCACCCATTGTGGAGCCCATTAAGTAGCAGCACGGCCACCCTCTGCCTTGGCCACTTCAGACAATGTCATGGTTGGATGGCCCATCCCAGAAATGGGATGGCCAAGACCAATAATTCTCTTCCAAGAAAATGGACCCAATAATTCAATTTTGGATAATCAAACAAACGGGCCATCATATTCTCAAGCTCCAATAGACTTAAAAATTGCATGTACGTGTTTCTAGGGTAAAAAAAAGGTGTGGATTGAAAAATCGAAATTGAATAAGTTTCATGTTCATATGAATAATGCTTTTAATGCTAACAATGTGAACAACAAGAAGATGTATGTAAAGAAAAATTCTAAACCTAGGTTTCACATTAACTTGGTTGGAACAAGTTCGTAGATGCAAATCCATTGAACGAAATTGATTAAATTGCTTGAAATTTAATTTATGCATTGATTGACAACATTCTATATTGAAAGACCAATGTTTTGTCCTAAGTTTTGATGACGTTTAGTCTTTAAAAAATTGAGCATTTCTTAGAATTATTATGAGGATAAGGATATGGCTTGCTATGTCCTCTAAATTTTTTTGTTAACAAGTCCAACGGTACATTATTCGCAACAATCAGAGTTATAGATAGGAAGTTGTAACCAATTTAGTGCACAAGGGTTGAATCGAATGTTCTGTTTCGATTTTTTTGCAGTAAACTGTCTTTTATAGTTGAAATCATAATTTTTCAATCTGAATTTTGAAACTTTTCATATAAAAAGTTGTTTGTCTATACGTCTAGTTTAAACAGTTAAATTTTAAGAATAAATTATGAAGTATTCTAAGGGATACAGATAAAAATAAAAATAAAATAAAAACCAAACTGTGTTCAAATCCGAAATATACTAACAAACATCTCTATTTTTCTTTCGAGCTAAAGTATCATAAATTGAGATAGCTTTGATGATCATATTAAGGCTATTGAATATTGAATTGACATTAGCTTGATAATACTTTATTCATCAAAAGCTTCAATATTTTTGCACACAAATGCTCTTTGGATACATGCATGCTTATATCTTGATTGGTGGAGCATTAATTACTAAATATGTGTTTTTCATACTCATCTTGTTTGGTACCAATAATTTAATAGAAGCTATGTTCATGGAAAGGACTGTCTTTAAGAATTTGTGAAGCTACCGACTGAAGGAAAGAGCTACAACTTTTATAGACGTGTGAAAGTCGTCATGAAAGGATAACGCACACATTCTCTGTCTCTCCCTCATGCAAATATGTATGTCTCTCTCATGTGTGTGTATAACTGTTATATATGGAGTAATTAATTTAGTTTTTTTTTTTTTTTTGCCTTCTTCTAGATGGACTTGGAACATTATTGAAAGTGAACAGGCTTCACTAATAATTGCAGCGTATTATACAGAGATTTTGTTCATCAAAACGTTTACGGCTGCAGAAGCCTTCAACCACACAGTGACAAAAATTATAATTTCTATTTTTGACATTCGTAAGCTGAGTCAAGATACTAGATCTTTGAACAACAAAAAAGCAGTAAGAAAGATTCAAAAAGGGCCTTTAAAAATGAATTAATTAATTAAAGTTAATGTCAAAGAAGAATTTTTAGTGGGAAACAACCTAATGTCCTATATCATACCATTAGACAGGAAAGGTTAAGCCAACTCATTCACTCCATTGTGTTTGTTTGATTCATAACCATTTAATTTTAACTCCTTCCGACCAGTCAAAAAGCAATTAGCCAAGTGGAGGGAAAACATTTAAAGAACATGAAAAATGTGCGTTCTGCATATGGTAAAGAAGGGAACTACACATAATTGCCACCTACCAACAAAAGTTGAGACATCAACTACTGTTTTCTTCATGCGTGGATAGTAATTTGTACAAATGAATAGAACTATGTATGTGCTTAAGAGAATATCACCAAAGGTACAATGAACTAGCACAAAATAATATTTACCTAAATTCACGGAGAAGAGAGAAAATCCACTTACACAATAATCGTATCTTGCAAAGATATACACAACAAATAATGACTTCATTTATATTTGAATGATGTTTGTCATCCCTCATCCTTTTAGTCACAAATTTCTTATTTTTCATTAATTAGATTTGAAGCATTATGCGTATACGATAAACCACCCTTTAGTAGAAGTAATTGAACGTTTTCTTTAGATTCTAAAAGATAAAATAGTTTAAATCTTATTTTTATCTTAAATACAATATGTGAATAGTTTTTTCTAAATTTAATCTCTCTCCCTCACTGACAAAATAATAATAATAAAAAAAAAGTGTAAACATCATACTAATGTACTTGTAATTCTTTTCGTTTTCATGTTGAAATATCAAAAAGAAAATGTTAGCAAAAGAAAAAGATGTCTGTCCAATAGTTACAGTTTTTTTTTTTTTTTCCTTATTTTGTTTCTCAAAAGATCAATAAAATGTGGTTAAATAAACCTTCTTAAAAGAATTGCTTATCAATTTGCTTGAGATAATCTTCTTCAATTACTTCCCTGCATTAGCGTTTTAATCCCAATTAATTACAAGAAGACAAACACTGGACACCTTTCTTGGGAAATTACTAAAAATGGCAGAACAAAGCACACAGATCTTTGAATCCTTGTTTCAAAAACATGCTTGATAATGACACTGATCTGAAGCTCCTAATCCAAGTTGGCTCATGTAATCCAAAGGTGCTAATCAATGCTTATGTTATGTACTGAGCATGCTTTGTGTGTTGGTCTCATTCAAATCTCACAGTTTCAGGGATGGATTAATCTACACTGTGATGACAAGACGGGGAATTTTTATGTGTAAAGACACATTCTTTCCTGTTTGTGGAAATGGGGTTCATCTGTACTCTCAACTAAAGCTAAGAATGACAATGACACAATTAAAGGAAAAAAACATATATATTAGTTATATTAAGACTTATAAGCCGTCTATTACTAGTTTATGTTTTATACTAATGAAAAAAATAAATGGTCAGCATATGTAAAGATGATAAAGCTCATTCTATTCCTCCATAAATAGAGGGTTTAAGCAGTTTACTGTGAACTTTTCAGGCATAATTCTCTCTGTCTCTTTCTCTCCCCTCCCAACTCTAAAAACAACTCTATCTTTTTCCCTGTTGAAAGGATCTCTCTGTCTGAGGAACAGAAAAGCTTGTGCTTCTTAAATAATTGCTCTATTCTTTCATAAGAATATCAAGAAATGGACTCTTCCAAACATTATTTCAGCGCAGAAGGATGTAGCAGTAGTGAATCTGGATGGACAAAGTACATGGACTCTCCCACGCAAGAAGATGAAGCTGAATGCAGTAACGTTGATGATGCTGATGCTGATGCTGATGCTGATGATGATGATGATGACAACAATGATCATATTAGTAATAAGAATGATGATATCAATGATGATGATGGTGATGATAAAGAAGAAAGTGATGATTCAATGGCTTCTGATGCATCTTCTGGCCCAAGTGATCGGCACAAACGTGCAAATAATGATAAAGCTCATCGCGGCATGGCAAGTTCAAAACAAAGTAAGCTTGAGCATGTAAAAAAACTTTTTTCTTGGAAGAAAACAAATGAAAAGGAGAAACACAAGAAGTTTGGCAAGTAGAAAATTTCAGGTTCTTGGAAATTCTGTGGGTGTAAATTTGATGAGAAAATGTATTTCTTTTGATCTCTTAGAAACTGCATGTTGAATTTAGTAGTTTAATCTTTTCAAGAAAAAAAATATATATTCATATATGTTTTTTCAGTTTTCTGAGCTATACGAGCAACCATAAATGTCTAAAGTCATTGTTCTTTTTCCTTTTAAAAGATCATATCATACCTTCTCTTGTTTAGTCACAGCAAATTCTCACCATGAATTTCTGGCACCCTGTGATTTGACTGTTATATCAAGGTTCATGCATGATATTAAAACTAAAAAAATAATAATATAAAAGGAAAAAAAAAAAAAAAAACTATTAGACGATCATGCTAGCTGAATATAATGTGACTAAAAACATGACATATTAATAAAACGATATCGCATTCTAATTAAAATCTGTTAGAAGGATATTGAAGTGAGTGACAAACTGAAAGATGATATTCCTTTGTGCATGTGTGAACATGTGTATTTGGATGTATGCTGAGACATGAATGAATCATAAGTGTTTGATGTGCTGGAAAGAAGAAATATCAATTTGGAAAGACAAACATATGGCACTATGTGGATTAGGTTTGAGCGAAAAATGATTGCAATAGAAAATCATGTTACAAGAATAAAATGCATTTCTTTAATCTTTAAAAAAAATCTAACAAAAGGGTAAATTTCAGGAACCTTCCCCGAAATGTAGCAAACCATAGGTTGATGGTTGGATTGACTTAATACTTTTCATCAACAACCTCTCCTCCAAGGAGTTTTTTGACAAATTTTAAAACCATTTAAATCCACTCATACAACTGAGTTTTTCTCACTAAGGAAAACAAACCAACTCTTTCTAAAATAAATATATGAATAATTTTGCGCAAATGAGTGATCAACGTGCCCAACAGCGTGAGTTGTGCTGGAAAGAAGAAAGATGAAGCTAGAAAGACAAATGCCAACTACTAGGAGCAAGAAATACACTTGTCATAACACAATTCAGTGAAGAAGAAATGCAAGAGCAACAGCTAGGCACCTGCAAAATATGGGTTGTACACTCTGGTCAGAAAGATATTATGTAAATTACAAAATTCCTGTTAGTGATTCAATAATGGAAATATAACCAGAATATTCTGCTCATAATTAAAAACTAAAAGGATGAGAAAAAGATAAAGGAATTGGCATGTGTGATTGTGAATAGGGCAGAAAACAACAAAAGGAACATGAAATAGATAAATTTATAATCGAATCTTGTCATCCATTATCTATAAAGCCTTTTTAAAAGTTTAAAAAAAAAATGATAAGAAAATGGTTTTACCTACATCAAACACAGCGAAGAAAAAAAAAAGAATGCAATAAAAATATATTCATATGTTATCATTTATATAACCTTAGCAGTAAAAATCTTTACATAACGTGTATCTTTAAAATATATGTTAATATTGCTTGTGCTAAATTTTTTAAACTATAGAATACATGTAGTATAGCAACATTTACTAGGTGTAAATGCCTACTACATGCTAAAACTAAAAAGAAGTGCAAATCACTTCAAATTCTACAAGTTTGATTGTAATGGTTTCCAATATATGAATGTAAGCAAAATTAGTCAATAGAAAAGATTAAGTTTCAAGCCCCAAATAATATATATATATGTATGTATAATGTATGTATATGTATATATAAGAGACTAGTTTAAAGAAATAATGCTAGATTAAAAGGGAGATATTTTTAAATTGGACAACCCATTCTGGCTTTCTTCACCAAGTCCACATAATACCCAGATTAATATCGAATTCTGTAAGAAAAAGGTGCACATTTATAGGATTTAATCTGATTTGAGATGTTAAAACCAGGCTTAAGAAGTATCATAGCACATGCCATTCACTAACTAAACAATGTGAAACACAGAAAGTTCAAGCACTAAAAAGATATAGAATATGAAAGTGATGAAATTACAAAACTTTCTCTGACATTAACATTATTATTAAACGTTACTTGCATGTAACAATAAAATCCTCAACAAACACATATATCCTTCAATTATAGGGGACTCAAACTTGATAAACTTGAGTCTACACACAAAGCAAGAACAATAGATCTGCCAAAGCACGACCATAACAATCACAAGAGAAATAGTTCGACATAATTCAATAGATTTAGAAAATTCTACTAAGATAACTCTCACCAATGGTGGTGTAAGCCCTGCCCTGCTAGAGTCCATAGCAGAAATTATTATGTTTATTAAGAGTTCTGATTAGGCAGAATACTTGCAGGGGATGATTTAATTTATCAACTGCTTGGCAATCTTGAACCACTCGGTATGGAAAGATCCTTCTACATCAACCCTTTCGTATGTATGAGCTCCAAAGTAATCACGTTGAGCTTGGACCAAATTAGCGGGCAATCTTTCCCTTCTGTATGAGTCAAAATAAGCAAGACTGGAGGACATTCCTGGGGTGCTAATACCAGAGTTGATAGCAAGGCATACAACTCTTCGCCAGGCAGACTGTCGATCAATGATTTCCTTTGCAAACTCTGGGTCCACAAGAAGGTTTGCCAGATCAGAGTTCCTGTCATATGCCTTCTTGATTCTGTCAAGGAAAACAGCTCTGATAATGCAACCTCCTTTCCATATTCTAGCCAGTTCTCCCAACCTCAAGTTCCATCCCTTTTCAATACTCTTTGCACGGATAAGATTCATCCCCTGAGCATAACTACATATCTTGGATGCGTAAAGAGCTTGCCTCACATCATCAATCAACTTCTTCTTGTCAACAGCTTGGTCAGAGAGAACATCACCAAAGCCTCCTGATTTGAAGACTTTGGCAGCTTCAACTCTTTCCTCCTTTAAGCCACTAAGAAACCTTGCATCCAAAGAAGAAGCAATTGTGGGAGCTGCAACCGATAAATCAGCAGCTTGCTGTACAGTCCATTTGCCAGTGCCCTTCATACCAGTTTTGTCCAAAACCTTGTCGACCAAATACCCATCTCCCTTATTGTCCTTAATTCCAAAAATATCTGCAGTAATTTCAATCAAAAAGCTGAGAAGCTCCCCCTTGTTCCATTCCGTAAACACGCTATGCAGTTCTTCATTTGTCAACTTTCCAACCGACTTCAGTACATCATAAGCCTCTGCAATCAGTTGCATATCACCATATTCAATTCCATTGTGAATCATCTTGACAAAGTTACCAGATCCACCTTTGCCAATGTAAGTCACACAGGGGCCACTATCAGGAACCTGAGCTGCAACCTTAAGAAGAATGTCTTCTATATACTTAAAAGCATCAAAAGACCCTCCAGGCATCAAAGAGGGACCATTTCTAGCACCCTCTTCACCACCTGAAACTCCCATTCCAAGGTAGAGCAAACCCAATTCAGCCACGGCTTTCTCTCTCCTCTCAGTGTTCTCATACCACTCATTACCACCATCAATAATGCAATCACCTTTCTCCATGTAAGTAGAGAGGGTCTTTATGGTCTGGTCAACAGGCGCCCCAGCTTTAACAAGCATGATGATCACTCGAGGTTTTTGGATTGATTGAACAAAAGCTTCAGGATCATGGTAACCATATACAGGAAGATCTCCCTCTTGTTTAGCTCGTTCAACAGTTTCGTCAACTTTGGAGGTAGTTCGATTATAAACAGAAATGGGGAAGCCTTTCTCAGCAATGTTGAGAGCCAGATTTTGGCCCATAACGGCAAGACCAGCAAGACCAATTCTTGTAAGTTTTGTGGACTCAGCCATAGCTTCCCCTGTTCAATATTTGAGACTTCTAGTGAGATAAATACCAAAATAAAAACCAAAAAAGAGGCAATTTAGATCCTTAAAGACAAGCCTTAATGAAATGCCTTAACTAATCATTTTTGTGTGACAAAAGCTGCCTATTGCTACTACAATATAATACCCCTTAGAATTTCAAATGCAAGTACCATCAAAAGATCAAAACCCCAAGTCATATGCCAATAGACATGAAGTATAGTCTCTTGGGAAAACATAAAAAAAAATTGATAATAAAATATATAATGATCCCATATATGTCCCCAGAATTATCAAATTGTGAAACAAAGACAAATAGCAAAAATTAACATCTAGTGATTATTACTTGCACAGGAATCAAAAACTAATCCAACCCTTTACCTTTCTTACAAGTCCTAAATTTCACAAAAAGGCATTATAAAACCTTTTGCACTCTAAAACAGACATTACCATAAAGCAGAATAAAGAAACAAGATCTATCAACTGAAATTATACTTGAACAAAAAGATAGGAAAGTAAACAACAAAGGCTGGCATTTAGATGGCCATAAGAGGAACAAAACAATTCATTAGAAAACTCAAATGAAGTCAAATTATTATTACATACATATAAATGATTCAACAAGAGCAATATCTAAGTACTCTGATAGTCAAAGTGGATATAATATGATTCAAACCAGATTCAACCTCGATAATAACATCACACAAATTCACAGACAAAAGAAAGCAAACCCAGCTCAAGAAATCTAAGTTAAAACTAAACAAGCGTTTAGAAAATGTAAAAGAAGTCGAACCTGAAATATTTTCTTCTTGTTGTTGTATAATTTGATGCGAGAAAAGAAAACAAAAAATCTATCTGGGTATTGCAGAATCAGGAGTCGTTAAATAACACAATAATATTTCAAGTCTAAAGAGAGAGAGAGAGAGAGAGAATGGTTACCGTATAGAAATGGAAGATTTGAAGGAGGACAAAGTGAGCGTAGCCGACGGTAAGCGGGTCAAAATTGTCTCCCTTTCTTGTGGAGATTTTGATTTGGGTACCACAACTCAACTATAATTACAATATTATGCTGACTTGGCGATGGCACCCCCTCCTCTTCCTCTCTCCATTTTAGTTATTTACTGGTTCCTGATTCAAATCTCAAATCCAACCACCTACTGCAAATTTTCTGTCTTCTGTTTGCTAATTGTTCATCTCTGATTGTTTATATTTTTTACCCATTTTTAGGACAAAAGTACACCTCAACTAACTTCAAGATTAGACGGTATGGTTTCATCATTTGTAAAAAAAAATTATTTAAAAATAAAAGAACTAAACTCCATCGTTGAAGGATTCCACTCCTTCAGCCTCCACCGTTGAAGGCTTTAGCGATGGAGGGTCCACTCATGGAGAAGTCAGCTCCGTCATAGATATCTTATAGAAGTAGGTCAGTTCATTATAGGCGAATTTATGTTTTTATAATATAATTATATATATATATTTTTAAAATATATAAAATAATGTAGGAATATTTTTGCTTTGACTTGCCAACATATATTAAACTTTTGTAGAAATTATCATAAAACCCATTCAAAAAGGATCAATTTTATTTTTATCCATTATTTTAAAAAATATTATTTTTAGAGTCTTAAACAAATTAATTTTGTGATATACCCAAATTATTCATAATATCTCTATACATTTTTATCCATAAACCCTCAATTGCTATAATTTTATAAAAAATGAAAATATAAAATTAAGAAACAGTCCATATCTGTATATTGTGAAGAACATGATGGAAAACACTTTTCATCACCGAGCAAAAGCAAAAATCAACCAGTTTTATGAGATCCGAACCCGACCTCGACCTGACGAGGCACATCCATTTTTTTTGGGCTATTCTCTCGACATTTTCGACCTTCCCAAAGGGTCTCCGACCACCGATGAGCTTCCACATCTTGCGAATGTACAATTTCCATTTGAAAAGTTGTATTTTTTATTTTGATTTATGATTTTGAAATGTTTCTTGTGTTATAGATGTTGGGTTATAATTATTAGGTTTAGAATAGATTGGATTTGATTGTATTTGGGAGGATTTGAGTTAAAAATGGTCTCGATTCCGACGATAGTAGTGTTGTCGGCATTGGTTCGGTTATTCAGTTCAATTTTTCATAATTATTTTCTTTAGAAGTGAATAACCGAAGTGAAAAAACCGAAATGAAAAATCGAAGTGAATAACCAAAGTGAATAACCGAAATGAATAACCAAAGTGAATAACTGATCTATTACATTGACCGATTTTTCAAATTCAGTAAAAAATCAATTTGGTTTTCAACATCTATAGTATTGATCTTTTTTGCTATTTTCTTTCCTACAGATGGATTTCAGGTATAAATATAGTTCGCAAACAATTAACAAGCATATGAGCGGGAATACACACATTGGTTAGAGGTTGCTTAGTAAAATAATTACTATTTTTATTAGAAGAAATTTGTACGATCGGTTCATAGAAGAATACCCATTTTGACATATTTTTTTAGATTACCAACAATGCAACTGCTACCTTCGTTATATTATGAGTTCTTGTTAAAGAGGTGGAGGTCACTGGTGAACACCGTGATGAAATATGGTTTGAAATCGAGGGGAGAACATATAAGTTTAGAAAACAGAAGTTATTATTAGTTACAGAACTTCCTTTTGAGGGCATCGACCTCAAAATCTTCAATACATTACAAAATGACCAGAACAGTCTCCTATAGCGATTGTTTAATGAAGTGTCACCAGTTATGATCGAGTTAGCCATGTTTCTTAAGGCAATAAGCCATATAAGCCGCTAAGATCGTACAGGCGACGATGTAATAAATGATGAAGATCTTTTGAAGTTAGCAAATGTAGGGATCGCTTTCCATCTCTTTATGGGATAGGATGATAGAGCCAAGATTGTTCAATTTATGTGGGTCATAATTAATAATACAAATATATGGAATTCATTCCCCTTGGAATACATTATGCTATAGTGTCATATTCTGCTGCCTCCGTATGACAATTAATGAAAAGCATATCACAAATCCATCGAGTAGTATTAATATTTATGACTATATCCTGGTGTTTCAGGTATAAATAATACCTTCAACATTTATTACTTCATCTTATTACGGTTAATATATAGGGTTATATACTAATTATATGTTTGTTTTTTGTTTAATCATTTTTCATTATAGTGGTGGTTAGTAGAATTATTTCCAGTGTTGAGATGGAAAATATCGAAATGTAACCAGTATTTGCAAAATAATTTGCCTAGATGTAAGAGACGATCACTTAAGAAGACATCGCAATACATGAAAAACCTTAATGATTTTCCCTTTGTAAATGGCAAACATAACCTAAATTGGTCTCAATTATTTATTTGTTTTAACTATTCTTATTTGTATTAAATATATCATTATAGGATAACTATATATATATACATATAATGCAAATAGTTGGTATTACGCAAACCCTTGAACCTACTGATGCCGAAAGAGACATTATTGGAAATCCTTCAGTCTGAATAATTTGGTCACGAAAAATGTACATAAAGTTAGCGACGGAGGGAGTGAGGGTGATGATGATAATGATGATGATGACGATGACGATGATGGTGTATGGGGTGATGATGATTATCAGGTGGAGAGTGGAAGGGATGATGATGAGGTGGAGGGTGATAATGAGGTGGAGAATGATGATGAGCTAAATGAAGACATCCGAAGCGTGCAATCCGAATTAGAGGATACATTTTCAGAGTTTCGTACAAAAAAGTCACACGATATACGAAATGTGCATCATGAGGTACAAATCTTCTATTTGTATGATTATTCAGTGAATATCCATGATAGTAAATACAAAATATGTGAACATATTGTATAGTAGTATGGACTGGAATAGAGAGATGGAGCCTGTAAACATGATAGACTCAGTGTAACTTAAATACACATGTTATATTTCCTTGGATACTTAAAAAACAGGGAATACTCTTTCAAAATTTTTTATAATTGTGTGCACTATGTAAATGATATATATGATTCTATTCTACAAGTGAAGCCATTTTTTGAGTATATTGTGGATTTATAGAAGGCAATTCATAAGAAGTACGTAGGATGGATAAGAGGTAAAAGACAACATTAAAGATCATAAGGGAGATGGATAGGAGACTAAGATAGGTGAAAGAGCATTTAAAAATTCCTAGGTCTCCGGTTGGTAGGCATGATCCAAATGACGATGACGACGACGACGACGATGATAATGGTGGGAGCTTTGTCCGAGATGAGCACATCCATTGCCTGTCACCACCATCACCACATCAGGACAAGGGGGTCCATTGGTCACCTATCCATGAGAACGAGGTGGTCTATCAGTCACCTATCGATGCGGGCTAGTAGCTATCTATCAGGAGAATCAAAAAGTCCTTCAGTTAAAGGGTGTTCATCAGTCACCCCATCAACAGGAGGAGCAGAAGATCCAGTATGACTCTCAGAAGGACTTAGGAGGTCTATCAGGTGTAGAGGTTGAGCGTGGTCATGATCAAGTAGACATACTATATCTAGTATGTTGTAGTCTGATATATAATTGTAAATGTGCAATTCATGTTTTTGATTTACTTACAGTTACAGGATGAGAGCATCTAGGAACGGGCAAACGAAAGACCAAGATAGCGGCACCTTTACGGACGCCATACATGGATCTTGGATCGACAAAAAAGAAAAAGAAAGTAGCCCAATAATAGGTTGAGGAGGTGGCGAAGTTTGTAGAACCCGTAAAGACTATCTATAATGAATACAAAGCTTCAACATCTTTGGACCTTGGGTATTGAAAAAAAAAAACATAATTATCCTTACATTTTAGTTGTTAATGTAAGAAAATTTACAATAATGTTTAATTTTTTTTTTTTTGAATTTTAGGTATGTGGTTGATCATTGTGGGTCGTGCATGCTACCGACCACATTGATCATCCTCAAGAATGAAAACATAGGTTGACTAATGAGCATATCGATTCGTATTTAATGTGCCTATAAAAAAGTGGTAGACTGAGGTTGAGAACAGTAGATATGTCGTCTATGGCAATTCTTTATTTGTAAGTGTTTACATTTCAGTCAGTTATGTATTTACAATTTCATATCATGTGTCCTCGAAGTTAAATAACATGTTTAATTTTTATTATGCAGACTTTTATAACAATGCATTATAATTAGCAACATGTTAGCAAAGGTAAAAAATTTGATCCGACTACAGTTGATGTACCCTCAAAATGGCTTACATTCAGTTGTGGACAGATAGACACATCAATCCCGTGGTGGCATGTTGATAATGTAAGTATTGTTCGAAGATTAATATTTATTGTTTGATCATCCGAAATAGTCCTATAGCACTGACGTCTTTAAACTGCAGGTGCTACTACCATGTAGTCTAAATCAAAATCACAGGATCCTCTGTCAGGTATGCTTTAAAGAGCAAAAAATATTAATATATGATTCCCTAACAAATGTTAACGTAGCCAAACGGCTTTAGCCACTTGAGCCGTTGGTGTATTTCATGCCCATCTTGTTGCAGTTCTTCTAATTTTATGAGAAGATTCAGATAGATATGTTAGTTGTGGATGAGCGATGGAGAGTTGAGCATCTTGATAGATCAGTTGTGCCTTAGCAACCTGATTGGTTTTATAATTGAATTAATATATATATTTATAGTTTATATGTTATGATATTTAATTCATTTATTAATAATACAGGACAAGTTGTGTAGCATATGTGGCCATGTACATACGCAACCTTTTACAGTCCAAAGAGAGTACATAGAAATCAAGAAAACTTGATAAAACTGTAGACGCCATTGCACTGAGGGCAGAGATTACTAAGGATATATATATGTTTTCGACGCCACTGTATAAAATAAATAAATTTGAAAAATTGATAGTAGACTTTGATTGAGATGTTGTATATAAGTAAAATTACAGATATATATGTTCATAATTTAAATAATTTTGGTAGTTACGATTTAACGAAAATAATATATTAAAGGTCGATACAATGAGATTAAAAATCAATGGATTGATTTTTTATTGAAGTTTAAAAATTGAAATCGGTTTTTCATTACATTTGAAAACCGATAAGATGGAAAAATGATGTGAAAAGTGAGGAATGGTTTTTTACAATGCCCTTGAAAACTTATTTCAGTTTTTCAAGCATTGTAAAAAAATCGATCGGTGTTTTTCTTCCAATTTCCCTCTTTCCACCCTATTTATAGTTCCGAGCTATTAAAAAGATGCAAAAACAATAAAAATGATGTCGTATCTCATAATATATCATCATTACCCACAAACATTGTTGGATAGATCAACATGAATATGTTTTAGGTGAAATATTATTATGTGATTGTCTTATGTTACTTCAATATCACCGTATGAAGTTATTAAGTTAGCTATTTATACAATTTTATGTTAACTAGCTTGAAGTAATTTTGGGATCATTTGTTAGTCATAGAAAGCCATCAGAAAAGAAAATATTGAAGATAAGTGAGGAATAGTTTTTTACAATGCCTGGAAAATCGATTTCGGTTTTTTAGGTATTGTAAAAAATTGATCGATGTTTTTCTTCCAATTTTACAATTCTTTTCACCATATTTTATGGTTTTAATCTACTAAAAAGATGCAAAAACAATAGAAATAATGTTGTATCTCATAACAAATCATCATTACCCATAAACATAGTTGGATGGATTAGCATGAATATATTTTAGGTAAAATATTGTCATGTGATTATCTTATGTTACTTCAGTGTTACCATATAGAGTTATTAAGTTAGTTATTTATGTAATTTTATGTTAATTGGTTAACTTGAAGCAATTTTAGGGTCATTTATTGATTACAAAAAGCCATCTGAAAAGAAAATATTGAAGATAAGTGAGGATCGATTTTTTACAATGCCTGAAATATTTTGGTTTTTTAGGCATTGTAAAAACCTGATCAGTGTTTTTCTTCCATTTCTACCTTTCTTTCCACCCCATTTTATGTTACTAAAAAAATGCAAAAACAATAAAAATGATATTGTATCTCATAACAGATCATCATTACCCATAAACATAATTAGATGGATCAACATGTATACGTTTTAGGTGAAATATTGTCATGTGATTGTCTTATATTACTTCGATGTCACAATGTGGAGTATTAAATTAGTAATTTTTGTAATTTTATGTTAATTGATTAACTTGAAGCAAATTTGAGGTTATTTATTAGTTATTGAAAGCCATCTGGAATGAATAAATTAAAAAAAAAAAATCATGATCAGTAAACCGACTAAAAAGTCATGATTGGTTTTCAACGATACCTAAAAACCGATCTTGGTGGAAATCAACAAAATCTGTGATCGATTTTTTACAATTGATGAAAAATCGATATCCATTTCTTAGCTATGCTAAAAAATCGATCTTATATATCCTTCCTTTTTCACCCACTTTCCACCACATTAAAGGTTCTTGGTTACAGATTGGTGATTGAAGATACAATTTTATGTTTAAGTACTAAACTTCATTCATTAAATTTGATGTCAATTACTTTACTTTTTTCATGTTTTTAATGACAATGCATTATGAATAAATTTTCATTCATTCATTAAAAACTTAATAACCAATTCAATTATAATAGTACTGTCGTATTATTATATAAACTTATATAAATGGAGTAATATATATATTTAACAAAATAAAATATATATTAAACAGAAGTTCAATGTCAATGTCTAATGATTATTTTCATTATTATCCATATCTGGATTGGAAGTAGGAAATGATTAAGGACATCAACGTTGTCCAGTCTCATGTCACAAACGGCATCTTAAGGATAGTGGGGCATTTTCACTAACATTTATACTCGTGCCAGCTTCTGCATCCATGGCTACACTCATCCCTCCACTAGTGGAAGTAAAAGGGTTAGGGCAACGAAGACGGTTGTGTCCCCTCTGACCATATCTTCTACACTTTTTTCTACGACGATCTTCCTCAATTGAAGGAACCTGAACTTCTTTCAACCTACTTGCTTATCTTTTCTCTACAGGTGATAGTACAACCATGCTTTTAACTTCCATAGAAACATTTCTAACTGACTAATTTAGGGACGGGATTGATCGGACTTGCATATGCAGCTTTCAACCACTTCATACTATAATACTGACTGCAAAGTGTATACAACTGACACCCTTGAACCTAACATGTATCGAAAATTTAAGTATCACGATATGACATGAAATACCGAAAGCAACAGCGTACAATTACCATACTTGGCCACAGCACATGCATGAATACATGTCAACTGATCTAGATTTCACTGTTTACACGTACATATGTGTTTTTAAATATTAACCATTGCATCTCCCTTTGTTAGAATGCATGACACTATACGTGAACAATTCTATAATGGGATGTACATTACCTTCTATTGATAAATCTTTTGCCAACATGATATGATCTTACACAATGGTAGTAATATAAGTTGTGAACTTCTCAATAGCAACACGTCTATTATTAAACCATCTCTGTAACACATTTATTACATATTCATTTGCAGTTGTTATTAGCAAACATTACGCTTGCATCATGAATTTGTTGAGCGACTCTGCAATGTTGGTAGTCATCATTTTGTATTTTCTTTTTGGACAATGTGCTCGTAACCACTTGCTCACTCTAGCTTTAATCAAAGTTCTATATGTTCTCGGATATAACACCCGTATTTCTTCTAATATTTTGTTGCATTCCTCAAGCATATAACAATATGTTTTATTATAAAATGCATTTCTTTTTACAATGTTGCTTAAGATTTTGCCACATGTGGAAAAACATAACATATGTGGGACTTCAGAAAAAGTTGCTTTCATTCTATTCGATATGCTTTTATGACGATTGGATACGATAAGCAAATTATCTGACACACTAATCACCTCTCGTAACTTTTTTAAAAACCAAGTTCATAAACATTCTGACTCTCCATCAGCAAATCCAAAAGCGATAAGATAAATCATCTCCGACTCATCTTTGCATGCAGTAAAAAAAATCACCCCTTTATATTCATTTTTCAAATGAGTGACATCAACAACAACAATTGATCTAATGCAAGACTGAAAACCCTTAATGGAAGCTCTAAGTGTAATGAAGGAATACAAGAACCGGTTGTTTTCATGTCTATCAATTAACATCATTGTGCCAGGGTTTGACAGTTTTAATATCTCAAAGTAGAACTAAAACTATTGATATGACTCATCTGCTTATCTACATACTAGTTTCTTTGCATATTGTAAAGCCTTCCAACCTTTACTGTACAATATCTGAACTCCATATTGCTCTAGCATTTCTCCAATCAAATAATTACGTGTATAAATATCTCTCCCCATCTTTCCCGCATACAATTTTTCGATGACAATAGTCTTCACACTCTTTATATATGATTCCATGATTTTCTGACGACACGTGTGTTTCACCTCATACTTCAATACAAACCACATCAAACAACCATTTCTGCATCTTGCACGAACTATAAAACTACAAGTTTTATCCTTACAACTAGCCTCACATCATTCCGTGTCTGAACGTCTAACCTAATATTCAAACTTTGCTTTCAGAGTATATTCTCCAATAGCTATACTTATATTTTCTTTACTATTAAAGAATGCTCTCTTATACAACATATCACATTGGTAGACGCTTGACGTAGTGCTTGAAGTAATCTTAATGTCGCTCAATTCTACACCAAAAACAATCCAATATGACTGTGAAGGATTGTTCTTAAATTATGAACTTGAAAATCTTATTTCTGGAAGCCATTATTCTTCTCCACAAAAATCATCAAATCGAGTTTTCTCGTCATCAATATTTCTAGTTTACGCTTCGTCACTATCCCGTATCCCATCACAATTATCATTTATATTCCGATCTTCATCATCAATACCATAATTGATATAGTCATCATTAAAGTCGCGAATGAGACTTTCTGTAGATGTAAATAGGATGACAGAATTATAAACCTGATTGCTTCCAATACCTGAAATAAGATAAAAAATGACTTTCAAATATATGCAGATTTATAGGTCTATCCGTATCTATCTTATCATGTCCTCTGTTTGGTATTAAGTCGATGACAATTGGATGAACGGTACGCCTACTAATCTCAACTCCAAAATCTTTCACAATCTGATCGACATAAATCTCTTTAACATCAATATTTTTTTATGTCATTAAATAACAATACTAAGATCGAACATGATACGTATCTTTTTAACTTGACTATTTATCGTACTTTATAGTAAATAATACATATGGATATCTCACATTCTCTTATCAATACCAGTATCTTTGTACACAACGTCCACCAATAATGAAAAACTACTATTTTTATGGACCCCACACATGATTGACTTCCCTCCAACGTAATTATATTCATTCCACTCTTCATCAAAGTTGATTATGATTGTCTCTTGAGTCATTCCTGTAACATTCAAATCAAATAATATTATTAATAAATTAGTCTTATTTCAATCGAGCAACATTACAAAATACAATCATATCTAATCAAATTTAACACTATAAATCAATACCCAACATCAACAATATAATAAATATCAAAATTATGCTAACACTACCTAACTCGGTTTTTAAGTGGACCAAAAAACTGGTTCATTAAAAACCAAGTTAAACGCATTGATTATGCACTCACAACACTTTTTATCCAAATATAATAAAATAAAATAAAATACAATCATGTCTAACCATATATAACACTAACATTCAATACACAACATTTAAAACGCAAAAATATCAAAAACATGAAAAAATTGCTAATTTCGATTTTTCAGAACTGAAAAATCGTTATCAGTTTTTCAATCATTGAAAACATGGTACACATCTTCAACCAGTTTTTCATTGTATGAAAAATCGATAATCAGTAATGAGAAACCGATTTTGTTGTAGATTTTGCAAATTTTGTCACAGATTTTTACGAATATCATATATATTACAACCAAAACATGCCTACAGTCTTTTCACTTACAATATGAACAAAACAACCTAAAAACCAACCGAAAAAACACATATGTTACCTTTATAACTCAAATGGAAGGAGAAACTTTGAAACATTCAATGGATAAAACTTGAATGGATCAAAAACCTTCAATGGATGAAGAAGCTTGAATATATAATCCCTTACTAGATTGTTTTTCAGCTGCAATGGTGAATCAAATCTCACAATTCATGAATGGGGAAGAGGAAAGAGGGAGGATATTGTTAGGAAGAAAAAGGTTATTTTGGGCATTTGGGTGATTTGAGTGATTTTATATACGTTTGAAACCTATACAAGTTTGAATTAAATATATCTAATTTTGAATTAATTTTATATACGTTTGGAATCTAGATTTCAATAAAATCCATGCAAATTTGAGTTAAATATAACAAACTTTCAAACTGTTTTAAATTTCAATAAATTCTTAATTGAATGTAAAAAAAAACAAGAAAGCAGAGTTACTGAACTAGCTTTAGGAGTCATTGCCTCATTGGGTACTTCATCTGTATATATACACTGTTTTATCATATTCTAGATAAAGAATTAAAAAAAAAAAAAAAAAGCGACTATTGTGATGATTAAAAGTTCTATAATGTCAAAAGACAACATTAGATAAAGTAGGAAGGTGGATGGCAAAATTTATATAATAAGTGAAGAGTTTTTGTGTTTAATGTTAGTTGGGTCTGTATGATACTTAACAAGAAAAGTGGTTACACATTAGAGTGTGGCGTATTTGGTAAGGTCGCCATCTTTATGCCTCTCAAAGCCTTGGTTCAACTTTTATCCAAGACAACTTTTTTTTACTATATAAAAATATATGGATTGTGTGGACCCTTCTCCCCACCTATATGTGGGTTGATCCTTTACGCATTGGAGCCGTTTCCCGGACTATACCTAAAGTCAAATCTCACTTGATCCTGACTAATTCCTAAGTCCATCCCAAACATTAAAAAAAAAAAAAAGTTGTTAGATATTTTTTCAGAAAATAATTTAAATGGTAGGTGAACTACCTTTTGCCTTTTCTTTTACAATTTGAATTTTAGAAACAAAATAGAATTTAAACCCCACTTTTAACATGAACATCGATCCTTACTTTCTGATGGAGAATGTAAACGATCAGAGTGAGTGTTTATTATGCGATTTTTTTTTTTTAATTTTTATATTTTAAAGTTGTAATTTCTAATAATTTATCATAGCCAAAGTGAGTTATTGATGGAATTGTTACAGAAATTGGTAGTTGTGTGTAGATTCATTTGACTGTCTTTGAGATACATATATTGATATTCTAATGCTTAATATACGTATGTATGTATGTATGTATGTATTCTTTTTAAGCTCAAGTGGAGTGGCACAATAGTAAACCCCCACCTGCCTCTGCTCCAAATCGCAGGTTCAAACATAATAATGTCTTACCCTTTGTGTAAAAGGTCTCGGTAGTTTTTTTACCTTTGTGTAAAATATTTGAGTTGATTTTGGTAGTCTTCTGATTTCGAAAAGATGTCAAGAAATCAAAAAATATATTTTTTTTTCATTGATATTCTAATGCTTTATTTGTAATAAATAAGTCTTCCGCTAACAAGAATTGATGTTCAAACCTCTTCCTCAATGCAAAACCAATTAGAATCCATTTGGAGACCAGACCACATAACCATAATAGAATGTGTCAATGCGACTGATTTCTTCTCTTTATTTTTCAAGCGTCATTTTATATTTGGTCAAAAGTAGGAAACCCTCGTTTACGAACTATTATAAATAATTCATTGTCAAAGCATGTTGGGATGATCAAGGCCCATTTTGGGCATGAAGGAGGACATCTAAGACCAAGACTATGAACAATCGGTCTGGTCGTTATTTGAATGCTTAAAAGAAAAATACTTTTTGTTTTTGTGTTAATGGTTGATGGACTTTGCAGAAGTTGAAAGCCTGGAATCCTCTTTCACTTCTCAATTTGACCCGGAGAGTTGAGACTTTTATATTGAATTTAATCTCCTTGACATGCACCTACAACGAATCTCCTTCACCTGGCTATTTCATTGGAGTCAAATTTCTTGTCGACACTGTTATTTCACGTATCAATTTCACACAACAAATAGATTAGAGCAGAAAATTAGGGAACTTAAAGAATTTTAGAAATTTTATAAAATAAAAAGTGTCAAAGCAGCAGTAGCTAGCTTGAGGAACGCTAAAAGCAAGAGACAAACAATTGAGGCAAATCTGGCTATCAAATAAGCTATTGTTGGAGTGTGAAGCCTGAATCAGTATAGTAACGCTAGGTAGATGCATCAGGAGTTGAGTTCTCTAGAGAACCAACGAAGGCTATGATAAGATAATTTTAATTTAAAAAAAAAAAAAAACACCAAACAAATTAACAAACAAGTTTATAATAGATTCAAGTGAGAAATTAATTAAAAAATAAAAACATATTATTCAGATTTCAGATTTTAATCATTATTTAGTCTTTAATAACTTTCAATACTATTTAGTTTTTAGATAAAAACAGAAACATCCCCTTAGTGTTTTAAAACTAATCTAAGTGTTGCCAAGCTTTTGTAGTCCAATGGTTAGGATAATTGCCTTCTGAGCAATGGATTCCATCAACTTCATACAAGCACATTGATTCATCGTTCCAATTGGACAAATAAAATTTTGAATATTCATCCCATGTATTTTCTAGCTGGAATTTAGTTTTATAAGAGCATCTCCAATGTTTTTTATGGATTGCATTTAAAAAAAAAAAAAATCATGTCATCAATGTTAAAAAATTTGTTTTCTACATGACATAAATATTATTTGATAGATAATCGAATTAAAAGTTGTTCTCCAATACTTTCATGATTTTTCATTTAATGTTTCCATTTTTTTTAATTAGATTTGAAAATTACAATTAAACAGTTATTGACTTGCTAAAATAACTGGCTAATAGATTATTTAAAAATAAATAGTAATATTGACAATGTCTATATTTTCCTTTGCTACCTCAGTTGACATTGGTAAATAACAATTGTATTATAGAAATTTATTTTAACTCATTATTTATTTATTCTATATGATATGTAATTTTTTCATAATATATGAGAGCATTGGAGATGCTCTAAGGTTAAGAAATGTTATGCTCTTCTTTACATCCTCACTTAAGAGTTAGATTCTCTCATCACTTCATCTAATTTCATGATACATAAGTATTATAATTAATAAATGATTGAAATATGATTGCCTTTTATTTTTATTTTTATAAACAGTCAGTCGTATATTTAAAAATGTGAGAAAAAAGTTGGAGTGAGGAGAAAATCCTGATCTCCTGAGCTTTCAAATATATTTGATTACAATTTATTATTTAATATAGTTACTATCTCGTTAATGTTGCTTGTGTTAGGTATAACCTACAAAACGTGAAGTTATTGCAATGACTCCGAAATGACTTTTGTTATTGAAACATTTCAAAGGACACATCATACAGTTTTAATATGCATATTTAGTCCAAGCAACATAAAGACCACAAAAGCTAGCAAAATCCAAGGCAAGTTGTTGATATCATCGGGGAGAAGAGCAACAAAGGGAGTGCAGAAAAAGGTGATTCATCACGTGCGGAACTGGACAGCATGAACTGTTTTGGTCCATATCTTCAAAATCATCTTCTCCTTGTACATGCATGGCTTCATCTTCTTCTTTTGATGCAAACCTTCCCATTTCTTGTTCTGATAATTTACTTGTTCCTGATCCATGCCTTGATTCACCTTGCTTCACCTTGATCTGGCTATCTTCAGCTACTTTGCCTGGATCACTCATTTGCAGGAAAATCATTTTGTATATAATGAGTAAAATTATTAAATAATAGAAGTTCTCATTGTTAACTGTTAATTTTAATAATTATAATAGATGGTTCTTTTATATTCAAACATATATACATGATATTTATATTCTAATATTCATATATAAATAAATGAAATCGAAGCTTATAATCAAATAATAAGCTTTAGCTTTGATGGAATTATTTACAGTCATATATAGACGTACGTATGGGTAAACATTTATTAACCTCCACTAAAATGTAACGTAATAAACAATGAATTCTAATGGTTTTGAATTCATCGAAAATCTCCTGCAATGACATGTAATTTGTTGTAATTTTTTTTTTTAATTTCTCAAAAATTTATTTAAAAATAAAATACTTAGGGAGAAAATGAAATGCAAAAAATTTTGTGGACAAATGTATAATTTACAAATGGAGACTACTCTTGAATTTATTGCATCCAAGCGGGGCCATGGCCCATGTGAGCTTTGCAATTAGCACCACCGTTAGAAGTCATCAAAATAAATAAATAAGCATCACCATGACTATATATAACTAAAATATCATGAGAATATCTTCTGAATTACAAGCCAAATTAAACAGCATTTAAAGGGAAGGAAAAAAGTACTGAGGACTTAAAAAGTGATTTGATGCACTTTTGTTGTTTTCATTACTCTACAGTCCTCACCCCAACCACCCTAAATGTAAATTAAACACCCCTAAGCATTATGTAAGTGAGATTTGAAATAAAGGTCAAAACCTGTTCTTATACAAATGAAGAAATTTTGCCAACTGAACGAGTTGGTACCTGTACAAATTAAAGTTTAGAGCTTCACCATAGAAAGTATGAGAGAAAATAATGATATACTAGAACATGAAATTAAGTTGAGCAGTTGCAAAAAAATTAAAGAAAGTAGAGGAAGAAGAGTTGGTCCTCTCAACCTTGTCCATGAATTGGAGTTGATCGGGAGGAGAGAGACCAAATTTCAAGCTTTAGTCCTTTTATATATGTGAAGTGTTTGCCATGTTCCCTTTGGTGAAGGCAGCGATCATTTCAAAAATCCTACATATACAAGACAATAAATTTTAGTACCGCAAAATGTTAAATTGCACCATAAATTTAATCGCACCCCAAGTTCCGTTGAAAATATAAATCAGCCTTGGATTGATCGAGTGCTATAGTTTTTAAAAACAACTTTTCATTACCATTAACTAGTAGTTGGATCTGCATGCTTGGAAATGACAGTCAAACATCTGACAAAATTGCTTTTCAATGCTAGCGAGAAGTTCTTAGGGATTAGCTAGCTAGCTAGTTGATAAAATCTGCATTCGGAGTTTAATAAACTCCACTGGGAACTTAAGAAGTCGAGCCACACTTGCAGTTCATTGAACTCTTAATTTAATGTCTGTATTTTGAATTTTATGCTATACATAAGTGTGGTGGTCAAAAATTTTAGGCCCGAAATGAAAGCTAAAAGTTTGTTTGGTCCAAGCAAATGGCCCAATGCATGTTATAAGAGGATAGCTCAGAAACTTGGTTGATCCAACTCAAATAAGATCTATTTTTTAAGTGATGATTGATTGCTCTTAAATCATGAGGTTTAAATAAATTGTAACCGATATATCATAAATCATCACATTAAACCCTGTAACCGATATGTCATAAACTATCACATTAAACCCTATAACCGATATGTCATAAACCATCACATTAAACTCTGTAACTGACATATCATTAACCATGACATTTACTCTGCAATAAGTTCCATGACATCTTTTTCACCTATAAATAGAGGCTAATCCAAACTCACTTGCTGATCTCTTACAAGCTATTTGAGGTTTTTTCTTTTTCTCTCTTGTGTTCTCATTTCCCTACTCTAAATTTAGAATTCCTCTGTGATAGGTTAAGTATAGTGGCGTGGAAGTGCATATCTAGGAAAAGTTCTGGCTAGGAAAGACTTGATATTTAATTGAGTCTATTGTGACCTACTTCTCTTTTCTAGGAACTTACTTGATGTATTATTCATGATCTTCTTGCACTGTCCTATTATACAAGGTTTTGCCCACTTAATCTCAATATCTTAGTGTTCCTTTTTCATCCAATCTTTAAGTCAAGACGGTCAAGACTCTGATAGTCTTCCGTCCTTCTCTTTCTCTGGCACACTCCTTCCAATCTGACGACACTTTACAGTTATCACATTCTTTTACATTACAATCTATTTGTTGACTTCAGCGTCGGAGTATCTTCGGTTGGCACTCCATAGGTGTCAAGGTCACCCGTATTCTCTTTGTTTAATTTGTGTAAGACATAGGTTACCAGGTTCCAAGAAAGTTGATCGATGAGGCCCCATCAAAATCAACGTATTGTAGAATTCACCCACTACAGTTTGGCACCTTCTGTGGGAAGCTTGGCAATTTGATCTAATACAGATCAAACCAACTAACAATTACACATATTACAATGTCATGAGCCAATCCACTGAGCCTTAACTTACCGCCCTAACAGAGCAAATGATAGCTTACGGTGAACAATTGAAGAAACTTCAAGCGGAGAATTAGATAATTCGAAATGAGAACCAAGTAATTGTACTGAGAATGAAAGGTTGTAGCTTAGGGTCGAACAGTTGACTAGTGCTTCCCAAAGGCAAGGTCAATAGAACGAGGCCAATCCAGCAAGTGCTGTAGGAAAGACACCATAAATTGTAGGTAGATCAACATCTGGATTCTAGGGAAGATTGCCATCACAATTAGATCCTCAAGTGATGAACCTAAACGACACTAGGATTGAAGAAGATATAGATGCTAGAGTTGACCGTAAGCGCCCTGAGGGTTTTCTTGAAGTTAGGCGAAGGATGTCAGTTGACCAATAGCCCAATGTTAAACCAATCGTTGGAGAGCTAATTCACGATGTAGAGGGCCAAATAAGTGGTAAGGCTATAGAGCCAGTATCTAACGAAGTTGCAAGAAAACTTGCAGAGTCAGCTGCGCTAATCAATCGTATACTTGGAGTCCTAGTACCACTCAAGAAGAGCACCTTGACTAGTTTTACTAACTCGTCATTCGCTGATTCAATCGCAATGGTTGAAATGCCAAAAAAAATCACCTTATCAAAGATAAAGATGCTTGATAGGATGATCGATCCCGATGACCACATAGCTCAGTAAAAGCAATGAATGTTAACGGTTACCATTCTTCATGACCTTAGGGAGGTCATCATGTGCAAAGGTTTTGGCTCGAGTTTGGTAGGACCATTTCTTTAGTAGTTCATCAACTTGTCCAATGGAAATATTGATTTATTTGCAAGGCTATCAGATGCATTTATTGAACAATTTGTCAATAGTAAAAGCTTAAAAAGCACTCAGACGATCTCTATACTGTTATTCAAAGACCAGGAGAGCAATTAAGGGACTATATTAGCCGCTTCAATATAAAGAAGGTGTCCATTACTAATTATAATATTTCAACCACAGTTTCAGCCTTCATGATGAGTTTATTGCCTAATTTAGACCTTTACAAAGAGTTGACGAAGTACCTTCCCAAGACAATGGATGATGTGCTCGCCAAGGCATGGGCTCAAATCAAATGGGAGGAGGATGTGGTGAACTGTAAACCAACTACATCTGGTTCTAAGAAGGGTAGCAAGACCGATTGACAAGATAGTCATCTAGGGATTAATGATTTTAGAAAAGTCAACTCAAATAATATCAAGCATGATGTTCGAGCCTGTAAAAACCATCATAATGACCGACCAAGCCCATACGATAGGCCGTAGCACTACTCCGAGCGACCTCACTGTTACCAAATACCACTCTAGGATATAACCTTACAATTAGCCAAACAAAGGTCGTTGCAGTTACGAAAGGAATGAAAAACATTGTAAGATGGGCAAATAAATCTGAGAAATAAGCCAGTTCTAAAGACCAAAACAAATGGTGTGAATTTCACCATGACTATAGCCACCAAATGGAAGATTGCATTTCTTTGTGCTTCGAGCTAATCAAACTCCTCAAAGAATGTCATCTAAGGGAATTTCTAAATGACAAAGTAAAGGAAAGCATGTGACAAGGTGATGATCAATGCCATAACAGGGAGGTTACTCCACCAGTGCCCCCGATTCAAAAAAGGGTTATTAATGTAATAATTGGGGGGGCGGGGTTAGAGATTAATGGGACAACTCATTCCACTACAAAAAGGCATACGAGAGATGTTGTGCGGTCAATCAGTCGACCATCGCAAGTTGTCAGCTGAGAAGACTACCATTTGACCTTTACAAGGAACGAGGTGACCAATATCCTTAACCCACACCACGATGCTTTGGTTATAAGTCTCTATATAGCTAATTGTTTGACTAAGTGTATATTGATTGACAACGGAAGCTTAGCTAATGTGCTTTTTCTAACAACACTCAAAGAAATACGGATTGACAAGTCAAACATCAATAGGCAATCGACAGTTTTAGTTGAATTTAGCAATGACTAGAAAAGCACCATAGGAGAAATTGTATTACCAGTATACGTTGAGGGGGTGAACCTTCATACGAAATTTTTGGTTCTTAATACTAGAGCCGATTACAATGTTATCTTGGGTCGACCTTGGATCCATGAAATGATAGCAGTACCTTCAACTTATCACCAAACAATCAAGTTCCTTACAAAATGGAGAGTGAAGGAAATTAAAGGTGAACAGAGGGTGTTATGTGAATGTTATTTAAACACCTTAAAGAGGAAAACTGGGGTCTTATAGCAATTATAGCAGGGCTCCAAAGGAATCGAGCTAGATCAATCGCCGGTCGAAATACTCGACGAAGTGTCGATCACCCAATTTACATGGATCACAAGGTATAGATAGGATCAACATTAATATATGAAATAAGAAGCAAACTCAATGACTTTCTCATTCAACACTATGATTTTTTTGCATGGTTGCATGCTGATATGACAAGGATTGATCTTGAGGTCACTACCCATAAACTAAATGTCGATCCCACGTATATCCCAGTGAAGCAAAAAAGGTGGAAGTTTGTACCAGAGAGAAACCAGATGATCAATGAGTAGGTCCAAAAGTTTATAGAGATAAGGTCGGCTAGAGAAGTTCAATACCCTGATTGGCTTGTAAATGTTGTGGTCGTCCGAAAGAAGAATGAGAAATTGAGAGTCTACATTGATTTTACTAACTTAAATAAGGCATGCCCTAAATACTCTTTCCCTTTACCACACATTGATATAATGGTTGATGTGATAGCAGGACATGAGTTTCTAAGTTTCATGGACGCATTCTCATAATATAATCAAATCCTCATGCATCCGGAAGACCAAGAGAAAACTTAATTCAAAACAAAATGCGGCATCTATTATTATAAGGTGATGCCTTTTGGATTAAAGAATATTGGAGCTACGCACCAGTAATTAGTAAACAAAATGTTTCAAGAAAAACTTGGGAAAACAATAGACGTCTATATAGAAAATAAGTTAGTGAAATCGTTAGTTGCAAAAGACCATATTGAATATCTTCACCAAGCATTCGACATCCTAAGGATATATAATATGAAACTTAATCCATCTAAGTGTTTGTTTGGGGTATTTTCTGATAAATTTCTAGGTTATCTAGTCACAACAAGGCATAGAGACTAATCCTGACCAGTTAAGTCAATCAGAGCCATCAAATCTTCGAAAAGCAAGAAAGATGTGCAGAAATTGACCGAACAACTTGCGGCACTTAGTAGGTTTATTCCTAAAGTATCAGAGCGTTATCACTCATTCTTTGATACTTTAAAGAATAATAAAAGATTTGAGTAGACTAGTGAATGTGAAGAGACTTTACAATAGCTAAAGACGTATTTGTCCAACCTTCTATTGCCATCAAAATCAAAGTATGAAAAAACGTTGTATGTCTACTTAGCGGTCGCCTCAATAGCAGTTAGTGCAATTTTGGTCCGAGAGGAAAACAATCTACAAAGTCTAGTCTATTATGTCAGTAGGACTTTGCTCGATGCGAAAACACGATATAACCAATTAGAAAAATTGGCTCTACCTTTGGTAGTGGCTGCTCGCAAGCTCAAATCGTACTTTCAATGTCATCCAATAGTGGTCTACACCACTTTCCCTATAAAAAGCATGCTACACAAGCCAGAATTATCAGGACGACTCACTAAATGGGTTGTGGAGCTAAATAAGTATGATATCTCTTATCAACTTTGGACTGCCATTAAATCACAAGCCCTTGTCAATTTCATCGTAGATTTTACACTTAATGAACAAGTCCAAGCTGAAAGAAAACTCATGGTCATCACAGAAAGCACCCAAGAAAGGAAATGGATTTTGAAGGTTGATAGAGCCAGCAATCAGAATGATAGTGAACTGGGAATTGTACTTGTATATCTAGACTGTTCGGTGTTACTTTAAGATCACTAACAATGAAGTCTAATATAAAGAATTGATCACAAGGTTAGAGGTCATCCATGAGATATGAGTCTCAAGGATCATAGTTAAAAGTGACTCGTAACTAATAGTATGTCAAATAAGGGGCAAATATCAAGCAAAAGATCTTAAAATGAGTGCTTACTTAGCTAAAGCAAATGAGCTAAGTTCAAAATTTGAGTCGTTTGACATAGTGCAAATTCCTCCTTTGAAAAATACTCACACAGATGCATTTGCAAGTCTTAAGTCCTCGATCGAAGGAAAATGAGACTTATACATCCCCTTTGTCCATTTACATTGCCCTATAACCTAGCCACAAAAAGAAAAAGTCTCTCCGGTCAACTAAGAAATCAACTAGATGACCCCGATCATCAATTATCTCCTCCATAATGAACTTCCATAAGATCGAGATGAGGTAAGCAAAGTCAAAATTAGGGCCGCTCGACATTATATAATTGCTGGCAAGTTGTACAAAAGATCCATTTGTGGACCTTACCAGTATTGTGTTGGACCCTCAGAAGCTGAGTATATCCTAAAATAACTTCATGAGGGTTGTGGGGGAAATCATTTAAGAGCACAAAGTCTAGCTTTATGAGCCTTCAGAGTAGGATACTTTTGACCAACCATGCGACATGATGCAACTGATTTAGTATTGAAATGTGATAAGTGACAAAAGTTTGCTCAAGTCTCAAACATGCCACCAGAGCCGTTAACATCAATCATCACTCCATGGCCATTCATGAAATGGGGAATGGATATTGTTGGTCCTTTTCTTGCTTCACGAATAAGGAGGAAGAGATACTTGCTAGTACTAACTAATTACTTTATCAAGTGGGTTGAAGTAGACACCTACAAGAGCGTCAAGGACCAAGAGGTGAAAAGCTTCATTTGGAAACATAACATTTGCAAGTTCGGTGTCTTAAAGGAAATAGTCACGGATAATGTTCATAATTTATTTCGAGTAAATTCCAGAGCTATTGTCAGCAATGGAATATCATGTTGAGCTTTTCTATACCTAGCCACCCCCAGTCGAATGGGCAAGCAAAATCAATTAACAAAACCCTGATACAAACACTTAAAAAGAAGCTAGAAAGTGCAAAGGAAAAATGGGTTGATGAGTTACTAGAACTCTGTTGGTCGGATAACTCCGTGAGTTTCAACAAGGCAAACACCTTTCTCTCTCGTCTATGGCACCGAGGCTGTACTACCAGATGACACAAAACTTCAAATAGATAGAAGAGAAGTAGATGAGCTCAACAATTTTCAGGCTTCAGAATTTGAACTGTGGACAATCAACGAACTCAGAGTGAGAGCACAATTCTGCTTAGCATCTTATAAGCAAATGATTGCTAAAAGTTATAACAAGTATGTGCGAATTCGAATATTCACAGTGGGTGAATAGGTTCTACATAAAGTCTTTTATAACACAAAGAATCCCAAACGAAGGAAAATTGGGAGCAATATAGGAAGGCCTTTATCGAATTGCTAAAGTAATTGGACATGGTGCTTACCAAATAGAAGACTCAGATAGTCATGAGATAGCAAATAGTTAGAATGCACTTTATCTAAAAAGATATTATTTCTTAGCTTCTCGGGTAGATTAGCATTTTGTAAGTAGATACTCTTTTTTCCTTATCAGTTTTTATCCTATTTGGTTTTGCTAACAAGATCTTTAATGAGGTCTACTAAGGAGGTTTGCTAAATAGAGATCAACCCTTATTCTTGTTTGAATGCATGTGCTTGTCCTCACAATCAATAAGACGTTGGTCCCGACCAATAGTTTTTTTAATGAATCTATCACGACGATCAACTTATGGTACAAAGAGAACAAGACAACACCCAATCTTCACCATATAAGTATTCACCGGTGGTTCAAGGAAGTATTACTTCTGTCATATTTAGATCAATATAGAAAAGTTACTTGTGTCATTTGTGATCAGCGTATTTTCAAAATTTGTTCAACCTAAATGCCCTTTCAAAAGTCATTTCCTGCGAATGCCTCTTCAAAAGTCGTTCTCCATGAATGCAATTTCAAAACTCCTTTCTCGTGAACGCCTTTTCAAAAGTCGTTCCCCATGAACGCCCTTTCAAAAGCGACTCCCCATGTATGCCCCTTCAAAAGTTGTTCTCCACGAACGTAATTTCAAAAGCCATTCCCCACAAACTCCCTTTCAAGGTCGTTCCCCATGAACACCTTTTCAAAAGTTATTCCTTACGAACACGATTTCAAAAGTCGTTCGATCCAAATTCATTTTCAAAAGTTGTTCGATTCGAATGCATTTTCAAAAGTCGTTCAACCCAAACGCATTATCCAAAGT
The DNA here is from genome assembly GCA_022984855.1 of Dimocarpus longan. Lineage (NCBI taxonomy): Eukaryota > Viridiplantae > Streptophyta > Magnoliopsida > Sapindales > Sapindaceae > Dimocarpus > Dimocarpus longan. The sequence continues at coordinate 9,029,882 of CM041026.1, forward strand.
CATTCGACCTGAACGCGATTTCGAAAGTCATTCTACCTGAATGCATTTTCAAAAGTCGTTCGACCCCGAATGCATGCTAAAAAATCATTTGCATCAAAGTCGAATACATTCAAATTGTAGTGTTCAAACAATGAATAGATTTTCAGCCAACTAAACAACTAAAAGATGTTTTACAAAAGATATTATTTGATTACTTCTCAGATACAAGTATTTAAATTCATCAAATCAAAAGAGGGTGGATATAGAACGTTATTAGGACATATGTCCGTCATGTAAGGTTTGATCAGTTAAATCTTATCACAATGATTGATGTAACTATCGCCATGCATATTAAGTGCTTATTTGTCAACATTTCATTAAGATCGATCAACATGACAACACCTAGAATTTAATGTCACATTCGATTACCCAACTATAACGTCTAATCAAGTTACAAGTCCGTTATCAGAACTTTCACTCCTCTAATTGACTATGTCAATCGAAACAATGAGGGATAAACTATAGTGGTCAAAAATTTTAGGCCCAAAATGAAAACTCAAAGCTTGTTTGGCCCAGTATGTTAATTGATCCAAGCTAATGGCCCAATGCATGTTACAAGAGGATAGCCCAGAAACTTGGTTAATCCTGCTCGAATAAGGTTTATTTTTTAAGTAAAGATTAATTGCTCTTAATGCATGATATTTAAATAAATTGTAATCGATATGTCATAAACTATTACATTAAACTGTAACTGAAATGTCATAAAACATCACATTAAACCTTGTAACCGACATGTCATAAATCATCACATTAGACCCTTTAACCGACATGTCATAAACCATCACATTAAACTTTGTAACTTACGTATCATTAACCATGACATTTACTCTGTAATAAGTTCCATAACATCTTTTTCATTTATAAATAGAGGCTTATCCCATCTCACTTGTTGATCTCTTACAAGCCATTTGAAGTTTTTCTTTTTTCTCTCTTGTGTTCTCATTTTTCTACTCTAAATTTAGAATTCCTCTATGATAGGTTAAGTGTAGTAGCGTGGAAGTGCATATCTAGATAAGGTTCTGGTTAGAAAAGACTTGGTATTTAACTGAATCCATTGTAACTATCCTCTCTTTTCTAGGAACTTACCTAGTATATTATTCATGGTCTTCTTACACTGTCCTATTATATAGGGTTTTGCCTATTTATACTCAATATCTTAGTATTCCTATTTTGTCCAGTCTTCAGGTCAAGACTCTGATAGTCTTTCATCATTCTCCTTCTCCAGTACACTCTCTCTAATCTGATGACGTTTTATAGTTACCACATTCTTTTACATTATGATCTGTTTGCTAACTTGAACATCGGAGCGTATTCGATCGGCACCCCACCGGTGTTAAGGTCACTCACGTTCTCTTTATTTGATTTATACAGAACATAAGTTGTTAGGTTCCAAGAAAGTTGATTGACGAGACTCTATCAAAGTCAACGTACTGTAGAATTCACCCTCTACAGTAGTGTTGATATATCAAGAAATTAAGATAAGTCAGAAAAAGATCAACTCAGGAGAATATTCAAGTTGCTAACATCTATGATATATCTCATTGTGACTTGTGAGAGTGAAAAAAAGAAATGGTTTAAAAATAAAAGGATTCCAAAAGCCATAGCAAAACCTTAGGGGTCCTAATATGAAAGTGGACCTATAATCAAAACAAAATACAACAAGAAGACAATGTAACAATTTTTAAAAGCCATTAAGTTAAAGCCACATGACGCCCTATCTTACAATTACTACACCTGCCTCACTTCCCTCCATTTGCTACTTACTGCAGCTCGTACTTCAATTGAGTTGAGAGATGATCAAAGTTACCTTTCTTCTGTATCGTAGTTGTTAAGCCATATGTTTGACTTAGTTTTCAATAGTTATGTCAAACCTATGGTCTAGTGGCAAAATCTATAAAAGTTAGGGTTATGTTGCAATTTGTCAAAAAAAAAAAAAAAAGAAGGAATTGTGGATGAGATTTAAAGTGAAAATTCCAAATAGTTTTTAGAAATGCAATCTATTTTTCATTATTTCTAAATAGACCAAAAACCTCCCTATTATTTATTTTAGTACCAAAAATATCACTCAAAATATTAAAATACACGTTTATACCCTTGAATTGTCAAAAAGGAAAAAATGATAGATGACTAAATAAAAGAAACAGATCTTTTATACGAAAAAAAAATAATTAATTAAATACTTTTTCTTTTTCTAAAATGAAAAGATGATAAGACATGTAGGCTATCTCTATCACCTATAATTTTTATACAATCATTCTAATCACCACAAGAAGCTTGGGTTCCGCCAAGTGGAAGGAAGTCATCACTTCATCCAACATTCCTTCGATGTTTGAAAACCGCCTTCCTATAGATAAAGGAAGTTAGTTCCTCTAATAAGACTATCCTCTAATGAGACCATCTTTCCGATGGCTTCATTTTTTCTTTTAAAAAAATATATATATTAAAATTTTTGGTTTTAAATTTATAAAATTTATATTTCTAAATGTAAGATTAAATTTTGTTTTATAAATTCCATAAATTTATAAATTTGTTCTTTAAAATTAATTTAATAAAAGATTTGAATTTAAGCATTTTGAAATATATAGTTTGACTTTAGGGTTTATTTATCTCAAATTAGGGTTTGAGTTTAGTACCTTTAGAAATATAAGGGAGCTTTTTGTCCATTTGGAAATAATGAAAATAGAGTCCGAAAAGAATGAAAATAGATGATATTTTCTGAAACCATAAGAAGATTTTTGAAATTTTTTCGAATTTAAAAGGCTAGAAAAGTGAATTGGTAGCTAAAAGGAGAACGCCCACAAACCAAGATAGAATCTAAGGAGTCCCCTAGAGGCGAAAAAGCTATAAATAATCATACCTTCACATTTTATTTATATGACTGCTGATATGTCTTCAAATTATGATAAATCAGAAAAATGTCAGCTCATCGAAATTCCCTAACATGTACGGCATGTCTAGTTGCGACTCAAAAAAAACAAAAGAAAAAAAGTAAAAAAAAAAGAAGAAGAAGAAGGTGGGTGTGGTGGGGCCGTTTTAAGGCTAACAAAATATTCCAAAAGGCAAAGCAAAGCTTCTTGGGTCCCAATATGAAAGTGGACCGTGATCAGAACAGTAGACAACCACAAGATAACGTAATAACTTTTTGAAACCGCTAAGTTAAAGCCGCGTGTCTGCCCTGAGATTCTCTCCCTCCCTCTTACCGTTACTACACCTCCCTCCTTTGCCTCCTTTGGCTACTCACTACACCTTGTACTCGAAGTTTTGAAGTTGAGAGACGATGAAAGAAGGGAGCAGCGACCGTGGAGCCGGAGTCAACAGCAGGGCACGTGTCTGCGACACCTGTAGGTCTGCTGCTTGCACTGTCTACTGCAAGGCTGACTTGGCCTATCTATGTGCTGCTTGTGACGCCAGGGTTCATGCTGCCAACCGGGTTGCTTCCAGGCACGAGCGTGTCTTCGTTTGTGAGGCTTGTGAGCAGGCCCCTGCTGCTTTCCTTTGCAAGGCTGACGCTGCCTCCCTCTGCGCTGCCTGTGATGCTGATATCCACTCCGCCAACCCCCTCGCCCGCCGCCACCAACGAGTTCCCGTACTTCCCATATCAGGGTCCATCTATGGTCAGACTGAGGATGGGTTCATAGGTGCTAAAGATGAAGATGATGATGAGGAGGCTGCTTCTTGGTTGTTGATGAATCCAACAAAGAACAACAACAACACAAATGATGGCTTCTTGTTTCCTGAAGAGGTTAATGAATATTTGGACCTTGTAGACTACAATGGTGAGAATCAGTATGTTGATCACTACAATCACCATCAGCAGCATCAACAACACTTTGGGAAGAATTATATCAGTGACAGCATTGTTCCTGTTCAGTACCAAGTTAAAGATCAACAGAATCAGCAGAATTTTCAACTGGGATTGGACTATGAATCCTCAAAAGCTGCTTACAACGGTTCTATTAGTCACAGTGTAAAGTTTTCAATTACTTGCTTTGAGTGATCCTTCTGATTGAGTTAATTTCCGGTTGAAATGAACCAACCTGTGTGTGTATTCATGATGAATGAGTTAATTAACAATGTTTTTCTGTGATTATACAATCAAATAGGTGTCAGTTTCATCAACCGATGTGGGTTTAGTACCAGAGTCAACAAGTGACATATCAATCTCCCACTCGAGACCTCCAAAAGGTACAATCGACCTCTTTTCAGGACCTCCAATTCAAATGCCTCCCCAGCTTAATCCAATGGGCAGGGAGGCCAGGGTCCTGAGATACAGAGAGAAAAAGAAGACTAGGAAGTTTGAGAAGACAATCAGGTATGCCTCTAGGAAGGCCTATGCAGAGACCAGACCACGAATCAAGGGTCGGTTTGCCAAGCGCACAGACGTTGAAGTTGAAGTCGACCAGATGTTCTCCACAACGTTGATCACAGACGCCGGATATGGCATTGTTCATTCGTTCTAAAGCAAAAAGCACTCCTGTTACTACTCTACTTCTACTAAACTTATTGTAGCCTTCTTAATCTAATGACATGTATGTTTTGCAGTTTTATTTCTTTTTTGTTATCCACTTGTTCCCTGCAACTACTATATCATTGTAAATACATATATAATTATAGTTATAGAATCAATTTCTTGCAATTACAGCTTTCCCTTTTAGATGCTCTTCAATAACTTCATATACTGGATTAGATTGTCAACAACTGAAAAGAAGAAAAATTAATAAGGTCCAAGTGTGATGACCAACAACCAAGACCAAAAATAGGGTCCAAGTGTTAAGAGTGCAAATTCTTCTGGTTAAAGAGGGTCACAAAATTTGACACACACACACATTCTTTGCCAAAAAAATGAACATTAAGAGTGATAATTGGGCTTTGGAGAGAGAAGAAAAAGAATTCATATTCATATGGAGGATCCCATGTGATGAATTAATCTTGCATGGATCAAAAGCTCAGAAATAGCTTAGTGTTTGTTAATATAGTTCCAAGCGGGTTTCTGGCATTTGGAGCTGTACCAGACACTGCTGTCCACAAGTATCTTCCTGAAGATTCGTTCTACACAGCCTAAGATAAGCAGAGGATATCCATGTCTGCAAAAGAAAAAGGTAACTTAGTTGCAACACTTTTCAGTGATGCTGTAAATCATCAATGGATGGAGGCATCGATTCGAAAAGCAAATGGTATGATTCCTTGATTGTTCTTATAGTACGAATAGTAGAAAATATCAAAACAAATTAACTGCTATAAACAATTTGATCTAACACTGTGGCTACTGCATTCCAAAATCTATTTTAATAGTAATTTAATCACTTCAATACACTGGTTATAGATATTTTCAATCAGGCTATTATATGAAACATGTTCTTAGAACATTGAGCTAAAAGTTCATATTTTGATAGACTAACAGGGTTAAAAGCTCTTTTAGTTATAAAAGCATTTGCAAAACACATCATTCTAACGGGTACTTAAAATCTCAGGTTTTTACTTGGGAATTTAGCAAAAATGCCCTAAACACACATCAAAATTACATAATTACCCTTTCAAGCAATTAAATTATAAAATTACCCCTAATTTACTATAATGCCCTTTACACTAGCCCTTTTCATTCTCAAAATAAAAAAAAATCACAAAATCACCCTAAATTACTCAAAATACCCCTAATAAATTAAAACCAACTCATTAATACAAAACATTAATTACTTATCTACCTAATTATTATAATAAAATAAACAAAACACACCATCAAATAAATAATATTAACCCATTAAATCATTCGTGCATCACAATTTTTCTCCAACAACAATCATATATATATATTTTTTAACTTTAGTTTTAAGTGGAAGATAATGTGAAGAAAAGTTGAAGAAATTTGGGTATTGATAAAAGTTAGTATTTATGTTTGAGTTTATAATTTATTTGATATGTTTGAAAAAAAAAAATGAAAAAAAAAAAGGACATTATGGCTTCGGGTCAGAGAGTGACCCGATTTCGGGTTGCCTCTGACCCGAAGAGTTAATTTTGACTCGATGGATTATAATGAATTCTTCGGGTCAGAGGGCGACCTGAATTCGGATCGACCTGATTTCGGGTCACCCTCTGACTCGAAGAGAAATTATTATCTCTTTGGGTCAGAAGGTGACTCGAAGAGATAATAATTTCTCTTCAAGTCAGAAGGCAACCCGATTTCGGGTCACTCTCTGACCCGAAGCCGTAACTTCTTTTTTTTTTTCTTTTTTTTTTCAAACATATCAAATAAATTATAAATTTAAACATAAATACTAACCTTTATCAATACCCAAAGTTCTTCACATTATCTTCCACTCAAAACTAAAGTTAAAAAAAAAAAGGGTGATTGTTGTTGGAGAAAAATTGTGATGGAAGAAAGATTTAATGGGTTAATGTTATTTATTTGATAGTGTGTTTTGTTTATTTTATTGAAATAATTAGGTAGGTAAATAATTAATGTTTCGTATTAATGAGTTTGTTTTAATTTATTAGGCGTATTTTGAGTAATTTATGGTGATTTTGTGATTTTTTTGATTGAGATAATGAAAAGGATTAGTATAAAGGGCATTATAGTAAATTAGGGTAATTTTGTAATTTAATTGTTTGAAATGGTAATTATATAATTTTGATTGGTTTTTAGGGCATTTTTGCTAAATTCCCTTTTTACTTCTCTTCTTCTACTATTAAAAGTCAAAAGTAAATCAAATCTTAAATAAATCCGTAATTTTATCAGAAAGCAATATGTTGAGGACCTAACTTTAGATATAACAATAAACCCTAATCGCCTAGCTCATACCACACTATAGAATAGACACTGAACCAGTTACCTAACAAAATTTGGCATATTTATCCACTAAAATTTGATAACATAATTTATCTAATTCTAACCCAAGAAAATCTCAAAGCATATGCTCGAAAAAACTGAAATAATCTAAAATCAAATTAACGAAATAACTTGAATTTTAGACCAAAGCAAATCTAGTATTGCTACTCAAAAAAAGCGAAAACAACGATAAATTATTTAACGAAACAGTAGGGTTTTATTAATTCTCCAAAACCAAAAACATAACATCCTAAACTAATTTCCTATTTATAACTAACTAATTCTGACTTTTCTAGAAAACATAACTTCCTTAAGAAATAAAATTTTAAAATGAAACAAATTCTAAATTAACAAAAAACAGATAAATTAGTTAAAATATAAAATAATATAACTAATCCTAATTTAATTGAAATACCAGTCCTAAATTAATTGAAATAACTAATCCTAAATTAAATAACTTCCAAAATTAATATAATCCTAATAAAAATTTTAAATTAAGTAAAACTCCAATGCCGAGGTTCTCATCATTGCCATGCTCTTCAAGAATACTCTTGTCCTCATGGGTATGATCTGAGAATGTATTGAATATGCAAGACCTACATCTACAAGCATCTCAATATTAGAGAAGTCTTCTCTAAAATCAAGCTTCCCATTTATTGGCATTAAAACCTTCCCATCAACACCAAGCATACTCATGACAACGGTAGAGGCATCAACTGTCATATACACTGATAAACCCTGATCCTAGTATCCTCAAAAAATTCATTCCATGATTAGGATAGTAGATAAGTGGTCCAGAAAGAGTACTAAGGGTTAGTTCAAGATTCAATTATGTTTATGAGGTCCTGAATATCATTTCGGGAATAAATGAGACTTTTCAATTAACAATATTCGGATTCAGAATGAATAGTGATTTTTTTGAAAAAGATATAAAATTAGTATTTAAGATTGAATTTGGACCCAATTATATTATCTAGGGTCATGAATTGAGATTCGATAGGAAACAAAAGTTTTTGATGAATAGTATTTTTTCGGACGAAAATCTCTGGATGAATAGTAAGATTTTTGAAAACATACCTTAAGGGTCGAAAAGGTCCGAAAATAGTAGGAGAGTGTAGTGAAACTAAAATGGATTGAAAATGAGCTCATTTAAGTAAGTTTCGAAGCATCCGAAAGTTATCGGATAAAATACCTTTTCTGGTGATTATTAGATATTAATGCTCTTTAATCTAATTGAAAATTTTTTGAATGATGCAATTGAAAGGTAAGATACCTAATTAGAGAATTCTATAGTTAATATGAAGATTGAGTGACCATAGAATAGTTTTGGAATTTAATTAGGTAAGAAAGTAGGTTTATTTTATAAAAAGGGGCAAAATTGACTTTACCTAATCAAGCACTCATGAAATTGTGTAGGAGTATCACATGATAGGAGTTGAAGAAGTACAATCCATGTGACAGTGAATTGGCCAATAGGATTGTAGAACCTTAGGTCTCACTTTCACGAAATTGGTGAATAGTATTTCCAAGAGGAAAGGAGGTCCGTATGAGTGATATTTTCGAAAAAATGGATTTCATAGATTAAAAGTTTTGATATTCATATTAGAATTAAGCAGAACTAAAGCAGAGTGAAAATAAGTCATTTCGAATAGATTTTAAGTGATTCAAAGTATACTGGACGAAAGTACTATATTTGATTAGTGTCTCATATGCAGTATGTAGAGAGAAATTAAATAATTTTCAGTACCCGGATGTGAAAATTGAATTTTAATAGAATTTCGGATAAGACCGAAAATAATTTCGTCTCCGAAGTGATATAATAATTATTTTAGAGCCTGTAGATGTTAATTGGATTTTAATAACTTTTCGGAAGTGTTAATTAAATTTTCGTATAATTTCCAGATGAAACGGAAATGGTTTCGAGCATGGAAACATAAAAGAATGAAATGAATACATGCAAAGGTTAGAAAGAGAACACTTGGCAATTTAAGAAATGAAAAATGGACGAATGCTTGACAAGTGGCAAAGAGGAGGAAGAGATTGGTGACAAGTGGCAAGGAGGAGTTATGGATGCTTGACACATGTCTTGATCTTGTGATCCATATATAAGTAAATATTAAATAATGAAATGCAAGAATGAGTGAAGAGCATTCTCGGTCAACCAACAAGCAAAACAAAACAAACAAAATAATCAAGTGGAAAAAATAAATATGAAACAAAAAGCATTCACGGTCAAACAAGATAAGAAGAAAAAGCTAACAAAAACAAGAAGCAAACAAGAGCAAAGGAAGTCGGTTATAATAAGGGGTGCTTTTACCGAGAGAAAACAAGAGAGTGAGAGAGTAGAACCGGTTAAACAAGTAATAAAAAGCAACAAAAGGCAAAAAAAAAGAGGCAAAATTCATTTCAGTAAAAAAGGAGGTATGTTGATCCGAGACCAACCAAAAATAGAGAGCTGCTTTATTTTTGTTTTTGTCATGAGAGAAAAAAGAGAGTGAGATCTGTGTGTGTTCTGCTGAGATGATCCAAGGGTGAACGACAGCAACCTCACTTGAGATTTGAGTTTTTTTTTTTTTTTTAAGTGATTTAACAAACAAAGAAGAGAGGAACAAGAAGTAAGTGCAGCTCGGTTTAGAGAGGAAGGAAGAGCAAAAGTGCAGCTCGGTTTAGAGAGGAAGGAAGAGCTATGTTCTACTGTGAGAAAGAGGGAGAAGTGCAACAAGCTGTCTTGAGATTTTGAGAGCTTATTCAAGTGGTTTTCAAGTCCATCAAGTTTGTAGGAAAGTCTTGGGGCAAAAATCATCCATTTGAAGTTGATTTGAGAAGGTGAGAAACAAGCAGGAGGAGCATGAGAAGCTTGTAAAGGCCCTTCGCATTGCTTCGGATCAAGGTAAGTAACTTCTACTTACACTAGTTTAATTTCAACTTAACCTATGAGTTATCATTATTTTAATTCGTTTATAAAATGATTTTCAAACTATGAGTTAAAGTTTCGTAAGACGATCCTTATATCGGATCTAGAAAAGAGAATTGAAAATAAAGTTATTTTTGAAAAGATTCGAGTAAAGAGTTTTAGTTAAAGGTTTTGAAAGAAAAATATTTGAATCGAAAAAAAGATTTAAGAGTTTGAAAAGTTAAATGTTTTGTGCTTTTACGCTTAATGAAAACAGTTTTAAAGCTCATGTATACACCCTCAACTTATATGAGATTTAGCGCTACGCAGCGATGCAGAAAATTCCGTTCGTAGTTGCTCAGCTTTCTAGAGATTTCTAGCGCTACGTTGCGATGCAGAAAATTTCGCACGTAGTCGTTTAGATTTATAGTTATTGGTATTATATTGTGATGTAACAAATTCAGCTCGTAGTCGCCCAAAGTTACAGTTCCTAAATAGCATTATATTTGCAATGCAGAAAATTTCGCATTGTAGTTGTTCAAAGTTGAGATGGTTTCACATTATGTATGCAATGTAGTAAATTTCACTCGTAATGGTTGAGATATCTCAGTAGCATCACGGTTGGTGTTAGTTGAAAATTGTCACGTGATAATTAGAGTACTTTAAGGGTATATATGGTGTTTTTAGAAAGAAAGGTTTTCAAATTCAACATTATTGATATCTAATACGTTTATGAATTGCTATGTGATTATATGATTATAATGCCTATTCATGTTGAACTAACATCTTTAATTTTTGTGTAGCATGTATATACCACTAGGTGTTTTTGCAGGTGATTTTTTTATATCAAGGAGACCGTCGTCGAAATCTTAGGTGGGAAATTCGAAGATTGCATCAAACAAATGAACATAGTTTACTTTGTGAAACTTAATAACAAATGATAATATACAATATTGAAAATATCGATATCGATGGAAATATCGATACTACGATTCGACGGAAATATCGATATCGACAAAAATTTAAGTAAAATATATGGAAAGTACGGAAATTTAATTAATTCTTTTTAATGAAACTTTTGGTAATGTTAAAATAATCATTTCTACAATAAAAAACCATATTATATTTTTTTAAAAAAAATCATATTTTATCTAAGAAGTAACAATTAAAAGGTATAAATATGGATATAATAAATGGAGGAGATATATGAAAATATAAAAAGCTTTCATTAAATCTTTTCAATTAATTTGCATCACATAAATCATACAAATTTTAATATCAAAATGAAGTCCTAAGTGTTTCATACATGGTATAGCTAGCATTTAGATTTATACAATACTGATACCATGACATATAATTTGAATGGTTTTGAATATAATCACAAACATGTCATGAATAAGCTTTTTGATTTCTTCCCACCATCTGTCCATAGATAGAAAATTATGTGTAAGGATCATTGAAGACCCCAAAACTTTTATGGTCATCATCACTAGTCCCTAAACTCATAGATTCAAAAGTAATTGAAATGTTATCTTTATTAGATGATGACATCCCTAATTGCATTTGATGGATTCTCCTTATATAATCTTACCAATAGCCCCTATGCTTGGACCCGCAGCTCTACACCCATGGTCTTCATCTTATGTGCAATGAGTGTATTGTTATTCACAAGTAAATAGGCTCAACGGCAAACCTATATCAGTATTATTTCTTTGAGTAAAAACATAATTATTTCCTCCTTTGTCATCATCATCGTCGTCGTCGTCGTCATCGTCATCATCATCACACTATCATCACCATCATCAGCACCATAGTCTTCATAATGACGGAATTCCATCATTATAAATTCCATCACACTATCATCACCATCATCAGTACCATAGTCTTCATAATGATAGAATTTCATCATTATGAATTCCATCACACTATCATCACCATCATCAGCACCATGATCATCTTGATTGAAGCTAATTGTGGACTTGCGCACCTCTCCTTGCATTACGATGTTACCAGTGTCTTCATTATCAATTCCATCAACATTATCATGTAGATAAAAGCTAGTTCTGAACCTACGCACATTCCCATGTCTCATAGGTCACCTCCACTACTACTTCTAACCTCTTTTGATAACACATGTTCAACATTGATTCCATATTCATGAGCACTTATAGCAATTTGGGGATTAGGGTTACTTTCATCATCATCAAGGTAAAGTGGAATTTCAAGGCCCCACATGAAATCACTAGACAAAAATTCTCCAATCTCCTCTCCACACAAACGCAAGACAAGTATACAACATAATCACTCTCTTCTTCAAGTATACTGTAAGCCGAGTCAATAACTCCATTTTACAGCAAATCTTTTTTTTTTTCTTTCTATAATTTAGACAAGTTTGTTTTTACTAATTAATTTTAAATTCATTTGTAAATTATACATCTAAATGAAATACATAATTTTTTTTTCTCTTATTCTTGAAATAATACATAATTAATATTAGTTGACATAAAAATTTCATATACATACAACTTATCTTTAAATTATATGTTAAATATAATAATTAATATATCCTTCATTATATTATTTTACATTGTACATAATGATATAATATATAGTTATAAACATTAATTTAATAAATTTGAAAGTAAAAAGTTATATGGTTTCAAGGATTTATATATAAGATAAAAGAAGTATTCAAGTCCTTAAAAATAATATAATAATCATTAAAAGACTAATTATTTAAATATATCACCAACAACAATGTAACTTCTATATAAATTTAAAAAAAAAAAACAATGAAATTACCTCAAGAGTAGCTTTTGCATTTGGTTGTAACAAGTTGCTAAGTGGGTAGAAGCAAAATTATCTAAATTACCTTTAACAAAAACACAACAATAATCAAATTATTAAAAAATTAATTACTCAATATAATTTTAATGAACAAGGTAACTTTTGATGAATTTAAGGGAGAAAAAGACCTGCAAATTATGTTTTGTGTTTTGGTTGTCACTTGTAAACAAGTTCCTCAAAAATTAGCTTGCATTTTGAAGTTTTGAACAAAGAAATGACGAGAATAGCACTTGAAAATGAAAATGAAAATGAAAACATAGCAAGGGCTTAGGAGTTTTTGTTTTTAAAATAGAATAACAATCATGATATATTTGACTATTAAAATAGAATAGTAATTATGAGATATTTGAGCTTGACTACAAAATGGAATATAATAATGTGATTTTTGATGAAAATGAGATTCCTTACGTGGGTTGAAAACTTATTTTATTTATTTGATAAAAGTTTAACAAATTCTTATTTGAAAAGCTTAAATTTCACTTTTATTTGATGAAAATTTATCCGATATTTTCAGGATATTTCACGGATATTCTACGGATATTTCCGAAAATTTCCTGGATATTTCCTCAATATTTTGTAAAATTTTTACTACAAGCTCACGGAAAGAATATTTTACGGAAATATCGCGGATATTTCCGGATATTTTCAAAATATTTTGACGAATATGAGATTACATCCCCTATCGATATCGATACCCTTAATTTACTGAAATATCGGTGGAAATATCGTGAAAATCACGGATATTTTTAACTATGATCATCACAATATAAGCATTACAAGAAAAATCCTATCACAAATATATATAGTATAAGCCGACTGCTTGAGATTTCAAAACTAGGTAGAGTTAACATTTTATGGGAATCCATTCCTCCATTATTCTTAGTACAATGATACTAATTTTCAAGAGCATACAAGCCTTACCTCTTATAAATAAATGAGGAGCCATTTTTCCTCGTAAAAGAAAATATGTGAAAAAGACATCACATCGTAGTTTTGGTAGTGTGAAACAAGTGCAAGATAAATTATTGAAATAAAATTATGTCCCGTATATTTGAGATAATCATGTGGACATGTGAGTTTTGATATACTTACACAAATGCTATTTGACATTTCCTTAATGTAGTAACTACACCCCTACCAGTAAATGTGTTTCATTGACCATTCTTCAGAAACATAAAAAGATTAAACAACTTCTTATTTTAAGGGTCAAGAATAAAAATTATTATACTCATTATTAAAATTCAGAAAATAAAATTAAAAATACAAACTATAAAAACACACAAAAAAAAATAAATAAATAAAATGCTAACACCATTCCAAATTCTCGTTTGAATTCCAATACAAATCATCACCAATAATCGTATCATCGTTCACCATTACAACAAAACAGACAATCTTTCTACTTAAAAAATCCATCTTCTTCAACAAAGCACATATATATATTCACACCAGCTTCTTCAACAAAAGACACAATCTTTCATATATTTCCCTGAAAACAAATCATGAATCAAAAGCTTAATATTTTAAAGATCAATGTGGCAATAATTGATTGGATGAATTTATTTTCTTTCACTTTTTTATTTAATAACTAAACAAACAAATTACCTTTAATTCAATACTATAAAGCAGTGCTGTAAAAATCGGCCTAGAAGGCCATCGGCCAATCCGAAACGAGCAAAATCAGTGGACAGTGGCCTAGGCAGTGGGCAACCTAGGTGGAACAATTTTTTTTTTTTTTTTTTTTTTTTTGAAAAACAAAAAATCTCTTGTCAAAACAGTACCGTTTTGGAGACTAAAATGACGCTGTTTTGATCCCATATTTAGGTTTTATCTCTTCCACTTTGATCAGTTTTGTCCACACTCCACACCACTCACTAGATTCTCATCTCTCTTGTTTTGATTCAATTGGGTATTTAATTTTTGTCTCCGCCATTTTGACTGCCATTTTGAAAAGTTGTTTCACACTCCACACCACTCACCAGAGCTTTATCTCTCTCTCTCTCTCTAGGTTAAAAATTAAAACTTCTCTCACTCAGATAGCACCGAAATAATAAACAACAGTTACCAATTCTCTCTCAAAGAGCTTCTCCGATTCATCTTTTTCTCTTGTTTATCTCTCTCTCAGAGCTTGTGTGGATGGTTTGTAATTTTTGTTGGATTGTTTGTAATTTTTCTTTTCAAACGATTGATTGGGTTTAATTGATGGTCAATAGTCAAGCTGCCTAGTCAACGCCTAGACGTTGCTTAGGCGGCCCGTCGCTATGTGCCAGATGGTCCTAGCGATTTCCACAGTATTACTATAAAGTTTGGTGAACTATTAGTCGACTAATGGTAAGGGGTGTAGTTACAACATTAATCCAACAACAACTACCATTCCTGTATCTATGTCATATACTAATTATGTCATATATACTAACATATTTCGTGTACTTATCGTGAACATCAGGTGATACTTGTGCAATTCCCTTTTGCGTGTATTTAAAAATTATAAACTTAATAAAAAAATTTATACTTACTGTTTCAAGACTTTAAAACCTATACATTAATTTTTTGAAATATATATATATTTAAATTTTAGATTCTAATTTTATTATTTTTTATTTTTTATTTTTTTAGTTGAGAAAGAGAATTAAATTTTGAAAAAACTACCTATACCTTATATTTTAGGATAACAATAAAACTAAAACTCTTAATTTTTTAAAATGAAGAAAAGTATTTAATCATTCGTACAAAGAATTGGTGTGCATGATATTCTAAATATATTCCCCTAGAGGATGCATTAAGATAATCCGTCTCTAAAATCTTGCTTCTCGTGACGGTGGCAATGCTCTGTTTATATTAAATCAACTCCCGATATGTTTACATAAATCGAGACAACATACGATTCAAGTTTTACTTTTCGGTTATAGGCTCAAGAATTAGTAATTATTTGGAGATCATCAATTAGAATCATTACTCAAGGTCACTCGGGAGGCAGACAGTATATTAAATATTTGATTATAGATTTTACACCTCATACAATATCAAACGATTTTAACACATATGAGCCAACTTGACTTGAAAATCGGACGCACTGTCAACACTCAATACTAGTTGTGATAAAGCAACAGAAGTAAATAAAAAATAAAATAAAGAATGCACTTTTGGGTGCCATGTAACTAAAGCAATAAAAAAAAGGGGAAAAAAGACAATGTTAAAGCGCAAAGTGAGAAGTGAAGCGGGGAAGGTATGGCTGAGGTGCATGATGCCTGATGTATTCATCTGAGGCCAGTTGATAAGCATTTTTCACTTTGTAGCGCGGTCCTCACTGATCCTACGCAGCTTAACGTATCCATATCTGCATCTTCATTTGTTGGGAATCGCCGCTTTTGTCCATTAAGTCAGCATTCACTCCTAGATTCTTGTAAAACAAGGCCTTAAGACTTTGAGACATATTTGAGCGGAAGACAATCTAAGTTTATGGAAACACACCTATTTATATTCCTTTTATGAAAAAGGATGCGGCACTTTTTCACTTTCTAAGGGATAATATACTTTCGGAAGTAAACTCCAACCACATGCAACAATATTGATGCTCTCAACCTATTAAGTTCAATTCATATGTCAATTCTTGGTACTGCCTATCAGCCAGCCTTTTGTCAATTTCTACATTCATAAAGAAGCACTGGGCTCAGATTCTTTCTTTTGTTGTCACTGATATTATTCCTAAATAGATAGTTAGACAATGAAGTGATTAATGAAAAAAAAAAACCCTCTGTGTAATGCAAGTCCTATAATAGATCAAACATCTGCCCTATTTACCATTTGCCAACTCCCCCAAATAATTCTTTAATAGCAAAACCAGGCACATACATATCATGTTGCCAAGAAAAAAACGTGCCTACATAAACTAGGGTTTGTAGTCAGACGTTCCTCCTAGTGCGTTTGGTAAAACAAATTAAAATCATATTAATGCTTATTCTTACTAAGAGAAAGAAAACTAAAATACAAGTTAAAAAAAACTTATAATCCCTTTTAAAATAATGTTCTTTTGTTTCGTTTGCATATCCATTTCTAGGATTTTGTGCATAATGAAGTGTAAATCTTAGAAAATTGAAGAATACAAACAGTGAAGAGTGTAGTCACCATTACTGATCTTTAAAGTTAAAAGAAAAGAGTTAGCACTTTACTTTTTAAGCAGGTAAAGATACGGAAGAACAAAGTGCAGCCACAAAAAGTGGGTGCAACTACGGTCAGATGGAGAAGAGTTTATTGTTGGATTGCTGGTTCTCCTTTGCTTGCTTGTTCAAGTACCATATAAGTCTGGTCAAGTTTACCACTTCATAATCTTCAAATGGATCGTCCGGGCCCCTAGAATATCAATTTCTGCTCTCTCATAAGTTAAGTGTCATTGCTTTCCCTTCACTCGTCTATAAAGATTCCTTCTTCACCAACAATAATGACAATACAGTTGAGCAACCTTTTTTCATAGATTCTTCAAACAGAGGCCTATAGTCTCATTGATCAACCAGGTGCACTCTTTGCTATATTAGAACCTTTACAACAAATTCACATCAGTGTCGTTTCATTAGCATTTTCCTTGAAAGTAGTCAATATACAGTGAGCAAATTACACTGAGGTTTGGCTTTTGACAATCAGAACCAACCTCATGTTTTACTAATAAATTAGCCCCTAAACCATTAGTCATGTCCGTTACTTCGAAACATTGACTATTGACTCTATGTGACTTATTAAATGTCCATTATAACCTTATCAAATTTAAGAAATTATTTAAATGCCATTATTTCAAAAAATAAACTAATATAAATAAATTGAAAAAAGTTATTTAAAAAAAAAACAAAAAACAAAAAACAAAAAGGAGGTGAATCTCCATTGTCCATCTCAAAGATAGACAATGTAAATCCTTAGATGAACAATGGAAATTCAACAAAATCAAGTCCAAAAATAAAAATAAAAGAAAAAACCTAAAATTTTAGAACATATTTAAGTGAAAGCATTTTTTTTAAAAAAATAATAATAATAAGAGCTAGAGAACCCGGATGGAATCTTCACACCCAAGTGATCAACTATGGACATCCCAAGCTAGGATCTCCATCATTGGCATAGGAGATCCTAGCCTAGAATCTCCTTCACATTAGTGAAGATTGAGACTGAGTCTCCATCTTTGACAATTTGTACGAAGATGGAGACCTAGACTGGCCTTCGTTTTCATTGAATTAAAATGGAGACCTAGACCTATATGGGTCATTATCTTTACTATTTCAAATGACGATAAAAAAACTATCAGTTTCCCCGTTCAAATCCATCTTCATTCAAAGATGAAAACTTAGATGGATTTTCATCTTTAAACAAGATGGAGACCTAGTTTGGTCTTCATCGTTGAAGATAGAGACCTAATTGGTGTCCATCGACAATGGAACTAGATCCATGGAGATTTCCACTTATTAGTGGAGATCCAATTAGAAGATTGGACATTTTTAATTTTTTTTAAAAAAATTGTTTTAAATATTCATAAAAAAATTTGTTTTAAATACATAATGATTTTCATCATTGATCAATCTTGATAGAAGGTAGTGTTGCAAAGTATGCCCAAAAGCTTAATGTTTTCTATCAATGTTTATTCCTTATTTAATGGTATTTTCATATCTAAAATAATGTATTTTATGTAGCATTGTACCATAAGATTTTTTTGTCAAAAATGAAACATTCTAAGGTTCATAGATTATAAAGAGTAATGAATTATTTACATAAAGGAGTTTATGTGTGGTAAATGCAATTCCTTTTTATATTCTCAAATAGTATAATTCACAACTTAAGATAAAGGTTAGGCACCCTATCTTAATTAAAGTTGTAGTCTTCTTTTGTTTCATCACCAAAGTGTAAGACTTTGGACAAAATGACCTAGTACATTTGATTTGTATTAATTAAATTGGATCATGTAAATAATATTATTTATTAACTGTTTATAAAATAATATAGTTCACAATAAAGTAATGGAATGTCTATCTCAATCTTGAAATAAATAATGCAAACTTATAAATGTAGATGGTAACATTTGAGCTATCAAAGGATGATTATTGATATGACGTAATTTACCGATAGTTTCGTATTATGGTTAGAGAACATGTATTTATGAACATGTATTTACATAAAGGATTTTATGTGTGGTAGATGCAATTCCTTTATAAATTCTTAAAAAGTATAATTCATAACTTAAGATCAAGGTTAGGCACCTTATCTTAATTAAAGTTGTAGGTTTCTTTTGTTTCATCACCAAAGTGTAAGACCTTGGACAAAATGACCTAGTACATTTGGTTTGTATTAAATTAGATCATGTTGTGGGTATATTTGGGGCTGCATAGGTGAGCTGGTAAAAGCCTATTGAGTTGATCCAATGAATTAACCCAATAGACAAAAACCCTATCCGTCAACATTCAGCTCATAGAAACGAGCTCTCGGTTCGCTGTTACAATTCTCAGGTTGTTGGTCAACCATAGTCGATGTTGCCTTATGCTCAACTGTAAGTCATCTAGAGCGAGGTCCAGCTCGTAGCTCGAAGAACTCATTAAAAGAATTTTTTCGGAAAAGCAACAATCTAAGTTGAAGAAGAGTCAACTACCAGAATTAGAAATAAAATCAAACTCTTATTTCGGCGGAATCTATCTCTGTCCATCAATTTTGAAAGTATAATTAACGGAGAATTCCTTCTTATTCTTTTTTATACTCAAATTGTAATATCTCACACCTATAAATAGAGGTTAAAAATTCATTTTGAAGACAACAATCAATAATTTATTGTGATTATGCCAAAATAACCAAAAAAATTATCGTGGACATAGATATTTTTTTGGGCCAAACCACGTAAAAGATCTCTTTGCATTTGTTGTTCTTCCTCTTCTCTTTATTTTGTCTTTGTCTTTGTTTGCTTTATCTATAGTATTGGATCAAGAACTTGAGTTGACTGAATTTAGACGTCAATATTTTGACACTAAAAATAGGGCCCAGTCTGCAATCTTTTGAATTTTCAACTACTATGGTGAGAGGAAGAACCACCAGATATTCTGACGTGACTGCTGGTCAACCAAAAAAGCAGATGGATCAACAACAGCATGACATCTGGCAATGGAGGATATAACCGCGCTCATGGCAGATGCCTTCCGTGTACCCACAAATGGCACTACCGTGGGTATGCCTTTACTAGCCTTTCGCCAACCAACACCGATAGTCTTAACAATCTAAGGGCTACAGGTGTGGCACTAGTGACAAGAGGCATTTAAAAATACAGTGTGATAACTTGCGAATGCAATCAGGGCACTAGCACAGGCCCAAGCACAAAAAGCATCCAGACCCGAGACCGCTACTCCTAAAAGAATTTACCAGCAACAACGAGAGGAAGTGTCAGCTTCTGAATGACCCACCAGAGAGATGTCTTGACCTACTGACTTAGTTCGTTCCTCCAACTCACGTTCGAGAGCTAAAGGTCACCGAGCTCGTGAAGAGGAGGAAATTTCGCATCCTACGAGCTTAAGAGGGAGGGTGAGCCAAGATGGGAGCCACTACGTGGAGGATGGTCACGACCGAGTGTGGACCGCATCTCGATAGAAAGAGGATGAAGTCAACCATTAACGTGTGAACTCGCATCTACCTGGCGGCTCGCGAAGGGCTAGTTATATACCAGACCGTTGCTCTTCAGGTCGTGAGCATAGAAAATGACATAGACCTCAGGATTCAAGGATAGATGAGCTCCTTTAAAGGGTTCAACAACTTGAGGCACACCTCGCTACCTCAAACCAGCATGATCAATATGGGAAAAAACCCTGTTCACCAGAGAAATCGAGACACAGCCTCTTCCTCATAAATTCAAGGTTATCAACATTCCTCAGTACAATCGAGATAGCGACCTTTATGATCACCTAGATGCGTTCAATGTCCAAATGGATCTCTAGACAGACAATCCATTGGTCAAATATCATGTTTTCCCAGCCACCCTAAGGGATGTTCCACTGACCTAGCTCAAGAGTCTCCCAGCTTATAGCATAGATAGTTGGAAGAAATGTCAATGAAAGTTCACCAGCCAGTACAGAGCTCTAAGGAGGCAGCTCACGTTATCTTATCATATCGCCACAGTTTTTTAGCAAAGAAACAAATCGTTGACAGGTTACATTACCAGATTCAGGTGTAAAGTCAGCAATATAGATAACCCTTTAAACGAAAACATCATAATTGCAATCTCAACTAAGCTTTGCAATGATGGAAAGCTATATGAGAGCATCTACAAATCTCCAATGAAGGACTTGAACAAGTTCTATGAGCGAGCTGTCAGGGAGATCAGATATGAGGAAACTTTCAGCCCCAAGTAGTCTGACTAGAAGGGTGAAGTGGGCAGTTCAAACCAACAAAAGAAAAGAAATAATAGTGGCAACGGAAGTGAATGTCAGAATAATGCCTCAAACAATCAAGTTGCCAAAAAGGCCAGGAGTGAGCCCAGAAATGAACGACCTCAGCATTAAAGTTGTCATGATAGCTACAGCATCCTGTTAGATACATAGGACAGGATCTTTGCAACAGAAAGGAATAGTGAAGATTTCGGGAAGCCTAATCCTATGAGGTCTCCCATTAATCTCAGAAACAAGAACAAGTTTTGTGTCTATCATAGTCAGGTCAGACACAATACTTCAAAATGTTAGACGTTAAAGGACGCCATTAAAGATCTCATCAAGAGAGGTCGCTTAAGAGAACTATATGGTGTAATCAGAGAACTCAGGACCTCAACAACTACCATAGCCAATACAGTAGTAGCCCTAACGAGATCCTGAACAAGAACATAAACTCGCAGTGAGAACCATCTACACCATACACGATGGCCCTCATATCACAGATAGATCCAACAGGTCGCATGAATGTTATATACAGAAAGCAAATTATGTCCTGCTCACAGGTCACAATAGGTTGGAAAGACCTATGAAGAAGGCAAGAACGACCTCGGGTTACATTATTTTCACTGAGGATGATACTAGAGGTGTATGTTGGCCCCATAATGACGTGCTTATCATTCGAGCAAAGATTAGTAACACTGAGGTGTGACGGATCATGATTGACACAAAGAGCTCGGTGAATGTCATGTATAGAGGGTGTTATGACCAGATAGGACTGGGGGCAGAACAGCTGAGGCCTTCCTTAGAATCTTTTTATGGCTTCACCAGAGACATCATCATTCCAGTAAGCCAAATTAGAATTTCACTTACATTGGAGGATTCAGGTCATCAAATCGTTGTACTGGAAGACTTTTTAATAATTGACTGTCTTTTAGCATACAATATGGTTTTGGGAAGACCTACAATGAATGACCTAGATGTGGTCACCTCCACCAGAACCCTTACAATCAAATTTTTAACCCTAATGAGATAGGTTGTGTGAGAGGCGAGTAGTACCTGGCTCGACGCTGCTACGAGGATGCATCAAGATAGAGACCAGACGAAAAAAGGTAAACATGGTTTTGAGGAGTAAGCAATGTGTTATGAATGAGAAAGGGATAAGTCACGACCTCGACCCACACGAGGTGGACGCAGACAGAGCAGCTAGGCCTGTAGAAGAGCTCAAAGATGTCTAAGTCAACGAAGTATATGCTTAAAAATGCCTCAAACTAGGATGAGGTTTAACTCCAGATGTTAGATCTCAGCTTGCTGACTTCCTCAAAGCAAACTTTGATGTTTTTGCTTAAAACCACGAGGATATAATGGGAATAGATCCCAAGGTCATGTCATATAAGCTAAACATTGACCCCTACCATAAACCAGTTCGCCAAAAGATTAGGCCAATGACGACGGAATATTACACTGCTCTGAATAAAGAGGTAGATAAGTTGTTGGCTAAGAAATTCATCCGTAAAGCCTATTACCTAACTTGTGTCGCCAATCTTGTACTCGTAAAGAAGACAAATGAGAAGTGGAGAATCTGTTTCAACTTTATGAACTTAAATAAGGTATGCCCAAAAGATAACTTCCCCATACCCAGAATTGACCAACTTGTGGATGCAATAGCTGATCATTAGCTCCTAAGTTTCATGGACGTCTACTCGGGTTATAATCAGATACCTATGAGCCCAGAGGACGAATAGCATACCTCGTTCGTCATAAATCGCGGCCTGTACTGCTACAAAGTGATGTCCATTGGACTGAAGAAGGTAGGGGCAACCTATCAACGCCTAGTCAATATAATGTTCGACGAACAAATCAGGAAGACAATGGAGGTGTACGTGGATGACATGCTGGTAAAGTCCAAGTAGGTGACTGACCATTTATGCAACTTGGAGGAAATGTTTCAAATATCAAATAACTACGAGATAAAGCTGAACCCACTTAAGTGTGCATTTGGGGTGACCTACAGGAAATTCCTTGGCTTTATGGCAAACAACATAGGGATTGAAGCCAATCCCAAAAAGATTAAGGCACTAATTGACATGAGGTCCCCTACTCTAGTCAAGGATGTGCAAAGCCTCAATGGCTAGCTCGCTGCTCTCAGTAAATTCATCTCAAAGGCCACTGACAAATGTATTCCCTTCTTTGAAGTACTGAAGAAGGCAAAAATCTTCGAATGAACTGAGCAATATGAGGTAGTATTTCAGCAGCAAAAGAACTATATGGGCCGAGCTCCACTCCTATCTAAGCCAAAAGAAGGAAATAAGCTCATCTTATACCTAGGAGTATCTCAACATGCCTTGAGCGCAGTTTTAGTGCAAGAAAAGGAAAGGACATATCTTTCCGTATATTATATGAGTAAGAGGCTGTTCGATACCGAAACCAAGTATTCACAGATAGAGAAATTTAACTATTGCCTAATAGTCACGTCAAGGAAGTTGCGCCCGTGTTTCCAAGCCCACAGAATTTAAGTTCTCACTCAGTATTCACCGAAGCAGATCCTCCAAAAGTCAGATGCTTTAGACCAATTACTCAAGTAGATGGTAGAGTTGGCACTGTTCAATATCGAGATCAAGCTGAGATTGGCCATGAACACTTAGGCTCTAACAGACTTCATCACAAAGTTCACAGGGCCTACAGAAGAAGGGGCTGAATCTTTTGAAGGCTCAACTTGGGAGCTATATGCGAATGGATTATCTAGTGAACAAAAGGCTGAGGTTGGGGTGCTACTAATCAGTTTCAAAGGGCACAATATTCTCTATGCATTAAGGTTTAGTTTTCAGGCCAACGAAGTTGAGTATGAGACGTTGCTAGTAGGTCTGTGCCTGGTTAAAGAGATGTGAACTGAGCAATTAAGGATTTTTAGTGACCCTCAGCTCGTGATCTGCCACATCTGAGGGGATATCAGACCAAAGGGTCTAAGATGGTTGTTTGCCTCCAGAAAGTTCAGAAGCTACTAGGCATTTTCCCAAAGTTTGAAGTGAACCAGATCCCGCGAGCTCAAAACTCACATGCAGATGCACTAGCTCGCCTAACAACTAACTAAGATGCAGACTTTCTAGGAGCTATCCTAGTAGATTTCTTGTCGACCCCAAGCACAAAAAAGAGGGATTCAATGATGGTCATAGTTATTTAATCAAACTCATGGTTAAGCCCAATCTTGGACTACTTACAAGATAAAAAGCTACCAAGTGAAGAGCTAGAGGCACGTCGCCTGCGAGCTAGAACAACTTAATATTGCACCTACGATGATATGCTATATAAGAGAGGATTCCTAGTTCTACTCTTGAGATGCACTGATAACTAAGACTGTGAGACCGAGCTAAAGCAGATACATATTGGCCACTATGGAAATCACATTAAGGGACTATATTTAGCTCAAAAAATGCTCTGACAAGGATTCTACTGGTCCACCATGAAGCAAGACGCTATTAACTTAGTCAAGAAATGCAATAAGTGTCAAAAGTTTGCCAAGATTCCGTGAGCTTCACCAGTTTATCTCCAACAAATGGTAAGCTCGTGGCCTTTTACAGTTTATGGGATGGACCTGATTGAGTCTCTACCAACATCTCATAAAAAGTGTAGGCACACGTAGACTATTTTACCAAGTAGGTAGAAGTCAAAGAGCTGGTGGAAATCTCCACTATAAAGTTACAGAAGTTTGTATGGAGTAATATTATTTACAGTTTTGAAGTCCCTCAACAGATTGTAACAGATAATGGGACTCAGTTCAACAATGACCAGTTTATCAAGTTCTGCAGTGACCTAAATATTGTCAAGAGCTTCTCAACTGTAGATAATGGTTAGGTCGAGACAGTAAACAAAATAACAAAACAGATCTTAAAAACAAAGCTGGAAGCAAAGAAATGAGTATGGGTGGATGAGCTACAAAAGGTACTATGCGACTACAAAAACACAGCTCGTAACATTACTCATGAAACTCCTTTCTCTATGATGTACGGATCCGAAGCCATAATCTCGACAAAGTTAGAAATGACCTCACAGCGTAAAGCAACCTTCAATCCAAAAAATAACAACCAACTACTTGCCACTAATCTCGACCTCCTCGAAGAGGCAAAAGAAATAGCCCGTTTGTAATTAGTTGTTTATCAGTAAAGGGTCGCAAGGTACTACAATAGAAAGTTCTAAGTCTAACACTATAACATCAATGATCTCATAATGCACCTTATCCTACCTAGAGCTCACAAGACTAGTGATTAGTCATTAGGTCCGAACTGGGAAGATCCTTATACTATCAAGGAAAACTTGGGAAATGAAGCGTATCACCTGACTAATATAGATGGAGCTAAGATCCTGCAAGCTAAGAATGCCGAGCACTTTCACCTATGCTTTCAGTAACCTTTTGAGCGCATACCTCTAACTTGAAATTCATTCTTCAAGAATCAATAAAAGCTCTAAATTTTCCATACTGCTTTACTCTGAATAATTTCTCCACTGATTTCTTTATCAAATGCTAAGTACATAAGTGAAAAACAACCTCTTCACTAAGTTTCTCTTTGACATAATATTATTAAGCTATATTAGTAGCGATTCAAACCTACTAGATATAGTTTGACAAGTTTTATTAAGTTATGCTATGTTAGCTGAGGTTCCGACCTACTAGACGTAACTTGAAAAAATTTTATTAAGCTATATTAGCTAAAGTTTCGACCTATTGGATATAACTTGATAAATTTTATGTTAGTTAAGGTTCTAACCTATTGGATATAGCTTATCAAAATTTTATTTTGCTACGTTAACTGAGATTCCAACCTACTGGACATAGCTTGATAAGTTTTATTATGTTATACTATGTTAGCTGAGGTTTCAACCAATTGGACATAGCTTAACAAAATTTTATTAAGCTATATTAACTAAGGTTTCGACCTACTAGATATAACTTACAAATTTTATTAAGTTATGTTATATTAGTTGAGGTTCCAACCAATTGGATATAACTTGACTTAGATTTTTCGAATTAAGTTATATTCACAAACTATAGCGCATCAAGATCAGGGACCTCCTGAACTCTTAACAGGTTTTATTACCATTGATTTATATATTAATTACCTTATTTCTCAGTTCACAAGAAACTTAAAAACTTAGAAAAAAGAAAGTGGAATAAAAGCACAAGATAACATTGAAGTAAAGCAAATAAATTCAAAATAAACTTCATAACGAGGTGAATCAGGCCAACAATAGTAACCTCAAAATAAGGTCGAAACATCTATCATAAATGACCTCACAAAGTGAGGCAAGTGTAACATAAAGTCATGAAAAATTTTAAAGAAAAAATATTCAAGCTATATGGGGGCTATATCATGGAAGGTTACATCTGGAGGCAATGCGACCTGAGTTGTCTCATCCTGGAAGGTCGCACCTGGGAGCTCTGTATTCTAAGGAGCTACGTCTAGGATAGTTGAGGATCTGGCAGTCTACTCTTTGTACTTCTCTACTTCCGTGCTCGCCTCCTCACCAAAGAAGGAGAAGTCCAGTTCGAGATGAACTTCCTATAAAGTGTAGAGGAATATACTAGAGGTCTCTAATTTTGCTTCCTTTTCAGCTTTGGTGACCCGTACCTCGACTTCCTCCCTAGCTTTGGTGACCTCCTCCTTAGCAAGAACGACCTTATTCTTGACCTTTTTCTTAGCCTCCTCCATTCTCTTCTCAACAGCCTTAGCTCGCTGCACGGCATTCTCCAAATCGTTCTTTGTTTTGTTCAATTCCTCTTCACTCTTAAGGAGCTTGGTGATAAAGTCTGCTGTCGTAACAATATAAGTATTTTCCTCGTAAGTCAGAGCATTCTCAGCTTTCTTTTTAGCTTCCTCACTATTATTCAGCTTGATCTGAAGGAGTTACTCTGATTTCTTTGCTCTCTTAACCTCCAGAGTCATAAACGAGAGATCGTTATTCAACTTTTTCTTCTCGCTCTAGAGCTTCTTCTTTTCCTCTTTAAAAGCCCGTACTTCCATCTATTTCATTGCTCCTATAGCGACCTGAAATGTAGCAACTTAATATAAACCAAGCAAGAGAGCAAGAAAGGCAAAGGTATTGGAGAACTACCAATAGCCTATGACGAGCTACGTAACCAGATAAGATATCACCTCTTAAGCCCTCTTTGTCCAAGTTCTTGGCAATGTTCCTTAGGATTTCGGGCAAGTTGTTGAAGACGACGTCGAAGTACATCCTTCCCAACTCAACTTCAAGTTGTGCCCTAGCCTATGGCTCAACTCTTCTCTCTATAACCGCGAGCTGCTTACTCTTATCTACTTATGATCACTTGGCCGGAGAAGGGTTGGATGCTGACTTCCTTTTTACTCCATTATTTGGAGTAGCTTGAATCTCGTGAGTAAGAGCTCCCACCTGCTCATGTCAAACTTTAACCACCTCTACCTACAAGGTGGGGACCCAAGCTTATGTAGATCCTAAAACCAATGCCGAGGTAGTCACCTCAACAGAGTCAACAATTGAAGGGGTTGTGGACTGGATAGATGGAGTTGAAAGGGGCTTATGGAGGATGAGCTTCACCATCTCTGGAGCCTCTTGAGGGATAGGAACAACCTCTATTTCATCAGCAACGTCAAAGGTAGGGGCGAGCTCGAGTTCAACCCTAATTTTAATGTCCCTCTTATTGTCAAAAAGTTCACTATTTAGAGGATGAGCTAGCTGATGGGCCTTGAGGAGCTCATCGTCGAACGTATGATTGGTTTTTCCCTCCCCCAAATCCATAAGCGTCCTGAGAGATTTGATCTCCTCCATAGTGAGGACTGCCCTATCTCCTGTCATATCTGCGAGGTGAAGCAAAAAGAATAAAAAAAAAAAAATGTTGTAGCTTGCAAAAGTCAGTCTCATCTGTTTACTTGGACTAAGGCTGAAATCGAAATTTTGGAGTTGTTTAAATGAATGGCAAGAAATGTAAAATCAACTCGACTTGTAATCACCTACGTTGGACTTGCCATTCGCGTCGCCCTAAGGTAGTAGGTCTTTAAAGTCCGTTTTCCAAGCTGCGAGATAATAAATCTCATCTCGCATTTCCTCTTTTAAGTTGCCGACACTTTTGACACTAAAGAGGTGGTAATAGATTCTTAAGATTGGAGGTGGAAGGCCGTTCCTTTTGAAGACTAAGGCTAGAGACGTGAGCTGGGAATAAGAGTTAGGGGTTAGTTGAAAAGGGCTAGCTTTAGCCTATTTAGGAGGTTGATGAGATAAGCAATGACTGAAAATCTGAGCTTGTACCTAAGATGTTGGGTGTTGATGGCAACGAACCCCTAGGGAGGATAGGCTGCATGGTCGTTAGGCGAGGGTAGCATGATACGGCAACCTTTAAGAAGATGATATTCTAAAGCGATTCCCCCCAACTCCTTATATCTCATCTTCGAAGCTTAACAGGTAAACGCCTCGCAAATTATTCTCTCTTTAATAGCTTCGTGAGCTCCCCGTTTCTTGGCTGTTTGACGAATCACTATAGGGTCAGCTCGAGCTATGAATTCTACAAGGATCTCACCACTCAGAAATTGAATATACCCCCCTTAGTTTTCGTCTTCATTAATATTTTGGGGTTTAATTATTAATTTTCTTTTGTAGGGATTTTCATAATTTAATAATTCAAAAATAGTGACCACACTCTGAGCATAATCAATTTTCATGGTAGAGCATTAGATAAATTGGTATATACATGGAATTAAAGCAAGCAAATTAAGAGGTACGATTTAATTAATGTTAAATTCAATGTGGTTATTCGTGATTGAATTCAACTCTAGGCTCTAATAAATTTTTTGAAAACTGTTTCTTATTTTTTGTAGTAATAAATTGGAATTTTTTTTTAAAGATTTTCTCATTCACAAAAATGCTCCACTATATAAATTTTTCCCTTTAGGTGGAGCTATTTTTCTTTTAATTTCCAAAATGTTTTATTCCTTTTAGCTTTTTTCCCTTTTTAATTCTAATATAAATTGATCTCTATTGTCATTTATTTTTGATGGATGGTGGAGATTTAGTTTTTTTTTTTTTAATTTGTTTTTCCAATGTTTGTTTTGATTTTATATCAAATGACCAAATCGTCCCATCATCCAATTAGTTTTGACAATCAACCATAGTCAACTCTAAGGGCATGGGGTTTATTTGCAAGTAAATAGTAAAGTGCGTTGTCCTTGCAATAATCAAATCTTAGGTAGCTAATTGTAATTTGCTCATTTACGATTAAGAGAAATCTCGAGATGGAGTGATTCAAAACTTTTTCGGATTACATCTTCGAATTTGAAATCAACCCACACAAATTAAAAAGCCAATCCAAATTTAATAACAAAACCAAAATCAAGATTTAGTTCAAATTTGAAATTTAAAATCAAGACAAATCAATAAGACCAAAATCAAGATCAATCAACAAAACCCATAATCAAGACCTAGAAATCAAAGTAGTCAAATTGAAGGACAGGGGATACGTGAAAAACTCCAGTAGGATGAAAAACTATGAATTGATTAACTAACTAAACTAATCATCATAAATCCACTAATTGATTAAATAGAAACAACTTCAAGTTTGTAATGTCTACGGTTTTAGACCTTAATTTAGGTTGGCAAATTTGTGAAAAAATGCTATATATTTTAAATTGCTTCCAGAATTGTGCTAGTGGTCCATGGTCATAGTTGGACTGGTTTCTACAAGCAAGATGGAGTTTCTTCAAGAGGTATATTATCAAATCTCTATTTATTTTGTACAAATTCGACCACCTGATTTTATTTAGGATCACAGAGTCACAATCATGTATCCTTATTCACACAGTCACCATGTTGTCTGTCTTGATCCTTGTTTAGTTGCTCTCATTTACCTTTTTCGGATTTTTTTTTTTTTAATTAAGTCTGAGGTATATGCCAAAATTCTTAGCTCACAGCCCAGAAAAACACACTTTTGAGTACATACATGATCGTTAGTTGTAATTTTAACAAACAAATTTATTGAAAACCTTACAAGTGCACAAATTGTTTATTTATATAGATGACAAGCAAGAGTTGTTAACTTACTTTTAATTTCAAGTTTATTCAAAATCTAAATTAATGAGCAATTAAATTAAGTGAAAGAGGTTTTGAGATTGAATTTTAAGAACTTAAAATTAAACTGTCACAGAAAACTAAATTAATTAAAGTCAATGGGGAGAACCTTGATAAGACATCTTATCCACTACTAAACAATCACTCAATCCATTAAATAAATTAATGAAATAAAGTTATATCAATGCATGATGAAGATATCCACAACAAGCTAATGACCATACCAAATGTTGTATTAATGACTACATCTGTATTCCTAAGTATAATCTAGTATGACATTTATTTAGTTTAATAATTGGAACTCATTAGAAACTAAAAGAATATGAATGTTACACAAACCCTAAAATATGACATCTAGCGTAGATTTTTATGAATATGACATCTATCGTAGAACTTTATGAATTAATGTCCCTCGGTTCGCAAGCAATTAATTGTTATAAACAAAGAATATGCTCGTTTTGCATTCAGTTAGTATGCTTACAACATAATCTTATAAATATACTCCTAAGGTGATCAATCAAAGAAATAAAATAAATAAAATACAATTAATATGGAGACGATTTCATCATGCAAAATAATCATTTTTATTGAAAATATTAATGGATTGAATTCATGTTTAGAGATTCAATTTAGCCCTAATTAATAAGAAAATTAGTCACACATGATTTTAAAATGAAAAATAAAAATAAGAAGAAAAATAGAACCAAGGGTCTTGGCCCTCACTGTTGCCGCCCTTCTCTCTTGGTCTGAAAGATGAGATTTTACATTGAGAGTGCATCTCAATTTATAAGCGCACATATGGGTTTTTGCAACATTTTCTGAGCCCAAGAATTAAATGTTCAAGATTTTTATAATTGAATTCACTAGATTTTCTCTAGGATTTTATTCTGAATTTAATTTCTTTGCAAGATTTCCTAAATCGCAAGATTTTATCGTATCTCGACCCATTATCACTAGTCGCACTCGTCCTGACAGTGAGTCGCGATCGTGGCTCGCAGAAGAGTCGCAAGCTGGGCACTCATGGTTCATGCTAGTGGAAGGTCCTGAAGGTAGATAGCAAGCTTGTTGCTCGCGGCTGATGCTCTCCTTAAAGTCGCAAGTGATGACAGTGAGGATTCTTCTTCAACCATTGTTCACTATGACCAAACTAACCCAGTTGCTAGTAATGAATATAAGAGAATGACTTGCGGTGATGATCCATAATACTGAAATCTCAAGATGAAGAAATCATGTAGAAAATATAAAGATTCTTAAAGAAAAATCCTGGCATTCAAAGCAACTAAGATGTAGAGAATACAGGGATTTAGTGAATTAATTAAACATGAAAATCTCATCTCTGAAGGCTATAAATTCATCGCTATAATGAGTAGAATGAAAGAGAGAGAGAGAGCCATAAGAGAGGAGCAGACACACATAGATCTGTGACATAGATATGAAGGTGGGTTAAAAGGCTAGTTTCAGAAGGAGAATTTATGTTATTTTGAGAGCCCCTCAGCCCCAGTTTTTAAGAGTTTCTAGTAGCATTTTGGAGTTTCAACAATTCAACATTAGAGCCATCATTAACATTGGAAGCGTAAGAATCACAACACATCATCAACGGTAAAGAAGTGAAGGGGATTCGATTTGGGTAGTTGGATCTGGCCTTGGGAACGAGGGGAATCACACACCACTGCAATAAGATTTCCTTTTACTTTTATCATTCTTCATTCAATTACGTTGTTGGATTCTTGTTTGTATGATTTAATTTGTAATTTGACGAGGCACTAGATCTATGATCTAGGGTTACGATATAACCCTAACCCATGATACTCACTTATATAATATTATTCTTAATTAAATTCTCATTATTGTGTTCTATTTTATTGTGATCTTAATGTTCCTGAATTAATTGGCCATTAGTTTAAAAGATTTGATAACCTAGAGTGCACTCGGAAAAGGTATTCATGTGTTTAGATCTAAAATAGGATGACATAAATTGCATGGGATAGGAACACACATGTGTGGTTTGTGGTCATAAGGAGTAGTTGATACTTAATGTGTCTAAGTTAACTGACTGTCATAGAAATATGGTCAATTAGTTGAATAGATAAGTCCACTTGACCATTGGAAGAGAATTGTAGATAGTCTAGAAATACCCAATCAATCACATGATAGAAATAGATTAATAATGGTAAAAATGTAGGTTAAGTGAATTCGTAGGGTGAAATTGTATCATGGACTTAATTCTCTATTGGTTGTATTATCTTTTATATTTTGTTTTCATTATATTGTTTATTTTTGTAATTATATAAGATTCATTATTTCGAAAGTTTAAATAAGGTTTAATCTTAATCGGTTTAGTAATTAACATATATAATTTGAACAATCCTCGTGAGAATGATACTCTACTCTTCATTGTATTACTTATAGATTTTGTATACTTTCATGAGCTTCAAGTATGTGTAATTTGTGCACTAGAAATAAGTCATCACCTATGCCTAAA
Organism: Dimocarpus longan; assembly: GCA_022984855.1. Lineage (NCBI taxonomy): Eukaryota > Viridiplantae > Streptophyta > Magnoliopsida > Sapindales > Sapindaceae > Dimocarpus > Dimocarpus longan. The sequence goes on from CM041026.1 coordinate 9,062,431, forward strand.
ACAAACTAGTCATTAGTTAACAAATTAACAACGAAAAAAGTTAGCGTGATATAAAGATTAATTGAACCAAAGGTTCAAAAGGGTGTTCTCCTTATAGGGCCAAAATGTTAATGTCAAAAAATAGTCTACACCTAAATTTATATGAATTGTATGAATATAGAGATTTATAGGACGTTTTGATGAAATATTGTGAGTAGTGGCAAAAGTGTATGGGCCGATTATGTTGAAAAAATAAATAACAGTATAGATCAATAATGCAAAGTAAATGAGAAGAAAAGGAGATAATGAAACAAACACTAAGAGTTTTCAACATGGTTCGGTCTTATATATAATGTCTACATCCACGGTTATATTATTTATGGAGAGGGAGGCTATGTTTAGCAAAGTTTCTACTAAGAGTAAAAGAGTTGTTGAATATTATATCTTGTGCATGATAAGGACCCCTTTTATATAGAGCTAGGGTTCCTTGTTTATATATAATTTGGTCATTATAATATAAGAAATGATAAAGATCTTCTTTCCTTTTTTACATGAAATTTCATTAAACACTTAGATGTTGAATTTGACTGTGATTAACTATGACCATATTCAAATTGTATGACAACTCTAGTAACTTCCTGTTCAAAGAGAGTTTCTATTCATTATGGCAGCCTTTTTGTTCAATGAGATTCTTTTACCCGTTCTTAGAGCTTTATTGAATTAAGGAAATATGTTAGTGTCTATCAGTGTGTAGATGATTTTCTATTTCAGGTCCTTTACACTGATAAGGAAATAGCAAGTTGATGATGTGTAATAGGCTACATTATAGCTGCAACTTTGAGCTATGCCTTGTATGACCTCCTTAATTGGAGCTAACTTACTACCTTGGTGTAATTGAACTTGCTTGATGTTCCTACTAATGTGGCATACTGTTGACATGACTTTAGGATATAGTTTTCGTACCTCCTTATCTTTCATCTGACCTTTTGGTCTCGTCAATCTATTTGGCTAGTTGGTCTTTTTGGACCCTACTTAATTTTCTAGCCTAAGTGCTACTTTTAGGCATAACAATTAATTAAAACTCCTTAACTAAATAATCCACTGATATTAACCTTAGAGTTATTCCACTAAAAAACTAAGGTTGCACTATAAACATTGCAGATATTTTATAGAATCTAAATTCTTTAGTGTCCATCGATTTGGTCATTATATATGGTTTAATCCTCCACGAGTAGTTCATAACTAAAGCTAGGTCATAAAGTTCATTATACCTTTATAATTCTCTTATGAATAATATATCCATAACAATTTATGAATTTATCTTTCCACGTATTCATAAACAGAAATTTGAGTGCTCTAATTATTCAAGACCCTGAATTAACCCTTAAGGCAACTACTTATCTATTTCTTACAAAAATGAGTGGATTCCAATATTGTGTAAAACATTTTTTGCTACCTACTAAACCATATCTCTAAAATAAGAAGTTATTGACTATAAATATATAACAGTCTAATCATATAAATCAAAAGATATGACTTAATAAGAGTCCATAGTATACTTAAGATTAAGATCAATTCATATATGATCATTTGGTCGATAATTATGAATTTTTTTGTTTAACATATATTAATGGTCTATTTTTGTGACTCTTAATAATAAATTCATTCGCTACAGTATAATGGATGTAGGATCATCCCACAAAAAAATTGCTATTACTTCTATTAAATTTTAATGTGATAAAATCACAATGAAAATAAAAGAAAGCTGAGCATGATTGTATTAAAAATGAAACTAAAAGCTATTAACATTAATGAGAGAGCGAATATTATCAAACTAACGAGAGAAACAATTATGATCGAACATTAGGTCTTGAATGCTATGTCTACTTTGATAAACTAAACACAACCTATTCAATTATTTAACCTAATCCTAATTAGCAAGTCCTTCTGATTCAATTATGTGAATGAACCTTGAATTTCTACCCACTAAATTTATTGGCTAATATCAATTGCTAATACCTAATTGTGAGTTTTACTGATTTGGTCATATGTATAAACTCTAAAGCCATGGCACGCATGTCACTCCTAGTATCCCTAAGCGTTTTTATGTTGCAATAGAACCCATTAAAATATTAGATTTAACTTGAATAAAATGGTCATATATAATCATATTAACATTCATTCATGGTATATTATATCATATCAAGATTTCTTAAAATACTCTCTAACGTCAAAGTATCCATTATCAATTTTAAGCAAGGAATTACTCATTTAAAACTCTGGTTTCCTAAAAATCAGTTTAATTATAAGTAATCAATTAAAACAAGTACAAGTATAACATAGGAAGAAAACACAACTACTCTCTATTGGAATAATGATTCTTAAATTGTCTCCTTGGTCAAGACTTTTGTCTTCTTCTTTTAATGACGTGCTGAAGATTCAATCAAATATATAAACTTGATAGAATGATAATGGATTCTGTGTTGTTTCTTTGAAAGCTTTGACCTAGGGCTCCTCAAGAACTCTTTGAAAAGGCTAATGGAGACCAAAGGCTTCTAGGAGCTTCTGTGAACTCTCTAAAGTCAGGTAATTATAGAGTGGAAACCCTAATGCATACTTAAGAGCAAATTGCCATTTGAAATTCACATGAAAAATCGGGTCCAAATTGCAGTGCGACCTACTGTCTAACCTACACCCTCGCAACACATTGGTTGTAGTAGCCAGCAAAGTGATAACAACCTGTGGTGGCAACCTCCAACCTGATAGCATTTAAGTCGTCGCACCAAATAGAGGACCCAATGACCTTCATTTGCGAGCTTGAATGTAACTTGAACATGGTAGCAAAATAATCCTTCGAAAAACATCCAAACTTAATAGAATTACAACTATATTGTTTACCTTCACTCCAAATCACCTTATAACACAAATTAAACAAAAACACTACACAAAACTCATCAAACACAACTAATTACTCAAGAAACAAGTGGCCTAAAATGGGTCCAAAAATATGTCCATCATATATTAATAAGACATTTATCTTTATCATAGTCCAATCTTATATAATCTCTATTATATAAACTGGCTTCATTTTCATATCTTCATATAAACAATCTTGGATAAGATTATCATATTAAGTATGAAATAGACCGCAATTGTAGATTTACCATAAATAAAATATCTAATATTGTTTGCTTTCTACGAACTATTTAGATTATTAATTTCAAACTATATACTTAATTTGAGACTATATGGATAATTATGGATATTACATAATATTTTTACAAAGCAAACATTACACAACACGCATAAATTGAATAAAACAAGCATATTTTGTAATTATTTATCAAACATTTACAAATTACACACTCTTAGAGCAAAAACCTTAACAATCCCCCACTTGCCCTTAGAGCATATGAGACATATCTTGTATTCCTAGTCTCTTTAGATGACCTTCAAATACTTTAGCCATTAAGATTTTCATAAACAGATCAACAAGGTTGTCCTGTGAAGTGATCTTTATCACCAACACGCCTTCTCTGTACACAATCTCTTTAATAAGATGGTACTTTCTCTCTACATATTTCCCACACTTATGGCTCCTTGGTTCTTTAGAATTAGTCACTATACCATTATTATCATAATAAAATATGAGCGGCTTATCCATATTTTGAACAACTTCCAAATCCTAATAAACTAAGAATACATACGAAGAACGTTTTGACATGAAATAAGTGAATTACAAAATATAGACCTATTATTGATTTTTATGATCAAGTCCGAAAACAACTTTAAAACCAAAGCACCTTTCCTCTAGGTTTTTCCATTATTTGAAAATGACTTATTCTCTAGTTTAAATACTAAAATAGGTACATACAATCAAAAATTTTGTAAAACCTAGTATAGAAAGTAGTTTTTTATTTTTGGATTGTGCAAATTAAAAGTGATGGTAGTTGTTGGATTTGCTCAAGAAATAATGAAAATCTAGGCAAAATTATATAAAGCCATTACCTAAAGTAGAGAACGCATTTAGACAAAAATGATATAATAATAAAAGCTACATTTTGCTATTTCCGAGTACTATTTTTGGTAAATGTATAATATCATTCGAAAAGGTAATACCTCCACTATATATATGTGCGTCTCTTTTCAAAGTAAGGATTCTTTACCATCCTTTTTTTTTTTGTTAATATTTTAATAATCTAGTGACACATCAACATTTGAAAAAAATGAATGATCAAGATTGATGAATTTTTTATCTCTCATACATCACTCAAATTTAAGTTATTCTCATAAAAATATTAGCACCATATCAACATTGACAGAGAATCTTTGTCCCTCTTTTCATTGGTCTCCATCACACAACTAGCCAGTACACTATTCTACAACCCTAATCTCTCTGTTGCTCTTTATCTAGATCTCTTCTCTTTTTATTTTTCCCTTTTTGTCTCTAGCTCTCTCTTCAATTTTTAATCACTCTATTTTTCTCTCTCTTACTCTACCTATGGCTCTTTAATCCATCTATTCTTCTCTCTTTGGATTTATAATCTCTTTATTTTTCTCTCTCTTTCTCTCTCAGAGATCTCTAATCTCTCTATTTCTCTCTCTGGATCGTCACTATAACAAAAATTATTTACTATCACGGTTTAATTATTACAAGCACAAATGGTTTGTGCTAAAAAATGTAATTAAGCACGGGCTTTTAAAGGCCCATAACAAAGTTGTCCATTTACATATATTTAGTATCGGCCAATAAAGACTCGTAATGAATGTTTGGATATTTGATTAGAAAGCACGGTAATAACCCATGTTGGATATTTAATTAGAGAGCACACAAATAGCTCGTGCTCAATTATAGGTAGACATAAGAAAACTACATATTTAATCAGAGACCAAAAATTTGGGGAAGGAAAATTTTCTTGGTTCCCCACTAGTACTCCCAACTCATTCCCGGCTATTCCTAACTCATCTTCTTCGTATCGCATCTTAGATCCAAGTTTGGGTTTTCCAATTTCATCTCAGGCTTCTTCTATCTCTCTCATTTTTTTCACTGTCATCTCATTTTTATGTACTGATTAAAATTCAATGGCTAGGGATTTGGTGGGTTTTTGAGAAATCAAGAAAATAGAGACTTCAACAAAGATTTACACACTCATTTTGTTTCAATCATTGGGTTTTTAACACACACAGAGTCTACACACGCATGGCTTTTGTGAGAGTAGAAAGCCTTGTGTTTTGTGAGACATTAAGAGATACAAGAAGAGCAAAAACAAATTTTCAAGAGTGAGAGATAAAGAGCCCTGCTTTTTTTTGTTTTTTGTATGAAAGTTAGAGATAGAGATCTGCTTTTTTATCGGTCCCACTTGACTTTTGTTATATGTTTTATGTGTTTTGGATGTCCAGAGATAGAGATCCTTGCTTTTGCTTGTATTTTATACGAAAATGAGAGATAAAGATCTGCTTTTGCATCGGTCCCACTTGACTTTTGTTATATGTTTTATATGTCTAGGATGTCCTTTCTGTCTCTCCAATGGTCTTGTTATATATATTGTTGTATACATTATTATATCTATTATATTGACATGGTTATATGTATTGTTTGGTGGTCTTATTTACAGATCTACAAATATAAAGTTTGAACAGAGGTGTGGCTTTGAGCATGACATAATTGATGTAAGTTTTCAAAATAATTATTTCATTTTAGCATCGTAGTAGACATGACAAAGTTATATTTTTATGCTTTAATGCTGATGAATTAGTGTACAAATTTTATCTTTCAAAAGTTATATGTGCTAACAGTTATTTTTCCACCAAATATATATATGCACTTGATAATTGCTTGCACTTGATAGCATAGTAGAGCTTATTGTATAGATGATTACCACTTGATAATATATATGTGTATTTTAGTTCCTTGAATCTTTGATTTATTTATGTTGTAGTCAAGTGTCTTAGAGTATATTTGTTTGGTGACACATACAAGTCAAATTTTTATGGTCCATACATGAGTTTTATTTGCTTCACAATGAATTGGTAATTATACAATAATTTTATGGACCTTCCTATGTTACCTTACTATGGACAATAATTTTGTCAAAACCATTCCAAGATAAAATGTTTAGACACCATTAGAAAAAATGAAGACTTACTACAATAGTAGCGGTAGTAGAAATTCAACTGCCACAGTTGCCAAGTTGCTTCAAGTTATAATAAAGATGAACAAAAAACTAATCACCAGTCTAGTGGACCCCAATTTTTTCACTTGCCAACAAAATAACTCCAGTTTATAGTTTCTCATGTGTCAAGCTAGCAGAGCAATCTTTATAGACAAACAATTCTGCAATCTTTTTCAGCCTTAATCCCACCCAATACCCTTTGTTTTAAGCATACTGTGTGTATAGGTGTCCGTACAACAGGTTCTAACTAAAGGATTGTATATATTAAGAACATTGATTTGCAATGATACAATTCGACTTTTCCAATGTTGTGCACTACTGCAAAATTCGAATTAATTCTAACAAAAATTAATTTCAAAATTAATCCTAACTAGAAAAGTAATAACAAAATATATAAGTCATTGGCTAATAAATGAGGGTGAGAATTAGTGATCATCGAATTTTACTTTTAAAAACTATTCTAACTAAAATTATATTATTATTAGTTTCAAAAAAAATTATTATATATATATAATCATGTTTCAGTGTGTAAAATTAGGATACATGAATATAAATACTTAGTAGAACAAGAGGTTATACTCAAATTTTATACTTAATTACTCGAAAAGGTTTATAAACTCATATGATTTATTGTGGTTCTTAGATATTTATGTAATTACTTAAGTTTTAAAAATTAATATGCAATGAATTTCACATAATCAGAGAGGCTTTTTATTATTATTTTTAATTATCGAGACTAATCTAGGGGGCTATCGGAACCCCCTAGATCAATAAGATGCATGGCTAAATCATATCTTAACTATTGTAAGTAATAGAGGTTTTTTTAGTACGAGTTCTTAATGATATAACTAGTGTGCGAATCTAAATTGTCTTTGTGGCAGTTTTAAAATCTCTCTAAGTTAATTTTATACATTTATTGTAGGTTCTTTAATATAACTTATGTATAGGAAGTTTATATTGTCTTTATTATAATTTTATTTGTCCATGTTAGAGTCTATATTAAGTTTTAGTGATATGGTCATGCCTTAAAACTATTATAAAAAATAAATATAAAACCATTTGTTTTTGACTGTATAACAAGAGTTGTTTCCATTTCTTTATTGGACTTGTTTGGATCACACACAGCACCTCCCTTTTCTATGTGAGAAAAAAAAAAAAAAAAAAGTAATTAAGTAGAGACAAACATGGAATAGAGAGAGATATCTTTTCTTGGATATGATTGGTATTGACTTTCTTGCCCAAATGTCTTTGGAAAGTTCACCTTTTACTTGTCTGAATTATGGGATTTTACAACCTTGTAAACACCCCCTCAATTAGGCCACTTCGTCATTCACAATCCACCATTTAACACTTCTAGCAAAATAGACCTTGTTTAGTCCCCCAATATCTCATAGGTATACATGTAACTTCAGCTCTGTAACTGGTTCAAATTACTACATATATTAATCTTTTATATTCACCACTGAAGCCCCTACATAGCAATACACACATTCAAAACTCTGCAATACAGTTAGAGTGACTCACCCACATAGCAATATACATGAATATAAAAAGTATCCCAATACACATGAAACTAAAAAAAAATTTATACAAATTTTCAGAAATACGAAGTACACACATGATATTTTTTATACAAATTTTGATTTTATATTCTTTTACAGATTTGGTTGAATGCAAATGGATAAGCATTGGCTAACATTTTCAAGGCTAACACTAAACTTAAAATATGGTTATTTGACGAATATAGACTTTAGATCTTAGTTCATGACATATTTTGTTTTTGGTTTTTCATTTTTAGAATTGAGAAGGAATATAGAGATGGTGCCAAAAACTTTGTTGAGATTGCTAAAAGTAACGCAAATCGTGATATGATAGTATGCCCTTGCAAAAAATGTCAAAACCAACGTTTTCATCCGACAAAGATAGTGTATGAACACTTAGTCATTAATGGGATGGATCCAACTTACACTAATTGGGTTTTTCATGGTGAAACCCTAAGATCTTCCATTCCAAATGAAAAGATTTCTAATACATTTAAAATGTATAAGGATGCTATTTTTGAAGATTATGGTGATCATGTTGAACCGGAGATTGAAATAAGAGATGAAGACATTAATAAGAATGTGGAAGATGTTGAGACTCCTTTATATAAAGGCAATACAAAATACACTAAATTGTCTACCATTGTAGTTTTATACAAACATAGCTACACATGGTCTCTCTGATAAGGGTTTCGATGAACTTCTGGGCATACTTAGAGATATGTTGCCCCAAGATAACGTTCTTCCGGATTCATTGTACTCAACAAAAAAGTTCCTCAAAATCTTTGATTTAGGAGATGAGAAAATACATGCATGCATCAATTATTGTTGTTTGTTTAGAAAACATTTAGAGTATGTTGAAAAATGTCTGAAATGTGGTGAATCTAAATGGAAAGTAAACAAACATTCTAAAGACATCCATAAGGGAGTGTCTATCAAAGTGTTTCGATACTTTCCAATAATACCACGATTTAAGAGAATGTTTAAATCGATTGAAATTGCTAAGGACTTGTAATGGCATTATACCCATTCAAGTTAAGATGGAAAAATGTGTTACCTTGTTGATTCACCTGCATGGAAGACTATAGACGATATGTGGCCAGGGTTCGCATCAGAACCATGTAACTTGACTTGGTTTGGCTGGGGATGGATTCAATCCTTTTTTAAACCTTAGCTCGACATATAGTTGTTGACCAATGGTATTAGTAACGTACAATCTTCCCCCTTAGAAATGCATGTCCAAAGAAAATTTTATGCCAAGGAATGATATTGATGTGTACTTCCAAAAAAAAAATAACTAAGGAATGATATTGATGTGTACTTGCAATCGCTAATAGAAGATTTACATGAATTATGGCAAAATAGAATAGAAGTGTATGATGGATACACTAATTCCACCTTCAATTGAAAAGCTGTTTTGATGTGGACCATAAATGATTTCCCGGCTTATGGAAACTTTACAGGGTGTTGTGTGAAGGGTAAATATGCTTGCCCTGTATGTGGGTTGAATACATGTTCTGAATAATTGCAACATAGTAAAACGAATGTGTATGTAGGTCATCGACGATTCCTTCCTATGGATCATACATTTCGAAAAAAGAAAGCATGGTTTAATGGAAAAGAAGAAATGAATCCGAAGCCTAGGGTAAGTACCGGTGCAGAAGTTCGACTTGCATGAGTAGAAGTTGAAAATGATTTTAAAAAGAAGAAAAAAGGGGGAAAAAAAAAGAAATTGTAATCCTCTATGGAAAATGAAATCAATTTTCTTTGATCTACCATATCAGGAGGTAATCCTGTTAAAAATTATTCTATTTAATATCTTATATTTTTAAAACAAATTTAATTGGTTTATTTAATATGCAGTGATTATGTTTGCGACATAACTTAGATGTAATGCATATTGAAAAAAATATTTGTAAGAGTCTTCTTGGCTCACTTTTGAACTTGAATGGAAAAATAAAAGATGGTTTCAATTCTCGTAGAGATTTACAACAATTAGGCATTAGGCATGAGCTTCATGTGAAAGAGAGTGGAGATAAATTTAATTTATCTGCAACACCACATACCCTATCAAAGTCAGAAAAACTACTCTTTTGTAAGCGGTTAGTTAATTTAAAGGTGACAGATGGTTATTGCTCAAACATTTCAAATTGTATTGTATTAGATGAATGCAAGATAGTCGAGCTCAAGTCTCATGATTGTCATGTTTTAATGCAACAATTATTATCAATAGCAATACGAGGTATCTTACCAAAAGGCCCAAGAATTGCCATATTCAAGTTATGCTCATTTTTTAATGACATATGCCAAAGAGTGATTGATAGAAGGAAGTTAGAATTGTTGGAAGATGAAGTCGCGGTGACCATGTGTATGCTTGAAAGATATTTTCCTCCTTCTTTCTTTGATATTATGATCCATCTCACAATTCATTTAACAAGAGAAGAACGATTATGTGGATCAGTTTAATACCGTTGGATGTACCCTTTTGAAAGGTTATCTCTGATATTTTATATATTTTTGTTTATCAACTTTGATGAGCTTTGAAATAATGTACTTGTTTTTATAGATTCATGAAGGTGTTGAAAGGATATGTTAGAAATCGTGTAAGGCTAGAAGGATGCATGGTAGAATGCTATTTGGCAGATGAGTGCGTGCAATTTTGTAATGGATATATATCGCAAGCTTTAGATGTTGGTGATAAACACAGTAAAAATGAGGATATCATGTATGACAATGTAGTGGATGGGCATCTTATTTCTAAGGGGACATTAGTTTCTATATCTTTGGATATGTTAGACATTGCACATCGTCATATATTGTTTAATAGTGCAAAAGTGGAACCATACATCAAGTGAGTAATTAAGTTAATTTTTACATAGTTTAAGTAGAAGAAAGTATTATAAATTTTTCACTTATTTGGTACTGTTTTATTATTTACATCATATTAGCATGCACCTTGAAGAGCTTCAACATTTGGATTCAAGTCTTGCAAGTAGACCCACTTTACTACAAAGGAAGCATGCATTGGATTTCTCTTCATAGTTCAAAGCTAAGGTCGTATACAATGCAACCTTTTAGCCTTTTTTATTAGGTTGTATTAACTTTAATCTCTTATTGTTTATAAATTCATTGTTTATATATTTTGAAGCAGATCATTGATAGAGATAGTAGCTTGAATGTATCAACCACGTTAAAATGGCTTGCAATTGGACCAACAAAGCAAGCAACATCATATACAAGCTATGTTGTTAATGGAAAACGATACCGCACAATAGATAGTGAGAAATCTACTCAAGATAGTGGCATTTCTCTTGAAGCAAAAACTATTTGCATGACCAATTCAATAGATGGTACTCAAGTGATAAAAATGATTGCTTACTATGGGGTTTTAAAAGAAATTCTTCTTTTAGAATTTTGTACATTTCGCGTCTCATTATTTAGATGTGATTGAGTGAGCAGTGGAAGTGATGTTAAAGTCAAAGATGGATTTACACTAGTTAATCTTCATCCATGTGTAAATAGATTTTGTAGAGATCCTTTTATTTTAGCTTCACAAGCAACACAAGTGTTTTACTCTAAAGAAAATGATACATCTAATTGGTATATTGTCTTGAAAGCACCTCCAAAAGGATTTCATGATCTAGAAAAGTTTGATGAGAATGCTTATATGACATCTACACCATTAGATGTATCTCTACTTGACTCTAGTATGGATGATAATGATGATTATGCTCGAATTGATTGTGAGGACATAGTTGTACAAATCTAGTGTTACTGGTTCTAATCGTTTGGATATATATATATTTTTTGTATAAAAACATGAGTTTTGATATTTCTAATTATAGTATATTGTTATATGTTTCTATATAGAATTTGAAATTACTTCTGTTATTATGTTGTGCTTCATATATATTTTCAATAATATATAACAATTTTGTTGCCTTCTTTTTTTAAAAAAAAAAAAAAACATAATAGTTGTATTTTAGAATTTTTGCAAATGTTGACTGAAAACTGTACTAGTACTCGATCATCAAGTGATAATGCGACACTATCAAAGAAAAGAAAGTCAAGGAGCCAAAAACATTTGGACCCAAATAAAATCACGAGGGCTAAGGAAATTGGAATTTCTTTCAATGAGTTGGGACAACCAGTTGGGGAGTCTTCAAGAGTCTTAAGTACGTCTTGTGGAACTATTGTCACTTCATTGATTCCGATAACTTATGATAGTTGGTCGGCTGTATCAGAGATTTTAAAAAATAGTGTGTGGGAGACTACAAAGGTTTAATACTAATTTATTGTTTTTTCTTTAGAGATGTTATATTTATTATTAGTAGCAATCTTAATTAATTTCCTAATAAATTTTGATTATACAAACAGGAAAAGTTTGGTTTGGATGATATAGGTAAGAATTATGTATTTCTTCAATGTGTAATAGTTGGCGAAAGTACAAAATTAAGATAACCAAACAAATTAGAAATGTTCAACCTAGTCTTGATGCTAGTAGAGAGCTTCAAATGTTAAAGCTCGATAACATAAAAAATGATGAAGATTGGAAAAAATTTGTCGAGTATCGATTGTCAGCAAAATTTGATGTAAGTATACTAAGTATGTAGTATCTTCATAAAAGCTTTCATATAAAATTGTGACTTATATTTTACTTGTAGGAAATAAGTGACAAACATACTAAGCTAGTGAAAATGAATGAGATGCCACATACAACTAGTCGTAAAGGAATGGCACGACTACGTGAAGAATTGGTAAGAACATGTTGACATGATTTATTTTATCTTTTTATGGTTTGATGCAAGAATATTTTATTAAGTTTAGAACATGATTTTGATTTGTTAAAATATAATATTTATATTGAATTTGTGTGATAAGATAGAAATCAAGTTTGAATAATAACATGAACATCAATTTACTGATGTTGGTGACTTTTCTAGAATTGGTGTTGGTGACTTCTGTGAAATGGTGTGTTTTGCTGAGAATTTGTTTGTTTGTTTAGTGATTACAATTAATTATGGTCTCATATTATCATGATTATATTATAAATATATAGAGGGTTGAAAAAATGGCAAGAAATGAAGATCCAGCAAAGGTGGATAGAGTGGCAATATGGATAGCTGAACATAAGCACAAACATGGGACACCAGTGAACCAAAAAGTTAGAGAAAAAATAGTATAACATGTTGAATAATGTTTTTACTAATATAGTTTAATTCACATTTATCACATTTGTTATTATCATTTTGCATGATATATAGAAAGAGATGGAAGTGATTCCAAAGGTACAATCAACTGCAATCAAGGATGATGTCGTAGCCCAAGTTTTAGGAAAGGAGCATAGAGGTCGAGTTCGAGGGCTAGGGTATGGTGTCACACCAACAAAGGTTAATGCAGCTGTGATTTCCAAATACACTACTATGCAGCTTGAAGAAAAGGTGAAAAATCTCGAGCAACTAGTTATGACATTGCTTAACAATAATAATTAGGTATGTCAAATGAAGCATTTGTAAGATTTTGATTTAATTATGTAGTATGATAGCTTACATCTAATATTAAGTACATTTTAATTTCAGATCAATGATGGAGCAAGAATTGAAGGAAGAGTTCAGTGTTCTAGTACAAACGAGGTAAATAAAAAGAAAAAATTAATTGTCTAACTATCATGGGGTTTTTTTTTTTATGTGTTTTGACTTTCATTTAGAATTCTAAAAGTCATGCTTGTTTAATATTTTACTAATATGTTGTATAATTATAGCATTCGGTTCTTTCAAGACAACAAGGAAGTAACAACGATGTTCAACAATCTTTTTCAAAAGTGAGTCGTTTATATAAAAAAAAAAAAAAAAAAGATGTTAATGACAATTGTTTAATTGAGATTTTTTTGCTTTAATACTCATATTTTTGTATACGTTTCTCACAGAGTACAAGTGAACGGGATGTTTCATTTCTAATGGGTAAAAAATGCAAGTTACTGCATTGGATTGATAATGGAGAACAAGTGGTTGAAGGTGAAATTGATTACACTAATTCAACAGCATTAGTTCATCATATGCCCCTTGGTCCAGATTATTGGAGAGTTGCTGTGAACAAGATATTGGTAAGCAAGGTTCCTTTGATTCACCCTACTAATGACATTTGAATTCTTGAAGATGCTAGAGGCACCTACATTGCTTGGCCAATAAAGTATATTACATAATAGTTTTACTAAGTGAAGGACACATAATTAGAAAGTAGGTAATTGTTAGGGGTTAATATTATATATTAGGATTTGTTACTATTGCATATGAATATTTTATAATTTCTATGGTTATGAATTATCATGTTCAATATTATATGAAAGTTTTAGAAAATTTGTGAACTTTATATATGTTTCAAATTATTATTATTAAAGTGTTATTTGACTATTTAACTATATTAACAACTTAGTATTATAAAAATAAGTATGTTATTCGACAACAAATACAATAATTATTTTATCAATTAGGGACATATCCTAATATAATTTATCAATCATTTCTATAGGTATGTGTTCTTTTGAATATTTATAACACAGGTTTTGTTCATAATCGTTAATATTTTTAGCATGGGCTCCGCCTATACTAGTTAATATATTTATAACGGTATCCACTTGTACTTGGTAATTTTTGTAGCACGAGCTCCATTCGTACTTGTTAATATTTTTAGCACGAGCCTAGGCTATACTGATTAATCTTTTAGCACGAGCGATGCCCATGCTCGTTAATATTTTACCACGGGCAATTGCTCGTACTCTAGAAGCACTGTTTACCATCACACCTTCATCCATCACATATGTCTAGCATGGGCGATGTCCGTGCTAGTAAAACATCTAACACGGGCATTACCCGTGATTAATATGCATTTTTCTTGTAGTGCGTTAATCTCTTTATTCCTCTATCTTTGACAAAAGAGGATAATTTTGTTTGAAAAAAGAGTTCCAAAAGTTTACTAGTCTAAGGCAATAATACCGAATATGAAGGATCCCCATGGAGAAGAATTCATAAGTCGACTTGCTTCAACACTTCAAATTGTGATAAAAGTATATACAATATATTTTCTCTTCTCTCGATCTTTAAATTGTTATTGTAAAATATTTGATTTTCCCATTTTGATTATCTTAATAAGTTGTTTTATACATATTCATATGTGTCTTACAACAAGTTATCACTAAACAAAAGAAAAATCTAAGGGGTTTCTCAAGCTTCAAGAAGTAGATCAGAAAGTTAATAGAGCCATGATAGTCTCCTCTGGCATGCCTGAAGATTACAACAGTAATGATCCAACCATGAGTGAGGTACTTTAGTCATCAAAAATCAATTAATTCTAGTTGAAGCCATGCCTATGCAAATGAAAATAAATAGAATGAATTATATAATTTTGTAATCCCATTAATATTACTTTGTAGAAAAAATGTGGAAAGTCTACCATGGTTGGGGAAACAGAAACATCATTTGAGATTTGTGAAGGGTATGATTTGTATAATTCTAATCTTGACAATGTAAATTTCAATATATATCGTGTACTTTTGATCAATGTTACTTCTTGTTCTTGTCCTTACAATGGGAATGATAACAGCTACCTGTGCCACACTTGCTAAATCCGATAAATCCAAGAGTTAAATGTGATACTGGACTCAAATTTCTAGAGAGACTCAATGGGTCGAAACTCCAGTGTAGACAACGTTCTACAAGAGCATTGGATATGGTATTGTGATTTCACCTCTTGTTAGAATCCTATTTATTTGATTTATCATCAAAACTTGTTGATTATGTTTATTAGTTTAGATAGATGTCTTATTTATCATTCATTCTTTTTCATTCTCTAATGCATTGATGTTATCATGTTTATGGGAAAGCATACCTAAGAAATGATAAAAATATTATCATTTCTACCACCTTAAATCAAAAAAGCATCTCCGATCAACTAATGAAGTGGTAAATTTCATCCTATATGAGATACGTCCAGGCCGTCCGAAGAAAGAAACCAAAGCCCCAAATGAGAATTTTTCTTTAAGTGTAGGATTCATATTCATCATTATATATCAGATGTGATTCGAAGAAGGAAATAGCTTCACTTAATGCATTGATTACCTATAACTTTTATTTTTAAATTACAAATTTGGTCAGGGTTCAAAAGGGATAAAGGAGTACGAAAGAGTCTCGGACATCTTCAGACTTTTCTAGCAGTAGAGAGAAATCGAAGAAGAAGCAATCTACAGCAGGAATTAGCGGAGCTAAGAAAAAGGCTGTGCATGAGGTCCCAATCGCCTACAATGAGGCCAGGATTGAAGATTACATTAACTTAGAAAACACACGAGGTATAACTTCATTCTTTCAACTATATTATTTATTTTCTCAGCAACCCATCAAACTTTATAACCTAGTTATGTTAATTTATTGTTTGTTTTTTACTCCTGTATATACAAACAGTACCTAAGCGAAAGAGAACCAAACTGAGAAGAGTGAAGAAATATGTTGCAGTATCCTCAGATGTTGTTGCATTCCCATGAGTCCCTGCTGTTTCAGATACAAATTCGGTTCATGCGGATGACCTCTGTGGCTCCCATGAAGGTTATATGCCAAAACCTTGTTACAACCCACACGAGTATGAAACAGCAGAATGTTTAATCGATTTAAAATATGGGGGCTGTGTGCTGATGACATTTTCTAATAAATTTGCAACTCCTAATTGATTGTTTTTAGAAGATCTTCGTAATTGTTTTATTTTCGATTTTTTTTTTCCCGTTATCATGTGTTTTTATGATTTGATTAGAAAAGCAAACTAGAGAGGCTAGCCTTAAAGTGGTGCAGATTTGATTAACTAGAAGAATAGTTACAATGTTAGTAATTGATGTGGTTGGGTTGCTTACTTGATAGATTCTCTTTGCAATATAAAAAATAAAGTACTTACAAGTAGCCGATGATATATCTAGCTGGTATAAGAATTACATATTGGTTCGCTTTGATATCTTTACATGGATGTAATTAGTTTTTGCTTTTCCTTTAATTTTTTTTTTTTTTTTTTTTTTTTTTTTTTTGGCGCTCTAAATATCTTTAATTAATCCAACTTAGGTACAAATAAAATATAAATAATCAGTAAAGGGAATTTTATGTAAGGAAAATAAAAATTTCATAAACCAATTTTGCAATGGAGATAAGAAGGAAAATGGTATAAAAAATTTTCCAGGGAGAATCTAACTCATTGAACAAGACACATATTAAATCTAAACGCGAGGTAGTACCAATTGTGTGTATCAGCCGCGTGATCCTCCAATCTATATGTGAATGTGAATGGCTTAAGAGTATGAGCTCTTTGTCCCTTCGATCAAAATGTGTAAACTTTAACGTACAAGGCTTATGTACCACACCAATGAGAAGGACAAGCTTGGTGTAATTTGTAAGGAAAAATCTTTTCTGAAACCAATTTCGTGTTGGAATTACAAGAAAAATGTTTTAAAATTTTTTCCAACCTGGGATCTGTTTCATGAACAAAACACGCATTAGATCTAACCAGTACCTCTTCTGTTTACTAAACGCTTGATCTATCGATCAGTATGCAAATGTGAATAACCTAGGAGCATGATCTCCCTTTTCTTGAATCAAATGTTACTCATAAGCTTTGAATAGTTAATTTTTTTTCAAATCGTTGTATGAGTTATGATTAATTCAAATTTTTGAGATCAGATTTGATGATTAATCGCTATGATTGATTAATATCAGTTATTATATAGATGATTGGTTCATAACTCTTGAGCATAAACACACACATCATTGTTTCATAACATTTCCATGTCATTGTTTCTTGGGTTACTATTATTTTACCCTCTAGAATTAAAAATAATATCAAACCATCTCTGGTTTTGAAAGTAATAACTACCAAATCGTTAAATGAAATAGTAAACCCGTTAATAACATAATGGACCCATTATTTTTTAGCGTAAAAGCGTAATGGGGCCTTGATGAGAAACATGGATAATGGAACAGCTAGAACAACAAACTAAAAAAGAAAACAAATTTTAAAAAATAATTAAATAAATACAAAAGCCATACCCATCCATCATCACCACCCATTATCTCTCTCTCATCTCACCCAACCACCATCACCATTCAACTTCATCACCACCCACCCATCATCAATACCTAACCTCATCACCACTCAACATAGCACACTAATCCATCGTTGTCGTCACCCATCAACTAACCTCTTACACCGCCACTAAGCTTATTGGACCAATGCCAACCGACCTTTTACGTCGTCAGTGACCAGTCAATGATGGACCGGAGATGATGGAAGCAGAAGAATAAAAGATATTGATGACAAAAGGTGATAGAAGCAAAAGAATAAGAGATGTTAAGGAATCGATCGGAGGAGGAAATATATTATTTTAAATATGTAATCTTACAGTACAATGTTACATGAAATATATTATTTTAAATATGAAAATAACATTAAATAAGGAATAAAGATTGATAAGAAAAAAAAATCATGTTCTTGGACATACTTTTCAACACTACTGTCCATTGAAATTGATGGACGATGAAAAATCATTTTGCATTTAAAACAAAATAAATTAAAAATGTTCAATCTCCTAATCAGATCTCCACTAATCTATGAAAATCTCCATCACGTAAATCGATCTGTATGGATCCAATTCCATCACCGATGGAGATAATCTTTGAAGGTCAAAGATAAAGACCAATTAGATCTCTATCTTTAACAAATATAAAGATCCAATTAGGTTTCCATCTTGTTCAAAGATGAAAACCCATCTAAGTTTCAATCTTCGAATGAAGATGAAGACAACTGGGTCTTTATCATTGTTTTAAAGAATAAAGTTAGAGACCCAAATTGGTCTCCTTCTTTGTTAAATAAATATGAAGACTGATCTAGGTCTCCATCTTTGAACAAATTGTTAAAGATGGAGACCCAATTGAATGTTCATATTCACCGACGAGAAGGAGATTCTAGGCTAGGATCTCCTATGCCAATGATGGAGATCCTAACTTGGGATGTCCATAGTTGATGATTTCGGGAGTGAAGATCCCATTGGGGTTTTCCAGCTCTTATTTTCTTTTTTGTTTTCAAAATGTTATCATTCAAATTTGTTCTAAAAATTTTGGTTTTTTTCATTTTCTTTAACTTTTTTGTCTTAATTTTGTTGGATCTCCAGAGACAAACAATGGAGATCCATCTTTTTTTGGTTTTTTACTTTTAAATAACTTGTTTTAATTTATTTATATTAGTTTAATTTTTTAAATAATGGTATTTAAATAATTTTTTAAATTTGATAAGGATATATTGGACATTTCATTAGCCAACTATGGCCAATGGTTAGATATAACGGATATGACTAATTAACAGTTTAGGGCTAATTTTTAAGTAAAACATAAGGTTGATTCTGATTGTCAAAAGCCAAACCTCAGGTAGATAGGGTGTAATTTGCTCACTGCATATTGATTATTTTCAAGGAAAATGCTAATGAAACGACATACAGCGTGCACCTGGTTGATCAATGACACTAGAGGCCTCTGTTTGAAGAATCTCTGAATAAAGGTTGTTCAACTGTATTGTCATTATTATTGATGAAGGAGGAATCTCTATAAATGAGTGAAGGGAAAGCGATGATGCTCAACTTATGAGAGAGCAGAAATTGATATTATAGGGGCCCGGAGGATCCATTTGAAGCTTGTGAAGTGGTAAACTTGACCGGACTTATATGATACTTGAGCAAGCAAGCAAAGAAGAACCAACAATCTAACAATAAACTCTGCTCCATTTGACAGTAGTTGCACCCACTTTTTGTGGCTGCACTTTGGTCTTCCATTATCTTTACCTGCTTAAAGAGTAAAGTGCTAACTCTTTTCTTTAAACTTTAAATATCAGTAACGGCGACTACACTCTTCACCGTTTGTATTCTTCAATTATCTAAACTTACACTTCATTAAGCACAAAATACTAGGAATGGATATGCCAACGGAATCAAAGAACATTTTTTTAAAAGTGGATTGTAAGTTTTTTAACCTTATATTCTATTTTTGTTTCTCTCAGCAAGAAATAGCATTAATATGATCTTAATTTGTTTTACCAAACGCACTAGGAGGAACGTCTGACTACAAACCCTAGTTTATGTAGGCATGTTTTTTTCTTGACAATATGATATGTATGTGCTTGGTTTTGTTATTAAAAAATTATTTGAGTAAGTTGGCAAATGGTAAATAGGGCAGATGTTTGATCTATTATGGACTTGCATTACACAGAGGGTTTCTTTTTCAATATTCACTTCATTGTCTAAACATCTATTTAGGAATAATATCGGTGACAACAAAAAAGAAAGAATCCGAGCCCAGTGCTACTTGATGAACGTAGATATTTTATTAGGAAGTACCAGGAATTGACTCGTGAATTGAACTTAATAGGCTGATGGCATCAATGTTGTTGCACGTGGTTGGAGTTTACTTCCTAAGCATATTATCCCTCAGAAAGTGAAAAAGTGCAGCATGCTTTTTTCAAAAAAGTAATATAAATAAGTGTTTCCATGAACTTAGCTTGTCTTGTCTTCCATTCAATTTCTCAGAGCCTGAAGACCTAGAAAGTTATTCTAGAATCTTGGAGTGAATGCTGAATGAAAGGACAAAAACAGTAATGCCCAACAAATGACGATGCAGATATGGATACGTTAAGCTGCAAAGGATCAGTGAGGACCGCGCTACAAAGTGAAAAAGGCTCATCAATTGGCCTTAGATGAATACATCAGGCATCGTGCACCTCAGCCATAGTAAGTAATATTGTTCGCCATATCTTCCCAGCTTCATTTCTCACTTTGCGCTTTATCATTGCCCTTTTTCCCCTTTCTTTTTATTACTTTGGCTACATGCCATCAAAAAGTGCATTATTCTTTTATTTTATTTTATTTATTTACATCTGTTGCTATATCACAACTAGTGTTGAGTGTCGTCAGTCGCACCGATATTCAAGTCAAGTTGGTCTCAGATGTGTTAAAATTGTTTGAGACTGTATGAGGTGTAAAATCTATAATCCAATAGTTAATATACTGTTTGCCTCTAGCGTTAACAAAATCAGCCCAAATCCAATCTATTCGAAGTGGATTTAAAGCAGAAAATAGCGATATATTTGGGGCATGAGTCGGACTTGGTGCAATCCTCAAAATTTTCAAATCGAGTCGAGAGTAAGCTGTCTTGTTTTAATTCAACCCGGTCTACATATAAACATAAAAAATGATATAAATAAATAAATATGTGACTGTGTACTTAATGGACTTAATACATAATATCTAAGTCTTGCACTTTTAATTATCAGAGCTTTTATATAAATTTAGAATTCGTTTAGAAGAATCATGGATATCATAACCAATTTGTCTTTTTTGTTTTTGGTTTGTATATTAGTTTTTTTATAATAATTATATCATTAACTAAAAACTAAATCAGGTCAATGGATCAGGTTTGGAACAAGTCTGTTCAATTGGATTTAGGTTTGGGTTTGGGGCGGAAAATAACTATCCATTTAGGGTATAAGTCGAGTTTGGGGCATTTCTAAAAAATTTCGGGTCTGATATGGTAAGGGCCAAACCCAATCCAATCCGGTCCAGTCTATTGTCATTCCTATTTACCTCTAACCTTGTGTAATGATTCTAATTGATGATCTCTAAATAATTACAAATTCTTGAGCCTATAACCGAAATGTGAAACTTAAATTGTATGTTGCCTCGATTTATGTAAACATATCGGTAGTTGATTTAGTGTGTATTTGGTAAAGTTTATCTACTACCTAAAAGTAATTTTTTAATGCTCAAAGCTCTACTTGATTTTTTTGTATAATTTGATTGTCATTTTAGTAAAACTTTTGAGTAATTAAAAAAACTAAAAAATATCTACTTGGAGAAACTCAAATTTTGAGTTTTTTCAAATAGATATTTTTAAGCTTTTTAAAAAATTGAAACATCTCATATAACTTTATTAATATCATTATACTCTTAAAATCATTTAATTCTTTTTGATAAATTTATAATTTAAAAGATTTTTTTTAATTGACAATCAAACAATCAACAATTTAAAAAAAAAAAAAAAAAAAAAAAAAAAAAAAAAAAAAAAACTCTACTAATAAAATATCTACTTCAAAAAAACTTACTTCTAAAAGATTTTATTGGAGAAGTTATATCAAACGAAGTCTTAATATAAATAGAGGATTGCCACAGCCACACGAAGGAAGATTTAAGAGATGGATTATCTTAATGCATACTCTATGGAAATTTATTTAGAATCTAAATTTCAAATATATATATTATTTCAAAACATTAATATATATATATTTTTTTAAGTCTTGAAACAATAAATACAAATTTTTATTAAGTTTTTAATTTTTAGATACACACTAAAGGGGATTGCAAAAATATATGTTTATGATAAGTACATGGATATGTGAGTTTATGATATCATTACACTAATATTAGTTGATGTTTAATTAATGTTGTAACTACGTTCATTACTATTAGTTGATTAATAGTTCACCAAACTTTATAACAATGTTGTGGAAATCATTAGGTGTTAGGCGGTCGACAACTTGGTGTATAGCAACTAGGTCGCCTAGGCGACGCTTAGGTGCCAACTAGATGGTTTGATAGTTGATCGTTAGTCAAATCTGGTCAATCATTTGAAAAATAATAATAATAAGACAAACTATCCAACAAAAATTACAAACCATGTCAACACAAGCTATAAGGGAGAGATGAACCAAAGAAAATTTGAGAGAGAAAGATTAATTAGAGAAACTCTATCAGGGAGAAATTGTGACTATCGTTTATTGCTTCGGTGTTGTTTGAGTGAGAGAAGTTTTAATTTTTAACCTACAGAGAGAGATGAACCTGAAGAGAGAGAAAGATAAAGCTCTAGTGAGTTGTTTGGAGTGTGAACAAAACTTATCAAAATGGTAGCTATAAAACCTAAATACCCAGTTGGATCAAACAAGAGAGATTAAGCTCTAGTGACTGGTGTGGAGTATGGACAAAACTGATCAAAACGGCAGAGATAAAACCTAAATACCCAATAAGATCAAAATGGCGCCGTTTTGGTCTCCAAAATGGTGTTGCTTTGACAAAAGATTTTACAAAAAAATGCTCCACCTAGGCGGCCCACAGCCTAGAGCACCGATTTTGTCCGTTTCGAATCTGCCGACGGTCGCCCAGGTTGATATTTACAACACTGCTTTATAGTATTGAATTAAAGGTAATTTAGTCTTTTGTTGAGAAATTAAATAAAGAGGTGAAAGAAAATAAATTCATCCACTCAATTATTGCCACATTGATCTTCAACGTATTAAGCTTTCAATTTGTGATTTGTTTTTAATGGAAATATATGAAAGATTGTATGTTTTGTTGAAGAAGATAGTTCTTTTAAGTAAACAGATTGTGCGTTTTGTCGAAGAAGATGATTTTTTTAAGTAGAAAAATTATGTGTTTTGTTGTAATTGTTAATGATGATATGATTATTGGTGATGATGCGGATTGCAATTCAAACAGGAATTTGGAATGACGTTAGCTAATTTTTTTGTTTTTGTATTTTGTATTTTTAATTTTATTTCTGTGAATTTTTAATAATGAGTATATTATTTTTTTATTCTTGACCCTTAAAATAAGAGGTTGTTTAATCTTTTTATATTTTTTAGAAATTGTCAACGAACCACATTTAACGATAGGGGTGTAGCTACTTCACTAACGAAATGTCAAATAGCGTTTGTGTAATTATATCATAAACTCACATATCCAAATGACTATCTTCATAATTTTGTTTCAATAATTCATTTTGCACTTGTTTCACACTACCAAAAACTATGTTGTGATGTCTTTTCTACGTATTTTCTTTTATGGGGAAGAATGCCTCCTCATTTATGTACAAGAGGTCAGAGGAACAGTGGCTCCTCATTTATGGAGAAGAGATAAGGTTTGTATGCTCTTGAAAATTAGTGTCATTGTAATAGGAATAATGGAGGGACAGATTCCCCTAAAATATGAACTTTTAGCTCAACGTCACTTGAACATGTTTCATCATAGTAGCCTGATTGAAAATATCTATAACCAGTGTACTGAAGTGATTAAATTACTATTCGAATAGATTTTGAAATACAGTAACTACACTACTAGAACAAATTGTGAATTTATAGCAGTTAATTTGTGTTGATATTTTCTACTACTCGGTACTGTAAGAACAATCGGGGAATCATACCATTTGCTTTTCGAATCAATGCTTCCAATTCGTGACAAATTTCCATTGATGATTTACAGCATCACTGAAAAGCGTTGAAACTAAGTTACCTTTTTCTTTTGCAGACATGGATATCCTCTACTTATCTTAGGCCGTGTAGAAAGAATCTTCAGGAAGATACTTGTGGACAGCAGTGTCTGGTACAGCTCCAAATGCCAGAAACTCGCTTAATACTATATTAACAAACACTAAGCTATTTCTGAGCTTTTGATCCATGCAAGATTAATTCATCATATTGGATCCCCCATATGAATATGAATTCTTTTTCTTCTCTCTCCAAAGCCCAATTCTCACTCTTAATGTTCATTTTTTTGGCAAAGAATGTGTGTGTGTGTATGTCAAATTTTGTGACCCTCTTTAACCAGAAGATTTTGCACTCTTTACACTTGGACCCTATTTTTGGTCTTGGTTGTTGGTCATCACACTTGGACCTTATTAATTTTTCTTCTTTTCAGTTGTTGACAATCTAATCCAGTATATGAAGTTATTGAAGAGCATCTAAAAGGGAAAGCTGTAATTGCAAGAAATTGATTCTTTAACTATAATTATATAAGTTTTTACAATGATATAGCAGTTACAGGAACAAGTCAGATAACAAAAAAGAAACAAAACTGCAAAACATACATGTCATTAGATTAAGAAGGCTACAATAAGTTTAGTAGAAGTAGAGTAGTAACAGGAGTGCTTGTTGCTTTAGAACGAAGGAACAATGCCATATCCGGCGTCTGTGATCAACGTTGTGGAGAACATCTGGTCGACTTCAACTTCAACGTCTGTGCGCTTGGCAAACCTACCCTTGATTCGTGGTCTGGTCTCTGCATAGGCCTTCCTGGAGGCATACCTGATTGTCTTCTGAAACTTCCTAGTCTTCTTTTTCTCTCTGTATCTCAGGACCCTGGCCTCCCTGTCCATTGGATTAAGCTGGGGAGGCATTTGAATTGGAGGTCCTGAAAAGAGGTCGATTGTACCTTTTGGAGGTCTCGAGTGGGAGATTGATATGTCACTTGTTGACTCTGGTACTAAACCCACATCGGTTGATGAAACTGACACCTATTTGATTGTATAATCACAGAAAAACATTGTTAATTAACTCATTCATCATGAATACACACACAGGTTGGTTCATTTCAACCGGAAATTAACTCAATCAGAAGGATCACGCAAAGCAAGTAATTGAAAACTTTACACTGTGACTAATAGAACCGTTGTAAGCAGCTTTTGAGGATTCATAGTCCAATCCCAGTTGAAAATTCTGCTGATTCTGTTGATCTTTAACTTGGTACTGAACAGGAACAATGCTGTCACTGATATAATTCTTCCCAAAGTGTTGTTGATGCTGCTGATGGTGATTGTAGTGATCAGCATACTGATTCTCACCATTGTAGTCTACAAGGTCCAAATATTCATTAACCTCTTCAGGAAACAAGAAGCTATCATTTGTGTTGTTGTTGTTCTTTGTTGGATTCATCAACAACCAAGAAGTAGCCTCCTCATCATCATCTTCATCTTCAGCACCTATGAACCCATCCTCAGTCTGACCATAGATGGACCCTGACATGGGAAGTACGGGAACTCGGTGGTGACGGCGGGCGAGGGGGTTGGCGGAGTGGATATCAGCATCACAGGCAGCGCAGAGGGAGGCAGCGTCAGCCTTGCAAAGGAAAGCAGCAGGGGCCTGCTCACAAGCCTCACAAACGAAGACACGCTCGTGCCTGGAAGCAACCCGGTTGGCAGCATGAACCCTGGCGTCACAAGCAGCACATAGATAGGCCAAGTCAGCCTTGCAGTAGACAGTGCAAGCAGCAGACCTACAGGTGTCGCAGACACGTGCCCTGTTGTTGGCTCCGCCTCCACGGTCGCTGATCCCTTCTTTCATCATCTCTCAACTTCAAAACTTCGAGTACAAGGTGTAGTGAGTAGCCAAAGGAGGCAAAGGAGGGAGGTGTAGTAACGGTAAGAGGGAGGGAGAGAATCTCAGGGCAGACACGCGGCTTTAACTTAGCGGCTTCAAAAAGTTGTTACGTTATCTCGTGGTTGTCTTCTGTTCTGATCACGGTCCACTTTCATATTGGGACCCATGAGGTTTTGCTTTGCCTTTTGGAATATTTTGTTGGCCTTTAAACCCTTGTTTTTTTTCTTTTTTAAAGAGCCCTCGCGAGTCACAACAAAATTAATCATACATGTTAGAAATTTGAATCATCTTCTGAATTGAGCTTTTTTCTGACCTATCCTAATTTCATGATATATAAACACTATAGTAAACAAACGGTAGAGATATTGTTGTTTCTAAATTTTATTTTTACAACCAATCACATTTTAAAATAAATCGAAAAAAATATCAACGCAAAAGAGCATCTAGATTCGTATATTACTCTACACAGCTTCTTACAAAATGCTCTTATACCTTCACGTGTACCGTTTAGATTCAACCTTAGCTTGTAGATCTTCTCGTTTTAATTATCAATTCACTCTTCTATCCTTTTAAATCTTAAAAATTATAAAAAATTTACTTGTGGTGTCAAAAAATACCATCTATTTTCATTTTTTTAGACTCTATTTTCATTATTTCTAAATGCATAAATAGCTCTACTACACTCAAACCCTAATTTAAGATAAATAAACTCAAAATATATAGTTCAAAATGCTTAATTCAAATCTTTTATTAAAGATAAAAATTATAATATTAATAGAATCTAGAAAACAAATTTTAATCACACATTTAGAAATATAAATTTTTTATAAGTTTAAAATTAAAAATTATAATATAAAAAAAAAAAATTAAATATATATATATATAGAGGCAACCGTGTAGGTGGTCTCCATGAGAGGAACTAACTTCATTTATCTAGAGGAAGGCGATTTTCAAACATTGCAGTAATATCATATGAAGCCATGACTTCCTTCCATTTGGAGAAACTCGTGGCTTCTTGTGGTGATTGGAAGGGCTGTAGAGGCTACCCTTATAGGCGATGGAGATGACCTCCATGCCTCCTTCATCTTTTCATTTTAGAAAAATAATAATTTAGTTAAATTTTTTCTTTTTCTTTTACTTTTATATAAAATTATTTTTCTTCTATTTAATCATCACTTTTTTGTCTTTTTACAATTCATGGGTATAAACTTGCATTTTAATATTTTGATTGATGCTTTCGGTACTTAAAAAAATATATAAGAGAGGTTTTTGGTCTATTTAGAAATAATGTGAAATACATGGCATTTCTAAAAACCATACCGGCTCTTTGAAATTTTCCCTTAAATCTCATCCACAAACTTAATTCTATTTTTTTTTTTTTTTGACAAATTGCAATTAACTCAAACTTTTACAAATATTGCAACCATTAGGTTTGACATAATTGTTGAAAACTAACTTCGATCGAATAGTCAAATATACGACTTAACTTTCATCATCTTTCAACTCGAGTACGAGATGTAGTGAGTAGCAAATGGAGGGAAGGGAGGGTGGTGTAGTAACTTTAAGACGGAGGGAGAGAATCTAAAGGCTATCATGTGGCTTTACCTTAGTGGCTTTAAAAAGTTGTTACTTTATCTTGTGGTTGCCGTTTGTATTGATTATGGGTCAATTTTCATATTAGGATCCACAAAGGTTTGTTTTGGCTTTTGGAATTATTTTGTTGGCCTTTAATCCTTTTTATTTATTTATTTATGTATTTACCCTCGCAAGTGGCAACGAGACATATGATACATGTTAGAAATTTGGATCCTCTCCTAAGCTGATTCTTTTTCTTGACTTATCCTAATTTCATGATATATCAACACAACAATAAATAAAATGTGGAGATCTGATTATTTCTAGCTTTCATTTTTATAACAATCAATTATATGTTTTAAAAAGATTAGAAAAAATGACAGTGCAAAAAATTATCTAGATTTATATATTACTTTGCGACCTTTTTGCAAAATACTCTTCCACCCCTACGTGGACTACATAGATTCTATCTTGGGTTGTGGGCCTTCTCCTTTTAACTACCAATTCACTCTTCTAACCTTTTAAATTCGGAAAAATTCTAGAACTCTCTTTGTCATTTCAATACCATCTATTTTCATTATTATTATTATTTGAAACTCTATTTTCATTATTATCAAATGTACAAAAAGCTCCCTAATATTTTTAATGGTATTAAATATAAAAAATCTCAAATCCTAATTTAAGATACATAAACCCTAAATTTGAAATATATACTTCAAAATACTTACATTCAAATTTTTATTAAATTTATTTTAAAGGTAAAAATCGAAATATTAATAATATTCATAAAACATTTTAATCTTACATTTAGAAATATAAATTTTTTATAAATATAAAATTTTAAAAATATATATATGAGGCCTCCATGAAGTTGGTCTCCATTAGAGGAGCCGATTTCCTCTATCTAGAGGATGATGGTTTTCAAACATTGAAGGAATATTGGATGAAACGACTTCTTCCTTCCATTTGCAGGAACTCGAGGCTTTTTGCAAAGATTTAAACATGGGCTGTAGAGGCCAACTTTATAGGCAATGTTCTCCACAGCTCATCCATCTTTTCATTTTGGAAAAAAAAAAAAAAGTATTTACTTAAATGTTTTCTTTTTCTTTTTTTTTAATTTATTTTTGCCTAAAATTCTTTTTTGTTCATTTAATCATCAATTTTTTTTTTTTTTGGGTTTTATAATTCAAGAGTAAACTTGTATTGTAATATTTTGAGTGATGTTTTTTGTACTTTAAAAAATATTAGGGAGGTTTTGGTTTGTTTAGAAATATTGAAAAATAGATGGCATTTCCTTAAATCATAGTAGCGTTTTGGAATTTTCCCTTTAAATCTCATCCACAAACTTGATTCTCTATTTTTGGACAAATTGCAATAAAATCTCAACTTTTACATATATTGGAACCAGACCACCTGTTTGACATAATTATTGAAAACTAACTTTAACCAAATCGTTAAACATATGGCTTGACAACAATGGGGCAGCAAAAGCATAACTAGGTCATTTGACCTCCAATTGCTATTTTTTTAATTCGTAATCTTTTATAATTATTTGGTTGTTTTTAATATTTAATTGAAAATGACAATTGAAATTGTCAAATTTTGCTTTAAATGTTTTGTGAAAATGAATAATATTTAGAAGAAGAACATAAGGAGAAAAAGAAGAAAATGAACAATTAAATTACTTTATTCTAGATCCACAAAATAAAGATATTATACCCCAAAACAATACTTAGATCAAAAGCAAAAATAGGGCTTGGATTTAAACAGGTCACATAGGAAATAGCTCGAGGTTGCATCAGTCTAACAGGCCCATAAAGCATCATCAGCTCGTTATTTTCTTGGCAGCATAAAGAACCTGAAAATAGGAAATCTTTTACAAACCAGTAAACGTTGGTATATTTTCTTAATTCCATGAAGATTTAGGAAAAAGTAAAAGAACTTCACCACACATAATGACTTTCATAATGAATAGAAGATCTTTTTGAATATGAAGCTACCAGAATTATAATAGATATAATCACAATTAATTGCAGTTCGATTTAGCATCTAAATGGTTAATGCAATTTTATGAAAAATAAGAAAGAAGATCTTTAGTCTTTCTTATATTATAATGACTATGGTTTAAAAACTCGATCGAGTTGGTCGAGTTCTCGGTGAGAAATCACCGCCCGACTAGTTGCTAATCAAAGAACCCCCAGATTAGGGTTCAACTCGGGTTTGGCCCAACTCAGGTCCAACTTGACTCAACTCAGGTCAACTCGACCGAACTCGGGACTACTCAGTCAATTCGACCAACTCGACTAGTATTTTTTTAAAAAAAAAAAAAATTGTCAAAACGGCATCATTTCAGTGTGCCAAAACAATGCTGTTTTGACATCACATACAAAACTAAACAAAGTAGCCCTATATATAATGAGGATAATTTCACCATAGGCTCTAACTTTTAAAGAAATTTTAGTTTATACCTTTAAATTTCAAAATTATAATTTTTTTCCCTAAACAATGTTTTTCGAGTACTCTTCGATTACTTGTCAAGTTACTGATTATTAGTTGCTTACTGAGGCACCCGTTGGCTAGCGAATAACGAGTTTTGGAACACTGATAATGATTGAATTATATATAAATAAAAAATCCTAACAGTATATAAAGAGATCCTTGGTGTGCACAAGATACAACATTCAACGGTCTTTTTACCTCTAACAGAAACTCTGCTAAATACAGTTTCCTCTTCCAAAGTAATATAACCGTGGATATATACATTAAACATAAGACCAAACCATGTTAAAAACTCATTATGTTTGTTTCATTGTTTTCACTTATTCTCCATTACTTTGCATTATTGATTTCTACCATCATTCAATTTTTTAAGATAATCAGCCCATATACTTTCACCACTACTCACAATATTTTACCATTACAAGATACACTCTACCCTTCAGTTTGGCTTCAAAGCATCAAACAATGAAACCAAGTATGAGACTCTCCTTTAAGGTTAGCTTGAGAATTAAATATTGCAAATATTATGATTGACAATGACTCTCTAGTTATGCTACAACTATGAAAAGATTATCAAGATCATAAGACAAAAATGGTTACCTATATACAAGAAGTAATGAGGCTCTTAAAAAAATCCACCTAGTATGACATTCAATAGGTTCCACGAGCTCGGAACTCTCATGTTAATGCCTTGACAAGATTAGCCATAACTAAGGAGGTTGATCTACTAGGCGTTGTACCAGTAAAATATCTCCCAAAAGCCGGTATCGAATTTGAAGAATTGTAAATCATCAATCCTTTAATGGTGATTACTATCTCCTCAAATTCTTCGATGACCCTCATTGTTAACTATTTGACAAAAGATAAGTTGTCAGTAGACAAAAATCAAGCTTAGAGACTGTGCATGAGAGCTGTCTAATACGTTATCTATGGACATATACTTTTTATGAGAGGATTCAATACTCCCTAAGATGCATTGATGAAGGAATATAACATCTATGCTACATGATATCTAATCAGGATACTGTGAAAATCATGAAGCAAGGCTATAATTAGCCAAAAGCTCTTCGACGAGGTATTATTAGCACATCATGAAATAAGACGCCTTAAACTTAGTAAAAAGATGTGACATATGTCAACGATCTACAATGGTCACTCGAGTTCCTCCATCCTTGCTCTAGTTCATGACTAGCCCTTGGACTTTTGCCATTTAAGGGATCGAATTGGTCATGCCATTTCATTTAGCTCATGAGAAATGTTGATATGCCTAATTACAGTTGACTATTTCACCAAATAGGTTAAAGCAAAGACTTTAAAACATACTAAAACTAAAAAAATAGAGAAGTTCATCTGAGAAAACATTATTTGCCACTTAGGTGTCCTCTAAAAAATTGTTTTGGATAATGAGACTCAGTTTGAGAATAGAAGATTTAAAAATTTTTGCCAAGACCTCTCTATCATAAAAGGTTTCTTTGTTGTGGATCATCCTCAAATTAACGATCAAGTAAAGGCCGTAAATAAGATCATATAGCACATCCTCAAAAACAAGTTAGAAGTAAGAAAAGAAGCATGGAGGATGAGGAACGTAAGAAAAGTAGCATGAGAGGAAAAGGTGCCCAAAGTCCTATAGGCCTACAGGACTACCAGTAAAATGGCTTAATAAGAAACACCTTTTTCTCCTAGTCTATGAATGTAAAGCCATGATCCCAATAGAAACTAGTATTTGCACTTTCAAGAGGACAACTTTTGAAGACAGCAATGTGAAAAAATTTTGGCTATCGATCTCGACCTACTAGAAGAAAAAAGAGAAACTACTAAATAAGGATGGCTATCCATCGCTAGAAAGTGCCTCGTTACTATAATAAGAGGGCTAAAGAGTGATGATTCAAAAGAGGTGACCTAGTTCTAAAACAAGTGTAACTTAGGACGAAAGAACCACGAAAATGAGTACTTGGGCCTAACTAGAAAGGACCTTACTATAACGGATCGGTCCGCCCCACGCTCTCACATGTGGTGACCATCCGACCCATCCTACTCTCAGGTTTCGGCCCTCAAGGAATCCCCCACAAAACTGGTGAGCAGGTATTATTCCCTAGGTCGACAAGGTTTTTATATGCCTCTCACACTCCTCTCGAAACCAATAGTTGCCCTTAAAAGCACTAAGGAAGCAGAGTGTGTACCATTTAAGGGCAAGTATCATTTGTAGATAACAATAATGGGGCCTTCAGGGTTTTCATATTTAAATAGACGGTGCATATATTGTTATCCACAAATGTGATTTTTGTACCTAAATTATTAATACACCTATTGATTAAATTCATAAATCTACAAATTAGTATAAGTGTAAAAAAATATGTCAATAATAACCTTATACAAACAAAATTGATTATATTCCCTTAATACAAACTTGCTTATAATAACAAAATTAATTGTATTCCTTTAAAACAAACTTTCATATTATAAATAAAATTCAATATATTCCTTTAAAACAAATTTTCTATCTATCAAATTTGTTTTTATTTCTTTTAAAAATAAATTCTTAATCCTAACCATAATCCTAGTTTTACACGTTATCAAGAATAAGAAGAAGAAGTACCTATAGCCAAAGGTTGAAGCCACCAAAGTTGCTACCAAGAATGAAACTTTAGTTTATATTTTTTGTTAGCCTTTACTTTTTAAATGAATGAAAAATAAATATTTGAAAGAAAAAATGCTTTGCATTCAAAAGATTTGGAGAGTTATTTAATAAATGTAAAGATCCATTAACCTTTTATTTTGTAAATTTTCTTTAAGAATATTTATGGAAGTTTGTTCGCTATACTTTTAACGAGGAAAGGAAAAAGAAAATTTTTACCTTTTTTTTTATACAAAATAAAATTGTTTCAAATTATAAAAAAGTAAATAAAAATAATTTACTTTACTAATTGTTCGTCCATGTTTGTAATTTTATTTAGGGATAATTTTATCATATAAATATTTTTAAAAAAAAATGGATGTTCTAATCATTTTCATGGGTGGTAATAACCCCACCCTTAAATAGGGGTTAAAACAGGCTATTCAAAAGTAAAGGTTGGTCAACATTTGGTCAAAGGATTTAAAGGAAATTCTATGTAATTAAATGATGTTTATATATAGTCCAATTTCGTCTAAAATTAAGAATGGTAGTGTAATTTTTCCTTGAATTAAATTATTTTTTGATTAAAATAAAATCGTTTGAAATTATTTCCAAGAAAAAATTGTATTAAATATTTAAAATTAAATTTTTGATAAAAAAAATTTAAATATATTTTTAAAATTAAATATAATATTAACAATTAGTTTTATGAAAATAATTTTTGAAAATATTTTAATAAAATATTATTTTATATTTTTTATAAATATATTTTAATATAAGCAGCCAATAAGCCCCATCGAAACCAAAAAATGAATGAACGGTGACCCATGTAGGCCTTCAAGGAGGATTATAGTTGGACTAGTTAATTAAAGCTCAGTCTAATCCTATTTATTAACATGTCCGGACGAAATTATCTAATGTATATTGTAGTCAACATTAATTTATACAGTTGCATAATATATATTCAAGGATAAATAAATAAATATGTGGAATTATCACGAAAATATGTGATTATAATACTGCTATTTCCTTTTTTTTTTTTCTAATTACTAAACTTTGTCAAATTTCAATAACTATATGATAAATAAATCATAGATCTTAAGATATAAGTAATGATTATAATCATTTATTTGATCGTTTATCATCATGCAAGTGAGTACCAACCAAGAAAACATTTTGTGTTAAAAGTTTACTTTCTTTTTTTTTTTAAATGTTAAAATTTTACTTATATATATATATATATATATGATACATTTTATAATACACTTGGGATATCTATACACGAATAAAAAAAATGATTGCATTCTAAAATTATTAATTGTAATTTATTATATTTTATTATAACTAAACATGTCTTATTACAATCAGTAAATGTGATTTTTTTTATTAATTGTTATAAATATGATTTTACTCACTTAGTTATAATCAGATATAATAAAGATATAATTAATTACGATCAGCAATATTTATTCTACCAAATGATGTTCAATGCATTTTGGTAAATTTCAAACTACAGCTATGGTTTTCGTAATTATTTGGAATTATAATGGTTACCAAGCAAACATTACCAAATAATTGTTCCCAGAATCTTGAGGACAAAATTGCTTAATCTTATTGTTATTACATGAAAGATGCACGATAAATCTGATGTGTACCTAATTTGAATAGAAATTTTAAATGTTGTTGATGACGATCATAAATAACTGTAGCTATCATGCAACCATATTAACCACCAAAATCACATAATACAAATGAAACGCTGTGAAAGAAACCCTAAAAAGTATATTTCAGCCTGTCTCATTTTGGTTGCCAACCAAACATGTTTTGACGTTACACTAATTCTTTACTACAATTTTTTTTTAAAAAAATATATATTGTCGACGGTGTAATGATTTATATTTGAAATATTATCAGATATGAACATGTTATATATACCATAAAGCAATATTGAGCATTGGTTATGTTCTTTGTTACAGTTAGTTGGTAACTTGGTAAAATAATCTGTCTCAGGTAATGCTGCATATTGATGAAAAATAGTTCAAAGTATGGGGGCAGATAATTAATATGAGACATGAGAAAACAATTCAATTTTATTAAAAAAAAAAAATTTGCTAACCCAATATAAAATGATATTTGTTTTAACTCTAAACAAAATAACAATTTTTTTCAGTTCATTTTAAATCTATAAAATATTTCATATTAAACGTTACGTAGACCGATTATTAAGTTTAAAACGATTAAAATTTCATCCAATAAATATGTGATTTATTTTTTTAATTTTATCTAAAAACGAATTATTATTATTATTATTATTATTATTATTATTTGTGTTTATTATAATCTACGTATAAATACAGCTCGTAATTAGATGAAATCTTATAAAGTGTTGTGGGTGAACAAACTTAATACGGTGTCTATACCCTCATTTTTTTTCTTTGTTTTTCTTATTTGTAAATTGTAATAATTGTTTTCTTATCCATAGTTCAATCAGAATAAAATGTTACGTTAAACTTAAGGGTTGTTTGTTTTTTTATCTGAAAACTGAAAACTAAATAGTGACTGAAATCTGATAGACATATTTATTTTTTCTTTTCTTACATTTGAATGTATAATAATCTTGTTTATTTTTTAAAGTTAAAATTGTCTAATTACTAGTAATTTGACATTTATATCATTTTACTATTAGTTGTTGTGTAATTTTATTTAATATGATACAAATAATTGCAATAAATTATTTAACAAATATTAAAACACTTATATATATAATATTTTTATTCATAATTAAAATGAGATTAATTATTATAGTAGAATCAATTAAATTTATATGTTCAAATAAAAATAAACAAAATAATCTTAAATTGAATTACTATTATAACAAAAGTTGAAATTGTAACTTATATATATAGTATTTTTATTTATAATTAAAATAAGATTAATTAAAATAGTAGAGTCAATTAAATTTATATATTTAAATAAAAATAAATTAAATGATTTAAATTAAATTACTATTACAACAAAAATTGAAATTGTAAAATAATATATATATTTTACTATAATTAAACAAGAATAATCAAATACTTAAACAAATTGATTTGCAATTTAGTCTCTAAGTTGCATAAGCATTTGATCAATAAAGATTCTTACCGGAATTTGATCAAAGAAATATAGTAATCCAATTATAAAAAAATTTGATGTTGAGATGTTTAGAGTTTTTATTTTTCAATGTTGTTTGTTAAAGTATTAAAAGAAATTTGTATAATATAAAACTAAAACAAACTTGGAAACATATTATTTTATGAAGGATAAACTTGGAATAATATATTTATAAAATCATTAAGTGATTTTGTATTAAGTGAAAAGTCAGAAAATGTTACCTTTTTTTTTCAGTGGTTTTTGAGTGATTTTAAGTGGTTTGACTACTTAAGAAAACAAACAAAAATCTCTTAAGTGGCCTAATTCAGCACCATTAAATGTTAAATACAAAAGACAAACAACCCCTTAGAGTAAATTGAGGATTAGTTTTAGAGAATTGTAGTTTTTTTTTATATATACAATGTAGGTACACACCCATCTATCGGGATCACCTAAACTAAGCTGTTTTAAGTAATTTAAATAACTATTTATATTAGATGAGAAGTGTAACGTACTGTTCACCTCCGATCGACCGTCCGATTGATCAATCCGACCCAACCACAGCCCAGTCAGGTGGAGTCCGGTCCATCTCAAATGATACTCATCGTGCTTTCTAAATGATTATATATTTTTGGTTTTGGGTTCGAGTGATGGGGGAGGCGTGAAATCCCTCAGAAGGTAGAAGGATAGTACCTACTTGGATCTGGTGGTAGACTATGTCGGACTCTGTGGCTGGACCGAATTGGTCCATCGAACAATCGATCGGAGATAGATAATCCGTTATAAAAAGTCTATTCTCTAATTAAAGGAAACTGAATTAAAAATCAATCCATCTAAGAGATCACAGATAAATTGGCCTTTATTGCTAGGCATGCTGGAACCACTACGTTACTTTCTTTTGATAGAAAGCGTGGGGTAGGTGGCAATCCACTTTGAAATTGTAGGTCTCATTTGATTCATTCTATTGTAAGCAAGCAGGCAGTCGACAACAGGACAACGCAGCAGCATTCCCAGACGTACGCTGACTTATCCAAACAGTGCTGATGTGGAATCAAACAAGTCTCCGAAATAAATAAATAAATAAATGGAGAAAAGCTTGATTCAATGAGAAATTTAACAGCCAATTAGGATGTGACATGTATGTAGTGAATAGATTAGGATGCAGGTCCGCCACAAGCTGGGTGACGACACTTTGACACACTCCACGCAAGCGAAGTTGATCTAATCCCCACAGTAGCCAGTTTGTCCGATTTGTCCGTAGGGTCCACTTATAAATTAATGGATTTTCTCTTTTTCTGTCTTTTGGTTGTCTGTGTTGCAGTGTCGATGTGCTACGTGACGGAGCCCCAACCATGTACTTTTGTGTTTCTTATCAACTTGCAGAGTCCCTCTTCTTCTGCCTCGTCTCAATCACCTTTGAACTACACGGTTGAGTATTTACTACTCTAATGCACGAATGAAAATATTAATATCAACCGAAATATTTGTATTACTATTTGACAAATGTATCGATGAAAATATAGATGTTGATAAAAATTTATGTAAAATTATGAAAAATATAAAAATTTAGCTAAAAATTTAAAAATAATAATAATAAAAATTTTTAAAAGAATTAATATAGTCAACACTCTAACCAAAAACACATTTGTTTTTTCTTACTTTTCTTCAAAAATATATATAATTTGATAAATATAAATATAATACACGAAAAATAAAATATATATATAGAATAATAAAAAAATAATAATAATCGTAAAGAAATAGACTGTTTACCCACAAAAGTCTCAGAAACTTTGAAATTATTCAACTGATCCAAATTTGATTATCAATTACTTGCAACCGAATTCTCTTTTCACATTGTAAAGTGTCTTTACTTTTTTCTATTTTCTTTGTTTTGCGTAATTTTTTCTGTTCTACTTGGAGTTTCAATACTCTTAGAAATCATCCCGCATGACACTTGAAATTACGTGTATTTAACTGCCTCTGCGCAAGCAATTATTTGCTCAAATCCAAACTCATATTATATTGGACTTGGACGTTTTGGGTTATCTTGAATGAACTAGACCCAAAGCCCAATAAAACCCAACATCTTCTTACTCAGGCAAAATGAAGCAAATGGAAGTCATAAAAGAAAGGATTAGTAACACCTTCCTAATAAAATGTTAAGATATTAATTTATACAGATAAATATATTGTGTGATCTATAAATAATAAATAAATATATAATAAGAATTTCTTTTCAAATCTCAATTGTACGGCTTTACAAGAGATTGAAGTTTGTTTATTTTCATGTCCTAGATTTAATGGATTTTTATTTCTTCAAGCACCTCAAAAGTATGCTTGATCCTCCACTATTCCATATAGTTATACATATATGGAATTATTTATTATACATACTTGTCCTAAATAAAGACAGATACATCTACAATGATAAAATTATTTATTATACATATCTTAATTCAGTTACTCTCCCCGCGTCAAACATGAGTTTTTAATAACTTTGCTTTTAGGTGCCTATCGTAAAAAGCTCACATCTAACTTAATTAGGTGTAGAGTAAAAATTTTGATTTATATTTGATTCATATCATTTTTAATATGATAAAAACTTATTAATCATTTTCCTATTAAACTCCACTCAAACCTCTCTAAAAATAAGACGCTGAAGAGCCAACGTACGCAATTTAGCTTGCATAAAAAAGAAAAGTTAGAGAAGTATAAACATTCACAGGGAATGATTGATTGAAAAAAAAATTTGAAGTCTAGATCCCTAAGCATAGTTAAAGTATTTGGAAACTACGTAATTTGGTAAAGTGGAACCGCTTGACTTGCGTTTCTCTAACTTTAAATAGCAAGTTATAAGTTTAAGATTAGAGATAATAATACAAAAAACAAATAAGGTATAACAACGTGACATGTGGTCCACTAAGTTTATATATATATATATGAGCTCTTTAGACTACTAAACAAACTACAACTCTCAAACAGACTTGACTCGCTTTCAACACTTCTAGCTCTAGCTTTTTTTATCTCCAACAATTTTGACTCCTTCAACATTCTTATCATGCCCCCTCAAACGTAAAGGGTGATGCAAGCATGCCAAGTTTGGATTTTAAAAAACGATGAAATGATTATGGCTTGTTTAAACGGTCTGCAATTCGATCGCATAAAGGTACATAACAAACATCTAAAACTCTATTAAGAACTATATTATAAACAAAATGTACGTCCACCTCAATACGTTTAGTGCGAGCATGAGAAACAAGATTAGAAGGCAATGGACCAACATTCATGCTATCACACCA
Source organism: Dimocarpus longan (assembly GCA_022984855.1). NCBI lineage: Eukaryota > Viridiplantae > Streptophyta > Magnoliopsida > Sapindales > Sapindaceae > Dimocarpus > Dimocarpus longan. The sequence continues at coordinate 9,101,456 of CM041026.1, forward strand.
AACAACAGGACAACGAAGTAACTCAAATTCAATTCGGTTAACAAAGATGTGAACTAGGCAATTTCAACAGTCAAATTAGAGAGAGAGCGATATTCTGATTCAGTACTACACAGAGTTATGACATGTTGTTTCTTGGAAGACCAAGACACAAGATTATCTCAAATGAAAACACAATACCCCGCTATAGATCTCCGATCAGTAGAATCATATGCCTAATTTTCATCACAAAAACCAACTAAATCCAATATAACACCTTACTTAAAATGTAAACCTTGATTAATAGACCATTTCTGGTAACATAAGACCTTTTTTACAGCTTGTTAGCGCACAATCGTAAGATTTTGAAGAGATTGACTAAGTCTATTAACAAAAAGACAATGTCTAATCTTGTAAAAGCGAGATAATATAAAGCACCAATAGCATTCTAAACAAGATGGGATTCTCCATAAGTTTCTCAGTGGAAATTGAGTGACTAACAAGAGCACGAGTGGTACAAGGTTTAACATGATCAAGACTAAAACGATGTAATAATTCACAAGTATACTTTGATTGTATTAAGAACATGTTAGGGTAATGTGCCTTAAGAGCTTGTAATTTGTAAATATTTAAATTAAATAATAAATAAAATATAATTTATTCAATTTATGTGCATTTATGAAATGATTGCTTCATACAAATATCATGTAACATCCATGGTTACTTATGTAGTCTCAGACTAAGTATATAAGTGTTATATATAAGAGGATTTAGTTTGAGATTAGTAATCTAAAAAGTCCGTAGAAAGTAAACAAAGCTGGGTACTTTGTTTGTGGTAAATCTATAGCTGCGGTCCATTTTGTATTTGATACGATGATTTTATCCAGGATCGTTCATGTGGTAACATGAAAATGGAGGCACCTTATATAATAGAGATTATATAGGACTGGACCATGATAAAATGAATTTCTTATTAATATCCGTTAAATAAAGAAATTTATATTTATCAACTAGATGATCATATATGGATTGATCTTAATCCTGAGTGTTTTATGGACTCCTATTTGTTGAGTCATATCTTTTGATTTACATGGGTGAGACTGTTATAAATTTACGGTCAATAAGCTTCGTACTTTGGAGATGTGATTTAATAAGTGGCTGGGAACATTCTACACAATATTGGAATTCACTCCTTCTTGCGAGAAGTAGATGTGTAGTTCTCTTAAGTGTTGATTCGGGTCTTGAACAATAAGAGCGCTCGACTTTCTATTTATAAATAAATGGAAAGATAAATTCATAAGTTGTTATGAATATATTGTTCATTAGAGAATTAATGGTACTTAATGGAATAAAAAATAATTAGAGATGTATAACGGACTTTAATGACCTAGCTCTAATTATGAACTACTCGTGGAGGATCGAACCATATGAAATGATTAAATCAATGGACACTGAAAATTCAGATTGTATAAAACATCTATAATTTTGAGAGTGCAATCTTAAGTTTTTAGTGGAGTAACTTTAAGATTAATAATAGTGAATTAATTAATTAAAGAGTTTAATTAATAATTCCGATATTATTGGAGCTCAAATTATAGGTCCATTTGGTCCCCTTGCTAGCTCACAACCACATAAAGAAACAAAGGGAATAATATAATTGGATTGTCCAATTATGAGTGTACATATAATTTTATGAACACGTTCACGAATAATTTAAATAATTTGATTATTTAAATATAAGTAATTATTTAATTATTTGTAGAGGTTAAATGTTTAACTTTAAAATGGTGTCATTAAATTATATATGATTTAGAATCATTTTAATTTAATGAAAAATCTTTTAATTAATGGAGATGGTAATTTAATTTAATTGAAATTAGATTCCATATTAAATTAGATTAAAGAAGTTTTAATTTAATAGGAATTAGATTCCATATTAAATTAAAAGTAAAGAGTTTTAAACCAATAAGAAATATGATTTCATATTGGATATGAATTGAGTTTTACAATTTAATTAGGAAATTGTATTCCTTATTAAATTAGAAAACTCTAACTCACCATTATAAAAAAAGTGTTTTATATTGGTAACAAGATAGAGAGAGAAAAATAGAGAGAATTTTTGGTTACTTGAATCAAAAACTTCCATTAATTAAAAAGATTTCGTGATATAATTCTTCGAAATTGTGCCCACACACAGTTTCTTTTGTGAAGAGTCATAGCAAGGAAGATCGGATGGTGAAGAATTTGCGAATCAAAAGGGATCAATTCAATCTTCATGCAAAGTAAAATTCGATCTTATTAATTTAATTGTTGAATTGTTATTACTAGTATCGTTCGGGCATACTTTTATATGAAAAAATTTTTAAAATACACGTTTCCGCATTAAATTCAAAATTCATTTTTTCCTTCAATTCGTATCAGAGCCCCGTTACGCTAGTTCAATAATTAATTCAATAATTAGTAAATATCCTTTTGATTATGATTCATTGTATGTCATAGAGTAGACACTAATTATTAATGTGCATATTTTATTTTCATGTTTGATGAATTGGGTTTGCATGGACTGATCGTTAATTGTATGGTTCTTTGACTAATTTAATTTGATTAAATTTGTAAGTCATACGTGGCGTTTATTATTTTTGTAAATCATAGATATAAGTTTATTTATTTTTTTTCCAAAGAATTATTCGCGAAGATTGTTGTACTTGTCGACAGAATTGATTCAGCTGTGAAATCGGTGCAAAATTTGCACCCAGTTTAGCACCAAACCTTGATATGCGCATTGGATGCGTACTGAGCTATAGGTGTGTTGGCAGTGCATGATATACCCGATAACAACGCACTAGATACGGTGCCTTTGCACATCACGTGTTGACAAAACAATGCAATACATAGTAAAGTGCAATAGTTGCACCTGATCAAGTTTCATGCACATAACAGCGCAATCATTGCAATTGTGCGTGAAAAGCATTGCAAGTTTGTTTGTACGACACGTGTACACACAGTGCACATGGTTGATGGCTCATGCTTGGCACTTTATTGGATTTTTCCGGAAAAGCTCCTAGACTTTGTGTTTCAAGCTTTTCGGCTTTCCATTAAGTTTGTGTATATATGTATATATTTATCAAATTGTCCATTCTTAAATGGACAATAACTCCTTGGTTCAAGAATCAAGTTATGGGCTTCTAGCCCAATCCATTTGATGGATATACTTGATTGTTAAATTGAATTTAATTTTGAGCCTAAATGAGTCCTTGAAGATCTTGAAGACTACAAGTGAAGGTCAAGGAATACCTTGGTTAATTTTTATAATTTTGAAAAATTAGTTTTAGGTTGTTAAAGCCAAAGAACCCGGTCAATCACATGTTGTTTATTTAAATTGTTTATCATATGATGATTGAATATTTTGTTGATAATATGTTCATGCATAAAATATGTCATATAGGTTAGAGAGTGCCTACTCGTTGTATTATAACATGACATACATACATGTATTATTATTTATTTTTCTATTAAATAGTTTATTAGTTAAAATAGAGATAATAATACATAGAATACCAATTTCATAATTTGTTAGGATTTTAGTTGAAAATCCTAAGTTCACAAATTAAATATATGATTAGTTTTAATGTGATTAAAAATATATATCTCAATAATTGGTATTCATAATGTGATTAGATTTTATAGTTAAAATTGGGTAACTCACATTACTTCTAATCTAAATCAATTAAAGAGTTTAATTTATTTAGAATAGTAAACCAATTAGAAATATAGTTTTAATGTGATTAAAAGATATATTTCATATAATTGGCTTATAATGGGGATTAGATTTTAAAAGTTAAAATTGGGTAATCTCACATTAAATCTAATCTTTATAATTAAAAAGTTTAGATTATCTAGATTAGATTTTTCAAAATAAATTATTTTTTAAGAGTTAAAAATCCGGTAATTTATTAGGTGTTAATAGGATATTGATTCTAGTAACACACTAATTCCTAGTAACTTAGATTATATTTATTAGTCGTTAGTAATCTAAGATAATGACTAAGAATAATATGTAGAAAACCCTAATCCTAAAATAATGAGTGGGAGAGGGATATATGACAATATATCCCACGGTCTCCATCATTAGTTCAACACCGTGAGATTTGAATGGCGTCTCGAGACGGCTTTGTTTTCGTCCCCCTAAGGGTGGTGTCCATTTGGGTCAATATTAAGGTTGACTTCCTAAATGATAGGATTTCTGGATGTATTTTGGGATTGACCTACCCTAAGGCTGGCAATTCTCAAGTTAAGTATGAGAAATCTGAAATGTGTATGGAGAGGGAATTAAATCAGTAAGCGAATTAAAAGAATAACTTAAAAAAAGAAATTAGAAGAATAACTTTCAAAAAAAAAAAAAAAAATTAGAAGAATAATTGGGAGGGGGAGAACTTCGCGAAGTTGATGGGTGATGTTGGCTCCAAACTCGAGAAAGTTTTGGGCAACCAATTTTGTGAAGGCGAGCGTTACTTTGACCGCAACCTCAAGAGTTTTGTCAACACTTGCTATAGCAACAACGTCTACTAGGAAAATCTCCTTGTTTTATTTTCTGTTTATAAATGTCCTTATTCCTATTCTTTACGTTTGTGGTTGTCCTAGGAATGTTTACTGTTTACTACTTCAGTTTAGATTTAAAGTCTTTACCTTTATGATTTCCTTGTCGCGAATACGAACCATGTTTTTACTGGCACTGTTCTTGGTCACTTTGATAGCATCACATTTGAGTTTCTAGAGCTTCATCAATTACGGCAGTCGGTACTTCTCTGGATTATAGGGTGGGATCTAGTGGGAGAAGTAGAGTAAGGACTCAGCTCAAATTTGCCACTCCAGTGGCATTTCAGTGTTAGTGACTGGCGCTGTCGCTTTCTTTAGGAATTTTTCAATTTTCTTTTTACTGTTTAATTTTTAAAAAAGTTTAAAATGGTTAAAATGATCAAAATGCCCCTATGAAAATAGTAAATAGTCAAACGTTGGGAGTCAAATTTTATGGCAGGAGAGGTTAGTGTTTATATTTTGAAAAGTTAATTTTGAATGTAATAGGGCAAACTTCAAGCAGGTGAAGTGTAATTTGCTCTTTGGACTTTTAACTATAATTGGGCTCAATTAATAATTTTTTTTCCATTGATGTATAAATGGGCTATCTCATGACTAATGGGCTTATTTACTAGTCCAATAGCTTGCTTTTGTGATGATTTTCTTTCTTTTAACCACCTCATTTAGTAAGTCATAAGAGCTTGTTTAGTGATTACATTTCTTTAAAACAATGAGTTTAAACTCATGTTTAGGCTGGAAATAAAATTTTATCACTATTGGCCCTAGCTCTTAAAGAATAAAGAATGGTGATATTTTCATCCCTCAAAAATTGTATTTACACCCCTTTTGCTTGTTGACATCATAAAAAAATTAAAATTTCTTTAATTTGTTTTTAAATTTCATTTAATACAAAGATTACCCTTTTTGGTTTAATTTTATTATACTATATTTTTATCAGTATACCTCATTTATACCAATTATATTATTTATTTCATTTCATAATATCAATATTCTTTCAAGAAAACTTTATCCTATCCTCTTTATCTAGGTGTCTCCTTCCTTTTGAATTGAAAAAGGAACTTTATTTTTCGTTCTATACCCAAACGTATCTATCACTATGGATCAGAGACCAAACCTAGTTAAGCCACCAATTGTTATGAAAGATTCATGATTATATTCAACTATGGCTTTTTGTAATATGAATTTGTTTTTTCTTTTTAATTTATTCAGTATTTGAGTTATGTGATGTATTCGATAAATTATTGGATGAAGTTATCTACACCAAGAAATCTACACACACACACACACATATACACATATTTGAAAGAAAGCTTAAACTTATATACAACAACTTCTCAGCACTAAAAATTTTAGTTGTACAATACGTAAATCACGTGTTCGATAAATTATTTGAATGAAATTTTTTACAGTAAGAAACTTACACTTACAATAAACTTCTTTGCAATAAAGAAACAATCAATTTAAAACTTATCATTTTACAACTAATTTTATTTGAAGATTTTGTGTCATTTTTCATAGTTTACAATCAAATTATATTCCTTAAATAGAATTTAATGTTTAAGATTAACATTTAAATGAAATTTTGTATGATATTTTAATTAACAATTTGTGGGTCTACTTACAAAATATTTACCCTTTTAGTAATTTTACTCAAGGATAATATTGGATATTTTTTTAAAAAAAAAAAATTGCTAATTTAGGATATACATACAAATTTTTTAGGGGTGCAAATCTCACCACTCCTTTCTTAAACAAAATGATAACATCGTTTAAAATTCCTATAAAACAATGTTTCTTAGGAATTGTACTACAACTCTCCTGCTACTAAATAAGTAGTATTTGTTAATTTTAAGATAATATAACGTATCAAATTGACAACTAATTATATTTCATTGTGTGAATTATAATTCCTGCTTCAGTACTATAGTTTCATTCATTCATTTAAAAAGTACATTTCCAAAGGACTTTATTATCGTTAATTCTTCACAAAATTTCTTTAAAATATGTACACATCAAAATAAATCATCATCTAGCTTATTTATTTTTCCCAACACTTTATGTATCTACAAACTAAATTCCCATCTAGTGTTACTGTACCCTCGTTTGGCATGTAAGATTGTATTTGATTATTTAATAAAATTGTATTTGATTGAATAAGATAATATCAGATAAATTAATCATGTGATGTATTTACTATTTATTATATGGGATTAGATTAAAAATAGTTCAGTCTATTATTTGGTCTATTATGAGATTAGACAAAAAATAATTATGTATTATACTATTTTATAAATAAAACCAAAAATATTTTAATATTATTCTGAAAAGTAAAATCTAACTCTTTAAAATTATTATTTTTTAAATAATATTCATTTCATAATTATTGTAGAAATTTATTATTTTTAACATTATAATAAAATATATAAAAATCATATTAAAAATAATTTTAATGTTTTATATAGTTAATGTAAAGAAAGAAAAAAAAATCTCATGTTGGTAGGTTAAAATGGTTATATGGGATTAGAGAAATCCAATATCATGTAACCAACAAATAAATGATAGGAAATTATCCAATATTAAGTAAAAAAATATAATATATGTCAGAACAGTGGTTTTGAGGCATGATATCACTTTCCTTAAAGTTTTATTTGCACCCACTCAAAGAGTTTACTAATGAGTTTTTCATTAAAATGACATTTATGATACAACAAAACTAGAATACTACAACTAGCAATATTGAAGTGTTCTTAAATCACAGAGAGAGCTTTTGATCCTTTAATAGAAGTATTTCATAAATTTTCATATACTTAATTCAATATTCTATGTCAGGTTCTAAGGAGTGGGTTGATTATATTCCTCCTCTTATTGTAGATGTAATAGTTTCTGATTTTGCTATATAATGAAAGTATTATTTTTTTCAAAAAAAAAAATCAATATTCTTAATGTATATTTATAACACATTGAAATCCTTTGTCATTACTATTGCTTAAATATTAATTAAACGTAATTAACGTTTATTAATTTTATTAATGGGACTTCAACAAATAATTCTCCAAGTTTATTTATAAATTTTATTAAATTTATAATAAACCTACAACAGGACATAATTGTGTTTTTTTCCAATTCATTTAAAATTTATAAAGCAGACACTTCATTTATTGTATTTTAATGTTCAATTAAAACGTTAATCTTTCATTTACAGTGATCTTGTAAACATTAATTTTATAATTAATTTTACAATCTATTCGGCATCCAATTCCAATACAATCCCTTACAAAAAATGTATCGTGTTAAAATAAATTTAGATGAATATATATTAAAGAGTATATTATTTTTGTCCGCTCTTTTAAGGTTCCCTAGCATTAATATCTATCTTAAGAGAGGTGTCTTTCTTATTTGATAGATATAAAATTCATTATAACTCATATGTATTGTGAGGGGAATTCTGTTGCATATGCTTTGGCTTCTCGATCTCCTTCGTTTGTTTGTCCCACTTAATAGTAGGCAGCTCTTTGTTTTTTGGTTTTCTTTCTTTCTAATGATATTCTTGGTAAAAATCATTATCAGTTTAGTGAATTTCGGCTTTAGAGGGCAGACACTCTCTTTAATTGTCAAGTTGTTCCTGTTGGGTTTTTTCTACTAAGATTTTTAATGAGGTCTGCTATAAGATTTGATATGCAAAAGTTTGATTTCGGTTGAATATTCTATTGTCTTTCATTTCTTATGGTTTGATTTAATCTATTGTAGTCTATTCTTTGTTCTATTCTTGCTTTTGCCTCGATGTTCTTTGTATGTTTTTTTTTCTTTTTTAATAATATATTGGATTTGATCAACAATCTTATATACAAGGAAAAATAACGGATATTTTATTTACAAGAAAACTATCCTAGTAGAATTTAATATTATTAAAGAATGATTATTGATTTCCCATCAAATCCAGATTTTCTCCTTATTTGAACCTTTTCCTAACCTTTTTTAAAGCATATGAGTGGTTGATTAAAAAAGTAAATATAAAAAACAATCAAATCTTAACCTTTTATTGGTTGCAATGCTTATATATCATGAGATTAGGTTAAGTCAGCAAAAAGTCCAGATTATGAGAGAAACCAAATTCTTTTTCGTTATATCAAAGAATAATTTTTCATAGAATGACAATATTTCCACCCCTCAAAAATTATATGCACGGCCCAAATCTTTTTTTTTTTTTTAATTTTAATATTAACCGTAATTGGATTGAAAATATATTGTTACTTTTTTAAGAGTATAGCCTCCTAAAAACATAACAACAACTCTCTTCACAAATTGTATTTACATTGAAGACCGGTTCAATTTCGTTGACTTCGTTGGAGGAAAACCCTCATCTGACTTTGACCGCATGGAGGTGGCACATGTGAAGAAGCAGTCGGCTAGCAATGAAGTGTAAATCGCTGACGAGGATATTGAAGACACCTAACAATTGTCGGGAAATTTATGAATTTTACCCAAATATAAAGAGAAGTTTTGTTTTTACCCCAATTCTTAATAAAATTTGTTTTTGACCCCTCAAACAAATTATTCATATTATATACCCAAGATTACGAAATTACCCTTAAGATTATATTACCCAAATGCCCAATATTGAAATTACCAAACTAACCTTCATCTTCCACTCAAAATTACCAAACTAACATTCATCTTCCTCCTAAAACCTCCATATTTCTCCTCTACCTACTTTTGCATTGATGATTTCTAAGATTTGATTTTGAGTGTCTATATTTTCTCTTCATCTTCTTCCTCACAATATCCATTGAAGGATTTTGAACATTAGTGGCATCCATTGAAGGATTTGATTGTTGAAGAATTTGGTGATCAAAGGTAATGTATATGTTTATTTGTTAGTTTTTGGGTTATTTAGTTCATATTTGCATCGTTTAGGGCTGTAAGATTGTATTGGTTTTGATGGATATGGAAATCTGAAAATGCGACGAAAACTGCACAAGCTGCGACGAAATCGGTTTTTCGTGACTGATAATTGGTTTTTCAGTCCCTGGAAAACCGATCGGTTTTTCAGATCGGTTTTCAGTTTAGTGGCTTGAAAAATCGATCGGTTTTTCAATCACTGAAAATCGATCTGAAAAACCGATCGATTTTTCGGTCACTGAAAACCAATCTGAAAACCCGATCGGTTTTCAGTGAAAAACCGATCGGTTTTCAGTGACTGAAAAACCAAGGCGAAAAGCTGTTGAAAAATCGAATTCGGTTTTTCAGTCATATATTGAAGTTTTGCAGGGATAAAAATCGGTTTCTGTTAAAAACCGATCACAGAAAAATCGATAAAAATCGATCGATTTTTGTGTGATCGGTTTTTCAGTGGCTAAAAACCGATAAAAAACTGGAAAACCGTTCGGTTTTTCAGTCCAGTGGAAAACCGATCCACTGAAAAATCGATTACAGTTAATTTAAAATAATAAATTAATTTGATTATAAGATTGTATTTTGTAATGTTGCCCGATTGAAATGAGATTAATTTATTATTTTATTTGAACGTTACAGGAATGACTCAAGAAACAATTGTAATCAATTTTGATGGAGAGTGGAATGGATGTAATTACGTAGGAGGGGAGTCGATCATGTGTGGGGTTCACAGTAATAATAGTTTTTCATCATTAGTCGATATTGTGTACAGAGAGGCTGGTATTAATAGGAGAATGTGGGATATCCGTATACATTATTTACTACAAAGTGCGATAAGTGGTAAAATTAAAAAGATACGTATCATGTCCGATCTTGGTGTTGTTGGTTTGATGGCAATAAAAAATATTGATGTTAAAGATATTTATGTGGATAAGATTGTGAAAGATTGTGGAGCTGAGGTTAGCAGGCGTATCGGTTTTCCGATTGCCACCAACTCAATACCAGGAAGAAGATACAACGAGGCAGATACGTCAAGACCTGTAAATCCTCAAATGGTTGAAAGTCATTTTCATCGAACTTCAGGAATTGGGAGCAATAATCCGCTTGATGCTGCTGGCACCCAATTTACATGTACAGAAAGTCCAATTTGCGATGTTAACAATGACTATATGAATTATGGTACTGATGATGAAGATTGGGACATAAATGATAATGGTGGTGAGATACGGGATAGTGATTCTGAGGAAACTGGAGATAGTGATAATGAGAGAACTCGAGTTGATGATGTGTCTGAAGAAGAAGAGTTTCCAGAAATAAGATTTTCTGGTTTACAATTTCAGAACAATCCTTTACAACCACACTGGATTGTTCCTGGTGTTGAACTGGGCGACATTGAGCCTGCTTCAAGTGCTATGTCAACCGTCTACCAACTTGGTTCTTTATACAAGGGAGCATTTTTTAATAGTAAAGAAGAAATGAGTATAGCTATTGGAGAATATGCTCTGAAAGCGAAATTTGAATATCGGGTTAGACGTTCAGACACGGAGCGATTTGAGGCTAGTTGCAAGGACAAAACTTGTAGCTTTATAGTTCGTGCTAGATGCAGAAAGGGTTGCTCGATGTGGTTTGTGTTGAAGTATGAGGCGGAGCACACGTGTCGTCAGACAGCCATGGAATCACATATGAAGAGTGTGAAGGCCATTGTCATCGAAAAGTTGTATGCGGGAAAGGTGGGGAGAGATATGTATAAACCTAATCGATTGATTAGAGAAATGCTAGAGCAGTATGGAATTCAAATCTTGTATAGCAAAGCTTGGAAGGCTTTACAATATGCAAAGAAACTTGCATATGGACAAGCGGATGAGTCATATCAACAGCTTCCGTCCTACTTTGAGATGTTAAAGTTAGCAAACCCGGGCACAATAACAGCAATTGAGAGAGATGAAAACGATCGGTTCTTGTATTCTTTCGTTGCACTTGGAGCTTCGATTGAGGGTTTCCGATCTTATATGAGACCGGTTGTTGCTGTTGATGCAACTCATTTGAAATGTGAATATAAAGGGGTGATTTTTTTTGCTGCATGCAAAGATGGAGAAGAGATGATTTATCCCATTGCTTATGGATTTGCTGACGGAGAGTCAGACTGTTCATGGACGTGGTTTTTAAGAAAATTACGATTGGCGATCGGCATGTCGGACGATTTGCTTATTGTATCCGATCATCATAAAAGCATATCGAATGGGATGAAAGAAGTTTTTTCAGAAGTTCCACACGTGTTATGTTTTTCTTCACTTATGGCAAAACCTAAAGCAGCATTGTAAAAAGCGTTCGGATGTGGAAAATGCATTTTACAATGCAGCATACTATTATGTAACTGAGGAATGCAATAGGATATTGGAAGAAATGCGAGTGTTACATCCGAGGACACATGGAACTTTGGTTAAAGCTGGGGTGAGCAGGTGGTCATGATCACATTGTCCTAAAAGAAGATATGAAATGATGACCACCAATATTGCAGAGTCGCTCAACAAATGTATGATGCAAGCACGCCGTTTGCCAGTAACAACTGCACATGAATATATAAGAAATGTGCTGCAGAGATGGTTTAATAATAGACGTATTGCTGCTGCTCAATTGACAACTTATGTTACCACCGCTGCGTATGATCGCATCATGTTGGCAAAAAATCTAGCAACGGAATGTTGTGTATATCCCATTACAGAACCGGTAACGTACAGTGTCATGCATCCTAGTAAAGGAGATGCGGTGGTTAATATTGAAGAGCACACATGTACATGTAAGCAGTGGAACTTAGATCAGTTGTCATGTGTTCATGCATGTGCTGTGGCCAGGTATGATATTTCAACGTTGTTGCTTTCAGCTTTTCATGTTATGTCTATACACTTCAACTTTGTTTTCTGATAATTTGATAGGTTCAAGGGCGTCAGTTGTGATACACTTTCCAGTCAGTATTCAGCACAGAATGGTTGAAAGTTGCATATGCAAGTCCGATCAATCCAGTCCCTAAATTAGCCAGTTGGAATGTTTCTGGGGAAGTTAGAAGTATGGTTGTACTACCACCCATAGGAAAAAGACAATCAGGTAGGCCGAAAGAAGTTCGGATTCCTTCAGCCGGAGAAGATCGTCGTAGAAAAAAGTGTGGAAGATGTGGCGAGATGGGGCACAACCGTCTTCGTTGCCCTAACCCCCCTATTTCTACCAGGGGTGGGATGAGTTCAGGTTCTGTGGATGCGGAAGCTGGCCCAAGCACAACTGTTATTGAGAACGGCTCACCGTCCCGCAGATGCCGCTTGTGTCATGAGACTGGACACAACCAACGTCGATGTCCTTTGCGATTTCCTGCTACCAATCAATAAATGGATAATGATGAAAACAATGAGTGGGAATCGCGTATGAACTCTCTGAAGCATGTATAAGTTACCTTATTTCGTTAAATTGATGTATTATAATCGCATTGGTCTTTCTTTTAGTATCTGTTACAGTTGCTTGACTGTGTCAGCACACCACATTCATTTGTTACAATTGCTTTAATTTGTTACAATCAATAGTTTAGCGGAATCGGTTTTCCATGCAAAGAAAAACCGATTCGGTTTTTGGTAACTCTGAAAAACCGGTTCGGTTTTTGGTAACCCTGAAAAACCGGTTCGATTTTTCAGGGTTACTGAAAAACCGAATCGGTTTTTGGTAACCCTGAAAAATCGGTTCGATTTTTCAGGGTTACTGAAAAACCGAATCGGTTTTTGGGTGCCCTTGAAAAACCGATTCGGTTTTTGGGTGTCCCTGAAAAATCGAATCGGTTTTCTAGGGCATCTGAATGATGGAATCGATTTTTCAGATCATCTGAAAACCAAATCAGGTTTCCAGAGCAATCTGAAAACCCGATTCTGAAAAACCGAATCAAACTTAGCTTTGGTTTCAAAATTACACAATAATATAATATTATTGATGTTATTATTGATGTTAATACACAATAATATTTAAATTACACAATATTACACAATAATATTTAAAACTAAATCATGCAAACCAATTGATTAAATATTAAAACTGATTAACTAAAGGTCAATGCTTTCAGTTGAATTGATTTCAATTGATGAAATCATTAGTGTTGGATGATTCAAAACCAATGATTTCATGATTTCGAAATTTTAAATTAATATATCCTAACCATAATAAAGACTCTAATATTAATTTACTTAGATTGGTTTCAATTGCTGAAATCATTAGTGTTGGATGATTCAAAACCAATGATTTCATGATTTCGAAATTTTAAATTAATATATCCTAACCATAATAAAGACTCTAATATTAATTTACTTAAATTGATTTCAATTGATGAAATCATTAGTGTTGGATGATTCAAAACCAATGATTTCATCATTTCGAAATTTTAAATTAATATATCCTAACTATAATAAAGACTCTAATATTAATTTACTTAAATTGGTTTCAATTGCTGAAATCATTAGTGTTGGATGATTCAAAACCAATGATTTCATGATTTCGAAATTTTAAATTAATATATCCTAACCATAATAAAGACTCTAATATTAATTTACTTAAATTGGTTTCAATTGATGAAATCATTAGTGTTGGATGATTCAAAACCAATGATTTCATGATTTCGAAATTTTAAATTAATATATCCTAACCATAATAAAGACTCTAATATTAATTTACTTAAATTGGTTTCAATTGATGAAATCATTAGTGTTGGATGATTCAAAACCAATGATTTCATGATTTCGAAATTTTAAATTAATATATCCTAACCATAATAAAGACTCTAATATTAATTTACTTAAATTGGTTTCAATTGATGAAATCATTAGTGTTGGATGATTCAAAACCAATGATTTCATGATTTCGAAATTTTAAATTAATATATCCTAACCATAATAAAGACTCTAATATTAATTTACTTAAATTGATTTCAATTGATGAAATCATTAGTGTTGGATGATTCAAAACCAATGATTTCATGATTTCGAAATTTTCAATTAATATATCCTAACCATAATAAAGACTCTAATATTAATTTACTTAAATTGGTTTCAATTGCTGAAATCATTAGTGTTGGATGATTCAAAACCAATGATTTCATGATTTCGAAATTTTAAATTAATATATCCTAACCATAATAAAGACTCTAATATTAATTTACTTAAATTGGTTTCAATTGATGAAATCATTAGTGTTGGATGATTTAAAACCAATGATTTCATGATTTCGAAATTTTAAATTAATATATCATAACCATAATAAAGACTCTAATATTAATTTACTTAAATTGGTTTCAATTGATGAAATCATTAGTGTTGGATGATTCAAAACCAATGATTTCATGATTTCGAAATTTTAAATTAATATATCCTAACCATAATAAAGACTCTAATATTAATTTACTTAAATTGGTTTCAATTGATGAAATATTTAGTGCGACTGATTTCATAATTTCATTAAGTGGAATTATTCATTAAGTGGAATTATAAAAAACTAAATTATTGTTTTCACTGATTGACATAAATAATTGAAGTCAAAAATTGAATAGGATATGAATAATTAACTGTTTATTGACGTCACTTAAGTACAACTTCCCCGTAAGAATCAATCGTCCATTTTCCAAAATTATTTACTTTATACAAAGGACGCGAAAATGAATAAATATCTCGTGCAAGTGAAGCCCTCAGTGCGAGGGCGTCTGCAGGTGTATCACGTGGTCTTGATTCCCATGTACTTTCCCTGGACTGCAAAAGGTCTCGTACGTACATGGCGACATATGCTCCACAACTCGTCCTATTTCATAATTATATGTCAATTAACTAATACTAACTAAATATTAATTAACAACTTCCATGATTAACTAAATATTAATTAATAACTAAATATTAACTAAATATTAATTAACTAATAATAACTAAATATTAATTAATAACTAAATATTAACTAAATATTACTTAACTAATAATAACTAAATATTAATTATTAACTAAATATTAATTAACTAATAATAACTAAATATTAATTAACAACTCACCCATCGGGTTGCTGTGGCACAGCTGACTCATCAATACGCTCAACCTCCCATCGCTCATCTACAGCTGGCATATGTAATTGAGTCATCTCATAAAACTCAATAAAGCGAAGCATAATGGGCATAAAACACACCAACGGCTCCAGTGCTCGGAGCCGTACCTCTATGTCAGTGGACGCCTGGGAATCATATATATATATTTTCTTCTCTTTGAAGCACACTCGACAGAGGACCCAGTGTTGTTGGTCCAAGCTACACGACAATAGCACCTACAGTTTCTCTCAGTGTAAGTGTTGTAGGACTAGTTCCAATGATCAAATAAAAAATATATATTTTAAAACAACACTTACATTGTCAACACACCACCACGGGACCGATGCATCTATCTTTCCACATCCGAATGGCAGCCATTCTGGGGGTATAGTGGCTGTTGCCGGATCAAATCTTTTTCCTTGCTTGACATATTGATTATTATACTCCAGTGTCATAATGCCCTGCACATGAAAAAAAATTAATAATGTTATTTGATTTCGATGATACATTAGAAAAAATTATCAACCAATAACTTACAAATAAAGAAGTGTCATGAAGGACGTATCTTCTATCCTCATCCTCATTCCACCATCCGTTTCGTATGCACATCAAATACGCATCGATGTGCTCACTAGTCAACCAACTATTTCCGTCCTCCAAGGTCACCAATGTAGTCGGTATCACGCACCACCCGCAACGCTCAACCTCACGTCTAAAATAAAAAAGTGGTAAAAATTAAAAGTTACGGCAACAACTACGATTGTAGGAAATTATTATTTTGTTTTCCATACCTAAGGTCCAAATGTGGTGAAGTTTTATATTCATTATAGACGGCCTCTATGGGATCTACAGGCTGTGCAACCTCTTTCACCTGTTGTTGGACAATTTTTTTTTTCTTTTTCGTCGGCCCAAGATCCGTGTATGGAGTCCGTAGAGGTGCTGCTGGGTTGGTCTTTCGTTTGGCCCGTTCGTGGCCGTCTTCTCCTTGTAACTGCACTCAAATTCAAAGACACAAAAGAATATTTATAATTCAATCGTCAACGTTAAACACACTGTTTAAATTATGTCTACCTGGTCATCATCCGGCCCAGCCTCTACAGCAGCTACACCGCTGATCTGCTGCTCCTGCTCCTGCTCCTCCCGCTGATTGGGTGACTGGTGATCCCCCTGTGCCAGAACGACATCCTGAATCTCCTGCTGGATGACTGACTGACCTGCCTCAATAGGTGACTGCTGGACCCCCTTGTCCTCAGGGAGAGATGTATGATGAACCCCCTCGTCCTGATGCAGCGCTGATGGTGCTGGCTGAACTGTAGTCGGGACAGAAATGGGCTCCTCTGGGATAAAGCTCCCACCGCGATGATCGTCGTCGTCATCGTCGTCATCATCTGAATCATCGCTACTGCTGAGATAACTCTTACTGTATAAGAAATACTGTTCCACCCATCTCAGTCTCTTATCAATGTCCTCAACGATCTTTACAGTTGCCTTCTGCCTCTTTTCCATCCTACTTAACTTCTTATTATTTGTCTTCTGTAAATGTACAATATACTCAAACAACTGCTTCATCTGTCATCAAATTTCGACACAGTTAACACATTTAAAATAAATTTGACAGAGTCTCCCCAGTATTTTTAAGTATCCAACAACACACAACCTGCTTATAATCAATTACACTTCGTCTATCATTTTTAGAGACTCCGTCTCTTTGTCAAACACCGTACTACCACACAATAATGTTCATATCTTTTACATTAAATACAATGAATATTCAGTAGATAATCATATAAATAGTTGATTTGTACCTCAGGATGGACGTTTGGCACATCGTGCACCTTTTTGGTTCACAACTCTGAAAGGGAGTCCTCTGAGTCTGATTGCATGATTTGAACGTCTTCATTTGGGCCAGAGTCACCCTCCACCACATCATCACCCTCCACCCTGACATCATCAACCTGGTCATCATCATCATCATCATCACCATCACCATCACCATCACCAGCACCAGTACCATCATCATCACCATCATCGCCATCATCCGCATCATCATCATCGTCATCATCCGCATCATCATCATCATCGCCATCACTCCCTCCCCCACCAGATTTATGTACTTCAGCCGTTACCAAATTATTAGGGTTGAAGGATTTCCAATAAGCCGTTTGTCTTTCGGCGTCGGTAGGCTCAAAGGTTTGCCCATAGCCGAGTATCTGCATTATATACATGTATATAGGTACATTATAATGTTATACTTCATATAAATAAGGATAATTAAAACAAACAATAAATTTACTAAACCAATTTTGTTTACGTTTGCCACTTACGGGAGGTAAATCATCAAGACTGTTCATAATCGTCAGTGTCCTTTTAAGTGACCTTCTCATGCATCTTGGCAAATCATTTTCCAAATCTCGGACATTGTCTGATATTCTCTCTGCCAACACCGGGAACACTTCTACCAACCACCACTATAATGCCAACAAAAATAAAAAATTACATATACTTAATTTAACTACTAAAACAAACAATAGATATTAACGGTATTGGTTATACCTGAAACGTATAGACATAGCCATAAATATTGATATTACGCGGTGGCTTTCTGATCCGCTCTTCAGTCAATATCATGCGGAGGCAGTGGAATAGGACACTATAACATAATGTGCCCCAAGGGAACGAGTTCCACCTCTCCATATCCTCAATGATGATCCACAAAAATAGCGAAATCTTCGCCCTGTCATCTTGCCCCATAAACAGATGAAAAACGATCCCTATATTCGCTAACTTTAAAAGATCTTCATCATTTAATACATCCTTGTCTTCACGGTCCAAGTGACTTCTTGCCTCAACAAATGTAGCAAAGTTGGATATATTCGGCAATACTCCATTGAACCATCGCTGTAGGAGACTGTTCGGGTCATTTTGGGTTGCATTGAAAATTTCACGGTCTATGCCTCCAAAATGAAGTCCTGTAACCAATAAAAACTCCTGTTTCCCAAACCTATATATTCTCCCACCAATTTCAAAATACATTTCATCTTTACGTCCACTCACCTCCACTTCTCTAGCGAGAACCCATAATAGAACGGAGCCGGCAGCCGTATGTTTGGTATTCCTCAACATATATCTGAATGGGCACTCTCTTATGAACCGGTCATACAACTTCCTTCTAGTCAGAATATCAAGTATTTTCTTCACCATCTTCTGACCAATGTATGTAATCCCTTTCGTTTCCTTTGGAATTGTTTGCAAACTATATTTATAATTGAACTCCATCTGTAGGACACAAAAACAGTGACAAAAACATCAATATCAGGATTAAAAGCCATTCTGCCACTACATAAACAATCGGTTTTCCACAGGTGTGAAAAACCGATGTGGAAAATCGATTCGATTTTTCATACATGTGGAAAACCGATTCGGTTTTTCACTTCGGTTTTTCACCTGAAATGAGCAGATCTCAAAAATCGAACTGCTAAAACCGATATGATTCATCACATTTCGAAAAATCGATGTCAAAGTGCATCACCGAATCAGAGTTTCATATGTAACATCGGTTTTTCGTATCGATTTTTCACTATTCAACCAACAAACATTTAAAATCGGTTTTCCAAACGCATCGGTTTTCCACTATCGGTTTTCCACAGGTGTGGAAAACTGATACGTTCCCGACGATGCTCATATGGTCGGAATCGGCCATATCAGCCACAAATCAGGCCAAACCCAGTCAATACCAACCTATTCTAAACCAAATAAGCAATACCCAACATCCATATTACACAAACATGTCCAAATCGCGAATGCAAATCAAAAAACTCAACAACCCAACCGAAAACTTACCTTGGCAAAAGCACTCACGTCCCCCGAGCTCTATCCTCCTCTGGGCAAGTCGGAATCGTCGCCGTTGTGGCCGGAAAAAGTGGTTGTGCGTCGCCTCTTGATCGGTTTTTCGCTCTCCCTCGGTTTCTCTCAAAAACCGATCGGTTTTTCGCTTGGTCGGTGATGGAACACTGTTTTCCATCGCTTTCTGCCACTTATATACTTAGGGGTATTGTGGGTATTTCGGGTATAGCATGTAATTAGTTTGTTTGAGGGGTTAAAAATAATTTTTATAATTTCAGGGGGTAAAAACAAAATTGAGGTTTTTTAATCGGGTATTTCCTGTAATTTCCACATTAAATAATCATATATATAGTTGATGACTCTTAAAGTACGTCCAATGCTTTTATGAATTATGTTTTGAGAAAAAAAAAATGTTATGTCTTTAATGTTAAAGAATTTGTTTTTTACATTGTATAAGTATCATTTAATAGACAATCAACTTGAAAAATTATTTTCTAATGCTTCGTATACTTCCATTTAATGTTTTATGTATTTCTATTTAATGTCTCTATATATTTCCATTTATGCTTCCATATTTTTCATTTAATGCTTCTATTTTTTATTTTTAATTAGATTTAAAAATTAGAATTATATAATCATTGATTTACTGACATGATCATCTAACACACTCTCTAAATATAGATAATCATGTTAAAATTTTTTTTTTTTTATGTCATCTCAACTTAACATTAATGAATAATAATTGCATAATAAAAGTTTAGTTTAATTCAATATCTATTCATCCCATGTAATATGTAATTTTTTCATAATTCATGAAAGATAGGTGCTCCCAATAGTATACAATACTTGCCTCTTGACCCCATTTATAGGCACAAGAGACCAAAAGTTTGGCCACTTCTAAGATAGAAACTGATAAATTTTCTTCCTTTCTGGCGACATCTTGAATATGGTAATTAAACTTGAGTGCAGCAATTAACTTAGTAGATAATTAATCATAAGCAAAAGAAAGGGCATTCTAGTAATATTTGGGGTCTTTTTATAAAGCGTAATATATTAAAAAAAATTTATGGGGCGTACATACAGTCATTTAGTGGTGGAAATATTCTCATACATCGGAGCCAGCACCTTACAAAGGCAAAAGCGTTAAGTTAGGCCCTTGTATATTAAATACCAAAATATTAATTAGAGCAAATTACAATTTAGCTACCCATTTGAAACGTAATTACTGAGGGATCAATATTTTTAGTTTTATTACAATCAACCCCCTTCCGTTAGAAAATTTCCGTCAAACTTAACTGTCAACCATACAAATATTATTAAAAGACCAAAATGCCCCCGTGATAAAAAGTAAAAGACCAAAATACCCCCATAAATCACCAGCAAAAATCACCTCCCTCTCTCTTCTTTTTCTTCTCCTTCTTCTCTCATTTTCCTTCGTCTTCTTCACCGGAACCCGATCGACGTCTTGAACCCAGCGCCCGGTCTCTCAGCTCTCTCTCTCTCTTCTCCTTCTTCTCCTCTCTCTCTCTTCTCCTTCTTCTCCTTCTTCTGTTCATCTTCTTCACCAGTCGATCTGGGTTTGGAAACCCAAATCGGCGTCTGGGTTTCCATCCCAGATCGGCGTCTGGCAAACCCAGACGTCTGGATCTGGGTTTCCAACCCAGCACCGAGAGCCAACCCAGCACCGATCTAGGTCTCCTTCTTCTCCTCTCTCTGTTCTCCTTCTGTTCATCTTCTTCACCAATCGATCTGGGTTTGGAAACCCAGATCGGCGTCTGGGTTTCCATCCCAGATCGGCGTCTGGCAAACCCAGACGTCTGGATCTGGGTTTCCAACCCAGACACCGATCTGGGTTTGGAAACCCAGATCGACGTCTGGGTTTGGAAACCCAGATCGGTGTCTGGGTTTCCATCCAAACCCAGACGCCGATCTGGGGAACCAGATCGTGACCCGACGTGGATCTGGGTTGGTTCCAGACCGTGAATTGATATGGATCTTGGTTTCCAACCCAGACCCGCATCAGTGTCTGGGTTTCCAGATCGAAGCCCAGACCTGCATCAGTGTTAGTTTTCAGATGGTGTTGATGCTAATGTTATTGGGTCTGTTTGATGATGATGGTGATGGTTTTTGTTTGAAAATGGCAGTGGTTTTGGTTTGTGTTGATTATTGATGATGTTGGACTTGTTTGTGTTATTTGTGTTGATGATTGTTTGTGTTAATGATGGATCATTGTTGATGATTTTGATGTTTGTGTTGTTGATGATTCGAATCTAGATTCATCTGGATTCGAAGGAGAAGAAAAGAAGAAGAAGAAAATAAGAAGTGAAGAAGAAGAAGGAGAAGAAAGATGAGACACGGTGGCTGTGGGAGACACGGTGATTGTGCTGGTGGGGGTAAGAAAAGACAATTTTACCCCTTAAGCCGTTAATTCTAACTGAGATGAAGTAACGGCGGGTGGGTTTATTGTAATTAAAGTAAAAAGTTAGTTTCACTAGCAATAATGTTTTATCTGGGTAGTCAAATTGCAATTTGCTCTATTAATTATTATAATCAAATAATTATTTAATTTAGTATTCCTTCCTTTTAATATATAAAATTACTAGTAAAATTGTAAGCGTATTTTATTCTCATATACGATTGTTCTATCTTAGCATCTTAGCTACAACTTTAAGGAGGTATTATCTGAATTATATTCCTCATTTAGATTATTCTGTATTTATCTAAAGCTTGAAATAAATATGTTTTATATAAATCTACATTAATTAGAAATAATTATTATCATTTAAGTTAGAAAATATATATATATTTTAAAAAATATATAATTTATTTGAAATTACATTAATAATATTATCTACTATAAAAATATGAAAAACATGAAAAAAATATATATATATTTTTTTAAAAAAAAAAAAAAAAAGGGTCTAGGCAAGTGAGGCTTAGGCGATTTCCTTACCCCTTAAGCCGGCACTGTCATATATCTTTCATTAGGAGGCATAATAACTTAGATTTATTTTGAAATATTTTGTTTAAAAGATACTAAAATTTAAGATTAAGACATCATATTTTTATTAAGATTTTATTTTTCCATATACAATATGTATATTCAATTAAACTTTTTTTAGCTATTGTTCTAATTAAACATATTTTATCTAACCACGATTTAATCTTAGAAGTTCATTTGTGTCTTTAACCAATCAAAGATCCATCACTTCCTATTAAATCAATTTAGATTAATACGTTCAAAATACAATGGCTTAAATAAGTTGCGTCTAATAACTATCTTAATTATTTTATGATTGAATCACGGGATAATCTTATTTTTCCTCCGTACCTTGACATAATGCCAAAATCCCTCAATTTTTTAAAAAAATTGCCAATCTCCTTTTTATCAATTTATAAAGTAGATCAATTATCTCTGTAGTGTATGAAAATATCCAAGAAACCTATTTATGTTAAAGTCGACGTTAAAAAATAAAGTTTGAAAATTATAGCGGAAGATCAAAGCTACAAGGATATTTTAGTCATTTAAATAATGATAATAACAATAGGTGGTAAAATAAGATTTTTTAAAACTACAAAGTGATAGTTACTGATTACGTCAAACTATAAAGAAGAAAGTGAGATTATCCCTTCAATCAAATATGAAGTAATATTTTATTTTTAATTTTCTATCCAACCAAATCCATGAAAGTTAAAAAAAAAAAAAAAAAACTTTGGATTTATTTATTTGTTTTGACATTATGAGCTTTGGAACTATTACAAATGTTTCGGTGACGTATTCTGAAAATGAAATTGTAATTAAAAAATGTAATAAATTGTGAAAAGTGGCTGCCAAAATGAAAGAATAAATAAAATGGAATGTTTAGAGGCCCCGTGTAATTACGTAACAAAGTAAAGTAGTCAGTAGGGAGAGTCCGTTTCGAAACGTAGTCGGAATTCACAAGTAAACAGAGAAAACCCTTGTGGGCTGTGCACACTCGATCGTCTGTGGATGCGAGGGTAATCCTCTCCTCCTTCCTCTCATCAAACTGATGATTTCATTACGGTTTTTCTTTTTCTGTTGTTTGGCTTCTCAGAAATAGTTGGTATGTGAAATGGGTTTTTATTTTTATTTTTATTTTTATTTTTCGCCTTTAGTTTTGTTTTGAAAGCAAGCTGGGTTATTATGTGATGATCGTAGTATTATTGGAACATGAATGGATAGTGTTCGTTTGATTTTGGGAAATCATCAAAACTTTAAATTTCTTCTGGGATTTTTATTCAGTGTAGGAATACATGCAGGAGTAGTGCGTATAACTGATCAAAACTACTTATGAATGTTTATGACCTTTCTTGTTTTGTTTCTCAAATGATTGGAAACATGTCTTGTATTTTGAAGCTACTTTGGTAAGTCATTTGTTTGAGCTTTGATTGTGATTGCCTGTTGAACTGAGTTGATTGATGAGTCTTAAAGCATATTACGGTGTGGCACTAATGTAAGATATTGGGGTGGAACAGAATGCTGTTCCCCATCCACTCTCCCCGTTGGTCCGGCCTAACAGATTCAGGGTACCCTCTGACCAGATATGAGGGTCTCCCCTCTTCTGGCTCTGCACAGGGCTTCAAATTGGTAAATTTGGATAGCCACCAACATAGTTAGCCATTACGGTTGAGCAATAATAGCAGATGCCATAAAAGGGTTTTTCCCTAGTTAACACAGGAACTTATAGAATCAAAGTTTTGTATGTGTATTTTGGTGCTAGCCTCAGGTTCGAAGCGGTAGCGAAGCAATCTAAAACCCAATTTGTAATATGGATCAAATTCAATAAATTTATTTACTTCTATCATCACACCTTTCATGCATGAAATAAACGGTTTTACTTGTGACAAACATTCAGCATATTAGCTATGAATAATAAATTTAAGTTGCTAAATCTCTTATATGATATGCTCGATGATACTGATTAATTAAAATAGGGAAGTTTACCATGTAATGGAGCTTCTAGATTGAATTGTTCGTTTTTTCAGGATGTGTGCATATCAACGTGCTATGTAATGTCTCAATTTGTTTAAAGAAAGTATGATGTTTTGTGGCAAACAGCATGGCATCTCTCATGAAGCTAGATTTTTGGGTAGGTCATAGTGAGGGGACAGCGGGAGTGAAGATGCATTGGAGCATCTTCTCCCACTAGAATCTTCTTTCCCATTTGTTTATTTACTCTTTAGTTATTTTAAGCTAAATAGTAAATTTGGTTCAATCTCTATTATATCTTTTTAAAGTATTAGAACTTCTTCAAACTCCTTTACTTATCTTGTCTACTTCACACCCTAACGTTATTCAAATTCAAAGCTCCTTGTATCCCTTGTAATCTTGTTTCTCTCCAGCTGCAACTAAAACTTCCTATCTTTCTCTTTTAGTTAAACCATAAAGATTATAATTTTCTATACTTTGTTGAGATTATTAGGGTACAATGTTTCCTTTGCATGCCAGATTATATTGATGGATGTCAAATTAGGTTGTCTAAATCATGACTTTTGTCATGTGGAATTGTAGTGAATGATCAGAAATTAGGTTTTTGACTTGTGATTACATTTTTCCTTTGATTATATGGGTAAATTATAAGTGAATAGCTGTTAAAAGTTTATGGTTTTTGTTTGACTCAGAGCATAGAGTGTAACTTCAACAATAGAAAATAATTTTTTGGCTCATGATCTTGCATTAAGTAATTGGTGATCTTGAAATAAGAATGGCTCATTTAAAAATTCATTAGTTTAATTGATTTTAATATTAACATAGACATAATTAATTAGTAATGATACTATTATGCATAGTTTTCAAAACATCAATTATGTTAGAATAATGAAATATATATATATATATAGTTCTAGTTTTAATTTTTCTTGGTAGCGATTATTGTTCTTCGTTCAAAAATTTTATTTATCTCTATGATATATTCCTTTTTTTTGTTTTTTGAAATACTGTGATATATTCCTGTTGATGTTATAAGTTTGTTCATTTGATACTCTTGGTAAAATGTGTTTTATTCAATTGTACTTGGGATCGTATTTAAATTTTCATGTTTGCAGGCTTCTGCTCTTATCAGATGAAGTATCCACATTAATTTGGTGAAGAAAGAACATCTTATAAATTTATGTCAGCCAAAGAGTCAGTAGAAGAGAAGAGGACAAAACTTGAAAAGTCTGATGCGACTAAGATGGAAAGCCAACCAAATGTAGATAGAATTAGCAATCTGCCATGGGATGTGCTAGATACCATCCTTGTGAACTTGCCATTAAGAGATGCTGCTAGGACTAGCATTTTATCAAGTAAGTGGAGATATAAGTGGACTGGCCTTTCACAATTCGTTTTTGATGATAAATGCTTCCCTAGTTCTCTATCAGGGAAAGTAAGATGGGGGGAAATTATGAAAATCATTCATCAGGTTCGACTATATCACAAAGGCCCTATTGAGAAGTTCAAGCTGGCTGCTTATTGCTGCCCAAATAGTCATGATTTAGACCAGTTAATACTTTTTCTAACAGAGAAAGGTGTTAAGGAATTAATCATTCAGGATTTCAGCTGCGTTAAACGGCTTAAGTTGCTTCCTGCCCTTTTCTCTTGTGCACAACTAAGTTGCTTGGAACTTTATGGCTGCATATGCAAGCTTCCTTCTGATTTCAAAGGATTTAATTGTCTCAAAAGCCTTCAGCTGACTCAGGTTTTCATCATAAGTGATGTACTAGAAAGGTTAATTCGTAGTTGTCCTATTCTTGAAAGATTAACGCTGTTAAGCATTGAGCATTTGGCCTTTCTGAGGATCCACAATCCAAACCTCAAGTACCTAAAAATAGATTCTGAGTTTGAAGATATCTTCCTTGAAAATAGCGTGGTTTTAGATAGTGTTGATATCCGTATGATACCTATGTATGGAAGGACCGTAACCCAGCAGCTTGAGCAAGGTAAACCTTGCAATTTAGTCAGAGTTTTCAGATGTCTCACTGGTGTGAGGAGGCTTACTTTATCCAGCTACTTTCTTGAGGTAATCATCTTTTGTTGCTCATTCTACTTTTTCTTTGGCATATCCTGATAAACTTACCTATATGATACCATTTGTGCATTTATCCATAGTTTCTTGCAAATGGTGAAGTACCAGAAAGACTTCGTACTTTGCTCAACCATCTTTCCTTTCTTGACCTAAAGGAGATCAAATTTAACAACCTGAAAGAAGTCAAGGCTTTCTTTTCTGTACTTAGAAGCTGCCCTAATTTAGAGGAGCTTTCTATCTCGGTAAGCTGTTGCCAATGTAAATGTTTTAGCATCTTGTGTTCAGTATGTTACTAAAGACAAGAAATTGTTATGTTTAATTTTTTATGTAGGTTGGTGAAACGAATTTTTCCAGATCCGTCTTAGGATTTCTAAGAACACAGTGCCTATCTGACTCCTTTAGCCAGCTCAAGGTAGTGAGGATTAGAGGCATTACAGAGACACAAATTGAAATGGAATTTATAAAACTTCTACTCGCTCGTTCACCTCTGCTCGAGACATTTGTTGCTCTAACTTATGGCAATACAAGGATTCCCGACTCACTGTTCCTGCAATTTCAGCGGGCTTCAAGACATGTGAAGATTACAAGCCTGGCATATTAGGCTACTGTCTTTCAGGAATCGGCGATTTTCCTATTTTGCATATATGGTTCATTATCTTGTTTGTGAATTATGAGATTTTGATGTTTAGTCCTTTTTACTGCGCATGTCTGGAATAACTTTGGCATAAACCTTTCTTTTGTTTGGTAACTATACCTTTTTACAACAAGGGAACCAGAAAAAGCACAGTTTTTTTTTTAGCTTTTCAAGTGAAGACCATAGGTACAGGAATCTTATCCTTCAATTTATAGAGTAATTGGATTTAAATACTGTCCAATGACGTTGCTTGAAGCCAAAAATGTTATGGATAGGTGCCATGATCTCACATTGGATAGAAAAATAAGTTGACATTTAAACATTAGAGACTGGTTGCAAATGGCATTTTGTATACATCTAATTCATGATACAATGTGTGTGCTAACCATATATAGATTCTTGAATTATCCTTGCATATTTAGAAATAATACATAACTCACACACTAGGGCCTTTAATTTAAGTTATAAAAAAGAGAAAAAAAATTCAAAAGATATCCAAATACCAAAGAGAAAACATGAACAGAGAACTCATTACATGATCATGGTTTCCAATGGTTCAAAACTATCTACAACAATCAAGCTCAGAAATTAATTTTACAAGCTCAAAAATTTGACCAGACATCTCCTTTAAATTTTGCACTCACCAAATTCTTGAAATTCTCATCCTACAAATATTCTCTTCTCAAACTGAAAATATGTACAATTGGGTGGGGAAAAATAATTCAAGGCCATGCTGCTCTGATGATAGAACACTATTATACAACATAAAACTATGAATCAACACAAGAGCATTTGCAGAATGGCTTCAACTGGACTTTTGTTCTCTTTGGAAGGGAGGAGGAAAAAATAAAAATAAATTTATATTCTGTAGGAAATTCACCTGGGGCCAGAGAGCTCCATTGCTTGGACTAGTAAGGATGAGTCGTCTGTGAGATCAGAGTATCGATCTGAGGAAGAGAATTCGTGGGGTTTGCCTTTGGTTGCTTCTGCTCGTTGAGAAGCTTCCCATCGTTCTGCAAGTCCATCGCCTTCGAGCATTCGAACAACTTCAGACATTTTAGGCCTGTGGCCTGGAAGGTGTTGAGTGCATAACAATGCCACCTGAACAATCTCCTCAAGCTCAATCCTGTCATAGTTGGTTTTTAAGTCCTTGTCTACAAGCACTTCCAACTTCTTATCCTGATGGATCTTCTTGACCTGAAATCATTAACAAATGTCACCCAAATGAATACTAAGTACTACATATAATTCATCCAAGTTGTTGATAAATATTATAAGTCTGCTCACCCAATCAAGTATGGCTCCTTTCTGGTTAGCTGCCTTGCCAAATTCTAGTGCTCTTTGGCCTGTTATTAACTCAAGTAGAAGAATACCAAATCCAAAAACGTCTGTTTTTTCAGAGGACTGGCCTGTTGAAAGATATTCAGGTGCTATATGCCCCACCGTGCCTCTCACGGCTGTTGTTACATGAGAATCCTGATGATCCAGAAGCTTTGCCAAGCCGAAATCTCCAACAACTGCCTCACAATAGTCATCAAGCAATATATTTGCTGCCTTAACATCTCTATGAATGATTTTCGGGTCACACTGCTCATGGAGGTATAATAGTCCCCTTCCAGCCCCTAATGCGATTCTCTTCCTGGTGCTCCAATCCAGGATTGGTTTCCCTGTCAAAGATAGACAAATAGTTTGCTCAATTTACCTATCTAGAGTGGCAGTTTGGCTACTTGTAGTAATTAAGCTTTTTTTTTTTTTTTTTCCTTATTTTACCTTTGAGACGGGATGCAACGCTGCCATTAGACATGAACGGATAAACTAGGAGCCTTTCTGTGGGTGTGATGCAAAATCCATAAAGTCTAAGGAGGTTTCGGTGCACTGCTAAGCTGATCATTTCGACTTCAGTCTGGAATTGAATCTCTCCTCCAATGGCATTTCCATCTTTAAGCCTCTTGACAGCCACAACGCTCCCATCTTGAAGAATCCCTTTGTACACATTTCCGAACCCTCCCTTTCCCAGGATGTTCTTGCTGCTGAAGTTATTCGTTGCAATCTGAAGTTCTCTAAATTGAAATCTCCTCAAGTTCCCCAGAGACACTTCCTCATGATGATGCCGATCTGAATGAATTCAAGGGAATCAAGCAGCCATTTTGTATTTAATATCTGTCATTAGTCAAGCATTATGTTCATATGAGTACTGACCCTTAACATCGAAGAACATCTGTTGATTGTGCCTTTGTCTCCACCACATAGCCAGTCCAAATACTAGAATGATAACGGAGACACACCCGACACTCAAGCCCAAGACAAGGGATATTTTGTGACTTCTACTAGCTCTGCCAGAAGGAAGACCAGCTGAAAGAGCAAAGGGATTGAGGTCAAGACTCATAACTAACTCAACTACCACTTGTTGATGCTACAATGGAAAAGCAAAGAAAACACTAAAAATGTTATACTTTGTGAGCTGTTCAAATTCATAGACATTGGCATCAATTGTGTTCCATAGCAGTCTGGTTCAGACCCTGTGGCACAGATTAGAGGGTTTCCAACGATGCTGAAAGAACAGACAGGTATATTAGAAACTCCAGTAGTACACCATATATATCTCTGTTATGAGAGAAAAGAAGAGATATTTACTTGTATGTTTTGGCTGGAAATCTTGGTACAGGGCTGCTCAGATTATTGAAGGACAAATCACTGAAATGCAACCAAAAAAAAAAAATCAAGAATGATTTAAACTTCTTTGCAAGCAAATTCCTGCCAGAACCAGAAATCATCTATAAATACGGATAATGGTACTTACAGAAATGCAAGCTGTGTCAAGTTAGCCAACGACATCGGAATGGCTCCAGAGAGACTGTTATTATTAATCCTCCTATAACCAAGGTGATAGAAATTATGTCAAATTTGGAACCACAAGATTAGGGAGCATACAAAAGAGTGGGAGATTATTCATGTTTGAATCTACAAATTTTCCATGCTTACATGTATTTGAGACTTCTAAAGTGACCTAGAGAGGAAGGAATTTGGCCAGTGAAGAAGTTACTGGAAAGATCAAGAGTTTGCAGCTTTGAAAGCCTACCAATCTCAGGAGGGATTGGTCCAGTTATGTTGTTGTTCTGCAAGAGACTGAAGATACAAACTAGTGTTAATACCAATAATTAAAAAAAAAAACAAAAACAAAAACGGCCTAATTGTCTTTGTTACTTACACAATCTGAAGATTTGTTAAGTTGCCAATGCTTGGTGAAAGAGTACCAGACAAATTTTGGCTAGGAGTTCCTCTGCAGCAACACAAATTCAACTATTTTAATAAAGGCTGCTGGCTGCTCTTCAAGTTATCATGCTAGTTTTTGATATTTAATGTTGTTAAATGAGCAACAACTTACAGGCCAATGACCAGGCTTTCAGGAGAGCAAGTGACCATAGTCCAGCTACATGGATCAACAGCATCACCATCCCAATTATCAAGAACTCCGTGAGGATCCCTCAAAGAATATTTTATGCCCATCAAAGCTTGCACTGAAATGAAAACACCCCAGATGAAAAACCATTCTTCATTTCCTAGCCCGTTTGAAGCCAAAGAACAAACAGCAGTGCAAATATTAACTGATAAAACATTCAAATAATAATAATAATAATAATATTTCCTACTTTACCTTCATAGTTTACACCTTTAGGAGATAACAATCCATTTGCAGATGTACAAAACCACAAAAAAGCCACAATAAAAAGACTAAATACACTTCTTCTCATCCCCATTGAATTGATGAATTTCCTGAAGCTACCTCTACAAGCGCAACCTTCTAATGAATAATAATCTCTTGTTGAATGTAATACTTAGATCACAACACACTTGCTGCTTCTCATGCCATCCACTAAATCCTGTGTAGACCCCAAGGAAAAACACTTGTTTTTATTGGTACTATAAAGTGAACTAAGCATGCTTGTCATTGAGTCAGGGGCATGTAAAGAAAAGAATATATATATAATGCCCATAATCTTAAAAACAGCAATATTTACCACTTTATAACTATCCTGCATATAATATTTAAAAGACAAGGATAGAACAGTAAATTCCTTTGCTGTTTCCATCATTCATTCTTTTTATAATACAATTTCTATAATTGTATTTAATCCTTTAGACTGCATCTATATGGTATAGCCTCTAGCAAATTTTGGACCATTAATGTTAGATTAGTTTATAATTATATAAAATAATTTAATTTTTTAAATGTGGGGCTTCTCAATTTGTTAAGTTACTTTTTTTTTTTTTTTTGAAATGAAGTTTTATCTTAGAATAATTTAACCCTTGACATAAAGTGTCCATTTGAGCTGGTGAGTGTGTTCCAAGTTAAGAACTATGTAATTCGAGGAAATGAAAATATCGGCACCTTATTATTACAAAAACTTTATATTGTTGCTAACCTCTTAGATTAAATACAAATAGATTTGGACAATTTAATATTCTTTAAAATTTGAAAATGATCTTTAATAAATAGAGATAATCTCATTTTTCCCTTATAATTTAACATAATCGCTAATTATCCCTATAATTTCAAGGAATCTCATTTTACCTCATACCGGTTAGTGTCATTACTAAAATTATCGAAATGATTATAGTGTCCATATAGTTTTGTCTTTCCATATTAATGATCAAACTTTGATTTTCAAAATCAACTTTGATAGCAATGTGTTTTTGGACATTTTTATAAACTATAATAAGTATT
Source organism: Dimocarpus longan (assembly GCA_022984855.1). Classification (NCBI taxonomy): domain Eukaryota; kingdom Viridiplantae; phylum Streptophyta; class Magnoliopsida; order Sapindales; family Sapindaceae; genus Dimocarpus; species Dimocarpus longan. Next base: position 9,133,237 of record CM041026.1, read on the forward strand.
TAATCTATTTCATAAATCAATCAAGGTAAAGAGAATGCTAGAGATTTTCAAAAATATTGGAGGATTTTAATATCATATCAAACTACAAGTGGAAAAATAGTATTATCTCTTAATAAAAATAAAACCATTCGCACATGCATCAATTTTTAATTAACTAAAAGATAATAAAGCACTGAAGTTTCAAATGTTATTGCATGTATTGCATAATACATGCAATGGAATAAAAATCATCCAATTACAATACCCGGAGATGAGTACTTTATTGGACTAGCATGAGAACTACTGCAACACAAAGGGGCACAGAAAGTGTATGTGAATGGGAAGGCAGAGGATTGCTTCTAACAATGGCGAATCAAACATTCTATGAGTTTGGCCATGCAGTAAAATACCCAAAACCCATCGTTTTCTATTAGTTGTACAATCAAATTTTGTTGGTTTATGGATAATAAATAAGGAATGTGAGAATCTCGATAAATGAATGGGGAGCTCGAGATTGATGATGGTGGATTTGGTCACCCACCCAGGAGTGTCTTTGTAGGGTTTACACTTTGCACTATAAAAAATGTGTATGGTAGTAAATAATGTAGAGCATAAGTCACAACTTTTAAGCTGTAAATGGGTCTCTGCTTTTTCTTTTTATTAAAAAATAAAACATAAAAATAAATCTGATAGATTCCATAAGCCACTATCAGCTAACGGTCACAGACACGCATCGTCGCAGCAGACAAATATTCAACACTCAACTATTCAAAAAGGGTAAAACTTTTAAAAGCAAAAGCTGCCATGACAATGCTTATGCTTCTCTCTTGAATGATGAGAAGGAAAAAAGAAAGTGCTTTTTACATTTACAAACGCATGCATGTGAGCGTGCAAACACCTTCCTCATTGCCGTTGCTGATTGTAAATAACTCAATCACTTCTTATAAGGTTCATTTAGGTGAATTACATGTGAACCCACTTTAAAGGATGGATAGGCAGTCACAGTCTTCTAATCTACAATAATTTGAATTTAGGATAATTTCATAGAAAATAACAGTCTTCATAAGAAGGTCCTATGATCAGTTTTTCTTTTAGACAGTCCTTTGATCATTTTAATCTAGCTACTTTTATATTTTATTTATTCAACCTTCAATGAAATTAGACAAAATTTTCCTTCATAGTTTATTTCTACCTGGTTATAAGGGGTGGCAAATTATGTTGCAATTATTATTATGTTTTGTTTGTGTGAATCCAACTCATTAATTAATTGGTTCCCATTTGAACATAATATGCTTAACTAACAGTATTAATTAGAACCCCCACCCTAATTTACTACATTTAAACATAATATGATCAACTAACAGCATTGTGTTCCTGTTATGTTTGTGGATCACCTCAAAAGTTTACTTTCCTAATTTTGTTCTTATCAATTTGAATACAATTAGATCAATTGATTATGTTACAAACAAGGGTGGCAAAAATACCCAATCAAATCCAAACTAGGGGGACCGGTCTAGTCAAGACAAGGCAGGTTTGGAGCAGAAAATATATCTCTAGTGACCATGTAGTAGTAACATTTTGGATTGCGTAATAAAACTTTATCATAAATGTAGCAAATCATTTCATATTTGTAATAAAACACTTGTAATAACACTTGTAATGCAGTAAGTCTTTTGTATTTCCATATAAAAAAAATTGCGTATATTATGAATTTTATATTAATAATTATATAGATGTGATATTTGTTGTATGTATTTTTGGGTTACCCCAAATGGGCTGGTAAAAGCCCAACAGCCCAATAAAATTGTCCCAACAGATAAGGGCCCAAGTTACTAGTCCAAAGAAACCATCATAACTTTCTACTCGGTTGTCAGATCGCCTATTATAATATGTTTTCGGAATGAGATTTTCATGCTCTATAACGTGGCAACCTGGGTTCCTCGATTGATACCGCTAACACCCTAAGAATTGTTGTTTTAGTGGATGTGTTCTTGAGATTTACGTTCGCAATCCTCTTATTTTTCCATTCTAATGAGCATACAGACGGGCTGGTGAGCGAGCAGTCGCGTGAGCAGCTCGCTTGACTATATACAACATCTTGCTACGTCAACGAGCAGGGTCGACAAGATGATAAACTAGTAGATGGGTGAGCAAGAGTCCAACCAAGGCCAAGCTCAGATAATCAGCTATTGTAAAAGCAAATCTGCACGCTTCAACGAGCTCATTGCAGCATTACAAGCTCCCAAGCTGCTCGGACATCCTGCACAACTAACTTATTTGACTAAATTGTGCGACCAGCTTGTGCGATCTCTGCTCGAACTATCAGGTCGCTGACCTTACTCGAGCACCAGCTCGCCCAGGCCAAAGTATGCTCGCTGGAGTAATCTGTTCGCTCAATGTGCTCGCTAGAGTTGACCAGTTGATCTTCTAGAAGACGAATCAGTTTAATTTAGGAAAATAGTCAACTTGTCTATTTCCATGCAAATCAAATCACGACATTCTCGGCAATTACTGCAGACACGGTAAAGATAATCTTGGGAGATATTATCTCAATTAATGTATATTATTTTTTGTCTTATTTGTAAGATCTTAAACCAATTCAAATTGTAATATCTCCTCTATAAATAGGAGATCAAAATCAATGTAAATGGGGACTTTCCTCTCAAGATTTCTCTCACTGTAAACATAGAACAGATATAGTAACAGAGACTGCCTCTCTACCATTGGAGCCGGCGTCGTGGATGTAGGTCATTCTTAAGGCTGAACCACGTAAATCTCGTGTGTTTTTCTTTTTTCTCTTTGCCTCTCTTTTTATTTGTTTGTATTTTTCACAGATTTGCAGTCTTGGGCTTCGCGAACCAATAGTTGACCAGTATCATTGTTTAAAAACTCGATCGAGTCGCTCAAGTACTTACCGCTCGACCGGGTACCGAGCTGAAAACCCCCAAATCGGGGGGTTCAAATCGGCTACTGTTGAAAATTGACCCTACTCGGGCTGACTCAGCCAAGCTCGGATCGGTTGAGTCGGCATTTTTTTAAAATTTTTTTTTTTGCCAAAACGGCGTCGTTTTGGCACACCAAAATGACGCCGTTTTGGCGTCATGTATTTCAGATCTGGCTGCTTCTTCTTTCACTCAGATCTGGCTGCTTCTGCGTTCTGCACTTATGCTTCAAGTTCAACCCGCTGTTTTGCTTCTATCCACCGTGCTGCCTCTGAGTTCTGCTGTCGCCAGTTGGTGTGTGATTTCTGCTGCCGCTGTCATCCTTTGGGTGCATATCTTGTGCTGTGTTGCTGCCACTGTCGTCCGTTGGTGTGCGACGTCTGCTGCGTTGCTACCGCTTTCGCCCACGCCGAGTGGGGTGCGACTTCTGCTGCCTGTGTCATCCGTCGCTCCTCCTGCTGCAGTCGTCGTCACTGTGAGTCCAGTCATTTTATTTGTTTTCAATTTTTTTTTTGTTTTTTCATTCTGTTTTTTGCTTTCACAGTTTCGCCATCGCTAGTTTACTTCATTTTGTTTAGGATTGATGATTGATGGATTTATGATTTATTTGTTGCATTGATGAAAATAAGATTATAATATAAGATTGGAAATATATTGTGTGATTTATGTTATATTATCAATTTAGAAGCAATAATTAGTATGCTTGTTGTAACAAACACTCATTTTGAAACGATTACTTTTTTTAAATACCATGTACAATGCAAAGACTCGAACTTTGAATATTGTAAGGTTGAATTAATGAGTACTAATTCTAAGTGTGGCAGTGGCAGTGACATATTTGATGATTACGGGTTATACATTTAAAGATAAATTTGTTTGATAATTGATGTTTGTTGTATAAAAATTTCTATGTTCAAAGCTATATTTGATGATTAGGTTGTTTTATATTCATCAATTATTGAGAATGAAAGAATGATGAGAGGCTTTAACTATAAGTAATTTAGATGTGAATCATGTGATAGATTTTTAAAGTGTTGTTATTTTGGTATATTACAGGTGGAATTGTTGAAAAAATAGTGGTTATGCTGCCGAAATTTTTAAAGTTGTAATTATGTAATTGTGTTAAAATGGTTTTGAAGGTTGAATAAGATAGATTTTAAGAGGTTTTGTGGTCATATGATTATATTTTTATTCTATAGAAAATTATTAAATTTTATTTTTTTATAGGTTTGACTGTGTGTCAACGGTTTGACCATTGACCGATGGTCAAACCGAGTACTCGTCGAGTTGCCGAGTACTCGCAGCTCGCTGCCTCGTCGATCAAGTCACGAGTAGCGAATTTTAGAACACTGACCATTATTTCACGTCAACAATATTAAATTATAGTTAAATTAAATTATTGGAAGTAACGATATGTTTATGGCATATACCGAGTTTGGGGTATCCTCAAAATTTTGGATTGGATTTAGGGTCGATCAATCCGGCACCGTTGCCATCCTTAACTTAGAAATCATAATACTCATCTACCAAATTGTTTGTCTTCATGCCGTGCTATTTGAATTTCACATTTATATTTTATTACTGAACTATTCGTTTTAAATTATACATTTTTCTTTTTTTTTTCTTGTTAAATGTAAAATTCTCTTAAAATCTTACGAAAGTAATTATGAGTGTAACTTTAGTTGATGGCATAATTCAAGAGAATAAACAACTTATTCTAAATACATTACACTGCCATATACAATTAGACACGCAACTAAATATAAGTTTTTTTTTTTTTTTAGAAACGTAACTAAAAATAAATTATAACTTAAACTTTAATTTAATTTAATTGTTATGTGCTTTTTTGAATTATTATAACTAATTTGGTGTTATATATATATTGTTTTTATAATCAGTAAAAGTTAGGACGAACCAATCAAATTTCTCTATTGTATTTTCTTTTCTAAAAGAAATTTTCTATCCTATTTAATTCAAATGCAATAGATGAATTTGATTTATTCATCCTAAATTTTTAAAGTTTAAACGTACTAATTATAAAATCACTATATATACATATATATATCCAATCAAAACTTTTCCCAATATACACGCTAAGTACATTTGATGAAATTTAATGAAATTGATTGAATTTTGATGTAATTTTTGTTTTTAAATGAATGATAAAAATAATGGAATGGACATTAAAAAAAATGAAAATTTTTTGAAGAAAGAGAGAAAAACAAATTTTGATGTTACAAATACAATTACAACTGTCGAGCTCTCTAGATACTAACTCCAAAGAATAGTTCGGACTGTAACAATTATTAAGACTCTATTCCCTTAATTAGTAGGAAAAGAGGGATCTACACCGACTGAGTGGGGAAAACTGATCCTCCAATTAGAGGGATCTATATTTAATTAGCATTGTAATTAATTAAACCCCCTATAGGAGGGCTCTATGCAAATTATCTGCTATTGGCAAACTCAACACTCGATACCCGCTATGCTCTTTGTGAGAAAGGCTGAGCAGGGGTGTTGTGACCAACACACCACGATCCTTATGAGTGAGAGATAAAAGGTTTTATTTGTTGATCGAGCCATCTTATTAATTAAAAAAAAAAAAAATCAAAATAATTGAATCAATTGATTTAGCAATACCTAGGTAGCAAATTGGTAAGCAAGAAAGAATTGAAGAATCGACCAAACAGAACATAAAAACACACAACTTCAACATTAAGAAAATGACAAAAATGTCCAGAGATTAATGGCCAAATATACATTGAGTGTGAACAGCTAGGCATTTATTGTCTCTTTCTTGTACACATCACTCATGACCTATTTTAAAAGCCATTCCCAATAAATTAGATGCCCTAAGTAACCTTACACTTTGCAATCAAAATATCCCAAATTTATTTATGTACCGTTTTTGTCTTTGCATTTCATGTCTTTTCTTTCTTTTGTCGTATAAGATATTACAATGATAACATGGCAAAGCTGTGAGACAATAACATTCATTTAACCTATTAAATTACGAAACGTGGGCATTCGATTGATCGAATTGGCCTGGTTGGGTCGTGGAATACCCTGTCACTTTAACTATGCTGAGGCTAATAAAGGCTAATGCCATTTCCATAAAGTGAAGCTACTGGAACAATCATTAAAACAAATCCATCAAGCTTGCCTTTGCAATTGTTAATGGGGAAATATCTTTTTTTCCTTTTTTTTTTTTTTTTTTTGGAACTGGAGGAAATATCTATTTATACTTACATTCCGTTGATATTTTCTTAGATTTCCACAATAAAGATGGTGATTACAATCTAAAATGTTTGTCCATATATCAAAAAGTTTTCTGTACTGGTGTTGCTTACTGCCGATAATAAGATGACATGTGAAACCAATAAGAAGACGTACGACACCCTACCTCGGACATAGAAACTGTTAACAAGACAAGATCTTCGACGGTCCATTAACTCAACGAAAGTGAAGAAAAGAAGCAGGAGAAAGAATCGAAAGAGAAGAATAGTAACCCACTAAGCATTGCTTCCCGATAGCAAAGTTATATATGTATGACACGCAGTTAATGCCTATCATCTAAAAAACAATGCAAATGACAAATGGTAGGCACGCCGATATGCATAGAAACATATAGAATGGTAAGTTTTACCTTCTTATAATATGTGGTTTAGTAATTCATCAAAAAAATAAAGAGAATAACTAAACACGTTTAGAGCAATCGTGGGATGCCTCAAAAGGAAGCACCCACACTGGGCATACTTCCTTTAGAGAGCCCATGTTCGAAGCTCATCCATGCCACATAGTATAGTAACAATTTTCCTACTAGATAGTATTCACTCCTGTCTTGGAAGTAGATTTTCGAACTATACACTCAACGAAATTATTTGTAGGTCCCGATAGATATTTGATCAAATGGCAAGAGTTGTTGTAAATAAAAAATGAATAAATAACATTTTTAGTAAGATAAATAAATTTTAGAAAAATAAACACTGACTTAAACATCGGAATATGTTTTTGGATGTAAACCTTAGGTCACCATGATGAATGTGTTATTTGTCCTTGTAGGTGATAATGAAAGTTGTAAAGCAAAGGTAGGAAGTAGGTTTTTGGATGTAAACCTTAGGTCACCATGACGAATGTGTTATTTGTCATTGTAGGTGATAATGAAAGTTGTAAAGCAAAGGTAGGAAGCAGGTTCGAAGGCATAGGTCCAACGAAGTTAGTGTGTTAACCTTCGAGCATTTGTACATGTCAAAACATTTACATTTTGTACCTACTAAACAAAAAAGTTGTGCCAGTCTGTGCCCTAAAACTACTTACCACAAATTACATAGATAAATAAGTAATTTAGATTTATTATAAACAAAAGAAATATATTAAAATAATAAATATTAATTATAATTAAGTTTGTGTATAAACATTTAAAGGATCCTAAACAAGAAGGTAAATCTTATAAATAACTTAGATATAATATGACTTGTTAACTGTACAATCGAATAATATTATATATCCGTTTGAAAATGTTTTTGACGAAGTTGCTTGAAAATTAATATTAGAGTAATAATCACTTACCAGAGATACTTTGTTGTTGCGAGAGAGCTAATGCAGCCCGGAGGCAGGTCACTTGCTAGCTTGAGACATGTAATTACCGACTTTAGTTTAAAGTCTCATTTGACACACGAGATTGGATTAGATTGGATAAATTAGTACTGTAATATGTTTGACATAATATAAGATTGGATAAATTAGTGCTCTAATGTATTTGGTGTAATATGATATTGCAAAAAATCAATTTTAAATAATTAAATTATTTTTTAAAATAAATAAATTTATTTTAATTTAAATTTAATCTGAAATATATTTTTTAATTAATACTAAAAAGATTTTCTTATAAACGTACTAAATTAATTTTAAATAAAATAAATATATCATATACTAAATATTTAAATTAGTTTTAAAATAATATAAAATATTAAATTATATTTTATAAATAAATATAACTATATAAAATCAATTTTAGAGAAAATAATATATATATAGTTTTCTCTTCTTATTGTAAAAATAATTATCTTTTATTATAAGAGCAGAATGTTCAACTCTACAAATAGTGAATGATTTTGATATGTCTTAGTAAGTCTTTAATGCAGTCGGTATCAGTTTTTTTTTTTTTTTTTTTTTAAAGAAAATGAGGTTAATGACTTAAAACCGAGTCCTATCCTACACACGAAACTACTTGCACTTTGTCTTTATAATTTTATCTTTCCTTATTTTATATGGCATCCCACGTCATCGCTTTTAACATTCGTTTGGCACGTGGAATTTTGATCGGACTATTTAAATTAGATTGAATTTGATTAGATATAATTTAACTAAATTAAATTATGATTTATTTGGTACATCATCAAATTCGATAAAAACAAGTATTTTCTATCGTTTGGTGTAGTACAAAATCGAACAAATAATAATGGTATTGTATGTTGATTTAATGTAATATTGATTCGCACAAAATTAATTTATTTTATGCTTGCTATTGAAAAATATTTTTATAAAACATATTAAACTTATCGAATCGGATAATCGGGATGTGATTTGAAAAAACGGATAAAACAATTATCTAATCTAATTGAATAAGTATCCAAAATTAGATATTGCAAATAGGTGGATATTGTGCAAATTGAACAATTTTGAATCCATAAATTTTTTGAATTCAAAATTGGTCACAATCCATAGCGGGCCGTTGGCGTCTTTGGTTAAAAGTCATAGTCCCCATGCCTCTTGGTGTGGGTTTTACACCCCGTAGCAACATCCTCCACCAATTTGTATGGATAGTCTCCCCATCCATAGGTGGATCATTCTCTCATCTTCATGTGAGTTGATCTCTCTCATATAAGAACAGTTTTTCAGGTTATGTTATTAGTGTCCTATTCTGATTGGTTTCAGTAGTCTCAGTCCCTGAAATTTTTTTTTTTTTTTTTAAAAAAAAGGGTCCCAATCCATTTCTTATGCCCAAAAAAATTCAAATTTAATCTAAACCCATATCTGAATACAATAAATCCAATCAGTCCAATTTTATTTTAAATAAAAATACATGCAACAATTTTTTTTAAAATTTAAAAAATGCGTGATATATATAAAATTATTAATTAACTAAAATGTGCAATATATATAAGATCGAGAGACTAGAAAATACAAAAAGAGGTTCGCATAAAGAACGAGGGATCGAGAGAATATATATGAGTACCAGGTAATTTTAGAGATCAAATATAAACTGAATAGAATAATATAATTTAAAAATAAAGTTATTCATGAATTCACATTTAATATTTTTCAAAAGAAGCACTCTACACATACATATGCACAATCCAATGTGTGACTATGTGAGTCACTAGCTTCGATTTTGTTTAAAAAAAAAAAAGAATATCAGTTTTATTTTATCATTTTATCATTAGAAAAAACATTGTAGCCTATAGGATATTTTCCCCCATTGCAATTTTAGAGTTTATAAAATTTATACAATAATTAATAATAAAAACACAAAAAGAAATACAATTTAAGATCTTAAATTTTTAAATTTTCAATTTGATTGCAAGAATATAAATACCAACATGAGAAGTGAATCTAAATTAAATAATATTAAAACGAAAATCAAATTGCTTATATTAAATACAAATGTCATTGCATGAAAACCAAACAACAACAAAAAAACATTGAAATTGACTCTAAGTAGTTATTGCCAAAAATTTGTCAACACTCAAATCGATACGAATAATGAATTTAAGACATAATATGGTGAGTAAATACAACAATAAGATTGTAAGAACGAAAGCAAAAATATGAGAGGATTTTTAACATGATTCGGCTCTTTTAAATAATGTTTACGTCCATGGTTATGTTATTTATGGTAAGAAAATGTTAGTTTTTAGCAAAGTCTCTGATAAAAGTGAACAATCAACTTGTAGTGTTCATGGATGTGATTTTGTTCACACGTAAATGACCCATTTGTATAGTATTATAATTCTTTATTTACATATGATTTGGTTACTAAAATATAGGGAAGATTAAGAAACTTCTTCCTATATTACATAAGGTTGTAATTAATACATCTATATTCAAATCAAATTGTACTTTTGGTAGTTTCTTATTTAAAGAGATCTTCTATGTATTATAGGAATATTCCTCTTTGAACTTGTCGATTTGTTGGGGCTTAACAAGCTTTCCATCCAAGTGCTATTTTTTAGCACAACATTAACCCCCCAACTTTTAGTGTGAGCTACATGTTTCAAGTCGCGTAAGAAACTTAATCCTTTGAGTTTTTGTGAACTATATATTTGAAGCTTAATTCTTGGAAGCTAATTATCTCTTTACTTTTCTCACATAAACAAACACATTGGATCGTATTGTTTTCTTGCATAGATAGACCGGTATCCTAATAACAACATGATAGAATTTTGTATCTCGATAGACTCGTCATCGAAGGTAATCGTGGTTCAAATCATTAGTTTATAACGATATTAAACACTCGACTTCATTGTATCTTGGACTTTGATTTGCTTAACTCGTTGACTAATTGGGGCAAATAGTGTGTTAAGAGAAGCGACAAGAGCAATGTGCCTTGAAACCACAAGACTAGCACTAAGTAGAAATTTTGTTAGATGTGAATGAAAGTACGACGAAGATTTTGGTTCAACTTGGCAACCGTCGTTGTAAGGTATACACGATTTCTGAATTTTCACCAACAATATTGAGTAGTTAATAATTACATTTTTGAATAGGTAGTTGAGTTCTGAATGGATGAAACTTGAAGAACCACCGCCACCACCTACACTTGTACTAATGGCAACAGTTAGTACAGACATAATATTTGCTTTGGCAATTGGCTGTTTAAGTACAGACATAATGTTTGCATTGGCAATTGGCAGTGATCTGTACATGAAAATAAAACATCTGAAAGCATCCAAGCATTATTATGCCACCATTAGGCCCCGTCATGTCTCCATGCCTCAACAGCCTAAAATCTCCTTGCCATTACTTCTCCTTTTACTGGTTTTTATTTTTTTTCTCTTCTTTTAAAAAAAAAAAATTAAAAAAAAAAAAAACACTTTTGATTTTTCCTATTCTAAAAATAAATAAATGATTATATTTTTAAAATTCCTTAAAAAAAAAAACTTTATGGAGTAGGTCTTGGAAGCACATTGTTTCTTAAATGTTTGTACAATTTCCCATCTATTAAGTTAGAATTTGATTTTTATCAAATATATTTTATAAATTTTATGTAAACAGTATTTTCGCTTTATCGTGAGAGTAGTCTCCTGATTATAGAGTGGATATCAACGATACATAAGAAGTAATCAATTTCAATTGATAAAATTCTATCAACTTTTTATATCTTTTATATATATATATATGTTATAAAATATTATCTAAAAGTAATGAATATAAAATAATAATTAAATAAGATAGGACAAGTAAAAGTAAGAGAGAAAAAGAGAAAATAATTCAATTAATATATATTCCAATAGTTATAATACAAGTCTATTTATAAGTAAATTAAAAAATTATTTTTATAATAAAATATCAATAAATAAGATAATAAATATTATCAAAAATAAAGTGTTGTTAAGATCGTTTATTTATAATAAAAAATATATATATAAATAAAGAGAGAGGGAGAGAGAATTATACAGGATCAAACACTCATCAGTCATCAGCAATTCTAAAGTAATTAATATTAGGAAAGCGTGATTCATTGTATCTGGTATTACAATTCCATGGAAGATCCATTCGAGTTGAAAAGTCAAGCATAAATTTTTATAAATTAACATTTTTTTTGGGGAGTGTTGGCAAAGTGGACCATCTCATCATCAAGTACAACTACACAAGTTAATCATGGGGCAGCGTGCGATCGGGGCTGATGATCACTAGGTTCATTAAAAGTCTACGATGTTCGAATTGGGATGATATCGAAAGTGTTAGCAAACATCTTAATAACATTTGTCTATTTCTCATAATAACAGTAATAATGTTGTGATGCTTTTAGAAAGTGATTTCGAAGAGGGAGTTGTTGTCGTGGTGGCATCATTTTTGTTGCCCAGGCAACAGCCCCCCGTTAGCGTTTGAATGACAAAAAGATCCTATCAAAGGGAGCAAGAAGGATTAAAGGATCTTAAGTTTGTACATGCCCTTTAATTTTTAAAATTCCTTAATTTAAGGGCAATTGAGTTTTTGGTTTTACATTCTTTTTTTCTTATCATATTTATTGTATTATTTAATAGATATGTAAGTTCTTAATTATTATACTGGGAATATAGTTAACTTAGGGGTATTTTAAATAATTCACAGTTGATGGTCAATGATTAATTTGATACAAATTAATTGCCGGCAGGAGTGGCTTAAGCACTTTTGAACAAAAGTTTAGTTCTACACTCTACAAGTATGGAGGAAAAAAAAAAACCTCTCTTTTCTTTGTATCTTCAACTACAACAATAACATAAATATGGTTCAAAATAATATCATCAAATTAATTAGTGTATGATAATAAAGGATAAAAGCTAACAATTTTTAAATTAAGAACAAATAAATAAATGAATATTAAAATTATAAATTTAAATAAAACTTTTAAATTGATAAACTTAATCAGATAATATCGATATAAATAAATATACATTTTGTAGATGGTTGTTGGTGTAGTTGGTTAAAAGCCACAGCCTCTCTGTTTATGGTATGAGTTTTACATCCAGAAATAACAATACTCTCTATCAATTTATACAGACAAACCCTATTCCGATTGATCCCGATGGTTTTTCAAGCCGATCTTACTAATCCAATATATATATATATACATTTCTATATTCATCATTTAGAGAGACAATAGATAGACAAAACACACTCAGCTATAATGAACAAGACTTCTCATTATATTTTATATAGATGAAATCGTGATATTAACTTTGGATAGATTATTAACTTAGACAAGAGTTTCATAAGCATGACTTGTGAGCATACATCTTGCTATTATTTGAGAGGGGTATTATAGATCATTTTGTTTCATTTTAAAGTGAAAAAGAAAGACAACAGAGGTAGAAATTGCAATGCATTAAAGACAAAGGGGGGGTCTTTGACAGGAAAGTGAAAGAGATTCAAGTGTTGATAGGATTAAAGACAGAGGTGGCATAGAATGCTTGGTTGAGGAGACACTGGGGTCCCAACTTTTTTCTTTTTTTTTTTTACTTGTTAATGGCTCATGATGTTTCAACATTTTCAAAAGACCCCATAGAAGATAGCTAGTAATTCACTCTATAATCTGTCCTCTCATGCCACAGATATATCTGGTCCATGCATGGTCCATGGACACTTCTTTTTTATCTTTTTTCAATATCTTGATTACTGTGCAAGTGCAACAATGATCACACACTCCTTTCCTTTCCACCATCCATGACTTCCTTTTTCATTTTCTTTTCTTTTTTGGTGGGAAAGTTTTTGCCGACCAAAGCGTTCCACTGAAAGCACTTCACGGGCAACTTCTAAGCAAATGTTGCTAAAAACATTCTGGAAATCTATAGTTCTTAATAAACATGCTCTCTGACGGTTCATTCGGCATCCTTTACAACAAAGTCGTTTTCTTTATCATTTTTTAATAAGATAATTATTATTTTGCTCCCTACCCTTCTTTTGAACTCATGTACATATATTTTCAATCGTATGGTCCTTAACATTTTCAAAATATAGTCATTTGTTTCTCTTATGGAAATTTTGATAAATTGATAGATTTACTTTTTATATTTTTTAACGTATCATAACCTCAAATTTTAAATATTATAATTAGATCATTTCTTATTAATTTAACTTTTTTAATCCGATGATAACTAATATAGTATTAGAGTTTGTCGATCTCTGATTCAAATCATCTCTCTTTTTTTATTTGTCATCTCAAGTTTTAAATACTATAATTGACATATTCACAGGGGTATATTAACGTATCATAACCTTAAATTTTAAATACTATAGTTGACATTGCACATCAAAGAGTGTATTAACATACATATTATAACATCAAGTCTTCAATAATATAGTAAAAATTTTCCTATCAGTTTAAGCTTTTGAATCTAGTAGTAACTAATAATATTAATTTACTGAATTAAAATGACAATTTTGACCTAACACCTTTTAAAATAAGTCGAGCATATGTATTTAGTTATCAGTAAGTTGATCCAGAATAGCTCAGACTTTGGTGTGAAAGTGAAGATGAGACCTAGATTGAGAAGCAGTTTCTTTGGTTTTGGTCCCCCCTCCTTTCTTCTTCACTACCTAATCTCAACAGTGACAGAGTGACCGTGAAAGAAATAGCTACTAATCATCACACCATGATGGCAAGTTTGTCTTACTGCCTGTATGAACCTCACTTGTCCATTGTTTCTTCCCTATATTCCAAAACCACATGTCACTGCAAATTTGACATGTTGAATACAAGACTCCAACAGCTTACTGTTGCTTTCCTGAGCGTTAATAAATTACTGAAGAAAGATTACAAATATGGATGGCTTGTTTTGTCACGTTCACCGCGTTTTGCCCATCGACGTGTCTTGTTCGGTCCACAATTTAGAAACCTATCCCAACTAAAAATTACCCAAAAAAATAAAAAAGTGAGACAAAGCGGTAACAACGAGAAGAGTAGAGTGATGTATCACTTTCAATATCATGCTCAGACAAATATGTGAGGATTCTCACATTCCCTTGATCAAAGAAAGATCAACAACACAAAAGCAGAAGAAAGAGCTCGAATTAAGATGCATTAAGTAAGCTATCAATAAGAAATTATAAGGTTAATGTGCATTAAACCCTCCTCTAGAAGGGTGACCTAGTTCTACACATTCATTCAGTAATGTTGATACCGAAAAGGATATATTCATTCAGTATTGCTAAAAACCTGCAGTATTTCAGTATTCATCCAAAAACCACAATGTGAAACCCAGTTATATCACTAATTAGGACCACACCTGCAGTATATCCTAAAAGAAGGCTCCTTCTCTGGTCCCCCAACCTCAATTATTCAGCAAGAAAAAACCTAAGATCATGACATGTCAAACTAGCTTCCTTGCATAGTTTATCCATTACTATTGTTAATGCCTTCTTGTTCACAATTAGCAGAATCACCAAAGGCAATGTCGTATAAGCTGAATGAGTTTGACAAGCCATGCAACCACCAACAGCTTGCTTTCACATGATTCTTTGCTGGTTAAACAAGAAATTATACAAGTTCATGATATAAATGTATATTGCACTTAACACTTTGCTTTCAAGTTAGAAAGTACAAATTGTTGGAGCTTTAGACAGAAGGAAGACATCTAAACAAACATATACATATCGTCCATACTTTTCTGTTAAGGATAACAACTGACACACTTTGAATGAATACTCCTTATGTAATATATTTGATTCTATATATTTTTATTTATGAGTTTAAGCCTTATTAAGTGATTAACAATTCAACCCCAACATATAACTTAATTGGGTATAATTTAATTCTAGCATGCCTTCGGATATTATTTTTAATTGTATTGAACTATTTTATAAATGCTTTTCCTAAATAATTTATAATTCATTCTTATGTTGGGTGTTGTTCAAGAGATCACTAGATGACTATTAAACCCTTAGGTTGCCTAGAGTAAATGATACTATCAACTCTTTCTTTATTATTACTTTTTTACTTTGATAATATGTTATGACCATTTTGCAGTACCATAATTTATTTTGCTTTGTATGTTTTAATATTTATATAGCATTACATCATAAAAAGGATCAACTTAGAAATATAAAGCTAGTTTGAAACCTTGTCATCCCACACAATTAATACAAGTCTATGGATCCAAAACAAGAGGCAACAATGCTTCTTCTCATCTGCTGGCATGTATGACGCAAGAAAGGTAACAAGTAAAACTTGGGCATTCAAATGGACATATACATGCTACATCATAACTTCTAGTCTTGAATTATACTCCAGAATCACAGATCTAAATTGAAAAACTCTCTATATACTAGCAGCACCAGCTCTTCCGGCAAATTTACACCACCTAACACGGTAGAAATCTAAGAGTTGACAAAAAAGCCTAAACTGCTCAAAGCTTGATAAGTCTCACAGACACAAGCATGCTTAACACACCATAACCCAGTTCACATTTTTTAATTACTTTGGCATGTATGGGGAAATAGGTCAAAATCATCATGCACACTTCATTGCTAGCTTAAAAAAAAAAAAAAAAAAAAAAAAAAAGAGCATGATAACCAAGAAAACATGGTATCAACTTAAAAACTAGAACGTAAATCAGAGCTTTTCATATATTAACCAACAATAAGAAATAATAAACCAGAAGAGGTACAACTTAGGTGCTTTTATGGTCTCCACAGATGCTTCAATTCTCAATAAATGTATATTTCAGATCAAAATGAATGAATCTGCAAAAGTAAAATTTTGAACCACTCGGTCAATCGCTGACTGCTATCTCCCAGAGCTATTGACATGCAACATCCCAAATCAGCACTCAACTCTGACAAAATTGCTCCTTTGTCTAGAAAATTACCCAAACAATATGTGCATAATTGAATTTTATTTGACATAATTAAGGATAGGCTCATTTGATAACAAGCAATTCAGTGTGAATATACTGAATAATAACAGGCCATTGAACCCCAATTTTTATTAAAATATTAGATTGCTATTGAAAATTAATCATGTACATCACACAAGATTATTTAACATTTCCTGTAATAATCTGCAATAAAAATTTAGATTTAAATCCTGCATTACATGTTTCGTTACAGTCCAAAAGCTCAATGAAACTTTCTGCACCAAACTTATAGCACAGTGATCTTTCCATTCAGTTGATTTGAGGTCAATAACCAACTTGTCTGAAACAGTCACTTATCGATATCTTATGCATTATTTAGGTGATAATTTTTTTCAGCAGAAAGCACGATATATTGTTACTGACGAAACAAGCACGATATGTCGTTACTGACAAAACACTCTCAAAACAGGCCAAAAGCCAACATGATTTGAATACTAGACAACCTACACTGACCTAGATTTAATCAATATTATCTCATATACTATTACACTATACAAGAATTTTTTTTTTTGTTTTTTTGGATAAGAATGGAAGAAATACATTCATTTGTTTATCACACTAAACAAACTATTTTGAATTACCTGAAAATTCATAGCGGTCTTATCTTATGAGTTATGAACAGCAATAAACTGCAGCTGAACTACAAATATGTACAGATTAAAACAAGATAATGCAATGAAAATCAGCAGTATCCTAGAAAAAAAATTGATAAATGATTTAACTGGTTTACAACAAACAGCACAAGCAAGAAATCACAATGATCATTGCTAAAGACCATAAGCTCAAAAGTCAAGTAAATAACTTTGTTAATAACAAAGACATAAAAATTTAACAATAGTTCCTGAAAATTGAATCTTCAAGAAATATAATAGCTTCAGATATATAGATATAGTAACTTTTGCAAAGTCAATCAATAAATATTGCTTTTATCTAATTCTACATTCAGCTTAGTCATTCACAACACATCCGAGAGTTGAGGAGCTGTTTGCAAGCAAGGAATTGTATACAGAATGTAACAAGACTTAAATACCTCAAAACTTTTATTTGCCACCAAACAAAGAGGAACATGCGCCAAGGTCATAAGCAATGCGGAGCACTGGCATATTCATAGCCAAAATTTTGAATAATGTCACACTGGATCATCCTTGCAAAATACAAAACAAAGTACAAGCAGATGAAATCTAAGCAGCCACAGCAGCAGGAAAACCTCCACCTGATTTCTTGGAACAGAAGAGATTTAATACATCTGGGTGGTTACGGACATAACTTGGACATTTAGACAGCAAATCTTGTGCATCACAATGCCTCCTGGCCTGGAAAAGGGACTCAAACAAACGAAAAACCACAGAGATAGATGGAAACCTCTTTGAAGTCATAGCTTTTAGAAAATCAATAGCATCATCAGCAGTTCCAGACTTTGATACATACTCAATGAAAGGATCCACAAAAGGTGGGAAGCCATGACTCCTCATCAAATCCAACAGATTGAGAGCATCTTTAAACCCACCTTGAACTAGTAACTTCTTTATCAATTCATTATATGTAGTACGCCGAGGCTTTAACTGACTTTCACGTGCATACTCCTGAGTAAGCTTACAAGCATCTATTGCTCTGTTCTTATTGCAATAAGCATTTACCAATAATTCGAAGGCATGGCCGGCAGAAGAGGCCCCCTCTTTTTTGACCATCATTGCAAAACAATCAGAAGCTTTATCAAGATCCCCAGCTACACAATGTCCTTCAATTAAAGACACCCATGTCTTGTAACCTAAATCACTACCTGATGCTTCCACATTATCAATAAAATCACGTGCTTTGTCATTTTTACCAGCACTACTAAGCCCAAACACAATTTTGCTTCTCATATTACCACCAGCTACAAACCCACCTTCGTCCATCACTTTCAAAATCTTATTGCATTCTCCAAACCTACCAACACTAGTCAAAGACTTAAGAACTGCATTGAGCATAGAATCTGTCAACACGTTCCCGTTTTCTGTGAAAACATTAACAACCTTCGAAACAAGTTTCATATCTAACTGCTTACCAACAACTATTTTCCTCAATAAAAACGTACAACAACTCACTGAAGGCTTATTTTTACCAGCCATCGCAAACTCATACAAGTTGACAGCATCCTTAATCATTTTCCTTTTACAAAACCTACCTAAAACCTTGACATATGTCTCCACATCCATTTCATACCCTTTACTCCTCATCTCATCAACAACCTTCCAGAACCTATCAATGCTATCTTCCCTCCCCAAAACCCTTGCCATGGCATTATAACTCACTTCATCGTGCTTAACCAAACCACACTCCTCAACCCACCTAAAAAATATCAACGCTTTGCTAGGTTCATCACCAAGACTTTCCACTACAACCTTAACCAAATTACTCGAAAACCTAACATTCATGTCCCTTAACCGCCCCTCAACATCATCGCCCCAAACTTCACTTCTAATAACCTTGCACATCCTAGAACTAACCTTCTCTATCGAATTATCAATCGAACCCGATTCAAAAACCCCTTTCAACTTGTCTAAATCACTCTTAGACCCTTGATTTTCGAAAACTTGAACCATCTTATTGCGCACATGGGCGGAGACACCATACCCTATTCTCTTCATCTCATCAACCATAACCCAAAACTCCTCAACAAACCCATTAGCACCTAGGATCCTTAACATCAAGTTATAAGACTTAGAGGTCAATCTCTCCCTTTCTCTCTGGGAAACCCAATGGAAAAACCTACGGGCCACGTCTGGGCTCGATTCAAGACTCTTCAACACATTCAACACCATCTCATGAGTGAAAACAACAGCATTCAATTCCAACTCTTTGCAAATATCATCAAAATCAGTCAACTTATTGAAAACATCAGAGACAACCATAGAGTCGGAGGGTTTCTGCTCCATTGCTGGCTCAGATGAGAAACCCCGAATAATCTTCAAGTTATCAGAATTCATCGGAACTTTAGGATAAAAATGGAGTCTTTGAGAAAGTGTGTGAATTGCAGATGAGGGAGTGTTGTTGTTGGGAATGGAGTGTACCTGAGAAGAGGGCATTGCGGGAAGTCGGAGACGCGACCGAGGGTAGTTTCGGACGAGGAGAATACGCCATTGGTGTCTCATTTTCAGTGACTGCACTGTTTCACAAAGACGAAGGTACGTGCCTGTGATCGATTGCAAATTAGGGTTTTAGGGGGGCTCTATCATGCTACTTACAACATTTATCTATGTAATGGACCGGTCGCTTCCGGCTTTTTTTTTTTTGCCCTTTTACACCAACTTTAATGGGATCTAAAGATATCGAAATTAAACGCTTTGTAAGGGATGATAATTGGTCAGATCAAAATCGGATTGGTTCGATCCATGCTCAAAACATTTTGATCAGAGCATCCAAAACCCGATTTGTCATATAATCGGGTTTTTAACCACCATCCCCAAACTTTTACTTATTTAAGGCCAATGTGCCTAATGCTCTACCCGTTTTGATTCGATTCATATATATATATATATATATATATATATATATATAGTAATTTTATTATCAGTACTTCTTAACATTTTAAAATTACGATGAACTAATCAAATTCATCCATTATATTCTCTCTTCTAAAATAAATTCTCTCATCGATTCAATCCAAATATAATATATGAATTTAATTGGTTGATCCCAACTTTTTAAATTTAGAAAGTATTAATATTAAATTTACTTTCTTTATATATATATATATACACACACACACAATATATATATACACACACACGCACGTACAATAATACATATTTTAACATAGAATCATAAATTTGGATTGCACCTAATGAGCAATTTGTATCCATTAGGTATAGAGATTTTGGTTTTCAATAGGAAATTAACTCCAGAAAATCAACCTCGAGCTCTATGTTTATTTTTGGAGGTGGAGCCATTATATGGAGGAATATCAAGAATCTTATATTATTGATTCTACCATGGAAGCTAAATGTGTAGTTGCTTGCAAAGCAGCTAAAGAAGATATGACTTCAAAAGTTCCTTAAAGACCTTGTTATGAGTATTTTCTAGACTACCTAAATGGGCTAGTAAAAACCCAACGAAAATGATCCAATAAACCGATCTAGTAGACAAAGGCCCAATTGCTCAGCTTGAGCTCGTTCATCAGCTCTCAACATGAGCTCGTCCATCAGCTCTCAGCATGAGCTCGTTCATCAGCTCTCCATATGAGCTCGTCCGTCAGCTTTAAGCATTAGCTTGTCCGTCAGCTCTTAGCATGAGCTCGTTAGTCAACTCTTAGCATGAGCTCGTCAACTCGCCCAAAATGAGCTCATCAATTCGTTTTGGACGAGCTCCAGCCTGTCCGGAGCAGAATCAGTTCGTTACTTGGCGTACATGTTCAACTGTTCTTAGAATGACAGCAACACAAATTAAGGAACACACAACTACTAAATCAAGACCCGGATTTTATGAGATTTGACTCAATATTTAATGGGTGTCAGTTTTAAAAAAATGTAATTAATTATTTTTTTATTATATTATAACTGTAACACTACCTCTTTCTCTATAAATAGGGATTTAAACTCATTTGTAATGGGATTTTGGTCTTCCCCTCACGCTGTAACCAGAAAAATTATGGTAACAGACTGTCTTTCCTCATCGGAGTCGACATGGTGGATGTAGGCTCATTCCTAAGGCCGAACCACGTAAAACTTGTGGTTTTCTTCTTCCTCTTTGCCTCTCATCACTCTTTTCTACTTGTTTTCAATTGATATGCAGTTCTGGACTTCAAAGAACCCAGTTGATCATTATTTTACGTCAACAGACCCCAACATTGTTTGTAATGATGATTAGTAGATCACACTTTACTGTGATAATAATGGAGCTATGACTAATTCAAATGAACAAAGAAGTCATAAGAGAACAATGCATATGAGGGTACAAGATCGAAAAGCATGCTCTTAGGCAAACCAAGTAAGATGCTGAAGAGAAAAGGAACAAACAAGAGGAGAGAGAAAATACCATCTATTAAAAGAAATTGTTCAAATATGAGATGTTGCAGTTTACAAAATTACGATAATTATTCCAAAACTCGCTACTCGAGTATTCAGAAACTCGATGAATACTTGGCGAGTACTCGGAGAGGGGCAAAATTGGTAAAAACTGTAAATAAAAGTAAATAAAACTATAAATATCATAAGAAAAATGACTACAATAAAATAATAAAGGATAATCCTAAAAACCCCTTGAAAACAAAAATAACCTCAATTTACATTAACTTTGAAAATATTATCAAAAAACCCTTTACTGTCTCCCAAAAATGGTTTCCATTTAAATTTTAGTGGTTTTTTGACAAAAAAAGATTAAAAGACTAAACTACCCTTATCACATTAAAAAATTAGAAAATAAAAACAAAAAACTTGTCAATTATGATTTGCATATTCAATCAAAATCATCATCTAGAATCAAACTTCAAATTTCTTCCCCAAACAAAAAATAAATAAATCAAACTTCAAAAAATTGAAAAAAAAAATTGACAAATTAAAAAATAAAAAAAAGTTCAAACGAACTTAGGATTGGGTTTGTTCAAAGATGATCCCAGTTGTTTGGGCTCGTTCTAAGAGCACACATCAATGAGCCACAGTGAAACTAGATGAACAACATATCAACCAGCCATAGTAAACCCAGATTAACACAAATCAATGAACCCAGATGAACCTATAACACCCAGCCTTTATACACCCAAATATATAATGCCCACACTTCATCCACAAACAAAACCAAATTTTTGGGTTCACCAACAATTAAAAAAAAAAAAAATCAATAACAAGCTAAAGTCGACAGACCATTAATAGCATCTCTATTCTAGCAGCCATTAACAACCTAGTTGACTTGGAACACCCAACACCTCTATTCTGTCTCCAATTTTGCCGCCGTATAAGCACTACTCGATTTCTGGAGAGCTTTAACGACAATGGAGTAGCATCGACAGCAATGCTTTAATCCATAAATGAAACCTGTGATGATCAAGCAAATGAGATAAAGTGAGAATCACAACCACACATATACATGAAGAGCATCGTTGTCACCACCACACACTCATACCCATACCGCCCAAATATACCCATCCTAACCCATAACTAGATCTTTCATCATCACCTCCACTCACATGCTCCACAGCTGTTACAACTCTAAAACCGACCTCGACACCTCCTCTAAGCACCCTAACCACCTCTCCGTCGTCAAAAAATCTGTCCTCCAGATCTACGAGAACCTCATGGTCCTTAATTGGCTCACCGATTAGACTCTTAACAAGATCTTACAACCTCATGACTATTGATCGTAAAACCCCATAGCTTTCATTGCAATTGCCAAAAGAGTGATGGAGATGGTCGAAGCAAAGAGAAAAAAAAAAAAGAAAGAGAGAATGACTGACAGAGAGAGAGAGAGAAGTGACTAAAAGAGTTTTTGTTTTTGTTTTTTAATTTGATATGTATTTGTTTTTTTCTTTTAATTTGTTTTTTAAGTTGTTTCTATTTTTCTTTTCTTTTTTTTTTTTAAATTACATATGGTTTTATAGCTGTATCCATCACTATCATCAAGACCCAATGACCATTTTACCCTCTCAAATTCACGAAACCGTCACAATTTTACTGTTTATTATTCCAATTGACGATTAGGCTTTTTTAACTAATATTTTCAAAACCAGTGGTGGTTTGACATTATTTTCAATTTCAGGGGACAAATTGATAATAACCTAAATAATAAAAATGGTTAAATCGTGAAAAGATATTATTATTTTTTTTTTTGAAATAAAATGAAACAATAGAGGTCATTTTTGTCCAAATGTGAAAAAGGGTTTGGTTTTGCATGTGACGCCAAAAAGGCATAATTTTGGCAAAAAAAATATTGAAAAAAAAAAAATGGCCGAGTTGACCAAGTTGACCAAGTTGGGATTGAGTTAGGCCGAGTTATTGGCAGACCCAAGTTGAACCCTTGATCTGAGAGTTCTCGAATCGACAATAGTCCGAACGGCGATTTCTCACCTAGAAATCAACCAATGCAACCGAATTTTTAAACCATGATTACGACTTAATATAATTTAGCATATCCGTTTAAGCTCTATGAAAAAAGAGTTTTGATAAACATCTAGAGGGATTTAGGATAAGGGATATGACTCACATGCCTTTAGTGTAAGTGGGAGATTGTTAAGAAATATACCTTAAAGTATGGAATTCCTATGATTTAAATTTGACTGTGCTTCAAACATATTTGTCTCTTTATGTCTTCGGAAAATCTATTACGAATAAATAAATGTTTAGAAAATTGACAATAGAAGGATAATACTCAAATATGATTTTTTGAGTTTGGTTACTTTACTGATTGAATAATTTTATCAATCAATTGTAACTATTAGATTAGTTATAAGAGTAGTTATTAAAGCCAATCTAATGGTTATAATTAATGGATAAAGTTATCTGATCAATAAAGTAGTCAAATCTTTATTTTTAATCAATGATACACATAAATTAAATTCAAAACTAAAATGAAGAGATTATTAATCAAATCAGTGTTAGAAGTTATAGCTCCCTAGAATTTGGGTTTTTGATAGATATATAGATAAATCATTTCAAAATATTGTATCGTGTTTTTTTTTTTTAACTTTTTTGTGATACTTGAAAGATTCCTTTTCTAATACTCCTCAAGTTGTTGAATCTATGAGGAGAAATTCTGTAATTCCGTTATTTATTTTTGAGTGTTATTGTCTAATTGACTTAGAAAGTCCAGCTACATAAATCTTCTGTGGTGTTTTTTGTTTTTATGTGGTGTTTTTTGTTTTTTAATCATGTGCGTTTACTTGCACGTAATTAGAATGACTTGAAATCAGAATGATCTAGAATCAAAATAGCTTAGAATCGAAATGATATATCAAAATTAAAATAAGCTGTTTACTTCAATTGTAGAAATCAGAATAAGAATTAGCAATATTCTCATTGAGATGTTTACTTTATTTTTATATCAAAATAGATTAATTAATTACAAGATACAAAAATGTTATTGATTAAAATTATGTACTCCATAAGCATTTTTTTAATAAGGAGTATAAATGACTTTTAAACTTATAAAAGGGAATAGAGATTCCCAAATGGTATAGGGGAATGAGATTCTCATTTCACTATTCAAATTTATATGAGATCCACAATTTCATTCATACTACATATTATTTTAAAGCAAGTAAACACCAACAATCATTCTTATTTCCTATTCGCATTCTCATTTCTCATTCTCATTTCCTGATTCAGGTAAACGCACCAAAATCCTATGAATGTTTACTTTGATTCATGTTTTTCCTTTTACACTCCTTCTCTAAAAGCACTATAATCTAAAAAATTAATAGTAAACAAAAAATTTAAGGACTCTTTATTTTGTTAAAAAATGTCCTTTTTGTCTTTTGACAATCAAAATTCTTATTTTTGGTTAATTAATTTCACTCTCTTATTCTAAAGACACTAATTATAAGTCTAATTAATTAAACTTTTAAAAACACTTAATTTTATTTTACTATACTCATTATTAAATTTCACGAAGTTAGTTTTGAAAAAGAATTTTGATGACCTTTTTTTAAAAAGTAATTTTCAATGCAATATGCACATGAATCAACAACTTCAGTAGTAAAAGTAAACAACTAGAGAATACCAAAGTAGTGTTCCACTATTGAATGACATCCTAAAACTGTTAAGTCTAAAGGGCGTAATTGTAGAAATGTGATTGTCTTTATGCCAAAACTTATGGGCGTGAATATAATTTTACCTTTTCAACAACTTTATTTATGTAAGTAGATTTATTTTTAAAATTGGCCATAAATAATTTTATTTTTAAAATTGGCCATAAATGTTCATGTTTTTCAATTCAATTTTGGCTGGCTTCTTGTTTTCTGTATAGATATATATAGTAGATTTTTATCGCAATTTTCTTTAATTTAATAATTAAAATGATTAATCAAACCTTGATCCTATTCATGGGGATTTTATCAATATCCCATTTCAAAAGTAAAAAGATCAAAACAGTTTGGGATTTTTTTGGAATTTGCTTCTCTTCGATGGAAGTTTTATTTTCATAGAATGTAACCTAATTTTTTACCTAATTCTTACATAACTAAAGTTGAGGATTATTGCTTATTTTTAAAATTGTGTAGGAATTGTTTTAATTAGATAATGATAACAAAAACTACACTCTTAACTTGCATGAAAAAGATTTACATTATACTTATGTGGTCAAAAACCAATACCTTTTTAATTTTAATGAACAAAATTATTGATCGGATTGGATAAATAATCTGGATGTTATTTATAGTGTAATCACATACGGATGAAATAGGTACTTTATGATTGGATTACTGATGCATTATATATATCTATATATATATATAGATATTCGAAGCTAACTCTAGTACTAATATATTAAATGAAACCAAAAATTGATGGATATACACCAACAAATTGAAATCAGAATTGCATTAAAGAAGCACCATAAACAAGGTGAGAGAATTACTCAGGAGGGCTCTCTTCTTTGCTTATCAAAAAGGAAAACGAAACCCACAAAACAGACTTTTCTAAATAAAAGGATAGACACAAAATGTCCTTATAACCTAAATGAAAACCAGTAAAGCTGAAAGGGTCTTATTTTAAGATTTGCTTTCAATTATTCATCCCAGTTGCATTCTTGACTGCATCAGCAGCTCCTTGTGCCTTTTCCTTCATCTGTTGACCAGTCTGCAACAAAACCGAAAATACGCCAAATCTTAAATGTAGTTAAAGATGGATAAATGAAACTGTTAGACTCAAAAACTAAAGGTGAAGCTTTTAGATAGATAAATATCTTTAGAAGAAAAAATTCTTCTATAAATCCGTTTCACTGTTGATATACTGAGACGAACCAATAAAATAATATCATTTATTTTTCTTTTACCTTTCACATTAATCTTTTATTTTTATTTATTTTTTACTTTTTCTGTTAATCTGTCTCACCACCCATAAAAGATTTTCTTGATTTTCTCGAAAGAAAGATCTAACAAATATTGAATATATATATATATTGCAAAACACCTAAAGTAGTATTTAAAATGTGGAAATGATTCAAATGCTGTAATATATAGAACCTGTTGCATGGATTCTTTGGTAGATTGAGCAGCATTGCTAGCCTTGTCCATCATGTTGCCAGCCTTCTCCTGAGCTTGGCCCTTGGCCTGACCAGCATTGTAGCTCATGCTCTGGGAATTGTCTGCCATCTTTGGGTTCTTCTTGTTTTTGAGTTGTTAAAACAAAGGGAACGGTTTTAATAGAGATCAAATCGTGAAGAACAAATTCAACTTTGGTGACGATTATGAACAGCTTTAAGTTGCCACAATTTATAGCTAGCGAAACCAGCCCTTTGCTTGACATGTGTGATGCCAATTGAAATATAGTTTGACAAGTGTCAATCTTTTCCTTCTTAAGACTGTCACCTGTAACTCTAGTTTTGGTGGGTGCATATTTTAGGCCTCTTGACCAGGAAGTTTCTTTTTATTATTATTATTATTATTATTACTACTACTATCTCCGTTCAAAGTTGTTACAAGAAAAAAAAAATGATGAAAAAATAAAATAAATCAACATGACGTGGGTGGAGTGGGTGTCCGTATACGTGTCTATATATATTTTTTAGGAGAAATAATGCAATATATGAATTTGATTGGTTAATCCTTACGTTTTAAAATTAAAACATCTTGATTATAAAAGCAATATATATATTATTACATTACATTACGTTATTATTAATAGTAATATTATTAGACAATGGCAGCCCTATAATCTCTCATAATTTCTAATAGCTTGCTTCTTTTCTTCTTCAACCTTCTAGTCTTAAGCTATGGTAACCGGAAGAGTCGTATTCTCCCCAAGAAAAGCATACTTGATATTGTTGGGGTAAAATTATTGAAGGCACCAAACTAGAACTAACAACTGCCTTTTCTTCTACTCCAAACTCCTCCTCTTGATATTCACTCACATCATCATCTTCCAACACCACATTTCTGGCTAACAACAACTCTTCCAATTCATTCCTTGAGAATTCTGAATATCCGCAATTGTATCAAGAACATCAAAAAAAAAAAAAAGTCATTAAAACCAGTAGGATATGAGAGTAAATCAAATACCTTGAAGTCAACTATTGCATCAAGCATTGTTCAGTATCTTGATTGAATTGGGCTAAAATATGCTGGATCAATACAGTCAATACACAAGCATGCCAGTGCACATGGTCAATAAGCAATACAATAATAAGTTCAGTATCATTCCCACGAAGACCACATTTGGGTGAAAATAAGTTAAACCTTGAGCTTTTGAGTTACTGTTCGGATGATGTTTTTAGTCGACGTTGTTTTTTTGTCAACCAGGTTTTTGAAGCCCGATACCTACAAATAACCAAAAAACACAACAAAAACAAAGAAGAAGGCAAGGAAGAAGAATAATACGCACAAACTTTTACGTGATTCGGCAACAATAAGGCCTACGTCCACGACTGTCGTTCTCAAATTTAACAGAGTAACAGTGTATAATTTCTGTCATATGTTTTACAATAAATTGATACCCTTGTTTATAACGAGGGTTGATACAATTTGAATCACATACAGATAAAGCAAAAAAATATTTACATTAATTATAATTTTAAAATAATCTCTACCGAATCAGCAACTAATACCGAGAATCTCGAGATTTGATTTGCTTTAAACTAGGAAAGTTGATTTCTTCCCAAATTAGGTTGCTTCAGGCTTCTAAAAGGTTAATCGAATCAATCACGGTGAGCTGATATTCTAGCGAGCTGATGTATCACTCATCGAGTAGATGGAGTCTCAAGCACAGTGCTACAAATAGTGACCTCTTTACAACGACCTGATTACCGAGCTCACACGACAACCTAATTACCAGGCTCATGCAGCGACCTGATTATCAAGCTCATGAGGATTTTGGCCATTGAGTTCATCCCTTGGGTTTTTAGCGTTCCATTTATCAGATCACGAAAATGTTCATAACATATTTGAAAGGAACTTTAATGTTTAAAAGATCTTTTGAAATTGTTTAGATGAAACATTTAAAAATTTTACAACACTTATTGGGATCTTTGTATTCTTTTTAAAAGAGAATTTTGAACACTTTTGGTCTGAATATTTTAAATCTCTTATAACTATAATAAATAATTAATTAATTTTTACTTGAATAAATAAATAATTTTTTATTATATAAATAATTAAATACATTTTATTCATTTATTTTTTGAAATAATCATATTTATTGATTCAATAAAATATAATTATATGGGATATCGGGACTCTTTTTCTAATATATTTCCTTAAAAAAATCTAATAAAATAAATAATAACCATTCAATTTAAATTATAAAATTCATATCCTCCTAGTTGTCTAATTCAATTACACACCTATATCTATCCTTTTATCTCTTTCTCCATCATCTCTCTCTACAAACCAAGAACCCCAAATGCCAAAAACTGAAAAATAGAAAACAAGAAACCAATTGCTCACCCAAGCCAAATTATGTAATATTTCATATATCACAAATATAATTTAATCAATTGTGTATAAATTAATTAGATGAACAAGATTAAAGTAATTAGCTTGTCCCTAAATTTTCTATAACTAAAAATTATAATTGCCCTAAAATTTTAATCAATATATCCAACTTATAAACTACTCTAAAATTTATAATTTAATATAAGGATAAATTTGTAATTTAGTATAAGGGTAAAATTATAATATTCAAAAAAAATTTTGAAATGAGCTAGGGCTAGGGTAGGCTTGAGCCCAAGCCCACTCTATCCCACACAACCCTAGGTCCTCCTAATTATCAAAAACTTCCACACATCAACAAGAAATATCAAAGGAATATCAATTCATTTCATTATTCACAGTCAAGTTCCACCATCATCCTAGCATAAGATATTTAGTTCATCATTAAGTATTTAAGTTCAACACCCATAATAATTCCTATCAATTCATTTCATTATTCACAGTCAAGTTCCATCATCATCCTAGCATAAGATATTTAGCTCATCATTAAGTATTTAAGTGCAACACCCATAATAATTCCTATCAATTCATTTCATTATTCACAGTCAAGTTCCATCATCACCCTAGCATAAGATATTTATCTCATCATTAAGTATTTAAGTGCAACACCCATAATAATTCCCATTGTAAGTACACTTAAAACAAAAGAGAAGGGAACAAGAAGAAACTCTAAGAAGCAGGAGTGCTCTCCCACAATCTTCAAATAACTCCTTGCTTTCCCTTTTAAGCAAAAAGGTGTTCTCTCTTCTTCAAGTACAAGATAGAATTGATGATGATATTGGTGTATGAATTATGCAAGGGTGGTGAAAAATGAATGCCTCTTAATGAAGTACTTTGAAAAGCTGACCAAATTAATCAAAGTTGGTTAACCAAATTCAACCAAATATATTGATTAGGTATACAATCCCTTGTTACTTTTAAAGCCATCAAATGCCTATAAATAAAGGCCTTGTAGAATGTTGAGCCAGCTTGGCTCCATTCTTATTATTTGTCTTTCTTTAACTTGTTTTTCCATCTCTATTATCAACAACTGAATTTTAGTTCGCTAAGGTGAAAAGATGAAGCTCTGAAAATGATAATAAAGATTTATCAAACTCTTAAAATGGTCTTAAAGTTTTTATTCATAAGTTAGAGCAAATACATTCATGTGTTTTATATCTATTTTCCTAATTAAATCATAGTTAATCTTGATCTCTTATTTGTGCAAGTGAGAATCTTGATAAATTACAATCCTTATCACTATGAATACTTGATTCCTTCTAGAAATGTATGGTTACAATGGCAACTCTAGCAAAGAAAACTTGATACATTATAGACAAATAACACTATGAATACTTGAATCCATCAAGAATTGTACGGTTAAACCAACACCTTTGGCAAAAGAATCTCAATTCATGGTAGTTGATTGGTATAATAACTACTTGAACCCATTTAATGTAAGAGGGTAGATTATTCATTATAGTATAATTAAAGGGAAAGAAATATAGCTTCATAGATGTTGAAAGAGATTTAATTTATCTTAATTTCTGGTTGGAACCTACATTGTGTATGGATTCCAATTAAGTTATAAAAAGAGTTAAATATATTTTTATTCCATGCACCAAGAGTGAATCCCCAAACATCAGCATATTTATAACTTGAGTAATTTCTTCATTATACCCAACACTTTTTTTTCTATATAATTTTTTTTTTTTAATTATTTTTGGTTTTTCAAGACCTCTCTTTGGTATAGACCAACCCTGTTCTCGTCATGTTAAATCATGACCTCGACATGAATGCACTTGAGATTAAAATCCACTTTCACGACTGTGTTACTAAACTTTGCAATTTTTTGAAAAAAAAAAAAAAAAAAAGAGATTTAAACTCTTGTAACAAATGCGAAAGAGGAAATTAAATAAAAATTGATAGAGCTAATTACATCTGACGCCCATAGGGTAAGGCATTAAACATACAGATATAAAATTTCATTTTTTTAACAAAAAAACTCATGTTAACGGACAAAGAGTGTTAAATCTGATGACCGACTCTGATTTGAAAAGCAAAGATAAAAATGCTATAGTTTTTAAATTAATTTTCTTTTAAAATTTAAAATAATAAAACTTAATATTGCTTACAAAACTCAAAAATAATTTTCTTTTAATTTTTATTATTTTATTATAATAAAAATACTCAAAAATAATTTAATAAACAAAAAATAATAAAATAAATTTTAATTATTATTATTATTTTTGTTTTATTATCATAAAAAATTATTATTATTATTTGTATTTTAATAATAAAAATAAAATTTATTGTTAATAATAAAAATAATTTAATAATAGTCAGATTATTATTAATAAAATAATCCCTCTATTAAATTAAAATAACAAAACAAATCGTCCATCCCAAAAGATGGACCGTAGAGATTAATAAGAAAAAGAGACCAAAAACAAAATTGAAAAAAAAAAATTAAAGAGGTGGAGATCCAATTTGGAGCTTGTATCTCCCCCAATTGATAAAATTGATAAACCCACATCATTAGCAACTCATCATCATCATCATCCCACCACCTCAACTTAACATCAATCAATCATCAACCCCCCCACCATCATCATCCCCCTTATCTCATCAGCTCCATCTCACCACCTTGACTTGCCACTTCATCTCCTTTTGTTTCACCATTGAATACGCTGACTCGCCTTCGTCTCATCATCGTCGTGTCTGATTTTTGTGATATGATGTGAAGTTTCTGCATTTGAGTTCGACGAACTCAGATGAAGTTTTTTCATTTGAGTTCATCTGGATACGTTAGATAACTCCAACGAAATGACGAAAATAGTCTTTACCCTACCAACGATCATTGACGGCATGAGGCATTTTTTGTTACAAAAATAAAACTTCGTATTTTTGTGTTTAACATCTTAGTTCATGGGGATCGGGTGTAATTAGCTAAAATCGATATTAGTTGATAAATGTTGAACTCTAAATTCATTTATGAACTTGTAGATAATAAAGTAAAAACAAATGTTTAATTTTTGTTTTACCTAAATTAAAAATTAGGATAAATATTCCCTCAAAAAATGGATAGATAGTTGGAGCCAGACGAGGGGTCAATAAAGAAGCTAAAGTAATCATTTCCGTTTCCACGAAAACACACACATACACGTACCACCAAAACCAATTCGCAGAACCCAGTAACATACTCGTCGAGAAAATGTCATTTTCATTGATTCACAATTGATCTTATCTCATCATGCAGCGCATTCCTACTCGTTTGCAGTTTAGATCGGAAGAAGAGGGACCCGTCGTCATTCATACTTTGTGATAGTTGAATGGAAAGGAGAAGAATAGATGAGTATGAACCGGGAACCGTTCCTTCACCAAGACCATTGGACAAATTTGGTTTCGTGAAGCAGGAACGTAGTAGTGCTTCACCTGAACGTGTGACCAAGAGTAGATCATTCATTGAATTCGAGAGGTATGCTTTGGATTTTGTTTTTCCTGTTAAATATTACAAAAGGGCTGTGTTTGATTATTTGCTTTGAATGTCGTTTCAGGGAGGAAAGAAGGGTTAGAAAATGGAGGAAGATGATAGGAGTTGGAGGGAGTGATTGGAAGCATTATGTTAGGAGAAAGCCTCATGTGGTGAAAAGGCGTATCAGGAAAGGGATTCCTGATTGTTTAAGGGGTCTGGTTTGGCAGTTGATCTCTGGTAGCCGGGATCTTTTGTTGATGAACCCGTCTGTTTATGAGGTACTCCACTTCTTTGTTGTTATTCTTAATATATATAGAAAAGGGTACTTTACGTTTGATGGGTATTGAGTAAACTTGTTAGAAAACTTTGTGATACCTGACTGCCTGTGACAAGAAAAAGACCTTTGAATCTGAAACCATTGCTCTCATACCAAGTATAATGGAACCTATCCCGACTCTTCTCTTGAGTCCAGGAGCATCATGTGAAAACTGCGAGTTCTCATCTTGACTCCTCTCCTGAGTATAAGAGAATCCCGTGAAAACTGTGATCGTTACTGGTTTCAGTTGATGAATTTTGTTTGTTGTTGCAGCAACTGGTAATATATGAGACATCAGCTTCAGAACTGGATATTATCCGGGATATTTCTCGTACCTTTCCTTCTCATGTTTTCTTTCAGCAGAGGCACGGGCCTGGACAAAGGTCCCTCTACAATGTTCTGAAGGCATATTCTGTGTATGACAGAGAAGTGGGTTATGTTCAGGTTTGATTGACTCTCAGGCATTTAATGACTTGTATTTGCGTTTGTTTAAGATAGTGAAGTAGTTATTGATTTTAGAATTGTTGGACATGCAGGGAATGGGATTTCTAGCTGGTCTCTTACTTCTTTACATGAGTGAAGAGGATGCATTTTGGTTGATGGTTGCATTACTGAAAGGAGCTGTCCATGCTCCAATGGAAGGATTGTATCAGGTGATTCTTTAGTTTTAAGAACTTTATATATTCTTCTGTTTCTTATTGTAGAAAAGAAAGAAATTTTTCATATTTATGCCGAGGAGGCCGGTTGTGAAGCTGATGGCCTAAAAATATAGAGGTTGGTAATAAATGACTTCGTTGTAATATTAGCTTGCTTTAGGGGTATTTTGGTCCAACATGTTTGAAAAGGATCTTGTTGGACTGCAAGTATAGCATTAGTTTAAGTGAATGGTGCATTAGAACTTGCATAGTTAATTGCAGCTAGCTTGCTTAGGTGTGGCTTTGTTTGGAATCAAATTGAGAATTTATTATATAATGTTAGAAGAAATGCAATCCATCAACTCCTTCAACCAATTTTTTAAAGCAGAACCATGTTGTGCTGGCTTATTAATGTTTGGCTTTGTTTAGCTGATGTGATTAGACCTACTTCTCATGTTGTTAGACTTCATTTATTGGTTAAGGAAGCTGTGAACCATTTGAACTTAATCTGAAAAGGCAATCTTGACATGATAGGTGATATAGAAATCTGTAGTATCATGTGAACATTAAATTCTCGAGTTTCTGATACTTTTGGTAAGGATATCATACTCTGATGAACATGAAATTACTAATTATTTCATTGACTCACTGTTGCTTTTATTAGTTTACTTTTTCTTTTTTTCTTTTCCTCCATGAATCTATATTTGATTACTGTGCTTGGATGGCATAGGCAGATAATTGTCTAGTGTTGGATGGTGATTGCATGTTTATATTCTAA
This sequence comes from Dimocarpus longan, assembly GCA_022984855.1. Lineage (NCBI taxonomy): Eukaryota > Viridiplantae > Streptophyta > Magnoliopsida > Sapindales > Sapindaceae > Dimocarpus > Dimocarpus longan. The sequence goes on from CM041026.1 coordinate 9,167,576, forward strand.
ACTAGGATATTAGAAGGAAAAAAGAGAATAGTAAACTGGAAATATCAACTGCCTTCTTTTGAGAAGAATAGCAAGACTTCTTTAATGTAAAGCTTATGATCCTCCTTGTGGCCTCCATGCTTCTCTTTCTGCTCGCTAACATTGATTCCATTATATGATCAACTTAATACGAGAATCTGGTTGTCAGTGATTTTGTTTCAATGTGCATGAAGAATTTATTTAATATTTCTTGCTTATTTAATCTTGAGTCTCATAAGACTGTCTTAAAGTGAATTTTGTTGTTTCTTAGTTTTTTATCACCTTTATTCACAACAAGATAATTGAATACTATTAAAGTCCTCATCGAATGAGGATGTCTTTTTGTTTTTCCTGTGGTGTGTTTAGTGTCCATTTCCTTTTTGGGAGGTTTGGTAGATTGTATTACACAGGATGAAGATAGCATGAACCATTAATTTGATACAGCATAATGTTTGATAGTTTCTTATACACCGGATTAAGATACAGTCTGCTGCTCAATGAAAAGAGGTGTGTTTTAACTTTAGTCATTTGGACTAACATATTATTTAAACAAAATATATAAAATCATAAACTGATTGAAAAAGAATGAAGGAGGCCAACATCCTCCATTGTGAAGAGGCTGTCCTCCCTCCTTCCTTGGAGGTTGGCAGCCTCCCCTAGGAAGGAGGCAAGACCTGATCTTTTGGTTTTTAATTTTCAGTTTCTCATTTTATTTTATTTTGAGTTTTTATGAAGAAAAAGTAGCTATTCATTTTAAATTAAAAATTTGTCAACAAATAGTTTGTAATATGTTAATCATATCCAATGCAATTCAATCCACTTAGTGTTGTACAATGTGCCTAATTTGCTCTTGGATTTAAGTACAAGTAATAATGATTTCATCAATGCTGGTTGTTTGTAAATGCTTAGTGTGGCACACAGAAACATATGCATGTTAATAAGGTAGGAAAAATATCATTTCACTTCATTGATAATGTGAATACATGTTAAATTTATGCTGCGAAAATAAATACATTTTAGTTACCCGTTTTTTCATATGTTTGTCTCCATAGCATACAATCCTAAGTGTGTTTTATCTCTGTTTATTGAAGTATTTTGATTAGTATTATTTTGACTTTTTTTTACATGGCAAGGAACTACTGCTCATGTTGTCAAAGCCCATCAATTATTTCTTGATCAAAAAATGATATATATGTTTATTTTCTCAAAACTGTTTTTTGTATGTTCATCAAATAGGTGGGGCTACCTCTTGTACAACAATACTTGTTTCAGTTTGACCACCTGGTAAGGGAGCGCTTGCCAAAGCTGGGAGAGCATTTTACTCAAGAAATGATAAATCCTAGTATGTATGCAAGTCAGTGGTTCATAACTGTTTTTTCATACTCTTTCCCATTCCATTTGGCTCTTCGAATATGGGATGTATTTCTCTTTGAGGTAAATAATTGGTAGTATGATATTTTCTGAAATTTTTTTTTGTGGTCCCCAAGTTCGTATTAAGGCATATGCATAATCTCTTTTTGCAGGGTGTTAAGATTGTTTTTAAAGTTGGTTTGGCCCTGTTAAAATATTGCCACGATGACTTGGTGAGTAGCTCAAAACCTAAAATTTACTCCAGATCTGACTGACTGTATGTTCTGCTGCTGATAGAGGGTATCTGTATTGGTTTTCAGATAAACTTACCTTTTGAGAAACTCATACATGCGTTGCGGAACTTCCCTGAGGATGCAATGGATCCAGAAGCATTATTACCAATGGCTTACTCAATCAAGGTTCTCCCTCTCTCTCTCTGTGTAGTATGCTTGCTTTGTAACAATAAAGGACACAGTTGAGGAATTTATGCTGTCTGACTTTAGAGCTTCTTTTCCTCTTTTCTTAATACTAAAATATTTTTAAACCATTCTTTCTTCACTGAGCTCTAAGCTTAAAGATTACTACCGAACCCTCCAACCTTGGTAGTTAGAAAGTTTGTGGGATATATATTCCCGGTTGGTGGCCTCAAGTGAATTTGAAGCAATGACCTTTTGGTTGGAAGTTATGCTGTGTTTGTTTTTTTTCCCTTTTAGGTTATAGTAGGATTCCTTAATCTGTTGTGGAGGTTTTCAATAGTTGGTATATCTAATGGCTTGTCTGCTAAAGGGAATGAGTGGTGTAGCTTCAAGGGCAACTCATAAATGTTTAATGTGGTGTGTATAAATTGGATCATCATGGACTTTTGAGGGTATGGATATCAAAATTAAAGGTCATTTTATGGAATGGAGAAATTTTTGGCCAAGTCATTTTATTTTTTTTTTCCTTTTTTTAATGATGGTCTTTCATTTTGAAGCCAAGCATATTAGTGTCCTCAAATTTTCGTGTTCTTGTTCCTTTATGGTTTTTAATGTGAATTTCAGCTTGTAAGGGTTTTATCACCTTGGTTGTATTTTGCTTGTGTACAAATTTATTCATGGCGCTTCTTTCTATGACTTTCTTTTTATTGGTAAAAATTTGAATTTTTCAAAATAAAAATCTTACTTAAAGGAATTTTAATTTTTTTTTTTAACGAGTTTTATTTCCTACATTGTGCACATTCATGTCTAGATAAGCATAGAATTTTTTTAAGGCGATCCAGATGAATTTTTTCCTTTTTCTTTCTGATTAAACCCAGAATTTCTTAAACAAAAATTTCATGTAAGGGTAATTTAGGCCTCAAATTTGCCAAACGTGTTCTATTTCGTACAATGTACATGTACATGTGCAGATATGCACAAATTTTATGTAGATTCAGATGAATTTTTAAATAACGCATCAAATCCAACATGTTAACTCACTTGATATTTTTGGTTACAATTTGTGTTCTAGTCCTCTTGGTTTTTGTTCGTAATTTTAATTGTCTGCTTTCTTGAGTGGTTTCATCTGTAGTAGTTCCTTTTGTTGGTGGACAAGGCTTATTTGTAGAAGAAAAGATTAGTAAAACCTGTTTACAGCCTGGAAATCATACTAACTGGGACTCATTTAATTTGTAGTCTTTGCTTATTGCTTTACATCTGTATCTGTATGTAGCACTGTAGGCTTCTCCGAACTTGTGACTCTTGTATTTTAGTCCCTATCATTTCAGCTTTTGGGTACCTTTCTGTCAATTTAATCCTCACTGGCATATCCCTGCCTCTCAAACGTGTTTATCACTTGGGCACCCTTGTTGTAATGCCATATATTTGGTTTCTGCTCTCACATATTTACTCAAGGCTCTCTTTAATACAATAATGGTAGGCATCCCATTTTTTGTATCCCAATTTGATCCCAACTCATGATGTCTCATGTGAGTGATAAATATAATAAATAATCATTTTTGAGTATTCATTCATCATTTGACATATTATGAGTTGGGATACAAGGTGGGATGTGTAGCATTATTCATTTTAATATGACTTTTCCATACTTAGTCTATAATTTTCTGCCTAATAGAGAAAACTTTGATGTCTGTGCATGTTGCACAGGGTTTGTTGTGTAAATATATATGAGCACATATGTGGCTTGGAATGGATAAGACTATCCAATCCACAAATACGGTTCCCTTTTTTTATTCAAGATGGCTTTTATTCAATTAGGGCAAATACAGAATACATTACGTTCTCTGATTCTCTAGAGGTTCTTGATTAATGTCATTCTTTACGTTGACAAACCACAAGGACTCTTATACATGTATTGAAGACTTGGACAATGCATCAATAATTTGGAAAATTAGTGGTAAGATGATAATGCCATACCACTATTATTGAGATTTCACCAACTGTGTTAAAGTCATAGTTGTCAATGCAATGAAAGATTTAGTCCAAACATTGTACTGAACGTTTTCCTTGTAATATATGGCCCTGAGGTTTTGGGTACATTTCCCCAGCTAGAAGATTTTTTGCTTTTTATTTGTTAAATCTTTTATTTTCTCCAGTAGTAATAGTGTAATACACAAATTTTTTCTGTTTTGAGTTTAATTCTTATTTTTAGAATTCTCTAAAAAAGGCAAAATCCATACAGACCTAGTCTATAGCTGATAACTATCATTGAACCTAAAACCAAGACAGGAGCCAACCTCATCCTACCCACTATACTTGGGTGTGGATACACTTGTAATCTTGATCATTTAATTTTTGATGAATTGGATCTAAGAATGTTACTCATTAGTTGAAGATTAAGTCTTAGCCCTTCAATCCGACTTATTGAAAATTGAATGATCAAGATTACAAGTGTATCCATATCCAAGTGCATTGTGGATTGGGTCTTTGATAATTGAGTGAATCTAATATGTAACTTCCTAGTGCATGTTTGATTAGTAGTTTATAATTCAGTTGTAATAACACATTTGCTTACATTGGTGTATCATTAGGTATCAAAGCATTTGGAGGAACTCAAGCATGAGTATGAAAAGAAGAATGGTAAGTTAGTTCAATCCAAAGAATTTAATCGGAAGATGAAACAGCTGCAGTGATGGACTGACTGTTCATCCTATCTACGAAGAAGCCAAGACGACAGTAAAACTATCAACTCTAACTTCTTTTATTCTTTTCGTCTCAGCAACAATATTATATGATAGATGTGTAAATTAAATCTTAGCGTGACATAGACTGATTGTGTATAGTTGCTTGCTCGAGTTGCTGCATTGAAGTGTTGGGGAAATCATGCTGTATGAATGCAATATCTTTCACCAGCTTTGAATGAAAGCCGAGTATAATTTGCTGAAAGTTACGTCCCAAAGGAACTATAAATACAATTTAGAGGTACAGTAATAGCGCTAGTGAGAATCTTTTATGGGTGTTGAGTTGACGTAGTATGTTAATGTTGATGTAACCTTCAAATAATAACGTGACATATGGTATAACTTTTTTAAAATAAAATAATATTGGTGTGATTTTTCAATAAAAACGTGACACGTAACATAATTTTTCAAATAACGATTATCTCGTAAAAGAAGAAAGAAACTAATATTAATTTTTATTTAAAAAGTTATGTTACATCTTATGTTGTTATCAGAAAGTTACATTAATATCAATATATCACGTCAACTCAACATCCCATAGAATGCAAAGACATCCGGATCATAATTTTCCTAGAAAAATGAAAAGAATTAGAAGTGTTGGAGGAGCTACTGGAATATTGCTAGGACATAAAATTCCTAAGGTTAATGGAAAAAGAAAGAAGAACTTATGGCATGAAAAAAAGTTAAAGAGGGTTTACTGATTTTGTTAAGGGAGAGAATTTGTTCGAATTTTGATAAGGTAGAGAATTTGTCAGACTTCCAATTGTTTGAATACAATTTGTTTGATTTCCAGTATATAATGAATTTCACTGTTTATTTTCATTTTCTGTAAATACATTTCCTTGTTTACATTGTGACCTAAGTTTCTTACATTTTCAGTACTTACTAAATTCAATCTCAATGGAAACAAACAACCAATTTTAATTAATGGGTTTAAATTGAACTAATAAAATTGTTTATTTATTTATTTTTAAAATAGACTTATTAAATTGATTTTATTTGTTTGCGTGATTGATCAAACAACCAAAAGGTACAAGTGAAAATAAAATGTTATACAAGTTTGAGTTAAATCACTTAATTGTCTACGTATTTTTTATCAAAAATATCCTTCTATTTAATTGTTTTGAGATGGCGTCGGCTAGCCTCCTCCAATTATGACCTGATGAGGTGACTACTGCATTATTCATAGAATAATATATTCATATCATAGCAACTGTTAAGTCTATATCAGTCCGAAAATACATAATGAACATATGGTTATGAATTATAATATTTGAGTTGTCAATGAATACGTCTGTGATATATGTTATTTCTCAGCAATGTGATAGTATTTTTTTTAAAAAAAGTAAACAATGTGAGTATTATTAATTCATTTATCATGGTGAAAATATATTTATAAATACGGAAATCATGGCTTTCATTATGCATAATATTATGGGTTTTGCAGGGTTTTGGACAATAAATCTCAACGTTGAATATTAAATAATAGTTATTAAATCATGATTTCTAAATAAATCAAATTATCCATCAAATGTAAGAAATGTCCTAAAGAATAAATAATCAGAAGCACAAAGCAATCATTCAATAGCATCTCCAAATGTTGGTACTTTTGATGAGGATACACGTTCCATAAAATTGCTGAAGATTTAAATATATTAATTATTTAATTATGTATTTATTTTACATTTAAAATTGTAATTTTAGTTTCTTAGTTGAATAAACTGAAATTAATAAATTAGGTCCGATGGATTAAGAGGCAATCAGTATTGGGCCAAGTCTATTGGAGCTTGAATTAAAATAGCCAGCCTGAACACCAATCTACAAGAAATTGCAGGGATCACCTAAATTGAATAAAAAAAAAGCCCAAGAGTTGAGTTTGTGGGAGAAAGTAGAGTCCAATTGGACTCTTACATGTTATGGGTTGGGGCACCCTTGAGAAGGGTGGGTCGAACCCACCATTGTGTCCAATGTGGGCCGACCGCCCACCTGGGTGGCCCAATGAGATAATAATTTACTTTCAAATTCTATTTTTGAAAATAGAATTTCTGTCAGAGTAAGAAAAAGAGTTTGAAAAGAATAAAACATGTGATAATTATCTCAAGTGTTTAGGATAATGATATATCACATATTTAATTAATATTTTAATTCCATGCGGAATTGATAAATCTATGTTAATATTCTCAAAAAAAAAAAAAAGAATATATATTAATCAAATTATGATAATTTTAATGTGATTAAAATTATGAATCACAATGGGACTATGATTGTGTATCTTATGAGAATTCAAAGTTTTTCACTTCTTGAATGCTATACACAGACGACTATAGTTGAAGAGAAAAGTTTACACTATAGCTTGTCCTTATCATTGTCGTGAATCGTGATCCACAAGCTTAAAAATAAAGTCATTTAACTTTTTTCCCTTAAGTCCTTGTGGTGGAAATTTCCACCTTTCAATTGAAGAAAGAGGAGCCCAAATTCCTAGGCAATTCACATCCACTCATAGATTGGAAGATTAAGTGGTTGATACACGTAAGACTTTATACTTTGTTTAGATTTAATGTATGCCTGACTTAATGAATTAGACCCTTACTCAAAAATAAAAAATAAATTGTTAGTTCAAGGCCTATGTAATTAGCTAATTTCGTAGACCTACTCGACAAATGTTGATGTGGGTAATGTTACTTTTGATTATGTGGACATTCTTATATTCCACCAAAACTCTACCTGTAAAACTATCAAATAAAAGTAAAAATCTCTATTTATTTTTTAACATCAAGCACATAATTGGAGTACAAGCTAGCCAAACCAATCAAGCACCAAAATATGAGATAGTCCAAATCAATACATTTCCAATGAAACTTTATTTCATTTGAATTTTATATTCAATTAGTAAATACACTCTCACTTTTAGACAATCTCACCTAATCCAATATCACATACCATAAAATATATCTCCACTATCAAATGTATCGGTTTCTCCCACCTTATGTGGGTCTCATCACCTGTGTATGGGGTATGCTTTCCTATATGGGAGTTATTGCCCCAAAATCAGACCCAATATGGTCCCTAGGCTTCGAGAGAGAGAGAGAGGGAGGGAGGTACACATATATATGTATATATCACATACCAAATGGGCCGACGATCTCTTGGCAAGAAAAGTTATCACCACACAGCTGTAGTAGTAGTCGGAATCCCAAATTGGAATATAAATAGGTTAAGATGGTAATAATAATACAATGAGAAGAGTCACTGCCATTTGCAATTGGTGGGTCCACTTAGATGCTGTGGACCCTAGGGCCGGGAAGATGAATGGAAACAAGGTATAAAAAGAGACAAAAACACAGCTCACTTACCAGTGTCTTTACGTGGCAACTTTACTCAACTCCAACAAGGGCATCTTATCCTGGTGCCAATTTGCTGAAACGCAATTACTTCACAATCTAATGAACCTCTTACGTGTCCACCGCGACATTCAACACTAGATGCTGCTCTCCCCCAAGTCCTACCGTGTCACGTAAATATATTCCACTTGCTAGTTTTCTGTATATATATATATATATATATAGACACACGAGGGTACAATTATCTTATTAATTGAGTAAGTTATCTATTAATAACAACTATTATAACGTGTTTACTTCATAGATTGAAAAATAAAAATGAAGAATGAGATTGATTGATAATATTTATTTGTTTAAAATTCATTTTGTAATAAGAATGAAAGTGTGGACCCCACATCAATTTAAGATTGTGAAATGAGAATCTCATTCCCTCCAACCCATTTGGGAATCTCATTCTCATTTCTTTTATCAAAATAAAAAGTTCCTTATATTATTCTTTAAAAAATAAAAAATAAAAAACCTATTTTATTTGATGTTAAAATTAAAATATATATTATAATAAAAAACTACACACCATTAATTTTTATTAATCAATTTCTTAATTATCATAATAGATTAATAAAATAATATGTAATTTTTTTATTATAATATATAGTTTTTTATTTGATATTAAAAAAAACTGTATATTATAATAAAAAACTGTACACAAAGTTAGTAGATTATTAAAATAATATGTAAATTTTTTTTGTATAATATGCAGTTTTTTATTTGATATTAAAATATATATTATAATAAAAAATTACACATTATTATAATTAATCCATAATTTTAATTTAGGATATTTTTGTAATTTATAATTAATTTATTCCAATTCCAAAGCAAAACAAACAACTCAATGGGAATACTGTTGATTTCAATTCCGATTCCTACAGTTGAAGTACACAACTTATTCTGATTCCGATACTTCATTATGATTATAAATCATTCTGATTCCTAAAAGTGAAGTAAACGCACCATTAGAGTAGTTATAAAGTTGATGATTTAAGAATATCTCACTATTGTTGTTGATTTGTAACATTATTCAACTAGTTAAGTATTCAAATACATATATATCCTTGAAAACGAAGACTATGCAATTGTAATTAATGAATTAAAATTTAATTGGTTAATCCTGACACTAATTTAAATCAAATAACATTACTCATTATTTTCAAGTTTATCTACCATTAATTATATGCAAATAAATAATAATAAATATTAATTATGAAAAAGAAGTATACCCATAAATCTGAAGAAAAAATCTACTCTTCCCATAATAAGTGATGTGAAAATTTATTTTCATAATAGACAGAGAAAGAAAAACTCCCCTTCTATATATAAATAAATATAATGAAATTTCAAATTTCAAATATGAAATAACTTAAAGAGAGAGTGTACAAGATTTCAATGACTTTTTAAATATATTTATAGTCATTACATTCTATATAAATTTGAATCAAATACATTTAAATTTTAATAGATTTAATATAAATTTAGGTTGAATACATTTAGATTTCAATGAAATTAATTTAAATCTAAATAGAATACATTCAATTTTTAAAATATTTTAAATAATGAATACACACTATAATAAGAAAAAAAAAAAAAACTTAACTATTCAAATAGATAAAGACCTTTTGAAAAAACAAAATTTAAAAAAATAGAAAATCACATGCGAATGGAACCAATAGCATGTAGTTACCCTAATTTTATGTAGTAAAATAATAGTAAAAGGGAAGTAAAACAGTATTTAACATGGGCCCACATCGGAACCGCAAATAGCGTGACGGAAAATAAACGACTGGGAGGAAATCCAGGCCCCGCAAGGATACGACCGTAAATAACAGGGATTTGCGTGGCAATTACGCAGGGCCGCTCCTATATAAGACCTTACTTGACAGCTAGACGGGGCAAATAATCAGCGAATCATATCGAAATACAAACTGCGCACTCACGCCAGAACGCCTCCTTCGCTACTCCTCTGTTCGGTTCCGGTGCCATACCACATAAATATCGTAGAGTCGGCTTCTAGGGTTTACTCGTCTCTCTTGTTTCTGATTTCTTTTCATCTTTGTAAGTCCTTTTAGTGTCTGCTTCTTTTGATTGCCATTCAATAGATTTGGGGTTTCTCGCTATCTCTGATTTCTAATATAATATTTGGTGTGGTATATGCTCAATCTGTTTGTTTCTTGTTATATCATCATTGTCTTTCTAGTCTGAAAATTTATTTTTATATATAATGGTGTTATATCTGGTGCGCTATTGTATTTTTATTTGTAAATCGATGGTGTTAATATGAAAAAAACTTATCACGCACAGATGATAAATTAATTTGCACCGATGCAAATCGCTTTTGTATATTAGAGAATATATATATCAGATTGTCCAACCATCTCATCCAACCATCTCAACCATTTATTACATCCTATGGGTGAGATGTTTGGTCTTAACGATCTAATAGTTATATATATATTTGAATTAAAGCCGGTTATATTATTTAAGTCTCGATTTTCTTGATTGATGTGAAACTAGAGGTGGTATTGTTTTCTAAATGGTTTTCGATTTGGTAGTTTATTGGTGGTGTTAAGGTTGATCTTGTAAAATTGTTGTGTTGTTATTTGTTTTAGTGCACATTATTATTTGTTTTAGTGCACATTACATGTTATAATTGATTTTGTTTCTGTTGTAGCAGGGAAGATTGGATGAACTAATGGAGTCAAAAGGTGGTAAAAAGAAGTCTAGTAGTAGTAGTAGTAGTGGTAAATCCTTGTTCTACGAAGCTCCTCTTGGTTACAGCATCGAAGACGTTCGCCCGCACGGTGGAATCAAGAAATTCAGATCTGCTGCTTACTCCAACGTTAGTTTCGGTTTCCTTTTTGTTTATATGTATGTGAGTATGATAACAGGAATTGTACTTTAAGCTAACATTTTTCTGTTTTTTTTTTATGCAGTGCGTTCGAAAGCCATCCTGAGTTTTCCTAAAGTCGTGACATAACCCCCCAAGCTCACTTATACTGCAATTTAATTTTTAGCTCGTAGTCATTCTGCAATTTACTTGGTTAATTTCTTTTCTATTTGCCTCGTTCCCTCGTTCTTCCTCCTTGCACTCATTCCCTCGTTCTTCCTCCCTGCGATTGTATTTGTTTCTGTTTTTCGTTAGTCAAAATGGCTCTTCCTGTGTCTGCGATTGGATTTGAAGGTTACGAAAAGAGGCTTGAGGTATCATTTTTTGAGCCTGGCATCTTTGCTGATCCTGGAGGCGTGGGCCTCCGCTCTTTGTCCAAAGATCAATTGGATGAGATACTGAAACCAGCTGAATGCACCATTGTTTCCTCATTGTCTAATGAGTATCTGGATTCATATGTACTTTCTGAATCTAGCCTTTTTGTTTACCCCTACAAGGTCATCATCAAAACTTGTGGGACTACAAAGTTGCTTCTTTCTATCCCTGCCATCCTTAAGTTGGCTGATTCCCTTTCTCTTGCTGTTCGATCTGTGAGGTACACTCGTGGGAGTTTCATATTTCCCGGGGCCCAGTCATTTCCGCATCGTAGCTTCTCTGAAGAAGTAGCTGTTCTTGATAGTCACTTTGGAAAGTTTGATATGGACAGCGTAGCCTATTTGATGGGTAGCCCCAACAACACCAAAAAATGGCATGTCTACTCTGCTGTTGCTAAGATAGGGAACTTTTCAAACCCTGTTTATACTCTAGAGATGTGCATGACTGGTTTAGAGAAGAAGCAAGCATCCGTCTTCTACAAAATACCTGCAAGTTCAGCTACCATAATGACTGAGGATTCTGGTATAAGGAAGATTCTTCCGAATTCTAAGATATGTGATTTTGAGTTTGATCCTTGTGGTTACTCCATGAATGGTATTGAAAAGGATGCGATATCTACCATCCATGTTACACCCGAAGATGGTTTCAGTTATGCTAGTTTTGAGGCTATGGGTTATGATTTTGAGGATGTGAACCTGGTCCCCCTCCTTGAGAGGGTTCTTGCTTGCTTCAAACCTACTGAGTTTTCTGTAGCATTGCATGCTGACGTTGCAGGTGAACAACTTGAAACTAAGTTCCCTCTGGTTGACTTGAAGGGATACTCTTGCAGGGAGCAGGATTATGAAGATCTCGGTAATAGTGGTTCGATTATTTACTATACCTTTGCTAGGGCTGATGGCTCTGCATCTCCAAGGTCAATCCTGAAATGCTGCTGGAGCGAAGACGAGAAGGACGAGGAAGTTGAAGAGAAATAGTTTTTTATATAGTATTGTGTGTGGTTTCTTTCCTTACCGTTGCCTTTTAATAAATGTTATGTTTGTGGGGTTATGTTGTAATAGCGGTGCTAGAGCTGCAAAGGGCTTATTACTACTGTAAGTGATTTCTTTGGATTCGTTTCCTGTGTTGGTTTTCAGATATTGAGCTGTTATAACAGTATTTTCTTTTTTAATAAGATATGTTATTTATATATATTGAGTTTGTTGTCTTTCAGTTTCTTGTTAATTCATGAGTTGTACTTTTTATGGTTGTGAGGTTTTTATATGGTCATGTCATGTGTTAGTGTTCTCTAATCTCTAGCAATGGAGTTTTGGTGAAGACACTGGTTTTGTTCTGCATGTATATCCTCACCTGTTGATATTAACCGGTGCTTACGTGTTTTAGTTCTTGAAATTTAAATAGGACCGTTAAATAGATTTTGCTCCTGTTATAGCATGTGAGATTAGAGGGGGCCTCAAGTCCCGCAAAATCTCATTCCCATTTGGGGAGAATGTTGGGGATGATGGGTATGATATGCAAATCCAACCCCAAATCCAAATAGGGATGACTATGAGGGAAGCCAACCTCATCCTCATTTATAATGTAAAAGAAAAAAATATATATATTAAATAATTAAAAGTTATTTTAATATTTTTTAAATATAATTTTTTAAACATGACTCAGTTTATTCTATATCTAAATATCTATATGTTTTCTCATATCTACATGTCTTCTCATTATTCTCTATCGATCTTCTATGTTTTTCATTGATCCATCATGGCTTTCTTTGACGAGCGTAAATCCCTCTCAGTGGCATAGTATGTGACTTTAATGACCAAGATAAAATAGAAATGGAGAAATAATGGAATGGGAATAAATGATGGAAGAACCTATCCCCAAAAATTCTCATTCCCACCTTCTCCAAATGGAGACTGGGGCAAGAAGAGGGAATAGATGAAAGCATGGGGATGGAAATGGGGACCCCTTCCCCAAATATTATAATACTTTCGCCCTTTTGAAGAAATGACCCATCTCATATGGAAAAAGAAGAATAAAAAATTGGAGAAAGGTAATGAAAAGACAAGAAATTGAAATTCTATGATTTAGTTTAAAATTGAGATGAAAATAAAAAACTATTAGCCCAATTTCACTGCCATGCCCAACCTTTATTATTTTGTTATGGTGAAGTTCGCTTGTGGTAGTGGGCAACAATATTCCTGCCACTATAATATCATCAATCATTCATATTAAACAAAAGAAATAAGATCTTTTAAAAAACAAAACAAAACAAAAACAGTGCGAATAAAAAATTGATAAAACAACATGTAAAGCTACTTTGTCTGTAGCCAGGTAGTGGTGCCGGCGGCCTTCACACTGCCCCTTTGCTTCTTTCTGCAGGTTCATTTTCCACCGAGAATTAGGTGGATTGTCCCTCCAACTTGTATGGGTTTTTTTTCACCTGTATATGACTTACTTCTATTCTAGGAGAACTGTTTTTCGGATTACACTCAAAGTAGATTCTGTATCAGTAAAAAAAAATAAAAAAGCTACTTTGTTTTTATAGAATGCTGGAGGAGCACGTGCCCCAGGTAGGTCCACCACTTATTTAACAGAAGGAATTTTGTTCATTTTTTGTCGAATATATTTATGAAAAAATTATGGTAAAAGGAACCACAACACCCCCATCAAAGAAAATATGGAACAATAAATGAATAGAACAAATTCCAAGAGAGACCACTTTCCTTTGCTCCTTTTATTGAGTGCATGCCACACCAGTTAAGATTTGGAAAAGGGAACAGAACCACGCCAAGCAGCCAATCTTGACAATACATAAAAGTGAAAGGAAAGTAAAGGCTACATACATTGGTTCTTCCTCAGGTGCTACAAAAAGATTGGGTACAACAGTTGACCTTTTAACTTTTAATGGGTATCCGAATAAATGCAATTTCAATTATATGCAGAAGAAAGGTTCATGAAAATTCTTCGTGTGGTCCAATTTGGTTTACTTGTTCAATTTGTTGATGAATTTAGTTAAGTGTTAGGTTCCTCACTGGCCAATAATTGCTGCCTGCCTCTCTTGAAAATCAAATGCATATGTGGTTGTGGACATAGGGGTGATGTTTTTGGATGCAAGCTAGGTTGAATTGAAAATCTCTTCATGGATTGGGCTGAATTTTCAACCTAACTCAATCCAATAAATTTTTTTATCCAATCCAACCTAACCTAATAATAGTCGGATTGGATTAAGTTATATTATATTGATCGAGTTAGATTTAATTTATCATAAAGATACAAAAGATCTAGTTCATAATTCTCATCGTTATAACAATTTGATTACAAATAAAACGAATATAAATAAAAATTTAATGATTACAGAAAAAAAATTTAATATACCATAAAGGTTGTTCTTAATCTTCATTTTTAGCAAGTTTTCTCTTAAAAAAATGAGAAAATCATGGATTTAAAATAAGAGATGAGTGTTTATCGGGTTGATTTGGATTTTAACTCAACCCAACCTAACCTAACTCATCCTAATTTTTTAAAGATTTAATTCAACTCAACTCTATAAAAAATAGTTAGATCAGGTTGGATCTATCGAATTGAGTTGGAGATACCTATATGGACATAGGCATCCTGGGGATTTTGCCCTCTTTGGCCTTTTAATTTACATGACTATTACCTGCTAGAAATTAGAATCAAGAACCCCTTGTTTTTGGTTCCATAACATCTGTCCATGGATACACACAAAAATTCATGAACCGTAAAATTTTCTTTATACAGAACACATATTGGCTGGGGTACACTAAATTGTGTGACATTAGATAGACATATGCAGAAAAAAGGGGAAGAACAACTGTTTGTCATGCTACAGCTCTGGCACTTTCCACCAGACTGATGAGATATTCATCCCAAAATTTGCAATTTTCACATTTTTTTTTGCTGATCATAGCAAAGATTGAACATTGTCTTTAAACAATTACCATCATCCAATGTGCTTGTTGATGTTTTCAATAAATTCAACAAAGAACTTAAAAGAGTTGTAGCAATATTGGACTCCCAGCTCTCAAGAGACTAACAAGCTAAGCTAGTTGATATGCTTTCAAGAAAAGATATTTATCCACTTATATTAAACTTATCAGCAGATTCACAAAATTATTACCCATCTTATGTCAAGAACATCAGGCAAAAACTTTTAAACATAAAATTTGAGTTCTATAGTTAATTTCTAAGAATATATAGTTTCATACCATTCCTTTGAACCTCCCTGTTCTTCTTCTTGGCCAGCTTATTCACAGCAATTCCACTTTCAGAATGTGTGGTCTTTTTCTTCCTTTATGATGATGTACAGCAACTGTCCATCCCCCTTCTGCATGTCTGCATCTTGACCAAAAGGAAAGAACAAAGAGTTATCATGCAAGCAAGTATAATTTCTGCAACAATGAATAAGTAGACTGACCTTTTTTTTATTTGTTAATATATATTGATCATTCCTCAAGTTATCAATCCACAAGTGCACATTAGCCACATTACATGTACAATAAATAGTCAGATTTGACTCTTGGAAAAAAATAAATGAAAAGATAAGTATGGTAAAATTGATGTTTCCCCTAATAACCTCCATTTTGTTCTCCAACAAACTGTAATCTCTCTCTCTCACAACACCCTCTCTTCTGCAACAAAACTCTCTCCATAAGTGAACATATATACTCTTCTTCAACAAATTTTTAAAAGAAGTCTCAGGCATTAGAATAATTATTATGTCTGTGGAAATGCTCGTGATAATTATTATGTCTGTCGAAATGCTCATGCTGTTTCTTGTAATTATTCTAAGACAATTCGGTTTTAGGATTAAAAAATTCTAATAAACCGAAGTGAATAAAGACTGCAATCGATCTTTAACTTTAAAAGAAGGTAAATTTTATTTTTATCCCTATATTTTGAAAAAAGTGTCAATTTTTTTACTATGTTTGAAAACACATCAATATTCTCTAAAACTTAAAAAAAAAATTCAAATTAGTTCCTTTTATCAATCAATTGACGGTCAAACCTAATAGATAATATGATGGACAGGGGTAATTTTGTCATTTGAATTGTAACCCAAGATCTTGACATATGTATTTAAAAAATTTTATTAAAAAAAAGAAAAACTAAAATATATTTAAAAAATAAAATATAAAAATTTGTCAAATTAATAAAAAATAAAAACTAAAAGAAAAAGAAGAAAAAACAAAACTCAATGATCGTTTTCTGTTCGAACTTAGATGATGATCTAGTTCAAGTTGAACCTAAATCGTCATCTAGGTTTGTTTGGTACCAGAATCCATATGACAATCTAGATTCAAAGGTGTTTGAACCCAAATCATCATATGGGTTCATTTGGTATGACAAGTTGGTGATGTTGGTCATGTTGGTTCAATTGGTGATGTTGTAAGAATTCTTTTACTATTGGAGATGTTGGTTCGATTGATCATCTAGGCTTGATGGAGGCTAGGTTAAGTGATATAAGTGGTTTGGCGGCTGGGTTTGTGGTGACGAAACTAGTTCATCTTTTTTACTTCGTTGATTTGATCTTAATCGGATCGATTTTGCTTCTCGTAGTGGTTTAAGGTTGAAGATGACAACGAGGAAGATGAGGAGGACACTAAGAGGAATGTGTTGTTTTGTGGTGGTTTATAGGTGTTAGGTCAATAATTATTAATATCATGTGCTCATTTTATCTATTATTTATATTATTTATTTATTTGTTTTGGAGTTGGTACTTTTATATCATTTTGTGTTCTTGCCGTTTAAGTTTAGGATTTAAAAATGGTGGATTAGTAGACAATTTCAGCACAAGAAAACCAAAATGCATTACAAAAGTGTGTTGTGAGATAAGACTCATGACAGAAGGCCTACATGACCAACATGAGGTTGTCGCGAGTTATTGTCACTGGACACAACTTACTACTGTAGGTCACGACATTCAACCTAAGAGCATTGTGAGAAAGACTGTGAGAAGATACTTGCAACAATAAGTCATGATAAATAACTAGAAAAGGTTGCGAGAAGCAACTCAAAGGAAACTAATGATGAACATTTAGGCCTTCTTTGTGTCACAAGATGCAAGTACTGTTGCGATAGTGGTGGTGAACGAGTCCGAGTCAGAGTCAGAAAAGAAAACCAAATCATAACTAACTCATAACCCTATTTTTCCACCTATAAAAAAAGAACTTAAGGCACGAACAAACAAACTTTTGCAGAGATGGAAAGGTAGCCAAGGCAAGAAGAGGAGGCTTTAAAGGCCAATTATTTCTTCTTCCTTTTTTATTTTTGTTTTTCTTTATGATTCATGTGTTGTTTTAGAGTCATGTGTGGCTAATTCTCTTGTTAGTTAGGGCTGAATTGAAGCCCTAAACATGAATTCGATTCTTAAATTTTGTTAATGAAGTGTTTAATATTTTGCATGATGAAATCAATTGTCTCTATATTAATTGTATTATATTTATTTTGTTTCTTTAATCAACGACCTTAGAAGTATATTTATAAGATTTGTGTTGAAAGAATACAAATCGTACACCAAACGGATATGTTCTTTGTTTGCAACAATCAATTGCTTAAAAATCTATTGAGAGACTTTTATTCATAAAAATATATGATAGATGCGATATTTTAGGTTTTGTAAGACATTCACATTCTTTTTGTTCTTAATGGACTCCGATGATTAAATCTAAGTAAATATCATGCTAAGTTATAATTAGGAATACATGTATTTACACAGACACCATGCAATTTATATGCAAAGAAATAATTAATACAATATATGGTACGTCATCACCTTATTATGAATGTCTTCGTCGTGCATTAATATGATTTTGCTTTGTTGATTTATCTAATGGATTAAGAGATTATTTAGTGGCAAATAGAATGTCTCAACTAAATTTTCTCCATTAATTTTCTCTGATTGAGTTTTCATTGTCTTTTAGTTTAAATATTCAAACTCAATTTTCATTTAATTTAATTGCTCTTTAAGTTAGGTTTTAAATAAATTTGAAATTAAAAGTAAGTTAGAAACTCTTTATGAGATCGACCCTTACTTCTTTGTTATACTTGATAAACGATTTGTACATTTGCTATGTTAAAATAAATTCGTTTATTAAAATTACAACCAACAAGTGTTTGGCATTGTTGCTGAGGAGAGTTCAGTTATTGCTTTAGTTTTAAGTTTATTTTTGTTTTATTTTTAGTTTTTAATCTGATTTCTTTTTCTCTTTCTTTTCAGGTTCATGCACGATCGTTGCTCTCGAAGCCTCACACGTGTAGCTTACAATCCTCACATGTGTAGCTTGCTTTGGTTTGAAGTTTATTTTTGTTTTATTTTCAGCTTATTTAATGATTTTTATTTATGTATTATGTTCTATTGGGGTTTTAATGTTATCAATTGATTTGGTACCATTGATTGAGTAGATCTTGTAACTATGATGCCCTTGAAAAGGGTATTCATGTGTTTAGAAATCAATACAATGATATAAATCATATGAGATATGAATATACTTGTATGGTTTATGTAATCATTTGTGAGTAATTAGATCATAATGAATTCAACTTAATTGATCTATATAGGAATATAGTCAATTGATCAATCTGGGTATTTTTGCTTGACAATCGGAAGATGCTTGTGAATAATATAAAATACTCGATTAATTAAATGATAAAAATAAGTTTTGTGATAGAAGAATAAGTTGAATGAAATGCTTAGGTGAAATTATATTCCTAGAGTTTCTAATGTGCTGGTGTAAAACTTCAATCATTTCTAGTTTAATGCAATTTAGTTTCAATTTGTAATCAATTTCAATCTTTCGTAAGTTTGGATAAAGTTGATTTTAATAAATTTTGGTACTTAACATAAATTTAGTAACTGTCCTTGTGGGAATGATTCTTATTTATCATTATATTACTTATGGACTGTGTATAATTACACGTGTTCTTATGTGTATTTTCACGTGCTCGAAATTAGCGATTAGTGATCAAAATAGAATCTGATTATTACGAATAAGACATTATTGTGAAAAGGAATCTGAGCGGAATCCATGTAATAAAACGACATTAACATTAATGGTCCAACACACTATCACACATTGTTAAAAATCATCTAGGTAAGCGGCATGATTTTCACATTTTACTTTCCTAACATATTTTGAAAAATAAGGAACGACGAGTTTTGTCCATCAAACTCTAAAATGCATAGAAAACTCAAATACATAAATGCAACTAATAAAAATAGGTTTAAGTCACAAAATAACACATTTAAAGCTATGAAAAACAAAAAGATGGAGAAGTAAAGAGGAGTAAGATGCAAAAATGGGGTTGGGACTATTGTGTTTAATTAGGATACGTTTGAAATTGTTTTTAAAATAATGTTGTTGAAAATTACTTTAAAAAAAAATGTTTTAAAAAATGATGTTTTTGAAAATATAATGTATTTGATAAGATTTCTTAATAGTTATTTTGAAAAAAAAATGATATAAATGTGTTTGACTCTGCTTTTGAAAATGAGTGAAATAGTTAGTTTAGCTAAAAAAATAATGATTTATTTTGAGAATGAGTTAAAAAACATTGTTTTTTTTTAAACATTTTAGTTATAATTTTTATAAAGTCATTTCCTATTTTCAAAAATATATTTTATAAAATATAAAACCAAACATGTTACTCTCATTTTTTATTTTTAAAAATGAAAAAGCATTTTATAAATTACATCCCCAACCATCGCCTTAACCTCTAAAGGCTAAACATGACCAAAATTTTGTTTGAAATTAAAAACATTTTTTTATTTTAGGAGTGGTTGAATACGTCGTCTTTTAATATGAGTTATTTCTTCTCTTTACGGTAAGAGATTGAGAGTTATATATATATATATATATATATATATATCTCGTAAAATATAAATTATTGGTAGTTTCTTAATTCAAACTTGAAAAAGTAAAATAAAAACATTGTCTAGCTAACACGTGCGGAGTGGATATAGGCCTCGAGTTGTTTCAAGCGTGCCTCAATCAACTGTCTCTTATCTTTCTGCATACTCACTGGCTATTGCATTACCAGGTAATATCCTTCTCTTCCTCATAAACTTATTTGGATTATGCATTATTAGTTAATGTCGTGGAAGAATAGATGGCTTGTTTTTCTGTTGTTTGCAATACTGGTTTCTTGGCTACTCAAGACAACTTAAGAGTTTATGGTGGCAAAACCAAGTCTTTGGGGGGATTTACTAGGGTTCGTTATTCGTCATTTTGCTCTCCAACCAAATATCACTTGCATTTTAACAATAACTCTAGGTTTCTTAATAGTGTCAAAATAGGAGTGGGGTTTTATGTTTCTTGTAAATCACAGTCTTACGACAATGAAACTAGGGCGGTAGTTAGTGGAAACAGTGAATATAATGATACCCATTTGGGGAAAAGAGGTCATGATAAATTGAGGAAGAGATTTTCATTAAGATTGCGCCCTAGATTTCGGTTATTATCAATAAAATTGAAGAGGGCTTATGCTAGGTCAGGTTTTAGTAATGTTGTGGTGGTTTTGAGGAAGAATATAAGAACGGTAACTTTAGTTGCTTTGATATCTGCTGTGTTGGGGCTCTTCTATTTCGTTCTGAAGTTAACGGCATTGCCATCACCAAAGATTGTTCCTTATTCAGAATTGATAACAAGCCTTCAAAGTGGTTCCGTAACAAAAGTTTTACTTGAAGAGGGGTCTCGTCGCATATATTACAACAAGAACTTGCAGGATCTTGATAATACTCGGATTGATGAAGAAAAGTTAAACATAGTAAATGATCCAATCGAAAAGGTGGCTACTACTATTGCCAGAGATGATGTTGCAAGAACCGGCTTGGTGATGAATATGAACATACTGAAGAAATTCTCAAGGACTCGGTCCTTGTCCCCAGAATGGCAATTTTCCACTAGAAAAGTAGATCATGATGAGAAATTTCTTCTTAGTTTGATGAGAGAAAAGGGAACAACATATAGTTCTGCTCCGCAATCACAATTGTTGTCAATGAGGAATACTTTAATAACCGTGATATCTTTGTGGATTCCCTTGACTCCTTTGATGTGGCTTCTGTACCGTCAACTTTCTGCTGCTAATAGTCCAGCAAAAAGGCGGCGCCCTAGTAATCAGATGGTTGGCTTTGATGATGTGGAGGGTGTTGATGCTGCTAAAGTAGAGCTGATGGAAGTATGTATCTCCTCCTTTAAAATTAAATCACATTAAGTCTTATGGTTTTTGTATTTATTGCTTAGTTATGAAATGAGATTTTATTGTTTTCTTTCTTTTGAAGATATTCCAGTCTTGTTGAAACTATCCCATGAACACTAGGAAATTTTTTATTAAAAATTTTACCTCTGAAAATGAATTTTCCTCTCCCATTTCTTTTTTATTCTGTCTTTTTATATCTTGCCTGGGGATCTGTAGGAATGCCAAGTCTTAGTTGTGTTGGAGATTTATTACTCGGCCTATTGTATTGTAGGATGAAACTAAAGTTTGAAAATGCTTTTTCCTTCTGTCCTAATTTTTTATCCTTTATAGCTTGAAGTATAAAACACTTGCTTGTTACACTGTCACAGCCGCACCCCATCCCACCCCTACCCCCAACCGATTGACGGGTCACATTTATGCGAAAGTGTGATGTGGAGACACATATTATAGAGGAGTACACAAGCACTTTTAAAGTAGAGCTTCACAAAATAAGACTTGGTATCTAACAGCACAATCCAGTTTTTGTAGAAACCATACAGCAGGAATCTTTTGACATCCTTTGCTTGTGGAAACTATATGAACAAAACTTTAATGTGATACTCTGCTGCCCACTTCTTCTGTTTTACTTTTTCGGTACTCATGAGAAATCAAACATTGGGGTTTACCTTCCCTTTAATGCTTCTACTTAATAGCATTTCAAGGTATCTTTGATATTCACATTGTTGAGATGAAGAAGAATGTATTTACATTGTTGAGATGAAGAAGAATGAACTCATTTAAGCAATGGAGCTAGGTTTGATGGTAGACTATGCCCTGAACATACATGTCACATTGGCTTGCAAAATTTAGCCTTCTCAGACAGGTGCCTGGTGCTTAAACGGCAATATCTTTTAATTATGAAATTATAAGAGTTCATCCACATAATGGATAGTATGATTTGTTTCAAATATATGCAGTTTGTTGACATCCTTTATCGTGGAAACTATATGAACAAAACTTTTATCTAACACTCTGCACATGTCACATTGGTTTATAAGTTAGCCGTCTCAGATAGGTGCATGGTTCTTAATAGTAAAATCTTCCAGTTATGACCTTTAGGAGTGTATTTGCATAAGGATTGTGTTACTTGTGTAATTTGTTTCCCAATGTATATTAGTAAATAGTTCCAAAAGTTTATAACTTGTTTTGTATTCCTAGAGAACTATTTTATATTACTGGTTATGAAAACCACTAGAGCAATTTAATTAAAAATGCTTCTGACAACCGTGAGATTGAGAATACTTATATTGCCCTATGGAAGTAGAATGAATCTATTAGGCATTACCTCATGTCAGAAGTACTCGTTTTTAGTCGTGAGAGGAATCATCAATAAATTTTGTAAAACATCACACAACAAAAGCATAAAAAGCAACATTGTTTACAGGTCAGTAGCTGTAAGTTTCTGGAATTTACTTATTCTACTAAAATTCATTTTTTAAATGCAGACTATAACATTAATGCTATGCTGTATACTTGTCATCAGATTAAAGATCCTGTGCAACTATAGTGAATTTATGATGTCATTTTAAGCTTTCAAACTAAGTACATCAGGTTCTTCAGTTTGGTCAGAGGGTAATAATATATATATCTTTTCTTTATAAGAAGGGTAATATAGTATTTTTGAGAGTACGGCTAGGCCAAGTTGAAAAGTGGCCACTTTAGTTCTTCCAATTGATAAATGAGTTTTATTTTTGGTTGAAAAGAGAACAAAGAGTGAAACTAATTTTGTATATGGCAAATTTTCTCGGCTAGGAATCTAGGATGATTTTTCTTATGTGACTAACTATTCTGAGAATTCTTAATTGTGGGTGGTTGTAAGAATCTTGAAAACATCAGGGTGGCTATCGCTATCCATGATCTGAATCTCTAGTTGCACTTATTGCATATAAAATGCAGCAGTCTCTTTAAACAATCTGCTGGCTCTTTGGGTGGCTCATCTGTTTTTGATCTTTGTTGATGATAAAGGATAAACAACTGTTGTCAAAGTATTCAGGATCTCTTTTAATTGTTTGTTCTTGTAGGGCCAGTTTTATTAAAATATTCTTTTGTGCTGTCCTAGTAGATATTAATATGTGATTATAGGTATGTTGCATACTCTGTTCATAAATATCTCTTGTGATTTGCCAACTAATTTATTCCATTCGATTTTATTGGTGTAATTGTTGTTTATAGATTGTTTCATGCCTTCAAGGAGCTATCAATTACCAAAAAGTAGGAGCAAAGTTACCCAGAGGTGTGTTGCTGGTTGGTCCCCCAGGAACAGGGAAAACATTACTTGCCCGTGCCTTGGCTGGTGAAGCAGGAGTACCATTTTTCACTGTTTCTGCCAGTGAGTTTGTGGAGTTATTTGTTGGGAGAGGGGCAGCTCGCATTAGAGACCTTTTTAATACAGCAAGGAAATCTGCGCCAGCAATCATATTTATTGATGAACTTGATGCTGTGGGAGGAAAGCGTGGTAGAAGTTTCAATGATGAACGTGATCAAACACTGAATCAGGTAATCTAACATTCGTCTTACATCCTCTTTCAACTGACTTATATTGAATCCTGTCTTGGATGACTTTTTTCAGTAGTATGATGTAACCGAAGACATTAATATTATTTAATTAATTCTTCAAAATTGGGTCATTGGACTCAGTTTAGTACTTTGGAATTACAGCATTAACTTTCTGTTTGTTTCTTGTTAAGAACCGGAATTTAATTTTGCAGCATTCTGGCCAAAAGTTTGAGAACTGCTGGCATTCTTGATTTCTGCCAAGAATCTTGCTATACTTTTAATTTTTTAAATTTTAAGTTATTTAAATTTTGATATGCAGATTCTACAAATCATTGTTTTCCAATAGCAATTTATTGCTCTGAAATGGTTTTTAACATGTTACTTCCTTCTCTCAGTTACTGACCGAAATGGATGGATTTGAGTCGGAAATGAAGGTGGTGGTTATTGCAGCAACTAATAGGCCAGAAGCATTGGATGCGGCTCTTTGTCGCCCTGGTCGCTTCTCCAGAAAAGTACTTGTCGGGGAACCTGATGAGGAAGGGAGGAGGAAGATCTTGGCTGTGCATTTGAGAGGAGTTCCTCTTGAAGAAGATACACATCTTATATGCGATCTAGTTGCTTCCCTAACCCCAGGTTTTGTGGGTGCTGATCTAGCAGACATTGTTAATGAAGCTGCTCTACTTGCTGCTCGTAGAGGTGGGATTGAAGTATATTGTATGTTTATTTCTTTTTTCTTTTTTTTTTCCAGGAACAGGAAAATTTATTAACTAAAAGAAGTAAACCATCCACAAAGGAATCTTACAACTCAAAAGAGGATCACCTTTAAATATACAAATAACTCAAAAGGCCGTCTTTCAAGTACAATACCTCTTGAAAAACAAAAAAGCTCATAAATCAAAAGAAGTTCCTTGAACTTCTCTGTCATTGAAAAACAAAAGAACAAAATTTACATGAAAGAGAAGTTCCTTGAACTTCTTTTTCATGAAAACCCATAAAGACACCAACATTCAGGATCTTCTCCATAAAAACATTAATCTTCTTCCTTTTCATCTTGAAATATGTGGCTGTTTCTTTATTGCCAAATTGCAAAAATAGTCTTCATAGCGCTACGTGCTTTATTTCATCTGCAACTGCATTGAATTGTCTCATGCATATCGTAACCTTAATCTTACTCGAAAAATGTGAGAAACCTTTTTGAAGCTTTTCTTCATTGATTATCAACTTCTTTTGGGTTAATTATGCAATTTTATTTTGTTTTATATTTTCATTACAACTGTAACCAATTAAATGTGACATAAAATTTTACTTTGAATTTCACAGGTGGTGGAAGTGTGACAAGGGAAGATATAATGGAAGCTATAGAAAGAGCAAAGTTTGGGATCAATGATAGACAGCTTAAGCCTAGTACAATAAGCAAAGAGCTTGGGAAATTGTTCCCATGGATACCGTCTCTCATGGGAACAAATGACTTGAAACAGGATGGTTTGCAAGGGCCCTTGGGCTATCAAACTCTGACTTGATGAGTATGTGTCTTTCTCAGTACTTAATACTGTTAGTTACACAATTCTTGCAGTTGTTCTAAGATGTGAATGTGTAAGAAATTTTGATGTCTGTTATATCTATAATCTTTTACTCAAGAGAAGAGTGAAATGAGTGCCACAGTTGTGTTCTTTCCCTTGTAGGTGTAAGAATCATCCAACTACGTGTTTTAAATACAACCTTTTTCTTTCAGTTATTAGGAAACGTTATTAGCATTAAATCTAATCCATGTCCATGTTGGTAAACGGTTTATCTATAAACCATAATATTCATCTGACTTCTAATGGTTTTATAGATGAACAGTTATTGAACAATATGGTGATGGTCATTAAGTATCCAACGTTATGGCTATAGGTTTATCTAGAATTGGTAATGAAAATGAATGACAGCTCATTCTTAAGATAAACTAAATACTAGTCATGCTTGGCCTAAAGAAAGCATAAGGCTCAATCCATGGAAGAGCTCTATGACAAACTCAACCTAAGAAGAAAAAACTTTGTTCAATTAAGTTAAAACCTTGGTCAACATAAAAGCTAGTTTAGGAGGGCTCGAGTAAAAGAAGACCTATCTTGTTCAATTAAGGATTGTTTAAGAGAAAAGCTTGGTCACAGAAGAGTAGCCACACTCAAAGGAAATAATTCAGTTAGGAAATAGAAGTTATGCTAAGCTAGGACATGCCTCTTACTAACCTGCTCCTACTACAGGCCTTATTAACGCATGGCAGATGCAGTCTTTAAATCAAGCATTCTAACACAGGTTTGGATATGATGTTCACTTGATATGTTAAGTAAGTTTCCAAGTGGGTATGTGGCTAACAGTTGGATTCGATTTCTTTTTGACATTTGCAGCTACCTTACGTATATACTTGGGCTAGGATGCCTATATGCTACTTTTAACCACTCAAAATATGTCAACATGTTCCTTCAGATTCTCTTACAACTGCATGTAGCAACCATGTTGAAATCAATGCCTTCTGATTAGTTATTGCGCATATACCTATTGGTGCCGTTGACCGTTTTATGAGATTTTGTCACTGGCACAATTTAGCTAAATGCTTAAACTGGATTTTTCATGGCCATAGGAAGAATTCATGTGAGTCAATATATACTTGACTGCATTCTTATTCAAATGTGGTATCTCGTTAATGAAATTTTGATCGGAAGGCAATATGCAAACTCATAAAAGTGAACAAGCTTGAACTTCTCATGGACCAGTCTGATTCAGTTCTAGTAGTTTGCCTCTTTGCTCTTGGTGGAGGATATCAGAACTTGTGATTGTTTTAGTCCCTGGGTTGTTGTCAGCCTACTCAGACGAGCTGATATGCATATATTAACTAGTTTTGATGCCCAAAGTTAAAAATTTAATTGCAATTAGTCAGATATTACTATTCCCTAATCCTCTTTCTTTTTTCTTTTCTGTCAAAATAAGTATGTTGAAATTAGTCAATTGACAGCACAGACCCCCTTGGTTCCTTTTAGTTTATCTAAACCTTGTAGATCCATGCATCCAGATGAGCAACTTTAGGCTTCTTTAAGTTAATATGAGTTATTGTTTGGTCGTAACTGGCTTCTATATGCTTTCAAGTTCATAAACAAGTTTACTTGTAAGATGAACTTTTATAATCTTTTTATTCCTTTTCTTTTCAATTCTACAATGGTCCCCATGTGATTGTTGTTGGACTTGGGTACTAAATTATATTGATATATTGATAGATATACCGAAATGTCCTCGATATTATCCATATTTTCTAGGTATTGATGTTGGAACGGGCAAATATCCAATATCCTATAGAATATTTGGATCTATCCTAGAATATTCATAAAATGTCTCGATAAATCCTGAAAAATTAAGATTTCACCCAAAATTTATGAATATTTTGCAAATTATTAAAATATTTTTATTTTGAATCTTAAAGACTCAAATTATTATAGAAATAATATAGATTGAACCTTTTTTTTTTACTCGAAATAATATAGATTGAATATAAATTTGGAGGAAGGAACCAACTTCATAAAAATTTCCAAGACAATTGAAAAAAAAAAATTGAATTATAATGTCAATAAAACGTTAGTGTACTACGAAGTTGTAATATTCTAAAATGTAAACTAGTGGGCGTAACTTTTATTACAAAATTCTAGCAGTAAATAATAAATAATAATACGATTGTAATAATATTCATACTTATAATACCTATTAATTTGCTGATTACTGAGTAATATTTTGTGGAAACAATGCTCCGTCATTACATGCAATAGCGGTTTGCATACTGTCACAAACAACATCATCTTCAACTTTGTGAATGAAATTGGTCCACATTTGCTTTAATTCATGCAAAACAAAGGAACCGTCTTGCCTATTCTAAGCTTCAACAACTTGTTTATCGTTATTACAATATGAAGTTAATCTTAGGAATATGATAACTGAAAAAGATCAAGTAAACGAAACAAATTTCATGGATCTATTTCAAATAGCTGCTGAAGCAGGGTTTGACAATGAGAATTTTATCTTTGCTTGGGTTAGACATGCCCATTTGGATGACGAAGAAGCTAATCCTTATCAACATATTGCTTCTCAAGTTCTGAGACGTGAGAATAAATTAATGTTGAACAAGTGGGTTACTATTTGTGGTAGCTCTTTTGGAGACCAACATACCTCTTCATCCAATGGACATGAATAGTGGAGGAGAAGATTGGGCATACTATATTGAGCCATCCATCATCAAGCCCAAATGAGGAGCAATATATATATATACAAGTTGGGATGTTGGTGCAAGAGGTTGGGAAGTTAGTGGATCAAGTTGGGGAAAAGTTGTTGAATGTGATGGCAGCTGGACATCTACTACTACCTTGGTGCTCGGTTTACTGATACCACCAACTTAATCTTGTCACCATGACATGCATTAATAAATTCACCGTCTGTCAGTATAACTGCTGCCACAACTATCATTTATAATATGTCATCAACTTTTTAGAATCTTTTATCATTAAGCTATGCATTTGTGAGTATGACACAATGGTTAAGAGAATCATACATTCGAATTGCTGATAATGTTTGATTCTCTTGTAGGTACCGTTTGACTAATACGTTGTTAATTATTTAGCCGTTACCGTTTGACGCAGCCGCTCTATAATACTTGTACATCAAGGTCACCATCCATTGCAGCTTGTTTTCCACTAATTTTTTCATATTTATTCCTCTAATGGGCTGCATCTTTTGTGTGTTTCGTATTCACTTTTGCCTTGTAGATATCCTGTATGGGTGCTTGCTGGCTGGAAGGTGAGCAAAACGGAAGTGGGAAGGGCAATTTATTATTAAATTGAGTTTCAATATGGATGGTTGATTCCTTAGTTTAGTGGTATTTTCACAGAAGTGATCAATTCTTTTCTTGTCGCTTATACAGGTACCATCTTGAGTCTTGACAGCCAAACATCTCTCAGCTGGTTGGAATTCCAGTTGGTGCGATTGCGACACCCACTTATGCGACCAACTAGCCATCTGATAAGGGTCATTAATTAGCCCATCACCTTTTTTAAACAAGCTCTATTTTATTCTCTTTAATTCTGTGGTGTAATATGCATATACATGTTGTGAAATACTCACATTCTGTCTTGGTATGGTTACGGCACACCATCTAATCATATTAGAGATATTGTTAATATACCCCTGAAATGAAACCATCTTGTTGACGTGCGAGCTACGCAAGCATCAACATTCTAATGATTTGTGTGGGGTCGATCCGGAATTAGATACCCTTTTGGCCCACGTGGGGATTGCGTTCGGAGTCGAACTTGTAACTTATATATAGGTTATAGGTGTAAGACGTTTGGTGGTAGCTATATGTTTGAAAATAACATAATTTAAAAGTAAATAAAAAATAAAGATGCAAAAAAATTGAATGAGTGAGAATAATATTAATTGATTAGTTTTTAGCATTAGTTGGAGAAGTTTTAAAAAATATATATATAAAAATAATATTAATTAAAGAGATTAGAGAGATAATATAATAATGAAGAGCAATGAGAGGAATATATTAATATAGAGTTGTAATTAATAAAAGAGATGAGAGATAAGATATGATGTAATTAATGATGAAGAGAGGTGAGAAAACATATTTATGTACAATATAAAATTAAATTGTGTATAAATGTGTGAGTAAATCTAAGCCGTTGAAATCTTCATAATCTAATGATCAATAAATTGTGTCAAAATTTATGTTAAAATTTGTGTTCCTCGATCTTGTCCTCTATTTATATATATATATAAATACGATAGAGAATACGGTTTTCTCTAACTTTTTAAAGTTAGAGAATCTTTATTTTAAAAGCACTATATAGATACACATACATACATATAAAAGAGTCCCACTTGTTAAAAAATGAAAATAAATGATCAATTAAAAGTCAAACTAAGCATCGCATATAAAGGGTTATGTTGGAAAGTCATATATATATATATATTTAAAGAATGAATTATAATTGAGCTACCGGTTTGAAATTATATTCGGAGAGAGCAAAAATTTTGATTTTACTACAAAAGTTTTGATTTTATTACAATTTACCCTTATGCTCCAGGATAATGTCTGATAGATTTGACAATGAACAACCGCAAGATTGAAATAGCCCTGGATAATTGGTTTGACCTGCTGACTGAATAAAAAAAAGAAAAAACAAAATAAAAATTTTAAAAAAATTAAATGGACAAAAAACTAAATAAATAAAGATAATCCTTTTTTTTACCACAACGTCAAACCCAGTCTTCCCAAAATCATCCCAAAATTTTTGTTCCAAGATCAGCTTGAAACCCAGTCATCCCAAAATCATCAAACGCACCCAGAACATCATCAAAGATCAGCCTACACAACCAATCATCAAACACACCCAGAACATCACTCCCAAAATCCTTGAAAAAACTAGTCATCCCAATCAGCCTACCACCACAACCACTCTCAAATCAATGTACCAGCCAATTAGCCAACCATCACCACCACCAACCAACCACCATCACAAATGAGGAAAAAAAATAAGAATAGTAGATGACGAAGAGAGAGCGAGAAAAGAGATAACGGCAGAAGTTTGCTACCATATCTCCATTATTGAAAGGAGATTATCGAAGTAAATCATCGTGGAGGAGAATGAGCGATGATCTCCAAACTCTAAACGACGGCGAGCCTCCCCTGTTTTGTGACATCGATCGGTCTTACAAAATAGTGGAGGCGCAACGACGGAGATAGAGGAGGCTTACTCTTCTCTCGCCGTCGATGGGGGAGGCTCGCCCTTTCTCCGATGATGGTGAGGGAAGCTCTGCTGCCATATTTGCTCCACGTCGACCGTGTCGGTGCAAGGAGAAAACAGAGAGAAAGACTGACAGAGGTAAACGAGAAAGAGAGAGACGTGAAAAGCAATGAGAGCGGCGGCGAGTGAGGCAGAGGTGGATTGAAGAAGAAGAAGCAAAAAAGTGAAAAACTATATTTGATTTTAAATTTTTATTTAATTTTTTCCAATTAATCTGGTAGAGATCTAATGGAAAAAAATTTTATTCAATTTCTTAATTTTATTATTTTCTTCAAATCAAAATCTGATTAAGAAATTTTTTTATTCAATTTATTTTAAAGTTTTTAAAATTTATTTGAAATAAAAAAAATAAGATAAATAAAATCAAAAAACAATTTTGTCCATCAATTAGTCAACCCTGATAGACTTTGACCAATAATAGGAGAGTTATTTGTAATAAAAGTGAAACGTTTGCTCTGTCTAAATATATTTTAATTTTCTCTATATTTGAATATACCACTTTTGAAAAATATATAAAATAATCACGTATGAATGTATGAATGTGTTTAAGATAAAATCGTATTGAATAAGAACGAGAAATGTTGATTCTAGGATCCGTGAAGTAAAACACTAATGGCATTAGTAAAATTGGTGATCCATACTCTTTAAGTTAATTACTTTATACACCACTTATTCATAAAGGAAGAACTTTTAAACAATAATATTACATTTCTTACAATTTTTTCTAAATTTTTTACTGTGGTGATATGATATATAACAACCATCCAAGAGTATCTTCACCGTAATTATTTATTTAAGTAAAATTTTTTGTCATATATGCTAGATAAATAATGAGGTGTAAAAAAAAAAAAAAAAACCTTTCTGCAGTGCAGTTATCTAATCAATATATAAAGTTGATATAACCTAAAAATTAAAAAAAAAAAAAAAAAAAAAAAAGTTTAAGAATATGAAGATGAGTTCAATTGAAAAACTCTTCTACGAATCCTAACTAAGATTTCTCAAATTTTTTAACCAATTAAAAATATAAAGATTTGTTTAATTTTCTCTTCCCTTGATTGTACAATATAAAATACAAAATAGTATTACATATATTTTATAACGATAGGTCAAAAGTGAATGTATATTTTGTTTTAGATAATTGCATTGAAGATAAAAATATGCATTTCTATAATATTCTTGCCAGAGTGGATCCATATTCAAAAAAATTATTAATATGTCATAACATAAACTCAAAAATACATAATACTAATAGCATTGAAGATACTTTAAATTTAAATTATAGGATGATGTATTGATTATGTAATAATTATATATAAGTTTATCATATTATTTAAGCAATAAATTTGAATATCATTTTAGCAATAAATTTGAATAAAATTTTAGATAATATAACATTACTCAATTTTAAATTGCATCTAAATCCATTAGAGGACACATCACATGATACTTCCCAGGGCTAATGTTAAAATCACAATGGATTGTATTAACCTAACTAATTATTAATAGAGTTAAAAAACCAATCACAATCAATAGAGTTGCTAACGAATTTAGAGTACTTATCAACACATTGTTTCACTCTTTAATGAAAACAAGATTTTATTTTCTTTATTCTTGTCTCTCTCTTCTCATTTCATTTTTCTCACCAATCTTTCTTATTCTCTATCATCTCAAGGATTTATGTACCCATTCAAAGCTAAAAATTAATTCAACGCATTTAAATTACTCTTTTTTTTTTTTTCAATAATAATCTTCATACAAAATTAATCAAGGATTTTTTTTTTCAAATAAAACCAGATGATTAATGGAGATAAAATTGAGTGATAATAGCAAATTAGGAAAAAAAAATGAAATTATATCTATTGAATGGAAAAACACCTACAAATATGAAAACAAAAACATATTGTAATGAACTTCTAGTTTAGAGCTTCACATTCAGATAACCAGTTATCTTGGGATGTTAAAACTGAGTGATGATAGCAAATTATCTATTGAATGGACAAACGCCTACAACTACAAATATGAACAAAAATGAGCAATGAACTTCAAGTTTAGAGCTTCACATTCAGAAAACCAGTTAACGTGGGAAGAAGAATAAAATATTCAGATTTTGACTTCTGGACTTTTAATTTCTTTTTGTCATAAATTTTTATAGCTTTCATTTATTAATTGAAAATTTTTTAAATAAGATTAAATTGAAATTAGCATCAAACAAAGAGTGAGAAAGAAAAGAGAGAGAAAGTGGCCTGCATATAATGAGAGAAATAGTGAAGTTAAAAAGAGAAGAGGAATAACGAAAATATGAATTTGTTTTCATTAATGAGTAGAGAGTTTATGTAGGTGAAGAGTAACAATGTGTGCCAAAATGTATACTAACTTGTGATCGTTGAAATATAAATTCATCTTAACCATTGAAATTGCTTTATTCTAAAGGTCTTAACTCTGTGTAAGATTTTGTGTGAAATTTTAGGATTGAGGGTGCTAATTATATGTATATTTACATATATAAGATTTTTATAATTTGATATATCTGATTTTAAAATGTAATAATCAATCAATCATATTTATCTATTATATTATTTTTATTTAATTTAAATATAATAAATAAATTTAATTGATTGATTTTTATATTTACTATATAATTCAAATTGCGAGATCATCCTCACATCACCACCTAATCCACTTACAAAATTACAGCCAGCTCATTCTACTTGCACTTATTTGACTCGTTAATGACCGATTTTAGAAAAGCCACCCCACCCGTGCCGAAATTACAAAAGTTAGGCGCAGTCACGTGAGCATCATCTTGAATTGGCAAGGTCTTTTTCGTCAAATCAGGTCCTACTGTTTTCGCTCATCACGTGACGATCTCCCAATACATTCTCACCAACCCCCACTCAGATCTCACCAGTTTCTTATTTTCGTTTTTGCAGGTGAAGGCCTTCTCTTCCAGGTACTTTTTAAATTTTGTTTCTTTTCCTTTTATATTGGTTAAAGCCTTTTCCATTTGCTGTGTGTTTGGCTTTCATTTGTTTGTGATTTGAGCTTCGACATGTTTTTTTAATGACATTTGTTCTGTTTAGATTTAGCTCGATTCTTGTTAGATCTGATCCTGGTATATTATTGGAAATATCTAATTCTCACCTTCGATGTTAAGATTTCCATTTTTTCACATTCTGTTTAAGATTGGAACGCAACTATTGTTTTGATTTTTTTTTTTTTTTTGGTTATAGTGATTTTAAATATAATGTAGCAGAGATTTTATTCTTTTATCATCTTACCTCATTCTTTTGACCCGTTCGGATCTGAGCTTATCGTCTGGATCTTTGGATGCTGGTCGTTTATTGGTGACTGGTGTGGTGATCACGTGATTGCTACCATCGGTTTTTGTTTATCAAGTTCAGTGTGTGTTTGTGTGTGTCTATATATATATACATATATATATATATTACATTATCAGATTATGTTACAACTGTCGGGACCATCTTGATAGGACTTTATGTTATAATCCAAAACACAACACTTATTTATATTCTAGGGAATAGAGAGAGAGGGCTCATCTTAAAGGAAAAGCTGCATTACAACTTGAAGGGCCTTTAAGCGTAATTTGTCCATACATAAATGGGTTAAGTGGTAATTATCTGCTCTTGTGTGGATCGATACTTATATTTTGCTTCTTGGGTGACGAGACATGATATGCTTACTAACCTGATAAGCAATCTCTGAGTAGTTTATCAAATATACTTGTTCATGTATTATTTCCCTGTCTTTGGATTTGAAAAGATGTGTTTTCCTATTTTACTGCATTCAAAAATTATATTTAAAAGTGTTCCATTGTGATTTGATATTTAATATGATCATTTTCTTTTTTCATTTTTATTTTTTTTGTGCTCTTCTAACAATAGGTCAAATAACTGTTAGAACTATTTAAATAGGACTCTAACGTACGGTTAGGAATAATGCTCTCAGAAGGCAAGAGATAGTTACCCACACGAAGTAGGAAAATTGCCGACAGTTGTGGGCTATGTTAGGTTATGTTGATGCTCGAATTTTATCTCTCTGCTTTTTAGAAAGTAACATAGGTGGGGGTGCCACTGCGCCACCCCACTTCGGAGTAATATGATCATATTTAAACTTTAAAGTTTCAATAATACATATATACTCCTAAGTGGGTTAGCACAGTGGCGCCAACCCCCACCTGTATTACTTTTTAAAAAGTAGAGGAATAAGTTGGAGTATTATTTGTCCCAACTTTATCTGAGTAGATTTATCTTATGTTTAGAAGCATTCATCTGAACAGCACTTCTAGAGTCTTATTTAGATTGGTCTCAATAATATTCTAATCCTGATAAGATATTAATTAAAAAAAAAAAAAGTTCATATATAGCACCAACCCTTGATTGTAGTACAAATTTTACCTTTATCCCTTAAAACATAAGATGTAGGTATGACTCTTCTTATGATAAGAGTTGTCATCACCTCGATTATGAAGTAGTTATCTAGATTGAAATATCAAAATGATTTATTTCAGCAGTCTACTAATCCGTAACATATCAACTTTAATAAAAGTGATAAACAAGTATTTTAAAAAATAATATTTTAAAGTTAGATCACTGGATTATCATTATTTTTTAAGTTCATGTGGGCTTTGTTGATGCTTGAATCTTGTTCATTTGCTTTTTAAAAAACAAGATAGGTGGGGGTGCCACTGCACCAACCCGCTTAGGAGCAATATGATCATATTTAAATTTTAAAATTCCAATAGTTCATATATATTTCTAAGTGGGTTGGCGCAATGGCGCCACCCCCACCTATATTGTTTTTTAAGAAAGCAGAAAGACATATTCGAGTATCGTTGATCCCAACTTTGTCTAGGTAGATTTCTCTCATGCATGGGAGTACTATATGAGTCTCACTTCTATAGTCTTATCTGGGTTGGTCGCAATAGTACTTAACTCTGATAAAGTGTTGGTAAAGAAAAAAATAGTTCATATATAACACCAACCCTTGGTTTTGGTTCAAATCTAATCCTTGTCCTTTAAAACACAAGACGTAAGTGTGACTCTCCTCTTGATTAGAGTTGTCATCTCCTCGATTATGAAAGTGATTATCCAGATTGAACTATCAAAATGATCCATTTCAATAAATCTGGCAGTCTGTTGATCCGTAACATATCAGTCTTAAAAAAAAATCATACTTGAGTATTTAAAAAAAAAAAACCAATTATATTTTAAAGTTAGATCATTGAATTATCATTATTTTTTAAGTTCACGTGGGCGTTAACTTCTTGCATCCAGACCATAAAATTGAAAACTATTTTATCTTTTACTTATTAGAATTCAAAACCCAGAACCCCCCAACCTGCCTTGTTTAAATTCATTTTTAATTCAAAGTATTTTATTATTATTTTTTTTAAAAGTACATATTACGAGTATAGATGATATATCTTGGGCCTTAAAAAAGTATATACTCTAAAACACATATCGAAATAATCTCCTATAAGATAAGAGGAGAGGTCCATACACACAAATGGGAAGATGTCTCAAACATACCTATACATGTGGGATCACTGCTCGAATCTTGCTCTTAAATTAGAGATAAGGGGAGTGGTGCCAACTGCACCACCCACCAGTGAGCAAGTATCTGATTTTTTTTATCATTATTTCAACAAAATATCATAAATCTTGAATTTTAAAAATCTAAACTAAGTCTACGCTCATTGGTGGGTGGTATAGTTGACATCACTCTCGCTGTCTCTGCTTTATAAAGGTAGGGTTCGAGTATTACTTTCCATTTTTGTGTGGGGCTGTGTTTGTGGTATTTTTCCACTTGTGTATGGGTCTTTCCTCCCAGTTTATAAGAGAGATGCTTCAGGCCGTATCTTAGAGTTTACATCAGAAGATCCCGACTGTGATATCTGTATTTATAATATGTATTATTCAAAAAAAAATCTAAATCGAGTCCGAGGTTACTTGTAGACTTGGCAAAGAAGCCGACCTTTTCTCTTGGTTTGTTATAAAATTCTTATTTACGTGCATTGAAATGGATGAGAAAAAATGGTAAGGGTCGCCACCTTAAGAATAGTCAAAATTGTTGTCTTTGATTAATGTACGGAAAATAAACTCAAAACTCAAAAGTGGCTTGTCTGGTTAGCAATCCCACCATGGCTGCTCGCCAAGTAAGCAAGGTTCAAGTCTCGATCCATCAAAAATGTATACAATTACCACTTTGCTCATTTGTGTGTGAGCACATTACACTTAAGTCTCTCCAAGTGGTGAGATAGTTTTTCTTTTAGGGTATGTTTTTCTCTTTCGATTCTTGGGGAGTAGAGTTTAAATAAATTTTAAGTTCAGGGTTGTACAATATAATTCTATCAGTATGGTTTTGGCAGTTGTAATATGTGTTTGTAATGTCAAAAAAAAAAAAGAAAAAACTCAAAAGACAAAAAATAGGGGGAGATTGAAATTCTCATGTGGCACGAATCAATGCTTTATTTATTAGATTTTTTTTTTTGAAATTTATTTATTAGATTTTTAATACAGTTCCTTTGTGTATCTTAATTTTATAAATTAATCAATAATAAAGATGTAGCATACTAGGTGTATGTGTTATAGCCAGTGATTTCGTGGTAGTGAGTCCACGTTGCAGTTTAGAACAGGGGTGTCAAAAATCGATTTTTTCCTTTAATTATGGATCTATTTCAATTGGTCAAAGATTGTATTTTGTGTTATGATAGTTGCTATGACAGTATCTCATAATCAGATTTGTGTGAAATATTGTGAACAGATGGTAGATTTTTTGTCATGAGATGACGCTTAACACAAATTGCTTTCATTATTATTATTATTATTATTATTTTGAAATATGTTGGCATCCATTCACAACACCCAACTAAAGGTGGGACAGAAGAAGTTACATCTATGGTAAATATATTCACATGATGTCCACATATAATCTCTAGAGAAAAGAAAGTTGGGTTGATTAGATAGTATGTCAAACCATTTCTATAAATGGAAATAGTTTGTCTGCAATCCAACCAACCTACAGAGAATGTAAACATTCACAAACATTAAAGCAATAAAGCAAAAGAAAATACTGGGGATCAGTCTCCTTAAAATAGCTTTAACATCTAATACTAATATCTGGATCTAGAAACGGCAAGCAAAGAAGGCCTTCTCCTATAGTAATTGGATCCACTGTTTCTATTGAAAAGGTTTCTCTCATAGCTAACTCCATCAAGATCTTCAATTGCTACTCCCTAAAAATTCTTCTCAGATCTCATTGCAACATTTGGATTAAGCATCGAAAACTAGGGATTAAAGGATGGTAAGGCCTTGTTACTTGCAAAGATTAAAAGGAATATTTGTAGAGAATGCTAAATCGGCTGTTGATATTCATTTAAAACTAAATCCTACAAAAAGAAAGAACACTGGTTAAGGATGGATCCATAAATTGTCTGGATACAACCTTTAAAAACCCCAAAACTAATAGAGAACGAGGAAAGGAGAGAGAAAAAAAGAAGAAAATGGCTAGAGTCATAGAGATCCAATCTAATCGGACACTAACATGTCTACAGAGTTTCTCTCTCTAGAGAACTCTCGAGAGAGAAGACTTGGTCTATTAATGCGTACATAAACTATTAATATTCTATTAATTGACTATGTGTTGCCTTATGCTATCTTTGTTTTTATTTCTCAAATTTATTATTATCTTTTTACCAATTCATAAATAGAATTTTAATGTACCTTGGTAGGCAATTAATTTATAGTTATTGAGAAAAGATAATAAACATAGCGAAGGAGGCCTGTACCATAAGCGGTGCCATAACTTCGTTTGTTTTCTTCTTCTTCATTTTTTTTTAATCTATTTCAAATTAATTAATTTATTATATATATATATTTTCCTTTAAATTCTTTAGTGATGAGGATGTTTTTTCATCTCTTGATTAGTTCATCGGGGTCACCATTAACAAAGGTGCTTCTTCTACTTGCAACAAAACTATTTTCAATTCATTCCAAAAAATAAATAAATAAACTATGTGCAAAGGGTGTTATTGTAATTGGAAAAAAGTAAAGCATTAAAAAAATAAAAAATAAAGCGGGTAACAAAGAGTCCTCTCGTCTCTTCTCTTAAGAATTTTAAAAAGAGAAGCATTATAGAAGTTGTGTTTTCTGGGTAGATTGGATCTTCTACAATTAGCAATCATCTCAAGTTTTCTTTGTGATCAAAGGTAGTGGTGAATCTTGAAATGATTCATATGGATCATAGCGTAGCAATAAGGAATCCAAAAGCTTTTATTATGGTGACTCTCTGTAAGACTATTTTCAGGTAACTTTAATCAGTAGTAGATCTAATTGTTGTACGGGAAGGCTTTTTTATGGTTTCTCATTTCCAGTTTCAGATAGTGGTTCTGTTGTTGATGCTATCTCTGGTACAAGGAGATTGATTTTTATATATTTCTTTTGTGTTACTATTGATGTGCCAATTTGTGTTTTAATACTTTATGTGGATTAGCTTGTGTTTTAAAGGTTTTATATAGGTGGGTTGGATTTCAGAGGTGTCAAGTCCAGAGTTTTAAAAGGCGTGCCTAGGCGAGAGGCACAACGAGGCACATCGTCAGTTTCTGAACGATGGCCTGTCGTAGCGCCCTCGAAAAGGCATGCATTTGGGGCACTTACATGCAGAAGTCCAGGAAGAGCCTAGGTGTGCCCAAACAAAATAAAGGATAAAAATCAGCCGACGAATCACCTCAACTACCTTGTTGCCAAAACTGCGGTCGAAACCAGCCGAACAACCAAAACCAGTCGAATAGCCCTCAAACCAGCCAAATAACCTAGAAACTAGTCTTTTTGTCATTGATCCACTTCCCTTTCCTCACGTTGGCATTCTAGTTATCGAAATCAGTGCTCTAAGATAGTGGTTGTTTGGCTGCAAACGGTGAGGAGAGCTAGAGAGAGAAAGGCATGAAAGAAGACAATGAAGGAAAGGAAAGGGCAAGGAAGAGAGAAATGACTATTAGGTTTTTTGGCTGTCCAAATTTTAAATATATATATGTAGAAAATTGTAAATAACTCCCTAATTTATGACAAAATACCAATGAAAGATAAGGAAAATTGTAAACAACTCCTTAAATTATTATAAAATATCCGATTACATTCATTTATTTGAAGAATAAATAAAAAAAAACCCATATAATTATATATACATGTATAAAAGATCCCAATTTTATGATCTTATAATCTTTTAAGCTTTTTTTTTATAAGAGGTGTGTCTTGCCTCGAAAAGGCGCACTTTGAGCCTTGCGTCTTAAACTCCATAATCCTTTTGCGCCTCGGTTTGCCTTGCATCTTTTAAAGTTATGGTTCAGTCTTTTTCATGTTTGAGAATCATTTAGCA
The DNA here is from genome assembly GCA_022984855.1 of Dimocarpus longan. Taxonomy (NCBI): domain Eukaryota; kingdom Viridiplantae; phylum Streptophyta; class Magnoliopsida; order Sapindales; family Sapindaceae; genus Dimocarpus; species Dimocarpus longan. The sequence continues at coordinate 9,207,731 of CM041026.1, forward strand.
TTCTAGCTGACCATCTTAGTCTTCTCCTCTCTTGAGGATTTGGATTGATTGTTTATGACTATATTCTCTGTATTCCAAAATTTGGTTTGATGTTTGGTATTTGTAATATGTGTATCCAAATTTAGGTGGGTATTCATGAATATCATTACATTTCAAAAAAAATAATAGTAAAAATAAAAAGAAAGAATTATTCTCATTACTTTTTGAAAAAGAGTTTTAATATAGTTATTTTTTTAATATTTTTATTTTTAAACTCTTAATTTTTATAATTATTAAAAATTTGCAATATAATAATAATTATTATTAAATTCTATATTTCTATTGAATTCTGGACGCATAAGCATGACTGCAAAAAGAAAGATAGTATGTATATCTTTTAGCATTTCCCCAAGGCAGGTCTTCAATTATTGGGAAGACGGTAGAAAATATATGCTCAAACATTTATGGTCGACCTTATTGAAATGGGCAAATCATTAATGCTTTGAGTTCTCTTTTAAGTGGTGTAAATCTCTCAACTTCTTTTTCTTTTTTAGCTTTTATATTACTATTACATTTAAATTGTTGGAACCATTTTCAGTAAACTCTATAGTGCGATTCGAAACTAAATTCTATTTTACTCTACACTCTAATAGACGAAAGAAGGGGACATTCATTTAATGAGGAAACTATTCTCCAATTGGAGAGATTTATGAGTATTTTACCCCCACTCAAGTGGGATAGGTGGTGATTATACACTTTTGTGGATAATGTTACTTGAACACTGCCATTACGTGTAGAAGCCTGTTAGATGGATTTTGGCCAACACGCTAAACCACTTTGAACTTAAACTCACTTAATCTTTTGGGCATCCCAACCTCATATGATTGGATATGGCTTTACCCTTTAAAGAGAGAGAATAATAGGTGTGACTTCTTGTTCACATATTTTGTGCCTTCATTCAAGTATTCCTCCCTTTGCTAAAAAATAATAAGAAAAAAATTGTCTTCCTCATTTAGATCTTATATTTCAACAAGTTGAAATCAAATTTAATTCATTGGGGGTTGAATTACCAAAAATTAAAGTGTGGATTAGCATATTGGTCAAATCCTTAGCAATGACAGAATTCGAGTAACTTTATCCATAAAAAGTAAACAATTATCGCTTAGTTTACTTGTGTGGATAAACTATTTGTAAGTATTAAGAGGACAATTTTTTCACTTAATATGAGTTTCATTCTCTCTTTCTATTAAGAAGTAGAATAAAATAGTGTTGAGTTTCGAGTCGTACCATAGAGTTTAGTTCATATTAAGGTAGTCTCAATAATTGTATATGTTATAATAATATCAATGAATAAATAAAGTGAAACTTCATCGGGACTTGTAGAAAGGGAATTTTAATTGTAATCGGATATTACTAATACTAATCCACTTTCTTTTCTTTGTTTTTTTTTTTTTGGTCAATATAAGTGTGTTGAAATTAGTCAATTAACAGCACAGATCCCTTAGGTCCTGTAGTTTATCTACACCTTGTAAATCTATGCATCCAAATGAACAACTTTAGGTTTCTTTAAGTTAATATGAGTTATTGTTTGGTAGTAACTGGCTTTTTTTATGTTTCCAAGTTCATAAACAAGTTTACTTGTAAGATGATCTTTAAGCATCTTTTATTCCTTTTCTTTTCAAGTTTACAATGGTCCCTATGTGACTATTGTTTGGACTTAGGAACTAAATATCGATAGATATATCGAAGTATCCTCGATATTATTCATACTTTTTAGGGATCAATATGGAAACAAGCAAATATTCAATATTATATAGAGTATTTGGACGCATCCCAAAATATCCATAAAATAATCCGAAAAATCTTGATTTCACCCAAAATTTTTTGAATATTTTGCAAATTATTAAAATAAGTTTTTTGAATCTTAAAGACTCAAATTATTATTTAAATAATATGGATTGAATATAAATTTGGAGGAATGAACAAAATTCATTAAAATTTCCAAGACAATAAAAAAAAAAAAGGAATTATAATGTAAATAAAATTTGGTGTAATACAAAGTAGTATTATTCTAAAATGTAAACTAGTGGGTATAACTTTTATTACAAAATTCTAGTAGTTAATAATAAATAATAATAATATGACTGTAAATATATTCATACTTAATTTTTATGGCTGCAGAATGATGAGTAATGTGTGGAAACAGTGCTCCGTCATTTCGTGCAATAGCAGTTTGCATATTGTCATAAACATCATCATCTTCAGCTGGTGAATGAAATTGGTCCACATTTGCTTTAATTCATGCAAAATAAAAGAACCGTCTTGCCTATTCTAAGCTTCAACAGCTTGTTTATTATTATTATTATTATAATATGCAGTTAAACTTAGGAATATCATAATTGAAAAAGATCAAGTAAATAAAACAAGTTTCATGGATCTACGTCAAATGGAATACTGAATTGAGCCATTCATCATTAAGCCCGAATGAGGTCCGATATAGATATACAAGTTAGGAAGTTGGTGCAGGAAGTTGGGAAGTTGGTGGATCAAGTTAGGATTTTGTTGGTATATGGTAGAACGGATAACAAAAGATTATGATCATAGTCATTATAGATAACAAGGAGAGATGAGTCAAACATGTGAAGATTCTTTGAATACAACGTTTTTCCTCGATGAGTATAGACACGAGAAATGATTCTTTGGGTGGTTTTACAAACAGGGTACCAAATTATGGTAGTTATGGACCTTATGGTGGCTATAATAATAGATTTGATTATCCTGTGCCACAAATGTCATATGCAATACCTATACATGTATATCAACAATACCCACCAAGTTTGGTAAATCCAAACTATCAAATTTATAGACATGTTAGAAGAGATCGAGCATCATACAAGTGGCGTGTTGATAACCACTCTTAAGATTATGCAACTACATTTTCTTGGAAAAATTATTGTATAAATCAAAATTTGAAATGGACATAATGCCTTTAAACCACCAAAGAATTCATATTGATATTAAATTTTAATTAAACATACAATGTATGATAGAATATTTTTACGATAATTTTGTTTACTAAAATATTTAATTTCCTTATATTGTATATAATATTGTCAATGTGAAGCATATCGTATTTAATACTTAATTTTAGAAAATTATATACTGACTCTTTATTAAGTTCTAATTTATAATAAGATCATAATATGCTAATTTATTTAATTTTTTTTATGTAATTACTTGTTTAAGATTCTCCTAAAATTTTACAAAAATATTCTAACTTTAGAATATTCATATTTGATAGAATATCTATCGATATCGATATTATTCTCGATATATTTATAACTTAAAAGCCAATATTGATATCAATACCGATATCTTTTTTCCTTCAATTAACTCGCTACCAAAAGTTAATCAAGAATTTTGAGTCAACCAAAGTAGCACATTGAACCAAACATTTCCATGAACTCCTAGTAATTAATATTGCTTTATTGTTAAAATGGCCTTATGTGGGGGTTTGAAATTATATTACCTAATTGTACATATATTCCTATTATTACTTATTTTATTTATTGTTCATTGTCAAATATATATATTTACTAGTACTTGGACAACACAATGGAGTGAATGTAGTGCCAACTGGAATCACAACATCTATTACTACCTTAATGCTTGGTTTACTAATGCCACCAACTTAATCTTGTCACCATGACATGCATTAATCAATTCACCATCTATCCCAACAGCTGCCGGCACAACTATCATTTATAATATGTCATCGACTCATTATGTCATAATTTCTTCACATTCATGGCTGGACAGAGAACTGGATTTTATTTTCTTTTTCTTTCTCTTTTGAGTTATATGAGTTCTTTAATGGACAGAGAATATCTCTTTGGATTGTTGACAATCAATAGCACATGCTTTGCACAAACTAGATTTGATTGGCTCCACTTTTAGTATCTTTTATCATCAAGCTATTGTAGTGGATTGATTTATACCACTGCTCACTTACAAGCTCGACTTTATGATCAGCTTCTTGAGACCTAACTGTGACCTTGGCATACGAATAGTGATGAAAATGTAATCGCTGAGATTAAAAGTTGGGTGATGAAAATGTAGTTGTTGTGAAATGAGTAAGATGTCGTGTGATGACGTAAATAAAGACATTAGCTGAGTGTTTGTGGAGAATATAGAGTGATGATATGGTCTAAAATACGTCTCTTACCTCTCTGGTTGCTTCCCTTTTATAAGTGAGGAGAGAGTCGTTACAGAGATGAAATAATAGTTGAAATTAAGAAATTCATTCCCTCGATCTCCATCTTTACATTTATTGGTGAATCTCTCATTAATTTGATCAATATATCTCATTAAAGAGGTCTGAGCTGTCTGAACGTTACCAATATAATCGTGGATTTGTAGGCTTCAAGTGGGTTGGACTGGTCATTGGCCCAATCCTTAGGCTGCTATATTGGGCCTTATCAACAAGCTTGTCAATGGGCTGATATTACCTATGCGTGTCTGAGTATGACACAATGCTTAAGAGAATCACACATTCAAATTGCTGATAATGTTTGGTTCTCCTGCAGGTACCGTTAGACTAATAGGCTGTTAATTATTTAGCCGTTACCGTTTGACGCAGCCGCAATATAATACTTGTACATCAAAGTCACCATCCATAGCATCATGTTTTTCCACTAATTCTTCATATTCCTCTAATGGGTTGCATCTTTTGTATGTTTCACATCCACTTTTGCCCTGTCCATATCCTGCGCGGTGATGGAAAGTGACCAAAGCGGAAGTGGGAAAGGGCAATTTTTTGTTAAATGGAGTTTCAACACGTGGATGGTTGATTCCTTATTTTAGTGGTATTTTCACAAAAATGAATTCTTTTTTTTTTTTTTTTTTTTTTTGAGAATGAAAAATGAACTCTTTTCTTGTCGCTTATGAATGTACCATCTTGAGTCTCGACAACCAAATGTCTCTCAGCTGGTTGGAATTCTGGTTGGTGCGATTGTGACACCCACTTCTGCAACCAACTAGCCATCTGATAAGGGCCATTAATTGGCCTTTCACCTTTTTTTAATACAAGCTCTATTTTTATTCTCGTTAAATCTGTGGTGTAATATGCATTTGTCGTGAAATGCTCATATTCTATCTTGGTATGGTTACAGTGCACCAGCCAATCACATTAGAATTAGAGCTGTTATCAAAATATTTCCGAAAATAAAATTAATATGAAATTATTTTTTTTCAAAAGTGAAGTTTAATTATATTATTTTTTAATTTAAGAGTTTTTTTTTTTGCATCAAATATTATTACTTTTATCCCATGTCATGTCATTAATAGATGGAACATTTATGCTTATCTACACAAGTCTTTTTGTTTTTATTTTTTTCTCGTCTGTTTTGAGGCGCATGTGCTGACGCTAGAAAACTAGAGAGAGATTCATGTCTTGTCCACAGCTGTCAGACCAAGAAATTTAAAATTAGGTCTCGCTTCGGTCCATGCCGCCGTATAAATTCTAATGTACCAACATAACAAAACATATATATATTAGTTTTTTTTGGTTAATTACAAGTTTTTCGTGAAAAAACAAATAAAAAAATGAAAGAGATACAATTTATCATGCTTACATCAGAGAGCCAGTTTATCTTTTGCAAGACTGCAATGCATCTACGCTACTAAGAATTTTCTACAGCTGCATGTGGGGTACGGATCATACGGATGGATTACGCAAACCAGCTGGTAGATTCTGCAAATCTCAGCTGTGTTCAATTAATCTAATTTTAACAACTAATAATATATTAATAATAATTTATATGCCCCAGACAAAATCTGAAATGTTTCATCTTCTGTATCTGCACTTTGTCCTTTTCTAGCTTTGTGCTTCTACCATATTAATTTGAACAAAAACAAAAAAAAACAAAATATGTGTAGTGTTAGTAAAAGAAATTAGATTAATTATCCTGACTTGAATCGGATGCTGTCACTGCAGTTTTTTCAGTTCTAAATGTGGTACCTTCTTGTAGTCCTATTTATAATATGGTTGATATTCAAGACATGCCTGTAGTCATTTTTTTTCATGTTCTGGTTGATATTCAAGACATTATGTCAAGTTGGAGTCACATAATGTCTCTCTGTTTTTAAAATTGTAACAAGGTTTCTCATACTTTAGCTTTTCTTATCCTCTCAAGAGAAAAGATCTTGACTTACGACTAAAACTTCATTTGATATAATTTTTACAAATAGATTTTTTTAAAATAGATCTTTTAAAAGTAAATCTTTTTAAAATAGATATTTTAGAAGAAAGTTATTAGGGTTATCAATTAAAAAATTCGTTTTAATTATAAACTTTTTAGTTAAATTATTTTTAAAGCACTTTTAGATTATTAATTTATCAAAAATGACATGAAAGAGAAGTAGTATATTCATTTTAAGAATATAATTGTTTTAATCTCAACTATAAAAAATTAATCAATCGCATTAGTAATAAAGATTTTATTTGTTCTTTGCCAATTTTTCACTCTTGATTTAATTAGCCTTAAGAAATAAAAATATCATATTTCTTTACTCTTTTTTTATCCATTTCATGATTCTCGTTAAGTTCACTTGCATCCATTTTAGGCTTGTGGGTTGATTTTATTTTAGTTTTTTTTTTTTTTTAAAGAAATAAAAAGATCTTATTTCTCTCTTTTTTTTTTCCCACTCATGCCAATTGCAGTATAGTGTGTGTGTATATATATATATATATATATCAACAAAACAATAATCAATAACCAATTGAAATATATATATCAATGAATCAATAACCAAAAAAAAAAAAATTATATTATCAGCCAAAACCATTTAAAAAAAAACATAAAATATGAAAAACTTACTAATTAAAGAGGAGTTTTCATATATTTTTATGAAATAAAAAGTGAATGAAAATAGACACTATGTATTTATATTTATAAAGAAAATGTAAAAAGGGTTATATATATTTATATATTAATGAATCGATAACAAAAAAATTGCATTTTCAATCAAAATCAATTGAAAAAAAAAATACAAAATATAATAAACTTAGTAGTTAAAGAAGAGTTTTCGAATGTTTTTGTGGAAAAAAAAAAAAGTGAATAAAAGTAAATGTTAGAGCATCTCCAATACAAATATGGATTGTGAAAAAATGGAGTGCCACATAGGATAAATTGATAGAGTATTAAAATTAAGCTCTCCAATGCAAACTTCTATAACCACTATCAAGCTGACGTGAAAAAAGATAAATAAGTAAAGGCTGTCAACATCAATGTCTATTTCTAGAGAGCCTTTTTGACAGCCATATCAACAATAAATAATTGAAACTTCCATAAAATAATATTTTATAATAATTTACTTTAATAATATATTATTTTTTGACTATTCATCATTAAAATGAATAGAATAGCATTGGAGAGTCTTTATAAACTTGATTGTCTATCAATTCATATTTATGCCACATAGGATGTATATTTCCTTGACATTAATGATATGTCCATTTTTTTTAAAAGACGATCCACATTTGCATTGGAGATGTTCTTATGTATTTATATTTATAAGAAAAGTGTAATGAGGTTATAAAGACATAGAAATATTAATAAAATAAAATAGGGATAGATTAGATATTTTAATTTTTTTTAAAAAAATAAAAGTACAAAAAGATCTATATGGAATAACTCAAAATTTGAGCTTATCCAAATTGATATTTTTTAGTTTCTTTTTTTATTCATCAAAAACTCTATTGAGATATCAACCAAATGACGTAAAAAAAATCTAGTAGAATTTTTAGCATTAGAAAAATACTTTTAATCAGTAAATAAACTGTACCAAACGCATACTAAGCCTCTTTGTATCTTTTTTTTTTTTTTAATTTTTAATGGAAGTCTTCAAAGTTAAATATATATATGAGGAATTTTTTAGTTAATAATAAGATTTTTTTTTTAGGAGGTTTACAAATTATTTAAATAATTATCATATTTTTCTTTTAAATTGTCACATTCTTCTTTTATATTTGTAATTTCAATATATCAAAAAGAGAGATGGAATTTATCAATATGCCTAGAAAAAAAAAGTATTTATTAATACATATATGTTTGTAGAGTATCTTTTAGACCTGTCTCATATGTCAACATTTAATATTTAATTTTACGACACAATATCTTTTGATTTTTTTATGTAATTTATGGTGTTTAATTTTAATAAATTTCTTAATAAAAATTAATAAATTCTTAATTATTAATATTAAATCATTTTAAATAACATATATATATATATATCTGTTCCGAAATTATATGAGTATCTAAAATTCTCCTCATATTACTATATCCCCGAAAGGAATTTTCGATGTATTGTGACATTAGCCATAATTTGATTATTTTTATGTTTATAAAATTTAATTTCCAAGTCAAAGATAGAAATGCACATGCCATTTGAACGTCATCGGATCCTGTTTCAATAATTTAATACAGAGCATTTCTGCACGTTTGCCAACAATATTTTTGTAGGATATCTTGAAAACATGTATAGCATTTAATTTTTTAAAAATAACTTTCATAAGTACGTGTAGCTTTCACATCATCCAAATTACAGTTGCTATGCTGCTTTTTTTGACCAGACACTAAAATATTATTGGAATTTCGTGCTTCCACATCATTCTAGCACGAGATAATACTAGGGATGCCCCTGTTGTTTAATACAAGATCAAGGCGGAGCCAAGACTTTGACTTTAGTGGGTCAAAACAAAAATCAATGTTTAAAGCGGTGCAAGATAATTACTTTTGTTAAAAAGCAAAGTTATTAGAAAACTATATATAATACCGTTTAGTTATATTTTAAAAGATGGAACTCATCACTCTTTTAAATTTTAAAAATCATCTATATAATTCAAACTAATTAAATTTTTATAATTTACCTTTCAAATAATCAAAAAGTTTATACATATCATCTCTTAATAAGAATGATTGAGCATCTTCTATAATCCTAAGAGGTTAAAGTTTAAATCTCATCATTGTCGAAGGTATAAGTAGTTTTCTATTAATTTAATCTTTTTTTCCCTACCAATATATATATATATATATATATATATATATCAAAGAGTTCATAAAAAAGTTATATTTCACATTGTCGCAAGTTTAATCTTTAATAAGATAACAAAATAATTAGAACAAATAACATGCACACCACCATTAGTGAGAGTGATTGAGCACTCAAAATAACAAGAATAAATAACATACACACCACTATTAGTAAGAGTAATCGAACACTTCTTTTGATTTTAAGAAATCAAGAGTTTAAATTTCACATTTATCATAAAAACAAGATGTGGATAATTTTTTTTTTTTAATTTAATCTCTCTTTCCCACCACCAAACAGGAAAAAAAAAATGTAAATAACATAAATTTTTAAAATATATATAATATTTATTAATTTATAAGCTTAAACTTGATAAATTTAGATGTAATAGCCATGATGAATATTTAAATGTTATAACTACATAGACAATATTACATAATATGTTAATAATAGGAAACGAAATCTTCCTATTTAACTTAAAAAAAAAAAAAAATCTTCCTATTAAAGATAGGAATGATGAAATTATTTAAATATCATCAAATAATGAGAGACCTATTTTATGTTTCTTTTTTAAAAAAATCTAATTTGATATATGTGGCTATAATAATAATAGTAATTATTATTATTATTATAGAGATGAATTAATTGAATTTTAATTCGATATATTTTGCATTTAAAAAAAAAAAAACTACGTAAATTTTAGAAAAATTTAATTGGCTATGGCTGGGGTACCATAGCCATTGTAGGCACCCCCACAGCAATTCAATTGGCTATGAGCCTGTGGCTGGGGTACCATGGCCCTTGTAGGCACCACCACACCCTCGCCGCTGTACAAGACGTAGACATTTTAACACCAAAAGAAAAATTTAGTGGTTCAGTCCCGGGGTTGCCATCATCCTGATTTATACAATATTGATGCCATGATATAAATTTTGAATAGATTTCAATGTAATCACAGTAAAGAGATTAATATTTTTAAAAGAAAAAATCATGCGATTCTTGTTTTTGAAATTAAAAATAAATTATGAAATTAACACAATGATAAATTATATATTGTTGCATGATTCGTTCGGAATCAATTAATATTGACACAAATGATCAAAAGCAAAAATAGGAGTACATAATTTATTTACTTAAAAAATAAACAAAAGGGTAGATAAAAGTCATAAATTTTTCACTTTACATTGATGAAAATATTTGGTTCACAAAAATTTTCTTGATACTTTATGAAATTTTTGTTGATATTATATAAAATTACTTTACATATTCACCAATATAGATATTTTATAGAAATATCAAGAATATTTTTGAAAAATTTTAAACTATTTTGACGAAAATGGTATTACACATTATAGCGATATTATTATTTTTTATGGTGGAAGAGAAGTGATAAAATTGAAATAAGATAGTATCGAACCCTACCTTTGATAGGAGTCAGCTAACGCTTTAACCAACGGTGTCAGCTACCTTAACTATATTATTGAAACTCTTTCAAATACAAAATATCGTAAAAAAAATATTGAAAATATTATTGGACGTTTTGGAAAGGGTGCAATTACTATGAAACGACGTAGCTTAAATATGTTTAAGGGCAAAAATGCAGGTACAAATAAATCCTGACTCATTGCTTTTAATTTCACGAGGACTCCCACAGTTGAGATGTTAAGCATATATCAATAAAGAATTCGAAGGTAATCTTAATGTAGACGTCAAGCGGTTCAAATGTTATAAATTTCACTTGCATGTTAAAATTTGTCTCCCTGCAGCATTCACTAGTTGCAAAAAGGTGTGATGTAGAATCCTCTCTTGATAGAAGTTTTCATCTTCCAATTATGGAAGTAATCATCTGGTTTACAATATCAATAATATATGTCAACATATTCCAATGGTGCTTAATCTGTAGCGTATCAATATTAAAAAGAAAAATTTTAAATGTATTAAACTAGTCTAGTATAATGTTTGGTAGCTCACTTGTGTCGTGTTAGTTTAATACGAATAGTAACTCTAATACTTCATATTGTGTATTATGTAATGCATATCAAACGAGTGGGATCATGTTGTATTAGTTAAATATTTAATAAAAGTAAATTAAATTAAATTGAAAAAAATGAAAAAGAGAAAAAAAAAAAAAAAAATCTGGTGTAAGTCCCATCTTAGTCAAGTGATCGGTCGTTGCCAACTACCTCAGGCCAACCACGATCGATCGTTCAACTCATAGGGCACTAGCGGCCTCCACCCTTCGGTTTGGGTGGAGGCTTACCACGAGAGAAGGTTGGCTCCACTGTTTTTAATTTTTTTAAAACCTTAATTTTTAAAAATTTCTCCACTATAATATTGTACTATTTTTTATAATGTGATGTATAAAAAAGTTTTGGTATTTTAAATTGAAAATCACATTTCTATCCTTTGTACAATCCAACGTTAAACATAAGATTGTATTAGACTTAATTCAATCTAATTGTCTAAATAGAATCCAGTGTACCAAACATACCCAAAGTACAATATACGCCACTTACATCTTATAGGTCTGTAACTCTGTATGTACTGGCCACGGGACGGTTTAAAATTTTATTTTAAAGAATATAGGTTTATTCATAAATTTTTTTTTTTTTTTTCAGTTTGGCCCCAATAAATTTATTTTAGTAGTAATATTGAATGCAACATCTCTAATCTATAAAGTTTGCACACTTATATCAATGATAGGTGGCGTTGTTGGTTTAAGTGCAGTTGCCCCCATGCCAAAGATTTTAGTGTAGTTCAACACCCGAGTAGGTAAAATTAATCAAGTTTTGTTATCTTTATATGTGAGTTGTTCCCCACTCTTATGTGAGTCTCTTCTTTATCTTTATGTGGGCGGATCTCTCTCACATAAGAGCAATATCTCAGACCGTGTCATTAGTGTTTATATTTTGATTAATCATGATAATTCTTTAGGTCAGTCTCAATCCTAAAAAAAAAAAAAAAAGTTCACACGCTTATGTGTGGAATTTTATGATTGTGTGAGAGTTGATGGTAAAGTCGATTTAATTTTAACATGAATTTTATTAATTAAGTAGCAATTATGAATTTTTTGCTTTCTTTTCGAATTTGCTTTTATGAATATTTATTACAATCAGGGTTTCAAAACTTTACTGGCTACTTGACCAGCAACCCGACAAATAGGGGTACTCAGTTTAACCATCAGTTAACAATTAATCTGTTAGCCGACGATCAAACAAGCAAAAAAAAATATAAAAAAAAAATTATGGAGTCAAAATATAATTATATGATTACAAAACATCATAAAACATGTCTCATACAATCTCAAAAACAATTTTAGCACAATACTCATCTAGTTAACCTAGATCAAGTGCAATCGTTGAGTTGATTGAATACTTTCTGAATAAACTTGTCTCATAAAATTTGTCTAGACCAAATTGGCTAAATTGGGCCTAATAATCGTCAGAGATGATTAAAATCCTCGATTTGGGGATTCTTAGATTGGTGAAATCCAAATTACCAAATATTTGGTGAGTAATTGGACCTACTCACCAAGTTTTCCAACACTGAATATAATAGATATAGGGAAACTAAAATTAGCACATAATCAACGTGGTTGCTCTTGTAAATCCGATTTCTGGTAAATTTTTGTCCAGCATGGCGGGAAGCATTGTAAAATTACTTAAATCGCAAATTTACAAGGCTCAAGGAGCAATTTACTGCAGATATCTAGTTTCCTGAATTATTTTGGTACAATTTAGTAATCTCCCTAGCTTGAAATTACTTTTAACTCCAACTCCAACGCATCCCTTTGACCTTAGAAAATCGCAGCTTTGAGTCTCCTGTTCAACTCCATCCTGCACACCGAAGTAAAAATAAGCTCATCAAAGATTATATTTGTTTTCAGACAATTATAAAATTTAATTTTCAATACATTAAAAATTAGATTTTCTTTAGTAAAGACAGTTCTGAAATTTTTTCCAAGATCAGTCTGATTCCTGTGAGTGAAAATTAAAATCTCACTTCCCACTCGTAACAATTAACTCATTCCGGAAAAGAATTTCAAAATGGTCTTGACTAGAGAATTTCAATATATTAATTTAAAAAACGAATAAATAAGAATATCTGATTTATTGCACCTCATGAGTTGTCTATCAAGGTTTGAAGCAGATAAAAATCCTCTGTTCTCTTCAGCTCTTCTTAAAAGGTATGGAATAATTTTCTCTACAGGCCCATAGGGCATATATTTGCTAACTCGAAACCCTGCATTTAACAATCCAAAAGATAGTGCCTCTGACATTCCATATAACTGTGCAAACTCAAGTTTCTGGTTTGTCTTATCAATCCCCAGTTCTTTTGCTTTTGCTGCTGCCAATTGCCCTGTATTTATTCGATCAACAATTTATTTTTAAGATAGCTTCAGATGGTGGTAGTGTATCAGAAGGTGACTGATATTATTTCAAGAATGTTACCTGATTCAACGTTGTGGGTAGCGAGAACAACTGCACCAGAGCCATTAGCGATCTTCTCTAGCATGTGAGAAGCACATTCATTGTAGCAAGCATGAGTGTCCTGAATGGTATCGTGGATTGGAGATTCAAAACCCAAAGAGGAAGCCAATTTTCTTTCACTTGCAATATAAGCACCTCTAACTAGCTTGAAGCCCATGGGAACCTTCATTTTTTCTGCTGCATTTGTTGCCAAAAACAGCCTCTCTTTTGCATCTTTCAAGTAGGTCTGCATGGTGTTGTAGACAATTGGGTTGTCATCTTTGTTGTACAAAATGGCTGAAGAGTATGTCATGTAGTCAATGGCCGGCTGAATGAGTGTGTCCTCTGCATCAACTGCTAATGGGACATTAGCTTCTAGGCAATCTTGGCATAGTTTTAGGAGCCTTTCGTGGCCTAATTGGAGCTCACTTTCCTCTTCAGGAGTCAATGGTTCTGGTTTTTGTTGTGTGTGATATAGAGGGCTGCAATCTGAGAAAATTGGCAAGGTGTTGAGCTTCCATGGAAGATTGAAAGAAGGGTGTTTCTGTTGCCATCTAAGTAAATCACTGACTCTCTCCAACAGCCTCATTGGGCAGATTGCAGAGATTTTCACTATCACAAAGCTCACCTGTGAAAAATAGTCACATTTTGAAAAAAAAAAATTAATTAATGCTATATTTTTCAAATGTTCCCAAAAGAAAATGACTAAAGGGTTTTTTTTTTTTTTTTTCTTTTTAATCATATAGAAGGAAAATATAAATTCAGAAAAAACTCTTCTCATATCTTATATTTGAAAAGAAAAATGAGATTTGAAATTTGATCTCTGAAAATAAAAAGAAGTGCTAAATCGCTAATAGAATTAATGAAGAGTCGTGTATGAAATTGAAAATTGAAAAAGGAAGAGTCTCATTGTCCAAGTTGGAGTTGGCCTTTTCTTCAAAAAAAAAGAATAAATAAAGTTGGAGTTGGCCTTTTCTAATGTAAGAAGTCGGCGGCTGACCCACAGATAGTAACAGCTTTCAGGCTTTCACTATCTCTAGCCTCGACCGCAACGGTCGGAGGTGATTTGATTTTTTATTAAAAAAAAAAATCTGAGTTGGAGAGGACTCAGAATAACGTCACTTTCCGCATGCTTATCTTTTTCTTAGAAAGAATCAGCTGGCTCCGAATTTTCCTCTAGAAGAATATTCAGCTGTCACGCCACCAGCGCTTGCATCACGCGAATTCTTCAATACACGCAATTTCCATTCAAGTTCAAAAACAAAGACACTATTTTCATTATTTCTTAATTTTGTTCAAAACTTACACCACAAATTGAAATATGGTATCTATACGTAAAAGTTACTAGAAATTTTCCTAAATTTTAGAGAAACCTTAAATACAAAACAGAAAATATATTTTCATAATAATAATAGGATTTTAAATATTTTATTCAAATTTATATTTAATTACACATATAAAAAGTCAATTCGACATTATTAATTCTTAATTCTGGTTAAGATAATAAAAAAAAAGCTTACCCACTTCTAAAAAGGATGGTATCAATCTAATCAAAGCAAAACATGTATTATTCAATTTCATGATAATTCAAGAGGATCAGACAACATGCATGTGTATAAAAAAAGAAAAAAAATGACATTTTTGATGAAAGAAAGAAATCTTACTGAAGAAGGTGGTAGGGCCTTGACAGATTGAACAGTTTGAAGAAAGCCGTGCAAATTATGAGAACACTCTGTTTTATCATTAGTATGTTCGGCAGCATAAACAAGCATCGCCCTCAGGCCAGCCTTGTTCACTATTCCAATGCACCGCTCAACCTCCGCTGGGATCTCTCCCGCGCAAAAATGATCATAGAATGTACGCTTCACGGTTCCAAGAACCATACCACGTGCCAGCTCCATCTCCATCATCCTCGAATCCATCACCCACTTCCCCAGATCGACCATCGGCTCTATTGCTGCCAGGTGCAGGTTGATGGCCGCTTTCAGAAGCTTGGATGTTGGAAGCCAGGCGAAAAGCTTTTGGTGATCATATATGTCGATGGTGGTGGAGCTTGGGTTGGTTGCGATGGTGGCCGTATTGGCGGTTGTTGCCGTTGCGGTGGGTGGTTCTTCTGGCTTCTCTGTGAAATTGAGAGGGGATACGGCGGAGGCGGAGCTGAGAGGCCTTGTGATTGTGAAGCAGCGGAGGTTGTGGAGGAGCTTCGGTTGTCGGAGTAAACGGGTGGCCATACGAGGGATCGATGTTTTGTCAGAGTGTTGTTTTGCGTCGCTCTCCCTCTGTCAAATTAAACAAAGCCCAGTAACCTCCGGCCTCCGGGGTTATATAGGCAATCAACTCTTACCTTGGTGTAAATGGGTAAATTTGTCTTTTCAATTATATTTGGAAAAATCTCTCAATACCAATATTAGCTTATTTTTTTCTTAAAAAAAAAAAACTTGTATTATATATATATATATATATGTATGTGGGGAGGATCTATCCTGTCAATTTCCATGCTGGTCACTTTGCAAAATAAATTTCCATCCTAGTCACGACACAGTATTTAATCCTATCCTCGGTCTTTGTGCTCCTTATCAAAACAGAGCATGTGATAGTTATTATTAATGACCGTGATTTCGTTTATAGTTTTCCTATTTTTGTTAATAAGGCATAGTAATAAATTCCGTCCTTTGGGATATTATTAATTGATGCCATACCTTTTAAAGCCTCACCTAACCACGTGTTTGTTAGGTTATCAACCTATTTAATGTCTAATGTTTAATGGGGCGTCATTTGAAAGATCCAAATAAAAATCGAAATAAAGTATCAGAATCAGAATAAATTATTTATTATAATTGTAAAAATCAAAATCGAAATCGAAATCGAAATCGAAATTAACAGTATTTCTATTGAACTATTTACTTTACTTTTGAATCGAAATGAATTAATTATAAGTTATAAAAATATCCTTAATTAAAATTATGGATTAATTATAATAGTGTATAATTTTTTATTATAATATACGATTTTTTTTTTTAAATATCAAATAAAAAACTATATATTATAATAAAAAAAAAACTATATATTATTTTAATAGTTCACTGATTCGGTGTGCAGGTTTTTATTATAATATACAGTTTTTTTTAATGAGATAGGATCGGGGGACACAAATTTTGACACGATTTATGTCACCATTAGATTATAAATATTTCAATGACTTGGATTTATTTACATATTTATACACAACTTAATTTTACACTCTATATAAATGTGTTTTCTCATATCTTTTTATCATTAATTACATCATGTCTCCTCTCTCCTCTCTTTTATTAATTACAACTCTATATTAATATATTCATCTCCTCTCTCTTAATTATTATATTATCTCTCTCATCTCTCTAATTAATATTATTTATATATTTTTTTAAAACTTCTCCAACTAATATTAAAAACCAATTAATTAATATTGTTCTCACTCATTGAAATTCTTTGCATCTTTATTTTTTTTATTTACTTTTAAATTATGTTATTTTCAAACATATATACGTATATGTGAGTTTTTTTTGAGATACTATTAAATGTATATATGTTTGAAAATAATATAATTCAAAAGTAAATTAAAAAAAAATAAAGATGCGAAGAATTTCAATAAATGAGAATAATATTAATTGATTGGTTTTTAATATTAGTTGGAGAAGTGTCAAAAATATATATAAATAATATCAATTAGAGAGATCAGAGAAATAATATAATAATGAAGAGAGAGAAGAGGAATATATTAATGTAGAGTTGTAATTAATAAAAGATATGAGAGAAAAGATATGATGTAATTAATTATGAAAAGAGCAATGGAAAAACACATTAATATATAGTATAAAATTAAGTTGTATATAAAAGTATGAGTAAATTTAAGCCATTGAAATCTTTATAATCCAATGATCAACAAATTATGTCAAAATTTATGTCAAAACTTATGTCCCCTGATTCTGCCCCTCTTTTAATATCAAATAAAAAACTGCATATCATAATAATAAAAAAAAAAACTACATATTATTTTATTAGTCCATTATGATAATTAAGAAATTGATGATAAAAAACTAATGATGTGCAATTTTTTATTACAATTTACAGTTTTTTTTTTAATATCAAATAAAATATATTTTTCCTTTATTTTTTTAAAAATGGTATAAGAGACTTTTTATTTTGATAAATTAGAATCGGAATGAGATTTTCAAGTGAGTTAGAGAAAATGATATTCTCATTCCATAACCTCAAATTGATGTAGGGTCCACACTTTCATTCCCATTATAAAATAAATTTTAAGTAAGTAAACATTGTCAATTAATTTCATCAATCATTCTCATTTCTCAATCCATGAAGTAAACACACCATAAATATATTCTATGATTGTCTTTGGTTGCTGGCATCATTAGTTGAACACCTACAGCCTCCATACCTTCTATTATATGTGACATGGGTTCTACACTCACCCGTTAAATCCAAATATATAATAATAATAATTATTATTATTATTATATAATCACAGTCTTTCATCGTTAAATGTGGGTTAATCTCTTATCAGTGTGTGGGTCTTTTCCGGACACATTTCTCCTAATTGGAAGTTATTTTTTGAACCGTGTGATAGTATTGCTATCCTAATTGTTCCCGATGACCCATTAGGTCAATCTCAACTCTAAAAAATATATATATATTCTAATATTTTGATAAAAAAAATACATATTCTAATATTATTGTGTACTTATTAAAATATGGTATTACCAATTCTGATTGTACAAGTTTAAACATATTTATTTTAATTGATTATCCGTTTAAGTTTTACTATTTTGTTATTCTTTTTTCTTTTTCAGTTTGATTTGGGGAGAGAAAATTATGCTGAACATTTAGTTGAGGTGTGCAATCATCTTTTTTTTTTTTTTTAAGTGGAGAAGAATGATTAAATTCATTAAAAATTACTCACACCTTCAATAAATGTGAGATTTGAACTCTTGATCTCTTAGGATTAAGAGAGGTACTCAATCATTTCTACAAAAAGGTGGTGTATGAGATGTGTAATTACTAGTTATAATAGGTATGAACACTAAAATTTAGAGACTAATCTTTTTATTAGTAAACTTTTGTAAATTTTAATAGAAAGGTTTTTCTGCTTTATTAAAATTTATACATTTATTTAATAATTTTGAATGATATAAAACGTAAAATAAGTTGGCCTTGAAAATACTATATAAATATTTTGTAATTTGAAATAAGTGACAGAAAGTGTCGAGGTGGAGATTAAAGATGACAGCTGGGTTTGAGGACAGGTTGAAATAAAAGTTAGATTTTTTTTTTTAAATAATTAAGAATACTAATATAAACCAGAAGCAAGTGGGAATATACAGTTTACGTGTACATCATGCCAACCGAAGACCTCTGACGATGACAAAATCAAGGAAATAAAGTTATTTGTCATACGATTTCCATTTCTATGAATGACTTGACAACAAGCACCTGCTCCCTGACAAAGGGTTTCAATATCATTCACAAGGATGCCAGCTTCTTCCAGATACATACTACTCAAATTGATCAAAGAAGCTACATTTGTGGCATCCACTTCTATCACTTTAACTTGGAATTTAAGGGATCGAACCATAAGCAAACCTTCTCTAAGTGCCGTTAGTTCCCCAACCTCAAGACTGAGGAGACCTGCCCATTGTTTTGCAAATGCAGCCACTACAACTACTGTTATCTCTTACAACAGCATTACAACCTGGATAAATTATCGTGTCTGTGTTTATTTTTGAAGTCCCCTTTAGATGCGGAGGTGGATGCTAGGATGACACAAAATCATGAGAGGCAGGCTGAGTTTAGGACCCATGACAGCCTTTTTATTCTTATATTCAGCCCAAAAATCTAACGCCCACCTGACAACTTCCCCAGGATCTCTGCAAATACCCTACTACACTTTACCGTTACGCTTTTTCCATAAACTCCATAAGATGACACAAATTTCAGATAATGTTTTCAGATTTGCACACTGCTAGACCCCCACCAGAGTGTCTATAATTTTAGAGTTTCGAAACCTATTAACCACATATACCCTTTGTCATACCAATTTCATACATTTTGAGCAACTGAGCACCATAGTAAAGCATGGTCACCTGTCTCCAAGTCATCCTTGCAAGTCGGACATCTCTTATTCATAATCACTTTCCTGCGTAACAGGTTAGCCATAGTTGGAAAAACATTCAAATAAGCTCTCCAAACAAAAATCTTCACCTTAAGAGGGATCTACAGGTTTCATAACACTGACCACCATCTTTGGCTTTTTGCGTTTGATGACACGGAGGCAGTGTATTGCGCATCAGTCGCCACTCTGTACCCACTTTTCACAGAAAACAGGCCTCTCTTACCAAAATGCCATCTCCATTTGTCTTGAGTGTATTTGTAGGCACTTTGGGTCCTGATAGGATGAGTCGACACGAATTCATGCAAAATAAATTGACGTAGGTTTAACTTAAATGAATTCGTGTCGTAATTGTATTAACTCATTTAATCTTTTTATTAAACGAATCGAATTGAGTTTGCTTAATGAATTCATAGGTTAACATGATTAATATTTAACAGGATCAGATTTCTGGGTTCATTTGTGAACCCAGATTGGGTTTACTCGAATGATGAACCCAGATCGATGGACCCAGAGATGAACCCAGATCGTGTTCGAGGAAGAAGAATAGCGGAAGAAGAAGAAACGGAAGAAGAGAAGAAGAAGTAGAAGAAGAGACAGCGGACGACGGCAACAGGGACATCGATCTGGGTTTGAAAATTCAGATCGTATCATCGATCTGGGATCGAAAATCCAGACGGATGATTTGGATTTTCGAACCCAAATGTTTCCTAGATCCTAGATCGAAAACTTAGATCGTCGATGATCTAAGTTTTCAATCCCAGATCATGTGGCAACCCTTGGTTGATAATTCAGATGAGTCTCCAATTGGCGAAGATCCAGATCTCCATCAACAGTGGAGATCTAATATATCCCTCATCGGATTTTTTTTTAAAAAAAATTAATTTTTAAGTGTTTTATTTCAACTTCATCAATAAATTAATTCTATATTTTAAAATGGGTTACATGCCAACATTCTATTGATTCGAACTTAATTAATTTTTTGGAAAGATTTTTTAATGACATGTGTTACTCTCTTGTTAGTTAAAAGATTAAAATTAAATTGATCTAAGGTAAAACAATGTTTTTAACTTTTTAATGACAGTTGACTATTAAAATTTTGGTCAAATGGACAAAATTGGTGAATTTCTCAATAATTTAAAGATGATGAGATTATAAACCAACTCTATGTTTATAAAAATGAAGACTTTTCA
The DNA here is from genome assembly GCA_022984855.1 of Dimocarpus longan. Lineage (NCBI taxonomy): Eukaryota > Viridiplantae > Streptophyta > Magnoliopsida > Sapindales > Sapindaceae > Dimocarpus > Dimocarpus longan. Next base: position 9,228,628 of record CM041026.1, read on the forward strand.
AAACATAGAGACGAAATTGAAAATTTCCCTATATTCCATTGTTACTGTGTTCCTATTAAAGTATGTTATTACCAATTGCGATTGCACTAGTTTAAACATATTTATTTTAATTAATTATCCATTTACGTTTTCGTAATTTTGGTTTTAGAGAAAGAAAATTGTGCTGAACATTTAGGGGTTGTTTATTTTTTGTACTTAACACTTAGAAGCTGTTTGTTTTTTTCACTTAATACTTAATAGTGTTGAATTGCCTCTATTAAGATATTTTCGTTTGTTTTTTTAAATGGTCAAACCACTTAAAACTATCAAAAAACAACTGAAAAAATTAAGTTAGAATTTTTAACTTTTCACTTAATTGCAAATCACTTAATGACATTTAAAGTTTTTATTCCATATCTATCCTCCCCAAAATAACATAATTTCAAATTTATCCTAACTTTATATTACTCAAATTTTTATTTCTTTTTTATCCTTGATACTTATAAAAAATATATTTAACAAGTAAAACCTAAATACATATCATTCCAAATTATTTTAGAATTGAACTAATATATTTTAATTTACAATTTAAATATTTATTTTTTTAGTTGTTTTCTTAAATATATTAATATATTTAAATATAAATACTACTATTTTTTAATCATATTTTAATTATTAACAAAACATTATTAATATGTACATAAAAATGTTTTAAAATTTATTTATTTTTAAATGTTTGTATTAAATTAATTAAAATTACATTATAACAAAGAGTAGAAAGGGTATAAATGTCAACTTACTAATTTTCAGACAATTTAAATTTAGAAAACAAACAAGTTTATAATATATTTAGAGATAAGGGAAAAAAAAACAAATATGTTATTCAAATTTCATATTTCAGTTACTATTCATTCTTTAATCTTCAGTAGTATTATTCAGTGTTCAGACAAAAAAACAAACGACCCCTTAATGATGCTGAATTAGATCAATTAAAAGATTTTTGTTTGTTTTTTTAAGTGGTTAAACTACTTAAAACCACCCAAAAACCACTAAAAAAAATATTAATATTTTCTGACTTTTCATTTAATACAAAATCACCGAATAATTTTATAAGTATATTATTCCAAGTTTATCATTTCTAAAATAATATGTTTCCAATTTTGTTTTAGTTTTATATTATACAAATTTATTTTAATACTTTAACAAACAATATTGAAAAATAAAAATACTAAATATCTCAATATCGAAATTTTTTATAGCTGGATTACTATATTTCTCTGATCAAATTTCCGTAAGAATCTTTATTGATCAAGTGTTTATGCAACAACTCAAAGACCAAATTGCAAATGAATTTGTTTAAGTATTTGATTATTTTTGTTTAATTATAGTAGAAAATATATATTACTTTACAATTTCAACTTTTGTTGTAATAGTAATTCAATTTAAGACCATTTTATTTAATTTTATTTGAATATATAAATTTAATTAACTTTACTATTTTAATTAATCTTATTTTAATTATGAAGAAAAATACTATATATAAGTTACAATTTCAACTTTTGTTATAATAGTATTTCAATTTAATATTATTTTGTTTATTTTTATTTGAACATATAAGTTTAATTGATTCTACTATAACAATTGAGTTATTTTAATTATGAATAAAAATATTATATATATAAGTGTTTTAATATTTGTTAAATAATTTATTACAATTGTTTGTATCATATTAAATAAAATTACACAACAATTAATAGTAAAATAATATAAATACCAAATCAAACAATTTTAACTTTAAAAAACAAATAAGATTATTGTACACTCAGAGATAAGAAAAGAAAAAACAAACATATCAATTATATTTCAGATTTTAGTCACTATTTAACTTTCAGTCTTCAACAGTATTGTTCAGTCTTCAAATAAAAAACAAACGACTCCTTAGTTGACACTACAACCATCACTTATTATAGCTATGGACACTAAAATTTATCTCTACTTATCTTTTTTTTAGTAAACTTCTGTAAATTTTAATGGAAAGGTTTTTGCAATCTGCTTTATTAAAATTTATACATTTATTTAATAACCTTGTATAATATAAAACGTGAAAAAAGTTGGCCCTCAAAATACTATATGATAATATATAATTTGAATTCTATAGTTAGGTGAAGAGTGGGAATAAAATAAGGGACAAAAGTGTCAAGGTAATGGTTTGCTGTTGCTGAGTTAGGCGTAGAGAGAAGTGCCTGCTTTGCTGTTGCAGAGCTTGGGGTTATGGTTTGATGCACGAGACGTAGGACAAACATGTGGGACAGTGACTTGGTCTATAATCAGAATTCAGGTGCGAGTCAGAGCTGACACGGCTCTTAATATTTGTGAGCTGGATCTGACTCTTTGATTTCCTTATTTACTAATTTTACGTTGCACTGTAGCTGGATCTGACTCATCATTTGCTGTGTCTTTCTGGTTTTGTGTCACATGTCTAACTAACATCGTCAGGCGCAAAATTTTTTTTCCTTCCTTTTTTTTTGGAGTCACGTGCAAAATTTATGACCAATATAATGTTCCGATAATATGAATTGACAGGATATGATAGATGTAGGACTCGCTTGAGATAACTTTTATTTTTGACAGTAGAAGAAAAGAAGTAAAAGCTAAAACTTTTAAGTTGTTGTTTGGATTATATATTTCAAAAGAGCTTTTAAATCCATAAGAGCTTTTAGTACCATTTAGTTGAAACATTTTAGAACTTTATAAATTATAACATAATAATTTTACCTTTTTTTTTGAAATAAACATTTCTATCATTTTTATAAGAGTTCTTGAACTTATTTTATTAGAATTTTTTTCTAATTTTAATATAATGAGCAAATTACTGAAAAACCTCCGGACGTTATTACAAATCATTTTTATTTTTTGTAACAATGACCTCCCCTACACTAATAGTTTGACCATAGTTGACTTTAAGAGTTAACTATAATAAGGGTATTTTGATCCATTTATCTTATTTTTATTTTTTTAAAAAAAATTATATTAATTAATAGTTTATTTGCATTTAAAATTTTAAAAACTAAAAAATGATTTAAAAATTAAATAATTTTAAAATTAAAAAAAAATATAACTATAAAAAAATAAATTTTTTGTTTTAAATAGATCTAGTTCATCTTCCTCGCACCATCCATCGTCATCATCAAATGAAGTCTGGGACAATCCATCACCTTTCTTTATCAACCTTACCCAGATTCAAGAAAACAATTGAAGATCGTCTTTGGTTTACAAAAAACAATTGAACAATTGAAAAAAAAAATTAAAAACAAAAAACATGGTTTGCAGATGAAGTTGAAGATCTGGGTTTTAAACCTAGATCGTCAATCTTCAAAAAATAAAAAGTAAAAAAGAAAAAATAGTCTTCACCCTTCTTCATCAATCTTACCCAATCCATCATCTTCTTCATCAACCTCATCATTCATCATCATCATCAATCAATCTTACCCAATCCATCATAAAAAAAAAATCACAAAAACAAATCTACCAAAAATTAAAAAATCCATTATCAAAATATTGGGTCCACATTGGAGACCCATTCTGTAGACCGAAACGGGTCTAGATTCCCCGATAGAGAGCAACTGGGTCTCAACATGAGGGTTTGTCGTCGTCGTCGAACCAAGCCAGGAGAAGTATTCCGATCGACGGCAGACGGGCGACTGTCTAGGTTGGAAACCTAGATCGACATCTGGGTTTCCAAACCCGGTACTAAGGAGACGTTTGGGTTTCGAAACCCAGACGTCAATCTAGGTTTCGAGATCGAAACCCAAACTTCGATCTGGGTTTCCAAATGGAAACTTAGATCGACGTCTGGGTTTCGATCGAAACCCAGACGCCTGATACCCAGACGTTGATCTAGGTATCCGGGCAAGAGAAGGAGAAGATGAAGATGAAGAAAAAGAAAAGAAGAATGAGAAGAGAGAGAGAGAGAGAGAGGGATGTTGATCGGTGAAGAAGATGAAGATCCATTCTCTCCAGACGAAGATCGAGAGAAAAATGTTCAAATGGAATATGAAAAACATTTTTGATTTGTTGTTCATTCCATTAAGGCTAAAATGGGAATTATGAAAAATTCATTTAAATGAAAAACAGCTTCCAGTGTTACTTATGGAAGCTCTTTTCCATGAAACTACTAGAGGCAGCTTCCATTAAAAGAGTTTCCAAGCATCAAAAGCTTTTTTTTCAATCTTTACCCAAACAGTCCTAAAAGTCACTTTTGGGCTTTAGAAGAGCTTTTGGGCCCTCCAAAAGCTATACCAAACAGGCACATAGTTAATACCTTACCCAAATAAATCAAAGTACATCAATTTTTTTTTTTTAACTGCGACGATCTCACATATTAGATGATTATCGAGTTTCATCAAAATGAATTATTATTAATAATGTAATTCGAATGATTATTCTCGTAATCAAAAGACAACAATTTATCTTAATAGAAAAATATTTTTCACATTTTATATTTTGATTATGTTTATATTTATATTTATTTATTAATTTGAGCGTCAAAGTATCATGCAGAATTATGATACAACTCAATATGATATGATGATAGAAAACTCCCATTTAGTGTGAGAATAATATAGATTTGAGCTGCTACGTTGTATTATTTAACATGGATAACCTTAGGGTGCGTTTGAAAGGTCATATTGGCGACTTTATTGGACATATTACGGAATTTGTGGAACTAGTCCCGTGTTCGGTGTGAGCGAAATTTGTAACGCACATGGTGGGTTACATGAAACCCATCTTCGTGATTGGTTTCATCGTAACCCACCATTGGGATACAGGTTTTTTTTTATATATATATTTAATAATAATGTTATTTGTTTTTGTTTAAACTAATAATGTTACCATTTAAACATTAAAACATATAAAAAGATTTTAATTTATAAAACTTAATTAAATAATACTAACAATTTTAATATATTAAAAAATTTAAAATTTTATAAAAATGATTATAATTATATTCTAAAGGGACACTTTCAAAAGATGCCGTTTTGTAAAGTTTTAGATTTTATTTTATTTTTAATTTATCAAAATTTGATTATTTTATTTATAAATATCAAATTAACTTAAAATATTTTTTTAAACAGCATTTATACATAATCATTTTTGAACAAATCCAATTTTATCAAAAACCAAACATAAGATTTAATCATATAAAATCCAAATCTAATCTTATTATATACCGAACTTAGGATTTAATCATATCTAATCCACATCCAATCATATTATATACCAAACTTAGGGCTTAATCATATCTAATCAAATTCAGTATACGAAACACACCTTTAACCTTACCCTCTTATGATGTGGGTGAGATTGAAACCTATAATCTCATAGGATCAAGAGAAGAACTCAATTACTTCTATTAAAGAGTGATGTTAAATAGTCCACTTTTTAAATGAAATTATTATTATTATTTTGAAATTTAATATCTAACATGACCTTATAGATCACTACGTGCTTTATTGGAATCCCACGTGCGTGGCACCCAACATATATTTTAATTGTTACCCTACATCGAAGTAAAATGCATTTGGACGGGGATTTGGGTAGCACCTTAACTCCATGCATAGAAATTAGAATTTGGAGTATGGGGTAGAGCCCAGACTGAACAAATGGGACTCAAATTGGGCCATTAGTTCAGCTCATAAGACTAGTTGACTTAGTTGAAGATATCTGCACCCCATAGAATTACACCCCTTTAATTAGTTAACCGCATAAAACTGGTTTTTGAATCTTGTAGTTTGTATGTGCACCCCATTTATTTTCCAATATATCATTTATTTTGATTTTAAAAAAAATGCCAAAACTTAATAATTTACTTAATAATTATAACATCATGAAAAACTAAAAGAGAAATTGAAAAGAAGGGCGGAGGTATGTCTATCCTTTAATTTTGTTCATAGTTCTTGTTTTTGTTTTTTAAATTATGTTATTTTATTATTTAATTATTTAATAAATAACCACTAATGGTTAATCTTAAGGGGTTAAGGGTGATACTCAATTACTTCTACTAAAGGATTATATATATTATTAGATTAGCTAATACTCGATGTAATACGAGGGGAAAATATATTAGCTAACACTTGAGCTAATACGAAAGGAAAAATGTATTAGTTAATATAAAGTGGAAAGTGGTAATAATAATAATAGTAAAAGTTTCTACGAAAACAACATTATTATTATTATTATTATGGTAATAGTAGTACTAATAATAATAGACAATAATCACAACAAATTTTTTTAATAATAATGATAACGACAACGATGACGATGACAATGATGATGATAACAATAATAATAATAATAATAATTTGATATTATAATAATAAATTTTTAAAATATTATTAAAATAAATTTTAAAATGATTGCATGAATTAGATTAATAAAAATATATATCTTATAAGTTTAATTAAACAAAGATAAAAATAAAATATTTTCTAACAGTATAAATCTAAAGATTAATTAAGTTAATTAACATATTAAAAAAATATTTTCATGAAATTTCTTAGGTACTCAATTATCAATTTAAGAAATAAACTACAACAAATATATATATCTTATATTGCTAAATATATAAATCTTATAATATCATATTTTAATCTTACAAATTACAATATATCAAATTTGTATTTAACAAAATAGTCAAAAAGAAAAATTACATCAAAATATGGTATAAAAGGTAAAATATTTAAAATTCCATCCAATGTTTCCATTCATATCCAAACACAGTAGAGTACGATAAAATATTTAAGAAAAATCATTAAGAATTCTTGTTTCGTCTATTTTTTTTTTTTTTTAAAAAAAAACTGTTAACTATTTTATTATTGTTGATGTGAAAAATCAATCAATACTCGAATTAATACAAATATAATGAATCGGGTAAATTGCGAATGATTGAATAAATTGATGTGGAGATAGTAATAATAGGAATAAATAAGCAATAATACCGCAAAAGAAAAATAACAAAAGAGACAAAATTTTTTTTAATGTGATTCGACCTATGAATATTGCTTATGTCTACGGTTATTTTATTGTTGAAGAGGAAGACTACGTTTAGTAGAGTCTCTGTTAGGGTTTTTATGACTTCTTGCTAATGACTGTATATGAGCTAGCTTCTAAGCATATATTTTTACATGTGAACGATCCTTTTATATAGTATTAGAGTTTCTTATTTACATACATTAGAGTTGTTAGAATATAAGAAATGTTAAAATTCTCTTTCTCAGTTTACATGATACTGTATTAAGTACTTTATATTTGAATCAAACAAATTAATATGTCGATATTCTTATTAGAATGCAATTCTGGCAACTTCCTATTTGGGGTGATCTTCTGTATGAAATAGAAAATTTTTTGTTTAACTCTATATTGTTATGGAAAAATGTGAGTTGATTGTGTTTTGTGACTTGCAATCTCGAGCTGCATTTCATGTGCGAGCTAACTAACTCAAGTTGTCTTATTGTCTTAGAGTTATTTGATTTGTTACTGACCATTGCTAACGTTTTTTCAAGTTACGAGTTTTATATTGTCTCATTCTCATTCTAAACTGTACAAATGCTATTTTTGAGCGCAACCATCATTAAATCTTTTTGCTATTCGTTACAAAGAGAAAAAACAACTTTTCAGAGAATTAATTGCTAAACTTTAATTTAATAGTTTCTTCATTTTTTTCCCTCGTAAAAGCAAACGGAAAAAAAAAAAAAAAAGAAATAGTTATTTTTGTTTTGTTTGTTTTTCTACAAAAACTGAAGTAAAAGAAAAACACTCATTATTCTAGTTGTTTTTATTTTTGATAGAAGAAAAACAGGAATAGGAGCGCTTATTTTATTTTGTCAATATATTGTTTTATAGTTGTACTGCTTGAAAATTTTTAGAGTAATTTTATATTACAACTTGCATATTTTTACGAGCAGAATTTTAGTTTTGAATATCATATTTTGCTTTAAGCATTCTTAAAAAAAGGTTGACAAGGTAGAGGAAGTTAATTGTGTAGAACTTAAAAAATTTAAAGGACAAAACTGTAGAAGATGACAAAAACTAGTGAAGTATTGGTTGTCTGTGATAAATTCTCTGATAAATTTATATACGCCGAAGAACGAGATGTTTTAAGAGAACCATTTTTCAAGTACAATATTTGAACCCTTTTTCAACTACAATATTAGCTTTAAAGTATTAATTTTATTTATGAAAATAGTGAATTGTGGTTACATACTTACATTCGGATGCAAATATAAATGAACGTTTTGATCAAGGTTATTTTAAATTGTATAGCTTATAGTTTGTCAATTACTCATGTTTTGAATATTAATATATTTATTTAATTTATATCAACTTAAAAAGTTTATCTTTGGCTTGACCCACCCAAAACAAAAATATATTCTAGTTTGACCGTTGATTTAATGTTGCAAACTTGCAGCAATTGTTGTGATTGTTGTGGAGGAGATTGTTGTTTCACCATAGGAAATCCGGTAAGAATTGTAAGAAAATGCAAGAATCTAAAAGTATTTTTTTTTTCAAATTAAATTATTAATATTATGATTATTTCTATCTTTTACTCGATCGACACATATGACTTCCAATTTATTGAATATTGGCTGGATTGATTATGCTGTATGATTTTGTAAATGAAGGCATCAGATTGCGAAAAAAATATCTCTCTTCTTAATTGAAAATATTCATTGCAAACAAAAAAAGAAACATAACTACAAAATTAAACAGCTCTTCGTCAACAAATTATCCAAAAAAGGAGCGAAGAGTGAAAATTAAAATTAAAAACAAGTCAAAGCTTGATTATTATTTAGGAGAAGAAGAGCATGTCAGAACATAGAATGTATGGGTCTCATTTGTTCGCTCCAACAGTGTTCTTCACAGCATCAGCAGCTCCTTGAGCTTTGGCCTTCATTTGCTGTCCAGCCTGCACTTCAATTAAACTTCATTAGTAATCAACCATACTATTGAGAATTTTACATAATATGTTTATATTATGTAATCAATTTAACTTCATTAATAATCAATCATAAATTCATTAATAATCAATCATACTATTGAGAATTTTACAAAATTAGTTTATATACAACTTTTATCAATGGAGATTGTCCCGTAAAGTTCATCAGGAAATGACTCGTTCTAAACAGAAAAGTCAAGTAATATTCAACATACGACGTTTACATAAAATGAAGTACAAACAAACTGTCTGTATATGAAACAGATTATATTAAAATAATTATTTAAAAAAAAAAATGAACCTCTTGGCATGATTCCTTGGCAGATTGCATGGTATCGCTAGCCTTGTCCATCATCTGGTTGGTCTTTTCCTGAAACAACAACCATTCATTTAATACCCTACGCTTTTAGCATATGAATCTTGTGACGTATATATGTGTTTCATATGGATGCATTAGCAGTTTCTTTTGACAATATCATAAGCCCTTCCACAAGGTAAAAATTTAATAGAAGCACTCTAAAATGCACCTGAGTTTGGCCTTTTGCCTGGCCAGCTTGGAAGCTTGCATTCTGAGATTGGTTCATCTTCGAATTTATAAGTTGTTACACAAGAACACTCACTTGAGACTCAAATAATTCAGGATAGTTGAGAATATGAAGATTTCATAACTGTGAGTGACATTTATAGACTTTATTACCACTCCACTGCAAGACACGTGGGGTGCAAGGCTAAGTGGGTTACTGACACCTGGCAGTAAACGGTTTGAGTTGGAGGATTTTGGCCTTTGGACCAGGAATGAGGTTGAACTTGTCTATCATTCAGTTCAAAGTTTGATAACATTTCAGTCAATTTAACCGTTATTGAGAAGATAATGGTTGATTAAAATGGAATTTAAAGAGATCATATATTACCTAAATTCAATTTATTAATGGGGCATCAATGAATAAATTTACATCCTTGCTAATTCATAACATATGCTTGAAAATCAAACATAAAGTAACCTAGAAATAGGGCGGAAGCAAAACCCACTTCGTCGGAAGTGTTGCTCGCCGGAGGTGGTGTCAGAAGTCCGATTGGAGTGGTGGAGACAGTGCATGGTCTACCATTAGAGTGGAAAAAGAGAGAGAGAGAGAGGGGGGAGTAGACTACACCTTTATTAAAAGGGTTATACAAAATCAAAATCATACTATTGAATATGGTACACCGAATGGTTCATTTACGTAATTGATGACACATCAAATGAACCAACAAAATACTTCATTATATTTGACATTGACCAAATGTAAATCCGGATCCAGATAGGGGAGACTGTGCTAGTCCACATAAATACAACAAATTATTCATATTGAAGGCAATATATCAATAAAATTAAAAAAAAAAAATTAATTTTCTTATTCATAGATATGATTTAATTATCCATTTTTTTAAAAAAAATTATTTAAATATCCATTTTATAACTATACCAATCTTTAACATAAGGATTCCAGTCTAAAACCAATAATACTCTTATCACTACAAATTACTTACTATTTTTTACATATTTTAATTAAATCTATTTAAATTATTAGTGCACCCAACTTAATCCATGGTAATGATACGAGAGATTTTCTCTTACAATCCTAATTTTCCGTTCGACACTTATGTGGTTGTTGATAAGGCCCAATATAGCAACCCAAGGATTGGGCCAATAACCAATCCAGCCCACTTGAAGTCTATGAGCCCATGACCACGTGGTGATGTTTAGACAACTCAAACCATATTAATAAAGTTTGACCCATTGAGTGGGACGATTCGCTAATTAAGTGTAGAGGCTTCTGGATCAAAAGAACAGATCCCTTGATTTCAACTGTCATTTTACCTCTGCAATAGCTCTCCCCCTACTTATAAAAGATAAGCAACCAAAGAGGCAAAGACATCTTTTTTTCACCATATCATCACTTTGCCAAATTCTCTATAGACACTCGACTAGCACATATGTATATGTTGTCACACGACATCTTACTCATTTCACAACAACGATATACTCATGACCCAGCTCTTTATCTCAGCGACTACATTTCATCACTAGTCATACACCAAGATCACAATATTAATTATACGCTCACTCTTTCTTTATTTTATCTTCATTTGTTTATTAATTTAATTTGAGTGTCTGAGTATCTTTGATTAACACCACCTCGTGTCAAAGTTATTCGTCTTTGTCGTTCGATTTTTTCAGGTTGCTAGGTCTCAAGAAACTAATCATAGAGTTGAGCCTCCTTTCGTCTGTTGAGAGTTGATCCTTAGACTACGCCTCAAAGTCACATTACAACTAATTCCAATTCTGGTAGCACTATCGACTGGTCCCAATTTGAATAGGCATTCGTTACATAATTTTGTCATCCTTTCCTACACATGTTATGCTTTCCCTTGTGATGTTCTTCACATTGGCTTTTGGTTTTTACAAAGATATTGCACGAAAGCTGAGATTGTTGTGTGTGTGTTTTCTTTTTTTAATTAATTTTTCAAATTCATATATATATATATATTTATATATATATATTGGTTTTGTCATTATGATTTAGGGAACTATTAGAGCATCTCCTATGTTCTCATGGATTATAAAAATATTACATATTACATAGGATGAATAAACATTAAGTTAAAATAAATATCTCCAATACAATTATCACTCATAAATGTCAAACTAAGCTGACACCAAAAAAAAAAAAAAAAAGAAGACATTATTAACATGACTATATATTTTTAGAGAGCAAGTTAAATAGTCATATTGGTAAATCAATAATTATTTAATTCTAATTTTTAAATCTAATTAAAAGTGAAAAAAAAAATAGAAGTATTAAATGGAAAACATGAAAACATTAAATGAAAATATATAGAGATATTAAATAGAAATACATTGAACCATTAGAGAATAATTTTTCAATTTGATGGTCTAACAAATGATACTTACATCATGTAGGAAGTAAATCTTTTGACATTGATAACATGATACTTTTTTTTTTTTTTTTTTCAAATTATAATTCATGAGAGCATCGGAAATGCTCTTAGAAGTGCATTATTTTGGTCTCCTATTTTCTCCCATTTTTTCCTATTTTTCCTTAAATAAAGTTTATAACTATTTATTTATATTAATGATATAATCTATTTATAGAATTCATCTGTTCCTACATAATATAGGAGAAAAAATCTATCCATTTTAGGATTTAGTTTTCTCTTACTTCATTATATTTATATATATATATACATATACATATATATAATGTTTTTAAAATTAGGACTCCTTAATTTTAAAAAATTAATAAAATCAATTAATCTATCTAATGTATTTAAATTAAATAAGAGAGAATTTATTTTTTTAAAAAATAATATAATTAATGAATTTGATTTATTTTTTCTAACTTTTAAAGTTAGAAAATTTTTATTTTAAAAGTATTATATATATATATTTGGTTAGGTGTCTTATTTGTTTTTGGTTTAAGTTACATCGTCGGATTGTACTTTTCTTGAGATATCACACGTGGTGGGAAAAACTTGGACTTAAATTACTGTCAAACGGAATGATTTACTCTATCACCCATTCACATTGGTTTTTATATATGTGTATGTATATATATACATACACACATATATATATCCTTGGTAAGGTGTCTTATTAATTTGTTTTTTGTTTTAGTTATATCCTCGGATTGTACTTTTCTTGAGATATCACATGTAGTGGGGCAGTTTGAACTTGGATTATTGTCAAACGAATGAGTACTGTACCAGCTAGCCACTAGGTGATGTTTAGATATGCTCGTATCGTTGTAGACCAAAAGTCAACCAAAAGATAAAAATTTCACATGTTTTAGTAATTCTGTTTTTTTTCGAAATTATCAATATTTTATTACGATGCCCCCCCCACCACCCCCACCACCCCACACCCCCCCGCCCCTCTCTAAATTAAACTTCATAGCCTTTTTTGTTGATACCGGTATCATAGCAGCTAACACCTGGTTGTATTTAAAATTAAATGACTGCATCCACTTTTTCAATCAAACTTTCACTTTCTAGTGATTAACAAACCATCATAAAAAAAAAAAAAAAGAAAAAAACAAACCATCATTGGCAACTGGGGTTGCATGAGTTTTAGAAGCTACAGAATCCTTCATAGTATTAATTAAAGTTTGTTTATTTTTGAGTAAAATGCAAAACAACCTAAAACTTAGTGCCATTAGTAAATTTGACCAATATCAATAAGATCATAATTCATGATCTCGTTAAGAATCATGATTTCAAACTTTGGTTTCATATTCTTTAAGACTCAAACCTAGATTGGATATCATCTTCTTCATGAATTAAACCTAAATCGACAACATGCAGCGTCATTAATGACAACTGATGACAGTCAAAAGAAAAAGAAGAAGAGGAGGAGCAGATAGGAGATGGAGATAAGAGAAGATATAAACTTCATTTTTTATTTTTTAATTTTATCATTTTAATAAAATTGTTAAAATAATATATCGATATTTTGGTTCTCACTGTAGAGAAAATCTTCCATGGGACTGTCCCATGATGTGATTAGTATGATAGACTAATAAAAAAAGTAAAAAAAAAAAAAAAAAAGACCAATGAGAAGAGTAAGTAAAAATTAAATGATATAATTTTATTGGTCTGTCACACCACATTAACCGTAGGATAATTTTCATAAATGATTTTTTCCTCGTCATGACATTGTTGACAAGATTAATAAAATTATGAGAGAGTCAAAAATAGTGACAACCAATTAAAATTCTCTTTATTGTTTTTCTAATCTCTAAACAAAATAATTTTAACTACTATTAACAAATGCATGTCTTCACTAATAAATCTCTTGCCACGAGATGAGCAAATTCGACGAAATGCTTTCAACATTTTATAAGATTCTTGGATTCCTTTACTCCTTTCCCTATAATAAAATGAGAAAGTTTCAGATTAAATTTATAAATTCTATATTAATTTATTGAAGTAATTAATTGAGTAAATAATGTCAAGTCAATAAATAAATAAGTATAGTGTCAAACTATTAATTTATTCGATATGGCTTCTCTACAACTTTTCTAATGTTAGAAGCTCTTTTGAAATATTTTTTATTGTCTGGCATCATTTTCTTTTTCTTTTTTTAAGAAAAAACCTTCTTAATATTATATATATATATATATATATATATATAAGATTTGCCAGAAGAAGTTCAAATATTAGGATTCTATAAGAAGCTCATTTTGAACTTTTCTTAAGAGAAACAAATTGTATAAAATACCCTTATTACATTTTATAAATTTAAATATATTCCTTTGGAAAATAAAACTTAATTTTAATTCACTAACAACCGATTTATAATTTCTCCAATGACCTATTAATTTAAAAACATATTTTATTTAACAATCAAATAATACTAAACTTTTTATAAAAAAAAATTATATTTTGTGAAAGCTCTACTACGAAATATTCATTAGTAAAAACTCTACTTGAAAAGTTATATCCATACATCAACTTAAAAATTAAAACTTAGACTAAATGCGTATCCTGTATCATTAAAGTAAATTAAAGAAAAAGAGAAAGCAATGACAGCGAAGTGTGGTTGAGCAAGTGGACAATAATCATACACTAACTATTTTTTACTTTATCTTCTATCGAAATTACTTTAATTTCTTTCCTTTATCTTTCTTTATTAATCACTTATCCATTGTTGCCAATTGTCTAAATCTCTTGCTCTATGAATCTATTCTTCCCACTAGTGAAATATAAAAGGCTGGCCCCATTTGTGCATTATAAAGCGTAATCCATTCAAAAAAAAAAAAATGTGCACAAACTTTGTGCATGATCTAAGACATCCACCTTCCATAATTCTTCACTCTCAAGCAAAACAAGTACATAAAACACCTTCAAGTTCCAACACTCACTCGACACAGAGAGAGGACAAATCATGTATGTCACAAGGCCACTTTCCTTGTTCAGGAATTCTCCAAGTAGTCTCTCCATAGAGCCTCAAGAAGGTCCATATTCGGGCTTTTTGGTGATCACAGACGAAGAAGCAGAAGCAGCAGACACATATTGCTGGGGTGCATGCAAATTGAGGGGAATCAAAAGGCTACCATTTCCTCAAGACAAGATACTGAGTGTTGTTCATTCATCAGATATTGAAGAGACCGTAGTTACTAAGGTTTGGTTTATCCCAGTTCTTGATCAGCCTCTGTCTTCTAATCTCTACTATGTTGTTAGAGCTAAAGGTAGATACAAAGGGTATGTTCTTTCTTTCTTCATAGAAATCAACTTTCAATTTATTGTGCGTTTGAAATTTGAAGTTGTTTAAAATACAATCAATTTCAAAATATTTGATTTAAAAAATATATTGGTTTTTTCTTTTGATAAGAGATTTACAATAATTATAAATGTACTTTAAATATATATATTAAAAAAATGCTTAAAGTCCTTAAAAGAAGCGCTTAAATTATATTTGTTTTAGAAAAAACAATACTATTTAAAATGAAAATATTTCTTTAATTACTTCTTTTAAAAAATCAATTATATATAATTTCTATTTTTTAAATTGAAACAAAATTAGAGTTCTTAATTCTCTCCCATATTAGAGTATAAAAATATTTATGGAACAAGAAAATCATAATTTTCTGTATCTCCTTCTTTGATGTCTTGTAATTACTTTGTGAAGTTCTATAACTTACAACCATTTATATCCATCTTTTAGTGATTTGGTTCTTCTTTTTGTGAACCAATAAAAATTTTAAGATTGATCATACATGAAGAAATTATTTATCAATTTTACAAGAGTTAAATCTTTCAAAATCATGAGAACATTCGAACTAAATTGTTCCTATTAAGAAAAGGGTATAAATCTTTCAATTCGTGGAGCGTTTTTTGGACTATTACTTAAAAATATTCAAGAAAGAGTTTATAGTCAAAAGTGCTTTAAAGTAATCCCAAAATAGCTTAAATATTTCCTCTAATGAGTGTGCAAATTGTTAAAAATCTATAGGTATATGATTCATATATAATTACTAAGGAATTCTGGCTTTGTAGGCAAGCTTGCACAAGTTCAAGAGAGATGGACATGGGAAAGTGCTGTTTTGGTAACGTCATAAACGATGTGAAACCAAAACCATTTGATCACAGAAACATATACCAGCAATTCAAGATCCACCGCCATCATCGACACTCTTTTTTCTCCGAGTCTGCCTCCACTGGTGGCCTTCCTCCGAGGTTTCTCCGGAGAAAGGGCTGGAAACTTCGCACCCCATCAAGACTATTCCATACTAATAATAAACTAAGTGATGCTCTAGGCCTCGATAACTCTCTTCGAACACGTCTCCCGAGTTTCGACTTCCCCATCACAAAGAAGCGCTCAGCTTCAAATGTGGTGGGAAAGTGGTACTGTCCCTTCGTGTTTGTGAAGGAGGAAGCCAAGCTGAGGCATCAAATGAAGATGTCTGTCTTCTACAAAATGACTCTAGAACAATGGTGGGAGGAGATTGGTTCTTGGGAGAATTCGAATGATGAAGATTTTAGTGTAGTGAATGTGAACGTAAATGTGAGAAGAGAAGTGAACTCAGTGTACGGACTGGAAGCTATAAAGGAAGGGAAAGTCAGTCATGGTGGGTTTATTTGGTTTAGGGTTCGTGAGAGAAGTACTAACAGAGGGAATTCTTCAAGGAGGAATGTGGGTTTGAGCGAGGCTATAGTGGAAAAGATGAAGTGGGTGCAAGAGGAAGGAGGGTGGATTGGTGGGAGAGAGAAGGAAGTGAGAGTGGAGAGGGTTGAAGAGATTGGAAGTGAAGGTGGGTGGAGGAGATTTGCTTGCTATGTGTTGGTCGAGAGCTTTGTTTTGAGAAGAATGGATGGGAGCTTGGTTCTCAGGTCTAATTTTAGGCACACACATAGGGTTCGATGCAGATGGGAATGACTTGCCATTTCCATAGCCCTTTTATTCTATGTAAATATACATCCAATGTGAAAAAGTTGTTCAATTAATTAAAATGTCAGGAGTATATGGTTTTATAATTTTAATTTTAACTTGTGACTTTTAGATATATTTATTTTAACTTCGACATGTATTCATTCGTTTCGTACGATTCGATGGTGAAAATCATAGGAAATTAACAGTAAATAACAATTGAAAAAAAAAAATTGACTGATATTAAAAATCATAAATTTAAGTTAAAACTTTATAGCTCAATGTTTAATTTATATATATCCCTAAGGTCTTTACAATTTCCTTCTAGTCTTACAAACTCACTCTTAGTTAAACTACTTTCTATTCCTGGATCATCAATATCTTAAAAATATATATAAAACAATTAAATAAATCACAAGCCACAAAATAAACAAGAGGGTTTAAATCTAAATGTTATTTCAAACTTTAAGGAATTTCCAACCTTGATTTAAATGTAATTGTCAATTTCTTTTTTTTTTTTTTTTTAAGATTCTACCTATAATGTGGAAACTTGAATAATAAATATTGTCAGACCTAATGAGCACTGTATACCACCAAATTACTCTGAGTGGTGCTATATGTTATTTTTTAATTGTAAACTAATTTAAACATCAAACAATTATTTAGATTGTTTTGCTGATATGATGATGTTTAGATTGATCCAAAGATCCCAATTTAAATTAAAATAAAATAAAATAAATAAGCATTAACTAATATAACGCAATGCAAGCATAAAACCAAACCAAACATCGCAGAAGATTAAAGTTTGCTTGACAGGTTTGTGGGGCGTTAATGAAATCCAGAAAATTCCCAATACATGATACTTACAATTGAAGCATTGTAAGATAAAATGTGACTTCTCTCATTTGTGCCAGGTTTGAACCCCTTTCACTTAATTTCATGCTGTAATTATTGCATAAAGGGCTCAACTTAGATTGGGCTCGGTTTGATCTGGCCCCATCTGAATTTGAAATGCAATGCATTTGGGATCAAGTCGGTCGGACCCTGTCTTTTGTCCAATCGGGTATTAAAATTACTAATCGGAACCTAGTCATGATGTGTACCATTAACGTAATAGGCTAACTTAGTACGTCAACTCTTTATAATCAATACTTCAGTCAATTTAGTCTTTCATATACAAAGAAAGAGGGACCATATATGTAACCTATTGAAAAGTTTTTTATACCATGCCCTCATCATTGATTTGATTACTATGGGTCATGTGCGACATGTCTAATTTAATTTTCAAACTTGATGTAGATAAACCTAACCCATATGCTATTGAGCTTTAGAGTCTCGTATGGACTTGTTGAGGTAAAGTGTAGAGTTTATATAGAAACAATAGCATATATATATATATATATGCTTTTAAAATAAAGACTCCTTTACTTTTTAAAGAAAGAACACAAATAAAATTCATTAATTGTATTTTCTCTTTTAAAACAAATTATGTATCTTATTTAATTTAAATACAATAGATGAATTTGATTGATTAATCTTTACCTTTTAAAGTAATGAAGTTCTCATTTAAAAAGCACTATATATACAAGTTCTATAGTTAGTACTTCTTAACTTTAAAAAATTTATATAAAAAAATCTCGATCATCCATTATATTTGATAAGAAAAAAATATAAAAATAGAAATAAATAATTATTATTTGATAATTATTTGATATGATAATTATTTATTTATATTTTTATCTTTTTTTTTCGTCCATCAAATCTAATGGACGGTTGACTTTTTTTTTTAATATTTTTTGTTTCTATTTTAAAGTTATAAGGTACTGAGTGTAGAACTATTATATATATTTCAAGTGTATATTTTCTTGCATAAGAGTTATATCCAAACTCACAATTATAAATGTATGTCCCAACTCTTATTATTATTACTTTTTATGAAATTTTAATGTATTTTTAAGAGTTTTTTTTTAATATTTAATTTCTAGCATTCATTTTTTTTTAAAAAAAATGATTGCTAGAAATTAAATATTCTTGTGAAAATAATTTTATATTTCTTCAAGCTTGGAGACTTTTTTTTTTTTTTTAATTTTTAATTTTTCCTACTTTTTAAATATTTTTAACTTAAAATATTTTAAAAAATAGTTTTTGAACTTAAAAATATAAAAAATATATATAAGTATATTACATTTTTCTTAGCATTCATACAAAAATACATATATATATATATATATATATATATGCAAGAACTTTCATTAAAAAAAAAAAAATCAGAAGGGTTTAAACATATCTCTTATGTAATGGAGTTTTCAATTGAGAATTCTTAATATACAATAATTCTCAGGGAAACTATTTATTCTAAATATTTTAAGTTAAAAATATTTAAAAAATAGAAAAACAAAATAAAATTTGAAAAATTAGTTTATGAACTTCAGAAAATGTAACTTTCTTTTTCAAAAGTATATTTCATTTTTCTAGTATTCATATAAAAAACACGCATAAAATTTTACAAAAAAATTGGGAGTTTATGTATACCTTCTATACATTTGAAAATTATTGTATATGTACACATATAACACTAGAACTATAAAGTTCACTGTTTTTAACTTATTCATAAGTATATCATATTTATAATTTTTTTTTACGTTTTACCAGATATAGTTATTCAAAATTTATGAGCTTGGTCCAAGCTATAAAAATAGGTCAAAGATGGTACCACTTCCATCTACCCAAGCCTGGTCTGAGACTCGTACGGTGATCCCTATAAGGTGATGTTACATGTGTCGTGCCTTATAAGGTGATCAGAAGTTAATTTGTAAATCAATTTCTTGACAACTTTTTACAATTCATCATCTATTATTCTAATTATATACTAATCGAGATACTAAGTATGCCAGTTATCAAGAGATTCAGTGCAATCGCACACTTGATTAAACAAAAAAAAAAAAAAAGTAAAATCTTATCTTGAAAAGAGAAAGATTAAAATTTCAATATAAAATTACATATAGCACATAATTCGTTGAACCGTACTTATTAGGAACTATCCGTAATCCTTGAATAGACCAAGACAAAGATACGATCATCCAATTTTAAACAAATTATGTGGTTTAATGACTTTATTAATTAATATAATAACGTATTATTCTCTGAGAGACATGTAGTCGACACTAACAAAAATCTAGGTTGTCTACCATATAACATAGAAATTAAAGGCAGTGACCATGTCTCTCACGAGATTATCACGTGCCGACCGGTCTTCTTTGTACTGTACAAGTTTGTAATTTTCTATTACGTACAGAGTGCTAACAATATGGCCCCATTTGTGAAGTAATGGGAGTCATTTGATATAATTTAATTCTCCTTGTCTCCTTTTAAACAAACCCTTTCCCTTCTCTCATAAGTATGGATTTTAAGGTGCATAATTGGTTTAGTGAATGACCCTACAACCATAGTAGCTAACATCATTCAAGGGCCAACCAATTAATAATCTATATATATATGTCTCAATACTTTCATTCGATAAGGTTAAGTTTTTCTGTCTTTAGATTTGGAATTAGACACCATTGACAGCTGTAATAAGTTTTCACTTATCGTATGCTAACCGAGCATTTCTCAATATGAATTCGTAATCCACAACTAAACAAAATTATAATTAAAACTGATCATTTTATAAATTTAAAGTTAATAAGGGCAACTAAGTGTTTTTTTTTTTTTTTTGTCACCCTTTTGAGTGAATCAAAATATACATAGGAGGTTTTAGATACGGAATCATGCACCAAAATATGTGTGGAATCTTAATTTACAACAATATGAAATTTTTATAAAGTTCATTTTGCACTAGTGCCATTGCAAATCAGGAATTCAGGATATGAGTTCATTTTGCACTGTTTGGTAATTAAGCTGATAAGAGAATTGACTGCAGTCAATCCAATCCAAGTGACGATTCGGAGAGGCGGAGTGGAGAATGAACAAGAGACCAAGTGCACGCAATCGGAGAGCTTTCCGACGTGATAAGTGGTGCGTGTGAAGCACAAAACAAAAAAACATGTGGGATGATGCTTTGTTTTTAGGTTGAGGAGCCCGATTAATCAATTCAATGAGTCTTGTTTGGTTTAAACAGGTCATACACATTCTATGTCAATTTTTCTTGAGTTTTGAGCTTTCTTTATGAAACTATTGTGTTAATTCCATACATTGTGGCTTTGAAGTAGTGGTGCACTCTCACTCGGCTTGTTTGTTAACAAGGTTCAAAAGCTCCGTTTATTAAGTGTATAATTTCTAAATAACTCATAAGTGTGGATAATCTATTAAAATATCTCATTAATTTATGATAGTTTTTTTATTATATATGGGTAGCTCTCTCTTATCTATTAAAAAGTAGTAATATTAATAATAGTAATACTCTAAACTGTACATCAGAAGTCTAGATCATGAAATCTCGATAGTTATAATGTATACTTGTACGATATAATACTTAAAAAAAAAATTCATGTATTATCTGCCTTGTTTGGTTGACCCTCTTATACCCTTAAGGACATGAAACTTATGAGATGCACTATTACTAATGACTTAATCACAAAACATTAGTATAACTTTTCACATTTAGTAATGAAACTTCTAAGATGATATATATATTTTATTTAAAAAAAAAAGAAGATTATATATATGTTTATGATATTTTATTTCATTTGTAGATTATATTTATTCATCAAGTACCATCTTATTGGTCAAAATTCAAATACGACACAAGAGTTAAAAGATATTTAACATTGTCTAATTAGAGGATATATATATATATGTATGTATGTATGCATGTATATGGTCAAATAGTTATTATGTACAAAGAAAAGAAAAATTAAGATGGTTTAGTATTTATACATAAATTTCATTTGTTCAAATACAAAATCCGTAAGTCAGGACGTTTACAATTATAATTTGATAAAAAGTAGGTTGGTTAATAATAATATTGTAAAGACATAAATAAACAACATATATGTAGTCAAACAAGACATGACAGGAAACACGAGACTTAATTTCTATTAATTTAGACATAAATTTCATTAATTCAAATAAAAAATCCGTAAGTCAGGATGTTTACAATAATAATTTGATAAAAAGTAGGTTGGTTAATAATAATATTGTAAAGAGCTAAATAAACAAAATATATGTAGTCAAACAAGACATGACAGGAAACACGAGACTTGATTTCTTCGAGAGATGATGTCATGGCCATGGAAACACGGCACATGCTCAAACATCTAAGAATAAGTTTGGCTCAATCAATGATATTTACATACTAATATTATTTTTCACATTTAGGTGAATGGCCGACCGGCCATCTTGTTGGGTGAAACCCACATTAATTTTGGTGAAGATGATGAGGTGGCAGACCGAGGAAGAGAGAGTTGAGGGAGGATGTGGACCATGCATATTCCAAGAGACAACGTTGCAGTGGGGGCCTGATCTCTCAACTGAGAGAGTGCATTTCATTAGTGAAGTTTTGGACCACACTCACTATATAAGGGAACCTTTGTTTGCCTCTTCTCAAAACATCACCAGTAGAAGCTATTTGAAGTTGAAATTCTACCTCTCTCTTTCGTTCAATTGTCACTCTCCAAGCACCAGAAGAAATTAATTAATGGAGATGATGAACAGGAGCAGAAGAAGCAGCGGTACTACTGGAGCAGCAGCCATGAAAGAGTCATCGTCCAAGAAGAAGATATCAAGCAGCAAGCTTGGAGGGTATCTTAGACAACAGAAAGGAAGACTTTACATCATCAGAACATGTGTAGTTATGCTCCTTTGCTGGCATGACTAGAAAGCTACAGCTACCTCCATCAATCGACTGCTTTTGTTCTTCATGTATGATTTTTGTATTTCTTCCAAATGTGAATAGCAAAGAGGATTCGTTCCTAGGGGTATTTATCCTTATAACCAAGTATTTTAATATCTCAAATGTTTATAAATTATTTATGTTTATATCTAATTTACTTAAATAGCCGATCTAGTAATTTCAGTATATATCATTGAACTAATATATATATATATATGTATGTATATTTTAATGTTTAACTTGCCGTGCTAAGTAATTAACAATGAATTACGAGACAATTGTTCACGTATGCACAATCTCCTCCCTCAAGAATAATAGTCTTCCTTAGCTCGAATGTATGTACTATCAATCAATCTTATAAAATTTAATTTTTTTATACAGTCTCCTCATGAGAGAGAGGAGAGTTATGTTATAGGAAGCAATTATAAGTACAATGTGGCCATCAGCACAGAATGAGGTGGCCGGTTAGCAATGAAAGTGATATATTCCAGGAAAAGAGAAAGCAAGAAGGACTTTAAGGCAGGTGATGACTGTTGTCTTTTATGTAGGAACCATACGAAATGGTATGGTCTTGTCATCTCACACCCCTATTCAAACATGTTGAAAGTATTGGCCATCACATGTGTATTGTACCCAATGATAAGACCATTTTTGATCTACAGTCTTTTACATATATGATTCCCCTATACATATTCTACCCTGTTTCCTATTATTTAAAGTATATCTTTCAAGTAATTTATTATTATTAATCCAAAGGATTTAGGTGCTGCATATTTTTAGTTTACACATGTTGTTGTTGTTGTGCTCTCTCTCTCTCTCTCTCTCTCTCTATATATATATATATATATATTCCAATTTTGTAAATCTTGATGTTTTATTAACAAACAATTGTTGCCTTCAAACTGAGACAGAAAAGGTTAAAGAAAACCATGTCTATCAATCTAATTTAAATGAAGAAGTTAATATAAAAAAATCTCATATCTGTCAATCAAAAATTAATTAAAGTCGTCACTTGTTAAACTAAATCACATGTTATTGATTTCAACCTTTTTTTTTAATAAATAATATTAACCTAAACGAGTTTTGGTTATAAGAAACTTGAAGCATCCTATGTTGACACTCACATATGATTGATTCAACTTATGTACGAACAAAAAATTATCTTTGAGTTCATGGAAGTAAGAAAAATATTAATCCTTAAGTATGATTAACTGCAACACAACTTCAAGTCTAATTTATTGATCTCATCTTCTAATGTTTTATATAATTATAAACAAATCTACTAACATACATTGAGAAATAGGCAGAATCCTACTAAATTATAGGTTTTACCTTGGACCCTTAAATTGAGAACATAAAAAGGATTAAGTGTAAAATCACTTCTTTAAGTTGTACAAACTTGACTCTCTCTCTCTCTCTCTCTCTCTCCATATATACATATATATATATAGAGAGAGAGAGAGAGATTTTGTATCATAAGGACGAACTGATATCAGCTCTAACATTTTAATCATTGTATGCATTAACTTTTTTCACATATAATTAATACTTATAACCTTAACACTTTTTTCATAATTAATACTTATAACCTTAACACTTTTCAACAAAAGCATTTATATAATTAATTATAAAATTGAATAAAGTTTGTATTTTAAACAAAGTTTATTAGAGATGGAAGAAAAAAATTATACAAAACTTAGGCATTGCTTTTCTCACCAATAAAATAAGAGGTTACTTTTTATTAGTTGATGTAATTACCAATTCTAACCATAAATGACTTGTATGCGGAAGAAATTTGATCACATCAAAACTGTTTTAGCATGAGCAAATGAAAGCACATTCTCGCTTTCAGCCACTTCAATTTATCTGGTACCTCCAACTTTATGATAATTCTAATTTTTCTTTCAAATTAACACTGGAACAACTACCTAGACTTCATATACCTTAACAGCTCCAAAATTTGAAAACTAAAATTGGTACATTTAACAATGTAGGAATTTTGAAGTATGTTTTCACATATTTAATAAGAAAATATTTCATAAGATTGTTTTAAGTTGATGTGATACGACAAATAAAATACTATAATTTTTTTTTTCTCTTTCCTTTTTCATTAGTTTTTCTCTGTTTTTTGCATGAAAGGTTTTTCACATTCAACAGATCTTAGTACAAGAGTTAGGGAATAATAGATTTATGAAATTATTTGTGATTTCAAAGAGAAAGGATCTACAATTATTTTATGCAATTGTGCTTCGACTACTCTTCAAAAGTAAATTTGATGATTGAAGGTTTTGCTTTACTTAGGGTGAACAGGATACATGAATAAAATTAATTATACAAATATGTTAAAGAAGAAATCAAATAATGTTGTTAATTTTTGTCAAAAGTTGCAGCGGCACAGTGTTAGTGTTAGCACTACACACTCACTTCTCACTTAAGTTACAGGTTCGACTCCACAGCAACTAATTGTTCTTTCTCCTTCCTATACGTGGACAGTCCCCCCACCTATATATAAATCGTTCTCTTCTATATGAAAGCTACTCTCCAGATCATATCATCAGTGTTCAATTCTATGTAGTCTCGATTGTTTTTGAGCCACTCTTCAGATCGTTTGCTTTTTTGTCTAAAACTAAATAGTGTTAAAAGTTACCAAAGACTGAATATTAACTGAAAGTTGAAATTTGAAAAAGTTTGTTTGTTTTTTTAATCTCTAAATATAGTGTAAATTTTTTTTTGTTAAATTAATATTATCTAAAAACTAATAATTTGATATTTATATTTTTTTGTTAGTAATTGTTAAAAAACTTTATTTAATATGATACAAGTGACTACAAACAAATAATTTAATAATAGGTGACTCTATTGCTACCCAAAAAATTATTACTCACACCCATTTACTTATTACACCAAATATTAGGATTTGAATTTGAATTTTTGCTTTATCCATCCTTTGCAATGTCAAAAATGACCTTGACCTAACTTGCTTGTAACATAACTCTATTTGCATTTATAAACAGCCTTTTCCTAAAAACAATTAAAAAAAAAAAATGTATTTCCTTAAAACTAAAAAGCCGCCTTCTTGCTTCTATGTTCGTTTGTTTTCTTCATTTGTCTCCTTCATCTTCTATTGTTGATTTCTTTCTTTCTTTTTCTATTTTTTTATTTGTGGTTATTCTTAATCCAATTCATTTTTTTTTCTTTCTTTCTAATCTATGAAATAATTATGCAACAATGATTTTTTTATATCTGCAATTATTGTTTTTCTTATTTTTAATAATTATAGAAGAATCACTTTCCAAAAAAAGAAACATTACTGGAGAATTGCTTGTCCCAAAACAATTCTATCGTCAAAAGACAAGTAATTAAAATTGTTTGTCATGATAATTTTAAAGTTCTAGATGCTGAATTGTAAGAGTTCCAACATTTGCAATTGTTTAGGTTAGCGAATTTGCATCAATTTAGTAGATTTGATTATTTACTTTGCGTATTAAAAGAATTCCATGAAGTTGTGATTTTCTATTGAGAACCTAACTACAGATTTAATAGTATGTTCTAACCGCCCTTGACTCAAGCCGTAGGATAGGTTAGAAGTGAACCTACCAACTCACAGAATGGATAGATTGAACCTTTATAATTAGACCATGAAATTGACTTAACCCTAACCAAGTAATTCTAAGCAAAACACCCAAAAAAGCCAAAAAAAAAAAAAACAATAAGAACTGTGTCTCGCAAACTTGCAAACTTTTGTTAATATTTTTTCAATATAATAATCATATAAGGTAAACCATAAGTTTAAACTCCTATTATAGCTAAACTAACCTCCTATTTTCTTAAACAAGATTCCTTTGAAATAAAACTCTGAAAAGAAAATATTGCTTAATAACAAAAGAAAACAATAATCAACCAATGAAATGAAATAATTAATGTCCAACCTAAAACAAAAATAATATCAAATAACTAATAACATAAATAATATTAAAATATAAATAAAGAGAAATAATATCTAAAAGACCTAAAAACCCTTAATTAGCCAATCCGCACTAAACCATTCTTCCACTAGATGTATTGCGAGTTGCATCCAGCAGTGTAACTCGTGCTTATCTTAGAAGTTTGAACATAGCTCAAATCGTGATCGATTTGAAAATTTTAAGGCAACTTGCATCGCATGATTCAACTATCGACGCAAAGTGCAACGACCTTTACTTTACCCTCGTGGACATTCTTTCGGTGTTCTCATCATTTTCTAATTAAATTAGTTTAGAAAATTTCAAACATTAAGATGGAAGGGATAATAATAGTTTATTATAAATATATAGTTGAATGAATGAGTGTAAAAAGTGATTTTATTTTATTACTTTAAAATGTAAGCAGGTTTTTGGGTGGCAATAGCTTTGCCTTTTAACGATGTTTAAAACACTTTTATACACATACTATCCATAATTAAAATATGATTAAAAAATATAATATAATTAATAATATTTATATATTTAAATAACATTTGTTAGTACAAAACAAACATTAAACAGATAAAACTAGATTAATATTGGCTGAGTCGCGGACTATGTCGCTTTCTTAAGACATTTCGTGGCTCTGACCAAGTTGTGGTGCCACTTCCCAAATTGTCACGTCGTCCCCAAAATAAAAAACCGGAATGCTCAAACCTTTCTATCTTGCGTCGAATAATTACAAGAAAACACTTGGAAAATATTTCATGATAATCTCTCTCTCTCTTTTTTTTTTTAGAAAATCATGATAATTTCTCTTGAACTTATGAGGACTATGTATATTTACGAATGAGGCAAAGCCTTTTATTTAGAGGATTAGTAGACTAAAACCGGAAAGACAAATTAAAACAACCATTAATT
This sequence comes from Dimocarpus longan, assembly GCA_022984855.1. Classification (NCBI taxonomy): domain Eukaryota; kingdom Viridiplantae; phylum Streptophyta; class Magnoliopsida; order Sapindales; family Sapindaceae; genus Dimocarpus; species Dimocarpus longan. The sequence goes on from CM041026.1 coordinate 9,256,221, forward strand.
TTTTTTTTTAAAAAAAACGTTTTTGCGTTTAACCCAAATTAAACCAGTGATTAAATAAAAAAACATTTTGGCATTTGCCACAACGTTAACTTTTTCTTTTATAACAATTTGTCTAATAAATTGTAAAAACTGAAACCGTTTTGATTTTTCAAATAACCATAAAAACTATAGCAATTTTACATTTACTTGTCAAATAAATTTCAAAAAACTGTAATAGTTTTGCATTGATTTGCCAAATAAATTTAAATTAAAAAACTGTAACAGGTTTGCACTGATTATCAATATTTTTAAATACACTTTTAACAATCCTCCACTTGTATTCAAAAACAATAAGTTCATCAAGGAGTACATTACGTAATTGTGCATAAGGTGTCATTCGACTTGAACCTTTGCATAGTGATGATGCTTCTAGAGTAACTTGTGGCTTTGAACTCTATCACTGGCAACATCCCACACACAATCGTACTATGGTTAGTTTCTAAAGCCTGTACTTTACGGCCACGTGCTCCCCATACAGTGAATGCTCTAGAAATTTTGCCAAAAATTCCACAAGAAGCAGCCTCACTTCTATATTCACATAGGTGAGCCTATCACAGATGCTCCTATAACTAGGTACCCGACTCCATATAGAGTATAGAGCTCATTAAGAATCATCACTAACTAAATCTTAAATCTCTTTAGGATGTCATGCTCCATAGGATGGACTTGGAGTGTTACACCCTATCTCAATAGCATGATTACACAAACATAACTTCATGACTTGTTATTACTCATTGAACCTATTTCTTGGGATCTCCAGTCCAAAAGGTTGGTTGGGTACCATCACAAGTGACTCAACTATCCATGGCCTTTAGTCCCATCCCTTTCGGGGTTTTCCAAACCTTCTCTCGTGCTAATCCTTTCTCAAAGAATCAGCTAAGTTCTCCTCAGTATGTACATGATCCACTCTTACAACTCCAATTGAGAGAAAATATCTAACTGTACTGTGCTTACACAGTGAATAAGATTTCTCTACTCCATCAGCTAATGTGGTCTAATTTCACTACTAAATGTTAAACCCCCCCACTATTTCTTAATTTAAAGGAAATTTATCTTCAAAGAAATCAACATCATTTGACTCAATAATAACCTGATTCTTTTAAGTAACATCTATAAGTCCTTACTATAAACAGCATAATCTATGAAAACACAGATCACAACAAGCCCAAAATTGAATTTATTGATGAAGTGGAATAACATGTGTTGAAAATTGGAGAAATGCTAAGAGAATTATAAAATGGAAAAGACAGAAATGGAAAGAGAGAAGAGGGAGAAACTTCATAGAAAATAGAAAGTAAAACCATTTTGTGGTCATACCATGGCCATACTTGACAAAAGTTGACATGAAATGAAAAGTTATTAGGACAGAAGTTCCCTTCACCAATTTACTTTTGACACTTCTTTTCTAAGGACTCTACATTTTAAAAGCTTAAACGCAAAATAATAATAATAACAATAATAATGATAATGATAATGATAATAATCTACGTACACCTCATTGTATTCCAAGGTTATCCTTATTATTTTTTGACACTCATATTCTAAAGACACTACATTTTAAAATGTAATTAATTATACAATACTCCATTTTGTTTTAATATAATCATTATTAATTTTAATGAATTTTAAGATTAAAAAAATGTAATTTTAAAACTAATTGAAAACTTATTCTTCATTATTGTTTGGATATTGATGCATGTAATTCTCCATCACTTCACTTTTGGTTGCTTGTTAATTTTTTATCACATTGGAATAAAAAGTCTTTGAAGTATTAATTGTCAAAGAAAGAGAGACATTTTTAGGGTGAGATTACAAAACAGGAAAAGAATAATATTTTATCATAAAAAAAAAGTTTGTAGTGTCTTTAGAATTTGTTTAATTAATTTTAATTTAGGTTATTATTTTCATTAATAAAAAATAAGAAATGAACTATAGAAAGATATTTAGTGGATTATCAATAGGATCACCGTAATGGATAAAATCAAAACTACCCATAATTTAATGGCCAATTTGGTAAAGTTCCTCCTAATGTTAACATCAGCTCTAACTATTTTTTTTTTTTTTTAAAAAAAAAATCATCTCTAGTCATGTATGACCCGGCAAGTCAAGTGAAGTTATATGGAAAACTTTCAAGTTTTTCTATTAATTGATAATTTAGCTTTCATTTTATGAATTAAATAGTAGTCTCACGCGTATAAAAATTATTAAATGTGATACCAATATAAGTTACACTTATATTGAGTCATATAGTTATCATATATAGTTGAAAACTCTAGTTTGTGGATATACACCTCAAACCTATTGGTTACACATGATAATTCTTTGATAAAGATATCTTGAAAATTTTATTTTAAAATGATAAATTAGAATAACTCATTTTAAATGAACTCCATCATGATAATAAGACTCATTGAAAATTTATGACGATAGTTAGTGATTTTAAAATAAAAATTTCAGGATGAATGACCCGACACACACATATATTTATATATATAGAGAGAGAGAGAGAGAGTCTGTGTGTAAAGCAAAAGGCCCTTAATAGTCTTTGTAACTCACAGAGGAACAAGACGTGCGAAGGGAAAAGAGAGGAGACAGGAACTCTTCTTATTTAGTTTGGGAGGAACAGTCTAAATAAAGAACTCTTGTTATTTAGTTTATATATGAATGGCCTCTAGCTGTAACCTATGAAGACTGAAGAGAGTAATTTTCACAGACAGGGATGTACGAAGCATTTTTGACAGTGAAGGCGACACAGAATGGCAGCTATGTTTGCAGCATTCGATAGTCACTAATTTGTCCTTCTATGTAGATCTTGATGGTAATAGATATAACGACGTGTCATAAATACATACTCTCCTTCCGGTCTCACTTGTATGGCCGTCGTTCGACGTATGTTCGTTAATTGCTGAGTTACCCAATGTCCTAATGAACACTAGTAATAAACTCATTCAATACATTCAATATGAAATTTTAGGAGGAGACTGTTCTAATTTAGGTTTTATCTTTAAATAAATTTTATTGCACGAATATTACTGCATATTCTAACTCTCTTTACCATTCACATGGAAAAAATGATTTATCTTTTCGATAGTAATATAATCTTAGAATTTCCTAAACAAGTTAAAAAATATATATGGAATGTAGTTTTGCTGAGTAATGTTTCTTGTTTACCTGTTGTTTTTCTCTTACGATATTTTATTAGAGAACAATTTTTATAAGACTGTCTCATAATTGACATAATAAAATGAACCAAGCAAATAGTATTTTTTTTTTATTGATTTTTTTTACCGTTGATGTAATAATACATATTAATAAAAAAAAAAATCAAAGATTAATGAAATAATATAAAAATAATATTATTATTTTATACATCCGTCTCGTTATATGATCCGTGAGATATTATGGAACACCTTTTTTTCTCGTTTGAATTAATAATGTATATTCAACCACATCCAAAGAACCAGTCACGTCATTTCTCGTCCTGCCATTCACTTTTCTGAAGTAACGGGGGGTTAACTATTGACAAGATTGGCTACCAGTCCCTCACCATCCTTGTTCTCTACTTCCACATTTAGTGGGACAAAGTGGGTGTGATTAACTTTTCATTTCCATATACTATCACCCACTTCCTTCCTTAGCAGCATTAATTGTGTTTGTGTCCATGTATTTGACCTAAAATATGTGTATATGAAAAGATACAAAATTCTTTTGTCTCCAACAGGTATTATTGACCATCGAGTGCTTTTTCTCAATCAAATCATCTTCAATCCAATTTCTTTCTCTATCTGTTATGTGGCAGAGAGCTGAATAGAAAAGAGTTAGAAACCTTTCAATGGTCTAGTATAGTAGTCTTGTGTAAATCTATCAGTTCTGAGAGAGCTGAGCTGCTAGCTAGGGTTTGTTGATCAGCCAAATTTTTAGGCAAAAAATGTTCTCTTCCACCTCCAGCGTCACCCCTTTTGCAATTTCTTCTTTCCACTATTTCCCTTCTCCATTTTCTGGGTTTGACGCCAACAATGTCTTCCTCAACAATCAGCTGCATGATCCATTCACGAGTGTTGTTTCAACCAATCCTCGGATTGCTGAGTCTTTGACCAGCATGGCACTTTTAGACAATACTACTACAATGACTAACGGTGATCAGTACCATGGTCATTCAAATTCGATCACGAACAAGAAGCCAGCAGCGCCAGCGAAGAAGGATCGACACAGCAAAATTTGCACCGCCCAAGGCCTAAGGGATCGGAGAGTGAGACTGTCCATTGACATAGCTCGAGAGTTCTTTGATCTCCAGGACATGCTAGGGTTTGATAAAGCAAGTAAAACCCTTGAGTGGCTGCTCTCTAAATCAAGAAAGGCCATAAGGGAGCTAGCAGAGAATAGAAATGAAGCAGCCAAGTGCTTGTATTCATCAATTTCTGATCATGGCACTGCTGTTTCAAGAACCAGGTCATCATCAGGAGATAAGAAAGAGATGAAAAACCATAATAAAAAAGATGCATTTCAAGTACACCCTGAAAAAGAGTCCAGAAGCAAAGCAAGAGCAAGAGCAAGGCAAAGGACCAGAGAAAAGATGTGCACCAGAAAAGTACTCCACGATAGGAAGAAAAAGGGTCTTAACACAAGCTCTCAAATCTTGACCCACTTAATCAAAGCATGTGCAGAACCCAATTCATCAAATGACCAGTACTTTGCTTGTAATATTCAAATCGAAGATCCCACCAGCAGCTCTCCAGCTCTTGCCAATCAAGCTAGTGAGGAATCCTCTATGCCAAAAAGGAAGTGGAACCCATGTTCAGTTTTCACTCATCAGCAAAATCTTGGAATATCAAAAGATATAAGCGGAAATAGCAATCACATTTCCAGTTTACCTCAAAATTGGGACACTACTGATGGTACAGTTCTCATAACCAACATGAATATGCCGACAACAGGTACTGTACAAAGAACCATTACCGTTCTCAGATTTCTGGATCCACTGATCTGGCTTCGTATATTAATTTTAGTGGCCAATTTTCAGGTCTTCAAAGCTGTGGCAGACCTTGGGAGACCCCCAACAGTCAATGTCAACACTAATAAGTGCATCATGAGCTTTATAGATATGTAAGCTCTACTTCTACATTATGTTTTTTATTGAACTCAACCCTTGGAACTGTAATTAAGATGTTCGCTTTCTCTATCATATTTGTGTATTTGTTTCTTTCTGACTTTTCCTTGAGTTATCAAAATGTTTATTAATGGTTTCATGATGAGCCACATGATTGGGAATGATTGACTGTGTAGAGAGAACTCGTCAAGTCAGAGTGATCATTCCCTAGTGAAGTTTCTTATGTGTTCAATGAAAGTGGAGAAACACCATGTAGACAATGAAGTAGTAAGTTTGACCAATTTGTCTCAACATATATATATTTCTAGCAACAGCAAGAACTGTAAAAGGTAAAATAGAGGTTTTCAATAGGCTTTTTCTGATGACTTTCCTCAACATATTTACTATACTTGCATAATGTGATTTATGTGGACTAAAGAAGAAATCCCATGAAAAATCAACCACTAATTAAACTTGCAACTGTTAGAGCAGAAGATTAAATTCTCTTGCAATTGTTTCACAACTCAACTTCAGAACAAACAAACATTGGTCTAATGGTTCGAGTTACTAGATATTATTAATTGCTTGTCCATTGATCATGTACTGTGATTGAATCAAGATCTATTGTTCAATGCTCTGGTAAAGTTTTGAAACTCCAGTTGATCAAAGCTATTTAAAATCCCCTTAAGTGTTTGATAATAGGTTATAGAAAGGTAAGTATACTGTTTTCGGCCTTTTTTGATGCCTATATGCATCATTGTAATCTCATGAATCCAGTCTATATATTGGCCCTTGAATGTCATAGAATGTGTCACATGCCAACTTTAAGTCTTAAATATTATAGTTGGGTAATTTTTTATCAACTTAAACTTTTGAGTTTGATGGTAATTAATTTGGTATTAGAGCTTGGAGGTCTCTAGTTCAATCTCTCTCTCATTCCTTTATTCGAAAATATTTTCGTTAAACATATTATATGGTAGGGAATGTTTAACATATGACCGACATTTGTTTATGTAACACGTGAAGGGACGTGTCACGTGTTAACCTCAAATCCTAAATAATATAGTTAGGTTCCGTCAACTTCAAGTCTTAAATATTATAATATAAATTTTTCCTATCGGCTTAAGCTTTTGCATCTAATGGTAACTAACAGAGTGCATATCAATTAAATGTGTTGATTGAATTTTCATGCTCACGGACTTCTAACCAAATGGAAAATGAAGTTTACAAGAATCTGACTCAAATAAAAGACATTCATGTTGGCACTTCATCACCTTTTAATTATCAGCAAGTCATATATAGACTACAATATTATAATTGGCACATAAAAAATTTCAAAGTGACAGATGTTGTAAAAATCACATTATATTAGCTTGAAAAGATATGATTCTAGACATTACAAAATACATTTCTCTATAAACAAGGTCGTTTTCATTGGATCCTTGAGATGGAATATATAGATATTTTATTTTTGCCGTTAGATGTGTTTCCTGCATACCATTCCAGAATGATTCAATACTTAAGCTAACATATGAATTTTGTTTTTTCCTCTTGTTTACCTTAGCGCCTCATGAAACTTGTAGATGTTCAATGTCGCGCGTGCTCTTCCCATTTTAAATTTTTATCAGATTGACATGTACTTGTATTAGCACAAATCCTTTATTAACTTCATGATTTTTTTTTCCAAGGAGCTTAGCTGTATTACTTAATTTTTTTCATATACCAGGAGAATCAATCCTCTCTCTCTCTCTCTCTCTCCATATAGGTAACTATGCAGATTATCCAGACGATTTCAGTGGATGATTGATGTAACATATGCATGGTTTCTGAATTACCCCATAAATTATATCAAGATCCTTTAGTTTGATAGCTAAAAATAGTATGCTGTATACACGCTGGCATGGTTTCCATATATATCTACTATAAGCAATGTTGATTATTGTGTTTTGCTTTTCTTTACACATAACATCAAGATTCCGTTGATTATCGTATATTCTTTTATGGAATAACAAATATGTGCTTATTAAAGATATACATCTTGAAGGACTCTTTACTTGGGGAGTTTGGATAAACAAAAATTTCATTTATCATAATTGCATTAGATTTTTTTACAAAATAAAACTGCAATTGATGATTCTCAAATTTCCATGTACCCCTTTCCATGTTATTCTTCAATTTGAAGTTTTATTATTATCATGAACTTCAAATTATATTTGACGTGAGGCTAAAATTTGTTATTCATACACATAATGATCAGTGCTTTGCTATTGTGGTGTACAATTGTTGCACGTAGAACGACTTTAGTATTGTCTTTGTATAAATTAATGAAAATCATATGTGACCTATAAAACAAATTTATAGACCCTCATAGTGAGTTCAACTTACACACCCCACCACCCCCACCCCCCCACCCCTTTGTTTTTCTTTTTTATTTGCATAATTAGTTCAAAAAATTACTGTCAATGTTTTAGACTCTCATTATCTAATCTTGTTTTATGAACTGTGTCCTCAAACTACACTTATGTATTTATAATAAAGATGACCAAACATCAGAAGTTGGTTATTTTTTAATACCAATTAACTGTAAATTTTTTGCTTTTTGATTCAGCTTAACATCAACTTCTATATTCACCTATGTACTTTAAATTTGTTGGTCTCTTGACTAAATTGTTGCATGTTTTTCCTTAGAAGATAGTTCAGTTACTTATATTATATTTCTTGGAATGGACAATGTTTTTAATTCATCTAACATATATACCATGCAATATGTACAAATAATTAATGAATTAATCACATCAACTTTCATGGCACACCTAGCATCATAGCATTAGTATAATTAATTCACATGGTTCATGTAGTTGGTGCATTCAAGATGTCATCCTTTCACTGAAGCTAGAGGTCTAGAGATTGAACCCTTTCACAAAAACCTCAAAAGAAGAAATTATTTTATTATGAATATTAGATTTAAAAAAGTTTTACATATATATATATATATCAACAATCTTTCTCTGCACCCCTTCACAAAATTTTAGTATAAATTCATCCCAAGTTGGAACATTTCCAAAAAAACTTTAATTATCTCAAAGATAAATGCCGCTTAAATTTCCTAATTCTCTTTGCTGACACATGATTGCTTGTCTGTATATTCTATCTTCCTTAATTCTACTATAATCTTCTATCTCTTACATAAACTATTTCTGCTCTCACAATCCTTGCAAGATGTTTTCCAAGTCTTTTTCCTTTTCCTTTCTTTTGTGCCCTCAATGCCAAAGTTGATTGTTAACTTTTTCGTTAACCAAACAGATAATTTTGAAATTATCAAACACTATCATAAATTCCAAAATTATATGGAAACTTTCCATCGAAAGGTTCATCGGAAACCTTTAGACAGACCTACTTATATTTAGGCTAAGAATGAGGTAGTCCATCATTTGACACCTTTTATTGAGAAGTACGAATTTTTATTGAATAGCCCTTACAAAGTTATCACTTAGTTCAGATTAACTAATGATGTGAAACATTACAATTAACCTGCTTTAAGACTTCACAATCATGTCCATGTTTAAAGGAAATACGAGTGATCCCAAAGTGCAAATTAAGCACACACATAATGTAAAAAAAAAGTTAAAAGAGAAAGAGAAATTATGAAAAATGACCCATTTGAAATATGGATTTCAAAACTAACCTTTTTTTTTGTGTGAAAAAAAAATCTCAACCTTGAAGTTGAGATTGATTTGAATTAATATTATGATTCACAACCTAAAAGTTGGGATTCCGAACCTAGAGGTTGAGATTCTCTACCTTGAGGTTGAGATTTAAAAAAAAAGAGTTAGTGTGTAAATGGATTATCAAAAAAGGGTCATTTATCAACAAAACCCAAAGAGAAAAGATTTTTATGTGGTTCGAGGAATCTCCTATGCCCACTATAAAATGATGTTTACAAAAGATAACTTTGTCTCTCTCTCTCACATACGATTCTCACATACAACCACTCTTAACACCCTCTCAAAATCTTTCTTTTTGACTCTGATCCTTTTGTTAGATCTGTTATGAACATTTACCCATACCTATAATTTTAGAGATGGAGGACTTACACTTTAGATAGAATTCCCTCAGCATTTAAGTAAAATTAAATTATGGATATTTTGTTTAATATATATATATATATATATATATTAATAAGTATATAAGAATTTTTGTTTGATAAGGTTTCCTAATCCAATTAATTTAAAAAAAAAAAAAAAAAAAAAACAAGATAAGATGATTTGATAAGAATAAGAAACTACAATCTATAAAACTCTTTTCTTCTTTAATTAGTTGTTCAACATAACTCTTAAATAAAAAAAGTTATTTGCTGTTGACAAATAACTCCCATTGGTTTTTTTTTTTTTTCCTAAAAAAAAAAAAGAATGATAGAAGCATGAGGTTATGTATTGACTATTGCGAATTAAATCGCATGATAATGAAAAATAGGTATCCCTTTCCAAGAATTGAGGACTTGTTTGATAAACATTAGATGTAGGTGTTTTTCTAAAATTGAACTTTGGTTTGGTTATCAGTCGTTGATTATCGAGAATGAAGATATTCCTAAAACTACATTTCGAACGAAATATGAATAATATGAATTCTTAGTTATGTTATTTGGGTTGATAAATGCACTTGTTGCTTTTATGGACCTCGTGAATCGGGTGTTCAAAGATTTCTTGAATAAGCTTGTGATTGTTTTCATTGATGACATGTTAGTTTATTCTAGAAGCCAAGAAGAACATAAAAAACACCTAAGACAAATTTTGCAAACACTCAAAGAGAAGAGCTTATTTCGAAATTTTTCAAACATGAGTTTTAATTGGATCACATTACATTCTTGGGGAATGTAGTGTCAATCAAAAGAAATTTTTGTAGACCCAAGCAAGTCAAGGTAGTTATGAGTTGGCCTAGACCAACAAATGTAAAGGAAGTTTGAAGTTTTCTTGGGTTGACTTGGTATTATAAGTGATTTGTTGAGTGATTCTCCAAGTTAGCTGCGCCTTTAACCAAGCTAACAAGGAATGGATTGACAATTGTGAGACAAGTTTCCAAGAGCTTAAGGAACAGTTAGTCACTGCTTCTATGCCAACCATTCTATTTGGAACTAGTGGATATGTAATTTACAATAATGCTTCTCACAAGGGACTAGGTTATATAGTGATGTAGAATGGTAAGGTGGTGTATTGTGCTTCTCATTAGTTGAAGCTATACTCGCTAAATTACTCTACTCATGATTTGGAATTGGTAATTGTGGTATCTGCTTGAAAAATTTGGAGACACTATTTGTATGGCTAGAGATGTGAGATCTTTACAGATCATAAAAGTCTCAATACTTCTTTATCTAAAACAAGTTAAACATGAGACAAAGACGGTGGCTTGAGTTAGTGAATAATATGATTGTGTAATTAACTACCATTCGGGTTAGGCAAATGTGATAACCAATGCATTTAAAGGAAATCTATGAGTAATATGACTGTTTCGATGGTTACAAAAAATGAAATTTTATAGGACTCGGAGAACTTTAATATTGACATAGTGAAAGTCGATGGTGATAGTTTTATGGTCTTGTTGGTGGTGGAACCTCAGTTAGCTAAGAGAAATAAAAGGGAATGAGCTAATGATGTTCATTTGACGAAGATTATGAAAGATGTTTTGGTTAGAAAATTATAGATTTTAATGTGACCGATGATAGAGTTTTAAGGTATTAAACAAAGAAAAAGACTTTATGTGCCTAATAATGTTGGCACGAAGAAATTTTGTAGAAGCACATAAATATTGTATTCTAGTAATATGAAGATCTGTTATGATTTACAAGCTTATTATTGGTGGGTCAATATAAAATGTGAGATAACAAAGTATGTAGAGTAATGTTTTGTCTATCAACCAGTGAAGGTCGGCCATAAGAAACCATTGGGTTTGTTAAACCTTATGCCCGAATGGAAATGGTTGAATATAGTTATGGATTTTGCTGTGGGTTTGCCATGAACACAAAAGGGCTATAACGCTATCTGGTGGTTGTTGACTGATTAAGCAAAGCATGTTTATTTCTTGCCAATTCGAATAGGGTCTACTGTGGAAGTTTACCCGCATTTTTGTTTCGATGAGATAATGAGACTTATGAAGTACTCCAATTTATTATTTTGGACAAAGATCCCAAAATCACTTCTGTATTTTAGAAAAGTTTAAATAAGACTTTGAAGAGTCAATTAAACTTTAATACTATCTTTCATCCTTAATCGGATGGTTAGTTTGAAAGAATGATCCAAACTTTAGAGGATATGTTAGGAGCTTATGCACTTGATTTTAGAGGTACTTGGGATAATATGTGCCTTTGATAGAGTTCTCTTACAACAATTGTTATCAGTCCATTATTTGTACAACACCTTGTGAAGCTTTATATGGGAAAAGGTGTAGATCTTTAATTCATTGGAATGAGATTGGCAAAAGAAAGATGGGTCCTAAGATTGTTCAACAAACTTGTGAAGTTATTGAGATCAAAAAGAGAATGAAGGTAACAAAATTATGCTGATAATCAAAGGAAGTATTCGGAGTTTACAATTGGTGGTAACATGTTCCTTAAGGTTGCCCCAATAAAAGGTGTTATGAGATTTGGAAAGAAAGGTAAACTAAGCCCAAGATATTTAGGCCCATTTGAGATTTTAGAGAAGTGTAAGATTGGGCTTATAGATTGACACCTTCTCCAGCATTAGCTAGAGTTTGTAACATAATTCATGTGTCTATGCTTCATAAATACGTTCCAAATCCTTCTCATATGATAGTTATGAACCGTTTTGGCTGAGGGATGATCTCATCCATGAGGAAATAACAATTTAGATCTTGGATTACAAGGTTAAAAAATTACCCACCAAAACTATAGTTTTAGTAAAGGTTTTATAGAGAAACTATTCCATTAAAGAAGCAACATGGGAGTGTGAGAAAGAGATTCAAGTCAAGTATCCTCAACTTTTTTATTGATTAGGTATGAGAAATTTTGAGGATGAAATTTGTTTAAAGGGGGTAGGAGTTGTGACACCCAAATTATTCCCTAAGCATTTAAGTATAATTAAATTAATGATATTTTGTTTTAAAAAATATACATATAAATTTGTAGGAGTTATATTTTTAATAAAATGTGTATATAAGAATTTGCATTTGATAAGGTTTTTAAATTAAAAATTTTTAATATTTATTTTATTAAAAAAATAAAGTAAGGTAATTTAATATGTATAGGAAACTACAATCTATAAAACTGATTTCTTCTTTTATTAGCCATTTAACATAACTCTATTAAAAAAAAAAAATTTTAAAAAAATTGCTCTTTACAAATAACTCCCATTGGATTTTTGAAAGAAAATTTTGTTTGGGAATCAAGAAGCTTTTACAAGATTTGTTATCACACTTTTCTTTTATGTATTTATTTAAATGTTTAGAGGATTAATTCTTTAGCTAATACTTTACTTTCATAATCACATTAAATTTTTTTATATTTATTTTATTTTTTTTGAAAAAAGAAAGTAATATGATTTGATAAGAATATGAAACTACAATCTATCCCTTTTCACCTTTTATTGGCTGTTTAACATAACTCCAAAAAAAAAAGACATTCCTTGCTCTTGACAAATAACTCCCATTAGGTTTTTGAAAGAAAGTTTAATTTAGGAATCAAAAAGACTTTATAAGATTATTATCATATTTTTCTTTTATGTGTTTTATTTAAACGTTTAAATAATTAATTCTTTGGTTAAGATTGTTTAGAAAAAAACCCTAGGTGTATATATATTTTTGGTTAGTGTCGTTTTATGAATTTTAAGTATGTATAGGCTAATTAGTGCCTATTTTAAAAATTATAAGTAATGTATATGCTTGATTTTGATATTATAGCTTTATATTTTGAAAACTAGACCTTTGAACTTTTAAATGAAATTGGTTTCACAAAAATATCAAAAGTATATGAGTTTTCATATATTTTTTTTCTTAAGAGAATAGTGTTAAGATTTTGTATTATTCTGCACATAGTCTGATTACAAAATTTGTTTTATTTAAGTTTTTACTTCTTTGAAAATTCTCAAACTTTATAAAGTTGTGTATAAATATATTAGGCATTACCTTGAACAGTTTTAGAATTTTTGAAATAGAAGTTTAAAAGTTATGATTTTTCTTAATCGAACTGTTAAATCTATTTAATCTATTTAGCTATAGACACTATATGTAAATTCGAGTACGAAAATATCTTTAAAATACTTATTTGAGTTATTTTCTTATCAAAATTTTATTTTGAACTTCTAACTAAGTGTGATTTATCTAACTAATTTTAAATGAAACAGAGATATATAGAGTATTAAAATTTTCGAAGTTGTAGCATATTCTTAGTTGTCCACTAGAAGACAGACGATTTTGTATTGTGAGATACATGTGTGCATCATCTTTCCAAAAATTTTCACAATTTTTCAACTTGTCTACAATTTATTAAAAATCTTAAATCGAACACTGTACAAACTTCAAAATAGCACTAGTTAGCTCTAATTTTAGATTTTCAGTTAGAAGAATGTTCGATAGCCCTATTTTCAGTTATAAGACATTATTTTGAATTTGATTTACATGTGATTGTATTAATTTGGACTAATGTTTAGATTGTTTGATTCGTAGAGAGTTCGTTTGCCTTGAATTGTTGGAAGGTAAGTATACTAAATTATTTTCAAAATTATAATGATGACATTATATATGTTTTCAAAATTGTGTTGAAATGATTATATGTCGTGAAAATATGTAATGAAATACTACCATAAGATAATATTTTGTCTATGCTTACTTTTATTCTTTTATATTAGTAGACACCTCTATGATATCTATGTAGAACTTTATATGATATGTAATTTGTTATGTGTATATAAGTATAAAAGAAGTGTCTCTAGTAAAAACATGACAAGTTTCACTGAGTTCTTGCTAATCGACACTTTATTGATCCAAGAACCCCAAGATCAAAGGTGCTACTCACTGAAGGTAGGTACTCGACCCAACTTGGTCGAACTCAACTAGTCTAACCATCATAAAATTGGTAGGAAATCACCCTAAAAACAACCAAAAAATTGGCCGAACACCGTCACAAAATCCAATACTCCTAAGTCCTAACAAATATACAACAACTATAATCCGAATTATGCAAGAACCATAATCCAAATCTATAAAACAAATAACACAGTTATACACACAAATGAAATATTAGAGAAATAAGTGAAATCCTCACACGGTTCGATGATGACTTGAGAACTTGAAGGAACAGCATCGACGACCCGGAGAGAGAGAGAGAGAATGGAACTTAAACGGTCGTGTAGAGGAGAGAGAATAAGACTTGAAATGGTTGGCAACGATGAACGGATGAAGAGAGATTGGTTTCGGCTTCAACGACGGTGACAACTCACTAGAATAGCAATAGCAACAGTTATAGCAATGGTGACGACTCATGGAACGATAATGATAGTGATGTTAGAGAGAGAAAAGGGATGAAAGAGGAGAGAGGAGAAAAGAGAGAGAGGAGAGACGGGAGAGAGAGAATATGAGGGGTTCTAAGTGTTGACCGTGAGGTCTTGGTGTGTTTTATATATGATAAGGATAATTTGGCTATGACCTTGACGTTTAAAGAAATATCAATTCATGTTTTCAAATTTCAAAAATTATAATCTTCCCCCCTTTCCCTAAACAATGTTTTTTGAATACTCACCAATTATTCGTTACTCATTGAGTCACCAATCGAGTAACGAGTAGCAAGTCTTGGAATCTTACTTCAAGACATCTTAGGGTCTAATGAGCCTTCACATTTGTGTGTAGACGAATTAGTGCATATAAGAGAATTCGTTAATGATCATGATGAGGATCTGGTGCTTACCTCCGAGCATAAGAGTTCTATGTTTGAAATTAAATCCCCAGTTGTGCTTGCCATGTATACATTAGTTGTCGATGAGCGACTTTGGCTATATTATATGTTATGTGCTACTTAAACCCTACTATGTAGTAAGGCGTAAAGGGAACCTAGAAAAAAATATTTTGACATTTGATAAATTCCTGATTTGGTATATTTTTATTATGAATGTGAAACTTATAGTTTTTCATATTTGTGAATTGTATATTTGTTCTATATATATGTTATATTAAAGAAATTAATAATGATAAGTATGCATACAGAATTTTCAAACTCACTTAGTATATTATAATTTTAGATGATTGAGATTCTTATCGCACATAAGATGGATTAGAATTTTGGCAATATTCCTTAGGAAATAAAGCTATATGTAATTTGAATATTCTTACAAACTTATTTATTTTGGTTTAAGAACTTTGATGATTGTATTTATTTATAAATACATTTTCTTGGATTTTTAGAAGTTATTTGATAGTATGTTAATTCATGGCATGACCTTCGAGTTAGGGTGTGACATTAGGACTTTGATTTTTTTACCAAAATTAATATTTAATTCATTGTTTACACCTAATCACTTAGTCATAATTAAAATATTTTCTTCTATAATTAACATTTTAAAGTAACATCTTTTTAATTTTATCTTCATCTATACTACAAATTATTAATTCTTGTATGCTACTAGGAAATTGAATTTTTATATATGTACAATAGTTCTAACATAATTTTTTTTATCATGAAAAAAAACATTTATAATTTTTAATTACTTGAACTTAATATTTATAAAATATGATTGTATAAAATAATATTTATTTAATGAAATATTATAAATCTGTTGATAATGTTGGTGTAGGATTTATTAAATTATTTGTTTTCAATTATATATATATTCAAATAAAAGTACATAACAATTAGTAATACGAGGATGTAAGCATAAAGTTATTTATTTTTAGATGTTTCTGTCTAAAAAAATGATTTAACCTATGTATAGATGATAGGGAAAAATTTGTCATTCAAGTTTTAAATTTTATAAGTTCATGTCAATTTTCAATAATATTTAAGACTTATCACTCTTCAAATAGAAAAACAAACTACCCTTTTTTTTTAACAATTACACTAAATACGGAATTTTGGAGAAGGAGAGATAACTTAAAGTCATAAGCGTTTAATGTGTAAATATAGGAGATATAAAACTATACCAACTTTATCCTATTCAACTCTTATTGTTATCTATCATTTTTTGTATTTTGATAATATAAAAATTACATTCAAAATTAAACAATTCAGTAATTTACATTCTCCAAAGAGTTTTCTCTTATAATAACAACTTATTTAAACTTTCTTTTATAAGTTAAATTCTACTTGGATAAATCATAACAATCAGAACCTTAATAAATCATACCAATCAGAACCTTACATCCTTAATATATTTGTATTTAGCAGAAACTTCATGTCAACTTTAGGCTTAGTTTAGTACAACTTCTTCAAATAAATCTTTTAGTAGAGTTCTTTAAAAAAAAAAAAGTTATTGGATATTTAATTGTCAATTATTAAAATACTTTTAAATTGTAGATTGTTTAGTTGTATTATTTTAAAAGCATATTTTATATTATAAACTTATCAAAAAGAACATAAGAGAGAAGAGTAGCGTACCTGGTTGTCCTCTTGCAGTGCTTCCACTACCACAGTTCCACTATCATCCCACCATATGGCTTCCAGTGTAAGCATCTGTCAAATATTATTTATAGCAATTGTAA
This sequence comes from Dimocarpus longan, assembly GCA_022984855.1. NCBI lineage: Eukaryota > Viridiplantae > Streptophyta > Magnoliopsida > Sapindales > Sapindaceae > Dimocarpus > Dimocarpus longan. Next base: position 9,273,043 of record CM041026.1, read on the forward strand.
TTTGTGAATACATCAGGTGAATTCTTGTTTATAACAAGTGTTCACTTCCTTCTAAAAGAGTAGAATGACGCATTATTGATTGCTTTACTAACCTGTTAACCAACTGTGCAAGGTATGATGTCTACAACAACAATTATATTTGTTTCATGCGCATTTGATTAGAAAATACAAAGATTTCGATATGCTTCTTGAATCTATGATTGACACATTAAGTAATTGTCTCTAATTGATATCATAGGTTTCTTCTGCATCCTTGATCTAATGTTATAGGGTTCATTTTATTTTTTTCCTGAACAACATAGAAGAAATTCGAAAACAAGTAATTTCACTAGTCTAATTTCAACATGAATTTTCAACTTTGACCACGATTTATATACAATCCTTTGTTATATACAAGTAACAACACATTATTTATGAGTGAAGCCTGCGAAATATATCTTGATTGTAAGTCCTGGCCATATGCCTTATAATCAAAATGGTCTGATATATCTTGATTATAAGCCTACCAAAAATGCAGTGTATATATACGAAATATATCTTGATTGTAAGTCCTGCCCATCTACCTCATTATCAAAATGGTTTGGTATATCTATTTAAAAAAAAAAAAAATGTTCTGGTATATCTTGATTGTAAGCCTACGAAAAATGCATTATATATATATATATATAGTCAAAACCAAATGAAAACAAAAAAAAAAAAAAGATACAAAATATTAGAAAATTTTCTGATTAAAGAAGAGTTCTCAGATGTTTTTATGAAACAAATAATAAATGAGAATGGAGGCTAGAATGTTTATGATTAGAAAGAAAGTGTATTAGAATTATAAAGGTTGTAGAGATATTAACAAAACAAAATAAGAGTATATTAGATATTTTAATTTTTTAAAAAAAACTCAAAAAAATCTACTTGGAAAAGCTCAAAATTTGAGCTTTTCTAAGTAAATATTTTTCAGTTTTTTTAATTATCCAAAAGCTCTACTAAGATTATAACTAAACGACGTAAGAAAAAAAAAAAAGTTGAGCTTTAGACATTAAAAAAATGCTTTTCGTCAGTAAATAATTTGTACCAAATGTACACTTAATTTTTTGGGAAACATCACTTTTATACTAAACTTTCTCTTGTGGCTCATTTGGCCCCCTAAATTATTTGCGAATGACTCAATTACATCTCCTCGATAAAAATTTTGATAGTCGATGATTAAAAATAGCAGAAAAGAAAAAAAAATGCCCTTGAAATTTAATTAAACCATTAAATTAAGATTTTACTCTTAAAATACAATGAAAAATAAAATAAACTTAAATAAATAAGAAAATTGTTAAAAATATAAAATAAAAAATTTAAAATAATAAAAATTAGTTTTTATTTTAAGAATAATCCCAAGAAAACTATTGTAGTTTGTTAAAATGTCCATTTTATTATATATATTTCATTTATCTCCAAAATCCCTCCTGATGTTAAAAAATTAATAGAAAAATATCAAATTTACCCTTTATGACTTCATTATTAATGTGTGTCCATCAAGGGTATTTTTGTCATTTTACACGCCTATAGGGGATATTTTGAGTGTTTTTATTAATATTATGGGAGATTTTAGATAAAAATAAAATTATCGGTGATAAAATAAATATTTTTACAAATTATGATGGTTTTTTAGGATTATCCTTTCTTTTATAAGCATAGGTTTAAAAAATATAACACATGTTATGTAAATAACACATCACATACCCTTTTCAGTCATTATATGACATGTGTTACGTTTTTTAAAACTATTTTTTTTTTAATTTTTATTAAATAAAATTAATAACTACATTATTTTTAAATTTTTTAAAGATCATAATTATATGACATGCTTTTTATTTGCTAATGAATGTTTTTTTGTAGTTAATGGTTTTTTATATACTGATTTTTATTATTATATTTTTTAATTGAAGAAATATGTTAGGGCTAATGTGACATAATGTAATTGTAAACTGTTGTTTTTTGGCTTAATTAGCTATGATTAGAAATCCCACATCTGAAGAATATAATGGGATTTTTGAGAATCCAACATCTGAATAATATAATGGGATTTTTGAGAATCTCACATCTGAAGAATATAATGTGGTGAAAGCTTTGAGAATCCCACATCTGAAGAATGTAATATGGTGGGAGTTTTAGTGGGCTATAAATAAGTCATTTAGCTAATTAGTTTTGTATCCCAAACAAGAATTGTAAAAGATCCATACATTTATATTATTCTTGTTTTCTCCCCATATGTTTCTGGGTTTTTAGATCTTGCCCGGATTTTGTAATATTTTGTATTGGAGTTAGTGAAAGTTTTTCAGCAGCGCCCGTGGACGTAGGTTTTATACCGAACCACGTAAATTTTGGTGTGTTTTTTCCTTTTTCGCTTTACATTTATTTTTCTACTTTTCTGCTTTATTAGTATTTGTTATTTATATTTAATAGCTAGCATTAGTAGTTGTGTATTTGTTTAATTTTCGCTGCGCACAACTAGTGGTATCAGAGCTCTAGATTTTGATTGATCTGGGAAATTGTCTAGGGCATTAGCTGGCTATTAAATATTTAGTTGTAGAGTTTATGTGTTATTTTGGAATAGTTACAATTTAGGGAAGCTCTGTCAAAAAGACTATAATTGTCTAAGGAGACTGGATTTTAAGTGGGACTGTTTGTGACCCCTCTAGCTTTTTCTGGGAGCTAACCTTTTGAGTACTATTCATTTGATCACCAAGCTATTGGCATAAAACTTTTGGTATAAAGCAGAAATGACAGCATCTTCATCTTCGCATGTAAAAATTGAAGTAGAGAAATTTGATGGTAGAAATAATTTTGGCCTATGGCAAAACGAAGTTACGGATGTCTTGTATCAACAAGATTTGGATATTGTTCTGAAAGAAACAAGACCAGAGAATATTGAGGAAAGAGATTGGGAGAAACAAAATGTGAAGGCATATGGTTTAATTCGCTCATGTCTCTGTAGAGAGCAGAAGTATCTATTCATGAAAGAAACCTCTGCTAGTAAATTGTGGAAGGCGCTTGAGAACAAATATATGAAGAAAAGCAATGAGAATTGGCTATATTTGTTGAAGAGGTTTTACCGTCTTCAGTTGAAACCAGGTTTGAATATTAGTGATCATATTGATAATTTCAACCGTTTGTTAGCTGATTTGTTGAATTTGGATGAAACCTTCAAAGATGAGCAGAAGGCCATGCTGTTAATAGGATCTCTTCCTGATGAGTTAGATCATTTGTGCATTACACTTATTCATGGGAAAGAAAAATTGTCTTTTGAAGAAGTGTGTGCAGCTTTGCTTAATTATGAAATTCGTAAGAAAGATCAGAAAGAGAATAGGATGAATCAGTAGAGGCGCTTACAGTTAGGGGAAGAAGTAAGAGTCAGAAACAAGAAAGAAGGGGCAGATCACAGTCAAGAAAAAGACCTGATAAAGATGAATGTGTCTTTTGTCATGAGAAAGGGCATTGGAAGAAAGATTGTCCGAAGCTACAGAAGAAAGATAAGGGCAAGGGTAAAGCTACTTCCGATGCATATGTAGCCGAACATGAGGAAGAAGATTTTGTGTTGGTTAGTCTATCATCAACATCTGGATCAGGTGAGTGGATTTTAGATTCGGGTTGTACTTATCATATATGTCCACATAAGGAATGGTTCTTCAACTTCGAAGAGCTAGATGGTGGAATTGTGCTCATAGGTAATGATAACTCATGCAAAACTAAGGGGATAGGTTCAATTCGACTGAAGAATCATGATGGATCGACTAGAGTTTTGACAGAAGTTCGGTACGTACCAGATTTGAAAAAGAATCTCATATCATTGGGAGCCTTAGAATCTAAATGCTATACGGTATCTATCAGAGATGGAGTTATGAGAGTTGTATCTGGTGCTTTGGTGGTAATGAAAGGTACAAAGAAGAACAACTTGTACTACTATGATGGTAGTACAGTTACTGAATCAGCAGCAGTAGTATCAAAGAAGGATATTGATTCAGATATGATCAGGTTATGGCATATGTATCTGGGACATGCAGGTGAGAAAGCTTTAAGCAATTTGGTGAATCAAGGTTTGTTGAAAGGAGTAAAAACCTGCAAGTTAGATTTTTGTGAACATTGTGTTTTGGGAAAGCAGACGAAAGTGAAGTTTGCAACTGCAGTTCATGATACTGAAGGTATTTTGGATTATATTCACTCTGATGTGTGGGGACCCACTAGGACAGCGTCCTTGGGTGGTAAACACTATTTTGTTACATTTGTTGATGACTTTTCCAGAAGAGTTTGGGTATACACAATGAAGAAAAAGGATGATGTACTTGGGATTTTCCTTAATTGAAAAAAGATGGTTGAGACTCAGACTGGGAGAAAGATCAAGTACCTCAGAACAAATAATGGAGGTGAATATTGTAGTAAATCTTTTAGAGAAGTCTGTCAAAATGCGGGTATTGTACGTTATTTTACAGTTAGACACACACCACAACAGAATGGGGTGGCAGAACGTATGAACCGAACGTTGCTGGAGAAAGTTCGATGTATGTTGTCCAATGCTGGGTTGGGCAAGAAGTTTTGGGCTGAGGCAGTGACTTATGCATGTCATCTCATTAATCGTTTACCGTCAACAGCGATCGGTGGTAGAATTCCATTTGAGGTATGGTCTAAAAAACCTGTTACTGATTATGATTCTTTACATATCTTTGGTTGTTCTGCTTATTATCATGTAAAGGAATCTAAATTGGATCCGAGGGTAAAGAAAACAATATTTATGGGGATGTCTTCAGGGGTGAAAGGGTATCGTCTTTTATATCCAAATTCGAAGAAGATAATTTTCAGTAGAGATGTTACTTTTGATGAGTCTTTGATGCTGAAAAAGAAAATAGAAGATATTATTGAGGGTAGTTTGCAACATGTGGAGTCCACTCGGAAGCAGGTGGAGTTTTTTCAAAAATAGACAGAGTTAACAAATAATCCAGCTAGAATTGTTGATGCAGATGATGACACTCCTATGACAGAGGAGGTTACTGAAGAAGAAGTAGAAGAAGAGGTTCCTACCCAAGAACCTTTGCAGCAACAAGAATCAATTGCAATAAATAGGCCAAGACGTGAGATTTGCAGACCTGCTCGTTTTGCTGACATGGTGGCTTATGCACTTCCAATTATAGATGATGATGTTCCTTCCACTTATAAAGAAGCAGTCCAATGTTCTGAAGTTGATAAGTAGAAGAAAGCTATGGATGAAGAAATGCAGTCTCTTCGGAAGAATGAAACTTGGGAGCTAGCTCAACTACCGAAGAATAAAAAGGCAATTGGGTGCAAATGGGTGTTTACTAAGAAAGAGAGATTTCCTAGCAAAGAAGATGTCCGCTACAAGGCAAGGTTGATGGCGAAAGGTTACTCTCAAAAGGAAGGGATTGACTATAATGAGGTATTTTCTCCAGTTATGAAACACTCTTCCATTAGAATTTTATTGGCCCTTGTAGCTCAATTAGATTTGGAACTAGTTCAAATTGATGTAAAAACTGCATTTTTACATGGTGATTTAGAAGAGGAAATCTATATGACTCAGCCAGATAGATTCAAGGTTGCTGGTAAAGAAAATTGGGTTTGTAAATTGAATAAATCGCTTTATGGTTTGAAACAGTCTCCGAGACAATGGTACAAGCGATTTGATCAATTTATGATATGACAAGAGTACACCAGAAGCAAATTTTGATAATTGTGTATATTTTCGAAGGCTACAAGATGATTCCTTCATCTACATGCTCTTATATGTTGATGATATGTTGATAGCTTCTAAGAGCAAAGTGGAGATTGAGAAGCTGAAAACTCAATTGAGTTCAGAGTTTGAAATGAAGGATTTGGGTGAAGCTAATTAAGAAGATTCTCGGTATGGAGATTAGTAGAGATAGAGGAAAATGCAAGGTTTGTTTGACTCAGAAGCAATATCTGATGAAGATATTACAACGTTTTGGTGTATCTGAACAGTCAAAACCTGTAAGTACGCCACTTGCTCCTCATTTCAAGTTGAGTGCATCATTATCTTCGAGTACTGATGAAGAACGAGAGAACATGTCTCGTGTTCCGTATTCCAATGCGGTTGGTAGTCTTATGTATGCTATGGTATGTACAAGACCGACATTTCGGAAGCAGTTGGAGTTGTGAGCAGGTATATGCATGATCCTGATAAAGGACATTGGCAAACTGTGAAATGGATTCTACGGTACTTGTTAAAAATCGTAAATTTTTGTTTGATATTTCTGAGGGAAGATTCGCTTGGTCAGTTTGTAATCGGATATGTAGATTCAGATTATGCTGGTGATTTGGATAAACGACGGTCAACTACTGGATATGTATTCACTCTTGCGAAAGCTCCTGTAAGTTGAAAGTCTACTTTACAGTCAACAGTTGCTTTGTCTACGATAGAAGCAGAGTATATGGCAATGACAAAAGCTGTGAAGGAAGCAATTTGGTTACAAGGATTACTGATAGAATTGGGAATGGGACAGAAGAATATTACTGTTTACTCGGATAGTCAAAGTGTCATTCATTTAGCAAAGAACCCAGTATTTCATGTTCGTACCAAGCATATTGATGTCCGATATCATTTTGTGCGGGAAATTTTGAGTGAAGGGTCGATTCTCTTACAGAAAATTGGGACTGCTGATAATCCTGCGGATATGATGACCAAAGTGGTGACGACAATCAAGTTCAACCATTATTTGGACTTGATCAATATTTTGAAAGTCTAAAAATACATATATGAAGATATTGTTGAAGGCTAATACGTCAAGGTGGAGATTTGTTGTTTTTTGGCTTAATTAGCTATGATTAGAATTCCCACATCTAAAGAATATAATGAGATTTTTTAGAATCCCACATCTGAAGAATATAATGAGATTTTTGAGAATCCCACATCTGAAGAATATAATGTGATGGAAACTTTGAGAATCCCACATCTGAAGAATGTAATATGGTGGGAGTTTTAGTGGGCTATAAATAAGTCATTTAGCTAATTGGTTTTGTATCTCAAACAAGAATTGTAAAAGATCCATACATTTGTATTATTCTTGTTTTCTTCCCATATGTTTCTGGATTTTTGGATCTTACCCAGATTTTATAATATTTTGCATTGGAGTTAGTAGAAGTTTTTCAGTAGCGCCCATGGACGTAGGTTTTATACCGAACCACGTAAATTCTAGTGTGTTCTTTCATTTTTCGCTTTGCATTTATTTTTCTGCTTTTCTGCTTTATTAGTATTTATTATTTATATTTAATAGCTAGCATTAGTAGTTGTGTATTTGTTTAATTTTCGCTGCGCACAATATAAACTTTTTTATTTTTCTATGCATTTAATGATGTTGAATAAAAAAATTAATTTGCCGCTCTAGTCTAACTGACAAAGGATGATTAATCATTAATTTACAAGTTAGAGGGAAATTTTGTGCAATTATGTAGAGAGTTGAGAATTGAGTGCAGTCATGACTGACGTTAGAGCTAGTATGTTTTACAACTTTAACGACTTTCTCTAAATTATAACTTCACCATTAAATGTTAATTCCTTTTCACTTTGACCCCTTTAATTGTTTTTTATTTTATTTTTTTTTCTTGTTTTAGTATAATGGCCTTTCTAAAAAAGATTCTTGACTTCACACTTGTCCGAAACCTCACTCAACCTCATACACGAACAAAAATTTAAATATATATTATACTGTGTTTTATATGTTTAGGAAACTGGTTTGGGGCAAATTTTATAAAGACTCTAACGTTTGATATAATTATACAAATATATGAATTTAGGATATAATCACACAATTACCCTAATGTTTTGAAAATATAATTATTTTCTAAACTTGTATGATTATATCAAATATTAAGGATGTTTGTCCAATTTCCTTTTTTTTTCTTTTCTTTTTTTTTTTATGTGTGCATGTTCGTAGGTTGATTGGGAATTGAACATGAATGCTTCACACACAGCAAAACTTGAATGAGAACATTTTGCCAATAATAGAACATTTTGCTAGCATATGACAGCAATTAAAGACTTATACCATCTTTAAGGATATAGGAATTAAACTTAGAAAGCAACTGACCCGAAAAAGCTATCATTTAAAATTGCAAACGTGTATAACAGCTTTAAGTGAGGACTGAATAGTAATTATTCAAATTAAAATATAAAATAAGTATTATACAATAGTTTTAGAAATTGAAAATTATTTAATTTAATTAATAAAAAAGTGAACAGGCTGCTGAGAGCCTCCTCTAATACTTTTCATTCTATTTTTATTTTTTTAAATTATTTTATAATTTAATAGTTTATGGTATTTAATGGAAAGCTAAAAGGAAGGATAATTTTGGTATTACATGGGATCTATTTACAAACCTTAATATCATAAAAATATTAATGGGGTGTACATGGATTTTTCGATGGCGCAAGGATAGCCACTCAAGAAAAAAATTATTTTATTTACTTCTTAAATATCTAATTAGTATAGATGCTAACACAATCTTAGACCAGCTCACTAGAGGTTAGTATTTGCATTGACCCAAAGACTATCATTTTTAAGGTAATAATTGGGCTACCATAACCATTTAGAAACATCATACTGAGATGGGGCCCCCGGGCTGATGCTTCTCGAATCTTATTCTTGGGTTTATTTTCAAATGGGACAGTTTTATGTTGGGATGATGGAAATGTTGTATAATTGTAACTTGTTCACAAATTAAACATCCTCAAAACATCATTCCATTACTATATCCATCAAGTGTCATGAGTTAATTAAATGAACTTTAGTGAAGTGTGCATATAAAAGAGGCATATAATTAGTTCTTGGATGGTATATATAAGTAGAAAACATAGATAGATAGCTTACTTGAGATCTGGAAGCCCATTTGTCCGTTTCATCTTCAATTTTCAATTGCTGTCACCATTGAAATGCCATCACATGGTGGCAAAACCGAATAAGAGAACGACCTTTTCTCACGAAAAGAAAATAAACCAAATTTAGATACCATATATGAGAACCAAAGCGAAACAATAGAATTGCATAGAAAGGGAAAGAGAAACTTCTCATGTACATTCGTGTATGCTGTTCTAGTCTGGACAAGAAAGTACAAATCTTCATTCTACTAATCATATAAACATTATAACTTCAAAAGATTTTAGAAAATGGCCTGTTTATGTTATACCTCGTTAACTTATCACAATCTCGTGTCTTGAATACTATACTTCGGACAAATGATTACTAACTAACCTATGTAAAGTTAAGAGTTTTCCATGCATAAAAAGTTGGAAACCGTAAATACACGAGAACAAAACAAGACCAATGTAGCTGAATGTACCTTCGTAGAGAGAGATTGAGCAAACAGTACTTTTAGGGCTTCCAGATGTTTATTAGAATGGAGAAGGAGGATACACAGAGAAGATAACTGAAGAAGTTGCAGTAAACATTTGAGTAGAAGAAAGAGAGAGTCTCACTGCAAAGGATGAGTTCAGTTGTAGTAATTTTTGTTATATAACTGCGGAGAGTACGCAGCTGGCAGTGAACGTACATGTTCTACTTTTATTTACAATTTATTAGTTAATTTAAAATTCAAGCAAAAACTGCGGGTTTGAATCGAAATCTGAAAGTTTTCCAGGCAGAATACGGAAAATCTATTATAATAACCCGTTCAAATCTTCTTTTTCTGCTATTAGTTGTTGAAACTTAGTACCTTACAGAATAAATTAAACCTATCAAATCTTTCTTTTCATTCCCAGCTGCACGCTGCAGTACCAACGTTATTAATGTATCTGTCCAAAGATTGTTAGATTCTTATAATGTTTGGAATTATAGCCGTGAAGGAACATTTGGACGCAATACATTTTCAATTACTACGAAGTTAAGAATTGAGAGAATTGGGACAAGATCATATTGATAAGGGTTAAGAATGTATCTGGATTTAATGTAAAAGTGGGTTTACGTGTAATGTTTCTTAATTGATGCACATGAAACTTTATTAATTGAAAAATAAAGCTGCACCTAATAAAAAAGGGACATTTCAAAGCCTAAACTCTTAACATAAATACAATATATAAATTGTGAATGGGGATATACTTTATTTATAAATTGTACTCGGTGGTAATCAAACTTATGTAATCTTAGTGAATTGGGAGCCAGTGCACAACCATGCCAATTCGATAACCAAATAGTGAAAGAAATAAAATTAGATAGACTCCATTTCTACAATTGATATCTTACAACAGTTCAAGAAATAAAATTCATACGTCCTTTTTTACAATTTATTAAATTTTACAACCACTGAATAAATTAATTAAAAAAAAAGAAGTAAATCCCATGAAATAGCGTCAAAACTTGGGTGAGTTAGTGCAATAGTGTTATAGAACCAAAGTGATATACAATTCGGATAGATATGACCTTAAGATAAAAACACTCATCATTAATTTAGGTATAACATGTAAGCAAGACCTAAATAATGATGGTGATATATGGTTCATTGTCAAACGACAAAAACATGTCTTAAGTACGTTTTTCTTCCTTGTTGAAAAGGAAGACTAGAGCACCGAGGTCCAATTGTGGCATTCACAGGTGCTGAGGTAATAAGTCTTATAATTTAATTCAACTGTGTATATGTTAGAACTAATGTTAATTTTTTTTTCATATGGTGCTGGAATGGTTTTGTTAAACGAGGTCTCGTGGTTTCTGTCATTGAAGGGTTTCCACGTTAAAGAAATTCTTTGTGTTCTTTGTGGTTACTTTATTATTAATGCACGCATGCTTAATTAAATAAGCTTAAATTTGGATTAAATCTTAGAATTGTCAACTTCTTGTCGAGTTCAAATGTTCAAATCATCGAACATCATTAGACTAGAAAACTATTTCATGTTTAGATCCGTCTAAACTTAGACATAATACTTAAATTTTACATATTGACTTTAACTTAAGTTTTGCATGATTAATTGGATTAATTAATGCTAGTATAGTTTGAAAGAATTTAGGCAACACATATTCACCCCCTTCTAGGTGGTCATACGCGTATCAAACCAACTTACAATATAAGAATTGAGTCAGATATTACTCTGCATATTATGAACAATGATGAGGGTCTTCAAGTTGTTATTTATATATACATCGATAGAGAATTTATTAGTGAAAATAAAAGCAGAGTACTATTCATTTCAAATTTAAAACTTTGGACATATAGTCCAAATCTTGGTTGATGACATTGAACTTATTGAATATACATGAATTTTCGAATGAAACAAAACTAAATGTTTACCGTAGAAACCCAATTTAATTATGGATAAAACCTTCAAAAGATTCATAAGAAAGTGTAACTCGAAGAATTAAGTAAACAGTTAAAAAAAAAAAAATTGGGGCAGGTTTCCAGTGTCACAGGAGAAACGAAAAAAGCATTAAAAATGGTGGGTAGTAGTTTCATTAAAAAAAAAAAAAAAAAGCGGGAGGGAGGGGAGGGGCGGGGGGTGGGGTTGGTGTGGTAGAAGGCTAAAAGAGGAGGCTGCTGCCTTCACGAGGGGTGAAAGTGGGAACTAGGCTCCGCCCATGAATTTTCTTGTCGCGTTTTATGTTTTATTTTAATTATTTTATTTTTTTATAATTTATTTACGAAATATTATAAAAAATTCCTGAAAAATAAACTAATCGAGTTTGGTCCTCTTTGTTTTTATTAAATGAACGGTTCTTTACCGTTAAGTTTTCATCCAAAAAGTTAACATTTTTCATCCAAAATCGTGGAATGATAAAAATATACTTATCAAGATTAAGTAAAATCTTTACCGTACTCTTTAAACTTATATAATTATTGAAATGCCTTTTGAATCATTAATTAATAACAATATTAAAAAAAAAAAAATTCTTCTATCTCTAGTCGTCTCTCATATCATCAATAAATTGGTTATCATCCACTATTATCAACAAATTGGTCATCCTCCACCATAAAAAACCTATCTTCTTTCTCATCATCATTAAATCGGTTATCAACAAAATAATTACAATACTGGTTATCTTCCACCATCATCAACAAACTCATGAACTCCAATCTAGTCATCCTCCACCATCTTCTCTCTCAGTCTTCGATTTGGTTGTATCTCTCTTTTCTTAAAAAAAAAAAATTGTTGATAACAGTGATGGGTCATCTGGGTTACAATATCCAGATGATGAACATCACCTAGATTGATCATACCTAGATGAACATCATCTAGGTTCGATTAATACAATCAAATCAATTGGGTTCAAGTGAAACTCAAATGATGTTGAAGTTGCTGATGTTTGATAATGGTTAATGGTTTGAAGTTGTAGATATTGAAATTATCGATGTCGAACCCATATTGATGGTTTAATGATGATAATGGTGGGTTGGTGTTGTTGATGGTGGGTTGATAGTGTCGATAAATGAGTTGATATTGATGATGGTGGCTGACCCATAAAAACATATATTTTTTAAATTAAAAAAAATCTTAATTTTTGAAAATGATGTCTGTTGTCTATAATATAATAAACTATGGAAATCATGTTTTTGGAGAAAATTATAATTTTTCAAAATTTGTACATTTATTTTTTTTAAAATTATTTTGATTGTACCATTCATTTTTAAGATGGACAATGACAATGAATTTTTTTTTTAAAAAAAAATTGTGTGTTTTAATTTATTATTTAATAGAGTTATTAAAAAAAATAGAATTACTTATCTAATTATTATTATGCCCTTTAAATTTAAAACCATTCGAGTTTTTTTTATCGGTCGGAGGCGATTTGTCTAATTAAAAAAAAAAAAAAAACAACAATAGCCAAACCCGATTAGGTTACATTTTGAAGGGTTTTTCATAATAGCTCTTTAGTTATCTATCATACTTAAAAATTAAATAATAGACATAACTAGAAAACTAGTAATGTATAAGACATATATATATCTCTCTCTAAGAATTTTTTAAAATTTTTAATAGGCTTTAATTATAAAACAGGGTTTACATACAAATTTTAATGGGTGTAAATATCGGCTCTCATATTTATGGCTCGGCCCAGACCAGACACTCAATTCAGACCGTAATCGGGTCAAATTTTAAGAAGAACCAGATCGGACCGGGCTGGTTCATGTAGTTCACATTCTTCAAGTGAACCCATCCATCTGGCGCACGAAATTGAAAAAGACAAAAAGGGTTAAGCAACTGCTACACTTCAAGTTTAGCAAAAGAAAATGGCAGCGAGTGAAACAGCAGGCGGATCTTCTTCTTCTTCTTCAAGTGGTGGGTCTGCTGATTCCTACATCGGCAGTTTAATCAGCTTGACTTCCAAGTCTGAGATTCGTTACGAGGGCGTTCTATTCAATATCAACACTGAAGAGTCCAGCATCGGTTTGAGAAATGGTACCTTTTTCTTCTTTTTAGGTTTCTTTCAAATGGGTTTTTGCTTTTTTATCGAATTAAATTTGTTACTCTTGTTTATGAACATGTATATATACATATTTGTAGTCATATTGTTTTGAGGATGCAATTACAAGCTCAGTGTTGTGAATAGCAGTTTGACTATGATTTACATGTCGCGAGACATGAGTTTTAAGTAGTGAATTCGAATAATCAGAAAGAGGATACAGAATTTAACGGTAAGGTTTTTGTTTATTGTTGCAATAACATAGAAAGTATATGAAAGATCTTTCACAGTAGAAAGTTTCGAACTCGAATTTGCTAAGCCGTTTCAGGGGATTTCTGGATTATATATATATAAAAAAATAATAATAAAGTCTGTCAGAATGGCACAAATTTGCCTTGTGACTCTTGGGAGCAGATTAAAGTGAATAATGATTGGAAGATGTGGCTTGGTAATGATATGATAATGAATGATTGCTTAAAGGGAATTGTTAAATACAGAGAAAGTGAATGGCATTGGAAAGGAAAGTGGCTTGCTGCATTATTTGAGAATAAGCTGGAAAAGGAAAGTAGATTCGCCGTTTTAATTAGGTCCGGTCTAATCTAATCCGATCCAATTCAATGCTATGAAGGCCCAATAATCGATTTTTTTCATGCACGTAATTTTGTTAGGTCCAATTTGAATAGGGTTCATACCCTTATCTGGCTCAATCCGAACAATAACCAGGTTGGACCACCGCGGTCCAACCGTATATACGTATAGACTCCTCTAAAAATGAATTCAAAAACTGAGTGTAGCGTTTAACAAATGGGTTTCGAAGCCAAGTGACATAGAGGAAACGAGAGGTTTGTGGCCCAAAATTGGTAATTATTATGTGGTGATTTGGCTTCTCATATCACGTGAGTCGTGACACAAAAAGGTGTGTCGTCGTTTTTCTCTTGTTTGCATCTTTCTTTAATCAAATGCGATTCTGTTGTTTTGTGTTAGATTAAAATTCTTTATGGGGGAAGAAAGATTACTGATCTTTTATCCAGCTTCATTTTCTTTATATTTTCCAGTTTTTAGTAGTTGGTAAAAAATTGGCAATTAATGACATTGTCATGTTCTTGTCTGATTTCCTACACATATGTTGGTGGTGATGACAATATGTGCCGAAAATATCAAACTTTGGTGGGGGATGTGGGTGATTGGGGGGGTTCGGTGGGGAAGGGGGTGTGGTTGGGTGGTGGTGAAGGAGTGTTATGAAGCTTGTGTTATGCTTTTATTTCCTTTTCCAGCTTCCCCACGTCCAGTAAATAGCTCAAACTCCTATGTATGATGTTGTCTTTGGTTTTGTTTTCACCCCTTTTGAGTTTCGACAAGGATGCTATGTTGCTAATTTGCATTACTTTTATCATTTCATTTCATTGATCTTTTCTTTATTAAATTTTTTATTTTCCCTTTACATAACTGGCTACAAATCCCATTGATTTATGTGATTGGATGAGTTTATAATGTTATGACCATATTGCTTGCGAAAAAAGTGTATTTCCGTCTCTATAATCTTATGTCTAGATTGTGTACGGTGAATTCTTGGTTTATTGTAGAATGGTTTAAATTATAAAAATTGCATGTCTAACATCTCCACACATATTCTGACAAAAAAAACATCTTTATGCATGTCCTATGATATTAGATGGGTTTTTGTTACAATTGTTGCCATGATTGAGGTCGAAACAAGCTTCTTATATAGAAACCAAGGGACTAATTGGTCAAACACATATGGTGAACATTTGTGTTTGGACTAAACGGGCTTCTTAGTTGTTGTGGTGTCCCTAACGTTACTTTCAATTCTTTTGGAGATTTTATATTTTCTCTCACAAAGCATGTAGCATTTCTCATTTTTTCTACTGTTTCTGTGGTGTTTGTCTTCTTGCCTTATTTCTTTGCCATCTGTGCTTCACTTTTATGATCAACGGGATATATGTTGGATAACAATATACTCTATATTGATGCGACATCTCATATGTTTGATGCTACTTGTAGTAGATATAACCACACTGGTAAGCATATACTTATAGGAAATAGTGACACTTTTTACACCCATGAGATACGCTCTGCAACACTTTTTACATCTCACATGTTTGCTCTTGGATTGAAATGTACTTCTTAAAATTTAAGAAATACCTGCTCTCCTTATGTTATTCTATTAAATGGTGTTGTAAAGGTATTTGAAAATAGTTCTTGGTTCTGAATCAATCATGTTTCTTAACATTGTAGTAAGATCATTTGGAACTGAAGGGCGAAGAAAGGATGGTCCCCAAGTTCCTCCAAGTGATAAAATTTATGAGTACATACTCTTTCGAGGAAGTGATATCAAGGTATAGCTCACATTTACTATGAGAATCAGATGCTTTACATATTGATAACTTACCGTTTAGCAGTTTACAAGTGAGCCTATGTGATATCGAATATTGATTACAGATAAGAGCTCGAAATCTGAATTAGTTCTTAAGGTGAACTGCACATATTGTATTGGTCGTGAATGAAAATAATCTCATTGGTTGGCATTGTCCATTATCATCAATAATTGTCCTCTAAGTTCGTCAACTCCTATGTTAGACTGGGGGCACACGACCATAAGTTCACCAACCCAAAAACACCATAAGATTTGTATGGTTTTCAGCTACATTTCTTTATTGACTGTAAAAGTTCTGTAATGAGTTTCAGTTTACATTAAAAAATCAGTCATCTCTTTTATTTTATTGTTTATTTATTCAAAATGTTTTTATTTGGACATTCTTATTGTAATTTGTATTGATCATACATTTTGGAAATATATACCCAGTTCTAAAACATATTGTATCTTGGTAGGAAAAGGTTTCTTTGCATGACTTAGGACTCACACTTTTTCCTGCCTAGTGTGTTAAGGGCATGGTTCCTGTAGCCATTGGTATATGAAATAGTTTCATCGTGGAATCTACTAACACTGTTTCATCAACTTTTGGCTTCGGTGTGGCCAATATTTGGTCAGCCAAAATCTGGGTTTGATTCAGCTTGCTTCACACAAGCATGATGAGATTGGTACGATATGTACTTGAATATCTGGTTGCTCTGCATACACAGATTTTGGTGAAAGCAAATATACTACATTAATTCTTTTGACTTCTTGAAGGTGGTTTGTGGGAAGACTTCGGAGTAAGATCAATTTTGATGTTTAGTTTCTCATTAATAATAGCTGTTGACAAAATTGAAATAATGTTATTAAATTCCACTCAGCTAATTGTCATGTCGAGTCTCCTTTAGGTTTGGAGTCTGGTTGTCCTTGCCTGTTTTGGATCTACTAAATTGCAAATATTTGATCTCAGTTAAAATTTGATGTTTAAGCCATTCTTAATCAGAGTGTTTCATAGTGTGTTCTTCTGCATCCGGTTACAGGATTTGCAGGTCAAATCTTCTCCACCTGTTCAAAATACAACACCTATACACAATGATCCTGCTATCATACAGGTAAAGAAAACAGTACATTGTATGTTTGTCTGTGAATGTATAAATTAGTTGTACTAGATTTTCATCCAATCTGATAATGGATTAATTTCCTATGATTGTTTTTTTTTTTGGGATATTCACTTGACCTTCGGTGTTTAAAATGTCTCCAAATCCATGCAATTGTAGATATGTATTTGTATGTATTAGAACAGATGTCATCTATTTTTGGTCAAGTATGAGGACATTTGTAATCAATATTTTTTAAGCCTAATGACGTCTCCTGTTCCCCTTGAAGTGGGGTGGAGGTTGAGATTGCAGTTGCAGGTTCAATCCTTATTTGGTAAAGAAAAGAAATGTACTATTGGTTTGAGCACAGTTGTGCACTACACTTGACTGCTGTACCTTGTAAAAATAGTGATATTATATTTTGTTTGAAATGAAAGTTAATCATCCTTCATGCTAGAGTATATATATGATGAGTTAGTCAGCTTTGCTGACAAAAATTTCAATTCCTTTTGCAGTCTCATTATCCTCAAGCAGCATCTACAACATTACCTTCGGGTACTGGATCTGTACCTGACTCCCATGGTTCTCAGGTAGGGTTTGCGAGATCACCATTTCAGGGCAATCCTCCCTTATATCAGCCAGGTGGAAATTTAGGTGCATGGGGTTCATCACTTCTTCCTACCTCAAGTGGAGGACTTGCTGTGCCAATGTATTGGCCGGGATTCTATGGGTCCTCGAACGGGCTGCAGCCCCAGCAGCAACCTTTGCTTCAACCCCCTCCTGGATTGTCCATGCTACCTTCCATGCAGCAATCCATTCCATATCATCCTATGAATGTATCGATTCCTACAGGAGCTTCCAGTGTACCAGCATCTCAATTGTCTGAACACCACCCTCCTTTATTGCCTCCCTTGGGTACAGGCACCTCGAATTTGCTATCTCCTATGTTTCCTGTACAATCTTCTGCAATAGTTTCAGAATCTTCAGCAAATCTTGTTTCCGATAAGGCTTCTGCTCAAACTCTTTTGACCACAGCTCCAAGTAATAGCTTGCCATTGGCACCTCCATTATCTACTGGTTTAGATAATGCTTCTACTGCAGCAGCAGTTTCTGAGCCTAAAACTGTTTCTGGTCCCATGATGCCATTTAAAAGCTTGTCTGAATCCGCCACTTCCAGTGTGGAGATATCAAGCTCAATTTTGAAGGATGGAACAATGCCTTCTTTGGTTACTCCAGGCCAGCTTTTGCAGCCGGGACTTGCCCCATTAGCTTCAGCACTGACTTCACAAACAGCTCAGAAGGATGTTGAAGTAGTGCAACTATCATCAACAGAACCACCACCGCTGCCACCAACAGCAGCAGCAGCGGAAGTGCAGGAACCGATATTGCCTCTACCTTCCCAACCTGATCATAAGGTAGTGCTTCAATATCTTACTTCCATTGATGAATGTCTTATAAGTGCATAATATGAGGAAAATTACTTCCTATTGAATTAAGTCATGCTTGAAGTCCTAGTGGAGAATTTTAAATGGCATATTTATTCTCTAATCTTCTCTTTTATTGTGTCTTATTGCTTTGATTGTTTAATGTGGAGTACATTAAAACAACAGGCTGTGGAATAAACATTAATCTTTGGACACTATTAATTATTGTTATATGTGAAATTTGTATTTCTAACTTTCCTTTTAAATGGCATTTCATTTGGGTTCTTGGTCTTTGGGGAAGAGGGCTGAGTGATGTTCTTTGTTGAAAATTCATTTCTTCTCATCGTCGTCATTGGAAATTGCTATGGATACTTAGATAATTCTTGCTATTATTTGACTATTGTTCCAAGTAATTTTTAAGTATTTTGATGTGTTATTAAGTTAAGATGTATGTTGCAACAAGATGACCGCTTAGGGTTCTTTTGTTTATAAATGTGCTATCTGTTGTTAAAGTTTTACCTTCTTTAAATTGCTTCGACTTTTAGATCAGTACATCCTTTTAACCTATAAAATATGGCAAAATTTTTATAAGGATCGTTCATATTTGTTTCTTTAATATAACTGTTTTAAAGTTTGCATATTAGCAAGAAATGCACTTCAGATTGGTTATCCTCAAATCGAACATGTTCTGCAGTTATTTGCCATCATGTACTTTAAGCCATTAAAAAATTCAGATACGGATAGCAAATTTTAGGCTATCTGGGAAAATATTTGCTGCAGATTTTATATAAACTATTATTTCGAGGGACTTTGAGCAATTTCTCTTCACCTGGATTTTTGCTGCCACTGGATATTCATATTCTTGAACCTCACCTGAATCATACATCAATCTGGTGCTGCCCAGCTGTTATCGTTAGCAGATTTTGAGTGTTAAGTCCTGAACCTGTGTAAAATATAATTCTTGTGGTGCCTAGGTGACTTTAAAAATTTAATTCCTAGGAAAAGGCCAAAAAACAAATAAATAAACAAGAAAAAAAAAAAGGATATATGATGATCTGCAGAACGCAATTGTTGTCTACATGGACACAGTGTATTGGACGTAGAACTCTAAGAAGATTAGACAGGAGGACCCAATGATAGATGTTTATACACGCATATTTCTGAATATATGATAAATTATCATAGTATGCATTTTTGCTCATTGAAAAATCATAAACCTTAAAGAAACCATATTATGGCTCCAAGTGCATACAGCTTTTATTGCACTAGTAAGATGCACATAGTTTAGGCAACTAAAGATACAGTCTTGTTTAACTGACCTTAGGATTGATGAGTCGTGTCCTTACGTGCCATATTGTTAATAGGAGAAGCATCTAAATATGTGATGTGCTATTTAATTTTTGCAATTGTTTTTCCTAGAATGGAAAATGGTGTGCTTTGAGCATTTAATTTAGTTACAATGTTTTGTTGAGCAAATTAAAGGTTATGTTTGCCAGTTTCCACCTATGATATTGTGACAAGATTCAGAAATTACTTAATTTCTTTTTTTCCCCTGCAATTAAGTTGTAGACCTTCACCTTGGCTGGAATTGGAGTTGATTAAAATAACATGTATTTTTTTTGTGATTGCTTTCCTCTCTAGTTGCAAGGACCTCCTATGTACACACAGCGTGGTGGTAGAGTAGGACGTGGTAGAGGAAGAGCAAATGAGGTATTTGTTACTTTTTTTTGCTTTGCCAGATCATATCCATTCTAATATTTTGAACATTGTTTTCGTGGACTGGGTTTTAAAGTTTGCAGTAAATATTCTTTTTGTTTTGCTATTATCATTGTTGCTTTTCCAATAATGCAACTGCCATTATGGATGATAATTAGCTAAAACATTAGTTTGCCTTGGACTGGGACGTGTCTAGTGTTGAAAAATATGACAAGCTTGCTTTAGTTTCAAAGCTAAACCCCAGCCTTCTTAAATGCTACGAACAATTAATAAATCTTATTTTTGGAATAGGAGTCCTTATGAATTACTAAGATGTTATATTATTCTGTCTTTGGAAAAGATGGGAGTGGTTTTTAATTTTATTTAGTCTCAACAACCTTTTTATATAGAGAATCTTTTTAAATTACTCTGCAGTCTAAGTAAGAAACCATATTTCATGTACAGACCCACTGTAACCATATATCTTACCAAAGCCATATTGTATAAATGTTATGCAATAATAATCCAAACTGGAAGAGTATACAGTTTCCCAGTGCCAAGTTATTAAATTCCAAAGAGTGTCCTGCTGAAGGGATTAGAATAACTTTGATTGCACTGCACTAAAAGCAGAGGTCTAAGGATCAATTCCCCTTACTCCAAAGTTTGAAGGAGATTCATTTTATTTTGCATTTATGCATGAATTGAGGTGGGATGTGGTTCGTGCTAAAGTATATTTATAAGCTTGGATAGTAGTGAACACTTGCCAATTGAAGAACCAAATTGCATGCAAATGTATATAATTTTACATTGCTATTGTAATTTTTTATGACCATGTTATAGAGCAATGAATGAGATTTAATATTTCGAGTATATTTAGTTTTATGACTAAAGAACTACAGATATTCAGTTTAAGTGTCCTACCAAAAATAAAAAATGGATAAGTGTTCCATGAAAAGGCCAATGTTTAGACCGAATTTTGAAAATCTTTATTATTTTTGAGGCATTTTCTAGTTTAGCCCACATCGTTGATGGTGGTGAATATTGGATCCATAATAATTAATCAATGTACAGGGAAACTGTTTGGGATTTTTGTACCATTATATTTTGTTTTTCTAGTCAATAAACTCCATTTGTTTGTTAAACCTAGTACTTGAAATTTTAAATAGAACGTATGGAGGAATATGTTCTTTAATAATTTTAACCACCTTTCTTTATTTATTGAATATGTGTTGCTTTCGTTGGAAGTTCATTGTTGTTTGTTTGAAGTTTACGTCGGTTTTGACCCTGTCCCCATTTGGTATTGCAGATCTCACGCTCTGCAACCAGATTCACAGAGGATTTTGATTTTATTGCAATGAATGAGAAATTTAATAAGGATGAAGTATGGGATCATCTCGGTAAAAGTAGCAGAGGTCAAGAAGATGGGGATGATTTACAAGAGGAAGAAAATGTTGGATCTTCCAAACATGAGAGCAAGGTAAAATTTTTCTTCATCATTTTCTTGCTGTACTTGCTGATCAAAATCTAAGTGTAGTAAGTTGTTTTATTTCGGGCTCTTGTTCACTCCTCCCTGTGCTTATTTGCAGCCCATTTATGTTAAAGATGACTTTTTTGATTCTCTTTCCTGTGATGCTCTCGATGGCGGATCACATCATGGAAGGACCAGGTTTTCAGAACAAGTTAGAAGAGATACTGAGGTATTCTGTTCCATTTTTTCTCCCTTCTCTCGCCTATCTTTTATTCCTTTTCTTCTTTTTCACTCCATCTTTCATTTATTTTCTCTTCTCATTCCATTTTTATCAATCAATTTTTTCTCCTGTCTTCTTCATCCTTTTTTTCTTTGCTTCTCATACCTTTCCTTGCTGAATATCATCACAACTTTATCCTGTTGAGTGACTTCCATTATAGACTGAACCCCGAGAAAAGTATTTAATTTTCTTTTACTTTAATACCCTATTACATGCAAAAACTCATCTTAAAGAACAAGAGATGAATTAAAGATCCTTTTAGGCATGACCAATGCTACCAGTGTCTGAAACAGAAAAATCCATGGCTTGTTAGGAAAGAATAGGAGGTGTGGAAAAATTATTACATAAAACAGAAATGTTGGCAGTGCATATTGTGTCTCTGATCACCATATTTACTGGCTGCCAAATCTGGCCTTAACTTTTGGTTAGTCTGAATACCATTATATCTTTCTTGAAACTTGAACTAAAGAAAACTACAATACACTGGAATCCAATTTAAGATTAGAGATCTTAGCATAACTGAAAGAGAGGAGAGAAGGCAAAATGAAATTGATTAAAGAAAGAGAAGATAGAAAGAAAATAAGTTGAAATATGTTATGCTGAGAGGAGAGAAATTTGAAAAAGAAAAAGACCAGAATGGAAGAAGATACGGTTTAATCCGTACCGAAAAACCTTGTTCATCGAAGAGCAACAAACTTGTGTCAAAATATTGTCAGAAATCGAAGCTGTGGATTATACCCATTTAGTTTATCATTGAAAGTAATAATATGTTTTCAGTCACTACAGTGTAGGATTACTCTAATTCTTATAACGCATACTGCATTTGTAATCTGTTCATTATTTTGATTAGATAACTGGTTTAGTTCTCATGACTGATGTTTCTCTCAATGGTCATTGTAGACATTTGGCAATTTTCCGAGGTACCATGGTGGGCGAGGTGGTCGTGGACCTTTTCGAGGTGGTAGATCACGTGGTTATCACCATGGGAGGGGCCATGGTTATGAGAACCATGGATATGGCTATGAGAACCATGGTGGGAGGGGCTACAGCTATGCTCCTAGAGGTCGTGGATATGGCCCGTCGAATCGTGCCTCCTAGTCAGCACTCAGGTTTTTGCAGTCCAATGATAGTGTTGAATTTAAGATGTGTTTTTAAGTATGCCCACCAGATATGAGATACTCGTTAGGGGGTAAATCTTGCTACTTTTTGTTGGTGGTTATTTGGCTCCAAGACTAAGTTTTAAGCCCATTAAATAAACAAGTTTGTGGATTAATTAAGGCCAGTTTAGATTTTGTTGTAAAATTAAAGATTATTTTATTTAAATAATAACAATCACAACAATAATATTATTTTTTGCCTTTAAAAACATCGTTCATGGCCTCCTTTTATGTCTGCTTATAGGACTGTTGTTGCTGGGAGACAGAAGGTTGAATCATTTTATGCTTCAAATCCACTTCCTTTGCAAGTTTGAATTTGCAATGAGTTCTTTTCGTAGATTGTTTCTCCAACTTTTGTCTAAACTTTTCTAGTTGGTGTTTACGAAAACAAAGTCTGTTTCTCTTAATTCTTTTTAATTAAAATTACAAATCAATCATGTTACGTCATTAGGTGCAGATATTATCACTTATAAATATGATTTATTTACCTAAATCATTAATACATCCATTAATTAAAGGGATAATCTCAAAAAACCATCAATAGGTTACCTAAATCATGAATTTGCCATCTCAAGTTTGAAATTTATCAAAAATCCGGTTTGATGTTAATAGAAATACATAAAATATCTATTAGAGGTATGTGAAAGGATAACAATGTACCTAATCGTTAATTATTCCGTTAAGTTGAAAATATAGATCATTTGACTCTAAGGGTAAAAATGGAAATGCAATAAAAATTAATTAAAATATAAAAAATCAAAATAAATAAGATTAAAATATATTAAAATTGTTTTAATAGTAAAACTGTTTAACAAAAATTAATTAAAATAAAATTGTTGTATCCAAAAATAGCACATAGATTTTGAGCCTAACAAGAGACTAAAAAGCTCTGGAGTTTGAAGATCCAAAAAGGACAATATCATCGACGGACCCAGAAAACCTACCTCAACGGTCCATGCCATGTTAATGCATCCGACAAATAACTCGCAAGGGAAGCTAGCTCGTATATTATTTTAACCAAACAATAGAAATTGACATATTTACTTATTTCAGTAAATTTTTGGAAAACAAAAGAGATCTTCAAATAGGAAATCACTTCAACTAGAAAATCTCCAAAATTGTGGTTTGATTCTGTATCTAAATATTTAATACGATTCGATGTAAAGTACAATAGAAAATCTTAGTATTTTCTATATTTTAGTAACCAAATCATACGTAAACAAGACATTCTAATACTACATAAAGGGATCTTTCACATATGAACAAACATACACTACAACTTGATCATTCACTCCTAACAGAAATTTCGGTAAAACACAGTCTTCCCCCTTAGCAATAATATAATCATGGATATAAGCAAAATTCAATAGGCCAAACTACATTAAAAACCCTCTCATCTTTTTATTTGCATTTTACATCTTCATTATCTTGTTTATTCGCCATTATTATAGCTATACATTCATCAGTCGTATTCAATTCATATTAATTCGAGTGTTAACCAATTTTTTACATCAACATTTTGGCAAGAGTCTTAATTGAAGTTGGATCTTTCAGAAATCAGGGCAAGGATATCAAGGGATTTTTTTTTTTCTTTTGGTGCTATTGATTTACAAGTCTGATATTGATTTTCTTATTTTCCTTTGGATCTTTCTGTTAAAGGATAAATCATATTGAGGGAAGTAGTTTGTGTTTCTAG
This sequence comes from Dimocarpus longan, assembly GCA_022984855.1. Classification (NCBI taxonomy): domain Eukaryota; kingdom Viridiplantae; phylum Streptophyta; class Magnoliopsida; order Sapindales; family Sapindaceae; genus Dimocarpus; species Dimocarpus longan. Next base: position 9,297,625 of record CM041026.1, read on the forward strand.
TCTATGTTTATTGAATGGTTTGATGGGGACTATATTTTGTGACTCATATTTTTTGCAGGCATGTTTTGAAACTTATGGATTTTGCTCAAAATGATTTCTGAGCGTTTTGTCATAAAGATGCCAAAAGGGAGATTGTTAGTGTATAAGTGTTGGCATCATATGACATATGACAGTGTTTTAGTGTTTATGTTATTGACATCATTGTATGATAGTGGTTTGAGTAAACTCAAGATATGATACTATCAAAATTTTTATATATTCTGTTGTAACATATCACTAACAGTTGTTACAACAACTAACTAACAAATGTTATAACAACTTTTTGTTATAACACCTTTTGGCATCTAGGAGTGTGCAGTAAAAAGGAAAGAATTCTTGCGGTGATTTATTTATGTGTATTAAATGAATTTTTCTGATTTTTTTCGTGTTTGTTTTCATGTTTATCTATTGAAAAAAAATAATCTTTTTAATGAATATCTTTTTAATAATTGAAGTTTCCCTTCATAAAAAGATATATATATATATATATTTGTTTTTTGGAATTATCCTTATTTTTTGTTGCTCATTTTAAAATAAATCTCTTTCATTTATTAAAGATATTTATTGGCCAAAATTGGAATTGATCTCTTGGATGAATATGATCATGATAATGACCATATTCGATCATAGCTATTAAATAAGAATGAAACTCTTATTTTAAAGCTAGTTTTATTTTATCTATTTTATCTCTAATCAATATCTTTATTTTGCATATTTTTTGAAGAAAAAAAATGTTTGCACATTTACTTTACAAAATTGGAGTCATCTTATAAAAATTGGGTGCAAAACATGAGAGAAAAATATTTGATAAGAGCTGCATGTATTTTGTAAAATTTAGAATATTTTTCTTAGTACTTTGAGTCTTACGGAGTGATTAACTTTCTAGGATATCTTTAGCAACATAAGCTCTTTGGGATGAAATGTTGTTTGTCTTCGTGAGAGAACTGATCTCAAGCAATTGGGAGGAGTCCAAATAGGTAGAGATCTTAAAAGTCGAGAGGGGCTCATTATACTGGATTAGTGGAGAGAGTAATATAATTGAGTAGTCAAGTTGTGTATGTATTATTTAAAAATTCATTATCTATATAAATATTTGAACGTGACCTCATGGACTAGATGAAAATCTATCCATGTTAAAAATATTATTATCTTCTTTATTATCTATTACAACATTTATTCACTAGTTGTTATAATATATTAGTTCATACTATTACAACAATTCACTTTTAATTGTTATAACAACTATCTATTAGTTGTTATGACAACTGACTGTAAGTTGTTACGACAACTCAATAAATTTCACTCAACAAAACTTAGGATACTATTAAGGAAACATGTTTTTTCAATTTCAACAAAATTAGAAAATATCTCACAATTGTTATAACATGTGAGTCATATTTCACGGTACTCGTGACATCTGAGCCATATCTCATAGTCACTATGACATGCAAGCCACATATATTAACCACTGTGACAAGTGGGCACCTGTCACCACTCTTATTGTGACATGTGGGCCACATACCACGATAGTTGCAAATCGACAAAAAAAATCGTGAACAATCTGCTAAAAGTTCAAGTTTCTATCCTAGATCAACCAATATAATGCGACACATAACCAAAATCACTCTAGTTATAATCACACACAACTATAATGAAAAAACTTAAACACACAAAAATATATATATAAATAAATAAGCCAATGTGCCTTCGAAATTTAACTTCTCAAAAAACCTAAATTCAAAGCTTTTTTTAAAAGAAGAGAATGTGTGCTTGTTGGAGAGAAAGATAAGAGGGGAGGTTGAAGGCTTTGGCTGGAAGTAAGAAGGAATGGAGTTTGGGAAAAAAGAAAAGAAGAGAAAAGAATAAGAGCCTGAGAGTTATTTCACCTTAGTATTAGGTAATTAAGGGATATGAATTACAAATGGTTTATTAGTGGGTTAAAATACGAAATTAAAACTTTTTTAGAGTTAAAAACAATTACTATTTTTTTTAATAATATAAATCTGAATTTCTCTAAAACAAATAATAATTATATGGTTTACCCTATTAACTTAAAATAAATACTTAATTTTGTAATTTAAAATACGGAACTTAATTTAGTAATTGTAACCTATTTTTAATTCACTTCATGATTAAATTAAAAATAAATTTAAGAACGAACATCGAAATCACACATAATCAAACTTTCAACAGGGTGTATTCAATCTAAAATTTATAGAAGCTTAAGATTTTTTTTAATAATATATTTTCATCGAATTTAATCCTATAAACTTCATATTTGTTTAATTAAAATTCATTAATAAATTCAATCAAATCTTTAGAAAAATTATATAATTTTTTATAATTTATTTTTATAAAAATCACTTTAAAATTAATTTAAATTAATCCAAATCTATCACCAAGATAAAATCTATTAATTCAATTATTTTTTGAATACATCTATATTTATTCATATAAATCTAAATTAAATTACCTAAATTTTATAAAATTTATATATAAATTTTATAAAATTTATATAAATTTAAACTGAATATAGATAAATTTCAATTAAATTCATTTAAATTTAAATTGAATATATCCAAATTTTATAATGTTTTAAATTTCAATAAATATAGTAAATACATATAGTTAATCCAAATTGAAATTCCATTTTTAGTCGATAAACATAAATAGAAAAATATATAAGAAGAAAAGTCAAGTATGGAGACAAGGCACTGGATTCGAAACCCCAAAAGGTTGACACTTGGTGGCACACCTTTCTTTGCTTGACACAACTAGTAAGAGAGAGAGAGGAGAAGATTCTTGTGTCATTTTAAAAAACCCTTTATTCATTCAACAATTGGTGTAGGGTTGAGAGAAAATGGCGGTGCCTGTGATTCGATTTCCGATCTTTCCAGTTATAAGAGTGATTGGAGTGATTGTGACAGCTTTTGTGCTGACTTGGACGGTCCATTACAGAGGAGGCTTAGCTCTTATCTCCGACAACAAAGATCTAATATTCAATGTCAGTTTTTCTTCTTCTTCTTTTTTGCTTATTTTCAAATTTGTTTGATTGATGCATTCTTCATTGTGTGCATTGCAGGTCCATCCGGTTTTGATGGTGATCGGTCTCGTACTTTTGAATGGCGAAGGTATATGCAATTTCCATGCATTATTTATTTTTTTGTTTGATTGGCTGAGTCAAAGTATTATGTATGACAGCCCATATAGGATTAACATGATTGCTGTTGGTATCTAGTTTGGGAGTGGCTTTATGTTTTGAACTTGGATTCTCTAACTGGGTTCTAGGATATCTGGATTATGAAAAAAAAGGTTTCTGCTAACTTACTGGTTGAATATAAGGTTATCTATTAATAACAACTTTTAGATTGGTTGTAAGGTTGAGTATTGAAGAATATTTAAGGGATGTTATACCCAACTAGTAAGGCAGGCTAACCTAAAAATAAAAGTTTTATTAACTTACTCGTTGGATAAGGTTACCTATCAAATTGGATGGGTTGTAGGATTCTCTAATTGGGTTCTAGGATATTTAGATTATCAAAAGATCCCATATAGGATTAACATGATGCGTAAGTTAGGAAATGAAATGAAGAAAGGATCACGCTTTTATGCAGTTTCTGTATGGATACTGGATTGGTTAATGAACATTAGATTTTCAATATATGGGTTTATAAGAATTATATGTTTAAAAATTAAAAAGAAAAAAGAAAAATTTAGTTACACTCTGTATCCTAGTAAAATCAATGACGGGATAGTTCGGAGTATTTGAATTTAGAAGGATGTTTTTTTTTTTTTTTTTTGATGTATACAACTTGTATCTGGGACAGAACAGGCTAACCGAAATTGGGGCCTGGTGTATCCATAACGAACCGATGGATTTGTTAAACAAAAGCAAATTAATCTACATCTTAATATTAATTAGAGGTTATAAATAGTGTTATGTCTGCATCTAAGTTACTGAAGTGAATGATGTGACTGAACTTCTGTGACTCTGCAGCAATGCTTTTAACTGAAGTTGATAGATAAGTTGGTTCTTCTTTTGAACAAGAGAGAATAGTTAACTAACTGAATAATTTTTCACATTCTGTTTCATTAGGTTAACATGGCCTTCAATAAATATTTTTTTGTGAAACCCTGGTCTTTGGTTTTTTGATAAGAAAGTTGTTTTTGTATTTTTGAATGAAGTCGTACATAGTACTGTGTTTGTGGTCCTAAGATGGTCCACATCCGTCTAATATCCCTCTTGAAATGGAGAACCGTGGCTGCCTTTGACCATTTTGACTGCTAAAAACAGTTGTTATTGCATGGTAACAAGCATATTGTGCAATTGTTGACACGTTGCTGGTGCTCTGGGAACTGTTTCCTTGATTTGGATTTCTAAAAGATGGAGAGAGTAATTGACCATTGATGTGTTATTGTGGAGTTGTAAGATTCCTTGGTCAAATCATCTTTCACGTGCATTTTAGTTAACTATCATATTTCGTTGTGACATTTTTATTCACCTTGCAATCAATTGAGATAAATTTTTGGTGTGTTTAAGTGCATTTAACCTATACTAAATTTTATGAGAACAGTTATGGAGTTTCTGCTAGTTGCATGTTGTAGAGCCATGAACTAAAACAATAGGATGAAACCCTTATGAATGTTTCTGTTTTCTAGCATGCTGCTGTAATAGAAATTTTGTTTTTAATGCTTGTATGCCTTGATGCAGCCATGCTAGCATACAAGACAATTCCGGGGACAAAAAACTTCAGAAAATTAGTCCATCTTACTCTACAATTAGTTGCCTTTTGTTTAAGCTTAATCGGTGTTTGGGCAGCTATAAAATTCCACAATGATAAGGGCATTGACAATTTTTACAGCCTGCATTCATGGTTGGGCCTAGCTTGCCTTTTCTTATTTGGCATTCAGGTCTTTTTCCTTCTTCTTCCCCTTTTCATCTATTTCATACCGTTTGAACCATATAATCAGCTTAGACTTGCGTTTATATCTTTGCAAAGTCACTGATATTTCTTTTGGACAGTGGGCTGCTGGATTTGTGACCTTTTGGTACCCTGGTGGTTCAAGAAACAGCAGAGCTACCTTGCTGCCATGGCATGTGTTCTTTGGGGTTTACATATATGCTCTGGCTGTTGCTACTGCCACTACTGGTATTTTAGAGAAACTTACATTCCTTCAAACCAACCAAGTGATATCACGTTATTCCACTGAGGCGTTGCTTGTGAACTCTCTCGGTATTTTGATCATTGTTCTTGGTGGATTCGTTATTCTTGCCCTTGTTACTCCTGTGAATGGGAAAGCAGATATTATCAAAGGAACAACAGAATAGGCATGGTATGCTTTCATGATTTGCTGATATGACTGATGTACTTCAATAGAATTCGCAAGATTTGTTCTCTTAACAGAATGAATGTATTGATATCATTGTTCAAATGACTTTTGTTTATATTCTTTTAATTTACAAAGAAAACTTGGAAGGAAGATGAGTAATGTACAGTTGACAGAAAGATTGCTGAGGCTGTTTATCCTGATGTTCTTTTCTGTTTTCTGGAATATCCTGATTTTTCTTTTTGCCTTACTAATTTTTGGCACAAAATGAGGGTTGGTGAATCTTCTTAAGTCTTGACTTTTGGATCATTTGCTTTTAAGCATACTAGTTTGAACCTGATATCGCATGATTTGAAAAGATGAGATGATCTGAAGATGATTGATGGTTATTTAAGTTGCTGTATGTTGAAGAACTCTTGCAGTCAGTAGATCCAGTTGTACGCATATGCCAAAAAGTTAATAACAAACTCTTAATGGTATGTATATGTTTGGCTACTTTATTGATTGGATAAACTTATATATCAATAACAACTTTTAGATTGGTTGTAAGGATGGTTATTAAAAAATATCCGATGATTGTTATTAATGGACATATTATTCAATTAATAAGGTAATTAAACCCAGTATAATAGTGATAAATAGTTACTATGGGAAATATGGCTTCGGGTTTTGTGTGAAGGTGTATGTATATATACTTCAGTCTCAATTTTGAATTCCTACAACTCCAGAAGGACAAAAATTCTTAGTAGCCCCAAAATTAGTGGCATTTAAAATATAGTTACTCCAAATTTTAGCCAAAAAAGGTGGTTTTTGAACAAAAATGTCTTCTGAGTTTTAGTAACCCACACCATCAACAAAAATATAGAGAGAAACAAAACCTGAAGAGAAAAGTAAAATCTTCACTTGTAACTTTGGACCTTTTCATGATTTTGAGAAATGACATGTGCTTAATGCGCATCTATTTCATTGATTAATTTACTAGGTTTAGTCAATTTTGTGTTTCCAGTAACATTGCAAGCTAAATTTCATATTTTAGCATATTTTGTTCTTTACTGTGTGTGTGATCTGTAGTAAATAGCAAGCATTTTGCGCGTTAAAAATTACTAGTAAAATACTTTGGGTAGATAGATAAAGGACCATTCCAAGAGGAGTGTGAAATCAAAAACAATTTAAATAAATATTATTATTTTATAATTAAAAAAATCGTTGATTAAAGAAAATGACGTGTTTTTTGTATACAATATATTGATAATTATGCTTGTTTAATTTTACTGTTTCTTTGATTAGAAAATGTAGGGTTTTGTGTTGCACACATGTATGTTTTGTATCATTTGTTTAATAGGTCACCTATAACATGATAACATCACTCAAATATTTTACTTTTATTGAGGTTTTCAGACACAACTTGACACCCCGATGACATTGGATGTCAGTTATTTTGATTCTGGTTCCCTCAAAACTCAAAAATGCTTTTTGTCAATATTTAGCAAGGTCAAAATTAACAATCCACAATTATAGCTCCAACAGGAATTCTTTGATCCAACTATACAAGAGGCAATGAATGATAAAAACCTGATTTGCTCAGACCTTCACTGACGTATTAGGAAAGTTGATAATAATAGTACCTGTATCCGTTCTAAAGATCCGAAATTCTTTCAATCACATTATTAAAAGCATAAATCCTTTGAACGGTTGCCATTATTAAGATAAGAGTTTAAAACTTGTCCTGGTAGGCCATGTGCGTATGAGAGAAAAAAGAGAGAATATACAGCAAAACATGTTTGAGACCAGAACATTCCAACAATCATCATTCCCAGCAACGACACGTGAAAAGACACAAACATTTGGTACAAACAATTTGGATGAGTCCAGTACTAAATAATGCACTGGTCATTTGCTGCTGCTACATCAAATCTATCTACCATTGGTACTAAATGAAATGAAACCCAACAACCTGCTCAATACCTGAAACCTAACAAAATAGAATAACAGAGGGCAAGTAAATCCTAAACACCCCACCAAAGAAGGCTTTAAATTGCAGACCTCTGCTGTCATAACTACATTTAAAATGTTAATACACACTACAACGTATCAAGGTCTCCTAATAATAGCAAACCCTATTATTAAAGTAGATGCATTCAAGAACCTCTCATCATCCAACAGGAATAATTGTCAGCAGCAACCTTACGTTGTGAAGAATGTCCAAAGTTTCTTTCCTATTGAGACTTCACCAGGATGTTCACTCTCATACTCCTCGTCATCATCCCCATCCTCAAGCCCAATGGCATACTCCCCGGCTCCTTCAGGTGTTCCATTCACCTCTTCACTCAATGCCATATTCTCAGCCAATCGTTTTGACCCATCAGCATTGCTCAGCATCCCACACTGTCGGCATAAAATGTAGAATATCATGATATCAAAATCAGTTCAGACAATCAAAGACCTTCAACAACTAAGCTGCAAAAAGCACAGCTGCTTTGCAACCAACCAGTCAAGACTTCAACGTATGGTCTTAACAAACTCAAGACAGAAAGAAAAAGGGGAAAACAAATGAGAAAACATGTCATGCACACAAATTGAACCCTACTTATTAAATTTTAGTAGAAACAGATCTCACTAGGATTACCTGTATTAAGCGTGTGCCTCTGCCATTTTCACCAACAACTTCCACTGAATGTGTAGGAGTAACTTTAGAGTAGGCAATTCCATCCTCCTGTGCACCTCTAACACCTTCAGACTCGCCTTCATTTTCTTTGTTCGATTGTGACAAGGCTTGATCAGCTGCAACAGCAACTCCACTGCAAACCATTCCACACAATTCATACTTTAGTTTCTTGCAAATCAATACAATATTGATATGAAACTGTACAGAAACAACATAAAACTGGCATCTTCAAAGTCAATGTAAGTGGAAAATAAGTTTTTATACGAAATTGGGACTTGGATATAAATATTAAATCAAAAAATAACCATCTTGTACTACACCAACCCAATTTAAATCCTTAGGTCGGCTTTTCAGCAGGCTACAAAACCCAAGAATTCCAGAATAAGTCCACTGTAAGTGGGAAAATGCAATAAATATTTTGGACAGCACATTGTCATGGAGGAAAGTAAACAAAACGAAAAACCACACCGCTGTTAAAGCCCAGGAGTCACTTCAAAGAGACATGAAAGATGTTTTAACTTTTATAATCACCCTGGGTAGGTAGTAGCTAGCTACTATACACTATTTGGAATACCAAAATTTTAAGAACCTACTTTTTGGGTCGCCGGAGATTATAGGGACGCCGAACTGGAGTTTGCACAGCAGAGGCAACTTTTTGCCGCCTCTTCCTGCGCTTGCCTGCCCCAACACTTTCTGATTGTCCTTCACTATCTTCCCCATCATGCTCACTCATCGTAATTTGAGACGTCTGAGCATGGTTCCGCTTCCTTGCATTTCTTGATGGCTCTTTATCAGCTATACTAGATTCAGCCCGGCTTTCAGTATTTGCACGGCCAGAATCTTCAGCGTTTCCATTTGAATGCTCTGTCTGATTTAACTCCAAACCTTCACCAAGTATAGCCTTAGCATCTTGGACAACTGCCTTCACAGAGCGTGTTCTACTAACTCTAGGTCTGCCTCTCCTCCGAGGTTGCTGACCATGATTCAAATCAGAAGGATGAGAATTTTCCTGCAACTCTGGCGCCTTAGAATTAATGTTGCTTTCATCATCAACCAACTTATCATGGCCAGCTTCAGCCTCTCTCGTACTGGTTCCAGACTGAACCCTTTGGACATCACAAGAATCATTTACAATTGCAAAAGATAGCTCTTCCTCATTTGAACTGCAACCTAACCTTTTAGATGGCTCTTCTACATTAATTTGCTCAAAAGAAGCAGAAATCTCCTCTGCCATCCTTTGAACATCAGTATTCTCAATTTTTTTATTTGGAGATAATTTAAATATCTTCGAAGTGCATTTACGAAGCCAAGACACAGTCCCAGTAGAAACAGGAGATCCTGAACCCACAACAGAGGGAGAGATCTCACTATCTTTCATACGTCTTTCGATTAGATTTAGGTTATCACTAGCCAGTCTTGGAAGAGGAGGGACCTCTCTATTCCCAATTTCATGGACTAAATCCGAGAACACAAATTCAGAAGTTATTTCAGCGCAGTTCTCGCAACTCTTGTGCTTGTCAACAAATGAAAGGAAGCGATCTCTCTCCCTCACAAGTTGTTCCCGCTGCTCCTTCAGCGTCTTGGTAAGATCAACAAGCATATCAATGTCTTTACGGATTCCAACCTGTTCTCCTTCAAGATGCTTCCTGTGTGCATCAACTTCTTGCTTTTCTTTCCCTACCTTAAGCCTTTCCATTTTCGTTTCTTCCATCTCTTTTCGAGCTATATCTCTTAAATAATTTATATTACTTAATTCTTTCTCTTTTTCTTCTTCAAACAACTTTTCCTTCTCCTGCAAACCTTTTTCCAACTCCTCTTGTCTAATCTGTATATCAGTTTCAAGTTTTCTTTTCTGCATCTCAAAATCATGACTCAGCTGCCTTCTCTCACTTTCTGCTTTCTCAGCCATAGCCACCTGCTCATGCTCCATGGTAGCCTTAAATGATTCTTTGGACACTTCAAGAGCTTCCAATTCCCTTTTAATAGACTCTTGTGCCGCCTGCTTCTCATTTCTTAACCTTTCTTTCTCAATGTGCCTTTCTTTTTCTAGTTTTTCCATGTGTTCGCTAATTTTCTTCAATTCTTTCTCAACATCAGATTTTTTTTCGTCCAGCTCTTCCCACTGTCTCTCAAAATTCTCCTTCTGCTGCTTTAAATCCTCAGTTTCCTTCAATAGCATTTCTTCTTGAAGCCTGCACTTCTGTATTTCCTCTTTTAGTTCTGATTGTAAGCGGATATATTCCGCCCTCTCTTCTTCACTGACTTTGAGCTGATCCGTCTCTTCACGCATCTTCAACAGCTGTTGTTCATTTTCAGCCCTTATCTTCTCGAGTTCAGACTTAAGATTCAAAAGATCTTCTTTGTCAGCAACCAACTGTTTCTTCTCACTCTCCAAGTTCTTCTCCTCAGATCTCATAGCCTTCTCCCTTTCCTTCAGAGCTTTCAGTTTAGATTCAAAATCCTTCTCTTTCTCCTTAATCTTCTCCAATTTCTTATCCAGTGCAACCTCTCTTTTAGCAATTTTTTCCTCCTTGTGATTGATTTCAGCTTCCTTCTTTTCCACTTCAATCATCCTGCTTTTCAGTTCATCATTGACAGATTTCCTCTTTTGATCAATCTCTAAATCAAATTCTCGGCTTTTTGCATCTAAAATGGCTTTGTGTTCAGCAAGCTGCTTCTCAATTTCAATCTGCAACAATTCCACGAAAAAAGTAATTAAAAGAAATCAAATGTGTAATCTTTACGACAGCAACTTCTAACAAAAGGAAACTAAGAAGCTGAGAAGCATAAATAACTAATGATAATTCCAATGTTATTTTCTTGTGTCGTTGAGGCCACAGATGATTCCTGGTTCAGGCAACGTAGTTTGCCTCTATCAAAGTACAACGCCATCTACTTGTAGAAAGGACCAAACAAATGAATAAGCAGACTTTCCAAGGAAGATAGCAATAATGGAATCAACAGCAGGAAATGCAGAGGAAGGTATTCGGGGGAAAAAAAAAAAAGAGCATAAAAAATGACCTCCTTATTACATCCTACCCATCCCCTCACAAAAGCACTACAGATCTAGAGTAGCAGAAAACTTATAGAATTTAATAATCCAGATTCAACTCCATCATAGCCAATTGCATTAACCAAAACGTGACCAGATGCATGGTCAAGGTAGTTGGAAGGTGTTACATCTAACTGACAACACAAAAACGTGGTCTCTTTCTATTTCATCTCAAGATAATCAAAACGTTTCATAAGCAAAAAAACTTTTGCAAAAACCATAATTTAGAAAGATCTTGCTACTGCTGAACACAATTATAAGCACTTACCTTTTCTCTAGCATTAAGCTTTTCTTCCAGGGCAAGTAGCTCCTCCTCTTTTTTTTCTAAATTCTGTCTCAAAGCATCATATTCCTGCACTCACATGAAAAATTGAATATTAGCATAAACTATAAGACAATTACATACATAAAGATTAACAATAGCCTTTCTTATACGGAACAGGAGAAACACTTGCCTTCTCTTTTATACTCAAATTTGTTAGCCTGCTGTTTATATCATCTTCTTTCTTGTTTAAATTCAGGTTAGACGCATCAATATTCTTTTGTGCCTCCTCCAGATCCCTCTCTTTCTGCTTATAGATCTTATCTTTCTCATTTGCCCTTTCCTCTCTTTGGTTAACAATTCTTTGACCTTTTGCTAGTCTCTCTTCCCCCTCTTGCAGTTTTCTTTCCCAATCTCGTAAGTCCTCCCTCTGCTTGGACAAACTAGTCTCATGTGATTCTCGCCTGCAAAACAGAACCAACTTAATTAATTACTATGAAACAATATCTGCATCATGCCTTCAAGCATAAGCATGAGGGAAGTAATAGATTCAAAATACAAAGTCTGTAAAAGTCAAGGGCCTTCAGCATACTCTGCAATGAAGGATAAACGCTCCATTCGAAGGGCACTTTCCCGAGATTCCACCTCTTGGGACTTCCTCTCAATCTCTGCAGTTTTTCTGCTCACCTCAGCAAGCTTGGCATCCGCAGCACGCAACTTCACCTCAACCTCCAAGGATTTCTCTTCAATGCTGGCAACCAAACCATTTGCTTCAGCCAACCTCGAATCAGCAGTGAACCTGATTTCCGCATTTTCAGAACGCATCTCACGCAGAGCCTTCTCCAGCTGCAGCAACCAATTTTCTCCCAGTATCAGAAAATTCCATTCATACACTTTTCCCACATAGCATTTCATTAAACCAGCATTTATCAAGCTTTAAACTATTTAGACGACATTGATTCAATACGATCATAATATCCCACTTCTTTTTAATCTCTCTCATCTCTTTTAAGTCATAAAAAGTTAAAAAAAAAAAAAAAAAAATCACAAACGAATTCAAACAATAGGGAAATAAAATCTTACATCTAACACGCATTGCTTCTCAACACCCAAAGCCTTCCTTAAACTCTCCTCTCTCTTCTCAACCTCAGTTATTGCCATTAAATGACCCGCCTCTTCTCGTTTAAGGGCTTCCTTCGCTTCAGCAAGCGCCTGCTTCAATTCCTCATACTTAAAAGACCATTCCTTTTTCTCAATCAACAGCAGCCCCATATTGTACTGATAATCCAAAAGCTGACAAAACATATTTCACATAAGACGACTAACCAATTCAATATTTATTAAAAACTACACCCATATCACATATATAAACATCCACAAACAAAATCCACAACCAACAAACGTAAAAAGATTCTTTCAACATCCAACTAACCTCATTTTCGAGCTTTGACACCTTGTCCTCCACCAAGCCGACCCCATTTTGCGGTTCAACAAAAGCCACACTCTTTCCTTTGACTCCAGTAGTCCCCTCTACCGTACTAGGATTCGGACTCTGCGCATTCGAACCCGACCCGTTCTTCTGGCTTCTCGGAGTCGGCGACCAACCCGACCACACCTTTCTCTGCGGCGTAAACATTAGTCCTCCAATTTAGCCACAGATCGCCGAGAATTCATAACAAACTCTAACCCTAATTTTCTTGACGGACGTGAACGAAATCCCCCAATTAACTGAAATTGAAACTTTTCAATTCCGACAAGTTTCTCGAAAACTAGACAGCGGAAAGTGGATGAGAAAACAAAATTAAAAAAAAAAAAAAACCCTATCCACGGACGTGAACGGAACTTGTAAATTCCGGCGAGTAAGTGATTTGAAGTCCGATAACGTCTCTAAACAGCTTTCTCTCTCTATATCTCTCGCTTTTAAAAGCCCACACTTTTACGTGCTTTGTGCGGATCACTCACGCTCCTTGCTTTTTTATTTCTGGGCCCCGACGACACTGCTTCTTTCTCCTTTCATATTACCTTTTTGCCCTTGGGGTGCTTACCAAATTCCACTAGCACAAGGGTAGTTTCGGGATGTGGATCGGCGGCTGGGGGGGGTGGAACGTGCGTGCTGCAGATGTGTTCTCCATCGGGACGGAACTGCCCTTGTTTGGTAAGGGATCCTAGGGATGGGTGAAGGGTAAATAGTGGGAAATCGTAGGGGTTATTTGGGAATTTGGAGTTATTATTAGGATTAATGAATAAGAATAGACCTTTTTGGTATGGAAATGCCACGGTGTTGTAGAGCTGTTAACTTGGGAATGAGGCGGTTGTATTTGGAGATGACATGAAAGATGAAAAAGCATCTATTTTGTCCCATGTGCGTTCCAAGCATCATTATTTCTTTATGAATATTTGAGGTGGACACGATTCGGATCGGTTGGGCAAAACCGAACCGAATCAAACAGAAACCAAAAAAAAAAATGATTTTTGAAATAGAAAATCTAATCGAACCAAATTGTATAAATATATCGAATCAACGACCAGTTCAATTTGATTCGGTTTTCAGATCGAGTCGATTTTTTATTTGTGAGCCTTTTCTATCCTAATTTTTTAATTTCAATTCAAGTCAGGTCGGTTTTCTGAATCTAAAATTGAATCGAAGCTTAAAAAATTCGGTTTTTGATATCAAAACCAAATCGAACTTATTACAAATTGAAATTGATATTTTCAATCCAATCCTTTGGTTCCCCTTTTTTGGCCAACCCTTATTAAATATAATAAGGTCTTTAAAAAAAATAGCCATGTGTTTTTTTTTTTCCCTTATAATTCTTTATGCACAACTACTCGAATTTTGGATATTGTTAAACTGTATAAATGTTCCATATAGTCACTATTTTAATTTTATATGATATTTAATCATGTTTATGAGTTATAATCTAAGATGGAAATATTGATATTGATAGAAATATTAGCACTATGATTTAACAGAAATATCAATATAAAAAAACTAACGTAAAATTTATAAAAGGTACAAAATTCAGCTTAACACAATTTTTTTTTAATGAAACTTTGAAAATGTTAAAATAAGCAATAACCTTGTAATGAAATTGATAACAAGAAAGCAATGACACAATAAGAAATTAAACTTGAAGATAAAGAGAAGTATGACCTTTATTCAACTTTCCATTATCCCATACAATTTCATGAGTCCTTGTTTTACAGACTCACAATTTAATGACATTATAACGGTGTTATAAACTGTAAGACCTTGTTTGCGACAAAAGATTGGATAAATTCCAATCTAATCTTTGTTTGGTGGTTTGCAACCGTTTTATCCCATATTTGTGGGATAAAATTAACCCACCAAGATGGGACACTTTTTGTTTTAAAGTTTTTTTTTTTATTTCCTTTCTTAGAATAATTATATAAACCATTAAATTTATTTTTATATACTTTATTAAAATATTACAAAATAATATCTTTCAATAAATATTATTTTAAAATTAATTTTAAAGAGTTAGATTTCATTTTTTTAAAATAATATTAAAACATTTTTTAGTTTTATTTTACAAAAATAATATAATACATAATTATTTTTATCAAATCCCATAATAGATCAAATAGTGGGGTGTATTATTTTTAATCTAATTCCATACAATACCAAACACATCACAACATTAATTTATCAAATTTAATTCTATTCTATCCAATCCAATTATATCAGAATAATCTTATACAATCCCGCATACCAAATGAGGTCTAAGGATAGTAATTATAAACCTAAAAGTAAAAAAGAGAAAATCACAAGTTACATTTGGAGGGATGAAATTCATGTAATGAACATTCATTAACTAAACATTCGTAACACTCTTCCTTAAATGTCCATTCATATAGAATATGGCTTATTAAAATCTTGACTAGCAAAAAACCCTATGGGAAAAATGCTAGTGGAGGAAAAAGAGTGCATTAATCATATGCATTTGAAAATTATATTGAAAGTGAGAGAAATTAAAAATCTTATGGGATCAAACCATTTTGAGTTTGAAGCACATATCATTTTAAATATATTTTTTGAATCAATAAATGCATTTGAAATCTCTTATATTATATCTTGCAAGTTGATTGATCAATGTAAGATAAAGAAGATGCATTCAATTTAAGTTTACGTCATTTATTACTCATCGTTTTTCTCAAACAACGAAGAAACTTGTTCATTAAAGTGATAATCTGTAAATCTTACAATAAAAAAATAAGATCATGATAACTAGTTGGTCGACTATGAATTAATAATATTGCAGCATGTAAAATAGTGTCCCTAAGAAGAAATCGGTAATTTTGATTTTAAAAGTAAAAGCCTCGAAATTAATTAGAGAAGTTTTATAAAAGATTCTGCTAATATAAATTATCTTGAGTATGGACATGAGTAATAGGATGCTCTATATTAGTAACAATTGAGGCACAATCATCAAAAGCCTTGGATGTAAATTCACCTGCATTATCAAGTCTAATTTTTTCTTTAATTAAATTATTAGATAATTGTGTTCATAATTTAATAATTCAAGCAAGAAAATCTAGCAAATGCAACAATAAGAGTAGAAAGCAAACAAACACTTGACACCCTTGTTGATGGATCCATTACCATGAAATATCAAAGGGCCTATAAGGTGGGTGAATGGGATATATCCCTCCGGATTTGTTCTAAAAAAGTTGGAGACTTAGTATTCACCTTTTTTTTATATGGACGTATGATTACTTTGCCTTGAGAACAAGCTAAGTATGGACCATTGGAAGGTAAATGAATCTTCAAGTGATTTAGTGGATGTCCATGTGAATTATCAACAATTCTTGGCATCATGGATGACCAAGTCTATCATGCTAAAGCATAAAAACTTTTGGATCATTGAACTTCTGAACCAATACAAGATTTGTTTCCATGGTTCTTATGATAGTGTGATATAACCAAAAGAAAAACCATGAAGTTTTTCTGGTATTTGCTTCTAGCAAGATACAATTTTAGTGATACAAAAAATATTCCTTATTGCCTTCATTAGTAGTTTCAATATAATATTGATTCAGACAAATATCTTCGAACTTAACAAATTTTTTGTCTAAACTTGTTAGGGTTTAAGGCATCATTAATTTGCAATTTTGTTCCTTAAAAAATATTTGCTTTTTTGAAGCCTTCTATCAGTTTTGCAGTACCTACTATTAATTGTGTTAACATCAGCTTTAGCTAATTTTATTTGAGAGAGTTACTTTTTGTTTCAAAAGATTGTATGAATCATGGCACTGTTTATAGGATATATATCTTCATCGTTCATCATTGAATTGTTCAAATCATTAACATGATTTATAGTCATCTTCACATATATATAAAATTATATCAATATAACATACTTATAAACCAAACAATAACAAAACTATAAATATAAATGTTTCAATGATACTACACTTTAATTAAGAAATAGAACTAAAACGTCCAATTTCATTGATTTATGCACGCCACATTTCTTTTGAAACAAAATTATTCATTCCTAGTCACAGACCATAGAAAATTTTATTGAAAGCACACCCACAATATAAAAGAACTCTCAAACACGCTTAAAATATAATAATAACATACCAGCTAAACACCCAAACAATCACAAAAACATAATACCAGACACACTAATTGGTATTGACATTTCCATCACCAATCAAGTGGCCCACTTTTTCCATTGGGGTCTTCAAAGAAATCTGAAATATCCAAAATGTGTTATGTCAATAGGTTCATCATGATCAATGGAATTTGTTTTAAACTCTTTTCCTTTTGCCTTCAATGATTCTTGACAAAGTTGTATATGATGTTTACGCAAACAACATGTACGCAACCAATGGCCTTTTCATTCCATATTTGAAACAAACATTCACATTGATGAGCAACATGCTCCTGTGGTATCTGAAGTAGCTTCTGAAGCAAGGCTGCAGTATCTCAAACCTGGAGCAGTTCCTGCAGCTCAATCTTGGGCTGCCGCTAAAACCTGAAGCAGCCGCTTTGCTTGTACATGAAGCAAGACATCAACAGCAAGGTACCAGAATAGTTGTCTTCATCAATCATGCAACATTGGTAACAAACCAAGCTGATCAGCTGATCTCAAGTCAGCTTGTAGAAGCTCACAAGTGACCAACAAATGTTAGCATCCTATTGGCTGTGATCATGCCCATGATAACCACTACAATTATTTGATGAATTAGCGTTCGCTTCTAGGAATGCAATAGCTCCAATTGGACAATATTAATGAGTTTTCATCAAAAGTTCGTTCTTTTGCTTAGCCACTAGGGGACATAAAATGAACTCAAACTATTTGTTAATTCTACGATATGGATATTGTTATTGTAAGAGCAAATTCGAGGCATGCAAAGTAGAAAATGTCTTTTCAATCATGTCTTGCTCAATTATTTTTTCTCCACATAATTTCAATTGGGTAACAATTTTAGATAATGTAGAATTAAACTCACGGATTGATTTGAGATCCTACAACCGCAAAACGAACATTTGGGAGGATCAGAATCCTTTGTTGATAAAATCTCTCTTTTAATTGTTGCCAAGCTCAAAAAGATTTTTGACTGCAAGATACTCAGTTTTCAATGTTTCATGAAGATGATGCAGAAGGAAAGTCATTGCTCTAGCATGGTCCTGTGAAAATGCCTCATTTTTACTTTGATTGTGTCTCTGAGATTCTTGGCATAAAGATGGATTTTGGCATCAATGATCCAAGATAAATAGTTATTGCTATAAATTTCAAGTTTTGTGATATTCCATAATAATATAATAAGTAAAAGTTGCAAAACCAATATCAAGTATTTCTAACAAAATTATATCATTAGAAATTATTAAAACACAAATTTTAAAAATGTCAAATATTTATAATTTCCCGATGATATAATAAGAATATCAACAAACCGTTGAGTTACGTGAAATCATATTATATTATATGATGGTGGAGCCGCAATTTGTAACTTTGATGAAGCCATATTATTTGAGTGAAGGCAGATGTGATTGGCTTAAGTAAAGGTGGCTTTGACTTGGTATATATATGCATGAAGAATTTGACCACCACCGTTCTTTTATATATTAAATTGGTTTAACTTATTAATTTAGAAATTGAATTTTTCATGTTAAAAGAATCGTCATTGCAATATTATATTATTTGTTTCATTATGAAATATATGTGATGACCACCTTGTATTGTCTATATATAGACATGAGTAGTTAGTCATTTAAAATATCTGATCTTAAGTCTCATGTCCTAGATCTTAGGTATATTTTGAGAGTTTTATTCTCTTTAGTTCTCTTCTAAAATTTTAAAGAGAATTTGTAATGTAGTTGTTAGTTTAATAAAATTCTACTAGTTTTGATTTGTGAATGTTTCCCTCGCATTGAAGGTTTTTCCACATAAATCTTATGTTCACTATTTTATTTTATTTTTTCTATTTTCTTTTAATATTATTCTCAATTTTATATTTACGCTAAGATTAAAATAGTATTAGATGATCATAACACACACAAATGATAAGTGAATTATGTGATATAATTAACAAAATTTTTTTATAACTTATTTGCATATAGGATAAAGTAACACTTACACAAAATCTTCAGACCTTGTCTCATATATATAGTGGAGTTTGATTGTGTTGATAACGTATAACGAAATTGTTAATAAGAATATTACAGTTCATATTGATTCCAATATCCGTAATTCACAGATACATCAAATAGAAATATTTGGGATATATCGATTTTTCAATCACTGGTTGTACTAAATTATAGAATGTTAAATTGTTCAATTAGAGCAGGTATTCCTCAACTATACTAAGGGAACAACTAATAAATCATGTATTTAGTATTAGAAAAAACTATTTAAGAAAATAAAAGAAACTAAAAATAATTAAAAGAAAAAGAGAAAAAATGAATCAGAGGCATTCATCATTGATAATAAGATTAACCTCCTCCTTTTTTTTCAGTAATATCGTATATCATTCATGAGACAAGTGAATTTTGGTCAATTAGGGTAGCAAGAAGGCCAACATTCTTCTAATGAGGCTCAAACTTCTTGAAAAAAGAAAGGACAAAGCCTCTTTCATAGAAGAGGAGGCAGAACTCCTCTTCTATTGATATTAGTTCATCAAGAATGCCATTGATAATCCTTTGTGGAGGAGACAAGAGAAAAATGGATGCATGACTTAGACACCTTATACTTTACAACAAATCTGTCTCCTTTAAGGCATATGTACTAATCATGAATGAAATTTATGAATTTTATAGGGAAGGGAATTAAAAAAGGGAACTTGATTTTTTGGTTGGGAGATGAGAATGAAGTTTCCTTTATAAGAGGAATTTAATTGGTTATTTAAAATGTGGGGTCTAGGTAATTTGATTTCCTGTAAATTTAGTAGATAGTAAAATCATAAATCAGAAATTAAGTTCTTTTCCCCTTTTAAAGATTATTGATTTAGTAAGTGTGCCATTAGTGAATTTTGCCAAACAACTATGCACATAGCCAAAGAAAAACTAGAAGGAAAAGAAAAGAATAAACACACATTTTTACATGGAAAATCTAACAAGATAAAACCATGGGAGTAGAGTTCGCTCTCTAGCCACTTTTGAATGAAGCCTTACTATTTTAGATGAATTACAAATTTTTTACACAGTACTTATTGTCTAGAAATCTAATCACTTGGGATCCTAAGTGATGAGCATTCATCGCTTGGGATATCCACCGACAATGGAGATTCTAGCTAATGGTCTTAGAAATGCAATCTTGGGGATAAAATTTAGAGATTGAAATTGTAGATTTTTTTTTTCAATATTTTTATTTTTATTTTTTAACTTAAATCTTAACCGTCCATATCTGAGATGGACAATAAAGATCTATCAATCAATGTTTTAAATTGTCTCTCTTTTTAATTTAATTCAATTTTACATGTTTTATTCTTTCTAGTTTTAATTAAATTATTCTTAAAAAAGAAATTAAAGACATTTTTTAATTGTGATAACGGTATTTGATTAAAGGCTTAGGGATTCTTTTGTAACAGTTAACAGTCGATCACTAATGATGGAGTGATGTGTCAATTGTTGAAAATTTTGTTTCCTCCTTTTTTATTCTTTTTTTTTTAAGGGAAAATATTGTTTCCTTTTGTAATCAGGCAAACCTCAAATTCCTTCATAAAATTAATTTAAATATTTTATCATTAAAAATAAAATCATTAAAATTAAATTTAAGTAGCACCACATCCCTGAATTGATTGCCTTTTTACATATGGAAACAATTTTCATTTTAATGACATTGATCTCCCCCTATGGTTAGTCAACATAACATTTTCATGACTATATTTGCCTACTCATCTTATTTTAATATTTTATTTTAAAATGAAACTTATAAACTAAAAAAATTGAAAAAGAATGAATAAATATATCTAACATCGATCTCAATATGATCGTTAACATCTTCTATAAAATTAAATTTAAACTTCTCAAAAAATAAAATAAAATTTGAAAAAATAAAATACGAGAGTTAAAGATCTCCGCCATTTAATAGTCAACAACCGAGATTTAAAAACAAAATGGACAACGAAGACTCAAAATAATAATAATAATAATAATAATAATAATAATAGAGACCTTAAGGGCACATTTGGAAGGTGAATAATGAAAGGGGATGGTGATGAAAAATTCCACAGCCTACAAAAAGTGGTGTTTGATGCAACCTTGCGAGGGAGTCTTCTTACCCTAACAACATGCGGGCCCCATTGTGAAAACCGATGTTTATGAGATTTTAAAGCCCCCACCAGTGCTACGTGGGATTTTATTGTTTTTCTTACTTTTATTGTTTAATTATTAAAAAATTACTTTATTATAATATTAAATATCTTCAATGATTATAAATTTATTTAATGGTTTTATTAGCTTTATAATTTTAATATCAATTAAAAATAAATTAATTTAATTTTATGAAGTTTTATAAATTTAAACTTTATTAAAAATCAATGTTAATTTTTATGTATATTTGGCTAATAATAAATTAGTTTACTCAAATCTAATTCAATTCAATCATAAGTACACCAAACAAGATATTGTTAATTCAATTTCGCCCAATCTCGTCTCATTCCATCTCATAATTTCATCCTACCCAATCCAATTTTGCATATTAAATGGGGCTTAATAGAAGATCTTTATGCAGATAAGACCCAAATCTGCACATCCTGCTTTTAGCCTACATGATGATGGAGGCCCAAATCCGAGTCCGATGCCTTCCTCAACTTCATCAAACACTCGCCATTTCGCCCCAAATTCCGCCATTAGATTGCCCTTCTTATTTCGTCTCTAAACCTCCAAGTCTCTATAAACAGCTCACCAAATGGTCATTTTACAACTATAACTTAATCAACAGGAACAGCACACGTAAACATGCTTATATTTGTGGATTCCTTGTGTCAACTTTGTTAACGTGCTTAATTTATATTTGTGAGTTTAGTCTAACTTCACAGACCAGTGGCTTTGGATCTCATCCCCATATGGGTGAAGAAAAACACCAGTAGTATTAAATTTATCCAATCCCATCAAGTCCCATGGTAATCCAATCCCACTTATCCAACATGGCCTAAAGATGTCAAGGAACATTATAGATCACTTAAAACAAATACATTCTGAAACCATCTAAAAGCTCGTCACATCGCTCTACTTAATTTATTGTACAACAGTCCCCTTCTTAGATGGGGGCAATGAAATCTCATAACTAAAATCTGCCAAGAAAAGCTTCTTTACAAGTTACGTTAAAACTAGATTCAACACTGTTGTTCACCATCTAGAACTACGAGTGCGATGCCTGTCATACTCGTCCATACTACAGGAAGAATGGTCCAAGCTGTAGTCATCCCGGTATCTATCAACCTCGTGTTCAAATCTAGATGTAACATAATCTCTATTCGAATATGACGAACTATAAGATCCATGAGAGCCATAATCTTCATATACCAACGGGCTTCGTCTGTATCTGTCAGATTCGGACCTACCAAAGGCAGGGCTACTGCTGTGTGGACTGTAACTAAAACCATACCTTGGAGGATAATTAGATGTTGACGGGCTAACTACTGGGTCGCAGCCAGGAGGACCATCATCTCTGTAATCCCTAGACCACCTTTGCTCACGAAGATGACCTCTGCTGATCGATTCTGAATAGTGGTTTGATCTGTGGTGGGATCTGTCCCTATGTGAATCTGAATTTGAAGGTCCAGCTGCCCAAAGTTTTTCATCAGCATTTTCTGGGATTGGTGCATTTATTCCTGGGAATTCAACAGACCTTTTCTTTTGTGGTTCAGGTAGGTCCGTTTCTACAATTTCCCCATCTTCCTGTTCTACCTTGACTTCCCCATCAGCATATATAGTAATCCCCGATGGCTGATCCTCACTATCTGCATCTGCAAATGTGAAGATAAGTATTATGAGCATGCATGAAACTCAATAACATGCAAAACAAGACAAACTAACATGGGGATAATCAAAACAATTAGAGCATGAAAACATGATCATATAAACCGCATTATTTTCACTAGTAACCCCTCAAACTGCTTAAAGTTGGCAAAATCGTTCAGTCCCTCTCTTTCTCCCCTGTTCCTTTCCCATTGTGAAAGAAGAAAATTTCCACACCACAATGATCCAATACAGCATGTGGAGTCAAAACAGCCCACCATTGGTAATGACCCCAAAAATATTATAAGTAGGTGGAATAATCTCTTAGGAATTTCACTCACTTCCTAACATAAAAGACAAACATATTACTCAGAGACTGCAGTGCATCATTTATTATGCTTGCCTTAAATGAATTCAAATAGGTTGCAATCTCTATAAGAAATAATTATCTTTTTAAATATATATTTCAGTTACTATTTTTATCCTCCATGTATAATTTGTATATCTGCATCCCATTCCAAAATGCACAATTAAGTAATAACAAATTAAACAATTTTGTTTGGGCAAGGCATTTCTTGCTACCATAATCGCCATATTCATTCACCAGCTCCTCTTTCTGATGGTAGCTCAACACAAAATAATAGCAGAAAGTTGGATATTCAGTGTATGCCCCAACCAAAGCAAAAGCTAGGCCAAGGCCATATATGACTGCACTACGTAACAGTTGAAACTTTAAATAAATATTGCAGATATGACAGCAGTAAACACAATGCATTCACTCACCTAGATATCCTGGTGGGTATCCCAGTTCTCTCATTCTATTAAGCCAGGGGGGTGGATCAAGCTCCTGTACAAAAAGAATATGATTAACAAAATTACATGATAAAAGCAGCTAAATTCGATCAGTCGAGGTGCCTCAGATTTCAGATTTATAACTACATTAAAAATTAAAAAATTGGCAAGTGACAGTAAAACTGCGACACTGTACGAGGATAAGTAATTAAACAACTTCAATGTACAATAAAGAAATAAAGCATCTCAAGCTACCTAATCAAAGGAGAATCAACAATTCGCTATGATTCAAGTTTTTTAATAGATGTTATTCTCAATAATTGAACCACAGAAAAGAACTCTATGCAAATAACACCAAGAACAAAAATTCAAGCACAGAACGTGGCAGGCAAAAAGCATTTATCATCACAATTCACAAACTTGAAGGACAAATCGATGTATCTCAATCTGCTAAAAGATGCAACTAACGTCTCAACCTAATGCAACTAATGGATGCCCAACATCAAAAGCACAGAACATGGTAGAGCATGGCAGCCTGAAGCATAATACAAGCTCAATAGAAGAAAAAAATTAAAATCAAGACCATGGGTGAGACATACAATGTGTCAATTGTTGAGGGGGAAGACAAATTAATTTAAATCAAACCATTAATATTTCGATTAACAAAAAGATCAACCAAACCAAACAATTTTGGTGGCAACCATCTTTTATTGGTTCGATCAGTTCAACTAGCGATTTTAATTCCTACTCCAAATAATAAAATAAATTATGCACAACTTGAATGCGCAAAATATCAAAACCAAACCAAACCATTTTGCTGGCACAACCATCTTTTATCAATTCGGTCAGTTCAACTAGTGATTTTCAATTCCTACCCCAACAAATAAATAAATTATGCACAACTTGAACGACTTCCATTACCATCCTATCGTAATTAAGATGAGAACAAATAAAGTCAAAACAATTTAATTAGTAAACACATAATTTAAAAAAAAAAAAAAAAAGGGAGTATCATAATGGTCTTTGGGCATTACCACCTGGTTTGGGACTGGCTCACAAATGAAAACCATTTTTTTTCTTTTTGACATCAAATGAAAACCATTTTTGGCCTCAGAAAGTTCATTAATTAATTTGTTCCAACCAATTGATGACAATCAACAGGTGCCATACGGTAAACACCAAAAATTTCTTATTCAACGCATGTCATAGGGTAAACTAAATAGTCAACAAGTGTCAAGAGGGCAGGCAATGCATAACTCAGATATCCAATGGCAGTCTATCATTCATGTTCTAACATTTCAAGCAGTAAATTCCAAAAATTCATTTTTGAAGCATCATCTCATCTATGTCATTCTATATTGGCCTCAAGCAGTCCAAATATATTGTGCTTTGAGCAAAATAAAAAATAAAAAATAATTACATAATTACCAACTCCCTCTCTTTATTTCTTCATTTCTTTCCTTTTTCTTTTCACTTTTTGCAATTCTTACAATCTAAATCGATAAGATACGATATATGATAAACTTGAAAGCATCCTAATCACAGCCATCATAGCATCTCTACAAGAGTTCACAGTGGAGCTGTGGCAGGAAACAAAAAATTTGACATATCCTGGACAACATCTTATTGCATGAGCATTTAAACTCCAATGTCTAAAAGATTAAACCCATATACCTTATCAACCCATTAAAGCATTATAACAAACCCAGCCACTCTAGAAATTGAGATTCAATCAACCAATCAATAAAATAAAAAATCAATAATGTTAGGTTTTGGTTGGCTTGCTACAACCAGATTTATTACTAAATCATGCTGTAAAAGACTAGGACAGGCATCACAAAACGCATAGACACTTCAATGTCACATTGAACATTAAGAGAGTAGAATAGAAAATTAACTACATTACCCCAAGACCTAAGAGTTGCCGCGTTTCAGAGGAAAGAGCACCAGGCCTTAAACCATCATATTTTCCACCAACTGAGCTCTGATAATACCGAGTCGGATTGCGAGATGCAGCATTCAGGTTACGTTTTGACTTGTGCAATTTTCGAGCAGTACTGACGGCAACATTGTCACGAGGTTTTGGGCATTCCTTTAGAGAATGGCTATATGAACCACAATTGAAACAACGACTAGCATCATCTAGTATCTCCAATCCTCTGCTAAGTAGAAGACAAATAGTTGAGGTTAAAAAAGTACGAGACATTGACAAACAAAATGGCCATTGCATACAAGAGACAATAGGCAAAGACATGAATCACGGTATTACATGCAGCCAAAACCCTTGAATCAAACTATCACAGTTCATTATCCCCACATAGAAGTTAAGGATAAAAAAGTATGAGGAATTGACAAACAAAATGGCCATTGCATTCAAGTGACACTGGGCAAAGACATGAATCACAGTATTACATGCAACCAAAAACCTTGAATCAAAGTATCACATTTCATTATCCCCACATAGAAGTCGTCCTCAATCTCAAATGAATCATTTCCATCAACATCATATAATAATATAATCCATTTATTATTGGCTAAACAAACATAACTGCACTTAACTACACAGAAAACTACATGTGAACAATGCTAAATTATATAATAATAAATTAATAATAGCAAATAAATACTGAGGAGCACAACAAATTACTGATAGAAGACGACAACTTAATTCATTTCCTTGGAATGTGTGACAATTTTACGAAGAAAAGCAGCACGGTATCAATCTTCAATTAAAAACAAGCCATCTCATGACCAAATGTGTAACATCATCCATGCAATGTGATCATTATAGGTTGGCCAAGAATGTGGAAAGTGATATCTACCCTGTATTGCTCATCATATGCAACAATACATTTTTCAATTTACAACTTACACCTGATAATATATGTACATTTCAATACAACTGTGAATCAAATTAGAGGTCCTCAACCCAAAAATCATAAACAAATCTACGAAAGATATAAATATAAAGAGCATTTACCCTTCCAAATTACTTAAACCATCCCCTGAAGTCAAGCCCAAAGCAAAACCACGATCATAAAGAGGCACCGCGTTGCTATCAAAAGAAAGTGATCCCTTGTCCTGCTGATTCCTTGTTTGGTTGTCTATCCAAAATGACTACACATAAAAGAACACTTCAAAGGAATAAATCAACATAAAATATAAAGCAACAAACTCAGAAACAACGCTTTATCATATTTCTGTGACAGAATATAACTTTGAAAGAACATCACAGGCATGCTTGAAATAAAAAATGTTATCAGGAAAATTGAATGAGAGAATGCTAAACGCTATAGCTAAGCATTTCAAGTTTGTGTTTGAGTATGTATCTCTACTTTCAGAAGCAGGTTGATTGGCAGAGTAGAGATCAAACTAATGGTTCCATCGCTACAAGAAATTAAAAAAGATGATGCTAAACGATATAATTAAGGACCACAAGTTTGTTATCCCAGAAGGTATCTCCAAATTTAAAGGCAGGTTGACAGGTTGAGTATGGTTAAAACAGTTGGTTCTGTTACTAGTCATTACAAGACATTATCAATCATCTTAACTCCTTCCCCTTTTAGATTTGCCAAAAATAAAGATCCTTAAAGGTTTTTCTCTGACAAAACGAAATTGCTTAGTTTGAATTAACATGGTTAACACATCTTGCAATTTCTCAGAGGACAAATAAGTGAATAACCAATTTTCTTAAATTACAAGAGCTATATTATGTGGTAAATACAATTTATTGCATATTAAATTATTGAAATGAAAACATTATAGCATCATCTACCGGTATCATTAACTATGACTGCTACATTGACAGTCATCACAGTCCTTAAATTGCATAGTTTTCAATGCAGGGCCAGCAGCATACATCTTTATACTTAACCCTTCATTTTAATTTTCATAAGAAACGTAAGGAATTTTAATCAAGTAAATACAGATATAAAATGATATCCACAAAAACTAACAAAATACTTTTCTTTCACTATGAAAACGTCCAAATGTATACATCAACTTGACATTTAATTTTACCTAAGTTATTTTATCAACTTCAGTTCTTTTATAATTCAAACACCTTATCAGATTGTCAGTTCTAACTATTCGACAAAAAAAGTATCATTGAGATTTTTAGGTGTCAAACAAAATTGATGTCATTGATATGTTAATCAAAATGGGATTTTAAGATGCTAGGATTTGTTTTCAATAATTCTCTTTCCGTTAAGTTATTTATAAAGCCATGTTTGTAAAACAATTTTAAAGACTAGGAAATTTATTGAAACAAAACCACGGCCACATTAATGTTAATAAGCATCGAAAGGTCTATAAAGGTTTTCAAAAATTGAAGATACAAATCAAGAATTTAAATTTCAATAATTTGTGGCATTCAAATGGAAAAAAATATAATGCTTGGCATAGAAACTAATGTGCTCGGGAACATACACATATATTTGCAAACTTACCACTGAAGAACCTTTCTCCAACCCAACACGTATCGCAGGAAAGTATGTCTCTTCACCAGATTCAATGACTTCATTTGGATCCTACAAAGATTTCAACAATAAATTAGCTCAAGTCAAGACTTAAGAACCCATCAAAATAAAAAAATTGCAGATATAATAGTGGGTAAATTCAGAAGCCTTAATATTACAAAACAAAGCCACAGAGCAAAGATGAATAGAAGTCAGATGAAGTTAAGGCATTGAACGTGAAAATGCAATAGCATGTGATGAAAAATATAACTTTACACCTTCCCAAATTACAGACATACTCAAAAGCAATGCAATTGATACTCCATTTTATCTTAGCGCCAAGACCCTTGATTATCTATGCCATTCAGGGAAACCAACCAGAAGAGAGAATTACCATTTGTTTCTCCTTTTCTATACTTTAGGTTCTGGATTCTTCAAAGTTTAAACTACATTTTCAGCCTGTCAGTACCTCTTCTATCCTAAAGTTTCTTTCATGAAGTTGGACGAAGATCGGAAGATGAATAAAAGTTAAATGAAGTTGAGGCATCAAATATAAAATTTCTCTTTTTTGGGGGTAAATGAGATAGTATGTAATGAATAATAAAACTTCACACCTTCCCAAATTAAAAATTTACTCAAAAGAAGTGCAATGGATACTCTAATTCATCTTAGCACCAAGACCCTTAATTACATCTGCCACTCAGAGAAACGAACCAGAAGAAAGACCTACCATTTGTTCCTCCTTTTCTATATTTTAGGTTCGGGACCCATTGAACTATATTTTCAGTCTGTCAATACTCAATACCTCTTCTTTCTTAGACTTTCTTTCACAAACTTGGGCAGCATTGCAGCATTGCCATTGATCATCATCAATCATTTAATCTAATAGTTTATCAAAAATAAAAATGTACCAAGTTTCACACATATCTGAAACTCAGCATCTACCACTCATTAAGGGCAAATGTAAACTGGAAGAAGAATAACAAAGGGGGGATCAAGCATGGGTTCATCAACAGCTACATAGTAAAAAGCTAGAGGAAACACAGTTGCCACCTTGAAAATAAATCAACCAGAAAGACTTCATTCACTTTTGTCATACTTCTGTACTTCCATAGGAACCCTAATTAGTCCCATATTTGACAACAAAAGTCTCCAAAGCAATTGCATGCTTTGGGTGAACAAACCTTGCTCTAGAAAGTGAATTATAAAGGCAGGTTCGCCCTCCCTATACGTAATAATATGACAACCATGCCGCCAAACTTCAATTGCAATCTCAAAAAAGCCACATTAAAAAAGTCACTAATATCTTCTAATGAAAGTCAACTCCACAATAAATGAAAACTCCCAGCCACCAATCATCTCACTCTTCAAATTTAATAGCATGCCTAACACCCACAAGACAATAGAGAAAAGATCATGAGCCCTCAATCAATCATGATGCCCTTGCTAAAACATGGAGCTCATTTGTGAACGCCAAAAGATAAATAAAAAAGGCAGCCAAGTGAAAGTACAAAAAACAGAAAAAAAAAAAAGAAATCGATTAAAGAGAAAAACTAGTTTATGTAAAAGCTCTCAAACCAACATCAAATGGAGTTGAAAGACAAGGACAGTATCTTATAACGTAATTGCTGAGATTCTATAAAATTCCAGACAAAATATAACTAAGGCAGGCTCCGTGAATCCTGATCACCTTTGTTTACGTCAATATATAAAACCTCCTTGCCTGATATGTGCAATAAGAAAACAACAAAATTTTATTCACAGGAAGGAGGAAAAAAAAGAATAAAAGAAAACAAACAAACAAGTGGCCTCAACCCAGGTTACTTCAGTTCACTTTGGGTCAAATAAAAAATTAAAATGAAGAATATGTTCATGTACCTAATTTTAAATAAGAAAGTATGGAGAAGACGAAATCTAAAAGGGAAAACAAAACATTAAAATAACAATCTTCACCAAAACTTACACTTAATGACGAACCATGTTGTGCATGCCATTCTGACCACTGCTGTAATAATTCCTCAAGTTTCTGTCTGCTAGCTCTGGAAAAACAAAAAACAAAATGTTTTAGCTAAAGAGAAATCAAAATTATCTCCAAGAGCAGCTTCTATAGTATAGTCACAAGAGAATTAAGAAACCCAAACATGAAACTCTGGCTTTAAGGTTTTTTAGAGTACTTCCATCTAACCTTGATATGGAATTATAAATTATGCGCACAGAAGGAGACTGTTCGTCCAATGTCACCCGGGCTCTCTTAACACCAGATGTAGCTGGCATGTTGAATTATGGAAAACATATCATCAGGATCTCATGATAAACTGCAGTTTAAAAACAAATTTCTTCCACAGGCATATAAAAGAGTTATAAATCAAGGGCGTTTAATCATAACAATAATATGTGGAAGCAAAGTCCCCTAGCTTCATTTTCTGAAGATTCTTGGTCCTCAACGAATTTGCAATATATGTAACAAACATGGTTAGGAAATCAAATCTTAAAATAGGATACAACTGACATCAAACACGCGATTGCAGATGGGACTTCCATCTTGGACATTTGGGAAACCATTTTGAACAGGCACTGTAGTGTTGGAGCTATTCATCCGAGCTGACGCTACAACAGTTTCAGCCAATTCAACAGTTCCAGTCAGCTCAACCTTTAGAGATGAATCACTAACGATACCCTTATCTTGTTCCTTCTGCTCTACCGAGTGACCATCTTCATTTTCAACATCGCATCCACTGATCTCCATGCTCTCACTCTTTGAATCATCTTCTACATTATCAGAACAATTTATTCGAGAATCAGCTTCACAAGGCGGCCCACAATCAGGACCCTTAATATCCTCGTTTTCATCATCAAAGCCAGAAATGCTAGAAGCAGCAAGGTGAATAACATCCTCTGCTTCCATAATTCAACAAAATCGCTAACTCCGGAGAAACACAAATTCTAGAACCAGTCACTCTCAAACTACCTGCAAGATACAAACCTCTCTCAGCGGAAAACAAATCCCAATTCAACAGAATCCTCAAAAACATCACTCAAAATATTACAACAATAACAACAAAAATCACTTTCTCGCTTAACCATCACAAAACCTTTTTAAACGAAATTTGTCTTTTATATTTTAACAACAAAAATTAACGAGAGCGCCCAATACCATCAAACAAAAAAACAAATACAAAAAATTAAAAGCACATCACACTCAATGACCACATATATATATTCCATCTAGTCTATCCTTAGTACCAGCAATGACCACTCAGTGACCACATATATTCCATCTAGTCTATCCTTAGTATCGCAATAGCTTTACAAATTCCCAACAATCCTTCCAATCATCAAACAAACTAATTCAAGATAACCACTACCAAATGCAGCTTGGTGGTATATAACATTCATTCAATCTAATAACGTACCAGGTTCAAGTCCAAGTGGTGTTTAAAAAAAATAAAATAAAATAAAAATAACTAATGCTGCATAAAAAACAACACAATTGCCTGTAAATCTGCCATCTTTAAAACAACAATCATAGCGAAAACCTACTAAAAACTCTTTTTATTTTTTTCATTGAAATCTTAGTAGCGAAACAGATACAGCAAGAAAGAGTTGAAATTAAGGTTTCTATTAGGTGATTTTGAGGTAGAAACAAGCAATTCAAGCTAGTGTAACCAATTAAGCGTAAATCATGAGTAATATAGATTATAATAATATATTCAAGAAATCTAAAATGGTTAGTACCTTGATTTCGGAGACGCCGACGGAGGACATCCAGTAATATGAAAGAGGCGGCGGTAGACGGGGGTTACTGAGACTGCAAACGATTGATTGAGAGATTTTGGTACTTTGGGATCCCCCTTTTTTCTTTATTTAGGGATTATGTTCAACCCTCCATTCAGGCCGCGCCACGTGTCCTCCCTGAAGACGAAGTGATCATGGGCCCGAATCCCCTCCTAAATGATCCGACCAAGGAAGGTATTGTTTGGATAATTTTTATAAGAGATATTATAAAAAAACGCTCATGAAAAGTAAGTTAATCATGATTAACCTTCGCTTTTTTTAATTAGATGAACCATCCTCTACCATTTCAAAAACCCAACCGTTTGATTTGAGTTGAGATACTTAGCCTAAGAGGAGAAAGACTTTGATTTTTTGTTATTCTTTGCATTCTCATCAGTTCTGGTATTATTTTGGAGGCTTTTAGGAAGTAACATTAGAAATCTACAACTATGTTTGTTGTGTTTATAATTATGATTAGCATTTTTTCATGTAAGGAATATAGCATTCTGATGTTATTTTAGTAGTCTTTGGTTTGATCCTACTATTGTGTAAGCATTAGAATCATGAATTTGGTTGTAATAGCATGATTCGTTGCTCGATTCATTTGGTTCTTTTCCTGCAATGGTACAGATGATTTTGCACACTTTTTTCTGGAAATATGGTCAATTGAAAATATGTTGATTAGTAGTATAACTGTCATTTTGTTTAGTTAGTAATATGTAATTGTTAACAAACTACATGATGTACTTTAAACTTTATTTAGGTTGTCAATTGAAAGGTGAATGTGAATGTTATATTGTTGTCCAATTTTTCTACTTTGGTGGGTGACAACTTGTTTATGCTTTTCCTCTTTTGGGTTTTTCTTTATAGGTATAATGAGATTTTTATGCTCATGTCCCTACTTGAGTTTTGTTATCTAAAAGACTTTAATTGAAACTTGCCCTGCATATAGTACTATTAGATTCAATTATTAATTGATGGTTATTGAAAAAAAGACTTGTCTGGTTATAGGATGGTTGGGAATTGAATGCTTGAAAGTAACTTAAAAATGGATAAAAGCTACTTGGATGCTGATCTAACAATAAATTATACATTTTTTAATATATATATTTTTATCTTTTGTGTAACCAAAAAGTAAATTTTTACATATTTATATAATTGAAACATGAAAATGAAAAGCAAGTCTTTGTACAATAAATAGTTTACATAAATTTTCCGTACAAGGGTATTTGTCTGGATAATCACATATGCTATTTGCATTATAATTAGGACATGTTTGTGATCCAAAAGGGCTTAAAAAGCATTCAATAGTTTTAATTTACTTTCCCAATTGAAAAATTTGTTCCAACTTTTTTACTTTGTCCTTCTTTTAAGGCTCCTTGATCCCAAAACTTCTTTCAATGAAAAATTTGACTTCTTTTCCTAGTCATGTTTTGAAACTTTCAATAGACTTTAGCCTTTTTTTTTTATTGAATTTATTTATATTTTATATGATGAGATTAGAGGGTTGCAGAGAACCCACTTCGCCCAATAACATGTTAGTGATCTATGGCAACATGCAGGTAATATTGCCTTTAAGCATCAATGGCAACGTGTAGGCGACGTTGCCTTAAGATCAATAGTAACTTACGCATCATGTTGCCTTCCACATTTATGGCAACATGCAGTCAATATTGTCATAGACGTTTATGGCAACCTTAATTGCATGTTTTTATACCTTACCGCAACATGTAGTGTGTGTTGTATAAATCCTAAGACAACATGCTTCACACATTGCCAAACCTTTCAGCACTACGGCAATATGTTCATCAACAACCTACTCTCGCACGTTACGAAAAGCTACAATAACATATTTTGCATGTTGATGTAGACCCAATTTCTTATAGTGTTAAACATATTTTAAAAGAGTTTGGTTGAGTTGGTAGCCTTAAGACCACTGTTAGTAGATGGAATGAAATTGTTATTTGAAATGTTTTCTCCATCGATGTTTAAGGTATTTTTGATGATCCTACCGAAAATTTGGTTTAAGCATAACATCTTAATTCATAAGTTTAGACGGTTTGAAGATGTTGAAATCTCATAATGTGCTATTTTATATTTGAAAGATTTTCACAAAGCCAATTGCTTGGAAAAATTCCTTAATCCATTAGGTTTGTTCCACTTGTTTAGAAGGCTACATATTATGAGATGTTGTTGAAGATCGACTCAGATGTTGTTACCTATTCTATGAAAAATCAAACTAATTTAAAGGTTATAGTAAGGAATTCAAAAGTTAGATTTTGCTTTCAATGGTATTAATGTCTTTAGATATTTTCCTTTTTAAAATGATAGAGGCCATTGCGATTTAGAAAAGGCTTGAGTTAGAACATCTCTAATGCTCTCATAAATTGTGAAAAAAATTACATATCACATAAGATAAATAAATAATGAGTTCAAATAAATGTTTCAAATCCAATTATCACTCATCAATGTCAAACTGACATGATATAAAAAAAAAATAGATATTGTCAATATGATTATCTATTTTTAAATGATGTATTACACAATGATGTCAGTAAATCAATAATTATTTAATTTTAATTTTTAAATTTAATTAAAAGTAAAAAAAAAATAGAAGCATTAAATGGAAATATATAAAAATATTAAATGAAAATATATAGAGGTATTGAATGGAAATACATGGAAGCATTAGAGAAAAATTTTTCAATTTGATTGTCTATCAAATGACACATATTCCATGTAAGAAGTAAATCTCTTAATATTGATGATATGACATTTTTTTTTAAAAAAAATACAATTCATAAAAGTATTGGAGATGCTGTTAGTTTTAAAGATTAGACACTTTCTTATCTTGGTGGAATTGAATGTAAAGACAATTATGAATTCTATATCGATGCTCACGTTAAACATTCAGAAAGATCAAATAACGGAAAATGACAAAAGAAAATATAGTCTCTCACTAAAAATGACCTAACTCCATAATTTTACTATTATTGTTAACACATGATATGGACGGACAAAAATACCAAAAATACAATTTTAACATTTTAATTTTCTTATTATAATAATAAATTAAAAAACTAAAAATATGTTTTGTATATTCTCCAATATTTATTTCCAACAAACTTCAAACACTTCTCTCGTCTTTCTTCTTCTTTCTTCCTTCTCCTCGTCCCTATCTTCTTCTTCTTTTTCTTCCTCCTCTTCTTTCTTTTCCTTCTTTTTTTTTTCTTCTTCCTTTTTACTTTTTATTTCTCGTCATCTTCTTTCTTGTTTTGCCTTCTCCAACGAGAATTAATCACCACTAAATCAACAGATCTACATTCCAATATCTATTACATTGGGAATGTTTAGCATAACTGATGTTAGTTTAAATGGGTATCAATCATACTCGAAATTCCCAACATGACTGATGTTGGAATATGTAAATTTCTTCTCCATCTCCGATAAGGAAATGATGAAGAAGAAGAAGAAAAAAGAAGAAAAGAAAAAAAGAAGAAGAGGAAGAAAGTATCATGCCGACGAAGAAGATCAATGCTAGGGAAAGAAAAAGAAGAACAAAGAAAAAGAAACGGAGGAAGAAAGAGGAAAATAAGATGATGAAGACGAAGTTTCAGAGAAGATGAAACTTTATTCAATAAGAAACTTAGTACGAGAAAATATTTTCAATTTGTTCTTTTATTTTGTGATATTTTTCTAAAAAATGGCACGCGAATAAATTTTTAAATTAGTAAATTATAAAAACATAAAACAACATTGATTTAGAGTTAGATTTAGTAAAATTATTGGAAAAAAAAAAATCATCCATGTACTATGTATAAAAAATAGTAAAGAAACAAACCATTCACCCACAAGAAATCCCTAAAAACTTATGTAGTAGTTCAACTAGTTGGAATTGATCATCAATGGTTTCGAACCAAATTCCTTGATCACAATGTAAAGTGCCTTTTGCCCGACCTGTTTTCATTGTTCGTTGGTTTTTATGTTTATTGTACGTACTTTTAAAACTACCTGATGGTTCATATTAGCACAAACACATCCCACCAACTCCTCTTTCAAATGTACGTGTTTTAACTACCTAAGTAGTTATATTTTATTAATTGCTTACAACTACACAAATAACTATTTAATCAATCCAATCTTTGAATCAAATTGGGTCATGAGTTTGGATCAATTTGGGTGGACCTGACCCAACACCCAATAACCCAACAATTATTGAACTAGATTATTTTTAATAAAGCTCACCAATTTTGGGTCACCAAATGCAAGAACTCGAAAAATAATGCTCACCAATTCTGGGTCACCAAATGCAAGAACTCGGTCTAAAAAGGCTTTGAATTAGCTTTAAAGATAGGAACCGAATTTAAAGATGGTTGTGAATTCTATCAATGCTTCTCCCCACCTTTACTCGATATTGGTTTGGTTTTAGAATATATATGCTTTGTTAAGCAATTTTGTTTGTCACAAGATTTCTTACATTACTTTCTTAAAAACATCATAATTCAATTATAACGTCACAATTATGTATAAATTGCAAACTCATTTTATAACAACAAAATCAAATAATCCGAAAATTAAATAAACAAAAATACTAGAATTAAAGTATAATAATAAGAAAAACAATAGCAAATATTAAAGCAGATTGGAGAGTGTTTGACCGAAATGGAAGCAGCAGCAGCAGCGTCCATGAACTGCACACACAAGACACAAACTGATAAACACTTCAAGTTCCAACTATTTTGTCTTGTCTTGGCAAAGGAAAATGGCAGCGAGTGAAACAGCAGGCGGATCTTCTTCTTCTTCTTCAATTGGGTCCGCTGATTCGTACATCGGCAGTCTAATCAGCTTGACTTCCAAGTCCGAGATTCGTTACGAGGGCGTTCTCTTCAACATCAACCCTGAAGAATCCAGTATCGGTTTGAGAAACGGTACCTACCCTTTTAGAAAACGATTTTTATTTTATTACTTGTGTTATAAAGATGGTGGAAAATGTTTGTTGGTTTGGTTGTCAACTGTTTTGCAGTGAGATCGTTTGGAACAGAAGGGCGAAGAAAGGAGGGTCCCCAAGTCCCACCGAGTGATAAAGTTTATGAGTATATACTCTTCCGAGGAACTGACATCAAGGTGTGTTAGTATGAGACTTAGTAACGGACCCCTTTTTTGCATTTTATTATATTAATCACACTGCCTTGTGGATGTATTTGCTTTTTGGTCACAGGATTTGCAGGTCAAATCTTCTCCACCTGTTCAAAATACTACATCTATACACAATGATCCTGCTATTATACAGGTAAAGCAAGTACATTAAATGTTTGTGAATGGATTGATTAGTTGATAATGGATTTATTCTGAATTTGTTTAGGATATTCACTAGACCAGAGCTTCCATGGTTAGTGGAGAGAAAATGCAATGAATCACTGGGATTAGTGGTTAAGACTTACTGACTATAAAAGCTCTGTTCACTAGACTTTCAATAGTTAAATTGTCTCGAATCTATGGGATTGTAGATTGGTATTTGTATGTATTTTGAAAAGATGTTTAATTATTGTCAACTATGGAAGACATGAAACGAATGGTATTTTAGACAAATGGCCCCCTTGAAGTTGGGTGGAAGGTGAAGTTGGGTTCGATCATGCTTGGTTAAAGAAAAGAAAAGCGGTTATACATGAACACAGCCTGATTGGTTTGAGCACGGTTGTGCTTTAAATTTCACTGTTGTAACTTGTCAAGTTTGTTTGCCCTATAGTATTTTGTTTGAAATGATTGATCATCTTTCATGCTAGAGTATGAACATATGAGGAGTTAGTTAGTCAGCCTTGATGACATTAGTTTCAATTCCTTTTGCAGTCTCATTATCCTCAAGCAGCATCGACAACGTTGCCTTCTGGTACTGGATCTGTACCGGACTCCCATGGTTCTCAGATGGGACTTGCTAGACCACCATTTCAAGGCAATCCTCCCTTATATCATCCGAGCGGAAATTTAGGTGCGTGGGGTTCATCGGTTCTTCCAACCACAAGTAATGGGCATGCTATGCCAATGTATTGGCAAGGATACTATGGGTCGTCAAATGGGCTCCAGCCCCAGCAGCAATCTTTGCTTCAACCCCCTCCTGGACTGCCCATGCTACCTTCTATGCAACCATCCTTGCAATATCATCCCATGAATGTATCAGTACCTTCAGGGGCTTCCAGTCTACCGCCTTCTCAATTGTCAGAACACCACTCTCTTTTGTTGCCTCCCTTGGGTACAGGCACCTTGAATTTGCTATCCCCCATGTTTCCTTTACAATCTTCGGCAACGGTTTCAGACTCTTCAGGAAATCTTGGTCCTGATAAGGCTTCTACTCAAATTCCCTCTACCACCGCTTCAAGTAATTGCTTGCCGTTGGTACCTCCATTATCTACTGGTTTAGAAAAGATTGCTATTGCGCCACTATTTTCTGAGCCTAAAACAATCCCTGGCCCCATGATGCCATTTCAAAGCATGTCTGAATCCGCCACTTCCAGTGTTGAGACATCAAGCTCAATTTTGAAGGATGGAACAATGCCTTCTTTAGTTACTCCAGGCCAGCTTTTGCAGCCTGGACTGCCCCCATTAGCTGCAGTACAAACTTCACAAACTGCGCAGAAGGATGTTGAGGTAGTGCAGACTGTGCAGCTATCATCAACAGAATCACCATCACCACCAACAGAACCAGCGGCAGTAACAGAAGCGCAGGAACCAATATTGCCTCTACCTTCCGAACCTGAACGTAAGGTATTGCTTCAATAACTGACTTTAATTGTAGAATGCTTTATAATTTCATGATGTGAGAAAAGTACTTCCTATTTATTTAAGTCTCATACTGGAAAGTGCTATTGGTGAATATTTAATGACATTTTTGCATTTTTGTTCTTTTGATTTTCTCGTTTATTGTGTCTCATTTCACGTTGGCCTCTAGTCTGTTAGGGAGAACAAGTTTGCACTTTGGACTACTACCTAATAATTGTTAATGCAAATTTTGTTGTTCTAACTATTTTTTAAACTAACATTTAATTCCAGTGCCTTTTCTTCAGGGAAGAGGGCTGGGCAAGGTTCTTTGCTGATGAAATTCATTTCTTATAGTTCTCATAATCTTCTTTGGAAATTGCTAATGGTACTTTGAGAGTTTTCACTGTTATTTGGAAGTCATTCCAAGTATTTAACCCTTGACACGTAGAAAGAAGATTCAGATGTTGAGATTTGCTAAAAGTTAGGTCGTTGTTGGAAATTGCTACAGTACTTACAAAATGCAGCATTGTCAGGGTGGTGTGTGAGCTAGCAAATATTTCACGTATGCTCCCCTTAATAGGCAGAAAACATTGATTCAGATGTTGATTTGTGATTAAGTTAAGATAGAAGTTGGAGAAACAACTTCTTACGGTTCTTTTAAACGTGCTATCTATAGTTAGAGTTTCAGCTACTTTAGATTGTCTTGATTTCTGGGTCAATTTGGTAATGTACCCCATGAAATATGAAATCAAATTTCTTTGTCAGAGCCATCCATATTTGTTTCTTCGATTTACACTTTTGAAAAGGTGCATATTTACATAAGAAATGCCCTTATTGTGTATCGGCGATCCTCAAATTGAACATGCCCTCCATTCACTTGCCATCATGTGCATAGGTCTTTCTAAAAATCATGTAGAGGTAGCAAATCTCAGGTAATTCAAGGAAATAGAATTTTTTTGCTGCAAATTTTCCATTGGTTATTATTTTTGTGAATTTTAGCAAATACCATTTACCTTTATTTTGGCTGGCATCGATAGATGTTCCTCCGTTTTTCTTGATTCCGACCTGAATCATGCACCAACCTGGTACTGACCAACTGTTATCATTAGCTACATCTTTGGTGATTGGGATTAGTCTTGGGATTGGACAGGTTTTTCCCATATCCATCATTTGGTGCTTGCAGATAGCATGGGGCTTTTGATCCCAATGCTGAATTATCTGCTTCTACTTGGATAAAATAAACCAGTGAGCACCAATGGTTAATTTATCCCTTCACGAAACTTATCTGTCTCAGCTCTTTTCAGCCATTATGTCAGCTCCTCTATCATCTTTTAACTAAAACAAATTATTTTATTAAAAATTATATAAATTATTAATTAATTTAAATGAATGTAAAGTGACTTTTGTTTGAAGGATAATATAAAATAATTTTTTTAAAAAAAAAATTAATTTAATAATGTCCAATACAAATTTGTAACATAATATTTCATTGTTTGTAGTTTGAATTCATGTTACACCAAACAATAGAAATATTATATTCAAGCCCATCCGATCCTATCCAATTTCATAATATAATCTAATATTTACTCTGCATGCCAAACTGAACCTAAAGGAGTGTTGAGTCCTTAAACTGTGTAAATGAAGTTTTCTAGTGCCCAGGTGACTGATGTATATGATTTCTAATAAAAGAGCCAAAAGCAAAATAAATAAATAAAGGATATATGATAATGTGTGGATATGGATGTGATTTTCTATACATGGATATAGTCTTCAGTGTGGAAAGTCTTAGTTTAAACACAAGGATCCAATGATACCTGTTTGTGCATGCACATTTCTAAATAGATGATAAATTGTCATAATCATAATATGCATTTTTGCTAGTAGGAGAATCCTAAACTTTTTTTTTAAAAAAAGAAAAATTGTATCAAGGCTGAAAGTATACAAAGTTTTTATAGCACTAGTAAGGTGCAGTTTTTATAGCACTAGTAAGGTGTGCATAATTTACGCAACTGAAGGTGCTTTCTCATTTAACTGGCCTTAGGATTGATACTTATTAGTCATGTTCTTACTTCTTCAATGCGCCAAATTATTACTAGGAGAAGCATCCAAATTCTGACATGTATTATTGAAATTCACAATATTCTTGCTGGAACAGAAAATGGAGGTATCTTGACATGTGGTTTGACTTTGATTAAGTTACCATGTTTTGTTAATCAAATTGGAGCTTACTTTTGCCACTTCCCACCTGTGATACTGTGACAAGATTTAGACATTATTTGATTTCTTTTTCTTTCCTATATTTTGGTTGCACATTTTCGCTTTGGCTGGAGTTGGAGTAGATTAAAATAATAACATGCATTCTAACACATAGTGTTTTATGTTGTATAGTTACACAGACCTCCTATGTACGCTCAGCATGGTGGTAGAGGAGGACGTGGTAGAGGGAGAGCAAATGAGGTATATGTTGCTTTTCTTTGTTTTGCCAAATGGTATCCATTTTAATATTCCGATTGGGTTTTATCATTATAAGAAGCGTACAAAATGGGAAGTTTACTCTAAACATGCTTTTCTTTGGTACTTGTACTCTTGCCTTTTAAATAATGCAACTGTGCCGTTTTAAGGGATTGGTTTTTCAATGTTATCTAGTCTCAACAACCTTCTTATTGTAAATCTTCTTACTAGAATACTCTGAATTTCTGGGGTGTGAGATAGAAACAATATTTTGTGTACAAACCAACTGTAACACTTGCTATATTAGTTATATACCTTACACATGCCATATTGTAGACAATAATAATTCCCACATGATGCAAATTGAGGAGTTTAACTTTATGCTGTGCCATTTTTCTAACACATTAGTTCTGCTGAACATGTATTAATATTAGCAAAAGGTATATATAAACTTGGATATCGCTAGGGGTTAGAATAAGTTAGTGATTACAGCGCTTGCACAGAAAGCAAGATATCTAGGGATCAATTCCTTGGACACCTGACACCAAAATTGGAATGAGATTTATTTTAATTTGTACTCATAGTCTCATACTGAGGTAAGGTGGGATGTGGTGTGTGCTCAAGTGTGTGTGTGTGTGTACAGAGTGAACGCTTGTTGATTGAAGAAGCAAAATGCTAGCTAATATTTATTATTTTACTTTGCTAATTGAAAGAGTTTATGGCCATGATAAGTGAGATTTAATGTTTGGAGTAGATTGAGTTTTGTGACTAAAGGATTTAAGACACTCAGTTTAGGTGATGTAAAATCCAATGTTTAGACTAAATTTTGAATATCTTTATAATTTTTAAGGCATGTTATGCTTCAGCCGTTTGTCATTAATGGTGGTGAATAACAGATCCATAATAAGGTGAATATCAGATCCATAATAATTAATCAATGTACAGGAAACTGCTCGGGATTTTTGTTCTATTATAGATTGTTTTTGCAGTCAATAAACTTTATTTATTTGTCAGCCACTATTCAAAATTTAATTAGAAAGTAAGGAGGAATACGTTCTGTAATAAATCCATCAACCTTTGTCTATTATTGTGTATGCGTTGCTTCTGAAGAACTTCGTTGTTGTTGGTTTGAATTTTACATTAACATTTGGTATTGCAGATCTCATACTCCACAACTAGATTCACAGAGGATTTTGACTTTATAGCAATGAATGAGAAATTTAACAAGGATGAAGTATGGGGTCATCTCGGTAAAGGTAACAGAGGTCAAGAAGATGGGGATGACTTACTAGAAGAAGACAATATTGGATCTTCAAAACATGACAGCAAGGTAAATTTTGCTTCATCTTTTCTTACTGGATTTGCCAATGAAAAATCAAATGTTGTCAGTTGTTTTATGGGGGGCACTTGGTCACTACTCCTTGTACGTTTTTGCAGCCCATTTATGTTAAAGATGATTTTTTTGATTCTCTATCCTGTGATGCTCTTGACGGTGGATCACGTAATGGAAGGACTAAGTTTTCAGAACAAGTTAGAAGAGATACTGAGGTATTCTGTTCTACTATT
The DNA here is from genome assembly GCA_022984855.1 of Dimocarpus longan. Classification (NCBI taxonomy): domain Eukaryota; kingdom Viridiplantae; phylum Streptophyta; class Magnoliopsida; order Sapindales; family Sapindaceae; genus Dimocarpus; species Dimocarpus longan. Next base: position 9,340,198 of record CM041026.1, read on the forward strand.
TTATTCATTTTACTTATTCCATCTTGACAAGTAATGTACCATCATTTGAGAATGTCTTTTCCATAGGGGAGATTTTCCTGCTTATAAGTTATTTATATTGATATAATCTCTAGTTGGTGTAGGATTAGCTGCCCCAACTTTTGACACAAGTTTGTTGTTGCCCATCAATGAGGTTTGAACGATTTGTATTAAACCATATGTATCTTCTACATTTGTTTTTGTCTCCACTCACCTATTAATTTTTTTTCTCCCCCACCTCTAATTATTTTCTCTCTTTACTCCATCTTTCACTAATTTCTCTTCTCTTTCCATCTTCCTCAAACAATTTTCTCTCCTTTTCATACTTGTATTTTTCATATGTTTCTTCTTAAATATCAACATACCTTTACCCTGTTGATAGGCTTTTCCATTTGATCCAGGAAAAAAAATTATTTATTTTAATTTTGATTGAAATTACCAAATTCATGCAAAAACTCAACTTAAAGAACAAGAAATTACTTAGAGATCCCTTTAGGCGAATTGAGATTAGAAATCTTAGCATAACACAGAAAGGAGAGAAAGTAGAAAAAGATTGATTGAAGAAAGAAGAGCGGATAGAAGATTTTTTAACATATATGATTGAGAGAGGACAAATAAAAGTAAAAGATTGAAGAAGATAATGTTTTTTAATTAAAAATAAATAAAAAAATTGGAAGAAAGACATATCGTTTAATCCTTAGCATAAAAACCTGAATCAACAAGCTTGTGCAAAAGTGTGTCATAATTGAAGCTGCTGATTCTGCCTGTTTAGTTTATCTTGGAAGTTACAATATTTTTCAAGCCATTGGAGTGCATGATTTTGAATGCTAAGGACACCACTTTGTAACATGTTGCTGTTTGTTTCTCAATAAGATGGTTTAGTTCTCTTAATTGAAATTCTCTCAATGATCGTTTTTGTAGACATTTGGTGATTTTCCAAGGCACCATGGTGGGCGAGGTGGCCGTGGACCCTTTCGAGGTGGCAGATCACGTGGTTTTCATCACAGGAGGGGCTACGGCTATGAAAACCACGGAAGGGGCTATGGCTATGAGAACCACGGAAGGGGCTACGGCTATGAGAACCATGGAAGGGGCTATGGCTATGAAAACCACGGAAGGGGCTACGGCTATGAGAACCATGGAAGGGGCTATGGCTATGCTCCTCGAGGTCGGGGATATGGCATGTCGAACCATGCCTCGTAGTAAGCACTCAGGTTTTTCCAGTGAAATAACAGTGTGTTATGTTAAGATGTCTCAAGCATGCCCAGCTAATATGAGATACTTGTTGAGGGGGCCATTTCTCTGTACTGTTGTGTTATTTGGTTGGGACTTAGCTAAAAATAAGCAAAACCCCCTCAAGACCAAGTTATGTCCAATGAACAAGCATGTTTGTGGATTATTTATGATCTCTTAGATTTGTTTGTAAAATTAAAACTTGTTTTATTTCAAATAAAGAAAAAGAACTTACAACTTAGATGGTTCCTTCCAGGACTCTTGTTGCTCGGGGAAAAAGTGTATTAGCTTTTGTTCAAATTCACTTCCATTGGAACTCTACAATGCCATAAATATAGGGGTGGCAATATGAGTCACAATACCACGGGGTGACACGAATTCGCAAACAATAAATGGGTATGGATTTGAGTTAAACGAATTCATGTCGTAATCGTGTCAACCTGTTTAATCCGTTTATTAAACTAATCGAATCGAATTTACTTAAATGAATTGCTGGTTGACACTATTAAATCAGATAAAATTGTAGTATTAGCAAATTATAGGGGTTAATGTATAATTATGCACATATATATACACATACACACACACATACACACATGTATATTTAGTCAAACCCTGAACTTATTTTCATTTTTCTGCAGCCACCCACACTACACACTCTCCCTCACCGCCTCACAGTCATCACCCATTCTCCCTCACGGTCGTCGATCCTTTTCCCCTTCTCCCTCATGATCACTGCGCATTCTCCCTTATGATCGTAGCCCCTTTTCCCTCACGATCACGGTTGCAGCCCCTCATCCCTCACAGTCATCGCCCCTTCTCTACATCCCCACCACTATATCCACCATCCCCACCACTAGATCCACCATCTTCACCATCGTCGTCTCCCAAAACAGTCCTTCTCCGTATTTTGATTCTTGTTTTCATTTTATTTTTTAATAAAATGAAACCAGAACAATTGGTTGCATATCATCATTTTATTGGGTGTAATTGATTGACTTGAAATTGTTACTTGATGATTTAATCTGTATAAAACTATAAAAGTTTTATTTAACTTAGTTATAAGTATTTGAAACATTGAAATTTATTTATTTGGATATATTGTTCTGTGTTTACTTTTATGGTTAAATGAATGGATAAACGAATTCGTGTTTGCTTTTGTGGTTAAACGAATAGATAAACGAATTCAATGTTAATGAATTACACGGGTCAAACAGTAAACGAATTAAACGGGTTCAACGAATTGACGGGTTAATGAGTTTGGATCATATTCAAGTGATAAACGAATTAATAGTGTCGTGTCATGTTATTCGTTTATAAACGAATTCGTATCGAATCCAAAAATACTGACCTGTTTCTTAAATGAATTCATGTCAAATTGGTTAAATCCATAAACGTATCGAATTGAATTCGATTCGATCCAACATGCCAACCAATTTTGTCACCCCTACATAAATATTATTTCTTGGGTTGTTCCTCTTTAACATTTAAGGGGTAATTTGATTTTACACTTAATTTAAATATAATTTTAAAGATTTAGTACATAAAATTAAATTTAGCAAGCATTTTCTTAATGTTTCTGTTTAGTGTTTTTCAAAAGAAAAGTTTTTAACTGGAAATTGTGAAAAATACCATCAAAAGTTCCTTTCTAATTATAACAATTGAATTTTGAAAAAAATGAAGGCAAACGTTTGACTATTAATATTATTATAAAAAATGAGTTGTTTGTATCATTCTGTTGATCGTTATATCTATAAATAAAATGAAATTCATAACAAGGTAGTGCCAAACTACAAGAAATGTGCCTCCAACGGCTAGAAATGGGTAATTTATGATTTCTCACTGTAAATACAGTTCCCTTTTAGACATTACCAACTCAAATATCCATATTCAATAGTGTTTTCTGCTCATTAGTTCTGTTGAAGTTCGTTCATTTTCTAAGCGTTGGAATTCGTTTTCGTTTGTCTCTTTAGTTTTTTGTTTTTGAACTTTCATATCTACTATTGAGAGAATTTTTCATTTGCAAAATCATTATAATCAAATTGTAAATGAAAACTAAGACTAGCTCAGAAGATAATCGAAATCAAATTAGTAGCACACTAGTGATACGGTTTGGATAAACGACTCTCATACAGTTGGGAATTATCCACATTTGAATGGGAGATAACCCACGTAAATGGTAGAAAGTCTCACTTTTTATAAACCCACGATGGGGACGTAGTTTTTACCACCCCACCAATCTCCCAAAGTGCAAAAAAGGAAAGTAAATTTATTAGTGAAGCTAAAGCGTAAATTTATTAGTGTCGTTGGTTAGGTGAGTCACCATTATGAGAAATTAGAGCTTTGTGAAACTTGTTACATAGTAATAGTCCCATATGAAAGCCCAGTTGAGTACATAATGAAAAACCTCCGCAAGCCGAGTCCAAGGCCGACTTCTGTGGTAAATATCTTCAAAAAATATAGAGCACATAAATATTGGCATTGGGCAAATATGAATAGACCTCAGCTAGTAGGACAGACCCCTCACATGTCTATAGTTATTAAGGGCTAGATAAGTGAACCTAAGATGTAGTATCCTATGACTTGGATTGTCCTCAGCAATGACTCTGATATATTATATATATATATATATATAAAAGCTCCAAGAACAAGCCGAAAGGGATTATTATTTTTTGACTCAAGACAATATTATGGAAGATGTGGATGAAAGCGATGAGACTTACCACAATCTGGATACCTCAAGCATAGAGAAGATAGAGCCAAAGTTACAAAATTATCAGCAAAAGAAACTCTACTATTCACTTTATTAATAAAGTAAAAAAATAGTGAAATATTATTAAAAGATAACGAAAAATGAATCTTTATTGTTCACTGAAGACTTTTAAACGTGTTGAATAACTCTAAACTCTTATCTCATTTTATTGTTTTGCATTTACTTCATATTTTCATATTGCTCATTAACTTGTGTCAAATTTTTGAAAATCCAATTTACTACCCCCAGTTTTTGGAAACAATATAGTTTTCGCAAAGTTGAATATATTTTCAATTTTGCCTCAACACATAGTAAATGCAATTTCCTTAAATATAATTAAGTGATGTAGATGCATACAAACTACAAAGATATTTAAATCCACCTATCAGTAATTTAAAAAAAAAAAAAAAATCCACCTTTCAGTAAAATGGTCTCAATTTCTTATTAAATAATTATTAGATTATAAAAGCTCATCCAATTATACTAAATTTCTAAACATGTATACACCTGTTATAAACAGTTTTTGGCCCAGTAATGCTATTATTAAATTTGAATTCTAAATTTCAATTCAAATAATTTGATAGCTAAGGATATGCTTGGGAAAAATTACTTTTTCCTTTTTAAGGGAGAACTTCATTTTGATTCTTATATTTTCAAAAAAATTTCTCGCTTTTAAATACAAATCCATTTACAACATTTATGATTTCTTATATTTAAAAAACTCATCAAATTAATCCTTAATCAATAGACGGTCAAATCTTTAAAAAACATATGAGGGTAGTAGTCTTTTAACACTACTTAGTGATACAATAACACGTCAAAAGGGGGAGAAAATACAAATAAAATAAAAATAATAATTAAAAGTATGTATAAAGTTAATGGTACAACAGTTTTTTATTATTTTTTTTGTTAACGTTGATTGTCAAAGATAATATCAGATGAATTAATTTGATAAGTTTCTAAGATAAAGAGCCATAAATATTATAAATAAATTAATATTTAAAAATAAGAAATATTTTAAAAACATAGAGATCAAAATGAAATTCTCTCTTCATAGAAACCAAACTTTTCTTTCTTGAGAAGACTCTAAATTGATAAATCGAGGACACAACATGACAACCCGGTCCAAATCCCTAGTAGACAATCGGGTTTAGATTCATTTAATGAAGTCACCTTTTATCTCATTCATTAAATAAGATATATCAAATTCGATTCACAAGTTTATCGGATTAACATGATTATTAGGAACATATTTATAATTTTTCAACTAAGGATATACTATTAATTTAAGTATTAGGATATAAAGTAAATTTATTACCTAAGATTGAGATTGCGATATTAAATTTAGTCAGAGTATAGCTTCCACAAACGTAGTTTTCATGGATTTAAATTTATATAATTAACATAATAGGTAGATTTAACTAATTAATTAACAAAATAGAAATTCAATAGATCAAACATATCATATCACATATTGTATCACCCATTTAGTAAACACATCGTGTCAAATTTGAAAATTTTAACCCAATTAAGTAATTGTATCATATTACATTGAGTAAAAGTTTATTGTATTGTGTTACATTGAATCAAAACCCAACCCACAAACCCAAATTGCCATCCTCTTGGAATACTAACAAACTCCACAAGAGTCATTAGGAAATTTACTGATACAACATCCCAAGCACATTTGTCCAGAAACTGAGGCCACAGTTTCATAATTGCAGACCAAAGCTTTGATCCCTAAACCCATCCCCAGTAACACTAATATGAAATTAATAATTACAATGCTAATAATGAAGATACAATCTTGGCAATTGGCATGCATAGTACTTTTATCTTGTAATTTCCATTTTAGGTTAGCTAAGTTAGCAATAACAGGACATGGATTAAGTATATAAATCTGACTATAGTACTTTTGTAATTTCCATTTTTGGTTAGCTAAGTTAGCAATAACAGGACATGGACTAAGTATATAAATCTGCCTACATAGCTAGGCAGGCATGGTAAAGAAATTGAACTCTTCTATCTTGCCATATTGAAAAGTTGGTCCATATACACATTGCGTAGAAACAAATACTATACAATACTTACTACATAGGACGACTAACACTGCCAGCTACATCACATTTTAGTGATGAGAACCCAAAACTCTACTTTGCTGGTGATAATATGCAGAGTATGATCATGTCAATCATGTCAACAATAACTGCAGTCATAATCAATACCTTTCAAGCTTCAAGCATCTGCGACTTTGCTAATGATAACAGAGGCATAATTTGCAATGGTAGACTCCGGTGATTGTCGGAGGCGTCCAATCACTGGGAACAACTCTGATGAATGTAAAAACTGTCGGCAGGGTGTGTGAGCACACATCTTTGCCAATGAAAACAAAGCTATCTTTAGAGGAGACTCATTTACATTATCTCTTCTACCAGGGTTTAAGGCCAGGACTGAACAATCAGCCACCAATTTTATCAAAGCCTGCCATATAAAAAATCAAGAAATAGTTCACAATATGGTGGGGACAAGGATAGTATTATAAGTGGTGGCCAATGGTTAAGTTTTTGCGCTCTAATAGAAACAAAGCATGTGTACAAACCTGCATGGCTCCTTTAGACACAATGTCTTCACAAAGCTTGTTGGAGTTGCGAACAAGATTACTTAGTGCACCTGCAGCATTCGCCTTAGTTTTGTCTTCCTCTGCTGAAAGCAACACTTTTGCTAACTGTGGTATAGATCTTCTGAGTTGTTCATATAAAAGATCGTTGTGGTAGGCAGCATTGCCAATCTGGAGAGAGCAAGCAAGGGAGAGAGAAATTTAAAGTCAGCAATAATGAATTCGCAAAGGCAATATGTTCATCTCATGGTTGATGAAATCATTGCATCAAACATTATTGAATTGTCAAGAGGGTGATGAAAAAGGCACTTGAATCTCAAAAAAGAGTTAAACACTTGGAAAGTTAGATTAAGAACAGATCATACCGCAAAACATGCAAATTTCCGAGTTCTTCTGTCAGGATCAGCACAACGATCGATGAGGAGGTCAATGATATGATGCTTTGCCTACATCATCACAGATTTGATTGTAAGAAAATGAACAATTAATTTACCATGCCAGAAAATTTCATCATTTATCCATTTGTGTGTGAACATGCAAATAACAAACATCCATCAAAATCTCAAATCTGGTGTGTTTTTGATGTCCAATAAACAAATATCAAAAAAGTAAGCAGAACTTCAGATTCAAGGAAGCAGGCTGCAAAAAATGTACCAGCATATTATAGAAGTAGGAGTTGTGGCGACACATGTTGCCCAAAGCACTGCAAGCCTTTGCACGTAAATTAGGATCTTCATGGTTGAGAAAGTCTTTAAAATTCTCCAACATGGAAGCTCCATTAATATACTCATAGAAACCCTGCATGGCCATAAAGTTCAAATCTAATTAGACACATCTTAAGTATGAGTTATGTATATAAAATGAATATATGATAAAATTGTGAGGATATAGGTACTTAAATCTTATTAAGATTGACCGCGATCAAATTGAAATCACTAGTCACGGTGTTAAAAGTAGTTGAAGATTCACACAGTTTAGCATTTGTTAGGAAAAATTTCATCACACCTAAGAGATGGTAGGCATTTTCTTTTTAGATTCTGGTCTAGGATAGGAGTATCCTATGTCCTCTACACTTTTAAAAAGATTGATGTTCTGTGACTTCAATAAAAAGCTTTATTGTGATAACACCTATATGACTTCAGGAAAAGATCAACCTTAACTATTAGCTGTCTCTGACTCACTGCTACCCTTGCAGCATTGCAAAGCTCTTCAAATAACATTCATAGCAAATTCTTCATTAACAATACAAGTATAATATGAAATTTTTAAATATAAGTCGAGAGTTAATTGCATTCAAACTTCTTTTGGTCTTTTGTATTTATATCATAAGATTGGGCTCCTCAACCATTAAATTGAGACTGGCAGGCAGTTCTGGCCAGCACTTCCAAGGCATTTTATTATTCAGGTCTAAAAAACAGTGCATAATCATCTCTTTCAACTCAATATGTAGGGGAAGAGACTTTATATAGTACCAAAGAAGAAATGATCACTTGAGCAAGCAAGAAAGGGGTGAAGTAGTGCCTTCCTTATTACATTCCTTTTGCAGATAGTAAGATGAGAATAAGCTTGACCAAATTTATCATGTGATGAGAAATCACAAAAGAGACATTATTTTAAAATATCAAACTGTAAGTGCAACGATCAATCCTCTGCAGCATATTACAGTAACATTAGCATAAATAAAGAAGAATTCACAATTCAACTCCTAAGAAACTGCCAGAATTAAGCAAACAAGAAGTATATAGACAGGAGTAAACACTATGGGAGAGGAAGTTCTCTATCAAAGACAAATTGTAAAGAATCTAGAGATAATAAGGAAATAAGAACATAATAATCAGACAGATGACAAAAGTTGTTGCAGCGAATGGAAGAGGAACAGCTCCATTCTCAATATGAAATATTAATAGCACTCTCATATGATGCAGTTGCCTGTATAGAGTTGGAACTAAACTTAACAGCAAAATAGATTCAATATTTACAATGCCATAGAAACAGAACCTGACCTTATCCATACGAGCTAGATCAGAAACTATCATCAAAACATCCAATGTGACCTCTCTTGGACTTGACAAATCAAGCAACCTTCTAATTCTGTTGGCCTCCAACAATCCTTTCCCAACAAGCTGAACTGCTAGAGGTCGATATCCTACCATCTTGGCCACAAAGGCAACCGGCCTACCTAGATCTTTTAACTCCATGTGTTCCAGGCAGCGAAGAATAACACCAGGCACTCCTACCTGAACATTTCAGAAGCAACTTGAATGAGAAAAGTAAAGGTTTCTGAGTACCAGGATGGTTTCATACCTCTAGCACAAATGTCTAACATGCTGACAAACGAAATATTTTCTTCCCTATATGCTCACAAAAAGAAAATCTTGTTCTACTAAGTGTTAATTAATGGCTTCCCCAAACAATGCATAAAATTCATGAGCACCAGCCAGAAATGCAACTTATTTACTGACTAATCTCTACTAGGCACTGTTCAGGAAGAACATTATGTATTGATATTTTTGCAAAAATACTAATATTCTAAATAACATGGCAAAAACCTACACAATAAAATAGCCCTCACCAATCCAACCCCAAAACCATTAAAAGAAAAGAGAAAGGAGATCTGACCTCCAAAAGGACCTTTATATATTTTCCCATGTCTTCCTCAATTGCTTTCGCCATGTCTTTGTCTTCCATGCAAACTCTCCCACCAGGGGAACCCATGTTGAGAATAAACCCACTGTTTACAGAAGCAGAGGCTGAGGGCAAACCTGGAGCATTCTGTACAGCAACAAAAGGAAATGCTAAGAGATCTATTACTGCATTTATATTATCTCTAACTCCATCCTTTCCTCCACCTGGTCCACCCCAGCACTTCACAAGCTTAAGATGAATGTCAGATATCAAATTAGAGATGACCATCATGTGGTCATTCTTGACCAAAATATGACGAAATGTCAAAGCTCCACCTGGAAGGCAGTGACATATTGATGAAATTGTTGATACAACACCAGTAGGAGATAATCCAACTCGATCTCTTGTACCATTATTTTCTTTACAATGGCCATTGGCTGCTAGCAGATCAAGTAGAAGCTGAGGGATACCACTTGCAATCATCTGTTGCACAGCTAAAGGTCCTCCCCACCTCAGTCTGGATTCTAACAAACCGACACATCCATCCCTAAGACCATGCCAATAGGAGAGGATACCATTTTGGTTACAGGGTTCTGCTTCATCTGCATTGCCTGGAGTGATCTTTAGATGATCACAAAGTGTGGCAGTTCGAGGAATCAGAGGCATCGCAATTTCAGAGATGGAAGACTCAACAGAAGCTCCACTTTCAAGTGATAGAATGGATGCAAGAGCCAGCATGGCTGAAGCAATATGAGGTTGAAAAGAAGCTTTAATCCCATCATCAGAAGAAAAATGATGTGCGAGGACAGAAAGTCGAGACTGCTGCTTCTTTGGAGAGGTTGTAAGCATAAACAATGCTGAGTTTCTTAAAGTTGACTTTAAACACTGAGCAACTGTTGCAAGGAGAAGGCAAGAGTGCAGAAATAGGGCATTGCACTTCGAGTTACTTATTTCACCAGTTTGTGTATCTTTATTTAAGGACTGAGCACACCAAGATAATATAGAGAATATCTCTGAAACAATAGTTCCATCTGCTCCACCACTGACAACTGTAGTAACAGGAAGGGAACTGGGCAGGCCACAAAGAACACTCGGAACAATTCCACTACGGAGGCAGCACCTTAACAAGAGCTGAAACATTGACAAACGTGTAAACTAAAAATTTACTAACATCATGCAGACAGAAGAAACAAGAATTGAATAATTTAAATGAACTAGTTCCAGTTACTCCAAAGCATAACAAAAAAATTTAGCAACTTAGGAACAAGCACCTGAATGACAGCAGATAGTGTTGTCTCTGCACGTTGATGAAGGCAATGGTTAATAGCATGCTGCACAGCTTTTGATCGCAGGAAAGCTCTTGTGACTGTATCAACAACTCTGGCTGATTCTATCCCAACCAATGACCCTCTCTCCTGGTCCCTCATGTCAGGACGAAGTAAAGAATGATTCCGCAAGGCATTTAGTGGAAAATAATAGGGTTTCCCTTTCATGAAGTCAATTTCCAGAACATCTATCAATGCCCATATAGCCCTACATGTTTCGCATGCAGCACGCAACATATTTGAAGAACCTGAATTTAGACTTGAACCTGAAGTTGCTAAGCAGAGACACAATTGGTCCATTAAACCTGATGTTTTGGCATGGTCCAGAATCCGATTCAGTGTTTCATTCACCACAGGGGCAGAAACCAACTCAGAACCCGGAGTTGAGGAAGATGCTTTATAATCCTGGGCAACTCTAGACAACATAATTGTAATGCAAGAGGCAGACTCATATAGAATTCTTCCAAAGGCATCCTCGTTGCAAGAAACAACCTGTATAGCATACAGCAGGATAAGAGAGCTGGGAAATGGTGCACAAGTTTACATAGATCAACATATAGTGTTAAAAAATATGACCTGAGAAAAAATTTCAACCACGGCAACCCAATGCGTGAAATAGGAACTTGCAATGCCACTTCCCTTGTCATCTATCAGCATTTTAATAACTGAGAAACTCTGCAAAAGTTAGAAACCAGAATTTGTCATCCAATTTTAATCATCAAACAGGGAGCCAATACTAGAAATATGCTAAAGCAGTTGGTCAATCTATTCAGCTCTTCCATAATTCAAAAATTTCAGGAAATAATATGAATATGCACACAATAAATATTTGATATAAGGTAGACATTTTACAAAATCCAGTTAGGTAAAGGAATCAACAAAGTGAAAAATAGGAGCATCTATCATCCTGGCATTATAAAATCCGCAATAACTTCCAGTTTTCACAGTTTTCTTATACATTAATTTGCTGGTGAAAAAGTTATGATAAGCCTAAAATTTGAGTTGAGATTCAGAGACAAATGAATATCAATCAAGATAATTATTGGCCCAAGAGACATAACATAATAAGAGTAGAATGAACACAGCCTGTAATCTAAGAAGAAACGTATTCCTGTATACCTTTGAAATTAAGTCATTAAGTTCAGATGACTTCAAGCTAAGAATCGTGGCAATGAAATCAAGGAGTTCAGATATTACATCATCAAGCAGCCCACTCGAACTAGTAGCACCAGCTACAACTAAGTTTGAAAGAATTCTCAGTGACTGGTTCGAATTAAGAAAATCTTCACCCCTGTATGTGTTTAAAAAAGAATATTAAATTGTGCTTTAATCTTGTAAATAAAACATTTGTAGAAGACATATATTATTCTACAATTGAGAATATATAAACCATGTAACAAGCAATCACTAATGTTTCTAAAAATAATTCAGTGAGCTCCTAAAATTACTATATCAATGGAGCAGCTCTGTATGCTGACTTTCAGAGAATAGAACTGCTCTAATCATCCATGTTCTTCCAGAGCAGCTCTACCCAGCAAGTCCAAACATTTTTGTTTTGTTTCTTTAATTTGTGGAAGACACCATGATAATCCATGCCCTTTGGTCTAGTTTGGACTTGCAAGTGTGAACTTTTGCTCTCTGGGTGTTCAAATGGCCTTTTACAAGAAAGTGAGAGCAAGTCCTTGTCTCTATTCTTATAATTTGTAATTACAAACAAAATTATATCATTTCTGCATTCTACAGAATTTAAGGCACGGAATTCACATATAGATGCTCTGCAGAATTTAGCACACCTCAGTTTCAAAAGAAATTCCAAAACTTACATTTTATAATAGCTACTCAGTCTCACTTGGTGTTTTAAATTTCGACAGCCAAGCAAATTATAAATGTAGAAATAACTCTAATTCTTGAGGTTATCAAAATATCATCTCCTCAAGGGTGGGCTTAGACTCAATTTGCTTTCTTCATCTCATTCCTGTTTGCCTAAAAACTTACAAAACCTGCTTTTTGGGCTGGCATAGTTGAGTACATACAGTGCATAGAGCATAACTTACGTCCGGCTTCCAAACCAACATTATAGGACCATAAGAAGAACAACACTACATATGAGTAATCTGTAAAACAAAACCACTATATTTGACTAAAATAATACTTGCTTAAGATTATATGCAAATAAATCAAAACTCTTTTAAATTTATCTACCACAAGCATTTAATTAGTCAACTAAAAATAATTATATATGTTAATGCCTGAAAAATAAACATTTGAGTTAAATCACAAATTCCCTATCACCGTATAAGTTCAAGATGTAAGTTGTAACAAGCATATAATAGTGCAGCATGCAGTGCAACTTCACCTGGAAGTAATTTGGACTCCTTTAGACCATTTTCTCAGTGGAAGCAAAATTAATGTTAATGCTTCATTGTCTTGAGCAATAGCTTGTGCACCTTTAACAGTGCGAGAGTTATTTTCCAATCTGTTTAATACCTGGCTACCTGAAAAGAAAGAATAAAGATATATGTTTCATATGATAGAGGAATGAGAATAAGCGTACATGTTTCATACAATAATAAATGTGTAGAAGTGAAAAATAATGATGGAACTAATTTATAAGTATTAATGCTCAGAACTAAACATAAACGGGCTTTCTTCATGACACATGAATTGTGGTATTGTCATTAGGTAACGGAGGGGCAATGCAGACATTTCCCTGTGTAGCAAATAGATCATTTACTGTGCTGCTCTATCCATGGTTCCAAAGGACCAACACCCATCTTTCAGAGTGCTTCTCCCTCAAGAATGTAACTCAGATATAAAAAATGATAAACTAGATTGAGTTGGGAAAAAGATAAAAAGGAAAAATGTGTGAGAGCGAGAAACCAGAAAAGATGAAGCAGTGGAGAGAAAAAAAAGACCCTTTCAGTTCTTTTGTGTGGTCAGAAAATTTTTAAGTCAATACTTGGTCCAATGAAGTCGGTTACAACATTATTGTACAAAAAAGAAGCCTAAAATCAAAATCAAACCTTCCATTTATCAGCAAATTCATGATGCATCTAGCCACTCATAAATTCTATAGCACAAAAATATTGCAAGGAAACTCATCTCCATTACTTTAAACTAGAATGATATCCTATCCTAACACATCAGACAGAAAATTGAAAGCAAATGATTTCATTTAATTGGAAGTTCATCTACCAGACGGTTTAACATCATTAGGACTTGCAAATCCTGGAAACTCCTCATGTGGTGAAGAATTGTCTTGTGCTCTATTAGAACAATTCATTTGAGCATCACTGTGGAGGCTTGAAGGAATATTTTTCTCACAGGCAGCCAGAGGATTGCTTTTACCTATGACAGGATATTTTTGGAGTCATTAAAAGAACAAGAAGCTTAACTATATCCTAAGTTACTCTCAGGACTGAAACAAACAAACCATTTGGCATTTGAACATTGTTTCCTTCACCCCTCCATGCTGCTTCACATCCCCTTGCAGCAGCAGTTGTCGCAAGTAACTCCTGTGGATAATTCACCAATTGTTAAAGACTTGCACGGTATGATAAAAAAAATTTTAAAAAAATGTGATGTTAATGTGTCCTTACACATATATATATAGAGATGCATAGTTCCCTTAGTAAACAAATGATCATACTATAAACATAATTAACATTACCCTAGCCTCTACTTCATCTGACGTTTCTGTAACAAATGGATGTTCAAGAAGAGCAGGCCAAGTCAACCGGTTTTGTGGCACCTGTTTCACACAATATCAGGCTCCTAATAAGACATTCTTGGTAGAATATAGAAGTCAAAAGCAGTCATCAATCTGAGACGTAAATTGTAACTATAAACCACCTTATTAAGCAGTCCCTTCAGAAAGCTTTTAAAATTTGGACTCATATCATCTGGATACTTGACTGGATCCTGGAATATTGCTAGTAAGATTAGCTAGTAGGTTCACACAAGTTTGTGAGTTGGAATGACAAAAGCCATAAAAGATCTTATCATTTTACCTTAACAATGTGCCTAATGAGTGCATAGACTGAATTTGTATAAAATGGAGGTTGGCCAACAAATAACTCATACCTAGCAGGTTCATATTAAAATAAAATCAATTTGAAATGGATTATTAAAAAGAAGGCAGAAGAAAGAACTAAGATCAATTTGAAATTGAATTTTTGAGTCCTTAAATGTGTTACTTACAGCATAAACAAATATAATTGACTTACAATATAACACCCAGTGACCATAAATCAGCAGTGTGGTTGTAAGGTTGCTCGCGTACTAGCTCCGGAGCCATGTATAGAGGAGTTCCTGCAATACATTAATAAAAATTCTTCTAAATAGGCGAAAACAGTGATATGATTTGTTAACACAAACAATCAGGACACGTAAAATATTAATAATTTATTGAGATCATCCAAACCTTTGATAGATCGTAAAACAACCGTATTTGTAGACATTGCTCGTGCAAATCCAAAATCACAAAGCTAGGATGAGAAAAACAATGTCAAAGTTTGAAGCAGCTTAAACAAACCAAAAAAAATGAAAATTGTGTTCAATTGAACCGTTCAACCTTGACTATAGAGCCAGCGCCAATAAGAATGTTTTGTGGCTTCATGTCACGGTGGATGATGCGATTTGAATGCAAGTAATGCAACGCTCTCACTAATTGCTTTGCAATCGCTTGAACTTGTTCTTCCGGGAGGCATTTATCGTCCTCCAGAATCTCGAATAGTTCACCCTGTGCATTTATTCCACAACGAACAAACTATCTTTATCGATTTCAAGGCACCACACAACAAATATATATATATATATATATGTATATGTATATGAATCTATCTATCTATCTATCTAATGTGGCGAGATTTAAATTACCTGTGCGAATTCTGTCACGACACAAAACTCCTGAGGGCTCTCGAAGGAATCCAACATTTCGATAATGTTTTCGTGTTTTAGCTTTCGTAGGATCTCGATTTCCTGCCTTAAATTGTGTATGTCTTTCTCGCTTTTACCATGCTTCATGATGAATTTCATTGCTACAGTCTGAAACAAACAAACAAGCATCTAAGCGTTTCCGATTCAACCAATCAGTGGCGGAGTAAGTGTATCATCAGATATCAAAACATGTACCTGGCCAGTGAATTTACGACGGCCCTTGTACACCTTCCCGAAAGAGCCTTCACCGACAAGCTCGATTACGTGGTAGTTATCTACACCCATCCTTTGATTCTCAACTGCAAAAATCAAGCCTCAATCAAAGAAACCCTGACTGAAGAGAGAGGAGAGAGATCTAGAGAGAGAAATTTCGTCAGATTTAGAGAGAGAAACAGCTAACAATTTTGAAATGCCAAGAGAGAGACTGTCTCTCACACATTAATTCCCGCCCAACAAATATTGAATTTCATTTCCCGTTGGGCTTTTCACACACTTTTTATTTATTTTTTCCGCTAACGGTACCGTTACGATTCATTCACGATTTGACATTTAAAATCAAGAATTTAATATATAATTAATTTAAAATTCAAGAGAGCGCACCATTGAACACTTAACTTAATACTAAATTATTAAAAGTTGAAATTTCATTTATATCTTAAAAATATAAAAGGATCGTAGTTTTCTCTTAATTTAATCTAAAACTAATCTTTTAATATTTCCTTTTAAATTACATTAATTATATAAAATATTAAATTTATTTTTAATATATTTTGTATACATTATAAAAATATTAAAAAATAATATATTTCAATAACAGTTATAAAATAAATATTATCTTACAAATTAAATTTAAATGATCAGATTTACTTTAAAAACTGATATTAAAATATTTTTAGTTTTATAGTATTAAAAAAATATGATTTATAATTATTTTTTGTTCTGAATAACGTTATTTTTAATTCAATCTCATACAACACCAAATACATCACATGATTAATTTATCCAATCAAATCTAATTTCATCAAAATAATTCTATACAATCTCGTGTGCCAAATGAGAATGTGTGATTTTGATGATAATAAACATTGATGGAGTTTTGAGAAAATTTGATTTGAATGTAGTTTAGTAAAGTTTTAAGTATATTACAAAAGACACCATGTAATAATCTAAACATTTGAAGACACCCCTTTACATTACATGGAGAGGCAACACATCAAACTTTTCGTCATTAGAGAAAATTATATCAAAGTTCGAAGCAAATATATTAGTTTTATGCTTAAGGCCAGTTTGATATCATTGTACCTTTTAAAATAGCTATTGTTAGTTATGCTGAAAAGGAAAAAAATTGTTGTAAAGTTAATAAAACATTATGGATTTATAAAAAAACTTAAATAAACATAAAAATAATTTAATTTAATTTATATTTGGTATAAATAAATTTCTATATAATTAAAATTTGGATATAAATGTCTATATTAATTTTAGGAGGATAATTTGGTCAATTAAAAAGATTTATTAAATCTCACACAACAAATTATTTGATAAACGCTTTATAAAAATACGCCCCACTCACTTCTTAAAGCTACTGGATAATATATTCAATTTCTTAAACATGATACTGTATCAAAATTATTAAATAATAAAATTTTAATTGTTCAAAGCAATACCAAATAAGGCTTTATTAAGACATGGGCAAGTGGTTGGGTGGTAATACCACTTTGCCATCATTTGCCTCCAAAGGTAAAGGGTTTTATACTCAAATCCTACAATAAGAGAAAATGTACAATAATTATGGACATTTTCCTCACATTACATGTGAGGTTGCCTCCTTTTGTATGAGAGTCAATCCTCCTGGCGCGTCCCAACGTCTTATCATTGCTGGTCTCAATTACATGATGAGCTAGTCCTAATAATTTTTTTAAAAAAAAAAAAAAAAGCTTTATTAGTTTTATATTTTGGAAACTAGCTTATGTTTGTGTGTGATTTTAATAAATTGGCTCAAATGACCCTAAATTGGACCTTAGGATACATTATCATGTTTACTTTATCCTCCTAAATGTTCTTGACCTATCTAAATTAGTTGAGTCCTAAATTTTCATTTAAATATGAAAAATCAAAATAAAATACATAATAGTCCATTATGGATCTAGTTGAAAGCTTTTGAAGTTATGGTCACTTTATAGTAATTGTTAGAATGACCTAAATGCACTGATTTAAGGGATTTAGGGACTACAATGCACTTGATTAGTACAACGGCAACAAAACCGGTGGCTGGTGGGGGAGTAGACATAAAATTATCTAACTTTATAGGAACTAACTCAAAATTGTTAAAGGGTCCTAATGCAAACTGTTGAAAATTGTAGGGACTAAATATAAATTACCACCCCAACGGTAACAAAAGAACAAATTATTTATTTTGACTACAAATTCTAGTTTTCAAAAGAATTTTGGTAGCTCTAAGAGCTTCAATATCATCTCCATAAAGTTTCCTACCAATATTTGTGCTAATTTGTAATTTTAAATCATTAAATCATATTACACTTATTTTAAAGTTTGAATTTTAACATTGCTTATTCAAAGAGAATATCTTTGTACCTATACTATTATATTTGTCGAGGGAGTGTATGACACTCTTGTATTGAGAAAAATCCGACTGTGAGAAATCATTTGATAGAGATTTAGTTTGTGGGGGGAGAGATCCTCATTGTTGTAAAGGTTTCATTGGTACCTTAAAATCCAACTAAAAATAGAGGGGAATTCTTAATCTAGGTGTTTTGGAGGTGTGAATGTAAATAGTTGACCAAATCACACATATATTATCTTATTTAATTTTTCATGTGCAATTCATATTTATTGTGTATATTTATTTAAATTTATACATCATACTAGAGTTGCAATTTGTGGTTATGAATTTGTTAGGAAATTGTTTTTAATTTTTAGAAATCCAATTCATTTCCTCGTAGGTTGCCTTTCGATCCAACAATAGTAGTTAATATGAAATTGTTTCAAGTTTGAGTAATTGCATTTTTGATGAAATTTATATATATAAAAAAAATCCACTAATAAATTTATAGCTGCCAAACTAACACAACCCACTTATAGTTATATAGGGGCATTTTCATCTTTCAACACATTTTACATAGTCAAAGTGACCCATTGACGGTCAAAGCTAGCCAGGTCGTTAGTCATGGGAAGAACACTATGAATAAATTCAAATGTTGTACATGACTGGTACTATGAAACTTCCAAGTAGGTTAAAGTAATTTACTCATTATTCAAATTTGATGGGATTGATTTGTGAATAATGAAGTTCTATTTTATTATTAAGTGAGGGTTGTTTTTATTGAGAGCAAATTACCCATGAATCTCCTGAAGTGTGAATTTTTGTAGGCGGAAACAACTTAGTTTTTGTTGCAACAACCTCACCTTGGTTAATAGTTTGACTTTTTTTATTGTTATTTTGACTCTAGAGGGCTAATATAGTTATTTTCTCTTATTTTTATTCTCCTTTTAAGAATTACATCATTTAATGAGCTATTTGGATCTCCACTTTCTAGATGGATGGTGGAGATCCATTTAAAATAATTTAAAATTTTAAAAATTATAAAATAATCTTTAAATTTGAAAATGATTTTAAATTTTAAAAATAATTAAAAGATAATTTTAAATATATAATTTTTTTCAAACAAATCTGAGTCATATATCTTAAAGATGGACAATCAATATCGATTTTGAAAAAATGAAAAAAAAAAAAAATAGTTAAAGACAATAGTGAAAATTCATATTGGATCTCGATCCATTCAAGAGATAAATATCTCTAGATCTTTATCACAATGATACTAATCTCTAGATCTTCATCGCAATGATATTAATCTTAGATGAACTGTGGAGATCCACTACGGAGATTGGATTTTTATCCCTTTTTTCTTCAATTTTTCAATTTTAAAATAGAAAAGGAATTTTTTTTCTTTTGTTTTTTTAGCTTTTTAATATATCTCCACTAGTCCATTTACAAGATGGACAGTCGAGATTTTCTGAGTTTTTTATATATATATTTTAATTTTTTTGGTTAAATAGTTGAGATGAATCGAGGGCATTTACATCTTTTTATTGGTTTTTGACGATCAAACTTAATCTTTTTTATGGTCAGAGTTGGTCCTGCTTTCATAACGGAAGTCATTACAACAAAGAACAAAGGTTGTTTCCAAGTGTAAAAAAATCAAATGTCAGAAGGGTTTTGGGTAATTTGCTCTTTTATTTTATAAGCAATTATTTTTACATTTTAGGTCGAATGAGAATTGGAGAGTGGAGTAAAAGAAGAAGAATCAGATGAAAGGAGGAAAACAGTGTAAGTCCCTATTTAAGGTATTGACATCCCTACCACCACTTTTGAAGCTGTTCCCAACATTGAATGTTTTTTCTCTATACAACTTAACGTTGGTTTGAACATTTAAGTTGTTTCCAATGTTTAATAATTAAAGTCGTTTTATTGTCAAAAAATAAAAAAATAATAATAATAATAATAATTAAAGTCGTTTACTTGACATTCAGCAAGTGCCTGAGAACAACTTAAACATTGATCAAACCATTAAAGTTATTATCAAAATGTCGAAGTTGTTCCCCACAATTGCAATTATTTAACTTTTTAATAATATCTTAAATCTTTTTATATTTCTAATATTATGTTTTAAAATATCTTTTAAATTTTATTGTCATTATAATCATATGTTTAATTCTCAATAATATAAATATAAATATTGTATTATTTATCAATATTATTTATGAATAATTATAACAGTCAATAATAAATTTGATAATATTAATCATTAATATCATTTTAAATTTTTAATAATATTTTCTAACTTGAATTTGGTTACCTTACTAATTGGGTAAGATTACCCATTAATAACAACCCTTAGATGTTCTTCAAATAACCTCATTTTCAACGAATCTAATAGTTATTATTAATAGATAATTCTATCAAACCAATTAATTAGCAAAATCTTTTCAACTTTTTAATATTATAAATATAATTATTCCATTTATTAATATTATTTAATATTATACATTATCCCTTAATAGAAGTGGTTGAACACTGCCTTAATCTTAAGAAGTTAAAAATTTAAGTTTTATTATTGTTTTAGGACATAAAGTGTGGATAGTCTCTTTTGAATAACCCTCTCACCACAATAAAAAATATATATATTTATCATTTCTTATATTCTAAATTAAAATTTATAATTTAGTAATATTTAACATAATATAATATATTTATAATATATATTATTTTATAAAACTATATCACGAGTCATGACCATTAAATTGTCGCACGTCACCCTGGCCAAGTTGGGCTGCCAGCTATTCCCTCAATCATTAATTTATAATAATTTAGATGAGAAATTTCCATGTCTAACTTGTTCAGTTTCCTTGGAAGGCAGCTTGCCGTGACGTCAAAGTTACAAGTTGCAACCGCGTTGGATTCTCTCATCCTACACTGCAAGGCACCACTTGAAAGTTGAAACCTTTTCAATTGCTTTAACTTTCTTTCTTAATTCTAATGGTATCCGCGTTGAGTTTTGCCATCCAAGAAGATACCAAGAAACCTTCAAAAAGGCATTTCCATTTTAATCCAGAATTATCAAAAGAGAAATAATTTAAACTCATAATCGTAAGAGATAAGCATGGAAAATATTTCAAGGGACTTAACTAACTAACATCCACGTTGTTATTATTATTATTATTATTATTATTAACTAACACTTAATAGATAAAAAATTTATCACACTTATAAATGTCAAGCACTAATTGTTTTGTTGGTCTCAAATATCATAATCATTAACGATAACTTTCATAAAAAAAGAAAATCACTTATATAAAACTTATAAAATATATTTTATGAGACTTAAATCTCTACCAGTAAGATATATTTCATAACTATTTATTCTAAGAAGATATATGCAGTCAATTTTAACGAGACTCAACTTTTTATCTATACTTTCCTTCACATGTTACACACTCAGATTCATCATAACTTAGCATTTCTTGCAATCCTAACATATACCTTAACCCACAAAAAGAGAAACCAAGGTTCTCATATATAAATATGATCAAATACCATTATCATGTTCAAAGACACGAAGAGCTCTTCAACTTGCACCATCATCACTTCCAATCAAACCAAAAATTCCAATCCTTCCCAAAAAAAAAAGAAAAAAAAAAAGAAAGAAAAAACTCACTCTCAAAACACTTTGACATAAAAATAAAACAAATTACCCAAAAATAGGAAAACTAAAAAAAATGTTGAAAAAAATAGAAAGAAGAGTGAGAAGGATGGTGACCAAAGCCTTTAAAAGACCAAAAAAGAGACATCACCAAAACAACAAACCTCCCTCTCCCTCTTCCTCTCCAGAGATCTTTCCCTCTCCAATTCCATCGCCTCCAATGGAGCCACAGCCAGAGCCAGCGCAGCATTTGAAAAGGCCTCCAACACGACTACCCTTTCTGTTCCCGAAAGCAGAGTCGACAGCGCTGCCTGACCCATCTCGCTTTTTCCCACCAAGTCTCCTCTCCTCTCCTCTTCCCACCAACTCATTCTTCCAGAATTTTACTCTAAAAGCTGGTGATCAGCCCGAATACATCCACCCTTATCTCATCAAATCCTCTCTCTCCTCTCTTTCTCTCTCCTACCCATCTCAGTTCCACTCCTCTGCTTTCACCTACCAAGTTTTCATTGCTGATCTCACCATCTCTCCTCTTAACCCACCTCCCCAAAACACTGCTCACTTGATATCATCCTACAGTGATCTAAGCCTCACTCTCGACCTTCCCTCTTCGAATCTCCGCTTCTTTCTCGTCAGAGGCAGCCCTTTCTTGACCGCCTCCGTCACTGCCAACACCCCCATCTCCATATCAACAATCCACGCCATTCTCTCCTTTGACGCCAATACCTCCAACACCAAGTACACTTTCAGCCTCAACAACGGCCAAACATGGCTTTTGTATTCGTCTTCGCCTATAAGCTTAACCCAGAACGGCCTTTCTGTGATCACTTCTTCTGGTGGGTTCTCGGGTATCATTCGGGTTGCAGTGTTGCCCGTTTCTGATCCAAGGTACGAGTCGATTCTTGATCGGTTCAGTGCTTGTTATCCGGTTTCAGGTGATGCTGTTTTCACTAAACCGTTTTGTTTAGAGTACAAGTTTGAAAAGAAAGGATGGGGTGATTTACTTATGCTAGCACATCCATTACATGTTAAGCTTTTGTCAAGTGATGATTGTAATATAACTGTTTTAGAGGATTTCAAGTATAGGAGTATAGATGGGGATCTTGTTGGGGTTGTGGGGGATAGTTGGGTGTTGAAGCCACACTCGGTTTCGGTTACTTGGCATTCCATTAGAGGGATCCATGAGGAACGTCATGATGAGATAGTTTCCGCGCTAAGGAAGGATGTTGAGGCGTTGGATTCGAGTGGTGTAACGACAACATCATCGTATTTTTATGGGAAGTTGATTGCTAGAGCGGCTAGGTTGGCTTTGATAGCGGAAGAGGTGTCTTTTCTTGATGTGATACCGACGATAAGAAAGTTTTTGAAGGACGTGATTGAGCCGTGGTTGGATGGAAGTTTTAGTGGGAATGGTTTTTTGTATGATGGGAAATGGGGTGGGATTGTGACGAAACAAGGTTCAGTGGATGCTGGGGCGGATTTTGGATTTGGAGTGTATAATGATCATCATTATCATTTGGGGTACTTTGTTTATGGAATTGCAGTGCTTGTGAAGATTGATCCAGCATGGGGAAGGAAGTATAGGCCTCAAGCATATTCGCTTATGGCTGACTTTATGAACTTAGGCAGGGGAGAGAATTCGAATTATCCACGTTTGAGATGCTTCGACTTGTATAAGTTGCATTCATGGGCTGGAGGGTTAACTGAATTTGCGGATGGGAGGAATCAGGAGAGCACCAGTGAGGCTGTGAATGCATACTATTCAGCAGCTTTGATGGGGCTAGCCTATGGAGACACGCACCTTGTGGCTACTGGATCAATGCTTGCAGCTCTAGAAATTCAGGCAGCGCAAACATGGTGGCATATAAGAGAGGAGGATACTTTGTATGACAATGATTTCACTAGAGAGAACAGGGTGGTGGGCGTTTTGTGGGCTAATAAAAGGGATAGCGGACTTTGGTTCGCTCCACCTGATTGGAGGGAGTGTAGGCTTGGCATTCAGCTGCTACCCTTACTGCCGATCAGTGAGGTTTTGTTCTCTGACATTGGATTCGTGAGACAGCTTGTGAATTGGACTTTACCGGCTTTAACAAGAGAGGGTGTTGGAGAAGGCTGGAAAGGGTTCGTTTATGCCTTGGAAGGGACTTATGACAAAGAGAGTGCTTTGGAGAAGATTAGACGATTGAATGGATTTGATGATGGGAACTCACCTACTAATCTCTTATGGTGGATCCACAGTAGGGGTGATGAAGAGGAAGAGGAATATGGTGGTGGAGGGAAGTTTTGCTGGTTTGGTCACTATTGTCACTAAATTTGTTTGTTGCCTTTTATTTATTCATCATCAAGTTTGATAGCATATGAATGTTAATAAGAGTTGTAGCAGCAGCTGATGAAAGAAATTTTATTTTTAGGAAACAATATGGTTATTTATCATAAGGAAGATTGAATTGCCTTTTATTTATTTTAAGTTGCCTTGAATTGGTGAGTTATTGAAATATTACAATAAAATGAGATTTGCCTTAAAGTTACCTTAGCATGATGCTTTCTGATGGTGTGCTCAATGGTGAAAAATGGTTGAGCAAGTAACTTAAATTCAAAGAGAAATAGAAACTGATAAAATAGTCTACACTGGATCACTACTATCACTTTGTTTACACTGCATGTCATATAAGTTGCTGCTGCAACTTTTCTGATTCAAAAGAAAGTGTGAGTCCAAAGCTTGAGAGCTTTATGGATGCAATATAACCAATAAAAATTGCTTAAGATGAATGTACATTGCGATATCTGAAAGTTAGAACTTACAGTACCGTGCTAGGATGCATTGGGAAAACGGCGAGGATGCTGTTGACCGCTATGAACAACCCTCAAACGAAGAGATTTTGCATCAGGATCATGTTTTGATACCCTTGAAGGAGATGATACCTAACTGAGTTAGTTGACAATTATCTATCAATTAATCCATTATAATTAATAAAATTATAAAACCCTCGGAGAGAATGAGAGAAAAGAAACAACGAAATGCAGTAGAAAGACCTGTGGTGATTGAATGTAGGTAAACTCATACAATATATTGCATAAGCCAGATTTTTTCCAGTAGAGTGCTTGTTAAAGTTAAACACTTAATCGGAGAAAGAGAAAATATTTGAGCCCTTCTAGGATACACAAGACAAATAAGAAAGCACATAAGAAATAGTTTATCCTTTTCAAACGTTTATTAATCTCTTTAATGCTATCTATCATTTCTCTCATCTCATTCATGCATTCTTCCAGTTGCAGGAGAAAATCAGCTGCCTCATTTCTGTGCTCTTCATGGTTTTGCTCATAGGCTTCGCCACCCGGTATGTCATCTTCCCAGGCTCGATATCTGCACATTTTGGAGCAGAGGTAATTCCTGCATTGATACACACATAACCCATTAGAGAAAACAGAGGGCTTTCTGGCAGGTTAACAGGATCATAAGTTCTAACTTTTCTGAGTTAACATAATGATAAGGAATAGAAGGTAATGCAGACTGACCGCCCATAGTTGATCAACATCAATCAAAATGACAGTCCAAACCTCAATACATCACTGAACTCCATCCTAATAGGCATCATGATACATAGCAAATTACTAGTTTATAAAGGTGTAGTTACATTTAAGATGAATGATCCATTGACATGCAACACAAGAGCCTCGGTCAGTTTGAACTGATAGCTGTTTATATAGATACATGCACATATACATCAGCAGCCCCAAGCCCCCACTGCCACTGTTAGAATAATTTATGCTGAGAAGTCGTAGTGGCCCTACTATCTCAATGGTCCAATTCATTGCCAAATACTTGGTAACATTAGAAACTGCAACTACTTTAAAAGCCATTTGGTGTAATTACATATACATTGAACTGGCTTTGGAAAAAATATTTTCTCCTTGTCTAACAAGAGAGGAATTTGTTTCCATCTAGATCATCTTTAACTTATTTCAAGGCTAGAGAAGTACACAAACGGCCCTATTTTCATAGCATCCATCGATGTCCACTTTCTTCCAAAATTTTCTTCAAAACACAGCAATTTTCTACAAAGTCCAAAACCAATATCCTAACAACTTTTTTATACATCATGACCAGATCTCATGAGGCTTAGGTTCCCACAAGTGAAAAATAGAATCATAAATCTTTGATAACCCACTTGATATGCTTTATGCAACCGTAAATCCATCCACTAGAATGCAGCAATTGCTTAAATCTAAAACTGTCTCAATTCCAACTCATGAAACCAAAAACTTGCAACTTTCGATTCACAAATTAAACCCAAATTCTACTAGCTTGTATCTTGTTATACTTCCAAATCCATTAGTAGCAAAACACTGAGGTTCAAGAGTCTGATTTCCTTTCTCCTGTTATTATCATTACTTTTTACAAAATCGAAAATAAATAAGAAAAAAAAGGAAACTAATGACCCATTAAAGCAGAATAATCAATTCCCAAGAAAACAACAAAATGTCTCTATCCTAAAAACAATGGAGACCCTTTTCAGCAAATCACTTCTAATGATGGAAACTTGGCTCATTTGATGTCAAACATTACAAATTCCACAGAAACCAAACACAAAATCTAACAAAATGTAAAACCCTAATAATGTACATGAGAACACTGCACACACAACAACAGCTGTATCGAGAATGACTGTAAATTGAAGTTTCGTTGTAGTGGCGCGTACCTGCACGCGAGAAGACAAGTCGCGTGAATTTGAGATGTCAAAGTCCCGGACTCGCAGGAGGGAGCGAGAGAGTGCTGGAATTACAGTGGCCGACTGACTTACAAATATAACTTGGGAGCTCAGTGGTAATTGTTTGGAAATTAGGGTCCTCATTTGTAAATATGAATTTTTCTTTATTTTTTCTAATTTCTTCATTTTTTAAAGATGGATGGCGGTAATAATTTTATTTTTCATTTTTCACTTTATTTTTAATGAATTAATTTATTTTTTTTTTAAATTAACCCCCTTATCCATCCATGCTCTATGGATGTTGGAGTTGGAGATCTATTTTTTTTTTCAAAAAAAGGGTAAAAACATAATTTTATGGTCAAGATCATAATTTTAGGGTGTTTGATTATAGTCAAGAGCAAAATAATCTTTTTGTATTATTTTCAAATGTATCTTATCAAAATTCTGGTCAAATGAATTAAAGTTACGAGTTTTCAAGTCAAAAGTAAATTCTCATTCTAAAAAGTGATATAACGTTAAAATATAAAAATGAACATGAGATTCACTCAAATATGCTAAATTGGATATTTTTTTAAAAAAAAAAATCAATTTTTTGAATTAAATTATTTTTTCATATTTTGGATTTCTCATCAGTATACATGTCACTAATAAACTCAATGCTATTTGAAATGCTGAGTCATCATGCAAAGCTGATTGGACTGTTTCATCATCAAGTGATGCTGACTGGACTGCCCCATCAGGATGCTGAAGCTGACTGAACTGCCTGATCATCACAAGATCCAAGATGAATTGACTGCATCATCACCGGGTCTATGATTATTGGACCGCTTAGTTAAATAGGATGTGCTTTTGTAATGAATGGGACCGGTTATGTTTTCAACTCTTGACCTTTCCGCTTTCGCTTTTCCCTTTTTTTTTGAGCTACTTTTCATTTTTCTATTTTGTTATAATGATTTTTTTTTTTTCCATAAAATTTCAATTAAACCAATTCAAATTAATGTCATATATTTTTTTTATTATAATTATTATATTAGATCATATTTAATATAATGTCATGTATTCTGTGCTTTTAATATAATGTCATATATTCTGTTTTACTTTCTTACTATTTATACTCAATCGTATTTATTTTTTTTATTTTATATTCAAATTAAATTAGAAAATATAAATCAATTTGATTATTTTTTTTTTAATAAAAAAATAAAAAATAAAACTGTCCTCCAGGTCCATGTGTCTATGAAGTGCGTCAGACTTATATAGTGTATATTTTTAATAATATATTTTTATGTTATAGAAATTGGACCTTCTGAAAAACCAACGCGATAAATATTTGATTGATTTAATATATCTAATTACAACTAAATATGTTTGATTGTAATAATATGATTCCGTTTATCCGTTGTTGTAAATATAATTTGACTTATAGTTGTATTTAGATATGGTAAAGATATAATAAATTACAATCAGTAATTTTAGAATACAATCATTTATTTATTTTTATAAGTATATTGATATCTCAAATGTATCCAAAAGGATCTATATATATATATATATCTATATAGCTTATAGATGAATAGTAAACACCATTTTGCAAAACCTGCTATTTGTTTTTACAAAAACCATATCAGCAATACCATCAATAACAAAATTATAAAATATTTTTATTATATAGTTTTATTACGGCCCCCTAAGCCAAAATCCTGGCTCTGCTGCTGTCAACCATAAACCCAGAAAAAAAAAAACAGCCATCCCAATTATATGAAAAGTTCTAAATAGACTCTTCTAATACATTTTTCTAAGGCATTATTCCAATATAGTCTCTTAAAAACACTCTCAATTGAATGTAGAACATAAAAGTACAAATTTGTACTATTGGAACATAGAACTTATCATAAATTTCATTTTCGGGTATAAAACTTACATCACAAATGTGTAATTTGTACATTTGTTTTACATTGAATGTAGAGTGTTTTAAGAGATTGTATTGACAGTTGTGACTGCCAATATGGCTTAAAATTAATTATATTTCAAGTTCGAATAGATGTATTATAGGTAGTATTAAAATCAGATTGTCTCTATAACCACCAAAAAATTTATTGGAATACAGTTTCTTACATATTAAATATTTAAATTTTTTTCTACTTCGTACCCCCTTTAGAATACAAAGGTAACATCACAAGTCATTAATAACTTCAAACAAATAATGTTAGTTAAAACAACTCTAAACAAGTCATATTTATTTTTTTCAATTTTCACAATTAAGAAATATATAGAGTGGAATCAAACCGCTATGAAACGATAAATTAAATGACAAACTCGTTTTGTCATCTCAATTTGAAAGCTGTTATCTTTTCTCTTTCTTGACCCAATCAAAACTTTAAACTTCAAGTGAATTACTTGTATAATCAAAATTGTTTGATTTTCTATAAAAGTTGCTTGTACTCAAGGTCATTACTCTTGTAAGTTGACAGCAACAAGAAAAACCTCCTCCATTATTAGCTCAACAAACTAGAGAAAGCTTTACATTTAAGATATATATATGAGTTGTAACTTATATTCTAATAAAAAAAAGCGAAACAAATTGACATAATTAAAGAATTATTACTAGGTTCTAAATTACAAATAGTTGTAATATGAATACATTATTAAAGCAATGACAATGAAACAAGTATGTTCAACAAATTGGCTGTTGAGATTTCACCGTGTGACAGTCTGACAGAGGACCAGGTCTACTCATTATTCAATTTAATAACATGTATTTCGTAGTTGACTATTAGAAAGCCAACCCCAACGCGGTCTTATTGAATAGTGCCAACCGTCGATGAATTATTTATTATTCCACTTTCAATGCATGCGCATGAGGCTCCACTCAATTATTCCCACCTTTTTCCAAACTTTCCCTTTCAAGTTTATGAGCAAAGATTCTATAGTACTTTTTTAAGTTTATGTGTGAATTATGTAATAAGTACAAAATTTGACGATCTCTTTCACAATTTTCAAGTAGTTAATAGAGAATTCAATTCGCATTAAATGGGTGTTTAAACAAAAATTGAGATTCCACATTAGCCAAAAGGTGTTATGCCCCCGACCACTACAAACACTTTAATTTCATGTATTTTTACGTTAAATTATCCGTCAGTTTTGATTTTAAAAACATTAATATTAAACATATTATTTTATATCTTAATTTGTATTTTAATATCGTTAGATGTCATTTTATTATTAATTGATATTAATTATAATATTTTTATTGATCACATATTAATTAACTGAAACTGCATTTACAAATCATGACTTGACATGGTTTTTCTTAAATAAAAAATGTAAGCACATCCTTTCATAAATCATAGCTAAAGTTGCTAATGCACTTTTTCTTTAACATGTATGATGAGGTTTCAAATGTCCCTTACAGTGGAGTATGTTTCTACTATATTAGATTTCTAAGTTGCAGATAGATTTCTCCTAGAGAAATAGTAAATCTTCGACAGTTATTATAAATAAAATTTCAATTATACTGTAATTATATTAAAAAAAAAATTGATTATGCATAGTGTTTAGTCTTGATAAAATTTGAACTATATTGTAAATATCATATTATATTTAATTTCGATGAATTCAGACAAATTTTCGAGTCATTAATTTTAACGTATTTTTAATTTAAAAAGTTAAAAAGGCATTGTAATTGTTCTATTTGAAGAGAGAAAAGTAGAAAACAAAAATGGTGGGGACTGGGGAGTAGTGTATATTTTGTGATTCTCTGAACATGCAACTCTACATGTGAAGTCAAGACTTAACAGCGAGTTGCGCCCACGTTTACTTGCACATTTTGTGGGCTAACTCTCTCTTTACCATTTCCCAGCAATGCAATTACCACTTTCTTCCAATTCTATTATTATTATTTCCAACCTGTATACACTCAAAAACTCTTCCATGGGTGACCAGTTCTTAAGTTTTGCTTATCTGGGTAATGCTGCATTTCCCCATTAAGCAACAGTTTCTGGACCTGGACTGGAATCTGTTTGATCTGTTTGTTGCTCTGAGTTTTGTGATCTGCTCACAGGTGGGTGTTTTCAACTGGGGGTTTGTTTGCTTTTTTGTTGTGTAGAATCTTGTTGAGGAGTTAGGATATATTAGTTGAACGTGAAGGTGTGGAATCAGAATGCTTTTTTGGGGATTTGATTTGTAGATTGCTGTGGAATGCTGATATTTACAATATTATATGAGTTGACCCAGATGAGATAAATGCCTTTTAGGGACTAAACTCAGATGTAAAGTTAGTTAGTTAGTTGTATATGATCTTACAAAAAGATTGGAAATTTGGAGATTTTGTGGATGTGTAGCTTCACATTGGTGTCTATTTGATTCATTTATTGAGAGAAAACCATGACTTCAGTTTTACCTCCTACAAATTCTTTGCCTTCTGTGATCCCACCGACTTCCACTGATATTTCACCACCACCCCCACCATCTAGTAGTTCACCACCTAACCAGACCACTGATTCCCCACCTCCTTCAACTCCTCCGCCTCAATCTCCTCCTCCAGCGGTTCCTGTTGTCCCTCCCCCATCACCACCATTAACAGTTTCACCACCGCCAACTTCCCCACCTCCATCACCATCACCACCAACTTCCCCACCACCACCACCACCTACGTTGCCTCCACCATCATCTCCTCCAGCTGTTACTTCCCCGCCGCCTCAAAATCCGCCCCCATCACCACCATTGGTTGTTTCTCCTCCTCCTCCTCCTCCTGCTGAAGCCGCCCCATCACCTCCTTCCCCAACAGCGCCACCTCCGCAGATTGTTACCCGTTCTCCACCTCCTCCAGTTGACGTCCCTACACCGCCTTCCTCAAATTCTCCTCCTCCACCGGTATCAGAGCCGCCTAAAAGTGCCCCTCCCCCACCTTCCGTTACACATTCACCACCTATTTCTCATTCTGCGCCTCCACCGATTAAAAGTTCTCCCCCGGTATCCGCATTGTCACCACCACCTTCGTCGGACCCAACGCCCTTTTCACCACCAGCAGTTTCCCCTCTTGCTCCTCCAAGTAATTCGTCTACTGTTGGAAGTCCTAATGCTTCACCTTTTCCTACCCTTCCAACTGATAAACCAACTGCAAGATCGACTAATGGTACTGGTGCATCAGCGAATACATCATCCATAAATTCAGGGGGTTTAAACACTGGAGGTGCAGTGGCAATAGGCATTGTGGTTGGGTTTGTGGTGCTAAGTCTTCTCGTAATGGCTGTGTGGCTTGCACAAAAGCGAAAGAAAAAGAGAGCTAGACCAAATATTGGTTACACCATGCCTTCTCCTCCCCTTGCCTCTTCACAAAATTCAGGTGATGTATTGCACATTGCTCTATCAATTTTAAGTTATGGCTTTGCAGTGGTTAATACTCTTAAATTTTCAGTCTTGATGTATATTTGTCCACATACCTATTGTCTCTTCCACTAATGTTAAAGATCAATTCTAGAACTTCCCAGAAAGAATAATAGGGTTTATAATTACTTAATACATAATTTGGATCTTCAGTAATGAAATACATGGCAAGAAAAAGGACCTAACCAAAATCAGGTAGTGTAACCTTTCCTTTACTAAAAATATGTGTCAATTACTTTGAGAATTGATGAGTTGTCTTTTAATGTGAGCATATTGTCTTAAATTTTTCAATGCTTTTGAAGGATGTATGAATGCTTAATGAATGTATTATGCATGATATATGCTGTTGGGTTCTTTTATTGCAACAATTGAGCTCAACTCGACTGTTTGGCAAGTTCTATCTTTCTAAACTCGCACTTTTTTCATAACAGAACCAAGGCCTAGGGATATGGGTTTTTCACTTTATACCTTGCTGTTTTTGGCCTTATAATGTGAAATATTGTTTTAGAATATGTTTTCAACCTGTTATCTGTAGTGTGGCAGTCTAAATTGCTATTGGCTATTGCTATTTGGATTCATTCTATTTGTTCTTTAGCTATTCAGCAAGTTGTAACAGAAAGTTAGTGCAAATGGGTCACTGAAGTGAATTTAGTTATTTGTACATGCTTTACAGATTCAGCGTTTCTAGGGCCACATTCTGCGTTTCTAAGGGCATATTCTCCAGATTTCGTACTTGGAAGCGGTTCACACAGTAGTATAATATATTCAGCGCCAGAGTCAAGTGGAGTTGGTAACTCACGGTCATGGTTTACATATGAAGAACTAGTCGATGCTACAAATGGGTTTTCAGCACAAAATCTTTTAGGTGAAGGTGGATTTGGCTGTGTATACAAAGGTGTCTTGACAGATGGAAGAGAAATAGCTGTGAAGCAATTAAA
Source organism: Dimocarpus longan (assembly GCA_022984855.1). Lineage (NCBI taxonomy): Eukaryota > Viridiplantae > Streptophyta > Magnoliopsida > Sapindales > Sapindaceae > Dimocarpus > Dimocarpus longan. The sequence goes on from CM041026.1 coordinate 9,372,959, forward strand.
GATTGGTGGTGGACAGGGGGAGCGTGAATTCAAAGCAGAAGTTGAGATTATTAGCCGGATACATCATCGTCATTTGGTTTCACTAGTGGGTTACTGCATATCTGAATATGAAAGATTGCTTGTCTATGACTATGTCCCTAACAATACTCTTTATTACCATCTCCATGGTAAGGCATAGTTCTGAGTTTAGAAATTTTTGTTGCTTTTCCTCTGTAAGCAGTCATTTATATAACTCCCAAATTAAATTCAAGGTCAAAGAATATCGCACATAAGATATCTGCATGGTCTGACCATTCAATTCTTTGACATTGCATCGAAAATGGCTCTTTCTGTGATAGTTCGGTAATTTTTGAATATTTTCAAGTGCTGATAGAATTTTTTCATGCCTCTTTTAAGACCTGAAAATACATGCTTCAGTTTAAATGCAAATTGATTCCTTTTGAAGATAATATATATTGACTTTTTTGTCACTATAAATTTTGCAGGTGAAAACAGACCAGCTATGGATTGGGCAGTTAGAGTTAAGGTTGCTGCTGGTGCTGCTCGTGGGATAGCATATTTGCATGAAGACTGTAATTTTCTTCTTCTTACTGAATTCATTTATAAAAATATGAACATGAAAAACCATTTTTGTGATATTTTGTTTCTGGTTTAGTTTACTCATTCTTTTGTCATATTTTGCTTTTTGAGTACAAAATTATTATGCTTATGTCCTTCAAGTGCACATGATGGACTGGACTTATATGAGTTACAAAACCATCTTAAAGTATCTAGACAAGAAAATTACACTTTATTGTGTGGAAATAGTCCACTATTAACGGGATCAAACTTTCAACAGAACAATAAGTTAGAGGTTTTTTATGTGTTTTACTGTCAATTCCATATAGTTATTATGCATACTCACATCATGTCTTTGTCGTTGCTCTAGCCTTAAACTTATCTGATTTTGGTCATTTACTGAGACAATTTTTTTTTTTTGGGTTTACCAGGCCATCCCCGCATTATTCACAGGGATATTAAGTCATCAAATATTCTTCTTGATAACAACTTTGATGCACGGGTATGCCTGTTTCTGCTATGTGAATTTTCTTGAAGAAGAACAATTTGCATTTTTATCTGGGTTGGGTTATTTTTTTGCTACTTCTCTGACATTGTTCCTTGACGGAGCAGATGAAGTGCTCACCATTGTTATATAAAAGTTAGATTTGCCAGCATTGAATTTGTTTTCTGCCGAATGTGTCAGTGAGGCACATGGCACCTTGATCAGATTTTTTCTTTCACCAGTACAATTTTTGTCACTAAATTCGTGTGTCTAAAGATGTCTCATCTTTCTCAGGTTTCAGATTTTGGGCTGGCAAAGATAGCGTTGGAATTGGATTCCGCTACGCATGTGTCTACACGTGTGATGGGAACCTTTGGGTAGGTGAAAAGTCTCTGATGATGTTACTATTGCATAAAGTATTAACTTTCATGCTTATGCAGACTTATGTTTTTGTGTTGCCTGGATCATAAGAGTATAATCAGATATTAATATCATTTTAATTTATAGACTTTTAATGGTCTGTGTTCTGTTTGTTAGCAGTATGTGATTGTATTAAACACTTAATTGATGTTTGAGAATTTTAATCTATTCGAGTTTAGAGATGACATATCTTTACATCTCTGATGTGTACCATGCTCATAATTCTATTTTATAATTTCTGACAAAAGGAGCTGTAATTTCCAGATACATGGCTCCAGAATATGCAACGACTGGCAAGTTGACTGAAAAATCTGATGTTTATTCATTTGGGGTTGTGCTTTTGGAGCTAATTACAGGCCGCAAGCCCGTGGATGCCTCTCAGCCGCTGGGTGATGAAAGCTTAGTTGAATGGGTACGTTGCATGTTTGAAATAAACCTTAAACTTGATGTGTATATGTATTACTTATGTTCCATTAACCTATTGGGTGATTAGCTATTGCATTTCATTTCATAATCGTAATATGAACAATAGTGACCATAAAAGTCTTGGTAGTAATCACCACGTTATATGCCATGGTTGTGTTGGCAACAACCATGACAGTTTTAATGATGTTTGTCAATATGGAGTTACTGATGTTAATTGCTAGCATATCTGATATAATTGATTCCCTGATGGCATATTACCATTTTGTCTACCTCTGGTTTGTTCTGACATTTTAAAAAACAATGGAGGCTTGAGCAGAGCCAGCTCAAGTAAATTTGAAGCCTGAAGTAGAATTCCTAGATTAGGCTTCTTCATAGTCAAGGAAGTGAAAATTGATAATATCATTGATATTTTATAATTTTGGGGGTATCAATATTGATATTAAGAGGAAACAAGTATCATCCAAAGTAGCAAGGATACATTAATTATCATATTATTCTGGAAGAAGAAATCTGGACCGTATTTTAGAGTCTTATTTTAGGTGGTTCTGACAATAATCTGACTTGGTGCAAGTAAATAAAAAAAATATATATATAAATAATAATTCATTTCAAGCATTAGAAGTTATTTTTCATGGAATTTAACCAAAACTTTCCCAACTTTAGAATTGAATATACATTGTTTTTAATTGTTTCTCTGATATCGTTTCAATTTTGATATTTCCAAGGATGTTTCTATAGCATATCCGTCTGATTTTATGGTGCAGTGAGATTGGATGATATTCAATTTTTCAAAGTCCATTAGATCAGATCTGATGATGAGTTTCTATAGAGAAATTCAACAAGTATGCTATAATCCACCAAAAAAAAAAAATAAAAAAAATTCAGCCAATATATTTATTTTTACTGTAATGCTATTTTACCCAAATTGGTGTTCAAATGATGTGGTATGCTGGGAAATAGGAAAATTAACTAATAAAATTTTAATTCATCAATTTTAATTGGTTAGTCTTCCTATTTTTTAGGATGCCACATCATTTAGGTACCAATTTAAATAGAATAGCATTATTTTTATTTTTATACCTTTTCATTTGGGGGTTAAAGCCCAATTGAGTGATTAACAATTATTTTTAAACTTCTAGCAATTAGATTGGATCAGCACGGATTAAATTGATATTATAATTATAACCATATTGCAATTTCTTTTATCTTAATGGATTTAATTGGATCGGATTGGATCCTGCAAAATCCAATTGGTTCTACTCCGCCTCACACCTTAATCTATGCTGATATTTACTTCCATGCTTATTATTAGCCTACTTTTTCCTGGCTTTCCCCTTTTCACTTTTTGTGTTTATGCAGATGTTTTCTGTTTGTCTTCAAAAACATTGGACTGATTCCAAAGTTTTCATGAGAATTGCACAACCGGTTATTCAATGAATAATGATAATTCATGCCATTGATAGTGTTATGCTTGATAAATAGGTAGTTGGAAACTCAATTGGATTATGCATTTTGGATACAACTCTTGCGTTGGGATCTCAAATGGCATCATAGAATGTATAAATGATGAATTTTTGTGTTTGTGTTTTACCTTTTAAGCTGGAATGCTTTCATAAACAAATTAGCAAATTGCCAACTGTTATGTCCTTTTCTCCACTCTCTGCCTTTGAGGCTTTGGTAGATAGTGTGGAAAATGGTTTGAAGGAATATGTTAGAATAGGTTTTTTATTTGGCAATTTGTAGTTGAACATAATTCATGTGTTGTTCAGGCTCGACCCTTGCTTACCGAAGCACTTGAAAGTGAGGATTTTGAATCGTTGGTAGATCCGAGGCTGGAAAAGAACTATGTTGACAGCGAAATGTTTTGGATGATCGAGGCAGCTGCTGCTTGTGTACGTCATTCAGCTGCGAAAAGGCCAAGAATGAGTCAGGTAGTCATGTTTTCTAACGATGAAGAAATATTCTGTTTCGTGTTACTATATATTCAGGCATTCTTACAGATGTTCGTTTTGTTTTATGGCCTCAGATAGTAAGAGCTCTAGACACACTAGATGGGGTATCAGATCTCACTAATGGCATGAAACCTGGCCAAAGTGGAATTTTCAATTCAGCACAACATTCTGCACAAATCAGAATGTTCCAAAGGATGGCATTTGGAAGTCAAGACTACAGTTCGGATTTTTTCAACCAAAGTCAGAGTAGCAGGACAAGTCGAGAACACGGGGATCGGAGTGCTACCTATATACCGTAAATGCGCATAGGTTAAGGAGATGAGTTCAAAGGGTACTTTTCCGATCCCCATAACATGCTTTTAACAAATGATTCGGAAACAGCTTGTTTGGGAAAAGGGTGCATTTTTCTCAGTTCTGGTAATGAGATTTGAGTCAGGTGCTGCTTATTTCTTGTACAATCTCATATTCATTGCACATTTTACTTGATTGTAATTCTTTTTGTTGGCTTAGCTAAGCTATTATGATTATGCTTGTAGAGATGCCTGATTTTGTATTCTTTAATTATGTAGATTCATCAATACAGCTTCGATTTGTATTTTGTTTTTGTTGATTCAATCCATGTAAAAAATATAAGGATTAATTTGATAAAGATTTGAAATTAAGGAAGTTTCAGTGGTGGTGGTGAGTGCTGGCCCATGACCCAAATCTCTGTAAATTTCTACTTTGCTGAAGAGACTTGGTTTCTGTGCGTACGGCTGTTGGTGCCGCCCCCAACCAATGTACGAGAGTTTGGCCATGTGGATCAAATATTCATGGATCAATTAATATCCGGGGTCTCTGAATCAAGCGCAATTTTTTCACATAACGTGAGCTTTTCTTTTTTATAAGTTTTAAAAACGTCAGTTCTTAACCACATTTCAAATATCTTAATTAAGAGTGTGTGATAAATTATATAATATATAATATATAATATACTTTTGACATGTATAATTAGAAAAAAGGATAAAGAAATGGTTTTTGTAGGGACGAGAGATTGATATTCAAGTACGTGAAGTTGGAAAGAACGTTCATTGTTCATTATGACTCTGTGAAATGTGACTTTTAATTTTTAAAAGAGCAATTATTAAATTTGTTCTTAATTTTCTCTTTATTTATTTATCTTTTGAAGAACTTAATTTTCTCTTTAAGCGTGACTTTTGTCTCCAACTATCAATGGGTTTTTGTATGTTTCACAAGTACCAAGTTGATTTTTTCTTTTTTTTTAAAGAAATAATATGAATTTGTTCCTTGTTGGTTATTATTTTTAAGTAATTAATCTAGAGCCTACTAGAATTTGATGGATTTTTTTTTTTATATAACAGATCTTGGTTGAATAGTTGATTTTATAGATTCAATTTAGATTTTGATAATAAAATTATTTATGAAATCCAAAATCTTTGAGTGTATTGAAAGATTTGTTATAATTTTTTTTTTTATTTATGAATTTCACATTAGAATCCATTCAAATCCAATAAATTTGAGAATTTTATCATGTAAATAAAATTTATGAAGTTATTGACTTTTTAAATACATTTATATTTCAATAGAATCTATATAAATTTTGATAGAATACATCCAAAATTTTATAATATTTTAAATTCTAATAAATTCTAAATTTAATACACTCCCTAAACATTTGATTTTGATGGAAAAATTTGAAAGTAGCTTAATACCCCAATATAAAATTAAAATTTATATGTTGTTTTATGTGAAATGACCTTTGTCCATTATAACCCCTATCTAAAGTCAAATCCACCCTTGATCACATATAAAATTACAACAGTAAAATCTAATAAAAGAAAACAATTGAAAAATAATACATCTATATTCCAAGAGAATCCATATGAATTTGGATTAAATACATCCAGATTTTTATAATATTTTAAATTCTAATGAATTCTAATTTAATATACCCTCTATCTAAAGTCAAATCCACCCTTCACAGATAAAATCATAACAATAAATTCTAATAAAATAAAACAATTGAAAAATAATAAAATTAAATAAAAATAATAAAATATTAATCAATAATTTAATAAAATATTAAAAATACAAAAATTTGAAATTCTTTAGAACAAAAAAGGTTCTTGAAATTTAACCCTTTTGAGACCCCTTAAGTTCATAAATAACCCGAATAGGAAATTCTTACAAGAATACCGTAACATTTTATAGAATAATAATTCTTTGTTATTATTATTATTTTACTAAATTTTTGATAATTTAGTGGTACATACAGGAATCCAATAGAAAATTTTTGCTTCATTTTATAAAAATAAGATTGAAATAACTTAAAATTTTGATTTAAAAAAAGTGACATCAACATCTACTTATTTATTTTCACAAAATTCAATTATATATATTTTTTCATATTTCAAAATTATATCACTCGATTTGGATTCAATGAAGACAAAAAAAAAAAAAAATTGCCTGCCTGTCTTAAAACCGATGCGGTTTTAGAGCATTGAAATCGAATATCGAATCCAAATCATCGGGAGATATCATTTGAAAGGGGTTTGGAGTCTGGAGCGGGTGAGAGACTCCGGCCCGCATAGTGGAATTAACAGGAAGTTAAAAGAGTGAAGTGGGATGTGAGCAATTGTAGAAAACGTAGTAGTAGGTCGTTGTCGTCGTCGTCTAGAATGGGGGAAGAGAGAGAGAGAGAAGAAGCACAGAAGATAAAGAGAATAGCAGCCAGCGCATACGATTACGAGAACGATCCGAGATGGGCCGAGTACTGGTCCAACGTCCTGATTCCTCCCAACATGGCCTCTCGCCCCGACGTCCTCCTCCACTTCAAGCGCAAGTTCTACCAGCGTTACATCGTCCGTACTCTCTCTTCCGTTTCGTTCTTATTTAGGGTTTCATTCGTACCGATCTATCTTACTACACTTTTCTTTCCACTTAATTTGTTGCATTCTGTTGCAGGATCCCGATCTTGTGGTGGAGCCCATGTTTACCTCCTCTACCACCACTTCATCCTCAACAAGCAACACTTCACCTCCACAACCTCGTACAACTTCTAGAACCTCCGGGACTGCGCCTCCAAATGCCCGATGGGATGGCAAAACAATTCAATTCTCTGTCAATGCTTGGGTATTGTTATTTATTCAATATCTCTTCTTCCAATTTTAATTTTAATTATAATTTTAATAGTGTTTTATTTGCTGCAGGTGTTTGTGGTGGCTGTGCTTGCTGTGTTTCCGCTTGTGCCAAAAAATCTCTCGAACAGGGCTTACCGGCTGTCGTTTATGGGCACTGCTTGTTCCTCTTTATATTCATTGTACTCGCTTTATGGGGTAAGCTTTGTATAGAGCGCCTATGGTCGGTGTGTCCTAACTTTTTAAATGGTTATGACCATTAATCTCGGAAATTCATTGCATCTAACATAAATAGAAGAGAGGAGAGAAAACAATGAATGATTGAGATTAATAGTTCTTACCATTTAAAAGTTAGGACACACTGACCATAGAAGTATTGAAGCTTCGTATATCTTGTATTTTTTCTAAGAAAAAGGGAAATTTGATTATTCACTTGTTCATTTTTTTTAACCTGGCTTAAATTGCACACACCAGAGACCCAGGGCATGGAATTTGCAGGCTTTGCAAGTGTACTTTCAGACGATAATGGCGACCAAAGATTTTATTTACTTCATCTACTGCCTTACATTTGTCACGTCACATCTTTGCCTTAAATGTGAGCACCACTTGGCTGTAACTGTTTGATTGATTTTGAATGTACAATATGTGGTTTTTTTTTTTTTTCATTGGGGCTTACCTTATATGATTGAGTTGATGATATCAACCTTTGATGCAGGTGCTTTGATTCCCATTTTATGCTGTGCTGTTGAACATGTTGCCAAGTTCTTGCGGCAAAATTTTAGTCGCTCCATCTTGTACAGGTAGAAAAGCTATAAAGTCAATAAAATAAGCTATGTATAAGTTTACGTTGCATTGATGAACATGATCTTCTGGTTTTACCATTGTATTAATGCAGAATCTACTAGAAAATATGTATCTCATTGTACTAGAAAATACGATCTTTTTGTTTTTTCATATTTTAAGATTTTTAAGGATTATGTGGTGGTTTACAATTTATACTAGGGTAAGTATTTAAGGGTTGAGTTGCCTATAAATAGGCTTCTATGTGTTTTTATCATGTAATTATGATGGATGAATTGACATTGAAACCTGATTCTTAGCGAGGCTTTTTCTATGCTTTTGTAGTTTTGTAGGTCTTTTGGTAGTTGTTCTTCGTCTTTCCTTGTTATTGTCTTGATCTTTTTATTAAGTAAAACTTGTCTATTGCTTATGCCAGTCTGTTTCTGCCCCTATTTGACCATCCAGTCTTTGGCTTTTAGGCATACTTCCATACAATGACGTGATTTTCAGGGTAGTTAGATTTTGTCCGGATAGGACTTTAGCTTTGGTGTTGTATACTTGGTTTATCATTGGCAGATTTTGTATTTTTATTTGTTGTAGTAAAGAACTACTGCTTTAGGCACATACTGTTGTCTGACAAAACTTCATATTAGAGAGTTCTTGGTTTCTTTATGGGGCATAGGCCATGCCATTTGATTTGTTGTATTTTCTCTCTACCTTTGGGTTTCTACTTTAATATATGAGAAGGAGGAATAACTTTTAGTGTATTGTTAAAAGTGAAATCATATTTGATAAAGGATGATGATAGGATTATGCAAGGACGCAAAGCATGAAAGAATCTTTATTATGATTCCTGTTATTGTTAATATCCCTCAGGATGATGATAGGATTATGCAAGGAAGCAAAGCATGAAAGACTCTTTATTATAATTCCTGTTATTGTTAATATCCCTCTTCTAAATCAAACTCCAGTGAGATTAGAGTTTACATATAAACCAGTCGAGAAAATAATTTTGCAAAGTTATATTGATATTTTATAAATCTAAGAGCTAAGAATAATAAATTTATCATCCATAATAACTATGAAACAAGGTATCTGTGAGAAATGCACAAAGTAGATATAATCATCATTTTGTATCTAAGTTAATTTGAGGGAATATTCACAAGACATCTGGTCATCTTTGTCATCAGCAAAGTTTTTGTAGGTGTGTTTTTGGGTATCTGTTTTGTCAAATTTTCCAACAAGAATAGTTGCAACTACTAATCAATAGCTGTGGAGACTCCTCTTGAGTATGATTTGCTAAAGTTTTGCATTGCCTCGTCTTCCATCTCAAGAATCCAGCCTGGTGTGAAATGAGAGAGATATCCAAGTTGCTAATTTGCAATATATGTGACTGTGAGATTAGGCATTTCTTTTTGCTGTTTTCTAATCTCTGAATTTTAATGAGTCCATCTTGTTCCTGGACTTCCAACAATGTAGTTTAGAGTGAAATAAATTTTGATGTCCTTACCACACTGCCATTTTGCATGAAGCTCTGGATGCTCTGTCTGCCTTCTAGTTATTATTTTTTATACATTATTTGAAATTCTTCGATTAAACATATGTATATTTGGATATTTTTTTTTTTGGCAATCTATCCTTATTTGGAGATTTTAGCATTCAATCATGAAACTTATTTTGTTGATGCACTAGTTAAAATTTATATGATACTAATAAGTAAATTTTTCCATTGCTCTGTCATTTTATGCTTAATTGTTAATAAGCACATCCCATTCAAAGTCTAGTAATATTTATTAGATGTGTCATATGCAGTACAGTGTCGCTTTGCCTGAAGCAGGGGGGCATTTTATGTCAGAATGCACACTTTTTGAAGTATTAATTGAAATTGTATGATGCATTTTTTTATTTTTTATTTTTACACTTATACAGTAACATTTTGTAGTAATTTCTCCTTTTGGTGGACAGGAAGTACTTGGAAGATGCTTGTGTCTGGGTACAGTCTAACACATCTACCCTTAGCATACTTTCCTCCCACGCTGAGATTGGAGTTGGCTTCCTTCTTATTGTCTCATTGTTATCGTAAGTTGCTCAAATTCCTACCTCACTGGTGGCGCGGCTTTTTTTTTTTTTTTTTAATGCTTTTGTTCCATATTTTATTAATTGTTCATGCAGATGGCAGCGCAACATAATACAAACGTTCATGTACTGGCAGGTTAGACTTTTCATTCCCATCTCATATACAAATATCTACTTACACTTTGATACAAAATTGATTTTCCACATTTGTAATGTTGGTTTCACTCCATATATCAACATTTATTTTGTATACTGCAATTTATATATAAGTTTATGTTATATTGAGTTTTTGGAGAATATAGATTGATGTTTTCCATTTTATTGAGATCTTGAGAGTGACCACTGAAATTGTTACTGTTTCTCTTGTTCAATGGTTATTATCCCTAACATGGCTTTTCATTTGAGATTAAATATAAATTTAGACTAAATTTAATAATGTAAACAGTGCAGTTCTATAGTAGTTTTTCTGTACTTCCAGGTCATACAGTTTGAGTTGTTACAGCCACATTCAATTATACGTATGATGTGCTGGTGACTTTTGATTGGATATACCAAAAAAGTAAAAATGAAATTATAGTTACTGCAGATAACTATATATTTGCAATTGAGTTATAACGGTGCAATAGAATCTAAACAAAAATAAAGTTATAGTTAGTGCTTACAAAAAGTGTGCATATGAGCTACAATAGAACTCGATATAACATCGATCTGTTTCTTGGAATTCTCTCTGGCAGCTATTGAAGCTCATGTATCATGCTCCTGTGACTGCTGGTTACCATCAGAGTGTGTGGGCAAAGATTGGGAGGACTGTTAATCCATTACTCCAACAGTATGCGCCATTCTTGAGCTCTCCAATTTCAACTGTTCAGCGGTGGTGGTTCAGATAAGACATTTGGAGAAACATGTAGAGGAAGAAGAAAAAAGATCTTACTTGGGGTGTAGTTGAATGTAATTTTGGAAGAAAAAACTGTCCACAATCTAGATTTGTGCTCAACTAGGCATCTTGTACTCTTGTATGGATCCTTGTACTGAGTATGGCCATTCTCTTTTTAACTTTTTTAGTTATATTTTTCACTGGATGTGTTTGGTGTGCCCAGTCTCCGGTAGATATGTGGTCATATTTAGAAAATGCTACACTTTTATTGTTAAAATAAAGAGCTGTGACAAGAAATAGAATTTTAATGATATTGCAAACATTAGGATGTTTCAAAGGTTAGGGTATGTTCCCATTATGATATATTGTTAATGTTGTTAAATTCAATAATGCTACTTTGTCAACATTGGTGCCAAAATGATATGACATTTTTGAAAATAGGAATGTTAACCAATTGAAAAATAGTAATATTAAGTTTCCTAGACTTTTTGTTCAAGTTTATATTTAAATGATATGATATGTAAGTTGTCAATATTTTATAATTTAGGAGATAATATGATGTCGTCCATATGAGTTTTTTTTAATATCATGTCAATTTATTTATGTATTTCGTTACAGATTGAATAGTGATTGAATGTTAAATTAAAATGATATATACTTTTTTTTTTATGCACCGGAGATCTATTTTAGATCTCCAATAGATCTCTACTTTGTAAAATTAAAAAGCACAACAAAACTTGTGGGTTTCCATTGGAAACCTAGGCTTTTAGATCTTGGTTTCCATCGTCGGAAACTCAATTTTTGGGTTTCCAACAGAGGTTGAGTTTCCTGGAAACCCATCTAGGAAACCCAACTCCTGGGTTTCTCTTGTTGGAAACCTAGAATTTGAGTTTCCATAGCTAGAAGAAAGAGAGATAAGAAAAGTAAATTCATCATCGAAAGAGAGAGAGAGGTTATGAGTTTCCATCATCGGAAGAGAGAAAGATGCAAAGTAGATCCACTCTTGAAAGTGAGAGAGGAAGAGAGAGAAAGATAATTTTTTTTTTAAAAAATTATTAATATTTTAAAATTTTTTAATGCTACAAAAAATGTTAATAGTTTTGATTACCACTATCAATTTTTAGAATGAGCAAAATGCTCAAAATCCCATTTGAAGTAAGACTTTAAACATCCATAGTTAAAATTTAGGTTTTATAATACATAACTCTCAATTTAACGGTTAAAAACCGTTGAATCTAACTGTGACTGTATTATATGATTAAAAGACGAAAATACCCTTGATTTTTAAATTAATTTTTTTTAAAGTTAAAATAATAAACATTAATTTAATTAAAAATAAATTAAAAAACTCATCATCATCATCATAAATCATCATTATCAACAGAATCATCATAATTAACATAAATCATCATCATCAACAATAAATCATCATCATCATCAACAATAAATCAAACTCAAACATGAACAAAAGAATCATCTCATCAACAAACCTATTCAAAAAATCATCAGCTGCGTTCGAATTGAATCAAGATTTCATAAATCTGGATTCGATTTGAACCCAGATAAAATCTGGGTTCGATTCGAACCCATATCAAATTTGGGTTCGATCTGGAACCAGAGATGTCTGGGTTCAATAACCTAGATGACGTCTGGGTTCGTCGAACCCAGACGAGGGTTCGTGAAACCTAGATTGTTTGGGTTCGACGAACCCAGAAGAAGAAGAAGAAGAAGGTGGTTGATGGTGGCTGGTGGTGGAGAGCAACAGAGAGAGATGAGAGCGACAAAGGGAGATGAAAATGATTTTGACAAATTTTGTTACTAATAAAGGATGAAACTACCGTTGGTTAACCAAATATTGACTAACAAACACTAATGGTTTAAAGGTATTGTATTATAAAATCTAAACTTTGACTATGGATGTTTAAAGTCTTACCTCAGGGGAGTTTTGAACATTTTGCTATTTTAAAATAAATAGTGGAGATTTTTTTTTTCATTTTTTAAAAATATTAAATTTGTATTTTATTAATTATTATTATTATTATTATTATCATTATTATTATTTTATATTATATTTTATTTTGTTAGTTTTATCCTTCCACATTAACGGTCAAACGTTGACTTTAAGCGTCTAAGTTGACGGTGAAGGTTTTGTTGGATATTTTAATAAACTGCATGATGGTTTTTATTTATTTCGTAAATAAATAGAGGGATATTAGTGATTGAGAACTTAGGGAGATTTTGGCTATTTCATCAAATTATAAGAGGCAAATAGGATTATCCCTTTCATAAATAATTAAGGGAAATATTAATGATTCTTTAGAGTATCGAGGGATTTTGGCTATTTCATCAAACTACGGAGAGAAAATGAGATTATCCCTTTAAATTTGAGCATCTGAAAAGTGCAAACAAAACAATTTAAACAATCTAATTAGATTAAGTGTTATGTGGGAAAAAACACTCTTTATCTGTTATGATGTATTATGTTTGTTTTAACCCAATATTCAAACTCTAACACCAGCACATTAGTAAAAATTAAACTAACTTAGAATAACAAATTAAAGCTGAAGAACAATGCTAGTAAATACGTACATTCGTGATCAAACTTGTTATATATGTAAACAAATTTATTAGAATTGACCACAAAGATTAGTTTGTAGATATATTATGATAGAAACAAATTTATTAGAATGGACCACTAAGATTAGTTTGTATATATATTATAATATAAACAAATATGTAGATATATCATAATCAAATTAGTTTAACTGCTCAGATTTCTTCCTATAAACATCTAAACTCAAAATTTTGTTTAATTTAAATTTAAAATACTTTTATCCAAAAAAAATCAACAACACAATCACAAACATAAACAAAATTTTCTCTCCTCAACCCAATCTCCCACACACACAAAAAACCAATCCCAACTAAATTCTCTCCAATCTGTCACAATAACAATCACCATATTCACATTTTAAATCACTAAAAGTCTCAAATTAATCAAACGATAGAACTAAATCCTCCAACAATCACATAACAAAACAAGCATTTGGATTTTCATCACTAAAAATTAAACTAAATCCACCAACAATTTATCCGCAAACTTAACAAACTATCCAACAAAAGTTTAAAAAGAAAAAATTAGATTCTATACATGGACAGAGGATATAATTGATAACATACCAATATTTTGGCTATACCAAACCTCCAACATAACAACTTTGCGAAGGCATGTACTCATAAATCTTTCATATAATTAACTAAAAAACTAACCATCTTATACAAGTATAGAACCCCACCAATAATATCGACTAATAACTTGTAATTTCAAAAAAGAAAAGAAAAGAAAAGAAACTCATACCCGACAGCGTGACAAGAGGATGGAGAGAAGCGGTGAGAGAGGAGAAGAAAAGGAGAGAAGAAGGAGAAAGGGGTGTGCACAGGAGAGAAAATACTGTTGTGGATAAAATGAAGTTCTGCAATAGACACTCATATGCCTGTTGAAAATACTGTTGTCTATCGTGAGCTTTTAAATGCCCGCGATGGATAGGCATTTCTAGAATGGGCCCAATGAGCCCGTGATGGAAAGCTTATCATGTTACTCTTTTTCCTTGTAATAACTATTCATTCAATTCTATGTTTTAACATGAAAGTACTTGCTCTGTATCTTTTCAAGTTTGAACTCAAAACGTGACTTTTTGTGGCAATGAGCTATGGATTTTGACATATGCGTCACACTTAATCAAAAACACTTTGAATAAAGCAAATAAGAGGAACTAAAGAGGGACCAAGATACAAAACAACAAAATTAAGGCTCTAGCATTCTACCATAATCATGATGCATGATGTGAGTATGTGATCCTAAATGAGATCAAGAGATCAAATATCTGAACCTAAATAAGATCAAGAGATCAAATCTATACACGAAATGAGTAGAGAATCGATATTATACCTCTTCAACACCTCAACTACCCTTTCTTCTCTAATAGTTGCTCTGCCATGAACATGAAGCACACAATTAAATACATATAGAAAGCAGTTAAAATACAAGCAAAGAGCGTTTTATCACAAATTTGTCAGCCTAAATCACGATCTAAAGCCATGGACCTTACAAAGTCGATATCATTTTTTTTTTTTTTTTTGCAATAATACACCATTTTCTTACCTCTCAAAAAACTAAAATAATTTAATTAATAACATTTCAAGTTTTTGATATGGGTTTGGATGTTTGGTATATTACATGCTAAAACTTTTCAAAATTAAGTTAAGAGGTTTTGTATAGATTTTTGTCATGAAGATGTTAGATCGAAATACAGTTAAACATAAAAGAAATCAAGAGGAAGATTTCACAATGTTCGGGTCCAAAAATAAAGACAAATGCAAAAAGATGAATAGGAAAAAGAGTACTAGAGGGGGAAGCTTTGTAAGGGGAAGAAAGTTGAAACACATGAGGGGTATTATGGTCAAGTGAGTGGCTAAAGTTGATAATAAACAAAAAATTATTAGGATTGACTAAATTTAAAATTGTCGATAATTTAAAGGATAAAAGTAAGAATTTCATCATCATGACGCGTCCTTCATTTGCTAGTGCACTGATCAACTTTGTTAGCACATTGGTAAAAATACGAAAAGAGAAAGGAGAAAACAATATTAATTAATTCTTCTTGAACGATATAGTGTTTGATGTTGAGTTGAGTTTCTAATTAATTTTATTCTTGACATGTACTATATATAGTTATTTTTATTCTTGTCTTCACAGCCTAAGGAAAATTATTCACCATTCAGGAATATAAACCTTTCCTCTTATAACATTCTATCACAAGCCATCCAATGAATTGGGAAAAACTAAACTTGTGATTAAATTATAGAAAAATTACACTCAACCCCTGAGATTTAGTATTAAAAGTGAATGTTTAAAAGAAACCTGTTATTCCATATAAAACAATATCAATAAGAAACGATAATAAGAATAATGAGGTTATCTGAAAAAAAAAAACACTAAAAAAATTAATAATAATAATAGCGGAAAACAAATTATAATGAGGACAAAATAAGAAACGAGTCTTTTTGTTCTTAATACTATTGTTTTTTTTTTCTTTTTTCCTTAAAAAAATTTGTTTCTAATATGTTTCTACTTTTATTTTTTTATGAAGGTTATTCTGGACCCCTGGCAAGCTCAAGGGGATAAGTTATTAGGGTCAGGGATGTTCATGTAAAATAATCAAACTCTCCATCCAAGTGTCTTTATGCTAAAGCTCATAGAGTTGAGTGCCATTTCGTCTTAAACAAATAATGACCTTTTGAAGTCTAAGTTTAGTATAATATATGGTTGTAATTTTTTCTTTTTAACTTCTTTTTTTAATTATTTTTTATTGTTTAAATTTTAATTTTAAATTTTTTTTTATGATTGAGACTAGTTCAGAGGACAATCGAGATCTACAGGGTTAGAACACCGGTGACGTAATCCCGAAAGCTACTCTCAAATAGAAGGAATCCACTTATATGGAGATATGATAATATAAGAATAAAGAGTAACCCACATAAAAAATAAAAGAATATTTATTATTTGATGTCACGGTCGGGATGTCAATCTATACATTTGAGAGTATGGGAGCAGCTAGCTAGCGCACTAATTACCAGCGGTGCCAGCTGCCCTTGACTTTTAATGTCTTTTCTTATCTATTGAAAAGAAAACTGAATCTTACGAGTGGACCTGTAATGAATAACACACAAGAGCACAGTATTTATATATACATGATGAATAAGTTAACTAATCGATACATATTTCGCTAAGCATAAGTTCAGAGGTACCGGTTCCAAAGTACGCATAAATATTAGACAAATATTAGTTGATGAAACATATACTTTATTATGCAGAAGATTAACAAGGTAGAGAAAAATCCGTACTCCGGTAATAATGCAATGGCAACAAATAATAATCAATTGGTGATGCACTTTCCAACAGCAGAGTTGTAGTTGAATTTATTAATCTCATTCTCGGCAGCCAAACTCTATCCCGTACATGCTTCAAGGTTTGCCATTGCAACAACTTCTGCTCCATGCATGATATCTCAACCTGTCCTCATCATCATCCAAGTCACACCATATATAATTAAGTGCATATGGGGTCGTTTAAAATATACCTAGATATACTTAAACTGATTACATTATAAAATTACTAATTATATTTTAATATATTTTATTATAACTAAATATAGTCGATTATTGTTAATATAATCTAACTTATTTAATTATAATCAGATATAATAAAATATAATCAATAATTTTAAAATACAATAACTCATTTGTAGTTGTCAAATATAAGTGTACTATAGAATTTAAGAGTATGACAACCATAAATCATGCAGCAGTAGATTTAAGAAATTCCTCATTAGCATGGTTTTATTTGGATCTTATACACTCATGTAGTTTTCATCTTAGCATGTCTAAATTCCTGATTGGTTTTCAATAATATTAAAGTGGGAGAATACAAATAATGGTAATGCCTTATAAATTCTTTTGAAACTTATAAAGAGTTATGGTAAAACGCTTTAAATTTAGACAGCAAGAAATTAAAGCACCTGAAAGAGTATTCATTTTATGAAATTCCAAAGAAGTTGAAAATTCTCCTACACATGCCCAATTCAGAAATTATTCTGATTCCAATGTGCAATGTACAAAATGAACTATCGAATCAAAATTTACTATAAAATCTGTGTCAATTATTTTTGTAATCACAATCATCTTGCTGCATTTTGTGTGAAAATTATTGCCACACTTAGTGGTCCAAAATAGAAAGAGAAAAAGAAAAATCTTCTGCCATATAAGATCACCCCTTTAGTTATTTCACGTGTAAAAGTCCTAAGATGAATAATGAGACCCCCAAACTAACTTGTTGCTGATCAATGTAATGATGAATTCGTCCACGGTACAATTATGGTACCTAATCAGATTAAAGAGAATGATAGATATATAAACAAAGATATGTCTTTATATCCCTTAAACACAAACCGACAGCAAAGAGCAGGATAAGCTCTTAACACCATCTGTATCCCTTAAAAATTAACAAAGGACTTGCATTTTATAGATATAATTAAAAAATGCATTTACAATCAATATTAGCTAAAAATGTTGAGTGTATCTAATAAGCATCTATCACAGTGTGACAACCTTTTAATTAAGCAAGTAGCTCATTGCTGTTTATTTCACAACTTATAAGCATATAATTATCGAACAATTCCAGAAGTTTCTCTTTCAATCTTTAGTTAATCATCATCGAGACGGAGGTACTAATTTTTGTCCAACTTCCAAAATAACTTTGACAATGTTATTGCATTGCATTCATTAGTTGAAGCCTAAAAGGGCCATGCTTCCATTGAATTCAATCCGAATGTGATTATAGTAAAAGAAAAACAATGCCAATCCAACAGGGATGCACTAGAAATCAACATGATCAGTGAAACACTAGCGCAAACTTTAGATTTTAGTCATATATAATACTTGCATACAACAAAGAGCCGATAAGAAGCTTAATCCAGCTGGTCAGCCATTAGAAATGTGTCTCTAAAATTTCTAATCAACTAGCCAGATCAGTCCAGATCGGGCAGTGAATTATTAATGTGCTTAATAAAATAACTATAGGATGCTTCCTTTTTTGTTGGTTTTCTGACATATTTTTAAAGTAAAAAACTATCGAGATCAGTCTAAATGAGACTCTTATAGTACAGTTTGGATAATTACTTTCATATATTGAGAGAGATCTACCAATACTTCTGTGAATATTAATACAAAGAATGAGACTTATTGATAGATTGCTAACCACTAAATCACCCTATTTGTGAGCGAAAAGAGGTTGCTTAGGCAGATATGTTAAACATTATTTCAACAAAAATGAGGCACGTAATGAGAACTAGTCATCTCAGTACTTTCTTGCATGAAGCATGCTTCATCATTGAGACTTGGGAGAGAGAGAGAGAGAGAGAGAGAGAGGGAAAAAAAAGGTAATTAATTACCTCAGCTTCGTTGGAGAGACCGAGCTTTGTAGCCAGATATCTTTGAACCATTAAAACCATCACGTTCTCGTCTCTTTTACCAAACCCAAAAAGAAAAGCAACGACATCAGCTTTTCACAGGACATCATCATTAGCGAGTTGAAATTTTGAAAAGCAAATTATGATGACATATACAGTAGTACTGATAAAAATGAAGGTCCAATATAGCCATGGTATGTAATCTATACTAATATTTAATGTCAATTCTGACATGCACCAATACTTACTTCACTCTAATATACGCCTTCGGTATTTGAGGCAGTGCTGCTTCTCCATTCCTGCTCATATTATCAGTTACTAAAACCAATTAAAAACTACCTAAAGTGAAAAAAAGAAAGCTTGTATTAGAATTTAAAAAACACTAGTAAGTGAACTTCCAACAGCTGAAGTTATACAAATTAAAAACAAGGTAGGAATTAGGAAAAGCTAGCTATGTCATGATGATGAATTAATTTATTTTAATTAAAAAGACCATGCAAGAGAGGCATGTAGAACAATTGTTAATGATGTGGTCATGTGAAAGATATTTGCTCACCTACTGGTAATGGAATGGAGGGTAAACCAAAAACCAAGGTGGGGTCTTCTTGTGTAGACGTAATTATGAGTATCATTGAAAACCGACCTCATCTGCCAGCCAATAAAGCTACCTGAATCCATCTGCCATGAATCTGGCATAATATCATCATCATCTTCTTTGTAATCAAACCCTAAACATGAGTTTGAGTACTCTAACCCTAGACCTATTTGCTGATATTGGTTGGCATAGAATGGTGAAGAAGGGGATGATGCAGCAGTGGCTGAAACCAACACTGAGTGTGAATGATCATCATGTTGTTTCTTGCATCCACTCCTAATACTATTAAACCCTAACCCTAACTCCAGCCAATCCCTTCCTCTTTCTTCTTCTTTTCTTAATTCTCTTACTTGATCTAAAGGGTCGTAATCTTTCTGCTTTTTGTGAGAAGAAGAGGCCATGAGTGCATGCCTTTTTTTTTGAGAACAGGTCAAAGAGATGGGGTTTTCTTTGGCCCTTGTTGACACAACACTCTATAAGTGAGTCAAATAAAACCCACCCCTAATTTCTCTTTTTTTTTTTTTTTTTTCCCTTTCATGTAAAAAAAATCATAAATGCAATTTCTTGACTTGCTAAATTTGTAACATAATTTTTGTCTCTTGGGATTAATACCAAGACGCAGAATTATAGAGAGGGAGGACGGTTGCTCTTTTCCGAGGCACGCGATTGCTCGCTGCCATGTTCTATCTTATTGTCATTATCATATCTCTACAGTTGTGAAGTAGGATTTTATTGTTAATTTGTACAGCCGCTGGGCTACACGCAAACTTACCCGCCTCTAGAGAGTGATGAAAAGCATGATACGGACTGCAGTGACCTGAAAATGAGTTTACACAAAATTTTTGGGTTGTTGATTAGTAGTTTGGCTTATGACAAAATCCCCCTCTAATTTCAAAAATCACCAAATTCTCATATGATCTTTGATTAAATACACAAAATTCCTCAGGTAGTTTAATTAAATATAAAAAAAAAAAAAAAACTCCTGCTGTTAAGATAGGAATTAAAAATATTATATTGACAAAAACAACTTAATTTATTTAAAAAAATAAATTACAAATATTTTAAAAAATAAATTACAAATTAACTATCTAATGTAAATATAGCAGGAGAATCAACTATATATGTTTATTGTCAATTACCTACTTATTCATTAGTTTAGATTAGTTAATAATTAGTTAATTTTAACACATTTAAGGGTATTTTTATCTTTTCGTCTTCTTTTTTCTACCCATCTCATCTGGGTTGATAAAACACAATCATCACTTATGATTATTGAGGATTTGTTGGTAGATATATTGATTACCTTTTGAATAATATCTTCATCAATAGACAAACTTTAATAGAATTAATATTATTGATTGGCTGCTAGACTACATATAATCAATATAATCAATCATTTTTTTTCTGAAACTTCATCAATAGAGTACGCATTTCTCACAAGCATTTTCTCGAACAGTTTGTTTGCAGTATATACCAGGCAGTGCATTTTCTATAAAAACTAATCGAACAACTCCCAACATAAACATTGGCAGCAAACCCACATCGTATCGCCAAGCAATGGTATTGAATACCACCAAAGTCATGTGTAGACCGACATGAACTCACAACGATTGATAAAATACTAGCATCTGGTCTAGGTCCTTTGTCGTGTATATCAAAATGTGTAGAGACCGAATTTTCTTCACTAAAAACAGAAGATTCAAGTATTTTGTCAAACACATTGGACAACCCAAGAGTTGAATCCGAAGAAGCAAAATCATGGGTACAATGCTTTGCATTGTTTGAATCTGTTTGTAGAAAGTCCTGAATGAGATGGAGATGGAGTTAGCTACTTGCATGGGATATGGTGGACGTGGAAGAAAAGAGGAGGGGGTCGAGGATGGATGGGGAAGAAGAAGAAGTGGATGGGAAAAATAAAATTATTTTATATTTTTTTATTGTATTTGATCTATACGGTACATGTGGACGGTGGATATCAACCTTCAATTTTTTTTTAAAAATATTTTAATTTAGTTTTTAATTAATTTGTTTGATTTTATTTATATTTCAATATCTTTTTATCATTTGACTAGAGCTGTGGTCAAAATTAACAGTTTTTAATTAATGATAAGTAATCAAATTATAATAAATTAAAAAAATTTACTTCGACAATAATTTTCATCAAGTAAATAATTTATAATTTACTCTATTTAAAAATCATTCATTAATTAATATAAGTAATTACTGAGGAGAAGACAGTTTATTAGGTGTATGTGGACCATATGCTATTAGCCTATGAAAGAGAGAGTGGTCTTCCAAGGGCACCCACCAGACCATCCATGTTCTTTCCATCGTCAATTATTCTTCCTCATTTAACGCCAAATAAAACCCTATAATGTTCACTGCCAAGCTTTTGACACTTTGATGAAAATTGCAGCATGCCATGATCTTTGTTATACAATTGAGACAAATAATAAAGTAAGTAATAAAGTAAGAAGAAGAAAAAACACACATAAAATTATAATGATTCGCTAATGTGTTTACGTTCACTCTCGTACAGTTGAAAATTTAGCAAACTCAAATCCCGAAAATACTTTTACAAAATAAATATTGTATCGTACCTACATAGGCTACTTGATTCTACTTTGGGTTCGGACCTATTGACCTCTTCCCCTTCGCTCCATCAATTAGCCCTATATATTACATATATATAAATGAGTCATATAACCGACAAGCTTCACCATGTGAACTGATATGTAGGAGCGTTGTGGTGTCTTTTGGAATCAGAGTGAAGGATTTTTTGAAATGCAAGCAAGTTGTGGTCATTGGAGTAAAGGTTATTGTTGTTGGATATATATATATATATATTTAAACTTATTTCTTGGTTCAAAGTTGCTTTGATGAGTGTCATTTGCCTAATTTAAGTCTATATATAGTTACATTTTGCAGTTCTTAATTTTTTAGGGTTTTTGTTAAAAAATCGTTTATGGGTTTTTGGAGTGGAAGATGGAAAGAGTTAATTGAATGTGTAAATGTGGTTCATGTGAGTATAATTTGTCATATATGTGACACAGTTACGTAAAGAACAAGTTTTGTCTGGTTTGAATGATTGGGTTTAAATTTCTATTTATCTATGAGTTTATTTTGTATGCAGGTACTTTGTAAGTAAAATATTTGTTGTTATTGAGTTCTAAATGTTGTGTGTGTGTGAGTTCGATTATTATTATTATTATTTTTTTACCAATTTCTTTTATGTTACTTTGTTTAATGTCTTATGTAAAGTCATTGTCTTTGCTTTTTATACTATATATATATGGCATGTTTTATCGATGTATTTCTTTTACCAATATATTAACAACCTCTGTGATGTTGTCCTACAACATGTATTATATGAGATATATTTTGTGATATGAAAGAATGATGTTAATATTATTAGGATTTCTTTAGTTGATTAGAATTCATGTTTGGACTTAATTAAAACTTTTCAACGCAGGATGTTTAGTTGAATTTAATGCCTAGACTAAATTTGAAGTCTTAGGTTGTTAAGGGTTTTAATTTGTTTCTATTTAACATAGACCACACTATACATAGAGGTATTTAGTTCTTAAATTTTATGACAACTCTTTGTATTTTGATTTCTTATTTTTTGTGAGAGTTTTTAGAGAGTTAGAAATATTAAGTCTAGATTTAGAATGTTTGAGTATATATTGCATCTAAGCTTGCGTAGAATGTAGTGATTAGGCATTCTATTTGAGTTGTATACATCAATTTGATAAGTTTGAGTGTGTGCATGATCAATTGATTAGTTCTTTTCAATCAACTTGCGACCATGCTACTTACAGAGAAGAAATAGTGTTGTAGGTATATTTGGGGCTGCATAAGTGGGCTGATAAAAGTCCAACGAACTGATCCAACGAATTGACTTAATTGACAAAAGTCTAGTTCGCCAATATCCAATTCGCAGAAACGAGCTCTCAGTTCGTTTATTAGAGTTCTCAGGTCGCTAGTCAAACATGACCAAGACTGCTTTATACTCAGCTTTAGGTTACCCAAAGCGAGGTCTAGCTCGCAATTCTAGGTTCTCATTAAAGAAATTTTTTTAATAAAGTAATAGCCTAATTTGATAAAAAGTCAACTATCAGAATTAGAAGTGAAATCAAACTTCTACTTCGGCATGATCTATTCCTAAATTGATGGACGCCGGTTTTGAAAGTATAATTAATGTAGAATTCATTTATATTTTTATTGTACTTAAATTGTAACACCCTACGCTATAAATAGAGGTTGAAAATTCATTGTAAGGGGAACTATAATCAACAATCAATAATATACTCTGACTCTGCCAAAATAGTCAGAGAAGCAGTCGTGGACGTAGACATTTTTTTAGGTCGAACCACGTAAAACTCTTTTCATTCACCGTTCTTCCTTTTCTCTTTTTTTGGTCTTTGCATTTGTTTTACTTTATTTGCAGTATTGGATCAAGAACTTGGGTTGACTGAATTTAGATGTTATTAACGTCAGGAAAAGGTTCCCTTAGCCAACGAGGTTGTTTTAGGGCCCAAGCTCACGGTTTCGTACGGTCAATGAGTTGCATGAAGAACAAGGAGAATGAGAAGGAGAGGTTAGAGACGAGGAGGAGAAGACATAAAAGATTTTTAGAGTGGTTCGGCCCAAAAAGATGCCTACGTCCACTGTCCACTCTCTCACTATTTAGGCAGAGTAACGACACTCAATAGTTCCATACCTTTTACAGTGAAAATTGTCCCCTTTTATAGAGAAAAGGGGACATGCTACAGTAAACAGAATAAGACAAAAGCAAATAGTTAACTACAGTTGCACTGACAGATAACATTTAATGCGTCGGAAACCCCATTAATGCGGCTGACAAGGCATTGAATGCGGTCGAAAACACAATTAATGCTGTCGAATCCGTCGCATCTGAGGTCTGCCCAAGAGAGATTTCTGATGATTGGGCTAGATTCGGTCTGATGGGCCATCAAGGTTACGATCACAGACTCTGACAGACGTAGCATGCATGGCAAGCCTCGGAACTGTACTCTGCATGGCGCGGTTGACTTCTGCTGACTTGAAACTTCCAAAGGCGTGAGAGAGACGAACCTTTCCAGCAGGCTGGAGAGTTGATGGAGTGGATTCTGGATTGGCATGTCCGCAGTCGGTCACGGCATTAAGGCGGATAACATTATGAGCGAAAGAGTCGGAATGCGTTCACGCTCAGAAAACAGCGACCAGTTCAGACGGATAATTTTGGGTGCGGATGGCTTGTTGGACATCTCTGACGAGTGGCTCCTCTTGGTGGATACCTTAATCGGACAAGAATAGCGGACAGACAGGCGGTCGATCGAGGCGAAAATATGGTGAGCAGGTTTGGTTGTCACGGATGGCGGATATTCTGGTTGACAAATCTGAGGGATGAGAGCCAACGGCCAGCGATAAGGACTGACGATCCACCTCAATAAATAAAACTGACGGGGAATACGGTGATCTGAATGTCGGAGAATATAGCGATCACAGCCAGTCTTGTGGAATAGACGGTATGCGGTAAGAACGAGCGATCAGGCTGAGCGATAGCGATCCGCAACAACAGCAAGCGCCCACTAATGGGCCTCACTCCCAAGGGAATGGACCGGATGATGGCGAATAATTGGGCATCTGGGCTTGTGGACTTGTATTGTAGATTCGTCTGGACTTGAATATTCTGATCGCTATTTTATCCATAACAGATGTCAATATTTTGGCGCTAAAAAGAGGGCTTAGTCTGCAATCTTTTAAAATTTCAACTACCATGGTAAGAGAATGAATCACCAAAAGTTCTAATGTGGCGACTGATTAACCAGAAAGGCAAATGGATTAGCAACAGCTTAACATCCACCTGATGGAGGATATAACTATGCCCATGACAAGCGCGTCTCATATCCCTACAAACGATGCTACTGTGGGTCTGCCTTTACTAGCCTCTTGCCAACCAATACCAATGGTTTTTATAGCTGAGGGGCTACAGGTGTGGCATCAACGGTAGGAGGCATTGGAAACTACAGTGCAACAACTTATGGATGCAATCAGGGCACTGGCACAGGTCTAAACATAAAACGTGCCCAGACCTGAAGCTACTACTCTCAGAGAAATTTATCAGCAGCAAATAAACTACACATATCTCATCTTACAGCTCACATATATAGAGTTACAAACAACAAGCAACTTATAAAGGGCTAACCAACAAGATTAAAACGAAAATAAATGAAAAGTTATAACTACTAACAAACATACAACATCAAGAACATGTGACATTCAAGTCAATATCAAATTTAGAAAAAACGTAATGCGTATAAAAGAAGGAAACCAAAAAATCAAGAGTTGGTTATGGAGACTTACTATAAACGCAGTAAACCTTAATCGCCTAAGAATAATGACACTAATCTTCAAAGAAAGCAAGAGAAAAATGAGGTATCTTGAGTTTGAAAATAGTAGAGTAAGAGTGAAAAGAAAGAGGTCTCCACTTATATAGATATAAGACTCTAACTGTTAGATTTAAGGGCTACTTAACCGCCTTAGATCTAATAGTGATGAGCGAGTTAAGAGATTTTTCATTATGAGCTGATAATTGAGAAACGTACACATTAAATGCACATAAAACGAGATGTGCAAGTAATGCAGTTACCTAAAGAGTCGCCACAAGTCAAGTGATGAGACAAAATTTAAAAAGGCAGCACGACATATTGTGACATATTAGCTTTTACCAACGAGTTTGAGCTCCCACTCTACAGATCGCATTGAGAGTTGAGGGGCTGATGTTTTAGGTATATTTGAGGTTGCATAAGTGGGCTGGTAAAAGCCTAGTAAACTAATCAAATGAATTGACCTAATTGACAAAAGCTTAGTTCGCCATCATCAGCTCACAGAAACGAGCTCTCAATTTCGTTGATACAGTTCTCAGGTCGCTAGTCAACCATGGTTAAGACTGCCTTATGCTCAGCTCTAGATCGCCCAAAGCGAGGTCTAGCTCGAAGCTCGAGGTTCTCATTAAAGGAATTTTTTCAGAAAAGTAGCAGCCTAATTTGTTGAAGAGTCAACTACCAGAATTAGAAGTGAAATCAAACTCTTATTTCAGCGAGATCTATCCCAAAATTGATGGACGTCAGTATTGAAAGTATAATTAATGTAGAATTTCTTTTTATTTTTATTGCACTCAAATTATATCACTCTACGCTATAAATAGGGGTTGAAAATTCGTTGTAAGGGGAACTATATAATCAACAATCAATAATATACTGTGACTTTGCCAAAATAGCTAGAGAAGCAGTTGTAAACGTAGACATCTTTTTGGGCCAAACCATGTAAAACTCCATGCATTCGCTGTTATTCCTCTTCTCTTTCTTTGGTCTTTGCATTTGTTTTGCTTTACTTGTAATATTGGATCGACTGAATTTAGACGTTGACAAATAGATAGGATTCGTCAAGCTTACGCAACTAGATAAGAAGTCAAGTTCAAGGTGACAATAGCAAATTTAAAAAATAGATAAAGTTGTTCTAGGTTCGTGAAAGATGAGATCGAGGATCGCTAGCTATTAGATAGAGAGGGATTAGGTTTCCAGGCTAGGTGGGCTAGGAGAGAAATTTGTAATCCATCTAATAAGAGTGGAGTTTCATTTGAAGATAGTTAAAGAAGGTTCTAGTCTCATGGTTTTTTTCCTTTGGATTTTCACGTAAAATCATTGTGCACAATTTTCTCTCTTTTCTGCTTCTTTTATTTTTTATTAGACAAACTTCATTTTTGTCTTTATATTTTGAGAAATTATCAAAATTTTAGCTATATATTACCGCCTCATGAATCCTTAAAGTTTCCAAAATTTGTCTGATTAGTCCATTTAAACAACAATTAAATTTCAAACCTTAAAAAACATGTAAGAAATCAATTTTACTGTCATCATAGTTAATTGTAAAATTATCATTTTGTCCTAATTTATCAACTAATAGGTATTCAACACTTTTTATGCAAAATTTTAAATTAAAAAACTAAACAATTTTACCCTTGCAATTAAATAACAATTTTTATATAAAAATAAAAAAATATATAAAAAATAAATAGAAAAATAAAAATAAATATAAAAAATAAAAAAATGCCAAATTCTCATCGATCTAGTAACTAGGTCATCATTACCAGATCGGCAACAATCTGGTCTTAATTATGATTTGCATGTGATAGAGATTCAACACATGGAAATTGAGTGATTTATGAATGAATCCATATCTTCAAATAGCTACGTTAGAATATCATGAAATTTGAGTTCGATTGAACCCAAATATTAAAGATTTGTGGGTTCGATCGAACTGAGAATTTCGACACCCTTCTCTCTTTCTCTCCCTCTCTTTTTCTCGCTTTTCACACACATACACAACAGACGGACTCATCTCTTTCTCTTTTTCTCACTATTCCCACACACACACACACAAACACAAACACACAGACTTATTCCCGTTGTCGCCACCGTCTACCATCGCCTCCTCATTATGACCACCTCTACCTCTTGTCGCTTTTGATCCTCCGCCTGCTCGGCATGGGCCGTCACCGCAGCTCTTGCATCAATCGTGGTTGTCACATTACTCTCCTACTAAGAAGTTCAGGCCAAGGAGTCATTACCGACGAATTTGGTTCTAAAGGAAGTGTTTTATTCTAAACAATTTGGATTCCAGATCTATATTTATTTTTAGGTTTTTAAATTATTTAATTATTTAATTTAGTATATTTTAATTTTATAATTTTAATTGATTTAGATTAAATTTCTCTGTCATTCATTGGTTGCCACTTGTTAAATTCTCCATGGTCCATTTTAAAAATGGACGGTGGAGATTTTTTTTTCTTTTTTAATTTTTTATCTATTAATTATACTATGTAATGTCCAAATTACCCCTATCTATTAGGTCATCATTTGAGTTGACTAATAGTGGACTAAATAGACTAATTAGATGTGTTTTGGAAACTTTAAGGATCTCTGAGAGTACTTACAATACATAATTAAAAGTTTGATAATTTTTTAAAATATAGGGATTCAAAATGAAACTTTTTCTTTTCTATTTTAATATTTTGTTGCGCATATAAAAAAGATAAAAGAATTTTTGAACAACTTATTCCCTCTCTCCCCTGTAGGTTGTGTATTGTATTTGTTGGAGCCGTTCAGGTGTTATCAGAGTAAACTTACACAAATCGACACATACCACTTGAACCTTTCAAGTGGTATCAGTTCAAGTTCCTATAAGTGCATAGGAGATCCTCGAATCGAACATAGTTGAAAGCATGAGAGAATGTGCGTCATTTACTCGTGCACATTATGTTGCTCTTGGTACTCTATATAGTGAGAAGTCCTCATGTAATGATGATTAAGATGATAATACAAGTCGCAATAAAGATGAAAAATGAGGTGAAATTGGAGAAGCTTGGAAGAGTAGCTTGTTAAAGGTAAGGTTATGGCAAAAAGATATGAAGATGAGAATGAGAATCTCAAGAATAAAAAACTGAATTTAGAAGTTAAAATTGTTATTCTTGAAAAACAACTTGAGAAGTTGAAGAATGAAACAATCTCCACAAAATAGGCTGAAATAAAACATTTTTTTTCCTATAGTTGATGATTAAAAATCTAGGTAAATAAATTAAATTGATGAGTTTATAAAACTTTAGGGATGATCAAAACTAAAAAGGAATTCGTATTTAACAAAGTCATAAATCACAAAAACACATATATTGTATTTGATGTGCTATCTCAGTGGTGACAATACTACCTTTATGTGCCCAATAAAGTGTTTAGTGTATGGTTTGACCCTTTGGGCCACCAAGTGGTAGATTTTTCTCTTCTTTTGTAGGTTCTCCTCCCTCTCTTAGGAGCCATCATCCAACTTAGTAGTCTTTGTTTCGGACTGCATTTTGATATATCTTATTTAGAAAGTCCAGCAATATTATCTGTATATATAAAGTGTGTTATATGTAAAAAAAAAAGCGTGAATGAATTTGGCTAAGAGAGGTAACACGAATGATTAAATAGTGGCCACAAGAAAAGGCGACACGTAACCCCATACATTTTTGGCGGTTCAAAGTAGCAAGTCGTTGAGGCACTGGAGCCTCTCGTTCTTGGTGGTGTTGAAGATATATGCAATTAAAAAAAAAGAAAAAGCAACGGAGGCGTGGAAGCAGAGTACAATGCCGCTAACAGTGTCCTTAACAAGGCCGACCATTACATATTCACGCCATCACTATGATCCCCAGTTGAGTTTCTCCAAGCATCACCGTTTCTTAGTCTCCGTACATCCTCCTCTCTCTCCTCCACCTCCCCTTGTCACCTCAAAAAAACTACACCACCCTCTTAAACTTTGTTTTGTGACAAGAGCTGCTGATTCTTCAGCTTCAACTTCTTCTACTGACAATACTAGTGTTGTCCCCGATGATGAATTCTCCCTCGCTAAGGTATCATTCATTCATTTCTCTCTAAACATGCTTCATTTGATATAGACTAAAACAAAGTCACTATGTATGCTCGTGAAATTAATTATATTTCTGTTTCTCTTATCGTAAAACCCTACTAATGCAGTTTGTGGAGGCTCTTATGGTCTTGAGGAATCTAGCCTATAAATATGAGCCTAGGTTGGCTTAGAGGTTGCCTTTGAATGATTAGAAGTGGGCATCTCCGACCCAACCCGATAGACTCAACCTAAACCCCGACCATTTTTGAGCAGATTGGATTGGGTTAAATCTTAAAAAAGTTGGGATGGGTAAGGTTAGAAAAATTTTCATCCCAACCCAACCCGAGAAACACCCAATTTAGTTCTAAACCCAATATTTTCTCCTCCTAGAAGAATACTTATTAGGGATAATAATCAAATAGAGTCTTTGGGGTGGATTAAACTTTTTATTTATAATCATTGAATTTTTATTTATACTCGGTTTATTTTGAAGACTATAGGAGTTACCAATTAAGTTTTTAAGGCCTCTGTGTGCTTTTGTGGTAGATTGAACTCAATCGAAATTAAAGATTTTATTAGGTTGAAATTTTTTCGATCCAACCCACTTTGGGTTGGGAGATTTTAACTCGAAAACGCCCACCCTTAGGAATGATGTTTGTTGAAGGCTCTGATCATCGTTTCAGATTTCTAAACTTGTTTTTTTTTTTTTTTTTATTAAGAAGTATATATACATTAGTGGATAGTTTTACAGCGTCAAAGACTAGCTTATTAAGTTATATTGTCCATTGATCTATTACTTTTTATGTTTTCAATTTGAGAGTCATTCGTATGTTCTTTAGCTTTACAAGTGGTAAAGAGATGCCATACAAATAAACAATATCTTCATTTATTTACCATTAATGCTAAATGCTAAGAGATGACAATTGACAGCATTACTGGTACTTTGGGAATAGATGTTCACTACGTTGAGATGGAAATTTCTATGCTAAATTATCCTTTTGGGGCAATGTTTTAGTTACAGCATGGCTACATTGGGAACATTCATTGGTAGATTACCTGCAAAGTTATTTGTTCTGTCCACAATATTGATTTCTATGTAAACATGACTGATGTGCTTCTTGGAGTCACTTGTCTGCAAGTGCTTTTCCGTATAAGTATTCTGAGACATAATGGACTTAAGCCTCTATGCACCAAAGCTTTGCTAGATACAATGCTGAATATCTTCTATACATTCGGTTAACATTGAGAATCTTCCATACAATCTATTGAGTGAGATTATGGTGGTGTTGATCTTTTCAGGTTTCGTTTGGTGTTATTGGACTAGGTGTTGGAATTTCACTACTGTCGTAAGTTCCTTACTTTTGCTGATACGTTTAGCTTTGAGGCATATGTGGAGTTTTCACTGGTTAGTATGTGACCTACAGGTATGGTTTTGGAGCATACTTTAATATCCTTCCTGGATCCGAATGGTCAGCGATAATGCTGACATATGGTTTCCCTCTTGCCGTAATTGGTATGGCACTTAAGGTAAACATTTCTAGCACATAACTGGGTTCAAGATGGCAAATTAAAATTATAGGAATTCTATTATTACTCATAGTTCCTTGAATTGTAACTGATATTAATGCTCAACCTTTCATGCAATGCACATGATAAGGGATTCTGCTGAAGTTATTAATATTTTCTGTGTCTTAGTAAGTTACCTTTTCTCTATGCTCGTCACGTGTAATTGATATATCTATTAAGATGAATATTATCTGTATGTTTGTTTCAATACCTATAATACCAACTGATGCTTTATATTTCGGTTCTGGCAACGGTTTCGAGCAATACTTGGAGGCGATGCAGTATTTTCAAATTTTTATCATTATTGAAATTAAAAATTAGTTGGTTGCAACTTAGAAATATCCTCAAAACATTTTTAAATACATACCAATTGGATTGATCCGGCATAAATTCTATGTGCTTCTTCTTTTTTCTCACCTTGAGCTATGTTTTCATTTGCAGTTAAAAATATATTTGTTCTGCTGGATTTTTTTTTTCAAAATTAAGTATAGATAGTTCTACATGACTAAGTGTTTATATTTCAACTCCTCTACCAATCCTGTCCCTCTTGAGCATTTTGTAGTATGCGGAACTCAAGCCAGTACCGTGCTTGACTTACTCAAATGCCCAAATGTTAAGGGAAACATGTGCAACTCCAGTCCTTAAACAGGTATTTAAATCTTTCTGGCTCAGTTCTTCTCCGATATTAAACTCTTTTTCTTCTTAATTATAAAATGCAATTTAATCACTCTGTGGAATTTGTTAGTGTTGTTGACCATATCAATAGGTAATTGCCTCTGCACTTTCATTTCATGATGGTGGCCAATAGCTTAATATTGTATTTGGTAGTTACAACCCTGTATTGCCTGGTTTCTAGTTCTGCAAAATTTATGGGACTTCAATAGTTGTGATGAAATCTTAGGTCTTAAAAGCAAGAAGGCGAATTTGTTAATCAAGAAATATACCTTATTCCTTTCTTATCGTGATTTTAACATTGGTAACATTCAGGGCTTCATGTTGCAGGGTAAGGCTTATATCATTTGAGTGATGTCGCCTTTCTTCTCTCTTTTGGGTCAAGTATAGTGAAACAATAGCTGAGAGTGTAGTAGCAGACACAGAGCATACACATAGACATGAAATGAATGTGGAAAACTGTAGGTGCCTTATGCGTTTCAATTGGCAAAAACAAACTCCAAGTTCATAATTTTTATTGAGTTTAATTTATTGGTTCATCGAAAAACAGTTGCATGCGCATAGGATCATGTAAGCTCCTTTCATAGATATCCTGTTTCACACGTGAGGTGTCTTAGCTTTCTGATTTTTCAGTTATTACTGTCCTCCATGACATCCAGTTTGAGATGAAAGTGAGGAGTGGATGAGGGTAGTATGAAATTGCATATTTTCAGTCATGTTTCAGTCACATGTCATCTATTCTAAATTTCGTGCAGCAAGTGCAGCGTAAGATTTTTATCATGATTTGCAGCTGATATAAAAAAAAGGAAAGAGAAAAAGGACTTTTAATTAACTAGCTTGTTGGGAACAAAAGTGATATTTCCAGTCCTAGTAGTCCTTCTGATTACCTAATTGATGACTTAGCATATCGTTAACTTTCTGCCCCTGATGATTTGTCGGCAGTATTGTCCCCCCTTATCCTTTTAGGCCTGTCTTGTTCCAATTATTAACTGCTCTACTTAAACATGTCTGAGCATGTGTTGACTGTCATATGGCATCAATAAACTGGGCTAGCTTCATATTTTGGTCACTTTTACATATATGTGAGATGTACATTGTCTTCCAGTTGACTTCATCTTAATTATTTTATGTATAAATTGATATTCTCATAGCTTTGATTAGGTCCGGAATGATGTTATAAGATATCGCTATGGGGATGAGCAGCATCTGGATGAGGCATTGAAAAGGATTTTCCAGTATGGTCTGGTATTTTCTCATTTTCCTTGTATAGTTTTACTTTATGCTACCTGATGGCTGTTTTTTGGATTATCCATTTGAATGACCACCTTATTTAGTAAGGAAAATTCTAAGTACGGAAACTTTCTGTTCAGTGACACTAGAGTGTTGATTGAAGTATCCAACTACTAAGGCATTCACTCTCATTTTAAACACTTCAAGTTCCTCAATATAATTTTATGCTGTTAATGTCCCTGTCTAAAAGGAACACAAAGAACAGTGGTCCCTTTTTGTTGTTGAATCCTTTTTCTATCCTCATTCTTCAACCATGGGAATAGGAAGCCTTATGTAATATCAGATGAGGCTAATAAACTAAACTCCAAACAAAAGTCGAATGGAGAAAATTATATTGTATTTTTAATATTTAGTTCCTCAACTGTGTAAGTATTTGTCTGCTAACTAGGTTACGTCTATGAAATAGAATACTTGCTTGTAATGAAAGTCCCTCAACTTAGTGCATGGTCTATTGCAAGGGCAAGCTTTGTATATATCCTGTTTAAATGTCAACACTTACTGCCACTAGCTCCCATTGTGTTAGTTGTCTACAAGCTTAGTAAATTCAGTTTAAGGAAGTTTGAAAACTCAGAGAACATGGATCAATTATAACGAATTTTTTTTTTTTTTTCCTTCTGGTTGAAACATTTTTTTGAATGTGGTCTGTGATCACCTTGATGCTCTATTGACGCTCTAATATCAAATTTCTGTTGTACATTACAGGGTGGAGGAATTCCCCGGCGGAGTGCGCCTATTCTACAAATGATCCGTGAGGAAGTATGTTTAACAAACTTTCATTTAATTTGAAAGTTAAAAACGTTTGATGTTCTATTTTAGTGAAACTTCCAAAATGATTGATATGATATTTCAGCAACTTCTGTTGCTATTATTGTATGCATTTGTGATAGTTTTAGGAGACATGCTCGAGTATGGTACAGTAATTGCTCAAAATCCTCAAACTTTGATGCCTACTTTATTTTGCTGCTACGTTTTGTGGTTACTTGTACAACAGTCTTGAAACAAACAAAAATACTGGAATCAGTTGACTTATTTGAACTGAAAAAACCCTTGCCTACTTAAATTTATATATAGAACATTGCCCAGTTACTATTGCCTTATTTTGTTACCATGTCTTAGGTCACAGAAGATGGTAAATACTGTCTAGTATTGGTGTTTAAGGCAAAAGATCTGGAGTTGTCAGACTTCGAAAAAAGACAGGTAAATTGTAGTTCTAGCTTGCAAAACCAAATTTCAATTATTTGATTCTCTCTCTTACTCTTATACATACATACATATATATATATATATATATATATATATATATAGTTCTCATTGGTTTGTAAAATAATCAATCATCTAAATTTTTGCTTTTTGGTGTAATCCCGCATGTTTGAAATTGTGAAATTCAACTGCGTACTAATTTATGCCCCAAAATATTTTAGGCAAAATTTACTTCATTCTTTGGACCAGGTATCACAGCTGAAGTAGGTGAGTTCTATATTTAAATTCTTCGGTTTAAATTCACATAACCGGCCTTTAATGTTTTGACATGCTTACAAACATATGGGTATACACAGGGAAGGGAGATAATAACCTCTATGAAGTACGACTTATTTCCAATACAAGCCCCAGTGTGTCACCTTCATGAAGTGTCTCTGGTTTCATCTAATCTTCCTAGCTGGATTGGCTGTTCACTTATTGCTTACTTTATGTTCCCTTGTAAAATTTTGTATATGTTTTAATTTAATGTCACATATGCTGTTTTAAATATGAAAATCTGAAGAGATATAGAAAAGATAATCAGCTGAAGGCTGATGATATAAAGGTGCAGGAGAAGGTTTCATGTAAAAGAGCCCAACTCATTTAGGACTGACATTTAAGTTAGTTGATTTAACAACAACTAGAAAGGACTGGACGAAATTTTACCCTATCTCCGTAAAAAGCCTAGAGCAAACATTTTATAGATCTGTTGCTGGTACACTTAGTGTCCAAAGATACTTTGCATAAGTCACCTTAGCAAGGCAAGGCGTAGGAGTTTGAACTCACTTTTTATCTTGATTAGGTGTCTGGATTAACTTCCCTAATTACAAAACATATTTAATATCAAAATCAGCCAAATGCCCTCTTGTCATGACCTTAAAATGATGCCAAGGTTAAATAAAACCTGCACTAGGAGGATAGTTTTTACCTGACTATACAATTATTCGATTTTAGTTGAACCTCAAAAAAGTTCCTAAAATTCTCCCTAATAACAGCAAAGTCCATCTGACACACTGCATAATCAATGCATATTAATAAAGCACATATCAGATGTAATGTAGTTTTCATTGCACCAATCCAACAATTCACAATTGGTATTATGAATTGTACATAGACAAATATGGTGGACCTTTACCCTTTGTGCAATATATCCAAGAAAATCATTCAATTTATGAATGGTCATTTGGTTAACATGCATAATCCACAGGGAAATTAAAGAAACTTCCAATTGGCACATAACAGTAGTTAAGGTTGATTAGTTTTATGTGGTCAGATCACAGATGTTCTGTTTACATAGGAGAGTTTTTTTTAGAACAAATTTACATAAGAGATTTAGATATCCAATTCTACTCCACTTGAGAGATGGTACACAATAATTGTTTTTATTTTAGTGAACAAGAAAAGTAGAGTAAATTCCATGAGAGAGAAAAGCCTTGAGAATCTATAGATTTGATTTTGAATTTGAGTGTTCATAGTTAGATTTTCTCTTATGAAATATGTGTGGAACACACACACATAGAGAGAGAGAAAGAGAGAATAAAAAAGGGGGTCCC
The DNA here is from genome assembly GCA_022984855.1 of Dimocarpus longan. Taxonomy (NCBI): domain Eukaryota; kingdom Viridiplantae; phylum Streptophyta; class Magnoliopsida; order Sapindales; family Sapindaceae; genus Dimocarpus; species Dimocarpus longan. The sequence continues at coordinate 9,409,054 of CM041026.1, forward strand.
TTAAGAGAAGAACCTTTCTATTCTAATGCCAAAGAAACAAAAGCCATGCACGTGAAGCTAAAAGTTGTCAGCCATATTTCACCAAAGAACAAATTATATAAACATCACTAACTACAACAAACAACTAACCATAAAAACAACAATCTTTCAACCCCTGCCATATTATGATTGCTCTTATTTTCCTTATCTGCTCCTCAAATTAAAACGTCCCTTATACAGAGAATCTCGACACACATACCCCCCAATATTCTTTACCATTTCCAGCTTCATTTTAAAAATAAAAAATAAAAATTCTTTAACTGCCTTTAAGACTGGGAAGATAGTTGTGATTCTTTCATGGTTTGTGTTTCTCTCTCTGTCTTTTTCTCATCCATGACAAGCATCCACCTTGCCTGCTGCACCTCCACCTGCACCTTTCCTCTTCTTCTTTTTCTCTTCTTGTTTCTTCTTTCTCACTTTTTTCTTTCGCTTCAACCTGCATTCATCCAGCACTGACATTATAACTTTAATGGTGTTCTCTGCCACTACATTTAGAAGCACTGATCACTTATTTCATTTCATTTCTCTTTTTGATAAAGGAAACATCATCAAGCTGAGAATTTCAGATTTGAATATTATTGATACATCAAGTTTGACTGTGACCTCCACTACTTTTTTTAGTAATACTTTTCTAATTACACTTACACATTGCTAATAGGTTGTTATAAATGAATGTCCCTTACTGTTTAGTTGTGACCATTATTTTCGTTTGATCATTTATGCTAACAAAATAACTAAATTAGCGATGCCCCTCCACCACCAGAATGAGGCTTGCGCATGCCTCCGCTAACAGAGCTTAGGCTTCCGACGTTGGTCATGGAAGCATGTCAGCCTCCCCACCACCACCAGTCTGCACAACTCATCTCCACTTGTGGAACTATGCAATGATGAGTTAGTAACATTTCAATATTAGGTCATTAGTGAGGGACTGTTTGAATATTTTGTCATAAGATGAAAATGCTTAATTTTTGTACTGAAAATTTCGTAAATAAATCTACCTATGTTAATTCCAAAGTGAGAATTGTATTTTGCCTTTTTTTTTTTTTGTTCTTTATGAATCTCATGATATATATCAACTGCATATTAGTTACATAATTAAATGCTTACTATTTTTTCTTCATTTTTTCAATAAAAGAATATACATTTGAGTTCGGTCGTGTTTGGAATTGGTGACCCATTTTTTGTGTTCTTTTATATAAATGAAAACAAATTGCACTACGCCAAAAAAGAAAAAAATAACACAAAAATCTAAGTAAGGTTTGGTCTTTGAAACACAAAAATTAAGGCTTCCAAATTGTAGTATTAATTTGTTAATTTAAATTTTTTGACCAAGTTTGACTAATGTAACGTTCATACTATCCTAGTTATTATAAATAGAAATACTAACATACAGTTGACTTAATTATAAAAAAATAAACTTAATTGTATAAACAAATTAAAATAAAACTACTTTCTTGCAAAGTACCTTTCAAGTGCTCTTAAAAAAGCATACATCTAATTAGCTTCTGAAAGTACTTTTATTTATTTGAACCATTATAAAATTTGTTTATTAGCTATTTTCTGAAATATTAAAACCACCCTCACCTATTTATCAAAGGACTAAGGCTGAATAGTCATTTTCATTAAAAATAGTTTATATGTTTCTTGTACGCATTTTCTTTGGACATTTTAATGTCGTGTAAGAGTGGTGACTTTTCAACTGTACACCCTCAGATACCTGAATAGTGACACTCCCCTGAACACTAGTTAATTTAAATAGAATTTTCCCTATTCAACCTGAAGATTGGACTAACTTTTCTTTTCCACCATAACAATTGTATTATTGTGTATCACACGACAATAAGCCATCAGCATATAAACCTCAGATCTCCTCTCTGGTACGGCAGGTGTAAAGAAACACGAAACTATCACTTCATTGATTCAGGATTCTCTTATGGAGAGTTAAAAGACGAGACATAATCTGTGAAACTATTTATTTTTTTGAGAGAATCTTTGAAACTATTAAAAGTAAAAAAAAAAAAAAAACCAAAAACGAAAAAGAATATATATCAACCATGTAATTAATCTAATTAATCTAAACCGGCATAGAAACTATTTAATCTAACACCTGCTATGTAAAGGTAGTGATGTGGTAGTTTCATTGCGAACCCCGATTAATTATCATATGAAATGAACACAAAAAGTGAAGGGTTCTTTCAACATTTGCACTAAAAGCATTTTGTTTTTTTCAAACTTAAAAAGCAAAAGGAGAAATAACACAAGTACCATTAAGGAAAAAGAGGAGGAAAAGTCCGGTAACATGCTTTTGAAAGTGTTTTGCTACTTATTTTTGAAATCTCAAATTGTTTCTATGTGTTCTTTTGTTGCCTATAGATTTTTTTTTTTTTTTGCCAGAAAATTAGTTTTTCAAGAGCACTGACAAACACAACTAGATGTGCCGGATAGTAGGCCACTTGGATGAGAACAACTTAGGTTTGTTTTGGATGCATATGTGCACTTTCAAAAGTTTGAGGGACAACTTTAAATGTATTATTAATGCAACTTAGGCAAAACCAACTTTGGTTGGGTTTGTTTTGGTTAGAGATGAGCTGTGTGTGCCCACTGAAGATGAAGGGGACCAAATTATCTCTCAGTCCCCCACCTCCGAAGGCTCCACAGTTATCAGGATTGCTTCAGTCTGATTATATGACAATTATCAGGATTGCTTCTCGATAGTCACTGTCTTGAGAATCAGACCATCAATTAAAAAATCTCTCCAAGTTAAAGAAAAGTTTATATGCAACTATGCAACAACACATTGTACAACACACTAAACACTCTTCATTAACACAAGCCTTATTATTCTACTTTGCAGGTACTAGTGACATCTTCTAATTAATGATATCTTAGGTTTGAACTGCCGAAAAAAGCTGAGACAATGATGTATTTATATATTAATAACTATGAATTAAATTTGACCTCGAATAGCTGGTAATGAATGCAGAGAAAGAAACAACTAACTCAAAATCTTAATACAAGATGATTGATTATGTTATGTATAGGGGATTGTGTTTGAACCTGAATTATTTAGTCTAGACATCTCAAGAGTCCATTTGGGCAGTTAAGCATGCATGACTTAATGAAATTGCTCAATATTTAATGTACACATACCTCTTCCTCAGCTTTCGTCTTTGCATAAGAATTAGGTGACTCTCCTGCTTCTGCTTCGGAGCACTTCAACGACCTCTCGATGATTGAAGGGGTCGAAGCAGGGCTAGGACTTGCGGAACTAGGATCAGGTGGTGTGCTTTGAGTTCCCACATCTCTAGTAGTGCTCTTCATTTTCTTCTCTGCTCATACAGAAATTACATTTATAAATTCTCCCTTCAAGTGCATGAAAAGCAGCAGTGCGCGATGAAAGTAGTAGTCTTTCAAACCTGGGAGTGGAAACTGAGGCGTTATAGGATCTTCTTGCATAGTAGTGATTGAAGGCTTTGTTTGGATAGGCCGTGAATGGTGAGAAGAGTTATTATAGATAAGAGGAGCAGACATGGTAATTCTGTTAGTTGAGTTATGAAATGATCTTCCGCTTAGCGTCTTTGCAGACAAGCACTCCATCGGAAACTCTCCTGATAGTGGATTGCATATGTACTTCTCTGCTTCATTCCACTTTGAGTTCAAAGCAAAGCCATCTGGTGATAAACATTCCCAGCTGTTAAAAACTGACCTTTCTCGCAATGCTGCACAAAAACACACCATAACCATAACGGAAATGTTGCAAGTGAAAACACCAAAAGTCGTAATCAATTCAAAAGAGTTGAAAAATGAGATACCTTTAAGAGCAGTGGTGAAAGAGTAGGATGATGGGTCGATTTCTTCTGCAAATTTAGTATATGAAGACTTTGAGAAATTTAAAAGGAACAAAAAAAAAAAAAAAAACAAAATCAAATTGTGAAGAGATGAAAAGAGAGAGAGAGAGAGAGAGAGGAGATACCTCTTAAATGAGGGTTACCAGGAGACGAAGCAGTGCTGGAAATGGTGAAGTTTGATCTAAAAGACCTTGTGTCTGCTCTAAAACTTCTGATATTTGAAGCTGAAAACCTTCTTGAAATGGTGTTCTCACGACTGATTCGAGCCTTTAGATCCCATTCTCTCAAATTGAACTCAGTTTCTTCTCTTGCTTGTGATTGTTCCATGATGGAAGAAGCCGTTAATCAAGTGCTCTAAGTAATATGCATTCGAGCCTTCTCAACTTTCTGTTCCCTTAGTTTTTCCAGGCCTTTATATATTCGACAATTCCACTTCACTACTATATCATGATTCCAATGATTTTCATGTTAATAAGTACCTGATACACTTCGAAAATCTATTTCCGTGTTACAGTGAGTGTTAATAAATACTTACTGTGTGAATTTAACCCTTATCACAGATATCACGAATGGTTAAAAACATATTTTTATAATATGAAAAGTTTTAATAAGTACTTCTAGTGTGTGAATCAAACCCTTATTAAAAATTACTAGATAAATATTAAGTACAGTCCGAAAATCTATTTTCATATTACAGGAAGTGTTAATATACACTTATGGTGTGAATCGAACCATTATCACATACGTCACAAATGTCTGAAAATCTATTTTCATAATATGGTAAGTTTTAATAATTTCATAATATAGTAAGTTTTAATAATTTCATTATATGGTAAGTTTTAATAAGTACTCATGGTGTAAATCAAACCCTTATTAAGAATATCACTGATGTAAACATTAATACTAAAATTATGATATAAATGACAAACTTAAGTCCTTGTTCGTGTCAGCCGTGCCTAACAAATTCTAGTTCATATTATTTAGATCTGTCTTTCTGTAGATAAGTGGTTTAGTAAAAATTTTTTAACTGATGCTAATACAAGATAATAATTTAAAATCCATTGAGACCTTAAGAGTAACAAAACCATTCAAAAATTTAATATGAGAACCAACAGTTTGGCCACAGCGTAAAGGTGTAGATTGCTTTTGTTTTTCAGTCCGCTGATTTTATAATACTGAATTTTACTGACAATTGAATAGTGACAAAAAATTGAACATAACTGATTTGATTGGTTGTAAAAGTAGTTATCAATAACAATCTAAAAAAGATTATTAATGGATAACTTTATTCAATCAGTAAAATGGCTAAATTGATAATAATAATAATAATAATAATAATAATAATAATAATATAATGATGTTGTAAAAGTGGTGAGAAGAAAATGAAATTATTAATATTACAGTGACCATTGGTCACCACAGTAGTTATTTATCTACGTGAGGTTTGATTTTGCCCATGGAGAGGTGTGGTGGAAGCTTGATATTATTGTGTCCTCTTTGAAAGCTACAGATTTGAGATAGAGTTGAGTGTAGCGAAAACGTGGTGTTATTATGTCCTCATCGAATCACAAATGGATAAGGTGATATTTTTAGGATTTGAACTAATAATCTATACGTAATTTAGTTGCAAACCTGAGAAGTTATTGGGCGTAGGAAGAGTTGAAAATTTTGTTTAAAGAGGTTATAACGTTAAAGGCCATGCTGGGTACCAATTTTTTATGGGTGTTATTGTTTTTCATTTTATTGTCCAAAAACACATAGACCGTGTTTAATAATTATTTTTAAAAAATATAAAAAAAATTAGGATTGAAATTGGAAAACATGAAAAACATAAAACAAAAATAAAAACAAAAAATGTTTATCATTTTATTTTTCATGTTTTTCAATTAAATTTTTCTTCTTCTTGTTCCTTCATCCAAACCCATCACTGCTCGAATTTTATTTCTTTTTTTTTTTTAACTTCTTCCTCTCCACCCATATTTTCTTTTGTTTCTCCTCCTCTCCCTCCTCCTTTTCTTTTTCACAAAATTTTTTAGTTTCTAATTTTTTGTTCATAAATATATTTAATAATATTAATATTCACTTATATTTTATATTTTAAATCCTAACTATATATTAATGTTATAATATCTTTTTTTATGTTTTCAGTTTTTACTATCAGCCTTTTTTATTTTTTGAATACTATTTTTAACACATGCTACAGCATACATTTTTTAGATTCGAAAAACAAAATCAAAATGTTGTCTTCATTCTCTTCCTTTTTCATTTTTCCTTTTTTTGGCAAAGTAAAAACAAAGGAGGCCCACTAAACAAGCCCTACATTAAAGCAAAACCTTCCGAGAGAGCCCACAATTACGAAATAAAAATTATGTATTTTTTAAAATTTAAATCTATTATTATTATTATTATTTGACTGAAGGAGCTGAGGTCACTTATACGTTAGCTTACCATCACATTTAGTGGTAAGTTTTAACATGTTAATGCACCTCTTAGCGTGTGCGATGTCAAAACAGGTAGTGAGCACGTCACTTGTCACCGTGCAAAATGACCTAAGTGTGTGAATCGTGAGGACCACTTGCACTGAGAACTTCATAGTTTCAGTATTATATTAATAAATTAAATTAAAAAAAAAAAACTTATATACAATGAAAAAAAAAGCTTACATTTAGAATCTTGACTTCGAGTATAATCAATACTCTCATGGATTGTGTTTTGAAAAAAAATACCATGTCATTAATGTCAAAAGATTTGTTTCTTACATGAAATATGTATCGTTTGATAGATAATCAAATTGAAAAATTGTTCTTCAGTACTTCAAATATTTTCATTTAATGTTTCCATATTTTTCCATTTAATGACTCTATGTATTTCCATTTATATTTCCATATTTTTCATTTAATGCTTCAATTTTTTTTTTTAATTTTTAATTAAATTTAAAAATTAGAATTAAATAATTATTGATTTGCTGACATGACCGTTTAACGCACTCTCTAAACATAGATAGTTATATTGACAATATATATATTTTTTTGTCACCTCAGCTTGATGTTGATGAGTGATAATTGTATTAGAGAAGTTTATTTTAATTCAATATACATTCATCCTATATAATATATAATTTTTTCACAATTCATAAGAGCGTTGAAGTCGTTCTTAGTTAAAAAGTGTGATTAAATCAACTTATTAAGTCCAGCAAATTATTACTGTTATTATTATTATTTTGGGATGATGATTTTAATTCGGAATCTCAATTTAAACTTAGGATATTGCTTTTAAGAAGTTACAATCTAATTATTTAATACTTTTGGCGTAAAAAAAAGTTAAAATCTAATTATTTAATACTTTTGGCTTAAAAAAAGTATTTGTTTAAACTTCCAAACGTGATTATTTAATAATTTAAGTATGAGTAGATTTGATAATGGATTTAAGAAGTAGGTGGGAGGTCACTTTTGTCAAATGATAATGAAATAATCTATTGAGGGATTTAATAAAGCTTCTAAATGGCCAAATCACGCCCATTTATTTTAATATAAAAAATTTATATCTTAATCCTAATTATATTGAATTATATTTATACCAAATATTATGTCCATTTTAGGCATTTAATAAATTCACAAAAATTAACATAAAATTTACTAAACTATTTATATTGCTTTTGATAGTTTTAATAGTAGTAGAATTAACCAGCTAGTTTGATTAACTTTATAATAGATTATTTCTTCATCACAACTACAAGTGATTATGTAAAACCTATAGCAATACCACACTAGCCCTTAACTTTGTAATTAAATAAGCATCAGTCTGATTTATCTCCTCATCCACCTAAGTGGTGCAAGTTTGAATCCTACTAAGCACATTTTACAAGTTCCATCTATAGAGTATCCTCTGCTTTATTGTAGTAGTTATTTCCTGATAATGAGAGTACATATTTAAACTATGTTAATAAATTAATGTCATAACTTGTATAATATTTAGGGACTGCCAATCCTACCCCATATATGTATGCCACTTAATTAAATTTGAATTGAAAAGTGAACATAAAAGAACTAGAAACCAGAAAGCATGAGATTCTGGGCAATGAAGAAAAAGCTCAGCTAATACGGTAATGCCAGCCTCTTTGAAGAATTAAGTATTAAAAAAATTATGATAAGATATGATTGGTCCAGTGGTATAGTTTCAATCTCATGCTCTAGGGGCTGTGATTTGAATTAACTTTCACTCTTCCATAATTTTTGTTAGTTTACTAGTTTAAAATGAAAAAAGGTTATGGTACTGTGTACAAGAAAACTTATTAAAATTTAAAGAGAGATAGTTCATAAAAGTTTTATTAAATAGAGACAAGTAGAGAGACGTGGTGGTAAAGTCATCTCCCACCTGCTCAAAACTTAAGTGGTAGGTTTAATTTTCATTATCACCATTTGTGTGAACAACTTTTTTGCGATTTCTGGAAATAGAGAGTCGAACGGTATTTTAAAGTCTTATCTTAACTGGTTTTGGTAAAAGTCTAATCCAATGTCATATAAAAAAAAAAAAGAAAGTCTTATTAAATAAACAGTCCTATTAGACAAAATCAATTACATTAATGTGTCGACTGGTTGATAGAATTCAATTTACTTTGATTAAATGGTTGAAGAGTTACATGATTAAATATTAACTAATACCAACTAGGTACATAATGTGATATATAATAATATCTCAAGAATTTTGTAATTCTATTACATCAAATTGCAATTTTACCTAATACTAAAGAGTACACCAGACATCAATCATTTATCCAAACAAATGTTTGTGACAAAATGTGAATTATTAAAATATGTAATATTTACTTTATATATATATATATATATATATCATAAATTCATTATTTGACCATATAACACATTGGATATATAGGTTGGTTTTTAAATTTCAAAATAAATGTAATAAAAAGGCTTAAATAAAGTTTTTGAATCATCTAGATAGGTAGAAATAAATATTTATGTGGAAAGATGAGTTACGGGTCTGACTACTACATAGAGCTCTCAGTCTCAGGATATCAGCGACTGCATGTCATTAACTACACTTGGACTGTTACCATTGATCTTACTATAGGGTACTGATTCTGATCGGATGATATATATATAATATTTTGAATTACACAAAACATTTTAAACGTTGTAAAATCAGTTTCCCTCCCCGTTAGTTCTCTAGCTTAAGTCGTTGTGATCTTGACACATGGAAAAATGAATATGGAGAAGACCCATATGATTATACCTTACTGGGAATTATGAGTTTTACAAGTAGATGTGTTAGATATCCTTGTGGGGCTGTTTTCAACATGGGTATGTCTGAAAAAACCAATTATTAAAGGAAAAAAAAAAAAAGAAGGAAAAAGAGTGGATGGCAAGAAATGTTGGGAAGGGCAAAGGGTGATCAGAAATGGTATTTTTTGTGGTTATGATTTGTGAAGGTGCATGTGCCTCTGCATGTCATGTGATTGTCTTATCGTCGACCGAAACAGAAAATATTTTGGTGCATGTAAAGCAACATATATTTTTCATTTATTTGTCTTTGTATACATCTTTTATTTCGAAAACAGACATCGAATATGTTAATTCTGTATCAAAACTTGTGATATCTACTTCTATAATAAAAACTAACTAATTCTTTAAGCAGAAAGGAAAACGAGAAAACTACTTCTATAAGTTTGCAAATGGATTTACTTGAATAAAAGCAGTGTATAATAAATGAGGAAACACATAAGTTTGTCTCAAAGAAGGAAGGGTGTGCTAGTGTAGAACGAGGGGAGGGTCCTAGTCCCCACTCAGCCTGAGACTCATCATCACCGTCAGTTTGTTGTTGTCTGATGCGGAATGCAATGTAGGTGTCAATCGATAGTGAGAGGTTGTTGGGGTTGTAGGTGGTCCTTCTTTTTATTCACCTTTCCTCTGCTATTTTTATTGCATTAAAATTACGAAATCTTTGTTTTTCAGAAAAAAAAAAAATTACAAAATCTTTGTGTGTGTGTATTATGTGCCTTTTTTTTTTTTTAATTATTATTTTGTAATGTAGTCTTGTCGTTTTATCTCACACTTGTATCTTCATACCGAACATAAAATCAAGTTTCAATTCCAAAAGCATTTATGTCAAAAAATAGAAGAAAAACGACTCTGCATGCACTTGGATACTTTGATGTATTCTATACACGTGAAGGGAAATCGACGAATAATCAGTAGAACTTGTTAAAATAAAAGATTATGAATGAATTAAATCTCTATTATGTAACATGGTTTGATAATAAAAAATGCTTATCTAGTTTGATAATATCTTCCTTGAATGCAATCAATTGACATTCCAAAAGCATAATCCTGTTTTAATATGAAGTTGAGTTGATATAAAATTACGTAAAATATTATGTATTTAATTTATTAATGTTAATTTTTATAAAAGTGATATTTTATAGTATTAATTAAAAGATAAAATCTCCTGTTTCTCTTACGTGCATTGATGGGTTAGTTATGGATATTTTAACACCACCCTTTAAATTAATCTTATATTTTACTAAACACATCATAATACTAATTTGGTCAAATCTAATCAAATTTTATCCAATCACATAAAATAGTCTAGTTCTATTATGTGCATCAAATGAACCCAAAGGACATGTTTGTTGGACATGACAAGGTTGGTATTGGAATATTTAGTCCTTCATCCACGTTTGATAAGCATAACCGATTAAGGTTTCATCTCCCAAAATGTTTGTTAATCCCATCAACGTGAGATTAAATAAACTGGTCTGCACTCATGGATTTACCACTTTTGGTACACAACGCATTTTCTATTTTTTTTTTTCATTACATTATTTTAAAATTTATAATTATTTCATACATCAAGCATATCACCTGTTAATCTCAAGTCTTAAATACTATAATTGAATCATTTCCTATCAGTTTAAACTTTTAAGTCTAATGGTAACTAATATGATATCAGAGTTTAGAGGCCTTTGATTTAAATCATCTCTTCCCTCTTTATCCAATTTTTTTTTTTTTTGTTACACATGTTATATGATAGAAGACGTTTAACATGTCCGTTATTTGTTATTTGTTTATGTTATACGTGATATGATGTGTCATTTGTCAATCTCAAGTCTTAAATATTATGGTTGAATATTTTCATATCTATTTAAGTTTTTAGGTCTGATAGTAACTAACAAAACATAATATAATTTCATGTTGATATAATTTATTTTTCATTTAAAAATAATTTTAAACTATACTAGAATAATTTTAGATTTATTATTGTATTAAGTGCATTTTTATTAAAAAAATAGTTAGAAGATCCATAATTATTTTGGTCCAATCTCATTTTATTCCAAATATATGACAATACTAATTTACTCAAGTCCAATTCAATTAAATCTCATCTCATCTCCATCACAACTTAATCCTATCCAATATCATAAAATGTTTCATTATAATCTCGTGCACCAAACACAAACACAGTAGATAAGGCATTCCTACTTGCATTGCTATAAAGGTGGCACCTCTAGTATTGTCTCTTCTGTAGAAAGAAGAAGCCACATGAAACAAAAAACAAACATCTTTTAATGTCATTTTCCCAGCTACACTCAAGTAACGTCATATCCACAACAATTGCATAATTCCTTTAATCTCTAATACAAACTCATTTCAAATTCAAAATTCCCATACCACATCAAAACCTATAAATCCATCAACCAAGTTACAAACCCATTACAGCATCACGTCGAAAAGAATATACTGGTGAATGAGCTTGCTTCTTTCGCATATTTGGTTGAAGTAGGTGTTGCCTCCTAGAGAGATAGAGTTGGGAGTCAATGGCGTTCCCTAGTTTCCCTTTTGTTTGATTTTACTTTTTAATAATTTGTTGTTAGGTAAGGGTGTTAGTATAGAGTAAGTAACCGTTTGCACTTACGTGTTTAAACCTCAAATCTTAAGGGTATGAATGTAATTTCCCATTAGAAAGTTTTAGTTTAGGAAAAATGTTATTTTGGTCCCTGTATGTTTTAAAAACTTCTTTTTTCAACTAGAATGCATTTATACATTTTGCCGTCCATCGCATTTCAAATATTCATTGTTTTAGTTTTTTTGACCAAAATTTTATGAATCAAAGTTAACAAAAAATACATATTGACGACTTTACTCTTAGATTGAAATTACCATATTCCCCTTTGAAAAATTAATAAAATAAAAAAAATTTAAATTTCTATCGTCCATAAAGTTGTGATGGTGGTGGAGATTTAATTTAAAAATTTTTAAAAATTAATTTTTAAAATAAAATTTAAGATTAGAAAAAAAAAAAGAAGTTGAAATCTCTTCCATGATCCATTACAACAATGGACGATAGAGAATTGTGTAAACAAATTAAAAAAAAAAAATCAAATTTAAAAGAAAAAAACAGATATTCCAAGATTGTATATCTAGATTTGTCGAGATCTACATGTTGATGATCTATATTCCAACAACCTAGATCTTTATTTGGGTGAACTACCTAGGTGAGATTTACGTTAAAGATCTAGGTTTGAATAATTATCTTTTAAATATTTATTTTTTTAAGTTTGTTTAAATGATGAAAATAACTCTCATTTTATTAAGGTTGACTAACGATAGCGATTAAAATGATGAATATTCAAAATGTGGGGGACTATAGGAGGCATAAACACATTCACAATTAAAAGATTATTGTTTTTTCAAAACTATAGGTAAGAAAATGGAATTTGTCCTTCAGTTTGATGTAGAAATGATAGTACACACTACATGGGTGACTTAGCGTATTGTTACACCACACATGGATGTTCCTGGATAGGACACCAAGCCACCGTTTGTGGACCGAACTTGCAACAACCACTGGCCCAATCTGTTTTTTATTGGCACAGTAAATTGTATTCTACTGTTGTTCACAGCAAACCCACCTATTTATATATTATTTATTTTTATGAAGAAATTAATTTTTTAAAAGATATAAAACTATAATTTTATTTTAAACTAAAGTTTTATTTCATTAAAAAATTTATTATTAAATTTAAAATATTATTCCATTTAGTTTAGTTAACAAAATATAATATTAAGTCAGTTCAGTTTTATGTTTTATCAATTAAAGTATGGTGTTAATTTAATTTATTTTCATGTTACACTAAACACAACATGATATTAATTTAGTTAAGTCAAATCAAATCCAATTCTATTCAATCATATTTAATTGTGCAATCCACTCTTGTGTTCCAAATGCAACCCAAAAGTTCTTTCACTTATTGTTTTCTCAACATTGCCGGTTACCCGTAGATTTTTCTCAAGGTTTATTTTAAATAATATAACACTACTATACAAACTTTTAGATAATATATATAAGTTATATTTTGTGTCATATCATATAATAAAGGATAATTATTAAATAAGTCTTGAAGTTATTTTTTAATTTCGAAAAGTTTGTGACTTTTTATTTTTTATTAATAAATTAGTTTCACACTTTTTTGCCAGTACCAAGTCATTTATGAAGAGGCTGAGACAGGTGAAAATCCAAATAGAATGTTGGTCCACATATTTGTGTGTAGTTTAGTCATATCATTGTTGTATTTGTAGGTCTCAACTATCAACAGTAATATCAACCTCATTTCACATGTGGGGATCCTCCTACTCCCTTCACTCAACTAGAAATTTCAACCTCTCATTTCCCAATTCAAAAGCTCAGAAGTATCTTTCAATAATTTATAAAATTCATAAGATTCAAAGAAGTGTATTAAATCAAAGCTAATAGAAATAAAAAAAAGGTTGACATGCAAACAGTAAATGAACTAAATGTTGTCACATCTTAATGGACCAGATAGAATTTGGAACAATATGACAAGGGTTGTAGAATTTGATGGCACTATAGTAGCACACACTAACTGCAAACAGAACAGACACTCGTGCTTGTATGACATATTCATCTGATTTGCGATTGGATTATCCAATCATTGCCAGCCTTGAAACACTTCGCAACATGCCAAGGAATGGATAAACCAAAAGCCAACTAGTTCACATGCCCCCGGCAGATTTAGCCAACAGCTAGGTGGATGTCAGAGTTGTACACACACTCAAAATCTTCAGTGATCAGAAACTCCATGTATATGACCGGCACTTAACCGGTCTCAGTATTGTCTGCAATATGAAGTCAAGGTTTCAGTAATCCTGAAAATGAAATTACCTAGTGCAAATCAGTTGGAAGTAATTGCATATCTGCATTACAGAAATTGCAACTATGCGACTTGAAAAAAACACTCAGGTTCATGTTCTGTCATAGAGCTACATGTGGCCTCGGCCAGAATTAAAGATGCACTGCAGCTACAGTAACACATATGCAACAAATATCTTTCAACCTATTTGGTTAGCTGCAATTTAAAGGGGAGCGTCTTATCGTAAAACTGATAAAAACTACAGTTGATATAAAAACTGCAAGAATGCACCCTCCAAGATGTGGACTGCCATAAAACCATACCACAAAAGGCAAATGCAAATCCCAAATGCCAAGAAGATGCTTTAATCCAAGCCAAACCATAGAAAGTGGGGCTGGGACCTCAACCAAAAGAGTTTCATTTTTGTGACTGGACAAGATTCCTATAATAAAATTAGAATAGTTGGATGCTTCATCATTAAGGGGAAGACGGAACAAAACTTTGAGAAAACCTGTTAAATACATTCCAGAAACAAAGTGCGCGTTCTCACTAGCTGGGACCCATGTTGACAAACTGTATCAGCCACCAGAAGGTGGCTGTGACTACAACTGAAATAGTCCAATCTCATGTTGGCTACATGGGATTACGTGATTTATTTATTTGAATTTAATTCAACTTTCATCACCCACTATAATCGAATTCAATTTAAAAATGATTTTCTACAGAATTTTATTTTTCAACATTAATTTAATCTCATCTTATCCTAACCAATCTCACCTATACCAGACATAACACACAATGACTTTTTGTCTAATCCCATAAGCACCAAACAAGAGACAAAACTATTTTTAGTCTAAGTTTATACTACACCAACACATGATACTAATTTAGTCTTATCCTATCTAATTATATCTGAACCAATCCCAAAAAATAGTCCAATTTAATCCACGTGCTGAACAGGTATACTAGAGATTCTACAAATGGCTGCTTGCCAAGCTACCAGGGTCAAGTATTCTATTACCACAAGTTCTATTAAAATAATAGTGAAGTTGAATCCATACAGTCTTCTTAGCATTTCTAAGGTATCTAAAATTTCTTCTCAAATTGCTTTTCCAATTAAACCCTAGTAGGAACCAAGTGGAAGCATCTGTTCTTGCACCAAGGTTACACCAATATCAAAATCCAAAATTGACTTCTTCACTTTCATCTAGCTCACTTGGCCTCTAAAATGAAGCAATCTTCAAAAAGTAACAATAAAAATTATATAACAGAAAGGAGAACTATCTAATGCTGCTAGTCATTGTCAACGCCATTATTTAATGGTATTTACGGAAAAATTATTACAAAAAAAAAAAAAAAAACCTGTCCTGTAAAGAAACAAACCTGTCCTGTAAAGAAACAAAAAGAACCCTTAACTCCCCAATTTTACATCATAAAGATGATATAAGCTGATAAAGAATTAATTATCATACCTTCAGGAGCTTAGTGATCTCAAAGCGTTCATACTATTAAAGGTATGAGACAACTACAGCTCACAACTTTCAAGAACAATGAATGACAAATGAGACCCTGTAACCGGAGAAAACACAACAAGATGACCAGGTGAAATCAGGCACAAAGAGTCAGATCCCATACATCGATTAATTAAACTGAGATAATCCAAATGTGATGGAACTGTGAAAATTTGAAAAAGAAAATGCTCACCATCACATAAGAACATCCATCCGTACGTGTCAAAATTGGCAGTCATCTAATGTGTCCGTTAAAATTATCCGACCAAATAATCAACTTATACTGCAAAGCAACAAGAAGATATTTGTTAGAGGCAGAGGCAATCAACTGGAAGAAGATATGGAGTAGCGACGGGCAACACAGAATTTATCTTTCTTTTTCCCCCAAAAAAAAAAAAATTATAATTTATATTTCTTTCTTAAATTATCATATTTTGACATTTTCAAAATCATAATATAGGACTTTGGCCCCTTAAATATTATAATTTTGTGTTTTAGTCTCCCTAAGTCAGCCTCCACCCTTGATTAGGCGGAAGAAAACAAGATAGATGCTCACCGTTGGAGAGAGCTAAACAACAAGAAACTTCAGGAATTCGCATAAGCATATAAATTTCCTGCTTAACAGCAACAAACATTGTCAAAAATTTTAGGAACAAAAAAACAGAGCAGCTTCTACTATACTTAAAACAATAAAATACTACTAAAATTCATCATATATGCACCAATGACAAACTATGCATATGGCTCTAGGAAGGGATGTCAAAAACTAGGGGTTCCCCCGAAGCCACACCAGGCCCGGACCCTCGTCGGACTCTTCTTTTTTTGGAGGGTCCAAAACCACACCAAACCCTTCAAATGAATTGTGGGTCCAGTTCTAGACCTATCCCGCAAATTAAGAGGGACTGTTCAGACCCACACAGACCTGAATTTGACCGGGTCTCACCTGGTTGAAACCTGATTTCACTGGTCAAACTTCGGTTGACCCTAAATTTTTTTTAAAAAAATATTCAAAATTTTCTACTTCACATTTTATGGGCTCAGGAATTCAAACACAGTTCTTCTTCTTCTTTTTTTTTGGGGGGCTTTGCTCTTTTAACCCAGTTATTTTAGGATTAGTTCTTTTAACCCAGTTCCTTTAGGCAGAAAATTACATGGCAACAAGTCTCTATTCACCTCCCTCTCTCTCTTACGTAAACTAGACGGTGAAATCAACCAACTTAGCAGTTTTTTTTACTACAACAAAATTTTGAAAATAACTCTACACGTAATCATGCAACAAGAAGTCAACAACAACGTCATATATGCTACAACAACAAGAAGGTTAGTTATTATTACGACCCAATTCATCCCCTCTATCCTTTGAAAATAGTGGTGACCGTCTCACGACCGCCTCAAGCACTAGGGCAGTTGCTATGCTGACATAGCATGAGACAGTCACCCCGAGGCACCTCTGACTGTGAAGCGGCCTAGGTGCCGCCTCTATTCGAATTTTAAAACAGTAGTTTTTCTGTTGCAAGACGATTCTTAATGAAGCAACGAAATATTACCTTGTCCAAGAATCAAAATTCCATTTGTGGCCAAAGGTACAACGTTTTGAATCTCTTCACCAGTAAAAATTGCTTCGGCAACTAGCACACAAAACACAAATAATTTAGATTGCTTCTCTGCAAGGAGACAAAAAAAAAAAAGAAGCAAGAATAGATAGAGTATGCATACTTAAAACAATCGAATTGTTTTTTTTACCCCTATCTATACCAAAATTAAACTAACATAGCTTATGAAGAGGAAAATCGGCTGCAAGAATTCTTGCAAAACAACTTTCCCAAATTATAGTACCTATAGATGTCAAAACAATCTATCTTGACCTCAAAACAATCTCAAAAAAAAAGTAAAAGAATTTTCATGTTTCATCTTTATAATTTAAATTTTCAAAAAAGCAAACCAAGTTGCTCAAAATACCTGAGATATCCATTAGCTTTTCCTCCATCTCATTTCTAGCATTTTCATTAGCAGCAGCATCCACTTCAGATGCAATCAACATATGCACTGAATGGTATCCATCTGCAATCCAAATGGTTTGGGTTCCTGAAAATAGTTCTGGTGTTATTTAATTGCAAGAAGACTGTTATATGAGAAGTAATAACCTCAAGTTTTCCAAATGAAATTGACCCCAAGAATACATAAATTCAAATTATAGGGGTGAGCTACAAAACATTATCTGATATATGCACATGCATGCAGGTTTGAATCCCTCTTCCAGTCTCTATTTCTTATAAGATACCAAAGCCTAGCACATTCGCCAAGCACCCACATACCTCTCCTAGCATGCAGACAATCCACTTCCAGTCATTTTTAAATAGACTACAAGTCACCTCTTCAATCAAACATTAATAATGTCCACAAAATGTTGATTGTGAAATAAATTTCTAAAAACAATGGAACTATAAAAGAAAATGAATCAAGAGCAGCATACTTGAGGAAACATCAGGTAGAACAGCCAGCTTATGAACATTCATAATGTGAGGCAGCTGCTTTATGTGAGCAGTGATGTTTGCTCCAGCAATAAAGTTGGAAAGGTGCAACATGTGCAAATCTCCAGCAGAATCCAAGATCAGAAACTTCTTTGAAGACACTGCCTGTACAGAAATTGCCTTCAAAGACATCACTGGCCTTTTAGTAGATTTTGAGGTTTTTAAAGCCACAAAACATGCACCCCCTTCACTTGAGTCTTGTCTGTATTTGACAGACTTCTGCTT
This sequence comes from Dimocarpus longan, assembly GCA_022984855.1. Lineage (NCBI taxonomy): Eukaryota > Viridiplantae > Streptophyta > Magnoliopsida > Sapindales > Sapindaceae > Dimocarpus > Dimocarpus longan. The sequence continues at coordinate 9,427,376 of CM041026.1, forward strand.
GACTGCAGGTTCAAAGTTAGAAAGCATGGTCAACTTTACAAGAAAATCAAATACCGACAGTTTTTCAGGCAGCTTAATGCTAAAATAATTTACAAGCAAAATAAATACAGGTATCATACTATAAAAGTTTCGGTAAATTATTTTGCAGAAATAATAGTGACAGAATAAATAATACAATTCTACCAGATAGAGAAGAAAATGCAAGGGAAAGGTCCTGAGTCCTGATCAAAGACATATTTTTAATAATCAGTAATTTACTATCTAGAGACGTCTATATGATTTAGTAATTTACTATCTAGAGACATCTATATGATTTAAACCAAAGGACAGCATCAATTTCCTGGTCCAAACAATATACCAAGAAACAAATTTATCAAAGCATATTACAAGTAATATAAACTAACGTACAGGTAAAGAGAGTTGGTCGCTAGTCACAGAGCTACAGCCTACAGTATTCATACAAAGACAAATTTCTATAGGATATGGTATAAAGACACTGCTAAGTCAGTGAACAACGCATTATTGACTTGTAAATCATTAGACAGGGTAAGTGGCAAAAAATCAATGGTAACAGAAGATGATTGACATATTTCTACATAACTGAGCTTTAACACCACAAAAAGAAAAGAAAAGGAAAGAAAACACGATGTATCAAAAGGGTTTTATATTCAAGCAAAGCCACACCCTAATTTATTACAACTATCTATTTCATCCAGAAGATATTAGTCGTCCAACTGAATCTTGAATATGCAGACTGAGACTGTAGCTAAACCAAAGCAAGTTCCTAATAACTAGAAAATGGAAATGGTTTGTCCAATTAACATAAGCGCTCAATTTGTCATATTGAATGGATGTTTCCTCTTCTCCAATGAGACATTGCATGTGCTTCTCAGTTCTCACACAATCTAATATTTTATAACTGAGATGTGTAACCATGCCACTAGCTACCGTGATGTTACCCAAGACCATAACAGTTATATGATTTGTTTAGGGAGTAAGAACATCAAAAGAAGGCAAAAGGTAATGCTTGTATTAAATTTTACTAGTGAAAGAAGCTGAATACAGTGTCAATTAGCATTTTAAAAATGGCAAAGATAGGCATTAATATTTGAATTATCTCCTTAAAGTGGCAAATGTTTAAAAAAGAACTTCACTTAGTTACATTTGGTGCATTTCATGGTCTGCAAACTGAAGGCATATAGTCTAAATAAGTGGGTTCTGCATATTGAAGCTCTTGAATGTGTGAGGGTGCCCATGCCCTTTCAGTTTTGGGCATTCTAGTATTTATTCTCTATCCTTATTTTCTATATACATATATCATCTAGTTGGAAAAAAAAAGTTTCCTCTTTTGTGTATTTCTTTCCATTAAATACCATTTGCTCATAAGGAAAGAAAAAGGAATCAAGACGTCTTTGAGGATACAAATATTGATTCCTATTTCAATAGTATCAGAAACACGTGTATGGAAATGCTATATCGGTTTAATGAAAAAACATATAATGAAAGAGAGAGAGGAGAAAACCCTTTACGATCGGTAAAGGTTATGTAATAGTATATCACATTTGCATGCACAAATACTTCAGATTTTAAATATGTTCTGCACTTGAGGCATCAGTTTGAAGCACTCAGTTATCAGCAACCAGATTTGGCAAGCTAATATGAATCACACAACACATAAAAGGCTACTTTATCAGTATAATTAAATTGTGATTTAAAACTCAAAATGAGTAGTTAATATCTCTTCTCTCTAACATACAGACAAAGCATACAAACTTATCAACAATGTCAAATTTTAACTAAAACAAACTTCTTTTGTTTGCCTTGATACTCAAAAATCTCCAACCTCCATTTTTTAAAAACAAAACTTCAGACCCTACAGCTCTATGATCCTCCAATATTTTGAGATAGAAAAATTTTCTATTGACAAAGATACGATCCTTCAATATCGAGTTCGACTGGTGGTTGCACCTCTTTCCTACTGGGTACAATGATAATTACCAATTAAGATATAAGTACAGCTAGCAAAATTCATTGACTTTGGGTTTCAAAATCTTATATCTGAACAATTAGCTGTCTATCACTCTTTAATGATACTGCTGGATTGATGTCATACTAATTGAGAAGCTTGTTTACATCCTATATAAAGGTTTTTAATCCTTTACCTTCCCTTCTTCTCCCTTCCTGCGTCTCCAAATTTATTATGAGTGCCAATATCACCAAAAATATTATTTCTACACCATATTTTCTAAAACAAAAAATCATTACAAACATATCATTTAATGAAACAATTTAAATCAAATAATCTCTCCACTGCCAAATACCACTTCATTAAAACTAAAAATTAATTAACAAATCACTTCTATTTCTTCTATTCTTTTTTCCTTCTTCCTATGTAAATCCTCAGCCATTGATCTAGGGTTTCCAAATATATGCCCCAATTCCCTTTTTAATCGAACTACTCTGTAGCTACGTCAATCTCCATGCATTCCCTATATCAATTTAGATTATAGCTAATGCTCAATACTTAACTCATAGCCCGATTAACACAATTATAACATAGATAACCACCCCCACCAAACCAAAAAAATTAAAAAAAAAAAATAATAAATAAATGTAAAAACTCACCAACTTACCTTTATTAATTGTCAGGAAAGGCCAAAGAAGAATTCGTAAACCAAAATTAGGTTAAGCAACCAAGTCAAACACATTCGTTAACAACACTATGTCACAGTATCATAACTATTCACTCGCACACCTCAACTTTTGCCCTCCCTCAAACAGTGAGCAAACTAACTCAAACTGAGTCGAATTTGGTTAGAATCAAAGTATTCATCAATCTACGTAAGAACGTACATATTTTTTCATTGTTATTAAGCACAGATCAAATCAGTTGCTCTGAAGTTTATGATTGAGTTAGAGTTTTCATTATAACAAACAACTGAAAAAACAAAATAGAAATTAGGAGTATAAATAATTAAGTGGGCTTGCAATTATATATATAACCATATTTAACTTTTTTTTTTTTTCCCTAAGGTTATTAGTAGTGATTGATCAGGTACTTAGAGTAAAGATAACCTTTGAGATTTTAATTGTGGGCAATATCAACACCAGTTTATTATCCAAAAAGAAAATCAAAGTGACCAGTAATGTGATACATTACTCAGCATGCAATACCACAACATTGCAGTAACAAAGATCACCAATGCCATTATCTTATACCCAGCTAACTCTCAAAACTAAGGCACCAGTCCGAGTGGAGTTAGATGTCTAACAACACTTGATAACAAATCTTGTCTTAAGTTTAGTGACCACAACAACTAGCAAAAACATATCCACATAAACTTGCAGGAGGCATAAATGACAGTAAAAGCCGTGCAATAGAAAAACATATCCACATAAATTTGTATCTATCAAGTTTACAAGTAACAAATGAGAATGATTCAAAGTTTTAACCATATCAACAAACAGCAGTACTCTTAAAAACTACAAAGTGCAATAGTTACTGACTGCAGCTGTGTTGACATAAACTGAAACTAGAATTTTGCATTACACCAAGACCAATCACTTCATCCTACCCTTTCAAAATAGAATCTTCATGAACTAATCAACTGATAAACACTAACATTTCTGAGAATCAAATCCACAAGCCAATAAAATTTGTACTAATGTTGCAAATAAATGAAGACAACATAAAACTGAGAACTAGAATAGAATAGACAAACTCACCAGAAATGGAATGCTTATCAATCTCTTTACTAGAGCCATCAAGAACACCACCATCACCAATAATCCCATTCTTCACTCTCTTGGGCTTCCCTTTAACCAAACTTGTCAAACTCAACACCCTAACCCCATTTTCCTCCCCAAGGATGAAGAACCCGAATGACAAATTCATCGACCAAACTGGCTTACAACATTCGATCACAGCACACCTCATCAACTTCACTCTTGACGACCCCTCCTCATCATCCATCAACTTCACGCCAAAAACCCAGATCTTGGATCTAGAAAACGAGTACATAGCGAAGAAATTAACCGAGCCAGCAAGCTTAACAGACGCCCCATGATGAACATCCATCAAAACCCCCAACTTTGGGTCAAAACGAAGACCCTTTTGAGAGCAGGACACATGAGGCTTGGCATACAAGTTGTTGGTGTTTTGAAGGAGATAGAATCTAAGGAGGAGCTGTGCACCAGACTTATGGGGACCCACAGCAATGAAGAGGACTCTAGAGTTGGAGTTGGAATTCAAGAGGAGGAAAGTGGAGGACGAGGAGGGAGGAGGGAGGAGGGTTTGAGGTGGAGGGAGCGAGGTGAGAGAGAAGAGAGAGAGAGAAGGGTAGAGAGAGATTGAAGAGTCAGAGTGGATGAGAGCTAAAGAGAGAGAATTTGGTTCAAACATGAGAGAGATTGTGTTTGGAGGAGATGAGGGGAGACAAGGGTTGGGGAGTGTCACTTTTGAGGCCTCAGAAACAACCACCATTGGAGGCAACCAACAACTGCAACACCACTTCACTTCAAAGTCTCTTGTTGGAGTAGGAGATTGAAGCAAGAGGCTGTTTTTGGTCTTTGTCTGGTTTTTGTCGATCGCGACCAGGTTAACTAGAATCTGTTATTTACTTGGGTAGATTGATGAATAGGATATTATGATTTTTTTTAAAAAAAATATTGATAAATTTTATTTTCATTCCTATATTTTAAAAAATTATCATTTTTTTTATTGTATATTGGAGCATGATTTAAACATCCCTAAAATTATATAAATAAATCAATTCAATCTCTATCTATCGTTGGTCCATTATTAGTCAAACGAAATGTTGATATTGATCCAAAGGGATAATTTTGATATGTTCAATTGAGCATTAGGAGAATGACACGTGTATGCTTTAAATTAAAAATAATTAACACATAAAAAATAAAAAAATAAAAAAAAGATAGATATTCATCGTCTATCATTAAGATGCATGATAGAGATATAATGATGACAGACTATGGAGATATAATGTAACTAAACATTAAAAAAAAAATTAAGATAAAAAATGAATGACGGAGATCAAATGATATTAAAATAAACTTAAAAATTAAAAAATGAAGAAATTAAAAGAAAAAAAAAAAACTAAAACTTCATCTTTTTTTTTTTTTTTTTAATTAAAAAGGTGTTCATGTTAAATCATCACCAATCTGATTACTAGATCAGCGACGACCTGGTTAACTCATCATGATCTTGTGTAAACTAGATTGTCAACGACCTGATTTAACCAGATCATCATGATTTTGTGCGAATAGATTGTCAATGATCTATGGTGGGTTGAAGCAAAGATAGGTGGGTTGCAATAGCGAGTCTCCATTTTCACTTTATCGCATTGACAAAGATGGAGATTAGGATTTAGTTGAAGTAGAGATGGGGTGGGTTTTAGTTTATGTGGAGATGGGGTAGGTTTTGGTTGAAGCAAAGATAGGGTTTGAACCAAATTGGTCTAGGTTTGAACTAGGTCGATATGGTAAACCTAGATCTTACAATATTTAGGTTTGAACCACATCATGACGATCTGGTTCGCATCAGATCGTTTGATTATTTGATTTTTGATTTTGCAAGTATATTTTACATTTGGTCTCTATTGCTTCTCCACCATCTATCTCAAAGATGGATGGTGGAAATCTATCTTTCATATTTTTTAAGTTAAAATTATATTTCATATTTAATTACATTTCTTGCGAAAAACACCACGGAAACAACTCATTTGGATTATTTTCCCTTTGTTGCTCAAGTGATGAGCAATTCAAGTTTCGAGGTACTTTCCATGCACACATACTTCAGAATAGCCCAAGTTTGGAATGTTTTCCATAGTTGAAATTTGTGTGTGGATTTTAGATGCCTAACACATAAAACTTGAATGCATACACTTTGGTGGGATGACTGTTGTGGTTGGATCAAATGCCATCCCTGTTCTTTGTTAATCTTGAGACCAAGTATTTACAAAATTTGCCTACAAAATCACAAAATAATCCTATTATATTAATCATCATTAAAAAAAAATACCGATAATGAATAAATAAGATGAACACACTCACAAATTTAGAACACCTGAGGACTATGTATTTGTCATAAAAAGCAATGGAATCCTTTTTTTTTTCCCTCCTTAAGGACCAATTAATACGTGTTGATGTGATCACTTTCCAACAACTTAGTTACATCCTTAATAGTGTTGATCCTATTTCGGTGTGATTTAAAAAGGAAAACCATACGAACGCCTGCAATAAAAATGAATAAAAAGGGTAAGAAATTAGATTAATAGTAAGCAAATATATAATTCAACATAATAACACAACACTCATCAACACTTATCGAATCTCCTCTTTGGATTGCTTGTAATGAATGTAACCCTTTAGAATAATGATGGTCCCCAGTTTTTGCTCTGTGGATGGCAGATATAGAATGATGATGGTATTCTCTACTTTTGCCAGCTGCTCATGCTGCTTCTGATGATCTGGAGAAATAAGCATAAGATCTATAACATTCTTTGCCACATTCTTTTTAGAAACCTCCACTTTCTTCTCCGGAGGTTAAACCACGACCATTTTTTTCCCTTCTTCTTACGCAGAGGCTCCGTGTATGGCATCTGATGAGTCACCGATGGCTTCCTCGTTCGTTTGGCAGGTAGAATGAAATCGTCAGCTTTCTCCTGCAATTTTAAGATAACCAATTGTTTTAAAATGGATATTTATAATGATATGTAAAATGAAAATGCAAAATTTTCCTGAAAATTGATAGCAGATGTTCGATCCTTTGTGCTAGTGTCCTCATCACCTTCACCGTCCGTTGTTGTGCCTACATCACCTTCACCATCTACCGGTGCACGTACATCTCGAGAATGTAATGCACCTGCATCACCTTCACCCTCTGCCAATGCACTTGCATCACCCTTATTGTCCATTGGTGCACCTCCATCGCTTTTACCCTCCGTTGGTGCACCTACATCTTTAGAAGTGCACTTGCATCACCCTCACCCTTCGTCAGTGCACTTATGTATTGAGAATGCAGTACATCTATATTACCCTCATCATCCATCAGTGCATCTTTATCAACCTTACCTTCCACTGGTGCATCTATATCTTGAGAACACAGTGCACCTGTGTCATCCTCATCATCATCGTCATCATCATCATCAGGATTAAGGGAATCATTGGGAGATCGTTGGATTACTAAATAAGCATCCAGTGTCCCTTGTCTCCTATTTATTCTCCTTAACAACTCCAGCGTTGTAGCCACCTATTTCTTCATACTTAACATCTCAACCACCAGCATTTAGTCGGTAGTTGACTATGGTTCCTGTAAAAATTAAAAAAAAAAAAAAAAGTTGAAAATATAATTACAAACAAACGATTACACTTCGTATTATGATTTTACAAAAATTTTCATAGATTTTCCCACATTTTTTTAACTATTTGGGCTATTACAAATACTAGCATATAAAAATTACACTTTATCTATTATGTTTAGAGACTAACCTCTTTGTCCAACTCCATATTACCATAAAACAGCTCCACAATTTTCAATTCAATAAAATGAATATTTATGTACAAATTAATAAAATAATAATAATATAACCTTCGTACCCAGGGCTGAGACTATCCACACTCCATCGTATGAGTATCGTGCATGTTCTTTGACCTATTCTCTCTATGTACACACTTTGATGGAGACTTTCTAACTTGATGAGGGATAAAAGTATAGTGTGGCCTATCAAACCCAATTAGTATAGGTAGGATTCATTCTATTAATGATTAGGTGCTCATACATTATCTTACAAAACTTACAAATGCAAACGAGGTTTGGCTTGGATGCCATTGGAAAAGATCACACATTAAAGGCAATGTGTTAACATTGGAAAGCATATAAAAGCAGGACAACAAGACAAATTAAAGGTGTTCCTCTTAGTCCTAATGCACAATGAAAGTTGCAAATGTTAAAACCAACTAACTTAATGATGAGGGCTGGAATAAATTTGTCAAACATCGATTGTCTGTAGAATTTCAGATAATTATGCATTCATATTTTAAGGCAAACATGGTAACCTTCAATTGATTTTGATTTCATTTTACAATATTTTAGGAAAAAAGCAATCGTTATTTTGAGTTAGCAAGGATGAATGCAAACATCCCCTTCCCAACCTATACAAAAACTCATAAAGGATTGACACAATTATATGAAGAATCAGTAAGAGTTAAAGTTTGCAATTTCAACCAAATTATTGTTTGTTATCATTCTTTAAGCTCCAAAAATATATATCATTGTTTCTTAAATGTGTTGTTTTTTAATAACTTTATAATTAAACACAAAAATATTTATTATTGCATTTATAATTTTTAATGTTAGAGAGTTGAAAAAATGGTTCTAAATGAAGACCCGAATAAAGTCGACAAAGTTGAACCATGGATAGCCAATCATAAGCACAAAGATGGGACCCCATGACAAAGGATGTTGGTGAAAAATTGTATGCTAAGTTGATTTGGTAAATTATTGTCTTAATTTAATTACATGTGTTTATTATTATTATTATTTTAATATTAATATCACTTGGCATGATATATGGAGACAAATGGAGACACTTCATCAAGAATCCCAACAATCAGTTAGAGATGATGCTATATCTCAAGTTTTAGGTCGGAAGCATCAAGGTCGAGTTCAAGAACTAGGTTATGGTGTAACACCTACAGTTGTACAAGCATTTGTCTATGCATAATACAAACAACAGATGGATTATAAGACGAAATTAAAGTATGATGTAGGGATTTACAAATTTGCAAAATTTATTCATTACTCATATGCCTTAAGTAGATCCAAATCAAAAGTAGCATATATTCCTCCCACGTAGCCGGTAAACAAATCAAGTATCCATGTTTACTCACAACTTGCTATTTATTTATTTATTTTTTTTGTAGGCAATATTCAAGTGACTCAAATTTGGTAAGAGGTAACAAAAGTGTCAAATTTGTTGAACCTTCTCTAAAAGTAAATATTCATGAAATTGATATAATTTATTGTTGCAACTTAATTCCATATTTAAATTTAATCATTTGAGTTGTTGTGCATGTGCAGTCATCATCTTGTGCTTCTATAAGTCAAGCTGATATATCTAGAGGAAACAAGTGCAAGTCATTAGATTGGATAGTACTGAAAAAGTGGTGGCCAAAGTTGAAATTGACTACAAGGATCCCCATGCAATAGTTCATCACATGAAGCTTGGTCTAAGTTCTTGGTTGATTTGTATGATGAAAATAATGGTGAGTATTCCCTTGCCGCAACCTACTAACTAGCTTCAAACTTTGGAAAATGCACTAAACTCTTTTATTGCTTGAACAACAAAATACATTATATCTTAGAATTTAATGTACGAATATGTTATGACATATTTTGATGTATGCAGTCTTTAGGAGATATATATATATGTATATATATATATGGATTTTCGATGTATGCTGACTTCAGCTATATATAATTTTATATTAAGAGAAAAATAATATTGAATCATACATAAAAAATTTATTTATATATTATCTGAAGTCAACGTACATCGAAAATCCATATATATATATCTCGATGTTAGAAAACCTTGTTTCCATAACTAGCAATGTTAGTTGTAGAATTACTTTCTATAACGGGCATTAGCTGCTATAGAAATACTTTTATAGCAAGCAATAGAAGCCACTTTCTATAGCTACCAATTCCATAGTGAGCTTTGTCCTCCATAGAACTAGTTTCTCTAGCGGATATTGCTCGCTATGTAGAGTGGTTTGTATAGAGGGCATTGCCCGCTATAGAAAAGTCTCAGTGCTCGTTATGGAAAATTTCTTTTTCCCATTATAATGACATAAATAGCGAGCATGGGGTCTGCTATCGAAAGTCTTCTATAACGGACAATTTTTTTTCTTGTAGTGAATGATAAATAAGAAAGAACAAATGAAAATAAGAGAGTATCAAATAATATAATTCAATTGACAAGATACTCTGAATGATTAAAAACCAAGCCTATATATAGGCAAATTAGAAGCATTATCTCCAAAATGAAATAACAATAAAATAGGTTATTTCATAATGAAATATTAACAATATAAGGTAAAGAATATTTTCAAAATGGAAGCGGTGATAAGTACATAAATTCATAACAATATACAATGAAAACTCATTTCTAATGTAAAGTAAATTGAAAATAAATGTATATCAAAATTGAAAATAAATGTATATCAAAATTAGAATCCGAAAAACCTAACATCATTAATGTCTATTGTTGTGCAGAATCGCAAGTGGACGAGCCGAACAAGTAATAAAGTGATGAGAGAAGTATCGTCCCACGAAGATTGTTGTTAATTAATACCCAAAATTAAAATAACTCAACTTTTATTTGGTAGATGAAATTTGAGTAAATGCGTTGCAAACTATGATTAAATTTAATTGCAATTGTAAATAAATGAAAATTAATTTAATGAATAAAAACTCTAAGGTTATGATTTTACCATAACTAATCTGTTCCTTCCCTTTGTTTTTTTTAACAAAAATTAACTATTCAGTTGCTAGTCGAGATTCTCTGAATCATTCACATAGCCCATCCCGAGGTCTAAGGAAAATACCCTATAAAGACTAACTGCTATGTTCCCATACAAGTCAAAACATTAAAAGATTCATTAAGATTTATGGATCTCTTTTATAGACTACACAAACCATGCAGGTATATTCCTATCCTACATGTAATTTATGACATTAAATACAATGAACTAGACACATAAATCAGCTTCCGCTATCATTATGATTAACAATTCAACTAAATAGTGGTCAATTATTTAGAAGCATTAAGAACAGTATTAAATGTATCAACTAAGATAGAAAATCATTAATTGAATTGAACAAAGGGTTGGAACATCAAAGTTATGTTACATCATAACCTTAGAAAACAAATCTACTCCATAATAGAATTTACAAAAACTAGAAGATTAAACATAACAAAAGATAGGAAAACTTAGTGGATTGAAGCTTCACCGTAGAATTTATTCCTCTGCTTTGCTCCTCCTCTCCAAGCTCTCTCTCTCTTTCTCTAAACTACTTATTGTTTTGGTTTATGATGGAATGCTTGGAATGGTGATTCTAAGGCCTATTTATAGGCCAAGTTCACCTCCAATTATATCATCGATTGCATCATCGTTTCCTAATTTTTTACCATTTTGCATTATCGATTGCATCATCGTTCACCTATCTCATTCAAAGTTAACTTTCATTTTGCATCATCGTTCATCTACCTCATTCAAAGTCAACTTTAATATTACATCATTGTTTACATCACAATTTTGATTACATCATTTCTTACATCAGCATGACATAATATTTATTTTTAGAATACTCGATCTTTAAATTGCGATAACTTTTTGATGCGATTTCTGATTCGAGTAATTCTTGAGGCGATGAATTGACATTCATTTTATAGCGATGATCTTGTCTCGAATAATAGCATTTGGTGGAGTCCATGTGTGTCTTTTTCACCAATTTTATTCTGAAAATAAAAATACAAAAATATGAAATAATTTACTTAATAAAAATAAAAATATCAAGAACTAAGCAAGAATTCAAGTTTAAAAAGATAAAATACATCTATAAAAATAAAGTTATCATCTATAATAAACAAACACTAGTTTGATGAATTTTCAATAAAAAATATAACTACATCTTTCTCTTGCTTCACCTAGCAATTGATAGTTTATGTGATATGTATGTATCACATGAACATACTTTTGATGAATGGTAATGCTGAAAATATATAAATGAGACTATTGATGAGTTATATTATGTATTACAACAAGAGAAAAATAATAGAAGAGAGAAATGAATTATAAATTCTATGTCAACGAGTTACATACATGATTATTTTTCTTAAATTAGGAAATTTAGAATTTTACTTTGTGGTACAATAAAAATTAAATATAATTATAATGTTATTAATGTTAATAGCTCATAATAGGTATTAATGGGTTCTATGAATTAAACCCAAATCCAAACTCTTAATTATTGGATTTTAGTTAGACACCTTAATAACCCAACCAAATGAGGCAAGACCACGCCAACCGTTTTATGCAAGTGGTTTGGTCGAATTAGTGGGTAAGGTGGATTTTTGCCAAGTCTAATTGGGGTTAAGAGTTCTAGTCATATTACTTTCACTCAATTCTAGAATTAATTTTAATACATATATTTTTTCCTTTAAAACAAATACTAGCACAAAGGTAGTACATACATAAATGCATGCATATGTATATGGCAATGAACACTAGATAATTAGATATCACTTTATGGCACATTTACTCCATAATACACAATGATTTCATTCTTAATTAATATGGAAATCTGGATGTGGATATCAATCAAAGATATAAAATAATATTTAAGTATGCTTATGATATATTTGGTTGTAGTAATTAATTTGGTCTTATCTATCATGATATAAAAATTAAATATTTCTATAATAAACGACAATAATTTGAAGATAAAAGATATGAATGTCATGAGTTGCGAGGTGAAAAATACAAACCTGGCATTAAAAAACAATTAAATATCCTACCATATTGCCACCAGCAGAAGTAAATTTTCTGGCAAAGCTCCTTTTTTAAGAGTTTAAGAAGTTGATTTTTTTAACAAATATACGTTACATTTTAAATTTTGGAAATTACCCTGAATCTTCCTTTGTTGTATATTTTCCATTTTGTCCTTAAAAGAGCACCTACTTTTCCTATATAAGACATTGATGGGTAATGCAAAAATCACGAAAGATAGAGAGCAAAAACGAAGTCACCAAACACAATGAGGAAGAAGTTGGATCTTAGATGGATAGAAAGTGAAAGAGCTAGAAAATCAAGCTTTAGGAAGAGAAGGCTTGGACTAGTTAAAAAAGTGAGTGAACTGAGCACTCTTTGTGATGTTAATGCTTCTCTTATAATCTATGGTCCAAATGATCGGCAACCAACTACGTGGCCCTCTCCCCAAAAAGTGCAACAAAATCTGACAAGGTTCCACAACATGCCCGAGATAGAGCGAAGTAAAAAGATGATGGAACAAGATACCTATTTAAAAGAAAAAGTGAAGAAAACGGAAGAACGAGTCATGAAATACCAGAGGAAGAATAAACAGATAGAGGCCTCCAATCTGATGCACATTTATCAAGGTAATGGCTCTAATGAACTTAATGAATATGATTTGCATTCTCTTATTTCGTTTGCTCAAGAAAAACGTGCAGAGATTAAGAAAAGGGTGGAATATCTTCAACAATGTCCACTCTCTCTTACTTCTCTTCAGTTTGCTCCTTCTTCAAGTGCTCCCCCTACTTTTGGTCAGGCCTCAAAGCCATTACTAGACCAAATGGCTCCCAATATTGGAGATAATATTGATACATCTAATCATGATCATAATGGAAAGACTTCACTAGATAATATTGATAGATCAAATTCGTGGGAGCAATGGTTTTTTGAAATGATGAGTAATACAGATAATATCAGTGGGAGTGGTAGTGTGGCTAAAACAGATCATATGATTGAATTAAATGCTCCATGTCAATTGTTTAGTTCCAATGATGGAAACCAACTAGGTTTAGTGGACTTCAGGAATTGCGAATCCCATTTTGGTAATACTGGTGGTAGAAATCAAACAGAATTAATGGATTGTGGGAATTTTTCATGCTATTCTAGTGGTTCTAATGGAGTTGAAACTACTATGAGGTTGCAGCCTCATGAGGGTTTCAAAGGCTTGATCAATCCTAGTGGGATGCCTATGTTACAGTCGCAACTGCCTTCTCATATTGGAGGCAACAACAATATAAATGATTTCACTTTAGGGTTGCAGCATGATAGGATGAGCACAGGCATAACACTACCGCCATCTCATTTTGAAGGCAAAAGTAATGGAAATGATATTGCTGTGAGCCTACAATCTCTTGGGGATAATAGAACTAATGGTACTGAAGGTGCGAGTGGTGGTGACGTATGGCTGCCTTCTGAGTTTCATGGAGGCAACATTGCTGCAAATGATATTGGGTTACCCTATGATGTTATCAAGCAATGGCATAATAATTTCCATCCTTGATTTATATTTATTGGCTAGTTATATAACTTTGTTATTGTCAAGTTTGTTTTAAGTGTGTGTGTTTTGTATAACCATAGTTATGAGTAATATATGTGGTTCATGTGGTGTAGAAACTCTTTTGTACTACATTTTACATGATATGTTTATCAGTTTAATTAAATTGTTATGTGTTTCTCTTATCTTAAGTGATCGTTTTGCTTTTTTTTTTTTCCTTTTCTTTTCTTTCGGTTCATAATCATAAATCGCAATCAAACTAAGATAAATAAAGAGAAAGATAATCGTTTAACTAAAGCCTAATCTATATGTCATTCTGGTGATTAATTAAGAAATAAAAATATATGTAATTAATGATTGATACTATCTCACGTAATTTATCATATATGTGTTGGGATCTATGCCCTAAGAGCTTATAATAATATAAACGGTTTAGTAATTATTAATAAAGTATTCATTTCATTCATTTTTCTTTTTTTGTTTCTTTATTTGTAAAAATTGAGGATATCATATATAACATCCTTGATTACTAATGTAATCTCAATTAAGTTTATAAATGTTATATATAAGTGAATTTAGTTTGAAATAAGTAATATAAAAAATTCGTAAAAAACAAACAAAGTTGAATAATTCATTTATTGTAAATCTACAGCTATGGTTCATTTTGTATTTAGTACGACAATCTTATTCGAGATTGTTTATATAACAATATGGAAATGGAGACGCATTATATAATAAAGATTATATAAATTGTACCATGATAAAGATGAATCTTTAACTAATATCTTTTAAATTTAGAGATTCATATTTATCGACTAAATAATCATATGTGAATTGATCTTAATCCTTATATCCTAAGATTTATACAGATAAGATCAGTATAGATGCTCGGTCAATAACTTTATACTTTAGAGATATAATTTAGTACATAACTAGAAATATTTTGTACAATAGTAGTATCCATTATTTCTTGTGAAAAGTAGAGAAGTAATTTTCTGAATGGTTGATTCAGACCTTCAATAAAAAGAGCGACCAACTTTCTATTTATATGTAAGTGGAAAGATATTTACAAAATGTTCTGAATATATTGTTTATTAAAAAATCAATAGTACTTAAAAGAACAAGAAATAATTAGAGGGGTAAATTTCTTTTTACCCCTACTCTAATTATAAGCTATTGTGAATATTCAAACCATATATAATGATTAAATCAACAAACATTGAAAATTTTAGATTATATAAAAATATCTACAGTTTTGAAAGTGTAATCTTAAATTTTTAATGGAGTAACTCGAATGTTAACAATAATGAATTATTTAATTAAATAGTTAAATTAATAATTTTGATATTGTTGGAACTTAAAACTATAGATCCATCAGGTTAGTCCATTTAATAGCTCATTTCACTATAGAATATTGTAATTGGATTGTCTAATTATATGTGGTACATGAGTAGCAATATTTGTATTCACTTGTTATATGAATAACATGTGTTATTCAAATTATTCAATTCTTAATAATGTAATTATTGATTATGAATTAATAATTAGTTAATTAATTTTATAAGAGGTCTTGACTTCGATTCTTAATATTGAATATGATATTAAATTAATTATGAATTAATTTATTAGATGTCACGAGTTCAATTCCAAAATATAACATGAATTAATTTTGAATTAATTACGTTATATGGGGCAAGAGTTCAATTCTTGACAAATAAAGGTTTCAATATTACTTTTGTATTATTATTATTATTTTTTTTGGAAACCCTAATTGTTGCCTATAAAACGAAAAGAAAGCGTTTTCTTTTCATTAAGGTTTTTAGTTGGTTGTATGTTTGACAAACATGTAGAAAAAGAGTTTTTTTTTCTTATTTCCACAGCCAAATGCAGAGAAGAATAATTATTATCTTTATTGTTTGTAATACCAAAATAGAAAACTCATATCTTATACAGATTGATTTGATTGTTTTTTTTTTAAAAAAAAATTTGAAAGTAAGTAAGTACAGTTCTATATAACTGTATATATTTGTTTGTTTTTTGACGTAAAGACATATCAAAGAAGGCTAAATGGTGAGAAATTCATAGAGAATCAATACAGAAGATAAAATATCTTATCTTTTATTCTATTTTTATTGTTTTATTTTACTGTTTTATAGTTTTAGATTATTTGAGTTTTGTAAAAAGTTTTGAAACTCATCCTTCCGCAAGCTTTAATTTGATTAAAACACTTTTTATTTTCCCTTCAATATGATGCAACAAGGGATTTGTCATTATCATATCACTTACTACATTACATAAAATGAATCTTTGGAAAACATTTTAGGTTATATGGTAATACTTAACTAAATTATAATAATTTATAGAATTATAGTTTACAAAATGAAGTAATAGAATATGTTTTGGAATAAGAGTTGAGATAGTGTATTTGAGGAATATTTGAATAATTGATAACTTAAGAGAACTGAATTTTAAGAATGCTACCATTTATAGTATCAGTAATAATGCTACTAGAAAATAATTCAAAGAAAAAACATTTGAAAAATTTTTTTTTAAGAAAAAACAACTTTATTATTTTTTTTACAAGTATATAGATTAAAAAAAAAAATGCAAAATCCTACGTTCTTTAAAACGTACAAAATTACCTTTTGTTGTGTACCAAAACCACTTGGTGGGAATCTTCAAGGAATTCTAAAATCAAATGTTTGCTTTTCAAGGTGGATCAACCTTCAAACCTTTTATGTCGAAGTATTTAAAGTTACTAATTATATAGTATTTTAGGGATCTCATAACAATAAATCACTGTCAATAAGTTGACAGTATTAACTTTAGAGTTTTCTGAGGATTAGTTGCAATCGGCCGGTCCCAAGGACCTAGATTCTATTTAAGGATCTCATGGTAGTCGATCGATCTTATTAAATTGACATTATTAATTAAATAAATTTTTCTAAGTATCCAACCTTGATCTATTGGTCATATAGACCTAGATTCTTTTGAGGATTTGATGATACTTGGTGGATCTCATTAAATGAAATTATTAATTATATCAATTTTTTAATAAGTATCTAGTGGCAATCAATTGATCTATCTAAGCTTAGATTCCTTTAAAGATCTCATAGTAGTTGATCGATCTCACTTACTTAACATTATTAATTATATAGATTTCTTATAAGTATTTATGAGTGATCGATTGTCTCATTGACCTTAGATTTTTTTGAGGATCTTAAATAAATCTATCAATTCCACTAGTATGACATTATTAATTATATGACATTTTATTCTATGATCTAATGGCAAACAAACGGTCTTACTAGCCCTAAATTCTTTTAAGGATATCATGGTATTCGGTCGAACTACCTAAATTGACATTATTAATAATATAGACTTTTCTTGAGGATTTAGTATGGCGATCTCATTGACTTTATTTTATCTAAAGAACCCAAAACAGAATGTAACAAGTAATAAAGTACATGAAATTATTAGTACATTAGAAAAGAAAAGATAAAAGAGAAATAATCCAAAATTGGACTTATTTGGTTCTTATTAAAGTTGTCAACTTCCTACAATTTTATTGTTTTTTAAATGATGTCTTTATGAAGACCAAAATGCCCTTTACCATATTAACATATTTATTTATATAATAAAATAAAAACCTAAAATACAAATCATATTATTCGCTTTCTCTCTCCCTCTCCCCTTGATAATCCTCCTAGTGGAGCGAGGATATCTTCCTCCACAATGCTAATTCCTCTTCCTTAAGGAGCGTAAGTCACGCTCGCCAAAAAGTAGTGTTTTATAGGGTTGGTTTTTTTGTTTTTGTTTTTGTTTGTGTGTGTGTGCATGCGTGTGTTTTCTAATGGGAAATGGGTAACTATCAAGTTAAGTGAAGGGTAATTTTTTCAGAACAAAAAATAAACTGGTCTTCATCAACTTTTCATGCATTAGTTAATCTAATTTTTTAAACAATAATTCAATACACGCCGTATTTAGGATATATGATATATCATAACTCATTTAATATGATTATAATTGTTTTTCCTTTTTATGTTTATACCAATATGTGAGATGTGAACAAATTTAATGAGTGAGTAACCTTAAAATTTACAAAAGCACATAATTAATTATACATGAACTTACTCTTCTGCCTACATATAAATGGTTAATGAACATAATAGTTGTTCGCTCGAGTATGTTGTCATATTCCAATGACTAGGAACATGCTTGAGTTTGTAATGACTTAGGGTTAGGCATGATATTTCAAGATGAGAAAGAAGGGAAGACAACAAGAATGATGATGCAATATGTCACATCAAGTAGAAGATCATGGATTCACTTGAATGAGATAAGTACCTTTATTTATCTATTTAGAACTATTCCTAAATTTTTATTCTTTAGTAATTAAAGCATGAACTAATTGGTTGATGCACAGACGGAAACTTAATGAATGATACATGCAACACAAGTAGAATGCTTGATGACAACACCTTATGAAAGCCTAGATGTAAGGTATGCACTATCACTCAAAATCTAGACTTTAAGAAGTCTAACTATTATGAAAAGCTCTCGAAGAATTTTAAAACTAAATGGAAAGAGTTGTGCTAGTTTTTAAAGAATTAAAGACCCCTATTGATAATGTGGTCTAAGAGAGTTGGAAACCAATTAAAACCCATGCTAATTAAGACTCCTAAATGAATTTATTTTGGGAAACAAGTTCAATTATAATAAATAAATAAAAGTCGTAATTGCATCCTAACATGAAACATATAAGCTAATAAGACTCCTAATTTATCCCATTTATGAAATCATAATCATATATGAAAAGATCTAAGAATCCTAAATTCAATTGATTCCATGCATGAGATGTTTTATGGCATTTTGAAAGTCATATTCCACATCAAGTTTTGAATGTCTAGAATATGTTGGAAAAAAAAAAGCGAAGTGAAAATGTGTAAGATGGACCTCAAATGGAAAAAAGAAGAAAATCGCGTGGAAGCGCTAAAACGACAACTTTTGTGGTTGATGATCGCTGATCAACCAATTAAGTGGTTAGCTAGTGGTCATGGTAGTGAGAGCACTACCACAATTGCTGGGTCATCGCTCTAATGGTGACTTAATGTTCAACCTGCCAACGCCTCTCCAATTTTGTGCTCTCTAACGGTTTTAACTTTTAACCATAGCTCATTTTTTGAACCTCTATTTGAATCACAATTTTTTTTTTCCTAAGGTTTGCTCACATCTAAAGATGCATATATATTTTTATGAAGAAACCGTTTTCAAAGACATCTAGAAAATGATCAAAATACCCTTAGAAGATGACTCATAAAATTGAACTTTTAAGAAAAATATGCAAACATGTAACACATGCAATGTATGCAATCCTAAAGGTTCAAAACTACATGCAAATATTCTTGACACATGAAATACAATATGAACGAGCATAAACAATCAACAAACCATGAATGTGTGAGCATTTGTATCTGAGAATCTTCTAGCTAATCGTCTTGCCTTGTCTTGATCTTCAACCTCATTGCTCATCTTAAATTATAAGTCCTAATTCTCAAGAATGCAAAAATACATTTAATAGAATTTTATCCCTAAATAAGGTAATTATAAATCATGGAACTCACAATTTGTATAATTTACAATGCGATCTATACTTCAAGAAAGGAAAACTTATTTACATTATATTGAACTATTCACATTTTATTCATAATTATTCTAGTTGTTTTCAAATTTAATTTCCTATTTTAAGTCATGAAGATGCTTCAAGAAAACTATGTTTAGGAATTAGATTTACATGAGAAGTTTTTATCACAATTATACTGTATCATGTTGATTAGAAGTCATCGTTGATCCTTAGACGAAAGAGGTTAGAGAACCATTTCATTAGTGAAAATCAATCTCTATGTCTCATTCATTTTATATTAGAATTTTGTTTACGTTGCATGGTTTTTCTTCTTGTGATTCAAAAGACAAAGTGGTTGATTTGAAGACCAAGTAAGCTCTCAACAAAGCCCATAGAGGAATGGCTAAACAAAGAAGGATAGATAACATTATCGTTGAAATTTGTCAAAAGACTGGATGAACCAAAATATGAAAAAAGGAGATATGAAATGCCCTAGCGAACACAATATCTAACCTAGAGGCAGGGTCAATATGTTGATTAAATTTCTTATATCTTGTTAAAATATGCAGTAGAATAAAAATTAAAAATAACATAAAAGAAATGTAGAAGAGAGAGAAGCGATGCATGACAATTTTTATGTCAGACACCTAACAAGAAAAACCTTGGGACTAGAACTCCCTTTAGTCACTTCAAACAAAACCTCATTATTAAAAGATGAATTACAAGTTTCTTTTACAACCCACCTAACCTAGAAACCTAACCTGATCAAACTAATAGTAGTCGCCAAGTCTCACTTTTCACGACTCTAGAATGACAAATTCATTCGTCTTATAAATCCACTATGGTTACCTTAAACTCATCTTCTTATCTGATCACGCAACCCTAACAAATCCTCTCCATTTCTTCTCTCTAAGAAGTAAGGTCATAAGTTGATCTTGAACTAATCGTTTGATGCACACACTCAAACTTAACAAATTGATGTATGCAACTAAATTAGAATGCATGATCAAGACATTCTATGTAAGCCTAGATGCAATAGATGCATAAACGCCCTAAATCTGGAGTTAATATTTCTAACTCTCAAAATGCTCTCAAAGAATATGCAACTAAATGCAAAGAGATATGTATAAAAAGCCACAAATGTTTATAAAATCAAAACACTTTTATAGTGTAGTTAAAGAGAGTTAGAAACCATTTAAAACCATTCACAATTTAGGAATTTTAAATAAATTTATTAGAAATAAATTCAAATAGGAATAAAAAATAAAAAAGTTTTAATTGCATCCTAACTTGAAATTGATTAGCCATTAAAACTCCTAATTTATTCCATATAAAGTCCTAGTCAAACACAAAAAAATCTAAGAATCCTAAAGTGATTTAACACCCAGCATGAGATGTTTTAATGAAGTTAAAAGGGCAACTCTATCATTTCCAAATTAAGTTTTAATAGTCTAAAACACATCAAAAAAATGATAAGCGGAAACATTAAAATGGAGCCCAAATGAACGAAGTCTGCATGAGAGCTATCACAGCCATTTAATAGGCTAGGAGACTGATCGAGTGTTTTTCTAGTGTGTTGTCAACTTTGCATGACTTTACAAAAACAACCATAACTTTCTTGTTCGACCTCCGTTTGACCACATTTTTTTCCTTTGGTTAGCTAACATATAATGCTATATTTTCACATAAAGAAACCATCGTAAAAAAAAAAAAAAAAAAGGCCCATGTTTTTGTAGTTTGCTTATATCATGTCAAAGTGCTATTTTTATGTACTCTTTAACTTCTTAAGTTTTGGAATGGTTTATTGGATATTTATCAAAGTGATTGCAGAGTAAGTAGTCAAAACAATATGGTTTGAGGAAGTTAGCAAGGCTTGAAGATGCAAATGCTCAATTGATGTTGATCAATTTTGATTTCATGTGCTTTTACATGTGTTTGCTTTTGCTTCATGTGTTAAGAGTGTTTGCATTAGTTTTGAACCCTAGATTGCATTTGTATCATACTAAATTCGTTTGTTAAAAATTTCCTAGAATTTCAATTTTTAGGGTCTGAAATTAGGGGCATTTAGGCTTTTTTTTTGACATTTTTTGAAATCAATTTCTTCATTAAAATAATATAGTCATAAATGCTAGCTAACCATATAGAAAAATGCAAGTCAATCGGAGATTGAATGAAGATGTTATGAACAAAATCAGCAGAGCGCGTCAGGTTAGAGAACGCACAATAGAGTCGACCATTAAGCCACCACTAGGGCAGTAACCTAGTGGTCATGGTGGTAGTGAGATTGCTACCGTGACCACTGGTTGGTCACTCAAATTGCTAACTAAGTTTGACTCCCGTTGTTTCATCTGTTTGTTTATATATTCACCTCCTGTCTTTTCCTAAATTTTTTTGATGTCCTAAAGTTGATTTAAGAAGTTTAAAACTGTCAAATTAAGCCATTCTCATTTAGAATTCTTAAATATGTTCCTTGTTGATCTAGCAATGCATTAATGACAAGGTTTTGATTTTTTATAGCTGATCGGAATTCATATTTGGACTTAAATTAAAACTTTTCAATAGTAGATTTTAGTTGGATTTAATATCTAAACTAAATTAATTAGGGGCCTTAGGTTGGTACAAGCTTTAATTTGTTTCTAATTCTTACAAACCACAAAACAAATAAGGGTCATTATTTTTTCTAATGTATGATAGCTCTATGTGATTTTATTGTTTATTTTTTGTGAGAGCTTTATATAGAGTTATTGCTTTGAGTCTAGATTTTTAGATTTGAGTACTTATTGCATCTAGGCTCACATAGAGTGTTTCCGGTCTAACATTCTATTTGGAGTGCATTCATCATTCACTATGCATTGATCATCATTAATTTGAGATGTATTGTGACCTTGCACTTACCAAGAAAAGGAATGGAGGATTCATCATATTTGCACGACCAAACAAGAAAACGAGTTCTGGTGACCATAGCTGATTTAGAAGACAAATGGTGTTGTCATTCTAGGTTCCTAAAGAGCAAAAATGGGGATCACTATTAGTTAAGTAAGGATTAGGTTTTCAAACTAGGTGTGATTGTGATTAAAACTTGCACTTCATCTTTAAATAGTGGGGTTTCATTCAAAAGTCACTAGAGAGGGTATTAGTTTCGTGGTTTTCTCGCTTGGGTTTCCACGTAAAAATTTTGTCTCTCTTCTTCTTTTTGCTTTTCTTTTTGTTTTTAATTTTTTCTCCACCGCATATTAACTTCAAAATAAATCCAAAAAATTGGGACATAACCTATTCACCCCCTTTCTAGATTATTAGTTGACTACTTTCACCTTACCTTTCAAAGAAAATATTTGTATCATAACCAAAATGCCCCATCTTTCAAACTCTCTGAACTAAACTTTATGAAAAAAATATACAAACTCATGTTAAGCTTTATGAATGCATTCCTATGAGTCATAAAACTACATACTCATAATTTTAGGACATCAATATATAAAACTAAATATGACATAAATATACATCAAACCATGATTGATCACAAGAGATGCAAGCTTGCTTCTTAAGGCATTTGTTGAGTCTTCCTAACCATTCTTAATGTCGATGTCTTGTCTCCTTGAACTTGAATCTTCATTCTTTTATCTTCAATCACTAACCCTAAAACCTATGAAGCTAATGAATACATATGAAAAGCACTTTGATACAAAATAAGCAATGGAACTTACACTATTAGTTATTTCGTGACGAAACCTTAACAAATAATAGACTTAAGGAAAATAAATATCTAACCTAAGTTTGATGTTGAAGTTGCATCACATGATGATTTAAATTATTCAATACATAAAAGCAAAATGCTCAACAACCAAGATCAAATGCAAGACATCATAGCAAATAAATAATAATAAATTCTCTCATTAATTATGAAATATCCATATTATCTCTCCCCTTTTTTGTCATGAAATAGACAAAGGAATACACATTTTCACATAATTTCTCTCTTCTAATGCTAAACCTAACCTCTCCTTTATTGTTAGGAAACGAGACAAAGCGAAGTGCATAAGAAAAGAGACATATGAGAGTAAAACATTGAATGCTAGAAGAGAAAACATAATACAATATCATAAAAACAACATGCTCTCCATTGAAACCTTGATCCAAGTAAACCTACAATCTATCAATCTCAACCAAGGACAAGGATCGAGTTATCATGAAATAAAGAAATAAATTTAAAAAACACGTCATAGATACATTCATGCATGCCATGCAAGGATATCAACTTTGTTAAAATATGTATCAAATAACCACTTGCATCATAATATGATACCTCTTGAATTCAATACCACTTTGAATAAAAATGAATACACGACATTATTGCATTTATTTAATTATGTGCAACTTGAGAATTGATTTGAATACAATTCATCTCTAGAGCTTGAATCCTAAAACTCAAAAATATTAAGAAACCACATGCTAAAGTTTCTTGATTATATCAAAAACATACAAGAGATAATGAATAACTCAATCAAGTTTCATGTTAATAAGTATTAATTCTCAAGAGATATGAAACATACTGTCGACATGCAAAACAGGTCGACCTAAGTTCTTCAACCCAATACTGTAATTAACGCAAAACAAAGCAAAAATAGAAGGGGCAAAGAGGAAGAGTAGAGAAAGCAAGGTGATTTTATATGGTTCAGCTCAAGGAATTACCTACGTCTACGGCTGTTTTCTGGTTATTTTAACAAAGAGACAGTATGTTATTTCTTGTGTGTGTTCTCCACCCCCCCCCCCCCCCCCCCCCCCAAACAACGGTTTTTCAGCCTTTATTTATAGAAAGAGGAACTACAGTTCGAGTTCGAGTACAATGTAAATAGGAAAGAATTTTAGTATTAATTAAGCTTCCCAAAACTGTGTCCGCAATTTTAGGGATTTGACTCCATCAAGTCAGAGGTCAAATCTTTTCTCCAGATTTAGTAGTTGATTTTTCTTTAAATTAAACTACTGCATTTCTAGAAAAACTTTATCATGCACATCAAGTCATGGGCTGAATCTTACTCTAGGTGAGCTGGAGTTAGATATTAAATAGCTCTGACTATGACTGAGCATCGATTTGAGAGAGAGTTCTTTTCTACTAGCTGGACGACTTGAGGTTAGCAAACTAGAAAATTCTCTATGCAAACTGAGCGTCTTGGGGATTGAAAGCTTGTCTACGAGTTAGACATCTTATGATCTAAGGTCTTGCCTCTACGAGTTAGACACTGGCAAACTAGGTCTTTGCCCATTGGGTTAGCCTGTTGGACCATTTCATTAGGTTTTTACCAGTCCATTCATGTAGTCCTAAAAATACTCATAACACGTATCATGTACATGATTAATGATATTAATCAAATTATAGTAATTAATAATTGTTATGGGTGTTTTTGGATTCCTCAAATGGGCTGGTGAAGGCCCATAAAAATAGTGGCCCAAGTTACCAAAGGCCCGTAAGAGATACTGTGTACCAGATCGCGAGATCGAGATCGAGATCGGGACAGACAGTGAGTTTCACCTGATTACGCTGATAGCGACGTCAAGGTCGTTAGACCGTTGCAGCGATATCAAGATCGCCAGATCGTTTCCGAGTCCAGATCGTCACGTCGAAGCTCTAGTTCGTTTCCTACCCAGTTCGCCCAGGTTCAATGCAAGACAGTAAAATGGCGTGTCTTGCACGATAAGTAAGGGTTTTTTCACCTAATGACAGCTTAATTTCAGGAAATCTCACCAAACCAGCATGGGCTTGCAGTCGGCCCACGTTTTGTCAGAGTTGACATGTCAGAAGTCAGAAGCATTTAAAGCTCTCCAGCAGCATTTATTACGACAAGATCAGCCATTTTGTCTGTTTGTTCTCTTTGTAGCCTCTTCTCCTCTATAAATATAGAGAGGCATTTATTGTTGAGCGGATCCAGAAATTGAGAGTTGGAGAGGCTGTTACTCTGTAAAAACGTAGGGAGAGCAACCATTTTGTGAGAGATCAACAGTAATAACAGAACAAGTGGACGTAGGCCCTTCCAGATCGGGCCGAACCACTTCAAACCTCCTGTGTTCTTTCTTCTTTCTTCTTTCTTTCTCTTCTTCGCCATTATTCGGTCTGTTTGTTGCAGGTCTCCTTATCAGCGCGGCATTGGGCTCAAGAATCTGGTTGGCTGGTTTACCACGTCAACATTTTGGCGCTAGAAGGAGGGCCCAACTGCGAAGTGGAGTTCTGTAATCGCCATGGCTAAGGGGAGAACGACCAGAAATTCAGTAGACGATAGAATCGAAGAGACCGAGCTGCGGCGTCAGCCTCAGATGACAGATATGGGTGCAGGACCGTCTCAGGGAGGACGGGACGTCGTGCATGACTTGGCCCGACGTCAGGAAAGGATAGAAGCTACAATGGCTCAGATGGCGGATACGTTGAGGGCGATGGCACGAGGTCGTGATCAGAACGTGCCAAGGACGGCGGTGATTCCACCTCCTGTAGCAGAGGTCGCAAGGGGAATGCATGTGCCAGAAGGATCTCTTCATTCGTCGAATAGGCAATCTGAAGCCCGGGATCAGCGAGCTCGGGAGAATGGAGATGCGGCCCGACCTTCAGATGTGAGAATCAGAATCAGCCGAGATGGTGGCAGAAGGGTCGAGGTAAGCAATGTAATTCCCCGTGTTTCAGATCGCAGAAATGAAGACGAGCTGCGGCGAGGCCAGAACGACCGGCGTAGAGAGAACGATAACTACGAGGTGGGCCGAGAACGCCGAAGGTACGACCAGCATTCTATCACCGGGGTAAGTCAAAGAAGTAGAAGGTCCCCCGTGAGGCAGCTCGGAGCTCAAGACCCGATCATTCAGCAGCTCCTGGAGCGAATGCAGCAGCTCGAAGAGCGACCTGGGGCTCAGGCGGTGGCAGAGCGAAGTGAAGACAGAAGCCCTCTCGTGGTAGAGATAGATCGAGAGCCGCTTCCTGCCAGGTTTAAGCTCCCTGACATTCCGAAGTACAATGGAGATTCAGACCCCTATGACCACCTGGATGCCTTCAACGTCCAAATGAATTTGCAAACCTCTAGTTCGTTGGTAAAGTGTCGCGTGTTCCCTGCGACGTTCGGAGAAATACCGCGAACTTGGTTCAGGAATCTGCCACCTCGCAGTATCAGTAGCTGGGAGGAGTGCCAGCAAAAGTTCCTCGACCAGTATAAAGCATTAAAAAGGCAGCTCGCTCCTGCCTGTCATCTCGCAACCATTTTTCAGCGGTCAGGGGAATCGCTAAAGGAATATATCAGCCGCTTCAGAAGCGAGATTAATAATGTGGAGAGCCCGTCTGATGAGGGCGTTTTGTCAACAATATCAGCTGGACTTCGGAAGGATGGAAAGCTGTATGAAAGCATTTACAAAATGCCTGTCAAAGACCTGGGAGAATTTTATGAGCGAGCTAATAGGGAGATCAGATGGGAAGAGTCCTTTAGCTCGAGAAAGGCTAGCCAGCCGAAAAATGAGGCAAGCGGATCCCAACAAGGCAAGAAGAGGGATCAGGTCGGTAATGAAGATAGAAGAAACCGATCTAATAATCAGGTGGCGAAGCGAGCTAAGAAGGAGCCCAGGAGGAACCGTTCGCCACCCCGAAGTCGCTTCCACCGCTACAGTACATTATCCGATAGGCAAGATCGGATCTTTCAGACAGAAAAGCATAGAGTCAACTTCGGGAGGCCAAGCCCTACTGGTTTCCCGGGTAAGTTCAAGAATCCCCGTAAGTATTGCGCTTATCATCAGGAGAACGGGCACAATACGTCTGAATGCTGGGACCTTAAGGACGCCATAGAAGATTTGATAAGAAATGGCCGTCTGAAGGAGTATGTGGTACAGCCCAATCAGGGGAAGCCCCAGAATCAGCGTCCTCGTCGAGATCACCAGCCCGCGCAGACGAGTCAGCAAGGCCAAGAGCAGGGGGCTGATTTGACGGTGAAAACTATCTATACCATCCATGGCGGTCCCCACATCGTCGGATCCTCTAGTAAGTCTCATGAAAGATATGTGCGAGAGGCAAATCACGTCCATCTTACAGGGCGGGGTGATCAGGAAGGGCCAGCGAAGAAGGCTAGAATGACTTCGGAGGAGATCGTTTTTACAAAGGAGGACGAAAGCGAGGTAAAATTTCCCCATAATGACGCCCTTGTTATCAAGGCGAGAATCAGCAACGCCGAGGTCCTGAGGATCATGATAGATACAGGCAGCTCGGTCAATGTTATGTACAAGGATTGTTATGATCAGCTCGGGTTAGGGGCTAATCAGCTGAAGCCGTCTCCAGAGCCTCTCTACGGTTTTACTGGGGACGCCGTCATCCCAATAGGCCAAGTAAGACTTCCGCTTTCAATAGGAGATCCAGCTCGCCAGGCGACTACCCTAGCGGACTTCCTCATCGTTAATGGGGCATCTGCTTACAACGTGGTTTTGGGAAGGCCCGCGATGAACGACCTGGATATGGTCGTGTCAACCAAGGCTCTCACAATCAAGTTTCCGACGGCCGGCGGAGTCGGGGTAATTCGAGGTGAGCAGTATACAGCGAGGCGCTGTTATGTGAAGGCTATGAAGATCGGGGTGACATATAAGCAAATAGATGTGGTGACTGAAGGAAAGCCAGATGGAGTCAGCAAAGAGGGCTTTGATCGCGATCTTGATCCTCGCGAGGTGGATGAGTTCTTGACATCGGGTCCAGTAGACGAGCTTGAATCTATTCAGGTCAGCAAGGAAGATCCGAGAAGATGCCTGAGTGTGGGGCGAGGTCTGACCCTGGAAGTGAAGAATCAGCTCGTTAATTTCCTCAAAGAAAATGAAGATGTCTTCGCCTGGAGTCACGAAGACATGGTTGGGATCGATCCTGAGGTTATGTCGCATAGATTGAATATCGATCCCCGGTTCAGACCGGTTCGCCAGAAGAGGAGACCGTTGACAAAAGAGCGATCTGATGCCATCAAAGAGGAGGTTGATAAACTGCTCGCTAATAACTTCATCAGGGCCGTCCAGTATCCACTGTGGCTCGCTAACCCTGTGCTCGTAAAGAAGAAGAGTGGCAAGTGGAGGACGTGCATTGATTTCACCGATCTCAATAAGGCGTGCCCTAAGGACAGTTTCCCTCTTCCAAGGATCGATCAGTTAGTGGACGCGACTGCTGGTCACCAGTTGTTGAGTTTTATGGACGCTTATTCAGGATATAACCAAATTCCTATGAGCCCGCTGGACGAAGAGCATACCTCGTTCATTACAGATAGAGGCCTTTATTGCTATAAGGTGATGCCCTTCGGTCTGAAGAATGCTGGCGCGACCTATCAGAGGCTCGTCAATAAGATGTTTGAGAAGCAGATCGGCAGGTCGATGGAAGTGTATGTAGACGACATGCTGGTCAAGTCGAAGCAAGCCGAGTCCCATGTCGACGATCTAGCGGAGACATTCCAGATTCTGAGAAACTACAGGATGAAGCTCAACCCGCTGAAGTGCGCGTTCGGGGTTGCATCTGGAAAATTCCTGGGATTCATGGTGAATGAGAGGGGGATCGAAGCCAATTCAGAGAAGATTCTGGCCTTGATGAATATGAGGTCACCCAGGACGGTCAAAGAGGTTCAAAGTCTGACAGGTCAGGTCGCGGCGTTTAGCAGATTCATCTCGAAAGCGACTGACAAGTGTATTCCATTCTTCGACGTGCTGAAAAGGGTGAAAGGCTTCGAGTGGACCGAGCAGTGCGAGCAGGCCTTCCAGCAGCTGAAAGAGTATATGGGCCGGGCTCCACTTTTGTCAAAACCTGTAGAAGGGGAGAAGCTCATCCTTTATTTGGGGGTATCAGATAGTGCCCTCAGTGCGGCTTTGGTTCGAGAGGAAGACAGGACGCAGCTCCCTGTGTATTACGTCAGCAAGAGGCTTTCGGATGCGGAGACCAGGTATTCCCAGATAGAGAAGCTCGCTGATTGTTTAGTCACCGCATCCAGAAAGCTCCGACCTTATTTCCAGGCTCATAAGATCGAGGTCCCGACTCGGTATCCCTTGAAGCAGATTTTCCAAACTTCGGATACCTCAGGTCGCCTATTGAAGTGGGCAGTCGAGCTGGCCCAGTTCGACATCGAGTATATCCCCAGACCGTCCATCAAGGCTCAGGCCCTGGCAGATTTTATTGCAGAATTTACCGGGAAAGCAGAGGAAGGAGCTGGACCATCGGAAGAGCCGATGTGGGAGTTATATGTTGATGGCTCGTCAAGCGAGCTGAGAGCCGGGGCAGGAATTTTACTCATCAGTCCGGAGGGGCACAGGATCTTCTATGCATTAAAGTTCGGGTTCAAAGCAACAAACAACGAGGCAGAGTACGAAGCACTCATAGCGGGGCTGAAGCTCGCTAGGGAGATGCGATCTGAACGGGTAAGAATATTCAGTGACTCTCAGCTCGTTGTGTTCCAGGTAAAAGGGGAGTACCGGACTCGAACATCGAATACAGCTGCATATCTTGAAAAGGTGCAAGAGTTGCTCAGGGCGTTTCAGAGGTACGAAGTGAACCAGATCCCGCGAGCTCAAAATGCGCATGCTGATGCTCTAGCTCGCTTAGCCACTACTCAGATAGCAGAAGATTTGAAGCCGGTGCCTGTCGAGCTCCTGCCGGTTCCAAGTATTCAGAAGGAGGAAGTGATGATGGCCCTAGTAGTGGCAGAGAATTCATGGATGAGACCGATGGTTGACTATCTGCAAAACGGGGTTCTTCCCAAAGAGAAAAACGAAGCTCGCCAATTGAAGGCGCGATCTGCGCGCTACTGCATCTACGACGATCTGTTATATAAAAGGGGCTTCTCGGCTCCTCTTTTGCGGTGTATAGATGGGGCGGACTGCGAAAGGGTATTAAATGACATGCATTCAGGTCATTGTGGAAATCACTCCGGTGGCCTCGCTTTGGCTCAGAGGGCGTTAAGGCAGGGTTTCTACTGGCCTACAATGAAAAAGGACGCTATCGCCCTGGTGAGGAAGTGTAACAAGTGTCAGAGGTTCGCAAAAGTGCCCCGAGCTCCTCCTGCACTTCTGCAACAGATGATTAGCCCGTGGCCGTTCGCGATTTGGGGTATGGATCTGATTGGGCCCCTGCCGACAGCTCGGGGAAATTACAAACACGCCGTGGTCGCGGTTGATTATTTTACAAAGTGGGCAGAAGCAAGAGAGCTAGCTGACATCTCGACATCGAAGATCATCAAGTTTATGTGGAGTAATGTCATCAGCAGGTTTGGTATTCCGCAGCAGGTAATTACAGACAACGGGACTCAGTTCAGCAGTGAGCAGTTCGTCGACTTTTGTGACGAGCTCGGGATCACCAAGAGTTTCTCCGCAGTAGATCATCCTCAAGCCAATGGACAGGTCGAAGCCGTGAACAAGATCATCAAGCAGATCCTGAAGACGAAGCTAGAGGCAAGAAAGGGGGATGGGTGGACGAGCTCCCAAAGGTATTATGGGCCTACCGAACTACAGCTCGCAGTACGACTCAGGAAACGCCGTTTTCAATGGTCTACGGGTGTGAAGCTATGATTCCAGCTGAGTTCGAAGTAACGACGCACCGAAGAGCCACTTTCAACATTGAAGATAATCAGCAGCTGCTCGCATGCAATCTCGACCTCTTGGACGAACTACGGGATGAAGCTCAACTAAGGTTGGCAGTATACCAGCAGAGAGTTGCCAGATATTACAACAAAAAAGTGCGAGTTCGTCACTACAACGTCGGAGATCTGGTACTGAGACTTATTCTGCCTGCAGCTCGGAATTCCAGCGAAGGCACTCTAGGACCGAGCCGGGAAGGTCCTTACATCGTTCAGAAGAATTTGGGGAATGGAGCGTATCACTTAAGCAATATGGACGGAATGGAACTCCTGCGAGCATGGAACGCCGAGAAACTTCGACCGTACTTCGTGTAACATATTCAGATCGGATTATCTATCTCAAATGTAATTTATCGGATCAAGTTATTTGCTGCAATTGTAATACTTTTGGCAGATCGCCAGTACATATATAAATATATTCAAGCAAATTCTCTCCTCTTATGTCAGTCATCATTCTTGTATTTATCGGCCTTAAAACAGTCTTGGACGGAGTCGCGCGCCCTGTGAGCTCACAACGCTCTGGACGGGCCCGTGATCTCCTGTGGACTTAAAATTATTCAAGTCTTGGACGGAGACGCCGCGCCCTGTGAGCTCGCAACGCTCTGGACGGGCCGACGACCTCCTGTGGACTTGTCATCAAACAACAGTCTTGGAGCCCTGTGAGCTCGCAATGCTCTGGACGGGCCCGTGATCTCCTGTGGACTTAAAATTATTCAAGTCTTGGACGGAGACGCCGCAACGCTCTGGACGGGCCGACGACCTCCTGTGGACTTGTCATCAAACAACAGTCTTGGACGGAGTCGCGCGCCCTGTGAGCTCGCAACGCTCTGGACGGGCCCGTGATCTCCTGTGGACTTAAAATTATTCAAGTCTTGGACGGAGACGCCGCGCCCTGTGAGCTCGCAACGCTCTGGACGGGCCGACGACCTCCTGTGGACTTGTCATCAAACAACAGTCTTGGACGGAGTCGCGCGCCCTGTGAGCTCGCAACGCTCTGGACGGGCCCGTGATCTCCTGTGGACTTAAAATTATTCAAGTCTTGGACGGAGACGCCGCAACGCTCTGGACGGGCCGACGACCTCCTGTGGACTTGTCATCAAACAACAGTCTTGGACGGAGTCGCGCGCCCTGTGAGCTCGCAACGCTCTGAACGGGCCCGTGATCTCCTGTGGACTTAAAATTATTCAAGTCTTGGACGGAGACGCCGCGCCCTGTGAGCTCGCAACGCTCTGGACAGGCCGACGACCTCCTGTGGACTTGTCATCAAACAACAGTCTTGGACGGAGTCGCGAGCCCTGTGAGCTCGCAACGCTCTGGACGGGCCCGTGATCTCCTGTGGACTTAAAATTATTCAAGTCTTGGACGGAGACGCCACGCCCTGTGAGCTCGCAACGCTCTGGACGGGCCGACGTCCTCCTGTGGACTGAAAATCATAATGTGACGACGTCACCAGCACATTCAAAATAACAACTTACAATCGTTATTTACGTCGTCCAATAAAAGCATTACGCGAATTAAAGCAGAACGAAATGAAGCATATATTGAGTTATGAAGTTATTATTACAAAACAAAGACCTCAGAAGAGGTGAGTTCAAAAGACAAAAATAAACCAAAACAAAAAAAAAAAAAAAGGGACTAATGTTGCGAGCTGGAGGGGTCCTGAGGGTCTTGGGGGGTTGAGCTGGCGGTCGCTTGGTCATCAGCGGCTTCCGGAGGGACGATCTCAGCAGGCGTCCAGGGAGTTTCTTGTGGTTGGCCCTGCTCTGCTTCCGCTGCGGCTCGAACGTCCTCAGCATAAAACTCAACGTCCTTCACAGCATCATCTCCAAAGATGGAATAATCAATCTTAGGGTGATGCGTCCACAGGGTGTAAACCATGCTTTGCTCCGTTTCCACCCTGACCTCCTCTATCCGAGCTCGAGTAGCAGTCAGCTCGTCCATGAGCTTGCTGATCTCCATCGCGTGCTGCGCCTCTGCATCCTTCAGCTCCCTCTCCCGGTCATCCGTCACAGTCCTGGCCGTTTCGACCTGAGAATTGAGGCTGTTGATCGCCAATTCCATCCTGCTTTTTTCTTTAGCCCAAGTGGTATCGGACTGAAGACGGGCGGCCTCAGCATCGAGCAGCCTCTTCTGAAAAATCTCGCGATCACTCCTTGCCACCGCGAGCTCGATGTCACGTTCTGACAAGGTCGCCTCAAGTTCCTTCTTCGCGGCCTTGAGCTTCTTCTCTTCTTCCTCCCTCTTCAGTTCGCTGTCTATTGCCTTCGCCGTCGCCATAGCGCTCTGAGCAACTTAAATCAGCGGGAGGAAAGCGAGGAAAATATAAGACAAAAGAAAAAAGGGAAAAATCTCACCTTAGCAGCTTCCCGGAGTGAGTAGTTAAGCAAGTTCACCCCGTGGCTCTCCTTACCATCCAGGAACTTGGCAGAGTTCCCTAGAAGACCGGGCACTTGCTCGAACGCGAGCTTAAGGTAAGATAGCCCGAGAATTTCCTCGGCAGCCTGCCCCGGGGCGCCCTCCTGAGCTTGCCGAGACGAAACCGCGGTCTGTTTCCCTATGACCAGCGTGGTCTTCTTGGTGGGAGAAGGCTCGATGGGCGCCCCTTGATTTTTCTTCTTCGACCCCTGCTGGGTCGCGACCTGCTTACCTTTGTCCGCGGCAGTAGCAGTCCTGGCCGAAGGAGCCCTCTGAGAAACGGGCTGAACAGCTTGAGGGGCTGGAGGTTCGGCCGTACTCACAGCTTGAGTCCCCATCGCGCCAGATGAACCCGGGGCGGCCGGTGATGTTGCAGCCTGGCCTCCGGTCTGGCGGGCTCTCTTCCTGGGTGGCGGGACTAGCTGTAAGGGCGCCATTTCAACCTCTTCGACGCTATCCGATCCCGAGCTGGTGTCAACAACCTCGTCAAAAACGGACCTTACGGGTTTAGTTCGCCGAGATCCGATATGTTTAGAGCGAACCAATCCCTCTGCGGATTCGGAAGCCAGCTGGTATTGGCGAAGCAGTTCCTCCGTCAGCTTAACGTCGTCTTCGTCCGATCTGCGAGCACCAAGGATCTCGAGATCGGCTGTTTCGCTCGGAGTCAAGCCAAGGGCTGGAGCGGAAAGATCTACAAAAAAAGGAAAATATTTAGTTCGGGATCGCAAACATAAGCTGGAAAGCAGCTTGAATAACACCCTACCTGGTTCAGCCCGGAAGCTGAAGTTTAAAAGATTGGACAGTGAAGGGCAAGACACATAGAACCAGCTCGTCTTATAATGTCCTACGTTGGACTTTCCCTTGGCATCCCCTTTTGGTACCACGTCCTTGTAAATGGACGCCGTGCGAGGGGAAGCGTAGTAGATACCATCCCGAGGTTGCCCCCTGCTAGTAGCCTTAAAAGCGTATAAATGCCTTATAATTCCTGGATTCGGGAAAGGCAGGCCGTACTTCCTAAAGAAGATCGCTAGCGAGGAAAACTGGGCGTACGAATTCGGGGTCAGCTGGAAGGGGGCGAGCTTCAGGACGTTCAAAAGCTCGATCAAATACGACGGAACCGAAAACCGTAGACCGGCCTCCAGATGCTGAACGCTGATGGCCACAAATCCCCTGGGGGGTGTGGCCGCATGGTCCATCGGAGCGGGCTCCATAAGACGACAGCCCCGGGGAAAGCGATATTGAACCCCCAGACCGACGAGGTCCTGGTATGTTGTCCGCGAGGGATGATGATTAAACATCTCGCGGCCTCGCCTGATCTCCGCCGGATCAAGCTCCCCGGCCTGGTAAGGCTGGTTCCCTTTCGAGCTCTCTCGAGCTGAGAACTCCTCAGTGACGTCCTCGCTATGTAAGGACGCTTGAGGGACCTCCCTCACTTGATCCTCCGAGCTGGAGGAATCGTCCTCTCCTACGATGTGCTGTGGGCGTGTGCGACCTGAAGACATCTACAAACAAAAAGGAGCAGTTAGGCCGCCGAATACGGACCGTTCCTATAGAACGAAAGCTCCTAGTTTGCTATCTAGCTACTACCTAACAGGTCGCAGACGCCGCGCAAGGTTATGAGCGACCTCAAGATCGTGTTCTACTTTCTATGCGCGACCTTAAGATCGCTCTAACTCTCTCAAACAAATAATCAAGCTTTCCTCAGCAACCTAACGGATCAAACTAAGGGAATACGAAAAGACGCAGACCTTCAAACACAAGCATAAGAACAAAATGCCAGAAACCAAGCAGCAAGCAAATCATCACCAGAAGTAAAAAAGCAGTGAAATGCTGAAAAGCAAAGAAACGACGAAGATAAAGAACTCACCGGTGACCGGAAAGCAGAAACATCGCCTGAATGATGGACGCCGGAGAACCAAAAGATTGAAGACTGATGACAGACGGAAGCGAGAAGACGAAGATGAAACCTGAAGCGTGAAAATGACAAGCTAAAGGCAAAAAGAATAGACTGGCCCCCTTTATATAGCCAGTCCCGAGGTCATATCGCTGACCGCTGGATCTGGTGGCAGACCAACCGCCTCAGATCCAACGGTGCAGCGCGATCTAGGGTGCGTGACCCGAGAAGACGCTATCAGACGAAAAGACGTGCATTTAATGACCGTTGCAGAAGACAAACCGCCTCAGGAAATGTTGCCACGCGTCCGAGAAAAAGGAGGGAAAAATTTAGCTTTTCAAGATCTCATATCGATGAAAAGTTTTTTCAATCCGCTTCAGGTATCAGTACGCTGATCGAAATTCTCAGTACGCTCAGAATTCTTCAGTTCGGATAGGCTTTCAGTTCAAACAATCAGACCGTTTGAACCTCTCAGGACAGCATGAAGATTTTAGTTCGCTAAAAAAGTCAGATCGCCTTGTTAAGTCTCATTTCGTTACAAAGATCATGGTTGACTTTTGAGTTCTCAGGCCGCAGGAAACGACCTAAGAACTGGGGGGTTGATGTTATGGGTGTTTTTGGATTCCTCAAATGGGCTGGTGAAGGCCCATAAAAATAGTGGCCCAAGTTACCAAAGGCCCGTAAGAGATACTGTGTACCAGATCGCGAGATCGAGATCGGGACAGACAGTGAGTTTCACCTGATTACGCTGATAGCGACGTCAAGGTCGTTAGACCGTTGCAGCGATATCAAGATCGCCAGATTGTTTCCGAGTCCAGATCGTCACGTCGAAGCTCTAGTTCGTTTCCTACCCAGTTCGCCCAGGTTCAATGCAAGACAGTAAAATGGCGTGTCTTGCACGATAAGTAAGGGTTTTTTCACCTAATGACAGCTTAATTTCAGGAAATCTCACCAAACCAGCATGGGCTTGCAGTCGGCCCACGTTTTGTCAGAGTTGACATGTCAGAAGTCAGAAGCATTTAAAGCTCTCCAGCAGCATTTATTACGACAAGATCAGCCCTTTTGTCTGTTTGTTCTCTTTGTAGCCTCTTCTCGTCTATAAATATAGAGAGGCATTTATTGTTGAGCGGATCCAGAAATTGAGAGTTGGAGAGGCTGTTACTCTGTAAAAACGTAGGGAGAGCAACCATTTTGTGAGAGATCAACAGTAATAACAGAACAAGTGGACGTAGGCCCTTCCAGATCGGGCCGAACCACTTCAAACCTCCTGTGTTCTTTCTTCTTTCTTCTTTCTTTCTCTTCTTCGCCATTATTCGGTCTGTTTGTTGCAGGTCTCCTTATCAGCGCGGCATTGGGCTCAAGAATCTGGTTGGCTGGTTTACCACGTCAACAATAATCAAATTTAATCTCAAATTTTTGAATCGATCATGGCTCACACAATGATTTGATAAAAATAAATCTTTCAAAGCTTGTGTGTGTATGTGTTTTTTTTTCTTTCTTTTCATTTCTTTTCTTTCGTTGCATCTTTTTAACTAAAGGGTACTTCAAATTTTTCATATGAAATTTTAATTTAAGCCCATTGAAGTAATAATTTTTTTTCTCTTTTAAATCACATATTTTTCATACTTCTTTTTTTATTACTATTTCCTAAACAAATAACTTCTCATTACAACTTTCACGCATTTACGAAGGTAGCTCTTTCTAACATTGGGTAGCTTCACGCATTCATAAGTTTTTCATGAATCAAGCATTATCAAACTTATGTTCAATCAATAGTCAATAGCATCAATGCAATCATCAAAATAATCATCATGTTTGATAATTTATATGGTTCCTCTCCCTTGGAATTGATAATTCGACCAATCAAAGAATGACAGCAATACTTTAATCGTTCTTGGTATATTGTCGCATTTACAGGTACAACAACATAATCTTCTTTCTTACACTGAGCTGATGAGATAACATCCTGCATGGATGTCATGGTCATATTTGGAAGCATGGTACTGTCACTCGAATTAGAAATGGCTTGAGCGTATGAAAAGAGAAAACATAGATGAATTTCAACAGATTTCATATTTGAATGCAGTTCGACGTTTTATCTACATCTCATAAATAATTATCAATTTGAAATGACATTTTAACCATAGAAATTAGATCAAAAAAATTCATTCACAAAATGTTTTCAATTTCGGATTGGAAGCTAGTGATTTTGAAGGTCGTGATCAGTTTACGTACTAAATCTTGACAAAAATTTCTAATCTAACCTTAGTGTAGTAAATTGATTATAACTTCCTAACCACAACTCTAATTTCTGCATCCTTTTTATGGTTGGATTCGTATTAAAAAAATTCTAGAGGACAACGTAGACCAAATCCAAAAATTTGCTCTAGAAATACGTCAATGTTTTAGACTCCGAACCAGCCACAACACACAAAACAGAGCACAGGTCTTAATCACCCAAATTTAACGTTCAATACATGAAACATATGTCATGAAATTAATTGACATTGTTCAATGGATATGAACCCATTGAACTTGTCACAATATATCAAATCGTCTTAGATGCAGAATCATACCTGACTCACATGTTCCTTTTATTAGTCACATTTAAACGACTATTCATGTACTCATAGATCGAAATCATTCAGATCAGTTTTCTTAATCCACACATGTTTAACCCTAGGAACATGTGAAATTTTACTATGAAAAACATGCGGATTTTTAGGTCTAGAACTATATTTATTTTCAACATACATCCTCTTATTCATCATATTAATGTACCCATATCATCTTGGTCTAATATGTCATTTAACACATGGGAACAATGAGAACCTAATTTTATTAATGCTTATTCTAACACTATAGATCTATGTGCACTGGATGCAGCTACGATTATATATTTGGAGGGATTGAATAAATTTTATAAATTAATTTTGATGAAAGGAAAACTATATATATATATATGTATGTATGTGTGTGTACATACGTATACTTAGTTAGAGGAGAAGCAATGAGTCTTATCCCTCAAAGTTCATATTATAAATTAATATGTTAACTTAAAAGAAAAGAGTAAAAAGACTGAACAAAGTATAAAAGAAATATGAAATACAAGTATGATCAAATCAAACCGGATCTAATAATATTTAAATGATCAAAATTGTTAATTATGAAATAGCATGATAGCATTGACAACATAGTGATTGTAATGTGGGGTAGATATAAAGAATCTTTACATATAATCTTTTCATTTGAATAGATACTGACCATATTCAATTTATCATGTTCAACTATCCATCAAGCAATCAACAAGGTAATCCATGCAGACAAATACAAAATTGTTCTTAAATGTATCACGATACTTACCTCGTCGCATCTTCAACATCCATATTCCATGTGGGCTACCATATCACTCTACTTCAATGTCAACTTCATCAACTATCTTCACATCTTCATCTTCTTGGAGAATCTTAATTTTCAGATATCTCTTTAACTCTTCTTCATCATCCTTAGCAAGGGATCAATCTAGAGTTCTATTACAATGGGCTAACCCACCCCCGTTCGACTAACTCAAATGGTACACACCTTGCTTCCTATTCGTACTAAACCCCTAGGTCATGGGTTCTAGAAGTGTGGGAGGTGAGTAAAACCCCTTAAGGGAGGAGATAGTACCTGCTATCCACATGATTGGGCCGGATTGGTTGATCGGACGTGGGATAGTCAGACTATTATTTGGCTGGGCCAGTTGGATGAAACGGGACTAGGTTAGCCCGTTACATCTATGAACACACATTCGACTCTAGATATGTTTTATACATGAAATATGACCATACTAAGACCAATTAAATAACAATGTTCTCTCCTTATTTATTCATACATGAACAAGTTAATCTAGTTTCCATCTTTTGTATATAAACAAACAATATTTAATGATTTTTTATCTGAATTCTTTTACTTTACTAATTGAAACCAACAAGAGTGAGAGACACATGGGAACAATGAGAACCCAATTTTATTATGCATATTCTAACATCGTAGATCTGTGCACTAGATGCAGGAAAGATTAGATATTAAGAGAGATAGAATAAGTTTTATAAATGAACTTTGATATAAGAAAACAACATACACACATATATATATATAAAACACACACATATACTTAGTTAGAGAATATA
The DNA here is from genome assembly GCA_022984855.1 of Dimocarpus longan. Lineage (NCBI taxonomy): Eukaryota > Viridiplantae > Streptophyta > Magnoliopsida > Sapindales > Sapindaceae > Dimocarpus > Dimocarpus longan. The sequence goes on from CM041026.1 coordinate 9,467,193, forward strand.
TAATGAGTTTTACCCATCGAAATTCATATTATATATTAATATGTTAACTAAAAGAAAGTAAAAAGATCGAACATAGTATAAAAAAAATATAAAATGCAAGTACGATCAAACATCAATCAAACCAGATCTAATGATATTTAAATGGTCAAAATTGTCAATTATGAAATATAGCATAATAGCAATAATAGCATCAATAAACTCTCTTTCAATATATACAATCTACATTTTAACAATCATAAAATACTATCACACTTCATATTAGAGAGTGCATTAGGGAATAATTAAAAGATGTTATATTTAAACTATCCAATGTGTAACTAACACCGTGATCAAGAAAAAAAAACTTACTATGGAAAAATTAAGTGAATTTCACATTTTAATGTATGAAATAAAGTTTTTGTATATGCAATATTTAAATTGAAATGTAAATATAAATAAGAAGAAACATACAATTGGTTTAGCATAAATATATATATTTATGTTGTTATTAAAAGAATTAGTAAATGAAAAAGTATATGGTAATGTTTTAATATTGACATTGTAATTATAAATGCTTTTCCACGATGGGCCTTTGGTGTACTAAAATATATGTATAAATCATATTTACAGAGATACTATTGACATTAGATAGGGTGCTTATTGTGATAGTTTAATGTTTAAATTTTAGATATGGGTGCACTAATAATATGGGTTTGTAAATCATATTTATTAATAGTAGTAACGATATCATTATAATAAAATAATTTACTATCGCTGAGACTGTATAGTGAAACAATTTTCAACCGTTGGATAAAAAGGCAAAGCAGGGGTAAAAATGTTTGTCCAACATTTGACAAAAGTCCATGATCATACAACTTATATGGGCTACCATTTCGCAAGTAGTAATTAAAAAGTAGTCCAATACACAAATTGCCAAAAGCAATTCTTCTACTCAAATTACAAAACACAAACAAACAAACAGCCCAACCTTTTTTATTGTTTACATATCATGAATAAATATTAATCAGAGTAATTAGAAATGGTTGCATGAGGCTTACAAGCCTTGGCATCTGGGGTGGGCTCAACATTGGGGCTTGGCTCCACAGGGATCCCAAGTAGCTCCTCCGGCAAATCCTTGATTCCCTTCAAATAAAATGTGTAAAATATCTTGAAAGGGAAAACAAGCTGTTGAAGCTTAACCTGACCATACACTCCCTCAAATATTCCTGATCCACCAGTCACTGCCAGATACGTATCTTCGTATGTCAAATAAGGTCCCTGCACCGCTATGTGACCGTAGTCACCAAAGTAAAGGCTGTATATGGCTTCGTAGCGGTCTCCTTTCTTCTCCTTCTTGTGTTGCACCAGAATGCATATTCCTGCTGTTATTCCTATCCGCTTTTTCAGGTCTCCTGTGTACAACTGCACCACAATAATGTTTTGTTAATATTTATCAGTTGTAAGATCCTGAACGTTTTGTCTAACTTTATGACTCACTTTGTTGGTAAAAGGGACAAGGTCGCCGAGGGAATTTGTCAATTTGAGACTCAACCGAAGATAAGCTGGGCTGCCACGATCTCGTTCGTTGATCTCATACACACTTAGTTCTTGAACTTTGGCTACACTCATAATCATACAACATCAATTACTGTAAAAGCAACTTGTGAGGATCTAAAAAATAAATAAATAAAGGCACAAAGTGAAAAAAAAGAAAATACTTACTGTCTCTGGAATCAACTGATGGATTAGTCCGGCTCTTACAAGTGAAAGATCTTTTAGGTGCTAAAAGGTTGGAGTTTGTGGTGGTATGGATGGTGAGGTTCTGAGAGAGAAATTGGTTTGTGAGCTTTGATGGTACAAGTAATTTGGATGGTGACGATTGGATTGATGTTGATGATTTAGAATTGCTTACTCTAACAGAAGGAGAAGAGAAAACTCTCAAAGCAGAGCTCGAACAAGCCATTTTGGAAATTAAAAATTCTTGCTTCTGATTTTCTCGAGAGTGTTTGGGAGGAGAGAAAGTCAGTAAGTGATGGGAAAGTAGCTGTAGTGGGGGTGATATATATAGAAGAATACGTGTGCTTATTGTAATGATTGTTCATCATCATGGATCATGAGCGTTTTTAAGGTATTTGGTAGCGTGTGAAGGGAATATATCATGAGTCACGTTGAAATGTCAAAAGTGTGTCAATTGTCATGTACCAACTACGAAAATTGTTTTTTCATTTGTACATGTGATTTAGGATTACAACATGTGCCTTCACACACATCAAATACTTTTATAAATAATTTATAGTTATTATTTTATATATTAATATGTAATTTTGTGTGTTTTACAAATATATATAATTTTTATTTATTTTATTAACATGTTAATATTTAATTTTTAATTATAGTTCGTCCCGTTGATTCTTGTTCCATCGTCGGGACTGGAAATGTCAAGTTTTTTTATAGCAAACTTTTCCTACGAGCACACTTTTGTTTTAATATACTGAACTGTTTAAATGATATTTCCATGAAAGATAGCATATTTGATGGAGTTTTATTTATGCTTCATAAGAGATTATACCTCAAACTTGCAAGCACTCAAAAGCGGCTCTTATGGTATGTGATGGACTTCCATGAACGATCTAAGAAGGGTATGTATGTATCACTCAATCTCTCATATATCAAGAGCTTAAACACTCATAAACTAAGCTAGAATAATCACAAAGTGAATCAAGAATGCACCAAGGTCGTCTTTCTTTTTAGGAAATTGGCATAAATAAAAGTGGTATCAATCCCACATTAGAAACAAAAGAAGGGAGGACGGATTTTGAAGGTTATAAAAGAAGCTCAATGTTTTGATTTCAAATTGCCCCAATCAAATGCACTATAAATATTGTATTTGACTTTAGTTAAAATTTCTTTCTTGTTCTTCTCATTTTATGGTGCGTTTACTTTACTTGGAGGAATCGGAATGGGAATCGGAATGATTAGGAATCGGAATGACTTGGAATTGGAATGAAGTATCGGAATCAGAATAAGTTGTTTACTTCAACTACAGAAATCGGAATCGGAATCAGCAGTATTCCCATTGAGCTGTTTACTTACTTTGGAATCGGAATGGATTAATTATAAATTACAAAAATGCCCTTAATTAAAATTATAGATTAATTATAATATACAAAATTATGTTTAAGATGTGAATGTCATCTTTTTATCATGTAACTTGTCATAATAGGCTAAAAAAAAAAAATTCTTAACAATTTAACAATATCATTGTAAGCATTTTTTTTTTTTTTTTTTAAAGAAGAATATATTATGTATTTATATTGTATATCAAGTTTTTTTTTTTTTTTTAATATAAAATGTTACCTAAACTTTCTTAACAGTATTATTATAATATTCTTCAATCCATCTAACTGTAAATCATTAGAATAAAATATAACACTTTGTACTAGCACATTTTTTTATGAAAACTTATAGCATATATAAATATTTATATTTATAAATATAAAAATAACCAACCACCAGTTCATAAAATATAATAGCAACCAACTACGAATATAAATATAAAATCCGCACATAATATCTATAGTAAGTTCATAAGCACATAATATATGAACTAAACCCCACGATGAAGCATCTTCAAGATATAACCTTTTTTAAGTTGATCAGGCATGGTAAAAAAACACGTAGCAAATCGTGTTTTGTGGCCAATATGTTAGTGGCATCATATATCTGATCCTCATCTAAGCCCTCAATTTTCATCATCTCTTCATATAACTTGGCTTGTAAATCTGCCACATCTTTATCTGCAGTAGAAAGCACATTAATCAAACCGTCTAGTTTAGGCACCATTGCTGCCACTGACTCAGCCATTGACCCAATATTTGAGCACATGTGATCAAATGATTTCTCCTTGCTCTTTCTTTTCTTGGACTTGTTCGTTGAAATACTTGGGGTGCCGTCACCAGACATATGATGTGGTGGAGTTGGTTGTTCTGTATAAAACATATGATTAAAACTTTCTTCAGAAAGTTCCTTGATTAAGTCATCACCTAAATTGACGTTGGTATTGTCCTCTAGGCGTATGTCCTCTTCATCATCGTCAGCATTGCCAGCATTAGTTCCAGTGGCTCGATCACGACCATATATCTCACCCAAAGTAAAATAATGAGGAAATGATTTTTGAAACAAACCAGCTGCATCTTTTTTGTGCTGTAATCAGTAAAAAAAATTGAACAATATTGTATTAATTAATAAAATAAAGTCATTTGAAAAAAAAAATCAACAAGTGATAAAATATATATCTAAAATAAGCTAATAATTTACCTTAACATATTCTTCAAAAACACTTCGCTCACATGATATCATCATCTTCTCATTATCCCAACCAAACCCACTAAGAGATAACATATCAGACAAAATACAATATTTTTGTTTCAACCATTTCACTCTAGATTCAATGTGAGGGGATGCTTTCAAATTACAATCTTGCAACTTGGTTTTCATCATACCTTCCAACTGGTTCAAATACCCATTTTTGAAACCAGAATCTGCTTTCCACATAGCATTTTGACTTAATTCAAGCAATGAATCCACCAATGCGGCATCTTGTGCCGATGTCCAATAATGTTTGTTCAGACCTCGACCCTTTCGAATAGAACTCATCTTTTCTAAAGAATTAACAATGCATATAAGCAAATGATTACATACACTCGAAATTATATAAAATTAAAACTTCAAATTCAATGAATAGCATTAAGATGGTAACATTGAACATCAAATTTGATGTTCAAATTATACAATCTATAACTAACTTGACAATAAAACACATAAAACCATTTTCCAAGCCTAGCATAAAATTCCAACCACGAGTAAAGTCATTCAAACCATCATGTGCATATCATCCATCGTATACATTCAAATAACCAGAAAAACACTAGGTCTAACAAAGCACTAAAAAATATTGACTATTTTATAATGTTATAATTAGTAGACATTTCCACATCAAATTCAAATCTTATTAGTTACTTCCTCTTGTGTTGTTTCATATCTCTTGAGCCAAATTTTCTCTCCAAGTAGTCCACTCGTTTGAGGGCTCAATTGAATTAATTAACTCTGTTCCATATATATTTTCTTCTACCGGCTCATTTTCCATCGATGTCTCCATCTCATCAATAGGCATTTCCCTCCGTATGAAATTGTGTAACATACAACAAGCAGATATTATACGCCTTTGTGTTTTTATATCATAAAATGCTGGACTTCTTAGTATGGCCCATCTTTTCTTCAAAAGTCCAAAGCATCGCTCAATCACGTTTCGAGCACTTGAGTGCTTCATATTAAACAACTCTTGTGGTGAAGTTGGACGGTGTCCATCACTAAAGTCATTAAGATGGTAACGTTGACCTCTAAATGGGGCAAGAAGACCAGCCCCATTAGTATAGCCACCATCAACCAAGTAATAATAACCTATGAACAAATATAAGACATATCATAAGAATCTAAATTTTAATATACAATCTTAGAAGCTAAAGATAAATGGTTGTTGGATGTATTTACCGGTAGGAATTTTTAAACCGTTCCTCCTAGTTACAGCATCTCTTAGCACACGCATATCATGTGTTGAACCTTCCCACCCCGGTAGGACGTATATAAATTGCATATCTTGTGAACAAACTCCTAATACATTTGTTGCAATTTCATTTTTCCTAGTTCTATACCTTGGTTTGTCTGCCTCTGAAACATGAACCTTTATATATGTACCATCTAATGCTCCCAAGCAATTCTACATTACAAGATACAAAAACTAATTATTTTACGTAATCAAGTATATGTAAAATTTAGGTTTCAAACTAACAGTCATACATACCTTAAACCATTTCCACTTTGGATCAGTTGAATTCTCTATCACTGGCTCAGGTATTTTCCAAAATTCTTTCTGACATCTAATTATTGCTTTTAAACACTTATGAAAACATTTACTAACTGTTCTTCCAGATCTCATAAAATTAAAACTAACTACTCGATTCTTCAAATGATGTGCTAAGATATACAAAAACATCGCAACCATCTCTTCGATGGATACGTTTGCGGTGCCCACTAAACCCCCATTCTCACAAAGAAGCAGACATAATTTTCGAAATGTTTTTCTATCCATTCTTAGTTGTGATAAACACTTGACATCACTTTCATAAACCAATTCACACAAAAAGTTCAATTGTTTATAAACTCTAAAGACCGATTTTGGACTTTCCAATTTCTTTTCATAACCTACAGAAATATATGAACATATAGCAGCACAAACAGCCATAATCATCTGCAACATCATAATCAGTTCTTGTATAACAATCATAATTCTTTTCTTTCTTGCTAACACACGGGTCATTCCTATACATAAAAATACACAATTTTAGATGAAATTTAAAACTTGCAATGGCAATACTGGCAACAAACAAATATATTCATACAAAATCATGTACTAAATAGGATGATGAAACAAATAATTGATGTCAACAAATAAAAAACTACAATGGTGTTAACAAATATACAAATAAATAAATAATTTAACATTCCACTATCCCACTTGCAGTTTTTTTATCTTTAATATCAAATAAAAAATTTAAAAAAACTAGTGTGAACAAAGAAACAAAAAACTATATAATTTTAGATTTCATACAGTGGTGTAGTTTTTTAATATCAAATAAAAGACTACTAGTCAACGTAGAAACATACAATATCAGATGATTTTATATTGCAATATCAAATAAAAGACTATCACTAATCAAATAAAAGACATAAAATCGGCTGCCATAACATGCAGATTTTTTCAATAAAATCGGTAATCAACAGCAGCTTTTTGCCATAACATGCAGATTTTTTCAATAAAATCTGTTGATTATCATAACATGCAGATTTTTAATGCAGATTTTTTTCAATAAAATCGGTAATCAACAGCAGCTTTTTATCATAACATGCAGATTTTTAATGCAGATTTTTTCAATAAAATCAGTAATCAACAGCAGCTTTTTATCATAACATGCAGATTTTTAATGCAGATTTTTTCAATAAAATCAGTAATCAACAGCAGCCTCTTGCCATAACGTGCAGATTTTTAATGCAGATTTTTTCAATAAAATCGGTGTGATGAAAAGAGCAAACAAACAGTCTTCAATAAAAAAAAAAGAAACAAACCTGCAGTAGTGATGAAAGACCAAGAGAGTAGTGATGAAAGACCAAGAGACTGTTGATGAGAGGAGAGTTGTGGACGGTAACATCAACTCAAACTTGTCAAAATAGGGTTTTTTTTTTTTAAAAAAAAAATAAGGGTATAAAAGACTTTCTATCATGAATTAGGGAATGGGAATGAGATTCCCAAGTGGGTTGGGGGGAATGGGATTCCCATTCCACAACCCCAAATTGATGTGGGGCCCACAATTTCATTCCCATTACGGAATGAATTTTAAGCAGGTAAACAATATCAATCAATCCCATTCCCCATTCCCATTCCCTAATCCGTGAAGTAAACGCACCATTAGAGTATAGAAAGGTTTAAGTTTATTTATACTTTGAAGAGTGTGTGTGTAATGGGGTCATCAGTTGTGAGAAAGTAGTCTATGTGATTATAACAATTTTTCACATAATGAATTTCCCTTTAAGGGTTGTGATTTTTCTCCTATTTTGAAGTTTTTCATGTAAATTCTTATAGTGGTGTGATTGTCATTACTTTATATATTATTTCTCTGTTATTTATGATATTATTACAAGAGGTAGATTTTTAGGGGAGGTACTGGGAGACAAAATTTTCCTAATAAGTGATATCAGAGCTAGCTTGGTTGGTTGGTAAGGTGTCATATGTTTTAAAAAATTCTTCATATGCTCTATGGTTGCAGTATTGTTTGATTTTCTACATCAGAAAATAATTGTTCTTGATTGCTGAAAATAAGTGTGGTGGTATGGAAGTGCATTTCTAAGGTAAGTTCTGGCTAAAAAAAGACTTGGTATTTAACTGTATCCATTGTGGCTAATCTCTCTTTCTTGAGAACTTATCTGTACTATTTAAGGACTATATGCACTATTCTAGTATACGGTTGTGTCAAAGTTTTCAAGCCCTATGAGGTTTGATGTGAAGAAATTTGATGGAAAGATCAATTTCGGCTTGTGGTAAGTGCAAGCCAAAGATATGCTAACATAATCCGAGTTACACAAGGTATTGGAGAAGAAATCAATCCCTCTTTTTAACAAAGATTCCAGCAAAGACAAAGATTCTGGGAAGTCTAGTGTGAGCTATGAAGATTGGGAGGATCTGGATTTCAAAACTGCAAATGCTATTCATCTGTGTTTGGCCAAGAATATTCTTGCAAATGTGTATGGAATATCAATAGTCAAAGAACTCTAAGAGAAACTTGAAGAGTTGTATCAGGTAAAGGGCATATCAAATTGGTTATATCTGAAGGAACAGTTTCATACTCTATGTATGGATGAATATACGAAAATCTCAAATCATCTACGTGTTCTCAATGGCATCGTCTTTGAATTGGAGGCTATTGAAGTTAAAATTGAAGATGAGAATAAAACGTTAAGGCTCATCTTGTCTCTTTCACCTTCATATGAGCACATGAAACCTATTTTGATGTATATAAATGAGACTTTGAAATTTATAGAAATTATCGATAAACTCCTTTCTGAAGAGAGAAAGCTGAAGAGTGGAGATTGCACTTCATCAACATACTTAATATTGGTAACTAAAAAAAAGAATAATTAAAAGAAGAAGAAGAATTGGGAAGAATGTAATTTGTTTGAGATGTGGATAATTTGGGCATGTAAAAAAATTGTCAAAGTGAAGCGAGTTCGACAAAAGGCTCCGAGACAGAAGCTAACAATGTCTCTCTCATGAGAGAATGTGATTTCCTTTGAGAAGTGAAAAATACATCCTCATGGTATTTCCACGTTGCCATGGAAAGGGATGTAGTATTGTTAGTAGATCTACAGTTGCACATAAGCATTGGTTTGGCATTGATGCAAGATGTGTGGTGAAATATATGTCGATGGCTGGATGAACTTTCGGTAAAGCCAAACGTGAAAATTGCACCATAAATTTTCAACAAGTTTTTCGATATATACCGAAGTGAAATTCTTAGAATATAGTGATTTTAAATAACTGTACTCTTTTATGATGGAGTATGATAGTTCTCTAGGTTGAGAATTATGATTATCGATATAAATAATGATTGCACTAGATGTTTCTTTTATTTTGGCAAGATGGAGTTTGTTAGGAAATTGACAAAAATAAAAGTAGTGCCAATCTCATATTAGAAACAAATTAAAGGAGGATGAATTTTAAAGGCTATAAAAGGAGTCCAATGTCTTGGTTTTAAATCGCCTTAGTCAAAGACACTTAAGCATTGTGTTTGACTCTAGTTAAACTTCTTTCCTTATTATTCTTATTTTAGAGTATAGAAAGATATAAGTCTGTATATATTTTGAAAAGTGTAGGTGTGTTGCAGTCGTGGATTGTGAGAAAATAATCTGTGTGATTGTAATAATATTTCACATAATGAATTTCTCTTTAAAGGTTGTGATTTTTCTCCTATTTTGAAGTTTCCACATAAATTCTTACATTGATGGGATTTTTATTGCTTTATATTTTATTTCTCTATTGTTTCTGATATTTTTATAGGTGGCAGATTTTTAGGGAAGGTGGAGAGGTCTTAGAAGACGGATTTTTCCCAACATTTCTCTCTTATTCGACTATTACTACAAAACACTCACACTACACATACTTGAATGAATAAGAGAGGTTGCTATTTATAGCCAAAGTTTTCTAACTCAGCCAAAGTTTCCTAACTCATCAGTCTACTAATCAAAAGGCTTATCACATCCTCAGTCCTCATCTGTAATTTTAAAATGAAAATAAGTCCTTATAACTTCTTCACTAAGGTGATAGATGGTTTTTGCTTTTCTCAGTAATAAAATTCATAAAACCAAACCATACAAACCTCTTTGTACATTCATTCCATCTATTTGAATGGTCATTCACATCCTAACTAAGAGGCATAGCTATCCTATAGATGCAAGACCATGAAGAAGTCATCAAGCTTCACTTAATCTAAGGCCATGTCACCTAATCATGTAAAACAGACAATAAAATCATTCCAAGTTGTAAGTTTCATGATTTGTAATTGGCTTATTTAGAGTCAAAATACTTTTAAATATATTCTTGGGTTCTTGGGAATTAGGACTTAGGATTTCATATAAGTAATGAATAAGACAAGACAAGAAGGTTAGCTAGAAGACACTAGGAAGCAAATGCTCACATATTCATTGTTTGATTTTTTTCATTCATAATCATGTTGCATTTAATGTGTTAAGACTGCATGTAGTTTGGATATTTAGGATTGCATTCATTACATGTGTTACATGTTTGTATTTTTTTCTTAAAAGTTCAATTGCATAGGTCATTTTCTAGGGGTATTTTGGTCATTTTAAACCTTTTTAAAAATTTTTCTTCAAAAAAAAAAAAAAAAAAAACACAAATGTAGCCCTAGATATATGTTAACTACTAATCATGAAAAAATTTGTGAGTCAAACAAAGGTTGGATAAAAACATTATGCCAAAACAGTTACGGAGCACAGAGTTAGAACAAAATTGGCCGTTGACTCATTGCTAGGGCAATGATCCAACGATCATGGCAGTGCACTCACTGCCACAACTATTGATTAACAAATTGAGTGGTTAGTCAACAATCATTGACCGTTAAGTGATTGCTCAAGCGGCCACTCAAGTCCCTTCATGCGTGATTTTTTTCTTTTTTTTTTTCTTTTTTTTTTTCATTTTAGGTTTTTTTTTCATGTTTTCACTCCTCTATTTTTGGACATGTTTAGACACAATAAAAACTTGATTTGGAAAGAGTAAATATGGCTTTTCAAGTGTCACAAAGGTTCCATACTCAAAACCGTTTCACTTTAAAATTCTTAGATATTTTTGTGTACGACTAAAGTTTGATATATGGAATAAGTTTGAACTCTTATTAGCTTATAAGTTTGAAGTTGGGATGCAATTAAAACTTCTCTATTTTTTATTCCTAGTTGGATTTATTTCCTACAATAAATTCATTTAGAATTATTATATTAGGAAGGTTTTTAATTGGCTTCCAACACTCTTTGACTACACTATAAATAGGTGTCGTTAATTCTTGAAAACTGTACATAGCTCTCTGCTTTTGAATTACTTATCCTTTGAGAGCTTTTTGAGCGTTGGAATTATTAGGTAAAGATTTAAAGTGTTTAAACATACATTGTATCTAGACTTACATAGAGTGCGATGATCGAGCAATATAGTTGAGTTGCTTAGATCATTCTATGAGTTTGCATATGTGCATCAACCGACTGGTTCTTTGATCAATTTGTGACCTAGCTTTTTAAAAAGAAGAAGCGAGGAAGATTTGTCAAGCTTGCATGACAAGTCAAAAAGGCAAGTTTATGATGACCATAGTGGATTTAAAAGGTAAACAAAATTACCATTCTAGGTACTTAAAGAGCACGAGATTTGGTGACTACTATTAGGTAGATAGAAATTAAGTACTTTTTAAGCTAAGTGGGTTTTGAAAGTAACTAGAGATGGTTCTAGTTTCCATTTTTTAGTTAGGTTTCCACATAAAAATAATTGGACACACTTTTCTCTCTTCTCTCATTCTTTTATTTTTATTTTTATTTTCTGTTATACATATAACAAAGATAAAAAAAAAATAATAATAATTAACCTATTCAATCTCCTTCTAGGTTAATTTATTGCATTCTTTGAGGCCTTTTACAAGTCAATTAATGAAATATAGTGACATGTTATTATCAATCAATGAGAGACTAATTCCATATGAGATAAACATCATAGGATTATACATTGAAGATCCATTAGCTGAAACAAACTAACTTTCACATGGAATAAATAGAAAATTAAAAATAAATAAGATAATAGTTGTTTTATAGTTTTTAAAAATTTTTAAATATAGGAAAATTAGATCCCATGAGTTTGTGATTCATAAGGTTGAAAAGCTTTAGTAAAAGGAAAATAAAATGAAAAATAAAAACAGAAATTTTAAAGAGATAACTGTCCTCTTAAAATATCTCTAAAAAATCTTTTCATCAGAAAAATTGATTTTCTCTCAAATAAAAAATATTTTTCTAAAATATAAATTACCAAAATATTTTTGTATTTTGCTCTTTAAAATTATATAATAATAATAATAATTTTCACCTCAGTCCAAATTGAATTAATTTAGTCAGCACATTGTATGTGGATCATAGATTATCAATGGTTTTTAACTTAGTCAAAGCACGTAAAAAGTATACATTATATGTGGGTCATTTATTATATTAGTGTGCACTAAGGTGAAAAGAAATCTATATATATATATGTAATACATTCTAATATATACTTGATAAAAAAAATATATGATTAAATTCTAAAATGTGTTATTATAATTTATTATATGTGATTACAATAAAATATGTGAAATTACAATCAATATATACAATCACATTTACGGATTATAATCAAATATATTTAGTTATAATTATATATAATAAATTATAATTATACATTTTAAAATATAATGTACGTGCGCGCGTACACGCTTACGGGTCTGCGAATCTGCAAACATTTCAAAAAATAATTTTGAAAATTTTAAACCAAATAAAAAAGCTGATTTACTCGTAAAGAATATCTAGATCAATGGTGAGGTACGTTATATCGTCGGCTAGAAGTAAAGATCTCTACATCCATCTTTACGTCAAAAACAGATATCGACATATTCAATTAATTATGTCAAGCATCCATCAATCAATCATCAAGGCAAATCAAGCACGTACTTTATTATGTTCTAAGGTCATGTAAATCTATGCATTCGTACTTACTTCCCATGGCATCTTCAGCCTCCACATTCCATGTGTGCAACCTTATAGCTCCGCCTTGAAATTCAACTTGAATTATGTCTTCAAATCTTCATTTTCTTGGGGCATCCCCCACGTTAGACATTAAATTTCAACAATTTTAGTGTCGAAAAGGTATTTATATTAAATTTTTTTTACATTAAATTTTTTTACACTTCACTATATTTTATACTTAATTGATATAAATAGCATATTTAAAAAATATTCTATACATAATTCTTTAATTAATATATAATAAAAATTTAAAAATATATTTAATATTATACTCATTTTAAATATTTTAATAAAATATTTTAAATGATATATTTTTTTATAATAATTTAATATATATTTTTAATTAAATTAATTTACAATTCAATGCCACTTTTGGTGTTATTATGAACAGTACAATACCAAATTTAATGTTATACTGTTCATTGACGCCAAAAAATTTTCTTGGGAGAATACAATTGGTATATTCGTTTGGAGTGCCAAGTTCGAGAGTCTCTTTAAGGATTCTTGATATCTTCATCTTCCTTTGGAAAGAATCAATCTGGAGTTGTACCAAAACATTCAACTTTTGATACGTTTTGTACGTGGAATATGACAACACTAATGCCAACGGAATCTGCAAAGTTATGCCCTTTTTCTAATAACTTAGAGACTAATTTGAAATTTGTTTCTTTTTAAAAATATACATATATTTTTTAATTTTTTTGTTTTGAAAATACTCTAAAAAAATAAAAAGTTATTTGATGAGTACATTATCTTTTAGCACAAGTCATTGAGTACTTCTACATTCAGTAAGATGTTGAGGATTCAATTCTCATCAAACATATTCTAAAACATGTATTGTCTCTCCCATTTATATGAGAGTTATCCAAGTCATGCATGCATGAAATATTTGATTTTGATGGATCTCAGTAACCTTTTGATATATTCGTATTAGTTTTAGAAAAGTTTAAAAACCACCAATTGAATAATTATTTAATTATTGTTTGGTATCATAAATGTTTCATTTATTTGAATCAAATATTCCAACATTATGAATATGAAATTACTTAAATTGAAAAGTTCATACACTTATTGTTGACATTATATTACGTGACATAAATATTATATCACATAAAGTAATTATACCACATAAAATGAGTGCTCAAGTGCACTCAAGCTTTTCTTTATAATTTTAGTAACCTATCTAATATGTGAAGCCATATTGTAATAATAAAGTAAAGCTGGATGCGAAAAGTCACAAACAATCGCTGGTGGCTATTGCGTTAATGCCTTAATTATTGCGATACTAGGGTAAATGTGGATGTGATGCCAAGTAACTTTTCTTGCACGAGATTTTGTGGCGTGAATGTGTGGTTAACCTTTAGAATTTTTCAATATGGCCACCGACCAATGATAAATAATTAAAAATGCTTTTAGTATTATTTTTTAAAAAATATTTTTAAATATTAAATGTGAGAGATATCCAAAACACGTAATGTTAGTCAATATTTAAAAGACAATTATCTAAATTTTGAATTAGGTGATAACCATCTTATTACATACCAAAATCTCATTTTATTGTAAAATTTGATTGAAAAGCCTCCTAAGTGTGTGTAAAAACCTCATTATAGGGGTTAAATAGAAGTATTATTCTTCAAAACACAAAATCATATCTCCACAGGATTTGAACCCATAAAGAATACAAATTTCCCTATAGATAAAAGTACCTATGCAACTTATAATAAAGTTATTAGTTATCACATATATCAAAGTCTATATGGACTTACGTCTTTTAATGATTTACCAAAATTTTGGCATTATGATTGTTTGAAAGGTTGGATACAACATCGTATTAAACTTATAAGCGAAATGAAGTCTTATTTTACGGTCCTAATTAAAATTAGTAAAAGTTTTAAAACTAGCACAAAATTATAAAAATTATTATTATTTTTTTTAAGTAAAGGAGTGCTGTTAAAAAAATTCATTTCATTGCTTGGAGCTCATATCAAAACTTACATTGATTTTCATGCTCCTTAAATTATAGATATTTAAGAGGCTCATTTCATTTGGTATAATGTAGAAGGGCAATCTGTGCTAGCTTCCCAAAGGGTGGCTCTTTTGCCATTCAAAATACTATTCTCCACTTCCATAATTTATAAAGATAATTTATTTGCTAAATAACCCAAATTAAATTTACTTTAAACTCCTCTTCTTCTTTATTACCTTTCCCACTCCAGTTTTGTTTTCAAGTTAGATTTCAAACTTTTTTCCAATCTTGTCTACTGCATCAATGATCATGATCCAGGTTGCTTCCTATTAATAATAATTACTAATATATTTGTTGCAGCCTTTATTCCAGTTATTCCTTCTTGTTTTTTGAAATATTAGTTATCTTCTTTTGTTTGTCTTCATTGCAATAAGAAAAAATGATAATAAATACTTTACAATTTTAAACCATATATTAATAATAAAAAAAAAAAGTTGGATAGATTCATAAATTTTAATATAACAACATAAAAAATTCACAATATAAATGAAACAAAATAAGAACAACTTTGAAAAAAAATTAAATTGACATAAAGAGAAGAATGAGAAATAGCAATGAATATTCAATTGAGGCTATATTGGGGACTTCAATGGGTATACAAATAAAATTGTTATTTTAAAATTTTGATGTTGGGTGTTTGAAGTAAATGGATATAGGGAGAAGTTTATTGGGTGGCAATAGCCTCACCCCTTCCTAAACAACATTTACACTAAAAAATAGTGTTCCAAAACTTGACTGATTTGATTGAATTCTAACTGAGTCGACTCAGATTGATAGACTGCCGATGCGATAACTACCAGATTGGGGGTGCTGCTCGCTAGAGAAGATTACTCGACCAATTCACGGGAATTTTTTATAAATATAGTTCCCAATAATCATATAACAGTAACTTATTATTACCCATTAATCTATAGACTAGTGATGTTCTAGTATAAAGTAGAGTTCCCATTACTGGCGATTTATGAAAAAAGGTTTCAATCCCATCTCACTAGATGTGCTTTTAATTAGACCTACCCATGAATCGGTGTAGTAAAATTGTGAAAGGAAGAGGAAAGAAAGAAAAAAAATGAAACAAAGAATGAAAAAGCAAAATGAAAGAAATAGCTTTCATCACATTAAAGATAGTTTTATTGGTGCACATATATAAGGTGATAGTCTCACATAGTACAAAGCAAACGATATATGTTATCTGTTTCCATTTTCACGTCTCAATAATAGAGATGTGAGGGATACACTACTAAATCAACATTATATGATCTATTATCAAAATTTTTTCTACATCCAAATTATGTACAGCAAAACGCAACAAGCATTTACAACGTGACATGAACATTGAAGTTGGCAATACAGGAAAGAAGAAAAAGTGAAGAATTCAGTTAGACTTCTTAGGATGATTCAACTCTCCTTGCGTTTTGAGTTGCTTTAATAATTTCGTGGTCAATGAAATATAAATAAAAACAGTGGTTCTTTGGAGATTGTTCAATTCCTAATTCAAAGCGTGACATCTAAAAGAGAGGCGTTCGCAATGGTGTGGACCACGTTCTGAGGCGTGCAGCCACAATCCCCACTGAAAAATTCTCCTTTGGTGATTTGTAAAGTTGACATAAAATATAGATGGTATATCAATCACGATTCGTGATTTACTATATATTCACCTTTATAATGAAAAATAACTATTCTAATAATAACAAAATCAAAAGAAAAAAAATATATATATCATGACACTTTTAAATATTGGATTGATAATTCATAACAAAAAAAAATTAGTGATTTTCATTCACACTTTTTTCTTTTATATTTATAAAACTTCATGTGAAACTCGGTTTTAACTTTCAAAGTTAATTTTTAATTTTTTTTTTTTTTTTTTATACTTTCCATTTTTTAAACTACAAGAGGAAAAAAAAAATTGAACCTAGAAATTCAATAAAATGAGTGTAAGGACTGAGCTGCTTCAACTTTTATCATTTCAATTATCAGTTAAATACCTAATATACTGTATTAATATCTATAATTGTATCTAGCAAGGTATGTATTTCTTTTTTCTCAAAATTTTAGATAATGGAGAATATTAATATCATAAAAGCAACATCTGTCGTAGTGGATTACAAGTGCAAATTTACGGTTACCATGAATTATGTTTATGATTAAGGACGGTGATATGATAAACTATATCGTACTTGTGTTAACTCAAACATGGCCTGCTAAATTGTTGTTCAAGCTAAACTCAACATATTAAGTTTATCATTCACATGTGGAAAAAATTATAACAACGGATTATCCAAAAAAAGCACATTAATTTCTAAGTAATATCATTTATGTAATAAAACATAATCTATCTATTTATTTAAAATTATAAAATACTTTAAAGTTTTTAAATTTAATTACAAAATCTATTTAATAAATAAATTTAATTAACTATAATATAATTATAATTTAAAATAATATTTAATATTTAATTCTATGAAATGGGTCAAATGCGTGTGTCATAATATCAAAGGATCATCATAGCCACGATGATCATTCCATTTGCTTGCGAGTTGCGGCCACGTTTCAAAGGTGTGCATTCTGGGCGGTGGGCATCGCTGAAATTGAGGTTGAAAATTCTAAACATTTTGCATGAGTTGACACCACAAAATTACGACAGCAAGAAAAGTGATTGGGACCATATTCACACTCAGCCCTGGCAACGTAAAGCAATAAAACTGAAACCAGAGCTTTTCCCTAAATATTCAGTTAGCGTGAAAACACCAATAAACCAAACTTTAATTTCAAATAAACCCATTAATAATCTGATTACCATTTTAAGTATACACATGTATATATATAATATTTATATATTCAGGTATATTTGATTTTAAAATATAAGGACCAACCAATTAATCAAATTCATTATATTCTCTTTCCTAAAATAAATTTATTTTTTTATTTAATTCAAATGAAATAAATGAATTTGATTGGTTAGTTCATACCTTTTTAAAATCAGGTATATTTAATTATAAAAGCATTATATATATAATTTATATAATCTCTTTAACACAGTTGACTGGACACTTGCTCATTTATTAATATGTGGATTTAATTATGATCGAAAGCATTTTAAAGTTTGTTTGTATAGTTTTTCCTCCTTATAATTACGGAAGTAGTTTTCTTAAATCTGTGTGAATAGTTTTCTTCATTTATTATGGAAGTAATTATCTCTCATTTATACAAGTAAACCTTCAAACCAGATAAGTAGTATTTAATCTTGTTAACACCTAACAATCATTTGATGGTCCAATGTCAACTTAAAAAAAAAAAAAAAAAGTATAGAACAAAATAGGAAGATAATTTTCAACATAAATTACGAGATATAAAAAAGAGAATAAAACTTTTTTTTGTTAACAATTATGAGATAATTTGAAGTCAATGATATGGATGGTCTGACGAAAGCCTGGAAAAAGCTACCGAAATTATATCGAATATGAACATGAAATATACTAACCACTGGAGCTCTAAATAGATGTAAAAAAGACATAAATGATTTAATTTAGCATTCGAAATCAGTCTCGAGGGGGATTTTTCGTCATCCTCAGAGGCCCATAGTGAAGTTTTTTTCACAGATTTACGGAGACTGGGTCAAGCCTCATGGGCTGGTTAATAGGCGTGGAAGAAATATTTTAGTAACTAGTAGTAGAGCAATCAATCTTAAGCCACTGGATGGGACTTGGGAGTCCCCAATAGGACATGCATTTTTGCAACCATGAACCCCAATCCATGCCTGCCAGTCTACGTTCACAAATGCTTTACTTCCATGACCATAAATTCTAAAATCATCTTTATGTTTGCACACATATTACTATTTCTTTTAGCACTTAAACAAATTTAACAGATATGTTTCCTAACTCTATAAGGCAGGGTTTCGAGTGGGGGGAATGTTATCATTCATATTTATACTGGTTGTTATGTATATAATATTAAATTCTTTTGGTCTATAAATAGGTCTCACTTTGTACATGATACTGTGATGAAAATACATACTCTTCCTTACTTCAGAAGAGGGACACTTTTTCGCTCACAAAAATTAAGAATTCAAGATTAAATGATTCTGATCATTGCCCAATTTTGTTAAGGTTTAATGAAGGGTTCAAAAATGAAGCTTTTCAATAAAAGAGTCTCAATTTTGAACCCTTTTGGCTTAAGGAATGAGACTGCCAAAATGTGGTACATGCATGTGGGAATCTCACAGAAGGAACCAATTCACCTAAAGGTCTCATGTCAAAGATGTTTCGCTATGCAGCAAGGTTATCTGAGTGGAGCAATAAGAAGTTTGGACAGCTAAAAAGGAGTATTGAATCCAAACAAAAATAAATAGAGAAAATATACAAAAAGCAGTTCCAGACCCAATGTCATGGAGGACATAAGGTTGGCTGAAAAGAAGTTAGATCTACTTCTCGCAAAAGAAAAAGTCTATTAGAGTTAAAAGAGCGATGGCCGACTAGTTATTATCAAGTGATCGTAGTACTAAATTTTTCCATGCCCATGCGACGACAATAAAGAAGGACTAAATCTTGACACCGGTTAAGGAAAATAGGAACATTACTTTTTCTTAACTAATTTATTATTTATTTAATAAGATTTTAATTTGAATATATTTTATTATAATTGTTCTTTTTAGTTTTCATATATTTTAATATAAGCTGTTAAAATTTTAATATCATTTTATAAGAATTCAATTTAGCATTTATTTTATATATCAATCACTAATCTACCATTTGAATGTTAGTTAATAGAATAAAAGTTCGATTTAGGGACAAATGCATTAGGTGTTTCAACCTTAGCACAATTTTTTTTTTTTTTTTTTCAAACCTAACACAAGGGGTTATTAGGTGAGATTGACGGGCAAAAGGATTGGGAGAAAGCCCAAGATGGACCTGGAAAATTAAACATGTATATATTGGCACCCAACCACCCTGCCTATTAGGGATTCCAATTCAAAATTGAGGCCATCAATGGAAATTAATAACCTTGAGTGATTTAGCTTTTATTTTACAAAAAGGAAAAGAATATAGTGGTGGCGGTGTGTAGAGATGGTCATTTCACCCCTGCATATGAACCCGCAGATGCCCACCCATGAATGGACGGGTTGAATTTGACTAAACGAATTCGTTGGCGGTGTACATGTGAATTTTTCAATCAAATATAGATTCAGATTGGATATGAATACGAAAATTGTATACTAATCCAAATCTGTGAACTCGAAAAATATTTATATTTAAAAAAATTATAATCAAATTTGTCATTGATACTAGAAGACAAGACCCTTACAATTTGTCTTGAAAATTTTTTAAGTTCTTAAATTGTGAAAACTCACATAAACCATTTGTGTTTTATTTTATGTATTTAGTTTAGGATTTTATGTGCTTTATATATGTTTAGTTTGTGATTTATTATGTTTAGGTTGGAAATTAGATATGTAGTAGATTTATTATATTTAATTTTATTTGTTTATGATTAATAATATTGGAATTTAAACTTTATCTGCCTTAAGATGTTGAAACATATATGTTTCAATATAAAGTTTAATTGTATTGTATTTTGTTATTGTTGTTAGATTTGAAAATGATTTAAATTTGGGTGATTTAATTTTATTTTAGGATAGTATTTTATTATAAATCAATTTTTAGATCTTTTAAAAAAATTTCGTAGGTTTGCTAGTGTAAAAAAATATTTCAAAAGACTGTCTCACATCTAATATGGTGAAACAGACCAATCAAACAGTGTAAATTTTTTTTTCTTACTTTTTTTATTGATTTTTTTTAATTATTTTTTTCATTGATTCGTTGCATCGTATCAATTGTGAAACAGTCTCATAAAAAATATATTTTTATTTTTTTTATCGATGGATACTAAATTAGCCTAAATCAACATGTGAAGACCATCCACACAAGAATCTATAAAACTTAGTGAATTTGCATGAGAATGTGAATGTAAAAGTATTTCCTGAATTCGGATGTGGATTTCACCAAACCCATCCGAATGCATGTGATCTTCCATTCCACCATGTGTGTGACAGAAAAAATGCAGTGAGGGTAACTGGAAAGAAGAAAAGGGTAAAAAAGAGATGAAGTAGATGAGATGGGAGGAAATGAAGGCTTTTTTAGGACACACAATCAAAACAGATCCGAGAAATGCGTTGATTAGTCTTTGTGTCCAACCCACCACCCCCACTTGTTTCTCTCCGCGTGCAGACACTCTCCTCTTAACTCCTCTTCCTTTGTTAGTGTCATCTTCACCAACTAACTATAAAAATGTTAATCTCGTTTAAGTGCTATTAGTGAAAGTGGAAATTCATTGCTGGCAAAGACTTTAACTTTAACGTTGATGGTTTGTAAATACTGGCAATGACTAAAAAAGTTATACAAATCTCCACTGCAAATTTGAGGGAACCTGATTAAAGCCTCTTTCTTTTTTTTTTGGTTTTCCGAGAAATTAAAGCCTCTTTTTTACACTCACAGCAATGAAGTTATATGTTCAAAGTCGATTTCTACTTTTCCAGCTCTCAAGTACATTATGTTAAAAAAAAAAAAAAGAGTATAAGTACATTTTTACAACTACCACAGCCTCTTAAATAAAAATTCTTAAGGAACAACTTAGATCTCTATTCTCGAATAAACAGGAGAAAATGGTCTATATACATGGAAAAAAATATCCATATATTAATAGAACTTGTTAAAAAAATTGTCCACACCTATGCGTTATATAGAAAATTGCCCATTTTATTGGCAAAGACGCTGGAACCCAAGCGTGAAAGATGCAAAGTTGGGTGGTGCCACTCCATTTAAGAGTTACATAGTTATAAAAAACTTGAAGTGTGGGTGTTAATACATATATATATTATTTTTGGTTTTTTTTATAATCATTACAAAAGATTCTAATATTCCGTAAAGATAAATATAATAAATTTTCTTTATTATGTTTTATAATGTAGCATAATGAATCAGGAGTGGGAGTCCATAGGAGCTAGTGAGCAGTGAAAGATATCAATTATGCATGTTCAAATTCTATTAACAAATAATGGAGTTTCAATATCAAATCAATTTTCTTTGACCCTCATTTTCAATATCAAATAATGGTGTTTGACTCTAATGACTAATTGTTGATATGTGAAATCAACATTATATTTTCATGTTTTAATTAATCATCATTAATTTGTTTAATAAATATCATTATTCAACATGATTTGATGGCAATAATTTAATTCCAAGTGATTACACCGTAGATGAAATTTAAAAGAAAAAAAAAATTCTTTAAAAAACCATTCTTGAAGTGAAGTTACAGTTTGCCTTTTTCATGTGTCCAAGAAGGCAAGAACCAGGACTGTTAGGTCGGCACGACGTAACAAAATCCATATAGGGTAGAACAATATAATGAATATGAATTTTTCTTTGAAGTTTGTTTGTGTTTAAAATCGCAATAACATCGTACACTCGGAAACTTTAGTTTAATGATATTGTTATTATTTTGTTTAGCTATTTTATACAAACAAGTCAAACAAAATGAAAATGAAAATTAACATCATTGAATTCATCGAACCATGATATATTGTGTTGAAATTTGCGGTAACATTTTCCATTTGTATCATGTATAGTTGGGTCTATGATTTATGTGGATATTATAATTTAATTAAAAAAAAAAGGTCACCAATTATAAGAGTTTTTTAGTCAAATTTAAGAAAACTTAATAGCACACATCAATATGGATCAAAAAGTTTTTTATAATTATTTTTGTTAAAGAATTAAAAGGAATTTTTAAAAAATAATAATTTATGAATTTGACATAACCAAAACATATTAATAAAGAATAGTCATCTCTATAAAACTTATTGGGTGCACAGGACTTTCATATAATTTTTTGTACAAAAAATTTTATTTGCATTAATCTAAATGGAACTTAACTCAATTTGCATTTAAAAAATTTTGTTTGCATTAATCTAAATGGAACTTAACTCAATTTGCATTAATATTAATTTTATTTAATATTAATAAAAACCAAAATTTTATACGGAAAAAATATATACAATCTTGATTTCTTGTCATCCTTTCATGTTGGCATTAGCATGAGTGATAGTTTTCGAAGGTATATAAGTTAAGAAAAGGAAAAAAAAAAACTTATAGTCGCAAATGAGATGACGTACTGGTTAATCATCTTTATCCGTTATTATCTCTCCAAATCACGATTTAAATGATAATAAGTCTCATTTTTTATATTATATATATGGATAGCTCTTCCCAATACTTAAAAACAATTATTTAACTTGTACTATATTTTTTTTGACCTTGGTGAAGCGTAAAATGTCAAAAATAAGAAAATAAAATAAAATAAAAATAAGCAAAAAGAAGGGCAGTTGGGCTAATAATTGAAGGGATGGTAGTAGAAAATTGTGGAGGAACCCCACATTCCTGTTTGTATAATAGAAGAAGAGGCTTGGCTGATGTCATCTCATCAAAATCAATTTCTTGATACAGGAAGATGGCATCTTTCTTTTTATCATCAACAGACACCAGTGCTTACCAATGGCGAATACTCTTTCTGTTCGAGTGTGTCCAGTCTTTTCTACTCCACCCTACAATTACTGACACTGACAGACACACACACACACGCACACACAGACACACACTCTTTCTCTCCCCCTCTCTCTCACTCTCCCTCTCAGCTTCTCCCCTCCCAAATAAAGACAAAACTAATTAAATAATATAATAAAAACACCCCTTTCTGTTCTATCTAGACTCTCTGATTTAATTCAATGCATGTCTGTCACAGCTTCTTCTCTATTCTCCACCAATGTTTCACCCATGCCCAACCCACCAATATTTCACCCATACCCCACCACTAATGGTAAAGATTTAATGCATTTCAGTGGAAATTAAATGAATTGACCAGGTGAGATCATTCATACTCGCATTAACTTTAAACCAAACTAATGATTATTTTATGTTAGTCACTCAGTTCAATAAATTAAACCAAAACACCACACCCATTTTACTGAACTTCTAAGAAAACATCATTAAACCATGTAATTAATAATATGCTTCACAAGTCCTCTCTCACGTTCCATCATACACATTTGAAAGATCGTTATGTTTTCTTCTTTATTATAAAAAACAGTTATCTTATATTATTAAAGGAAAAAGTTTCAACTGGATTATTGCTATTTGCGAAAATGTTTTTTTTTTTTTTTAGCAACTACTGACGAAAGAAGGTTCGTGATTCCTTAAGTATCAGAAATACATCAGCTTGATCCATTGGGCCTCATTATTAATGATCAAACGTAACAATAACTGAAATATCAAAAATACCATTGTCTTCTATCAAATATTACATTAAATTAAAAAAATAAAAATTAATAAAATGATATAAAAAATATCAAATTGTAATAGATGGTGGGGATTTAATTCAAAAATAAAAATTAAATTCACAAATTTAAATTTAAATTAAAAAAAAATTAAAAACCAAAGGTTCATTGGGTTCAAACCTAGGAACTCAATGAAATTCATGGAGGCGTCGTTGGATGGCATCATTGGATGACACCCATGGAGGTGTCAAAGACGAAATCGAAGGTGCTATGACCAATCATGGAATAGGAGAAAGCCATGGCAACCCACGTAACCCATTGAACATCAACCACAACAACCTACCTAACCCACGCCTATCTTTTTCCTTCCTCCTTCTCCATCCATTGTGATCGCTATTATGCCTTCTCCTCAATGATGAAGTGGGCTCGTCCAGATTGTCAAACCGATCTGGTTTTGTTCGATGATGAACCTAGAATGGTTTGTTTAACGATGAATCCACCTAAGTTTGCATTTTGATGATGAACCAAGAAGGATTAGTTTGACGATAAACCCACCTAGGTTTGTTCAATGATGAACTCGAGAGGGTTCGTACTAGATCAAACAGATCCTTTTGGGTTTGTTCGACTTCAATGGTAATCTATGTTTCTCAATTTTTTTTTTAAATTTTAGGATTTCTTTTAGGTTATTATTATTATTATTATAAATGTTGATCGATTTGGGTTGATTTTGTGGGTTGTGTTTTTTATTGAAGATGAAAATAGATGTAGTTTTTATGTTGAAGATGAGAGGATTGGAGATTGTGGTTGTTAGTTTGAAGATGAAGATGAAGGGGTTGAAGATATGGATTTATTTATTTATTTATTTTTCATTTATTTTTTTATTTCTTTAAACAAAACTTCTACCATCCATAATTATAATGAACAGTAGGTATTTCAATTTTTTAATTTTTAATTTTGAATTTATTTTTTTAATTTTAAATGTATTTTTAAGTTAATATTTAACGTATTTTTTATTTATAAGTTTTTTGTTTCCTTTGTTTTTATATATAATTTAATTTTATATTGACACGTGTTCTATTTATGCCTAAAGACAATAATACTTTTAAAATTATTAAGTTTGGTTAACTGATGCTTAGGCTAAAGTTATGTATTTTTTGAAATTCAAAGGACAACTGCATTATTTCACCAATAATTGATAAAAAATATTTCCTGAAACAACATGGATCAGAGTGAAGTTCTTCTTCGATTATTATTATTATTTGAGAAAGAAGTTCTTCTATTATTAAAATAAATATTTAAGTGATATGAATCGTGACATGTTAATATATATATCAACTATTAGATGTCGAATTTTTTATTTCTTTTATTTTTTGAAGATAGACGTCAAATTTTTTGTTTGGAGCTGGTTGATTTACACCCGTGCATTTTTTCGGAGCTGGTTGATTTACACGGACGCAAATTGATTCAATACGGATTCAAACATTATTGAATAAAATACCATCTTTACCCCTATCATGAAGAACGTGTATAGCAGTCTCTTGTCGCCCGTCACATTCAAGTACACGTAAAAAGAAGAAACAAAGAAAGATAGATAGAGAAACAATGTCTTGGTGAAGGGTAAAGAAGTATGGATAGAGATGGAAGATGAGGAGCGGCAGCAGCAGTAGTAGCATTAATATTTGAGAATTGATGATGATGAGGAAATGAAGGAGAGACAACGTTGGCAACCAGAAGAAGACGCCATCTTGAAAGCCTACGTGAAACAATATGGCCCCAAGGAGTGGAACCTCATCTCTCAACGGATGCCCAACCACCTTCTACACAGAGACCCCAAGTCGTGTTTGGAGAGATGGAAGAACTATCTCAAGCCTGGAATTAAGAAAGGCTCTCTGACCCCTGAAGAGCAGGCGCTTGTCATCTCCTTGCAGGCCAAGTACGGCAACAAGTGGAAGAAGATAGCGAGTGAAGTCCCTGGTCGAACTGCCAAGAGACTTGGCAAGTGGTGGGAGGTTTTCAAAGAGAAACAGTTGAAACAGTTGCACAAAGACCACCATCACCACCAAATAACCACTGAAGAAGGTAATATCCCGGCTGTTGACTCCTCTTCTTCTCCTGATAAGGTTGCTCAGGGTAGGTACGATCATATCTTAGAGACGTTTGCTGAGAAGTACGTGCAGCCTAAGCTTTTTGGGTCTCTGAATTTGGATCCTATCATGCCTAACATTTCACTACCGGATCCAGAACCTGTTCTTTCACTAGGGTCTGCTCCTCCTCCTTCCACCACTACTAATGCTACAACAAATGTGCTTCCTTTGTGGATGAACAATCATTCAACTTCGTCATTGTCATCTTCAACCAACTCTTCAACAACAACAGCATCTCCTTCTGTGAGTTTATCTCTTTCTCCTTCTGAACCGGGGGTTGAACCGGTTGACATGGCGGCAGCACGGTTGATGCCAGGACAGCAAGTGGCTACCTTGATACAGTACTGCAAGGAGGTGGAAGAGGGTAGGCAAAGCTGGATGCAACACAAGAAGGAAGCAACGTGGAGGCTGAGTAGGCTGGAGCAGCAGCTGGAGTCAGAGAAAGCGAGGAAGAGGAGAGAAAAAATGGAGGATATAGAAGCAAAGATAAGGGGTTTGAGAGAGGAGGAAATAGCTTATCTGGGTAGGATTGAGAGTGAATACAAAGAGCAGCTGAGTGTTTTGCAAAGAGATGCAGAGACCAAAGAGGCCAAATTGATGGAAACTTGGTGCAACAAGCATTTGAAATTGCTTAAACTTGTTGAGCAAATTGGGGTTCAAAACAGCCATGGATTCTGTCTGCCACCAACAGATCATCATATGCACTAACTGATATTCATATATTGTTATCATATGTGCTTGCATTTTTGGTAAGGGATTTTGTAAAACTTTGATCCTTGGAACCCCATTTTATCCTTTGATATTACTGTTTCAATAATAATACCATCAACCTGCATTAATTTGCATATATAATCCATTAGTCACACATTCATGTTCTCTTTTCTTTTCTTTGCAATCTTGGTTTTTATTTTCTTATGATCAAAAGTAATCTTTTGAGATTACGATGGTTGGTTGTGTGTTCGTTTCTACATCGTTGTTAGTGAAGATATACGGTGCAACAACTTCTTTCTCCTATTATATCTTAGATCCTCTTAACCTGTCTCTTTCAATTTCACATTGTTGTAGTTAATAATAATAATAATAATGTTATTAGTATGGTGCATTATTTTATGTTGATGGTGGTGACCTGTGGATCCAGTAAGAAGAGTGTTACCACTCACGAGTCGAACATAAACATGTCCTTTTATGAAAAATATAATAATAATAAAATTATGTTTGTAGAAACAAGATGATATTGTTATATATACAAAAAATAAAAAAATAAAAATAGGGTTTTGAGAGAGGGATGAGAAAGTGGGTGGTGAGGGGTGGTGGTACAGTGTCTGGTATGGTCAGAAATAGTGTGGCAGAATGACAGGTGCTACGTCTTTCGACAAGGACTGATCACTGGACTTTGGAATGCCCTCTTTTACACCTCTTTTTTTACCTCCACTCCCACCGCTCCTGCTTTCTACGACGCGTTCATTACACTCTCAGACTCTCTTTTTACTCTTCAACACAGTCATCTGTCTCCTCTCAATTTCCACACTATATCAAATTCACAATAATGTTTTGGCCCATCAAAAAAGAAAAAACACTTCTTGCAGTTACATTATGTCGGTGCTTTAAAGTTGAAACTAGTTAACAAGCCATATTGAAAATAATGTCCGAGAGTTGTACTTCATCGTATTTGTCAATGTCGGTCCAATCTCCATACAAACTTAAGTTATGGGAGAAATATGATTCGAATGTACAGTTTTATTGATGTAAATGTAAGATTACATTTGGCATGTGATATTAGAATTGAAAATGAAAATGAGAATGAGAATGAAATGAATCGAGGATAGATTATATTAAAAAATTATTATCCCATATCTAATAAAACTTAAGATTGGATTAAAATTATATCATATTATGTTTAATGTAAATTAAGATTTGATTGAAATAAAATT
Source organism: Dimocarpus longan (assembly GCA_022984855.1). NCBI lineage: Eukaryota > Viridiplantae > Streptophyta > Magnoliopsida > Sapindales > Sapindaceae > Dimocarpus > Dimocarpus longan. The sequence goes on from CM041026.1 coordinate 9,495,534, forward strand.
AATATCAATATTGTATTATATACTTAAAAATAATCTTCAAAAATAAAAGAAAAAAAAGTGGAGATCCACCCGATTAGACCTCCACCATTCATTCTTGATGGATCTCCAAATCTAGATAGACGGTGAAGATCCAATTTGATGGATCTCTTCTGTCTTCAACACCACAAAGAATATTATCAACAATCTAGTTCCATCGATTTCAACATCATCAAAAACATCTAAATCACCCTTATCACTCAACAAATCAACAAAAGAATACCCAAATCATCTTTCAATCACCTCGGAAAACTTTGGATCCAATTCGATTTGCATCTTTAAATTTTTGGATAGAATCTGATCTGAATTCCAAAATTCAAAAAAATAGGATTCCGATTATCTAGATCCAATTTGATTGCCATCACTAGATATCTCTTTGCTCATTGCTCAAGGAAAAGTCTTCACATAATTTTTCACTTAATAATCGGGAATTAGAAGGAAGATTGTTGGGAGATCATATTGTCAGTGAATCACATTTTCGCAATAATAATAATAAATCATATAAAATAATACTTAAGAATTGATCACTTGTTTACCTAACATCAAAAAATTGAGTTAAATTTTATCAGTACCTTTTGCATGAAAAGGTAATAATATCATTCATTAAAAAAAAATCTATTTTGTCATCTTCTTCAATTCAGCCGCTGACTTGTCATTTTCATCTTCATCAACGAATCACTGCAACTTTGATTTCCAGCGGGCTTGCAACTAAACTTCATCAAGCCATTGCTGCCTCTTCAAGCTCGACCATCGGACCTGAAATCGTCGTAACCTCCATGGCCGACCAAACCAGCAACTCTTCTTTACAAATCACCGTCACTCAAACCACCGTTGCTGCAACTTTCATGGCTGCCGCTGCGATGTTCTCTTTCATCTGCCATTGCCGCCACAACTCCTTTCATCTTCAAGCTTCATCAAGAACCACTGGCCGAAGCCCATCTTCCTTTTCACTGTCAACCTTTATTTTTGCTGATAAGACTTGAACAAAAACAGAGCTTGAGAAGGCATCGAATTCAATGCCTTCGCGAACTAAGCGAACGTAGATGTCTTCAATGGCTTTTTAAGGAGAAGAATTCTGCAACTTTAATGACTTTCAGGGACTTGGGTTCTTCATGAACAGAGATCGAATACTAATCAATGGAAACTCATTTCAGGGAGTTCGTTTCTCTACATTTTTGTTCTTAGTTCTCTCGTCCTAATCCCATGTCTGCATCATATCTGGAGCACTTAAAGCAACATGAAGTTGAGCAAAGAAAAAGGTGGCAAATGACAATAACCAGCCCATGATAATGAAAATGGTGGCATGGTCGCACCAATCATTATAAGTTTATATCAATTGTTTTTTTTTTTTTTTAATGCAAAGACCGACTTGTGATAATTGATCTGCAACATGTCCTTCAAACTAAAAACCCACTCTATTGTCTGCGACATGTTTTGAGTTTCGATTTGCTCGTAACCGATTTGCCCTCTTTCACTTGTTGTCCCTAAGTTCATTTGAGCTCAAATAAGGGTAACTTTGTCATTTAAATTTATGAACACTAAAATGATGTTAGTAAAATTTATTTCAATTTTTTATTACTAATTAAACAAGTCACCGGTTTTTTGATGTTACATATATATATATATATATATAATACTATAATGGTGTGTATACTTCATTTAGAGGAATATGAATAGAAATTGGAATGATTTGGAATCGGAATGACTTGGAATTGGAATAAAGTATTGAGATCAGAATAAGTTGTTTACTTCAACTGCAAGAATCAGAATCGGAATCAACAGTATTCTCATTAAACTGTTTACTTTATTTTGGAATAGGAATAGATTAATTATAAATTACAAAAATTTTCTTAATTAAAATTATGGATTAATTATAATATTATGCAGTTTTTTATTATAACAAGTAGTTTTTTTTTTTTTTTTTTTTTCAAATATCAACTAAAATATGTTTTTTTTTTTTTTTTAAAGAAATGTATAAGAGACATTTTATTTTGACAAAGGGAATGGAAACAAGATTCCCAAGTGGGTTGAAGGGGAATAAGATTCTCATTTGACAACCCAAAATTGATGTGAAGCTCACTTTCATTCCCATTATGGAATGAATTTTAAGAAAGTAAACATTATTAATCAATCTCATTTCTTATTTTCATTCCTCAATCCATAAAGTAAAAACACTATAATAGTAATAATAACACAATCTCAAGAGGTAAAAAGCTGTGATTAGGCCAAGAGAGGCTTCTTTGGGATTGCTTCGACTTTAGGTAACTTTCTTGCCCTATACTTATTTTTTGAATCCCATTAAGTGATCTTGAGAGATTATGTTTCTTTATTTTACTAGTTTTTTCATTGATAAGAAACTTCAACCAAACCATGGAAGACATCCAAATAGTGGATATAAAGGAGATTGATGATCAAGATCATGTGGAGGAGCTTCATAATCCAAAGCTCCCTTAAGCATAAAAGAGATTTAGATCTTCAAATCTTCAACATGTATAAAGGAGATTTAAATTTTCTCCATGCCTAAAAGAAAATTTCCAACAAAGGAAATATTGTGAGATCTCTTGGTTAATGTTGACGGGAAAAAAGAATTCGCAAGAAATCCAATAATTTTTTATGATAGAAACCTATCGGGTTCTAATTGAAAACCTGACAGGACCCAACCCGACTTCTCTCTCTTATCCGGGAGGATCTCCTAAAAACTAGAGTCTTTCTAATTAAAATCTAAAATTTAATGAAAATCACTTAGAAAAATTATAATAAATTTCATAATTTCTTTATAAATACAAATTTGACAAATTAAAGAAAACTTTTATATTTCTTGTGTTGGACTCATGTACTGGATATATAAAAAATATATATATATATAATAAATGGAGAGATATTTCATTTCTAAAATTATTCTCGAAATATGTTTACGAAATCTGATTAATTAAAATTAATATACACTGATGTAAAATAATTTTACTTAAAAATAATATGAATGCATTTGGTCATCACCATGTGACCCTTCTTTTGGCCTGTAATAATCTGGATAAACCTGCAGCAGATACCTAAAGAAATGAGTTTTATAAAAGAGTAAGCGCTAATGTCCAGTGAGTGAATATAATTTTTCTAAAATATTTCTAAAATAAAACTAAACATATTGCTGATAATAATAAATAATTATTATTTCCTAATAAAACTATAGTTTCGATATAAATTATTTATATAATAATATAATCTGTAAAAATTTTCTGAAATCTCTTTATATAAATATGATATTCTATAAATCTCTATGCGTACTGATCCAACTCAGTATATAATATTTGTAATCTGAAAATCTACACCAACTAATATCCAGGAAAATCTATCATACGTGATGAAGATACTCAATACACACGCAAAGTGATGGATAACATCTGTCATATACATACTAGATAACTTAATAAGTTCCTAGACATCTGTCATACACATGCTGGACGATTCTATCAGACTTACACATGTAAAGTCTGTTTGATCGTTAAAAGGAAATGTACAACTTCGGTATTCTGAAAATATTTTTATTTTTCTTTCTCAAATCTTTTCTAAATATACATAATATTAAATAATACGTTTCTCAAAACATAAACGAATTTTTTTTTCTTGCAATTCTCATTTCAAAAAATATAATTTATAATCTATAAAATCAATTAACCAAACAAATAATTTATTTTTAATATATAATAAAAACTGAAATATAAATAAACATAATTCAATCAATTTAATTAAAATAAAACTATCCATAATTAACAAAAATCTAAAATACAGATAACTATAAACAATTAATTCAATTTAAATAAAACAATCCACTCACATAATTTTTTTGCTTAAATCTAAATCTAAAATGGATTCTTATGTAATTTCTCATAATCCTGAATCTACCCTAGAAATCACGTAAACTCAATTTAGAACTTATTATAAAATTTACTAATTTCTTAGACTTTAAATTTTATTAAAATAAAATTACTTATCTGGATAAATTTGACACCCAAATGTTTAGATTACTCACACATCAAATTTCCTCTTTTTCTTCTCTTTTCTTCTTCCTTTTCTTCAGCTTGTTATTTTCTTTTCTTTTTGTTTTACTATGCGATTTGGTTTTGTGTATACCAACCAATAGGGGTTCATTTGGATTGTCAGACCTAGTTCCAACTATTTAGAACGAAACTCATGACCAGGTTTATAAGCTTTTCATGGAGAACTGAACTTTCTCAGGGAACGGTATGCTAGCCGAGCCTTACTACCCACTCCTTGGGTCTTACTTTGCTCAAAGCTTGTCTCTTGTCCCTTTATTTCTTAGTTATGAAGATTAGCTTATAGATCATGAAAAGAGTTTCATGTTAAATAATCAAAACTAAGTCTAACAATCAAATATGGTTTCGTTACCTTTGCATGGTGGCGTTTTTTAGGATCTCTAATTGACTAAGCCTCTTCTAGAGAGAGAGAAACAGAGAGAGTTTAGTTGGAGAGAATTTGAGAAAACATCTTATTATTACACACCGTTTTTTTTTTTTTTTTACAGATTAAGAGTCTCTTTATATAGAGGAGAGACTGGATATAATAATTACATACTTACATCATTGTTTACATCACTATTGGATCATTGAGTTAACAGGTTGATATAATAAATACACATTTTAATTATTACATACTTTTACTATTTAACTTCATGCACACACTGTTGGATAATAGGGAATTTGTTTTTGCTTTCAGTTGAGTATCTGCTAGTTCGACTGTTTGTCACGTGCTGTTATGTTAAAAAGAGTGATCTGAAACGTTCAAATTTGAAAGTGCTTTGTCGCTTTCATTATCACTTTCCTATAGTCTTTTGTCTCATATCTTTTGTGTTGCGATCTTATCTGGGAGTGACTCATCAAAATCATATAAACTTGCATAAAGATTTGTGTATGTGAAGGATAGCTGGTTGAATGTGCTGGCATGAGGTGTCTCATATGTTCCATATGGTGACTTTATAGATTTTTTCTTTTGTCTTTTGGTAAGTCTTGTTTTTGCTTGTAGTAATTCTTGTTCTTGGATGGTGTCTAGCTATAAATCTGGTAGAAACCATTCTGGATATCCAAGCTAATCTAGTTGCGTTATGAGATTGTCCATGTAGGTAGATTGAGCTTGTTTGAGCTATTTAGTGTATGAAGATGGATAAAGTTCTCATGTGGCATTATCTTCTAGAGATGGCCAAATTTGTGGAGGAATGATCTGATTCCTTTCAAAGATAAGTTTTTGAATAAGTCTGATCATTGTTGGGCAATTGTTGCTGTGTTCAAAAACTTGAACTGGATGGTTTTCTATGTTTTCAAAGAAACTGGAAGAGTGGCATAACCCATATGTTCTAAGCTTTATGAGTCTGTGGAAGAGAAAAAATGACCATTAGTTCTTGGTTGACTGGAGCTTAAACCATGAGGATCATTAACTAATAGGTTGGAATCATTGGAAAAATTTAGTAAAAGGACAAAAGGGAGGTTCTGGGTTTTGTTTGAGCTTAATCAGTCATTTATGATGACCGATTTTGGTACTTTGAACTTGTTTTCATAACTAGTCACCTCTTGTTCTGGGAGAAGTTTAAGAAGCTTTGCTCTATCTATCTGCCTCTGGAAAAACTTGTTGTGGGGAACATGTTGGGAATCCATAGTGAGGATGAGTGCATTCGTGGATGTTAGAAGGGAAAGATCTATTGCATGATGTTATAATCTCTAAACCATTTGGTAATAGAAAGTTTCCATGATAGATCCTGGCTTCATATTTGCACCTATAATATGTATTTGTACTTTGAGAGTAGTAGAATAGAACTCATCATTAAGGGGTATGTTGAAATTGGGGAAAAGGGTTAAGACTATTGTCCCTGCATTCAATGTTGAGAGAAGTGTTCCTATGTAAGCATGCTGGTATTACTGGTATCTGGTATTTAGAATCGCAAGTCTGACGACTATTAGGAGACTTTTTCTACCCTAAAGGGTGAGTGCTAGTTTAACATCACCAAAGTGGATGTGAGTATATCCTTCTTATTTCCATTGATTAATGGAGGCTTGATGGATTTTAAGGGTTACATATTGTTTAAAAGATGAAGTTAAAAGTTGACACTTATCAAAACTACTTTATTGGGCAAATTATTTGACCAATTTACGATTGGGTTTGACAAGAGTCTTTAGAGATCTGGGAAAAGTAGAAATAGGTTTAGTGAAGACTGAGTAAGGATTGGTAATAGAAGACATTTTATCCTAAAGATTACTATCATCAAGTATATAAGTGAACTCATATAAACTATTTATCTTAGGAGAAGGAGATCAAGAGTAAGAAGGTGTTGATATATGAGTACTGAAACAAGGAGAGTAGGTAGTAGAAGAAGTAGGAGTAAATGAAAGGGAATCCATACGTAGTAGAAGAAGTAGGAGTAGATGAAAGGGAATCCATATGATACCAATTCTCTCTAGAATAGACTAGTAATTATTGATTATGATATATACTAACCAATGCTCTGATACCAATAAGGGTTCATTTGGATTGTCATACCTAGTTCCAACTATTTAGAACGAAACTCATGACTGAGTTTATAAGCTTTTCATGGAGAACTAAACTTTCTCAGGAAACGGTATGCTAGTCGAGCCTTACTGCCTACTCCTTGGATCTTACTTTACTCAAGGTTTGCCTCTTATCCCTTTATTTCTCAATTCTAAAGACTAGATTATAAATCATGAAAAGAGTTTATGCTAAATGATCAAAACTAAATCTAATAGTCAAATGGGGTTTTGTTTATAAACTCATGACTAATTTGGTTTCATGTGTTCTCATAGTTCCTATATATACTGGCTTATCTATGAATGATACTTACCCTTTTTTATAAAAAAAAAATTATCACCGAGCCACCATACTTAACCCTTTTTTTATAAAAAAAAAATAATTGTCATACCTACCCCTTACTTTTTAATAAAAAATATGTCTTCATTTGCTTTCTCACAACCACCTCACATTTTAATTATTTTTTTTATTATTTTTTTTCAATTTTCAATGGTAAGGGTCCACTAAATTTATCCACTTATAAATTTATATTTTGTGATCCTATAACTTTTTTTCTTTTACACCTAACTTTCTTGATTTCTTTAAAAAATGTATCCAACTTTCTTGATTTCTTTAAAAAATATCTACTAAGAGGATATTTATCCATAAACTTCTTTATTTTTGTTAACGTCGAAAAATGGTTTTCCTTAGTCAATGAGGTTGTTTTCGGGCCTAAGCTGCAATCCACAGAAAATAAGAGAAAGACAGGAGAAACAGAGAGGAAGAAGAAAACGAGAGAAGAAAGAAGAAAAACACACAAGATCTACGTGGTTCCGCCAAGGGGAAGGCCTACGTCCACGACGTCGGCTCCGGTGAGGAGCGCGACAGTCACTGTTATTACTATTCATTTTGTTACAGCTGTAGAGAGAGAAAACAGTAGAGATAGAGAGAATCAAAAAGCTCCCCGCCCTTTTACAGTGAGAATCACCCATATTTATCGGGAGAGGGAGGAGCTATAGTAATAGTACAACTTAAATAGGAAAGCATTAAATGCATATTACAATTTTCAATGTCTTCTGTCACAAAGTCTGAGTCGTCTGACATGGTAGGTGAGATCCCCGAAAATCGCGCTGCTAATATTCTGAGAAGAGCTTGGCACGTGCATGTCACATTGTTCGCGATCAGCTCTGGGCGGACAGACTCGCGGACAGAATCAACGGTCAGTCTGTCAGCGGACAGGCGGAGAAATCAGCGGTCAGGCTGTCAACGATCAGGCGGAGAAATCAGCGGTCAGGCTGTCAGCGGACAGGATCAGCGGTCACACTATCAGCGATCAGGGGTCAGGATGTCAACGAGCAGGCTGTCAGCGGACAGCCGGGCGATCGACCGAACGAGCAGATCTAGACGCCTTGTCGCTGCTGGTTGCTGTCAGAACTTTTTGGCAGCAAATGTAAACCTCAAGAACATATCCATTAAAACAACAAATTTGAGGACGTAAACGGCATCAACCGGGAAACCTCGAGTTGCCACGCTATAGAGCATGAAAATCCCTTTCCGAAAACATATTATAATAGGCAATCTGACATCCGAATACAAAGTTATGCCTGTTTCTTTAGACCAGTAACTTGGGCCTTTGTCTGTTGAGACGGTTTTAGCAGGTTATCTTACTGGGCCTCTGGGCTTTTACCAGCCCATTTGCGGTAGCCTAAAAATACATATAACAATTTTTAAAACTTGAACCAGATTAAATTAATAACAATAAGTTAGATTTCAATTAATCTTTTGGGTCTATTAAGATTTGAGCCTCACAAAACCTATGGTTTCCATCTAAAAACCCATTTCTGAATTTCCATTTGGACACCTAGATGATTTTGGGTTTATTATTGATAATTTTGAGTTGAGTTCTTGATTTTTGCTAATTGAAAACCCATATGATTTTGGGTTTATTATTGATGATTTTGGGATCTTTGGGTCGAGTTTTTGCTTCTAGTTTATTGATGATGATGATTTTGAGATCTAACTGATGATGATGTTATTTTGGTTGAAGACAAGGGAATGAGAGGTTAAAGATAATCGTCTTTTTTTTTTCTTTTTTTTTTTTTCCATGTTTTTGGGTTTTTTAAGTTCTTTTGAGATGGACGATGAAAATCCATTCATTTGAATTTTTTAGATGTACATATTTTTAAAAAATATGAAAATAATTATTTTTTATTTTTTAAATTAATCTCCACCATCTGATGAGATAGACAGTAGAAATCTAAATCAACTGTTTTTCCTTTTAAGTTATTTCATTGTTTTTAAATTTTTATATGTTTTTATATTGAGCGAATTACAAAATAGCTACCCAATTTAAACATATCTATCGATGGAATCAACTTTATAGTTTTATTACAATTTAGCTACCTAAAGTTAATTTTTGTTAGTCAACAGTTAGTCAATATCAATGTATCCAGGGACATTTTTATCTTTCAACTACATTTTAAATTTTTTATCCCTTCTCTCTCTCATCGGTCTCTCATTCTGCCTCTTCTTCTTCCGCGTCTTCTTTTTCCACTTCTTCTTCTTCTTCCCTTCTGAGATTCTTCCTCTCATTGTTCAACTTCTCTTCTTCCACTTCTTCTTCTTCCTCGGAGCACTTCTTCTCTTCTTCCACTTCTTCTTCTTCCTGACTGGGGTTCTCAGAGGAACCCCGATCTGGGTTCTCTGATCGGGGTTCTCTAGAGAACCCAGATCTGGGTTCTCTGGGTTTGTTTTCCAGAGAACCCAGATCTGGGTCTCTGGGTTTTCAGGAGAACCCAGATCTGGGTTCGCGAGGGAACCCAGATCTGGGTTCGTAAGAGAACCCAGATCTAGGTTCTCACGAACCCAGATTTCTGGGTTCGTGTCTGGCCCAGATTCTGGGTTCTAATGAACCCAGAGATTTGGGTTCTGAGGAACCCAGATTCTGGGTTCGTGGGTTCTTAGTAACCCAGAAATCTGGGTTCATTATCAGATTTTGTTTTTTTAATTATTTTTGTTGTTGAATTGGTGATTGTTTGGGTTGATGATTATATTTAACTGATGATTTTGAGTATTTTTTAAGGATGAATTGATGAAGAACACTTGAAAAATACTGTGGATTGAAGTTGGGCATTTGTGGTCAAATAAGTCAACATAATCAGTTAGGGGTATTTCCGTCTTTTTAACACTGTAACATTATTTGCTGTTAAAACTAACAGATTTAGATTAAAGTGGGTAGCTAATTAGTAATAAATACATAAAATTGTTTCTCTCAGTAAATAAGTTTAAATTGGGTAGTTATTTTATAATTCGCTCTTTTATATTTAAATTAAGGGCAAATTCTATATTTTAATGCCACACTAACATTTTCGTTAGAAATTTGATGGTAGGGGAATTTTAAGTAAAATAAAGTTGGAATAAAAAAAGAGATTTCTTCAAACTAGAAATTTTCACCAAAAAAAAAAAAAAAAACAGTACAATGAAAAGTCTTCTCTGTCAGTCAACATACTCATCGGCCATCACTGCCTAAGTGCCAATATTTCATTGAACAGGGTTGCGGGTTGCCTGGCCCATCATCTGTTGGACCCTGCGGCCTCCACGGAGTCACAGACCATTTTCTTCAATTTATAATTTTATAAACCAATAACTTTTCCTTTTCACTTCTCTAAAACCCCCTTTTTTTTATATTATAAATTAAATTTTTGATGCAGTTGGTTTAATCGTCAACTGTTTTTTTATGACAGTGGTAAGGTTCGACACTTTCTTATCACTTTTATCCCTCATCTCTCATTTTAATTAAAAAAAAATAAAAAATTACTTACAAATATAGTTTTACTTGAATTTGGTGACAGTTTTGGGTAGTTTTTATATTTTATATTTTTTATTTTTTTGCACTTGAAAAACAGAAAACCTCAACATTTTTGAAAAGTTCAAATAGAATATGATTGATTATTTATTCTTATACATATGTATATATATCTATACATACACTTATAAGAATAAATAAAAAATCATAATCTATTTGAACTTTTCAAAAATGTTGCAAAAAATAAAAAATAAAAAAAACCATATATATATTAAATTTACAATTATAATTTAAATTTAAAAAACAATAACTGTATAGTTGAATGTACAGATAGGACAATTAATTTAAAAAAGTTTACATCCCTTCGTAGCAGGGGTGGTTACACACCTTATTTATTTTAGTTGAGCGGATTTAAGTCTGACTAAGTATATTTGATTAGATTTCGCAAATAGTTGCCTTAATCCAGTTGTTGTCGCTCAAGTATCCGTGCAAGCATTTTACGATATTTCTGCGTATAGTTTTTTTTAATCGTTATTATTATTATTTTTATTATAAAAATAATTATTTTTCAATTAGGGATATATTTTACATTATTTGTGTGAATATTTTTCTTTATTTATTATGAGAGTAATTTTCTTGTAATTATAGAACATATCTATTTGGGTTATGAGAATAAATGTCTATCCATTATAAACTAAACCTATGAGAATAGTTATTTCTTAATTTAAAAGTGGACACCTAAGTCGTTTAAATAATAATTGATTTTACAAATCATGATAAATCTCGAACTCGTCCAGTGTTAGTTAAAAAAATAAAAAATTATGGATCACAGGACGGTTTTCATCAAAACTCTTGTGTAACTAATTGGTGATTGATTTTATAAATTACGCTACATCTCTAACTCAAATTTGATATTAGTTACAATATATATATATATATATCTCTGAATCAGATAATGTTTTTCATCAAAACTTTTGTACAACTAATTAGTGGCTACATCTCTTCTTTTGCAAAGAACAAAAAAACGAAAAAAGTCCATCTCTCTGACAAAGCTAATTATGTACTACATCATCTGCTATATTCTGTAAAATGTTGACACCAAACAACCTAACAACACTACTACCAGTCTGAACCGGATTTAACAAGCCATCCCGGCTCTGCATCTCTTCGAAATCCGATCCGCTAGCCGGTCTACTGTCAATGAACAACTTTGCATGATGATGCCCCATGTTGATGGATGATCGCCAAAAACACACCAAATCACCAGCTTTCAAGTTTTTCTCCTTGACAAATTTGCTCCATCCCTTTGTCAAAACATAACTCTGACTACTACTCCAAAAACAGTACCTCAATCTCCACACTTTGCCAAGCTCATCCTCAAAATTCAACAACACACCCTTAGAAGCACTCTCTACATTCAATACAAAGTGCTTCTCAGCTTGCTGTTTTGGTATGACCATCCTGTTGAGCTTCCCTACATCACTGGGTGTAACCACCTTCTCGAAAAGGAACTCTCGGGCTTCCTGATGATCATGATCAAACGTACTAGAAGAGCTGGTCATGCCATGACATGCATAGTTTTGCTTACTTTGCTCAAGCTCCTGTTTATAAGTATGCTTTCTCAGCATGTCAACAATCTCAGCCTTCGAATGCGAACTCAGGAAGAGCTTCTCCATGTAATCTTGGTCATTGTTGCTCTTCAAGTTCGTGGTGGCGTTTTTGCCACGGAATCTGAGTGCTGCAGTGTCATACGCCTGAGCAGCTTCTTCTTGGTCATTAAAAGTGCCTAGCCACACACGTTGATGCTTCTCATAGATCTGTGCTCCCCATCGTCCATTGGGTTGAGGAACCACTCCTTTGTACTTGGATGAAGGCAGCTTCTTGCACTCTATCTGATCAGAGCAATCATACTCATCATCACTTGATATCACATCCATCTCTCTCAAAAAGAAGTAAAGTTACACGTAATATATATATGGTTACATGTATGATGGGTATATTATAACCCATCAAAGGAGAGGGACCCCAGTTGGGCTGATCACATGAGTGTAATCAGACTTTGTTGTGTGTGTACATCCCCCCATGAAAGCGAGCAACATGGCCTTTCTCTACTTAGGGGAACCTTTGAGAACTTTCTTTTATTCAATCTTATCTATAATAAGTCTTTACGTTGTAAGATTCTCGTCAATCTCCACTTCTTTGTCTTTTAGTATGCCCCTATGCAGATAAAATAAATGTCCCATTGCAATTAAATTCTAAGCTAAGATGAAATTGGATGAATTTGTATCTCTGTTATAAAAAGAATGGGGTGAGAAAGGGAAGAAGAGATTGGTTGAGTTTCCAAGAATGTTGTGAGTGTCAAATCTGCTGCTCTGCTGCCAAAAGAGAGCTTTCTTGTCTTATTATCTAGGTTCAAATTTGGTAGTAAATCATCACTAGTACATAATAAAACCCAAGGCCAGTTTTTTGTGTCTGTTCATGCACTTGGTTGTTGGTTGGTTGTAAAAGTGTACGGTACAATCAAAGTTGTGACCTCGCATCTTCATGTATGTGTATGTGTGGTGCAGCACTGTATGTAAAATGCAACTTATTTAGCCACAAAAGGCAGATGTGTGCAAGCGTGCAGGCCCGCTTTTTAATAAATAATCGTTATTCACGAGATGGGACAACCAATTTGCTGAATTGATGCCTCTGTACAGGTCAGAACATAGGATACTCAAATCAGAACAGAGGGTTTACTCATACAACGATCTTTTCTTCATGGCGCCCAACTACACTCTTTTCAACTCTTTTTAACTTATTTGGTTGGCTTTTCTGCTGGCTTAAAAAGTCTATTAACCTATTTTTATCATTATTATTTTTTAAAAGTTGTTTGGTTGGACTTTTTGAAATTAATCATTTTCAGTCCAACGGAGGTTAGTAGAGATTTAACCTCTATTTGACAAAACCAACCAAGGAGAAACCTTCTCATATATATATATATATATTATAAAAATATTTTTTTAATAAAGATATGAAATATCTTTATTAGAATAAAACCCTTTAATTAATAATATACATTTTTAGTAATCTAATATTTAATAGATTTTTTGAGATTATGCAATCAATAGTCTAGTGAAATAAAAATACTAAAAATTAATAAATAAATAATTAGATAATTGTAAACAAAACTAAATAATAAATTGAATATTTTTTTTTCTAAAAAAAAAAATGAAAGCCTTTGATCTCCACCATCAATTTATGTGATTGATAGTGGATTTTGTTTTTTGAAAATTTAAACATAAAAAATTTGTAAAAAAAAAAAAAAAAGAAAGAAAGAAAAATAAAAATAAAAATAAAAATAAAAGGAGTGGACATCCCCATCATTAGCCACCAACCATCAATGAATGAAGACAAACATCTATCTCCATCAATGGCTAATTGACATCCAAAGGGACCTCGTCGGGCCTCTATCCTTGACAACAAAGGTTGTACAAGAAATCTTCATCGTCGGCGATAGAAGACCCAAATCCATCACACAATAACAAAAGATGGACAATTTGGTGAATGAGAGTATAAAACAATTTGATCTGTTCCCATTCATTTGATTAGATTGAACCAAATCAATAATATTTTTTAGTTTTAATTTAATTAAGTTTAACCTAAAATTATTATTATTATCATTTTAATTTATTTTAATTAGTTTTGATATCCTTCATCCATCTTTAAGATGAATGATGGAGATCTAAAACTTTTTTTATTTTTATTTTATTTTAGTCAAAATTAAAATAATTCTTTTGGAATGACAAAGTTTACATTCTTTCTGTGAAGGTTGACAATGTTTTATCTACTATACAGATTATGTTATGCATTTTCAAAATCTAAGAGACCATGCGAGCCAAAAATGAATTTATAGTTAAAAAATGACATATTTTTATAACTTAGGGACCCAAATCAAAAAAAAAAAAAAAAAAATTGCCTCCAAGCATAGGGTTGAGGGTGTTTTGGCAATATCATGTTAGAGGTTTGTTTTCAAATTGTCAATATAAATATGAAAAAATTTTCAAATCTTTACTTTTTTATTTCTAATTTGTGTGAAATTTTTATTACTTTTTCGAGGAGTTATCAACCTTATAGATAGGAATTTTATCTTTGCCAAAAATTTAAGAGACCCAATAATTAGATTTTGTATCATTTTAATTATATATTTATAAGCATTATTCTTAGGCTAGTTTTTTCGTATGCTCTTCATTGCTCTAATCTACGTAGGGATTTTTATATTGAAATAATTGTAAAAAAGATCCATTTGAAAAGGTCAATCTCAATAACTTTTGTTTTTTTATGAAAAAAAATATCAACCCTAAGGTTGAGATGATTTGAATTAATGTTAGGACTCACAACCTGAAAGTTGGGATTCCGAATCTAAAGGTTGAGATTTAAAAAATAAAAGTTATTTTTCAAATGGATTATTAAAAATTGGTTAGTTTTCAACAAAACCCTTTTTTATTTTACATTCTATTTTCTTGTTGATCAATGTCGAGCATTGGAAGTCCCAAGCAAATAGTAATAATAACTTTGAGAGAGAGAGAGAGGTCCGACGGGCCGGGAGGGTGGGTTGGGTTAATAAGCAATTACAATTTTTTTTTCTTTGAGAAAATTTCAAAAGGAGGGATTGAATAAACTATTATAATTTTTTTTTTTTTTAAGAAAATTTTGAAACTATTCAAATTGAAACGAAAATATAGTTTTTGGCCTACTTTAGGAAAAAATTTGTTTTTACTTCCTCAAATAAATTATTTGCATCTAGTACCTCATATAGTCATATTGACTAAAATACTTTTAAGTAACAAAACCTTAAATTAGAGGTACCATGACAAGAGGCTTTTTTGTTACATAGTCTTCTATCACACTTGTATGTGAGTACACCAAGAGAGCCTTCCATCACGCTTGTATACATAAGTGTGATGGAAGAGCCTCCCATCACGCTTGTGTGTGATAGGAGAGCTTTCAATCACGCTTATGTGTGATGGGAGATTCTCCCATCACGCTTGAGCGTTAGTGCGACGAGAGACTCTCTAGTCATGCTTAACAGTCTCCCATCACACTTAACTAGAGTCTCTCCTGTCACAATATTTTTGAAATTTTAACAACAAGATATGTAGTTATAGAGACATTTTGGGAATTACGGGGTATTAAATGTAATTTATTTGTTTGAAAAGTTAAAATAAATATTCAATAACTACTTTTGGTTTTGAAATAGGTCAGTTTTTGAAATTTTCACCTTTTTTTTTATCTGTTACTAAAGTTAATATGTAGTGAAAAAAAAAATCAAACAAAAAATAAAAGAGAAGGGGGAAGACAATATTTTTCCTTTTACCAAAATTAGTATGCAGTAAAAAAATTGAACAAAAAAATTAAAATAGATAAAAGAGAAAGAAAGACAAGCGTACACGATGAATTTTACATGGAAAACCCTAAAAGATAAAAACTATGAGATTAGAACTCTTTCTAACTATTTTCTAACGAATCTCCACTAAAATAGATTACAAACATTGTTTGCAACAACCCCTTGCCTAGTTGTCTAACCCTCTTTCTACCTACTTGCAGCCCAATCTCATCTTTATGAACCAAGTTGTTACTCTATCTATCTTTTTGATTGCTGCACCCTTGAATTTTCCTCTTTTGACAGTCACGCAAATGAACAAGCACTCTTTATTTCTTGACACTCTAATAAAACAAGACCATTAGGTGATAAAACAATCAAGATTACGCATACACACACAAATATGTGTACAATCACAAGTCTAGCACATGACAAAAATGTAGATGTAACTGTGCTTTCAAACTAATATTCTAAACTCTAAAACAAAAGCAATTGTCTCTCAAAAGCTCCCAAAAGTAACGAATGCAAATAAGCTCTATTAATTAATTATGTGAGAAAGATAAATATTTATAATTCAAGAGATTTAGAGTTCAAAACTTAGAAAAGATTCCCATTTCAATTTAAAGATGACTTTATATCTAATTAAGAACGCTATTTTCCAAGTCCTAAAATAAGTCAAGAACCAACTTATTTTTCACATGTTTATCCCTGAAATTATGTATTTTATAACACACCAAAAATCGAACAAGTTCCACAAAGGAAAAAACACGAAAATGGGAAAATAGAAAAAATCACCATGGAAGGCATTGACGATCACTGGGTCACCATTAAAGTGATGATGCCAACGGTCACTAGCAGTAGCTTACTGTCACCCACCGCTAGCTCCACCGTTGCTGCGGAGAGTCAGTGGTGGTCTCGCTATGTGTCCTCCAACCCCTCGTATCTATGCGATTTTGGTGATAACTTTTCCATTAATTAGACGTCTTTTTGACTTGCAGTTTTTTCTTATGGTTAGTTGACAACTAAAGCTATGTTTTTTGTGAAGAACTCATCTTTAAAAAAAAAAATCTCTAAAATGATGAAATGGTCCTTTGAATCAAGCCCTCGGACATGAACTTTGTGAAAATCATACAAACACATATCACATTATAAATGCATGCATTTAAGTGACAAAACAATATACTCAAACTCTTAAGACACTTTACTATATGTATAACCATAAATGTGAATGAAACATTGATTGATCACATCACATCAAAGAGCTTACTTGCTCAAGCGTTCTTCGAGTCTTGCTAACAACTTCAAATAACCATGTCTTGACTATTTGATCTTTAAGCATCATCAGTTGTCATTAACTCTAAGCACTAAGCCTATAAAGGTACTGATACACACAAAGAGCATTTTGATGCGAAATAACCCAATAACAAAAATATTGAACCGACAAGCACTTAAATCATTCCTTCAACTTATTGAGATTTTGTTTTATAGAGGGAGACCGAAAAGACGAGTTGGAGATTGCTTGTTCGTGGAAGACAAGGTGGGTCATCTAGGATACTGAGTAACAGGGTTGCATTTATATTTTTATCTTTTTGTATTTTTTGTTTTACAGTATTATTTTATTAATTAATATAAATTTATTTAGGAAAATTTTAAAATATTTGATATAACATTATTAAAATAATATCAATGAAAATTTTTATTATAAAAATATTTTTTTGAAATATTATGTTTCAAAATAATGTTATATAACTTCGATTTTTTAGAAAGTTTAATATTTATAATTTATTTAAAATAATTATAGATGATTTTACTTATTAAAAATTTCTTAAATTTTTTATATTTATTACTATTCATATTAAATAATTTTAGTTTAATTACCTAATCTTTGAATACACGGAAATGCATAATAATACAATTAGTTTAATCTTGTACTACATCAAATATATTATAATCTTAATTTGGTCTAATTTCTACACCAAACACGTTGAGAGCATTTAGTGCGTGGGACTTGATTGGACTATTGAATGAGATTAAATTTTATTAGATTCGATATGAGAAAATATGACTAAATTAATATTATAATATGTTTGGTGTAGTTGGGTTTAGACTAAAAATAATAAGATAAATTTCATTATGTCCATATGTTTTAACGTATAATAATTTTTTTGATTGTAAATTCATTTTTGGCACGCTTGGTCGTCAAGTTTTCGAAGTCATTTTACTTCTTTTGACAAGAATTTTAGTGGTCAAAGTTAACAGAAAATAAACAAAGATCATTTTCCCTTAAATAACTAAAATTAATATTTTACCTTCTATGAAAATAAATTGAAAAAAAATTAAATCTCCTCCATCCTTCAAGTTGCAATGGATGGTAGAGATTTAATTATACAATTAACAAAATAAATTTAAAATAAAAAATAGAAAACCTCATACTAATACACTTCAAAACTAAAAAATTAAAACTTAAACAACATTTGCAAAATAGAAGAAAAAAAAATCCAAATTCGATCTCCATCATGTATGGATGATGGAGATTTAGATTAAATCCCCACCAATCATCTATCAAGATAGATCTCCATCTTCGATGATGGCCTATTAAGATCCAAGAGATCTCCACTTGCCAATCCTTAAGTAGCCACCAATGTCGTAGGTGGGATTACTGGATCAATCGCGCCTTCCGGTTACTAAACAAGGCATTATAGGCACTAATTTAATCCAAGACTATACCATATAATCTAATTCAATTCAATATTGTGAAACAGTAAAATCCAATTTCACGTGCCAGACTGGTTGTTAGTGTTCTAACCTTAAATAAAAAAGCAAGATCAACTAAATTTGTGATTTAAAATTTTGAATTTCAATATTAAACCATAAGTGTTCCATTAATTCAATAGTTGAGAGTCGAAAAAATTGTCGAGTTCACTTCAATTTTCAACTGGTAGGACGTATGTAATTTTGGGCCTAATAAATATTACAATAATAAAGATAAGTCACAAATTTAAATTGTTTCATCCAAGCCTCTGCATGTAAATAGACTTTTGGTTTGTAAAACTAATTCAAAATTAAAATCAATCCAAAACGTTATATGGAACCAAATCAAGAGTGGTCAGATGGATTAGGTTTGGCTTACTAGTTTTCTACCCATACCCCTACTCATAGGGATGAGCGTTTTTGGATTCAAATTAAGTTAGGCCAATCCAATCTATTCACTACAAAAATACAAAAGATCTAATTGATAACTCTCATTGCCTTAACAATTTTATTACAAATAAAACAAACACAAATAAAGATTCAATAATTATAAATAAAAATTTCAATGCGTCACAAAGACTACTTTTATTCTTATCACTAATAAGTGTTATTCTAAAAGACAAAGAAAATTTTAAATTTAAAACTAAGAATAAACGATCAATGCAATTTAATTTTCAACTTAACTCATCCCAATTTTTTTAAGATTTAACTCAATCCAACCTGATAAAAAATGATCGAACTAGATTGAGTTCGTCAGATTTGAGTTGAAGATGTCCACCCCTACCTACTCATGACATATTCACAAGTCACGTCAAAAAAAGTCATCCCCACTTTTATCTAAAGCAAAATGAAGAGGACAATGTAAACAATAGACTAACATCTTTAATTTATATATTTAAAATCATTCCAAATTTATTTATGAAGAATAAGCGACTGCTGTGTAAATGGGATACACTGAAATTTCCGACTTTTAAGAAAGACTCCTATTACATTCATTTCTCTAAGATAATAAAAATGATTGGATATACAATAAATATATTTTGCTAAGATTTCCAAACAGACAACGGCAAAGCATCTCCAGCTGCACTGTGAATCCTAAATTTGTATCTGTAATTCACTACAGGTTGCCTAACTCATACTGGACATTGATGTTGGCAAAGTCATCCATCCATAAAGCCATTCTATGAGTCTGCCTCAGCGGTCACAGATGAGGTTGAGGGTTTTTTTGGCCCTATAACGCCTCTTCTTTGTCCTGCAAAGAAAGGAAAACGAACATTAAAATGGTAAAATACATCAAGGAAACACATGACACAGCATTGACCATTTGAATGGAGGAACAATGCAGTATATCTTTTACCTTTTTTCCGTGTACGTAAAAGAACAAATATTGAATATAAAAGAATGCCAAAGGGTGTTGACTTAATAAGATATTCTCTATGTTGATCGATTCATGCACCAACATTACATGTTTCCAACTATATTTAATTGACAAACATAATCGAAGGAAAGGTGTAATTGTTCACTAATAATCTCAGTAATCCATCGTAATTTGTAACTCTTAAGGTAACAATGTTATTTCTAATAGGAAACTTAACTGTAGGAGACTTTTTTTATGCATAGATGATAAAGAGAGGAACCGAGGCCTAAACAACAAAATTTTAAGTATGGATATGGAAATTACATTAAAAATGATTTATTGGAAGCTTTGTGGAATTTAGAATGGTTCCTTTGAAAATAGCTAGCTGGATTTTTGTAATTGAACTGAAATTCATGAGGTGTCTAAGATGGCTGTGATTGAGAAAGGGAAAGTGCAATTGGGCACACATGAAGAAGGGTGACTGTATATAACTTTATATAAATTTGAAAAAAAAAAAAACCAAAATCTCATGTTAAAATATGGATGAATCAGTTCAGTCAAGAAAACAAAAAATCACTAGCGTAGTCAAACCTCATATGATCCTCAAAATACTTCAAACCTTGATGAATTGAATTAGCAATTTCTTTGAGAAAGCAAACGCATAAAGCACATAAAAAGTATGAATAAAACTAAGAAAAAACATTTTTAACATTTTGGCTCAGAAGTAATCATAGACTAACCTTGAAGAGATGTACTTCTCAATTGCTAGTTTCTGGTCAGCATCATAGACAAACCATTTTTCATCAATGGCATTTGCATCCCAGTTCCCTTGCAAATCTGGTCATCAACAAAGATTTAAAAACAAGTTTCGAACTCATACTTGATCATCCACATGTAGTATGTTAAAACCAACCTTGAAGCACAATATTAGGTTCACCAGCATGGCCTTTTAATCTCCAGAAGGCATGACCGTTATTTTCCACTAAAATAGATTCTGTTCTAAGAGAATTCAATCTTCGTCTTTCTGTGATGATTATAAGCAGTTGTCAGACTATGTTTATAGATATACATAAAGACATACATAATAATACATAAATATTTGATTGCATAATTTAATACATTTGACAATTGGGTTCAAGTAATAGTCAATCATACAAAAAATTTAGAAATTAACTCCAATTAGAAATCCAGACATACTCTTTCGGCCTATGCTTATTGCCTCCAGCTTCTCTGCATTTGCTTGATCTTTTTCGCTTTTTAGTTTTGAAATAAGAGCTTCACGCTCAACAGCTGAGGATGGAGTTCCATTTTCAGGAGCAGTAACTTTTTCCAATTCATCTTCCAATTGTTTCTCCTGTAAGACAAGAAGCAAAGAAATGTTTATTTTATGCCAAAACTACTGCAATAACAGTAATACTTCAAGCCAAAACATGCACGTTCAATATAGCTTGTATCACCTTATCCTTTGCTGCAGCAATATTTGCTTTGACTTGTTTTGCTTCATCAATATATTTAGAATTTTGATCTTCAATCCAGCTCCTCAGGGCTCTGAGAGGAATTTAATTAGAAAACAGCTCAAAGCATTTGGTATCATGTATTGAAGAACGAAAAAGGTTATCATATGCAAAGATTATAACATTGTGTTCTTTTACTTACTTGGTGCTTAGAGCTTCATCACATAAAAAATTCAAGAGCTTAAGCTTTTTTGAACGGTCTAACTTATCATAACCATCTCCTTCGAAACAATCTGAGGGAATACCATTCAACATACATTTCGATTCTGACACACACTTCCCAAGAGCCTGAGACCATGAAGTTTTTCTACTTGTTGAACTTAATGCATATGCCCTACAACAGTAAGCAATGCATATAGTTACTATCCCAACCCATAAAAACTGACAAAGTCATATGCACAAATATAATAAGTAATTGATTTATACTCTTCTCCCGTATCTTGTAACAAAGACAACAATTTGATATGAAATTGAACTATTGGACAGCATTGGCCCCGGCGCCTAATTCTCCCACGTATCAGTTCTCTAAGAATATACTCAGCTTCTCCTTTCTTCAAATCAAGAACCTGAGGACACACAAGCATAAGAAGAAAACAGGTGATTTTCAAATTAGACAACAGTTGGCTGGATTGAAAAAGCAACAATAGTAAATTACTTTCATTGAAAAAGCCTTTAGAAAAGCAAGACATCAAAACAAATCTCCCATAGATAAAACAATATATTCAGCAGAGAGGTAAAACACTGTTGCCACGGTTTCTGAAGGAATATGTTCATCAACTGAAATGATGTTAGAAATCGTATAATCAATTAATCTTTAACACTACACATTCAAAATGTTAGAAAATGTTAACTATCATTGTAGATCAATAATATTAGATTACCATGCAAAAAAATCACTATTTCCCATTAAAGAAAAATTTAATTCAAATATACCTCTCCAAAAGCTGCACAAAATTCTAAGAACTGCAATGCATCTCCAACATCTTCAGGATTTATCTCAATTCCAGCTACAGTTGTTAAGCTGGCACCCTGAGGCAATGGAATGTCAGCAACAATTTTTTTCTTCTGAAGTTCTGCGGTTCTCTTCCTAGCTTTGCTGGACTCAGAAACTGCTTGAAGCTGTGTTCCAGCATTACTGTTTTCATTATCCTTTAAATCTCTGACATTTACAAAATCAGCACCTTGTTTTGCTTCCTTTTCAATCAGATTCAAGGAATCATTCTTCAACTGCTGCGTCTTACTCTTCTTTTTCTCAACAAATTCACCACCATCCCTTTCATTTGTTATAACTTCTTTCCCAATGATTCCCACAGAAACCTTATCCTCAGAGACTTTAAACCTTTCTTTCTCACTGATTTCCTCCGAAATCTGAGGCTCGTTTGGCATCTCATTCCTCAGAGAAACGTCAACATCTTCAACGCTATTAATTTCCTTCAATTCCTCCCGTTTCTCTTTCTTAGATTTCCTCTCATTCAACGTTGGTGCTAGATTCTGAGACTTCAAGTCTGAATCATGATTTCCATCAAAAGAATTCTCCTTCTCAGCAACAGAGTTCTGTCATAGGCATGAACTCATTTGTAAACACATAGAAACAACAAATTCATCAACTGAAATTATGCTACCACCACTAAAAAAAAAAACAAAAAAAAAAAAAGGCACCAACTAACCTTTTCCAGAGAAAGCGGTTCTTTCACTGATGCAACTGTCTCCTCAGCCATCTTCTTCTCAGCACTTAAACAGTCAGGTCCTCTGATTCGCAGCATTTCAGAAACTGATGAAAACCCTGATTGTTTGGCTATATGTGCCATTGGACCAGTAGGTTTGTGACCGCTTTTCTTCCTGCAGGTGAATGCCCACATTAGAGCCACCACTTAACATACACACATTGCCATCAACAACCACCAACACAAAATATCAACACACTTACCTGCACTGGCTGCAATTGCATATGCCTCTACACTTGGGGCAATGCCAGTTATCTAACCGATCCACCTCTTCAGCGTTCTCATTATATCTAATTTAATTCATCAACATCATCCAAAACATATAAAAAGCCAATCAAGCAATCTCAAATGCAACAACAAAAAGGATAGCACCAAGTCTAACCTGTTCGATAAGCATCTGCTGCAGAAACTAATTGTGCATTTCTTGCCACTTTTCAGATTCTTACATGTAGCCGAAATAGCCCTTGTCTTTTGGCGACACTTCAACATTTAATCAAACACAAAACAAAATAACATGCAGGGTCAATCACTAATCTCTCTTAAATAATCAATTGAACCATTAAAAACCAATGAAATCACAAAAATTGATACTTCTATTGAAACCCTAAGAAAATAAAATCACAAAAATTGACAGCAGAATTTTTCACTTTATCAGATAACAAACACACAATTCAAACAATTTGGATTTAGAAAAACCTGGTGACAGGCCTTTCCGTTCTCCGAATTGCAGACTATGCCCCCGATAACATGGACTCCAGGAGACTTGGCCCTGTGTTTGGGAGCAGCGGGAGGGACTTCGACATTGGAGGTGACAGCCATTGATTCAGACCCAGAAAGTGAGGTTGGTCAAGGAAATCAAAGATGGAGGACAATCTATAAAATGGGTTTTGAAAAATTCCCTCTCTTTGGCGGGAGCGATTTCAAGAGAATCAAAAATTGGGAGGGACGCCCAAATTTCGTTGCCCCCTTCACTTTTGGGCTTTCTCTACATTAGACACAACTTATTATTTTTTCTTTCTCTTTCAAGGAAGAGGACTAGATCGTCTTTTGCTGCAATGAGAGTTGACAATTGTTGAGACGATCGGTTTATATCGACCCTAGACGAGGTTAGCATGTTTCCCAAGCACGTTTTCGGTTGACGTGTTTTGAACCTACACATGTTTTAGGGCTCACACGTTTTCAGAGCCTATACGCGTTTTGAGATCCAGTGACATTAATCATTCATAATATCCAAAAATCCATCAAAATTTTGTTGTATAGATGACATGACCAGCTAATTTATGACCGCTATATTATTAATATGAAATGGATAATTGACTTGTAACTACCATATCATCAATACATAATCTCATTATTAAAAAGAGTTGTTATAAATCAATTTACCACATTATTTAAGTAAAAAATTTGGAGAAAATGTTTTACAGCCCATATTAACTTATCACATCATTTACCATATCTAACACCGGATGAGGTAAATGTGTATCTTAAGAGTGTTTTGGGGCAGACACATTTCTAAAACCTGCACATGTTTTGGGCCTATGCATTTTTAGAGCCTACATGTGTTTTGGGGCATACTGAGATTAATCATTCAGTATTATCGTAGTATCTAAAGTTTACCTAAATCCATTGCCTAAATTAAGTGGTCAATTGATTTATAACTACTATATAATTAATATAAAATGACTAGCTAATTTGTGAGTACTATATCAGCAATAATATCATCAATACATCATTCCATAATAAAAAAGGTTCCTACAAATCAATTACTACATCATTTAAGTTAAAAATTTAGAGAATATTTTGGGAAATGTAATATCATTGTATAAACAATTTAGATATCTACTTTCACAATATTGAAGTAGGTCGAGGTATTTTGGGACCTATGGAAATTAATCACAATAAAAGCAATTCGAATGTTTACAATTTTAATTGAGACTAATATACTTTCACAACACTAGAAAAAAACTCTCCACATAGCCACACTATCTAGTGTTGCCATACTAACGTATGGGGATTGCTACAAAACATGCTTTGGAAACATACTAAACCTATCTAGTGTCAGATATAAATCAATCATGTCAACACAATGGTATTTTGTTATGCCATTACTATGCCATAATCGCATTCATTGAATCACTAAACTCACTCAATATGCACTATTTGGGCATTGACCGATTCTTGACGTTTACATTTTGGTGTTAAAAGAATGACCTCGAATCTTCGATCCAATTAAGGTTTCACCAAGTTTACACAATCTCCTTTCATTTTTGCTAATTAATTGTAGAAGTTCCCACTCACACAGATATGCTCTTTGTAGGAGTGCCTGGGTGGTTGGACTTGCAAAAGTTAAGGAAGGGGCAAACTTTGTGCAACAAATACCACTTATTGGAAGCCAACAAAGGAGAAAGTCATGATCATACTTAGGTGAACCTAGATCCTATAATAAACTAGCCAAGAGGAGTCATATAGAATTTGCCTCTTGTTAATGTAGTTATTGGACAAGTGGACATTTCAAGTATCGTGGCTATGATAAAAAGATAGAATGTGATAGAAAATGACATACAAACGTTAACTAAGACCGTCCAAGAGTTGATCTAGCAGCCAAGAGAATCGCCATTACTGAACAACGGGGCAACAAAGAAATCTCCCTTAGAATGTAGACCTTTCTTGTGATGGATATCAGTAAGTGAGTAGGCCTCCACACTAACAAGCAGGGCATGGCACAGATCATGATTCTGGCATGCCACTTAAGCCTAACAAGGCAGTATCTCTAGGTTGTAATGTTGTGAGTGACAACTAGAAGTATCATAAGAGAGTCAAAGAGGGGTTGTTGGCTTCTCGAGGCAACTTACCTTTAATGATTTAGAGGTGGTAACATCAACATAACATCTATCGGTGAAGGTCATAACTCCCATTGGAGTAGGATATGGTCAAGAGAGTTAGTAGGTTATAAGGATGAGTTATGAGAAAATAGTCAAGCTAGGGCACCATAGACAAAAGCTGCACATGGCAACAACAGCTTCTCAAAAGATAACCCTGTAACTTATAAAAGATGGCTTTGATTTGTAAAATCTCTTTTGAAAAATATAAATGGCTTTTAAATATATTCAATTCTTTTTGCTCTCTTTTTTGTTAATAAACAATTCAAGAACTATTTATTTTTAAGTGTTAGTTTATCTCTAATATATATATATATACACACACACACACACATATATAAATTTTGTTCAATGGCAAATGAATTGCAAACTTGGAGGGCTTCTAGGGGTAGCTCAAATATGTTTAACCAACAAAATAAACACCCCTACAAGTAACAATGACAAAGCTGCAAAAGCAAAAAGTACCCTAACGGTTGATCAACATAAGACTATTTAATAATGAATATACATGGCATTAGCCCATAAAAATTATGAGGATAGTACCCAAGGTGATTTAAGGAGGATATGACAATACTCTACTTTTACCACTACAAAACACTTGGACGGGTCCATAAGTAGGCAGCTTCACCATGTGGATCAACGAGAACAAGACAATACCCAGTCCTTAACACATTTTTAGGGAAGCAACATTATGGGATGTTGCGTGGAACAAGCTCGACATGGCATCCCCCCATCTCCTCTACATCCCTACAAGGGCAAGGTTGCATCCCTCTAAAGATGTAATCTAGTATGAATAAACATGGCACATGTGTATAAAAATTCTAAAAATATGGTGTCATATCAAATCCAACATTAATAGACATGGCACAAGTTTATAAAAATTCTGAGGAAATATTACTGTCGACGTATAAATGTGGTCAACCTAGATTCGACTACAATGAACAAAAAACAAGAGCAAAAAACAAGAGAAAAGAAAGAAGAAGAACAGTATACAAAGAAGTTTTTTTTTATGTGATTCAATCCAAAAAAATTGCCTATGTCCACGACTATTCTTTGGTTCTTTTGGCAGAGAGATAGTATGTTATATATTTTGTGTCCTCTTTACAATGATTTTTCAGCATCTATTTATAGAGGGGAGAGTGAAGTTTGAGTACAATGTAAATATGAAAGAATTTTAATATTAATTATACTTTCTAAAATCGTGTCCGTAATTTTAGGGATTTGACTCCACCAAGTCAGAGGTCAGAGGTCAGATTTTATCTTTAGATTTGGTAGTTGAGTTTTTCTTAAATTAAACTATTGTCTTTTTTGAAAAACTTTATAGTACACGTCAAGTCACGAGCTAAATCTTGCTCTAGGCAAGCTGGAGTTAGATATTAAACAACTCTAATTATGACTGAGCAGCAACCTGAGAGAGAGCTCTTTTTTATGAGTTGAACAACTTGAGGTCAGTGAACTGGGAGTTTCTCTATACAAATTGAATGTCATGGGGACTGAAAGCTTGTCTGCGAGTTGGACGTCTTATGATATGAGGGCTTGCATTGGCGAACTGGATGTTGGTGAGTTGGATGCTAGCAAATTGGACCTTTGTCTATGAGGTTGGCCTATTTGAGCATTTTATTGAGTTTTTACCAGTCCATTCAAATACCCATAACAATTACTAATGGGTTCTGTAAATAAGCAGATCCATAAGTATGTAGCTCCATAAGCGGAAGGCTCCGTAAATGAGTGAATCAATAAGTGGGTAGCTCGACAAGAAGAGAGCAACTTCACAAACAAGCAGCTCCATAAGCAAGCACAGCTCCGTAAGTAAGTGGCTCTAAAAATGAGCATAAATAGATAGCTCTACACATGAGTGCAACTCCACATGAGAGTGGCTCCACAAAATAAAAGCACCTTACCTCCACCACTACATAATGCTAAGATGGCTTCAACATCCTCATGTGGTCTAAAGAGGACCAGAAAACACCATGTCTATGCCACACCTTACCTTACATGACGTCGTGTGATTCAAAGAGGATATAGTAGCACCCCGCCTATGCCACATCCTAAAGAGGACCAGGTCACATCCTTTCGGTGATCTAATAAGTGTTGAGTAGTTTAAGGACATAATAATGCCTTGCTTCTGCCTCATCTTTTCGGGATCCTTCTAGGGCAGCATTGCCTCGAGGTATACTATGTGGTTGGTATGCTCTGTGGTTCAAGGGTGTTCAGACAGCAGCATGCCCTCACCACATCCCACCAAGATAGGGCTAAATCCCTCAGGGTACATGATTTATTCTAAGCATCTAAGAACGATATGACAGTATCTCGCCTCTGTTGCAACCCTTTTAGGTATCCCTTCAAGGTAACAACCTGATCCCTTTGGGTATACTATGACATAGCAAATCTAATATGAATTACCATAGCACAAGTTTACAAAAAATTCTGGGAGGATGGCAACCTACAAATGGATTTTGCTAGCAGGAAGACATCCCCGAGAAACTCTAAACCTGCAAAATCACATGGACTGCTAACGACAGGTTTTCCTAAAGAAACGACAAATTTGCAGACCAACACTTATAACAACAACTAGGCAAAACCTGTGAAGCTTTTGCGAGGAACCTGTTCGCAGACAGGCCTGTTTCATAAAAGCAACACGTTGAAATGATTAGCTTAATAAGCCATTAGCTCGCATAACAACCAGCTAGTCAAGTGAGCAGCTAAGTGGCAAGTAAAGGTTGTAATGAAGTAGCTTACGAGGTTGATAACAACAGACTACATGACTGTCCATTTCAACCTCTCTTTATGAAATGCGCTAAGAGGGAAAGAAATAAGAACATATAGAAAATCCTAAGTGTTGGAATAAACATAATCATCATCAAAGCTGGTCGCATATCAGAAAAAATAACTCTATTCAATTTAACAAAAGAATATCGACTGACAGAAAAATAACCAGTCCAAAGAGCTCAAAAAATGAGCCATCTTTATAAAACAAATAATTTGATTCCTTTGACATTTATTCATATCCCTTTCATTTTAGCCTTGTCCTTTTTAGTTTTATTCATATTCCTAGGGATTATCATGAAGCACTTGCACACTATGGTTTGTTATTAGTTGTGGAAGAAGAAATGAAAACTTTTTATGATCATGGTACATTAGTGTTCCTAACACGTTTGAAAAATAAGGAAGTTGTTTGGTGTTGATGGATTTCACGATAAAATATAATCCCTTTAGGATATATGTCATAAAGCATGGTTTATCTTATGTAATATTTTATTATATTAATTAAGTATTTTCACTTTAATATTTTAATTGTGTAGCATTATAATGAAAGATTATATTCCTCAAAAGCAAACATTCTAAGGTTCCAAGACTAATAGCGAATAAAGAAATTGTTCACATAAAGTGGTTTGGTGAGATAGATATAATTCTTTATGTAATGTAAAATTAGTCCACAATTTAGATAATGGTTGGGGACCCTACCTTGTTAGAATAGTAGGTAGTCAATATCAATACCTATAGGATAGTGCACAACCTCACTTAAAAAAAATTTAGAAACAAACAACTCAATTCAATCATGTGCGAAATTTTAAATTTACGTGTGTACTTAAATCTTTTATTGTACTAAAATTTCATAGCATTAAGCTTTTGCCTAATATGAAATTGATAGAAGATAGGTGTCGAACCTTACCACTAAGGAGGGGGCAATTGGCGCTTTAACCAACGGCGCCAGCGGCCTATTGACACCTTAAACATAAAAATTAAAAATTAAAAAAAAAAAAAGAAAAAAGGCTTTTGCCTAATATGGTTTTAAGCTAAGCTAAAATAAGGGATAAAAGCTACCCTCAAAGGGTAATGCACCAACCTTGCTTTTGAACTTTATTAAAAGCAAACTAATCATCAATTCAAATGAAATTTTCCAAATTATATGAAGACAAATAAGTCTTTTTTGTCCCAACAATTTATGTCATTCTGATTTTATTTGATATGGTTTTAAGTTAACCCAAAATAGGGTTGCCAAAGCTGCCAACAAAAACAACCCTTGTGCAATAAACTCAACAAATCTCAACACAATACATGTGTATAAAACTTCATTCCGCTTTCTACACATTACAGATGTATAAAACATTCGACATACTGTCAACACAATACATGCATATTAAGCATCATACCATTTTCAACACAATACAAATACATGAATCACTCTATAGTTTTCAACACAATACATAAATGAAATATTCTAGATTAGATTTAAATTGTTAGATTATTAGAAACAAAAATCAAGGTAAAAATTAATTGAAATAAAGCAATTTATTAATATGTGACTTATAAGCAACATCATAAAATTTTTACGAAAATATATTTACATTGCATTTTCTATTTGACACAAATTATTTGCCTAAAGCATATTAAACTGAAATATTTAAACTCTCCCAAAGCATATTAAAAAACAAAATCACAATTATCATAATAGGGTTAAGTATAGATCACTAATAGGTTGAACCAATGACTTTTTTTTTTTTTTTTTTAATTTAGTTTTCAACCTAATAAAGTTCACAATTTATTGGTCGATAATACATATATTGAAATTACAAAAGAAAATAGAGATTGAAAGTTATAGAAACATACCAATTGGAAATCATAGTGAAAGCCCTCAACCAGTCTCTGGTGGTGGTTGTGATGAAAGGAGATGTTTTACTTCATTGATGGAGAAAGAATGTCATTACATTATTGTTATAATTACAAAGGAAATCTATAGAACTATGAAACTTTTAATTGAAGGTTAATTTTTGTAAAATTTTGAACTACAAAGATGGAGTGGTTTGAGGATTTGAAGGATGAGATTCAAGGTTTGATTGGCTAAAGAAATTTGAGGTGATTAATCAAAAGTTTTGAGCATCGGAGAGAAAATTTTTAGTAAAATTATGTTAGGGTTGAGTGATTACATGAAACAAAAAAGGTATAAAAGTAAAGCACATATTTGTGACAATTTTGTTTTTCTCTTTCCTTTGTAAAAATCGTATTTTCTATTTGACACAGTAATTACTTCCTAAGCATATTAAACTGAATTATTTAAACAATCTTAAAGCATATTAGAAAAGCAAATCACATTTATCATAATAGGGTTAAGTATAAATCACTAGCTAATAGCTTAAACCAATGACTTTTGTCATTTTAATTTTCAACCTAATTAAGTTCGCAATTTTACTAATGGATAATACATATATTGAAATTACAAAAGAAAATAGAAATTGAATGTCAAAACATACCAATTGAAAATCACAATGAAAGCCTTCAACCACAATCTCTGGTGGTGGTGGTGATGAAAAGAGATGTTTTACTTCATTGATGGAGAAAGAACGTTGTTAGATTATTGTTATAATTGCAAAGGAAATCGTTAATCTTTGTAAAATTTTGAATTACAAAGATGGAGTGGGTTGAGGATTAGAAGGATGGGATTTAGGGTTTGATTGGCTAAAGAAAGTTGAGGCGGTTAATCAAAAGTTTAAAGCATTGGAGAGAAAAGTTTAAGTTTGATAGGCTAAAGAAAGTTGAGGCGGCTAATCAAAAGTTTTGAGCACTTGAAAGAAAACTTTAATTAAAATTATGTTAGGGTTGAGTGATTACATGAAACAAAAAAGGGATAAATGTAATATACATATATGCGACAATTTTGTTTTCGATTTTTCCTTTGTGAAAGCGGTATTCTCTATTTGACACACTAATTATTTACTTAATGCATATTAAATTGAAATATTTAAACTCTCTCAAAGCATATTAGAAAAGAAAATCACATTTATCATAATAAGTTTAAGTACATATCAATTATAGATTGAACCAATGATATATATATTTTTTAATTTTCAACCTAATTAAGTTCATTATTTATTGATTGCACATCACCTTTTAGTAGGAAGAGTTTAAGTCTTACTCTTATCCTAAAACATAAGGTATGAATAGTTTTCTTTAAATTTAATCACTTTTCCCTCATCATAAAAAAATAAAAAAATAAAAAATCACAATTTATAGACTAATAATACATAAATATATTGAAATTACAAAAAAAAAAAAGAAGGAGAGATTGAAAGTCATAGAAACATACTAATTTAAAATCACCATGAAAGCCCTTAAGTTTAGTCTCTAATGGTATTGTGATGAAAATAGATGTTTTACTTCATTTAAGGAGAAAGAACATCATCAGATTATTGTTATAATAATGAAGGAAACAGATAGAACTATGAAACTTTTGATTGAAGGTTAACCTTTGTAAAATTTTGAATTACAAAGATGAAATGGGTTAAAGATTTAACGGATCTGATTTAGGGTTTGATTAGCTGAAGAAAGTTGAGGCGGCTGGTCGAAAGTTTTGAGCACTGGAGAGAAAAGTTTGAATAAAATTATGTTAGAGTTGAGTGATTACACAAAACCAAAAAGGGACCAAAGTAAAGTAGATATTTGTGACAATTTTATTTTGCCTTTCCTTTGTAAAAATGGTAACGATTGGAGAAATTTACGTCTGGGGAAAATAACAATATCTCCCTATAGTTTAAC
Organism: Dimocarpus longan; assembly: GCA_022984855.1. Lineage (NCBI taxonomy): Eukaryota > Viridiplantae > Streptophyta > Magnoliopsida > Sapindales > Sapindaceae > Dimocarpus > Dimocarpus longan. The sequence continues at coordinate 9,528,024 of CM041026.1, forward strand.
ATAATGGCCAAATCTCTCTTGTTTGCCATAATAGACAAAGACCTTTTGTGGTTATATTTTTGTTAAAAAGATAGTTTCTTACACCATCAGAGGGCATAAAGATAAATTTGCTCTTTTTTTGTCAAAATAATTGGAGTAAGACCTTTTTGCCCTCTCATTTGACCGAAATGACGATCAATAATCAAATAATAAAATAACAACCTAAAGAGAAAAATTAAAAGGGAATAATAATAATAATAATAATAATAATAATAATAATAATAATAATAATAGAAAGTTTCATTTTAGCCTTTACTTTTTGTCAATTTTTCTTTTTTATTTAAACGCGAATTTACTTTTGTCTTAATTAGTCCCTTTATATTTTAAAATACAACACTTTAGTCCTTCTGACGAAAAATTTGATGTTAATGTTAATAGAAAAAGAATAAAAAGATTGTTTTACCCCTTAGACAACTAAAATAACCTAATTCCCCTCATAAAATAAAATAAATTATAAAGTATAGGGAAAAATACTCCAACATCCCAGACTATAGGTGAAATTAAACTGGTGGATGAAGGACTAGTTAATTACTGAAAAATCCCTTGGATCAGGTTGACCAATGTTGACTAACCCAAAAGTAGTAGTTGGAAGGGTAAAATGGACTTTTCATGCTTACTTTGAAATCAATTAAAATTTTCTTGACATGTCCTAATCACATTTTGCTTGATCAACGATCAATTTATTACTAAATTAAACTAAAACTAAAAGTGATAATGCTTTCAACTTTTTTTTAAAAAAAATTAATAACAAAAAGAAGAAAAAAAAACCTACTAAATCGTCTTCTTCAACTGTTTTCTCCAATTTGAATCTCCACTAGATGGAGATCCATCTCCATCCTCCATGGTCAGTGAATCTTTATTGTTAGCCATAGATTTGGAACTAATTGCAAGGATTTAGGTTTCCAAAAATGCAGTCTAGATTTGAGCCGCAGATTTTAAAATTTTGGGTTGGAACCCAGATTTTCAAATTTTGGGTTGGATTGGATAGTCAAGATTTGTGTTCAAGCCCAAATCTTCAAGATGAAGATTTGGGTTCAATTAGGTTGTCAAAATGACAATTTGGTTGAATCCAAATGTTAAAGATCTAGGCTTCAAATATACTCCATCTCCATTGCATAAAGATGTATAAATCTCTATCCTCCATGGCTAACGATCTTCGTTGCCAGGCATATATTTGAAAACTCGAATTGCATGAATTTGGGTTTCAAGAAATACAATTGAGTTTGAACCCATATCTTAAAGTTTTGGGTTTGGGGGTTTGAACCCAAATCTTTAGGATTTGGGTTCAACTAGATCATCAAGATGACAATTTAGTTGAACCTAAATCTTGTATATCTAGGTTTCAACTCATACACATGCTCTTCACAAAAATCGTGATTGGGTTTTGTGTGTCATGGAGCCTCACATTGAGATAAACATAAGCTTCATTCTTTACAATCTCTTGATAGGTCTTTCAAATAGAAAGACAACTAGACTTGCTTTTTCGAGTTTAGTGACTTAGCTTTGCTTGAAAGCTAGAGTTCCTATTATATATACGAATATGAAATTATATATTCCTAAGCCTTTGATGAGGCTGCTTTGAATATACTTAAGACTATTAAAGATCATCAATAGGATGAAGTGGAAGATTAAAAAGAAGATGAGTACGAAGACCAACAACAACAATAATAACAATAACAACCTTTTATGCTTGATATTATTAATTCTTGTTTGACAAGATCGAATGATAGATATACTCTATGATAATGTACGTAAGATTGATGATGATATGAGCTACCTAAGGAGTCGTTATTATTGTGACAATCTTTAATAGAGCTCATGTGTTCCAGATAAGGGAGAATCCTAAAAAACCCTTGATTTTGGTACATTATCCATTTTTTTCCTATATAATTTCGTTTTTATCCAAAATTTCTTTTGATTTTAAAATAAACATCCAAAATACTCCCTGAAAGCTTACAAAAGAACGATAATACCTCTGACGATAATAGATTCTGTTAGCTAGACATGGTTGACTGTTTAACTTCAGGGGTAAAAAGGGAAATGTCTTAAAAAAATAATGGAAAAATCCTAAAAAACTATCTGACTTTTTATAGATTATCCACTATATTGTTTCATTTTTATTCAAAATTTCTCCCACTATCAATTTTTTAACAAAAACATTAGAAAAAGTTAAAATGTTGAATTGACCCTTAGTTTAAATAATATTAAAATCAAACAATCAAAAATTAAAATAAATAGTATTAAATATAAAAATATAAAAAATCAAAATAAATAATGTAAAAATATAATATTTTTTAAAAAATAAAACAAATAATTAAAAGAAAAACTATATCTTTTAAAAAAATTTTGTTTTGTTTAATCTAGAAAAATCCAGATAACAAACATAAAAAACCGTAAACCAAAGATGAACAATCTATCACAATCTCTTTACCTCCATCTCTTCTATCAACCTCTATCTCATCTATTTGAATTTCTAAGATTCCATTAAATCTTGCCATGTTCAAACTACAACCATGACTGAAATAGAGTGACAGATTATGGGTTTCATCAACCATCTCTTTTATTTCAATCATGACATGTTCAAGCATATTATAAGTTTCATCAATCACAATCTCTGCGACAGAAGCTAATTGTGCATTTCTTGCCACTTTTCAGATTCTTACACGTAGTCGAAATAGCCCTTGTCTTTTGGCGACACTTCAAAATTTAATCAAACACAAAACAAAACAACATGCAGGGTCAATCACTAATCTCTCTTAAATAATCAATTGAACCATTAAAAACCAATGAAATCACAAAAATGATACTTCTATTGAAACCCTAAGAAAATCAAATCACAAAAAATTGACAGTAGGATTTTTCACTTGATTAGATACTTAACACAAAATTCAAACAATTTAGATTTAGAAAAACCTAGTGATAGGTCTTCTCGTTCTACGAATCGTAGACTATGCCCCTGATAACATGGACTCTAGGAGACTTGGTCCTATGTTTGGGAGCAGCAGGAGGGACTTGGACATTGGAGGTGACAGCCATTGATTCAGACCCAGAAAGTGAGGTTGGTCAAGGAAATCAAAGATGAAGGACAATTTATGAAATGGGTTTTGAAAAATTCCCTCTCTTTGACGAGAGAGATTTCACGAGAATCAACACTTAAGAGACATGCCCAAATTTTGTTGCCCCCTTCACTTTTGAGATTTCTCATAATAGACACAACTTTTTTTTACTCTTTGAGAAGAGGACTAGACCGTCTTTTGTTGCAATGAGGGTTGGCAATTATTGAGACGATCAGTTTATATTAACCCCAGGTGTTTCCTAAGCACATTTTGGGCTGATGCATTTTGAAACAATGCGTGTTTTGAGCTTACAAGATTTTAGAGTCTATAGACGTTTTGAGATCTACTGAGATTAATCATTTATGGTACCCAAAAATCTACCCAAATTTTTTCTTTAAATGAAGCAGCCAACTAATTTATAACTATCATATTATCAATTATATCATCAATATAAAGTGGTTGGCCGATTTTTAACTGTGGTTATTATGAATTATATCATCAATACCTCATCTCATAATTAAAATATTGCTATAAATTTTCAAAAATTCTAATTTGATTCAAATGTAGTGTATTTAATGACATGACCCTTCCCAGACCTTATCTATGCTCTTGTCTGGAGGATCCTGCCGGGCACTTCAACGGACTTATCGAACCCGACTCGTCGGATCGAATTAATCCGAGAAGCGAACCCTAACTTTCTTAACCGGTTTACTCGTTTAAAACTTAGTAACTCAGTTTTCTTTAAATTGGTTAGGAGTGAATTACTTTTATAAAAAAAATTCAGCAGCATAACGGCATAAAATTGAACATTTTCCAAATTTTACCTGTAAAATAAACACACTTCGAACTATAGAAATCACCAGCCAACTTCGATTTTTCCACAAACATGCAATTCACATTAAATTTCACATCCATACATGTCATATGACATTCATATCCAACCATTCACAACATGTATACATATTCCATGGGTATCACAACCTATACAGATATATCATGTGTATTCTGCAATAAGTGTGAATGTACAATTTTATATATACATATTTAAGTATAAGTTACAATCTGTCAAACATAATATTCTAAAGAAACAATCCAATTCATCATCATGTCACAAGCCCAACATTACACTTTACACAACTCTAACTACCATCAAAACTTGTAGAGACATGGATATCTTACCTTATTTGTGTTTGAGACTTGATGTCTTAGTTTTGAATTAACTATGAAGATGAATTAGAAGCTTGAGAAATGATGAAAAATTGCTTGGTATCTTCCTTTTCTTGTTGTTGCCGCCTATTACTTGCTCTCTCTCAACTCTCTTTTTTTTTCTTTTAAATTTTTGTTAAGTGTTACCCGTGTAACACCATATCCCACTATATTTATGGAAAGCTTTTAAAAAAATGACCCCTATGTCCTTGTTGACTTACTTTTATTATCCTAATTTACCATATTGTCCTTGGTCATTTTATTTTCTAATAAACATAAGTGGTTTTTAAGTCATTCCTATTTCTCATAAAATTGAATTATTAAATTCACTAAACTAAAGTTTTACAACTTTGTCATCCATTTATATTTCTTATTCACTAAATGACCATTTCGCCCTTTTTATTTGATAATTTAATTTTCTAAAGCTAGGAAACATAAAATCGAATACAGGGGCTTACATTTAATATGGCTTGATGTAAAATAGGAAAAGAATCCTAATCTTTCCTATAATCTATTTTCCTAATTGTACAAAAACAAGGACTCCGAACAATATAAATATGGTTATTTACGTAGGAAAAAAAGGTGGAGAATTCTCAATCCTTTTAAGCCTTGCTTAAACCTTAATTCTATTGTCTCTTCCTCCAGCAATAACATAACCATGGAATTATGTTTTATTCTATATAGTTGAACTACATGAAAAATTCTTTTGTCTCATTTGTTTGTTGCTCTTTCCATACATCTTTATTGGACCATTAATACACCTTAATTGCATTCATTCAATCACTAAACTCACTCAATACATACTAATTGGGTGTTGACTAATTTTTGATGTGAACATGTTGGCGTTAAAAGGAAGGTCTCGATCCTATGATGCAATCAAGTTTTCATCGTGTTTATAGGATTTCCTATCATTTTTGCTAATCAATGGTTAGAAGTTCTCACTCACTTAGAAATGCCTCCCATAGAAGTGTCTGTGTGGTTTGACTCACAAACATTGAGGAAATGGAAGACTTTGTGCAACAAATACCATCTGTTCGAAGATAATATGGGGTGAGTCATGGTTGTACTTGGGTGAACACAAATCTTACAACTACCCAACCAGAAAGAGTCATGCAAAATTTACCTTCTATCAATGTAGCTATGATAAAGAGATAAAACGTGATAGAAAATGCCATATAATCATTAACCAAGACCTTCCAAGAGGGCTAATCCGTGGGCCAAAAACTTTACCATCAACAAACAATAGGTAACAAAGGAATCTCTTTTAGAATGTGAGCCCTTCTGGTTATGGACAACAGTAGAAGAGTAGGCTTCCATACTAGCAAGCAAGGCATCACATAGATAGTAATCATGGTATGCCAATAAGGCTTGACAAGGTAGTATCTCTAGATCACAATGTTGTAAGTGACGACTAGGAGTATAACTAAAGAGTTAGAGAGGGTTAATTGGCTTCTCAGGGCGACCTGCCTTCAATGATTTGAAGGCAAAAACATCAACATAGCATCTAGTAGTGAAGTGATCACGATAAAATATATAGTAATTTCATACTTAATTATATGATTTTTGTGTTGAAAACTAGAGAGAATTTCGATTATTTGATGGATTTTCTTAATATTTCTGTAGGTGAGTCATGGAAGACTTTTAGTAAGCAAAATGATTATTTTCAAATAATTTCAGACATGGACATAAAGCATGCATAGGTAGAATATATCGTAAGTTCATATGTTAAAAAGCAATTCATAAGGCAATCATTCATGAAACATATACAACCAATGTGAGAAGGGGAAGTGAACAATAGGTGTCACGGCCCAAGCCCTAGGCCCTAGTAAAATTATAAATATTAACTGATAGAAATTTTCAATTGATACTATAAAGTTTATGGAATTTTTCACATTTTAAAAATATAATTTTTTTTCCCTGTTTTAGATATTCCGGAGTACCAAGATAAAATATTAAAGAAAATGTAATGAAAAACTTCAAAACACTATAAAATAATTCTTGTGGAGATCATTTCTACAGATATATGAACACCTGCTGAAAATCATGGGTTCATAGTCATAAATAAAATTATAAATACTTAACCATGTAATTAGCTTATCGTATTTAAGCATTCACATTTACTTAGATTTTCAAATGAAAACTCATAATTCTAGTGTTCTTAATACAATACTTTAAATACATCGAATGTGAGTTTTCTAAATTGCTTCCAAGGACATCCATCTCTAAATACCAAATTTGAAATGAAATAAATTAAATAACTATACCACGAGCAAAGTTCCTGGTTTCCTTGATCTTCTACCTACTCTATCTGATGGCCACCTAAGTTACCCTATACATTTTTTAGAAAGGGTAAAAATAAAGGAAGAGTGAGCTAGTGCTCAGTAGGATTTCATTCTCGATAAAGTTTCGAAAACCATTTTCTAAAATCATTATTAAAACCCTACATAGTTAACTATTTTAACAAATCCAATAAATCATTTCATAAAGCATATAGACTCCTAAAATAGTAATATAATGTTTAAAATTTTAAGTCAAGTCATAATATTTTCAAAACAATGTAAATTATGTCCCCTAGTTATATACCCAGTGACCTATAATTTCAGTAAATTATTTTGAATAAGAAAACAATATTTGGCACATCGTGACCCTGGTAACCATATCAAAAAATACCTTGTGCAGTGACCTCGACATAAAGTCATATAATACAAATAATTAGTGATAACATTGCATAATATTAGGACGGTGGACTTTTACTTTAGTCAAGTTACAAAACAATTTAAATAAATTCACCATGCAGTCAATATAATATACATAAAAATCGATATTTTGAAAACCCTTATTTTTATTTATAAAAAATTTCGATAGCATAACGGCTGCTAATTCAATAAACTATTTTTTTTTTTTTAAATCTGTTAAAAACCACAATGTACTCCTAAAGCAATCTACAATATATTTTTACAAAGAATTAACGTACTTTCAAAATAAAAAAAGATTAAATAAACTCCAACTTTAACATAAAAATTTTTTAAAAATAAGAATTGAATCTTTACCTCAATGTGAACTATTAACTACTTCGAAAACCTTGATTCTCAATATACTGATTGTCGTTCCAAATCTAATCTACAAAGTGATGTAATATAAAAAAAAATTTAATATGGTTGTCCTATGAGAAAAATAACCCAAAAAATGGATTTTGTACTTAAAAACAAGTTTGTAGATACATCTGGAATTAAATTTTGAGTTTGGGAAGTCGAGAAACTTACTTTCGCGGTATATGGTGGACAGCGAAACAATGGTAAAAATTGAAGACCCAAACAATGGTAAAAATTGGTGAAATTGGTATCTATGAAATCTATGTCACACAAGCTTTCTAATGGTACCAAGTTTGGCCAAAATGGAGGTTGGATATGGTTGGAATGAGGAGTCAAAGTAGTGGTCATAGGAATGGGGGAAGATGGTAAGGAAAAAAAAAAAAAAACTAGAGCGAGAAAGTTCTGGTTGGATGGAGGTAGAAGATAGCTTATATAATCCAGTAAAATTACAATTTGATCACCTTAACTATTCACAAATTACAATTTAAACTAAAACTTTAAAAATCTGATATTTTGACTCTTATACTTTTACACAATTTTCATAATTTTTTTTTTTCAATTTTACTCTTAAGAAAAATTTGAAGTTTTACAATAGATATGACGAGTTACAGCATAAGAAGACAAATTACAATTAAGACACATGATAGACAATCAAAGTATGACGAGGAGTGATTGCGAGAGGCAGAAAGGAAACAAGTCATGAGACAAGCTTGAAATGCACCATCAATTGGTCTCGTAAAGGCAGGAAGGAAGCAAGTTGTTAGACAACCTCGTGATGCACTACTAGTAGGTCTCGTGACCTACTATCACGAGAGGATTCAAGGCTTAAGGTTGCGACTGTCACTCGAGATATACTAGCAAACTTTATCATGAGACTTGATCATGATTCATGAGTGATGACGCGTGACCTCAAGTTGTGATCATACGGTAAAGAAGAATTTGTGTGTGATGAGGAGACTTACACGTGAATAATTAAAAATCCCTACTTGGACCTTATAAGTAGTAGACTTAAGGGACATTCACAAATCTTTTCGTAGAATTGAAAACACACCCTAAAGAGAGAGTTAAGGGAGAGTTTGAATCTGGTTCTAATGGGTGTTTTGAAAACATATTGCAATAGATTTTTGTAGAGATTTATAACAATCCCTTAAACTCATTCTATAGTAGTTCTTTGCAAGTACTAGGCGGTCATTAGAGGGGATTTTCAATAGCCTTGAGCATGAGAATTACAACAACCTTGGAGGAGACTTTGGAGCCATAAAACAAGTCATCATCAACACTTGTTAGAGTGCGAATGATGGTAACATCATCACCGACATTCCTTGGTGTCACAACAACAACAAGGGTCTTCGAAGAAACCAAGTTCAACCTTGAGAATGAGCAAACTTACTGGATTTAATTAGAATTTTCTTTCCCTTTTAATTTTATTAATTGAATGATGATGTTTGCTATTTGTTTGAGTGATTTGTGTTGTAATACATTGATGATGAACTAGATCCATGATCTAGGGTTATGAAAACTCACATTTTTATATAATTTTAATTGAATTCTTATTACATATGTTCTATCTTATTTTTTTCTTAATGCTCTTGAATTAATTGGCTATTAAGAGATTTGGTAACCTTGAGTGTATTTGAAAAATGTATTTTTGTGTCTAGACCCAAGCAGAATGGCATAAATTGTATGGGTAGGAATATATTTATGTGATTTGTGTGATCATGATGAGTGATTGATGCTTAATGTACCTAAATTAACTAATTATCATAAGAATGTAGTTGGTTGTTTAATCTAGGGAAGTCTGTTCTACCATTTAAAGAGACTTGTGGATAAATTAGAATCATTCGATCAAGCGCATGATGAGAATAAATTATTAATGGTAGAAATATAATTAGTTGAGTGAATTGGTGGGGTGAAGTTGTAACCCTAGAATTTATTCTCCATTAGTTGTGATTTTACTTTTATTAAATGTATTTGTTATTTTCTTGTTTCAGTATAGTTTTATAAATTTATTGCTTTGATAATTTCAATAAAGGTAGTTGATATCAATTTTAGTACTTAACATAATTTGGGTAATTGTCATGGGAACTATACTCTACTCCTCACTGTATTATTTAAGTACTGTGTATACTTGCACATATTTCTGGTGTGTGTTTACACAATAGAAAATAATCATCATGAAGTTCCTAACTCCCATTGGAGTAAGATGTGGTTGAGAGAGTTAGTAGGTTATATAATGAGCTATGAGAAAAACTTTTTGCTCTCTCTCATGTTAATTAGGAATCTTTTATATTTTTAATAACTATTTGTCTTTTAATGTTAGTTCGGCTTTAATAAAAGTTTGTTTATTGTTCCATGACATGTGAAGTACAGACTTGGGGAACTTATAGGGGTAGGTCGAATGCGTTTGACCAGTAAAATAAACCCTTACAAGCAAACCTTACAAGCAATAGCAGTGACAAAGTTATGAAAACAAAAGAACCCCAACAGCTGACAAACATAAAACTATCCAACAATGAATATACATGGCATTAGTCCAAAAAAATTCTGAGAATAGTATTCAAGGTGGTTTAAGGAGGATATTGTAGTATCCCGCCTCCGCCGCTATAAAGCACATGGATCGCTCTATAAATGGGTGCCTCTACCATGTGGTTCAACATGGAAAAGGTAGCACCAAGCCTCTACCACATCTTCTAAGGCAGTAACCTTGTGAGATGCTATGGACTAAGGAGGATATGAAAGCACCCTATCTACATTTCTACGAGGGCAAGGTTGCATCCTTTTGAGGATATATTCCAATATGAATAAATATAGCACAAGTGCATAAAAATTCTAAGAACATGGTCTTATAACAAATTCAACATGAATAGATATAACAAAATTTAAGGAAATGACGGGTTCTATTAAAGAGAAGACTTCCCTATGGAAACTTCAAGCCTACAAATCCACCATTCAAATATTACTAGCTCCATAAGCAAATCGCTCCACGAGTGGATGGCTTTGTAAGTGAGTAGCAAACCAATAAGCAACTCCACAAGTTGGTAGCTCTACAAGTAGGCTACTCAACAAACGATCAGCTCTTATATATATATATATATATATTCAATGACATGTGAACTACATATTAGCAAAAAAGATTTATATTTTTTGTTTTGTCCAATGACAGGCTAATAACAGCTCTTATTGCTAGGGACGAACTATGAGAAAATAGTCAAGCTAGGGCATAGTACACAAAAGTTACACATGGTAACAGTAGCTCCTATTGCTAATTATCTTCTAAGTAGTTACTGTTACCATGTGAAGGTTTTGTCTACTAACTCTCTCCATCACATCCTACTCTAATGGGAGTTAGGAATTGCACCACCAAATGGTATGTTGATGTTATTGCCTCTAAATCAGTGAAGGTATGTTGCCACATAAAGCCAGTGATCCTTCTTTGACTCTTGATGATACTCCTAGTCGTCACTTGCAAAATTAAGACCTGAAGATGCTACTTTATCAGACCTTGGTGGTAAACCACATTCTGAAAGAGATTCCTTTATTGCTCGGTATTCATTGGTGGTGGTGATTATGGCCCCTAAATCAATTCCTGAATGGTCTTAATTAATGCCTATATGGCATTTTCCACCGTGTTCTGTCTCTTTATAATAGCCATGAGATTTAGAGTGTTTGATTGTCTAACAGATGCAATGATAAGAGGCAAATTCTACATGATTCCTTTTAGCTAGTTTGTTGTTGGATCTCGATTCACCTAACTATGACCATGACTCGTTCCTTGTAGGCTTCCAACAGGTGGAATTTGTTGCACAAAGTTTGCCCTTCCTCAATGTTTGCGAGTCCAACCACCTAGGTATTTCCACGAGGGGCACCTTCACATGAGAGAACTTTTATCCATTGATTAGCAAAAACGACATGAAGTCGTGTAAACTCGGTGAAAATTAGACTGAATAAGAGGTTTGAGCCATTCTTCTAGCGCTAAAATTTTGACATCAAAAATTGGCCAACACCTAATTAGTGCGTATTGAGTAAGTTGTGTGATTAAATGAATATGATAATGGTGTAGTAGTGATGCAATAAACAAATGAGACAAAAGAATTTTTAATATGGTTTGACTACATAGAACAAAGCCTACATTCATGATCATGTTATTTCTTGAGAGAGAGACGATAGAATTATGGTTTAAGCAGGGCTTTAAAGGGTTGAGAATCCACCTTCTTTTTTTCCTACATGAAGGAACTTATTTATATCGTTAAGGTTTTTGTATAATTTTGATACTAGATTATGGGAAAGATTAGAATTCTTTTCCTATTTTAAATCAAACTACATTAAATACATTGCATTTAAATCGAAATATGATTTCTAAAAATTTCCTATATGGTGCTGTTTCTTGTATGATGTATAGTCTTTCCGCTTCTAGAATTACATCCACGACTATTCTCTGGTTATTTTGGCAGAGAGGCAGTATATTATTAATTGCTTGTCCCCGTTTACAATGAGTTTCTACCTCTGTTTATAGCATGAGGTGTGTTACACTTTGAGCACATTTAAAACAGAAAAGAATTTTACATTAATTATGCTATCAAAACTATGTCCACCAAATTAGAGATAGATCCCGCTAAAGTTAGAGTTTAATTTTACTTTCAATTCTGGTAGTTGACTTTTCCTCAAATTAAGATGTTTCATTTCTAGAAGGATTCGTTTAATGAACGCTTCGAGCTGCGAACTATACTTTACTCTATGAGCTAGACCCTGTTCTGAGAGAGCTAGATCTTACTCTGGGAGATCTACAATTGGGCGTAAGGCAACCTTGATAATGGTTGATTAGTGACCTAAAAGCTATAATAAATTAACTGAGAGCTTACTATATGAGCTGAATATCCTAAGAGCTGAGAGATCGTATCTGCAAGCTGAGCATTGGCAGATTGGGCTTTTTGTCCATTGAATCGACCAGTTTATTGGACTTTTATCAGTCTATTTATGCAATCCTAAAAATAGCCACAACAACTACCTTAAGTGGTCTCAATTTGTTTAAACATTTTTAAAGAGAAGGGTAAATTGAACCATCTTCTTGGTATTAAACCTCCTGAAAGAGATTTGAAATATGTGGCTTAAGACAAAGTTGATTCTTTGGTCATGTCATGGTTACAAACTCCATGACTCTTGAAGTAAGTGATGTGTATGTTTCGAAGACAACATAGAAGATTCGGGATACCTACAAATAGACTAACTCTAAAGTTAATGATGTTGTTAATATTTATGATATCATGACATGGTTGTAGAATACCAAACAAGGTACTTAAACTGTGACAGAATACTCTAACAACATATAGAATTTATGGCATGAGTTGGATCACTATCAATGTCTTACCATGAAAACTAGCGAAGATGCTACTATTCTTAAACAATATCTTGACGAAAATAGGATTTACATGTTCTTTGTTGGTCTCAATGCCAAGTTTGATGTTGTTGTAGTTCAAATTTTGGTTAAGACTAATCTTCCTTCTTTAGTTGAAACTATTGGTATCCTCTATGATGAAAAAAATCGTGAAGGGGTAATGTTAAAGTCCCAACTGATTGAGGGTTCCGTTATGGTAATGAAAGGTGTCACGAATGGGGTTGCTAATTTTAGTAATTCATAGCCTTCTGAGCCATAAAAACCGATTGGTATTAAAGATTTGGTTGTTTATACATACTAAAAAAAACTGTTACACACAAGGGGCCGTTGTTGGAAACTTCATGGTAGACTTGTAAATTTTCCAAATAATTCATCTTATAGCAAAACCCGGATTGCCAAAGGTTGTCCGACATAGGCTCATGTTGGGGCTATTCAGTCCAAGGGGATGGCATGGTAATCCACTCTTCTTTAAGGCCTTACTGAGTGCAACTAATAGGATTTTAATAGATTGAAACATTGCTCGACAACCTAGACCAATCTATCGGTCAGGAATTGCTCTCTAGCACTATCAAGTTTAACTTTTTCCTCTTTTGCCCTAAACATCTCTAATCCTTAGTTTGCTAAACCTTGGGTTATTGATTTCGGTGCTCAATAGTTTGTTTTATTTAGGAATGATTGTACTTCTATGACTTAAGGGTTTTGTTCCAAAATAAATTAAATGCAAATTCTACTTCGATTATATATTATTTCCTAAATGATCAAAATCAAATGGAATTTAAAATATCAAATCAAACAATGCCAAGGATTTTTTAATCATAGCTTATGTTCTCTTCTTTTTTTTGTTTTTTTTTTTTTAAAAAAGAAAAAAGTATTGTTCATGAATCATCTTGTGTCTGTACACCTCAACAAAATAGGGTATCTGGAAAGGAAGATTAATCACCTATTTATTACTATTAGAGCTTTTCTATTTTGAAACCATATTCCTAATAGTATTGGGGAGAAGCAGTTTTAATAGCTGCTCACTTAATTAATCGTTTACCTTCATAGGTACTTGATCACAAAAGTTTAGTACAAATCTTTTTCAAAAAATTTTCTGGACTTTAAAACTACAAACCATCTTAGTGCTAGAATATGTGGTTATATCTCTTTGTTCATACTCACTCTTGTCATTCAAGGAAGTTAGATACTAAGGCTCTCAAGTTTGTCCTTGTGGGTTATTCATCTACTCAAAACGGGTATAGATGTTTTCATCCTCCTACAAAATGTTTTTTGGTGTTTATTGATGTTACTTTTGTTGAGTGTGAGTCCTACTTACCTAAATCATTACTTTAAAGGTTGAACTCTGTCATTAAAGATTAGAATAAAGATCACTTCTTGCTCAATTTTTGAAAAAATCGAGAAAATAAAAAATGGATGACAATCATTTAATTAGGTCTAAAAGATGCTTAGGAAACACACTGACCCTGTCTAAGGTCAGGTATAAACCAATCCTGTCAACAATTGCTAACCCTAATTATAGTATAAGAAGATCTAGTCCTCTTTTTTTAGAGGAAAAAAACATAAGAACTTATGTCCATTATAAAGAAATTTCAAGAGAATCAAAACTTGAGAGGGATGTCCAAATTTTGTTGCTCTCTAAAATTTTAAGATTTCTCTATAATAGACACTGATTTTTTTTTTTTTTTTTTTGGGTTCTCTAAAAAAAGGATTAGATCTTTTTCTGCTACAATTAGGGTTGACAATTGTTCACACGATCTATTTATATTTGACACTAGTTAGGTTAGCATGCTTCCTAAGCACGTTTTGGGGCCGATACGTGTTTTGTCATCCATTTGTTTTTAGAGCCTGCATGTGTTGTGGGGCCTACTGAGATTAAGATTCAGTAACACCATAAGTATCCAAAATTTATCCAGATTCATTACATAAATGAGGTGGCCAGCTAATTTATGACTACTTTATAATCAATATGAAATGGTTAGCTAATTTGTAACTACCCTATCATCGTTGATATCATCAATACATCATCTTATAATTAAAAGAGTTGTAATAAATCAATTTACCGCATCATTTGAGTAAAAAATTTGGAGAAAATTTTTTAGGGCCAACATCAACTTACCATATCTAACACCAAATAGGGTTAGTGTGTTTCCTAAGCATGTTTTAAGGCCAACACATTTCTAGAGCTGACACGTGTTTTGGGGCTCATGCATAGGTTATAGAAATGCATCGGTCCCATAACATGCTTCGGAAACATGCTACTAGGGTCCATGCATTTTTAGAGGCTACATATGTTTTGGGGTCTACTAAGACTAATCATTTAAAAATATCATATTGTCCAAAAATTTACCTAAATTCATTGCTAAATAAAGTGGCCAACTAATTTGTAACAACTATATCATCAATATGAAATGACCAACTGATTTGTAAATATCATATCATCAATCATATCATCAACATATCATCTCATAACTAAAAGAGTTGTTACAAATAAGTTTACCACATT
The DNA here is from genome assembly GCA_022984855.1 of Dimocarpus longan. Lineage (NCBI taxonomy): Eukaryota > Viridiplantae > Streptophyta > Magnoliopsida > Sapindales > Sapindaceae > Dimocarpus > Dimocarpus longan. The sequence continues at coordinate 9,543,312 of CM041026.1, forward strand.
ATTTAACTAAAAATTTGGAGAAAATTTTGGGAAGTGTAGTATTATTATTAATCATTGTATAAACAATTTAGATATCTACTTTCACAACATTGAAATGGGTTAAGGTATTGTGGGACATTTGAAAATTAATCATAATAAAATTGATTAGGATATTTACTTCTATAATTGAGATTGATATACTTTCACAGCACTAGGAAAAAAAAAAATCCCCACATGGCCACACTATCTAATAAAGTGTATATGATGGGATTCAAACCCCTCACCATAAATATGGAAAATGAAGTGCACACCTCCTTTGATAAGTGTGAAAGGAGAAATTAAAAACAATAATAATAATAATGGAGTTTGAACTAAACATTATTCAGAAACTATTTTGGAACATAAAATATCATTGTACTTAGCAGATGTTGTGCTTAAAAATTGGCCTTGAGCCTAATATAACTTAAAAGCCCAAACTAGCGGCATCATTACTAAGCCCACAAGACGTGCTACATCAGCATGAAGCTGAGATTCTAAGTAACTAGTGATGGAGTAACGGGCAGTGGAGCAACTCACATCAAATAGCTCATATGAGAAGCCCTTCATGCTAGGGGTAGCTCTAACTGCATAAGCCCATATATTTTCATTTTCACAAAATTCTAGAAATGAAAAGACTTATGCATTGTTGATGTGGGAAACTAGTCAACGAGATTCTTTTGGACCCAATGCTGCAATGTAAGAAGATCACAAACAAGACAGAATAAGAGTAAAAGGAAGAGGCAAAAGAGAAACAGGATAACACAGATTTTTAAAGTAATTCGACCTTCTAATCTGCCTACATCCACTATCTCTCTATATTTCTGCAGAGTGATGACAATATTTTCTCAAGGTGTGTCTCTCTTTTTTTACAATGAAAATCTTTCCCTATTTATAGAGGGGGTAGTGCTATAGCAGAAGATAATGAGACAAAATAGCATCATGATTCACAATTAATACCTTTGGATTACATTTAATACTCTTGACACTTGTCAAGTCAACTCTATCAAAACGTGGGTTTAGATGCTAACCCATGCTGGTTAGGTGAGATTTTCTCAAATTACACTGTCATTAGGTGAAATAACCATTTTTATCGTGCAAGATACGTCAGATTACTGTTTTGGACTAACACTGGACGAACTGGGCCAAAACGGACTGAAGCTTAAGAGAATGCGGACTGGAACTAAGTAAACGAACTCACTAAAAGAAATCAACATCGTTATAGTGGAAAACGATTTTGGCATCGTCAGGAGTACGGACTAGACTTCACTGAAGGTCCAATCAGCCTGTTTAAACTACGAATTTCTATACTGGGCCTTGCTTATTGCGTCCACCAGCTTGGGCCACTGAACTCATGGGCTTTTACTAGCCTGCTCAGATAATCTGAAAAATACCCACAACATGCATCAAACAGGAAAACGCACCAAGAGGAAATTTCTAGAAATCATATTTTACTTGAATGCAATGTATTTAATGTAGTTTGATGTAAAATAGGAAAAGAATCCTAATCTTTCTTATAATCTAGTATCCTAATTGTACAAAAACAAGGAACCCTAACAATATAATAAGGTCATTCGCATGAGAAAAAGGGAAAAGGATTCTCAACCCTTTAGAGCCACTTAAACCTTAATTCTACCATCTCTCTCTCAAGCAATAACATGCCCAAGGACATAGGCTTTATTTTATATAGCCAAACAACGTTAAAAATTCTTTTCTATATTGCACCATTATTGTAAAATAATCATATTCATTCAATTACTTAACTCACTCAATACACACTAATTGGGTGTCGACCAATTTTTTACGTCAACATTTTGGTGCTTAAAATGAGGGCCTCGAACCTCCGATCTAGTCAAGCTTTCACCGAGTTTACATGATTTTTTGTTTTTTTTGTTTTTTTTTCCCAATCAATGGCTAGAACTTCTCACTCATGTGGAGGTGCCCCTCGTAGGAGTGCTGGGGTAGTTGGACTCGCAAACGTTAAGAAAAGAGTAGACTATGTGAAACAAATACCATATGAGAGAAGCCAACAAGGAATGGTTCATGGTCATACTTAGGTGAACCCAAATCCTACAGCAAACCAACTGGGAGGAGACATGTAAAATTTACCTCCTGTCAATGAAGCCTTTGGACATGTGGAAACTTTGAATCTCGTGGCTATAATAAAGAGTCAGAACATGGTTGAAAATGTCATATAGACGTTAAGTAGGGTCGTCCATCAATCGATCTAGAGGCCAAGATTACCGGCAATAGTGAATAATGGGTAACAGAGGAATTTCCCTCAAAACATGGACCCTCCTCATCATAGTCATCAGTAGGAGAATAGGCCTCCACACCAGCAAGCAGGGCATGACGCGGATCATAACTATGGTATGACATCAAGGCCTAATAAGGTAGTATCTGCAAGTCGCAATGATGTAAATGATGACTAGGAGTATCCCCAGAGAGTCAAAAAGGGGTTATTGGCTTCTCACGGGAACCTGCCTTTTTTAAGAGGCAATAAAATCAACGTACAATCAAGCATGGGCATCATAGAAAAGCTACACATGGCAATAGTAGCTTCTCAGAAGATAACCCTACAACTTATAGAAAATGATATCGATCTTCGAAAATATTAATAGCTTTTAGCTATATTTAATTCCTTATTCCTCTCTCATGTTAATTAGCAATCTTTTATAGTATCAAGAATTTTTGTTTTTAAACTTTTTGTTTTCAAGTGTTAGTTTAGCTCTAATGAAAGCTTGTTTTTTGTTCAACGGCATATGAATTGCAAACTTGGGGGGCTTATGGGGGTATCTCGAATACGTTCGACTAACAAAAATTACTAGCTCCATAAGCGAGCTGCTACAAAACAAAAGGACCCCATCTTCTAATCATCACAAGGCTATTTAACAATGAATATACATGACATTAGTCTATAAAAATTCTGAAAATAGTACTCAAGGTCGTTCAAAGAGGACATGATAGCACCCCGTTTCCACCACTACAAAACACTTGGACTGCTCGATACGTGAGCGACTACACCATGTGGTTCAACTGGGATAATTTGTGGGACACTATATATACCAAGGAGGACATAGCAGCACGCTGCCTCCTCCATATCCCTATGGGGCAAGGTTACATCTGTCTGAGGATATAGTCCAATATGAATAAACATAACACAAGTGCATTAAAATTCTGAGAACATGGTGTCATAACAAATCCAACACAAATAGACATAGCACAAATTCATAAAAATTTTGAGATGGCACCACAGATTCTGTTAATGAGAAGACTTTTCCATGAAAACTTTAAACCTACAGATCCACCATTCAAAAATTACTAGCTCCGTAAGCGAGCCGCTCAACGAGTAGGCAGCTTTGCAAATGAGTAATACAACAAATGAGCAGCTCCACAAACATGCAATTCCACAAGTGGGGAGCTCCATAAACAGGCCAAGCTCCATAAGTGGGCAGCTCCACAAGCAGATAGCTCCATAAAATAAAAAATCCTCACCATCGCCACTACATAATGCTAGGATTGCTCCGACATCCTCGGTGTGGTTTAAAAGGGACTAGACAACACCTTACCTTGCAGGAAGCCATGTGATTTAAGGAGGACGTGGTAGGTTCCTCCGCCACATCCTTATGGGGACAAGGCTGCATCCTTCCAGTGATGCAATCAATGTTGTGTGATTCAAGGAGGATATAACAGTATTTAGACTCCGTTGCATCCCTTCAGGATCCCTCTGTGGTCTTATATGGTTCAAGGGGGATCAGGCAGCACCATGCCCCTACCACACCCCTCTAGGGTAAGGCCAAATCACTCCAGAGACATAATTTATGTTGAGCATCTGAAGAGGATACGACAGCATCGCACCTCCGTCTCGTCTCTTTTTGTCATCAACCTTGCTTTTGAACTTTATTACAAGCAAACTAATCATCAATTCAAATGAAAATTTCCAAATTATATGAAGACAAATAAGGTTTTCTTGTCCCGACAATTTATGTCATTTTGATTTTATTTGATATGGTTTTAAGTTAAGACAAAATAGGATTGCGAAAGCTGCCAACAAGAACAATCCTGTGCAGTAAAACCTCATACCGTTTTCAACACATTACAAATGTATAAAACATTCAATATATATTAACAGAATATATGCATATTAAGCATCATACCATTTTTCAACACAATACAAATATATAAATCATTCTGTAGTTTTCAACACAGTATATGTATGAAATATTCTAGAATAGATTTAAATTGTTAGATCATTAGAAACAAAAATCAATGAAAAAATTAATTGAAACAATTTATTAATGTGTGACTGTTAAGCAACATCATAAAATTTTATGAAAATTTTATTTACATTGGATTTTCTATTTGACACACTAATTATTTGCCTAAGCATATTAAACTGAAATATTTAAACTCTCCGAAAGCATATTTGAAAAACAAATCACGCTTATCATGATAAGGTAAAGTATAGATCACTAATAGATTCAACTAATGAATTTTTTTTTTTTAAAAAAAATTATCCTAATTAAGTTCACAGATTGATAATACATATTTCAAAATTCCAAAAGACAACAAAGATCGAAAGTCATATAAACTTACCAATTGAAACTCACCATGAAAGCCCTCAACCACAGTCTCTAGTGATGGTTGTGATGAAAAAAGATGTTTTACTTTATTAAAGGAGAAAGAACGTCATCAAATTGTTGTTATAATTACAAATTAAGGAAATCGATAGAACTATGAAACTTTTACTTGAAGATTAATTTTTGTAAGATTTAGAATTACAAAGATGTGTGGTTTGAGGATTTGAAGGATGTGATTTAGGATTTGATTGGCTAAAGAAAGTTAAGGTGACTAATCAAAGGTTTTGAGCACTAGAGACAAAAGTTTGAGCGAAATTATGTTAGGGTTGAGTGATTACACAAAACAAAAAGGGAATAAAAAGTGAAGTAGATATATGCGACAATTTTGTTTTGCTTTTTCCTTTGCAAAAATGGTATTTTCTATTTGACACACTAATTATTTGACTAAAGCATATTGACTAAAATATTTTGCCTAAATCATATTAAACTGAAATATTTAAACTCTCCTAAAGCATATTAGAAAAGCAAATCACATTTATCATAATAGGGTTAAGTACATATCGCTAATAGATTGAACAATGACTTTCTTTAAAAAAAAAAAAAAAAAAAACACACAATTAAGTTCACAATTTATCAATTGATAATACATATTTTGAAATTACAAAAGACAATAGAGATTGAAAGTCGTATAAACATACCAATTGAAACTCACCGTGAAAGCCCTCAACCATAGTCTCTGGTGATGATTGTGATGAAAGATGTTTTACTTCATTAAAGAAGAAAGAACATTGTCAAATTGTTTTTATAATTATGAAGGAAATGGATAGAACTACGAAACTTTTAATTGAAGATTAATCTTTGTAAAATTTAGAATTACAAAGATGGGTGGGTTGAGGATTTGAAGGATGGGATTTAGGATTTGATTGGCTAAAGAAAGTTAAGACGGCTAATCAAAGATTTTGAGCATTAGAGAGAAAAGTTTAAGTAAAATTATGCTAGAGTTGAGTGATTACATAAAACAAAAAAGGGATAAAAAGTAAAGTAGATATTTGAGACGATTTTATTTTGTTTTTTCCTTTGTAAAAATGGTATTTTCTATTTGACACACTAATTATTTGCCTAAAGCATCTTGGTTGAAGTATTTTGCCTAAATTATACTAAATTGAAATATTTAAACTCTCCCAAAGCATATTAGAAAAGCAAATCACATTTTTCAAAATAGGGTTAAGTACATATCACTAATAGATTGAACCAATGACCTTTTTTTTTTCAAAAAAAAAAAAAAACCTAATTAAGTTCACAATTTATTGATTGATAATACATATTTTTAAATTACAAAAGACAATAGAGATTGAAAGTCATATAAACATACCAATTGAAGTTCACCGTGAAAGCCCTCAACCATAGTCTTTGGTGGTGATTGTGATAAAAAAAGATGTTTTACTTCATTGAAGGAGAAAGAACATCATCATATTGTTGTTATAATTACAAAGGAAATGGATATAACTACGAAACTTTTAATTGAAGATTAATCTTTGTAAAATTTTGAATTACAAAGATGGGTAGGTTGAGGATTTGAAGGATGGGGTTTAGGATTTGATCGGCTAAAGAAAATTAAGGCTACTTGTTGTGGGCATTTTCTAGGACTTTTGATAGGATTGATAAAAGCCCAAGTCTTTGGCTCAACTGGGCCAAACCCAATTGCAACCAGCCCATCAGAAGAAGTGAATAGTTATTCCCTAGCGACCTTACAGCATAGGAACTGCTCAGAAGCTGGTAGCAGAGTCGAGTTCGTCCCTTATTGGGTGCAGTGCGGAGTCCGCAGGGCGCACCTCGTTAGAAGCATCTTAGTGCCCATACTTTGTTGTTACGTGACTAAGGCTGTTAGTCATCATCTACTCCTTTTTATGCACTCCAATCCGCCCAGAACCTCACTTCCCCCGAGATCATGCCAAGTCATAACATTACTTGCCTTGTACATCAAACTTGTCAGAGATTACTGTTCAGATTACAGAAAACCACACCTAACCCACGTGGGTTAGTCATCTAAATCTTCTACCTATCTCTTGCATTTAATGTAATCCGACTGCATTAAAATTAAGTCAGATGCATTAACTGCTGTAATCATTTTGTTTTAACTCTTTACTTATCGCTGTAGCTCTTCTCCTTCTATAAATATGAGAAGCTTCTTTAATGTAACCTAAGAGAGAAAAACACTTAGAAAAACTGGCTGTTACTCTGTCACAATACTGAGAAAACCAACAGTGGACGTAGGCAAAATTAGCCGAACCACTTAAATACTTCCTTGTCCAATACTTCTACCTTTACCTCTTTTACTCTTGTTATTTGCTATCGTATGCTATACTTGTCATTTATGCAGTGTTGAGTTTGGAAGAATTTAATTGACTGATTTCATACATCAACACCACTAATCAAAGGTTTTGAGCACTAGAGAGAAAGTTTAAGTAAAATTATGTTAGGGTTGAGTGACTACATGAAACAAAAAATGGATAAAAAGTAAAATAGATATTCGCGGCAATTTTGTTTTGCTTTTTCCTTTGCAAAAATGGTATTTTCTATTTGACATAATAATTATTTGCGTAAAGCATATTAAATTGAAATGTTTAAACTCTCCCAAAGCATATTAGAAAAACAAATCACATTTATCATAATAGAGTTCAATGCATATCACTAATAGATTGAATCAATGACTCTTTAAAAAACAAAATCAACCAAATTAAGTGTTGATAATACATATATGAAATTACAAAAGAAAACGGAGATTTAAAGTCATAGAACCATACCAATTGAAAATCACTGTGAAAGCCCTCAACCATAGTCTCTGGTGGTGGTTATGATGAAAGGAGATGTTTTACTTCATTGAAAGAGAAAGAACATTGTCAAATTGTTATTATAATTACAAAAGAAATCGATAGAACTATGAAACTTTTAGTTGAAGGTTAATCTTTGTAAAATTTATTACAAAGATAAAGTGGGTTAAGGACTTGAAGGATGTGACTTAGGGTTTGATCGGCTAAAGAAAGTTAAGGCAGCTAATCAAAAGTTTTGAGCAATGGAGACAAAAGTTTGAGTAAAATTATGTTAGGGTTGAGTGATTACACAAAACAAAAAAAGGATAAAAATAAAGTAAATATTTGTGACAATTTTATTTTGCTTTTTCTTTTTAAATAATGGTAACGATTGAAGCAATTATTTATTTTGGGATAAATAACAATATTCCCTTGTAGTTTGACATAATGGCCAAATCTCTCTTGTTTGCCATAATAGACAAAAACACATTGTGGTTACACTTTTGTTAAAAAGATAGTTTCATACACATTTAGAGGGCATAAAGTAAATTTGCACTTTGTTTCTTCGAATAATTGGAGAAAGACCTTTTTGTCCTCCAATTTGATCGAAATAATAATAAATAATAAAATAATGAAATGATCTAAAGGGAAAAATTAAAAAAAATAATAATGATAATAATAATAAGTTTCATTTTAGTTCTTATTTTTTGTCGATTTTTCATTTTTTAAATGTGAATTTACTTTTAGCTGAATTGATCATTTCTATGTTTTAAAATACATTACTTTAGTCCTTTTGACAAAAAATTTAACATTTATGTAAACGAAAAACGAAAAAAAAGAATGAGTTCATCCCACTAGCATTAAATCACTCCAATCTTCATATTCTGGTATGCCATTCCCTGAAAAACAAAAGAAAACAAAATTAAATAAATAACACAAAAGAAAGGTTTAAAGTAGGGATAGCAATGAATTTGATCGGATTGGATTTGGTTCAACCGAAAATTTTTAAAGGTATCCCAAACCCAATCTATGCCCCAAATGGGTTGCTATTTTTCGCTCCAAACCCAAACCTGATTGAAAGGATTTGCCTCGAACTCGATTTATTAACTTGATTTAGTTTTTAACTAATGATAAAATTAATATAAAAAAACAAATATACAAAAAAAAAAAAAAAAAAGAAGATAAATTTGCTATGATTTTTGTGATCCTTCTAAAAGAGTTTAAAATTCATATAAAAAAACTTTGACAATCAACAGTTCAAGACTTGAATACAATGCAATAATTTCATTTAATACTCAATTGCAGATTTAGGGTTTTTTATGTTTATATATAAGCTGTGTTATCGGGTCAGGTCAAGGCAAGAAAGCTTGCCTATACCTGATTAAGAATTTTTTAGGATTGCCCTAAACCTAACTCATGCTCCAAATTGATCATTACTTTTTCCCCCAAACCCGCTCTGGATAGACCATGTTTGGATCGGATCAGAAATTTTTGTCATCCCTAGTTTGAAGTAAGGAAGTCTTGACTGACATTAATATTAACAATAACTTGGCACAATTTTCAACAACGATGCCAAAAACTTGATGACAAATTTCTAGTATGCAAAAGACTCACTAAAAATACAATACAAAATATACACCAGAAACCTGTGTAAGTATACACAGTCCACAAGCAATGCAATAGTGAGTAGAGTATCGCTCTCACAAAAATTGTCCAAATTATTTATGTTAAGTATTACATCAATCAAGACTATACCTTATCCAAACTATCGAAATAATTTATCCAAACTATCAAATTAATAAATTGTGAAATTAAAATGAAAATAAGATAAACTAGAAGAAACAATTAATTAAAATAAATTTAGCCAATACCAGTTGGATTCTAGATTTACAATTTCACCATTCCAATTTAATCAATCCATACTCATTTGTTCTCCTCATATATTTGATCAAGTGCTAAATTATCCATAAGTCTCTTCCAAATAGTCAAGTAGAATTATCTAAATTAATTAATTGACTATATTCTTATGACGATTAATTAACCTAAATACATTAAGCATTTAATAACTCATAAAAACCACACAAACAACACATGTATATTCATATCCTATGCAATCTATGTCATCCTATTTACGTCTAAACCATGAATTTCAACCGCATTCAAGATTACCAAATCATATAAATCGGTGATCAAGCAATTTAAAGCGCATTAAGAATAAAATAGGATAGAACACAATAATGAAAAATTAATTAAAATAGTATTAATATGGTAAGTTCATGGGTTTAGGGTTACATTGTAACCCTAGATAAAAACCTAATACATCATCAACAAGTCATACATGAGTAAAATTAAATAAACATTTAACAACCTTATGAATAAAATTAAAAAGAAAAAGAATAAAGAAAACTCATGTAATCTTTTGTTGATGATAATCGGCTTCTCTCCAAGATTGTCAAATTACTCTAAAAAAAAAAACAGTTGAGATATATAGTTGAGGGGCTACTCTTGAGTTTTACAATAAATGCCAAGGCAGCCTCATTAACATCGCATCTCTCTTTTCTCACGACTTTGTGAACTTTCTGCTTTCTTGGATGGATTTGGATTTTGAACGATGGAATGACTTCTATCTGTAGGCATGAATGAGGGAATATGCCAAGGAGTATGATCAAGAATATTCGTCGAATATGCTCAAGAATACTCAATATTCTTCTTAAATTAACGCATTGAAGACGTGTAATTGCAGGTTTAAGTTCGCTGATCTACTTCATAAATTTCACATCCCAATACGTACACCGCATATGCATCAAACGAGGCCCACAGTCAGCCCAAAAATGCACCCATTTCACGAGGCCCAGACCCAAGTTCCTTCACTCCTCACGGGTTGGACCCGCACTTTTTCACGCAACCCGGATTCGCGTCTTCACTCCTTGGGTCCGATTCTTCTTCAACGTCGGCCTCATCCGAGGCCTTCTCTACACGGTGCACCTTGCATCACTTGACTGCAAGCCTTACTAAGCAGCCCCACCTTGGCTTTTGGGCGAAGCTGATCCGCGGATCACACCCAGCTCATCCACAGTGCTACTGGTGAAACAATTTGGTACCTCAGCTTCCTTTTAATTGCTCATTCGCTCAGAATATTTGCTAGATTTTGCCTTTTATTCTTTAACATCTTCCATGACTCACTTGAATAAAATAATATAAAAAATTAAATAATTAACATAATTTACTAAAAAAATCATTACAAAAGCTCTGTAAAATTGGTACAAAATAATTATACATTTTAGCGTCATCAATCCTTAGGAGTTTTCAATCTCTTTTATAAAGCCATCATCTATAAAGAAATAGAAAACTTAAACATAAATCAACATCATAAAATCTAGCGGTTCATCAAGGCATGAAATAGCTCACTAAGGCATGCACCTTATAAATGCATGAAATTGTTATACTAATCTATGCGAAAGCATAATAGTTTACGAATCTAAATTGTTCGTAAATTAAAAGATTACAGCTGAGTCAAAAATAAATAAATAGAAGGGTAAAAGTATACAGCCATTACCCTTTTCTAAAAGTAATGTTAGTGATAATTTTTTTTTTAGAAAATAAAAAAGAAAAAAAAGGAAGAAAAACCATATTATAAAGTTAAATAAAATAGATTTGCAAAGAGCAAAATAAAAGTTGAGGTGCTAGTTTATTTTTTTCAGTAATGGCACAAAATTGACTTGGAATTTTGTGGACGCAACCTTAATATTTATCCTCATGACAAGAAAAAAACTACACTGCTAACATGCTTGTTTGTATATATTGGAGTGGATATCAAAATTTGATCGAAGACCGCGGACCACAAAAGGAGTGGCAGTGTGGCGCTAAAGCTAATAGGAGTGAGAGAAGACAAAATGCTGAGAATCGCTAGTTAATACCTGATAAGTTGGTATGCTTTCACTTTTGCTCTTATTTTAGTTTTTTATTAACGTCTTTGATGTTGTAATAATTTTATTCATCTTTGGTGCATTGCTTTTAGTTAATTGAAACTTGTACATACCCTTTTATTGATTGTAGACTGCTTTACATATTCACTGCATTGTTAACACACTAGGAGTAGGTAGGTCAGGCTGCAGTTGATGTTGGTTTTTGGCTTTCTGTACAAGGTTGCTCTTGTCTCTGCCTGAGATTTATAACCTTGAGGAAGAAAATGATTTTCATCGTACAGGCCTCGCCATGTTTTGAGTTTTGGATGAATATTTCTCCTTCTTTAACTGATAATTTGGTTCCCCTTGGATACTAATATAGTTGGCTTGATTATTGTCTTGAACTGCTTCCGACAGCTCCTCTCGCTATTCAAAGTGTTTTTAATATATCTTGATTTTTGAATTCCTACCATTTCTCTCACTCAACTAAGCAGAGTTCTTAGTGAATGGGGAGGTGGATTGTGTAGGAGGATGGTAACTAACTCAGTAGTGCTCTCTTAGGGCTTTTATCAAACACTTGGTGGACAACTCCTAACAACACTAGTAACATCCAAGATGTTGTTTGAATGGTCTCACTCCCTATTCAAAGTGTTTTTAATACATCTTAATCCTTGAATTCCTACCATTTCTCTTTCTCAACTGAGCAAAGTTCTTAGTGACTAGGCAGGTGGATTATGTAGGATGAAGGCAACTAAGGCACTATTACTCTCTTAGGCCTTTTATCAAACACTTAGTGGACGACTCCTAACAATACTATATTACCCAAGATCTTGTTTGAATGACCTCGCATATACAAGGAGTAACACAAAATAATGGTAGGAACACAAACAAGCTAAGAACAAAATCAAACCACTACACAACTCAGGAAATTTGATATGGTTCAGCAAGTTGGCTACATTTATGGAGGTTATCAATTTTACTAGTACGAAAATAACAAGGTTACAATAGATTACCTCTACTCACAAACTCTCAATGTTAGGGTCTCTTTATTTTCATTACATTTTTAGAGACACACACTTCTCTTACAAAAAATTTTCTCTTAATAACACAATATGTATTAAGAGACTTTTCGAATTTACAACAAATTTCACCCAAACTAGCACCAATACGATCATACATGCAGTTACTTTGAGACACACATAACAGATTGGTTCTTACCCATATGAAGAGTCGGGTTTTAAACAGGCTTTTACATGATATAGCTGCTTGAACAACCACCAGATGAGTGAACTAAAAGTCATTCTTAGCTTCTTTGTTTTGATACTGTTGAGGTTTAAAATTTTTGCCCCAAATTCTTGGTATTTGAGCTGCTCTCTAGTTTCCTCAGTTGAATCCAATTTTAATTATCAATATTGTTTGTGAACCTTGATCAAGTATTATTGTTTCAGATTAGCAGACAACTTCTAACCTTCTAATTTTAGGATGTATTGATATCAGACATTTGGAATTGCTTGAGACACTGTTGTGGATGCAAGTAAATATGAAGGCTTCTCAAGGTTCAGTGGACACAGTATGTGATGCAGTGCTTCAAGAGCCTTTGGTATGTGAAAATTCTGTTTGACAAGGATTAATATTCTTCTTGCATTATACTAAATTGCTTAGTATAGATAATCACATTCTCATAATCCACCAACCTAATTTTCTTATTTTAATTTATCTCTAAATCACCCATAAATTTTAATATTAAAATATCAATATGGCCTTAATTAAGTTTGGTACTTTCCTTTTGCTTTTCTCTAAATTGTTCTATTTGACACTTGTGGTATATTAATAGGTTTATTAAAACCATCAATAAACCAAAGCAACATCACCACAAAACTATATCACCGCAAAGCTAATCAATCCGTGCAAATGCCAATTAAATCAAAGCATCAACTTTCTTGAAATTTCAGAAGTATAAAAGTGAGACATAAAAGAAATAATAAAAATTAAAGTCTCATTAGAGTGTAGGAAGTGCGTAGTGTGTGAGTAGTGAGAGAGAGTTCTTGTTAGTGGGACAAAGTTTTGAACATTCTCTCCCTTGGCTTTACTCCTCTCTCTACTTTCTCTTCCACTTTGCTTTGTTCTTCCATGTTTTCTCGTGTTCTAATTGAGTTGAGTGAGCTTGAACCCAGTCATGCTGAGTTGTATGATTTTTCTTCATTTTTTGCTGTTTTGAGATTAGATCTATACAAATCTCATCCAAATTTATGAATAAGGTCATTGGCTGTTTGTGTATAAATTTTCATTTATTTATTTTAATTAAGAGAGCTGACCAGAGACCAGATAAGTCCTTATTTTTTTGTTTAATTTAAGTAGTTTGCCACCTTTCTATTTTTATCAAATTAGTCCCTAATTCTTATTAAGTACCAATTTAGTCCTTAAAATCAAACTATTGTTAGTCAATACTGAATAGCCAAAAGATAAATTGGTCTAATTATGTTAAAATAAAAATTAAATATAAAAAATTGTTGAAAAATAGAATAATGACTAAAGTTATTATGTAAATAAAGCACAAGTGAAAATTTTTGATAAAATAAAATAATTTAATTTAAGTAATAAGAACTAAATTAAATTAAAATAAGAATTTTTTTTTAAAAAAGGTAAAAGAAATAGTAAGTGGGAAGTTGTTGTTAGCAACACTGCCAATGAAGAGTTGTCGGATCTCCTCCTTTAGGAAAAGATTGGCTGGCAAACTCCTAACAATCTCTTGCTTTGGGAGGAGATTGCTCTAGAAGAGATCATCAATCAATCTCTTACCCATGGGAATTTTTAAACTTTTTTTTTTAATATTTTAAACCCTTATTTTATTTTATTTTAAATAGTGATTTACAGTGAAGATTATTTTTATCTCTTCACAAGTCGAACATCGTCAAACTAATGGCCTTTTAACGAATCTAATGGCAATAGAATTTTTTGGTTATTCTTTTAAATTGTAGTCAAAAAATTTGGGACAATTTGGTAAAGAACAAAAAATTGAAATTACTTGGAATTAAGGATAAATATAAGGGCTTATTTGGCAATTGCCCTTTAATTAAAAAATAATTTTTTTATTTCTATATATTTAAAATAAGTGTATTTTGATCTTTTAAATTGTCATAACAAAATATTTTGTCTTCTAAATGGTCAAATTCAGTCAATGGTTAATCTAACAAAATAACTCTCAATAAAATAGCACTAAGGTATGGGAGGTGAATTTTTGGTTTTGTAAGAGTCATTTTTGAGTGTAAGAGGTAAACCTTGTGGGTAAATTAGTGTAAGTTCTTTCTTTTTGTTTTACATTTATTTTATTTATTTGAAGTGCATTTGGACCAAAGAATAAACATGTCTTTTTCCTTGTGCATAGTTGCCAACCTTGTTCTTATGTTGTGTACATTAACATGGAGGCTTGTTACTATAACTCTTAGCCTTGATTTTTATTGCCTTGACATTGTTTCCTTCTTCATTTTTTGTTAGCTTATAATAGTTTTTCATGTAAATCATAGTTCTTATAAGATGTGTTTGGTCTCAATGCGTCTTCATTCAACTCTGTTGTTTATCCATGATTTTGTTTATTACTGTAGTGAAGCTTGTGTAATTATGAAAGGCTCAAAATGTGCTGGTAATTGATAATTAATAGTTTCTTTTTTTTTTAATTATTTTTATTTTAGATATATGATTTTTCTGTCATAATTGTTCAATTTAAAGTCACAGGACTTAGAATAATATGGATTATTATTACCATGTGGCTTTTGGCTTACACCTTGCTTTACTGAAATTTTAATACTTAAGTTGATTCTTTTGCCTTTGAATAAGAAATGAGATTTTTTTTTTTTTTTTGGTGTATGTCTCACAGAGAAACGAAACAGATGTTAAAAGATTTCTGATTAATGTTCTCCAGCAAAATTTAGGAACTCATTTGGATGGACCAAGTAACAATGTGACGTACGTTGGTCTTTGTAAAGAAGGTGAAGACTATACTATGAAGATAAAGGAGTTGCAGGCTTATCTTGATACGGTATATTTTAAGCTGATTTTTACTCTTTTATTACCATCTCTTTTTTAGTCCAACTCCTTGTTTTCTGTTGCATTATTCTCTGTATTATCGTTTGTATTATGGTTTATTATTGTCTTTCTTAAAAAAAAAAAGAAAAAGAAAAAGAGTTTATTGCTTACAGTTGACAAACTTCTATCTTCTTTTTCTTCTATTTTTTGTTTTTTCTTTTTGTTTTATAAAAATTGTTAAATAAATATGAATATTAAGATGATAATGTGGCTAAAGGTTGTCGAAAAGAACATGAATGTAGAATTAGCTTGCCGAGCTAGTTCAATGATATTCTTTTTTCTTGCATGATTAGGATGCACTCGAAGGTGGATCTATTTGAACTTCGACATGAGCATTTGGTGATCAATCATCAGTGATAAGCGTATACGTTTTTCTTATGAAAAGAAAAAATAAGTAGCAATTCCCTAAATATAGTTCATTCTAGTTTTTAAGCCTCATAAGTACGCTCTCGAAGCTTGTAAAAAGTCATGTCATATTTTGAATATAATAACTTTTCTTCAATTTCATTGACATTGTTAATACATTAATCATCACATTTATGGCCACTCTTCAAGATTTACTATGGTTTTGATTTTATATATGATAATTTTATTCACTTTGTAAGTATAGTTGGATTAAGCTTTGGAGCTTGTCCTGTATCAGGTGAAGAAAATAGTGAAACCAGGTTGTTCAGAACAAGTACTGAAGGTGGCCTTGAGCTCCATGTCATCTCTTGTGAACATCCTCACCTTTATGTCCTCCACATCAAAACTTCGTGCCACGCTTTGAACTAACTTTTCGCAGTTAGGTACCAGTTATTGTAAATAGAAAAATATGCTTGGAATGTCTTTCCGAGAAGTGAGAACCCGTGATTGCTACCTCAATTTCGTTCCCAAAGTTCAGAAAAGTTTAAAATTATTGGTGTTTATCTTATTTGTACCAAGTAATACAAATCCTTGGAGTATTTGGCTTGTGCAGTGTATGCTACAGATCGGGGCAGACTTGTGAAAAATTGTGAGTCCTCTATGTTCAAACCATCAGATTTATTATGAAGTACGAATTGCACACCACAAGCAGTCTAATGTTTCTTGTACTAGAACTGGAAGAACTAGTTTGAACCGTCGATGAAGACCTAGAATTGGGTCTCCACCGTTGCTCCATCAACTCCATCGTTAATGGAGCATGGCCGTTGATGGAGATTGACAATGGAACTTGATGCTCCATCGCCAATCCATCTTAGATGGATCCATCTAAGATGGATTTTTCAAATTTAATTTCTATTTTAAAGAATTTAAAAAAAAGAAAAAAGGACAATCAATCTCCACCATCCATTTTTGGATGGACGGTGGAGAGGGATTTATTTTGCTTTTCTTAAAATTTTATTTTTAATTTTTTTAAATTAAATGTAAAATTTTTTATTTACTTTTCTATTAATATTTCAAAATTTTTAATTAGCTTGAATAATTTTGTTCAATTTTACTTATTTAATTAAATATATTTTAATTTCTCAAATTTTTCGATGTTAACACATGATGTATAATGTTTAACAACAAAAACTAAACAATTGACATCAAAAACTAATGTGATGTAGTCCTGTCATCGTTAGTTTTGACTAAACGATTGACATCAAAAACTAATATGATGACAGGAACATTATTCATATAAATGAATTTACATTTAAAAAATCAAAGTTTACTAAAAAGTTAGGGATAAATTGAAAGCCGAAAAGTAGACATAATCTTAGTGATCATACAAATGAAGTAACAAAGTCTTAATTAGATAAGACGTGGGACCACGAAGCCGGCTGAGAACATCGAAGCCAAATCAAGTGCGGTCCAGGCAAATCCATGACGTGTACCAAGATTAGGCTAGGGATTGTGTTAGTACAACGTGTAAATGTCTTAATGGTCCAACATTGATAAGGTATGATTCATTAGATTTCCAACCCCTCCATCGTTGCTTTCAGTCCTCATTTTCATCTAGCGCAATCTCTCAAACAAAGTACGGACTATAAATAGTTTATAGTTTCGACCTTTGTTATATCCCTTTCAAGAATTTTCTTCTTTTATTGAATGCCACGTTTTACGGGTTAAAAGATTATTAACATATGTTAAAATGATCATTATTGATATAATTTAAATAATTATTTTTATAATAAGAGAAATGATAATTTTTACAAAAAAAACTCATAATTCATATCTTACATTTTAAAAAGATGAAGGTAAAACTTCAATTTGTAACCTTTGACCACCAAGAGATCCTTTCAAGAATTTTGACAATTATATTTTGTCTTTTATTAAAGACGCACACATACATAAGTAATTCAATATATATATCGATTTCTATTTTAATTAATTAATGTACTTTTCTCTTACATAAATGATAGGGATTAAAATCTCACCATATATAAATATACAATTAGTTTTACTTTCATTATAAGAATATATATGATTTTTTCTTTTTTTATTTATATTATAAGAGTAGATACTTACTGCATACAAGTCTAATATTGACAAACTTGGTCGACTCTAAAAATAAATGAAAATGGGGCATATTTATAATAATTGGAAAAATCAAGGACGATGGTATGAGCTATTCTGGTAGTTTTTATGGTTGATGTAAATAGATAATACAAGCTTCAGCCTTCATTAACGGAACTAGTTGAAAGTAATAAAAAGCCGTGTGTTTGCCTAAAATCTCAGCTCAAACTTCAAAGCACTATTAACATCTGAGAAGGAGATTACATTGAACGGTACATAACGACCTACTTTCATTGATTCGTTGCTAACTAATCTCTTATATGTATAATAACTTGTAGTCGTATATTTCTTTAATGTTCATGGCATTTTTGTTGCTGACAAATTTGATAGAAAACAAGAAAACGCACGACGACTTTGAACTTCTTTTTTGATTGTTTTTATTTCCCCTTTTCCTTAAACACAGGTCTAATGGTATGTACATGGTGTTTGAAGAGATTCTGTTCAACCAAGTTGATAAATAATGAGTACCCACCTTGTCATTTTTTGGTGTGATGATAGTACATGTTGGTTCTGTTACAAAGAAGGACAGAGGAGTTATCATCGAAAAGGAAAACTTATAGTCTTATAACATGAAAACAGTTACATCAAAATAAATAAATAAATAAAAACAATTATCTAATTAAAGGGTTATAGAGAAAACTTGTAGCTACCAATTGTTCTTGTGGTGTGACGTGAAGGACTTTAATATGGTTTATGTTTTTGCAAATATAATAAAAAAGATGCATTATTTTTAGGTTTTCTCATGTTCATAATAATTATGAAACAACAAGCATTGCCATAACTACAGAGGATTGAGCTAGATTTGCATTGATAACTAGGTAGATTAGATGTTGCATTAATGCTGCTGCTGCATACTGAGACTGTTTGGAATTTTAGTGCTAAAGCCAATGTTTATGGACTGAAGACTGTTTGTACTGGAGAGTGTTGTTTAAACTTCAAGCTATATTAATTACTAAGATGAGATTCTGTTCTTTTTTTCTCTCTCACACATATAAATGCTAATGCACATGCACATGTACATTCGTCAGTCTATGCATTCTCTTTTTCACTTAATTGAAGTCAAGTGCTGCAATCAATATGTTACAATGTTTCAATAACTGTTAAATATCTTGATCAATCATTAAACAAAAGGACTAGCATTCTGTTTTCTTTTATAATTGTTCTTGTAACTTCAAAAATCTTAATTTTCTATTAACCTATAGTTCATTGTCTGCTGTGCCTATTTTTTCCGACCAGATAAATTTTTAATGTCTACTTTGTATATACTGAAATGTACAAGCAGGAGTAGTTTTGTTACACATTTCTGTATAGAGAATCTCTTATAACTAGTTTTTGTTTGATTCTCCTATCAGCTGCATGGCTGTGGTTCCGTTATGCTACAAAATACCATCTATAGAACAAGTTCTTCCTATTCCAAAGTCGGTAAGAAACCACGTGCAAGAGTTCAAGCATGGCGACGTTACCCTTACTAAACATTCTAAGCACTTTGGTTCAGCTCTGAATAACACATACAACAGATGGCATTCATTACATCCAGCTGCTGATAATTTTAAAAACACGAAGATAAAGATGTTAACAAAAGCATCTGGTGGAGCTACTTTTAGCAGCGGATTTTTTCCAATTCGAAATGTGGACATCCTATGGAATATATCCTTTTCTAAGACAAGTACTACTTCAAGAAAAGAAAATTTGTGCATAGTATGCTGTGCATCAGAGTCTAGTGCCAGTAAGGGGCAACTGAGATTGTTAGAGTCATATTTTGCTAAAAACCACAATGATGCAAATCGAATTTCTTCAGATTCTTCTAACGAGGTGACAGAGGTACTTGATAGAAGAGATGCAAACAAAGCAAAGAAGGGGCTGGACTCTTTAGATGCTTATATGGGAAAACTTGAGAAAGGTAACATATAAGGTGCTGGAGTTTTATATTATTGCATTGTCTTGGTTTAGATGGATTTAGTTGCATAAATAATAATATGAACAGATACTTTGTGCTCGTAGCCTGTGTATATTATGTTGCATAGCTAGACGTCTTCATCAGTTTTTGTGACTCAATTTATTAAATTTGAATAAAAGATGTTGACTAATATTAGAGCTTAAATATTATTGTTGGCCCTTGGCCTATCAGTGTTGAGTTAAATCTTGCAAACCCCTATTGGATTAAATCAAAATTTAGAATGACAATTCATAGCAAAATCGGTCTGTCCAATCTATGAAAAAAGCCGTAATTCTGTCATTAGATGTTAGAGGGTTGTGTTCGTTTTTAAATACTATTGATGTGTGCTTACCTAACTGTTTAAGATTTGATCTACCATTTAATTTACAATTAAAAAGAAAAAGAAAGCCTAACACAAGTTGCAGTACATAACTGTCACTCATACCACCTCAAGTTGATTGACTGGGGCTGACAACCCAAATGTCTTTCACTAGATCTATTGGACTTAATCTTGATATGTCTCAAATGATTTACAGACCTCCTAGCACACTTAATCTTGTAGCAAGCACTTTTCCTCATTTTTTTTCCTCACAGCAAAGGAAACAGTAGGTAACATCTTAATGCTGCAAGGATGCTTCCTTATGCAACATTTGGCATATGCACCAATTTTGAACACTGATCTGATCCCATTTACAATTGCTCAAATGGTCCTAAATATTCCAACATGTAACTTATTTTCTCATGTAACAAACATGCTTTCTTATTGTGGCATCATTAGAAATTCTTTAAAAATAAACTGGTGGTAATACTGCATGTCGGTATAAAACTTTAACATGTATTACACTTTTCCAGATACATTTGTCTTACAATCTAGCTATAACAATAATACATTATCATAATTCATAAAAGCTTACACAATTAATTTGCTTTTCTGTTGTCTTTTCTTTTGTGTATTAAATGGTAGTATTCAGTTGACGCATCATAGTTCGGTGCACGTTTAGCTCAAGAAGACATTTCATTTTAACATTTTCATAATCTTTATGCAGTAGTAAGTTACTTTTGAGGAAAAAAATTGAATGAAGATTATTTTGTACTTCCAGATTCAAATTTAGAGCACCGTCATATGTCATCTGATTCTGACAACCAAAATCCTGAAAGCAATCTGGTAGTGACACCATTTTCTGTCAGCAAAACTTCTAAAAGGAGTGACAATGGGAAACTGAAAGGTTATAGGAAGTTGACACGAAAGGATAGAGGATATGAGGATTTACAGCAGAACAATGAAACGCCTGATCTCTGCTTAATGTAAGACAGCAATTCACATACTGGTGTCAATAAACATTTTTCTTAACATGCAATGCTTTACTTGATGTCATTAATCATTTTCATGTTGGATATTTGTGTATCTGTAGCTTATTCAATTTTTGTTGCTTCTTTGTTCTTTATTCTTGATGCAGAAATACATTGGCTTCTGTAAATATTGCAGTTTTCTTGTTTGATATAGCCAGTCCAATCAGGAACTCTGACTTTGAGCTCTTTTCTATTCCATCGCTGTATGGTGCAAAGATAAATGACTTGATCCTTACTGGGGAGTGGTGGAGGCTAGTGACACCAATGTTTCTGGTACAAGGTTGACAATTGGGTTCGTGTTCCCAGTCTGTTTCCTGCATTGCATTTTGCATTCAATTAGTTGAGTGAACATCGGTTCTCATTCGATCTCATATTAGTTAGAGACATTGCGTTTTGACATTTTCAACTTCAAATCTGTTTTTTCTGTTTGAAGTCTTTTCTGTTGATCGAAAGTTTATTAAATTGAATGTAGGGATCATGTATAATATCAAAATGATGTAAACTGATTTTACAAAATTATCATTTTCCAAGTTAGCAATGAATTAAACTAACTTCCCCAGTCTTACAAAAAGCACTGAATTGGTTTTAATATTGTGAAATTCTTCACATGTCACAGTAGGAATCGTTACTTTAAGTTCATTCTTATGAAATTTCAGTTATTACCTTTTACTATTACTTCGAACAGTGACTTAGTTTCGTTTATTGAATATTCTGCCTCGTGAAAATATGGTAAAAATGCAGCACTCTGGGGTTCTTCATGTAGCTCTTGGTTGTTGGGCACTTCTTAATTTCGGACCTCAAGTTTGTAAAGGTTATGGCTCATTTACATTTTTCTTGATATACACACTTGGAGGAATTTCCGGCAACTTAATAAGCTTCCTCCATACTCCAGAGCCAACTGTAGGTGGGACAGTAAGTATCATTCCGACTCTATTTTATCACATTTCTCTTTATCTATTTAATCATATCTATTGGTAATTTTGCTTCATGATGAACTGTATGAAAGAATACAAACTGTCTAATGTTGATTAAGAACCCCTTGTACATATGTGATACCTGTTAGATATTCCTACATCGGTTGAAAAAGATGAATTTGTATTGATTTATAAGGTGAGAGTAAACCTCTACTCATGAGTTAGTTTTTATGGTAAAGTTTGCCCAAGATCTTTTTATGACAATATCTAACCTTTTTTTGTGGGGTTAGGTCCAAGAACCTTTTCTGATAATATCTTCCTCCTACTCAGCTTAGACGAAATAGAAAGAAGAGCTAGTATGAAACTCCATCGAACTGTATGCTCATTATATATAATATTCCTAATGAAAGTTTCATATTCTGCTTACCTTAGGTGAAAAAAACTACCTGCTTCCGCTATCTCTACTAGCTGAGTCCGTGGTTTAAGAATTTTATGCAATTCAACTCACTTGTTTTTTATCCTACCCGACTAATAAAGGACAGTGATTAGGTTCTGTTCTGACGTATTTAACTTGTGGAAGACACTGCTTACAGATTCTGCGTATAGAATATGTTTAGTGAATTGGTGTTAGATTTTGGTTATGCATATACGATAGAACTAACAAAGCTGTTACCTCAATAGAGTCAAGCTAGTGAAGTAACTCATTGAATTTTCAATAAGCTTCAACTTTTTAGGCTCTATAATGTTATTTTTGCAATGCCTAACTATGTTTCCTTGTATAGGCAAAGCTGAGAAGGCATACATAGACACTACAAAGTCTGTCATCTTGGCAGCCACATTTGATGCTTGGAACTGAGCAATTGGTTGGAATATTGGCATTGTAATGCTTGATGCATGCCAATTAATTCAATATTGTTGTCTAATCCAATATAATATCTAATTCATTGGCATGCATTCTAACATTTGATTAGACTATTCCAACCAATTATCCAGTCAAATCCAGTTATGTTCATCCAATGTGATCATTATTTGGTGGGCGAATATTGCCATAAATATTAGAAAATATGGTCGTAAATAATGAAAAGGGGCAAAAACGTTCATGTAAATCCTATTGTTTACCATTTAGGTTTCGTACTATTGAGTTGAACATAGATTTTTTAATACAATGACCTATCCTATAACCTTATACATACATATATATATATATACTCATAGATGGTTGCTTTTTGGCTGTGTACACATATTTGTAGTTGTATTTCAATCTGTACCTGTAACATGTCTTGGAGTGCTACATCATTCATGTCCTTCATGTTTGCAGGGACCAGTGTTTGCCATAATTGGAGCTTGGTTCATTTATCAAATCCAAAACAAAAATGTTATTGCAAGGAATCATTCAGAGAGCATGTTCCAGAAGGCAATAATTACTACAGCTCTTGGCTGCATGATAAGCAATTTTGGGCTGATTGATAATTGGTAAGACTTCTAATATAGTCAGTCCTTACTCCTTAGCATGCTGATATATTTTCCAATGCTAAGCAGGAAATAACAATTCATAAATTTAAGGGGCATTTGTATCTCCAGATATGGATTTGTGTTCTTGAAATCATCCGGATGCAACCCCTCAAAAGAAAATTAAAAACTGATTTTCATATACTGTTAATGAAACAATTCTTTATGAAAAACTATTGTAGCCTTTATTAGAAAGCGATGTAAATTGGTAAACTAGAACAACTATTTTGCCCCAAAATTTATGAAATTATACTCCAAACACTGTCGAAGTCAAGATTTATTATAAGGAAAAATCAAGTAAAATTTTTAACAATAAAATTATAGTAAAGATAATATTTTATTGATAGAGAAAACTGAATACACAGATTAACTCTACTCTTTTTATAGTGATATTCTTAAATGAACTTATTAATGGTGCTTATATTTCTTATAATGCTTAATAACTTCTTTTTTTTTTTATAGACTCAATTAAGATGAACACTATTAATTTTCGAGACTTCATTAACTATGTTATTACTAATAACAAAATAGGTATTTCTGACTAATTAAATAATGATAACTATTTCCTAAATAAATCTGTCAATGTTGATATGATGCTAATCTTTTTATGAGAACAATTTAAGTTTGAGTGATGTATGAGAGAGAAAAAATCTATCAATCTTGATCATTCATTTTTTTAAATACTGATGTGTCACTAGATTATCAAAAGATTAATAAAAAAAAATGATGGTAGAGAATCCTTACTCAAATAAATAAATGTCTTTATATCAAATTTCCATCATTATATTCTTACAACTATCTCCATTAATAGTCAAAAGTTGCTCTAATACAGTGGATAAGCATCAGTTGCACACCCACCTCTCTCATAAGAGGTGTGTTCGACACCCAATGGCAGCATTTGTTTCTTTCTCCCTCCTATGTAAGGGTAGTCTTCCCACCTATGTGTAGATTGCTCCCTCTAGTATGAGAGTCTCTCTCAGATTATAACATCAGTATTCAATCTCATGTAGTCCCGATTGTTTCTTGGATCAATCCAAGTAATGTACTATGATCTAAAATTATATATATATGTATATATATATATCTCCATTAATAGTAAAGTTGGTAAATGTTGTAGGACACATTTCGGAGCAGCTTTTACGGGGATAATATATGGAATTTTAACATGCCCAGCTGTACAAATGGATGACACATCTTCAAGGAGTCAAGAAGAAAGACTCACACTCGTTGGAAAATCAGCAGATCCTTGTAAATCACTCTTTCTTTTTGCTGTCTTCATTGTTGTTTTAAGCTCTTTGCTTTTCGTTTTTGAACCTCCTCTGGCTTCTAATTTGTGATGAATACTTATTAGATGAACAGTAGTCATACATATGTGCTTGTAGGATAGCAGCAAAAAATTTGTATATATTTTGTTAGATAGATGTTCTGAACTTCAATAACTAGTTGTCATCTTTCTGAAACATCATCTTGTTAAAAACAATAAAGAATTCACGCTTGATGTACTATAATAGTCATAAGATTAATAAATATGAAGAGTACATTAGAGTATTCAGTGACGTGAATGTATGCAACAATTGTGTAAGTTCATCAAAAATTAAGTAACATCTAAAGTATGTGTTATACGAAAGGAATCTATTGACGATGATTCGTTGAATAATCCACCAGAAAAGAGAATGATAAAATATTAGCAAATTTATCAGCCATAAAAATGACCTTCTTTTGCATTTACGAAGTAGCAGCGGATGTTCGAATATAACGTAAATCTGAATGTGGTCGTTGTGAAAACAATGCCACATGTTTGATGAGAAAACTGAATGGTATTGATGATAATACAAGGCTACTAAGAAAATAGAGATTATTAATTGAGTAAAAGATGTTTTTCTGTTTTAATTTCTTGTAAAAAGCATTGACTGCTTTCAGTTTGCATAGGAACCATGTGAGTGTAAAATTAGCTCAACATTGCCATAAATTCGCAAGGCAAGTATAGACTTGCACAAGATCCAACAGTAAACTAGTGACTCAGTCTAGCCACCAATTCTGTTTTATTAAACTATGATTGTATCTACTTTTATCTCGTCTTACAAAATCCAAATATTATTACATTGGTCACCAGACAGACATGCTTTCATTATTTTTAAGATTCCTCAGTTTGCCATTCTACGATGGCCAGAGTATGGCGTCCCCCACAAGCAACAAGTTTAGCTATCCATTTTCCCTCAGCTCCATTGCCACCAACATCTTGCGGTGGTGGGATATTTATAGGCACTTCCATGGGATGGCCAGTAGTTACCTTCCTCCCATATCCAAGACGTCCATGGTCACCACGTCCAAACTGCCAATACCAAAATTGGTACATCAAATATGCTTATTAGCATGTGCATAAATTGCCCATTAAAGGTAAACAAAAAGGAAGGGTGGAATATTTCCCTATTAACAAATTTCCCTCAGCTTGTCCTATCATAATTGGTCCACCAAAACTCCATAACCTCTTTCTGCCACATTCTTAAGCTTCCCCACATCCACCAAAAATTGCATCATCTTCAGCACTAAAGCCATTTAGACACTAAGCAAGCACCTCTTGCACAGTTTCACCATTTTTATACAACCACCAGGCACCAGCCACAACCATCACTACAATTCCTCTTAATACATACAATAGAACAGGAAATCAAAGATAAGGGCCACAGATGATACTCACTGAAAACATGTGACCATCACGTGTCAATGCTACAGAGTGAGTCCCACCACAAGAGACCTGTTTTTTAGAATAAATACATAAATTCAAAATCAAACTCCAAGAATAATAAACAAATTAAAGGTGCCTTTAAATATTTAAGGCATTTGAAAGGAGCAAATTCACCTATCACACGTTTCATAGTAGGATGTAACATAAAACTAATTGTTGTTTATCTCCTCACTGTGACAAACTAAATTTAATGCTTATGATTGTATATGCCTCCCAGGTCTTTTAAACACCCTTTAATCCAACCAAAACCTAATCAGAGGTATAGACACAACAGAAACAAGACGGTACCTGAAAAATAAACTCCCCAGCTAGAAGATTTACTTTTTGGGGCAGCATTTTACTGCTCTTGTCATTATCTCCAAATCCAAGCCTCCCATGTTCCCCTCTTCCCCAACCATAAACCTGAAAAGCAAGTGTACATAAAAAGCTTTTTCTCATTTGATAGTTTACATGTTTCACGAGATTCTGAATTCAAGAACTACTTAATAATTTAAATGTAACACAAACTTGGAACAAAGGTTGTTCACACTGAATTCTATACACTATGAAAAAGACAGATTACTTAAGTAGTTTCTAATTTAAATAGCTTAGATATTGGTGGTCAATAGGTTTTTATTTGACATCAAAACATACGGTTACAACAAATTTGATTTCATAAGTTGACCAGATAGCATGGTTTCCAAATTATTATAAAAAACTTCAAAAAAAAAAAAAAAGCCTACATTGTCCAACTGAAGATCAAAGAATAATGCATCTCAGTTCCACTGATCAATCCAAGCTGATTGAGTACTTGAGTAAAAGAACTGTCTATTTTCAGGTCCTATTCAAGACTTCCGCTTACAAACTCATGCATTTGAAATGCTAAAAGTACAAATTATTTTAAGGAAAAGAACAAAGCCAAATGCAATCCATCCAATCTATAGAGGCCTGGAATCTCACAAAAGCACCTTCCACCAAAGTTATCAGCTAATAACAGACAAACAATATCAAAACAAACCTAAACTAAAATTTAATGATGGTTCAAAACATATTATTAGAGACATGATACCTCAAGACAGAAATGTCACCACCGAAAATTTTAATTCCATATAATATTAGTAGGTGCCGATGTATGTTTCACTGCCATGTTCTTTATAGCAATGAATAAAGATGCCAATGATCAATCCTAGAAGTCTAGATCAAAACACATTTAAAGCACAAATGCAGAATATCCTTATAAAATTAGAAAAATCATACCTCGCCATCATCAGTTAGTGCAGTAGAATGCCATCCTCCAGCAGCTATATCAAACTAGACATAAAAACATAGATAGATAGATAGCCAATCAGTCTACTAAAAAGTGAACTACTAGCAAGTCATAGTTTTGACCATGTCATAGTTACAGTACAGGAAAGATTCACCACATTATCGCCATCTCAGCCATACATTAATAAGCAAAAGTTAAGTATGTGAAGTTGAAACTACAAAGATACAAAATGCTAAGGCCTTTAAAAGCTCTGGATTTTAAAACAGTGGGAAATCAAGGGACAAAAATGAAACAATAAACAAATTTAATGAATGTATAAATCTAAATTTTGCACTGATTTGTTAATCACATCTTGCCAGTAATCAACCCTTCAACCACATATGTGAATGGTGATCTGGCAGACGTGATAAGTTTCATGTATAGCTCAGTATCAAGTTTCCAAACACTAGCATAAACATGCTGTACAAAAGGAAATCCATAAACTACGTACACAAACTTGTAGCGGCAAAGAAGCTCCGAATTAAGTCCTTAGGTGATAGAAATACAAGAGGACTAAAGAGATTAAGTGTATATCTAACAGGTGAAATTTGATTAAATGCCAAGGCTTGAAAGCCCAACCTTCAACGACCCTCTGGCTCTATTGAGGCTACTGAGTGCACTAAACAATGCATATTCATTGCAGGATTCTCACTCAGAGATGGACACAAATACAAAGCAAAGTGCACAAAATGGAACATGCAATCTACAGTGGCATTCTAATGTACTATATCCAAAAGGCCAATGTATCATGCAGTCATGCCAGGGCCGATGGGGGACACTAATGGGAGATAAATACACAAAGTAAAAATGGGGACCAAAAAATAAATCAAACCCTAACTCATGGAGTTTCTAACCCTATTTGTTGAGTCATTTTTTACGGTCAAGGCATGCCTGGGGTGTTCTAATGAATCAATCTTCAAGCATGAAGGCCTATATACAATATCATCCACATTAACGAATGAATCACCTCCTGCCTAGTATGAGGGCATTTATAACACTTCAACTACCCAGCACTTTACATATGTATCTAGTGGAAATTTTTGTTAATATATTAAGAATGGAAGGCTTATTTAGCAAGCGGTTGGGGAGGGAGTTTTTTCCAACCACAGCACTTCAGGGTACCTCTTGCTCCAGTGCATGAGATCTAAGCAAATAGGTAATCACCTTGAGGATGGAGGGATTCAAGTAATGCAACAAAATTATTGTGAAAGACAACTCAATTTGACATAAAAATTTTCTAAGGAGTCCTTAACATTTAAGAAGTCATACACTTAGATGACTATATTTCATGCTGACTTCAAGCGCTAATATAACAGAAAGATAATACAGATACAGAGCACAGAGTTTTAGCAATGTAATACACACCAAAGTGAGACCAGATAGCCCTTGGACAGGAATAGGTTGCGATCTTGGTTGGGTGTCCCCAGTTCCAAGTTGTCCATATTCATTATTACCCCATGCCCACAATGTTCCATCCTCCTGAAGAGCCAAATTATGAAATGCCCCAACAGCAATGACCCTCACATTTTCAAGACCTTGTACTCGGACGGGAACTGAAATCTGTTTTCTGTAAGAAAAGTAATGTTCATGCTAACATTCAATTAAAAGGAATACTTCTTTACAAGCATGCAAGAAATAATCGAGGTGACCGTGCACACGGAAAATGATTAGTCATTAGATGAATGGGTAAAGTAGAACATAAAACACAAAAATAAAGGCAGAGGACAGAACAGAAGGACTATACATGTCTCCAGGAGGCCAGGGCTGACCCCAGCTCCATACATGTCCCTCACGTGTAAGCACAACAGAATGAGTACCGCCGGCTGCCACCTGTCACAAAAGCAATTATAAAACAGCTCATACAAATCTGGGGCAAGCCACATCAAGTATAAGCATGCAGAAAAACAATCAGAAGTCAGCTAAAGGCGAGGACATTCATAATACCAAGCAAGATGATAAACTTAAGGACTGACAATGAACAATTAGGTTATCAACAAAACTCAATTAAGGGAAATGACAAATTAAGTTAAGATATTAATATTATAATCAGAAGTCAGCTAAAGGTGAGGACATTCTTAATACCATGCAATGTGAGAAACATAAGGACCGGATACTCAACAATTAATTTATCAACGAACTTAATTAAGGGAGTCAAACTAAGTATCAGTTCAGATATTAATAAAGTACGTAACAACTGCACCGAACAATGCTTACACATTTTATCTAAAGTATTGCCACTAGGATCAACCTCTAAATAAAACTTACTAGACAATAGAAAAGACAAAACGAAGGACTTAGGCACAATATAGACTTTCAAACCTGTTGTCAGGCCATTAACTCACCACTTCACTTGATAATGAAACTAGAACAAGAGATATCAAAACGCTAGCAGCATGAAGTTAGTAAGCTTAAGAAAAGCTCAGCAGAGAGATCAAAATGTACCAACTAGAGGAAAGCAAAGAAATGAATATCAACCAGAAAAACTTTTCCTACCTCCAGGCTGACTACATTATGGAAATTAAAAGGGGGCAGCACTAAAGGCATTAAAAATTAAGTGCTGCTTCCAAAATTTTGCGTATAAGCTGATATGATTGTGCAAAAGGTTGTCCTAGAAAATCGAAGAACTATTTAACATTTGATTTTTGATCTTGAAGAGTTGCCCACAATGGGATGCTTTGTTCTGCTTGCAAAAAAAGAACAGAAATATTAATTTCTACTGTTTCCTCTTACTTTTTTTTTTTTTTAATTTTTAATTCTAATCTGCTTTTTCAAAAATAGTGTATTTGACCACATGAATAATTTTCAATATAAGTAACAATCGCATATCATTTAATGTATACTAGAGCCACTAAAGTCAATTCTGGAACTAAGCACTTAATAAGAAAGCATAAAGACACATGGTTCAAATACACTATAAGAGTTTCCAACTTTTCAGTTTAAGGTTCCAATGTGTTACTAAATCCAATTACGAAAACTGGTTTCCTTAAGTGCACTAGTTTTTTAGTTCTATCAGTACTATCATATCAAATGGATAAAGAATTGAAGTTGTAACTGAGGAATAAAATAATATTATCAAACAAGAAACTAACTTAGAAACTGAAAATGCAGGACAGCCAAGGTAAATCAGAAATATATATATATATATGATATAGTATGTTTTCAAAAGTATAAACTTGGAGGGATGATCAATTGAGAATAGGCAGAGAAACATCAGATTAAATATTACAGCCATGTGGAAAGAGGACCAGCACTACAGATGCCCCCATAGTGATTGTTGAAAACCAAGATTTTTCCCTGCTTTGCTTTTATTCAGTTTAAGGCAATGCATACTGAATACAACATGTTATCGTTGGAAAAAACAACTTCCTATTTTATTTTTCTGTAATTTTCCTTGTTTATTATTGATATGTAACACACCATACAACTTGAGCCAAAAAGGTCTCACCTTCCCACCAGACAACAATTCTATCTAATTTTGTGAATAAAAATCAATGCCAAATGTTTGAATCTAAAAAAGGTCAGGCATAATTATCTTGAAAAGGGTTCCAACTTCAAACAAATAAGAATATCAGTATTCATATCAACAATTACCCAGAAATTAACAAAGCAAAACATAACCAAACAATGATCAGATGACTCAACAAAGTGATTCAACTCTCATACACATACAAGCATGGGGAAACTACCTGGCGAACAACAAGCTTTGGTGCACAGCGTTGAGGAATGACAATATCCCTCCTCAAAGGCCTACCAGTGTCATCTTTCCGCTCAGGTTCTTCACCACACTGCCCATACTCATTCCCTCCTGCACCAAACATACTTCAAAAACTGACACTCATCATGAATAACCATAACTTACTTCCCACAAATAAACATATATGTATCATTCCCAAGTAAACAAGATTCTTTAACTCTTTGGGACTAACAAAAGTATAAAGAAGAAAATTACAAGTTACATACCCCAGGCATACGCACGGCCTTGATCATCAACAGCCAAACAATGCCATCCACCAATTGCAGCCTAAAAAGTCAATAACAATAATAACAACATACATATATATATTGAAAGCAGTAGAGCATATGAAGTCTGAAGGTAGGGAAACTACCTGAACAATATTGACATTAGCAAGAGCCTTGACCTGACTGGGAACGTTTTCGGTCTTGGTCTCAGGAGGGTGACCCAAAGTGCCTCTCTGGTTCCAACCCCATGTAAATAACTGGTATATAGAAAAAAACAAACAATACCAACTTCGTTAAAAATCAAAATCCAAAACCAAAACAAATGTACAAAAAGAAGAAAAGGGTACCTTGCCATCGTCGCAAATGGCAAGAGAGTTACGGCTACCGGCAACAACAGAGCGGACATTGTAAGGCTCGAGAGCTTTGACGACGCAAACCCACTCTCTCTCTTCGTTGTTCCCTATGCCTAGTTGCCCGTCTTCTCCAGAGCCCCTGAATAGAAGAACCATCAAACTAAAAGCCAACAAGAAACAAAAAAGAGAGAGCACAAACAGACAGACACCCACCAGGCGATAATGGAAGTAGTAGAGGCGGGCATGTTGAGTGTGAACTGCTTGTGTTGTATGAGTGTGAGGGAGGGTTTCGGTGCTTTTTAAGCAAGCGGGGTTCTGCGAATTTTAGTGACGTTCTTGTCTCAACCAATGTTATATGGCGGCAGTGGGAGTCGATGAAAAAAGTAGGCAAAGTGGGCATAAAGCATAACTGGTGTTTTTGGTCGTTTATGAGAGATCAATGACTCAAATTTTATCCTTAATTTAAAATAGAATTTAATATATATATATTCCACCGGCTCATGCATGCTTCACATTTTTGGCCTTGTCAATTAGTTTCTACATAGGTGCCTTAATATGTCTTCAAAGTTCAAGATTACACAGTGAAGATGGATATCCCTGTACATACGAATTATATAGAATTAGATGAGATTAGATTTGATTAAATTAATACTATAACCGATTTAGTTTGATTGAATTTAATTAAATTAATTTAATATTATAGTAAATTAATAAACAATATATGTTGAAATAATATTTTGTTGAAATAAGGAATCAATTAACTTTTAAATACATTTAATATAAATATAAAATTAATTTAAAATATAAAATCTCACTTAATTGGAATTTATGAAACCCACTAAAATCGGTGGGTTTAGAAAAATTTCTTTATATTCCACCCCTCCTCCAAACAGCAGCATGGGTTAGATGGGAGATTTTATTTCCCGAACCCATTTGATTTCCAGGGCACCAAACAGGATCCTATTGAGAATGAACACAAGAACGACAATATACATTCAAACGGTAATGGAGATGGAGATTGGTGCGTTCAATGCTAATCTAATCCATTGTTCTCTGGTTGCACCAATATCTGTATATATATATAAAAGAGTATTATATTAATTCTAATTTAATCCAATACAATCTTTCAAACACAATGTAACTTACGAGATATGAGACAAACTCACTGTTAGATGAGACCAGGAAATGTTCATATTGCCTTGAACAATGCCCCACAAATTAAGAGGCTTGCTCATTTAGCAGCTACTTTAAATACCAAGGAACAAATATACAGATCTTTTAATCATAATATACAAATCTTTGAAGCTTCCTCCCTCATTTTTTTATAATTTTAACTCTATTTTTATTTTCAAATAAAATATCAAGCATTTTTATTAAACAATAAATTATTTGAAATAAAAATAAATATCTTAAAAAATAAATAGAAGTAACAGTTTAAAAGGTATAATGACAATACCAAAACTAGTTCATATTTAAGTCAATGGATCTCAATATATATATATACATATATATATTAAATAATAAATCCCATTAAATACTTAATTAAATTAAAATCTTATAAAACTAAGGAGGAAAAAAAAAAAACACCTAAACCTTTACCCTTCACTAATGGGTTCAGGCCTGATTACCAGCAAGACCCCAAAAAATGCAGTCGAAAGAAGGACAAACCCAAGACATGAAAGGTGACATGAAAGCCAAACCAAATTCTTCTCATAAATAATAAAAAGCTAGTTTACAGTCTGTTGGAACATTTCAACCCAAGTGCTGTCAACACTCAAGATTATCACTTCATCAAGAAATCCTGCTACAACAAACCACATGGCATCCATGTAACATAAAAATACAGAATACATATTCCTATCAACTCAACTCATTACTACTGCCCCTCCACTGATTCACGTTTTGATGCCTCCTTAATTTCATCCCCAGCGTCGTCCTAAAATCAAGAACAAGCGTATATCATCTAACTTGAAACAGAATCACACAAAACAAAAGATAGGGATGATACAGCACTTGTGTTTAAATAAGAGACACACATCCAATCTGTATAATCAGTCAGTCATAAGCAAGTGGAGTGGGTGCACTTGTATCAATCATAACAGTGAAAAGAGTTGGTAAAATTTCAACAAAATATTAAATGTTGGTCAGATAATGAACCAACAAAGTGCTGGAGTTTGATTAGAAAGGAATATTGCTTAAAACCATAGTCCCATCATGTCCTGGCCACTAGAAAATATATGAATGGATAAAAAAAGAATAATGATCAAAACATTTTAGTCGTTGCAAATTGTAATAAATCAAGTGACAAACTGAGAAAACTTATGTGACCAATATAAAATGATAATGAAATTTCAACATTTGCACGCGCAGTCCTCTGTCTTAATTATTTGTCTCTCACTCCATGCACACATACGAAGTGTAGGTGATTGGACAAACACAGTAGAATGACATTAAAAAAAAAAAAAGGAATCAGAACTCACCGTGATATCAGAAGTCCAAAGAGTCAGATTATCTCTGAGAAGTTGCATGATTAATGTACTGTCCTTGTACGATTCTTCACCTAAGGTATCAAGCTCAGATATAGCCTCATCAAAAGCCTGCCAAGTAATAAGGGTTTGGTAAGTACATAAAAATTTGTACATAATTTACCGGCAATGCATAGATAAATGTCTTACAAATATTGCTATTTTCTAGCATAATCATAATAATAACGCATCTAAGATACATTTCCACAGGACGGTTAAATCCCAATCAACTTGAAGCCAAGTAAAACTGACAGAGAGTATACTACTTATAACATGACATCAAAACAAATTAAATAAATAAAACATTAATCCTTTCCATCAAGTTCAAGTTATGGGCCAACAAACAAAATCAAAACAAAGTAAGGACAACCAGGAAGTGAGTGGCAAAATTCACAACTTATAATTTCCAAGTAATTAATTTCCTACCATCAAATGTAATCCAATGCATTTGAAAGATGTATATTGGTATAACTAGAGCAGTTAAATGTTCAAACCTGCTTTGCAAGATTGCAAGCGCGATCAGGTGAGTTGAGGATTTCATAGTAGAACACAGAGAAGTTAAGTGCAAGTCCAAGCCTTATTGGATGTGTAGGAGCCAATTCAGCCAAAGCAATATCCTGCAGCAACATCAAAAACCAGATAAGGAATCCAATTGGGAAATAGCAAATGACAAAAGACAATTATGTATGTAACACCATGGCATATATATACCTGAGCAGACTTGTAGGCCAATAAAGTACTCTCGGCAGCTTCCTTCCTTTCAGCTCCAGTCTTGAACTCAGCCAGATATCTGTGGTAATCACCCTTCATCTTTAAGTAAAACACCTTGGACTCGGCTGACGAAGCCGAGGGAATGAGATGGGACTCAAGGAGGCCCAAAATCCCATCACATATCTTGCTCAATTCTGACTCAATCTTGCCCCTGTAATCCTTAATGACAGCAACATGATCCTCATTCCCCCTGCTCTCTTCCTTCTGCTCAATCGAAGAGATGATCCTCCACGAAGCCCTCCTAGCCCCAATCACATTCTTGTAGGCAACAGACAGAAGATTCCTTTCCTCCACAGTTAGCTCCTCGACATCCACTGTCTTTGCAACTTTCTCCATAAAATCCACCATCTCCTCATAACGCTCAGCCTGCTCAGCCAACTTGGCCATGTACACATTTTCCTCACGAGATGATTCAGTAGGCGACATCTTCACTATATTAATCTAATATGTGATTCTGCAAATCGGCTCCTATCAGCAATGCTATAAATCATATATGATGACACATGAACATTAATGATTAATCTATTCTCTACTTCATTCATGTTTTATTATGATGTTGCTTATTTCATGTTCACCGAAAACCAATCAGATCCGGTTTAACAAAGCAAAGAACAACCATACCCTTATATATCTATCCCTCAGATTCAATCATAAAACAGGTAAAATCAAAACATAAATCCGCTTCTTTTTAATTTTTCCCAGTAGATCAAAATCTCTACTTCTAATAGCCAATAAAACTAACATAACTCTCATTAAATCTTCAAAGAAATAAAATCTCAAGTCAACTTGCCGGTCAAATCAAACTCAAACAGCAACTTTTAAGTGTTCTATAGAAAAATCCAAATCAAACAATGGATTTAATCAGCAACTTTGTCAGCAATCAAACGGATCTCAGTTAAAAAGAACATCGACTAATCAAACAACAGATCGAATAAAAAAAAAGCAGTTGAAAGAACAACGCATCCAGATCTACAACAGATAAATAAACAAAAAATAAAGCGAGATGAGATCTAGAACGGGAAACCCTAAGTTGGAACGAGTGGAAAGGAGGAGGATCGAAACGCACCGTTTGAGTGTCGTAAATTGGCACCTGTCTTGGTCTAGGTCTCGGTCGCGGCTTCCGTCTCTTTCTCTTGTTGAGTGTTTTGAGGGAGAAAAGAGAGAGAATTAAATAGAGGGCGTGGGGAAGAGGTCCAATGGAAGGTCGACAGCTGTCCTCTTGACGAGATTCTTTGCTGGCATTGACCGTCAACCCACGCACCCCGCTTTTATTTGTTTGTTTGTTCCCTTTCACGGGTTTCATTTTAGCTCTCGTTTGGTGTTCGGGATACGATTGAATAATTTATATGAGATTGAATTTGATTGGAGTAAATAGAATAAGATCAAATAGTATCTAATATTTGATGAAAATATGGTAGAATTAAAAATAATGGATGTAAACTTGGATTTTAAAATAATTTTTTAGGGGCTTTTTACAAATTTTACATTTGAGATCGGCCAAACCTCTACAACCGTCTACCTCCTCCACAACTAGCTTTCTTCATCAGTGATTCCAACGATTGTCGAAGATAGAGACGAAGACGAAGAAAATGAAGACGGAGATAGGCGACGAAGAGAAGACGAAGACGGAGATCGACGACGAAAATAAGACGAAGACGAAGACGGAGATCGATGAAGAACTCATGAAACCGCGACTATCGAAGACGAAGACGGAGATCAATGAGCGCAAAAACCACTTACAGAGACGAAGATGAAGAAGAAGATCAGAGGCGATGGTGACGATGGTGGCGACGACGTGTCAGATAAGGAGAAATGAGTTAGATAATTTTAACCCATATGATTCAATTGGTTAGTTTTATCCCAAAAGTTTTGGGATAAATTGAAGGTGAAATAATTTAGTGATGGATGAAGTAGAAGCACCAGACATAGGTTAGGAGGAAAAAAACAATCCAAACCCAGACCCATCCTAGATAACAAACGTGACATTAAGGTAATCTGCACTTTATTTGCCCTGAGGACATATAAAATTGTGGAAATTGTTATAAGATTAAAATAAATAAATAAAAGAAAATAACAATGATCAGGGAGGTAGAGAGAAATTATCAAGGACTAGATAGAAATTGTTAATATGAAAAGAGGGAGAGCAGGGAATGAGACAAAAAACAAAAAGCAAAATAACAAAAGCATGTATATCTGTCATCAGTGCTTCACTTTTTATATACACAATAGAGTCAATTATGACCGACTTAAAATTTTATATTATTATAATGTACATCATCCAGAACTTTCACAAAAAACAAAAAGACAAAAGCATATGTATCTGTCACCAATAGAAATTGTGCTCAAGCAATCTAACAAAAATGATGTTACGACTAGATAACAAATATATATGTGACCATGTTGCGGGATGCATCAATTAATACCATAAAATAACGGAATGGTCCGTTGGGTGGATGAATAGGTCTACATATATTTCATTGTATTCTTTGTAGAAAATATAAGGATTCAAAACTAACCTTAAAAATTAATGATTTAACTACTAATTTTCCTTGTGAACAAACAATGCATATATTATCATTGGATAATGGAATCTTCAAGTTCTTTAATGGGTGTTCATGAGAATTTGTAATAATCCTACGCATCATCGTAGATCCTGGATGACCAAGACGGTCATACTAAAGTTAAAATGTTATTGGTTTTAAGAGCTTCT
This sequence comes from Dimocarpus longan, assembly GCA_022984855.1. Classification (NCBI taxonomy): domain Eukaryota; kingdom Viridiplantae; phylum Streptophyta; class Magnoliopsida; order Sapindales; family Sapindaceae; genus Dimocarpus; species Dimocarpus longan. The sequence goes on from CM041026.1 coordinate 9,581,284, forward strand.
GGTTAGAAACTACATAAATTTCAATTGATCTTATAACTGTTAATACAACTCGGATGAGAAAACTTTGAGTTTTTCTAAACTAAGCTTCTGGTCTGAAATAATTTTAGTGATGCATAAATATTCAACATTCTTCTCATTTGTAGTTTCAATATGGTATCCGTTACTGCGTATATATTTGAAACTAAGTAGATTTCTTCTGGACTTACTTGAGTGTAATACATCATTTATACATAATTTAGTACCATTTGTTAACAAGATTATGGCTCTTCCAAAACCTTTGATTAAGTTTGCATAACTTGATATAGTATTTATCTTAACTTTAGTTACTGACAAATTTAAAAAATATTTCTTATTCTGAAAAATAATATGTGTTATTGCACTGTCGATAATACATATATCAGCATATTTCTTAAAATAGATAATTCATTCATATCTGTTTTTCATTAGATAAATCATATGTTAATACATCATTGATAACAAAATACAAAGTAAAAGAAATTATTTTGCTTCTAGAAGAGTACAAAAATATGTACTAACATAATTGTAAACACGCAAAAGTAAATATGATTATATTAGCTAAGCAACTTCCTAATTGGTATGGATATTTCCATTACCAATTGAGTAATCTATTTTTCCGTCCGCATTATCCAAAAAATCTAATAAGTCCAAGTTTGTGATGTCTATAGGATCATTATCTTGATCTGCAAAATTTGTATCAATTTTTTTTTTCTTTTCCTTTTACAAAGGTTTGATACAGATCAACCAAATGCTTAACTGTACGGCATGTACAAAACTAGTGCTCAGACATGCCACTTCTGAAACAAACATCTTCATAATTTTTAGGGACATTTTTTTCTACATTTTTGCCCTTGTTATGTTTAGTATTATAAACATTCCACTTTTGAATGATGTTTTTCTGGTTTCGATGACCTGAAAATTTATATTCACCATGACCATGATAACCACCTCCACGCCCACGACCTTTACTTGTGCTGGCATTTGCTTTTAGAAGTATAACCGCGCCAGCTGGGCGAAGTTCATGATTTTTTTATCAAAAGCTCATTGTTTTGTTCTGCCACTAAAAGACATGAGATTAATTCAGAATATTTTGTAAACATGCGTTCTCTATATTGCTGCTGCAAGAGCACATTTGATGCATGAAAAGTAGTAGATGTCTTTTCCAACAAATCTACATTAGTCAGTATTTCATCACACAAGTTCAGCTGTGAGGTTATCTTAAATAGGTCAGAATTATAGTCAGCAACTGATTTGAAATCTTGGAGTCTTAAATTACTCCACTCATGCCGGGCTCTAGGGAGGACAACAGTTTTTTTATGGTCATACATGTCTTTCAGATTTTTTCATAAAGTCAGTGGATCTTTAATTGTGAGGTATTGAGTCTTTAGGCTTTCATGTAAATGACGGAGGATAAAGATCATTGCAGTTGCTTTATCTTGTAGAGATGTTTCAATATTATCTCCAATAGTATCGGCTAAACCTTTGGACTGTAGATACAACTCTATATCAAGAATCCATGAAAGATAGTTCTTTCCTGAAATATCTAGTAGAGTAAATTCTGGTTTTGCGATATTTGACATAACTATATGCATAAAATACCATAATTAATGACATAATCAAAATGATAAATCATATTAACATTATATTCAAAAGAAATTTATGTATAATAAATTTCTTTATGAGTATATATGAAACCTTAGGTTGTCAAAAAAAATTTTATATATATATTTTTAGAATTTCAGGCCAAAAATTATAACTTCAGGTTTTAACAATATATAATTAGAACTTCAAGTTCCATTTATTAAAATCCAGAACTTCAGGTTATAGTACATTATAAATTAAAAAGAATAAAAACATAAAAAATATAAATATATAAAAAAAATAACAAAACAATTAGTTAATATAAATAATATATTAAGTCGGCATAGTCGTGCATGAAATACATAATAAAAATAGTAAATAATGGTGACAAGACTGCACATATATTATATAACAATAAATAAATAAAGTTAAATTGTTAGATATATAATTCATGATAATAATAATGAATTATCAATGAAGTTAGTATAATAATTGAGTCGGCAAAGTCATATATAGATTTAGTCGACAGAGACGTACATTAATTGGGTTGGTATAACCAAATTTCTCAGTTAGAGTTGGAATTAGAGTTAGAGTTAGAATATTAAAAACTCTAGGTTCTGATAAATTTATTCAGAACTTCAGGTTCTGACTCGTACTGATAGCATGTTATAAGAATAACATAAATAAATAAATAAATAAAAGAAAATAAGAATTATCAGGGAGCTAGAGAGAAATTAACAGGGACTAGATAGAAATTGTTAATATGAAAAGAGGGGGAGCAGGGAATGAGACAAAAAACAAAATGCAAAAAGGCAAAAAGCATATGTATTTATCACTGGAGCTTCACTCTTTATATACACAATAGAGTCGGTTATAACTGACTTAAAATTTTATATTATTATAATGTGCATCATCCAGAACTTTCACAACAGAAATGATCGGAAACATTTTAGAATGGTCATTTTGTTTTTACTCATTATTTAAAAAAAATATATATATTTTTTAATCCCTCAAATAAATTAATTTTAAAATATATTCAAATTATCCATAACATTCTTACACATATTTACCCATAAACCCTTAACTTTTAAAATTTTATAAAAAATTGAAACGTAAAATTACGAAACAGCCCTATATATAAGTTGTTAGAAATATCGATGGAAAACCGTTTTCATTACCGACCAAAAGTTAACATCAACCCGTTTGAAAGTGATCCATACCCAATCGAGACTTGATGAGCCTGTTCAACCTTTTCTAGTCATTCTCTTACAGTTTTTGACCTTGCTAAACCATCTTCAACCTATGGCAAGCTTATCCATTTGCGAAGATATACAAACTTTTGGTTTCCATTTGCATGTTTGTATTTTTTTTTTTAATTTTGTTTTATGATTTTGATATGTGTTTTGTGTTATAGATGTTAGGTTATGATGATTAGATTTAGAATAGGTTGGATTTGGGTTAAAAATGACTGATTCTGATGATAGCAGCATCATCAGCATCAATTCGGTTTTTCACTTCGATTTTTCACAATTGTTTTCAAAATGTGAAAAAATGAAGTGAGAAACCGAAGTGGAAAACTGAAATGAAAAACCGAATTGAAAAACTAAACTGAAAAATCGATCTATAATAATTACCGATTTTTCAAATACAGTTAAAAATCGATTCAGTTTTTCACATCAAAATACTAATGTTTTGCTATTTTTCTTTCCTACAAATGTATTTCAAGTATAATATAGTTTGTAAACAATTAACAAGAGTACGAGTGGGAATATACACATTGGTCAGAAATGGCTTAATAAAATACTTGCAACTTACTAGAGGAAATTTGTACGACCGGTTCGTATAAGAGTGCCGGTTCGGACATATTTTAAAGATAAGCAGCAATAATACAACTGCTGCCTTCATGATATTATGGGTTCTTGTTAGAGAGGTGGAAGTCCCCGGTGGGCACATTGATGAAATGTAGTTTGAAATTGGAGGAAGAACATATAGGTTTAGGAAATATGAGTTTTTATTAGTGATAGAACTTACTTTTAGGGGCATCCATCGAAAAATCTTCAGTACATTGCAAATTGACCAGAACAGTATTTTATGGTGATTGTTCAATGAAGAGTCACTAGATGTGCCCAACTTAGCCACCTTTCTCAAGGCAAGTAGTTATATAGTGCGTTAAGGCCATGCAGTCGATGAGGCAATAAATGATGAAGATCTATTAAAGTTAGAGAATGTAAGAATCGTTTTCCATCTTTTCATGGAGCAGGATGATTAGTCCAACATTGCTCATTTTATGTGGCTCATGATAGAGATTGCAGAGGTGTGGGGCTCGTTTCTTTGAGGTACATTAAGCTATAGTACGTTGATATACTGCCTCTATATGGTGATTAACGAACGACGGATTAAAAACCCATCAAGTAATATTAATATTTATAGCTATGTCCCGATGTTTTAGGTATACTTAATACGGTTAATATTTATAATTTTCTCCTAATACAGTTAATATATAGGGTTATATATATATATATATATATACTAACTATATTTTTGTTTTTTGTTTAATCATTTTTGTATTATAGTGGTGGTTAGTAGAAATGTTCCCGATGTTGAAAGAGAAGATAGTGAAAAGTAACCGGTCGTTACAAAATAATCTGCCAAGATATAAAAGACGGACACTCAAGAGGATGCCGAAAAACATAACAAGTCTTAATGATTTTCTTCTCGTAAGTGACGAGCCTAACCTAAAATAGTTTCAATTTTTTGTTTGTTTTAACTATCCTTATTTATAGTACGTATATAATAATAATATAACTATATATATGTATATATTGCAGATAGTTGGCATGAAGCAAACCACCCTTGAGCCCACTAATGCCGAAAGAGAGACGAATTATTTGAAATCTTTTAATCCAAAGCATTTGGTTAGGAAAGATGTACATAAAATTAGCGGCGGAGGGAGTGAGGATGGTGATGGTGATGACGATGATAATGATAATGACAATGATGATGATGATGATGCTGTACAAGGTGATGATGATTATCAGGTGAAGGATAAAAATGATGATAATGAAGGGGAGAGTAATGATGATCATGTGGTTGATGAGTTTATAAAGGAGGATGATGAGTGGAATGAAGACGTTCGAAGCTTACAATATGAAACAGAGGATACATTTTCAGAGTTTCAGACAAAAAAGTCACACGATGTACGAAACGTCCATCCTGAGGTATGAATTTTCTATTTATTTTATTGTTTAGTGAATATTCATTTTAATAAATGCAAAAGTTGTTGACATATTGTATGGTAGTACGGAGTGGGATAGAGAGACAGAGTCTCTAAACATGATAGACAAAGTATAATTATTTAAATATATAAGTTATATTTCTCTGGATGCTCAAAAAATTGGGGAGATTTTGTCAAAAAAATTTTATAATTGCGTACATTGTGTAAAATGATATTTATGATTCTATTCTATAGGTGAAACGATTGTTTAAGTATACTGTGAATTTATAGAAGACAACCTACGAAAAGTTAAGTAGAATGGATAAGAGGCAAGAGGCAACCTTTAAAATCGTAAAGGAGATAGATAAAAGGCTTAGACAGGTGGAAGAGTATTTACAAATTCTTAGGTCTCTAACTGGTGAGTATGATTTAGATGACAACGATGACAACAATGATGATTATGGTAGGAGCTTTGTTCGAGATGAGCACATTTATTGCCTACCAGCACCATTACCACCACATCAGAACGAGTGGGTCTGTCAATCATCTCCCTATAAGGACGAGGCGGCGATTAGTCACCTATCCATGCAGATCAATCAACAATCCATCAGGAGAATTAGGAGGTCATTCAGTCTTAGGGTGTCCTTCAATCACCCCACCTACAAGAGGACCAGGAGATCTACCACTCCTAAGAAGACTCAGGAAAATCTATCAAATGTAAAGGCTGAATGTGGTGATGACCAGGTAGATATAATATATCTAGTGTGTTACAGTCTGACATATAATTATAAATGTGTAATCTATGTTTTTTATTTGTTTACAATTGCAGGATGAGGTTATTCAAGAACGAGGCAAACGAAAGATGAAGCCAGTGACACTTTTGCGGATGCCATACAAGAATCCTGGACTGATGAAAAAAAAAAAGGAAAATGCCCCAACAACAGGTTAAGAAGGTGACGAAGTTTGTAGACCCCGTAAAGGCTATTTACAATGAATACAAACCTTCAACGTCTTTGGACTTCAGGTATTTATAAAAAACATCATTATCCTTTCATCCTAGTTGCTAATGTAATAAAATTTACAATCACAAAATTTTTTTTAAGCGCTCAATTCATCGTTGTGGATGGTGCTTGATACCGAATACATTGCGAATCTTCGAGGACGAGAACCAATGATTAACTAATGAGCACATCAATTCTTATTTGATGTGGCTCCGAAAGAAGTAGTGAATTGAGACTGAGGACAGTAGATACACAGTCCATGAGAGTACTTTATTTGTGAGTGTTTAATCGTTATTTGTCAGTCAGTTATGCATTTATAATTTCTTATCATGTGTCCCTAAAGTTAAATAACATGTTTAATTTTTATCTTGCAAGCATTGATGACATTGTATTATAAACAGAATTACGTCAATAAAGGTAAAAAATTTGATTTCATTACAACTGATGTACCATCGGAATGGCTTGCATTCAGTTATGGTTAGATAGACGTATTAGTCCCGTGGTGGTGTATTGCAAATGTAAATGTTGTTCGAATATTAAGATTTATTATTTGATCATCCGAATTAGTCCTATAGTATTGATACTTTTAAATTGCAGATGTTACAACCGTTTAGTCTAAATCAAAATCATTGGGTCCTCTATCGGGTGTGCCTAAAAAAACAGAAAATATTAATATACGATTCCCTTGCAAATATCAACGTAGCCAAATGGATCACCCCACTTGAGCCGCTAGTGTCTTTCATACCTATCTTATCATGGGTTTTGGGATTTTATGATAAGATCCAGATAGATATGCCACCCATGGATAAGCAGTGGAAGTTTAAGTGTCTTAATAATATCAGTTGTGCCCCAGTAACCTAATTGGTGAGTAAATTTATAATTTAATTAATATATATATGAATATATATATATATATATATATTCTAACCATTATGTTAATATCATTTAATTAATTTATTACTGATACAGAACGAGTTGTAGAGCATACATGGTACGTACGCGATCTTTTACAGTCGAAAGAGAGTACATGGGAATCAAGACGATCCGATCAGGTTACAAACGTCATTGCATTGAAGGCAGAGATTGTTGTGAATGTATATATGTTTTCAACACTATTGTATAGAGTAAATAAATTTTAAAAATGGATGTTAGACTCTGATGGCTAGATTGTATACAAATGAATGTAATAATTTATATATTTATTAATTAATCAATTTGTTAATTACTAGTTTGTTAATTTAATAAACAAAAGGTTAATATTGCTAAGTTCTAAATCAAGAAATTAACATATTTGAAGGTTTTCAATGGCAAAAAAGACACAAAAATCATAAAAATGATATTTCTTCCCACAATGATCACCATTTTAAACGAACATAGCTGGATGAATCAATATGAAAATTTGCACAAGGTAAAACCTTATCACCTAAATGTCATGTGTTACTTCAACGTTATCATGTAGAGTCATTATACAAGTAATTTAACCAATTCTATGTTAATTGATTAAGTTGAAGCTATTTTGGAGTCATTTGTTGGTGATTTAAATTTATCTAAAGGGAAGAACATCAAGAAAAACTGCGATCGATTTTTTAAAAGGGCTAAAAAATCGAAATCGGTTTTTCAGCATGCTTGAAAACCGGTCAGAGGTGAAAATCATATAAATGTCATGATCAGTTTTTCAGGATGGTTAAAAAACCGAAATCGATTTCTTATCCCTTCTGAAAATTCGATCTTTTGTTTCTTCCACATTTTAACTCTTTTTCTATCATACTTGAAGGTTCCCAATGGCCAAAATGACACAAAAACCATAGAAATGATGTTTCTTCCCACAACAGATCACCATTTCAAATGAACATAGTTGAATAAATCAACATGAAGATTTGTACAAGATAAAACCTTGTCACCTAAATGTCATGTGTTACTTCAATGTCACCATGTAGGGTCATTATGCAAGTAATTTAACCAATTCTATGCTAATTGATTAAATTGAAGTAATTTTGGGGTGGGTCATTTGTTGATAATTGAAACCCATTTGAAGGGAAGAACATCAAGAAAAACCGTAATCGATTTTTTTAAAGGGGTTAAAAAACCGAAATTGATTTTTCAGCATGTTTGAAAATCAGTCAAAAGTGAAAATCACATAAATGTCGGGATCGATTTTTCAGGAGGTGGTTGAAAAATAGAAATCGGTTTCTTACTTATACTGAAAAATCGATATTTTGTTTCTTCCCCATTTTATCCCCTTTTTCACCATGTTTGACGGTTTCTAGTTATTGATCGATTGTTGAAGCTGAGATTGTTTAAGTGGTAACTTCATTCATTAAATTTGATGTCAATTACTTTACTAGATTAATTAAATTTGATGTCGGTTACTTTATTTCATTAAATTTGATGTCACCTTATTCATTAAATTTACATTCATTCATTAAAATTGATAAAATTAAATTTAGTAACTTAAGAATCGATCTAATTATAGTGGTATCCTGATATCATATAAATGGAGTAATATATATATTTTTAAAAAAAAATAACATACATGAAATAAAAGTTCAAATCAAAGTCGATGTCTAATCATTGTTTCGTCATTATCCATCTTTGGGAGTAAGAAACCATTGAGGACATCGTCGTTGGTTGTGTGTAGTCTCATGATACAAGCGGCATCTTCGAGATAATGGGGCGTTTTCATGAGCTTTTTTGCTCATCCTAGCTTCCACATCCACGGCTGCGCTCGTCCCTTCACTGGCAGAAGTAGGGGGTTAGGGTAATGAAGACGGTTGTATCCCCTCTGACCGACCTTATTTTCCACACTTTTTTGTACAACAATCTTCCCTAACTGAAGGAATCTGAATCTCTTTCAGGCTATTTGCTTGTCTTTTTCATATGGGTGGCAGTATAACGATGCTTCTAACTTCCACATAAACATTTCAGCTTGCTAATTTAGGGATGAGATTGATCAAACATGCATATACAGCTTTCAGCCACTCTGCGCTATAATATTAACTGTAAAGTGTATCACAACTGACGCTCTTGAACCTGACATGTATCAAAAATTTAAGTGTCACGATATAATATGAAATATCGAAAACAATAACGTACAATCACCATATCTAGCTACTACAAATTCATGAACACATGATAACTGATCTAAGTTATACTGCTTATATGTACATATGTTCTCTTGAATATTAACAAATGCATCGCCTTTGTTAGGATGCAAAACGTTGTATGTGATCGATTCTGTAATGGGATGTACACTACCTTCCATTGATAAATTTTTTGCCAACATGATACGATCGTACATAGCAGTGGTAACATAGGTTGTAAACTTTTTAGCAGCAACACGTCATTATTAAGCTATTTATGCAGCACATTTTTCATATATTCATGTGTAGTTGTTATTGGAAAACGGTGTGCTTACATCATGCATTTGTTGAGCGACTTTGCAATGTTAGTGGTCATCATTTCATATCTTATTCTTGGATAAATTATCCGTGAGCATCTGCTCACACCAACCTTTACTAAAGTTTTATGTGTTTTCGGATGTAACGCCTGAATTTATTTAAATATTATGTTGCAATCATCAGGCATATAATATTATGCTGCATTGTAAAATACATTTTCCACATCCGAACGTTTTTTACAATGTTACTTAAGGTTTTGCCACAAGTGAAAAAAACACAACATGTGTGGGACTTCAAGAAAAGCTGTTTTCATCTCATTCAATATGCTTTTATGACGATTGGATATGATAAGCAAATCATCCGGCATGCTAATCACCTCTCGCAACTTTTTCAGAAACCATTTTCATGAATAATCTGACTTTTCATCAACAAATCCAAAAACGATAGGATAATCATCTCTAACCCATCTTTGTATGTAGCAAAAAAATAAAAAATAAAAAAAAATCACCCCTTTATATTCACCTATCAAATGAGTGACATCAATAGCAACAATCGGTCTCATGTAAGACCAAAAACCCTAAATGGAAGCTCTAAGTTCAACAAAGAAATACAAGAATCGATTGTTTTCTTCCCTCTGAATTACTGTCATTATGCCGGATAATTTTAACATTTCAAAGTAGGATGAAAGTTGTTGATATGACTCATCCACTTGTCCATATGCTAGTTTCTTTGCATATTATAAAGTTTTCCAAGATTTCATGTACAAGATCTACACACTATACTACTCTAGTATTTCTCCAATCAAATGATTAAGTGTATAAATATCTCTCCACACTTTTTCTGCATATAATTTTCCCATGATAATAACTTTCACACTCTTCATATGTGATTCCATGATAGTCTGACAATACGTGTGTTCCGCCATATACTTTAACACAAACCACATCGAATAACTCTTTCTACATCTTACACGAACTATAAAATTACAACTCTTATTCTTATAATTGGCCTCAAATCGCTCCGTATCTGAACGTCTAACCCGATATTCAAACTTGGCTTTTTGAGCATATTCTTCAATAACTGTACTCATTTCTTCTCTACTGTCAAAGAATGCATCTTTATACAACGTACTACGTTGGTAAACAGTCGACATAGCATTTGAAGGAGCTTTAATGTCGTCCACTTCTACACTAGGAACAATCTAGCATGGTTGAATGTTGTTCTGAAATTGTAAATCTGAAAATTTTATTTCTGTAAACCTTTCTTCCTCAAAAACACCATCTAATTAAGTTTTCTCTTCATCACTATCTCTAGTTTGCTCTTCAACACTATCCCGTGTCTCATCACCATCATCATTTGTGTCCTTATTTTCATCATTAGTACTATCATTCATATCGTATCATTAATGTAACGAATAGAACTTTCTATAGATGTAAATGAAGTGATAAAAACATTAACTTAATTGCTCCCAATACCTGAAGTAAGAAAATATTGACTTTCAACCTTATGCATATTTACAGATCTATTATTATCTGCCTCGTTATGTCTTACGTTTGGTATCGAATCAGTGACAATTGGACGAACGGTAAGCTTACTAACTCCAACTCCAAAGTCTCTTACAATCTTATCAATATAAATCTTTTTAATATCAATATTTTTTATTGTCATCAAACCAACCACACTAAGATCGGACATGATGTGTATCTTTTTAATTTGACCATTTGTCATACTTTATAGTAAATAATACATACGAATATCTCATATTCTTCTATCAATGTTAGCCTCTTTGTACGCAACGTCCACCAACGATGAAAAACTATTGTCTTTATGAATCCCACATATGATCGACTCACCCCCAATGTAGTTACATTCATTCCACTCTCCGTCAAAGTTAATTACGATTGTCTCTTGAGTTATTCATGTGACATTCAAATAATAAATTAGTCTCACTCAAATAGGTCAACATTACAAAACACAATCATATCGAAACAAATATAATACTATAAATCAATACCTAACATAAAAAAACACAACAAATATCGAAATTATACTAACACTACCTAACTCGATTTTTAAGTGGACCAAAAAACCGATATTAGTTTTTTACTTCACTAAAAACCAATTTAGACTCATTGATTACGCACTGATAACACTCTCAAACCAAATATAATCAAATAGAATAAAATACAATTATATCTAATCACATATAACACTAAAATTCAATACATAGCATTTAAAACACAACAAATATAAAAACATATAGGAAATTTGGTTATTTCGATCTTTAAGTGGACTGAAAAACTGATCTACTTATGAAATCGGTTTTTCATATTATGAAAAATCGATTTCGATTTTTCATGAGTGAAAAACAAATTTTGTCATAGATTTTGTAGATCTGATTTGACATCATATATATCATAACCAAATCTTGATTCTTACAACCTTTAGCTTGCAATATAAACAAAATAACCGAAAAACCAATAAACAAAAGCACATACATTGTCTTCAAAACTCAAATTACTTCAAATGAAAGAAAAAACTTCAAAACTTTCTATGGATAAAACTTGAATGAATCAAAAACCTTTAATGGATGAAGAAGTTTCAATGAAGAATCTCTTGCTAGATTATTTTTCGGTTACAATGGATCTAACATCAAAAACCATGAATGGAAAAGAAGAAAGAGAAAGGATATTGTTAGGAACAAGAAGGCTATTTTGGTAATTTCGGGTTAGGGCAATTGAATGATTTTAACTTAAGCGTATTTTAGTAATTTTAGGTATATAATGGAAATAATTTGTTTGAAATGTCAAAAACAAATTTTTCTAAAAATCTGGGTAAAAACAAAATTTTCTTTTCATTTGGGTAGAAACTATAAATTTATCTATAAAATTCCATTAAAAGTTGGATTAATAATATAGGAAAAAAATCTAAATCCCTCTAAAATGAAAAATAGCATCACTATGTCTTATTTTTTAACATAAAAAAAAAAAGATTTGTTATAAAACATAGTCTAAAAGTAATGAATATGAAATAATAATCAAATAAGAGAGAACAAGCAAAAGTAAGAGAGAAAGAGAGAAAATAATTCAATTGAGGTCTATTTCTATGATTACAATATAGGTCTATTTATAGGCAAATTAGAAAATCATTTCCATAATGAAATATCAACAAATAAGATAATGAATATTATTAAAAAGGAAGTGGCGTTAAGACCATATATTCATAACAAGATTCATACTAATTTAAGTTTTTGGGTGTATTTTGATAATATCATGTATTATAATTGCACAAGCTTACCTGTTGAAATGATGATTAACGTTTGACCTCTATCAGTTACTATCGTCTTATCAACAAATTTAGGAATTATTTAATTTTTTGGAGATACGATTTAGTAAATTCAATTTAGAATTTATTGAAATTTGATGATTTTTTTTTTAAATGATAAATTTTGCCGGAATTCATGAATTATATTCATATAGATTTTGTTAGAATTTTTTATGAAATCCAATGAAATATTTGGAAATATGTCAAAATTTGTAATAGATATTTTTATTTACAAATTTTACTTTCATATCCATCAAAATCATTTAAATTTCATCATTTATATAAAATCTATAAAGTCAATAACTTTTTGAATAAATTTGTTTGCATATGTTAAATGAGGTGTATTCAATCAAGAATTCATTGGAATTTAAAACATTTTAAAAGCTTGAGTGTTTTCAATGCAGATTTGAATAGATTCTATTGAAATTTAAGTGTATTCAATTTATATAAAATTCATTAAAATTTAAGTGTATTCGGTTCGGATTTACATGAAATCTAACAAAATTTAGGTATATTAAAAAAACCATTGATTTTATAGATTTTATTTAAACAATAGATTTAGATGAATTTTAAAGTAATTTTTATGAAGAAAAAAATTTATAACAAATCTTATCATTATCCTAAAGATTTCATTGGATGTTTTAAATAATCTAACAAAATCAATATGGAATCTACACAATCTATGAATTTCATCAAAATTTATAATTTAAAAAAATCCATTAAACTTCAATAAATTATAAATTGAATACCCTTAAAAGTCTAAATTGAATATATCTAAACTTGTATTGATTTCAATAGAAACCAAGCAAATTTAAATCAAATACACCTAACTTCATATTGATTTTAATAAATAAATCATTCAAATTTAGATTGAATATCCATAAATTTTAATAGACTTTTCAGAAGTCTTAATTAAATAATTTAGTAGACTTTTAAAATTCTTTAAATTCTAAATTGAATACACTTAAACTAAATCCTTAATTGAAAACACCTCCTTAAAAACCTGAATTAAATACACCTATACTCAAATTGATTTCAATAGAATTCCAAACAAATTGGAATTAAATATATCTACATTTACATAGATTTAATATATTTTATTCAAATCTAGATTGAATACACTTAAATTTTAATAGACTCTTCAGAAATCTTAATTGAATACATTTGGACTTTTTAAATCTTCTAAATTTTATTGAAATTTTAAATTAAATACACCCCCATAAAAGTAAAAAAAAAAAAAATACGGAGGATATTCAATCTAGACTTTCAAAAAAAATATATATATATATAATTAGACAATTTGAGTATATTTAATATAGACTTTTTAAGACTCTATAAAATCACAAGGTATTCAATATAACTTTTTAATGATTCTAGAAATATTTATAAAAATTATGAGGTATTCAAATGTTTTAAGAGTTTACCAAAAGCAGTGATATTCAAAATATCAATACTTTTATTAAATTCAAAATTTCAATAACTTTTGTAGACTTTTAAGTGGCAAATATAGACAATTTTTCTCTCATACCCTTTGAGACTTTTGTAGCCTTTTGGGTGAAGGTTGTAATCTCAAAAACAACCCCTCTCATATTCAAATCTCCCAAAACTCCATGATTAGTCATAAAGAAAAATATTTCATTTTTATGTTTATTATGAATTATCATGATCAATATTACGTTCGCGTTGTTAGACTTTTAGTTTTTGGATCTTATTAGGCTTCATTCTCCTTTTCCAAGGGGTAATTTATTATGTTGTAGGAGCTTTCACTTTTGAATCAAATTTAGAGAAGTTAGATCTCTATAAAGTAAATCAAGAATATTTGTATAATTTTCAATTCAACCTATTGAATCGGAAAACAATCCAATAATACTCTTATATTGTCATACCAAACGATAAGACAATGTGGTAACTTGATCCCAATTTTATGCAATAGAGACTAAAACCAAGTTATTTCAGCAGCTAAGTTTGTCAAAGATCGATACTCAGATTCAATACTTGATCAGGCCACAATGTGTTACTTTTTGGAAGACCATGAAACAAGAGAATCACTAAGGAAAACAATGTATCCAAAAGTAGAATGCTTATCATTAGGATAGCTTGCCTAATCGACATATGAAAATCCCACCAAATCTAGTTATTCACTTAGCTTAATATGTAAACCATGATCTATAATGCCTTTGAAGTATCAAAGACCATGTTTCATAGATCGCCAATGAAGCAAAGTTGGTTGTTGTAAAAATTGACTTAATTTATCAATAATAAATGCTATATCAAACCTAGTGAAAGTACTTTGTTAAGTACTATAGGGCTTCTATAGTACTTTTGCACAACGAAGGATTTTAGTGAAACTTTGAACAAACCCATATGATCTAAGTTTGTTTGAAGACCAATAATCTTCGAACGATAGGTTCATTCCAAGCCAAAATTGAGAGAGAGAGAGTTGTCAAGACTCAAGAGAGACGTGACCAACGAAAGGTCACCAACGCCGAAGATGATAGAGAAACTGAGACGTCGATCAAGAGAAAGAACATTTTGGGTGATGGCATTTGGGTTCAGCAACCCATGGTGCTCCACTAGATAGCATCTCGAAAATCTAGGTTTAAAACCCAAATTTTCAACTTAAAGACTTAGAAGATCTTCAACTTGAAGATTTGAGTTATAGATCTTTCAATCTCTCTATCTCTCTCTCTCTCTCTCTCTCTCTCTCTCTCTTTTAATTTATTATTATTATTAATATTTTTTTTTGCAATGATTTTTTTTAAACTCATTGCATGTTAAAGATCTAGGTTCAAAACCCAAATCTTCAATTGAAGATCCGGGTTTTGAACCTAGATCTTTAACTTGAATATTTGGTTTCAAATCTTCAATCTCTCTTTTTTTTCTTAAAAAAAAAAAAAAATTCTTTTATTTGTTTTTGCAATTTTTTAGTTTTTATTTTTAAATCAATCTTTATCGTCCATCATGTGATGGACAATCGAGATTTTTTTTTTTCCATTAATTTTTAATTATTTTTTATTTCTATAATTTTAAATTTTAAATAGAAATTTTTTTTAATAAAAAAAACAAAACAAAAATGCTGTAAAGTCAAAAAGTTTGACTAACGTTAACCGAATTTGACTAATGGAGCGAGGATGTTGTGTGATAAAATGGTATCACTGTTTCTGTGATAGAATGGCATATCTGTTTCTGTCTAATTAAAAGCATGCCTTAAGGGGGTGTTGAGCGATTCGTTCTAAATATAAACTAGTGAATTATATTCTGCTATTCAAATTAAATGAAACAAAGTATTTCTCAAATTTCATTAAAATTTTGATACTCTTTACCCCTGATGATGATACAAATTGACACGTTCAAATCTGCGAAGACAAAACTAATTTGCAAAGAGATATGGAGGAGCTAAAAAATCTTCCATTAACCTACCTATGAAGGAACATATCATAATGCAAACACTCCATTGCAGAATGATCACATGGATGCTTTTAGTTGGGGGCCTTCGAATATAATGAGCTCATACTTTTGCAGTCCTTTTCCCATCTTCTTGCAGCATGTATTCTCTCTTCATTTCTTCCAAAACAGCATCATTGGTGCTGCAAGAACAAAAGCTCTTAGGTTTTTCCTTTTTTTTCTTTTCCAAGTCATGCAGCTAAATTACCACATTTTCTACATTTTTATAGCAAAGATTATATTTCAAGTAAAAAAAAAAAAAAGATTGGCCTTTAGGTATTTGCCCAGCACTGCCCTCAAGTTCACAGAAAAGCTATCTACTATATTTTTTCAATCATCTCCTCCACAAATGCCTTGGTTTTTGCTTTTTCTATCTAAATTTTGCTTTTTCTAGACATCAATTAAGATATGATTCATGATATTAGATTTATTTAAAAGCATTCTCAAATTTTAGGAGACACAGTTACTTTAGAAGACTAAACACAGTGATTATGAAGTCCCACAGAAAACAAAGCAATTCTATCTATGGCAATCTTGAAACACCTTACAAGTGCATCAAACAAATGGTAGTTATAATGGGAAAGGCTGCAAATACTAGAACATGCAAGGTTTCCAAGCTTTCTCTGAAAATTTGAGGTTAGTGGTCGGAAACGGGGCTCGAATTCGGTTTTGGGAGGATTGTTGGGTAGACACTATGCCTCTTTGTTTAAAGTTTCCAAGATTATTCAAGCTGGTAACTTCTCAGAGTGCTTTAGTTTTTGACAGATGGGATAGTTCATCGCTTCATAGAGGATGGTCTTTTGATTTTAGAAGGAACTTGAATGATAGAGAGGTTGAAGAATTTTCTTCTCTTATCTCTTTACTCGAAGGTGTTTCTCTTAACTCAGGGATAGAAGATCAAAGGATTTGGAGGATAGGTTCCAATGGTATTTTTTCTTGCAAGTCCTTTTTTGAAAAGTTAACCCTTAATGATTCTCATCCAAGGTTTGTCTTTGATAATCTTATTTGGAAGTCAAAGGTGCCAAACAAGGTGAAATTTTTAGTTTGGCTTATTGCTCATCAGAAATTAAGTTCGGGTGAAGTTCTCCAAAAAAGATATCCTAATTTTTGTCTCTCTCCCCATTGGTGTATCATGTGTAAGCGTAGTGAGGAAAACTTGAATCATCTTTTTCTTCATTGTTCGGTGGCGGATAAATTATGGAGTAAGTTGTTCTCCGTGATGAGTTTGAATTGGGCCTCTCCTAAGTTCTTATGGTCTTTCTTAATGGAAGACTTTCACGCTCTTGGAAGGGGAAAAAAAGCTGGTATACTTTGGTGGTGTGGAGTTTTCGTCATCCTATGGGTAATATGGGAAGAAAGAAACAGAAGAATTTTCAAGGAAATTGAAGAGGACGAGAATTTTTTATGGGATAAAGCGTATTTTCTGGCTTCGCTTTGGGCATCTACGTGCGCGGATTTTAAAGATTCTTTGTTATTTTTCATTTTATTAGATTGGAAGGCTGTTAATTGTTAATTGTTTGTTGTTTGTTCTTTTCAATCTCTTTTGGTTTGTGTTTCTGTTGTTTGTTGGTGGACTTCTGGTTCACTCTTGTATCTTTGTTTCCTCTCTTTTCTAATAAAGTTTCGTTTACTATCAAAAAAAAATACTAGAACATGCAACAATGGCCCATTCTAGACTCTTAGTAGAACAAATTAAAGAACTTTCTGTGAAAGTTCATTTAGATGAAACTGAACACTGCACAGAAAGCAGTCACATAAATTAAGATAAAGGCACCATAGTAACAAATAATTAGCTAATTTAGATTATAACCCACCCAGTACATTAAGTTTAAGGTGTCATGTTTGTAAAATGAAAATGCAATGTGATATGGACAACGTATTGCCCCATGATTCACATGAACCAGGATGGATAATTATCAGTAGAATTAAATAAAGAACTAAAATTAATCAAATTGCAATGGTGCAAAAGTGAAATTCAATCATAAAATTTTCCAATTCTATTGCCAATTATCTTCAATATGAGAAATTTGCCAATTGTTCCTAGAAGAGTAAATTGAGCAGCAGGGTTACCAGATCATCTACTTGACAAAAAGTTAAATTCACATTATCACCTAAAATAGAGTGAAGAAGCCATTTAAACCACGAATGATCATATGCCAACGACAGACACTGACAAATACACATTTCCTGACATGCATGAAGCTTAATTGATACAAAACAGATACTAATTTTAGACAAAATAACAAAAAAAAAGCCCAGGACTGGAGTTGCCTTCACATACCAAACTACATAAGGATCAAAATGTACAACCTGCTGAAGTAACTTTACACACTTGTAATACCTTTTACAAACCGATAAACCCCCTCAAATCAGAGGCCCCTTGAGGTGCAAGCGAAGCAATAACACAGACATAACAATCACTTTCCAAACTGACACTAATTCATTCAATGTTTTAAAAGGTGAAAGACAGGTGAGGCGGTGGAGCCTTGGCGAGGCGAGGTGGCTGCCTCGATTCCAAATGAACAAGGAGGAAAAAAAAAACCTCTAACATACAAAATCATCCATAACATAAAAAATAGTGAAAACCGATGCTAGAAACATAAGTATCAAACAACATACAACCGATACAACAAAAAAATCCGAACATGCAAAATCCTAATATATAAAATCATTCATATCATCCTAATGACCACTATAAATCAAATAATGGCCTAAAATGTGGATCTAGCGGTTGCCTCACTTGACTGAGACGTATGCAATGTTTGCATCGCCTGAGACAGCAGCCTCAAGGTGTCCCAGGCCGCAAGGCAATCAAGGTGCCGCCTCGCCTTTTAAAATAGCGAGCTCATTTGACAACCTCAAAAACTAACATCATGGGAAATGACTATATTATTCCAACATGTAAATGGATATTGGCATCCACGACAAACAAAAGTTGACACAACATATATAAAACTGTTGTGGACTGAAATAAAAAGGGTTTGAAGTTGTGGAGATATGCAACTTGTTTTGCAATTCATTACTACTGGACCATGTAATAGAATATCTAACAAAATCCATCAAATCCCAAGTATTGAGTAAACCACACTTGACTGACTCTTATATGGGACAAAAGGGTAGCTAAAAACATAAAAGAAAAGAGGACATACAATTGATGAAGGCAATTGTTCAATTCTTGAGCTTGTTTGCGGCACTGCCATATAATGGAAATGGTTCTCCCGGAAGCACATTCAGCATATTTGGAAGTGTAATGATCGCATTCTTTGAGCGCCTTTTGCTTCATTTTGCTCCGTAAAGCTAACGCATACATGTATCAAATCAACACACAAGACAAGACGGCTTTCACTTTTCAATACACAATAAAAAATATATAAATAGATAAAACTATATATAATTAGTATCAATACCTTCTTCTACCTTCTTCTTCACATGATTCTCACGTGCTTCCTCTACGTACCCCATTTCACAGAGAGGGAGAGAGTGAGAGAGAGAGTCCTGACCTGCCCTTGTTTACTGTGTCTTCGACTAGGAAGGAGTAGCAGCGCTGCATCACTTGTGCATTGCTGGCTTTATGTATAAAGGCCCGCATTTTGGATTTTAGTTATTGGTTGGGCCTCGGTCCAATACAATAGTGAGTGGGTAATGGGTCCAATTCAATGGGTTGCCACCCACTGGCTTATGAGATTGCACACTTTCAAATATTTTATAAACTTGGGGCATGCTTGATTAACCTTCAGTTCAATTATTTTAGGGATAATCCCAAAAAATCGATTCTAGTTAACAAAAATATCCATTTTAGTACTTAGGTTTCGTTTTTGTCCAAATTACCCATTCTGTCAGTAAATTAACAAAAAACTTGATAAAATTACGAAATGACAATTTTAACCCTGATAAAACATTTTTATTTAAAAAATAAAATAATTACAATTTAATTTTCAATTAAAAAAAATTGATTAAAAAACGGGAGATTCATCGACCATCATCTTCAACCGCTTCAACCTCCATCTCCATCATCATCAATCTTCATCACCAACCTCCAACATACCAGCCACAACCATCAACAATAAATCAGTAAAGTCACATTGAACAATAATCAATCAACAAATCCACAAAGAATGAAAAATAAAATCATCAAACATCATCAAGCACTGGGTTTGAACGCAGTAACCAGTTGAAGGTTCAACTGAACCCTCATCTGGGTTCAAACTCACAGAAGGGTTCGTCTAGAACCCTCATCTGGGTTCGAAGCCAGATGAGGGTTCGTCTTATCTGGGTTCGAACCCAGAGGAGACGAACCCAGTCGTCTGGGTTTAAACCCAGAGGAGGAGACGAACCTTATCTGAGTTCGAACCCAGATGAGACGAGATGATTTCATCTCGTCTCATCTGGGTTCGAACCCAGAAGAGACGAACCCAATCGTCTGGGTTCCATCTGGGTTCAAACCCAGAGGAGGAGACGAACCCAGTCGAACCCAGTCGTCTGGGTTCGATCCTGATCTGAAAAGAAAGAGGAGAGGAGAAGAGAGAAGGAGGCGGCGACGGTACCAGAGAGAGAGAGATGAAGATGAGTCGGCGAGGGAGAGGTTGGTGGTGGATGTCTGACGGAGGCGACGGCGAGCGACGGAGCCTGAGCGGTGAGGTTAGAGAGAGAGAGAGACTGGTGAAGTTATGGAGAGAGAGAACGGTGAGGTTAGAGAGAAGGCAGTGAGTGATTGAAAAAAATATATATATTTTTATTTAAATTTTTTATTTTTTAAATAAAAATATCTTTATTTTGTATATTTTTATATTTAAATTATTTATTTATTTTAATTTTTCATATTTTAATTAATTAATATATAGATTTTTAACTTTCTTTCGCATTTCCACTTTTACCCTCGAAGTCAAATGGTCAACCTTATTCATTTAACGGAATCTGTTACTACCAAGAGTATTACCGTCTTTTCATACGCCTTCAGGGGGTATTTTGGGTATTTAATTTAAAGTTAGGCGGTAATTTGGATAAAAACAAAACCATATGAGGGAGAATGGATAATTTATCAAAAATGAGGGGGTTTTTTGGGATTATCCCATTATATTTTATTTATTTTGAAAGATCCAGTTCAATCATTTTGTTTGATTCTTTCATGTGAAGATTGGTAAAATAATCTTGCATTATTAGAGGCCTTTTCCCCTCATGCAATACTTACACCTATTTTAATCAAACTTGGTAATTTGATTTCGCTCCATAACTATATATTTATAGAAAGAAGTAAATACGTGATACCCCTTTGAGGTAAGGCATTTTACAAGAGAAAATATTTTTATTTTTGTAACATAAAAGCCTCAGGTTAACGATCAAACTTTGTTAACTTGAATGTTTGACCTGGAAATATTACGCGATGACAAAAATTCCCTTACATTTTGAAATTGAATGAGATTGACCAATTTACCATGAATACAAACAAAAAAATAATGTTAAAAAATTTTTAAAAATTAAAAATTAAAAGAATGAAAAATATTTTTAAAATAAATCTTTAATCTTTATCGCCTGTCATAACGATGGACGAGAGAGATTAGTTTCAAAATAACATTTTTTTTTCTCAAAAAATAATAAAATGAAAAAAAATATATATATATAAATATATATATGAGGGTGGGATCTCCATCATCCATCTGATTTGATGGATGATGGAGATCCCATCTGGGATCTTCCTCTATCTCCTCCATCTTCATGGAGACTAATTCTCCATGGAGATCCAAGATCTCCATCCAGCAAAAACATCTTCTCATCAATATTTTTCATCATCATCAATTCATTAAAAACATCAACCAAGATTTCATGGAAAAAAAAAAAATCAATCCAGCAAAAACATTTGGATTTTAGATTCAACAAACTCATATGAAGATGTTCTTCATTTAAGTTCATCGAACCTTGATAAACAACAATGTGAGTTTTTTAAACCTAGATGAAGAACTCTTCATCTGGCTGTCAAAAGTAGACGAAGAATTCATCTAATTTCGAACTCAAATGAACAACTCTTTATTCAAGTTTGTCTAACCCAGATGAAAGTATACTCAAATAGGAGAAGAGAAGGGAGACCATCACCAGTGTTCAGATCAGTGGAAGAAGAAAATAAGAAGGGAAAAGAGAAATGAAGGATGCGTGTTAATGATTGAGAGTAAGTTGAGTTTGTGTTGATGATTCTGTTGAGTTAGTCTATTCTTTTAATGAAGAACTTAAGTGTTCTACAATGAAAAACATTGAATATCACCTTCAATTTTTTTTTTTTTAAATATATAATTTTATATTTTTTCAGTAGTTGATCTCCATTGTCCATGATAAATGGTGGAGTAAAATTTTTAATAAAAAAATTATTAATTTGGCAAAAGATGAAAATACTCTTATATCGATTAAATTTGACTATAATTTTGACTAACAAAGTAAGGGTTTCATGTTACAAAATTCAAAAAGTGTTTTCACTTGCAAAAAGTCTGACCTCGAGAGATATTATGTATTTGCTTTTTTACTTATCATCTTTATATCTACTTTTTCACTTGAGAAAAACTTTCTTACAATATATATCTCTTTTAAATTGCATATTTACTTTTTGTTTCATGGTTGGTTAGGTTTTGGTGGATTTTTATAATGGTGATTATTATCAGATTAATTGAAAATTTCTAGACAAATATGAAATATGAAACATGAAATATTTGACCCTAACGTGAAAAACAAGTCAAAAATGGAATAACAATTGCTGCACATTAGGGTAGATGTTTCATGTTGAACCTTAACATCATATAATCCTAACATAAAACACACACACGCACACATATATATTTTCTAATTTAAAACATGTAACTTAACTTGAAGAATTTGTTCCTTAATTCATATGAAACGTATAACCTTAACATAAAATACAAGTCAAACATGAAATGACATGTATTTTACATTATGATAGAGTGAAAAATAGTCTTCGTTTCAATTAGTGAATAGATCCCAAATAGATAAAAATAGATCCCAAATTCAATGTAATTCTGGACCCATTATGTTGAATTTGGGACCTATCTTTCCACCATGATAAGGTGAATGATAATCCATTTTACTGAGTATATATTGTTGAGTACGTCTCGAATAGGCAAAAATGGGTCCTGAATTGACAAAAATAGGTTATGAATTCAATATAATTCAAGATCTATCATATTTACATTGGGACCTATGAAAAAAAACCTTACTCACTGTCCCAACAATCTGTTGAGTTCTCTAATATTTTTCATCCATTTGTTAGATTCTGAATTGAGGCCTTTTTATAGACAATTATAGTCCTAACAAACCCCTAAAAAAATTTATCTTAACATTAAATCCTAACGTAATAAGACAAATCCGTCATCCAAATTCGGAATATCTACATGAAACATCCATTAAATAAGGTTCTTTAGTCAAAATTAAAAAGAAAAAAGATATTAGATTTGATAATTCGCAATCATCTTTTGTTGTCGTAATCGTATATCATTATTGTCAAAGTCGCCTCTGTTAGGGTTATATACCCTAAGAGCTTGTAATTTATAAACGTTTAAATTAAATAACAAATAAAATATATTTATTTTATTCAATTTATATACATTTATGAAATGTTTGTTTCATATAAATATCATGTAACATCTATAATTACTTATGTAGTCTCAAACTAAATATATAAGTATTATATACAAGAGGATTTAGTTTGAGATCAGTAATTTAAAGAATTCGTAGAAAGCAAATAAAGCTGGGTATTTTGCTTGTGGTAAATCTATAACTGTGGTCCATTTTATATTTGATACGATAATTTTATCTATAATCGTTCATGTGGCGACATGAAAATGGAGACACATTATATAATAGAGATTATATAGGATTGGACGACGATAAAATAAATTTCTTATTAATATCCGTTAAATAAAAAGATTCATATTTATCAATTAGATGATCATATATGGATTGATCTTAATTCTGAATGTTTTATGGACTCTTATTGGTTAAGTCATATATTTTGATTTACATGGGTGTGACTGTTATATATTTACGGTCAATAAGTTTCATACTTTGGAAATATGATTTAATAAATGGTTGGAAACATTTTACACAATAGTGGAATCCACTCCTTCTTATGAGAAGTAGATGAGTAGTTTTCTTAAGTGTTGATTCGGTTCTTAAACAATAAGAGCGCTCGACTTTCTATTTATAAGTAAATGGAAAGATAAATTCATAAATTGTTATGGATATATTGTTTATTAGAGAATCAATGATACTTAATGGAATAAGTTATAATTAGAGAGGTATAACGGACTTTGATGACCTAGTTCTAATTATGAACTAATCGTAGAAAATCGAACTATATGAAATGATTAAATCGATGGACATTGAAAATTCAGATTATGTAAAATATCTACAATCTTGAGAGTGGAACCTTAGGTTTTAAGTGGAGTAACTCTAAGGTTAGTATTAGTAAATTATTTAATTAAAGAGTTTAATGAATAATTTCGATATTATTGAAGCTCAAATTGTAGGTCCATTTGATCCATTTGTTATCTCATAATCACATAAAGAAACAAAGCAAAAAATATAATTGAATTGTCTAATTATAAGTGTACATACAAATTTTATGAATACGTTCACGAATAATTTAAATAATTTGATTATTTAAATATAAGTAATTATTTAATTATTTGTTAATTATTTAATTATTTGTAGAGGTTATGGGTTCAATTTTAAATGGTGTCATTAAATTATTTATGATTTAGAATAATTTAATTTAATGAAAAATCTTTTAATTAAATGAAATATTAATTTAATTTAATTAGGATTAGATTTTATATTAAATTAAATTAAAGAAGTTTTAATTTAATAGGAATTAGATTCCATTAAAAGCAAAAAATTCTAAACCAATAAGGAATTTGATTTTATATTGGATATGAACTATGTTTTTCAATTTAAATAGGAAATTGTATTTCTTGTTAAATTAAGAAAACTCTAACTTACCATTATAAAAAATGTGTTTTATGTTGGTAACAATAGAGAGAAAATTTTTGACTATTTGAACCAAAAACTTCAATTAATTAAAAATACCATATTACTCCATCTCAAAAGAAATCGAGAAAATTGTTTTTGATTTCTACATAATAATCTTTTATAAAAAGATTTCGTGATTTAATTATTTGAGATTGTGTCAATACACAGTTTCTTTTGTGAAGAGTCATAGTAAGGAAGATCGAGTGGTAGAGAATCTGCAAATCAAAATGGATCAATTCAATTTTCATGCAAGATAAGATTCGATTTTGTTAATTTAATTATTGAATTGTTATTACTAGTATCGATAGGATACGTTTTAATTTGGAAGATTTTTTAAAATTCACGTTTCTACATTCATATTAAAATCAATTTTTCCCTTTAACCTTTGCTATTGTTGTCAATGTCATCATCATCGTTGCCATTTTCTCTTTCTTTTTTCTTTTCTCTCTTTTGCTTTCTTTTTCTACTACTGTTCCTTTGACTATTGGTCAATCGCAAAAAGTGGATTTTATATCAAAGGCAATTTTATTCGAATCCTATAATAAGTGACACTTAACTCAAATTATTGATATGATTGAAAGTAAGTTGTTGAGGTTGTATTGATGATTTTGTTGAGTTAGTCTATTCTTTTAATGAAGAACTTTAGTGTTCTTCAATGAAGAACATTGAATATCACCTTCATTTTTTTTTTTTTAGTTTATAATTTTATATATTTTTTATATTTAGTAGTTGATCTCTATCGTCCATGATGAATGGTGGAGTAAAATTTTTAATAAAAAAAATTATTAATTTGGAAAAAGATGAAAATACTCTTATATCTATTAAATTTAACTAGATCTTTGACGAACGGAGTAAGGGTTTCATGTTACAAAATTCAAAAAGTGTTTTCACTTGCAAAAAGTCTGACCTCGAGGGGTATTTATGTATTTACTTCTTGTCAAAATATCCCTCATCTCTTCTTTTTAACGTATCATCTTTATATCTACTTTTTCACGTGATTATTATCAGATTAATTGAAAATTTCTAGACAAATATGAAATATGAAATATTTGACCCTAACGTGAAAAACAAGTTAACAATGGAATAACAATTACTACACATTAGGGTAGATGTTTCATGTTGAACCTTAACATCATATAATCCTAGTATAAAACACACATACACACATATATATTTTTTCTAATTTAGAACATGTAACTTAACTTGAAGAATTTGTTCCTTAATTCATATGAAACGTATAACCTTAACATAAAATACAAGTCAAACATGAAATGACTTGTATTTCATGTTATGACAGAGTGAAAAATGGTCTTTGTTTCAATGAGTGAATAGATCTCGAATAGATAAAAATAGATCCCAAATTCAATGTAATTTTGGACCCATTATGTTGAATTTGGGACCTATCTTTCCACCATGATAAAGTGAATGATAATCCATTTCAGTGAGTATATACTATTGAGTACGTCTCGAATAGGCAAAAATGGGTTCTGAATTGACAAAAATAGATTATGAATTCAATATAATTCAAGATCTATCATATTTACATTAGGACCTATGAAAAAAAACCTTGCTCACTGTCCCAACAATCTATCGAGTTCTCTAATATTTTTCATCAGTTTGTTAGATTCCGATTTGAGACATTTTTATAGACAAATTATAGTCCTCACAAACCCCTAAACGAAATTGATCTTAACATTAAATCCTAACATAATAACATAAATCCGTCATTCAAATTCGGAATGTCCATAGGAAACACCCATTAAGTAGGGTTCTTTAGTCAAAATTAACAAGAAAAAAGACATTAGATTTGATAATTCGCATTCATCTTTTGTTGTTGCAATCGTATATCATCATCGTCAAAGTCACCTTCGTTATTAACAGGATCCGACCCGGATTCCTACTAATGAATTCAGCAATCCTACCAAGTACTCCACGAGACCCTTCTGAAGCTCAAATAATAAGACCCAAAAAGATATCGTAAAGCGAACCCGTAACTATCTCTCCAACTCTAAACATATAAATGTTCATTCATATTAAAGTTTTATTACAACTATGCAAAGGATAAACATATAATTTAAAATATTATCATAAAAAAGTAATTATCTAAAACATGCATGCAATTAATAAAATGTTGTAAAGTTTATTCATAACTCTAAACACATTTAGAGGCTGCACAATATCGTCGGTCGAAACCCATCTAATCTGCTCGTGACTCTCTAGTACCTGGTTCACCTGCACCTGCACCTGAGGAGATTTTTAAAACAAAAACATAATGAGCTATAAAGCCTAGTGAGTGCGAATACATTCATAACAATTTCCTCCCAAAATGTTTTGAAAATATTTTTCTTTGGTTAAAACCATTTTTATTTCTAAAAGATAAAATCATTCTTCTTTCTAAAGTTTTGGGATTTTATAAAATCTCTATAAATTCAAAGTCTTATTTAAAAGGTTTAAATCTTTCTAAAAATATTTTTTTTCCAAAATCTGTTTTCAAATGGTATGCTAGCTATTGTTAAAAACTCTAATGACCACCCAAGAAAGTTAAAATCACAAAGGCGGTAGGACCAGCTCCGTTTAGTGTAGGGTATGGTCACGTGGCGCAAAAGCTAGTGTCGCACATCATGACAAATGCTACTAAAACGTCTTGTACACGCATGGTGAAACTATCATCCCTCATCGTGCATTGAAAAATACTTCACAAGTGTAGAGGGCGACTGACTCGACAGACTCGATCCCCCTAATGTTAGCTGGACTAACTCTCCCAATATCATGTCATACATCGTGGAGTATACTAGTCGGGTTTAAAGCTAGAAAGTCACACTATAAATACTCGGGTCGTTCACTAGGTTTGAAAACTTTTTTTTTTTTTTTGTTTCTTATAAATCAAATCTTTTTTTTTATCATGCTATAAAAATAAAGAAATAATATATAATACATGCCATATCTAAATAAATCTTGTGTGCTAAAGTATGAATTATTTATGAGTTTAAAAGAATAATAATTTAAATAAATAAAAATAAGAAATTTGTTAAATAAATTAAAAGTGTTAAAAATATTTTAACACTCAGTGCTTGCTACCCAGCTACTTTATTTATACTCTCAGCAACCTCCTTCTCTAACTTGCTGCTCCACCCTTTTCAGCTCGAGCTACTCATGCGAGCTCCAGCTCCAGGTTTAGCTCTAGCTCTAACTCACATCCAGCTCCAGCTCCAGCTCATATCAAGCTTCAGCTCTAACTTTAGCTCACATCCAGCTCCCGCTCTAGCTCTAGCTCAAGCTCATATCCAGCTCCAGCTCACATCCAACTCCAGCTCTAACTCCAACTCCAGCGAGCTCCTCCACAGCTCAGCTCAAACGAGCTCCTCCATTCAGCTCACCCACACAAGCTCCTCAGCTCCACTCACGCGAGCTCCTACTCTCAGCTCACCCACGCGAGCTCCTACTCTCATCTCTCTGTCTCTTCTTTCTCTTTCTCTTTCTCTCTCTCCTCAATCTGCCTTTCCTCCCCTTCCACCGACTCACCACTCACGTTTATTTATAGGCGTGGGTCAAACTTGTCTCTAACCCTTAGATTTTCTAAAAATTACAAAATCGCCACATTCTAGAAAATTCTGTTAAAACTATCTAGTATTTTTCTTTTACGTCCTTCAACTTTAATAATTTACACTTATTTCCAAATTTTTAAAAATTTCACAAATCTTAAATTTTTTACTACTAAACACTTAAAATCCTTTCTATTATTTCTCCAAAGGGGTATTTTAGTACATTTCTTCATTCCATACATATGAACAGTAATATCTTCGGGAGAGAGTATTACAGCTATTGTCATCAATGTCGTCATCATCATCGCCATTTTCTCCTTTTTTCTTTTCTATCTTTTGCTTTCTCTTTCTACTACTTTCCTTTGACTATTAGTCAATCGCAAAAAGTGGTTTTTATATCAAAGGCAATTTTATTCGACTCCTATAATAAGTGACACTTAACTCAAATTATTAGTTCACAAGTCACCTTATATTAGTGCTTCTTAAAAAAATGAACTCCAAATAATATTAATCGTTAACGTATTATAACTTTAAGTCTTAGATATTATAGTTAGACTCTTTTCTATCAGCTTAAACTTTTAGATTTGATGGTAACGAACATGGTATTAAAATTTGAAAATCTCTTGTTTAAACCCTTTCTCCCTCCTTTTATATTGAATTCTTGTTACACATTTTATAAAAGTAGAGGACATTTAACATATGTCCAATATTTGTCACTTGTCCACGTTATACGTGAGAAAGTATATTAATGTATTATAATATCATGTTTTAAATATTATAGTTGGATCATTTCTTATCAGATTAAGTTTTTGGGTTGATGGTAACTGACATTAATATAATCTTCAAAAGAAAATCAAAGAAAATTAAAAAAAAAAAAAATAGTGGTAGGGGGTTTAAGAAGATAAAGCCATGAATTGATGATCTTTGCCTTGTGTGCTTACATTGTGTCCGTACTAAAAAATTGATGATTTTTGCCGACATGATAAAAATAAAAATTTTGTGTGTATTTGGAAGACATTTTGACAGAATGAGAGGTGATGAAAATTAAATATAGAATTGATCCGAGGCCCCTTTACACACAGTCGTGTTGATAGGAGTTGGTCAAAAAGGAAGAGAAGAAAGAAGGGAATAACATTTTAAAGAATAAAGATGGCAACCCCACTTTGGATATCCATCGAGCTATCAAACAATATGGCATATATCCTGGATGAAAAAGCATCTTAACTTTTTTAACCCTCGTGCAGATTATATGAGATGAATTGATATCCATGATTTACCTTAAAATTTGATTCATAATTTAAAATTAACCTTTACATTTCAAGATGTACTACAAAAATTTAAATTATACTCTCATTATTTACTTAGGTTGTTTTTTTTTTTTTTGGCGGACACTTATCTGTTAGAGACATAGAGATTTGTCAAAATCTATTATTGCATGAGCAGCCACATATCTGACTCCTATGACATTGGAGAGAAAACTCTTATCCATACTTGTAAAATATGCTTAGTAAGACTCGATCTTCTTTGATGGAATGTGTTGTTCTCATTATTTTTACTAACGTATTTGACATCATATATAAATTAAAATCTATTTTCAAGTTTTGAACCCACAAAAAAAAATAATTGTTTTTCCTTTTTCAAGTACATATATAGTTCTTCTCAAAAAAAAGAAAAGTTATATATATATAGTTATTATTCAATGGAGTATCTCAAGCTAAATGCATCAAGTTTGTATACGGTTTTTATGTTTATTATTTTCAGAAGTTAAAGAGCTGTATATCAGGATTCTAAATCAATAGCTAGAAATGTTCATCCAAGTTTTAAGGTAGAAATTGTTTGTGACTCAACTTCAATACAATGGATTAGAATTTTGACAAAGTTGTGCAAGTAATTCTACCAGCGTAGACATTTTGAAGGAGGAAATCTTCCATGATCTTCTGCATGGGACCTACTGAATATAACAAATTTTAGGAGCAATCTATGAGGAGGTTGATGTTTTAGGGCCCGGCGAACAAGACAAGTAAGCTTGCCATTTCTGTGGGTTATATAGACCCATAGTTTAGTCAAATTTCATTATTGCATTTTTATAAAATTCTTTAGTTATGATCTGGAGTCTGGACCAGCATATTACTGGTTCTAATTGCATTATTAAAGAACAAACACAATGTTGTTGTAGCCACCCCACAAGGCGTGTGTCACGTCAATCACACAAACATATGGAAATAGTGAATCCATTTGGGTTTTCCTTTATGCATGGTATGTTTCACATTGAATCTCCTTTTCAAAAGCATTCACAAAAAGGCATTTTAAAGGACAAGCTAAGGAAAATGCTTAAGAGATACATTAATTGACCCATTCCAAATATAGTTTTATTGCTTTCATAAGCATTAATTTCTATGGATCGTAGTAATTTATATCTAAATTGATCCTAGTATCCTCCTATGTCAAAGATTGTCCTTGAAAATATTTTATTGTTGTATCACTAAGAATTTCTTATATTATTGGTTTTATTGGGAGCCAACATCATCCTCTAAGTGACTGTTTTTGAAATATATATATATATATATATATCATCCTCTAAACTATAAATATATGATGAAATAGCTTGTTCAATATATTCATTCTATAGTCACTAGTTGACTTTTCATAGGTACATAATAATAATTATTATTATTTTTAAACTCCATGGTTAAGTCCCACTTGAGAAATTTAAGGTGAAAAATTTAATTTGAATAGGTACCGAACTTAACAACGGAAGAAAAGATTAATTTGTTGTTGAGTCATCATTACAAACCTCATAGCATGTTGTTTTGCCATTAACCTTTAATCAAATTCCTAAAAAAATAAAAACACTCTATGTCTCTATCACTCTATGTATTGTAATTAGTTAATCGTTTCCTCATTTGACATTAATAGAAGAAGACCCAAAATAGAAGGACAACTTCATCAATAGGAAATGCATCTTTGGAGGAGAATATATAACAATTAAGAGTCAAAAGATATGTATGGACGGAAGGCAAAGATTCCAAGGCAAGTACAAAGAACAAAATCTTTGGAAATGGCTTGTGTTCCGCATGCTTATTTTTTCTCTTTATCCCCATCTTTATTGCTCTTAAAATCTATTCCTAAATTGATTTGTCTGATAACAGAATATCTTCAGGCCACGAATGGTCTTTTCCAAGCAATTTCAACCCCATTTGCAAGGCCTTTCCTTTTCCACATTTTTGCAAAGTCAATGAGATCATTTTATAATTTGTAGACGGAATCGTTTGTGTTATAACCAGAAGAGTCATTTATTTATTTTTTAATTATTGGGACTAGTCTAGGATTTTACCGAACTAACTGCGATTTGAAAGAGTCTTCTATTTAAATGCCTTTGCAGACAACGATTCTTATATATTTCTTTCAATGCATTTGTTATAATATATGTTTATAATGAAGCTATAGGACAAGCAATAGTATAGCCATCAAGAAAATTATTAATTAATGCTTAATTTTGTAAGCAACAACACATAAAAGAGATTAATTTGCCCAAAAGACGAAATTAATAGAAGATATATCGAAACAAAGGAATCAAAAGGCGAAAAAGAAGATATATAGGATAAATGATCTTTGAGGAATAAAGTTAATTGGTTGTCCATTCTCATGCACTTGGAAGTGTGAAAAGACCATATCAATCATTATCAAAATCATATACACCAGATAAGAAGAAATCCTGCATCTTAATTGCAAATATATTTCAAGAAGTCAGATTTTTCAGGTCAAAATCCACAGGACTGCACATATAAATATCTAGTGGCAGTTACTTCCGCATCAAATTTATTCAAACATGCTTGATTATTTTTATAGTAATTATTTTGAAATTTTGTAGTACTTCTTCCAACTAGTAAAAGGCATATTATTAGTATTGGTAAGGTGCACGCATGCAAATATATAATTTCAAGAGAACAATTAGTAAAAGGGAGATGATGTCTAATTTTCTATGCTAATCTATGCCATTTCTAGAACCTACAATAAGGATACCTTACGTGTGTGTGTGTGTATATATATATATATATTTATATGAATACCTTATGTGTCCATAATTAATTAAAAACAATGGCTTAAATAAGATGAAAATTATGTGACTAAATTTAAAACAATGTGTGGACACATACTAAAAGATAAGTCAGTGAGTCGTCAGCATATTGTTCAAAAGATAAAAAATTTGGTTATTTTATTAGTTGAATAGAATTACTCGTTAATAACAACTCTTGGATATTTTTCAATAACAACTTTTGAATATTATTCAATAAGCATCTTTACAACAAATCCAAGAGTTATTGATTGGGAACCTTACCAACCGGTAAGATATAGTCATGCCCAAAAATAAAATGGAGATGAGAATCAAGGTGATATCTAAATGAGCTGAGTTCAGTTGTCCACTTGTTCAGATAAAAATGGAATAGAGGAAGCTTCCTTTCATGTGTTCTTTGAAGCTCTCTCTCTATTATTTAATAGGACTACATTGTCATTCTCTATATAAAGACCTTGGTTTTCCATGCAAGATATAACCACAACCACCATTTCTTATACCAGTGAAGTTGAATAAGAAGCAAAACAATGGCTGCCGTTTTCGCCGATCCAAGCAGGCCCGACCGTCAACTTTCATCAGGCAAGAACAATCATGGAGTTTTTATTGAAGAAGTTGAAGGCCTAATCAAAGTATACAAAAATGGCCAAGTCGAAAGGCCTCCGGCCATTCCTAATGTCCCCTCTGCCGTGGCATTAAATCTTGGAGTCACAGCACAAGATGTATTTATAGATAAATACACCAATTTATGGGCAAGAATTTACGTCCCAAGCTGCTCTGCCAAACTCCCTTTTCTTGTATACTTTCATGGTGGTGGATTCTGCATCGGCTCGGCAGCTTGGAGTTGTTACCATGAGTTCCTAGCAAATCTTGCATCCAAAGCAGGCTGTGTTATCATTTCTGTAAACTATCGGCTAGCCCCTGAAAATCGTCTCCCTGCTGCTTATGAGGATGGTATAAGCTGCCTTATGTGGGTTAAACAACAAGCTTCATACGGGTCTAATGAGCACAAATGGTGGATAAACCAGGGCAACTTCTCTAGCTTGTTCTTAGCTGGGGATAGTGCTGGCGCCAATATAGCTTATAATGTGACCACAAGGCTGCTGGGGTCCAATTACAAGCCGTTGTCTCTTAAAGGTACCATACTGATCCAACCTTTCTTTGGAGGAGAAACAAGAACAGGGTCCGAGAAGCATAGCAGTGCTCAGCCACCAAATTCAGCTCTAACTCTATCAGCTTCCGATACGTATTGGCGATTGTCACTGCCTCTAGGGGCTAATAGAGACCATCCATGGTGCAACCCTTTGGCAAATGGCGCACCCAAGTTGCATGAATTGAAACTTCAGGCCATGATGGTTTGCATATCAGAGATGGATATACTTAGGGACAGGAACTTGGAGTTTTGCACCGCCTTGGCTGGTGCTGGTAAGAGGGTGGAAAAAGTGGTTTACAAAGGAGTTGGACATGCATTTCAAGTTCTCCACAACTCTCACTTCTCCCAAAGTCGAACACAAGAAATGTTGTCTCATCTTAAGGCTTTCATCAACAAATAACCAATACAATAAACTATTATATATATATTTAGACTTTTATTAACTTACTAGTTGGGTAAGATTATCCATCAATAACAACCCTTGAACTAGTTACAAGGGTGGTTATTGAACATACATCCAACCAGTAAGATATATTTATGTATGTAATTACAGAATTTTAGGATGTGTACTTAATTAGTGTTTAGACTTTGGGTATTGTATTAATTGTTACTTTGAATTGCTTTATGTTGCAAGTAAAAATGCTTTCTATGAATTAAACACTAAAATTACTTTACCAACATTTATTTTTTTCAAGTGTAATTATATATATTAATTAATTTTTTTTTTCACTTATTTCAACCAGATATAAAATATTATAAATGAAATATAAAGTGAAAATATATTTAACTATTTTAAAGTGCTTTTGGCGAGAAAAAAAGCACTTCCTACGACAGTATTACTATCATCTTAAGCACCAACGAGAGAAAATTCCTTAAAGCAACAGTTGGAAAATTTTCAGAGTCATTGACTTTATTTAAAGAGAGATTCTAATGATCCAGGAAGAGGAGGTGCTCCAAATTGCTTGATGACCTGAATGTGAAACGGGTAATAGCAGCTTTGCTTTTTGACTAAGGCATCTGTGCCCCTTAACGTTGTTGATCCGCAAGAAATGGACGAATGCGATCAAGAAATCTTTAACCACCACATGTCCACATATCCAAAAGCCATGCAATATCACTGACCTTTTGACCTCATCTTGAATTTCTTCATTAGAGGTGAATGTGCCTTTGAAACAGCAAAAAGTTGTTCCAGCCGCGGGACCATTTTGAATGCATATGATCATCAATTTAGTGGGCTAGGATTCTTTGCTGTACTAATATTTGTGTTCAGCATAAAAACAGTGAAAGATTATACACTACACTTAAAAAATCATGAAAGTGAAAAAATTAATATATATATATATATATTTTTTAAATATCATCCTTCTTAAATGGTAAGTTTTTGGATTGTCACCAAATCAGTACTCTGCATTTTAGTAACACATATTATATGTTTTAAGATGAAATTACTGCTGTATATAAATTTAAAAGAGAGAGAAAGAGATTTATACAAAACAGAGAAAGATAATACAAAAATAAATATTGAAATGTTCGAATTTAAGATATGATAAGAATGAACTTTATTATCCTCATTGAGACAATTCCAACAGTGTATTATTTGTCAAAATTCAACATCATTTGCCCCTTCAAAGGCTTTTCAAAGGTGTCCAATATTAATCACGGAAAAAAAAAAAATCGTAAACAGTTACAAACAGATAATAAACAATGTCACTTTCAAACACAAAATAGAGAACCTCCTCTTTATTGGCTTTTGCAGGCACTGAGTATTCATCACTGTACTCGCCTCTAAAGTTTTATTCACCACCTTATTATTCTCGATAAACCAATTATGATCAACTTTTGGTCGATCAAACCTTTTAGATAGGGATGCAGCGGAGGCATGGTAGAAACTGACACCGATAAAGCCATTTGAAGATCTTCGCTTTGCTCAGATACTGTTTCTTCTGACCTTCGACTCATGGCCTTTAATAAGCTGTGTCCTTCGGGTGGACATGGCTCATTAGTGTGTTGGGACCTTGGGGGTAATATCTTTGTTTCTGGGGCATGGCAAAAGGAAGTAAAGAAAAAGAACTCACCAAGATTTGAAGCTCCTCAAAAAGGATTCACCAAACAAGAAAATATGGAAAATTTGGATCCAACGAATGGTAATATATTTATAGGTTTAGCATAAGAAATCTTAAAAAGAAATGAAATCAAATTCAACTGTCTAAAAGAAATGTTACGTTGTTTCCTAATTTGCCTTACAGATGTTGGTATTTGAAAAATTTTTTGTTAGATCTTTGAATCTTCTTTTTAATGAATTAATAATTGCATCAATATGATAAATAAAACTCAAGACCATTCATTTTTATATCTGTCATGTGTCATAATTTAATTAAAAATTTGACAAAAATAAAGTTGACAGAGAATCAAGATCCATTTTTGAAATACAACTGCTACGCAAAATAGGAGAACTAGTTCTAAAGCAATTATCGTGCACATGAAAACATGAAGTTTCCACTGTAACACCAAATTAATTGGCCCTCCAGTGCGCTCTTGCTCCTTGGGCATATGTGGTAATGGTATGCACCCAGATTCTTACAAAGGATTCTTGTAGAATCTGACTCTTTAATACCAAATAATCATAACTTCCTCTACAAGTCTCAAAATCAAGAACGGTAAGATTCCCTAGAAAGCTTAGTTTCATGACTTTCCATTCATGTAAAACTCATGAATCGAATTACTCTAAATTAGAACAGACTAATTCAAAAACAAGTGACCTCTATGTGAAACAATTCCGTTTCAAGATATCTAAATGCAATGAACGCCGCATAAATGCATTCCAATAGAATATGATACAACTTAAGATATTTAAAGGCAATTCATGCAAGTTAAATGCATTCCAAGACAGATACATATTTAAAAAGATGAATCAAAACAATTAAAATTACACAAAATGAAATTCAAGTATATGTATCGTGAAGTTCATCAACATGCTTTAACCTTTGTTACTCGAATCTTTATTATGATTAAAAGTATGTATCTAAGGGTGTTTTTCTATATACTTAACTCAATACAGATAATTGTCTTTTCAATCTCCTCCTTTGACTATGCCATGAGAAAATGTCAAACCTCACCAATACATGTAAAAAGATAAAAACATACATCATCACTTGTACAAATATTTCACCTATTAAAAAGCCAACAAATATTTGTATGAGATCATTCCGTCCGCAATAAACATGTGAATGTCATATAAAACTTTTGAAGTATGGCTAAATTAGTACTTAAGGGTGTACAGAACTTGAGAGGATTGACTTTAATGAGATATTTGCATCTACTGTTAGATTGGAATCTAAAAAAGAAATTATTTTTATTTGTTCATCTTTGTCAAATGGATGTGAAAAGTACATTTTTAAATAAATTTTAGTGGAAAGAAGCTTTTGTGGAGTGTTTAAAAGGATTTGCTGATTCTTGTCATCCTAAGCTTGTGTACGTGATGAAAAATTATTCTATGGTCCAAAACAAGCTCCTAGGACATGGTAAGAGCGACTCAGGGTATGGTATGAGCGTCTCACACATTTTTCATTGAAAACCACCAAAAAAGAGATAATGTTCATAAACTTTGTTCATTAAGTGCAAAAATTAAGAGTTGTTTATATCTCAACAAACTGTTAATGATATTATTTTTAGATCTACTGATGAAAAGGATATGACAGAGTTCGTGAATATTATGTCTAATAAATTTAAGATGAGAAAGGTTGGCAATCGAATAATTTTTAGGTTTTCAAGTCAAGCAATTCGATGATTGGATTTTTATGTATGTTTCAATCTAAATAAAATTTTAAAAAACCTAGTTACAAGATTTGGTCTTGAGTCTATATATTACACACTACATTACTCCTATGAG
The DNA here is from genome assembly GCA_022984855.1 of Dimocarpus longan. Taxonomy (NCBI): domain Eukaryota; kingdom Viridiplantae; phylum Streptophyta; class Magnoliopsida; order Sapindales; family Sapindaceae; genus Dimocarpus; species Dimocarpus longan. The sequence continues at coordinate 9,618,947 of CM041026.1, forward strand.
TACATATCATTGAAATTGAGCAAAGATAAAAACCTTGTAAAATGGCTTACCAAAGTTTTTATAGAAGTATGACAGGGAGGTTATTTTCTTTTACTGCTAGTGAAACTGTAAAACTAACATTGTTCTTAGTGTCAGTTTATTGCTAGGTATCATGCATATCCCAAGTAATCACATCTCATGACAACAAAAATGTATCGTTTTAGAGTATATTAAGATTCAGCCTTCAGTTCATATTTCATCAACCAATCATTCCCAATTCACGTCTTAGGTGAAAATTTTTCTTTTGTGATTCCTTACTTAAGGATTCTAAAAATATCGGATCTTCACCTAAACAAGCATATTGTTAATTAAACTTCGAAAAAATAGTTTGATTTTCTTTTGACCCATTTTTTTTCTCTTTATCAGTAGGAAGACCAGAAAATTTTAGGGTAGAAAATATTCTCTAAATTTCTCTTAGATTCATAGCTAATGATAGAACTAGAATAGATACTTTCTATTTCCTACTCGCGTGAGCCCATATCCTTTTTATTTCTATCAATTTCTAATTCTAATCTTCCTTCCCAATATGATATTATGGTGTCTGCATGGTTCAAAATTCTGTTAAGGTGAAATTCAGACTAGTAATAAATACTCGGGCATTGCAATATTTGATTGTTCACAATTTTGTATATTCCATTTAGTATACAAGTTTCCAAGGAATTTATTAGAGGAATGTTTAAAATTGTTTGTTCTTGCATATCCCCCCCAATGAGTGATTCATATACAGTATGTAATAGTCAAAATAAAAAAGTACAGGACTATTAGTTGGGTTTGAGGTAGAGTCCAAAATAGCAGTCCAAATATTGGACCAATATCAAATCCAGCCCAATTGAAGTCCAGAAGCTCTAATCTAATCGTAACATTCAGTCACCAATTTAATGAGGGGGACAAATCAAGGGAACCGATCCCTTGATCTCGAGAGCTATTATAGTGTGACAACAGTCAACTTTCCTCCCATAAAAGTGAAGCAACTAATGAGGAGAAGAGGAATCTTGCTATAGTCATGTTACTCTACCAAATTCACTACTCTAGTGATCTCAGTCTTAGCCCACCATCTACTCCTCTAGTCTCAACCAACCCTTGTCATTTATCTTCCTTTGTTTTACTTTAAATATTATTAAATTTCTGTTTTCATTCGACAACCTTACTAACTTAGGCATCAGAGTACCTTCGGTCGGCACCAACTTAGTATTAATGTAATACATTTATCTTTTGGCCTTTTTACAAATTGACAGTACCTAAAAAGCTAATAGGAGAGTCGTTTTGCCCATTATTCCTTTATATATATGTTGACGTATAAAATCAGTCAACTAAGTTCTTCCAAGCTCAACACTGCATGGACAACAGATATAGCGTACAGTAGTAAATAACAAAAGTAAAGAAGGCAAAGGCAGAATGCAAGACAATGAAGTGTTTAAGTGGTTCGGCTAACTTTGTCTACGTCCACTGTATATTCTCTCAGTATTTTGACAGAGTAACAGCCAGTTTTTTACTAAGTGTTTCGCTCTTATCTTATAGAGAAAAGCTTCCCCTATTCATAGAAGGAGAAATGCTACAGCGATGTGCAATGAGTTAAAACAGAATGATTACAACAGTTAATGAACCTGACCTCCATTTAATACAGCCGGATTACATTTAATGCAAGGGACAGGTGGAACATTTGCATGACTAACCCACGTGGATTAGGTGTGGTTATCTGTGATTGGAACAGTAATCTATGACAAGTTTGACGTGTAAGGCAAGTTATGTGATGACCTGGCATGGTAGTGAGCGAAGTGGATGTTCCAGGCAGACTGGAATGTAAAAGGAAGGGGAGTATTGATCGGCGGCCTCAGCTTCTCATAGATAAGCCTAGCTTAGCATGGAACGGACTCAGCTTCGCGGAGTGGTCGACTCAGACTCCGCACTGCGCCTGGTGATATGCAGTGTTGCATACTTGTGCGTTCCACTCCGCAAGGGCTTCACTTCACTATAGATGCCTGAATGTGTTTCACGCCACAGGTTTTATGCAAGGCTTGATAGTTTCCTTAAATGGACAAACAAGAATTAGGTCTGACTCAGATGGGCCACTTAATTGGGCTTTTATCAGGAGAAGTGGGCATTGCGAAAAATGCCCACAACAATACACACACACACACACACACACACACACACATATATATATATATATATATATAACTTTGGTGAGCTTCAAATGCTTGGATCAATTAATATACTAGATCCACTTAGATTTGAATCTTACAAACGGTCTTCAAATAAAATTTCAGAACCATTAATTATTGTCTTGACCAAAGAATTAACTTTAAAATTCTCTAATTAGGACAATCTTAAATTAAAATTTTAAAATCACTATATATATATGTATATATGTATATATGTATGTATGTATGTATGTATGTGTACTTTTCTTTCCTAGATGTGATCTCACTTCATACTACCTACGAAGGTCATTTTGAAAGGGATTTATCTCTAAACCTCTTTCTCTTTACTACAAATTCTAATCATGGTTTCACCTAATTAAAACTGCATAAATAGTGTGATTATTATTGTGAAATAGAGAAAGAAATTGTAGTATTTAGCTCAATATCTAAGACATGAATAAATCATGCATGACATAAAATTGAAGAGAGAATAATTGTACTTCATTCGGGAATGCACTACAAAGATAAAGAGCTCACGACGTGTCATTTCAGAAAGAGTAGCTTCCATATTATTCGGCCAAAATCACGTGAACAAACAAACACGTACACACCATGAGACAAAAAAAGAGAGAGGGAAATCCATTATTGTAAGTTCTGATTCTGATAATTGAATTAATATGCAGTAACACATTTGTGTCAATTATTTTCATCCGCATCAGCCAGAGACCCACTCCCTTGACAAGTCTATTCATGAACTTAATATTTCAGGGTAATTTTATATAACATGCTAACATTTCGAATCTTTTTTTTTTGGTTTTTGGATATATGGACGTACATTTCAACATGATTTTCAGATGTCTTTCGAGAATCAAACATTTCCAACCGCGCATGAATTACAAGAAGAGAAATATCTTCAACTTTGTACGTGAAGAAAATATATCATCCATTACAATCAGAAGACAAGCAAATCTTAAATAGGAAAAATATTATTTTATGTTAAACAAATACATGTGGCAAAAATTATAATTTCTTATCACTATCAAATATAGCTTAAAAGATGCATAGCTCCTTCAGTCTAGTAGTGTTTTAGTTGGAATGAGTTAATTAAAGGAAAAAAAAAATCATAATTCTTCTTTGGAAATAAGTGGGTTAATTATCATTTTTTTTTTTTTTTTTTGTGGAACTAGGGTTAATTATCATTAATCCATAAGAAAAAAGCTGTTCGAAAGAAACATTGAAATTTAAATAACGAAAAAAAATAATGCTAAATGCTCCACCTTTATATTTCACATTGACCATGATCCTATGACTTAAAATAGGTTTTTAATGTTAAAGAACTCTTGTGAATCATGTAACTATATCTAAATTTGTCAATAAAATTGAATCCTTACCTTAGATAAAGAGATTTATATCATTGATCTTTTTAAGTATGGATTGAATTAAAAGGTAAATTTAATTTAATTAATGCTGGACTACATGGACTTTACCTCTAATTTATTGGTGCATTTCCATATACGGATATACCTAACATATTTTATAGTATTTTATTTTCAACTATTTATATTGATATAGATCCACTCTGAACTCAAGTAATGAGCACCACTCTTTTTACATTTGTACCTAGAGGTGAGCCTCATTAAAGGCATTTGATTTACAAGTATGCATTGAAAATCTCCAATGGTGTAAGAGTAAATATAGACCATTCATATATATATATATTTGATTAAACAAATTAACCACGATATATCACGTTTTTTTCGGTGCTAGATTTTGTTTTTCTCTCAAAAAAAAAAAAAAAAAAAACAAATAGTGTTGATGTAACATAACTTCTGCATCTCTCTCGATCTCTTTTCCCTTTAGCCGCCGCGGAGGAGCTACGTATTACTGTTTTTCAAATGAAGAGTATTGTTAATATAACTCAGTTCGTTGCCTCCTCACTGCCAACAGTGTGACTCCGCTGGAAAGAACTAAGCATGTGGGTTGCGTAGAAGAAAGTGAGGCTAATAAACCATTCATGGTAAAATGAAAAAATGATAAAAAAGACACCCCAACACGGATATAGAAGAATTGCCAACCCAAAAAAGGTTATTATATTCTATTACGAAGTCATGTCACTATGGTTGGCGGTTGGCACCGAAACGTGCCATGGTAGTATATCAAGATTCATGAATGATCAACTTTTCAATAACATTAAATCAAGATTCATCTGTTCAAATGCACAAGTCAATGAGGCGATATGCTAATGCAGTACAATTAGATATTGTTTCATTGAAGAGGTTCGTTGAACCACACATGAAGTTGTAATTATTTTCCAAGTGTTGACCTCCAGTCTCTATATAAAGAGAATAGGTAAAATAATTTGATTTTTATGAATCTAATCGTTGAATTGTCATTAATGTTCGAAAATAGCTACATAAAGTTGATTCATGATCTAATATATTTATGCGGTTAAAATCCAAACAAAATCGTGTATGATTTAATTCAAATATGAGATATTATCGTTTTTTATTTTCATGCGATATTGATAATAATATTGTTGATCAGTCTTTATAAAAACAGTGTTAAAATAGTTATTCCCATGCGGAGGAAACACAAAAACATCACAACCAGAAAACAACAACTTAATCATTGAATTATATCACGCTTGCTTCTCCTTCTTTGAAGTTAGAAGAGGACCACGTTTTTATTTTCAATGGATAAATAGATAATGAAAAAGGACAATAGGAGGACATGTATACATAAGGTCTTTGTGGCCATATGCCCACATGCATTTCAGTCTCAATATAATACACAAAAAAAAAAACAGCCAAATGCCCAAAAAACAAGAAAAGCATGAAAGGAAATCAAGAGCCCCAAAGGGGCACTTTGTGGTTTATGTTGGGGAAAAAGAGAGGAGATTCGTGGTTCCTTTGTCTTGCTTGAAGAACACAACTTTCCAGCAACTGCTACACATAGCTGCAGAGTATGGATTGATTAGCCAAACTAGAATTGTTCTGCCTTGTGATGTATCAACCTTCCAAACCCTCATCAACGGAGAGGCTGATGTTGGAAACCATATGTGCAATGCACTCAGACAATACATATTTATGTGATGATAATTTATTTCTTTTCTCATTGTAGTCTTTCAAAGGTTGTTTTTGGAGCTCTTTGACCTCCGAGATACTTGATTTTGATAGTTATCTCAATTTTCTACTATTGCTTGTAACAAATTTTTTTGACATTGTATTAGTTTGATGATTTGAGTTGTGTCTCTTTTATTTTCAAGTCACAATTTTCATGTTGTTGCACCATGGTGATTCCCTAAACTCCTCCTATGTGTATTCCTTTTTATCTAATCATATCTATCCTCAAACCTTGGTCCTAACTGGTTGGTTTGAAATGAGAAACAATAAAAGACTTGAATTATTAGTATTTTCAGTTAGATTTTTTTTTTTGTCAAATTTAAGAACAGTAGTGGCCCCCAACCTGTTTCGTGTCCACTTGTTTCCACAAGTGTGTCCACTATTCATAGCCTAATTTATGGTGAGATAGTTAATTTTGATGAGTTAGTGGTGAGTTATACCCAAAGTTACGATAAATAGGTACAGATTAATGAGAGTGGTATGTAGTAATCTTTTATTTTCTAGGAGTTTAATAAGAATAGTTAGGAGTTCCATGTTACTAAATTTCCTTTGGAGCATTACTATTTTAATGAATTTCATTTACATAATTGGTTTTCGCAAACCAATCAATCAAACATATATATACATATATATATATATATATATATATTACGCTAAATAAATATTTTCTATTATCCAACCACGTTAGACAAGAATTACTATATTTTTGAACTTTTCTAAAATCTCTAATGGTGGAATCAAATATTATATTTTTCCTTGTATACATCTCAACAGTATTGTGACAAGTAATGACATGGTATAGGATAGCTCTATTTCAAAACTTAAGTTGTGAGTACATCAAGTGAATTGTTCCTTGTTCTTCTATCTCATATATACAGATAAATCATGTTGGTTGAAGAAGAGAAACGATTGGTATAGTCGAATCAACTCTGTGACAACGTTTTGTGAGGCTTGCGAGCACGTACGAGGAATTATTTGGGAGGTATGATTTGTGTTATTGCCTCTAACTATATTAAATTTCAGTTTAAAGTTTTAAGGTTTTTGATTACTCGAACAAAATGTCCTTCTCCAATGAAGTTTTTCAAATGAATAAGTGAAAGCCTCATAAAATAGTATTATAAATAATAATAGTAATAATAATACATTTAACACTACCTTTTGTCACGAACTATACGTTCACATGCAACTATTTCCTTGTCTAAAAACCCATTTTCCCTTGGTTCACAAACTATTTGATGTTAGAAAAACTCAGTTCCTTTATTTCGTGCTAATTTTAAAATTCACTCCTTTTAGTGCTAAAAAGCCCTCAATGAAGAATCAACGTTTACTGGAGAGCATGTAGTGAACAAGTTTGATAAATAATCGAAAAGCAAAAAGGTGTTTCTTGAAACGGAAAAAGATGAAACATTAAGGGCAAGCACAGATTTTAATTTTCTCAGTGTCTATTGTCTAAACAACCATGGTAAATTAGACAGTAAGTTGGATAAACATTTTGTGCGGTAAGGAAGAGATCAATCCCATCAAGTTTATAAACCAATCTTGGAAGGACACTTCAGGATAGATATTGGAACTTTTTATCATGTTACTTTCATAATCTTGTACATGATGGGTTTTCACTTGATATGTTGAAATGCTCATCCTCCTAACCGAATGAGAGATCAGTACCCTCAGCTTCAACCAACGTCAAAAGGGGAAATTTAGGTCTTTCAAGTCCTAGTTGGCACTAAAATTGTAGCTTCCACAAGTTTCTTTTCATAAATTTGGACATATAATCGGTGATTGAAGCTGATCATCTTATTGATTGTTTCACTTAAAATCATTTCCTAAGGAACTCTAATATACTTTAAACTGATAATCAAAGAATCCACGAGATGTGATCTTGAAACACCTAGAATAACCTTACTATTTTATCAAGTTAATGGCCATACTTCAATGTATCTCACTTTCAAAATTAAAACCTTAAAAAAACTGAATATATAAAAAATAAATTATAACTTTCGAGGCATGAGGCATAAAAAAAATTCTTACAAATAAATATATTGATAAAAGCACTAAAATAAAAATAATAACTACCCGAATACAAAGTATGAAAGTGTACCAATATTTCCAATTCCGGATATAATTGTTTAGAAAATTATAATCACTGATCCTGTGTCCGATCGCACATGCTTAGGACTAAAAATTCCTGTCCTGAAATATTAACCTTTATATTTAAAACAGTAATTTAATAAGAAACAAAAATTCCCGCTACATAAGGGGACTGGAACTCTTTACCTCCATAGACAACTATTACATGATCATGCTATTCTGCTGCATCCTCTTTTTCTGTTTTACTCTGGCTTTACTCTTGTGGCATTGTCAGCACCGTGACAACAACAGGATTCCTGACAACATTCATATTTTTGTGTTATGTTTCTGTTTCATCACACATTCTTCTTCTTTTCTATATTAGCAGCGGCCACCCTTTGACGTTTCTTCCAAGCTGGAAGTCTACCAGGGAATGCCCACCTCAACAATCTCTCCCATGAGTAACAGATCAAAAACATGAGAGATGCCCAAATCAATAGTTTATCCCTCAATCCAGTTGGCAGAGGCACCAACTTCAACCAGTCATTCAACTCCCTAAATAGATCAGAAGTGATGATTGTGAAGAAACCAACGGCGGCCAAGAGGGCATACAAAAATGGTTTGTTTTCAGAGATGCTCTGGTTAAAAGGATGGCCCATGTAGTTTACAGCAAAGGTGGCCACCTGGAGCATCATGCTCACCATGTACGAAACTGTATTCACCAGGTTGGGATGAAATTCTGAGTCAGGCTCAATGCACTCCTCTGGCATGTATTTCTCTGCCTCTTTCACAGAATACGCTAGGAAAGATAAGTGGATTGCAAACTGTCCCATGAGAGAAAGGAAAACATACAAGCAAAACACATTGGGATGTGGCCTTGCGGCTGACAGAGTGGGCAGTGGGCGGGCATGTGAGATGAACAGGAAAAAGGCAGCCGTAAATACACCACTGATTGTAGCCTGAATATCACCAAGCTTGACGCCATCCAAATACATAACACTCAACACATATGCTGTAGCGAGACAGTTAAGGCCAAGTATCTTGAACATCTGGAGGGTGGTCACTAGAGTACTACGACCCTGACGAATTATGTCTGTTGTAGGGGCAACTGATGCATGCTTTGCTGTGAATGGTGATGCCATAGAAGCATCACCAAGCTTGACAATGGGAGCAGAACGACCATCACCCTCCTCATTCATTTCATCCATCAGCTTCTTTAACTTCTGGCGTTGCATCTCAGCTGCTGTCAGATGACGGTTACCAGCTGTGTGGCTGGTGGAATCTGATTTTGCAGCAGTTCTGCCTTTTGAAGAGCCTTCACCATTCACACTAATAGCTTTACCAGCTGTTTCTGATATCGACTTAGATTTCTTCAACTTGACTGCCTTTGAATTTTCACCTTTAGATGTTTCAGATGAAGATTTTTCATTTTGTGTTGGAGGCACTGCATTCAACAGAGCAACTCCTACATGGGCCTAGAAAAGAAAGAAAATATTTAGTAAATACTGCTGCTGCCTTTCATTGTGGCCATAAAAAAACGCACAAAACATTTTTCTAATATGCCTACATGCAACTGAAAGGTAACAGAAATGCCTTGTATGATATGTGAGAAATTGAAATTCAATTTCAGTAGAATCAATCACAGAGGTTCTCCTCTCTGGAACAAAATATTTTGAATATCCTGTCTCCTTCACAATATCTAGCTTTTACTTATGTTCAGAAATATATTAATATGATCCCATTATTCAGAAATTTACCACTTCATTAACAACACAAGTTTTACGATGATCAACATCTATCGATGTGATTTTGATAGATTATGTGGTTGTCAAATATTTTTCTCTTGTGAACCACTAGAATAAAATGCTCGAGTCATAATTAATAATGACTCAGAGGGTGTGATCAAGACTTTGAGATAACATGTTGACTTGTCCAAGACCTAAATCTTAGTGCAGCTAAAATTAAATGTGTTCAAATATGTGAAAGGGAACACAAAGGGATGGTAGGAGACGTCAATATGCCCAAAACCTAAATCTTAGTGCAGCTAAAATTAAATGTGTTCAAATATGTGAAAGGGAACACAAAGGGATGGTAGGAGACGTCAATATGCCCAAAATTACATGACAGCTATAATTTACTAATTGGCTAAGTGTCCATTTTGACCAACATTGTAACTCAGATAACAGGCTTCAGAATGAATGGCCAGAGGTAGCAAGATAAATAGTCCAATCGCGAGACATGTTGCAAAATAGGTAAGATCTAGCTGGAAATGTAGTACTAAACTACATCAAGACAAAATAAATAAATAAATATATTTTATCTTTGTTCAGGGAAGATCTATAATCCAAGTAGCTTATAAAAGAATAAATCAACAGACGAGCAAAAATGCTAGTAATAGTATCACTCAACTCAAAATGCTAGTAATAGTATCACTCGACTGACGGAATCAAAAAAATACTGAAATAAAGTACTCATACCATAAGAACTTAATCTTAAAATCCAATATTACCTGCTTCAGAGCTCCAACATCATTAGTACCATCCCCACACATTAATGTTATCCTCCCCACTGTTTTTAATGTGTTCATAATTAATTCTTTTTGCTCAGGAGCAACTCTTGCAAAAACCTGAGACAATAATAAGGATACATGTCATCCAATTAAATCTATCATCAGAAAACACATTTAAACAGGTAGTAACAATTATAAACCTTCACAAAAGGAATGACTTGTAGAACAGCAGAAGTCTGTTGTAGCATTTCAAAACAGTCACCTCCAATACAGAGATCATGAGTCTCTGATAAAGCTGCAACCTCCTTCTCGCTGAATTCAGATAAACATCATAAACTCCTCAGTTGACAAAATAGGAAAAGGTAAATACTATATAACTTTTACGAGATAAGGACAAATTAAATTTTTCAATATCAGTAATTAGTACTAATTTAGATCCAAAAAATAGATAAATAAAGGAGATACTTAAAGATACATAAAATCCTTAGATTTGAGGATAGGTTAATTTACATTTATAAGCTATTCATTAGAACTGAAGCTAAAAACAGACGAAAAGGTTTATCACAACCAAATCACAACGTAAATGACAATAACAGGTGAAACATCACCTGTAGTGAAACATTTCTGTTTCATCTGGCGATAGCCATTGATATCCTTCACCCTTCCTTGCAGGCCCAAGAATTAATGCTGGTTTGGATACAATATGAACTTGGCTTGCAACATGACAAGCTGTCAGAGCTTGGTCACCAGTAATCATCGCCTGACATTTAGAAAAATTATGTTCAGCAGCAAACTTTTGACATAGATTCTACAAATTTAGTTTATACTAATGATGATAATATTTTTAAAAATGATAATAATAGTATAATATAAATAAAAATCAAATTAAATTAAAAAGGAAAGACCAACAAGATAAATAAAGAACAATAGCAGGAAGACTACACAAAGCCATTTGAACTAAGCAAAAAATTCCACATATATTGAGCCACAATTCCAATTTCCATGTTCAGGGTTCCGCTATCACATATCTTGAGTATATTAGGGACAGAGAAATACAGTGGGTTCAAAGAAAACAAAAATTGGAAAACTAAAAAGAATATAGATTTAAAAGTTTTTGGGGCTATCTACCACAATTATACACATGTCTATCCATGTATACTAAAACGAATATCTACCACAACTATATATGTCTGTATAGTAACAGAATCCCAAGTTCAGTGTCTTGAAATATAGATAACTGCAGTCATGGAATTGTATGAGAACAGTTTCTTACCAAGTCATGAGAAGAATTCTTTAATTCAGACAAAATGGTGGCTGAATCAGCTCTAATAGGACAATTGAATACCTGAAACATATATATTATTATGAGAATTTAAATCAATTTATTAATGTTAGTAGGAACAATTGCTTACCGTCAGAACTATCAAAGAAAAAACAAGCAAACAAAAGTGAATGAGCAAAACATAGGAATTGCAAAAAACAAAAATATTTTTTCATTACCGCAAAACCAGCAAAAGTAAGCCCACTCTCCACTGCATCTCTATCCAAGCTTCTTGCTTCACTAACCTTTACACAATAGGCAATTAAAATGAAACAACTTAGATACAATAATATAAAAAATAGAATTAAATTGAGAGAACATTAGAAGTATAGAATGTGTTGTCTGGTCAAAGCCTATAATATCTGGTTAGAGATCTCACAAGAAATACAATGCAATGTGTGCCAGCAGGTATTTATTAACTCAGCTTGGTTGATAAATTATTCCATAGTTAAGGTACAATCTAAGTCTGACGTTAATATGTAACATTTTTGAAAACTTGTAGAATCAACATTCAAAATTAAAGGTTCAATCAGTATTTTAGGGTTCTGCTACAGAAAAGCTGCATTTTTTCAGTGTAGATGAGTAGCAAGACTACTAGCAATAAAGAATAAGGAAAAGACTTCCAAAGGAAAGGATATCAAGCGGCATCAATCTTTCCTTTGAATACTATTAAAAAATAAAAAAGAGAATCAAAGATGCAACTGCTGGTAAACCATAAGTGATGCAACTGTCGAGATGTGATTATTCAATCCAATGCTTCACAGGCATGGTACAGCCAACAACAAAAGAAGCTTTCATTAAAGTACAAATTACAGTTGAAAAAGACAATTTAAAAGGAAACCAACCATGCTCTCCCCACACAAGAACAAAGCAGAAACTTCCAGCCAAAGATTGAAAGTCTGCATGTCCAACCTCAAAACTACATTTCAACAACCATGGAACCATGGCCTTCAAACTCTCTCAACAACATCAATAAAAATACAGACTTCCCCAACAGAGTAAATAAAGTGTGAATGCTGTTGTTACCAGTATTTTCTCAAGAGCTCACACATATGCCTACCAGCTGGCATAAACATGACTGATGCGGGAGTAAGTAGAACCTTTAAACACTTAACTATTGCTGTGTTCATATCCATATAAATTGCCAGCCAGGAGTCAGTCAATCACAGGCACAATTTCATAAAACCTGATAAAAAAAATGCAGGAAAAATGTTTGACAGTGTGACATAGGATGCACAGTATATAAATCGTCTGTCTTAAACCTTTATCTCTTGTTACATTTCTCAATAGCTCCTTTGAGGTTTGAAATAAATATCAGTGGATTTTCTCTTGAGAACACTAATCTGTATCCAAGATCTTCTATTGTGAGAAGACTATTCTTCATCAGTATTTTTATAAGTGGTAGCATCAGTTGGTATCTAGAACTCAGACATGCCTCTTATACAGCTAAACTGGTCCCTCATGAGATCAGAAATATAAGCGCATGCCAACAATTTCATTTAAATGCCATTCAGTGAATCACTGGTAGGAATTTCAATTGGAAGGCCACATCTCTTAAGTACTAGCACAGCGAATAACTTGAAGAAGACTGCAAGCAGTCATGCTTCCACTAAATTGCAAGCAAAACTACATGAATTCCATACAGAGAAGAGGTCCAAGTCATCATAACTAAGACAATATGCACAAATAAGTCATAATTGGTACCCAAAATGTTTCTTAGAAAGGGAAAGATAGGAGATTAAACAGATGATGCCAATAACAGGTGAACCATTGGCAAAGATTACATCAAAGTACACTTACTGTCATGTCTGGAAGGGACTTAAAAGCAAGTGCCAGAACACGAGACCCCTGACGTGTATATTTCTTGTAGGTTTCAACATAAGAAGATGGTAGATCTGTGAGTCTATCCTGAATAGTTTCAGGAGCACCCTGAAATGAGGGAAAAAAAAATAACTTAACAAAGACAAACTGAACGGACTGAAATAAAAAAATAAAAAATAAAAACCTGATTTGGTTTATATTCTCATTTCTTAATAGTAAAAGTCAAGGTGGCAAGCAGCAATGCATGTTGATAAACTAGAGAACACTTTAAGAGATATAACAAATTGCTAATTTGTCAACAGAAAAAGAGAATACTTGTTTATAAAATATTTAAAAAAAAAAAAAAAACACCACCAAAATCAACTTAAAATTAAGAGTAGTACACAGAGAGAGGACATCATAGTATTATTCTCTGTGATGTGTCAAAGATATAAATTTACTCCCAAGTAACTCAATGGCTAATAATTCTTAGAACCCAACTATGTTTTGCAATTAATTCAAGTGCTTGTAAGTGCAAGATAACTTCTGAAAATCAAGACAACCAAAAAAAAATTAAGATCTATAATGTATCAACCGTTGACAAGCCATGTAGCCAACCAGCCATTTAAATTCTAGTCACCCAGAAATCACGAGACAAAACACAGCAAGCCAGATAGGTGCATAACGCATATGATGATATACATATATATACAAGGAAAAATATTATCCCAAGTGTATGTCGAGTAATACTGTACATCAATGAATTACAATATGTATAAGGAACAATATTATACCAATTGTATGTTAAATGATCTTATGTATTAACAAATTAGGATAGTCATTCACTCGAGGAGACAAACAGAAATGTAATGATTTTCCGTAGCATAAACTGGCAAGACTGTTAAAGAAAAATTTTGATTTTTGACTTTTTACAATGTTTGCAAACCAAATGAACATAGTACTTTTATATCTACCAATAACTGATGACTGTCCTCATCTTGGCAGGTATAATGAGTTCATTATACTAATAACCTTCTGAGATAATGTAATAACTACATTATCTCAGAAAAGCATTACAACATGCATGATATAAAGATCAAGGATATACTTGAGACCAATTTGGACAAGTCAGTATAAGCTTTAGAAACTGTCAGGAAGTTATAGGAAGCACTAGGAAACAAATTTCCAATTAACTTCTCAGTTTTCAATCTTTCCTTTCCCTCACATAATGATTCTTGATAATTTTTACACAAAATTACCATGATCCAACAGAGTTAATGTTTTGGTTTTCTACATAACTTCATGATCATATTAGTTCTATTTGCTAATAATGTAATTTTTAAATCTATAAGTTTCATGGTTCTGTTTCTCCATTGCCTTACTATGGTTTGAGAAAAGAACTAGAGAAAGTAGAAATCATTCTAGGGACTGTTTATACTGAATATTATATAACTAATAGCATATGGATGATCCATGTCTAATCGTGCAAAATTTGACTCAGTATAATGACATCATGTAAGACTTAAGAAACAAGCAACTTACAGACCTTCACGAAAGCCAAAAATTCCTCCTGTACACGAACAACTACTGCCATACGCTTTAAGTGGGATGCAAAATGGTGCCTCTGCACAATCTGAACAGCATTCCCAACCCCTCTGAAGTTGATAAATATATGTAACATTACCACAAAGCTGTTAGACTGATAAACTAAAATTGTTGCCTTACAAGTTCACTTTAAATGGTAAAAGTTAGAGGTGCACTGGAAATACTAGTTCATGTACAAAAATTATGTAAGAAGTACAAGTAAACCACATGTAGAATGTGTTTAAGAACATGCGGGGTTTAAAGCATATATAGCAGTATCATAAGTTACTGTTGGGAAGAAACAACATTACTATGCATCCCACTGTTCAAAAAGATTAGGACGAGTAATTTAACAACCAAAATGCAAGAGAGGTCAAGACCAATATGATCATATACCAGTTTTGCCTAAAACTGCTATCTGTAAGATTTGGCTCTAACACTTTAAACTATTTGAAACAATATTTGTCATTACTAGCTAACTTAAAATCAAGTTATCAACACTGAAATTCCAAACAAAACCGACCACACCAAGTGATTTTGGCTCACCATTCCGTTATCTTTTCCTTTTCTTGTTCTTTCTTACAGCACTGTTTCCAGCATTTCAGGTATGAATGCTTGGGCAGGTCAGGATTGAAAACGATCTCTCAAAGACATAATAACATTATTTTTTTATTATGAATAACCTAAAATTATCTACAATGCATAAAACAAACGTAAATGGCAATCACATATATAAAAACTAATAAGCATTGTTGCTCCAACAAAAACGGCATCAGATATTATATCATATCAGGAGAAATTACTTCTCAGACTTCTTTGTTTTCCCTTTGGAAAAATTCAATTTCAGACTCTTTCATAATTTCATAAGAATATAACTCCAATGAAACCAATCCTCCCACCGCCTAAAGGCCTTATAGTGAGTGGATTTCAATCTGAAGACCTCATACATGACAATAAGAAATCTTACCAACTACATGCACTATAATAATATTCATAATGATAAACCATGTCAAGCAATTCCAAAAAGCAATTACACAAATCGTATATGTATCTCCATAAATACTGCCGCTTACCTTTTGGGCATGGCCTTCTCATCCAATTTGTAACTCCAATCTATTCCCTTAAGAGCTGCCTTCTCAAGAGGATCACCAACCTACAATCAACCATGAAATAGAAAACAGTAACGTTCTTTTAAAGATCAAGATGCATTATTGTGAGAGCACAAAATAATCATCACTAAGACTATCAATCAACAAGACATTTCACATTCCATTAGACATGAGTCACAGAAGCACAAGAACATAAAAGCATGTTGTGATTCACAGGACAGCAAAAGAGATTAATACTCATATTTTTTAAAGAAACAGAAAACTTGTATTGATAAAAGATAATGTACAGCCGGTGAGGTACATGTCAGCCTCAGCTAAAAATTCAGAGGATAGCTCCAACCCTAGGGGAGAAGAGTCAAAACCAAATGATTTACACAAACCACCCTAAAGTTGCATGGCCTCCCAATTGGATTAATGAGAAAGAAAGAGATGTTTCCAAAGACAGTGGAGAGTGAAGCCCACAAGGTGATTCGCATATACTTATTAACAAATAAAGTAAGGAAAGAAGGAACTACAGTCTACACAACCAAAGTTCATTTTTTTCTCTCTCAGACTTTACCATTAATTCTCAGCAGGCACTAGTAATGATTCATTCTGACTCATTTCACTATTTTCAAAAGAGGTAGCTTTAGACATACAGTCAATACCGTGATAAAACAACATAGATGAGGGAAAATAAGGAAGGAAGATAATACAGAAAAGTGGACTCATGAAAACCAAATAATTCTTCAATGATGTCAACTACTCTTTGTCTGTTAGTATGATCGGTTAGTATGATCATTGTTTCACAAACATGACCACAGCAGCTATCTAAGATTCAAGTGGATGTTTCACTGCTAAACAAGCACAGAGTGCTAAAGGACACATCTGCTCATGATTCTCTATAATTTCTTTCCTGAGGTTCTCAAACGGGTC
Source organism: Dimocarpus longan (assembly GCA_022984855.1). Lineage (NCBI taxonomy): Eukaryota > Viridiplantae > Streptophyta > Magnoliopsida > Sapindales > Sapindaceae > Dimocarpus > Dimocarpus longan. The sequence continues at coordinate 9,635,554 of CM041026.1, forward strand.
AGTTCTTCATAATTCGTTGGAGGAAATCTGTCACAAGATAGTGTTCCTCACAAGATACTCATAGTCTATCTTATACAGTTTCTCAACAGGACATTCTTCAGAGTTGGTTGCAGAGAATCTGTCACAAAATAGTGTCCCTTCCAATCGCCTATAGTGGGCTATGCATCAAATTTCAAGCCTATACATCACCATAAACTCAAACCTTAGCAGCAAATGCAGGCCTTTTATTATGTTCATAACCCTATTAAAATTGATACTTTTACACTACTAAACCTGATACTTTTCCCAGAAAAATATAAATAATAACTAATAACTTCTCTCACTTCAACAATGCGGCATGCATTTCCCACTCAGTTATGAACAGTTTGGCAACGACTACAATTATTCAAACACTGCTTCTAACATGTAACTTCGCATACCAGCTTGTTGTCTACAAACACCAATGCATGACAAGAAGCCAAAATTTCCAGAGCGCGTGAAGGCACTTTACTCATGTCATCTTCTAGATCTGTATTGTTGGACAACCCAACAACCCCACGAAATTCCTGGAAAGAGCAAAAATAAAACAATAGAGTGAATAATAGTGTCGACTGATAAATGGGTATAAAGTACAGATCTAGATATACATACCATGTCATCAGATGTAAGTGTTCCAGTCTTATCAAAACAACAAATGTCAACCTGAGGTAAAAAAGTAAGATGTTAATCAATGCAAAGTGACATATATGAAGACTCAATTTGGAACGAATAACAGGTTACAGACCCATTTAAACTGCCACAGGGACCCACATTAATCCCCACACCACAATAGAAAGAGCAAGACTAAAATTGTAGTACAAAGACTACAGCGCATTGTGTATAACTGGCACAGGGTTGTTATAGTGACGAGGGCCGGAGCCTAATGATTTCATGAGACAGAAGTGTTGGAAACCACAGGTCAAGTAGAGTCCTTTTCTAAGTATCTAATAAAACTGTCATCAGTCAATGAACGTCTTGTCCTTTTGGGGCTTCATTTATCAATGAACTTTTGTAATTATGCTTCGATTGATTGGCTGTTCTATGTTACCATTTAGCAGTAAATCTTGACAAATGAAAACAGAACTAACTGTATATTCTAAAATCTACAAACTTTGCAAACCACTTTCAGTGAAATCTGAAGGGGAAATCAAGGAGCCCTTACCCAACCAAATCACTAACAAATTTTTAGATCTTCCAAGCAAAATATCAGAACAGCAGCACTCTCCCTTATCAGAGGCATTATGGTATAACAAATATTCCAAAAAAAAAAAAAAAAATCAACCCAGCATACCAAGAAAAAGAGAACTTCAAGCTAGCCCAATAACTTACCTTTCCAGCAAATGGAATTCGAAAAGGTTCCGTACAAAATATTCCACGCCGAGCCAAAGCAATCAGGGATGTATTAACTGCTATTGACAATTCCATTGGCAGCTCAGGAGGGATCACAGAAGTGATAATGAGTGAACAGCTTAAGAAAAGCTTGTATTTGCTCCTTGTCGGATCCTCTAGCCCCTTTATCACAGATGTCATCATTACCATATAAACACCATAGGAAGTACAAAATTCCAACTACCTCAAAAAATAGCATTGAATTACCTTCATAAGCACATAACCAGCAGCTATTACCGCAAAAACAACTAAAAATAAAATAAAAAGTCCACTTTCCCAACTATTAGCAGTAACCTGTAACATGTGTAATATTAAAAGAATTATTCAATTATGTAAAGATATCAATAAGAAATAACAGTAATAATTAATCATGAAAGAATTAAATATTAATTACCCTCTCTGTAGAAAACAAAATTGTCCTCATCAGTTTCCCTTGACTAGTCTCAAAACCAGTTCGCAGCACAACAGCCACGCAGCCACCATCAGGGGTTTTCAGGGGAAAAGTCTGACTCCACAAGAAAATTATAATAACTAAACACACCTAATTAATGTACCAACATCAAGATCACATATTCATATTATATAATGATACCGGATATGACGTACCTTATCCGGAGTGTGCTGCAATATCTTGGTCCCACCAAATAAAACATGGCTTTTATCGCGTCTAGCTGACAACTTTTCTTCAGTTCCCCTGCCCATAATTGAAACCTGAAAATAATCTCTTCCTATTAAGTTTAAGGAAATTAGAATTCATTCTACACCAAAAGAAAGAATTGCCCCACCTTCAACACAAATAACTACACAAAACACATGTTCAGCAAGCATAACATCTTACCAGAATCCAAGATGATAAAACAATTCAACAAATGGCTGACAACATTAAGATCTTATAACCAATCTAAGTAATCCTATAGTATTATAATAGTAATAGAAAATAATTATGTAAGTCTAAGAGCATCTGATCCCACAGGAAATTAAACATGAAAATCCCGTCTCTCGAAGATCTTTGCAGATATCCCATCAAATATTTCTACTCTTTCAAAATTGATTTGGAAGGCCAATGTTCCTAAAATTCACGTTTCTGAATGGGCCATGGCGATGGAAAGATCAATAGCCAAGACATCATAAAAAAAAGATATCCGTCAATGTCTCTCTAACCATTTTGGTGCATGATTTGCAAAAGTGGAGACTATTTTATCACCTCCTCCTTCATTCCATGCTGCCTCTTCTTTTGGGCTCAATTACGCAAGGAGGCAAAAGCATCCTGACAGCTCCAGAATCTTGTAGTCCTCTTTCATCAAGAATAATTTGCATTTGACAAAGGAAACAAATAAAAGAATAAAAAAAACACCAAAGTTTGTGGTGTGCAGTCTTGGCTCTCCTTTGAACAGCTTGGCAAGAAAAGGATAGCCGCATTTTTCAAGATAGAAAGGAAGAAAAACCTATTAGCATCTAGGAAAGAATCCGATTTCCATGTCTTTACGCTGGCAAAAATATTTAAAGATACTTCCTCTTCACACATCTTAATTAAGAAGGAGCCTCAATGTAATTTTTACATTTTTTATTATCCGTCCATTTTTTAGGTTAATATCGACAGATGGTTTTTGAAGGATAATTTTTTTTTTTATGTTTCATAGTCATAGGTTATCCTTCTTTTAGATTATAAGGCTCCTTTGGCTGATTACAGGCTCACTTTTTATCCTTTCACTATAATTTTCTTTTTCCTATTAAAAAATACCCAAGCTTAAGTGGTACCTAGGCATGATTTGTAGTCAAAAAACACAGCCTGATAACACCTCCATCACATAAAAATAATCCCCACAGTAGAACTCATCCACAAGATGAAACTAACAAAGCAAATCAGATAAAGAGAACCACCTTCCATTGAGGAGTAGACTCGCCTGTGAGAATGGCTTCATTCACAATAGCGCTTCCTGCTATTATAAGCATGTCTGCTGGAACAGACTTATCTTCTCCAGTCTGGCCAGAAGAGCGTCCAATGGAAACAACATCTCCAGGCAACAGATCAGTGCCTGCAAGCTTCACCCACCTATAATTCACAATGTTACAAATAAATGATCAAAAAGCCATGAACATATATGAAAGCAGTTTAACTGACATTGAGATAACATACTTCCCACAACGATGCACCATTAGGGTCTGGCCATCAACTCTAACTCGTCTTAGCTCAGTTAGAGTCTTTAACCGACTTTTCGCCATTGTTGACTCAAACATAAACAGCATGAAGAGGGTGAACAAACTGTAATACCAATATTCATCCAAACACCAAAGACCAACACAGAAGACCTATTCGCAAGAAATAACAAGTAAAATTTTAATGATGACAATGAAAATAATGACAATGAAGAAATACAAGATATAATAACTAATTTTAAATTGAGTAAAATGCAAAAATAAATAAATAAATTAAGACATAAGTCTGAACAATAACAAAACCTGGAAGACAAAGAAAGGCTCCATGCAATGCTCTTTCATTAATTTTTGAAATGTAGGTTGAGGATAATCAAATCTGCAAGAGCAAAGCATCCAATTAGGAGTAGAAGCATGGCCAAAAAGATCAACAAACCCTCAAAATATAATTCTGAAATATTTTATAAAGATACTTCTCAAGCAAAATCCAGAACAAAAATATATAAAAAATATTCTCATAGAAAAGAGTAAGTTAAAAGTGGCGAGAGAACTGTTATAATAAGGTGCCAATATTCGTACAATATGTGTGCAAGTGCATTTGAATACTTATGTCTATCAATTTCAACAACTTTGACTCTGTTTCAAGCAATAGCAGCTCAATCTCTAAAATAGAACCACATCAAAGCCCAGTCAACCATTAATAGTTGATCTGGCCGTGTCTGTCTAGGTATCATAACTATAATCAGGTAAGAGAGAAACTATTTGACCCTGTCGATCACTGCTTGCAAGAAAAACGTTTTGTCCCTTACTAAATCATCATTCACATAAAGAAGGATATAGAACTGTCAAAAATATTCAACAAATGAAGAATAAAAGTAGGTAAATTTCACAATGGTAACTCACACATTCCGTCCCCATTTATCAGTGGCGCCAACAATTTTGGCTTCAGAGCCATGACCGGTGCATTTTAGATAATATCCAAATGTTTCCTTAGTAGGGTAAGGAAGCTTGCAAAAGGTCCCTTTCTCCTTAGAATAAATATAGCATTGCTTTCTAAATTCAAAGAATATCTCTTCCACATCCCCTACTGCTGAAGAACCAGCCACCTGCTCAAGAAAAGTATTACACTAGCAAGTATATTAAGGGAAAAGAAACAGTAACAAGTTTTTGATAATAGAACAATAAACCCATATTGTCAAAATCAAAAACTAGCCATGAAAGGAAAAAAGAAAATCCTTACAAATGGACTTGATCAGATATTTACTTGATTTTAATAATATCACTTTAGCTTTACTTGAATTTAATACCCTGCCTAGATGTATTAAAGTCAAATACAAAAAACGAAAAAGACGGAAAAAACAATACATATAGTTGGTTGTTTGTATGTTAGGCATTCATGTTTGAATTAAAGAAAAGGTATTAAGACCTTGGAGGTGATGTTCCGTCATTTCTTTTGGGTTTGACAGATGAAAAGCAATTGGAAGATTTTTGAACATCTAGAATGGAGGATTCAGGTTCTCTCTAGAAATATATAAATAAACAAGGAAAAGGAGCCAAGACCTTGTTAAAAGTGCACACTCTGAAGATGTTTGTCAGTTAATAAAACAATCATTGGCATGATGCAGAAATTACAGGGTAGAATGTGCTTTTGAAACAAAACCATTTAATCCTTCTTATTATCTTAATTTCCTCTGTTTCCAATCCCACCTAATCCCAGTGTGGCTGAAAATAAATTTTCCTACAAGTTTCAACCACTTTCACCTCTCTTGTCAATTTTTCAACTATAAAAAATGAAATCAACCACCACTCACTCAAAGTGCCTACGATTCTACACATAATGTGTTCATAAATGTAAGAAGGCCAGCATGGGTATGGCTTCCTATACCAATTGATAGAACTCTGTCACTTTGCAATTAGATATCTTGGAACTTCAGCTTGCATTTCAAACTAATAATAACAATAATATTATTATTATTAGGCATAAAAATTTATTGGATTTATGTTCAGTAGGGTAGAGTTTAGGAAATGAAATGAGCTAAAGCTAGGGTTATTCGATGACAACTGTCACAGTTTTCACACTTGGTATTCACATTGAATATTCTATCTTACATAGTTCCGTTATATGAACAAGGAGATAGATACTGAGATACAAGAGACTTAAAATTTGACAGATTTCTGTTGTCTAAAAGCTTAAGGAAAGACATAAAACACAACTGCACCCAGTACTTTATCCCAAGATCATTCGATATGGAAAGAAATTAAGCCAACAACGGTATCAACAAAGCAGGTTATGTACAATGGCAAAATCTTACAAAACAATATATCCAACAATAGCATTAAATGGCAATCACATGCTGACCCTTCCAAGTGTAGCAATGACATGCCCAACGATTTCCTAGCAGTTGCCTCTGATAAGGGGCACGAAATCAACAATCCAAAGAATAAAAAAAAAAACCCATAAAAAGCATCACCCCCTGTAGTTACCTAACTCAAAATACTTTCTTGAACTAAACTCCCTAGATGCTTTCATCTTGTTATTGCTAAATTAAACCAATAATATCAACTAAAACGAAATTTGCTATCCTAAAATGAGAATTTAAATTTGCTCATTCAAATAATGATACCAAATATACTATTCCACTTCCACCTTCAAGTAACATGTAACATCTGCACCAAATACTATAAAGAAAGCAACATTGCAACTACATATATCCTAGGAGGTTCTTTCTTTCCCAACCCGAGTTTCAAACCTCTTATATTGCCTAACTTCATGCCACCAATGATCAGTCAGAAGCAAAAACCTATTCTCATTTCACCCAAGCGGGAACAACTTATACATTCTTTTTTTAATGGTGGGCGAGAAGGATTAAATTAAGAGCATACTACCCACGCTTAGTGTTTTAAGACAAAAGTGGGATTTAAACCCTTGACCTGCTAGAGACAACTTACACATATTAGCACACAATGCAACCCCAAATGCCAAGTCGACTACCTAATGGACTCTCCTTTTTAAAAACATGATTTCCTATAAAATATCCATACCAAGAAAATGTTCCTTCTTAACATAACAATCACATAAATTAACTACAGTCCTTAATCAAACGGTACTACTCTCATACATCAAAGGCAAGTAAAAAGCTTCATTCCATCCTAAACAACAAGCAATGGAAACTTACTTGTTTACGAAACTCCAGCGACACAACTTCTTTAGAACCCGAAAATTTGGCTGGCGTTATTTTGCAAGCATCAGCAAGGTGAATACCATGAACCTAAAGCGGACAACAAAAGAAGCTAAGACAAACTAGCTATAATACAACACACACTGCTACTACTAGCATGTATAGTGAGTGAGCAATGGAGATAATCATAATACCTTGTTATAATGAGCAAAGCATTTGAAATCGACAGACCAAGCGGTGAAAAGCCAGACCAAAATGTGAAGCGCAACAAGCGCTCCAAAAACAATGGCGGCATCAATGAAATCCAAGCTAGGGACAATTACGGCGATCCAAAGAGCATGGAGGAATACAAAAGGCCAAACGTCGAATCGCCAGTTCCAGTGCTTCTTCCTCAACAAATCAACCTTGTCCACCACCTTCCCTCCCACATCAAAACTCGACATCTCCAACCTACGAGCCTATACAAACATCACGATATCAAGTGATCGGTGATTGTGTGAGGTTCTCGTAGCCGATCGGGGATTTGATGTGGTTGTGACTTGTGAGAGAGGAAGATTAAATATGAGATTCGATACTACGCGTAGGGTTTGTTAAAGTTACGGCCCCCTGTTATTCCATAACAGTACCGGACTAATTAATAACCCTTTGATTATGATGCCTGATCTGATCCATCGGTTGCAAGAAAACGTTAATTTCAATTAGATTTGAAATTATTTTTCTTTTTAAGTTTTAACCTTTAAAGTTTGTGGACATGTGGAATAGCCGAATAGGATTCGATAAAGGTTGACCAGGGATTTAAATAATATTATTCAAATTTTGAAGGGATGAAAATAGGTACGAAAAAATGTCTAATATCCTCTAAAGCATCGATATGTATTTTGGTATATCTGAAAAATATTTTGATATTCTCAAAATATCTCTATATTTTTTAAAATTGAAAATTTAGATCGATACTTATGAAAAATTTAAACTAATATTTTTTGTCTTATTGAAATTTTAAGTTTAAAAAATGAGTTACTTAATATAAGATGGTAACACTTTAATAGGGTTAAAATGTCATTTTGAATTTTAAATGTAATATATAATTATAATAAAATAAGTTAAAGAGTATATTTTATATATCCATATATCACTATTACTATTAATAAGGTTAAAACAAAAAAAAAAAAAGTAATTTACATTAGTTGACTATGACTTTCTCCTCAATGAATGTTGATACTTAACATAATTCTTTTGGTGATTCACAGATAGGATCAAGATCATGGTCAGAATATAAACCAACTAAGATGAATTCAGATTATCCAATTTATGGATCAATCCGAAGAGATTAAGCGACATGTATGTCGGTTGCCACAAGTGTAAGGAAGAACTTTGTAGGATGATTTTAAATGATGATGTTACATAGTTATATATTAGATTCTGGAATACAAAAAAAGAATTTAGTGCTATCAAGACAAAAGTTATTATAATATCTAGAGGAGAACTAGAAGACAATTACTAGAAATAGGTTATGAAGCTCCATAGTTACAACCTGATCATAGCAAGGCAAACTGAAACATACTTAAGACTAAGAAATGGAACTGAAAAGTCAATTACATAAGCAAATCATAAAAACACTTGAGATTTATCAAAACTGTTGCTTAAGAAATATGTACAAGATATTAAACTAGTACTTCAACACTTGTGATGACTCAATTAAAGCCATCAAGGGCTTAAACATGGACGAGCTGGGGGAGTCGATGAACAGATATGCAGTTGAGCACACAAAATGCATAACTATTGGGGAAAAAGAGGAAAAAGAATGGGCTAAAATAATATGCAGAGTTTAAACTAATGAGAGGAGAGACTCATGCAACAATAGAAAATTTACAAAATCTGGAGGACATATTTGGCTAGCTTAGCCCTTTAAGGTTGACTAGTATACTTGGAAACAACATGAAAACTTCCGGATGACTATAATGAGAATTAAAGAGAACCAACAACTAATTAGCAAAAGAAATTGAAAGGCTTATCAAAGAAGCTGATAAAAAACATGGAGACAATGAAGATGAAGACAGATGACTCTTAGAGCATCTCCAATGCAAGTATGGATTGTGAAAAAATAGAGTGTCACATAGGATAAATTGATAGAGTGTTAAAATTAAGCTTTCCAATGCAAACTTCTATAACTACTATCAAGCTGACGTGGTAAAAAAAAAAATAGAGGCTGTCAACCTCAATGTCTATTTCTAGAGAGCCTCCTTGACAGCCATGTCAGCAATAAATAATTAAAACTTTCATAAAATAATATTTTATAATAATTTGCTTTAATGATATATTATTCCTTGACTGTTCATCATTGAAATGAATAGAATAGCATTGGAGAGCCTTTTTAGACTTGAAATAAATAGACTAACATGTAAGAATACATTTTTTGTAAAGAAACCACTTTCAAAAAATATATAATAAAACACCTAAAATACCCTTAATATCTAACTCTACAAATTGAATTTCTACGGAATTTTATGCAAACAATTTTACCAAGACATGAATGCAATCCTATAGGTTCAAAACTATATACAAACACTTTTAACACATGAAATATAAGTAAACAAACATAGAAACACATCAAATCAGATTGCTTAATATCGTGTGAGCATTTACATCTTCAAGTCATGCTAACCATATTTGGATTATATTGTTTTGACTCTTTACTCTCCAAACTCCTTGATAAGTCTTCAATAACTCACCTTAAAATTTTGGAAGATAAAGAATACATGTAAAGAGCATTTTGACATGAAATAAGTCAAATTACAAAAATATAGACCTAACAAAAATTATCACTTATTATAACTTTTATCTCTACTCTAATTTCTCTATTATCTTATAAAAGTTATTTTCTCATTAGGTTAGTGTATTAGGAGACTTAAGTGTCTAGATAAATTCCTAGTAGCTTAAGAAGTCACTACAAAAAATTTTATCTTTGGTAACATCTAAAGACAACGTGTATGAGATTTATATTGTTGTAGATCACCTATGACAACGTGAAAAAAAATACATGTTGTGAAAAGTGTTTACAACGGTGTGCAAAGCTATACAAAACTATATGACAACATGCAAAACCATATAACAATGTGTAAAACCATGCATGTTGCTAAAACCATACAAAATTGTACAAATAAGTGTTTTATGTAAATATGTGTTTAAAACACTTTATTTACCAATAATAATACATTTTGTTGTTAATAACAATATGTATAATTTTGTATGTTGTCATAAGGTTTTGAATGATTTTACATGTTACCGTAAATCTCTTCTATAATATGCATTATTTGCATGTTTTCATAGGTAATCTACAATAACATAGATCTCATGCACATTGTCTTTTGAATGTTGTCATGGATAAATTTATTTTAATGAACATTCACGTTCACTTCATCCTCTTCATATGGACCTTTTTTGAGGTGTTGTATATGTGTTTTGAAACTCACAAGCAAACAATGTTTTGAAAAATACTTTTAATTTCCCTCTAGCTTTGCCTTTTCATCTTCTACTTATCTTTCTTGAGCTATGATATCAATTAAAGAGCAGATTGCTCGCAATGTGGTTGTATCATAGATGGATTGTTTTCTAAAAGCTTCTATAGACAACAAAATGATCAATAATGGTTTGGTTTCTACAATTTTGTTTATGTTTATTGTGTTTCTTTAATATATGTTTAGATGTGTTAATTTGTTTTTACACCAGATGCATACATGTAACTTTTATTTGCTTTTTTGAACTCCATTAATTTTTCTTTATTTTTTGTGTTCTTGATGCCTATTATTCAATTTATTTTTTTCAAATTTTTTTTTTATTTGATTAAACTAATGTGAGTTTTTTCTCTTATTTTCGAGAACATCATTTCAAGGTCTTGTTTTTGTGACCAATGTAAGCTTCGTTTAGCTCATTGGGATTTGATTTTTTTACCAAATGAATAACCTTTCTATTTTAAATTTCAATAAAACAGTTGTATACAAGAGAACTTTGATGTATGTAGAGATTTTTTTTTTAACAAAAATTTGTAATAAATTATTATGTATGAAGGTTTTTTATACATATTAAAATATTTTTTTAATTAAATTTTAAATTTGATGTGCATATCAACTTTTATTCAAATAATAAAGAAAGAGTCAATGAAGCAGTTCTTACCATTTTCACACTTAGAAACCCTAGTCAACTGTATAGTCCGGGTGATTTATGAACTGCCAATAATGCACCCAAATAACATCCTCTTCTTAACCATAAACAATGGAGGCATAACTTTAGAATTTTTCTACATTGGTATCTTTTTGTTCTACTCAAACAAGAAGAAAAGCTCAAAGTCTATCTAGTTTTGCTTGTTTAGCTCATACTTACTACCCTTCTCCTCATTCTGGTCCTAACCCTACTCTACAATACAGAGAAACATTTCATGGTTGTTGGCATTGTGTTCAACATCATGATGTATACTTCTCCATTATCCGTCATGGTTGGTCTTCTTATCATTAGTAGTGATATAATTACTCACTCTTATTTGATTTACTTAATTTTTTTATATTTAATAGTGCAAAAATTGATGGTTCGATTTACTTATTATTTTTTTTACATTTAATGGTGCAAAAACTAGTGATTATTATAAAACATGTGGAGCACATGTGATTTTTTCGCTCTCTTGGTTTATGTGGTAATGGTATTGTTTGATTTACTTATTCTTTCATTTCCTTTGATAAATATATCATTATAAGTTGTTATTATTTTCTCTATTCTACTATGTGTCAAATGCACATGCATTTCTCATTGTAATGAGCCTAGTTACGTGAAATATTTCCAATAAAATATATTGAAAGCAAACTAATATAAATTAATTTGACTTTGATGATTTCATTTTTTTGGAACTCCTCAATTATTTTTAATAAGTTTTTGTTTTTTGTGTTTTCCAAGTAAATTTCAAATGAGTTGTACATTTTGTTTTCAATGACCTAGTTGCTATTGTATTATGCCTGCTATTACAATTCCATTCAGTGAATTAAGGTAGCAACAAAACAAACACTCATGGTCCGCTCAGAGAAGTAGCAAGAAAATAGTAATTACATGTTTAAATTTCTATTATGGGTGATTGTTTCCTTTTGTTTCTTTTTTTTATTTTTTTATTATTTTTTATTTTTTATCGTTGTTGTTGTTGTTGATAGCATTAGGGATATTGATAGACCCCGATCCTAGTTTCCTCAGAGAATTTATTTTCGACGATCAGATAAAGAATAAAGAGTCCAGAAATAATGTAAAAGGTCCGGTTAGAATTCGATTATATTTATAAGGCCCTGAGTATCGTGTTAGGAAGAAATGAGAATTTTCAGTGAATAGTATTCGGATCCAGATAAATAGTGATTTTCAAGAAAAGATCCAAAAGTTTGTGTTTAAGATTGAATTTGGACTCGAATATATTATCCAGAGTTATGAATTGAGATTCGGTGGGAAACGAAAGTTTTCGGTGAATAGTATTTTTCGGACAGACATTTTTTAGATGAATAGTAAAATTTTCAGAAATTGACCTTAAGGGTCGAAAAGGTTCGAAAATAGTATGAGAGTATAGAGAAACAGAAACGGATCAAAAAGAAGACCATTTGAATAAGTTTTAAACGATCCGAAGAAAATTACGATATTGCCCTTTTGAGAGATTAATAGGTTTTAAGGAGTTTAAATCCAATTGATTTTTTTTCGAAGCATGAGACTGATAGATAAGACACCCAATTAGAGTATTTCATGGTCAATTTGAAGATTAAATGACCATGGAATATTTTCAAAATATTTTTCGATCAAAGTGAAATTATATCATAAAAAGGGCAAAATGGACATTTTAAGTTAAGTATTCATGGATCAAGCATGAGAATGATATGCAGAAGTTTCAAGGAGTGTAACCCAAGTGAATGAGAATAAGTTAACGAGAATGAGTGTAAAGATCAAGTTTTTAAGCTATAAATACGTATAAAAAGATATCGATTGATTCGATCAGATTTCGGTTAGGAACATTTCCTTTATTAAGTGTATATGAGAGGTATCAGACCTAAATTGAAGTTTATAAAGTCGAATTGGCCATAAGATGTGTGTAGAATATTTGTGGAATATTTTTCAGAAGGATTAGGTATTGAAAGTTATATTGAAATGAAAATTCACCAAGTGTAAGCTCTCACCCAGATTTATTATTTTATGGTACTAGAAATATTCGAATTGAGTTACGGTCGAATCATATGCCTCCAGTAGTGTTATTAGAGGCTTATTAGATTTTCATATCGCAAGTCGGATATCGTTTGGCTGACCCCGGTACGATTACAAAGTGATTAGGCGAGATTTACGTGTTAATCAAGCGAGGTGAGCTCGCGAATTGAACCAATAAGAAAATAGATAAGTGTTTTTGAAAAGTAGTGGCTATGGATGTGCCACGTGTCATCCATGGATTGGTTGGAAAAATAAGTGGCCTAGAACGTGCCAAGTGGACCAATAGAATTGATTTTGGGGTATTTGTATAATTAGTGAAAGTTTGAGGTTATAAAGTGAGATTTTCTTGAGGGACTTTTTAGTAATTTAGCATTAAAATATTTATAATTGATTTTTGTCTCATTTGAGACAATTTGGCCGTGAGATTAAAGAGAGAAAAGGGAGAGAGAAAAGAGAGACGCGGGCAGAGAGTGAGCCGAGAGAAAAAGAGAGAAAAAAAAAAAAGAAAAGAAAAAGAGAAAAAGAGAAGAAGAGGAAAAGATCCGATCCGATTTTCAACGTGGTTTCTTCATGGAAGTTGTTCCTCGTCATCTCTTCTAGCTAACCCAACAAATTTGAAGCAAAACGATTGCCTATTTGGTGAGTTATTTCAGTTTGAAGTTTGGTGTTTATATGAAACCCATTTTTATTCTTTCGTTTATTTTCGAATAAGAGATTAGGGATAATAAGAGGGATATGTGAGGATGATTTTCGTATGATTTTGGAGTGATTTGGTGGAAGAAAAACAAATAAAACGAGAGAGAGAAGTCGTAGAGAAAAATGGGTATTTTTGGAATTTGATCCCGTTTTCGATTCTAAGACTTTAGATTGATGTTTTAGAGGTTAAGGAATAATCTTTTGAAGTCAGATTTCGAAAACGAAAAGTTTAGGATCGATTTCGGAGCTAAATGGACGAGTTGAAGGGCGGTTTCCGAAACCCTTCGAAATGCGTTCGTTTAACATTCGAAACGGTTTATTTAATCATAGTTGGGTGTTAGAACACTAAAGGATTGATTTTTGAAGTTATTGGAAATCCGGAGCGAAAAGTGATTTTCGTTAGTAAGCGAATCCAGTTGATTTTCATTCCGAGTTTCCGACGCTGAAATTAAGAATACTGAGGTATTCTTAGGAAAGAATAAGTAGAATTTATGTAAAGAAAACGGATTTCGAAAACTCCGGTTGAATAGAAATTGATATCCAAAAGTTTGGGCTCTAAAGGATATAAATAGAGATAATAGGATTTTTATTGATTTTGAATATTATTTAAATGAGTTAAGTGACCCTAAATGAATATTTGATGTTTTAGGGTAAAAGCGGAGACTTCCGGAGGCATTCAGAGGAGAATCGGATTTTATCCGAGAAAGTGTTGTGAGTGGAACTATAAGTTTTTATTTATATCGTCTTAAAGTTTATTTTTAAAGTTAAAAGAATTTATTATAAATAGTTATTTATTTATTAATTGAATTTATATTTTAATTCTAGCATAAAGATTTTCGTTTATTATTTCTGTATATGAGAATGTGCTAGAATTAAATATTTTAGGCTTATTGCCTTAAGATTTAGAATATTTTAGTGTATTAAGAAAAAAAAAAAAGAAATTTTAATAGCCTATGGTTTACCCTAGCCCCAGTTTAGTACCCGGCCGAATATCCTATACGTGATACGGTAGATGAGAGGAAGTCAGTCAGTGAGCTTTGAGTCTAGTCGACTCATGTGTGAGCGAGGTATGAGTGATCCGTATGCACGTATAGGGTAGTGTAGTCGGTCCGCAGCGTGGGCCCGCTTTCGGCGACTACACATGGTAGATCACCCACTCCTAGTGGTTAGCTAGAGTTTATATGCTACCACGCCAGGAGTAGATATTCCCTGGGTTACCATTTAGGCGAGTATCAGAAAAGAGTTTAAGAAAAGATTTCAGAAAGTTTAAGAAAGAAATTTAAAACGAGATTTAAAAGCAGTTTTCCCACTCCTAGTGGTTAGCGAGAGTTTATATGCTACCACGTCAAGAGTAGACATTCCCTGGGTTACAATCCAGGAGAGCATCAGAAAAGATTTTAAGAAAAGATTTTTAAGAAAAGAGTTTAAGAAAAGATTTCAGAAAGAAATGTAGAATAAGATTTCAAAGTAGTTTTAAATAAGTTTTAGAAAGTATTTTAGAAAAATACTTTAGTTAAGAAATTTAGAATGAGATTCAAAAACAGTTTTCAATGAGTTTTAGAAAGTATTTTAGAAAAATACTTTAGTTTTATTAAACTGTTTTTGGGAGAAATTTAAGTGTAGAAATGAGTTTTAATTTAAAAGTTATTACCACTCACTGAGTTATACTCATGTTTTTCGTAAAAATTCTCCCACAGATGCAGGAGCTAGTCATCCAGCCGACGAGGTTCAGTCAGACGTACAGGTGGACGTATAGGACGATACCTAGTACATGTATATATGAGGTTATTTTGATCATGTATATGTTTATATATATAGTTTTAAGTATTTTAAAGAAATCGTGGATGTATTAGTTAAAAATGTTTTATTAAAGTTTTTATATGAATCAGTTTTCTGATTTTAATTACGTGATCGTCAATTTGGTATCAGCGTTGTGAAAAAGGAGCCAGAGGCTCTGGAAGTTGAGAAGTGAATTTCATAGAAGTGTTTTATAAACTGAATTTGAAACTTGCAGGGTGGTATAGTTTAGAAAACAGACGGCATGCTGCCGGATTTTCAATAGAAAAGCGAAAAATTTGTACCCCTGCCACCTAGTAAACGAGTTTGTAAGAGGTTTAAAGTAAGTTTCGGTGCTCTGACAGGATTTCTTCGTACCAAAGTTAGGGTTCGTTGGAGTTCTGACGGGGTGCTACGGGGTCTTTCTTGGGTCCAAAGGAGGGATTCGGGAAGGGTTCCGTCAGATATTTTCCAATTCTTGAGGTCATTTTACCATTGCAATGTATGAAAATGGTTTATACAATAACATGAAATAGGTTTTCATTTTTTATCTTTTTAATTGTTGAAAAAAAAAAAAACCACAACAAGAAATTTTATCCGTAAGAATGTCTAGAAGACAACGTATATGAGGTTTAAATTTATGTTATGGGTGCTTGTTTCCTTTTGTTTTGTTTTGTTTTTTTTTTTTTTTTGATAGCGTTAGGGATATTTCCCAATTCTTGAGGTCATTTTACTATTGCAATATATGAAAATGGTTTACATAATAACATGAAATAGGTTTTCATTTTCTGTCTTTTTAACTGTTGAAAAAAAAAACCATTATAAGAAATTTTATCTATAAAAACATCTAAAAGACAATGTATATGAGGTCTATGTTGTCATAAGTTACTTCTGACAACTTGCAAAAAGAATATGTTGATGGTCGGAACCAGTCAACCTCATAACGATTTGTGTAGGGTCGCCTGGTGGATAGGAGTCTTTCCCTAGGAATACCTATAAGGTTAAGGGTTCGACTCCGAACGCGACTCCACCGGGTTAGAGGTTCAACCTGAGCTGTGGAAGGTCAATGTGTCTGTCAGCTCGGGGCCCTGCTAGCCCACAAGCCAAAGGGGGTTCAACGGTCTCTGGGCGGCCCTACACAAATCGTTCTGAGATTGATCGGTTCCGACCATCAACATAATGCATGTTCTAAAAAAGGTTTATGACAATACATAAAATCATGCAAAATCATATGATAATATATAAAATCATGCACATTATTAAAACCGTACAAATAAAGTGTTTTATGTATATATGTGTATAAAACACTTTACTTACAAATAATAATGCATGTTGATTGTTGTTATTTATAACAACATGAATTTGCACGACTTTAACAATGTGCATGATTTTACATGTTGTCATACGATTTTGCATGATTTTGTACGTTGTCGTAAATCCCTTTCATAATATACATTATTTACACGTTGTCGTAGATTACTTATAATGGTATAGACCTCATACACGTTATCTTTTAAATATTGTCATAGATAAAATTTTTTGTAGTGAGTCCTATTTTCTATTAAACCAATCTAAGTGATTATTCTCATTTATTTTTCAAGTAATAAATTGAATAATTATGACATTAGAAAGCTAAGATAACTAAACTACCTCATTAGGACCTAGGGCTATTTGACCAACTTAGGTGGATAATTCCAAGAAAATCATCATGAGTAGCATAGGTGCGAAGGATGAAGTGGTTGATCATTATGGTGATGGAGAATGAAAGACCAAAGCATAGATGTTCAATTGTGGCATTCACGTATTGTGAGATTCCGCAAAATTGCAAGTTTCTTGGTTTAAGTTTGGATTATGGTATCTAAAATGTCTATTTTTGGTGCAATTTCTTTGGAACATTTCTATTCCCTCAATTTTTCATATTTTCCTGTTACGATGTCATCATTAAATGATTCTAACTACAACAACTCTATTTTAGCATTGCCTTAGAGTTTTGCTTTTGTGCCCAAAATATGGGGAGGAAAATGAATATGTTATTCATGCTTTTTCGGGGAGAAATTTCAATTTAGTCTCTAATATTTAGGGAAATATTATTTTTTAGTCACCTATGTGTTATGAATACCCGTCATTCATAATGTTTTAGAAATTTATCAATTTAGTCCCTCTGATAAAAAAAAAAAAAAAAAACTAACAGTCAACCGTTATAGAATATATGCAAAGGCCAAAATGCCCATCATTTTATTTTTATTTTAATTAAATAAAAATTAAAGAATTAAAATTAAAATAAATTATTAAAATTATTAAAAAAAAAAAAAAATCTGGTTGAAGAACCTAGATGTTCTAACAAGATGTTATTCAAGCTAGAGAGATTAACCTTGAAGGAGAAAAAAAAAAAAAAGATTGAAACATGGCTGACCCTTTATCTCCAACTAGATTGACTAACCTCATCAACACCATTTCTTCCACATAAAACCTTAAAACACGAAAACAAAAAATAAAAAATAAATAAAAATTAAGATCATACAAAACACTACTTCTTCCTCACAAATCCCAAAAAAATTAAGACTAGAAAAACAAAAAGAGGAACAAACCTAGATAGATTAATGGTGGTGGGGTGTGTTGGGACGTCAGTGAAGGGACAGTGGTGAGCGAGCGACGATGAAGAAACAATGATGAGTGATAATAGATCGGCTTTAGCTCCTGCTCTCGATCTTAGTCACGACGGCTATGGTCGCGGTCATGGTCGTCGGAATCGGAAGGGTGGAAGAGGAGGGAGATAGGTTTGGTGACAAAGAGAATTGAGTTGTGTGTTTTGTGTTTTATGTATTTTGTTCAGTTTGTTTAATTTTGATTTGTTTTTAAGTGATTATAATAAAAGTTTATGTTTGTCTATATGTGTGTGTGTGTGTGTGTTTTTTTTTTTTGAGTTCATAGGTTTTTGTGTTTTGATTCTCATTGAAACCGAATTGATACTTTAGATTTGTTAAATATTATTTGTAGATGAATTTTTTTTATATGTATATAAATAAATGTTTCTGATTAAGGTTTTTATTTAGGTTTGTAAACTTAAAGATCTAGGTTTTCAAACTCAGATTTTCAGCCTTAAACTTTTCTTCTTCAAATTTTCCTTTCTTTGTAAATTTTAAATTTTGATTTTTTTAAAATTTGTCTACACAATCTCTATCATCCATTATTGTAATGGAATGAGGAGATTTCAATTTTTTATTTTTAATTTTTTTAGTTTTTCAAATTAATTTTTTCAAAAAAAATTGTTTTGTTTTTAAGTTTTAAAGGTAGAGATTTGTTTTTTATTTTTATTTTTAATTTTGTGTTTAATAGAGTAATCTTAGATTTTGTTTTGTTTTGTTTTTTCCTTTAATATTTATTATTAATTTTATTTTAATTAAACTCATTAAATCTCTACCATCCATTACAAATTTTGATGGATGATGGAGATCAATAGTTTTTCATTTATTAATTTTAAATGGTCATTGGAACAAAAAAACTAAAATACCCTTCAAATCTTTAAGTTTGACTAATAATCAACTGATAGAGGGATTAAATTGATGAATATCTAAAACGTTAAGGATGTTGAATATTCAAAATGCATAAGTGAGTAAATAAGTAATATTTCTCTAAATGTTATGGATTAAATTGAAATTTTCCTTTTTTTTTTTTTTTTTTTCACTTGTTCTTAGATGAACGTAGTTTGGTTTCAGTTTGGCTGCTAGAGTTTGGTGTCTTCAATTTTGAACTAAATTTTTATACTTTTATGTTTAAAATGAAAAAGTATACTTTTATTGATAAGTTCAATCTAGCTTATATGGCTTTATGGTCCATAGGGGAAAAATGGAATTAGTACATAAATGATGGTATGCTTAAAAATCTTGAGAATATTATTAGGTTTGCTAGGGGTTATCTTTATTATTATTCCAAGCTTTAGGAAAGGTAATGGATGACATCTCTCTTATTCATAAATGTCACCCTCCTCCTTTAGATATCTTGAAGCTCCATATGGATGTTGGTTTTGGTGCTGCTGGTAATAATAGAGTAAAAGTTACTGCTAGCATTAATTAGAGATCATGAGGCTTTTGTTTTTGCTCTGCACGCTACATGGCTTGGCTTTGCATATGGTGGAGACAAATTTTTCTCTCTATAGTGCAGTGTATCAATAATCTCCCTCTCTCTTAGCTTATGATAGCCATCTTGTTGATGATATTTGCAAGCTGTAATCTGATATAAGACATCTTGCCTTCTAGTTCGTGCCCAGAATAGGCAACATGGTTGCCCATTTTTTGGTTAAATATATGTGTTCTTTATTTGATTATGTATTTTGGGACATTAGTTATCTTTCTTATATTCACAACTTTATTTTAGCTGATAATCATTAATAAAGTTTTATTGGTAATATGAGCCTTTTAAAAAAAAAAAAAAAAGGTGGCACTTTATAATAAGTTTAGAAAAACAAAAGAATTAAGACAAGGATAAGTAATAAACAAATAAAATAAAAAATGGATACATAAGTAATACATACATAATAAAGTAAATAAAAAGAGCTAAGATTGGCTTGGTGGCAATACCTTCTAACTTATATCACCCAGGCCCAGGCAGCACAATAGAGTAAGAGTCATCTCATTCATGTAAATTCTAAATTGTAATTGTTGAAAAAAGAAAAAAAGTAAAGTAAAAGTAAATAAATTTGTTAACCCAAGAGAGTTGGTCATATTTTATCAATTTAAAAATTTGATATAAATAAGTGAGTTCAACATCTATTCATTTTTATTAAATTTAACAGTGGAAAAAAGTGTTATATCCACTTAAAAATTTGATTTAAATTTGTGATTTCAATAAATTAATAGTAGACAATCACTTCTAAACTGATTGAAAATAAATGAATAAATGTTGAAATCTAATATTTAAGTAAAATTTTAAATAAATATAACACGACTTATAATTAATGTTATAAAACCCAATGAGCAGGTTCGACTACTCATCGAATACTCGATGATTGGAGTCCCGCCAATTTGAAAGCCCCTAACTCGGCCAACTCAACGAGTAGGTTTTATTTTATGGGACAGATTTACTTAATGAGTATTTGTTTAACTTGGAGATTATTCGATTTATGTCAACTTAATGCTATTCTAAAGTTGTTTTTGAGATTATATAAGACAAGTTTTATAATTATTATTGTATTTTGACTTTATACATTTTTTTTATATATGTAAGTTTTACAAGTTGAGTAGCCGAGCACTGGCTACCCTCTAGGTAATTGGTTAAGCAACGAGTAGTGAGCAATGAGTTCTGAAGATTACTCACAATACGTATAATGATGACCTATTTTTGGGGACATGGACTTACATAGTAACGGTATTGGGTTTGGATTTGCAAAAGACTGAGAGTTATTAAATACACCCAACTCAGTAAATAAACGCAGGCCGTCAAGCCGTTTTGGGAAGTGAAATTGATTTCATTTCCGTTCAAGCACGGCAAGCAACACTTGCAGATCGAGAGATGGCGGGATTGCTAGCATGGGCAGCAGACGTAGTAGGAGGCCACAAAGACGATGAGCCGAATTCACTGGTCTTCACACCTGAGCAACAGATTTACGTCCAACAACTAGAAAGAAAAGCAGCGTCCCTGAGCCGTTGGATCCAGGATCTACGCCTCCGATTACCTCCTCCTGATATCGCCCAACGCCTCCCTCACCTCCACGCTCACTCTCTCGCCTCCAATGCCGCTCTCGCCCTCCAACTCAACTCTCACTCAGCTACTCGTCACCAAGTAATACTAATATACCCCCACATTGGGTTTACTTGTTTCTTTTCATATATAATATATTGGTAAAATTTAGGGTTATATATGCAATGTTTTATAGGCAACCTGAATTTGGCAAGGCGAACTGAAAATTGCAATCATAAAAACACTCGAGATCTATCGAAACCGTTGCTTAAGAAATATGTACAAGCGCAAAATGTTCATCATATTTTACGAATCGAATTTTTTTATGCTTGTTAATTTTAGAATTTAGTGATATATTATGATTACGCTGATGCTTTTGTTAACCAGGCGCAATTGAGGGAGGTGACGCTGCAGGAGGAAAATGCAGCGTACGAGAAGGCGATATTAAATTGTGAGAGGAAAATACAGGAAAAGTTGCAAGAAGCGGAAGCGCTCGGAAGAAAACTTGAGGTCTGGCCTAAGATTGTTATTTTTTTTAATAAGTTAGAAGGTAGTTTTTTATTCCTGATTCGATAATTTTTGTTTTCGTTTACAGGAAATGGATGAAATTGAGACAAGTCTGGCCACTGAGCTTGACAGCGTGTGTACAGTATTGAATAGCAGTCAGTCAGGAAGAATCACTGAATCCAAGGTTGATTCAAGAACGGCAGATGAAGCTGCAGCGGACACGGATGTTTCAGAATTGGCTATGAGAGAAAAATTGGAAGAAAAGAAACAAGAATTGGTCTGTTAGTTAATTTTTCATTTCTTCCTTATTATTAGCGGTTGGCTCTTAAAGTTGTTTGATTTGATGCTCTTAGAGTTCAATGGAAGAGATAGTTCGAGAATGGGAGAAAAAGTGGGCACAAGTTCAGCATAATGCACTGAAGCAGCCATCTCCTGGTATGTATTTATTTTAGGACTATATAACTGCCAAATTATGTTAATTTAGATATGTTATAGTTTCAATATTTCCCCTTGATAACTTTGCTACAATTAATCATCAACTTCTCACGAATTGATTGTATTGCAATATTACTTTTATGACATTGCATGGTTTTTCAAAATTAATGAATCTGGCAGTCAGATGTATGTCTACGAAAGATTTTTATTTGACATAACTTTAGCTGGATGTGTAAGAATTGTTGAGGGTCAGAAAAGTGTACGGGCTTTGCTGGCAACCAAGCACTCTGTGATTTTCATCATTATTCAAAATAATTAAGAGGCTTTTTGATTCCTGAAGTAGAAACATTTTTTATTCATGAAATTAGAACTCACTTGGTGTTTCTTCATGATTTTTAGACACTTCCATGCCTCATTTTTTGAGTCTCTCTTGAAATTTTTTTTTCTGTACCCTCATTCTCAACTGTGACAGTGGGCTAAGGTTATCGTTTCCAAGCATAAATCTTGATATTTTTGGAGATTTTTTTAATCATGCAAATGGAAGCACAGAGTCTGTATGTGTGTTGTAATTGGCTTAAGCTGGATGGTTACGGCTTGGGTGCACTGTCAAGGTCTAAATTAATATATAGTGCTAGCAGCTTATAATTAATTGACATTAGGAGATGGGGAAGCAAGAGTATCGAAAGAATTATTTGGAGTGGATGGAAAAAATATATATAATATTTTTATCTATTACTGACAGTGCATTGACAACATTCATCATTAACATGGCACTAGTTGAAAGGAAGCTGCTAGAATCTGGATAGTTCATTGGCTGTGAAAGTACCCACACAACTTATGGTATAGCAATTAAAAATGGCCATTCTTTAGTGCTTCCAAAATTGTGTAGACATGGGTTGCTGCCCTGAAGTGTCGAATCAACACATTTGGGTTAGACAGGTTCAGGGTTTCATTGTATCTCCAAACAGTCTCTCAAATTAGATTGTGTTAGAGAAGTTGTAAAATATGTACTTACTTTTGGTGCATTGCTAACACATACATATATATATATGTATATATATTTGAAAAGGGTGCATTGCTAATGTTAGTAATGGTCTATAACTATTCATCAGTTTACAATAAATTAAATATATTTTAATTTCATCTTAGTAATTTGATACTATATAATTGGTTTTAAGTATTTGAATGTGACCTTTAAGAAAAACATTCTGCATGAATGCCGTGCTTGCAAAATCTTTTCCCTGTAGCCATCGTATATGCTGTATCTCCCTTCCTATGATTCTTACTGCCTTCTTTTGGTACACCTTGCAACTATTGTTCTCCTGTTTTGTCCTGGGCAAGCCAATGATTGTACTTGTTGCCAAACATTTTCTGTCATAGCAGCTTGTATGTACAATTTTGACATTAAGTGAATGTTTTTTTGCAGTTCAAAGGGAAAAGATTTTAGACAAACAGCTCCACAGCCTCATTGAGCAACTAGCAGTGAAACAGGTGAGTTCTGGTTGCATATAATGTGATTTTTTCTTGACCCAACTATTGCGTTAACCAGTTGTATCTAATGTCTAATTCAGAAGATATTCTTTAGTAATATTATGTTATTGGTAGGCACAAGCAGAAGGCCTAGTTGGTGAAATTCATATGAAAGAGATGGAACTAGAAAGATTGAATGGGTTGTGGAGGAGAATTGAAAACAGCAATGTAGAGGTTGATAATGCCAGAAACCGGCTTGGAAGAAGCACCTCTATGAAAGCATCTGCTTCTGCAGATTATATTGTTGATGCTCATAACAAGCTTCCTTATTACACCAGTAGGAATGAGAGCCAGCAGAAGCTCATGCTACTCAGGTCCGCCTTTGTGCTCTACATATTAGCTTTGCACATCGCTGTCTTCATCAAGATTTCATTTTGAAGAACATATTGATACACCATATATCTTAATTGTATAATCTCTTTGTGTATTGACTGCGAATTAATCTACCAATTTTGTTAAATATTATTATTATACCCTCCTTTGATTTGTATGGTAATCTCCTGTGTATTTATATGATCCTTAGAATTAATAGAAAGCATAAAGCGATGAGATTTTTCATTTTTAAGATGTTATGAGGCTTATGCTTCTGCTAATTTTGAGACTTGAGTTATGTCTGTATGCATATTTGAATTACTTTTCTTGAGTGAGAGTCATAAACTCTAAGGAGAAATACAACTAATCCTCCAATTAAGATTTGCTGTTAGCCCGAACCAGGGACATAAACCATTACAGTGTCTGATCCATGGATATAGTGTTTTCTTACCATACACAGATACACACACCATAATATTGCAGTTGTCACATAATAATATAAAATTGTTAATTCGATGTCACTACATTTTCCTAAAGATATGCTGTTATAGAAGGAATAGTCTTTCTTTTAATCCTCACATCTTGTGTATTCAGTCCAAGGCTCCAAGCTATAGAAAACGAAACTGAGGTGAAGGGGGCTACTATTATTATTGTTGTTATTATTATTATTATTATTATTATTATTTAAATTTCTACTTTCATTTCATATTCTTTCAAGTAAACTACTTCAAAAATGTATAAGCGGCAGAATTGCCAATATTTTTAATTTTGCCTAGTTGTTTAGGTATATTAAACACAAGTTTGTTTGACAAAGTTAGCTGGAGCATCCCTCTCACAGCATAATGTTTTATGAAAAGTTGTTCCAGCCAAATAATGAGGACGAAAGTTACTGAAGAGGACTCCCTCTCAACGATCTGAACCATTTTAAGTTAAAACGCTTGGAGTGAGTCTAATTGATGGGAATTCTTGAATGTGCTCACCCATTGAATCAAGCTATTTCCTCAATTTTGCGTTTTTGAAGAGAGATGCTTTTACTAGAAATACAACTCCAGGTTTTTAAGTATTATAAATAAATAAACTGTTGTTTCCAATTCACATCAGGCATGTTTCATTATGACATCATCTGCTAGAATGATCTCCCATTTTCATGCTTCAACATATGAAGCAAAAATTCATTCCATGTGTCCATGGGGCCTGGCAAACACCAGTGAACACAATCGTTTCCTGTTGTATTCTTATGCAGTGAGTGTCCGTAATGGTTAGGATGTCCATCTGGCCGTAGCAACATAATTTCAGTAGTATCTAGCAACCTGAATTTCAAACCTCTTTTCATTCCTTGTTTCTCTGCTGCTTTTAGTTCCTCCACCTGTGTCAAGTAGAACTCCATAACGTATCCATCTAACTTCATTTCTTGGCTTGTAAATGGCCTTGTTCTCACACAGTTTCCTCCCTTGTCCCAATCACCATTCTCAAAGTGCGATGGAGAAAACGTCCTCAAAAATGTGATGCCCTTGTAGTTCTTAAGGCTCTGCAGAGTTCTAAAGGCCGTTCGGAAGGCCATCCTGTATCCGTAGTACTTAGGAAGAGTTGTGATGTTCTGTATGTGGCAGTTGTGGCATCCGGCAATCTGATGATTTTTGTAATATATCAGAGGACGAAAGAACCAATGCCCAGCTGAAATGATCACGTAGTCAAAATTTTCGATTTCACTAACCCATGCTTCATCAGCTTTATCTAAGTGGAGACTCATTAGGCTGTTGAGGGAATGACCATTAAGGTCTGCATCTCTGGCTTCAACCAAGAAAGGGGACCACAATGTTGCTATGGTGAATTTGTAATCTGTGTAGAACCATCGTTTAAAATAGTCCGTATTTGATGAGTACTTGTAAGAAATGTCTTCCGGATATGCCACCTGAAAGAATATATTGGACATCCTAAGAAATTAACGCAGAAAAAAATTTGTTACCATTAGTTTTTAGAGCACTTACACTGGCTAAGAGGCACAACAGTGACTGCATTTGGTTTCTCCCCACAGAGTCCCCAACAAATGCCATTGACTTGCCTTTAACAAGATCCAAGAATTGAACTGGATTGAATAGAGGTAATTCACATTCATCTGGTTTCCACCTCCATTTCATAAACTCTGTATCTGGTCTCCCAAACTTAATACAGTTCTGCTGGTCAATGATCAGATGGCAGCTTGTGTTTGTGTAGTAAGGCCCTTTGGGATACGGAACCCATTCTCCAGTAAAGATGTCACATTTCTTCCTTATTTCTGTGTTTCTGAACTTACTGATACTAATCTTAGCAGATGGCGGTGGCGAGTGCAAACTATTCATAGACAGAGGGATAATGATGAGCAGAATCAAAAAAAGGGGTAGTAGGAAAACCTTTCTCGGGTTGCTACGAGCTAAGTTGCTTACGTTGTGGTCTGTAGTGTAAGTCTTCATGGCTCACTGTCAAGTAAGAAACTCTGCATTTGGAATGATCAATTTATATGGATGCTGTCATGATGCGATTTTATCTGTTTCCTGAAATTTGATAATTTTACGAAATGCAACAGTAAATCAGTAAATATTGCTCTAAGTGTAGAGTCTTGAGTTAGCCCAACCACTTACCAAAATGAAAAATCTTAACTTTAGGGTAACATCATAGTAGATTATTAAAGTACTTGTTTGGAAATCGTTGGTGCTATGCTTTACCTATCTAGAAAGAAAAGTATATAATAACTAGTCCTTCTAAAAGGGTGGATTTTGATTCTGAGAAACAACCCAATTTGCCCATTTAGAATTGAAGATCATTAGCTGTAAAACAGAAAGATAATCATTTGGTGTTAAAAGCTATATTTCAGTCTGATATTTAAGGTGAAAGTGAAGCTTTCTTGTTGACTAATTGATTTTTAAGTTTCTTCAAAAATTAGTGTCTGGAAATAGAAAAATTGGTGTCTATTTTGTTTTTTCTCATCGGATAAATTTTAGGATGTTTTGATATTACCATTAGTAACAAAAAGGTTTTGAGCTTATTTTAGTGTGTCTAATTAGAGGTAGACAGCAACATTTCTGCCAAAAATAAATTCTTTATCCAAAAATGTTTTTGTAGATGAAATAAATTAAAGATATAGTGGATAATGCTATTAAACTGCTTTATAAGAAAAATACTAAAATTGAGTTTGATCTTAGTTGGTCTCAACAGTAATCTGACCAAGCAATAGAAATTAAAAAAAAAAAAAAACACTAAAACTATCTAGACGTGTTATTATAAACGAAAAACATCCATGCTAACCTTTAGTCACCTTTGAGTATTCCTAGTGCCAGCTGGCAGCTGGGATACTTGAAGTGTTGTAACTTTTAATGATGATTCAACTATTTCTATCAATTATAAGGCTCATGAATATGTGAGTCGTTTCTTGGATCATAGTGTTGAGCTATCGTGAGCTTAAAGTAATTATTGGGGGCCTTGATGACAGTATATGTTTTGTTGTGATAAATTGACACTGGCGTGTCTTGGGAGTAAAGTGATTAATGATTAAAACTTGCGATGCCCTCAGGTTTGGCTTTATCTTTTTTTATCTTCAAAGTAACTGGAACGATTTTTCCTTGTGTTGGAAGTTGATCCTCTACATTTTTGTGGACATTTATCAATTTATCATACATTCGGTATGTGAAAATGCAATTTTTCTAGTCCTATAATAAGAGGATTAATTCCGTGCACAAGTTGTGAGTGAAAATGATGTATTTGGAGTCTGAATGTGAATATACGCATGTAGAGTTTACATGAGAGTATGAATGCAAAACTTGTGCATGTAAAGTTTAAATATGAATACATAGTGTTACATTTTCCAAAGTTGCATGTAAAATAATTGCAACCACATTGTGTATTATAATAGAATATAAGGGTGGACACCTTCACTTAAAAAGTTTAATGTCATTGTTTTAAATATAAATTAATCATAGTGGTTGGCTTTTCGACATTAATTGGTCTAAAACCTTGATTAAGCTTTTGAAAAGTGTAAAACCAACCTTAAAATTAGTCAAAATGATTCAAAATCTTGTCAAAACTTTATCAGAAACCATATGATGAATTTTAAAAGTAAATCCTTTATCTTTTTTAGCTAATTACATTTGTCAGAACCACTACGATGGATATTATGGTGTGATTTGGATCATAAATCTCTATTTAAGGAGAAAATTGTTCTTACCACCTTGAAAATGTTTATCCGCAGCTTATCCACACATAGAGGAAGAGTTTAACTGAAATTGTCTGTATTGCTACGGATAATACTAGAACCAACACATTTCACATGAGATACATGTGTGCTATGCCGTCAAGACATAACAACTTAAAGTGAATTTTATTGGGAAATCATTGCACGGGCTGAGTTTAGTCGAAAACCAAAAAATCTAATCAGCACAGTAAATTCAAATCCTTGAAATTCAAGTATTCAGGAAAAAAAACAAATCCTTGAAATTCAAGTAATGCAAGTTTTTGATGCGATAACTAGAGTCTAGCACGAAACCGGTAAATGTAACCCGCTTGAATATGGACTGGGTTTTGGTGAATCACATGTATGGTCTCAGAGTCTTGTCTATTGGTATGTTTCGATATATGTATTGAGATCTATGTACATGTGCAAGCTAAGCAATTAGACGTCTTGCTTGGCTCGGTGGTCTAGTAGTCTAGTCTATTCGGATGAAGGGTTCGAGTCTGTTTTGTTACATCCCCTTTAAATTATTTTTTTCCCAGGGCTAATCCAGCCCAATCATTTTATCTTTGATCCAATATGCTGGGCTTGACAATGAGGACTGAAACACAAGTGCAACCTAGTTGACTGTGACAGTACTGGACTCAAATCCAAATCTGAGCCTAAAGTGCATAGGACTCCAAAATTTCGGACTGGGTCGGCCCGGGCAACCCCTCGAGCACCTCCAGTGGGGGCTCTAATTGATGGGCTAATCGGATTTGGGCCTGTTTCAATCCAGCCCAACCTTTAATATTTGATCCCATATACTGGGCTTGATAATGAGGACTAAAAGTCTAAAACAAAAGTGAAACCTGGCTTAGTGCGAACAGTAGTGGACCCAAATCTAAAGTGAGCCCAAAGTATATTGGACCCTAAAATTTCAGACTGGCGGCTCGACCCAACCCTTTGACACCTATAGCGAGAACTCAAATTGATCATTATTGGTTGGATGTGGCACATCATTGACACCTCTAGTGATAACTCAATTTTTTTTTTTGGTTGAAAATTAGTGATCACTCAAATTGATCATTGTTAGTTAGATTGCTTAACATGGTTATCTCAACATGATAGCAATAATTGGATGATCGATAACTTAAATTGATCACAGATAGTTAGATTACATTTGATAAAAGATATTTCAACAGGGTTATCTCAACATGTCATTGTCTAGCCTCAAGCATACTTACGGTTTTGCCTGTGTCTTGTTTAATCTTCATTCAATCTTCCTTTGATTTGCAGTTTTTTCTTGTCATTGTTTAGCCTCATGCATACTTATGATTTTGCTAATATATTCCTCGTTTAATCTTCATTTAATCTTCCTTTAATTTGTATTTTTTTTCTTGTCATTATGACGTTTGATCTTCATTTGATTTACAACATTTTCTTATGGTTAGCTGACGTTAAAGACTACCTAATATTTGTAAAATTACCACATAGCCCTCTCTTTCAAACTCAAAATTTTTGAACTTCTGAGAAGATAATGCAAATACATTTACAATGACTTGAATGCAATCCTATAGAAGTCCAAAACTAAATGCAAACACTCCTAATACATGTATACTAAATGTATGGATATGAATGAACATCAAACCATGAGTGTAATCATCAACATATCAACATTTGCATCTTTGAGTGTTACTAACATCTTGAATTACATTATTTTGACTCCTTGATTTTAAGCTTCATACTAAATCTTCAATAACTAATCCATGAACAATGAGCCTAATAAATATACACAAAGGGTATTTTAACACAAAATAAGACAAATACAAGATATAGAGCATAATACAAATTAAAACAGGATATGAGTCTGAATTTAGTGTTTATAATAGTAATTCTTCTTCGAAGTAATGTAGAAAGAAACAAAACGTATTTTGATGTAAAAATGTAGACAACTAGCATTCCATATTTCAATATGGAAGAAAATGTTCTATAAGTTAACGATTATCCAACCCTAAACAAAAACACAAACCACTAGGCACACATAATATTGATAATAATCATAGAAAAATAATTACACAGAATCTATCTAAGCTTCATTTTTCTGTCATTCGAATGAAGCTTCTCCTCGCGAGATTTAATACCTTCCATTTTCAACATCTCCAGCAAAAAATCACTCCAAGTGTCAATGGGTCCAGGTAAACACCAATGCACACAGTCATTATACAAGGTCACATTTTCATTTGGCCAATGGCCATATTTACTAGGATGACCATCTGGCCTCAATAGCATTGCTTGTGTTGTGTCAAATAACCTGAATTTCAATCCTTTCTTCTTCCCTTCTTTCTCAGCAATCTTGAACTCCTCCAACTGAGTCATGTAGAGTTCCAAATCCACACCCTCCAAAGCTGTCTCATTGCTCCTAAATGGCCTTGTTCTCACACAATTCCCACCTTCATTCCACATCCCATTTTCAAAATGTGATGGTGCAAAAGTCCTCAGAAATGTTATTCCCTTGAAATTCTCTAGGCTATTGATGGCCTTGAAAGCAGTCCTGAATGCCTTCCTATACGCATAATACATCGGCATATCTGTCACATTGTCCAAGAGGCAGTATTTGCACCCAACTATTTGGCCATTTTCATAGTAAACCATCGACCGGAAAAACCAATGACCTGCAGAGATGATGAGATAATCAAAATCCTCGATTTGGGTCGTCCAGTTTTCGTCATACTCATCAAGGTAGAGATTGAAGAGGCCAGTGTTGGTTGGTCCATGGGCGTCTGTTTCTTTGGACTTAACCAAATGGGGTGTCCAGAAAGTAGCAAGAGTGAAGTTGTGGGTTGTGTATTTCCAGCGTTTGAATCCTTCATCTGATGAGTTTGAGGCATCTACAGGATATTCCACCTGGAAATGCAAAATAAAATTGAGTTCGGTTAGTCCTGGTCATGGTCGGTGACTTCAAAGAATTCATTGAGCAAATCTGTACATTAACAAACTAAATGAACATATATATATATATATATATATTCATAATAAAATCATATTTAATGATCACTACATCTAACTATAGCAAGATATAGTTAAGAAAGACTTTGTGAATTAAAGATTGACAAAATTATTTTTATTTATGGGCAAAATACACAAATACTTGGACGTTTATCAATATTACACAAATATTATAGCTATGACCCTTTTAGCACCACCACTACATGAAGTTCTATAAATACTATAAAGACTTTTTAACCGTTAGTTTTGACCGTTTATTATTAACGGTCAATGGGCAATTATATTAAAAAGATTAAAATATCTCTAGTCTTAAAAATTAATTAAAATAAATCAATATATTATTATTAATTTTAATTTTAAAAATTAATTAAAATAATTAAAAAACATAAAAAGAAAAATTTCCTATCATCTTCTTCATCCTTCATCTCCCTTCTTCATCATCTCCCCATTTCATCATCATCTACATCATCCATCAACTTCATCATCTCCATCATTTTCATCATTTTCTTCATCCATCATCTCCCTTCTTCATCATCTATTAACCAAAATAATTTAAATTTACCTAAAACAAACTCAAAAGAAAATTCAAAATAAATAAATAAATATCTTTGGGTCTCCATCCGGACCATCTGTGAAGACCCACTAGTGAAGACCCAAATGGAGGCCCAGCTTGTTATAAAATCACCTAGCCATAACATCAATCACAAAATAATTTCCCATCCTAACGTAAGGGAAGGGATGTGGAAGTGGAAAATTTCCACATCATAATTAATAACATACAAAATAAATTTTCTCGTAAAGTGGATGTGGAAATCATATAAATTTTTTCCTCAAATATCACCTAATAGTACAAATTACATAATTTCCACATCCTAACAATAACATCAATCACAAAATAGAATTAAATTTAATATTCCAATCCAAAATTTAAGTTATAACATCTAACATAATAAATTCAAAATAAAAGACATAATTACATAAATCCCATAAATCCAAATACAACACAAAATATATCAAAGAACTGGTTAAATACATAATAAATTTGAACTTCAAACAACATATATATAATAAACATATGTAAAAACATTCATAAATTTAATAAATATAAATATAATAACAAATATATATATTGCAGGCTGTGGGTGCCGATGCCAATGCTAATGCTTTGAGTCGCACTCGCCCACAAGCTCATTTAATTAAATCCGCATTTGTCCATTATATATCGAAAATCGCAGATTCATGGATGAAATTGCCATCCTTCACACCATACTAAATTTCTTACAATGTTATTTTGTTTTATTTGCTTTTGATACTCCTTTAAAAAAGTAGGAAAACGCAGAGAGAGTTGGTAGTGAGAAAATTTTCTGTATTCATTGATTAAAGAGATAAGCACCTAATCTAGGAAAGCGCAATGAGAGTCGGTAATAATTAAGTAACCGTTGTCAGATGGGATCCGATGAACTTGACGCAATGAATTTGACCCCTATCAAGTTTTGAATCTACTCTAATAACAACCACAAATCAAACCTATCCAATCAAATTGCAAGAGATTGGAATCCAAGCTACCGTGGGATTGGTTAGGTTATAAATCACTGTCGTCAATAACAATGCAAATTGATTGGGTAAGATAGCATCTTGCTTAGCGTAATGGGTAGGATGGCAATAAGCATGTGCTTCGTAGAGATCTCGAGACCGAAAACACATATTACAGAGTATTAATATCGATGATCTGGCCCAATTTGACCTACTTC
Organism: Dimocarpus longan; assembly: GCA_022984855.1. Classification (NCBI taxonomy): domain Eukaryota; kingdom Viridiplantae; phylum Streptophyta; class Magnoliopsida; order Sapindales; family Sapindaceae; genus Dimocarpus; species Dimocarpus longan. Next base: position 9,668,379 of record CM041026.1, read on the forward strand.
CTGTCACATGGCATTCTATATAAACATAAACGTGTGCCACGAAGCATGGATCAGGAAGAACGTGGCATGTGACTATCGAAATTAATAATCATTTCTATTTAAAAAATAATAATAATAATAATCATTTCTTCTATTTTTTAATTTTTATTTTCCGTAATGGCCTTAGGTCAACTAACCTGCTTAGCTAATTCGTTGAACTATATATGAGAGAGAAAATTTAAAAGTAATCATAAAGAAACCTATAAGCGATGAATAAAAAAGTAAAGCAAATCTAAACTGTTCTTTCTAGTGACAGAAATTATTAAAGTTATGTGGTGCTAAAAATTTTGAAACTGATGATTATTATGGTCAACTCTTACTGAAAACCAAAATAATAAATAATAAACATATGCTATGGTGGCTTCATGTTGATCTATATAGGCCATCATTAATTATAGTGACTTTTAAGTAAGAGCTTATTGTGAATGAATGTGTTAATGTACCTAATAAGAACAATAATTGATTGATCCTAATGATGTATATAGAGAAATTAGTTTTTTTCTCTTTTTAATTAAATTATCACTAATAAGAACTTTTTTAAATGATATAATTAAGAGCAGGCCACAACCTGAGTTGTTTTGAAATTGTCTACAAATTAAGGAGAAAAAATAGCAGAAACCGAAGGAATTGAAGTATCTCTTTCAAGAAGCATCATAAACAGATTGGAGGAGACTTACATACCCTAGATAGGAGGCATATCAATGACTGCATTTGGTTTCTACCCACCGAGTCTCCAACAAAAGCCAGAGACTTTCCTCTAACAATCTCTAGGAACTGAGCAGGATTGAAAACAGGCAGCTGACACCCATCAGGTTTCCACCTCCATTTCATGAACTCAGTGTCTGGCCTTCCATATTTCATACAGTTTTGGTGCTCATGAATGGCCCAACATGTTGTGTTTGTGTAGTATGGTGCTTCAGGATTTGGCACCCATTCTCCTGAAAATATATCACATATTTTCTCACTTTCCAGTTCTCTTATTAAATCTTCTCTAGATTTTTCTGATGATGGTGAAGAGGGAGGCTTAGAAGAAGTAAAAGATAAAGTTATTTTCTGGATTATATTAGGGGACCCTAACAAAGGGTAATAGAGAGGAATGATAGCAAGAATAGTTAAAGTTAAGGTTATTTGCAAAACTATTTTTGGTGTACGGTTTTTGAAACATGGAAGCTCCATGGCGTGAAGAGAGAGAGAGAGAGAGAGTATGAAAACATGGATTGAGGAGGAATGATTATGGTCACATATATATATGAAGTGGCTAAGCAATGGACATATTTTCTAATGTACGTTTTTTTTTTTTTTTTTTTGAAGTATATTTTATAATGTACTTATGTTCCCTTCGATTTAGAGTTATTAATTTATCATTATATATATATTAAATATTATGAGGATAATCATTACATTTATATTTAATTATGACTTGAGACTGTTAAATAGCAGTACAGCACTTACAACTGGCATCAAGAGCAACATCACGCCCTAGGTTGTATGATTTTAAGAAGCTTCAATTGATGTTGCATTTTGGCATTCGGAGAGAGAAGAAAAATAAATGAATATCCAAACAAGGGAGAGAGAGAGATTGAAGGTTTTCCGCTAACCTTTTTACAAATGCTACGACTCAAATAAAATAGAATTTACCATCTCTGTTATATCTACTCCTAACCCATAAGCAAGTAAAGAATAATCCATCTCTATCAGAAAAAGTAAAGAATAACCCATGAGCAAGTAAAGAAAGATGCAAATCTCAAAAAAGAAAAAAAATAAAGAAACAAAGAAAGATGCACAATATTATGATCTAAGAGTACGTTTGGCATGTAAGATTATAATAGATTAGACTGAATTGAAATAAAATGAATTCATTACAATAAAAGTGGATATCAATACCTAGTAATGCCCAGTATGGTTAACTATCCATACTGGACACTCTGCCTGGTATAAATAGAGCCGTTATAATTACCGACAATATCCATATCGGGCACCCGTCCGGTATGGATACGAGTAACCATACCGGACATAGCCCGATATGGATACACATAAAAAAGGTCGATCTCTGTGGATACGTTTATTCATAACAGATACGTGTTCGGTGTGGATACTTATTTTCATATTAAAATATATATATACATTTTTTTTTTTATAGAAAATGTATATAATTTTACATTAAAATAAAAATAATATTACAACAAACATAAAAAAAATCCATTTATATATAATTACTCGAAAATGTTATTAACAACATAAATGTAATCATTTGGGACCCAGTTTCTTTCCTTTCTCCTCACCACTCGATCTACTTGAAGATAGACAATTAGATGTACTTTTGGTCGATATCTGAAATGTTATGGAAATAACAGATATTAATAACAAACTCAATATATAAAACAATACATATAAACTCGATCAATCGCACAAAAATTTTGACAGAATTTTCCCTATTTTTCAAACTTCCCAAAAATGTAATTCACCAACAAACTAGAATAATTTCATAATAGATTCAACAGAAATAGAGGCTCTGTCTCTGTATAAATAATACACACATATACACATAGCAAATTCATATGAAAATATAAATTCATCCTTTGAAATATCTACATCTTAATACATAAATATGTTTTTACCATTTCAATGCCTCAAAGCAACAATAACATCTACAACAATTATACACAACTATAAACATGACAAATTTCAGTACAAGTTTGCCTAATCTAAATTAGGAGAAACGAAGTTCAACAAAACATTTCTTAAGATGAAACATATACTAATAAGTTTCATAACACAAAGAATAAAGAGGAATTGTTTAAAGTTTTATTTAAGCTCAAATGGTAAATGTTGACGTGCAAACCGCGACCGTGAACACCTGAACTATTTGTGTGGGGCCGATTTAGAATCATTGAACCCCTTTTGGCCCGAAGGGTCGCTTCTAGAGTTGAACCTGTAACTTTTTAGGTGTTTAGATTGCACAACTTTTACCACCAAGTTAAGTAGATAGACCCCACACAAATTGTTTGGGTGTTGATAGTCCCAGTTTGCATGTTAACATTAAAAACCCACTTAGTGGTAGGAGTTGTGCAACCTAAACACCTATAAAGATACATATTCAACTTCGGACGCGACCCTTCAGGGCCAAAAGGGGTTCAATGATTCCGGATCGATTCCATGCAAATCGTTCGGGTGTTGACGGTCATGGTTTACATGTCAATAGTAAATAAGCTCATGATGTACCCCATTATACATTATTAAGATCTAATCAAGAAGCAACGAGTGTTGATATATTACTAAATGAGAAAACAAACTAGAAATACTTAATAATGTTATTATAAGGGGTGACAAAAAATTGTTGATACCTGCAAGTTGTACGAAGATGATTGATCACTTAATAAAAAAATGTTGGTTCCTCTATTGAACTCAGCAACTAACTAATAAGTTACCTTGCAAGAATTAACAATGAATAACATCATCTAAAGAGAGCACTTTGTATGCTTGTCAATTCTTTGAAGTTAAAATCAAATTACCCAATACTTGTTTGAGACATTACATCAAACACACAACAGACAATATACAAAAGTTGACTAAAATTCCCTCAAAATATATTATTTCATAATTCAGTGAAACAAGTAATCAAACATGTACCATGCATTATCTGCAGAAGCTAAAAAATCATAAGACCATTTAAGAAAACATATTAAAAGAAATTGAAAATGTAGGGTCTATAGTAGTTGTTATCTTTTCAAACCTGTTTGATGTTGGAGTTAGAGATTTTCTCAAGCAACAATGGCCCAAGCTCAAGTGAAGACCTATTTTTTCCAAATGAAGGCTAATGTGTGTGTATATTTAAATAAAACATACAAAAAACTGAAACAAAAATAAAACAACCAAATCAAAAATAAAACAATCAAACTATACATTCTTGACAAGAAAAACAGCGGAAGAAAAGTAGATCGGTGAAGATGACAGCGCCGAATGGTGGAAGAGGACTAGATCGACAAATATGATGGAGCTGGATTGCAGAAGAATACGACACGACGGCTGAAAGAGAAGAAAAGATGTGAAAAAAAAAAGATGAAAGGTAAAAAAAAAAAAAAAGGTGATGGCTTAACAGCAAAATCGGCGGTTGCATGACCGGAATAAGTCTGGCTATCGCGAGGACTGAAGCATAAGAAGAACAAGAGAAGAAGAAGAAGAAGAAGAAAAGGAGAAAAAGAAGAGAAGAAGAAGAAGAGAAGAAGAAGAAGAAGAAAAGGAGAAAAAGAAGAGAAGAAGAAGAAGAAAATGAGAAGAAGAAGAGAAGAAGAAGAAAAAAAAGAGATAACACTTACTGACTGCAGATCAATAACAATGGCAGATGGTGGCGAATTGCGTGACTATTGAAGCAATGAACGACCGACGAAGTGGGAGGACAACTAGGGTTTGGGAGAGAGATGCTACAAGAGAAAAAGATAGAGAGAGAATGAAAATGGTGAAATGAATTAGGGGAGGGGGGAGTGGGTGTAGGGGAGCTAAGGGCATGTGTATCATCACCAGCTTTTCTATACCAGGCCATTAAATGCTTGGTATAGAAAATATTTAATAAAATATTATATTTTTTAAAAACATATTATCCATACCTGACAACAATGAGCCCAATATGGATAATCTAAAAAAAAATATTATCTATACTAGGCTATTGTGGCCCAATATGAATGCTTAACAAAATTTTTTCAAAAAAACATGATTATTCATACTGGGCCATCAATGCCTGGTATAGATAATTAAATTTAAATTTTTTCAAAAATAAAATAAATATTATCTATATCGAGCCATTAATGTTCGATATGGATAATTGTTTACATGTTTTTTAAAAATTAAAAAAAAGGTTATTCATATCGAGTATTAAATGTCCGGTATGGATAATTCAATTTAATTTTTTTTCTTTATTAAAAACTTGTATGTATATCAGGCTTTTAGTACTAGGTATAGATATTCCGATATGGATAATCTGTTTTATTGTAGTGATTGGATTGAATTAAAAAATTATTGTCTTATGTTTGGTAGAATTTGATATTGGATTAAAATTATATCATATTATGTTGTTGAAATCGAATTGAAATAAAATTAATTTAAATATTTTAATATATTTAAAATTAGTTTTAAAAACTTTTTTAAAAAATTTGAAAAAAAAAATAGTGATCCATCAGATTGGATCTCCACCGTTTGTGAGATTCATTAGATTGGATCTCCACCGTTCATGGATGGACAATAAAGATCCAATTTGGTGGATCTCACTGTCTTTAACATCATCAACCACCAATTTCATCAACATTATTAACATCATTATCTTTGACAACAATATCACCAATAACATTAACAACATCAAAACATAAACTTAAAAAAAAAAACAAACCAGAGTAAGGGATTTTGTTTTGGGTTCGATGGCTTGGTTTTGGGTTCGACAAATCCAAAACCAGTTGAACCAAGAACCAAACTCCAAACTTATAAAGAAAAGAAGGATAGAGGGTGGAGAGCATTGCTGGTTTGTCACCATAGAGGTGTAACAAGAGAAGGAGAGAAGGTGTGAGAAAGAGAGACAGATAGAGGTGTGAGAGAAGAAAAAGTTTGTGGCAAATAAGAAATCTCATTCCACCAAAACTCACTATTTTGGTTGGGAATGAGATTTGAATCCCTCTCATTGCTTTTCAAACACAACATTTGAGGAGGATGGGTTTGGGGGAAAACCATTTTTAAATGTATTAGATAGCAATCTCATGGTTGATTTGGTTGTTGAAGTTGATCGACAAATATGGAAAGCGAATCGTCGTAAAGGCACTGTTAGATAGTAAACCCTAATAATTACTATGTTTGCTATTATATGCTCACTATCTAATGATCACTTTATTTGCTATCAATTTATATGTTATGAAAATATGCATGTGTTTACTTTTTATTTCTATGTTCGTTATCTACTGAGATGAACTTGATTTCTCGGTTGTCTGACCTGATTTTTGTTTTGCTATAATTTTGCATATGAAAAAGCTAAATAAAAGGTTGAAAACATCTAAGGACCATTGGTATAAGGTAGTTATAATGAAGCGGAATAAAATCCAAATGTTAGATGAAATTGATAACGTATATCTTCATTGGGGGATAGTGGGATTGAAAAATGGCGATTCGCACTTCCTTTTTATGGATCTCTACATGAAATTCTCTAGGGTGATTATCCATGAGTCATTATTGAAAGAGATCCGTCATAGTGGACCGGAGGATGAGATGCATTTTGCCATAGAGAGACATGAATATAGACTGTCAAAGGAGGAATTTTGTCTCATCACGGGGTTGAAGTTTATGTTGCTTCTAGATACAATGTTCATGAAGCGATGGATGGGGACATTTATGATAGATACTTCAATGGGGCACAAGTTGTTTGGGTTGAGAATGTTAGGATGATGGTGGAGAGAAGGGAATTTGAACAATCTCGGGATGCAGTGAAGCTATGCTTGCTATTGATGTTGCATAGATTCTTATATGGCCTATATGGGCAGTCTTACATGCCCATGCGGGAGCTTCGTTTGGTGGAGGACTTAGATGTGTTCGATAAATTCTTGTGGGATATATATGTTACATGTTTTAGTTTACTTATATCTACTTTAATTATTGTGCATTACTTTGATTTGTTTATGTCTGTTGTTTTGTAGATATATGCTTTTGAGGTTGTTACTCAGATAGACTCTGTTTTGGGCACAAGGAAGGTTGTTGAGGATCAATATCCTCGTATAGTAAGATGTTCGTTTACTAGACAACCGAAAGTTAGTGATGTGAGGGGATTTTGGATTGAAGTGGTAAGACTTGCATCCTTTAATTTGCATATTGTGCTTATCATTATCTGTAATGCTACCCTTCGTCATTTCATATTGCAGATAAACGCAGAGACTAATAGTGCATTTAGTTGCACGTAATTGAAATAAATTAGAATCGGAATAATTTGAAATCGAATTGGCTTTGAATAAGATTGACGTATTGGAATCAGAATAAATTATTTATTTCAATTATAAGATTCGTAATCGAAATCAACAATATTCGTTTTGAGATGTTTATTTTAACTTGGAATCGGAATAAATTGCTTATAAGTTACAAGAATGTTTTTGATTAAAAATATATATTTCTTTAGCATTTTTAAAAGAAAATTATGTTTTTATTTTGTCATTAAGAAATATGTATTTTTATATAATAACATTATGCTTCCTAACCTATTTTTAATAAATTCTAAAATTTATTATTTATTGTTATATCATATCATGAATTATTTTAACATATTGGTACACTCAAATAGATTTTAATTCTAAAAATTGAAAAATTTAAAAAATTTTATGTATTATTAAAACAGACTTGTCAAAAGCATTTTTTTTATTTCCAATTTTATCTTCTTTTTTTTTAATAACAATTTTTTAAATTATAAAAATTAATGTGATTGGAGATACCAAATTAGGTGGGGAGAATAACAATCTCATTCCACTTTTCCAAATTTGTGTGAAATTATAATTTTATTCCCGTTACGGATTAGTTTTGAATCCATCAACATCAACAATTATTCACATTTTTTGTTATGATTCTCTAATCCCTCCGGTAAATACACCATAAGTTAGTCCTAGATGCAGATGAGAGACGCAAAGCCTATTATACGGATATCAAACAAGGCTCATCTTTGAGGGCTGTTGTGGTTTTGCTGCCTGATGACACGAACATTGCCACAGGTAGTTGGATGGGAGCGGATGATACTCCATCCGGTGTCCATACGATAGAAGTTGTTCCGACGACATTTACTGGGCCTTCGTTGACAGTGCCATGAGGTGATCCCTCCACGACAGTTGACCCACCAATTGGCATTGACATAGGCAGTGGGACAGCAGATGATCCTGCATCCGTTTTTCCGACATTAGGTGGTGTATTTGATGATGATGAAGACGAAGACGACGACTGGATTATACCCCATCCTTTCATTTTGGTGGTTATAATGACACGGGCTTTGGTATGGACACACGGAGCGTTGATCAAGTAGCGGCGGTGAGGCCATCAGCGAGGGATACGACACCGGTGGTTGGTCATATAAGACTATCACAAGTTTGTTAATATCTTAACTACATTGTTCTTTGTTAATACCATTACAATATTATTATGATGTAATTAATTTAGATCATGTTAAACCAGGAGCCGGAACGCAGCGCATCAATAGATGGCAGTAAGATTGATGCGTTGTTCACATATGTACGAGATTTTGAGGCACAAATCACTGTTAATACGAAGAATTTCGTGGATGATGTGCGGCAGACTAATGGTCGACAAGATGCTCAATTTATGGAGATTAGATGGGCCATTGATGATTTATCTTGATCGATCAGGGCTCCCGAGGCATATAAAGATTTGTATGTCTCTGCATTGTTTATATATGTTGCAAAGTGAAATTGAATTTTTATTGCCTCTACTCGATGACATCGCATGTAGGTGGACATGTCTGTATCTAGGAACTCGACAACGGAGTAGCAAGCTAGGTCCATAATTCAGCTTGATCAGTTAATTTTGCCTACCATTACGATGACGGAGGAGACAATTGTGCCCACAGTTCAGTTGGAGTTGCTAGGTGTGTCCACTGTTCAGCTAGTTGCGCCCATTATTCAGCAAGTTGTGCCTACTATTCAGATGACGGAGAGTCCTACAGCTGCCACCACCATTCCTCCCCCAATACTTCCTCCACCACCGCAGGGTCCTGTGGCTGCCACCTCTGTAGTGTACGGCCGAGGTGAACGGAAGTGGAGTCGCTAGATGTCCTCGCCATACAGTCCATATCATTCGCCCATGTAACCCGACTGACCAACTTTTAATCTTTTGTTGTGCATTGGACAAATTATTCAATTGAAAAAAGCTATTTTTAAAAGATAGTAATTTTCTCTTAATTATCATTTTATATATTTTAAGGGCTTTAAAATTATTTTTATATTGTTTTAATATTTCTAAGATATACTTAATTTTTTTTTATTTATCAATGTTTTAAATAGGTATTTTGTTTCATTTTAAATTATATTAAATTTAATAATGTGAAGGTAATTTTTATGATAAGATTTATATGAGCATTTTAGTCTTTTCGCTATGGTCAAATGGTCTTTCTTAGTTTCAAACGAGGGGCAAATTTTAATTAATCTATAACATTTGCTTGTTAGTTGTTTGGTCAAAAGCTCATTTTGATATATTTTTGAATAGCCGAAGACCAAAGAAGGTTATCTATATATATATATATATATATATATATATATATTCATTGGACCTTACCTGCTAATAATGTATCAGGGGGTTAGCATCAATTTGTTACCGCAACCTCTGAGCTATGTTAATTCTATTAGTAACTGAAATCATACTACTTTAACCCTCAATTTACACACAAATTATGTTATTGGGTATGTTATTGTATCAATCAAAACTGACAAGCTCTATTTTTGAGTAAACTTTTTTAAATGCTAGATAGTCAAACCAAGATAAGGGCTCGTTAGAATTAACCATATTAACATAGGCTTTATAAAATAACAACCCTTAATAAAATTATAAAGGTTTTTTTTTTTTTTTTTTTTTTTTTTTTTTTTTTTTAATTTTTATATAAATGACCCTTTTTTTATATCTAAATTGAATACTAACTTTTTTTTTTCCAAAATCTTGCAAGAAAAATTGTTTTTGGACAAAAATACACTTGATAAAAATAAGAAATCTAAAAAAAAAGGTTAATTTTCAACTATGATCTCAAAAAAAATAATCATTTCCATAATTTCTCAACTAGAAAATAAATATAAAATACATGCACAACCCTTAATCACAACTAAAAGAATAGTTTCATAAAGAAACCAAACATCACTACAACAAAATAGACTATTCATACCTAAATATCCACATTGGGCACCAATGGTTCGGTATGGATAATCTTTTGATATACACTCCCCTTCATTTTATCATTTTCTTTCTCTCACATCATCTCTCTCCCAACCCTCAGCCGCCTCCTTCACTTTGCCAGACGTTGGCTGCTTTAGTAGCCACGTAGTTCAACGTCCCGTTCTCCGTCGTTTGCTGGTGTCGCTGATCCGCCACCGATTAGTCTTCTTTTCCCTTCTTCTTCTTCTTTTCTTCTTCTTCTCATTTTCTTGTTCTTGTTCTTTTTCTCTTCTTCTTCTTTTTCAGTTCATATGACAACTGGACTTATTCCTACCACACAACCACTGATGTAGCTGTCCAGCTGTCGCTTCTTTTTATTTTTCTTTTCTTTCTATTTTTTCACTTATTTTCTTCTCTTGCAACCACTGCAAAGGATTATCGCTGTTCGACACTATTGTATTCATCGATCTACTGCTATTAAACTATTCGACACTATCGTCTTCGCCAATTTACTCCTCTTGTACCATTTTGTTTGTCAAGAATGTATGGACTTTGACTTTATGATTTTGTGTTTTTTTATTTTTTTAATTTATAATTTTGTGTTTTATGGATTTTGTTACATATCATATATATATATATTATTATTGTTATGATTTTAGATTCTTTTGACATAAATATAATATTGTTATTGGGGTAATTATCTATCGTTGGTTTTGTGAAGTCTTTTTAAATGTTAAAATTGTGATATTTTTTATATTTTGTTGGTAAACGATATGTGAATATGCTAGTTTGTATGATAAAGAATTGTAAGTAATATGTAAGATGACTATAATATATATAAATGTGGTGAATGTGTATGTGAATATGATTATTTTATTTTAATTCAAAGTTTAATAATTTTAATGTAGTTTAATACTATGTTGTCACATGTTTTATTTTTCAGTGTTATATACTTTCAAATGAATAAGGAATGGTTAAAATTTTCAAGGTTAATATCATAGATTTAATCTATAAGACATAAGATTTAAATTTTCAATATTTTTTTACAATTTCTTCTATCATTTTTAAACTTTTAGAGTATCAAAAGAGTATAGAGAGAGAGCCAAAAACTTTGTTGAGACTGTGAACAAACATTCAATAAATACTGACTTCATCTCTTGCTTTTGTATAAAATGTTTAAATGAGAGGTGTCATCACACTAAGATAGTGTATGAACACTTAGTTATTAATGGAATGGATCTTCATTATATAACTTGGTTAAGGTATGGGGAACCCCTAAAAACTTCAACGTCCATTGAAAACATTTCTAATACATTTAGAATATATAGGTGTAACACCCTTACCCTGACGTCTCCATCCGTGCGAGGATCGACGTGTGGTCCTTTTTCTATTTCAAATTCTTTTTATTAAAAATTTCGTTTTCAAAAACTTTGATTGTATGTTAATGAAATTTCGACAGAGTTTCCTCTGTCTATCACGATACCATGGATCGACAACAGGTGTTCTAATATCGACCATTCAGTGGCTACCCATCAGAATAAACGACGACCCCGGTATCAACCATTCAGTGACTATCCACCGGGTAGCATATCACAATTTGTTTCCGTTTCAGGACCGGACACTCGGTGCCTTTTAGGATCCATCATACAACGTCTATGATCAATCGTAACAGTGCAGTACTGCTAATAATCACCCTATTGGCTAGCCAACTACCAATCCTCATTCACCGATAACTAGTTTTACTCGAGCCCTTTAAATTTTTCAAAATTATAAAATATTCAAATTTTTAACAAAACTTTAATCGCGTAAACTTTTATTACATATTTAAATATATTATTCTAGATTCTTCAGGACACCACTCGTGATCATTTTAAATTATCATTTCGTCCCTAGTTTTGTTATCACAACTTAATACGATTATTATCTCTTTTCTCATACTTTAAGTCGATCTCAAAAACGGACATTCTCAAATTTTTTTCATTTCAAATTTCAAAGTCATTAAACATACCACCAAAACATCATATAATTAACATGTCAAGGGAAGCAGAATGACGAAAATACCCTTATAACATTTTACACATCAAATTCAACTTTAGGGGGTTTTATTTTTGAAAATTGTTTTGAAATCATTTGCCATAAAATAAATTCATCCAATAACATATAATTAACACCCAAAACTATTTAATATCTTAAACAAACAAAATAACCAATTTTCAAAGTAATTTATATATTAAATTCAAAACTAATAAACATAAATTTTATAAATATGAGTACACCAACCTTTTTGAACTTTCCACTAGTTTCTATAAGCTTCCAAATAATCCTTAAAATCTTCAATTTGAATTTCTTGGACTGTATTTATGTACCTCTCGACCTAGGGTTTTAAAAATTGAAGAAAATTATGCTTGATTTGAGATTAAGCTATCATATAATGGTATTGATGTTTTCCAAATGTTCTAACATGTTTCTACATGAATTTTCACATAATTTAAGCTCTTAAATGGGAAAAAAAAAATGGCTTACCCGAATTTATGCATCTCGCTAGAAGCATTTAAAACTTAAATCTAAGCATCCAATGACTTGAATGAGGTTAAATCTAGGTATTTTTTTTTTTTTACAGAGAGAATATCGGGATGAAGCAAAGAAGAGGAAGATGAATAGTGTAGCACTATTCCCATATATATTATTTTTTTATTTGCAATTTGACCCCTTAAAAATCTAAAATTTTAATTCGACCCCTATACTCTTTAAAAATCTCATTTAGACCCCTCAGACAGTAAATATTCATAACTTAACCTCTTTTCTCATTCCTTATTCCATCTTAAGCCCAAAACTAACTACTTTATTACATTTATGCCACTTATTGCATTTTATTTTAATCTCATTTAAAACTTATTACCAGAATTTGTAAAGTCAAATAATATTTTAATTTGATTTAATGCATAATAATACTCTAATATATATATTCCTAACAATCCTAGAAAATTTTGGAACGTTATAATAGGGATACAAATCTTGAAAATTATTGTAATGTTGAACCTGATGTTGAAGTAAAAGATGAAAATATCACTAATAATTTGGAAGATATTAAAACTCTTTTGTATGAAAGTTGCTCCAAGTACACTAAATTATTAACTATTGTACTTTATGTATGATCCATTCGATAAGAGGTTAGAAAAACTTCTTAACATCATTTGAGACATGTTGATATCAAATAATATTCTAGCAGAGCCATTATACTCAATAAAAAAGTTATTGAAAATGTTTAATTTAGGGTATGAAAAAATTCATGCATGTATCAATGATTGTTGTTTGTTTAGAAAAGAATTGGAGCATTATGAAAATATCTAAAATGTGGCATTTCTAGATGGAAAATAAAAAAAGTTACTAAAAAGATTCATAAGGGAGTACCAACCAAAGTATTTGATACTTTCCAATCATACGATGGTTTAAGAGAATATTTATATCAACTGAAATGACTAACGACTTGAAATGACATTTTACTCATACAAATCAAAATGGAAAGATGCATCATCCCATTGATTCAGAAGCTTGAAAGACAACTTTTGCTTCAAAACCACACAATTTGAGGTTAGGTTTAACTGTGGATGGATTTAATCTTTATAGCAACTTAAACATAACCTATAGTTATTGGTCGATTATGTTAGAAATCTACCGCTATAGAAGTGTATGTTAAAAAAAAAAAAAAAAAATTTTATGCTGACACTATTAATTCTAGGAAAAAAACAACCAAGAAATGATGTTGATGTATTTTTGTAGCCACTAATTGAAGATTTGAATGAGTTATGACACTTGAGAGTACAAGTGTATGATTCATTTACTAAGTCCACCTTCAACTTAAAAGTTATTTTAATATGGACCGTAAATAATTTTCCTACTTATGGAAACTTAGTAGGATGTTGTGTGAAAAGTGAATTTACTTGTCCTGTATATGAGTTGAACATAGGTTCAGAAATATTGAAATATAATAATAAAAATGTGTAAATGGGTCATCGACGATTTCTTCCAAATAATTATGCTTTTCGAAAGAATAAATCACAGTTTAATGGGAAAGAAAAAATGAACGATCCTCTAGAGATTCTTGATGGTAAACAAGTCTGAATGGTATGTATGGAAGTTGAAAATGACTGGGGAAATAAGTAAATGGAAAAATAAAGAGAAAGGGTAGCTTTAGTAGGGTTAATGTCCTCATTAAGCTTAAAAGGAAGCTTGATGAAGAATTCTGGATTAGTCCCCTTCTGATCTTCATATGGCCCGACTTGAGTGTCAACAGTTACTTTCTCAAGGCCTCATTGAGCCCACTTCCTCTCCTTGGGCTTGTCAAGCCTTTTATGTGGAAAAAAGGGCTGAAAAAATCCGTGGAAAGAAACGTCTTGTAATTGATTATAAACCTCTAAATCATTTTTTACAAGATGACAAATTTCCCATTCCCAGATCAACCACTCTGTTTGCCCAACTGGCAAAAGCTCAAGTTTTTTCCAAATTTGACCTCAAAGGTGCTTTCTGGCAAATAGGTATTGCCCCCACTGATCGCTATAAAACTGCCTTTTGCATTCCTGATGCCCAGTATCAATGGACAGTTTTACCCTTTGGCCTAAAAATAGCACCATCACTTTTCCAAAAGGCCATGACCCGTATTTTTTATCCTATTCTCTCATCAGCCCTGATCTATATTGATGATGTTCTCCTATTCTCTTCAGACACCTCATCACATGTCCAGTTGTTATCTCAATTCTATGACCTGGCCCATTCTCATGGCATCATGCTCTCTGAAAAGAAAAGCATTATTGGCCGACAAGAAATTATGTTTCTCGGGATGACAATTTCAAAAGGTGCCATTAGTCCTGGACCCCACTTGACTTCTCAATTATCAAACTTTCCAGACACACATCTCTCTGTAAAGCAGCTTCAACAGTTTCTAGGCATTGTTAACTATGTCCGTCATTTTCTTCCTCATGTGACCCACCATACAGCTCCACTTTCGGCATTACTCAAGAAAAATCCTCCTTCTTGGTCCCATGTCCACACAAATGCAATACAGCAATTAAAAAAGATCAGTCATAATCCACCTCCTTTGATCATTCCTTCTACAGGAAGCCTCATCCTTCAGACTGATGCTAGTGACCATTATTGGGGTGCCATTCTTCTAGAAGACCAAGCATGGGACGGTAAGATGGAAGGATTCATCATTGTGCAATGACATCCAGTATCAATGAGAGCAATAACAGGGATAGGCTTAGCGTATTTTGTCTGTAAAATAGAGGCTGGGAAATGAGGGTCAGGATGCTGTGAAGAGGGTGAAAGAACAGCCTGAATTCTGGAGGGTGATGATTCAGAAGAGGATGAAAAGGGATCAGAGTTTGAGTCTGATGCGTCAGAGGAGGATGAGTGTTTTATTATGAGTACTGCATCCTTTTCATCATCAGAACATTCTGAAAACAAAGATTCAATGTCTGCATCAGATGGAATCTGTTCGCCAGTAGCTTGTTCAAGGTGTTGAACCATCTTTGCAGATTTAGCAGGTTGATTAGGACATTTTTTGGCAAAATGACCTTTCTGACCACAAATGTAACACCGATTGGATTTTCTCCAAGAACGAGAAGCCTTCTTTCGATAGGACTTGAATTGTTTGTTCTTTCTGTGTTTGAAAGAATGCTGAAAATGCTTCTTTTTCTTGGGTCGACAGTCACAGTGCTTAGAATCCTTGCATTTGATCTGAAGATTAGGTTGTTTGCACTGCTTGTCATATTTCTTCCCTTCGATCAACATCTTTGAAAAGAGACGTTGAGTAGCACAAAGCTTTTCTAGGCTTTGTAAAGAGAGCATGTGTATTTCACCAAGGGTGATGTCTCTGAGAGGACGACCAGTAGACTCAAGTCTACGCTGGAGCTCGTCTTGAATTTCAGGTGGTAAAGAATTAATGTAGACCTGCTTTAAACTTTCATCATTAAGGCCACCGAGAGCATGGTATCGTGAGGCCATGCGATGATAATGATGTTCAATATCTTTCTTTTTAAGAGAACAACATCGCATGTCAAAATATTCTTGGCGAATCTGTTTATAATACTGATTTGCATCACCAAGGAATTCTTTGAAGATGATTCCCATTGCAGTATTAACAGAGTCAGATCGTACAAACTGTAATTGTCTGTATTCCCCAAGAGTTTGATACCAATCACGTAGAGTGCCAGTGAATCTAGAAACAAATTCTCGAAGAATACCTTCAAGATTAGTTTCAGACTTAGTGACTTGAAGGTCAAGCCAAGCACTCATTTCTGAGATCTTTTTTCTCCATTCGGTGGAAGGACCATCAAGGGAAAACCAAGGGCCATTCGTTGGCTTAGGTGGTGGAGGCATAGAAGCATCATCAGAAGGGTCTTCTATGATAGGAGAATCAGGAGGATGATCAGGATCCGGAGGGTAATAAGGAGGAGCTGGCGTAGCAAGATAAGCTTCAGGAGGATCACTGGATGAAGAGGTGGTATAATTTTGTTGAAAAGATCTAGAGGAGGTGGAATGACTAGAAGAAGAGATACTTCTAGCGGCAGAGCTATGAGAGGAAGATCTGTGATATCCAAAATTGGGTTGCGAGCTCATCATAGCAGCAGGAGGATGTCTGGAAGAAGACGGTCGAGAATCTGGGGTCTTGGAATGAGACTGAATAGGATGTCGGCGAAACAATTCGCCAGTAGACTTAAAGTAACTTTCATGTCTTTCTGCCGGAGGTACTACAGATGGTGGTGAATCAGGGAACACCAAAGAGGAGGAATATGGGTATGCTCGAGGAACATATGAAGCTTGTCGAACTTCATTTTTCATTTGTCTTAATTGATCTTTGAGATGACGGATCTCATATTCTTTTTGAGAAAATTTAGGACCATTATACCCATGTTGGATATAATAATGGAGATCTGTATCGAGCTTAGCAATCTGAGATTGAAGATCAATAAATGTGTCTCGAAACTGAGAACCCATAGAACGGAGCTGTTGATCAAATTGAGAAACATGACTGGAAACAGCAGTCAGCTTTTGATCAATTTGGTGTAGCATGGTATTTTGGGATCTGGCATTGTGAGTGTGCCAGTTAAGTACTTGCTCAGCTTGAGTTGGAATCTTTCGTCCTTCAGGGAGGACTTCTGTCGGTTGGATGTAAGGTCTGGAATATAGATGAGAAGAGCGATCCTCAACAGGTTCCAGAGGTGGAAAGTCTTTGTCATAAGAGGAGGCCATAAAACATGGTAATGGCGTTTGCAAAACTGGAGCAGTGATGATAGGCTCTGGTTTATTGGAAATTAAACCTTCAGAACGTAAGATCTGAAGAGCTTCATCATATATAGACAAAGGCTTTTGCTGTGGTTTGTGCAGGCCAATCCAAGGACTGTGAGGGTCGTCAGGACGACGCTTCTTTGGTTGAGGAGTACTAATCTTGAAGGTATTCTTCGAGAATTTGTTTCTAGATTCACTGGCACTCTACGTGATTGGTATCAAACTCTTGGGGAATACAGCCAATTACAGTTTGTACGATCTGACTCTGTTAATACTGCAATGGGAATCATCTTCAAAGAATTCCTTGGTGATGCAAATCAGTATTATACACAGATTCGCCAAGAATATTTTGACATGCGATGTTGTTCTCTTAAAAAGAAAGATATTGAACATCATTATCATCGCATGGCCTCAAGATACCATGCTCTCGGTGGCCTTAATGATGAAAGTTTAAAGCAGGTCTACATTAATTCTTTACCACCTGAAATTCAAGACGAGCTCCAGCGTAGACTTGAGTCTACTGGTCGTCCTCTCCGAGACATCACCCTTGGTGAAATACACATGCTCTCTTTACAAAGCCTAGAAAAGCTTTGTGCTACTCAACGTCTCTTTTCAAAGATGTTGATTGAAGGGAAGAAATATAACAAGCAGTGCAAACAACCTAATCTTCAGATCAAATGCAAGGATTCTAAGCACTGTGACTGTCGACCCAAGAAAACGAAGCATTTTCAGCATTCTTTCAAACACAGAAAGAACAAACAATTCAAGTCCTATCGAAAGAAGGCTTCTCGTTCTTGGAGAAAATCCAATCGGTGTTACATTTGTGTCATCTTATATAAAAAAAAGATTAATATTCTTTGATCTTCTATATTGGGATGTAACATTTTCAATTCAAAAGAAGATTTAATTTTATTTAACTTATTCTGTTATCTTTAACTATACCTCACAATTAATATAATCATTTTTACATGATTTATAACTGCATCATAATTTAAATGTGATGCACACTGAAAAAAATTAGTGAGAGCCTTATTGGCCTGTTGTTGGACATCAATGGGAAACCCATAGATGATGTCAATTCTCATAGAGATTTGGAAGCATTAGGATTAGACAAGACGTTTATGTAAAAGAGAATGGAGATAAAATATATTTGTCTGTAGCACCACACACTCTATTAAAGGTAGAAAAACAACAATTTTGTAAAAAGTTAAATTTAAAGATGTCAGATGGTTATGCTTCAGACATTTCTAATTGTATTTCGTTGAATGGGTGCAAGATAGTAAGGCTAAAATCCCGTCACTATCATATATTGATACAATATTTGTTATCAGTGGTAATACATGGGTTCCTACCTAAAAAGCTAAGAATTGTCATATTTCGATTGTGTTTATTTTTTAATGACATATGCTAGAGGGTGCTAGATAGAATTAAGTTAAATTCATTGGAAGATGAAGTTGCAGTTACTATGTGTATACTTGAACGTTATTTCTCTATTTCTTTCTTTGATATAATGGTATATATTATAATTCATCTAACAAGAGAAGTTCGCTTATATGGACCGGTTCAATATAGTCGGATGTATCATTTTGAAAGGTTATTCTTACACTATTCTTCATTTATGAATCAAGATTAATGATATAAGTATATTTGATTTACCTTTATATATTTATTTTATAGATTTACGAAGGTATTAAAAAGATATATAAGAAATTGTGCATGACTAGAGGGTTGCACGACAAAATGCTATTTAACTGATAAATACATACAATTTTGTAGTAGGTATGTACCACAAGCAGCAGATGTTGGTGAGAAACACAATAAAAATAAAGATATTGTGTTTCAAAATGTAGTGGAAAGACATCCTATATCTGCATGATTGACATGTTTTGTTGTAGTGCATGTAAAATGAATCTATCTAAACTTTATTTTTCTTTGTTTGAATAAAACTTCTCTATAAGACAGATAAGTTTTAGAATAGTATGTTAAGTTGAAAACTGACTCATCTGTTCATATTATTTGCTTGTGAAATATATAATATCTGTACATGCATGTGGTCGATGATCAGCTTATTTACAAGACATTTAAAATTCAAAAGAACAAACATAACATAGGATAAGTGAAAACAGTTTGACTAATCACTTGATAAAGTTTTATCTCCACTTCTTATTTATCAGCCCCCCTCAAACGTTGGGGTAATGATGCCACTCGAAGTTTGGAATCAGATAATCAAATCGAGAAAAAGTCAATTCCTTTTTTAGACAGTCAGCAATCTGACCATAAGAGGGAACATAACGAAATTCTAATGCACAACAAAGAACCATGTCATAAAATTAACATTCACTTTATTGTGTTTCGTTCAAGCATGAAAAACAGGACATGGCAAGTGCTTCAGCACTCATGTTGTCATAGCGGACTATAGAAGTACCAATTAAGGGCATTTTGATTTCAATTAAAAATGGCTTGAACCAAACAATCTTTTCAGCAAAATTCGCTAGTACACGATACTCCAATTCCATACTTGATCGAGCCACCACATATTGTTTCTTTGAGGACCATGATACTAGATTATCTCCCAGAAAAATACAGTAACTAGCCGCTGACCTTCGATCGACTGGGTCACGAGCCCAATCTGCATCACAAAATCTAGTCAAACTAAGTCTTGCACTTGGTGTGAAGTGAAGACCTTGATTAATAGATCCCTTCAGATATATTAACACTCTTTTAACATTCTGCCAATGAGATAAGGTGGGCGATTGTAAAGGCTAATTGAGTTTGTTAACAACAAAAGTAATCTTTAGCCTTGTGAAAGTTAAATATTGGAGAGCTATTACAACACTTCTACATAGTAGTGGATTGGTCAGAAATTCTAGATCAACTAGTAGTAGCAGAGGTGGTACAGGGCTTTAATTTTTCAAGTCCAAAGCTTTGCAAAAGTTCACAAATGTACTTAGATTGAGTTAAGTACATGCTGGTGTCATCGTGGTAAAGCTCCACACCATGAAAGTCTCTTAAAGAAAACACAGAATTATGCCGCTTGATGAGTCTAGATATGACAAAGTTGTTGTCGCTTGTGATCAGAATATCGTCGACATAAACAAACAGTAAATAAGTGTAGTACCCTACCTAAGAAAAAACAAGGAACTGTCTGAAACAACATTAGAATAACCCTAATCTACAAGACTTTGATGAAATCGATCAAACCAAGCTCGAGGCGCTGCTTTAAGCCATACAGGGCATTGTTCAACTTGTAAAAATGTGTCTAGAATCCACATACTCTTTAGGCTGCACCATAAACACATCTTCATTTAAAATGTCATTTAAGAAAACATTATTAATATCAACCTATTTGACTAACCAGTAAAAATGAACAGCTAAAGCCAAAATGATGTGAATTGTAGATGTTTTAACAACGAGACTAGAAGTCTCCTTGTAAACATAAAAAGTTCTTGATGAGACCCTTTTGCAACTAACCGAGTTTGATGCTGAGCTATAGAACCATCTGGGTTTATTTGAGTTAAAAAACCTATTTTTTTCCTACTGTATTAATAACCGTAGATGGAGGTACAAAAATCCATGTTTGATTCCATAAGAGTTTGAAATTCAGAATCCGTGGCCTTTTTCCACTCAGGAACCAGTAGTGCGGCACAAGCAGTGGTTGGTTCAATAAGATGAAGAGGAATAGACAAATCAAAGTTACTAGCAACACTTGGAGAAGTGTTGGGTTTAAAGATACATGCTTTGCCTCTGGTGATCATAAGGTGAGTAGGAACATGAGAAACCTTTACCATGGAAGATGGTATAGTGGTTAAAAATGTGGGTTCAACGGACAGTTCATAAGAGCTTGATTGTGTAGGCTTAACCGACTTGGAAAGAGGTTGTATGAATTGTTTGGTTGAGCTAGATGGTGTTAGATCATTGAAAGAAAGAGGTTATACGGATTGATCAGAAGAACTGAATGATAGAGGTTTAACAACACTTAAAGTGGGCTGTGTGGGTTGAACGGACTGATCGAGTGAAGTTGGTAATGAAGTTTGTGACAAGGCTAGTGATGAACAATTGGTGAATTGTGGGTTTAAAAAGTTTTGTGATTTTAAGGAGTGGCAGATAAGAGTTGTACAGGAGATGAAGTAATTTGTGCAGATGGCAGACATGGAAAAATGGTGGTGTATTCATGCTGATTAGGTGAGTGATTGCTATGACTTTGGGAATATTGTTGAGTTCCAATTTGATCCACATGGTGTGAGTTACAACTGGATCCTTGAGGAAATCTTACATCAAATAAAACTTTTGATTGATTGTGACCAACTGAACCACTTGAACTTGACTCTCGAGAGAGAAAGAAAAATGAGGTTGCATCCATGACATAACTAAACTAGGAGAAATTTTAGTGGGACTTTGACACTCAAAACTTCTTGTAGAAAAAGGAAATCAAGTTCATTGAAAATCACATATCTTGACGTACGTACGAACTTGACCAGAACCACTCAGACATCTATACCCTTTGTGAACATCACCGTATCCAATAAATATGCACTCAATTGTACTGCAAAGGAGAATTATATAGTTTTTGCCATGATGACAAGGCATGAAGAACTGGAGTTTGCAAAAGATTTATTAAATAAATTGCATTTTGGAAAGCAGCCTACTAATATTTCATAAAACAAGATGTTTACGCTTTATTTTTCCATTTTGCTCAAAAGTATGTGGACATAGATGTAAAAAAATATCACTATGAGTTAGAAAATTTTCAAAAGATTTATACTCACCATCCACTTTGAACTATTTTTACTGTCAAAATGATTTTCAACCAGATTTTTAAGTTAAATAAAAAATTTTAGAGCCTCAAATTTTTTTTTAAAAGGATAAATCCACATAAATCTAGTAAAATCATCTACGAAGTGAATATAATATTTGTAATCAATACCAGAACAAATGGGAGTAGGATCCCAACTATCTATATGAGTTAATTCTAAAGGTGAGCATGTTTTTCTGACAGGTAATGGAAAGGGTAAGACATGATGTTTTCAGAGCTGACAAGCATGATAAAAATTTGCAAAGAATCAAACTTTTCATTATAAATTTTCAAATTTGAACTCAAAATATTCTTGGTTAGGTGACCCAAACATTGGTGTCACTACTTATGCTTATTAGAGATAGACATTGACTTATTTCTATTTTTTACCTGAACATAGACAATCATAGGATTTGACTTAAAACAGGTAGATTGTCTTGGAGACAAGTTCAAGTGATACAATCTAACTTTTAAGTTTCCTTTGATAGAGAACCTCCTAAGTTTTCTTGTCCTTCACAACACAAATCATAATAAAACTCAATAATGATGATATTATCAAAGGTTAATTTCGAAATACTCAATAAATCTTTTGTAATTGAAGGAAGTGAATTTTTGAGTGACCAACATGACAAATATGAAGCTTACTACCATCACCAATGGCAAGTTTATCCTTACTATGATAATGATAATCAAATTTGATCATTGGATTTTTCAGGTCGTTAGTAACATAATTTGTTGTCCCATTATCTGCACACACAATGGATCTCCAACCACTTTAGGAGTAGCAATGTATGCACAATACTAGAGCTTTGACTGTTTGAAGTTGAATTGGTTTGATAATTATAATTTTGGTCGAAACAATATGGTAGAGTTTCCAGTAGATCTGACGTGAAGTTCTACTATTTTGATTGTAACGACCGGCCACCACCATGTCCTCCACACGACCTTCCTCTGCCACGGTTGTTGCTAGAGGAAGACATGCTACCTTTTTGATGGGAACCAAGGAAGCCAGTAAATTTGGATAGCTTGGAAGAGTTAGCAAGGTTTTGGAACATCATTCAAGTTTATGATCAAATCCAAAATCAACAATCTTGAAGGTAATTGGAGCACCTGGACGGCAATTGGAATTATTTGGGTCCATGGCCATGTTAATTAATTTAATTCATTAGGGCTACGCCTAAAGGGTTGTTGGGTTTTAATTAAGTTTATATTAGTTTTAAATTATGGGCTGAGACATTTTAATTGGATTTTAATTTATGCAGAGTGGGTGTGCTTAGCATTCTAGGCGTGTAGGGTTATTAGTGCTTTTTATTATTTTCTATTATATCAAGAATTATTTAAACTATAAAAAACCCCAGGCCATTTATGTTTAATTGAAAGAAAGAATTTTCTTTTTTATTCTTTATAAACATGTGATCTTATGAAGTTAATTCTTATGATGAAAGAAATCATGACTTATCTTTCACCATCCTTTTTTATTCTTGAAAGTGACGTTAATATCCATTCTTTTAATTTTGATTCTTTATTGTTTTATAACTAATGAGTCAAAATTCTTATAATAACATTGATTCTTAATTATCATATAATCAATGGGTCATTATCTTTATAAACCTGAAATTAACTTTCTTAAGGTTATGATTTCAGATTTGTCTGTGGGTGCCATGTTGGTATTTGGGGTTTGATCACTTTCCCTTGCACGGTATGATCTTTTGCTTTGGATAATTCTACTAGTTTGTTATTGGTAGCAAGATGTGCTTGGCTGATTGTGTTTTGAGCATTTAACTGTTCAATACGACTTTCTGGAATCATAAGAATGGTTTTCTCTTCTGACCAGCTGATGGATGCCTTCTGATGGGTGATTAGTGACACCACATTATCATAGTCTCGTTCAAGACCTACCAAAACATTTATTATCAATTCAAAAGTCTGCGTTGGATGACTTGCAACTTCCATTTGGTCAGTAAAACTACTCTTCATTTTTGTCAAGTATTCATCAATAGACATCGACCCCCTTTACAGTTCGTTGCATTTGTTGTCCATAGTTTAGAGTGTTTGCCATACTTGAATTTGTAAACATGATCTCGAACTTGGACCATACTTCATGAGAGGTAGACAAGCCAACAACTTTGGCTAATATTGACTCTGTCATGGAACTTAAGAGCCATCTCAATAAAAGCTGGTCGTGTATGACCCATTGTTCAAAAACAGGATTGAGTTGACGGAGAGTATCATTAGTTGTGGAAACGATTTGAGGTGGACACGACCGAGTTACTAACAGAAAGCTACCACGCTTGTAACTATGGATGACAGGTAGAACCACAGATTTGCTCAAAAGATAATTGTGTTAATCCAATTTTATTACCGAAGAGTGGCTAAGTTTTCCCCCAAAAGGTGTGAAAAATCTGTTATTGGAAAGGCTGGCAACATGGGAATTGTGGGGATTAAAACAGAGGATGTGTGAGTTGGAATGGAAACAATAGATGAGTGAGTAAAAATGGGAACAGAGGACGAAATTGTGTGGCAAGTGTTTGACATCTTAGGAGATTCACTAGACATGACGAGGGATCTGGACGTGTGTCTCTTGTTTAAGTTCTAATACCAAGACAAGTTTTAGAATAATATATTAAGTTGAAAACTGACTTGCCTGTTCATTTGTTATCAATTCAAAAATCTGCATTCGATGACCTGTAACTTCCATTTGGTCAACAAGATTTATTTTTTGTCAGGTATTCATCAATGGACATCGAACCCTTTTACGGTTCGTTGCATTTGTTATCGACAGTTTAGAGTGTTTGCCATGCTTTAGTTTGTAAACATGACCTCTAAATTGGACCATACTTTATAAGAGGTGGACAAGCCAAAAACTTTGGCTAATATTGACTCTATCATGGAATTTATAAGAATCTGCTATTGGAAAGGCTAGCAACATGGGAATTGTGGGGATGGAAACAAAGGATGTGCGAGTTGGAATGGAAACAAAGGATGAGTGAGTAGGAATGGGAATTGGGAACAGAGGATGGAATTGCGGGCTTAGTGTTTGACATGTTAGGAGATTCCCTAGACATGATGCATGAAAGATTTGGACGTGTGTCTCTTGTTTAAGCTGTGATACCAAGATAAGTTCTAGAACCATATATTAAGTTTAAAACTGACTCATCTGTTCATATTATTTCCTTGCGAAAGATATAATAGCTGTACATGTGATAATGTGCTTATCTACGATACATTTCAAATTCAAAAGAACAAACATAACATAGGATAAGTGAAAACACTTTGATTAATCACACTTCTCATTTATCATATCACGATCTAATACCCTCCATCTTCAACATCTCCAGCAAGAAATCGTTCCAAGCGTCAATGGGTCCAGGCAAGCACCAATGCACACAATCATTGTACGATGTTACATTCTCATTTGGCCAATGCCCATATCTACTTGGATGACCATCTGGCCTCAATAGCGTTGCTTGTGTTGTGTCAAGTAACTTGAATTTCAATCCTCGTTTCTTCCCTTGTTTCTCAGCACTATTAAACTCCTCCAATTGGGTCATATAAAGCTCAAAATCAACACCCTCCAAAGCTGTTTCATTGCTCCTAAATGGCCTTTTTCTCACACAGTTCCCACCTTCATTCCACAACCCATTTTCAAAATGTGACGGTGCAAAAGTCCTCATATATGTTATGCCCTTGAAATTTTGTAGGCTGTTTATGGCTTTAAAAGCAGTCCTAAAAGCCTTTCTATATCCATAAGACGAAGGTAAGTCAGTCACATTGTCTAAGAGACAGTAACGGCAGCCCACCACTTTGTTATTTTCATAGAATACCATCGGCCGTAAAAACCAGTGGCCGGCAGAGATGATGAGATAATCAAAATTTTCAATCTGGGTCGTCCATTCTTCATCAAACTCATCAAGGTAGAGATTGAAGAGGCCTGTATTAGTTGGACCATTTGGATCTGCTTCTTTTGTCTTCACCAAATGGGGTGTCCAGAACATGGCAAGAGTGAAGTTGTAGGTTGTGTATTTCCAGCGTACGAATCTGTCATCTGGTATATACGAAACATCTACAGGGTATTCCACCTGGAGATGCAAAAAATCATGGAGTTCAGTCAAGACCTGTCATAGTTGATGTAAGACCTCTGTCGTCTAGATTAGCGTCATAAATATACTATTTTATGTTGTAAAGCAAAACTATAATGCATTACATTATCAAGTTGAGTGAGTAACTTTGTCCAGATAAGCATCATGAATATTATTTTATGGTATAAAGTATACACAACTGTGACTCAAGAAATATTGCATGGCTTACGTATTTTCTTGTTATTTTTGTTTGTGTTGTTTTATAAATTTATGAGCTAAGAAACTTAAATAAATGATTAGATTAGATTTTTTTTTTTTTTCCGACTCAAGTAATTAAATGCTGACAACTTCTCCAAGACTTTTAATTAGTGTTGGCCAAGCCATGATTTAAAAGTAAGTCCCAGCTTTGGCTCATAATTATTTACAAGTATTTGGCCAAATAAATCTTGGCTCAATAAATCTTTTATTCATAATATTTTATTCATAATTAAAATATAATTAAAAAATATATATTTATATATTTAAATATATTAATATATTTAAAGAAAACAACTAAAAAAGTGAATGTTTAAAATGTAAATTAAAATATATAGGTTTAATTTCAAGATAATTTAGGATGAAATATATTTCGGTTTTTTTTTTCAAAAATATTTTTTGTGAATATAAAGGGAAAAAAAAGAAAAGAAAATTTAAGAAATATAAAACTAGGATAAATTTGAAATTATGTTAGTTTGGGGAGGATAAAATTTGAAATAAAATCTTTTAAGTGTCATTAAATGATTTGTAATTAAATGACAAAATAAAATTCTTAATTTTTTTTCAATTGTTTTTTTGGTAGTTTTAATAGTTTGACCACTTAAAAAAATAAATGAAAACAATTTAATAAGTACAATTCAATATCATTAAGTCTTAAGTGAAAAAAACAAACGATCCATAAAACAAATTGTGAAATAGCAGTGGGATTCGTTTTTGAGTTTCCAAATTATGATTTTTGATTGAAAATGTGAGAATAAGTTAGGTAAAGAGAAATAATGTAAATAAGAGAGCCAAAGAAGAAATGATAGGTTGAAAACTTATATAAAGTTAACGTAATTGTCGGTTCATTCTATTTAGAGCCCACATAAAATCATAGCTTTGGGTAATTTCTTTTAAGAAATAAGGGAGCAACTGAGGCTATTTAATTCCCAAATTCTCACGGAATGTTAAAGTTGAAAAACTATTGAATAACAATGCCAACAACTCAATCTTGTGCATCGAGTTGGCTATCGTTCTCACCTAATATTAATTAATTCTTTGGACAGCTTAACAATATTAATCAATTCTCTTCAAGAGAGCAGACATTTCAACAATATTGTAATGTATTAATTAAATCTCTTCGAGAGAGATAGACATCTCAACAATATTGTAATATATAGTGTTGTTATCTTTGAACAGTTAGATTCTTGACTCATAACACGTCAGTTAACTATCATATTAATTTTTGAATGATATATTAATGATGTGATAATTACACATAAACTTATCATATTATTTAAATAAATTTATGGATAATGTAATACTACTCATGTATAAAAAATAACAAATAATTTTTTATTTAGATCCTATTAAGGTATATTTTACAAAAGACTCTTTATCACCAAAGTTTTATATAAAATAATTTTCATTAAGACATTAGATTTCGTTGGAATTAACTAACTTTTTTTATTTTAATATAAATCTTCAAGAAAGGCTCTAAGGGAGTCAAAGTAAAATATAATCAATTAGCTAGATCTCATGTTCTTTTGTAAGTTGTACAGTAAGAATCATTATTAAAAGGTGTCTTGGTTCATAGGATCCTGACTTCAACTAATCTAAGCTTAAATAATTGTGAGAAAAGGCAGCAATAAAAAGTGATGATTTTGGGGCCAAAAAAAAAAAAAAGGTGACAAAAAAAGATGATGGGGCACTACTTGGGATTTTGGGTATTTGTGAAGATTTAATATTTCAACTCACTTTCACCTTCACCCAGCCATATGGCATTTTTATGTACAGGGCAGAACGTGGATACGAGTGACATAATATTTTAAAAAATACATATGGTACATAATAATTCCATTTTTTTTAAATAATATTCATTTAAAGTATATTAATATGTAATTCATCTGTTTTAATAATTAAATATATATTTTTCAATCTTTAATAACAATTTTTTAAAAAGGTTTTAAAAGGTGGAAAGATAAAAAGGAAACAACTTTAAGCATTAATTCCATTAAAAAACAAAAGACATCCAGTGCATGAATTGGTAGAATCCCACACGGTGCTACTTAATTAGTTCACCTAATCTTTGATTTACATAATTACTCGGATTAACTAACTTATGAAGTTACTGTAAATATTTTTAGATTATAAACAAAATTATATACCCTAAGAAAATTATTGCATTCTAAAAATAATGATTACATATGTTCTGGCAACATTTGATGTCTTCAAACACCAAAATTTATTATTTTACTTAACTCATAGAAAAGAGGATCTTTATGGCTTCACTGATGAGCTTTCAAGTGTCAAAAGTTATTAAAAAAAAAAAAAAGCAAAAGAAATAAAAGATGCATAAAATTATTGCAAATTAAACTAATATTAGAAGAGGACTTACCCTAGACAGGAGGCATATCAATGATTGCATTTGGTTTCTAGCCACAGAGTCTCCAATAAAAGCAAGCGACTTGCCTCTGACAATTTCTAGGAACTGAGCAGGGTTAAAAATAGGTAGATCACACCCTTCTGGTTTCCACCTCCATTTCATGAACTCATTGTCTGGTCTTCCATATTTCATGCAGTTTTGGTGCTCATGAATGGCCCAGCATGTTGTGTTTGTGTAATATGGTGCTTCAGGATTTGACACCCATTCTCCTGAAAATATATCGCATATTTTCTCATTTTTCATTGCCCTTATTAAGTCTTCTCCAGAATCTTGTGGTAGTGAAGGAGATGAATGATCAAAAGAATCAGAAAAAATTTTCAACAAATATACGGGGTTTCTTACTAAAGGGTAACGTAGAGGAATGACTGCAAGAACAATTAAGGTTAAGGTTATTTGTAGAACGAGTTTTGGTGTATGACTTTTGGCTAAAGGAAACTCCATAGCATGAACCTTCATTTTGAGAGAGAGAGAGAGAGAGAGAGAGAGAGAGAGAGTGTGTAAAGCATGCAATTAGAAAGAGACCTTGATCCACGTATATATGGATGTGATAAGATCCTGTAGAGAACAGTTCAATCATTATATCAATTTTACATATACTTGGTTTTGGTTGATACGCGTATTAGACTATTGATGCTACAACAATAATGAATAATGAAATCATTAAGTTATAATATTTTATTTAGATATAGAACCGCTATGCAATAATTTGTTTGCATATAGCTATCTACTTGAGGTAATACTCCATGGCTGCCTCGTCTTCTACTGATAATGTATGTTATCATAGATGAGTTGAAAGTATCTAAAATAATCCCATTTTTGTTTTTTGGAAAATATTAAAATAACCATTTGATTTTGTTTCAAATGATAAAAGTAAAAATTCATTTTCTTTTATTACTTTTCACTTAATGAATTTGAATTATATTTATTAAGTGATCATTATTTATTTTTTTTAAGTCATCAAACCACTTGAAATCATCAAACAATTATTGAAAATAAAAAACTACAATTTTTGACTTTTTACTGAATATCAAATCACTTAATAATTTTTTAAATATATTATTCCAAATTTGTTCTTTCACAAATAACATTTTTTCAAATTCGTTAATGAAATATTGCAATGATTAAAATATATATTACTTTATAATTTCAATTTTTGTTATAATAGTAATTCAACTTAAGAATATTTTATTTATTTTTATTTAAATATATAAATTTAATTTATTTTACTACAATAATTTATTTATGTATATATAATTTAGTAAAAAAAAATATTTTACCATAATAATTAATTATATTTTAATTATAAATAAAATTATTATTAATATATACAAATGTTTTAGTATTTATTAAATAATTTATTATAATTGTTTGTATTATATTAAATGAAATTACATAACAATTAATAGTAAAAAGATATAAATATCAAATTATTAATTTTCATACAATGTTAACTTTAAAAAATAAATAAGATTACTATATATTCATAGACAAAAAATATATATATATATAATTCAAATTTTAGATTTCAGTTTTTCCTACTAAAAATGGTAAGTAAAATTGATTTTTATATATATATATTTAATATATAACTTTTCACATGAACCTTTCATCCCTATGGAGGTGTCTAAAGTATATATATAATGAAGTTATATTGTATATATGATGTTATATTGTACTGCATATATATAATGTTTTTATAATCAGATATATCTGACTTTAAAAGGTAAAGACCAATCAATTAAATTTATCAATTACATTTGAATTAAATATGAAAGATAATTTGTTTTAAAAAAGAGAATGTAATGAATAAATTTGATTAGTTAGTCTTTACTTTTTAAAATCAGACATATCCGATTATGAAAACTCACTCTCGATCTATATATATATGCAGTATACTTTATAAAATGACTACCCTTAATCAAATTATAAAATATATATATAATCAAATTTTAGAAACAAATACACACACAACCCTTAATCACAACTAAAAAGAACCATTTCATACAGAAACAAAAAATGTAAAATGATCTATCTAAACTTTTTTTTCCTTCTCTGATTCTATTAGACTAGATGATGCAAGTCGTATTATTTTTGATATCAAGGGTCTATGTAAAGACCTTGGCATTTGTAAGTGCAATCACATTCCTAGAAAAGGAAATGAGGTTGCACACTTTCTGGCTAGGATGGCTTTGATCTCCAATCTGGAGAAGACCTAGCTGAATCGTGACCTAGCTGAATCACAACCTATCATGTATTCTTTTTGTTTTTTAATATAGTTTTCTTTTCTCAAAATATATATATATATATATATATATTTCTTTGTTTTGAATGAAGCTTCTACTCATAAGATCTAATACCCTCCATCTTCATTATCGCCAGCAAGAAATCGTTGCAAGTGTCAATGGGTCCAGGCAAGCACCAATATTAATGCACACAATCATTATACAATGTTACATTTTCATTTGGCCAATGCCCATATCTACTTGGATGATCATCTGGCCTCAATAATGTTGCTAGTGTTGTGTCAAGTAAGCTGAATTTCAATCCTCTTTTCTTCCCTTCTTTCTCAGCACTCCTAAATTCCTTCAATTGGGTCATATAAAGCTCAAAATTCACACCCTCCAAAGCTGTTTCATTGCTCTTAAATGGCGTTTTTCTCACACAGTTCCGGCCTGCATTCGGCAACCCATTTTCGAAATGTGATGGTGCAAAAGTCCTCATATATGTTATGCCCTTGAAATTTTCTAGGCTGTTTGTAGCTTTAAAAGCAGTCTTCAAAGCCTTTCTATATATATCCATAAGAGATAGGTAAGTCAGTCACCTTGTCTAAAAGACAGTAACGGCAGCCAAGTACTTGGTTATTTTCACAGAATACCATCGGCCGGAAAAACTAGTGGCCGGCAGAGATGACGAGATAATTAAAATCTTCAATCTGGGTCGTCCATTCTTCATCAAACTCATCGAGGTGGAGATAGAAGAGGCCAGTATTAGTTGGACCATTTGAATTTGCTACTTTTGACTTCACCAAATAGGGTGCCCAGAAAATGGCAAGCGTGAAGTTGTAGGTTGTGTAATTCCAGCGTGGGAATCTGTCACCTGGTGTATATGAAACATCTGCAGGGTATTCCACCTGGAGATGCAAAAAATCATTGAGTTCAGTCAAGACCTGTGATTATATATAGTTGATGTAAGACCATTGTCGTCTAGATTAGCATCAATATATATTATATTTTAAAGCAAAACTATAATGCATTACATTATTAAGTTGAGTGAGTGACTTTGTCTAGATCGATAAGCATCATGAATATTATTTTATGTTATAAAGTATACACAATTGTGACTCGCTAATCATGGGCTTACGTATTTTCTTATTATTTTTGTTTGTGTTGTTTTATAAATTTATGAGCTGAAAAACTTAAATAAACCAGAGACATGCAATGCATGAATTGTTAGAAGGGATATTACGAGAACAACCCCTGAAAAGCAAAATAATTGGGAATTACATCCGGATTCTTTTTTATCAGGTGAACTGCCCCTTTCGTTCAAAATGTTGGCATTTTCCATCCAAAATCATAATACTGTTATTATGATCCTGTAAAATTCCTCTTAATTCCACTTATACCCTTCAAACCTATGAAATGACTAAAATATCCTTTAAATTATTAACTAATTAAAATATTAAAAAAAAACAAGTTTAAAAATAATAATAATAATAATAATAACACAAATTTTTTTAAAAAAAAAAAAAAAACTAAACCTAATTCACATAAAAGTCTTCCGTCTCTCTCTATCTTTCCACTCTTTTCTTCTTCTTCGTCTTCTTCTTTTTTGTTGTGGATAATTTAGCGATCAGAATAATCGGGCCCAGAGAGATCTATAGTGTAGGCCCAGTAGCTCAAAGGCCCAATTATTCACCATCTCTCCCAATCCGCCTTCTTGACGGAGGGCCCATTTGTGATCGCTCATCGTGACTATTGAACACCTACGCTCACTCTGACCGCTGATGGCCTATGCTCAAACTGACCGTTGGTTCTGACCTTAGGCACCAATTCTGAACGCTGGCTCTGACCGCTATCTCCATCCGCCATCCTGACCGTCAGTCTTTCCGTCAGTTCTGTTCATTCAGTTTGACCGCTGGTCCTGACCGTTGGCTCTCATCGCTCAGGCTGACCGCTGGCCACTGGCCGTGTCCGCTAAGCCTGCTCGCCAGATTATCTGCCATGATCGACCGCCTGTTTGATCGTCGATTCCGTCCGTTCAAGATATCTACCAAGAGGGGGTCCTCCATCAGGCATATTCATAAGTCCTCCTCGTCCAAGATGATCCATCTAGACTAATCATTAATCTCTGGACGTGGCCATATACTGGCTCCTTCACTCGCGATACTGTCCGCTTTACTGTTATGACCAACGGTGGACGTGTTGACTCGCAATCCGTCTCCTCGACTCTCCAGGTAGTCATACTTATCAGAGCTTTATCTATTCTCCTAACTGACTTGACATTTCATCTGCTAGAAGATCGACCCCCGCCTTGCTCCTAAGAGTCCCGAGTCAACAGAAATCAAAAGTGTCATGCAGAGTACAGTTCCAAGACGTGCCATGTACGCTATATCCACCAGAAGCTGTGATCAAGATCTCGACAGTCCATCATGACATATCCGAGTTAGTCTCCAGAAATCTCCTTTGGGCAGACCTCGGATGTGACGGATTCGATCGTATTTAATGCACTGTCAGCCGCATTAATTGGGATTCCGGCGCATTAAAAGCTGTCCATCGTGGTAACTGTAGTTAACTGTATATATTTTATCTTATTCTGTTTTACTGTAGCATGTCCTCTTTCTCTATAAATAGGGGACGATTTTCATTGTAAAAGGATCCGAATTCTGAGTGTCGTTACTCTGCCAAAACAGTGAAAGAGTGAACAGTAGACGTATGCATCTTTTTGGGCCGAACCACTCTAAAAATCCTTTATGTCTTCTTTCCTCGCCTCTAACCTCTTCTCCTGGTCCTTTTTGCTTTGCATGCATTCCGTTGACCGTACGAAACTGTAGCTTGGGCCCGAAAACAACCTCGTTGACTAAGGAAACCATTTTCCAACGTTAACATTTTTCTTCTCAAAAGAACTAAAAAAAAATAAGGTGTAACAGGAAAATGGGGTGTAAAAAGAAAAAGATAATCACAAAAGGTACAAAATTACAAGTGATCAATATGGTGGACTGTGTCCATGGAAATTGAAAAAAAAAAAAACTTTAAATGGGGAAGTGGGTGGCCGAAATGACGAGTGCGGTGGTTGTGAAAGATAGATTAGTGGCAAATTTTTTTAAAACAAACAGAGACAAGTGTTTAAAACAAGAGACGGTTGTATATAGATGTACATATAATATTAAAATTAAATTTAAAGAGTGTATGGATGGGTCTATGATAGCCATATTGATTTTTATGTATTTACTGATGTTCAATTAAAACAAAACACATTACTCACACACACATACTCTCTTCTTCTTCTTAGAAAAAATCTTCTTTTTTTTTAAAAAAAAAAAAAAAAAAAAAAAAAAAAAAAAAAAAAAACCTCAAGAAAATGGGGTGTAGAAGGAAAAAGGTCATAACAAAATATGCAAATTTACAAGTAATGGATATGGTGGGCCGTGTCCATGAAAAATTAAATGGGGAAGTGGACAAACGAAAATGACGAGTCGGTGGTTGTGAAAAAAAGAATAGTAGTAAGTTTTTTAAAAATAAATAGAGACAGATGTTTAAAAGAAAAGACAGTTGTGTATAGATGTACAAATAATAAAATTAAATTAAAAGAGTGTGTGGGTGGGTGTATGACAACCACATTGATTTTTGTATATATATTAATGTTAAATTAAAATAAAACACACCACTCACACACACATACTTTCTTCTTTTCTCCTTCTTCTTCTTCTCTTTCTTCTTTTTCAATATCATTATCATGTTCTTCTTTTCTTTTAAAAGAACTCAATAAAATGGGGTGTAAAAAGAAAAATGTCATATCAAAAGGTGCAAATTTACAAATGATAAATATGATGAGTCGTGTCCATGAAAATTGAAAAAAAAAAATTAAAAGGGAAAGTGGGTGGCCGAAAATAACGAGTGTGGTGGTTATAAAAGAAAGAATGGTGATTATCTTTTTAAAAAAAAAATGGAGATAGATGTTTGAAATAAAAGGTAGCCGCATATAGATTTACATATAATATTATAATTAAATTGAAAGGGTGTGTGGGTAGGTGTATAACGGCCATATTGATTTTTGTATATATATTGATGTATTTAAAGAACTCAAGAAAATAATGTGTAAAAAGAAAAAGGTCATCTTCTTCTTCTTTACTTTTAAAGAACTCAAGAAAATAATGTGTAAAAAGAAAAAGGTCATAGCAAAATGTGCAAATTTACTAGTGATAAATATGGTGGACTGTATCCGTTGAAAATTGAAAAAAAAAAATTAAATGAGGAAGTGGATGGCCAACAATGATGAGTGCAATGGTTGTAAAAGAAAGAATAGTGAGAAATTTTTTTTATAAACAAATGGAGATAGATGTTTGAAATAAAAGTCAGCCATATATAGATGTACATATAATGTTATAATCAAATTGAAAGAGTGTATGGGTGGGTGTATGACAACTACATTGATTTTTGTATATATATTGATGTTAAATTAAAATAAAACACACTACTTACATACACATACTCTCTCTTTTTCTTGTCCTTCTTCTTCTTGTTCTGTTCTTATTCTTTGTCTTCTTATTTTTCTTCTTATTTTCTTTTAAAAGAACTCAAAAAGTAAAAAGAAAAAAGTCATAACAAAAGGTGTAAATTTACAAGTGATAAATATGGTGGGTCGTATCCATAGATAATTAGAAAAAAAAAAGAATTTTAAATGGAGAAGTAGATGACCGAAAATAACGAGTGTGGTGGTTGCAAAAGAAAAAATAGTAATAAATTTTAAAAACAAATGCAAACAGATGCTTGAAACAAGAGGCAGCCGTGTATAAATGTATATATGATGTTGTAATCAAATTAAAAGAGTGTGTGTAGGTGTATGACGACCAAATTGATTTTTGTATGTATATTGATTTTCAATTAAAACAAAATACACCACTCACACACAATCACTCTCTCTTTTTTAGCTACGTCTCCTTCTGCTTCTTCTTCTTCTTCTTCTTCTTCTTCTTCTTCTTTTCCTTTAAAAGTACTTAAAAAAATAATTTGTTAAAAGGAAAAATATCATAGCAAAAGGTGCAAATTTACAATTGATAAATATGGTGGGCCATTTTTATAGAAATGTTTTTTTTTTTTTTTTAAAAAAAAAAAAAATTTAAATGGAGAAGTGGGTAGCCGATAATGACAAATGCAATGGTTGTGAAAGAAATAATAATGGTAAATTTTTTAAAAATAAATAGAGACAGGTGTTTGAAGCAAGAGGCAGTCGTGTATATATGTATATATAATGTTAGAATCAAATTGAAGGAGTGTGTGAGTGGATATGTGGCACCCACACTAATTTTTGATGATCAATTAAAACAAAACATTCCACTAACACACATATACCCTCTCTTTTTCTTCTTCTTCCTCTTGTTTCTCTCATTCTTCTTCTGCTTATTCTTCTTTTTCTTCTCATTCTCCTTCTCTTTCTAATTCTACTTCTCGTCTTTCTTCTTCTTCTTCTTTAAAGAACTCAAGAAAATGGAGTATAAAAGGAAAAAGACCACATACAAAAGTTGTAAAGGTGTAAATTTACAAGTGATAAATATGGTGGGTTCTCTCCATGAAAAATTGAAAAATAAAAAATAATATTAAATTAGAAAGTGTGCATACAAGTGACGAGTGTCGTGATTGTGAAAAAAATAATAATGGCAAAATTTTTAAAAACAAATAAAGATAAAAGTTTGAAACAAGAGGCAGTTAAATGTAGATGTATATAAATTATTAAAATCAAATTGAAAGAGTGTGTGGGTAGGTGTATGGCGGCCACATTGATTTTTGTATATATATTGACGTTCAATTAAAATAAAAGACACTATACACACTCTTTTTCTTCTTCTCATTCTTCTTTTTTTTTTTTTTTTTTTTTTTTCAAAGAACTCAAGAAAATGAAGGATAAATGCAAAAAGGTTATAGCAAAAGGTATAAATTTACTGGTGCGTTTACTTTACTTGGAAGAATCGGAATAGGAATCAGAATGATCTGGAATCGGAATGACTTAGAATCGGAATATAGTATCGAAATCAGAATAAGTTGTTTATTTCAACTGCAGAAATCGGAATCGAAATTAACGATATTCCCATTGAGCTGTTTACTTACTTTGGAATCGGAATGGATTAATTATAAGTTACAAAAATACCCTTAATTAAAATTATAGGTTAATTACAATATACAAAATTGTGTTTAAGATGTGAATGTCATCTTTTTATCATGTAACTTGTCATAATAGGCTAAAAAAAATTCTTAACAATTTAACAATATCATTGTAAGCATTTTATGTTTCCATTTTTTTTTTTCTAAAGAATAATATATTATGTATCTATATTGTATATCAATTTTTTTTTTTTAATATAAAATGTTACCTAAACTTCCTTAACAGTATTATTATAATATTCTTCAATCCATCACAAAATTTGAGTGCTAACTGCAAATCATTAGAATAAAATATAACACTTTGTACTAGCATATTTTTTATGAAAACTTATAGCATATGTAAATATTTATATTTATAAATATAAAAACAACCAACCACCAGTTCGTAAAATATAATAGCAACCGACTACGAATATAAATATAAAATTCCCACATAATATCTATAGTAAGTTCATAACTTGTCAAAATAGGTTTTCTTTATTTTTTAAATAAGGGTATAAAGACTTTCTATCACGGATTAGGGAATGGGAATGAGAATGGGATTCCCAAGTGGGTTGGGGGGAATGAGATTCTCATTCCATAACCCCAAATTAATGTGGGGCCCACAATTTCATTCTCATTACGGAATGAATTTTAAGCAAGTAAATAATACCAATCAATCTCATTCCTCATTCTCATTCCTCAATTCGTAAAGTAAACGCACCATACAAGTGATAAATATGGTGGGTCGTGACCATAAAAAATTGAAAAAAAAAAAATTCTAAATGGGGAAGTGGATGGACAAAAATGACAAAGATGGTTGCTGTGAAAAAAAGAATAATAGTAATTTTTAAAAAAAAAAAAAATAGACAGGAGTTTGAAACAAGCGGCAGTCGTATATACATATACATATAATATTAGAATCAAATTAAAAGAATGTGCAAGTGAGTGTATGGCGGCCACATTGATTTTTGCATATATTTTGATATTCAATTAAAATAAAACACACCACTCATACACACATGCTGTCTCTTTTTCTTCTTCTTCTCCTTCTCTTTCTTCTTCTTTTGCTTATTCTTCTTTTTTCTTTAAAGAACTCAAAAAAATGAGATGTAAAAGGAAAAAGACCATAGTAAAATGTGCAAATTTACAAGTGATAAATATGGTGGGTCATGTCCATGAAAAATTGAAAAATAAAAAAAAAATATGTTAATTTGTGAAACATGTGGATGAAAATGACGAGTGTGGTGGTTGTGAAAGAAATAATAGTGGTAGATTTTTTAAAAACAAATAGAGACTGGAGTTTGAAACAAGAGGCAATCGTGTATAGATATACATATAATATTAGAATCAAATTGAAATAGTGTGTGAGTGGGTGTATAGTAGCCACATTGATTTTTGTATATATATTGATGTTCAATTAAAACAAAACATACCACTCACATACATGTACTCTCTCTTTTTCTTCTTTTTATTTTTATTCTTCTTCTTCTTCTCAGTCATCTGCTTTTGCTTCTTTTTCTTCTGTTTCTTCCTCTTCTTCTTCTTTTTCTTCTTTTCTCAAAGCACTCAAGAAAATGAGGTGTAAAAGGAAAAATATCATAACAAAATGTGCAAATTTGCAAGTTATAAATATGGTGAGCTATGTTTATGAAAAATTGAAAAAAAAAAAAAGTAAATGGGTGGCCAAAAATAACGAGTGTGATGGTAGTGAAAAAAAAAAATTAAAGGTAAATATATAAAAATAAATGGAGATAGATATTTGAAACAAAAAGCAGTCATATATAAATGTATATATAATAATATAATCAAATTGAAAGAGTGTGGGGGTGAGTGTATGACGACCACATTAATTTTTGTATATGTATTGATGTTCAATTAAAATGAAACACACCGTTCACACACATATACTCTCTCTTTTTTCGTTTTCTTCTTCTACTTCTTTTTCTTCGCCTTATTCTCCTTCTACTTCTTCTTCTTCTTCTTCACTTTCTCCTTTTCTTCCTTCTTCTTTTTCTTCTTTTTTTAAAAAAAAACTCGAGAAAATAGTGTGTAAAAGAAGAAAGGTTATAGCAAAAGGTTTCGAAGTTACTAGTGATAAAAATGAAAGAATTTTAAATAGAGAAGTGGATAGCCGAAATGATAAGTGCAGTTAGTGGCGGACCCAGACATTCATTTTAGGGGGGGCACCTTATAATAAAGTAAAATAAAATAAAAATTAAAGATAAAAATAATTATAGTTCGTATGAATTTTTTTATTTGTAAATTTCATCATGTAAAATAGTTTATGTAGAAAAAAAAAATAATTCATGGTATCTTTTTATCATCTTTTTTCATAGTTCAAACTATATACGATGTGTTTTTTGGAAAAAAAAAATATTATTATTATGATGAGGGATTAAACTATACACAGTGCATATTTTTTAGAAAAGAAAACAAGAAAAAAAAATTATGTGTTATGATATTTTTTAAAAAATATATATATATATTATAGTGTGGAATTAAACCATGATGATACATAAAAAGGAAGATCAAACCTTATGGCACCAAAACCTGTTTATATTTGTTATCTAATTTACTTTAAAAATTATATATGAAATAAATGGTGAATTTTTGTTAAAAAAAAGGGAAAAGAAGTTTTGTTGTCTTGGGGTATCGAACCTTATGGCACCAAAACATTTTTATATTTGTTATCTAATTTACTTTAAAAATTATATATAAAATAAATGGTGCATTTTTGTAGAAAAAAATGGGAAATAAAGTTTTGTTGTCTTGGGATATCGAACCCGTATCAAGTACTAAAGAAGGCGAGCCTTAAGCCCACTGTATCATCTATTGCCAATGAGTGTCTACTCTAAATATTAACATAACATGGTGCTTTTTAAAAAAA
Organism: Dimocarpus longan; assembly: GCA_022984855.1. NCBI lineage: Eukaryota > Viridiplantae > Streptophyta > Magnoliopsida > Sapindales > Sapindaceae > Dimocarpus > Dimocarpus longan. Next base: position 9,708,382 of record CM041026.1, read on the forward strand.
AAAAGATTGAGAAAACTATTTATGTTTTGGTGGGGGAGCAAACCTAATACCTAAGAACTGAGAAAACACGTCTCAAGCCAACAACGCTATTTAAGGTATGTTGTCATTGTTGACTTCAAATTATATATAATATATGTTATATATTTAAATATTTAATAATTAATATTATTAACTTGATCGATTTTCAAAAAATTTCGGGGGGAGGGGAGGCGCACTTGCCACCTCTAGCCCTAATGTAGATTCGCTCCTGAGTGCAGTGCTTGTGAAATGAAGAATAATAGTAAGTTTTTTAAAAATGAATAGAGTCAAGTGTTTAAGACAAGATACAATCGTGTATATATAGATGTACATATAATATTATAATCAAATTAAAAGAGTGTGTAAATAGGCGTATGGAGGCCATATTGATTTCTGTATATATATATATATATATATACATATGTATATATATATTGATGTTCAATTCAAACAAAACACACCACTCACACACATATACGCTCTCTTCTGTTTTTTTTCTTTTATAAGAACTCAAAAAATGGGGTGTAAAAGGAAAAAAATCATAGCAAAATGTACAAATTTACAAATGATAAATATAGTGGGCTATACCCATGAAAAGTTGAAAAAAAAAAATTAAATGGTGAAGTGGGTGGCTAAAAATGATGAGTGCGTTGGTTAAAAAAAAATAATAGTAAATGTTTTAAAAACAAATAGAAACAGATGTTTGAAATAAGATGCAACCGTTTATATATGTGTATATAATATTTGAATCAAATTGAAAAAGTGTGTGAGTGGGTGTATGACAGTCACATTGATTTTTGTATTTATATTGATGTTCAATTAAAACAAAATACACCACTCACACGTACAAACCCTCTCATTTTCTTTTTCTTCTTTTTTTTCTTCTGTTTCTTCTTCTTCTTTTTTTTTTTCTTCGTCTTTTTAGGGAAATAAGCAGTCGAAAAAGACAAATCAAGTGGTTGTGAAAGAAAGAATAATGGTAAATTTTTTAAAAGCAAACAGAGACAAGTATTTGAAACAAAAGACAATCGTGTATAGATATACATATAATATTATATTCAAATTAAAAGAGTATGTGAGTGGTTGTATGGTGGTCCCATTGATTTTTATATATAAATTAATGTTTAATCAAAACAAAATATACCACTCACACTCACATACTCTCATTTTTTCTCCTTCTTTTTCTTCTTCTTCTTCTCCTTCCTCTTCATCTTCTTCTTCTCGTTCTTTTTCTTTTTCTTCTTCTTCTTCTTCTTCTTTTAGAAGAAGTCTTTTTTTAAAAAAAAAAAAAAAAAAAAACTCAAGAAAATTGTGTGTAAAAGGTGTTGATTTTTGGTTTAATTAGCTATGCTTGGAAATCCCACATCTAAAGAATATAATGTGATGAGATGTTTGAGAATCCTACATCTAAAGAATGTAATGTGGTGAAAGTTTTGATAATCTCACATCTGAAGAATGTAATATGGTGAGAGTTTTAGTGGGCTATAAATAAGTCATTTAGCTAATTGGTTTTGTATCTCAAACAAGAATTGTAAAAGATCCATATATTTGTATTATTCTTGTTTTCTTCCCATTTGTTTCTGAGTTTTGGGATCTTGCCCAGATTTTGTAATATTTTGCTTTGGAGTTAGTGGAAGTTTTCAGCAACGCCCGTGGACATAGTTTTTATACCGAACCACGTAAATTCTGGTGTGTTCTTTCTTTTTTCGCTTTGCATTTATTTTTCTGCTTTATTAGTATTCGTTATTTATATTTAATAACTAACATTAGTAGTTGTATATTTGTTTAATTTCCGCTGTGCACAACAAGTGGTATCAGAGCCTGGTTTTGATTGATTTGGAAAATTGTCTAGGGCATTAGCTGGCTATTAAATATTTAGTTGTAGAGCTTGGATGTTATTTTGGAATAGTTACAATTTAGGGAAGCTCTGTCAAAAAGACTATAATTATCTAAGGAGATTGAATTTTAAGTGGGACCGTTTGTGACCCCTCCAGCCTTTCCTAGGAGTTTACCTTTTCAGTACTATTCATTTGATCACCAAGCTATTGGTATAAAACTTTTGGTATTAAGCAGAAATGACAGCATCTTCATCTTCGCATGTAAAAATTGAAGTAGAAAAATTTGATGGTAGAAATAATTTTGGCCTATGGCAAAGGGAAGTTACGGACGTCATGTATCAACAAGATTTGGATATTGTTCTGAAGAAACAAGACCAGAGAATATTGAGGAAAGAGATTGGGAGAGGCAAAATGCGAAAGCATGTGGTTTAATTCGCTCATGTCTCTGTAGAGAGCAGAAGTATCCATTCATGAAGGAAACCTCTGCTAGTAAATTATGGAAGGCGCTAGAGAACAAATATATGAAGAAAAGTAACGAGAATCGGCTATATTTGTTGAAAAGGCTTTACCGTCTTCAGTTGAAACCAGGTTTGAATATTAGTGACCATATTGATAATTTCAACCGTTTGTTAGCTGATTTGTTGAATTTGGATGAAACTTTCAAAGATGAGCAGAAGGCCATGTTGTTGATAGGATCTCTTCCTGATGAGTTAGATCATTTGTGCATTACACTTATTCATGGGAAAGAAAAATTATCTTTTGAAGAAGTGTGTGCAGCTTTACTTAATTATGAAATTCGTAAGAAAGATCAGAAAGAGAATAGGGATGAATCAGCAGAGGCGCTTACAGTTAGGGGAAGAAGTAATAGTCGAAAACAAGAAAGAAGGGACAGATCACAGTCAAGAAAAAGACCTGATAAAGATGAATGTGCCTTTTGTCATGAGAAAGGGCATTGGAAGAAAGATTGTCCGAAGCTACAGAAGAAAGATAAGGGCAAGGGTAAAGTTACTTCCGATGCATATGTAGCCGAACATGAGGAAGAAGATTTTGTGTTGGTTAGTCTATCATCAACATCTGGATCTGGTGAGTGGATTTTAGATTCGGGTTGTACTTATCATATGTGTCCACATAAGGAATGGTTCTTCAACTTCAAAGAGCCAAATGGTGGAATTGTGCTCATGGGTAATGATAACTCATGCAAAACTAAGGGGATAGGTTCAATTCGATTGAAGAATCACGATGGATCGACCAGAGTTTTGACAGAGGTTTAGTATGTTCCAGATTTGAAAAAGAATCTCATATCATTGGGAGCCTTAGAATCTAAAGGCTACACGGTATCTATCAGAGATGGAGTTATGAGAGTTGTATCTGGGGATTTGGTGGTAATGAAAGGTACGAGGAAGAATAACTTGTACTACTACGATGGTAGTATAGTTACTGAATCAGCAGCAGTAGTATCAGAGAAGGATGTTGATTCAGATACAATCAGGTTATGGCATATGCGTCTGGGACATGCAGGTGAGAAAGCTTTAAGCAGTTTGGTGAATCAAGGCTTGTTGAAAGGAGTAAAAACCTGCAAGTTAGATTTTTGTGAACATTGTGTTTTGGGAAAGCAGACGAGAGTGAAGTTTGCAACTGCAGTTCATGATACTAAAGGTATTTTGGATTATGTTCACTCTGATGTGTGGGGACTTACTAGGACAGCCTCCTTAGGTGGTAAACACTATTTTGTTACATTTGTTGATGACTTTTCCAGAAGAGTTTGGGTATACACAATGAAGAAAAAGGATGATGTACTTGAGATTTTCCTTAATTGGGAAAAGATGGTTGAGACTCAGACTGGGAGAAAGATTAAGCACCTTAGAACAGATAATGGAGGTGAATATTGCAGTAAATCTTTTAAAGAAGTCTGTCAAGATGCAGGTATTGTACGTCATTTTATAGTTAGACACACACCACAACAGAATGGGGTGGCAGAACGTATGAACCAAACATTGCTGGAGAAAGTTCGGTGTATGTTGTCCAATGCTGGGTTGGGCAAGGAGTTTTGGGCTGAGGCAGTGACTTATGCATGTCGTCTCATTAATCGCTTATCGTCAACAACGATCGGTGGTAGAATTCCATTGGAGGTATGGTCTGGAAAGCCTGTTACTGATTATGATTCTTTACATGTCTTTGGTTGTTCTGCTTATTATCATGTAAAGGAATCTAAATTGGATCCGAGAGCAAAGAAAGCTATATTTGTGGGAATGTCTTCAGGAGTAAAAGGGTATCGTCTTTTATATCCAAATTCGAAGAAGATAATCTTCAGCAGGGATGTTACTTTTGATGAGTCCTTGATGTTGAAAAAGAAAATAGAAGATATTGTTGAGGGTAATCCGAAACAGGTGAAGTCTACTCGGAAGCAAGTGGAGTTTTTCCAGAAACAAATAGAGTCAACAAATAATCCAGCTAGGATTGTTGATACAGATGATGACACTCATATGACAGATGAGGTTACTGAAGAAGAAGTAGAAGAAGAGGTTCCTACCCAAGAACCTTCACAGCAACAAGAATCAATTGCAATAAATAGGCCAAGACGTGAGATTCGCAGACCTGCTCGTTTTGCTGATATGGTGGCCTATGCACTTCCAATTATAGATGATGATGTTCCTTTCATTTATAGAGAAGCAGTCCAATGTTCTGAAGTTGATAAGTGGAAGAAAGCTATGGATGAAGAAATGCAGTCTCTTCGGAATAATGAAACTTGAGAGCTAGCTCAACTATCGAAGAATAAGAAAGCAATTGGGTGCAAGTGGGTGTTTACTAAGAAAGAGGGATTTCCAAACAAAGAAGATGTTCGCTACAAGGCAAGGTTGGTGGCGAAAGGCTACGCTCAGAAGGAAGGGATTGACTATAATGAGGTATTTTCTCCAGTTGTGAAACACTCTTCCATTAGAATTCTATTGGCCCTTGTAGCTCAATTGGATTTGGAACTAGTTCAAATGGATGTAAAAACTGCATTTTTACATGGTGATTTAGAAGAGGAAATCTATATGACTCAGCCAGATGGATTCAAGGTTGTTGGTAAAGAAAATTGGGCTTGCAAATTGAAGAAATCGCTTTATGGTTTGAAACAATCTCCGAGACAATGGTACAAGCGATTTGATCAATTTATGATAGGACAAGAATACACCAGAAGCAAATTTGATAATTGCGTATACTTTCGAAGGCTACAAGATGGTTCTTTCATCTACTTGCTCTTATATGTTGATGATATGTTGATAGCTTCTAAGAGTAGAGTGGAGATTGAGAAGCTAAAAACTCAGTTGAATTCAGAGTTTGAAATGAAGAATTTGGGTGAAGTTAAGAAGATTCTCGGTATGTAGATTAGTAGAGATAGAGGAAAAGGCAAGGTTTATTTGACTCAGAAGCAATATCTGATGAAGGTATTACAACGTTTTGATGTATCTGAACAGTCAAAACTTGTAAGTACGCCACTTGCTTCTCATTTCAAGTTGAGTGCATCATTATCTCCGAGTACTGATGAAGAACGAGAGTACATGTCTCGTGTTTCGTATTCCAATGCGGTTGGTAGCCTGATGTATGCTATGGTGTGTACAAGACCTGACATTTCGCAAGCGGTTGGAGTTGTGAGCAGGTATATGCATGATCCTGGTAAAGGACATTGGCAAGCTGTGAAATGGATTCTACGGTACTTGTTAAAAACCGTAGATTTTGGTTTGGTATTTCAGAAGGAAAATTCACTTGGTCAGTTTGCAATCGGATATGTAGATTCAGATTATGCTGGTGATTTGGATAAACGAAAGTCAACTATTGGATATGTATTCACTCTTGCGAGAGCTCCAGTAAGTTAGAAGTCTACTTTACAGTCAACAGTTGTTTTGTCTACGACAGAAGCAGAGTATATGGCAATGACAGAGGCTGTGAAGGAAGCAATTTGGTTACAAGGATTACTGGTAGAGTTGAGAGTGAGATAGAAGAATATTACTATTCACTCAGATAGTCAAAGTGCCATTCATTTAGTAAAGAACCCAGTATTCCATGTTCGCACCAAGCATATTGATATCCGATATCACTTTGTGCGGGAAATTCTAAATGAAGGGTTGATTCTCTTACAGAAAATTGGGACTGTTGATAATCCTGCAGATATGATGACTAAAGTAGTGACAGCAATCAAGTTCAACCATTGTTTGGACTTGATCAATATTTTGAAAGTTTAGAAAGACATATATGAAGGCATTGCTGAAGGCTAATACGCCAAGGTGGAGATTTGTTGATTTTTGGTTTAATTAGCTATGCTTGGAAATCCCACATCTGAAGAATATAATGTGATGAGATGTTTGAAAATCCCACATCTAAAGAATTTAATGTGGTGAAAATTTTGAGAATCCCACATCTGAAGAATGTAATATGGTGAGAGCTTTAGTGGGCTATAAATAAGTCCTTAAGCTAATTGGTTTTGTATCCCAAACAAGAATTGTAAAAGATCCATATATTTGTATTATTCTTGTTTTCTCCCCATTTGTTTCTGAGTTTTGGGATCTTGCCCAGATTTTGTAATATTTTGCTTTGGAGTTAGTAGAAGTTTTCAGCAGCGCCTGTGGACGTAGGTTTTATACCGAACCACGTAAATTCTGGTGTGTTCTTTCTTTTTTCGCTTTGCATTTATTTTTCTGCTTTATTAGTATTCGTTATTTATATTTAATAGTTAGCATTAGTAGTTGTGTATTTGTTTAATTTTCGCTGCACACAACAAAAGGAAAATAGGGTATAAAGGGAAAAATCTTCTTCTTCTTCTTCTTTAAAAGAATTCAAGAAAATGAAATATAAAAAGAAAATTGGGTGTAAAAGGAAATAAATCATAGTAACATGTGTAAATTTACGAGTGATAAATATAATGACCATTGTCCATAAAAAAATTTAAAAAAAAAAAGAATTTTAAATAGGAAAATCAGTGATCGAAAATGACGAATGTGGTAGTTGTGAAAGAAATAATAGTGATAAATTTTTTTAAAAATAAATAGAGACATATGTTTAAAATAATAGACAGTTATGTGTAGATGTACACATAATATTATAATTAAATTGAAAGAGTGAATGGGTGGATATGTTACAGTCACATTGATTTTTATATATATACTGATGTTTAATTAAAATAAAACACACCACTGACATACACATACTTTCTTTCCTTCTTCTTCTCTTTCTCCTTATTCTTCTCCTTCTTCTTCTTCTTTTAAAAAAACTTAAGAAAATGGGGTATAAAAGGAAAATAAGGTTTTTTGTTTTTTTGTTTTTTTTGTGTTTTTTTTTTAAGAACTCAAGAAAATAGAGTGTAAAAAAAAAAAAAGAGTATAAAAGGAAAAAAGGTCATAATAAAAGTTGCTATTTTACAAGTGATAAATATGGTAGGCCCTATCATTGAGAAATTGGAAAAAAAAAAAAAAAAAAATTTAAAAGGGAGAAGTAAATGGTCGAAAATGATGAGTACGGTGGTTGTGAAAGAACGATAATTGTGAAAAAAAGAATATTGACAAATTTTTTAAAAACAAATAGAGACTGGTGTTTGAAACAAAAGGCAGTCATGTGTAGATGTCGTATAATATTATAATCAAATTAAAAGAGTGTGTGAGTGAGTGTATAATATATATTAATGTTCAATTAAAAGAAAACACACTACTCATACACATATTGACCCTTATCGCATAACAAAATAAAGAAAATAAAAGAAGAATAAGAAGAATGACGTGAGCATGAAAAGAAAATAGAAATAATTGGGGTTGATTTCTATTTTAATTTGGTGCGCAATAAATTCAGTTTTAAGTTCGATTTTCTAATATAAAATTTTTAATTTCTAAATAGGTTCTTATGATATTTTTAGGTGGAGAAAAAATAAAGGATAATATGGGTGCCATTTATTCGAAATAAAGCTTGAAATTTAATCTATGAGTGGATTGTTTTATTTCAATTGAATTAATTATTTATGGTTATACATATTTTAGGTTTTTATTAATTATGGATTATTGCAAATGAATTATTCGTTAGTTAATTAAATTCTTAGATTGTTTATTTCAATTGAATTAAGTTGTTTTAAATTACCTAAATTTTAGTTTTTATTTATTTAATTGTTATTAGAAGGAAATGATTTGATTAGTCTATTGATTTTATTGATTATGGATTACGAATTATGAATTACGATTAGACATTAGAATATTTATTTATACTATGATCAAAGAATTTATTGAGAATTATATTTATATTTGAAATAGAATTATACGAAATTATATATGAAAACTATTTAAGTTACGAAACCAATGAAATGAGACTTTTAGAACATCAGGATTGTACACTTCTTTTTAACGATCAACAGGCTTCACGTGTGTAAGTCTTAGAGAATCGCCTAGCACGTGTATGGTAGATGTTTAGAGTCATTGAGTCGTCCAGCACATATATGATAGATATAATCCCTCGCACTATGTATGTATTAAATATTTCTACCACATATAACAGATTTTTCCTTGAATACTATATTCGTGTAGATTAAGATTTTATAAATATGTAGAAATGATCCATACAGATGTTTTCGGTTCATAATGAAACGAAATGGTGCAAATGTGATTTTAGTATTATTTTTTTATCCGATTAAATATAGATCATTGAGATTTTATTTATTATCGGTCTTATATTATATATGTTAATTATTATTGAAAATAATTTATTTAGTTTTCGAAAGTATATTCATTCATTGGACGTTAGTACTCTCCCTTTTGTATTTTCAAAACCATTTTCTAGGTAACCATCAAATCTCAAAAGAAATCTCCAGATAGGAAGAAATGAGTCACTTAACCACATAACGTTGAGAAATGATATTTTGATATTATATATACATTTGATATATTATATGATATTTAGGTTAGCATGTGTATACTTATTACTTTGATTTTATAAAATATATGATTTCTTGTCGTTTTGTTTATGTTTGACATCTTGATTTGAAAATGATAATAATCTACTTTATAGATATGTTTTCACTAAAAAACAAGTTTGTTTTATATGTATTATATGATATTACTCATATTTGAAATATTTTAGAAATGTTTATTTCAATTATAAGTAACCCTTTGACGTTCATTCAAGTTCATTAGAGTTAATTGATTAAGGGACAAAATTATATTTTTCTTTTAATTTAAAAAAAAAAAGTAAAAGATTTTTTTTTTCTTTTTTTTTTAAAAAAAAAGGAAAAATTAAAGGGAGCAGGCCCCAAATGGGATCTCCATCCATCTTCATCTCTACGGAGATTCAATCTGCACGGAGACGAAGATATAAGATCAAACACACACCACACTCACAAAAATCAAAATTTAATTTTTTTTTTCAAAAAAAGAAAAGAAAAATGTGAGAAGAAAAATGTTGAAGATCTGGTTCGAACCCAGATCTCTAACGTTTGAAGATCTGGGTTTTCGAACCACGATCTTAAATTAGCTAACCACCGGCCACCACACAAAACCACCGGCCACCACACAAACTTCTTTCCAATCAATCCCAAATCACCAGCCAGCACACAAACTCCTTTTGCGAACCCCCTAACCACGGGCCACCGCTCAAACTCTCAACCAAAATTCGGCCACCACTCAAACAACCCCAAACCAAAATCTAGTTACCACTCAAAACGCCAAACCTCTACATTGAAATCAACCAAACAAAAAAAGAAAAATGACCAATCCAAACCAGCATCTCCAAAAACCTCGATGAAATTACAGTTTATTTAGCGGAAGAGACCTGGGTTTTTCGAACCCAGATCTTTATTTAAAAATCCTCAAATCAAGAAGCATCAAACAACACATCCACCCACTCTTCGGATCCCTTCAAATTCATCAAACTTTTGATTCTCGTCTACCCCTTCTCGTCGAACATGCTGTGCCGTCGCACTCGCCAACCCGACATCCTCTTTTGGCCCCAACCTAACTCGCCGCACACAAACTAATGGTGGTGGACCGATCAAGGAAGTCAGGCGCCGCGTAGGCGTGGAAGGTGGAGAGGAGAGTCTAAAGTGGTAATGAATGTGAGGAGAATCAAAAAAGGTTGGAGTAGAATCGACAGAGGCATGGGGTGGATTTGTTGTTGCAAGTTATGACGAACCGGCGATGTGTAAGGTTAGAGCAGATGAAGGTGGGGTGGACGTGTTGCGGGAGGAGTGGGAAAGTAGAAATGTGTTGTTAATTTATTTGAGAGCAAATTACAATTTGACTACCCAATTAAAACATATTTACGGATGGAATAACAGTTTCACTTTTATTACAATTGACTCACCTGCCGTTAATGGGTCACCGTTAGTTTTAATTGGCTTAGGGGTAAAAGTGTCATTTGAGTTATATTTTATTTTTTAAAAAATTAAATTTTAAAAAAATTAAAATAAATCAGGTTCTCTCTCTCTTTCATCCCTCTGCCTTCTCTCTTTCTTTGCCCTCCGCCATCGCCGACCTTGTCTCTCCTTTTTCCTTATTCTTCTCAGTTCATTGCCTCTCTCCGCCGCTCTCATTTCCTCGCCCCTCCTCCGTCCGCCGTGCTCATCTGCTCTCCTCTCCCCTCTCTGCTGTCGGTTTCCTTTCCGCCACTGCTCTCTTCCTTCTTTTTTTTTCTTGTCTCTCCTATCCTTTCTTCTTGTCCGTTCTCGTCTCCTTCATCATCTGGGTTCATTGTCGAACCCAGATGAACCTCCATCTGGGTTCATCGATTCGAACCCAGATGAAGGTTCATCTGGGTTTTGAAGAACCCAGTTCTGGGTTGTCACGAACCCAGATTTCTGGGTTCGTCACGAACCCAGGGTTCGTGACACGAACCCAGATCTGGGTTCGTCATGAGCCCAGATCTGGGTTCTGACGAACCCAGATTTCTAGTTTCTGACGAACCCAGATTTCTGGGTTCGTGGTGAACCCAGACTGGGTTCGTCAGAACCCAGATCTGGGTTCATGACGAACCCAAAAGTGATTGATTATGTTGGTTATGGATAGTTTGTGGGAGATTTGGGTTTGATGGTTTTGTGGGAGATTGAATGATGGTTGATGATATTTGAGATCATTTTTTGGGTTTCCAAGAGTGAATTGATGATGTTGGGTGGTTGGTTGATGATGTTTGGTACCATTTTTTGGATGTTTGACACCATTTTTTAGGTTTCCAGTTGTTTGGAAACCAGACTTGTCTTTCCAGATTGGTTTCCAGTCTAGAAACTGGTTTCCAGAACTTAAGAATAAAAAGGGAGAGAGATAAGGGACAGGAAGAAGACATTAATTTTGAACCGGAAGAAGATTGATGATTGATGATCGATGATTTTTAAGGGGGAAGAAGATTGATGGTTGAATGAATAAATGTTTAATTTTTATTTATTTTATTATTTTTTAATATATATCTTTAAAATTTTGTTCTATTTAATTTTTATTTAATTAATTAATTTAAGGGTATTTTGGTCTTTTCGTTATTTTTTACTGTTTGATGTTAGATTTAACGAAAAATTATTAACGATAGGGGGGTTAATTGTAATAAAAGTAAAACAGTTATTTCGTCTGTAAATATGTTTCAATTGTGTAGCCAAATTGCAATTTGCTCTTTATTTTAATAAATGTTATTTTTATTACTTTTCCTATTTTTAATTATTTTTTATTAATTTTTTTTTCTTTTAAATAAAGGGTTATTATTATTTGATTCCTGATTTTAAAAATAATATCAAACCATCCTTGATTTTAAAAATATTATCTAAAAAAACCCAAACCTTAATAGGTTGATGAGTTCCGTCCACAAGTTGACAAATTCGTTAAAAACAAAGGGCAAATTGGTAAATGCATGAGAGACAAATGTTGCCACCACTTTCACTCTCTGTCATCTTACCCAACCCAATCATTTCACTTTCTCTTTTACCCCATTCTCTCTCACTCACTGCAGCCATTATCACTCTCTGTCCATTCTCTCTCTCTCTCCGCGGCAGAGGGAAGCAGTAATTTCGGTCTCTCAACTCAAACACATCCACCACCTGCGTTTTCGAAACTCGCTGTTGTCGCCACCTATAAAGGCCTCTTTCAAATCTCGGATCTAAGTTTTCAAACACATATTCCAATTGTCTGATCTTCGCAGGTTTCATTTGTCGATTCCAGTGAGACCGTCGATACTGCTCCATCGTCTCGTTGAACCTTGGTGGAAAAGCCATTGATGTTGCTTCATCATCGTTAAAGCTCTCCAGAAATCGGGAGGTGCTTGTGCGGCAGCAAAAGTGGAGACAGAATAGAGGTATTGGGTGTTTTGAGTTGATTGGGTTGTTGATAGGTTCTAGTACAGAGGTGTTGTTCATGGTCTGCCAACTTAGGTTATTGATACACTTTTTGGCTATTTTTGTTTAGGAAACCATGTTGCTTGGACATGTTAAATCTACTTTGGTATTTGACGTACTATGTGACAGTGCATTAATAGCTACACAAGACCGTTTTAGTTGAGTTTTTTTTTTTTTTTTTTTTGCTCCTAATAACATTGTTTTATAGTGAATAACTGTATTTTTTATTAACTAGACCAGTTCCTTAGTAGAATTCTGTTACCAAACTAGATCTCATAAAATTATAGAGCAGCACTTAAAGTTAGCTTGACTTCTTAAACATGCTAAAATCTAGTCTTGTCACTTTGTAGAAGCTGTCTCTGTTCCTGTATGGTTTCTAAGTTTGTTTTGTGATTGTATGCTACTTGTTTGTTTTCTAGTCATATGCTAATTGTTTGTTTTTTTTTTCTTTTAATGAAATACCAGTTTAAAATTAAAAAAAAAAAAATTGAAATGTATTGATATCATTTTGATGATTGCACTGTAGAATAATGGATTTAACTTCTGCGTAGAATTCATTTTGATGATTTTTTGAATGTGGATTTAATTAATTGTTTTTAATTATTTATTAATTTTTAAGTTTTACAAAGATAAATATGAAGGGTATATTTATCTTTTTAAATAATTTTAAAAGCAAAAGAGAGTTTTTTTTGGTAACAATTTACTAAGGGTATTTTGATTTTTTAGTGATTTTATCACAAAACCACTATAAGATTGGGTGAAAACTGCCTTGGCTAATATTTTCAAAAATTGGAATGAATCAATAATATTTTTCATTTTAGGGTTTTTTTAGATTTTTCCCTTAAATAAAATGATGAGGGCATTTTGATCTTTTGACCACATTTACACTGTTTACTATCAACTTTAACTGAGATTCTTAATAGTGAAGTGTTAATTGTAATAAAACTAAAAACTTTACTCCGCTTGTAAATAGGTTTATACTAAATAGTTATACTGTAATAGTGTAATTTGCTTCAAAAAAAATATACTACATTCTAAAAGTAATGAATACGTTAGCTATGTACTGACAACATCTAGTGTCTTTCAAAAGCGATTCGAGGTGACACCTTGAGACAGCTACCTCAAGCAATGCTAGTGTGGCATTCGCGCTAGACATGACCACGGTTCGGTTCGAACCGTCACTGTAGAACCGGAACCAGAACATAAGGTTCTGGTTTCGGTTCGGAACCGAACCGAAACAGTCATTGTAGCGGTTCCGATTCCGGTTCTAATCCTAAAAGAACCGGTGGAATTAGAACCGACTTGAACCGACGGTTCCGGTTCTTAAATAAATTTTAAAAAAAAAAAAGACAAAAAAAAAGAAGCAACCGTTGGGGCCAACGTTCGGGCCGCGTGGCTCACGTGGCCCCAACGGTCAAGCAAGCAGTCAGTGGACGCCCAACTGGCGTCGGATCTGGGTTCTGGAAACCCAGACGCCGATCTGGGTTCCAGAACCCAGATCGACGTCTGGGTTTTCGTCTGGAAACCATTGGACGCCGAACTGGCGTCTGGATCTGGGTTCTGGAAACCCAGACGCCGATCTGGGTTCCAGAACCCAGATCCAGACGCCGAACAGAACCCAGATCCCAAACCTAGACGTCGACGTTGATCTGGGCTGGAACCCACCAGAACAAACAAAAAAATCAAAGAGAAGAAGGAGAAGACAGAGAGAGAACTGAGAAGAAAACAGACTAAGTGACTAACAGAGATAGAAAAGAAGAGGAGAACCGGAGAACGGGAGAAGAAAAAGACTAGAGAGTCAGAGAGAGAGAAGAGTGAGTCAGTGAGGGTAAATCAGTAAATGGATAATCCGATAATGGATTTTATAAATTAAAGCTAGTTGCTTAGTTGTAACTTTGTGATAATTTGGTCTTCAAATAATTAAATTTTTTATTTCGTTTATGTATCGATTTATTTTTTTAATTTTAAAATATATTTTAATATTAATTTTTAAATTTCAAATTATTATTTAAAAAAAAAAAGTTCCAGAACCGGAACCGAAACCGTTATAGAATCGGAACCGGAACCGTTATAGAACCGGCTGTTCCAGAACCGAACCGGAACCGTTTTATTTTGGTTAAGGTTCCGATTCTAGCTTTTTTAGAACCGAAACCGTAGGTTCAGAACCGGAACCGGAACCGAACCGAACCGTGGTCATGTCTAATTTGAGCTGGTTAAGTGAGGTGACCACCTTTAGACTGCCTTAAGACAAGGTGACTTGAGGTCATTCAGAGGCGGTCCACACTAGTAATAGACAACTCGGGGCTCCTCAACATGTAGTTGTGAAGCTCAATTTATTTTTAGCCTTTATTAATCTTCATCAATCGCACGAGACCACCTAATACCAAAAAAAAAAAAAAAAATGAAGCTTAGAATGGCTTCAATCTTGATCAATTGTTATGCCTAGCCAGTATCTTACACTTTACCATAGCAAAAAAAAAAAAAAAAAACACAAACACACACAAACACACCAGTTTTAAAGGATTGCAATCAAACACCAGCTTTAGAAGCAAGTCAAGCAATTGGTTCTTAGAGAGAGAGAGTAAAGCCAAATGTGAGAAAAAACTAGAAAGACAAGAACTGGGGTGGTGAGTGACAGAGTCGGAGGTGGTGGGTGACAAAGTGAGAGGTGAGTTACAGGGTGGTTTATATATACATATATATATATGTATATATATAAGGATAAAAAAAAAAAAAGGTTAGCGGGGTGAGGGGAGTGAGAGAGTCATTAGGTTCCGAGGACTTGTAAGTTGTGATTTTCACCCGCCAAGGCATTGGAATAATATATATATATAAGTAGTGATTTGTAAGTTGTCATTGGGGGTTTAATAGTTTTAAGGCATCTAATATATTATGGTCACGTGATTGTACTAAAGTTAATTTTGAGATTGTACGAGACATGTTTTATTATGTTTTGTTGTCATATAATTATATTTGGATCATATAGAATTATTTTTATAGGTTTGATTGTTAATCAACACGTTCACTATTGACAGATGGTCAAAACCGAATTATTCACCAACTAACCGACTAGTCACTAGGCCATTTAGCGACCGGTGCTTTCTTAAACACTGGTCCTATCTAACCATATTAGGATTGACTCTCACACCCTTTGCTCTCATTTTGTCCTACGCTAAAATCCTAACCCTTTGCTCCGTTTTTCTTTTTCCTCTTAAACTCCCAAAACCCTAACCTAAAAATCCCCCACTAAAATCCTCTCCATCACTCATGTCTCAACACATCTCCTCTTTCATTCAACAATTCGAGTTTGGGGCTTTTTTCACTTTCTACTTTTTTTTTCTTCATTCAGAATTGAGGTGGCCATCTCGATCATCTTGAGATGACCACCTCGCCTCGCCAAGGCTCCGACATCTTACCATGCTTTTCGCCTTTTAAAGCATCGCATGCAATTTATAAATAAGATGACCTTCAAGAACATTTATGCAGTTGGGATATTAACATGACCTGTATGGCTTTACTGATAAGTTTTCAAGTGTCAAAAAGTTTAAAAGAGAAAAAAAGCAAAAGAAAAAATTATGCATATAATCACAAATTAAAGTAATACTAGAAGAGGACTTACCCTAGATAGAAGGCATATCAATGATTGCATGTGGTTTCTAGCCACAGAGTCTCCAATAAAAGCAAGCGACTTGCCACTGAAAATTTCTAGGGACTAAGCAGGGTTAAAAATAGGCAGATCACACCCTTCTGGTTTCCACCTCCATTTCATGAACTCATTTTCTGGTCCTCCATATTTCTTGCAGTTTTAGTGCTCATGAATGGCCCAACATGTTGTGTTTGTGTAATATGGTACTTCAGGATTTGGCATCCATTCTCCTGAAAATATATCGTATATTTTCTCACTTTCTAGTGCCCATATTGAATCTTCTCTTGAATCTTGTGGAGGTGAAGGAGATGAATGATCAGAAGAACTCTTCAGCAAATATATAGGATTTTTTTACTTAACATAGAGGAATGATTGCAAGAACAATTAAGGTTAAGATTATTTGTAGAACAACTCTTGTTGTATGATTTTTAGCTAAAGGAACTCCAAGGAGATGAATGAATGATCTTCGGCTACACATAAAAATAGGTACAAACGGAAAACATGCATCCATCCCATATATAACTAGTCATCTTTCCAAATCATATAAACCAAAATACGGTAATATAATCTCAACTGACCGTAAATCAACAGCTAAAACTAATGAAAAGAAACTTGTTTTTCATATTTGAAAAAAGAAGATTAAATTTTGTGAAAAAAAAATGTCTTCTCAGATGCATAAATTCCAAGTAATTAACCAAATTGTGCTCCTTGGCCTAAAGAGAGAGACGAAGCTATGAGAGAAATGCGAAGCAAATCAGAGAGACATGCCGTTGACATTGTGCTCTTTCTTGACAGAAGATATCCATTCATGAGCAGAAAGATAAAATGAAGAGGGAAAAAATAGAAAGGTAACTGTTAGCAACATTGAGATTTCTCTTGGAAACTAGTTTATTTTTTGCCAAATTATGATTGTAATGACTATTCTAGATTTTTTTTGTATGTAAATGTTGGTTTAGTTGAAAAACTTGTGATGATCCATGTTTTAAGAATTTTGTCTTGCATAAGTATGGTTAGTTGTCAGTGTTCGGTATGGACTAACTTGTAAAACAATTTTTGTATCTTTTATATATATAAATGAAAATATCGGTACATCGCATGAGAGGCAGTTCTGTTCTCATTTTTTTTTTTTTTTAATGTTTTTCTAGTCTTTGAACCTTCTGTTTTACAACCGTAACTTACCATTCATTAATGGTATAGTAGGAACTTTCCAACTTTAGGTGCTATTAAAGCTTAAAGTACTAACTCATTGAAAAGTGAAAAAAGGGAGTCGTTTTGGTGCTTCCTTGGCCTAGAGAGAGAGAGATGAAGCTATGAGATAAATGCGATGCAAAAAAGAGAGGCACGCCATTGACAATGTGCTCATCCTTGAGAGAACATATCCATTCATGAACAAAAAGATAAAGAGAAGAAGGAAGAGAAAAAAGATAACTTACCATTCAATAATCGTATATTAGGAACTTTCCAACTTTAGGTGCTATTAAAAAGATAACTTACCATTCAATAATCGTATATTAGGAACTTTCCAACTTTAGGTGCTATTAAAACTTAAAGAATTAATTTAGTAACAAGTGCTAATCAATGATGCAAGCAACCACTTTGGTGGCCTCATTTTAACATATATATCAATATACATATTTTATTTAATCTATCAGCAATTTTGATCTTCACTAAGTCAAATAAGGCCATCTTCGTTTCTCTGGTGGACTCATGAAATTTTAACATCCATTATAATTAAAGGTGTAAGAGGACATTTACTAATCAGGAATGAAAAGAAAAATGGAAATAAGTTCAAGGTAATAAAGATGAATTGGAATTAAATTACAATATTACATTCCTTTGTTTACTAACTTTTAGGAATTAAAATTTGAATCAAATTTAATTTTCTTTTTAGTGTCTACTAAACTATAAAATAGTGTAAAACAAAGTTAATTAAAAAAATAGCCCACTATATCACATATAAAAATATAATTTTAATATGAAACAAAAACATTCATGAAAACTATAGCAATTTGGAAAATCACTTACGAAATTAGAGTTCATGAAAACTACAGCGAAATCTTCTTTCCTTCCTCAAAGGTACTGTATCTAAGAAAACAAAGGTTCAACAAGAGCAAACCATCTTCGTTTCTCTTCCACTGGGCAGATCTTCTTTTTCCTTTATGTTGGGCATCTTTTCTTTTTCCTTTCAGATACTCTTTAATCCTCTGGGTCAAGTACAATTGATCTTGTATGAGTACTATAGGAAGTTGTCAAGGCCAGAGAATTTGGATTGAGCTAGCATAAGCCTAGAAGATTCATGTCGCTATTTTTATTTCATTGCATAATGACTTTTTATAAAGAAAAAATAATTGAGGATATATTAGTAAAATTAATTGAATTCTATTATTCAAACACAAAAGAGAAATTGATTTCCAGGACGAGAGGAGAGAATCAAGTTCCTTTTCTAGTAAGAACTTGATTCCTGATTTTAATGTAGGCCGGGTTCATATAATCTAATTCTAACAAATTTAAGTAAACATTTAAATTCAAATTTTAGAATTAAGTTTTCTTTCTCTATCTTGGATTTCTGTCAGTATACATGCTATAAGTGTATATTAATAAAACATTTCCATCTAAGTGTCTTTGTGCCAAAGCTTAAGGACATGGGTTTAATTTCCCTTAAAATAAAGTAAAACAAGTGTGAGAGGTTCTATATCTGCTTGGAAGTAACTAAGAAATGATAAATATTTATTTATTCAAGAAATAATAAATAACAAATTTTTATTTCGACATGTTTTTTCTAGGTCACAAATCTAACGTATTACACTAAAATTCTAGAATAGAGAATCAAAGATAAATATTGTTTGGGAATAGAACCGACCCACAAGTAGTGAAGAAGTGACACAAGTGTCATAAATTAAGGAACTAAGAGAAAATTACCAATAATTTGTCACACAAAGTATCAATCTTTTAATTAAAACATTAGATTAAGAATTATTTTAATCTAAAAAAAATATAAAAATAACTATGAAGTGTTTGGGCAAGAATTAAATAAAAAAAAAAGGCCTAAAAAGAAAGGCCATATAAGTGCAATTTTCTATTAGAAATTACTTCTAAAATCAAATGATACAAAAGGAATCTACAAACATTATTAATATAAAAGATGCAAAGAGCAGACATGATAAGCTTCAATGAGACTCTTGAATCACTTTCTTCATTGATCTTGATTTGATACAATTGAATTTGGATACAGGTTTGTGTATTACAAGCTTACAATGTTTAACAATCTCATACCCATTTTTACATATTGAAGGAGTTTCTTGATTACCAGTAGAATATTGAGTTAGTTATTGTAACTAACAATCAGCTGTGCTGGTCCAATGACAGAGCAGCACCTGGACCAATAACAGAGCAGCACTTGGAAGCATCTTAACCAACTTAACTATCCTTTACATCCCCCCTCAAATTGATCATGGATTTATCCATAATCAGTTTGTTTTTCAGCTTTTCAAATCTGGCATTTGGCAATGGTTTGGTAAATATATCAGCAACTTGTTCTTCAAAGTGAACATACCTGACATCAAGAGTGTTTACTAATATATGGTCACGAATAAAATGCATATCAAGCTCAATATGTTTTGTACGTGAATGCAGAACTTGATTGTGTGCAAGAGATGTAGCTCCTGTGTTATCACACCAAATGACAGGAATGCTGCTGACAGAAATTTTAAGCTCAGACAGAAGTGATAAAGTCCAAAGCACCTCAGTTAGCTTGAGCTAATGCTCGATACTTAGCTTCAGTACTTGAGCGAGTGACAACTCTTTGTTTTCTAGCACTCTAAGTAACAAGATTATTGCCCAGAAATAGACATAGCCTAGTGGTGGATTTCCTATCATCAATACAATAACTTCCCCCAGTCAGCATCAGCAAAACACACAAGTTAGAGCTGAGAGGTTAGTCTGAAATAAAGGCCACTGGTTAATGTACCCTTGACATAGCGTAAAACACGTTTACAAGCTAACCAATGTGCTGTTGTAGGAGATGCAAGGTATTGACTAAGTTTGTTAACTGCATACGAAAGATCTGGTCTAGAAATAGTCAAATATTGTAATGCCCCTACTGTATTTCTGTAAAGTGATGAATCTGAAAAAGGTTCACCAATATCTTGAGATAACTTGATACCATAAACCATTGGTGTTGGACAAGGTTTGAAGTGCATCATATTCTTCTTCTGAAGAAGTTCAGTAGCATACCTCGTCTGAGATAGATGTAAACCTGAGGATGTTCTAGCAATTGCAAATCCTAAAAAACAGTTGAGATGGCCTAATGTCTTGAGAGTAAACTTAGATTGTAGCTTATCAATAACTTGAGCAATAAGCACAGGATTTGAACCAATCACAAGAATATCATCAACATACACAAGAACAAGAACCAAACCTTCTTTATGATGTTAAATGAACAAAGAACTGTCTGCCTTAGAGTTGATTAATCCCCATTGAAACAAAGCAGATTTAAATTTGTCATACCAAGCACGAGGTTCTTGTTTTAGTCCATGGAGTGATTTTTGCAGCTTACACACATGGTTAGGAAGTTAAGGATGAACAAATTCCTCACATTGGTACATGAAACTTGTTTCTTACAAGTCTCCATTAAGAAATGCATTATTAACATCAAGTTACTCCGTTTCCCATTTAAAAGAAACAGCTAAGGTAAGCACAACCCTTATTGTAGCAGCTTTGACAATAGGGCTAAATGTTTCAAAATAATCAAGCCTTCCATTTTGATGAAACCCCTTAGCAACAAGTCTTGCTTTGAACCTTTAGATACTACCATCAGCATGATACTTCACTCTAAAAACCCCACGTGTTACCTATTACATTTATATTGGTTTGATATAGAACTAAAGTCCATGTGTCATTGTGCATAAGTGCTCTATATTCATCCTCCATGGCAGATTTCCATTTTGGATTAGAAAGTGCTTCATATACTGTTTTTGGTTCAGAAGTTGAATCCAAAGTGGAATTTTTAGTGATAAAGGCACTTAAGTGTTTAGTTTTGCTTCTTGTCATCATGGGATGTAGAGATGTTTGTGAAGGTTTTAAGAAACGTATATAAATTGAAAAAGGAACAGCAGGATCTAATATGTTCAGGTTTGAGGTGGTTTGATCATGATGTTGGTTAGAACAATGTGCAGTACCATGTGATGAGTTATTGATGCATGACTTAGGATCAGTACTTGAGTTAATATTGCTTGCTGGTGGTGTGTACAACACTGAAATTGGAAGACTAGGAATGACAGAATCTGCAGTGTTTAAGGAAGGAAAAAGAGATGAATAAGGAAATTCATTCTCATTAAACACAACATCTCTTGACACATAAACTCTCCCGGATGGATGAAGACACTTGTACCCCTTTTGTTGTAGACAGTACCCTATGAAGATACATTTTGTAGAATGGAATTTAGTTTTTGTCATGCAATCTTAAAAAAGGAAAACATGAACAACCAAATACTTTAAGGTCTTTGTAATTTGGTTTATGGTTGTACACAACTTCATAAGGAGACTTAATTATTGTGAAGCATAGGGGTTGGAAGCCTATTAATCAAGATGACAACAGTTGTAAAGGTTTCCCATAAAAAAGGAAGTGGCATATTAACTTGTGACAGTAAGGTTAAACCGGTTTCCATAATGTGTCTATATTCCTTTCAGCAAGACCATTTTGCTGATGAGCATAGGCATAAGAAAACCTGAATTGAATACCAGTACTAGCATAAAGTTTTTGAAGCACTGTGAACTCTCCACTTAAGTCACGAGACATTTGAGTTTGGTATTAAACAAGAGTTCTGCTATATTTTTAAACAATAAGAAGGCAACTTTGACTTGAGATTTTGCATTGAGAGGGAATATCCATGTGAATCTAGTAAAATGATCTAAAAAATGTACATAATATCTAAAGCCATGTGAAGACATGATGGGAGCTGGTCCCCATACATCTGCACGGACTAGTTCAAGGGAAGCAAAGGTTTTGGTGACTGGGGTAAGATAAGGAAGCTTGTGTGCCTTGCCACACCAACAAGCATTACAAAAATAAGTAGGTTGTGAGGGTACTGATATTCTCAAGGATGTAAGAATTTGAGACACTATTTTGAAAGATGGATGGCCTAGTTTAAAATGCCACAGATGCACTTGATCAACATTAGCAGAATTAGCAACAGAAAATGCAATATTTGAACTCTTGTAACTCTTATTTATACCAACAGAATGGTTATAAGGAAATGAACACTAGAAAGACTCTAACACATTTGCTGACTTTGTTTTATTTTCATATGTACATATGCTTGAATCCTTGCATATACAAGATGGATTCATTGAGTCAGTAGAAGCACTAACATGAAAGGACTGATTTTGAACAATAGACTCATAAGGAAACATTTCATCAAAACTACATTTAAAACTAGAAAGAAGAACTTGAGAGTTGACACCAGCAGACAAGCCTTGAAACTGCTTAGTTGTAGTTGATGGCAGCTCAAGATTGTACAATCCATCTTTTTGCGCTCCTTGTAGAAGAACTCTCTTCGTAGTTTGATCCATAATCATGCAACAATTAGCATCAAATTCTTCTATAGTATTGTTATCTTTAGTGAACTGTGAGATGCTTAGAAGGTTTTTTGTTATGTTTGGAACATGCAAAATATGCTTGAGATGAAGGGATTTTGTGGGTTACATGTGTGTGAGAATCAATGAGTAACCAATATGAGAGATTGGTAACTTACTACCATCTCCAACTGTCAGCTTTTCAGGGCCTTTGTATCCATTCCTTATGCTGAGATTTGTAAGTTCAGAGGTACAGTGATTAGTGGCTCCACTATCTAGGCATCAAGAATTCTTAGGTCCAGTTGAGAGAGGTTATGTTGTCATAGGTGCATACATAGTGTTTGGGTGCTGAATCTGTCCTTGCACATTCGGTTGCTAAAACTGTCCTTGAAAGCTAGTATAATTTCCTTTAAAACCTGCTGAATTTGCCACATTGTTAGGACTAGTTTGATAGCTCATTCTATTACCTTGAACATTTTGATCAAATCTATGAAAGCAGATAGCTGAATAGTGACCAATCTTCCCACATAGCTGACACACTGGTCTTCCACCATTTCTTCCATAATTTCTTCCTCTTCCACTGCCTCTTCTTCCTCTATTGTACTGCTGTGATCCCCCTCTTGTTCCAAATTTGTCATTATATGAGTAATTAACCACAGCATTATTAGAGACAAGAGAAGTTGATGTTGCAGCCTACTTTTCAATCCTTGTTTTGTAGCTCATCAACATAAATTGTGCATCTTGCAAGGAAATATCTCCAAAATTGTTCAGATGTGAAGTCAAGTTAACCACCATGGCATCATACTCACAACCAAAACCCTCCAAAATGTACATAACCAAGTCTTTATCTGTGACAGGCTGACCAGCTGCTCCTAGCATATCAGCAAGATTCTTCATCTTAGAGATGTAATCAGCTATTGACATTGATCCTTTCATTGTGGATTGAAGTTGGGATCTAACTTGCATGACTTTAGCAAGTGAGTGTTGAGAATACAATTTTTCAAGCATGAACCAAACCTCACAAGATCGTAATAGTTCTAACTTGCATGACTTCCATTGAACAAATTCAGGGTTAATAGTTTTTGATTCCTCAACAAGAACATCAGCATCACTATTCTCTACATACTTTTTCGGACTCTTTTTCTAACCTAGAATAAATTCTTCAAGATTGCAAGCTCTAATGGCAGACAATGCTTGTGACTTCCATAGAACAAAGTTGTTCTGATCTAATTTGAGAGGCAAATTGAAGTTCAAATGTGTAGAAAATGAGGACGATTGTACCTCATTCATGATTGAAGAGTTGTTACCATTAATTCCACTTATTGGGCTGTTTGTTCCTTCCATGGCCGCCATCGTTGAATGTCCATAGCTCTGATACCATATAAAAGATGCAAAGTGCAGACATGATAAGCTTCAATGAGACTCTTGAATCACTTTCTTCATTGATCTTGATTTGATACAATTGAATCTGGATACAAGTTTGTGTATCACAAGCTTACAATGTTTAACAATCTCATACCCATTTTATATATTGAAGGAGTTTCTTGATTACCAATAGAATATTGAGTTAGTTATTGTAACTAACAATCAGCTGTGCTGGTCCAATAACAGAGCAGCACTTGGAAGCATCTTAACCAACTTAACTATCCTTTACAATTAACATAATTAGTTAAAAACATGGTGACCAAACCAAGATTTTTCCCAGCATACTAAATGATTTCTGTCATAATAGGAACAGATCAACATCCTAATGGCACGTCCTAGCTTGTCGAAGCAAAATAATTTGGTTTGATTAAAAATTCTGTAGAAGACATATATGTCATTGTCTCTTCACAAAATGACATAAAAATTTGAGAGAGTTGATTGCTGGCCATTTGTAGGACACTAATTAATTAAATTTACAAAAAGAAAAAGAAGATTCTAGCTATATGGTCGTTGTGAAAATGAGAAGCCAACCTATTTCTTCATTTTTGACAGCTTGTATGATTGTTATGCGGTACCAACTATTAATCACATAATTGATATCGTAAGGCAAAATTTTAATTAAACTAAATAATATATTCGTTATGTGGATCCCACCATCTCATTAATACCTTTTTCCTTTTGGTGATTAGATTTTTCGCGTTCATATTTAAGCTATATTAAATTTGTGAGTATCAACTAAATTAATTGATAACATCTCTTATAATAAGATAATAAATATTGGATTTATATCTCCGTCTAAATAGGGAAGGGCTCAAATGATATTTATGGTATATATCCCTCACACATTCACACAGATTCAAGGTGATATATATATATATATATATATATATATATATATATATATGTATATGGTTTTTTATAACTCATTTATAAGCTGGATCCACAGCAGTAATATTTTAAATGAATTACTATCCTGTTTTTTGGTCCTATATCTCAGGTTAATTTGGGTCTGTTGCACACTGTAGGATATTTAAAAATATATATAATATAATATATATTTTTTTAAAAAAAAATAAATTTAAATTGTAATCTAACTATTTGTCTTTGGGTTAAAAACACATTAATGCAGTATCCAAAAAGCATTTTTCTTTTTCTTATTTTTAAGACATCTTTCTGTCATTTTTAAATTTACTTTGACTCGAATCTCTTATTATATCAAGAAAAATTATTTTAATAAAATCTCCAAAGTTAGAGAAAATGGAAGTGATGGTAAGCCCCCTCTTCCACCTATCCTACCACTCAAGTGATAAATTTAAGTTTCAATAGTTCCATTATTTGTATGAATAGCTTTCTCTTGATGTTTGGCATCCAAATAGTACTATTAGTGTCTCTTTAGATTTGTTTCAATAATTATGGTAAAAGGTGTTAGATAATAATAAAAAAATAATAATAATCTCAAAGGCCTTGTCGAACACTTTTATTTTATTTTCTTTTTTGTTTTTCATTTTGTTGCTTTAAAGTTTCATTGAAAAAGAATATATGATGATTGGTTACAATTCTTTAATAAAGATATAAGATGAATATATAAATTTGGAGTGAGTGTCATGTGATCACTTGTTGAAGGGGTTGATAATTTCTTTTCTTTTTTATTGTTTAAGCACTTTTGACATCTTCGCATTGGTAAAAAGTCTAGTTAATTTTCCTTTTTTAAAAAAAAATATATATATATTACAAGTTTAAAGGAGGACGCCGTGATATAATGTGAAATTGTGACCTCAATTATGTGATTATATATATATATATATATATATATATATATGTGGCTGTAAAGGACTCAATGAAATGGTGATAGTGTTGTTGCGTTATTAATTTGTTTGTTGCTTTTGTACTTAGCATGATTTGGTGGATTGGATTTGAACTACGTGAAGGCTTGTTGTATATGATTCATCAGTTCACATTGACTCATTTGATATTGTCATGTCATTCTCATCTATGTTTCATTTGAATAAAACGATGGTTCTTTAGAGAGTCGCTTAGTAGTCAAGAACAAAGTCACCTATATAGGAAGCACTAGCAGCTTCAAATGACAAGATTTCGACATTGCATTCAATTTTGGCGATACCCGTTTTAGATGTCAATCATTTGTTAGAGAATGTATAATATATGTAGAGTCAGAATTATTGATGAAGGAATTAGGAGACATTTGACTTGTTAAGGATGTGTACATATATATATATATATATACTAATTATAAAAATGAATAAGAATCAAGTTGCATTGGAAAGAAAATCATTTGAATCCTTTGGTGGGAGAGAAAAATTAAGTTTGTTGGGTCTATGTGATCATTGACATAGTAGGCTTGATTTTGTAACAAAACACTCTAGGCTTGTAAGAGGGTGTAGCTGTTTAGGATGGTCTTGAAGATGCTTTGAAGAAGATGGAGCAACATTGCAAGCCCAGAGATTTCAAGAGGTAGCTTTAGAATCTTTTGCAGTTTTGCTTATTTTTATCACAGTTTGGTCTCTTAAAAGGTTAGGGTGACATTAATTGACACACTCTACGATTAAGCATCCCATAGAAGATTTTCTACTATATTTTTGCATTTCTTTGTGATGCGCTTCATTGCATATGTTATATAGTGGAATGCATTTCGGATCCTTTGGACAAGGATTTATAGGCCAAGTACGGAATTTATTATATTTTTGCTTGTTTTTCATGATTTGTTATTTTACCATGAACTTGTTTGTTATTCATTTTACAAACTGTGAATTATCTAGAAAGCTTAAAATGTCTTAGACCGTGTTAAAGACGGGAATATCTAGTTTTTGCATGTTTCGGCTTTACTAGATTCTGATGTCTAAAGACAAAGTTATAGTGATCCGAGCATATATCTATTGTCCTAACAAACTTGTAACTACAAATTAGTCATCCTAGAATTTACTCTAAGAAAGATTTGTAGTAGTGGAGCTAATGTCTCTTATATCATTTTAAAGATATGGATTTTCACACTCTAGAGCTTTTTGCTTCTTATTGTTTTGATGTCTTTAGACAAAGTTATGGTCTTTCAAGCATTAAAAGGTCATGTTGCAAATTTTTTGATATCGTTCGATGTTCTTGTTGAACCTTTGTGAAGTCATTTTAGTATGCTTCATTTGCCTCACCTTAACTAGCTTTGTGGACAAGCTACATATCAAATAAAATTCCGAACATGTTACACACATATATATATATTCGTCTACAATACACTTGGATATTAATAGATCTAAACTATTACATTATAAAATTATTAATTGTATTTTATTATATCTTGTTATAACTAAACATGTTTGATTATAACTAAATATAATCAATTATTATAAATATAATCAAATTCTTTTAGTTGTAATCAAATATAATAAATACATAATCATATATAATAAGATACAATCAATAATTTTATATTACAATAACTCATTTGTAGTTGTCTCATGTACATTACCATAGAATGTAGGGGTGGGCACTTACATGTTTGGTTCGGTTCCAACCAGAGTCGAACATGAATCAAATTTTTGTCGATTCTCCAAATTGGAGCAAAACATGAACCAATTGAGGGGTAAAACCATACAGAACTAAACATGATCTGTTCGATTCAGGTTGGGTCGTTCTGACTATTTACAAAATATTCAAACAAACCTAAATACCACTCTTAAAATCACTACCTGCAAAACTAGACACCCACTCAACCACCATTGGCAGCATAACAAAACACTCACTCAATCACTACCACCTACAAAACCCAAACATTACCACCTGCAAATCTTAATCACCCACCTAACAACCAATCTCTATAACTGAAATTCACCAAAATACATAATAAAACCTACCCAAATTGCATCTCACAAGACAAACATAGAGTAAGCAGCAGGGATAGAAAGAGAAAGTGAAGAAAAAGTGAAGATGAAGGAAAGAGATAGCATTGTCGGTGCTCCATCTTTTTCCACCGGTCCAATCATCTTTGTTAGTGTCTACTCGCATCTTTGAAGATAGAGATAAGAGGATAGATTGTAATCTAATGAGATGTTCTATGAAACCCATGCAAAACATCTCTATTTCATAATCGAGATGAAGGAGAGAGATGAAGTGGATTTGTTGATCTTGAGAAGAAAAGGAGGCAGCTGATCGAAGAAACAATGAGATGAAATGGGTTTGTGGATCATGAAAGAGAGAAAAGATAAGATGATGGAGAGAGATGAGAGCAAAGAAGAGATGAGCAGCTGACGAGAGAGAAACATGAAAGAGATTATGGCTGGGTTTTAGGGTTGAGATTTATATATGGCATTAGAAAATGATGCATATGCCTCTTATGTTTAGTGTTTCACGAGTCGAATAGGTTCTAGATACCCAAAGCCGCACCGATTTGTGAAACATGGTGTTTTCTAGTCATGGGATCCAAACACTGTTGATTTGAACATAAAAACTGAACCAAATACCCGCGGATCGATTCGAGTTTGGTTGATCAAGTCCGTTTTATGTTTTCATGCCCACCCTTAATGGAATATGCCATAAATATATATATAGATATATATATATATATAAAGTGAAAATTTAAAAAACGGGCCCTATTTCAAAACCAAAATTCATTTTTATCTCTTACAAAATAAAATTTTTTTTTGACCCCTCAACAAATAAATTACACCCTATGCCTCATTATTCTCAAAATGCCCCTGTTAGTAAAGTTTCAAAAATGTTGTGACAAGTGAAGCGTGATGAAAGGCTCTCCTATTGTGTTTGCCTCCTATCACGCCAAACGTGATAGGACAGCCATCTGTTACGCTTAAGCATGATAAGAGAGCCTCCCGTCATGCCAAAATGCAATAGGAGAGCCTCTCGTCGTGCCTAAGGGTGACAAAAGGCTCTCCTGCCACTCTTGCCTTCCGTCATATCCAAGCATAATGAGAGGCTCTCCCATCACCCCAAGCATGGCGAGAGGCTCTACTGTTACACTTAATGGTATTTCGGTTAATAGAGCTTACTGGATGTAATAATTTATTTAAGGGGTTAAAAACAAATTTTTTCTTAAAGTGGGCTAAAATTTTTTTTTAATTAGGGTAATTTTGAATTTTTCTTGTACATAAACCACAATTGTGAAGAAAACTATACAATTGTGCTCATATGTTAGCTATGGTAGAAGTTGAAGGTGTAATTGATTTTCTATATGAAAAAATGCACTTGACTTGCATGCCATTGATTCACCATATATATCACCCCTTAATAGGAGTGGTTGAACACTTCTTTTGATCATAAGAAGTCAAAGGTTCAAGTCTCACTCTTATCATCAAATACAATGTAAGTAGTTTTCTTTAAATTTAATCTTCCTACCCCATCATAAAAAAAAATAATAATAATAAATAATTTGTTTAATGAATAGCAAAAGCATTAATATATAATAATATACAATATATGCACACAATGGTTTAATAAGGATAAAAATGGATTTAAGTTCATTCTAACACATAATAATACACAAATTAAATCATAATATGAGAAAAACCTAACATAATATGAGAAAATTCTATTCAAATTGTGTCATCTTGAAAGTTGATAGACAAGCAAAAAAATCATAAATAAAATTAATTAAATATGGAAGAGAAAATGATAGTACAAAGTATATCTTCTATTAGGGGTGTGCATTTATCGGGATGAGTTGCGTTGAGTTGAAATCTTGCAACTCAATATAAATCGAATTGAAAATTTTTCAACCCAATCCAACCCAACCTAATTCAAATTGAGTTGAGATGGGTTGATTTGGCTGGACATTAGTGGAAATATTAAAAAGTTCCCAATTATTATAGATAACATTCCTAATATTACATTATTACATACAAATTTAAATATTACAAATAAAGGTTTAATTTATAAAATGAATACAAATAAAGATAATTTATAAAGTGATTACAAACAAAAATTTAATCCATTAAATATTACAAATAAAATATCAATCCATGAACCACAAAAGCACAAAAAAATAAAAATAAAAACTATATACACATGTAGTTGTTTCTAATCCTCATCCCTAAAAAGTTTTCTTTTAAAAAGATGAAAAAATCTAAGATTTAGAATTAGGGGTGGGTGTTTGTCAAGTTAGGTTAAAAATTCTAATCTAATATAACTTTCAACTCAACTCATCTTAACTTTTTTTTTTATTATTTAAGATTTAACTCAATTTAACCCTATCAAAAACGATTGGGTCGGATTAGGTCTATCAAATCCACTATTTAGGTAATTCTTACAAAATTATTGACTTTTTTAATACACCAAAATTTATTTGGACTTCTTCATTTGAATTGAATATACTAAGATTACATTAAAATTCTTACATATATTTGAATTAAATACACCTAGATTTAAAATATTTTGAATTCCATTTAACTCCTAAGTTTTAAATACACCCCCATAAAAGTGGTACATACAAAGGAAGGATGAAGAAAAAGGAAAAGTGAAAAACAAAACCAAAAAAAAACAAAACAAAAAACAGACAGACGCATTCATAATCCCAATCTCTCTCTCTCTCTCTCTCTCTCTTATATATTATGTGGTCTGCCTTTCAAGCTCTAATACATACTGTGTGAAATCCAATCGTTTTAAATCATTCATATATTTCCTCATTCCTTTGTTCTTCGCCAACTCTTCCTTTAGCTTTCTCTCTACCTCTCCGTCTCTCAATAATCACTCACCAGACTCACTACAAAGTCTTGCTTTGCAAAACACCATATTTGAAATTCACAAAACTTCCTTCAGGTTAGTTACTTTAGCGTCTTGTTTCTGTTTCTTCATTTTACATACGTTTTGTTTCTTTTGTTTATTATTGACTCTTGGGTCTTATTGGTTTTACTGTTTATATACCAGGTGGTTTAGGGGTGATAGTGACGATGAGTTTAGAGAGGTTGATGGATTACTTGAAATCCAAAATGAGCAGGTCTTTGAAGATGAAGAGTAAACCTTACGACAAGATTGAGAAGAGTGAGAGCATGAGAGTTGAAATCAGAAGCAGGAAGGCCCGCAAGCTTATTGAAAAGACCATGAAAATTGCAGACTCTCCCAAGTGTACCAAAGCTTATGTTTATTGATTGTTGATATTTTACACAACATGGAATTTAGACAAAGATTACCACTTTCTTTTGTCTAATTAAGTTGTGTTTCACTCTCTCACTGTCTCTCTCCACTCTCATTTCTAAAATCAATCATATCAATAACTTATGTATGGCCCATATGCTTCATCGACACATAATTTTTATTTTTATTTCCTTTTTCTCTCTAATTCTTCTTTTTCTAGTGGGACAACTTATTTACTTGCATTGATCAGTGGTCTCAATTTCTTACAGAAAAAATCTTGATACAAGTTATGAAATATTATATGAAAACGGTTTTAATGGTTGAGATTGAATATCAAATGCATAATTAAAGGACTTTGGTAGTTGTATATGTGAAATTACATTTAAAGTGTAGTGTCATAGTTTGTGTAAAAGCAAAAAGATAGCTGATTCCTTCATCTTCCTTGTAATGATAAGATAATGTTAAATAAAACCAAAAGTGGTCGATTTCTCATTAATTTCTTAAGAGCCTAGAGCTATCCATATTGAGCCCATGCCGGAGAAAAGTTAAATATTGTTGTAAATCAATTTGATGCCACTATTTAGTATTCCATAGCCTCCACATTAAAGATTATTATCACTCAAATGATGATCATTATAATAGTGCCTTAATATTTTTAATAACCTCTACAGTAAAGATTATTATGATCACTCAAATAATGATCATCATAATAGTGTCTTAATATTAAGTATAACTTATGCATTTTCTATTTCCTACATTTATAATTCTTAGTCTATAAATAGAGGGTGTATAAATTTGTATGATTGATCATTGTATAAGAAATGAAACAATAAAATAGCAACTTTCTCCAAAATTCTTCTTGTGTTTTATCTTTAGCTCTTGTTCTTATTTTGTAATATCTTAATATTTCATTTATTTTATAACACGTTATCAGCACAAAACTCTACTAGTTTTGCTTATTCTAACATAGAAATTCAAGATAAGTATTCTAATTATCCTTTACACTTCTATGCATGTTTTGTTCATAGTTTATCTATTGTTATTTTTTCTCTTATCATATTGTATATATTATAAATGATGATAATACATGGTTGATTTGTTTTTCTATTATTTTTATTTTGTAATCACATCATCAAATATATGAAGTTAATATGATTATTATTTAGATTTTGTTGTCTCATTAACTTATATATTTTCTAAATTCTTTAGTTTCTTTGTTCATATGCAACATGTTTTATTTCTTTTCTATCTTTGTCTTTGAATATTTAGAGTTATTTTCTTTTCATTGTTAATATGAATTAAAGTTATCTTTTATCTAATTATTACTTTTGTGATAGTATTTTCCATGACAAATCTTACAAAACTTGAGTTAGTGGCACTTGATATCACTAGAAAGAATTGTTTATTATCGATAGAAGCTGAAATCCACCTGATGCTATGGGTCTTAGAGACACCATGAAAGATAAAAATGATGCATCTAGCCAACACCGTGTCAAGGCTATGATATTTCTTAGACATTATCTTCATGAGAGACTAAAATCTGAATATCTCACGATAAAGGATCCTCTTATCCTTCGGCAAAGTTTGAAAGAAATATATGATCATCAGAAAACTGTAATTCTTCCAAAAGCTCGTTTTGATTGGATGCATTTACAATTATAAGACTTTAAATCAGTAAGTAAGTATAATTTTGCAATATTTAAAATCAGTTCTCAATTAAAATTATGTGGAGAAAATATCACTGAAGAAGATATGCTAGAAAAAAGCACTCTCCACTTTTCATGTCTCTAATGTGTTCCTACGGCAGCAATATCGAGAAACGGGTTTTAAAAAATATTTAGAATTGATTTTGTGTCTTCTTCTGGCTGAACAAAATAATGAGCTTTTCATAAAAAACCATAAGTCACGTCCCACTGGTACAAGTCCATTCTCTAAAGTGAATGCGACAATGTATAATAGTCGAGGACATCGTCGTAGACATGGAAGAGGATGTGGCCGAGGTCGAAATAATTTTCGACATCATGGTGGTCATTATAATAATTCTTCAAATTTTAAGAAAATCACACCTAGCAAAGAAAAACATGAAATGAAAAAATTTCATAAGATAAGATCACCGAAAAATACTAAAAGTGTATGTTATAGGTATAGAATGAAAGGACATTGGTCACGTACTTATCGTACAACTAAAAATTTGGTAGACTTTTATGAAGCCTCCCTAAAGGAGAAAGGAAAAAAAAAAATGTTGAAGCAAACTTTGCATTTCAAGATGATTTTGGTGATGATCATCTTAACTCTTTGTGGACAACACACTTGGATGTTGCAGACTTTCTTAATTGAAATATTGATAAATTTGTTAATGGCAAAATCAACTTTTCAGTCGATGATGAGAATGTCAATTTCTAAAATGTTATCTTCATATTGCATTAGAGTCAGTGTATTTTACTAGTGTTAATGTGTTTATTTTAATGTTGATGTGTTTCTTTTTGTGATCTACTTTCTTTCTTTTGAAACTTATTAGCTTAAATGAAGAAGCATGGACATTTCTCATCCTTTTGTTGGTCTCAATATCAATGGTGAAGAAATATGCTTAGCCAACAGTGCCATAACACATACCATATTGAAAAATAAGAAATATTTTTCAAATTTAAAAATAATGGAAGCCATTGTTACTACAATATCAGGTAATGTAAAACTCATTGAAAACTCCAGAAGAACAAATATTTTATTATCTAAAGGAATGAAACTCACTATTGATGATGTCTTATTATCTACTAAATCACAAAGAAATTTGTTGAGTTTCAAAGATATCCAACGAAATGGATACCATGTTGAGAGTATGAATGAAAATAATATAGAATATCTCTATATTACATCAGTTATCTTTGGTGAAAAATGTAAAGCTACCTGCCTTTTCTTTTGGATTGTATTATACAAGCATTAGTGCAATTGAAGTACATGCTATAATAAACCAGAAGTTCATCAATAAAGAAAATTTTATTGTTTGGCATGATCGGTTAGGCCATCCCAGGTCAATAATGATGTGAAAAATTATTAAGAATTCACATGGACATCCATTAAAATACTAGAAGATTCTTTTGCCTAATGAATTCTCATGTGTTGCTTGTTTTCAAGGAAAGTTGATTATTAGATCTTCACCATCTAAAGTTAGGAATGAATCACCTACATTTCTAGAGCGTATCCAAGGGGATATATATGGACATATTCATCCATCATGTGGACCATTTAAATATTTTATGGTATTAATGGATGCATCTACTAAACGATCTCTTGTTTGTTTATTATCCACCCTTAATGTGGCATTTGCAATATTACTTGCTCAAATTATAAGGTTACAAGTACAATTTCCAGATTATGCAATCAAAACAATTCGTTTTAATAATGCAGGTGAATTTACATCTCAAGCTTTTAATGATTACTGCATGTCAGTTGGAATAACTATTGAACATCCAGTTGCTCATGTACATACATAAAATGGTTTAACAGAAGCTTTTATTAAATGCCTCCAATTAATTGCTAAACCATTAATCATGAGAACAAAACTCCGAATTTCTATTTGGAAACATACAATTTTGCATGCAACAGCACTTATACGCATAAGGCCAATATTATCTCATAAATTCTCCACATTTCAATTGGTTTTTGGGTAAGAACCAAATATTTTCCATCTATGAATATTTGGTTGCACAATATATGTTCCAATTGCACCACCACAGCTCACTAAGATGGGACCTCAAAAGAGGTTGGGCATATATGTGGGATATGAATCTCTCTAAATTATTAAATATTTTGAACCAATGATAGATGATGTTTTTATAGTGCGATTTGCTGACTATTATATTGATGAAACAAATTTCCCAACATTAGGGGTAGATAAAAAAATAAAAAAGTTAAAAAAAAAAAAAAGATGGAAAAGGAGATTACATGGAATGCATCATTATTATCTCATTTTGATCCTCACATAAATCAATGTGAACTAAAAGTTCAAAAGATAGTTCATCTTCAAAACATTACAAATCAATTACAAAATATATTTACTGACCTAAGAAAAGTCACTAAATTGTATATACTAGCTGAATATGCTCCAGTAAGAGTTGATGTCCCTAAAGGACAACCTGTAGCTAATGAATCCAAGACATGTTTAAAACGTGAAAGACCAATCGGTTCTAAAGATAAAAATCTTTAAAAAAAAAAAAAAAAAAAGGAGCAAACGATCAAGATGGCACAATAAAAAAGGCTAGTATTTTTAAGGAGACTCGAGACATAATCAATGATGAAGCCTCAGAAGAGGCTCAGGTACCTGAAAATAGTGAAAATGATGAGGTCTCAATAAATTATGTCTATACTGGAAAAAGATGGAACCGAAAAGAATGAGTTATTGATAACATTTTTGCATATATTATAACACTTGATGTTATAAAAGAAAGCGAGGACATTGAACCAAATTCTGTCGAGCAATGTCGACGAAGAAATGATTGACCAAAATAGAAAGAAGCAATTCAAGCATAATTAAATTCATTCGCAAAACATGAAATTTTTGGACCTGTAGTCCGAACAACAGAAGATGTAATTTCGATTGGATGCAAATAGGTTTTTGTGCAAAAACGAAATGAGAAAAATGAAGTTGTAAGATATAAAGCTCGACTTGTTGCATAAGGGTTTTCATAAAGATCTGGTATTGATTATGAGAAAACTTATTCTCCAGTGGTGGATGTAATCATATTTATATTTCTAATTAGCCTGGCAATTATAAAAGGATTTCATATGCATTTAATTGATGTTGTGACAACTTATCTTTATGGGTCACTTAATCATGACATTTATAAGAAAGTCCCTGAAGGACCAAAAATGCATGATGCATGTCAATCGAAACCTAGGGAAATGTATTTGATTAAATTTACAAAGATATTTGTATGGATTAAAGCAATCTAGAAACATGTAGTATAATCGTCTCAATAAATATCTTTTGAAAGAAGAGTATATTAATAATCCAATTTTCTCATGTTTGTTTATTCAGAAATCAAAGTCTAGATTTACTATTATCGCAGTTTATGTTGATGATTTGAATATCATCAGGACTTATGAAGAGCTTGTAGAGATGATAACATTTTTGAAAAATGAGTTTGAAATGAAAGATTTGGGCCAAACAAAATTATGTCTTGGCTTGCAAGATCGAGCATCTATCTAAAGAGATTTTTCTTCATCAATCAACTTATACCAAGAAGGTATTAAAATGCTTTAACATGGATAAATCTCATCCAATAAGCTTACCTATGGTTGTTCGATCTCTTGATGTAAAAAAAAGATTCTTTTTGTCCTTGAGAGGATAATGAAGAAATTCTTTGTCCAGAAGTATTATATCTTACTGCTATTGGTGCACTAATATATCTTGCTAATTGCACAAGACCTAATATAGCATTCTCTATTAATTTACTAGCAAGATATAGTTCTTCACTAACTCGAAGACATTGGAATCATATTAAACAAATACTTCGTTATCTTCAAGGAACATCAGACATAAGTTTGTTTTATTCAAATGACTAAAAGACATAATTGATTGGATATGCAGATGCTGGATATTTATCAGATGCACATAAAGTACAATCTTAGACAGATTATTTGTTTACATATCATGGTACTACTATATCTTCGCATTCTACAAAGCAAACTCTAACTGCCACAGCTTCAAATCATGCTAAAATATTAGCACTACATGAGGTAAGTCAAGAATGCATATGGTTGAGATCTCTGATTCAACATATCCATAAAGCATATGATCTTCCATTTGTTTAAGAAAGCCCAACAATTTTATATAAGGATAATGCAGCTTGTATCGTCCAAATCAAAGGAGGTTACAGAAACAAGCACATTTCACCAAAGTTTTTTTTCACACATGAACTTCAGAATAAAAGAGAAATAGATGTTCATCAAATTCGATCTTCTGACAACATGGCAGATTTGTTCACAAAGGCACTTCCTACAACAATATTTGAGAAATTGGTGAATAAGACTGACATGTGTCGATTCAGAGAATTTTGTTAAAATTCACCAAAAGAAAACATATTAGCATGAGGGGGAGGTTACTACATACAAGAATTATGTATTCTTTTTCTTTTATCAGGATTTTTTTTCTATAGGGTTTTTTCCTGATAAGATTTTTAATGAGACATTTTTTGTATAGCGGACATCTAAAGTGGGAGTGTTGTAAATCAATTGGATGTCACTCTTTAGTATTCTATAACCTCCACATTAAAGATCATTATCACTCAAATGATGATCATCATAATAGTGCCTTAATATTTTCAATAACCTCCACATTAAAGATTATTATCACTCAAATAATGATCATCATAATAGTGTTTTAATATTATGTATAACATGTGCATTTTCTATTTCCTACATTTATAATTCTTAGCCTATAAATAGAAGGTGCATAAATTTGTATGATTGATCATTGTATAAGAAATGAAATAATAAAATAGCAACTCTTTCCAAAATTCTTCTTCTGTTTTATCTTTAATTCTTGTTCTTATTTTGTAATATCTTAATATTGCATTTGTTTTATAACAAATATTTAATGTTGTTTTTTAACTCATTCTTATATAAATTTGAGCACTTACTTTTTCACTCCTTAATCTCCTTTATCAAATAATATAAGGTTAATTAAACCCAAAAGTTTACATTTTGGGTTCAAATCTCTCTTGAATTAGCACATCGCCTCTTATAGATGATTGTGCACCTACTCATTTAGTAAGATGGTGGGGTTTGATTCTTATCAAATCTATTTTACAAGTTTTATTTAAAGTAATTTTCTCTCTTTATAGAAGTAATTGTTTCCCAATCAGTGATGGACCCAGAAATTTATATTATATGAAACATTAGAGTAAAATATATTATATACAATAATACTAAAATCCAACAATTAGTATTAATTGACATATCAATGCGTATCAAACTCATATATATATGTATGAGTAATGCTAGGTTTACTAAAAATTTTGTCCAAATTCATACCCAAATGAAATGATATATGAATTATCAAGATCTTATAAATCATGAGGATAATGTGATCATTAATATAATCTTGATAACTCATATGCCACATTATTTGGGCATAAATTTAGACAAAATTTTTGGCTGCCTAGCATTACTATATATATAATTCTAAGTTAATTGTACCAAAGATTTGTTAAAACTTTTCAACCTTAAACATTATATATATGACTCGAAAATTAACACATATAACACTATAAGACTCCTATAATAAATGAGAAAACTCATCATACATGCTCGTAAATAAGCGAGATGGTATTTGAACTCGTCACAGATGAGAATGGAAAGTGGACTAATCATTTATGTTATAAGTGGATATGAATTTGAAGAAACTGAATA
The DNA here is from genome assembly GCA_022984855.1 of Dimocarpus longan. Taxonomy (NCBI): domain Eukaryota; kingdom Viridiplantae; phylum Streptophyta; class Magnoliopsida; order Sapindales; family Sapindaceae; genus Dimocarpus; species Dimocarpus longan. The sequence goes on from CM041026.1 coordinate 9,746,705, forward strand.
AATTATATCACTATTAAATTTCATAGTATTACTATTTACTAAAAATAATAATTATAATGTTAGAAAAACTAATATCATAACATCTTATATGATTTTACAAAAAAAAAAATATTGAATAAAAAAGTTCATATCAAATCGAAATAACACACTTGATAGATAAACTTGGATAAAATCATATTTATATCGTAATTAAAATATATTTAAGAAACAAATCAATAAAAGAATAAAATTAACACTATTTTACAATAAAAGAAATTAAAGATAAAAAATCATTGAAACATCTTAATCTATTGACAATTTTGATCATATAAGTTTAGACAAGGAAAATTTATAAATTCGATGTTGGTTAAGTTGAAAAATAATACAATTTATAAAACAAAAAATTCAAAAAATATATATAATAATAGAGTGTTAAAAAATTAATAAAAAATTAAGACTTCACTAATTTGTCTCATAAAAATATAAATACATTATTATATGGATGAATGTAGAGAATAAAAATTTAGAATATATACATACATACCTATATATAATTATAAAAATTTAAAAGACAGCACCATATATTAAAGTTTTATTTTTTAAAAATATAATATTAATTTTTTTACTATTTGAGGTGGAGCAAGTGCCCTAACTAGACTAACATTGGGTCCACCTTTGTTCTCAATTATAAAAATATATATCTAGACTGTATAAATAATTATTGATCTTGATAGATTTCAAAAGACCTCTGACTAATTCAACATTGGCTTTCAAATTTAATAAAAAGAAGAAAAAAAATCTCTCTCAAATTATGAATTTAGAGGCTGTCTCTTTCTACCCAATTTCTTAACAACCCAAATCTTTCCATATTGAGCCAAATAGCATTCTTTCTAACCGATCCATAATAGTTGGATTAAAGATTTATCGAAACTTGGCTAGATTAATCATTACAAGCATTGTCCGAATAGCGTTCTTCCATAACAATTGGATTAAAGATTTATCGAAACTTTCCATAACATTTGGATTAAAGATTTATCAAAACTTGACTAGATCAATCATTACAAGTACATTTTGAATAACATTAACCATCACGGTTGAATTAAAGATTTGTCGAAACTTGGATGCTTCTTCTTAGTCTTCTTCTTCAAAACTTTCCATAAGTTGGATTATATAGATTTATTAAAACTTGACTAGATCAATCATTACAAGCATAGTTTAAATAACATTCTTTCATAACAGTTGGATTAAAGATTCATCTTCATGACTTTTTTTTCTTCTTCTTCTTCTTCTTCTTCTTTTCCCTCTTTCTTCTTCTTCATCTTCTTCTTCTTCTTTATGTTGATGATATAAATTAATCGAAACACTTACAGGGCTCTGAAAACTTACCAACTATTTAAAAATAGAATTTGAATTGAAAAACCACGAGAAAACAAAATAGTGTCCCAGCTTGGAGATCAAGCATAAATCAAATGAAGTATTTACCCATCAATCAGCATATATTGAAAAAATAATAATAATAAATCTCAAAAACTGATGTAAAGCTCATCTTATGAGTATCTCTATGGTTGTTTGATATCTTGATTCCAAAAAGAATTCATTTCGATCTAAAAAAGATAATGAACGGATATTTGATCTAGAAATATCATATCTGAGTTTTATTCGAGTTTTATTATATTACGCACAATGTACTAGCTAGGCTTGTTATTGCTTTTTTAGTAAATTTATTGATAAGATTTAACTCTGCACCAATATAATATCACTGGATTGAGATCAAATATATTTTTCATTATCTTTGAGAAACAACGGGTTTAGAGTTATTCTATTCAAAATCTACTAGTGGTGTTGATTTGATTGGTTATATTAATGTTAGATATCTTTCAAATTCTCACAAGACTTGTTCATAAATTGAATATGATTTTATTTTTAATTATACAATAATTTTATGGCATTCTACAAAATAGACTTTTGTTGTTATATTCTCCAACCATTTTGAAATGGTATCTTTTTTTTTTTAACATAAAAAAAAAATAAAAAAATAAAAAAAAAAAACACGCTCACACACACAAAAGTTTGGTGCTATTTGCTAAGATTTTCTTTTATGAAATTCAAGCACTTCATAACATAAGTCAAGAATGTGTATTGTTGAGATCTATTATTCATTATGTCCAAAGTACTTGTGAACGCTACATCAAATTTCCCAACAATTATATATAAGGATAATATCACATGTAGTGCTCAAATTAAATGAGAATACATCAAGAAAGATAAAATTAAATATATCTCACCAAAGTTCTTTTATACTCATGACCTTCAACAAAGTCGACGAATTGATGTTAACAAGTATGCTCTAACAAATAATCTTACAAATTTATTTACCAAAACATTAATAATATCAACATTCGAGAAATTAGCATATGGTATCGAAATGCGTCTATTATGTAAACTACATAATCAATTATGAAACATTCATCAGAGGGAGCTTGGAAACATATTTGCCAAGGGGAGCATAATTTTTTACATATGTGCATTGTACTCTTTTTTCCCTTAACCAAGTTTTATCTCATTAGATTTTATTAGTAAGGTTTTTAATAAGATAATATTTAAGCACATACAACACCAATCCGATAGACATTATATCTTTGTATGGTTCTGTCCCACCAATTTTTTCCTACCAAGATTTAAATGCTAATAAGAAAGTGAAAGCATAAAGAGTTTTATGGAAGAATTATTCTTTTACTTGAATTTGTTAACCTTAATTACATTGGTAAGTTGCCAAATATAAAGTTTACAACAATAAGAACATATATACGGAGGGTTTATATATATATATATGTATGTGCGTGTGTGTCTAAAATATCTAAAAGATAAAAGTTATAACACATGTGATGGTAGGATGGGCACAGCCACCGCATGTGGTGGATAGCCAATGACATCCTAAGCTCATGTCACACTAATTATTCTATTACATTCAATCAAATGCAACAGAATAAGAACAAAAGAACGATTGAGTATTAGTTAGAAGCAACCTTGCTTGCACCAAAACCATTTGGAAGCACTATCTATATTAAGCGTTCATAAACTCATACTTGGTTCAAAACCCAACTTTCTCCACGCAATAAAGCCACAGTGAGTGCTTCGTTCGTCATCTTTCTTGTCACTAGTCAACCTACTTAGTTGCGTAGAAGCGATGGAGTCTATAACAAAAAGGAGTCAACATGCTGTGCAAAAGTATCAAAAAGGAAGTTTGGATGACGCAGTCCTCTACATAAAATTATGTACTAAAAAAGGGGTATAAATGAGAAGTAGATAATAGCCTCAGTATGGAGACACAGTACAAGACAAACTAAAAAAGATGGGCGGTCCAAAGATGTTTGTCTGCACAAAAGAACGAAGCTTTGATTGTGGACATAAATGTTTCATGCCGTGCATTAATTGTTTACTTCATCGAAAGGTTGGTTCACATTGAGTCCCACCTAGTTTAATTTGTGGCAAAGAATGTTCACATATATAAAACTTACAAGCAGTGCAAAAGGTTAAGGTCTACAAATTAAAATGGATTCTTGAGAAAATCTAGATCTAATCTAAAACGCAAGAGAATCTACCATCAAATGATTCCTAGTGATTCGAATCTCTATGCTTTTAATCCAAAATGAAATACACATCTCTACTAAAACGAAATCTACTGAAAATTAATAGGTATTTTTTCAATCGAGTTCTGTTTAGCAACCAATAATCTGATATTCGTTTTAGGTCTTTATAGCTAAACATAAAATTAGTGATATCATGTGTAGATTATGTTCGCATGTAGGTAACATAACCTTTGAAGTGGCTAGCTCCTAGCTACTTTCATAGAGTGGAATGCCAAGGTAGTGATTTTTTTTTTTCCCCTTAAGAACTAACTTTAAGTAAGTATTTAATAAAACATTATAATTAAGATATTGATTTTTGTTTGTTTTTCCATTTAGGATTTCAAAACTTAGATATTAAGTGATTAAACTATTATTATTATACTCTTTGAGATGATTTGGTGGTAAAGACCGAACCACCTCAAGTACATTCAAACTGTCAAAACAAACATATACCAACTTAAAAACAAAAAGGAGGCTCCATGGTATCGTTGTGCCACCACCTGATCAGCACCCAATTTTGAGATCTGGTATCAAACATACGAAGCAACAAACCAGAACATAGATAAGAAAGCCACTGTTAACTATAATGGTTTCAATATAACCAAAGAAACTGTAACTATTAAAATGTAAATTGAATTTATTTTTTATTTTGGATACATTAATCGAGAGTTAAAAAAAAATAATTACCAATGTAAGTCATGTTTCTAGTATTAATGTTTATAGTATCCAAAAAAAATAATAATTTAATTTTTAAAAGGAAAAATTTTAATTTAATCCCTAATGTTTAGCAAAATATTACTTTTTAACTAATGTTTATATTTCGAATTCTTATCATCCCTAACATTTCAAAAATGTATCAATTTAGTCCTTATGTTAATCAAATGTTAGTCAACCTTAACAGGGAGAGGATTAGTTTGATCATTTTTAGTTGAATCTATTTATATATTTTAATATATATTTCTATATTTTTAATTTAATATATAATAAATATTTAAGGAGGAGATTGGAAAATTGGTCTTCATCGCCAGAGTGAAAACCAGGTGGGAGACCAATGGTCTCTACATTGAAAACCATGTCTCCAGTGAACTGGTCTTCATCGTTGGATACCATATTTGGTCTCCGACGGTGGAGACCAGTCTCCAACAGTAAAGACTAATTGAAGTCATCTCCATTTTTTTTAAAAAAAAAATTTTGCATAAATTTTTTTTTTTTTTTAAGGTTTGGGAGATGTTTGTTTTAATGTTGATGTTTAATTTGGGTGACATTGGTTTGATGAAAATTATGGAAATAATGATTTGATATGATTTTGATGAATATATAAGATGAAATTAGAGATGAGAAAGATGATGAGAGGTAGAAGATAAAGAAGATTTTTTTTTAATATTAAAATTTTTTTTTTTAATTAAAATATTTATTAATTATAAATTGAATTAAAAAAATTTGATTGAATGATGTGTCACAATTTGATTAGAGGTGGTCAATGATAATTTTGTAATAATAGAGATAGTTATTTTATAATTATCAATTTTTAAAAGAATAATTACGTCATTTTAACTATTTTAAATTATATCAAGAGTAAATCTGTCTTTTTGCCACTTCAACTATTATAATATTTTGGTCAGATGGACTAAATCAATACATTTTTGAAATGTTAGGGATGACAAAAATTAAAAATACAAACGTTAATAAAAAAGTAATATTTTACTACATATTAAGGATTAAATTAAAATTTTTCCTTTTTAGAAATATAAAAGTGTGTTTAATAAAATATTTTAGTGGCTAAACTTCAATATTATCCTACATCATCAATCTAATTATTTGTAATAAAAAAAATCAAAAGAATAAGAAATATCCCTTTTGAGGAAAAAAAAAAAGGTAAATTTTGATTTTTCGATAACTAATTTTGTGTCGACGAGAATTCTTTGAGTGAGATTGATTTTAATTATTGAGGTGAGGTGACACTGACAAACTTTTCGCTGTGTACATTAACGAAAAAAGAAGTAATGCTAATGTTTGTCAATACATTGTAATTCTCTGATAACTAACGTTGAAGCAATGACTACTCTCCAAGAGAGACTGATTTCGACCACTCACCAAGAGAGCGATTTTTATTTTTGAGGTGGGGGACTGGTGAGTGTGACAATTTAGCAAAAGAAATTAATGGAAAAAAGGAGTGATGCTACATTCTGTTGAGGCTTTTTTTGTTTTTTTATTAGCACAATTTTATTTAAACTTACCCTTTTATCTAACTCTTTCATTAAAAAAATCAGCCATAGTAATTAGTAACTCAATTCTTGTCTCTTCCAACAGGAAATTTGGATATAAATTTGTTTGAAGATCACAACACATTTTAATCAGTCTAGACAGAAATTCTAACGAGAGAAACAATCAAGGCTCCTCCTATACCCAAGAGTCAAGACACAGGAATTATTTTTTGTCTCCAAAGATAATCAAACCTAATGAAGATCTAGATATGAGCCCTTGAAGCCCCATATTTAAAGCCAACATCTGAAGCCTCATCTTTGAATCCAATATCAACCCAAACCTGATGTATGAGTGCCAATAGTGGAGATTAGAACGAAGGTAAGTAAAGGGACCTGCACGCAGATAAAAGGAAAAAGAACAAAATAGTTGAGTCTAAGCCAAACTCTTATCACACAATAAATTTTACCTAAGCTGTCAACTAACCCTCAAACTTTAGAACATTATCCCAACACCTAAAAAATGCAAATTAAGTAATTCTACCACATCCAATCCAGGTCATGGGAAACCAATGACAAAGTTCTACATCCAACCGGACAATTCAATACGGAAAAGTTGATTAGTGGGTGCTAAAATGAAAATTTAATAAACTTTTTTTTATTAGTTTTATATTTAATGGGTGTTTAAAAAATTAATTTTAAATTTAAATGACGGGTGTGATGCAAAAATGGGAGTAGCAAATTTTTGGGGCGGAATAAAGCTGTCCACTGATTGAATTAAAATGGACTGAGTGGAGAATATGGCCAAGAAGAAATTAAGAAAATTAATTTACAAATAGTGGTAAACATAATTATGGAACTAAAATAATGAGGTCAATTTCTGAAATTTTCAAAGTTTGGGCGGGCAAATGACCCAGTGATCCCTTGACAGCTCTGAGGCTGATCTTAATGGGTGTAAACAAAACATCTGGAAATAATTCTGGAACCCCTGAGACAGTTTCAGAGCAGGTACCACCAAGGACCGTTTACAGAATACAATCTCAAAGGATATGGTATGCAAAAGAGCAAAACTATGTTAAACCTATCCCTAATAGAGTGCACATTATTAAGACAATCTCTTTACTCATTTTCGATGAAACATTAACATAGAAGTACTTACTAGTAACTAGGATGGTAAAGCATTTGGAGATCCTGGCAATGAAGGCATGTCCATGGCAACAATGGAGGGTCCAAACAGTAGGAATGAATGCATCGACTCTGGCAAAGATGGCATCTGATGAGAAGGTCCTGTGGTTCCCGAGAACGGCATTGGCTACATGCTGGAACTGAGAGCTCCTACACCAGTGAAACAAAGGAAAGGATTAGGCGCAAAGATAAACTTTTACAAAGATTAACAGCACTAGAAGAATATGTAACAAAAAGACCAAATTAGGACGAAACACTGAATATCTAAGTAGCACAAACTCTTTGTCTCACACACCAAACTTACTGAACCTATATATTACAAATGTTATGAGTCGATAACTGACATACATTGGACAGCTACTTTTAGGGCAGAAAATTGTGGCTTTCTTTCCCTTTTAATTATGATAATAGTAAACAAAACATCATAATGATTTAAACTTAATTACTAATTTACTATAATGATAAAAGGCCTACCATTATGAAAAAATGCAATGCATTACAAAAGCGCAGGATATATGAATGACTTTTAGATTCTTAAGATCATTAATGTTAAGAACATCTTATCCCGAAAGCTTAATTCTATAAAATAAGCTCAATACTCAGTATCTAAATTCTAACCCATCTCAGTCATGGAAGAATTTAGTAAATAAATTTGTCATGCGATACAAACACAAACCAATTTCTCTTGTACTGTAACTTAAAAATTATAATATGGAATGTTTTAAAATTAGGACACAGGATATAGGTTATGATACTATATTGAACTACTATTATTAAGAACATAGAAATGGTAGGAAAAGGACCACGAGTATGTTATGTTCCCGCGAATAGGATCTCGTCACAGGTCGATTCACCGGAAAATCCCTTTGATTTCCTTTGTTCACGTTCCTATTTTTCTTTGAAGAACCTATTTTGAAAGATAACGATGGGTGTTTGTTCTTAAGAGACCACCCAAACTCTCCTTACTCTTTTTTATTGCAAACTCTGAATTAATATTTTTATTTCATGACTCTTTCTCTTATAACAAGATAATGACTTCAATAAGGATACAAAATATATGTTGCCTATTTCAGATATACTGAAATTAAACAACTACCAAAACAAGACTCTCTAAATAAGGAAATAAAATATTAAAACTAAAGGAAACTAAATACCAAACAAGACTCCAAAAATAAAGGAAAATAATTGAAAGATTTATGCCTTCTTTTTCCTAGACTGCTTGCCTATGAAGACATCCCTAACAGAGTACCATGTAAACTCTAGCAATGTAATGCTACAACTACTGTCAATGTTTCAATTAAAATAGCCAAGTACTATATTTCTGGGTAGAAAGGCTTTAAAGTATCTTGTTCATCCCACAAAATTATAATTTAAAATTAAAGAGAATGATTAATCAGCAGAACTACAAGCAAACATTGTGTAGTCTTAAAAAGAGGAAAGCTGTGTGCTTAAGTTTATTGTCCAAAATCAATATGGAATAAACATTGATGCTTAGATATTACCTGAGCAACAGTACTTGGTCTATCTCGATCTCTTAGCATGAAAACATAATTTTTTGACAAGGCACATGGAACTGTTTGGGAGTAAATTTTCTGATCAGAAGCAGCAGCATCCTCAACCTTAGTAATACTCACAAAACTAGCCTTGCACAAAGGACAAGTTGAAATCTTTCTCAGTTTATCCTGCATACAACATTCACTAACATAACAATATCAAAATTGACATTATTTTAAGAGCATAAAGTAGTACATGAAAGAAAAAGGAAGAAAAAAGAAGAGCTTAACAATCAAATGCAAATCAAATCCTTATTAATCAATTTTTTTCCACATGTTAACACATTAATAAAAACAGCAAATAAGTTACTAATATGATCTTCGGACCATAAACAAGGAAGCTGCACATTGAATGTTCTTTTACAACATAAGGGGAAAAAATATATATATACACCTTATAGCATACAACATCAAATTAAATAAACCTACTTCAAAAATGTATTCAAGATTTGGAGAAACAAGAATATACCATATGATCAGCCCATTCTTGGATGCATGAAAAACAAAATCGATGTCCACATGGCAAAACCCCTCTGGTAGAACTAAATTCTGTCCAACATATAGCACACGATACGTCCTCTGAAGTAAGTAACCTGTTAACATGTTCAATCTGACCAGTACTATTGACATTTTCATATAAGTTCTCGAACTCAGAGCACCCATCAGGCGTAACTCTTTCCAGGGCAAGTGGAGGATTTCTATCTTTCACTTCTTCAAAATCACTGGAACAATCAGTTGTTCCCCCATCATTATGAAGCCCATAATCAGATGTTCCTCCAGTTCTGGATTGCTCATCTTGATCCGAATCCAAAAGCACAGACTCCAAGACGTCTCTAGCAACACTCTTCTTCACAAGTCTCCTCGCTTTCCCTAAAGGTTTAGCCAATGAAGTGCTGCAGACACCCTTGGAATTTTTTTTTTCTCTCATCGATGGGATAGAAGAATGAGAATTTGGCTCTTCATGCTTCAAAATTTTCCTTCTTCCCCTCACAGAATGGACACAAGAATCAGAACTTGACTCTTCATACTAGTCAACCAGAAAACAATAAGGTGAGAAAAAAATCACAAGCATGAACACAGCCAATCTGAAATGGTAGAAATACAATGTTTAGTTAAGAATTAAAAAATCAGCATAATACAGTTTGCCAAACTTTACCAAGCAAAATTTAAGATGAGAAGATTCTAAAATTTCATAAGTTGTCAGATGCTTTGGAAGATCATATCAGAATATTAGTTGACACTCTGAGCAGCAAGATTAGTAAACTGTATTTGTATATCGTGATCTCATTTTTCACATTCCTCTCACCACAACAAAGTTGTAACTCTGATTTTCAAATTCCCTTTCAACACAATGAAGCTACAAGAAGTACATATTAAGAGAGAAACTATTTAAATTATATGACTAAGTTGTGGTTGCTTTGCAAAATTATAACAATCAGATGAGATTAAATTACAAATACACAAGAATATATTCGAAATAAACTCATTCTGTCCAGTTAATCTGTCAGTGTAATTTACAACCTTTATACAAGTAGAAGTATCAAGTGCATGTGCGCCTTTGACGTCAAAATGGACTAATTTGCAACATGCTAGACAAACCAACATGATACTAGGTTTGTTGTCAATATAGCAACATGTAAATCTAACTTTAAATCAATCTAAACTCAGCTGGCCCAACTACTTTAACATTTATGACACAGAAACAGTGAAGTAATAGTGTAATACTGGCCCAGATAAAAATTGTTTTCATTGTGATTTTGCATGTGGTAAATCAGATCCAGACAGCAGTTATTGGCACGGATATCAGGGAATGTTTCATTTGATCACCAATTGACCCTTCTATTTACTAAGGGATAATATTTGAGAAATCAATATCAAAACATGAAGGAAAAAACAGAACAAGAAAATTTGATAAATAGCTTGAATGTCATCCAGAATTGTGGGCCTGCGGCTACAATTTATAAAAAAAATAAGAGTACAGCCTTTTTACAATGACAAAACTGGAAAAGTAAAGAAAAGTATAACAAAAAATGTAAAGAAGCTTAAAGATTGTAAAGATGTGATGCAGATTGCAGAATATAAATAATTTGAACTCATTACCTCCACTCTAACAATTTCAGATAAAGGCGGCTCCTGAAAACCCTGTCCCCGCTTTAATGGTTTCTTAAATTGTTTGCGCTTCGATTCATGAGGCCTACCATTACTTTTTCCAACCTCAGGCAAAATGTTCTGCAATAAAAGTGACAGGAGAAAAAAAAAAAAAAAAGGTAAATATTGTATGATGGATCATTAAATGGTTAAGAACTACTATCTGGTAAAGTTTATGTATATATATATATATATATATATATATATATATAGGTTTAGCTACCTTAGTGGTTTGACTAAGGTTACTCAATAACATTCTTCAATAACAACCCTCAGATTGATTATACGATTCTTTAATAACAATCCTTAGATTAATTGTAAGATTCTTTAATAACAACCTTTGGAACCGATCCACATCCAAAGATTGTTATCGAAGAATCTTATTTGGTAACCTAACTCAAACCAGTAAGTTGACCTATCTAATGAAGCTTCTATGTTCAACTTCAATGCATCCCAACTTTTAAATTGATGGACCACTAATCTCAGCTATTTATTGCATGCTCTCTCTTAAAATGAAAAAAAATCAATGGTGTACAGTATAAAAATATAGTAACCTCTTTCAACAAAAGAGAACCAGTCCAGACAGCAAGGTCAGAGCCTCCAAAGTGCAAATCAGTTTCTTCCTTTTCAGAGTCACTAGAGTAGGACTGATCAGCAACAACTCTATGTTTTGTAGTGAACAGTGGGAGTTCCAACAGTAAAGGCCCAACCTCTTGTCCGCTGCAGAGAATCAATATTAACAAGTCAAAATCTCAACATCAGACTCCATACATTTAATTGTAAGTCATACTAAAATTGAGTAAGGTTGCCTTGGTAGTAGGAGGTTTGCACCAAAAGACACTTAAGTCTCAGATTCAAACTCAGGACGGCAAAAATCTACAGAGACAAATGAGAGAAAGGACAATGTATATATTTAAACATACCTTTGCAACATGTAAGGGCGCTCAGGAAGACGTTTTCCGTGGTTTAAGCAATCTTCAACCCACCTATGATTAACAATTATAGTTTTGAACTTCTTGGCCAGCTCATATTTTTTGCCTTCGAATTTCCAACACACCTAATATCACTCAATTATATTAAAAAAAAATTAAAATAAAATGATAATGAAAGAAGCAAATAAAAGATGCAGACCAAGTGGGTAGTGGATTTGGAGAAAGCGCCAACGTAACTAGCACCAGCACGAGAGATGAGCTTGATGAGATTGAACCGCTCCGAACCATGGTAACCACTCACAGTCGCCACCACCGACTCCAAGCCTTCGATGCCTCCTTCATGTTTCTTATTCATTGAACTAAACAAACTGAGAAGAATCAAAAGAAAGAATAGATCTGGCAGATGAAGCCAGTTACCCGCTAGAAAGAGAGACGATGTGATTTCTAGAAACCTTCAGATGGGCTTCCCTCCCTCTACAATCAAATGCCGGGAATTTGAATTTTTTTTTTCTAATTTTTAATGTTTTTAATTTATTTGTCTCTCAAGTGCTTGCTTACATTTACATTTTTAAATGTTTTTGCGGTGGCCTTTTTCTCATCCAAAATATTTCCCACCTATTTTTTATGGTCATATTAAAGTCTCAAAAGTTTATTTTTTCACTGTTGACACCCTTTAAAAAATTAATTATAAAGAAGTAAGAATTTTATTTGTTAATTGATGTATAAATTATTAATCTCATAAAAATATTTTTAATGAATTTATTAAATGCATTTATTATAACAACAATTTATATATTTTAGAATAAAGAAAACATAGTTAAACAATATATATATATATATATATACACAAAAACAAAAAGCAAAACAAAGTAAAAACCAATTCCTACAAAGGCAAGATTCAAAAACCCACCGTCTTTTATGTCCTGTCTTGACCTGAAATGGAAGTGGGCTCAAGAAAGGAAATATCTCTTCCTTTCTCAGGCTTAAACACTTGATTGAGTGGGATTGAAATTTGATGTCTCATCCCACCCAAGAAATCCAGTGAAACAAATATGGTCTAACTGAACTAAAAGATTAATTTATGGACTTCAACACTAAAAATAGATATGGATTTTAGAATTGTCAAGGAAATACATTCTACAATTCATACAAGAAGTAAAGAGGTTTTTGAAAATTAATCCATTTACAATACCACATTAGAATGTTTAGTAGAAAATAGAAGAAATAAAGTAATATTGAATTTTTCTTTGAAAGAAATTTGAGAGTTAACAATTCAGATTATTTTCAGGGTATTAGTGGATGCACAAAGTAAAACTGATAATCTTTATATTCAATATTAGATAACAAATGGATGCCCTGAGAGTTTTTTTTTTTATTCGCATTAGCAGGCTCACATTTATAAATCTCATCCTATTAAGGGAAGTACATTGAGAATAACATTTGTTGCAATCTCAATAAATTAAAATGAATTCACTCCCACTTACGAGCTAGGAAAAATAGTGATTTAACCATCCCCTCCTGTTACTTCAAGTAACAAGTTCGAATCTCTCAAATCCCACCCTTTGTATTAATATTCATACATGTATGGATAAATTTCTCTCAATGTCGTGGGAACAATTATCTAAGCTATAGTTTCCTTTTTTATTGTTATTGACTGCATACGAAAGAAAAGAAGGAACCAAAAAAAAAAGAGAGAGAGAAAAAATGGAAAAGTAAACCAATTCCTCTTAATCATAATCATACTTTTACACCATTGATATTACATACCACTACTATTTTGAGCAATCAATGACCTATAATTTTAACTCAGAATTCATCTGTAATATCATCTGTTCCCGATTGGTTTTTCAAAATGTAAACAAGAATCATTGCAATTAGCAACAATTTTCTTCCATTTTATGTGCATTCCTATTTCGGATCACACCCGATGCTATGGCATTATATAGCTCACTGCTTGCTAATTTCAGTCTATCAAAAGGAAACAGAAGCAAGAAAAACTGTCACCAAAAAGGCTTGGAAGTGACACATGAAGTGTTGATACACTGCCTCAGAAAAATGCATTCCAAAGATAGCAATTTACTCTGCAAGGATCTGGATAGGAAATAACGATCACCCAGCTGCTGAAGATAACTCGCAATCACATACCATCTTTGAGAGGATGCTGCATAATATGTAATCAGTCTGATGTCTCATGCTCATCTCCGAACAGGGTTTCCACCTCGAGGTGGAGGTTCGTATCCACTTCCAGGACGGGCAGGTGGTGTTGCAGACCCATAAGGTACATTATTCAAAGGTGTTACTTGTCCATGTGGTCCTCCACCACCTCTAGCCAGTCTACCATAGCCCCTTGAATCATAACTTGGTCCTCTTTGCACATCATAACCTGGTCCTCTTTGTCCATCATAACCAGGTCTTCTTTGTCCATCATAACCTGCTACTCTCTGTGCATCATAACCAAAACCTCTCTGTGAATCATAGCTAGGACCCCTCTGCAAGTCATAACCAGGACCTCGCTGTGCATCATAACCTGGACCCCTCAGTGGATCATAACCAGGCCCCCTCTGTGCATCATAATTAGCCCCCCTTCGTGTATCATAACCAGGTCCTTTGGAACCATCGTAACCAGGCCCTTTTGATGATGTATCATACCCAGGTGCTTTTGGTGTGTCGTGACCAGCTCTTGCAGGGGGGCCAGATTGAGCTCCATGGTAAGCAGCAGTGCCTCCGCTCGCATTGGCACCCGCCCCAGCACCAGCACTAGGAGGGGGAAGAGTACCATGCCCCTATAGCACAACAAATTCTTTTGATCAATACTCTAATTATAACCAGCTTACCAGATAAGCCGGACAACACTTTGATAGAATGCACTTACAAGAAAAACAAGAAGCAATACCAGAACGACATGATGACAAAACAAAGGAAACTAAAACAGAAAATGAGAATTGAGTACGCACCTGTGAAGCACCATAACCATCTTCATAAGCATTCTGTCCCATGTGATGTCCAGAAACCTCATTTTCATTATTCCCATTTGCGCCGCTATAAGATCCACCTGCACTTGATTACCAAGTTTGAACATAAACAACATACAGGAAAACAGAGACAAGCGAAAGAAAATAACACTTAATGAAAGGCCAAAAAAAGGGAAGAGAAGAATACAAAAAATTACCGGTTCTATCAATATTAACAGGATTTGTCAACTCTGCTCGAAGCTTTTCCACTTCCCTTGCCATAGTCATATAATTCTTCTCCATCACTTGAAGTGACTCAAGGTGGTCATTGTAAAATTTTTTTTCATATTCATAAGTTGCCCTTCATGATCAACATAATATAATGTCATTGCTTTAACAGAACTAGAAGAAAATTAGGTGTTAAAGCATACAACAGGCATACTCAAAAACCGGTTTCAATAAGAATGTTCAATTATAGAACTTCTATCAAAGAGTAATGACTCACACCAGCCTTGACTCCAAAAAATTCTAAACAGCACATGAAAACAACTTTCAGAATTTATTTTCAGTTTTATAACTTCAAATAACAGCCACAGGTACAATATGCTTCAAGAAATATTAAAAAGAATAGAAAAGAATATTTTGTCAAATCTACATGAGCCAGCAACTAGAAATAACCTTCATCATACCAGAAATCTTAGGGTTACTTTATCAATACGTTGCTTCCAAGAAACCTGTATAAAGCAGTTTAACATGCACCTGCAATGATGATATTCTTGTCTGAGGTTTTCAAGTTCTGACATCAGAGCTGGTATCTGTGGCAGATCTGCGTGAGCCCTCTGAAGATCCTGATTCAGCTGATGCACTTTAGCAATGAGTTCCTCCCTTGATACAACCAACTTCTGAGCTTCTGCCCTTGCCTGCTGCAACTCTAACTTAACAGGCTCGGCAGCTTTTAGTTCAGCTTCCATCTTGGCAATCTTATCTGTTAAATTCCCCATCTGTTGCTCTCTCTCAGACTTCATAGCTCCTATCTGAGCATGCAATATCTGCAACTCATGCTGAGCCGCAGCAAGTTCTTGTCTCAAGGTACCATGGGTAGCAGCAAGCCTCTGGTTCTCTGTTGCAAGCTTTTGCATCTCCACATGCTGTGCAGCAATTTTCTGTTCCATAACTTCAGGAGGCGGCAACATATCAAAAGCAGGAAAGGGACCTGGCATTGGATGTATTCCAAGACCAAATGGTTCAGGATGAATTATGCCAGGACCTGGAAGCGGACGCCTCATATGAGGAGGTGGGATTCGACCTTTGCTTCCCATCATCAACAGTAGCCTTCTAAAACATAAACAAAGTAATATTATAAGAACATAAATAAATCCATTACAAAAATCATGATTGCAAACCATCTACATGAAAATTCTGTGATTTAACAAAGAACCTCAAACATTCATATTGATTCCAAGACCAATGCAGTCAAGTATGCACCGTCAAATACAACAAAAACAATATTGATGAAAACATCACATAGATTTCTAACTCCTCCTACAAATTTCATCACTGCATAACACATTTATAATTTACATCATTACAACATCTTCATTCCATAAAAGTATGCATAAACCACCAAAAGGGTATCAGTAAAACTTGCAAATTATGAAAATATATTCAAAACAATTACATGCCCAAATTCAAACCAATCAATTACCATCTAAAATCCAAAGAAGGGGGCACTCCACCAAACGGTTCACAACTTAGGGCTCCAACTAATTAGTCTTGTTCAACCCATTACCCAAAATTTCAAACCCCAAAAAGAAATACAGAAATATAAATGGATCATGACTTAGAGTAACTACGAATTTCAACAAAAATAAAAAGACTTTTATGTTTTAATTGATAACCCTAAACAAAGTTACACCCAACAAAAAGGAAAATGTAACAACATCGCTTTTGCGGTTACCTGAACCAGAAAATCGTCGAGAGAGAAGGATAGAACAGCAGCCCACTTCAGTTATGCAAGTAGAGAGACAACCAAGAGAACCTTGTGATTACTTACCAGCACCAGAACCGAACCAGGCCTTGTCCTACTGTTTTTATCATCCTTCAAAAAAAATAAATAAATAAAAATAAAACAAGTTGAGAATGGAATTACACACACGGCCCCTGAGTTTACACCTTTTTAACTCACCATCTATACTTTAGTAAATCTTTACTTATTGACTTAATTACATAATTTAAAGATAAAAATACCATTTCTATAATAATATTATACTTTATCTTAAAATAATAATAATATTATTATTATTATACTTGGCGGATGAATACATATTAATAATAATTTAATTTACTTGTCAGATATCATATAAGTGTAATTTTTATATTATGTGTTTATAAAGTTGGGAGTTGCACTAGTTTTGGTATAGAAAACTAGTTTGTATCATACAAACTCTTTAGTGAAATTCGTTACAGTTGTTGGACGAGGAAAAGGGAAATCCAATGTTTTTAACTTCAATAAAATTTGGAACAAAAAAAAAAGAAACTTCAAGCAATTATTGAATGAATTTCTTTATTAAAATGGCTATACATGCTTAGAATTGAATTGAGGTATCCTCTAATCATAGGTGGTGTCCCCAATCATAGATATAGTCTAATAGTCTACCAACCCTTGTTGACTAGTGAAGTTGAGACAGATATTCAACATGCAGCTACCAAGTGTCAAGTAAAAGACGAAAATTAAGTCAAATGTCAAGTACGTCTACATGCATAGGCCCAAATGGAAAAGAGAGTCTACCCTAGTATTAAGGATGGGCACAAAACAAGGGACCTCAACCGAACGACCTAACTTGAGGATGTTCAGTTCGGGTTGCATGTTAAATTGTAGGGTGTTGGGGTTGTCAAAGATGAGAACCTAGTATTTCTCAAGTTGAGTCAATTCTAAAACCCAGAATTGACCAGACCCAAGAATTTGACCCATAAAGGCACATGTGTAATTTCACATATGCCCTATATAAGGTCGACCAACCTTATAACACTTTCTAGATTCTTCTTCTCTTCGTACAGCCACCATCAACTCGGCCTTACTAACCTCTTTTTCTCCTTCATCTTTCATTTCTCATCCCACCATTGTCATTGTCACTGTTTACTGTTTCATGTATCATTTGGGGTAAGTTTTTTGGTTGAGTTTGCTATTAATTATGCTCAGTTTTTGAGTTTATTGTCAACCTTACACGAATCTTTGGTTTCATTTTTTGGTTTTTGGTTTGATTTTGTTCATTCATTTTTTGGTTTTTAAGTTGTTAAGTCATGTTCTTTGCACTGCGTGATGTTGGTTTTTTATTTTCTTCTTCAAATTTTTTCTTAACAGAGTTAGTTTATTGTCATTTCAATCTGATTTTCATTTCAATGTGATTTTGATAGTTTATGAAACTTTAGATGGTGATGTTTATTTACATGTGTAGTTACAAATTCCAAGTTATAGTCATAGAATAAAAATGAAGAAAAAATCATGCTTGTTGAATAAGGATTATCTAATTTTGCTTCTTGGAATCACAACCCTAATACACTCACACTCTTCAAAGCATATGTTGACTCACACTTTTCTATACTACAAAATAAGAAGAACAAAAAAGGAAGAGTCAAATACAATGCTTAAAGTGTATTTGATTGGGACAATTTAAAATCAAGGCATGGGCTCTATTTATATCCTCCAAACTCAATCCTCATCTGTCTTGTTTCCAATATGAGGTTGATACCCACATTTATTTTTGCCAATGTCCTATCAAACACCTACAAACTAACACTCCTCAGGTGACAAAGCCTAGCTTTAAACTTGGAAAGGAAGGTGTAAGATTTCCTCATCAAAAATCCATTAACAGTCTTGCCTCCCTCATCAGTAGTGGATTTATCCACCTTTGGTGATATCAACATCAAGTCTTACAAATGTTGTCATCATTGGTGGGGGACAAATCAACTAGCAACAATTTATATATATATATATATATATTCATTAATTTATTGTAATTATAATTTAAATTTATATAATTATTCAATAGACAATTAATTTGCAACTCTTTTACCATTTTCCTTTATATAACAACAGTAATGCTAGCTTTCTAAATTTTTTGTTTAAATCCATACCCAAACGATATAAAATGTGAATTGTTAACATCTTATAAATCATTAGATGATATGACAATTAATATAATGTTGATTCATTTTGACAAAAGATTTGGAAATTTACACTATTCATCTTCCTTACTTTCTAAAAGTAAAGCAATTTTAAATTTGAACTACCAAACACATCTATTTTTATGAGTATTTCCTAAGCAAAACTAAAAGTGATTAACTTTTAAGTAATAACAATCTCGAACACTTTTTCAAAAAAAAAAAAATCTCAAACACAACCTTTGTTTAATTGAAAGTTATTAAACAAATTAATAAAAGCTTAATAGTCAAATCCAATATAACCCAAACAAAGCAATGCCCATCCAAAAAAAATTACAATGTTGAATTTGTATGGGTACAATATAGAATCAATAGGAAACGGACACGTCAGCATAACAGGAACATGACATACGACCATAACGAATACTTCAAACGAAGGTAGAGATGGTTACGTGGAACTGTACAAGTATGGTTCATCGTTGCAGGCAAGGAATACAAACCTTGAAAGGATCCAGTGACCTTCGAAGGAACTGCTTACCAAATCAATGACAAATGTTCAGCATGCAGCGCACATCTGTTAGCCCAAAGCAAATTCAAGTGACAAGTGGCAAATGATAACACTAAATGTCATATTTCTATAATAGATTACCTGCTTTTATAATGAGTTTTGGAGTAAATTAAATTAATTACTTAATATTTTTATTTGTTTCTTTAAAGTGAATCATGGAAGGTGTTGTTGAGCAATTTGATCATTTTTGGGGGCAATTATGCAATAATATGGAGATTTAGAGCAAAAGTGGAAGACTCAAATTAAATGAATGGTTTTGGAAGCGAATCAAAAAACCAAATCAGATTTATTTGAATGAATGTAAAGAATCAATTCAAAATTGGAAGCAAATCTAGAAGTATTTAGAAAGAATTACATGGATTTCAAAACAAGTTCTCTCCAAATTAAGATCTTTATCTTGATATGGAAGTTTAAACACCCTATAAACACATGGATTTCAATGAGAACACACAGTAAGGGGAGTAATAGAGAGAGAGAGAGAGTTGATGTGAGGGTTGAGGGGCTAGTTTTGGGTATAATTCTTCATAATTTTCAGCCCTTCGACCACGCCTCAACCACAAGTCTCAACAGCCATTTGGAGAATATTTGAGCAGCCATGCATCACATTATCATCAACAATTGGAGGCACAAGTCGCAACATATTAAAAGGGGATCATACTTTGTTCAATAAGAATTTTTTTTTTCTTATTTTTATTTATTTAAATATGTTGTTTGATTCTTGCTTGCTTTGGTGATTTACATTGTAAATTGATGATGAACTAGATCTAAGATCTAGCGTTACCATGTAACCCTAAAATAATGAACTCACTTATATTATATTGTTTTTAATTAATTTCTCATTATTGTGTTATATTCTATTTTATGTTTATTACTCTTTGATATTATAAGAGCACTAAGCATAAAATAAAATATAATATGAGAATGAGAAATTAATTAAAAACAATATTACATAAGTGAGTTCATGGTTTTAGTGCTATATTGTAACCCTAGATCTTAGATATAGTTCGTCTCCAATTTACAAATTAAATCATCAAAACAAGAATGAAACAACACATTTAAATAATAACAGTAAGAAAAATGAAATTCTTATTGAACAAGGCGTATTCCCCCTTCAATATATTGTGACTCATGCCTCCAATTGTTGATGATGGTGCCAAAAATTATGAAGAATTATGCCTAAAACTAGCCCCTCAACCCTCACGTTAACTCTCTCTCTCTACTACTCTCCTTCCTCTTGAAATTGGACGTGTGTTCTCATTGAAATCCATGTATTTATAGAGTGTTTAAACTTGCATATCAAGATAAAGAGATTGATTTGGAGAGAACTTGTTTTGAAAATTGAATATCTCTGCATTAATGGTTAAATCTCTCTCATTAATGGTTAGAATCTTTTCTAATAATGCTCAATTAATGTTTTAGGAAGTTGCTTTGAAGTGTGAAAGGAGGAAACTTGGATTGCTTAAACTTTCTTACAGCTGTTAGGTCTCGCTACAACGTAATCTTTAGGCACTAAATCAACATAATTTTCTCTAGAAAGTTCCGACACTAAATCAACATAACTTTCTCTAGAAAGTTCCAATTCATGAACCATCGAAGGTTGTTGAAGCTAGACATCCAAAGCTTTTATTTAATGTGTTACCATTCACGTAACTCAAATTGTTTACTTCGTACGAGCTCACGCAAAATCATGTCATTTTTAGCCCAACAATTATGCTGTTTGCTTCTAGAACCTTTTCAAATCCATCTTCTTGATTTGTTTCTAAATCGAATTAATTTGATTCTCCTCCATTAATTTGCAATAAATTTCAATGCTTTTCTTCCTGATTTACTTCCAAATCTATTCTTTACTTTCTCCTAAAGAAAGCTGATTTGGTTTTTATATATTAAATAATTAACTCGAAAACTCATCACAAAAGCTAGGTAATCTATTATAAAAATATGATGTATTTTAGCATCATCAGCAAACAACCTTGCATGTATTGCGACACCTAAAAAGTAGACCTTGTCCTTTTATAAAAGATAATTTACTAGCAACTTTTAATAAGATAAACAGGTTTTAGAGAGATAACTTGGCATAAACATCAAAGGGTATTTTCAAATCCAACCATCAAACCACCTTAACAAAAGATTTTACTTATTTTGTAGGTTTAGTTGTAATATTCGATCAAGACCAACATTCATAGAAAGAAAGAGTTCATCCGAAGTTGAAGTATATCTCTATCCGATATTTTTACCAGCAACAGAATTCTTCCATAGAATCCTAAATTTTAATTATTCTATATTTTCATGTCAAGCACTATCTAGAATTAAGAAATTGTTCTCATATAGAAAGAAAAAAAAAAAAAAAAATCTTCTTCTGGTGTTATCAAATTCCAAATGATCATACAGCAATTTTTTATTGGTGTCATCTTTCCTAACAGCGAACCATTAGAATTGCACAAATGGATTCCCCAAAAATGATTTCTAATGAAGAGCAAAAGTACTGAACCTCATAAAGAAAATCTACGATCTCTGTGGTTCCATATATCACCCTCACACTAGACTACATTTTACTCATTGCAGTGACTTTATAAAACCAGTTGGGGAATTTTGGCTAGAGATTCCTCTATTTTCTCCTCTTCAAATGACAAGTCAGCCATATTGCCTTGCAAATACCTTTCATAAGATGTGAGGTCAAAATGACCATGGCCACACATGGCCATGAGAATTACTTTTGCTTCTCCAGTCTCCTTGCAATGTAGAGCCTCCCTGATGGTAGCTGCAATTGCATGAGTTGGCTCTGGCGCTGGTATTATTCCTTCGCTCCTAGCAAATTGTAAGGCACCTGCAAAAAGGGAAATTTCTAATCTGATTTTGTCTTCTCTTGCTCCATTCTAACATTGATCGAGCATGGAAGAGTCTTATTCACATCTCACTTTTGATTAGTGCACATCCAATTGAAAGATGCCCCTTATTTACATAATTAATTTAAAAAAAAAAACACTTTTAACATTATATTGTTTTTAGGGTTTTACTAACTTACTGGTTAGATAAAGTTATCGTTTAATAAAAACCGTTAGATTGGTTGTAAGGGTGATTACTGAAAGATATTCAATGGTTTTTATTGATTGGTAACCTTACCCAACTAGTAAGGTAGCCGAACTCTTGTTTTTAAGTCTTTTTTAAAGAACCTTGTGAAGTGTTTTTCTTATCTAGCACTAGTTGGAAAAGAATCTACTAGGTATATCTCTGAAATAATCCTTCATGTTTGTTTTGCCTCAGAACATACATGGTGTTTATTTTTCTCAGCAAATGCTTTGGTTATCTTTAGCCAAAGTCTAGAAGAAGAAACATACCTTGAAAACATTCAGTTTGAGGAATTGAAATTGCTTCCATGAGACCCAATTCATAGACATGTGAAATTAGTGGTGCCATACCATGGTAACGCA
Organism: Dimocarpus longan; assembly: GCA_022984855.1. Classification (NCBI taxonomy): domain Eukaryota; kingdom Viridiplantae; phylum Streptophyta; class Magnoliopsida; order Sapindales; family Sapindaceae; genus Dimocarpus; species Dimocarpus longan. Next base: position 9,769,440 of record CM041026.1, read on the forward strand.
GTCCTCCTGTAGAACAAACAATGCATCATTAAAACACGAAAATGAAGAGAAACTAATCTAACATCAATAACAGCAACATCTGTTACCCGCATGAATCGGATCAGGGATGAAGTCATGGCCAAGTGTATGCATCTTCATCAATGGAGTCATCCCTACTGTGTCACCGTAATCATATGCATACACGCCTTTGGTTAGTGAAGGACATGCAGCTGGTTCAACCGCTCTTATTACAGGGTTGATCTTCCCATTGAGTTTCTCTCGAATAAACGGAAAGCTGAGGCCAGCAAAATTGGAGCCACCACCAGTACACCCTATGATGATATCTGGGGTTTCACCAACGGCAGCCATTTGTTTTAGACACTCTTCGCCTATAACAGTCTGATGTAGCAAGACGTGATTGAGAACACTACCCAAACAATACTTAGTATCAGCATTGGTAGCTGCAACCTCCACAGCTTCAGAAATAGCTATTCCTAAACTTCCTGGGGTGGATGGATCAATTTGAAGAATTTTCCGACCTGCTTCAGTAAGACTAGATGGAGACGGGTGTACCTTTGCGCCCCAAGTCTGCATCATTAATTTCCGATATGGCTTCTGATCAAAAGAAGCACGGACTTGCCACACCTGTCCCACAATTTTAACCGAGAAATAAGAATGAAGCAGACTCAATGCAATTTGGAATCTACTCTTCCAATGTGCAGGACTAACCATGATCCATCAGTCAATAAGAAATCCGTAAATCCGCTGTCAAACAACTTAACCAAAGGGCTTCATAAAAAGGAGCAACAGGATGCATGTACTCATATAATTCTAATATCTTCTAGACAGTAGAAAAGAAATATAAAGATTCAGATGCATGTACATACGCAATATGAGAAATAGAAAAACCAATTAAAGTTAGCTAATCCACAAACAGATTTTGGTCCGGCCTACTTGAATGGGTAGACATAGATGTAAAGATCATGCATAGGTTGGTATATCCCACCTCACAGCCAAGGCCGAATAAGCTGCAAGCGAAGGCCAATGAACTCCCCCACTGGCCTGCACCAGTTTCAGTGACAACATTTTTGATGCCTTGCTGTGCATTATAATAAACTTGTGGAACTGCAGAGTTAGGTTTGTGAGATCCTGCAGGGCTGCCACCCTCATATTTGTAGTAAATTCTGGCAGGTGTGTCAAGAAGCTTCTCCAACCTCTTGGCTCTAAATTCAAGTCAGGAATACAAAATTAATTCCTCAGAGATATAGTAGTAGATCATACTATGGCAGTAGTTGGGCAAACCTGATTAGAGGTGTCGGGCGCCAAAGTGCATATATATCAAGAACTTCATCGGGGATGTCTATGAACCTGTCATTGCTTGCATCCTGCTTAATCAACTCATCAGCAAAGAGAGGAGACAAATCTTCAGGCTTCACTGGTTCCAAAGTTTTGGGATGCAATTGAGGAGGTGGTTTTACTGAGAGATCTGCAGTCAAGTTGTACCATTGACGAGGAATTTCTACTGGTTTTGCATCAGCATTCAATGCTGCTCTAGCTTTACCACCATTTGAAAGCCTCAGATGTTTTGTTTTTGTCTTCAGAGCAGAACACTCAAAAAGTTGTTCCCCTGAACATGAAGGTAATAAAAATGGTGCAATGACAAATCAAGCAATATCAGAATTTACAAGTAGACTAACTAGTCCATCAGCTACAGAGTATCAACATTATACAATGAAAGAACTAAGTCTAAAACTAGGTAATGAATCACTTCTATATGTAGTTGCCTCAGAATAAAATTTGTCATATTCATCAGTTTGTGAAGTTGAAACAACCAACAACATGCTTTAGTTATCTTAACTGTTCAGGTAAACTAAAGACGCTAAACTCGTCCAGCACAAATAAAACTAAAACAAAACTCCATAACATATCAAATTGGCAGAGAACAATACTCAAATTGCATAACATATTAAACAAAGTAATGAAACACTTCTAAATGAATAGTAGACCAAGAATGAAGGAAAGATTCTCTTTTCTCCCAAGTTGCACCATAGCTAAATTGGTAGCAATGCCATAACATATTAAAAGGTATCCTTGTAAGGTAAAAAGGAACACTAAAGAAGGATGCCTCAAGCTACATTTCGGGTTGAAGTTACTACCAACAAAGAAAAACAAGGTAGGCTTTAAGTTAAAACGAGGTGCAATGTAAAATAAAACTCCACAAAACAATTAAATCTAAATTCTAATGTGCTGTATTTAACATTGAATAATAATAATAATAATAATAATTAAAACATTTTTATCTTATTTTTACATTATCATTTCCCAGCTTAGTTTTTCATTTATTCAAATTTTTTTCAACTTTTATTTTCTAGAGTTATTTAAAAAACAAAAAATCAATTTTCATCAATAATATAAAATAAATTTATAAAAATAACAAACTTAACTACAAAAAGGAAACAAAAATAAAATTTTTATAGGCAACAAATTGAAAGTAACAGTGAAAAAAAAAAAAAAAAAAACACAATCTTGCTGCTTTTGTCACTAAAGAAGAACAGATTTTAGGTTGTGCTTATGATCAAAGACAGTTCAATAAGACATAAAAGTTGATGTTTTTGGCTCTTTAATGCACAAGTAGAAGAAGGTATATTTAGAGCATTAAAAAATAAAAAGTATTCAAGATCCAAAAAAAAAATAAAGATCCCACTTCATTAAGTAGACAGTATCAACCATGAAACATACTTTTTGTTAAAAGGACATACATATGAACAAAATTAGATTAAAGAATATAAGAACAAAAGGCAAAAAAATTACCTTTGAAGTGAGTTCTAGTCAGGGGAAGTGACTGGGCCATTTTCAGAAACTGGAGGTGCAGAGAAATGCTAAGGAGGTTTTACTTGTATTTCCAGGTCTTTTGGGATGGGAGTCTGGTTGGGACCCTGTATAGTACATACAAGTGTGTATTACAAACACCGCTTTTTCAATAGCTCATTAATGAGGAGACGAGTGGGATGGGAGTCTGGTTGGAACCCTACATAGTACATACAAGTGTGTATCACGAACACCGCTTTTTCAATAGCTCATTAATGAGGAGACGAGTGGGATGGGAGTCTGGTTGGAACCCTACATGAGGAGACGAGTCGCATTAATGAGGAGACGAGTCGGAGGAGGCGGCAAAATTGAATTTGACTTTGACTGGTCCAAGCTACTTATACTACGCAAAACAAGTTCTCATATCCCACACCAGCATCCGAAGCAGAACTTTTTTCCTTTTTTTTTTTTTGAAATACAAAACAGAACATTTTATTTGAAAACATTAATTTACTAAACATTTTTATAAAAATTAAATGATAAAAATATGCGATATTATGAAAAACCCCAAGAATGAAAACTAATGGAGATTTACCCTCAATTTTATTTTTATTAGGTGAATCACCTCCTGTCATTAATTTTTCATCTAAAATATTAATATTTTTCGTCTAAAATTATGAAATGATCAAAATACCCTTAACAAGATTATTTAAAATTTCTGTTATACCCTTCAAAATTATGTAACGATGACTACACGTTAAATTATTAATTAATAATATTATTAAATTAAAAAAATAACACATGATTTTTAAAAAAAAAAAACTCTAATTACCAAAAAAAAATTCTGGTTTCAGGTTCACAACAAAAACCCAGAAAAGATTTGAAACACCAAAAAACAAAATCAAATTCGAAATTAACACCAAATCTAAAAACCCAAGTTAGCCACCATTATCGTCAAAACATCAATAACATTCAATCCACCATTGTCAATATCAACCCATAAAATCAGCAACATCGTCATCAACCATTTGCAAAAAAAAAACTAAACTTACAGACCCATCATATCCAAATCCACCCAATAGGAGCTACCTCTCTACTCACCACCACAAACCGCCAAAAACAACCCTAAACCACCTACCCATCCACTCATTACACTCATCCACTACCCGAAACAACCCTAAATCAACTACTCATCACCACCACAAACCACCCACTATCACACGCCACCCAAAATCGTCTGGTTTTGGGTTTCGAAACCCAAGACCAGACGATTATGAGTACAAACCAACCTAAAACCAAACTGATTCTAAGAGTACCGGATCCAAAACCATCTGATTCTAGGTCGATTCAAACCTAGGATCAGTCTGATTTTAGGTTTAGAAACCTGGATCCAAACTGATTCTGGGTCCACCGAACCTAGAATAGTCTAGTTTTGGGTTTCGAAACCCAAAATCAGACAGTTTTGGGCAAGAACCAACCCAGAACTAAACTGATTTTGGGTCCGTCGAACCCATAACTGTATGGTTTTGGGTTAATTTGTACTCAGAACCACACAGTTCTAGGTCGATTCGAACTCAGAACCAGTTTGATTCTAAGTTTCGAAACCCAGAATCAAATAACCCAAAAAAAAAGAAAGAGATAGAGATAGAGATAGAGAAGAAGAGTGTGGGTTGGTCACTGACGATGGAAGAGGACGCATGTGGCGAGAAAAAAAGAGAGATGGAGGAGTGAGAGAGAGAAGAAAATGGTGAAGTGAAAATGATGAATAAGTGAGAGAATGGCAGAGGGAGAAAGTTGAAAAATCTGTGAGTTTTTTATTTTTTAAAATTTATTTAATTTTATTAGAGTTAATTACCATTATGCCTTCAAAACATAATACTGTCCAGTTTTTTTAACCGGTAGGGAATGGTTCACCTATTAAAATGAAAATCGGAAGTAAATTCCCATTAGTTTTCATTTCAAGTCTAAAAATATTGTAGTTGTAGATAAAATAGTAATATATTGGGATCTCAGTCCAAACTTTAGCTCATTTATTCGATGGGTTGTGACTTTTTATCCTGTAAAGCAGATAGTGTTTTGAGGTTTGAACCTAAAATCTTAAAGTTACATTTGATATACGGGATTTGAATGTAATGGAATTGGATTATATTAAAAAATTACTGTTTTATGTTTAATAGCACTTAAAATTTGATTAAAATTATATTATATTATGTTTGGTATAGATTGAGATTGGATTTGAATAAAATTAATTTATATATTTCAAATTAATTTTATAAAAAATTTGAAAAAAGAGAAAAAACATTTTGTTAATTTAAATGCAGGAATTAGTTTACATACTAAAATGACGATTGAAATTGGATTGGAATAAAATTAATTTAAATAATTTATTGTACAACCTAACTTATATTATACATATAGTTAATAATGTTTTAAATAAATAAATCCTATAAATCATTTTTAAAAAAAAGTTATATTGATTTTTTTAGAATTACATTATTTTAAAGTGTGAGTAAATAAAAATTAATTTTGGAATAACTCTTATTTAAATAATAACAATAGGGTTGGTAGAAAAAAGAGAAAGACAATCAGTGTACAATTAATGAGAATAAAAAATAAATAAACAATATAATCAATGAGTCATTGAATCCTATCTCATTGAATCTCATGGTAGAACTTGGAAACGAGTATTCTCGTGACAAAATGATTGAAATGAAGATGTGTTTGGGTTTTGATTCCCAAGTATACCTCTCCAAACATGAATTAACACATGATGGGATATTTTAAATTCAATCCCATCATCAAATCTTGTGAACCAAACATAGCTAAGTGTTTTTTAAGTACAAACCTCTTGCTCCTTCACCCATTTGTCCTCATAGGGATTTGATATTTTATAATTTTTTCCCATATGGTAGATAGCATTTTAAGATTTAAATCCAATATCTTAAATATCTTTTAGCTGCAAACTTCTTACCACAAGGCAAGAGGTTTTCATTCGAAATATACTTAAAGTCTCGGGTTCAAACTTCAATATGCTACTTACCCTACGAGGCAAAATGACCAAAACCTACGGGGACAAATGACAATAAATTGCGTTGAGGCTCCAATACAAACATCTTGTAAGATATTTAGTGTCTTAAAGGTTTGAACTCGATACCTTAAGTATCTTTTGGAAGTAAACCTCCTACCACCAAGCTTAGGTTCAAACCTCAATACATTACCTACTCTATGGGATAAAAATGTCAAAACCTTGCAGCGATAAATAAACAAAAGATTGGACTAAGGAACATACTCAAAGAAAGAAGAGAAAGAACTAAGAAAATGGGAGAGTTTTTGCTATTGAGTTTTGAGACGAAGAACAGCTAGCCTTCAATTTACAAAGCAACAAACACACGTGTATAATATGTATATAGACTGCGAATCCCAAAAGTCCAAAACAAATACAACGAATGCTACAGGCAACATGTCACTTATGTATTAAAAGTAAATCACAAAATATGTGGTTATATTGACTATTACCATTTCATCAATATGGACTTCAAGAGTCAAGACATCAACGCAATGATATATGTTATTTAAATCATTAATGTAATTGTCCTACATGGAAATTCACAACCACAATCTTCCATATCACTAACCTCAAATTTTCACCATCATGCTGTATCTAAATTTTACTAAGATAAAATTAAGCGGAACAAAAACCTTAGCAGACGTGTAGTGCACATTGGAAACTTTTAATGGATTGAATTAACAACTACAAAAAGCCAAGAGAGAAATTGGAGGGCAAGAGAGTGAAACTGGCCGAGAGACGTATGCATATTGGAAACTTGTAATAGATTGAATTAACAACTATAATGAGGACAATTCCAAGTGAAATACCATTTCTTATGTATTTCTTATGTAACACTCCTCAATGGGCTGTCACTTGTTCAATCAATATTTAGATTTTACTGGAAAAACCCAATGGTGGGACAAAACCAAGTAAAGAGATAAGATCTCTTGAATCTTAAAAATGTTGGAGGTGTCTATATACTTGCTCAATAAAAACCTTTCCAATAAAACTGAAAGAGATAAAATCTAGTTGAGGGAAATAGAGTACAGTATACATATGTCAAAAATTTTGCTCCCCTGTGTCCTAATAAATATGTTTCCAAGCTCCTCCTGATCACTGTGTCTTCAAGCTCCCCTTGATGAATTAATTATACAGTTTACATAATTGATGCATTCCAATTCCATACATCAATTTCTCAAACATTAATGTTGGTAATGTTTTAGTGAACAAATTTACTTGATTATTTGTGACGCATACTTACTTAACATCAATCTATTGGCTCTTTTGGAGCACATGAGCACAAAAGAACTTTAATAATATAATATTAGTTCTACCTTTCTTAATGTAACATCTTCTTATTTAAGCAATACATGCAGCATTATCTTCATAAAGTACATATATTTTCATTAATTAATGGTTGCCCATGTGAATGAAATATTATGCATAACTGTGGATCTAGGTGACCAAGATAGGCATGCCAAAGCATGTATATTTTTTGATCCGATAACCTCTAGTTCTCAATTGCATAAATCTCAATATATTTTATAACTGTATAACATATTCTAAATAAGAACGCCCGTAGCTTTTCTATAACGAGCTTCTAGCTTGAATTATTAGAAGTTTTGTGGAAATATTCAATATTATTGCTATCGATACTCTTGATATGATATTCCTTACACTGCATAACTTTGAACTAAGCAGATTTTTTCTAGAGTATAATAGAATGTAACATATGGCCACTATGGTTGCCACCACTGTAGGCAATGGAGGCATCCTCCATCGCCAGAGCCTCCTCCAGCACTGTCTAAGTTGCAGGAGAAAGTTGATCCTTCTAAAGCAATCGAGGAGTCGAAGTAATGGAGGAGGCAATCTGACCTCTTCCATCGTTGGAGGAGGATCGACTTTCTTCAATGAACAGTCATTGGAAGAGACTCCAACGATGGAGCAGGCCTCAATCATCGACATAGATAAAGGCCACCACGGAGGCCATCATTTGATATTTTTAAATTTATTTTTTATTTTAATTAATTAAATAAATTTAAATACAAAGTAATAATTTATTTTGTATTTTTATTTTTCATTTTTTAAGATTATTATTCAAATGAGTGACTTTTCAATAAAATATGGAGGGTAGTATAAAGATTTTAAAAGTTTAAAATTAGTTTGTTTAATAATCAACTTCCAACCAACTTATCAAAAATTAATTATAAGAGAAACAGACTTTAAAATAAGCGAATTATAGAAGTTCACTAATCATCTTATTGCTCAAAACTAATTAAATAAATTATTATTTCATACTTTGAAGTAATCTCAATTATTCTTCATCATCTTTTTCATCTCCACCACCTAAGCACCCAATTTTTCATCTTCATCAACCAAATACTCATCTTTCATCTTCGACACCAAAACACCTAACTTCATCCTAACCATCCAAACACCCAATTTCATCTTCAACACCACAACACCTAATTTTATCCTCATTATCCAAATATCCACTTTTATCTTTAACTCCCAAACACCTAACCTCATCTTCAACATTTAAACACCCAACTTCATATTCAACACTTGAACACCCTACCTCATCTTCAACATTCAAACTTCCATCTTCTTTAATGTAAGATGATGATGATGATGATGATAATCTTCTTACACTACAATCAAGGACAAATCCACAAATCAAATAAATCACAAACTTAATTACAAAATTCAAATAAAAAAAATCGAATAAAAAAATATGGAGTAAAGATTGGTTCATTTGCCCAAGTCTCATTCAAGAGATTTTATATATTTTTAAAAAATTCACGTCACTTTTTTCCTTTGTTTATTAAAAATTATTTTTAATGGTATGATCAAATCTTTATATATATATATATATAAAATTTTTCAGCCGTAATTATCTTGTTATTGTTTTAATATTTTTTATCGTTTTTTATCTAGACAAAAAGACCATATTGCCACAAAAACCAAATTGCCCTTGCTGCCAGTTGGCTAATGGTAGGGGTATGCAAACAACATTTTCGAAAAGTCAATGGATATTTATATAATTATATCATGAATTCATATATTTGTGTAATTATACATAAGTTAATGGTATTTATGCAATTTGTCCTAAAAGTAAATTAAAAACTAATGATTATATTTTGAAGGAATTGCTTCTTACCAACCTAAGGTTTGCATATTACAAACGAATTTTTCTTTTTATTTTTTGTAATTTGTTTTAGATTGATCTCCACCATCCACTAAGAGTGATGGATGATGGAGATCCATCATTTTTTTTTCCCCCAAAAAGTTTTACTATTTTTTGTTTTCCTTGCTTTACTACTATCATTCGTATCTTTGATGGTGGCTGAGAATCCATCCTTTCTATTTGATAAAAATATTTTTGAATTTTTTCTTTAAAAAGTATTTAAAAAATGTAAATATCAAAACACATATGCTGCTATTGTCCAAGATTGGCTGACGAAAGAAGTATGAAGTGTAATAAAAAGATAAATGTTTCTGTTAACTTACTGATTAGGTAAAATTATCTGTCAATAACAACCATTAAATTGATTATAAGAGTGGTTATTGAAAAATATCCAATGATTTTTATTAATAAATAATCTTATCTCACCACTAAGATAATCAAACCCAAAAGATAAAGTTCAATATATGTGTAATTTGCAAACCTCGATAGGTAAATTGCACTCCCTACTTATATTTACTATTTTTAAGCTGATAGTTACTCAAGTCATTAATGTAATTGCATTACGCAGAAATCTACAATCTTCCATAATAATTTTTCATTTCTACATTATATCAAACATATCACAATACTAATTTAGTCTATCTTATTTAATTCAATCTAATATAATCTCATTAAAATAGTCTAATCCAATAGACATACTAAACAATTGTAAAACTAGTGAGAAAGACCAATTTGATGTATTTAAAATCTTAGAGACAAAAAAACTAATATAAAACTAAGTAAAAAATAATATTCACAAGAATTTAGGAACTAAACGAACAAGATTCTTATAAGCACATAAAAAGCTAGAGCTTAACCTTAGTGGAATCATCCAAACAAGAAAGCACAATAACTATGCATTCTCTAGTGAGTTGAAGACAATGTCCTTCTCCTCTTCAGAAACACCCTTCTAAGACCACTTGACAAGGACTCCACCAATTTTCCCTTGTCTTCCTGCTTTTCTTCCTCTACAAATAATGGATTGATATACACCATTGAGCTTGAAGCTGGCTCTGATGAACTTTTTGAATATTTTTTCTCATTATTATCACTTGAACTTTCGTCTTCAAGGAGTGCTTTGGCTTTTGCCTTGCCTTTTGATGACTCTTTATCTTCTTCAGAATCCCAAGTTGTTTCCTTTTCAGTGCTACTTTCTCTAGAAGATGTATCACTCAATGTGTGGAAAATTGCAACACTCTCTTTCTTTGCATTTTGAAATGAATAGCTTGTTCTTTTGATATTATTATCATACATTGGAAGAAGAGATTTGGATTTATGTAAGCCTGCACCATCCCTGCCTAAACTGTAAGTTGTGGAGAGCTTCCTCTCAGTGGATTCTCTTTCTTGTACCAAATTTCTCAGTTTTTCCATCACTTCATTGGCCACTGCTTCCTCTGCAGCCTTCTGCTCGAGTTCTGTGATTGTCCTGTCGAATGCTTTCTTTTTCAGTTGGAGCGAACGCTGAAAACACCAAAAGATGAGATAATTTACCAAAGCTGAGTGTAAATGAACTTTCTTTGAAGGTTTAGTTTTGATTTAAAAACAATGTACAAGTTGTAAATTATAATATCTTGTTAGGTTTCTTGCTATGGAAGCAACTGTCTCAAGTCCAAACAATTAGCATAATTTTTAGCTTGCGGTTAATCTTTTTTATATATGAAAGTACTATGCATTTCCCCGTTCCCCTTAACTCTCCCTATGTGTAAATAGAAATGAGTTCGTGAGAACGCAAAAGGAAGACATTCAAAACTTACTCGCTTCTCTAGAAAATTTCCTAATTGTTGGCCTTGAAGCTTCTTTTTCCTCCAAAATATGCAACAGAATCGCACAAGCACAGCTAAAACAAGCAAGACAACAGACTCAAATGATAGGAAAAGCAGTATTGCCTTCTCATTACCTGCAGATAATGTTAGAACATCAGTTCCTAAGTATTCCTGCTTTGTTTATTAAATTTCAATTTCTACTTACAGTATTCAATACTGTCAACTTGCCTGAGTAAATAACAGGAGATGTAGGCCTAGTTTGGGAGCAACTAGATGCAAGCATCTGACCTGATACACAAAAAGAATCAAACTTAAAATACATCATAGAATCAAACTTAATACACTAACTTCAAAAGGGAAGTTTGATAAATTATTACGTGTAGTAGAGCATGGTATTGGGTTGCCAATGCCTGCACCATTCAGAAGAACCAAGAAGTAAGATCAATTACAGTATAGCAAAACGTCAACAAATGTCACTAACATATGATGTGTATTGTCTAAATAAAATATAAAAATCATTAGACTACCTTCAGTCATCAAAATTTCCATCATCTTAAAAGAGTGAAAGTTCTGTAGAAAGTGCCACAATAAGCATTCTGACCAAATCATATCAACAATGGTGATATTTAGATTACACTTCTATGACATGTTCATATGGTTTTCTTCCAGAAAATTATAATTCATCCATTCAAATATTTCAAGGATTGTGAATATGCTTTGTTGAGAAAATCTCACCTGCAGCAGTGACAAAAGCCAGAAGAAGACTCTCATCAAGCACAAAATGCTGCAGATCACTCTGGGAGAGTAAAGATGCGAATTGCCCTGCAATCATGAACCTCTGAATGAATTTAGAATGAAACTTCTAAATCTATGAAAATCAAAGTCTGAACAGAGATATCAATTCTACCAGGATAGCTTTCTGACCAATAGATAGAGCCAGTTGCTGGAACCAACAAGGAGAAGACTACACTTATAGGTTTCATTGCAGAGACATATGTATATCCACCGTTTGTGTGGATAATCTTTCCATTCATCTTTGTCTGGGATATATATATTGCAAAGCCAGAGCAAGCTAGCATTGGACTAATTTGAATCACTGAATCTAATGTAGCTGAGTTCGGGAATTTCTTAAGAGTTCCAGCTGGTGAAAATGAGTATAGGAAGCCATCCAGAGAACCAATGGATATCCAACCTGTAGCATCAATCGTGTTTAGCACAGTGCAATGATAGTATGATGATACAACCAATAACTTACTCATTTAATACTAGTCAAATTAGGGACCAATACGTGCCATTAGAGTCCACTACTGGTGCATATTCTGCAGTGCTTAAAGGTCCAATACTACCCTGCCAAAGAACATTTCCTGAAGAAGCATCTAGTGCCAGAACAAGAGCCCTAAGTGGTACTATAACATACAACTGCCCATTGTTTCCTGGGGTGACAGTGTAGACTTTGTCAAATGAACTAAAATCCTGGATCCAATTAAAGTGGTGACTGCGAACTGACAATGAATAAAGTTCCCCTTGAGTATTTGAGATCTGCAAATACAAAAAAGATATCTATATGCATGCCACAAGTAGAAGAAAGAAAATCTTGAAATGAGAAGGAGAGCCTTAAAACACTTTGAAGTTCAAAGCACCTAAAGATTTCTCATATTAACAACTTTACGATGCAGATCAAAGTCTTAATACATTTTAATGTTGGTTAGAGCACAAAACATCAGAAAAATGAGGGAGATCAGGGATCAAATAACTTACATATATACTAGCCTCACATTGACCAACCACAGGGACAGAAGTAAAATAACAATCGGTATCAGTTCTCCTACATCCTTGACGGTATCCAAATTGATCCAGAACTGGTCCCGCACTCCAGAAGAGTTGTCCATGCATCGTGAATGCAAATAGTCCCCGATTTTTAACATTAATGAAAACTAATGAACTCAATATGCTTACTGCCACCCCAATAATTTCACCTGACTCCTGTTGATGTGGCCCTGGACCAAAGAAAACTTGTGTAGCAGATTCAGAAGTACCCGTTTTCAGACAATTGACTTTCAGCACTCTTTGTTCTGCAACCAAATACATCTGCCAACAACTTACATAAATCAGTACCAATAAGAGATTAGTGAAGGTTATGATAAACTTACCATAAATTATGCTAAGAAAATGCATAAAGTCATATAGAGCAATGAAAAAGAGTACAAAACTATCTTATAAATAGCAAGCCAGATGTCCATCGACTCAAAATATTTTTGCAACAGATACTAAGCCAATACAAAACATACAATAAAGACATGAAGGTCATTAGCTTTCAACAGTTTAAACTTACAGAACATGGTGACATATTTAGATATCTCCCTCCATATCAAACTCAATTGGAACTGCCCCTGCTAGCCAAATGATCAGTTTTAGCTGAGTGAAGAAGCAAGTGTATGTAACTAAAGATTTAAACCTGTCCATAAGAAGATAACCTCGTTGTTTGTTCTCTTGCCGTGCAGAAAGAGGTCTAGAGATCAAATTCCCCCTCATCTAACTTAAAGGGAATCATTTCAATTCGTCTTAGAGCTAAGCCGGACAAAAATCAGCTGGAGATGTACTTCGAATCTTAACCAGCAAATGTAATATAATTATACAGCAAATGACAGTGCATATAAGCACGCTGCATACTCTACATTTAAATCATTATCCAGTAGAGGTGTACGTTACCATCACACCCAAAAGTTTAAGTTGATAAGAAAAACCTCAGCTATAAGATTTAATACTTGAGGTTATAATACGTTAATATATCTCTTAGATGTAACGAGTACAAATAATAGATGACGGACACATACTAAACGTCTCCTATTGTATAACCTATGTAATCAGAATTTCAGATAAGGGGGCGGAGAAAGGGTTTGAATCAGGAATCTCCAGGGCTCTGATATCATGTAAGTTACAATTAAACCTGAAAGCTTAAACTAATATAAAAGAGTTGAGGTTATAATATGTTCCAAGAATTTCCATCATATGTATCTAAATAGGAATGGGATAGGATAAGCTGTTCTCTGAAAACAAAAGTTGTAAGCAGTTTATGATGGTGAGAGTAGTTACCGTTCCTCTACCACCGTGAACAGGAGCCATGCGAACATTGCACGTAAAGTCTAAATCCAGGGACCAAGCAATAGAGCCATTACTTTCAAAAGCAAATAAAGTCTTGTGTGAACAAGCATAAATCCTTCCATCTTCTCCAATCAAAGGCACTGAGAGCCTAAAAGTAGTTCCTTCCAAAGGCAAATTCAGCATTTCAGTTTCCAACTTGAGAGTAAAAAGCTATTATGCTAACTAACAAGTCATCGAAAAACATATAAAAGGTCCATATACATACACCCAAGTAGCTATTCCGTTCCCGAACCACAGAACTAAAAAAGAAAATATCAAGTCAAGACGATGACTCACCAGAGTGGTTCCATGAATGTGTGGTGGATCGAGAAGACACCGAAACCGACGCAAGAAGGATCAAGAGAAAGGAGAGAACACATTGGAATTCTGGCATTGCAGATGTTGCAGACACTGATTCCAAATCTTTGATTTTTCTATTATGATTTAAGAGAGTAACCGTTTCTTAAACCGTCGGATTTGGCGGCAACCTTCATTAAATGTGTTTGAAGAGCGCCCTTTTGTACATAAACTTCAATGGCAATTACTCTTTTCTTTAAAAAAAAAAAATAATAATAATAAGAATTTTTGCATTATATCTAAAAATTTTAAATAAATAAAAATTAATTTATTAATTCATAAATAAATTTTAAATTATATACATATATATGTAAAACTAATTATTTACGTTATGAGTAACATGCCTTATTAAATGTATTTTTATATATATATTTTTTTCAGTTACACACCTTTTCTATTTTTCATTTTATATTTAAAAATATAAAATTTAAAAGTTACTTTTTAATCAGATATGTCAAGTACATTTTTCTTCTTTTATGCAAATTTAAATTTACATTTTTCACGCGGCCACAAGTATAGCCTATGAAGAGATTCTATGTTCAATCCACCTTAAAAAAAAAAAAAAAAAAAAAAAAAAAATATTAATTAATTAAAAAATAAAAAAATAAAAAAAGAAGAAATAATGAAATATGCATTCTTCACAGAACCCCTCGCTTACATTGAGAGATGCACTGTTTTCACTTCATTTCTTTGAAACTCTGAATTTTCTCCTCGTAGTGCGGTTCAAATTTGTGATTCATAATAAAATAATGATTACATATATATATTTATATTATTTTGAATACAATACGTTACATTACTTTTATATATTCAAGTTTTAATTACAAATTATTGATATACTTATTATTATTATTAATTTATTTATTTATTTTGAATACAATACGTTACATTACATTACAATACAACATTAAGATTGGAGACTGCTTGGACAACAATCCCTAAACTAGAATAAACATTGACAACAGGATCCAGAGAGCAGCTCCTGTATGTTATGAGATGATCCACACATGAGTGGGAGAACAATCCTCACGATGGAGGAAGAAAGCTACAAAAGAAAGGTCTAGATTGTAGGGTGTCGAACCCACCTCTTAACAAAAGGATGGGTGTGCAGTTTAAAGGGCTCTACTACCGAGCCACTGCACGTTTTGACATTGATATACTTATTTTTTACACTTCCTTCTGTCCATAAAATTATAGATCTACAATCACACAAAAAAAAAAAAACAGCCTCCATAAGGTTCACATCAGCATGTTAAGGTAATCTTTCCTGAAGATAGATGCCAATAACCACAAACGGTGTTATCATTTCTTGATAAATAGATATTGAAGTTGCCCCTTTTAGGAAGCCTAAATAAAAAAGCAGGTAGAGACAATAATATGGTAAATTACAGAACTTTAACATCTTCACTGTTTCCTTTACAAAACTTTGTCAACTTGTAATCCCTCAAATTAATGCAAGTACAAAAGAATCAGCCAAGTAATCAAATATTATCAAGGCTTTAATCGCTCAAATAACACTGAAATTGGCTGACAAATGAATATTGTCAGAATTTAGAGAAAGAAATGTGTTTAATGAGTGACTTATAACAAAGGTGTTTGAAGACATGCAACCACCACTTGACCTGCCACAGCGAAACCTTTGTATGTGTTAGTCCTTCACCTCTGTGTGTGAGCCTAAAAGGGGCTGATATGGCGAGCCATCCTTAACAAAAGCTCAGGAACAAGGCGCTGCCTTGGAGGTGCCATAACATCCTTGGCAAGAGCCTCCTTATCATCGGCATGTATCACAGCAACAATATGGTCAAATAACTCATCTTTACCACCTCTAAGAGGATCCTGCATGACATGGCCAATGATATGGGACGGTCCAAACAAAAACACACAAAAATAAAATAACTTTTGAGAGTTTGAAAGAAGGGGATACAATAAAAGACATTATGCAAGCACATCTATAGCTACAGAAAATGGTGACTTTTGCACATACTTTGTGAACATAAGCAGGTATATACCACACTCAATAAAGTAGACGCAACATATTATACCTAAATTTTGATAGTACAAATTAAAACCAAGTTGTAAAAACAACATTTAGAAGTAATCTTCCATTCCATTTCATCATTAACAGTATTTTGATGGTTGTTTGGAAGAGAGAACAGAAAGAATGCTCCAGACATGTATTTAGAAAAGAAACTAGCTGACAGCAATAGTTTTCCACGACTATACATCATACTCTGCATAGTTCCCAGCACAAAACACATGGTCTGGCTGTATAATTTGAAGCTAACTGAAAAATACGAATGGCATTACTTCATTTACTCACCTACAGGAACAGAAGTGCAATTCGGGCACTCTAACCAAGATCATAACAAAAAGTATTTTTAACCAAGAAAACTATTTAAAATTAAATAATTACAAAGACCACTGAAGTGTAACTTACTTGCAGAAACAAGTCTGTATGAGTTTTCCCATCATACAAAATTAACTCAGCTGAGGAGGCTCCTGCCTTCCAAAGAGCATTTGCAAAAGTTTTACTGCAAATAGCAAAACTTAATGTCAGGAAAAAAAATGCCTGAAAGCAAATCCTTCTATAAGAAGTTTCCTACTGCGCCTTGAACAACACCATCATCAGAATTTCCTACAGAAGTAGTAAATGACATTGGACAGGAAGTAAACCAATCTACTAATTGTGACAGACCCCGTTTCTGCACTTCCATTTCCGTACAGACGGCAGCCTGCCGGCAACCCCACGATAACCCTCCAGCCTATATGTAATCCGACTGAAAGATTCCCGTGAAGCTAAGCCGTTTTTCCCTATTGAAAACTTTTGATTACACATTTATAACCCCCAACTTGTTATTAACAATATTTACATCAACATTTCATTCTGAGAAAAGCCAGATGTGCCATTAAAGCGTTCCAGTTTGACTGCTTTAATATCCTTTCACGGGTTTCAGGATAGAAATATAGCACTGATATTCAGTACAAGTAAAATGTTTTGTGAGCCACACAGACTATCCAATTTGAAGTAACATATAATACAGTCAAAGAAGGTATTGCATCACAGATGAGTTTAGGGAAACAGAATTTCACCTGGCATCTGATGGTATGGAGTAATCTGAGGTTCCATGAAAGAGTATAATAGGAGGCAGGAGAGCGAGAGCATCTCTAATGCTTGGATCCTTTATTCTAACTTCGGGAGAAAAACGTTCAAAAGATTTTTCTCCTTCCATGATGCTGTATTGACACATTATAATAAAAGTTATATTAGCCACCAAACACAAATGGAAAAAAGATGACAGATATGTACAGGTCAGTGACCAACAATAAAACATAGCATACCTTAAGAAAATGGAACGATCCAGGCCCCGATTATGGAAATGATCCACTAAATTAAATAAGTTGTATCTGTTCACAAAATTTGAAAAGAAAATATGACTGTGAAAAAAGGTAAGCACTAAACCATGCTGAAAAATTAATCAATAAAGCAATCAACATATTCAGAAGCAAATAAAAGCTTTGAGTTGAGAGTGACTTCTTAATCATCGAACCTAGTACTGATATTATTCTTTTCAACATTATGAAAATGTTCCACATAGGAGAAGCAGAATAACAGAAAGCTCAGCTCACCATCTGTCTAGTGATGTAGAGTGATGCCAGTTGTTAACAAGATCAAGTGTTTAAAGCACAACACTACTCTGATTAAAGGAATTCCACTGTAAGCCATACATATTACTCTACCATTTGAAAGATTAAAGTAAAAAAAAAAAATGGTTTTGCTCCCTGCTCCTACTAACTATTAGACCATTTACTTAGGATGGGCAGTTTTGACAGAGCACTAGTCCAATTAATGACTGTCTGGCATTTTCCCTTTTCCATCCCCGGAGGAAAAGTATTTTTCACTACTTGAGCCTACATCACAGACTCAACGCTTATAAGAAACAAAGGAGAAATGGAAACGGTTAGAGAGACTAGATGCTATTGTTTGAGCTCTCACCTACAAGTTAACCTTTCAGCTTTAACATTTTCATAATATGATATCACAGCTAGTTTCATTTGGAATGGCTGGGTTCAAACATCTCTGCATGACTAAACTAGTATTTGTTATGTGTGTCGGTACTAAATCTACATGTGCTAAGACATGAATCACATGATGAGCCCTTTGGTCTTGGACATGAGGAGATGTTTTAGAGTGCTTGACTACTATTATTTAAGCCTTTACCTACAAGCTTAAGTCTTTGGTTTGAAGGTTAATAACAATAATTATGAGCAGCAATTATCCATTAAATTAAGCAAATAATAAAGAATGCTTTCCACAAATCCAACTTCAAGAAACTTCATGTGCATTAAGCAACAAGTAAACACATTACCCTCCGGATAAACCAAAATAAGCTTTTATTTTGGAAACGCTCCACAAGATGCTCTCTTCTCCCCTAGATTCTTTGATTGCTTGCTCCAAGAGAACACAAGAAGAAATATGTGCACCAGCTGATTGCCCCATTAGGTAAATCCTATACATATAAGCATATAGAATCAAAAACATAACTTGAGGATAAAATAGTGATGTAAAAAATAAATAAAGAAATAAATAGATAGCATAAGTTTGTTACCTCTTAGGATCACCCCCAAAATCAGCAATGTAGTTGCAGATAAATGAGATCCCTTGAGAAACATCGTTCACCATGTCACTAATGGTTCCCTGGGGAAAATTTCTAAAAATACATAGATGCTAAATACAATTGCTCACATTGTTATCAAGTATGCCAAAGGCAGATTGCTTTTGTGAATGGCTAGACTAGACTGACATAGCATCTAGTTGTTCTTAATGAGCTTAGTTGTTTTCTAGTATTACTTTGACAGAAAATCAATAAGTTGTGGGTATTTATTCCATTTATGCAATTCATAAAATGTGGAATAATACTAAATAATTGCTTCAAACAGTGCCCTTTACCTTTAGTCCACCGATATCCAATATGAGAGAAAATAATAAGGATTTTATATCCACAAATTACAAAACACATAAAGTACTTATTAACAGGCACATGAAATTACATAAAGTGGCAACAAGATATATGAATGATCTGATCAATAATTAGGTCAAATATAATCAAACACAAGCATCATAACAAAATTAAGACATTCTAACAGTGCCCTGAAGACTGAAACTGAGGATTTATGTATCTTGATATTATTATGCATATTATTTATATATTTTTAAAGGCGTGCATATTATATATTTATTTCATATTATATATTTATTTCTAAGGATATGCATATAAGAAAATAAATAAGAAGCTAATTACATAAAGTTGGCAATGTAAGATATGAAAGTCCATAGGATAATTAATCAAATATAATTGGAAAAAAATAATATAAATAATAACATTGAAATGTTCTAACATTAATGAAAGAGTATAAAGATAGATGCCTCCAACAATAAATACAGTGTGGACATAATCTTCCAAAAGTATCTGTCTAACAGCAGCCCATAAACAAAACATACTGATACTTTTTCCTTTCCAAAAGTTAGCATATCTTAATGATGTGAATTATGATTAATGAATGACAATATTGTACTGTTTAAACTGAACTCTTTACCTGTAATCAACACATGCAACTATGATGTCTCTTTCTGCCAACTGCCTTCCTAAAAGAGAACCCCATGCCTTATACCTAAACCAGCACAAAGGTACACATATTTAATGTCATAAGACCAACACAAATAGCTTTATATTGTGAAGGGGAAAAACTAATGTACCTACAATGCCTCGAAACAAAACACTAGACATGAGGTAGAAGTAGAAGACATGCAGGAAACGTTTCTATTTTAAGATCTTCAAAAAAAAATACACAAATATACAACAAAAAAAAAAAGATGCATTCGTACATAAGACGTGGAATTGGCAAGATCTCATCCAAATAAAGGATGATGTGTTGGTGTTGACTCTGCTAAGCAGGTCCATTCCAAAGCCCTGAAATTAATTCCTAGCTTATTCTCCATCAATTACAGGACATATCCAAGCAGGTTGTCCACATTTTTCATTTTATATATTAAACAGCTCCGAGTGGATTTCAATCTTGAAATTATAGGTCAAAACATTCAAAATAAGAGGAACTGGGGGCACTGTCACCAGCCCCTCTGTTGTCTTTTAAAGGATATTACCAACACTATAAGTTACACAATTTAATAGCTAAATTCACTCTTTAACAAAAATGCCCGCCCTTTATAGAAACAAGATATCTTCCCTTTGTTTCTTGCAAAAGCAAACCATTTAAGCGAAATAAAAGAAATAAAATTAACACTAAAATAAAAAAACAAGAACACAAAAAGAAAAAAAAAAAAAACCAAAGATAAGAAATAAGCAACAAAGGAGTTGATCAACCCAAACAACGTCACAGCGATACCAAAAGAGTAGAGGCAATAATGTTACAGATCTCCAATAATTTTTGACAACTTTTAATGTTACAGATCTCCAATAAGTCTTGACAACTATAAAAGTAAGTCCTAACAAGTTGGAATTTATTTATTTATTTAATTTGGTTTTGACAAAATTGCCATTGTCATGAATTAATAACCATTGTCATAACTTCTTTTTTTTAGTTGTCATGACTTTTTTCATGTAGTTAGAAAGAAAGGCCATTTTGTCAAAAGTGGCAAAACAGTGCCAAATTATGAGAGTTATTGGTTTTGGATATAAGCAAAATTCAAAGCCCGTAGGGCCAATATGGAAAAAAAATATCCCTCAAATTAACCCCAATTGTAGAAGGTTCTGAAGTCAAATAGCTTGTCCTTACCACCATAACTATGATGCAGCAACTATTATAAATCATGTCTTCCAAATCAAAGCAAAACCAAATCAAAACCATAGGAGCCATTGGACTTAAAGCCTACTTTTACTAATCCCCTTGATTCACTAACGATTTTCTAAAGCAGAGAAGGATAGCTGTGTTTGTGTCAAGTCTAACGGAAGGTTATCCTATTAAATTATAATAAAATAAAATAACATATAATATAGCAAACTTATGAAGAGATGACAAGGTAATGAAGAGCGGTCTAGATCACTCACCCAATGATCCAGGCTCCACCAGTTACAAATACCACAACTGGCTTTGGTCCATCATTAGCTGTTGGCAAATACAGATCCAACCTGTAATGGGATGGCAAAAGTGGCATGAGTTCATGATACATGACATGGAAAAGTTCATAGAACATGTAAAAAATATATAAACACCAAAATTACAATTTCACATACCTATTTCTGGGTTGATCTCCATAAACAATGCTCCGTCGGACTTGGCCAGAGAAAAAATAATAATATGCAACTGCAGAAGATTAAAAGCAGATGTCTCATACATTTTATCCTTTTCAAGTCAAATAACAAAACTTGGCAATAATGAACATTCAATTTTTCATACAATCTCAAACACTAAACAGGGTTGCAAATTGCAAAAGACTTTAGGAACGGCACAACTTAATCTCAAGAAGCATCAAATGCAGCAGCAGAGAAAAGTAAGGGAGTCTAGACAGAGATACTTCCACCGCAGCAACCAAAGTAAACTATCTGGTGATTGCTACTAAGAATTATCCATGTGACATAAAGGAAAGTAAGAAAAAGAGGGCTTGAAACTAGAAGTTGAAGGTTAAGTCATTAATCTATTCATTAAAGTGGCAAGTTACCTTATCCATATGTTTGTTCATGGCCAATGGACAAGTTATCTACTA
Source organism: Dimocarpus longan (assembly GCA_022984855.1). NCBI lineage: Eukaryota > Viridiplantae > Streptophyta > Magnoliopsida > Sapindales > Sapindaceae > Dimocarpus > Dimocarpus longan. The sequence continues at coordinate 9,791,483 of CM041026.1, forward strand.
AAATTGAAAGTTTTAAATGCCATCTTGAATATCAAAATCAGGCTTTAGGAATAATACAAGGTTTCATGAGGAAAGATAATAGGAAGAAAAGCAAAAACCGCTGGAATATTGAGAACAAAAGCATGAAACATTAAGGGGCGGAACTTCAAGTGAAATGACAAGAGCATAATATCTAAATCTACAAGCAACAGGGGATTCAACCACACAAACTAAAGAGGACAAAAGATGATGCCATACATTTACGTCTCAGTTGTGAACCAACAAGTCAATTATTGACCTAATAAAAGGGGCCACCCTCATTTCCCAAAGACTGCTTTTGTGGGCCAGAATTACATCTAAATAGTTTCTTATCATAAGCCTTCCCTGCTCATCAGATAAAGTTGGAAATTTTTTATTACTTTATCATATGTCCCAGCGGATTCCTTCCTCTCAATCTGACAGTTATTGAGTTAAATAGAAAGTCATCATATAATTGCGGAAAACACCATTTCAAAGTGTGAAACAAGGTTATTCCATAACGAAGAAAAGCAAAACATACAGTTGCCTTTAAGGACAAGCAGTCTTTGAGTGTTTCTTCATGTACAACGTCAATAATTAAAGAGGAAACACTTAATCGACAGTTCAAGGTCGTCTTCACCAAGAAAAGGATATGATCAATGCCCTGCTTTTAGTTGAGAAAAATAGTCCAATACCCATATAAACTGGCAGAGACAATTATTCGTAATGGCCATCTTTGCCTAAAATCTTAACTACGTTGCTACATGGAGTGGGGTATATTTCATTTACAAGACAGGCAGACAGTTTGTGAATGTAAAAATCGTGGTACAAACATGGCTAGACAGAATGTGAATATGTAGCAATCATTTTCGGCAAGCCGGTAAGTAGCAAATAGAAGAAAAGTCCAGCATTGCTAAATAACGTGTTAGAGAGACTTAAAGTAAGTTCCATTTTCCCACACATAGACCTGACATTGATAAACTTTCGCATAACTAAATCCACAAAGGAGGATTATAGACTATATGATATAATCCTACACTTGTGTTAAAGGCTTATTCTTCAGCTCTACAATTCTAAGAATATGAAGAAATCAAACCTTCATCGACGGATACTTAAAAATATAAAGCTTCAAGGGTTCGGTGCGTTCTAACTTTTGAATTTTTAGGATTGATCATCTCAATCATTCATTACATTCTTTCTCTAAAAAAAAAAAATTCTCTCTCATTCAATTCAGATACGATGAATGGTTAAAATGATTAGTCCTAACAATTTAAAAGCTAAGACTCACTGACAGCAATAGATCAACATAAAAATATAATACCTAGTTTTGTAAATAAGAAATGAAGAATTGTGCAATACCTTGGAGAAAACCGGGCAGGAGAAGCGTAGCATAACAAGCAAGGGCAAGAAATTTCGTTATCCACCGGTACCCTACCCTGAATTCAAATTTCACCATTAAAACAAATCATTAAAGGCTAGATTCAAACGATCCATATGATATGACAAAAATGATACCCGAGATATTGAAGAAGAGTAAAGGTAAGGCGAGTGAGGAGATAAGTTTCAGCGGCAGCGTGTCCGATGTCTTCACGGAACGACTGCTGCCGCCGTGACGCAAATGGATGCTGGCACGCTCGACCACCCACACTCATCGAAACTCTGGGGGGCATTGAGAGAGATCGGATCAGAAGGTTGTTGCGTTTGTGGGTGGATTTCACATGTGATTTTTCGGTTATTTTGGAATCCTTGGAGGAGGTGTTTGTTTTGTTTCAATTTGATTGGAGGGTTTTCAAATGGAGCAGTGGAAATTAAGAGGGAAACGCGTGTGGGCGGTGGGCCCCCCCCCCAGTTGTATAAAACATTTGTTCACGGCGGAACAGACTGCCAGCAAAAGTAAAGCATCGAATCCAATGGCTTCCCTCACATTGGAGGAGCAGAGTCGTGTAAGCAAACCCACCCATCACTTGTTGTTGTTCATCCATGATGTCAGTAAAGCTGTTTGCCGGACCACATGGAATCTTTTGTTTGTAGCCCATCTGCCATTGACTATCGACATTGACACCCTTACATTCTGTGCTTGCCATTTGTCATGGTTCCACAAATTGAAACCATAATTCAATTAATCTCTTTTTATTTTTTAAAACATTTTGAATGGAATTGAAATCAGATGAAACCTAACCGAATCTAGTCAAATTAGATGCATGCGTGGACAGCTGGCGGATCCCAATGTTATCATATATTTTATAATTTTTATAGACGATGCATCAACAATTTTCTTTTCTTTGTTTTTTTAATACGAAATTACTTTGACAAAAATTATATATACATAAATCTTTTCAAATCCAATAAAATCATCTAGAAGACTAAAACAAATTAACTATACTTTTGATTAATCGTTATAAAATATACTGTCATACTCGCTTAGCAGTTTATATTTTTCAATTAAGCTGAGAAAAAATAAAACAAATCTTCATATTTTTAATTAATTGAAAATTTTGAGAGATCTTGATCAACATATTTGGGAGAGTTTCTCAGTTGAGAAACCAATTTCCATATTTTTTAAAAAAAATTTATCACATCAGCTTCGTATTTTTATTAGATAATTGCATTTAAGGAGATTTTTTACCTTATTATCAATCTATCTGATAGGGGTAGACATTATCGTGTTTGGTTCTCCAGCTTTGGATCTGAACATGATTCATTAATGGGAAGAACCGAACCAAACTAAACATCCTGGGTTGGGTTAGATTTTGAGCCTAAATTTTTTTAACTATTTTAAGTCTGTTACTGTTGGGCCAGTAGAGTTACTATAACGATCCTGCCTCACAATCTTAGCAGCCCGACCACACCGCCTCTCGGGGGCTCGCCACATGGTAGATACTGTCATCTCCTTTCAGGGATTTTATTTGTCTCTCCCACCACTCGAACGTAGGATCAAAGGAATAAAGTACCACTAGGGAGCATGATGAGTACCATCTGAGCTATTTAATCCCTTTGGTCCTGAGTTTGAGTGGCAGGGAAGCGAGTAAAACCCCTGAAGGGAAGGGACAGTACCTGTCACGTGGCGAGTCTCCGGGAGGCGGCGTGACTGGCCTGCCAAGACCGTGAGGCAGGGACGTTACAGTTACAATAGTATTTGGTATTATAGACCTACAACTGTTCCTATTCTCTTTTGAAGCACACAAATTTATGCAATTCAACAAGTTTCCAATAATCTGAGCAACAATTAGACATATAAAAGCCACAAGTTCAAATTTATATGCTTGACTTCATGGCAAATAACATAGTTTTTTATCCACTTTTTAGATAATTCCTTTGCACAAAAAAAAAAAAAAAAAAAAAAAAAAAAAAAAAAAAACCTACTTCTGTGATACTAGTTTTATTAAAAATTATACATAACCATTCTCTCGTATGAACTGAGCAGACTCACTTACTCACCGAATTGCAGATCAAAATACCAAACAATAGAGCCACTGCTTCAAAGTGAAAGAAGACAAAACTAAAGAAATGAAAAGCAAGACAAATTGAAGAAATCGTGAAATGAGAAACCAGACTGTGAAATGGCAAAACAAATACTTATCGATGGCAACGGCGTGGTCAAAGGTGAGAGATTATGCTGACAACTTCATGGCGATGGTGACGACGACGAGTGGAGATAACGGCAACAGTTAGGTAAGAGGTGAGAGATGAGAGATAAGAGAATAATTGTAGGAGTGTAGGTGGTTGCACAAAAAATGGAGAAAAAATGGGCTAGTTTGGTCTTGTTAAGGTTTGGAGGTTTACATAGGGACATGTGAAATTACGCATATCGCTAGTTCACGAATCTGATCGATTCTGAATACCCATAATCAAACCAATCCGTGAAACGTGGTTTTTTCTTGGGTTGGGATCCGAACATCTTGAAATCGAAAATGAAAATAGAATTGAACACGAAAATCGAATTGAACACTTACGAGTAGGGTCGTTTGAGTCGGTTCCATATTTTCATGCCTAGCCTACTGTCTGGTAAGAAATTCAATTCAAATAAATAATTACATTGGAGATACTCTTATATATATATATATATACAGATATAAAAACTTTAATTTTATTAAATTCTAGTTCACACGTACCATTTTATAAACTTCCCAATAACATTGCAATACGTGGGGCTATATATTGCCTACTCATAAATATGATTTACACACCTATTTTTATAAGCACACACATATATAAATTTTAACAATTAAACCATCACCATGAGCATCCAAATTAATCCAATAGTATCCTTTTATCTATAGATATGATTTTTTTTAAAATTTTTTGAAGTAATATACTCATATATAAATCGTGAAAATTAACCTATCATTATAGATGATATCTTTGTCCACCCAGGAACTATTTATGTGGAAGAAATTAGAAGGTATAATTATATGGAACTACAGGAAGAAATTGACCCAACCAGTCCCTTGTGAAGAAACTGGAAGGCGTATCGCCAAGACGCGAACCATCCGATCCCTTGCCGTGTTATTTGTCCGAGCTTGCTTTTGGCCCACCTGATGGTGCACTTGACAATGCATTTCTTCTCTATACTTTTGATCGGAAACTTGCTCATGACTAAAGCTAGAAAAAAACTTTTTTTTTCTTTTGAAGTAGACGTGAAAACTGTTTTAAGTTTGCATGTTTAAACGTAAATATTAAATAGAGATAATACCGAAAATGACCACTTGGAAAATACGGAAAATACCTCTACTCTCTTTTCTGTTCCTATCAAGTCTAAGTTTTTAAGTTTGTGAAATCGTGAGGTGTTAAAATATTTGAGATGTGAAACATTTATTCCACTATAATGAAGTGTATTTACTTTATTGCAAATGCTAAGAGGAAAATCAATCTGTTAATTCTGTATATTTTATATACGACTCTCCCAGCAACTAAACAAATGCAAAGTAAAGATAAAAATATATTATATATTGTTATATGATCAATATTTTTTAAAATTTCTTTTTTCATTACTTTGTTATATGAATGTTTTGTGTTTCATTAGAAACTTTGATACTTGAAATAGAATCAGAGTTTATGATATACATATATGTATATGTAAAATAAAGGATTTTAAATGGTAAAATTATTGGGTGGGTGTACATAGTGTTTGATTTATTTTATTTAAAACAAATTGTCCCAATCAGTCATTCTGTAAAAGGATGTTTTTGTAATTAAATTTTTTATTATAATATGGGTAAATAAATCACATTTTTGGATGGCAATATGTGTACCTTTGCAGTATATGCACATAACATTAAATAATATTACAATCTAATCAGATTTATTAAGGTTAAATACATTTGTATTTTAATGGCTTTAACGAACACAATAAACTAACTTAAACGGGATGGATATTATTTGATATTTTTCTTTATCTTGTTGTCATGCACATAGGAAAATTAAAACAAAAAATAAAGAATGGTAAAAGGAAGAGGGAAGCAACGTATAACAACATTTATATGGAAACTCAACAGCAAAAATTGTGGAACCAGAGAACTTCTCTAGCCATTATCAAATGGATTACAAATTTTTCTCGTAGCTTCTCTTGCCTAGAAATTTAATCTGTCTCTGCCTAATAGTTGTCACTAAATCTCCCTCTTCGCAAACCTAGAACGACCAATCCATTGGTATTCTAACTCTACTACGGTTACCATAAACTCGTCTTCTTGTCTTATGCGCGAGTCTATTGAAGCCTCTCCATTTCTTCTTTCTAAGAAACAAGATCACAAGTTTATCTCAAACCAATCAAGGTGAATGCACACACACACAACAGCCTATGCAAATCAAATATAATGTTTTAATTAAGACACTATGGTCTCGTTTGGTGAGCGAAAAAAGATTGGATTAGTTATATGAGATAGAATATGATTGAATTAGATGAAATGAAATTTAATTAGATTAATTGGTATCTCATGTTCGATGAAACATAGGATATGATTTAAAATAATGAGCATAAATTTAGATTTTGAAGTAATTTTTTAAGGACTTTTCACAAATTTCACTGATTTGTGGATTAAACATAATGGTCGGACCATCGTTGTTAAACTCTTCCACCACCACTCTCCTGCGATTGATGATACAAAAAAGATGGGTGAACGGCGGTGCCAAAAAAGGTCCAAATAAGCTAGATGACCAGGGACGCTAAAGAAGATACCGATGATGCCAAATAAGGTACCGATGGCATTGAAGAATATAAGCCATCAAAGAGAAAGGTGGAGCATGGCGAAGACAAAGTAGAAGGAGAGAGGCAAGAGAGAAGGAGGACTGGGACCGGCACACAAAGAGAGAGGAAGAATGAGGCGATAGAGGCTGAAAACGAACATAACAACGGTAAGGAAGGCAATGGCATTGCTAGAGTTTAAGGAGAATAACCTAGGAGTGTTTTAACCCATCTGCTCAATGAATTGGTTTTATCTTACTCTAATGGGATAAAATTTTTGATGGATTAACTTAGTAAAGGGTCAAGGCACGCACCAAACGTGGGTTTGAACAAAAAAATAATTTTATCCTAGTCCTAACCTCGTACAACAAACATGATCTATAAGTAAGCCTTGATGTAACGGGAGTATAAACACTCAAAATCTAAACTTAAAAATACTAATATCACCAAAAAATAAAAAATCAAATCAAATAATAAAAAAAAAGAGCTATTGCTTTTTTGTGAGAGAAAGACGCCTATATATAATGTAGTGAATTGGTGTGTTTATTTGACGAATTAAGGAATGAGAATTATTGTTGGTGTTTACTTGTTCTAAAATTAATTTGCAATATAAATAAAATCGTGGATCCCATATATATTTAGAGTTATGGAATGAGAACCTCATTTCCTCCACCTCACTTGGAAATCTTATTATTTTTTACAAGTTAGGGGTTGTTTGTTTTTTGCACATAACATTTAATGGTGTTAAATTTGACTTATTAAGAGATTTTTGTTTGTTTTTTTAAGTGGTCAAACCACTTAAAACCACCAAAAAACCACTGAAAAAAAAAGTAAGGGGTCGTTTGTTTTTTGCATTTAACACTTAATGGTGCTGAATTTGGCTAATTAAGAGATTTTTGTTTGCTTTTTTAAGTAGTCAAACCATTTAAAACCACCCAAAAACCACTGAAAAAAAAAAGTAACATTTTTTTACTTTTCACTTAATACAAAATCACTTAGGGGTCGTTTTTTTTTTTATTTGAAGACTGAACAGTGTTGCTGAAGACTGAAAGCTGAATAGTGACTGAAATCTGAAATCTGATTGACATGTTTGTTTTTTCTTTTCTTATATCTGAATGTATAATAATCTTGTTTGTTTTTTAAAGTTAAAATTATCTTATTACTAGTAATTTGACATTTATATCCTTTTACTATTAGTTGTTGTGTAATTTTATTTAATATGATACAAACAATTGTAATAAATTATTTAACAAATATTAAAACAATTATTTATATAATATTTTTATTTATAATTAAAATAAGATTAATTATTATAGTAGAATCACTTAAGTTTATACGTTTAAATAAAAAATAAACAAAATAATTTTAAATTGAATTACTATTATAACAAAAGTTGAAATTATAACTTATATATAGTATTTTTATTCATAATTAAAATAAGATTAATTAAAATAATAGAGTCAATTAAATTTATATATTCAAATAAAAATAAATGAAATGATTTTAAATTAAATTACTATTACAACGAAAATTGAAATTGTAAAGTAATATATATTTTCTGATATAATTAAACAAGAATAATCAAATACTTAAACAAATTAATTTGTAATTTGGTCTCTGAGTTGTTGCATAAACATTTTATCAATAAAGATTCTTACCAGAATTTAATTAGAGAAATATAGTAATCCAACTATAAAAAAAAAATTGATGTTGAGATGTTTAGGGTTTTTATTTTTCAATGTTGTTTATTAAAGTATTAAAAGAAATTTTATAATATAAAACTAAAGCAAATTTGGAAACATATTATTTTAGGAAGGATAAACTTGGAATAATATATTTATAAATCATTAAGTGATTTTGCATCAAGTAAAAAGTCAAAAAATGAGGTTGTTTGTTTTTTGCACTTAACACTTAATGGTGTTTAATTTAGCTAATTAAGATATTTTTGTTTGTTTTTTTAAGTGGTCAAATCACTTAAAATCATCCAAAAACCACTTAAAAAAAAAGTAAGGGGTCGTTTGTTTTTTTGTCTGAAGACTGAACAGTGCTGCTGAAGATTGAAGACTGAATAGTGACTGAAATCTGAAATCTGATTGACATGTTTGTTTTTTTTTTTCTTTACCTCTGAATGTATAATAATCTTGTTTGTTTTTTAAAGTTAAAATTGTCTGAATACTAGTAATTTGACATTTATATCCTTTTACTATTAGTTGTTAAGTAACTTTATTTAATATGATATAAACAACTACAATAAATTATTTAACAAGTATTACAACACTTATATATATAATGTTTTTATTCATAATTAAAATAAAATTAATTATTGTAGTAGAGTCAATTAAATTTATATATTCAAATAAAAATAAACAAAATAGTTATAAATTGCATTATTATTACAATAGAAGTTGAAATTGTAACTTATATATAATATTTTTAGTCATAATTAAAATAAGATTAATTATAGTAGAGTCAATTAAATTTATATATTCAAATAAAAATAAATAAAATGGTCTTAAATTTAATTACTATTACAACAAAAATTAAAATTATAAGTAATATATATTTTCTACAATATAGGCTACTCCACAAGTAGATTAATAAAGAAAATTAATAAAAATTCTTACCGGAATTAATTTGAAGAAATATAGTAATCCAACTATAAGAAAATTTGATGTTAAGATATTTAGGGTTTTTATTTTTCAATGTTGCTTGTTAAAGCATTAAAAGAAATTTGCATAATGTAAAACTAGGACAAACTTGGAAATATATTATTTTGGGATGGATAAACTTGGAATAATATATTTATAAAATCATTCAGTGATTTTGTATTAAGTGAAAAGTCAGAAAATATTACTTTTTTTTTTAAGTGATTTTTGGGTTGTTTTAAGTGGTTTGACCACTTAATAAAACAAACAAAAATATTTTAATTGGTCTAATTCAGACCCATTAAGTGTTAAGTGCCAAAAACAAACAACCCCTAACATTTTTTTACTTTTCACTTAATACAAAATCACTTAATGATTTATAAATATATTATTCCAAGTTTATCTTTTCTAAAATAATATATTTCCAAGTTTGTTTTAGTTTTATATTATAAAAATTTCTTTTAATACTTTAATAAACAACATTGAAAAATAAAAACCCTAAACATCTCAATATCATTTTTTTTTTTAATAGCTGGATTACTATATTTCTCTAATTAAATTCTGGTAAGAATTTTTATTGATAAAATGTTTATACAACAACTCAGAGACTAAATTACAAATCAATTTGTTTAAGTATTTGATTATTCTTATTTAATTATATCCGAAAATATATATTACTTTACAATTTTAATTTTAATTGTAACAGTAATTTAATTTAAAACTATTTTATTTATTTTTATTTGAATATATAAATTCAATTGACTCTACTATTTTAATTAATCTTATTTTAATTATAAATAAAAATACTATATATATAAGTTACAATTTCAACTTTTATTATAATAGTAATTCAATTTAAGATTATTTTATTTATTTTTATTTGAACATATAAACTTAATTGATTCTACTATAATAATTAATCTTATTTTAATTATGAATAAAAATACTATATATATAAGTGTTTTAATATTTGTTAAATAATTTATTACAATTGTTTGTATCATATTAAATAAAATTACACAACAACTAATAGTAAAATGATATAAATGTCAAATTACTAGTAATCAGATAATTTTAACTTTAAAAAACAAACAAGATTATTATACATTCAGAGGTAAGAAAAGAAAAAACAAACATGTTAATCAGATTTCAGATTTCAGTCACTATTCAGCTTTCAGTCTTCAGTAGCACTGTTCAGTCTTCAGATAAAAAAACAAACGACCATTTATTTTTTTTTTCCAGTGGTTTTAAGTGGTTTGACCACTTAAAAAAACAAACAAAAATCTCTTAATTAGCCAAATTCAGCACCATTAAGTGCTAAGTGCAAAAAACAAACAACTCCTTAATGATTTATAAATATATTATTCCAAGTTTATCCTTCCTAAAATAATATGTTTCCAAGTTTGTTTTAGTTTTATATTATAAAAATTTCTTTTAATACTTTAATAAACAACATTGAAAAATAAAAACCCTAAATATCTCAACATCAATTTTTTTTTTTTTTTTATAGCTGGATTACTACATTTCTCTAATTAAATTCTGGTAAGAATTTTTATTGATAAAATTTTTATGTAACAACTCAGAGACCAAATTACAAATCAATTTGTTTAGGTATTTGATTATTCTTGTTTAATTATATCAGAAAATATATATTACTTTACAATTTCAATTTTCGTTGTAATAGTAATTTAATTTAAAATTATTTTATTTATTTTTATTTGAATATATAAATTTAATTGACTCTACTATTTTAATTAATCTTATTTTAATTATGAATAAAAATACTATATATATAAGTTACAATTTCAACTTTTGTTATAATAGTAATTCAATTTAAGATTATTTTGTTTATTTTTATTTGAATATATAAACTTAATTGATTCTACTATAATAATTAATCTTATTTTAATTATGAATAAAAATATTATATATAAGTTTTTTAATATTTGTTAAATAATTTATTACAATTGTTTATATCATATTAAATAAAATTACACAACAACTAATAGTAAAAGGATATAAATGTCAAATTACTAGTAATCAGATAATTTTAACTTTAAAAAACAAATAAGATTATTATACATTCAGAGGTAAGAAAATAAAAAACAAACATGTCAATCAGATTTCAGATTTCAGTCACTATTCAGCTTTCAGTCTTTAGCAGCACTGTTCAGTTTTCAGATAAAAAAAACAAACGACCCCTAACATTTTTTATCTTTTCACTTAATACAAAATCACTTAATGATTTTATAAATATATTATTCCAAGTTTATCATTCTTAAAATAATATGTTTCCAAGTTTGTTTTAGTTTTATATTATAAAAATTTCTTTTAATACTTTAACAAACAATATTGAAAAATAAAAACCCTAAACATCCCAACATTAATTTTTTTTTTTTTATAACTGTATTACTATATTTCTCTAATTAAATTCTGGTAAGAATATTTATTGATAAAATATTTATGCAACGACTCAGAGACCAAATTGCAAATCAATTTGTTTAAGTATTTGATTATTCTTGTTTAATTATATCAGAAAATATATATTACTTTATAATTTCAATTTTCGTTGTGATAGTAATTTAATTTAAAACCATTTTATTTATTTTTATTTGAATATATAAATTTAATTGACTCTACTATTTTAATTAATCTTATTTTAATTACGAATAAAAATACTATATATATAAGTTACAATTTCAACTTTTGTTATAATAGTAATTCAATTTAAGATTATTTTGTTTATTTTTATTTGAACATATAAACTTAATTGATTCTACTATAACAATTAATCTTATTTTAATTATGAATAAAAATATTATATATAAGTGTTTTAATATTTGTTAAATAATTTATTACAATTGTTTGTATCATATTAAATAAAATTACACAACAACTAATAGTAAAATGATATAAATGTCAAATTACTAGTAATCAGATAATTTTAACTTTAAAAAACAAACAAGATTATTATACATTCAGAGGTAAGAAAAAAAAAAACAAACATGTCGATCAGATTTCAGATTTAAGTCATTATTCAGCTTTCAGTCTTCGGCAGCACTATTCAGTCTTCAGATAAAAAAACAAACGACCCCTTACTCTTATATCTCTTATTAAAAAAAATGCTTATGGAACGCAATTTAATCAATGACATTTTTGTAATTTATAATTGTAATTAATCCATTTCGATTCCAAAACAAAGTAAACACCTGAATAGGAATACCACTGGTTTCAATACTTATTCCTGTAATTAAAGTAAATAACTTATTCTGATTCCGATGCATCATTTCGATTTCAAGTCATTTCGATTACATGTAAGTAAATGCACCCTTAGAGTTAAAACCAATTAAAAGATTTTCCTAACTAAAGATTGCTAATCAAATGTAGTCTAGACATTAAATTTGACTAGGAGTTCAAAATTCGAAAGTTGAATGAACAAATCAAAATCAAATTTATTTCCTAAATCCTTTTCCAATTCAAAATTAAACTTTAAATTAAATTAAGAAAACTAATTAGGAAAGTTGAAAACAAATTTGAAATTTTTCATAAATTGAATTCCAATTCTAACCAAAAGAAAGACTTGATGTTCAATAAAGAAAGCAATTTGGAAAGCCTTAAACTAAGTCATGATCCAACATTACCCTTCATAACATGAGTTTTAGTCGTATGAAAAGTCTCGAATAAAATGGGAAGTGAAAACATGCGATATAAAGTACAAACGAACAAAGTCTACATAAGGGGCTGTTATGGCTACTCAGCGGTTTGGGAGATAGCCTGTGCGGGCTTTTAGTGTGCACTATTCAATTTTGCGCAATTCTACTGAAGTGCCATAATTTTCTCACTGGACCTTTGTTTGACTCATAGTTTTTTTATATGGCTAGATAATATCTAGAGCTACAATTTTTTGTGAAGTTCCCAGACATTTGTATTATGACCAAAGACCTTATTTGGAGCATGGGATTTGATAATCCAATAACATGTTTGGTTGTGATATTCAATTGGAAAGTTAATCCCATGTGAGTATTTTTAAATGGCTGTGGTGGGCTTATTTAACCCTGCCACTACACGCGGCATAAGCAAGGAATATCTTTTTTTTTTTTATTTTTTTTTATTTTTTACTTTTAAAGCGAAGGAAGCACTGTCCCTTGCTTTTCTTTTGTCTTTTGAAATAGACTGCCTCCTGCTTTTTGCTTTGTAAGTTTGTATATGTATATATATTATATATATTTATTCATTTGTGTATATATATATATATATATATATATATTACCTCTTCTTTGTTGGTTATTTATTCCTTTTCCTCCTCTTTATCAGTTTTTCATACCTAGTTTTTTCTTCCTTTTCTTTATCTGTTTTTTACTTTTTTTTTTTGCCTTTTCTGTTAAATATAATATTAAATTTATTTAATTATTTTGAAGGTTAAGTTAATATATATTAATTATTTCTAAAAAATAATATTTTTATGTTAATTATAAAATAAATATTATTTTATTTAAAATTGATAATATATAGCTATATATATTTTAGAAAATAATTTAATATGTTATGTTATTTTAAAATTAACTTACTTATTTTAAATACAAACTATATTTATTTTATTTATATTTTTTAATCCAATCTCAATCTCAATCAAACAAAAGACAATACTATTTTTATCCAATCCCATATCACACCAAATATATCACACTATTAATTTATCCATTCTAATCTTATCCAATTTAATCCCGCATGCCAAATGGACCCATATAGCTCTAGGTACAATCTCACCAACATTAAAATTTATTATTATAATAATTTATTTTTTGCTTATTGTAGACATTACATAAAATTACACCAATTTATGTAAAATTTGTCCTTTCGGAAAAAAAAAACATAAAATTTGCAAAACTTATGCATTTTTTTTTTGAAAGAACAAACTTATACATTTTGCTTTTGAGTTTTATCACAGGCTTAATAGACGATTGAATATTCTCATTAAATATATTTTATAAGTCTTGTATATATAGTTTACCCATTCATTACATAAATAACTGTATTATACGAGTAGATTTCGAGTTATACAATTAATAATTAATTTTGATAAATTATGATAAAACTCAGATCCATTTGGTGTAGCCTTTAAAGAAGATGCAGAATGAACAAAACAATTGCCTTATTAACTTTACAATGAATTTCTTAAACAACTAATAATAATTAATCAAACATCTGTCTAATTAACTTTACAACAAATTATTTCTTTAACACAATTAATATTAATTATTTTAAAAGTTATTGCAATACCAAACTAACCCTTAATTTGATAGATATCCTTGATTGGAATTAATTTTTTTTTTTTATTAAAAGTAATGAAAATAAGCTAAAAAATGTGAACTATAAACATGCAAAAGCTCAACATTATTTTTTTTTTTAAAATCTTTTAACTAAATTTCACCTGTTTATTATAATTACTAATTAATTGAAAATCAACTTAAATCAATTAAATGTTTGCTAAAATGTAATAAGACTACACTAAAATTTATAATTTTTTGAATCTAAATTTTAATAATTATAAACAAATTAGAAATATATCAACTTCAAAGTTTGCTTATTTGCTTATGAGGAATTTTAAATTGTGAACAAATTATTCGCACTTTTTTTTTTCTTTTTTATTGTAATAAGAAAACCATTAACACGTTATGACTTAGAATAATATGAAATGTGACTTTTTCAGCTCTTAAGTTCTACCACTTCTGCTCATATCAGGGTGGTGCTCAACTTTAAAGTTATTCCTGCATCAAAGTAAATAAAGAAAACTTTTCACATCATTGGAATCATACACGTGAATGCGAGGAACACTTAAGATCTGAACTATTTCTTTATTTTTTTCCTTGAACATATTAATTTTAGTGTTAATAATTTATATTTCATAAATATGTTGTGAAATCCTTTAAGAAAAAAATGTTGTGAAATTAAAAAAGAAAAATAAAAATCTTTTAAAAGGGGAATATTAGTGCATTCTTCTTCATTCGTGTTCGTGTTGTGAATCTGAAAAATTGTGGGAAAATGGCGAGGAACTACGTGAGAGAGAATGTGCCTCTCTCTCGATTCGGCGTTTTGGTGGCGCAACTGGAGTCCATAGTGGCCTCCTCTTCCCAACAATCCCCTGACCCTCTCCTCTGCTTCGATCTCCTCTCCGATCTCATCTCCTCCATCGACGAAGAGCCCAAGGTCACTTTCTTCTGCCTTTTCTATTCTATCTCTTCTTGATCTGCTATCCAACTAACTAACTGCAAATCGTTATCTTTCTTAGGAATCTGTTTTGTTGTGGCAAAGAAAATGCGAGGATGCCTTATACTCTCTGCTAATTCTTGGTGCTAGGCGACCCGTGCGTCATTTGGCTTCTGTAGCAATGGCCAGAATCATATATAAAGGAGACTCCATTTCAATCTATTCTAGAGTCAGCTCTCTTCAAGGCTTCCTTTCTGACGGCAAGAGGACCGATCCTCAGAAAGTCGCTGGTTCGTTTTCTGTGATTGCTTTGCTTGTAAACAGAAACTTGTTGTCTTCTTTTTCGTTTTCGATTATAGAGGAACATCATGTTAATGTTTGTGAATTATGCTCTGTCTAATATATTCGCATCACTTGCATTTCTTTGGTTCATTTCTATGTATGGCCTTTTGTTTAATCTGAAGTGTTTTCACTTTAGGTGCTGCACAATGCTTGGGAGAATTATATCAACATTTTGGGAGGCGGGTGACTTCGGGATTGATGGAAACAACTATGATTGCAATCAAACTTATGAAATTTCATGAGGTAGCTTCAATGCAAGCAACTTTAACTATTTTGTTTACTTTCTATTGAGAAAGAAATGGGAAGATAAAAGTGAGGTTTGAGGGAGAAAAGGTTGCCTTTTTGAATCCATTGAGAAAATAAAGGTGGATTTAAACTTTGTTTGCTTGCACTAATATGTGCTAACTTCTTGTTTCGATCGTTATTGCTGTTCAACTTCAGTTTTTTGCATATTTCAAACTGCAGGAGTTTGTGAGACAAGAGGCTCTACTTTTACTTCAAAATGCTTTGGAGGGCTGTGGTGGTGGTGGTGCTGCATCAGCATATTCAGAGGCATTTCGTCTTATTACACGAGTTGCTTTTGGGGACAAATCGTTTGTCGTTAGAATAGCTACTGCACGTTGTCTGAAGGCTTTTGCTCACATTGGTGGCCCAGGACTAGGAGTTGGAGAGCTTGACAATTTAGCATCTTATTGTGTTAAGGCAGGTTTCTTTTTTATATTTTTTTCGCTAATTGCTTTTTCTTCATTGATATGATTTTCTTGGAGCTGATAATTAAACACTCACTCATACACACCTGTCGCCATATGGCTGCTTCTAGTAGGCTCTTGAGGATCCTATATCATCTGTTAGGGATGCATTTGCTGAAGCTTTGGGTTTGTTGCTTGCTCTTGGAATGAATCCTCAAGCACAGGTGAGAGTATGCAGTTGTTATGTGTATGTATGATTATATATGTATGTGTGTTTACTACACGCACCATTTCTTTTGTTATGATCTCATGGTTTGTCACCTTCACTAGGTTCAACCAAGGGGAAAAGGCCCTTCTCCACCAGCAAGGAAACTAGAAGGTGGCTTGCAAAGGCATTTGGCTTTGCCATTCACGAAAGGTGATTTTTGTTTTGAATAACTAAGATTACGTTGAATGTGTGACTGGTCATGGTTTATTTAAATTGGAATTCTTGCTTTGCACTGGATCATTAATGGTTAATTACAAAAAACTTCCTAAATGCTTGCTGTGTTCATTGGATCATTTACAATTAAATTTGATAGTAAGCTAGTGACTTACGAGTGTTGGACAAGAACAAAATGTTTACAGTTTTATGTTTTTTTATAGAAAATGGGGTATTGTCATGTCTTTCCTATGATTGGCATGGTGCAGTCAATGGTGATCTTATGTACACATGTCAGTGGTGAAGAAAGCCTAGCAAATGAAGGATTTATACGTTGCAAATAGCCTATGATCATTGGCTCAAGTGTTTGGTTTAAGAAAAATAGTGATGTTGTACCCATTCATATAGAGAGTCCTTAGAAAGGGGCTGCTTATGCACTCTGCTTTCAATGTGGCAGATTCTTTTGTTAGATAGTGACTCACAAATGAGGAGTGGGAGGTTTTCTACTGACTTAGTCCTAAATTTTAATACTGGAAGTTTGACTATTTTGTTTATTTTGAAATTGATCAGGATAATATCTAGGGGATAGTGAAATACTTGTTTCTTTATGCTGCTCAGCTGCTGAAAAAGTAGGATTTTCCATCATGCCTTAGCCATGTTATATTTTCACTTGTAGACACTTTAATCTAATTTTTGTGTGATCTGGTTGAATTGGAAGCGAATAATTTTTGAGGATGTTTAGGAGGAAATTTTGATTGTTTATGAGACAAGGTTCACTTGTAGACACTCGAATGTTTGTGCACATATGTACCAACAATGTACTCCAACATTTGATAGCAAAACTTTATTCTAATAGCCTCCTAAATTGTTGGTAAAGCTTTGTCTTCAACATTTAGGCTGCATTTGGTTCTATTTTTAGTGGGGTTTGAATTATGAGAGAGGAGGAGGCAGGTGTAGTAAGGGTTCTCAGACAATATCATGAAGATTTTGAGCTGGAATGTGAGGGGTTTGGGGTGCTGGAAAAAAAGAAGGATGATTAAGGAGACAATTAGAAAGGCCAATCCAGATATAGTTATTTTAATTGAGTCTAAAAAACAGATTGTGGATCATGATATTATTAGAAGTGTCTGGGGAACAAGGTTTAAACAGTGGGTTTACTTACCTTCAGAAGGTAGTTCAGGTGGTCTTGTTGTGATATGGAATACCAAGATTGTCGAGGTTTTAGGGTCAGTCTTGGGAGATTTTTCGGTTTCCATTAATATCTCAGTTATCGATGGTAAAGATTGGTGGCTTTCCGGGGTCTACGGGCCGACTAAGAAAAGAGAAAGGGGGGCGTTTTGGGAGGAGTTGGCAGGTTTATTTGGGTTATGTTCTCCGCGATGGTGTATCGGAGGAGATTTTAATGTTGTTAGATTTCCTTCTGAAAAATCCTCTGGGGGAAGGGAGACTAAAAGCATGAAACACTTTAATTTTTTTATTCGAGAAACGGGTCTTATCGATCCCATCTTGAACCACTCGGATTTTACTTGGTCTAATTTAAGACAAAGTGCGGTTTGTTGTAGGCTTGATAGGTTTTTATTCTTGAGTGAGTGGGAAGAGTTAGTTGGAAGGAAGGTTAGACAAAATGCTTTAGTGAGAACTACTTCTGATCATTGCCCGATCATGTTGGATTCTTCTCATAGGAATTGGGGTCCTATTCCCTTCAGGTTTGAGAATATTTGGTTGGAACATCAGTCTTTTTTTACAAATATGAAGGATTGGTGGAGTGAGGTGGATTTGCAGGGGTGGAAGGGTTATACGTTTATGAAGAAGTTGGAATGGGTAAAAAAGAAGCTGAAAGAGTGGAATAAAGAAGTTTTTGGAGACATCTTCAAGCAAAAGAGGGAGATTGAGGATAGAATTTTTGGCTTGGATAGATTGGAAGATGACGGGCTGCTCTCTGATTCTTTGAGATCGGAAAGATCTCATCTGAAGTTGAAGTTAGAGAAGATGGTTTGCAAGGAGGAAATGTTATGGAGACAAAAGGCTAAAGTTAAGTGGGTTAAAGAAGGAGATTGCAATTCCAAATTCTTCCATAAAGTCGTTAATGGGAGAATGAGAAGAAATTGCATTGATAAGATTGAGTTAAATGATGGGTCGATAATCGAGGAGGAGGGAGCTATTGAAGGTGAAATCATCCGATTCTTTAAGGATTTATATTCTAAAGAAGATGTGGATAGACCAATCATTCAAGGGTTAAATTGGAATCGTATCAGTAGAGATAAAGCCATTTTGTTGGAAAAACCTTTTGAAGAAGAGGAAATCAGAAAGGCGGTTGCGGATTGTAGCAAAGAGAAGGCTCCAGGTCCGGACGGATTTAACTTCGATTTTTTTCATGCTTGCTGGGAGATTATTAAGAATGATTTGATGGAGGTCTTTTTGGAGTTCTTTGAAAATGGGATAGTCAATAGAGTCACTAATGCAACCTATATCTGCCTCATTCCAAAAAAATCTGGCTCATTGAAGATTGGCGACTTTAGGCCAATTAGCTTGGTGTCTAGTTTGTACAAAATTATTGCAAAAGTTCTTTCCCTGAGACTAAAAGAGGTGTTAGACAGTACTATTTCTAGTTGTCAGTCTGCTTTTGTTAAAGGCAGACAAATTTTAGACGCTGTTTTGGTGGCTAATGAAGTGGTGGAAGAGTTTAGATCGAAGAAGAGAGAAGGTGTTGTTTTCAAGATTGATTTTGAAAAAGCTTATGATCATGTCGATTGGGATTTTCTGGACTTCGTCTTGGAAGCAAAAGGTTTTGGATTAAGGTGGAGAAGCTGGATAATGGGCTGCTTAAAATCGGCAAACTTTTCAATTGTGATAAATGGGAGACCCAGGGGAAAGTTCTCAGCTACTAGAGGGCTTAGACAAGGTGACCCTTTATCCCCTTTTCTGTTTATCCTTGTGGTGGATTGTTTGGGAAGGTTGGTTGATAGAGCTAAGGAATACCACTTGGTGGAAGGATTTGGTGTTGGCAGGGAGAATGTTACTGTCTCTCACTTGCAATTTGCGGATGATACTGTTTTCTTCTCTTCTGGGGATGAAGAGAATTTTGCTTCTCTGGTTGCGGTGCTTCGTTTATTTTGTTTGGTGTCTGGGCTGAAAGTAAATTTGACTAAGAGTGTAGTGGCGGGCATTAACTGTGAGAGTAAGATGTTAGAGGATTTGGCCGATGGCTTTGGGTGTGAGATAGGGAGATGGCCGCTGAAATATTTAGGGCTGCCGTTGGGAGGAAATCCGAGATCTTTTGAGTTTTGGGCTCCAGTGGTGGAAAAAGTTGAGAGGAGATTAGAGGGCTGGAAAAATGCTTTCCTTTCTAGGGGTGGAAGACTAGTCCTAATTCAAGCTGTTTTGCATAGCATTCCCACTTATTATTTATCCTTGTTCAGAATTCCTATTGGGGTGGCAAAAAGGGTTGAGAAGATTATGTGGAATTTCTTGTGGGAAGGTATTGGTGAAGGTAGGAAGGCTCATTTAGTAAGATGGAATGTTGTTTCTCGTCCTCAGCATAAAGGTGGATTAGGAATTGGGAATATAGTGATGAAGAATATGGCTTTGCTTGGCAAGTGGTTATGGAGGTTTCCGTTGGAATCTAATTCTCTTTGGTATAAAGTGATTAAAAGTAAGTATGGAGTCCAAGGAAATGGGTGGGATTCTAATGTGGTGGTTCAAGGCGGTAATAGATGTCCATGGAAATCCATTATGCAAGGTTTCAACGTTTTCTCGAGTAATTTAAGGGTTGTGGTTGGAAATGGTGCTCGAATTCGATTTTGGGAGGATTGTTGGTTGGGGGATCAACCGTTTTGCCTAAAGTTTCCAAGATTGTACAAGCTCACTTCTTCTCAAAATGTATCTGTTTTAAGTAGAGTGGATTACTCCTCTTCTCTTAAAGGATGGCTCTTTGATTTTAGGAGAAACCTGAATGATAGGGAGATTGAAGAATTCTCTTCTTTTATTTCTATTCTTGAGGGTGTCTCTATTAATCCTGGTTTGGAGGATAGCAGGGCGTGGAGCTTAAGTTCCAATGACATCTTCTCGTGTAAATCCTTTTTTGACAAGTTGGTCCAAGATGATTCGAGTATTAGGTTTGAGTATGATAAACTGATATGGAAGTCAAAAACTCCGAACAAGATCAAGTTTTTAGTGTGGCTTCTGGTTCATGGGAAATTAAACACTTGTGACATCATTCAAAAGAGATATCCTAGTATCTGCCTTTCGCCCTTCCGGTGCATCATGTGTAAAAATGGGGGGGAAACTTTGGATCACCTTTTTCTTCATTGTTCGGTGGTTGGCTTGTTGTGGAATAGGTTGTTGTCTCTAGTGGGCTTGAGGTGGGCAACCCCTAAGTGTTTACGTACCTTTTTATTGGAAGATTTTTAGCCTTAGGAGGAGGAAAGAAGGCTAGGATTCTTTGGAATTGTGGAGTTTTCGCTATCCTATGGGTTATTTGGGAGGAAAGAAATAGAAGAATATTCGAGGAGGTCGAGGAAGAGGACAACTTCTTAAGGGATAAAGCGTTCTATTTAGTTTCTCTCTGGGCATCTACTAGTGAAGAATTTAAACATTTATCGTTATCTCTTATCTTATTAGATTGGAAGGCTGCTGTTCGTTGATTGTTTATTCCTTTTGGCCTTTACGTTGTCAATTGGGTTGTATGTTTTTTGGTGGACTTCTGGTTCACAGTTGTATTTTCTTTCTTATATTAATAAAGTCTTTGTTTCCTATCAAAAAAATTTTTTTAAAATGACGTTTTTGAAAATGAAAAACATATTTTAAAAATGATGTTTTTAAAATGCAATGTGTTTGGTAGGTTTTGTTAAAAACTATTTTTAAAAATAGAAAATGATATAAATGTGTTTGGTATTGCTTTTGAAAATGAGTAAAATAGTTGTTTGGAGGGAAAAGTAATGATTTGTTTTGAAAACGTGTTTTGGAAATGGTGAAAAACATTAAAAAGTTGTTTTTCACTTTTTAGTTAGATATATATTTTTTTGATTAGAAACAAAGACTTTATTTTATAATAATAAAACTAGATACAAATTAGATACAAACGTGAACTAGAAGTCCACCTAAACAACAATAAAAAACAAGACCAATATACTAGATCAGGGAATTCAATCAATGAACAATAGACATTCAATAAGCAAAATAAAAAATAAAGAAGAGTCTTTAAAATCTTTGCTAGTAGATGCTGAAAGAGAAGCCAAATAATAAACTTTGTTTCATAAATAGATCTCTTCAACATCGTTAAAAATTCTTTTGTTTTCCCAAATAATCCATAATATGGCAAAGACTCCGCAATTCCAAAGAATACTCGCTTTCTTTCCACCTCCAAGAACTTTAAAATCTTCCAAAAAAATAGAATATAAAGATTCAGGAACAACCAACTTCACCCCGACTATAGAAAACAAATTACTCCAAATTTTATCAACCAACGGACAATGAAGAAAAAGATGATCCATATTTTCCCCATAAATCTTGCACGACACACCAAATAAGGAGAAAGACAATAACTAGGAAATTTTTTCTAGAGAATATAATTTTTAAAAAGGTATTTTTCATTATCAAAAACACATTAACAACCCATCAAACACATACAAACCCATTTTTTTCTTTAAAAATGAAAAACCATTTTTGAAAACACATCCAAACACCGCCTTAGTGACTGATGAGGTGTGAGATCCCAGTGTTATGGAATACAAATTTTGTGGTCTGTTTTGAGTTCCTTTCTCTTTGTAAGTTTCGATATGATGGCATGCATACACGTGAATAATCTACATATTATCTTTCTCTCGTTTGTTATTTGGAAAGTGCTGTGCCTGCTTTGTCACATCTAATTATTTTTCTCGATTGGTTCAAATTGCAGTGAATGGTCATCGGTCAAAGGATGTACGAATTGGCCTGACCTTATCCTGGGTATACTTTTTACAGGTAGATGCTGAAGATCTTTCTCCAATTTTGCTATTTCCCTCACCGTCTTCCTTTGCTTTCTATTTGCAATTGAGAATCATTGATTGTTAAAATGATAGTAAGTTAGCATTGCCGCGAGCATCAGCATCAGCTATGATGTGTATGTATTTTGATTAAAATAAATCATTTTATGATGGTTAAATAGCTTGAGATAAGATCAGTTTTCACTAAGCTGGTGTGGTTGAATGCTTATTGCTTGTGAGATTTAAGTTCGTTTTTTTCTCCCTTTATTTTGGCTTTCCACTTGTATGATTTTCAGTGCTTTACTTTCAGCTAAACCATTGCACTTAAATTCATGAAATCTCATGTGTGGTTTTTGTTGTAACTATGATAGGTCTGAAGTGCGTTTACCTCGTAATTCATTTTACCTTGTTATTTAGACGGAATATCACTCAATCTTTACATTTTATCTTCAGGCTATTTGTCTCAGATATAAGCATCCAGATAGTGAGCTTCAAGACTATGCTCTGCAGGTTATGGAAATGCTCCGTTTTGATGGTTCTGTTGATGCCCATACACTGGTATATACTTAATGCTTTGTTTCTTCTACTTATTATTTGTTAAAGAAAACAAGAACTTTTATTAGTGCTAAACGATCTATCCATAAACAGTTTTAAGTATTATCTCCCAAAACACCCCATAATAAGGTATAAACTTAACTTGGAGCTCATTCCCAGTTGAGATTCATGACCAAAAAAGAGGGGAAGCATGGGGAGTTTTATTTTTTCTTTAGCTCCGTAGATTGAAAGGGACAAAATTTTAAGGTATCTAATTCAGAATCAGAACTAACTCGCTATGAATTAGATGTGTTTTTCTGTCATACGAGATTGAGAGTGTTTCAGAAAGGTGTAAGACTAGATTGGGCAAATGTTTGTGGCAGTTTATTCTAATGCCAAATTCCCTTTGGCATAAAATCGTTTTGAGTAAATATGGTATTTGCAAGAATGGATGGGATTCTAAGAGGATTTTAAAAGGATCTAGCTACTGCACCAGGATCTATTTTTCTCAAGCTTCTAGTATGTTTCTTCCTCATGTGAAATTGCGCATTGGGGATGGCAGGAGAGTGAGGTTTTGGGAAGATGTTTGTAGAGTTCACTGCCTTTTGTGTGCTGTTTCCACACCTATAGAGATTGTCTGTAGGGCATAATCTTCCTATTGTTAGATTCAGGACTGGTAACAAGGTTGCAAGAGGTTGGGATCTTATGCTCTTAGGAAATTTACATGGTAGAGAAGCAGGGGAATGTGCTAGTTTGATCCTTAGTTTAGAAGGGGTTATCCTTCTAGATAGAATATTGTATTTGTGGATATTAGAAACGAGTGAGATTTTCTCGGTTAAATCCTTCGTAGCAGCATTGATTGATGAGCCAACTCTTCCCATCTTTACTATTATTTGGAAAGCCAAAGTCCCTAATAAATTCAAGTTCTTGGTTCAGTCAATTGCTTTGGACTAATGAACTTTTGCAAAAGAAAAGACCAGGTATGGCCTTGTTTCCCAATTGGTGCATCATGTGCAAAAAAATCTTGAATCCACGGATAATTTTTTCGTTCACTGTTCAATGGCCTGGTCCTTATGGTGCAAACTGTCAAGAAATTAATAAAACTTCTTTGGAAATGTACTAGGATGGCTTTCTTTTGTGTGTTGTGGAATAAAGAGAACAAAAGAATCTTTGAAGATCTTGAAGGTGAAGGGGTAGAGGTTTTATGGGATAAGATCACATTTTGGGCTTTCCTATGGGCTTGTGTAACTGCTAAATATAGGGGTACTTCTCATTTTTTCATCAATCATACACGTAAAACGGTGTTGGCATATTATCTTGGATTTTTTGTTTTGATCTTTGATTATTTGTAGGGATTATTGTATGCCTTCCTCTTTTTGTCCTCTAGGTTGTTTTTCCTTTTTGTGGACTACTTGTACACAATGTATATGTTTTCAGTATGTTTATAAAATTTTGTTTCCTATAAAAAAGAAAACCAAAATTGGACTAGGTTTGTTGATGATGCTTTTGGATAAAATGGACAATGGGTTGGACTGATATTGTAGAATGATATAAAAGGTAAATGAATGGTATATTTAAATTCTTATACTGAATTTTAGTATAAATTATGCATGCTTGTGGTGTTTCTACAAAGTAAAACTGCTGACCAGTTTTTCTTTTGATATGTTGAAGGCATGTGTTCTTTATATCCTGCGGGTTGGTGTAACTGATCAGATGACAGAACCTACTCAAAGGAGCTTTTTGGTTTTTCTTGGAAAGCAGGTTCACTATAGTGATTCTAAATAGGTTCTCCAGTTGTTGTGTAATTATTATGCTGATTCGTTTACTTATTTTATAATGAAGTAATTTTTTTTTTGGGGGGGAAAATTTGCAGTTTCAGTCTCCTGATGTCAGTGCAGCCATGAAAATTGCTGCCCTACGTATCCTGTCTTATACTTTAAAAACACTAGGAGAGGTGAGCATAACTTCGATTATATGATCATTTTATTTGTCTCCACTCTGGCCATAGTTTTGTAAGATTATAATTACAATCAATTAAGTGATTGTACTGCAAATACGAGTTATTAATATTTACATGATTATGGTTTAGAAACATTCCTCTGGGCAATCCCTTCTCTATTCTCGTTAAACATATTTGTATATTTGGTGAAATTAAAAAAGTCGTGTCCTGTGGATGGCTCTGTTTTGTTGTGTTTTTGGTCTTTCTTTTTTAGAAAAGAACAGAAGGACTTGTGAAAACTGCTTTGAAGCAGATGCTTAATTGGCTGTTTGGCATCATTCTCAATCTTTTTCCGTTTTTGATAACAAAAAACTTACTGAAAAGTTGTTTGGTGAAGCGTTAAAAGTTTATTTAAAAAATAGGAATCATGTGAAAAATGTTGAAAACAAAAATTATTGTTTTCATCATATTTCAGATCTAGTTTACGGAACAAATCATGAATTTAAGAACATAGTCTAGAAAGTTCTAGCAACATGATCAATCACCACCTCTTCTTTCGTTTTCTTCCTACAATTTTCAACCACCTATTTGGTGACCAGAACTGCATATAAAGTCCGTCCATTCTTGACCAAAGCTGCCTGTGTGTCAGAAACAATCTCCTCCTAGATCTTCCCTCAATCTTAAGGCTAGAACTTTGGCAATAATTTATTGTGAACTTGTCATTTAACTGATTGTTCTAGAGTCTTCTATCTCAAAGAGTCTGTTTGTGGGAGTAAGGCAAATGAAAGTGGAATTTATAATTTTAGTAATGACACCTTAAAGAATTTCTCAAATGCTTTCACAGTGTTTCCTTTAATAGTACCTCAACGGTTGTGAAAAATAGTCATGATGATTCTTTCGAGCTAGGTGGCTCTTCTGAACCACAGCCTTTTTCTCGTCTTCTCTGAATGGTTTCTCAAGCCCAGAACTGAGATGGTTTGGAATTGAATTTTACCTCAGTTCTAGGACTGCTGGCCTAATGATCCCTTCGCTTGATTATAGTCCTTTTTTTTTTTGGTTTGATTGGAAACAAAAACTTTATTAAAACAAGAAAGAAATTACAAATGTGAATCAGCAGTCCACCAACAATCTTAAGGAACATTATTTTGAGTCTTCTCTTCAATTATGATGTTTTTCTATAATAATCCCTCCCTCTGGTCTCCACCTTTTTAATAAAATTGCAACTTCTTCTCCCATTGACAAGTCTACCAAACACTCTTACATAATATTATCCTTTAACTCGATCTGCTTCACCTTTTGTCTCCACAGGATCTCATCTTTGAATATCAAATCTTTCATCTTGAGCTTTACCTATCTTCTTTTAGCTCTTGAGTGATCATCCAGCTTCTTCAATCTTGTCCAGCTTCTTGATTCTAAGCTGGTGTGTTATTGCAGCTCTTGAATTGATGATGTTCCAGACACATTTTCAAACTATGTAATTTTTTTTTGAGTTGTGTTAGTAATCAGAATGTTTTTGAGATTTTGTGCACAGCAGCAGGCAAATTTATAAATATGTATCTTGGTTCTTACTTCTTAACAAAAGATATAAAAGCAATTGTGGCATTACACGTAAATGCATGCGTGCTTTGAGTAGATTGCATTAATGGTTAAGTTCATCATTTGTCCATTTGCAGGTTCCATCTGAGTTTAAGGAAGTCTTCGATAGCACCATGGTTGCAGCTGTATCGCATTCTTCACAACTGGTCAGAATTTGACTGTGTTTCTCGTGCATTGACATTATTTTCTGGTTGTTTTGAGGCTGCTTTGACTAGAAAATTGGTTCTTCACCATCTTGAGTTGAGTTTGAGAGGGATGTCATGATATTGTCATATCACATGACCATATACACACATTTGATCATTGTTGAAAATAGAACTTATATTTTTTTATTTGAGTCTTGATTTATTATCGAAGCCCTTAATTGTCTAGGATTTTAATTATATTAGTTTCTTTTTTTTTTTATTAGAAGAATGACTATATAAATTAATAGTCTTTGGGTATTTACACTTGCAAATCCTACTTTCTTTTATCGGAAATGAAAACTTTATTTGAATATAAAGTCTACAAAGTGAACCAGTAGGTCACCAAAACAATTAACATAACAAAAACAAAATACAAAGTACAAAAAAATTCAATTGATAAGCAGCAGCCATCCAATCAAGCATATTGAGAAATAAGAAATTGTCTTTGGTTTGGTTGTTCTTGACTTAATTATGCGTTATTTATCCATACAAATATAGTTAAAAAAGGGAATTGAAGGATTCGTATATGTGAGGAAAGAAATAGAAGAATATTCGAAGAGGTCGAAGAGGAGGACAACTTCTTAAGGGATAAAGCGTACTATTTAGTTTCTCTCTGGGCGTCTTCTAGTGAAGAATTTAAACATTTAAATTTATCTCTTATCTTATTAGATTGGAAGGCTGCTGTTTGTTGATTGTTCCTTCCTTTTTGCCTTTAGGTTGTCATTTTGATTGTTTGTTTTTTGGTGGACTTCTGGTTCACAGATGTATTTTCTTCCTTTTATTAATAAAGTCTTTGTTTCTTATAAAAAAAAAAAGATTCGTATATGTGGTCGCTGGTGAAGGGATTTTTTTTTTCTCATCCCTGCATTTTGAAAATTGGTTTACCAATGACTTTGATACTACCAAATTGTACATGACAACTAACTTTTATCTGTAACACTTGAGATATCACCAGTGATCTCATAGCTTCTCGTTTTCCCTAGCTATTTTATTGTAGTTGTGCTGACTGTCCTTTTAGTGAGATAAATATGTGTGTCAGTAGAATATTAATTGCAAGGTTATGGCTAGGTACGGGTTGAGGCTGCTATAACATTGCGTACATTGGCTGAAGTTGATCCAACTTGTGTTGGTGGGTTGATTTCGTATGAGGTGACCACTCTTAATGCTTTAAGGGATAATGTTTCCTTTCAAAAGGTAAAGTTAATTTGCTTAATGATTTGTTATCTTGTGTCTATGCCTCTTAATTTTCCTTTTTGAATCTTTGTTTTGGAACTGGGTTTCTTTATAATTCTTAATATCGTTTAAAGATCTGAAGTTGTGTAGTGATTGAAATTGAAAGTGTCTTGGAATTTGTCAAAGCCTTTCTTTTATAATTTATGTTTTAAAGATCACGAGACATATATTTAGGCAAAACAGTCAACTGAATGAAAAGACAAATTTGTTATAGTTTGCTATTAATATGAGCAATTTACCTAATCAAGATGATTTGTGATATGAGGAAATCGTTTTCTTGTTGATTTTAGAAATCTTTCCTTTTAATATTAGGAATTAGTCTTGTACAAATGATCCAATTCAGATAAGAATTGGAATTGGATAACAAAAGTTTTTAAAGAATTGTAAGATATTTAATTTTCATTTGCTGGATATTCCACCTTGGTATCCTACTTGCGTCCCAAGTGATAATGTAGTAATTGATGGATTGATACAAATTAATGATAATTTAATTCACGTGCAAAATATATTCATTCATTAATTGTCATATAATTTATTGGGATGCAAGTGGGATACAAAAGATCGGATGTTTGGCTTTATTGTTCCAAGTTTTCTCATCCATCATTATTGGGGGCTGTAATTAGGTTTGGTAATGTTTTAGCTTTGTAGATGTTTTCTGTTTTATTTGTAATCTATAGTCGAAGTACTAGATAACATTTTATACTTGTTTGCCTATTAGTAAAGGTTCTGATGTTTCTCATCCGGTATTATTGGGGGTTGTAATTAGATAATTTTTTGGGTTTGTAGATGTTTTCTATTTTATTTGTAATCTATAGGCAGACTAGTAGTTAATATTTTGTACTTGTTTGCCTATTAGTAGAAGTTATGATGTTTCTCTTAGAAACAGTTGTTTTCTTCATTTAATTTTGAGGTTCTATGAAGATTCTTTAAGGTGAAACTAAACTCATAGGGCCACTAGTAAGATTCTTCTTCTTCTTCTTGTTTTTTTTTTTTTTAATCTTATTCTCATTTTTCAAGTTTTCTTTAGTTGAAATATTTTACTTTGAAACACATCTTTTGCTTCATTGTTTGGTGGTTGTTAAATTTTGGAGTAAATTGTTTTTAATGGTTGATTTAAAGTCTACTGCAAAATTTTTGTTTTATGGTTTTGTTTTGTCTTTTTTTTTTATTCCTAGAAGAATTTAAAGCTCTTGGAGGAGGAAAGAATGCTATAATACTTCGGTATTGTGGATTTTTTGCCATTTTATGGGTATTTGGAAAGAAAGAAACAAAAGATTTTTTGATGAAGTTGAAGAAGAGAGTTTTTTATGGGATAAAGCTTGCAATTTGGCTTTTCTATGGACATTTACTTGTGAAGATTTCTTTTCTCATTATGTTTGATTGGAAGGTTGTTGTTTACTAATTGAATGTTTTTCTTTTTTGGTTTTTGTTTTGTTCCCTTTTCTTTGTATTTCAATAAAATTTTTGTTTCCTACTAAAACAAAATTGTTCACTTTAATCTTATCTATTGCGGCCCAAAATTTGATCCACAAATCCAATTAACATTTTCCTTTTCAACAGCATGAATACTGTTACTGCTCATTTGTACTGTCTCTAGTTACTGTAGCCCATCAAGAATTGCCAATATTCTAGCTCTTACCTTAATTCACTCACTTTTGTTGTAAAATAGCTGTTAATATAACATCTGTGAATCGTCCTATATTATGATCTTTCTGTTATGCTTGTTATTGAACTAGCCATGATTGTTAATATTGTTCCTGCAAAATATGATTTTCACTTGCAGATTTAATTGTTCATTATCTTGTGCAGTCTAGTTGGTAATGTATTTATTAATGGCTTCTTATTTAATATTTGATAGGGAAGCAATTTGAAAGTTGAGCTCGATTCATTGCACGGGCAGGCTACTGTTTTGGCTGCTTTAGTTTCCGTTTCGCCAAAATTACCTCTTGGTTATCCAGCTCGGTAAGTCATTTTCTATTATCTACTTCCACTACTTTTATGGAAGTTCTAATTTATGCTCATTTGGAGCTTGTGAAGAACCTCACTTGTTTTTCCTTACCCATATGAGTTTTATTACAATTTGAAGTCCCAAGTCTCCATGAACAATTTGTTCTTTCTTTCATTTTCATCATTTCTCACATTCTGTATGAGCTATTCTTGTTCTTATTATTATTCATTTTGTGCGTATTCATATTATGTCTACTTTTATTATTATTATTATTATTATTCATATTTTACTTATTCATATCAAGTCCACTTCCTTTTCCTAAGCTGTATATCATTGTATTGTTATGCTTAGGTTACCTAAATTGGTACTTGACGTGTCAAAGAAGATGCTAATGGAATCTAGTAATAACGTTGTGGCTGCAACGGTAGAAAAGGAAGCTGGATGGTTACTTTTATCATCTTTATTAGCTTCTATGCCAAAGGAGGTACAAACCGTTTTAATATTTTAGTTTTGGTATTAGCATTATATGTTTATTATGGTGCTATTTTTTATGGATGCAGGAGCTTGAAGACCAAGTCTTTGATATTCTTTCTTTATGGGCTACCCTTTTTAGTGGCAATGTAGAGCTTTTAATCAGACAAAATGGAGATTTAACATCTGTTGTCTGGTAAGCTAGTTTATTAGTATGATTCCTTTACATTGGTTTGTGCCATTCAAGTTTGTTTCTGTCAAGAAGTTTATATTGATTTATGCTGTTACTCTTAATTGACTAGTTACCTTTCTCTATGATTTATTATTTGGTAGGATTCTATGAATAGAATTATGAGTTATGGCTTGTTTTGTAACACATTGTATTTTTATGATTGAACCATGATTTACTGGACCTCAGAGTATCTTAAAACGTGTTCTTATTATTGACAATATTTATGACTTCGCTACTATATTGGAATAGTATGGTTGTAGAATCACAAGTTTTGGCATGTCTTGTAACACACTATAGTTTTGTGACTGAACCATGATTTCCTAGGGGGCCCTCGAAGTATAGACTAGTTCATATTGTTGACAATATTTATTCATAATCTTCAACTCTTGAATGGAGAAGGATGAACCTTGAGTGGAGGAGGAGATGTGTTGAGTGATAGAGAGGATTTTAGGGGGAGATTTCTAGGGTTTTGGGAGATTTTTAGGGTTTTAGAAGAAAAGAGAGTAAAGAAGAGCGGAGTTGGTCCTAGTTTTGTTAGAAAGTGACTTCTCTTGGTTAATATATATATATATATTTATTTATTTATAAATAAAAGACCTAGTTTTTAGGGCTGTCAGCGTGGAGGCCAAATCACGGTCGCTTCAACCCACCTAGCCTTGAGGTGAGCTTGAGACAACCGCCTCAGGCTAGTGAGGCAGCCTCCCTACCCTAGAGGGGATTTGAGGTGTCGCCTTGGGGTGCCTAGACCCTCTAAGATGACCGTAGAAATGGTCGAGGTGTGCCTCTAGGCGACGCCTCAATTCGATATGCCTCAATTTCCAAAAAGTGCTTGAGCTTTTCTAAGTCTTTGATCTCAAATTCTCTTGTGAATTGAATCTTGAGCAACTCTATTTTTTTTTTTTTTAATAGGAAACAAAGATTTTATTAATAAAAAATAAAGAAGTTACATCCGTGAACTAGAGGTTCACCGACAAAATAACCAAAAACTAAAACAAAAACCAGAAAATCAGTAAACAACAGCCCTCCAATCAAGTAGAATGAGAAATAAAGAATAGTTTTTAAAATCTCCATAAGAAGATGTCCTAAGAGAAGCCAAATAATACATTTTATTCCCTAAATAATTTGTCTTCTTTTCAACTTTATTAAAAACTTACTTGTTTCTCTCTTCCTAAATAACCCATAAAACGGCCAAACTCCACAATACCATAAAATACTAGCTTTCTTTCCTCCCAAGAATTTTAAAATCTTTCAAAAAGAAAGATTGTAAGGAATTAGGAGCAGCCCACATCAAACCCCCTGAAGAAAACAATTTACTTCATAGTTTACCAACCATTGGACAATAAAGAAAGAGATGATCCAAGTTTTCCCCAGAACTCTTGAAGAAGTAGCGACTCTATTTCCATAAGGTCATTATCTGTCACAGTTTATTATCTACATAAGTGATCAAGGCTCTAATTTTACCAGTTGGTGACCATGTGAACAATATGCTCTAATAATATATTTACCGA
Source organism: Dimocarpus longan (assembly GCA_022984855.1). Lineage (NCBI taxonomy): Eukaryota > Viridiplantae > Streptophyta > Magnoliopsida > Sapindales > Sapindaceae > Dimocarpus > Dimocarpus longan. Next base: position 9,823,574 of record CM041026.1, read on the forward strand.
GAAAAGCATAATATTCAGAGGGCATGAACTCCAAACTTACAACAGTAGGAAACTTACATTAAATAGGAAACTTACACTATTATGTTCAAGGAAAAATTTAATATTCTAATTTTGTCAACTGTATTCGTAAGGAATCTGTGAACAGCTATATGTTTGGTTCATTATTGATCACATCTGTTATAGAAGCATCGGTTTTGATGTTTCCAGGGCTGGAATCTTATATGGATTTTTTTTTGGTAGTGTATTGTCAGCTGCAGTTGATGCACTTACATCATTCGTAAGATGCTTTATTTCTCCTGGCGCTAGAAACAATGGGGTTTTACTTCAACCAGTGATGGTATATCTTAGTAGGTATATTAACTATTACATATCCCTTATTTTGCTTTATTTTTGGTGCTATGTTTCTGTTTTGTTGCTTTTTAGCATATCATATCATCCGTGTAATAAATTTTTTTCATGTGCTGTCTCTGTTTTCTTCTGATGTTTGCTTTTCCCTGCTTTCCTTACATTTTGATTTTGCTTGGTTGATCTTTCCTGCCTCTTTATTTTTGTTGTCCATCATCTCCTTTTATTCTTTGATTTATTTTTCACTTTGCCTTTTAATTAATTTTGAGAGAGTATGAGTACAAGCAGGAGAGAAATGCAGTACAAACATTTTGACAGAGATTTTCCGGATTGCACACGTAAGGTCTTTACTTAGGAAATTGGTGAGTGTTATGGAGGAAGTGTAATCAAGATCAGGGAAAGAAATAGACAGAGATCTATGATATGAAGATGGGGGTGGCATGCACTCACTGATTTAGAATTGCAGGTTAGAGCTTGTTAAAGATATTGGTGAAGGGAAGTTCTTTTGAACTTGTTGATTTAGCAATTATCAATAATGTTGGATAGACAGATATCAATTTTCAGAGCAATAGAGGAACTTACATGAAACTCTCCTTAGATGATGGCAAGAAAGGTTTGAAGAACATTATTATTCCCAGAGGTTTATTTATTGTGATGGATGGAGGAGTAAGGCAATGGTGATTCTCAAATTTTTTTCTTCAAACAGAAAATCGTTTGGAGTTGAAAAAAAGGATGATGAGAAGGTGCAGTACGGAAGGCAAAAAGAAGCGGCGGAGGTCTGAAATAGATTAGAGGAATTTTGAAGCCTGTAAAGATGTGGGAAAGAGAGTTGAGTTGTTGTTTGGCTAGGAAGCGAGGACATGAGAATTGGAGTTCAATCTAGAGCTCTGTTTGAATTGAACCCTTTCCAGACTATAAAGCATTCTTTTTTTTTTCTTTTTGGGTCAAAATTTGAAGGAATTTTTAGGTTTGGGAACAAATGAAGATGCTTTATAGAAGGTCTAAGAAGTTGATTGCTTTCAATGGTGGATTGGATTGTTATTTTTCAAAGATAATTATTTATTTTTCATCATGCTTGATTGGAAGGTTGTTGTTGATTGATTTATTTATTTTTATTTTTTTTAATATCTTTTATTTTTGTTAAATTTGTTGTTTTGGCTAATTATTGATTCACTTTTGTACTGATTTGCTCTATCCTTGAATGAAGTTTCCTGTTTCTTCGTATTTATTTATTTATTGAATGAAAATTATATATATATATATAAAACAATTCTAATTGGTATATAATTGAAAGCAGGGCTTTGTCCTACATATCAGTGATAGCTGCCAAAGAAATACCAAATATCAAGCCTGCCTTGAACATATTCATCATTAGAACGTTGGCAGCTTATCAGTCCCTTCCTGATCCTATGGCTTATAAAGGAGACCATCCGCAGCTTATCCAGTTATGCACAATTCCATATAGGTAATGATTAATTGTACACATTTTGCTTCCATTTTCTTATTTCTGGGTGAAGTCCTTTCAGTTCTTATATGATAAAGATTTACTATTTATTCCTTCATGCTTGGTTAATGTAATAGGGATGCTTCTGGATGTGAAGAAAGCTCGTGCTTGAGGCTGCTGTTAGATAAAAGAGATGCACGGTTGGGACCCTGGATTCCTGGCAGGTGTTTGGCTTTCCATTTCATGACATTTATGCCTGTGTCAGCATATTGTTATGACTAGATTTTTAATGGTTCATCTTTTGTATTTGTTTCTTTACAATTTTGATAATATTGCGTGTGCAAACATTATTGTGTCTTGTAATTGTTGTTGGTTAAACTGTTATGTTTGTGGTTTTCAATTTAATTAGAAAAATTTAAGGAGTTTTATTTCGGCTAATTTTCTTCATTTAGGGATTGGTTTGAGGATGAACTTCGTGCTTTTCAAGGTGGGAAAGATGGTCTCATGCCTTGTGTGTGGGAGAATGACGTGTCCAGTTTTCCTCAGGTAATTAATATTCTTTCTTATTACATTTCTCTGACAAATCATATGTGATAATCTGCAATCATATGTGATATTCATATGTGTAGATTTTAAAGATATTTCGTTATTTTTCATTGTGTTAGATTGGATGACTGTTGTTTATTGATTGATTGTTGTTTGTTCTTTCCAATCTTGTTTTATTTTAGTTTCTTTTGTTAATTGGTGGACTTTTGATTCACTTTTGTTTCTTTTGTAACTTCTTTCTTCTCTTTAATAAAGTTTCGTTTCCTATCCAAAGAAAAAAAATAATAATAAAAATCTGCAATCATTCCTGTAAAGCTATCTAGTCATGGTTGTAAGCACCCTATTAAACCCAACAGTATAAAGGAGTTTTTTAAGGTGTATTCAGGTCATATTTAGCATAGTTTTTACTTTTGGCTTTGGGTAGTGGAAGGACCTGTTTGGCAAAGCCATAGTTTTAAAAGGCGCAAGGCACATTGAGGCGCAAAGGGGTTATGGAGCCCAAGGCGCAAGGTGCACTTAAAAAAAATTACCTCAAAATATTATAAATTTATAAACAACCAACAATAATAAGATAAAATTCAATAAAATAAATATCCAATCATTAATCCTAGGTAAGCAAAAAAAATTATCATCAAAGTTCAACTAAAAACTAAGTCAATAACTAAGTTTCCTACTCTAGCCAAACAACAAAAATGTAGTATTATTTCATTCTTGATTTTATATTAATAATTTGAAATATGAAAGGTATTTCATCTGTAGCATATTCTTATTGGAATTGACATTGGTTTGTTTATAAATCCGACTTGGAGCATTAGAATTTTGGTTTTCCTAACCGCAAATATGTACGGATTGCAAATTGGATAATTTTTTCACGCACAGACTTTATATATATATATATACAAAGAGAGAGAAACCGCAGTTCGCTGGTCGGGTTAGAGAGAGAGAGTGTTGAAGAAGCTGAAAATGATGAGAGGAGAAAGAGGACACTGGACGGCTGTGGGATGAGGTTGATCGGCGACGGGATGAGGTTGATCGACAGCGGACGGCGGGTGAAGGGTGGCTGGAAGACAGAAACCGCAGCTAACGGGTCGGGTTAGAGAGAGAGAGAGTGTTAAATAAGTTGAAAATGATGAGAGGAGAAGAGAGGACATTGGACGGCGACGGGATGAGGCTGATCGGTGGTTGGACGACAGAAACCATAGCTCGCGGGTCGGGTTAGAGAGAGAGAGTGTTGAAGAAGCTGAAAATGATGAGAGGAGAAGAGAGGACACTGGACTGTTGCAGGATGAGGCTGGACGGCGGCTGGAAGACAGAATCGGCAGTGTGGGGGTCGGGGTAGAGAGGGAGAGATAGATCGGTCGGGTAGGGTATAAAATGGGTGGAAAAAAGTTGGGATATCAGGCATTTTCTGCCCAAGCGCACACCTCTTCCAGGTCGTCGCGCTTGGCCGGTGTTCAAGCGCCAGAGTAGCACCTCGCCGTGCCCGGAGCCTAGCGCACGCCTTTTAAAACTATGGACAAAGCTTCCAATAGCTTTAGGGTGTTAAGAGCTGGAAGCTACTTTTGGGAGTGATTGGGTATGGTCCACTAATGGCTTCTAGATTTAGAAGCTCTTTCCTCATAAGCTTGGCTGCCTGGGTGGCCTGACTTTTCTAGAAAGCTTTTCCATAAAAACATGGAGAAGTCATTCCCAAACTTAATGAAACATCTATAATTTCAATTTTTTTTAAAGTCAATTACAATTTTACCCTAACATCATTTAAGCACAAAACTAAAATTTCATTCATGTCTTATCTCAACCTTTCTCTCCACCGATTCTTGCATCCAGAATTTCAATCCCCACCCATCAACTCTTCAATGTAGAATAAAAAAAAGGAAAAAAATCAATTAAATCCATGTGAACAAAATATGAGAGAGAAAGAGGTTAGATTGGGAGGTTATCGAGAGGGTTCTTATAATAAATTGAAAAGAGAAGAGAATAGAATTGAGAATGAAGAGGCAAGGATCCTTTGGAACTGTGGTGTTTTCGCGATTTTATGGGTCATTTAGAAGGAAAGAAACAGAAGAATATTCGAAGAAGTTGAAGAGGAGAACAACTTTTTAAGGGATAAAACATTTTATCTGGCTTCTTTATGGGCGTCTTTTAGTGAAGAATTTAAAGATTTATCATTATCTCTTATTTTACTAGATTGGAGGGCTGCTGTTTGTTGACGGTTTCTATCAATTGTGACTTTAGGTGTAGTGTCTAGTTGTTTGTTTTTAGTGGACTTCTGGTTCACAGGTGTATTTTTCTCCTTTTATTAATAAAGTTTTGTTTCCTATAAAAAAAAAACAACAAATTGAAGGATATAGGTTACAACACATAATGAAATAAGCGAGAAAAAATAGGTATTTTGTGATGTGAGGGCCGCTAAGGTAGTGGTGAAGAAGAAAGTTGTTAGGATTGTAAAATCTTTTATGTTTAGATTTTAGTACTTTATTTTATTATATCATTTATATTTTTTTCACTTATCAATGTTTTCGTTTTATTAATTATATTTAATAGTTGACAAGATGAGGTTGGTGTAGTGATATATTCTTCTCACACCAACACTATAAGGTTGTTGGTTGAGTCATGTTTCCCTTCTTATACCCAAGATTGTACTATATATCTATTTATATATATTTTTAAATTTATGTTTAACTTATTTTTTTTAAAGGGCAATAGTTTATTATCATTAGACTTTTATCTATTCAAATTATTTTAGATTTTATTTTTCTTAAAGCTTTCGATTTAATTGTTACATAAATTATTATTATCTATTTTAATTAATATTAAAATTTAAATAAACAAAAATATGATTGTGTATTTTGTTTCAGGATAAAATGGCCATATCATAGTTATGATAGATTTCAGAATACTCAATCTGAATAGTTAGAAAAACTCCTTATTATAAGAAACTCTTTTAAGATATATTATCTATATAGTATAAAAATAAAGTCAGCTTTTAAAATATTGTTTGGATAATCTATTTTGAAAGAGCTTTTTATGCCGGAAGAGCTTTTGGGGCTGGTTTGGATGTTCTAAAATCACTTGTAACTATGATATGACCATTATGCCTAAATTAAAATAAATTATATGCATACAATTTTATTTATGTTTTGGTGATATTTAATTAAAATGAAAACAATAATTTAATAAACACTTAAATTTAAAGCTTAAAATAATAAATGAAAAAATAAATTGAATAAATGAAAGTTTAATCCGCTAAAATAATAAAGTAAAATAAATTATTAAATTCTAAACCTTAAATTTTCATAACTACCACGCAGCTGCCTCTCACTATAAAATACCCAAAGTTCTTTTGTTATATATTGTCTTGACTCTTGTACTTGTAATTATTTCTCATCATTCTTAGCTATACTCGTAGTTTTTCCTGTTTTTCTTAACTCTAAATTAGACTTAATTGTTATTCAATTTATTATGAAGATTTAATCATCCCTTGACTTTTTATTTTAACCTTTTTCTCTATCATATCTTTGTGCTCAACTCCTAATTGTACCTTCTTCAATACCTTGTTTAGATGGGTTTATTTGATTTTTTTTTTAATTTTTTTTTTTTTAAATTCTCATATTGAATTTAGGTGGAATTGGTGGTTTAAATTTGTCTAAAATTTGGATGGATATGGTGGATGAAGGTATGACAAAGAAAGGTAGAGATGTAGAACATGAGTGAAATTTTGGTTTGTGATTAAATGAGAAGAGGATAAAACTAAAAATATCAAAGTTCTATCAAAAGGAGAGGTGCTTTCCTAGTTTTCCTTCAAAGCTCTTCTAGGATATGCTAGTTCCACGTGGCATTTCTTGGAAGCGCATGTTTCTTTGTTATTATTATTGTTATTATTTTTTTAATGCTATTCTTGTAGTTCAACCAAACATCTCTAAAAGTGGCTTTTGAGCTCCAAAAGCCAGAACCTCCCTTCCAAAAGCTATATCAATCCAGGCCTTAGATTTACCATCCGACTTATTATTGTTTGAAAAAGTCCTTATAGTACAAGTCCTAATTCCTTTCAAAAAAGAAAAAAAGTCCTAATTTTATATGTCCTTCTTAAAATCCAAACCTTTAATTTTTTAGTCGATAGATGCATTTTATGGATGTGGTGTGTTTGTCCTTTTGTTTCCAATACAATGTGCTATGCAAACCATGACTCAAGAAGGGCAAATGCTATTTGTCATATGTATCTAATGGCTAGGAATTAGGCGTTGATTCTAAAAGAGTGTGAAGGTGTTGACTTGTTAATTTCTATACAATTTTAAGTTTACATTCTTTGCTCATGCAATTGAAACTGTTGTGACCATTATAACAACCACCCTATAAACCAAGTTTGTTATAAATACACCACTATCACCTCTACCACCACCACCACCACCACCACCACTACCATGATTGAAACCTGAAACCTCCATAACCTTATAGAAACAACCCCCACCCCACCACCACCACCACCTTCTTTATAGCTGTCACAACAGTCATCTACTATCTCAACTATGATCAACCCCTACCACCAACACTAGGCTGTTGCTTGCAGCATAATTCCCACCACTTTTAGGTTCTTGCTAACAGCATCACCACCATAATCATTATTATCATCTTAGCTACTACACCCATTACGTTGTTAACTTACAAAAACTACTACTATCATAACTATCGCTGCCATCATCACTGCTATTACCTTAGGTACCTGCACCAGTACCAATGCTATTACTGCTGCTACAATTTTTGTGCTCACTACTTTGGTGTCCTCAACATACACCAATAGTACTGATGTAGGACAACGTTAGGAACATTATGATTCCTACAAGTTTAGAATTCCTTATTCTATGTTACTATTAAACTTCTTATTATTAAATCTTTTTAGTTTAAGATTAGTTTTCAAATTAGGATGCTTATTACTATTAAGTTTAGGATTAGATACTTTATTTAAAGACTCAGTTTGTTTAAGTAGGTTACTATTATTGTCATTTTGGTAATGACAAATTAAATGTTTGTGTTCTATCATTTTATTTGATTTACCCATTTCGTTTTGAAACAACTATTATGTTGCACCACACCAACTATACCATCTCCTTGAAAGCCACTTTAGCTATCACTGTTAGTACCTACGCCATTCATACTACCAATACTGTCTTTGCAGCCACTATCACCACCCCACTGGTGGGCTGGATTGTTGGGTGGAGGCTGGTAGGTTGGGTTTTAGATGGTATAATAGTAGTTACTCTTGAGGTTACAAACATAGTAATTTGGTTAATGGCCTAATTTTAGTGATGAGAATTCTATCACCATCTTTAATTCCAATTGCTGCAGGAATAAACGAATTTCCATTTTTTCCACTTTAATCCTTGCCTCAAAAAGTGATCGGAATTGCTCTGTTATTTTGTCAGTTTCAATGAGAGCCCGACAAAAATCTGCAATTTTGCGGAAAGGTTCCTTGTTCCATAAATGAAAGGAAATACCTTCGATGGCAATCCATCCACCATTGAATGCAAACATATCCTCAGAACAATTTATATCAGGCTTCCGTTGCTGTAAAGTAACAGTAACAGAACTGTCTAAATCACATCTTCGATGATTACCAACTCCAACAGCCTCCATTACATAATGACAAAAGAACACTGTTTTATCATCTTTTTATTTTTTTGATAGGAAACAAAGACTTTATTAATAAAAGAAAGAAAATACATCTGTGAACTAGAAGTCTACCAAAGAACAAACAACCAAAATGACAACCTAAAGGCAAAAAGGAAGAAACAATCAACAAACAGCAGCCTTCCAATCTAATAAGATAAGAGATAGAGATAAATGTTTAAATTCTTTACTAGAAGACGCCCAGAGAGAGACTAAATAGTACGCTTTATCCCTTAAGAAGTTGTCCTCCTCCTTGACCTCTTCGAATATTCTTCTATTTCTTTCCTCCCAAATAACCCATAGGATAGCGAAAACTTCACAGTTCCAAAGAATCCTAACCTTCTTAACTCCTCCTAAGGCTACAAAATCTTCCAATAAAAAGGCACGTAAACACTTAGGGGTTGCCCACCTCATCATCTTGGAAAGGCTTCAACTCAATCTTGTACCCTAAAAGTTTTGTCAAAGCTATCTGAATTGAACTCCAATCATGATAACCTCTCTTTTTAGAACAAATCACAACTCTATTTCATTCACAAAAAACAAGGCAGTCAGCATAACTTACCCCCACTTTATCTCCACCAATCTTCTTAATCCCTCTGCCATCTTTATATATCCTTTTATCACAAATAGATCTCCGATTCTTTCTATCCTACTCTACCTTCACCTCATCCTCTGAATCGGCTCCATAGCTTGAAGAAAAAATACTTAGTGAAGAAAAAATACTTAGTATCATCTTCGCAATGTTTCTTGATCTAACAGAATTGTTTCCTTTGGGAATTATATTATTCTTCAAGCCTATCTTGCCTACATTTAAGGAGGCTTTCATAAAAGCTCCTCTACTATTCTCAGATCTATTATCCACATTTGATTATTGTTGAATTTGCAAATACAAAACAACTTCCTTTCACTATTATTGTTGGAAATTATGTTGACCGAATCACATGATTCTAGGAAGGAAATATTCTAGGAATTGAATTCCTATTTTTAGTATTACCATGTATAGAAATAGATTAGCATAATTTATGTAATTAGCTTACTATAGTCCTAGAAGTTAGTTGTTTATTTTCTATTTAAACTGGAATGTAAAACCTAGAATTTATACAAAATACGAAAGATCATTCTCTTTTCAACGGTTTCATGGTATCAGGCCAGGTTCTCAACTTTAAACCTAAGCTTTTTACTTGTGTTCTTTTGAGTCTTTTACCATGACAACCCCTCTTGAAAACTCTTTTGGTCAACCTGACCACCATACTGTTCGAATCTCCACTATAAAACTTACTGGAGATAATTTCCATCGCTGGTCCTTGTCTGTTTGTATGTACATTCGTGAACGTGGGAAGATCGGGTACTTGACTGGTGATAAGAAGGAACCCGACAAGAAAGATGCACAATATGTGATATGGGAGGCAGAAAACTCAATGGTGATGTTGTGGCTTACCAACTCTATGGACGAAGATGTGAGCTCAACGTATCTTGGCTATTCGACGGCCAAGAGATGTGGGACAACTTAATGGGGATGTACTCGGATCTGGGAAATCAATCTCAGATTTATGAGTTATAATTGAAGCTTGGAGCGCTAAAGCAAGGAACAGAGGTTGTGACCAAGTATTTTTCGGCTCTAAAAAGACTATGGCAAGAGTTGGACATGTTTAAGGATTATCCTTAGAAGGATCTTGCAGATGGAGTGCATGATCAAAAAGAAATCGATAACTCAAAGGGTGTATTTGTTTTTGACAGGGTTGAATGTGGAGTTTGATGATGTTAGGGGCCGTATTATAGGTTGATGTTCTTTGTTACCCTTGAATGAAGTTTTGCAGAAGTGCGAAGAGAAAAGAGTAGAAGGATTGTGATGCTGGGAAAAAAGGAGTTAACATCCAGCCTTATTGAAATCTCAGCCTTGATTTTAGGGGAAAATACAACCTTAAAGGCTACTGACGGAAATCTGAAGAGAGAAGAAATTAAGTACTTATGAGGTTTTCCAAAAAAAATATCTAATTCTTGTCTCTCTCCCTATTAGTGTGTCATGTGTTAAAGAGTAATGGAGAAAACTTGGATCATCTTTTTTTTCATTGTTCGATGACATCTTCTCGTGTAAGTCCTTTTTTGAAAAGTTGGTCCAAGATGATTCGATTACTAGGTTTGAGTATGATAAATTGATATGGAAGTCAAAAGTTCCGAACAAGATCAAGTTTTTAGTGTGGCTTCTGGTTCATAAGAAATTAAACACTTGTGACATCATTCAAAAGAGATATCTTAGTAATTGCCTTTCGCCCTTTCGGTGCGTCATGTGCAAAAATGGGGGGGGGGGGGGGGGGGGGGGGAATTTGGATCACCTGTTTCTTCATTGTTCGGTGGTTGGTTTGTTGTGGAATAGGCTGTTTTCTCTAGTTGGCTTGAGGTGGGCAACCTCTAAGTGTTTACGTGCCTTTTTATTGGAAGATTTTGTAGCCTTAGGAGGAGATAAGAAGGCTAGGATTCTTTGGAACTGTGGAGTTTTCGCTATCCTATGGGTTATTTGGGAGGAAAGAAATAGAAGAATATTCGAAGAGGTCGAGGAGGAGGACAACTTCTTAAGGGATAAAGCGTACTATTTAGTCTCTCTCTGGGCGTCTTCTAGTGAAGAATTTAAAAATTTATCTCTATTTCTTATCTTATTAGATTGGAAGGTTGTTGTTTGTTAATTGTTTCTTCCTTTTTGCCTTTAGGTTGTCATTTTGGTTGTTTGTTCTTTGGTGGATTTCTGGTTCACAGATGTATTTTCTTTCTTTTATTAATAAAGTCTTTGTTTTCTATAAAAAAAAAAAAATGGAGTAAGTTGTTCTTTTTGGTGGGTTTAAGATGGCTACTCCTAAGTTTTAATGGTCTTTCTTTTTGAAAAATTTTTCAGCTCTTAAAGGGGGAAAGAAGGCTAGTATTTTTTGGCGCTATAAAGTTTTCGTCAGTTTATGAGTTATTTGGGAAGAAAGAAATAGAAAAATCTTTGATGAAGTTGAAAAGGAGAATTTTGTAGGGTATAAAACGTATTATTTAGCTTCTCTTTAGACATATTTTTGTGTAGCTTCTCTTTAGACATCATAAAACGTTTTATTATGTTAGATTGGAAGGCTGTTGTTTATTGATTTTTCTTTCTAATTTTGTTTTTTGTTTTTGGTTCCATTGTTTGCTGGTGGACTTTTGGTTCACTTTTGTATCTTTTTTCTTTTCTTTAATAAAGTTTGTTTCTTATAAAAAAAAAAAAAACTGGTGTGACTACTATCATCGTCCTTGTCACACTAGAGAAACATGTTGGAAGCTGAATGGCAAGCATGACAATTGGAAGGCATGGGAAAAGGGCTCCTCTAGCGCAAACTCAGCCGAACAGGTTATACTTACAATGGAACAGATAGATCAACTCCTTAAATTGGTGAATCATTCCTCAACTCCTATGGAACCTAATTTGAAATTGGAAGTAGCCACATCAGTAGAATAGGTTGTTAAGGAGCAGTATTAGAAACTGGGAGGGAAACTCATTTACCTAGCTTACACACGACCTGACATCACTTTTGTTGTTGATGTTTTGAGTCAATTCATGCACTCACTAGGATAGAAACACCACGAGGCAGTGCTGAGAATTCTGAGGTACCTAAAAGGGACACCTGGTAATGACTTTTTTTTTGCTAACAATGGGCATTTTCAGGTTGAAATTTACACATATGCAAATTTGGGTAGGAAATATCGCGGACCGAAAATCAACGTTTGGGCATTGTTCCTTTGTGAACCTGGTCACATGGGGTAGCAAGAAACAAAATGTGGTGGCAAGAAACAGTGTTGTAGTAGAATATATGATAGCAGCTCTAGGTATATGTGAAAGACTATGGATAAGAAGAATCGTGGAAGACCTAAATATCAATTCAAACTCTCTAATACAACTATACTGCGACAATAAATCTGCCATCGCAATATCTCATAGTCTAGTCCTACATGATAGGATCAAACATGTGGAGATTGACAAACATTTTATTATAGAGAAGATTGACAAAGGCTAGATATGCATGCTCTATCTACCCACTGCAGCAGAGATAGCTGATATCCTCACAAAGAGCCTTCCTAGAAGACAATTTGATGACCTGATGTCCAAGTTGGCAATGAAAGATATCTTCAAACTAGCTTGAGGTGGAGTATTGGAAATCATGTTGATCAAATCACATGATTCTAGGAAGGAAATATTCGAGGAATTAAATTCCTATTTTTAGTATTACCACGTATAAAAATAGATTAGCATAATTTACGTAATTAGCCTACTATCGTCTTCGAAGTTAGGTGTTTATTTTTTATTTAAGTTAGAATGTAAAACCTAGAATTCATACAAAATACAAAAGATCATTCTCTTTTCAATGTTTTCAATTATTACTAACAGCTTCTAATGAGCAATTCCCTAATCAATGGGCTCATTCCAACCTCATCTTCAACTCATAGCTTCTAAGCGTACATTTGGTACAACTTATTTATTGACCCAAAGTACTTTTTTAAGATTAAAAGCTTTACTTGATTTTTTTTATGTCCTTTAGTTGACGTCCCAATAGAGCTTTTAAGGAATTAAAAAAGTTGAAAAAGGTCTACTTGGATAAGCTCAAATTTTGAGCTTTTCCAAGTAGATCTTTTGGAGTTTTTTTTTTAAAAGATTAAAATATATAGTCTACGTTTATTTTATTTTGTCAATATCTCCATACCTTTATAATCCTATTACATTTTCTTTGTAAATATAAACACGACCTTCATTTTCATCCATTTTTTATTTCATAAAAACATCTGATAACTCTTCTTTAATTAGCAAGTTTTTTATATTTTGTGTCTTTTTTTTTTTTTTTTTTCCTCAATTGGTTTTGGCTCATATATATTCTACAATTTTTTTTTTTTTTTTTTTATCTTGTGCCGATTCTATATATATACACTAAATATATAAACATTGCTTGTGTGTATATATATTTATATATGTATATATATATATACGTTGCAATTGGTTTGTTATTGGTTCATTGATATATATAAATTCTTTGTTGAAGTAATGAAATGATATACTATAATTAAGTTTGTTATTGGTTTGTTGATATATATGAAGTGTTTTTTTTTTTTTTTTTTTTTTTTTTTTTCAATTGGTTATGGCTAATGTATATGCTGCAATTTTTTTTTCTTATTAATCTTATGTTGATTCTATATATATACATTTTATATATAGACACTGTGTGTATATATATACTGCAATTGGTTTTATTATTGGTTCGTTGATATATATGAAGTGTTTTGTTGAAGTAATGAAATGATATACTGCAATTAGTTTTGTTATTGGTTTATATATATATATATATATACTATAATTGGTTTTGTTATTAATTCGTTGATACATATGAAATACTTTGTTGAAGTAATGGAATGATATATTGCAATCAATAGTGCTTTGTTGAAGTAATGAAATGATATACTGTAATCAATTTTATTATTGGTTTGTTGATATATATATCCTACAATTTTATTTTTTGAGACTAATTAAACTGCAAGTGAGCAATGAAATCTTTATTATCATTATGTTTGATTAATTTTTTATGATTGAGGTTAAAACATTTACATTTTCAAAATGAATATACTACTCATTTCTCTCATGTTATTTTTGGGAAATTAATAATCTAAAAGTGTTTTAAAAATAATTTAGCCAAACAGTCTATAATTTAAAAGAGTTTTTTTAATTGATAACCAAAAAACCAGCAATTTTCTGTAAAAGATTATTTCCAAAAGATCTACTTCTAATAAATTTACTTAGAAAAGCTGTATCAAACGAAACCTAAATCTATTTCTTTCCATGATCTTGATTGGGCTTCCTGCAGATTGCTCAACGAATTCTAAAGTAAAGACCTTGTTCTCAATCTTGAGTTCTTTGTCAAAATGTTTAAACGCCTAACTCCCTCCATCTACTGTTTAACTTAAATATTTCAAATCTCTCCTGATCTACTTTGGTGCGTTATCATTATTTTGCTGATTCTTCTATTCAAATATAGACTTCCTATAAATTTCTCGTATTCATTTCATTATCATCCAACCTGGGCATCTCTCATTATGAGAAAGAAACTAAATCTATGTGTAAGTGTGTGCTAGCAGATCATCTATAAATCCACGTAATTATTGAGAGTTAAACCCCTTAGACGCTATATTTGCATTGGCAGTGATGGGCTTTGTTTATTATTATTATAATTTCTCTTTTCATTTTTAACGCACGGAAAGCATAGTTTTTCACCATGTCTGTAGTTTTTGCTCAAATATTTTTGTTTCATGTTTAACCTTTTATTGTTGTATTTTTTGATCCACATGCTGACTAATGGTCTTTATCTTGAAGCCGGAGACGATAAACAAAACATTGATGAACCAGATGCTTCTGTGCTTTGGAATCATGTTTGCATCTCAGGCAGGGGATTATTTTAATTGGTTTTGATTATATTGTTTAATTATAGACTGTTGAGGTTCAGATTTACCTTGTTTTATTATAGACTGTTGAGGTTCAGATATCATTAACGTAATTATTAAATGCCCAATCCCAGGATAGTAGTGGGATGCTGTCGCTTCTTGGTATGATTGAGCAGTGTCTTAAAGCAGGAAAAAAGCAATCATGGCATGCGGCAAGTGTGACCAATATATGCGTGGGATTACTTGCTGGGTTGAAGGTGCTCTCTACCTTCTTTGATACACTTGAAAGGTTAATGTGTGACTTTTATTTGTCCATGACTGGGTTCTCTGCTGCAGGCTTTGGTTACATTACGTCTTCAACCTTTGGGACCAGAGATAACAAATTTGGCACAGGCTATTTTTCAGGTACACATTGGTAACTTGAAAACTTGCATAATTATATTATCGATAAAAGTCTATTTACTAATTTTTTAAAAAGGAAGATTGATGTCTTTTGGGATTGTGTTTATCATTTTGCCTCCTTGTGGCTTCATCACAAAAGAATTTAGAGATATTTCCTTGTTCTGTTATTCGAGTTGGGAGGGAGTTGGGGGATAATTTGGTTCTTTATGGGATTTTCCTTGTTTTATGGTTCTGGTCTTGCTGTAGAGGGCTCTTTTTGATAGCCCATGTAGACAACCTGACATAGGCTATTGTTGCTAAATTCACATTCTCTTTTTATAGGGATTGATTTTATATTCTCGTTTTGCAACGTAATTTTGTTTGATTCCTTTTAACCAAAATGTTTATCTACTAATAAATATCTATTTTCGTTAATCTATTGTCTCAATTCGACAGAGTATTCTGGCCGAAGGAGACATTTGTGCATCACAACGTAGGGCATCAGCAGAGGGTCTTGGTCTCTTAGCCCGCCTTGGAAATGATATTTCTACTGCAAGAATGGTCAGTTACATATTCTGATTATGTAATTTTTTTTTTTTATTTATTTATTTTATATAAGCTTGCTTAATATATATATATTTTTTAATTTTGTTTGTTACCTTTACATTTATTTTTGTGTTTGTTTCGTGTTCTAAATTTACAAATATATAGAATGCATGGTCATTCTTGTTTTTGGATTTTTGAATGTCGCCGTATTTGACAATCTGTTTCCTTGTCAAAGTTATTTCAGTTCATATTACAGTGTAGTGGCTAGACTTTTTCTTGTTTCCATAATGTTGTCGTACATAATTAAATATTTGGAAATTGAATATATTGGAATAGGAAGTGACATTGCTGATTTTTGTTTTTGAAGAAAACAACTTATTGGAGAGCAAGAGTAGGATTATTGAAATATTTGATAGGAAACGAAAACTTTATTCAAATGTAAAGAAAAGGATTACAAAAGTGAACAAGTAATCTACCAAAACAACAAACAAAACAAAAAACAAAAGAAAAAAAAAAAAATTCATTCAATAAACAACTAACTTCCAATCAAACATAATGAAAAATAAAGAATTGTCTTTGAATCCTTCACTAGTAAATGCCTATAGAGAAGCCAAATAATAAGTTTTATCCTATTAAAAAGTCTTCTCTTCAACTTCATCAAAAAGTCTTTTGTTTCTTTCTTCCCAAATAACCCATAAAATGGTGAAAATTTCACAATACCATAGTATTCTAGGTGTTTTTCCTCCTCTAAAAACTTTGAAATCTTCCAAAAAGAAAGTAAACAACGGTTTATGAGAAGCCCACTTCAAATCAACCATTGAAAATAATTTACTCCAAAGTTTAACAACTAGTGGACAATGAAGAAGATGATTCAAAATTGATTATGTTTAGAATAGAAAAGATATCTCTTTTATAATGAGATAAGAGATGAATTTAGGTTTTATTTTAGCGTTATCATTTTTGTTTAGTTTGTCTTTATCTTAATTATATTCTGCCATTATAAAAAGGCCTATCACTGTCAATTGAAAGCTGACTATGACGTGATGAAATAAAGTGATATTGAATTCTCCTAATTTTCTCCCCCCTGTTCTCCCCCCTATTTACCCTTCAGTAGTTTTCCCTTTCCTCTAATATCTATCATCTCTAGACCCTATCTCTCTATCAATCTAGTTTCTTGCTATTTTTCCTACATCACAACTTCAATTCCAATTTCACGACTTCTTTGCTGCCATATGCAGCTTAATTGTTTTATATCAATAGGCTATATACGTTGATGGACTGGTTCAGCTGTTATATGTGTTGGATATGTTAATGCTCCTAACATCTCATTCTAGTTTCCAATGAGTGTTTAGTTTTAAATATTGTATTTCTCTCTCCTTGCCAATCGCTATTTTTTGTAAGCAGACCAGAGCGCTGCTTGGTGATCTAACTGGGGTAACAGATTCAAATTATGCTGGGTCACTTGCTCTTGCCCTTGGCTGCATTCATCGCAGGTGAAATATTAAAACTCTCTCTCTCCATTTCTTTATTTATAGAAAATAGTTAGTTTCTGTTCATACTTCTTAAGTTACTTTGCTGTAAAGTAATAGTGCGGTTTTAGCTCTTAAATTTACAGGAAAAACATGGAAAATTATTTGTTGTTAAAAAGTTAAATTATTGGTGCTAGCTATTCATTTGTATCGGACCTTAGATTGCTGCATTGGATTTTAAAATACCATGATGAAATGTATGCTTCTACTGGTGTTTCCTCGTTGACCACTTTTGTAATTTTCTTTATTTTTATCTAATTGTTGAACATTTTATTAGAAATCTAGGAAGAGTACTAATAGTGAACTGGCTAACCAAACGAGAAAACATCCAATTTGAAAAACACGTACAAAATCAAGATAAAATCGTTTAACAATACCTTCCCAATTATGTAAATTTACAAATAATAGCAACTCCTCAAATTCTTTGGAAACTGAAGCCCACAATGTAGCTAAATAAATACGGCCTATTCCACAAAAACTGCTTTTGTAATAGTATCTGTTAATGGCAGTTAGCATATATTGTGTACAGATATTTTATCTTTTTATATAATTATCAACCTTAATTGCAGTGCAGGAGGGATGGCCTTATCAGGTTTAGTGTCTTCCACTGTGAGCTCCATCTCATTGTTAGCAAAAACTTCAATCCCAGGTTTACAGATATGGTCTTTGCATGGACTGCTTTTGACCATTGAAGCTGCGGGTTTGTCCTTTGTATCGCATGTCCAGGTGATTAATTTCTTTATCATGGTAGTATTATGGACTGCCCTATTAACTGTCTTACAAGATTACCATGTAGTACCTCTATTTTTTTTTTTTTTTATAGGAAACAAGAAACTTTATTAATAAAAGAAAAGAGATACAACTGTGAACCAGAAGTCCACCTTAAGATAAACAAACAAAATCTAAACCTAATAGTAACATTGGAAGAGACAGTTAATACATAGCAGCCTTCCAATCTAATAAAATAAGCGAGAGAGACAAATGTTTAAATTCTTCACTAGAAGACGCCCAAAGCGAAGCCAAGTAAAACGCCTTATCCCTTAAAAACGTTTCCTCCTCTTCGACTTCTTCAAAAATTCTTCTATTTCTTTCCTCCCAAATAACCCATAAAATAGCGAAAACTCCACAGTTCCAAAGTATCCTAGCCTTCTTACCTCCTCCTAAGGCTCCAAATTCTTCCAATAAAAAAGCACCTACCAAATTAGGGGCTGCCCACCTCAATCCAAGTAAAGAAAATAACCCATTCCACAACAAGCCAACCACGGGGCAATGAAGAAAAAGGTGATCTAAATTTTCCCCCCAACTCTTGCACATGACACACCGAAAAGGCGAGAGACAGATATTAGGATTTCTTTTTTGAATGATATCACCTGTACTTAATTTCCCTTGAACCAGAAGCCACACTAAAAACTTTACTTTGTTCGGAGCCTTTGACTTCCAAATCAAGTTGTCATACTCAAATGTAGGAGGAGAATCACCTAGGACTAACTTTTCAAAAAAGGTCTTGCATGAGAAGATGCCATTGGAACTTAACCTCCACACCCTATAATCATCCGATCCATGATTGAGGGAAACACCCTCGAGCAAAGCAATAAAAGAAGAAAATTCTTCAACCTCCCTATCATTCAAGTTTCTCCTAAAATCAAGGTGCCATCCTTTATGAATAGAAGAACAATCCACTCTACTTAGGATAGAGACATTATGAGAAGAAGTGAGCTTGTACAATCTTGGAAACTTTAAGCTAAGAGGTCGGGCGTCCACCCAGCAGTCCTCCCAAAAGCGAATTCGAGCCCCATTTCTAACTACAACTTTTAAATTACTCGCGAAAGCATTGAATCCTTGCATAATAGATTTCCATGGACATCTACTACAGCCTTTAAGAACAAGATTAGAATCCCAACCGTTTCCTTGGACTCCATACTTGCTTTTAATCACTTTATACCACAGAGAGTTAGATTCTAAAGGAAACCTCCAAAGCCATTTACCAAGTAAAGCCACATTCTTCATCACTACATTTCCAATACCTAGCCCACCTTTATGCTTAGGACGAGAAACAACATTCCATCTTACTAAATGAGTCTTCCTTCCATCGCCAATCCCCTCCCACAAGAAATTTCTCATAACCTTCTCAACTCTTTTTGCTACCCCAATGGGAATTTTAAACAAAGACAAATAATAAGTGGGAATGTTATGCAACACAGCTTGAATCAAGATCAATCTTCCACCCCTAGAAAGAAAAACGTTTTTCCATCCCTCTAATCTTCTCTCAACTTTCTCCACCACCGGAGCCCAAAACTCGAAAGATCTCGGATTACCTCCCAACGGCATCCCTAAATAATTCAACGGCCATCTCCCTATCTCGCATCCTATAGCTTTGGCCAAATTAGCTATCTTCCTTTCATCACAATTAATGCCCGCTATTATACTCTTGGCCAAGTTCACCTTCAACCCAGAGAGAAGACAAAACAAACGGAGCACCGCAACCAGAGAAGTAAAATTCTCTTCGCTAGCTGAAGAAAAGAAGACGGTATCATCGGCAAATTGCAAGTGAGACACAGAAACGCTTTCCTTACCCACACACAAACCTTCCACCAAATGGCAATCCTTAGCTCTATCAACTAGCCTTCCCAAACAATCCACCACAAGGATAAACAAGAAAGGAGAAAGAGGATCACCTTGCCTAATCCCTCTAGTAGCCGAGAACTTTCCCCTGGGTCTCCCATTTATCATAATAGAAAAATTAGCAGATTTTAAGCAACCCATAATCCAGCTTCTCCACTTTGTCCCAAAACCCTTTGCTTCCATGACGAAGTCCAGAAAGTCCCAATCAACATGATCATAAGCTTTTTCAAAATCAATCTTGAAAACAACACCTTCCTTTTTCTTCGATCTGATTTCCTCCACCACCTCATTGGCTACTAAAATTGCATCAAGGATCTGTCTGCCTTTAACAAAAGCCGACTGACTATTAGCGATAGTACTGTCCAACACCTCTTTTAGTCTTAGGGACAGAACTTTAGCGATGATTTTGTATAAACTAGAGACCAAACTTATTGGTCTAAAGTCGGCAACCTTTAAGGAGCATGATTTTTTTGGAATGAGACAAATATAAGTTGCATTGGTAATTCTATTAACTATCCCATTCTCATAGAATTCCAAAAACACCTCAATCAAATCATCTTTGATAATCTCCCAACAGGCGTGAAAAAAATCAAAATTAAAACCATCTGGACCAGGAGCCTTTTCTTTGCTACAATCCGCCACCGCTTTCTTGATTTCTTCCTCTTCAAAAGGTCTTTCTAACCAGGAAGCTTTATCTCTACTAATACAATCCCAATTTAAACCTTGAATGGTTGGTCTATCCTGGACTTCTTTAGAATACAACTCTTTAAAGAACCGAATGATTTCACTTTCAATTGCCCCCTCCTCTTCGATTATCGATCCATCGATTAACTCAATCTTATCAATGTAATTCCTTTTCGATCTCCGATTAACCACTTTATTAAAAAATTTTGAATTACAATCTCCTTCTTTAACCCATTTCACTTTTGCCTTTTGCCTCCATAACGTTTCCTCTTTGGTCACCAACTTCTCTAACCTCAATTTCAAATGGGATCTTTCCAATCTCAATGTTTCACACAGCCCATTATCAGCTTCAGATCTATCCAACTGAAGGATTCTATCCGTAATCTCATTTTTTTCCTTGAAGACGTCTCCAAAAACTTCCTTGTTCCACTCTCTCAACTTCTTCTTTACCCATTCCAACTTCTTCATAAACCTATAGCCCTTCCACCCTTGCAAATCCACTTCTTTCCACCATTCCTCCATATTATTTAAAAAAGAACGATGTTCCAGCCAAATATTTTCAAACCTGAAAGGAGTAGGACCCCACTTCCTGAATGAAGAGTCCAACATGATAGGGCAATGATCAGAAATAGTTCTCACTAAAGCCATTTGTCTAACCTTTCCTCCAACTAAATCTTCCCACTCACTCAAGAATAAAAACCTGTCAAGTCTACAACAAACCGCACTTTGCCTAAAATTAGACCAAGTAAAATTCGAGTAATTCAAGACAGGATCGATAAGACTCGTTTCTCGAACAAAACAATTAAAGTCCTTCATGCTTCTAGTCTCCCTTCCCCCATTGGATTTTTCAGAGGGAAATCTAACAACATTAAAATCTCCACCAATACACCATCTCGGCGAACATAACCCAAATAATCCTGATAACTCCTCCCAAAACGCCCTTCTCTCTCTTTTCTTATTTGGTCCGTAAACCCCGGAAAGCCACCAATCTCTACCATCTACACCTAAGATGTTAATGGAAACCGAAAAATCTCCCAGCACTGAGCCTAAAACCTTTACAATCTTGGAGTTCCAAATCACTACAATCCCACCGGACGAGCCTTCAGAAGGCAAGTGAACCCACTGTTTAAATCTTGCTCCCCAAACACTTTTGATGATACCGTGATCCACAACTTGTTTTTTTGACTCTATTAAAATAACCACATCTGGATTGGCCTTTCTAATTGTCTCCTTAATCATCCTTCTTTTCTTCCAACACCCCATACCCCTCACATTCCAACTCAAAATCTTCATAATAACGATTGAGGGCCCTTACTATCTCTTCCTCCTCCTCTCTCATAATTCAATCCCCACTGCAGATTCTGCACCTCCCTATTTCTTTTCTTCTTGGTACCCGTCTCTACACTACAAGAGGTTTGCGCCACATTAACAGGATGAGAAATAGTTAAGTTCATCTTTTTTAGTACCTCCATGCACTTCTGCCCCTCCTCTGACGCTAGAAACCCCTTAACATCTTTACACCTCACTGTTGGAGAACCCAATTTTCCTTGTCCCACAGCCGGAGTCACTGCCTTCTTCCTTCTCTGGTATTGAACAGCAAATCCATTACCCTCTTTCTCTGCGTTTCTGGCATTGCCAACATTATCTGCAACCAGTTGCTGCTCGTCAAACAACAGGGACAGATTCAAGTCATCTTCTCCGAAAGCTGCATGTTGAGACAAGACCTCCTCTTCTCCTCGGCTACCTACCGACTCACTATCTGACTCCGATTCCCCCACAAAACTCTCTTGCTTCCAGTCCGACTCCCTCCCTGCATCTACTTCTAGCTCAAAAGGACATTCTGCTCCAGCCCCTTGATCGACAGTTCCATCTTCTACCTCCCCCCTCACACAGATCGAGTGACAGCATCTGTTGTGCATCGATCTTTTGATTTCCTTCCCCTCGTCGTCCGACCTCTCTGTTCCCGAGTTGTCGTCGCCTGTAGAGATATCTTCTTCTCGATCTGATCCTTCCATCTGCAGAATCGAGCCCCGACCATGGACGTGACCCATATGAAAATCTCTGGGTCGACCCGAGACTGTCTTACTAAATAAAAACCGGTGCAAGGGCTTCGGGCTGAAGGGTCCAACTTTGAATTTAGCCCGTCCACCAGAAGCCGATTGGGCCCGCCTCTCCTTTTTAACACAAGGAGCCCAATCCCATACAGAAGCAGCTGACAGCCCAACCTGCTCTTCACTTGAAGACCCCACTTGATCCTTTATCCTTCTAGATCTAGCCCACGGCCCAGTTCTCCAATTAGGCCCAGGATCACTCAAAGACTCCTTCCCTTTTCCTTTAAGATGGGCCTGCTCACTTAAAATCTCACCACCCCACAGCCCACCCACAACATTACAATTCTCCTTTATAAAGTTACCATGCCCATTTGCTTTCTCCTTTAAGAGCCGACCGACCGCCTCAGACTCCTGCTGGATCTGCCTCTTCTCCCTTTCAGGCATCTGCGAAAACTGCATGTCCTTCCCATCCGTTGCGACTCCTTGAAAACCAGTGCATTCTACCCCGACAGGTCTTTTCTTCTCAAAATAGCTACTGCCCTGGGCAACACCTTGCTTCTGCTTCAGCTCTATCTGAAAATCATCCTTTTCTCGGAAGGCCTCTGCTCCCCCTGATTTCACCTCTGTCAATTCATTATACCTATTGTCTCTTTTCACCCTCCACATCCTTTTTGATTTCTTCTTGACCACTTGCCTATTTCGAAAATTTGAATTTCCCCACCCCCTTCTGCTGCCACGTGTATCGTCTTCTACCTTGCGCCTTAGTACCGAGGTGGCGAAAACTCTAGCATGAAAGATTGATTTTGACAGAGGTCTGATTTTAATGTCAATGGTACTGTCCCCGTCCTTAAAAGCTACTATGACTGGAATAAAACCATTTTCCAGCCTTCCCACTTTAATTCTTGCCTCCCGCAAAGCTTGAAGATTCTCTGTTCGTTCATCTATCTGAAGAAGTCCCCCACAAGAGTCTGCAATTTTGACAAAGGACTTCTTGTTCCATAAATGGAATGGAAGTCCTTGAATGGCTATCCACCCTCCATTAAAAGCCATTCTCTCCTTGGCACGATTCACTTCAGGTCTCCATCGCTGAAAATAGACAGAGAACGATCCTTGTAACTGACATTTACCCAGCTTACCAACTCTGTCAGCCTCCTTAGCGTCAGGGCAAAAAAACACAGCTTTGTCATCATGGAAAGGTTTCAGCTCAACCATGAAATCTAAAAAGTTTGACAAGGCCAACTGAATGCTGCTCCATTCGACCCAACCGGCCGCCTTCGTACAGACCACAGCTCTACTCCATTCTCCATACACCAAGCATTCAGCAAAACTTGATCCCCTTTGGACTCCATCATGCTTCCTGATCCCATTGACATTTCCACTATCCTCTTTAACAACCTCACCTGTCTTTGAAGATGTGACCCTACCCGAATTGATTTGCTCCACCAGACTTGTCTTCCGCCCTGGGGAGAAAATTCCTAGGATCATCCTTGCGTAATCATACCACCCAACAGCATTGTCTCCCATCGGAATGAAGATGTTCTTCAGGCCAGATTTGCCAGCAACCAAAGAAACCTTTAAGAAAGCTCCATTGATGTTTTCAAAGCGATTAATCCAAATCTGGTTCGTATTGAACCTACAGATACGGAAAAACTTCCTATCATTGATGCTCCTAGCAGCCTCCATCAGGCTGTTCCCTAGCCAAAAAGCACAGTCCAGACCCATCCTCAACTCAACAACACCATGACTGTACCTCTCCAAGAGCTTAATTGCACTTCCAGCAGAAAATTCATCAAACTCTAAAGAAAACAACTTGTTCTCTATCCTAATTTGCCTGGCTAAATGAGAAAACCGACCAGACCTCATTCTCAGTTTGCCTTTTCCATTAGGTTTATATCACATTAGGTTCAAAAATATATCATCACAACATAAATCCAGCAAAGCTCTGATGCATGTTATAGGCACCAAGATCGCTAGGAACATTCATTCCCTTGAGTGTGTTACATACAATGAGCCTTATTCTCTCACCAATAGCATTAACAGTCGCATTCTTCAGACGGAAGTAATTTCATTTGTAGAATTTGCTGCAACTTCTATTGGGAGTGTTCATAACTTGGTAGGTTGTTCCTTCATTTGTTGGATGATATCCTTTGTTTACATAGCCACTCTTCATTGAACTTTTTATTATGTTTCATCTATGTTTGCCCTCTGCAATCTTACAGCTCATACAATGGAAAAAAACAAGTGCATCTTCCCCAAAGTCGTATTCTATTATATAAATCTGTCCTTTTTTATCCTTAATCATACAGCAACACAGAATCACACATTTTTTAAGTCATAAATGTTATGTTGCTTTGAATGAGAGAAGATCATGTAGTACCTCTATCAAATTCTATTTGAATGTTGGTCCAACTTGTGTCAGATCATTGGAGGCTCTCAATTTTTTTATGCAGAGCAATTTTTATCCTCTTTGATGAAGAGAAATTTTTTATTAATAGAATTGATTTAGAATGGTCTGCTGGAGCCTTGAGGTATCTTAGCCACTGAAACTATTTTTACAGAAAGCTTCAGATTCAATGCAATTTCTTCAACCTCTGAATGTAGTGTCAATTTGCTATCTCAGAATAATAACATGACAATTAGAACTTATTCATGGTTGGATAAATTGGATTGTTGTTTGACAAAAACATGCCTGTCCACAATATTGTATATGATAATGGTGCACACGTATCTGATATGCTAGTTGCTTTGTCAATAAAGATCTTTCAGGTTGGCTACACAACGTATCATATTTTATCAGCCATATTTTATTTTATTTTTTTGTGTTTGTCTTTTTGTTCCGTATATTAAATTTTCCTAATGAGAAAAGCTGAATACAGTCACGAGTGTATCACATGTTTGAATAAGGTCTCTAGAATAAGGTCCATACTTTCTGTCTGACAAAATACATTATAAAGGAGGACCGATAGAGTTGTCGTGCCTATAGTTAACACTTATACATCACAGTGCAAATTCTGCTACACTTCTGGTACTAGCTGCTAGAATCATCTAGCAGAATGTGCAGAACTGTAAACAGATTTTTTGATAGAATAGAAATCTGTTCTTTATTTAGAAAAGAAAACAAATATATAGAGTACAATATTTTTGGGGAACTAGAAAAGAAACAAACCATTTATAACTAGAGTACGAAACAACTCTTGATGGTCCCCAAACATCACTATGGACTAAGGAAAATGGAATTTCAGATTTATTATTTCTGATTGAAAATGAGACATGATGACTTTTTGCAAGTTCACAAACTTGACATTGAAATTTAGAGTGATCAGCATGGAGAAACAAACCAGGATAAAAGGATATAAGGCAAACAAAATTAGGATGACCAAGCCGAAAATGGAGTAGCCAAATTTCTTTCTCCTTGTCTTCTTGTTTCTTAACTATGAAAACATGCTTTTAAGTGTTTTCTGGTTTGAGATAATACAGCCCCTCTTTCTCTTAAGCAATGCCAATCTTCTTCCCTGTAGTTAGGTCCTGAAAAATACAAAAGGTGGATAGAAAGTGACTGAACAGTTTAGAGACTTTGTTACTTTGCTGATAGAGAGAAGATTGCATGCAATTTTAGGTACATGAAGAACATCAGATAAATTCAAGGAAGATGACAACGAAATAGAACCTTTCCCATTAACAGCAATACAAGAACCATCAGCAAGCTTAACTTTACCTCTTCCTGAACATGAAAGATAAGATTGGAAATTTTGTGCTTCTCCTGTCATATGGTCTGAAGCTCCTGAATCAATGATCCAAGACTTGAAGGATGTATACAAGGTACTTAGGGCAGTATGGTTATTACCTGAGTTAGCAAAAGTACAAGAAGAATAAGACAAGTTCCTAGCATGTCCAAACATTGTTTGTAAAAAGTCTAATTGTTCTTTCGTAAAAAGTAGTTTCTCATGAGCATTATCTTGTTCTGGTCCTTCATCCACAACCCCCTGAAAAGCCTTTTTCATTGATTGTTTGCTTCCTTTCACCCCTGTAGTAGGCTTGCCGTATAACTTCCAACAATTTTCTCTAGTGTGTCTTGGTTTGTTGCAGTTATCACAACATCGAGTGTCCTTTTCGCCAGGTTTCTTTCCTCCAAACTGAATCTGTCCAGTAGAGCTATCTTGACTTGCCTTAAGAGTTGAATTTTCATTTGAGTTTAAGTTTGTTCCCAACATAACAGTACGACGACTTTCCTTGCTGTGTACAAAGGAATAAACCTCATGTAAAGATGGACACTTCTCTTTTGCAAGGATTTGACCTTTTACTTGGTCTAAATCTGAACTAAGTCCAGCTAGAAACTCAAAAAATCAATCACGTTCAAGCATTTCTGCCAACCTTGCTGCATTTGTTGCTGATTCCATTTCTATATGTTGATGAATATCCAGTTCTTGCCATAAGATCTTCATCGTGTTGCAGTAAGCTGTGACTGAAAGATTGTTTTGTTTGGTACTGTGAATAGTAGTTTTCAATTCAAATACCCGAGATGCATTCCGTTTCTTTGAGTATGTCTGAGACACAGCATCCCAAATTTCCTTTGCAGAAGAGAGGAACAGGAAAGGTTTTCCTATATCAGGCTGCATTGAATTAAGTAGCCAACTCATGATCATTGAATTTTCAGCCTCCCATTTTTCGAAGGGAGGATCAGATTCCTTTGGTTCTTTAACAATGCCAAGTAGATAGCCCATTTTCCCTCTACTCTTCAAGAAAAGTTTGACTGATTGAGACCATTCTAAAAAATTTTCCCCATTTAGTTTTTCGGTAGTAATCTGAAGGGTTGGGTTATCAAGATGTGAGGAGGATTTAGGTTGAAAAAATGAAGTTTCAGGAACCCTAGAATCTGAGACTCCTGACATGATAAAAAAAAAAAGAAGCAGGCAATGCAGGCCTAAAAAAATGAGCTAAAACTCCTCTGATACCATGTAAACAGATTTTTTGATAGAATTGAAATCTGTTCTTTATTTTGAAAAGAAAACAAATATATAGAGTACAATATTTTTGGGGAACTAGAAAAACTTTTAGTTACCCTAGACTCTCTTTTCCTATGTATAGCCTCTCAACAACCTAATTAAATAAAAACAATAATTACAACCAGCTAACAACCTCCATAAATGATATCTAGAAAAAAACTGCAAACTTCCAATAAGAACCATTAGAATGCTGTGTTAAGAAGGCATTGCCTTTGTTTTCTTTATTTTATCTGATGCTTCCAAAAGGGAGAGTTAAAAAATGTTTGTCAAACATCTGTCAAAGAGGAAGACTAGAAAATAGAGATGATAATCATGGACATTTTACCTTATTCCTTGGATTTAGAAATTCGAACTTTTAATTCAACTATCTCTGTAAGAGCTAAGAAGTGCCTTCATTTACCATCATATGGGATTGTTGCATAAGCTGTCCCTTCTTAATGTGGGAAACCATATCAATCCACTTTTTGGTTTGCATGATGTATATGCTGGTATAAGTTTAATGGATTTGTCAACAGTAACTGTTGGGGGAAACAAGAAACTTGATGGTGGTTTGAATTTAGTAGAGTTGGACTGCTGTTGTTCAGATGGTAAATTGTTAATTGACTCGTCTATGTTCTGTTTTTACTCTTTTATTCACAGGCAACACTTGCCCTTGCTATGGACATCTTATTGTCTGAGGAGAATGGATGGGTTGACCTTCAGCAAGGCGTAGGACGCCTTATTAATGCCATTGTTGAAGTTCTTGGACCTGAGCTTGCCCCAGGCAGCATTTTCTTTTCACGCTGCAAGGTATGTTCTTTGCAGTTCTCACTAACAGTGATTTCATAATAGACTCTTTTTTGTTTTTTAAAAAATAATGTATAAAATAAAGATCTTTTACTATCTCATTATGCTTCATTATTTTCTAATTGGTCACGGACTGACTAAAATTAGACAATTTGTATGCATAATTTTCCAATCCGTGATATTTAATAATTGTAGTTCATGATAGTGGATCTAATGTATAATATTTTGTGCAGTCTGTTGTTGCAGAGATTAGCTCCTGGCAAGAAACAGCCACACTTCTCGAGTATGTTTATCTTCTTTTTTCTTTCTTTCTCTTCTTCATGTTCCCACCCCCTTTTCTCCCTGCTCCTGCTCCTCCCCAAACCGCACCACCCCACTCCCCTCCTTTTTTTCATTTCTTCTTATTTTTGTTGTTCGTTTCTATCAGGATATAGACTAATGTAGCAACTCTTTGTGGCAGGTGTGTTCGTTTTACACAGCAGCTTGTTCTGTTTGCTCCACAAGCTGTGTCTGTACATTCACATGTGCATACTCTTCTTTCAACACTTTCATCCAGACAGGTACATCCCCTTCTCCACTCACTGATTAATCGAGCAACTGAGATATGTATTTTTTTTTAATATTCGTCTCTGATTATAAGTTTTTTCTTGTGAAACAGCCAACACTAAGGCATCTTGCTGTCACTACTCTACTACATCTCATTGAAAAAGACCCAGTAAATCATTAAAATTGTCCTTCGCATCCATCATAGCTGCTTACCAGTTTGTTATTGGATTTTGGAGCTGACAGTATTCTTTACAGGTTTCCGTGATTGAAGAACGAATAGAGGACAATCTATTTCACATGCTTGATGAGGAAACTGATTCTGAGTATGTCAGGAGCCTGTTAATTTAATTCTTTTTAGTTCATAAAAATAATATAATTAACGGGTAGCATAATCTTTTCGTTTTATCTTTTCTTGAAATTCTTTTTTTTTTTTTTTTTTGGTTTTTTTGGCTATTTATTTATTTTTTTGCTATCTTTTATTATTTAATTATTTTCATTGTATTCGACTTATTGAAATCTTGTATCCGTATTAAATATGCATATTACTGTGGCATGAAGTGTATAGAATGATCGGTTCTATAATATTTATTATTAGCTGGTAGCCATATTGCTTTCAGGAAAATTAAAATAAATAAATACTAACTCCTCCAGAGCAAGAAGTTTGAAAACTATTCTTTGTAAAAATGGCTGATTCTCTAATGACATCTATTTTATGCATGTGATAGAAATGGCTCATTTTCTGATGAAGTCTTTTTGTGCAAGTTATGGTCTCTATGTTCTGTTATAATCCTGACTTCGGATATATGAACAGAACTGCATTACATTGTCTCTTTTATTGGCAATCAGTTTGCTAATGGAAGAAAAAATCTAATTGTGCGAAGAGAACCTAAGATACTGATCTTGTTGAATTTTCTAGAATGTAGCAATCCCATTTGGTTCAAAATTAATAAATGAGTAAATTGTTTCAATAAGTTAAAGCTAACTTCTGTTGCTGGAAAAGGAAAGGATGAAAGAAATTTGTTGATTTTTTGCGTAAAAAGGCTTGGAACCTTGATATTCACTTATGATGAGGCATGAGGGCAAGGATAACTTGAAGCCTGGGCGATCATTATTGAATTTCAAAAATACTGTTAGTCTTGGTTTTTACCATTTTTCTTGGGTTTGAGTGCCATTACTTAATTTGCATAAATTGATATGTTCTGTGCTTACAACAGCTATTTACGAGTTATTATCATTCGGTTTTGGTTGCTGTTTAATATTGGTGTAATTGGTTTCTTATCGTATATTCATTAATGTAAAATTATTTCCTTTTGCATTCTCGGCAATACAAAGGTTATTTTGACAGTATTATCCGTGATGGAGATACTCAAAATGTGTGTAGTTGTGTTTATGTAAGAGAGAAACAGAGAAAATTATATGATTGGTTCCGCATTTTTTTTTTTTCTGAAATAGATTGGTTCCACATTTAATGCTTATGTTTTACATTCTCTGTTGTAGGATTGGGAATTTGGTACGTTCTACTATTATGCGACTTCTCTATGCATCATGCCCATCTTGTCCCTCTCGTTGGATATCAATTTGTCGCAATATGGTAAGCTCCTATCTTGCAGAAAATATAGTACAATAAATTTGTTACAGATGTTAGTGATTTCCTCTCTTTTGTTTGGAAGCATGGTCGGACCCTGTATTTAAATCCCTACATTTCTTTCCAGGTAGTGAAAAATATTACTGGTATTTTCAATTGTAAATCCTCAACTAAATAGGCATAGACCATCTATCATCAAGTTTAAAGTTCTTCATCCTGACAATTTGCTTTATGAAAAGTAGATGTTATTGTGCTTGCATTTTAATGAGCCATGGTTACATGGAGTGGCCTTAGAAACAATCTGAGCATGGTTAATGGGCCTCGATTGACTTTAGAATCCCTTTTAATTGGTGCTCATTTTGGTAGTAAACAATTCTTCTTTTAGTGAAGCTTTGATGGGGCTTATGAGATTTTTCTTTGGTCACTGCTGCCTTTGATTAGAAAGTTATTTTTTAATGAGTTATTTAGTTTATCAATCTTTTGCATGTCAACTTATTTCAGGCATATTCATTTATGAGTTTAGAATGGAAAAATTCTTGTGGGCATTGAAAGGTATCATGCATCTTGTCATGCAGTTATGAATACTGATGCATTATGTTTTCTTTAGTTATTCGATAGCCGGAGGTTCTGGTTTCTATAAATTTATAGGACGTTAATTGGGACCATCTCACTTCATGGCATATGCTTGTCTTTTGAATTGAGGTTTTGTTGTGGGATACATGTCTTGTCTGCCCTGTCTGTCCTGTTCAAAAATTGTGATTGTATCTGTATATCTTATGTAATTGTTAGAACCAAAAGTAAAAATGTATAGGTGAGGGCCCAGTCTGGCTTGTTCATTCTAAAAAGCTATCAGATGTGTTCATGCATGGCATTTCTCATTTTCTTAGTGGAACACATTTTACTAAATCTGGTTGACAACGATTTGTTAGACATAGGGGTTGATTGGATCCCTTGATTTTAGACATGAGATTTTTGAGGAATTTGACCATTCAGTATCATTGAGTTTTCGTCATTTTATGGTTTATTTGGGAGGAAAGAAACAGAATAATCTTTGATGAAGTCGAAGAGAAGGAGAACTTTTTGAGGGGTAAAATGTATTATGTGGCTTCTCTTTAGGCTTCTTCTAGTGAAAAATTCAATGATTTTTCGCTATTCGTTATTATACTAAATTGGAAGGCTGTGGGTTGTTGATTATTTTTTTTCAATCTTCTTTTTAGTTTTCGTTGTTGTTTGTTTGTTTGTTGGTAGACTGCTTGTTCACATTTGTAACTTTTGTCTTTTTTTTTTCCTATCAAAAATTCCTGACTATTCTCTTTGTAAATGTAAACTAGATTGTAACCTTTATTAGCCTAGAATCAACAATTAGCTTAATTTAGTCCTATGAATTAGCTCTTTGAGATCTATTTAAACTAGGTTGTAACTATTAGAAGATATACAATTTGAGGCACTTTCTGCTCCTTAAAATCTTCATGGTATTAAAGCCAGGTTCCAACTCTGAAACCTAGGCATTTTTTACCTTTTTGCTCTAAAAGTCCTATGAACATACTTTGTTTTTTCTCCTTTTTTTCCCCCCTTCGTGGTAGATACAAATGGAATCGATTCCATCTCCAACCCTACACCTACCGAGTACTCACCAAGTCATTTGGACCATTATACTCTCTGAATCCCCATAATTTAACTTAATTGAGACAACTTCTATTGTTGGTCCCAGTTTGTACGTATGTAAATTCATAGGTGTGGGAAGATTGGTTATTTGATTGGTGCTAAGGAGGTTGATTTGAACGATGCTCAGTATGCTACACGAGATGTAGAGAACTCAATGGTGATGACACGACTTGTTAACTTGATGGAGGAAGATATCAGCTCTAATTACCTTGGTTTTTGGACAACCAAGGACTTGTGCGATACCCTCACAAATATGTACTCTGATCTGAGCAATCAATTCTAGATTTATTTTGTTTGTACTCTGGAGATATGATTTAATAAGCAATGTTTTAAAAGGCGAAAGACGAGGCGAGACGATGGAGCCTATGCTTAGGTGTAAGACTATTGAGGCACCTATGGAATCTAATGCCAATGATCAGATTGATAAGGAGCATAATAAAAAACTAGTAGGCAAGCTCATCTACCTAGCTCATACGTGATCAGATATTACCTTTGTTATTGGTGTGGTAAACTAGTTTATGCATTCACTAGGACAAGAACACCAAAAGATAGTGTTGAGGATCCTAAGGTACATAAAGAGAACCTTAGGGAAATGGTTATTTGTTGCTAAACAATAGACATTTTGAGGTGGAAGTCTATACGGATGTTGACTGGGCAGGATGTATCACTGATTGGAGATCAACATCCGGATATTGTACATTTCTTGGTGGAAAATTCGTAACTTGGCGTCATGAGAAATAAAGTGTGGTGTCTAGAAGTAGTGCTGAAGTAGCCTGCAGGGCAGAAACTCTTGGGACTAGTGAAGTGCTATGGATTCATAGAATTCTTGAAGATCTAAAGATCCAAACTCCTTCTCCAATAAAGCTGTACTGTGACAACATATCTGCTATAGCCGTAACTTATAATCTGGTTCTACATGATGAAACCAAACATGTAGAAATTGATAAACACTTCATTAAAGAGAAGATAGATAGTAGACAAATTTGTAAGCCCTATCTAGCAACCTCAAAGCAACTAGTAGACACTCTCACTAAAGGCCTGCCTGGAAGATAATTTGATAATTTGATTTTCAAGCTGGCCATGGAAGGCATCTACAAGCTAGCTTGACGGGGAGTGTTGGAAATAGTGGTTGACTAGATCCCTCAAAGTTTAGGGATGAGATTTGTTAGCAATTAAATTCCTGATTATTTTCTTTGTATATAAAAACAAGATTGTAACCTTTATTAGTAGCCTAGAATCTGTAATTAGCTTAATTTAGTCTTAAGAATTAGCTCGTTGTTTTCTATTTAAACTACGTTGTAACTATCAGAAGATATACGATGCAACAGAATGTTTGTTTCAAAAGGAAATGAGTAAATTGGATAGAAAAGATAGAATACAAACTTAAGGTTTGTTATTATTGAAAGAAAGAAAATAATAACATATTGAATGGATGTTTGATTCAACTTATTTACTGACAAAAAATACCTTTTTCATTCCTAAAGCTTTTTTTTTATTTTTTTGCATCGTTTGGTTGTTATTTCAATAAAGATTTTGAGCAATTTAAAATACTGAAATATATCTAATAGGAAAAACTCAAATATTGAGGTTTTTCAAATAGATTTTTTTAAAAAAATTAAAATGTCTGATATAAATGTATTATATTTTGTTAATATCATTATATCCTTAAAACTCTGTTACACTTTCTTTAAACATATAAACACTCTTGCCTCCACTTTCATGTACACTTTCTTTGACACAACACTGCAGTCTCCATTTTCATTCTATATTTGTTTCAACAAAATCTTTAAGAACTTTTCGTTAACTGATAAGTTTTCTTTTTTTTTTTTTTGCAATTGACTTTTTAATGCTTGATACATTTGAACAAGAAGTCATAGATAGATTTTTGAAGTGATGATTTGGTGATTGCATTTTTTTTGTATTTTATGATTACACTGTTGTTGTCATCACTTATCTAATTGTTTGATTGATATGTTTAACTTTTCAATAGAATTTTACAAGTATTTTATTCTTTAATTGTTTGATTGGTTACATGTTGTTACCACCATACAAATTGGTTACGCTTTACGCTTGTAATGTGTGGCTGTAATGTGTAACCAATCAAACAATTACAGCCCCACCAATTTGTGTGGTTGTAACAACGTATAACCAATCAAACAATTAAAGAATAAAATAAAATTTTATTAGAAAGTTAAACATATTAATCCAACAATTAGATAAGTGATGATAACGATCATAAAAATAAAAAAAAATGCAATCTCCTAATCATCATTTCAAAAATCTATCTATGACTGCTTTTTCAAATGCATCAGTCATTAAAAAAATCAATTGAAAAAAAAAAATACATAAAATATTAGAAAATTTACTAGTTAAAGAAGAGTTTTTAGAATTTTGTTGAAACAAATACGAAATGAAAGTAGAGACTGTAGTTGCATTAAAGAAAGCATATATGAAAGTGGAGGTTGGAGTGTTCATATGTTTAAAGTAAGTGTATTAGGTTTTTAAGGGTAAGGAGAATATTAACGTTTCTCACCTGCAATTCGCTGATGATACCGTTTTCTTTTCTTTCGGTAAAGAAGAGAATTTTGTTTCTTTGGTTGGGGTGCTCCGTTTGTTTTGTTTGGTGTCTGGGCTGAGGGTTAATTTGGCCAAGAGTGTAGTGGCGGGCATTAATTGTGATGATAAGAAGATAGAAGATTTGGCCAATGCTTTTGGGTGCGAGATAGAGAGATGGTAGTTGAAATATTTAGGGCTATCATTGGGAGGTAATCCGAGATCTTTGGAGTTTTGGGCTCCGGTGGTGGATAAAATTGAAAGAAGATTAGAGGGGTGGAAAAATGTTTTCCTTTCTAGGGGTGGAAGATTGGTCCTAATTCAAGCTGTGTTACATAGCATTTCCACCTGTTATTTATCTTTGTTTAAAATTCCTATTGGGGTGGCAAAAAGAATTGAAAAGATCATGAGGAATTTCATGTGGGAGGGTATTGGTGAAGGAAGGAAGACTCATTTAGTAAGTTGGAATGTTGTTTCTCGCCCTCAGCATAAAGGTGGGTTAGGGATTGGGAATATTGTGATGAAGAATCTGGCTTTGCTTGGCAAATGGTTATGGAGGTTTCCTTTGGAACCTAATTCTTTGTGGTATAAAGTGATCAAAAGTAAGTATGGAGTCCAAGGAAATGGGTGAGATTATAATGCGGTTCCTAAAGGCTATAATAAATGTCCATGGAAATCTATTATGCAAGGATTCATTGTCTTCTCGAGTAAATTAAGGATTGTAGTTGGAAATGGTGCTCGAGTTCGGTTTTGGGAGGATTGCTGGTTGGATTCTCAACCCCTTTGCTTACTATTTCCAAGATTGTACAAGCTTACTTCTTCTCAAAATGTCTCAGTTGTGAGTAGAATGGACTGTTCTTCTACTCATAAAGAATGACTCTTTGATTTTAGGAGGAACTTGAATGATAGGGAGATTGAGGAATTTTCTTCTTTTAGTTCTGTTCTTGAGGGTGTTTCTCTCAATCATGGTTCGGTTGATTATAGGACGTGGAGGTTAAGTTCCAATGACATCTTCTCGTGCAAATCAATTTTTTAAAAGTTGGTCCAAAATGATTCTATTCCTAAGTTTGAGTATGATAAATTTATTTGGAAGTCAAAGGCTCCGACCAAGATCAAGTTTTTTCTGTGGCTTCTGATACTTGGGAAACTAGGTACATGTGATATCATCCAAAAAAGATTTCGTAGTATTTGTCTTTCGCCCTTTCGGTGCGTCATGTGCAAGAGTTGGGGGGAAACCTTGGATCACCTTTTTCTTCACTGTCCTATCGCTGGATTGTTATGGAATAGGTTGTTCTCTTTAGTTGGTTTTAGGTGGGCAGCCCCAAATTTTTTAAGCGCATTTTTATTGGAAGATTTTGTAACCTTAGGAGGAGGTAAGAAGGCCAGAATCCTTTGGAACTGTGGAGTTTTCGCTATTTTGTGGGTTATTTGGGAAGAATGAAACAGAAGAATCTTCGAAGAGGTCAAAGAGGAGGACTCCTTTTTAAGAGATAAAGCGTATTATTTGGCATCTCTTTGGGCGTCATCTAGTGAAGATTTTAAACATTTATCATTATCTCTTATTTTATTAGATTGGAAGGCTGCTGTTTGTTGATTGGTTCTTCCAATAGTGTCTTTAGGTTTAGATTTTGTTTGTTTGGTTCTGGGTGAACTTCTAGTTCACAGGTGTATTTTCTTCATTTTATCAATAAAGTCTTTGTTTCCTATAAAAAATATATATATATTAAAAAAATATAATAGAGTTCTATTGGACATTTTTATTTTTCTAAAAGTTCTACTTGAAAAAACTTGAATTTAAGTTTTTTCCCATAGACATTTTAGATTTTTTAATTGGCCAAAAGCTTTATTAATATGATAACCAAACGATACAAAATAAACAAAAAAAAGTTGAGGATTAAAAATGTACTTTTGGCTAGTAGATAAATTATACCAAACATATGCTAAACATAAACAAATCAAGCTTTTAAATAATGTATCTAATCTTAAAATTATTAGACATAGAAATCCTTATTGAATTTTAGTTTCCTAATTTAAAACTAATTAAAATTAGAAAACCTAACATCAAAGAAATTTACATCTTATTATTATAAGAACTCTATTTCCGAATCTCTATTTCCAAATCTTGTCTTATATCAATATTCAATCCCCTTTGCTTGAAAATAACTTGTCCTCGAGTTTTGTGATTGCAAAGATAACTCATGTAGAGGAAAATTTTTGAAGTTTTTTAGCAACATTGGATCCCTCTGAGTGTGCCACCACAGAACATCTCAGCTGTCTCTTCTCACACACACTAATTGGGTTAGGTCAGTATGGTTGAGGTAGGGTCATGGTGGTTGGGGTTGCAAAATCCCTTAAACTGGCCTTGTTTGTCACAGATCTGGGGTTGTCGACCTTTATCGTCATCGTTCCATCCTCTACCGGCATTGATATATGTTGGGTTCTGCAGATTTGGAGCTCTAGGGTTGTGAAATAGTTCGCGGTTGAATGGATCTGCATATGAGTCGTATAGATTTGGATTGGGAAATGGGTGGTTCACGGATTTAGTCGATTTGGTGGGTGAAATGGTTCTGCAGCACATAGAGGATGAGTTCGTGGGTCTCATGGATCTCCTTGCCAGTCGACTAGGATTTGAGGGGTGTGTGGGTCCCTTTGGTTGAGATTTGGGTCGCGCGAGTGACGGTGTTTTGGATTTTGGCCTTTTTATCATCCGCAGTTATCTCTGGCATCCTTGCCAGTGATCGTCGTCCGACCATTTGTTAGGTAAGGTTGATGCTCATCAGGAACTTGTCTTCTTTCGAGGGCCATTGCAGTAAGGGTTTGTTGAAGACTTTAAAGTGTTTTGTCGATGCCGTCAAGTAGTTGCTCGACTCTATTAAATCGTTCATCGACTCTCCTAAATTGTTCATCAATAATTGTGAACGCCATTATTTTTTTTTTAATATGAAACAAAGATTTTATTAATAATAAAGAAAGAAGTCACAAATGTGAACCGGAAGTCCATCAACAACACAAACAAAAGCAGAAACTAAATACAAGAATGAAATAATTAATTAACAGACACTCGCTATCCAATCAAGCGTAATGAAAAATGAAGAGAGATCTTGAAAATCTTTATCAAAAGAAGCTCAAAGGGAAGTCAAATAATTCGTTTTATTCCCTAACAAATTCTCCTCTTCGACTTCATCAAAGATTTTGTTATTTTTTTATCCCCAAATAACTTATAGAAAGGTGAAAACTCTACAATATCAAAGAATACTAGTATTCTTTCTTTCTTCAAGAACTTTAAATTCTTCTAAAAAGAATAACATAAAGATTTTGGAATAGCCCATTTCAAACCAACTAAAGAAAACAACTTATTTCATAAATTTCCAACCATTGAAATAGATGATCCTAGCTTTCCCCACGACTTTTACTCATGACACGGAGATGGGGAGAAAAACAAATACTGGGATATGTTTTTTGGAGAACGTCACAAGTACTTAATTGGGAGAATTACTCAAAACTCCCCTGCAAATTTGATATTCACAAGCGCGTATAATATTTTGATTTTTTTGCAGCGTCCTCCCCTGACTAACGGATTGACTAGGTTTGACCGTTAACATTACGGAGAATTACGAATAACCCCCCTGCAAATTTGATATTCACAAGCACGTATAACATTTTGATTTTTTTACAGTGTCTTCCCCTGACTAACAGATTGACTGGATTTGACCATGATATGGTCACTTTGACCGTTTAAAAAATGTTGAAAGACGAAACTGTCCCTGAGTACAATCAGATTGTTGTGTGCTGATTTTGCAGCCAAATGAAATTACCAATATGCCCTTAGCATGAAAGAGAAACATAATAAAAAAATGTGTGAATAGCGGGAAGAAGTAGTGTTGTTATAAATGTATGTGGACAATATTGCCCTTAATGTAAATGTTGGAAAAAAAATAATTTGAAACTTTTTAAGAAAAAAAAAATTAGATTGCCCAAAATGTTATTGTTGGTGAACCGTAACATTTTGGGCAAGAAACCTATATAAAGGCTAGCTACAACACTTGAATTGATGCAAGTAGTGTTTATTATTATTTTTTTTTTTGTTTTTTGTCCCTTCAAATTTTTTTGTTGATTATTTCTTCTCATATCAATTGATTTTTCATCTTTTAGGTGAGGTAGATTTTGATTAAGTTTTAGAGTGCAATGGAAGGATGGAGCAGTTTAAATAGTGAAATAAATGGGGGTATTATAAAGTTCAAAAAAAAAAAAATTAAACACCACTTACAGCAGTTCAAGTGTTGTAGCTAACCTTTATATAGGCTTCTTGCCCAAAATGTTACGGTTCACCAATAGTAATATTTTGGGCAATCTATTTTTTTTTTTCTTAAAAAGTTTCAAATTATTTTTTTTCCAACATTTACATTAAGGGCAATATTATCCACATACATTTATAACAACACTACTCCTTCCCGCCATTCACACATTTTTTTATTATGTTTCTCTTTCATGTCAAGGGTATATTGGTAATTTCATTTGACTGCAAAATCAACACACAACAATCTGACTGTACTCAGGGACAGTTTCGTCTTTCAACATTTTTTAAACGGTCAAAGTGACCATATCATGGTCAAATCCAGTCAATCTGTTAGTCAGGGGAGGACACTGTAAAAAAATCAAAATGTTATACGCGCTTGTGAATATCAAATTTGCAGGGGGGTTATTCGTAATTCTCCGTAATGTTAACGGTCAAACCTAGTCAATCCGTTAGTCAGGGGAGGACGCTGCAAAAAAACCAAAATGTTATACGCGCTTGTGAATATCAAATTTGCAGGGGGATTTTGAGTAATTCTCCCGTACTTAATTTGCCTGAGATTTAAGACGATGGACGGTATGTACACCCAGGAAGATGGGTCGGAAAACCCCATTGAGATTGTCGACATTGAAGGGGGAGAAGTGGACGGGAACGCTCATCTTTTTGTCGAGACAGAAACTTCTGACAGCGACTCCGACAGAAGTCTTCCAGAAAAGGTTGAGAGGCCTGAGGAAGAGACGGTCATGGAAGGTGATACGAATTTGTCGCTCTTGTTTGATGAGATGAGGGTTGCAGTCGGCGGAGAAGGAAAGTTGAAAGCAAGCGACAAAAGGGAGAGGGATGGAGCTATCATCCAATACCACAGAAGAAAGAAGACTACTAACCCAATTCCTATATCCCTTAATTCGGAAGAGGGGGAGAGATATAAGATTTTGTTAAAAAAGATGAACTTATCCCTTGCTCAGAATGATAAAATAGTACAGGATGAACCCAGTCAGGGGTTAAGCAGGAAGAAGAACCATACCAGGAAGATGCAGGATTCTCGAAGAAATCTGGTTGTCGACAAAGATAGCGACAGTGGTAACAAGGGTCCTAATGAGTTATCATGAAGATTCTAAGTTGGAATGTGAGGGGCTTGGGGTGTTGGAAAAAGAGGAGATTGATTAAGGAGGCAGTTAGAAAGAATAATCCGGATTTGGTTATCCTAATAGAGTCTAAGAAACAAGTGGTGGATCACAACGTCATTACAAGCATATGGGTAGCAAGATTCAAGCAATGGGTTTTTTTACCCTCAGAGGGTAGTTCCAGTGGAATTATATTGATATGGAATTCCAAGATGGTTCAGGTCTTAGGCTCCATTGTTGGTGAATTTTTTGTTTCTATAAACATTCTAGGTGATGATGGAAGAGATTGGTGGTTATCAGGAGTGTATGGTCCTAATAAGAAGAAAGAAAGAGAGGCGTTTTGGGATGAGTTGGCAGGCTTATTCGGATTATGTTCTCCGAGGTGGTGTATTGGTGGAGATTTTAATGTAGTTAGATTTCCTTCTGAAAAATCAACAGGAGGAAGGGAAACAAGAAGCATGAAGGACTTCAATTGTCTCATCCGCGAAACTAAATTGATTGATCCAGGTTTGAATTCCGCGGATTTTACTTGGTCTAACTTTAGACAAAGAACTATATGTTGTAGACTTGATAGATTTCTCTTTACAAGCGAGTGGGAAGAGTATGTTGGGGGGAAAGTTAGACAAGATGTTTTGGTGAGAACGATTTCAGATCACTGTCCAATTTTGCTGGACTCTTCTTATAGGACTTGGGGTCCTTCTCCATTCAAGTTTGAGAACGTTTGGTTGGAACATCACTCTTTCATGGACCGTATAAAGGAGTGGTGGAACGAAGCGGAGTCACAGGATTGGAAGGGTTACAGGTTTATGAAAAAACTTGAGAGGGTTAAAAAGAAGTTAAAAAATTGGAACAAGGAGGTATTCGAAGATATCTTCAAGAAAAAGAAAGAAATCGAAGCAAGAATTTTTGATTTGGATAGAGTTGAGGCTAATGGGGAGCTTGATGATTTAAGGAGGACGGAAAGGTCTCAGCTGAAGTTAGAGTTTGAGAAGATTATTTCCAAGGAGGAAATTTTGTGGAGGCAAAAGGTTAAAATTAGATGGGCTAAAGAAGGAGATTGCAATTCTAAATTCTTTCATAAAGTAGTGAATGGTAGAATGGCTAGGAAGTGTATTAGCAAGTTGGAGCTAGATGATGGTTCAATAATTGAAGAGGAGAAGGCCATTGAACAAGCAATTATTCAATTCTTTCAGAATTTATATTCTGAAGAAAAGGTGGAAAGACCTTCAATTCAAGGCCTTAATTGGGATTGCATTGGTAGAGAGCGAGCGGCCTGGTTGGAAAGACCTTTCGAAGAAGATGAAATTAGGAAGACAGTGGCGGATTGTAGCAAAGATAAAGCTCCTGGTCCAGATGGCTTTAATTTTGAATTTTTTCATAAATGTTGGGAGATTATCAAAGAAGATCTGATGGAGGTGTTCTCGGAATTTTTTGGGAGTGGGATAGTCAACAGAATCACCAATGCCACTTACATTTGCCTCATTCCGAAAAAATCCAACTCTTCCAAAATTAGTGATTTTAGACTAATTAGCTTGGTTTCCAGCCTGTACAAAATCATTGCAAAAGTCTTATCTCTAAGATTGAAAGAGGTGTTGGATATCACCATTGCTAATTGTCAGTCTGCTTTTGTTAAAGGTAGGCAGATTCTTGATGCGGTCTTGGTGGCTAATGAGGTGGTGGAGGATTATAGAATGAACAAAAGAGAAGGGGTTGTTTTCAAAATTGATTTTGAAAAAGCTTATGACCATGTTGATTGGGATTTCTTAGACTTTGTCTTGGAAGCGAAAGGGTTTGGGCCAAAATGGAGAAGTTGGATTAAGGGTTGTCTGAAGTCTACAAACTTCTCGATTATGATAAATGGGAAACCTAGGGGAAATTTTTCTGCTTCTAGAGGGCTTAGACAAGGAGATCCTTTATCCCCCTTTTTGTTTATTCTCATAGTGGATTGTCTGGGAAGATTAATTGATAGAGCTAAGGAGTATCATTTGGTAGAGGGATTCTGCGTCGGAAAGGAGAAGGTTATGGTGTCCCATCTTCAATTTGCTGATGATACTGTCTTCTTTTCTTCGGGTAAGGCAGATAAATTTGGCTATTTGGTTGAGATAATTCGCATTTTTTGTTGGATCTCTGGGCTTAAGGTGAATTTGAACAAGAGTGTTTTGGCGGGTATAAATTGTGATGAAAGGAAGATCGTCGATTTGGCCAAAGATGTGAGTTGCAAGGTAGGGTGTTGGCCTTTGAAATATTTAGGATTACCTTTAGGAGGTAGACCCAGATCTTCAGAGTTTTGGATGCCTGTGGTAGAGAAAGTAGAAAGAAGATTAGAGGGATGGAAAAACGCCTTCTTATCCAGGGGAGGAAGATTGGTTCTGATTCAAGCGGTTTTGCATAGCATCCCTTCTTATTTTCTTTCCTTGTTTAGAATTCCGGTTGGGGTGGCAAAGAGACTTGAGAAGATTATGAGAGATTTTCTGTGGGAAGGATTTGGAGATGGAAAGAAGATTCATCTAGTAAATTGGGATAGCGTTTCCCGTCCTCGAGATCAAGGAGGCTTAGGAATTGGGAATCTGGTTTTGAAAAATTTGGCTTTGCTCGGAAAATGGTTGTGGAGGTTTCCCCTGGAACCTAATTCCTTGTGGCATAAAGTGATTAGAAGTAAGTATGGTTTGCAAAACAATGGATGGGATGCTAATATAATCATAAAAGGCTGTAGTCGTTGTCCATGGAAAGTTATCATGCAAGGTTTCCAATACTTCTCAGAAAACTTGAAATTAGTGGTTGGAAACGGTGCTCGCATTCGTTTTTGGGAGGATTGTTGGGTGGACGCTCTTCCTCTGCGTTTAAAGTTTCCAAGACTATACAAGCTTGCATCTTCTCAGAACGCTTTAGTTCTAAACAGATTGGATAGGTCCTCTTTTCATCGAGGTTGGTTTTTTGATTTCAGGAGGAACTTGAATGATAGGGAGATAGAGGAATTTTCTTCTCTTATCTCTTTACTTAAAGGTGTTTCCATTGATCCAGGTTTGGAAGATCGAAGGGCTTGGAAACTTTGTCCCAATGGCGTTTTTTCTTGCAAGTCTTTCTTCGATAAGTTAACTCTCAAGGATGATTATCCTAGGTTTGTCTTTAATGACCTTATTTGGAAGTCTAAGGTGCCAAATAAGGTTAAGTTTTTAGTTTGGCTTATTGTTCATCGGAAATTAGCGTCTTGCGAGATGATTCAAAGAAGATATCCTTACTTTTGTCTCTCTCCCAACTGGTGTGTCATGTGTAAAAGCAAGGAGGAAAATTTGGATCATCTTTTGTTTCATTGTCCAGTGTCGAGTAAATTGTGGAATAAATTATTCTCTGTGGTGGGTTTGAGCTGGGCGGCTCCTAAGTTCTTATGGTCTTTTCTTTTGGAAGATTTTCAAGCTCTTGGAGGGGGAAAGAAGGCTAGTATTATTTGGCAGAGTGGAGTTTTCGCCATTTTATGGGTTATTTGGGAAGAAAGAAATAGAAGAATCTTTAATGAAGTTGAAGAGGAGGAGAGTTTTTTATGGGATAAAGCTCATTATTGGGCTTCCCTTTGGGCATCTTCGACTGTAAATTTTAAAGACGTTTCGTTATTTTTCATTTTATTAGAT
Source organism: Dimocarpus longan (assembly GCA_022984855.1). Taxonomy (NCBI): domain Eukaryota; kingdom Viridiplantae; phylum Streptophyta; class Magnoliopsida; order Sapindales; family Sapindaceae; genus Dimocarpus; species Dimocarpus longan. The sequence continues at coordinate 9,867,000 of CM041026.1, forward strand.
TGGAAAGCTGTTGTTCGGTAATTTGAGTAATAGTTTGTTTTTTCAATCTTGTTTTAGTTTGGCTATGTAGGTGGACTTCTGGTTCACATTTGTTTATGTACTCTTTTCTATTCAATTCAATAAAGTTTCGTTTCCTATAAAAAAAAAAAATTTCCTATATGCAATAAGCCAAACTAAATATTTGATTTTATTCGGAGCCTTTAACTTCCAAACAAGATTAGCCAAATCAAACGTTCGGGGAAAATCTTATTGAACAAACTTTTCAATAAAGGACTTGCATGAAAAAATACCAGTGGAACGTAATCTCCAAACCTTTTGATCGTCTATTCTCAAATTAAGGGAAACACCTTCAATTAAGGAAATAGGAGAAGTAAAATTCGTCAATCTCCTTATCATTCAAATTTCTCTTAAAATGCAAAAACCATTCTCTATGAAGAGAAGAACAATCCAATTTGCTTAAAACCGAAGCACTTTAAGAGGAAGCAAGCTTTTATAATCTTGAAACCTTTAAGCAGAAAGACAAAAAATCCAACCAACAATAGCCGTTTGTTGTCAGGGGTTCGTTGTCCACTCGAATAAATTTCAACCATCAGATGAGGTTAAGTTAGGTTTTGATACCAATTTTGGTGCAGCGGGAGGTTTGTTTCGAAACGAAACTAGTAAATTGAATAGAAGTAATAGAACACAAACTTATAGTTTGTTATTACTAAAAGAAAGAAAACAATAACATACTAAATACAAACTAATCAAGTTTTAAGTAATGTATCTAATCCTAAAACTATTAGAAATAGGAATCCTAATCAAATCGTAATTTCCTAATTTAAAACTAACTGAAACCGGAAAACTCTGTTTCCTAATCTTAATATACAATTTTAGACGCATTCTACTTCTTAAAATGTTAATGATCTAGCTTCATTGATTGCATTATTTGAATGTTTGTTCAGGTTCTTTCTACATCATCAAGAGGGAGTTCTGAATCTAATATTTCTGACAGTGATCCTCCAAACAGTGCAGAAGGTGATGCAAATTTGAATTTTGGAGATGATGGTGAAACCATGGTCGCTAGCTCCAAAACCATGCCCGTTCAGGGTTATGACTTTGAAACTTCAAATGTCAAACCGAACAGAGATAAGCACCTGAGATATCGAACCAGAGTTTTTGCTGCAGAGTATGTGAACCTGCTTTTTTTTTCTCTACGTTCTTATTCATTAGTTTGCTATCATGATCACTTGTCAATGTTTTTAGATATGGTGATTGGTCAAAAAATTAGGCATGTGTACTGTGTTGGTATTATGGGTGTAACAATATATTGGAACTTCTAAATGATTCTTTACCACCATAAGAGAGGATTTAACGTTAGGAATGCTTTCAATGACATGAAAATGTTTGGGAGTGGAAGAAAACTAATCATGCTCTCTCGCTTCCCACTCTGACATCATCATCACTGTTTCCTTCCTTATCAGCACATAATCTGCTGATTTCTCTCTGTTTTTGCTTCCTTTCTTTTTAGTCCTCATTTTCTTTGTTATCTAGTCATCTGCTTCTTTTCCATTAATCTTTGTTTTGCATTATCTGCTTCTTTTCCATTACTCTTTGTTTTGCATTATCTGATTATTTACTTATGGTAAAACCTGCTCTCTTTGTCATCCTTGGTAATTGTGAAATTTTGTACTGTATTTATTTATTTATTTATTTTTCCATTTCATCTGTTTCTTCTTCTTGGTCCTGATCTTTTTCATTTTTGTCACATCAACATTAAACTGTAGAGAGATTAGTGAGGAGACAAAGGAGTTACAGACCTTTGCAAGAGTTTACAGGATCAAGGATGTGGTTTTTATTTTGCCTTAAATGATGTAGGACAAGTTTACAATTCTTCATTAGTTTAGGATTATTAAGTCTTATTAAGTCTTTTTAGTTTAGCATTATGAAGTCTTTAGTTTAGATTTAATCTTTAAGTTAGGATTCCTATTTCTACAAGAGTTAGGATTTCTATTTCTGTAAGGGTTAGGATTAGAATTATTATAAATAGACTTATATTATTTATGTTTTGTAAATTGTTCAGTATTGCTTTCAGTAATAAACTTTGTGAGTTTTCTATTGTTATTTGAGTTTATTCGTTTCGTTTCAAAACAAATTTTCTGCTGCACCATTCAAATAGATAGACAATCTATGGGTAGTTTGGTTTAGAGTTTTTGTGCATGTTCCCTAGTTTGCATCTGAGATCTGAGGCTTGACTAGATTATCAGTTTGAGAAAAGAAGCCTATGGTAACATCTTATTAGTCATAGTGACCTCTTGAAGCAGCATCATTTATATTATGAATTAAATATTTGTCATATTAATCCATTCTGATCATCTATTATCTTATTATAGGTGTTTGAGTCATCTACCAACAGCTGTGGGAAGTAATCCTGCTCATTTTGAACTCTCTTTGGCAAGAAAGAGACCAGATAATGAGCAGGCTCCTTGTGATTGGCTCGTTGTCCGCATACAAGAGCTGATCTCACTTGCTTATCAGGTGCTTAATATGAATTAACTAACTTGCTGTTATATTACTTTACTACACGATGAAACTTAAAAAATACTTTTTAAATTTAACATTTTACTGTATTCTACCATTTGTAGATAAGCACAATTCAGTTTGAAAACATGCGGCCACTTGGTGTTGGACTTCTTTGTGCTACTGTTGACAAGGTGAGTTCAGATTATTTGTGTGCATAATTTTTCTAAGAATGTATTTTCGTTTATCGGACTAAATTTAGTAATGTATTTTCATTATCGGAGTAAATTTAGTCATAGGCATTCATAATGCACTTTTTGCTCCTAGGTTATTTTTGCTTAATTTTATGGTAACTAGTGGATATTCTAATGACCCAGAAAATAGTTGAATATGAAATTACCTAATTATTCTAATACCCTGCTGAAATTCTGAGAACTATTGCTTTATTTTTCTTCATCATGAGCTAAGGGATTAGAGCAGAACTTGGTAGCCAAGGCATGAGATTTTGTCATCTTTATCGGTCTCTTAGAATAGCTGAATAAAAAAAAATCCTATTTGGGGTTGGATGGAGATGTCAGGTGTACACTTTTGTCTATTGGGTATGGAATGTTTTTTGGAATTGCTAAGGGTTATCCTCAAGGGAATTTCTATGCATCTTCCATCTGGAAAACAGGAATGAGTTGGCTGCTATGAGTAGTATCACTAGAGTGGACTGATTACGAAGGAGTATGAGGGGTATAGTCTCTCATAGTCAGTGACACCACAGAATTCTCTTCTTGTGTTGCATGGTGGTCAGTGATGTAAATTGGTAGACTGGAACAGCTACACTGTCCCAAAATTTTTGAAACTATACTCCAAACACCATCAGAGTCAAGATTCCTTTTGAGAAGAAATCAAATAAAACCTTTAAACAAGAAAATTCTAGTAAAAATAATTAATTGATGGAAAAACCGAATACATGGACTAACTCATCCTCTTTATATAGTGAAACTCTTAAACAAACTTATGCTTATGTTTCCCGTGACACTTAATGACTCTTTTCCTTTTTCTGGACTCCATTAACTAAGATTATTGCTAATAACAAGATAGATATTTTTGACTAATAAAATAGTGACAACTATTCCCTAAGGTTTGTAGAATTTAAACTTGGACCTTTTTCATTGGATTATATGCATGATGACTTGGAGTAGTTCTGTCATGTACTTAATTTGTATGTCTTGTCATTTTGAATACAGTTTGAAATGGTATCTGACCCTGAGCTTCCTGGACATCTTCTACTGGAACAATTTCAGGTATACTGCTGAAATTTGGTGGATTTTCTTTTGCTCCTATATAATACACTAGTCATGTATGGCTCAAATAATCTGGTTGGTCTCAGCTGATTTATTCTCAAATAAGTTAACTAGTATGTTTTTCCTAATGATATTATAGACAATGTTTTCTGCACATGAATAGATTTCTTAAATTTCATGGATATGTTTCGATTAGTCACGGCTATGAATTTTAGGCCCAACTGGTATCTGCTGTCCGTACTGCATTAGATGCATCGTCTGGACCTATCCTTTTGGAAGCAGGGTTGCAGCTGGCAACAAAGGTTCAAACTAAAGATATATGTATTCTATTCTTTCAATAGCTTTGTAAATGTTGTGGGCAGATATTTTACATGAGCTGCGCATTTTTAAATCTCAGATAATGACAAGTGGAATAATTAGTGGTGACCAAGCTGCAGTTAAACGCATATTTTCATTGATTTCACGTCCTCTTAATGACTTCAAGGACCTATATTACCCTTCATTTGCAGAATGGGTCACATGCAAGGTATATAAGTTCCATATATTTAATTTGTTTTCCTGTTTTGAATTTCTTTAATGAGCCAAACCATATGTTTCTGCTGCTTCGGTTACTTAAGAAATTTCAAGCTTTTTCATTTTGTTTTTTTCAAATTCATTTGGAGGTGGCTGTTGGATGATCTTATGGTTATGAGCTCTAGTTTTTATAGTTTGTGTGAGATTTTCATTTTCATTGCATCTACTACAGGTGGTATGCTGGTACACCTAGTCTTTTTGATATTGCTAATATTTTGTTTCTAATGATTTTCAAACAAATATATATATATATATATATCTATTTATTTATCTATTTAAGGGTTATTCATTAAGGTGAGTTGGTTTTTACTAATTTGTTGAGGATGAATCAGATCAAAGTCAGACTACTAGCTGCTCATGCCTCTCTGAAATGTTACACATATGCATTCTTGAGGAGACACCATGGTGGGATTCCAGATGAATTCGTTGCATTATTACCATTATTTTCAAAGAGTTCTAGCAGTCTTGGAAGGTATTGGATCCAGCTTCTGAAGGACTACAGCCATACTTTCTTGGGCTCGAATATCAAAAGAAATGTAAGTTTTGTTATTTACTCATCTGTTATTAGATGAAACTTTTCCAGCAGCTCTGTGCCAAGGTCTTATCATTGTTGCTTCTTCCTTCAGTGGAATCCATTTCTTGATGGCATTCAGTCACCTTTGGTTTCATCGAAGATGCGGGCTTGTTTGGAAGAAGCCTGGCCAGTTATTTTACAAGCAGCTGCACTGGATGCAGTTCCAATGAATTCGGATGGGAATGAATATTCCAGAACTTCTGGTGAAAACAATCCTAAAACTAGCTTAATATCTGGATATAGCATGGTGGAGTTGGAACGTGAAGAATACCAATTTCTATGGGGTTTTTCTATGCTTGTCTTATTTCAGGGACTGCAAGTAACTAATGATAAACTAATGATAACATTGGGTACTGCAAAAGTGAAATTTGGTGTAGACTCATCTATGAAAGCGATGAATCCCACTGGCTTGAACTTATATGAGATTGTTTTACCAGTATTCCAGTTCCTCTCAACTCAGAATTTTTTTGCTGATGGATTTCTGACTCTGAACATTTGCCTAGAATTGCTGCAGGTTGTAATTTATCACCTTTCCTTTTTTATCTTTGATCTGTCAAGTAATCTTAGTTTACCATCTCATTTCTCTGTATTACTGTTCCCCTAGCTTGTTTATGGATTTATTTATTTATTATTCTTAACTTTCTAGACTTGAAGAAATCTGATTTTGTTTTACCAAACCATTTTCAAGTTGCTGTGTTATAACTTGATAAATAACAAAGTGGTGCAATTAATAGAACCTATACGTTGTTTCTAGCAACTTATTTTTGCAAAGTAGAATTTACTATTGTACTGGAAAGGAGAGAAAAGAAATGTCTGAAACCATTCAATTTGATTACAATAGAAAATATTTGATTTAAGATAGAAAACTGCAGTAGTAGAAAACTCTTTAGTTGTATGAATTTTGAATGAAACTGAACTTTCCAGTCTTCAAACTCTAAACAGAAACAAGCACCAACAGACCCATGTAGCATCTTTATTCATTTAGATCATTAGAACTGAGACATCTTGTCTGAACTAGCTGGTGTCCTAGATGTTTTTAAGTTATAAAATCATGGTGTTTTGTATCAGATTTTTATCATGGATGTTTCTTGGAGATACATTATATGTATATAAAGATAGTTTTTAGGTATGAATAACCTAAATCATTGGTTGAGGAACATAATACATTGTGTGATAATTTTTGCATTGTTGACTATTTCTTTATGTATAACTTTTCATCAATATACCTTTTTGAATTGGTATTTAGTTTTTGTGAAAAAGAAGCAAAATAAAATAAGTATCAAATTATCCAGGCTTAAGCCCAGATCAGACATCCTGTTCATTTTATTTCTTCTTTGTTCTTTTCTCAAACTGTTGTTCTGAATATTTTAATTAACCAAGGAACTTGATCAGTGTATTTAGACAAACTGAATTTATTCTGGTCAAACTGTTCTGTGCTATAGAATTGTGTTAAAAGTTTCTTTTCAGCTTTATCTTTTTTACAATTTCACAAATTTTCTAGTATATGTTACATTTAATTATCATGACATAATGAACATTGGCGAACCATGCATTTGAGATGCATCAACTAGTGGCTTAATGCTGTTTGATAAAAAACTAAAAACAAGCTAGCACAGAACAATATATGTGGATCTTGCTGCAAACCATGTCAGGGAACTTAAAATATACTTTTATGCTTTTTGCAAATAATAATTATTAAATTAAATCCTATTCCATATTGCCGTAGAGTGAATAGAACTTTTGAGCAAGTTATATTGCAAGACTTTTCCAGCATACCACTTCTAAATGTTTTTCGTAAATTGGCTACTGCTTTTGGTTTGTTTGATATTACCTTTAACTATTCATGCTCTAAGTCAAATCTAAGGATGACAGGTAGTTTTTTTGTTGTTGTCTTTTATTGATCATGATATTGATGAATATGATGTGAGCCATTTTGTTTTATCGTTGGATGCAGATTTTCACATATTCTATATGCATGGATAATTCGTGGAATAGTCTTGCAATACCTGTTCTATCACAGGTAAAAATGATCAAGCATAAATTGTTTGGGACTTGGTCATTCACCGCATTTTGAGTAGGCTGCACGAGATAATTGAAGGAAATTTAATTTTCCTGCATTTAAACTTCATCCATTTCTTCTCACTTTTTTTCTGGGGATGTTTGGCTGTAATGATGAATTTCACCTCTATTATAATCTGTTATTTCTACAATATGCCCTTATCAAGTTTGGTTCTCTGTATCAACTGTTATATTTAGGATATACAAATAAATTAGTTACTGATCATTGACAAGTTTACTTCTCTGTATCCACTTCACTTAAAAGAGTTTTGGTTTATTGTACATTATTTTGAGTTCTAATTCATGTATATCAACAGATTGTACAGAACTGTCCTGAAGATTTTCTTGAAACAGAAAATTTTGCAATTCTGGGAACGGAGCTTTGTTTGGCTTACCTGTTTAAATTTTTTCAGAGGTAACCTACTTAGTTATGAATGTGTAAAAGATTATCTCAGTACCAAGCATATGCTAAAATGATTTTTCCTATTACCCTCTGCTAACCTTTTTTATGCTTCAGTGCTGATATAAATTTACCAGATCACTCAGGCAAGGAGGATTTAATATCTCCACTATTTATCACAGCTAAGACACTAATGGGATATATTAAACCAAAGGTGAGGAAAGTTATGTTGGTCATAAACCTGATAAATTTTATGCTTTCTGGAGTCCTGTCTTTAAATGACATTCTGTTTAAGTTGACATGCTTAGCAGGCCATTCAAGTATATGCCTTTTAAAGTTAGTTATCTTCGCTGTCAGCTGTAATTTTTTAGTTTATTTACTGTCGTTAGTTAATAAGAGATTAGGTAGATTGTTACTTAATCTCATCTTTAGAAGTTAGCTTTATCTTGGTTTGGCTGTTTTGTTAGACTCCTACTTTCAAGGCTTTTGCTGTAATCATCTTATATATTGTTAATTCAGCCTTCATGGTTGAATTGGTGAATGAGAAATAAAATATACAGCAGGTTTCTCCATTTCAACAATAACATTACTGATACTTTATATTGCTTGTTATGTTTTAAGATGCAGAAGCAATTTATGTCAGTGACGTTGGCATATCTGTTAATCGGTTTCAAGTGCCTTCGACGAACTTCAACTGAGTTAGTCCTTTCGAAGGTTATTGATTTTGTCAAGTTTGGTATTGCGTTGTTGAAGAAACTTGTTGAGGGTAAGTTTATATGCTAGAACTGCTGTTTGCATAATATTAATAGGATCTCAATACTGATTTTACTTTCTCCATTGAACTTGATGAGCTGTAAACTTGTGCTGTTTGTGTAAGCATGAAGCATCTGCAGTTTCATCATTCAAATCATATAATTTTGCTTGAATGATTTGAGTGTTGGTTGATTTTAATGCACTATTATGTTAACTTTGTTACTTTAAACCAGCTTTTATGGAAACTTTGCTTTTATTTATCTTTGAATTCTGAAATGCAAGTGTATATATCTTTGATGATGCCAGATAGTCACTTATTCCTATAGATAAATAGGAACAAAAATCAATAAAATCCTATGATGTAGTTTATGTAACAAGTATATGCGGAGAAATATGATTGATTGAATTCTTATGTGAATTTTATCCGTATAAGTGGCATTCTTGGAGCTGTTGGTGTAAAATAATTGTTGAAAACACGAGCTTTTCTAATTCTGATAAAGTATTACTAAAACTCATTTTGGCTTGTAAATTCTATAAACCTTTGATGACCTGTCTCACAGTGGTGACAGCAAATGGGGAGTTTGTAGTAGCTGGTATCATAGAATAGACTAGACGTACTGGATGTCGTACCCACGGATACGAACAATAAACGCCTCACACACGCAAGACACAGCCCACACACACACATGAAAGTAAAGATATGCTGAACTTTCAATGGGATATGGAAATTCACCATCCTCAATAAGTAAATAATGATACAGAACCCAAAAATGAAACTCAACCACTCAATTGAAATCCACCAAAGAGATACACAGTCTTTTAGAATTCTCAAAGATGATACTTTTCATTCAAAATAGCAACATAATTATTAAGTTTTTTTTAGACTTACAAGAGACTAATATTTATCGACTAGCCTTGGAACAACCCTCCAAACATAGGAAACTTAAGAGACAAATAAAAACACAAACTACAAGAAATAATTAAGTTTTCACAAAACCTCGAATCTGTTGATTGTTGATCTTCTAGGAGAAAACCAGAAATAACTCTCTCTAGAAAACTCCAAATGACACATAATAAAATATGAAATTATAGTTAACACTCTAATCTTTTCAATGACTTATGGCAAACCTCTTAACTCCTTTGTAATCAGAAGTTGTGAAGTCCCAAAATTACCTCTCGTACATAATCTGCTGCTCAACAGACCATAGTGAGAATTTGGAACCTCTTTGCTCCTTGGTCCGAATTCAAGTATTTGGACACTCCCCGTGTCACTACTGGTTTCTGGTTCTTAGGCCATCTTATGTATAACATGTCTCTGTATTTCTCAGTTTACATGTGCTTAACACTTTTGTCATTATTTAGTGGAATGTAAAGAATATTAACTAAGGGAGGAAGTTCTGATATTTCAATGAGCTCATTATTTATTTGTTTTACCCAAATTTAAGAATTAAAGGTGGTCCAGTGCTATGCAGTGCTGGAAAACATCCTAATATATAGCTTGAAATGTGTAATTAATATATATATATATATATATATTTGTTTCAAATGTTTGTGTGCTTCTCAGTTAACCTGTGCATAATATTTGTCATTGTTGAGAGAAGTGTAAATAATATCTAATAAGGGAGCAAGTGGATATGTTCTTTAGAGCTTTTAGTGAGGCCATTATTCATTTGTTCTACACATTTTTGAAAATTAAAGGTGGTCCAGTGCTCTGTGGTTTTTCTTTGTTTGACATGCAACAATGCATGTTTATTCAGCCGGTGGTTGACTGGAAAATTATGCTCATATACAGCACCATTGATTTAACATTCGATGTAGTCGAAATCAGTTGATGGAATAATGTTCACATAGTATGATGCTTCAACTTACTGTTGGGAGTCAATTGCCTTATAGAATTTTGTTTTGCAGATGTTGCTACACTCGGTGATGATGGTATTATCTATCTGAGAACAATTTTTGGCACTTGTCTGAATGCCATTGCTGATTTGACTAGGGATTTCATCATGGGAATTCATCACTTGGAAAGTCACAGAACTACTGTTAGCAAACTCCTTCAATTAAAGCTTGCTTTCTCTGTTGAGCAAAATGTTTCATTGGCCAAACTAGCTTTTGAGATTGAATTCCCAGGAGACTACAAAGAAAGCAGCTCCATAGGTTTCGCAGTTTTCAAGTTTTGCACTGAGAACATTCATTCTGTACTTACTGATTCAAATGTACAGGTATCTGAATTTCTATCATGCAATACTTGAACTTGGTCAATCATTTACATATCTCCAAAAGAAAGCTGATCCAAATTAGTGATACGCAGGTTCAAGCAATTGGGTTGCAAGTGCTCAAAAGTATGACACAGAGATACCCCAATAAAGAAGACAACAGTTTAACTATTTTCTTTATTGGAGTGCTTGTTGGTGACTTTTTTACCATAATTCAGAAGATCTTGCAGGTGTTTACTCCTGTTTTCCACTGGAATAGCCAAGTGCCTAGCTTTCTTATTTCTCCATTATTTTTCTTTTTCAAAATTTCTTAATTTTTTTTGGTGGGATGAGGGTAACAAGCTTTGCCCACTAGTTAACTTCAATGTTCATTACTTTGAAGAGTTGTGTAATGCTACTGATGACAGAAACCTATAACTAAAGAAACGGTGGCTATTGCTGGGGAGTGCTTAAGGATCTTGATGTTTCTCCAAACAGTGTCAAAATCAAGTGAGTGTCGGAGAGGTTTTATGAACCTGCTTTTGGAAGCTATCATCATGGTCTTTTCAGCATCAGAAGACAGTTCTTCTAAGGTCCTATTACTATGGGTCTCCAAAAATAAGTAGGAATTGGGACTAATCATTTCTCTAGATGTTAACATTCTTCTGATTATGTGTATCGATGACAGGAAGCTAATGACATAAGAAGCACTGCTGTGAGGCTTGTTTCTCATCTTGCTCAAATTCCTTCATCAGCAGTTCACCTTAAGGATGTCTTGCTGTCAATGCCTGCAGTGCACAGACAGCAATTTCAGGTGCATTTCTTGTCATGTTAATCTTCTGTGCGTCAAGTTAGAAGACTATGAAGCTTTTTAAGTTTTATATATATATATATATAATGCAAAAAAAAAAAGGCGGTATTTGTGCTTTCTCATTTTATCGTATACGGAGAGCTGTCATGTTGTTCCACAGTTGTGAGCCTCGTAGTTCATTTTACTGCAGGTCTTTGATTTTTATTTTAATTTCTTGAATGTACAATCTCAATTTCGTTGTCTTTTAAGGCCAATGTCATATCCCTTTATGTTTTTTATTGCTTTTGAATTCTGAATAAGAGTGCTACAACTTCTCTTTGTGACAATGATCTACCAATTGCCTCCTACCTTCTCCTTCTGCTTTTCCACTTTTTGGCCATGGCTTAGCTGCATCAGTCAACTATCATCCTGACAGCACTTCTAAGTTAAATCTATTGGATTGTCTCTAGGACCAACACAACTGTGAGCAATATTTTACTACCTATTGCTTCTTTCTGTCATTATTTGACCTCTTGAACTGGAACAGCTTTGAATTTCCACCAGTGAAGAAGTCACATTTGTGAGAAACTGTAAACTTGAGTATTTGTTGCCTTAAATTCTGTTGACGTGGCAATATATTGTGATCTTTTTTGTGATTTTGAACCCATGTTAACAATCAAATTGTATTAGTTTGGAAGCGAGCATGATATTTAGTTTCCATATGGATTACATAAAATTTAGTCAGTTAATTTTTTATTAATGAATACCCCATTTGGCTACACATGCTCCTTTCAGGGGATGATTCGTGCTTCTGTTAACCAAGATATTAATGCTCCACAAGTGAAACCTACGGCACCTATACTAGAAATCAAATTACCGGGACCTGTAGGTGGAAAATCAGAGAGAGATTCCTTGCTGTCAGCTACCTCTATACATCTGACAGAATCTAGCAATGAGACGGATTTACCTTTAACAAATGTCCCAATCATCTCTAATGATGACAGTGTAGGAGAAAGTGAAGAGGATGAAGATGATTGGGATGCATTTCAGTCTTTTCCTGCCTCAGCAATTGCTGCTGGAACTGATTTGAAAGAACTAATTATTGCAGAAGAACCTGGTCTGGCTAAAAATTCTTCTGCTGTGGAAGAAGATGATTCCAGTTCACATCTCGATGATGGTGTGAAGGAGGGCAACAATGCAGAGCTTCCAGAGTCTGGTGAACAGGATTTGATTTCTGATATGCCAGGTGACAGAAATGAAGCCAAAGTAGTTACCAAGCCAAGTGATGATAAATGTAAAGAGATAGAAGAGGAACTGGTGCCAAGTGTAGAATGCGAAGATAGAGCAGCTAACCATGACAATGAAATAGCACCTGACGTCGAACACCATAATGAAAATTCTGAAGGATTGGTGCAAAAGAACTCCGAAGGTCATGAGCAGTTGGGGAGCATGGGCAACAAAATTGAAGCTCTGGCAACTGATCATCAACAAGTTGAAGGTGAAGGATTGGTGCAAAAGAATTCTGAAGGTCATGAGCAGATGGAGAGCCTAGATAACAAAATTGATGCTCCCCCAACTGATCATCAACAGGTTGAAGCTGAAAGTGCAGAAGGATTGGTGCCAAAGAATTCCAAAGATCATGAGCATTTGGAGAGCGTAGATAACAAAACTGAAGCTTCAGTAACTGATCATCAACAGGTTAAAGGTGAAGAAAGATCAGCCCAAGTGAATATGGCCGAGAAGCATGAGGAGCCTCAGTAATGAAATATATTTGGAAGTATGACCAGGTGCTCTGTCTTTCTAAAGTCTTGTTTGATTTTGAAATCAGGTGGAAGCAGACCGTCAAACTGATAAACAACATAACATAGATATTGAAGATACTGAAAAGGAAACAGCAACAGAAAATAAGAAAATGGAGCTACTTCCAGAGGATTCTGATAGTATGGAATTAGCAAAAAGCGAAGGTATTTCTCAACATAATTCAAGGATTTTTCTGTCAATGTTAAGAGTTCTTAGTTGTTATGTTGATATATTGTTGTGGACATCGGCTTATTATTGAGTTAGCAGGGTAGACACACTATGTGATTGACACATGTATAAGAAAGCTTGTTGAGGCGTAGCCAATTTCTTCTTTCTCTAGTTGGAATGATTTCTTTTTTATTTTGTTTTTTCCATTTGTTTATGTTCAGCTTGCAAGTATTCCATGTCATTGAGTTTACCTGAGAATGAAAATGAAATTACACTTTCTAAATGTGTGTCCATTTTAACAACTTTTCATATGTTTCACCTAGAAAGAATGGTAAAAAATTATAAATAAAATATAAAGAGGACATAATGCTCTTTGATGATCCCTATTCTCTCCCTAACGTTTGATGTAATAGTCAAAATCTCCTGCTTAGTATGGAAAATTGCTAAAATACATTCTATAGTTTTATTAATTAGACAAAATACTCTTGATAGTTTAAGTAAATGTCCAAAAAAAAACCCCTTGCAATGAGAGTTGATGTGAAAAATAAAATTAAAAAAAATATATATTAACTGTTAGTGTGGAATAGTAAAAACGTAAAAGGAAGGTAAAATATATAAAAATAATAATATTTAATAAAAAGATAATTTAATATTTAAATTAAAAAATAAAATAAAAATAAATCTTTACCAGTCAATATCTAATTTGAATGGTGGAGATCAAAATAATTATTAAAATAAAAAGTTGTAAAAATTTTTAAAAATTAAAAAATATTAATAATTAATATATAAATATATATATATGTATATATATATATTATGAGGCTCCTTATGTTCATATTGATGGACGGTAGACATCAATAAAAAAGAATAGAATGAAAATTAAATAAAAGTATTTTTAAAAAAATATTTTTTTTTTGTTGGGTGGTGATCCAATCTTCAGGATAGGGATAACAATTTTACCTCATAGATATTTACCCACAATGGGTGTGTATGAATTTGACTTAACAGATTTACAGGTAGATATGGATTCCATTTTCAAACCCGTAACGAGTTTGGGTATGGGTATGAGAAACAATGGGGACCTAAACCCGTTTACTTACATAAAACAAAACAAAACAAAACTTATTTTCTTTAGTTTTCGCGCTAAATATTCCAGTGGCGCTTAATTTCAGTTTTGGTTGATGATTACCGATAAAAAAATCTAGGAAGTAACACCTTCACAATGTAGAGAAGCTTACTCTTTTATCTGAGTTTTTCCTATTTTTGTTTTTCTCACTGAATTTTCTTTGGCATGAAAAATCTCTGATTCGCAAACAACGTTAGTATGGTGATAAAAGGCAATAAACAAGTTGTTTGCTGGTAGTGTTTTCAGATGAAATAGTTATTAAAAATTATCCACAACATTGAAAGATAATATCAAAATATTACGAAATCATAAAGGGTCTTGGAGCCCGAGGTACAAGACACTTTTTGGATGCGGGCACACCCTTTTGTAAAAAAAAATTTAAATATTATAAAATCGTAAAGTTAGGGATTTTTATATATATATTTTTTAAAATTGCAGAGATTTTTTTTTACATATTTTTCAAACCAAATTGGTTGATGGAGAATTTTATCAAAAGTTGGGGCTTATTCATAATTTTCCCTTTATGTGTGTGTATGTCTATTTATATATATATATATATATATATATATATATGTATGTATATATAACTTGCTTAGTAAAACCCTAATCCAGCTGCCATCCTTACCTCACTATCATCTTCCCCCTCCCACTCCTCCCTTTTAAGTTGCTGCATCTAACCCAACGAAAAGCTTCTTTTCATGCCAGCGACCCACCTAAAGGTATCTTCTCTTGCAAGCGACATGTTTTCTCATCAAAACTCATCTAAAACCTTCAAATCAAGGTTACTGGCAATGCGTTTTCTTTGTTGAAGCTCCTTAAAAATTGAGTCCCCCTTTTTCTCTCTCTCAATCGCCTCAACCTGCCTCGCTTCAAGATGACCCTGAGGCAATTGCCACAGGCTCCCAAGGTGGGATTTTGCACCCCTACCGCCTAAAGTGGCCGCCTTGAGGTGCCTAAGACCCCAAGATGGCGAGACGGAGGCGATACCTTTTAAAAATATATCAATTTGTCATTCACTTTTTTATTACTATGCTGCAATGACTAGATTTTTTTTTTTTTAATATAACTTTTTTTTTTTCTCTTTTTGACGAGTATAAGCATACCCACGAGTCCTCATGTAGCCATAGGTATGTACCCGTACCTGCAAAAGCTTGAAGGGTGCAAGCATAGATGTGTGTATAAAAGTGTAGCAGGTTCAAGTATAAGTTTAGGCAAATCCATTTGCACTCGACCTATAGCCATCTCTACTCTAAAATAGATCTCCACCGTTCGTCAAAATAATGGATGATGGAGATCCAATCTGGAGATTGGATTTCCACTTCTAATCATACCAACAAACCAACCCTTTTTCTCTTTCTTTCTATCTCACTCTCACTTTCTGTTTTAACTACCCAGTTCAAACCAAATGGGTTCCCCTCTATCTCACTCTCACTCTCTCTCTCACTTTGGTTCTGGTTTGTGAGTTTGTTGAGGTCTAGTTCGCTCTGGTTTCTAGGTTTGTGGTATGCTTTTACTTCTGGTTTCAACGTTGGAGAACATGTATTGTGCTTCTAGGCTTATGCCGGGTTTTGGGGTTTAAAAAGGGTTAGTCTCTAGGTTTCCAACGCAGACTTTTGTTGGAAACCTATAAATCTTTGTGTTTCCAACGATGAAAACCCGAAACTTTCTATTCTTCATGGTTTTTTTGTTTTTTTGTTCGGATGATGATTTTTAGAAATGTTAGCCGTAAAATATTGGCAAATGTTTTTCATGTATTGTTCTTTTGGGTTTGTGCTTTAGCTTTAGCTTTAATTTCAACTTCATGTTCTGTTCTTCATTGCTATAGAATAGTACATGTTATTAAGCAATAAAGAACAATTGTTTTTCTTTTTGATTAATTTTTATTTTATTATATTTTAATAATTTTCAATATTATTATACTAAATATCTTGAGGGTAAATGGGTCTTTTTTGTCATCCCCTAACATTTTCTTTAAAAAGTAACTGTAAGAGGTATTTTATATTTATGAAAAACGAGAGGAGCAAAATTAGCGATTATGTCAAATAGTAGGAGGGAAAGTAGGATTATCCCTAGAACAAGTCTCTATCATTTCTCTCGGCTATTTAGAGATTGTTTGTTTGTTTTTTTTTTTTTTTTATTTATAACTTAATGATATTAAATTGCACTTATTAAATTATTTTTATTTATTTTTTTAAGTAATGAAACCACTTTATACTACCCAAATCAACTAGAAAAAAAAAATCTTGACTTTTAACTTAATTGTAAATAACTTAATAATATTTAAAATATTTTATTACAAATCTATCATCTCAAAATAATATATTTTCAAATTTACTAGTTTTATATTAAAAATATTTTTTTTTCCTGATATTTATATGACAGTTCTTTGAAAAAAAGAAAAAAAGCTCTCATTCCAAAATTATTTTAAAAGTGGACTACTGTGTTTTAATTTACACTTTAAACATTTAGTTTTTTAGTTGCTTTTTAAATATATTTCAACTAATAGATTATTTCATTATTTTTATTTCAATATATAAATATAATTAATACTACTTTACTTTTTAATCGTGTTTTAATTATAAATATATATTATTCATAACTATTATTTTTTAAAAATTCGGTAACAACTAACAACAAAAATGAAAAATGTTAAATTACTAATTTTCATACAATTTTAACTTGAACAAACAAATCTACAGTACATTTAGAGGTAAAAAAAAAAAACAATATTATTTATATTGCATATTTTAGTCATTATTCAATCCTCAATAAATTTCAATATTATTTAGTATTAAGACGAAAAGAGAAACGTTCCTTAGTGTATCTATCCCCTTCCCCACAGATCAGCATAAAAAGGGGAAGACAATCTCTACCTGACCTTGTAATTTTGAAAATTTAGTTTGATATTTTGGGTCTCATTGATTAGAAATGTCTTTGTGCAACTAATTCAACTCATGTCATATTACCTAACTTGTAATTGCCTAATTGGTTGGTGATATTGCTTGTGGGGGAACCTATAGGTATAGGATAGGATGTAATTGGCCAAACTACTGTGAGTGACATCTCATTCGATTCTTGTTTTTGTGAATTATTGTTCTTTACAAATTATAGAGGCAAGATGCTACTGTACTTTCAAGAAGAAACTACAATACTGTACTTTTAGGCCTTGGTTGGTTGTATTGTATTAAAGGTTTAAAATGTGCTAGAATAATACAATGTAATATTTGATTTACGTTTACATTGTGTTGCATTTTAAATAGTTGAATACAATGGATAGACTTTACCATGGTTGTTGTGATAGCTAATACATTAAAAAAAAAAAATTGTATGCTTGTATTAGCTAATGCAAAGATGAGAGGAATATAATAATAATAATAATAATAATAAGGTTAATATTTTGACTTAAAACAGTAATTTCAATATTCGTACACTTTGAATTCATCCACTTTATTCATCGTCAAATTGAGTGGAAATAAATGGATGAATATTGAAGTTGTTTTTTAAAATCAAAATTTTAAGTTGGAAGCCTAACCTACAATAATAGGGGATAGATTTATTATTATTATTATTATTATTATTAAAGTTGTGGGCGACAAGAATCAATAGTTGCACTGGGATGTCCCAACTAAGTTGGCACCTCCTCAATACTCGTGATCTATTTATACCTGCCATAATATATATATACACAAAAACATCAAAAAAAAAACATAAATTAACAAATTTGAAAATTCTGACTTCTAACAAACATCATCAGAAGCTAAAGAACTTTAAAAATTATCGGAGCCTGAGAAGCTAGTGAATTTGCCACTCGATTAGCCTCATTATAAACATGTGTAACACCAAATTCCATCTAAGAAATCAAATCTAAGCAACAAAATCAAGCATGCCTTCGATGCTAAGGAACATACGAGATCAAGACTGAAGAAAGGCGCAGAAAAGCATGATGGTCTATTTCGTGACTCTCAACAATAAAATCTATAAGATCATGTGCTACAGATGTCTAAAAGTGAAGTTTTTGATATCTAGGAATGCTAAGTCTTTTCAAGTTAAAATCGATGAGGAGGATAAAGCATGGAAACCAATATGTCTTTTCCTCCTTCTTATGCATATACGAAGCCAATTTGACGCATGAAAGTTCGACTATAAGTTAGCCAATAAATTAATCTCTGAGGAAAAAAAGCTGACTAGTGAAAGTAAAAAATATCTCCACATTAGCATATGATTCTAATGATGTGCTCTAAGAAGGCTAACGAACTCTTGAAAAGCTGATAACTTTATTTTTATAGAGTTATTTTATCTTTTTAAACTTGAATTCTTGCCCAGTTCTTGATATTTTTATAATTATTAAGTAAATTATTTCATATTTCTTTTATTTTTATTTTTAGAATAAAATTGGTTAAAAAAAGCACATGTGGACCCCACCAAGTGATATTATTCAAGACAAGATCATCGCTACAAAATGAATATCATTCGCAGCAAATTCATCGCCTTAAGAATTACTCGATTCAGAGATCGCATAAAGAAATTATCGCGGTTTAAAGATAGAGTATTCTAGAAATAAATATTATGTCATGCTGATGTAAAGAATGATGTAATCAAAATTATGATATAAGCAATGATGTAATAGAAGTTGACTTGAATGAGGTAGGTGAGCGATGATGCAAAATGGTGGAAAATTAGGAAACGATGATGCAATCGATGATGTAATTGGAGGTGAACTTGGCCTATAAATAGGCCTTAGAATCACCATTCCAAGCATTCCATCACAAACCAAAACAATAAGTAGTTTAGAGAAAAAGAGAGAGAGCTTGGAGAGGAGGAGCAAAGCAGAGGAAGAAATTCTACGGTGAAACTTCAATCCACTAAGTTTTCCTATCTTTTGTTATGTTTAATCTTCTTGTTTTTGTAAATTCTATTATGGAGTAGATTTGTTTTCTAAGGTTATGATGTAGCCTAACTTTGATGTTCCAACCCTTTGTTCAATTCGATTAATGATTTTCTATCTTAGTTGATACATTTAATACTGTTCTTAATGCTTCTAAATAATTGGTCACTATTTAGTTGAATTGTTAATCATAATTATAGCGAAAGCTGATTTATGTGTCTAGTTCATTGTATTTAATGTCATAAATTACATGTAGGATAGAAATATACCTGCATGGTTTGTGTAGTCTATAAAAGAGATCCATAAATCTTAATGAATCCTTTAATGTTTTGACTTGCATGGGAACATAGCAATTAATCTTTATAGGGTATTTTCCTTAGACCTCGGGAGAGACTATGTGAATAATTCAGGGAATCTCGACTAGCAACTGGATAGTTAATTTTGGTTAAAAAGAACAAAGGGGAGGAATAGATTAGTTATGGTGAAATCATAATCTTAGAGTTTTTATTCATTAAATTAATTTTCATTTATTTACAATTGCAATTAAATTTAGTCATAGTTTGCAACTCAATTACTCAAATTTCATCTACCAAATAAAAATTGAGTTATTTTAATTTTAGGCATTAATTAACAACAATCCTCGTGGGACGATACTTATCTCATCACTTTATTACTTGTTCGGCTCGTCCACTTGCGATTTTGCACAACAAGTTTTTGGCCCCGTTGCCGGGGATTGTTTGTTTCAATTAATACTAATACTACGTAACTCAATTTTTAATTTGGTCATTTATTTATTTATTTTTATTTTATTTGCTTTATTACTTGTGAGTTTTATGGTGTATGAGAAAGTCTGGGGGCGAAGTTTTACAATTTGATCCAGAAATTGAAAGAACTTACCGCAAGAACCGGAAAGAAACAAGAAAGGCTGCAAGTATTGCACTCATGGATATGGCTGAAGGATCAAACAACACACAGAACATTGTACCAATAGATGCTGAAATTAGAGCATTACGAGATTATGCTCTACCCACTGTGGGTAATGTTTCAGCGATACGGCGACCAACTATTGCTGCTAACAACTTTGAGATTAAGCCAGCAATCATCCAGATGGTACAAAACAATCAATTCAGTGGGGCTCCGAATGATGATGCAAATGCCCACATTGACAACTTTTTGGAGATCTGTGATACCTTCAAACATAATGGTGTTACTGATGACGCCATCCGATTGAGATTATTCCCGTTCTCCTTTCGAGACAAAGCGAAAAGCTGGCTCAACTCTCTGCCATCAGGGAGTATTACCACATGGGATACCTTGGCACAAAAATTTCTGGCTAAATTCTTTCCACCAGCCAAGACTGCAAGACTACGAACCGAGATTGCCACATTCAGACAACTTGACGGAGAGTCATTGTATGAAGCATGGGAAAGATTCAAGGATCTGCTAAGACGGTGCCCACATCATGGAGTTGCTGACTGGTTGCAGCTACACACATTCTATAATGGTTTAGGGAGTTCCGCAAGAACATTGGTAGATGCCGCCGCTGGTGAAACACTTTTGGGGAAATCCCATCAAGCCGCTTGGGACTTACTAGAAGAAATTACTGCAAATGCATATCAATGGCCATCAGAAAGAGCAGTTCCGAAAAAAGTTTTCGGAATACAAGAAAATGATGTGTTAACCAAACTTTCCACTCAAGTCGAGACATTAGCCAAGCAACTCGGAAACCTGACAGCAAATGCAATTCATACTCAGTCAACATCCTGTGATTTCTGTGGAGGGGATCATTCCAACGGGCAATGCGATGAAGACCAGACAGGTCAAGCATTTTTTGTGGGCAACAAACAACCAAATAACCCGTACTCCAACACATATAATCCAGGATGGAGGAATCATCCAAATTTTTCCTGAAAAAATAATGATCGACTCAGACAACCATATCCGCCACCACTTCAACAGCAGCAGGCCAACAAACAGTCGCTTGAAGAAGCACTTGCTCAGTTCACTGTAAGCACTACTCAATTTATGACGAGAACAGACACCACGCTCCAGAAATCAAGCAGCTTCAATTCGAAATCTGGAGGTACAAATGGGTCAAATCTCGAATTTGCTGACTGCAAGACCTCAAGGATCCCTACCAAGCAACACAGAGACCAATCCTAAGGAGCACCTGAAGGCTGTCACGTTACGAAGCGGTAAAATGCTGAAAGAGCCTGTCAAAAGAACAGACGAGAAAGAAGGATCTAGCAAAATAGAAGAAGAAGTGATGGTTGAACAAAAAGAAGCAGAGAAGCCAAAGTCAAAATTGTTCCCAGACAATCCGCCACCATACAAACCACCATTACCCTTCCCTCAGAGATTTCAGAAGCAGAAACTAGAAAAGCAATTTTCTAAATTTCTGAAAGTTTTTAAGAAACTGCAAAATAATATTCCTTTTGCAGATGCTCTAGAACAAATGCCCAGCTATGTGAAGTTCATGAAGGAAATCCTATCAAATAAAAGGAAGCTGGAAGAACATGAAACGGTAGCTTTGACTAAAGAATGTAGTGCAATCTTGCAGAAAAAGCTACCGTCCAAACTCAAAGATCCGGAGAGTTTCACAATTCCTTGTACTATTGGAGATTCATTCTTTGATAAAACATTATGTGATCTTGGTGTAAGTATCAACTTAATGTCATTCTCCGTTTTCAAGAAACTCGGCTTTGGAGAAGCAAAACCCAGTACAGTATCATTGCAGCTAGCTGATCGTTCAATCAAGTATCCAAGGGGAATTATAGAAGATGTACTGGTAAAAGTAGATAAGTTCATATTTCCTGCGGATTTCAATGTGCTAGATATGGAGGAAGATCAAGACATACCCATCATCTTGGGTAGACCATTCCTAGCAACAGGAAGAACCCTTATTGATGTACAGAAAGGTCAACTCATACTCAGAGTTCAAGATGAAGAGGTGACATTCAATGTGCTGAAAGCTCTCAAACATCCACATGATGTTGACAACTGCTTGAGCGTAGATGTGGTGGATGAATGTATCAAAGGAATACATCAAACCATCACTCCAAAAGATCCACTTGAAGCTTGCCTAAATGGAGTACCAAACTCAGAAAGTCCGAACATCATGGAATATGTTAATCAACTGGAAGCTTCACCTTCCATCTTTTTCAGACGACCTTTCGAGGAACTTGGAGCAAGTAAGAGACAATCAGTACCATCAATAGAAAAACCACCAGAGTTGGAGCTCAAGCCACTTCCAGTTCATCTCAAGTACACATTCTTAGGTACCTCATCTATGCTACCTGTCATTATTTAATCTTCTTTAAGTAGAGAACAAGAGGAAAAGCTATTAAGAGTACTACGAGAACACAAGATGGTTATTGGATGGTCGATAGCAGACATCAAAGGAATCAGCCCATCTATATGCCAACACAAAATTCTTATGGAGGATAAGTACTGGCCATCCATCGAGCACCAACGACGTTTAAATCCAAACATGAAGGAGGTTGTCCGAGCAGAGGTACTTAAACTTTTGGATGCAGGTATCATTTATCCTATTTCGGTTCGGACAGTACATGGGTAAGCCCGGTGCAAGTGGTACCAAAGAAAGGAGGCATGACAGTGGTCACCAATGAAAACAATGAGCTGATTCCAACACGAACAGTAACCGGATGGAGAGTATGTATTGACTACAGAAAACTAAATAAGGCGACCAGAAAAGATAATTTCCCCATACCCTTCATCGATCAGATGCTCGACAGATTAGCAGGTCACCCTTACTACTGTTTCCTAGACGGTTATTCTGGTTACAATCAGATTTTTATAGCACCTGAGGACCAAGAAAAGACTACATTCACATGCCCATATGGAACGTTCGTGTTTCGGAGAATGCCATTTGGTCTATGCAATGCACCAGCCACCTTCCAACGGTGCATGATGTCAATTTTTTCAGATATGGTGGAATGCTTCATTGAGGTATTTATGGATGATTTTTCAGTATTTGGCTCATCATTTGATTCTTGTTTGGATAACTTAGCACAAGTACTGAAAAGATGCGAAGAGACAAATCTGATTCTTAACTGGGAGAAATGCCATTTCATGGTACAAAAAGGGATCGTCTTAGGTCATAAAGTTTCAACTAAAGGCATCGAGGTTGATAGAGCCAAGATTGAGGCAATTGAGAAGTTGCTACCACCAACATCTGTCAAAGGCATTCGAAGTTTTTTAGGGCATGCAGGGTTTTACAGAAGATTCATCAAGGACTTCTCGAAGATCACAAAACCATTATGCAATTTACTCGAGAAGGGTGTTTCATTCCACTTTGATAATACATGTAAAGAGCCATTTGAGATACTGAAAAAGGCCTTTGTGACAGCCCCAGTCGTTATTGCACCTGATTGGGCTTTGCCGTTCGAGCTGATGTGTGATGCTAGTGATTATGCCATTGGAGCCGTGCTAGGGCAACGTATTGGTAAGGTTTTTCATACCATTTATTACGCTAGCCGTACACTAACTGATGCATAGGTCAATTATGCTACCACTGAGAAAGAGCTTCTAGCTGTAGTCTTCGCATTCGACAAATTTCGATCGTACTTGATCGGTTCCAAAGTCATTGTATACACAGATCACTCAGCCATCAAGTACCTTCTGGAGAAGAAAGATGCAAAACCACGTCTGATCCGATGGGTCTTTCTATTACAAGAGTTTGATTTAGAGATTCGAGATAAGAAGGGAAGTGAAAATGTGGTGGCCGACTATCTTTCTAGATTAGAGCAACGAGGGGATAAGGAGGATCTTGACATAGACATTAAAGAGACTTTCCCTAATGAACAGCTCTTTGTTCTGGATACAAGCAATGTTCCATGGTATGCTGATTTTGTTAATTTTCTTTCTCACAAAGTTTATCCACCTGACATTTCATGGCAGCAAAAGAAGAAATTTTTAGCGGATGTAAAATATTACTATTGGGATGAGCCGTTCCTGTACAAGTTATGTCCAGATCAGATCCTTCGACGATGTGTCTCAAAAGATGAAGCACGAGATATTCTCCACCATTGACATTCTTCTGATTATGGTGGACATTTTGGGGCCAATCGAACTGCTGGTAAAATTCTTCAATCTGGATACTATTGGCCTACCATTTTTAAGGATGCTCAATCGTATGTTGCTGCATGTGATCAATGCCAACGCACAGGTAACATTTCGCGAATGCATGAGATGCCCTTAAACAATATTTTGGAAGTGGAGTTGTTCGATGTTTGGGGTATCGATTTCATGGGACCATTTCCACCGTCTTTCAAGAATCTCTACATTCTGGTGGCCGTGGATTATGTGTCAAAATGGGTTGAAGTCATTGCTGCACCAACCAATGATTCCAAAGTGGTGGTAAATTTTCTGCGTAAAAATATCTTCACCAGATTCGGAACTCCAAGAGCAATCATCAGCGATGAAGGAAAGCATTTTTGCAATAGGTATTTTGATGCTCTTCTAACCAAATATGGAGTCAAACACAAAGTTGCTACAGCCTATCACCCGCAAACCAATGGCCAAGCTGAAATTTTCAATCGAGAATTGAAATAGATTTTGGAAAAGACGGTAAGTGCATCTCGAAAAGACTGGTCGAAAAAGCTTGATGATGCATTATGGGCCTACAAAACAGCATTTAAAACGCCGATTGGGATGTCTCCATACAAGTTAGTATTTGGAAAAGCATGTCACTTACCCGTTGAACTAGAGCATCGTGCATATTGGGCTATCAAAAAGTTGAATTTCAACATAGGAGCATCAGGAGCTCTACGAAGATTGCAACTCAATGAAATAGACGAACTTTGTCATGGTGCATATGAAAATGCTAAGCTCTACAAAGAACGCACCAAAAAGTGGCATGATCAACGCATCCTAAACAAGGATTTCACTCCAGGACAGAAGGTTCTTTTGTTTAATTCACGATTACGTTTATTCCCAGGTAAGCTACGCTCTAGATGGTCTGGGCCTTTTACAGTTATTCAAGTTTTTCCACATGGTGCTGTTGAAATTCAAAGTGCAGATCTTCGATTCAAAGTCAACGGACAACGACTTAAAGTTTACATGGATGGTGGAGAACCTCAACAGAAATCCACTATCGCGCTTTCAGACCCAACTTAAGGCATTTTTCAACAGTCAAGCTAACGACTATAAATTAAGCGCTTCTTGGAAGGCAACCCAAGTTTTTATCTTTTTAGCTAGTTTTGCTTTGTTCGTGTGTTATTGTGTGTTCTTTGTGTGTTTTTGTTTTTCTTTGATAATTTTCTTTTCTCTTTCAGAGATGAAGACAGGTCTTGCAACACTCAAAAATCATTTCCCTACTCTGCCTCAAGATATACTCAGAAAGATTTACAAGTGTAGAGTCGAGAGAATGAAGGCACTAACAAGTTTGGGTCTTCCAGAGCATATTCGGTGGATCATTGAAGCTAAGGTACATTTAACAGGTGAGTTGAATGATTCATTAATTAAACGTTTACTAGGATTAGGAAGAAGTTCTTACTCAAAGAAGATGAGAGCTAAGAGAATGCGAGTCTGCCATAAGTGTGCAAGATAGAACTGTGACACAAGCTATAGAAATCGTGGATATTTATCCATAAATCGAGAAAATAAACTTAAATGCATAAAGGATGGGCTGAGTAAAGAGTCTCTGGATAACATCCTTGAGACTCTTGAGACGTATTCTTGTGGAAAAGTTCAACGCATTCTTTTAGATTTATGGAAGTTATTCAGCAAAGAGAAACAGCGTTACAGTCTTGGGAATCTGACTTTAAAAGACCCTGTTTGCCAGTTTATAAGAAAACTGGATGGGAAGTCAATCCTCAACTCATAGAAGTTGTTTAAGCCGTTTCTGGACGTAAAACTAGAGGAAGATGTGAGCCACAATCAAAACTACTATAGCATAATTTTTTTTTTCTTTGTTTAGCAGTCTGTTTCAAATTTTCTGATAATTGTGTTTACTTTTTATTACCTGTCATTTTGGATTTTTAGCTCGTTTCAACCTTTCTTGATAAATGTGTTTACTTTTGACGTTTCATCACCAAACATTTTGAATTTTTTTTTTTTTTTTTTCGCAGCTCTTTTCAAAAATTTTCGATGTTTATGTTTACTTTTGACGTTTGTGTTTACTTTTTCGATGCTTGTGTTTACTTTTTGACGTTTCATCGCCGAACTTTTTGAATTTTGTATTTTTAACGACTTGTTTTAAATTTTTTTTTTTCGAAGATTGTGCTTTCTTTTTGACATTTCTACACTTAATATTTCATTTTTCCTCTGACCAATACTATTTAGTATCGTAAAACTGTTCTTTTACTCTTTCATTTTCTTTAAATAAGCGTTTGTGACTGATAACAAATAATTAGTTTTCTATGAAAAAAAAAATGGCAGAGTCCTCGAGCAGTAAATTCAAAAATATCTGTGTTTTTTGTAGCCCAAAGTCTAGTATGAGTACACAATATTCAAAGGCAGTTGCTGAACTTGGTACGGCTTTAGCTACCCGAAACATAGATTTGGTGTATAGAGGCAGCAGTTTAGGATTGAGAGGTTCTGTCGCGGTAACTGCAACTGTTGGAGGTAGGCAAACCCTCGGTGTCGCAGTAAAGCCTTTGGCTGAAAGGAAAGATATCATCGGTACGAGTATAAGTAATGAGTTTCAGGTCACGAGCATACACGGACGAATGGCGTACATGTTACTCAATGCTGATGTCTTTATCGCGTTACCTAGTGGTTTGGAAACATTTGAAGAAATCTTCAACATTGCGTCCTGGGCCCATTACAACATTCACAAAAAGCCATTAGGTTTGCTTAATACTAACGGTTTTTATGATGGTTTATTGGCTTTTCTTGATCATGCTGCGGAACAGAGTTTTATGACTCAAGCAAACTGGCGTATTCTAGTCTCAGCTTCAAGTGCTGATGAACTGATTGACCAACTGCAAGACTTTGTACCCGAAGTTGATCCAATCATATCGCAGGTGGTTTGGACTTCTGAATCAAGCGGTAACAAGAAGCGTGCACTGGATCTTAATCTCCGGTTGTAACTTTCTTATCCTATGATTTTATTAATAGTAGTTCCATTTGAGTTTTTCTTCTTTTTATCTTACTAGACATTGGGGACACTGTCTCAAATAAGTTTGGGGGTAGAGTTTGCTATTATTAAAACCAGAAGATTCAAAAACTGGTCCGAGTTGAAATCAAAAGATGGCAGAGTAAGAAGTACTTTTGTGCTCTTGATACGCATCTTTGTTTTCATTTTCAAAAAAAAAAAAAAAAGTGCAAAAAGATTTTCATTATTTGTTTTATTATTTTTTCTTTCTGTCCTAACAAGTCGACTACTTACTTTGTATTTATTAATGGAGTCTTAATGCATATTTTTGGTTGAATATCTTTACTAAGGAATAGCCATGAACATCTTTGCATGATTTGAGACTTTTGAATGTCATGATCTTAGTTAATTGAGTGGATAAATATCATGTTTACATGAATTGTAGACTATTAGTGGAGATTATCCTTGGTGAGGATTTGAGTCTTTTAAACGTTTCATTTTGAGAGATTTATTTGTTTCTACTCTTAAACACTCTTCACTTTGTTCTTAATAGATGATCTCTATAGGTTTTGCATTAAATACTGAAGAACAAATCATTATTGTAGATAACATGAGTTGCTTTGATTTGAAAATTGGATCAACTTCTTCGAAGTAATATAGGTCATTTTTAGTCTACAAAAGCCTACTTTCCTACTTTAAATTGAGGCACATCGTAAAACCTTTAAAGCCAAATACTTTAAACATTTTTCTCTATTTACCTTTATTAAATGACCCTATTGAACCTTTAAATTTAGTCATACCTTATGAAGTTTGGGATCATGCGATGAAGTAAAAGAGGAGAAGGGAATTAAAATGTTAACATTTACACAATGTGTTTCTAAAAAAAAAATGTTGTGAAAAAAAAAATTGTGATGAATTAAAGAGAATAAATGAAGTACGTTGGTATGATCATAAGTTCTTGTTGAACATGTACCTTAAAATTTTTTACATGTCAATTAACCATAGCTCAAATACAATCTTTAATAAAGCCTATTGATCTTCAAGAGGAAGTCCAATTTGAGAGTTGAAGTCTGTCATCATGCTCTATCTACGTTCTTAGTATTTGATTCCAATCATGAGATCTATTCACTTAAAAGTGCGGTTCTTTTTAAATGTCTATATTCATATGTGATGTAAATGACGCTTGCTATGCCTTTACATAACCTCTGTCACATATGATTGCATGAGTGTTTGCTTTAGGATTCATGAGGGTTATGAGAGATATCTTGTGAGAATTAGAGTCGAAGCGAAATAAGTCCATAACATGTGAATATGATGTTTTGAAATGAAATTGCTTTGAAAGTGGTGTGAGATTGTTGATGATTATGTTTTAGATCATTAGTGACTTATCCTTAGTCCTGATTCAAGATCATACATGTATGAGACTTCTGTTGATTTGTATTTAATGAGATGTTGATGAGTTATGGGTGGAATCTTTTAACGTTTGTGGGTATCGTTGCTGGTAAACCTTCAGGAGACACAACTCCTCCTACTAGGGACACCTAGGGGTTTAAAGGCTTGTGGCATACGCTCAATGCCATCGTGTTTACCTACGAAAATGGATTGTGTTTTAATTTTTGTGGTTTTAGCTCAGATTGTTAGTTTTAGTTTTGCTTGAGGACAAGCAACATCTTAAGTTTAGGGGTGTGATAACTTTATTTTTATAGAGTTATTTTATCTTTTTAAACTTGAATTCTTACTTAGTTCTTGATATTTTTATTATTATTAAGTAAATTATTTCATATTTCTTTTATTTTTATTTTCAGAATAAAATTGGTTAAAAAAAGCACATGTGGACCCCACCAAGTGATATTGTTCAAGACAAGATCATCGCTACAAAATGAATATCATTCGTAGCAAGTTCATCGCCTCAAGAATTACTCGATTCAGAGATCGCATAAAGAAATTATCGCGGTTTAAAGATAGAGTATTCTAGAAATAAATATTATGTCATGCTGATGTAAAGAATGATGTAATCAAAATTATGATGTAAGCAATGATGTAATAGAAGTTGACTTGAATGAGATAGGTGAACGATGATGCAAAATGGTGAAAAATTAGAAAACGATGATGCAATCGATGATGTAATTGGAGGTGAACTTGGCCTATAAATAGGCCTTAGAATCACCATTCCAAGTATTCCATCACAAACTAAAACAATAAGTAGTTTAGAGAAAAAGAGAGAGAGCTTGGAGAGGAGGAGCAAAGCAGAGGAAGAAATTCTACGGTGAAGCTTCAATCCACTAAGTTTTCCTATCTTTTGTTATGTTTAATCTTCTTGTTTTTGTAAATTCTATTATGGAGTAGATTTGTTTTCTAAGGTTATGATGTAGCCTAACTTTGATGTTCCAACCCTTTGTTCAATTCGATTAATGATTTTCTATCATAGTTGATGCATTTAATACTGTTCTTAATGCTTCTAAATAATTGGCCACTATTTAGTTGAATTGTTAATCATAATGATAGCGGAAACTGATTTATGTGTCTAGTTCATTGTATTTAATGTCATAAATTACATGTACGATAGGAATATACCTACATGATTTGTTTAGTCTATAAAAGAGATCCATAAATCTTAATGAATCATTTAATGTTTTGACTTGCATGGGAACATAGCAGTTAATCTTTATAGGGTATTTTCCTTAGACCTCGGGAGAAACTATGTGAATAATTCAGGGAATCTCGACTAGCAACTGGATAGTTAATTTTGATTAAAAAGAACAAAGGGGAGGAATAGATTAGTTATGGTGAAATCATAATCTTAGAGTTTTTATTCATTAAATTAATTTTCATTTATTTACAATTGCAATTAAATTTAGTTATAGTTTGTAACTCAATTACTCAAATTTCATCTACCAAATAAAAATTGTGTTATTTTAATTTTAGGCATTAATTAACAACAATCCTCGTGGGACGATACTTATCTCATCACTTTATTACTTGTTCGGCTCGTCCACTTGCGATTTTGCACAACAAAAGCTAATCATAGAAGTTGCACCATGTTTTCAGCAAGTTTTTTCCGGCATGTATGGAAGAAATCTTAGGGTGGGTGTTCCAAAGTGGTTTTATGGTTGGGTATGATGATTCTCGCTGTAAAGAGTCATGGTCATTATTAGTTACCATTAAACTCAAAAGATTAAATTGATAGGAAAATGTCCAACTATAATATTTAAGCTATTATGTTGACATGTCACATGTTCCATCACATATAACATGAACAAATGATATGTTGGAAGTCAGTTACAGATTACAAGATTATGTTTCTGCACATACGTAGAGTAAAGAAAAAAAAATTAAACAAACAATACAAAAGCAAAAACTAAATAACAAATTACATGAAAATACAATAAGCTTCTGAATATAACTTGAAGCAGCCGAGGCCTGTAAGAATTACAGTGTCCTTAAAACGAATTCGCGGTGTATTACTTGCGTTCGTCTCCCAGGATACAGCGGCTGAAACCGTCCGGCGAACCGAGTTGAATCTGATCTCTATCACACTGGAAGCCTAAACTAGAGTTGAAAGTGTAAGAAAACAAAGAAGATTATTTCTCAAAAAATCACTCCCTTTCTTCAACTTGGATGCCAATATAAATCATTCAACTTTGGGGAATTAAATCTCTCAATTATGGTCATTATTTTGACTGTTACAATTCTGATTTTAAAATCAGAATTTACTCACCATAAATTAGAATTATATTCTAACAATTATGGTCATTACTCATGGCTGTTACAATTCTGATTTAAAATCAGAATTTAAATGTCTCCATTCAATTCCATCCATCATTTTATTAATGGTTACAAAATTTATTTAAATTAATTTGCCATTAAAATTGATTTGTTAACTGAAAATCATTAAAACATGATTGTTACAATTTTAATTTAAAATCAAAATTTAAACACATCCATTAACTCATAATTCAGTTACAAAATCATTAAAATTTGATTTGTCAACTGAAAATTATTAAAATCAATTAATGACAATTTAATTTAAATTTAAACAAATAATTTGAATGGAAAACAACCCAAATTCCTTTTCATCTTCCAATATGGGATTAATGACCATTCCTTGCATCAAAGAGTGCAATTTGATATTCAATTTCTCATTCATTTAATCAACCATGAAAATGATTATTTATGACCATTTTCTAACATGATAAATATAAGACACATACTAAACAACGCCTATCGTTATAACATTTATAACAAAAAATCAGGATAAAAGAGAAAGAGAGGGTTTGAATCAAAAACCTCCAAATTCTAATACCATGTTAGTTATCATCAGACTTAAACCGAAAGGAAATAACTCAAGTATAATATTTAAAACTTAAGGTTGACATGTGATAGTCATTACATGAGCAATGAAATTTTGATTTTGGAAATTTTTGTTAAAGGGTGGTTTGTTAGGATTGTGACTATCATTCCTAAGACAAATTTCAAGTGGTTCGAAAGTGGGTCAAATGAAATCCTTTCCGAGCCCATGATACCATTGGAAAGCTTAGCTTGTCTAGAATCCAACACTACAAATGTCACTACAAAACGAGCTTGGACACCCCCACACACACCTTAAGAAGTTTTTGGGTTCAGTTTTTGGGCGAAAAAGATTGATTACAAGTATTTTCTTATTTTTATGGGTTTTTCTTTTTTTTTTTCTTTTTCCTTTAGGAGTAAAGAAACATGTTTTCGAAAGGTTTTAGTGTTACTCTATGATCAAGCAAGGATGAACCTAGCTTAGAGCTAGAGAGAGCACGTACCCTCCCTAAAATTTTATGAAAAATGATTAAGTTTTTGTAAATTAATGATTAAATATTTAAATATATAAATAAATATTATATATCATTCATGAAGTAAATAATATCACAAGTGGCAAATTGGCTTGGTGGTATGAAACGTCTATTTGTTTTTGTCAGACCTTGGTTCGATTCCCAAACATACGTGTGGCGTTTTTTTTTTTTTTTTTTTTTTTTTCAAAAATATTGAAAACATGTATGAATATGGTGTCGTCAAAACTTGGTTCCATCCCCAAACATACGTGTACAGTGTTTCTTCTTCTTCTTCTTTTTTTTTTCAAAAATATTGAAAACATGTGTGAGTGTGGTGTTGTCAAAACTTGGTTCCATCCCCGAACATGTGTGTGTGGTGTTTCTTCTTTTTTTTTTTTTTCCAAAAATATTGAAAACACGTATGAATGTGATGTTGTCAAAACTTGGTTCGATCCCCAAACATGTGTGTGTGGTGTTTCTTCTTCTTTTTCTTTCTTTTATTTCAAAAATATTGAAAACATGTGTGAGTGCGGTGTCGTCAGAACTTGGTTCGATCCCCAACCATGTGTGTGGGGCCTTTCTTCTTCTTCTTTTTTTTTTTTCAAAAATATTGAAAACATGTGTGAGTGTGGTGTTGTCAAAACTTGGTTCCATCCCCGAACATGTGTGTGTGGTGTTTCTTCTTCTTCTTTTTTTTTTTTCCAAAAATATTGAAAACACGTATGAATGTGATGTGGTCAAAACTTGGCTCGATCCCCAAACATGTGTGTGTGGTGTTGCTTTTTCTTTTTTTTTTCAAAACTATTGAAAACATGTGTGAGTGCGGTGTCGTCAGAACTTGGTTCGATCCCCAAACATGTGTGTGGGGCGTTTCTTCTTCTTCTTCTTCTTCTTCTTTTCAAAAATATTGAAAACATGTGTGAGTGTGGTGTTTTCAAAACTTGGTTCGATCCCCGAACATGTGTGTGCAACGTTTCTTCTTCTTCTTCTTCTTCTTCTTTTTTTCAAAAATATTGAAAACATGTTTGATTGTGGTGTTCAAACCAAGTATCCAGATTAAGTTGACACACCTAATTACCATCAAGCTTATGTTCAAATTTGGTATATTATGACATCAAATGTTTTTATATCTTATATTGTAATATAAATAACTATTGCTAACTACATAATTAGCACAAACTATTTTTTTCTCGTAAATTATATCACGTTTATCATGACCAAATTTTAAAAGTAAGAATATATTTAACTAAGTGCGAATTGCATCTTTATTTATGGTCTAAGGAGTTAATACAATTTTTTTTTCGTATCCGTGAATTAAGAGTTTAAGTTCTATCATATGTATTGATCAACATATATAGAGAGTTTTTTCTCTCTTTATAGTAAGAGTAGATATTTCTCAATATTATGAAAGTAAAACGTATGATATTATTCAATCTTAATAGATTTTGGTTTATTTATGATTATTAATACGAATTATTGTTATTGTACATAAATTATTTTACATGATAAAATTCATAAAAAAATATATATATGAGCTATAATTTTTTTTTATCAATAATTTTTTATTTTATTTTATTTTACATTGTTATAAAATATCACCCCCACTGCGATCAAGTAATCATGTTATATATAAACAAGAGGTCTTATTCTTTGTTTTAGATACATTAGAAAAAGAGTGGAGATGCCATCTGATAAGCCAGGGCTAGTTGTAATTGGGATTTGGAATTCGAGATAGTATTTTGTGTAGTTTAACAGTTTTCTACATAACGATTGTTTTCTCATTGGCCTGATGGTCTTCGTTTTTTCTTATTTTGGGTTGCATAAAATTTATATTGTGTGATTGGATCCATTTTTTCCATTACTCATTATTGTTTGCTTCTTGTTCATACTCAGGGACAAAGGGATGTTTGGGCTACGATTGGCTCAAGCCTAGCCTAGCCCATCTCAAAATTTTTTTTAAATATTACAACTTTAATATTTTACTCCTTAAAATGGATTGACTTTTTAATGCCAGCCGATTTCTATATATATATATATATATATATATAACTTGATTTCCTTTATTATTATTTTTTTTTTTTTTTTTTTACTTGAGCATAAAGTGGAAACAAACAAAAGATAACCTTTGCTGACTCCATTTTCGTATTATAAGAATTTTTCATATTTAATTATTTTATTTAATGTTAAAATTTGTATTAATTTTGATTTATTCTCTTACATTATTAAACTTGGCTCCATTCATCTTTGTCTCAACATCAACAGTTGGTCTCATCTTTTTGAACATATAAACAATTGATCTCCAAATTAGGTATGTCATTATGTAAAATTCGAATGGCTATTTTGTTTAAAAATTTAGGATTATTATAATTTTTAATTAAGAAAAATTAAGATATTGTCATTATTAGTTTATTTTGTTATGGATTTGAATGGTTTATAAATTTATTAGAGTGATTAAAAAGTTTAGGGTAACTATAATTTTTAGTTATAAAAAATTTAGGGATAAACTAATTAATTTAATTTTATTTATTAAAATAATTTATAAACAATTGATTTAAATAATATTTGTAATATTTAAAATAGTATATAATCGTTTTATGAAGAGATAACGTCTTTACTTATGATGGATATTCTTTTTGTATTTAAATGTTTTTAATGTAAGTGTATTGAATTTTTTAGGATCTATAAAAACATTGGAAACTCTACTGAAATTTGTATCTAGCCCACCTCAATTAATTTATAAATAATTGATTTAAATAATATTTAAAATAGTATATAATCGTTTTGTGAAGAGATAAATTTTTTATTTGTAATGGATATTATTTATATATTTAAATATTTTTAATATAAGTGTATTGAATTTTTTAAGAACTATAAAATCAGCAGAAACTTTGCTGAAATTTTTATCTAGCCCACCCCGCTAATGATTCTTGACTACATCCCTATTCATACTAGGGACCCGTTTTCACAACAACTTCTTTCAACAATATCTACCCTTATAATCGAAAACTATTTAGATCAATCACTACTTATATGATTTATATATCTACTACCATAATAAGGAGACATTAAGGAGGAGAAAACTTCCAATATATGGTTGTAAAATGCATATCGAACTCTAAGCACTAAAATAGATTGGGAGTTGTACAACCACATTGGTAGAAAGAAAAGTGCTTATGGGATTGATTTGATTTCGAGTCTTTTTGACATCTTTAATAGGATTGATTAATATACTAAACTTTTTTATCCTATAATCATGAGTTTCATAATAGCAAGATTATCATGAAACTCATGGTATATCTAAATTTATAAAAAGGTAATGATATCTTATTATTTTAATCATATGTCTAACCTTTAAATTACTCTTAAGGGCACATTCACTCATAACACATGCGGTTATTACACTTCCTCTCCACATTTATGATAGAAGTTTAAGTTACACCATATTTATTACTAAAAGGTGGGGGAGTTTTTATGCCATAAAACAGGAAGATTTCTCCACATGTTATATGAGTAGATTTCTAATCCGGTTATCCTTGTAGTATTTAACCTCTGTCTATTTTAACAAGTCTCTTACCATTTGTTGTTTGGTTTCATTAAAAAAACACTCAAGGTTAAGGCGTATACTTTTTAAAAAATAATAATTAAAAAAAAAAAAAAACAGTTGAAGTGATATCTCGAAATTCAACTAATGTTTGCAGATTTAGATCATCGATTGTAGTACGTCGAAGACAATACACCAACCTTAGTCCTACAAAGCAATCATAAGTTGATTATTCACATTTGTAGTAAAACAATAATATTTGAATATAAAGCTTTTAGGGGACATCCAACAGCATATTATACACATGGCTTGTGTGGTGTGATTGCATAATATTTGAATACAATGCTTTTAGGGGACATCCAACCATATATGATACACATAGCTTCTGTAGTGTGACTGTGAAAGAATTGAAGACTATGTCCATAATCACGATGAAGGTTCGAGGTTGAGGCTTTCTAACCATCCAACCTCATAGACGTTCATATGGACAAGCTGCTCAT
This sequence comes from Dimocarpus longan, assembly GCA_022984855.1. Classification (NCBI taxonomy): domain Eukaryota; kingdom Viridiplantae; phylum Streptophyta; class Magnoliopsida; order Sapindales; family Sapindaceae; genus Dimocarpus; species Dimocarpus longan. The sequence goes on from CM041026.1 coordinate 9,903,009, forward strand.
TATATCTTGCTCAAATGAGTATTCCATAGAGATTCTTAAATATCTTTCAGCATCCCTTTTGTCTGGAAGATCAAAAGCGCATACACATGTTGTGAGAACTAGATATGAACTAGATCTTTAATTTAAAAAGAAATCAAATTAAGGTGTACCAAAGTGTGTGTTTAAGAAAGAGAGTTTCCAAGCTATTCAAAGGAAGGAGAAATATACCTTAAAATTCTTTAGTTTTAGAGCAAATTTGTTACCGATATTTTGATCGCCATCACCTTTCTCTTCATCAACTTCTTTTTCTCCGTTCTGAGGATATTGGCACTTAATTATACAAACGGAGATAGAAATAGAGACATCCATATGGATGATTGCTGAAGACTTCATGTAAAATCGACGCAGAAAGAGGAAGAAGTAGAGAGATATAACTTCACTTCTCAAGACTCGGATGTATTCTTTTGTGAGGACCTTAGAGTGCTTTGAGCTTCAATTTATAGATGTTATTGCCAGAAACTGTTATTATTATTATTTTAACTTTATCAACTCATAATTTCATCAATTAGTACACTTCCTATTCATACTTTTTGTAAGGATGTGAATCTCATCATCACTTCCTATTTATATTTTTTATAAGGATTTGAATCTCATCATATATATTTATTAGTACATGTACTGAGTTTTTACTCAAATTATATTACATATTTACTAGCATATGTAGTAATTTTTCTCCTTTTATAATTGTGGGAGTAAATATCTCAAGTTTTCAGAGTGAATTTTTTATCTGCATCTTAGAATTTATAATTTCAATTGGCCTAGACAAAATTTTGACCATTAATATCATATTACTTTATGATATTATATATATATATATATATATATATCTAGAGAGAGAGAAAGAGAGAGTGAAATTAATTGCTGATAAAGTGATTAGTATTTTGTCAAAAACTGTATATTTATAAATATATTTCATTTAATTAAATTGTTTTCTCTGAAACAATAACAATTTATCACACAAAAAAGGATGAGTAAAATGCATGGTCACTAGCGTAATATAACGCCAAACATGCATATATCCTACAAATATTGAGTTTGAATTCAAATTATTGCAGGTTTAGCTATCTTATTAATTGGATAAAATTATTCATTAATAACAATTATTGGATTAATTATAACAATAATTATTAATAATATGGTTGGGTAATCTTATTAAGTAGTCAAACACATCAAATCATTTCTATTTGGAGAGAATTACTTAAAAACCTTTAGAAATATATCTAATTACAAATAGAAATCACTTCTGTTTTTTGTAATAACGTCCTCCCCTAATGATTTGATCATAGTTGACTGTGAGAGTTAACTATAGTAAAGATGTTTGGTCAATTTCTCTGATTTTTATTTTTCTTTTAAAAATTATATTATTTAATAAATTGTTTGGATCTCTATCATCCATATGGATGGTGGACATTCAATTCAAATAATTTAAAATTTTAAAACTTAAAAAAATTAAATAATTTAAAATTTTAATAAAAATAAATTTTAACTATAAAAAATAATTTAAAAATTTTTCAAATTGATCTAAATAGTCCATTTAAAAGATGGTCAAGATCAATTTGGAAAAAATAGAAAAAATTCAAAAAAAAAATTGAAAATACAGTGAAAACCCAGATTAGTTCAACACTACCATTTTCAACATCCGTTGATGAACATCATTTATGGAAATGGTTCAACACAAATACGGATCCATCATTAATCATCAACAAATAAAAATCAATTCCATCTTCATCTATCATCAACATAAACAAATGGTTCATTAACACAAATAAGAGTCCATCATCATCAATCATTAGCATAAACAAAAACCAAATGTCGTCTTCATAAAAAACCACTGTCATCTTCATCAATTAAATGCACACACAACAAACCAGTCTTAGTGAGAGTAAAGAGAGGGAAGAAAGATGGAGGATACCAAATCGACGACGATACCAGATCATTGCTGATCTTATTACTTGACCAAATCTATTCCAAATTGGAACTAAACCATCGCCGACGGATGATAGTCTGGTTCTGAGATGAAACCAAACCGATGTCTAAGATTTTATATGAAACCTCAGATGCCCGGTACTCAGACTCGAAACACAGTTCGATGTCTAGGTTTCCATCTGAAACCTGAATGCCCAGTACTCAGATGTCTAGGTTTTTAGAAAATGAAACCCAGATCGACGTTTGGATTTCGATCTGGAAACCCAGACATCGATCTGGGCATCCGGACAATGAACCAGCTTATCGATTGGTGAAGAAGACAAAGAAAAATAAGAGAAGAATAAGAAGAAGGAGAAAAGAGAGAAAGAGGGAGAAGGAGAGAGGCGATGATTGGTTGAAGGAAGAAGAAGATGAAAGTCATAAGGTCAAGTGTGATTGGTTTTAATAAATGGAGATCTAATCTCTCCAGATTGGATCTCCATCTATTTTTTCTTTAAGTTTTTCTATTTTATAAAATGTAAAAGATTTTCTTTTTTAATTTTGGTTTTCTAAAATTAATCATCACCGTCCATTAACATGATAAACAGTACATATCTCATCTTTTTTTATTTTTTAAAAATTTTAATTATTAAATAATTTAAAAATCATTTTTAATTTTTTAATTATTTCATAATTTAAGGGTTTTTTTTAAACTAGATCTCAACCGTTTATTTTTTAAATGGACGGTTGAGATTTTTTAAAAGTTTAATTTTTTTCTTTTCATAAAAGTAAGGTTACAAATTAGTTAGTTAAGGGCATTTCGTCTTTTTACTCTATTTTGTCATTTTTCAGTTATCTCAAACGGTCAATATAGTCAAATTATTAGTATAAGAGAGGTCATTGTTACAAAAAATAAAAGAAATTTTCGATTGTAATAAGATATATTTTCAGAGGTATTTTAGTAATTTTATTTTATTATTATTATTATTTTTTTTTTTTTGTCAATTGTGAAGGAAAAAAGTGTGGACGTGGAGAACCTACTGCCATAGCCCCAACATTATCGGAGATGGGGAAATATTAGACAGGTTCTGCCTTTTCAAGGTGAAGTACCGGCGGACTCGTCATTACTCTTTCGTTTCTTTCTGCTAAAGCTTGAATAGGGACTCGTGAACCAAACTTTACTGAATAGTCCCTTTCAACAACTGGATTCAATTGGGAAAACGAAAAAGAAAACGCGGAAGGCAAAATAAAAAGGACCACTCGTTCTATATATGTGAATAAAATCCACATAAACATATGGTGCGACAATAATTCATGCATTTTCAAAAAAAAAAAAACAATAATTCATGTTGTGACTTAATGAAATTAACCATTATGTGTAAGAACATTATCATGGTCACTGACATTTGGATACAATATATATACATACTCATAAGATAGAATTTCAAACTTAATAATCATTATTCAATATGACTTGATGTTGAAAAATACTCATTTAAATTGATAATATTTTATATTCAAGCCACTGTATTTATTTAAAAAAAAATTAAAACATCATCCTAAAAAGTAGGAGTGGTTAAACATTTCATTTGATTAAATCAAAAGTTCAAGTCATATTTTTATTCTAAAAACACTAAATGTGGATAGTTTTATCTAAATTTAATCCCTCTTTCCTCACCATTAAAAAAAAAAAAAAAAAAAAGTTCAACACTAATGTTTTCATTCAAAAAATGATTTTTTATTGGTTAACATGTTAAAATGTGGGGTCTTTGTTTGCTATTGCATGGAAATTTGGAAACTAATACACGAGTGATATCTAAAATTTAGATAAATTAGTGATCGTAGTATTTGTATTTATATATATATATATATTATATTGTATACTTATAAAGTCAAATTTTTAAGTTGATACAAATTGCATAGCATAACACACATATATTTTGATAATTTCTTTTCTTTTTTTTTTTCCAATCAATAAATTTTATTTTAGAGAATAACAATCATTTGACAAGAGGAATAAATGAGCATTTTTAGAAGGAGATTCACTTGAGTCATTGTAAGGTCTATGAATCTGGACCTTGATTATATTGGCCAATTTCCGATAAAACATTATTTTACTTATATATATATATATGGTTGGTTTTGTATTTGTGTTAGTGATAAATTTTCATACATGGATCTACAAGCGAGCAGTTGATTCTTCGAGAGAGATGCTATAAAATTTCTATTGAATTTGTAGTTAGGTTTAGCTTCTTGAAATTGTTAAGATTGCAAACATACACTCATACTTGTCTTGTTTATTGCATAAATTTGTTTATAGGTTCTAAGAGCTTCTGTTTAATTTATGTGTTTTGGTCCTTCAGTGTTTTCTTTCCCATTTCCTTGCAATCTTTTTTTAGGTGTGTATGGAGAGTACTTTTGTGTCTTTTAGGCAGTGTCCAAAAAAGGTGGGGTTTTAAGAGCTTCTGTTTAATTTATGAGTTTTGGTCCTCCAGTGTTTTCTTTCCCAGTTCCTTGTAATCGTTTTTTTAGGTGTATATGGAGAGTACTTTTGTGTCTTTTAGGCAGTGTCCAAAAAAGGTGGGGTTTTTAGAGGAAGCGTGAATGGCTTGAGAACGCTAGACGCAAAAAGAGTGGTTTGTGAAATAATTGCGAAAAGCGCGAAAACAACCTGGATGAAATGCGAGATAAGTGACTAGACGACCGACGACACGTAAGCGTGACTAGGCGTTGGTTGAGTGGACCATCGACCAATAAAGATTATCTATCATCTTTCTTTTACTAAAATTTTAATAATCTAATAAAATATAAATATGAAAAATAATGAAGGATTAAAATTGTTATATTTTTTTCTTATATATCATTTAAATTTAATTTTTTATTAAAAATTTTAATATAAATAAAATATTAATAAAAAATTCTTATTCATTATTGGCTAAAGCCTCCCAAGTCCCAACACTTGCTCACTCCTAGGCATGACGAGTGCAGCCCGTTGGATTTCTTCTGGATCATTTTGTGTATCCTTTTTCCATCTCACGTGCTCTTATGCTGTGAGTCCTCATCTGTCCTGTTATATGATTTTATCATTTAACATCAACTCCTTACCTTAGTTTGTCCCAAAAAAAATTGCTTACCTTTCAAGAAAATGCATTTTCTAAGAGAGAATTTTTTTCCCCCATAAACTTAGTTTATCCTCAAAGCATATGTCTAGAGATTAAATTTGAGGGGTTTTTATTTCTAGATCTAGATAGTTTTTTTGTTATTATATTATATTACTAAGACTGATTAAAAGAACAATCAAGACTAAACAGAATTAGATAGTGATAGTGTGGCCCAAAAATCGATTTTTATACGGTAAAAGATAATCCACGTATATTTAAAAATCGATCTATATAAAAGTAGGAGGAGCCCCACACATAAATAGAAAAAGGTGCAATCGTAAATATAATTGTAGTGTCTCGAAATGGGGACCGATTAAAGTCTTTCTCAATGTCTCTACCATTGCAGAAAAGAGACATTGGACTAGGTACCTTTCAGTGCCTCTACCATCGCAGAAAAGGCACAGTGGACTAGGCACCTTTTTGTTTGTGTCTATTGGATTGTCTAGAGCGCCATAGTTTGCATTTTTCATGCTCTCACTTAGATCTTGTTTACTTTATGAGGTCATTTATAGCTTGGGTGAAGTTTGGTAGGTAGTTATTGGTTGTCAAAAATTTGTTAATAAGGTAGACAAAGGATCATGCCAAAAGTAGTTTTGAGCTTAATAATTAACTTGAGAATATACATTTAATCACAATAAGTATTTCGAAATTATTAATAAACGATTTACGGGTCTATTAAGTAGGATAGTGCCATATCCCAAATTCCCAGGTACATATCACAATAAGTTTTTATCTTTCGAAAACAATAATTTAATTAGGTAATTCCTAGAAACTCTTTTTCTTCAACTTTATCATTGAAATTCATAATTTTCACATAAATTGGGATAGAGTTTTCCTTGTTTTTTAAAGCTTTCCAAAATTTAATTTTCTGCATTTATAATCTCCAACATCCACAAACAAAATCCAATGTGAATAGAGACTTTATCTTATATAACGTTCATGTAGCATTAACTATCACATATATAGTATAAGGTATCTAAATGAAAATTATCCAAATTAATTCAGGTATCTACCTACACAACTTTAGAAACAAAACCTTTAGCCTGCAAAACATTGATGGAGATGTCTGTCACTGTAACCTATAAATAAGAGATGGACTTACAAAGTTCAATATGGAGTATTCTAAATTCCAGATATAATAGTCATCCAACATTCCTCTTTTAATATAAAAGAATCTCAGTGTAACACAATTAAACTGAATTTTAATCATACAAATAAACATCAATTCAAGTATTATTAGATACAATAAACATCTATGCAACGAAAATCATAAACCATCGATTCTTTAGCCTGCAAAACATTTATGGAGATATCTACCGCCACTATAAAATGAGAGAAAAATAAGGGATACAAAGTCCGGTAAAGAGTTAAATTTCACATAATAATGGTCATCAAACATTCCTTCTTTAACATAAAAGAATCTCACTGTAACATAATTAAATTGAACATTACATCAACCAAAAGAGCATCAATTCAAGTAAGATTAAATAAAATAAAGATCCATAGTTATTGCAACGAAATTCATATGGTAGTGGACATTTGTCCCTTTTGATTAATTGTTTTTTTTTTTTTTTCCCCTTCAAGCATATGGGGTCCATTCAACAACATTGAGGGTGCATTTAGTGACAATTTATTTTAATATCAGTTGGATTTTAACTATTTTTGGGCTCTTACATTAAATGGTCTCACTTGTTCATTCTCCATTTGATAAAAAAGGCTGGGCTAAAAATTTACGTGCTTATTGGGCTCATTTGGAATTTTACATGTTTTAAAAAATGGATCCACTTAGGCCCAATTCAAGTACAAATAGTTCAAGAAGAGTGAATTCTTGTTCATCAGGCTTAGGGGTGCACTTGTTTGGCTACTAAAGGATTTTGTGACTTGGTAAAGAGTGACCTATGGTTTTTTCCCAATTGATTTTTTTTTTTTTTTCCTTTTTGAAACTGAAAATAACTTTCCTAACCAAATGAAAAAATACAATTCTAGGTAACATTATACCAACCAAGATCCTCATTTGAGGATAAAACTAAGGAAGTCAGATTATATGTCAGATGATTCTCAGTTTTGAGAATAGCCTAGCACTTGATAACATCTACCTTAGAATACAAAGTCTTAATTCTCGCTTCTATCTTTTTATCTAGCTCTTTCTCCATTAGTTTTATTTTTATGCGTTGACCTCATTTTATTGCGTGTTTAGTAATCTACTCTATTTGGCTTACTTGACTTTGACAAACTCTTTTCAAAAGATGGATTATTTGTTGTGGCTAGGATTTGTGATTAATCTTGGATTTGGTTTTGATTAAACTGATTGAACTTGTATTCTAACATCCGATCTGAGAAAAGTTTCAAAGCCCTGGATTTCTCAAATTGAGAGAATCAACAACCTTCTCAATCAGGCTACCGATGTCATTAACTTGTGGCAAACAAGCGGTGGCAATCTGCAGTGAAGTTTGTAGCTGAATATTCCAATTTTGTTTTTTGGTTTTGTAGTTGGATATATGCAAAAGGCTAGATATGTTTTATGTTGAGTCGTGCTGTGTTTGGAGCTTTAGTGGACACTTTTGTCTGCCTATTTGCTTGCTGATGTGAATTGTTACTTTTCTTGTTTACTATGTAAGGTTATGTCGATGATTTTAGGCACATTGAGGAGCAAAAGGAGATTAATTACAAATGATATGATCGATAATCAATGGATTTCAAAAAAACTCAAATCTTTGTTTCCAGTCCTAAGTGGTGTGCAGCTGCATATATGGCAATAGGAAATGAATGAAGATATACAAATATATATTAAAAAAAAAGTTACTCTATCATAACCAATGATTTAAATTCTGGATGTAATCAAAAATTTTTTAGACCCCTTGTTCTCGTCTAGTCCTCATTGATAATGCCTTCCAGTCTATGTTTGAATGCTCGGAATGCAGTCGCTCTACGAAAGTTAAGCTCTGTGTGGTTGACAACTTGGGTTTTCTTTCCATAGCCTCCTCTGGAGATTGTTGTAGAAGCTTATCATCTCTTTCCGCATCTGAGGGGAATTGGTCGTCAACTTTATTATACTCGCTATAATGTTGGTATTCATTAGGGTGCAAGCATGGCTTCCTGTCAGTATCCAAGTCTTTACACTGTACGTTGCCATTTATCTTCCCAGCGTCATTTCTGATATCATTTAAAGCTGCTTGATTAATGCTGACCTGTTCATTTCCACTCTGGAAATTCGAAAGTTGTTTCCTTACCATTAGAATGTCTTGATCTGAATCACTTGCTGTAATTTGTTCCATTATTTCCGACTCTGAAGCAGATATTGTTTCCCCTTGCCCTTCTTTCCTTGTGGTCTCTTCCAGTTCTTGAAGATTAGTATCACTGTTGTTTACTGCCCTGTCTTCACTGTTCAATTCTGCCTTGTTACTCTGAAGGTTAGGTGTTGATGAGCCATCAGAGTCGGATACATTCCCTTGATGATGATCACCATCATCATCTTGATCATCCGAATCACTTTCTTGCGAGTCAGATCTGGAGAGCTCAATAGCTGCTCTTGCTGCAGCTGCTGCATAAGCGGCTGATTGAAAAGCATCACGAGCAGCAGTGGCAACATCACTGTATTTCTTCCTTTGTTTAATTGAGTCAGATAACGTCTCGTCTAGGTTCAGATCTTCAGGAAAATTATAGGTGTCATCTGAGATGGCTGATTCGTTGGACTTGATCAACTGCTTATGGTTGTCATCGAGTTTTGGTTTGTCCTATAATCACAAAACATTAGGCATTTAGCTATGAAACGTTTACGTTCACTCGGATACAAATTGTTTTTGATGAGCAGTATGCAAGTTACCAACCTGGACAACTGCAGGAGCATATTCCTCCAAATGCAGGGTGATACCATTCTCTGAAGAAATTTCTTCTAGGACTTTCAATCTGCTCTCCAAGCTAGGCTGCCTTGACGAAAACTTGTTTACAACCTAGAAAAATCCAACAACTTTCTGAGAAGAAAATTCGAAGAATATTATTTTCACTAGGTATCCAAGTATCCAACTCTCTATGTATACCTTGGAATTGACACCGCAGTTGTTGCGTAATTCAACCGCACGAGAAGCGAATTCTCTGCCGAACCACAATGTGAAAATTTCACGAATTTTCTGAAGCTCTGGAAACTCTCCACGTCTTGAAGATGCAAAGATCAAGCTTGATATAGCCTGCTTGAGCTCATCAGGACATTCCCTATAGTAAACAAAAGGCATTCATATCGTTAGTTATCATTAGATTCAAAAGTTTAAACTGATAGAGAATGATCCAACTATAGTATGATACACTGACACATATCATTAAATGAGGTTAACAACAATGAACAACCATTGCATTTCTAGCAAAAATATAGTACTAACCTGTTATTTTGAATGATCAAGACTCTTTCTATGAGCATATGGCAGTAGTCTTCCATCATAACAAGCACATCCAACATGTTTTGCTCCTTTATAACATACTCAACCTGTACAAAAGAGAAGTGGGCATTCAAAGTTATGAGAGAGATAGAGATAGAGTTTATAGAGAGGGTAGAGAGGTTATACTAACACGTTGGAGAGCGCGCTCATGGTGACCAAGTTTAAGGAGCTCAACAGCATCAGACCTTGCATGGGAATATCTAACCTGGTGCTGGTTCTTGAGAATGGCAATCCTGGATATAGCAAGTTTTGCAAGTGTTCTAAATTTTGAGGTCTTGAAATTTCTCCCAAGAAGAGCATCCAGTTTTCTTCCCATTTTGCACACAACACAACTAGTTTGGGTTTGTGAGTTGTGAAGTGTAGGAACCCCAACTGCTTTATATATGAAATGAATATACGAATTTATGGTAAAAACGACTGGAAATTGAGCGCGTGAGAGTAGTAGTAGTCCTTCCCCTTGAATTGGGCAAAAGAGGTCTGGTCAAAGTTTGGCGGCTTACATGAATATATATGAAGAATCTAGAACAACTGAACGACAGCTCCGTCCTACATCTTCCACTTGAAAATAACAGCCGTTTTTAGGACCCGAAGCACAACACGTAACTACCTTTTAAGTTTTAATATATATTAATGTTTGTCTTTTTGAAAGAGTCTTGTTCTTTTTTTAAATAAGCCTAAAGACAATTCTATTATCCTTTCCGGGTCATGAATCATGATGCAGCCGTTTCATTTATTTATTTTAGTAAGCCGTTTTAATTTTACTTAAAGAAAAACTACTATACGGTTATGAAAATTTTGAAGTGAATATTGTTGAAATTTTGAATTGAAAAACTTAAAATCCAACTTGAAAAATAAGAGTTGCATCTTTTTATTTTTTAATTTTGAATTTGAAGAGTTATATCTCTTCACTTAAGAATTACATTTTTTCGCGTAAAAGTTACATCTCTTTATTTGATATCTTTTGAAAGGACACCAACTTATTGATAAATATATGTGGTCATTTGTCATACAAGGTTTTGCTTTTATTCATAAAAAATCTCTACGCTTTTTTCTCCATTTTCTACACTGAAAAACTCAAAAATTTTGGTTTAAAGTTAAGTGTTGGTTCTAATGCTAAGAATCAACACTATAAATTATTGAATCCTGAAAAACAACTATCAAAGAACTTCAGGCACATAAAAGGGTAGAAATTTGTCTTTAAGACATTGCAAAATACTACAAGTCTCAATCTTCTTCATCAATTTGTTATTCAAGTCAGTATATTACATTGTTTCTATTTTTGTGTTTTTATTTTTATTTGTTGTTGTTGTTATATTACTATTGTAATATTTATTTTATACATACACATTGAATGTTGTTGTTTTATTTATTTATTGTATTACAAATTCCAACAATCTAAAGACAATTTTTTTATAATTGTTGTATTACTTGAATGGATTCACAAGTTGTCTCCAAAACTCCCATGATGAGAAGCCTAAAAAATTCAAAGAGCTTGATTTCAAGAGATGGCAACAGAAGATGTTGTTCTACTTGACAACAATGAATTTGGCACACATTGTCAAGGAAAAAGCACCAGAAACGAATGAAAATCCGATGACCAAAGAAACTATGTTAACCATAGAGACTTGGAAACAATCTGAATTCCTTTGAAGGAACTATATTTTGAATAGGTTGGATCACACCCTGTATTACATCTATTCATCCTACAAGATCGCGAAAGATGTGTTGGATATGCTTGAGAAAAAATATCAAACTGAAGATGCTGAAGCCAAAAAAGTGTGATTGGAACATTTCTCAAGTTCATGATGGTGGACACCAAAACTATTGTCAAACTAGTGAAAGAACTCCAGGTATTGATTCATGACTTTCATTCTGAAGGTTGTTCTATTAATGAGCATTTTTAGGTTGGAGCAATCATAGAAAAGTTGCCACTATCTTGGAACAATTTCAAGATTTACTTAAAGCATAAAAGGAGGGAGACATTTCTAGAAGATTTAATTCTGAGGCTTTAGGTTGAAGAAGACCATAGAAAGAGAGACAAGAATGATGTCTCTAACATGGAAGTCAAGGCTAACATGGTTGAGAGACAAAATCCAAAACCAAAGTTCTGGAAGAATAAGGGCAAGAAAGCTGCCAAGAAGGTAACGAATCCACATGCTCTAAAAGGCAAGAATTTCAAGAAAATCAAAGGAAATTGTTAGGTGTGTGGAAAGCAAGGACATAAAGCCCCAGATTGGCATCATCAGAAGGATCCAAATAACACCAATTTCTTCAATAATCAAGCAAACATGACTTACAATGAAGAAAGTTTGGTGACTATGGTGTCAAAAACTAATATGATTTCAGATGCAAAAGGTTGGTGGATTGATATCGGTACCACTAGGCATATACGTGGGGATCGAAATCTATTTTCTGAATATAAACAGATCAGTGGTGATGAAAAACTCTACATGGGGGATTCTTCTTCATCAAGTGTAGACAAAAAAAGGAATTGCAATGCTGAAGTTTACTTCTGAAAAAATTGTAATTCTTTTGGATGTACCATATGTTCCTAAAATTAGAAAGGAAAAAAAAAAATAAACGTTTATCTGGCCCTTTACTTAGTAAGGAATGTTCAAATTTATATTTGAGAGTGACAAATTTGTACTCTCTAAGGGTGGGATGTGCATTGACAAGGGTTACTTGGTTGATTGGATATTTAAACTCAATTTTGTAACCACAAATGTTATGAATAAATTCAGTTTCTTAGTTATCAACTGTAAGTTCCATTATTATTAATTGGCTTATATAGAGACAAAACGCTTTTGAATATGTTCTTGGATTCCGGGGGATCAGGATTTAGGATTTAGAACGAAGCAATAAAGATAGATAAAAGCTTTAAGATGCTGCAAATGCTCATCTTATCATGGTTTGATGCTTGTTCATGCTCAATCATGTTGTGTTTCATATGTCAAGAGTGTTGGTACATAGTTTTGGACCTTTAAGATTGTAGGTATTGCATGTGTTACATGTTTGTTTGTTTTTTTTGAAGTTCAATTCCCTTTTTTTTTTTTTTTTTTGGGAGTATTTTGGTTATTTTCTAAATGTTTTTTTAAGCAGTTTCTTCATGAAAAATATAGCCCTAGATGTTAGCTAACTATAGGAGAAATTTGTGAGTCAATTGGAGGTCAAACGAAGGAGTTATAGCCAAAACCATCATAATGCAAAGTTTGAGGAAGCTTAGCGAGGACGACCGTTGAGTCACCACTAGGGCGATGACCCAATAGCCACAACAATGAGGTCACTCCCTTGATCACTCGAATAGTAAGCCAATGATCACTGGTCTCTAGGTGGTTGCTTGAGCAGCTGCCCAAATCCCACTATAGGCAATTTTTTTCTTTTTTTTTTTTTCCTTTTGTTCATGGTCTGTTTTTCTTATTTTCACTTCCCCTTTTCTCGATATGTTTTAGATATTCAAAACTTGATTAAGAAATGATAAAATTAACTTTTTCACTTTATTAAAATGTCTCGTACATGGTGTAGAGTCACTTCAAGATTTTTAGAATTTTTCACATTTGACTAGGAATTCATGTATGGAATAAATCTTAATAGCTGATTGGTTTCAAGTTGGAATGCAATTAAAAATTTTCTATTTTTGATTCCTAGTTGAATTTATTTCCTAAAATAAAATTTTTAAATTAGGAAGGGTTTAATTGGTTTCTAACTCTCTTTAACTACACTATAGGTGTTTGTGTTTCATAAATTTGTGTGGCTTTTTATACATTACTTATTTTTTTGAGAGCTTTTCAAGCGTTAGACTATAAGTCTAGATTTAAAGTGTTTGAGTATACATTGCATCTAGGCTTACGTAGAGTATTGTTATCATACATTTTATATGAGTACGTACATCAGTTTGTTAAGTTTGAGTATGTGCATCGAATGATTGTTCATAGATCGACTTGTAGCCTTGCTTCTTAGAAAGAAGAAGCGAGGAGGATTCATCAAGTTTACAAGACCAGACATGAAGGTGAGTTTGAGGTGATTGTAGCGAATTTAGAAGATAGATGGAGTTCTTATTCTAAAGTCATGAAAAGCATGACTTAGTGACTACTATTAGTTAGATAGAGGTTATGTTTCCAATCTAGGTAGGCTAGGAAAGAAACTTGTAATCCATCTTTCAATAATGGAATTTCATTAAAGTGGTTAAAAGGGTTTTTTAGTCTCGTGGGTTTTCCCATTGGTTTCCACATAAAAACTACACACATAACTTCTCTCTTTACTTTTTATTTTATTTTATTTTTTTATTTTTCTATTGATTTTTAAGATAAAATAAATTTAATTAACCTATTCTCCTTCTAGGTTAGTTATTGTGTTTGCTAACGCATTTTATCAACCATTACATTTACTTTTATACATTGACATAGTCAAAATGCATTTATATTTTAATCAATGATTCATAAAGTCTTCTACTAGACTTTATTAATTTAATACACATTAATAAAATATTTACCGTCAAAATACCATTGCCAAATTATGAACAACATTAGGGTTATGCAATAGAATTGTATTAACTTGTTGTGACTTCCAATGCTAAATCTGTGAGGCATTGAAAATTGACTTGTGACAACATTAAAGTGAGTGTCAAATTTGCTTACTAGAACATGAATTTGTGCAAAATTGAATAAGAGAATTTTTACGATTTTCTTACCTTCGATACCATACTTGTGACACGTTAAAAGTAATTTATAATAACAAACATTAGAATTGAAACCGTGACCATGAATGTTAAAAATGAATATATAAATATATATAATACTTTTAAAATCAGGTATCTGATTTTAAAAATTGAAGACCAATCAATTAAATTAATTCATTGCATTTGAATTAAATAGGAAAGAGAATTTATTTTAGGAGAGAAAATATAATAGATGAATTTAATTTGTTGGTCCTTACTTTTTAAAATCAGGTATATTTGATTATAAAAGCCCTATATATATGTACATATATATACACACACATATACATACACAAAGTAATGCTACACTGCTCAGAAATTTGTTCAAATTTATTGCCTAAATGATATGGTATGTTTATGTATAATTACCACGTCATCAATCTCAAAATTAATGTAATAATTACAAATCAGGTTGCCACATTATTTGGGCAATTTTTTTGTATAAATTTTTGGAAAATATAGCATTATTCATACACCAAACCTTCATATATTTCATTAATATTGTTCCATTTTGTCTTTAAACATATTACTCTTTTCTTTTGGGATGAGAATACGAAATTGTTAAAATAAATAAAATATGAAAGAAAAGAGAGATCAAGAAGTGAGAAACAAGGTTTAAAGTTGTGATTTCACATAATCACATTCCCTTCTATGAATTGAGTCATTTAATCCTTGCAATATAATAATAGGATTAATTGGCCAAATTATGATTATACGCATATTCTTTCTTGAAATGTATACACCATATGCATCCAGTATTTATTCATATTTTATTCAATATAATAACCAATTAATCAATAATTTCATTTGATTCCCTTAATCATAGTAGGTTAATTGTAGGATACATCAAGTTATCTCAAAGTCTTAAACCACCAGCTTTAACCAACAATTTTGACAAATTTTATAAACAAATGCATGATCCCCATGTTAATTTAAAAGTTGGTGAGATCATAGATAACCTCAGATTTTAACTTTGACATCATCATAGATTTTTTGTCAATTGAAGACCCAAAATCAAAACAAAATAGTAATAATAATAATTATAGTAGTAATTAAAGTGTGAGAGCAGCATAAAATTGAAGTTTAGCATTGACTAGCTTCATGAAATCATGTATCTCTTCTATGTGCTTTTGAAAAAGTTTTAAACAAATACTACCTAGGAATGGGAATTACATGCACGTGGAAAGGCCCACCTCTATTAAATATTAATAATAAAATGATTTCATTATTATAATACAAAACTTGTGTGAAAGGATGATTATTAAAAAAATCATGTTTGTCTAAATAGAGACCAACCATTGTCGTTGGTAAAGAAAATTGCACCTGTGTATAGATTTACCATAATACCCTTTGCAATTACAGATGTTCATATTTTTTAAGCAAAGTAGAGTCGATTAAAGTTGTCTTATTGACCCTATCCCATTCAAAGGGAGATTTCGGAGATTTTCAGGATTCAAAATTTGGGATTAGTACGGGGAAGCCATCCCTATTGCCATTTCCTTCTTTTATAATATAAGAACATAAAAATATATATTTAATAATTAAATTTATTTAATATTTTTTTTCAATTTTCTCATTTATAACTTAATCATATGTAATAGTTTTATATTGTTTGAACTTTTATAATGTGTTATTACTTATATAAGAGGATTGTAATTGTAATACAATGTTATGGATTTCGAATATTGAAATGTTGTAGATTTAGTACACTTAAATTTTATGAAATTATTTTGTAAATTATGTTTAAAATTATATGTTTTATTTAAACATTTTTGATAAAATGGGGTAAGATAACGATTGAAAAATTGGGAAATAAAAAAAATGGGGGAATAGAGATGAGGATGGGGATAGGAAAACCCAACCACAAGTTACCGTCATCTTGAGGATTTGGGGTGGGGAGGATGATGGGTGAAGGAATAGGGATGAGGATGGGAATGGGGATGGGAACGGGATGAGGCATGGAGAACCCACTCTAGAGTTAAGTTGTTGTTGTTTGTTGTTGCACACCTTGCACCCACCATTCTTTTGTTTCTTTTAGTCCTTCTGTTTGAAATTAGACTATACCCACCACTTGAAAAATAAAATAAAATAAAAAATAAAAAATAAAAAGAACTTTCTAGTGAAAATTATTAGAAATGGTCTAATAAAAAGGTAAAATTTCATTTTTGGTCTAAAAATTATTCGTTTTTAACTCCCAACACAATTTTTATGATCTTAAGTTCTTAACCCATTTTGGGTCCTCAAAACAAGTTATATGCAAAACTGCACATGAAATGTTCTACGTACATGAAATATTTTTAATTAAGAAGATTTAATGTAGATCATATTTACATATACTGTTGCATGTAAAAACATGTTAAAAATTATCAAGGTTTCATTTAGGGTTAAAAATGAGTACTTTTTGGGGGGGGGAACTAATTTCTCCTTTTTTTTCTTAAATGTCCCAACTTTTTTAATGATAAGAACCCACTTATTTAACCTAATCTGGCTTGATGATAAAAAACACGTCTAGTAATATTCTAATTTTGAATCACAATATTGTAACTGATATTTCAATTAAAAAAAATAAAATAATAACAACTCACTTTCTCATTTTCTAGACTTGGCTCAACCTCTTCCTCTACTAAAAAATTTGGACTAATCTAAATTTTTGTTTATTGATTTTATATTAATATATTGGCTCAATCTCTTTGCTAACATTAAAAAAGTTTGTCTCCAAACAAAATTATATAAATTTGAATTCTCTACTTTGTTTTGGAATTTTTGGGTAACTATAATATTTAGTTTACGAAGTTTTATAGCAACCTAAGTTCTTTTTTTTTTTTTTAAATATATATGGCTAATCTAATTTCGTAAGTAATGACATAAAAATTTAGTGCTACATTAAATAAATGAAAATTAAACTATATAATAATATTTTGTTTATTAAAGTATTGTTTTTACTGTTTTGACTCGGCTTGAGCTATTACAAATAAGGATTTTAATTTAATTACAGAAAATTCAGTAATAGTGAGAGTTTTGAACCTAATATCAAACTATAAAAACAAGTTTTTTTTTGCATAATTTTTTATTCATAAACTAACAATTAGTTCACACACAAACTATTCTTTTTCTTCAAATCACTCCGTGCTAAAAAACTGATTTGCATAGTTCGATCTTAGTTTTATAACTTATACTAATTTTAATGCTATGTCAAAAATAAGCACATTTATTTTTTACCTTGTTACAATTTTTTTTTTTTTTTGACTTACCATCATTATGCTAGATTAATGTTGAAACTAATAGAGATATGACACCTGGATCTCTACTTCCAAAATATGAGAGAGAGTTACCAAAAAATTTCATAATTTATTGGCTTGTTAACTTACCTAAAAATTAAACTCTTAGATTGTGCTTATGTTGATTGTTAATAATGAGTCTCTTGTTGGTACTGTTTTATTATTTTTGACTAGAAATTTCTAACAAAAAAAATCAAAGTCAATTCACCTACAGCAGGAAATGTCATAAATATGATTTTGGGGATTTCACCAAATATATTATTTAGCTTGCATGACCTTACGTCAACACGTTGCTTAATTTTCGTCAAGCGGTTGTCCCTTTTCGTGTATTTTCATGGTATGTTTCCCGCATACTTTTATTTGGACTTGTTTTTTCATTATCATAAAATTTAACCTTTTAATTTTGTCAGAATTTGTTTTTGGCACGTACAATAGTTTGTTGTTATAAACTGAAAATCCGATAGCCAAAGAAGATTACAAAAACACCCCTACTCTCTTCCACCTTTGGCCTTCATAACCTTCAACCTTTCTTCTTTCTCTCTTTTCTCTTCTCTTACTTCTATTATTCTTTCTTTTTCTTTTTCTTTTTTTTTTTGGCTTTTTTTTTTTAAAATACCTCCATTACTTTTTCATTATAATATCTCATAGAAAAAATTACAATTTAACTACCCAATTTTAAAATATATTCAAGGAGAGCAAACTTTTTAGTTTTATTACAAATTATCTGTTAGTTGTTAACTCATGTATGTTAGAATTAATTGTTTGAGAGGTAAAACTGTCTTTTGACTTTATTGACCTTATTTTTATTTTTTTAAAACAAATTTTAAAAACTTTAAAACAAATTTGTTAAAAATAAAAATAAAAATTCATTAAATCTCTACTATCATTTTAAGATAGATGGTAGAGATTAATTTAAAAAAAATTATATAATTAAATAAAAAATTTAATTTATCATATCTCCATTATCTATCATGTAGATTAATTTGAAAAAAAAAATTGAAAATTAATCTTTATCCCTTTAAAATCAAATTCTCTCCTTAGTCTCCACTTCTCTCTCTATCGCCGCTCCTCCTCACTCTCCTCTTTTCTTCAAGACCAGCAAGAGACTACCACTCTTCTCACTCTCCTTTTCTTTCTCCTCTCTCTTCATTATCTAGGTTCAACAAACCCAAATGAAGGTTTATTTAGGGTTCGATGAACACAGATAAAGGTTCATCTAGGTTCTAAGTTTCAGATGAAGAGCACTTATTTTTTATTTTAAATTATTTGAGTTGATGATTGAGTATAACATGAATAACCCAGTTGGTTTTTTTTTTTTTCAATTTTTGAAGATGATTGAGTTGATGATTGATTATTTGGAGGGTGAAGATGATAGACGATTGAGTTGTTGTGTTTAAACATTTGATCTCCACCGTCTATCGAGAGTGATGGATGGTGGAGATCCATCCATTATTATTTTTGTTTTTTTTTTAATTAAATTTATTTTTTAATTCTATTTTTTTAATTAAAGGGCATTATAGTTGTTTTCTTAATTTTTTTATTCAATTAAAGTAGTCAACTGGGTCAATCAAGGGCATTTCGATCTTTTATCAAAAATTATACTGTTGATTGTTAACTCTAATGGACATGGGTTAACAGTAGGTGAGTTATTTGTAATCTAATTATGTTCATTCCGCTTGAACATATTTTCTAACTAGGTAGCCAAATTATAATTTACTTTATCTCTTGTATTTCTCACTTTTTTCCACCCCATATAAGTCAAACTCACACATAATTAGATTTATGCACAAAATACATTCAAAAGCACTATGGTAGTGTGACATTGTTCAAATGATGGAGACTTTCAAATTTTGATGAAAAAATCAACAAATCTATGTTTATCATGCGTAAAACTCTTATTTTAATTGCATCAGTTTTATTGTAATATCATTCATTTGATATGTTTTGGTTATATGTTACAGCCGTAGAAGATTTAGAACAAATATTTTATGTTGGAAAGCAGCTTAAAATACCAATGCTATTTAATATTACAAACAACATGAATAGTCTTTGTTGCAAAGCAATTTAAAATAACACTAATGCGAAGTAATGGGTCTGGTTGAGATAACTTATGCTTTTGGCTTTTGATAAAAGAAAATGAGAAATTGTTGACACTTATTTTTGGTCAACCCTGTTCTTCAAGCCCAATACCTGTGACACAACAAACCTCATACAATGCAAACAATATAGGATCAAAACACACAGGACACAGCAAGACTTTTACGTGGTTCGGCAAAGAACGATGGCCTACGTCCACGACAATTACCCTCTCTCGGTGTAATTGTATTTTTTATTTCACTCTGTCTTTTACCCTAAATTATATCTCCTATTTATAATGGAGATGTTATAATCAGAATAGGCTTGAGAATCTTACAGATAAGGCAAAAAATAATATACATTAATTAAGATAATATCTTCTGAGATTATCTCTCGTATATAGCAATTTCCCAGAATGTAGAGATTCGATTTGCATGCAAATAGGTAATTCGACTCCTTTCCCGTTTCGGATTGATTCTTCTTCCAGAAGGTCTCGGATTGATTCTTCTTCCAGAAGGTCAACTGGTCAATTTAAGTGTTTCGCCTGTTCAACGATCAGACAGCAAATTGAGCGAGCAGATATCTCCGAGCAAACGAGCAGACTTATTTATCCTTTTGGCCGTCGAGCAGACGAACATATCTCCAGTCAGTAGGAATGTCCGAGCAGGTTATCTTTGTGCTTTTAACTTTCCTTTGACTATTTGACCAAGTGTCTTCTTGGCTCTTAATAAGTCACAATGGGCCTCCATTTTTGGACCTTTTCTTATTGCACCAAAAAATACCCATAACAGAAATGAAAGCTCTTTTTCAAAGCCACAAAAGCTGAATTTTTTTCAAAGAACTTTTAAACGATGAAAGTTTATTTTCAATTTCCATCCAAATAGCTCTCAATATAACTTTTATACTTAAGAAGCCAAAAGGTGGGTTCCAAAAGCCATCCCAAGCAGGATATTTGTATTTTTCTTTTTCGCTAGGAACATCAAACTCTGTGCTTAATATCGGTCGCCATCCTCTAGCATGTGCACAGTTCAATATCTAGTTAAGTAATTCTCGATCGCCATCCTCTAACATGTGCACAGTTTAATATCTAGTTAAGTAATTCTGTCCTTACATATATATATTCCTAAGAGCATCTCCAATGCAAGTATGGATTGTGAAAAAATAGAGTGCTACATAGGATAAATTGATAGAGTATTAAAATTAAGCTCTCCAATGTAAACTTTTATAATCACTATCAAGCTTACGTAACAAAAAAAAAATAGAGGCTGTCAACCTCAATGTCTGATTTTAGAAAGCCTCCTTGACAGTCATGTCAACAATAAATAATTAAAACTTTCATAAAATAATATTTTATAATACTTTGCTTTAATGATATATTATTCTTTGACTACTCATCATTGAAATGAATAGAATAGCATTTGAGAGCCTTTTTAGACTTGAGTATCTATCAATTCATATTTATGCCACATAAGATGTACATTTCCTTGACATTAATGATATGTTCATTTTTTTTAAAAGACAATCCATATTTATATTGAAGATACTCTAATAGAAGTTGTGGAGTCTCATGTTTTAAATAAAAACAATAAAAATAAAAATAAAAGTAAATGATAAGTTAAATCCTTATCACACCAAAAAAGGGGACAAAAGAAGAGCATTGTACTAGTCCCACTTATTATACGTTACTTATTGCAACCGCACTTACAATGTTCAATATGAAGATTCGTATAAATTTTTGATCTAGTCACCATATTAGTTTAAAAATAAATAAAATCAACGAGTTTTTCCTTTTTTTATGGCACTAAAATATAAATGAGCACGTAAAATTGTACTAGAAAATCGGAATGAGTTTTAATAGCATCTTTCACATTTTTTTTTTTATAAAATTTAAAGAAAAAATTACCCTTCTTCTAAAATAGATGATCAAACTTCCTTCATTAGCTTTCAAAACCTAGTTTTCAAAGCACCCAAGAATAACTTCTGTGAGCTCATTTGCGAAGAGAGAAATCGATGACGGAGTGTAGAATTCAACGGCGAAGTGTGAACAACAAAGAAAGAGCGACAACCATGAAAAAGAATTAATTTTTTTCAAGTCAGCAGTTCGCATAAATAGTTTGTGTAAATAATTCAGTAAAAGTGGCCACTATATATAGTAGTTCATGCAAATAGTTTACGAGAGTTCAGGAATCGTGAACTAATTGCATATTGACTTTCACAAAACGATTTCGTCACTAAATAATCATTTCTAATGCAGATATAAAACTTCCATATTGTTTATACTTTAAACCCCACATATCTCAACATAAAACTAAAGTTATAATGCCAGGTGGGGAAGAATTGTAGGATTCCGGTGCGTTTTCCTTCGGTCGACTTGTAATAGAAGGATGTTAGCAAAATCAGAAGAACTAGAGGTTCGAATTTTGGTTACAAAGTGGCCTTCATTCCACCCCCTTTCCATTGCCTCGCTTCCAAGAAAACTTATAGCAGATACTGCATGACGATTGATCTCCGATCATCCTCGTCCTTAGGACCCAACTGATTTGAAAAGAATCAATGGTTTGGACAAAACTATGGCCATGCAAGAGAGTTAATGGTTTTGCAAAGGTTGCATATTTAATCTTTAGAGGAGACCTGTTCAATTCCAAGAAAAAGGACAGGCGAGCCCATTCATTGGCAATAGCACTGTTTTACTTAGATCTGAATTTTTTAAAATTTAAAAAATGGATATAGTTTGTAAACAAAATAAAGAAGAAAGAGTACAATTGGTAATATATGGAGAGTATTTACAAGATACAAACTATTTTAATATTTTAGTGGGGTGTATATACGAAAAAGGGGGCTACATATGATTTTTAAGGGGTGTCAATATGTATTTGTTGTTGTATCACCAACCCCTGCCCAATAGGCTCAAACCAAATGATTTTCCTTTTTGTTTTTTTTTTTCTTTTCTTACAAACACCAAGTCAACAACCGTAAAGAACTGAGATGAAACTTTAAAGCAAGATCTAAATTTCTGCTCTTAGAAACGATCCCACTCCATCCATAATTAATAAGAGAATGGAAATCGAACTCATGACCTGATACATAAGTGGAGATAATTTTATCACTGCATCTATCTTGCTTGTCACTCAAACCAAATGAATTTAATCAAACTAAACCAAATAAACTTAATTGAACTGAATCTATCAAACCACATTATATGGTTTAACAATAATTAATACATATATATATTATTTTGATACCAAATTCACATTCTTACACCATTAGTGACATAAATAAACAAATAAATAATGTTGCTTTATTTAAATATTAATATCTAAATAATGTGATATCTTAAAATATAAAAAAACTAACCAATCAAATTTTAATTCATCAATTTTATTTAATTAATTCTTTTGTCATTTAGGCTACCATATCAATTAGACACTAGTTTAGACAAAATAATATCATTCATAATAAATTTATTGGATTGATTAATTTTTCATGCACGGTTCCATTGGTTCGTTTCAATTGGAAAATCAAATCAAACCAACCGACGCCCACCCTCCAGTAGTGGCCACCACGTTCCATCGCAGGTCAAGAACTAACCCAAACTTGATGGAGTGAAAAATATTTGGAATAGGCCATTCTGTACAGTGCCATTAATTTTTCTTACTTCTTATGTTTTTGAGAGGAATACCAGTATATTAAATTCAAACCTAGCTCCATACAGAATATGCAGCCACAAATTACAACCTATAGAAATGTGACCGAGCTTGGCAAACGAAGAAGAGGGATACTCCAACACAGATAGAATTATGTATTAGTAAACATTTAGGAGAAACGACTCCAAAAACTATATAAATCTGAGACATAAGTATCTTCACAAGTTTTCTCCAAAGACTCCAGATGACATACAATTTGGGGTATAAAATACTGATAATGACAAAAGCATATTCACCCAACATAAAAGAGAAAAAGTCAACAGATTTATAAGAAACTAAAGGTAAAAGCAGGTCCAAATAAGTAAAAGGAAAGACCACTTCAATCAATCTTCAAACTCATGCATATGATCTAAAAGATAGTTGGCAGCCAACTCCTCATTCTTGTTGCAAGCAAAGAACACCTCCAACACTAAGGCGCGATCAAAACCCATTGCTTCAAGCTGCACAAATTGAAATCATCAACCAAGAACAAGTTAATCTTTACTTCACATTTGGCTCATTATATAAATTGTTCAATGATAATGTATGTCAACTTAATACTTAGTCATTCTTGTTTCAGGAAAATAAAAAATAAAAATTTATACCCAGAACTAGTACAATCTTACCCTAGTTTTTCAGATTCATAAATGAAGGCTATTGCGAAACCCCCTAACTCTAGTAGCCACGAAACTCTAAAAATTGTAATATGTTAGTTAGGTGGCACTAAGGGGTCTTGGTTGAAATCCTATCCCTCAACCATTAGACCAACCCCTTGGGGTTTATACATAATTATTCATTAAGATCAGTGATAGTGGTAATAATAAGGGAGCTCTGAAAAAAACCACATGTTTTGACCCATTATGCAAAACAACCCACTGAATTCAAATTTGAATGAAAACCACCTACAGAGGGATTTTGGATTTTTGGTCCACACACAGTTTTTTAATCAAAATTTAAAACAACAAAATGTGATTTTCTTTACAATAACTGGGGTTTTATTTAAATTCAAAACCAAAAGATTTTTTTTTTTCCCCCAAAAAGGGTTAAACCTCAAGGGTTTGGTTTTTGCAATTCTCCCTATTTATAATTATGTAAAGTCTGAAGCCAGATTTTTAATGCAAGTTCAATCCAACTGAATATGAAATAAAGTACTAGCAAAAAAAGCATTTTACAATAAGAGGGCAAATATTATTCATACACGTTCAATTGCCTCTCGCTCCTCAGGGGTAACAGTCACAGCCTGTGGCATTGCTGAGGCTAACTGACCAAGTACGTTCCTGATAAAAGACATACAATCAACTCAGCATCACATGCATTCATCAATAAATCAAGGCAAAGTGCAAGCAATAAAACAAGTTCATTTCACCCTTCTCCCCCTTCAACAGGCTCATTTATCAAACGCAAGAAATCAGCCTGGTGCTCTTGAATGAGTTGCATCAGGTGTGGATTTTGCTTCCCAAGCTCCTGAAGCATAGGCTGTTGTACAAGATAATCTCATAAGTCCTCAAGCAAAAAGGTGAGCAATGAAAACAAACAATCTAAGAACGAGAGGGAGGAAATAAATAACTGAAAAAACAGGCACCTGTAAAATTTGGGGGTTTGCTTGCACCATAGCACGCAAAGCTTGAAACTGATATAACAAAAATAAGAGAAAACAAACTTTGAAATTTCATTCAAAATATATAAACAAAAAGCTTCATTGGAAAAATATTACTGATACCTGTTGACTGTTGCGCAGGAAATCCAAAGTACCAGCACTGGCATTTGAACCCATATTTGGAAGGCCCTGGTTCCAGAAGAATATATCATAAAATTCATACTCAAATCTAATCAAAGTCTTATAAATAGTTGTCAAAATATAGGCATGTACCTGTGGAAAAAGATCCAGTGGGTTTGAATTAGGACCACTGGTCGGTGTGGCTGTTGCAGGTTGTTGAGCCTGGGCTGGTGGGTTTACTGCCTGCCCACTAGCAGGAACACGAGAAACCGGTGGAACTGCAGGTTGCTCAGGAATTCCCTGATATCATTTCTCAATTTAAACTGATTGATTAGTAGCAATATAATAAATTTACAGCCAACTTAAATATGCAAAAACAATCCGCTCTCTTCTTTATTTGAACACTTCCATTTCTAACATTCCAAGAAATCTCATGCAAGGGGAAAGCATTAAAAAATAAAAGGGAGAAACTATAAAGCTAGTAAAGTCATACCCTATCATCAATCAGTCCATACTTGAACTATTTCAGTATTCAAGCTTTAAATGACATGCTGTGCACAAAAAGCACTTTACAAGACATGCTTTGCATAAGAAGCACACACTAGTGAATAGTGAACACGATGAAGCAGGTAAGAAATTGAGTAAGAACTTACAGAATATAGATATTCAACCGCTCTTTCAGGGTTGTTATATGCGGCTCGTAGAGCACGAATAACAGTTTCCCTGTCCCAACTCCCTCCGCCCATGTCAAGTATCTGTTGAACAGTAGCTTCTAAATTACTTCCTGCAACAAGATTTGATGCAGCCTGGCCATACACATCTGAACTGCTCAACCCAAACAATAAAATACTTAACTTCATAACCATAATATAGAAGACATTCATAAGGCTTAAAGCCATGTTCTAGACAGTCACAACATGACACCCTTTAACACTATTTAGAGATCAGAAAGGATACTCACGAAACAGGAGGCACTGCAGTCGGGGTGGATTCAGGGACAGACTCTGGCCTAAATTAGTTATAAAAATAAGAGAAAGAAGACAAATGAGGAAAAATAATGAAATAATCATAAGTACTTTGCAGTTTCCAAAGAAAAAAAATAACTTCTAGCCAACACTTTTCACAATAATACAAGCAATAACAGAAATTGAGTATAACCAAACTCACGGTGCCACAGTTGGTGCGGGAATCTGAGAGGTTGTTGATGGTTGTGTTGATGTAGGAGGCAAAGAACTTGTAGGTTGAGCCTACATAAACATGTGGCACAGTTATGTTTTGAAATGGCACAAAGAAAGCTTGATACTCACAACATGCCACAGGAAGTTTCACATTCACTACCATAGAATTTAACAATTATATAAAGTTACAGAAGTTTCATGAAGTTACATGCCACAAGGGTGGGTATTTGTCAAGCACCCTCACACAGTTCTTTTCCCTCATTTTGCTATCAGCTCAGGCTTTTACAAAAGATGAATAACCATAATGAAGAAAAATTTATGCTAAGCATTATTATAAGGAAGATAATTTTATGGTTTAATTGAAATATATGCAACACAAAGTATCATCCATTTGTTAGAGGAAGATATTATAAATTAACAGCTATTATCATCTTAGCAGATCAGCATAATCCAAACTAAGTACAGCATGAAGAAGTAGCATCTTTCAGATGCCTCATCCCACATGAACACTATGGGGCTTGTTGACTAAAATTGCTGAAATGCATGATTGCAATCAAAGGAAAATTAATATTTCCATAATTTAAGCAAGAAAAACTGATACCAAAAATCTTCCCTGTTATTATTTAAAAATATATATATTAAACAAATGAAAAAATAAAAAGCCCTCCCAGTTATGACTTAATTTAAAATGTCATGCACACTATAAGCAGAATTAATTGAGGTAACGCTGAATCATCAAATCTCTTATTATCATAATTTAGACTTTTAGATCCAACAGATAAATGCCTCGCTTTCAGGATATTTCTGTTTTAAGCAAGTTAGTCAAGTGGAATATACATGCAGTAAACATTTGATGCAAGCAAATTTTGAAAACTAACTTGTCAGGGTGATCTTCCTGAGCCTCACAACATTGTGTGGTTTATAACATCAAATAAGTTGGTTAATAAAAACAAGGGTCCACATTCGAAAAATTAAAAACAAAAAATGACCAACAGAGGTCTAAACTATATTTGTCCTACTTACCTGATCTGTAGATGAAGCTGATGTACCTGAGGCACCAGTACCACTTGTTGAAACTTTATTCTACAAGTGATTCAGCAAAGATAAATCAGGGTACACTCTAAAGCAACTGTTATACTTGTGTCTCGTAGACAAAGGTAATTTGTTAAAAAGGTAATCAGACAAGCCTTTATACAAAAACAATGTACATTATCATGACTAGTAATAATATAAATATCCATATGGATAATAGAAAAAAATTTCAAAATGATTCAAAAAGAAATAATTGCAATCTTATTAATTTATTATATCCTCATTTTCTCATAAATAAAAAAGTGTAAACCAGGGACCTCACCACTATATAATGCAATATCACAGACCAACTTGAATAGTATCGGTCATAAAAAGAGAGAGAGCTAAACATTTTCACTAAACCTTATGGCACCAAACAGAAATAAATAGGATAAATAAATTGTGAATTCAACCTCCTAAAATCCGAATTAAGGCTCTTTGAGTAAATAAACCAGATATCAATTAATCCATAAAATCATCCTCGACCAGTGTTACAAGCAATATCTTAAGACAATTCACAAGCTTGCTATTAGGTAAAGGCTGTGTGTGAGCAACTTTACATGCTGTGTGCCAGTGTACATTGTCATAGGTAGGAACGCGTTGAGACTAATCACTAATGTATAGGTGAGTAAGGTGAAGACCAAGAATTATGATGACCTTGCTCCATGAACGGAATCTTTGAGTTAGGTCCTGAATGTGATGGTCCTATTCCTGGTCCATATTATATCAAGCTAACAGTGAATCTAGTGCAGGAATGAATTTAGTAAACATCTTCACTTTGTCATGAGTGGTTATGTGACCATACATGATATTTCTTTATTTTTCTTACCATTTTATATTCATTTTTCAAATATAAATTCAATGTATATCCCATTTTTCTCTGGCGATAAAGAAAAATGAGCTATTTTAATAACAAACTGTTGGAAGATTTTGAAGAATATTTGCATTTATGTACGATATTTGTTTATGTGGTATATTTGGTTAGATGAGAGATTTGTGAGCTGTGATAGAGATATTTAGGGATCTGTTTTATTTTCTCTTAATTAGGAAGATTAGTTTCCTCTTTTATCTCCTAGGAAATTACTTTAAATACTAATGTACATACTAGTATAGAATAATTCAAACAGTTTTCATATTTTTATTCTCTGTTTTTACAAACAAGATAAATTTATGCTCAGCATTATGTATAAGAAAGATACTTTTATGTTTAATTGGAAATGCATGTCACACAAATCATCATCCACTTGTTAGAGGAAGATATTATATTAAGCACTGTTATCATCTTAGTAGATCAGCATAATAAAAAATTCACAATAAATGAATAGCATCTGTTAGATGCCTCATCTCACATGAACACTATGGAGCTTGTTGACAACAACTGAAGAAACACACACGATTGCAATCTCAGGGAAAATAATGTTCCCATAATTAAGCTAGAAAAACTGACAACTACAATCCTTCCAATTATAACTTAATTTAAGAAGTCATGCATGCTAAAGCAGAATTAATATAAGTAAATCTGAAACTCTGTTGTTTGTTGGTGGACTTCTGGTTCACTCTTGTATATTTGTCTCTTCTTGCTTCTCTTTAATAAAAGTTTCGTTTACTATCAAAAAAAAAAAAAAAAAAAAACTCTGAAAGTCTTCAAATCTCTTATTGTCAAATTTAGGCTTCTAGATCAATAGATAAACACCTGGCCTGGAGCATATTTCTGTTTAAAGCAAGTTGATCAAGTAGAACAAACATGCAGTAAACATTTGATGCAAGCAAAATTTGACAACTAACTTATTATCATGCCAACAAGGTAGAGAATCCTGAGGTTCACAAAATTGCGTGGTTTATAATATCAAATAAGTTGTTTAATAAAATAAAAAAAATTAAAAAAAAAAAAAAAAGATCCCCAATCCAAAAATTAACACAAAAAAAAAAGTGAGCAACATAAGTCTAAACTATGTTTATCCTACTTACCTGATTTGCAGGTGAAGCTGGTGAAGCTGATGTAGCTGAAGCACCACTTGATGAAACTTTATTCTACAATTGTTTCAGCTAGAATAAATTAGGGCACACACTAAAGCAATTGTTATGCTTGTGTCTCTAAGACAAATTAATTTGTTAAAAAGGAAATCAGAAAAGCCTTTATACAAAAACAATGTACCTTATTACTTCTAACAATTAATATCAATACAAATAACAGAAATAAATTTCAAAATGATTCAATAAGAAAAATTGCAATGTTATTAACTTATTATATCCGTATTTTCTCGCAAATAAAAATAGATAAACAAGAGACTTCATCACTCAAGAATTGCAATATCATCCCCCCACTTGGTTAGTATCAATCAAGAATAGAGAGATAGCTAAACAATTTTCATGAAAAATTATAGCTCCAAACAGAAATAAATAGGAGAAATGAACTGTGAAAGCAACCTCCTAAAATCTGAATTTAAGGCTCTTCGAGTTAAATGAACCAGATATCAATTGACGCATAGAATCATTCTAGATCAGTGTTTACAAGCAATATCTTAAGAGAATACACAAATTCATTATTAGGTAATGGTTAAACGACCCACTTTACATGCTGTGTCCATTTTCATAGGTAGGAAGGTGTTGAGACAAATGAATAGGTGATTAAGCTAAGGACCAAGAATTATGATGACCCTGCCCCACGAGTGGTACACATTTGAATTAATAGTGCATCAGAGAATCTTTGAGTTAGGTCCTGTAAGTGATGTTCCTATGCATGGTCAATATTATACTGGCAGAATGTAAGCTAAAAGGGAAACAGGTGCAGGAATGGATTTAAAGAACATCTTCTCGCTTATCATAACTGGTTATGTGACCACACGTCATATTTGTTTCTTCTTCTTATCATTTTAGCTTTATTTTTCAAATATAAATTCAATGATATCCATTTTTTCTTTGGTGGAAAAAAAAGAAAAGAAAAGAAAAAAGAAAAAGAAAAATGATGCAAATTTAATTCCGAAAATAAATACATGCTAAACTACATCTAATTGGCTTCGACACATTTTTCCTTTATGTTCATCTATAAAATTGAAAGAAAAATAACATCCAAAACACACAGACAATCTCACCTTAGTCAACATGATAACAACAAAACTGTTTTCAGCAACTTTGTTATCTTCCATAGTGGTGTCATCCTTTAGAACTTTGCCCTGATGAATAAGCATTTGTTGTGCAGCAGGGTAAACATCTGAACCTTGTACATTCTCAATATTTTTCTTGACATCAGCAACCTTAAGACAAATACAGCAACCATAAGTGTCCATGTTTCAGTAGAAGCATTTTAATTGACAAAAAAACACTACGAATTGCCATCATTCATCATTGAAAATCTTATAAAATAATTTAACACTGACAAACAGACATAACTGACCAACTATTTTCAAGATGTGAAATTACTGCACTTAACAAGACACAAAAGCATAGTCAAACTTTTCTTTAAAAAGTGCAGTTCAAATTAAAACGTTACACTACCATATTTTCGGTTAACATTTGTGCTTGTGAAATCTTACAATCCACAAACCATCGACCAGAAGAGTAAAAGCAGATACAATTCAACTAAACGACAAGTATCAATTATAAAACACATAAAAACCATAACGAACAAACAAATCAGGCAGAAGCACACTAGTTGCGCACAAACAAAGTGGTAACTAACATACAAACTTAATCACATCCAACTATTTCAAATCTTGTTGAGGCGCGTTTACTAATCGGAAATAACTAAGAGGGAAAAAAGACCTTAATTTTTTATTTGTGATTACAGTAACAACATGAGCGAGAATCAAATTACAAAGACCCCACACAAAATCAAGAATTACTAACTTCCTCCTGGAAAGAGAAGGTAATTCCCTCATCCCACTCAAGGAATAAACTTTCCTTTCCAACGAATATTAATCCCCTTCGATTTTCATTCCCACTTAGTAAGTCTATAAGTGCCCCTTAAATTATAGAACGAAACCGTGTTTTCGTTCAAACCTACAAACACAACATTCAGGGCTTAGCAAGCGAAAAAAAAAAAAAGTCAAATTTACAGTACATTAAAAAATCCAACGACAAACATCCAATTTCTAGAGCACAAGCAAAAACAAAAACCAACAAATTAGAGATCTTTTAAATTTAAAAGCAAGCATACTTAATCCGAGCAACACTAAATTCAATTAGTGGATTATACAAATTCAAACCGCAAAACCCAATATACTTGTCAGCTATAAAAACCTAATTGAAACCAAAGAGAGGCAGAGTCTGTATGTGACCAATTACAATTAGCGATTGACGATACCTTGTCTTGAGGGTTCACTTCGATTTCGAAGTGAGTTCCTTTCAAAGTCTTCACGAAAACCTTCATCGTGCTTCTGATTCTCCGGCCAATTCCCCGATCTCCGGTCGCCGCCGAGAAGCAAAGTAAAATAAGTGAGAAAATAAATTAAAATAAGTCACTATGCGAAGGCGACGACGGGCCACTTCCCCTTTTTATAAGTAGAGGATGGGAGATGATCGTGTCACTGTCGGTTATATAATGGTTGTTGTAAAGACCAATCAATTTTCGACACGTGACGAGTGTGAAGTGTCGTGGTGGCAACGGAAGTTTGGAGAATGGTAGATATTCTGTTTCCAGCGAATTTCTTTTGACATTATCCGTACCTTCAGCCTGCCAGAAATTTTAATTTTATGATTCAATCCGAGTATAATTATTATTTTAGCAAAAAATTTAATTTAATTTCTAATTATGCTAAATGTCACAGTGAGAAATTATAGAATCTAATAAAAGTTAAAGATGATTTAATAATAATCAAATTTGTAATTAAACAGTCTTCATACTAAATTTATTAGGAATTTATTTAAAGATTTGAAACTTATGATTTGGAGTCAAGAATGGAATAATTGTTCACCTTTTTTGTTTTCCTATTGACTGTTTGATTTCTTACCCATCCCAATTGAATTGAGAAGATTTATATTTAAATGTAGAAAAATTGAATGTATATTGAATTAGTAATGAATTTTAAAGATTATAAAATAAAAACAGTGATAGGTAATCCAGCCGTATCTTCTGATACAACTATTTTATCACAACTTTACTCCAGTCATTAACCTTATTTTCAACACCCTTTTACGAGGTTACCTTTCTTAAGGCTAAGGTGATCTTCGAATATGGCCAACTCTTATATTGTGATGGGTAATGTGTACAAGGCTCGAGGATGAATTCACCAATATATAACTAATCCACAATTTACTAGCAATCTTAGCTTCATTTCGATGGGTTGTAACCTGCAATCCGAAGTGAGGACGAATTTTTTTAAAAATAATTTTTTTATTATCAATTATGTTCAATTATGTAATTTGTCTATTTTTAAAATAATAATAATTTATATTAGCATTGGGATTTTAATTTTTTTTTTTTATTTTGATGATAATAAATTATTGTAAATATTTAACAAAGTTTAATTTGATCGTAATATAATAAAGTTTCAAATATTTTTTTGAAAGAAATCATATGGCCCATGCAAGGATCTAAACTTTGGAATATTTCATTTACTTGCATGAAGAGATAAAACAACAAGCTTTTTGGAAATCTAATAGCCCTATAACTTTTCTATCAAGATTATAGAGTCTCCAAACTATTTTTTTAGCATAGTTGAGTCATTCACACACATCAACGAGTTATTAGT
The DNA here is from genome assembly GCA_022984855.1 of Dimocarpus longan. Lineage (NCBI taxonomy): Eukaryota > Viridiplantae > Streptophyta > Magnoliopsida > Sapindales > Sapindaceae > Dimocarpus > Dimocarpus longan. Next base: position 9,935,951 of record CM041026.1, read on the forward strand.
GCATAAATATTATTTTTATTCTTCTTTAAGAGAGAGAGAGAGAGAGTCTTTTGTACTTAAAATTCTATTATTTTTCTTTAATGTACACTTGAAAGATTGAGATTATCTACAATAGGGATTGAGAGATTAAAAGAAGTGTAATATTATCTTAGTGGGTTTGGTCTAGAGACACACCAATTATACACTTGCAAAGAATTTAAGGTCTTCAATAAAAGAAATTCATAATTTGTTATTATAATTATGATTTTATTAATTTTATATTCTTCTAGAAGTTTTAGGATTCCTACAAGTTTAGTATTCATTATTCTATGCGATAATATTTCACGTTAGGATTAAGATTAAATTAGAATTCATATTTCTAATAATTTTAGGAGTGGAAACATAATTTAAAGATTTGGTTTGTTAGTATTTAATATGTCATAATTTCTTCTCATTCTCTCAATCTATTTAGTCTTAGAGAAATTTTTTATGGAACTATCTCACAACTAATATGGTGAGAGACAGATCAATAAAATAATATCATTTCATTTTATTTTATATTTTCTATTGATCTTTTATTTTTATTTTTTTACATTTATTGTTAGTTTATCTCATCATATTAGTTGTAAAACAGTTTTATAAAAGATTTTTTCCTCAATCTTAAAGGTCTTAATTGGTCTAAACCTGGTGAAGTTAATTTAGAAAAGTGGATCTTGATAAGAGTGGGATGAACCACTATAAATTCAATGTTTGACTTTTACAACTACTTTATTTTTCTTTAATTTGCCTGATTTATATATTGGACATATTCATGTACATTTGCTCAAATAGTTTCATGTTGTGGTTAGGGAAATATTTTAATTTGATTGAAAACTCAATTCACCCCACTCTTAGGGACATATTTGTTGTCAATGAGATTAATATTGTCTCTTAGTTAAAATCTTTTTACTTAGAAGGAATTACACATACTTATCCTAATTTTTGGCTTTTACAAGTGGAAATGACTTCATCAAAACTACTGGCGACCTCTTTTACCATTAGTTATTATCCACTAATGTTAATCATTATGAAGGTTTTTGGTCTAATGAATGGTGTTTTAGTCCTTCCATATTATGTTAGACACCTCATCTCAACCCAAGAAATTAAATGTTGTGTGCGTATATGTGTTTTGTTAAAGGTGAGAGTGTGCGCATATGTGTGATATGTGAAAGAAAAACCCTTCTAACAACATATATTTAATGGTTCCTCTTTTCCTTTAAATTGAATAAGTCTGGCTTGGTTAGATTATAGCCAGCCTAAAATTTGTCAAAAAAAAAAAACAATTGTTTATAGTTTTAGTCTACCTATAACCTTAATCATTTTTAACTTTTTGTTTGATTTAACTCAATTAATTGGTAAGAGACACTAATTTAAAACTTTATAAATGATTTGATACATTTTAAGAATATAATTAAAATTTTAACACTTTTTTAAAACATAAGGACGAAAAGTATATTTATCCATTTTTTAACTTTTATATTCGCTTAAAAGATTTTTTTTTTTCTTTCTAATTTTCATATATAACCACATATTTTGATAATAATTTTTAAATAATAATTTTGACATTCTTCCATATTCAAGTTTTTTTCTTGTTTTCGATTTCTTGTTTTTCAAATCTTCAGGTTATTCTTTCATATTAAAGTATTTCTCCATATCAATCACGTAAGAACCGATATATTAAAATTGTGAGAAAAAGAAATGAAACTCAAACTTTTGATTGAATGACAATATCACAAAAAAAGGGTCCCATCAGTGATAAAAGTCACCAATTTCACTTGTTTTGCGCACTCTTAAGTGCGTACTTTGGCACAAGCCAATGTGCAGCCTGCAATTGCAACAACAAACTCTTGTGCAGTCTTTGGACAAATCAAACTCTCTATTGAAGTTAAAGAGACCAAGATTTTTTTTTTTTTTTTTTTTTGAAGGAAAATGTAAAAACTGTTCCAATGACCAAACAACGCAAGTTTAAAAAAAAGAAAGGAAAAATCGAAAGCCCATACACAAAATCATACAACCCATTTACAGCAAAAGACAATGGCCTTGGCTGAGTAAATTCCAGCCAGTCAATCTCATACATTGCAACTACACAAATTCCCAACCAATCTAATGCCCCTCCTATCTTTACATGGACTAATAATAACAATTAATACAACATTGAAAGCAACAAAAAAAAAAAAAAAACTCACAAAAGCATTTAGCAATTGAATTTCCAAAGCCTCTAGAGAACATGGGGGATGGGAGCAGACATACCAAAATCCATTTTTAAAAACCCAGTTCAGCAGCACACAACTATAGGAAACCCTACCTCCTGGAAATATGCTTTACGAGCCAGTCCTTGAGATTTTGCAAGCCAAATGGAATTGTAAAAATCAGCAAACCAATCTACTTCACCAGAGGCACGAAGCCATTTTGGACTATTGATTCATCCAATGGTACGTGGACTCCACGATCAACCAATAACTTCAAAGTTTCTGAGACTTCAACAAAATTCTATTGATGCCATGAGCAAATGAACAGGAATTGAAATGAACCTAGAGCATTTATTTTTGCCACTTTTGACTAGCTAGCTTGATGTGTCGATTTCCTTCCCATGATCTTCCTCATGAAGATTTCTTCGCAGCCGTCTTAGCCATATATCATAATCAATAGGATATGGTGTACCGCATAAACTATCAATGTAATCTGCAAATGCCTTCAACACAGCCGACACATCACCAAGCTTCTGCTGAATTGTTCTCCTTGACCAAGACGTTTCTCTCCACTGTAGTGCTCCCTCGACTGAATCCAGATCAGGCAGAGACCCCCCGCAGGAAAAGTAAAGCATGTAAACCAGGCTCTCTGCATCTGAAGCAGAGCATAATTTTCCCTCCTGCAAAGCATACGATGATGAGAAATGAAGATTCATGGCTGGGCGATCCCTGTCTTCAAGAATAGCATGTCCCCAGCCAATCAGAACGAAATAAGGGTGCCTCACACCAGACCTCACACAAATCACATTCTCTGGTTTGATGTCTCCATGCCGAATTCCAGCAGAAGAGACAGTGCAAAGAGCAGATAAGCAATCATGGCAACACCTGATAGCCTCATTCAAACCGAATCGACCTTCGTTCACCATATCAGCGACTGTTTCACCAACCGGACTGGTAACAAGAATTGGGGTTCCACACAAAGGGTGATCACAGTTTCCGCCTGAGTTCGGTCTTCGACATTGGCCAGGGTGAATAATTCTTCCAGATGCACTCAACTGAGGCAGATATTTGCAAGATACACCTTTCTGTTTCATGATAGTCAATATTTTAGTTTGTCTCTGAACTTGATACCATAAATTCATATCTTCCCATGCTGGTTCCAGCTGAGAAGGAGGAGAGCCGACATATAAAAATAAAGACTTCCCCGTGTCTTCAACCGGTGAAGCAATGTAGTATGTATGCTCACCATTATTAAGGACTTCGTTAATCTGATAACCCTTTTGAAAATTTGAATCTTCCAGCCACAGTACAGATCCTACTTCCAGTTTCATCAACTCTTCAGGCTCAATTTTGATGGATTCATCCTGAACTTCGACAATTTCAGGTGAAACACTGTGCTGCTGGAACCTAAATAGACCATTTCCATTCACTCTAGTATCCCCCAACTGCCTCTCCACTCTTCTTGTTTGGAGGCGAGAACCATGGTCAGCAGCTAAATCTTCAATTGAATGCTTGGGCAATCCAGCAAATTGCATGATACAGTGGAAGGTTGCAAAAAGTATCTGTAGAGCACCGATATCTCCCCAGTTGGCATTTCCAAGCTTGTTCCAGATTCTATCGATTGGAGAGACTGCTATTCTACAATGTTTTTTAATCCACTCAGCAGCAGAGTCATAAACATTATTCACATCAAAATCCAATTTATTTACATCTCCTTCAACTTTTACAACCCCACCATATTGAGAATCAACAAGAAGAATAAACACGGTTTTTGAACTAAGAGAAAAATTCAATCTGCTTAAGCTTCTTGACAACAATATACGGAGGGCATAGAATAGAGCCTCACCTAGAACAGATAAAGAAGGCAGCTGATTGCTATTGCCACCAAGGCTTCTAACATCAGGCCTCAGAAGAGCTAATTCAAGAATATGGTCCCACTTTCCATGTGGATGTCTAGGGTTCTTAAGCAATATACCTGTAGCACAAAGACCTTCAAGCTTCCCATTAGTTATCGCCTTCTCAGCTTGGTAGAATTTTAAGTTAGCATTGTATAAGCAGGCAACAGAGAAAGGCATGGGTTCATCATGGCTCCAAAACGCCTCCCACAATGCCTTCACACTTGCATGCAAAAAATCTTCAATAGCTAGATATGCAGTTGCTTCCACAGCATCAGAAGTTGAAGCATAAATAGCATTGGGCATCCGAATCAGCTGCTGAAAAGCAACCCCTTCCAACGCATAATCAAATTTTTGAAGTTCTATCAACTCAAAAGGCACATCAAAAACTGGCTTTTTCGACTTTTCTGAAATTGATACAAACCAGTCTTCCAATTTTGTAGTCAGAATTTCACTGTCAGCAAATTTATAAAGAAAGTCCTTGCAATTTCGAGACCTACCGCCAGATGACACACTGGATCGTTTTGTCCCAGACCCAACTGATTCCTGGTCTGGGGATCCACCTGCCAAATATCAAGTTCAGTAGTTATTTAAGATGGATTTGTCAAGTGCAACTTTCACATAATTATGCTTATCACATTCAAATTAAATGCAGCAAAGGATCACTCAAGGTCACAAGAAATTTAGAACATTTTCAATTAAATACATGAAGATTGAAAATGCCTAGCAAATTAGGAACCACAAATTTTAATTTTATTTGGCTCTTTAATACTTCGAAACAGGTCATGAGAATTCACAAGGATCTACTGTGCTTTTTAATATCTACATTAAAATTTGGTAGACAGAAAAAAAAATCTTTTGTGATGTATATACGTAGATTATGCAGGTATTCCTTGCTTGCGTATGATGTGTAAATATGATTCAAGTGTAAAATCATACCACAACAATTTTGCAGCACATAAAATAATAAATGAGCTAATACAGAGTATGGCAGACATACAAACTAGCTAATTGTCAACCCAATATATAATACATTTAAGCAGATGGCTATCCAAGAACAAAGTTAGAGGGAGCTTCACTCTCATAGCATGAAAGTTAATTTTCAAATTATTTAAAGAAGCAAATTTTGGTGTCAACCTTCGAACCAGTGTCACTGACATGAGTTTGTACTCCAAGGCAGAACAAAGGTTGATGAAGAAGAAGCAAATTAGCCAAAGGTCAGTCAATTAATATCACATCCATAACTCCAGTCTTTTATATTGATAAAAAAGAGCTTAGGATAACAGGCTTAACAGTCCACAGAAAATACAACCTAATAGCAAAGGATATGCTCTAACCACTGCTGTAGCCATCACCGATACCAGAAAGAGGGAAACAAAGCCTCCTCTTATACATTATCATTTTTTTATTCAAGAAACATTGGAAAAAAAAAAAAAACAAACAAACAAACTCAGCTGCTTATAAAGAGAACCTAGTGAAGTTTCAATAACAAATTCTATTCCTAAAGCATTATACCAAATGGTTATTATGAAAACATTTTATAAGGTATAAAATAAGAATTTTATTCTCCAGAGCACCTCCCAGCACCTCCTCTGTCACCTTCAACACACTCTTTCCTATCTCTCTACCCTGCTCACACACCCACACACAGAGATATTAATCCTTCATTGTGTTCAGCATCCATGTCCGCTATGCCGATCAATATATAATGCAAAGACCATGGAAATGCAACTTTAGAAAAAAATAAATAAGTAAATTTAGACAACACATTTGGACTCTAGAGCAAGCATCAGGTGGCTAGTATGTCAAAACAGATCCATAATACTAAGCTCAAAACCTGGTCATGAAAAGTTAAATAAGATGCCAAGAATAATCAAGCAAAATCAGATCCATTTTTCAGTAATAAGGTAATTCTAGAGCTCCGTTTGGGAGTTTAGTTTGAGCAAAAGGGAAGGAAACTATACCATTTTTCATCAACTCCCATCTTTTTCAATAAGTCTAAACGATGCATTAACTAAATGCCTTATCCCTCTTCCAACCCACCAACCAACAAATTGATAAACAAAAACAAATGATCAATAAGAAAAATCTACTTGATTTAGGGCATAAAAAATGATAATCAACCTGCACTCTGCTGAAGTAGCACGATGCAAAAGTTTTGTAAAATAAGGAACCTAAAGAAGGTACAAAATGTAAAATTCAATTGTGAAGTTTTTGTCCATCACATTGAAAGGGACCTGGTTGATGTGCCCATAATATCCTTACAATGGTCACATATTGGAAAATAAGATGATAAAAGGATAAGCAGACCGACATGCAATTGTGTTTTACTATTAAGGAGTAAGTGTTACAATGTTTTAAAGTACCGCTATGGTAAAAGTCATTATAAGAGAGGACGAGGGAATGGCAATATGCATTCATCAATAAGAAATTATGAGGTAGTCAACCTAACTACGTAGGAAGTCAGGACCCTTAACTTTCTGTTTGAAGGACAAGGATACGAAGGATGACAAAAATATTAGAAAACTGTATGTAGACTCCAAGTGCCTTAATTGTTCAATAATAACAAACATTAATCACAAAACATATCGTAATCAGCCTTTGTTACAGGGGCAGTTGCTTATCCAAAGAACTATTTACATGTTGTTCACAACCCTGGGTAACAGAAAAATGATTTCAACTTGGAAAACATGTTCTCGTACACAACCAAACATGTACACATTCCTTATTGAAAAATTTCAAATTCAAATGTCAATTAGATGAAATAAAATAATAACAAAATTTTAAGAGATTGTATTCACTCTATCTAATAATTATTTACTTGTCAACAATAAACCATATGGAAGCATAAAACTAAACTGAACACCTAAAGAAATTAAGAGAGTGTTACTCATATTAACCAAAACAAATTGCTAATTGCAACGGCCAATTGTAATAGGTGGACCACAAAAACCAATTGTTAAGGCTTAGGATTTAGAATCTGAAATTTTATCCCCAATCTGGTTTCCAACCTTGTAAAGCCATGTTCAAGGTCAAATGTTGACTCCCTCCTTCCCTTGGTTAGTGTGTATCTTCTATATCAATACAAAAAACATCAATGGAGGGAGTACTAAAAATGTCCTAGACTCGTGTAATTACGATTCCAATAACAGTGCTTTCAATGCCATAACACAGCTATTCATAAATTACTAACTTGAGAGGAGATAACTCATTTCATTTCCTCAATAAAAACATGTGTTTACTAAATAATATATTTTTTTGTGTGGATACAAGATCATCAACATCACTCATACATGTAAAAATTATAATCCAACTAATTTGTTGATCCAGAACGTAGCTAGTTTATCGAGAAAGGTCTCAAGTCATAGCACCAAAGCCCTTAAGTTCAAATTTCACTCACAACAAGGTGGGAAAGAGTTTGGTTTATATACATAGCAATTATTTTATACAATATATACATACATATATATATAACAACTTATAAAATTGACTTAAAAACTAACTTCAATGTCTAACCATTGATATGGTTTTATTCCAAGGGTCAAGCCAATTGCTGATGTGGCATAAAAACTCAATAATCTGAACCTTGGATTGAAAACACATCAGCAGTTAGATATCAAAACAAGTTTTTAAAGTTGTTTTAGCCTGACCCATAAATATATATATGTATGTATGTATAAACAACTTATAAAACTAACTTAAAAACTAAATTCGACATCTAACCGTTGATATTTAATCCAAGAGTGAAGCCAATTGCTGATGAGGCATAAAAACTCAACTATTTGAAACCTTGAATTGAAAACACATCACAGTTAGATATCAAAATACGTTGTTAAATTTAGTTTTTACAAGTTGTTTTAGCCTGACCCATATAAAATTAAGCATCTCAAACTCAAAAACCAAATCACATAAAAATTTCTAACAATAACAACTCTCCTGAATAATAAACAAATTGAAGCTCATAAAACCAGGGCAACCAACCAACTAGTTTTAGAATCATGATTGAATGCGAAGATTAAACATACCTTCCATTTTTAAATTACAGTCTCACTGTCTTCTTCTTCTCTCTCTATCTGAATGCCTAATCGCACTCTCCTCCGTATCTGCAAACACAAAAAGAAAAAACTTTAGAAGTCTAAGCTTCTCATCAAGCAAACAGAAGACTAGGGTTTTAAGGGGCAAGCAGCAGCTTAGTTGAAGAAAACAAACCAACAGATCTAAAATGAAACCAACCCAGAAACGAAATCAATACCCCCAGATTCACTGACTATGAATTACAAAGACTAGATACATGAAAACAATACAACATCCATACATAATCAGAATAAATTTTTAAAAAAAAAACTGCAGAAGAAGAAGATGATAAGTGGAAGAAAAACAGCTAACCTTCAAATGGCTTTCTTTTGTTCGCGACTACCAGATCTTGCCACACAACTCAACTCAAACTAAAACTAGTGTTTTGTTTTTTTTTTTTCTGGTATTCTCTTTTCTTTTTTTTTTTTTTTTTGAAATATTTTTGTTTTGTATTCTGCTTTTTTTTTTTTTTCCTTTTTCAGTTTTAAATTTTATATTATTATAACTAATTTAAACATTTGTAAAGAGAAAAACTATCCGGTAATAAAACATTGTTCCATAAACTATACTTAAAACATCTCCAATATAAATATGAATTGTCTTTTAGAAAAAATGAACACATCATTAATATCAAGAATATGTGCATCCTATATGACATAAATATAAATTTATAAACACTCAAGTGTAAAAGGATTCTCCAATACTATTTTATTTATTTGAATAATAAATAGTCAAATAAAAATATATCATTAAAAAAAATTATCATAAAACATTATTTAATGAAAATTTTAATCATTTATTGTTGACATGACTGTTTAAGAGATTGTCTGAAAATAGACATTGAGATTGACAATCTATATTTTCTTTTTTGTCATATCAGTTTGATAATAATTAAGGAAGTTTACATTGGAATGACTAATTTTAATTCTCTATCAATTTATTTTACGTGACACTCCATTTTTTCATAACTCATATTTATATTGGAGATGCTCTTATAATCAATTCCTAACCGTTGATGATAGATAATCTTATTTAATCACTAATACAATGAAACCTAATTAATTATTTCGAAATTTTGTAGAAAGAAACAAACGATACAACTTTAATAGTTGTGCAACTGTAGATGACAGAATAATAAATTAATCTTATCTTATCACTTAAGTTAAATTTTGACGATTCAAATTTTATCGAAGTTTATACTTATTAGTTTATATAGTAATATATCATAATTGTGACACAAGTATTTCCACGATTATTTATACTGTTTTGATGGAATAAATTTGTGTCACCTTTCGAGGCAGGACTTATCAATTCAACATCTCATTTCACTTTTTTTTTTCTTTCATTTATTTTAATAATTTGTTATATCTAAAATGTTAAATATATTTTAAAAATCAATTGAATATACTTTTATTTTGAATATTTTAATATCAATTCAAAATAAATATTAATTTATTTGCAATTTTTTAATAATTATTTTTAAAAATCACTTTTATTCAAAAATTAATTTAAACAAAATTTTAATCAAATTACTTCAAAAAATTCTTTTTGTTATGAATTTGATTTAAAATAATTTATTCTATTTAGAAATTATTTTAATCTAATTTTATATTAATTAATCTTACATTTTATTAAATATAAAATATAATTATTGTTCATTCAAAAAATATATATAATTATTGTTTTCCAATCTCATACTACATCAAATAATAAAAAATGCTTATTTTTAATCAAATCCCAATTGCATTAAAAACAATGTAATATTACTTTTTTTATAAGTAGATCTTATGAAACAATGCAATATTATTTTTTTATAAATAGATCTTTTAAAATTTTATTTTTTTGAAAATAGATATTTGAGAGGAAAGTTGTTGGTTATTTAGTTGTCAATTAAAAAAAATCTTTTAAATTATAAACTGTTTGATTGTATTATTTTTAAAATATTTTTATATTACTAATTTATCAAAAATGACACGAGAGAGGAGTAATATACATCATTGTCCATTTGTCCTCTTACAATGCTTCAATGGCTGCACTTTTAGATTATTAATTGCATTTTAATCGTTTTCCTACCAATGAAATAGGATTCATAAACCTCACGTTTATAGTTTTTTTTTTTTTTTTTTTGACATTGGCCTTATGTCTATAGATTAACGGACTCATTTTCTAATTTTTAATGAGTGAAAGAACCCCAGACCAACGAACCAATAACAATTTTTTTTTTTTTTTTTGAGGAAAAACCAATAACAATATTACAACCACAACAAAGACTTCCTTGGCAGAGGTTTTGGTTCCGCCAAGCTACATTAATGAAAATAGAAATGTAGTGATATTGATGGATGCGCTGAGAGAGTTCTCTTGGCAACCTCTTCTATGAACACTTACCCATGTCCTTAAAGTCTGGTTGCAGTGTTTATACTAATCAAGTTTTTGTATTTGATTTTTGCTTGCTTGGATGTACGAAGCAAGAATAGACCAATGCAAATAGTGCTTCAAACAAATATGGCATATAATATTCATGAAAAATAAAACCAAAAACTAGAAAGATATATATGCAATATTTATATATGTAGTGTATATATTAGAATCAACATTAGATAAAAAAAAAAAAAATTGTAGTGTGTATATATATATATTAGCCATAATCAATTGAAAAAAAAAAACACAAAATATAGAAAATATACTGGTTAAAGAATAATTATTAGATATATTTATGAAACAAATCGTTAATGAAAGTAGAGACTATGTGTTTATATTATAAAAAAAGATGTCTTAAGGTTATAAGAGTATAGAGATATTAATAAAATAAAATAAGAGTATATTAGATATTTTAATCATTTAAAAAAATCTAAAAATCTTTAAAAAAAAATCTCCAAAAAAATTATTTGGAAAAACTCAAAATTTAAACTTATCAACGTGGACATTTTTTAGTTTTTTAAATTCCTCAAAAACTCTATTGGAATGTTATCCAAACAACGTAAAAAAATAAAAATAAATAAAGTTTTTGACATTAAAAAGATACTTCTAGCTAGGAAATAAGTTGTACCAAACGTACACTGAGTCTAATACTATCTAACTCAATTCCTTGAAAATAATCTAATTCAATCTTGTGCTCATTTAAATCCTATCAAATCTAATCTTCGTGAGCCATATAGGCCTTAAGCAGAGAAAACCATTCTAATCCAATTCATTCATATCTAGTCAAATCCCATGAAAATAATCTTATCCACTCGCGTGACCCGTTTAATTATATTTAATCTAATTTTGTAAAAATAATCTAATCCACTAGTTCCGTCATACATTTTCATATTAGGAAGGGTGAACTTTTGAAGTATCTCTACTATTACGATTGTAGTGAGGAACAACAAATTGGCAAAACTGTTTGCAACACTCTTCTTAATGGGGGATGGCAGCCTCATCTCGATTTTTGCAAAGTGCCTAATGAATTCATTCGATACTAGAGGAATTGGTTTCAAATTTTCAATCATAGATTTCGCTGGATCCTTGTTATTGCCATTACTCCAATCTTTCCTTCAAGTTAAATTTCGATCGATGGCGTGCTGTGTCCTTAATTGTCAATTGTTGCATTAGCTTGTTGGTTGCTCAAAAACCTACGTCCCTCACTTAAGTTTAGCTGCTCTGTTCTAAATACTAAATTCACTTCTAGTTGTATAGTCAGCTCTATCTGACAATCATATAATTGATTGGAGGTCTGCCCCAGTTGAAAGATTGAATGTTTCATAATCAACATGGTATTTAATAATGGTGTTCTCTTGATTTCCAAAACTAAGTTGGTCTGATTTCTCCGATCAAAACTTGGTAGAGGCATCATTGATACTGTTAACCTTTCCACTTGACCATGTAGTTTGACGTTCTCGACTTTGACCTCTGTTTTCTATCTCAAGTTCTTGCAACTTCTCCGCAATTACTCAGTTGGGCCATTAGAGTAGTCACCTAGGCTTCAATTGCCGATTGTTGGGAGGAGTTTGTCATCCTACTATAGTCACGCGATCACTTAACTTCTTAACATAAAATTGCTAATAGTCCCATGATGGGCGCAAACTGTATAGGGTAAATTTAGACAATAACAACCTATCAAAAAGCCAAGTGATTGTAATAATGAGGCTAAACGAAAATAGATTTATTGATAAAAATGAAGAAAATGAGTGAAGGTGGAAATGAAATGCATGATTCCTTTTTTTGGGAGTATTTTGGCAAAGTTTTTGTATCTCCTTGCAAAAATTGGTCTTTAGAATGGAATGGAGGTTGCCTTTTATAAACCTTACCTTTGCATTGCTCCATGGTGCATGACCCCCATCATCTCGACCTCTACTCATGCAACGTGGCTCTTTATTTATGTTGGAGTGGGGATTAAGTCGGGGCTATAGGTTACTCTCAATAATTGCCCAACCCTTCTTAGTTTGGGTCGCTCGTTATCTTGGGTTGAGGTTTGGGCTTTTAACGGACTTAAACTTCGCGTGGGCTTTCACCTTTACTGTTGCTTCTTTTTCACCATTACAACCATTAGATTTCCAAAAAGCTTATTGTTTTATCTCTTCATGCAAGTAAATGAAAAATTCTAAAGTTTAGATCACTGCATGGTGAATCTGCTTTCTTTCAAAAAATATTTGAAACTTTATTATATCACTGTTAAATTAAACCTTCTTAAACATTAACAATAATTTGTTATCACTGTAATAAAAAATTAAAATCTTAAGGTTAATACAACTTGTGGTTGCAGGCATAGCTTGGTGGTAACCCATCTTTTTCACAAAATGAAGGTTTTAAATTTAAATTCTCATCTCAAAAATAAAAAATACAATCAATTTATTAATATTTTAAAATTAGATATATTATGTAATTGAACTTAGTTAATGTTTAAAAAATAATCTTCTTTTGAAATGTCAATTTGGCTTTGGATTGCGGGTTGCAACTCGCTTACATAAGCTGAAATCGTTATCTTAACTTTTACACCTAACGAAATTATATTATTTCTCATTTTTTTTAATATTATTTATCACTACTTCTTTAAAAGGGTGGGTAAGAAGGATTTAAATTAAAAAAAAAGGCCTCTCGTATATTGCGAGTTAAAGAATAATAATGGGATTTGAACTCTTCCTTTTATCAAATCAAGGAAAATGCCCAATCAGTTCTACTAAAAGACGGCAAGTGGAGTTAGAATTTAAATAAAATTTTAATAATAATTATAGTTATACTTGGATTGGGATTATACAATTAAAATTTCAGACAGGCAGGAGGTACGGATAACCCCAAAAGAAATTCGCCGGAAGCAGAAATCTAGCATAGCATACTCCAAAATCTTTGTTGACACGACAGTCACAACGCTTAAAACTGGTTACGTGTCGAAAATTGATTGGTCTTAAAACAACCATTATATAACGGACAGTGACACGATCGCTTCCCATTCTTCACATATGAAAATGAGAAGTGGCCCCTCCATGTTGTCGCATAGTGACTCATCGTAATTGATTCGGTGGAAGAAAAAAAGAACACTTATTGTAGTTGGGGCTCTCGGCGGCGGCTACCGGAGATCGGGGAATTGGCCGGAGAATCGGAGTACGATGAAGGTTTTTGTGAAGACTTTGAAAGGAACTCACTTTGAAATCGAAGTGAGCCCTCAAGACAAGGTATCATCAATCACTAATTGTAATTGTAATTGGAATAGTCACATGCAGACTCTGCCTCTCTTTGGTTTCAATTAGGTTTTATTGTTGTTATAACTGACTTGTATATTGGGTCTTATGGTTTGAATTTGTATAATGCTATGATTGATGGGAAAGTAGTTTTTTTTTTTTTTTTTTTTTTTAAATTCATTGTTTTATGTGTAATTGCTCTCTGATTATGCTTTTTATTAAATTTAAGAAATTGAATGTTGTGTTTGTAGGTTTGAATGAAAACATGGTTTCTTTTTTCAATTTAAGGGCGCGCTTACTTATTGGGAATGAATGTTTAAGGGAATCGAGCTTTGTTGAAAAGGGAACTTGATTCCTTGAGTTGGATGAGGGAATTGATTTCGCTTTTCAGGAGGTTGTTAGTTTTTGATTTTTGTGTGGGGTCCATGTAATTTGATTCCTATCAGCTTTTAGTAAACACTGTAATCGCAAATTAGAATTTAAGTTTTGTTTCCCTCATGGTAGAATTTAAGTTTCGTTTTCCTCATGGTGATTTCCAATTAGTAAACACACCCGAACGAGATTTGACATAATCTGATGTGATTTACGCTTCATATGTTAGTTTTTCACTTTGTTATTCGCAACTCGTGTGCTTCTTCCTGATTCATTTGTTTGTTATGGTTTTTATGTGTTTTATAATTGATACTTGTTTAGTTGAACTGTATCAGCCTTATACTTTTCTAGTCAATGGTTTCTTTGTCTTGTTTGTGGATTGTTAGGTTCACTTGCATGAAACTGCAAGTATGGTATGTAAATTGTAATGTTTTAATTCGAACTGCAGTTTTTAAGGAAAAATTTTGACTATGCTTTTATGTCTTGTTAAGTGCAGTAATTTCTCATCTTGAGTGTAGTTGGTGAATTATGTCTATTTGTCAATGATAAATCATTTATAGGATTTTCAATGATGGCTCACTTCATAGTGTTTTTATGTGAATTACTTGCACCAAAAAATGAACACTTATGATTGCCCGGTTTCATCATGAATTTATTATTTAAGTCCTTGTTGATTGAAATGTCTATTTTTCGTAAGGTTGCTGATGTCAAGAAAAATATCGAGGATGCACAAGGTTCAGATGTTTACCCTGCTGCAAAACAAATGCTTATTCATCAGGGCAAAGTTCTAAAGGATGACACCACTATGGAAGATAACAAGGTTGCTGAAAACAGTTTTGTTGTTGTCATGTTGACTAAGGTGAGATTGGCTATGTTCTTTGGAGGTTATTTTTCTACCAATTTTATAGATGAACGTGAAGGAAAAGTGTGGTGAAGCCATTTAGATGCAGTTTAGCATGTATATGTTATTTTTGGAATTAAACTGGTGTCATTTTACCAAAGAAAAAATGGATATAGATTGAATCTGTATTTTAAAAATAAAAATTAAATGATAAGAAAAAGGAACAAATATGGGGTATGGTTGCATAACCAATCATGACAAGTGAACAGGTTCCTTAAATTCATTCCTGCTTTTGTTTCCCTGTCAGCTTGGATGTCAGCCGATTAATATGGAGCATGCATAGGAGCATCACTCTCAGGACCTAACTCAAAGATTCCCTAATGCATTACTAATTCAAATAAAAACTAGTCATGGAGCAGGATCGTTATAATTCTTGGCCCTCAGCTTAATCACCTATACATTAGTCTCAACACTTTCCTACCTTTGAAAATGAGCACAGCATGTCAAGTTAGTCTCACACAGCCATTACCCAATAACAAATTTGTATATTCTCTTAAGAAATTGCTTGTAAACACTGATCTAGGATGGTTCCATGTATCAATTGATATCCGGTTAATTAACTCAAAAAGCCTTAAATTCAGATTTTAGGAGTTTGCTTTCACAATTCATTTCTGTTTGGAGCTATAATTTTTAATGGAAATGTTTAGCTCTCTCTCTTTTCTTGACCAATGCTAATCAAGTGGGGGCATGATATTGCAATTATTGTGTGGTGAAGTCTCTTGTTTATTTATTTTTATTTATGAGAAAATAGGGATATAATAAGTTAATAACATTGCAATTATTTTTTATTGAATCATTCTGAAATCATTTCTAATATCCGTATTGATATTAATATTATTATTTTTAGAAGTAATAAGTTACATTGTTCTTGTATATAAAGGCTTGTCTGATAACCTTTTTAACAAATTAATTTGTCTAAGAGACACAAGCATAGCAGTTGCTTTAGACTATGCCCTGATTTATTCATGCTTAAACAATTGTAGAGTAAAGTTTCATCAAGTGGTGGTGCCTCAGCTACATCAGCTCCGCCTCCAGATCAGGTAAGTAGGACAAACATAGTTCAGACCTGTGTACCTCACTTTTTGTTGTTAATTTTTGCATTGTGGAATGTTTATTTTTATTAAACAACTTATTTGATGTTATAAACCACATGATTTTGTGAAGACCAGAATGATCTACCATGTTGGCATGATAAATTAGTTTTCAAATTTTGCTTGCATCGAATGTTTACTGCATGTATATTCTACATGACTGACTTGGTTAAAATAGAAATAAGCTGAAGGCCAGACATTTATCTGTCCATCTAAAAGTCTAAATTATGACAATAAGATATTTGAAGATTCAGAGTCACCTATATTAATTCTGCATGTAGCATGCATGACTTCTTAAATTTTAATAAACTCATAACAGCAAGGATTTTAGGTATCAGTTTTTCTTGTGTAATTTTTAGGATATTATTTTCCCTGATGTTGCAGTCGTGTATTTCTACAGTTGTCGTCATTCAACAAGCCCGTAGGGTTCGTGTGAGATTAGACATCTAAAAGATGCTACTCTTTCATCATGTACTGAGTTTTTGATCTGCTAAGATGATAAGAGCTGTTCATTTAATATCTCCCTCTAACAAGTGGATGATAATTTGTGTTGCATATATTTCCATTTAAACATAAAATTATCTTCCTTATACATAATGCTTAGCATAAAATTTTCTTGTCATTATGATTATTCATCATTAAAATAGCTTTTCTTTTTTTTTTTGCCCCAGAAAATATGGAATATATGTTGAATTTATACTTGAAAAATAATGATAAAATGGTAAGAAAAAGAAAGAAATATAATGCATGGTCACATGACCACTCCGACAAGTTGAAGATGTTTTGTAATATGAAAATTTTCCTGCACTTGTTTCCTTGTTAGCTTGCTTGTCAGCCGATATAATATGGACCAGTCATAGGAGCATCACTTTCAGGACCTAATTCAAAGATTTGAGTTATGGAGCAAGGTCATCAAAATTCTTGGTCCTTAGCTTATTCACATAGACAGTAGTCTCAACACATTTGACCTTCCTACCTATGACAATTCATACCATTTTGTCACATGTATAACAACTTACCCCCACCCTTATCCCTCAACTAAGGAATCTATGTCCCTCAATAAACAATTGATTGCTCTTTTTTATCATTTCATATCCACGGTTTTTGAAAACAGCTAAATCATTCTATGGTGATATGATAAGGCATTGAACCCATATCACCTTTGCATATATCTCTTATAATTTATCAAGAAATCTACAATTTTACTGTCTTATTTTTCAAATTTCCAACCTAATCAAACATATATTATCATAAATATTGAATAAAACTGTAATAAAACATTTCTGTGATTGAGATATTAAGAATGAAGATACATTTAATTAACATAAGAATGACATCATAAAGCAATTCAACCTTATTTTACATCTTTCAAGAATCAATCTACAATTTCCTCTGTATCAGAATTTTAATCATCCAAATTTCAAGTCGTATACAAATTTTGATTCAAATACATCGATAAAGTTCTCATCCAAAATTTAGCTCCAGACTGCAAGAGACTAAATATAAGTCACATTTTCCTTTCTTTTTATGACTAATACTAATTAGTGGGGGCGTGATATTGCATTATTGAGTGGCGAAGTCCCTGGTTTATCTATTTTTATTTATGAAAAAATAAGGAATTAATAAGTAAGTAACATTGCTATTATTTCTTGTTGACTTATCCTGAAATTTATTTCTGTAATCCATATTGGTATTAATATTTTGGTGATGCTGTACATTGTTTTTGTATAAAGGCGTATCTGATTACCTTTTTAACAAATTACTTGGTCTAAGAGACAGAAGGCATAACAGTTGCTTTAGAGTATACCCTGATTTATTCTTCATGAAACAATTGTAGAGTAAAGTTCCATCAAGTGGTGCCTCTGCTATATCAGCTTCACCTCCAGATCAGGTAAGTAGGACAAATATAGTTCTGACCTGTGTTGCTCACTTTTTGTTGTTAATTTTTGCATTGTGGACTTTTATCTTTATTAAACAACTTATTTCATGTTATAAACCACATGATTTTTTGAAGCTCAGGATGACTAACTTGTTGGCGTGATAGGTTAGTTTTCAAATTTTGCTTGCATCAAATGTTTGCTGCTTGTATATTCTACTTTACTGACTTGATTAAAACAGAAAAATGCTGAAAGCCAGGCATTTATCTGTCTATCTAAAAGCCTAAATCATGACAATAAGAGATTTGAAGATTCAGAGTTACCTATATTATTTCTTCTTTTAGCTGGCATGACTTCTTAAATTAAGTCATAACAGGGAGGATTTTAGGTATCAGTTCTTCTTGCTTAAATTATGGGAATATTAATTTTCCTTTGCTTGTAATCGTGCTAGTCAGCAAGCCCCACGGTTTTGATGTGAGATGAAGCATCTGAAAGATGCTACTTCTTCATTGTGTTGTGTACTTAGTTTTGATTATCCTGATCTACTAAGGTGATAAAGGCTGTTAATTTAATCTTCCTCTAACAGATGGACGATAATTTGTGTTGCATAAATTTCCCTTAAACCATGAAAATATCTTCCTTATACATAATGCTTATTTTTTCTTTATTATGATTATTTATCTTTTGTAAAAGCCTGAATTGCTATCAAAATGAGTGAAAAGAACCATGTAGCGACGCCTTCATGAATGCCTACCCTTGTGGCATGTAACTTGATGAACTTTCTGCAACTTTATATAATTGTTAAATTCTATGGTAGCAAATATGATTCTGTTCTGATTACATTTATTGTTTTCAAGCTTTCTTCTTGCCATTTTGAAACTTAACTGTTCCACATGTTTATGTAGGCTCAACCTACAAGTTCTTTGCCTCCTACCTCAACAGAACCATCAACAACATCTCAGATTCCAGCACCAACTGTGGATCCGTGAGTTTGATTATACTCATTTTTCATTATTGTGGAAGTGTTGGCTAGAAGTTTCCCTTTCTCTTTCGAAACTGCAAAGTACTTGTGATGTACTGTTATTTTCCTCATTTGTCTTCTTTCTCTTCTTTTTATAACTGATTTAGGCCACACCCTGTCCCTGAATCCACCCCAACTGCAGTTCCTCCTGTTTCGTGAGTATCCTTTCTGGTCTCTTACTAGTGTTAAAGGTGTCATGTTGTGACTGTCTGGAACATGGATTTTAGCCTTATGAGTGTCTTCTATATTATGGTTATGAAGTTGAGTATTTCATTGTTTGGTTTGAGCAGTTCAGACATCTATGGCCAAGCTGCATCGAATCTTGTTGCAGGAAGTAATTTAGAAGCTACGGTTCAACAAATACTTGACATGGGTGGAGGGAGTTGGGACCGGGAAACAGTTATTCGTGCTCTACGAGCTGCATATAACAACCCTGAAAGAGCTGTTGAATATCTATATTCTGTAAGTTCTTACTCAATATTTTAGCTGCTTCATCTTGTTCACTATTCACTAGTGTGTGCTTCTTATGCACAGCATGTCATTTAAATCTTGATACTGAAATAGTTTAAATATGGACTGATTGATGCTACGGTATGACTCTACTTGCTGTATAGTTTCTCCCTTTGATTTTTTTTGTAATGTTTTCCTGGTGCATGCGGTTTTTTGGAATACTGTTATGATAAGAAATATTGTTAGAAATGGAAGTGTTAAATAAAGAAGAAAGCGGATTGATTTTGCTAGTTTAAGTTGGCTGTAAATTTATTATAATGCTACTAATTAATCAGTTTAAAATGAGAAATGATATCAGGGAATTCCTGAGCAACCAGCAGTTCCACCAGTTTCCCGTGTTCCTGCTAGTGGGCAGGCCGTAAGCCAGCCAACCCAGGCTCAACAACCTGCAACTGCTACACCTACCAGTGGTCCTAATTCTAACCCGCTGGATCTATTTCCACAGGTATATGCCTACATTTCTGACAATTATTTATAAGATTTTGAATCTTTGATTGCATTTGAGTATGAATTTTATGATTTATTCCTCTGGAACCAGGGCCTCCCAAATATGGGTTCAAATGCCAGTGCAGGTAACTTGGATTTCCTGCGCAACAGTCAACAGGTATCAGTAATATTTTACCAGTGCGGCTTGTTGTTTATATATGCTGCATGAGACTTCTAACGTTTGTTTTCTGCATTCTCTCTCTCTCTCTCTCTTTTTTTTTTTTTTTCTGAAATTTTGTTTTTTCCATTCTTGTTATATCAGTTCCAAGCCTTGCGTGCGATGGTGCAAGCAAACCCCCAAATTTTGCAGGTGCCTGTTATTTCTCAGTTATTTACTTTCGCCCTCTTGCTCTTAGATTGTTTGTTTTCATTGCTCACCCTTTGCTAGAGGACTTATGAGATTATCTTCTACAACAGCCTATGCTTCAGGAGCTTGGGAAGCAAAATCCACACTTGATGCAACTAATTCAAGAGCACCAGGCTGATTTCTTGCGTTTGATAAATGAGCCTGTTGAAGGCGGAGAAGGGTGAGATGAACCTGTTTTGTTGCATGCACTTTCTCTTGATTAATCAATGAATGTCTATGATGCCAAGTTGTTTATACATCTATTATCAGGAACGTACTGGGTCAGTTAGCCTCAGCAATGCCACAGGCTGTGACTGTAACCCCTGAGGAGCGAGAGGCAATTGAACGTGTATGTGTATTATTTTCCCTCTTAATGTAAAATGCAATTTATTTTTTCTTTTTTAACACACCACCTTTTAATAAAGGTAATTGGGTACTTGTCTTGACTCGAAGAGGTCAAATATTCAAGTTTCAATCTTATCTTTTAAAACACAAGGTGTGAGTTATGACTCTCCTTTTGGTAGGAGTTGTTCTCTCCTCGGTTGTGGGAATAATTATCTGGGCGGCGCTATTAGTGATCCATTTTAGTAGGTTTCAATAGTCCTCTGATTTGTAAGGTGTCAATCTTGTTGTAAAATGCACTCTTTGCTAGTGCTTCATTTTGTATTTAGCTGGATTGAACTCATAGCAAAAATCTGGCTTCAAACTTAACATAATTATAAATATAGGGAGAATTGCAAAAACCGAATCCTTGAGGTTTAACTCTTTTTGGAACAAACAGCCTCTTAGTTTTGAATTTAATTAAAACCCTCCTTATTGTAAATAAAAAATATTTTGTATTTTAAAATTTAGTTAAACAACCAACTGATTGTGTACAAAAAATTCAAAACCCCTCTTTGGTGGTATTCTTTCAAATTTGAATAAAGATGTTTGTTTTGAAAAATGGGTCAGGACTCAATGTTTTTTCTTAGAGCTCCCTTACTATTACCACCATCACTGATTTTAATGAACGATATTATGTATAAACCCCAAGGGGTTGGTCTAATGGTTGAGGGATAGGATTTCAACCAAGACCCCTTAGTGTAACTTAACTAATATATTACACTTTTTAGAGTTTTATGGCCACTAGAGTTAGGGGTTGTGGAATTAGCCTTCATTTAAGAATCCGAAAAACTAGGGTAAGATTGTGCAAGTTCTAGGTATAAATTTGTATTTTTTATATATTTTTTTGAAACAAGAATGATGAAGAATTAAGTTGATATCCATTACCATTAAAACAAATTATATAACGAGCAAGATGTGAAATAAAGATTAACTTGTTTGTGGTTGATGATTTCAATTTGTGCAGCTTGAAGCAATGGGTTTTGATCGCGCCTTAGTATTGGAGGTGTTCTTTGCATGCAACAAGAATGAGGAGTTGGCTGCCAACTATCTTTTAGATCATATGCATGAGTTTGAAGATTGATTGAAGTGGTCTTTCCTTTCTTCTTATTTCGACCTCCTTCTACCTTTAGTTTTCTTTAAATCTGTTGAGTTTTTCTCTTTTATGTTGGGTGAATATGCTTTTGTCTCATTAACAGTATTTTCTACCCCAAATTATGTCATCTGGAGTCTATGGACAAAACTTGTGATGATATTCATGTCGCATATTTATATAGTTGTTGGGGTCGTTTCTTCTAAATATTTACTAATAAATAATTCTATATGTGTTGGAGCATTCCTCTTATATTGAAGATAATCCAAAAAATGAACCTCCCCCTTTTTGCTTGCTGCCACGTTCTTCTTGAACAGGGAAAACGAGTTTCTTTATTCATCTGGACGATTCAGGTGATCAATTAGATCTTCCATTTTTGACAGTGGACGGTGGAGATCAATTTGATCTTCCATTTTACTAGTTAATAAGAATAAAAGTATAAAACCAAAATAATAATGCTAATTAATAAGAATAAAAGTATAAATCCATAATAAGAAAATTTGAGTAACTCTAGTGGTTGTACATAGATGTGAGAGGGAAATGAAGTATCAGATATATTTACATAGAAAATTTATCTACATCTACAACCACCAATGTATTAAATTTTACATTTGATAAAGGCAATCCACATAAATGTCTTCCCATGCCTGATTGGCAAAGGTTGCGAAAGACCTGCACAGATACCAAATTCCCTGTCTTGTGGTTTTGGCAAGTACACAACTTTTAATAAGCTCTTTGATATGCTTATGCAACTCTCTCCAATAGAAATTGTCTTGATGTAACCTTCATATGTGCTATTATAAATTAGGCAATACGACATCATGATAATGCCATGGGCTAACAACTTGTCTTTCATTGACTTTGACCCAACTATCCTTACCAAAGCTTGGTGGGTTTTTATTTACTTCTAGACAGTTTCAATCCAATTTGGAATTGGTAAGGAAATAGCATACAACCTCCCCTAGTCTTCATATCTTCTCGATACCGCATGTGCAAAGCATATTCTAACTATTATTACAAATGACAATAAAGTTCATTTGGTCAGACCGTTTTAATCCAGTACATCTTAAATTCTATTTATTTTTTGGGAAAAATAGTAATACAATTGTGACCAAATTTACTATTGCATACAATTCCGGCTCTAAGTTAGGGCTACGAGACACAAATTAACAACAAACACATTAAATTTGCAAGTATAGCCTGCAAAAAGCGGCACATAACAACTTTTCCTTCTAGCTTTTGTCTGAAAATTTTAGTGTGGAAGTAGCCATTGTGTCTCCCGATCTAGTCTTCATCTTTCCGGGTGTAGTGGTGGGTTTATCTTGGTGGTTCTTTTGGTGTTGGCTCATAATTGAGTGCCAATGAAATTGCTAGGTTTGGCTCCACTCTGTCATTCAATGACAAAGAGGCTTCCCGCATGAAGATTTATAGTATCAATCGAGTAACGTGTTTGCATAATAGATATCGGATGTTAGTAAATCAGATTCAAGCTAATGAAATTTGAATCCTTTCTCCAATTAATCCCATGTGCTGTAACCGAATAGTGGCTTCATTTTTATTTGTTATACTAAATGAACCCATAGACTTGACTGTGGCCCAATATTGATGGAACATTACACAATTAAATCAAGTTTATTCTGTTTCATTTATTCCATGTTTCTGATAATATACATAGTTTTATTCGCATACCTTTTCATTATTCATATTTACTATGAGACTTGCATATTAAATAAGCCCAATCATGAGTCTTGACTCAAAACGAAACGGTCCCATCAGCATGAAATTGAAACAGACCAAAACCTGATCCAACTTGTGGTCCAATCCAAACAGTTGATACGGAAAAAAAACGAAGGGGAAAAGAAAAATATAAAGAACGAGACAAGTTCACTGATTTTAATCGGTGGACTTCAAAATTAAACCCAAAAAGCAAATAGAGATATTGCAGGTAAGAGAGAGAAAAAGCCGAGAAGAGTTAAAAAAACCTCAATCATCAGATATTTAATTTACTAACAAAATATATAAACTCTAAAATAGATTCCACAAGAATAACATGTTAAAATAAAAATTTATTAGCAATAATCTAAATAGAAGTTTGTTCAACCCATATTGGTGGAGTAATACGATCCAATGATTTACCATTAAAATGAGAGGTAATACTTCCGTCTTCGAGATTGTAAATCCCCATGTCCTTGCCTGCTCCATCGTCATCATCATCAAATAGCATATCATCGTCAGTAAAATATATCGAATTAGGTTTGAAATTAGAATTTTGTATTTCTACCGGTGCCAATGAAAAAGAAGAATTGTGACCTAAAAAGATTATTCTATCATCCAAATCTTTTATCTCTATACATCTTTTGAAAGATAAATCAACCTTGAACACTTGAAATTTAAAAGTCCTATAACTAAACTTCCCATATCCATGATCCAATTCCTCGAGATACCGTAAAATTACCAACAATTCTCCTCTAAGTTCTACTATATATGATTGGTCCGGCCACTTTGAAAGAAGTGTCCGTGTCAATTGAGCTACTTCTTCAATCTCACTTAAAGAATTATCATCTCTGATGCTACAAGCCACTATTTCACAACAACAACTAATGGCATAAAATCGTCCTTTATAATAAGTAACATCGCGGTAATTTTTTCGGCTTATAATTGTCCAACTTTCATCACCAGGTTTGGCATATGCCAATTTACATCTACTACTAAGAATAATCATCACTATATAATCGGACGTCGATAAAGGACTTGATGATAAAACACATTTAGTTATAAATCTATCGTACAAATTAATATGAAGATCACTGTCCCAATCTTCTATTGTTGTGATATGTGGAAGTTTGATTTGTATATTGGAAAACGGATGCAAAAGATTAACATCCAAGTCTTGTCCAACCGTCACTAGACAGCCTTTAGAAGAATAGCACCTCTTACCAGTAACTTGAGGTAGATTCACTGAGTGAATAACTTCTTTCACAGGATTATAAAAATCACGTAGATGACTATCTTTTCTTGGTGCAAGCATAAGCCATGGAATCGGACAAAACCTATAGTTTTCCTTTGTAGCTACGGACAACCAATAAGAACATACACTACGAAATGCAGCATAGTCTTCTAACCGTTTTAACCTCTTCGCAATTTCCATCAAAACGTCACCATTAAATTCCTCCCACTTAGCCATTCCTACTTCCCTAGTAAAACAACCCATTGAATTTGAATAAAAAACTGAGTCGAGAGAATAAGCACAACGACAAACCTTAAAATTTGGTCTCATTTATGTAGGCAAAAGTATTGGTTTTCTAATTAAAAAAGGATTGTGAATACGGAGAGGAAGACAGTAGCACTGAAGGAAAGAAAAAAAAAGTAGAAAAGAATAGGGAACAAAATCACGGAACTCTAGGCAATATTGGAGAAGGAAATTACATGACTGCCGAGTACATGGTATTGAATTCATGACCATAGGCAATATTCTACAAAGGGAGGGAATTGAATTTGAGGAGAATTTGATTTCTCAAGTGGAAAAGGATTCGAAGAGAAAACGAATTGCTTTTGCAAGGTGAAAAGGATTCGATTTCCTGAAGGGAAAATGAATTGCTTTTGGAAGGTGGAAAGGATTCAAATTCCTAAGAGAAAAGGAATCTATTTTTTATTATAGAAGATTTAGAAGATTAAAAACTATATTTATTTATTATAGCCTGCAAAAAGCGGCACATAACAACTCTTCCTTCTAGCTTTTGTCTGAAAATTTTAGTAGTCATTTCCTCCTTCGACACGATCAATATTTGATGTGATAATATAATGTCCACATATAATATTAACACATCATAATCTAGCCTATAAGTTGAACGATTTCATTGCTCCTGTATGTAAGATAGTTATTCGACAAGAGTTGCAAAGGTGCTCCGTAACTGACTCTAATACCAAATATTAGGTGCACATTTTGATGGAACCAAAAATTTAATTTGGTTTATTTTGAGGAAACCAAAACCTCCCAAATGTTACAAAAGATTACCACATTTAAGAAACATGCAATTGAACTACTGTTTTATTAATCATAGTAATCCTGCATTTATATAAAACTGAATAACACTGGCAGCCAATAAGATAATTAGATAAGAAATATATCTAATCTAATATGTTTTTTAAATCCAATATTATCACTTGTTCAAATTATAACTAAAACAAACATTTATTATTATTATTAAATAAAATAAAAACATGATCATATCCACCTAATGGTTCTACACTGTTGCAGCCTATCCACAAACACGCAGCTCCACCACCAGCCTGACATTTACGTATTTATTATAAGAATGTGATCAGTCAGTCAGGATACACTGGGATCAGCTAGCTAGCCTCCGAAACCTCAACTTGTGTCTTGTTTATAGTCATGATACAATCCATTGCAGCCTTCTTTTGACCACCATTGATCTTTGTACAGGCTTCCTCAGTCCTTGGCTCCTTATTATCTTCTTCTTTCTTTTCTCCATTTTCTACTTCATGTTTGTTAATATCATCACTGACGGAATTATAGCATTTCAGGATCTCCATGCTCCAACTCTTTAGTTGCTCAGTGGCTGTCTCATCTGCCAATCAAAAGTGTGAGTGGAAGTGCTTTCTAAATTACATGTTCATATATATATATATATACACACACCTAATAACTCTACAAATGACTTATTTATTACATACGATTACAACTAAAATGAGTTATTTATTATATATGATTACAATTATTATAAATGACTTATTTATTACATACGATTACAACTAAAATGAGTTAAATCATTTAATTATAATCAGATATAATAAAATACAATCAGTATCAGAAGTATCCATACCCAAATGTACTAAAAGCGACCCAATATATATATATATATATACACAAAAAACTTTTCAAAAGAGGTAATGAGCATGTATGTTTTAGAGAAATGAAGTAAACAAAGTGTACCTAGTCTTGGGACAGTGTGTCCTTGGGGGTGGTTAATGATGAGAGGGTTTTCAAAGGCAGTAGCCAACTCTTGAGAAGGCAATTTCAACCAATCCTTTGCTCCTATGAAGTGCACTGATTTGACTTTGATCTTGTCTTTGTAGGCAATTTCACATATTTTGGGATCTCTGAACTTTGAACCTGATATTGACACGAACAGTTTCATGGGTGGATGCTCCTTCAACACCTTCCCCTGTTCACCGCATTGTTATTTCAATTTTCAACCTTCTTTTAACACTAGACGTTCTCACATTATTAAGAGTGATCTCACTATTTCTTAGATCATCGACTGGGTAACGAATAGCAAATTTTAAAACATTGATTTGCCAAATCATGGATCATCGAACGAATAACTAATAGTAAATTTTAAAATATTGATTGCAAGTGATTTGGCAAACCAAAGTACAAAAGCAACTAAAGTATTTTTATAAACCATCTTATCTAAATTGAAGGTACTTTAAAAAAAGTACTAAATTTTTTGGGTAATTAACAAATAGGTGCCGGACTGTTTTTATAATTTCAAATGGTTTGTGACTTCTTATTTTTGACCAAATTAATTGCTATATTTTCACAAGTAAAAAATTAGTCTCTTTTAGTAATTTCCATTAGTCAACTTTAACATTTTATGAGTAAAATTGTATTTTAAATCAAATTCATTCAAAATTGATAAATGTATAGTGTTTGACGTACAAAAAGACAAACATAATTGATGGAGATGGTCTAACTTTTTTTTTTTTTTTTAATTTAAAGTTTTCAATAATTATAATAATTTTTAAATAGTTCTTATTATAATTTTAGATTAAAATTAATTATAAATATAAATTTATATTTACTGTAACTTTAATATTTTCTATATAATAATGTTAGTTTATTACTGAAATAATAAATATTTTATTTTATTTTTTATTCTAATTATATTTTTATATTTATTTAATTCATTTTTTCAAACAAGATGAATATTGTTCAAGTTAAAAGTTAAGTTTGACCATGAAATAGATCAATTCACTTCTTGGGAAGTCGAAATTTAGTACTTGAAAAAAAAAAAAAAATGAGGACTTGATCAAAATTAAAAAATTGCAAACTACTTGAAATTGTGAAAAATCTGCTTGGCTTACTTGCTAACTTTTTTCTTTTTCTTTTTCTTTTTCTTTTTTCTTTTTTTTTTTAATGTATAAAGATGCTTCCTAACTGTATCATAATATAGATTTTCAACCTTCCTAACAAATTTAATGTGAAAAATTTAACCAAACAACTTAAATTAAATTATACATAAAATATTTGTCAACTTACCTGTGCTTGGTAGCCTAGCAAAAGAGCTGACAGTGTAGCACCCTGAACCAAGGCAATTTTCATTTTTAAATAATAATAATAATAATAATAATTCAGTCTTGGAATGTAGGAGGTTTTATGATTAATAAAAAATACCTTAATACTAGATAAAAAAAAAAAAAAATCCTAATTTGAGATCCCTAATGATTCAGCAGCTTACAAGTAAACATACTTGGGACCCCAAAATTTTGAGAAACACAATTCCAAGTAAAAGCGTAAAACTAGATATAAGAATAGGTACCTGAGAAAAGCCAAGGAAGCCATCAAAAGGACCTTTATTTGTGATGTATTCACATAAGTAAGAGATGCATTCTTCCAAGTGTGTGTATTCTGTGAAATCCTGAATTATAATTTCACATTACAAAATTTCACACTGTCCAAGGCTGATCAACTCTAAAACATTTATTTATTTCTATAGAATGGAAGTGACTACCTCGTTGAACTGAAACCACTCGAAGTAAGGTGGTGGAAATATGCCTTCAATCTCAGATTTGCCTCCAGCAGGAAATATTCCATCTGGGAAATCCTGTAGCCGGTGAATCAAGTCAATACATGATATATCAATATCATTAAATCTGACTCATTGAAAATTGAATGATCAAAATTTTAAGTGTATGCATACCCAATGCGCTGAAGAATATGCTATATAACTAATATAAATATATATATATATAATTCAACATCCTCTTTGTATTCTGTATCATAACCTAGTTGTAGAGAGAGAGGAAGAGAGAGATACCAAATGGAAATGAGAGAAAATAGAAGGATCCCACTTGCTAATTTGCTTATGTAGGAAACTGCCACTGGTTCTAAACCCATGGAGACATAATATCCTCATCTTCTTTTGTGTTTGTGTTTGTGTTTGTGTTTGGCCCTCCATTTATTATTCTGTAGCTTTATCACTCTCACCTCACAACTTTGAAATTCAAGTGTTGGAGTGTATAATTTATATATAAGTCATGAGAATTACTAGCCTTCTTCATGTATATTAAATTTATTAATTAATAAATTGAGGTGGATGATTTTAAGATTTAGGTGGTTACCTACTACAAAATTGAATGCACCCCAACTACCATTTACACTTTATACAGGGTAGTTGAGTTTTTGCTTTGGCTGGTTGTTGTTTCTCTTCCACGTGCCCAACTGATCAAAACACTGCCTCTAATCATTTTCAATACTTTCAGGTTATTTCAATCAAAATTTCTTTACCACACATAACACCTATATACGATATGTTTCTTTCTTTGTATTATGTTAAATTTTCTTTTTCTTTTTTTCTCTCTCTCTTTCTATATTTATAATCTCATGTTAAATGTTACTATCATAACATTTTGTTTGTTTTTTTATCTAAAATTTTAATATGTTTTAATTTATCTAAAATTTTGAATAAATTTTAATGCTTAAAATTTCAAACTTGTTTGTTTTTTCTTTTTCAACTTTTAGAATGATTTTATAGAATTATTTTACAACCTTTATATCATTTGATAGTCAGTTAAAATTAATATTATAAACACAGCATTTTAGTATTTATATTTTTTATTATTTGAATTAATTAAAATAAAAAATTTAATTTTTTTATACAAATATTTTTCAAATGTCTTTTTTTTTTTTAAATAATAATTGTATTAAATGAGTAAATATAGTATTTTTTTTTTAAAAAAAAAACAATATTTAATGAAAAAGGTTTTGACCTCCGCCATTTTTGGAAACAGAAAGCTATCAACCTCTTTCAAAAGGATCGAGACTCGACTCGCAACTTGCAACAATATGAAGGCCGTCAACAACCTCTATACGCAAAGGAAGTTCTGGTCTCCACTCCTAAATCGAATAAGATATTTTGTAATAAGATCAGTTAAAAACATTAATTTAGAAAGTTAGACTCAGTTTATTTATTAATGAAATTTTCATTAAGTGGTAGGTTGGAAAATTTAACTTTCAAAATTAAGATGTTTTTAACTTAATATAAGACATAAGCAAAATAGATAAATAAACAATTTAAACTCAATTTAATTCTTAAGTGGAATTAAGATTTAAGTGAGAACAATTAAACAAGTATTGGTTAGAAATTAATTAATTACTACATACTAGATAGAATTAAAGTTTTTTAGAAACATTTCAACTAAAAACATATACTTTTTTTTTTTTTTGGGAAAGAATTAAAAACATATACTTGGTTATGCTGAAAAACAAAATCTAAGTTGTAATGGGAATTGACACAAATAACCTTATAAAATTGGAGATTTTTCTGATCATTCACATCATCAACTTCTCCTCTCTCCAAGAGCAAGTCAACTTACATCATTAACAACAATATTAAATAATGGATTCCGTAACAATGCAAGTATTTGAATTAAACTTACTAAATGTCTTAGAATGCGAGGAACAATTGACAAAGATGCTTTTATCACTTTTGGCATCAAATTTACCTAAGTGATCCGTTTCATTAAGAATGTAAAACTTGCTTCTAAAGGTGTGAAAGTAGCTTACATTTGGCTTCTCACGTTTCCGTACTTCACACAGGAAGATTGTCTTGTTCTAGGTCTTAGAAAGACTGCGGTTAGTAATGTAGCAAGCGTCATGGATCACTTTTTCACATATATTTTACTCCTACTTTTAATGTGTACACCATTTTTAGTAGGAATAGTTGAATCCTAAAATGTTAAAAGTTTAAATATCACATTTGTTGAAGGTATGAATAACTTTTTTTTTTTTTTATACTACATATCCTATTTTGAAACCAAGAAATGAATCAATTTTTCAAATTTATAGAAATAAAAAATCTTTTTTTTTTTTTTAATTTTAGAAATTTACACAATTTAAATTCAATATTGTGATGAATTTTAATAAGGTCTTTCAATGAAAAAATGTCAGAATAAGATCATGAAATGGGAGAATCGAAATTTATCGTGCTGAAAAAAAGGTCATGGGTCACTTTGGCCCAAGACTTGGTTGATATGTGATGGATTAAATTTTATACAAGTGTTTTTTCAAAACAAATTTATTTTTGAAAAATAATTTTTGTAATTTTAATATTATTTATTTATTTGGAAGAAAGGAATTGAATTTTGAACCCCAATTTTGTTGAGAATTACAATTATTAATCAAATTTTACTCACGACCACCAAGTGCAAATGCTTAAGCATAGCAAAATGATGTATGTATGTTATTAGTGAAAATTTTCTCTTTGTATTCTTTACTTTCATTTTATACAAGTGCTCATGATGCATTTATGTAGCAAGATGATGTATGAACTTCAATTGGACATTCATTATTTAAACCCCCTCACCCAGCCCAGACAGAAAAAAAAAAGAATTTTTTTAATTACAAATATACCCATATATAGATCCAGTTTATAATGATGAATCTCCACCATCTATCTTAATTTGCATGATGGAGAACAAATTAAAAAAATAATAATAATACTAAATTAAGAAAATAAAACTTTTTGAATAAACTTCAAAAAAATATAGATGGATCCCCACCATCTATCAAATGATGGACGATGGAGATTACTTTCTTTAAAACTTTAAAAATAACAAATTAAAAAAAAAAAAAGGTAAATAATAATCAGATGGATTTCTACCGTCCATCAATAAATTAAAAAAATTAAAAATAAGTAAATGGATCTCTATCGTCCATCAAGTGATGAACAATAGAGATCAATTTCCTTTATTATTATTTTTTAAAAAAAAGAGAACTTAAAAAAAAAAAAAGAACTTTAAGAAAATAAAAAATTTAAAAAAAGGGCATCCAATCTACAGACTGAATTTTCATTGTTTGAACAAGTTCAATAGGTGGAGTGTGAAATCAAAGTTTATGGGTTCGTTTGCTAAACTTTACAATGTCACCGATTCATCTCTTTCATCAACCACAAAAATGTGAACCCAACGTTCCATTTTGAACTAATTTGTTTGCTTTGTTATTTAATTATTGTGACTAATACTTGGGTTTTTGATTTTGCATGTGATTTGAGTGATTGATCAAATTCAAGGATGCATCGATAGTGATGAAGAGGTTGATTTTTGGCTTAAAAGAGTTGTGCAATCTACTTTAATTCAAACTGTTAGGTTAATTGAGTGTTGGGTTAGGTCCACCCAAGACGACTCAAACCTATAACTCGATCCAAATTCATTATTTTGGATTTGATTAAATAACTGCTATGACAGTTATTGAAAGTTACCGATAGATAACTACCACTTAACTGCTACTTGGTTGACAGTTGTTATGGGTAATTTAACGATCAGGTCAATTGGGTCGAAAAGAATCTACAGTATAGGCTCAATTATTCGAAAGCCCAGAAAACTCAACAATCTATTTATCCCTCTGATCGCGCGTCTGATCTGTCATGGATTAAATTTTATACAAGTGCTCTTTCAAAACAATTTTTTTTTTTTTTTGAAAAATAATTTTTGTAATTTTAATATTATTCATTTATTTATTTGGAAGAAAGGAATTGAATTTTGAACCCCAATTTTGTTGAGAACTACAATTATTAATCAAATTATACTTACGACCACCAAGTGCAAATGCTTAAGCCTAGCGAAATGATGTATATATGTTATTAGTGAAAATTTTCTCTTTGTATTATTTACTTTCATTTTATACAAGTGCTCGTGATGTATGTATGTAGCAAGATGATGTATGAACCTCAATTGGACATACATTATTTAAACCCCCTCACCCAACCTACAAAAATATATATATATTTAATTACTAAAATACTCATATATAGATCCAATTTAAAATGATGAATCTCCACCATCTATCTTAATTTGCATGATGGAGAACAAATTAAAAAAAAAAAAATACTAAATTAAGAAAATAAAACTTTTTGAAAAGACTTCAAAAAATATATAGATGGATCCCCACTATCTCTCAAATGATGGATGACGAAGATCACTTTCTTTAAAACTTTAAAAGAACAAATTAAAAAAAAAAAGTAAATAATAATCAAATGGGTTTCTACCGTCCATTAATAAATTAAAAAAATTAAAAATAAGTAGATGAATCTCTATCGTCCATCAAGTGATGAACGATAGAGATCAATTTCTTTTATTTTTATAAAGGAAAACTTAAAAATAAAATTAAGAAAATAAAAAATTAAAAAAAGGGCATCCAATCTACAGACTGAATTTCCATTGTTTGAAAAAGTTCAATAGGTGGAGTGCAAAATCAAAGTTTATTGGTTTGCTCACTAAACTTTATAATGTCATCGATTCATCTTTTTCATTAACCACAAAAAAGTGAACCCAACATTCCATTTTGAACTAATTTGTTTGTTTTGTTATTTAATTATTGCGACTGATAATTGGGTTTTTGATTTGCATGTGTTTTGAGTGATTGATCAAATTCAAGGATGCATTGATGGTGATCGAGAGGTTGATTTTTGGCTCAAAAGAGTTGCACAATCTACTTTGATTCAAACAGTTAGGTTAATTGGGTGTTGGGTCAGGTTCACCCAAGACAACCCAAATCTATTACTCGATCCAAATTCATTGTTTTGGATTTGATTAAATAATTGCTATGATAGTTATTGGAAGTTATCGACAAATAACTACCACTTAACTGCTACTTGGTTGGCAGTATAATTACATAATGGTTTATTGGTTTTTAAGTCAATGAAAAATCAGTTTTTCAAAGACTACACACATACATATGAACACAAAATAGAGAAGAGAAAATTTAGACAAGGGCACTTATATTGTGAATTGAGAGTTTGGTTTTATATTCGTTGATTGAACTCTGACCGATTGAATAATCCAGAATTCATAAAACTTTCGCTACACAAAACAGGTTCGTTTTTCAATTTCTTTTTCATCGTTTTGGTTAAATTATATCAATGTTTATATTACTTATTGTTTTGACAAACCACTTGCAAATTTATGTGAAATAAGAATGTTGACAAAGCAAATAACTCCAGGCCTGCACTCAACAAACACCAAACTTGCCCTGGGGAAGACTCTTTATCATCTCCTCCATCATCAATCAGTAGTCCTGAATCATCGATTTACTATGATGGATTTCAAATCCTCCATCAACTCATTTTTTTTTAAAAAAAAAAAATTGATAAAATAAACACCGAACCATAAGGAGTAGAGGTTGAAGCTGATTCTCAAGGATTGTGATTGAATTTATACTTGTTTTCCATTTTGATTCTTGCGATATTGAAATTTGGTCTCCATTTTTGTTTTCAATAATTTTTGTGAAAAATATTATCTCCATTGTCTATCACTCTTGTGGAAGGTAGCAAAACATTAAAGTAATTGCACGATACCTCCGCGAGATTTGTCAAAAAACAAGAGGAAATAAATTTACCTTTTTATTACACAATACTCTCACTTCGTTAATCAAACTCCGTTAAGATTAGTCAAATTCCGTTGAATCAAGGGCAATTTCGTCATTTAACATTTTAAATTTTTTTAAATTTCAAAATTAAAGAAAAAACCAATTAAAACAAAAAAAAAATCTTCATCGAAGATTAATTTAAAAATTAAAATAAATATAGCCCAACAAATTGAAAAAATTAAGATTAAAATGTTCCAAAAAAATTGAAAAAAAAATTAAGATTGAAGATTTGGGTTCCAAATCTTCAACTCGAACATTTGGAACCCAGATCTTCCTAAAAGAAGACTTAAGAAAAAAAAAAAACAACAAAGAATGAAGATTGAGAATTAGCAACAACTTCCAATGAAATCTCAATCAGTTCATCTCTAACTAGCATCAACCTCTAACCAGATCATCAAAAATAGAAAAAATCAACAACAACATATATCATTCTTCGTCAACATCATAGTTCTTCAACAACAAAATCAGAAACAACAGCAATACTACAATACCACAAAATCAGCAACAACAACAACAGACAAATACCATAAAATCATTAACAACATCAACCATTTAAAAAAAAAAAAAGAAAGAAAAAATTAAAAGAAAATGAAGTTCAGAAACTTAGGGCTCCTTCACCGGAGACTAGGATCTCCGAAGAAGGAGACCTAACCATCTCCATCGCGGACCAAAACTGGTCTCCATGCGATGGAGACCAAAGCAGTGGAGTTTGAGTCCGGAAAGGAGAGAGAAAGAAGAACAGAGAGGAAAAAACAGGGAAGAAAAAAAAGGAATGAGAGAGGCGATGGCGTTCGTGCGACGGTGAGGCCAACGGAGATGCCACTGGAGCCATCTTCCATGTTAACGACATCGAATTCGTAGTCGGCTAGCCGGAATCTCGGACCAGAACTGGTCTCCGTGCGATGGAGACCAAAGCGGTGGAGTTTGAGTTTAGAAATGAGAGAGAAAGAAAAACTGAGAGGAAAAAGTAGGGAAGAAGAAAGGAAAGAGAGAGAAGGAAGGAGAGAGGCGATGGCATTCGTGCGACGGTGAGGCCAACGGAGATGCCATCGGAGTCATCTTCCATGTCAACGACAGCGAATTCGTAGTCGGCTAGTCAAAATCTCGATGAGAATGGATGAGAAGGAGAGGAGATAGATGTTGTTCGCACGACAGTAAGGGCAACAGTGATGCCATCGAGACCATGCTCCATATCAACGACGGTGAAGTCGTCGTCGTAGAGAAGGGGATAGGGAGAGGAGTCGACGACGACATTGATGGCAGAGAGATCTGGTGAGGTTTGGGAGAACTTAGAGTGGAGTTGGAATCATTTTAGGATAAAACAGTCATTTCATTGAAAATGTTGGTCAACTGTTAAAATGGAAGGAAGTTGATTAATGGTATGGGGGTTTGGTGTAATTAAAGGGTAAATATATTTCCACTTATTTTTTTGATAAACCTGAGGGGGATTTATTGCAATTACTTCCAAAACATTTTAGTTTTTAAATCATTTAATATTTTTAATTTTCCTTTCTTTAAAATATATATTTTTTGTCATCTTCTCTATTACGTGGAGATCCCACTTTTTTTTTAACCTTTTAAAAATATTTTAATTTTGTAATTTGTTTTTTAAAATTAATTGTAAAAATTATTTAGGGGTATTTAGTCATTTTAACTAAAATAAACAATCGAACCGAACCGATGGCTTGATTTAACCGAAACTGTATGAATAAAGTATTACTATCAAGTAAAGTTTACTCTATTTGCAAAGTACCTAGCTAAATTGTAATTGGCTCTATTTTAATACAATATTTTATTACACTTCTTTTAGCAAATTACACTCAATTAAATTGAAATTATTTAACTAAAAGTCATTGAAAAAACATATTTAGCTACCGTGCAAATATTGTACACTTAAAAGAGCCTTCCATAGTGTTTTATTTCATTTAATTATTAATGATTTTTAATTTTTAAACATTTAATTTTTGTAAGCCATTTCTATAATTATATGGAACCCTCAAATACAATTAGAGAGTTGCCTGAAAAGAGAATTAAAATGCTATCAAAAATGTGAATCTAATCTTCAAAAAAAAAATATAAATAAAAAAGATAAAACGGGAATCTAAACGGTCACCAGAAAGCGCACTTTGGTTGCTGGTACTGGCAACGGCTAGCTGTGCGAAGACTGACGCTCCAACGGTCACCAGCCTAGGCGACGGCACAATTCAAATTATTATTTGTTTTCTTTTTTTTAAAAAAAAAAAAATTCAAATTATTATTTGTTTTGATACCATTTGGATTTTGGGGTGGACTTTTATTCCACTACCCGACAAACTAAGGACATCAATCCCCACCTACCTACCTTTAATTTAAGGGAAATAATTAAACGTCTCTCTTGTTTATACATTTCTCTAAATGTTCCCCTTTAGTTTCGTTTTTCATCAAAATTCACTTGAAGTTTACATAATTCTCCTAAATCCCTTGTCGTTCATATAATTCTCCAAAATCCCCTTTCCTTGGACATTCTACCAGAAAAACTAAAAAAAATGCAAGGATAAATATGCAAATTATGAGGAAATATATAATTTGAACCTTATAGGAAATATTAAATTGATTCAAAAAATAAAATATTTAAATTAAAAATGAAACAAAAACTCAAAATATTATATTTATCTATTTCAAAAAAACAAATTTGATATTTATCTTCTCCATCTCTATTAGGGGTAGACGTTTTCGGGTTCGGATTGGATTGGGTTGAAAATCTCTCAACCCAACATGGGTTGGGTTAAAAATTTTTTAACCCAACCCAACCCAATAATAATCGGATTAATTTATGTTAAGTTGATCGAGTTGAATTTAATTCACTACAAAGACATAAAAAGTTTAGTTAGTAACTTTTATAGTCTTAGCAATTTGATTACAAATAAAATGAATATAAATAAATATTCAATTATTAAAAATAAAAGATTTAATCCATCACATAGACTATTCTTAATCTTCATCTTTAGCAAATGTGTTTTTAGAAAAAAAAAAGAAAAATTTAGATTTAGAATTAGAGATAGACATTTGTCGAGTTGGGTTAAAAATTTTTCAATCCAACCCAACCTAATCAATTTAATTTTGAACTCAACTCATCTCAATTTTTTTAAAGATATAACCCAACAAAAAGTAATCGGGTTGGGTTTGGTTGGTCGGGTTGAGTTAAAGATGTCCACCTCTAATCTCTATCTCTAATCCCTAGTTCTTAACTCTCCCATCACTTCCTCTCTTTTGCACTTTCTCATTCATTCTTTATTCCTCCCACATCTTTTTTTACAGTTGTAAACTGCCTTGCACATTTCCTTTAATCAATTTCTTCACGGTAATAAACTAGAATTAGAATTGAATCGTCCATTTCCTTTGTCACTCTTGACTTACTCATTGATTCAAACAAACCACTTCGGATTAACTCATCAACGAAATTGTTGAATCAATTTGGTTTGAATTATAAGATTCGATCAGATGAAGTTTGGTTTTCGATTTCTTTATTAGTATTTGGGGCAATGATACGTGATTGAAAGTAAGAATAACAGGGAGTCGAGTTTGAACGAATTTGCCCAAACTCGCAAAATATATATATACATATACATATATACTGCATTGACACTCGCACCCCCACCTACAAAACTTCATGAGTTCGGATACGAATGCAAAACTCATAAGTGTGGGTGGATCAGAATTCTAGCCACAACATTTCAAAAAAAAATAAAAAAATCATACAAGTTTGTTCCTCAAACATCACCTAATAAGCGCAAATAATATAATTTCCAAATCATAACAATAGCATTAACTACAAAATAGAATTAAACTTCATAATCCAACCTAAAATTAAAGTTTTAACATCTAACATAATAAGTTCAAAATAAATGACATAATTCCATAAATCCAAATATAACACAAAATATGCCAAAGAATTGAAATTCATAACAAATTTGAGCTCCAAACAACATAACAAACAAATGCGAAGGCTTTCTTAAAATTAAAAAAATATATATTTCATTTAATATTATATTATGGAAAATTAATACTAGGGGTTTGTAGGTACATGTATGGGTATAAGTATGGATTTTTTTGGGTACACCTGAACTCAAATCCATTTCAAGTTTGAAATTTAACATTCATACTTGTCTACGAATTCATTTAATTAAATCCACATTCATTCATTATGAGTTAAAATCCGTGGGTTCACAAGTGAAATTATCATTCTTACTTGAGAGTTTGGTTAGATTGTTGGTTAGTGGTGGTGTTATGGGGTGACGAGATGTTTGGGTGGTGTTGATAATGGGGTGGGTTACTAGAGGCAGGAGTCTTTTGAAGGTGTTTAGTCTTTCAAAACCAGAGTGGGGAGTTGGGAGACAAGTACAAACTATAGGGATGAGTTTAATAATTTCAAACCGCTCTTTGTTCTTGACTTGTTTAACCTTTTATAGTAAGGTCAATTTAGTAATTTAACTTTCAATATTTTTTGTCATCACATTGTCTATTCTAGGTGCGGTGTACCACACATGGCATATGAGAGCATCACAAAGAATCCATGGACTCTAGGGGTGTATTAAAAGTTTGGTTGTATTCAATCCTAAATTGAATGGATTCCATCGAAATTTAAATATATTCAATCCATATTTATATAAAATATATTAAAATTTAGGTGCATTTGATTCATTTTTGTATAAAATATAATAAAATTTAAGTTTATTAAAAAAGTTATTGACTTCACAGATTTAATTTAAATCATGAATATGGATAGATTTTAAAATGATTTTTATGAAAAGTTTTTTATAATTTTTTTAATAAAAAATATTACTATTTTCCAAAAGATTTTATCGAAACTTTTGAAGAATTTTAATAAAATTAATATGAAATTTATAGAATTTGTAAATTTTATCAAAATCTATCGTTAAAAAAAAAAATTATCCAATCCAATTAAATTTTAGATTGAATAGACCCTAAATCTTGAGGGTTTGGTGCAATGGACACGTCATTTCATATGAAATACTTCAATAACTTAATTAGTTATCAAGATATTTAAAATATTGTTTTTGCATTATAAATATTAGGAAAATTATTAAATTCCTCGGGCTTTTGCAATAATCATTACCCATTGTTATCAGATTTTCTCTAATACCCCTAGGTTTCATTTCCTTAATAGAAAAATCTTTATCGTTTCATTTTTCAATAACCCCCTTGACTTTTGAGTTTTGCACAAAAAATCCTTTTTTATAGGAATTTTTTAAGTATAAAACCTCAAAAATCAAGAGATTATCATAATATTTATACACCATCTCTCTAAGTTTCAAAACTTTTCTCTAATATTTCTCTAGGTTTCAATTTTTTCTAATATTTTCGTAGTTATCAACTCTTTTAATATCTTTACGGTTTCAATTTTGGTTAAAAAAATATGATGTTTGCATTTTTTTTCCTTTTATTTTTTGAGTTTTTCAAAAATTTCTTTTATTTCTGAGCTTTTTTCCCAAATAACCTAATCTTTGCATTTCTATCAAAGAGCCACTTACTTCATAGGGATTTTTTTTTTTTTTTTTCTATGGGAGAAATACTCAACAAGATAGAGATGTTTTTGGGAAAAAAAAAAAAAATCCAAGACTTAGATAACTTTTTGGTGAAAATGAAATCTTAGAGAAAAAAAAAAAAAAAAAAGGCTATTACAACATTTGGGGTAAATTTTGAACATTTCTAAATCCAGAGGGTAGTTATAAAAATATACAAAAGTTGAGGATATATTAATAATTAGCATAAATAATAATAATATATATGTAAAAAAAAACAGTAAATAATTTATCACCTCAGAATCAGCCGATCAATAATTCCAAGGAGAGATCGGTTTCTATCATCAGTAGTGTTGTGTGTTTTTCAACCTCCATTTATATACACAACTCTCTCCCTTTCTCTCACTCTCCTTCACTTCTCTCTCTCTCTCTCTCTCCATTCGGAGAAGGTAATTTCTCATCTTGGTTTTTTCTCATTCGGTGGATTATTATTATTACTCTTTGCTGTTCTTGATTTTGAGTTAAGATTGGTAGATTTGATAACAGGAGTTGTATTTTGAGTTGATTCTTTGAAAATAAAACTTACCCATGTCAATGTATTCTTGATAGAGTGGGAAAGTTGGATGCTTTTCTTGATACTGATCAGGGTTTCTTTTGTTTTCCCATATAAAAAATTAGGTCTTTTTATATAACAATAAAGGATATGCTTTGTTTTGATTTATGTCTATGTGTTAGTGGATATTTGACTGTGGATTTGTTTAGTCATCTACTTGTATCTTAGGGCTTGACGAATGGGTGTTTGTTTGATTTAGATTATTTATTTATTTTTGGTGGGTTGAAATTTGATGAAAGGGAAGTAATTGATTAGTGTTTGGATAGCAATTTTTGAATTTTTGTTTTTATTTTTTTTGTTTTGTGTGTGTGTGTGTGTGTGTGTGTGTTTGCTTGCAAAGAGTAAGAAAAGAGTGAGCAAAATGAAAATTGAGAGACAATGAACTAAGGAGCTTTATGATTATAGGTATTTTACAGTTGAATATATCGTTTGCGGTTTGGGCTCCTTGAAATTTGGTAATTACAGGGCATCTTATACTCTTGGAAAAATTGTGTGTTCTACATGAAATTTAGAAAATGTGTAGTTTTGTGATTGATATTCACTTTGGTAGCACTGCTACCCACTTTCCGGTTTTTTCTCATATGAGTGATATTTTCTAATTCGAACGGTTTTGAATTTGTCTCAAAGAAAAAACAGGTGACTTCCTCGGTTGAAGTTAAAGAACAATTGGAATTATTCTTTTGACTTCTTTGATATGAATTCAAAACTGTTCAAATTGTAAAATCGTCAATTACTGACTTTGGTAAACGACCTAAAGCAATGTGGTGGTAATGCTTTAGGGAATTGCTTTTATTTTCCTATTGCAGTGATGGTTTATGTGTCATAACTCTGATTATATATGTTTGAGATAACTTTGAGCCTTGTAATTACAATCTTGGTTTTATGGGATTTCAGGAATTTGAGATTGACATATGGTATTCTCTGATTAATATCATTTATACATAAATGAAAGTTTGCTGTATTGACTTTATGTGGATCTTACTTATGGAAATGTGTTTATTTATTTACAGTGAGTAGATGTAGAAACTGTCCTGCTTGCAGATTGCTGTACCAATCTGTTAGGGAAAACATTTTAAGACCAGGTTCTGTGAGATAATCTAGAATCTCTAATTTGACAATATGGTTTGAGTAAGTACCAGCCAGATTGTATTAGGATGCCGTAAAAGCTTCTTCCTCTGTGATCTGCATTGCTTGTTCACTGGAAAATAGAGTGAATAGTTTGGGCATCCAAAGTTTTATGTATAAGTCCCCATGTTTGTTGGTGTTTTTTTCTTCTCTTCTTAGATGAAGCATAGTCACCAAGTAATGGATCCCTACCCACTTTTGTTTAGGATCTTATTATAAGATTGAATGTGGAGAGGGTATCAACAATTTTGAAATACAAGGGGGCCCTCCAAGCTCTTCCTCTTTGTTCTGCATTGCTTGCTCACTGAGTGAATGATTTGGGCTATACAATGTTAAATTGTTAATAATTTCCCTATGTTTCTTGATGTTTTTCACTCTTTGCTTACATGAAGCCTTTGGAAGGTTTTCAAATTCAGGATCTTATATACCCTTTCAAATGTGTAGAGGGTTTCAACACTTTCGAAATTTCAGTTGGCATATTTGTTTGTTTGCTTCAAAGGGTGTGATAGAAAAGGCTGGTAGCAGAAACTGTATTTTGTATTATGATTGGGCTTGCAACTTTTAGCCTGTGTCTGCATATATGGATCTAAATTTTTTGGTTACTTCTTTATTTTTTCCCCTTTGAATTTTTTGTGATTGTTTCATATTGTAAATTTCTGGAGTCTCTGGACACTGACAATAGTGAATTGTAGTTAAGCCACATGATCATCTTGAATCTTGTGTAGAGAAGATAGGTGAATATCTAATAGTCAAAGATATAAATCTTACGTGTTTGGCAAGAAGTTTATTATCTTATCACACTGCATTCCAGATTTGTAGACTTTTAGGAACTGTTTAATTATCTACATAGCATAGTATACTGTATAATGTATATAAGCACTTTTTTACCTCTTTATTTCTATCTAACT
The DNA here is from genome assembly GCA_022984855.1 of Dimocarpus longan. Taxonomy (NCBI): domain Eukaryota; kingdom Viridiplantae; phylum Streptophyta; class Magnoliopsida; order Sapindales; family Sapindaceae; genus Dimocarpus; species Dimocarpus longan. The sequence goes on from CM041026.1 coordinate 9,978,694, forward strand.
GTTCCACTTTTGAGTGAGAGGATGCTACAAGAGACCTTATTAGGTCACTTAGTGATTAATGAGTATCAACCCATCTATCCTCTCTTTATTGTATGGTGGAGGTAGACCAGATTTGTTTATGCTTTTCAGGAGCAGCATGTGAGTATCCAGTTAGTTTCACCTTTGGGAGCTTCAATATGACAGATCTAGTTTTCATTTTTGAATTTAAATTAATTTTCTATCAAATTGTGTGCCCACATTTCTTTTGTGCCTGTTGTTATAACTTGTGCATAATGGCATGTTTAATATCTGGTGCGTGTGTTATGAATAATGTTTAAAATTGGCATTTTTTTTTTGTTCCATTGTGATTAAAGGTTCGTTGTGCTGAGTAGTAATGTATTTGTTGAGGACAAATCATGAGGCCAGAGACCTTACTTCTTTGTAGTGAAATTTTAGTTTACTAATTTGCAGGTGGCCTTGGTTGAAGTTCAAGAATCTCCTTGCTCAAATCTGGTCTAAAGTTCTGGCATCTTGCCAGTGAAACCAAAAGAGTTATTAGAAGGATTCCATCCATTTTGTGTAGCTATGGTAAATATACTGTTGTTCATCACATAATTTCTAGGAAATCTAGGATATATGAAAATGATTTAATGGATGCATATTTTATTTGTATTCATGGATAAAGAGCATCAGAATTATGATATCGCATGAAATCTTAGCGTGAAAAGTTAGTGAAAAATGTTATATGTTCTATTCATTTGCATGATTGGTTTATATAATGGGACACAAGAATTCTGATGGGTTGGTAATTCAGTGCTAAATAAAGCAATTGTACATGACACCAGATCCATCATTTTGCTCTCTATGGAGAACATTGTCCTTTTCATTTTAAGGGGAGATTTATTTCCATGGGGTCTGTGCATGAAGAAGTTTATTATGCTCTATGACAACATGAATTTTCTGTTTTCTCATGCTGCCATTGTTATTATGTTTCAGGCAACTAATGAAAATTTACCACCAAATGTGATAAAGCAATTAGCGAAGGAATTGAAAAGTCTTGATGAATCTCCACCTGAGGGCATTAAAGTAGGAGTAAATGATGATGATTTTTCGATTATATATGCTGATATTGAAGGCCCAGGCATGAAATTGTTATCCTTTAAAATTTACTACTTTTGAGATTGAGATGTACTGGGAATATTGAATTTAGATGTTTTGACCTTGCAGCTGGAACTCCATATGAGAATGGTGTCTTCCGCATGAAATTGTTATTATCCCATGACTTCCCACACTCCCCTCCAAAAGGTTTGCTGATGAATGTTATAATGGCTTTGTTATGTTTTCTTATCTTTGTGATCTACAAAATTTTATAGGACATATGTATCTTCTGTGAACAGCACATATATACCTACCACAACCAGTGATATTAATTAGAACATGGATGTTGTAGGCTACTTCTTGACTAAGATTTTTCATCCGAATATTGCAACCAACGGTGAGATTTGTGTCAATGCACTAAAAAAGGATTGGAACCCAAGTCTTGGATTACGGCATGTTCTCATTGTAAGATCTGTTGGCACTTCTACTGCATTATTGTACTATAATTATTTTTTTCCAACTACTGTGCCTCCACCAACAGAAATTACCTGAAAAAGGGAAAACTGAAAGAAAATATTTTAACTTCTATTTTATTTATTTTACAGGAATTGCTTCCTCATTCCAATTATTTAAAATTTAGTTTGAGATAAATTTGGGTCCGAATTTAATATTCATTTTTCCTTGCTTCTGAATTTTTTTATAACAGGTTGTCAGGTGTTTATTGATTGAGCCATTCCCTGAATCAGCTTTGAACGAGCAGGCTGGCAAAATGCTGCTCGAAAATTACGAGGAGTATGCCAGGCATGCCAGGTGAGCTAGCCATGCCCATACTGTTATCTGCTTTATGTTGTGGTGGGCGGGAACAGGGAAACCTTGCATGTGTTGTTAAGATGGCTCTTGTCCTATAGCATTTATATTGGCCATAAATGTGGCACCTTTCATTAGTACATTTTAGATGTCGACATATTCTTGGGGCCTGGTAGTGGACAACCTAGTAACAATGATTTTCAGGATGGTTGATTTCATGTGCTCTAGATTTCGGGATGGCTTATGCTACCTCACATCTATTGATTGGTAATTATAATGATTTGTGCATGTTTAGACATGAAATTATTGTGATATTTTTGGGAACATATATGATGTTGGGGTCTGCTTTTGGTATATAGGTCTACTTTGTAACAAACATAAAAAAACAATTTTAAGGTTGGTAATTCATGAAAACATCGCGACACAGGTTTCTCAAGTTTGTTTATTTTATGCAGGATTTACACCGGAATTCATGCTAAGCCAAAACCAAAGTTTAAGTCTGGAGCTATCTCTGAGTCGACTACTGCACTGAATGTCGACCAGACTAACTCTGCTGTTCTTAATGTTGACCAGAAGAGTGCAGCACCTGGTGCTGCATTGCCATCGCCATCACCACTAGCTCCTACAACAGCAACCAGAGGAAATAATCAAGATCAACCCACTGCTGTAGTGTCAGCACCTGAAATTGGGATCAGTGGGTCTGCAGCTGCTGCTACAGCAGCAGCTATTACGCTAAAGAAGGAAGGTGGGCTGGCAAAAGTCCAGGCGGCAGATAAGAAGAAAATGGATGCCAGAAAGAAAAGTTTGAAGAGATTATAGTTGAGATAGGTGGGAATTGGGTTGAATTGCTGTTGTCGAATTCATGTCATTGCAAGTGTCCATGCAGGCCGTGTATGGTGTAAAGGATACTTAATTTGGGAAAAGTGATGGATCAAATTGGCTTGTTCTCCTTATTTTCTTATCATCTTAGGTTTTGGTTTGTTCTTTTTTCATTTTATTTAATTTTTTTCTTGGAAAAATCATTTTATTAAAAAAAATCCCAAAATAGCAGTTTTCCTAGACCTTGTTTGCTGATAGACTGCAGGATTTTGTCCAGTATTGGATTAATGGCATGTTGATGAATATGTCATCTATAGTTTTCGAAAACGTATTAACAAAAGTTACCTTTTGGGTACTCACATACGTCCTAAGTCCAACTCACAGACGTCCTAAGTCCAAATGGATCATGTATACTCAAAATCTGGCCTATGTTTGTTGTATTGATTTTATTTTATTTTTATCTTAACGTATATGTTTTTTGTTTGTTAAAATAAAAAAGGATGACTACCCTCAACACATGTAGGACTAGAATATAGAAGAATAGATAGGTAAATTACTAGCAATCTAATGATCTTTTATTTAACAAAGTACTTAAATTAAAGTAATAAAAAACTAAAAATTTAATAAAACCCTCTCTCTATCTCTCTTCTTGCCCTCTCTCATTGGCTATCCAACTTTGCTCTTTTTGTTATTTGTGAATTGTTGGCTGCCAATGTAGAGATATTTTGGTCAGATGTAGAATGTGTTGGCTTAGAGCCACACTTAGTCTCCTCCATGTAAGCAGATCAATATGGGATATCCACTACGTAGAAAGTGATCAATCCTAGATCTCCTACGTTTGGAAGAGATAGTGGATCTGCTCCATTAGTAGGAAACTTATCATGTTGGATAAATCTTTAATAGGTAAAAACCTATACCACAATCTAGAAATTCATATTAAATCATTAAAAATTATTATAGAGAAAACATACCTGAATCCATATTGATAATCTTGAGTAGGATTGGATCTTTCACAATCAAATCTCTTTAGTTGCTCTGTAATTTTTCTACTTGAATGAGGAAAGAGAAAGAGAGCAAATTTGTTGTGATTTGACTTGGAGACCATAACCCTTTATAGCATTCTTTATATACTAACCTAATTAGGTTCTCATTAACCCTAATTCTATTAGTATTAGGTTTCTACACATTAAGCTCATACCCAATAGATATTTCTAAAGCCCAATTAATAGATCACTTATTTGACCCTATTAAAATAGATAGTCCATAATATAATTGTTATAAAATATGTAAGTCCATAATAGGAAATATAAAATATCCTAACATATCAATCCATCTCTTTTAAAAAGAATGAGATTATTTAGAAAGAAAAAGGTTATCTCCTCCTAGTGAAGACGAAAGGTTGAGGCCACATTTGGAGGAGATTGTGTGTGTGTGCATACGTTTAGGTGCGTGTATGTTTTACCATTATTTTACAACTATTTGGAGAGTAGAATAATTATTTTTTTATTAAATTTTATTTTATATCAAATTGACGGGTAAAGTACATTTTTTTTTTTGTTTCTTAATTTAAACAAAAATTCCTTTAAATAAAAATTTAAACAAAAGTTTATAGAGGGGGAAAATAGAGAAAGTTAACCTAAGGGGGCTAAAACAAAGTTTTTTGAAACTCAAGGTGAAACATAATTTTCCTTTATTTGCGTATTAGACATACATACAAACTGTTTCTAAGATTTTATCTTTTTTCTTCAGATTCTCTCTCTAGTTTTGAATGTAGATGAAAACCATTTATTGTGAAAAACACATTGTAGCTTTTTAAAAGTATGGTTTGACAATGAGTGGTCCGTACTTGAGCTGTTCCCCCGAACGGTTCCACCGTAATCTTATCCCGCTTGTTACCAACTGTTCCTGAGCTACTACTTGTATTGAAAAGACAAAATGATAAATGGAAGATTGATGCCATTTCCCATTAGTTTTATAATAAAAAATATTTGACAGTAGCACTGCGTAGTCTCGTTTAGCTGACCTCCTTCAAGGGGAAGGCTGTCCCCGTGGTCAAGGATGTTCAGGAGCGCTTATCGGAGATGCCATCCATTTCCCTCCTTAACTAAAGGCCAAGGCGAATCTCCTCCCACAAGAAGAGATGTCGAACAGCTCTCGCCGGCAAAATTTTTAAGTCTTAATTTTTACTTTTAAATTTTATCATATAATGTTGTTGATTTATACGTCATTAAAAATTATTTATTCTTGAATATCAGTTAACAAGGACAATTGATCAGTTCACATGTGGTCAAAGGCACCACACGCTATTTAGTACTAAATTCAATCTCGTACCGTTCAACACGACATAATAAAAAGCAAACTCTGCGTACCACACATGGCCTTGGAGTACAAACATCACACTATTAACTTTTGCTAAAGAACATATACCAACCTAGGCATAAATTAGATAGAGGACATTAGGCACAACCCCTAATAAATGTCAGCCCAATAAACTACCAAAAAAGAGAGAGCCAGCATTAAAACAAACAGGCCATGAAATCTAGACTATAAAGAGGCTGTTTAATCCACATTATATATGCTATTTCTGCACGTCATGACTCATGATATGTAAATTTGAAATATGACAAAGGGGCCTGCGATTAAAAGGTCATTCAACCAACAGACAACATTTTTCTGCAATGAACTTAAGATCCACAAACCAGCACTAAAAAGAAAGTAAAATATATAAAAACAGTGCAAAGACACTTAAGTCACAAGACATAATCAGGAGGTAGACAGAACATTCCACCACCACTACCACCACCATAATCAAACTCCACCAGAGAAGACCAATGCGTTCTTTTAAAGCTACCAAATTAAAAATTTTAAATAAAACAGATAAAAAGAAGAAAGAAAAAGAAACTAGGCATCCCATTATATTAAGTAACCCTGAGTATTTTTTTTTTGTTGGTTTTGAAGATAATAATTCATGGAATATGGGTAGAGGGATGGGGGGAGAGGCCTCACTTGGCCATCATAACCTTGACGAATTCCTCATAATTTATCTGGCCATCACCATCCACGTCGGCCTCCCTAATCATCTCATCGACTTCCTCATCGGTGAGCTTCTCCCCAAGGTTAGTCATGACATGGCGAAGCTCAGCAGCCGAGATGAAACCATTCTGATCCTTGTCGAACACCCTGAAGGCTTCTTTAAGCTCCTCCTCAGAATCGGTATCCTTCATTTTCCTGGCCATCAGATTTAGGAACTCAGGAAAATCGATTGTCCCATTACCATCAGCATCCACCTCATTGATCATATCCTGCAGCTCCGCCTCCGTGGGGTTCTGCCCAAGTGACCTCATAACAGTCCCCAGTTCCTTGGTGGTGATGCAACCTGAACATTTTATTACCATAACTACATTAGCCACCACAATGTATGTAATCTTTCACTTGCCCAAAATAAGCCTAATTGCATTTATTATAACAACAACTCAAATATGATAATTGTTCCAATAAAGATGGGATTAATCCCATAAATAAAAAAGATACATGGAGTTTCTATCGTCAGTGCATCCTGACTTTCATAGTAACTTTTTAAATCATTAGACAGTCATTCATTCCATTTGAATTAAATAAGAAAAGAGAAATCTTTTTAGGGGGATAGAGAATGCAACGTATGGCTGAAATTAGTGATTCTAACCACTAAAAAGTTAGAACGAACTACACGTATATATACCCCGTACAAAAGCCTAATCTTTTGAGCAGAAAGGCTATCCAAGACCATATGTATCACATCAACACAAAAAGCACCGATTATGAAAATTTAACATGCCAAATCGGATTCTAAAAATAACAATTATCCTCATGAAATTCAACAGAACGAAACAAAGATCAACCTAGCATCACGGACTTGACTTAAAACATATTTAATCATATGCGCATGTGATCATCAAAAAGAGTTTCATCTAAAACAACTCAAAAGGCTTTAAATAAAGGAAATCATAACGAAATCTAAATTTAAAAAAAATAAAAAGTTCGAAAATGAAAAATATAAGAGACCAAACAAATAAACATGAGAGGTCAACGTCAGGTCAACAAACATCATCCGAATCGATAAAAATTAAATCTGATATCACATGTATTCTTGGAAAGCTAACACAAATCTACATAATACGAAGAATTTATGAGTGTAAATCTAGATCTGATGAGCTGAAAAAAGAAGATACGGAAATCAAAGATGGAATGAAAATCAGACCGTCTCCATCCTTGTCGAACAAGCTGAAGGCTTCTTTGAACTCAGAGATCTGGTCATCGGTGAGTTGATCGGCCATTCTTTTTGTAAATCAGAGAAAAAGAAATGACAAATTTTGGTTTAAAATTTTAGTGATGTTTGGGTAAAAAAAACGCACGACCCAAGACAGAATTAGGGAGAGACCAGAGAGAGTGAAGATAGATTTTATATTAGGCAGCCTTTGTCGCGTCAATGCTCTCTCCTTCCGGACGTAACCCACCTATCAAATTTCCCTCATTCTTTTTCCCTTTTTACCATTGTACCCTTCCCGTCTTTTTCGTTTTCCTTTTTAATTTCCCCTTTTAATTACTATAATACCCTCCACTTTCTCTCCCATACCTCACATCGTTTAAGAATTTTTTTATTACACTTTTCAAAAATTTTATTTAAATGACATGATAAATTTATTTATATTTATCACATTGATTTTGAAATGATATATAGATAATACATAAACTTTCTATATCATTTAAATAATAAATTTAGATAATTTTTTTATGGTTAAAATATTAATCCTTTTCATTTTATTTGATTATTCCAATCTTTTTTATTTTTCTCTTTTTTGAATAAAAAAATGTATATGTGATCTTTTATTTATTTCTTTTAAATAAGAATACAAACTTTTTTAAAAAAAAAAATTAAAAATGAATTGTTTTCTTATAAAATAAGTAATATTGATTGAGCAACGGTGAATTGTTTTAAACTAAATATTTTTATCAAATCATTAAGTTAAGAAAATTAAAATAGTTTCAAACATATGATATGATGGTTCAAAAATTCTTTAAGTGAAGTAAGAGTTTTATAAATTAACACTAGTTAAATGATAAAGGAGAACTTAAATTCAAATTCAATAATGTTATACTATTACAAATTTCATTATATTGATTATATAATGATGCATTGATTATATAATATTTTTAAACCAACATATCATGTTATTTATATTAATTTTTAATGGTACAACATTGTTTTTTTAATTTATGTTTGTATGTGTTAACGTCAGGAAAAGGTTCCCTTAGCCAACGAGGTTGTTTTAGGGCCCAGGCTTACGATTTCGCGCGGTCAATGGGTTGCATGAAAGATAAGGAGAATGAGAAGGAGAGGTTAGAGGCAAGGAGAAGAAGACACAGAAGATTTTTAGAGTGGTTCGGCCCAAAAAGATGCCTACGTCCACTGTTCACTCTCTCACTATTTGGGCAGAGTAACGACACTCAAAAGTTTTTTCTCTTTCTTTTACAATGAAAATCGTCCCCTTTTATAAAGGAAGGGGACATGCTACAGTAAACAGAATAAGACAAAGGTAAATAGTTAACTACAGTTGTACTGACAGACAACATTTAATGTGCCGAAAACCCAATTAAAACGGTCGAAAATACATTAAATGCGGCCGAATCCGTCGCGTCCGAGGTCTACCCACAGAGGATTTCTGCTGACTGGGTTGGATACGCAATGATGGGTTGTTGAGGTTGAGATCCTGGCTTCTGGTAGAGGTAGCGTGCATGGCAAACCTTGGAACTGTATCTTGCATGGCGTTGTTGACTCCCGCTGACCTGAGACTTATAAACTCGAGAAGGAGACGGACTTCTTCAGTAGGCTGGAAAGTTGATGGAATGGATTCTGGATCGGCATGCCCGCAGCCGGTCACGGCATTGAGACGGATAACATCATGAGTGAAGGAGTCGGAATGCGTCCACGCTCAGAAAACAGCGTTCAGTTCCGACGGATAACTGTAGGTGAAGATGGCTTGTTGGATACCTCTGATGGGCGGCTCCTCTCTGACGGATACCTCAATCGAACTGGAAATAGCAGATAAACAGGCTATCTATAGTGGCGGAAATATGGCGATCTGATATAACTGTCACAGATGGCGGATATTCTTGCAGACAAATCTGAAGGATGGAAGTCAGCGATCAGCGACGAGGACCGGCGGCTCGCTTTTAGCAAGTAGAATTCTGGGGGAACAGGGCGATCTGAATGACGGGGAACATAGCGATCATAAAAGGTCTTGCGGAATAGGTGATATATGTTGAGATCGAGCGATCAGACTGAGCGATAACGGGCTTCGGCCTCAGCAAGCGCCCACTAATGGGCTCCACTTCTAGGAAAATGGGCCGAGATGAGGGTGAACAGTTGGGCGTTTGGGCCTCAGGACTTACACTGTAGATCCAATTGGGCTGGACTATTCTGATCGCTATATTTCATCCGTAACAGTATGTAAGTTAAATTAATGGTATTAGTAATAATAACAAGTAATTAGAAACGCCTAGTAATTATATAATTATACATTTTTTGTTGCTTAAGGGGTATTCCAGGAAAATAATATTTAAAATAGAATAAATACTAATAATTATATAATTAGATAAAAAAAATTGAGCGGCATTAATTTCAGGGGTATAATGGTAATCATACTGATTCAGTTGAAAAAACACGGAAGAAAAGAGCGTGACTGAGGTGCGTCCGTAAAGACAAGCATTTCGTGCTAATAGTTGGATACGGTCGATGCACATGATGCCACGTGGCTTCATGGCACAAATAACGAATGGAATTGTGGAAAACAGAAAAAAGGGTAGGATGCATGAGGACTTATGTGGCTGAGGTGCAGTGTATAATGAGTTCCATTGAAATTTACGTTTCGTGTGGTTTGTTACTACTGGCTGACAGCGATTGTCGCTGATATTTTAATTCATTTTCCAATTTTAGATTTAAAAAAAAAAAAAAGCTAGAGAGTGGAAAAAAAAAACAAAAAAACAAAAAAAAAAAGGATATCAGTAAGAGAGGACGCGTTTACGCGGTTTGTACGCGGAGAGTGAGATCAGCTGTCTCACGTTGACTGCCACGTAATAACTCCATCCCAGGCGGCCTTGTCGAATCTACTTATTTTCGATGATGTTACCGTCCTTGTATTGTCTTTTTCTTTTTCTTTTTTATTTTATGTTCATCTTTATATTTGCTACGGATGCCTTCCTATAAAAGTAAAACTGGCCGTTCTCCACACGGGGACCAAAATATCTCATATCCAATTGATCTTTTCTTCATTACAATTAATTATACTTGTTAATAAGGTATTCGATTTCCTTTTCACAGCACCATCTTGTCGAATGAAAACTCAATAAACGTATTCCATGTTAATTATGTCCATTAAGAAAAGTTAAAAGTCCATTAAGTCATGATAAGGGTCTTCATCTTTTCAACTTCTCATTAGCTCCATCATTATTATGATATATTTTATAACATCATTTATCATCATTATTATTACAATTATGATCATACATTTTCATTTCATAACCCATCATTTTGTAATTTAATAGAGAGACTGTATAAATAGCTTGAGAATAGTTGTAAACACTAGATGGAAATTGATGAATAAAAGGTCTCTTCTCTTTTGGCGCTATGTTTTCTTTCTTCTTTAATTTTGTGTTTTTGTTACTATATTATTGTTTATTCATATCATTTTATAACATGTTATTAACATGAATGGCTAACCATTATTTATTTCAAGTTTCCAATTCAAAAGCTTTTTGTTAGAAGAAAAATGTTTATATGATCAAACTTGATATGTAATAAGAGATTAATTTCATGGTGACACTAAGAGTTTAGAGTGTTGGAAAACTTTAATAGATGAAAACCAACACTAAAGTCCAAAACCTTATATCAAATCATTAATAATTATTACAAAGAAAACATACATGAATCAATATTGACAAATTAGAAAGTGATGGAGTCTTCCATAGTCAAATCACCTTAAGATGCTTGAATTATATTGACAAATTAGAAAGTGATGTAGTCTTCCATAGTCAAATCACCTTAAGATACTCTATAATTTTCTACTTGAATGAGGAAAGAAAATGAAAGCAAAATTATTATGTATGTTGATTTGAATAGGGACCCTTATAATATTATTTATATATTAACTCAAATTAGATTCTCATTAACTCTAATATCATTAGTATTGAGTTTCTACACACAAAAACACATACCTAATAAATATCTCTAGAACCTAATTAATAAATCACTTATCTGACCCTATTAAATTAAATAACCTATAATATAATTATCATTTACTATGTAAGTTCATAATAAGAAATATGAAAATCCTAAGAATATCCCCCACTTGGGTTACATACATTTTCTGAAACAATTATATTATCTATATTCTTGAGTGTGCACTAAAAATCTATCTATTCTGAAATATCTCTTTAGTTATAATCTGGTCTATCTAGTATATTAGCATGGGATCAAAATGAGCTTTGTTATATATATTCATAACTACACCCATCAACGGTCTCCATATCAATATATTCAATGACATAGATCGAATATGGATGCATAATATGAAAATTACGTGTAATGTGATCTCAAACATGCTTATTTCTAACTGGTCCATTTGTAATCTTCAGTGAGAACAAACATAAATAACATTCAAAATTTATAAATAAATCATATACTTTATTTTGTAAAAAATAAATATAAAACATAGTCGAATTATTGTTATAATATATCTTTAATGGAACAAAGCACAGTCGAATTATTGTTATAATATATCTTTAATGGTTTTTCAATATAATCCACAACTTGCAATCCCATAACAAAATTTTGCAGCCATATTCCATAATTAGATACCTCTTAACAGGTAAACTTAACTGTCATAATGGAATAAGGTATAAGTATCTACCTAGTACTCTTCCAAGAAATAATTCCTCTAGCAAGCAAGTTATTATAACCCGACGTGGGATTTTTACGATCTTGGCATTCAGTAAAATCGAAATCAGAATGTCCAACAATCTCTAAATGATCTGATATTCGACAAGTAAGCGTGTGATTTTCTAATCTTCGATAAGTGAACATATGATTTTTTTGTTCTCTGCAAATAACGTATAAATTGTTTGGTTGCTATCTAATAATTTATCTCTAGGTTACTTAAATATCTGCCTAACTTTCCCACTATAAAAGCAATATTCGGACACGTGCATACTTGAGCATACATTAGACTTCCTATAGTTGACGTATAAAGAATCTTTTACGTTTCTTTTCGTTCCAACTAATTCTTGGGATATAGACTGAGATCGAACTTGTCTCCTTTAGCAATAGGGGTATTTTTTGGTGCACAACCTTTCATGTTGAATCTATCAAGAACTCTTTCGATATAACTCTTTCGATATAACTCTTTTGTGATAACCCAATAATATCTTAAGAGTGATTTCGGTGTATCTATATGCTTAATACAAAAGAGGTGTCCCTAAGATTTTTTATCTTAAAATTTTTTGTCAGAAATCTCTTGGTTTTGTGCAATAAGTCTATGTTGCTGTTAGCAAGTAGTATGTCATCGACATATAACACCAGAAATATATATTTACTTTTACTGAACTTATGATACGCACAATTCTAAACCTTATTTACTTTAAACTCATGCGAGATAATAACTTCACAAAACTTGTTTAAGACCATGACAAATTTCTTTATTTATAGACTATTTTCTTTGAATCATCGGATACAAAGTTTTATGATTGTATCATATATATTGTTTCGTCAATGTCATAATGTCTTTACATCCATCTAATATAACTTCAAATCAAAATAAGTCACAAGTGACACTATGATCCTGAAAGAGTCTTTCATTGAAACTAGAGAAAAAATCTCTTTGTAAACAATGTTTTCCTTCTGAGTGAAACCCTTAACAATTAGACAAGTTTTATATCTTTCAACATTACATTTTGAATCCCTTTTGGTCTTAAATATCCATTTGTAATTAATAGATTTTGCACCTTCAGACAATTTGAACCTGATCCTTTTCTGGAGTTATTTGTTCAGTTATATCAATTATTTCTTTTGTGGGCTCTTTAGGAGTAATAATAATTGTGAAAGTGTCAACTTGCTTATTTTGTTCCTTTTTCTTTCTAGGATTTTTATCCTTGGAACCAAGTGATCTATCACGTTGTTTGCGTGCATTAGACTCATTTGCTGACATATTAACAACTTGTCCTTCAGGGACATCAATACGAGCAGAAGTATTAACAGCTGGTATATGTAACTTTGTCACCTTTTTACAATCAGTAAATGCATCTGGTAATTGATTTATAATTTCTTGCAAGTGAATTATTTTCTGAACTTCCAATTTATATTGATTTGTATGAGGATCAAAATTAGATAATGATGATGCATTTCATGAAATTTTTTGTCTTTCCAACTATTGTTTCTCTCCATCTAGTGTTGGAAAAACTATTTCATCAAATTGACAGTTAGCAAATCGTGCCGTGAAAATATCACCCCGTCAAAGGTTCAAGATATTTAACAATTGACGAGATTCAAATCGAATATAAATTCCTAATCTTTTTTGTTGACCCATTTTAGTGCGCTATGGTAGAGTAATAGGAACATATACTATACAACCAAAAACTCTTAAATGAAAAATATTAGGTTTTTTATCAGAGACAAGTTATAATGGAGAGTATTTATGATATACAGTTAGCTTTATACGAATAAGTGCTATAGCATGTAATATGACATGCCATCAGGTAGAACTAGGAAACTTTATTTCATAAGTAAAGGCCTAGCACTTAATTTAAACCTTTTAATAAAAGATTCTGTTAATTCATTTTGTGTATTTGTGTGAGCAAAATGATGTTCAATAATAATTTCAATAGACATGCAATAATCATTAAAAGCTCGATATGTAAATTCTTCAGCATTATTGAGACAAATTTTCTTGATTTTATAACTTGGGAATTGAACCCATAATCAGATTATTTGGGTAAAAAGCCTTGCAAATGCGACATTGCGAATAGATAATAGACAAACATGCAACTAATGTGTTGATGCATCAATTAGTACTATAAAATATTGAAATGGTCCACATGATGGATTAATAAGTCCACATATGTTTTTTTGAATTCATTCTAAAAATGTAGGAGATTTAGTGATAACTTTTGTTATAGATGGCTTTGTAATTAATTTCCCTTAGAAACAAGCAGCACATGAAAAATCTTTGAACAAAAAAATATTCTAATTCTTTAAAAGACGTCCATGCGAATTTCTATAATTATTCGTATCATTATTGAACCCGGATGACCTAACCGGTCATACCAAACAATAAAAATCCTTGGAGTCAATAACTCTTGGTTAATAACCACATATGATTTAATTGGATTTAAAAAAGTATAATATAATCTAGAAGAGTATGCTAGTAATTTTTTCAATATATGTTTTTTCTCTGAAACAACAGACGTAATATAAAGATATTCAACATCTTTTTCATTCGTCATCTCAATATGATAACCATTATGTCGTATGTTTCTAAAACTTAGTAAACTTCTTTTTGATCTACTAAAAAGCATAACATCATTTATTATAAATTTTGTATCACTAGGTAATAATATATGAGCTCTTCCATAACCTTCAATAAGGTTTGCAACATCAGATATTGTGCCAACATTAGCTTTAGTCAATATAAAATTGAAAAAATATTTTTTTATCTTTAAGTATGATGTGTGTTATTCCATTGTCTGCTCGACAAAAAGCTTCATCATTAACTTTAGCACCAGTTGTGTGATCAATAAAAATCATGTTTCTTCATAAATAAAAGAAAAAGAAAATTAGAGAATAAAATATCAAATACAATCTTTTTATAATTTTAAATATGAACACACTAAAAATAAAATACACTGAATATTACTCAACACACTTGCAACAAAATACACTGAAAACAATACACTTTTAAAAATTAGAAGCACTAAACACACTGATGACATAACATATTAAAACATATTATAAATAATACATTTAGAACATCTTGTTGCAAAAACATCCTTTTAAGTCTCATTTATGTTTTCATCACCAGTTAAATTTTCATTATAGTTCTTAAAGAAATCAGCAACATCTAAGTGTGTCAAATCCATAGGATCAAGGTATTCAATAAGGTTTGTTTCGATACCTTTTCATTTTTCTTTTAAAAAAACTTGACAAAAATCAACAAAGTGTTTTACTGTACAATATGTACACCTTCAATGTCCTTTTATGCCACATCTGTGACAATTGCTTTCATTATTTTTGAAAGTCTTATCTTCTTTCATTATTTTTGAAAGTCTTATCTTAGCAACTTTTTTCTTTTTGTTTTTCCTCATTATTTTCCTACTTTTGGTGATGAGATGCAGTTTTTTTTAAAAAAAATTTGAGGATTTTTGGTTATAATTACCATAACCATGTCCACGATCACGATCACAACCGCGTCTATTTGACTAAAATTCTACTTTGATGAAAAATAAACGGTTAGAACTCGTACTGATAACATGTTATGAAACAAATGTAATATTAAATATTGTAAAATAAGAACAAGAACTAAAAATAATATACAAGAAGAATTTTGAAGACAGTAGTTATTTTATTCTTTCATTTCTTATGCAAAAGGATGAATTATACAATCATATGTACCCTTTGTTTATAGCCCAAGAATCATAAATGCAGGAAATAGAAAATGCACAAGTTATACATAGCATTAAGGTACTATTATAATTATCATTAATTGAGTGATAATGATCTTTAATATGAATGTTATTTTTTATTAAAGGGCACTATTATGATGATCATTATGTGAATCATAATGATATTTAATGTGAAGGTTATAAAATAGCAAAAGGTGGCATCCAATTGATTTTCAACATTATAGAATTATTGGTTGGCTTTTATTCCAAAAGAAGAAAAAAATTGAAATATAGAAGGTGGTGGTTTAGCAATTTATTTAAATCATGTGGCTCTTAGTTTATTTGATATATAAAGCAACATTAAAGAAGATTAATTTGGGTTGTGGCATAATTTTATTAAAAATGGATTGTAAAAGATCCATTAATCCTCTCTTTTGATTTGATTTGAATAAATTCAAAGGATATGATTGAAAAATCGTATAAAAAACTCACATGCCTCAAATATTACTTCAGAACTAACAATACATGTCTCAATATATCATGTCTTAAATTGGCTCCTAAAGCAGCAATATCAAAAACGTAGAATTGACACGTTATAAGTTAAGATCATGTTTTACTGTGGGCTGATCATTTGATGAACTTTGACTTCACCAAATTGAGTAATTATTGTTCCCCAAAGTGAATGTTTATATATTAAGCATTTGTGGTGGTTATTGTTAATATAATTGTGGCTAAGACATTTAAATAGATCTACCAGAAGTGGAATAAACACAAGATAATGTAAGAAAAGTTAGAAAAACAAGTGTTGAATACACCTTAGCTATTGGTGTAAATAAAAGGACAGTGATTATAAAATAATTTATGATATTTATCACGTGTAATATGTGCTTTTAAAGAGTTAAAAATTATTAGATTTGGAAGATCTACAACAAAGAAATTATTTTAAATTATTCAAATATATTACATTATTCTTACCTAATTTATTTTGTTACAAGATTGTTTGATTGGTAAAATAAATAAAATATTATTTTGAACTAGAGGTTCTTGAATTTAATTATTCAAATAAGTTACTGGTCCATAGGATTATTCAAATTAAGACGAATATTTATTACATGAACGAAATTTTTTTCACCGATAAATATCCTTGAAGAACAATATGACAATGAAAGTTAGTCCATAAAGGACAATATGACCGATAGATTTGTTTTGATGATGCAAATTAATCCTTGAAGGATAAAAATTTCATTATCGTCAATTCGTCATTTAGGAGAGAAAATTTATAATTGATAAATGACGTCAAATCAAATGATATGTATCATTAAGAAAAATTGCATGATGTTAAATAATAATAATTTTTTTTTTCAGTGATTCAGATGAATTAATTAATAAGAATATATTATGCCTACATACAAAGCCGATTGACTATTCCTGTAAAATGATTTATGGTAGTAAATAAATCATCCATTATATGTTGGAATCATGAAAACTTATTTGGTTGAAAATATATGAATCCTTTTAAGTGTGAAAGTGTGGTGGAAGTAGTTAATCCAATATATTATATTGCACTTTCTGCGTGGAAACCTAACGGAAAAAACCTTGACAACCCCTCTCGAAGCTTTCAAACAAAACTTTAGTATTAAAAAACAGATTACAAGTTTCTTAAAAAGCCCATCTAGTTTAGGACAATCATAATTTGAATGTCATTTTCTTTTTGAAAAAATTTTAATTTAGCCCCTAACGTTTGATAAAGTATTACTTTTTTTATTATCATTTACATTTTGAATTTTTATCATTTCTAACGTTTCGAAAATGTATCAATTTAGTCCTTTTGACCAAAAAATTGATGATCAAACATAACAGAAGTGACAAAAAGATAGATTTATCCTTGATATAATTTAAAATAGTTAAAATGACGTAGTTATATTTTTATAAACATATAACTGCAAAATAATTATCTTCATTATTATAAAATTGCTATTGACCACTTGTCAATCAAAACTATGAATCAAAATTTTTTTTTTAATTGAAAGAAATGGAAGTGTTACTGATGACAGGATTGATGCGTGTTTACTCATATTATTTCATTTTTATGTAATAATTTGGGTGTCATTACATTCATAAAACTTGAATTTTGAAACCAACTAGGTTCTTCATCTTCAACTTAATCCAAAAATTAAAAAAAAAAATGGAAAAAAATCAATCGTCTTCAACCGGGAAAATCAACCCAAAAACAACTTGTAAAAAAATTAAAAAATATCATCAACTCCAAAAAAAACTATCAACCATCCATCTTCAACCTAAAAATATATATATATATAAATCCCTAAATAATATTCAATTAAATTCCTTAAATCATCATCCATCCGTCACCATCAACATCAAGTTATTATAATCATCACCATCATCAGCATCACCAATGGAATATTGGTTTCTAGTGGAAACCCAAAAATGTGTCTCGAGGTTACTTGGAAACCCAGGTCGACAACATCATCATCACCATCATCAGCTATTATAATCATCACCATCATCATCATCGCCAATGGAATCTGGGTTTCCAGTGGAAACCCAAAAGTGTGTTTTCAGATTACCTGAAAACCCAAGTTGATAACATCATCATAACCATCATCAGCATTACTAATGAAACCCAGATTTCTATTGGAAACCTAGATTTATATTTCCAGGTTACCTGCAAAGCCAGATTTACAACATCACCACCTCTATTATTGTCCACAATATCACCATTAACAACCATTCGCCAATCCTCCTCTACTCCCTTGATTTGTCAACAATCATTCACTAAACCCAAACCCATCCTCCTCCCCCCCAACCCAACCCAACCCAACCAGATCGAAAGCCAAACCATCAACCCACAACCTAATTTTCCTCATTGAACCCCCTTTATTTTATTTGCAAAAGAGACCCAGGGATAGTGGACTTTGTAGACGATACCATCGGTGCTCTTGTCGATTTGATTCAGTTGCTCCAGCTCACTGAAGTGGATGGGCTAGTGAGGCTACACCGTCGTCGCTACTGTGGAGGAGGAGGGAGTTAGGTGGACAATTTGTTGAAGAATAGGAGTCTAGTAGAGAAGAAGAAGAACAATTCGGTGTCGGGGAAGAAGAAGAATATGAGTCTGGATGCTTGTTTAATTTGGGCAAGAATTTTGTTTTTGTTTTTTGTTTATTTTTAAAATTTTATTTTTTATTTTTTTTCTGGATGGTGGAGATTTGATTAGTTTTTTATTTAATTCATTTTAAAGTTTTAAAATTTATTTTAAAAGAAAAATAAAAAAAAAAGATAAATAAAGTCAAAAGACACATTTGTCCCCCAACCAATTAACTTTAATAGTCATGGGCTAACGGCAATGACCAAATTGATACATTCTTGAAATGTTAGGGATGACGAAAATTCGAAATACAAACGTCAGTAAAAAAAAAAAAATATTTTATTAAATATAATTTGAATACAGTTTTTTATTAAAAAAATTTATTTCAACATGAGAATTAAGGAATATTTTCGCGCAAAAGTTACAGTAGCCACTCCAAATCCCCTCCAATAGACCTTCCTTCCGTTAACCACATATATTTATTATTCTTATTTTAAGAGCAGAACAGTAGTAACAGTTAATGGTAAAATATTAAGGGCATCAGAATTTAAAGATTATCATCAGTTTTGATAAAGTTGATTATGAATGTAAAACAACGAACGGTTAGCAATCATTTGTCTTTAATAGAACTCTATTAGAATTAAACCCTTTAGCTACGTTTGGATGACTATGTTAAATTGAGATTGATTAAATTGAATTGCATTTAATATTATCATGCATTAGTGCGTGATAAGATTGGATTGAATTTGATATGAATTTATGTGATTAGATTAAAAAATTAGTTTTTGAATTAAATAAAAACATTAAAAACTATTTTTAATAAAACAAACTATCATCACTATTTTTTTTAAAAAAATAAAATATTATAATTACTTTTAATAAAAATATTTGTAATCATTTAAAACACATACTTGTAACTTTAAATAAAATAAATTATCTTTCCGAAATAAAACACAAATGTGGGTAACACTCAAGCCCATTTTTAAGATGTGTTACAACTGTTGGTTATGCAGCCACTATTAGGTTTATTGGGCTTAATTGTATTCAATCCCAACGTCAAATAGACTTTTAAATTGCGGGTAATATGATCTTTTTGACGTGATAAAAAATAAAAATATAAAAATATTATTATAATTTAAAAATTATAATATATATAAAGGATTCTATCGTACAATCAAAAAATTATTTTTGAAAAATCAAATAAAAAATGTGATCAATTCTTTAAAAACATATTAAATTTCATGAATGAGACCAATCTAGAAGCAAATTTCAAATCTGATTCATTATAATTGAAAAAAATGATTGAGATGGATCAAGTAAACCAATTTCTGCTCCATTTTTTTTAGTAGAGTTTTTTTTTTTTATTATTGGATTTTGTTTAATTAATTTTATGATTTATAGGTTTGCTATTGACTGTAGTCTAAGAAGATTGAGTTTTTTTTTTTTTTTTTTGGTTAATTTTAATTTGAAGAAGATGAATGGTTTGGGTGTTGAAGGTGCAGCCAGGCATTCGAATGGCGAAGATGAAGTTGGGTGTTTGGGTATTAAGGATGAAAATGGGTGTTTTGATAATAAAATGAAGTTGGATGATGAAGATGAAAGGTGGATGTTTGATTGATAAAAATAAAAAAGTGAGAGCTTATCAGATAATAAAGATGAAGATTTTTTTTTTTTAACCATCGAAATAAAGGGTATATTTTTTTTTCAACGCAAATGTGGCCATCAACTAATAGAACTTAATGAGAGTAAAGATTTTATACCATATTTTTTTTCGTAAAAATTTTTTACCATCATTTTTTTTTCTATTCTTTTTATAATTTAATGACATCAGCATTTAAAATAGTAAATTGTTAAGTTTGTTAAATTTTTTCTCTCTCATACATCACTCAAACTTAAATTCCTCTAATAAAAATAATAACACAATGCCAATATTGACATGTAATCCATACTTCATTGTCCCATCTATTGGCAAGGATACACAAACAATATTTTCAATATGTCAAAAGAGACTTTTGTAATGATGTTCAAAACTCACAAATCTATATAATTACTATTCGAGCAATTTGCCCTACCCCAAGACTATTTTGCAAGTGAAAATACTAATCGATTCGGAAACTCACATTCAATTTACTACATATTTCATCTCAAAATGAATGAAAAAAAAAAAAAAAAAAAAACCTTACCAATTAGCACACAAATTGACATAAAAGAAATTGAGGTTGGGGTTGTGTTCGAGTATATATAATTAGAAAAGAAGTTGTCTCTTACATGCTTCAAATGGTAGTGAATACATGGAACAAGAATAACAACCCAATTCTCGAACAAACTCTTCAATCAAGTCTCTGCATATAAAATCTTGTAAAGCCAATCCTATTCTCCCAATCTCCCTTCTCTCACCCCAAGTGATATCTCTACACACTTCATTAACACTATCCATCATGGCCTTGCTTACCCAAAATGGCTTTGCTTGAATTTGTTCTGCATCTGTTTTGATTCTATCCACCAAACATATGCTGCTGATTTCATCCTCTCCTGGTTTTTTCTTTGGTTTCTGCTTCTGTTGCTGTATTGCTCCTCCTACAACATATATATCTATTATATATATTATATACTTTCCGGTCACTGAGTTATATCATCCTTATATGGACCTATAAATAGCAAGCCAACACATGCAACACACATATATAATCTAGCCAATGTTGCAAAAACTAATTTTGAGTAAATAAAATATTCCAAACATAAATTATAAGTGGATTTTTAAGTTTTGATACTTGAATTTTTTTTTTTAAAAAAAAAAAAAAATTCTAATGGTATATTCTTTAAAAGTGATATAATAATAACTCAAATAAATCTTTTGTCAATACTTGAGTGGTTCGTTTTAGATTAAGGGAAGACAAACTTTGTTTGTTCTTGTCTATTATTCCCTGAATTAGTCAATATCATTGCAAAATATATAATAGATAGTGAAAATGAAATGGAAAGCGTTTCTAATGGTATATTCTTTAAAAGTGATATAAGAATAACTCAAATAAATCTTTTGTCAATGCTTGAGTGGTTCGTTTTAGATTAAGGGAAGACAAACTTTGTTTGTTCTTGTCTATTATTCCCTGAATCAGTCAATATCATTGCAAAATATATAATAGATAGTGAAAATGAAATGGAAAGAAGAAAAAGAACCCTTAAAAATAATGTTAAGTTTGATGGTTATTGAGTAATTTTTATTTTCTTTTTAATAACCAGTTCCAAGTTTGCCTTCAGAGAACTTCATTTTACTTTCTAATTTTTTTGAAATACAACATGTTTTTACTAAGCTTGTTATTTTAATTGACTGAATCCCAAAATTATTAAAAATGATTAAATTAGATCCCTTAGATCGAAATTTTGATAATGAACCATTAAAAAATAAGTAAAAAGATAATTTATCTTTAAATTTTAATTTAATCAACAAAATTATACTTTTACTATCAAACTAAAAGTTGTATTGAATAAATGAAAAATGAGATAATGTAGCCTATACAAAATTAAAAATAATAAATATTAAGTATTTTATTTAATAAAAAAAAAAAAGTGAAAAAAACACACACATGTGGGGTTCATTTTCCTCCTAAAAACCAGTTTCCCACTTTATCTTTTTGAAAGTGCTAATGAGTGGGGTCTTCTACTGAACAAAGCCTTAAAGTTGATGATTCTGTTTTTGGTCTCTTTTTTTCTCTCTTTCTTATTGCTTGAATGATATTTGACTGCATTACGGAAGGTTGCTGGGAAATGTTATGGCCCATTCTAAAGAAGTGGAGGACAAGGTTGTCTTCTACATACTATTCAATTTTTTTGTTATTATTTTTGTACTGTTTCACATCTGTGAGCTGATAAGAATTTATTTAAATACTTAATACAGAAAACTAACAGGAGATCATTCATTATTTGTTAAAATAACAGCTGTCAGTCATGTTCAACTCAATTAGGTTTGCTATTATTGTTTGTCTCCCACGCTCAAAGGTTATATACACAATATGATATGATTAAAAGTTTGGAATCCTATATATATCACCTCAACTAGAAAAAAACAAATAAATGAATGTTTTTTCTAAAGTTGGCATTGAATGAGTTCTAAATTTATCAGAACATGTCCAAATCAGGTTCATATATCTATTAACACCTACTTTTATAATAATCAAAAAAAAAAAATTACAATATAGAGGTGATATGCAAATTAATAAAGGGTTAACTTTTGTATGAAAAAAGAATAAATGCATATTGTAATTATTTATTAAGTAATACTATATCATTCAAAATTTTACTCAAATTCATTATTTATATGATGTAATAAGCTTATATATAACTACTATATTATTAATACATCATCTTATAATTAATATAGTTGTCACAAACGATTTTGCCACGTAATTGGGATAAATTTTTTACAAGTGTAGCATTAATATTAATCTTATTCATTATATATGAAATTATTATAAATGATGTAGAAAGAAAACGAAAATCATTAAATGAATGTGAATTAAGAATGCATGAAATGAAATATACAACGAAAAGAGGTTAAAAGAAAGAAAGTCACCGTGAGTGTAAGCGGTAAAAGGAGAAGGTGGAGTGAGAGTGAGAGAATATTGAAGCACAGAGACTGGACTTGGTTGTTGCAACTCGGCGTTGTTGTTGATATTATTAATGCTGTCATTCATCTTCACAACTTCGATCATCCTCTTCAGTGCTTTCAAGTCCTCCTCGCATTTCCCCAATGCTTCCACCAACTTCTTCCTCTTCTCCGCCGCTGATTCTGACGCTAACTTTACACTCTTCGGCAACCTGATATCCGCCCCCAGCATCGGACTCCTCTCTACTTCGCATGATAATCTTCTCACGCCTTGGTTTTCTGTTTCTTCACCTACATTTACTACACCAGCTTCCCTCTTTTTTTCTTGCTTTTTTCCTTTAGTAAAAAATAAAACAATATCAGTGTTAATTCAAATTAAAATAACGAGTAAAAAGATGATTTATCAAGGAGAAGTGAAAATAATTCTAAATATAAATCCAATTCTCTACGGACTATATTATATAAAATCTCATAATTAATCATGCGCGTTTTAATATAAATCAATTTTGACAAGTCATATATAAATATAGTCGTATGAATATTAAATCATTATATTTTATACTTGGAGCTCGCTTGCAAGAGAAAACAAAAATACATCTTTCATAAAAAATACAAAAGAAAAATTGTGGATGATGGGGAAAAGCAAACCATAAGTGAGGAACTTCCTGTGGCGGCGGCGATTGTTGTAACTGAAGACAAGGCTGAAAAAGCCGGACATGCAGCCAATGGTCTGGACATGGAGAGTATCTGGGGAATTTTCGTGGTGGGCAGAGGAGGACGACGCCATTAAAGCATCTTGTTGCTTCATGATCTCTCTGTTTGGTTCTTGTGGAAAAAGAAAAGTGAAAGATGTAAGTATATAACAACGGTAATAATATCGAAAGAGAAGGGAGAGAGGTAGAAAGAGTGATTGTGGTGTCCAAAGAATGCACAGCAATTAACAAGCAAAAGCAATGGCATGCACGTGGATTCTTTTTGCTACAGCCGTTGGATCCACCTTTATCAAATGAGTATTCTTATAACTAATAAAGATAGGCACGAGTTTTCAGTGAATGTTGTCCAAACAGTTGTATCCAGCGTCCATGATACTGATAAAATCGCTCTCATGCATCCTTATGTTTTGCCAAAGATTAAACATATGTGTAGAGGGTTTTTATAATCAAATATACATCATTTTAAAATATAATGATCAATCAATTAAATTAATCTATTACATTTTTTCTTCTAATTAATTTAAATACAATGGATGAATTTAACTGATTGATCATTATTTTTTAAAATCAGGCATATCTGATTATAAAAATATTATATATATATGTATGTATGTGTGTATCCCAAAGCTTCCTTCTACTTTTGAAGTTCAACATACAAAAAAAGAGAGATCATATATATGGTGTTAATTATTATTATTACTATTATTATTATGGGATAAGTAATTCAATCAAGTTAAACATTTGACTAATAATATTTGTAATTGCAATATTCAACTATCTTTTTTTTTTTTTTTCATTTTCAAATGTTATTTTTTGTTCTTTAATTCATTCACCTTTTTTCCACTATTAGATTAAAAACAAATGAATAAATACATATTAAATTAAAATCAAAATTTTAAATAAAATATATCCTATTCTATTGTTGTGTTGTCCTTGTTTTGTTAAAAAAACAAAAAACAAAAAAAAAAAAAAAAAAAAACAAAAAAAAAAACCCTCTAACATGATCTTTTGTGTCAATGCATGATTTCTATATATCGAAGGAAATTAATATATAGATGTTATGAGGTATTCTAGTGATATATCCTTTGTTAGTTACCATCATATTCAAAAGTTTAAACTGATAAGAATTATAATATTTAAGACTTGAAATTGACATATGACACATCTCTTCTGAGAAATGACTCAATTATAATATTTAAGATTTGAGGTTGACATATGATATGCCTCCTCATATATAATATGAACAAATGATAGATATCGGATATATACTAAATGTCTTTTACTGTTATAACATGTATAACAAGAATTTGATATGAAATGAAAGAGAATGTTTGAATTATAAACCTACAAGTTTTATATTATATTAGTTATTATCATACCCAAAAGTCTAAACTGAAAGGAAATGACTTAATTATAATATTTAACATTTGAAATTGACATGTGATATTTCTATATGTATACTATTGAGATTGTAGATTCATCCTCTTTTACCACTTAAACAAAAATGTAAAAAATTCTTATGGTTATGGGGCCCATAGGACCTGTCCTATTTGAGATAGGTTTGGTACATGGTAATTGGGTTGGGCTGGGAAAAAGTATTTTGGTCCCTGCCCCATTTAGCCCCGTTGGACCCCACTATTTTACGATCATATTAATTTTTCCAAAATATCAAGCTCTACGCACTTTGATTAATGCATTACAGGAGCTTCAGTTCAACCAACGCATACCATTAGATTCGACTAAACCAATTCATGACAGGAGGTTCAATTCAATCAATGCATGACAGGAGGTTCAATTCAACCAAGGCATGGCCATAAAGGATCTATACACAAACTTGTCATTGGAATAATATCAACTTATTAAATGAAAAGCTTTTTTCTACATATGTACATTTCCTTCCCTACTAATACACCATATCTTTCTTTTAGTCTCCACGTGTACTATTTTAAATTTCATATTATTTATAGTAATGTTAACAACATTGGTTTCTTATACTTTTATTTTGTACTAACATTCATGATATTTAATTATTATATGTTTACATATGGTAAAAATTTATATTGAATTAGCTTCAATTTACTTTGTATGTGAAAAATGTCTTTAGTAGAATTTGAAAGTGACCGCTTACCGACTGATGTTGACATGTTGTTCAAGTTCAACCAATCGACTTGGTACATGATGATGGAAGAAATGTAAAGGAAATTTAGATCACCTATATGGAAACATTTTGGCAAAAATAATAATTGGTGGTGAAGTTTTAAATTATTTTGGTAAAAAGATAATTAATTATCTTATTATAAAAAAGAGTTATGTTTTCATTTTAATAAAGAGTGAATTGCATAATACTCCCCTGAGGTTTGTTTAAAAACAGATAAAAACATAGTTATCCTTTTATTGCACAAAACCCCATGCTTAACGTTGATTTTTTTTTTAAAATCTGGACAGATCTTCAAGTTACAATGTTGAGAATATTATAAGTATTAATCTAAAATTTTGGTCAAATCGTTAAATTTAATGGAAGTCAATCGATGACATGGGGGTTTGATGTAATAAAAGAATAAATATGTTTTCATCTATTTTTTGACAAACCTCAAGGAGGGTTTCGTGCAATTGCTTCTTTAATAAACAAGTAGAATATTCTCAAACTCCACTCTACATTTCTCTCCGAATGTTTTTCCTCTACTATTTTCTTATTCTTTTTCTGTAAATTCTTTCCTTCTATTTTCCTATTCTTTCTCTCTAAATTCTTTCTTTTTTACTCTTTTCTTCTCTTCCTTTCTATTTTCTTGTGTTACTAATTGATTAAACGTGTACGAATCCTATCAACTCGTGGAGATATCAAGTGAGAGGTCTCTACCAACACAAGGTGACGGTTAAATCTCCTTGTGTGGAGGAGATTGCCATATCTTCTCACGTGAAGGAAGTTGCTCCTCCACACTAAGGAGATTGCGGCAATTGATGTTGTTTGACCATCAGCCTCTAGAACTTAATTTTTTATAATTTTAAATTTTTTATGTACTTTAATTAGTTTTTTTATTGAAATTCTATCATTCTTTAAGAAAATCTTGATAATATTATATTATTATTATTAATCTAGTAAAAAAATTGTATTCTTTAAAATATTTTTTCCATAAGAATTTGTAGTTTTTATATATAATTGTATTAGAGAGAGAACAATTTTTCATATAAAAGGGGCATCATAGTCTTTTTATTTAAAAGTCTTAGCAATTATTTTCATATTCAAACCAAAGTCAATCTAACTGAATTTGAACGATGTTTAATTCAGCAAGATTTTGGAGAACCACATCTTTGTTTAGGTATTCAATAATATTTCAAAGTTCAATGATAATTTTTATATTTTACCCATTATAATCTTTTCAAATGTTAAACACAGTCAAAGTGGATTATGGTATTACGCACTAGTAGAAATTTTATTTATCTTTGAAGACATTTCCTATCAAAATTACAAAGTAACAAAACAAAGATGGTATCTTGTGAAACATTGGGACAAATTTGGAATCGTGTAAATTTTTTAAAATATTTTACAGCCTAACAACTTTATTATTATTTTTTTTATATCATATGGAAATTCTTATTTAGTCTAACACATATATATATACATTTTACTTACGTACATGTTTTAATACTAGATCAACTATCTATCAAGATCATAAGTCTTAACACTAAGTCAGATGTCTATCGGGAACTACAGATAGATTCTCCTAACACTAGATCAGATATCTATCGAAAACTACAGATAGATTTTATTACCGAAACTTAGGATCAGGAGAAGTCTACTCACATCTTCATGGGAAAATTAATTGTCATATTTTTTGTGGCCAAATGAACCTGAACCTTGCTTATGACAAGAAGACAAGTGGGGGCTCAACCAACCTGGCAGCCCACCGAGTTCGTCGCCTAACACACTTGCATAAATGGCATCTACTTTTTCGTTCAACATGAGCCCTTCTAATTCTAATTACAAAACTGTTATTCTACTTATTAAATAAAAGTAATCTTTTGTCATTTAATTGCAACTTTCCTTTAAAGTCAACCATATCCTTAAAGAATGAAGACTATTCAATTTATATTATACATTTATAGTTCAATGAATTGATTGTTAAGCATCTTACAAATAAATTAGTGATTATATAAATGAACATTATGTTATTTAATTCATACACACACACACAGTTTGTAGGGTGATTGCTACATTCTAGGAAAATGGAGACACAGATTGTACTTATTGACTTTATCATAGTGTATGGAAGAAAAAGCGAAATGGAAGTAGGGAATGGGACATCGCAGTTGTGGCTTGTCCTTGGACACCTCCAAGACCTCAACTTTTCAGTGCACCAATTTTACCAATCGACGTACCTCCTTTACCCTTCTGAAAAAGTTGCCATCCACCGAAAATATAGCGAAGAATCATCATTCTTGTTGCATCATTTTGTCGCCATCACTCATTTTACTAGCCAGTCAACTTGAGGTGACAGAGTACTTTTGGTCATCTTCACTGGATATTTTATTACTTAAAGATCGTCGTAAGAATGGGATGTGTTAGCTTTGATTGATCCATATTGAGATAATCACGCTCGTGGAACTATGGAAGTGTCCAAACCAATTCAGATGGCCCATGTGAAACCTAATTTTCTCATAGTAAGAAGATACTATTTTTCTCATAGTATTGACAACTTTTATTGACCTTCTCTCTTTGTTATTTGTTTAATGAAAATCATGTTCCTAATATAGTCATATTATTCAAGGCCAATTTGCAAATTTTAAGTCACCACCATTCAGTTTTATGTTCATCGGTCAAAATTTATTAGTTTCTACAAAAGCAAGTATGATGCTTACCTATATCATTCGCTGACATCAACCCTAAATACAACCTAGATTTCTCAAGCTTTTTTGTTGCTTCACTATAAATATGCACTCTTCTAGAAAAGATAAAACAGGAAGAAATATATAATATATTTCTTAAATATTTATTTAAAGTTATATTCAAATATGTAATGTGTGAGTCAAAACTATCATGTATTTCATAACAAGATATGATGAATGATGTATTTGTTCCAATTCGTTTACCATATCATTTTGGCATTAGTCATACAAAAATGAAAGACTTTAAGAGGATCTATGAATACACACACATATATATGTATATATATATATATATGGTTAAGTTAGAATAACTTAACATTTTGAATTAAAAATGACTTCAACATCAATCCGTGTCCACTTTCACTAAATCTAAGAGTAAAAACAAATGAAAAAAATTTAACTCAAAATTGATAACAATTCTCGAATTAAATGAAAATGGATGGATGGATGTTGAAATCACTTTTTTAAATCAAAATCTTAAGTCATTCTTACCTAATTACTTGATATATATATATTTATAGCCTTTCTCTTATAAGTATATCCTAAAAATTTTATTTTAATGCCACTAATTACAACCAATGTTTCAAAAGGAAAAATGCGAGATGAGACGATGGAGCTTTTCAGAGGTGAGGTGGTTGCTTCAAGGTAACTAGGGCAGTCACCTCAAATTACAAATGAGGAAAAAAATTAAAAAGTAAAAAGAAAAAAAAAAAAACCTCTAACTTACAAAATTATCAATAATATTGAAAAATACAGTGAAAACCAATATTAGAAACATTAATATCAAACAAAATAGAACAAATCCAACAAAAATACCCAAACATATAAAATCCTAAGTTAGACTAACATGACAAAAAAATTTAAATTAGTTAAATAAAACCTAACATTAATGCACAAGTATATGAAATGTGAGGGGCTAATTTAGTAAAAATGACAATATAATATTTAATAAATATTAATAAAATTAAAAATTATATGAACAAGTCAAACCCTAGAAAACAATGCTACAAATTGTGGATCACATCTCATCCCTCTCCTCTCTCTCTCTCTCTCTACCGGCTCTTTCTTTCCTCTCTCAACGAGCTCTCTTATCTCTCCTCTCTCTCAACCGGCTCTCTCCCTCTCTTCTCTCTCTCAACCCACATAGAAAGGCCAACTGCCCTTTTAAAGTAGGTAGGGTAAATTTTTATAAAAAAAAAAAATCGATTTTTGGGCTCCTAGCACGGGCATGCGTAACTGCCACCTTAGCCCACCTTGCCTCGAAGCGGTTGCCTCAATTGACATAGGCATATGCCATGCTGGCATCGGTTGTGGCGACCGCCTCAAGGCGTAGTAGACGGCAACCTCGCTTCGTCTTTTAAAACAATGATAATAACCACGCATTTTCAGCTAGTCCGATCACTATGACGAGATCCACTAGAACTTATTAGTTGTAATTACTGGCAATGTCAATATTAAAAGGTTATTGTTTTATATTTTTCTTAGATGCTTATAGATAAATTTTTATTATAGAAGGACAAATTACAATCAAAACTAATTTTTTATTCTACTAACAAATAACCCTCGCACCATTAGTAAAATCCAGACTATTAACTATCATTTACATTTGACCAATAAAATGTTTGTTATACCCTTATCAAATTTAGAAGATTAATAAATTATACTTAAGTTAAATTATAGTCAAAACAAAAGTTTTAAATCTCCACCATCTATGTAATGAATACTTGAAATCATTTAAAAAAATATTTTAAAAATTAAAAAATAAAATAAAATAAAGTTGGATCTCCACCACCGTCGAACGATATTAAAACAAAAAATTTTTAAAG
Organism: Dimocarpus longan; assembly: GCA_022984855.1. Classification (NCBI taxonomy): domain Eukaryota; kingdom Viridiplantae; phylum Streptophyta; class Magnoliopsida; order Sapindales; family Sapindaceae; genus Dimocarpus; species Dimocarpus longan. Next base: position 10,009,216 of record CM041026.1, read on the forward strand.
TATGAAAAATAAGAAATTGAAGATGGAGCCTCCAAGGATCTCCAGGCCATGGAGATCCTCACTTGGATCTTCATGACCAATAAAAACTCTCCATTGGTGATGGAGATCCCATAGCTATGATCTCCAATTTTTTTTTTTTTTTTAATTTTTTAGATCTCTATAATCAATCTCAAAGATGGACAATAGATATCCATTTTCTTTTTTCTTTTTTAATTATTTTTATTATAATTTTTTAAAATCGTTCTTTTTTCTGTTTTGTAATGATCTTGGTTGTCCATTATCCATTATAGATATGAACAATGGTAATTAATTCTTTTAGATTGAATTTTAATTTTGGTATCAAAATTACCAAATTGTCTCTCCATCCGTTAGTTTTAATAGTGAACCATGATCAAATCTAAATGGTAAGGGGGTTATTTGTTAGTAAAATCTAAAATTAGCTTTGCTTGTAATGTGCAAAACCTCATGTAGCTAATTGGTAATAAACTCCTTTTAATATTTAATGATGGGTTTACCAATAACTATGATGTACAAATCAATAATGTGGAACGTGGATGAAAATATTAGCAAATCATTATTTACCTGTCTCACACTGTAGCTGGTTGATAAATGGTTTCCTGAGGTAGTTATTTTTATCTACTTGCAATTACAAATAAAATCTTTAGTAAATAAGTTTAGAAAATTTTTTCCTTAATTTCACGTAATTTACAATTTAACAAAAAAATTAATGAAATTGGTTGTAATAAATAAATTCTTAATCTTTCAAATGTACCAAACTGATCGCTCTCAATGTCAAAATAACATGTCTTTAACAAATTTTATAAATGTACATTAATACCCTTATTAATTTATTTAAGTAAAATTAATTAAAATAAATCAATCAATATAAAATTATAATATAATATTATCAATATTTTAAATAAAAATATTAAAATAATTTGCAATATTTAAAAAAAAAAACAAAAAACAAAAAGCCAGACCACCACAGCTATTATTATTGTCTTCTTGCATGTCAAATACTGTACACATGCGAGTCTTGTGATGAACTTGAATTTTGTAGGTAACTAGAGGATGATAGTGAGAGGGATTGGTAATTAAAACAAATATCATGATTAGTTTGATTAAAATAATTGCAAATTACAGGAAATTATAAAATGGAGATCTAGAATTTATTTCATAATTGCTAAAAAATAATCGAGAAGTCAATCTACGATAAATAATTATTGTCCATTCAATTTTATGTCTAATATCACATGAGATACATTTATAGATAGATTCAAGCCATAGCGTATGAACTTGAACCCAAAAATAACAATCAATCCAATTGTTGCAGTTGATAAATAAGATTATTTAATTGGTAAATTAGCCAAACCCGTGAGATACATTTTATAGATAGATTCAAGTAATAGCTTATTAACTTAAACCCAAAAATAACAATCAAGAAATTTGAGTATTTCAGACCAAAATGCATTTTTCAAGATCCAATTTTTGCAAACGGAACTCGCCTTCACTCCAACTCCTTATGTCAGGAGTTGCTCTTACATAACAACACACATCAATAATCGTATTCATTGTACATCCTATATGGGGAAAAAAGAAATAACATTAATATCATGTGGCCCTAAAAAGAACCAATGTAGACCCACATTTATGAAAATGAAAAATATGATATTGATAAAATGTATAAAGCTACCAATTGAACAATTACAACGTGCACACATTCCCTATTAATATTAATGACATGATAGGCATACGACCATTCAATTTTTCAAATTAATATGGATAATTTGCAAGTTACAAACAAAACATACATAGGATGTTTACCCTATATATAGGATGTACAATGAGTAGGATAATTTAAAAATTGTCCTATACTTTTAAAAAATTTATCCAAATAATGTGACAAGCTGATTTATAACTATCATATTAATTTTGAGATTATGTATTGATGATGTAGTACTTGCCATATATTTGGGTAATGAATTTGATAAATTTTTGGATGGTATAACATTACTCATCAGGAATACAAAAAGGTCGGAGGAGGAAAAACTCTTGTGTATCAGCTCAGTCTTACTCTGCGAAAAGGGAAACTAGGATATGGTTCAAAAAGGCAACAAGGCATCCATTGACAGATATGAGCTTAAAATGTCTCGGTTCACAGAAAACAAGCTCAATAGTTATTGATGTCTTGGAAGCCTATGCAATGTAATTCCTCCAGAGTTTATAGAACTTGGGTTGAACAGATTTATTTTGGCCACACAAACTAAAGAAGTGGAATTAAATAGTAGAAGATAGGTTGATGTCAAGATAGTTGTTGATGGGCTCTCAATGAGCGGAAAGTAAAGATAGAAGAGAAGTTCTTGGGAAGACAGCAACGATAGCAATAGAAGAGATATGTTCTCAACTTATAATGATGCATTTAAACCAATACGTCATGCAACAAGCATTCCACATAAGCAACTAAATGTGAATGTATGTGAGAAAACGTTCAGCTATGTGAGTCCAACAAATCGACAAACAGAGGATAGGATTTCTACATTATTCTAATCAAATTACTTAATGACTTTACGAAGAATTCTAAAGCATACAGTGCAATACATTCTCTTGTCATTATCATAGGATAAAGTGCTTTCAACAAGCAGCCAATGCATCATAGGATAAAGTGCTTAAAACCAGCAGCCAACGCACTATTTGGGAAGGAATGTTGGAAAGTCCAACAAATCTCTCCAATCTTTCATTGATGAAAACTCAATAATTAGCACCAAAAGTCATCTAAGAAAAAATGGACAGTCTTGCCTCCGAGTTGCAATAATATTAGAATTGGTGTCAGGGGAAACAGAAGGAACAGAAGCTAGAAATGTTCAAATTTCCATAGCCAATACACAAGAGACCATCATCTCTTTCAATGATTTTCAAGCTAGATGAGGAAGATAATATGATTATTCAACAAGCAAGAATTTACAAAAGGATCAAGATCTAGCATTAGACAAATAGCGTCAAATACAAGTGCCATGTAGAAGCCAATCAGTGAAAAGACAAGCACCCAAAAAATCTTTGTCCTTCCTTTATTTGAAGAAAAATGTTAAACACGCATATATATATATATATATGAAGAAAAGCATTAAACAAGTATGAAGTTATGTATGTATATGCATACATGCACAAACAGAGGGAGATCGAGAGATTCAGGAGACCATCCATTTACTCCTAGTGAAAAAGTCAATGCTATTACTTCCATCTGTAAATTTTGTAAGTCTTGTTTTCTGCCAACACCATTACGTGTTTCGAATTTTAAGTTACATATGTTGCAAAAAGTAAGGCACGATTACTAGACCAGGCAACTTTAAAAAAAAAAGAACCAAAGAATTATTGCTTAAAAATTTAAATCCATAGAACAACAGAGCCTTATGTACATATGTGCTTTACCATCTCAATTTCACAACACTATCAATTTCACAACACTAATATCAAAATCACATATTGATAAATTAGCTAACATCTGAAAAAGGGAAGTTCCAAAAAAAGAGTTACCAATTAGAGATCTTTCCAAACATTAAAATCAGTACTAGAACTGTTATAGTTTATCACACCGTCTTGGCACCCAATAAAGAATGTACTACGTAAAGGATCAACGTTTACTAATGCGTGGGCTGTTCCACTTGGGCTAGCTGCAACAGCAACCTCATCTGCACCAACCACCACTTCAGCATAACCTTTATTTATCTGATTACTCTCCAGCTGCAGAATCACAACAATGAAAAAATGAACCTATAAGAGATACCCTAAATCCATACACTCTTTTTTCTAACTGCATTTGAAAGATTTGACTACCTTAATGGTAGGATAACCTTACCCATCAATTACATTCATTGGATTGGTTGTAAGGGTGGTTATTGAGACCAATCCGATGGTTGTAATTATTAGGAAAGGTTACTCAACCAGTAACGTAGTCAAATCCGCATTTGAAAGCATTAGTTTACCTCATACAATTCTACTATTATATTTAACGAACAAAACGAGATATCAATCTCCAAAAATACACATATCATATAAATGGTGAATGATGAAAATGATTACCCTGAATTTAGTTAGAGCCCCCCAAATGACAAATGTCTCATTTACAGTGTAATGTCTGTGATTTCCCCTCAAGCCACCTGCTCTGATTTCACCAACATGTACAGAAGCACAAGAAACTGCTCCACCTGGAAGGGCAAACAAAAACTCTTTTCTTTTAGAACTTGAAGACAACAATACATACAAGCACTAACATGAATACCTTTGAGGTGGGATTGAAGAGCAAGAGAGATGGGGTCCAGCAACCATCCACGCTTGTCTTTCTTAATAAGGGAAGGGAGGCGGGTTGGGAATCTAACCAGATTGGCCTTTTGATCATCATCATGATCGTGAACATTAAGTGCGGTGCTGCTGCTGCTCCATTTAGAAGAGAATTGCAACCTGAGAAATAGCCATGTCAGCAAAACAAAGATTAAGAGCAATATAGGGAATGCTAGGGGTCTCTTCCATAGGTTTGAAGATGAGTTTTGAGTGTTGAATAACGGGTTTTCAGAATATGAATTCCTCCTAGGGTTTGCCATTTTCTCAACAGTCAACACCTCTTATTTTTGTTTTTATTATTCTTTGAACAACACTCTTTTTTTACTGAATTACAATTTACCCCCCCTGATTGAAACGCTTTTACGGGCGAAGCAATACTTTCATCTTTATTACAATTTACACCCCTATCGTTAGTAAGATTCGTTACATTTAACGGCAAACGATACAAAAATGATAAAAAGATGAAATTGCCCTTTGACTGAAGTTGACCAGTTGACTAACTATATACTCCGATCAACTCATCTGTCTCTCTCTTCCTCTCATTCTTCTTCCCTCTTCTTCTGTTTCTTCCCTTCTTCTTCTTCTTCTTCCCTTCTTCTTCTTTTTCCCTTATGTTATTCTTCTCTGGGTTCATCACGAACCCAGCTGGGTAGCTGGGTTCGCTGACGGGAACCCAGATCTGGGTTCGCTGACGGGAACCCAGATTTGGGTTCCTGACGAACCCAGATCTGGGTTCCTGACTAACCCATCTGGGTTCGCTGACGGGAACCCATATCTGGGTTCGTCAGGAACCCAGACCGGGTTCCTGACGAACCCAGACCGGGTTCCTGACGAACCCAGACCGGGTTCCTGACGAACCTAGCTGGGTTCGTTCGTGAACCCAGAATCTGGGTATATATATATTTTTTTCAGTTTCTAGTTTGATGGTTTTGATTCTAGATGATATTAGATTTGATGGTTTTATGGGAGATTGATAATGTTGGGTTTGATGGATAATGTTTGAAGTCACTTTTTGGGTTTTTAGAAGTGGATTATGAAGTTGGTTAGTTGATTGATGATGTTTGGGATTATATTTTGGGTTTTCATTAAACTGTTGAATGGTGGTTGAATGGTTGAGATTAGGATTGTAACGGAATAAAAAAAAAAATTAATATCAAAAGACAATTTTACCCTTTTATCAGTTAAGTGTAACTGAATTCATTAACGGTAGGGGGATAAATTGTAATAAAGATGAAAGTATTGCTCCGTCCGTAAAAGTGTTTCAATTAGGGGGGTAAATTTTAATTCAGTCTTCTTTTTTTTTTATTTCCAAAAAAGAAAAAACATTCTCCTTTTGTTCCATTATTAGTCCCATTCCAAGATATGTATTTTCACAACATAACAAAAATATGTTAGATAACCTTTTTTAGGTCTTTTCATTCATTAATATTGGGAAAAATATATTACAAATTATTTTTTTTTTCAATTTTTTCTGATATTCTCCTCTTGGCTTAGGCTATAATCTATATCTTATATGATTAAATTATATAATTTAAATTTTTAATTTAAAAAATAACAACTTTTATATTCATTTCTTTATTTTTATTAAATCCAATAGTGAGAAAAAAACAATCGATGTTGGTAACAATAGTTGGATTTAAAATTTTAAATTGATATAGCTTAATCTACTCCTCTTTGTCCATAAAATCTATGGTGGAAGTAAAACCTTTGTTTTTATTTTTTCAAAAAAAACAATTCAAATTATTCTAATAACAAACAACATTGACAAACTATCCACCAAAATAATTTATTTAAAAAAAAAAAAAAAAAACTATAAAAGATTTGCGATAGTTTGATCAAAGAAGATAATTCATATCACAATTCAGTATAAGTAGCAAAAAGAGAAATAGGACATACTTATATTATGGGTTGGGGAAAAAGGGAGACCATTGAAATCACAATATGTAGAAGGAGAAGGGGAAAGATGGTGAAGGAGTAGAAAACAAATTATAGTAATACCAAATGGGCTTTTGCCAAAAGTGCACTTATGAGAATAAAACTCATTAAATTTACCATCCTCTTACAATTTTACTATTTTTACCCTTTTTAGATAAAATTACCTCTCTTTAAATCGAAATATTACTTATATACCATCTAAAATAAAAACACAAAAAACACCTCTAAATAATACTCATATGTCATCTCTAGTCACTTCATTGTCGGATGAAACTTTTCGTTTAGCAAAGTACTCATTAGATGAAACTCTTGACTGTCATGGCACACCATATCCGGCTACACTCTTTTTGTTTCTTTTTCTTCCTCTCCCTCTTTCGTCTTCTTTTTCTTTTTTTCTTCTTCTTTCTTTCTTCTTCTTCTTCTTCTTACTTTTTCGATAATAAACAACTCATCACCAAAAAATGGAACTACAAATTTGTAGAATATATTGATCTGTAAACCCAACATGACTCATTTCACATGAGTCTTGCTGGTTCATACCAACTTAACTCATCTCACATAAGTCATGTTAGATTATACTAATATGACTCTTGTACGATGAGTCATGCTAGGTTATACTAGTGTGACTCATATGAGAGATGATGAGTCATACTATGTTATACTAGTGTGACTTATCTTAGTACTACTCATGCTAAGATTTGCACGTTTGCATATTCTATGAATCTGATTTTTGGACGAGGAGTGATCCTTATTAGAGAAGGAAGAAAAAAAAAAAAAGGAAAAGGAAAAGAGGAAGAAGAAAAAGGAGGAGGAAGATGAAAATAAATGAAGAATAAGAAAAAGAGGAAGTAGAAGAAAAAATGGTTGGACATAGAGATGCTGACTACAAATAAATGGCCGGACATGGAAATGGTGACTAAAAGTGAGTGCCCAAAAAATTGAAAATGGTGACCGAAGATGAATGGGGGAGAGTAGATGTTTTTTATTAATTTTTACTCGAAAATTGTAGAGGGTATCATCATTTGCAGAATGTCATTTGTTGGCAAAAACTATAAACTTATTGAAAAATGACAAATTTAATAAGAGTCATTAGAAAAATCCTATTAAGGACTATTTCTCATATCAAAATATCTCAATTTTAACCTTCTTGACAATAAAAATAATAATAATTATTATTATTATCATCATCAATTCATCTGATGATGATAATTATATGTCAATGGTCAAAGCCCAACAATTATTGGTAGGCATTTGTAACTCAACCTAACAGATCCAAACCAACTAGGTAGATTCAATCTAACCCGACCATTGTTTATTAGGTTGGATATGACTAAATCTTAAAAAAATTAGGATAAATTGGGTTGAAAAATTATATTTGGGTTGGGTTAAATTGAAAAATTTTCAATCTAACCTAACAAACATCCACTCTCTAGTTTTAAATCTAAGATTTTCTTTTTTCTCTATAAGAACACTTGTTAGAGATGAGGATCAAGGACAGCCACATACGTTCTTAGTGTTTTTTTTTTTTTTTTTTGTTTTGTCTTTATGATTCATATATTGACCTTTTATTTGTAATATTTAATGAGTTAAATTTTTGTTTGTAATCATTTTATGGATTATTTTTATTTGTACTTATTTTATGAATTGAATATTTATACCAAATCATTATTTGTAATGTTTAAATTTATTTATAACACTGTAATATTAGGAATGTTATTTGTAATCATTATAAACTTTTTGATATTATAACTAATGTTTAACTTGATTAACCCAACCAAACCCAAGGTTAGGTTAAAAAATCCTCAACTCGATTTATATCAGATTAAGAGATTTTCAACCCAACCCAACTTGATAAACGCCCACCCCTATTGACAATCATAATTTGACTACGTTTTTTTTTAGATTTATTTCAACATGAAAATTAAGGAATATTTTCGTGCAAAAGTAATAATAACCACGCCAATAGACCTTCCTTCTTTTAACCAAGTATATTTATTATTCTTATTTCAAGAGCAGAATAGTAGTAACAGTTAATGATAAAACATTAATGGCATTAGAGATTATCATCAGTTTTGATAAAGTTGATTATGAATGTAAAACAACGAACCTCATTTAGGTTAGCAATAGTTTGTCCTTAATAGAACTGTATTAGAATTAAACTCTTTGGCTACGTTTGGATGATTGTGTTAAATTGAGATTGATTAAATTGAATTGTATTTAACATTATCATGCATCAGTGCATGATAAGACTGGATTGGATTAATATGAATTTATGTGATTAAATTAAAAAATTAGTTATTGAATCAAATAAAAATATTAAAAAATATTTTTAATAAAACAAAATATCAACACTATTTTTTTTAAAAAAAATATTATAATTACTTTTAATAAAAATATTTGTAATAATTTAAAGCACATATTTGTAACTTTAAATAAAATAAATTATTTTTCTAAAATAAAAATTAACATAACCCACAAACAAATGTGGGTTATGCTCAGACAGTTCACTTGTTTGACGTTTCCAGTTTCTAACATTTCCTCTGTTCATTGCCCAAAGAAACATAACAAGCGAAAAATCTTTTAATTCAAATTTTAATGTCTACACATTTAATGATTAAGGACCTTATGGATATGATACCTACATTCTACAGTCTACACTTATCACTAATCATTAAATTTGGCTCACTAGCTTGAATTTTGAACTGCATTCTGCAACAGTAATGAAGTAAGTTCACACAGTTAAATTCCGCATTGGCATTGGCCCATAAATCATATATATTTTTTATTTTTTTAAATACAATAATTGTAATTGAGACGGACTCAGAAAAATATCAAGACCAATTAAGATAAAATAATAATGGTACGGTCCGGAGATTGCTCTCAATTGAAAGGGAACCCACATGAAGATCGAAAAATTCATATGAAAACGAAAGATCAATCCACACAAGTGATAAAAAATTAATTATTATTATTATTATTATACATCATTTGAATGTTGTGGGTGAGACGTGGAATCCACAATGGAAGGCATGGGGTTTGTTGGCGAACCAACGCGCTGGCAACCATGACCAAATCATGTACACTTTTTAAGCTGTCACTTCAATGTACAAAGTTTGGTGCTTCCATGCGTATAATTGGAATATGGCATGTACAATAGAGAGCTTTTCACTTTACAATATTACCTATCTTGCCTCAACTGCGTGACCTGACCTCAGGTGTACGTTTTTTTGGAGGGGCACGTGTCCGTCTGAACCCAAGCTAGGTCCATCCCTATCTTCATTTGTTTCCAGTTTCAAACATTTCGTCTGTTCATTGCCCAAGAATACGCAAGTGAAGAAACTTTTAACTCAAATTGTCTACTCATTTTACTCATTTAATGATTTAAAACTTCGATCATAAAATTAAAATAAATGAATAAAATGAAAGTAATAGTCATCAGGGGTAAACAAGAATTACCAGGGACTGGAGCTAATATTTGGACGTAAAAAGTGAATCAGAGAGAGAGGCGAGAGAGAGCAAAAGTAATAAAATTTAACAAAAGCAATAAAGGGCAAGAGAGAGAGAGGCAGTAAAAGCACCAGAATAAAAAGCAAAAGCAGAAGGTAAAGGCATGTGTATTCTTCATTGGGGCCTCACGTATATATATATATATATATATACAATGTTTTGAATAAAAAGCAAAAGTAGAAGGTAAAGGCATGTGTATTCTTCATTGGGGCCTCACGTATATATATATATATACAATGTTTTGAATAAAAAGCAAAAGTAGAAGGTAAAGGCATGTGTATTCTTCATTGGGGCCTCACGTGTATATATATATATATATATATACACAATGTTTTAAGTCGGTTAACCAACTTATAAAAGATTTTTATATTATTAATTTAGATAATGGTGCATCCAGCATATTTTTTAAAAATAGAACTTTTACGGATAAAATTTTTAAAAGGAAATTATTAATTATTTAATTATCATTAAAAAAATTATTTTAAATTATAGATAATTTGATTGTATTAATTTTAAAAGTTCTTTTAATTTATAAAATTATTAAAAATGATATTTAAAAGACAGTAAAATATTACAAAACAATATTTAAGAAAATACTATATTTATGATTAAAAACATTACAAAATATAATAAAGTGATAGTATGAGCTTTGAATAAAATATAAAAAATTTAAGGTATAAAATAATAAAGTTCTTCCAATTAAAACATCACATTATACGAATACAAACATGGACATAAGAAATTGAAAACACAATAACAACCAGTGTATTATTGAAATTAGTTGATGACATATAATTCTTTCAAATGAATGGGGACCAAAGATCCCATAATATTAAAAAACACATAAATTGTGAAAAAAAAAAAAATTTAACGCATACAAAATATTAGAAAATTTATTAATTAAAGAAGAGTTTACAACGTTTTTTTATTGAAACAAATACGTAAATGAAAGTAGAGTGTTTATATGTTAAAGAAAAATGTATTAGGGTTTTAACTATAATGGTATGGTGATATTAATAAAATATAATAGGTATTAGACATTTCAATTTAAAAAAAATCAAAAATAAAAAATATCTGCTTTGAAAAGCTTAAAATCTCAATAGATGAATTTCAATTTTTTTAATTGTACAAAAGATTTACTAGAATAATAATTAAATAACATAAAAAAAAAGCTTTAAAAATTAAAAATAAAAAACTTTTTTGATGGGTAGATAAATTATACTAAACATTTGTGGACATGGTGCTACGTACCACCTTTTTGCTAGTCATTGAATTTGGCTTAACTGCTCGATCTCCATTGGAACAGATACTATAAGCTTGCACGACTATATGAACCGACAAATAAGCCGTCACTTGAGGAAAATAAATGCATTAATTTTGGTGCCTGGTGGATATATCCATCCATATGTCCACCCATATATGTTGACTTGAAATATGGCGCTTATTATATATGCCATCTACGTGACCTCTTATGTATTTTATTTTCTTTTTTGGTTACGCAAACATGCTCCCCTTCCAAACTATGTTTCTCTTGCTTCTGTTCATTGTTTCTCAGGTTAGTAATACCTCATTCGCCGATGATGGCACTGCTGCCCAGTATAGCCCCCCGTATCTAAGTAAGTATATAATTCCCACAAACAATCCTCTTAGAGATTATATATATAAGTTAATAATTGAAAACATTGTTTGAAATGTATAGCAACGGCTGGTGATGGGATATGGGACAATGGTGCCTCATGCGGGAGGCAATACCTGGTGAGATGCATAAGTGCTGGAACTTGTATTCCTGATCGGACCATTCAAATTAAGATTGTTGATCGTGCTATTACCTCCCAATCTCGGCCGTCTGTTGATGGCACCACCATTGTTTCATCATCCACTGCCTTTTCCACTATTGCCGACTCCTCTGCTTCTTCCATCAATATTGAATTCCAACAGTAATCCTCTTACCCTTTTGATACTCTTATCTCCTTTGATGAATTTTTGAAACTTGTCTTAAAATATTTAATGACAACTCAAATTCCAAATCGTTTCCGTTAAACCTGATATGCCTAGGCCGTAGAAATTGACATATGTACATAATAAAAGATCTCACCAATTTAATTTGTCTGTATTGGTATTTTCGTCGAATTAGCTCCAAGTTTTAGTTATTGGGCTCATAATAGATAAACTTGTTTTGGGATTATAATTTGAAATTCTTATAAGAGAGTTCCATTTTTTTTTTAATATTGAATACTTTTATAATTAGTGTTAAATTATTACGATGACTTTTTCTAATATTACGTTATTTATTACTTCCCTTTGTTTAAAAACTATTTTATTTGTTTGTGAACCAAGTATTTTTTGTAAAACTAATTATTTGTGTGAAAAGAAGATAAATAACAGCTATTTGGGTGTTTTTTTTCCTTTTTACCTAACATGACTTTAATATGAGTTTTTATAACATCATAAAATTCACGTTATATCCTTAATCAAACATACTAAGAGCATCTAGTCCTCTTATCCCTCTCTCTTTTCTCTATCAATAATCCCTTTTCACTTTTCCATCTAGTCTTCTTATCCCTTTCTCTTTTCTCTATCAATAATCCCTTTTCACTTTTCCGAAGCTAACTCTCTTTCTCCCAAAAATTTTACATTTCTTTCTCTATTTGAACAAATCAAAGTTGTTATATAAGTCATTGTGCAAAAGTATTCTTTGCATTAAACAGATAGACAACCCTTTACTTATTTTAAAATACAATATCATTGTTAAATACTTGGACTTTCATTATCTTATTAGACTTTGGAAATAATCCATTTTTATGAGTTTTAGAAATTAAAGTTGCTGTTATATCTCTTTGTACTTTGTTGAAAATTTCTTTGAATTCTTTGATTTCACACTACAAATTATTTTTAGTGAGTATAAATTATTTTTTATTTATTGTGAACTATTTTCTTAATGTAAACTATAAATGTACTTGTGACAAAGGAAAACAATATTAGATTTGGACTCATAATATATTATTAATATTATCTCGATAAATTTGAATGAAGAAAATTTTCGAATTCAAATGTTTTGGCCACCATTTCTGAATTTTTTTTTTACTGTTTTTGTTATTTTGATAATATTGTCTCGATAAAACTCAACCGAATTACTAGCAATAGCTTGGCAATAGGGGTTGTTGTCACAGTGTGAAATTCCTCTTCATAGGCACTGCCAGATCCAGTGTAAGGCCAAGACGGAAACGTGGCCCTCCTGAAAATCTTTAAAACTTTTGATTTTACTAGTTCAAAATAAAATCTAAATATATCAATTTATTAACTTTTACATTTTTTCATCCTTATCTTTATTAAGATTTAATTGTTATTAGTTTCTTCATCTCTATTCATATATATATTTATCTTTTGTTTATTACTAATAATAATAATAATAATAATAAAATTATTATTATTATTATTATTATCTCTATAATATAAGCAAATATTATGATTTTTATTAAAATTTAGTGTTCATTTAGACATTTTGAATTTTTTTTTTTAAATTTGACATGAAAATCTAATTAATGAACCCTAAAATTTTATTTAAGGGGAATAAAAAAAAAACAATCGTAAAACTTTCAACATATCAAATTTTTTATGTAACATCATGATTTAATTTTATTTGTCTCTCATTATTTTTTTGTGAATATAATATTTGGATTCAATAATATAATTTAATTTTTCTTAACTGGATAAATACTTACTTTATATTTGTTTAACTTTTATTTCCAACAAGAATTTAATTTCTAGCTTATTCCTTTACATAATTTAATTACCAACGATTCTATTAAACACTACAATTGTAAATCAAGAATTAAATTCACTTCCTCTAATATGGATTACCAATTTGTAAATATATTATTTTGATTTTTCTATTATGCTTTATAATTAGAGATTTTTAAAGTTTAAGACAATTTATGTCCTTAATTAGGTTTATTATTTATTTTCATTTTTTATGTCCTTATAAAATAAGTTGGAGACGGCTAGAAACCAATCAAAATGAAAATTTAATATTTTAATGTTATTTTAAATTTCCTTTAATATTATCATGAATTTATTAAAATACCCTTTCTCGTATGAATTTCTAGGTCGGCCAAGGTTCATAGGGGACTACTCAGCTGGGTTGGGCCAGGAGAGAGAAGGCATGCTCCCTCTGACTCCATCCCCAATGCTGGAATGACACCCTCAGCTTCACTGAGAGCTGTGTGTAGTGCCACTCAATTTCCAGACTCGTGTTTCTCTAGTATTGCCTCCCTTGAAGCCTCCGAAAACATCACCGATCCTGAAATCTTCTTCAAGCTCTCATTACAAATTGCCATCAAGGAGGTCGCCAAGCTCATTGAGTACCCGACAAAGCTAATATCTCAAACCAATGACAAACAAGTCCAAGAAGCTTTGAAGGTTTGCGGGACAGTGTTTGATGATGCATTGGAGGGTCTCAATGATTCGTTATCTTCCATGCAAGTTAAAGAAGGAGAGAAGCTTTTGTCACCTTCAAAGATCGATGACATCAAGACTTGGCTCAGTAGTTCCATAACCTATCAACAAACATGTTTGGATTCTCTTGTAGAACTAAACTTGAACGCCACCAACTCTATGGTTTTTTCAGAGATCGAAGCAGCCATGAAAAACTCAACCGAGTTTGTTAGCAACAGCTTGGCGATATGTGCCAAGATATTGGGGTTGTTGTCACAATATAAAATTCCTCTTCACAGGAAACTACTTGGGTTCGAACAAGTGTCAGATATCCCCAGCTGGGTTGGGCCAGAAGAGAGGAGGCTCCTCCGGCAGACCAAGACAAAGCCGGATGCTGTGGTGGCGGCAGATGGCAGCGGGGACTACACCACCATCCAAGCGGCGGTGGACCAGGTGCCTAAGAAGAGTGACAAGAGGTTCGTGATATATGTGAAGGAAGGGACTTACAAGGAGAATGTTGTTTTGGACAAGAGTAAGTGGAATGTGATGATGTATGGTGACGGTAAGACACTGACGGTTGTTTCCGGCAGCCTCAACTTCGTCGATGGAACTCCTACTTTCGTTTCAGCTACCCTTGGTAAGTACCATTTATTCATCCATTTTCTAATCAGAACCATTTTTTTTTTTTTTAGCTCACCAAAACTTGATGGTGCTAGTTGGTCGCGATCATAGGTACGATCCCAATGGACGCCCATAAAAAAATTAAACATAGTTAGCATTTAGAGTATTGATAGCAACTATTAACCCAACTTTATATATATATATATATATATATATATATATATAGTGGAAAATATAAAAAATGCCCACCCTAAAATGACAAAATATGTTGTCAACCCCTCAAATAAATTAATTACACCATGTACCCAAGTTTGACAAATTATCCCCTTATCATTTTGAATTCAATAAAATGTCAAATGAGTTGAATTAGTAATGGTTTGGACATAATTGCACTTGCACACCCTCATTCAAGTTGAAGAAGGTGTAGTAATGGATTGGACATAATCATACCTGTACATGACATGTATGAGTGCTTTGTGGTCCGTGGTTTAGTGTCCGCAACATTAGCATTAGAACATAAATTCCCCCCACTTTCTGTCTCTTTATTCTCATCTCAGATTATATAAAATCCCTAAAAAATCAATCTCACTTGTATAATGTTGCAACATGCATTTTACATTTTCTAGGGACAATTAAATATATTTTTTGCTATATAACGATTTGTACTGACTAAATTTTATGTGACCATATGCTTAGCTGTTGCTGGTAGAGGCTTCATTGCAAAGGACATGAAGTTCATCAACACAGCAGGACCAGAGAAGCACCAGGCCGTGGCCTTCCGGTCAGGCTCCGACGGTTCAATATTTTACCAATGTGCGTTTGATGCCTTCCAGGACACTCTCTATGCTCACTCCAATCGCCAATTGTACCATTACTGTGACATTACAGGCACCATTGACTTCATATTTGGTAACGCGGCCGTTGTTTTTCAGAATTGCAACATCATGCCTAGGCAACCTCTACCAAACCAATTCAACACGATCACAGCGCAGGGCAAAAATGACCCTAACCAAAACACAGGCATTTCAATTCAAAGGTGTACATTTTCTGTTTTTGGTACCAACCTTACAGCCCCAACATTCCTTGGGAGGCCTTGGAAAGACTACTCCACCACAGTCATCATGAAGTCCACAATTGGCTCATTTTTGCACCCATTGGGCTGGAAAGAATGGATCGGCAATGTTGTACCGCCTAGTACTATATTCTATGCTGAGTACCAAAACACAGGGCCTGGATCAGTTGTCACAGGAAGGGTCAAATGGCCAGGGTATAGGCCTACTCTCAAAGTGGATGAGGCAGCCAAATTTACAGTGAGGACATTCATCCAAGGACTTGATTAAGTAACAACTACGTGGTTTGAAGGGTCGCTTAACTAGAGTAAGGGTCATGTTATTAATATCACGATACTTCTTTCCTAGATAGCATGAATATCATTTAATATATAATCTAATTAAAAACTGTTTCCTTATACTTTCATTCCATTTAAAATACACGTTTTGACGAGATGTTTAAGTTTTATTATTATTATTATTTTTACTACAAAGAGGTTAGTTTTTTTTTAAAAAATAAATAAATAATGATCAAATCAACCATAAAACAAAACAATACCATAAGTAATTTCAGCGTGCTTCTGATTCAGCCAAACAGAAACTTCAAAAAATTAAAAAAATAAAAACTTCAAAATAGAAAAAGTGTCTCACCACATGAAAAATTAAAACACTGAACTTTGAAATCCAAAACACAAAAAGCATAAATTTAACATACAAACACATATATCACTCATGTAACCACAAAAACACATCAAATAATGGAAAAAGAGAATCAGATCTAAAAAACACCAACCCAGAACACAATTTCGGCTTCCAAAATTATTTAAAAAGAGAGAGAAGACGATTACAATGAGAGTGGGAGAGGAGGACGTAGGAGGGGCCTTGATGCGATCGGGTCCAGGGGAGTCCACCGCATTGTGGACTGCAAGTGAGTGTGACTCCACCGCATTGTGGACAGGAAGTGAGTGAGTGTGTGTACGTAATTTTTTGGGAAAATGAAACTTGGAAAACAAAATATAACAAGGTGAGTCTCCCATCGAGACGAGGAGCGGAGAGATCCGAATGAAAAAGCTGAAAATAGTGAAAAGCTGGAAACAGTGAAAGTCAATGAGAGAAACAAATACTCAAACAGCAAGATGTTGAAGAAGAGGTTCCTGTTTTTGTAGCCCTCAAATTTTCATTACATTTTACTTTTGCGCAGAATGACAGAGTGGATAATACAATAAATTGATTGTCCTACAAACCCTCGTATTGACAAAAAAATAGATGGTTATATATATATATTCAATAATAATAATAATAATTGTATTAGAGAAATTTAGTTTAATACAATATCTATGTACAATATCTATTTATCTTTTGGTGCTTTATTTTTTTCATAATTTACGAGAGTATGAGAGATATTTTTATAATAGGTTTAAAAAGAGGTAGATATATATGCAGGGATGGATCTAGATATTTACGTTAGATTATTATTTTTTAATAAAATAAAATAAAAATAAAAATAAAAATAACTTTCTTAATTTTCATTTAAACAATAAGAACAAAAGAATAAAAAAAAAAATTCAAAATATTTTTTAAAAAACTTCAATATAGTTTCAAATAATATGAATGTTTGACAACTTCTTTAAATAAATTCATAAAATTTACCAAATAAGGAATGAAAATATGAGAGAGATCCAAAAAATTAAAAAATTAATGAAAAAATTGTCGGTGATAATACGATATAGTATGTAAAAGAAAAATAGTTCATTATAACAATACTAACTGTTCATAGTTTGTAATAAAAATAAGAACCAGCGAAGTCCAATTGCCACAAATTCCAAGATCAATCTTGGCAGTCATTGCGTCATGGGTTATTGGACCAGGGTTGAACCCCACCACACTCTACATTTATAAAAAATAAAAAAAAAAGGGGAAAAAGGCTTTAGTTTTGGCAGGGGAAGGAATCAAACCACCATCATCATTATAATTAGATTGTTGAAATTATTTATTTAATTTACATAGTGTTATGGATAAATTAGCGATCAGAATAATCGAGCCCAGACGGATCTACAGTACAGGCCCAACGGCCCAATGGTCTGGAAGCCCAATCGTCCGTCATCGCTCCAGTCCATCCTCTTGGGAAAGGGGTCCATTAGTAGGTGCTGGTTGTGACCGCTGATCGCTATCGTCCAACTTGACCGCTCATTCTGACCGTAGACCGCCTATTCCGCAAACTGGCTGTGACCGCTATGTTCTCCGCCATTCAGATCGCCATGCTCTCCGTCAGCTTTATTTGCTGAGTTTGACCGTTGGTCCTTGTCGCTGGCCGTTGGCCCTCATCCCTCAGCCTGCTCGCCAGATTTTCGCCATGATTGACCGTCTGTCTGTCCACCATTTCTGTCCAATTGGGGTATCCGCCAAGAGTAGCCACCCATAAGAGATTTCCAACAAATCTTTCTCGTCCAAGATAATGTGACTGAGTTGACCGCTAAACTCTGAGCGTGGCCGCTTACTGATTCCTTCACTCATGATGTTGTCCACCTCGTCGCCATGACTAGTTGCGGACACGCCGACTCACCATTTGCCTCATCGACTCTCCAGGTAGCCAGACTTATCAGAGATTCTCTTGTTTTCCCCAACCGACTCGATCCTCAGCCTGCTGGAAGATCCGTCTCCACCACGCTTCTAGAAGCCTCGAGTCAGCAGAAGTCAACAGCACCATGCAGAGTACAGTTTCGAGGCTTGCCATGCACGCTACATCTGACAGAAGCTGTGATTTCAACCTCGACAACCCATCATTGCATATCCGACCCGGTCAGCAGAAATCTCCCTTGGGCAGACTTCGGATGCTACGGATTCGGCCGCATTTAATGAGTTTTCGGCAGCATTTAATGCACTGTCAGCCGCATTAATTGAGATTCCGGCGCATTAAATACTGTCTGTCAATGTAACTGTAGTTAACTGTTTGCTTTTGTCTTATTTCTGTTTACTGTAGCATCTCCCCTTCCTCTATAAATAGGGGGCGATTTTTCACTGTAAAAGGATGAAATTTCTGAGTGTCGTTACTCTGCCGAAATAGTGAGAGAGTGAACAGTGGACGTAAGCATCTTTTTGAGCCGAACCACTCTAAAAACCCTTTGTGTTTCCTCCTCCTCGCCTCTAACTTCCCTTTCTGATTCTCATTGCTTTACATGCATTCCATTGACCGCCCAAAACTGTAGCTTGGGCCTGAAAACAACCTCGTTGACTAAGGAAAACCATTTTCCGACGTTAACACATAGTGTATGAATTGTAACTTTATTAATTATGAAATGATACGATAATTGTATGTTCTTTAGGATTGGATGACTATTATACCCATAAGGTGGGTTTAAATAATCTAGCTCATGATTTGCATATGGAATAAAGGATTGGGAGTCTAGGACATCCTAGTCGTTTGTTTTTTGTATAGCAAAGACTAGGATATTCAAAACTCCCATTCCGTTGTCTTGTGTGCCAAACATGCATAAAATGTTATATTTGTTTCCCATAATTATACTAGGATTTGCTAAATCCCAAACCAATCCATGAAATAATCCAATCTAATCATATACATCAAACAGACTAATAAGATTGATGGTACTAATGAACCTTCTTGAACCAAGTAGCATCTGCAAAATCTGAACATGGTTATTTAAGAAGATCAAGACCAACTTGACAAAATCTAATAGAATAATACAACTATTGTAAATGATACAAATTTTATGATAATGCTAGACTATTAAAATTGATATTCAAATGATGTGATATGTGATTGTAATAATCATATTAATTATAAAATGATATGATATCTTAATTTAGACTCATATGTCATATCACTTAAGTAAACAATTTGGATAGCCTAATATTAACCAAAATTTCATTATTCTAATGCCAAAATGTTTAAGAAAATGTGAGAAGATGACAAGACATTGGCAATAAAGCTGTGGCCTCTAAAAATGGATCCATTACTAAATTTAAAAAAGTATTTAGGAAACTGGCTACCGAACTTTTGGTCTAGATATGCTTGCAAATCAAGTGGTCACTTTTTTGAGCTTTATTTGGTGGGAAAGTCCTCCTTGAACTTCAAACATACTCCTCGTTTCTAGTAAAATTTTTGTACGGTAACCTCTCTGAAAATCTAGGTTTGCTCAAAAACTTTGAGGAAAAAAATCAGAATATGTTAGCTTATTTTTAAGTAATGTTTATAGATAACCAAACAAGCTATAAATTTTTTACAAAAGCTCTTTGTAATACAAACATACACATATACACACACACATATATGTATGTATTAGTAAAAGCTCTATTAAAAGTAGATCCACGTTTAGCAAACAATGAATCTACCCTTCTACATCAACGATTGAGGATCAAGTCCACTTTACACCATACACATTCACCAGCAAGTGTAGAAAGACATCTCCCTTGTTTGGGAGTCATGAGCCCACACTTACTCTCACAACTAAGGGTATGATTAACAATACATAAATATTAACCATCAAATACTTGCCGAATAAAATTAAAAAATATATTTTATATATATGGGGGGCAATGCTCCAATAATCAATTTAAAAAAAAAAAGAAAGAAAGAAACTAAGGCAAATTTGAAGTTTAACAGAATTGCTTTCTAACAAAATTAATGTTTCAAAATTTAAATGCAACTTCCCTAGCAAAAACTATTTTGAAATGTGACTACCCTAAGGTCTTATTTTGTCTTGGAGGATGTCAACTTGTGCAATTAATTAAGCTGAGTCCGGTAGAGTAAGAAAAGGCTTAAAGGTCATCAGCAATCCAATCACCTCAACAACGTTCAGCATGAAGAAAACCATTTGATCACCTGCATCTCAAACAAATCATGCCCTCAATCTTTGTTTCACACAGGCTGTAAGGCAATAGTATTGAATATGGCTCAATATTTTGCTTTAGTCAATTCTTTCTCTCATTTCGTTTCATTCTCTTCTTACTTTAATTTCATCAGGGTTTCATCAAGGATCAACATAATAATATGGACACATTACCTATGATTTAGCCTCTGATTAAGGATAAACAGAGAGAGAGACTCATATTTAATAAGTGTTTCGTTTATCACAAGATTTATGCAATTATAGTAGAAAGACATTAACAGGTTATAAAGGATATTTAAAAATGCATTACAAGTAGAGCTCAATACCCGGAAAAAAGGAAGTATTCTGACGTTTCTGCGCCCAAGAAAAACTGCATTTACAGAAAACAATGCAAGACAAAGAGAGGAAATTTAGTTGAATAAGTTTGAGCTTGAGCATATTAGTAAAACAATAGATAGTATACATGTGCACAATGAAATACTATCATCAACACATCTTTGCCCGTTACAAGACGTTAAAATTACTATTAAAACATATCGTTATTGACGAATATTATAAGGCCTTGACATGTTATGACTTTGTGATTGTCATAAACCCTAGAAGGCATGTGTCCAGTTTTACTTCATTGGAAACTTTAAAATGAGAGGCGTAACCCCTTGGTGGATACAAGTCAACACAGTCAGAGGGTATGCATAATTTAATCCAACTAAAAAATGAAATATGTAATTTAATCTCTGGCACTGAGGGTATCTACCAAATCCATTTCGGTCACTTCTACATTCAGCAATGAGAAGCACTTTCAATAATATTACTTGACACTACAATTTTTCTAGAAAACAACTAAAGAAGATAATTCACGGGCAACAATATTAGGTTGTTTCACAGTGAAGAGCTCCAACAAATTTGAACTTGATATTCATTATATCTAACACAAATGTTGTCCTTCGGCAACATCAACCGATACTAGTCACTTCATAGAGTATGTATGATCTTAAGATCCCTTTGATAAAGAATGCAAATGTATAATTTGTTTTTTGGAATAAGATGTCAAATAGTGTAAAGAACAACCTATTACAAACACATAAAGAGCCTATTTATAGACCTATGAGACTCGAGAAATATATTAACATAAGATATAAAATTTTTCATTTATGATAGATCAAACATCATAACGCAGAAATGTAAGCATGTAATTGCATAACAATATTGAGATTTCTTAACATCTCCCTCAAAGCAAAATCGGGAGATGAAAAAATTTAAGTTTGCAAAGTTCCAATGACAAGATGATGAGACCATTGAAAGGATGAAAGACCGGCTTGATAGAGATACTAAATGAAACAACTTGACAGAGAGGCCGATAAAACAGCTTAACATAAGACCTAATCAGAATACTGCAGCATCAATGATGTATCTACTTGTTATGGAAACAATGGCTGTTAGAATAGAGTTGGCTCTCTAAGTAGTAATATCAATAAATTGATATTCACATCTCAAGCTTAACAACGTCCTTCATGCAGTCCAAGAGGTTATAATTGCCTGGAATTCTAAATCTCCTCGCTTAGATTGCCTAAATCTACACATAGCTAATTGCAATCTTGAAATAAATCTATGTAGCAGTATCTTATGATGTATAATCAAATCTTAGAGTCCGATTATGTCAGATAGACAGTTTAAAATGTGCAACATCAATTCTAAATCCCTTAATAACCAGATAAATCAAAGAACATGTAATTCAATCAAGAGGACAACACTTACACAGAACCTCCTGCAGCTGGACCCACTGCTTTGAATAGGGACATGGCAGACATTGAGATACCATTTGCAGCTCCTCTTTGTTGTTGTGTCTACATTAAGAACAAACAGAACAGTTGATTAGTAATAGTTAATCTTAAGTTTGTCACGTAAGGCCTACACATATACTAGGAAGAACATAAAGGAAAGGAGAGCACAATGTTACCACAGCTCTGTTCTGCAAAAGGAACAACCCCGTCGTAATTGACACCTGAATATTTTAAATGATGACATAAAACAGTAAGGTCAAATCTATGGTGAGAACAACGGACAAATATTTACGTAATACAATTAATGTTTTCCCACATCAATATGATTGAGAGTGTGAATCTTAGCTCACAAGCCTATGCATGAATCTATAGCTGCTAACCCATGCTTGAACACAGACGTGTTTTGATTAAGAGAAAACCAAAGAGCATAAGCACTGAAATCAAAATGTTAATAGTGCCTATTTTCTTCACAAGACGTGTTTTCATCCTTCAACATGTATCAGCCAAATTGAATCAAAATCCTCCAGCACATTGAATAATAATGCAAGTATGCAGAGATATTTACAAGTTGGCTACACCATAAAGGTCTAAAAGCTAAAGTTCCTTGACAAGGAAGAAATCAGTCAATATATAGCAATGAATGGATATTTCGAATTACAAAGAAACTTGGAATTGGAAGAACATATTACAATAAGAATTCATGTGAGATCCTTAAATAATGACAAAACTGGCATAGGGTACAGCCACCAGTAATTTATCATAAGCCAGTAACATTCATATAAGAAATGTTGAGCCAAACCGTACTGAGAAAAGTTAAAGTCAAAGTCACACAGCAAATTAAATGACAGTTGACCATATTGTTAAGTCTTACAGGCAAGCACCACCAATGCTTCGTTCGTTCGATAAAAGGCAAATATTTAAAATTTAAAAAAATTACCAAAATACTCTAAAATATAAGTTATATAACTGCTTTATTCCAAGAAAGAAAGAAGAAAAAACAAAAACAATTACACACTCTCTCTCTCTTGACCAAATTCTATTCATCTATACTCAATCTACTTCATTTGTTGTTCGAGATTGTAATTCTACACCCCGCTTTGACATAAATTGATAAATTGGAACAGCTATGCTGTCCCAACTATTAGGAATTACTTCACTCCAAACACCGTCAGAGTCTTAAAAGAAATCTAGCAAAGCCTTGAAGAAGAAAATTCCAATTAAGATAATTTTTTTATTGAGGAAATAACTCATTGTATAGACTAACTCCTCTCCTTTATATAATGGCATCCTTAAATAAACTTATTAATGATGCTTATGTTCCCATGACACTGAATAAGTCATTTTCCTTTTTTTTTTTTTTTTAAATAGTCATTTTCCTTTTTTTTAGACTCCACTAAGATAGATATTTTTGACTGATTAAATACTAACAACTATTCCCTAAGTAAGTAAACGACTTCTGTGACTATTCAAGAAATATCTTTAAGTAAATTAATGACGTTGCACTGCATCACCGCCAACAAAAGAATGTGCAGATGCTTCCTCAAAAAAAAAAAAAAGAAAAGAAAAGAAAAAGAAAAAGAAATAGAAAAAGGTGTGCAGATGAAATAATTTTGACCTACAAAATAGTAGTTATCAAATTTCATCCAGCTGCACAACTGAGAATTCATAGAAAACTTTAAGCATAGACCATCAAAATGTTCAACAATTATTTAACCAGATATTTTAGCATCAAAAACCAAACTCCAAAACACAAACATGTTAATGTCGGGTGACTCAACAATTCTTCAGATCCATTATAAAACAAATAAGCTTCACTGATGGTGAAACAGGAATTTTTGTAACATATACTATTTCAAAAACCACTAATGTAACAAGGAGTGGTGGATCTAGTAAGCCAGATCTCAACATAAGAGATTCTCAAAATGATACAAACAAGAATTATTTTGTAATCACCATGAGTTCAGAATGTTAAGCATCATAGCTTGCCGAACAATTAGCGTAAATAAACAACTCTCTCTTGCATATACATGTTTGACAGCTAACCAAGCCCACAACTGTAATGATTACTTTTCTCAGACACATACATATTAAGTGTGAGAAACTGAAAAAGAAGAGAAAAATCTCAGTTTAAAGCTGCACTTACACAGAGCACATTCTTAAGCATAGATGCACAATTGATCAATATTTTGAGGCTAAGGCCCTTCAGCATAGCTATAAAGGGATAACTGGACAGCAATGGTACGGTTAAGACCTTCATATGAAACACTTACAGGATTAGAAAATAGAAACAAAATTCGTGATCAAACAGCAACAAATTATTAATTTATAAAACATGCGTTAAAAGACGTACTGCTCCTAAGCGAGATATCATGACAGGCCCAAAATTCCTCTCCACAAGTGGGTACACAAATAGCTGAAAGACAAGCAATCCAAAGCCTAGTAGTTTGTGGACCAAGCAAAAAACAAACATTAGTGATTCCTTGCCCCAATTAATGTACTGTATTACATGAATATGATATTATATTCAAGGCATAATAAAATTTATGCAAAAAGTGAGATGACATTGTTAATTTATGCCAGTCTCATTACTTTCTGAGATCAGTCAAATACTTCCAATCTTCTGGAGTCATATTCCTGGTAAGTTGGATTTATTAAAGACCTATTACTTCATTGCCTCATAAAAATATACACAAAAAGGGAAAAGGCAACCATGATTTGTTTAACACTTCTCACAATGAAAGACTTTCATTTTAGACACTAAAATCCAGGCTTTGATGTTCTTATCAGACTCTGCATTATCAATGATAAGAGAGTTCAACGTGTGCTGAATCATGCGAGTGCTTTGTGCATCAAGGTCAAGAAATTACACCGAGATAAAATTAAAACTAGATTAGGAAAGTATAGCTGGGCATTAGTTGTGTATTGGGCATGCAGTGGCCGTAACTTTAAGCATTTTCCTTGTCTAATCTTCTTCTAGATCTGTACAAACCATGTAATTCTCTTCAAGTAACAAACATTTTACTTCTCAGCTTTTAATCTTCTTCTAGATCTATACAAACCATGTAATTCTCTTCAAGTAACATACATTTTACTTCTCTCCCTTTAGCCTCTAATTTCTTCTTCTTCTTCTTCCTATATTTCTCTCAGTTAATATGGTATTGTAAGGGAAGAGCTTAATTCTCATTATCTTGTTAGAATTTATGAAAGAACTCTTAAAAAACAACATGAAGAATTGTTGGTTGTTTGATTCCTAAACGTTAAAGCCTCAGTCAACTTAATAGCAAGGGAAAACATAACATATTGGAACCTAATTTTGGGGCATTGCACTAGGAAATTACTTCTGGAAAAGGAAGAAAAATAAAATGATGAAGGTCTGTCAGATTTCTAATTTATAACATGGAGAGTAATATCTTTTTATACCTGAAAATGCAAGAACTTCACCAACATCTGCAGTTGAGTAGCTTAGTCCACCATTCTTCCTAGGACTTACAGCCCATAATGAGAAAATCTAACGAATTTACATTAAGATGTAAGACCAAGACATGCATGAAAAATTTAAAGAAGGCCAAAGAGTGTTACAAGCAAAAGAAAATATCCTCATTTTAGTAACAGTAAACATATTCCAAGTGAGGTTATTACAAATTTGTGAACCCAAAATTTGACTTACAGAGTTTAAGTCCAGGTTAGAAATGGGACAGCATAAATAACTTGCCTATCTATTTAAAGGTGGTCACAATTAGGCAATTAGACATTCTACAAACCAAAGCAACTCAAACATGATTTGTTCACATCCCCTTCAAACCTGCTTAAGTAAGAATTATCAAGCCTCACTAAAATTCATAACAAACACTTCAAGATTCTAAGTTGCATAATAACACAAGTATAATAGTAGTGACAAGGATATAAATTTTCTTACCCACAATCATCTAGATTCTAGGAACAAGTAGGCAGTTAAGATAAGAGTTCATCAGAATTGACACACAGTTCTACTGTTACTAAATTACAACAGTTAAGATTCAAACAGAGCGGACATCACATCAATTATTTTGCATAGATCTTTTCCAAACAATCCAAATATTAAATATGGATATTACCTCTGAATAAGCCATATCATGAAGTTGGAAAACACAGTATACTATGATAGATGACATCAACGGCCAATTTTTCAGAAGGCTTTGTTGAGGAGACAGACATCTTGTCTCAATAGTTTTCTCTTTTCCGTCAATGTTAGACTCACATAAGGTGGCCTCTAGAACATCATATGAGTCATCTAATTCTTCACGTCTGTCATGGATGTGGATTGTCTCCTACAACAATGATACAATTCAGACCCCACATCAACTTTTGGAGCTGTCATACTATTAAGACATGTCTGTAATATCAAGAATAATTAACGTGTTCAAGCTACATGTTTAGGCTCATAAAAAGACAAAGGAGACACAGACATTGATCTTTAGAGACAGAATTCGCTTCCTCATCTAGCTTCACTGTTAAATAATGAACATTTAAGTAACCACAAATATAATTTTGACAGATGCATTGTCTGCTGAAGGCCTACATTTTAGCTAATCATCAATCGAATAGAGAGAATTTGCAAGAACTGAGTTATCTTCCCTATATAATTGTAAAATTTTAATTAGAAACATCTTCCAAAGCCCTGTCCAGAGGAATTCTGACTTCCAAGTTTTCATGGCATTAATCAGCAAAACCTTCAACGTATACAAGATTAAGACATTTTATATCAGGTCTTCTAAAATTAGTGGGGTAACTTTGATATAGTCCATCATTGTCAAAGTATGATACTATCATCGTATTCAGGGTTTAACTAAATACTCTCACAAAGTAGATAATACTGATGCTAGATTACTTTATAATTATGCAAAATGAGAAACGGAAGAGAAACTAACGAAGACAGAAGTTGAACATATAATGTACAAAATTAATCAAGAACATCGAAGCCACTTTTGGCATATAAATTTTAAAAAACAATTCTTAATACAACTACAATATATACCACATCCCCCAAAATCTTGATGTGAGTGTAACTTAATCCCAAGACCTCTTACACGACCATTAGAGATTTTACCCATCAAGCTAGTGAGTACCACACTCTTAAAATCTTCCACGAGCAACAACAAAATAGAAAAATAAAATGCTAGGTCATTGATATTTACCGGAAGAGAAAAACAGAAAAAAAGTACACCTAGAGAGAAGACTGATATGATAAGGCAAGGCAAGAAGTATGGGAACCTGCAGTATTATTCAGTTCTAAAATTTAGCATAAATGAGAAAATAAAAAACAGTTAGAATCAAGCAAAATGATACATGAAATTATGATATGGAAAGACTATTGCTTACCTCCCGAAAAGAGAATCTTTTGAAATTATATTCGGATATTTCTCTGCAGGCTACAGTGTCAGATTTACAGAAATAAGGAATCTATATGTTGGATTCTTGGCAAGTAAAATATAGCAGAATTAGGCATAGAAAATATGAGAAGGGATCGATAATTCATGAGCATCTTTTTAACAATTCAAATTTTAAGTGACGCTCAGTTGGCTCAGATTTGACGTGGCAAGTAATATTACAAACCAGCAACAAATTTGGGATTTCCTTTCATTTGTCAGTTTAACCATATTACCTTAAGGAAATAAGATTAGTCTAAGAAGGAAAGCTATCCCATGAACCTTTCCTCATCTCTCTGTGTCTTAAATAATCATCAACAAGAATGTTAATTTCCGATAAAAGTAATTTTTTTTTTTCCTTTTTATATATTTATGGGTGGTGATTATCAAATTCACAAAATGGTCCACAGCTAACAAGTCAAGACGGACTATCCTTTTGAGGAAAAAACATGCAACACAAACATGGCTTCAAAGTTCAAATCAGTCTAATAAAATACTATTTTCCATTGTTAAATCTGTTGAAATTAGCTGTCAATTAGCATTGGATTGATTGAGAAGTGATTGTAGATTGATTACATTTCCTTTCTCTACTCTATGTCTACTCTAGGTCTTGTCTATATATACTTGTGTTGAGTGAGGTACACAGAAAAGTTTTTTCCCTCTCTCTATTTCTCTAAATCCTCTCTATGAACATCAAATAGTTATATTGTTTCAAAGGAGCACCAGCAAAACCTCTTTTGCCATTTGCAGTTAGAGATGCAGAAAGATCAAGCATAGCTCAAACTTCTCCACATGTAATTCAAACTCAGTTTGAGCTATGTTTTTCAAGCTTGATCAAACTTGAACCAAATTTGAGTTGAGTTGAGACTTTTCATTTTAGCCAATCTCAACTAGCCAAGAAATTCCATTCAGCTTAGCTTGTTTGTATCCTCATTGTAGCCACAATATATTTTTACCACACAATCTTTGAAGCATCATAGACATTACTATCTCTCCTTAATTTAACGTAATTGAAAAGAAATATATACCTGGGCAAGGAAGCCACCAAGAGCTGGACCAATGACTAATCCGACACCCCATGCTGTGCTGATCTAAAATGGAAATTCTATATTCAATGTTATATATCATCTTTCAAGAATCTTTGAATGAGAGGAAAAAAAAAAAAAGATATTCTGCTTACGATTGACATTCCAAGGGCTTGGTATTCTACACGGCAAACTTCTGAAGCATATGCCTGGTCACATTAGAAAACTTCATAGAATCTCAGTAAGACACAAACATACACTCTATACCATGTCAAGGCCGAGTAGCAAATGCAAATGCCGGCCAAAACACAAAGCAATAATAAGAAAGCCTCTAAAGGGAAACATGGCGGGTTTATCAATTATAACAAACCACAAGGCCAACAAAGCAGCCTGGCATTACAATAAGTTCCCAGGCAAAAGCCAAACCAACTCAGGACTCGACACCCTAAATATATAACAAGCTAATTGAGGGCCCACCAATTTGGTAAAAGTTAGTTTGATTAAGTTTGAAACGTAGATTTATAGTTTAAGCCCAAAAATAATGTTCCCATACAAAATTTTGTCATATCATCGGCTTATAAAATTAATTCTCTACATAAAATCAAAGAAACATATTGCCATTCAAAAGAAGTAATACTTTTCATACACTACCCAAGTACCTGTCATCCCCAAAGAGTTCACACTTGACATTTAGGCCCCTAGGTTCTTTCACCCAGTCATTTACTGATACGTGGCATACTTTTTAAGAAATGGTTTAGTTTAATTTGGTTTTATTAGATGAAATGTATGCAAAGAAGGCCAAAATGATAATTGCAGGTTTACAACCAAACCAAAAGCAGAGACAAACTGAACTGAAACTGATAATTTCAGTTTGGTTACATCTGATTGACTGGTAAAATCACATTGATGCCCACCTCTTCACCTAAGTCTACAGTATTTTATCAAGTAGGGGTAAAACTACTTTGGCACTATGATGAACCACTGGCTCATAAGAACTGACATTCAAAAAACAAACAGACTTTATGTCCACTGCATGTCCATCCATCTCACTGTAACCCAGGCATGTCAAGCCATCAAGCAAACATTATTTAACCAGTAAAACGAACATACAAACTTTAATTAGATCTTAAAGAGAACTCAGACATTTAATACGAAGAGATGTACCCTCATTGGACCAAGTAAACCACACAAACTTCCAAGAAGAAATCTCATAGAAAGTGCCATCCAAAAGTTTGAACTAAGGCCAAAAAGTGTGTTGAAGATAACCCTGGGATAGTCATTATAAAGTGCATAAGATGGAAAGCCGTATGAAAAATCCTCATTTTTCACAAGCTCATCAATGAGCAATAATTTAAAAAAATATATATTTCTTAAAAAATAAAAAAAGGTATCTAACAGTACTCACACTGCCACGATGCCAAACACAATGACAGGTTTTCGGCCATATCGATCAGCTATCACTCCCCATAAGACAGAAGTCAATGCTCTTCCAAACATAAAAGCAGATCCTTCAAATACATCCCGTGTTATAATAAGTGAGAGCCCTAAACAAATTCCTTCCAAGTAAATACCCCATCAATACAAATAACATGTATAAATTTCTCACCCACAAAACCAGCATAGTAGCCTATATCTTCTTCCCTTTTTGCAATGTTGAAGTCTCTTATCTTCACAAAGCAAAAACACACAAGGACTTCAGCACATAAATAAACATAAAAACAACTTGAAAATACACTTCAACATAAACATGAGCCCATCCTAGTTAGGACTTAGGACAAATATGGTAAGTTTGAGAAACGAGACCTGCACTATGATAAGCAACATGCATAATTGAAGGAGTGGAATCATAATTCAACTCTTTTCATTGTTTAATCCCTTAAGAAAACCAAATCGCAATGTACCTACTAACTCAGGGCCACTCATATGATTAAAAATAATTTGGCAGGGAGGTAAAAACAAATTCCCTTTCATACATTATCATACGTGATACATCAGCTAATAAATTATCACTATACATTGCTTGACAAGCATGGTGAAATCAACACCACCTGACCAATGAGAAACTCATCCAAGCCAATACATTTTACTTATTTTTGAGTGACAGATCAATGATATGTATCCATACCCAGTTGAATACAGTTGGAATAATATGATAAAACCATGTACAAGATCCAGCAGAACATGTAACTTCTCTGATTTTACACTCATATGCATCCTGTTGTTGTAAGTACAGTATACTGTTGCATTACTATTCTGCTTTATTCTACTGCTCAAATTTCCCATACAACATTACTCAGTTGCACGCCAGCCAGTCAGACGCCTGGTCTGGAATTAGCATAAAGATTTCACTTTCACACAAACAGAAACTTGTGTGTGCATATAGGTGTGTATCCGTGAGGAGTGACAATTTTTTTTTTTTTTTGTTTTCCAATATTACCATAGTTCACCATTATATGTTAAAACAATTAAAGAAAGAATTTTGCTAACTTACTGGTTGGGTAAGGTTATCCATCAATAGCTACCCTTAAAACGAATCCAAGGTTATTATTGAAGAATATCTAAGCGTTGTTACTGATGAAAAACCTTATCCAACCAGTAAAGTAACTAAACACTAACATTAAAGTTTTACTAACTTATTGATTGAGTAAAGTTACATCAAATTTTGTTCAGGAAGCATAATCCAAAGTCACAATTCTCAAATAACCAAAACCACTTCACAACAAATATCTCCATAGCTTAAAATTTTGAATCATTAATATTTAAAATGAGTTTGAAAAACCAATAAGACTTAATTTGTCGAAAAACAATGGTACTAACATATCAAGCTGACTATTACTTGATAATCATGTAGAAGTACCTCAAAAGTAAATAATCAAGTAAAACTGACAAACAGTGACACTGTTCCATGGCAAAATCAATACATACTACATAATGTAATTGAGGATTTGAAGACAAAAACTATTCAAAGTAAAGCAATTTTAGAGCAGAAGTGATAACTGTAAAGTTAAGTTGTTTATTTAAAACGTTAGCAGCATAAAACATAGTTCACTTACCATGAAATATAGGAAAGGGAAAAGGGAAGATATAGGCAAAGCTGCACACAAAATGAAATGATTAGTCATGCAAACAAATACAAATATATTAGAATAATATGTCATTTGTTTTTTTTTTTTTTTTATAACAAATAATACCTGCAGAAAGAACGACTATCCAAATAAAGAAGAAAAGCTTGAAAGGAACACCAGAATTGGTTTGTTTAAAGAGTTCAATTTTACAACCAGGGCAATTCTCATTTTTCCTTTGCACTAATGTCTCTTCAATCTCTCTTTCACTCATTTTTTTTTTTTTTGGGCTTAGAATTCTCTCTCTGTCTTGAGTTTCCAAGTCTCCTCTCAAGAAGAAGAGTCTCATTTTAAGGCTTTCGCTTCAGAGATGATAACTATTTTCGTTATAAATCGTTTTCATGGGGGGCCCTTGTCCTTTTACTTTAACTATTTTCGTTATGAATCGTATTCGTTTAAAAGTCTTTATTCGAATTTATCTATTCGTTTTGTCACTTTTGTGTCAGGAAAATGATGCTCTTCCAACTGTTAAAACTCAAAGGATTGTATGTTTTCATTTTTTAGGCGAAGACTGAACAGTATTATTAAAGATAAAAAACTAAATAATAATTAAAATTTTAAATTTGAATAATTTTTTTTTCTTATTTCTGGATATGTTGCAAACTTGATTTTTTTTAAATTTAAAATTTTCTAAAAACTAATAATTTGATATTTATATCATTTTTATTATTTATTATTATGTAATTTTAATTAATTTAATACAAATATTTGAAAATAAATAATTTAATAAATTTTAAAACATTTTTACGTACATATTAATAATATTTTATTCATAATTAAAATATAATTAAAAATATAATAGTATTAGTCATATTTATATTTAAATATATTTATATATTTAACAAAACAACTAAAAAAATGAATGTTTAAATTATAAATTAAAATATATTAGTTTAATTCTAAGATAATTTAGGATTAGATGTATTTAGATTTTACTTTTCAAATATATTTTTTAAAAGTATTAAGAAAAAAAATTGAGTAATATAAAATTAAGATAAATTTGAAATCATGTTATTTTGATAATAATATATTTAAAATAAAAAATTTTAAATATCATTAAGTGATTTGTAATTAAGTAAAAGGTTGAAAATTCTTACTTAAGTTTATTCCATTATTTTTTTATAATTTTAAATTATTTGATCATTTAAAAAAATAAACGAAAATAATTTATAGATGTAATTCAACACTATTAAATTTTAAGTGAAAAAAACAAACGACTCTTAAAATACTCGACGCTAAGTGGTAAATGAACCAAATAAAATTTACTTTTAAAAATATATATAGTAAACAAAATTTGTTTGCCTCAATCCAATCCTTTGCTTATTTTTTCATATAGGATTGTTAACATTTTGAAATTTGAATCAAAGACTTAATTATCTTTCAGGTGCAAACTTATCGCAGAGACTATCTGCTTTACAGAATAAAAAAATCAAAACTCTAGGAACTTAAATCAGCAAAGAATTTAGTTGAGATTTCAACAAAATTAATGTGTAATTTGATACCTGATATGACGTCACGAGAACAAAAAGTCTAATCAATTAAATTCTAATCTATTAAAATATAATAAAATGTCCGATGATATAACATCTTCTAGGATGTCACATCCTTTGAATGCTAAATTTTAGTATAGGTGATAAAATAATATTATTAAAGATTACAGAGGTTATAATTGGAACATATAAAAAATATAAAAATAAAAATAAATAAAAAAAAACTCAAAATCTATAAATAGTGCAAACTTGCAGGATGAGAATTGGAATCTTTGTCAAAAAATAAAAGCGAGGATTCATTTTTTCGTTTTTGCCAAAATAAAGTTATACTGTTCTTGACTTTAAACACAACTTTAATATTTTTTATCTTTTTTTTTTAAAAAAAAAAAGTAAAAAATAACTTTGACCTTTTCTTTTTGTTCTTCCGGTCCGGATTCCTTTTTAGGTTATTATATTAATGGCACTGGTTGAATATTGGTCGGAAGTGGCAACATTGAAATATAGAATTGTGAGTTACCAAATTATGTTTGTAATAAATAAATAAATAAATGTATAGAATAATTCTACGATAAGGATTAGTATCTCTTAACTTAAAAAGTTATGACGTACCAATCAAATTCAGTTATTATATTTAAATTAAATAAGAGAAAAAATTTATTTTAGTAAAGATAATACAATTGATTAATTTAATTAGTTCATCTTAATCTTTTAAAATTAAAAGATATTGATAGTATAATTACTATATAGAAAGAAAACTTCATGATCATATGGTCAATGTCTCGTAACTTTAAAATGACAAAACTAATCAATCAAATTCATTAATTATATTTTCTCTCATATAATAAATTATATAACTTATTTAATTTTAATACAATAGATGAATATGATTGATTTGTCTTAACATTTTAAAATTAATCTCTAACTTTAAAAAGTTAGGAATTTATTTTACGAGAGAAAATATAATTGATGAATTTGATTGGTTTGTCCTAACATTTCAAAATTAGTCTCTAACTTTAAAATGTTAAGATGAATCAATAAAATTCATTCATTATATTTGAATTAAATAGAAGAAAATATTTGTTTTAAAAGAAAAAATATAATTGATGAATTTGATTGGTTTATCTTTAACTTTTTTTAATATTAAGAGATATTGATAAGAAAATCGATATATATATATATATATGTATATGTATATGTTTGCAATAGGGAACATGTGGGTTGCCAAAATTACAAATTCGTACCCCGTGTACCGTAATGTACCAAATGCCAAGTGGCTTGACTTGCTGAGAATGCTTTACGCGTGTTGCATCATGTTGAAGGTCAATGATATAAGCTCTTGGATGATTTCCATGAAATGTCCCAACCACTTCTACAGATTTACAGTTTATGCCCGCGTGAATGGGGATAAGATTATTCCTTTTTTTTTTAAGACAAAATATTCATTGGCTTTTAATCAATCAAAACACCTTACCAAAATTCACTTATTAAAAAATTCCGTGCTATCTCTCAAAAAAAAAAAAAAAAACTGAATTATGATCGCACAATTAGTTTTTAATTACGAAAAGTTGAACTTATATCATTAAAAACTGAACTTTTGTTCCAAAAACTAAACATTTATCTTGAAAAATTAAGAGTGTATTTGGTAGGTATTTTTTGTTTTTTTTCTTTCTGGAGAAAAATAAACATGAGAATAGCATTTTTTTTATTTTATTTTTGAATTTTATAAACACGTCTAATAGTATATACTAAAAATGATGTTTTAAAAAAGAAAACTAAAAAACACGACTGATAGTAAAGAGTGGAAAAATAAATAAACATATTTTATTGCATTAATAAATAAATATGGATTATTATATTAACAATATCTATCCAAAAATATATACCTACTAAAATAATATATATAATAGTTTAGTAAAATATAAAAAATAAGTTCATATTAATTTTATTAAACAATTAAGATATATCTATAAATTAAAAATTCGCCAAAAATTATTTAAAAAGTGAGAGGAATTATTTAAATTAATTAATTAGTTGTCCTAAAAAGAAGAAGATTTATCTAAATAAATTAAAAATTAAATAAAGGAATCAATCAGCATGAGCAATGAGAGGAACAGATCCAAGAAGATGAGACGAAATTAATTAAAAAAAAAAAAATTCGAATCAAGAAGAAGCAAGCAAAATGAAAAACAAAAACCAAAACACTCTTACAAAAAGGGTTGTTGGAAAACTAAACAAAGGTCACAGACCACTGAACATACATCACGAAAAATTAAACATATATTACGAACTACGAAAAATGATAATTTAAATTTTTTATGGTAAAATCGACCATTCATACTCATAAATCACAAAATAATGCAAATTTGTAATCAATACCATGACATATATCTTCTCACCAAAACTATAAATACATGTTAGTAAGTCATTGCACACATGAACTTCGATTCTTCAAATCATGATATCAAAAATGTTATTCCATCACTAATAGAACAAATATTGCTTGAGTTAATTACAAATTAACTACTCGAGGTTTACATTCGTATTTTTCAGGTCAAACTTTTTGTTTTATTGACATTTACACCTCTTTTGCACCTTTGACTGTTAAAGTTAACTTTGGACCGAGTAAAATGGGTTAAAAAAACTACTCTTATTACCATTAATTTAAGAAAATCAATTAAATTAAAATAAAAACATTTTTTAAATAGATTTAAAAAATTATAAATTAAAAGTAACTAAAATATCCACTATCCACACAATTAAAGATGTTAGAGATATTTTTTCATAAACAAAGATTCAATTTGGATCTCCAAGTAAGCTCTATCTTCATTGGCAATAAAAACCCCTAATCTCCTATTTGTGGGTCTCCATCGCGTTGGAGACCTAGATTTTGAGTCTCTATTAACAACTGACCTCTCAACAATGGGATCTATATCTTCATTGATGAGATAAAGATATGCAACCTAATCTTCACTTTTATAATAAAAGAATTGTTTATTTTTTATAAAAAAATATGTATATATATCTTTGTCGTCCTTTGTTTTGATAATTGTTGGAGATCTTGTTTACTTGTTTTCAATTTCCTTTTATTTCTAAATGTTATTTTAACAAATAATGTCTCCACCATTCATCTCTAATATCTTTTTGACATTTATTTTTTCAATTTTATTTTTAAACAAAATATAAAAATAAGACAACAAAACAAAAGGGTGAGTATGGAAAAATATTTTGGTTCAATAATTTAAATATTGAATTAGAGCTTTAATCATATTATCTTTAATGGTCATTTTGTTTTAAGTTATTTTTGCAATAATATTTTCTAATAAAATCTAGGTGTTATTATTATTATTAAAAAATTCAAGTGTGTAAATCATAATTTTGGATGAGAATGTATGCATCCAAAACAAAAACATCTTTAAAACCTATTAAACTAGACTAATGTTGGCTAATGGCAAAAAAAACAAATGTCAATAAAATGAAAAGTGGGTAATTTGTGTTCATATTGCTTAAATCTTGTTGGAAAGAAGATGAAAATGAAAATTAAAGAGGTGTTAAGGATATTTTGAAATTGTTTTAGCTACCACTTACTAGTAACAAAACTATTTTTCTTTGGTTAAATAATAATAATAATAATAATAATTTTGTTATAAACAATATGTCTTAGTTTTCAAAAAAAAAAAAAAAATGTTTTATAAGTTTCGTCTATAAACTGTTTTTGCGTAATTGTTTTTACTATTTCTTTTGTTTCCCATTTTTTTAATATTAACTCTATTGTTTCTTATTTTCTTTTGACGCTTAACTTAAATCCAATTCACCTTTCATTCTTTACGTTCTAGAGTTTTGATATGACCAATTCGACGAAACCTAATCTATCAAAATATTTTTCAAAAAAATCTTTAATGTCCTTAAAATACATGTATTTAAAAATTTCTAACAAACAACTGTAAAGACAAATTTGGCATACATATATATATATATTGAGAGAGAAAGAGAGAGAGTTATATATATAATGTATAGTAGGAACAAGGAAGTACCTGCAGATAAAACAATAATGAAGATATAGAGGAAATGCTTGAAAGGAACATGAGGGTTGGTTTGCTTGAAGTGGTCATTTTTGCAACCTGGGCAATCCTCATAATGCTTCTTCTTCAATAACATTTGTGAACCATCTCTGTTCTCATCCATCTCCCCTACCACTTCACGTCATTGCTTTCTCTCTATTTATCCTTCTTTTCATGAATTCTTCTTCTGTTGCACCTACCAGTCTTCAATTAAAGTCTGCCTTTCTACCTACTACCTACTTATGTTCTGCCATAAGATGGTAGAATAGCCTTTTAGTCACCCACGGATGACACGTGTTTCATGGATGATTCTGTTACGTTCATCCATCATAATTTAAGTGGTATGTTCAACTCACTGTAATTCTATGGACAAGTTTTCTATTTTTCTATGAGGAATCCTTTTTCATCTTTTAAAAATAGAGATTCGGACCGTTTAAAATTTTATCTCAGTTAATCTTAATAAAAATTTAACTTGATGTCAGCACCTGAAAAAAATGGTTGTATTTTAATGTCTCAATTAGACATCAGCCACTAATATGGTCAATTGCTTAGCATCCCATATTAGAATTTCATAGACTTTGATAAGACTTGAATTAATTATAACACAGTCTTGTCATCTAGTTAATTAAATGTTTTATCTCCTAACGACGAGTCAATGAGTAAGTTAGACACGCAATCACCGCTCTATCTCTATTTGGCTATTTATAAAATAAGATTTGATCAGATTTATCATATGCAATATAATATCGTTAAAGATAATTTAAAATAAAATAAAAGTAAAAAATAAAAATTAAAAAAAAAACTTTTGCCTGTGTGAAACCATTGTATTCCACCTGTGGATGACATGCGAACCATAAATTGCTGGCAAATAT
Organism: Dimocarpus longan; assembly: GCA_022984855.1. Taxonomy (NCBI): domain Eukaryota; kingdom Viridiplantae; phylum Streptophyta; class Magnoliopsida; order Sapindales; family Sapindaceae; genus Dimocarpus; species Dimocarpus longan. Next base: position 10,047,697 of record CM041026.1, read on the forward strand.
TATATTCGGAAGGGTTGAACTGGACGTTCACAATTCAACCACCCCAACTGCTTGACAGGCTGTTTCTTTAAAACAAAAAATAGGGCCTTGACAGGCCCATTTAATGGAATTGAACTGTATTATATTAGATTTAGGTGAGATTTTTTATTTATTTATTTATTTATTTTTACTTAATTGATCTTCATGATATCGGATCATATAATTATTTGGATTAAATTGGGATTGAACTCTATCATGCAAAAGTCTATTCTCACGAATTGAAAGAGGTCTACTCGTAAGTTATGAAAAAATTATTATACTTCTACCTATTTTTTATATAGATAACAGCTTAAATGTATCATCTTAAGGGTCATTTATTTTTTTATCTAAAGATTTAATAGTACTGTTGAAGACTGAAGACTGAATAATAACTGAAACCTGAAATCTAAATCACATATTTATTTTTTTTTCCTTACCTCTTAATATATTGTAAACTTATTTGTTTTTTAAATTTAAAATTATAGTAACTTGATATTTATATTATTTTACTATTTATTGTTATGTAATTTTAATTAATTTAATACAAACTTATGAAAATAAATAATTTAACAAATTGTAAAACATTTTTACGTACATATTAATAGTACTTTATTCATAATTAAATGATGATTAAAAAATATAGTAGTATTCATAATATTTATATATTTAAATATATTATTATATTTAAGAAAACAACTAAAAATATATATTTAAATTGTAAATTAAAATATATTAGTTTAATTTCAAGATAATTTGGGATGAGATATATTTAGATTTTATTTTTTAAATATATTTTTTGTAAGTATTAAGGGAAAAAAAATTTGAGTAATATAAAATTAGGATGAATTTGAAATTATGATATTTTGAGAAAGATAAATTTTGAATAAAAACTTTTAAATATCATTAAGTAATTTGCAATTAAATGAAAAGTATAAACTTCTTAATTAATTTTTTTAATTATTTTTTTATAGTTTTAAGTGGTTTGATCACTTAAAAAAAAAAAACGAAAACAATTTAATAAATGTAATTCAGTACTATTAAGTTTTAAGTGAAAAACCTTTATTTAAGAGAAAGAACTTCATTTGGTCCCTATGTTTTTTAAAAGACTTCTCATTTTTAAATACGAATCCGTTTATAATTTTCATAATCTCTTACTTTTCAAAAACTCATCAAATTAGTATATTTAACATCATCTTTAACAGTCAACCTTAATTAAGAATAGTAAAAGACTGTTTTACCTTTAACTTTATATACACATGTTAAAATAACGTGTTTATCTTCTTAAAAATTTTAGAATTACAATTTAAATAAGTGAAATTACAATTTTACTATTCGATTGATATATAATATTTTTAATTACTAAAATAATAATATAATATTTCTTTTAAAAAGAAAAATCCCTTGTCTTCTACTTCTTATCATCTCCAATTTCATCATCTACATTAATCAAAATCATCATCTTCATCATTTTTATTAAACCAACATTACCCAAATTAAACATTAACATCAAACCAAACATTTTCGAAATAAATAAAAAAAAAAAATCAAAGATTAAGCAAATTTTAGAAAAAAATGTCATCTCCAATACCCTGTAGTCTCCATAGTTAGAGACCTTGTCTCTAGCACTAGAGACCAACTCTAATCTCCATCACTGAAACTCTATCTCCAACGATGGTGAGTAATTGGTTTCCATCACCAAAGATGTATCTTTGGAGACCAATTGGTCTCCATAATCGGAGACCGATTCTATAGCGCTTCTAACAATGAAGATTAGTTAGTTTCCATTGTTAGAGATCTGGTCTATAACATGGAGATCAGATTGTGGTCTCTATAGAATATCATTTCCATGGAAACTAATTTTTTTTTTTTTTTTATGTTTTGATTTTTAATTAAATTATAAAATTAATATATTAAATTAAAAGTATATATATTATATTAATTTTTTAATTTATATATATGAAAGGTATTTTTATCATAAAGAATTAAGTCAAATTATAATTTTAAAATTTTTAAGAGGGTAAATACATCATTTTAATATATGTATATAAAGTTAAAGATAAAATAATTTTTTACTATTTTTAATTGACGTAAACCGTTAAGTATGATGTTAGAATGATTAATTTGATGAATTTTAAAAAATAAAAGAAAAGTGAATTATCAACGAATTCATATTTAAAAATAAGAAAATTTTTAAAAATATCGGAATTCAAATGAAATTTTTCCTGTTTTAAATAATGTATTGACAGGCGAATTGATTGTCCCTCAGCGTCACACGTAAAGCTAGATTTAGGTGAGATTTGAATTGACTTTATTTAATATTCTTCTGCGCATTTATTACCATGTCGGCTTAAGGGGAATCAGGGTTCCATATTTCATCTTGCAAAAGCCTTTTGTACAGTTGAGAATAATATAATTTAATGAGAAAATTACACCGACACCGATAGGAAAGCTGCATTTGGACACTGAGAATGACATATTTAGACCATCTTCGCTGTTTGACATCAAATTTGATTTCATTTTGGTGTTAACATTAAATTTTTTTATATCAAATCTTTTTTAATTTCAATGTACATGATATTAAATTAATGTAAAAGATATTCACAAAATATTACATACATAATTCTTTAACCAATATTAATTAATTTATTTAGTATATAATTTTATTCTCAAATAATTACTCACATTATATTACAAAATTATTAAATACTTACATAATATTTTTTTTTAATTTTTTACAAAATATTATTCTCATTATATTTTCACCTAATTTTTTAGTCACTTAATATTTTTTAACTCATTTTTATCAAACTAATTATTTATCCACCTAATTTTTTATCCATGTAATTTTTTCAACTAATTTTTCATCCTACTATTTTATTATCCAACCCATTATAAAATCGTATTCTCAAATAATTAGACATAATGTAAAAAAAAAAAATTATTAATTTCTCACATAATTTTTTTAATTTATTATAAAATATTATTATCATTAATTTTCCAACTAATTTTGTAGTCATTTTGGAATAAATGTGTATTGCATGATATAATGTCTGCTTGCATCATAATGCACAATATGATCATTGAGGATGAACGTGATATACATGCAAACATCGAAAATTGGATGGAAGCACCGACCCCTGAAGTAGATATGGTAGTAGATGAAACAACCCGATTTCAACAATTTCTTGCTCGACATAGGTAAAACAAAGATAAAGATGCTCACTTTGCACTCCGTAATGCATTAATTGAACATTTGTGGGAGTTACATGGTAACGAAGAATGATCATAAAAGTATTTATGTCAAGAATTTTATTTTTAAATTATGTTGTTATTGTTGTTTTTTTTTTATCATGTATTTTAAATTTAAGGTAGTGATAATGTTAATGTTATTATTTTTTATTATATTATTGAGTTTTTGCATAACAAAATATTATCAATTCTATCAAGTAATTATTAAAATAATAAATTTTTATATACATTAAATAATTTAAATGATATTATATTAATATATTACTTATAATACATATTAAAAACTTAAAAATATATTAAAACATATTCAATATTATACTCATTTTAAATATCTCAATGAAATATTTTTAATGATATATATTTTTATAATAATATAATTTTTATTTTTAATTATTAATCAAATTATATAAATAAAGAAAAAGAAATAAAGGACACAAATGGAAGAAATATTGTTGTAATTGTTGTTAGAAGGGTATTGTTGGGATTTTGAATAAAATAAAAAGTCACGTGGGCCATAAAAAGGCATTTGGTGTTTGCTACAGTGTTGCACCAAATTTGATGCAATACTGTAGCACAAACACCAAATATGACATTGAAAACCGTGCCTGTACACCAAATTGAGGCTACACTGGAATCAATTTTGGCACCAAAATGGTGTAAAACACCGTTTTGGTGCTACACTGCAGATGGTCTTAGGCCATCTCCAACGTTACACTTTAACACCAATTTGGTGAAAAAAACTGCTCCAATGTTGACACTATATTAGTATCCGGCGTGAAGCCCAAAAACAAATTTGGTGCTTGTGCTACAGTCGGACACCAAACTGTAGCTTGCACCAAATTTTCAAATGGTGGGTCACATGACTTTTTCAACTTTTCATAATGCCAATGTTATCCCTAATATAATAAATACAATAAATCTAATTCCTTTTATATCCTTTAATATATTTAATATAATTATATAATTTGATTAATAATTATAAATAAAAATTAAATTATTATAAAAAATATATACCGTTGAAAATATTTCATTAAGATCTTTAAAATGAGTATAATATTGAATATATTTTAATATATTTTTAAGTTTTTAATATATATTATAAGTAGTATATTAAGATAATGTCATTTTAAATTATTTTTTGTAAATAAAAATTTATTATTTTAAAAATTACTTGATAGAATTGATAATATTTTTAATGCAAAAACTTAATAATGTAATAAAAAGCAATAACATTAATATTACCATAACCTTAAATTAAAAATACATGATAAAAAAATATATATATAAATAACAACAACAACAACATAACTTAAAAATAAAATACATGACATAAATACTTCTAAATAACCATTTAGAAATTTGGACATTTTCACTATCTAATTTTATGATCATTCTTCGTTACCATGTAACTCCCACAAATGTTCAATTAATGCATTGCGGAGTGCAAAGTGAGCCTCTTTATTTTTGATTTGCCTATGTCGAGCAAGAAATTGTTGAAACCGAGTTATTTCGTCTACTACCATATCTACTTCAGGGGTCGGTGCGTCCATCCAATTTTCGATGTCTGCATGCACATCACCTTCATCCTCGATGATCATATTGTGCATTATGATGCAAGCAGACATTATATCATGCAATACACGTTTATTCCAAAAACGTGCTGCTCCTTTGACTATTGCAAACCGTGATTGGAGAACTCCAAATGCGCGTTCAACATCCTTTCGACAAGCTTCTTGTTTCATCGCAAATAGTTTTTTTTGGGACCTCGAGGGTCATGAATAGTTTGTACAAGAGTAGACCATTTAGGGTATATACCATCAGCCAAGTAATAACCCATGTTGTACTCTTTTCCTTGAATGACATAATGAGCTAGAGGAGCTCTACCTTCAGCGAGGTTTACGAATAAGTGAGATGACTCTAACACATTAATGTCATTGTTGGAACCTGGCAAACCAAAATATGCATGCCATATCCAAAGATCATAATCAGCTACAGCCTCAAGAATAATAGTCGGAGATCCACTACGTCCGCTGTACTGTCCTGCCCAAGCTGTTGGACAATTTTTCCAAGTCCAATGCATACAGTCTAGACTCCCTAGCATTCTTGGAAAACCACGTTTCTCACCTATTTGGAGCAACCTTGCAACATCATTAGCGTTAGGTGATCGTAAGTAATGTTCTTCAAAAACCTCTACAACAGCTCGACAAAACCTTTTCATGCTTTCAATTGTTGTAGACTCCCCGATTTTAATGTATTCATCAGTAGAATCTGCCAGTGCACCGTACGCCAGCATTCGAAACACAGCTGTTATTTTTTGCAAACTAGACAATCCAAGTCTGCCACATGCATCATGTCGTTGGACAAAATAGTTATCATGACCTTCAACAGCATCGACAATACGGAGGAATAAACTTCGACCCATTCGAAATCGTCTCCGAAACATTGAATCAGGGTACCGTGGGTTCTCTGCGAAATAGTCAGCCCATAGATTACGTTCAGCATTTGCTCGCCCACGATGAATCACTCTATGACCAGGAATCGAGCCTTTATGACTTGGTTGGTTGTTGTCTTGTTGATTGAGATAGTAAGCCATGAGGAGGTTGTTGTTAGCATATACATTCAATATTGCTGCTTGTTGTGCCATTATTGCTTCAGTGAGATCAAGTTCATCCTCAGGATTTGAGGATGAAGATGAAGATGAAGATGAAGATGAAGATGACATATGAGATGGACCGACTTCGAAACTCATTGATTACGATAATGTAAAATGGATTTTTTTAACTTTGGTGAAAGGTTGAATGATGAAATAGATGGAAATGTTTTGCCTTTTATAATAGCAAAATGAGAATGAAAGTTAGGTGGGCAAATAATTAGTTAGATAAAAATTAGTTGGAAAAATGAGATAGATAAACAATTAAGTGGATAAAAAATTACTTGAAAAAATGAGGTAGATAAACAATTAGTTGGATAAAAAATTCGTTGAAAAAATAAAGGTAGATAAACAATTAGGTGGATAAACAATTAGTTGAAAAAATGAGGTAGATAAACAATTAGGTGGATAAACAATTAGTTGGATAAAAAATTAGTTGAAAAAATGAGGTAGATAAACAATTAGGTGGATAAACAATTAGTTAGATAAAAAATTTGTTGAAAAAATGAGGTAGATAAACAATTAGGTGGATAAATAATTAGTTGGATAAAAATGAATTAAAAAATTAGGTGAAAATATAATGAAAATAATATTTTGTAAAAAATTAAAAAATATATATAAGTATTTAATAATTTTGTAATATACTGTGAATAATTATTTGAGAATAAAATTCTATATTAAATAAATTAATTAATATTGATTAAGGGATTATGTATGGAATATTCTATGAAGATACCTTTTACACCAATTTGGTGTCATGTACATTGGAGTATCAAAAAATTTGATGTTAAAAAATTTGGTGTTAACACCAAAATTATGTCAAATTTGGTATTATACATTGGAGTTGGTCTTAGAGTAGGATGGCAATGGTCATGGCCACCTTCTTAAAATAAACTTAAAAATATTATTATTTGTTATTTGTGTTTGTTAAATATGATCATGGACACTAGACGTCTATAATCTTATAAGTTTTGTTATGTACCACCTTTAGTGTCAATGGAGGCCGTGTCAATGGAGGCCCAATAATGAAAACACTCAAAATTTATGTTTTAGGTTAAATAGTGACTTGATACCAAACTTTAAGAGATATATTTTTTGAATATGATATTTGTTTGTGAGTAGTGTAGTTGGCATTACTCCATTATCTTTACTTAAAGAGTAAGGTTTGTGCAATGATCCTATCTATATATGAGTTGTATTTGAGATATTTTTTTCATTTATATGTAGGTATTTTCTCCCTGTATATGGGAGCATGTTTCGAATCATGTTTTAGTATATATTAAGGGATCTTAATTTTAATATATGTATTTATAAAAAAAAAAAAAAGGTTTTTGGATAGGATAATATTTTGCTTCGAGTTAATGTTTAACCCAGTTCCGGTCTAACCTAAAAAAAAAAAATTATTTCCTTGGGTCAAATTGTAACCCAATATTGAGTTATGGTCTGATTCAGTTAGTTAAAATTATTACTTTATGTCTACTTATGACTCACACTACCTTAGTGTGTGACCAAATATCATGACACCACTTCTTGTATATACTCATTCATCAGGTTAACTTGACTTAACATCCTATAAAGATAAACCCAAAGAGATAAATTATCAATAGGCATCAACTAATGGCTTTGACATCCATCTGTGACCTAACGTCGAGTGAGGATAGCATCGAGTTAGGTTCGGGTGAGATTGTCAAAACCTGTGAAAAATTTTTGCACTTGCGCTTGCATCAGAACCTTTAGCAGGTTTGGGTGGAACCGATTCTACCTACTAATCTGTGACATTTTAAAATTTTGTTAAGAACAAAATATAACTTAACTATCTAGTTAAAACGTAATTATAGAAGGAGCGATACGTTTAATTTTATTACAATTAACCCCTTCTGTTAGAGAGTCTCTATTAAATTTAATAGTCAATATCATAAATATGAGCAAAAGATCAAAATGCCCTCGTAATAAAAAATTAAATAAAAAATTTATTTGAAAAATTTAGAAGTAAAAAAAAAGATGTTCTTTTCATTTGGAAAGAAACTTCATCCATCCATTAACAAAATCAGGATCCATCTTTAGCCCAACTTCAAAACATCAACACAAATTGACCAAAAAAAAAGAAAAATATCAACCCAATGTGCAATCGTTAATCTTTAACCCGCAAAAATCATTAACCATCTACCTATTGCAAACTCATCAATCCATTGCAATCACCAGTTTAAAAAATCATCAACAATCACCAATTCAACCTCATCAATAAACAATCATCAACATCTTCAAGAAAGGAAAAAAAAAATAACAATCAACTAAAAAACACAAAAAATAATCAAATCATTTTTAAAAAAATACAAAAAAAAAAAATTGAAATAATATTAAGGATCCAGATTCATTTGAGTTCTAAAACGAACCCAAGTAAATGAGTTTCATCTGGGTTTGTTTTAGAACCCAAATGAATCTGGATCCTTAATATTATTTTAATTTTTTTTTTCCAAACGAATCCAGATGTATTTGGGTTCGTTCCAAAATACAGATGAAATCTGGGTTATGTCAAACGAAACCAGAAGAGATCTGGGTTCGATGTGAACCTAGAGACATCTCTGGGTCTCTAGGTTTGCATTGAACCCATGTGAAATTTGGGTTTGTTCAATAGAACCTAGATTTCATCGAGGTTTTAGAATGAACCCAAATTCATCTGGGTTCGATTCGAACCCAGATGAATCTGGATTCGAAGGAGAATAAAAGAAGAAGAGGAAAAGAAGAAAGAGAAGAGAAAAAAAAAAAGAAACCGAAGAAAGATGAAGAAGAATAAGAGAAAGATGGTAACTATGGCTAGTGGGGAAGAATAACGAGAGAGAGATTTGATTAAAACAATTGATTTTAAAAGAAAAATAAAAAATAATGTTAAAGATAATTTAACCTCCCAATCTGTTAACTCTAATCAAGATGGGCTAACGACATGTGGATTTATTGTAATAAAAGTAAAAAGTTAACTCCGTTTGTAATTACATTGCAATTAGGTAGTTAAAGTGTCATTTACTATTTTTTAGTACCAATTTTTATACAATATTTTCCCTCATATATCACTTAATAAGTACAAATGATATAATTTTTAAATTCTAACAATAACATCAACCACAAAACATAATTAACTTAATAATCCTATCTAAATACTAAGTTTTAACATTTAACATAATAAAATAAATATAAAAAAATTTCATATTCGTCCCTACAGTTTTGGAAAGTGTTATGATTTTAATTAATTATTTAAAACAGCCCTCCTCTTTCCTAATGTTTGTAAAATACATCAAATTTGTCCTTATTGTCAGTGGACGCAAGATTAAAAGAGACAAAAAGCGTAAAAAGCCGTATTTACCTTTGGGTGTGGTTATAGCGTCTTAATTTGTCGACCTGTCCCTGATAAAACAAACATATTACAATATAATGCGACTAAAATACCCCTTGGGTATTTACTTTAAATAAATTACAATGCTAACCGACCCAATTTTACATGGTTTGTTGACGAAAGTGCCCTTAATTTTATTTGTTGTCGGTGCAAACATGTCTGACAATGCAGATTGGACATGAGAACAGATGTGAATTTACTTAATTGTCCATTTTGAAAGAATATTTTTTTTGAAAATATTTGTTTGTTATTGCTGCTCGATGTGGGTATAAATGCGTCCATTTAATCTCCCATATTTTAACCCAAATTCTGTTCTCCAATTTTTAATCTCTTCAATTTCCATCTTTGTTGCCCATCCTTTCCTCTCCAATTTTTTTCATATTTGTTTTTCATCCGGTCCTATCAAAATATCAGCTGCTACTTTCATCCCAAATTGATGGCATCATCAAGCAGTTACAAATACAAAAACCCAATTGGATATAAGTGAAAAACTAGTTACACTGCTATGGGAATGGTAGAAAAGCGTTTTTATGGGTGTTTGAGACAAGTAAAAATTCAGGGGATGAATTTTTCGATGCGATGCTAAGTGCTTATGAGATGAAATGTGGCATGCATGATGTTTTGTTACGGGATGCTAAATGTACTCTATAAATCCAAACACAAGTGACTAGATAATATAAGCACAAACATGGACCATTACATGCATATTATACTCCATGAATGCGAGTGCAAACATGGACCAAAATATGCATAGTAATTTCCATGACATGTCTTCATTGATCTAAAATTACTGGTGGACCACCAAACAAACAAGCCAAAAGTCAGTAGCATGACAATACATATGTCACAGCAAAAGGAATGTATGGCAAAACACATGCATCTGTCTCTGCACTACCAGATTTGGACATCTTAAAAAGCCCACACACGGAATGGAAGCATTGAATCTGAAAATAATATACACATAGTCACATGCATGTCATAACATGTCCGTAAAACAGAGTCAAGCCACCAACTAAACAAAATACTCAGGCGCAAACAACCATCAGCATTTAACTAAGACACATAACCGATTAAACACAGAAACCACTGTCATGCAAGTCCAGAGATCAAACAAAAGAAAACAAACTAAAACATTTCTAGAACCGCAAAAAGCCAGAACATTGATCAATTAAACTAACAAATAACAAAAAATAATATAATAAACTTAACATGCACAAACCAAAATAAACGCTAACAAAAACTTGAACCTCCAACTAAACAAATACTCGAGCATAATTAAACAACCCTCAGCATTTAACTAAAACAAGTAACCGATTAAACACAAAAAACACTACCATGCAAGAACATATATTAAATACAGACAAAACAAACTAAAATATTATCCAAAACAATAATTAAAAAAAAAAAAAAAAAACAGAACACTAACAACAAATGAATAACAAAAAATAATACAATAAACTTAACATGCACAAACCAAAATAAACACCAACAAAAATTTGAACTACCCATGATATAGATCAAACACACACACACACACACACACACACACACACACACACACACAAAAGTCAGTTAACCTCATATATAACCTCAAACAATGCCATGCATTGATTAAACCCCCCAAAAAAACCCCATTCTTTTACAACCAAACCAAGTTGTAACTGTTTTTGTAAAACTTTAACAACTCAAAAATACATAGCGAAGTGAAAATCAAAATTTGTTCAATAATAAACACTCTCTCATGCTACTCGACCTCTGCTTTACAAACCCAAAAAACATCATAGTATATAAAAAATTAACAAATATAAATTTCTTTTAATATTTACTATACCAAAAAAAAAAATTAATATTACGGATTCACTTATGCAGATTTTCTCTCTCTCTCTCTCTTTTTTTTTTTTTTCACAATTACACATGTACCTATTTTGGGTTTGAAGTTTAACATCTACACCCACTCATTGTGGTTGAAAATCCGTAGGTTTATAAGTAGAATTGTCATCCCAAAGATCAAGTCACTACCTAAACCAAAGAATATATATTGAGTTCATTGTTTGGGATAGTTTGTGACTTGATATTGAGTCAAGAACTGACTTGAATAAGAAAATTCTTTATTCAAGTCAAGACTTGACTTGATATCAGGACACAGTCTGACCCAACATTAGGTTACTACAGTTTGACTGAATGTCAAGTCATAACCAAACTTAAAGAATAAAAATTGGTTTGTAGATTAAATAGATCATGATCCAAAGTCGTTTTAGGTTAGTTAAGCTTCATTTTATCTTTTTACATTGATTTTCACTCGACAAACAACTTTTGCAATGATTTTTTTTTTTTTATATATAGAAAAAAATTATACTTTTAATTTAACTTCTTACAAAATTCTTGGAGGTTATATTTTCTATAAAATAAACATGATGAAAAAATATATTTTTTCTATGAGTAAACATGTGATAAAAGAGAGAATAATATTGTGATGGTGGTGCACTAATTTGTTTGCTAGTTCTATCATAATTTCTATGAGCGATAAAATCGACACTTTATAAGGAAAAAAAAAAAAATCTGTTAGGTCCATATAGGCTTGAATCCAATCTGTCAGGAGCACTAGTGCACTACCTCCTTATAAATCTGTCAGGTGCACTACCTCCTTCTGTGGGCTGGGTCGAACACCTAACTTTCAAGCCTTGGAAACAGTCTGATTCAGTCCGAAAATTCCAAAAGTTTAGTCCGGCTCGGATTAATCTATATGAGATTAAAAGATAGGTATCATTATAATTATAATTATATTATTTTTATTTAAATACCTTACTAATTATATAACATTATCAAAATATATAGATTGTTATTGATAGATAATCTTATTCAATTAAATACTCAAATCTATATTATTTTATTTAATCACTAGCACAATAACTCTTAATAATAGTAGTCGAATATTTTTTGTTGATCTTAAATGATCAACCATTTAAATTTCAATTTTATAAAATTGAGGTTTCAAGTCTCATTTTTATTATCATTATTATAGAATAACGGGTGTTATTTCACCGTTAAAATAAATAAGCTGCTAGCCACTGTTACTGTTAACAAATATGGGAACTAAAACAATGGATCATATGGATGGTTGTGGATGAAACTAACGAATTTCTCCCACTTGAACATAGATTGAGCGTGTTTGGTGAAATCAAAACCAAAATGCTGAAGCAGACAGTTGCAAGTGTGAAGAGAATGGTAACAAGCACTACAAAAGTTGGAAAAGAGAAGGTAGACTGCGTGGTGATAGGTGCTGGCGTGGTGGGAATAGCAATTGCGCGAGAGCTAGCCATCAAAGGCAGAGACGTCTTGGTCCTCGATTCCGCTCCCACATTCGGCACCGGCACCAGTTCCCGTAACAGCGAGGTCATTCACGCCGGCATCTACTACCCCTTCAATTCTCTCAAGGCTGTCTTCTGCGTAAGAGGCAGACAATTGCTCTACAAGTATTGCTCGGAGCATGATGTTCCTCATGAACAGATTGGTAAGCTCATTGTCTCTACCAGAACGTTGGAGATTCCAAAGCTGGATGCTCTGATGAAGCGTGGGACTGAAAATGGTGTTGATGGGTTGAGGATGTTGGAGGGTTATGAAGCCATGAAGATGGAGCCTCACTTGGAATGTGTCAAAGCCTTACTATCACCTGCTTCTGGGATTATAGATACTCATTCCCTTATGCTATCTTTACTGGTATATGTCTCGAACTACTTAAACCAACTTCAATTTGATGATTGGCGATTTTTTTTTTTTATTAACACTGATACCTTTGGATGAGAGGAGACCTGCTGAAATGGATTACTGATAGTGTGGTCCGGATGACTCTTTATCTAGAGGATACTCTTACCTACACCTTATGTTTTAAAGGATAAGAGTGTGACTTGAACTCTTTAACTTCTTTAACTTCTTCGGATTTAGAAAGATACTAAGAATGATGTGTATTTGATGATTGATGATTGATAATAGTTTAGTTAAGTTGGTGAATGTAATTTAATATATTTAGTCTAGGGAGTACCTTTGTCTTACCCTACTGTTCTGTTTTAAGTTATAGCTGCATATTGGCAGGGATGCCCAGGGGGAAGCTGAAAATCGTGGGACGGTGTTCTCATATAATACTGCTGTTATTGGTGGTCATCTTGAAGGGGATTGTATGCACCTTTATGTTTCTGAAAGCAAAGATCTTAGAAACAGTGATGGGGGGTCTCAGTTGTTGTGTCCGGAGCTTGTACTTATGCCTAAGTTTGTGGTGAATGCTGCGGGGTTAAGTGCCCCATCCCTTGCCAAGAGATTTGGTGGTCTACATGCTGATGCTATTCCTTCTGTGTATTATGCTCGTGGGTGTTATTTTACCCTGGCAAATACTAGAGTAGCTCCTTTCAAACGTTTGATTTATCCTATACCTGAGGATGGTGGTCTAGGAGTGCATGTTACTCTGGATTTGGATGGCCAAGTCAAGTTTGGTCCAAATGTTGAGTGGATTGACGGCGTAGATGATATATCGAGCTTTCTGAATAAGTATGCTTGCTTTACTCTTTTTCTATGTTCTTCATGATTTAAGATTTTTTGCATGGGTGAGTGTTATAATTTATGTTTAAGTAGTTCATAATTCATTGTACAGGATGTTTAGCTTTAGCACATTGTATTGGAGAGAGAGTTTGTTGCAAAAATCCTTCAGTTTGAATTTGATGCAGCAACATAACTGTGCTATGCTTGACACTTCTGTATGTTCCATTATTTGTGATGTTTATCAAGTTCTCAAGAGCAAATAATAAGTTTTCTGGAAGCGGCCATATTTGTTGTACCTTTCCTTAAAATGCATTTGAAATACAGCGGATTATCTAAGTGGAAGGTTTATGTGTATCATATGTTGTGGTGATGTGTTACAATTGAAGAAGGCCATAATAATATGAGGAACTGTGGTTGCTTTAGTAGCTCACGTCAAGAAAATTTTCCATACTGATGGGGGATTTGATTATTGTTAAACGGTATGCTCATGTCTGCAAGTGATCTTGATGTAAGCTAATATAGGTTATGATTGTTGGAATGTAAATCTGATCGTGTACTTTTCGTATTGCTATGCTAGGATGGGCTCTTGAAATTTGTATGGATCTTTTATTGTTATCAGTTTTATTTTTGAACTTTGCTTATAGGCTGTTACCGCCAATGGTTTGCTTTTATGGTTTTCATTTATTCATATATCAAGAATTTTACTACTATTTTCACCCCCTTCCCACCCAAATGGGATTTCTAAGGCTCTTTGAGAACTGTACTAGTTTCCAGCTGATAGAACCTCTCCATCCAGTGATACAGGCAAGTGCTAGAATAAAGATGTTTGTTTTCACTATTTTTTTTTTGGCAATTTTACAATTACTACTTCCAATGCATTGAATGACATTGTGACAGTAAACTGGAAACCTATGACTTCGGGAATGTGCATATTATCTTATAGTCACTTCAAAGGCATTGTACGTACTGAATATCAATAGTTTAGAGTAAAACAAAACTTATTGAAATCTTAATCTTATGAGTAGCAGCATGTTGCGTAGGTAGAGATCGTTTGGAAGGACCATGAGTAATATTAACTGCATTAATTGCAGGAGATGTTAATGGCCTTCTTCTTGGAAACACTGTCAGAATCAGCTTTTAATGGGGAAGAAATGTTATTGATCAATAACATTAATTTATTAGATGACACTTTGTGCAAGTGAAGGAACTATGTACTTATGTTAAGGATAGGTATAGGACCTAGATTCAATAATTTTGATGAGATTTTTGTAATGTTTATTTTAGAATATGGATATTCATTCTTATTTGTATTGGTTTATGTTTCATATCAGGAGTATAATTGTTTGACTTATTATACTAAGGTGTCTTTCCTCTGAGTAATGAGTTGGCCACCATAAACAGTCCTTGTGCTCTTTCGTTTTAATAGAGACAATTGTTCTATTTAGCACTTTAAGAATTCTGCTTCCTCATCTTCCATATAGTTTTCTTGCCATTTTTAATTTTTGTCCTACATCAGTAGTATTAGACTATTAGTACAAAATCAGCATCTTCTTGTTGCTAAAATAAAAGAGTTTGAAAGGATTCAGCTGTTTTAATCTGATGAGATTTCGTTAGTCAAACATGACAGTATGACCACGAGTTCACTTCCAGACATGTCATAAAGATTTTGTCCAACTGGTGATTTTTGAGCCCTTTATCATCTCGCTAACATATATCTATTCGGCAACTTTTGTTGTATGGTGGAGACTTGATCGCATCATGTGTTTTATGCTGAGTTGAGCCTGCACACACTCACTTCATTGTGTATTGCTAATTTATTTGATCTCTCATTCTACCTCCTAGCCTTGTGAGGGAGAAATTTATCTGTTAGAACAAAACGGTTGCTCAGGAGCTTGGAGTGATGCAACAGTACTAATATGCTAAGAAAAGATTTTAGTATTAATGATCTATGGTTTTGGAAGAGATGTAATGGAATATTATACTTCAGACGGTTTAAAAATGGAATTTTGTTCCGAAAGTGTACAGATGCTGTGGAGGCGGTATTCTTACTGTACTGCATCATGAATAGTGTTTGGACAGGGATTTTAGATATAATCCTTGAGCATCTACTTTGTAAAAGAGTTTAATTCTATTGTTACTTTGCATTCTGATATGTTCTTCTCTTTCTTGGCATGTTTGTACAATTCAATGATGCTCGGCACTTCCTCAGCGATTTAACTCATTAAGGTCTTCTTTCCAGGTTTGACTATTCTGTTAATGCAAGTCATGCTGAAAAGTTTTATCCAGAGATAAGAAAGTACTATCCATCACTGAGTGATGGGTCTCTAGAGCCAGGTTATTCTGGGATTCGACCAAAGCTTTCAGGACCTGGACAGCCTCCTGTTGATTTTGTAATACAGGTTATTTCTTGCACACTTCATTCTACCTGAACTATTACATTAAATACATAAACTTGACTAGCCCCTATAGTTTGGTTGTGTAATTGGCTGTAAACCTGAGGCTCCTTGTGGAGAAATATGAGCTGAAATGATGAAATTATTCCTTTTCTTTTACAAGTATTTCATGTTATCTTAATGATGGAGAAGAAAAAATAATATATTTTGGGAATTTTAATGGCATTATGATTTATTTAGCAGTTTTCTTATATATTGAGACTTTAGGGATTATGCTATATATGTTAGTTTACTTATTTGAGTAGGTTTAGGTTTCGTTTACTTAATTTGAAGGAGATTAGGTTTAGTGTGTGTGTGTGTGTGTGTGTATTGCATTTTTAGAATCGATTTATAAATAAAAGTACAAAATCCCTATCCTCTGTCTATCACTTCTGTTTTTATCTTCCTCTTTTGATTTTCCCTCCCAACCCCTATTCTTTTAATTTTTCTTTCATTTCCTCTTTATTTTCCCCATTCAAGTTTGATTCCTTCCTCTTCTTCCTAAATCTATATCACTTAACCAAAATATCAATAATTATCCTGTCATGGTAATGTGCCTATTGATTTTGCATGCAACAGTTGTTACTGTTATCATTGTAGGCTGTACATTGTGTATGACAAATTTCCCCAATTCCTATAGCTAAAATGCTGGAGTAAGAGGCAGGTGACATATATGGCCTGTTGTGATGCATAGCTGAGCTTGTTTGTTTTGTTTCTGATCATAAGAATTGTGAGGAACAAATCTCTGCCAAATGCCTTCTTGTTTGAAGATAGATTGGAATTTCAGTACTTAGCCTGTGCCTCAAAAATGAGATCAGTTGGATATATTTGAAGATGAATAAAAGCAAAACTTTATCAAGTGTGAACATTTGACAAAACGACTCTTCTGTTATATTTGAGGAATGACACTACATCATATGGTGTATTAAACAGAAGCTGTTAACTTTTGTTTCGGAATGGTGCGTTGTTTTTGCTGCTGATTCTTTTTGTTGTCTTAAATTTTGTTGATAGATAAACAGCTGAGCTTCTCTCAGGTTAGCAACCAACTTCTCTTTCAAACATGATTTGCCTCTGGGGATAAAACTATTAACTAACCTTGTCTTCAGAAAATGTTCGAAAATACGTTATACGGTATGGTACGGGCATCCCGATATGGTCCGATACGGTACGCTCAGTACGGTTAGTACGGACGTATCGATAAAAAATGATTTAAAAAAAGAAAAAATATATAAAAAAATACAAAATATCTTAAATTTCTAGAACAATAATATATTTAAAATTAATTATACAAAAGTAACATAACCAAACTACAAAGTGCCAAACTAGAAATAATACAAAAGTCATTAAAAGAAAATATGATCTAGTCAGTGTCATAAAAAGAAAACATAGCTACTGCTCTATGTGTTGAAACAGAAACTGAAGAACAAAAATAGTGGCCAGAAACAGAAACAGCAACAGATAGCTACCGCTCTATGTGTTGAAACAGAAACTGAAGAATAAAAATAGTGGCCAGAAACAGAAACAGCGAATAGGATTGCTACTGCCGTTGTACAAAATCAAAAACAGAATGCTTGAAACAGAAACAAAAATGGAAAAGAACCAGATGGAGTCACCGACACACCGTTCTAGAGAGAGGAAGCTGCTGCCATTTCACTTTAGTCGCCGGAAATGAGAGAGCTGCTGCGATTTTCAGTTTGACTGCTGGAAACAGTGGAAATGAGAGAGAAACGGTTGGAAAATAGGAGAAGATCGCCGGTGAGAAAAAGGCAAAGCTGGGTCGTGTGAGAGGGGAGTCAGATGACTAGGTCTGAGTGATTTTAGGACTTTTTTTTTTTCATTATATACCCGGTTTTTCTTTTTTTTTTTTTTTTACGTGACCCGACCCGGCCGTATAACTCCATATACGGCCGTATCAGGTCAGTACGGCCGTACGGTATGCCGGAGACGGATTTTGTCGTTTTCAGTCTCCAAAACGGGCATACATATGCGTTCTGGGTGCCATACGTTCGTATCGACGTATATACACCCGTACCGTATCGTATTTTTGTACACTGATGCAAATCAACTACAAGGAACCTAATTAGAGATAGTTAAGAAGCCTGAATGACCATTTCGACAACCAAAGCTCAACAGTCAAAAGTTTCTGAAGACAGTGTACAAAAATACGGTACGCTACAGGCGTATATACGCCGATACGGACGTATGGCACCCAAAAGGCATATGTATGCCCGTTTTGGAGACTGAAAACGACAAAATCCGTCTCCGACGTACCGTACGGCCGTACTGACCTGATACGGCCATATATGGAGTTATATGGCCGGGTCAGGTCACGTTAAAAATTAAAGAAAAACCGGGTATATAATGAAAAAAAAAAAAAGCCCTAAAATCACTCAGACCTGGTTGCCTGACTCCCCTCTCACACGACCCAGCTTTGCCTTCTTCTCACCGGCGATCTTTTCCAACCGTTTCTCTCTCATTTCCACTGTTTCCAGCAATCAAACTGAAAATCGCAGCAGCTCTCTCATTTCCGGCGACTAAAGTGAAATGGCAGCAGCTTCCTCTCTCTAGAACGGTGCGTTGGTGACTCCATCTGATTCTTTTCCATTTTTGTTTCTGTTTTTGATTTTGTACAACGACAGTAGCAATCCTATGTCGCCGTTTCTGTTTCTGGCCACTATTTTTGTTCTTCAGTTTCTATTTCAACACATAGAGCAGTAGCTATTTGTTGCTGTTTCTGTTTCTAGCCACTATTTTTGTTCTTCAGTTTCTGTTTCAACACATAGAGCAGTAGCTATGTTTTCTTTTTATGACACTGACTAGATCATATTTTCTTTTAATGACTTTTGTATTATTTCTAGTTTGGCACTTTGTAGTTTGGTTATGTTACTTTTGTATAATTAATTTTAAATATATTATTGTTCTAGAAATTTAAGATATTTTGTATTTTTTTAATATATTTTTTCTTTTTTAAATCATTTTTTATCGATACGTCCGTACCGTATCGGACCATATCGGGATGCCCGTACCGTATAACGTATTTTCGAACATTGATTTGCATGCAAAGAAGGCATACTTATTTGGTGTTGTTTAGCTGCTTAAAGCCTTGAATGAGGCTTAATGCAGTGTTGGTGTCATTAGCTCATAGCAAGTTCACGTAAATAGACCATTGTGAATTCAATACAAGTTCGTATTTGCATTAGTGAAAATTATGTTGCCTTGTTGGAATGAATGTAGTATTATTTTCAAATTGTGTGAATTACAGTGTTTGGTTAGACTTGTGTACATGCTTAACAGAGCGAAACATATGAACATAATTTTCTGAGGCTATTAAGTCTAGATCAAGCTTAAACACTGCTTAGCTTTTATGTTAAATTTGGTGCATTGGGACCAATATTCCTACACTGGTTCAACTATGTTGCTTCCCTGCTATAGGTATCGTCTATATAAATGAAATATGGTGTTCCAGACCAAATAATTTGTTCAGAACTAGATTATGAAACATGGCTGGGCACTGTTTGTGTATTGTCTATGCATTGGCTGCAGTATTAATGTACCCATACTCTTTTTTCATATTTAATACAGTTTTCTCCTTTTCTTTTAGTCTCTTAATTCCTTCTACTCTTTCTATTATTAATAAGATGACATTGAGGCAGAAACAGACTCACACTCTTTTCTTATCTCATCTCCCGCTAAAAACTTGCTAACTCTATTATAAAAGGTGAATTCATGAATTTCAAGACACATCATACTCTATTTGCCTCAGCAAAATGTTACCACATAAAAAGGAGAAATAAAGGAAAGAAAAAGAAGTATATGTCATGATTAAGATTTCTTTTCTTTTACTTTCAAATGATTTTAAATGTCCTTACATACATCAATATATATATATATATATATATATATATTTTGAAAGTTACATACATCAATATTTTATATGCATTTAGATATTAAAATTTTAATAATAAAACGTTGTTAGTTTCTTGTCAATATATAGATTAGGGAAGTCGGATTTGCTGACATTTTTGTTTCAACCATTGCAACCCCAATTATGCAGGGGGAGGAGACCCATGGAGTGCCTGGCCTTGTGAACCTTTTCGGGATTGAGTCACCAGGTCTGACATCTAGCATGGCAATTGCAGAATATGTGGCTACCAGATTCTTGAGATGATAACAGAACCATGTTTTCAGTTAGATACCTGGCGTGAAAAGCGTAACCATCCATTTAAAGTATACCGGTGAGTGGTGATGTCTTCAAGGTTGATGAATTTTTGAAAATCTCTACTCTCCATTGGATGTCAAGATGTTGCTAGTCTGAGGAGACCAATTATATGCTTTAAATGTCTGTACCTGCTTTGAATAACGATTACCTAATTGCATGATCATGCACATTGGTGGCTTATTTTCCTCATTATTCATATTTTTACATTTTCTCTACTCTTTTCAATCTAGGAATTAAAACTTGTTTTACCATGCCAAGAAATCCGCAAATATAGAATGTGCTTGCATTTGGTGCGTAGGATAGGATGAAATTGAGATTGAATTATACAAGTATTATTCTTTATTTGTTATACCATGATGTTGGATGGAATGTGATTTGGATTATGTAAATTGTAAAATAATTTTATTGAGCAAAAGCGAAATATTGTAACTTTTTCTAGAGTGAGATAAGATTATGGTAGTTTTTAAAAAATATATTTAGTTTGATCAAGACAAAATTACAATTAATGATGGCTTGTTTGTCCAGAGTTAGGGTGGCAAAACAAATTATTGTGTTGTATCTCTGTAACTCAATCACAGGCCATTAAGATTTTTGCTTGACTCAAATATGATCCATTAAATTTACTGTATCATTACTCCAAATTAAACTACGATCTATGAAATTTATTTATGTTAGCTTAGGTTATGTTAATTATGTAGAGATTTCTAATTTAAATTATCTGTTAACGTCGGGAAAAGGTTCCCTTAGCCAACGAGGTTGTTTTAGGGCCCAAGCTTATAGTTTCGGACAATCCATGATTTGCATGAAAAATAATGAGAATGAGAAGGAGAGGTTAGAGGCGAGGAGGAGAAGACACAGAAGATTTTTAGAGTGGTTCGGCCCAAAAAGATGCTTACGTCCACTGTTCACTCTCTCACTATTTAGGCAGAGTAACGACAATCAGAGATTCGATCCTTTTTACAATGAAAATCGTCCCCTTTTATAGAGGAAGGGGACATGCTACAGTAAACAGAATAAGACAAAAGCAAACAGTTAACTACAGTTACATTGACAGAAAGCATTTAATGCGCCGGAATCTCAATTAAAACAACTGATAGTGCATTAAATGCGGTCGAAAATTCATTAAATGCGGTCGAATCCGTCGCATCCGAGGTCTGCCCAAAAGGGGATTTCTGCTGACCGGGTCGGATATGCAATGATGGGTTGTCGAGGTTGAGATTACAGTTTTTGCTGGACGTAGCGTGCATGGCAAGCCTCGGAACTGTACTCTGCATGGCGCTGTTGACTTCTGCTGACTTGAGACTTCCAGACGCATGGCGGAGACGGATTTTTCAGCAGGCTGGAGAGTCGACGAGGTGGATTCTGGGTCGGTATGCCCGCAGTTGGTCATGACAGTAAGACGGATAACATCATGAGTGAAGGAGTCGGTAAGCGGCCACGCTCAAAAACCAGTGACCAGCTCAGACAGATAACTTTGGACGAGAATGACTTGTTGGACATATCTGATGGGTGGTTCCTCTTAACGGATACCCCAATCGGACAGGAATAGCGGACAAACAGACGGTCAATCATGGCGAAAATATGGCGAGCAGGCTTAACTGTCACGGATGACGGATATTCTGGCGAGCAAGTCTGAGGGGTGAGAGCCAACGGCCAGCGACAAGGACCAGCAGTCAAACTCAGCAAATAAAGTTGAAGGAGAACACAGCGATCTGAATGGCGGAGAATATAACGGTCACAGCCAGTCTTGCGGAATAGACGGTATACGGTCAAAATGAGCGATCAGGCTGAGCGATAGCGGTCAGCGATCACAACAAGCGCCCACTAACGGGCCCCTCTTCTAGGAGAATGGACCGAAATGATGTCGAATAATTGAGCTTCTGGGCCACTGGGGCCTGCACTGTAGATCCGTCTGGGCTTGAATATTCTTATCGCTATTTTATCCATAACATTATCTAATTTACTAAACCCCTTTAATAAATTAAAATAATTAACTTGTAATATAATATTCATTCAAAATAAAATTTAAAATAATATGTTTAGTGTTTACTTGGGTTAGGTAAATCAGTAGGTTAAGAGGGGTCCAACCCTAACACAAATATAATGCGTTGATTTGTTAATTACCTAAACCTAATAAGATTCTACTCCTAGTTGAGAGTTTAGATGAAACTCTCCCTTATTAATTATAGATAACCATATTCGCTTATATTTAAAATTCTCATCATAAAGCTATGCTCTTATGAATGTGGAGTAAATTAAATTATTGTCACAGCTGTAATTGTGTATGTTTTTCCAAGAAAAAATTAACTCTGGACTTGTATGTATAGTAGTTGGTAACTTAGAGCATCTTCAATACTATTATGTATTTCTAAGTTTTTATTAGTGACATGAATAATTTTTTTGAATAAGGATTTACTTTGGAAAAAAAAAATGAAAATATATATTTTCATTTTCAATATAATTATCTAAAATAAAATATGCATTCACTCTTGATTAATCACAATAAAAATGTGTGTTACATTTTTTTTTTTCCTTTCATATTTTATAATTAAGACAAAAGAGAAAAAAGATTGTTCATACTTTTAATTGATTGAGAAAGTGAGACATCCTAGATAGCATTTTCAGAAAAATTTCTCAATTGAGAAGCCCATCCCCATATGCTCTAAAAATATGTTACATCAGTTCCATATTTGGATTAAATAATTGTATTGAAGAAGATTTTTTTACCTCATTTATCTGTCTTTTGTGGCAACAAATTTAATATGCTATAAGCTATCACTATGACCACAAGACAAACATTTATCAACATGATAGTAGGTTTCTAGCAAAGTTTTTAACTACGTATGTCAAAAGCGATTTTTACATGGAAAATTTTCACTCTCAAACATTATATATATAGTTTACCTATAATAATTTTACTACTACGGTGGAGGCAGGAAAAAGAGTAGATGGGAGTTTTTTTAATACTTTTAATTTAATAAGATATATACTTATTTCTTAGTAAAATAACCAGAATACTTTTAACTGTTGAATTTCAATTAGAGAGAAGCGTCAACTCTTGCGAAAGTTGTGCAAGGGAGTGTTGAATTTCAATTAGAGAGAAGCGTCAACTCTTGCGAAAGTTGCGCAAGGGGGTCAGTGGAGTGGTAAAACATTACATCCCGCTCTCCATGACTTGACAGTCCTGAGTTCAACTAGATACACCCCACCTTCATTAATAAAAAAAATGAGATTTTCTCTTATATATATAAATTATCCTCCACCTAGGTATGGGTAATTCTCAACCATATAAGTACCGCTTATTCTGACCGTGCTACCAATGTCTTTGTAGCTTAATCCCGATAATCTTCTGGACTAACTCCAGTAACTTAAAAAAAAAAAAAAAAAATCCACCACTCTTACAAAAGTTGTTTCCAAATGCAGATCAAGTTTCAAGGTAATTTTGGGTGATTCCTTCTAAAACAATTATTAATTCATTTCTACGACAAATTCATAAAAACCAAACATAACCTAAATAATTTTCTTTTTCATATTTGATACAGAGGACACAGGTTAACTAATGGAAATGCAAGACACCAAACTCACATAATCATTTTAATAATTCAATTTAGGTTTACAGTGTTAAATATCAAATACCTGGTTTTGGATTGCAGTCGCCTGCAATGCTATTTAAATTTTCTTAAAAATTACACCATAGATACCAGCTACCAAATAGTCTGTTCTAATTAGATTATCTGACAAGACCTTAAACAAAGGCAAAAGCTTTGTTTGCCCAAATAATTTCATCTTAGCCAGGGGGCCAGTTCATTTGTCGTCCCCCAAGAAGATGGACATGCAGGTGATAAACAGATTGACCTGCAGCAGACCATTCCCTTATCAGTCTCCAGACAAATTCTTCGCTTTCTTAAACTATACATTTCGAAACTTAAAGATAGATCGAATATACTTACATCCACTTGGGCCATCATTAATCACAGTCCTGAAGCCGTCTTCCAGTCCTTCCTGTTTGGCTATTAGCTTAGCAGTGTAAAGAAGACGGCCAAGAATATCACAGTGCCTTTCCTCAGCCTGAGAATGAAAAGCCATATATTACAACAGAAGAGGACAATAAATTACCTAAAGAACCTTGATATCAGCACATGATTTCAAGTTTCTCCATCTTCAGGCCTATAAATAATTTTCCAAAAGCAACTAGGAAACTAATAAGGTCAATGACATGCAGCAGAAGCAAAGCAAATTCTACGTTAGGGGTCAAATAAAAAGATCCAAACAAGTTACAACAGCATATTATTTTAATGCATGGATAAAATCTTCAGTATACCATATAAATATTCCTAAAAGTTATGGCACGACAGCTTTATGATTAAAAGATAAGTGAAATCAAAGACTATTTAATGTAGGACAAGATTAGAAATTAGAATTCTGATAAGAATAGGATTTAAATTTCTTTAATGTTAAGTTTTGTGGTTTCAATTAGTTTCAAATTAGAAAATTAGGACCTAATCAGAATTCTTGTTCCCTAATAGGTAGAACTAGATATATTATTTAAAGGCTTGGTTTGTTTGAGTCAAGTATGTTATTAATTTTTCTTTTAGTATTAACAAACTAGAGGTTTGTGTTCTATGGTTCTCTTTTAAGTTTAATCATTTTGATTTTGAAACAACTATTCCGCTGCACCACTATTGATTGAAAAATTTCCAGCATTTCTCTTCACCCAATGCAAGAGCAATTCCAACACAATCTTTGAGTTAGATCTCCCAAATACTTATTGAGCAATCAAATGTAAATTCCACAAATGTCAATAATGCCTACAAATTGAAAATCTAAGAATTTCCTTTATAAATTTTACCTAAAGAAGCAAATGGATCATGCAGTTTTGACAGGCAAGAAATCAGCATTTTAGAGAGGCATTCATCTAATAGCCACATAAAATCATACCCAGGTTCATGCAAATCAATCACAAAATCTTAATCTCCATTAAGGATTTTTATGTTTATCTTTAATGATGTGGCAAGTTGTGCACATGCCCATACATTCCCTTGTATATCTTTGAATAGTTGATTCTGACCCACATGTCTCACTAAGAACATAATCTCTTAGTCAGACATCACTGCAACGGTGCAACCAATGCTAAAAGCCTAAAACTGAAGTCCTCAACAGAGTCATGCTAAACCAAAATCTAACATGATATATGATCCATCCTTCTAATTTTGCACCATCCCCAACAAATGAGACAATACCTTACTGGCTCCCTCAACATTAGACCTTATGATTAGCTAAATTGTCCTTCTCATAAGGTCAACCTAACTACCTAATTATACAACACAATATTTACAAGCACACTCTGTTACTTCAATAGTCATTGTCATCCTCTTAATCTTTCGACATTACAGATGCCACTATGCTATTTAATGGATAACACAATGCATCAACCAACACATCAGTATTATTGAGAATCATGATCCTTCATACATTCAACTCTTTAACATTAACACATTAAAATAGAGTATTATTGGAGCTGATTTTTAACTTATCCCCAAATATTAACTTCATAACATTCAGGTAAAAGTAAGAACTATCATCTCTAAAACACCAGTAGGACTATTGATGCAATTTGTTTGCTAGTATTTATAAGTCACTACTTCATCACATCAGATATACACCACATCCGAAGACTTCAATGCATCCTAACATCTAAAAGAGTGAGCTTGTGATCAATTTTTTGTTCTCAAATTTAAAATTCAAAAATTTTTTGTGCTGCTCATGCCTTGGGAAAAGATCCAGGCTAACTCTAAATGGAACCAAAAGCATACAAATTGGGATTACATTGAGCCAGTTTCAAACTCAGAAAGGGATATGTCCACTTAAAATATAAAAGATCCAAGAAAATAAAAATAATAATAATAATTCCACCAATAAAAGTTTGTTTTGTTTGTATACATGTGAGAGAGAGAGAGAGAGGGTGGGTTAAGATATTATCTTAAAGCTTAAAGGGCACAAAATTAAGGGTCACCAAAGTAAGGGTCACGTACAATTTTCCTATAAAAATTTTATGAGAAAGCCTGCACTCAATAAGAAATAAGCACTATTATAGTGGTAGTACCATCTATACCTTCAATAATACATTATGAACAAATGCCAACACTAACGTATAAGCATGTATAAAAATGTGAAGGATAAGCAGCAACAATGAAATACCTTAGAAAGGCCAGTCAATCCATCCTTTACTTTGGGAATAATAAGAATGTGGGTGGGAGCTTGGGGATTTATGTCCCTAAAAGCTAAGACCTGTCAAAAGAAACCATAAATAAAATAAATAAAAAGCAAGCATAGATTATCATTTGAATCAACAAACCAAGACCTAATTCAAAACGAAAATAAAAGTGCCATATTATCAAACACCTTGAAATAAAGAAGAAGACTGCTGGATAAAGATCCTATTAAATCTTAAAAATAGTTACAATTATAACCTCTTATATCAACTAACCCTTAAAGCACAGTAACTTATGTAGTAAAATACTTTTGAAAGTCATATGCACATTGTACTAATATCAATATCAAAAAAGATTCAATATGTATCTGACTCTTCTTAAAACATCCTAACTTAATATAAGATTGTAAATATGGGATGTGTACTTTCAGGGTCCTCCAAGTAATGCTCTAGACATTTGAACATTATGATATAACTTCTCTGTTGAATCATGAGTTAGTTAGAAAGTTACTGTCCTTAGGG
Organism: Dimocarpus longan; assembly: GCA_022984855.1. NCBI lineage: Eukaryota > Viridiplantae > Streptophyta > Magnoliopsida > Sapindales > Sapindaceae > Dimocarpus > Dimocarpus longan. The sequence continues at coordinate 10,074,916 of CM041026.1, forward strand.
CAGTAACAGTAATTTAAATAAATAGGTGAGAAACCTTCATGGTTATCTCAATCTCCTCGACAGGTTTCTTTAGATATTATTTAGTTCCTATATCTAAGGCAGTTTGTTGCCTTAAAAGATATAAATAATGTACTCCCCTTTTCTTGACAAATAAGAGGAAAATTTATCTGAATCAAAATCTTCATAGTATTAGAGTTAGGTTTCTCTGAATCTCTCCTATGACTAAGTACAGGATGGCTGGTATTAGAGTCAGGTTTCTTTGAATCTCTCCTATGACTAAGTACGGGATGGCTGCTCCCAGTACGTCTTCAACGAGTTCACCTTCTTCTTTAGATCCTGAACCATCTGTCCTAAATAATAATGGTGGTTCAAGTAATAGGAATAATGATAATATTCCTCACATGCCCATTACTAGCACAAACTCAATGGACACAATTATCTTCAATGGTCTCAGTCTTTGTCTATGTTCATCTGCGGGAAAGGAAAAGATGACTACATTGCCGGTATTTCTAAATCACCAACAAAGGAGGACTACGTTCTCAAACAATGGAAAATTGAGAATAGCATGGTGATGTCGTGGCTCATCAATTCAATGAATAATGAAATTGGCGAAAATTTCGTTCTGTATGAGATTGCAGAGGAAATTTGAGATGCAACAAAGCAAACCTATTCCAGCAGTGATAGTGTGGCAGAGTTGTTTAGGACAGAGAGCACATTCATAACTGTCACTCAGTTTTTTGGGTTGAATACTAAATGTTTGCAAATCATAGCCAGAGGTAGAACTGGGTACTTTAATGACAACTCAGTTTGGCCCAATCCATGACATTGAACTCAAACGTTTGGACCCAAGACGTTGACATCACGACTCCATTAGAGGTCTTGCCTTATGAGAGCAATGTTGAGTCATATGGTCCCATATGGATTGGTGAGTGCATCTTGTGGTATATAAATAAATGGGTACCCCAACCTAAAGGAGTGTCTTTTGAATCAGATACCCCAATTCCTGCACCTCTAACAAATAACCACAAAAACACACAATATCATGATTCATAGTGTACCACCAAAACGCCTGCAACTGCAAAACTAAATATCCTTCCGTGCTAAGAAATTGTGCCCTTGACAAAGCACAATATCAATCACAGGGTCCACATATGGCTAAATCATACACACATTAATCACAAAACAAAATTAACAATCAAGTATAAGAGTAGCACTATATTATTATCTCAAACAGATTCTAATTGGCACCAATTGCAAAGGTAACATGCAGAATTTTAACAACTCATATTTAGACTAATATTTCTGAAGCAGTGTCAAAATTACAAGTATAATCTCCATTACACTTTATAACAGCTAGTTATGCAAAAAAAAAAATCTGATAAATAGCATAATAGCATCTCCGCAGAAAGAATATAATATGATTCAACAAAAGTATCAGCTGAAACTAAAGAAGCAAGGCAGTACCTTATCATCCTCAAAAACAACTTTTGATGGGATTTCTTTGTTAATTATCTTGTCAAATCTGCATATCAAACAAAAAAGCATACACTAGACAAGCTTGCAAATGAAAAGTCAAGTAAAAATCCAACAAACCCTATTAAATAAACAAAGAATAACATATATGACTAGCATAAACTCGTACAAATTGCCATTAAGGTCCTAGATAAAAGATTAAATAATCAGATTGCACTTTTGGAAATCCTGCTTCAACGGTTCAACTAAAAGTGGAAAAACTTGCAACTCCGATAAATAGTCATGGGGAATTGAATCCTAGTATACAGGTAAGAAAGTCCAGCCTAAAGTTGATTATTATTTATAGTCCTCAAACCAGCTATTGCAATTACTTCTAGAATGCAACTTGGTAGATAATCTTTTAAAACCACTCACTAAGAAGAAAGCCAAACAAAATACGTAACATCCAAACAATTCAATCAGGTCCTTTCACAATCACAAATTTAGCATCAACAGTCCAATAAAAGACGCGGTTCCTGCGTACTTCTTCAAAGCTTTTTTCTCAATCAAAATGGAGCATATTTCACACTTTCTTTTCTCCAGGTCACAATTCTAGCTACTATTTACAATTAGGAATACAATGCATTTACTCCTATTTTTAACCATCTACCCCATCTGACCCTCCTATTCAAGAGCAAACCATTATTTATTTAATCAAATCAAACAACCTGACTAAATTTTCTTCATCAATCTCTAAAGGGATCATATTATCAGCACCCACTTGATGAAAACCATCCATTGTTTACGTGATCACATACCCATGTCTGCTTCTCACAAATCAAAGTGTTTCCAAAATTATAATATCAAAAAACCAAACAAATGATGCAGCTAAGACTCTAAACCAACTAGATGGTGTATACAATTGAGAGGAAAAGAGGGGCTTACATGGTGGGAGAATCAGAGGGTACGGCTGCAAGAGCAGCCTCTTTCTCTGAAGCCATACCGAGAGGAGAGAAATGACAATTCAATACTGCTACTCTGCTCTTCACAGAGCTTCTTATATTCTCATCACTCCTAGGGTTCATGCTTTCATGCTTTTTTACTTCGTTTTCTTTTTAAGACGGAGAATTTTCATATGCTCCCTCTATTTTGATAAAACGTCACTTTGTTAAACGTCTTTATCACATTATCAAATTTATAGATATTTTATGAAAACAATGTTAATTGCAGTAACCTACCTAATATTTTGTATTATCACAGTAATATTAAACTTTTGGTTAACTATATGAACATACTATTCACTTGTTTGACCACTATTAGAGAGTCCAAAAGTCCCTTTTTATGAAATATTTGATATCGTAAACTTCAGGGTTAAAACAAATAAGTAAAAAAAAAGTTAAAAATATCTATGTAGAGAATTTCATAAACGTATAAAGAAGAGATTATGGAAGAGCATAGATCGAGTGATTTTTTGTTCATAAAAATGGGATGTAATTTATATAAGGTTAATATCTATTAATTGACAAATGTTGGTTAATAACTATTAATAGACAAATGTTGGTTTTAATTAACCAATCAAATCTTACTAACACAATATATCTAATTAAATGTTACATACAACTTGCAAGCATGGATTTGACAACTTGGTAAGTTAATTATCACATAAGTAATCAATTTGATATTTTGACAAATTAAATTTAGAATTTTCTTCTTCCCTTAGAGTAAAAGACTATATTTACAGTACTCTTCTTTAGACTTTTACTTCCTCATCAACACTTAGATTTTGTTAAAGAAGACTTTATCGGTTAAAACCATGCAAAGAAATAAAATCTACTAAATCTTAGTGCTGTTGGACATGTTTGAATACTACCTCATTAAAAACCTTACTAGTAAAACTCAATGGGATAAAACCTTGTCAAGAAAAAAAAGAGTACATATACGCATATAAAAAATTATACTCTCCCTGATGAATGCTTCATAATTAATTATATAGCTTACACAATCAACACATTAATGTTGATGTTGATAATGTTTTAGTAAACAAATCTGCAAGATTATCCGTAAAGCGGACTTATTTAACATCAATCTGTTGATTTTGTTGGAGCTCATGAGTATAAAAGAACATTAGTGAGATATGTTTAATTCTATCTTCCTTGATGTATCATCCTCTAATTTGAGCAATGCACGCAGCGTTATCCTTATATATAATTGTTGGGGAATTTTAAGTAGTAGGTAGTTTATATATATTCCAGATATAATGAACGACAAATCTCAACCATATACATTATCTGTTTACTTCATAAAGTATAAGAATTTCAAAATGGTTTAAGGATGTGGCAACAAAAGTCTGTTTTGTGAAGCACAATAAAATTGTTGTATCATTATAAATAAAAACATATTTAATTTGTGAACGAGCCTTATGAGGATATGAAATATATCCAACATCTACATAACCAATCAAACTTGTACTACTAGCAGATTTTGAATAGAATAATCCCAAATCTATTATTTCATGAAGATAATGAAAAATATGTTTGGTCTCATTCCACTGACACTGTGTTGATTTAGAGCTGAACCTGACTAATAGATTTATTGAAAAAACAATATCAGGCTTAGTATATTGTACTAAATATAATAAAGCACCAATTACACTCAGATATAGTACTAGACCAAATATATGTTTATTATCTTCTTTAGGTTGAAATAGATCTTTTTTAAGATCAAGAGACCGAACAACCATAGGAATAATCAGAGTATGAGCTTTATTCATATTAATTTGTTTTAGGATTTTTTAAATATATGTTCTTTGATAGAAAAATGCACTATGTGATAGAAGCTCGTTCTCTAGACCGAAATAATATTTTGTTTGCCCTAAATCTTTCGTTTCAAATTCTTTTTTAAAATATTCAGCAGTTTTTAGGAGCTCTTCAAGAGTTCCAATTAAATTCATGTCATCAATATATACTGCTACAATTAAAAACTCAGATTTTGATTTCTTTGTGAACACACATGAACATATAGAATTATTAATATATCATTTATTTATTAGATATTCGCTAAGACGATTATACCACATTCGCCCCGATTATTTTAATTCATAGAAGAACCATTGCAACTTAATTGAATAAACAATGTTAGCTTTTGATTTATATGTTTCAGACATTTTAAATCCTTCAGAAATTTTCACATATATATTAATATCAAGCGACCCATATAAATATGCTGTCATTATGTCTATAAGATGTATTTAGAGTCCTTCTGAGACCGCCAAATTTATTAAAAATCTAAAAGTAATTATATTCATCGCAGATGAATATGTCTCATCTTAATCAATTCATAGTTTCTGCGAGAAACCTTATGCAACAAGCTTTGCATTCTATCTTACAATCTTATTTTTCTGATTGCGTTTCCGTACAATACTCATTTGTATCCAACGGGTTGACGTCTGCAAGCATATGGATTATAGGTACAAATACTTTACGTTTGGCTAAAAAACTCAATTATGCTTGAATTGCATATTTTTATTTAGGTCAATCATGTCTTTGTCTACATTTATCAATCGTATATAGTTTAAAATTATAGTTCATAATTTTAATAGTTACTGTATATAAAAATATATCATCGATAATTACTTTATCACAATTCCATATATCTTGCACAATTCATTGAAATTTCATTATTTTTAGAATTTTATAGCTCTGTAGGTGTTTATACCTTTTTAAAGGTTTCAATCTCCTCAGAGATCGGTAACTCTTATGGAGTTTATTCTTCAAAGAATATGGATTTTGTAACTTAAGTATTATTTTCAATAGAATCGTGATTTTTATTCTCTATTTTTGGAGAATACTACCTTTTGAGCTGATTAGCCTACCACGTTTTTGGTGTGCATTAGATGATTCACTTACTACATTTTGATTACAATGTTCTACAAAAACAATTATTTTAGTTGGTGCATTAACAGTTAGAATATATGATTTTATTACTCTGGCTGCATCTGTGAATACATCTAAGCAACTTATTTGCAATCATTTGAAGATTGACTATCCTTCATACTTCATTTTTACATTGGATAGTACGAAGATCTAGCAGAGATATTGTTACCACATTCCATGAAAGTTCATTTTTCTCTCAAATAATTCATTTTTTCTAATGTTTCTCTTCAAGAGAAATTTTTCCTCCCCCTAATGATGGGAATGTTGTCTCATCAAAATGGTAATATGAAAAACAGACAGTGAAAATATCACCTGTCAATGGTTCAAGCTATTTGATAATTGAAGGTGAATTAAAACCAACATACATCTCCAAACGACATTGAGGTCCCATTTTAGTTTATTGAGGAGGTGCAATAGGAACTTGTATAGTACAATTAAAAATACGTAAATAAGAAATATCATGTTGATGCCCAAACACATGTTGAAATGGAGAGTAATGGTGATAGGTGGCTGGCCTAATGTAAATCAATGTTGCTGTATATTAAATAGCATTTCCCTAAGCAGAAAATGTAATTTTGTCTGCTATAATCTTGCAATTATTTGGATGCACTTGATGAATGATTCTGTTAGACCATTTTGGGCATGTATATATGGAACTGGATGTTCAATATTAATTCCAATTAATGAGCAATAATCATAAAATGTTTTCGATATAAATTCACTAGTATTATTTCCTCGTATGTTCTTAATTAGATAATTTGAAAATTATACTCGAAATTTAATAATCACAAGAAAAATTGATGATTAAACCATCTAATTCTAATGTTAGTTTTAAGTCTCAATCTTTTCTACAAAGAATTCAAAGAGACATGTGGACCTAAACATCCACCAAGTGAACAAACAGTGTATATATTATCATTGGAAGAGGCATCCTTCTTCCCAAAACAGCGGTCCATTTTCTTTTATTTCTTAAACTAATTTTATAATTATCATTTCCAAAGGTGAAATTACCGAATGAACATAATAACCTAACCTTGAAGGGGTGTGAATGAGTTAATTAATTTTTTTCTTTATCTTGTTGTTATGTATAATGGAAAAGTAAAACAAAAAATAAAGAAAGGTTAAAAGAAGAGAGAACCTATGCATATCGATTTTATACGTGGAAAGGAAAAACCATAGACTATAATCATGTTTAATCATTTTTGAACAAAATCCCACTATAAAAGATGGATTACAAAATTTTTTCACAACACCACTTTGCTTAGAAAGCTAAATCCTATCTAACTAATAAAAGTCATCCAATCTCACTTTTCATGAACTTTGAACGGCAAGTTCCCTCTGTCTTCTAAATCTGCTACAATTACTTTGAATTCACTTTCTTGACTGGTCACGTAAGCTTAACAAATCCTCCATATTTTTTCTCTCTAAGAAACAAGACCTTAAGTTGATCTTTTACCGATTGGTTCATGCATACATATTTATGGAATGATGTATGCAACTGAAGTAGAATGCTTAATCATGACACCTTACGTAAGTTTAGATGCAATGTATGTCCTAACTTTCAAAATTTAGAATCAAGCAATCAAAACTTCTATTTATTTTTAAAAAACATATTAATATGTTAATTTAATTAATTATAAAATACAAATGCAATACATAAAATCAAATATCACCTTTAGGGGTTGTATTTAATTTAGATTTTTATAGACTATTTTTTTAAGTGAATTATTTTTATGGAGTTCATCGATTTTTGTTGACTTTTATAGACTTTATAAAATTGGTAATAATTTTATGAACTTTTATAAAATTTATTTTATAATAGATTTTCATTGATTTTTTTAGAGTTTCAATTTAAATGACTTTCATCGAATTCTATTAATTTTTATAAAATTTAAAAATTATGAAAGATTTGATTTTTATAAACTTTCTTATTTAGAAAAGAGCAAATTATAATTTAGCTACCTGATTGAAACGTTTTTACAGACGAAGTAATATCTTCATCTTTATTACAATTTACTCCCCTACCGTTAATGAATCCAGTTACTCTTAACTGAGAGAGAGGTAAAATTATCTTTTGATATTAATTTTATTTTTTTAAAATTTTAAAATAAATTAAATAAAAATATATATATTAAATGGAGATTGATTTAAAGATATATATTAAAAAAATAAAATAAAATAAATAAAAATTAAACATTTTAATTTCATCATCCCGTTCAAAATCATAATCCCAACCAGTTCAACATATGACAACCCAAAAAATGATCTCAAACATCATCAACCATCATCAATCAACTAGCCAAGATCATAATCCACTCCTGAAAACCCAAAAAATGACCTCAAATATCATTGATCAAACTCAACATTATCAATCTCCCACAAAACCATCAAACCCAACATCATCTAAAATCAAAATTATCAATCAAACTGAAAAATATATATATCTGGGTTCATAATCAGAGTGAACCCAGAATCTGGGTTCGTTCGTGAACCTAGCTTGGTTCGTCACGAACCCAAATTTGGGTAATGAACCCAACTGGGTTCGTCAGGAACCCAGATCTGGGTTCGTCAGGAACCCAGATCTGGGTTCTTGAGAACCCAGATTTGGGTTCTTCAACGAACCCAGCTAGGTTCGTCAGCGAACCCAGATCTGGGTTCGTGATGAACCCAGCTGGGTCCGTCAACCCAGAATAACAGAAGAAGAAAAAGCGGAAGAAGGGAAGAAGAAGAAGAAGCGGAAGAAGATGAGGAGAAGAATAATGAGAGGAAGAGAGAGAACAGTAGAATGAGGGACTGATGAGTTGACCAGACTATATATTTGGTCAACTGGTCAATTTCAGTCAAAAGATAATTTTGTCTTTTTGCTGTTTTGGTATTGTTTACCGTTAAATATAACGAATCTTACTAACGGTGAGGGGTAAATTGCAATAACATTGAAACATTTGTTCTGCCTGTGAAAACGTTTTAACTGGGTAGTTAAATTGTAATTTGTTCTTTAAAAAAACTAATCAAAAACGTTAATAGACTTTTATTGATTAAGAAGGTGAACATTCACTTCATAATTATAATTTTTAGATCAATAATTTTTTTTTTAAAAAATAATAAAAAATATCACCATTGATATCTATGAAACTTGATGAAGGCATTCATCATTCTAAATTTACAAAAAAATAAATTGGAGAAAAACGACATTATTATTAATAATATTAGATTGTATATGCAACTTGACAAATAATTATATATATATATATATATATATATATAAAGTTACAAGAGATAATTACTGCATGCAAACAAAAGAATTTGAGAAAAAAAAAATATTTTACAATATGTAGTTACAATTTACAAAGATAAAAAATGTTTATAAGGAGTGGAATACATTTACCATGAATATTAAGAATTTTGGAAATTAAAACATAACAAAGATTGAGAGGTTTGGTTTATTCTTTTCACCAAAAGTCAATAAAAATCTTCTAGAGAAACGAAATTTAAAAAAAAAATGTGAAAATTTATATATATATATCAACAAAGGTCATTAATATCTTAAAATTTATAAAAGTCATCGACACTTCTAATTTTTATAAATTCTTTAAAAATCTGAATTGAATATATTTAAAATTTTTAATTCAATAAAAGTTTTTAAAATTTTAAATTAAATGCAGTCCCTTAGAAGAATGTATTTAATATAAGACTTAGTGGAGTTTGATGATTTTTTCTTTTTAAATAATAAATTTTAATGAAATTCATGGAATTTATATATTTAATATATATATATAATATAATTTTTTATGAAATTTAATGAAATATTTGGGGGTATGATAAGATTTGTAATAGACTATTTTATTTATAAATTTTATTTTTAAATTCATTAAAATCTATTAAATTTTATTACTTATATAAAATTTATAAAATCAATGAATTTTTAAATACATTTAATTTTTTTTTGAAAAAGTCTGAATTGAATTGAATGTATATGAATTTCAATATAATATAAATAAATCTGAATTAGATATATATTGATTTATATGAATTTTAATACGTTTCATACATACTATACATATGAATTTTAATCAAATTTTAGAAATCTAAATTAATATAGTCAGATTTTTATTTTTTATTTTTTAAATTTTAATGCAGATTTTTTTTTTTTTTTTATTTACCTTTACTGGTCTGAAACAGGCAGAGGCCATATTATATAAAGGTAATTTGGTCGTGTGCATATGAACACATAAACACTTGATGCGAAGGCAAACCCTAACCCTAGCCTGCTCAACAGATATCTCAATTTTGTCAGTCTCCACTCCATTCATCAATGGCCAGGAAGCGAAAACACGACTCTGGATCCACTGAGCCAACTGAACCCCCACAAAAGCTGCTGCAGCAACAAGAACCGCCGAGGGAAGAACAAGTTGTTGTTGAGGAGGCAGAGCAAGAGAACGTTGTAGAAGAAGAAGAAGAAGAAGAAATCGAAGAAGAAGAGGAAGAAGAGGAAGAGGAAGAGGAGGAGCAGGAGGAAGAAGAAGATGACGTGGACAATCAAAGGACGGCGGAGGATGAGGAGGACGAGCCATTAGAGAAGCTTCTGGAACCGTTCAGCAAAGAGCAGCTGATAAACCTGCTTTGCGAGGCAGCGAAGAAGCACGGTGACGTGGCAGACCGCATCAGAGAAGAGGAGGACGTGGATCCGTCCCATCGCAAGATATTTGTTCATGGTCTTGGATGGGATACAAAAGCTGAGAATTTGGTTGAAGTGTTCAAGCAGTATGGCGAAATTGAGGATTGCAAAGCTGTTTGTGATAAGATGTCAGGGAAATCTAAAGGGTATGGTTTCATTCTCTTCAAAACTCGTCGTGGGGCCCGCAAGGCGCTTATGGAGCCCCAGAAGAAGATTGGTAATCGAATGACTGCCTGCCAGCTGGCCTCCGTTGGCCCCGTCTCTGCCCCGCAGGCCAATGTACAGCAGTCGTCGGCGACTGAGTATACGCAGAGGAAGATATTTGTCAGCAATGTTGGAGCGGAATTGGATACACAGAAGCTGTTTTTGTTTTTCTCCAAGTTTGGAGAGATTGAAGAAGGGCCGCTGGGTTTGGATAAGGTCACTGGAAAGCCGAAAGGGTTTTGTTTGTTTGTTTATAAGACGGCTGATGATGCTAGGAAGGCTTTGGAAGAGCCGCACAAGAACTTTGAAGGCCATATGTTGCATTGCCAGAAGGCGATTGATGGTCCGAAACCTGGGAAGCCTCAGCACCAGAATGTGCGCAACAACCCGCATTTTCAGAGAAATGACAATGCTGCTTTTGTTGGTGGAGCTGGCCACTTGATGGCGCCGTCAGGAAATGGGGTTGGTTCTGCGGCAACGCAGGCTTTGAACCCGGCTCTTGGGCATGCATTGACGGCACTGCTGGCAACTCAAGGTGCTGGTTTGGGACTCAACCCGGCACTTGGACAGCCATGGTTGGGGACACTGGGGACAGCTACCGGTCCAGCAGCTGCTGTTTATGGAAATCAGACAAATGTAAGCCCCAATTTGGTGGGAGGGTATGGGAATCAGGGTGGATATCCGAACCAGCAGGCAGGGCAAGGTGGATCCGGAAGAGGGCAGCATGGTCATGGCAGTCAGTACGGTGGAGTTGTCCCATACATGGGTCACTAGGGTGTTTTTCAGGTATTACACAATGGTCAATACTTGGTTATGTTGATTTAATTTATAGAATAGCTGCAAATGACACCTGGAATCGGTTTATGTACATTAACATGGTTTGAGAGTAGAACATGCTGTATGCAACATTTGTCTGAATTTATGTCACTTTATTACCAAGCTTGATAACAAATAGTCTGAAATTCTATATATGAAGCTTTTGTTGAGTGACTTGAGTCATGTATTGTATTTGGCGGAGATGGTTAAGTGTTTATAACTCTTTTCAGGTTTGTGTATGGGAAGTGCATGTCTTGTCTTAGGAACAACCTTATAGTGTTGTTTCAACTCTTTTGATTTTCTTGTGTATGTACTTAATTTTCATTGGACCTCAATGTTACTGTCAACTGTAATTCATTATTAGCGTTAAAATTTGTTAAAAAAAAAATTCTGACAATGCCTTGCATCTGAATTGTTCCTTTGGCACTTAGTTGTTCAAACTGTTTTTGCCAATAGACTTTCTTTTTCTTAAATATTGTTTTAGCTTTAAATATTGTTTTAGCTCAAAATTGTTCAGTCAAGGGTTTCTATTCTGTGTTTATCAGGTTCTATTGTTTTGAGTCATCTAGTATCTTTTCAACAAAATAATGTCTATGTTGCTGGATATTTGATTAATGTCCAAAATTTTTTATTTTATCTCTCTCGAAGTTTGATATCTTTTCTTTATTTGTTGCCTTTACCCATTCATAAAGGATCTATTTCAGAGAACTTTTGTTTTTAAATGATGTTTTATGTTTACTTATTCACTGTGCAGATCCCACATAGTTGCATCATTGTTTTAGTACAGCCCTGGTGATTCTTCTGAAGTTTAAGGAGCTGAGCAAATGAAGTATTTATATTTCTGCTGATTGTTACTATTTGGACACTACAAAGACCAGAATCTTGAAACTGTCAAACAGAGTTTATGTTTTCTATACTTATTTTTATTTTTTTTTGCAATTTTCTTTTCTTCTCTTTTTAGATTTTTTCCTTCTTCTTTTTTTAAATAAATATTGTTGGTTTTAGATCTTAATTTGGTTTGAAAGCTTTGTGAACAATAAGTACTTTTTAACATAATTTTATGTGTTTTGTGAAGTATCTGAGATTGAACAGAAAATATCCTTTGAAGTTTCTATGTGATTGGTGATTAAATAGTGGTTGAACTTGATCCTTAAATTTTTTTTTTTTTTTTTTTTTGAGGTGATATTTTTCTCAGCTGTCTAGTGAAAGCTACATCCTTTTTTCTTTAGTAATTTGATTTATTTGTTATGGGATGACTTATAAGCTCATTTCTCTTATTATCTTTGTTTCACAAAAGATGTATGGCATTTTACTAGTTGATCTATCTTTGATTTGTTCTGTAATGGTGGAATGGTCACCGTGGGCATGGTTTAACTATGTATCTTTAAAATCCTCACCACTATGTGCTCTGCAGGTTGATCGGCTAGGTAGTACTACCTTATCTACATAAGGTGTTTTACCTATAAGTTTAAAATATCAAAGGAGAAAAAATTTTTTTTTAACATGCTTGTTTTCTGTTTTCTTAGATCTAATTTACAGAATCATTGAAATTTAAAGTAATCGGCTATTTGTGAGAAACCAGATTGGATGATTCTTGTTTTGAAATTAATTTGTAGTATATATTTGGGTTCATGAGTGTTTTTTAGCAGAAAACAGTGTTGGCTTTGTGGGCCTATAAGTTTTTTACCTATAAGTTTAAAATATCAAAGGAGAACAAGAAATTTTTGAACATGCTTGTGTTCTGTTTTCTTAGATCTAATTTACAGAATCATTGAAATTTAAAGTAATTGGCTATTGTGAGAAACCAGATCGGATGATTCTTGTTTTAAAATTAATTTGTGACATATATTTGGGTTCATGAGTTTTCAGCCTGTAAAAAACAGTGTTGGCTTTGTGGGCTTTGGTATCTTAAGGAGTGATTTGTTCAATGGTCTAAACTTGAACTAGAAGATATGGTTCTTATTTACGAAGTGATTAGGACCAAGTGGCTCTGGGTTGTGTCTGATAAAAAAGGAAAAAATTGTTATGGATGTTTTGTCAATTTTGTTAATTAAGGACTGTGAGCGTAGTATATTTATTTAGATCTTAAAGAGGGCATAATTTTTTGAAGTCGTACTTTTTTATTAGAACTTACCATTTCAGTTAGATGGGATTTGAAAGTTGTTCATATGGGATTAGAGCACATTATATGTTTCAGTTTTTCATAACTGAATCTTCACTCTTCTAACGTCCAGAGGAGATTATCTGAGATGGATTTGCTCAATGCTTTGGACACAGCTGTGCGATTTCCATGGAGTACAAGGTAAGATGTTCAATTTACAACTTAATGAAAGCTGGTTAAGGTGCCTGCAGATTTTCGTTAGAGATAGGCATCATAGTATGGTTGAGCTCAGTATGAAGTTTCATTTGGGTTTTAATTTTCATGGAGTATAAGGTAAGATAGGCATCAGAGTTACAAGTTAATGAAGTTTCATTTTGACAAAAACAACAAGACACAAGCTTGCCTTAACATATATTGCGTTTAGTCTTCATTTCTTGGTTGTTGTTGTTGTATTTTTTTTTTGGTTTTCTCTTGTTGTAATTGATCAGTGGGGTTAGATGTTTGCAATGATTTTTGTTGAAAATTTTATAATAGCTCCTGGGTTAAAAAGGTAGAAGTATATCTATTATTAACTTGTTTATTCAACTGATAGATTAGAAGGATAAAAGTATTTTTACTTGATGTTATTGCTGTGTACGTTCTATTATCTTTGAGTAGTCTTTTCTTGTTTGTTTTTTGTTGTTTTCGTTTTGCGTTGTAGAGTCATCTTGTTCATTGTGGCTGACGGTGAATTTTAATTCTTGGTGCATCTTCTAGTCCGCAGAGAGGATCCTTTCCCCACCACCCCCCCCCCCCCGCCCGCCCTTGTGTTCTCCTTCTGTGCATTAGATTTTACTTGCTAAGCCGGCCTTTCCAACAAAATGATGACGATGCACTTAAACCCATATTGAATGAATGTTATGATCAGATTTATGGAGGAATAGAGTTTTACCTTGGCCCTTTTGTTTTGTAGATCATTAAAATAAGAAGATACTCTTTTGGTGTGGAGCTTTGCAAACTCTTTAACTGTTTATAGCATTTGATTGATTAGAACGGTTATTTGTTTGTAAATCAGAGTTCAGGATAGTCCTTTCTGGTATCCATATATATTATCTGATAAACCAGCATCTCAAAGCATACCCCTTTCTGACATTTTGATTTAGTGGTCTTTAGAAGGTGCAACATTGAATTTGTCAATGTAAAATTGTAGCAATTTGTATTCTGGACATGCGCTTTTGTGTATCAAATTGCAACTCTTGTTTTTCTGTTGGAAATTGTACAAAAATGATATAGCTGCTGCTCCTCATAATGTTTTTAAATACATATAGTTTTATGTCAGATATTCCCTTTTTCTTTACAGATGTATTCTTCCTATACTAGGGAATTGTGTTCCAGCATTTTCTAATTTGTTATTTGTGTATTCATAAGCACATGTCGTTGTTTTTTCAAATCATGACGGGGTACTGTATGGCAGGTAGTATCTGTTTTAACTTGGGCATGATTTGCATAAATATACAATGTTTAGCCATATGATTTGGTCTGTGTTTCTTATGTCTTGATTGAGGGTTTTGTGTTGATTCGAATGATGTGACACATTCTACTGTGAGAAGAAGATATTTTGGATTTGAAAAAGGTTCAAATTGAAACAATTATTATTTTCTTCTTGTAACTTGTAAGTGCTCTGCACTAAACCAATGTGTAATAATGTATAATTAATTAATTATTATTACTATTTATTATTGTTGTTGTTACATTATATGTTTACTGATAAAAGAACATTTACCTCCTAGCTGAGGTGGGTGCGTTTTATTGTCCACTTTAGTGGTGGGGTTTAATTTTCATCAAATGTGTTTTATAAATGTTATGGGTAGATTTTTTTCCCCTGATTTTGCGAGTTGTCTGTTATTTGAGTTATATGGGTGGTACAAGGAGTGATTAATTTCGGTAAATCTTTATAGATTGCATACTTGGGCCTGGGGAAGATAATGGAGCATATTGTTGAAGGAAATCCACCCTCATCTCTCTCTCTGTGTATATATATATATGTATATATATCGGTTTCGAAGCTGGTGGATTTGGGGAATACTTGAATTTAGGTAGGGATTTTTATTTGTGCTAGTCAATTTTTATAATCAATGGAAAAAAAGGGTTTTTAATTTCCTAGTAGCTGGACCGTATACTATGTCGATTGCCATCCTTGGAAATAAAATTGATATAATGATTGTATTCTTTTTAGTTTTGGTCTTGATGTAATGATATCCAACGCCAACGCCGGTTTAAATTACAATCCTTATGGATATCCAAATCTTGACAATTTGGTCGTGTAAATTTAAACAATACTAAAACGATGCTGGCAAAATATCTGGTAAACTGTGATCCTTTTTTAATTCGAAAATAAAATTTAAATTAGCTGGTGTATGTGGGAAATCTAATTGTTGGGTACATGAAGAACGTCACAATTTGAGATGGCAGCGAGTTTGATCGAGCCAGCAAACAAACTTTGCATTCGCACCCAAATGGGCGAAACTTCGTGGGCTCCACGGCGGGTGTTGAACCCGTGGGTGCAGGTGGACCTGGATCTCACCCGCGACCCACAAAATTTCAACAATTTTTTATACAATTTTTTTTTCTCTCAAATATCACTTGATGAGCACAATATATATGAATTCGAAATCCTATAATAACATTTAACACAAAATAGAATTAAATAAATAACGCAATCTAGACAGTAAGTTCTAACATCTAACATAATAAAAACCAAAACAAAGAACATAAAGCTCATAAATCCATTCTTTTTTTCTTTAAAAAAAAACTTAAATCCAAATAAAACATATAAATATTTATATTTTTTAAATGGGAATAGCTTAATGGTTTTGAACAGGGTTAGATTTGAAGAGATGGGGAGAGGCACACGGGTGTTTCCATTATAGCAGACGTGTGTGTTAACTGGTGGGTGGGATGTCTATGCGAGAGACCACAGAATCACCAACTGCATGCACATAATGATACATAAACAGCAAACACACCATGTTAGCTTAAAGTTTAAAGAAACCCCACTGGCGCAGCTTCCAAGACTAATTACTTAATATAGATTAGGTAGTGCCACAAGGACAATTGAAAAACTTCCTAAATGTCAAATGAAATGGACCCTCACACTCCACTGTTTTCTCATGCCAATCTGTCTATTGTAGGTTGTTTACGTGACTGAAAGCATCAATCCCACCACAAATGATACAAAGGTCACATGCAAAGAACTTGCGAGAGAGGGAGAGAGAACTGGACAAATTAAGAGGCATATGATCAGATCATATCAATTAGATAGAAGTAATTATCTAACCAAGTGTTAGAAGAGTGATCTTCAAGTACTTGAGAGTTAAGAGGGAATTCCTCAAATAAACCAACAGAGGGAAAGAGAGCAGCAAGATGGACACATCAACTATTGCTGGTACTGCTGCTGCTAGCTTATCTCAACAACACTCCCTTACTCACCTTTCTTTTCCACACAAGACTCCCACTTCTAGTACTCTTGGAAATGCATCCTTCTCCACTTACATCCGACCAGATGAGGATCATCATGTCAATCAAGTTGAGGATTCAGAGTTGAGTGTTTTTGACGCCAAGAAGTACTTCAATGATTGCACCAACGAAGCTAGTACAACTAACAAACAAGTTGATCATCATCATGATGATGTCATTAATCTCCAACACCCGTCAAGATTGTCTTCGTCGCTTAATGGGTGTGGAAGGAACTATCGTGGCCGTTCCTTCAGTGCAACTCCCACTGCTTCATCGGAAGCTAGTTGGAATAGCAAGACTGGTCTTTTGTCAAATCCTCCCGACGCCATTGCTGTTTCTGTGACAAATCCTGACGATCATCATGAGAAGAAAAAATCTGGGTTCGCTAGTAAATATTGGCTTTTTGGGAGAAAATGTCCTTGTGCTGGCAAGAAATCTGTTCAAGTTGAGGAAAATTTATCAGAACCCAAAACCCCACCTCATTTGTACAACAAAAACCAAACCCACCAAAACTCTCTACGAGAGAAACCAAATTGGATTCCTACTAGTCATAGAATCTCCACTACTACACGTAGTGAAAATGGATTTTCAAGTCGTCTAGGCCAACGTGTATGCACTGATGATACTACTACTACTACGACCACAGCCTTCACCTTTCCTGTACTAAAATTGAATGCTCCTCCTCCTGCTGAAGTTGATCCACCTCGAGAGTCATTGGAAATCTTTCAACCCTCCGATTCATCACGAAAATCACTAGACCATAGAATGTTGTTGGCTCGACAGAGCTTGGCATTTCCCGCCAGCCCCAAGTCTCGGATGAACACCATGACGGATGATGATGTTGCAAGTGACGCCAGCTCTGACTTGTTCGAGATAGAGAGCTTCTCTACTCAAACAACAACGTATCCAATGTACCATCGTCGGGATTCATTGGATGAGGCTTCAAGCTTTAATGCAAGACGATTAGGTGGTTTATATTGTGGAAGGAGCATGGAGGAAGGAATGGCACCATCAATAGGAGGCACAGAATGTTATTATGAACCAAGTGAGGCTAGCATTGACTGGAGTGTAACCACAGCTGAAGGGTTTGACAGAGGGAGTGTGACCAACTTCTCATCAGTGACTGCACAAGAGATTGATGAGATGATGAGTAGTCATGAGACGTTTCAAAAGAAGAACAAAGCAAGTGGTGTCTGCGGTGGCTGCAGGTCGTCCAAGAAAGGGAATGGATCATCGCTGTTGTTGAGCTGTAGATGCGAGAAGGCGGTGAGCGTGGGGCCAAATCCAGTCAAATGCGTGCTGCCGGTTGAGAGTGCAACAAAGCATGTGAATTGTAGGTCATCAAAGCCACCACTTGCAGGGCCTCACTCTTCTCGCTAGCTGGGAGGGATGGACACACTTTGAATTTGATTGCTGCTTTTTTACAAACCTTCAAATCAATACCTTTTTTTTTTTCTTTTAAAAGTTGTTAGTATGATCAAATATTTGCATGAGTGGTGGCCTTGTTTTATATGTGTTTGACTGTTGCTGTGTAGATTGTGTTTTTTGTGATAAATAGCACACCAACATAATTGCAAACTTCAGTCACCTGCTAATTGGTGTGTGTCCGGTGCAAATGGAAAAGATATTTGGGTTTTTTTTTAAAAAATAATAAAATCATCTGAACGCTATAAACATCAAGATGAACTAGTCTTTTCATGATTCCAATCATACATGTAATTAGTTAAATCACGTACCATATCAGTTTATTAAATTCCAGCACCATTCTTTTACACTTTTCAATAAACACTTGATCAATGAATAATTAAAGACGGAACAAGTACTCTTTGTTACTTTATTGTACTTGTACCACAATTAGCAAGTCAGTTTAGTCAAAGAGTTATTATATATACCACATCATTATCAAAAACTGGAAAAAACGCCCTATCATTTTGAAAAATAAAGATAGAAGGAATGACGAGTTATTTTTAAAGCAAGTTCCAACTTGGAGATTGCAGGTTCTAGCTTGTAGCTTGGGATGGTGAATTGGTAAGATATTAAATTCATAAATCCTAAAAATATCACGTGACGAAATAGAAAACATGTGATGAGAGTACGGGTGACCAAGTGGTGCAAATTACAGCATGCGTGTTATTAGTTCATATCCCTCTATTAGAGATTAAATTCCTTGTGTTGTCTATATATCACACTATGTAATAGAGATTGAGCTCTGTAAATTACGCATATATCCACCAACATAAGAGAATCAATACACATATGGTATGACAAGGAGGTATACAATTCCTTCTGTTCAGTTAATTTATTAACACTATTTTCATACCATAGATAAAATTCTGATTTAAATGTCAAAGGTGTCAGAATTAATAACAACATTGTCGGCGACCTTCGTGATAACTTTGCTTTGTTGTTGCATAAAGTCCTTTATCGTTCTTGTCCAAAAACAAGACTTCAAATTAGATGCCAATTTTGAGCATTAAACATTATGAGTTAGAAGGTACGAAGACCCCTGTTACCTTGTGTTAAGTAGTGTAAAGTTCAGATCAACAAAGTATATATATGAAAATTCCCTAACATAAGAAATTTATAAAACATTTGCCCTTTTATCAACATATAAATATCCCTAACATAGCAACATTTTCCCTTTCATTTTCCCCTTCTATTTGATTTCAACATTTTCTTAGGAGTATTAAGACATTTACATTAATTTATGCATGTCTCTAGTCTATTTTTTTATCCTATCTATTTTTCTTACTTTAACATATAAACTTTTACGAGTACTATAAAATTTTGCTTATATATATATAAAATGTAATCTAAATCTAGTATATATATATATTAATTATTAGGATTCTATCTAGATCTATTGAGATTAAACACTACATGTACGATTCGAAAATCTACTCTCTATGAGAAAAGTTCTAATCCCACGATAGGGTAAAAACTACCCAAATGCAATGATAAATATATATAGTGGGGCTTATATCTTTATTACAGATGAGAAAGGAAAAAGCAATAATCATATAAATGTTATTAAATTGCCCTTACTCTGCTGGTTTATCAAGCAGTGGAGGTGGGTTCGAAGCAAATTAAAAAAAAAAAAAGAATAAAATGTAGAAGCCACTGATCATCAATTAGTGATCAGATAATTATAGGTCGCTTGCAAGCACATGCCCGAGGGAAGACATAAAAGCAAGAGATTCCCGAGAAGCCACACCAATCAACAGTCAACATGCTTGCAAATATCACTTTTTCTTGCTGATCATATTCCCGTAATCCCATTCCCCATCAAAAAGTAGCCCAACTTGCATTCGATATAAAAACATCAATACTAAAGGAAACCATGTGTAAAATGTATATTGAAGTCCATTATCCAGCCTAATTGTGACAATGAACTTCAAATATTGTTTGTTTATTTCAGTTTCTCTAAAATCTGACCAATTTATAGTTATGCGAAGTAAGAATTGCAGGTATATATTTCATGCATCCTATGTTTAAAACAAACTGTATCCTCAATCGATGAATGCTACATATCCTACCAAATTTTTTAGATTTTACCTACTTTTGCTCTAATCAAGAGGCATATCCAGAAACTATTTTCAAATCGGACTACTACAGTACATATACATCTTTCATACATACCAACATATAATTACATTTTATAAACTATTTATGCATATAATGTTTTGTAGCTTATAGATACATATATATCAACATATAATTAAATCTACAAGGGGATTTTTATAAACTATTTATACATACCAACATATAATTACATCTACAAGGGGATTTTGGCCACTTAATTAACAAGTAGGCGGGATTTTGACTATTTTTCATACTTACGAAATGTATCGAATTATAGGAGAGAAAATAGGATCAACCATTTTTTAAAAGATAATTTATATATATATAATTATATAAAGTTAAAAAAAAAAAAAATTACATACATCTTTTGGTGAGTTTACCTGGGCTACAGTGCAGGTAAGTCCCCACATGGATCCGTCTTTGGTCTAATCTGACAATGTCTAGATTGAATAAGCGCATCATATCCTGCGCAAAAATTTCATGCATGTTGACTTGATTTATATCTTCACTGGGCAACAAAATGCAGGCTTTTGCAGGCTGCAATTCACAGCCAAAAGGAATCGAGCGTAGATTCCAACTGACTGCCATCATTTTTCAACATGCAACAACCAACAAGGCAGCAAGTAGCTTTGTGAGGCCGTCAAATAAGAGTAGAAAACATTGCAGGCCGTACAAGTGAAAAAACTATGGACATATCATGTTTGGATGGTTCACGGGGTCCAGCAAGACAGACTTAGGCAATGCCATGTCCGTAAGTGCTTCCACACGCGCGCGCGTACACACACACATATATATATATATATATATATTAATCCCGATCTGTATATTCTACTTAACTGCTTTCATTTTTGTATATATTTTGGTTTCAATTGCTTCATATATGTAGATTGTAGAGCTTTTGGTACACATGGATTGCGATGCCAAAAGAGGATACAAAGAGCAATCTCAAAAATTCATGGCAAGACTACTTCATTGTCGTTTTCTTTTAATATTCTTCTTTATTCTATTTAATTTTAATCTTTTTGGCTTCTCCCCTGACCAGAAATTAAATTACTTTGTTCTTTTTTTATTTTAAATAATTTAACAACGTATCTTCTTAGGATTATTGAGATATATCGATGACAAAAAAAAAAAAAAAAAAAAGGTAACATGAGTGTTATAGGGCGACTTAAAATGGGCCAGATGAGGCCACTGTTTAGGTGAGATTCGGTTCTCCTTTAACCGGCATGAATATCAATCTCCATACCAGGTTGGATGTTGTTGTTGCCCGGATATATCCAACAACCCAATTGGTTAACCAGAATCTTTTATGCAATATTAGTATATTTTCTTTATAATAATATAAGCAAACTTCGAGGGTTTTTGTATTAAGATTTGATATAAATTATAATTATGTTTATTAATTGTCTAAAATATTTTGAATTATCACCATTCGATGTGATTTCATTGTAAAAAGTAATTATTCAATATGATAATTTTTTTTTTTTGCCAAAGTTGGTTTATATTGAACAAAATTATTGATGTGTCAGAAACTAAAAACATACGTAATAACATTGAGATGCTCTTATTTTCTTATGGCAAATTACTTGACTTCTAGAGATAATGACTTAATGATTATCCGCTCATGGCTGGCCTTTTCAAGCTTAATAGCTCATACCTTATTTTTTTTACATGTCAATGCCTCAACTTTGACCTAAAAGAACATGGTAATTACGGTTATGTGTATAATTTTAAACAAATTTCTGTAATATCTTATTAAAAAACATTAATACCAATTATCAGAAAATCTGTGTGAGACGACCTATCAAAATTACACTTACAACCCAAAAATTTAGTAAATAGTTCATTAATATAATGGGGAGTACACTAATTACTTAAAGTCTTGAACCATGAATGGACTTTGAAATACTAAATTTAATTATAATCATAATTTACATCACAGGCTCACTGCTATTAAACCAAGAAAAGAAATAAATCCAATTTCATGAGGTATACATTTGTAATAGTTATTTCTAAATGTGTATATGTATGTATATGATCTGTCTGTCTCACGCTTGAATTCATTTGAATTGTTACAGGAGTGCACAACTATGAACTAGACATGGATAAGCAAAAGGTAACAGTAACTGGATATGTTGACCAGAGAAAGGTCCTAAAAGTTGTGAGAAGAACATGAAGGAAGGCAGAGTTTTGGCCATTTCCATATGATAGTGAACATTATCCATATGCACCAATATATTTAGACGAATCTACCTACACATCTTCCTGTAACTATTACAGGCATGGCTTGAATGAGAGTGTGCGTGGCTACTTCCCAGATCAGGCCTACGAAACAGTCCCTGATGAAGCTGTTTTTCTATTGACTGAAGATAATGTACACTCATATTGCAACATAATGTGAATTGGATTGATCATTGTACTACAACTTGGTAGCTTGACCAATAACCCTAAAACTTTTTGTTATCAATTTTTTTAACAATTACAAAAATTTGGGGTTTAGAAAATGGATATGGTTTGAATTCACAACTTTAAAAGTGTTATTCTGTACATGCTATTAAGAAAACCTCATCTTAGACCTGTTGTTGTATTGATATCCGAATTGCTGACCTGAATCTATTTCACGAAGGTCTTTTCCTCAAACTCTCATTCTAGTATGAATGTTCATGTGAAAGATCTTCGTTCAAATGACTTCTAACCTTCGCTTAGCTTAAGTCTTCGATCTTTTTTGTAAAACAATAAACACCTTCATTAGGGTGATTAGGTGTTTTTTTTATCAGAGACACCCTTCCCTAGTTAAGTCATCGCTTATCTCTTTCTAAAATTTACTTCCCTCACTAAAATTGCCTGATTTCCACTCTATATCCCTAAATAAGTTTCTAAATCACATTTTATATGAAGACAAACTTATTTTTCCAACTATACCTACGCATGTTAACGTGTTTACCATCTATTACACACATTGTTCTTTGGATGATACATGTTTGCTGCATATTGAACACTTGTCATAATATCATCAGCCAATAGGGCTTCGTAGATCGCTAATTTTCTGCTTCAATGATTCCTTCTTTTGCTCCTCTTTCTTATTCTCATCACGCTACGACCTTTGGATGCTTGCTTTGATTGGTGGTCATGCAATTTATGTGTGGTTGACATGTTTCATTCTTCTAATGGTGTGATGTCTTCCTTTATTATTAGGCTTATGAGACTTTTGTACAAAATCAATTTTTATTCGTTTAATATTTATATTTTAAATTATATATTTTAATTTCTCAATCTTTTTTATGCTTCACATCTGGCATTTATAAGCCTAAAGATGAAAATACCCATATCTTGTTGAGATTGATCAATGATTGACTAATGTTAGAGACTAAAACTATCAGTTTCTTGATAATCTAGGGATGAAGAAATTATAAACCGATTTACGGTTCAAAAAATTAAGTTTTCAAAAGAATTAGGGACAACATTGAAAATTACCCTAAAATAACCCAACTTGCTTTTAAAGTTGTAATAATCCTAAAAGAAGAGTCACCTTTAATGCTAATTGATGACACTTTCACCTGAATGATATAAGAGGGGATTTTTCAGTGTTCGACTCCTTTTATGATAATATAATTCATAAATTAATAATGTTATTTTACCCAAATTGATGTCCAAATGATGTAATATCTTTCAATAACTAATTGAAATTGATAAGTCAAAATTTGATTAGTTAATCCTCTTATTTTCAAGAATTCCACATGATGGAGAATTAATTAGGGTCTTCAATTTGATGTAATTTTGTAGGATCTTTAATTTTCTCTTTGTTTCTCAGACTAATATAAAATAAAGTGATATTTAATTCTCCTCCTAAATTTCTCCCCTCTGTTTTTCCTCGTGTTCTCCCCTTGCTTCTATAGTTTCCCCTCTTTCATCTAATTTCTTTCTTCTCCAATCCCTAATTCCCTAATCTATCTATTTCTTTGGTGTTTTTCCTACATCACCACATCATTTAAACAACAATTTGGGCAGAGTAGTTTTGTAACAACACTAGTAAGAGAGAGCAAGATAGGGAGATTAAAACGTATAAAAGTTGTACATAATACAATTATACAACAAATGATCTTGTGAGTCAATTAATCCGGTTAAGTACAAAGAGAATAAAAGCATCCAACATAATTTATTGCTGAGAAGGTGAATCCATAGTCTGAGTTGGTGGGGCTGTGACGACAGCCAAACTAAGATGAGCAGCACTGGAATCGCCAGACCTTTCGCGAATTTCTCTGTACTCTTGACAATTGGCACACAAATGACAGAAAAAGTGTGTAACCAAGTCCCCACATGGTGCTTCCTACGTTACAACACATCAAAAACTAACTTAAGTCATGTTATTTGAAGTTATTAAGAAATGCTGTTAGTTAACAATTCTTAAATATATAGAACTGATTAGAAGTCATTCACATAAAGATTCTACCTTACAATGCATTTCTTAAATAATGGAATGTAATCTAGAAATTTATTACCAGCTGCTCTGTTTTCCCTTTCATTTTTGTTACCGATAAGTAATGGCGCCCTTGTATATAAATTCACCCATAAAATAGCCTTCTCTGAACTGTCTAACACTAGACCAACTTACTAGTTACCACGTTTTATATTATGGTCCTAGCATGCCAAAAAATATTGTCGTATTCCCAACCTAACTCCACAGTCAAATTATCAAAGACGGGAAAAACTGAAGTGTAAGCAATATCATTGCATAAAGGCATAATAGTTCCAATGCTAAAGTCTATAAAGGCATAATAGTTTCAGGAGTCGAGATTTTGGTCCAAGAAAAAGTACACCTAATTTGTTAAGGGTCTCTGCATGTTGCAAGTGCGTATAGGTGCTTCTCTCTTCAAGACTGGTCAGTTGATTTCTGTGGGATTTGGGAATTGACTGGTTCTTACCATATATATATATCCTACAAAAATTTCAAGTCTCAAGATTTTTTCACTGCACATTTAAAATCTATTTTCCTTGATTTTCAATAATGTCCTATATCACCTTCTTCCAACAGCTATGGAAAATCGTACGTAAAACGCATCTATACTATCATCAGACAAATTTGAAAGAATTACTACACCACCAAATGGAATGAAGGGTAAACTGATATTTATGTCATGAGACTGTATTTTAAAAATAGATGTCAAAATAATACCTGCAGATTATACTTAGCTCGTAGCGACCTGCGGTAGCCACATGCATAACAGGCAACAAAGCATCCAGGCAAACCCAACAAAATGCCATCAGTCAAGCAGCAACATACAGCATTGACAGAAGCCCACAAAATGAAATGGGTGAAGCATGAGCCCGTGAAAGTTCCAGAACCCAAGAACTCTGCATTCTTTCCAAACAAATACCAAGGGCAGAAAAGTCCAATAAAACCTGTACGAAGGGGTCAAAAACAACTGACCTTAGTATACAATGCTTACTTTTGATGATCACATGTTCATAATTTGTCAAGATCCTTATCCATTTAAAAAGAATAGTTTAAGTAAGAATTACACTAATAAGCCTATGAACTCCAAAAAAGTTGACATGGTAAGAAGACTATGAACCCCATGAAAGCTGAGAAGAAGAAGAAGCAGTTTGATATCCGGGAAAGTAGTTATGATTCTGTCAAAAGATCATCAGCTTTCATCCATTCAAATACCACACAATGAATTCAAAGGTGCTTCCTTTGAAGCCAACAAACTGATCAATTTCTGTAAATTTTACATGCCAACAAGCTAACAATATATCTTTAACTGAGCCTGCTATAACCAGATGGACACCACCAGAGAAAAGTTATGATTCTGTCAAAAAGATCATCAGCCTTCATCCATCCAAATACTACAAACTTTATTTCTGCTTTTATAACCAAAAAGCTCTTCCATTTTATTAATTTCACATGCCAACAAGATAATAAATCTTTGGCGTAGCTTACTATAATCAAATGGAAACTAACGTGGTAATAAAGAAGAAAATAAAAAACTCTACATAAGCAAACAAATGATGAACTTTCATCCATCCAAATATCACACATAGAATTCAAAGGTGCAGCTTTTAAAGCCAACAACCTTTTCTTATTCCTAAATTTTACATGTCAAAAAGCTTGTATAAATCATTGGTGCAATGGAAGTTTTGTTTCAAAATGAAACGAATAAACTCAGATAACGATAGAAAATTCACAAATCTTATTATTAAAAACAATACTGAACAACTTACAAAACATAAACAACATAAAACTATTTATAATAGTTCTAATCCTAACCCTGATGGAAATAGGAATCCTAACTTAAAGATTAAATCTAAACATTAAAAGACTTAATAATCCTAAACTAACGAGGAATTGTAAACTTGTCCTACATCAATCATGGACTGAGATTGCTAAAACCCAAAGGCTAAAATACTATACAGGAATAAACAAATGATGAAGAATCAATTTGATATCATGGAAAGTAGTCACAATTCCATCCAAAGGACATCAGCTTTCCTCCATCCAATAAAAACTGAACTCAAAGGTGCTGTTTTTGAAGCCAACAATCTCTTCTAATTCCTAAATTACAAGCCAACAAGCTAAACAAGCTTTGACTGGGCTGCTATAACCCAATGCTACCTACAGAGATAAGATATCGCATCACTATCTCCATCTAAGAAAAAAATGGAATTAAAAATACTTTCTTTATATGAGTCCTTAGTCCTTGCCGTCTCTTATTCACTAAAACTTACCTCACTTAACCCAAGATATTCAATGTTATTATCCTCTCCAAGATTGCAGTCCACACACACACACACAAAAAAAAAAAAAAGATAACAAAAACAAAAACTTACTAATCATAATAATGGTAATATTGATAATACAAGAATTTACATGCATAGGAACTCTTGTGGTCCAAAAATCTTTCCAAGGACTACCCCACCTCCTCCAAGAACCACATAATACAACTTAGCATCACATAAATCATAATTTAAATCATACTTTACATAAAAAGAATATAAAAAATAAGGACTTTTAATTTGCTACAAGTGTTCAAATCTCAATGAACATACTGTCCTCTATATTTAACAACTCAACATCCCATTATTCACCACCTCTTTCCCTTCTCCTTTCTTCTTTAGTAAGCCATAAACTGTTGTCTTGATCCCAATCTACAAGTGTTCCCATTGCTCTCTTTCTGTCCTAGAGTTAAAACTTAATTACCAAATCTCTTAAATCATTTCTCTAATTAGAAGCATAATTGAATCTCTCATATCGTATTCTCCCTTATTGCTTTATAAATCACATGTTAAAAGTAGAATTATATTTTCCTATTCATGTCTTAGTTAATTATTGAAGTTCCTAATTCTGGAGAATTTTTGTCGCTGTTGGCTTCCTTTTTCAGCTTAGGTGTAGCAAGCATATATAAATCATTATTCTTGTACTTCTATCATACATCAATAAAACCACAACCTCAATCAGCTACTAGATGATATCAAAGAAATCTTCTAAAAAAAAATTCAAAATATTACCTATACGATAGGAACTCTGCATAGTACACAAGGGACATACTATTATTCCACAACTCTACAGCATCAAATTTATCACTTTCATATACCATACGGCCATGTTTTCATGTTCTGTTTTATTATTTCCAAAGTTTGTCTTTTGTTTTAGTGATCTTTACCCTAAAAGCAAAGAACGGGTTTTAGACAAGGTGCACCTCACTAGAGAAAATGTATCCTAGAGAAAACAATTTCATGCTAATTAACTAATTAGCTTATACATATAGCTATAATCCATTGAACACCACATAATTCAAAAGAATATAAACCACCTATCAAGCTACATACATATATTCCATAATCTACTACTAAGTATGAAAGTGTGCTAATACAACAAAACTGTTTTATTTTTTCTCTTTTATTTTAACTTGGGGGGCACCTCCATAATTTTTCTTCTGAAAAATCAAGGTCACAAAGCATAAGGTACCATACAGCTCTGCATATCATCGCAACAAGCACAGATTCCAGATGACCACTGCACCGGCCCATCGCTGCTTGGTTGATGAGGAACAGGAACAATGTCCTCTTTGGGAGTAACAGTCTGTGGTTCTAAATCCGCCTGTCCCAACGGAATATAAGCAGGCGGCACATAACCGCATTGGCTTTTCATCTGTCACTAATACAAAACTACACGCCCCAGAATCTCTTTTGAATGATTCAGTAATGTTCTGCAAGAGCCAAGAAAAACTGGTGAGCAAAAAGTCATTGGACAGCATGCAGAAAAAGACTCTACCAGTGTCCCTTAAATTTACATATAGTCATAGAGTATCGTGCAAAACCACTATGAAAAATGATGGATTTTGGTACTATGCAAGAAATAGTAACTCAGTAATTGTGAGAGAAAACTATTTTCGTTTAGTTTCGCTACTTTACTAGTTTGATAAAGTTATCCATCAATAACAATCCTTGAATATTCTTCATTAAAAACCCTTACAAGCAATTTAAGAGTTGTTATTGATAGGTAATCTCACCCAGCCGGTAAGGTAACCAAACCCAAACTTACTTTTTAAACCCTTAAATCGTAATCTAATAAAACTATTAATCAACTTTGTATTTACACTGAATCTATATGGTAGCATGAACTAGTCCAATATGCTCCAAATACCATTAATATCAAGACTCATGCTATTCTAATTAAAAATAAAAATTTAGAAATTTATAACAATAACGATAACAATAATAATAAGAGAATTCATGTCTCACAAGTCAAAACAACCTTACAGATTCTGTATAGTTATAGAGTGATCATTAGAATGAATAATTATCTCTTAATTTTTAAATTCCTGGATTAGAAGAGACACAGTATAATATTTGAATCCAAATTAACAATAAAGAGTCCAATAATTAAGAAAGGATTCCAATGTTAAAGAGATCTGGTAAGTTTATTTTACAAAATGTGTAAAGAGAATCATGATGCTTAAAACAAAGATAACAATGGGAAAAGAGAGGTCAGAATGGAGACGAAGCGCGTTACCTCTAGCCGTCGATGGAAGACACAGACGCTGACGCATCCTCCACTCTCTCAAATAAAGCAAGTTTACTAAGTTGGGTAAGTTGTTTGTGCGGCGAACTTAATGCCTACCATTAATCACCATTAGTCAAAAGTCCAAATTATCCATCATTTATGAGCTAATTTCCTTTTAGATCTATACCATGTATTAAGATTAAGTTCTAGCAACTTCCTCAACTTTGTTTTTTCTATAATCGGAATCGATCGCTTAAAACCAAGACACTAACCTCCTTTCCTATTTATTCGTCTACTATTAAACCTAAGTGTCAAAGATTATCAGCACTAGTTAAATGATGGTTTAGTCATTTAGGTTATTGAAATAACAAAATTAAATAATAATAAAATGATTATATAAAAATTAATTAAAAATTTATAAATCTAAAAAAAATGGATATCCACCATCCATTCTAAAGCTGTAGGAATTAAAACTTTTTTAAAAAAATGTTGATTGAAAAAAAAAAAAAAAAATTTACTCTTCATTGATATGGTTAGTCTCCATGTAGGATAGTCAAACATTTCCATATAAGAAATTTTTACTTATTTAAATTGAGGACAATTTCATCTTTTTATCCTTTTTTAATGTTCAACCCTAATATTTAACGATCAACCTTAACGTGAGGGGAAATCAATGTCTTAGTTTTGAAGGTTGCTTCCGATTAAAGAAAGGCAAAATTCAAAGGGGTTGATACTATTTTTACTCATGTTGAAACTACCCATTTTCCTTTAAAATTCGACGTGAGTGTTGGTCTAATAATATAACTACACTTACGTCAAACTTTAAAGAGTCTTAATTATTTTATGAAGAGTTGAGTCATCATTTATCTTACCATTTATCTTAGTTTTTCGGTTCTTTTTTTTTTATATAATACTAAAGAACTAGGGATTTGTTTCACTAACACCAAATAATTGAAATGAGTTTTTATTGCACCATTTCATCATTCATAAATTTTATTGACAAAATTGCCCTTTTTAATTTTTTTCCATCTATTTTCATAAGTTCATCATTTTTCTTACGTCTTCAACCTTAAGAGCTAGTCATCATCGACCACCTCCTCCACTCGCCGGTGGATGCCAAATCATTCCCTGATGAAACTCCTTGAATAATGAAATGGTTCGAACTATTTTCACCTTGAATAATTAAGGTGTTTCTAGTCGATATAAAATAATATTAAGCTTCAATATCTAGTTGATATACAATAACATTTCACCAGCCATATAGGATGAAAAACAATGACTCAAACAGAGAACAAGAAGGCCGTCGAACAAAGTCTACGAAGGCGAACATAGTTCACAAACTCCATTGGTCATCACTTTTTGCTTCATCTTATTTGACTTCATGATGTGTCCATGCATTTCTTTTTCGTTTTTTACTTCTTCAACTCCATCAGCCATATCAATCTTGACTGCACACTCTCTTTTTTTTTTGGCTTCTTGCTCTGAGAAACTGTTGCTTTTTAGCTTCGTCTTCGACTCTATGTCGTGTCTTTTTGGACTCCATCAACCTCGAAGGTGTTGAATCGCGAACTATAAAATAATTTGCTAATAGTTTGCAAAGGCATCGAATTTGATGCCTTTGCACTCTATTTTCGTGAACAAAAACCGAGCTTTGTTTTTGAACTCTTTTATATCATTCCTTTATGTTTCACTTCAATCCTTTATCATCTTCAAGTCCTTTTCTAGCAATTATGTTTACCATAATCTTTTGTCCATCATTTTCACTTCCATTTTTTCAAATAGTATTCACTCTCATTTTATGAAACCGACAACCCTACATGATCTCACATGACCAAGTCATCTTCTGGGCATGAATTTGATGGGAGAAAAAACCAATTACAAGCAAATTGCACAGCGGAACTTTTTCTCCCCCTAAATGAATCCTATAGAAAACCACTAAGTGATGCACAAATCCACCACAATATAATTATCACCAACGATCAAATAATGAGCAATTAAATCATCACCACATGCACAAATAACACAAGCCAATTTTTACGTGGAAAACCTCCCCAATGCGAGGAGTAAAAACCACGGGACCGTAGTCCACCCAAAAATCTCCACTAATGATCAAATGTGAGAGTAACAAACTGTTTTAACATCAAATAGGAACCAAAACCGAGCAACAATTATCTAGGTTCCCTAATAACACAAATTCAAGTTTAAATAACAAGTGAAGAGAAAAATCACAAACTCAGCAGAACGTTCTGGACTGCATCGCTCTCTACTGGGATCTCAAAATCCGATCTCCACCGTCCAGAATTTAGAATCACGAGTGCTGAGTATACTGTCCAAATTTGAGCTCGATCCAACGGTGAACGAAAGAGATACCGGTCTTACAAAACTGCTGCGCTGACAGTGACCGCAAAACGTGACAGCTCTGTTACGGGCTGTATATCTCACAAACGACAACTCCGTTTCCGATCTTCACCGTTCAGAATCAAGATCCAGAAGAGATGAATGTGCTTTCTAAATTTCAGCACGATCCAACGGTTAACGAAAAAGATATCGCAACAACTCCGAAACTGCGCGAGTGAATTTCTGTGCAGAAAATTCACTATTTTCTTTCCTCCTCTCTTCCACACGATTTTCTCTCTTCACACTTGATTTTGTGTTATTTTCTGCCTCCAAAAAACCCTAAACTCTCACCAGCCACCAAACCCTCTCTTCTCTTATTTATATTGATCAAGGAAATAAGATGTAACTAGGGTTATGATTCCTAAATCCATTAGGAATTCCAAATGGGCTCAATTTAATCTATTGAGACTTGTTGGGTGAATTTTCTGCACAGAAATTCACTCGCGCAGTTTCGGAGTTGTTGCGATATCTTTTTCGTTAACCGTTGAATCGTGCTGAAATTTAGAAAGCACATTCATCTCTTCTGGATCTTGATTCTGAACGGTGAAGATCGGAAACGGAGTTGTCGTTTGTGAGATATACAGCCCGTAACAGAGCTGTCACGTTTTGCGGTCACTGTCAGCGCAGCAGTTTTGTAAGATCGGTATCTCTTTCGTTCACCGTTGGATCGAGCTCAAATTTGGACAGTATACTCAGCACTCGTGATTCTAAATTCTGGACGGTGGAGATCGGATTTTGAGATCCCAGTAGAGAGCGACGCAGTCCAGAACGTTCTGCTGAGTTTGTGATTTTTCTCTTTACTTGTTATTTAAACTTGAATTTGTGTTATTAGGGAACCTAGATAATTGTTGCTCGGTTTTGGTTCCTATTTGATGTTAAAACAGTTTGTTACTCTCACATTTGATCATTAGTGGAGATTTTTGGGTGGACTACGGTCCCGTGGTTTTTACTCCTCGCATCGGGGAGGTTTTCCACGTAAAAATTGGCTTGTGTTATTTGTGCATGTGGTGATGATTTAATTGCTCATTATTTGATCGTTTGTGATAATTATATTGTGGTGGATTTGTGCATCACTTAATGGTTTTCCATAGGATTCATTCAGGGGGAGAAAAAGTTCCGCTGTGCAATTTGCTTGTAATTGGTTTTTTCTCCCATCAAAGTGGTATCAGAGCTTGGTTCCGAATTTTACAATGATGAATATGGAGAACAATTTGAATCTAAGTAGAATGATTACTCTGAATGGTTCAAACTATCATATTTGGAAGGGAAAGATGGAAGATCTTTTATATGTGAAAGATTTTCACTTACCTGTTTTTGCTACAGAAAAGCCTAGTGATAAATCTGATGCAGAGTGGACTTTGCTTCATCGGCAAGTATGTGGTTTCATTAGGCAATGGGTGAGTGATAATGTTTTGAATCATATCAGTGGGGAAACACATGCACGGACTTTGTGGGTCAAGCTTGAGGAGTTGTATGCCAGAAAAACCGGGAATAATAAATTGTTTCTGATGAAGCAATTGATGTATTTGAGATATCATGACGGTGCTCCTATGACAGATCATTTGAATACATATCAGGGGATTATAAATCAATTGGCTGGCATGGGTATCAAGTTTGACGATGAGGTACAAGCATTATGGTTGCTTGGTACATTACCGGACTCATGGGAGACTTTCAGATCTTCTTTGTCAAACTCTGCTCCGAATGGAACGATGACAATGGATTTGGTCAAGGGTAATATTCTGAATGAAGAGACGAGAAGAAAAGCACAAGGGTCTACTTCATCTTCAGAAGTCTTGGTTACTGAAAGCAGAGGGAGAAGTAAAAGTAGGGGTCCGAAGAATAGAAGTCAACACAGAAGTAAATCCAATAAGTTTGCAAATGTTGAGTGTTTCTACTGCCATAAAAAGGGACACATGAAGAAAAATTGCAAGCAATTGGAAAGGAAAAATAAAAATGACACAAGCAAAGAAAAGAAGAATGAAAATAATAGCAATGACGACAGAGTTGCTACCACCATTCAGGAAGACTTTCTTTTCATGTATGATGCTGATTCCATTAATTTTGCATGCCATGAGACTAGCTGGGTGATTGACAGTGGTGCTTCCATTCATGCTACATCGCGGAAGGATTTCTTTACATCTTACACACATGGTGATTTTGGGAGTGTAAAGATGGGGAATGATGGCACGGCAAAAGTTGTTGGCATTGGAGATGTGAACCTGAAAACAGATAACGGCTCCAGGTTAGTTTTAAAAAATGTAAAACATATTCCTGACATTCGTGTGAATATTATTTCTACAGGTAAACTTGATGATGAGGGATACTGCAACTTCTTTAGTAATGGTCAGTGGAAGCTCACCAGGGGTGCTATGGTTGTGGCCAGAGGTAAAAAATGTTCTACCTTATATTTGTTGCAGGCAAAAATTTCAAAGCCCATCATCAATGCAGTTCAGGATGAAGACAAAGTAGAACTTTGGCACAAGAGGCTTGGACACATTAGCGAGAAAGGCTTGATTATTTTAACCAAGAAAAAGCACCTAACTGACATGAAAAATATACAGTTGAAGAGATGTTCTCATTGTTTAGCAGGGAAGCAGAACAGAGTCAGTTTTCACAACTCTCCACCTACAAGGAAGTCATGTATACTTGATCTAGTGCACTCAGATCTCTGCGGCCCTATGAAGACGAGATCACTCGGTGGAGCCCTATATTTTGTGACTTTCATAGATGATCACTCAAGAAAGACTTGGGTTTACACCTTGAAGACGAAAGATCAAGTATTAGATGTGTTCAAGAAATTTCAGGCACTGGTTGAGAGACAGACTGGGAAAAAGTTGAGATGCATCAGAACTGATAACGGGGGAGAGTATATAGGTCCTTTTGATGAGTATTGTAGACAACAGGGTATTCAACATCAAAAGACACCTCCCAAGACTCCTCAGTTGAATGGTTTAGCTGAGAGGATGAACAGGACACTAGTAGAGAGAGTGAGATGTTTACTTTCACAGGCACAGTTACCAGGATATTTCTGGGGTGAGGCTTTGAGTACTGCTGTTCATGTTCTTAATCTCACACCGTGTGTTCCTTTACAGTTTGATGTACCAGATAGAGCTTGGAGTGGTAGAGATGTTTCCTATGATCACTTACGCGTTTTTGGGTGCAAGGCGTTTGTTCATATTCCCAAAGATGAGAGATCCAAGCTTGATATGAAAACTCGACAGTGTATCTTCATCGGTTATGGTCAGGATGAGTTCAGATATAGATTCTTTGATCCGGTTGAGAAAAAACTTGTGAGAAGTAGAGATGTAGTATTTGTGGAAAACCAGACTATATGGGATATTGAGAATGGGAATTCAGTGTCCGATGACAATAATGGTTTGGTCGATTTGAGTTCAGGTTCTTCAACAGGTTTGCCAACACAGGTTGATGATCAGCAGGTTGCAGTTGATACAGGTGATTCCTCACAGGCAGAGGAAGATATTGAAACTGATGAAAGGGTGCAAATTCCTGATGCTCCATTAGATGTACCACTCAGGAGGTCTACCAGAGACCGACGTCCTTCCAATCGATATCCTACAAGTGAGTACGTGTTATTAACTGACGGGGGAGAACCCGAGAGTTATACAGAGGCCTTGGAAGATGAGCACAAGAAGGAATGGTTTGAGGCTATGCAAGATGAAATGCAGTCACTTCATCAAAATCATACTTTTGAGTTAGTAAAGCTGCCTAAAGATAGAAGAGCTTTGAAGAACAGATGGGTTTACAGAATTAAGCATGATGAGCTTAGTACTCGACCTCGATACAAAGCCAGATTGGTTGTCAAAGGATTCAACCAGAGGAAAGGCGTTGATTTTGATGAAATTTTCTCTCCAGTTGTGAAGATGTCATCCATCCGTGTTGTGCTTGGTTTAGCAGCCAGTCTTGATTTGGAGATCGAGCAGATGGATGTGAAGACTGCATTCCTCCATGGTGATTTGGAGGAAGAGATTTACATGGAACAACCAGAAGGTTTCATTGTAAAAGGAAAAGAGAATTATGTGTGCAAGTTGAAGAAAAGTCTTTATGGTTTGAAACAGGCACCGAGACAATGGTATAAGAAGTTTGAGTCAGTTATGGAAGAGCAAGGCTGCAAGAAAAAAACTTCTGATCATTGTGTATTTGTTCAAAAATTCTCTGATGATGACTTCATTATTTTACTGCTTTATGTTGATGACATATTGATTGTTGGCAGGAATGTTTCAAGAATTGATAAATTGAAGAAAAGATTGAGTCAGTCTTTTGCTATGAAGGACTTGGGGCCAGCAAAGAAAATTCTTGGCATACAAATTGATCGTGATAGAAAGTCCAAGAAGTTATTTATGTCACAGGAGAAGTATGTTGAAAAAGTACTTCAAAGATTCAACATGGACAAAGCTAAAGTAGTTAGTACTCCACTTGGTGCACATTTCAAGTTGAGTATGAAGCAGTGTCCTCCTACAGATGCCCAAGAAAATGACATGGAAAAATTTCCATATGCTTCAGCAGTCGGAAGTTTGATGTATGCAATGGTATGTACTAGACCAGATATAGCTCATGCTGTTGGTGTTGTTAGCCGGTTCATGTCTAATCCTGGAAAAGAGCATTGGAATGCTGTCAAGTGGATCATGAGATATCTTCGAGGTACTTCCAGTTTCAGACTTGGTTTTGGTGGTGAGAAGTCACTGCTAGTTGGCTACACAGATGCAGATATGGCAGGAGATATGGATTCTCGTAAGTCAACATCTGGTTATTTGATTATCTTTGCAGGTGGTGCTGTAGCTTGGCAATCGAGATTGCAGAAATATGTTGCACTTTCTACTACAGAAGCAGAATTTATTGCAGCAACTGAAGCTTGTAAAGAGTTGTTGTGGATGAAAAAGTTTGTAGTAGAGCTTGGTTTCAAGCAACAGAGATATGTGCTATTATGTGATAGTCAGAGTGCTATTCACCTTGGGAAGAATTCAACCTTTCATGCAAGATCGAAGCATATCGACGTGAGATACCATTGGATCAGAGATGTGTTGAATGACAAATTGCTGGAACTTGACAAAGTTTATACAGACGATAATGGATCCGATATGTTTACAAAGGTATTACCAAGGGAGAAGCTTGAGGCCTATAGGATGATCGCCGGAATGGCGAACCCCTCCACATAATCGGGAAGGGGGAGATTTGTTGGGTTGGGTTCCCTCATATGTAGAGGCCCAACAGAATTATCATAGAAACGAGAGAGAGAATAAATATCAATGATTCAAATATCAATGTCAATTCATTGTTATCTCATATAATATATATATATATATATATTTTTTTTTTCATTTTCTATGTTTGAACAAAAATAGTAGCTCACAAAGATTTAAGTATCAGCAATTTACAACAAGAATTGCAAGTCGGTTGGAATTCGAAGTTGCAGTAGCTTTTTTTTTTTTCCTTGGTACAAAAAAAGGGGCATAAGCCCAAAAAGAGAAAGAAAAAACATAAAGGGAGAACCTGAGCTCTTTAGTTATTAGAGCTAAGAAGAAACTCCAATTTAAGAGAAGCAGCAGGCAGAATTATACCTTTTACTGTTATATCAACACCAGCTTTTGCTACCGAATCGGTAGTCTAATTAGCATCCCGTGGTACAAGAAATAATTTAATATACCAATCTTCTTGATGGTATTCCAAATGGCCAAAAGAAAAGACTCAAAGCATATTAGACTAAGATTTGAATGCATAATTAAATCAATAGTTTCCTTACTATCCGATTTCACCAAAATCGTAGGCAGATATATATCCCAAGCAAAATGAAGACCTCTTCCAATTGCCTTTAATTCAGTTTTTAAAACTATGCAAATACTCAAAAAACTCATAAATTTCCCCATAAAAATCCTTGATCATCGCGGAGTAGCCCCCCGATTGAAGTTGTAGTAGCTTTTTGATGAAGAAGAAATGCCAAGTCAATGATTGAATTGTAGAATATGAAAAATTGTAAAATTTTTTATTACTTTGTTTAATGAAGTGTATTATTATTTTTGCACTTGGATAGGTGCTAGTAAATTTCAATTAAGTTCTTTGGTGCTAATCAAATAAATGCTCAATTCTTAGCTATTATTTAATATGAGTTATATGATCTTACCAGATTGTATAAAAACACTTACTGTATAAGAGTTTTAAAGATGAATCTTTCTCGTAGAACTCCTTGTTAATTCACACCTTATATTTCTTTGATTTCATTTGAAAACTTATTTATTTTATTATTATTATTTTTTTTTACGTTAAAAACATGCAATGAGTGTTAAAAAAAAATGCATCAAGTGATAGAAGATAAGGTAATATTGTCTATTTTCTTTGATCATAAACCGTTTTTCTTGTTTGTGATCTATTGCAACTTTCTTTTCAAATGCAAAACACTTTTTGAAGGATTTTGAGAGTGCAAATAACTTCAGATTTATCAAGTAGTTTAAGGAAGCAAGGAAGCATTTTTTTTTTTAACTCAAAATCATGATAGATGCTATAAAAATTCACATCGATAAATAGTGACAATTTTGCAAAATTCAATTCAAATAGTGCCAATTAGAATACAAAGCCTATTAGCAAACATTTTCATGGGTTTTTATTTTATTTTATTTTATTTTTTTAAATTAATAGTAAGTTTGACCTACGATTTTTTTCTGTTTATGTTTCTAAAATCAAGTGATTAAAGGAGGATCAAATGGTGTTTCTGTCTTAAGTGGATCATGCGCCTCACTATTCGTATCAATGGTGGAGGTAACTGAGGTCTTACCATGCACAGTTAACATGAATATGTGGAGACTTTTCTTCTTATTAATTATAAGAGCAAGTATCTCTTGATTATGAGAATAAATATTCAGATAAGAAAATAGAAATTGATTTTAACAAATATTAATAGTTCTGTAACCTATCTAATATCTGTTTTTTTTTTTTAATAAATATTCTTAAATACACACTATTCTCACTTGGTAAAGATTAGTAATTTTTATTGGGAAAATTTTAATTTAGTTCCTAACATTTGGTAAACTATTTTTTTTTTTATTAACGTTTGCATTTCAAATTCTTGTCATTCCTAATATTTCAAAAATATATTAATTTAGTCATTCTGTAGATGAAATATTAATCAACCTTAATAGAAAGAGGATTAGTTTAATCATTTTAACTTGAATATATTTATATATTTTTAATATATATTTGATATAATATATATTTTTATATTTTTAATTTAATATATAAAAATATTTTTAAAATTAATTTTTTTTTTTAAAAAAAAAAGATCTCCATGGTAGACTTTTCTGGATCTCCATGGGAGACCAGAAAACTGGTCTCCATCTTTGGAGACTTGGTCTCCAACTAAAGACCTTTCTAGTCACTGGAGACCAAGTCTCCAACCATGGAGACCAATTAGTCTCCATTATTGGGACATGATGGAGACCAGTTTTCCAATGACTGGTCTTCATCACTAGAGATGCAATGTACTTCATTGCGTCTCCGACAATGGAGACTAATTGGTCTCTATTATTAGAGACCTAATTTCCAATTAGAGACTAGGTCTTTAGCGAGGAGACCAACATTATTCTCCATCGTTGAAGAGCAGATCTGGTCTCCAACGATGGAGATCAGAGGGTTTTTACCGTCGAATATAATTTAATCTTCAACAATGGAGACCAGAGGATCTCCATCATCGGAGACCTTCCACCCTCGGAGACCAGTCTCCGACGATGGAGACTAATTGGAGATGGCGATGCCATCTCCAATTTTTTTTTTTTTTTTTTTTTTTAAATTTACATTAACTTTTTTTTTTTTAAATTTGTATAAACTTTTTTTTTTTTTAAGATTTGAGAGATATTTGGTTTGATATTGATGTTTAATTTGAGTGATGCTAGTTTGATGATAATTATGGAAATGATGATTTTGATAAATGTAGAAGATGAAATTGGAGATGAGGAAAATGATGAAAGGTAGAAGATGAAGAAGAATTTTTTTTTTTTAATTTTATATTAAAAATATTATTTTTAATTAAAATTTTTATTAACAAGAAATTAAATTTTAAAAAATGACTCAATGATGTGTCACAATTTGATTGAAAGGGGATCATTAGTAATTTTGTAATAATAGAGATGATTATTTTATGATTATTAATTTTTAAAAGGGTTATTACGTCATTTTAATTATTTTAAATTATATAAAGGGTAAATCTGTCTTTTTGTCAGATCTGTCATTTTTTTTTTGTCAGAGAGACTAAATTGATGCAGTTTTGAAATATTAGGGATGATAGAAATTCGAAATATAAATGTTAGTAAAAAAGTAATATTTTATTAAAAGTTAGGGACTAAATTAAAATTTTTCCATTTTTATAAGATTTTTTTTTAAAAAAAAAGGAATATATCATTTCTTTAGAAAGAAAAATTAGGAACAATAATTTTTAAATTAAAAAATCAAAATCGAAATCATTTTCAAGTGTACTTAATTTTCTCAGTACTTATATAGAAAATCTCAATAAAATTCATCAAATTTTATCAATACAAAGATAGGCGAACTCAAAATGCTCAGCAGTAAACAGTTATCCAAATTTTAATTGAATATTTAGAGATCATTTGTTTTTTCTATTTAAGATTAAGTATTGAATTGTACCTATTATGTTATTTCTATTTATTTTTTTAAGTGATCAAAACCACTTAAAATTATTAAAAAAAAAAAAATTGAAAAAATTAAATAAAATTTTTTAACTTTTCACTTAATTGTAAATCACTTGATGATATTAAAAGTTTTTATTCCATATCTATTGTAATATGTCATCCCTATTTTAGTATTATATACGTATTGTACACGTATGTTTCATTTATGGAATAAAATAATAATTTAGAGTGCCCAAATATAAAATTGAATTATGATGAAATTTATGGATGCGATTTCGAGCTCAAGAAATGGTAAATAATTGATTTAGAGGTATGAAAATAGTATGAAAAGAAATATTGAAGAAAAGGGTGAAATTGGAAAATTTTATAAAAATTGGGCAATAGTGTAAGGACTAAAACGTTATATTTTTAAAAGTTTAGGTTAAAATCGTAATTTTTACAAAGTTGAGGAGGCAAATTGCAATTCGACCGGATTATATCATCATCCTCTTCCTTCGGCCGACTCACTCCTTTCTCTCTCCTCGGATTTCCAGAAATTTCAGTTTCGCGAGCCCAACTTCAATCTCTCGTTCCGACCTCATCCGAGCTCCGTTTTGGCCGATCTTGGTACCGTTGGAAAGCTTGTGCGACGTAGATTCTATAGGTACCAATTTTATCAATTTTTATCACCGTTTGGGTCTTCGTTTCAGTAGACAAAGTAAGGCGGTTAACCAACTTTTATTTTCTAGATTCCGGCGAAACAAAGCGATTTCGACGCCGATCGACCTCGTTTTCGTGATCAGTGTGTCGAGGACAACAAAACCCACCTAACCATACCTCCCACCACCGAGGTCGCCGGAATCCGACGCCGGAAAGTCGCCGTCGGCCACCACGTACGACGGAGGTAAGATTTTCGACCTCCCGAACTCGAAATTTAGCTCTCGACGTGTCTACGGACTCGTTTTTAAGTGTAGAATTCATTTTTAGGGTTATTTTTCCTATATAGCAGCCGTACTAAAAATTTTATATATTATATTACTTTGTAGATTTAATTTAGGACGGCGATAATTATATTTGGAATCGAGGAAACCCGAAAGCGTGTGATTTTGTGAATCAATAATAGGTGAGTGTTATTCAAAATATTTTGGATATAATGTTTTAAAGTTTATGTTATGATATGTTATATTTTGATTTTGAAATAAATGAAATTATATGAAAAATATTTTGCATGGACTATAAATGATTATATGAGATGTGGATTTCTTAAATGTGAAAAGTTTATACGAGATAAGTATTTATGGTGAAAAATTATTTGATGGAAATATATATTGAACATATGGTATGCTTGGTAGATCTTACAGTTATTTCCGGTTGAGGTTGAGTACCCGAAGCGTGCATTGGTAGTGTTGGGAGTGTCTGTCACTAACAGCGGGAGGAAAACCGCAGGGGGGATTGTATCGAGTTAATTGTTCAGTTTAGTGTGTCGCCTAATGCACGTATAGGATATATTATTAGCTAGCTTCCACCTGAGCGAGGAAAAATGCCGCTCCGTAGCGAGGGAAAAATTCCGCTACGTAATACCGGTTAGATGGTCTGAACGAGGAAAAATTCCGGGAAGGCCGGAGCGAGGCAAAATTCCGCTCCATACCTAGGATACCATATGGTACGGACCATTAGTGGTTGGCTCGTTTTATTCAGAGACTTTTCAAAAATAATAATGCCACCACTATTTATATTTTATGCAGAAAACTGAAATTATATGATAATTTATCGTATTTTTTAGTTTTATAATGGAATTGAATGATATTTACATAAATAAGTTATCCATGCATTTATCTGAAAAATGGTTTTGAGAGAAAAATTGATTTTTCATATTACAGCGATGAGAGGTTTATAAAGTATTTTAAAACTAAGGGAGGAATTTTTATAAAGATAAAATGAAAATAAAAACTTACAACACTCACTGAGCTCGTTTAGCTTATACTGTTTTATGTTTTACAAACAAAACCTCCCCAGGGGCAGATGCAGGTACAGGTACAGGTACATCAGGATCAGAGACTCCAGCCCAGGATTAGGCAGATTGAGTCGAAAGTGCTTTGTACTGCTGTGATTGTATATATCTTATTTTGGGAAATACTTAATTGTATATGATATAATATATAAGTTTTTCTTATTTTTGAACATGTATGAGTAAATATAAATGCATGACGTACTGTTTTGTGTTTTAAATTATTTTGAAAATTGATGACATGCTTGTGGTTGCTTGTGAATTGATAAATTGAAGGCCTGAGGCTCAGAAGTTTGGGAAAAACCAATTGATTTTAGAAGTGTTTAAAGTTTTTACCAAATTCGCAGGGTGGTAATCTTAGAAAAATAGTCGTTATGCTGCCCAAATTTTTACTAAGTCTATTATATAAATGTGTAATTAAAAAGTTTTCAATAGGGAAAAACGGCTTAGCTTCACGGGAATCTTTCAGTCGGATTAAATATAGGCTGGAGGATTACCGTGGGGTTGCCGGCAGGCTGCCGTCTGTACGAAAATAGAAATGCAGAAACGGGGTCTGTCATCTATCCTCCTCAAAATAATATAATTTCAAATTCATCTTAATTTTATATTACTCAAATTTTTATTTTTATTTTCTTGATACTTACAAAAAAATATATTTGAAAAGTAAAATCTAAATACATCTTATCTCAAATTATCTTAGAATTAAACTAATATATTTTAATATATAATTTAAACATTCATTTTTTAATTATTTTCTTAAATATATTAATATATTTAAAATTTATGAATATGATTAATGCTACTATATTTTTTAATCATATTTTAATTGTGAATAAAATATTATTAGTATGAAAATAAAAAAATATTTTAGAATTTATTAAATAGTTTATTTTCGGATGTTTGTATTAAATTAATTAAAATTACATAACATAAACAGTAAAAATGGTATAAATGTCAACTTACTAATTTTTAGATAATTTTAAATTTAAAAAATCTACAAGTTTACAATATATTCAGAGGTAAGAGAAAAAAAATAAATATGTTATTTAGATTTCATATTTTAGTCATTATATAGTCTTAGTATTCAGCAGTACTGTTCATTCTTTAAACAAAAAAAAAAAAAAAAAACAAACGATCTCTCACTATCAAGAGCAATTTTGAAATCACTCCCAAACCCATTACAAGTCATACTAATGCTTTCTTATCTAAACCAGGTACAGAGAAATTGCTTGTATAAACATGAAGTAGTGAAAAGT
Organism: Dimocarpus longan; assembly: GCA_022984855.1. Taxonomy (NCBI): domain Eukaryota; kingdom Viridiplantae; phylum Streptophyta; class Magnoliopsida; order Sapindales; family Sapindaceae; genus Dimocarpus; species Dimocarpus longan. The sequence continues at coordinate 10,118,471 of CM041026.1, forward strand.
TATATTTTCAGGGAGTTGTATTGATCAAATGTTGGTGAGTAGCATTTAGGATGGGGAGCTTAATCCTTGGCCTTGAAGTGCTTGAAGAGAAATCAGAGGCATAAACCCTCTGAGGGTTGAACACTATATAGGTAATATTATCATCATCATTATCAGTTTCAAGATAGTACACATACTGCCCAGCTGCATAGTCTCCAAGAAGTTGGTATGACCTTTCTGATTGATCCATTGCAAGACACAAATCATCACCGCCTGAAATTAACAAAGCATACATTAATTGCTGGTTTTTATATATAGTAAAATGTAACTGAGATTTTGGTCCTTACATAACATTGTCAAAATTAACTTCTCTTAGTAAACCAATTTTGAACTAGTCTTTAAGAATGTATATAGAAACTGATTCTCAATAAAATTAAACTATATCATTTTGTTTTCAAACTATAATTATACTAATGTTGCTAGTTATAAAACAAATCTACTACTTCTTTCACATATACCATGAGGCTAGCTCATCCATATTTTGAAGGAAGACCTCTCTGACCCCATAAGAACATCTTAAATTTAGTTTATATTTTACTTTAATTCATTCATTGTTTGAATGTAATATCAAAATGAAATTGGGAATTGTGACATTTAATTCATTGCTATAGGCTTTTAGCGACCTATTACCAACCATTGGATTACATGGAATGCAATCAATGATTACATATAAAAAGGAAAATAGAATATACATCAAATGAAAACAATATGTTCAACCAGACCTGAACATCACCAAACACTATATTAAACAAATAATAAGACGTAAAAACAAACTTACATGCAGCCAATTCAATTTGAGTTCGATAAATGAACTCCAAGGTAGCAGAAATGTCTCTCTCAAACTGATGAAAGGGTCCGCTCTGAAAATTCATCTTTCTAAGCTTCCATAGACCCTCTCCCAACTCCATCATTGCTCCTTTATGGTTCTAATTAAGTTAACCAAACTGTAAATGAATATATCTATATATATATATATAACTACATATAATAAGGCAATGAAAGAATTATAAGCTCAGATTATAAAACAACCTGATTAAAAAGGTGGTAAAATCCCACAGCACATTGGAGAATACCGTGAATTAGAGTTCTGGTGGGTTCTTCTGACTGGTTCCAAAGAGCTTCAAGACAGTCATGACATTTATAATAAGCCCTCTCGTTAAAAAGAGCAACTGCTTTGTCAAAACTGCAACTCTCGGCATCATCTTCGAAGGAGGACGAATAACGATATAAAACAATAAAGGACTTCTTGTGGGTTCCTCCAGAGTATGGCGAAGAAGAAGAAGAAGCAAAAGGCTTGTTGAAGCTACAGTTTAAATAAGAGTTGTTACTTGAGATAATTTGGATGAAATGATGAGTAGGTGAAGTGGTGGTGGAGGTTGGAGATGAGAGATATGGGATATTGGGAGCAAGTGCCATTGCTTTGCGTTGTTGTGTGGTGGATGTTCAACTTCAACTAAAAACGCTGCCCCAACTCTCAAATCAAAGACATATGCTTGGCGGGTACCACTGTTCAATATTTATTATTAGTATTTAATCTGGTATTGTCCAATTAGAGTGTAATAGATATTTTAATAAAATATATTATTATTTTATTTAAATAATAGTAATTACTTTTAATAAAATTCATTAATGTGATGATTTTCTTCCAACTTCAGTGCTATTAATCGGCAGGCATGTTGGAAAACTTTGTTGATAGACGCTTGTTTGTCAACCTCGACAATCGACATAGCTTCTTTTAATCCACACTAAAAGAAATTATCTCCATGTTATATTGTTGGATCATTTTTAATTGAAGATAATCCACGCATAAAACGTGTATATTGCACCACCGTACAAAATGCACGTTCATACAACTTAAACTGGCTAACTTGTACACAAAACAAATGTTTCTCAAATTTACATCATTTATTCGTTGAGGCTCTTCCTCTAATAAAGCTCAAACGTTTTCCTTTTAGTTTGGTATTTTTACTTTTTTTTCAATTTTCTTTTTAATAATGGCTATAAATAATAAGTAGTAAGTACTTCATTGCTTTCATTATTCCCTAATAACTAAAATATTATAATTTGTATAGCTTTGCAACAAAAAAAAAAGAAAAGAAAGCCACTGTTGTCTTCACAAAACAAAAACACACTTAAAAAAGAAAGGGCAAAGCATAGAATAGTAAGAGCAAAGAATCACTTATAACTATTTAATTTAGAATACATTATACAAAATATATAGATATTATATACACAATTCAAAACAGAAAATCTTATTAAAAAAATACCAAAACAAAAAGTATACTTACTGTAACACTATTAATCCGATCCGACACAATTTTAGTGACTTGGTAGTATAATCGGGTTATAGAGCCATAAGATGCAAACAGAATATTTCAATGACAACTCTTTCACCTCTCATCTTCATGTGCTTGTGTTTTGGCTTTTTCGATTGACTCCATGGCAGCTTCAAATGATTTCTGAAAGCAAAATCAACAATATCAGTAACTTTTTTTATCCTTCTTTATTCACTCCAAACAAGATCCAATATCAGGGTAGTGACATTGTAATCACGACTGATCACCATCTTGTTTAATGGCTTTTCTTTTCGAAATGTAATGTTAAGTCTTAAACCTGAAGAAAGATGATGTTAACTAACATACCTTCCATATGCAGCTTCAAAAAATTAATTGCCAATGTTTATATATGCTTTTGGAGGATAGCAATAACACAAGGAGTATATCTTTATCCTAGACAATTTTTTTATGGCCCAAAATTAGCAAAGCAAATTATCTCAGCAGTATAAGTTGGAATTGTGGACATAAGAATCAACTGTAAATTTCTATATCCAGTAACTTACTCCAGAATTATGGATTTTCCACAGTTCTTCCCAGCCCATATCAATTACATATATTCCACCTACTAAAGCACTGCACAAAAGAAAAGAAGGTAAACATAGATGTATATACCCACACAATTCCTCCATACCGATAAAAGAAAAAAATATATATATATATTAAGTTTGTACAGGATACATGAAAATCAAGTTAATATTGCACACCATCCAAAATCATGAGTCTCAGAAATCAACAAAAAGTAAACATACTGATCCAGGTACACTGATAGGTGTCAGAGACAAAATAATTAGAAAGTCCTAATGTTTCCACATTTGTTAATTACAAATAGACTCAAGAGCTGTAACTGATATGAAAGGCTTCAAAGATTGTATTTAAGAGCGATGGTCATGATACATCCACACGTTCTCGCACCTAAAACGTAGATAGATAACGGATGCGTGTTACACACCTCCTACCCATATAACATGTATAATCAGGATTTTAGACAAAAAGGAGAGAGGGGTTTTGATCCAAAAACTTTCTAGTTCAGATACCAATACCATGTTAGGTACAACCAGATGCACAAGTTCCACCACCGGAGCCAAATGCTCGAAGAAAGAACTCAGGTATACTATTCAACTGTATTTAAATCTTGAAGTCAGGATAGGTCAACAGATCAAAGGAGACTTCCACTAGATTTAGTTGGAGACTTGCAGTGGACTACAAATGATAATAAGAAAACACATCTAGCAAGTAAAGGAAGGTAAAAACATCAAGCGAATGATTGTTCTGAGTAATAATCCTATAATTGCAACTTCAGTTCAAATCTCAGGAGCGATGGCTGATAATGGGCAAAAACAAACGCGGTTGCTTTCCTATACATCACGGGACTGAAAAATTAAAAAGGAATGTAAATGTCATATTACCTGGCAAATGCAAGATTGAGAAGAAAGGCGCGGGTAGTGAAAAAGCCAAGAGCAACGTCCAACATGGAAGAAGAATGAACGCTTTTGTAACTGTAATTTTTGTGGCTCTGACCATATCCATATCCATAACCACCATAGCCTCGATGTTTATTAACAGAGTGAGAACGAATATTATCATAATCGGCCCGCTTCCGTTGGTCAGATAGGATCTCGTAGGCCTGGGAGAGCTGCTTGAATTTGAGAGTGGCGTTGTCTCTGACGGCATTGGATGAATGGGAATGCTTGTCAGGATGGAATAGGATGGCCAATTTCCTGAACGCTTCCTTGATTTCTTCTCTGCTCGCGTTCCTATTTAACCCTAATACCTTGTAGTGATCCTCATCATCCATTCTATTCTGCTGCTTGTAATTCAATTTGTGATTGTAAGATCAAGAAGACTGGTATGATTCGTGAGCTTTTATTCATGACAGGCATCTCCGTGGCACTGCTATGGCCGCTTCTTTTTCTGGCAATCAAATTCTCCACATTATAGGCTGCTTTGTCACGGTTCCATTTGGTAAGTTTCTTTCAAATGAAACGGTGACGTTTCTACCGAGAGGCACGTGATTTATACTCTCAATCAAGGTTTCAGAGATCACTTATCATTGATCCACCGTTGAGACAGCTATTAGTAATTTATCAGTTACTTAATGATTAATTTATAGTACTGTTTTAAAAAAAATTATTAATTTTTAAAATGTGAGGATATAAATTGATATTATTTTGAACATCAATGGTCAAAATTATAATTTTAACAAATCTGAAGGAGTTTATGTAATTTTTTCCATTATATATATGAATTTACACTAACCTAATCACATATATCTCTCTCTCATATCGGTCTCCTCTCTCTCTCTCTAACAACCATTATCCCCTCTCTCTTTCTTACATATCTCATCTTGCCAATCAAACAACACCCTCCTCCACTCTCTCTCTTTCTCCTCTCTTTGTCCTCCCTCGTTGGCCTCCTCTACTACGACGCCACCACCTCCTCCTCTATTTTCTCACTCAACCAACTGCCGACCACCATCCTCCATTCTCTCTCTCCATCTTCCCTTGTCGGCCTCCTTTGCTACCACCTCCTCCTTCATTTCTTCTTCCTTTTTGACCTTTTGGCGGTGCCCTTATGATTTATTTTTTTATGTTGATTTCTCATTTTTTGTTGTGTTGATATTTTTTTTTCAATCTTTGTGGGTATAGTTGATGACTTTGAATGATGATGTTGGGATATTCAGACATGTCATTTTTTTTTATATATATATATTTTTCGGTTGATAAAGACTTGAGTTTTCCAAATTTGGGTGTAACCGATGTGAACCGATTTGGTCGAGTACTCGGATGATTATTCGGTTCACCGATCTGGTCCTCATTGAATCGGCAAGATATCAGTCAGTGTTTTATAGTAAAAAAATCATCCAAAACCAACTATTTTTAGAACACTGCTCTCCATTAACAAATGTTACCTAGGGTAAAATTATGAAATTAAATTTTATTTATGACAAAAATGTTCTTAATACACCCGTTCCTATCAAGAGTCTTATATTAAAAACTTTAAATTATTATTTTTTATTTCCTATACATTTTTAAATTTAGGTGAGAGAACTTTAGAAACAATCAAAATTGGTTTGAATATCCACTTCAATAAACAATAAATAACTACTATTAAACACCAGTTGCTATCAATAAGAGATAACAACTTTTATAATAAAAGAAAAAAACTACTTACAAAAGCTCCCATAATCAAAAGACAACATCTACCAAACATTAGTTAGCAACCCAAATTTCTTTCATAAACAAGAAATATTTACTCTTAATAAAAAAATTAAAACCGAAGCCTGAAAAGTGGGATACCTAATGATTCCTGAGGAAGGAGTTTATCTACACCAAAATAAACCATTGATAATGTTTAATTATTGAACCCTTATGCCTCATAGTAAAAATTTAAATACGAATTTGGGGTAAGAATTTTAATTAATTTTCATAACCCGAAATAAAAGGATAAAATCATGAATTTTATCATAAAGGTTATGTTTGACATTACATCAAGTGCTTATACTAATATGTAAATGTTTAAAACTAAATTATGAGTGTACTTAAGAATTGGGTGTAGAAATTAATTTTACTAGTGGCAATATCGACACCCAATAATAATTCATTGATTTATCATCTATTATCTACTGCACATACATATGAGCATCTACATAGTAGGGAACATATAATACATAACCATAGAGACACGGAGCAATGTGGTGTGTGTGTCTATGTATGTATGTATGTATATAATTTTTATAATAGGTGTTTCATAACTTTAAAAAGTTAAGACTAATCGATTATATTCATTTATTGCATTTGAATTAAATAAGGAGAAGAATTTATTTTAGAAAAGATAACATAATGAATGAATTTGATTGATTCGTCTTAACTTTTTAAAGTTAAAAGACACTAACTATATATATATATATATATATATATAATGCTGTGATGGTATTATATATAATGTTGTGATGGTATTTCAACAAAATTCGCATCTTAATAATGTTGGGGACATTGAACGACCGTGAATGTTGCAACTCACAAGTTACAAAGCATAAGACAACTCTCTATGAACTATGTATTTTTTTTTTTAAGCTTTTTTTCTTTTCTCAACTTCCACATTTTTGGAGCAAAATTTCCCATACACGAATCATGGTCGACAGCTTTTCAAATATATACTGAGAAATCAATCATATACAAGGCACATAATTACAACAAATTTTTGGTATCCCAAAATATGTCAAAATTCTCTTCCATTGGATTTACCGTAAAGGAATAATTTAAATGTCCTAGATGGATAATCAGTCCCAGATAACGGCACTTTCACCTGTATTTGGAACATAAATACAAAATGATACTCGGTCATAATTCATAATAAGCACTGATTAACTCATAAATAAGCACTGATATAAACTTGAGGTTGTTCTAGTGTAAGAGTAAATGTTATTTGATCATTCACGCAAAATATAAGACACAAATGTGAATATAATAGTTTAATGCCACAATATTCACATTTTTTTTTTATTACTTTTTGTATGAATGATCAGATAAAATATATATATATATATATGTTTATATGAAGCCCCTGCATAGTGTAACTATTATACATGTGCTTGTAGATATCAACTAACTTAATTGACGGAATTTTACAACAAAAAGTGCTTGTTGACCAAATCGTGCTTAGAAGTTACCTAGTGCTAGACCAAGGTATGGAGAGACTTGGTTTGCATTTGGGTTGATTTTTCCATCTAACACATGTAATCTAGAAAATTATTTGTCCTGATTTAGTCCAAATCTGATGTCTGAACAGGGTCTAGCCTTGTGGCTTCAAGAAAATGTCCAAAAGGCAGCTAGTTCAAACAGAATCATCCAGACTTCACATTCAACAAGCACTACTATTAATGCTTAGGTGGGTTGTAATCATTCAGTCGCCACTTTTCAGATAAAAGCACCATGCTATGGACTTGAAAGGATTTTATTTGAATTAGCTAAATCTTATCTGCCAAAGAAAGAGATCAAACCTTATTGTACATTGATCTACACGTTCTGGTTACTTGTTTCTAGTCGACTGGAAGTATCTGTTGGTCCAACAATGGGAACTTCCCTCAATTGTTGACCCTGTTGTTGATGCTCCTGTTGTCTGTGAAAGTTGTGATGTTCCTGAAGCTGCTGCTGTTGTTGCTGCACAGTTCTGTTAATTTGCTGATGAGCAGACTGTATTTGTCTGCTTGTTCTCCATCTAAGGCATTCCACAAGAAGAGAATTTGTACTAATTGCGATTCCAAATCCAGTGAATGAGGAAAGGAGGACAGAGAGAATTGGGTTCACATTGAGCTGCAAGTTAAAACAAGTAAAGAATGAACTCAGCCATCATCCCCACTCAAAAACAATTTTTTCATGAACGGTAGAAACTGTTCATAGTGCAACAATACCCAAAAGAAATATAAGTATGATGCACAAAATCATGAAATAATTTAAGTTCAGTGCTTACAATTGAGTAAAAGATATGAGCGAAAAGGATCACAATAGCAAACTGGAATGAAGCATAAGCCCATATGTAACTCCTGCTCACTGATATCATCACATGAGGTAAGTTTATGAAACAAAAGATGAACTATTAAACGGCAATCAGAACGGAAAATCAAAACAAACAAAAAGAGGAAAAGCAAAAGAAAATTGTTAAATAAATACACTGAAGTATTCTGGTAATTACATAAGTTGGATATTGTTCTCATGTGTAAGAATCTCTTTCATCTCATTCTTAGTCACAACTAGAGTCCAATAATATGAGTCCTAAAATTTACTTGATCTATACTATTGTGTACTCTGGATGAAGTAAATTGAAAATGAACATAAACAAAAATGGGAATAGGAAATGAAGCTTTTGAAAAATGTAAGTAAAAACCCTGTAATATTCAGGAAATTACTTAAGAAGTCTGATTTTGTTCTCACAAGAGAGAATCTCTTTCATCTCACTACTAGTCAACCTTGAGTCCACCAATTATATGATCCTACATCATACTTAATCCATAATATTCAGAGTGTTATTTCTCTATTTTGTAACAGACCCAAACTGTATTGATGATGCAGCATATCAACACAATCCTATTCACGCTGGCAGTTAGAAAGTTCAAATCAGCATTCAAATAGATGAACCACCCATATTAACACCCAAAGCCCACACTAGAAACCTCCAAAATCCAAAACGATTGATCAAAACAATAAGAAATAACACCCACAGTGAATTTTCAAGCTCATATTCCCAACTAAAATGTTTTTGCATGCTTGCACAATGAATTTGATCACTGATAGTCATAGAAAAGAAAATTCACAGTAAAAAAAAAAAAAAGAAGGTTACATGATAAGTGCAGACTAGAAAAAGAAAACTTACCCATGGTTGAAGCTATCATTGAAGAAAGAAGACCTAAAACACAAGAGAAAGGTAATGAAATGGCTAAAGCACGGGGTCCCAAATCAGATACCTGCTCAAATTGAAAACCAAAGGGCAGTCATCAAAATTTTAAATTGTAACAGAAACTTTATTGCGTAAAAATAAACAAGCAAACACTAAAATACACATCTAAAACTATAAAATAAAAACTGCAACACAGACACAGCAATCTTTCAATCAAATTGCACTACTGTTCTGTGACATAAGAATTCACTGCTGAATCCTTGTAGAGCTTCTAAAGTAACTAAATATATGATAAGAGTTCTGTGCAGCCATATAAATTAACTTTTCAACATGATAAACTACAAACGATTTTTCCTGAGGCAGGAGCTTACATAAAATGGACACAGAGGTCTCTATAAGGGGTGCATGTAGGGTATAGTTCTCGCCATTTACAGAATCAACTTTGATCACTTCCAACTTCAGTCCACATAAAAGTACCAAACCTAATAATCAACATCACACTCAAGCCCTATTATCTTCACATTTATGAGTAGCTGTTATTCATATGAGCTCTCAATTATTTTTTATTTTTTTACTCTTTTATAAAAAACAAGTTAGTTTATATTACTAGAATACTAGTATAATGTCAACCAATATCCATTGATAAAAATTAGGGCCAATTCAGTATTAGTGTAACTTTTAAAATACTCATTGTTAGTTATGTTGAAAGACTAATTAGCTATGACGTTAATTAATTAAGTATTTGGTTAATCCCGATATTAAACTTGTTGTAACGTTCAAAAGTAGTATATACATATTTAATAATTTTTATTGTTGTTGTTGTCCATTTAAACAATAATTAAAATTATTTGGTAATTTTTACCATTAATAATGTTATATTACCCTCTATCAAAAAAAAAAAAAAAAAAAAAAAGTTATATCATCCAAAACTTCACTCAAATGATGTGACAAATTAATTTATAACTACAACATCATCAATACACCATACACAATCAATATCATTACTACAAATTAAATTGTCACATCACTTGGGCAAACCTTTGAACAAAGTTTTGGGCGACATAACATTATTCTTTATTTAGCGACAAGAATAAACACGAAACTAAATGCTTTAACTCCTCTTTAAATTTAAACCAAACCAATATTTTAATCCATATATTTGACTTAGAAGAAGCAATTGATAGATTAACTAATGATCTGGAGCATCTGATGGATGGTAAATTAACAAATAGATGATAAATTCACTAATATATGCATGAAAGTACACAGAGCATCCCTGGCAACCAATGAATTGAATGTGACACATCCGCAACATGATGGCATGAGATAAAACAAAGTGATTTTAGAATTAAAAAACGTAAACAAAAGACATACCAGAAGTTGCTCTAAAAAGCAAAAATAAGCAAGCATGCTGACCATGACAAGAACTGGCACATCCCTCCAAACCCTGTAAGCATAAAACAAGTAAAACACTGAACTGAACAGGAAAAGGAAAAAGCTCATGTAAGTACAATCCAATATAGGTGCAGTAACCAAGACCTTTTTAAAATTAAGAGAATTCTAAGACCAAGCAACGTAGGTAGTTCAAAGGAAACTAGTATGATAATTCAGATCCCTTTGTTAGGGATTTTTTTAGCTGTAAACAATAATACTAGGAATCCATTAACCAGTAGGGCACCATCAATAAAGTAGAAACCCCATCGAAATGCACTCTTCTGCTCTTATAGGCGGCTTAAGGGGACACATATCCAGAGGCACACTAACCTTATTCTCCTCAGCTAGGAGAGAATGGAATGCACAATGTATTCTTCAAATCAAACAAATGCAAGACAGCCTCAACTTCTAGAATTGGTAGCATTAAGCACACAGGCTTACCCTAATGACTACAACATTATTCTACATAACAAACATATTTTACAAGGATACATCCTGTAATCTTTTCCATAAGGTTTATCACCACCCTTGCTTTCCATATTTAATAAACTCACCTTCATGCAAGAAAATTAATTAATTAATAAAGAAAGCAAATGCTTGGGCAGATAATTGCCACTTTTATGAGCAATTATTCAGCTGGATGCAGAGACATAGTTAGACATGCCTGTAACGAGCAACTTCTCTCTGCTGTATTACAGTCGCTGGCCGTCTAACAACAGTTTGAGGATTATTTATTTTTAATAATGTTACAGGTAGATTTTGAACATCTTGCTTGCAGACATCACAAGTTTTGTTTCCTTTGATGCTGAACCACTTTATCGCACATTCTTGATGAGCAAGTGCAAGCTCTCCTCTACAGCTACACTCCATCTTTAACGTTTCACCTCCTTCCCCAAGCTCAACAAAACAAATCCTGCAAACTGCTTCTTCTTCAGGAATATCTTCACCAGCATCTGTATCACCTGAATAAAGTATATGACCCACTTGCAAATTAAAAAACATAAACATAAGATAAATCAGCATCAAAATAAAATGTGCAAACAATGTGCAAGAAATGAAAAGGCCACAGCAGCTGTGGCCTGAACTAGTAGGTCGCAAAATTGAAATCCAATTTTAGCTGTGTAAATACTGGTAATACAAAAAAGGCCCGAGACATTTCAAGTATAGGCACATAAAAAGTAAATCCAAGAATTTCAAACATGACAATTTTACTTCAAATATGGAGTTCATTTCAAGTGTTTATAGTTCTATTTCCTTATTTTACCATGGCATGAGGGGTGAAGACCAGAATTATATCTCAATAAGGGGTGAAAACCAGAATTATATCTCCAGATAAGATCATCCCCACCATTTTTTCATATACACTTTTGACGACGGAGATTAGCATGGTACCACTGCCACCATTTTGGGATATAAATATACCACTACTTTCAAATGATCTAACAATCAATGATTCTACCACATGTATGACTATGAAAGACATATGCCATCAAGTACTTTCAGATATCGCAAAGTTCTTCCTAAGGAATCAGAATCATGCTACAATAACAAATTGATGCAGCTCAACGATTAGGTTAAATCAAAGCTCACAAAGAAAGAAACATAGATTTCAAAAGAAGTCAACCGTCAGTCCACCCTAAAACTTTTAATTCGAAAACAAAAATAGACACCAAGTCAAACCATAATGCAATGCTCTTAAGTCAAATTTACAACCGTGTTAGCCGTATTAGCAAAACATTGGAGCTTAACAATCACGAATCAAAGTCACATGTTGGAAATTCTATAAAGAGAAAACAAAAAAATTAACAATTACCAATTTCTTTTCATTTCTTTTTTTTTTTTTTTGAAATAAATAATTACCAATTTCAGTGGCTAAGTCATCATCATTTGGTGAATTACTCTCAATTGCAACAGGACGAGGAGTCGCGGAAATCACACGGATGAGACCTCTTCCAGATTCGACCCGTCTTAAACTCGTAACTTTAATGTTTACCGGAACCGAAAACGAGCGTGTCATATGCCGCTGCTCAACTCCTAATTTCTACAACAAAACCAGCTCCCACCACTTCACATAACATGAACAAAGCATTTATAACAACAATGCGGCATTAGAAACAAATATCAGAATCAAAGGCGGACTCACTCACAGGTTGACTATGTAGACGCCTTTCCTGTACAGACTCCTCCGCACTCGGTGTAGCCGGTAAAGAGTGCGCTGCTTTCGTCGACAAAGGGAAAAACACTTTATTAAGAGAAAACGACCTCGATGTACAAGGCTTATCCGGAGGACCATCTGATGGCGGTGTGTCTGGGATTATGAGAACTGCCTTCTCACCATCCTCCTGGGCCTGGTTTTTCGACCTGAAGCTTCTCTGAGGAAGCAGATTTTTTACTGATGATCTAAACTTGGCCGAATTAGGCCTAGGCGGAAGCCCCCCGCCTCTAGAAGAAGAAGAAGAAGAAGCAGGAATGTCTATTTGCGTAAACTCAGACAAAGAAGCGTCCAATGACCTCACAGGTATTTGCAAACATGATAGATTCGGCCTTCTAGACTGCTCTACTGAAACTCTCCCGCTTTCTTCAACACTTTCCTTCCCACCAGACACCTGCGTCTGATCACTGGATTCTTGATTATGTCCAGGATGTTCAACAGCTGAAGTGTCCTCCATGAAAACAAAGCCCTAATTTGCAAAAGTGGAGTGAGTTGTAGTTGTTTCTCCAGTTCTGTGTGTGAGGAGTTTAAATTTAAAAATGAAGAAAAAGTGATGAATAATAATGATTAATGATGGATGGCTGAGTTACAACAAGGTCTGAGTTGTGATGAACTGTGTACTGAGCGCCATCGGGCCTGTAACAATTATTTATAATTTATAAAACACAAAGCAAACCCGGTTTTTGCGGTTTTTGTTTTTGTTTCCTTTTTTTAATAATTTTTATTCGCCGGCGGCGCCAACTTGTTTTCAGTAGTTTTTCCTCAAGAGGAAATTGCATTTGCAGTCACAGCCCCTCCCAAGTCCTGCGAAACTACACGAGTTTGGTACACACGTGTTCAAATTTAGCCATAAATAGTAGTAACATTAAACATCTCAAATTTTTTCATCTATATTTATGTCTCAAATATGAGTTATTAATATTTATCAACTAAAGATGTAAACAGTTCATCCACTTTTAGTAAAACGAATGGCTGCGTACTTGCCTTTCAAGTTTCAACGTTTATGATAAGAGTTTTGACTTTTCCTTGGAAGTTGTGGACAGAGTTTCTACATGAATTATATACTTGTGGAGGTTCTTGGCAAATGCCTATGATGATTGATGTCACGTATCGAAAGGAAAGAAAATGAAAAGCATGATTAAGATAGTTCTTATAGAAATGAAAATGTGGGTCTTCCAACAATAGGACAATCTCCGACGATTATGGGGTTGGTTGCATTTGAAACCACGAATTCTCGGGTTGTCCATTTCCCCTTGTAAATATCTTGTCGTCTGTGCAACTGCCAATGTCACGCCCATGTCTCTCCCTAAAATAAACATTTGTATCTTTAACAATCAAACGACTTAGGTGATGGTAAATGATGTATCATGTGAAAACACATATAAAGAAATTGTAACATGTAAAGTGTAATGAGAGCAGGGTCTTTTTTCTTTTTTTTTTTTTTTTTTTTTGCTTTTTCACTTTTGCATGAGTCTTAAATTTTTGAAAAGTACAATTGAGGATATTTTATTTATGTTTTAGAGGTCTAAAATAGAAGAAGTATATAAACAATATATTAAAAGAACAAAAAGTTGACATAAAAAAAAAAAAAAATTGAAACTTTTTTAATTTTACGTGCAATTAAAGCATCTTAAAGAATTTAAACAAATTCCTTCCAAAAAGTATATTTCATAATTACATGAATTAGAATATTAATATATTAAAATAAAACACATTTTTTTACCACGGTCTGGTATAGATTGAAGATAAATAATTATAAAAAAAAAAACACACGCACACACACATTTCTTTCTTTATGTTTTTTTCATCTATAAATTAGAAATTAGGAACTAGAGATAAAACTTTAACTTGTGACTTGAAAGGTGGGTGAGAGGTGCTTCACACTAAAAACCCTCAACTTTTGTTAAATATATTTTTATTTTATTAAAATAAAAATAAGTCAAAGAGGGTCATTGGCTTCCTTTTGGTGTAGATGATTTTTTTTTTTTTTTGGGTTACTTTTAATAAATAAATTTTTATATTTTTAAATATATATCTTTAATTTTGTTGTATTTAAAATAAGATTTCTTCAACATTAAAATATCAATTAATCAAATAAAATTAAAAGATATCATGAATATTTGGCCAAATCAATTATAGTAGATGCTAAGCACACGTTTATTAATCAGGTAGTTAATCAATTATAGTAGATACTAAGCACACGTTTTGGATGGACTTCTATGTGCTATGGAACTTGATTCACTCTCACCCTGAGAATCAAATTATCTTTATTAATCAGAATATGGACTTCATAATTTTACTAAAATATCCTCCATTAATATTGTTGGATTATTAGGTTATGGATCGAATCCAACTAAAATGACCTAAACCTATGACTTGATTCAAGGGACCTAATCTACGTCAAAGTCTGGATCGGATCAAGCAACTATTTATGTAGTTATGAGCATTTATCACATTAAAACTACTTTGGCAGTTGTATACATGTACGTTCAAATTTGTTGGTTAGATGTCTTTATATTCAAATGAATCATCGGGCAAATGTACAAACATATAGACTAAAGCAGAGAAAAACACAAAAAAGGCAAGAGGCAAGGACATTTTACACGGTGAATTAAGGTTTTGATTCTTATCATTAGTGATTAGAATCCGACAACTTGAACAGCCCACAGTCTTGAAGATAACAAATTTGGTTTAATTGCTTTTGGTTTTTTATTACATAACATTATTATGAAACTGGGTTAACTCTTTCCGATGATGAGTCATCTAATGATGTGATTAAGATCATTGTCATATCAAATGACAAAGAGATCATTAAGATCTCAAATGATAAGTAGGAACTTGAAATTATAGAGATTTTAGATGATGAAGAGCTTAAGGCCATGAAGATTTCAGACAATGAGGTGCTCAAGGTCATAAAGATCTCAGATGATGAGGTTGAGGTGATCGATATCTCATCGGACGAGGAAGGTCCACATATGACTATTAAGTTCATCTAGTTTTTATACCTTTGTGATACCATATATTTTCGAAGCATGACCCTACCTAGTTAAGAAATTGATGTCATCATTTTATTTATTATGCTTTCACGTTGTATATAGTTCATGGGTATTTTTGAATATTGGTTATTTTATGTTCATTTCATGTATATTGAAATTTATTGGGTGTTTTTCATTATTAATGAAATGTTAACGTTTATTTATTTTTACTTAATTATAAATAATACTATTTAAATTGTGAGTGAAGATCTATAAAGATTAATCACTATTTATACAATCTAAATATCACTTTAATAATAACAAAAAACTTCCTACACAAAGTATATAAGTTATGCTCAATAAGAATTGAATCATGATTACTAAAATGAATAGAAAGGCACACAATTACTTGTCCTATAAAAAAATTTGCACCAGTTTTTAGACTAAAACTCCTATGCAACTTTAATGCTTTATTTCTCTTCGTGTGACTGGAGGTGATGATGTGAAGGGCATGTTCGACTATTGAAAGTGGGTTGAAAAGAATTAAGATTGTAAATGTGGTCAAATTTAAAAACTGCAAAATATATTGGGACATTTGTGAATCAAGTCTTGTAAAGTGACCACAGTCACCACCACTCAATCAAAATCTCCCGACCACGCCGCCGAAGTTCAAACACAGATACACAACGGCCACCGACGCAACGTTACCAGGGATTTTGCGGAATCGAAGAGGTAACTTGTGATGTACTTATGTTTTGGTTGAATTTTTGGTTTATGCCTCCGCCTTCGCTTCTCGCAACCACATTCAGTTGCCTATAAGGTGTTTGACAAAATGCGTAAATTTTGGCAAGTGGGTGCAGGTAAAGATGAACAAGAAAGAGATATTTAAGCTGGCAAAAGGGTTCAGGGGAAGAGCCAAGAACTGCATTAGAATAGCAAGAGAGAGGGTTGAGAAAGCCTTGCAGTATTCCTACAGAGACCGCCGCAACAAGAAGCGTGACATGCGCTCCCTTTGGATCCAACGCATCAATGCTGGCACTCGCCAACATGGGGTCTCTTTTTTTTCTTATTTCACACATTTTATTATCTTGTTTAATTCTAATTTTTTCATTCATTTCTCTAAAATATTTGTTCTGCTGCTAAGCTTACTTAAATCGAATTATATATATATATATATTCTGTGTTCTTCCTTGGAGAGCTTGTTTTTCGTATTATTCACTTTCTATGTAATTTTGATGGTCCTTGACATTGTTATTTTCTCTTAATTTTGGTGATTTCCTGTTGCATTTAAGACATTTAGCTTTTGTTCTATTTCTTTCTTCTCTAAAGTTAAAATTTAAAGCCGTTGAATACAAACTCTGTACACGTATTTTTTTTTCTTCTTTTTTCTTTTCAATTATTTCTCTGCTATATTTTGTGTATGCTCTTCTATCCATCATTAGACTTTTGTTATAATTCTAGATATGTTGATGTTTCTGCTGTCGTATCAAAATCGATATTATGGACATTCACTTGTACCCTTTCTTTAGGGTGTCCTAGTTCTAGCCTTTTAGGTAGAGCCAAAGTGATTTATGGCAACTTTTCTTAAAGATTTTTTTTTTTTAATTTCGTTTTTCCTGAAAATTTTGTTGCATCTTGCTTGAGAATTCCTGCAGTTAGTACCCCGTTCTAGTTTGTACAATCAAATACATATTAGTTGCACAGAATTTGGTCCATCCTGAATTTTCTGAAGGATAGCCTTTTTTTTCCCCCTTTTTCATAGAGAGAGATATATTTAGTGCAATAATGAGAATAAGTTTTGCTTGTTAATGTCAAAAGGGTTTAGGCCGTTATGAGTTGTACATTCATCGTAATATTATTTGATTTTGCTGTTGACAATACATCATTGGCTTGTCAATAGTATGTGAACCATTGGGGCCTATAATATACTGTAATTGGGGCCATTTCAGAATTTTCTCCCCAGTTTTCCTTATTAACCATTATTCGTCGTGTATGATTCTACTTCCTTTTGCCATTGGTTGTTCCTTTTTTTTCAATTGGGTGAAATCTGTACTAATGCAGACTAGATAAATCCTTAGAGGAATGCTGTCTAGTTGTCAGGGCAAATTCTAGGTGGTTACTGCTGCAGGTGCTGTAGGGGCTAGTGTTATGATAAGTTTGTTAAGTTGCTTGTTTTCTTTTTGGACATATAAGTTTCTTGTTTTCAGTCCGGAAGAAATTTGTTTCTGCTTTCTAATCTATTCATGCTCTAATGGACTGTCTTCTCTATCGTTACATTTATGTTTAAGCTGAGGAACTGACTTTATAATTTCTCTTTTTTGCATATCATATTTGTTTAATAGGTAAATTATGGTAACTTTATGCATGGGCTGAAGAAGGAGAACATCCAACTGGATAGGAAGGTGCTGTCAGAACTGTCAATGCATGAACCATATAGTTTCAAGGCCCTTGTAGACATTTCTCGCGATGCCTTTCCTGGAAATAAAAATGTCGTGCTTCCTCCCAGAAAGGCAAACATATCGATCAATGCTTAATCAGTTTCTTCAGAAGGTTATGTTTCCTTTTACATTTAATGACTTCTATAGCCTTTTGGTGTGAAACGGATCATTAGTAAAATATTTGAGTTATTTATTGGATCATTTGCCTATAATATCAACAAAATTTTGAGACCTTGGTTTCATTTAGAGCATCTCCAATGCAAGTATGAATTGTGAAAAAATGGAGTACCACATAGGATAAATTGATAGAGAGTTAAAATTAACCTCTCAAATGCAAACTTTCATAATCACTATTAAGCTAATATGGCCAAAAAGAAAATAGAGTCTATCAACCTTAATATTAATTTTTGGAGAGCCTTCTAAACAGTCATGTCAACAATAAGTGATTGAGACTTTCATTAAATAATATTTTATGATAATTTATTTTAATAATATATTATTGTTTGACTATTTATCATTAAAATGAATAAAATAATATTATAAAGTCTTTTTAGGTCTGAGAGTGTCTATCAATCCATATTTATGCCACATAGGATGCATATTTCTTTGACATTGATAATGTGTTCATTTTGTTTAAAAGACAATCCACATTTACATTGGAGATACTCTTACATTTTCATGTATTTTGTCACCTAACTTGATTTAATACTCTCGTGGGATCACACTTGGGATCTTTAATGTGGTCAAACATTTGTATGGTTCTCACTAATATGCAATTACAGCATGGTCATCTGTCTTCAAAAAAATTTAATTTTAAAGGTTGAATCGATACACAAATACTGGAGAAGAGTTTTTGAAATTAAAAAAGCTCTTTTAATTACTAGAGTAATTCGTCCAAATATACATTAAGAGTACATCTGAGAGAGTTTCTCTGCATAGAATTTTGGGAAGTAGCTTATATGAGTACAGTATTTGGAGTAAGTTGTTAATCATTAAAAAGAATATTTAAGAATTGGGGTTAAATATGTTTATTAAGATTTTTATTTACAAAGAGTATATAGTGTAATTAATTAAATGTTATAAGAATTTTTTTTTTTTGTTTTACATTTTAATATTTTAAAAAAAAAAATTTTGAAAAAAATTGTACTCAAGAAGTTTTAAGTTTGAGCTTTCTTCTCGTAGATGAAAATCAACTTTTTTAAATCATTCATAAGCTCAACTGGAGTTGCTACAATTTAATGATGAAATCAAATTAATTTTAATGAGTTTTGATGAGATTCTTTCATGGATTATACAAAAAAAAGGTACATGTGAAACATTTTGAGAATGTTTTGAGCACTACGATTAATTTTCTTTTCTAATGTTCCCTATGCTTCAATTTTTTTTTTTTTCCTTTTTTCATTAAAAAACTAGGCAAAAAATAGTAATAATTCTCCAAAAATTTTCAATTTCTTTGTTCGGAGGTAAACAAAATTGTACGTTACCATGCTAAAGAAAAAAATATTCGAAGAATCTTGTTTTGTTTTAATTATAAATAAAAATATTATTAATATATGAAAAAGTGTTTTAACATTTATTAAATAATTTATTATAATTATTTGTATTATTTTAAATGAAATTACATAACAACTATTAATAAAAGAATATAAATATCAAATTATTAATTTTTAGATAATTTTAACTTTAAAAAACAAATAAAATTATTATACATTCAGAGATAGGAAGAAAAAAAAATATATATATCATTCAGATTTCAGGTTTCAAGAAAAAAAATATATATATATATTTAATTTAAATTTTAGGTTTCAATCACTATTCAGTCTTTAGTTTTTAAGCAAAAACATAAACGATCCCCTTAGTGTCATCATATGTAGTTATAGTTTTATATAATATATACATTTTGAGAGGTGACAAAATTCCAGAAAAATACACTAAATGAATTCTTTTACTGATGATTTACGAACTGTAGTTCGCATGCAAAAGGTTATGAAAAGCCATTGGTCGTATCCTTTATTAGCAACTTATTATTATTATTATTTAATGCTAGTTCTATAATTCAAGCTAATTTTAACACTATTTAGGCGAAAAAGAAAAAACAGAAACAAAAACCATTTAATAGCTAACCATTATCATATGATTATGTGCGTGGCAATATCATGCACATGCTCTCCTTTTACAAACAAAATTCCATCATAATATCAAGATTCACTGAAAAGCTTTTCCGTAGATAGGTGCTAAAAGTAGTTTAGTTTGTCTACAAATTTGCCGGCAAGCCGCTGATTACGTGGTAAATTAAACTCACTTGAAAATTTCGCTAACCACTCAACTTTTCTTTTTTTTCTATCAGTATTTGTTGTTATTTTGAGGTTGGCACTTCAAAAGTTAAACAATAGTAAACTTATGATAATATTAATAAATGTTGAATGGATAGCAATATATTTGAGCGAAGTTAATTTACAAACATTTAATATTATAAAATTAAAAATATATATATTTTAGCATTAGATGATTGTAATTAGGAATTAAAATATCTTAAATAGTCTTAGCAAAGTTTTAAGGGTGTGCATATCTCCACACATACCTATGAAGATAGCAAGGAGTAATCAGAGCACATATCTGACCCAATTGCAACATCGTATCATAGTTTTATCAAAATTTTCACTACCTCTTACAGCTTGAAGATTCTTTGCCTTCAAGAATTGTAATGCTATTGGAATACTTCCAGATAATGTTACAAATAAAAGGAAAAGAAAGAAAAAAGGAAAAAAAAAAAAAGAAAAATAGCAATTAAATATAAAACACCAGTCACCAGAAGAGGAGGAGACAAAAAGGAACATTGGCAAGCAGTCCAGTATGAGGCTTGTCTCCTCTGCATTCTAAATCCAAGGCTGCATAAATTTGTCTTCAAAATGAACTTGTTGGAGATAACCATAAATTTCACAGGTACTCTTGAGCATCCACGATGATGATGAA
This sequence comes from Dimocarpus longan, assembly GCA_022984855.1. Lineage (NCBI taxonomy): Eukaryota > Viridiplantae > Streptophyta > Magnoliopsida > Sapindales > Sapindaceae > Dimocarpus > Dimocarpus longan. Next base: position 10,139,271 of record CM041026.1, read on the forward strand.
TCATCCGACTCTATCGCAGTACACTTCTGGAGTTTGGTTTAGTCAGTGCCTCAATAAATCTGTACATCCACCGATCTAACAATCCTGTTGAGCAACAGCAAAGATGAAATCAATTTTTTATGTTTGAAGGGAAGAATGTTTATCATGCTAGGAAGAATTTAGCAGGTGGATTGCATCTCAGCTTTTAGAACATCAAAATGAACTTATGCGAGTATCATTTCAGCCCAAATTTAAATCTGTTCAGACTACCAATGTGTGTAGAAACCATTATAAGTGAGCCAATTAGTTTCACACAATATGTGAATTCTTATCTAGAGAACTGAAAAACAGAAAATTAAACAGCCATGTGTAATTTCTTAGCCATCAAGATTTACCACCAATGAAAATCAGCAAAATTTATCAGTTCTAATTACGTGAAATGCAGTAAAACTTCATGGTAAATTTTAAAAAATCCAGGAACAACAATCAGATACAAACCTGTTAAAGCAAATGTACCGCCTAATACCGCACAAAGTCGAGTGATAAAATGGAGAAAACTGCGGCGCTCTTCTTTGATTGTCACTGTGATAGGTGATAGATCATACAAAAAGTATACAGCTGCATTTAATGACAGACAACAAGACTGATGGTTATTAAACAAAGAACCAAGAAAAAAGTGGGCATTACATTCAGTTAATACAGATCAGGTTGCCAACCAACCTGGCCATGTCCTGTCAAACTCATTCATTGGGGAAAAATATTCTGTTACAGAGAACTGATTTGTTGGCAACACTTCTTTTGAGATGTATCTGTATTCAGTAGGAACAATCTGCAAAATGATACAACGATAAAGAGTCTGTACAAAAGGGCCACATAAACAAATAGAAACTCCAAAATAAGACTAACACAAGTTCCAAGGTTGCAATAGAATACAGTGACGAGAAACTTTAGATTATATCATTTACAGATTTCAGTAAAAATATCTTTTGCGTACTCTTCCTTTACAATTATACTCATGTGTAACATTCTATACCAACATCTTTATTGGTAATTTTGCTACCAACTGATGCCTTTAAAAATAAAATGGAAAGCAATATAACAGCTCAGAAGTTTAACCAAGACGAAACAAGTAGCCATACCTTTATGTAATATTTAAATGTTCCACTTGTCTTATGCAACATCCGCACTGTTCCATCCAATGGATTGTGCAGTCCTGGATATTTAGGCCCAAATGATAGATCATGAATGACATGACTTACATTAACATGTATGGAACTCCCAAAAATCTGCAAAAGAAGAAAAGAAAATTGAAAAAAGAAAAGAAGATACTTTTACATGGCACGTACTAAGAAAGTTGATCTAGGGAGGGAGTAAGGTGCAGTCCAACATTTGCCTAATTATATAACAGATCATATAATAGAACATAAATTGAGAGAAGCACCCATTACAAATCCGTGGACAAGAAAATAAGAGAATAGATACGACATATTAAATGTTTATAGTGAATATAAATCCATTAGTGAGAAAACCATGCAAAAAATTCTGAAGGTATACTACCAAATAAGTCAGGCAAATATAGTTCTAGCACATGCATCTTGTAATAAGATAAGAAACTGACGATAGGAATTTTGTAGATGATCCACTGCATCGCTTCAAATTTGCTCAGAAGTTTTAGCTCCAACGATTTCCTAATGCAATCTTTTTCTCGTGTTTTGCCAGTTCCAAATATCAGGGAAACATAAAATAAACATTCCCCATTCCCTTTAAAAAAATTTAGTAATAGAAAACCTATGTCTCTCAAGAGATTCAAGCAAAAGTTTCTAGATCATGAAGATTGACTTGAGTATCAAAATATTGATGACAACTTGTCATATGCATCAGTATGACATTTTCGAAGATCTGGGGACATACTGAGGATGTGAAACCACTTACAACACTGTCTGTTACAATTAAAAGCAAATTTTCTGTTTTGATTTAAAAAATTTTAAAGAGATGAAAGGATTAAAAAGCTTTGTAGCAAGTAAAAACCAACATAGAATGAGAAAAATTACAAAAGACTGTCATTTAGTAATTTAAAAAAAAAAAAACAATGGTACAGGTAAAATAACAATCTGATAAATAGAAAATCAGGTTCTGTAACTTCTCTCTAGTTGGATATGGTGAACATGGCTAAAAGGCACCTACAAACATTCAACTAAGAACACGTCAAAGGGAACCTGCATACGGTCACTATGTTGAGAACTAGAATTTGAAAATCAATCTTTTGAATTTAGGGCCCCTATGGGGTGGGGACAAGATTTTAGCATTTATTGCTTAAATGAGGAATGCAAAGGGCCTAATGAGGAGATAAAGAGGAGAAGACTCATGTTATTAGGAAAATTGATCCAAAATTTTCTGTAAAGGTACACCGTACACAAACACACAGACATCATACTATTCACAGGAAATTGTAAAAACCCCAACTCTAAACAAATCGTGAAATCCATCAACCTGTATAACACTAAAATAAGACCCACAGACCACAACTAAAGTATTACCAGAAAGGAAAAAATGATTCAAATCTCTTCCTACTTGTACGACAGTACAAAAACCTGCTCATGATCATTAAAACTAAACAATGAGTTGTTGTGGCTTCAAAGAGAAAGGTTACACTAAGCCTTTGTGGAAGACAAGAAACATTTGTGGCATAACCTTAGCCTTAGGCATGCAAAGTGAATCATTTACCCTGATATAGATGCATTATTAGCTCCACATGCTTTATAAGTGAAATTAACTTGTGAAATAATAATATGATTTTTTTACATAAACGGAAGAATTATTGGCCTAGAGATAATCTTAATTATGATAACATTTGCATGATGACATATTAGTTTCTTTTTTCTTCATTGTTTTGTTTTCCAAAAACTATTACATTACATCATTTTCCATCACTAAAGTTTATTTTATCTTCCTACATATTGCTAATCTACTATAAAAGTTTGAAGTGGTATAAAAATTTTTGTAGCAAAATGTTCTAAGAAGGGCAATGCCCAAAGATCAAATATTCTTGACCACAATTGCTTAATTAGATCACTGCTGAGTTGGGTTCATATTTGATCCTCAAAGTTACTTACGGCATTTCATTATCACATTCATATAATTGCAACAGAAAAAACTCTTCATTAACATAAACAAAACAATGGGCACCCTAAAATTTTCCAGACCAAATGTATAGTTTCAGAAGTCCATCCATATACTTATTTGGTCAGTTAAAATGTCAAAACAAGTACTTGTACATATATACTCCACAGAGCCAACATCTGCACTAACTAACATGTAATTGAAGGTCATGCCAATCCTTTGTATTTATACATATAACACAAGAAACGATATGACAACAGAAGGGACTAGGGGGGGGTGGTGGTGGTGGGGTGGGGTTAGAGAATGATACGCTACTTACCATCTGAGCAACATAAATATTTAACCCATGAACTGACATATGGAAATTTCCAGCAACTCTTTGGACATCTAAAACTCCATAAACCTGCATAAAGCATGAGCTTAGATATTAGTTTTATTTTTCATTTCCCTCTAACTTAATAAAGAAGGTAAAATATTAATTCACAGTATATATCATGAATGAGAATCTCTAACAGGATATATACCCTGCATCCTTCTCCATTTGCCAATGCTTGCTTCACCTTCTTAATCATATCTTCAGCAGCTTGATCAAAACCAAATGCATTAAGTTTTTCATGGGAATCATCATGATGCTCTTTATCGTCATCTGATCAAAGTACATTAAGAGATATTAACATTTTCATGCACAAAAATAGATAGATGGATACATAGACATATATGTGTGTGTCCGTATAATTATAATATATATAGGTAATGAAGACTATACCATGCTTATGTGCATGTTCCTTTTCGACAAGGTCAGACACATACTCGGTGCCAATTATATGGCCATCACTATTCAGGCGAAGCTGCACCAAAGTTTAATCTGTTTAGCAAGAAAACAAATAAAGCACAAAGCAATAAAGAGAGAGAGAGAGGGAAGTAAAAAAACTACTCATTCAGGTACCATAAAAAGTAAATGAGAATTTTTCTTTTTCTTATAAACAAGGCCTTAAGTAAATGTATGAGCTTAAATAGTTCCAAGTGCTAAAATGTGATATGTTGAAAAAATAAACGGGATTGTCAGTCACGCTCACAAATGTAATCATAATTAAAAAAATTAATTAAGGATTCATATTCCCTCATATTGCAAACTATAAACCCAGAGTCTTGGTAGTTAACTAGTTCCTTAGAAATTTAAAATAGGAATTATTAAATTACCAACGTAATTCAGGGTCCATTGATTTTTCTACTGTTCAGACCCTACTGAACTAAGTCTTCATCTCACAAAAAGCTAGGTCTTACACTCCAACCTCCTAGATACCATCAACAAACCACTACATCAAAGCTAATATTTTTCCAATTTGTTTTAAAGAACCAAGAAAATGAGATGTTACATGCTTACAGATCTTCAAAAATAATACTATTAAAAATCCTATGAGCAATTAAAATACGTAACTAAAGCTAAGAACGGTAGGAAATTATCTTACCTTCCATATGTTTGTATCAAGATCCACTTCATGTTTGCCTGACATGTCAATAGCATCAACACTTAACACTGCAAAAGAAGTGAAAAGAAGGTCAGCAGTTCGATTGTCGGTTTCAGAAATTACCAAAGATAAGTGGAAAATGTGGAAAAAGAATTCGTACTACTAAAAAGAAGAGAAAAAAATATGCTCACCATCACATGGTAGAGAAGGAAATGTCATGTTTATGTGAATCGGAAGAGTTTCTCCACGTTTCAAGTCCACAGACATCTGCACAATACATGCTTGTCCATCAATTACCACCTTATAAGGCTGGACATAAAGGAAAAGTATAATAGTTCATAAGTGGAAGAAAATTTTAAAGCATCACAGGTTAACTTTACTTTTGCCTTCTGCATATTGCAGAAATGCTAAAAGCACTACTGTAGAACCAGTGAAACTGTATAATCTTTTATCCACCAAATCCCATGGTAGATCAACTGATTTTTTTAATTCATGTCTTCAAGCTCTAGGACTTTCACGTATAGGTATTATCTGTTTCAATGTAATATTCACTTATACCATCAGAATATCATATGATGAAGAGGCAGCCGGCATACCACATAGTATACACCAGCAACACTCAGAGACATAAAACTTTAAAATCCATAATTCAACCATATTGGCTACAAATGCACCAGAATACGTCAAAAGTTAAGGAAATAATAATCATGTTCAGCTTCTTTGTAGAAAGAGCAATGGTCAAAATTTATTGTTTTCTCAAAAAATAAAATAATGGGACTGAAATATTTGATGCAAAGACAACGAGACTAAGATCATACTCTATTAACAAGAGAAAAGAAGAGACAGAAGGAGGTCACTCAAACAGAATGAGCCAACTATTAGAATAGTGTTGAGTTTTCTTCCCTTGAAGCATATTTTGCAAGCAAGTCCTATTTCAATTTTGATTTAAGCTAGTCAATAACCAGACCATGATTCACTGTTTGCACATATTGATTATAAAGAAACTTTATTGATCTAATTTGCTTCAGAAACTTTTTACAAGAACACAAGTAATTGCTTGTTTTTCTTCTCAAAAAAATATAATTGGTACATGTTAATCTTAATTTGTTAGTCATTTTGTCTTACTGCTTTTACCTCTTAAATCTGATTTGATGATGTGTAAGTCCTAATCTAAAAACAATTTTTCTTTTTTTATCTGAAGGAAATATTTAAATATATATACATGTGTGTGTGCATGCGTGTGTATTAATACCCCTTCTAAAAATACATACTGATATTAATCAATTTACGTTTTAGTTTCAAATAAACAAATAAAAACTGTGCTGCTTTGAGTAAAGGCCATTGGCAACCTCCTTAGCAACCTTCTGCAAAACCGTGAAGACCACTGCCAGCCTCGTTGTCATCAAGGTGATGTTAGGTCTCCTCCTTCCTCTTCAAAGAAGCTGGTGGGCTATTCCTTACAGTTAAAGGAGATCACTGGTCTCCTTCTGTTGGAGGAACAAAGAGGTTGCAGCCTCCTTGCTTAAAAGGAAGTAAGTGGCCTCCTCCTCACAGTTAAGGGAGGCCACCAACCTCCCCTCTTCCAACCAATGCAAACTGCAAAGGCAGGCTCTTCTTCCACCCACAAAAATTTCTAAATGGTTTTAATAAAACATTTGTTAAAAAAAAATGTTTATACGTTAAATATTTATATAAATAGGTTAGAACATATATATTTTTAAATTAATAATACATATGTTAAGAAAAAGAATCTTATATCATATCATGAATCATTATTAACATTCTCATAATTTCAATCCACACCGTTAAAATGAAAATTAGGGGACAGTTTCTAATTAGGAACAAGAATAAAAAGAAATCGAATTCCATTGAAAGGGGATCAAGATAGGGAATTTAATGCCCTACGTGTATAACACGAGCTTAATTTCTTACCTTTATGTAAGGTCGACGTAATTTACTTCCTATCATTTTTAGTAAACACTGCGATCATAAATCAATAAGTTTCCTTTCCCTCGTGCAAAATTCTAGATCAGCAAACGCACTCTTAACGGTCAAACACCAAACCACTAATTTTCAAAATCTTTTTCTACGAAAACAGAAACAACCTAATACTTATATAGAGACAACGAAAGAAAGTTAAAAAGCAAACATATCATTGAGAATTAAGCATACAGACCTACTCAGACTCTAATTACATTGAAACCTATATAGATTTCAAGTCAAAATAACAAACGCAACCCCAATCATCCTCGAACCAGATTCTTCTCAAATATAAATAAGCACTGAGACTTGCCAAGATATATATATATATATATATATATATATATATATGAACATCGAAATTAAATTGCATAGACGAAGGGAATCAAAGACATACCTGATGAACTGTATATGTTGTAACATAATATCTGAGCTCATGCAAGAACAATGTGGCCATTATGACCAGACCCACAATGGAGACTACAAAATCAAAAACACAAAACGATCAGCCGATTAAACAAGAAGAACAAAGAATCACGTGACAACAATTGAATAACCATACAAATATTAAATGTTATCTGATGATGACATAAAATCAAGAAAAGTAAAAGCAGTGAAATAATACCAAGAGCCCCAGATTGGGTTTTCCGCAGCAAATGCTCCTCTGCGCGAGGAAACGCATCGATGCTCTGCAAGGCTCGCTTGACGCCCATTTATGTCTGTCTTTGCACATTAGAATTTTGAAAAAACCAAATAACAGATTCAAAATTATTTTGATTTTGATGAGAAAACAAAGAATCGAAAAAGAAGGCGCTTGATTTAAAGAAATCATTGAAGAGAGCGTACCTGAGGGAGTCTCCGTTGTAATAAGATGAGGGAAATGGAGAGACAAATAATTGTCGGTTTTATTTTATCGATGTGTTGGTGTTGAATGATTTGTTCGGTCAATTTAAAGATCCTGTGGGAACATCCCCAACATCTTACTGTGAACTCTCTCTCTCTCTCTTTCTTTTAAGAAATTAAATGTAAAATAAATATAATTTTAGAAAATATGCTGGGAAAACTTCGGATTTAGATGCATTTTTAAAATGATATTTTTTAAAAACAAAAAACATGCTTTTAAAAATAGATTTTCAAAAACAATAATGCATTCAAGAATGTTTTGGACAATTCATTTGAAAAACAAAAAATAATAAAAGTTATTTAATACTATTTTGAAAAAAGAAAAATAATAAAAATAATAATATTTTTTCTCTCACCTCACTCCTCTCTCTCTCTCACTAATCTCTTTCTTCTTCAATATCTCTCTGTGAGGTCCCCTTTCGAGCCTCAGCTCGCTAGCTCGAGCTGCCCCACTCACTAGGTGCTGTCCCCCCCTTAAAGGGATTTCTTTCGCCTCCCCAGAACCTCAAACCCGGTGTCTGAGGGTTTAACACCAAATTCCTTGCTATTAGCTCATTTGGTATCAGACATGTTTCTCACAAGTACTTAGCCCCTAAGTCGTGGGTTTGAGTGTCTGAGAAGGTGAAAGAAATCGGTTGGAAGGCCGAGATATCCTAGGCTTAAAGAGCAGGCCCGGCTGTTAGAGAGGCCCCCGCCCAGACCAGGATGGGTCGTTAAACTCTTTCTCTCACTAATCTCCTTCTTCTTCAATACTTCTCTCCTTACGGCTGTTCTCACCTTACCACTCTCTCACCCCACTTCTTAAGGCACATTCTTGCTCGTATTTGTATTTGTCGGAATTGACTCTCTGTTTTCGCGTTTGCCACCGTTTGCTCGCTTCACATAGCACCATCGAAGTCTCTTTCGTCATCGTTCTCTTCTTCGTTGTTTTCTTTTCGTAATTTTTTTATTATCATCGGAGATAAATCAGGTCGGGATAGCTAGTGAGTGGTTTGTGACCCTTTTTTTTTTTTATTTTTGTTTTTCAGTTCCTTGTGGTTGATTGTTTCAATCTAGTTCAACCAGATCGCCCCGCAACAGTGTTTTGTGGTTGAACCAAATCGGAGGATAATGGTGTTTGTGTTTTTTCTTTGTTTTTGTTGTTTTTTTTTTTAACAATCCAATTGGATTGTTTTTGAAAATAATGCCGGATTTCTATTTTCCACTTCTATGTTAAAATATTTCAAAACGTGTTTTTCATTGTTTTTTAAAATAATTGCCAAACAGATGTTCGAGTGTTTTTCCTTTTTTTAAATGGATAACCGCTTTTGAAAATGTATCCAAACAACTATTTCTTTCTTCTTTTCCCTTTTTTTTTTTTTTTTTTTGGTTGTTGTTGTTTGAAATAGGGAAAACTTCATTTGATTGCTAAGTTTTCGGGAATACTCATTTTTAAACCTGTTTCCATTAATGACTCTCATAGTCTTGAAAATTTGAAATATGCATCAATTTAGTCTTCATCATAACTAATAATACTTATTTTAAATTACTTTTGGTTTAAAATTTTTGTTTTTATTTATTCTTGATTTTATAGTTAACAAAGTATTTGAGTTTTATTTTTATTTTTTATATTTATGATTTATCTATTTTCCAATGGTAGTTATTTTATTTTATTTTATTTTTTTACTTTTTTTTTAAAAAAACTTTTTGTTTTATCATTCTTTCGGAGAGGTTTTATAAATTTTTCTTCCATCTTTCTATGGATTTTTTTTTTCAGCGTTTACATTTTTTTTAATTACTTTTCACTTTTTATATTATTTTCAAATTTTAATAGTTTTTATGGTTTAAGGTTTTTTGAAAAACCAATTCAAAGATTTTTGTTATTTTACATATTTTTTTCTTACTTTGTCAATGTTATTGTTTTAGAGTTTTTATTTTTATTTTTTGCAATTTTGTTTATCTTTTTAAGTTATATATTCCTAACTGTTTTAAAAGTGTTTAATTTCAAATTTTATATTATTTTGAGTTTTCTTAATTTTAGGGTTTTTATTTTTATTTTTTGCAATTTTGTTTATCCTTTTAAGTTCTTTTAAAGACTTTCTTAAAAGATATATTCTTAACTGTTTTAAAAGATTTTAATTTCAAATTTTATATTGTTTTTGAGTTTTCTTAATGGTTTATAGATAAAAATAATTCAAATTTTCAAAATCAATTTTTAATGTTACTTTCTATTACCTTATTTTACTCCCTAACTATATGAAGGACATTATTTGCTTCCTAAACTTCATAGAGTCCCTACAATTATTGAACATAAATTAATAAAATTCTTATTTTTGTTAATTACTTTATACTACTACACAATGTGCTTCAATGTCTCATAGACACTGCATTGTATTTATAAATAAATAAGAGTCTAAAATTAATCCTTTTTTTATTTTTATTTTGATATAATGTTAAAATTCTACCATATTTTTGAAAATAATCAATATTTTATTTGTCGATTTATAAAATAGATCATATACACTTATAGTTTATAAAAATATTTAAAAAACTCTTTATTATTAAAATTGATATTTAAAATAAAAATTTTAACCTTTTAATATAAAAAAGTATAATTATAGAGACACTTTGATTATTTCGATCAATTTAATGATAAATAATAATAACGGATAAAATGAGATTCTTTAAAATTTATAAGGACTGTTTAAGGATTATGCCAAGTGGAAAATGGGATTATCCCGTAAATTTGTAAGCAATATTTGGTGAATATTTTCAAACTTGCAGTTAAACAACAGGTCTTCTCACTTGTTTTGGATTACAACACTTTGCAGCGCCAAACTATCAATCAGGTGTGCAATAAGTGGTTGAATGATGTCTGACTACTGAAATCTGAATTCCGGTACAAAGAAGACAGACAGACAGATGGCTCTTCCAAATTTATTAACTTCCCCATTTGTTCTTGTAATTACACTTATACTCGCTTTGATCGCTCCACTTGTCTACAAAACGTGCCTCCTCCATTTCAACCCACAAGAGGTTCCAATTCTTTTCCTCGTCTCTTCGTCCACTTACTTAAATCATACAAAAATGATTTCACTATTGTAATATAATAATACTTGCAGAGGTTGTTCACTGTTGAAGAATTGGCTCTCTACAATGGAACTGACGATTCTATTCCCATTCTTTTAGGGATCCTCGGGTACTCTTTTTCTCTCCCGCTGTGTCTTATTTTATGTATGTGGAGGATATTCATTTTGTGCTGTTTTAAAAATCAGATCTGTGTTCGATGTAACGAAAGGGAAATCTCATTATGGTAAAGGTGGAGGTTACAATCATTTTGCTGGAAGGTTTGTTGCTTTCTTACTTGCTACAATTCCAATAACCTTGTATGTGGATCATATTCATATGATATTTTTTGAGGCAACTATACACTTACTATATGATATATGGAGTCAGATCTACTGAGCTTATATAGAGTTTATACGGTTGGTGCGTCCTAACTTTTAAATTAAATAGGAGAGAGAAATATTTTTAAGAGACATAATACAATGAATTGCTGAGATTAGCTTCGTTTCCTAACTCGTGTTTTTGGGTTTTCTCTGACTTATAGCTTTCATTGGTATTATATTTCCATATTTTCTTATTGCCTTTTTTTGTGCTATCCGTTGCATACTTGTCGTCGTGCAGTTTAAAACACTATATAAATTTAAATCAGATAAGCATCTCTTTTTTTTTTTTTGGTTGGGGTCGAGTAGTGTATTTTTCATTTTCCTGTTGAGAGAAAAGGCTACTAGGAAATACAGAAAGCTTTGCATATCAATTTAAATTCACCTAAAACAGAGAAGACACCATGTTTCATTCTGATTGTATCTTATAGTAGTGAGAACCAATGAAGTGTAATTTGTTTACTCAAATCAATCACTTGTCATTTGTGTGTTTGAATCTGTAATCCTGATTGCACTTTAATCTGCATTTCTGCTCTTGAGACTGTTAATTTATGTAAGTAAAGCTCATTGTGATTTATTTACTTGTCAAGTGAAATTAGGTCAGACAGAGGCTTTGTTTTATCTGTTTCTTATCCCTTCGGTTTACCTTTAGACTCACATTGATAGCTTCTTGTTGCTTTTTACTATTAACTCAGAGACGCTTCCCGTGCATTCGTTTCAGGAAACTTTACAGGTACAAATAGTCAAATTTTACCTTTTGATTCTGTTGTTTCAGCAATGTAAAGTTTTTCGTGAGATCAAAAGATTAAGAAATAACAGGCTTGGAGTAGTTGACATGGTCAATTGTAAGTATTTTAAAATCCTCTTAACTCTATGGAACATAAGTGTTTATAACTATGAGGAAGCTTTAGAGTTTGAAATGAGAAGAATGAAACAACAGGTTGTAGAGGGACAGACATTTAGATTCTTGCCTTATAGTTATAGCAGTTCATGGAAGTGTTACTGCTGAAGATATGATTCAGAATAGAATTAGTTAAACTTAAACAAGATATGATTCAGAATAGAATTAGTTAAACTTAAACACCTAACTTGTCCTACATCACTTTCTTTTTGATCTGTTTAATTATTCTAAAATACTGGATCAGCATGCCTTTCACAATCTGACTCCAGTTTTACAGATGAGACAAATTTGAGGAAGTGGAAAAGTGATAATAATGTTTTATTCATTGCATTTGTCTTGCTATAGTAATCAAAGTCCGTGTTTTGGTTGTTATGCCTGAAAGAAGCTATGGGAAATGTAATTTTTTCATTTTTATCATGATTATTTTAGTGAATTGGGGTATCTGTTTTCGTGTGTTATCCTATGACAGTTTTATGTACATGAGATTACCTGATATTATAGATTCAACTGCATACATTTAAGATTAAATTGGTTTCTCAATTTTTTGTTTCTGTCCAAAAGATAAATTGAGTTTCGAATTCAGAGTGTTAATTTGGGAGATGTGGCTCTTCTTACATTTAGGACAGAACTATCGTTTCTGCAAATCCAAAAAATTAGGGATTAATTGGTAATCTGAGTGTGTGTTGATTTATTATGTATTTTACTAAGGTAAAATTCTGAAAATTGAGATTCCTGTAGTCTCTTGGTTTTGAAAGATCTAGTCATGTTAGGATTAGTGGCGCTTTGGCAGTCAAGTCTATAACTGTGATTTTGTTCTTATTGAATTGTTACAACTGGTTAATGGAATATTAAGTTGTTTGTTCAGTATTAATCCATGGATATTTTGTTCTGTACTTCTATTTACTGTTTGTATGTTCTTATTTTGCGCTTTTCTCTTTTTCATCTTCTTTTATAATATTTTGTTCTTGTAACTCAAAAGTTCAAGTTACCATTAACAGTTATTGCTTATGTTACTATTCATTTATCTGTTCAAAACAATAAATTCCTTCACATTAAGTTTGCCTTCAAACAAGCTTCTGTTGAAACACCCTAAATGAATTCCAAATTTGAAGTTGCATTTTGGCAAAAGTATAATTTATATTCTTTTTTTCATTTCTCTCATTTATTTTGTTTTTATACAGGCGATGGACTCACAGACTCGTTGCATGGCTTGTCTAGCTCAGATGTAATAATTTTTTGTCCTTTGTTTTTTTGTTTGTTCTATTGTTTACTTTTCTAGTTAAATGGTCAACTCAAGAGTTTTAAATTTGAATCAGAAAGTCTAAATTCTTTGGCTTTTATTTAAGAACAAAATGTTTTAATGGTTTTCTTTTGTAATGTTTAAATTTTAGCATTATATTTGTTCTTATCAAAAACAGATGAGATCCAACATCCTAATACATCTAGATGTGGACGATTGTGAAATTGAATTTTGACAATCTATTCAAAATTTATGTGAGTCCATATCAATTCAGATTTTCAAGCGCACGAAGAATTTGTCTTTGCATAATTCTCCCACCTTCTCTATTTACCTCTCTTTCTTTCTCATATGTGCAACAGTATGTGCAGACAAATGGTTCAAGTACTCACCACTCTTTTAATCCAAGTTCAGTTTCACTAATCGATTGTCGAATTATCTATGCTTTATGTCATTGGAACTATTGAATTACATTATTTGATTTACCTACTTCTTGTTTGTAGGTAAAGAGTGTAGTTGGATGGCGAGACTTTTACTTCAGAAGTTACAAGTGAGTTTTATGATAATCATTTTTCAAACTCTTCTTAAGTATATAGTTCTGCACATTATTTGAAACCATTTTGTAGATCTTTATTATTGGAAGTGATACATGCTTATTTCCTGTTGGATCCTGGGCATTAGTTTTATATTAGTATGAACGTAGTTGTTTATGTGGAGGAGATTTATAGTTTACTTGTAGCCATAGTTCCGATAGGCATATGGTTTGTAGATAATTTTGAACCAAATGGACAGTAAAGTTAGCAACGGAAGCTGGTTTGTACTGACTTCCTGGTTCCAGAATCTTTTTTATGATTCCATGGAAGAAACAATTGAGCAGCATTGAAGAAGGAATTATGGAATCACCTTTTTTATGGGTAATGTTGGTGACATTTTCCAGATTTTAAATTGGAATGGTCTGATTGACCACCACATTTTCCATGCTCTTGTAGATGATGACATGTGTAGTCAGGTACTTAAGCTAAATTGCCATGGAATTTTAAGATTTCAACGTCCTTAGTTATAAACCTTGCAAATTATATAATTGTGAGATGTTCATTTATTTCCGCTAAGAGCTTGTCTGTTTGCAATTCATGGCCCTTGCTTCTGTTGTTAAGTACTCGTGTGTATGCAGATGAAAAATATGATTTTTTTTTTCCTGATAAAATATGCAATACATTCAGGATATGTTAGCAACGGCTATACAAATGTGAAACATCAGCTCCTGTTTAAGAAGAAGCAAATGGTTTTCCTCTCCCGTTCATTCCTAGCATGCTACATTAATGTGCAGTGAGGAGAAAAGAAATTAAGAGATATCTACTGTAGAAGTGTCCTTAATGACGTTGAAGATAAATCAACCTTTTTTGGTTTCTATTCTTAAATTATTGTCAGTTTGTCTTATGGCCTATAATTGTGTCCTTTTATTGCTTTGAATTCGTAGGTGCTCTGTACTTGACTGTCAATGTGAGTAGTTATGGCTAAAGTATCCTCCTAGACCATTACTTTCTTATTTTTTGTTTTTATTTTAATTTGACATCAATTGGGTTTGACGTCTGTTGGGATGTGGTGAACTCAACTACTATAGGCATGGCCCAAATAGTAACTCCCACATAGAAAAAGGGTTAGCCCACACTTTTGTGAGTTTAAAAACAAAGGTGGACATGAATTCTATTATGGATGTGAAAGGAAAAGTGTACAACCACTCAGCCTAGAGTGAATGTGCATATTCTTGGAAAATTTTAGTACTTGGTTATATTTGAATTTAATTTTAAATCTTAATTTTTATGTTGTCAAAATTATGGACATATTAATTCGAGATACTTCGATTTTTCATTTTAGTATTAGCTGTAGGGGAACAGAAGTACAGGATTTGAATATTAATTGATATGCATGTTGTTCAATACTTACTAAGTTGTACTACTTCAGGTTTGTTGGTAAGCTGGTGGGTCGTTACTATGATAACCAGGGAAATCCTACAAAATATTTGAAAGGAGCTGAAGCAAAGGCTGCTAGAGGGGCACAGCTTCTGGAGAAACAAAAGGCTGAAGAAGCTAAACAACCAAGTTGCAATTCTAAGTGGAGTCAGGAAGAGGGAGGAGAGGTATTAAGTTTTCAAAACTTGGAAACAATATATTAATCCGAGCATCATTTAGTTGCAATAATATTTATTGTCAATCTTTATGGTTTTTAAGAATTTGATGCTTGTATAATCAAATTGTCTGCCATGATGTTTTTCACACAAATGTAGCAAAGACATTTTTCATGATAGTAGTATCGTTTAAAATAAACTCTATTTTATGCTTGTATAATCAAATTGTCTGCCATGATGTTTTTCACACAAATGTAGCAAAGACATTTTTCATGATAGTAGTGAAATTTCGTTTAAAATAGACTCTATTTTCCTGCATCTGAAAAGCATCTCTAATGTTAGTTGATCTGTCTCTGTGATTGTTTTTGCTAGGTTTGGTGTGATGATGGCGTCCCTAGGTTAGTTCAGAGACCTCAAGAAATTGCTTTGACTGGAAAGATGAGTAAGCGATGTGCTTGTTTCAAAGAAGATGAGCTCAATCGGCCAGGGTTGGAAGTCTACGAAGGATGTGATTACCTTGCCAGGACATGTCGAGTTTAGATAAAGGCGATTCACAGGCACCTTATACTGTAGATTTAAATGAGTTTCACATGAGTGTTGAAATAGGTATTTATGTTAATACATTAATAGATGAAAATGTGTTAAAAAAAAAAAAGATGAAACCGAACCAAAGTGATGAATGTATTTGAACATTTGGTCACCATCAAGTCTATGCATTTTTGTCGTTAACCACATGTAATTGTTATACTTAATTTCAGAGAAAAAAAGATATATATTTTTCTTTTAATTGTTTGGGTGTATGAGATGTTGCATTGTTGTGCTTGATTCACGGTAGGAGCCTAGGAGGTCCAATGGTTCATAAGACAACCTGTAGTGACCCTCATTCGGCCTTCAAATTTCCAAACACGTCAATTTCCTCCTCTTTTACAAATTTGATGCCAGCACAACGATAGTTCTAAATGTCAGTTAGGGCTAATGAATAAACGTGTTATAAAATTGGTTGGGTTTAAATTTAGTGTTGGTAAGTTATAGTCCAGTATGGTTTGGTGGTAGAGAGTTTCCGTTTAGCTTGGTACTGATTCGTATTTGAATGAATATAATGCAAATAGAAAGATACATATCTTCTCTTGATTTTTTTTTCCTAACCTTTTTGAAGCATGGTATCGTAATAAAACTAGAGGATGTTGCCACGATTACATGTGACAAGCATACAAGTGTAGCACTTTCATGCGTAACGTCTGTGATAATTTCGTGCAAGTTGCCATGTAACACCTTAGATAGGAATGAAGCTCTTGCAAATAGGATTTCTATGTTTGTACTTAAATCATGTGAGAACATATAGAAACTAAGTATAGAGAATTTTTTTAAGTAGCACCCATACTAGAGTCTTTTGTGGTAAAGTCACTGGACTAATAGTTCCAATCCTACTATGAAAAAAATATTAGCATATCTTAAGGGGACTATAGATTACTCTTATGTTACCAACGCGGTAATATGTGTCTGATTGGGTATACAGACGCTGATTGAGGAGGTGATTTGGATGAGCAAAAATCCACATCAAGTTATGCATTTTTGCTCAACTAATGTGCTATTCTTTAAAGTAGCAAGAAACAATCACAAATTGCGTTTTTCACTATGGAAGTTGAATTTATAACATATTCAGATGTAGAGTCCCAAAACAATTTGGTTCAAGAGATTCTTGGAGGATTTAAATTAGAAGCTGATGTAGAAAAATCGGTTATTATATATTATGATAGTCAGACGGTAATTGTTAATACCAAATATACAAAATATGATAGTAAATCAAAACATATAGAGCATAAGTATAATTTGGTCAAAGATATAATGATAAAAAATAATGTAACAATTAAGTATATATCTACCAATGAGATCAAGATGAATTCGCTTACAAAAGTCATGACAAGATGTGAATTTATGTCTCATGCTAGGTCTTTAGGTCTACGTAGATTGTACTGTTGTAATTGTTATACTAAACTATATATGTTTTATGCATAATACGTCATTTTTTATTACGTAATTCTATCATATATTCATTTCACATAAATTATATATGAAAGTATATCATCAGGTTTAAGATTGATATTCTTACACGTATAATCGCCTTAGTTGTTAGGATAACAAGCAAAGATGAGACATATATATTTCAGATATATATATTTTAGAGAATATTTATAAGGTTATTTTCTTATTGCTTAAATATATAAAATGTTGTCTTGACTGCAGTTAAGATGAAGTGCTACCTAAAATTTATTTATTAAACCATTCATGATGTATCCAACCATTATGATGACTTAATTAAGCTAAATGTGAGTTATTTGATAATAGGTGCTTAAAATGCGACCTTTTAAGAACTCAGGTTCGGCATAAGAAGAGCGACTGAACTAAGATATGTACAGTAAATAATTTTAATAGTGAAGATATACACATTTTTATTTAAGGATAAGATTCACTGTAGCAAATGTTTCATGCCACATGTGCTTATTATGACCACTGATCAATATGAAAAATGAGTAAATTTATCCTTAATTTTTTATTGTGTAACTTCTATTGAAATTTCTTTAAAACTTTATGTTATGTCCTTAGTGATTATTTCCTTTGTCTTAAAGTAACAAAGTGATATTTATATCATTAATATGTCTTCTATGAATATGTTATTTCAACCTGTGGGATATATCTATAACGTCAGTCATTTTTGTTGACTAAAAGATGAAGGCAAAACAAAGAAATATAATGAATTTTATTATATTCATATATTTACATGTCGACAAATTATGATTTGAAATTATAATTGTAATTATATGGAGTATTGGAGGAAATTATTTTGAAGGATTAAATATGCTTGAATAAACGAAGTTCTGTTAAATCTAGGATATGATAATGAACAATTTTTCAATCTCTTATAAAGTAATACAATTGAGATTTAAAAGGCAAGCCCCGTTATATATATTATTTGTTCATAAGTGTATTTGTTTGCATGAATGTCTTAACACCTTATTATGAAAAAGTTACTAATGTTTTCTCTAGGAGTTATGTTTTACTCATCTTGTGTGAGTGAGAGATGTCGGTTATAATAGGTGATAGGTCGAATCCACTTAAGATGGACTCAAACCGATGACCTATAACCATGATCCAATCCAAATCAAAGTTTGGATGTGATTAAACAATTGTTTGTGCAGTTCTGAGCAGTTGTCAAATAACTGCATTGACAATTATGTGATAACATATATATAGGCATGATTAGAAAAATTGAAGTGTGACTTAATGATAAGGCTATTAACAATGTACAAACATAGAGGCCAAAAATAGAGAAAAAAAGAAAAAGACAAAAGATTTATACACTGTGAAAAGAGATTTTGATTCCATTATATAATGATTGAATATCGATCAATTGAACAACTATAAAAGTTTTATTGGAATTTTTCGCAAGTGAACAATTTGTATCTTTACTGTTTTTGATATACAATATACGATCGATTTTGTTTTCATCCCTTAATATAGATGAGATTAACGACCTTTTCATGGGAGGGGATTGGCTTCTCTAAAATGGAGGAGATTAGTGATATTTACACACGAAGGAGATCGTTGGTCTCCTCTATTTTAGAGGAGATTTATCAATTGTGTTTTAGAAAAAAATATTGTATTTGCTAGTTCAAATCTCCTCTCAAGTTTTTTATTTTTGGGATGTGAATGAAGAGAAATCGAATGATCGTGACGGAGTGTTAAATTTTGGTTAATTTGGTTGATGAGAAAATTCAATATGAAATGGAAAAGAAAAATTTTGGTTTGTTTGATTGATATAAAAATATAAGAGAAAATGAAAAAAGTGGAAGTGAAATATTTTGCTTAAATTTAATTGAATGGATTTGAATGAAATTTGTGTTCATCAATGATTTTTTGTGTTCTTCAACAATTCTTTATAAATTTCCATGTTGCATAACGATTGGATGGTGTTTTGGTGCATTAGTAAATTTTCAAAGTTTTATGCTGCCTTGAAATTTGTATTTTTATACTTTTGTGAAAAGAGAAATATTTAGGATTTTTTGTAATTTTAATTATTTATAATTATGCAAAAGTCATTTTTATCCTTGGATAAACAGAACAACGACTTGATCAGGATTCAGAAGAGGGTTGTGTCATTTGGGCATACTTTGCCGCTCAATACAATAATACATAAAGTCAGAGGCATTTGTGCAATTATCCCTTTATACGACAACATTAGAGATTGGAAAACAAAACTAAAAAAATTCCAATAAAAATTTGGCGCCCTTTCAAATTCATCACAGCGAGTTTAGAAGTCCAGAAGTGGAAGATCTCAGAAACGACGTGACAAAAAATGGTGTTCCTCCACAAACAAAAGCCATCGTCACGGAAGAGAGACTCAGACTCACCTTCCAAGTCCGACATACCAGCCTCCAAAATCCCCAAATCATCGGCCACCACCAATTCAGAAACTGAAAAAATGGTGTCGATATTAGCAGAGGCAGGCTGCACCTTCCTCAACCCCTCGGGCCCACCTTCTCTCCCCTCCGATCTCCACCGGCACCTCACCCGCCTCTTCTCTCAAAACCCTTCCCTCCCTCCACTCTTCCTCTCCGCCTTCTCCTCCTTCATTCAATCCCCCCCTAATTTCACCAGCGTTCTCACCTCTTCCAATCCGACCAGAAACGACAGCTTGGTTCGACATCTTTTACTTGTTCCTTGCATTCAGTTAGAGCTCATCAACATTCTTCTAGAAAAGCTTCCCGAATATTTCCATCTACATTTCGAAGAAGCCTTGTCTCTTGAACATGATGTTGCTAGGCTTGTTATTAATCAATTCCGCTGGCTTGATTTTCTTGTTGATTCTCAACTTTTTACTAACAAATTAACGCAGCTTGTTTCCATTTGCCCGTTGAATTTGAAGAAAGAGATAATTGGCTCGTTGCCTGAGATCATTGGTGGTCAAGCCGATAATACTACTGTTGTTGAATCTCTCCAGGAGTTGCTTAGAGAGGATTCGGCTGTTATTGTGCCTGTGCTTGACTGTTTTTCCAACCTTAATTTGAATACGGAGTTGGAAGAACAGGCGATTACTATAGCATTGTCGTGTATTAGAACCATTGATGCGGAGCACATGCCATATCTTATTAGGTTTTTGCTGTTTTCAGCAACAACAACAAATGCGCGAAGAATAATCTCACATATCCGCAGGCAACTGAAGTTCGTTGGGGTGTCAAATTCTCGTGCAAGCCAGCAAATTAAACTTAAAGGGAAGTCTATTCTTGTGGACAATTCGGAGGCATCTATTCTCGATGCTTTGAGATCAAGTCTTCGATTTAAGAATGTAAGCATGTCTTCTTTTGTTGTTTGTTTTAAGAATGTGAAGTTGCAAGTTAACATATAATATGTGTGCTTTTGTGTGTCATTAGATGCTTTGTCAAGAGATTTTAAAAGAATTAAACAGCCTTGAGAAACCGGGGGATCATAAAGTTATAGACATATGGCTTCTTGCGCTCATGTATGTAAATGGCGATTCGCTGCAAAAGAGCATTTTAAAGACTTTTAAGAAGAAAATCGTAGAAGATTGTATTCAGGAAGTTATGCTTGATCAGTGCATTTGTGGGAACAAGGATTTAGTACAGGTAGCTGCCATTATTAATGTTTCACTTGATTCATACTATTTTAAATGGTAATACTTCAAAGCTCTTATGGTGTTTTTCATTGATTCTTGTTAGGATTATTTTCCATCGTTTCTTTCGTTGTCTGAGTATTTATTGGCATGCAAAGAACAAAAGGCAAGGGAGTTTGGTATTCACTTGTATGTGAGACTGTTTGAAGAGTTCAATGATACTTATTCGAGACAAGAAGTAAGTAGCCTGGTGAGGTATATATATCTCATTTCTGATAATTAAAGCACAAGCTGATGCTTCTGATCTGTGATTTATGATGTAGGTTCTTGGTGCACTGATTACTCACGTGGGATCTGGAGTTAGTTTTGAAGTGTGTTCTGCTTTGGAGACCATGGCTCTGCTGGCCTCCAAATATACACGGGACTTGATTCCTCTTTCTTGTCATATTAATGGTATTCCAATTTCTTCTTTTTGTGATGTTTAGTTTGTAAGTCTTTCTCCTGACAAGATGTAGGTTCTACTATTCAGGTATCTTGGATTACTTGGAGGGATTTAGTGTTGAAAATTTGCACAAGGTAAGTTGATGCTTTTTAGATTTAATTTCTTTAGGCATTATATGTTGAATGTTATGTTTGTCAACTCTTCTGCTGTAAGTGTAGGTCTATGAGGTTTTCAGCCGTCTAGTACTGTTGGCTCGATCGAATGAAGATTGCTTTGGATCTTCCATTGCAAATGAACTTATGATGGTAGTACGGAAGCAGGTATAATATGGACATTCAGTGGCTTTATGAGATACAGCATTTTTAGCCTTGTATTTCATTCAAGTAGTAGTGGTTGCCCATGTAAAGAGATTTTCGTATTTGTAGTTTCTCTGATTTTGGGAACTGTTTTGATTGGGTAGGTTAGTCATCCAGAACTGAAGTACAAAAAAATGGGCCTGGTTGGAACGCTGAAGATAGTTTCATTTCTTGGTGATGCAAGTAATGTTACCAGAACATCTCCATCTCAGGTACAAAACAAAATTGTTGCAATGTCATCTCCATTCCAGAACCTCTCTGCATCTTGAATGTGATATAACTTGGTCTTGAATTTGTCTGTCATACATTGTAATTTGGAGTTGAAATGGATGCTGAGTTATTATTCTTATATGTTATTTATCTCTTTTGGACTATTAATACGTATTAACTTCCACATATATGTTTTTAATTGCCATATATGACTAGGAAGATATTTTAACTTACTAATGCGTTTCTCATGGCATATTTTCCTTTGCCGGGGCCAATCTGGGTTGGGTTTCACAAATTTGGAGCTCTAAGTTTGTGAATTGCGTCGTGGTTGTGAATCTCTTCGTGGGTCACATGGATCTGGATGGAGAAATGAGGCTGTGTGTGGGTCATGCGGGTCTAGTGAGTGAGTTGTACCTGTGTGGGTCATGCGGGTCTCCTCTGCCCAGATCCAAGTCATGCAGATCAAGTAAGATTCGTGGGTCTGGGGTCTGTTCGCCTTGCCGTCCACTGTGGTTGCCTGAATCTGCGCCGGTGGTCACCTCTAATCATTTGTCAAGTCAGATTGATGTCTGTCGGTGAGTTGTCGACCTTCGAGAACCATAAACATCGGCTGAAGGTTTTGAAGTATTTCGTTGATCCCGTCGAGACGTTGTTTGGCTCTACTAAGTCGTTCATCGACTGTATTGAATCGTTTATCGATAATTGTAACCGTCGTTCATTGTCAGGGGTTCATTATCCACTTAAACCAATTTCAGCCATTAGACGAGGGTAGATCTTGCTCTGATACGAATTTTGGGGTAGCGGAATAGTTGTTTCAAAATTGAAAAGAGTAAATTCAAAAGAGAACCATAGAACACAAACCTTTAGTTTGTTATTACTGAAAGAAAAATTAATAACATCCTTAACACAAACAAACCAGGCCTTTAAATAATGTATTTAGTCCTAACTGTTAGGGAAGCAGAATCCTAATTAGATCCTAATTTCCGAATTTGAAATTGGAAAACTTAACATTAAAGAAATTTAAATCATATTCTTATAATTCATAATATTGTCCTACATCAAGAAGTCATTAATCTATTGTGTTGCATCATTACTTCTTAAATAGTAAGCTAACAACACTAGTTGTTTCTGAAACTATAAAGTTGTTTTTTTTTTTCCTCAAATTAAGTCTAACTTCAGGGGGCGTTTTGGAAATTCCACTCTTCCTTTGCCAGAAATCAAATGCTGAAGAAGCTTTGGAACTCTTAAAGACTTCTCTAAACTCTTGCAAACAGTTATACTTACCTCTGATCCTCTTTTATGATGAGCTGACTGCAATTTTAAAAGATAAAACACTTCAGCCAGAAATTATCGAATGGTAAGTCTCAGAAAAATGTCACAATTATGATTATGTTTGTTGTTACCCCAGGAAGTAGATTAGTTGAATATGTTTTGTAAATGAGAAACTTGTAAGTGTTTTGTAGGATTGGGAAGCATGTTGGAGAATTTGAGTCAATGTTTCTGTCTGATCTTGATGGTGGACAACTATCTACCAAAAACTCTTATTGTGGTTTGGAAGGTGAGATTTATTATATAATCTGTCATAAATGATAGCATCTGCCCTTGAAGTTGTATGAGAAATAATTTTGAGTCACATCTTTATTTTTTTTTCCCTGTTTTAGGTGAACTATGGATGAACTTAGATGGAGTTATATCTCCTATTTGTCTGAACATTTTGCCATTAGCTTCCTCTTCCATGCCGTAAGTTTTGCTGCACTTCCTTTGTTCAAAAACTTGATTTGATATAGTGAATGCTGAACTTGAAACATTCTTCTATGCAGGTCTTCTACTTCTTTACAAATCCTTCCTTGTAACTTTGCTTTACTATCGGCAGTAAGTGCATTATTCATTGGGGATTGAGATGGATTATTGGTGATGGATATATATTTGGGATTTCTTATAATTTGTCAGGTTGAGAGGGTGACAAATCAGGGATCACTAGGAGGAATCGACGCACTACTCGGCTGCCCTTTGCACCTTCCTTCCTCTAAGGTGAGACCAAGTAAAACCCACCCTTTTTTCCTTTCAAATTTTTTAAAGTCATTTGTTTGCTGGAATTTGAGTAAACATGAGGAAAAATGTACTAAAGTTTTATCTTTTTTCATCTTATCTTTTGAATAAGCTGTACTAATTAGGCAAAACAAGCAATTTCCCAAGATGGCGGCCGTTGCAACTGAAGCAATTTACCTTCCTCCTTTCATCTTATGTATTGAATAGGCTTCACTTTTGAGGTAAAACTAGCTGTAGCCTAAGATGACCATTGCAACTGAAGCAACTTAGGTTCCTCTTCTTTCATATGTATTAAATAAGCTGTCTTATGGTAAAAGAAGCAATTGCAAATGGATGGGATCGTTCTGCTTCTTCTAAAGGTTGGTCATTTGATTTTAGAAGAAATTTGAATGATAGAGAGATTGAAGAATTTTCTTCTCTCATCTTTGCTCTTGAAGGAGTTTCTATCAATATGGGAATGGAGGATCGAAGAGTATGGAAGTTGAGGTCCAATGGTTTGTTCTCTTACAAGTCTTATTTTGATTGGTTAATCCAAGATGATTCTCACCTAAGTTTTGATTTGGCCATTCTAATTTGGAAGTCTAAGGTTCCAATCAAAGTCAAGGTCTTAGTATGGCTTATCACTCATGAAAAATTAAATTCTTGTGATGTCATTCAAAAGCGTTTTCCTAAGTCTTGTCTGTCTCCTTCTTGGTGTATATTGTGCAAGAGTTCTGGGGAAAATTTGGATAAACTATTTCTTCATTGTCTGTTGGTTGGTAAATTATGGAGTAGATTGTTTTCTTCAGTGGGATTGATATGGGCTGCTCCTAATTCTCTTCGTTCTTTTCTTTTGAAAGATTTTTTCATTCTAGGAGGAGGAGGAAAAAAAGCCGGTATTTTATGGTATTGTGGAGTTTTTGCAATTTTATGGGTGATTTGGGAAGAGAGAAACAGGAGAATCTTTGAAGATGTTGAAGAGGAGGCGAATTTTCTAGGGGATAAAGCTTATTATTTAGTTTCTCTTTGGACTTCATGTTGTAAAGATTTCAAAGACTACTTCTTATTTCTCGTTCTTCTTGATTGGAAGACGGTTGTTCATTGAGTTGTATTTTGTTTTAGTTTTTGGTAGTTTTGTTGGTGGACCCCTGGTTCACGTTTGTATCTGTTTTGTTTTATTTAATAAAGTTTCGTGTCTTATAAAAAAAAAATGGTAAAAGAAGCAATAGCCTAAGCTGACAATAGCAACTGAAGCAACTTCAGGAAAAAAAATAAGTAAATACTAGATGATTGGTTGGGGCCAACTTTCTTGGTGCAGCGGTAGATATTTCCAAGTGTCAAGCACAAATGACTTGATTGGGTTCTTGGTAGCAACCACTCATATGCAAAGAACTGACAACTAGGACTTTATAGTGATAACCAAACCAGGACACTGTGCTCGACAACCGAGTCCCAATAACCATGCAGAACTGAGGCCCCCAAGCTGAGACCATGCCAATAGCAGACTCAAAGCCCCGGCTGCTCTCGCTATTTTGTCTCGTCACACTTGTTTACTTTAATTGATTTATGTAGTACTTCTTATGTGATGTGGCTTGATCATATATGGTTATGTAGCTGCTGACATTTATTTGGTTTGTGCAATGGTCAGTACTTCTCTATAGCTGGTTGGCAGTCTCTTACAGGGAAGCAGAAACAGCTTGTGACCTTTTCTCTTTATCATGCAGCAAACTGGATAAGGGAACTGGTAGTTATTATAGTTTGATACTATTAACTTTGAGTTGACAGTCATGTACATTGATTTCTAATGCTTTTGCTGCTGCATGTAGCTTAATGCCTTCTGTACACAAGTTGGTGCAAGATTGGAATGCTTAAGTCAGCCCGCAAAAGAGGATATAATTGCCAAGCTATTGAAGCGACTAAGGAACCTAGTGTATGTTTGCACTCTCATTTTTTGTCTCTCACATACACACACATATGAAAATGGGGGAAATAGCATCTAATGCACTTGGTTTTTTGTCCTTGTCACTAAATTTAAATCTTTTCTTTTGTTTGTTTAATGGGGCGTTAGACATAGACTCCACATTGGGGAAGTGGGGTGAATGTCGAATAGGGATTAAAATTTTGTTGGAATATACATGAATATGTTAAGACGTAGTGATTTTGTTGCTAATTTTTTAGAGAGCATATAACTACTATTGGGCCTTTTCATGTTAGCTTAAATTTTTGGTTTAATCGATTACTAACATGGTATCAAAGTTTGGTTTATCTTAGGAGTTCTGGGTGTGAACCCCCGCATGAATTTGTTATTTGTTATATGAATTTGTTGGGTGTTTGGGTTTGAGTCACGTGATAAGCTTGTTGGTTTTACAAGTGAAGGGTGTGTTAAAGAGCTTATACACTATTATTGGGCCCTTTCCTATTAGCTTCAACTTTTGAGTTTGATGGTTTTCAACAATTTAAATGAAAATAAATACGTTAGCCATGTTTACTTCAAAACTGGGATAATTTTCTATGCTGTGGAATCCCTAATTGTAAGTGCAATGCTTCTCTATTTAATTATTTCTGCAATGCTACTCTACTTAATAATTTCCATTCTAAACCTTGTTACCTTATCAATTGAATTAAAAGGTTGAGAATGCCACAACTGAAGTGATAAAGTTTTTAATTACCATATAACTGAATGATGAAATTCAATTGTGACAAGCAGCTATATTTATACTAGTTATCACTTATATGCCTCAGTATATCTGGTAATTTTGTTCATCTTGGTTTGTTTATCATCGTAAGTGGTGTATATTCAAGTGTTATATATTTCTGGACCTATTTATCCTCATGAATCGAAGAATCTAACCATGCAGGTTTATTGAAAGCTTGTTAAATTATTGCATCAAATGCTGCCCTCAATCTCTACCTGAACTCCATTTTCATGCGGGGCAATGTGGGTCTTTGCTCTTAAATCGACCTAATAATTTGGGGAATGCAGAAAAGAAGAAGAATGAACATAAGACAAAACATGACAGTGCCAGTCCTGGCAACAAAAGGAAACATAAAAAGAATTCCAAAAGATCTACCGGTTCAGACACAAATGAGAAATTGAGACAGCCAACAATAGTGGATGTTCTCAGGAAGGCAAGCAACCTAACGACCCAAGAGATGCAAAATGAGGAGTCTTCTAGTGCATTTTTAAAGGGCAGAACATCTGAATCAGCAGATCAAAGTTCCTCTGACTCTAATGGGCCAGTAACTGTAGAAGTTGCTGCGGTTGCCAAGGCTCTGGAGACACAGAGATTTAAGTTCAGGCCTCTTCTGTTTCAGTGCCTTTCCCTTTTGACATTTTCAAAGGTTTGCATGCTTGCACTTTAGTTGCTTTAAACAAATTATAATTTTCATTGGTTTGGAGCATTTGCAATGCATTCGTTCTTTTAGTTTGCAATATGTTGTTTAAAGGAAAACGGCAATGGTTATTGTTAACTTCTTTTGCAACACGTTCCAACCACCCATGTTATTATTTCTTTCTAATTTCAACATTATTGTCATAATTTTCCCTCAATATAATCTGGGAAAAGGTTTTCAATTGAATTATTGTTCATGCTGTATGCATTTTTATACAAGAAATAGATTCAAATTGAGATAATATTACCCAAACTTAGAAAGTTCTCATGTTATTTTGCAAAGGTGTATTGGTTTTGACACAAGTTAGCTAACTTAGGTCAAAAACATCACACGTTTGTAAAATAACATGAGAACTTTTTATCATGTTTTTAGAATATTGTTTGGCATGCTGCTAAAATTTATGCACACACCATCTCTTCCTTGTTTTCCCGTTGTCATAGACTCATGGACCGTGTTCTTGCATTTTGCCTTCTTATTACCATTCTCTCATTCACTTTCAAAACTTTGAGTCTTGAATTTACTATCACAATTTGGATACCATCTCAGAATGGGTTTCATGATTAAAATTTCACAGGTTCTATGCAATAAGATCTACTTCTGGAGTTAAATTAGGTTACATTATGAGATATGCATAAAATTTTTAAATGATAGTGATTTTTGGTGAAATGATGTAAATAGAAACTGGCACCAGCTATTTCAATAGACTTAAGAATAATTTACAGCAAACGCTGTCAAAGCCAAGATTTCTGGAAGGAGAAATATGGGAAAGACTTAAACAAACTGCTTGAAAAATGAGTACATAGGCTAGGTTTTGGTCGTTTACAATGCCTGTCCCCAGAACCTTCTTAATGATCTTTATCCCTTGCATATTCCTGAACTTCATTTACTATCAATTACAAATAACTAGACTGACTCTGTGACCAGTAAATTGATAACAACCTTTCTTTAGATAATAGGAATGACTTCTTTGACTGTTCAAACAAAATATCTCAGTACTTTCATTAATTTCTGCACTACATCAAGAGATGATGGTCTTAATTTTGACTGGTGACTGCCTGTTCTTGAATTTGTTGAACTGATGATTCCCAAACTATAATTAGTCAGTGATTGTTGGCACCAATGTTAGGCACTACCGAGCTATAAAAATGCGTGTAATTATCAAGTCTCATTTTCCTTGATTTCTATGGAAGGTTCTTCAGAATCATTATTTAGTGATGTGGTGCCCGGTGCAGTGATAAATCTGCTAGAAAATTTCCTTTGCTTATAGTATTTATTGCATGTAGCCAATGGGTGTTTTTAAATATATCTCTTTATATGCAGAAACAAGACTCTTGTTGCTCTGATCCAGCAGCTGAGGTACAATGTTATTGCTCAGACTATCATTGATGAGTACTTTTAATTAATGAATGAAGTTATCAAGTACAATAATCCTTGTCTTTTGTATGTTAGCTACCCCTGAATCTGTACCTTTTGCGTGACCTTCACAACAAGTTGGATTGTTTCATTCATCCGATCAAACACTTGACACCCAAATGCTTCGGTTGTCAGACCGATTCTGCCAAGATGACTTTGGATGAGTTCTTGAGCAAAGTCAAACTAGTATTTCCAAGTCTTAGGAAACATTTTGATAGTGCAGCTTGTGTCCTTCAAGAAGGTAAGAGAATTGCACTAAATGGCTGCATAAACAATAAGAGCAGTGCTGCTGTACTCGTCTAATTCTAGTACAATTATGCTGTAGGTGACAAAACTTGTCAAGATCATTGGAAAGTGCAATCTGCCATTGCTGACAATCCTGATATTCCCAACATTATGTTCTCAAAAATTTCTGTTTCCACTTTGGTTATTAGAGAAGTACTTGGTATTTTTAGTAAGGTAAAATCTTTTAGTTATTCTCAGTCATGTTCGGTCCCTAACACCTGTCACCCATACTCATATGTTGCTGATTATTTTGAATTTCAGTCATATTATTTTACATTAGTTTACTTTCTACTTATAGGTTTAATCCTGTAATTTGCTTCGGGTTTCTTATTGGTTGAGTGCAGATGCTTAACCTTCCTGACATTCAAATGCACAAAACAGTTATCTCAGATCTGCTTCAATCCTTCCAACCCATCAAAATATCAGATTCTATAATTTCAAGCATACAACCTATCCCTTTATCTGGGTCAATAGAATATTTTTATCTTGGTGCCTTTTCATTTTTAGAAGAGTTGTTGGGTATAGGTATATACTGTGCCCCTGTTAACATATATTGTTTATCTATGATTGTTTAGTTCACCTCATTTGTAATTACGTCTGCTCCTTGCAGCATGTTCTTTCTCCTTTACGCTGGCTTCAGAATGTCTTCTTACTCTGGAATCTGTTGTAATCTCACTTCAGATATTCCTTGGTAAGTTGGAGGGACACAGTTTAAGTACAAACAAAGAACTAATCCAGGGGATCCTTCATGTCTTGCACAGCAGACTTGGAATTTCTTCCCAGAAGCTATTGAAGCATAACTGGAATAATGAAAGTCTTGAGAATGGTTGGAAGAACAAAGTGAGACAATCTATATACCATATTATGTAGCTCTTGGTATTTTAAATGTAATATCTGTAACTCAATGTCCTATGTATGTATGCAATCAGGGAGAAATTGTTCAGAAGATGCTATGGATTTATTTGGAATACAGTGAGTCCACTACGGATCTGCTGGATGAGCTTGCCTGCTCTATCTTGCCTCAGGTGCATGCTTTTAACAATTGTAAATTTGCTTAGCAATGTCAGTTTCACTTTGAAATTGATTGGGGCATTTTTGTCATTTTTCCTGAATCTCATTTGAGAACCGGAAATTGTAAATCTTAAAAGTGACTTGTGTCAACATCATTAAGATAACTGAACCTGGTCCTGCAATAAGAATGAAGCGTATGGATTGACTGCGCATTTAATAGTGAGGATTTTAAACGGCAACACTTGATTGTATCATGCTTAGATGGGTCATCTGAAGTCTTTCCAGATACAATGTTGAATCTAGAAACCCAATTGTTTTGTTTTTTCAATCTGGATTTGAAAAGGAGACCCATTCTCTGTTAGGTTACGTTGTACAAAACAATAGGCGAAGATGATCATGATTACCCAACTCTATGTCCTGCAACATTTGTTCTGTGGTACCGGGTATTGGTAAGTTTTCCTTTTTTAACTTCTTTCGATTGCACTTCTATGCTATTGTTTTTCTATCAGTGGAGATACTTACCGTGATCAGATGATCTGCAGCATGAAGTGAACCTTTCCGTTCTCAACAAATTGGTGAGCCATATAATTTATTAATCAGTCTTTCTGAGACTTAGGTGATTTAACCGTCTTTGTCCAAGAATTATACTTCTTTTTTCTGTTTTTGCTTATCTTTTATTACAATTAGGTTAAGGAAGCTGTTCACTTAGAGAAACGCAAGGCTGGTGTTCAACCTGAAACTGTTCAAACACATTTAATCAAGACATCCAAGTGTGTGAATGCAGTGGTATCATTAGTTAATATGTGCAGGACTCATAACACGGTATCGGATCAGACTTGCGCTGTTCTCTTGGTCTTCATATCTTTTTGTTCTCTGTTCTATTTTATTTTATTCTTCTTAGCTCAATGAGTATACAAGTGGGAAATTTGGCTCTTTAAAATGGTGTAACAGGTCAACCTTCGTGTCATGGCTGTCAAGTATGGTGGGAAGTTCGTTGATTTCTTCCTGAAAGGTAACTTGCCTGACTCTTAGGTACTTTTTATGTTGCAAAGTTGCTTTGGATGCTGAAATTATGTTCTTCTGCAGCTTTTGACTTTTTGCAGATCCATTTTCAAACACACAGTGAAATTATAATCCAGTTGGTAAGACTAGATGCAATGAATCTCTTTTACCATGTTTTTTTGCATGTTCACATCTTAAAGATTGGAGATGAAGTCCTACTAACTTTTAATGCATCAGGTGAGAGACCTTCAAAAGGCCACAAGAACAATACAGATTCTATGTTCTGAAGCAAAGGTTTTCTTTTTGATAGTCATATCTATTTTGCGACCAATCTACATCCTTCTAATGTGATGTTTTCATTGTAATTTATATTTTTGTCTCTCTTTTTATTTATTTTTAGTTATTGTTGCTTGAAGGGTCTGAAACAAACAGCTATCACTAGCAAAATTCCTGCTACAAAAAGGTCTATGGAACGCTTTTTGTTCCGTGTCAAGGCTCTTCTCCATACAACATCAAGTGGATGCACTTTTTGGATGGGTATGTGATACATGAGTAATTTATTGTGGCAGTTCCTGTTTCTTGGCTTTGGCAGAAAGTTCAATAGGTATATAAACTATTAGATACAATCATTGTATCTAATTAGTTTGATGGGATTGGATTGGATTTAATAAGATTAGATAAATTAATCCTATTGAATCATATATAGTCATATTCACTTTGTTTGATTGTTATCTTTTCATTTTATGTACTTGGCCATGTGTCAAACTAATTCAGTGGTCTGCTGTAATATCAACTTGTAAGAATTTTGTATGCTTTTAAATCACACTCATATTGCTTCACTTATCATTTAAATTAAAGACCATAATAAATTCAGAGGACGATCTAAGCATGGCCTCATCTGTTTTACCTTTGTTAGGTTTTGTATCACTCTGGGCTCGTTGTTCCATAATTGTTAGCCATCAACCATCATCGTGCCCTATTAAATTGGCAAACCTAGATTTCTTCTAAGCTTCATAATCACACTATTTATGTCTACTTTTGACAGGCAATCTAAAACACAAAGATCTGGCGGGTCAGGTGGTGAGCTCTCAGGCATACATAGATGATCAAAATGACAATGTCAATGAGGATCCAGCAGGAGTTATGGATGAGGATCAACCCATTACTCCTGCAAGTGAGGAGGACAGAGAAACAGAAACAGAATAATCAGTGCCTTGTCTACAGAGACAGTCACAGTTCCTGGAAGAAGCCAAATTAAGTGAGTACTGTGTAGTCACCAGAATTAGTGTGTCCTCTAAGTAAGTGTGATTTGGCTCATATCATCAATGTGTCCCATAATGTTATTAACTCTATCCATATTTGATTTAGTGTAAACAGTTAGGAGTCGTAATATTACCAGTTTATACGTTTAAAATTTCGGTGATAGCATAGAGCATTGTTTATAATAATTGAGTGTACCAATTTTCAGATGTAAGCCAGGGAAGGCTGTCCCATCATCACATCAGAGACAAAATGGAAGTAATTGGGGAAGCACTTTTTCATATTGGCGTCATTTTTTAAACCTTTTTGCTAGGTCACTTTTGTAAATATGACAAATTATGTGGCAATGGCCTCATCTACATTGCTGGAAAGGATCTTTCTATCAATTTGGTGGGTTAAATTTATCCTAGAGATAACTTCTTTTTTCTTTTCATTTTTATTTTAGCAGGGGACAATATTTTTTTCTCTTTTTTTACTTTGTTTTACAATTTTTTTTCTTTCCTTTCATACACTAATTATAGAAAACATTAAATTTATTTTTAATATTATTTTTATGTACATTATTAAATTAAAAATTAATATATTACAACAATAATTATAAAATAAAAATTATTTTAAAAAATTAGTTTTAAGTAGTTAGATTTACTTTTTAAAATAATTTTAAAATAAAAGTTATGGTGATCGTGCAGCAATTACATCAAGAAGCACAATGCAACCGGGTATGTAATTCTGTTACCATAAAGTGAATAAACCATTAATTAATATTCATTGAAATGATATCTAGTTTTTTTTTTTTTAATTGTAGCTAATTGGTGGGTTATTTATGGTAATAATGCTCGATCAGTGAGAGCCATAGGATATAGCTACTAGAATACTCTCACAAAAAGCATCATCTTTAGCATGCGAACAGAATCGGACCACTTTCACATTGATCCAAAGAAATCGCCTTGCCCATGCAAATCTTGAGAAACTCGTTTCTTGGTATTATAAAATAAAGCTGAAGGTAAGAGATATGGCTGCTGAGAAAGATAGAGAAGTTCAGTCTGAAATGGATTTTATAGGCATATTTGAAATACCTGCAGAAACAAGTGGGGGAATTGAGAACCCTATTTTCCCATAGGTTACACTTGCCCACCCAGATGATAACGATGGAAATCATGATCCACAGGTAACTACTCATGCTCGGGAATGTAAAAGAAGTTGGTGTAAGTTGATCTTCTGAAGACCAATCTTCTAATAGCAGTAGTGGAGAAGAAGGTGATGGAGATGGTGGAGAAAGAAGGTATTCTACAACATATCCACTTGTGAACCCATTTACAGAGGCATATTAACGTACATATATGCAACTGAAGATAAAGTCATGGTCATAACAAATCTTTGTGTGGAAAGTCATGGGAGGCAACAAGGAGGAATGCAACAAATTGATGAAGAATCTTTGACTATGACTTTCTTCTTAATGAGTATTGATAACTAACATAACTCTTTTGGTGATTCACAGACATGGTTAGAATCAGGATCAAGTTCTAATATTCAACAACTATGGTAGTTATGGAGATTATAATATGTTTGACTATCATTCGCTACAAATATCATATGAAATTTCAATACATACTGAACAACAACATCCACCAACTTGGGTAAATTCAAATTACCCAGTTTATGGATCATTGGAAGAGATATAAAGCAACATATATGTGGCACACTAATAATAACCTTTAGAATTATGCAAGTACCTTTTCATGGCAAAATTATTGTGCAAATCAAGATGTAAATGTGCCTTATGTCCTTGAAACACCAAGAATTTCATTTTGGTATTGATTTTTGCTTTTACAAGACCTTGTATGTATAAACTGCAAAGTGAATACTTAATTTTCTTTATGGGTACGAAAGTAAAAATGTAAAATAAAATATTATTTCATGAGTGAAATATATATATATATATATGATTGCTACAATATTGTAGACTACATTCTATATGCACCCTATTTTTATTATAATAACTTAAAAATATATTAATTTTACATAAAAAATAATTCATTTGAAACATTATTAGTTCTTTTAGCTCAGTTTAAAGTTCTATTAAAAAATTTAAACTTTAAAAGCGATTATCCGTCATTTCTTAATTTTTGATTAAATATCTAACCAATACCAATTTTATTCCCGATATATCCATAAATTCGAACGCCTGATATTGATATTTAGAACCTTATCTATTGACATCAAGGCACCAATCTCACAATCTCAGCCATAATCCATCATAGATGCTAATGAAACTCAAATTATTATGTTAGTGATATTATCACAAACAAAGCTTAAAAGGCGTTTACGTGACAAGAGACGACACAAATAGATTTTCCGTAATTTGATCAATGATTTATGTTAAACAATCCATCTTTTTGCCCTTGCCCCAAGTAGATGAAGATCCTATTCCTCGATGAATGCCCATTCGCATTTGATTTCTTTTCCACCACCAAACAACTAAGGATTATGGTTTTGTATTATAGATAGTACGTTTGATTTTGGGCTTGCTAATCCTTTTTTTTTTATAACAATATAAATATATATTCCAACTATTGGGACCTCATAATCTAGACTTCTAAGATACGGCCCGAACTATTACTACTACTGCTCCTTAATAGGTGAGAGAGAATTACTTATATATAGTAGAAAAACTGCCCACAAACTAATAGAACTTTTTAATAAATTGCCCACTTGTGGGTTATCTAGAAATTATCCACTCTATAGATAAAGGTGCTTGAACTCAACCCTTTGTGCTAATTGACAAGTGAAGCTGGGCGAGAGTGCATCACTACAACACTCTACTCCAGAGCTTTGAGTTTGTCAATCTTATATATAAACATTACTAGTATAGACAAGTTATACCATTTTTTGAGCAAATAATGCAACTCTCAGTGCTATGGAGTAGAGTCCCTTAGTGGTGCACCCTCGTCCAACTTGCTTTTCATTAAGCAAAGGGCTAAGTTCGAACACCTCTATCCATAAAGTGAACAATTTCTAAATAGTTCATAAATACGAGCAAAATCTACTAAAAACCTCATTAGCTTGTAGACAATTTTTCTACTATATATATATAGCTTTCTCTCATTTGATAGTCATAGTCTGAGCTGTACCTCAAAGATTTAGATAATGAGACCCCGATAATTGTAATGTGTACAGTGTACTTATACCATCACACACACACACACACAAAAAAAAAAAGGGCAACTCTCACATTTAAATTTATTAAACTAGTGTTGAACTATGTAACTTCTATGTTTGACATCGAACACTAATTTATGTAGTTGGACACTAGATTTGTATGATCAATCACTATTTCTATGTAAATCTAGTAGGAAAGAGGCGTTTTTGGACCAAAACCAGTGCAAACTTGAAAAGAAAATTAAGAAAACAATCACGAATACATGCTATGCCAAACTAAATTTGCAACTAAAAAGGCTTCTGTATCTGTCAATAAACTGATGCATAATTATTCAATTTTCAACTTCAAAGTTAATGTTTGAAAAATAAAAAAGAAAGATTTCTATCCAAATCTATGCCCTGCTCAAGGGAGGAAATAACTTATACAAACAACTCACTTGGGGAAAGAAAATGTCTGAAACCACAAAAGCCTGTCAATGAATTTACGATGTGCCATGCTCCACCGTTGCTGATTTCTTTCTGGCTGTCCAAAATGTTGCATAGTATCGGTTCTGCAAAGAAGATCAAACTTACAAAATGCCTTCAACAATACATTATGTGATGCTACAATATTCATTTAATTATCAAGGCCTAAAAAATCTAGGCTTAAGGAATAAAGTGGACTTGTCGCTTAAGGTAATGGATAGTAACAAAATTGGACACGTCTTACATATGTTCCTAAATGAATTGATTCCAATTTAATGCTTGAACACACTTTGCTACACGTTTCACAAGTCTTGCGCGAGAATATAGCACACAAATATAGAATGCCATATTACATTATTAGAAAAATGGACTTCACACGATTCAAGTAGAAAACATAATAAACTCTAATTATGATTTGATGCCCTCTTTAAGCTTACATTAATAATTCCAGGTCTCTGTTCCTCACCTTTATCAAATGCCATTGTCACCCTGTCACCTCCAACTAATTTAACACCTTCTGTTGGCACCATTGCCATCGATAGTTCTAAATTTTTCAATCAGACCCTACCCTCTAACACTAACACAAAGTTAGGAACAATTCCTCACCCTTATCTCTACAACATTAATCTCCTTTATAAGAGCATGGCCATGTTTCCCTTTTTTTTTGGTGCGGAGATATTGTGACGAACCCAGGAAGCGATCAGGACCGGGTTGGTAGGACCCTAATGGCACGGTCTGGATCGGTGGCCCTCATACGACCGGAAGTCACCCATACCAGGGTGGAAACAACCCATTTTCTTGTTGAGTCTGCCAAGAATTTATCAACAATTGAAGATGGCATTTCAAGACCCTCAATTGTTCATCCTTTCCCCACTTTAAAATTTCAATGGGCAATCTCAGTGTTCAAATTTATACAGTATGTCTTAATGGACATATCACATGACATATTAAGGGTATTAATTTAAGAGCATGCTAATTAAGACATTGCTATAGTTCATTAGGATGTACTGTATAACTTCAAAATTTGAAATTTGAACATAATATGTTAATTTAACTCAGTTAACAGGACCACTTAAACAGAATAGATGAAAAACTATTGAAACTATGCCTCCACTGGCATCTGTAAACTGATGTCTGAAATCCTTGAAAAATTTGTTGGGGAACAACCCCCAGGAAGTGATGCCCTTCTGTTTATACTAAAACAAGAGAGGAATAGATAGGATTCTGTATGGTAAAAGGTTCCATATGCTTACTTGCATCATAGATTGGGGATTTGTAGTGTATGTTGTCTCAATGGTCTTTTCCTTCTGCATTCAACGAAAAAAAGTCAAATTACAAATCAAAAGCAATTAGTTACAGAGCAAATTGGTCATTGATATGTGAGACAAGAAAATTAATACAGGGCAGAAATTACCTCAAACTCAAATCCATAATGAAAAGCAACTTTCTTTACATCTTCCAAACTTAGTTCAATTGACATCTCCTAAAGCAAGAAATGGGTTAAAGAAAAGTAATACGCATGTCCAAATACACATTATAGCTGCCAAATCCAACCTCAAACAGGTGAGTAAATTAGTGTGAGCATTAAGGAGATGAAGCTTACATCTTCCTGCCCATACATATCAGCAAAGTGATACAATAGGGGTCCCAAATTTATCCACACCTGTAACCGATCAAAATTATTAAGAAAATACTTCAAGTGCTGAGCAAGAGTTGAATGAAAATGGCAACACAAAGAGCTAGAATAAACATACTCCCTCATCTTTCAAAATTTTCGATATTATTTCAATGTATTCAACAATGTTGTGTGCTGTATCAATGAAGAAGCAAGTTACAACTGCATCCCATACTCCTGCACGTACAATAAAATACTCTTCAATAAATTTTATGAGAATGCAATACAGAAATTTGTATATAGCAGTACAATATCTTTGGACACAAG
The DNA here is from genome assembly GCA_022984855.1 of Dimocarpus longan. Classification (NCBI taxonomy): domain Eukaryota; kingdom Viridiplantae; phylum Streptophyta; class Magnoliopsida; order Sapindales; family Sapindaceae; genus Dimocarpus; species Dimocarpus longan. Next base: position 10,177,005 of record CM041026.1, read on the forward strand.
TCAGAAATGATTTTCTATGTCGACATTTAGCATTATTTGATTTTTATTTTCTTTTGACATCGCCAACATTTAGCAGTAAGAAGACGATAATGTAATTATAGATACTGAAACCAAACATGCAGAGCTAATAGATAAGCTTACCTGGGAGCTTAATCATTTACCTCTTAGTCTGCTATTTTTTTATTAAAACATTGCTGGTTTTATTATCCATTCTTGTTATTTATAAAATAAGGGCTTTAGGAACGTCTAGATTTGCTGGACACACTTTTGGTAGGGTCCTTAATTCATACAAGTTGATGTAATTATCCTATACCAATAGAAAACATTTTCACGTGATTTTGTCAGCTATTATCTTTTGAGTTTTTCGAACGCAAGAGAATCTAGGTGACTCTTATCATTATCTTTGCTCTTTATCTCTTTCTTCTTCTTTTCCTTTAATTTCAGCACCCTAATATACTTCAAAATATACTTGGAAATTTCCCAGACACAAGATCTATGTTTTCAGAATTTTCCTGTGTTTCCCCAGATTTATAATTGCTTAGCTTCAGAAAACCAGACAAACAATTCTCATATCTGAAAGTTTTCAAACCTTTTCTGTAAATTTTCTACGTGTATAGATACATACACAAAATTCTCTCAGACCTTTCCCTTAAACTGGAAGCTATTATAAAAATTAAAACCCTACTTGGAAATGCATTTTGAGAGTTATTGGACATAAATATTTTTCTGGTTTCCCTATAAATTACCAGTTTTTAATATTACACTAAATAAAAAAATTCTCATATTTGAAAAGTTTCTTCTTTAAAAATTTCTATATATATATATATATATAGACAAACACAAAAAGCTCCCAAACCTGTCTCTTGTTCCTGGGTATCTAATATGGGGACAACTACTAGACCCTACAACTTTGATAGCCATAGAGCTTGTGGTATTGAACCACCGACCAAAGCCTTACCCAAAATTAATAGGTAAGTCCGTTTTGGTGAGAATGAAATTTGAACCTTATGTTAGCTGCGCTATTTCTTCACACTTCTTTAATATAATTTCTTTTGTTTCTTACCACAAAAAGAATGTAGATACATCAGTATTTTATTATGCTAATTATGTAATTAGTAGCATATTAGAAGGACTCCATTATGCTGCATTAATTTGTCTTTCATATTTTGCCCTTTGGGTTTTGGTGCAACTTCAGGGAGCCAAAAAAAAAAAAATAATAAAGCTCTAAGGAACACTATATATTATTTGTAATTTTATAAAGATTTGACTAAACCTGATAACAACAGACATGGTTGCGTATGAGATGTCAGATTAGCGACATCATAATCTTCTACGCTTCAATCATATATGTGTGTGTGCCAACTGAGAGTGCACTTCAGGTTTTTTTCATCCTTGCATAATCTTCATTTGTTAGAATCCATTTCTTAATTTAAAATTAATTTCTATATAAATCCCAGGTTCATTTTGCCTAATTTTAGAAAAATGTTTCAGGAAATGAAGTGCTGTATGATATTTGATAGTCCCCCAAATCCTAGAAACTGTTCTCTGTTTGCCTTAATTATCCACTAAACATCAACTATCACAATGTGTTTGTCTATTGCATCTCTCACCAGATAAAAAAGTTGCTGCAAAGGTGAAACCCCCTTCAATTCAGAAGCTAAATCAAAAAAATAAGTTATGAGGGAACCCAAAGCTACAATTGCAGACAAACAAGACTCAGAAGTATTTAAAGCATATCAGAATCATGAGATCAGTAAATGTAAAAAGTTAACCCATTGCTGAAAACTCATTCATGACTAACATTTCATCACCAGTCTATTGACAGGAGCTACTATGAAGAAGGTTCTTATTTTCATATTCATTACCATTACATATTCCACATATCAATAACTTCGAAAAATCCAAATAAGAATATCATATATAACCAATTAATCATCCAACTTCTCCTACCTATTTGGCTTGGATCATTGTATACTTCAACAAAATCACCACCACACATAGAAAAACCTTCAGTAATCCCTGCACTGCTTTAAAAACATGTCAATGATAGTTGAGAACTGTAACAGGAGAAAATTGCAGAAACAGGATGAAATTTGATAAAAGAAGGTTATCAAGGAATGTAGTTGATGTATTTATCAATTATCTAGCTGAACCTATTTGCTGAGTGAATGACAATGACAAATAAAGAGGCATCTGAAATGTCTTAGAAATGGATGTGTTGGAGTTTAGCAATCTAAGGATCATAATTAAGTCTATCAATGGGAGTAGCAACTGCCAACATTTCAATCCAACACTTAATAAATGAAGCCTCAAAAACAAATTAAAATCTCTGTCCTGATGTCTAGACATATAAAACACCAAATGTATCACAGTACTACTCTTGAGGTGCTGACTGAACAATTGCTGTCATATCATAAGCCATGAGGCACATCCATTAACTATAAAATCCCCTAAAACTAAATAGAAAAAATTTCATTTTGTTAAAGAGCTGGTAACATGGTTTCTTAAATCTTACAGACCAGTCACCAACATTGAGATTCTCCTTCTGGAGATAATTAATAGTAGTTTGAAACTATTTTGTTTGGGCAATTTAAGCAGCCTCCAAAGGTCAAATTATGTAAAAACAATTCATGAAATTCAAGACAAACAGCAGCATGGCAACATGTAAAGAATTCGAAATGAGAAAGTGACAAGGCAGCATGAATACCTTGCTGGATGAATATCTGGGATTGAAACAGGGCGAAGTTGGTCACCATCAGAAAGTGAATTACAATTGCTGTGGATCCAAGGATGGATTCTCCACTCTCCAGCAGTTTGAGTACTGAAGGAAATCAAACAAACATATTTCAGAAAATGGAAAGGGAAGTAGGTACAAGAACAAATAAATTCTTGAGGGCAAATTTCAAAATAGGCCATAAGTTTTATAGAAATATCACTTTCTAACTCGACTTCAGCATATTAGCTTTTTCAGTCCCTGGTTAATTAAATATGTCACTTTAATCCTTGCGTTAATTCTCTGTTAGTCCATGATAATGAGAAATGAGAACAAGCGTATTTTGGTCTACAAAAGCATGTCCCCTTCATAAGCTAACACGTGTACAAGATTAAAAAATAATTTAATCAAACCGAACGCAAAGGTTGTCCTTTTGACAACCATGTGCCGGAAAATAGAATGAGAAAGGCAGGTAGTCATTGCCTTCAGCAACCACACAGCTAGTATATCCATTGCCAGTAGAAAGTTCATTGCTCTCTTTATCTCCCTAAAAAAGATCAAATCAACTAACACTGCCCCCCACCACTTTCACAACCTCCATTTTTTCCATTGGTTTGATTCATGAGAGGATTTTTAACTATGGTTGGAGATTGGAGTGAACTGCAAGTGACAAAAGTAACCAATGTGATCTGCATTGATGGCTATGTGGATCTGACCTTCAAAATCCATTCTTGGTGCTGTTCTTGAAGGAAATTAAGCCCATGACAGAAATTTTTCTTTTCTCAATCAAACTCAAGTAGCTAAAATTTAGACAATTAGACACATAGTTGAGTTTTACTAGAATTGATAATTAAACAAATTGAAGAAATTAGAGTAGATCCTTTATCGTCTATACAAAGTAGCATGTGTTGTAGCCTTGTAGGAAACTTGTAGGGTTTGATAATTGGAATAGTGGGGTAAATATGTTGGTTCCTTGGCCAAAGAAGTGCTCAAGATAAGAGGCATCTTGATCTTCTCTTTGATTAGAGTTTGAAAAACTAAGCAAAAAGAAAGTTTACAAGTGAGATTTGGGGATTTGTTTGGATGTTGAGAGATGGATTATTAAAAAGTTACAAAAGTTAAGAATTGTTTAAAATCTCGAATTTAGAGGCCTCCAATTCTTGATACAGCATACTAAGATTTGGATATTTTTTGTAATTGTTCATATCTCCTATTATAGTTTTTCCTCCTCCTTTTATTTATTTATTTATTTTAATTTTCTGTTTTATTTTCAATTATTATATTATATGTGTATATTTTATGTTTTTATCTGTTATAAATATATAAATTTTGTGTGTGTGTGTGTGTATAATTAATTAATTTAAATGTGTTTTTCTTTTTCATTTAGTAAAACTTTTAAAGGTAAAGGGTAAAATTGTAATGTCAGAATTAACTAACTGACATAAAAGGAGAAATCACAATTTTAGTGTTTGTGTTAATGTTGACAGTAAAAACTTGTCAAAGGAACTAAGTGATGTATTTCAGAAAATTAAGGACCAAAGGAACTAATACAGCAGAGTTTTGAGTAAAAAAGCGATATACATATATATATATATATATATTTGAAATTTCCCCATTTCTTCATAGATTTAATCAACAAAGCTAAAATGCATAACGAAGCAAGACAAGGAAAATTGTCCATTTCTTACTGATTAAGAATAAAACTTGAGCATATCATCATGTAATATGAAAATTCATTTCCCTGGCTTACAAAACCTGTTATGCATCAAAACAGATTCAGGCACTAAACAAAATGGTGCAAAGAAATTGAAATGAATTGACATGTCAGGCATACCGAGACACGAAATCTCCAAAGCCAGTCGACCAAGTCCAGCACCAGGAACTAAACAGGCGGGAGGGCTGTCAACAACTTTATGTTATTAATAGACACTAGAACAGATGAGAACTCCAGTACAATATGAATAAGTAATTTGAAAATCAGATGATCAACACAACTTGCAATTGCAACAGATCACTTCTGAAAAAGAGTAAAGCAACAATGTGGATACTGTGTACCTCTCTTTAGAGCGATTAGGGAATAAAGCATCAAGCTCTTCAAGAATAGGCTTGTAACATTGATCACGTTCTTTTTGTCCCTGCATCAAAGATAGAAAATCAAAGAAATACATAGAAAATCGAAGAAATACATGGGGCTTGCTTAAATATTGCAGCAGTAACTAAATCCTAAATTAAAGTCACTTATAATAAACATTACCTCTGCTGCCCAGTCTCTAACTACATTCCTTATTATACATCGGACCTGAAAAATATAATAATGCTTTAAGATCGATTCTAATAAATTTAATCAGATCACTCCATAACAGGCACCCTCTGTTTATCTGGGGACAACAGAAATGGAAAGAGAAAGAAACTTATTAATCTATCTAACTGTTGATATCAATATCATGTGGTTTCATAGAATCATGAATCCCACTCTACAAGTGCAAAGTAGAATGCCAGCATATCCTGTGTATTACATCATATCACTAATTGACATTCTTTAGTTCAAACAGATGTATCCAACAAATCAAATGCTCATGTTGAGAAATTATAACACTGCATCTCAAGGGCACTGCTAAAAACACAATTGTGCATTTATGTCCAAGTGTAGTCGTGGGTCTACAGAGTATATATCCAATATATATACATAAGCTATATAAAATTAAATCATTAAACCGATAAGACCCTTGATGAATTTTTTTTTTTCTTGTTCTACTCTCATTACTAACAAACTCAACTCAGACTCATATTAGATTTATCCTGGGTACATTCCATGACAGCTGAGGTCAGTCTATCAAGCTATAGCATGGCATCCAATACAATAAAAAAAGTTCAGCATGACCAACTTATCTAGCTTACATATGACCTTGACATAAAAAAGTACAATAAACTTTTATGATGAGAATCGACATAACTTATCTCTTTTTGATAGAAAACAAAGACTTTATTTCATAACAAAGAAATGAGATACAAACGTGAACCAACGGTCCACTAAAACACTAAACAAAAACAAGAACAAAAAACTAAAAAGAAAAATCACTCAACGAACAACAAATTTCCAATCAAGCAAAATGAAAAACAAAGAAGAATCTTTAAAATCTTCGCTAGTAGTAGAAGCCCCGAGAGAAGCTAAATAATAAGTTTTATACCATAAAAAATTCTCCTCTTCAACATCTTTAAAAATTATTTTGTTTCTCTCTTCCCAAATAACCCAAAAAATGGCAAAGATTCCACAATACCAAAGAATGCTCGCTTTCTTTCCTCCACCAAGAACTTTAAAATCTTCCAAAAAGAAAGAGTATACATTCAACTGATGGGTCCAACCACTTACCTTATCAACGTCAACTAACGGAACATTCAACTGAAATGATGGGTCCAACCACTCACGAGGTGATGAGGATACCTGGATACATATAATAGCAAGCAAGAAGGTAGTTTTAGTATGATGTATGTTGAACAAATTAAAACTACTTAAGGGAGAAACAACAAAGAAGCTTGGGTAACTTCCTACTTGCATCTGACAAGAAACAAAAAGGGGAAGGAATATGGATTACTATTTTTAAATAGCTCAGCAACATTCCTACTCTTAAGAGATATTTGAAAATTTCATAATAACCGATGAAAAATAGGGAAAAATAAATAAATATATGAATAAATATATATATATATATATATAGAACCATAACTGTGACAGTTTATAAGCTCTGTTGACAAAGCCATAACCGTGACTAATTTCCAAAGAAATTGTTCATAGTTGCTGCCATTCATTTCCAATATTCTTCCCCTTTGTAAAGGATAATAACTTGCATTTGATCTAGGAGTTGACATATATAGGATATTATAATGCTTTCAATGGATAATAAAATATCTTTAATCCGATAATCCTTAATGAACCATCAACTTTGGCCAGCAACAAATTGAACCCTCGGTTTATTGATCTTAAACCACTTTTTTAATTGTATATGATAAATGCTTTCAAACAACCAAGCAGCCAAACATAAAATATGTTTGGTGACAAGTACAATCTCTAATGACCAACCATATTGTCATTAGCCAACAGGTTTCATTAGCAAATAACAGTTTAATCCCATTAAATAACACTATGAGATCAACCAAAATCATTTACATTTCCATTGGAATCAACAGTCTCATTGCAGCAACGTTGGTCTGTCTCCTTTCCATTTTTTGAGTTAGCATGACAGCCTGAAGTTTTAGACTTGTAGGAATCTTCTGTTTCCACATCCTGTTGTGATCTACATAAGTCAAATTTCTAAATGAAATGGACTTAAATGACATGCCAGAAATACTTTATGAATCATTATCATGAATAAAATTGAAACTAATACGGCTATCTTAAGTACTGCCGTGACCTTATTTATATCCATCTCTTTTGAAGTTTTGTACATTTCATTACTCTGTTCCGCACTACAGGATTGATCAGCTTCTGTATAACACATTCTTCCACTAGTTGAGGCCGGCTGACAAGGGCAAGCATTCCCTTCTCCAGATAACTGATTGTCATTATGGGCATGTTTATCATGAGCTTCCTCACAACTATCCATGTCCTGGCTCATATCTAGTGGGGGGTCAAATGCCTGCCAAATAGATATTTAATTACATGCTCTTTTTTAATATTATGGCAGCCTTTTAATAAAATACAGTGAGAACTGACCTGAAGCATACTAAATATAAAATATGAATTTATTGAAATACACCTGCAGAATTGATAGCAAAATTAAAAGTCAGCCAAGATGTTACATTAAATTTTACAGTCGAGCATACCATAAGACCGTTGCTTTGCTCTAAAAACTCTATCAATCTTGCATGAGTCTTCAAATGCCAAATGATATGAAAGGCAGCAAATAATATAAATGTGCATAAACTAAAAGGTCAGTAAGTGGGTTACCAATGAAGGCTAAAAATGTGAGAACATATAATATTTGAATTAGATCTTGCAGGATACATTATTCAAGTGATGCATCCATAGAGAGAAAGTGCTGTAGTTAGTTTCAATCCATAGGGCATCATCCTTATAAAGGTGCCATGATCAGTGAAGAAGGAAATGAGTAGAGAGGTAAGGATTCTTGCTTGAAAATACACCAATTACACACAAAAAATTAAAAAAGGAAAGGGAGAGACAAAATAAAACAACCGCAAAAACAAAGCCAAGAAAAGAAGTTCCTCAAATCTGCATTCCCTGTATTCAACTCAATACAACTGACACCTTCAAATTCACTAGTTGGTTCTCTTTCATAAATCCCCAATAGCAAACAGGAGGGCACACCCCCTTTGAGAAAAACCTTTTCATCATATCACTCCCCAGCTAGCCAATATTGCTTCCATGTCAGCATTACCAATTATATAGCAAATAGCAAGGAAGACATTAAAAATAGTTCTCTAGTCACCTGAAAATGCTCAAATTTTTCTCGAATATTACGCTAGATATAGCACTAACAATTTTCTTATGCTTTACCAACTCCTTTTCACTAAAACATACTTGTCACAAACATTTTACTTACTAATCATAGTTCTAGATTCCACATGATTTCCTTATTTTATCCATGCAAAAGTCTAGAATGAAACCATAGATTTAATAAGCTTGATTTATTTAAACTTCAAAATGCTAGCCGCACGAAGCTTGTGAAAGAGCAAACATAATTGATGAGATCCATGCGAAACTCATCCTTCACGGCATGTTTTCGTTAGAAGTATGGTTTGCTCTTGAATGGGTGGGATTCAGATGAAGTTTCTAGAGAGAATACTCAATGCCCCTGTATTGCTCAAATTAGCAACCTGTTTTCCCCTTATCTCAGGCTGGTGTCAGGGAATGGAAGAACAATAAAGTTTTGGAAAGATAACTGGAGGGGGGAAGCAGCTTCCAACCAGCTCTTTTCTTATATCTATAGGTTGTCTGTAGGTGAAAAACTGCCTATAACAGAATTTGCAGTTTTCAGAAATAATCAATGGGACGAGATTTTAAATTCACAAAAGTCTAATGGATAGGGAAGTGACAGAATAATGTGACACCTCTTACAAATTTTAGTCGGTGTTTCTATTGATGAGTTTAGGGAGGATAACAAAATGTGGGTCCCCAGAAGACAAACAAGTACCACAATTTTTCATACTTCAGAATTGGGAAGTAACTGTGAAATGTGATGGCTGCTTGAGCTTATGTCTTTCCCAGTTTTGTAATTATGATAACCTCAACTTCATAATTACCTCAACTTGTATCTATAGGCTCTCTTTTGAAAGACTGTTTGTTGCTAAGTCCTGCAATAACTCCTTCTTGAAGCTGTCTCCCTTTTGTATCACTTTCTTTTCTAAAATACAATTTTGTTTACCAATAAAATTTAAATATAAAAAAATATATATATATCAAATCAACATCCGGTTTTCGGTCGATGTAAGGACTAAGGCCCATATCCAAGTTCCCCAAGTGATGATTTCAATTTTGCTTTCCTGCTTTCTTTGATTTTGGGAGTTAAGAGGCATTTTCGTTTTCCTCATTTACTTACTTTATTTCATTACGTTAACAAACCTTTATGAGTGCCCTGGACTGTTTTCAGGGCTTATGACCATGTAACTCACCGCATAAGTCATAACAAACCGAATATCGATATTACTTACACCAAACAAGCAACTCGCAAATACAGCTCATTTTGCCGACCATTAACAAGTTCTCAACCAGACACCTCAATAATATCAAGCTATTCTTCAATCTATAAAAACCAAAAATCGATCTCAATACTACTTGCATACCCAGATTACAACTTGAAACCGACTCCACTAAAACCAATAACAATCAATTTGATAATCAAATTAAAAAATTAAGAGAATTGAAATTACCTTCTTAATCTACGAAACTTGGAAGGGTAATGAGATAGTAAAGCCTGAAACATCACAAGGAGAGTGTCCAGGTGATTAAAAAAGCAGCTGGTAGAAAAAAGCACTTATTAGGAGGATAGGAATGCGTTAGTTATGTATATACCTTATGAGCAGGTGAAAGTTTTCGAAACGATGCTTCGTATCTTTTCACATCCTCTTCGGCTGCTTCGGGATAGCTGTCGAAAAGCAAGTCATGAGCCGAACAAATCTAGAACAATTAAAAGAAAGAATCCAAGTGGAGAAAGTAGTAGTACTTGAGATAGGCGCTTATAATACGCCTGAGAGACTTGACTTCGAGGGCTTCTTCAAGCCTTCTTTGACGACGTCGCTCCTCGTCTTCCTCCATTTTTGACGATGATAGTGTGATGCTGTCTTGAGTTTGAGTTGGCCTCACAGACCTAATAAGTCACTTGTCGTTTCGAGGCTTGTTGTGGTGTAGTGAGAAGTGAGTCTAGATTTTATCTGAGCTTGACAGGCTTTTTCATAATTTTAATGAATTATCCATCATGTATTTATTTTGTTAAAATTGTTTAAAAAATCTAATGAAAATTCGAAGAGAGTGATAAAATTTCTCATAAACTTTTTTTTTTTTTTTCATAAAGATGATTTTAAAATTCATCTAAATTTATTACTTAAATAAAATCAGTCAAATTAATGATGTTCTAAATACACCCACATTTAATTAAATTTTATACAAATCTAAATTGAATACATCTACATTTTATTGGATATCATACAAATATGAATAGACTATACCTCAGTTTTAATGAATTCTATATAAATTTGAATTGAATATACCTAAATTTCAATTGAATTCATTCAAATTTGGGTTGAGTATATTTTAATTTTTGAAATATTTTAAATTTTAATTAAATACACTCTCTAAATGGGCTCAGCTTGGCCCAAAACATTTACAACCCATCATATATATTTCTCATGAATGACTACATTTACACCCTTAAAAATCTGTATGTACACTTTTATCCCCCATTAAAATTTTTAAAGCACTTTAATTTGTGAGTGCATCTCAATTCATATAAAATATATCGTTTATATAATTTTTTTTTTAATAAATATCATAAATTATAAATTTATATTATAATTATTGAAAATTAGAGGAAAAAACAGGAATGGTAAAATGGTCCCCAGGTAGAGGCTGTAACTTTCCCACGGGGTTGAACTTCTATGAAAGAATTGGCTTGATATTGGACCAGATATCGATGACTTGCGAACAGGGTGATGACATAATTTGCAGAACGTGGTGCTGCATAACAGAGTTGACAGACCTGGTTTCAGGGTTTTATGAACCATCCGGTATCTCATATGACACTCCATCATTGTATTCGTACTAATCAAGACTACTACATTTTAAGCCTACCAGTCACAAATCTAGATTTACTCAGCCCCGTGTGAAGGCTACTACTTTTTATGCCTATCAATCACCCGGTATAGATTTACTCGAATCAGCTTGTACCATCAGATCATGACATACAATCGGCATTAATTTACCAAACAACTACAAATTGGAAGTCCAATAATACTCATGAAAGTCTGCGACTGAATCATTGAAACGATCCCATGTATCAATGAATTGAAATGTTAAAGTACACCAAACATTTACAATTCATAATCAAAATGAATACAAATCGGATCATGCCACTACTACAAAAAGAAAGGAAAGAAAATAGCTAATTTAAAAAATATATAAAAAGAAAAGAAAGAAAATAGCTGACTTAAAAAATATATATATAGTCTGATGAGGTAGAATTCAGAACAAGGAATCATTTGCCAACGCCACAAATTCCTAAAAATTACTAGCATCCAGAAACCACTTGTATGACAACGGTGGATGCACTCAACATTGAAGCAAAACACGTCACATGAGGAGGCGTTTGTAGAAGTACTATCTGAACAATTACCTGTGTGTCATTGTCACATTACTCACAGCTAGTAAAACATCATGAAAGCCCAAGAAAATGCAAGACCACAATGCATAAATAAATTGCATGAAACTCATTGGTCATGACAATAATACGTAGCCTTTCCTACAGACATGACAATTATGCAAATGACAAAGTTTAGACTAACAGACTGCAGCATCTTAGTCTAACAATTATGAATGTCGCAACAATATTTTTCAGTTAATACAGGTTTCTAAGAATTCAGGAAAACTCTTTGAACCACTTCCCTTTCCCCAGGAAATACAAGACTTGATATAACCCCCCACCTTCAGAAACGTAATCACAGAAGTGTTTTGGAAATGAAAAGTATGGAACAGAAGTGAGTTTTCAAGGTTTTGTGACACCACCTGTACATTCTATCACCTATGCTTCCGGCTGTCTGGAGTTTCAACACAGAGCACCAAAATAAAGCTCCCCAGAAGATAAAAACTTCCAGTCACTAACTCCCATCGTTCGTTTTGCATCATATTACATATTCATGCATCACCACAAACTTAAGATGAGCATTATGGGTATTTTGTTTTTTAAAGGAATAATAAAACAGAGAAGGCTGAACCCTCTAATTGACTTCCTAATAAAATGCACAAGCCTAGCTTCCACAGTGTATACAAGTCATACTTAATTCCTACACAGATTCACTTCCTCAGCTTAAAAGAGGAAATACGCAAAAGACTGCCCAGCTATAGCATTCAGATCTTCAAGGAACATCATCTCCTCCACCTTTAACCCCGCACTGACTCAGAAATTATTTGGCTACCACGGCCAGAGCAGGCAACAGATCCAGTGTTGGACTCACATTGGTTGGCAAAATTTCTTAAAGAACTAAGCTGTTCCTCATTAGTGTGAGGAAGACTAGCACGAAGAAGCTCCCTCGGCATTTCCCGCTTTATAGCCTCTGAATTGTTTTCTGTGCCCGCCTGGGATTGCTTTATTGTTTCATATTTACTCATGCAATACTTCGTAAGAAGATCAAAAAAGTTGTCAAATGAAGCATGCCAGAGGTCACGATTACGCATGCTAGCAGCAGGATGAGCTAGCAGTTCACTTGCTCTTTCAAGAACTGATATTAAAATAACTGTCGCACAATCTCCAGCAGGACTTCCAAGGGGGCGGAGCGGTGGCTGTTCTGAAGAACAAACAACTGCAATAAGACAAGCACTAAGTGCACGAAGATCCATGCCCTTAACACACGTGCAAACCATCTTTGCAAGATTAGTAGTTGTCTCAGCCGCTGCTGGATCAGAGGGAAGCCCACCAAACAAAAACCTCAAGTGACGGAAAATAGCCATACAAACAATTCGGGTGAGCTCACTACCAGGGAAGAGAAGCTGAAGGAACCTGATGAAAAGCTTTCGCCCCTTGGGAAGAGAGACCAACCTAAGGAACACAATGTCATCCTTCATAGCTAGCCCAACTGTCTGGCCACTTTTGCCAAGTGGATCAACAAGCTGTAGTGATGTTGCCAATCCTTCCAGAAGAATCTGCCGCCTCTGCCTGAGCTGAGTCCCACCATCTTGAGGTTGACTAAACTGTAGGAGCCGATCAATATCATCTATATCTAGAAGAAGACAAAGGCCATCTTCTACGGTGATTCTAGCAGCAAGCATAGGTTCCTGCTCCAGAGGCTTCTCAGAGACTTTTTGGTCAGTGCTTCCATCAACAGAACCAGAGGGAGGGTCAACCTCGAGGAGCGGACGAGGCCTACGGATGGAAGATAGTGGATTTCTCCCAAGAGCATCAACATGATGATGTGGATGCTGTTCTGTACTGTTACGAGAACGAGAAGGGAGTTCCTTCAAATGAGATGGGAAAAAATGGTTTTTTGCCCTTGATCCAACAGATTTTTTGGCAAGACGAGCTTGATGGTAATAATCATCTGTATATGGATCACTGCCATGTGTTGCCGCATGCTGCATTTTAAGAATACTCTCTATTTCTTCCGCTGTCATATACTTGGACCGAAATTGCACCCATCCACTATCACTTTTCTGGCTATTACTATCAGAGCCTTGGTGGGAAAGACGCGTACTGTGCCTGCCTCTGTGCGATGATTTGGTTTTCTGTTCCCTATTATCTGTCAATCCATGTATCATTTTGTGTGACGAAGAAGGATGGGTGTTATATAGCTGGGACTGCAGTGCTGCGAAATGGGTAAGAGAAGGTTGAACTGAATGGTGCAGTCTCTGCTGTTGCAGCTGCTGCTGTGGTGACATTAACTGTGGAGATATGAGGCCATTTTGATAGGGTAACTGTTGTTGCAATATGTTGTGTAAGAGGCCAGAGTGATCACCATGTAACAGGCCAGCATGGCTAATCCAATGACTTTGTGGTCTACTATTAAGAGAGAGACCAGTCGAGGTAAACTGGGACACATTTCCACCATAATGCAATCCATGAGATAATCCAGCCAGGTGAAGATTAGAGTTGGATGCAGGCGAGAGATTTGGTGCAGAAAAGTGTGACTGAAGTCCACCAGCGGAAGGAATATTTAGATGACGAGGTGAAGCCTGCTGAGATCTGCTACCAGGAGGCGGAAAAGATGTGTAACTAGATTTGGGTACAAGAATTGGTTCACTTGAGAAGTGATGTTGTACTTGCTGCTGAGGATATGATGATGTTCTGTACAATGGTTTCGATTCTTCAAAATGAGCAGAAGAAGATTGGGGATGTGAGGACCATCTCTTCCCTTCCTGCACACTTTCCATGTCAAACATATGCTGATCTAACCAGCTTCCAAAGTCCCCATCTTGTGCCCATTCAGTAGCAGATGAACCTGAAGAAAGAATTAGTTATCAGATGATGGGATACGAGAAAATCTAAGACACTCAATCAAAGATGTCAAAGTGGATTAATTTCTACGAACTTCATTTTATTTTATATCTTAGTAAACAACAGAACCGTGAAGGGCAATCTTATTGAATAACAAGCAAAGAATGCAATTCATGAAAAATGAAAACATCCCTAAGCAATGGTCTGTGAAACTTGAATCAATTGACTGAATGAAGTCTTGCATTCAGCTATTATACCAAAAGGAAAGAAATCACAATAACATAGAACAAAAGTACACCCTTCCAATAAAAATTACACATACAAGAACCCCATCAAATGTACAAACTAAAGGAAACAAATATTAGTATTTGAAATTTACAATGCTAGGGAAAAGCATTGTTTAAAGTAACATTCCGACAAATTACAAATGAAATCTCATCAACCACAAATCAAATGCTGCTCTAATGTTTGACAAAACCCGTTCATTGAAAATGAGAAGACACTAAGAGCAAAACAAATCAAAATCTACTCAAAAAAGTTTGACAAGCTACCAGTCAAAACCTGATTTATGAGAAATAATGATATTCTGTTAAAACCGAGAATTAGTACAAATTGTTTAAATCCAATCCAATTGATTCAACCTGGATCCAATTCAAAGGAATGAAATGAAATTGGTTATCTAACTATTAGATTGGATCCAAATTTTGAATCCAATCGAATTGGATTGGTTGGCAAATTTCCACAAGAGGATCCACCAGAAACTAATCAAATCCAATTTACTTAAAAAAATCATCGTTTAACTCTATCCAAAACCAATAGACTAAAAACCCAAAAACAATATCTAGAACCAAAAGCAAGCAATCAATTTTTAAAATTTCTTTCTACATTGACTACCATTCTCACCAAACCCACTTTACATTGATTACCATTCTCACTAAACCTACATCAATCAGCCACACTTTAATCTCTCAAACACAATGTCTCAATCTCCAGTCACTGCCAATATTTCTTTAATTAAAATAAACCCAACAATCAATTAATTTTCTCTTTGATTAAATATTTTTAATTAGTTTAGTGGAACTCAATTGGAATTAAGATTTTATAATTAGATTAAGTTGTATTCAGTGTTTCAAAAGGCGACTCAATCTCGGGACTATCGCCTCGAGCGATGCCAAAGTGGCATCCGCCCCAGTTGTGTGAGGCGACTGTCTCTGGCCCACCTCACCTAGACGATAGTGAGGCACTGTCCACGCTGGCAGCTAAAAACTCAGCTTTTTAATTTTTTTTTTTCAGCCCTTTCTATGCAGACTCCACTGTTCTCTATTCCCCTTTTCTTTGTCTCTTACTAAAACCCTAGAAATCTCCCACTAAAATCCTCCCCATCACTCAACACATCTCCTCCAAAGAAGGTTGAGGGAGGGGGGAGGGGGAGGGGGCCAATTGAGAGAGTGGAGAGGAGGGAGAGAGCCGATTGAGAGAGAGGAGAGGGGAGAGAGAGCCAGACAGACAAGATAAAAGCAAGTATATAAAAAGTTAGGGTTTGACTTGTTTATATAATTTTTAATTTTATTAACATTTATTAAATGTTATATTATCATTTTTACTAAAATAGCCCCTCACATTTCATGTAATTGCACACTGATATTAGGATTTTTTTTTTTAATTGTTATAAAATTTTTCGTCATTTTGGATTGAGGTGGCCGCCTCAATCACTTCAAGCCTTGACCGCTTTGCCTCGCCTTTTAAATCTTGGTTGTATAAAAGTTTATTGCCCATAAATTGGATTGAATTCATTTCATTTAACTAAATGTAAGTTGGCCTTTGAATACCTCGGCTGCCACCTAAAGGTAGGCCTTAATAAATTGCTATTTGGAACCCTGCCATGGATAAGGTGGAAGGAAGGTTGTACAGCAAGACCTCCCTAGACTTCTTAACTTTCATTCAAGTTCTGCCCTCTAGTCTCCATACTTATTGCCACTCACTCTTCTGCATTCCTACCAAGATAGCAAAAAGGATGGACAAGCTTTTGAAATTTTTCCCCCACTAGAAAGCCATAGGAGAGGAAAACAGATCATTTGGTGAGTTGGGGGATGATATCCCATATCCCCCATCAAAAGGGCGGTCTACAGCTAGCCAATCTGGTACTGAGGGATAGAGACTTGCTAAGCCAAAGGCTATAAAGATTGTGTCTAGAAGCTAATTCTCTTAAGCATGCTTTTATTAGAAACAAGTATAGTCTTCACAAGAATGGTGGGATGTTCAACTATATATCAAGAGGTAACAGTAATTCCCATGAATTTTTATCTCCCAAATCAACAATAACTCCCTGCAAGCTGGTGGTAGCGGGATAGGAAAACAATAAGCCGAGAGACAACTTATTCCTCCTTGTTCCCTTGTCTCTGTATCTTCCTATAGCAAATCATGCAATTTTAGGGAACAATAATTTGGAGTTTGGACTTAAAACTTCAATGAAACCTTTAGAAACTCGAGATTTTCAAATGTGCTCCTCCTCTTCATATTTGGAACAAGCTTCTATAAAGAAGATAGTGGAGTCGATTTTAGTAAAGTTAGCATCATCTCAGTCGAATCCTTCTTCCTTAACATGATAGATGATTCTATAATCTCTTTCTTCAATCTAACTAATTCATATGGGAAGTCAAAGTACCTAGCAAAGTTAAATTTCTTGCCTGGTCTAACTTTTGATATACCCCAAAGGAAGAGCCCTAGTATGTGCTTATCCCCTCAATGGTGTTTTTTTGTGCAAGTCTATTCCTCTTAATGAGTTGTTTAGGACAACAGGTTTGAGCTCATTATTTTCAACCTTTAGATCCCTTTTTCGCAAAAAAATCCTCACGCTTTTGGAGTGGGTAAAAGGGCCATTGTTTTGAAGCTTGCAGTCACAGCTATTCTTTAGGTAGTTTGAAATGAAAGAAACACGAGAATCTTTAAAGACTAATGGGTATAATGTTCAATCTATTTGAGAGAGGATCAAATTTTAGAACTCTCTTTGAAACTCAACTTGTTTTCATTCCACAGAATCAAGAATTTGTGGGAAAGCGACCGGGAGGCTCCTTTTCCTTGGTTATTGTTTTTTGTTATTTGTTTGACCTTGAGTTAGTTTTAGTAAATTGGGAACTACTGGTTTTGCTTCTTGAGGGGAATGTCGTTAAAGATTCTGTGTTTCAGCTCAAGTGGCTATCTTTCTGATTTAGTTTGTTCACTTCTTACTAGATAACTTTTCTTACTTGTTTCTCTTTTTTCTCTTTAAATTACTTTTCTTTTATAATATACACAAAATCACATCAATCTAAATCCCTTATATCTAATGGCCATACGAGTCAAAACTTGTGTATATATAAAATTTTGACATAAAAATTGTTATTTCAACATCCGTCCTTCTATTGCCTCTTAATCTAATGGTGGGAAAGCGCAAAAGAATTAAAGCTAGATGACAACCCTTAAATTAAAAGAAAATGGATAAATGAATGTTGAATCACAAAGTTTGAGTTGATACAAACTGACATTATACCTATACACATAAACACTTACTTCAGACTTAAAACACAAACTTGTAGCTAAGTTCTCTTGTATGTTATACTATAAAAGATAAACTAGATATACAAAACAATCTATGTTAATTCTCAAACTATAATAGAGATGCTAGCAGAATTATGTAAAATAATTTTACTTACTTTCCCTAGAAAACGATCCAGATCTGTCACCAATAATTCCTGGATTTCTTGGTCCAGTTACGACTCTGTTCAACTGTACAACAGAAAAACACAATTCAGAACCCACTTTAACAGGAATATAACACTCATGTGACCAAAGTTGGATTTACTACAGCAAAGCAACAGCACCAACACCGGCAGCAGAAAAAGTAAAATTAACAATGACCAAGCAATCAATAGTAGGTTGATGTTTATAAGCATAAAGCATAAAATGTTATTCAAGGAGAAAAGGAAACAAATATGAAAGTGAAGCAATAGTCCACTAAAACAACAAACTATACTGGAAATTCGATTAATTAACTCCAGCCTACTGATCAAGCAAGAATATATATATATATATATATATATATAAATATATGTCTGTGTGTAGAGACAGATGTCCAGGTAGAAGCTAAAAAATAAATATCCCATAAACAATTGTTGTCGCCCTCTTAGCTTCATAAAAAATTTGCTTCTTCCACTCTACCAAATAACCCATAAAACAACAAAATTCTATAATACCAAAAGACCTTAGTTTTCATTCCTCTGCCAAAAGTTTTAAAATCTTCTCTAGGAAGAAGAAAAACACAGACTAAGAAGATTTCCATTTCAAACTGAACACCTAAAAGAACTTGTTCAATAACTTTGCAGCTGCCGCGCATTGGGAAAAAAGATGATTCATCTATTTTTCTTCAAAAGTCTAGCACAAGACACACCAAGAGGAAAGAAGACAAGAAGTACGATATCTCTTTTTATAATATCACAAGTGTTTATTTTTCTTGGGCTATCATGCATCAACCATACCTTATCCGCTGATGTTATGTAACCCTACATAGACTCAAAGGGTAACATCTGCAACTTTTCACTTACATTTATGCCACACAGTATAATTACATCAAAACTTTTCAAGATTCTAATACGAAAAGCTTTTCTTGTCCAAATCCCATATATACAACAATCAGAAACACATACATAAATGATATTTTCAATGTGACTTTCAAACAATGCCATGTTATAAACTATAGTGTACAACCTCTTAAATTTTATAACAGTTACATATGAGCTTTCTATTAATATCAAATATTAATAAAAATTAATTAAAACATCTACTAAATTCACCCAACATAAAGCATCATGTATTTAAACTTAAGTTCTTGATAGTTAATTGGTCTTCTGAAAAGAAATTACTTATATCTTTTGATCTGTAAAATAAGAGGTTTGACCTTTTTTTCTCATCCTGCGATGACTTCCTTGTATCATTCTAATATGATCACTAAGATCTCTTCCCACAAAAATTAATGTTTGAGGGATATACGATTCAGACTCAGCCCATAAAGACTCAATGTTTTCTTTAGGGTCTGTCAGCATTATAAAGCTTCTGAGCTTGCAAGAACATCAAACTCAAAGTATCAGCTTATGCTTGGGCTTAGCTTTCTGTGGTAAAACATTGACCTCAAACAAGCTTGTCAACAAACTGTTCTTCTCTTTAATCTCTTAGGCGTGTATGTTATGCAACTTAGCTTCAATGTCTGCTAATGTCCTGAAGCAGAAGATGCCTAGTACAACCTAGCAAGCAAGACCTCCGTAACTGCTTCCAGTACACATTCATCCCTCAAAAATTTAGGCACATATTATGCAACAAATTTTTTTAGCTTGGCCATAGACTTAATAATAAACCTATAATGCCTCAATAAATAAGTAATGAAACTACATGATTAGAGGGGAAATAAAAAGTGAAAAGAAAACAGGTGGCTTGAGATTATCAGAAAAAATTTAAAAAAAAAAAATCAAGAATTGTTTCCGAAATACAGGAACAACAAATAAAAAAAAAAATAGAAAAGATGACATTAAATTGGATTTGTGGCTCGTCAACCACCTTTTTTATTATATTTTGTCTAGGTAGTTAATGGCTCTTCACTATTTTAGTAAGCACATTACAGGATGGGTTCTAATCATAATTTAATTTGCTATCAAATTTAAAAAAGAAAAACATAAAAAATTTAATAAAGCTCATTAAAGTAGTACAAAAACATTTCTTTACTCTCTTAGAAACTCTTAACAGATTTCTACCTAAACACAAGGCCCAAAAGTTCTAAAAAAAGAAAAGGTTACAAGGGACACATACGGGATTCCTTCATTATTTATGCAACATTATTTTGGGCAACATAAGTATCCACAGGTATCATTCACCTTTCGATGAGACAGGTTGTTTACTATGTAACACTCACATAAACATATGTCTTCTGTTTAGTTTCAAGACACAAAATGACAATTAAGACATGCAACTTCAGGTTGAGGCAAGGCTCAGATGGTTTTGAAGGTCAAGTCATTAACTATTTGGGTTTATGTTAATGTAGGACAGTAGGAGTTATGGCTACATTTCTAAGCAGTAGAGGACAGTAAAATTCAGACAGTTCCTACAAGTCAATGTTCTAAAAAGCGCTAGGCGCTAGTCGAACGGTGGCCCACCGCCTAGCGCCTGTGCACCTGGGATATTTCTTTGTGGTCAAGGAAGGAAGTTGCCAGAGGTGGGAGTTGAAGGGGGTTGAAGCTTTAGGGTTTCATTTTGGGGAAGATGACACTGCTTCCTTTTTTCTCTCTTTCTCTCTCTAAAACAAACTCCCAAAATAGCGTCGTTTTGGGTTTTTTTTTTAAAACATCCAAAATAGCACTGTTTGGGTGTGTTAAAAAAAAAAAAAACAAATTACTCCCAAAACATTGTCCTTTTAATGGGGAGCGGGGGTGCCTAGCCAATTAGTTGAATCAGCACCTAGAGGCTACTGCGTCTAGGCAATTTTTAGAACAATGCTACAAGTTAAGGGATTTTACTAGTTTAATTACACCTACATTACGAGATCTTTGTTCCAGTTGCCTGTCAGCAGAAATGACAACAGTTATCAGACCTCTGTTTTATCTTTAATTAACTAAATAAATCGAGTTAATTAAGCTTCCTAGTTCCCTAATTTTAGTAATATTACAAAAAGTTGAAAAATGAATCAATAACATAACTACTCAATCTATTTTATCACACCTTGTGTTAATATATATATATATATATATATATATATTGTTGAAGCAAGTTATCAGATTTATTATTCAGGGCATGAATACCCAGAATTGTTTTTATTTCTCCTCTACTGCCCATATTTTTCTTGTCTGGTTCCACCTTGTTCTTTCTTTCTCTTCTTCAATTTGCCTCATTCAATATCCCAAGTAATCCTTGACACTTATTTTCAAGACTATAGTATGCATCTTTATCCTCAACAAATAGTTACCCAAAATTCTTCAAGTTTTTGTACTCTAGCAAGTTTCATATAAACACAACATATTTAATCTCAAACCCAGACTTCTAAAATTCATTCTTTACGTTTTCATACTCAAGCAAGTTTCATCTAAACAGTTATTTAATATCAAAAGAATTACTTAACTACAGTACACATCCAAATTCTAATGTTCCATTTTCAAACATCTTATACCAAGATATCTAAATTAATTATCATATAATTTGTTGTCAGAATAGAATAGAAGAACTAGACGTTGCTTTCATAAACCCTTGAAATTTGACAGTGAAGGAAACAGCAACTCAGAGTGTATTAAATGAATAACATGCTGCCAATTAAATGTTTTCAACAGATCCGTTATTGCTTCGACTCATATTCCCCAAAAAGTGGATCCCGCTCTAATAGCCCCGAATAAATTAAATACATGCATTAAGATACGAAGGCTTCTTATTCCACAACAACGAAAGCACTTTTTCACTCTTTCATATACTAGGGGATTTCACTTGGAAAAGAAAATGTTCCATACTAATGGATTCGGGTCCATAACCATGGGTTCCAATGCACGAGATCTTGTAGCACTTACCAACGAGGCCCTATCCATAAATTTTTTTGTAAAATTATTTATTTTGTGGGTGTAATATTGTAAATTGAGAGCCAGCTTCTTCAGAATCAGTATTTTTATTTCTGCAACTAAGGAAGGATGACTCATGACTGAGATAAAATAAGCTTCCAAACTTACTTGGTTATATCAGATTGTGCTGAAAATTACAGTTACTTTACTGATGAAAGCTTATCCATGATGGTTTTCTGCCATATAAGGCTTTATTATGCCATTTAAATCAAAGGCCTAGGAAGTAATTATGTTATCACCTACTAATATTTAACTTTGGATACTTAAGACATAACCTAGTTCTTCTCAACATTACCAGATGGTTTGGTCTACCAGAACTACACAAGCCTACTCAAGTAAAAGACCTTACAGATGTCAGAAAAATTCTGTGTACAACATGAAAAGCCAGATCCATGCTGTTTCTTCAATAAGAATGCATTTCTCCCTAGACCAAATTACTTAGAACTCCCATGGTCCCCACAAACCTTCTTCACAGAACTCTCTCACAGGATCTCAAATTAACTCATTTTTCCAGCCAAAACCTTGTAACTAGATCACATAATCACATGATACTCCATTAAAATTAACGCATTAAGGTCACATCTTCCATTATTGATACTATAGAATCTAGTACAATTTAGTTACACAGTCACTTCATATAACATGAAGCAGCATTGATTACAAAAGCGACATAATAAATACAGGATTGTAAAACAAGTAATGGATAGAAATCACTGCAAAATTATAGATTCTCAGAAGGAAATTTATTCTTTCAGGTTGCATAATGAACTGCCTAAATTGAATATTGTATTCTTAGTTTGAATAAGTACTTCATCTACCCTAATCAAACAATTTGAAATTTTGTCCCTGTCTTCCAAAAATTAAGGAACAGATTAATCTGACTATGCATAATGGAGTCTAGGACATTGAATGAGTAATCTAGACTAAGCAGATCCAAGTATAGGTTAAAGAGAATTTAGCCATAAATTTATTATATTTTATTATAGTTTAGTTAATTTTTGGCAATTCCAGAAAATAAGATGGCAGTCAAGACAAAAGCAGAATTGCTTAATTGACTGACATATTCTTTTCCTTTTCCATTTCTTCAAATTAATGACCATACCAGACAATGTCAATGAACATCTTTGTCCAGTAACAATATGAATTTCATCATCAACAGAGTCTGCATCATTATAAAAGTGAAAGAAGCTAACCTTTGCGAAAGTAGTAGTCAGATCATCGATGTCAGATAAAGATCCTAAACCCTGAAAACCCATAGTAAGGGAAACAAAAAATTAGAGCCAGTGCACAGTTGGGTTATACTCTAGAAAGTATGAATCTCAAATTGGAATTTTACCACAATATGAATATCAATTAAAAAAAAAAAGTAATTCATCAGATTAAAGATTAACGGTGAGCAGTAACATCAACAACTGAATTAGGAAAATGAAAAACCTTGCATGTCTCATGTATCGATTCATATTCTATAACAAATCATTCACTTTGCACAGATTTCATACAATGTCATCGGCATCTAAAGATTAACAACACACCAGCAGCAGTAAGAATGTGCACAATAATGACTACTTTATCTGCTAAAGATCAAGCAACAATAAGTTATAAGTTTACTACACAAACGAAATTTAATTGTGTACCTTAACAGGTTAAACTTTTTTAAGAGACTAAGAAACACCCAACGCAAAAATTTAGTAATAGGCGCATTCCAGCCTTTCCTCCCTCTCCCAAACAGCCACAAAGACACACGTAGATAAGAAAAAACTAAAAACTAAAAAACTTTAAACATGTTATTACGTACAGAGGTTCTCTTTATCCCCTCGCTCTCTGAATACTGACTGTGTATTCTATTATCATCACGAATTTGGATTTTGAAATTAATTCCTAGGAGTCTTCAATTAGCATTTTTATCACTAAATTCAACAATACACGTCCACTATCATACCCCTTTTTACCATTAGCAAGAACTAGTCTCAATTGCATATCATAAGGAATTCTAATAACTGTTTCAAATACAATGTCAGGAAGTACCAGCCGTGGAACCTCAATATCCACAAGCTTATTAGCTCGATAGCAACTAGCTCATATAAAATGACCAGTTGCTTCTTGTGGATCATGAGAATAGTTCCTAGTCAGTAACTTTTCAATCAAAATGACCAAACTACAGAATTGGGACTTTCTAATCTATGCAATTGGATAATACTGCCTAATTGATGAAGAATAAATAAAATTAATTGAAAGCCCCTTTACAATAAAGAACGAATGGAAAAACCATTAACTTGAGAAGCCAGCTTACTTAACAGAAAGTGGAGAACTTAATATCAGAACTACCTGAAGCCAGTACCATAAATAGTTTTCTACTACAAACTCTGTGGCATAAGACTAAATCCCTAAATCCTCAACTAACCTATTCTAAGTTTACAACATCAATTAGCACCAACCAAGAGTCAGAAAAACACTAAAAAGAAACAATCATTTAAACTTCAAAAAGTAAAAGAGAATCCACTTGAAAACCAAAAAAAAAAAGAAAAGCAACAAACTGACACTCCTCCATACATACTTTTTCTTTTATTTTTACACCGAAACCACCAAAACTTATCCATGCATGATAAATCAATCATACAACTTCCCATACCCTGTAAAGCCCACTTATCCACCTTTCAAGGAGCACAAAAATGCAAAAGAATCATTCATCTCCCTACGTCACTCTGATGCTCTACTAAGCAGTAAACTATTAGTAGGTTGTCTTAATTTGACAATTCTTCCCAACAACTCAAGCTCACCATACACATAAAATATTCTCAGATGTATAAGATGCCTAAAACTGTCATCAAATTTCATATAGCAGTAAGGCCTAAGCTATTTAAATCAAATCTGGATGTAACCAATGGCAATGGAACAGTAATAAAATATTCTCAAAAGCATAAAATGCCAAACACTGTCATCAAATTTCACTTAACGGTAGGACCTAAAGAATCTAATCTGGATGCAAACAACTGCCTATTTCACCATACACATAAAATATTCTCAGATGCATAACATGCCTAAAACTGTCATCAAATTTCATATTAATGGTAAGGCCTAAACTATTTAAATCTAATCTGGATGCAACCAATTGCAATGGAACAGTAATATACTTCAGTCGAACTGTAAAAAATGGACCATAGTAAAGTTTCATATTGTCAGATAGGTCAAAAAATTAAATAAATAAATATTAAGGTAACCTATAAGAAAAATAATAAAAAGCTTACATCTCCTTTGTCAAACAAATGATACTCCTCATCATTTGTTCCAAAGACGGGAGCAGCAGCAGCGGCAGCTTCATCATCTTCTAGTCCCCCTAATTCCATCTCTTCCACAACATTTTGACCAAAAAATTCATATTGTGATGCATCGAACAGCGCATTACCTGCAAAAAAGCACTGATTAAACTCAACCGAGTCATCAATCACTAGAAAACATCAAAGTCGAAAGAGTTGAAAGAAATCGAATTTCAAAGACAAGAAGGAGGATGCGGTAACCGGAGGAGTTTTGAGTGGAGTTGCGAAGATGATTGGCGTCAGATCTGTCCATATTTACAGAGTCAACGGAGAGAAGGAAACAGAAACCCTAAGAATTGAAAGGAGGAAAAGAAAATCTAATTAGAGGCGAAGGTCAGGTGAGCATGATGATGATGAAAGGAAGCGAAACCCTAAGGTAGGGTTTAGGGTTACAGGGAGGGAGGGGAAAGGAGGGTCCCTCTCGTGGAGGGATTCACAGAGATATGTCTGTCAATTAAACCATCAGACTTGCAACGACGCTGCTTTGTTTTTGTGCCTACAAATCACACGCGATAGTGTGCACGCTCACGCTTCACCAAATACCAATACTTTTACGACATTTAACGCGCTTTCTTTCGTTTATTTTATTCTTAATTATATTATTACTTATTAGGTGACGTGGCTGGTTTTTTTAGCATCTTAATGATATTTGGGCCTTATCTGATGCGTTGGGATTAGATTGAATTATTTTTAAGAAATTAGATTTAATTGGATTAGATAAAATTAAAAATAACATTGTCTGTTATTTGGTATAATATAAGGTTGGATAAAAAAAATTATATTTTATTTTATATCTGATATAGGTTAGAATAAAATTATCCATATCTAACCGACTTTGTCATTCTTCTTCAAGATTGACTCAATCTCTCCATTTCTTCTTTTTCTTCTTCTTCTTCTTATTCTCCATTTTTTATTGTTGCAACCTTCATTTTTGGTGTTTGGTGATTCGAAGAACAGCTTTTGTGAATCAGTTTATGGACAAAACAAAGCAACAATGAAACAAAAGCAACAATTGGGACGACATAAAATAAGCAATTGAAGCAGGAGATATTTGAGGAAGGAGTGGATAGAGAAGAGATCAGAGGGGAGAAAGAGAGAGAGAGCTTATTGACGCTAAGATTTGCGATTATGTTGGGACGGCAACATTCTCTCGGCGGTGACATAGCTAGAACGACGATAAGTTTTGAGTGTGCATGATGGCAATGGGTCTCTCTATGTGTGGTGGCTGGGATTGTGGTGACGTAGCTAGGACAATAATATGAAAGGAGAGATCTAGGTGAAGACAGAGTTTTTTCTTTAACCGATGGTGTTTAGCGAGATTGGATACTCTTAACCTAAGACATAAAACAGCGATGGGATAATTTAGGGTAGCTTTATTTGGTTGGACCAAACATAGGTTTTGATAAAAATTAATTCAAACTCAATCCAATCCTGAGAAACAAACGAGGTCTTAGTGATAAAAAGTCATCATTTAGTTTAATGATCTAGATTTAATTGATTACAATATAGGTAATATTTTAATAAAAATAATTTGTTTTTTTTTTTTCTAATAATAGAGGGAAATTTGAATCGAGCACATTTGTTGATTCAAAACGAAAACCAAAGATTTTCAAGCTCCATTGGGAAAAAGGAAAAAAAATCAAGAAAGAAAACTTATTCCTTGGGTAAGAGAAAGAATTAATTCTTTTTTCAATGGAACTTAATTCTTGATTTTGCATAAGATCTACATCATTTGATTTAAAAATATATATATAGTAAATAATGCAACCATAAATCAATAATTAAATTTAATAAGTCATGTAATCACAAATAAGAAATTATATTTCATTTTACTTCTAATAATTTATTATGTGGCTAGCTTACATGTTCACATTTGTATTAAAATCTATTTTCTGACCTACTTATTCAATCATGACTATTACAACGGAAGAACTATTTTGCTTCGATATGTATAGATAATAATTCTCTAGTCAATTTAGTTTTTGCGAGATTGATCGATTTACGAAGGTGCAAATCAATTGCAATGGTACGAAACTCATTTTTGTACCATTGCAAATCGATTTGCACTATTATAAATTGATGATTTTTTGGACTGATTGTAACACTAAAGAATGATCGTACATCATGTGAGTGTATAACTGTATATGTCTATTATTATCACGTGGCAAAAATAATTTACACAAGATTTGTACCCATATAGTATGTAGGGAGTTTGGAAGTAAGCACACATACGCATTCAAAATAAGAATGAATAACAAAATTTTGTCTTTGGTTGCTAGCGCCACT
Organism: Dimocarpus longan; assembly: GCA_022984855.1. Lineage (NCBI taxonomy): Eukaryota > Viridiplantae > Streptophyta > Magnoliopsida > Sapindales > Sapindaceae > Dimocarpus > Dimocarpus longan. The sequence continues at coordinate 10,204,594 of CM041026.1, forward strand.
GGTTGGACGCTAGCAACCCACATGCCTTCCATTGTGTGTGACATGGGTTCGAAACCCCATCTAATCCAAACATATATGTATATAATACTAATAATAATAATAACAACAATATTTAAATAATCACAGTCTCACACCTTAAGTATGGGTTAACCTTTCGCCCTTATATGGATCTCTCTCTCATCTTTGTATGAATGAATTCCTCCCAATTAGAAATTGTCCTTAGGGCCATGTCACGGAGTTTTTATTCTGATTGGTTTCAATAGCTCCCTAAATCAATCTCAAGCTCGTCAAAAAAAAAAATTATATTTATGATTTAAATTTTTTTAGTGAATAATTATGGCATATTGTTATTAGGACAAATTACAATAACAAGCCCTAGCATTTGACAATATCTCATGAATATCGAACTTATGCTTTTAGTTAACTTTGTCATATTTAACTATTAATAAGTTTTGTAGCAAGAGAGTGGACTCATAGAGCTTTACTAGTATTCTTCTTTATGGAGCCTCAAATTTCATTGTTTTCTAACATCGTGCTAGGGAGGGTTAATAAACCAAACAAATACTAAATTAATATTGTTTAGTATTTGGTAAAATTTTACGTATGGATTGATTAATCCAATTCAAAATTTTTATCAAGTCTTGACCTAACTACATAGTCCAACCCATATAAATGTTACTTGACTAGACTTGATATATTTTTATTTATTAAAAATACAATTTGAAAAATATTTTTTTTTTTCTTTGAAATTATCAAAATTTTAAATTGATTTTGATTACTCGAATATGTTGTAACAGATAGTGTCGAATGTTGTAACATGTAGAATTAATATTGTGACAAAAAGCAAAACGAGACAACCTAGTAAGAAAGGAAAAGGGGGGTTGGGGTGGGTGGTGAGAACAGTGGATAATCTATTTTAAAGTATAACTAATTGATTTCCCCTTTTTCAGTTGTTATTTTCTAAGTATACAGAATGGATATCAGAAATTCACTTTTTATATATCTTTAAGACGATGTTATTGTAACGGATCGGCCCGCCCCACTCTCTATAAGTGGCGACCATCTGGCCCATCCCACTCTCGGGCTTCGACACTCGAGGGATCCCCACAAGGCTGGTGAACAGTACACTAACTCAAATGGTACTCATCATACTTCTCAATTGACATATCTTTGGTTCTGCGTTTGAGTGGTGGGGAGAAGGGTAAAGGCCTCTGAAGGGAGGAGTACAGTACTTGCTCACCAACCTTATAGGGGATCCCTAGATGGCTGAAGTTTGAAAGTGGGGTGAGCTCGACGGTCGCCACCTATAGATGGTGGGGCGGGCCGATCAATTACATGAAAAGGCTAGCTAAAATGGTACTTACCATTCTCCTCAGTTGACTATATCTCTTTGGTCCTGAGTTTGAATGGTGGGGGAGGCAAGTAAAGCCCCTTGAATGGAGGGGTACAGTACTTGCTCACTAGTTTTGTAGGGGATCCCTTGAGAGTCAAGGCCAGATAGTGGGGTAGGCCGGACGGTTGCCACCTGTAGAGGGTAGGATGGGCCGATCCATTATAGTTATGTTGCATGCAAATACGTCTCTTTCTAACCATACTTTGAGACAATTGTTCCAATTATTCCTATAATTGAATCATTGACTCCCTGTAGGACCAAAACTCCGTGTTTCAAGGAGCGAATCTATCAAACTTGATCAACGAGTCCGCTTTGAAATCGTTCGCCTTACGCCCAAACTAACCTAGTAGATAAATCGAGAATACATAAGCAAAAACAACAATAGGAGTGAAGGGATTTAGATATGAGCTGCTTTAAAATACTATAAAATCAATTAACATTTTTAACGTTGATTCAGATTTTACCTATATCCACGTGATCATGTCTAGAGAATTAACCCGATTAGTGAAGTTTCAAAACATCCAAACACTAATTACGTGACTCAACTAAGAGCTTTCTCTTTACAATTAATATAATGTATTGTATTTCTTTCACGAATCCTATGTAAAGAGAACCCCTTACCTTCAACAATCTATTACTTCTTGAACTTCCTTCAAAAGCTTAATACTTGCCTTGTCCTAAAGACTAAACAATTATTTATGTTGAAAAACTCACGCTTCTTGAACTCCCTTTATGAGCTTGAAATATGTCTCTTCCCAAAACAATCGATTCTTTCTCTCAAAGAACTCACAATGTTGTAGATTCTTAGAAAGTCACACTCTCCCTAAGACTAAAAGATCATCGGCAGAGTTACTCTAAATCTCAAAAAATACATAAAGCTCTACAGTATATATTTGGTGCTCTCATATTACAATTAGATGCTCTTTGTCTACACACCATAGCTCATTTACAAGTTGGAGCTTTATAGATGAACTGATTCCCCTTTAAATGTCTTCAAATCTACACATTAAAATGGCAATTAAAGAAAAAAGGAAAATTGTCAAAACTGTTGCAATAGAACACTTTCATGTTCTTACAACAGTGACCAAATTTGGACATAAAACGGTCAATATTCATTCATGAGACTAGATCCAATTTTGGTTAATACAAATCTTAATTACATAAAAAAAATTCATTCTTAAATCAGTTATATGAAAATACTAGGAATCATACAAGAAAGATTCTTAAAATGTTTACTCCAAAAAATATTTTTCTAAATTGGAAATTCGATATTTAATATATTTGTGAAATAAAATTCCAAGATTTTCTGTCAAAGTAATATTCAAATTAAACTTAGCAAAAAGCCAACAAAATAATTTAGGAAATATATTAAAAACATATCAAAATGGAATAAGATCAAAATAGACTTTCTTTTTGCGCACTTTTCACGTTGCAAGTCTATTGCAATTTTATTACAATAGAGACATAAGATCTATTACAACATAAAAACACAAATAGTTGAGTTTGCTAAAGGATTTTCATATGATGCCAACTTCTTTGCACTAACATAATAATAATAATAATAATTAATTTTTTTAAAAAAAAAGAAAGAAAGAAACTTTAGACCACTAGCCTCCATTAGTTGAAGACTATTGGTCTTCTCTTTCAATAAGACCACTAGATTAACTAACATCATATGAAACTCAGATAAAAGCCAATAAAACAATTAAGGAAATATTCTCTCGAGAAATTCAAATTAAACTAAGAGAAAAGCCAATAAAACAATTTAGGAAATATATTAAAAACGGATCAAAATGGAATAAGATCAAAATAAAACTTTTCCTTTTTTGCACACGTTCCTAGGCTATTGTAATTTTGTTACAATAAAGACACAAATTCTGTTGCAACATAAAAACACAAATACTTGAGTTTACTAAAGCATTTTCCATATGATGTCATCTCCTTTGCACTAACACAATTAACTTTTTTTTAAAAAAAAAAAAAAAAAAAAAAAACTTCAGACCACTAGTCTTCATTAGTCGAAGACCATTGGTCTTCTCTTCCAATAAGGCCGCTGGATCGGCCAATGTCTTTGATGACAATAATGATGGTCGGTCTCCTCTACGAAAGACCAATGGCCTCCAAAAAAGGAGACAGAACAGTTTCTTTCCAAAAAAGGAGTCGTTGCCTCTTTTGTGACTTCTTATCAATATCCTTTATGGATGCTATTGACAATTTGTTTTAGAGAAGGCCATGCATACTCCAATATAAATGAGGAGATTGTGTCCTTTATATAGTTATTGTAAACAAAATCCCACACTTTAAGGCCTCACGACCTAACAAAACTGCAGGTTAATCGTTTCCACTTTTTCACTGCAACAAAAGTGGCAAAGGTTAAATAGAATTTTCCGGTGGAACAAATTTAAGCTAGATAAGAGGCTATTGTTACATAGCCTCCATAAAAAAAAAAATATTGACTTTAGAGGGGATATGTAGGTTCTAAAGTGTGATCCGCCACTTTCAAGACAACAAAGGATTAAAACAAGCTTCTAGACACTTCTCATTCAATGCTAATTTATATCCACTTTGAACTTCATATACATTTTTCTTATTATGTTGCCATGTGATATTGTCTTCCTTACATTTGAGATCTAGCGAAATTGAGAGAATCAACTCCTTATTGACATCTAAGAACACTTGGCTTTAGGGGTCGAGTTGGGTTAAAAATCTCCCAACTCGATATAAATTGGATTGAAAATTTTTTAATTCAACCCAATCCAATATAATTTTTCAATTCAACCCAATAAGAGTTGGGTTAGGTTTGATTAATCAGGCTAAACATTAATTAAAATATCAAAAAATTTCTAACATATACAAATACATTCATAATATTACATTATTGCATATATATTTAAACATTTGAAATAACGATTATAAATAAAAATTCAATTCATAAAATGAGTGTAAATGAACATAATCCATAAAGTGATTACAAATAAAAGTTTAACAATTACAAATAAAAATTCAATTCATAAAACAAGCACAAATAAAGATAATTCATAAAGTGATTACAACCAAAAGTTTAAACTCATTAAATATTACAAACAAAATGTCAATTCATGAATCACAAATGCACTTAAAAAAAAACTATGAATATATGTAGTTGTCCTTTATCTTTATCTCCAGTAAGTGTTCTTATAGAGAGAGGAAAAGAGTATGAATTTAGAACTAGGAGTTGATATTTATGGAGTTGAGTTAGGTTGGAATAATTATTCCAACCCAATTCAACTCATACTATTTTTTTTTTTTTTTTTGTTTTAGTGACGATATTTCCACCCCTCCAAAATTGTATGTACACCCCAAATCATTATTTAAAATATATATATAATATTACCCTTAAATAACTAAGAATCTTCTTCATCTTAAAAAATTGTTTCCCCAATAATATCACACTCTTTATGGCCCCAACAAATGTTGATGAAGCACAATAATTAAAAAACTTTTAGCTTCGAAACATCTTTCACCAATTGCTTATAACGATTCATGAGCTATAATCAAGTGGGTTGCTTCCCATGTCAATTAAAAAGGCCCTGACCATTAACATTGACACCCTCAAGCTTTCCAACGAGTGTTTTTTTTTTTTCCGATGACAGTGCTGGTGGTAATATCACACACCAAATGGCCATGCATTATGGTCAAGAAAAGCTTGAGGATGTCAATGTTAATGGCATAATTTTATGCCATCCATTTTTTAGAGGGAAATTACCTTGTCTCTGACGAGGTAAAAGAATATGAAGAGAATACAGGATCGGTTATGTTTTTGTGTTATGTAGTTTGTCCTCCTTCCAATATTTTCTTTTCAATCATTATGCTTTTTCTTCAGCATTTGTTAGGGCTATGGAGAAATGTGATGTTATTAGGGAAACGGTTTTTTAAGAAAATGTATACTCCAACTTCTTTAGATTTGAAGCATTAGAATTGGAAGGAGGAGATTGATAAGGTATAGTTTAGTTATTTAAAGGTAATATTGGAATTTTTTTTTAAAAAAATATATAATAATGATTTGAGGTGTACATATAAATTTGTAGGGTTGGAAATATTGACACTCTTTTTTTTTTTTTTTAAAGATTTAATCGACCCAACATAATAAAAAAATGATCAAGTTGAAGCTGTTGGGTTGGGTTGCATATGCCCACTCCTAGTTGGCTTAGTTTCACAACATCTTATCGTCCTTCTCCACCTTTAATGAAAAATTTATCCTTGACAAAAATTGAATAATTGGTTTGAAGGACAACAATCTAAATAATCAAGAGTTTTTAAAAACTTTTATTATCTTATCATCTCCAACTTTCCAATGAATTACCTTACAATAAGTTTTTCCAAACCAAGGAGTTACCTGGTTTAAATTGGGCAATGAGAAAATCATAATTGAAATATCTGGCCTTGAGCCCTTTAAAAGCTAGAGACTTAAGGTCGATAGCAAGCCTCCATACTTGATTAGCCAATAGTGTTTGGTTCTTAACCCTAAGGCCTTTCCTCTCATTTGGGAGACATAATCATATCTTTTGTCATCTTTTATCTCCTACTAAAACTTGGACATAAAGGAGCTTAGCTCTTTACAAAGGAAAGTTGTAACTAAAATATCCTCATTAAATAGATAGGTATGACAGGAAAGTTTGTAGCAAACATGAAAACTACTAATGAAGAAAAGTGGAAAGGTGGAAGCGAAGGCAAGGCTCGAGAAACCACGTGGAAAAGGTAGTAATAAAGCTGATGTTGTTGAAGGGGTCGTCATTGTCATTGTCAGTGCCATTATCGTCGATGTCGTAGTCGATGGTGGAGAGTAAGAAATACAAGGTAAAGAGGGTTGTCTTGTACGTAGAGTGGAAAAGATGTTAGTATTGGTTGTGTTGAGTGGTGGTGGTGGTGGCTATAAGGGCTTGAGGTCAAGTTTGAAGTGAGAGTTGGTTCTTATCCAATCGAAGAAGTAGGGGAGAGTCGTAGGTTGTGTTTAGCTTTTTGGAGGTTTTAGAGGAAGAGAGGTGAAATCGATTTGGAAAAGAGATTTAGGTTGTGCAAAAGTGAAGACCAGTTTAAGATTGCATTTGGTTTCAATGAAGATCAACTTAGATGTTCAAAGTTTGAAGATATAAGGTGAGCCCTAGATCTTTTATTTTTTTTTTTTTTTTAAAAAAAATTATTTTGTTTTGGTTTTCTTTTCTTTAATGACACAAGTTCTTCCAAGTTTGATCCTTTTTATTAATTTTCAATTTTTTTTTCTTTAATGAAGCTTCAGGTTCAAAATTAAAGATATTGACAGAATCCAAATTTTCTATTTTTGTTTTTTGGTTCTCTATTTTTTTTTCAATAATTATATAATTTTTTGGAGTTTGCAATGTCCAAAATACTCATCACATTGTTACATTAGACTAACTTTTGATTGAAGTTAGGGACAAAATTAACGAATTTTCTAAAATTTTAGAGATGACTTAAACTAATTTGTGTTTGAAAAATGAAGGTTTTTCAGATGAAATTAAGATTTTCCTAATTTAATTATACAAAAAGAGAGAGTTATATTTGACAGTAAAGATAATGAACTTACCATACAACACTTTAAAAAAGAAAATAACAAAATGAAGTAAAAATAGGAATAATCCAAAAAAACCATGTGTAGTTTGAAAAAATATTCATTTTACCACATATGGTTTCATTTTTATCCAAAATCTTCATCCCTTACCTCGACCTCTCCCCACCCCCCCAAAACCTTAATAAAAACATTCAAAATATCCCCTGAAGATGTGTAAAAAAAACGAAAATATTGTGATGGTAATAGATTCCGTTAGATTGATTTTGTTGATCGTTTGATTTTAGGGGCAAAAAGAGAAATGCATTTAATATTCATTTGGCTGCAAGGGCATTAAGCTAATTGGGCATGGAAAATAAAAAAGGGAAAAAATTGAAAATGATGAAGGTGGCGGAGGTGACATGTCATAAAGTGTAGTGGATCGAGTGTTAAAATATCAAAATCACTAAGTGGGAAATATCAGACCATCATCCACTTGCTTTTACTAAAAAAAAAAAAAATACCATTCACTTGCTTTTACTCTAAAAGAAAAAAGACTATTCACTTGCTTCTCGACTTTCTCGACTTCGCGCCATAAGAATTTGGGGGTTTTCAATTTAAGTTTGGAAAAGTTTAATTGGTAATGTGAAACTGCACATTACGTGTTGAAACAGGTTCAAATGTGATGAATGGTTTGAAAAATCATATATGTTAATATTTTACATTTTTTCAGTAGAAATTGTTTTGATTTGTTTTTGTTTTGAATTAATAGTTGTTATTGTACTTGAATTAGCTACTATTTCTGAATAAATAGTTGAATCAACTTCAGCTGCTGTCGAATAAGTTGTTGGAGCTGTTTTTGACAAAGAGTTTGGTGAGAAAAGGAGTGGTGTTGTGTCGCTGTATGCTCAAAGAAGGTTGGGTTTTTGTTTGTGTTTGTTGTTTTTGAATCAGTTGGGTTTTTTGTTTGTTTGTTGTTTTTGAATCAACTGGGTTTTTGTTAATGTGGGCGACTTTCCGGCGTCGGATTCCGGCGACCTCGGTGGTGGGAGGTATGGTTAGGTGGGTTTTGTTGTCCTCGACACACTGATCACGAAAACGAGGTCGATCGGCGTCGAAATCGCTTTGTTTCGTCGGAATCTAGAAAAATAAAAGTTGGTTAACCGCCTTACTTCATCTACTGAAATGAAGACCCAAACGGTGATAAAAATTGACAAAATTGGTACCTATAGAATCTACGTCGCACGAGCTTTCCAACAGTACCAAGATCAGCCAAAACGGAGCTCGGATGAGGTCGAAACGAGAGATTGAAGTTGGGCTCGCGGAGAGGAAAGTTGCTGGAAATCTGAGGAGAGAGAGAGAAATGGCTCGGCTGGAGGAAGAAGATGACGATATAATCCGGTCGAATTGCGATTTGCCCCCTCAACTTTTTAAAAATTACGATTTCAACCTAAACTTTTAAAAACATAACTTTTTAGTCCTTGCACTATTGCCCAATTTTTATAATATTTTTCACTTTCACCATTTTCTTCAATATTTCTTTTAATACTATTTTCATACCTCTAAATCAATTATTTTACCATTTCTTGAGCTCGAAATTACATCCGTAAATTTCATCATAATCCAATTTTATATTTGGGCACTTTAAATTATTATTTTATTCCATAAATGAGACGTACGTGCACAATACGTATATAATACTAAAATAGGGATGGCATATTACATGTTGTGTCGATGTATGCTCAAAGAAGGTTGGGTTTTTGTTTGTGTTTGTTGTTTTTGAATCAGTTGGGTTTTTTGTTTGTTTGTTGTTTTTGAATCAACTGGGTTTTTTGTTAATGTGGGTTGCTTTTAAAGCAATTGGGTTCTCATATTTTTGGGAATTTTGATAGAGTTTGGTGACAGAAATTTGAAAAAGAGTGGGAGAGTATTGATAGAGTTTTGTAAGAGACTTGAAAACAATGACAAATATTTGAGTTTTTTCTTTGTTTTTTTTTTTTTGGATTTTCATAGAGTTTGGTGATAGAGAGGCCGGTGCTGTATTGCAACATGGATGAGTTTTTATTTGTGTGCAAAGAGTCGTTGCTTCGACGGTCATCTTAAGGGGTAATTCGATCATTACAGTTAAAATATCACAACTAGGGACAATTTCATCTTTTTACAATCTGCACATGTCTGGTCAGTATGAATTGCATTAAAATATCAAATACCAGGGGCAGTTACATCTTTTTCTCTATTGCACATGTCAGACTCAAACTTTTTGTTAACTTGTAACTATAGCAGAGAATTTGGATAATAATAAAATCAGTATGGTAAAATAGATATTTTTTTAATTACACGTTATTTTTAAGGGTTATCCCTAAAATATAATAAACAAAAAGTTTGAAGTGTTAGTATGTATTATTATTGTTAATTATTTCATTAGCCGTCCTACTAAAGAGAAATTTGTCTTCGTCATCACGCACAATAACTATCGAGCGATATTTGTTTCATCGAATTTGGTGGATGGGACGAGACTCCAAATCTTAAACCCACGCAATTAGGTGTTTGGGCCTTGGAAAGAGACATTCCCCTTTCCGATCCCACCTCCATTTCCTCTCATGGCAAGATATGGAAGCTATTGGAGAGTAATGTGGACTTGTGCATGGAGTCCACGTGGTTCTCCCAGGATCAGCCATGTGTCACTCAACTCCTTTCCAATAGAGTTATCACTCTCCGAGAGCAGACCACACATTCTCTCACTTTCAGCTCTATCTCTCTCGTCTAACGGCTCCATGGATGGAGCTCTCTCTCTCTCTAAAATAATGGATTCCCTTGCATGTGGGACAAAAGAGCAACAATGAGGAGAAGAGTGTGTGTAATGTCACAGCCGGCAAACCACCAGTAAGCCGTCGACGCCCAACGCCACTGTCAGCGGCAACGCCACTTCCCCTGAGCTCCATTTACAGTCGAACAAATTCAGCCAAGTTGCAGCTTCACCAACCTCGAAAAATACTATGCAGCGCCGTCGGAATGCCATCTTCATCAATACCGGCCTGCAGGACCGGAGATAGGGACGATCGAAGCAAGATGGGTGTGGCGAGCGAACCTCACAGCGGCGGAAAAGGAAGAAGAAGAGAATGGCGCCCTCGCCGGAACGGCCGGAACGGGGCGACGCCGGAAGAGCAGTCCTAGCTGTCATGCACCCTCGTCGGAAGCTTGAAAGTCGGCTTTCATGGCAGCCGAAGGTAACCGGGTCGAAGTGGGTGTCGGGTGAAGTAGATGGATGCCAATCATGGCAAATTACCAAAAAGCCGTTCTATGGGTAAATTACCGAGACACCCATTTATTAAATTACAGATGCACCCTTTTACTTTTCTAACTCATGAATGATGTTAGTATTATTTATAGTCTTCATTTTTGCCGGAGAATGTCTATGTAAGTTAACAGGACGAAGGAAATTTAGTCCTTAATTGATTAGGGAGGCTTTAGGCAGCCCCTAACTTGTGGCAACTGGTATTATAGAAAAACCACCACACGACGTATTTCCAGCCTAGATCTCTTGAAAATGTTTCGCCTAGAGATGAAATAGTTTTCCTTGAGCGGAGATAATTATATATATTCGCAAACTAAATAAATTATTAGTGAAGGTGAGGGATGTTAACCCTTTGTAGACTTAATAACCTTCGGACGGATGGTCCAATAAAATAATGGCAGATATTCGAGTACCTTCACACAGGTCAAGACGTCTAGAACAAAAATCTTATCTCTTTGCGAAAGTAATTTATCTAATTAATTATTTTTTATGATACAGATTGTTGAGAAAAAATGACTGATATAAACATCAAAAAGTGCCCCCGCGTGTCACTCTCATTGTTTAAAAACTCGGTCGAGTTGCCCGAGTTCTCGCCACTCGACCGAATTCCTAGTTGAAAACCCCCAGATCGGGAGGTTCAAATCGGTTCCTGTAGAAAATCGGTCCGACTCAAGCCCAATTCGGCCTAGCTCGGAATCGATCTACTCGACCTTTTTTTAAAAAAAAAATTTTTTTGCCAATGGCGTTATGTATTTTGCACACCAGAGAGCTTCAATCGGCTCAGATCCGTTCTGCTTCTGCCCGCCGTGCTGCTGAGTTCTGCACTCTACGTCGATCTGCTCAAGTTTGGTATGCTGTCGCGGTGTCGCCGGTTGGTGCGCGACTTCTGTTGTCGCAGTCGTCCGTTGGTGTGCAACTTTTACTGCTGATGTCGTCGGTTGGTGTGCGACTTCTGCTGCCACTGTCGTCCGTCGCTCCGCCTGTCGCAGTCACTGTCTCCGTCCGCTGCGGCACAGAGTTACTGACACTGTTAGTACTATTATTTTTTTTTCAATTTTTTTTTGTTTTTTTCATTTTGTTTTTTGCTTTCACCAGTCATTTTGTTATTCATATATATTTGTTTTGGATTGATGATGAATTGTCGAATTGATGATTGATGGATTATACAAAGTACAAACTATATTTGTTTAGGGTTTTGTACATTTGTGATTTGTTTGTTACATTGATGGGAATGAGATTATTGGAACAAATTCTTATGTTATGTGACTTATGTTATGTCATATGTATTTCAATTTATCTTATGATGTTGTGTTCTATATTATGAGATAGATTTTAAGGGTTTTTGTGGTCACATGATTATATTTTAATCCTATAGAAAATTGTTAAATTTGATTTTTTACAGATTTGACCTGGTTTGATCGTGGGTCAACGGTTTGAAACGGTCAAACTGAGTACTCACCAAGCTGCCGAGTACTTGCTGCTCGCTGTCTCGCCGATCAAGTTGCGAATAGCGAGATTTGGAACACTGGTCACCTTAACGAAAATTTAATTTGTTTTGCAAATCATGTTATGGAACCGATAAAGTCAGCTATCGCAAGAATTAAATGCTTGATGAGAGATCTAGTTGACCTTCGAGCCATCTTTTGCTGCAACAAAAACCCACCAATCCAAATCCTATCTTGTGTCACAACTAGTGCATTTAATCGAACACCTTGCATGCAATTTCCCAACAGCATGGAGGCTGTTCAAATTCTAGAAGCTTCCAGACTACTCCAGAGAGTTAAAGAATATGGTAGAACTTGTAATTAATGGGGTAGGTGGTAGTTGGGAAGATTGTATATCCATCATAGGATCAAATAGATCTTAACCATTCATTTGTATAGAAGTCATCTATAAATAGGGGAGCTTTCATTTGCTCTCCACACCCCAGAATTGTAAAGTTCTCTATAACTAATAAAGCTCTTTTCTCTTCAAAAGTTCTCTTGTACTTTCTTCTTACTCTTTTAGGCTTACTTAGATGTCAAAGTAGCATCTAAGGCCACACAGTTTAAGCTTTCAAAAGCTAAGTCCGTGACACTTGACATAAATAAGTTTTGTTTTTGTTTTTTCTTGGTTTTTATTATTTTTTTTCAACTATATTTTTTATTCGAGTGAATTACACAACACTCCCCTGAGGTTTCTCCAAAAACAAATAAAAACATAATTATGCTTTTGTTGCATGAAACCTCCATAGTTAACGTTGACAAAAGTCAACGTTAACTAAGTGAAGGACATTTTGGTCCTTTCACTCAGGATTGATGGGTTACTGGAAGATCTCTCTTTCTCTCTCACCCACTCACCATCATCGGTTAATTTCACAACTCTCACCCACCATCAAAACTCTTCATTTCTCTCTCTTCTCTCTTCCCTTTCCAGTCCGTCCAGCTCCATCACACATCCACCACACAAACCAAACACAGAAAACCAAACACCAAAGAAAATCAACTTTATCATCCACAAACACTTCCCTCTCCAGTCCGTCTAGCTCCATCACACATTCTCCATGCAAACTAAACACAGAAAACCAAACACCAAAAAAAGGTCATATTCATCATCTACAAACACAAAACTCAAACATACACACAGAAACCAAAAATAAACATGAAAACCAAGAGATCATTGGGGGAGGTAATCGGCGGGGGAAGAGCGGAGGAGGAAGGGGAGATCGCGTTGAAGGAGACAAGAAAAGACAAGACAAGATCTATGCGATGGTAGAGAGGGAAGAGAGTGAAGCTAGAGCTCTGCGATGGTGGAGACAAACAGATTGGAGGAACTAATTGGAGGAAGAGAGGGAACAGAGAAGAGAGAGAAATTAAAAGTTTAATGGTGAGTGAGAACCGGCAATGGTGAGGAATAAATTGGAGGAAGAGAGGGAAGAGAGAGAAACGAAAAGTTTTATGGTGGGTGGGTGAGAACCAGCGATGGTAAGGAACGAACTGAAGGAAGAGATGGAAGAGGGAAGAGAGAGGGAGATGAGGAACGAACTGGAGGGAGATGAGGAACGAACCAGCGATGGTGAGGAATGAACTGGAGGAAGAAAGGGAAGAGAGGGAAGAGAGGGAGATGGGTGAGAACTGGTGATGGTGAGTGGTTCTGTTAATGGTAGGTGAGATGAGAAAGAGAGGGAAATGACCTAAATGCCCTTCATTCAGTTAATATTAACAAAAATCAGGTTAAGTATGGGGGGTTTTGTGCAATAAAAATATAAGTATGTTTTCATCTGTTTTTAGGCAAACCTCGAGGGAGTGTTATGCAATTTACTCTTTTTATTCTAAATTATATAAATTATTTATTATAATAAATATATTTAATTTAATTCATTAAAAATATTTTTATGCGATTAATAATTTAAACATCAATTAGTAAATAAAATTTTTACTTCTTTATAAATATTTTTTTTTAAATTTTTCATATTTAAAAATTAATTTAATCTAATATTATAATTTTTATTTTTTTTTGTTATTCCAATCCAATCCAATCCCAACATCTCCAAACACATTAAAACACTCATTTAATTCAATTCTTTCTCATCCAATCCTAATTTATCAAATTCTATTCAATCCTATATCATTTAATCTTGTGTGCAAAATAGGGTCAGAGTAATTTTGCTAAAATTCATTTGTCAAGCTATATATAGGAGAAATTTTTTTAAAAAAAAATGGTGATCTAGATATCCCAACTAGTGTTCTTATATGTCAAAAAAGAAAAAAATAGTATTCTAATGAATGAAATAAAAATTTAGAAATAAATAAATAAAATAAAATAATCATGATTACATATTCAGTCACCATTTGCTCTCTACTATATGAAATGCTAGCAATACTCTTTGATTCTCATAAGCAATCCCACGTTGGGTGAGTGACGGTTAAAACAGGATTCATGCAGATATAAAAAATAAATACAATAATTGAAGGTGAGTATTGCATTACCTGTAAATATGGTTGTTGCAATTAATTTCAGGATTCACTCTTGTCCCTATCTACTACTACATTTATTACATTACTTTTAAAGTCTTAACAACTCTTTAACATTTCTTCACTTGCTTGCCCTGTCTCTTTTATTTCAACACTCAAAAGTTTTGTCACTATATCTATATTCATATTTTGCCTTCACACCTATAGTTGCTCATGTGCCATAATCTGATGGTCCAAGTAGTTCCTGTTCATTGCTTGCATGTTTTATGTGAGATAATAGAATAGAACAAAGCTAGCATACAAGACAAGCAAGACCTTTATTCGTAAATTCAAGGTAATTTTTCTTTTCAAATTCATAAATTTGATACTGTAGATATGTATATTGTTATTCAAGGTTGAGTTTCCTGGGTGTAAGAGTTTGTTGTGTGAATAGTTTGGTGTGTGTAAGAGTTTATTATTTCATGTGAAACTAGCATATTGAGAATATATAAAAGTATTAGATAATTACACTTTTGGTTTTGATGGGATTAAACTGTAGAATTTTCATTTTAAAGGGCGAAGATGTAAATTTCAATTAATAATAGGGGGATTAAAATCAAATTTTGCAAGAGGCTACAGGGTTGATGACCTCTGCATGCTCTCTTCTCACAGAAAATTTTTTTCATAGGATTATCTTATAGCTGAGATGCGATGAGACGAACCAGTGAGAAACATAGGAGAAAAATAACTGATATTATTTTATTGATCCATCTTACTACATCAGTTATGAGTCCCATGTACAAGGAAATGGAGTCTGATAATTATGATCCTTCCCTCAAATTTGTGTATTGTTCTCAAAGCAGTCAATTGCCGGACAAGTTGTTGCAACTAATCATGGCATGTTTAAATGTCCATTGATTGCTCCATTAGATTGATTCCGTATAATTATTATTATTATTCTTTTTGAAGAAAGCCCATATTGTGAACTGGGAATTGAAATTTGATTCAATATTATGTGACTGTAGGAAACAGAAACAACTTTTTCTTCTCATGAAACCTGGGAATTAATCTTATATAATCAGTTGTTTTGATGGTCCATTTTCTGTGTTAGCTTACTAGGTGGTGGATTGTAGCTTTAAATTATGCTTAAGAGGACAATAAAGCCATGAAGTTTGTGTGATAAGAATCAAGAGCTCAGGTGTAGGATAAGTGCAGTTCTAACCTGCATTAAAAAAAAAAAAACCAAAAAAACCAAAAAAAAAAAAAAAAAAAAAAACACAAAACAAAACAAAAGAAGGTTGAATCATTGGGTTGCTCTTATATAAGCTCTAGATTGTTGAGAGTCAAGAGCTCAAATGTGGATAAGTGCAGTTCTATGATGAATTTTTGTTAGCATCACTTTAACATAATCTTGTGTGTGTGAGACTTCTTTTTCGCTAACCAAGTAATTTGATTCAAACGATATTTTCCTGTTTCAGGCATGAATGTTCTCAACAACACTAAACGAAAGAGCAATTCTGCTGGCGGAATTCTCATGGTTGCTCTCCTCTTAACTGTTTTACTCATCATCTTTACACTGTCGCCTGAAATCAGCCCCAAACTAGTACGTTTTCCATTCAATAGGGGTTTTCCAGGTGCATCCATCAAGACATGCTTTTTTTCTTATGCATTTTGATTCCACTTCCAGTTTTGTTTTGGAATGCACCTGTAGGGAAATATTATCCATCTTATTGCATACACAACATTGTAGCTGTTGTAAGGTCAACATTGATCTTGTTATATTTTATTATATAGCATATCCTGTTTTCTGATTCATTTTAGTCTATTTTATAGTCCTATGTTCAACTTAGTTATGTATTGTCAAACTGTCTTTTAACTAGAAGATAATTTCTCGAGGTCAAATTTTATTCTAACATGAAGGAACTATTACTTAAGTAGAAATGTTTGGACTCAGAATTTTGTTTTTAGCTAGTTACAGTGGTCTACTCTGCACATGCTAATGTACTTTGTTGGTCTTTAATCCGATCATTTTACTTCAAGGGGTGGTATGTGCCTGCTGTGAGCAGACCTGTTGGACTTGTTCATAACCTAATATCATTGCTGCTTATTTACATACTCATGTACATGCATACGCATTTGTAAATAAGCATACACATACTACATAAGTAGCATCCACACATACATTCTTCGAGTCACTAGGACTCTGTTTCGAAAAGGAATAATATTTTCCTTTTTTTCTAAATTTTTTTATACAATAGCAATTGGAACAAGTATTAGTTGAGCAGTAAACAGCTTAGTTCCTCAACTACAACAGTAAACATATATAATTTTTATCTTCAGAAGAATTTTCTTTTCTTCTCTTTTCTTTTCTGCAGTATTAGTACAGCAATTACTGTGTTTGTTATTTTTATGTTCTGTCATGTAATGTCACCATCTGCTGGTGCACTTTGTGGTCTTAAAATACCATTAGAACTCAGCTTTGATTTCCTTAAGTTCTATCTTAATACATTTTCTTTACTATATAACATCTATTATTACGTTTCCAGGTCTCCCACCAAGAACCAGGGTTGACTCATGTCTTAGTAACAGGAGGTGCTGGCTATATAGGTTCTCACGCTGCACTTCGACTATTGAAAGATTCATACCACGTAACAATAGTGGTATGTGTCACTCCAGAAGAAGCTTTTCCAATTAGATTCAATATCAATCATTAAGTCAATTAGACTCTCACCTTGTTTTTTTGTCAGGACAATCTTTCTCGAGGGAATATGGGTGCAGTTAAAATTTTGCAAAAGCTATTTCCAGAGCCTGGACGAGTTCAGTTCATCTATGCTGATCTGGGGGATGCAAAAATGGTACTTAAATGATAGATATTAATTGTCATGAGATGTGAACTTGAGCCTTAATTTGTTTATAATCACTCACCTTTGAACTTTTTTGCTGGGGAGGGAATATCGATCAAAATTGAACTGTATAAACATATTTTTTACTTTCTTTAAAGCAATATTTCAGGTGAACAAAATTTTTGCAGAAAATGCATTTGATGCTGTCATGCATTTTGCAGCTGTTGCTTACGTTGGTGAAAGTACACTAGAGCCTTTAAGGTATGATATTTATATCTAGTGAGTTTAGCTAAAACTAAACAGCAACATAGATTTACAAAGTTAGCTATTCTACTAGTGTTGGATGATCATGAGCATCCAGAATTCTTGCTAATTGCTGACATATAAAGATTTTTGTTGGAAGTCTTGTACTAATCAGAACTACTTGTTAATGCCAGAATTGTTTCTATAGTAAGTATGCCGATATATTGTAAATTTATTAAAATCGTTTAATCAATTTCAAGAATAGTTCTTTTTTTTTTTGGCATTATGTCGACAATAGTTAATACGCGATTGTTTAATTCCTGTATTCAAAGTGCTATGCATCTTTTAAATATTCAGATTCTTTTCTTTGTGCTTCCTTACCCTAGAGTGAAAGCATCACCATTCTCTGCAGGTACTATCACAATATCACATCAGACACCTTAGTAGTTTTAGACGCAATGGCAGCACATAATGTGAAGACATTAATCTATTCTAGTACTTGTGCAACTTATGGAGAGCCAACCAAAATGCCAATTACAGAAGAGACACCTCAAGTGAGATTTCCTAATTAAATCTTCTCATGTGTTTATTCTAGTAAAAATATTATAGACTTTGTTCTTTAAATTGAAAAGCTGTTGATATAGGGGTATATGACAGTTACTGAAAAGTTAAATAATTTTGCTTCTAAAAAGTTCTTGCAAAAACTCCTAATATACCAACGTATATCATCCATCTCAATCTCAGACAATCATCTACCCCTGCATGACAAGGCAGGAAAATAAATTGAGGACTAAACTATAAACATTATCCATGGCGTAGATTTCTTTTATGTGTGCTTTAGGAGACATAATCAAGAAGTTTATTGTTTTATATCTCAGTTGTTATGAGGTCTTGCAGCATCCACTAATCTTAAATTTGGTGTTAGTTAATTTGCCCTTTAAAAACCACTCTCATCGGTTTATCAATACAGGTGCCAATCGATCCATATGGTAAAGCCAAGAAGATGTCAGAAGATATGATAATTGACTTCTCAAAAACCACCAACATGGCTGTCATGATTCTGCGGTAGGTGATGCTAATTGGATATACAGAATGTGTTTCACAACGTGCTTTCTTTAACACATATTCGTGAAAAGAGCACCTAATTAGATATAAAGAGAAGTACCTTCAATAAATCAATTCACTACCTCTGAAGATGAGTTTTATTTTGTTTTAGTTGGAATAAGATAAACCCTTTTTGATCAGCATTTTTTATATCTTTTGACTCATTCAGAGATCATTAAGCATGTTTTTAGTTAAATTCTATAACATGACCCAAGTGATAATTCGTATGCATGCAATTCAACCAAAAAGGGACTGACTTCGGTATTTTGCTTGTACATTTTCAGATATTTTAATGTGATCGGATCTGATCCTAATGGAAGGTTAGGAGAAGCTCCCCGTCCTGAACTACATGAGCATGGCCGGATTTCTGGTGCTTGTTTTGATGCAGCTTGGGGGATTATTCCTGGACTCAAGGTATCTGTCTACTCTTTCTTTTTGCTACTTTCCTTTTATTTTTCGTTAATCTCCTCTCCTAGATCATGATGACGTGCTCATGAAGAAACTGAAATTTCTCTGTTTATGTGCAATGGTTTTTAGGTTAGAGGAACAGACTATAATACAGCTGACGGCACGTGTGTATGGGACTATATTGATGTTACAGACTTGGTCGATGCTCATGTGCTAGCTCTTGCCAATGCAAAACCTGGGAAAGTTGGCATCTACAATGTTGGCACTGGAAAAGGTGGTTAACAATTTTACTTGTCTCTTAAGTTTAATACTCTAGTGAGTGTGTGTATAGTATATGTATTATGTGTGCTAGATGAGCTTCTGAGTAATAAAAAAACAATATCTTGTCGAATTCACCCTTTATTGTATTGTATTGGATGAAAAAACAATATCTTGTCTAAAAATAAATAAATCTATATGTAATAAATAACAACTTTGAGTGGTAGGGCCATGGCCCCTATTGACTGTCTCACAACTCATCTACTACTACTTGTGTATTAAAATATATCTCACATGGTTTCATAATATTACTTTTGCAATTGTCCCTTTTCTTTTCACCCAAAATAGTAGCTGAAGAAATTTCAAAATAGTAGGTTGACCACCCAGATGAACTTCATCTGGGTTCATCGACCTAGATGAATAATCTACTTTTTTGAAAAAGAGAATTCAAGCAAAAATTTGGTTTTGTTGGGTTTTGTTGCTGATTTGTCGTTGTTGGGTTTTAAGTTGTTGGTTTGTTGCTGGTTTGTTGCCGATTTGTTGTTGTTGGGTTTGAAGCTTTGAACTGGTTTCTTTGAAGTTGAAGCTTTGAATTGGTTCGAAGTTTTTGGGTTTGAAGTTGAACTTGAAGCTTCGACTAAAGTTGATGGTTATGGTTGGGTTTATTGTTGTTGATTTAGTGTTTGTTGATGAAGAAAGGTAAAGAGGAACATTGGTTGTTCTTTGATTTGGAAGGAGATCTAGTTTACTTCAACTTGAAGATATGTGTTCAAAACTCATATATTAATCTCATTGTTTTTTTTTTTTCTTTTTTTACAATATTTTTAAAATTTTTTTAAAGTAATTTGCACTCTCCAATCATGTGATGAAGGGTGCGCATATCTTTTTTAAAATAAATTATTATTTTTAATTCTTTTTTATTTTCTAAAATTTTTACTTTTTACAATAATTTTTTTTAATTTTTATTTTTAAATTAATCTCAATTATCCCGTCATATGATGGACGGTCGGTGGAAATCTCTTTAAACCAAAATTATTATTTTATATTTTTTATTTTCTAAAATTTTCTTTTATGACAATTTTTTTTCTAAATTTTACTGTTGAATTAATCTTTACCATCCATCATGTAATGAACCGTGAAGATCTCTTTTTTCTTTTCATTCTTAATTATGTTAAATTCTTTTTTATAGTCTATAATTTTAAAATTTTTAAAAAATATATTTAAAAGACAATATTACCCTTTGATCATATAAGTTTGACTAACTCTAATAGGTATTTACTAATAGTATCGAGGCTTGATGTAATAGAATGATAAATATGTATCTATTTGTTTTTAGACATACCTAAAGGGGGTATTGTGCAACTCATTCCCTTCTCAAACTCAAAGTATAGTTTAGCTACAATCCCCGAAATAAAATCCTTTGTTATTGCATATTTACTTTGCTCTGTTAGTAATCCTAGTCCTGGTTTGTAGAGTCAAAGAGGATTTAACGAGAATCTTTATTTCATCTTCTAGTTTTTTCAACTAACGTGATGGTATGTAACGAATGTAAAATGAGATTTGGTTTACAAGAAGAAACCGAGGGTATGAAATTTCCTGGAGCTAAGAAGCACTATGAAAGTAAAAACAAACTGTTTAATTTAGAATATACTTTCAGTGACCATTTGCCATTAAAGGCAACAACCATCCGAGCACTTTTCCATCCCCAAAGGAATTTTACAATTTACCGAGTCTCAAGAAAGACCAGATATTGCAGGTTCTCTAAATGGCTACCTAAACCAGATGAATACATAATCAGAATTTTGAAAGTAGCTCAGACCTACATAATTTAAAGTTAGACATATGGTTATTTTTTCATTAACCATCACAAGATTATTGACACACAAGCTTTCACAGCATAGTCCCTGTTAATTTTATTTGCCATCTGATTGCAGCTTTTTCCATATCATCAAAACCGACTTCTTCTGGAACCGAAATTGGGACCAAAGCAAATTAATTGACAACAAAAGAATGTCTAAAACAAAAAAGGCTATATTTTGTAACTAAAATGATACATTCTCTCACATGATAGCAAAACTCCGATCAGTTGGTGGCGTAATAATAGAAAAACAAAAACAAAAAAAAAATCAAAACTTCTTCAAGAGGCCAATTGGATTACCCATAAATGCCCCTTTTACTAACACAATTGGCTTATGATTAATAACATAATTATCATAAGTAAAAAGTCCAGCAGGGCTGCAACATTTCTTTCAACTAAATGCTCGCCAACCGGGCCATCCATTCATCTCAGGACAGGCAGCCATACTTGCGCAGCCATCCTAAATTGGGCTCAACTCTAATTTTCTTCCATTTTATATTTTCTATTGAATGCATTGCCCACCATTTCTACATGTGCCTATCTGTATTTCCTAACTACAGAGGTTCATAAATAATCATAGATCGTCCCTTGTTGTGTTTAATTTGATCATAATTCATCATGAACCTCAGGTTCTGGGTCAATCTTGTCATTAGCCAAGCCATCTGATTCATCAGTCGGTTTGTCGTTTTGGACGGTATTTTCCTCAGAAGTTGAATTGGAGTCTTTGATATCCTCTCCACTGGACTCAGTTTCATTTTTAACAGGCTTCTCAACTTTAGGCTTCGGCTTGGGAATTCTATTGATGCTGGCAACCTAGAAAATTGCATTCAAATATCAATACAAAAACATATACATTGCAGATTTGTATAAAAAAATTGTAACTGTCTGCATTTACTTTCTTAAACAAGAAACAGCTTTGTAACAATACCTTTTCTTGCAGTTTAAACACTTTCTCATACACTTCTTCCGAGGTGAATACAGGTTTACTGGATCCAGAAGCACTGAAAATGACAAGAATCTTCAGATACAAACAAAGAATGCAAATAAATAAAATCACTGTAATGGATTTAAAAGCAGGATGTAAAAGCACTTCTAAACTATCCTAATTTTCATCTTCTGGAACATCAGTTCCTAGGAGAAACATCAATTTCCATGATCAGTTGTAAGAAATAACTGCGATCCAAGAACCATTCATGTTATAGTATATAGCAACCAAATTGGTGTAAATGTACCGATAATTATCCAACATCGACTTCACAGAAAATAACCCAAAAACAATTCTATGAAATTCTTAAATTTCAAAAAATTTCAAAATTATATTTGTCCAAAATGCCCATAAAACGACCTCTTCAATCTCATGAGAACTTTGAGTCCTTTCAAGAAATTTTATCTAACAATGGTAAGATACATGTTTTCTGTTCTAAAACCCTTTTATATCAATACACATGATTTTTTATTGTCCGTGAAGATCACAATTAGTTCAAATAAATAGCAGAAATTCGAAAATCTAAAACAGAGAATACATATTGTTATCCCATTGCACTAACTGTTAAGAAAGCAATTAAAGTTATAATAAACATATTTCAACACACACAGATGAAACCTCATACATATACATACAATCAAATTATTATAAAATGGGAAGAAACTCAACCATATTAAACTGGAAAGATTCCTTGTCCCAGATTTCATGTTTGAAAAAGATAATTCATCTTGAGTGTATATATTCGGTTGTCTGAAGAACTTAGAGGGTTGTATTAACTATAGAAATAATTCTAACTTCTGTGATATCAAAGGAAAAAAAAAAGAAAAAACAACTTACTTCTTCTGCTCGTTCACCTTCTCATCCAGCCAACTATTGAATTTGTCAGCATCTTTAGTTACCTGAAACAAAAAAAGGTGGGGGAAAACATTTACAATCTATATGAAAGATGCATGCATCAAAATGTGGCTGAGTCAAATAAAACATGAATCAACACCTCATCTATTCTATCTTTCGGAAGCCAAGGTTTCTTTGTTTCCCAGTCATGAACAATCTGCAGATGCCCAAAGTATAAGAGATCAATGCTCTAGTTAAAAAGGCCATGATCTAAAGTGCTGCAATGTTACAGCCTATCAAAGCCTCTTCAAGGAAAATGTTACAAGAATAAAAGCAACTTATATGTAGCAAACAAACAATGCGCAAAGTCACGTACAAATAAATCATGTCCTTCCAAAAGCATTTGGACGAAAATAGGAATTGTCATTGAAATATCACATAGCAAGATCCATTTTGACTTTAAGGCAACAGCAAAACAAACAAGCAAGCACGTCCAATGTCATATCATAAAGTTTTTACGCATACTGCACATGCAAGTGTGTCCAGTAAATGAACCCAGAATTATAAGAAATATATCCATCACAAGATATTATTCAATAGTCCTACTATGACACCAATAATAAACATATAGCAATACTCACACACAACTCTATGTCAATACGTGTATATGTGCAGTTTTGCAAGAGTTAATTAACAACAAAACTGTGCAGTTCTGACAGGAACTCTATAAAACCACAAGGAACTTAAGTAGTGTTTGGTTCCGTTTTCAAAAATTAAAAAAATGGTTTTTCATTTTTGAAAACAAAAAATGGATGAAAATTTAGCTAGTCTGTTTTCAAAAACATGTTTTTGGAAATGAAAAACATGTTTTCAAAAATGAAAATGTGGCAGTGTTTGGATGCATTTTTTAAAATGATTTTTCATTTTCAAAAACAAAAAATAAGAAAAAGTTGTTTGGTGAGTTGCTTTTGAAAATGTGTTCTAGAAAATGAAAAAAACTTTTTTGAAAATGATAACTAAAAGGTAGAAAAACAACTTTTCTATGTTTTTCACCATTTTCAAAACAAATCATTATTTTTCCCTCTAAACTATTTTACTCATTTTCAAAAACAATACCAAACACATTTACATTATTTTTTGTTTTTGAAAATAACTTTTAATAAATCTTACCAAACATTGATTAGAGGTTTGTATTTCGGATTATATCATGACATCTATTATTATAATTTCGATAGTTGTAATTAACTTTAAAAAAAAAATCTTAACCTGTGTTGTTAATAATACTCTTTTTTTAAAATCTAGTTGGTAGGAATATCTATATTACGTCAAAAAGATAAAGATCACAATTTTAGTGATACAAATTGAAAAAAAGAAATAGAAAAATAAAAGGTTGGAACATACAGCTTACAAATTTCAAGATGTGCGTAGATCGCTGGTTGGCTGTTAAAACTAATCAAATCATGTTTAAGCTGTTCATATAATTGTAGCCTTGTTGATGATACAATCAAAAATTCAAAATACAACAACAATAATAATAATAATAGAAGATGCAAAAATCTGAGAAAAAGTGGCAATTCTTACAGAGACAACTGAATGAGATGTGCATTAATCTATCAATTTATTTATCATTGTTAATACACTCCCCCTTGACCATTATATCTAATCAAATTTTGATTTGGTTCTTTACCATACAAAAGATAACAAAATTGAAAGAAAATTTCAAGATCACCTAATAATTACATTCCGAAACAGAAAAAGAGCACACTTCCGACCACACTTCTGATTACAGGTATTGGTTTCAAAAACAAAATAGAACCATGCAAAAATGAATCTACTTTAGTTTGAAATGTTTATTCATGAAACTGATTCTTATTTTAACACCGACATTAAAAAATAAAAAAATAAAAAATCTTAATTATCATTCTTAACTATCCCATTTGCTTTTCCAGTTGGTTATTCCTTAATTTTTTTCATACATCGTTTTGAGATATCTGGCTTTGGTTCTGAAAGGTAATTATATAATTATAAAAGTCTTGTTATGTCACCTGTTTTTGCTTAATTCTCATATTTCTAACTTATCAACCTAGACATGATCAGTGGATATTTTATTTTGTTTAAGAATAATAAAACCTAAGCTATTTCCAACAGATGTATACAACATTTTCAATTTAATTCATTTATTTCCCTGTAATTGTTATGCAAGCAGAGCATGCAGAAAAGACCAAATGCATGAGACAAGTACAGATGAAATACTTAGCCTTTAAAGCCCTACTGCAACCAAAGCATATTGAGTACCTGTTGCAGGTCACCAAGATAGCTTTTAGAAAGTTCAACAGCAGCAGGTCTTGCTGTAAGCTCTTTAAGTCTGAAACAATAATTTTATTAGCCAGGACATTTGTTTAAACTAGTTATAGAATCATTTGTAAAACACAATAGCTTAAGAATAGAATAAATCCTACAACTATAGCCAAAAATAGGACATACCGGAAAAATATTGGGTCACCCACAGCTTTTAATGAATCTAGGCGTTCCTGAAACTCCTTAGCAGTAGCATCTTCACCATCCATGTACAGCCAATCTTGAACCTTGAATCAATACATGATACTCATGTTAAAACAGTTATGCAAAAGCTATATGTGCCTTGTTTAAGTTCCCAAATATAGTATACAATCAGGCCTAACCTCATCAAGCTTTTCAATAAAAGATTGGCGCTCATCAATAGTGGAAACCTTTTCAATTTCTTCAGATGTTTCAAGCTGATGATGTCAAGAAAAAAATATTGTCGTAAACTCAACAAATTAACAATAGATAAAACACCTGAACATAGTCCATTTAACACAAGCAATGGATAAGGAAAATAGTCATACACGTAACACCAAAGTATTTAAAAGGCAAAAGATGCTAGGACCACGTTGGAATGACCAATAAGAGGAAAATCTAAGACAACTAGAAATTGGAAGGAATTTTCACAAGGAAAAAAGACAGCAACAATTTAATGCAAGACCATCCTACATGACAATATAATAAATTTTATTGCCAGAAGAAAAAAGTAGGGAAAGTTATAAATAATTTACTTTGTCCCGAAACAAGGAAAAAGGGGTATCCAAAATCAGGTTTTGATCTCCTTAAATTAGTTATATTGCAGATTAAAGTTAACAGTAACGTGGAAAGGAAAACACAAAAGCTCAACTATATAACTATAAGAAAAGACATAGTGAATGTTACTGCTTAATTTAGCGAAGAATCCAAACCTTTTCTTTGGTAGCATATATATAACTTTCCAGATTATTTTTCAGCTCTGCCGTTCTTCTTCGCTCTGCATCCTTCTTGTCCAATACTTCTAACCTAGTTTTGGCTTCAGCAAAGGCTTCATTTGAAAGAGACATTCCAGGTCCCACTGTCTTCTCAACTGTCTACAACCAATGTGAAATTGGAGATAAACAATAAGAATCATAAAAATGAACATGAATTCTCTAGCAGAGCACTAATAAGCATACAGTGAAATTTAAATTACAAAGGGCATTTTTAAATCAATCAGCTTGTTTCTACCTTCAGCGGTACACGGAAAGTCCGCTTTTTCAGCTTTCTTTCTGTAGGAAGATCCATCGTATTTGATTCTTCAGTATTTGATTCATCAGAAGTAGAAATAGTTGAATTACTAGCCCCACCATCTGAATGCAAGTTGTCATTGATTCCTTCTGAAGTGTTTCTTCCACCAGTTTCAATTGACAAGTTCGAGGAAGAAGTAGAATTCTCAACAGCAAGATTCTTTTTAGGAACTTCCACCCATTCTGTTATTTCAATAACAGCATCTGCTCGATCCAGAGAAAGAACTCCACTTCTACTGAGAGAGAAATGCAGATTTGCCTTGATGGGGGAGGACAAATTTCTTGAAGAATACCTATTGCAACAGGGTGTTTAAAAATGAACTTGTCATTATTAGAAAACCATAAGCTCAAAAAAATAAATAACTCTACACAGGATTAAAAATAAATTTATCCTTACTTCTCACTAGCTTCTGTTAAACCAGACACGGCATACTTAGCAAACACTGGAGAGGTAACAGCGGGAGGTAAAAGATCTTCGCTTGCATATGCAAGAGAAACTTCAAAATCTTTCTCATGGACAATGGATCTAAACATCTGTCATATAATAAAATCAAACACAATTAGCAAAACTAAGGTGGTGTTTGGTTTCTCTTTCAAAGATAGTTCCACTTTTTTTTTTTAGAAAAAAGGGTGCAAATGTATTTGGTTAATTGTTTTGTAAGATGTGTTTTTGAAAAGGAATATCAACTATTTGACATTTATTGCTCAAAAATTAAAAGACAACTTTTTTATGTTTTTCCCCGTTTCCAAAACAACTTTTCAAAAAGACCATTATTTTTTTCTTCCAAACAACTATTCTATTCATTTTAAAAAACAATACCAACTACATTTACGTCATTTTCTGTTTTAAAAATAATTTTTAAGAAATCTTACCAAATATGTTGCATTTTTAAAAGCAGCGTTTTCAAATTTAAAAAATAATAATAATAAAAAACGCCATATCAAACGCACCTTAAGCAATTGAACAGAGACCAAGTTAAAAACACTTCCTAATTTCACCAATCACCACCTCTAACAGCATGTTCATGTTCATTTTATTTACCTTACTGGGGAGTTTCTTCATTCGTTGCACAAGTAATTGCTTAGTGCTTTCATCTTTTACAAGATCAGGTCCATCTAGTTCCACCATGAAACCATAAGAGGAACCATCAATCATTCCTAGCTTACGATTCAATTTGATTCCATCACTTAAATTTGCAGCATGAAGTGAGGCACCAAGAACTATAGCTTCATCAGCATCCAGATGTTTGTCTAGCTCTGTCCTTCCAAGAAATTCCTGAAGCTTAGCCTGTCATAAGGAACACAAGATAATTAAGTTTCACATTCATCCTTCATCAACTGCCAAAAGCTTGGATTTAAGAATTTCACTGGCTATTGTTATTTTTCAGGATCATGGAATTCATATTTAAAACCCTATTCGCTCTAGAACTTCCTAAATTCATATTTCATACTTCATAATTCTGGCAATGAAGGAAGTCCAAATGAGTGCAGATTGCATCTTTTGAATTACCATCAGATTGCAGGCGTATTAGAATGGTTACAACTTCCCTTTGTCAGTTTTGGTCACAAAGCCTGTTATAGACCAAACAACTCTCTACATTATATATTTTTTGGTATAGAAGTTCAAATGGGTGCAGACTGCATCTTTTGAACTATCATTAGATTGCAAAGGATTGTATTAGAATGGTTACAACTTCCCTTTGTCAGTTTTGGTCGCAACACTTGTTCTAGACCAAATCACTCTCTACATTAAAAAAAGAAAGATATTCTTTGTACTTATAACAAAATGTATAACTTCATTAAAATAGAAGCCACCAACAGTGGGTAAAGGCAGTTTCTCTTGCAATCGTGCCATGACCAGAAACAAAGAAAATTTGCTACATGTAAGATATGCTTCAATTGACTTGAGCTTAGAAATAGATGATAGAATTTAATAATCTCTATTGCTGACAATATGTGAGGCTACTTCAAGTCAATTAAACACATTTTTTACTCAAATTCACTAGCAAAAGGAAGAGGGTAGCTCAAACCTGCAACTTTGGCACTCTAGTGGCTCCTCCAATCAATTCCACTGCATAGATTTCATCCATCTTTAAGCCTGAATGTTTAAGCACTTCTTTAACAGGTACAAGAGATCTGTCCCACAGATCTTCACAAAGCTCTTCAAACTTTTCACGGGATATGGTGCTCCTGAAAAAAAAAAAAAAAAAAGATCTCAGACACACTAGCAATAAATTTGATTTGTTACCCAGGTAAATTACATTAGGCACAACTCAATACCAGAAACCAAGAAGTTGACCAGCAATGTAAAGAGACAGGAAAAGAACGATGCCTTATATATAAATAACAGCACAACATATGAAAAAATTTCGTAGCAGAGCAAGGTTGAGGTAAGTCTAAGGTTTGAATTCTTCTGTAATAACAAATTAATAAATAAGCTACTCTTCGACATATAGAGGGGTTTCTGTTCACAGTTCACTTACCTCTTACATTTTAAGTTAAATCCAGATTAAAGCAATCCGCCACCCCCACAACCCCACAATTTTTTTATCGCTTAAACTGATTAATTATTGGTTTCTATATAATATAATGGCGTTTAATAGCTTTAATCAGGTGAGTTGAAAATGTTTTAAATATAAGATCCCATATCATTCTTCCCTCTTACATCATTTAGTCTGTCTTTATACACTTTTAGCAACCAACATACCAGTGTTACAGTCAGCATTGTTATTTTACATATGTCAAGTCCCTCAAGTCACCAATCTCAAACACGACTTGCATATCCATGAAACCATTGCCATCTTCATACCACAAGTGTGATTCACCATGAAATATTTGCAATTTACCTCAGCACTCCATGAGATAAGAACGATGAGTAGAAGATGATCTAATTGAATAAGAGCAAGATCAAACTTAAAATTTTTGAAGGTCGAGACTAAGGAAACAGTGAATAATTAAGCAATTAGACAGAGAAATTTCTTGGTCAAATTATACAAGGTAAAAGGAGGCAGATATTGATTCAAGCTACTGAGAATGTAAACATGTTGGCAACTGCAACAAACCAATCATATAACTAAATCCTGATAGCTTTCGAGCTTCTACCTCATTAGCAGTTCTGACAACGAAAAGGTCTCATATCACACTTCAAATCTAATATGTAATGGCACAAAATGCTTAGACTCATTTAAGTGGCTTCTAGTTCACAGATGGTTTCTTAAACTGCCACATCCAAGAACATGTAATTGAAACAACATATTTTCTTCATGGTACAGTACTTACGTTGACATTACCATATCCAACCAGTCTGACAAGCACATAAATTTCAATAACATATTGAAACCAATGCAAATACAAAAAATTTGCTTAAACTGCACCAACCTGAAATCCCGATCATCATGGAGGGATTCAACAGATATTGGAGCCATTGTGTTCGCACTAAGAATTTCTTTAGTACGTTTAATCTGTTTCTTCAATTTAGCCATCGCCTTAGGAGACTTCCTCACATCAACCCCATTTCCAACTTGTTTATTAAACTCATCTGCAAAGTATTCCACCAACCGTAGTTCCATGTTTTGACCCCCAAGTTCCGGGTCCCATCTAACATCCTTGACCTGCAAAATTATCAAGAATCAACTACCAAAATATACAACAACATACAAGTAGTGCAAGCGGTTGTATACATACATACTATAGTAACACCATTCAACAGTAATGACCAATCAAAAAATGTATACATATTCATATCAGATTCAATGAATTAATCTACCTGAAACTGATTGACTGATACAGTCTTGCCAAACTGCTTGGCGTTGTAGGCAGAGAAATAAACGAGCGCTGCATAAGTAGTAGTAGCACCCATATCATAAAACACGACATGTCTAGATCCATTGGAGAAGTCCTTATCAATGCCGTACTGCAAAGCCGCACCAGCATGCTCATTCACCAACGAGAGCACATTTATCCCAGCCAATTGCGCAGCTTCTAACAACCCCTTCCGCTCCGACTGTCCAAAATAAGGCGGCACGCTAACAACAAAGTCCTTCACGGCCACCTTCGAGTGAAACTCGGCCAGATGCACAGCGTATCCAAAAACCATCGCCAACAACTCCTCCACCGAATACAAAACCACTCCATTCTCGTCTCCTTCGGCCTTGAAACTCGCGGCGCCTCTAGAATCCTCCACAATGTCGAAAGGCAAGTAGAGAGAGTCCACCATCTGCTTGACTTGTTTGTACGGTTTGCCGAGCATGTCGCGGAGCTGAGAGAAGACTTTGTGCGGATGGCGCGCAATGATCCCGGCGGCTTCTTCGGCGAGAAGACGAGTGCCTTGGTGAAAAGCGACCAAGGCAGGGGATTTCCGCTTCGACATCTCGTTGATCGCGATCGAAATTGGGCTCTGACCTGGTTTCAGGTTCACCACCGCTACTTTGAGCGATTCCGACCCCAAATCTACGCTCGAGACTGCCGATTGGCATCCGATCAACAACAGCGAGAAGGCCAATACGAATGCGACTAAACGGATCACCATTTTTTTTCCTTCGTCGATCTGATAAACCAGGAGCGAATCAGTGCTACTACGTAGATCGCATTCTCTGGAACCAACACTGCTTTTTTACGTTTTTATGTTTTTCTTTTTTCTAATAGGGTGTGGAAATGTTATATATAGGAGAGTGTTCACGGGGGAAGACCTGAGGTCAATGAGCCAATGCAATGGTGACATGTGGACAAATATTACACGTGGTCCGATCTGAGACGCTTAGTGATGTTGTTTTGACGGGTAATGTGGAAAAAGAAAAATTTGAGTGCGGTTTTTTGTTTTGAATTTTTGAGAAGGGCAAATTGCACGAAGTTACTTATAGTTAGGTCTAATTGCACCTGGCGAGATCTTTAATTAAAATTACATAAATGTCTATTATTATCAATTTATTTTCATTTAAATTAAGGGAGTATATTCATTCCAGACTTTCCAAAACTTTTGTGAAATTAAAAATTTAGATATATCCAATTCATATTTTTAAAAACTCTATTAAAATCATATAATATTTAATATAAATTTTTAATAACTTTTTAAGAAATTTATAATTAAAAGTTTATAAAAGTTATATAGTAGACTATCAAGAGGTATTCAATTTTATCAATGATTTTCATAGATTTAAAATATCAACGACTTTAAATGAAATTTTTATATAAAAAATTTCTCAATTTCACTTTTATTTCTCATAAAGATTTTTATAAACTTTTGGTGAGAAGAATAAATTAAACCTCTCATACCTTCTCTCTTATATTTGAACTTTCCCTATACTCATGATTAGCAATGGGTACTTACATGTTTGGTTTGGAACATGAACCAAATTTTTATTGGTTCGAACATGAACTGATGAAGGGATAAAATTGAACTGAACCAAACACTATCAATTTGGTTTAATTTGAATTATTCTGGGCTGTTTCTAGAATATTCAAGCAGACACCCACTCTAAAAACCACCACCTACAAAACCATATCTACTCAACCATCACCTATGGCAAAACAAACATCCACTTAACTACTACCACCTGTAAACCTAAACATCACTCAAATACCATGATACAATCACTCCACAATCCACTATCAATCACAATGTCAAGCCAACAACAATCACTCAAACATCACAAAACCAGAAAACATAGAAGAGAGAGAGAAACCTCAAATCGACATCACCCCTAAATCGAAAGCAAAATCCACAATCCAAAGAAACTAGAGAACGGAGAAAAGAGAGAGAAAAATAAGAAAAGAAATAGAGATACCAAAAACGAGGGAGAGAGATTAGAGAGGAGAACGTCGTTTTGGTTAGATGGCATCGACGGCAAAGAAAATGAAGAAATGGCGACTTGCAATCAAAGACATGATGTGTGGCATGCAAAATGGGGATTTAGGCAAGAAGAAGAAGAAGAAGTGAGAACGGCGTGAAAGAAACGATAAAAGTGGTTTTTGAAGTATCTAAAAGAAAGGGTTCAATTTATATAGAAGCATGCGAAATTATGCATATATCCCTCATTGAGTGTTTCTTAGGTCGGTTCATTTTTGGGTATCCAACCCAAAATCGAACCGACCTAAGAAACACCATGTTTGTCTAAGCGTTGACATGAAAACTCTTCAATTAAAAATGAAAACCGAACCGAACCCCTATAGATCGGTTCGGATTAAGTTGTTTGAGTCGATTCTAAGTTTTTATATCCACCCTTACTCATAATAATCATGGTAAATATATTTTACTCCTTATAAAATATTTTTTATCTTTATAAATTGTAACTAACATATTGTAACGTATTTCTTTTTCTTTTTCTTTTTTTATTTGTATGCAATAATTATATCTTAGAACTTGTTTTTTTTCCTAACGTTTTTTTTTTATTTATTTTTATTATTTGTCAAGTTACATATACAATTTAGTAATATTATTAATGGGATCATTTTTCTCTGTGATTTTTTTCCAAATTTAGAAAGAGCAATACTTGCATCGAGTTTCATAAGCATTAATGGTGATTTTTTTTTTTCAAGAAATTTTTTTATTAATATGAAAAATATAATTTATAAAGTATATATTATATCTTAAAAATCAACAAAGTTTATCAATGTTTCTGATTTTTTTTAATGATGCTATGAAAGTTTTTATAATTTTTTAAAATCAATAACAATCAATAGAATTTCATGAAAGTCATTTAACTTAAATCTAAAAAATCAATGAGAGTTTGTCGATGTCTATGAAATTCTTTTAAAATGAATCCTAGACTTTTATAGATTTTTTTTAAGTAAATAACTTTTATAGAGTTTATATACTTTTATTGACTTTTATAGATTTTACAAAATTATGAATAATTTTTATAGACTTTCATAGAATTCATTTTAAAAGACTTTCATTGGCATTAATGTACTTACATCGATTTTTTTATATTCAATTTAAACGAATGGTTGATAACTAAGAAATTGTGTGTGTGTAAGTGAAAGTAAGTAACCAATGGTACTTTGGATATTTTGTTTAAAAAACTAGTCAATAGTTTAGTTTAGATGAAGTGTTCAAAAAAACATTAGGAGGATGTATTTAATCAAAACTTTTATTAACCTTTTTAAGTGAATAATTTGTATAGAGTTCATGTATTTTTATTTATGTATATAGAATTTAAAAAAATTGTGAAAGATTTTTATTGAATTTTATAACACTTCATCTAAACTTAGTATTGACTAGGGTTTTAAACAAAATATCAAAAATAATATAAATATACACACACACGTGCGTGTGTACGTTGAATTTCTCAATTATCAATCGTTTAAATTAAATCTAAAAAAGTCAATAAAAGTCTATTAATATCTATGAAAATATTTTAAAATGAATTTTTATAAAAATCTATAAAAATTATTTATAATTTTGTAAAATTTATAAAAGTCAATAAAAATCTATAAATTCTATAAAAGTTATTCACTTAAAAAAAAATCTATAAAAATATTGATTAAATACATTTCCTTAAGTTTTTTTGAACACTTCATCGAAACTAACTATTGACCAGTTCTTTAAACAAAATATCCAAATATCATGGGTTACTTTTATATATATATAGAGGGTAGGATCGCAAACATAAATTTTGACACAATTTTTAACCATTTGATTGAAAAGTAATCAATGGTGTAATTTTTTTTTTTTTTTATAATAAAAGAGTTATTGGAGAATTGTGTTATACTAGATAATTACATATGTACCAATTTCTTTCTCTCCAGTTATGTTCTTTTCTGTTCACTCAGTCATCTATTCATTTATGCGTTAATTGATTTTTTATTTTTGATTATTCTGATCAATATGTTTGTTTAAACATATACAATATGGATTCTATTTGAAAGTTTATATTGAGAGCCTCAAATTCATATATTATTTACATGATTTGGTTAACTGAATAGAAATAAAAGATTAAATAAAAATTGAATCGATAATTTTTTTATTTGGTCTAAAGGTAGAGATAAAATAAGGTGAAGTATATCCATTTAAAATTAACAACTAATCTACACTATCCAATGCTTTTCAATTCAATAGTTAACAAATTATATCAAAACTTGTGCCCCCTGATCTTGCCTCCATATATATATGAGTAATTCTACCATAAGTGGGGACAAGTACAAAAATAACACATTTTATTAATTACTCAACATTTATGTCATTTTTCAAAAAATATAACAATTGAGTCTTAAATCATATGTAAAACTACCAAAATATTCTTACAATAAATGTAACAATTGAGTCATTTTTTAAAAAAAATGTAGCTCTCTCACCAGTTTTGTCAAGGGTATTTGTGTAAAAAAAAATAAAAATTTTAGACTTAATTGTTAACTTTATTGAAATGGGACAAGATTATCTATCCAATATTTAAAAGTGTCATTTGGTGACATTTTCTCTAATGGCTCATAATTTTCAATGTTAGGATGAATCAATCAAGTTTATCAATTGCATTATCTCTCCTAAAATAAATTATCTCCCTTATTTAATTCAAATGTAATTTATAAATTTGATTGGTTCATTCTTATTTTTAAAATTAATAAGCACTGATGATAGAATTACTATATATATATATATATATTCAATTTCTCAGTTATCAACAATCATTTATAGTTAATTGATAGTTCACATGTAATGTACTGACTCAATTAATTTCAATGCATAATAAGGCACTGAAACAAAAATTATTCTTATTATTATTATTATTATTATAGTAGTTTGTCTCATACATTTTATTCTCTTAGTATTAATTATTTATCCATTTAATTGTAATAAAATTAATTGAAAAAAAGAGCACAAGCAACAATCTCAAATTCATTTTCAGCAGAGATACCCACCACGAAAGTTCTTTAAAAATAAATCAATAATAAGTGGAGCCATGGAGGAGGTTTGAACCTCGTAATAAATCAATAATAATAATAAGAGCAAATTACAAAAAAGCTACCCAGTTGAAATGCTTTTACAGACTCAGTAATTGTTTCGATATAATTACAATTTACCCTCCTCCCGTTAACAAGTTTTCGTTATATGTAACTGAAAATAGTATAAAATGAGCAAAAGACGAAAATGCCATTGGTTGTTAGAGTTGATTGAATTGACCGAAAAAAATAATTAATTAAATAATAATTAATTAGAAAAAAAATTTTAAAAATATATATTAAAAAAATAAAATGAACTCAAATTTTGGTTTCAATATTTTGAATTTCCAGAATCTGAGTTTCCAGAAACTGAAAACCAAATTTTGTTGGATTTCCAGCGGATTTTGGGTTTTCAAACAACTGAAAACCCAAAAAATGATCCCAGACATCCAAAAAATGGTCATAAACATCATCAACAATAGTTAATCAATCACCCAACATCATCAATCCACTCATGCAAACCCAAAAAATGACCTCAAACATCATCAATCAAACTCAACATAATCAATCTCACATAAAACCATCAAATCCAACATCATCACTGAAATCAACCTCACAATAACCCACAAAACAGTCAATCAAACTTAGGTTCATTGTCGAACCCAGACCTAGGTTCACGTGAACCCAGATTCTGGGTTCGTAAGGAACTCGGATCTGGGTTCATCCAGATGAACCTGAATCGGGTTCGAGAAGAATAATAGTGGAAGAAGAAGAATAAGGGGAAGAAGAGACAGCAGACGACGACGGAGACAGCGGACAACAGCGGAGAGAGAGACATCCACAGCGAAAAAGGAGAGATGGCTGAGGGAAGAGAGAAAGAGAATGTGTGTGTGTGTGTGTGTGTATCAGAAAGTGTATTTTTAAAGTTTTTAAAATTTATTTTTTAAAATAATAAAACATTTAAAAGTTTTTAAAATTTATTTTTTTAAATAATAAACATTAAAAGACAATTTTACCCCAAATCAATTAAGACTAACGGAAGTCCACTAACAGCAGAGGGATCAATTGTAATAAAAGCGAAACAATTGTTCCGCCTGTGAATGCGTTTCAATTGGGTAGTTGTTTTGTAATTTGCTCTAATAATAATAATAGAAGTGAGGCTTTCCCCTATTTTGCAACGCCTCATGCAGAAGTACCAAAACAAGTGCCCCTCTCTTGTTTATGGGGTGGCACATTGGCAAGCCCTAAAATTTCATCAAAATTCATATTTAAATAATATAACATATTAATTGTCAACAACGTTATATAAATCATGAGAAATAATACTGGACTTTTCAATCACTTCATTGGTTAAAAATCAACTTACCACATAAATTGGACAATAAATTAAGATAAAATTTCAGATAATGTAATATCACTTAATCATAAGATGATATGATAATTTATACGACATTAATAACTCATATGTCAAATCATTTGTATATAATTTTGGATAAAATTTTTGAGAAATTTAGCACTACTCTACTATTATTACAGAGATTTATATAAAACATTATTTTAACTCCACCTAAATCAATCCAAACAAGATGTCCAAATTCTTCTTTGCAAAGAATTCTAATTAACTCACATTTTTCGAACACGTATGTTTTTCTTTTTTTCCATTTCTTGTCGAAACATAAACTCTAGGAAGAAATTGAGATGGAAAGCATCACAAATAACATAAATCTAAGGTTTTATTATATTTTGAATTGAAATATCATGTTGATTCAAATTTACAACAACAAGTATTATTATCGTCAATGCAAGCACCATTTTCCCATGAACCATACTTCTTAAGGCACCCATTCACACAAACCAACTTCGAACAGTAATTAGGCATAGGTATAGGCTCAGCGCATTTCTGTCCAAAATGATTTTCAGCTGTTATACCTACGTAAGATAAAATAAAATAAAAAGAAAATCAGTCAGAAAAATAACCATGACAACAAATGATCAACAACTTAATAACATACAATTCTTTCTCTTTTCAAAATCTAAAAAATTCAAACAACATTGCGTTTGGTTTAAGTTCCTGGAGAGGATCTAAATAAGTAAAAATTTGGCAAATAATAAAAAAAGTTGTCACAATTTCATATATACTGAAGTATCATGTGTACAGTTCATGGTTCAGACTGTATCATAATTTTTAAAACTTGTTTTTGGATCTCAAACCAAAAACTTGTTTTTAGATCCTAATTTTCGTTTGTTTAATGAAATCTATTGAATATTGAAACACACGAAGGAAAAAAAAAAAGATGAAGAAAATATTTGAATTAAATTGGCATAAAGGGAGAAGTATTACCACAGGAGAAAGCTATGAACAGTAATGCAAGAAGAGGAAAATAATTGAGGGTCTTCATGACTTGAGAGTTGAGAGTGACAAAGCAAAAAAAAGGTGCTACTTCCTTTCTATCAACCTTTGATAATCGTCATATATATTTATAGGTAAATTTGTTATACTTTTATATTGATATTTTTAATTCAGGTGATATTTACAATAACCTAATAAGGAGAGTTGCATTAATTTTGTAATCTTCCATGATTTATTTACTAATCTTCCAGCATTAATTTTGTAATCTTCCAGCATTACTCCAATAGATATTGATTATAAGATTTATCATCCATGATTTCTTTAAAAATTTACCCAGATTCGTTGTTCAAATAATATGACAAACTTATCGTAATTATCTTATCATTAATACATTATCTAAAATTTAATATATAGCTACAAATCAGCTTGTCACATCATTTTGACAAAATTTTTGAAAATTGTAGCATTATTTTTTATGCATTATTGTGCATTACTTTTAATATAATTTTAAGAAGGATGTTAACGTAACGTTAATTATTAAGAAAACATAGTAGTTATTAAGTGATGTGAACTGATGTCATACATCATCATTACACGTGAATTTGTCATACTTTTGTATTGAGATTTTTGTATCAAATTAGGTAATATTTTTATTAGATTAATAATGATACAATAACCTAATAAGGAGAATTGCATTAATTTTATAATTTAATAAAATTAAATTACAATAGATGCAATATGGAATGTACTTATGTACAGCATTACTCCTATAGATATTGATTATAAGATTCATCATCCATGATTTTTTTAAAAATTTACCCAGATTCATTGTTCAAATAATATGATAAATTTATCGTAATTATCTTATCATTAATACATTATCTAAAATTTAATATATAGCTACAAATCAACTTGTCACATCATTTTGACAAAATTTTTGAAAATTGTAGCATTATTTTTTATGCATTATTGTGCGTTACTTTTAACATAATTTTAAGAAGGATGTTAACATAACGTTAATTGTTAAGAAAACATTGTAGTTATTAAGTGATGTGAACTGATGTCATACATCATCATTACATGTGAATTTGTCATACTTTTGTATTGAGATTTTTGTATCAAATTAGGTAATTTGTTTTTGATAATAAATTAGGTAATATTTTTATTAGGTTAATAATGATACAATAACCTAATAAGGAGAATTGCATTAATTTTATAATTTAATAAAATTAAATTACAATAGATGCAATATGGAATGTACTTATGTACAGCATTACTCCAATAGATATTGATTATAAGATTCATCATCCATGATTTCTTTACCATTTTAAGCTTACTGCATTGATGCCAACTTAAATGAGTTTGGAAAATAATGCACATGAATACATAAAAGCGTTACAATCACAGAGTTGACCATGAGTTTATAGCAACTTCTCACATAAAATTTACAAAAGTTTTGTTTTGGATAAATTAAGAGATTGATCTTTTTTTAATTATTATTTGGATAGTGTATTATAGAAAGTATTTATAATTAGAATACTTTTGAGAATAATTAGTTGTTTAAAATTATATTTGCAATTTATTTATTTATTTATTTATTTTTAATGGGGAAGTGTGTTCAATCTAAACTTTTCAAAACCTCTATGAAATTAAAATTTTGGGTATGTGCAATATAAAACTAAAAACTTTATAAAAATTATGAAATATTTAATGTACATTTTTAATGTTTTCTTTTTTAAAGAAAAGAGTTTGTAAAATCCATAAAATATTCGATATAAACTCTTTAAGGACTATAAAAGAGTACAAACATTACATAATATTCAATATAGCTAGACTTTTTGAAACTATATAAAAGTTATGAGCGAGAGGAAGAGGAGAGAGAGGTTGCTGGTCAGTGAAGGGTTGTTGCTGATGAAGATGAAGATAAAGAGAGAGAGAGAGCAGATGAAAATATATATATATATTTTAAGTTTTTCATATCTAATTACATTTTAATTTTATCTCCACCATCCATCTGAACGGTGGAGATCAAATATTTTTTTAATAAATAATTTTTTTTTTGTTTTTTATAATTTTGTATTAATTTATACCTTCATTTACCATTCTGCCCTTCCATCTCTAACGGCAATTGATGGAATTGGTAACAGCGGTGTGTTGATTCTTTATTTAATTAAATTTTGAGAAAGCAAACTGCTAATTACGAAATTAGGAGGAGCCGTTTCAGATTATGATCAAACATTGAAAGGAAAATTATAAATATCCCTAACTTTTAATACACAAACAGAAAGCTTCCTAATAAGCTTGACGCAACCAATAACAAACAGAGGTAGCCAGTTTTCTGCATTTTCTTGATATATATACAATTCATCATGTTTTGTTTTACTTTTTGGAAGACACAATTAGGCCATTCTCATAATAAGTAGCAAAAATTTCTTTATGAACTAAGAAATAGAATAATCAATTATTACTTATGTACAAATATCTATCAAATATCTTTCTATGTTACAAATTAAAGCATTTATTATGAAAGATCCAAATTCCATTCCCATTTACAATAAGAGTATATAACATAAGTTGATCTCACCAATTTCGTGTCGTAACTCTAGAAAAGCCAATGCTTTCTTTTAGGTTTTCGAGTAGGAACATCTGTAAAAAAATACATGGAATTCAAGAACGAGGCTTCGAATCAGTCTTACAGCAAAGAGACAGCAGGGATGTCAAGAAATTAAAAAAGAGTAATCAAGTAGTTATTGGGTTCACCTCCACTAGCATATATTGAGTTATAATGTACCTCACTCCAGAAGCTCAGCCACAGCTCTAAAACATAAAGAAATCCCACAAAAATTAGTTAAAGACAACAAGCCGATAGCCAACACATGAAAGGATTGAAAATGAGGTCATGTCCAAAAGACTCTGTCGTGCAACACCTTGTGGTATCACATTTCGTGTCGCTGATACCATAAATCCATCCATTATTGATGCACCAAATGAGAATAAATGCAAGTTTTCTTTAATCTCATGCCTATATTATGGCGTTTCTATAATATGACTTTCATATTTTAACCACCATCTATGTCCGATACGTTTTCCACACAGCTCCCACTCAAGATCACTGATGTTTAAATGCTATATATAAATCAGTGAGGTTATTCAGAAGCTTGAAACATCAGAATTTTCCATAAATAAGTACTACTTTTATAAAGGAACCTGCCCATAAGCCTATAAGGTTATAGCAACTTTATATCTTCATAAAGGGGCGTTTAATAAAACATTCTTAAGATAACATCAGTCAAAGCTGTAGAAACAAATAATTAATGATAGAAACTTCTGTAGTTTACTAGTGGACTACAATCACTCTAATCCATGAGTCAGATAGGCCTATGAGTCTGAATGTCTATATACAGTGGAATATTTTCATATACCCATAGCTGTAGCCAAAGTTTGCACTTTTTCAGTTTCAACATATGAGAGTGATCGGGAATTATATGAGGACTTCAGAAACTAGCCAACAAGTTCGAGGGAGGCAAATAATTCTCTTTATTACCATTTGTTTTATTTTCAAAATAATTCTCTCTCTAAATAAGCGATTAGATTTATTTTTAACAGGTGTCTTGTCATTAACAGTAGTTTTAGTTCAGTCTTTTGTAAGTAAAATATTCGTAATATTTCCTAGCCAGTTTTCTCATCTTGTCTATCCTATTCTTCCTTAATCAGCAGAGTAGTTACACTACGCATGAAATGATTTTTATTTAATTTTATCAACTTAAATACTTCAATGTAACATAGCAGTAATACGAACCTTTTCTTTCATTAATATTGTCTTCTAAGTAAGATGGATCCCTAACAGCTTAATGCACAAGGCAATTCAGTTAATTCCACAGGAGACTTTGTAAATCTTTATCTTAATAAGTTGCAAACCAATAAATTGCAGCTTCTTCCCAGATACTGACTGACTGGGAAATTTACAATTCACTTCACTTAAAATGTTATTTCCATTTTCCCTCCCAACAACAAGATTCAAATGACTTGTCTCTATCAATGTTTTAAAAGGTGAAAGACAAGACGAAGCGAGGCGGTCGCCTTAAGTTAAGGCGAACAAGGCAGTAGCCTCAATCCAATCGAGGAAAAAAATAATAATAAAAATAAAACTCTAACTTTCAGTATATAATGCAGGAGGAGATGTGTTGAGACTCGAGTGATTGATATAATTTTATTTTTTATCAATATATATATAAACTATAAAACCCCATCCCACTAACTTAATTTTTTTTCTTCAAAAAAAATTATTTTTTATTATTATATACATAATTTCTTATTATTATATATATAAACTATAAAACCCATCTCATTAACTTAATTTTTATTTTTTATAATTATATATATAAACTATAAATTTCCATCCTACTACAAAAAATTATTTTTTATTTTTTATCAATATATATATATAAACCTCACGTCTTCACCCCACTTACATTTTTCTTTTTTTTAAACTCCCACTTATTTTAAAATTTTTTTATCATTTTATATATAACTATAAAAATCTCATCCCACTAAGTTAGTTTTTATTATTTTTTAATTTTTGTCATTATTTTTTTTTTGAAATTTCGAACCCACTAACTTACTTTTTAACTTTTTATCATTTTATATATATAAACTATAATTATCTCACCACTAACTTTTTTTTTTACTCCTCACTCTTCACTCCTCCGCCACCTTAGCACATCCTCCAAACAAATTCATTTGACTCTTCACCCTTCACTTCTCAAGCTCTCACTTTGTCACTCAGCACCACGGTTCATCTTTCTAGTTTCTTCTCACATCCACTCAGCACCATCGACTCTGTCACTCCACCTTTCTAGTTTGTTCTACATTTAGCTTTACTCTCTCTACTCTCTCTCTCTAAAAACCAGTGCTTAATTGCTCCTAAAACTGGTGTTTGTTATGATATTCTAAAAGTGGTGTGTTTGTGTTTGTTTTTTTTTTTTTTGGTGTGTTTGTGTGCGTTTTTTTGGTGTGG
This sequence comes from Dimocarpus longan, assembly GCA_022984855.1. Lineage (NCBI taxonomy): Eukaryota > Viridiplantae > Streptophyta > Magnoliopsida > Sapindales > Sapindaceae > Dimocarpus > Dimocarpus longan. Next base: position 10,247,138 of record CM041026.1, read on the forward strand.
TAAATTGTTCCAAGCTTCCAATTCTAAATCCGGCGTGTTTGTGTGTTTTTAGTGTGTTCGTATGTTTTCTGTGTGTTTTCTTTTTGGGTGTGGGAATCTGTTCTAAGCTTCAAGTTTTTTTTTTTTTTTCATTTAATAGATGGTCTGGACCACCTCACCCTTCAGAGGCGGGTTTTTCCAGCTGCTCCACCTAATATGTGCGCCTTGAGGCGCCTTAGCCACCAAGGTAGCGCCTCGGCTCGCCTTTTAAAACCATGGTCTCTACTGACCCCATTTCAACATTACAAGTTCATGGACTCAAATTGTTGATACATATATCACTTCGGATGTTATCATTCACACAGAGTTCCAAGTAGGCAGCCTACATATTCTGTACATAATCTAGTTGGCTTGAGCATAAGAAAGAAAAAGGAATAAAAATTGTCTCTGGCAAATCATTCCATATATTTTCAGTTTTTCATATTAGGAAAAAGATAAAGTAGAAAAAGGAACATACACACTCACACACAGAGAAACGTACATACAAGATACGGTAATGATATCTACCTCTTGTAGGATTTGTGTCTTTAGGCATGATCTCGATATAGCAAGTGTCTCGAAATGAGGTGACTAAGCAAATTTTTGCTCCAAACTACAGTAATGCTAGAGGAAGTCAGTAACCAATAACCGAAATAGAAGGAAATAAAAAGAAGCTAGAAATCAATTGAGTGAGGAATATGACAATCCACAATTCAATAAACTTAAAATCTGATCTTAAAGGTAGCATTTCAGCATTCTAAGGAGTGACACAATAAAGTAACAGATACGACACGCAAGGACAGGCATCTCCTTTCTACATACAGGCGAAGCCATGTCCAACAATAATTGAAAAATAGGGCTCTAGGTCATTAGTGATTGGAGTAATAGAATTTACTTCATTTTCCAAAAGCAATTTAAAATAGTTACGACCCTACTAAACAACCCAATATCCTTAAAAGGATTGAGACAGAAAAACTCCTCTTATCAACATGGTCTAAAGAGTAAAGAGCAACTTGGTAACTGTGATGCCAATTAAGCAGTAATGACGTGAGATCTCTAGGGCCCTCCGAAACATACTAAGTAGATTAAAAGGTTACAAATTTCAACTTACTCTGTCTGCAGCTGCTTGCAAAGTAACATGATCTCCCCATTCCCCTGATCTATTGTCATAGAAAGTTTTGCACAAAAATTGAATTAGCAATCAGTCACTTCAAAGGACATGACAACATGCGGCCTAATTAGTCATGCAGAAAATTAATAGGGCATAACCACAGATGTCTAACTTTTTCACTTTCTTCACGTAGCTTTTATACTTCATTGGGACATATCCTTCATATAATTTCTTGAAATGCTTCAGCTGGGGAAAAAAAAAAAAAAAAGGATCAGGAAAAATAAATAAATTAAAAAGATGATGAATACAGACACCAAAAATGAGATCATATCACAACCAGCTTTAAAGATTGCATGGTATATTAAACAAAATATTTATTAAATTTCTCTAAAATAAGTTGGGATGTCCGCCAATCTTCTCACAAATTCTGTATATATAGACATAGTATGAACACGTTTCATATCACAGATCCAACGTTTATGCCAAATTGACAAGATTCTTGGCACAAAGGAATGTGATTATGGAACATCTTCCTTGTCTTGTTTGGCTCATGATAATTAAGAATTTATGTTATACAAGATAGAATGTTACTTGTGTTTACTTGGGGTACACACGATCCTGATTTACATACATGGAAAAATCTTTGTAGCCCTCCACCCTACCAAAGGCCTTATATTTCACGTTTTTTGTGAAGAAAAAAGTAGTACAAGGAAACTCATGGATATGGACAAATCGGTGGACAGGCAAGGCTCGTGATCTGTGACTAAACTGGAAGCTTCCTACTTTATTTATATTATTTTTCAAACTGTTGAACATAAAGAGCTTCCTCCATTCAACGAGCAGAAGATGAAGTTAACACTTAAGCTACTTAATAAGCATGAATCATGACCTAGAGCTGGCTCTTACAAGAACCTTTTTTTCTCAAGCAGAGGAGGTAACTACAAGATTCAATGAGATTAAAACAAAAACAACAAAAAAAATCCTAGACCAGCTTGGTGCAAAAAGAGTGGTAAGACTTCACTGGCAGCTGAATTCCTTATTGATATCTGAACTAAACACAGCTCTTCTGTATATGCAACAAGGTCATCCTCCTCAAAGTTTAGCTTCATAGGTTTATTTAGTGATTTTGCTCTACCTAGAAGTAAATGCCATGTTTCAACAAGATCCACTATGGGTTCGAAGGATTTTGAACTAAAGAACCAATTCCCAACCCCTCCCCTCCTATTTTTCTTTCTCAAGTCAGAATGGTCCAACCATTTCATGCCAGGTGGTTCTAGGTTCCGCTATGTTTGACTCAGAAGGTACTAATTAAAAAAGGTTAGGCTAGAACAACTTTAAATTTTGAATTAAAAAAGTGACTTCAACGTTCATCCATCCATTTTCACTCAATCCAAAACTGAAAAAAATGAATGAATTGAAAATAAATAACCACCTTTGGATTGAGTGAAAATGGACTGATTGATTTGCAAATCAAAATTTTAAGTTATTTTAGCGTAACCCTTTAAAAATTATATGAACCACAACCAGCATTCTTCCTATTCTTTTGTAATTATTAAATGCAACAGACGAATCCAAAAAGAAAAGAGGGAGCGACTTTAATACATGGGAGTATACAATCTAACATTAAAAAAAAAAAAAAAATCCGAAACTAAAAACCTAATGTCTAACATGTATATTGATAAAATCTAAGGGAGATCCAGAAAAATCAGTAGTGTCAAGGACACAATCTAGTCACTCTTTATTTCTCTTCCTCAAATAATATGTAGAGGACACAACTGAATCACTCTCCACAAGAGAGAACTTCAAATTGATATCAGTTTATCAAGGTTTCTATATCTATCACTGTACAAGGCATAATCCAGCCAACGCCAAAAAGAGAGAAGAGCATGGACCAAATTTTGGTAGCAAATGAAAAATGAAGCAATCAATGATACAGCCTTTCAGCATTTTTCTTACCATACACCATAGTTGTTAAACAAAAAGAAAATATAGCAATTACAAGTATAACTTCAGCTTTACTTCTTATAATGGTAATGTCAATTGGTCAAGGAATGCACTAGAAAGCACTGGTTTCTTCTTAATCATTTAAATCTCCTTAATTTTTTCAATATAGATACAATGATGCTTCATCACCTCAAAACACCATTGAAACACAAAAAGCACAAAATCACTTTCAGCAAGCAACCCATTAATGATATAAACTCCAGATAACTCCATGCAAACCTCCAGCAACAACAATGATCAAGACAATCTCAAAGGAGTGAACCATTATCAAGTCAAGATAACTACATGGAGTCAGAGTTTGCAAGATCTATCTTGTAGTTTTTATTTTTAATGTGGTTTTTCCAGTGATCATGCTTATAATACAGAAAGTGAGTTCGATAGCCCATACCTGCTTGATAATTTGCTTTCTTACATGCTTGTGGTAATCAGGATTGCGAAACAACTGATCTGCTAACGCTCGAAACTGTTCCACAAACCAGAAACATATTTGAGAAGACACCTCAAGAAGAAAAGATCTTTAACCAAAGAAAGGGGTAAGCTAAGTTTAAACTAAATTACTTTACTGTATAGTTCCTCACAAATATATACACATACGTTCATACAGGTACAAATGTGAATGGGAACAAAAGGACAAAGAAATAGATAAGACAATAAGTGATTGATCTATGTAGGAAACCTGGCAATTTCCATCTCCTTCAATTTGCAGTTCAGCTAAACCATATGTGGCCAACCTGAAATAAAACCATTATGAATGATGACAAATCAAATCATATGCATACATGATATGTCATGTCTAAGAATCAAAAATGTAGATAATAAATCTTCAACTATCATCCAGACAGTCTTTGCACAGAATTTACACTACTTTCATATAACCACACAAATCAAACTATGGATGCAGAAAAAATTATCTGAGAGCTCCATGTTCATTCTATTTATTAACATATATGCAGAAGAAAAGGAATATAGCAGACAGTATGCCATGCCACCAAGTAAGATAAAACTCTAGAAACCTTGTGATAACATGCAAAAAAGAGTAAAATCATGTAGTTCAATGATGACGTAATCATAAATAAATTAAGGCAGGTTAAACATCGTAAGTGTTAAATGCTATTTTTTATATTGAGTAGTTACTTAACATAACATTAGAGCAAGTTATACCAAGAGCTCCTTAATTTAAGATCCCCCAAACAATTGTATTTGTATTTATCATTTGAATTTGTTTCATACTTGCATTTGTATATGTGTTTGGGCTTGATACATGTGGTAAGTCTATTGGTCTTACCTTGAGGAGGTATGTTAAAATGCTGACATACTATTGTCAAAGTTCTTACTTAAACAGCTCAAGTTAATGGTATAGCTATTATCAAACACAGTATCAATCTCAGTATTACCAAGAAATTCCAGATTAGAGTACCATCGTGTGAGAGGGTGTTAGGGCTTAACAATATTTTTTGGGCTATTACTAGCAAGTTTAAGCTTTTGAGTATAACTGTTACTAACAATAAGATAAAATATCCACTGAATTCAAAACTAATCCAAGAATAACTTCGATTGTAATAAATACTTACTAAATATCAAACAAAAATCATACGACAAGCTCATTCATGATATATCAAACCTTTCAGACAGCCGCTCATGGTCTAAGGTTGCATCATTTGCATCAGGTATCTCCCCATTAATGCGGGGCGTATGCTGCCAATATAAAGAAACAATTACTACCTACAAAGTCAGATATACCCAGAATTCTCCTAGTAGCAGAATATAAAATAGTAACAAAATATTCTCTCTGTGTCCCCCTATCAAATATTAGTCAACCTGGTAGGTAACCAGGAGAGAAGAAACATACTATTAACTGTTAAAACATCAATAAGTTTAGAGTTTAGAAACTAAATGTTTATTATATTTATGTATATTAAAAATAATGGTTCTTTATAATCGTACCAGTTGCAATATGACTAATGCAATGAACAGGGGCTTCTTTACCATTATAAAGTAGCAGGATGCAAAGAATGATGTTTAAACTAATACATTACATGACGAACAAAACAAGTAATATCGATGGGGTGAAATTCCTTACAGGGATAGAGTCCAAGTGAGAAAGTCTCTTGCCAAGCCTAGTGTCAGGTTTCGAAGAACTTTCTTCTTCTGCTGCTAAGAGGGCTGCAATGGTGTGATCATCTTCTGTATCAGGTAAGGTGCTGTTCAAACTTGAACTCGAACTTGCACTCACATTGCTGCGGTTTTCAGTCATGCTATCTCAACCGTAATATAGACTTAAACAATATATATCCTGCGGCAATAATCACTTAAAGCATCAAATCAACTAATCTATACTAAAGAAAACAAAATCAAAAGTTAACATAATTCAATGCCAATCTGCATCTTACATAAACCAATAAATAAAACTCAGAAATTAATCCTAAATTAAATAAGCATATATACACAGTCATTCATACACAAAAACACTTACATAAACCCACAAGGTTTTCATATCACTTTAGAATTATATAAAAGGAAAAAATCTGAAAAACCCCATCAAATAAAAAATAATATCACTTAACCTCATTTTTAACCCCTAAAATGCAAAATAATATCACTAAACCTCATTTCTAACATAAAAAAAAAGTGGGTTTTCATATTAGTTTCTTATATTAAAACCACCCAAATCAGAAAAACAAAAAATACGAGCATTCAACAACCAATAAATATCTGGTCAAAAGAATATAAAGTGAAAGGGGAAAGTTGTATGTTGGATTCATGTCTTCAGCAACCAACAGATCATATAACAATAAGCAGAATCAACAAGAAGAAAAAATAAATGAATCAAACTAAAAACAGCACAAATGATTGGGAAATGATAAACAGAGGAGAAAGTAGTGAAAGAAAAAAAAAAAAAAAAATACCCAGTAGGAGATTAAACAGTTGGGATGTTTATTTTTGTTGTTTTTGGGATTTGAAAGGAAAAGAAATGTTGAAAAAGAGGGAAGGGAAGACAAGTTTTTACCGCAAAAAGTTATTTTGTTGACAAAGCCAGTAGAACCTGAAGCTTGGAGTTAAAGTAATTTGTTATCTCTCTGTTCAGACAAGAAACTAAAGTGTTGCTTGCACGCATATAACGCTCAAATTTAAGGAAATGACCTTTTCAACCTTTGAATTTTCATTTCCGTGACAGCATCTCAAATTCAATATCCTACACTCATCAATTAACAATCTCTTTGTGCATTGATTATGAAACGATAATCAAGTCCAAAATCAAATTTATCAAATCACATTTTTCTTTTTCGTTGAATTTATCCTGTCCAGTTACGTTATGGTCATGTGTGGTAGACTGCGGTGGCGGACCGACTGCGGGGGCGGACACAACACGAGACCGAAGGCACACCTGTCCCTCTTGAATTTTTTGAAAATGTTTTTTTACATAATTATTTATAACCATACAAGATAAATATAAAGAGGAAAAATCTCACTTTTCCTTCACAGTGAGACAAAATTACTAATTACTTTCCTATAATATTTGGAAATCTTATTTTACTCACTATCGTTAGTAAAATAATCGAAATTATTAAAATTTTTCTATAATTTTATCTTTTCATATTAATGATTAAACTTTAAATTTTAAAGTCAACAAAAGATTCTTTTGGATATTTTCATAAATAAAAAGATATTTGACGTATTTTATAAATCAATAATGAGATATTAATAATTTCAAAAAATATTGGAGGATTTTAGAATTATATCAAAATATAAAGGGAAAATAAGATTATCCCATATAAAAATAATAAAGAGATAGACATAGAAATAGCTATATGATTTTTTATTTACATAAAAATTAAAGTTCTTTTTAAAAAAAGTTTTTTTCTTTTTACTGTTGTTTATTTTTCTGTTTTGTTATTGTAGACGTTTATTTTCCTCTACTCTACTTCTTTAATTTATTTGTTTTTTACCTAAAATTATAAGAAGTCATTTTTAAACATGACAATTTCAGTTCATCACAACAAAATTGTTAACATATAATCTTGACTTAATTTTGTATCACCAATCTTTTCTTTGTTTTTGTAATTTTATACAATTTGGAATCAACGAAATGAAAACTTGAAATTTATTGGAATGTGTTTCAAAATAAAGTTATTGGAAGAGTTTCACTAACATACTAATTGGATAAAGTTATCCATCAATAATGACTTTTTGATTAATTGTAAAGAAAATTATTAAAAAATATCCATGAGTTGCTAGTAAATAATTTTACTCAACCAATAAGATAGTCAAATCTAAATTGGAAAAGAAAAAATTATCAAAAACATGAGTTTCCTCCTACTACTATTTATTAAAATTATATCATTTTATAAATTTTATGTTTATGGTTTGTTTTTCTCTTATGCTTTTCTTTTTTAAATTGATATAAAGTTCAGATTAAAATCCATATATAGATTAGAGACTACAATTATAGTTTGATTAGTAATTCTCCTAATGAAAGAGATTTTTGCAATCTAAATAACAATTTTGGTCAAAAATCAATCAACACCAAAATTAATGTAAAAATGGTGATTAGCGTAAAATTCAGAAAATTAAATGAAATCTAGCAACGTATTAATATAATAAACAAAAAAGAAAAAACAAGAATAAACACAAATAAATGAGAGAGATAAGGGGATGAAGGAAGCAACGAGTTCTTAATGTGGTTCGACCCAAAAAATAATGTCTACACACATGGTTATATTATTATTGAGAGAGAGATAAGTTTAGTTGTTAGAAGAGAGGATACTAACAAGTGTATAAGAACTCTTTTGGCATGTAGATAGACTTGCGGGGATGCAAGATACCATTATACAAGCGAAAGATCCTTTATGTAGTGTTAGAGATCCTATTTACATACAATTTGATTACTATAATATGGGAAATGTTAAGATTTCTCTTTCCTAGTTTACATAAAACTACATTAAACACTTAAATACTAAACCAAAGTGCAATTAATTATATCTACATTTGACTTCTATTGCAATTATGTTTATGATAGCTTCCCGTTGGGAGAGATCTTCTAACTTCTTTGACTAAAAACAATGGATAGTCAGTATAGTTGGAGATGTTCTTAAAGCTTTATTCCAAGCTCGCTTAAATTATTATATATTTATTTAAATAATTGAAAATTGGCTTATGTTCACTAAGGGTTAAGAGGAAAGTGTGCAAATTAACATAGGAAACCCTAGTTGCATACAACTTAGATTTGTCTAGGGTCTGAAGTTTAGAGGAAAAAGAAATTCTTCTCTCCTCCCTATGTATAGTTGCTGTCTAATTTAGAGAGTCAAGAGTGTCTTATGTGATCTCCTATCTCTTTCCTTTTTTTTTTATAGAGTGATCATGCACTCATATAGGTTTAATTAACACCGAATTGAGAATTGGGTGGAAGACTATATATATGGATATTCAAAACATTAAGAGCATCACTGTTAATTGTTTTGCAGGTTTTTAGGGGATCAGAGGTGACTTAAGAGAATTCAAACACAGATCAAATCAAAAGTGTTAAGCCGTACGGGTCATTTGGTAAGCTTTTTACTCGTGATGAATCTGTCACGCACTGTCTTACTCTATGATGTGTACTCTGATAATAAGGATTTATGGTAACGATTTGTGTTCACATGACTTCGGCTTCACAAATAAATACTCTACTGTAACTGATCTTACCATCAAAACATTCAATCTTATGAAATAATAATGACCACACGCATAATACAACTTCAATAAAAAAATATGTAATTCTATTTAAGAAGACATATAAGTTTATGTAGAAATTATATAAATTCTTATTCGATATTATATCTTTACATGCCTAACATGTCTATTCTTTAATTTGTTCTAATACTATAGAGGCATTCCAATTACTATATATGAAAAAACATCATAATTCAAAACAATGAACATCCTTGAGTAGAGAATCATGATCATCATTTATGAGGTCATGATTGAGATCATCAACAAAGCCTGTGAGATTGGACATTACTCTTGATTTGGCCTCTTTTCCTATAATCCTCCTATGCAGCCTCGTTAACCGATTCTTCATCTCATTATTATCCTCCATCACCCTTTGCATCCCTTCCTCAATATCTTTCTCTTCAAAACCATTTACCTTTACTCCAATTTTCCAAATATTAACAACATGTGCACAGTTCACAAACTGATCCCCAGCAACCGGGTAGCACAAAAGCTGCTTTTGACTTTCTATAGCTTCCATTATAGAATTCCATCCACAATGGGTGAGATACAACCCCACAGCTTTATGTTGAAGCACTTTCATTTGTGGTGCCCATGAAACTACTTTTCCTAGCTTTGAATTTGAAACTCTCTCCAAAAACCCACATGGCAATCCTTCTCTCCAGCCCGACCTTAGAACCCATATGAACTTCAACCCTAGTGCCTCAAGACTCAGTGCCAGACTTCTCACTTTTGCTTCTCCAATTGGGCTAACCCAACTCCCAAATGAAATATATATGACTGAGCTAGGGTTTTGGTCATCCAGCCACTCTAAACAGCTCATATCTTCTTCCCAAAAACTAGAGTTCTTAGTTGTTACTGCATGCTGACTCAAAGGTCCAACTAGGTATACAAGTGGTCGTTGACCTAGAGAGCTCTCTATTATCTGACAACATTGTTGCTTAACATCAATGTAATGTTCTTCAGGAAAGGAGTTCACCAAAAGCCATTTAAGATTCGTTGATCGATCTAATGTTCTTGTCCAGAATTTGAATCTTGATTTTCTTGCAGCCGGAGATCCAATTAACCATGGAAGATCTTCAGCAGATAACATTGGCTGATTAGGAAGGAAGCATGCTTTTTCTATATGTTGGGGACATCCTGCATAGTATCAGCCACAAAACCCATATTGAACAAAGTAATACAAAAGTTTCAGTACTAGAATATATAGTTATAGTAATCCTACGTACATTAAAAGAGTTTGATTAGTTTATTGATTGGATAAAATTATCCATTAATAACCGCTGATAGTAGGGGCTAAAGAGTGCCCACAGGGTATGTTACCTTAAAAATTTATTTTATATATACAATTCTCAAATTCGTATAAATTTTATTTAATCATTTTTTATTAATTGTATATTAATTTCTTGACCCTTTAAATACAGTTTTTCTTGCTTTATCCATATTTGTAATTATCATATTATTTATCATTTATACAATAGTAGTTAACCATATCATTTAGGCAAACTTTTAAATAATATAACATTACAAAATTTTCATATATGTACAAAGTTAATTGATCATTGTGTTATCACTAATAAATATAGTTTAAGAAAACTCATTCAACTTGATAATAGATCGAGTTCAAATTATTTCACTGTAAATAATATCTAAGAATAATATTGACTGTTGTATTGATATAAACTTTAGAACAAATTAAGATCTTTATCGATAAATAAATTCAGTAAAAGATGTAACTCAATCTTAAACTTAAACTAATATATTATTGATAATGTAAAACTACATATACTAAAATCATTCAAAAACTCAAGATTTAGATTACTGGAAAATTTTAATTAATTCATTTTTTTTAAGTACATGTATATATATTAATTCATATTTAAATATAGTCAAGACAAGAGAGGGATGATTAAATTAATTAAGTCGTGACTTACACGGACTCTATATTTAATAAGAAAACAACCGGAAGCTTCCAGAATCGTTCCTTATTAATTAAGCCTTTCATCAAATCTTTTCGTCTCAGTAGAAGCCTTGTCTGACTTTACAATTGCATTAATGTTTGCTTCTCATCATCAACACGAAAAACGGAAAGTAGAAATTTCAATTAAAGCAAGTATACACATGTCAATGTGTCATATGCCGCACTAGGATGTTTAAATGAGCTGATGTAGCAGTGACATATATTCTACAAATTCCCATAAGGTGATGTAACAGTGATATTCATAATTCAAAAGTATTTAATTGAAATTTCTGTATATACGCCTAGATTTTCTTTTGTTTTATTTTTCAGTCAACTTGCCATGCATATTTCACTCTCACTTTGAATGCCTTGGACACAGCTATTAATTGAATTTAAGCCTTTCTCATTTACTCATTAGTGGGTCCTAAGTCCATGTATCCTTATTTTATTTGTTTTGTTTATTTTATTAAAAATAGAGTACGGTCATTAGTTAGAAGCACACAGTCATCTGATTCATGAAAAATCATTCAAGTTTTAAATGATGCAGGACGCGTTCATACGCTGAAGACATGTAATATATTACGGGTTATATGTCTTCCAATGGTCTCTACTTTGTTATTTGAATGGTATATTAAAAAACAATTAAGAATAAAAAATATATATGACAATAATTTCCATCACTGATTGACCCAAAAATGCTGACATAATAAAGATAAAAACAAATGGCATGTGACTTAGTTGATGGCATTCTATTATTAGAAATATAAACTATTATTTACCTGTATCAGAAATATAACCAGTCCGAATCAAATCTGGGATTGCAGCGATCAAATAATAAGTAGCAAGCATGGCAGGCCAAAATCCGGCAATCGGAATCCGAAAGCGATGAGCTACTTGGATGGCCCATGATGCTACCAAATCAACGACCATGCATGCAATTACTCCATTTTGATTAAGATCATGAATGACAAGCTCCAAATGACGAGACATGTTGTTCTCCATAGCATATTCTATGGAAAAGAAATCCTGAGGGGAATCCAATTCCAACCCGTCTGGAATAGGGATGCATGATATCTGAGAGTTAAGATCAATACTTGATTGGATGCGGCGATAAATGAATTTCGGGATGACCAAAACTGGTTGCAATCCTAGGTTAAGGAAGGCCGAAGCTAGCTTAAGCATAGGGGTGACATGACCCTGCGCTGGATATGGAACCATTATGACTTTCATCGCCTTCTTCTTGCTGTAGTACTTCATGTTCTCTCATATATTCATATAACTCTCTTGTTTTCTAGGCCGCCACAAACAACAAATGTAATGCTAGATATCTATTTTTTGTGTTTTCAAGTTCCATTGGCGTTTTAATTTATAGCGCAAAAGAATGAGACGATGAGTCAAGTCAACTAAGCATGTGTGGACATGTCGACTCCACTATCCCCTAACTTCGTGCCCACTCCTGTGCTCTTTTTTAATATATCATGTTTAACTAGACATATACGTGTTTAGCAAAAGATATGCACATATTAATGTCTCCATTAGTAAATGATATTAGATTGCACTTAATGGAATTAGATTGGATATAATTATATTAGATTAAAGTGGATTGGATCAAATATAATATGTGCTTTATTCGATGTATGAATGGATTGGGGTGGACATGATTTAAAAAATTAGATCAAAATATTTATTTATTAAATTAATTAATTCAATAGTATTGTTTTATTAAAATATTATTATTTATTTAATAATAAAAATAAAATAAAATTTATTTATAAATATTAAAAATAATATAATATTTATAAATAAATACCCAATTTTATAATTCAACGTAACAAATGACAACTTCAAAATTGTGTATACATAAAATAATTAATATTAAAAAAATCATGGTGAGATGTTCATGTTAACTGAGAAAAAAAAAAAAAAAAAAAATTCAGAATGACAGGTCACGACAAAACCATGTGGGTTTTGTTTGCACGGCGTTGCTAGATACGAACATAATTTAGTGTATTTATTCCCGAGACAATTACTTTACCAAGTATTCTTTTTGAAAGTTTTATTCCCTTTCAATGCAATCATCGAAACACAGAACAAGTGTCAATACTCTATGACTAGGATAAATAAAGGATTTGAGTAATTTATTAATTGGATAAAATCATCTATTAATAATAATTATTAAATTATTTATAAATGAATTTTTGATAATTATTATTGATGAGTAATCTTACTCAACTGGTAAAGTGGTCAAACTTATAAATAAAATATTCATTTATGATTTCATAAGGTAAATATCAAATGTCATAGGTCCATAATTAGTTTAAAAATATTGTTAGTTATGACTGTAAGATTCCACAAACATTAATTTTTTTTTTCCACTACTATGAGAAGAAATATACAACTCAAATCCACAAACCTCGAAGTGTCGGCATGAGAGGCCTATTACTAGGCCAAAAAACTAGTTTTTCTTTCTTATTTAATTATAAACATCTTATCGGTTCTAGTATATATATATACATATCTTATGAATGACAAATATATTTAAGTTGAATAAGGATGTGACAATTCTCTATTAAATAAAAACGACTTTCTTATGTTTTAATTTCAGTAGGTGGGTCAAAAAGACATGCCAAATTGAAATTAACGTTGTAATAGAAAAACATATGATTAGCAAATAATTATATAAAGGCACATATAATGTGTTAGGCCAAACGCCAAAGGCAGACTGCTAATATGGAGGCAATGAAGTGTTCACATTTCCTGCTCAAATACACCTTTAATTACCACCTAAAAACCTACTTAAAACCAACCAATCACTGTTTGCAAGTGCTCGACATGTTTCTTTAACTCCTTTCCTTTTTATACTTTAATGTTTCTTTTCCATATTTTAATAAGACGTCGGAAAATAAAAGGGTTCTCATTTTTTTAAGTTAGTATTTGTTTACAGGTTATCTATGGATAAATTGGTGAAAAGGGTTTGAATGAGATGGATACAAATGCTAAGTGAAGTTAAATAAGAAGTAGCACATGTTATATATTTGTTATTTTATTATAAGATATGAAAGTGGAGGAGGCCTAATGCAATCACGCGTGCGTGACTTTTATTTTTCATATAAAAAAAAAAATAAGAATTCATATGTAGTCTGTAGTACCACTTGCTGGAAAATGACAAAACCCTTTCCTTTGCAATTTGCATGGAAGACTTTAATTTTTCAACAAAATCACATGGATGAGGTTCCACTACGACATGGTCATGTCAGCTACTTTTTAAGTTGGATCGGTTGGTTTCATTTATTTTTCTATTTTTGAAAAATATAATGCACGTTTGTTTAAATTCTGATCTGGTTAAATATATTAGTCATTACTAGGGATGGTTCAGACTTCAGACCCAAACCAACGAGCCCCAAAACCGAGGTTCAGATCGACTTGGGTCACAAGTGTTTCATCCTGTTTTTTATCGAATCTAGTTTTGGTTAAAAACTTCAATCCGATCCGACCTGATTAATCCACTTTATATTACATTTTTATTATAAACTAATACCATTTTTATTAACATTATTACTTATAATTTATTTTTTAAGTGTTGTATATTATTATTTTATTATGGATTAATTATTATTTTGGTGTATGTAATAGAACTTTGTTGTGTGATGGTTATAATTTTGGTGTTTGTACTCAATGAATTAATATTTTTCTATGAGCTTTATATTATTTTAATTTTTAATATTTATTTATTGATTGTATAATTATCTTGAATATAAATTTGTGACTTATTAAAAATTGAATCGAGGCCAAAACAGATCGAGTTTGGACAGACCACCCTAAACAGATTTTGGTTTGGGGTAGAAAGTAATGACTCATTTAAGTGAGATGTCGAGTTTGGAACAGGTCGATCCGACCCTAATCCAATTTGTTATCATCCCTAGTCATTGTCATCCATTGTTATAAAAATGAGGAATAGAGGGAAACCAATAAAAAGAAGAAAGATTTAAAAAAACAAAAAACAAAGCAAAGAATTTTATTTTATTTTTTTTAAAAAAAAGGAACAAAAACAAAACAAAAAAGAAAAATGAAAAAAGGAAAAGAAGAAACATAACAAAGACGATGACAAAAAGAATGATATCCTAATATGAACTAAAATTGTATTCCAAAATTAAATTGAATTATGTCCACGATAAAATGTAGTATGTCCCATGATAAATTAGATATTTCTCATTGTGAACTGAACAATGTCTTTTAGTGCACCGAAGTTATGTCTCATGGGGAATCCAATTATATCTCATAGTGAACCCATTTGATATCATTAACATGATATATTTATCATAATATAATATGATTTGATCGTAGAAAGCCTTTATTCACTTTGATAATAACTCAAACTTAAGTAGTTATACCGTAAGTAGTATTAAGAAAAAAAAAAAAACATAAACATTTGGGGAAAATACCAAAAAACTACCTATAATTTGCCTAAGTCTCGTTACCACCACTCTGGTTTTATTTTTTGCCAAAATCTTTTCTGCTTGAAAATGTTAACAAAAAATTTAGTCTGACTGGTGCAAAATATGAAAAGACATTTTTGACTTAGTTAAGAAATTTTCATGTTTTTAAAAATAATAATTTTAAAATAAAAAATTATAAACTAATAAAAACTTGTCTTTCCAATCCATCCATCATATGGATGGTGCAAATCAATACATCAAATGAAAAAAAAAATTTAAAAAATGATAAAATTAGCAAATTAAAAAAAATAATAATAAAGATCCAATAGCTGCGGACTCCATTATCATCATCAACCTTCAACCTCTCTAAACCATCGTCTTCAACGTTCAACACCAACATCTTTAACCCCCTTGGTTCCAAATCATTAAACCATCAAGCCACCGCCCAACCACTGCCACCACCTCTTTCTTTATCTTTTCCCCCTCTCTCTCTCCCTCTCTTTCTTCTCTCTCCTCATTTTTAGGTTTCTAACAATTGAAAACCTAGAAAACTTAGGTTTCTAGTGATAAAAAATTCCGATTTTCAATGATTGAAAACTCATATCTTAGTTTTTAGTTGTTAAAAACCTAAAAATTTTGGATCTTTAGCTTGCTATAAAGGTTTTCAACTGAAAACCATTTACCCAGATTCCATAGTAACCCAAAAGATATGGGTTTCGGCAATTGGAAACCCAAAAATTTGGATTTCCAATGATTAGAAATCCAAAAATCTAGGTTTTTAGTCATTGAAAACATAGACCATCAATCAACAATCATCATCAATGTCCCACAAAACATCATTTGGAGATGGTTGACTGTGAGTGGGTTATCATCGAGGGAGGAGAGAAGGGAAAAGGAAAGGAAATGAGAGAAGATGAAAGAGAAAAATAGATGGGGAGATAAATAGAGAAAGAGAGATTTTTATTTAGTTTATTTGTTTTTAAATAGTTAAATATTATTTTATTTTAATTATTTTTGTTAAAATAGTTTCAATATTAAAACAATTTAAAAATATTTTAATATTATTTATTTTGATATTTGATTTTTATGTTTTAAATAATATTATTTTAATTAATTTTTCATTGCATTTATCTTTTTACCCTGGTGTCAAAAGGTCTACATTTTCAACCTAACAGAATTAATCACTATTAGAGGCATTATTGTCCTTTCGCATACCTCTAAAGGGAATTATATATATTCATATTAATGTTAGATCGGGATTTTTGGTAAATTTCAAACTAAAGGTGATAAAATTGAGATTTAGGCACACTGCGGATGGTTTTTTGGTGATTGTCTCTAAAATGTTATGGATTTATTATGTTAAAATTCTATAAAATTATTTTTGTAAACTATGCTTTTTATTATATATTGTGTCAAATAAAATGAAATGGAGATGGACAAAATGGCGAAAATGGGGAAACGAGGACCGAGACGAGGGAATCCACCCTCAAATACCCCATCCCCATTTCTCCTAATGAAGATACGGAGGAATGGGGGAGGAACGAGGATGGGTCCTCCATTTGTTACCTTTGACATCTTTATTTAGGAGGTTCTTTTTGGTCATTTTCATTTTATTAAAGGGTGTAAATATATTCATCCTTTGTTGGTCTCATATGGGCCATTGAGTGGCCTATTTGTTTAGGCTCCAACAATGCAGGAAATATGTTCGGCTCCTAAGGGCTGGTCTTTGCAATACCGGACCTGGCCTTTGAGGCCCACTTGGTATTTCGTTAGGGGGTTGAATCTCAAGGGCTGTCACCGTGCACTGGTCTTGGAATGTATCATCTTCACGCGGCGCAGCCAGGACCATTCTTCGTTGATTCGTTCCTTCTCTGAAAATACCACTTCATCGAACCATACTCTCTCCTCTCTCTATGTATTTAACTCACACATCCTCGTTACACTATATTCAGTTTAATCGTCAAACACACCATTCTGCTTGACTTGTTGAAATTATAATAAGATGGGTTCCTACTAGTGGCGGACCCAGAAAATTTGTTTAGGGGACACATAAATAAATTAATAAAAATATCGAAAATTAAGAACATATTAAATATATAATATTTTTATGTAAAACAATGTTTGATAACACTATATAGTTTAAATGAAATGAAACATACATAATATTTAAGCAAAATAAATAGTCTTATGCTAAAAAATCTAAATGAATTCATTAAAATAAATAAAAATGAAAAAAAAATAGGTCAAGTTATAATTTTTCTCGACGAACCTTCATATCATGAAATGTAAAATTGAATTATAACAATACATAAATAATTTTAATGTAATAATTTAAAGTTTAAAATTTTAGGGTTTATTGATGAGATGTGTATTAAGTTCAAATTATTAAAAAATAAATAATTTTTTTTTTAAAAAAAATAATCAATTTAGTGGGCTAACTTGGTAAGTGATAAGATATTAAAGTGAAGATAAAAAGATGCTAAATAATGATGAAGAGAAATTAAAAAAAAAATTTTACTTACTAAAATTGTAAATTGCTAATGGATTTTGTGTAACATACAAAAAATATAAGTAAATAATACTTATATTAGAGATAACTAAAATGATAAAATTGAAAAAAAAAATGAATATATTAATTAATTAGAAATGATAAAAATATTTGAAATAAGAAAACTAAGTAAAAAAATGAAGGTAATTATAATAGAAATAGAAAAAATAAATAATAAAGTTAAAGCACCTCAACAACTTAACAATACGAGCAGTTTTTCACTTTAAAAAAAATGGAAGCAGTTTTTTTAAAAAATAATATTATAATGATAATAATTAATAAAATTTACACATTTTAATAATGATCAAAATTGATTAGCTTGTAAGTTGTACAGCAAGTTTGCTGTCCACGTGTTGCAATCATCTTATATGTGAATGGCAGCTGACAATTTTTTTTTTTTTGAAAATGTAAACAATTAGGCAAACTTATGGGATTTTTCTCAAATTTCAGGGGGGGCACGTGTCCCCCCTGGCCAAGCTATAGGTCCACCTCTGGTTCCTACCACCATAATCAACCTCCAGGTAACATTATAGTCCCTTTTTTTTTTTTTTAAGTTGTGTCAAAATTATTCATGTAATTTCACTAGAGTTGGTAAATGAAACATTAACAGGGATGGCACAGTGGTTGCGCCCCCATGTGCCTCTACTCTAAGTCGCAAGTTGAAGGCTAATAATGTCTCATATTTTGTGTAAAATGTGTGGGTAGTCTCTTCTCCTGTTACTTAATAATAGTTATTTACGGTAATCTTCTAATTAAAAAGGAAAAAAAATTAGTTAATATTATCTAATTAATGAATCTTTGGGGGTTCATATGTAGTAGTAACATACCCTCCACCATCAACAGGAGGAGGTCCGAATCTGGCACCACCACCTCCAGTTGGTAATCCAACAGAAGATGGTCATGGATACGACAATGCATGCTCTCAAAACACTCCTTCTATTCACACCAAGACCAAAGGTGCTGGCTTCTGGAGCTGATGGTAATTCCTCAATCTTTATCTCTATCTTTAGAGTTTTTTTTTTTCCCTAATAGTTGCAAGTATATTTTGCAACTATTGGGAACTCCTGATATAAATCTCTAAAGTTTTGATTTATTTTTAATCAAGGTGTTTAATTTATTTTTAGTCTATTTTTAACTCGAGAAACATTTCACGTATATGAATTTAACATATATATAATATTGTAGATTTTACTCATGTGAAATATCTTACAGATAGAAAATGGATAAAAAATAATTAAAGTTTTGTTTAAGATTAAAAATGATTATTATTATTATTATTTTTTAATTTTGGACTAAACGTAAATTTTTCTTTTTTATTGGATTTTTTTTTTTTTATTTTAATGAAAATTGAAAAGAATGTTGAATTGGCAGTTAATTTTCTTTTTGATTGTTTTTGCAGTTGTGTTGCCTTATGTTGCTGCTGCTTGTTGGACGAAGGGAAGGAAGTTCGGGTTGTTATGTCACATTTGTATAAACCTAAATACGATCATGTAATTTTTCATCAACCTGAAAGTGAATATTTAAACTAATTAATGAGAAACTCATTATAACTCATTTAATATGTTAATCAAACCATTTAGTTTTTCAAATACTTCTAACTTATTTAAACAATTTGTATGTGAGCAAACCAGTCAATAAATAAAATTAATCAACCCTTGTATAATCTCTATTAAAAATAAAATCTCATGAAATGTTAAGACATTTATCTCAAATAAAAATCTCATATTTTGAAATTAATCATGTTAAGACATTTAACAGTACAGTCAAATACTAATCCACTAAATTTGTATGGTATCAAGTATATATCACCAATCCTAGTCGGACTGTTGGCGTCATTGGTCAACATGACAGTCTTATATCTTATGGCATGAGTTTTACACTCAATAATAACATTCCCCTCACCAATTTATGTGGGCACACCCCTTATCCTCGTATGGGCCGTTTCTCTATCTCCGTGTGAATGGATCTATTCTGTATATGAACAGCTTCCCCAGTCGCATCATTAATGTTTCATCCCGATTAATCTATATAGTTTTCTGTACTAGTTCCACTAATTAAAAAAAAAAAAAAAGTAGATATCACCGGTCGTCATTCTTAGTTGGAGGCTGGCCTCTAAGGATTGATTGAGCCAATCAGAATTTTTTATAATAGTTTAGAATTGATTTCTTTGGACTATGGTTCGATACTTTCTAAATTTCTCTAGACTTGCAGTATTGTAGTTTAGACTTGATGTCTATGGACTATAGTTCGATGCTTTTTAAATTTCTCTAGACTTGTCGTATTGTAATTTACTTTAATATTGTATTTACAATTCATGGTCTATGAGTATGACATATCAACATATTGTATTTTATATAATTTTTATAATATTATCATTTATTTTATAGTTATCTAGTTGTTGGTTTATCAAAGTATTGTATGACTAATTGTAATCAATGTACATGCTAAATTTATAGAAGTTGAAAAACTAAGAGAGAAAAGTATTGAAATCAGGTTAATTAATTCATGTGTTACAGGAAAATATAAGCTACATATGGTAAATAATTAACTTCAATAGTAATGAGAAATATACAAGATGCGATTTAGAGAGATAAGTGAAAAGTGTTATCTTGAGAGATTAATGAAAATTGAGAGATTGATAAAGATTGAGTGTTGACTTGAAAAATTAAAGTAATGATACATTTTCTAATTTTTTTACTCAAATTTATATTCAAATAATATCACGTGTAGATTGTTCACATCATATTATGTTATCTTATAATTTATGAAACGATGATAACTTACATACTATGTCATTTAGAAATGAATTCAGATAAAAATTTTGAAAAATCTAACATTATAATATATATAAGTGAATTTATTGCCTAATTAATATATTAGTTTATTATGATATATATATATATTGAAATTGTTTGTTATGATAATTGGGAAGTTCTGGTTTTCCACAAATCAAATCATAGTTTAATTCCTAATGTGATCCAATTGTGCATGTAACAAAGGAACTTTCCCTTACATCAAATCATAGTTTAATTTCTTATGTGATCTAATTGTGCACGTGACAAAGACACATTTAAATTTATTATACCTATATCCCTTTTTTTTTCCTCAACTTACAACATTGACTTTGATATTAGGCACAACAACCCCAACAGCCCCTGAGATATGCTTTTAATCACATAAAAACAAAATCACCATTTTATTATACAACATCCTCACTTTGTTAATCAAAACCTGTTAAGTTAGTCAAACTCATTTGACTAAGAGGCAATTTTGTCTTTTAATTTTTTTTTGAGAAAATTTTCTTTTAAAATTTAAAAGTATAGAAAAAAAGTAAAAAAAATAAAAAATTAATGCAATATTTAATAGCTTGGGCATTTTTAATAAAAATATGCTGCAGATTGTTATATCTTTTGATCTAAAACTTAGCTACTTATATAGATTAGAAAACGTAAACGATAATTATAGTACCTTATAGAAAAATTAAAATTTTAAAAAATTGAATATATTACCAACTGAAATTTTTAAATTTCTTTTATAAGGCGTACTTGCTTTTTTTTTTTTTTTTTCGTTTAACATTAAGATGTACTTGTATTTCCCTTGGATAAAAGAGAAAAATAAGTACACCTTGATGAAAAAAAAAATGGTATTTTATTGCCATTCTTTGTTATCATGTGAGCCTTCACAAGGGCCCATTTAAAGGGCTCAAAGGTTACAGGATTTGGGCCTTCAGTTCCATGCTCAGCCTTAGGAACTCTTTTGATCATTATTGAGTCGCGGATATTTGCACTCCTCTAAAACTGTATGTACACCCCCTACTTTATTTATTTTCAAAATTTCAATATTTTCCTAAATTAAATTAAAATATTTTATTCAAACGGCATTATTACTTTTAATTATTTATTTATACTAACTAAACTAAATTTATAAAAAGTAAAACAAAACACAAATCTATACGAAATCGGGTGCCAAAAGGCTTCCGGACCTCAAAACAAAACAATTAATGGAGGAGGAGCCTCCTCCATTCTACATCAATATACGGAGGAATGTGTTATCTCCTCCATATAAAAGCAAAGAAAAGGGCAAAGGTGTATTGATATTTTCTTAAAATTAAAAGAAAGCAGGTAATTGGTAATGTATGAGACTTACAAGATATGGTTTTTTAGAAAGATACAATTTAAGAAGAACACATTACGTTTTCACAAAGATGGTTGGGCACTCACTAATTCCAAAAGGTATTAGAGTTCAATTCTCATTAACTGTATTTCAAAGCTTATGTATGTAATTTTCAATCCTTAGAATTGATATCTAAGGTAATTTTCTCTTCTTAAAAGTAGATATCAAAGTCACACTAATAGTATTTGAAACTTCTAACCCATAAAGTTACAATCTAAGGTGGTGTTTGAAATCGTTTTAAAAAATGGGTTTTTGTTTTGAAAAACGAAAATCGCTTACAAATGTGTTTAACATTCGTTTTCGAAAATATGTTTTGAAAATGAAAAACATGTTTTCAAAAATCATAACATGGAACTAGAAAACAATTTTTTTTTTTTTTTTTTTTCCATTTTCCACGTTTTGAAAAACAATCAAAATTGTTGAAAAAAAATAAAACACACAAAAACCACTGGTCGGAACCAAGACAACCAGAAGAAGACGAAGGCGAAAACAACTAGAATAACTGAAACCAGATCGGAACAACCACAAAAACCCAACCCAACCTAATTAGAGGCAATAGAGAATTTGACGGCGTACTACAAGGTTGGTTTGGTGGGTAGACGGAGAAGAGGGATTAGGTTTCATCAGGTGAAATTGGAAGGTGATGGTAGATGAGAGACAGAGTGGTGGGGTGAGAGAGAAAATGAAGACGGAAGATGAAAAAGGGAGCATTGGGGTGTGCGTGACGATGAGAGAGGGAGTAGTGGGGTGCGTAGAAAAACCAGTGAGATGAGAACAAAAAATCTTATATTATTATTATTATTATTAAGCAAAATCTTTTATTAATTTTTGTTTTATAAAATGGTATCAAATAACTTTTATCATTTTTCGTTTTCAAAATAGATTTTCAAATATACTACCAAATGTGTTACAGATTTTGAAAATGTTATTCTCGAAACATATTTTTTGTTTTTGAAAACACTTTTCAAAAATATCATTTTAAAAGCATATCGAAATGTATTCTAAGATGCTTAATTATGCGATAGATTCTTATGAATGCCTTTGAATCACAAATCACGTTCGGCCTAGGCTTTTCGAAAACAGAATCTTATTGCTGTCTTGCTTTGATTCTCATGATTTCGTCAAACTTAACTAATTTCCACACGTTCGTTTCAAACATAAAGGACGAAATAAATCAAATGAGTCGACCTATTTGAGCAATTCAATGAATAATTGCTTGTTGAATAGACCACCGCCAAAGTCAAAACAAATGACGTGTTCAGGATATTTCTTTGGACGAGAAGACAAAAAGTAACATTAAAAAAATAATAATAATAACCTTTTACATCTGAACACAGTTAAAAATTTTGAACCAGAAAGAGTGCTTGATGATCTTGATCTCATTCTCGGAAAACTCAAACTCAAAAATTTTTAACTCTGTTCAGATGTTAAAGGTTGTTTTTTTGTTTTTTTTTTTGATTAGAAGTTAAAGTCTTTTTAAGTCGTGTTTGGCGCACCATAAAAGCGTTGGACGCATTAGAGGCCTGAGCCAGGCTAGAGCTGGGGTTGGCCCTTAGAAAAATGAGTTAGGTTAAACCAATTTTAAAATTTGACTTAAAATGGCGAGTTTAATATCAGTTCATTAATTACTCCAAAAAAAATCCATTCATTAATTTTTATTTCATTTAATGATAAAATAATAAATAAATAAATTCAAAGTGGATAACAACCTTTCAAGTAATTGAGAATGGGTGGATGAATATTGAAATTAATCAAATTTTTAAGTGAGTATGGTCCAACCCTTAAAAAAAAAAATTATATGTTAACTTTTGTACTTAAAAGTGTACAAGTAATTTACTTTTTTAAAAAATAAAATTAATTTTAAACAATATAATTTATTTATTCATTTATTCTCACTGAAGACAGATAGACAATAATAATAGCCACATCAATCGCTTTTAACAAAAATTTTATATGAAAATATTATATAAAAAAAAAATTACAAAACATCGGACATATTAAATAATCTCTAATTCTATGAAACTTTTGTGCTTGTTTTATATAATATATTGTGGAATTACCAGAAAATGACCAAAAAAAATGCATGCAACATTTATATCCCAAAAAACTTAAAACATCGTTTGTGTTTTTACTCACATAAAATTGGACATCACTTTTACTTCAACTTCTCCTGCACTTCTATCTTCAGTCATCCTCTCCAATATCCAACATATTCTCTAATGACATTTCTTTCTTCTCTGTCTGGTACCTCTCATCCTCTTAATTTTCATCATCTTTTTTATCTTCTTCCCCTCCCTCCTCCTTCTCATTCCTTCTTCTTGCTTCTCCTTTCTTCTTTTTGTTCCTTCTCCGAAGAGGAGCTGAACTAAAAAAATGGACTTGTAAGAGAGAGAGAGCGAGAGAGAGAGAGAGCCTAATCATAACGGAAATGTCTTTGGTTACCCCCTAATCAGAGTGGGTTGTATGTAATACGATTGTATTGCATTATGTTTGACAATTTTAGATGAAATTTTGTACTATATGATTTTTGGTATTAACACAAAATGTTAGCTAGGATTAGCCGTTTTATTTTTTATTTAAATATTATATTAATTTTAAAATATAAAATATATTTATTGTGTGTATTTTCTAGACCGCCTAACCGGACTGGTAAAAGCCTAAAAGATTGGCCCAACAGGCAAAAACCTAATTGGTTAGCAATCAGACCACTGTGCATGAGCTCGCCATCAGATTGCTGCATGGACTGCTCGCTCATGAGCTCGTCCAGGAGCTCGTCCATCTGCTCACCCAGAATAAGCTCCAGCTCACCTAGGGTAGGGCCATCTCGGGCAGTGGCATGACGTGCACGTTCAGCCTTTCCAAGATTAGTGGCAGCTTGACTTTATCAGCCACTAAGTCTGGGTCGGTGTCAGAAACTCATGCCTTGACAGAAAACTTTGACAAATATGACAAGTGTCAGTCTTGAAAATTGTAAACAAATAATTGTAACTCAATTGTAGCACCTCCCCCTCTCTATAAATAGTAGTAAAAACATTGTAAAAGGGGAGGGTTTGATGGTCTCTGATTCTCTCTCTTCTCCTGTCTCTCGCTGTAACTTAAATCAGAAACTGAATAACAGTGGCTGCCTCTCCTAACAGGAGCCGACGCTAGCGCCGTGGTCGTAGGCCTATTCTTAAAGTCGAATCACGTAAAGCCTTTGTCTTTCTTTCTTCCTCCTCGCCTCTCCCCTCTCCTATTTGTGTTTTCCAGCTACTGTAGTCTTGGGCTTAAAAAACCCAACAATTTACCAGAAAAATAAGTCGACATTTTGGTAGCTAGAATAAAGGCGTCCAAACTGCAGCTTCTCTTCTCAGTCTTTGGTAACCATGACAGGAGGAAGAATCAGGAATTGCAGCGCAGCAACTAATCGGTTTTAAAGGCAAACAGAACAGCAGCCTAACACATCCCACGTCCTTGTAGACGAAACTGCTGAAGGAGATCCTTTTTCAACCCCTCACCAACCAACGCCAACAGTCCCTGCGATTGGAGGGCTTCAAGAGTTGCACTAGCTGCAGGATGCGCTGTAAGAATCAGTACAGAAGCTCGTAGATGCAGTCAGGATACTGATCCAAACCCACGAGCAGAATGAGCCCAGATCAGAACCTGTTGCTCCCTAACAGCAACAAGAATAAGTATCTGCTCACCCCTCCAATTCATATTCAAGAGCGGCTGATCGCTGAGCTCAAGAAGGGGAAATAGAATATCAACAGCGAGTAGAGTCGCACCGAGCAAACAGCCCACAAAGCCAAGGATATATATCGAATCATAGCTTTCCAAACCGCGATCTCACGAGGGAATGCAAGCCTTAAGACCCAAGAGCTGAAAAACTCCTCCAAATGGTCCGCCAGCTCAAAGAGCGGCCTAAAGCTTGGGAGCAGAATAATTGGTATGGGCAAAGGACTCTTTTCATCAGAGAAATTGAGGCGCGACCTCTCCTTAGAAAGTTCAAGGTCTCGAACATTCCTCAATACAACGGGAACAACAATCTTTATGATCACCTGGATGCCTTCAACATTCAGATGGATCTACAGACCACCAGCTCGTCGGTCAAGTGCCGTGTCTTCCCAACAACCCTAGGGGACATTCTACGAGCTTGGTTCAAGAACCTTCCAACTCGCAGCATAGGCAGCTGAGAAGAATTGCTGCATTATTTTTCAGTCCACAGGAAAATCCAAGGACTCAGTGAAATAAAAACACAGAAGCAAGCAAATGCCAAACAAACCTCACAACGAGGAGAATCAGGCAACATGTTCTCCATGCTTATCCACCTCAATTTGTTGCCCAGCCTCGGTAGCCTATCCCTCAGCCTTATTTTTGGCTAGAGTGACCTCGTTCTCATCGGACTGGAGCTAGTCGCATAACCTGCTCAATCCTCCCCATTTTATCTGGCAGCTGCAATGATGCCATCCTCAAAGTCAAAGTGATGAGGAATATTTTGAGAAGACAGCATGACTCTTACCAGCGAACTCAATACATCAACTTTTATCAGCGAGGTCAAGCTTCTAGTCCGTAAATGCACTAGGAGCTGGGGGACTTATGTTGTGTGTATTTTTTGGACCGCCTAACCTGGTTGGTAAAAGTCCAAAAGATTGGTCCAATGAATCGACCCAACAAGCAAAAGCTCAACTGGTTAGCAATCAAACCACTGTGCATGAGCTTGCCATCAAATTGCTGCATGAACTGTTCACCCATGAGTTCGTCCAGGAGCTCATCCATTTGCTCGCCTAGCTACTCGCCTAGAACAGAACCATCTCGAGCAGTGACGTGATGTGCACGTTCAGCCTTTTTAAGATCAGTGACAACTTGACTTTATCAAGCACTAAACATGGGTCAGTGTCAAAAACCCATGCCTTGGCAGAAGATTTTGACAAATATGGCAGGTGTCGGTCTTGGAAAATGTAAATAAATAATTGTAACTCAACTGTAGCACCTCCTTCTCTTTACAAATAGTAGCAAAAACATTGTAAAAGGGGATGGTTGGATGGTCTATGATTTTCTCTCTTCTCCTCTCTCTCGCTATAACTCAAACAAGAAACTGAATAATAGTGACTACCTCTCCTAACCGGAGTCGGCACCGTAGACGTAGGCCCGTTCTTAAGGTCGAACCACGTAAAACCTTTATCTCTATTTCTTCCTCCTCGTCTCTCCCCTCTCCTATTTGTGTTTTCCACCTACTGTAGTCTTGGGCTTAAAGAACCCGGTAGTTGACCAGAAATATACGTCAACAATATTTATAGTTAACAATTAAATTTATATTAATCATTTTTTAAAATATAATTTTATTAAACATAACTAGTCACTTATGAACCATAGGCATTGTCTCATTTCTCATGCCACTTACCTTTTTCATTTACCCACAGCTTAGAACCACACCTGCACATCTTCCCATTTTTCTTCATCGATCATCTTTTTTTCTTTTCTTTTTTTTAAAATTTTTAAAACCTACCACGGTTTTTTATTCATAGGCACAACTATATTTCAATAGTGCAATCTACGACTTCTTTGATGAGGTGAAATGGGGATGGAGGAAGTAGGGGAACGGAAATAGGGATACGGGACCGTTCCCTAAATACGCCTCTCTCTACTTCTGTCGAATGAGGATTAAAGTAGACATGGGAAAGTGGTGGATGAATGGGAATAATAGGAATGAGGAAACTATTTAACCCCAAGGCATGTTTGATTCACGAGATTTGCGATGAAATTGGAAAAAAAAATTTCTCAATCTTACACAATCCCATATTTGATACGGGAAAGGAAGGAAAATCATCTATTCCCGAGCCTACCAACCATTCCTACTGATGTAAGAATTGAAGTCTAGACTTAAATGGTGAGATTTCATTTCCTGTCTTGGCAGGAATGGGTCTTCCACTCTCTCTCTCACGTCACACCTCCACCATCAGTCACAGTCTCTCTCTCTCCCACCGCCAATCACCTCTCTTTCTCCCACCACTACCATAAACCACCTTAAACAACAACAGAAAAATGTGCAATCAACCACAATAGTCCTGTCAATTGTAAATGGAAAAAACCAAAATCAATCGTAACAAACCCATCAACAACCATCATTACTAGTAAGAAAGAGGGGGAGAGAAATAAGTGAGCAAGAATAGACAATATATTTGGGTCAGAGACGAAGATTGTGATGAAGACGGAGATGAAGATGCGAAAATCAATGATGAAGATGAAGATGTAAGACAATAGTGGCAACGGAGGAGAGGAATTGTTAGGGAGGATGAAAGATAAAGACGTAGATGTCGATAATGAAGATGAAGATAAAGACGATGATTGCAGATGAAGACAACAACGACAGGCGGTCGGTTAGAGAAAAGAAAACGAGAAAGAGGAGATAGAGAGAGAGATCTATTCTCATGAGCGGAAATAAGGAGAGAGAGTTATTTATATAAATATTAATATTAAATATTTTGATTCTAATATTAATTTACTGTTTTTCTTTAATCCAATCACATGTTTCACCAAACATGAGACAATAATTTTTTAGTTCAATCTATTCAATTATAATCTATTTCATTTCAATTTAATATATTTTGTTTAATTCTAATCCCCGTATGTTAAAAGTAATCCCAATAACATCTCTTAACTCTTGCATGTTGGCTATCATCTCCTGTAGGCATCTCAAGAGGCATTGAGAATTCTAAAACCTAATTACCATACTAGCTCCTCTTAAATCCATTGACAAAAATTAATTGTTCATTGGACCGACTTAAAATCTCTGGGAATCATACAAAAATGGATGTGAACATCTGCATACTCACTAATTTTGGAACATTTGCGTACCAACTAAAGGTGAAAACAAAAGGAAGGAAAGCAAAAGTTTTCTTCAAAGTTGAGAAATAAATAATTGAGAAACATGTGTGAGCCCACCGTGAGATGGAGATAATGTCCGGCCAGCTGTCAATAACGCGTGTAATATTATTCTTGATGTGTCATCCTTAATAAAAAATTAAAATATAAATTATTCATAAAATAATAAAATATTTGACTGATTTATTGACCAGATAAAATTACCTCTTAATAAAATCGATAATCTCAACTGTTCTTCTATTATTTAATATAATCATTAATTATCACTTATAATTTATAAAAATCTCATTTTATATCTTTACGTGCTCGATGGTAAAATGATTAAGGGTTTTTTTTGGATATTTTATTAAATAATAAAGGGTTTTTTTAGATTTTTTTAAACTATAAAAATATTTTATTTATTTAATTAAATGTTAAAGAATTTTTAATAAAATTTTAAATTATTGATGGATTTTAAATATTATACCAAACAATAGGGATGAAAATACGATTATCCCCTAATAAAATTATTAGCCAGCACGCCTACCAGATTAAGAAACTTGGAGCCGTGTTGAGGTTTCCCAAATCAGCCAACGCGGTATATCCCTCCCTGGGTTATCTCGCCTTCGAAGAAACGACCCCCTTCGAGTCAATACCCACTCTATATATATATCTGGTGACATTTCCTCTATATTCATCGATTCCCTCACACCATATATCATATATCTCTTCTTTACTCTCAATTGTCCTTTATCAAATAGTCGAAGCTTCCCCTGTCTCTGTCTGCTTGATATTTCAATTTCGTTTGGAATTATAACATCATGAGTTCCTACGATCATCACAACCAGCATCAAGGTACGTATACATCCTTCTTTTGCCAACTCATGAATTCTATCAAGATCCCACTTTGTAATAGTAAATATCTAATACAATATATGATCATGCAGTAGCATACCCACCACCATCAACAGGAGCTGCTCAATATGTTGCAGCACCACCCCCAGTAGGTTATCCAACAAAAGATGGTCCTGGACATGGCTTTGCCTATTCTCAAAACTCTCCTCCTCCTGTTAAAACCAAGTCCAGAGGAGATGGCTTCTGGAAAGGATGGTAATAAATTAATCAAACAAACTATATATTTATATGTGTTGAATTGGTGATTTAATTTTGATTTTTGATTGTTTGTTAATCATTCTGCAGTTGTGCTGCCTTATGTTGCTGCTGTGTGCTAGACGCTTGCTTCTAAGGAATATTGTTTACTTCCATCAGAAGACAGACCGCTAGCTGTTGATTTTATTGTCATTATTACTTTTTAATAATACAGATTTCTTGTATTTTGGCTTCATACACGTGCCCTGTAGAATTCTGTAGACATTGTGGTCATTGTATTTTTAGTTTACACTTCACAGTTTTTGATTTGTCTTTACATATTCTATTCTATCTCATACACTTTCTGTATGATTCCATTCTACCATTATATTGTCTTTCACTTTTTCAAGAATACGATTCTTCTGGGGTAGGTGTGTTTTCACGAATAAGTTATCGGGTAGGTGGCTTTCGGTAAAGCTAATGCTTCAACATTACAAAATTCTTATATCACATTTATAATTAATCTTTTGGATAAGATTGAGGGCGTGGGTGATAACAAATATGTAATGCCACATCATCCATTCAACCAACTTTAAAATTAACTTTAATAATACTATAAAATAATTAATTATTATCATATAAATTATGAAATGGTGTAATTATTTTTTATTTTTATTAAAAAAAATAATGATAGAAGAATGTAAACGAATTATTAATAAATCACTTATTATGTATCACATCATCTGGATTATGTTGAATTGCGAAATGAATAACATTAAATTCAGAAATATAGCTTGCATCATCATAACAAGCATAAGTAAAAACTTTAGGGATTGTATATTTAATTTAAAGTTTATTGAAGTTTAATGAAAATATTAGATTTTGGTGAAATAATTCATATTAATTTTGTTAGAATTTTTTAACAAATGTAATGAAATACAATGAGATTTGTTAATTTTTGTTTTCATAACAATTACTTAAAATTTTGTTTAAATTCATCATTTAAATAAAATATGTTAATAATTTTTTTAATGCACCTAAATTTATTGGAGTCGATATAAAATTTGAATTGAATACACATAAATTTTAATGGATTCCACATATTATATTGAAACCATTCAAATTTAAAAATATAATAATTTTTAATGAATTCTAAATTAAATATACTCCTTATTATTTGGCGTAAATATGAACGACAATTTGAACATCTTGTTTCAAAAATTAGGAGGGAATGTTATTGTCACCCTTGAGATTAAGCTTGAAAAAACCAAGTACCACCATTTTCAATAATTTATCATAAAAATCTCTTAATCTATTTTCTTTACATGTAAATATCAAAGGTTATATACAATAAATTGATGTCATATAGGGTCATGTATAAACTTTAATTTTCCTTATCTCTAATTAGATCAGTTATATCAACTTAAATTTATTATTATTATTATTTTAAAAAAAGGTTTATTCATTTCACAATTTTAAAGCTATTTTTCAAATCAAATTTCGTAATTAAAAATAAGGGAGTATATTTAATCCTAAGTTTATTCGAATTTGATGAATTTATTTTTAATAATAGATTTTAGTGAAATTTACAAATTTTATAAATTTCATGTTGATTTTTTTTTAAATTTTTAAAAAGTCCAATGAAATATTGAGAAGAATGGTAAAATTTACAATAAATGTTTTCTTCATAAAAATGACTTATAAATCCATCCAAATCTATCACAGAAATGCAATATGTGAAGTTAATGATTTTTTAAATACACCTAGATTTTAATGAATCCCGTACAAATTTGGATTAAATACACATAGATTTCAATAAAATCCTTTTAAATCTTAATTGAATGCATATAAAATTTTAAAATATTTAAATTCCAGTAACTTTCAAATTGAATATATCTCCTAAAAAATGCCCTTCATGTCTCTTTATTTTACCAAAAAGAAGAAAATATGGGCGTGTCCGGCAATGTTTTACAAGCATCATTTCCAATTTTTGAGATTAGAAGATAAAAGAAATGCTTTCAGTGTAAAGTTTTTAGTTGAAAACACAAAAAGCAAGAAAATAGTTTTTTGAAGCATTACGCTGTCAAAGTAGAAAACAACAAAAACATCAAACAAGGTTAGTTAGGGGAGCACAGTTTGGTTCGGTTCACTTTTGGGCCAAATCGAATCGAAACTCGAAAAAAATTGTTTTCTATATGAAAAACCGAACCGACTCAAATTAGTGATATAAACTGAGTTGGCTTGGATCGAATTAGTGACATAAAATGAACCAAACTGAACCGAATTAATGAATTGTGAATATGAGACTTTTTATATTTTTAGGGTTTTTAACTTCTTTATGAAATTCGGTTTTGAGTTCGAATAAGTTTTTTTTTTACTCAAAACTGAATCGAAACAGAAAAAAAAAAAAAAAAAAATTAGTTTTTATCATTCAAAACTGAACTGAACCGAAGTCAAGTGGAAAATTGATTTTTCGAGCCGGTTTGGGTCAGTTTCGGTTATTTTTGTCCACCCCTAAGGTTAGCCTTGGTTGAAGGCCTGGGTTATGAAAGGAGATGGGTGTGACCTAA
Source organism: Dimocarpus longan (assembly GCA_022984855.1). NCBI lineage: Eukaryota > Viridiplantae > Streptophyta > Magnoliopsida > Sapindales > Sapindaceae > Dimocarpus > Dimocarpus longan. Next base: position 10,279,596 of record CM041026.1, read on the forward strand.
AGGTGATGAATTCATATTGATTTATTATAATATTTAGATATTAAAGGTTTTATAATATATTTTAAACTTCAAATTAAAGGTTTTATAATATATTGATTCTTTTATAATGTATTTAATATTTTTTTAATGGTTATTTTTATAATATATTTTCAGCTTTTTTTAATGAATTGTTTTTTATAATATATTTTAAGATTTTTTTATTGAATTATTTCCTAGTTCTTACGTAATATACAATTATACGTCAAATATTTTTTTTTACTTTATTATAATATTATTACTTAATTAAGAAAATAATTGTTATACAACGTGTTTTTAAATCCAAAAATATGAAAAATCAATTTTGTTGTTTCTTTTGAAAACGGAAAAACAGAAAATAAAAACAAAAAAATTTCCAAAACAAGCACAACTAAACAAGGCAAGGAAAACAAGAAAGAGAACAGGAAGATCCAATTGTAATTCCGTAAAGGAGCAAAACCAAGCTGATTTTACGTTGAAAACTGTTCACAATCTACATGTTAGGACTGCAAAGTTTAAGTTTTTAGTTAAAATTAAAACCCAAATGATGTTTATTTGCTTCATTATTGGAACAGCTAATGTATTTTTAAAAAAGATAATCTCAAAAAACTCGTTATAGTTTGTAAAAATATTTATTTTATTATCTATAATTTTATTTTTATCCAAAATTCTCTCTAATATTGATAAAAATACTAACAATAGTCACAAATTGATGATAAAGTTATAAGAGGTAAAATGATTATTTTTTAATATCACGGGGGATTTTGGATAAAAATGAAATTATAACGATAAAATAAATATTTTTATAAATTAGATGAGTATTTTGAGATTATTCATTTTTAAAATGTTTGAGGTCAAACAAGCTATTATATGTGAAAGGATAATTTTTTTTTTTTTTTTTTAAAAAAAAAAAACCTAACCTTTTGTAATAATCTAGGGACTAGAATAATTTTTTTTAATTAATTTTCTTTTTTTTTTTAAATATCACATAATATAGTGGTTTAAATATGAAATATTACTTAACTAAATTATTATTCTTTAACACCAAATACATAAATTAAATTTACCTAAACTTTTATTTTAATTTTTATTCTGAGGGCAACCAAAAGTTTACCTCATCAATGACGTCAACAGGCATAGAAAAAGTGGTTCCTAAAAAGAAAATAATGCGGTGACCATGACTATTACGTGCATTTTTAGATTCTCTTATCATCTTATCTAAATTCCTTTTTCTTTTTTTCTTTTTTTTTTGTAGCATATGAATGGTGTTTAAAATTTGTCAGAGAAATATCTCTTAGAGACATTTTGAGATTTTTTCATATATGTTGACGTAAAAAATTGGTTAACACTCAAATTAATACGAATTGAATACGAATAATAAATGAATGGACGTAATAATGGTGAATAAATAAAACAATAAAGATGTAAGAACGAAAGCAAAGAGACGAGAGATTTTATACTCTGCTAAGGGTGATTAATTAACACATAGTGTGCATGGGTGTGTCTTGGTTTATATGCAAATGACCCTTTATATAGTGTTAGAATTCTCTGTTTACATATGATTCAGTTACTAAAATATAGGAAAGATTGAGATCATTCTCCCTATTTTACTTAATATTGTAATTAATATGCTTATATTCCAATCAAAGTGTACTTTAAACAGCTTCCTATTTGAAGAGATCTTTTATGCATTATAGGAATCTTCTTATTTAATGATATTTTTTTTTCCTAGAGATTTGCTAAAATAATTAAATATATTAATTTCGGTCGGTTATAGAAGGTTTTTTGCTTTTGGAATCTTGTATTATCTAGACAATTGCCAACTAATAGAGTGTCCTAAGTTACTGTTATGACAATATGCCTTCGAGCTATTTTCCATGCGAGCTTATCAATTTGGATCGTCTTATTGCCTTGGCATGGTTGAACCTGTTAAGTGTCTCTGTTAATGTGGCATTTGCTGACATATCTTACAGTTAATGGACTTTCCACCACTTCAATTCTTATCCAGTCCTTTAAGCCTGCTAGCTTGTTAGGTCTTAATAGGCTTTTGGTCTAAACGCTATTTTTAGGCACAATAATGCCTATATAAAAAAATATCTATGAAAATATTTCTTTCACTAGAACGATGAACGTAATGTAGATATAAACTTTAAGAAGTGAAGAAATCTAATCTTAAAAAGGAAAAAAACAAAAAGCTCTCATGCCTACACTTCTATAAGTATTCTGAGCCTCAAGAATAGCGAGTATTTGAATAAGTGTGGAAGGTATATTTCTACAAATTATTAACTTATAGGTAAAATTTTATCATCGCTTTGGCGAACTACACTAACTTACCTTAAGTCCAAGTGAAATGGTGTGCATTTATAACATGCATTAGGTACACAAACTTATTATTTTGTTAGCTTATTCCTATCAAAACTAATTCAACATGAAAAAAAAAAATCATAATTCCCTTTACCTATTGTTGACGTTGGGATCTAGTCAACAAGGTTCTTCAAGCCCAAGACTGCACACAGATGAAAACTAGAACAAAAGCAAGAGAATGGAGGCAGAGGGGAAGAGATCAGACACAGATTTTACATGGTTCGGCCAAGGGGGAGGTCTACGTCCACGGTGCCTGCTCCGGTGGTAGAGAGACAGTCACTATTATTGCTATATTTTTTGGTTATATATATAGAGAGAGAGAGAGCAAAGCAGAGAGAGCTTTTTTTTACAATAATTCCCACCCCTATTTATAGAGAGTGGGAGGTGTTACAGTGGCGCCTAATAAGTTAAAATACAATGATGATGACAGTTAATGTTTGGGTTGCATTAAATACATCTGACAGCTATTAAAGCAAGTTGCTTAGGCGACTGATCCAAGTGGGCTAGTTCAAGTGGACTAGATAAAATCTTCGTAATCCAGACTGTAATATCTGACATGGTTGGTCGTGCACGTCACGTTATCGCATGAGCCGGTTTTGATCTGGACGGGGCGGAGCTTATCAAAAACGAACTCGTGAGCTCATTTTGGGCGAGCTAATGAGCTAAGGAGCTGAGAGCTCGAGCTGGGAGTTGATGAGCTGGGGAGTTGATGAGCTGGGAGCTCGAGCTGAGAAGCTGATAAGCTGGAGAGCTAATGAGCTGGGGAGTTGATGAGCTGGGAGCTCGATCTGCTGGAAACTAATGAGCTGGAGAGCTCGAGCTGGGAGTTTATCTGACGAGCTGGGAGCTGCTCTGGACGAGCTAGAGCATGATAAATTGGGCCCATGTCTGCTAGACCTTTAGGCTTTTACCAGCTTGTTTGGGGTATCCCAAAAATACACATAACACCTATCTTACTCCATAGATATATATATAAATATAACACATTCTATGGTACAATTATACATCGATACACTTGACAACTACAAATAAGTTATTATATTATAAAATTATTGATTATATTTTATTATATTGGATTGTGTATTAATATATTTGATTATAACTAAATAAGTAAGATCATGTTTAAAATAATCAACCATGTTTGATTATAATCAGATATGTTTAATTCTAATAAGATATAATAAAATACAAGTAGTAATTTTAGAATGTAGTTAGTTCAGCATATTGATACTCAAGTATATTGTAGACGATCCCTATATATATATATATATATATAATTATTTAAGATCGATAACTATTTTTCTATATTGTTTTAGCTAAAAACATTTAAAGGGTAAGGAAACAAATTATAAATTTGAAAAGATAGTTATCGAACTTGGAAAAATTTTAAATTACTTTTATAAGAATATTTCATTTTTCCTAGTATTCATACTAAAAATTTTTAAAATGCATATGGTTTCATTAAAAAATGGATGATTTGGACACAACTCTTATTTTATGTTTTTATAAAAGGGAGTTTGCACTATGACGTAATGAAACAATTTGGTTTGTTTTCCCATCTCTATCGCACAATGGATCTCCACCTTGTGATCTAGATGATCGTCTTTAACTAACGATGGTAGACCTCCATATCCGACAATGGAAGGCTAATAGGGATTTCTTTAAATCCCTATCGACATCAATGGAGATGGTCATTATTCTTATCTCCATATTGGACCTCCATATTTAATGCTTGCTTATAAGATGAATGATAGAGTTTAAAGATTGGTTTTTAATTTTTTTTTTTTAATTTTTAATTTTTTGGTTTATAATCAATGAAGGCAGAAAAGAAGATGATGATGATTGACATTGTTATGACTTAGCAATATTAATTTTCTTTGGCTAGTTGTTCTCTTTGTCCATGATTTAATTTTGTGGTCTTGGTTATGACTAAATTTAGAGGTAGGCATCTGCAACCAAATCCGACAGACTCAACCCAATCCGAGCCTTTTTTACCAGATTAGGTTTGGTTAAATCATTAACAAAGTTGGGATATGTTGGACTAGATTGAAAATTATGTTAGGTTTCAACCAACCCAACGCAATTTGAGAAATACCTATCCGTAGTTCTAAATCCAAAATTTTATTTTCTCTCTAAAAGAACATTTGCTTAGGATGAGTATCAAGGACAACTACATAAGTTATTAGTTTCTTTTTTTTATCTTTATGTTTTTATGGTTCATGGATTGACCTTTTGTTTGTAATATTTAATGAGTTATACTTTTGTTTATACTCAATTTATAAATTATTTTTATTTATACTTGTTTTATAAGTTGAACTTTTATTTATAATTATTGTTTGTAATGTTTGAAGTTGTGTGTGATAATATAATATTAGAAATGTTATTTGTGATTATTAGAAACTTTTTGATATTTCGACTAATATCTAACTCCAATCAATCTAGCTTAATCAAATTCGATTATTATTGGGTTGGGTTGAAAAATTTTTAATATCGATTTATATCAAATTAGAACATTTTTAACCCCACCCAATGCCCAACCCTACCTGAATTTCCTTTGGTTGACTTTTTAGTCTCTTTCCCTGAACAGAATTGATTTTTTTTCCCCGTTGATGCTGATGGTTAATTTGAAGAAGTTTAAAATAAAGATCAACAATTCTTACATCAATTTGTACCTTCAAATCTCTTCAATCTCTAGTAGGTTCCACCAATATCTCCAAACCAAAGAAGAAGAGAATGAGTTTATCCTTTCCAGATTGAACTTCGACGAGTAAAGGATCCCATGATCCTGAACCGATCTTACCCGGGCTCGGTTATTGATAGAGTGAATAGATCTGTCATTTCTTGAAATCTCTCTTAATCTTGGATTCTTCTGGCAATGAATGGCTGCCCAAAAATTGGCAAATCTAGATTTTCGTTCAAACAATCCGGAAGCTTTATCGATTTTTGACGATACTGAGCATGAATAATGGTGAAGTAATCGATGACAGTCTCCGCGTGAAAAAAAAAATGAGTAGGCGGAGCCCAGCCCATTTGGTGTGAAAGCCCATTTCATTAAAAACACTAACAAACCCGGATCCGAGACCCGAAAAAGCATAGACCCAACTAGGGTTAGGGTTTTGCGCATATATAGACACTCTTAACAATCCGGAGCGTCTGCTCAGGCATCAGAGAGAGAGAGAGCGAGAGAGAGAGAGTGAAAAATGGTGAAGTTCCTGAAGCCAAACAAGGCGGTGATCCTGCTGCAAGGGCGGTACGCAGGGAGGAAGGCGGTGATCGTAAAGTCATTCGACGACGGAACACGCGAGCGCGCCTACGGCCACTGTTTGGTTGCGGGGATAAAGAAGTATCCGAGTAAGGTTATCAGGAAGGACTCGTCGAAGAAGACGGCCAAGAAGTCACGCGTCAAGGCCTTCATCAAGTTGGTGAACTACCAGCACCTCATGCCCACCCGCTACACTCTCGATGTCGATTTGAAGGACGTCGTCAACCCCGATTCTCTCCAGAGCAAAGACAAGAAGGTCACTGCCGCTAAGGAGACCAAGAAGAGGTTCGAGGAGAGGTTCAAGACCGGCAAGAACCGTTGGTTTTTTACCAAGCTCAGGTTTTAAAAAGCTCATATTTGAGGGTTTTGTTTTGTAGTTGTTATAAGACTTTTGTTTTGTTTTTTTTTTTTTTTTTTTAATTGTCGGATCTGGTATTATTGTCTCTCTATGAGATAAGATATTTTTGGGGTTTTGTTATTATTATAATGATTTCTAAGATGTTACTATGACATGTCTCATTTTGGTTAATCTAGTTGGGAATGATGACTGATTCGTGTTTAGATTTATGGTTTGATGTTTTGTGCACTTATTACTTCATTTGAATATGTGGACAGATGCCTAGAATTTGTAACGCTTGAATGCAAACATTTGAATTCAGAGTTTTGCTAACTTACTGGTTGTGTAAGGTTATCCGTCAATAACAACCTTTAGATGAGCGGTTATTGAAGAATTTTTCAAGTTTTTGTTATGGATGGAGAACCTTTTTCAACCAGTAAAGTAGTCAAACCCCTTTATTCATGATTCCACTCACAACTGCAAAACAGTTTAGGTATTTACTTACTATCTACCTACTATCTACCTATGAGGAGTTAGCAAAATGCTTAGTTCAGTGGCTAGCTCTCATAAGGTATAGATTGTAGGGTTCATTTCAGTGGGTGCTTTGGTTTCAAACCAAGATTATCAGAAAAAAATTATCCTAGTATCATATATAGCTCATGCTCTTGTTATATGCTGTGCCACATCTGTACCTCCACAAATTCTTCATGTGTGAGTTTTGTGGTTGATTTGTTATTTTCGTTCTAATTAGCAAAGCAGTTTCAGAAAAGTTGGTTCTTGTAGGAGTTTTTGATGATTGAGTTATTGTTGTATTAGAGTGTTTGGAGGTACTGGTAGTCGGGTTTGTTTGATTGCTTACTACTATACTATTACTTATTGATTCGGTTTTGATTTAACATGAGTAGGCACGTGAAACCCTTTCTTTCTCAGTAAGGATGTTAAATGTCTATGCTTGCTAGATATTACGTGTTATTAGTTCAGTTCTAACTTCTAAATGTAGCTTTTGATGGTTTATAGTGCTTGCTGCTTTTTTTTGAAAATGTATCATTTTAAGTACTTTATTATGTGATCGTTTTGGTATTATTTTGTTCAAGTTATGATTATTTCTAATAATATAAAGATATCCCATATATTGGATTGTTATGATTCAACTTGTCTGAGTACAAAAAGTAATCATGCTTATTTCATATTAGCACCATATAGTTGGGATCATTTGATGTTCAAGCATTGCACAGTTCTGATTCTATGTTAAATGTGGTTGATTTGGTTTCTTCATCTGCCACTAATTGGATTACAAAATTGAATTTTGCGTTCATTAAGTTTTATAGTTTTAGTCCAATCCTGTCAACTGATTTGAATGGCATAGCTCCAAATGAGTTATTTCAGTGTTCGTGCTTATTATTCCTTGTTGGGCTGTTATTTTCATAATATCTGGTGTCATATTTTTCTGTACTATTTGATGGTTTCATACAGATTTGAATTCGGTTATTTTATGATTTGCAAAATTATGCACAACTTATGTTGCATGAGTTTTGTGAGAGTAGCTTTTGATTTTGTAATTTCTTAATTCCGTAAGTTGATGAAATTTTCACAACATTTGACACGAATTTTCTTTTGAAATTAAAATATATTTTTCAATTAAAATATGTACTTTAACAAATGTTTTTGTAGAGAACTACCTTGAATGGATCAAAAACAATGGCAGTTATTATCTTTGCAATCCTTCGATGTTCTATTCTGTCCTAAAATGCGATTACGAAGATCAAAATGCTCATCTATCATTTTAAAATAAAATTTTGAAAAATAATGTGGAGTTTGACTAATGCTTCTACTGAGGAGTGTATTATGCTCCGACCTTGGAGAGCAGTACTAACACCCCCTCAACCTCCATTAATGGAGGTCGAGAAGCTATCTCGTCCTTGTTGGAGGAGTAGTCGTTCCTTCGACAAGGATCAGATCTTGACTTTTGTTAATGAGTAACAGAGGTCGAGATTTGCTTCTCCTCGAATCAGCAGTGCTCCTCCCGTGAGGAGTAGTCCAATGTTGATGGACTCACTAGAGGTGAAATTCAACTTTTCTTTAAGCATTGTTATTATTATTTTCAAATGAAACGTGAGTAATTTTAAGATTTGCAGAGGAGCAATTTTGTTTTGAAAAGGGTAAAAAGGGTATCGTTTTTACCGGAGAGTGGTAAATTTAATGAACTTCTTTGTTAGATGCCAAAAGGCCATATCTACAAAAGCATTCTTGAATATTTTATTAATATATTTCTTACTAAAATAAAGGTTATAAAATGGCACATATATTGTGAAATAAAGGGGAGATTGAAATTGGATAATTCTTCAAAAAAAGAAAAGGAAAAAAAGGGGGCAAATAAACGACTTGCAGCTGCATGTGAGGGAAAGACATCGAGAATATTAACATATAAGGTTTCGCAAATACACTAAAATCTATTCAATTCATTCCCAAACCAAAAGCCACTCTCTCTTATCTTTACTTTCAGATTTTCGGAATTTGATTTTCTCAAATTGAGCAAATTCTAGTTTCTATTGAACTAATTCATTTGTTCATGTAGTTAATGGGGTTTGTGTTTTTGAGATTTAAATATATATATATATATTTGAAGGTACTGAATATTGTTAGGTGTCAGGTGGTCAACAGCCTGACCCTTATCCCTTAAACTATGGTCAACGACCTTAAAAAAAAAAAAAAACCCATCTTCACTAAGTTCGAACAACTACTACTCTGAGCATTACAACAACCCAAAAAAAAAAAAAAAAAAAACAAACAAACCAAAAGGTGAGGTTTTGGGTAAAAGTTGGTTTGGTGGGAGGTTCTTTTTGTTCTGGGTTGTGGTGGTCGGTTTCTGGTTTGTGGAAGAGGAAAAATTGGAAGAGTATTCAACGGTTTTTGATTTTTGGGTCAATAGTGTGTGGTTGTTTTTTGACTTAGGGTTTGTGGATTGTTTGCTCTTATTAAAAGAAGTACTAACCTGTCGATGAGTCGACGGCAATGACAATCGATCGTGATGCTGGGGGGTTAGGGCTAGGATTTGTAGGGTCAAAGTTAGAGGAAGTTGGCGGATTTTCCGGTTGAAGTTGGTGGGTTGTGTTTTTGATATATTAAACACCAAACTGATATTATTTTGAGAAGTCCAAAATGATGCCATTTTGGACCATCTTTTTTTTTTGGTTTTTTGTAAAGGTCGCTTAGAACCCCCGATCGGGGGTTCTCAACGGGGCGGGCAACCGCCTAGCACCTAGGCGGTTGCCTAGCCCATTTTTTAATACATGATTTTTTATTTTTTAATTTTTATTCACGTCACGGAGGGGTTGGGGTGGGAGATTGAATTTGTGACCTCCATTTAGTGGAGAGACGTGGGCACCACCAAATCATATCATAAATTTTTAATCAATCTATGCTATCAAATTCTATAATGTTAATTAAGACGTCATTTTGACAAGTTTGTCACCGATGTCGTCGAAATTTATGATCCATAGGTGTATGTGGACTTTGGTGCAACATTCTGGTGGTATATTATTATACTGATATTGCATGCAAATAGAAAAAAAGAAACAACTGTATTTATTTCTTGTTATATAGGCCGTGCAGGATATGAAATTAATGCTCATTAACCATTCTAAATTAATGAATATTCTCTTAAAACTTCTAAATCTGCTATTAATAAGAAAAATTTTACTTACTCCACAAAAAAAAAAAAAATATTGCTTAATACCAAACAGAATGGATTTTGACTAAGAAAAGGTTTAATTCACCCTCAAAAAATTGCTTAGCTCAATGTGGGGAGGCTTAGCTTAAGGACACTTCAAACAGGATTGGTTCAAAAAGAGGTTAAATTATGGACCTGTTGCGCTATGATCGTACTTACTCAATTTTTTTTAATTATAATTTGTTGTACCGTGATAGTAAGAGCTCATTATCACCAAATTATATTAGATAGTATTGACGTCTTGATATAGTCAAGGTTCTTCAAAACCCAAGACTATAAATTAATAAAAAATGAATAAAAGTAAGAGAATAGAGACAGAGAGAAAGAGATTAGACACAGATTTTACGTGTTTTGACCAAGGGGATGGCCTACGTCCATGGTATCTGCTCCGGTGGTGGAAAGGCAGTCACTGTTGTTATTATATTTTCTTGTTACAGTGAAAGAGCAGAGAGAGAGAGAGAAAATGAGAGAGAAAAAGTCTCATCTACAAAGATTTTCATCCCTATTTATAGAGAGGGGGGAGGTGCTACAGTTAATACAATATGAAATTATTTAATTACACTTTCTCAAAACTGACACCAATTAAATACTGGGTCAAATTCCGTGAAATCCGAGTCATAATTAGATAATTGTGTGTTACCCAATTTGCCCCGCTACCATTCTGAGAAAGACATATTGTGCACATCACTCTTTTTCACGAGCTACCACAAGCCGATTCTGCTCTGGACAGGATGGAACTCATCCAAAACAAGTTGAGAGTTGATGAGCTGATACTGAGAACTGATGAACGAGCTCATGCTGATGAGCTGGACTTCTGCGTGTTAGGCCGATTCATTGGCCTAATCTTTTAGGCTTTTGCCAGTCCATTTTGTGTAGCCCAAAAATACATATAACAGATTGTGATAACCCCACCGTTAATTTAATGTCTTAGAATTTTATTTACTTACCAGAACACTAAAACTTATCTGAATTCTATTTAGATTATTGAGATAAATTTAAAAGATCTAAAAAAAAAAAACTTGTTTTCAGCCTCAAACATTTTAGCCCTTGCAACCTCTCACACACACACATATACATACATACATACATGTATATATATATATTTTAAGAGCTGAAAATTGATTAAAAATAATTAAAATTTCGTTTTGAATTATAAATGGATAATTTCTTTTTGTGTTAAAAATTGAAAATTTACTTTTTAAAAATCACTTTTTAGCAATATATGTAATTAATTTTATCCCATTGAATTGCAAAAAAAGTAATGCTACACTATCCGAACTTTTATCTAAATTTATTATCTGTTGTGGGTATTTTGTGACATACTTGATGGGTTGATAAAAACCCAAGTCCCTAGCCCAACTGAGCCAGGCCCAATTGCAACTAGCCCATCTGGAAAAATAAATAGTCATATACCCTAGTGACCTCGCGGCTTGAAGTATGTTCAGAGGACTGGTGTGAAGTGGGGATTCATACGAACGTAAAATTTACAGCATAGGAACTGCTCAGAGGCTGGCAGCAAAGTCGAGTTCGTCCCCTATGGGGCACAAAACGGAGTCCGCAGAGCACACCTTGTCAGAAGAATCTCACAATCTGCTCATACTTTGTCATTATGTGACTAAAGCTGTTAGTCATTGTCTACTCGTTTTCATGCGCTCCAATTCGCCCAGAACCTCACTTTGCCCGAGATCATGCCAAGTCATAACATTACTTGCCTTACACGTCAAATTTATCAAAGATTACTGTTCAGATTACAGAAAACCACACCTAACCTACGTGGGTTAGTCATCTAAATCTTCCACCTGTCCCTGACATTTAATGTAATCCGACTGCATTAAAATTAAGTCAGGCGCATTAACTATTGTAATCATTTTGTTTTAACTCTTTACTTATCATTGTAGCTCTTCTCCTTCTATAAATAGGAGAAGCTTATTCAATGTAATCTAAGAGTGAAACACTTAGAAAAACTGACTGTTATTCTGTCAAAATACTGAGAGATCAACAGTGGACGTAAGCAAAGTTAGCCGAACCACTTAAACACTTTCTAGTCCAATATTCTACCTTTATCTCTTTTACTCTTGATATTTATCCTTTTACGCTATATCCGTTGTTTATGCAGTGTTGAGCTTGGAAGAACTTAGTTGACTAATTTTATACGTCAACATTATCCAAATGATATGACGAGTTTATATATAAATATTATATCATCAATACATCATCTTATAATTAATGTAGTTGTTACAAATTATTTTATCATATCATTTTAGACAAAAATTTTGGGTAAATTTTTTGACAGTTGGAGCATGATTTTTGCAAAATACGACGAATTTGAAATAATTAAGTGAACTACCAGATTAGACAAATATTAAATATAGAATATTTTTATTATATAAATGAATAAATATATAAAATCACACAAATCATGCGAGGTTGAACTTGAATGCCCCATCCAAACGAATGAGGACGAGGTGGGGATCCCCACGCCAAACCGGATGGGACACACCACCCTTGGCCTCGAGCGGTCTCGCTGCCATTCTTGCCTCCACAAGTGGAAATAACCTCTACGCTAATTTTATAAGAAGTATTCTAAAGTTTCAAATATATACATATATTCTAATTATTTTTTCTATATTTTAATGTCAACATATTTGCTTCTGTGCAAATGACTACATGTGAAAGGAAACTAACACCCTTCCAAATTCTGTTTTTATTTGGGAGAGAAGGAATTTAAATGCAACATCTTACATTTTAGTTGAAAGCTATGACTACACATACGTTGAGACCACTTTCCAACTTTAATTCTTCAACTGTAGAAGATCTAAGAGGTCTTCATACGAAAATGGATTTTATTTATGTAATTATAAGATAATTAAACATTCACTAAGATCAATGGTAAGAAATCTATTAATATTTGTCAAGACGAAGCACTATCAAATATTTGGTTGGCTCCAAAATTTCAACACTATTATATGTGTGGCTGGCTCGAAAATTTACTTTATAACACTTATTTGCTCCTATACTCAAAAAAATAATAAAAGAAGAAATAATCGAATCATGTAAGCGAAAATAGAAGTAGATATATCTATGTCCTACAGATAAAGACAAAATTTGATCCCAAATACCAAAATCCAAAGATGACGTGATTAATGAAGATTAATTAATAATAAAAGCAGCCTTAATCTAACGTTTAGCGATAATGAAACGGAGTTAACGACAGAAGTAAACGGAGTTACCTAACAAGGAATCCACATCGTTTTCTCTGTGGTCAATCATCGTCATCTCTTTAATTGCTAAAAGGTCGTCCAACTTTCCCTTCAATTTTCCCTCACTGTCTCTCTCCCCAAACACAGCAACCGATTCTTCATTTTCTGACACCTCTCTGCGCTCAACTTTCCTTTCTTGTACCTTCGAGTTTTGTCCGTTTTCTACCCGAACCTCTTCGCTTTTCGAATCTCAATCTCTCTCTCTCTCTCAATTTGTAGCTATCATTTATCATGCTTCAGAGCTTAGTCCCACAATCTTCAATAAATTCTACTACCTCCTCCGCCATGAAAACCAAGCGCCTCGACCGGGAAAACGACGACGCCAGCGACGATCGTTCCAGCAAACGTCCCAAGGAGACTCAGGAGGAGCATGTGCAAGTCGTGGAAGAGCAAGTGGTGTTGATGGAAGAAGAATCGACGGGACTGAGACTCCTAGGGTTGTTGCTTCAATGCGCCGAGTGCGTCGCCATGGACAATCTCCATGACGCCACCGAACTCTTGCCGGAGATATCGGAGCTGTCGTCTCCGTTCGGGTCGTCCCCGGAGCGCGTCGGAGCGTACTTCGCGCACGCGCTCCAGGCGCGCGTGGTGAGTTCCTGTTTGGGTAGCTACTCGCCTCTGGCGACAAAGTCGCTGACTTTGTCTCAGTCTCAGAAGATCTTCAACGCTTTGCAATCCTACAATTCCATCTGTCCGTTGATCAAGTTCTCTCATTTCACCGCCAATCAAGCCATTTTTCAAGCGTTGGAAGGCGAGGATTGCGTCCACGTCATCGATCTGGATATCATGCAAGGCCTTCAATGGCCAGGACTGTTCCACATCCTCGCCTCCCGGTCTAAAAAGATCCGGTCCATGAGAGTGACCGGGTTCGGTTCCTCGTCGGAGCTGCTCGAATCGACAGGCAGACGACTGGCCGACTTCGCAACCTCGCTCGGGCTGCCATTCGAGTTTCAACCACTGGAGGGCAAAATAGGAAATATGACGGATTTGAGTCAACTCGGGGTGAAACCGAGTGAGGCCATAGTCGTACATTGGATGCATCATTGTTTATACGACATAACGGGGAGCGATTTGGCGACGTTGAGATTGTTGACTTTGTTGAGGCCGAAATTGATCACGACCGTTGAACAGGATTTGAGTCATGCGGGTAGTTTTTTGGGTAGGTTTGTGGAGGCCTTGCATTATTATAGTGCCTTGTTTGATGCGCTGGGGGACAAATTAGGTGCAGACAGTGTAGACAGGCATACGGTGGAGCAGCAGTTGTTCGGTTGTGAGATTAGAAATATAGTGGCAGTCGGTGGGCCCAAAAGGACAGGTGAAGTGAAAGTGGAGAGATGGGGTGATGAGTTGAGACGGGTTGGGTTTAAATCCGTTTCACTTAGTGGTAACCCGGCTGCGCAAGCCAGTTTGTTACTAGGTATGTTCCCTTGGAAAGGATATACATTGGTGGAGGAAAATGGGTGTCTGAAATTGGGTTGGAAAGATTTGTCTTTGTTGACTGCCTCTGCTTGGCAGCCGTCCGATTAAATGTCTTCCATCAAAATTATTTTATGGGACAACTAAAACAACGATTCATAAAAACAGATAAAAGGGACGGCATTTACTATCCTGTCAATCTGATTTGTATATGCTTATTGTTTCAAGTCAAGTCACTAAAATTTTTCAATATATTCCTTTTTTTCTCTCTCTTTCTCACTATCTTCAATTTGATGTATGGTTAGGAAAAAACAATTCTATGATGCTTTTACGCTCTCAATAGGAGTCTTGCGTGAAGTAATTAGAGCGGTTTTGTTCTTTTTCGTGATTGAGATATAAACATTTATTGGTTTTTGTGGGAGATTTCTCGTTGAAGTAAATTTGCACTTTTATTTGATATTTATGATCGAATTTAGAGTTCTATTATACATATTTATAAGTTTAAGTGTGAGATCTTTTCCCCTTTTGTGGAAATAGAATATTCTGATACTTTCGAATAAATCTCTAATAATTGATGTGTTAATTTTCAATTAAATTGTGATTATATCAAAAAAGAAAAAAAGAAAAAACCCCATGGTTTGTGGTGGTTGTAACATACTAATAAGATGAGCACTGATGGACTTTGCAAATTTTTATTCAAATTCATGTCTGTTGTGTATATTTTTGGGATACCTCAAATGAGTTAGTAAAAGCCCAAAGGTCAGCAGACAAGAGTTCAATTTATCAAACCTCAGCTCTCAAAAACAGACCAACAGAATACTGGACGAGCAGGCTAGCGAACAGATGGACAAACTCCAGTTCGTCCAGGATGAACTCCCAGCTCAAGCTCTTCGGGCTTATAGGAATGAGCTCCCAGCTCCAAGGATGAGCTCACAGCTCGAGCTCGCAGACATGAGTAATCAGCTTACAACTCATTAACTCTCAGATCGAGCTCCCAGCTCATTGCTCATCAGCTCACCCAAAACGACCTCATGAGCTCGTTTTTTATGAGCTCCACCCCATCTAGATCAGAACCAGCTCACGCGATGGCATGACGTGCACGGTCAGCCCTGTCAGATATTACAGCCTAGATTACGAAGATTTTATCTAGCTTACTTGAACTAGCTCACTTGGATTAGCCGCCTAAGCAACTTGCTTTAACAGCTGTCAGATGCATTTAATGCAACCCAGACGTATTAAATACAACCTTCAAGTATTAACTGTAATCATCATTATATTTTAACTTATTAGGCGCTACTGTAACACCTCCCTCTCTCTATAAATAGGGATGAGAATTGTTTTTGGGGGGGGGGGGGAGGGGTGTTTCTCTCTGCTTTCTCTCTCCCCCTATAACCAGAAAATATAGCAATAACAGTGACTGCCTCTCCACCACCAGAGCAAACACTGTGGACGTAAACTTTCTCCTTGGCCGAACCATGTAAAATTTGTGTCCTTTTCTTCCTCTCTACCTCTATTCTCTTGCTTTTGTTTTATTTTTCATTAATTCGCAGTCTTGGGATTGAAGAACCTTGTTAACCAGATCTCAACGTCAATAATGTCTAAATGATGTAGTAAGTAAGTTGTCAATATCATAAATTATGAAAATGATATGATAGTTAATGAGATGTTGACAACTAACATATCATGTTATTACAGTAAGAATTCAGACAAAAAATTTGAAAAGCTTAACATTTATCTAAGGAGATTATTTATTTACTAAGATTTTGTTTTTAAATTTATTATATTTGCAATCCACACTATTTTTATAAAGTTTTAGATTATGATTATTAAAAACAAAAAAAAAAAAGAAGATTATGAAACTGTTGATCTTATGATATTATGTATTAATCAATAATATTAGGCATTTCATTTTTTGTATCCAAATTTGATTTTCATGTGTCAATTGACCAATGGATAAAATTATAAAATGAGACAAATAATCATTAATGAATATCCATTCGTCTATTGGTATCATAAATCGAAATACAAGATAGGATGTTTAGTATCACTCCAATGATCTCATATGAATTACTTAAGAGTTATAATAATAAGTAAAAGATACCCACTTGCGGAGATATATGGGAATGTTTTATTAGTAGAATAAAAGACGTAGCTTGGACTGTTCTGAGAGGTTAGCGGCAATGATTTTGCTGTTAAATTTCGAGGAAAGAGTGAAAGAGGCTGTGGGGCAAATGAGAGGGATGCGACGGAAAGGTGTTGTGGATAATTGTAAAAGGAAGGGACAAATTGCATGGTCCGAGAGGGGTGGGGGAGCCCAGTAGTGGCTGATGGGCTCAGCCTCTCAATATCTTCATACTTTTGAAATAGAAAGGGAAGAGGAAGAAGTTGGAAAACAGAAAGGGAAGAAGAAGAAGTTGGAAAACAGAAGGAAAGTACAATGGTGAGGACAAAATTGAACAGCTCATAAGTCATTTACCATATCAAGCCAAACAATTCCGTCCATTCATATGATGTTGTATCGTAATTTGAAAGCTCTTATGATCGTCCTGGAGAAATTCTTCAGTTTATTAATTATATCAACTCATCGTGATTCCTTTACCTTTGATTTATTATTATACTTCAATCAATCGTGGACGTGGTGGTAATCGGATTCAGATTATTATCTGCCAATCCGAATCCGAATGGGGGTTCAATTTTGAAAAATTGGAAAATTAAAAATACAAATTCGATTCCGTCTTAATCCGATTTTCAAATACAATTGAGTATGCAATATAGTGTGAATGAGATAAATTTGAATTAGAAAAATATTCAAATCAATATCATAATTTGCCAAGAATAAAAATCAAATTTCGATTCCATCTTAATCCGATTTTCAAATACAATTGAGTATGCCGTATGGTGTGAATGGGATAAATTTGAATTAAAAAAATATTCAAATAAATATTATGATTTGATGGGAATAGAAATCTGATCGGAATATATATATATTTTATACTTTTAAAATAAAAGGAATATATATATCTTATACTTTTAAAATAAAAGTAAGACGAATTTTGATATAGCCAAAAACAAAAATCTAAAGATTAAACTGGGGAAAACCACAAAAAAAAAAATCAGAAAAAAGTTTAAAAAATCTGACTTTTTTTTAAATATATATTTTTAAATTTAAAAATTGCACATAAAATATTAATTAATTTTTATCAATTAACCTTTTGCATGATTGAGAACATAATTTTTTTTAACAAAAGTCAACCACCTTTTGCATGATTGACAACATAATAATTTTTTTTAACAAAAGTGAACTACGTTTTGCATGATTGACAACATAATTTTTTTTTTTTTCAATAACAAAAGAAAAGTTAAACTAATAATCTAATATCGACTTACGGAAATCCAACTATTAAAAGTGAAATAATTCTTGATCCTGGACATAATCTTCTAGGTAAGAAATGTGATTAATGGAGTTAATGCAAATTTGAATAGAAATCATGGAGTCCATATTTTAAAAGTTTGGAATTCGTTAGACGAATTTCAATTGTTACTAATGATGAATTTCTTCAATTGTTTCATGCGCGCAGAATGCGAGCCACCTGGAGCGTGACCACTGCACGCATGCAGCGTACAAAGGCTGTGGACACCGGCCGCACTACACTTCCAATGCTCCCGCTGACCATTCTGTCTTTCTTCCCCGTCTTTTTGTTTTGTGTTTTCCTGAAATCCTAACCCTAACGGTTCTTCAATCTTGAAAAATATGTATGTAATTATATATATATATATATATATCAAAAAAGATAAAAGGAAATATGTCTAGCATGCATTGTCAAAATGGTTGGAAAGTACCCCTAAGTTCTTACATAACTTGGATTTGACACCCAACAACATAGGTACTTTATGGTTGCCTTCTCCCACCTCGAGTGGGTCGTCCCCTTACCCTTATGTGGGTTATCCTCTCATCTTAATATTAATTAACCAATCCCTCTCGTATGGGAGGTGCTCTTGGGTCTCACCATTAGTATTCGATTTCGTTTGATTCCGATAATCCTTTGAATTAATCTCAGAAATAAAATAAAAAAAGAAATATATATAAATATATATATGAGAAATCAAAATGAGACTACTTAGAGAGAGAGAGAGAGAGAGAGGAGGGCTTCTTATTGGAGTGGGTTACAAAACAACACTCCTTTTTACTATCAAGTCCTCAAGTGGCTAAGTGGCCACCACTACGCCTTGCACCCTACTGGGCTTAAGGACCCATGTGATGACCTCTCTAGATAAAGGAATGGGTTCAGCCCATCCCTCAAGGGATGACGAGATCCACTAGATTTTCTACTACAACAAATGAGCCTAAATAATTCTTTTTTAATAATTCATACAAATTGAGAGTTTTTTTTTTTTTTTTAAAATATTACAGGTATATGTTATAAGTATATATAACATTGTCACGCTCTTTTAATCAAGATTCTAAGAAATAACTCTGGAACTAAAACTCTTAGAAAAGGGAGAAAACTCTCGAAAAATGGAGGAATAGCCCCTATAGAAGAGAGGGAAAATTGCTACATTTTGTGGCTCCATGAGTTGAACCTTAACTTTGCATTACAAGCAAGAACAAGGTGGTTTGCCATTATTGCGGTAGCATACCAAATTCATTCACACAAATCGAGTTGATTAGCAATCAAATGGACAATTTTATTCTTAAGCTCCAATAGATTAGGTCCAAATCAACTTAACTCTTAATTAATTGAACTCAATCTATTAACTTCAATTTTAGTTTACTCCCCTAAAAAACTAAAATTACACTATTGGAATAAAATAAATATATATTTAATTAATATAAATTAAAACCTTTAGCAATTTATAAGAACATGTATCATTGTTAAAAACACCAATAATCTGGATATGCTTGGACCATTTCACTTCTCCAATTAATTTATTCAACATGGTCACCTTATGTCTAATGGATAATTTGGTTTATTTAGAAATCATAATACAATGAATATTATTGAATAGTTGGCACCAAAATTAATTATCCAAAGACCCGGTAAGACCCATAAGGTGGCCTTTACTCTTACTAATAAATAAGAGCCATGATATTCACATTTATAATATATGTCCAATATGATTAATAAATTATAGAGCAAATTTCATTTTCATATCCATTTTTTTTTAGAAACTTCTCCTTTATAATTGAGAAAATGTTTATGCCTCTCATGGTCTCTCATGTTTCAAAAATACATCAATTTAGTCCCAAACCAGATTCATCTATTTCCCTTTAAGAGGATTTTATCAATCTTCGTTTGTGTAAGTAACTCATTCCTCTAATCCCTTGTCTATTAGCTTTTTTTTTTTTTTAATATGAACAAACATTTTATCAAATCTTTGTTTGTGTAAGTAACTCACACAATCATGAAATCTCCTTTTTGTCTATTTCACACAACAAAAACAAACACAGATTTTGAACACACAAACTCTATATCTAAAAACAAACACCATTAAAAAGAAAACCTTTGCATGCTTACCTTCCCCTAGATCCTAAAGGAAAGAGAAACCACATTGATTTTGGAATGGAAACCTTTTTCCCCTACTCAAGAGGATCTCTACCTCTACGAACCTTTACTTTCATGTTCCCTTTTTAGAGAATGAAAAAGAAAGACATCCTTTTAACTGATATTGTAAGTTTCAAATGAGTGAAAAGCAACATGATTTTTGTCATATATGTAGGTTGTGCTACTGTAAAGAATACACCTACATTGTAGAGAGTTGAAATCTACAGATACTGATGTGGAAGTTGGACCTAACGATCAATTTTAAGAGACTATCGACTTGTACAAGAGTCTAACAAATGAAGCAGGTGACTTTGATATCGAGATAGTGCTTGCCAAAGATATTCTGATTCTCAAGTTCAATTAGAAAATCAAAGTAAAAGAAAGGTTGAAAGACGAGCGTATGACTGGCAATTGTGATAGCGTTGTTTGATGAATGAGGAAATAAAGCTTTATGAGATTATTAGTGACCAACAACTGTGTGACAGCTTGCTAGATTATTAGTAGGAGTATTGCAAAGAGGAAGTATCAATTAGGTGTTTGAAAGTATTTTGGCAAAGTAATGTTGTTGTAAAAAAGAGGTGCTCCATTCTTTATAAGAAGGAGAAAGCCATTTGAGAGTTAGGAGAGCGGGGATCAAGAGATACGTTCTTCACTTCTTCTGATCCACGCCCTTGCGTAAATGAGACAGTCTCCTTTTGAGGCCGTCAAGCGTTAACTGTCAGAAATCTTCTCTTTAATGTGGTCAAACATGCCATTGATGAGACCATGAGCTGGCGAAAGTTGCATTGAGTCATGGGCTTCTAGGTTTTGGGCTTTATTTAGGCTCAATTGACCTATTCGCCCATCACTTGGACTGCTGTCTTAGGCTGTCATACCTTTCCATTTTTTACCATTACATATATTTCTCAATATTGGCTAATCCAATGTTTGTTATCGCAATGGAAGAATACTTGAGTCATGACATGAGAACAAAACTTTATGCTGGTGATACTTAAAAATAAATAAATAAAAAAATAAAAAAAAGAAAAAGAAAAAGAAAAAAAGAAGCCAGCATTGGTGACGATTTCCCTAATTTATCAGAAGTATGAAAAGCGAATCGAATCATTTCTTTGTCCATCTTCCTCTACCTCACCGGTTCACCCTTCCACCATCTACATCTTCATATCACTGACTGTCAATCTTGTTGGATTCCCATCAGTTTCCCGATTCATAAACAAACCAATTTGTGAAGAGAAACACAAAAGATAAAAGGGTATGTTCAGACTCTTTCAGCGATGCCCTCACCAACAAACTAGTCTTCGCTACACTTGTTCAATACCCTTCAAGTCATTCGACACTGGTAATGATATCCAACAGCTCTCCCATTTTCTCCGACAGAGCAACTGGCTCACTCTAGTAGCCAATTCTAACATACCCAAGAAGCTCAACCCACATCTGGTTCTATCTGTTCTTCTCCAAAACCAGGTCGTTGACGCTAAACGCCTTCTAGATTTCTTCTACTGGTCTAAATCTCAAATGGGTGTGCCTCATTTCTTGGATTCTTTCTCTATTCTCGCTGTTCTGCTTTGCAACTGCAATCTTTTTGGGCCTGCTAATGGTGTTTTAACTCAAATGATAAGGACTCATAAGTCTCCTTCTTTAATTTTTGATTCCATTCTTTGTTGCTCTAGAGATAATACAGGTAGTAATCCTATTGTTTTTGATATATTGATTGATAGTTATAGGAAGATGGGCATGGTTGTTGAGGCTGTGGAAATATTTTTGTGCGCGAAAAGCAGTCACGTTTTGCTTAGTTTGAGATGTTGTAATTCTTTATTGGGTGATTTGTTGAAAGGTAATGTGATGGAGTTGTTTTGGAAGGTTTACAATGGAATGTTGGGAGCCAAGATGGATTTTGATGTCTATACATATACGAATTTGGCTGGGGCACTTTGTAGAGTTGGGGATGTTAAGGGTGCGAGAAGGGTACTTGTTGAGATGGATGAGAAGGGATTTAGTCCTAGTTCTTTTATGTACAATGTGGTGATTGAAGGTATGTGTCGTGCTGGAAATATGGATGAAGCGTTTGAGCTGAAAGAGTCTATGGTTAAGAGGGGACTGCTTGCAGATACTTATACTTACAGTGTGATTATTAGCTGGCTTTGCAAATGGAAGAAGTTGAAAGATGCAAAATTGATGTTGGAAGAGTTGAGAGAGAGGGGAGTGAAGCCTCACTATGCCATGTATTCGGCGTTGATTGATGGGTTCATGAAAGGTGGCAATATAAATGAGGTTCTTGCGGTGAAGAATGAGATGGTTTCTTGTGGTATGCGGCTAAATTTGGTGACATATAATGCACTTGTTCATGGTGTTTGTAAGTATAGACAAATGGACAAGGCAGTTGAGATTGTGGATGAGATGGAGAAGGTGGGCTGCAGACCAAACTCTCAAACTTATTGTTGGCTGATTGAGGGATATTGCCAGGAGTGTAACGTGGGTAGGGTATTTGAGCTGCTTTCCGAAATGGAAGGGAGGAATTTGGTGCCTTCTGAGCAGACTTATAGTGCAATTATCAATGAGCTGTGCCGGTGTAAGGATCTTCCTAGGGCTTGTGGCCTTCTGAGAAAGATGCTTGCTGGTGGCTTGAAGCCAAGTGCTGTTATCTACCGGCGTCTAATTATGGCTTATGCTCAGGATGGTAGGCCTGAGACTGCAAAGGAGGTTCTAAAGGAGATGAATGATATAGGAGTTGCACCTGATATTTTCTGCTATAATCCAATCTTAACATGCCTTAGCAAAGCTGGAAAGATGGAGGAAGCAAGAGGGTGTTTTTTGGAAATTCAAGAGAGGGGCCTAACCCCGGATGCTGTCACTTATGGGGCCTTGACCTGCGGATACAGTAAGGAAGGGAAAATGCAGGAAGCAATGAAGTATTTCGAGGAGATGATTGATCGTGGTTTATTACCAAATAATCTTGTTTATACTGTATTGGTCGAGGGGCACTTCCAAAATGGTAACCTGATGGAAGCCTTTGCAACATTCCAATGCATTCTTGGGTTGAAGGTGCTTCCAGATGTGCAAACTTACAGTGTCTTTATAAATGGCCTTTCTAAGAATGGGAAAACCAAAGAGGCCATGGAGGTTCTTTTGGACATGAAGAAAAAAGGTTTGGTTCCTGACGTCGTCACCTATGGCTCTATAATTACTGGACTTTGTAAACAAGGTGAGATGAAGAAGGCTGCTCAAGTTTATGATGAAATGTGCATTGAAGGTATTAATCCAAATATATATATTTTCAACTCATTGATTGATGGACTATGCAAGGCAGGAAATATTCAAAATGCAAGAAAATTATTTAATGGTATTCAAGAAAAAGGGTTGACACCTGACAATGTAACCTACTCCACTATGATAGATGGGTATTGTAAAGGTGGAGATGTGCCTGAGGGTTTCAATTTATATAATGAGATGCTTCTAAAAGGGGTTGAACCACATAATTTTGTATACAATGCCATTCTGCATGGGTGTTGCAATGAAGGAGATTTTGAGAAGGCATTGAGCTTGTTTCATGAAATGGTGCAGAAGGGTTTTGCTACTACGGTCTCTTATAACATTTTAATTGATGGATTTTTCAAGTTGTACAAGCTTGAAGAAGCTGACTGTTTGTTACAAGAAATGATGGAAAAACAGATATTGCCCGACCATGTAACTTATACGATTGTGATTAATTGGCTTTGCAAGACAGGGAAGATGGAGAAGGCACACCAGCTATTCTCAGAGATGCAGGAGAAGAATCTGATACTGGATGTTGTAACTTACACTTGTCTAATGTATGGTTACCGCAGACTAGGGAAAACATCCAAGGTTTTTTCATTATATGAGGATATGGTGATGAAGGGTGTCGAGCCGGATGAAGTGACCTATGAGATTATGATTGATACTCATTGCAAGGAAGATAACTTGACTGAAGCTTTTAAGTTGCGGGATGAGATCTTGAGGAAGGGTCTGCTGTCTAAGGGTACTGCTTATGATTCGCTGATAGATGCACTTTGCAATAAGGGAGATCTTTCTGAAGCTCTAAGGCTGATTGATGAAATGAGAGAGCAAGGGGTTAAACCAAGTTTTGGTACATGCAGCACTTTAATCTCTGGTTTCCATCAAGCGGGCAAAACAGAGGAAGCAGCAAGGGTATTTGGGACTATGATAAGTTGTGGATGGATGCCTGATGATACCCGTTTGAGTGACTTAATAAACAGTCACCTGATCAATCAGAATTCTGTGCATACTGGCAATCTTATTAAACAGGCACCTAGCTGATTCTGGGAGCATTATTGCTTGTACAAGCTGAGCTTTGCTTCACAAAACATGCTGCTTCTCTCCTTTTGCCCCAAGGATTTTGCCGGTATCAAAGGATAATTTGCAGGTATCAAAGGATAACCTTACTTTCTCACTTTTATTGTTGGTTGAGCTTCTCTAGTTTTGGAACCAAATTTGTTGCATCTTGCTGTCATCTGTAGGCTACATCGTGAACTAGAGCATCTGGCTATATTGTTCAACTAAGGCAGAGAAACACAAGGTTTTGTGGATTTCTGGTCCGCCAAAGGGTAAGGTATACACTTCATATAATTCTATTTTGTGTGTGTGTAGTATTGTTGGGTACAAGTGGAAGAGTGGTGATAAAATAGAAGGAATAGGCAGAATTTTTTGAACTTAGATTGCAGAAATCTGTTTTGACTTATCCGATGGCAAAACACTCTATCTTTTGCTAGTCCAATGATACTGTACTGCATCTTTTATATATATCGTATGTATGTAAGTATATAAAACAGAAAAAAGAAAATCATTTTATAAAGAGCATATGCAAGAAATCTTTAATTAAGACAGTCTAACTAGATACAGAAATAGCCTCTACGCACGGAAGGACGGGCTGTCCACCTAGGTTGTCAAAGAGGGCTTTCTAGGACAAGATGAGAACCCTTAACCAAAAATAAAAATGGCTTAGAACACAAAATGGGACACAACAGCCTCCCAGTTCAAGAAAACATAAGTTAAGTATCTTTAAATTTTTTGGATGCAAAAACCCGTAGGGAAGCAAAGAAATGAACGTGTTCTCTTCATGTTCAATCTATACCTATAAGGAACCATCTATACCATACCATGTTGTCATGTTCAAAAACCTATAAGGAACCATCTACACCATACCATGTTCAATTTTCTCACAAGCCGTATATATTCTCCTCATGCTACTGCAATTTATTATGTTTTTTCTCCTACGCATTACATTATAACAATTAACACATGGTCTCTATTTATTGATCACAAGATAATCCTAAAGATACATTTAAGAGAAATTTCAAGTAGTTTTAATTACTTGCAATTCCGAAACAAAGTTATTGTTATTCCTAATCCTTTGAGCATGAGTTCTGCATCGTTTATTTTTCTCGCCGAACAACCAGATGTAACAACAGTTCAGTTTTCCGAGATTACGAATTAATTATATATAGAAGGTGTAGACATTTGCACTTTTGTTGACAAGGTTCATGTTTTTCATTTTAGTCAAGACAGTTCTGCTTTACTGCATTATGGGATATTGCCACCCAATTAGTCAAGCTATTGGATAATTCTATAAGTTGATGTCAACTATTGTTGAAGAAATGTTAAATTATTAACCTCTAAGTTTGCTGTTTGTTCCATTGTGAATTCTTGAGACAAAGGGGTGTCAATTTGGCATTTGAGATTTCCTTTTTAATATGTTGCATCGAGAAACTATTGTGTGGTTTCAATTGGAAGACTGAATATCATTTTGCTTCATTTAAAACCTGCTGGAAAATGTTGGAAATCTTAGGTTCATATCCTGTTGGTTACAGGTCATATACGTGCCTGGAAGGAAAGAGAAATTACTCATTTTAAAAGAAATTTTTAATCACACCTCTGTTCAGCATAATCTTCATATGTTTGTTTGGTTATATTCAAACTCAAAAAATTGCAGTTTTTAATTAGTAGGTCCAGAAGTCTGGTATTCTAAATTTGAAGTGTCTTGTCAGGACAAATCAGAGTCCTTGCTTTCCAACCAGAGATACATATGTATATCATTTTCTTCATATGTTTTTAAGTTTAAACTCAATGGATTTAATTTTCCAGTTTAACATTGGGGAATGAGGTGCTGCGACATTTTGGCTGTATTCTGTGACATACTACAAGTAACAATGTCATGTGTGCACTTCCATTTACTGAACTGAAAATAACTTCTAGTTCTACCGTAAAAGTTCATATAACAAGGGCATCTTTGATACTTCACATTGACAATTATGCATCATAATCTATGCAATTACATATTAGGTTTTATTTGTGGAGATTGTGCTCATGCTCTGATGTTAAATTGGTTCATTCTTTTGTGTTTCTTAGTGTTTACAAAACTTTCACAATGACACTGTGTGTATATTGTTTCCTGATATTCTAATTCCTGTGGGTTTTATCAAATTATAAGTTGTGGTAGGTGGTGCTGAAGTGCTGTTACCTTGTGCTAGTTGGTTGCTGTCAAAAGTTGAATAAAGCGATGGGCAGTATTGTTGTGTGGTAGTTTATTCCACCACCCGCCAGCCTAAGGAGGCCACAAATGGATTGCAGCAATTTGTGCAAGAATTTGCAAATGAAATGGGTGATTTCTGATCAAATAGCTAAATTCTCATCCTTTTCTCCTTTATGAAGACCCCAGAAAACTCTTCTGACTCAGGTAATCTGAATAGTAATTAACATCAAGAATGGTCAATGCTAAGTAGAAGAGAGGTCATCATGCAGTAATGATCTGGTGGTCAGATCAGTAGTAGTTACTTTGCCTTGCAATCAACCAGTTGTGTCTTTTCTGTGTAAGTGAGAAGAGTACTAGTGTATGTAACAGGAAGCATCATCTTTCTGTGCATAAATATGAGAGAGTAATCTATTAGAGGAAATGCTTTGCTGTTCTCACAATAAATTTTTTTTACCAGAATGAGAAGGATGAAGCAATTTTGGCCTCCATCACTTGTAATAACATTTGGATAATATAAGCTCTTCCAACAAACATTGATTAGTCATTAGTATGGTTATCTAGAAGGCGAAAAAACATTTCAAATGATTTTTTTTTCTTGGTTATTGAGACTAGCTTAGGGAACAATTGGGATAGGATACCAGTGGTGCGATTCGAAACACAGTTTCCATACAGGGATAGAAATGAACAATCCACTCATAAATGAAGGAGCAGTCCACATATAAGGGAGAGAGGGTGGAGCCCACAATTTTAGGGGGGGTTGTACATCCAAGGTCACGGGTGACAGTGTCGTGTCTTTTAACCACTGAAGCCCTGTTCTAGCTACATTTTAAATGAAGTTAATGTAGTGTAATTCGAGAATAATGGTTTTTCATCTATTTGTGCTTTGCCAAATAGATGCCCAGACAGGTGCCATGCCAAAAACACATTGCAATTCCAATTGACAAAATAAATACAAACTCGAAAAATTACATGAATTATCTGTATTTTAATTTGCATGCTGAGGAAAGGGATATAACATTGAAAACAAATTCCCTGACCAACTCTGAAACTAAACAAGAAAGCACTCAAACAAAGCTTTCCATTCTGCTCTTCATACTTGATATAAATAAAAAATCAAAATCAAAGGGCAACAATATTAAAAATATCTTAAAAACCAAGATCCCAAAACTAGTATCTTTTCCCAAGAATTATACCAACAATCACGGACACCAGGGCTACTCCAATGATGAACTTGAAGGTCATGACAGCAGAAGCGTCTGTGCCTCGAGTATGGACTTCTGAGGAGGATGAGGCTTGCGCAGAAGCTGCTTCTAACTTCTTCTTGCTCTTCCTTTTCGTAGGTGTCGAAATGTTTAATCCGATATCTCTGGATTTGATTTCTGTTACTTCCTTCAGTTCAGATGGACTGTTTCCATCACCCTGCATCATGATTTAAGCAGAAGCGTTAAGCAGCTATTAAGTTCCGGCTTTTACTAGCAGCATGGTTTTCTAATATTAGAACTCATTGAAACTGTTGTGAAAATTACTTCATGGTTTGCAGTTTGGATATGTTGCGATATCACAAATTGCGGAAACAGATGTTAGAGTTTAAACAATAATAACTATGTTAGTATAAATAACCATCTCTTAAACTGTGCTCCATGGCCTGTGCTTTCCAGAGGTACATTCCATGTTTGTTATTTCATGTAATTTAAGAATAAAGGGTTGGTGTGTTAAGAGTATATACTGACCTTCACTTTAGTATTAGCAAGTTCCAATTTCTGCTCAAGCTCTTTGACTTGCTTCTCCAGGCTGACAACTTCTTTGTTCTTAGCTTCAAGCTCTTCTAGGGAATGTTTCAGTGCTGCTTCTCTTTCCAAGTCCTTTTGTGAATTTACTTCTTTCTGTTAGATTAAAATTTCATAAATCAGGTTGAAAATCAGCAGTTTAAACATAACCTTTTGACTACACAGCAAAAGTAGTGAAAGAGGACAAAACAAAACAATAGAAAATATGTAACCATTGACTAACCTGTTCGGCCACTGCTGTCTGAGCAACTTGTAACTCTTCCTGAAGTTGTAGAACTTGTTTGGCTAATCCATCTCGATCACTGATTTTTTGTGCATGGTCCTCCAATTTTAAATTTAATTCAGCCTCTCTTCCAGTAGCAGCTGCCTTGACATTTTCAACCTACATAAATGTCATAAATGTTAGAATCGCAATGGAGTTCTGTCCCCACACACAGACAAATTTATAAGTTTTATCATATATCAGATGCATTTTCAGGAGCTTTCTTCATCCGCAGTAATACCTCTTGTTTTAATTGAGCTTTAACTGTCACCAATTGTTCTTCAAGTTCTTTAAGACGAGTTTGCAACACAGACTTCTCAGCAGCCTCGGCCTTGAGGCTTTCAATCTCAAACTTTAAGGTGTCTCCAACTGTCTTCTGTTCATGCAATTCTCCTTCAAGCTGTGATATTACAGACTGAAGTTCCTTCTTAGCATTTTGGTATGTTTCATTCAGCTGGTTGTTCTCTTCCATAGCTGAAGAAATCTGTTCAAAGAGAACACGCATTTTAGACCATTATGTGACAAATAAATTACTCTCTTATTGTTTATAGCATAGCATTCAATACTTAATGCAAACCTGATTTTGTTGTCTCTGTCCTTCAGAAGTAAGTTGCTGCATCAAATCTTCTATAGCCTTCTTTGATGTGTGAAGCTCTCCGATTGTATTGTCCTTCTCAGCAAGGGCAGCAGAAAGATTTTCTTGTAAATCACTCTGTTTGGTCTCATACAAAGCCAAATCCTGAGTTAGCCTCAAATTTGTCTCTGCAAGTACTCCACTCTCTCTTTCAAAGTTAGTGGACCTGGTTTTGAGCTCCTCAGTGATACTTTCTAGATGATTTAATTTCAGGAGAGTTTCTTCCAGCTCAACCTTTCGAGTTTCAGAAAGAACAGATGCCTGGTGAGCTTGTTCTGCATACAATTTTATTTGTCCTTCAAGCACATTTATCTTGTCATTCAAGTCATTGGCTTCCCCATCTCTCAGGTTGAATTTCTGAATGGCTTCTTGCATATGAGTTTCAGCTTCTGCAAGGCGAGCTTCAGTTGCAGAGTGAAGTTCTGATGCTCTAGAGTGCTGATCTGTTAACTCTGCAATAGTATTCATGTAGGAAGCCAATTGTTGGGAAGCCACTTCCTTCTCAGATATAGCAGAATCATATGATTCTTGAAGTTCGGCAATCTTGCTTTTAAGCTGATTGTTGGTCTCAACCAAGAGTTCAATCTCTGACAAAGAGTTGGAAGCTCTATTTTCTGCTTCTGCGATTTGTCTTTTAAGTTCTTCATTTGTGCCCTCCAAAGATGACACTTTAATCAAATTTGAATCCAACTCTTCCTTCAACAATGCAGATTTTCCAGCTGCTTCAGCCAACTGCTCTTCGTAAATCTTGACTTGATCTTCAAGATTCTTCAGTTTCTCAGTCAAAGATTTTGCCTCTGAATCTCTGCTGATCAGGTTTGCCACTACTTCTTGGAGTTTAAGCTCTGACTCCCTCGTAAGTGATTCATGTAATGATTCGAGTTCTGAGTTTCTTGCAGTAGCTTGGTCTAATACACTTCCTTGTTGCTGTAGTTTCTCTTCAGCAGACTTAAGTTTTTCCAGCACCTCACTTTCTCTAAATCCAGCAGCCTTAAGATCATTCTCAATGCTTTCAAGCTTCCCTTGTGTCAGATTTAGTTCATTCCTCAATACTTCTAACACATTTTCAGCTTCAGCAAGCTTTTGACTGTAATTGCTGGATGTGTGTTCTAACTTCTTCTTCTCTTCTGTTGCAACGTTCAAGGATTCTGTTAATTCCCTCTCCTTTTCACTGGCCATTTGCAGCGCAACTTCAAGGCTTGAAGCTCTTGCCTGGAATGCCTCGAGTTCTGATGCCAGTTCAGACACCTTGTCAGAATATTTCTTGGATTCTACTTCTGCATTCTCACATTTCTTCTCTAATGTGGTTATTTGTTCTTCAAGTTCCTGAATCCTGTACTTCTCTGCCTCAAGTAGCAACTCCAACTCCTTCACCTTTTTCCCAGCCTCCTCTACTTTGGAATGAGATGTCTGGAACAAATCTTCTAGTTCGATGCTGCGCTGGTGATTCATGTTGGATCGCTCCTCATGTTCAGCACTTCTCTCCTTGGAATGCTTCAACTCCTTCTCAAGCTCTGAATGTTGTGAATGTGACTGGTTTAAGTCTGATTCCAGCTGAGTCATCTTATCCTGGTAATCCTTTATTTGATCATTCAGCCGTTTCTTTTCCTCTTCGACCTCCTTAAGCACAGCACTGAGTTCAGATGCTTTTGCAGAGAATTCCCTCGCTTCTCTCTCAGCATCACTGCTTTTAAGTTCGGTCAAACTCAACTGTTGCTCGAGCTCCACATTCCTCTGTTCTGCTGCTATCAAGCGAGTCTCGAGCTCTCTCAACTGTGATTTTGCTTCTTCTGCCACCTCATTTGAAGCTCGGATTATATCCTCAAGCTCAAGATTCTTTTGAGTAGCAGTTGCAGCTGCAGAACCGGATTCATTATGAAGTTCTTCCAGGGACTTCAATTTCTGCTCAAGCTCAGCATTATTAGACAAAGCTTGAGACAAGAGAGAATCTGTTTTACCGAAATTCTCGTCTGAAAGCTTCAATTTCTCCTCCAGTTCACTGCAGAGCTCCTTTGTCTGTGCTAAATTACTTGTAAGATCCGACATGGCTGCTTCAAAAGCTTCTTTCTCTTTCACTACATTAGCCAAATGTTCTTGTAAAGTTAAGACCTGTGTGTCCTGAGCTTTCAACCCAGCTTCAACAGATTCCCTTGCATTGACTTCTTCTTGCAGCTTCAATTTGATATTTTCCAACTCAGAGACCTTTGCTTGAAGATCATCTTTAGTCAAGGCAAGTAAATTATCAAGAGCAGAGATATCTTCCTTCATCTGAGATTCTGAAGCCTTTTTGAGGTCCAATTCCTGAGTCAGTTCATCAATAAGAGCTTCCTTTGAAGAAAGCCTTCTCTCTAAGTCCATAAATTGTGATCTTGAGAGTGCTAACTCTTCTTGAATTGCAGAAAGATCTACTTTAGTGCTCGTAAGCTCTTCTTCAACCTTCTGATTCTCAGCAATTTTGCCATATAGGCCTTTGAGTTCTTCTTGTAAGGTAGCAATCTGACCTTCCATTTCTTTCACACTTGCATTTGCCACCTGAAGCAGCTTCTCGAACTCTGAGGCCCTCTGCATCTCAGATTCAGCATGTGAACCACTTTGCTTGTGCAGCTCCTCAAACTTGCGTGCCTCGTCAACAGAACTTTGCAGCTCCTTCTCCAACTCTTGCATTCTCTTCCTCGAAGTTCCAAGGTCAATGTTAAGACCATCAAATGCTTCTTTCACCTCAATCAGCTCCTTCTGCTTTGCTTCTTGTGCTTGCAACTCCTCGCGCAGAGCACTGATCTCTGAACTATACTTCTCCTCAGCTTGATTGATTTGCTCTTGCAATTCCTTGTGAGTGAGTTCAAGGCCCTCATATTTCTTCCCACTTTCCTCCAGCTTTCCTTTTGCAAGTAAAATTTCGTCATTCAGTCTTGTATTTGCGGATTCAGAATGCTTCAATGCGGTAGCTACTCTTTCCAGTTCAAGCTCAACTTCTTTCACTTTCTCCTGAGCTTCAAGCAGCTCTCTGCTAGAATTGCTTGAGCTTCTTTCAATTACAGATGGTTTGTCATCTTGTTGATGAGATGCAGTCTCAGCCAAGTGAGAAACATCCTTCACATCAATCGATTCCTTCTCTACTTTTATGAATTCTCCATCCAATGCATTTTCCTCCTCTTCTTTCTTCCCTTCTTTTTCTACAGCTGGCAAGCCTCCATTTGTTACCTGTAAAACCACCATTAATAAAATCATCCATCATCTACCATTGAACAATATGATGGAATTTTGTTTTACAAATGAAATTGTAATAGCTCCATTACTTGTCTTTTAGATGCTTATAACTTTATACTAACGTATATCAAACAGCACAGTAGCTACAATTCCCAAAAGCATCCGTGACATTGCAGAAAATGAAAGCAGATGTATGTTTACCTTAACTGGAGCAGCATTGTCCTCAACAGACTTCATCACTGGAATCTCTGAACTCACTTTCGTCTCCTCTTCCATGTTCAAACCAAACTGCAGCTGTATAGAGTTGTAATGTGTCAGTAATTTACACAAATTAATAATTGCTTCAAAGTTGTGTTACATCAATATTCACACAAATTCACTCACAATACCAAAAAAAAAAACTTGTAAGGTACTGCAGTGACTCTTAGTCATTATGGTGGCCGCCTCGTGAGGTTTGGTCTTACCCCAAGAGGAGTGCGACAGCGGCAAGGGTACTGTCATATCCTCCTTAAATCATAAATAGGTAAGACGGCGTTTCCAGGTTCTAAACGGGTAATCTATAGGGATATTATGGTTGCAAATCTGGTACTATCAAGACAACTTTTGCAGTGTCCCTTGGTCACCACGGATACTATTTGTCACTGTTTGCAATAGCCATGCACATAAGAAACTGGAAAATGAAATGTAAGTGATTTCATGCACTCTTACTATATATTGCGTGCAGAATTTATTTTTCAGATTTTATCCACGGTGCAACAACTCAGAACATGAAAATATTATCAAACCATTCTAACTTCAAAAGAGTGAGGCCAGAAAGCACCTGACAAGGTGAGTTGGTAGCAATCACAATCAACTGCCCGTCAAAATCCAAATCCATTACCAGCCTGTTTTATTTTGTCTTCTTACCTTTTCTAGTTTTACTACTCGACACAGGAATATTTTGGATCCTTTTCTACTTTTGATTCTTGTCATGTGTCTATCTTTTTCAAATTATTATGAAAATACTAGATAATATATATTTAAATTTTAAATTAATATTTAATTCACTATTAATTTACTAACCAATGTCAGTCCAATATATTTTTTAGCAAGTCCGTGATCAATAAGAGAATCATAGCTAAGGTTTCATTTATCATTCAAATAAATTTCATATTTTAAATAATAGAGAATAGAAAATAATTTTTTTTTTTTTTTTTTTTTAAAAAAAGAAACCTAAATAATTTTGTAGGATTTTTTTTTCTGATATTTATGGTAGCTTAAAAATTGTACAAAATTTCCAAAGTGTATACATAAAATTTTGTAGACATTCCAAACATGAATAAAATATTTTAATTTAAGTAAACTTTTTTAACAATAAAACTATAAAAAAATAAATGTGATTTTTAAGAATAATGCTAGGCTTTCCAAATTTTTTATATGTAAGTTTTTAATATCTTATTAATTATTATATCATCTTATAATTTATAAGATGTTAACAAGTCAGATCAATCATTGGGTATATAATTGGACAAAAAATTTGGGAAGGGTTGGAGCATTACTCTTTTAAGTAATAATAATATGTTATTATTATTATTATTATTATTATTATTATTATAGGTCACAACATGTAGAACATAATAAGAATATATTCCTCTTACCGTGAAAGAAATCTTTCTTTTGTTTTCCAAAAAGTAGAATTGTTAGGAATCCTATGACAAAGTAATAGTTTTACAACTAATCAAGTTAAATGATCTAATAAAAAAAAAAAAACTAATTAAGCAAACAAAATTTTCCAAAAAAAAAAAAAAAAGAGTGAATAAAATATTAAATTTATTCGTTTACCATAAACAAACACGTTACTACATTTAAAAAAATAAATATAGAAAACTGGCATTTTATAATGTTTCTGTTACACAGACCATTGATAATTTTCACAACAAAGATTGGTAATTCATCTTAATAGTATTTTAAATTCATAGTACACAATAATTAAAATTAAATATAAACAACTGGCATTTCATAATATTTCTGATATAATAGTTATAGACCATTAATACAAAATAAAAAATAAATAAATAAATACATATATATTTTATCATGTAAAAAAAAAAAAAAAAAATGAAGAATAGACGAGCCATATGATCCAAACCGACCTACGATCTATGAATAATCAAGCATGTGATTTGAAGAGTCATGTGAGAGCCATTTAAGTTAGTGGGTCCCCATCTTGGGTCTATGTTTATGCTGTCATACAACAACGACCTTATTCTAATATTCTATTTTCATTTTCATGATTTACGGTTGCATGATCCATGAGTCGTCCCCTACCCAAGAAACCTAACGCATCATCTTTCAAATTTACTTTTATATAATAATTGGATGTATAATTTCATGATTCACACTTGGCTACATGATTCATCCCTAGAAACCAACAACTATAAAATAATATACAAGTGGCACTTTGGTCCTATAAGAAGAGCAACATCATCAAGACATCAACCATCATAATTAATTTTCTTTGAATTTGTAACATTGTGAATATAAAGAACATATAGGTATAAATTTGTATGAACATAGAAGATGGTTGGTGGCTGGAGTGGCGCCCCAACTCATGGGTTTGATTTATAAGATATTCACAGTTCGATCTGGACCTAGAATCTTAAAGAAGAGAGTAATTTTTTCATATTATATAGGCTTTTTCTTCTTATTCTGAAAATTTAATTCTGAATCATATTTCAGAGATTCTGATTAAGAGTGTCTGATAAATTATATGATATATATAATATTTGTATAATAATAATAAAAAAATAATTATATTAACATATAATTTTTTTATATTTATATTTAAATTTTAAATTTATACTGATATAAGATCATTTTTTAACCTTTAAATACATAGTGTTGTCTTAGGTTAAAAAGGTGAAATCATATACATAGCGACATGAGTCATCAACAATGATTTTCAATATACAAACAAACACACCAAATAGAAAGCATAGTGAGCGGAGCCCACAAAAGTTGGCGGCCCATCTCTTTAACTGGTTTCTGTATGTTCCATTTCAAAGTTAACTCAGTGTCACTTTGATTAGCTTTCTCTATTTCTTTTTCTTAGCAAACCTAATTATGCCGCTACAATTACGCAAAAATGACAGTTTACTATAAAAAGGATGTAATCACCATTTAATAGTTTAACGGGTAAAAATTATTCATTTAATCTAATAATATTATATCAATTTTTTTTTTTTTTTTTAGAAAAAAAATGAAGGATAAGTGGGTTTTCCAATTTAGGAAGTAGTGAAATCTAGGGAAGAACCCAAATAAAGATGAGATGAGTATTGCTTGAAGTAATAAAACTCTTTAAACTGCAATTAAATTGGATGGAGGATGATGCATGGCGTGATCAAATATACAAACAACTGAAAACAACAGGCATAAAATGAATATTCACCGGACTGATGATAGAAGCTCTATATACATATATGTGAACAGGTATAGATTCAGAATCCAATCATCACTAACATCAAAAAGAAATGAGAATTGGCGTGTATCCGATTCAAGAAAACAAAAGCAACATCACCTGATCAGATCATCACCTCACCAGTATATATAGCCATGCAAGTAGAGATGATAAAGAGAAAGAGAGAGAGATGAGAGATTGCTTGCCTGATCAGAAAGTTGGTTTGCTTTTCTTTGCGTTTTGATTCGATTTGATTCGATTATATTTGATTTTGAAGATGGTGGTGGTGTTTGTAGAGGAAGAATGTGGAGAAATGTTAGAAGAGCAGAGAGAGAGAAGAGAAGTGTATAAAGTGAGAGGAGAAGGTGTCCACCTCATTTCTACTGTCTGCGTGGGCTGTCCGTGGGACCCACCCACTCGCATCCATTTCTTACCATGGGCGGTCTGAAATTTGTTCCTCTCTTCCTTCTATTCCCTCTTTGCCCCTATATTGCCTTTCTACTACCGTCTTGCCCTGCGCCTTTCCTGCGTGTGGATTTTAACTTACCTCATCCAAATATTTTTAATAATACGATGATTATAAATAAATTTATTTCATCATTTAGATAAATTTTTAAATAATATAATATTATTTTTTTTAAATTTTTAAATAGTATAGTATTACTTATTTTCAAAAAGAGTAATACTAAATATCTCTAATGATATGATAAGTAATTAATGGGTATATATGACAAGTAAATTCATTAATCAAGCAACACATTACAAGTTAAGATAAAGTTCAAATGTCTAAGAGGTTGGTTTTATTTTTATTTTTATTTAACACAAATGTGTTTACTAATCAGAAATCCAATTAAAAAAATGGAATTAGATTCCTGCTTTTTGAATTCCAAAGTTTACCATTTTGGAAATTAAATTTTAAAGTATTTTCAATATTTTTATGGATTATGAAAAAAATTACGTACCACATAAGACAAATAGACACTAAATTAAAATAATTTTTTTTTTCTAATACAATTATCACTTATCAATACCAAGATAAAGTGAGAATTTATATATTTATCAACATGATCATCTATTTTTAGAGGGTCTATTAGACAGTCATCTTAGTAAGTCAATAATTATTTAGTTTTAATTTTTAAATCTAATTAAAAATAAAAAAAAAACATTAAAACATTAAATGAAAACAAATTAAAGCATTAAATAAAAATATATGAAAGCATTGGAAATAATTTTTAACTTAATTGTTTAAATAATATTTATGTCATATAGGAAGTAAATCCCTCAACATTAATGACATAGAATGTAAGGCTCCGATCCAAGTGGATCCAAGAGAATAATTGAAATATAGGTTATTGTTATTAATTTAGTCCTACTTAAATTTTAGAAATAAAATAATATATAGACAACTATCTTTTTTGTGGATATATATTTTTTTTTTAAAAAAAAAAAAAACTCAAGAAAATGTGATGCAAAATGTAAATTTACAAATAATAAATATGGTGGGATGTGTCCATGAAAAACTGAAAACAAAAAAAAGGAAAAAGCCCGTGAGCAAGAAAAGAAAGGAGAAATAATTGGGATTGATTTGGTATGCTATAAATTCAGTTTTATGTTAGATTTTCTAGTTTAATTTTTATAAATTCTAAATAAGTTTTTATGAGATTCTTAGGTTGGGGAGAAATCAAGGTTAACATGAGTGCTTGTAAATAAAACCCGAAATTTAATCTGTGAGTGGATAGTTTTATTTTAAT
The DNA here is from genome assembly GCA_022984855.1 of Dimocarpus longan. NCBI lineage: Eukaryota > Viridiplantae > Streptophyta > Magnoliopsida > Sapindales > Sapindaceae > Dimocarpus > Dimocarpus longan. The sequence continues at coordinate 10,317,108 of CM041026.1, forward strand.
TACATCGATTGAATTATGTTTATTTATATTTCAGTTTTTATTATTTATTAGAAATAACTTATTTGTTTAGTTAATTGATTTTATAGATTATAAATTATATTTTATGATTTTAACATGAATTTATTATAAAAAACATTTAAAATATTTTTGGTGATATTATGTTATGTAATAAGTAAGAATGTTTGTTTATGTTTTTAGAAAAGTATTATTTAATACTATGTATCTTTGTATATAGAAAAGATTTAAGATTTCAAAAGAAATCTCTAGCAAAGAAGATGTGGCCACTCGATCACGTGATGCTAAGAAATAATATTTTGAGATTGAATATATATATTTTTTTGTATATTACATGACATCTAGTTTTGTGTGTATACATATCACTTTAATATTGTAAAATATTTGATTTCTTGTTAGTTTTATTTATGTTTTGACTCCTGGTTTGAAAATGATATCAACCTACTTTATAGTTATGCTCCAATATGAAAATAAGTTTGTTTTATATGTTTTATATGATGTTACTCATATTTGAAATATTTTTAGAAACGTTTATTTTGATTATTATAGGGTGAAATTATTGGTTAAATAGCAGTTATATTACCTAAATTTTTATTAAGCCACCTTATGTACTATTAAATTTCCAAATTATTTTTATCAGATAGTTTAGAATCGAATACAAGTTTTCAGCATATCACAAGATCTTTTCGGACTCAAGATAGAAGTCTAGGAGGGTCCTGTCAACGTGGTATCAGAGCATTTGGTTTATGATTTTAGACTATTACATATTTGCTTGCATCTAGTTTCATGCATTGATTATTAATTACATTTTGTTACAGTATCATGTGTTGAGTTGGTAGTCCGTGTAAGTAGAGACCGACAGCAAACCTAGAGGAGAATATAACACCTAAACGGGGTGATGAGTCAGTGAATGAGATAGAGATAGAGTCTCATCCTAACTCTTTCGTGCCTCAACCTCAAATGCCAGAACCTATAGAGGTGTCTATAGATAGAATAGCTCAACTTCTAATCACTTTAATCCAGTAACCATATACCCCAGAAAACACTATAAAGTATGAACGTAGCATTAAAGCTACAACTTTTGATGGTTTCGATGATCCCAATAGTGCTATATCATAGTTGAATAATTTAGAGTGTGAGTTTGGAATAGAAGCTTACTTTCACCACATTCTTATTGAAGGATAGAACTTATGATTAGTAGGAATCAATTCAACAACGGAATACTAGGGTGATATCTTGGATGAGTTCAAAAGGCAGTTTAATGATTATTATTATCTGAGGTTCTACCAGAATGTGAAGATGAATGAATTTTTTAAGCTGGTACAAGGTCCTTTATCAATTGAAGCTTATGAGAAGAAATTTGTAGAACTCTCTAAAGCTTCTCCATTACAGTCAGGCGATTGCTTAAAAAACAATGTTGAGCTTATTTGACTTATGTGGTTGATATTACAACAAGCGAAATGAAGTTAGAAGATATTCTCGTGGTGAGAATTTTCAAAGGTGTTTCCTGAGGATCTTCTTGGATTGCAACTTGATAAGAAGACTGAGTTTAAGATAGATTTGTCTCCAAATATAGCTCCGATTTCTATTTCACTTTATTGGATGGCTCCCACAAAATTGAATAAATTGAAAGTTCAGCTAGAGAAGTTAGTGAACAAGGGTTTTATCGAGCCTAGTGTATCATTGTGGGGAGCATCGATTTTATTCATTTAGAAGAAAGATGAAAGTTTGAGGTTGCGCCGACAGTTGAATAAGGTGATAGTGTGTAGCAAATACCCAATTCCACGTATTGATTACTTATTTGACCAACTTCAAGGTGCTAAGGTGTATTCAAAAATATATTTGTATTCGGCTTACCATTAGCTTAAGATTAGGGATTGTGATGTATCCAAGACTACCTTCAGAATTCGTTATGGGCATTATGAGTTCCTGGTTATACTTTTGGGTTAACAAATACCTCGACGACTTTTATGAATTTGAAGAATAGGATCTTCCATCCCTATTTAGATAGATTTATTATTGTGTTTATTGATGATATTTTAATATATTCTAATAGTAAGGAGTACTTCAGTTTGGAAAGCGTGGGAAGTTGAGTCCGCGATATATCAGTCTATATGAGATTATTGGTAAACTATGGACAGTGGCATATCACTTAACTTTACCTCTAGAACTTTCCAGGATTCACGATGTATTTCATATTTTTATGCTTCGAAAGTACATACATAATCCTTCACACGTTTTAGTAAGGCAACCATTGGAGCTAAAGGAAAATTTGATGTATGCGGAAGAACCAGTTCAGATTCTAAATAGAACAAAATAAGTACTACGTAGGAAAGTTATTCCTTTAGTGAAGGTTTTATGGAATAATTATATCACGGAGGAGGCAACTTGGAAACATAAAGATTAAATGCGAATTCGGAACCCTAAACTATTTCAAACAGGTACGTAAATTTTAAGGACGAAATTTTATAAAGAGTGATGATTTGTAAGACCTCAATTCAAGTGGATCCAAAAGAATAATTGAAATCTAGTTTATTGTTATTAATTTAACTCTGCCCAAATTTAGAAATAAAAGAGTATATGGACAAATATCATCTTTGTGGATATTTTTAAAAGAACTTAAGAAAATGAGGTGTAAAATACAAATTTACAAGTGATAAATATGGTGTGTCATGTCCATAAAATATTAATAGAAAAAAAAAAAAAAAAGAAGAAGAGGAAGGTTGTGAGCAAGAAACGAAACGAGAAATAATTGGGGTTGATTTTTGGATTGATTTTGTGCGCAATAAATTCAGTTTCAGGTTCTATTTTTTGGTTTAATTTTTATAAATTCTAAATAGGTTCTTATAACATTTTTAGGTGGAGAAGAAACAAAGGATAACATGGATGCTATTAATTGGAAATAAAGTCTAAAATTTAATCTTTGAGTGGATAGTTTTATTTTAATTAAATTGATTGAATTATGTTTATTTATATTTCAGTTTTTATTATTTATTAGAAATAAATTATTTATTTAGTTAATTGATTTTATAGATTATAAATTATGTTTTATGATTTATTGGAATGAATTTGTAATTTATTGAATTTTAAATTGTGATTAAATATTGATTTAATTATTGGTTTTAAGTGTCATTGATCTTGAAGAATTTGTACTTGCAAAATATTGTTACATATTTTAATGTTTCAAATTGTAAGTTAAGTATTTTGAGGAATTTGCAACTATAAAATTAAGTCGTAGTTTTAAGTTTTAACTTTTCAAGTGCCATTGATTTCGAAGAATTTGTAACTATGAAATTAAATTACAAATTTAAGTTTTCAAATTGTAATTACAAGTATTAATTGCATAATTGAATTGTAGATTTGAAACAATAAGATCAAATGGAGGGTGTTAATTGCCATGACTATTGAAAATGTAATCATAGGTGTTAATTGCATATTCGAATTTCAAAATGTAACTATAGGTATTCATTGCATATTTGAATTATCAAAATGTAATTACGGAGGTTGATTGCTGATTTGATTTAATGGCTGAATTTAAATCAATTTTATAACTCCCCTATATTGAGACTATAAATTGGCTCCTAGTCTTGAGGAGAAAGGTCACTTATGGTGCATTTACTTTGATTGCAGAAATCATAATAAGAATAAAAATAATATGAAATTGAAATAACTTGGAATCGGAATAATATATTAAAATCAAAATAAGTTGTTTACTTCAATTGCAGGAATTGAAATTGAAATCAGCATCATTGAATTATTTACTTTACTTTAGAATCGGAATAGATTAATTACAAGTTATAAAAATATCATCGATTAAAATTATTAATTAATTACAATGTACAAAATTGTGTTTAAGATGTAATGCTATCTTTTTATCATATAACTCGTCATAATAAGTTTTTTTTTTTTTTTTTTTTTTTAAAAAAAATTCTTAACAATATTATTATAAGTATATTGTGTATTTTTTTAAAAAAAAAACATATTACGTATGTATATTATATATCAAATCATAAGTTTTATTTTTTTTATATAAAATATTATCTAAAAATATGCTTACAATAATTGTTAAAAAACTTTCTTTACAACATTATTGTAAGTGTGTATGTTTGTGTATGTATGTATGTATATATATATATAAGGGTAAATTGCACAAACCCTATGAGATTTGGCGAATTTGCATAAAAATAACGATATTTAGATAACCCACAATTTCACTACCTGAAATTCCAAAAACTTAGCACAAACCTTTCCTACCATCAGTCAACCATTAGTTAAGCACCATTAAATCCAAATTATAAAGGGTAAAATGGCCAATTCATATTTAATAAATATTTTAATTACTAAAATAATAATATAATATTATTTTTTTGAAAACAACTCCCTCATCTTCTACATCTTATCATCTTTCTCATCTTCAATTTCATCCTCTACGTTCATCAAAATCATTATCTCCATCATTTTCATCAAACCAATATTACTCAAATTAAACATCAACATCAAACCAAATATTTCCTAAATAAAAAGAAAAAAAATTAAAAGATTAAGCAATTTTTTTTTTTTTAAAAAAAAAAATTAGAGATGGTGTCTCCATCTCCAACTAGTCTCCACCGTCGGAGACCAGTCTCTGACAATAAAGACCTTCTGGTCTCCATCACCAGAGACCAGATATGATCTTTAACGATGAAGACCAGTGTATCGGAGATGCATGTCCAATGTGTTTCCGGCAATGGAGACCAGGGATCTCCTATAGAGATCAATTTGTTTATTTTTTTAAACTTTAATTTTGTTTTTTAATTAAATTAAAAAATGACATATTAAATTAAAAGTATATATATTATATTAATTTTTTAAATATATACTATATTAATTTTAAATTCATCAAAAATAAAATGTTGACTTTAAATTTGATTTGAAGGGTATTTTAGTTTTTTTATATCTTGACTGTTGATCGTGAGAATTTAACTGTGCTTGACCAACAGCAGGAGAGGTTTGTGTTAAGTTTTTGTAACCTCAGGTAGTGAGAATGCAGATTACCAAAAATCATAATTTTTGTATAATTTCGTTAAACCTCAGGAGAGGTTTGTGCAATTTGCCCTATATTTTATATAAAAGGTCGTGATTTAATATATATTGTGTGTATATATATATTTTAAAGAATTGTATAAGAGACATTTTATCTTACACAAGGGAATGAGAATAAGATTTTTAGGTGGGGTGGGTAAAATGAGATTCACATTCCATAATTTTAAATTCATGTGGTACCTACAAATTCATTCCTATTACGAAATGATTTTAGAATAAATAAACATCATCAACCATTTCTATTCCCCAATCTATTAAATAAACACACCATTAGACTTGACATCACTTGATACCATCATCTGCTTCCATACTTTGGCTCTATAATTTTTGTATTCTTCTACTCTAGTTTAGATTTCTTAAGTGATATATTTAGGTATAATTCAATTTGCTAGATGGTTTTTGATGTTGTGTCTTAGGAAACAGATGTTGACCTTAATTGTGTGAGGCAAATTTGTTTTAAGGATACTGCGATTCTACATAAGTCTCGATTTGTTAATTTTTTATTCTCTTTATATTAAAAATATCTTATTTTGGTTTGCTTAAATATAAATTATTGTTTTGGTTTACCCACAATGAGTGGAGGGCATCCCACGAATAGTGAGAAAAATTGTCACACTTTGGTGGCGAGTGAGCTTGAACCTAGTACACACAACATACCAAGTGGGGTTGTTTCCGCTGAGACAACCCACCACACTATAAATGCATGAAACATCAACCTAAACCAAGCGCAAACCTTCAAAATATAATTGATTTTTTTAAAAATTTTACTGATTTTTTTATTTCATTACAATATTTAACCTTCAAAATACTCTATAGTTAATTAACTTACAGAACAACTATTTTCTTCTTAATCATTAGAATCAAAATATGGGATTGGAAAAATTACAATAACCTTTTAGTAAAATTTTCAAATGGAAAACTCACTCGTAGTGAGGTAGAAAACTGGTGATTATGTAAAATAGGGAGAAAAAGGAGGACAACATGGTAATTGGAAAATGAAAAGCATTTTGGTCCCAAAAGTGGCGGCCCCCAAACGACCGACCAGGCCGCCGGCCTTCGTAAGTAAAGCTTTGACGCTTGGCTTCGCCAATATCACGACTCTGTCTTTCTTTGCTGATCATGACCTCTCCTCCACTTTCTTTTTTTTCTTGCTTATTTGCCTCAACATCTTTGCATATTTGCATCCCTCTCTTTACTTACTCTTATTTTCATTTTGACCCCTTATTTCTATGATGTGCTGCTGCCATTAGCGCATCACTTATGCATATTATTTGGATTGCATTTTTTATCACATAGGATAGATGAATAATAAGGCAAAAAAGCACTCTCTTTAATGTAATTATCTAACTTAAATATAGAGTTGATGTGGAAAAAAAATAAAAAAAATAAAAAAGTTTGAGAAACTCTCCTAGAAATACATACTAAGATTTCTTATATTTTTCATTCAATTAAAAGTAAAAAAATTTATCTTATTCTCTCTACTCTTAATTGTAAAATATAAAAAGTAAAAAGGCGTGACATATGTTTTATAGTTATTGGTTAAAAATGAATGCATATCTTACTTTTTGATAATTATAATGGAGATAAAAATATATATTTTTCTAATTAGAATGGGTTCATATTTAAAAGGAATTGTTGATGTGTCATTAATGAAAACTAAAAAATACATTAATGGAAACTAAAAAATACATAATAGCTTTGGATATGCTATTGAAAATACTTACGTAGAAATGGCTTTTTTAAAAAAGCACTTTTAAGTGGGTTTTCAATATACTTCAACCAAATTTTCTTAGTCATAAAATACTTTTTAGAAAGGTCTAAAACTTCTTTTCAAATATCTCTCAAAAAATGTTGTAATATATATATATATATATATATACACACACGTATGTATATATATTGTTATGGATAAATTAGCGATCAGAATAATCGAGCCCAAACAGATCTACAGTGCAGGCCCAGTGGCCCAAAAACTCAATTATCCGTCATCCCTCCAGTGGATTCTCCTGGAGAAGGGGCTCATCAGTGGGTGCTTGTCGTGACCGCAGATCGCTATCACTCAGCCTGACCGTTGATTCTAAACGCAGACGCCTATTCTGAAGGCTGACTCTGACTACTAAAAAAAATTTCAAAAAGTACTTTTGATTATTTAATGACATTGTTAATGAAAAAAAAAAAAAAAATCCTAAAACACACTAAAAATTTGCAGCTATTTGGTTTTGTGCATATTAGATGAGAATTCTACATTAAACTTATAATATGAATCCTTGTAAATTTACATATTGAATTTTAAGATACAAATTAATTTCAACAATAGAATTTTAATGCTACAATATGTTGGAGGCATAATAAATTGTATTTCATGCAAAACAAGTGGATATGATATTACCAAATAAGGTATAAAAAATTTTGGACATCCCATCCATGATAGTCGGCAGCAACAAACCAATGAAAGCTAATAATAATAAATAACAAATAACAAAAAAGCAATATGCATTTCAAAAAAAGAAAAAAAGGCAAAATGCATTTTGGCATGACATACTTTTGCCCTTCGTTGTCCTTTATTAAAATTTAAACACATATCCTATTATAACCGGACAACTAGAATCTTGTTTTACTACCATTTGTCCACAGATGCCAACCAGGTTACTAATTTATTTTTCTTGGCCTAAAGAGTTCAAATAGCAACAAAATCTGCATAAATCATCTTATGTATGAACCCAATAAATGCTTTGCTTCTATTTAAACTACAGAAAAATAATTTTGAGGGACTAAATAGAAAAAAGAAAAAAGTTTAGCCTAAAAATGAATTTTGATTTATGTTAGAAAGAGAATTATTAATGGCCGGCCTTGTGACATTTGACTAGTTGTTTTAGACTTCAAATTCCAACAATCTTATTTAAAAGGGGTCAACCATGTGCTAAGTCCATTTATTTAGGCACCAACTTGACTACTAAATAAATGAAAAATACATTGATTTAGATGTGTATCAATTATATTGGTGGCCCATCATATTTATAATAGTACACTTTTTATTCTTCCAAATAATAATAATAATAATAATTGTTATAAAATTAAAATAAATGAATATAATAAAATTAATAATCATCAGGGGCTTAAAGAGAATTTACCAGGGACTTAAGCTGATATTTAACAAGCAAAAGTTGAGACAGCAGGAGAGAGGCGAGAGAAAAGCAAAAACAATAAATTAAACAAAAACCAATAATTGAAAGAGAGAGAGATGAGAAGCAGTTAAAACATCTTCTTTATTGCTGAGGTTACACACGTATATATAGGCAAACTGAGTCGGTTTAACCGACTTAAACAAAATATTTTATATTATTATATTATTATAATGATGCATCCAGAAACTTTTATAACACTCCCCCTTGGATGATATCATTATAATATATTTAAAATTTTCTACCAATAAAATCTAAACAAAATATATTTTATGATCTGCTGGATTTAAAATATTATAATCTTCTGGATTTAATAATATTTGGATGTGCTTAAAATGACTGCCTCATTAAAAACCTTGTCAGGAAAACCCAGTGGGATAAAACCTGATCGAAGGGAAAAAGAGTGCAGTGCACATATGTCCATATTGATTTAATATACTCCCCCTGAAAAATGCTTCAGACATTTTAAATCCTTCAGGAATTTTCATATAGATATTAGTATCAAGTGACCCATATAAATATGCTGTCACTACGTCCATAAGCTGCATTTCGAGTCTTTCTGAGACTGCTAAACTGATCAAGAATCTAAAAGTAATTGTATCCATCACTGGTGAATACGTCTCATCATAATCAATCCCTGGTCTCTGCGAGAAACCTTGTGCAACAAGCCTTACTTTATATCTTGCAATCTCATTCTTTTCATTACGTTTCCGTACAAATACCCATTTGTATCCAACAGGTTTGACATTTTCAGGCGTTTGGACTATAGGTCCAAAGACTTTATGTTTGGCTAAGGAACTTAATTCTGCTTGAATTGCATTTTTCCATTCAGACCAATCGTGTCTTTGTCTACATTCATTAACAGTATGTGTGACGGGACCCTTCCCAAATCCTTCCTCTGAACCCGAGAAAGACCCCGTAGCACCTCAAAAGAATTCCCACGAACTCTATACTCAGCCCGAAGGAATCCCTTCAAGGCACCGAAAATCATTTACTAGATATTTTAACTTCTTTTACAAGGTGACAGTGATAAAAATTTTTCGCTTTTGTAATAAAATTTTCGGCAGCATGCCGTCTGTTTTCTAAACTATGCCACCCTGTAAATTTCAAATACAATTTATAAAAACACTTCTATGAAATCCATTTCTCAACTTCTGGAGCCTCTAGCTCCTTTCTCACAAACAACCACAAACAAATCATAAATTTTAAAAACAGGATTTCATAAAACGTAATAAAACATTTTATCTAATGCATCCACTATTTCTTTAAAATATTTACCACTATGTACATCAACATATATACATGATCAAAATAACAAAATATATACATGTAGTAGGTGTCGTCCTATATGTCCGTCTGCACGTCTGATTGAACCTCGTCGGCTGGACGACTAGTTCCTGCACCTGTGGGAGAATTTTTAGGAAAAACATTTAAAGAAAAACGTGAGTTTATACTCAGTGAGTGGTAGTAACTTTTTAAATTAAAACTTATTTCTACACTTAAATTTCTCCCAAAAACAGTTTAATAAAACTAAAGTATTTTTCTAAAATACTTTCTAAAACTCATTTGAAACTGCTTTTGAATCTCGTTCTAAATTTCTTTCTAAAAATTTTCTGAAATGTTTTCTAGTTCTCGCCTAAATGGTAACCCAGGGAATATCTACTCCTGGCGTGGTAGCATATAAAATCTAACCACTAGGAGTGGGGATTTACCATGTGTAGTCGCCGAAAGCGGGCCCACGCTGCGGACCGACTACACTACCCTATACGTGCATACGGATCACTCATACCTCGCTCACACATGAGTCGACTAGACTCAAATTTCACTGACTTCCTCTCATCTACCGTATCACGCATAGGGCATTCGGCCGGGTACTAAACTGGGGCTAGGGTAAATCATAGGCTATTAAAATTTCTTGTTCTCAATATACTAATATATTCTAAATCTTAAGGCAATAAGCCTAAAATATTTAATTCTAGCATATTCTCATATACAGAAATAATAAACTAAAATCTTTATGCTAGAATTAAAATATAAATTCAATTAATAAATAACTTTAAAAAAAAACTTATAATTCCACTCACAATTCTGCGCCAAACTAATAACTCCTTCCTCGTTTTCCTCCTTCCGTCACGCGTTCACAAATTCCTTTATGCTATTTTTCAATATTCCGTAAGTGATTATAAACAAAATCAAGGTCACTACAAAGCCACCCAAACACAAATTCTAAATCAATAAATTTTCTTATACCACAACATCTCCATTTAATAACAATCACTAATTTACAAATATTCATACATAATGTCCAAAACCTTAAACTTGAAATCTAGCATTTTTCCGCCACTTGTCTAGATGGTAATTGAATCAATATTTCTCTACACACTTCCATGAATTTTCAATTAGCCAATAACCATACAAGTTCATTCATTTCACAATTAATCTAAAAAGCCTTTCAACTAACTATATTACACCTAATTATTTCCAATTGATTCCATTTCAATTTCTTCACTTTCCATACATTTAATCAACTTCTAAATGTCATAATTTCAAGTCAAATAAATTAAAACACAACTCATAACAAAATCACACCCCTTGGCCAAAATGGGAAGTCTTCCATGCCATCATTTTTCTTTTAATTTCTTCACCCAATTCTACCTCCAAACTATCCCTAAACATAATCCATTCACTAAATCAATCAAATCCAATTTTCCAACAATAATCTCTACCAAACCCTAACTAAAACCCTTACTAATTTATACTACTCTCTTATCCATGAAATTTCTTTTTAAACCAATATCAAATCCAACATAAATACAATTCAAATAAGTCATAAAAATCATCAATTACATCATTCCACCATAAAGACCACAAATCCAATAAATCTCACTTTCTAATTTTAGAAAACTCACCAAATCTTCCAAGCTTTCTCTTGTTTCTTCACACTTCAATGTTCCTTGACTTGAGATTCAACACACTTGATGTAGCAAGAAGAAGAAAGAAAAAAAATTGGACTTCCATGCCTTGACCGAATCTCCCCTTTTCTTTCTTTTTTTTTTCTCTGTTCTTTATTCAATTTTTCTTTCCCTTTTTCTCTTATGATGGCCGGCACTTTATGTCCATAAATGGTCACTTTTTTTGTTGCTATTTGGTCCTCCAATTATCCCTTAATTATGCCTTTAAAAAGAATTAAAAACAAACTCCCATGATTGGTCCAAATGTAATAACATATAACTTCCTTCAATTACATTAAACCACATGTCATTTAATCATCATTTCTTTCACTCGGTTTGTCATGCTTTGATTGGTTTAATCCATCTCACATGGATTGTGTTTCTTTCTTGCTTCACATGTAGTGCTCATACCAAAGTTTGGGTGAAAATTCAACTTAAACTAAACTCTAATTCAATTTTCACAATTTAATATACTATTCAGTCCGAAAAATATTCTGAAAATATTCCACGGTTATCTAAACTTCAAATTGACCATGAAATACTCTAATTGGGTCCCTTACCTCTCAATCCTATGCTTCGCGTAATTTTTGAACAGAGTTTAGGTCATGAAAACTCAATATTCGAAAAATAGTGCAATTTGACTGGAATCTTTCGGATCTCCTGAAACTCAATCAAACGGATTCCGTTTCATTTCGTTTCAGCTCCCTTAATGTCCATGACCTATTTCGGACATTTTCGGTTCTTAGGGCTCTTTTTCAAAAATCACTATTCATCCGAGATGTTTTCCGTCCGAAAACACTATTCATCGAAAGTTTTCGTTTTTCGCCAAAACAAACTCTAAAATTTTATATACCCTAATCGGGTCTTAAATCATTCTTTGGCCTTATTTCTGGATCAATATTCCATATACTACTCAGGTACATAGAATATAATGGAAAATGAGGTTCGGGGTCTATCAATGTGGTTCATAATCATCGTTCATAACTGTCAAAGCTACTGTATATGAAAATATATCATCGATGATTATTTCATTATGATTCCACATACCTTCAGCACAATTGATTGAAATTTCTTGATTTTCAGAATTTTGTGACTCATCAATTGTTTGTACCTCTTTGGGGGTTTTAGTCTCTTCAGGGATTGACAACTCTTCTGGAGTTGATTTTTCAGAGATAATGGATTTTGTAACTTGAGTATTATTTTCAGAAGAATCTGAATTTTTCATTCTCCGTTTTCGGGGAATACTATCTTTTGAGCCCATTGGTCTACCACGCTTCTGGCGTGCAGTAGATGATTCATTTGCTGCGTTCTGATTACATTGTTCTACAGGAACAATTATTCTAGCTGGTGTATTGGCAGCTGGTATGTGTGATTTTGTCACTTTAGCAGCATCAGTAAATGCATCTGGCAACTGATTCGCAATCATCTGAAGATTAACTATTCTTCGTACCTCACTTTCACATTGGGTAATGCGAAGATCCAGATGAGATATTGTTATCACATTCCATGATATCTCATTTTTCTCTCCAATAGTGACATTTTTCTTGTGCTTCTCTACAGGAGAAATTTTTCTTGTGAACAGACAGTGCATATATTGTCATTGGATAATAGAATCTTCAGGTTCTTCAATGGGTGCCAATGAGAATTTTCAATGATTCTACGCATCATCGTAAATCCTGGATGACCAAGACGGTCATGCCAAAGTCGAAATGTTATTGGTTTAAATAGCTTCTGACTTGAAACTACATAAGTTTCAATTGATCTCATAATTGTATAATACAACCCAGATGAGAAAGCTCTGAGTTTTTCTACAATTAGCTTCTGACCTGAGATAATTTTAGTGATGCATAAATATTCAACATTCTTCTCATTTGTAGTTTCAATATGATATCCGTTACTACGTATATCTTTGAAACTGAGTAGATTTCTTCTAGATCTACTAGAGTATAATGCACCATTTATATATAATTTAGTACCATTTCTCAATAAGATTATGGCTCTTCCAGAACCTTCAACCAGATCTGCAGGACCTGATATAGTATTTACCTTGGCTTTGGCTACTGTCAAATTTGAGAAATATTTCTTATTCTGAATATGTGTTGTTGCACTGTCAACAATACATATATCTGCATCTTCCCTTTTGAGAATAGATAATTCATCCATATCCGTCTTTCATTAAATAAACCATATGTTAGTACATCATATAAAGCAAAATAAGTTATCTTACTTCTGGAAGATTACAAAAATATGTACTAACATAACAAAAGTTAATATGACTATATTAACTAGGCAACTTTCTAATTGGTATGGATATCTCCATCACCAATTGAGTAATCCACTTTTCCATCCGCATTATCAAGAAAATCCGATAAGTCCAGGCTTGTGATATCTACAGGATCATCACTTTGATCTGCAAAATTTGTATCAATTTTCTTTTCCTTCCCCTTTACAGAGGCTTGATACAGATCAACTAAATGCTTAGTCGTACGACAGGTACGAGACCAGTGTCCAGACATACCACATCTGAAACAAACATCTTCATAATTTTTAGGGGCATGTTTCTCTACATTTTTGCTCTTGTTATGTTTAGCATTATAAACATTCCACTTTTGAGAGATGTTTTTCTGGTTTCGATTACTTGAAAATTTATACCCACCACGACCATGATTACCACGTTCGCGTCCATGTCCACGTCCATGGCCTTTACTTGTGCTAGCATTTGCTTCTGGAAGTGCAACTGCACCAGCAGGGCGAAGTTCATGATTTTTCATCAGAAGCTCATTATTTTGTTCTGCCACTAAGAGAAATGAGATTAATTCAGAGTATTTTGTAAACCTGCGTTCTCTATATTGCTGCTGCAGGAGCACATTAGATGCATGGAAAGTAGTATATGTCTTTTCCAATAGATCTGCATCAGTCAGTATTTCACCACACAAGTTCAGCTGTGAGGTTATCTTAAACAGGGCAGAATTATAATCAGCGACTGATTTGAAATCTTGGAGTCTTAAATTACTCCACTCATGCCGAGCTCTGGGGAGGACGACGGTTTTCTGATGGTCATACCTATCTTTTAAATTTTTCCACAGAGTCAGTGGATCTCTAATTGTGAGGTATTGAGTCTTCAGGCTCTCATGTAAATGACGGCGGATAAAGATCATTGCAGTTGCTTTATCCTGTAAAGATGTTTCATTATTATCTCTAATTGTATCAGCTAAGCCCTTGGACTGCAGATACAGCTCTACATCAAGGATCCATGAAAGATAATTATTTCCTGATATATCCAGTAGAGCAAATTCTGGTTTTGCAATATTTGACATGGCTATATACATAAAATATCACAATTAGTGACATAATCAAAATGATATATTTGAAACTTCAGGTTGCCAAAAATTTCATTTATATTTTTAGAACTTCAGGTCAAAAATAATAACTTCAGGTTTTAACAATAAATATTTAGAACTTCAGATTCCATTGATTAAAATCCAGAACTTCAGGTTCTAGTACATTATAAATTTAAGAGAATAAAATATATGAAATATAAAGATATAACAGAGATAACAAATCAATTAATTAATAATATATTGAGCCGGCATAGCCGTACATGAAATACATAATAAAAATAGTAAATAATTATAACAGAGCTGCACATATAGTATGTAACAATAAGTAAATAAATAAAATTAAATAGTTAGATCTGTAATGCATGATAATAATAATTGAGTCGGCAGAGCCGTACATTGGTTGAGTCGGCAGAGCCGTACATTGATTGAGTCGGCAGAGCCGTACATTGATTGAGTCGGCAGAGCCGTACATTAATTGAGTCGGCAGAGCCGTACATATATTGAGTCAGAATATCAAGAACTTCAGGTTCAAGATCGTGCTGATAACGTGTTATAAAATTAAAATAAATGAATATAATAAAATTAATAATCATCAGGGGCTTAAAGAGAATTTACCAGGGACTTAAGCTGATATTTGACAAGCAAAAGTTGAGACAGCAGGAGAGAGGCGAGAGAAAAGCAAAAACAATAAATTAAACAAAAACCAATAATTGAAAGAGAGAGAGATGAGAAGCAGTTAAAACATCTTCTTTATTGCTGAGGTTACACATGTATATATAGGCAAACTGAGTCGGTTTAACCGACTTAAACAAAATATTTTATATTATTATATTATTATAATGATGCATCCAGAAACTTTTATAACAATAATACACTTTTTATTTGCAAATAATCTTATACTTTTGTACTTATTTCTTTTACTAGAGGAAAGTAAATTAATATCTCCATTGTTAAAAAAGTGGCCAAGTGCTTCACTTTCACTTTAGTCACATGGGCAAAATATCACCTTCCCAAGGAAAACCTCCGTAAGTCCCATAGATAGATATATATATTTATGACTTTTAGAATAATATATATCTGATTTTAAAAAATAATGATAAATAAATTAAATTTATCTATTATATTTTTTTCTCATATTTAATTCAAATGCACTGAATGAATTTAATAAATTAGTCTTTTTTTTAAAAAAAAATAATAAAATTAGGTTTATATTATTATATAAGCATATTATATATTATAATGCTTTTATAATCATATATATCTGATTTTAAAAAGTAAGGACCAACTAATTAAATTCATCAATTACATTTGAATTAAATAAGTGAGATAACGTAATGGATGAATTTGATTGGTTGGTTCTCACTTTTTAAAATTAGGTATACCTAATTATAAAAGCCCTCATATATATATATATATAAATATAGTAATTCTACCATCAATACCTCACAATTTTAAAAGGTTAGGACGAACCAATTAAATTCATCAATTGCTTTCTCTCTTTCATTTAATTCAAATGCAATAGATGAATTTGATTTATTCGTCCTAACTTTAAAATGTTAGGAGACACTGATAGTAGAATTATTATATATATAAATATAGAGCACATTCTAGCATACAGCCGTGTATATATACACTTGACAAAAAAAAAATGATTGCATTATAAAATATGTGATTATAATTTATTAAATATGATTACAATCAGTAAATATAGTCATATTTACTGATTTACTAATACTTTTATAATCAGGCATATATGATTTTAAAAAGTAATGACTAACTAATTAATTTTATCAATTATATTTAAATAAAATAGGAGAGAGAATGTAATAGATGAATTTGATTAATTGGTACTTATTTTTTAAAATCAGGTATACTTAATTATAAAAACTTTCATATATATAGTAATTCCATCATCAATATCTCCCAACTTTAAAAAGTTAGGACGAATCAATTAAATTCATCTATTGCATTCTCCCTCCTATTTAATTCAAATGCAATTAATGAATTTGAATTGTTCGTCCTAACTTTAAAAAGTTATGAGACATTAATGGTAGATTTACTTTATATATATATATTTAGAGAGAGAGAAAGAGAGAGAGAGAGAGAGAGCACGATCTAGAATACACTTGTGTATGTATACATTTGACAAAAAAAAAATGATTGCATTATAAAATGTGTGATTGTAATTTATTATATATGATTACAATTAGTAAATATGGTTATATTTACAGATTTACTAATATTTTTATAATTAGGTACATCTGATTTTAAAATGTAAGGACCAACTACTCAAATTCATCAATTACGTTTGAATTAAATAGGAGAGAGAATGTAAATTATGAATTTGATTGGTTGGTCATTACATTTTAAAATCAGGTATATCTAATTATAAAAACCCTTATTTATATATATATATAGTTATTTTACCATCAATACCTCTCAACTTTAAAAATTAAGATGAACCAATTATATTCTCTCTTCTATTTAATTCAAATACAATGGATGAATTTGATTGGTTCGTTCTAACTTTAAAAAGTTAGTAAGTACTGATGGTAGAATTACTATATATATATAAAGCACGTTGTAATATACACCTGTGTATACATACACTTGACAAATAAAATAATATATATATGATTGCATTATAAAATGTGTGATTATAATTTATTATATATTATTACAATCAGTAAATATGGTCACATTATTGATTTATTAATGTTTTTATAATCAAATATATCTGATTTTAAAAAATAAAGACCAACCAATTAAATTTATCAATTGCATTTGAATTAAATAGAAGAGAGAATGCAATTAATGAATTTGATTGGTTGGTCCTTACTTTTTAAACTATTTATAAAAGCTCTCATATATATATATATATATAGTAATTCTATCATCAATGTCTCCTAATTTTAAAAAGTTATGACGAATCAATTAAATTCATCAATTGTATTTTTTTTCGTATTTAATCTAAATGCAATGGATGAATTTGAATTGTTCATTTTAACTTTGAAAATTTAGGAGACGCTGATGGTAGAATTACTATATATATACAGCACATTCTAGTATACACATGTGTATATATATAATTGACGAAAAAGAAAAATACATGATTGTATTATGAAATGTGTGATTGTAATTTATTATACATTATTACAATTAATATAAACGATCACATTTACTGATTTACTAACATTTTATAATTAGATATATCTTATTTTAAAGCGTAAGGACTAACCAATCAAATTCATCAATTGCATTTGAATTAAATAGGAGAGAGAATGTAATGGATAAATTTGATTGATTGGTCCTTACTTTTTAAAATCAAGTATACCTAATTATAAAAACCCTTATATATTTAGTAATTCTACCATGAATGTCTCCCAACTTTAAAAAGTTTTGACAAACCAATTAAAGTCATCTATTTTATTCTCTCCCATCTTTAATTCAAATATAATAGATGTATATGATTGATTCGTCCTAATTTTAAAAAGTTATGAGACACTGATGGTAGAATTACTATATATATACTTATATATATAACACATTCTAACATACACTTATATATGTATACACTTGACCCAAAAAAAAAAAAGAGATACATGATTGAATTATAAAATATGTGATTGTAATTTAGTATATGTGATTACAATCAGTAAATATGATCACATTTACTTATTTACTAATGCTTTTATGATTTGGTATATCTGATTTTAAAAAATAAGGACCAATCAATCAAATTCATTCTTTGCATTTAAATTAAATAGAAGAGAGCATATAATTGATGAATTTGGTTGGTTGATCATTACTTTTTAAAATCAGATATACATAATTATAAAAGTCCTTATATATATCTGGTAATTTTACCATCAATGTCTTTCAAATTTAAAAAAGTTAGGACGAATAAATTAAATTGATCTATTGCATTCTCTCTCCTATTTAATTCAAATGCAATGGATGAATTTGATTAATTCGTCCTAACTTTTTAAAGTTAGGAAGCACTGATGGTAGAATTATTGTATAAATACAAATATAATAATTTATTATATGTGATTATAATAATTAAATATGATCATATTTACTGATTTACTGGTTGTGATTATATTTAATAATTGTAATCAAATATATTTAGTTGTAATTGTATATAACAAATTACAATAATACATTTTGAAATGCAATCACTTTTTTTTTTTGTCAATTGTATTCATGCTCATGTATACCCAAGGAGACCCCTATATGGCACATTCTAGCATATATATATATATATATATATATATATATATATTTGATGAAAGTAAATAAAACAATGAAAATATAAAAGATGCAAACCTTTTATTGAAAAAAAAAAAAATAGGTTACATTCAAATTTTATCCCCAATTCTTTATTCTAAATGATGTACAATTTTGATATGTTATTATCAAGTAAATTTTATAATGAGTTGGATAACACATGTCTTTCTTGGAATGCAATGACTAAATTAATTTCAATACACATTAAGACAAAAATTTTACATATACATATATATATAGTAATTCAACCATCAATACCTCATAACTTTAAAAAGTTAAAATAAACCAATTAAATTCATCAATTGTATTTGAATTAAATAGGAGAAATAATTTGTTTTAGGAGAGAGATTGTAATTGATAAATTTTATTGGTTCGTCCTAACTTTTTAAAGTTATGAGATATTACCCATAAAAATACTCTATGTGTGTGGGTGTGTATAGATTTTTGTTGTTTTTAGTTAGTTTGAAAGAAGTAAGAGAGGTGTACAATGAAGAAGCAAAGAGAGGGGTCTTGAAGTGATTCGATGATGAAAGAGAGAGAGAGGTTGAAGTGAGAGCTAGTTAAGATGATTGTAGGTCTGAGGAGAGAAGAGAAGAGACCATTTGGTGGAAATCGGTTCTTCTCTTCTCATAACAATAAAAAAACCTTAGAGAGAGTTGTGTTTGTGTTGGTATAGCCTTTTTGTGAGGAGGCACCAAACGAGGGAGATTTGATAGTGAAAAAATTTTAAAAAATGGTTGTTTTTTTTAGGAAAAAAAAGCATAAATGTGTTTTTAGTTTGTGTGAGGAGAAAATTTGAGTTGAGAGTTTGGATTTAGAGTGGAGGCTTTTATGTCAACAAAAACAATGCACCAGCGGTCAGCCAACCACCACCACCACCTCTCTTTCTATGTATACAAAATTAGAATTTTGTTCTAGTTTTGACTGACGATCAATGAGCTTATTATTAATTATCATTGACCCACATACGAGGCTTAAGGCGTTAGGCTGCTGACCGCTTGACACTAAGCAAGTTTTAGAATATACATATATATATATATATATATTCTTTTATAAAAGAAGCCTATTTTTTTATAATTTATTAAGGCACCTCTAATTAATCAAAACCTTAAAAGAAGTGAATGAAAGGAAAATTCACACATATTATAAGGCATTATGATACATAAGAGTTGCAAGATAAAATGAAAAATTGAGGTGCATTTTTTTTTTTTTTCACATTTGTGATTGGGGTTGAAATCATACTATACACATTTATCAACATGTCTAAAATGTTTCTTCATTTATTATAGAAGTAGGTTTCTTATGAAATTATTGAGCGTAAGTTTTTGAACATTTATAGTGTTTAATTTCGTACATTTCGAAAGATCTTTAATCAGTGTTGTGAAAACTTTCTTTTATTATCGAAGCCAATTTTCTTTAGTATTCTAGAAGCAAATTTTTAGGCCATGTAGATTTTCTATAGTATTCTACAAGCAGACTTTTAGGTCACATATAGTGTTTAATTTTGCAAGTTCTGACATACTCCAATGATATGCTAAGGGCATATTTCTAAACTATACAT
The DNA here is from genome assembly GCA_022984855.1 of Dimocarpus longan. NCBI lineage: Eukaryota > Viridiplantae > Streptophyta > Magnoliopsida > Sapindales > Sapindaceae > Dimocarpus > Dimocarpus longan. The sequence goes on from CM041026.1 coordinate 10,337,530, forward strand.
AATGCTTAATTTTGATAGATTTAAGTAGACTTATGATTCTGGGTCATCTATAGTATTTAATTTCGATAGGTTTTAACAAACCATTGACGAATCACGTATAGTTTCAATTTCAACTAGCTAGACTCAGCAGATGTTAGACTATAAGTATCCATAGATTTTAGATTATATTTTAATTATATGTAAAAAAAAAAAAAATGGAAGTGTTATCAGAAAATGAACCTCAGAAGCACATTTAATATATTTTGAAATAATTTTCTTGAAAACTATCTTTAAAAATTAAAAGTTAAAATCATGTTTTATAATAATATTTTTACAAATATAAACAGGTGTTGCAGATTTTCCATATTTTGAATTTGAAAATACTGCAAAATGTATGTGGTATTATTGTTTAAAATGATTAAAACGGTTATTTGAAACAGGTAAAGTAATTACTGATTTTAAAAAACAAGTTCAATCTTTTAACTACAACTTCTATCTTTTTTTAATTTTGATTTTTTTTTTTACCAAACAAGTTAAAATTATTTATTGGGATAATTCTATTTTCCCCGTAGTTTGACATGATATCAACATCCCCTAATATTTTTAGAAATCGTTGATATTCTCATTATTGATTTATGAAATAGATCAAATATCTCTTGTAATGTATGAAAATATCCAAAAAAAACTCTTTACTGTTAAAGTTGATGTTAAAAATTAAAGTTTGATCGTTAATGTGGAAGGGTAAAACTATTAGGGTACTTTGAACATTTAATTCATTTTAGTAACGACAATAATATGGGAGGTAAAATGAGATTCTTCAAAACTATAAGGGTAATTAGCGATTATATCAAACTACAAGGAAGGAACTGAGATTATCCCTCGTGCATTCTGGGTTTAATAAAAGAAGAAACAACCAGGACCTAAACTATTGGGCTTGGGCAGATAAGGGCCAGGAGTACCAGATATTTAAAAATTGTGTGAGAGCTGAGTGACTCACAAAGTCTTAGAAGAAATGGATGGGATAATGCAAGTAGGACTTCCAGTGATGGCAATTCTTGGAGCTGCTGCTGTTACTTACTATGCTATAAGCTTTGCTGAGCTTAGAGAGGTACTCTTCTCTTCTCTTAACTCTTCTCTTTACATGAAAATGTTTTTGTTTTTGATCATTGTAGGGGCTGTTTATTTTCAGAAATCTTTTAAAGAATTAGAAGACTCAGATGATGAAAATGGAGGAGGATTCAACTCATCTCTAAGCTCCAGGAAAAGGAGGGCCAGAAGAAAAGCTGATAAACAAGCTAAAAGTTGATAAGAAGCAATCAATTCTATTTGTATTTCTATTTTTATTGGGTTGATTTCAACCACGTTAATTTGGTGAATGCTATGCTTCTGTTTTTGTTTTTGTTTGTAAATTATGCTATCTATGGAACTTAATTATGACATGCCTTTTCTTCTATAAATATATAGTTTTTGAAGTTAGACATCAAATATTGATGTAATCTCACTCCTAAAAAGTTAATCGACGTTGGATGGACCTTTCGCTTCAAATTGTACATATCTCTCTTATTGTTACTTATCCTCCATTGAAAATTAACGGCTCGAGAAAAAATTATCCATTTCAATTATTTATTATTTAACAAATAAATCATTAATAAATACAGAAATTTCCATCTTTCATTTAATTTTAAAAAATACGGTTATTAAAGAGGAAAAAATAATTAAATAAAAGATTTGGCGAGTTCGTGTAAATGGCTGCATCACCATGATATACACCTTAGCTTAGCTCCTCTATGAGAAGCGTTTTGCTCCTCGTTGAGGAGCCAATCCTCTATTGACAATGAAGTGGCTTCACCCATGATAAGTTGTTTCATTTTTCTATTTAATTAAATAAAAAAAAAAATTAACTCTGTTGATGCTTGTGTTAGAATAACGAATAGGGATTTTTATGGGTGTTTAATTAATAATTTTGTTTGTTGTTTGGATGATGAATGGATTAATTTTTTTGTTTGGATGATGCCTTGTGAGTGAATTTACTGACTTTTTTTTTGACTTGTTTTGGTAATGAATGATTTTTTTTTTTTAGACATATTACACACATTTACACGGGTAATACTACAGAATATCTAGATAAGATCTACTGATGCACGGCTAGTAATATATGCTCCTGAAAGTGGGAGGATGGGCTCCTGAGGGAGGGAGGGAGAAGAAGCCCACAAAGGAAAGGGAAAATCTACCCCTTGTTTGGTGACACAAAGGATCGAACCCGGCACTCAACACTTTGCTAAGTAAACAAAGGCAGTGCTACCGCCGTTAAAGCAGCATGCCAAGTGCTAGTGATGAATGATTTTAATCTTAATAAAATTATATGAACAACAAATTCTCAATATATGTGTGTTCTAAATATTCAAAATTTTATTATATATGTAAAATATTTCTAAAATTATAAAGTATAAATAATTCAAATAGGGGTGTCCGAGGTATTTCATGCATGGTCTAGTCAATGGTATTTCAAAAAAAATTTGACAAAGCCAATTGACAGTAAGAGAGGTATGTGTAAGTTTAAGTGGAAGGTCCATCCAACAGTAATTAGGCATAAAATTGGGGAGATTATGCAATTTACCTAAAATGCAAATTATACAATTTTTTTTTTTTTTTTTTATCAAGCAAATTATACAATTGCTCTTTCAAGTTTCAAACAACAATTTATGCGCTTACAGTTTCCAAATCCACGCCTACAGATTTTGTAAATTGTAGGCCTATTTAACATTTTATGTTTTGTATGTACATTGGCGTGAGATGCCATTGACTCTGGAATGATTTTCAATATATATGTAACATTTATTATGTATGGTAAATGTATCTGTAACATTTATTATGCACGGTATAATGTAATGAAACCTTTTAAAATAGTTGATTGTTGAGACTTCTGTCAAAAGACATAATTTTATCTAAGAATATAAAATATTGTAAGAATAATTTTATCTAAAAATATAATTTTGTCTTTTGTCAAAAGACCAAATTCGAGTGGTTTGCCGTATTTTGTTGAATTTTGAAATATAAATAGGTTAAATTATCTTATTAGTTGGGTAAGATTACCCGTCACTAATAATCTTTAGTTTGATAGTAAAAATGATCATTGAAGAATATCCAAAAGTTATTATTGAAAAATAACTTTATTCAATCAATAAAATAACCAAACCTCATTTGCAAATACTTTACCTAATTCAAGGAATGACTAAAGAAAGAAATAAAGACAATGTACATCGAAAATATGGCCAGATTATTAACAGAAATACACTTTATTAAGGTAGCAAATGTTTCACAAGTCACAACTACTACTAAAACAGTTACAGCTTTTTATTTCACAAAAAAAAAAAAAAAAAACAGTTACAGCTTTTGCTTTGCATGAAAGTCTGCAGATTTTTCAGCATCATCAACAATTGTTATTTACTGCTTTTGCTGAGACTTGAGTTCCTTCACCCTCTCCTCAGTAGCTTTCAGTGCTTTCCCATATTTGCTTATTAACTGAAACATAATGGTTTAATTTCAACCATCAAGATTCATTTAAATTTAAACTTCAATAACTCTACACAATGTTTAGAATCTCCATTTTATCAAATACTAAATTAGTCAAATATTGCCTAAAAACATCAACTTTGAATAATGATTTCTAACATTACTAGTTTCCTATTTTGCAGACACTAACATAGTCCAAAATTTCATGGATTATTAAGCCGCGTTTGATTCAATATCCTAACACAACTCATTTTTTAATACAAGTGATGTGAAAATTTTGAAAAAGAAAAATGTTATTTGCTTTTCCATTTTAGTTCCAAATTCAGAAACAAAGACAAGTTGTATTTTCTCTTTATTGGACTGTATCAATATCATTTCCAAAAACATATATAACTGTATCCTAGTCCTAGTTCCAAGGACCTATTTTCAGATAATGTGCCAAAAGCCCCTCTAAGTTTCATTCAAAAGAAGAACAATTCTGTAGAAGGGGCAATTTCTTTGTAAGCAGTAAAAATTCAGAGGACTTTAATGGTATCTATGCAAGAACTGTAGGACACTTCTAGTCAAGCAATCACATACTACCTAGCACTGGTCTGGCATTTAAGTGACTGCTAAAAACAATATCCATGTAGAAAAATAAAAGGAACGCCAGAGTAATTGAAATGATCAGTGACAATAAACCTACATCTTTTCTTTCTGTAACTCTTCAATAATCCACAACCAAGCGTCATTTAAGTAAAGACAGAAAAGCATACAATTATGATCTTATGGGCTAAGCAAACAGAGAAGAAAATCCCTTAAACATACCTCATCAACCTCTTCGGGGGTGATTATAAGTGGAGGAGACATCATTATGTTGTCACCTGCAACACGTACTAGCATCCCATGCTTTTCGCACTGAGCTCCAAAATATGCACCTATTCCTGTCATACACATCAACAAAGCACTATTAATAAGGGAAATAAATACAACAAATTCGGAAGAAAGATGCAAGTTATCTAAATCATATAGACAACTCCCAATCTATGACCAGACAGCCTGTTATGACTTACAGAATACTCACTTCTTTCTCTCCATCCCTTAGTGTATGTTTTTGTGTAAATTATATATTTGCATGTGTGAGTTTGCGTTTCAATTCCCTTTGAACCAATATCTTCCAACACAAACTACTATTTAGCAAAAGAATGTGGAACTTACCCCATTCAGAAGGGAATGGATCATTAGGAGACTTATTGTCTGTAAACTCTGTACCAAGAATCAAGCCAGTTCCTCTTATCTGCAGAACCGCAGGAGTATACCAGAAATAAACACATCATTTCATAAATTCGCTGCTTAACCAAACTAATTCAAACATACAAAATATAGAATATACCTCCCCAATGATGGGACTGTCAGAATAGGCTTTTAGACCATCTTGAAACCTTGGTGCTACTTTATTCACTTTCTCAACAATATTTCTCTCCCTGCAAAGATATGAAACAAGTTTCAGAACAGTCACCATTTTTATTAAATAGGGGCAGATGTAGCAAGAAGAGTCAGCGTAGTGGATTGTAATCCACCTTGTGTGGGTTCAGTTTCATCATTTGCCAAACAAAAACAAAACACACTGTGAAATGTTGAGTTGAATGTGGTAACATTACTAGTGTCAAAAGTCCTTCACCAACTACCAAAATATCTCATCTACTTAATGTAGCGACTTGTATGCTCATAAGAACCAGTTTAATGTATTGAAAAAGAACTAGTGATCAGTTATAATGAGATGATCTACAAGCATACAGTCATGCCAATGTCATGCCTTCCAGCTAATTTTCAAGGGTCCTCCAAATTTTTAAGTTGTGATGCTCAGCATGAAATTGATGTGTACAGGAAAGCATATGCTTAATGATGTTTCAGTGTTAGTAATAATCTGAATGTGAAAGTCTACTTCTAAATTTTCTACGGACAAGCAGAAAGGAACGCACTTGTAGAGCTTGAGAGCTTCAATGGCAACAGCACATGATACAGGGTGCCCAGAATAAGTAAATCCATGAGAGAAAGTACCTGACATAGAGAAAATCAGTCATAGCATTCAGTAATAATCAACTTTGATTTTTTTTTTTTTTTTTTTTGCATAATTCTATTACCAAGTTTGTTGCTTTGAGAGTAGATGACATCTGAAACTTCAGGACTGACGAGAACAGCTCCAATGGGCATATATGCAGAAGAAAGGGCCTAAAAAGCACAATAATATGGCAATGCTTACATATAAATACTGTCTTTAAATATGACCAAGCTATCCCATTAGTTGAATTCGGTCTGGTATTACCTTTGCTATGGACACAAGATCTGGTTTCATGTTGTATTTGTCACACCCAAACATTGTCCCAATTCTTCCAAAAGCACAAATCACCTAAAATAAACCCAACAGAAGAATTGAGCCCAGAGATACTAATGAACAACAAAGAGCTCACTCATAACATAATAATATGAGTAAAACAAGATATAATGGAAGGTACAATGGAGAGCTTGTTCATAACATTATAATACTAGTAACAGTAGACAGTACCTCATCTGCAATAAAGAGGACATCATATTTTTTCAAAACCGCTTGAATCTGCATCAATGTGAAATGCAGCAATAAGTAAAAATGTAAAAAAGAGAGAGGAGGGTACAAATTTCTCTGCTATTGTACAATAAAATATATAAAGAGAAAAAAAAATATACACAAGTAGGATGTTGCATTAATGACCAAATTTGAATAAGGAAACAACTGAAGTGCAAACTTTGCTAGCACTAGTACATTCTTTAACCTACGCCAAAAATAATAAAAATGCTAACAAACTTCATGATGCGTGACATTTTTACCAAAATTTTATGACCGAACAGCCAAATAATCAGCAAAGACCAAGTTTGAATCAAACTGAGGCTTTTTTATGCTGACATATGTTGGCATGGGAAAGTTGCAAACTTATTCATACGCTTTGGGGAAAAAAATTAACCATTCAGATGGAGAGGTCTCCAGTTGGACTTTGTATCAATCTATTAAACATAAACCAGTCTAGGTCTTAGAAACTGCAGCTGAGGAATGTGTATGTGGATTCATCAAAGTATAGAACTCTTTGCATTTGAATATAATACCAGTGTTCCTCAAACACGTATTAAGCAGCTCAGCTCTAAAAGGAATAAGATTGCAAGCATTTCAATCCAATCAGGACACTAATTAACTTGAATCTCACCTTCTCAAAGTAAGTTGCTGGAGGAGGTATCACACCTCCTGCCCCCATGACAGGCTCAGCGATAAATGCAGCAATCTGAAAATAAGAACCAAAATGCACTTCAAAACAAGCCACCACTTCAATTTTTTCACGCAAGCAACAAGAAAATGCTAGACTAGATTACCGTGTCTGGTCCCTCTTTGAGGATGAGTTCCTCCAAATTATTAGCTAATCTGGTTGAAAACTCCTCCTCTGTCTCACCTGAAGTATAAAATGACATGCATATTACTCAATAAAGTCATATGTTTCATTAAAAAAAAATTCCAAGAATAAGAAAGGTGGGTAACCTGGAAGGTGATAACGCCAATAATGAGGGCAGTCAGTGTGCAGTACAAATGGAGCTGGCAGATCAAACTTTTGGTGCAGTGCTGGGAGGCTGCAATAATATTTCACTCATCAATGGACACAAGGGTCAATACAATAGGTATTATAATTTACTTGAAGATTTTTCCTACCCGGAGAGGCTAGCTGATATCAGAGTTGAACCATGGTACCTGAGAAAATGTCAAACATAGTACGAAAGTGTTATTCAGGAATAAAACTTTAAAAAAATCTTGAGGAAAATAAATAAGATAAGTGGTCAAATTTACGATTTTGCTCGTGCTATGAATTTCTTCTTATTTGGTCTTCCAAGTGCATTATTGTAATACCAAACCAGCTTGACCTACAGCAGAATAATTCAAGATGAGACATCAACAACACATCAGCTCTTGCCATTGTTATTTTTAATGCACTACAGCAAACAATCAACTTCAGGCAACTCAAACAGTGGGTGTGGGGGGTGGTTGGTGTTAGGGTTGAATGAAGAAGTAAATTAGAGGTAAAAATTACAACAACAAACATAACTACATTGTAAATATCCGTTCCAATTAATCAAAACCAGCAACATTCATAGCCAATCATGCTTTTACATATTCAAAATATTTGAAGTAATCTTGTCGTGGTGTTCGGAAAACTGATTGAATTTTAAAATGCCAGTATTTGTATTAATGTATCTATTTCTTAAACAAAGTTCATAAGTATCCATAGTGGCAGAGCCACATCATGACCAAGGGGCACCATGGTCAAGGCCGGCCCATGGCTCCATAGATTTTCTGAAAAGAGCTAAGTACTACTTATCTATACATTTTAACCTTTCAAAAACACTATTTTATGACCCAACTTCTGCCTATTGTCCTACATCATTTACACAGTTAAATGATACAATTTAAATGGATGATATCACATCACTCATACATAATTGAGATATAATTGATACACATCAATGCTATGTCAGCAATACTGTGTCAAGAGAACATAGACACAGATTTTCCTGCACCTTGTCACGAAAGATTACTGCAAGTCAGTGTGGGGAAGGTATGGCTATTAGGAGGAAAGAGAGAGAGAGAGAAGAAAAAGATCAAATGTTTATACAAAGCAATCGGACCTGAGTGTCATTGGCTTCGGATCCACTATTCGTAAAGAAAGCTTTAGCCATTTTACTTGCAGTAAAAGTATCTAAAAGCTCCTTAGCAAGATCCTGTAAGATGAATGTTCATATGCCATTAGGGAAAACAAAGAGATGCCCTATTGATCGTTTGAACAAGAAATAGCAGCAATGATTCAGAACAGTTCAAAGTGAGAGAATGATACAAAAAAAGCAGCACTGCATAAGGATGGTAAAAAACACACAGCATTTATTCACAACAGCTGGAAAAGAAAAGCTAGGCATACCAGAGAAGGTTTTGTAGTACGATTCCAGAAGGAGTGATAAAATGGTAAGGTATTCAATTGGGCAGTAGCAGCCGCCACAAGTCGAGGTTCATTTCCCCCTGAAAATTTTGCAACACAACATAGATAATTCAAGTCATGCCCTTTGATAACAGTCAAATACAGAGACTTAGGTATATAATGGTCTTGACATGCATGAGGAGTCATGAACATATAAATCCAAGGTCATGTAAACACAACTGTAAGGTTACAATGTCAAACTGCTTTCTCTTTGTAGCCCAGAAGATAAGTAAAAAGTTTGTCTTGCCAAAACATATGTGGAAACAAGGTACTCTAGAGTTAAGCATGTAACTAAGAAAAATGAAAAATCGAATTACTGTAGTAATAAAGTAACACGTTACAAGAAAGAGCTACTTAATTATGAAGGCAATTTCTCTCATCCTTTATGGGCTATGTGAGTTGGCCACTAGCAGAATATGAGCATGCAAGCACTATACCTATAATGTAAAATTTAAGAATTAGAGAGGAATAGCAAAGGGTGGATTAAAAAAAAAAAAAAAAAAGCACACTGCTTGTGCCCATAGACACATAAATAACGCATACATAAGCACAAACCTTAAGAAAGATTCAATAAACATTATTTAATAAACCCAACAAGTGATTATGTTAAATGATTCAAGTAGATAGGAACATCAATATCAAAACAACAAAACAAAGTCACATGTCACATTCAACAGGTGAATAGAAAACTAATGAAAATCAACCGAAAGTTTTAGGACATTTGAAAAAGTACCTAATGCTGTGCACCAGAGACCAGCAAGAGAATCAAGATACTTCTTCCCATTGGAGTCATAAACATAGCTACCCTATGTCATCACGCAAGTTGGAGTTTGTTATATAATTGACAAACAAACAGACAATTAGAAATGAAAAAATGGCAAATAGTTGTCAAACTGTAATCGTATCAATTAAAGAAAAAGACAGTTGAACATGCGTATACCTCAGACTTCTCGATAATCAGTGGATGCAAGTCACTAGACTGCCACCCAGCTGTGAAAGGTGCCAACATATCATGCCCCTTAAACCTGACAAAAGGAAGATATGATTCCCATGTGAGGAAATGTAAGCATATCTGTGGTAATACAAATACATTGGGTCTTAAAGGATGTAAGCAAGTCATTGAAGCATAATTCACATACCCTTTACCATCCTTAAAATCAGCGTCTTGCTTTTGCAAAGATGCCTCTGTACCATACAGTCTGGCAAGTAAAGGGGTCCGACGGATGTGCTCCTCCAAGCTTTTGGAAGCAGCAACATGGTTTGGATATGAACCAAGCTGTAATCAAGAAAGGGATGTTAGTAACCCCAATGAGTTTCAATTGTCATTATTACACATAAAAAGGTCATCACTAGAGTCAACAAACAGACTCGAAAAATCATATTCATGCTATGCAAAATTAACCTGCCATCACTCTATAAAACAATACTATAGCAATGGCTCTCTTCATCTTAAATCAGCAACAAAAAGATCCCATTATATGATGGACAAAGTGATGATCTTTTTAATGACAAAAAACAGGACTTCAAGAGTTCACTTGGCACCCAAATAACAAAAAAGACGCTGATGAAACTAAAAAGGCATATAAACAATAAACTTGCCCCTCCAAACTTTTCTCAGCAACCAAACAGACACTTGAGGTTACACACTCAAAATCATAGCAAACAAGTGTTGAATTAAGTAGAATATGATCCAAAAAGAAAGAACAATAAAACCAAGTGATTGAAGTGAAAACAAAAAACATGACACATAACATAATATGCATGTTAAAAGAAAGAAGAAGAGGAAGAGAAAGACCTTTGCTTTGAGAGATGATCTAAGGAGCAAGTTGATGACAACCATGTTTGCTTCCAACAATGTGTGCTTCAGTTACAAAGTAGAAAGGCTTTTCCAATTGGGTTTTAATTATTTTGATGCTTGAATCTTCAACAATAACGACAATACGGACACCAAGTGGGCCACTCACTACACGTATTATATCACAATAACATCCATCTTTATTTTATTTTATTTTCCATAACTGCTTTCTCATTTTTGGTATTTTAACCCACTCACCTTTTTAAACTGTATTAATATGTTAATTAGATCCTCAATCAATCTTAATATTCTATTCAAGAATGGATTGGATTTAAGAATTAATACTTTTTCCAATTAAAGTTTTACTATTCTATTGGTGTAACGTCTATAGGACAAGTTTTTTCTTTTAATGAGAGTAAGTTGGTTCAAAATTTTTTTCTAAATTTAAACATAAATGACGTGCACGTAAATTATCAAGGTTATGTAAAATAGTAAAAAAATGTAGTGATTGATGTGTCAATTATAACTTATATGTAAAATCATTTAGACATGAAGTTGACTAAATTTTTTGGGCTATTTATCATTATCTTTTAAACAATTATAATTGACAAGTAGAAAATCCATTACGTGATAAAGCCTATTGTTTATTTTGGAGGGGTTGTTATATTAAAACAAAGATTTTGAAAGTGGTTTAAGATATAAAAATTACAAAATTTGAACTTATGTTTGTAATAATTTTCAAGAAAAGCTATAAACATACTTCCCACTCTAGTATATTGTGTATATATTAACAATACTTTATTTTACCTACATAATATGCACATAACTAATTATTGTACCGTTGAGTCCAAATAAAATTCAAAAGGTAAGATATAAAAGTTGAATTGTGTAATAATTTTTTTTTAAAAAAATTTGATAGTATAAATGAAAAAAAAAAAATTTCTACTCTTGATTTTTTTTTTTTTTGGGCGATGTAGTTTAAAAATAAATTATTTTATAATAAAAGAGATACGTGTTAATTTTTTTTTCATTATTCATTAAATTTAAGGATTAAAATGAAAATATAAAGAATTTAATAAGTAGGGAAAACAATTTTTTTTCCTCTTTTAATTTCTCCAAACTGTTACAAGACGGTTATGAAAGAGTTTAATTTCTTTTTTTATTATTTATTATGAAAAAAATTAACTAGTTTTGAATTCTTATAACAATACAAATATAATATTACTTTTCTAAAAAAATAAAAAATAAAAAATAAATTGTTTAAGTAGCACCACAATCCTGTGGCCTCATCTATAATTTGGTGTAAGTATTTACAAGAAATGAGGTCATGGTATGGTTTTTTTGGTTTTCGTTTTATATGTGTGTGAATAATGCTACATTTGTGTGCGTGTGAAATAATGTCACATTTTCTAAAAGTTTTTTAAAATTTTTACCCAAATAACGTGGAAGAATAATCTATAAAAATAACTTTAATTATATAATGATATATTAGTGATTTGATAGTTATAGATAAATTCGTTAATAAATTAAAAAAAATGAATAATATAATATTGCTATATACGTAATTTAATAAATTTTTATTTAAAATACTAATTATATGTCATATAAATTTAACTATTTAAAAAAAAAGTCATATAAATTTAACTATTATCTCATTAGTAGTATTATAAATTAAATTACTTGAAAAAAGTGAAAATAAGAAGGTAATGGATGTAATCTGACTTTTTTTAAAAAAAAAAAAATTATGTAATCTAACTTTGTGATCCAAGTACAACTGTTAGACGTGGATTAAATTTTTAAAGTCATATGAAAAATCCTTAATTAGTTTTATTGGAACAAGATTTTCTTTGTCGTAACCCCTTAATTAATTGTTTTGACTGAGAATATATATCTGTCTTATTATATAGCAAACAAATTCGAATTTGATCACAAACTCCTATGAAGCGTTAATATTGGTTCTACCATCACGATGAGGATGCGCCAGAGTGAATTCACGACGTGCACGTTCATGTGATTAATTGGTTGTAATTATTATGGGGGAAATTTCATTTGGTCTCTGAAATTTTATATATTCCCACTGTTTTAACTCTATTTGTACAAATAACTCCTATGGTCCTTAAAATTATAAAAATCTAAACAGTCAGCCAAATCTAAAGAAATGAAGGGTAATTTTATTATGCCAATAGGGTGTTTTAATTTTAATTAAAGTAAAAAAAAAAAAAGTAAGTTGAATGAAGATCCAAATACAGAATGAAGAACATGGTTTTGAAACTAAATCAAATTTGATATGATTTTAAAAACTAAATCGTTGTTTGATGAACTAGTTTTTAAAATCAGATTTTCAATGATTTGGATAAACAGATCGTCAATGTCTGGATTTTAAATGCCCAATCAATCGGATATAGATTTTTATACTTAGATCATCGAACGAACCTAGAGGACATAGATTTGTTCGACTATGAATGAACACGAATGAATCTAGGTTGACTTAGGTTCATTCAATTAAAGACAAATGAACCTAGACTGACATGGGATCGTTCAATTGAAGTTAAACAAACTCAAGTCGAGTGGATTTGTTCGAAGACAAAGGAAACTTGGTTAGCTTAAATTTATTTGAAGAACAATGAACCTAAACGACTTGGGCTCATTTCTTGATGAAACCAAGTTCAATCTCGTTTTCGAAACCAGAACAAACTTGATCTACCTTAGAAACCATTTCAAAGATGGAGCGACTACTTGATCTTCCTTCTCGCACTCTTTTCATTGGTTTTTCTTTTCTTTTTTAAATTTTTAATAAATATTTTATCTATTATTTTCTTAAAGTTTTATAAACAGTCAATGTTAACTAAATAAAATGATAATATGTCATGTTTTAATGCACTAGAGTTCTTTATTTTTTGTGTTTTTTATATACGGTGACTTGTGTTAAATGTTTATTAGTGAGTTAGATGATTAAATTTCAAATGTTTAAGGGTAAAATGATATTTTTATCCTATTTAATAATTATTATGAGTAAAATAGTGATTTCATAGTTTTCACCATGATTAAGTATTTAAAAATTAATTAAAGGGACTAAATCGATGAGTTTTTTGTTTTTAAATAATGGAGGGACTATATAAGTCACTTATACAAATAGACTCAAAAATTGAGAACTTATAAAAATTTAGAGACTAAATTAAAATTTTTCCATTATAATATATCAATAATAGAACATATTGATGTGTATCCTAGTAAGCTGCACGTGTCAAAGGCTGCTCCTTCAGCCTAGAAATGCTCCAGCCCAAATTTATTACAAACAGTCATTTTAAAAGAAAAACAAAAAAGCAACACATGCACTCAATCTCAATTGGCTAGTGTACTTTTCATTTATGTCCATGTGGATCCAAATTCTACCATGGACATTTACTAATACATCTCTTTATCTTTGATATTAATTTGATTTTTATTTTCTATAATCATTATTTTCAATAGATCCAATACGGTAGTAAGATCCAATGAAAATGAGTGGTGTGAATTAACAGTCCTTAAATTTTATTTGAAAATTATTTTAATTAAACAATTATTTTTACTATTATAACACATGTATGTACGAGTTATTTAATTTAAATTAATTTGAAGTAATTAAGATTACTGACTTTGCTAAAATGGCTGGCTGGCTGTGGATGTGACATTTGAAGATAAGTCGGCAGGTCAATTTTGGATTCCCAGTTGGTAGCAAATGTGGGGAAGTAATGTCTCGTGTCGTCACTCATTGTCATTTGTCACATTTTCTTTTCTTACAATAACAACATTGGTTGTGAGACTTAAGAGTTGTCAAATATCAATCAATGTTAATATATATTTTTGTAATAAAAATAGAGAACGCTCTATATCTGCTTAACAGTATAGATGTTAAGACATAAACCTCCATTCTAAAGTGCATGGAGTGCACAATTGAGATATACAAGAGAACACGTCATCTAATTATTAACATTTGTTAATAGAATATATGATTCAGGTCTCACTTTACTCATACTATTCTATGCACGATGTTTAATGTGAACCTTTAAAATTCTAATGATTCGCCAATCATTCATGTCAAAAGGGTTTTCTTTTTTAAAATATAAAGAACTGTGAATTTAGAACTTAGTAAAAGAAGATATGATTTGACTCTACAAGGTTTATTAAAATGGTGTAAACTATTGGACCACCACACCTTGGTTGGATAATATAAAATATAATTAGTGAAAGAGTCTTCGTTAATTTAATTAGGATAAGATGTGGTGTGCACTGCTATAAGATTGAGGCTTGATTTAAGTAACCATCATTGAAATTGACAATTACGGAATCTGTAAACATTCATGAACATTTGGAAAAATAATAGTATCTGCACTTGGTCCATGCCAGGTTTTGAATCTGGATGTGAATCTAAATGATACCGACTACTAGCATTCAAAATGACGAAAATTTTAATAAACAATAATTCTAGTTTATAATTTAAATTAAGAGAAAATGAAAGGAAATAGCACTCATTTTCCCTCCTCTTTTGTCATTATTACTGAATTAATATTTTGACTTTTAGTATCACCTAAAGTGAAAAGTATCCATCATACCTTTAATGAACGAGAACAAAATTTAAAATCTCTTCTTGCCTCTTTTACGTCTCTTTCTCTTTCATTTTTGTTGGAAAAATGAGGGATATAAAAGTTCATTTTGATTGTGTTTTTTATCTTGATTTTGAAATATCAAAATAGATTTGTGTTTTCCTCCATGAGATCATCAAATTGGTACGTTTGGGTAAAATAGTGTTCGAGTAAATGAGAAATTGAAGTTCAATCTACACCTATTGGAAAGAAAATAAGGTTTAGTCATACACTAGAAAAATAAAGGAAAGAAACTTGGTATATAAATGCATATGTTATAGCTACAAGGTAGGGGTCAGGTCAGGTCGATCAGTTTGGATATGTTTTTCTAAAGGATGTTCGATTCTCTTTTAACAGAATAGAATTTTTATTAGATCCCAAAATTAAACCAATTTGATAAACTGATCCTTTAAGGGCACGTGCATAATTTCACATATACCCTATATATGAGTTTAACCCTAAATTAGAAATCAAAAATCCTATTTTGCTTGCCCATTTTTTTCCCTCTTCTTCGCAGCCGACTACCACCATCATTGTACTCATCCCATCATTGATCAAAGCCCTACTTTGGTTGAATTATGTCGTCAATCTTGTCCCTAAGTTGTATCATTATCATTTTTTTTTGGTAATTTTGGACTATTTTTTTTTTCCATTTTGGTTGAGACCAAAAATGGTCTTTATGCCATGGAGACAAGTTTTATTCTCCACCAAATTTGGTTTCCATGGCATGGAGACCGGTCCTCGCCTCTATCGTCGACGATGGATATTAGTGATGGAGACCTTTACCTCTATGACACATACCTCTATCATCGAAGTCGATAATGGAGATTCATCTCTTGCTCTTTGATTTTATTTGATTTTTTATTTTTTTTGGTTTTTCCCCTTATTTCATCTCTACCGTCTATTGAGATTCACTATTTTTTAATAATTTTTTATTTTCTTTTTATTAAATTAATTGGTATTTTGATCATTTAATTAAAATAAACAATCAAACGTTTAAATTGACCAATTTTTACTAACGGGGACGAGGTAAAATGTTATCATAAGGTCAAGTTAATTCCATTAATAAAAAAGCAGAGTCCCAGCAGATAACGTGCAATTTGCTCTTAAAATTAATAAAATTTTCAAAATTTAATAACCACAGAAACCTAAAACGAAAATTTACCTTCATTTTTCATGTACACATGTGCACTTATACGAATGTATATATTCACATGCACATGTACGTATTGCACTTATACATGTGCACTTATATGAATGTATATATTCACATGCACATGTACGTATTGCATACTTCTTACAAGAGTATGAGTGGCATGAATGTACATGCACATCCACACACATTGACATAATCCATAATGCATAATGCATGCAGAAGCAAATAATAGAAACCTTGAATTATATATAAATTAAACCACCGAATTCTACAGCCTAAAGCTCGAAGCAAGGCAAGGTACATTAACAGAAACTAGTAAACCGCATTAAATTGTCAGAATAGTGGAAATTACAGATATTTCAAATACCCTCAATGAAGCTCTCGTTGTAGCAAAGAGGAGAGAGAGAGAGCACGATCGCGTCTATCTTTCATATGAACCAACTCACTTACAAATGTTTTCAGCCGACGTGTCATAATTCGCAACGTTTTCATCTGCTGGGAAGAATAAAAGCTGCTTGAACCTTGTAACAGTTGCAACACAACTGTATTTGCAGCAGTTCAATAATCAAATGTTCCAGGGGTCAAGCAGCTCACATTAGAGGATTCTTCCTCTTCCACTTCTCTTCACTTTCCAACCAGATGATTTGGGCAAAAAAGTCTACAAACACCTTCTACAAGTCATTAAATCTATTTTAAATGAGAACTAGATGAAGGGTTGTGATCAGAACCCCCTGGAACAAACACTGGAAGCTGGTTTGAGGCTGAGGGGTTGTGATCAGAACCCCCTGGAACAAACACAGGAAGCTGGTTTGAGGCTGAATCCCTTTTAAATCTGGACTCTCGGGACAAATTGAGCGTCACCCTTTCTTGGCTCTCTTTAGGACCCAAACCCCTCTCATTTTTCAAACTCTCTCTGACTGGGACACTCAAAAGCGGACCACCAAAGAAAATAGAATCTCCAGTGTACATCAGTTTCTCCGCTTGCTGCACTGGAGCCTTTACTGTCAAAGAAGACTCTTGTGGTGGAATAAACGATCTTCTAGTTTGACTACTGATTTGTGTATTAGAAGGCAGTTCTATATGGATTGATGATCTGTTCCGACCATCTGATGCTGATACTGGGACTGATACGTACCTCCCAGCTTCTTGATCCCAGACAACAGACGTCCTTTTGATGTCTCTAAGAAGAGAAGTGGCAGGAGCTGAGAGCAGAAGTGGATCAGTAGCACCTCCCTTTTGCATTATCTTTTCATCAAATCCTGTCGTAGAGTTTGTTATTGAGTTATTGATATTAGGGAAAGCTGCCTTAGAAGTCACTGGGCGATCAGGAACTCCAGGGACTGAGGCGGCTGCATTAAAACGACCTAAAGCATGAGCTTGTGGTATAGGGCTTAGCGTGACAGACTCATGAATGTGGCTTGGACTACTAAAGCTACTAATACTTTGCGTCCCAGTTTCATACTCATCCCGGCTGCCTTGACTAGGAGCAAAGGAATTTTTCAGTGATGACAATCCCATTTCATGCTTGTTATCTTTATTTGCCCCCATATCTGTGCTCAAACTACTTCGGACACTCACATTGCTACTGGAGCTGAATTCAGAATCTGGTATACGGTGATTATCAACAGGTCGTAAAACAGAGGATGATGCCCTAGCTTTGGCCGCTGCCCTCATGGCCTCACTGGAATCCAACTTTGCAAGCTTCCAAGCACTAATACGAACAGGCCTTCTGGGGACCTTGGGCCCTCTTTCTGCAATGCCAGCTGCATCTGGATCAACAGTTGATGGGACCATTCCAGGCTCCAAGTGAGGTACAACTTCATCCTAATGAAAATTTTTAAAGCAAATAATTAACACCCTGTGATGTAGGGCAGGGGAATAGAAAACGAAAAGGGGCTGGCAAAAACTTAGGAGAGAGGAATCAAAAAGGTAACAGTGGTAGGAGATAAAAATTAAGAAATAACAGAGAAATTGTCCATTCCGTACAATAATTTTGAATAAAATGCGGCAAGAAAAAAATGAAGAGCATAACATCAAAGGACAAAATGATTATTAAGGAGGCACTACATAAATTTATAATTTACATTGATAAAATAGTGCAGAGATATAAGAACAAGAAAGGAGATGATTTCCAGGCTTACAAACTTGATACTAGTACCCTTGTTCACAACTTATTACATATGATTCAGAATGACTGCATAGAAACCAAGATATACATGCATATTTATATCTATATATAAAACTGCTAAAAACCAGACTCAGAAACCTTAAAATGACTATTGAAGTGCAATTGAGGTTACCATTTCTAGTTCAGATTATGTTACATATATATAAATATATTTAATATCCCTCTATTTTCCTGCATTATATTAAAGAGAACAAGTGAAAAGCAGCAAGAATAGCAGAAGTGCCCTTGAGGCAAACGGATGGGTTCAAAAGTGAAAGATGCAGTGGCACTTCCAGCCCCGCTTCAGTTCAATACAAATAAAACACAGACTATAGCATTCTATTCTCACTCTTCAAATAATAGTTCTGATTTCTGAAATTAAACAGGAAAATTCTCAAGTGCGTGGGTGTGAAAGAGAGAGGCCGTGAAAGTTCCAAAGAATTGAAAAAATGAATTAAGCAAATAAACAAAAGAAAAAGTCGGAATGTGTGGAAAGAAAGACAGACAATGAGAAAAGACCCATATACATTCACAGATTTAATCAAGAAACAGTAAAAATCACCAATCAACAATGTAGGTCGAATGTAATTTGAAATTCAGATCAAATAGTTACTCTAGAAGCTTCATTTAAAATCCATTTATTTTTTCCTGATAAGAAATTGTAGTAATCAGATTGCATAAAGTCTTGACTTAAATTTTGTTCTTTTCTTTTCTGATAAAATAGGGGTTAAGACTCTTCAAATGATGATCACCTAAGGCTTTAGTAGAAACATAAAATTAAAATAGATACTAAAAACAGTACCTGATAATCGACAAATACCCTAGGAGGGGTACACCATGCCCCCTTATATTGCAGGCCCAAAGAACTTCCACCACTCATGCCGGTTGTGGTAGATCCTGTTGGAGAGTAAAGAATGTTTGGCAATTCCTCGTCCACAGATGCTCCAGCAGGTGCCTCACTCATTGCTCTCATTGCCACAACATACTCATAGGTTGTTATTCCCTGATTCAATATAAAACCAAAGGAAAGGATTTCAGATTGTAATAGAAATAACTCCAAAATAACTCAAAAAATTTTTCATCTCTGTTAGTCACATCTTCATTTTTCCATCTTTCCTCCACTTAGTCACCAATTTGATTAAAACCTATAACTAGTTGCTCAACTACTCCTCCATCTTCCAAGTGAAGAAACACAACAGAAAGGGAAAAGAAAGTAACATGAAGAGCAGAAGGTGCTAGGCCACTGACCTTTCTGATCAATAAGATGTGGAAAAAGAAAAGTTCGCCCAAAGGTATGCAAGCAAGGAGAGAAACGGCAGTACATACAGCCTACATAATTGAGATCTAGCATTAATGTATCTACATATATATATTGAAAAGTAAATACAAGACAACAGATGCCAGCAAAGTCTAAGGAAGTCTGTCATAATAGGTACCACAACTGTTGCAAACGGGGCACGGGAGAAACCATTTCCAAGTCTATCAATAATTTCAGTCTCCATGCTACTTTTATGAACAAAGCAACGCACCAGAACAGCAATTCCAACCCCTAATTCAGTAACAAGCTGAGAGAGAGAGAATCAGACTCACTATGATCTGAAAGGGAAAATTTATACTAAGATAAATTATAAGACAGCAATGCGTACCCAAACAAGACTGGTGGCCATAAGCAAGATAAAAGTCAAATAATTTTTTTGCCCCACACAATTGTTAAGCCACTGCAGTCATAAAATAGTGAGGTTCCTTTCCCAAAAAACAAAAATAAAAAACTCATCAGATGATATTTATCCAAAACAAATTAAATATATATATAGATATATATTCAATGTGCATTCTTATAAAGAGCAATTGCAGCAACACAAAGATATACCCGGCAATGGTGATCAAAACCATCCACACATTTATCACAACTTCTGCAATGTTTGCTGAACTTGCGGACCTGCAGTATGGGACACTTCCATGGTTATTTGATAAATCCAGATTGACCAATATAGTTATTAAAGAATCTAATCAGCTTACAGTAAATATTTGGACCATTTCAAGGACCAGACTTTTAGCATCCAGGAAGAACATAAGAGACTTAAGCATTGTCAAATTAACCAAGGAGCAATCTAAACTACCTCAGCAGACTAAATTAATCATTATGCCACTCTAAAGGATAAATTTGACATCATTACAACAAGCTTAAGTTTGTTTTTTTTTTTTGTCATAGGAAGCAAAAAACTTTATTCAAAGGTAAAGAAAACAAATACAAAAGTGATCAATAGTCCACCAAAACAACAAACTGAACAAAGATCAAAGATACAATTAATTCAATCAATTAACAATAACCTTCCAATCAAGCATGATGAAAATGAAAGAAATGTATAATAATTCTTCTGAAGTAGATGCCCATGAAGTAGCTAAATAATGAGCATCCCATAAAAAGTTGTCCTCTTCAACTTCATAAACGACAAGAACACTTTTATTCCTCTCTAGCCAAACAACAAGCCTAACGTTTAGAAATTGCCATTCAGCGTAAGTCTGTCCAAAATTCAACAAAGCAACAAACAGGCATAAGCCATCCTCCGTTGACTGTCTGGAAGACTGCAACAACACTCGTGCATGTGCCCCATCTTTCTAAGGCGCAGAGATTGCTTATGGAGATTAAAATAACTTAGGCAACAGCCAAAAAATTAATTAAAAAAAAAAACAATGGCCAATTTTTCTATAGGTCCCTCATTTAAGAACACCATGGAAATACCTATTGCTGTTTAGGTGGTGTTTAGTGGCTTTCAGCTGCACATAACGGTGTATTCTAAAACAAATTGGGTATCGGATAGCTGACGACTCACAAGGGGTAAGATGGTCGGTTAGATGTACCAGCAGTGCTTGAGGTAGATAGTTGGATGTGCAACAGAGGTAGTAGGGCTGATATTTAAGAACTGTTTGGAAAAGATTTGTACTTGAGACAACTCAACAATACAACCAAAAAGAAAAAATAGTGAGAGAAAGAGCAACAAAAAGAAAAAGGATTGAAAAGAAAACAGGGAAAAGAGAGAAAACTAGAAAGGAGGTACTAGGTAGAAACAGTGATAAGTAAAACA
Source organism: Dimocarpus longan (assembly GCA_022984855.1). Lineage (NCBI taxonomy): Eukaryota > Viridiplantae > Streptophyta > Magnoliopsida > Sapindales > Sapindaceae > Dimocarpus > Dimocarpus longan. Next base: position 10,358,872 of record CM041026.1, read on the forward strand.
AATTAAGGATTCTGGGTTTCTAAAATCAATCAAGTTGTCCAAAAAAATTAAATCAAACTCTTATGTTATAGAGACCACACAAAAATCAAAATTCAAGTCTAACTAAAATTACATTTTTCAGAATGAAAAAATCAAATAAACTTCAAAAGAATATCAAAATCAAATCATTATAAAATCATTTTCATAAATTTAAAATTAATATAAACACGAAACTCTTTTATTAAAAGCTCCTAAAATATTGTGGGTGCATTCAATAGCATTTTCAAAATGTGTTCCTTGTTTACAGAATTAAAAAACAGAGCAAAAACACATTTGTTAGATATATTTAGAGAATATGGAATTTATTTTTAACACTCGGAGGTGTAAAATGTCTCAAGCCTGTTTCCACAATTTTACCATCACATACAGTCACTTCATGTAAAACATGCAAAACACCTTTCTCATTTCATTCTCTTCCCTCATCCTGATCGATCTCCTCTCTCTCTCTCTTTTTTTTTTTTTGGGAAACATTCAATTTAATCTCTTTTTGTCCTAATTCTTTATCCTAACAAAGAGGTATGAACTTAGATTTGCCTTTTTAACCCTCTCTCTCTCTCTCGCTCTCCCCTCTCCATTTACCTTTTTCTGCTTTCAATTTCTTCAACAAAGATTTTGTGTAGATCTATGGAGATATACACAAATCTGCAACATTATATACTTTTTCTTAAAAGTTTGCTTTATAGTACCATGATATTCATGAATTTATGTGTGAAATTGTTTGAGTAAGCTATGCTTAAGATTTTGTGAATGTTGATCTCAAGAGTTAGATTCTTGTAACTCTTGATATCAACAATGAATTAAAGTGAATGGATAATTTTTTAAAGTATTGATTAATTAAATCAACAGCAAGCCCGATAAATTTTACAAGAAGGTCGATAAACAAGAATGAAGTTTAAATAAAAAATAAAAAACAAAAAATAAATAAATAAAAAGAACCACCATTAACGGCCAAAATGTTCCTAGTCCATGTTACAACAGCAGTTCAATTATTAGAAATTAATCAACTTAATCTTAAATGAATTAAAAAAGTACATTAAAACGTAAAGGGTATATGAAAACTGTATTAAGTTTAAAAGAATGATAGTAATAATGTGAATACAACATAGTTCATTTAAACTATCTTAACTCTAAAACAGTCAAAGGATTGAAACATAGAAACTACCAAAGCAATGTCAAAAAAAAAAAGAGAGAGAGAGAGAGAGGAAGAAGAAGAAGACGAAGAAGAAGAAACCACCAAAGCAAAGAGAATCATAAGGATCAATTTAAAGACAACATCTGTAAAAATCACATCCTATAATAAAATGACATTAGTTCTCTCATCAACCCTGAAGAACAAACAAAACAAATCAAGCAGAAACAGAACTTAAAATGGAAAACAAGGGAGATTGATAACCACAGACAAAAGGCCTTAAAAATCACATACCACAATTGCATATAAAGTAAGACCAAGAACATTGATTTACCAGAACATTAAAATAATAAAAACCAACTTAGGTAATGAATGTTTTATTTGGTTAGTTCAAATCAGCTTACCTAAACAATTCCACATCAAAATTCATGAATATCATTTTCTATAATGAAAATTTACAAGAAAAATGAAATAATACTGCAGATTCATGTATGTCTCCATAAATCTACATATATCTAGGTATATCTACACAAAATTCCAAAATACAGTTAAAAGAAAAAACAACAATGAAGATTAGAGAGAGTGGGGGATGAAAAAGACAAGTGTAATTACATATTTTATTGTTATGATGAAGAATAAGAACAGAAGATAAAGTTAAGAGATAGATTGAGATGAGGGAAGAGGATGAGATGAGGATGGTGCTTTCTGTGTGTTACATAAAGTGACAGCATATGATTGTGAATGAGTAAAAACATATTTCAAAGTAAAAATGATTTAAATTTTTTCCTGGAAACGAATTGCTAAATTATCTAACAAACACACTTTTGATAGGTTTTTAATTTGACAAAAGGAAGCATATTTTGAGAATATTACTGAATGAGCCCAAAATATTTCAATTAAGCCTTCTGCATTTCTTAAAGAATTTCCATCACTATTAAATTGCACAAATGATATAGAAATATGCAAGTCCATAGGAATATAGTGGCCCAAAATGTAGTTGAAACAAGTAACTCATATTTTTGGAGTGAAAAGTAGTCATCTTTGTTATATTATGTAGCGAAATTACAATATGTAATATGTTTATCTACAATTGTACTGGTTATAATGTAATACCTCAGCATTGCACAGTGTGCAGAACAATGCGTCATCTCCAGCACCTTGTAGCTCCTCTAGCCCTTCTTGTTTGCGGCAATCTTCATGAACAAACAAAGCACAGAAGAATAGTCCAATGTGACAAGATTTTCTGCCTGCAGGTTGAATATTTACTCCCCCAATATCTCCTACTGAGCCTTTCCTACTAGAATTAGCAGGTGCTATTGAACTTTTAGAGATTGATGACGGTGAAGAATGCAACCCACTACCAAATTCATCAAATTTTCTAGGGAGATCCTTTACTGATAATCCTTGATTTGTATTAGATTTATTTGCCAGTTTAACATCAAACTTGGACATTATGCCTGGATCTGCAGGATTGATTGCAGTACATCGGACATAAAGAATGAATACAAGAAGTGCCTGCAATGTTGTAAAAAGAATGGGGAATGACATCAGACATGAAGGTTATGTTTAATTTTATATAAGTTACTTCTCTAGAAAGGGCGATCCTGAAATTGCTTTTCAAAACCACTAATAACCACCACTTATTAATATCAATGGGTCCCATCACTACGTTAGAACCCGCTGGAAATGAGTAATGGGAATTAGTGGTCATGAAATTTTATTAAAGGACCGTCATGACTAGAGAATTATTCTTTACATATATATATAGCAAGAGATATAGCAAGATAGCCCAGATGGCACAATATATCAATAAAACTAAGAATAATATGATAATAAAATGATCTTTGCAGTCAGGTAACCGAGAAAGAAAAACTGAATTCATCTTCTTCATTTGAAGAATCCACTTGACCTATAAGGTTAACCTAATAGTTAAAGGCCCAGACAATTAAAGTTAGGCACTCTATAACACCTTGTCACATGCAAGACCAGCTCACATGACCAAAGCCCAAGCACAGATTCAACCACAGAACAAATTCAAAAACAAACACACAATCACTCATGAGGAGAACTTAATCCAAACACTCCTTGTAAAACTCTTTACTACCATGTTAATTTACAGCTAGACTGAAAAGCATCATTTAATATATTTAGAATGGCCAAGTTGTATTTTGCACTTTATGCTTCAAACATGAGGCAGTTGCATCCTCACAATCACGGTAGTTGCACTTAATGTGTCATGCAAAACATGTCAATTATGCACTTTTATAGACTATATATTCAAACCAAAACCGGCCTGCCCAAATCATAACCATTCTTCAATCTGGCCAGTATTTTACAATGGAATGGATTTGAAACCTCGATGACTGACTGATGTTTATTTGGGCAGTTCCATGGTTAGACCTATACCTTCCTTTCCTTCAACAAACAAGGAGAAACAAATCATCAAGCTAATGAGAAATGCACTTCATAAGAATAGAATTTGGCCTCCGTACATAAAGAGAAACACTTTTGAGCAACATTACTTGCTATGCCCGTACACAGGTCAAGTCATCATGATAACTTAATCGAGCAACCCACGAAGTCAAAAACTTAAAAGTAACCCACTTTCACTTTTCTGAGTCAATGCCAAGGCTATGATATAAATATGTTTAACAAGGTAATTGTAAATAAATGCACATACCACTGGGGAGTAAGCCGCGATTAAAGCAAATTCCCAGATGCGGCCTCCAATGAAAGGGGCAAAGAAAGCATAGAATGCGACCACTAATAAGCAGAATACGGTAATTGCAACAACCTATCCACAATTAAAGATCAGCAGAAAATAAATAATTATGTATAAAATAAATATATCAAAAGGAAAACAAAATCAGTGAAAAGAAAATAGGCAATCAAAATGCTCAATTTAGAAATTATAATATGCAATCTTTACAGATGCTACAAATCTGTAACTTAGCAATTGAATTAAAAATGTTTACAAAACCATCAATCTAAATCTTGGCCATGTTATGTTAAAAGAAAGCCACAGATGATATCAACTATGCAGAAAACAATTCCCAGACACACTTCCACTATTTTGAGCTTCTACTAATAAAAATGCCTCCATAATGTCATTATTCTTCTATGTGAAGTAAATGGATCCAGGTTCCAAAGTTAAAATTAATACAATAGTTATGAATATGAGTTCTAATATATAGAAATCCTTTCGTAATGGAGCTGACACCACTTAGCACTAGACGAAAAATTAAGTATAGGAAATGAAACATGAAACAAACTTCACTGCAACATGGATAATCTTTAATCCTTTCACCATCACCAAGAACCATGTTGATATAAGAGACAAAATCACGATATCCTAGGAAAAGTAATCCTCCGATACTTGCAGCCGGCCTTAACAACCTCTAGAGAATCCAAACCATCTTCACACTGGCCATATATATTTTTATTACATTATCAAGATCTAAAATGAACAGTCCAAACCATTTTCAGACTTTAACAACTGTCAAGATTGCCCAAATCCCCTTTTGGTTGCTTCCCAATAGAGGGGAGATAGTTTAATTTTGGTAAAAGTTGGACTTGAAAGCATTCCAACCTATTAATTGTCTTTGTTTGAATTCCAAGAAAATGCCACTAAAACAAGTATCACACAGGGTTTCCATTGAAAGGAAGTACATAAAGCAAAAAGGATTCTTTTGTAAATTGGAAAATTTTTAATGGGAAGAGATGAATGTTAGACTGTGATGGTACGACCACAGAAAATAAAATACATAACACAATGCAGTAGTTGACATTGATTAGCCTAAAAAGCCATAGTCCAAAAACGACTTAAAATGGACCTCACCTATTTATATATGAGATACATCACAAAGGAGGAACTGTAACACTTCGCTTTGTGGTTGCTTAAAACCTAATTGGGTTGGTCGTATGAAAGGTAACTCAGCTTTGATAGGCTGGATAACTTCTAAAAGACTCACAAAGCAGATGGATATATGTGAGGCACACTTGTAACATGACTCTGACTTCAATCACAGCAGAAAACTAAAGTCCTTCTATTCATTACAAACGGCCAGCACGATCTTCCTATAGAAGCCGTCTCCTTTAATTTTACAAGTACTCTACTTGAAGATAGAAACAAGGTCCTTTTCAGATGCAAAAATTCCACACATTTCCATATAGAAGTTAGAAAATCATCTTTTCCATTGTAATCAAGCAGGGCATGAGTCCACATAAGTGCTAATTGAAGAACTATTAAACACTAGTAGGTTGCAAAAACTATATATCAAAATTCAGAGAAAGAATATCATGACACTCAACACGACATTCTTCTCCTCCCTTGTCTTGGCACATTTTCTCAGCAACCAATCAAAGCACAAGACAGCACTCACTCAACACTAAGCACCAACAAATCCAGCCAATGCATCATACCCACAAAACAAAATACAATTCCATGCAAATTTAAAACAAACAGTGAGTGAAGCAAACCATACAAAAATTTTCAAAAGAAAAGAAAATTCCCATGTCCACAAAAGACTCCTAAAAATACCAGAACATCATTTTCTACCTGAAAGGTATGTGCAGGGAGTTGCCATCCATGTTTTCTCACCATAACTGCACTGCCCAGAAGAAGAGTCCAAATATAGAGTCGAACTGGAAGAAAACACAGTTGAAACACAATCTCCTAATGTGTACTAATTGTTGTTTGTGTACCTGGGAGAGAGAGAGAGATTGTTTTTTCTTTTGGTGTTTTATTTCCAATTTTTTTGGTTTTATTTATAATTATCAAAAAAATTTGGTTGTCTCTGACTCACTTTTGGTTGTATTAGCGATGTCGGAAAGGTATTGGTGGGGTACAGAGTGGGTCCCACTGAAATGATTTCTTTCTTTCTTGCCTGCTCTCGTCCTTTCTGGTTTCCTTTCCCACTGTTCACTCCACATTTCCCAAACCGACCCCTCACTTTTTCATAAATTATCATTTCTCTTTTCGATTTTTGTCAACTTGCTTCAAAAATCCCTCAACTTTTGTAAATATGCGTAACTTGTATTTTAGTCTGTATCTTTTGGCATTATAACTTTTTGCATTTAAGTTTGCTTTTAATTCCCATCGTACTTAATGTTTTAAAAAATGTCAATTCGGTACGGCTTATAAGATTTTTAAATATTCGATAACAAATGCATAACTCTATTTTACTCAGTGTTATAAATTAGACATTCTATAATTTACCCTTTAACTTTTAAAATTTAACAATTTAACCTTAATTTATAAGTCAATAGGAATTCAATATGTATCATTTAAAATTTAAAAAAAAAAAAAACAATTTGAAATCATAATAACCTAATGAATAACTATCCTACAATTAAAATATAAAAACAATTATATACTGATTGAGTCCTATTGGATCTCCATTATTCACATCATTGGTGAAAATTCAATTTGTTTCTATCATAAATTGATATAGATCTCGATTGAATCTTAATCGACCGACAAAGATCCATAAATATCTATCATTGAATGATGGAAAACTATTGCCGGGCCTTCATCAAGGTTCATTTCATTACTTAGTTTTCTAGATGATGGAAATCTAATTTGGATTTTCACTATTTTTATTTTTTTATCATTTTGATTTTACTTTTAATTTTCATTATCTAATTTAGAGATGAACAGTAAAAATTCATCCATGCTTTTCTGTTTTAATTTTTTTAATTAATAATTTTTTTATTAACATGTGACGTGTGAATTATCTAAAATCAAAAACAATTTTTAAAACTATTAAATTTAATCAAAATTTGATTGACGATAAAAATCATAAAAAATGAATTTACATTTTAAAACATTATAAACTATCAAAATATCAGGATTGAAATATAATTTATCATAAAATATCATTAAACACGCACCTAAAAAGCATTGACTCGATTATTTGCAGGTTTGGTATTTTCGATTGTCTCTATAGACATGAGGATGGAAACATCCAGGTATGGAGCTGTTTTGCTGAGCCTGTTTCAAACGCATTGTCAGGATATGGTTAATCAACTTCAGGTTCCTCAGCTGCTCCTAATGTTGAGACAACAACAGTTTCAAATGTTGCAATTCTTGGTTTCTATTGTCGTGCTCCTTTTGTCGTTCATATTGTATAGCAGCTGCCTGTTTAAGGATGGAGTACTTCTCTTGCATGAATAACTCTTCCTTCAACATTATATTTTCTTCACGAATGGAAAGTCAAATTAGCAGGCCTACCATGAACCTGACATGAAACTAAAACAATATGTAACAAATAATAGCTTTGCAGGAAAAACAGTTTTGAACCAAAATTCCAAGTGTAATTGTTGCAGAAACCACACATTTCTAACTTTGTCTCTTCTGAGGCAAAATATAAATAGTTTTTATAAACTGCATGCTATAATACTAGATCAATGCATTTTTTTTACTGTTTTGTTTAAACTATGTTTCCACACTTGATTAGTACAAATTTTATTCTAATTTCTTATGTCAAAATATATATATTTGTTGGTGAAAATAGTTTTTACACAATCATAATTAAATCCATAAAAGATTATGAAACAACCCTAAAACTTTTTGTATCTATAAATTTGCTAGAATAAAAAAGCCATGAAACAAAACCCAATTTTTTTTTTTTTTTGTAACTATAGATTAAAAGAATTATAAAAAGTACGAAAAGAATTGAAGAACTCCACTGGCAATGGGGTCATGAGCAGGGTTTTCTTTCATAAGAGAGATCACAAATATTCTCATGATCTAGAAGGGTTTTCAAACTTTCTCAATCTACTCCCAATCTCCTCCATGGGAGGAGATGTCCTCAAGCCACAGGTGATCGGCTTTTTAATTGATGGATTGATTTTATTTTTTATCTTTTAATAAATTGTTTTAATTTCTGTTATCGTTGTAAAAATAATCATAAATTTCAGACTTTTGTAATTGGCTTATTATATAATAAAATGCTTTTATATCTATGATTAGCTTCATAGGTTCGTGTTTGAAATTGAATATCAAATATGAAGCTTGAATTTTAAGGAGTCAAGACAATATGATGATAGGAGGTTAGTAAGGCTGGTTGAAGTAAGCTCTTGTTTGATGTGAATCAATCATGGTTTGATGTGCCTTCTTGGTCATACCCTTAGCATATTATAGCTTGGGAGCTTGTACATTTAGTTTTAGACCTATAGGAGTGCATACATTATTTGTGTTATATGCTTGCATGTTTGTTCTTAAAAATTCTAATCTAAAAGTCACGATTGAAGGATAGTTTTCTTATTTTATAAATATTTTTTTAAAATGTTTTCTTCACGAAAAATGTATTCCTAGATATCATCGTAATAACATGCAAAGTTAGAGACTATGAACAAAATCGTAACAACATGCAAAGTTAGAGAACATCAGCAGGAAACTGTTGGCCTCATCGCTCGAGAGGTGAGGGCCAGCGATATCGTTGAGGTCATTACATTGTAGGGCTGATGGCTGTAGCAGTTTGTATACGTCTTATATGCATAAATTGTTTTCCATTTGGACTCCGTTTTGCAGGTTTTTTTCCATTTTCTCCGTAACTTTTCATATGCCTAACGTACATATTGGAAAAGTGTAAATATGTCTTCATAAAGTTAAAAATTGACTTTCCATGGAGCTTCCTATTTTGCATTCACTGTTGAATTCAAAGTGTAAACTTAGTTTGACTGGGAATTTTAAATGGGAAGTTTTCTAAATTAGTTTTAACTTTAAATCTTTGCACTACATATGAGTTATTTCACTCTTAAAAAGCTACAGCTCTTATTCTTGATTTACTTACTTTTAGAGAGCTTTTAGAGAGTCTTTTTTTAATTCTTGAATCTAAATTATCTTGTGTGATCATAAACAGTATCTAGCTTCACATCAAATGTTTTGAACAAGCATCCTATTTGTCTTGCATACACCCAATTGAACGAGCATTAGGCTAGTAGCTAGTGGTCCCACAGAGTGTTTTTCAAACAGAAAGTGTTTCGTGGTGGCTTGGTGGGTGTTAGTTAGATGGTGGCTGACGGATAACAACAAAACAAAACATTTAATATTTATTATTATTATTATTATTATTATTTTGAAAATTCATTATTTATTCTTATTTGATTTCAGTAGATATATTTATCAAAATTTTATTGAAAAAAAAAATGCTTTTATCATTTTACTGTTATTAGGTTTCCATTTGCTAAGTTTTACTTTTCAACTTTTTATTATGAAAATGTATTAGTTTTAATTAGTTTATTTAAAAATCAATATAAACAAAATTTACTTATATTATTATTTATTTGTCTTTTATTTGGACATTTTGGGTATATTCTCATCGTAAGAGATTTAAAATTGTTTCAAACAAACATTCTCAAAATTTTCTATGGGATAAAATCTCTTTTATAACACTACCCAAGTCCCAAATAGTAATTTAAAATCTTAGACCTCGTTTGTACGTGGGATAAGATTAAATTATTTACATGAGTTTGATTGGCTGAGATTAAATTGTATTAATTTAAATGTTATTTCATTTTTTATAACACTAGGATATCATGAGATTTAAATTAAATTTGTTAATAACTTAAATGAACATTTTCAGATATTTTAAAATATTTTTTTTTTTTCATTTTCTCAATCATTTCTAGCTCCACACCACCACTTTTCTCCCTTCCTCATCACCCCTTCAACCCATCCAAACATTGTTTTCAACGGTGGGAAAGGCAGTGGAGACAAGGGAAGACTCAATGCCTTGGAATGATGGTGAAGATGACATGGAACTCAACTATGAATCGATTGGATCTCGACCTTGTTGGTGAGTTCTTGCTTGGAGAATCACTAGCAATGGAAGAGATGGAGAAGAAAGAAAATAATGGGGAAGAAGGAGAAGAATGAGAAGAACGTCGATTCGATTGGAGAAGAAAGAGAAAAATGGGGAAGAGATTGGAGAAGGACGACCAGTAGAAGCGATTAAAAAATAGAAGCGACATGAGAACAACTAGTGGAAGCGAGCTGCGACAACAACGGCGGAGTTGGGAGAAAGAGAGCAGACAGAGAATATGGAGAAAATTAACCAACCTATTGAATGAGTTTTAATTAACTTATTCCAATTGATAAAAACACCATTGGAATAAGCTAACAAAGGATGTTTGGTTATACCAAACATAGGTTTGGACAAATTTTTGGGTCAACTCAATCTTATCTTGGCAACAAACAAAGCCTTAGGCCATGTTTGTTGTCTGGGTTTGGTTAAAATTCAGTCCAAACTCATGTTTGATAAAGACATGGGATTGAAAAAACTAATCCCATCTGATTTTTTTAACCCAGTGTGGTGGGTTAAATGAAACTCACCCACACAGTCGAGATAAACGAATCTTATCTTTCTCAACCATTTTTTTTCTTGAAACCCATTTTTGTAGCCATGGAAGAAGAACTAGAAGAAGAAGAATCAGGAGAGAGACTGGAGGCGGTGTGTGCAGTCAACGTTGGTCGGCGGTGATAAAAGAAATCGATCGGCAGCGCTGGACGATCGAAGGGGGCTGAAGAATCGATCGACGCTGACAAAGAAGAATCCATCGACGGCACTGGACGATTGACGGCGTTGGAGAATCGATCGACGCTGACGAAGAAGAATCCATCGATGGCGCTGGAGAATCGATTGGCACTAAGGAAGAAGAATCCATCGACAGCATTGGACGATCGACGGCGCTGGAGAACCGATCGGTGGCACTGATGAAAAAGAATCGATCGACGGCGGCGCTGGTGAGACGTGGAGGTGGTGGCTGCGGCAGATCGGTGGTAACAAACTGGGCTTCTTCAACAGCAACGCTGGAGCAATTTTTTTTTTTTTAAATAGCTATCTATTTATTTTTAAAAATAATTTAATTATTTAAATTTGATTTTATCCAATCCCATATTGAACCAAACACATCACAACATTAATCTATCCAATCTCATACTATCCCAAATATATACACAGTATTAATTTATCCAATCCTATTCTATCTTATCTAATCCGATCCGATCCCATGAAAATAATCCAATCCAATCCCGCATACCAAACGAGGCCTTAGAGTCTTATTTCTTTTTTTTTATACTGTCAAAAATTAAATATAAGGCAAAAAACTTATTTGGTATCATTTTTGAATTGATAGTTTAAAAATTAATTTTAAAATAAATACCATGTTTTGAAAGTAATATTTTTAAAAACATAAATGCTTTCAACAATAGTTGTAAAAACTAGTTTTCAAAAATTTGAAAATAACATAAATATTGTTGATATTATTTTTTAAAGAAATAAAATAGTTGTTTAAAAGAAACATTAAAGGTTTGCTTTGAAATGGTTAAAAACAATGTTTTTCAAGATTTTAGTTATAATTTTGAATAAGATTAAAGAGCAAAATGTTCAAAACCCCCATGAGATAAGACTTTAAATATCCATAGTCAAAGTTTAGGTTTTATAACATAATACCCTCAAACTATTAGTGTTTGTTAGTCAATATTTGGTTGACCAAGGATAATTTCATCCTTTATTAATAAAAAAAATTATTAAAACCATTTTCATCTCCCTTTGTCGCTCTCATCTCCCTCTATCGCTCTTCACCACCAACCAGCACCTTCTTCTTTATCTTCTTCTTCTTCTAGGTTCATGAAACCCAGACGTTTGAGTTTGACGAACCTAGATCTCGTTTGGGTTCGATGAACCCAAAGACGATCTGGGTTTGATCGAACCTAGACGATATGGGTTCGACAAACCTAGACAATCTGGGTTCAATCGAACTCTCGTCTGGGTTTGACGAACCGAGACCAAATCTTGGTTGTCGAACCCAGATATGATTTAGGTTCGTCAAACCCCGATATGATTTAGGTTCGTCGAACTTAGATCTGGGTTCGAGATCGATCTCAAATTTGGGTTCGATCTCGAACCCAAACATCTTTGGTTCCAGATCGAACCCAGATCTAAGTTCAAATCGAATCCATATTTTATTTGGGTTCAAATCAAATTCAGATTTATGAAATCTAAGTTCAATTCGAACTCAGTTGATGATTTTTTGAATAGGTTTGTTGATAAGATCATTATTTTGTTTATGTTTGAGTTTGATTTATTGTTGATGATGATGATTCTGCGATGATGATGATTTATTGTTGATGATGATGATTTATGTTTGAGTTTTTTAATTTATTTTTAATTAAATTAATGTTTATTATTTTAACTTTAAAAAAAAATTAATTTAAAAATTAAGGGTATTTTCGTCTTTTAATCATATAATACAGTTAACAGTTAGATTTAACGATTATTGACCGTTAAAAAAACCGTTAAATCGGGGGTTATGTGTTATAAAAATCAAATTTTGACTATGAATGTTTAAAGTCTTACCTTAGGAGGGTTTTGAGCATTTTGTTCTAAAATTAAATACCCTAGCACCTCCTTACTAATCATTACGGCGACCCAAAAACACCAACAAACAAGACCACTTATATGCGATTTCAAACTCTAATAGAAAAATTGAGAGAGAGAGAGGAAACGCTTGAAAGAAACAGAGAGAAGCTGGTGATTTTGTGTTTTGTGCAGTTCGTATTATAATATTTTTAATACTTATTATTTTTTATTCCAACCTATTTGATAGGTCAGATGATGATGTCAGTCTTGTACCTTAACCTTAACCATCCCAATGAAATTGACTAATATGCCATTGAGTCATTTAACGCTGATGGAGTTTAACTAACGTCCTGAGGGTTAGGTATAATAATTAAATGTGTTTCCACTTCTTTTTATGCAAATCTTAAGAGGATTTTGTGTAATTCGCTCTAAAATAATATGTTATGCAATAGAGCAAATTACAATTTGATTAGGTGAAGCAATTGTTTCAATGTTATTGTAATTTACTCTCCTTCCGTTAGCAAGATTTCATTATATTTGACAGTGAACAGTGTCAAAGCGATGAAAAGACGAAATTACCCTTGATGATTGAAGTTGACCCAATTGATCAAATAATAAATTAAAAATAAATAATTAAATACAAAAATTAAATAATAAATTTTTATTTAACTTTTGCATTCTCTCTCTTCCTCATCATCATCTTCTTCTCATCTCCTATCACATTCTGTCTCTTATTCTTCTTCTTCTCTTCTTTCACTTTTTCTTTTTCTTTTTTTTTCCTCTTCTCTTATTCTTCTTCGAACCCAGATTTGAGTTTATTCGAATGAGCTCAGATTTGAGTTTTAGGTTCATTCGAATGAACTTAGATTTTGGTTCTAGGTTCATTCAAATGGACCCAAATTTTAGGTTCATTCGTGAGCCTAGAAATTTGGGTTCATTTATGAACCCAGAATCTCTAGGTTCATTCCAATGGATTCAGAGAATTTTTTTTTTTCAAAATTTTTCTAATTTTTTTTTCAATTTTTCTTCTAATTATTTAAGTTGAATTAATAACCTTCATTTTTTATTGATGAGATTGAACGGGTAAAAAAGATGATAAAAATGGGTTCAAGATGAAGGAGATTGGAAAGATGAAGAAGATGATGATAACTTCAAGTTGGGATTTTGGTTAATATTTAATCCTTTATTTTGTTTTTATTTGATTTTTTAATTTTTTTAAATTGATTTATATCATTCATCTCAATATGGATAGTGGAGATTTGATTATTTTTTTTATTTAATTTATTTCAAAGTTTTTAAAATTTATTTTAAACAATAAGAAGTAAGATAAAAAATAATTTTACCCCTTACCTAATTAATTTTAACAGAGAAATGTTAACGAAAGAAAGGTAAATTATAATAATATTGAATAATTATTCTATTTAAATTAAAGTTAGTAATTGGATACTTAAATAGTAATTTGTCCAATATAAAATAACACTAAAAAAACAGGGAAGAAAAGGAAAATCATAAGGAACGTGAAAGGAGCGTGAGATCGATGGATCGATCATTCCAATGACACATACCTATACATACATATATATATTCTTTTTGATTCCCATGATTTAAATTGTCTGAAAAAATGATCCAATTGCGGATGCCACTATGCCAGGAACACGCGTCACACGCGATTGAGTAGCGTTGATGTGGATCTGAGAGTGGTGATGGGCACGCGCGAGGCAAGTGGGAGGCGAGTGGGAAAAACGAAAGGGCGGAGCGAGAGTCAGATTGGGACACAGAGATTACGAAACCCTAAAACAGAGCGAAAAAATTGGAGGCCAAGGAGGCATTGACCACTCGCTCAACCCCTCGCGTGGAGACTCCGACCCAGATCGAAGCTCTTCTTCTTCATATACACAACAAAGAGAAGACACAGGTACACGACACACTTGGCTCTCTCATTCTACATGTTTCCATTTCTGATTACTTATGCCTTCAATCATCTATTTCACTTTGATTCACAATTCACTTGTTATATGATGACTTTAATTATTTATGTTATTGATATCAACAATTCTGCATAACCTCTCCCAACAGCTTTATTGTGGTTTCTGTCTGGTCTGTAATTGAAGAATTGTAGTATGATTTAGTAGAATTGTAATACTTCATGATTCTTCGCTTTAAGAAGATATTATTATAATATGATCTCTCAAAGTGTTTGAGCCCAGAACTGCCGGCTTCTGATATCATGCTATTAATTAACGGACCTAAAAGCTTAATCCTGATAGGAAAGGACGCAACGATGCTATCTAAGCACTCTAATTTATGTTACTAATGAAGAAATAAAGAAGTTCTATAAAATTTTATTGCACTTGAACATGCAGCGCTCATTGATGTTAGTGGTGCTGGTATTAGTTTGAATCAGTGAGCTCTAAAATGTTCTGTTTTGATTTGATTAATTTGATAAATTATTGAATAATGAGGTGCCGCTTTTTTTTTTTTTTTTCCCTTGTTTTTCTTTTGTGTTGTGGTGGGGGTGGAGCTGATTTGGTGTATGTTCGTATCTATTGGACATCTGGTAAGTTATAGCTATTCAGTCGAGTGGTATTGCTTGGTGCTTTTCCATTATAGAGAGATTGGGGTGGTGTTAATCTTGACTGACCAGGAAAAAAGAAAAGGAAGACATCTCATTGTTATGCTGGTTTTAGAAATGAACTATTTAATATAGAATCCATGGAGTTAGAATGTGGGAGACTCTTTCAATACTCTTTTGTATTGGGAAACATAACTCTTATACTAGGATTTGTTATGTAAGCATGATAACATTTTCTTAATTACTGAAAATTATAGCACTGTGAACTATTGTGACCGAAACATTGTTAATCTTAATACTATTTTGATCTATTTTTGTTACAGTCAATTAAAACTACAGATTAAAAATAGATTATAATTATAATCATGTATATGATATTTTAACTGCATCTTTAGATATTGGTGGTGAGTTTGTAGAGCAATCTCCTTTCATTGTGTCTTGAGCATAGCTTCTTCAACCCAGCCCATACAACATAATTAACTTGAAAAGATGTGAAGTTTGTATGAAACATGTTTTTTAATGCATAGAGAGTTTTACACCTCAAGGACTGTGATAAGCATTAGTTGTTTTGTTTGTTTATTTTAAGTGGCAAATTATCCATATCTTTCTTGTTCAATCTTATGACTTGGACAATTGGTTTAGTGGCCTAGGTCTATAAGAAAATAATTTGTGGATGTTCTGACCTAAGAAGGATTCTATATATATTTTTAATTTCTGGCCCATGTTTGGCAAGCAATTTAGTAGTGTAGAATGTAGAATAAAGAAAAGTGATATATGCACTTGATTTTTTGGGGGTTTGTCAACCCAAAAAAATAGTCAAATTGATGTCAATGATTTTTAAATTAGACTAAATTAATGGGTAATAGTAGGTTTAGCTAGAATTGTAGATCACAATCTTTACTTGCTCTAGAAGATTTTGTGTGATGGGATGTTATAGAGGTGGAAGTTATAGCTTTTATGATGGGATTAACAAAAGTTTCACATATGTTTATCATCACTTCAATGTGATAGGTGGATCTTTATTCATTGGATTAAAGAAGGTAACTAATCTTTATAGCTTTTTGGTTGAAAGGCTTCATGTTGTTTATAAGAAATTGGCTAACTTGGATTTATTTTCTTCTTTTTCCCCCTTGACTTGCTACAATTTCTTGGTGTGTGTAGTAGGATTTTCTTGTCTTGCATAAGTGTTTTTCGCTAGAAAAAATTGTTGTAGTTTTTTTCCTTCTTCTAGGATCGTGATATGCAAGTACTCAGATTCATTGGTAAGTGCTTTTTTCCTTAGATCTCACTAATGTTTTAAAAGGCGAAAAGTGAGATGAGACAGTGGAACCTTAGCGAAGCAAAGCGGTCGCTTCAAGGAGATCAAGGTGATAACCTCGACACCAAATGAAAAAAAAAAATTAAAAAAAAAGTGGGGGAAAAAAAAAAACATTAACATGCAAAATCATCCACAACATTTTAAACTATAGTGAAAACCAATGTTAGAAACATAAATATCAAACAAAATAGAACAAACACAACAAAAATGTGGATCATCCACATCATCCTAGCACACAAAATCATCCATAACATCCATATAAAATCCTAACATACAAAATGTCATTTGAGAGACCAAATGAGAGAAAGGGAGAAAAAGAGACCAAAGGCAATGAGAGAGGAGGACCGACTCTACTGCCTTTTATATTAGTTTTAGGGTTCCTTTTAAAAAATAGATAATGTCATTTTTGCCCCTTGACCTATGTTGACCTCATCGAGGTGGCCTTGAGGCGGTTGCCTCACTCTCTATAGGTGCGTTTTTATGAATTTATCCCTCGAGGCACCTCAGGCTACGAGGCGGTGAGGCGTTGTCTCGTCTCACCTTTTAAAATAATGGATCTCATATAAAGTTTGTTAGTAGATATTTTGTGGGAAGGGTAGAGATTAAGATCCCAAGTTATAGAACTCTGATTGAGTCAATTATACTGATATGTTGGCAAACGTGAAATTTAATTGTAGGCCCCTTGGTTGGAGGCTTTGTTACAGATCAAACATGAACAATGCTAATGTGAATGTTATCGTTGGCCTTAATCAGGTGACCATGATTTTGAGACTCTCCCATTGGCCTAGATTTGAGTAGTGCCAAGCTTTACATTGTGCTGCTCTGTATTTCCCTCCCAATATAAATTTTGTTAAATCAAATTTCTTTGTTGATGTTTATCCTCTTTTGAGTTTAAATTGGACATGTTTATATGGTTAATGTTTGGGGTAATGGATGGCTATGTCCATTGACTAAATTGGTTTTAGTAAGTAATTGCACCATTTTTATACTTTTATGATGTTAGAATGGGTAGGTATTGGGTTTTTACTAGGATACGTGGTACTGTTGATGTTACATTTATCATTATCATTTTTTTCTTGGATTATAGTGGATTCTATATATTATTTTAAATGTTGTCACGGTAAATGAGGTACTTCGTTGGCTGGATCACTCTTTCATCATGCAAACTGATAGATATTCTATTCATAAAATGTGAACACATTTATTTATATGCTTCTCCATTTATAAGTGTTGTGTCTGACTTTGGAGATTGATAATGGTTATGTTAGGGATACACGCAACTCAGAATTTTTATATTTATCCTTATTGTAAAGAAATCCAAATCTTTAAATTACTAAATTTAATATGTGATATTAAAATGAATGGGTTTACAACCTATTAGATTTTAAATATGAAATTGATTTCTACCTTGTGAATTGATTGCAAACTTTGTGTAATTTAATGTAAGTTTTGTGAACTTTAATGTGACTGTGACATCCTTAAATTGGTTAGATTGCATGTTCACGCTAGAGAAGGACTATATACATACATACATACATATGTGTGTGTGTGTGTGTGTGTGCGCGCATGCGTGCGTGCGTGCATGTGTGGACAATTGAGAAGAAGACGGACCAGCTGTGATAATCTGTGTTCAAATGTTAGTGTTATTTGGCCATAAATTGAGGCTAAATTTGATTTTATAGACAATAATAGCATCATATCTAACAGACCAAAAGTGAGGTCTAACCGTTAAATTTCCAAAGAATGCTGTGAAGTTCAGATAAATTTGTTTGAGCAGGTTCCTTAATTTGTGGTTTTGATAGCAAGTCTGAAGATTTTTGGTTCTCTAGAATAAGGTGCCAATGCCACCATCAAATCTTATTAATTAATATGATTTGTTTTTTAAGTGGAGGACTGCTGTACTGCTTGTTGCTTATCTCTTGGACATTTTGCTTAGGAAATAATTTTTGAAGTTAGGGGTGATGCATTCTAGTGTGAGGGTTCTCATTGAGCTTTATTGCAGTTATAAGTGAATTGGTGAGCTTTTTCAGCCTTCCAATTTTTCCTCTTGTATCCCAATGTATAAGAATTTCACACAAATTCTGCCAGTTTCTTGGGCATGCATCACAAACATTAATCAGATTTAATCTTTCAAAAGCTATAAATTTTCTTCAAATTGTGGTTATGTTGCTCAGATCTATACTTTTTTTATTAAAAAGGTTTGGAATTTTTAGTACAAAGACTTTGGCTCGGTAACTTTTTATTAGTCTTACTGTTTTTACTGCATTCATGTAGATGATAGAAATGCATTCTCAGATAGTGTTCATTTGATGTTTATATTTATATCACTAGTAAAATTTTAGTTGGTAGTTATTTTAAAGAATTCTCAATCATTGATTTCTATAATTGATGGTTAGAACATTTAATAAGGGCTTTTGGTAAAATCCTTGTTATTCCTTATTCTTGTAAGAATGACATTTCTATTTGGCTAGTATTTTAAGGTAAAATCCTGATAACTTGAGCAAATTCATCTGAGACCAATGGACAGCCCTCGGCGGCTGTTCAAAAAATATTGAAATTACTAACTACTTGATTGCTCACAAGAACAAGGTTAAAAGCAAAATAAAACCAGAAGATTATTACTTACAGAAAACATGAAATAATTGTCACAATTCTAATAATCGAACAAGTTCCTCAATTTTTATTAATTGAAACAAGTCCCTGGATACGCCTGGGCAGGATCATCATGGTTATGAATCAAAGTTTAGTTTTTAGAACCAGCCCTTGTTACATGCTGCCAGCAATCTGCATTAGAAGTGCATGTCATGAGGGCCTTATCTTGCTTAAGTAATTGTATTTAGTTTTGTCATTGCCGTTGATTGCCTAATTGGAGGCTGATAATGATGTAGGACAAATTTAGGATTTCCTAGGATCTTTATTTATTAGTTTAGATTACTAGGATCTTTATTTGTTCATTAAGATTACTTGATAATCAAGATTAAAATCTAATTTGAGTTTATTTATTAGTTAAGATTACCGTTTATTTGAGTTTTTTTTGGGTGCAGCGGAAGTTTGTTTTGAAATCGAAATGAATAAACTCCAATAAACGGTAGAACTGAAACTTAAAGTTTTATCACTGAAAAATAATAATGAACATGATACTTGGCATAAACAACTGGAAACTATTTATAATGTTTCTAATCCTAACCTTAATAGGAATCTTAACTAATATATAAAGATCCTAATCTTGATTAACAAGTAATTTTAACTAATAAATAACGATTCTAATCTTGATTGTCAAGTAATCCTAACTAATAAATAAAGATCCTAGTAATCTTAACTAATAAATAACGATCCTAGTAATCTTAACTAATAAATAAAGATCCTAGGAAATCCTAAACTTGTCCTACATCAGATAATTCAAGTGGTCTTAATTGTATTTTTTTGTCATTACCATTAACTGCATAAGTGTAGGTTGAGAATTCAAATGGCCTTAATTTTATGTTTCATTTTTCACTTTTCAGGTGTTATTGGGAGCACAGTTGCTACAATAACATTTCATCATGGATATAGATCTTAGGTTACCTTCAGGTGAACATGATAAGGAAGAGGAAGAACAAAATGGTATTGATAACATGTTGGATACTGAAGAGAAACTGGTACTACACAATGGTGATCTGGAGAGTGGGAATATTACAGTTGTGGGAGATGAGGTACGTGCGGAAGATGGTGGCAATGTGAATTCTCCCATGGCGGATATTTTCAAGGAGGATACAAATCTTGAGCCACTTTCTGGTATGGAATTTGACTCACATGGGGAAGCATATTCTTTCTATCAAGAATATGCTCGGTCTATGGGATTCAACACTGCAATACAAAATAGCCGGCGTTCAAAAACATCTAGAGAATTCATTGATGCCAAATTTGCCTGTTCAAGATATGGGACCAAGCGAGAGTATGACAAGTCCTATAACCGACCACGTGCCAGACAAAGCAAGCAAGAACAAGATAATGCAACTGGAAGACGATCATGTGCAAAGACAGACTGTAAAGCGAGCATGCATGTAAAGAGAAGGCAAGATGGAAAATGGGTGATACATAGTTTTGTGAAGGAGCATAACCATGAGCTTTTGCCAGCCCAAGCTGTGAGTGAGCAAACCAGAAAGATGTATGCTGCAATGGCAAAACAGTTTGCTGAATATAAAAATGTGGTTGGTTTGAAGAATGACCCCAAAAATCCATTTGATAAAGGTCGAAATTTAGCACTAGAAACAGGGGATGTCAAGATTTTGCTTGATTTTTTTACACACATGCAGAATATGAATTCTAACTTCTTCTATGCGATAGATGTGGGTGAAGATCAACGTTTGAAGAATTTGTTCTGGGTTGATGCAAAAAGTAGGCATGATTATAGTAATTTCTGTGACGTTGTGTCATTTGATACAACCTATGTTAGAAACAAATATAAAATGCCTCTTGCTCTATTTGTTGGTGTGAACCAACATTATCAGTTCATGCTGCTTGGATGTGCAATGATATCGGATGAAAGTGCTATGACATTCTCTTGGCTAATGCAGACTTGGATAAAAGCAATGGGTGGCCAGTATCCAAAAGTTATAATTACTGATCAAGACAAAGCCATGAAATCAGTTGTTTCTGAGGTCTTTCCTGATGCTCGCCATTGCTTTTGTTTGTGGCACATATTGGGAAAGGTTTCCGAAAATCTGGGTCATGTAACCAAACAACATGAGAACTTTATGGCAAAATTTGAAAAATGCATCTACAGGTCTTGGACAGAAGAAGAGTTTAGCAGAAGGTGGTGGAAACTTCTTGATAGATTTGAACTTAGAGAAGATGAATGGATGTTGTCACTGCATGAAGATCGTAAGCACTGGGTGCCAACCTACATGAGGGACACCTTTTTGGCAGGGATGTCTACAGCTAACCGATCAGAGAGTTTAAACTCGTTTTTTGATAAATTTGTGCATAAAAAGACCACTGTGCAAGAGTTTGTGAAGCAATATGAATCTATACTGCAAGATAGGTATGAAGAGGAAGCCAAAGCTGATTCTGATACATGGAATAAACAACCTACATTAAAATCTCCATCGCCATTCGAGAAGAGTGTTTCAGGGATTTACACTCATGCTGTATTCAAAAGATTTCAAGTTGAGGTTTTGGGTGCGGTTGCTTGTGTTCCTAAACAGGAAAGTCAAGATGAGATGAGCACTATCTTCAGAGTTCAAGATTTTGAAAAGAATCAGGACTTCCCTGTTTTGTGGAATCAGATGAAGTCAGAAGTTTTTTGTGTGTGCCGATGGTTTGAATACAAAGGATATCTATGTAGGCATGCATTGATTGTTCTTCAAATTCGTGGCCTTTCTACCATTCCATCTCAATATATATTAAAACGATGGACAAAAGATGCAAAGAACAGGCAGTATTTGGCAGAAGAAGCTGAGCAGGTGCAATCTAGGGTGCAACGGTACAATGATTTATGTCAGAGGGCAATGAAATTGAGTGAAGAGGGATCATTGTCACAAGAGAGTTACAGTATTGCATTTCGTGCGCTGGAAGAAGCTGTTGGAAACTGTGTGAATTTGAATACATCTAACAAGAGTCTTGTAGAAGCTGTCACATCACCAACTCATGGTCTGATCTGCATTGAAGAAGATAGCCAAAATAGAAATATAAACAAGACAAATAAAAGAAAGAATCCAACAAAGAAAAGAAAGGTTTGTGGATAGTGATAGGCATGCTTATGATCTTTTGTTATGCCTTTGTCCAATTTCTCATAACTGTCTTCCTTTACAAATTTCAGGTGAACTCAGAGCAGGAAGTTATTACTGTAGGCCCACAAGACGGCTTACAACAAATGGTTCGTATTATATCTTTCACAGTGCTATTAGCACAAACACACACACATAGATATATATATATATTTAGAAATTATCAGTTGTGAACTGGTTCACTAGTTTTTGTCTAGTGTACTGGTTGCATGAAACTTGTATGACCCGGTCCAATTTAGATAGTAGCTCTCTCTATATATCCACTAGAATTAGAATTGACTGATGACTGGAACATAATTGTGAATTTACTCCCCCAAGCTGAATGGTGTGTTCAGATATCTGTATGCGCATGATAGGGGGCATGCAACCTGTGGTTTGTCTCATGCAATAAAAAGTCAGCTAGTTAGAAATATATTTATGTATTACGATATTATTAATTTCTTTATCCCTTAAACATGATTTCTTAAGTTTTAGACTGCCAAAAGCCAAATGGCAATATACCGTGATGTTATAAACTCGTAATGTTACTGAAGTTAGTATAGGAAGTGATGGCACTGTGATAATAGTTGGTTTGTTTAACAAGTAAATGCTTTTGTCTGTAGTAAGATTGAGTTAGATAATGATTGCTTTTCTGTAACTGGAATTTTTGTTTTTATAGGACAAACTAAGCTCAAGAGCGGTAGCCCTAGATGGCTATTATGGCACACAGCAGAATGTACAAGGAATGGTATGATGAAATTTAGTTCATTTATTTCTTGATAATATGGTGAAACTGATCTATGTTTGTATTTATTTGATATGGTGTTTAATTTTTTACAGGTACAGCTGAACTTGATGGCACCAACACGTGATAATTACTATGGGAATCAACAGACTATTCAGGGGCTGGTATGTCTTATGAATATGATGTTTGGATATGAATATAATTAATTGGTTTGCTCATGGAGCGACAATGCAACACAAATTTGACTAAGTCTGAGATTTGGGGCTTTGTTTTGTAGGGGCAGTTAAACACGATTGCACCAAGCCACGATGGCTACTACACTGCACAGCAAGGCATTCACAGCCTGGTATAGTATCGGTGCTGTGTCTGATATCTGTTTTGTGTAATTTAAATGGTGATAAATTTACATATCACAGTTTAATTCTTGCAGGGACAAATGGATTTCTTCCGGGCACCAACAGGTTTCACTTATGGTATAAGGGTGAGTTTGCAAGATATGGTATATTGATAGTTAGGTGGAATGAATCCTGTCATTTTTTCTTAACAAGTTTTTCTGACAACGGTATTCCCTTTGCATTCCAGGATGACCCCAATGTTAGAACAGCTCAGTTGCACGATGATGCATCAAGACATGGGTGAAAAGCACTCTGCTGTAAAGTAAATGCTATATATGATGTATTTATTTTCTTTGAATTTGTTACCAGGAGAATCAAACAAGGACATTTGACTTTGTAGGCAAGCAAGAAAATATGTTCATTTTAGGTTCTGGGTTGGAGGAAGGAATGTATCGAGGCTGAAGGCTCTGTAAAGAATGAAATGTATCGTGTATTCACTGTGGATAGAAGGCTCAAACTAAGCAGCAGCTCCTCTTGGGTGGCTGTAAGATAAGGATAGAATGCCGTGTTTTAATTTTCCTGAGTTCGGGTTGGGGTTGGGGCTGACTCATTTCTTGTAAAGGTTCTTGTATTATTATTGTATCTTTTATCGTCACAGGCTTGATAAGCCTACGTAGTGTCAGTTGAAATCAGGGAAAATAACTCTTATTCCATTTGATTATTACTCGTTCATGTCACAGATTCTATTGTTCTTTTGCCATTTTAGTTGGTGAATTGTTCCCGGTTCCCAAACAGCTTAGCCCAGTTATAGGATGTGGTTATATTAACTTAATTTATTGAATTTTTAGATATTTATATTTTTTTAAAATTAAGATAAGTACAATTTATCTAGGATTTAAGGGAAGAGGGTATGGTTGAATCCACTGTTTTTAAGTGTAAGTCAGAGGGGTAAACTATTATGTCGATTTCATCTAGTGAACGTGTATTGCTGTAAACTTTAATTTAAAGTAAATGATCGTCGAAAATTGAAGTCTAGATTTAAGTAACACTCTTTTAATTTTTTTTGAAAAGAACACTCTTTTAATTATTTCTGGATTTTATCAATACATTGGACCTAGTGTAATTGTTATAAGGATAGCGTTAAGCATATAGTTAGCAAGGCCAACAAGTTGGTGAGTAGGGATAGGCACTAACCAGTGACCACCGAGTAACTTCGTCAATTGTTTGTTTTAATTTGTGAGAGTAGGCACGGAGCTACTCACCCTGCCTTTTATTTATATTTTAATTGAGAAGAGTTAAATAATTTTTTTGTTGATTAAAATTATTATAATGATAAAAACTATGATTCAAATAAGGAAAAGAAACGTCATAGGATTAAAATAGAATAACTGCTTGTGATGTATGTGCTAGCATCCACTTCCGTGCGGGCAGAATTATCATCCTTGATATGAATTATGTGTAAAAGAAGCATAGGGAAAGAAAAAATTTTTTAATGGGACTGTTTTATAGTTGATGTGGCGCTACGAATCAACGAGTAAAATAAAATAAAAGAAAAAGATTTTTTTTTCAGCAAAAAAGGTAAGAGAAAAAGAAATAATAGTATTTAATTGATCTATTTTATTATATTAACTATGAGATAGTTTTATGAAATTATCATTCTCCCTATGAATTAGTGTAAAAAAAGTAAGGGAGAGGGAAAATTCTTTTCATAATTAATAGGATGGGATAGATCAATAAAAAAAAAAAAAATCAAACTAAGAAAAAATATAATGATATTGTTTTATCAATCGTCATATTTGATCGGCTGTGAGCTGGTTCTAATCAATGGAGGGTGGCGGGTAATTGATATCGATAGGAGGTGTCAAAATGCACGCGCCAGGGAAATAAACAAGGCGGATAAGAGAAGGGAAAGTTGAATTGATAAACAACGCGCGGAGAAGAAAGAGTAAAAGAAGGCAAGTGGGAGAAGCGAGTGGAGTTTCAGATTCTAAATCCCTAAATCCCCTAATTCGGCCAACGCGCCCTCACTCGCCTTCATTTTTCAATCGCTCTCCCTCACGCAATTACCTCCACTTTCAGGTCTATCCCTCTGTTTCCTCTCAATTTCCTCACTTTACTATTTCTGTTCTACGTATCTATATATAACATGATATTACGAGTGAATGCTTTGATGAACTGGTGTTGGCTTCAACCACTGTTATGCTAATATTCCCTCAAGTTTTTGGTTGATTTTAGCATTGCAAATTAGTTTGGTTGCCTCCACCTGCAAACTTCACCTGACATTGCTTGTTGATTGATCTATGAGTAGTTGACATAACATTACCAGTACTGCCTGCCAACTAAACTAGTTAACTTTTTTGAGGTGGATGTCTGCTTTTTAGTTTTGTCCGTACTTCAAATATCACTTGTTTGTTGCCAGTAATACATGTTCTTATGTGCTTTTTAGTTTTGTCCATCAACTAAACTAGCTTAAGATTATTCATTAATAATTATCTTTAGATTGGTTAGTTGTAAGGATGATTATTGAAAAATATTAAAGGATTGTTATTGATAGGTAATCTTTCCGGTCCGTAAGTTAACCAAACTTTTGTCTTTTACTCAAATCTACTTTTAACTTTTTCTGAAAACTTGAGTAAAAGACAAAAATGAAATGCAAGGTATGCATTTTGATGATTAATTTACAATGAGTGAATATTTGGTTTCTGGGATATTACATGAACTAGGAATAGATTTGAAAGCAAAATCAATTTCAAATGTAGCTTCTTGCATTCATTCAAGTTCAATCTTTTAAGTTGTAGTTTATTGGGGTGTGTGTGTTTTCAGGTGGCATTGCTAAGTGTAGAGAGTCCTTGATGGAAGTAGAAACATGATGAGGTTGGGGAGGAGCCACAATGCGGGTGATGATTTGTTGGATAACCGACATAATATGCATGGCAGTTGTGATGGTAACATGATTGGTGCTGTGGACCAAGTAGATGGTAGGGATGGTGGGTTTGGTTCCCCTAAAGTAGGGGTTGTGGGGTTTGTAGGGGACACAGATTTTGAACCAAGGAATGGCATTGAATTTGAATCACATGAGGCTGCTTACTCATTTTATCAAGATTATGCCAAGTCTATGGGATTCACCACTTCGATAAAGAATAGTAGGCGTTCGAAGAAATCTAAAGAGTTTATTGATGCTAAATTTGCGTGTTCCAGATATGGGGTCACGCCAGAATCAGACACTGGCAGTAGTCGGCGATCAACTGTGAAAAAAACAGACTGCAAAGCTAGCATGCATGTGAAGAGAAGGGCGGATGGGAAGTGGATTATTCATGAATTCATAAAAGAGCATAATCATGAGCTTTTGCCAGCGCTAGCATATCATTTTCGGATTCATAGAAATGTAAAATTAGCGGAAAAGAATAATATTGACATTTTGCATGCTGTTAGTGAACGGACAAGAAAGATGTATGTTGAGATGTCTAGACAGACTGGTAGCTATCACAATACTGGGTCTCTAAGTGACATGGATAATCAGTTTGATAAAGGCCGGCACTTGTCTTTGGATGAGGGAGATGCTCAAGTTTTGCTTGAGTATTTTAAACGTATCAAGAAGGAGAATCCCAGGTTTTTCTATGCGATAGATTTGAATGAAGAGCAGCGTCTGAGGAATTTGTTCTGGGTGGATGCCAAAAGTAGAGATGATTATATCCACTTTAACGATGTTGTTTCTTTTGATACTTTTTATGTCAATATGAATGAAAAATTCCCTTTCGTTCCTTTTCTTGGGGTGAATCATCACAGTCAGCCCATGTTGCTTGGATGTGCATTTATTGCTGATGAGAGCAGATCTACTTTTGTTTGGTTAATGAAGGCATGGCTTAGAGCAATGGGTGGGCAAGCTCCCAAGGTTATAATCTCTGATCAAGGCAAAGCCTTGAAGACTGCAATTGAAGAAGTCTTTCCAAATGCACGTCATTGCTTGTTTCTTTGGAATATAATGGAGAAGATCCCTGTAGCTTTTGCTCAAGTGAACAAACGGCATGAAAATTTCTTGCCAAAGTTCCGCAAGTGCATCTTTAAGTCATGGACGGATGAACAGTTTGATTTGAGATGGTGGAAAATGGTCACTCGTTTTGAGCTTGGAGATGATGAATGGGTGCAGTCATTGTATGAGGATCGTAAAAAATGGGTGCCTACTTACATGGGGGACAATTTTGTGGCTGGAATGTCTACAACTCAGCGTTCTGAAAGTATGAACTCTTTCTTTGATAAATACATCCATAAGAAAATTACATTGAAAGAGTTTGTGAAGCAGTATGGGAGTATTCTACACAATAGGTATGAAGAGGAAGCCATTGCTGATTTTGACACATGGCATAAACAGCCTGCTTTAAAATCTCCTTCACCTTGGGAAAAACAAATGTCTACAGTTTACACACATGCAATATTTAAGAAATTTCAAGTTGAGGTTCTGGGTGTTGTTGGCTGCCATCCTAAAAAGGTAAATGGAGATGGGACAGCTGTTACATTTAGAGTTCAAGACTGCGAAACGGACGAATGCTTTGTGGTAACATGGAATGAATCGAAGTCAGAGGTCAATTGTTTCTGTCGTCTATTTGAATACAAAGGTTTTCTTTGTAGACATGCCTTGATTGTCCTCCAAATTTGTGGTCTTTCGAGCATCCCACCTCATTATATTTTGAAAAGGTGGACGAAAGATGCAAAGAGCAGGCAGTTGTTAGCTGAAGGTACAGAAAGCCAGCAAACTAGGGTGCAACGTTACAATGACTTGTGTAAACGGGCCGTCGAATTAAGTGAAGAGGGGTCATTGTCTGATGAGAATTACAATATTGCTTTTCGTGCGTTAGTAGATGGACTGAAGAAATGTGTGAATGTGAATAACTCTAATAACAGTGTTGTGGAATCCAGTAACCATGCTGAAGGTCCTCGAGAAGCAGAAGAAATAAATCAAGGAAGCTTAGCTAAGTCAAGTAAGAAGAAGAACACAATCAGGAAAAGGAAGGTAGTTCTGGATCTGGGATTGTTGATTGATTTGTTTATGTTCTAATCTTTATAGCTGTTGCACTAACTCTGAAAACAAAAAGAAAATTCTGATTGCTGCCTCATGTTTCAGGTACAATCAGAGCCGGATGTCTTACTTGTTGAGGCCCAAGACAGCTTGCAGCAAATGGTTTGTCATATACCTGTTCTTATTATGATGTTTTAGCTATTTGCACCAGCTACATTAAGAATGATGTTATAATTCCTTTCACTTATGAGTCCATTCATTATATAGAATTCCTACCCCCATTGTTTTTAAACTAGCAAATCTCTTGGAAAGAGGTTTTAAATGGATTGTGCATCCACCTGTGAGATGATTTCTATAATCATAATATTGTAATAATGTTCTGCCCCAGTATGACATGTATGATCGTAATTTCTTAATTTGGGCATTTGTACTTGTAGGAAAATCTTTCTTCTGATGGAATGACCCTTAATGGTTTTTATGGTGCTCAACAGAATGTGCAAGGACTGGTATCACATTTCTGATTGATTTTTGAATATCTTAACGGAATTATGATATGTCATGAAAATACAATGATGCCAATTTAGATAAAATTTGGCTGGTCGCATTGCAGGTACCGTTAAATCTCATGGAACCACCCCATGATGGTTACTATGTTAATCAACAGAGCATGCAGGGACTGGTAAATTGTTCTTGACCTGTGATCATAATGTATCCTTGTCAAGAATGGGTATATGAATGTTCTGTAATATACTTTGTTTATGTATGTTCAGGGACAACTGAATTCGATAGCAACAAGCCATGATGGGTTTTTTGGGACTCAGCAAAGCATGCATGGGCTGGTATAATCACTTGTGACAGTTGGAATAATTGATGTTAATTATGAGAATGTGTTTTTGATGATGAAATTTCCATAATTGTGTTTTCAATGATGTAGGGACAACTGGATTTTCGACCTCCAACTAGTTTCAGTTATAGTTTGCCGGTTGGTTTGGAAGATAAGATTTATGCTAGCTTTCCTATAGAAATGTCACTTTTAAATACCAACTCTTCCTTTGTTGCCCATTTACAGGATGAATCTCATTTAAGATCAGCTCAGTTGCATGGCAGTGCTTCAAGACATCCGTAAAGAGCAACGTCACTGAACAAGTGTTGCATCTGGAGGTAATTAACATTCTTATTTGGGGCCATAATTCGAAGTCCTGGAAACAGTCCAACTTTTCATTTCTGGGCAGAAGAGGATTGGATCTGTCGTTGAGCCAAACTGTTCTGTCGAAGACTTGATCCACAAGAAGTTATGTCGGATTTAAGCTGGCTATATTCAATCCAAGTTGTTTCGTTTTGTGCATTCA
The DNA here is from genome assembly GCA_022984855.1 of Dimocarpus longan. Classification (NCBI taxonomy): domain Eukaryota; kingdom Viridiplantae; phylum Streptophyta; class Magnoliopsida; order Sapindales; family Sapindaceae; genus Dimocarpus; species Dimocarpus longan. The sequence continues at coordinate 10,388,486 of CM041026.1, forward strand.
CCTTTACTACTGATGTTAATGAGAGAATATCAGGACTGTTTTGGACTGGCCTATGGATGTTATAAGCTGCCTTGTTTTGGAGCTGCTGAGCTATCCAGGAAAAAAGACATCGTACTCGGGTATAGATTTAAGGCTTGGATGTGTGAGAAGATGCAAAGATGTCTGGTGTCGGAAATCGAAGCAATGCAAAGAATGTATGTAGGTTGTGATGTTCATATCATCGATATAAAACTGTTGTAACTTATATATCAATTGTTTGTATTCTGTAAATATATACATATATATTGATGTTGGTTTAGATTTGTGATACAGGTATTCCTTAATCAGTACTATGTCTTGCCTGAACTCAATTCTTCTGGAAATAAAATGCGTTTTGTTTAGGGGTATGCTGGATTCAATCCGATGCAATTCAATCAAAACAATTAATATTAATTAAAAAAAATTAAAAAAAAAAGTTATTATTTTTATGGAACATATATATCAATATTCTTGGATGATACCTTTCATTCCACTTCCGGTTCCTATGTTAATAGGAGTGGTACTTGTATTTTTTTCTAATGGCAACAAAAAATCTTCGTCGTATGTGGGCTTTGCCTACTATTTTTTTGTTAAGTATAGTTATGATTTTTTCGGTGGATCTATCTATTCAGCAACTAGATAGAAGTACTATCTAGATATCAATACGTATGGTCTTGGACCATCAATAATGATTTTTCTTTCGAGTTCGGACATTTTATTGATCCACTTACTTCTATTATGTCAATATTAATCGAATGGATTGGATTTAATTAGATTAGATAGAATTTTAATGTATAATTAGATTGGACTGGATGGTGGATTTTCGTATAAAATTTCGTCAAATCTGTTAATCTACCATAATTTAAACTCTATAAATTATCTTTAAGAGCGGTGATATTTGTACCCTTTCAAAATTGTATAAACACCTCAAAATTAATAGATATATTTTTTGAAATCTCAATACTGTCATTGAGTAGCATTATTAAATTATTAAAGTAATTATAAATACTCTTCATTAATCATTATTATTACAATATTTAATATTATGACCTTTATAATTATTAACTATTTATTAGTTAAAAATTAATTTATATTTTTAGAATTAAGAATGTTAAATTACTATTATGAAAATTAAAAATAAATTGAAAACCATTAAATTGAATTTGAAAAAACTAAGCCAAAATAAAAATCAAATTAAACAAAATAAAAGAAGGTGTGTTTCCTCTTATCACTGAAAGGAGTCGCCCTGCCATATTTTATATTTTAATTATTGTACAATTCATTAATAAATAGTATTTAATCAAAAGCTAAGGTAATATATTGGTAATATGGGGGATCGCTTGCAGGCTACATTATTTTTAAAAATTTTAATATATATATATATTTTTTTAAAACAAAATTTTAATGTATTGTATATACAAATTTCAGTATTATAAATATCACTACCCTATTTTTTATTATATTTCATGTGCTAAATTATATTATTTTATCCTACATTTTTGTAAAATATTATAAATATATGTTAAAAAAATGAAAAGTATCTGTTAAGTAGGGTGGATAATTTGGGTCATGAAATAATAAGTTTATATAAAAGGAATATTACGGGTTACGGTTAAGTGTAAATGGGGATTATGTCATTAATCGTGTTAATATTAGTGTTTCATTAATCGTGTCACTGGATATCCCGTTTAACAAGGGTAAAAGGGTAATTTTATGAAGTGACCGAATAATCCGATCGGGGCATAGCGGGTCAGGCAGAAAGATGGAGTGGACAGGTCTCTCTCGTTCCCAGTCAGAAAGATGTGACTGAATTCATTCTCAGTTTTCCAGTTGAAGCATTTCAATCAGTAAGCATCATAACATATCCTTTTTAGGTTTTTTACAGTTACTTGCTATCATTTTACTACTGTGGGTGTGTTTTGGATTTTTCTCTTTGGCCTCATGTGACGTTGTCCATTTCTCTTGATTGATTATGGATTTGGATTTATTCTATGGTGGTAATGACTATGATTATTGCAGGATTAACCAAGGCTTAGATATTTAGTTGAATGAGACTTTGTTCAAAATTTTTTACATTGGTTTAGGTTTTATTATGATCCTCAGACGCGGAATTGTGTCGATTGGATCAAGATGCAGAAATGGTCATTCAAGAGACCTCGAAACGTTGGTTTCATTGAAAAGCATAGAGAGGATAAATAATGTAATCTTGATTTAGTTGCACCATCTTTTGTTTGTTTCTATTGTTGAATTATTATGCTTTCTAGGTGCTCAGATTAAGTGTACTTAAAGGATTTTCCGTTTGCTTCTGTAATGAATTTGCCCTTTTTAGTGCACATACGTATTGAAGAGTGATTGCAAGTTTGCTTCTTTCTTGTGTGTATTCGAGCATGAGAATGTTTCTGGTTTTGCAGAACCAACAAATTTAGCCGATCAACTTTCTATAACTCGATAGGTTATTACATGTCTTCCGACAAGTTCTGTTTGTTTTTGAAAATGGGGAAAGGGTCAATGTGGTTTCAAGTCTGTTTTAGTTTTGAAAATATTGTGGTACATTAGAAAGCTTGACATCTGCTGATGATCCGTTTTTAATATTGCTTTTATCATCCCTTATTTATTTTGGTTTTTCAGGAACCCTTGGTAAACCGGTCTTTCACATAAAATAAATACATTCTTTTCCATGGAGTTAGATCTTGAACTGCCTTCACATGAGCAGGAGAAGCTAGAGACTGGTTCAAGTGCAGACGATGATGTCATGGATACTACAAATAGAATACCGGTTGAGGATGCAGATATAAATTCTCCTACAACAAGTGAACCTGTTGAGGAAGGCTGTGGGCCAATTGCATGCAGGAGAGTTACTGATAGTGGGGAACAGGTGGATGTGAACATGGTTGGAGCAAATGTTGTCCATGAAGGAGTCACCTGTGAGCCCGAAAATGGTTTGGAATTTGATTCGAAGGAGGCAGCGTATTCCTTCTACAGAGACTATGCTCGCTCTGTGGGATTTGGAATCACAATAAAAGCCAGCCGCCGTTCAAAAAAATCTGGCAAGTTTATTGATGTAAAAATTGCTTGTTCTAGATTTGGAACCAAGCGAGAGTCGAGTACAATTATCAATCCACGATCTTGTCCAAAGACAGGTTGCAAGGCTGGCATGCATATAAAGAGAAAGCATGATGAGAAATGGGTTATCTATAGTTTCATAAAGGAACATAATCACGAGATTTGTCCTGAGGATTTTTGTCATGCAATTAGAGCACGAAACCGGCAATCTGGTGTACTTGCATGTCAAAAGAAAGGCTTGCAGTTGGTTCTTGATGATGGAGATCTGGAAGTGATGCTTGAGCATTTTATACGCATGCAGGATGAGAATCCTAATTTCTTTTATGCAATAGATTTGGACAATGAAAAACATTTGAGAAATGTTCTATGGGTTGATGCCAAAGGTAGGCATGATTATTGCAATTTCTACGATGTAGTCTTCTTTGATACCTATTATGTCAGAAACAAATATAAAACTCCTTGTGTTCCTGTCATTGGTGTAAATCACCATTTTCAGTTCATTTTGCTTGGATGTGCATTAATGGGGGATGAAAATGCTTCAAGTTTTGTCTGGTTGATGAGGGCATGGCTTAAAGCAGTGGGTGGCCAACCTCCTAAAGTGATCATTACTGACCAAGATAAAACATTGAATGAAGCTGTAGCAGATATTTTTCCAAATACTCGGCATTGTTTTTGTCTTTGGCATGTATTGAGTAAGATTCCTGAAAACTTAGGTAGTGTTGTAAATCAGTACGAAAATTTTATGGCCAAATTTTGTAAGTGCATTTACCGATCTTGGACGGATGAACAATTTGAAAAGAGATGGTGGAAGATGGTTGAAAGTTTTGAAATGAAGGAAATTGAATGGGTTCACTCATTATATGAAGATCGTAGGAAGTGGGTTCCAACTTACTTTCAGAACACGTTTTTAGCTGGAATGTCTACACCTGAGCGCTCTGGAAGCATCACATCTTTCTTTGACAAGTACATGAGCAGGGATGCTACATTCAAGGAGTTCATTGAACAGTATAAAGCATTTCTGCAAGACAGATATGAAATGGAAGCTGAAGCTGATTCTGAAACACAAAACAAACAACCTGGATTACGATCTCTATCAAAATTTGAGAAACAAATGTCGACTATATATACAGATACAATATTTAAGAAATTTCAGGTTGAAGTTTTAGGAGCAGTTTCTTGTCATCTGCAGAAGGAAAGTGAAGATGGGACAACTGTAGTCTTTCGAGTCTATGATTTTGAAGAACGTCAAAATTTCTATGTAGCATGGAACAGAGCAGAGTTGGATATATGTTGTTTATGTCATTCATTTGAATACAGAGGTTTTCTATGTAAACATGCAATCCTTGTTCTTCAAAGGTCTGGTTTTTCTGACATCCCATCCCATTATATAATGAAGCGTTGGACAAAAGATGCTAAGATTGCTCAAACGAGTACTGAAACATCAAGTAGGCTTCCGTACCGAGTGCAACGTTTTAATGATCTCTGCAAACGAGCTATCAGATTGGGTGAAGAAGGGTCTTTATCTCAAGAAGCCTATCATATTGCGTTGCAGGCACTAGAAGAAGCCTTGAAACATTGTGTGGGTGCAAACAATACTGTGCGGGGTATTTTAGAGGCCAACTCATTGTCTGCTCAAGGCTTTCCTGATGTCGAAGAGGAGACTTGTGGCAACAGTAAGGCCAAGTCATCCAAGAAAAAGAAAATATATAAGAAAAGAAAGGTCAGTTAGCTTTACATTTGACATGCAGAGGCTGAAACTGTGTCTTTGCTGTATAATATTACTTGGCCCCTGAAGTAGATTTTATTTATATATTTTAGGTAAATTCTGAGCCAGGGAGATTGGTTATGGGATTGCAAGACAGCTGCCAAGAGATGGTTTGTCATTTTATAAGTTTTGTTCTCCACATATAGTTTGCCAGTATTGACGCAATGAGGTGTGTAATAGAACCTTGTTTTTTGTGTATATAAATGTAGGAGCAGATGCATTCAAGAGCACACACCCTTACTAATTCTTATGTTCCTCAACAGAACAGACAAGAGTTGGTATGAGATGTCGTACATATGACCTTTATGCATTCCAAGAAGGAATTCATTTGCTTATACTTAATTAAGGTGATATTTTGTTTTTCCATATGGGTTTCTTGTAGGAACCAGGTACTAGAGCACCAACTCTTGATAATTATTATGCTTCTCAGGAAAATCTGCAAGTCGTGGTATGGGGTCTTGTGGCCATAACTATATTACAGAAGTCAAAAATTCAATTTTCTATCATCTAGATGGTAATGACTAAGCCTAGTCCTGGACTTTTTATAGGGGCAATTGAACTCAGTTTCTCCAATCCGTGATGGTAATTACACCAATCAACAGGACGTGCAAGGACTGGTATGGTTGTTGCTGTTATTCTGTCCATCAAGATATGACAAAAACATCGATGTCTCAGTATAAATTAGATAGTTTTGACGATTTGGTTTCAATAATATGCAGGGACAATTACATTCCATGCCAGCTCGTGTTACTCATTATGGAACTGAGCAGAGCATACAAAGATTGGTATTGTGGTTTAATAATTATATTCTTGTTTTGGAGCTACCTGATTTTACTTACAAAATGGTTTAGAAGCGGCGTGTCATGTGTTGGGATTTGGGGTTTTGTAGTTGCTGGGACAGCTTGGTTTCAGAGCACCAGTGATTCAAGGGTGTTTCGACATTCAGGAAAGCTTGCAAGATATGGTGTGCATTTGAACGTATATTAAATCTTGAAGTTTTTGGTTTATTTTTATTTTCTTAAAAATTGAGATTCTTATACAGTGGGTCCTTACTCTTAATGCAGGATCACTCTGCAGTCTCCACCCAGTTTAGCAGCATCACATCAAAGCGTATGCACGATAAGCACCTCTCGCGATAGTTGAATGTATTCATGTATAGTTTCCTGATGCGATGATTGATATGACCAGAGGTAAAATAACCTTGTTCGTTATGTAAATCTGGGTTTCTCAAAAGATGTTTCAAATCCATGAACCTATGTATATATTAGAATCTTTTCATTATACAAGTTTTGGCACAAAATAAACGTTTGTCAGAGATGGATTTGGGTCAGTTCACGTTTTATGTACACACCAGTGTTGGGTATAAAGTATTTGAAGCTACAAATTAAACTTCGAAATCAAATTGTAAATATTTTGTGCATGATCATTGACCAACAAAATTAGCCAAGTGTTCTTTGTTCCCTGACACATAAAAATAGCAGAAACAGTCCAATTGATCATCTACCTACTCTATTAAGGGCAGATTGTTCTAATTTACCTTTTGTTTTGCAATAACGGTATGATATCAACTTGTTTTATTTCATTATATAGATATTCTATGCTGTTAAGGATTCAGGGTGGTTTTTCATTAAATCATATCCTCTTATAATCAAAACTAATTTGTTATTTCATTCATTTTCAAATTATAAATTATTGTTATCATTATTATAATTATTGCAATTTGCAAAAGGGAAAAAACTAGAATTTATCTATTAAATGAATTATAAAAAGACAGGTGTTTGTTCGAATGAAATAAACAATAAAACAACAGATCATATTTAGTGTATTAAAAACTTTATTTTCATGTAAACAAAATTATTATTAAAAAAAATGACACAAATAATCTAAAACAAAAATAAAGTAAAATAAAAAGATAAAAAAACCAAAATCATTTTGATCCTGGATAATTAAAATAATCAGATTTTGACTAATGTCTTCTTTTTTGTTTGCGTGATTCTTATGTAATTTAAAACACATCATTTTGATTCGTATGTTAATCAATCTTTAGTAAAAAATTAATAATAATAGTAATAATAAACATGTAAAAAATTGGAGGCCACCTTATGGACTCAGTAACTAAACTAGTATCCAAAACATTATTTATCTAATCTAAAAGGAAACAACGAAAACTGCCCAAAGATTATGGACCCTTCCTGAAAATTACCCAACTCCATATTTTTACTATTGTTATCAACAAAACGCCCAAGAAGGCAATTTCAGGCTCTTAGAGAAAATATGTCCTAGATTTGCTGGAAGAAATCAGAATGATTAATTGGAAACCAGCTGAAACACTAACGGAATTTACAGCCAAATTGGGTTCGGTCAAAGGCAGTCCACCTGTAGACCTACAAAGACTAGTTGGAAAACTCATGCACCACTCCCATAAGGACCAGATATAGAAGAACACATGGGTGAAGTTTTTAGACTCTTGAAATACCTCAAAATGATACCTGGAAAATGTTCTCTTCATAAAAGTATCCACAGATTTATTTGATGTTAACTGGACAGGATCTATAACTGATAGGTGGTCTACATCGGGTTATTATATGTTTGTATGGGGAACTTAGTCACCTGGAGGATTAAGAAACAAAAGGTTGCCTCGAGAAGTAATGCTGAGGTTGAACTAAGGGCTATGACTCATGGTATTTGGCTGAGAAGAATTGAAGTTACCACTTCAGAACTCTATCAAAATGTTTTGTGATAGTATAGCAAAAAATTCTGATCGCATAAAACATGTGGAGATTGGCTGGAGGAAAAGTCATTTGTAGTTATCTACACTCCTACTGCCATGCAGACAACAGACATTCTTACATAAGGCAGTAAGGCACTTCCTAGGACTGTTTTTGATAAATTTAGTTCCAAGCTGGGCATCATTGATATCTATTGCCCATCATCCGCATTATTCTATGATTTTAAATTAATAAAGAGTAATTATGTAAAATTACATTGATGTTGAATCAGATTTATTAAAATTATTGAATTGAGTCATCTTTAATGGCTCCTTAATTTTGGGTCGATAATCCCAGGGAGCCTATGTATAACATGTTTTAAATATTTCAAAAACAAAAAGGAAAAGACAAAATAGTTCAATAAGATAACCATTTCCAAAGTAATATGGCAGCTCTGCTGTTTTTAGCTTTACATTACTATACTTACATTACCACTTAACACCTTGTCTTATTGCATGGTGAGACAATTTTTCGATATTGCAGGAACCTTAACTCCTGATCGAATGCAATACCTCACTAGTGGCTATCAGATCTCTTCTTCAATTTGCACCACAACCCATTCTTTGTATGGATCGTTGCCCCTGTTACCAATTCCACTGATTCTGGAGATCCTTTCAGCTCCACATCAAACTTCTGTAACAACATAGCCAAACATACAGTTGACTCCATCACTGCAAACTGGTCTCCTACACATTTTCTTGGCCCCCCACCAAAGGGCAAGAAGGCAAAGTCCGATATGATCTGGTAGTTACAAGTATAAACTTGATGTTAGAGAAGGAGTTCAAGAAACAATGCTTTGAGTCATATATAAACTATGTAAATAACAACCTCATTCGGGTATAACGCCCCTGGGCTTCGAGTTGGATCAAAACCACTCCATTCTTCAATGCCTATGTCCTTTGTTTGCTCTAAAAACCTCTCCGGTTCAAATTCATGGGGCCGATCCCAAAAATATGGCGATCTATGGAGATTGTATACCTGAAAAGATTGAATTGTTTTAGGAAAACCACCGTTAGAGCAGTACAGATAAGATGAGAGCAAGGGGCATAAGCGCAAAAAGTATAATCTAAATCAAACCATATGATGATTCAACTCAATTTTACGCATATGACTTTAACCACACAAAATTTTCAAATTTATAAAAATAAATAAGTACTGGATATTAAATATAAAGGAATATGTAACTGCTTCTGCTTACAGAAAGAAAGATGTCAGTCCCAGCAGGAATAGGGTAACCATCTTTATCACCCTTGTATCCTCCTGCATAATCATAGAACACCACTTGAAGTTCATTATTAAGAAGTAGAAAAGAATTGGATAAGCTTAAGCTTCATTGAATTTCTATGAAAAACACAAAGAAACACCACTTGAAATTCAATCATTCTCAGTTTCCTCATAGCAGGCCCTTCAATATACATCTGGCAGATTAACAGCTACTAACCCTTAATACTGATTGTACTCAGGAAATAGAATCAGCATGTAATGCTATCAGATATCATAACATGCTAAGCATTAATGTCAATTAACTTAAGTTAAATATTAGTCACTGTGAAAATAGATATTTAAGTAATTATTTCTGTGAAAATTGAAGTCTGCCGAGGCACTAAATTTTATTGGTTTTGTTCACAATATATCAATTTCAAGTTAACTTTCTCTCTGGTAAACCATTTTTCACCTTCCCAACTATCAGACTAAGTTGCCTCTCTTCCATTCCTTACCTCATTCACGGTAGACATTTGCAATACTGTAAAATTATACCAGCATTTAAAGCATAACGAGACAGGTCATTGATGTCTATCCAAATGCTATACTTAAGTTGTATACAGAGTATAATGGAAAATCCCCACAGCAGGCCAACCATAGAAATTTTCTTCTTTCTAATAATTTGTCAAAACAATAATGTCAAGCATCTTAAGTCATATCCTAACTCATATCCCAACTTTTAATATTACAATTTAAATCATATTATACGTGGCAAGTGATATAAGTAATTAGTTTTTTATGTAAACCAACGCATCATAAACCGGGATACAAGTTAAGATACAAAGTTGGAATCTCAGAATTAGTTGTTATCAAAATCATTCTTCAAGGTAGGAAAATGTGACTCATTTTGAGATAAAGCATTTATAATAATGTGAAATTAATAGAAATGGACTATGAGAAGAAAAGAATTTCACTTGCATGCCATTTACTGCTATTTGTTTGATTTCATGGTTCATTTATCTCAAGGCCCCTGCTATGACATTTAATACGGACCACCTTTTTTAATCCATTCCACACAACTCTGTATCTCCATGATCTCCATCCAACTTCCAACATTCTAAAAGCATTGTACATTAGCTTTCTTCGGTTAATATGTCTCTGTTATTTATCTAGTAATTAAAAACTATTTAACCTTTGATCATCAAGAATAAACCAGGTGTCTAGTTAAAATGATATAGCAAGCACGCCAGCACTCACAAATATGCTCTCCAAAGACATGAAATGTTATTTTTAACCTTTGATCATCAAGAACAAATCAGGTGTCTAGTTAAAATGATATAGCAAACATTCTAGCACTCAAAAATATGCTCTCCAAGCCGTGAAATGTTATTGTTTTCTGGATAAATATTATCTAGATCAACAACATTAAAGACAAAAATACATGGGTGGAGAAGAAGGTTGCCATAAGACCAGCAATGTCCTGCATTAAAAGTAGATCCCTTGAAGACAAACAGCAATGCAAAAATCTTACATTGCCAAAAACATTCACTTCAAATTCCACAATTTTTGAATCATTTATGCTCAATTAGACTGTAAAATGTGAAATACATTCTTTCATCTCACTTCTTTTTAGTAAGGTGGCATCTTCTCAGCTAGCGGTAGCTAATGTCATAACATTAATTGAATGGCTGCCTCAGTAAAACAGTTCAATTTCCAGAATGGGTAAAAATGAAAAATAAAAAGAGAAGTGAACATGCAGCAATATTCATTTTTCTTTAAACAAATCATAAATCAATTCACAACCTGTGTTAAAATATATATATATATATATAAAATAACCCTAACCTAGCATTGAAAATGAAAAGTACCTGGTAATACATCTGGTTTAAGGGCACGTCTAATAAGCAATGGAGGCTGAGGATACAAACGTAGAGCCTCCGCGACAATAAGTCTTATGTAACTGGAAACACACAACATACATTACAGATCACTATACTTAGAGCTATTTATAGTGATGCAAACAAGCAAAGTAAAACACAATTATTGGACTGTCTAGCTCATTCTTTAATTTCTTTCTTTGTACTTATTTTTTTCCTTTTAGTGTGCGTGAGGTAAGACACAAAGGACTTTTTAGCTCATTCAGAAACTATCCATGACATTCAGTCAAAATTATATTTTAACTTTGAAATGTATCTTTTATGACAAACCATGTATCCCTTAAATATCTATTATAAACATTTTACGTTTTTTATGGTATAGATCACGTATATAACTTTTGATTAATAGTTAACCGAATGAACTTGCTGAAATTCATTAAAAGATTCCAAGTTGAATTTAAGATAAAAGATCTTTGTATATTTTTCAAACCATAGAAACGTGTAAAATACAATCCTTTATGTACATTTCTCAAACCAGAGAAACTTGTTTAACATAGAAACTTCTTAGATTTCCAAGCACTCATAATGTCTCATTAAAGATTCTTTGAGAACTATAAAGGTTTCCAGCTTCAATGTGTTTGTTTCAGCATTAACATAACTTTATAAACGGATACATTTTTCTGTGTAGGTTCAGAATATTTAGCATAGCCATTGTATAAATCTAGCTATACCTTGGTTTAACATATAAATTAGGCAAGCCAAGCCAACTTCACAAGTGTACCAATTAATGATGCATCAATAATTGCTTCACAGATCCATGCATACATACAGGTATATATATAGAAGACAAATTCATGACATAATCACAAATATAATGAATAAATTCACAGGAGTAAATGACTTGGATACCTACTTTAATTTTTTAAGGGATTCAAAACTTGGTCTCTCCTGTCCCAGCACTGAATCAATCTCAGCTTGTGCCTTCCTGATTTTCGATGGATTCTGTAGTGCAGAACATCAGCATCATCAGAACTTATTTTTTTCATTTGTCTCTAGATTAACTTCTTCTTTTTTTTTTCTTTCCAAGTTTCTTAGTTCTCACAGAGCAACAAAACTCACAAGGCAAAAATAATCTTGAAGGAAAGTGACAATAAAAGAAGACAACCACAATATTTCAACAAGGAAAAAAAAAAAAAAAGCTGCATCCTGTAGACAGAAGGAAGAATCATACTTGAGCAAGAAAGAAAACAGCCCATGTCAGGACAGCAGCTGTTGTTTCATGGCCGGCAATAAGCATTGTCATCAGATCATCCCGTAGCTGTAGGAAAAAACAAAAGAAAAATAAACAAGTACACCTGAATGGTACAATAGGCTTAAGATATCATACTAAATGGTTTGTGTTTGTCAGAAAAGGATTTTAGGAACTCTATCACAAAAGTTAGCTCATAAGTGGAAGTTTACTCTTATCTTATAAACCAATACAAATTCGTTTCTTTAATTAATATAGGACTATCTAACACTTTTCCTTATACGCAGTGTGTGCACTCGACAGCACCTGCATCTATGCAACTAAGATAGAGCCCATCCAGCTCTGTACCATGACAGAAAAGGATCTTGGGCCCAACTTCACTACTAAATCTAGCTTACGAGTGAAGGTTTACCTCACGAGCAGCATACTCACTCGGTAGCACTTACATCCATATAACTGAGTTTAGGTCATATAAGTTAGATAGAGCTTGCCCAGCTCTGATATCATGTCAGAAAAGGATTTTGAGTTTAATTTCACTATAACAACTAACTCATAAATTGAGGTTTACCTTCACCTTATAAACCAATACAATATCACATTTTTTAACTGATGTAGAACTACCTAACACCCTTTCTCACGTGCAACATGCTCACTCGGTAACACTGGCCTTTATGCAACTAAGCTTGGGCCATACAATTTAGACAAAGCCCGACTCATTGTTGAAAAGGTCCAATTCTCATATTATGTTAGAAAAATGTTTTGGATCTAACTCTACCACAAAAGCTATCAATACAAATTCACTTCTTCAATCAATATGAAATTATTTAACGGTGTTTACTCTCTTTCATGTATAGACAAAGAGTACGACAAGTAAAACACTAGAAGATAAATGCATAAAACCACAAAGAGAAATAAGGGAAAACAATACATATCTGTTTGATAATCTAGAATAACGCAATAAAACAAGCACTTTGATTGTTAGGCCAGCCACACAAAAAGCATTGAATTAGGAGAAATACAGATATTTACCTGACAATCATCAGCATCAGCTCCCCTCATATCAACTAAGAAACGTAAGAGACTTGCATCCTGCAAACTTAATAATACCAGAACTTTAAAAAAGAACAAACATTACAGCCATGCATCTGACAGTTAACAAGCCAATATTAGGAAGAATTTTACATGCACTTACCTTAAGATTTAAGTAGTCCCTCTGCTGCAGTTTCTCAACATCTGTTTCCTGTCATGTAATGCAATCAAAATCAAGGTCTAGATATTGGTTCTAACTTGCAAAAACAAAATATGAAAATCATATAATCACCCATTAACTAGAAGAGTCGTTTTTACATTCATTAACAATTCATGAATTGTATTCTACATTTGAAGATGAGAAGTATAGTGACTATTGCTAGCTGGAATTATGACACCATAAATATTGGAACTTTAACCAAACCTCAGATTTTAAAATTGATTAACATAGCAAAAAAAGAATTTAAGAACTAAATTTATGTTTAGTACTTCTATGATGATGCACATAGAGCAATTAAGAGCAGGTTTACATCGAAAAATATTTGGTAATTAGTTTGCTAAATAATTATCAAATAAGACAACCCAATTTGGGTTCATTTTAGGGTGAATTATCTAACAATCATTTATGAAATTAAGCAACAATTTTTTTTTTTAATACTAACTTAATAAAACAATGACTATTTTAGAATCTACTGCAATCTTGAACACATCCTAAACCACTTAAAATTCCAAAGAGTAACAGCTTTTTTAACAATCACAATTGATTCAGGGAATCAGGGCAGCAGACATGACTCAAACTTGCAATCTCAATAGTATAGGTGTGAGGTGTGAGGTGTGAGGTGTGAGGGTAGCACTAACATAATTTCTTGATGAAATATTCATTACATGCACTTGGGATGCAAAAACAAATATTTCTCCACACGATTTGAAGTCAAGTAAAATTATTAGTCAGCATAGAAAACATAAAAAAGTAAACTTAGGTTTTTACATGTGATACTTTCTTGATGATGCACATGTTCCAAGCAATCAAACTCTTGAATATACCAATACTGACATCTCAACAGTGATACAATTTTGCTATAAAGTTCTAGTATTAATAACATGTAGCACCTTGGATTTAAATCAAACTTTTAAAAAGCACTCTTGACAAAATTAATTACTCATATCTACTTTAGTTTAAAGTTAAATGATTTTGCTATCATTGTATCTAAGAAATAAATCGTGTCACCAGTAGTTAAAAAGTGCACAAAGTCATTAGACTCATTAATATACAGGCATAGCCACTCTACAATGTTAAAATTTCATAAGTAGTTATATTTTTTTATATTTATTAGAAATGGTTTAGACATTGGTGGCTTGCCTTACAATCTAAAAGGTAGCCCATTGAGTTAAGGGATCCATTGGTATATAATACCCTTCTCTTGTTTCTTATATTTTCAACGTTGGATTTATTCTCATCTTCTCTAGCTTCACAAGTGAATTCTCTAATGGACAATATTTAATTTTGGGATAATTTTATTTTCCCCTCTGTAGTTTGGCGTAATAATCAAAATCCACCACCAATTTGGGAAATCGCTAATAATCCCTCTATCATCTAATTAAATAGACAAAATAACCCTTGAGTTTAAAAAAATGTATAGAAAACTCTTAAGTCTCTTTCATCATTTTGCATGTCAAAAGGTAAAATGGAATTTTAAAAAACTATAGAAGCAACTAGCAATCACACAAACAACAAAGGGAAAACTGAAATTCTCTCTTAATTTTCCCTATGAAATATTGAAAACATAAGAGAAATGTAATTTGGATGGGAATTAATGGAATAGCTGGCATACAAAGGTGCCATGTTTTGATAGCCAGAGATGTTGGCTCCCGAAACTCTTGCTTGTCAATGAATGCTTGCTTACTAAAAGCAAGACATGATATAATAGCCTTATATGAACTTATTGACACAATAACAGAGCACTTAATAATACTTTCACATTAAAGCATGTATGGAGGTATCAATGTTCTCGTTATTACACAAGTAAATGTCAGACACAATAGACCTGTGCATGAAGCCTTCAAGTTTCTCGACACAGCCATATTTTTAAACCATCATACAAAACTTAGAAAAGAACAATATTCTTGGTTTCATTAAGTTTTTATATTATTTTTCTTGTAAAAACTATTCTCACCTGTCTTGTATCTTTTGCATTTCTAATGAGTCCGTCAAGACAATCATTAATAACTTTAAGATCATTATGGAACTTCCGTTGCCTGGGGACTATCCACCTTGCTAGAGGAAATTTCCAATAAGGGATGTAGAAAGTTGATCTATGCTCAGCTTCAAAAAGAGTACCATACACTGCCTGTAATTCATTTCCAAAAGTTGCATGCTCAACATTTAATATAGCATACATCAATGCAAAAAATTATAAAATTAGTGGCACAAAATAACATGTACTTAATAATAGTAGCTTCCACCAAAATTCTTAGATTACCGATTAAAGAGAAACATATTAGCAATTACTGATCTAATTGCTTAGAAAACTTATTCACCCTGGAGATATGTGTTTCGGAGAGAGAGTGTATAGTACTACAGCAAGACATGACTTCGAAAATCTCTTTTACAACTAAATCAGTCCACAAAAATGAACTATATAGTGGTTTTGATTATTCCCCACAGATGTTGCCCTTATATTCAAGGGAAGAGTTTGGTCATACTAATTGCATCTCACTTCATAGTAATGATAATAAACTGATTTAAAGTGTTTATTTTAATAGTATTAGGACTATTAGTCCACTCAACTTCAAATTAAACTTAAATCAATAATTGGCATATATATATATATATATATAGAGAGAGAGAGAGAGAGAGAGGGCTTTTAGAATCAGGTATACTTGATTTTAAAAAGTAAGTACAAACCAATTAAATTCATCCATTGCATTCTCTCTCCTAAAACAAATACTATCTCCTATTTAATTCAAATGCAATTAATGAATTTAAATAGGAGATAGTATTTGTTTTAGGAGAGAGAATGCAATGGATAAATTTAATTAGTTGGTTCTTACTTTTTTAAATTAGGTATAACTGATTATAAAAGCATTATATATATATATATATATATATATATCTATGATGTGATGCTTTTCATAATAGTTGAAGTTTTTGAGTTGAGTAGAACTAATATGGTAATAGAGACATTTCAGCCAGAGTGTTGAGGTTCAAGTTGGCTCACGTGATAATATTAGAATTTGTTATTTGTAATATAAATTTGTTTTACGTTTGTGTTGGTGGGTGAGCTAAAAGTGCTTGAAATTGTGAAGTGATTACACACACACACACACACATTCACATTGGGATTCAAAAGTGTAAAGTTGTTTCAAGAAGTAACAGCCACTCATGGGCTTTTATCACCTAGATTAACAACCTATTCTTTCCTAATAGAAATCTTATTGTTGGGAACAGTATGTCCATCGGGTTCTAGGATGATAAGTGGAGGGGAAACTACTTTCTAGTATCCCTTTTTCAAGTCTTCCCAAGGTATCAACAGGAAAAAAAAAAAAAAAAAAAATTCTTATAGTTGGCTTTGCATTCCTCAGATTCTGTGGGTATGGTATCTTAAACTGCACAGAAATTTGAGAGATGAGAAGATTTAAAAGTTTTGTTGGGTAATACAGAAGAAGTTAGACTTAAAGCGTCTAAGAACGATAGAATAAGATAGAAGGTTATGGATTTTTCACATATCCGGAAGCTTCTTTTTGAAATCATGTTTAGCAATTTTGGTAGAGGAACCCTCTACACAATCTTCTGACCAATCAAATGGCATTTGGATGGCTGAAGTCCAGAAAAAAGTCTAACTTCAAAAACCTCTACACATGATAACACCACTGAGGTTGCAAATCACCGCTGACTTTTCCTTTAAATGACATCATTGGTGTTTACTATTAAAAACTTCTATAAACTTTTCAAGTAAAGTGAGCATTTGACCCTGTTGGCTTGTATATGTCATGACACTCTTTCCGAGCCATAGTAATCCAATCAACAAGAAAGTTAACTACACGTTGGGTTAGCTACACGTATACTTAATTTTACCTACTTAGTAGAACACAACGAATTTGTCAAGATTTGGTCCTATAGACTGATTCTATAAATATGATGGAAGTATTTCACATGTTTTCCAAACATGACCTCCTGCTATGAGAAACAAAATGTACTAACAACTAAATTGTGATCAACCAAATTTCTGAAACCTCCTACTGGCCTAATGTTCATTTCTTGTTTCTTTTTTGGCTCTGTTTTTGTTCATGTGGACCTTTGGATCAACTATTTTTTGACAGTCCAAACTTTTAGAAAAGTGCAGTTTGTATGGAGGAATCATGTGATCCCGGTGGCTAGCAACATGTCTCATGCTGACAGTTCTTGAGAACCTGGGGTGATCCTATTCCTATCAATAAGACAGTATACTACACATTAGTTTAGATTTGAAATGTTCCATATCCGCTTTCCCTGATAAAAGAAAAGTGCAGGATCCCACGGTGAAGAATTTGTACATACATATGAGATAGAGGATATCCTCGTTCTCTGTCTAAATAAATTATGATATCATCAATATCCATCATGATAATGACAAATAATTAGACAATCTTTCTTTCTATTTCATCATCACAACAGCGATAATAGCAATTGTTCATAGTTTTCTTCATCAACTCAAATAATGCTAAACTAATAGTCACAAGGTCTAAATATGAACATCAAACCACTAAACAAGTTCTAAATATGAACATCAAACCACTAAAACACGGTCTAAATATGAACATCAAACCACTAATTATCTCCCACTGTCATACAGAACACAGGAATACTACAAATATTAATTGGCTAACCCCTCGACCAAACAGTAACTATACCACTTAATTCTTCATGCTATAATTCCTAAAGGGCAAGAAGAGATTGAGCACAATGCCCAGAGGTCTAAATTAATGCAATAAACATACTTTCCATTAGAATATTTTCATTGCCCAGTTAGCAGAATAAAAAAAAAGTAGTATGCCTCATGAAATTATGCAGTAACACATAAGAGAAATGCAACATTTATGGTGTTTAACAACATATAATATATCTCAAGTAAATAATAAATTTACTAAATTCTTTTCTTATTTAAACATATGGATTTTCACATTTTAATCAGATTACAAAAATAAATCATCAGTAACCTAACCAAAACCAAAAGAACAATTTGAAATGCAAAATTCATACAATTGTGGAATGTAAAATTCTTTTTATTATTTTTAAGTCATAATCATTCATAATGAAGAAGATAACATATAAATACATCTTATAGTTCACCACATCTCTTAAGTTATCTCCTAGGATCATGAGACTATCCTAAATTATCTCCTAGGGTCATGACAAAATGATATTGCCAATCTCCTAAATTATTGCTAATTGTCAAATTACCATAACTAGTAATATGACTTTATTCTAATTAGATCCTACAATAATTACATGAATTTCAACAACAATATCACAGAGAATTTAAGAATGTATGGTTGTTTTTTCAAACCTTTATCACAGGAGACTCCTTTGTAACAGAACCAAAGTCATAATTGAAGACACCAAGCCCAATTACATCAAGAGCCAAACTTGAAAACTCAGCTTCAAGATCCAACTCAATTGCATTCCCTCCACTAGAGTGCTTACCTTCTAGAAGTTTCTCAAATTTCAATATTGTTCTTTCTGAACAATCCGTAAATATTTTGACCATAGCTTCTAAGTATAAGGCATGGAACCCAGGAACAATAACTGCACATTAATTTGCAACAAAGTAAAATGAACAGCTACAACTTATAATTGCATCTGTACATGCATGAGTCAGCAGGTCAATCTTTATTTGTGCATATGGGACACTCTACTAGCCAGACATATATATGTAACACTCGGTCAGTACTTTATTTAATTTTTTTGTTACGGATTGATTTCCTTATGTGTACTTACATTGCCATACTGTTTATAAAAAATGAAAAATATTTTTGGTGACCAAAAGTGTAATGTGGATAAGATTTATGAAAAAAGAAAAAAAAAAGGATTAAACCACAAAAAAAAAAAAAAAAAAAAAGGTGATAATAAATCTGAGAAGACTAATGATGATTAAAGATGGCCATCAGCTATAAGAACAAAAAAGGGGATATGCCATTAAAGGTTTTATAAAAAGAAAACAGAAGAATTAAGGAAGATCTATTGAAAAAAATAGAGGGAAAGTGAAAAGAAACGGTAGCTGCATTTTCTATAAGTTGAATTCTCGTGGTGTGGTTTAGGAATTCAATTGCTATTGAAGTATGAAAAGAAGATCAATGTATGTGCTATTTCTTAATGAATCATTAGTAGTAACCAGCTAAACACAAGAAAATATGAATTTCAAGCCCAATTCCTGGTTATCTGACCACATGATTGCCTTCATCTTAGAAGGATCCGCTAGAATGCTAAAGGTGAAGCTTTTAAAACCAATTAACTTTAGTTCATTCTCCCAATATCAGTGTTTTCATCCTCCATCTTAGATGATAAGTATTACCACAAACTCGTTAAGTTATGACTTGAAAATTAAATCCATGAGATCCATGAGCACAATATATGCATTAGTCAAGACAAATGGGATCACCAAGTCAAAATGCAGGCAGTTAGCAAGTTAAATATTCCAAATACAAATCTCATGAGTTGCAATTTTCTGCCATATCCAGAGAATCTTGTGGTAGTATTGATTGATGAGAGACACATGAGGCTTGTTCTCAGACACTTGTGACCATCAATTTCACGCCAAATCAAGGAATGAGTTTGAAACTCATAGTTTATCAATTCACCGTCAGATAATTAAGGAAATTAGCTTGTAACTTAGATTTATTATTCTACCTCAGTTGCAAGTAGATTCCAGAGCCACAGTATAAGAATTCCAAATCCCTTCTCCGTTACCCTTTTTTTTCTTCCTTCTCTTTCTTCTCTTCTCTTCCTTTTCTCATCTTCTATACAAACTTTCATTCCCTACTCCCTTTTTTCAATAATCAATTATCTCAGGGGCATAAAGTTCAAACACTTCTAAGAATCTCCCTCTCTCATGTACTCAGTTTAGTCAGCCCATTATTTTGTTGTGATCCACCATCTCAATAAACCAATTAATCTCATCAAATCAGATAAACCACAACACATATTACGGACTTTGATAAGGATTTATCATTATCTAATTACACTTAATTGCAAGCCAAATCAAGAATTCAAGATCCTTAGCATTTGTCAATGTTTTTTTTTTTTTTTCCTTATCCCGATTTTGTATACTTACATTCACTACTGCATTTTCGCAGTAGTCATGAGATAGTTTATCACCAAATTTGAAACTACAGAATCTAAGTTGCCAGTTGAATGATCAACAAAAAAAATGAATCAGAATAATTGTTCTCTCATTGTAAAATAAAGGGCTTTGAATACTCATACCAATGCATGCACACTCATAGGCATCCTCGCGCACACACAAACACAGATACATACTTTTTATACCCAACACTACATAATTGCATATTTGCTCACCTCTTCTCCTTTGTTTCCAAGTGTCAAGGTCAGCAGGTATTAGTCCTTTCCCCATTATTGGTTCTAGAATATCAGCAAGAACGCCCTAATTACAATATGACAAATTGTGTAAATGAATAAATATTATCGAAATGCTTATTTAGCAATACAATATTCTTTCAAAAGAAGCGAGCTAAGTCTGAAAAGGATTCAAATACTAGCCAGTCTTTATACTACAATTGTAACTAAAGTCTGAAAAGAAAAACTCTTGCTGATGAGAAAGTCAACAAGAAGGTTCTCAGATTGTACCTTGTCGTAAGAAAATGCATTTTCTCGAAGAATATGCCTTGCAACAATTGGATCTGATACAACAACAAACGCTTTTGGCCCAAAAGCAAGTTTATACACTGAGCCATACTGACACATTAAACATGTATCAATATAAAGAATGACAAATAGGATTATCAGAAATAATTAATAATGATGAACAAGAAAAACTTGCAGCCTATCGTGAACGTTAACGTATGTATTATAACTTCAAGTCTTAAATACTATAGTTTAGTTCTTTTCCATCAAGTTAAACTTTTGAATTTGATGGAAACTAACATGATATTAGAAGCCTGGAGATCCCTAGTTCATACCTCTCTCTCCTCTTTATCTGAAATTCTGGTTACATATATTATACAATAGAGAGCGTTTAGCATGTATCCGTTATTTGTTATCTATCCACGTTACACATAAAAGTGCGTGTTAATGTACATATCATAAGTTTAAGTCTTAAATACTATAGTTAAACACTTTCTTATTAATTTAAGCTTTTGATTCTAGTGGTAACTAACAATAAAAATGACAATACACAAATATTAGGCTCAAATCTCCCAAATATCAATGCAAAGCAAACATTCAATTATAATCCTTCACACATCATGTCTCCATGACTCCCTTTGTACCTTTAATGCCAACCACAAGCAAGCAACAGTCTTTTTAGGAACACAAGCACAGTGACAAAAATATAGCATGGGAGTGGAAGTACGTATCTATGGAGAAATCACTGTAAAAGAGCATGTAATTGGGTACCTGAAGAAACCAGTCATAAAGGGAGAAGAAGAGAGGGCGACCAAACAAATCAGATACAGCACCTTCAGCTATAGGCATGGAACCTAGACTTCCCCCGCTTAACAAATTGGTAAGAAGGTTACTTGCATTATCCAAAAGATTCCTTTTTGTTTTTGCTTCATTAGTGCTTGTGGATTGGCATCTACTTCACAATTTTTCAAACAACCAACAACATGTTCACTTGCCAGAGAGGAGACAAATAACAAACATAAACAAAGCTTTAACAATCAGCACAAGCTGACATGCCACAGAAATGGTACCTGATAGAAGGGGGCCCTTTTGGCTTAGAATGGAGAAGCCGAGGAGTTGTATGAGATATTGACGACAAGTGAGGAAATGGGAACTTAGAAACACCCAGAAAGCCAACTTCTCTTGTCTGAAAAGGGCCATAGCAGACACAGGTAGAGGACACCATCGGTAAATGCAAATATTGTTCACTTGTGAGAGAAGGCCACTCACAATTAGTCTCATATCATATATAGTCACCACCACTATCTTTATGTAACGGACACCCATTAAAACCCCACCTCCGATTTTTAGTTAAACAAAACTCTATCCATGCTCTTTACCTTGACATCACATTGCATTCGCAACAGACATTGACAAGTGTTTTCCACTTTTTTTTCCTTGTCTGTATTCTTTTCAGTTTTCACCGCCCCATTGTCCCAACATATTTGACTACCACTAAAGCAACGGTAATCTTAACAGTTTAAGGGTAAAGTGGTCTTTCACATATAAAAAATGAATGAAAATTTGTTCACTCAATCATAATATACAACGTCAAGCAAAATATTAAATAATAATTTTTAAATAAGCAAGAAATGCTTCATTTCCAATGAAGTCATGATGAGTCTTCTCGTTGAATCTGTGCTGGCAAGGACGAAACCAGATATTTTAATTTGGAGGGACCACGGTATATTTATCGAATCATCTAATAGTCTAACCCATTTCAAATATTAACATTTATATATCTCAAATTTTCTACAAATATAAAATACAACATAAAACTAGAATAAAGCCAATTTATAAATTTTAAATTAGAAGATATAATATAAATTTATTGAAATATTTCTACAGAAACAATAAGTATCTAATTTATAAACTATTGACTTCTACATATAATTTTTTTTTTTTCAAAAAGTCTCGGGAGACAAGGTCTCCCTCGACCTCCATGTAATTCCGTCCCTGTATGCTAGTACATTGCCTTGTTGAGGTAGAGACCTTCGCCTTTAGGAGAAGATTACCGTTTTCTTGCACCACTATGTGTTGGACAAGATTGACCTCCACTTGGTGGAGGATTCATTTTCAATTTTTTTATTAAAATTGTATTTTAGTGGTAATTACTTAAGAAATGGGCATTTGTGTCATTTTACTCCGAATCAATGGTCCGACATTTAGTCTTGATGAAGTCAACTAGCGGCATGATACTTATGTGTAATCAACCCTAAACTAACATTTTTCTTGTAATTATGCTTGATGTTAGGATTCCTTAGTGTGCTGCTCATTAAATTAAGATAAGAATAGTTTAATCCAACAAAGAAGGTTGACTTCAAGTCAATTCTCCTTCTCACAAATCTCCAATTAATTGTAATAATTATAAGTGAAATTGTCCTCACTGCCTCTCACTAATTACATAAAGATACTACTTACACACCTCTTACCGTTACCTTTGACTGAGATTACCGTTAATCATTTTTGTGTTGACCACAAAAATAACATAAATACCCTATATTTTATCTATTTATGATTAATTTAATTATGAAATTAAAAATTAAATTAATGGAACAAAGAAAATATGGACATCTCCATGGCTAATTAAAGGGGAAGAAGCCTCCCGTCTCTACCGTTGCTCCCACGAATACAAAGTATGTTATTCATTTGGTCCTCGTGTTTGTCATATTCCATGTACAAAACATATTTAGAGTTGAATATTTTTATACAACCTTAGATTAATCATTTGCCAAGGAAATAAAGAAAACCTCAAGAGATATTTGAAGATCAAGAATTCCCAAGAAGATGAATACTTGATGACAATTGAAATTGAAGTTCAAGTGGAGTGATAAGGTTGTCCACATGGAATGTGGATATTAAAGATACCAAAGGTGAGGTAACTTATTCATGCATACATATAGATGGTCTATGAGCATCATTTTGTATGTGCTTGAATTGCCTTGATGATTGCTTGATAGGTGCTTGAACATGATTAATTGAGAATGGTATTATCAGTCTTAATGTAAAGTTTACATCTAGCATACATTATGACCAAAGATGTTAAGATCAAATGTAGTTATTCTTTATATAAGAATATCAGTCTTTTCAGTTAGTGTAGAATTTCAAAATTACCCTTTTGAATGATATCTCACACACAAAAAAGTGTGCACACACACACATATAAGGTTAGGACACCCCCCCCACACACACACACAGGGCAGAATCGGCAGCTCCTAAAAGTTACATAATTTCTTACACAAGTGCATATCTTTAGCTGCATTCACATTTTAGATTAGAATGAATTAAATGCACTCATAATCTTTAATTATATTAATATCTATACATATCAAATAAATGTGATTTCTCTTCTCTCTTTTTTAATATATTCTCTTTTCTCTTTCATTATTAATAAAATAAATAAATTACATTCACATGGAGGACCCTTCTCTCTGATGTTTTTGTTGTTTACATCATACTATTTAGCATGCATTTCTCTCACATATTTATAAAGTCACTTTTCTCTCATTAAAACTTCTACATTTCCGTCTATTATTGTCACAAAATTGTTCTAATATAGCTTTAAAAAAATTTGTTTATTTTAATATGCAATTTATTTTAATTATAAGCGGGCTTTCAACTTATTAATTAGAAGCAACAATGTTAGCCCATTTTCAATTCTACTTTTGAGGTAATGATTTGGGTGCAACCTATTTTCACTTTCCAAGGAATTAAAGAAAAGGTTTAAAAAAAAGCAAAAAAAAGTTAAAGAAAGATTAAAATAATCAAATAAATAAGAATAACTACTTTTAAATTAATATATGTAATTAAATATATGAGTTTTAGTCATCCATCTTATTTAAATCTAAAGGTCAAACAACTTGTGTACGATACACACACATCTCACTTAAAGTTAGGTGAAAGTGCACTAATTTAGGAAGTTTTGTCATAATTTAAGTAAGCACATCCACCGTGAAATGATGATAATAGTGGAAGGTATAAAATGATCAAAATACATTTTAATTTCAAGGTGTCAAAGTTAAATTCTTATCATTTTTAATTTTATTGAAAGTAGTACATATTTAATTTTAAGAATTAAAAAAATTAAATATATATATATATATATATATATATATATACTGGAGATGGAATCTCATCTCTAATCGGAATCTCATCTCCAACAAGAGTCTCAACTCCAACAATAAAGATCTTTGAGTCTCCACTGATAAAGACCTAAAGAATTGGATCTCTATTGGTGGAGACCTAGAGGTGAGGCCTTCACTAACAAAGACATGGCGATGGAGACTAGATATTGGTTTTTATGTGATGGAGACAATTTGGTCTCCATCTTTGATGAAGTTCTAACGATAGGATTGTATCGAGGATGGAGATTCAATCTCCATCTCCAAATGGGTGTAAATCCAATCCCAGATTGAATCTCCACAATATATCGTTGAAATTTGACTATGGATATCCAATTTGGGATTAGATTTCCAAATTTTAAAAAAAATATATATATATTTTTTGGGTTTTTATTGTAATATTTAACATTTCTACATGGACCATCTTACCTTTGATAATGTGTGTTTAACGGTAGCTCTTAATGGTTAACTAACGATAAGAGGTATTTATATCACACTTTTGAAAGTTTAAAATAACATATTGTAATTATGGTCAAATTTCACATTTTGGTGCAATTTCACTTAAGTTCATACAATATTTGTGCAATTTTTGCGCGTGTGCACATACACACTTACACACCATACTTTAGTATAAATGGATGAGCACTTTCCTTGATTCTAAAATACTAAGAATTTAAGTCTCTCTCTTATCCTAAATTAAATTTAATTTATGATCATTCTATCTCATTATAATGATTCTATTTCATTCAAAAATTAACATATTTAATATTATATTAAATATTATATTAACAAATCTCACACTATATATTAAATCAATTTTATATACATATATATTTATATATATACACAGTTACGGACTCAGACATTTATGTTAGAAGAGTCACTTTATAATAAAGTAAAATAAAATAAAAATTAAAGATTTGTCAAAAAATAAAAAATAAAAAATAAAAACAATTATAGTTCATTCTTCTTTAGTTACTCATGAATTTCATTTTTTTTTACAAATTTTCAAAACTCATCCATATAAACTTACTCTTCTTCACTCAAACTTTGTTGATTTTTATTTGAACAATACGAATAAAAGAATAAAAGAAGTTCCAAAATAATTTTTTTGAAAAACTTCAATCTAGTTTCAAATAATATAAATGTATGATAACTTTTTTAAATAAATCCACAACATTCACTAAGTAATGAATAAGATGTACGAGAGACTCAAAAGATTAAGAAATTTAAAAATTGAAAAAAAAATGTAATAATAAAGGAAAACTTTATTTTAGTTTTTAACATTTTGAAAAATATCAGGTTTTCAATGTTCTTTTGAAAATAGCTCTTTTCATTCCCAATTTTTTCAAAACTTTTTAAAAAAATTTAAACAGTCGATCAATTAACGATCAACATTAACAGAATATGTTAAAAAATATTTTTAATTTTGATGATAGTTGGTAACACATAAATTATTGGATTACCCTCATAAAACAATAAATTTACAAGTTAAAATTGCTTAAAATGTCTCTAATTTAAATTGTTAAATTAGGGGTAGGCACTTAGGTGTTCAGTTCAGTTTCAATCAATAAAATGATCGGTTCTCATTTTAAGAATAGAATATGTATATTTGAAAGGCTAAAACCGACCTAAATCGAACAGATCAAGTTAATTCAGTTCGAGTCGATTCTATGTTTAACACCACTATCCTTGAATCTCATATTCAACATATATTTACCTAACCACAACTCAAACTCGATCAAAACTCAAACAAAAAGCCAAAAACCCAATTACCCAGAAACCTATCTTTTAAAAACACATCAAACTTCATAAAAAGCAACAAACCCAGTAATCCACCATATAATAAATCTCAAACCAAACAATTAGAAAACCCACTAAGATAAACGAGATTAGTGACTGCAACAAAGGCAAAAAGCAATAAAAAATGACAGGGACAAGAATGGCTATGTGAATGATGACTTTGGGTTTTGATCAGCTTTGGGACGAGGAAGAAAAAAGAAGAGGAAGAAGAAAAAGAAGAAGAAGGACGACGACTTAGGGTTTTGTTCAGGGACAAGACAAAGAAGAATAATTAAGAGAAAGAAAAAGGAAGAAGAAAAAAAGGAAGGAGGAGAAAGATGAAAAAAGAAGAACGATTTTTTTTTTTTTCTTTTACACTTCAACTATAGGTTTCTAACTTCTGAAGGCTCTAGAAGTTTAGTTTATATAGGGCACATACGAAATTACACGTGTCTCTCCTATATTACATATATTCTTTTTATACTGAGTGTTTCGTAGATCGGATCATTTATGGATACCTAAAACCGAAACCAGTAAGTAAAACATGGTATTTTTTTTTTTTTTTGGGTTGGGATCAAACACCTTGAATTTGAGGAAGGAAACTGAACCGAACACCCTCGAGTCAGTTCGGATCGGGTTGTTCAAGTCGGTTCCATATTTTCATACACACCCCTAATTTAAATTGTTTAAAGTTACCATTGACCGTCAGTTGACTGACATTTTGACTTTTTAGAAGAGTTTTAGAAAAGTTAGGGATAAAAAAATTTTTTTAAAGTGTTTTGAAAAATATATATTTTCTGAAAAAAAAAAATTAAAAGTGTTTTGAAAAATATATATTTTCTGAAACCTCAAAAACTCAAATGAAGTTTTTTCTAATAATAATAAAGTCATTTATAGTTTGTAATAATTATAAGATTGTGAGATGAGTATGCTTGGTTTGCAATAATATAAGGATTGTCAAAATCAAATTATTGTGAACTCTAAGATGTGTCTGTTTGGTTAGAGCTACTTAACAATGGAGCATTGAACCACCCTCACCACACTCTTCGTATAAATTTTTTTATTGAATAAACACTCTTTATTTTTATTTTTTATTTTTGGTAAAAAAAAAAAAGTGTTTGCAAAAGGAGTTAATTTTAAAAGCATATATATTTTTTATTGAATAAACACTCTTCATTTTTATTTTATTTTTTGGTAAAAAAAAATGTTTGAAAAGTGGAAGGGAATCGAACCCCTCACCACACTCTTCATATATATATTTTTTTATTAAATAAACACTCTTCATTTTTATTTTTTATTTTCGGTAAAAATAAATGTTTGAAAAGGAGTTAATTTTAAAAGTATATATATTTTTATTGAATAAACACTCTTCATTTTTATTATTATTTTTTTTGGTAAAAAAAATGTTTGAAAAGTGGAAGGAAATCAAACCCACACCTAGACTCATACAACATGCACTCCATACCATCAATGCACATTTGTGTTTGTGATCAATTTGTTTCGAAAATTATATATATCAATTTATTTATGTATAGACACTTAATCAATTTTCAAAAAATTTGAGAGGGACACATGTCTGGTCTGACCCGAAGCTATGTCCACCCATATATATATATATATATCTCCCAACATAAATTAAACAAAAGATGATCTTGATTTTATCTAATCACATACTATATAAAACACATTAAAATTTTAATTGATCCGATTCAATCTTATAAAAATAATTCAATCCGATCTGAAACGGTCAAACGGATCCTAAAATTAGAGAAAAGAATTTTAGAAGAAATAAGGCTCCCTGGGGCCCAGGTGAAGAGAGCATCAATCCCTGCCAATCTGCATGCTTGACAAATGACAATTTTACTACATACTGCTAGATGGGCGTGTCGCAGCATTCTAAGACAAGACAGTCAATTTAAGGTTGCCGGAAATTAAGGGAGTCATTCAATGTTTGTTCTGTTGAATATAACCGGTCAAAACACATGGGTTGCATTCTTCCAAACTTACCAGTTCAGTTTTTCTATATGTAAATGATTATCATACTCAATTTCCTTGTTTGCCTAATTTGTTGCTATACTTTTTACTATATTCAATTCAAATATATAATACGTATGTTTTACTACAGGATCTGTGATACTCTTCTCATCTTAATTTTTTCCTAATTTTTCTAAAGTTTATGATTGATGATTGAAAAAGTAAATCTGAAAAACTTTCACATTTCAATCATTCATTAATTGTAATCCCTATATGTCAAGATATTATATTAGATCAATAAAAAGTTCAAATTAGAAGATTTACTGTATTCTACTGTGCAGTTCATACTAAATAAAATTTAAATGAATTATGTTTGGTGTTATATAATAATACAAAGACTTTGCCATTAACTAATTATTAATACACTAGATTTACTGTTATTCAGTATATACCAAGTATGTCCTTTGTGTCTTCGCAGGCACGTGTTTAATCTGCTAGGATGATTCAATTAAAAAAGAATCCCAAAATGTGCAGCAGACAACTGGGGAACAACAATAGAGTTGGTATTTGGAAATCAAACCTAGAGTTGAATTTTATTATTCAAAATTTTCGGGTACGTCTCGAGAGCCTTGTAACGTGTGCCCAAGATACTCCTACTTCAAACCTTGCTTGAGCATCGTTGTGTCGGCACCGTTAACTACAAGCAAATCAATGAAACTATTTTTTTAAGGGTAAATTTAATTTTCATCATTATATTTTGAGAAAGTGATAGTTTTTAAACTATATATTAAAAACACATCAAATTTTTTTCTAATATTGTCAAAACGCATAAAATTTATCTCTCTCATTGATCAATTAACAATGAAACAAAATAGAAATGTGAAAAACATCGATTTGCCCCTCATTTTACTTACAACACATATAATGACCATTTTACCATAATAAAACTAGAACCTTACAATTTTAATCTTTTTAAAAATTAATAATAAAAAGATAGTCCCATGGGTCTAGTTTTTTTCACTTAAAACTTAATAATACTGGATTGCACCTATTAAGTTTTTTTTATTTTTAGTAATAAAACCATTTAAAACTATCCAAAAATAACTGAAAAAATTAAGTAAGAATTTTTTACTTTTCACTTAATTGCAAATTACTTAATAATATTTAAAAATTTTATTTCAAATTTATTAACCCAAAATAATAAAATTTCAAATTTATTGTAATTTTATATTACTCAAATTTTCTTTTCTTTTCTTTTTTTCTTTGATACTTATAAAAAAAATACTTGAAAAGAAAAGCTTAAATTACTTTAAACATAATCTGATCTCCTATCAATTTTACCAAAAGAGAGCATAAGCTATAATATATATATATATATATTGAAAATCGCATCAACTATA
This sequence comes from Dimocarpus longan, assembly GCA_022984855.1. Classification (NCBI taxonomy): domain Eukaryota; kingdom Viridiplantae; phylum Streptophyta; class Magnoliopsida; order Sapindales; family Sapindaceae; genus Dimocarpus; species Dimocarpus longan. The sequence goes on from CM041026.1 coordinate 10,418,614, forward strand.
ATATTAATTGAATATTACTTCTTACTTTTTTATTTGCCTATAAAGTTTAGAGTGAAAGCAAATACACAAAGTTATTATATAACAAAATTATAGTTAAACTCTAAAAATAGTATTTGAATGAAATTTAACATTTGTTAACAATTATTATAATTATACTATGGTCCCTGATTAATTGCTTGAGATATTATCCTCCCTCAGACAACATCAGTAATGGAATGGGTAGTTGACTACGACTATCAATCTTTCTTGGATTTATTGAGTATTCTTAAATGTAATCTAGTAATTATTTTTCTTAAGCGAATTTTCATAATATAATAAAATTCTATTAATTGCAAAAGTATGCATTTATATAGGATAGACAATGAGTTTTATCCCTATAAAATTATTAAAACGAGGACGAAATTAATCAATTGTCAAACAAAGATGATAAAATTATTTAAAAAAAAAAAGGTTAGCAAATTAAATAAAAAAAAATGCATACTTATTTGAACTTTGGCAAATAAAGTATGGAAATTGGAAGTTGTCTCTTTTGTTTATGGAAGGAATGAAAATGAAAGATAAAAAAGAGCATTCCCTGATGTATTTGAATGTGAATTAAAAGATTGTAAGTATGTTACCATCGAGTTTAGCTTGATAAAGTTTATAATTATATTAATATTTTGTAAATTATAAAGTAACTTTTGAGTGTCTTTAATTTTTCTAGAAGAAGTCAGCCGAAGCACCTACCTCCGCTTCTCTCTATCTTTATATATATATATATATATATATATATATATATGTATATAGTATTTTTATAATCAGGTATATCTAATTTTAAAAAGTAAGGATCAACTAATCAAATTCATCCATTATATTTGAATTAAATAGAAAAGATAATGTAATGATGAATTAGATTGATTGGTCATTACTTTTAAAATCATGTATACCTAATTACAAAAGTCTTAGATATATATATAACTTGTTTTATGGTAGATAATATAATGGATGAATTTAATTTGTCGTTCTTTACATTTTAAAGTAAGTGAGTGTTTTTAAATTTATTTTAGGAAAGAAAATGCAATGAATAAATTTAATTAGTTGGTTTTTACTATATAAAGTAAGAGAGTCCTCATTTTAAAAGCACTAAATATGTAAATATATATAATAATTTAGTGGTTACTTTATTAAACCTATGTATTGTTTAGTATTCAAAAGGTGTAGATATATTATTTCAAAAAGATGCACATGTTACCTTTTTTTTTTTTTTTACTAAATGCAATTTGTCATATATTGGAGCATCTCCAATGCAATCAACTATGAAAATGATGTGATAAAAAAAAAAATAAAAATTGGTGAATACAGAGTTAGATTTTTCAATTGAAAAACTTTTCTAGAAATATTGACTAAGATTTTTTACTTTTTTCAATCAATTAAAAGTATGAAGATTTGTCTCATTTTCTCTCCTATTAATTGTAAATATAAAAGAAAAGAGAGTATGATACATATTTTGTAATGATTGATCAAAAGTATATGTATATTTTGTTTTAGATTATTGTATTAAAGATGAAAGTATATTTTTATATATTGTTCTTGTAAGAGTGGATCTATATTCAAAAAAATTATTAATAAGTCACTCAAATTTTGTTAATTTACTGGTTTTGGTAAATTGTTCAAAGCAGTTTCTTCAATAACAATCCCTATATTGGTTGTAAGAGTGATTATTGAAGAATCTTACAACTAATCTAAGGGTGGTAATTCAAGATTCTTATTGGGTGACTTTATCCAAACAAATAATGTACTCAAATGCATGTCATTAATACAAACTAAAAAATGCATAATAACATTGGTGATACTCTTAATTTAATTTAATTGGTTTGAATTTAAATTAATGTGTATTGGATTTGAAAAGTCTCATGGTTAGGATTTGATTGATTTTAACTTGTAATTGAATCAGATTCGATTGGATGATACTTTAATATTGAAATGTAGTGGTAACTCTCTAATTGGGTCATTTTGTACTGGATTTCAACTTCTTGTGATCGGATTAGATTTAAGCATTTGTGGTTGGAGTAGATTCCCTTTACATTGTATATTGACTGGAGGTTTGGAGTGGAATTTCTCTAATACAATTGGGTTAGTATGTATTAGAATTGACCATAAGTGGCCATATTTTCACCTCTCTAAATTTATATGTACACCTCAAAGTTAATACTTGTCAAAATCTGCACTACCCTTAAGTAACATTATTAAAAGAAATAAAATCATGAGAAGTTGTCTCTATATGTAATATTTAATTAATAATTTGAACATCTTAATAAACATTTATAACATCGTTTTATCAAGATAGTAACTATCAATTAGTTCAAAACTTAAATTGTGGTTGTTTAAAATTAAAATGTCATAAAACTACTATACAAATAAAAAATTGAAAAGCATTCACTTTAATTATAAAACGTAAATCAAAATAAAAATTAAATTAACTAAAACAAAAGGGGTGTAGTTTCTCTCGGTCTTGATTCTAGAAGTGGCATATCTCCTCCATACTTTTTATATGTTTTCATCTAATTATTCTGATGTTCTTCATTGCTAGTATCAAAATATATATTGATAATATATATATATATATATATATATATGGAGTGTGTTTACTAGTTATAACATTAAAAAACGGCTTGAATGTAAAAATGGATGCACAAACAGTATTTTTAGGGTGCAAATACTAGCAATTTTCAACATCTTGTGATTATATTGTGTTTAAGTATTTTGAGTTTAGATTGAATTGTCTTTATGTTATAATTGGAGTGGATTAAATTACACTCTAAAAGTAGAATAAATCATAATTATATTACACTAAAAAAAATTTATGGGTTGTATTTACTAGAATGGTACACATACAATTGATAGAGTTTTAGTATATAAACAAATGAATATTATGACATAGGTTTTAGCAGTAAAACAAAACTATCACATAAGTATATTTAAGTGGTAGGTATATCCATTTAATTAAAATTTCATATATAATAATTTATATTAGTGAATTATGAAAAATGACTAAAAAATATATGAAAGTTTATTATTGATAAAAAAGAAGAAAGTAATTTTTTTAGCTGCAACAAAACTCTCAATCTTTTTAGCTTTTTTAAGTTTATCGCAATATTTATGTAGGTGGAAAGTTATCAACGCGACTGTGGAACATTTCACCTACATGTTCAATATTTCACATGGATTATTTTTCACCTATTTGAAATGTTGAACGAAACTTAAACGAATAAAAAGCAATTGAAGTTTTGGTTGGCGTTAATTAAAAGTAATTAACGAAGTTTACATATATAATTTTAGTTAATAGTAAATTTGTCTCATTATTTCAGATCATCCAAATTTAAAGATACGAAGTCTATGTTAATAAATATTCTTTTCACGTGGAGTTGAAAACTTCCCCTATAAAATTTTAGCTAATAGTAAATTTGTCTCATTATTTTAGATCTTCTAAATTTAAAGACATGAAGTCGTATGTTTTAAATAAATATGAGGTCATGTTAATAAATATCCTTTTCACATGAAACTGAAGACTTCTCCTAATCCGCTTAATGGCCCATCAAATGAATGCGGTTGCTTGCATTAAGAATTCTTCGAAAGAACAAATTGAACATTAAAACAGTGGGTTTATAAACGATGATGGTTATGATCATGAAATGATTTTGGAAGATACATGGCTGTTTCATCCTCTGACCACATACTTGTTTGAAGACTACAAGTCAGACAAGTCACCTACCACCAAGACTCACTATGCTGACGTCACCATGATAACGCCCAATCCATCCCACGGTTACTTCCTGGAAGTTAAACCAATATTAATCGTGACTCATAATAAACCTACTTCCAGAACCATACAAGAAGCCAAATATAATATGGATTCAGCGATTTCAACTCGTAGCCCACGTGCGCATCACGTGGCTATGTGTTTAAGAGAATTGTCCATATTTTTGTTTATTTTATGTTCACAAAAATCCAACGGCCAGGATCTACCAACCGGTCTCACCTTGACCACGCTGAAGCCACCATAAATACCGCCTCTCTTTGCTTTCTTCCTTCCTTCCGTTCTTACAAAAGGAAAATAAAAATTAGGTGATTTGATATAGATGAGTGAGACCATGTCAAGTCCTAGTGATTGGGCACAATTTTATCAGCAAAATCTCACAAGCCAAATGGTTTCTTCAGGAATCAATCCTACAAGTGATCCCATCACTATTGGTTCAACCAATCCACATGCTTCAGGTTCGTCTGGATCAGTCATCAATAGTACTCAGATTCAGTTAAGCCCGGAAGGCCGTGTGTCCAAGCCTGCACGTAGACGTTCCAGGGCTTCCAGGAGAACCCCTACAACGTTGCTAAACACGGACACTACCAACTTCCGGGCGATGGTGCAACAGTTCACAGGCGGCCCTAGTGCACCTTTTGGGTCAGCAGGACCACATCATCCAGGTGGTCCTGGTGCAACCACTTTCAACTTCGGGCAGCTAGGCTTAGGCGGGGCTCGTCAGGGTCATGTCAACCCTAATACAGTCATGTTCCCTCCTGGTTACCGTTTACAATACCAGCAAAACCAGCCGTGGATGATATCATTGAGCAACAACAACAGTAATCAAGGAGAGCATCCAGGTTATGTTCACAGAGGGAACATGGAGATGTCAGATGGGTTTGTAATGGGGAATGTTTCATCTTCTTCATCTTCAGCAGCTGCTGGTAGGCCTCCAACCAATGAGAACAGGGGTAACACTTTCATGTTTTGAGAGAGACATAAAGCAAAGACGAAGAAAAGTTTAATGTTAGGTACTGACTTGTCTTTAGGGTGAACCATTTGACTTTTTGTGTAAATATCCTTTTCATTGTGGTAATCAAGTTAGCTTACACTAATTGAGGGGAGGATCAAGTATTGTTCCTTTGTTTTTTTTTTTTTACTTTTCTTTCACACCGTTTTTTTTACTGGGTCAATTTTTTTAAGGTTTTTAATTTATTTTTGTTAGGTGGCTTTTTTCTTTTCTTTTTTTATAATATGTTTTCCTTTGTTTGTTTTGGAAAAAACCATGGGCCTAGATGGGAATTTGTTGAAGTGGCCCTCAGTCTATTGTCTAATATAAAGACTATTAATAACCACAAGTATGTGTTTGTTTCTTAATTCATGAATCATCATCGTCATCTATTGCAATGCTTTCTCCTTTCTTTTTTATTACGACCTCATTAATCCACTACATTTATAATTTATAAGCAGACTCATTAACGTTTGACATGATTGTCAATGAACTAGATATACCATATATCAATTAAGAATTTGGTTATCGTCTTAGTTGGGTAATGACTTGATTACCTTACTAGTTAGATAAGGTTATCCATCAACAACAGTTTATACCAATTTGATTCATTGACTTAGTAAAATATGAGATTTGAGAAATAAGATATCAAACTCTTTATATTTTTTTTCCAAATAAAAAATAAGAAGTGTTTGATTCCATTTAAAATAGTTCGGCATATAATCTTTAAAACTACTTTAACTATAAAACCTATATAAATTATTGATTTTACTGCTATATACGAATTTATATTCAAATTTCAAGTTGACGAATAAATTACAATACATATTATAATTAATTTGGAGCCTAAAGGAGGAAAATATAACTAAAAATTTACATTATATCATGATAGGGGTGTGAAGGGGATAAAATTAGCATATTTATAATTTTTATTTTCACAAACTCTCACAACACTAAATATTAGGTAATTGATGAAAACAAAGGAATAAATATAGGGTAATAGATGAAAATGAAATAGAAATGAAAGGGATTGATTTGAGAGAGAAATTGGGTGGGCAGAGGGGCTGAATGGGAGCGGGTGATGGGGCCCAGTGGGCGTCAAAAGGAGAAAATGCACTACACAAAGTCAAATAATGCCCCTTATAATCTTTGCTAATTTGAATTAAAATGGGTGCCTTTTGATTTAGTAAGATTACATCAATCTTCAATTGGCTAAAAGAATATTATTAGCTACCGTAATTTTCAAATTATATTATGTCAAGCACGTGTATTTTATATCCAAATTCCAAAGTGTTGATTAATTTTGACCTTTTGAGCCATTATAATGTGTTGCTAATTTGACTATGCGACCCTTAGACAATATTGCATTTAAAAAAAAAAAAATTACAGCATTATAATTGGCAGCATGCACATTTATTTTCTTTAAAACTTGTTCCATGCTTCTTTTAAGAAAACATTAATAAAAAATGCAAATCGTTTGTTTAATTTTAATTTAAGATGACAAGAAGAAATAAAATGACCACGGCATCCCTGTTGTGATCAGCAAAACACTTCTTTCACAGCATGTTAATTTCTTGCGTCTTTCTAGGGGTGGAGCTCAATGGAACCAAATAAAGGTGAGCCATTATCGGGTTAGAATGGTTAGACTGAAAATCATTCAACCTAATATAATATAAATTGGATTAAAAATTTTTGAACCCAACCTAAGATTAATCCGTTTAGATATTAGTTGAAATATTGAAAAATTTCTAATGATTATAAATAATATTTTTAAGGTTATATTATCATATATAAACTCAAACATTACAAATAAATATTCAATTCATAAAAAGAGTACAAATAAAGATAATTCATAAAGTGATTATAGACAAAAGTTTAATCTATCAAGTATTACAAACAAAAGATTAATTCATGAACCGTAGAAGGATTTTTTTTAAATTTTTTTTTAAAAGAAAAAAACTAAGAACACATGTAGTTATCCATGATCCTCATATTTAACAATTGTTATTCTAAAAAAAAAAAAAACCTTAGATTTAAAACAAAGGGTGGACGTTTATCGGATTGAGTTGAAAAATTTGTTTATGATTTTCATTCCTAGAAAATGTTATTTTAAAAGGAGGAGAAAATCGTAAATTTAAAACTAAGGATGAGCGATTTTGCCGGATTAAGTTGAAAATTTTTCAACTCAATTCAACCTAATCTATTCTAGTTTTTTTTAAGATGTAATCTAACCCAATCCTATCAAAAATAGTCAAATTGGGTTGCAAATGTCCATTGTAAAGCCAATCCAACAAAAAGTCATTAAAGCACAAATTACATAAATACATCCTTGACATTATAACTACATAGAATGATTATTAAAATTAGTACAAACTAACTTTCCCGTCAACGGTTAGATGGAGCCGTTGGCTATTGTGTCTTATTTAAAAGTCCAAACTACCCCTGATATTTATTTTATTAATTTTTAAGTATTTTGTTTATTTAATAAAAGAATTAATTAAAAAAGCTAAATCGCACGCAACAGGCCTGAGTTTCGGTGAAATTACACTCTTCGATAAAAAGTTATTTAATTACGCAAACATCCCCTAATAACCATTGATCTAACGGTTGAGTAATTTGAGAGTTAATTGTGGAAGGCCAAGTTGGACTTATCAGTTTAACTTAAAGTGAATTAGAAGTTTTTATAGGTGTCCCAATCATATTTTGCCACATCATCCCAAAAATTAAAAATAAGATTAAAATAACATAAAAAGTAGATAAATAATATTATCAAAATAAAAAAATTAAAATTTAAAAATTAAAAAAAAATAAAAAATGAAAAGGCAATCTCAACGTCTAACTGAATCATCATCAACCGTTAACCATTAGAATCATCATTAACATTCAATCCCTTTTTTTTCAGGAAAAAATCAATGAAAACAAAACAGAAATTTGTTCATCCTCCAACGACTCCACTCGCACTTCAAATTTCTAACACGGTCATCATCATCATCACTGTGATTCCATTCACATCCAAATAAATAAAATAAAGTAAACACCCAAAAACAATATCAACCAAAAAATAAATAAATAAACAGAAAGAGATCTCATCCAATTAGAGGAGATTGCTGACGTCCTCCATGAAAGGAGATCTGCAATTCTCCTTCTGTATGCAGAGGAGATTTACAGATATCCATGGGATGGAAGAGCTCCTCCTTTGGAAGAGATCGATTATCCATGAGAGGAGATCAATTAATTTGGTTTTAATGTATTTTTTTTAAACAATATTATAAAAATAATTTATACAAGGACAGATACAATGAGCACACCATGAAACTTGAAAATGAAAGTGGTTCTGGTGAATTGACTTTATTTCAGAATCAAAGAAATCAACAAGTTCACGCCTGTTGGTTCCCTAAGTCTCTGATTATTCAAATGCTACCGTACAAAAAGATTTGAATAAATAGAATGAGGGTTTAGATATAAAGACATTGGTATTGAAGAATGAGGATTAAAAAACTCAATGAAGACTACATGAAGACATTGCGACATGACAAGGATATAAGTATATGAACCACAATGATGAAGTGCTATAAACATGCATGGTTACTGTATTGTGCCAAGGTGTGTTACCCGTGCATTGCATGTATATTCATGTGAATCTATTGGATTACATAAGCGTTTGATTTGAACGTGTTGTTAATATGAATGTTTGATTTGTTTGTGTAAACATGTTTTATTTATATTATCTGAATATGAAAACTGTGTGTTAATTATGTGATGTTTTGTGAGTCCCTAAGTGAATATTAAATAACCTAGCGGGGGTGAATGATTTTTTTTTTTTTTTTTTTTGAGTCAAGGGTGAATGACTTATTACAAATTTTTCTCCTTCATCAAAATTGTATGCAGCTAAAATTATCAATTAAAAATTAAAAAAAGAGATGAGACAATAAGAGAATGATGCATAATAATTTTTACATGGAAAATCCTAAAGGACAAATACCATGAGACTAGAATCATTTCTAATCACTTTCAAATGAAACTCCACTAGTAATAGACAAGTTACAAATAGCAGCATTTACAATAACTCCATTGTCTAACTACCTAACCCCTACGTAATTGCTAGCAACCCGATCTCATTCCTAATTGTTGGGTATTTATATTCGGGCCGTGGGTTGGGTCTATCCGAGATGGCCCAAAGCCCAAATGGATAAAAATGAGTTATTAGTGGAAGTTAATAACAATTATCTTTATGGATAACTGTTAGATAAGATAGTGGTAGTTATTTGAAAATAATTGCCACAAGAAGAGTTTGATATATGATCAAAGTCATATACGAAAACAAAAGCAGGGGAAGAAAAAAACTTACATTCAATCAGAAAAACAAAGGTTTTCTGAGAAAAACAAGAACGTACTCTCTCTTTGGCATCTTTCTGTTTTGTTAAGAAGTGAAGGCAAGATTCTTACGCTGTGGAAAGAATTTGGATTCCAGTTACCAGTTGAACAACCACCAAGTTCAATTTAATTTTTCGCATTACTTTATACAAAATTATATATTTTAACATTGATATTAGAGCCTGGTTTGTGGTTATTTGCTGGTAGGATAGTGATTCCAGTAATTTTGTATGATTCGTTAATTGAAAACTTTGATTATATTTGTTGAAAGTCTAGAGAATAGAATATGAACTTGAAACTTGTTTTTAAATGCCCATAACTTTTTTATTTCAAATCGAAAAACAGTGATTCAAAAGTCTATAGATTTGTCTTGAAGTCTACTTTCACATGTTTTTGAAATCATACAAAAAGGATTTTGGCAAAAAAAGTTATGATAAAAACAAGTTTCGGGTTTATGTTCTATTCTTTAGGCTTTCAAGAAGTATAATCGAAGTTTTCAATCAACGAATCATACAAAATTGCTGGAATCACTATTCTACCAGCAAACAACCACAAACCAGGCTCTGATACCAATGTTAAAATATATAATTTCTAATAAAGTAATGCGAAAAATTAAATTGAACCTGGTGGTTGTTCAACTGGTTGATTTTGAATCACCAAACTAGAATCCAAAATTCTTTCTACAGCATAAAAATTCTGCCTTCACTTCTTAAGAAAACAGGGAGATGCCAAAGAGAGAGTACGTTCTCTCTTTTTGGTTTTCTTAGAAAAACAAGAACGTACACTACAAGAAAACTGCCCAATGCCCAGTATGGTTGAGTATCCATACCGGGCAGCACGCGGTAATTAATGTACATTGTATTGAAAATTTAATATTTTGGAAGTGAAAAATAAGATATTGAAACAAATGATGTGCCTTATCATAAATGCCCCATAAATTTTTATATATACTAGCGAAATCCTTAAAAAATACATTTCATGATTTCAAATGATATAATTTTAATAATTTTCTTGCCTTTTCTGAGTATGCTTAAAATTGAAGCGATTTAGAGAACTGATGGAGGTTGCAAATATATATTTCGATTTGAGACCATAACTTTGAGAACTGTTGTAACTTCGTCCATAATTTGCGTGTACACAAAGGACGATATAGGATAATATTCATGTAAATGAATATCACAAAGTGGAATTAATCCAAAAATAAATTTACAAGACAAGAACCTCTTCTTTTTGCAGTTAATTTCCAAACATTTCCTAACGTTTGGTTTAAATACTGTCAACATCCACAAAATTTGAAATTCATCACTTATATCATAAAGTTATCATAGATAACATGTGTAAAAGATTTTCATGAAGTTTCACGAAATTCATCTGAGAGAACAATTTTAAAACCTTTGAAGATCAAGTATTTAAGATAAAGAGTAGGGGTGCCAAATGATATTGACATTTTCTTTTAGGGACATTTTATTTTGACAAAGGGAATGGGAATGGGATTCCCAAGTGGGTTGTGGGGAATGGGATTCCCATTCCACAACCCCAAATTGATGTGGGGCCCACATTTTCATTCCCATTACGGAATGGATTTTAAGCAAGTAAACAACGTCAATCAATCTCATTCATCATTCCCTTTGTTTAATCCATGAAGTAAACACACCATTAATTTTTCATCACCAATTTCTTAATTATCATGAAGGACTAATAAAATAATATGTAATTTTTTTTTATTATTATATGTAGTTTTTTATTTAATATTAAAAAATATTACATATTATAATAAAAAACTACACACCAAGTTAGTAAACTATTAAAATAATATTAAGTTTTTTTATTATAATACGTAGTTTTTTATTTGATATTAAAAAAAGAGCATATTATAATAAAAAACTACACATTATTATAATTAATCCATAATTTTAATTAAGGATATTTTTGTAACTTATAATTAATTCATTTCGATTCCAAAATAAAGTAAACAGTTTAATGGAAATAATATTGATTCCGATTCCGATTCCTGTAGTTGAAGTAAACAACTTATATGATTCCGATACTTCATTCCGATTCCAAGTCATTCCGATTCCAGATCATTCCGATTCCTATTCCGATTCCTCCAAGTGAAGTAAACGCACCATTAGATTTTTGGAAAATAAAATAGGGAATGGCCTTGAGTGTATTCTCGATTCAAGAAAATAACAATTAGTAGGTTGAAAACCAATTCTCACAAGAATTAATATACTTGGGGGATAGATAGGGTGATTTGCAAGGCATGCCATCAATTCTTACACTTCAAGTGAATGTTGCTGCATTGCATTCTCCGATTCAAATATCTCATCCAATTTCACCTGTCTTTCCTCCAATAACAATAAAACATGAGTCTTCCAAGCATCTCATTCTCTCTTCTTGTTGCCATTTTATCAATTTTGGCTTCAATATTTCTCATCAATCCAAATACATCATTCCTCAAATATGTCACCGATTTTAATATAACCACATTTTCATCACACATTAATATTGTAACATTCACATCATGCAGCATTAATAGTCATGATCATCTCCATAAACACCATAAACATTCTGACAAGAAGGAGAAAACAGTATCAATCTGTGATGATTTTCCGTCAAATTTTGTCCCTCCAGACACAAACATCACTCCTATCTCTGTGTTGATCGAAACGGCTGTTGCAACTTCACGATCGTGCAAGCAGCTATTGATGTTGTCAGGAGTTTTAGCCAGAAAAGAAACATCATATTGATCAACACTGGTATTTACTAGTAAGTTGATTGGTTTTTTGCTTTTTCCCTCTTTAATTATCTTCCAAATACTCGTGTCTTGCATGGTTTTTTAACATATGCATGGAACTCTCATTGAGCTGTTTGAGTGAAAAGATTATTGTACCAAGAAGCAAGCCAAATATAACATTTCAAAGACAAGGCTATACATCAACTGCTATTGCATGGAATGATACAACCAATTCTTCACATGGAACCTTTTATAGTGGCTCTTGATAACTTTATATTTATAGAGTTATTTTATCTTTTTAAATTTGAATTCTTATTTAGTTCTTGATATTTTTATTATTATTAAGTAAATTATTTCATATTTCTTTTATTTTTATTTTCAGAATAAAATTGGTTAAAAAAACGCATGTGGACCTCGCCAAGTGATATTATTCGAGACAAGATCATCGCTACAAAATGAATATCATTCGCAGCAAGTTCATCGCCTCAAGAATTACTCGATTCGAAGATCGCATAAAGAAATTATCGCGGTTTAAAAATAGAGTATTCTAGAAATAAATATTATGTCATGCTGATGTAAGAAATGATGTAATCAAAATTATGATGTAAGCAATGATGTAATAGAAGTTGACTTTGAATGAGGTAGGTGAATGATGATGCAAGCGATGATGCAAAATGGTGGAAAATTAGGAAACGATGATGCAATCGATGATGTAATTGGAGGTGAACTTGACCTATAAATAAGTCTTAGAATCACCATTCCAAGCATTCCATCACAAACCAAAACAATAAGTAGTTTAGAGAAAGAGAGAGAGAGCTTGGAGAGGAGGAACAAAGCAGGGGAAGAAATTCTACGGTGACGCTTCAATCTACTAAGTTCTCTTATCTTTTGTTATGTTTAATCTTCTTGTTTTTGTAAATTCTATTATGGAGTAGATTTGTTTTTTAAGGTTATGATGTAGCCTAACTTTGATGTTCCAACCCTTTGTTCAATTCAATTAATGATTTTCTATTATAGTTGATACATTTAATACTGTTCTTAATGCTTCTAAATAATTGACCACTATTTAGTTGAATTGTTAATCATAATGATAGCGGAAGCTAATTTATGTGTCTAGTTCATTGTATTTAATGTCATAAATTGCATGTAGGATAGAAATATACCTGTATGGTTTGTGTAGTCTATAAAAGAGATCCATAAATCTTAATGAATCCTTTAATGTTTTGACTTGCATGAGAACATAGCAGTTAATCTTTATAGGGTATTTTTCTTAGACCTCGGGAGAGGCTATGTGAAAATTCAGGGAATCTCGATTAGCAACTGGATTGTTAATTTTGATTAAAAAGAACAAAGGGGAGGAATAGATTAGTTATGGTGAACTCATAATCTTAGAGTTTTTATTTATTGAATTAATTTTCATTTATTTACAATCGCAATTGAATTTATTCATAGTTTGCAACTCATTTACTCAAATTTCATCTACCAAATAAAAGTTGAGTTATTTTAATTTTGGACATTAATTAACAACAATCCTCGTGAGACGATACTTCTCTCATCACTTTATTACTTGTTCGGTTCGTCTACTTGCGATTTTGCACAACAAGTTTTTGGCGCCGTTGCCGGGGATTGTTTGTTTCAATTAATACTAATACTACGTAACTCAATTTTTAATTTAGTAATTTATTTATTTATTTATTTTGTTTGTTTTATTACTTGTGAGTTTTATGGTGTATGAGAAAGTCTGGGGGCGAAGTTTTACCATTTGACCCAGAAATAGAGAGAACTTTTTGTTTTATTTATTATTTATTATTATTATTATTATTTATGGTTATGCTACCTTGGACGGCGTTAGAACTTTAGAAACAACATTTTGTTCAGTGTTTTTGTGAAATTAATCTAATTTGTTGGCTGGTTTGTGAAAACTTAGATGCAGGACCATATTCTATGGAGAATACAATTGCTCAGGTGCAGGAGCTAATTTAACAATGAGGGCACCTTATGTTCAGAGGATCAATGACACACTGGCCTCTAATTTCCTTAACTTGTCTTTTATTGATGCAGATCAATGGTTGCAATTTTTCAATAATTAGTCAGTCCGTCTCTCCAAATGTTATTTGATATATGCTTTATCTCTATGACCCAAATACAAACAAAATTAATGGGTTAGGATGGGTGGATATTATATTTTATCAGATATATAGAACGTTTAACATTTTAGAGTTTGGTTGAAACCTATCCATCCAAAATTAATCAGTATATTTAATTGTATTTTGTCAATTCCATGTATAATTTGTGTAAATGAATAGTGTTAATAGCATGACCTTAAAGAAGTTGTGTTTAGAGATGCAAAAATACCTGATCTGATCTAAGCTCACTCAAACTCGGTCTATTAGGGACGTGGTTTGGAGCGAAAAATAACGACCCCTTTGGGCATGATTTGGGTTTGGGGCAACCCTTAAAAATTCCGGATCAAGTTTGGGGCAAGCTTTTTCATGGCTCGACCCGACCTGACCCACTAATCCAATCTATATATAAACATTAAAAAAAAAAAAAAAAAACCTAAATCTGCGACTATGTATTAAAGAGAGTTATTACATGATGTCCAAGTTTTGCACTATTAATTGTCAGAGTTTTTATATAAATTTGGAGCTCTTTTAAATGATTATGGATATCATAATCAATTTATCTATTTTTTTTATTTGTATATATACATATTTTGATATTAATTATATCATTAGTTAAAAACTAAATCGAGTTAACAGATCGGATATAGAGCAAGTCCATTCAATCGGATTTTGATTTGAGACAAAAAGTAACGACCCGTTTAAGATATGGGTTAGGTGTGGGACACCCTTCAAAAATTTTGGATCGGGTTTGGTAAGAGCCAGCATTGATCCGATTCGATCTATTATTATCTCTAGTTGTATTTAAATTAATGTAGTCCAAATTGATTTATATAATCTGATTTAAATCTATTAAGCTGGAGATGGCAAAGAAATTTGGATTGTTTGATCTTGAAAATCCATATCCGACTTTTGGATATGAAGGGGCCAAAATTTGCATATTGAATAAGTATAATTCAAAAGAATTTGGTTTGAATTCCAACCACCCAATGTGAAAATACTTAAAAGTCCAAAAATCTGAAAATTTTGAAATTGTCATATTGTTTGCAAGCCGCAAAATGACCAAAGACAGACACAGTTGTGATTATGAGCATGAATAAGGTTGAAAAAGCTTATGGATATGAATGATTATGGAGTGTGAACTGATCATAACTTTGTTTCAAAAGAAAAAAAAAAAAACATTTATTGTAATTTTATTATATTTATATGATATAATTCTGCACTATTTTTTACAATTATGTAAAATAAATGGTTTATGTTGATTTATATTTAAAAAACAAGAAAACGAAAACTTCTTGTTCTGGACATTTTTGTGCATAATGATATAAAAATAAAAAATAAAAACTATGAAATTCCAATCGTATCAAAGAAGAACAACAAATTGAAAAGCCTTTGTCAATGATGATTTTATATTCCACCAGAAATTTTTATATTTGGAATAGAATAGTTATGGTTTAATTAGGGTTACCATAGGTTTTCAATTATAAATTATTTATATAGTTGAAGATATAATGAGCGAAATTAATGATTGTACACAATATTTGATTCATTTTTAATTAAATTATATTATTCTTATTAGTCATTTTTTGTGTAGGGATATTTTTATAATTAAAATTTTCAATTAAATATAACTTCACAAATCATATTTGTGGTTAATAAGATCGACAACTATCTTACGGTGTGCGAACACAAACAGTAACCCATTTTTTTTTTTTTTTTAAAAAAAACCCAAATTCTTGACTCTTAGGAATAAAGTTTAATTATTTTTGCAAAATTGTTTTTCACTAAACTAATTATCAACGAAACTTTTTTTTTTTTTTTTTTAAAAAAAAAGAAAAAAAAAAGTTCAATCAACTATACGTAAATTATACAAGGATTTCATACAGATTGCGTAAAAATAATCCATCATAAAAATGGAAATACAACTATAAAAACATGGAATTATAGGGAGAAAAAAGTGCAAAAGATAAACCATCACATGGGTACATCTGTCAAAAACTCTCCACCTCTCAATAGGTGTTTTCAACTGATACACTGATTGATCTTCCATAAAGCATATGTTAGAAGCCATAGACTTTTAGATTCGATCATCGGAAATTAAAATCTATTTTATATGTATATATATATATATATATATATATACCACCACAAATGACATTATTTAACTTTAATTTTTTTTAAACGAACTTGTTACTTTGTTATCTATTTATTCATTCATTTTATTTAATTAAAAAACAATAAAAAATATATTAATTAAAAATAAATAATATATAACTCTTAAATTTATATATATCAGAATTATTGAGAGCCTCCCTTACGACATGGAGGAGTTCTTTCCCTGCATCAAGGGAGAACACGTCCTTTTTAACTCCTAGCCAGAGGCGGCTTCCATCTTCCATCCCCTCTTTTGTAAGGCCTTGAGATTAAAGTTGAAGGAAAATTCCTTGCCCATAAAAGGTTTTAGAGAAAATTATGAAAATAATCATTTGTTGAGGTTGAAGTTGAAAAGTAACTCTTTCTTCATATTTCATATTTTTACCAAATGTATTTTTGTCCAAAAAAAAGAAAGAAAAAGGAACTCTGAGGTTTTGAATTTTCCCTATTTTCTATCTTAATTGCATATGCTGAAAATTATGTTCATTTTTTTTTTTAATTATTTATCTTTTACCTAGTTATCTGTCAGTTTTGTGGCTTTTGCCTGTCTCTGATCATCTCCATCTTTGGAGTTGCCTTGTCCCTTGATGGTCCTTAAAATATATATATATATACACTTAGTTTTAGTTACTGTATTGATGCCATTGCATGCATAGCTCTGTTCTGTGATATAATATTTATGTGATGGCAATGGAAATTTTGAGTTTTTGAAGTTATTTATTTCTTACAAGATTTAAATTGAATCCTTTTATTTAATATTATTTCTGTATAAATGATTTTAATTTAAATGTAGATGGATTGTTGGAGTAATTAAGTCATGCCAATATGCACAATAAATTATTCTTTCATTATCTTTAAATTAAATTGAATTGAATTAAGGCATTCCTTACCACTGCTGTAATTGTGCGAGTAGATGGTTTTTGCTAACTTTCAACTCATTTTTGTTGTTGATTATTCCACACTTCCTGCTAGTTTGTTCACCTTAAGGTGCAGTCTCCTTGCAGCTTTGTTCTTTTGCATGGGGAGCATTATAGCCCTTTATTATCTTAAGATCAATGAACATTTTTCTGTTAGGTAGCTAATATTACCAGCTTTATCTAGCAACATTAAAACATATTGGTCACTGGCTCTGGTGGGGTTTGTGGCAGTGTCAATCTGGCATATTCTTGGATCTTACAAAAATGTTAAAAGGACTTCTGATTCATTTAGGTTTTCTACGCTTTAAGTAATGAACAGAATGAAAGAGCAGCATTTGTTTAGAAAAGTAATTTGGTGCATTGGCAGCTAATTTGCAATTGTTCATTGCTTTTTCGGCCTATTGGCTGGCATGCACCTAATTTGCAAATGTTCATTGCTTTTTGGCCTATTAGCTGGCTATTTATGTTGCTGAAATAACCATCCACATGAAACTTGTAATGATTGTATTACATGTTAGTAGTGCTCAGTAGTAGACAAGGGAGGTATAATGGGAAGTGATTCCCTACCTGCAAGGCCATAAGTTTGTAATTTGAGCATCAAGAAAGTGTGCTTCACTAAGTCATGGATTGTTGGAGAATTCTAAATAGGAAGTTATGTTCTTGGTGGTAGTTGCAAAATAGTTTTTGTGAGTGCTTGTTGAAATATGCATAGGATAATGCTTCACAAAGATTTTAGTTTTAATAGATAGGACCCACCCTATTTAGCTTGAGTAAGACTTTGGAAGCACGCAATCAGGTCTTGGGTATCTCTCATCTATTGAAAGTATAATAATAGTAAGTTTGCTTTTCACCAGTTGTATCTATCTTCTGCATACTTGCAATGCTATCATGTATGTTTATGCAAGTGTCATCATTGGTAGTTGCAGGTGGCTGCAGAGAATATGATTTATTAGGATAGTTGATAACTGCAGCCTCCTTCAAGATCAATCTTCATTTGAGACCGGGGGGGAACTAATTTGGATTTTTTGTAGGTAGGAATCAAAGTGTGCTTCTTTTCTCTATTCTGTATGTTTGACAGATTTGTCTGCTGCTCAAATTGATTGCTCAAGTCTGCGTATAAGTTCCTCAAAATTGCAAGTGTAAAGTTCTTTCTCATCCTTTTGGCTGGATTACTGGTAAGTATTAGAACCAGCAGTGTAGGTGCTTCAAGGAAGATTCTGTTACATATACAAGCATTTTGACATGAAATTAATCAATTAAAAAAAATATTGAATTAACAATCTCCCATTTTAGCTGTTCCATGACAAAGCCTTAATAATACAATACATATATAACGAATCAATGAACATCTAATTTAATTTCATTGTCGAAGGTGTTGCATAAGATGAAGCTAATCAATCAGACCTGAAAACAAACCTCAACAACCAAGATCAAGTGAAAAGATATCATCGAAAAAATAAGAATCCAATAAATAAACAAATCAATGAACTCCCTTTGAAACTCTCCTCCTATATACAAATTAAAGATCTTTATATTTCTCCATCTTTTTGTCATGAAAGAGACCAAGAAACTTAAGACAATATTGCAACACATGACAGAGTATACGAAAGCAACATAAATATCCTACTCAAAAATTGAAAAATAAGATACCAATATTTTATTATTATTATTATTTTTTAAAAAAGTTCCAAACTTATTGGATTAACAGTGAATAAATTAGAATCACACACCTAGTACACTAGTTCCATTTACACCTAATATGATTATGGTTGGATGCAAATTGATCTTTGGGAACAAGTATAAAAAATGGATTGCTTCTCAAGGTTAAGGCTTAACTTGTAACCAAGGGATTTCATCAAAGCCCTGATATGGACTTCTTGATACCTTTAGTCCTATAGTTAAGACAAAACCAATTCGAGTTATTTTTATCACTGTTGTCTCCCTTGGATGAGATGTTCAGCAAGTGGATATCACCAATGCATTCCTAAATGGACATTTATTAAATGTGTATTCATGACTCAACTCGAAGGCTTTGTGGATAGTAAACATCCTTCTTATGTTTGTCACTTGAAAAAGGCCTTGCACTATGGCCTTAATCAGGTCCCATGTCTTGGTTCCTCAAACTTGGGACAACCTTACTTTCTTAGGAATTCATAAATAACATCTTTGACATTTTTTGTTTATCAAGCATAAAGGATCTTCTACATTTTCCTCCTTATTTATATGAACAATAATACAATGCCTTTACAATAGGCAAAAATTCCAAGAAAATTCAATTTCTCATTTCCAAGCTTAATAAGATCTTTGCCCTCAAAACACTTGAGCTTTTAATTACTTTCTTGAGTTGGGTCTAAAGATTTTCTTGATCACTCGTATTTTTATTCACCCAATCCAAGTATGTCATTCATGATCTTCTTTAAAAGACCAAAATGCTAGATTGCAGGCCCTGTGACACACCAATAATTTGTCAAAACTAAACTAACTCTTCGTGATGGTGAAATTTCTAATGATTTCACTTAATATCGTAGCACCATTAGTGCATATTAGTGTCCTACTGACACTAGGCTTGAATATTGCTCGATGGAGCGTTGAAGTAGAATATAGGTCAATGATTCAAGTTACCACTGACACATTGTGGTTTCAATCCAATCCTTATTAAAAGAGCTTCATGTACCTATATTTAGGAGCACTATCCTCTAGTGTGATAACATTGGAGCTAACTCTTTTGCTTAGAATATAATCTTTCACATTAGTCGTGCCAAACATATCGATATTAACACTCACCTCTTTGGAGAAAAAATATCTTTTGGATTTGATTGAACCTAGATATGTTACCGCTCACAGTCCTTAGGCTTTCTATTGGCTAATGTAATGGGGTTGCATATGCTTTAATTATCCAACTTCAAAATCCAGTACTAAATATTTTCAAAAATAAAATATAAAAAAATCTAGTACTGAATGTCCTAACCAAACATCTTGAATATTCACCCTTCTACATGGCCAAATATACGTTTTTTTTTTTTTTAACTGAAGAAGAAAACTTAATATGCACAACGGGCTTATAGGGTCATGCTATTATATTAATTAATATAGTAACATGGTAATTAATGTACATTGTATTGAAAATTTAATATTTTGGAAGTGAAAAATAAGATATTGAAACAAATGATGTGCCTTATCATAAATTCCCCATAAATTTTTATATATACTAGCGACATCCTTAAAAAATACATTTCATGATTTCAAATTATATAATTTTAATAATTTTCTTGCCTTTTCTGAGTATGCTTAAAATGGAAGCGATTTAGAGAACTGATGGTGGTTTGGAATATATATTTCGATTTGAGACCATAACTTTGAGAACCGTTGTAACTTCGTCCATAATTTGCGTGTAAACAAAGGACGATATAGCATAATATTCATGTAAATGAATATCACAAAATGGAATTAATCCAAAAATAAAATTACAAGAACAAGAACCTCTTATTTTTGTAGTTAATTTCCAAACATTTCCTAACATTTGACTTAAATACTTTCAACATCCACAAAATTTGATATTCATCACTTATATCATAAAGTTATCATAGATAACACGTGTCAAAGATTTTCATGAAGTTTCACGAAATTCATCTGAGAGAACAATTTCAAAACCTTTGAAGATCAAGTGTTTAAGATAAAGAGTAGGGGTGCCAAATGATATTGACCTTTTCTTTTAGATTTTTGGAAAATAAATTAGGGAATGGCCTTGAGTGTATTCTCGATTCAAGAAAAAAACAATTGGTAGGTTGAAAACCAATTCTCACAATAATTAATATACTTGGGGGATAGATAAGGTGATTTGCAAGACATGCCATCAATTTAGGGTGATTTGTAAGACATGCCATCAATTCTAGGGTGATTTGCAAGGCATGCCATCAATTCTTACACTTCAAGTGCATGTTGTTGCATTGCATTCTCCTATTCAAATATCTCATCCAATTTCACTTGTCTTTCCTCCAATAATAACAAAACATGAGTCTTCCAAGCATCTCATTCTCTCTTTTTGTTGTCATTTTATCAATTTTGGCTTCAATATTTCTCATCAATCCAAATACATCATTCCTCAAATATGTCACCGATTTTAATATAACCACATTTTCATCACACATTAATATTGTAACATTTACGTCATGCAGCATTAATAGTCATGATCATCTCCATAAACACCATAAACATTCTGACAAGAAGAGGAAAATAGTATCAATCTGTGATGATTTTCCTTCAAATTTTGTCCCTCCAGACACAAACACCACTTCCTATCTCTGTGTTGATCGAAACGGCTGTTGCAACTTCACGACCGTGCAAGCAGCTATCGATGCTGTCGGGAGTTTTAGCCAGAAAAGAAACATCATATTGATCAACACTGGTATTTACTAGTAAGTTGATTGGTTTTTTGCTTTTTCCCTCCTTAATTATCTTCCAAATACTCGTGTTTTGCATGGTTTTTTAACATGTGCATGGAACTCTCATTGAGTTGTTTAAGTGAAAAGATTATTGTACCAAGAAGCAAGCCAAATATAACATTTCAAGGACAAAGCTATATATCAACTGCTATTGCATGGAATGATACAGCCAATTCTTCGCATGGAACCTTTTATAGTGGCTCTGTTCAAGTTTTTTCTGACAACTTTATTGCTAAGAACATAAGCTTCATGGTAAGATTATTAACTCTCGAAGAAATTACATTGGATCTGAGTAAAAAACTAAAAACACTTCATGCAAAAGTAGCTTAAAATTTTTTTGTGTTTACTTATGTGAAAAAAATAGAATTTAGCTCCGATTCCAAGGCCAGGTGACGTAGGTGCACAAGCAGTTGCTATAAGAATATCAGGAGATGAAGCTGCTTTCTGGGGTTGTGGATTCTTTGGAGCTCAAGATACTCTTCATGATGATAAGGGTCGTCATTACTTTAGAGATTGCTACATCCAAGGTTCCATTGATTTCATATTTGGCAATGCACGGTCACTCTATGAGAAATGCCAGCTGATATCAATGGCGAATCCGGTAGCTCCAGGAGCAAAGGTTATAAATGGAGCAGTGACAGCACATGGAAGAGCATTGAAGGATGAAAACACCGGCTTTGTATTTGTGAATTGTAGTGTGGGAGGAAATGGAAGAATATGGTTGGGTCGAGCTTGGAGGCCATTTTCTCGTGTGGTTTTCGCATATACAACCATGACTGATATTATAGCACCTGAGGGTTGGAATGACTTTAACGACCCCGCCAGAGATCAGTATAAATTTATTTTACTTGTCAGACTTAATGAACTTTTTGTTTTATTTATTATTTATTATTATTATTATTTTTTATGGTTATGCTACCTTGGACGGCGTTAGAACTTTAGAAACAACATTTTGTTCAGCGTTTTTGTGAAATTAATCTAATTTCTTGGCTGGTTTGTGAAAACTTGGATGCAGGACCATATTCTATGGAGAATACAATTGCTCAGGTGCAGGAGCTAATTTAACAATGAGGGCACCTTATGTTCAGAGGATCAACGACACACTGGCCTCTAATTTCCTTAACTTGTCTTTTATTGATGCAGATCAATGGTTGCAATCTTTCAATAATTAGTCAATTCGTCTTTCCAAATGTTATTTGATATATGCTTTATCTCTATGACCCCAATACAAACAAAATTAATGGGTTAGGATGGGTGGATATTATATTTTATCATATGTATAGAACGTTTAACATTTTAGAGTTTGGTTGAAACCTATCCATCCAAAATTAATCAATATATTTAATTGTATTTTGTCAATTTCATGTATAATTTGTGTAAATGAATAGTGTTAATAGCATGACCTTAAAAAAGTTGTGTTTAGAGATGACAAAAATACCTGATCTGATCTAAGCTCACTCAAACCCGGTCTATTAGGGATGTGGTTTGAAGCAAAAAATAACGACTCATTTGGGCATGATTTGGGTTTGGGGCAACCCTTAAAAATTTCGGATCAAGTTTGGGGCAAACGTTTTCATGTCTCGACCCGACCTGACCCGTTAATCCAATTTATATAAAAACATAAAAAAAAAAAAAAAAAAAAAAAAAAAAAACCTAAATCTGCGACTATATATTAAAGAGAGTTATTACATGAAGTCCAAGTTTTGCACTATTAATTGTCAGAGTTTTTATATAAATTTGGAGCTCTTTTAAAAGGATTATGGATATCATAATCAATTTATCTATTTTTTTTTATTTGTATATTTGTTTTTTGATATTAATTATATCATTAGTTAAAAACTAAATCGAGTTAACAGATCGGATTCAGAGCAAGTCCATTCAATCGGATTTTGATTTGAGACAAAAAGTAACGACCCGTTTAAGATATGGGTTAGGTGTGGGACACCCTTCAAAAATTTTGGATCGGGTTTGGTAAGAGCCAGACCTGATCCGATTCGATCTATTATTATCTCTAGTTGTATTTAAATTAATGTAGTCCAAATTGATTTATATAATCTAATTTAAATCTATTAAGCTGGAGATGGCAAAGAAATTTGGATTGTTTGATCCGTCCGATCTGAAGGAATTGATTATTTGAAAATCCATATCCGACTTTTGGATATGAAGGGGCCAAAATTTGCATATTGAATAAGTATAATTCAAAAGAATTTGGTTTGAATTCCAACCACCCAATGTGAAAATACTAAAAAGTCCACAAATCTGAAAATTTTGAAATTGTCATATTGTTTGCAAGCCGTAAAATGATCAAAGACAGACACAGTTGTGATTATGAGCATGAATAAGGTTGAAGAAGCTTATGGATATGAATGATTATGGAGTGTGAACTGATCAAAACTTTATCATAACTTTGTTTCAAAAGGAAAAAAAAAAACATTTATTGTAATTTTATTATATTTATATGATATAATTCTGCACTATTTTTTACAATTATGTAAAATAAATGGTTTATGTTGATTTATATTTAAAAAACAAGAAAACGAAAACTTCTTGTTCTGGACATTTTTGTGCATAATGATATAAAAATAAAAAATAAAAAATAAAAACTATGAAATTCCAATCGTATCAAAGAAGAACAACAAATTGAAAAGCCTTTGTCAATGATGATTTTATATTCCACCAGAAATTTTTATTTTTGGAATAGAATAGTTATGGTTTAATTAGGGTTACCATAGGTTTTCAATTATTTTATAATAAATTATTTATATAGTTGAAGATATAATGAGCGAAATTAATGATTGTACACAATATTTGATTCATTTTTAATTAAATTATATTATTCTTATTAGTCATTTTTTGTGTAGGGATATTTTTATAATTAAAATTTTCAATTAAATATAATTTCACAAATCATTTTTGTGGTTAATAATATCGACAACTATCTTACGGTGTGCAAACACAAACAGTAACCCAATTTGTTTTTGTTAAAAAAAAAAAAAAAAAAAGAAAAAAAAAGAAAACCCAAATTCTTGACTCTTAGGAATAAAGTTTAATTATTTTTGCAAAATTGTTTTTCACTAAACTAATTATCAACGATTTTTTTTTTTTTTTTAAATTTCAATCAACTATACATAAATTATAGAAGGATTTCATACAGATTGCGTAAAAATAATCCATCATAAAAATGGAAATACAACTATAAAAACATGGAATTATAGGGAGAAAAAAGTGCAAAAGATAAACCATCACATGGGTACATCTGTCAAAAACTCTCCACCTCTCAATAGGTGTTTTCAACTGATACACTGATTGATCTTCTATAAAGCATATGTTAGAAGCCATAGACTTTTAGATTCGATCATCGGAAATTAAAATCTATTTTATATGTATATATATATATATATATATACCACCACAAATCAAGATTTGGGTGAACATCTGCCAATATAGACCTAAACTCTCTAGTATATTGATTTGTAAATTTAGAACTGGTGGATGAAATTAATTACTGTTAGTGACATTATTATTATTATTATTTTTAACTGTAGTGACATTATTTAACTTTAATTTTTTTTAAATGAACTTGTGACTTTATTATCTATTTATTCATTCATTTTATTTAATTAAATAACAATAAAAAATATATTTATTAAAAATAAATAATATATAACTCTTAAATTTATATATATCAGAATTATTAAGAGCCTCCCTGGCGACATGGAGGAGTTCTTTCCCTGCATCAAGGGAGAACATGTCCTTTTTAACTCCTAGCCAGAGGCGGCTTCCATCTTCCATCCCCTCTTTTGTAAGGCCTTGAGATTAAAGTTGAAAGAAAATTCCTTGCCCATAAAAAGGTTTTAGAGAAAATTATGAAAATAATAATTTTTTGAGGTTGAAGTTGAAAAGCAATTCTTTCTTCATATTTCATATATTTTAGTAAATGTATTTTTGTCCAAAAATAGTTATTGTTTAAGATTTTGAAAAAAAAATAATATTCAACTTAGACCTAAACAATGGTCACTTACGAAAAAAAAAAAACAACCCAAGATTCTATTGTCATGTGTTTTAATTCGGCCAACCAAACAAGACCCAAGTTCATAGAATCTTCTAATAAATCGTGATTGTTATTTTATGAATATATGTGGTTATAATTTTTTATTTATTGCAAACTTCCGTATCATATATTCATGTTTATTCAAGGTTTACATATATTTAAAATAATAACACACTACCCCTTATATCCGTACCTCCTTTCGCTTAAAAGTCCGTGAGTTTTAATTTTAGCCTTCTTGTATTATAACAAGTGTAAGGAGCGTTTTCATCTGGGTAGAAGACTAAGAATTGTTATCTCATAGATATGGAAGTAATAATTTAGATTACATTATCAATTATTCATTTCGATAAGTTTTGACAATCTATTTCAATAGAAATTGTTATCTCATAATTATGAGAATTGTCATTATCAATGATCCAACACCATAGGATCCAACAATCATTTGACCTATATTATTAATAATCTATTTTGATCATCCTTAATCTATAAAATGTTGATTTTATTATTACCACCAAAGCATTCAACCTAATAAAAGATGGATTTTTTAGAAAAAAATAAAATAAAACTTTGAGGAGGGATATATAAATTTAGAATCTCATTTATAGCGTTAGTAATTATAATAAACGGCGATAAATGGATTGATAGGATGATATAACACCCGATCATGAGTTCGATCGGTATCCTTCTATTAATTATAAATAGTTTTATCATTTTATACTAGAAGTTATCTCTTTGGTATGAGAATTGGAATCCAAACTCATTTAAAAAAAATTATAATAAAGGGGCACATTAAACTAAGGCAAGGTGAAAAGAAATGACTGACTTTACAGCTTGCGTTTCTTTTTTTTAAGAAAAAATAAAAATTTGGCTTGGTGTTAGTTTGCAACTCGAACGTGTGCAAAGCGTAGAATTGTTGGAATATACATACACGTAATGGGAGAGCGCCAACGTGAATATAAAAATAAAATAAAAATAAAAAAGAGGGAGACGCGGAAGAGACGGCTAGTCGCAAATTAATGTGGAGACTTGCTACATGAGAGGCCCAGTAACGCAAAGTTGAATTCCAAACTCGAATGGCGGAGGACGGGAATAAACAACAATCCAATCACCACAATCCTCCTTCTGATCGGCCCGTCCGAGTCTACGCTGATGGGATCTACGATCTCTTCCACTTCGGCCACGCTCGCTCCCTCGAACAGGCCAAGAAACTGTCCGTCTCTCTCCTTCTCTCTCTAATCAACTTCTCTTATTTTCGCTTTCTTGATTTCAACGAACGATCTGTTTTCGCTCTTCAGGTTCCCGAACACGTATCTACTGGTTGGATGCTGCAGCGATGAAATCACTCACAATTTCAAGGGCAAAACCGTCATGACCGAGGACGAACGTTACGAATCACTTCGCCATTGCAAGTACGCTTGCTTTTTCATCTTTTTACATCTAACATGCTACAAATTCGGCTTCCATTGTTGATAGAGCTATTATGCATGTTTGCTTCTTACTACTCTTGGCAGGTGGGTTGATGAAGTCATTCCCGATGCTCCTTGGGTCGTCACACAAGAATTCCTTGACAAGCACAACATTGATTTCGTTGCCCATGACTCCCTTCCGTAATTGACCATCCATCCATCCGCCTTGCAATTAATTTTGATTTGCTATGGTTTTAGGTGTACATTGATTTTTGTCTATCTCTACAGATATGCTGATGCTAGTGGTGCTGGAAAGGATGTTTATGAATTTGTAAGTCTGAGAGTCATTGTGGTTGATTGATATTTGAAATGTATGATTTTATAAATGAATATTATGTATTGTAGGTTAAAGCAGCTGGCAAGTTCATGGAGACGAAACGGACTGATGGGATTTCCACATCAGACATTATAATGAGGATTGTTAAGGATTATAACCAGTATGTGATGCGCAACCTGGATCGAGGATACACAAGAAAAGAGTTAGGTGTTAGCTATGTCAAGGTGTGATGTTTGCTTATTCCATATTTTTGTATAGGAGCTGATTCGGTTATGTGTGTTTTCTTGACATGGTCTCTGTTTTGTTCCAAATAGGAAAAAAGGCTGAGGGTTAACATGAGATTGAAAAAATTGCAAGAGAAAGTGAAGGAACATCAAGAAAAAGTTGGAGAAAAGGTATTTAATCTCTTATTCCATAGTTTGAGTGTTATTGGTTAGCATTTAGAATGTGACTATACATACAGTCTATACCGAGGAATCACTTTTGAGTTTATAGAATAGTGAACATGATTTAACTTCAGTTATCTTTATGTACTTTGTAGAGAGGCGTTTTCTCAGGTAGTTTTAGTTTGACCACTTATCCTATCACAAAAAAAAAAAAAAAAAAAAAAAAAGGACTCTTGAGGTTTTGAATTTTCCCTATTTTCTATCTTAATTGCATATGCTGAAAATTATGTTCATTTTTTTAATTATTTATCTTTTACCTAGTTATCTGTCAGTTTCGTGGCTTTTGCCTGTCTTTGATCATCTCTATCTTTGGAGTTGCCTTGTCCCTTGATGGTCCTTAAAATATATATATACTTAGTTTTAGTTAATGTATTGATGCCATTGCATGCATAGCTCTGTTCTGTGATATAATATTTATGTGATGGCAATGGAAATTTTGAGTTTTTGAAGTTATTTATTTCTTATAAGATTTAAATTGAATCCTTTTATTTAATATTATTTCCGTATAAATAATTTTAATTTAAATGTAGATGAATTGCTGGAGTAATTAAGTCATACCAATATGCACAATAAATTATTCTTTCATTAAAGTTCTTAAGCCGAGGACCATCTTTAAATTAAATTGAATTGAATTGAATTAAGGCATTGCTTACCACTGCTGTAATTGTGCGAGTAGATGGTTTTTGCTAACTTTCAAGTCATTTTTATTGTTGATTATTCCACACTTCCTGCTAGTTTGTTCACCTTAAGGTGCAGTCTCCTTGCAGCTTTGTTCTTTTGCATGGGGAGCATTATAGCCCTTTATTATCTTCTATTATCTTAAGATCAATGAACATTTTTCTGTTAGGTAACTAATAATACCAGCTTTATCTAGCAACATTAAAACATATTGGTCACTGGCTCTGGTGGGGTTTGTGGCAGTGTCAATCTGGCATATTCTTGGATCTTACAAAAATGTTAAAGGACTTCTGATTCATTTAGGTTTTCTATGCTTTAAGTAGTGAACAGAATGAAAGAGCAGCATTTGTTTAGAAAAGTAATTTGGTGCATGGCAGCTAATTTGCAATTGTTCATTGCTTTTTCGGCCTATTGGCTGGTATGCACCTAATTTGCAAATGTTCATTGCTTTTTGGCCTATTAGCTGGCTATTTATTTTGTTGAAATAACCATCCACAAGAAACTTATAATGATTGTATTACATGTTAGTAGTGCTCAGTAGTAGACAAGGGAGGTATAATGGGAAGTGATTCCCTACCTGCAAGGCCATAAGTTTGTAATTTGAGCATCAAGAAAGTGTGCTTCACTAAGTCATGGATTGTTGGAGAATTCACTAAATAGGAAGTTATGTTCTTGGTGGTAGTTGCAAAATAGTTTTTGTGAGTGCTTGTTGAAATATGCATAGGATAATGCTTCACAAAGATTTTAGTTTTAATAAATAGAACCCACCCTATTTAGCTTGAGTAAGACTTTGGAAGCACGGAATCAGGTCTTGGGTATCTCTCATCTATTGAAAGTATAATAATAGTAAGTTTGCTTTTCACCAGTTGTATTTATCTTCTGCATACTTGCAATGCTATCATGTATGTTTATGCCAATGTCATCATTGGTAGTTGCAGTTGGCTGCAGAGAATATGATTTATTAGGATAGTTGATAACTGCAGCCTCCTTCAAGATCAATCTTCATTTGAGACCGGGGGGGAACTAATTTGGATTTTTTGTAGATAGGAATCAAAGTGTGCTTCTTTTCTCTATTCTGTATGTTTGACAGATTTTTCTGCTGCTCAAATTGATTGCTCAAGTCTGCGTATAAGTTCCTCAAAATTGCAACAGTGTAAAGTTCTTTCTCATCCTTTTGGCTGGATTACTGGTAAGTATTAGAACCAGCAGTGTAGGTGCTTCGAGGAAGATTCTGTTTGGAATGCTAAATACCACAGAACCATGTCCTGATTTGATTGGAGACAGTTGAAGCTTGCGCATTGACCTTTGTGATACTACGTGTTATGAGGAAAGCAGGTTCCTGTTCTAGGTTGCAAAATGGACCCACCGTCTGACTTAGGCATGTGTAGAGGATAGTTATCAGACTCTTAGAAGAGTTACTGGCGTTGAAAAGATGGAGTAATTTGCTGATGACAGGTTGGGTCACGCCAAACTATTATATCTTTTCATGAAATCTTGTAATTCTGCTGTTTTTTCCCCTCTTGGAGATGAACACACTGATTAGTTGGAGATTGCTAATGGAAGGATGTGATAACATCTGTCACATTGTAACCTTAATAGGTGGACTTTTGGAGCAAGAACTGTTTAGATTTGGTACTAAAGCACCTTAATTAATTGTTTGTCTTTTTCTCACCCACGTATAGTTGAGGTGGGTAATTCTAGAAGTTGTTGGCTGTAGTGCAGGTTGAGGCTAAAAGTTTGCAAGATTAACCCTCTCCTGATTACATATGAAGGGGAAAAACACAGGGAGACATTTTAGGTTTGAGGCATCAAGGAAACTTGAAAAAATAATGAATTGAGGAAATTTGGCATGAGGCTGCCGCGCTATCCACAAAGTACCCCATGGCGTTGAAAATGAGTTGAACTTTTGCGTCTCTATTTGTTGTAAAAAGTGGTAAATTACAACCGTATTCATTTTATTAAAACAATTTAAGATTTCTAAGGACTGACTTACGGATTTCATGTGAGGTTATTGTTCAGCTATGGCTGTGTCTTACTGGTTTGGTTTGGTTTGGTTGGAGGGAGGTTTGAGCTCAATTGTAAGAGTATGATTGCCATATCTAGCTTGGGTAACCCAGTCTCAAATTAACTAGTTGTTCATAGATGGAGTTGAACTATGATCCAAGTTTTAGGTTTGGCTGAAGCTTGAGTTGAAATAGAATATGTATCAATCCTTCTAGTTGCCTGTTTAGCTTGTTAAACCTTGTGCATAAGAGATGAGAGGATTGAGTGGGATTTTAGTGATCTCAACCAGGCTGATCTTCAACTGGTCATGTTAATTATTGATCTTATTGTTCTCATTTATCATGCCTAGTCTAGATTCATGTGGTTGTGCCATAACTTCATTTTTGCATCTTACCTATCAATGTTGTCTAGAGTTTTTGATGTGCTTATACTGCTGTTGTGATTTTTGTAGATTCAAACTGTTGCAATGCATCGTAATGAGTGGGTGGAAAATGCTGATCGGTGGGTTGCTGGTTTCTTAGAGATGTTTGAAGAAGGTTGCCATAAAATGGTGAGCAAAGCTATGCATATTGAATTATTGATGGTGCAGTCAATTAAAAATAAAAATTCTATACATTTTGTGTTTCATCTCTTATTAAACTTACCAAAACCTTGTGATGTATGTCAGGGCACAGCAATCAGGGATAGAATTCAAGAGCGATTAAGAGGGCAGCAGTCAAGAGACTCTGCGTATCTACTAAATGGCCCGGACGATGATGATGATGATGAAGATGAAGAATATTATGATGAAGATGATGATGATGATGATGAAGCCGAGTATTATTATGATGATGAAGAATCATGTGACGAGCAAGATGAGAAAGAAAGGAAACAGAAGAAATAATTATGGATTTATGTAGATTGTAGGTTTTATTACAGGAAGTGTGCGTGCTTTGGTTTTATTTTTGAAGGGTTTTCTGTAAAGAGCTATACAAGGTAATCACAGTGCACTGACTGCTGCAAGGGAGCTTGGATTTGAGTGGGAACTTTTACATTTTGTTATTGTATTGTTTTCATTTTTCAGTAGCGTGGTTGAGATTTCTTCAGATTTGTAAGTTCATACATAAAATTTTTGGCTCTTGTTTGCTGAGATACCCACTTGAGCATCTTGTGTATTTGTGGTTGGTAGGCACAAAAAGACATCGCTGCTTTTCATATTACTTGTCCCAACCTGTTGCTTAGATTTTATATCCCAAATAATATGATTAGATTAAGAGTCTGGTCTGGTGTGTTATAAACTGTTATTTTACTAAATATTGATTAATAACGGCAGGGGGTTTATGATAATAATTTTTATATTGCTATGTATACAACTTAACCAAGGATTTTCTATTAATTTTTATTAATGCTAAGTTTTTTATAAGAGAAGTTTAAAGTGATGTACGAGAGAAAAAAAATCTAATTATTTTAATAATTCTCATTTTTAAACATTGATATATTATTAGATTATAAAAAAAATTAGTAAAAAACAGGATGGTGGAGAATTCTTACAAGTAAAACTTATGTATAAATCTGACTTCAATTAACGATTTTATGTTGTAAAAATATCTCTTAATTAAGTTGCTAAAAAAACCTTACATGCAACAAACATCTAATAAATACTAGTTCAATTGTCGACTCAATGCCTTTCTCATTCTTTGATCTCACTTACATTTATAATATCCGTCTTTAATTCAATGAAAATAGTAATAAATATTAATAATTTTGAAAGACTCTCGTTTCAAATTTACAATGTCCTAATTGCATTTGCAGGAGACACATGGAAAAAATTTATATTTGCTGATTTGGTTTGCTGTTAAAGTTCAAGTAATCATCAATCTATTCTATGTCTATGAAGTCATTTCTTTTATAAACAAATAGTCGCTGTTAAAAGAAAGAAATAAAGTCAGCAAGAAAATTTTTATTGGCTGAGAGCAACACAACGTGTAGTTCAAACAAGTTGTCTGCTGCCTGTGTCCGATTTTCAACTTTTTATTTTTGGTAGTTTGAGTAAGTGGTAAACCTATTAAGCAAATATATTATAGGAAAAATGGCATTAATCCTCTTAACTTTATGTGAAATTAAATTTATATACAATAGATCTCATAACTGTGCAAAAGTAGACCAAATGGTCAACTATCGGATAGTTAACAATAAAAAGGGTAAACTCAACTTTTCGAAGTCTTCATTTCGCAATTACCCTTTAATCCTCAATAAAATTGAGGATTAATTAATTTTAGTTTTTAGATAATAAAAATTTCTTGTTAATCCTTATCTGTTTAGAAATTATAACTTTTCAATGAATTCAAAAATGATACAATGTTTCCTAAAGGTTTATAAATAATAAATTTAGTCCCTTTAATCAAGAAATTCATGCTCAAACTTTAAAATGATATAAAAAGTCTATTTTGGCCCTATTATTAGAATAATTTAAATAATTAATAATTAAAATAAAATAAATGATTTCCTCCGATTAGTTCTATATTTTTTTAATTGATTTATTTTGTACCAAAATTCAAAATTGATATACATATTAAAAGGAAATAATATATATCTATAAACACTTGTACGCACTAGTTTTGAAGAATTTATTTATATCATATCAATGTTTGTTTTATGATTATTCAAACTCTGATGTAATATATGAAAAATTATCTTGATGATTTGATTAATCTCTTTGATCTTTTGCATTGTGTGTTTCATATCTTTTGAACATTTAAATCACACACACATTTGGTGAATGACTTATTTTGTGTCAAAATGCTTTTTATTTATAACATTAGCATCATAAGTTTTGGAATTAGAAGTTAAAATGTTGGATGAAGCTTTGACGATAAAAGGACAACTGGACAGGTTATGATGGCTTGAAGTGGTTACTAAGATCCGAAAAACGTGTGAAGTAAGCTCGTGTTTTGCGTGATTAATCAATATTTTGTTTGCACTTGGTGTCATACATTTGGTGTTTCGTGTCCTAGGAGCTTGTACGTGTGGTTTTGTGACTCACATGTGTACATTCATGACATATGATGTGTTTGCATTTTTTTTTCACAAAGTTGAAGTTCATATGTATGGAAATAAGGGCATTTTTAGGGTTATAAAAAAGTTTTTTAAGATAATTTCTGCAGGAAAAATATAGCTTTAAATGTGAGCTAATAATAATAATAATAAATTGTAAGTTGGAATGCACCGGTAGCCCACCACAAGACGAGGGGCGGTGACCCCAACAGTGGTTAGCAGTGCTTATTGTCGAAGACTGTTAGGGTAACCAACCTGTTGGGATATATTTGTAATAAAAGAAATTAAGATGATTTAATTATACGAAATCTTTGATGGATTAAATATATCGAGCTTGAAAAATAGACAGATTAAATACAGTTTTAAGAGAGAAAAAAAAAAAAAATGTCAAATTTGTCATCAACGTATCATAATTTGAAGTCTTAAATATTATAGTTGAATAATTTCCTATTAGTTTAAACTTTTGTATCTAATAATAAATAACATAGTATCAGAACTTACAGATCCTTATTTCAAACCCTTTCTTTCATTTTTATTTGAAAATCTTTTCGTTATACATGTTATACAGTAGGGGACGTTTGACATGTATCCAGCATCTGTCCATATTGCAAATAAAGGGGCGTATTAATGTATCATATCCTCAAGTCTTGAATACTATAGTTGGATTTCTTTCTATCAGTTTAAACTTTTGCGTCTGATTATAACTAACAGTCTAATTTCTACAACTTCGAGCAGCATTGAATTCAAAATTTAAACAAAATGTCATGGCATTCATAACATCTAAATAGACTTTGATATTAATTGTTTATAAACACACCCAAAATGAAAATAAAAAGTTCTAAACCCTATAAGGCCCCCTCTCACTAATAAAATGTGTGGGTTGTGTGTCCCAACCCACACCCAAAATAAAAATAAAAATTCTACACCCCCTAAGGCTCCATTCCACCAATAAAATATATGGGTTATGCGTTCGAACCCACACCCAAAATGAAAATAAAAAGTTCTACACCTTATAAGGTTCCCCCCCCCACCAATTAAATGGGTGGTTTTATGACTCCCATGTGTACATTCATAACATATGATGTGTTTGCATTTTTTCTCACAAAGTTCAAGTTTAAATGTATGGAAATAAGGGCATTTTCAAGGTTATAAAAATTTTTTTTTAAGATAATTTCTTTAGGAAAAATGTAGCTTTAAATGTGAGCTAATAATATCAATAATAAATTGCGAGTTGGAATGCATCGATAGCCCACCACATGCACCATCGTGAGCGACGATGACCCCAACAATGGCTAGTAGTGCTTACTGCCGAAGACCGTTGGGGTAACCCCCCCTGTTGGGATATATTTGTAATAAAAGAACTTAAGATGATTTAGTTCTACGAAATCTTTGATGAATTAAATATATCAAGCTTGAAAAATAAACAAATTAAATACATATTTAAGAGAAAAAAAAAAAGGCCAAATTTGTCATTAACTTGAAGTCTTAAATATTATAGTTTGATTATTTTCTATTAGTTTAAATTTTTGGGTCTAATGATAACTAACATAGTATCAAAACTTAACCTCCCTATTTCAAACTCTCTCTCCCCATTTTATTTGAAAATTTTTTTGTTACACATATTATATGATAGGGGGTGTTTAGTATTTGTCTATCATCTGTTATCTGTCCACATTACACGTAAGCGGGCATGTTAGCGTATTATATCCTCAAGTCTTAAATATTATAATTGAATTTTTTTTTATCAGTTTAAACTTTTGCGTCCGATGATAACTAATAATCTAATTCCTACCACTTCAAGCAGACATTGAATTCAAAATTTAAACAAAATGTCATGGCATTCACAACATCTAAATAGACTTTTAAGACCCTCTCCCACCAATAAAATGTGTGGGTTGTATGTCTCAACCCACACTTGAAATGAAAATAAAAAGTTCTACGCCTCCTAAGGCTCTCTCCCATCAATAAAATATATGGATTGTGCATCCCAACCCACACCCAAAATGAAAACAAAAGGCTCCACAGCTTATAAGATTCCCTCCCACCAATTAAATGGGTGGTTTTGTGACTCCTATATGTACATTCATAACATATGATTTGTTTGCATTTTTTCTCACAAATTTCAAGTTTAAATGTATGGAAATAGGGCATTTTTAGGGTTATAAAAAAGTTTTTTTAAGATAATTTCTTCAGGAAAAATGTAGCTTTAAATGTGAGCTAATAATAATAATAATAAATTACGAGTTGGAATGCATCGGTAGCCCACCACAAGTACCGTCGCGAGGGGCGATGACCCCAACAATGGCTAGTAGTCCTTACTGTCGGAGACCGTTGGGGTAACCACCCTGTTGGGATATATTTGTAATAAAAGAAATTAAGATTATTTGATTCTACCAAATCTTTGATGGATTAAATATATTGAGCTTGAAAAATAGACAAATTAAATACAGTTTTAAGAGGGAAAAAAATGGTCAAATTTATCATTAACGTATCATAATCTAAAGTCTTAAATACTATAGTTGGATTATTTTCTATTAGCTTAAACTTTTGGGTCTGATGATAACTAACATAATATCAGAATTTAAAGGTCTCTATTTCAAACTTTCTCTCCTCCTTTTATTTGAAAATCTTTTCGTTACACATATTATATGGTAGGGGGCGTTTAGCATATGTCTATCATCTGTTATATGTTCACATTACACGTAAGCGGGTATGTTAACGTATCATAACCTCAAGTCTTAAATACTATAATTAAATTTCTTTTTATCAGTTTAAACTTTTGCGTCTGATAATAACTAAACAATCTGATTCCTACCACTTCGAACAGGCATTGAATTCAAAATTTAAACAAAATGTCATGGCATTCATAACATCTAAATAGACTTTCATGTTAACTGTTTATAAACACACCCAAAATAAAAATAAAAAGTTTTACGACCTATAAAACCCCTTCCCTCCAATAAAATGTATGGGTTGTGTGTCCCAACCCACACCCAAAATGAAAATAAAAAGCTCTACACCCTCCAAAACTCCCTTCCACCAACAAAATATGTGGGTTTTGCATCCCAACCCACAATCAAAATGAAAATAAAAAAGTTTTACACCCCATAAGGTTTTCTCCCCTCAATTAAATGGGTGGGTTGCAACCCTTCCTCCGCCCCCCACCCATTGACCCACCGACCCACCCAACATAAGCTCCCTTAAAATGTGTGAGTTACACGCACCAAACACCATCCCCTCCCCCAACAGGTCCCCTACCACCAATAAAATGTGTGGGCTCCCACTAATAAAATGCGTAGGTTGTGTGTCCCAAACCACCACCACCACACCACGACCAAAAAACAAAAAATGATAACTTTCTTAATAAGTAATTAAAATTCTTTTTTTTAATCACATTTTCATCTATAAATTAAATCCAACTAGAGATCCACGAGCTTTCAATGATCATCAAGTTGGCATATCATCCATTAGTAAAGGTGGTTAGACATCTCCCAATTTACCAAAGTATTGGGGGTTCCTACCAAGTACATTAACATTTTGTGCAACTAATTTTCTCATTTTATCGTTAGAGTAATTGTCTTCGATTTATAGTAGGTTTTTATAAATTTTTAACTAATTTTGTGTCAACTTTAATTATATATATATCAAGTTCGATTAAATCAAATGTAAAATTAAATCCCTTTATTGTTTTATCTTTCTGTTTTAAAATATAATTTTATCTCTTAAAACCATTATATGATAAACACACCTATCTCCTTGTAATAATTTTTATAAGAGAGATAAAATTTTTATTTTGATTTTGATTCATAAATTATATTGGTGCCTCACAATCTTCAATATTCAAAGCTTCTATTACTTCAAATAATTTTTCAACACAACTTCAAGGCTGTTGAATATTCTCCTTTTTATTTCCAAAAAAAACAAAAAATATTCTCCTTTAAAAAAAAAAAAAAAAGTTTGTTGAATATTCTCATCAACCGCGAAATTTCCCCTATAAAAAAGAAAAACTAAAACAAAACAAAAAAGCGTGGAAATTGAGGAGAACGGTTTGTACATTCGCAAACAATTAATCGGCTCAGACAAGGCCAACACATAAAATAATAATACGACTATGGACCGCTACACATTATGTCGACACCTTTGTGAACTTTCTTGTCATAAGAATTGACTTACAATGAGAATGCTTTGAATTTCCAATTGACACTGATAGTGATAGCTTCCTTTTTGACTCAATAACACGACATTATTTATTCTCAGAAAAGCGAATTATAAATCACTCGCAAGATGCTTGCTACAGTGGCAAACCAACCCCTATGGCCTTTTCGCCAGATCAGTACAGAAGAGAAGCGACATCCACGAAGCTGAATAATTTCAGCCTCAGACCCTTATGTGTGGGGATAAAATTGCCTTTTTAAGTCCTTTAATCAAGGTTAGTTTTCCTCTATATCTCTTCCTGCCTCTCGTTAGAGAGCAGAATTAGAAATTACACTCTGGTCTGAGTCATTTCTTTGAATCGTGTTTAAGAAATCCCCACAGATATAAAAATGTATTTGAAAAAATTAAAAAAAAAAAAAAAGCAAATTACAAATCACCCTTTTGCAAAGGACTAATATATCCTTGTATTTCGACAACAGAACCAAAACCCCAACCTCTTTTCTTGTAATTTAACACTAGTAGTTTCCCTCTGTCTTTCTTGTTTCTTAGTTAAGACATAGGACGTGGCTATGATACAAACAAAAAGAGTTGTTTGTAACAGCTTTCCTGTTTGTACCATAGCCAATCCCCGAGACATAAGGCTCCAAGAATGTAGCAAGTTGGCACATCCATAGCCAATCACTCAAATATTAATATCGCCACAATCACATAATCTTGAAGTAATCAGCCTTCTTCTATATAACTAACTAAAACCTCATTTCTCCAAAAGTTCTTATAGAAAGTTTTCTTTTACTTTCTTCTCCCTATAGTCTTCGCCATGAACAGGTTTCTTTTCATTTGTGTTTTCAATCTATTGGTTGTGCCTTGCTTAGTAGCAGGAGGGTGCACTTGTGAAAGTGAATATGAAGATCGTAACAAAGCTCAAGCACTCAATTACAAAATTGCAGCCATCGCTTCGATACTTGTAGCAGGAGCAATCGGAGTTTGTCTTCCGATTCTGGGAAAAGTTATTCCGGCTTTACGTCCAGAAAATAACATCTTCTTTATAATAAAGGCATTCGCTGCCGGGGTTATATTGTCTACGGGCTTCATTCACGTGCTTCCTGATGCGTTTGAGAATCTAACTTCGCCTTGCTTGAATGAGAACCCTTGGGGGAATTTTCCCTTCACGGGGTTTGTGGCTATGATGGCTGCTATCGGGACTTTAATGGTGGATGCTTTTGCCACTTCTTATTATCAGAAGTCTAATCTCAGCAAGGCTCTACCAAATAATGGAGATGAAGAGAAGAATACGCATGTTCATACTCATGCAACTCACGGACATGCTCACGGTTCTGTTGCTTTGGATCGGGATTCTCAACTTCTAAGACACCGAGTTATTTCTCAGGTAATTTTTTTGGAATTTTTTTTGTTGTTTTTGTACGCTTGATTTCGTTTTTTCAATCGTACCGCCATTAATGGTTTAATTGTTATTATTATTGTTATTGTCAACAAAAAAAATTGTTGTTATTATTGTTTATAACAACCTTAAATAAAATTTGATAAGAACTCAAAAGAATCCATGCATGACAGTAAAAGAATCTCATTGATTAAATTAAATTTTATATCATAAAAGAATCTCTTTATATATATTTCTTTATTGCGGATGTTGTGATATTTATAATGACAATGACAATTCATGAATGATTTAATGGCAGGTACTGGAGCTAGGAATAGTGGTGCATTCGGTAATAATAGGAATATCACTTGGTGCCTCTGAAAGTCCAAAAACTATAAGGCCTTTGGTCGCTGCATTGACTTTTCATCAGTTCTTTGAAGGCATGGGATTGGGCGGTTGTATTTCACAGGTAAAACATATTTTACTTTTTTCCTATCTTATTAAAGACTATCAATTGGCATATGACTCTGGTTATTTTAAAAGTGTCTTTGTATGTTTCATGGGTACCAATATTATCACCTAAAATTAAATTTAAACCATCACTATAAACATTCAAACTAATAGCAATGTTATCCTTATTAATCAAAAATATCATTCACATGTCTATTCTATAAATTTTTCATTGTACACATCTATTTTATTTTTCACATGTGAGATAATTAGGGAGAAATATGTTTTTACCTCTATCACCACCTATGTTTTAAAAACATTTAGATGGATATTCAGATCTACAAAACAATATTAAATCCTTCAAACGATAGCTGCAGTATTTTCACACATTTTGTGTGGAATTATATATAGTTATACTGCTAGGATCACAGAAGTACTGCATAACTCTTTAAATCAATAGTAAGCTCCTCTTTTTCTAGGAATCTGGGGTTAATCCCATACTAATAGGCTGATATTCTACCAAAACTTCTTTTTCTTCCATTCGACTGTAGACATAAGAAACTGAACACAAATAAAACTGTTGCACTTTCTACCTCATAGTATGTATAATTGCAAATACTAGAACCAATGTATGATTAGAGTTCTCTAAACTTTTTTTTCCCCATTATTTTGTTATATAATGATTGTATATTTCATTACACAAATTTGATACTCGAAATAGAATTAGAGTTTAAGATTTTTTTTCTGATTTATTTTTAATTAGAATAATTTGTCCTGATTAGTTATTTCGTTTAAAGGTTTTTTTTTTTTATAATTAAAACTATTTGTTGAATATGTGTGTGTAAAACATGTTGATGGGTGGAGCATCAGTGCCCTTGTTTCATAATCAATCCATTTGAACCAAATAATATCATCAGAACAAAATTAATTTAATTGCTTTTCAATTTCGTGGGAAAAATATTCAAACTTTGATAAGTCTTTGGTCTACAATTTTTTTTTTTTTTCCGAACACAGCATCAATAAATTCTAGTTTGTTAAAGAGATTATCAAATGCTCTGGTCTTTTGACATGTATTTGTGTGTGAATTAAGGGCCACTACTATCTGCACGTTATGTGGTTTTAGTGGTAAAAATGCTCATTCATTATCGAAAAAATTTAAGTTTGAATTGTTACATCATATGTGGAAATAAAATTTCTTATAAATAGTAGCTAACGTAGTATAATGTATGTATGAAAATCTGGGATATCCAAATAATGTTATGTTAAATATATATTATGAGAATATAGATCTGACTAATATAGTAATAATATAAATGCAGGCGAAATTCAAGAATGGAGCAATAGCAATAATGGTATTGTTCTTTGCTCTAACAACTCCAGTTGGGATAGGAATAGGTATAGGAATATCCAATGTGTATGACGAGAATAGCCCAACTGCCCTGATCATGGAAGGGATCTTCAATGCGGCCTCAGCTGGGATATTGATATACATGTCTCTTGTGGATCTTCTTGCTGCTGATTTCTTGAATCCAAAGATGCAAAACAATTTGAAGCTTCAAATTGGTGCTAACGTTTCTCTTCTTTTTGGAGCTGGTTGCATGTCTCTCTTGGCCAAATGGGCTTAGTGTACATTATATTTATTTAAAAATTATATGGCCAAATGGGAGAAATATTTATGGAGTTTTTTATGTAAGGTTCCAATCCAAGTGAATCTAAAAGAATTATTAAAATCTAGTTTATTATTATTAATTTGATCCTGTCTAAATTTTAGAAATAAAAGAATATATGAACAAATATCCTCTTGGTAGATATTTTTAAAAGAAATCAAGAAGATTGGGTATAAAAAAAAAATGTTATAACAAAAGATGAGATGTAAAATATAAATTTACAAATTAATAAATGTGGTGGATCGTGTCTATGGAAAAATTGAAAAAAAATAAATAAACAAATAATATGGGATGGTTGGGAGGAACGAGAACTGAGACAATTTTTTTATAAAAAGAAAGGGGGAGGAGGGGGGCGCAAGTATTTGTATCTATGACAATTTTTTATTTTTTTTTAAAAAAAGAAATGTGTGTATTAATGCGGAATGTATATAAGAACTATGAGAACTAGAAGCATCAATGCGAAACCAAACCGCATAACAAAACTAGAGGTGGGCATCTCTAACCTAACCCGACAAATCTAATCCAACCCGACCACATTTTATCGAACTGAGTTTGATTAAATCTTTAAAAAAATTGAGATGGGTTAGGTTGGATTGAGTTAGGTTTAAAAATTTTTAACCCAACCCAACCCGACAATGCCCATCCCTAGTTCTAAATCCAAGATTTTTTTCTTTTTCTAAAAGAACATTTACTAAAGATGAAGATCAATAATAGTCTATGTGGTGGATTAAATCTTTTATTTTGAATAATTGAATATTTATTTATATTT
Organism: Dimocarpus longan; assembly: GCA_022984855.1. Taxonomy (NCBI): domain Eukaryota; kingdom Viridiplantae; phylum Streptophyta; class Magnoliopsida; order Sapindales; family Sapindaceae; genus Dimocarpus; species Dimocarpus longan. The sequence continues at coordinate 10,460,522 of CM041026.1, forward strand.
TTTTTATTTGTAATCAAATTATTAAAACTATAAAAGTTACTAACTAAATATTTTATGCTTTCGTGGTGATTAAATCTAACTCAATCAACTTAATCTGAACCAACCTGATTATTATTGGGTTGAGTAGAAAATTTTTTAACCCAATCTATATTGGATTGAGAGATTTTTAACCTAACCCAACCCAACACAAACTCAAAAACATCCACCCCTAAGCAAAACAAAAAGAGAAGAAAATAACAAGCCGAAAAAGAAGAAGAAGAAGCAGAAGGAAAGGCAAAGAAAATATGAAATAATTGTAGCTGACTTCTGGATTGATTTCGTGTGCAATAAATTCAATTTCAAGCTTAATTTTCTAATTTGTTTTTCTAGATTTTGAATAGGTTTTTGTGTTATTTTAAGGTGGAAAAAAACTCAAGGATAATTTGGATGCTAATGGTTCCAAATAGAGTCTAATACCAAATCTGTGAATGGATTGTTTTTATTTTAAATTGAATTAATTGTTTATAGTAATTTATATTTTTAGAGTTGGTTATTTATGAATTAGTATAAATGAATTATTTATTAAATAATTAAGTTCTTAAATTGTTTATTTCAATTGAATTGAGTTGTTTTAAATTATTTAAATTTCAGCTTTATTTATTTAATTGTTATTAGAAGAAAAGTATATAATTAGTGAATTGATTTATTAATTATGTATTATGATTTATGATTTGGTTTTAGAAAATTTATTATTAATAATTATATTTTTATTTAGAAATTAAATATTACAAACTTACATATGAAAATTATTTAAGTTAAGAAATGAATAAAATGAGATTCTAGAACATAAGGATTGTATCATTTCCTCTAACAGTCAAACAGGTTTTATGTGTGTAAGTTCAAGATAATTGCCCAGTACGTGTATGACAGATGTCTGGAGAGTCACTAAGTGGTTCAGTACGTATATGATAAATGTTATCATTCACTCTACGTGTGTGTTGAGTATCTCCATTACGTATAACAAATTTTCCTAAGTATTAATTAGTGTAGATTTTCAGATTACATATGTTATATACTGAGTTGGATCAGTATAGATAGAGAATTACAAAAAATTGGATTTATATAAAAAGATTTCAAAAAAGTTTTAAAAATTATATTATTATAGAAATAATTTATATAAAAGTTACAGTTTTATTATGTTAAAAGAATTATTTATTATTATCAGTAATATATTTATTTTTAATAAAAAAAATTTAGAAAAATTATATCCATTCATTAAGCATTGTTTTATAAAACTCATTTTTTTCAAATATTAGTTGTAGATTTATGCATATTAATGCATATCATGAGAAAAGTCATATAGTGATGACCAAATGCATTGATATTATTTTTAAATAAAAATATTTTACATTAGTGTATATTAATTTTAATTAATATAAGATTTTGTAATGTATTTCGAGAATAGTTTTGGAAATGAAATATCTTTCCATATAATAAATATATTTTATATATCCAGTACACGAGTCCAATACGATAAATGTAAAGAAATTAAAAAAAAAATTGTTCAATGTATAGTATAAAGAAATTATAAAATTTACTATGAATTTTCTAAACAATTTTCGTTAAATCTATATTTCAAAAAAAAAAATAAAAAAAAATCTTAGTTTTCAAAGAATCCTCCCGGCCTCAGAGAGATAAGTCAGGTTGGGTCCTTTCGTTGTTTTTTTTTATAAAGATGGAATGTATGGATAACACTTATATAGATGGAATGTATTTAAACATTAATTATACTTTATGTTTCTTTTGATAACACATGTGATTGAGCTTTTTTTTCATTCACTAAAGTTGTGAGAACTTAATTCCCATTAAACGCGTTTTATAAAGCTACTGTTGCATTATACCTTCGACCTTTTCTATGTCATTCTTAAAAAACAAATTGGGAGTAGATATCTTGGCTTACCTATTCGATGTCAGGTCTGTTTGATGTTAACTTTAAGAAGAAAAAATGGCAGATTTATGATTCACACATATCTCACCCAATCAATGTTAGTTTTAAAACGAAAAATTTGGAGAAAATATTCAATTCTAGCTGACTCATTCAATGTCAGCTTATAAGGAAAAAAAAAAGTAGAAGTTCGGGTTGTTCGATGTCAACTTTCAATCTCGGTAGATCTCTAATTTATTCAATATTAGTTTAATTTTAAGGAAAACACTCATGAGGAGACAAATAGTAAATATTCGAGTTGACTCTTTCAATGTCAATTTAAAAAAAAATAAAATAAAAGTTAAAAATCTAACTTATTTAATGTCAACTTTCAATCTTGATAAACCTCTAATTTATTAGATATTAGTTTTCAAGAAAACTATTAGAGAAAACATTCAACATATAATATTCTATTTAGTTAAGCATTTTGTCCCTTGGTTATTGATTTGTCTCTTAGAATAGACATTTATTTTAAATATATTTGCATGAAAATTTATATTATTACAAAATCACATAAACTAAAATGAAAACACAAAACTTTTATAATAGAAATGAGTGGTTAGTTCAATTCCTTACCCATTCACATTTATGATAGACTTTAAGTCCACCGTGCATCTTTACTAATATATATATATATATATATATATATGAGAAATTTTGTTTTTATGTTGTCAGAGTAAAATTCTCTTGATGCAATTTGAATAAATTCTAAACTATATAAATAGTTTTTAATTTTGATAAATTCTAAGCATTAATATTCTATTAATGTATAATCAATTACATTAGAAAAAAGGAGAAAAAGGTAATTTATAATACAAAAATTGATATCATATAATATATCGGGTTTATATATAATTTGTTTTTAGAATTTGAATTCTTTCCTCACTTAATTTTTTTTTTATGTTTTTTTTAAGTTTACAATTAGTTGTTTGAAAAAGTAAAATAATAATAATAAAGCATATTTTATCTATTTATTAATTATAATGTTTATATATTTATTAAAAATTAGGAAAAAAAAAAAAAAAGGTTGATGAACTTTAGGAATCCACCTCCTTTGGTCTTTACTACATTGACCGACGAAAACTGATTAACGTGTTGACTCATCTCATTCTTCGATGCATTCAACTCTTCAACATTGTCAAGCTGTTAGTGTCAGCTCTCTCTCTTGCCAGAAACTCACTCTCCCACCCGTGATCATAGGTTGGACAGGTGTAGCGTTTGACCTATCTATTATCGTTTTTCTGTGTCTGACTCCCACGTCTGCATATGTTTCACTCATATATTATTATTTATCATCTTGCTCCATTTAAATACAACCTCTTTTATCCTGAGGTCCATGCTTAAACTAATTTAATAGTTATAAATAAAATAATTAAAGTTCTTTTGGAGAAAATAATTGAGTTTTATTTAAAAAAAAAAAATCATATAGCCGCAAGCCACTAATAAAGTGATTGACAATAGATAATCATTGGACATTTGGACTGGTTAAAGCCCATTGGTTTCCTTGAATCCATGATGTCGACAGTTTTTTTTTTTTTTTTCAATGAACTATTATAAACCAATCTCAAAGGAAAAATACAACCTAACATAACATCTCTAAAAAGGGTAAGGCTAAGACAATAAGCTTATAACTCTAGCTATTCTCATTTTTATGGATGACAAGACACTTACAAATTCCTAAATCCTTACATAATACTTTAATATCATCAATGACAGAATAAGAAACCCCTCTAAACATAACAAAAGAATGGGGCACATTAACATAATCTACCTCCATCAAATCCACTTGTAGCCCAAGAGAGAGTGCAAACCTAAGACCTTCTTTAAGAGCCAAAAGTTCACCCACTTTTGGGGTGTAAGTACCCTACCAAGGTTTAGGGCAACTCAAATGTTGCACCAAATTGGTGTAAAACCCAATTTGGTGCAATTTTGCTCTCCAATGTGACACCAAAACACTAATTCCTAGGTAATTTTTTGGTGAAAAGTGTAATTTATCAATAAATTAATTTAATTCAAAATATATATTAAATTATTATAAAAAATATATATCATCTGAAATGTTTTATTGAGATCTTTAAAATAAGTATAATATTGAATATATTTTAATATATTTTTAAATTTTTAATATATATTGGTTAAAGAATGAGCAAATTATTAGATAGTCTCCAGACATTTATTTTATTACAATCGGAAATCATTTTTACCTTTTGTAACAATAACCTCCCCTCTACTAACGGTTTGACCATGGCTGACCGTGAAAGTTAACTATACTAAGGGTATTTTGATCCATTTATATGATTTTTATTTTTCTTTTAAAATTATATTAATTAATAAATAATTTAAAATTTTTTCAAATTGATCTAGTCTGTCCATCTTTGAGATGGACAGTCTAGATCCATTTGAAAAAAAAATAACATTTAAAAAATGAAAAAATGAAAAAAAAAAATTGATAGTGGTTTAATTCATCACATTTCAAAATATCTGGGTTTCTAGTTCATCAATAGAGTTAGGATATCTGGGTTTCTACAATAAACACAAGAACATCATCATCAACACCATCTACAATAAACACAATCCTCAACACCATCATAAACATAATCATCATCAACACCATTTACAATAAACACAATCATCAACACTATCATAAACATAATCATCATCAACACCATCTACAATAAACAGAGTAAAAATCAATCGCCAAAATGGAAACCTAGATGTCCGGTACTCAGACGTGTAGGTTTCCAAATCTGGGCGTTTGGGTTGGAAACCCAGACGTCTGGCGTCTAGGTTTCCAAATCGATCTAGGTTTTCAATCTGGAAACCCAGATCGATCTGGGTTTTCAAATCTAAAAACCCAAACTTAGATCGAATTGGGTTTCCAGATTTGAAAACCCAAACCCAGATCGAACTGCGTTTACAATCTGAAAACCCACCAGATCTGAAAACCCAGACCGACATCTACGTTTCCATGGAAACCCGGTCATCGATCTGGGTTCCGAAACCCAGATCTACTGGTGAAAAAAACAAAGAACAAAGAGAAGAATGAGAAGAAAGAGAGAGAAATGTGAGAGACTCTAGGTTTCGGTAAAGAAGACGGAGAAATAGAATAGCAGAGGGAGAAGAAAAAGAAGAGAGAGAGAAAGAGAAGGGTGAGAGACAATAACCCAGATTGGATTTTATAAATAGAGGGATATTTTCGTCTTTTTATTCTATTTTATCATTTTTCAGTTATATTAAACGGTCAACATGGTCAACCCATTAGTACAGAGGAAGTTATTATTATAAAAAGTAAAAATGGTTTCTAATTATAATAAAACATATATTTAAAGGCTTATGAGTAATTCTCTCGTTAAAAAATTATATATGGCATACTCTGTGAGGATATCTTTTACACCAATTTGGTGTTATGTACATTAGAGTAAAAAAAAAAAAAAAATTGGTGTTGCAATCAAAATGGTGTAAAATTTGATGTTATACATTGGAAATGGCCTTAGCAACATCTATCACCACCTTTCCAGCATAATCTCTGACAGCGCCACCTGACCCAACAACACCAAAACCAGAGCGGACAACAGCATCAAAGTTTAATTTCAACAAACCAATAGGGGGAGGGCACCAAACTTGAGAATGGGACGAAGCACTAGAAGCGAGAGAGGAGGAGAGGGCAGACCTAGTATGTTGAAATTCCTTGAGCAGTTCTAAAGCTCTACATGAAACCTCCTTCTGCACCCAACCCTCGGCATTTTGAAACCTTGAGTTGCAACTACCCGAAATGCACCACATTATCATACAAAACTCAGCCAAAAAATCCATCCCACCAACTTGCAACACACCAAACAGGACATTGAGGACGCAATCCAACTTAAGTTAGGACAATAAATAACCTTTAACAAAAGTAGACCAAGAAAGTGTAGCAACTTTGCATTCAAAAAAAACATGGATCCCAATTTCGATAGCATCGTTACACCCCTCACAACCACATTCTAGAAGGATCTTCCTACGAAACAGGTTTGCTTTTGTTGGAAGAGCCTATAGGCAGGCTCTCCAAGTAAAGCTATTTAACCTTGGGAGGGATATTCAGGTTCCATAACACCGCCCGCTATCTATGCATGATGTCGACAGTTGCTCAATTAATAAGTGTGTATATAGAGAAATCGGCTTGCTCATTGAGGATAATTCTCGTGTGCTGTCTAGCTCTGGTTTCAAGGGAGTTTCCTTCATGTCTAGGCTGCTAATTCAGCTTCCCTTATGCTTCTGCTAAATTGGCTCTAGTTAATTAAGATTCTGATAATATATGAGAAATTTTATTTTTGTGTGGTGGGTGTAGAATTCTCCCGATGTAATTTGAATAAATTCTAAACTATACAAGTAGTTTTTAGTTTCAATAAATCCTAACCATTAATGTTCAATTACTTCATAATTATATTAGAGAAGAAAAGAGAAAAAGGTAATTTCACAGTGCAAAAATGGATATCATATAATATATCGAGTTTACATATAATTTCTTTTAGAATTTGAATTCTCTCCTCATTTAAATTTTTTCTAAGTTATTTTAAGTTTATAATTACTTGTTTAAAAATATATATAACACTATTAATTAATTAAAATATTTATATTTCCATTAAAAAAAAAGTTAGATGAAATTTACGAATCCACCTCCATACATCTTTATTGCATTGACCGATGAAAACTTATTAAAAAATAAAATAACTAATATGGTGGAGATCTAGATTTGATCTCCACTAGATGGATATCCATCTAGATCCTTGATGATCTAGTCTTCACCAAATCGTGACGATATGATAATATTAGATCGTGACAGTCTAGTTTCGAACTAATTAATCAATAATTTGGATTCGCCATATCATCATGGTACGGTTTGAACCAATTCATCACCATATCGTCACAATATGGTGCTAGATAGATTACAATTTGGTGGAGATTTAGATAAAGATTTTGTTAAAAAGGTTTTTTAATTTTTTCTTTTTTTTTTTAGTTTTAATTATTTTTTTTATCTATTGTACTTTAATTTTTATAATTTTATTTTTCCTTATTTTTGATCTCTACCGTTCATCTCAATAATTAACAATGGGGATTCATTTTTATTTTATTTTTATATATTTTTTATTTTCTTAATTTTAAATTAGTTTTAATTAAAGCAAACTAATTGAAACAACAAATTGACCCTTTCGTTAGCTTTAACCTACAATTGACTAAACTAGATTGACGTAGTTACAAAACTTTAGAGAAGATTCAATCGTGAATTTTAAAAATTTAAGAACTAAACTGAAGTTTGTTTTTACATGAAAACTAAAAATGCAAAGTAATTACCAATGCACGGGCCTGATCATATCGGATGATTATTTAGATATATTATATGACATTATAATAATTATTTTTGGTTCCAGTTAACTAACATTAATATTCAAAGATTTATCCATTAAATAAAGTCATCAAAGATTTCATAGATCTCCTATAAGATGTCGGCCCAATATTATTTCATTTTCTCCTTTGGACCATTTCTACTCATTTGCAATATATAATATCGGGAAAATCACAAAAAACCTCTGACTTTTAAAAATATATCTTTTTTCCACCACATAGCATCATTTATAACCAAAATACTATTTGACGTTAAAAGAAACACCCAAAATACCCCTTGGAGGAGTATGAAACGATAACAATATCCCGGACGATTATAAATTCCGTTAGGTTGAAACCGTTAACCATTTGACGCCAAAAACAAAACGGAAAAATCATGAAAATTCTTTTACATTTGATAGTATGTCCTTTTTACCATACTGATTTTATTTTTACCCTTAATCCCCTCTACCATCAAATTTTTAATATAAACGTTAGAAAAAGTTAAAATATCAAATTTGCCTCTTGATTTAAATAATATTAAAATATAATATAATCAAAAAATAAAATAAATAATATTAATATAAAAAATCTAAATCTACTGGTTCTAGGTCTCCATGATAGAGATCTGAACTTGGTCTCCACCGTCAAAGACTTAGTTCTAGGTCTCTGGCAGTGGAGAACGTTCAGATCTCCATTATGAAGACTCAAAGACCATCTTAGATGGTCTCCAACATTTGGGATGGAGACCAAAAGAAGAAAGAGAGACCATGCAGCGGTGAACGATGAGGTAGAAAAAGAAGAAGATAAGAGCTGTGAGGTGAGAGAGAGGGAGAGACTGGTGAGGTGATGAATAGAGAAAGAGTGGTGGGTAAGATGGAAGAAAAAAATATTATTGTTTTAATTTAATTTTTGATTTTTTATATTTTAATTAATGTTATTTTAATTAAATTTTCATTGTATTTCTTTTTTTACACTTGGAGCCAAGCAATCAATAATTTTAACCTAATGGAATCTTTTGGGTGTTTATTTTAACGTTAGACAATATATTGAATATAAATAAAATCACATGATGGGAAAAAAAAAATTATCAAAAGTCAAGAAGTTTTTTGGGATTTTTTTCTATACTTTAATATTATTTAAACCAAGGATAAATTTGATATTTTAACTTTTTTGTAACATTTCTATTAAAAAATTAACAGTAGGAGGAATTTTGAATAAAAATGAAATTAGTGTGGTAAAAATGACATATTATCAAATGTCAGAGATTTTTAGGATTTTTCCATTTATTTTGGGTCAAAAACAGTATTAATTTTAGGTCTTAAAAATGAAAACATAATTATATTTATTTAATTTTTTTTAAGGTTTTCAAACACTTCATACATAATATTTTATGCGAAATAATTTATATATGTCTATATTCTCAAGTAAAAATATTATGTTTGTGTTTTACTTAAAAGGAAGATTTCATCATAGAACCTTAATTCATCCAAAGAAATGGTCATGAGATTCAAGTTCCGACTTTCTAAAACATTTCTTCGGAATTATTTGATACCATGATAATAATAGAATAAATAAATGAAATAACATTGATAGAATTGATACTTTAACTATCTCCACCAGTTATTTTAAGTAACCGGTTCGAGTCTCCCTAATTAGACCTTGTGTGTTAATATTTATAAAGGTGTGGGTTGACGTCTCTCAATGTTTGAGAGCAATTATCTGAATTGTCTATTAGAGTCTTATTTGAGTTGATTCGAACTGTGATACAAGAGTCTCATCTGGATCGATCTCAATAGTCATTTAAACCAAAAATAGTGTCAGCTAATAAAAAATATAATAATAATAACATTTATTGAGTTGAATGGTCAAGTGCAGTACATTGACCGGTGAAAATTGGTTACTTTTATCCCTAAGGCTATATTTGTTGCATAGGATTTAAGATGGGTTTGAGATATAAAATATCTTAAACTTTAAAATCTTATATTTGGAGTGACCAACTTGAGAACGAAATCTCAATCTTATTTTCATTTCAATCACATTCTCATGAGAATGTTGAATCTCAAACTCCATCATAGGATTCAATAGGAATGGATTTTTCTCTCCCTCCTCATTAATTGTTTCTTCTACCAACCTCATTTATTTCTCATGTACTTTGTGAAATAAATTTTATCATATGCAAACAAAAATTTAGAAATAATATTATTATTAAAATAAGAGTTATTCCAAAATTAATATTTATTTACTCATACTTTTAAAATAATATAATTCTAAGAAAAATCAATATAACTTTTTAGCAAAATGACATATAGGATTTATTTTATTTAAAACATTATTAACTTTATGTATAATATGAGCTATGTTATATAATAGAGCAAATTACAATTTAGCTACCCAGTTAAAACACTTTTACGAGCAAAGCAACTGTTTTAATGTTATTGCAATTTATCCCCCTACCATTAGTAAGATCTGTTATATTTAACGGTAAACAGTACCAAAACAATAAAAACACAAAATTACCCTTTGACTAAAGTTAACCAGTTGACCAAATATAAAGTCTAGTCAACTCATCAATCTCTCTTCCTCTCATTAGTCTCTCATTCTGCCAGTCTCTCTCTTCCTCTCTTTCTTCTACTTCTTCTTCTCTTCTTCTACTTCTTCTTCTTCTTCCCTTCTTATTCTTCTGCTATTCTTCTTCCTCGGAGTGAACCCGATTTGGGTTCGTGACGAACCCTAAAATTCTGGGTTCGTGACGAACCTAGATCTGGGTTCATCAGAAATCTGGGTTCTGACAAACCTAGATCTGGGTTCAATCGTGTGGTTGATTTTTTTTTTTTCTAATTTGATTGGCGGTTTTGATTTTAGTAATGATGTTGGGTTTGATGGTTTTGATTGATAATGTTGGGTTTGATTGATGATATTTGAGATCATTTTTTAGGTTTCCAGGAGTGGATTAATGATGTTGGCTAATTGATTGATGATGTTTGGGACCATTTTTTGGGTTTCCAGATAGGTTTCCATGCGACTGTAAACCCATAATTTGATAATAGAATGGGAGATAAACAAGAAGCAGGAAGAGAAAGAAAATGGGAGAAGATGAAGAGAAGTGGATATGGAGGAAGACTAATGATTTTGAACTGGAAGAAGATTCATGTGAGAGAAGATTGATGATTGATGATTTTGAACCGGAAGAAATTGATGTTTGAGAAGATTCATGATTTTGAATCGGTTGAATGTTTAATTTTTATTTATTTTATTTTATTTTTTAATATATATTTTTAAATCAATCTCTATTTAAAATTTTTTATTTAATTTATTTAAAAATTTTAAAATGAAAATAGATTTTTTATAAAATTAATTTTCAAATTACGTTAAGTATATAATAAAGTATTTAAATTAATTTATTTCAATCAAATCCCAACTGACACCAAACATAATATGAGATATTTTTAATCCAATTTCAAGTTCCACCAAATATGGGACAATGATTTTTCATTTCAATCCAATTAAATCTTGCGTGCCAAACGGAATCTAAGTGTTCACTAAGTTTCTTTTTTATTATTTTTATTCATTCAATTATTCCATAGCTGATATTGTATGTACTACTAGATAATCTCACTTTCTTGTCTCATCGCGTGTTAGACATGTGAAGAATTTGACATTTTCATATCATGTTTGTTTCTTTTTTCTTTCATGCTCTCCCGGCAATTTCTCTATACAAATTATTTTCAAGCGTTATATGTTCTTCAACTCCTATTTTAAGTTTAATTATATTGAATATCATGTTTTAACACAAGTGATGGTGCATTCACTATGCCCCATCTTCACCTTTGTTGGACAAGATATATTTGAGCTGTTTTTATTCCTCCTTCAATATCTATGCTAGTTTTGAAAGTCATGCATAATAGATTGCCTACTGATATATCTCTACAGCGTCGTGATTTTATTTTACCTTCATGCTATCGTTTATGTTGGTTTGTTGATGAGAGTTTGAAACATTTGTTTCTACTTTGCCTTTTTACGGTAGGTCTTTGACATTATTTGTTATCTACGTTTGGTCATTCGATTTCCCCATTTAGGTCTATTATTAATTTATGACAAATTGCTATGTCTGTTAAATTTTGTTCCCAACTTTATAATCTATAGAAGATAGGTATAATTATAGTTTTTTGAATTATTTGGTTTGGCACACTATTTGAGAGACAAATTCTCTCAATGCTAGTGTTATGTGGAATTTAATGAATGATCTTTTAACTTTGCGTAAAGTCCATATTCTGGCTTGTCCTTCTAAAGTTCCACGTATTACATAGGTTATTTAGGTTCCTCCTCCTTCAGGTTGACTTAAATTTAATACTGACGGTTCTACTTTTAATGCCTCTAGTTTGGCTGGTTGTACTGGAGTTTTTGGAATTGTCGTGGGTTTTTCAAGAGTGCTTTTGTTATTCCTTTGAGGATAAATTATGTTTTTGAAGTAGAATTGGTAGTTGTCATTCATATCATTTAATATGCTTGGAACTATTATTGGACCAAGTTGTGGTTTGAAAGTAATTGGACTTATGTAATTCGCTTCTTCTTACTCGTTCTTCTAAGGTTCCTTGTTATTGACGCCCAGTTTGGATTTGGTGTCTTTTTTATCTGTAAAATATGGATTTCATGGTGACTCATATTTATCTTAAGAGAAACTTGGTTGTGGATGCTTTAACTTCTCACTCTCATTCTTTTGTTTGTTCCACCTAATGGTGGACAGCTCCGACTTTTGTAGACTCCTTTTTTTCTGATGATTTACTTGGCAAGTGCTACTATCAGTTTAATTAGTATGGGGGGTAGACACTATTTTTTCCTTACCGGGTTTTCTTACTAAGTTTTTCTGACAAGGTTTTTAATGTAGTCTTTTATAGGGTTGATTTGCAATTATTTGGTTTCGGCTAAATCATCTGTTGTCTTTTCTTTCCCATAATTTGGTTTTTTTCTATTTTAGATATTGCTCTTTCATTCTTTTTGGCTTTCAGCTTTGCTTTTCTTTGTACTTTTCTTTTATTTTTTTAATAAATTATTGACTTTGATCGATAATCTTTTATCAAATAAAAAAAAAGGTGATTGTGCATCTCATATTCGCTAAAGTGTTGAAATTCAAATTCTCAATTCATTTAAGTAATTAATTCAAACAAATCTTTGATGGATTAAATATATCAAGTTTGAAAAATAGTCAAATTAAAACAGCTTTAAGAAAAGAAAAGAAAAAAAAGAAAAAAAGTCGAATTTATCTAATCCCTGCCACTTTAAGCAGGCAATCAATTCGAAATTTAAAAAAAAAAAATGTTACGGCACTCACAACATCAAAATAGACTTCCATGTTAACTGTCTATAAACACGCCCAAAACAAAACAAAAAAAAGGGCGCATCTCCACGGCCATCTAAGAAACGGGCTTCTACACTCATAATTTGCTAATTTCTTATATTACAAGTATATCCTTAAATAAAATTACTATTATGAAAAAAATAATATAAATAAAAATACTATATTTTTTAAGCTCAACCTAATTGATCATAACCCAAATTGATAACTTTCTTACATGTAATTCAAATTCATTTTTAATCACATTTTCATCTATAAATTAAACACGAGTAGGCATCCATAAGCTTTCAGTTATCATCAAACTTGCACATCGTTTATTAGTCGAGATGATTGGATATCTCCCCATTTACCAAGGTAGCGGGGCTTCCTTCCACAAGTACACTAAAATCTTATACAACTAATTTTCTCCTTTTAAATTGAAAGTAGTTCTCTCCTGGTTATATAGCATGTTTTGATAAATTTTTGACCTATAATATATCATCATATTTGATTAAATCAAATTTAAAATTAAATCCCTATATTGTTTTATATCTTTCTGTCACTAAATGTAATTTTATCTCTTTAGAACCATTATATGATAAACTAGGAAAAAAATTGTTGAATTTGTTGGCGTAAAGGAAAATCTAAACACACCTACCTCCTCGTAATAATTTTTATAGGAGAGATTGTATTGATTTCTTTGGTTTTGATTTTGATTCATAAATTATATTGGTTCGTCACACACTCACACTCTTCAATCTACAAAGATTATATTATTTCCATTTAAACCCCTACTTCAAGTTTGTTGAATATTCTCATAATCCGCGAAATATCCTCTTTAGAAAGAGAAAAAAGGAAAAAATATAGGGATGGAAATTGAGGATAATGGCATGAACATTCGCAACCAAACAGCTAATTGCCTGAGTCCAAGTCAACATATATAATACGATCATGAAACTACACATTATGTCGACACCTTTTTGTGAACTTTCCGATGATAGCATTGACTCGTAATGAGAATGCTTTGAATTTCCTCATTTTTTGGCTACCATGTCGACATGCTTCTGAGACTTTGAAAGTTTCCCAATCACTCTCGTTTCCTTATTTAACTCAATGACACCACGATATTATGTAAATATTCCATTTTCACCGGATTCGCAAAATAATAGTCCATATTTATATTGAAATGACCATATGATTTCTTCACAGAAAAGCGAATTATAAATCATTCATTTTGCAAAAGACTAATATATCCCTGTATTTCAATAACAGAACCAGAACCCCGATCTCTTTTTTTGTAATTTAACACTAGTACTCCATGTACAAAGCTCCATGAAGTCACCAAGCTGTCACAATCACTTTCAGATACCATTGAGACCACAGTGATATCATCACAAAATCTTGAACTAATCATCTTCTTCTATATAAATAAATCCCTATTTTCTCTACTTTCTTCTCCCTATAGTTTTCGCCATGAACAGGTTTCTTTTCATTTGTGTTTTCAATCTATTAGTTGTGCCTTGCCTAGTAGCAGGAGAGTGCACTTGTGAAAGTGAAGATGAAGATCGTAACAAAGCTCAAGCACTCAAATACAAAATTGCAGCGATCGCTTCGATACTTGTAGCAGGAGCAATCGGAGTTTGTCTTCCCATTCTGGGAAAAGTTATTCCGGCTTTACGTCCAGAAAATAACATTTTCTTTATAATAAAGGCATTCGCTGCGGGGGTTATATTGTCTACCGGCTTCATTCACGTACTTCCTGATGCGTTTGAGAATCTAACTTCGCCTTGCTTGAATGAGAACCCTTGGGGGAATTTTCCCTTCACGGGGTTTGTGGCTATGATGGCTGCTATCGGGACTTTAATGGTGGATGCTTTTGCCACTTCTTATTATCAGAAGTCTAATCTCAGCAAGGCTCTACAAAATAATGGAGATGAAGAGAAGAATACGCATGTTCATACTCATGCAACTCACGGACATGCTCACGGTTCTGTTGCTTCAGATCAGGATTCTCAACTTCTAAGACACCGAGTTATTTCTCAGGTAATTTTTTTGGATTTTTTTTTGTTGTTTTTATACGCTTGATTTCGTTTTTTAAATCGTACCGCCATTAATGGTTTAATTGTTATTATTATTGTTATTGTCAAAAAAGAAATTGTTATTATTATTGTTTATAACAACCTTAAATAAAATTTGATAAGAACCCAAAAGAATCCATGCATGACAGCAAAAGAATCTCATTGATTAAATTAAATTTTATATTATAAAAGAATCTCTTTATATATATTTCTTTATTGCGGATGTTGTGATATTTATAATGACAATGACAATTCATGAATGATTTAATGGCAGGTCCTGGAGCTAGGAATAGTGGTGCATTCGGTAATAATAGGAATATCACTTGGTGCCTCTGAAAGTCCAAAAACTATAAGGCCTTTGGTAGCTGCGTTGACTTTTCATCAGTTCTTTGAAGGCATGGGATTGGGCGGTTGTATTTCTCAGGTAAAATTTTTTCCTGTCTCATTGAAGACTATCAATTAGCATATGACTCTGGTTATTTCAAAAATGTCTTTGTATGTTTCATGGGTACCAATATTTTCACCTAAAATTATATTTAAAGTTTAAACCATCACTATAAACATTCAAACTAATAGCAATGTTATCCTGATTAATCAGAAATATCATTTACATGTCTATTCTATAAATTTTTCATTATACACAACTATTTTATTTTTCACAGGTGAAATAATTATGGAGAAATATGCTTTTACTTCTATCAGCACCTATGTTTTGAAAACATTTAGATGGATTTTTAGATCTACAAAACAATATTAAATCCTTCAAACGATAGCTGCAGTATTTTCACACATTTTGTGTGGAATTATAGTTATAGTGCTACAGTCACAGAAGTACTGCACAACTCTTTAAATCATGAGTAATCTCCCCTTTTTCTAGGAATCCGGGGTTAATCCAATGCTAATAGATTGATAATCTACCAAAACTTGTTTTTCTTCCATTCGACTGTAGACATAAGAAACTGAACACAAATAAAACCGTTGCACTTTCTACCCTATAGTATGTATAATTGCAAATACTAGAACCAATATATGATTAGAGTTCTCTAAATTTTTTTTTTCCCATTATTTTGTTATATAATGATTTTATATTTCATGACAGAAATTTGATACTCGGAACAGAATTAGAGTTTATGATATTTTTTTTTCTGATTTATTTTTAATTAAAATAATTTGTCCTGATTAGTTTTTTTTTTTTTTGGTAATTAAAACTATTTGTTGAATATGTGTGTGTAAAACATGTTGATGGGTGGAGTATCAGTACCCTTGTTTCATAATCATATCCATTTGAACCAAATAATATCGTTAGAACAAAATTAATTGTATTGCTTTTCAATTTCGTGGGAAAAATATTCAAACTTTGATAAGTCTTTGGTCTACATTTTTTTTTCCGAACACAGCATCAATAAATTCTAGTTTCTTAAAGAGATTATCAAATGCTCTGGTCTTTTGACATGTACTTGTGTGTGAATTAAGGGCCATTACTATCTGCACATTATGTGGTTTAGTGGTGGTTTGGTGGTTAGTGGTAAAGAATGCCCATTCATTATAAAAAAAATTTAAGTTTGAATTGTTACATCATATGTGGAAACAAAATTTCTTATAAATAGTAGCTAACATAGTATAATGTATGTATGAAAATCTGGGATATCCAAATAATGTTATGTTAAATATATATTATGAGAATATAGATCTGACTAATATAGTAATAATATAAATGCAGGCGAAATTCAAGAATGGATCAATAGCAACAATGGTGTTGTTCTTCGCTCTAACAACTCCAGTTGGGATAGCAATAGGTATAGGAATATCCAATGTGTATGACGAGAATAGCCCAACTGCTCTGATCGTGGAAGGGATCTTCAATGCGGCCTCAGCTGGGATATTGATATACATGTCTCTTGTGGATCTTCTTGCTGCTGATTTCTTGAATCCAAAAATGCAAAACGATTTGAAGCTTCAAGTTGGTGCTAACGTTTCTCTTCTTTTTGGAGCTGGTTGCATGTCTCTCTTGGCCAAATGGGCTTAGTGTATTGGGCTTGGTGTAAATTATACTCTATTTAAAAATTATATGGCCGAAGCGGAGAAGTATTTATAGATTTTTACTCATAAAACTATTCGAGAAAACATTTAACATATAATATTCTATTTAGGGGGATGTATTAAGTCTAGATTTCATTTGAGTTTGTTGGAGTTTTTTTTAATAATAAATTTTGATGAATTCTATAGATTTTATTGATTCTATTAGATTTTGTTAAAATTCTATTTAAAGTTTATTGGATTTTTTACATAGATAAATGAAATTGGACATATTTAAATGGAATTGTTAATGATTTTATCTTTAAAAAAAATAATATGATGAATAGCATGTACTTTCAAAGCCAAATTATATAAATTATAAATATAATTATTTTATTTTTATAAATCACATTAATGAAAATTTTGATATTATAAAAGGATATTCGTTTTTTCACGTCTAATTATTTGTTGACTTTTTTTAAAAAAAAATGTTAGTATATATGTATCAACTTAAGATCATATCATATTGTATTTATACATTTTTTAAGAGTGTGTCACATTCAATAAAGTTGAAAAACAGCAAGTTTAAAAATCAATGCAAATCTGTAGTACTATCAAAACCTCTTTTTGTATGTATGTGTGCTTGTATGTACATATGTAGAAGATTGATAGTTTCACATTTCCAAATTAGCAAACTTTTAGTATCAATGTTTAACAGAACCAACAACATGTAAATTGTAAGTGTAATATATCAATAAAATATGTGAGAGTAATTATCAAAAACTTAAAAATATTAATAACATAATTTAGAGTGAAATTGTCATATTTCCTTTATGTTATTATTGTTTAGGAACTTTAGCGGTCATCGCTTAGTTTCTATCCATTTTTCATTTATACCTATGCGACATTTATCCATTCTCCGTAATTGTTATTGTGCATTGTGAAATTATCATTTGTGAAACTACGGCCGTAATAAGTCAAAGCAGAATAAACCTAGATAGAATCAAGAGGTGAGTCAATCTTCAATTGCATCAACTCGTAAAGTATCAACAAATAGAGAAATTTCAGTTTCCTTTTCGAATCTTAGCTATTAGGTTTTGTATAGATTAACGTGAGATTGCAATTGTCGCCAATTAAAATATTGGGCTTTTGTAGATTTTTAGGTTCCATTAGAGATAAAAAGCTTGTTGATTGTTAAAAATTTTGTAGGTTTTGGTGATTTAATAACTGAAAAAAATTTCTAAGAGAAAAAAAAAATGAAGGTATGAAATCTATGAAATCATTGGGGGTAGGACAAGATTTCATATGAGTTTTTTTATTCATATCTAGGTTCAAAAAATTCATTAAAATCTATTAAAATACAATTTCTATAAAATCATTGATTTTTTTAATACACATAGACTTATTTAGATTTCTTAAAATGTTTAATTGAATACACAAAAATTTTATTGGAATCCTTACAAATCTGAA
This sequence comes from Dimocarpus longan, assembly GCA_022984855.1. NCBI lineage: Eukaryota > Viridiplantae > Streptophyta > Magnoliopsida > Sapindales > Sapindaceae > Dimocarpus > Dimocarpus longan. The sequence continues at coordinate 10,478,745 of CM041026.1, forward strand.
TTGAATACATTTAGATTTTAAAATTTTTTGAATTCTAATAGACTCCTAAGTTGAATACACCTCCCTTAGTTAAACATTTTTTTTTCTTGATTATTGATTATTTGTCTATTATTACCGGTTTGTGGTATTGATAATTAATAAATTTACAAATTAAATAATTTAGAATAAATACTTATTTTAAGTATATTTACATGTAGAATTTATATTACTAAATCACATAAATTAAAATGAAAATACAAAATTTTTATAATAGAAAGGAGTGGTTAGAACTACTCCCGATCCATTCACATTCATGGTAGACTTTAAGTTTATTGTACATATTTATTATTATATAAAAGAGATTTAGTTTTTATATTGTAATAGCGGAATTATAAATTCTATAAACTGCATTAATAATGTTTAGTTTCGATATGTCTTAATTATTGAAGTTTGATTACTTTATAATTATATTAAAAAAATAGAGAAAAATATATTTTTACAATAAAAAAATTTATATCATATAATATATCGAGTTTATATAAATAATTGTCTTTAGAATTTGAAATCCCTCCCCACCTAATTTTTTTTTTTTTAAGTTTTTTGAGTTTATTATTAGTTGTTTGAAAAAGTAAGATTAAAAAAAAAACATATTTTAACTATTTATTAATTTTAATATTTATATATCTATAAAATTATAAAAAATAAAAATAAATGAAGTTGGATGAAATATAAGAATCCACCTCCATACATCTTTACTGCATCGACGACAAAACTGATTGTAAGTGTCAGCTCTATCACCTATCAGAAACTCACTCTTCCTCCTGTGATCACGTGTTGGACGTGCGTATGGTTGACCGGTCCCTCTCGCTCTCCCGTTCGCTTATATATCGTTGTATATTATTATTTATTATCTTATTCAATTTAAATACAGCCTTTTAGGCACCTTCAGCGCTATGTTTCACACGCCATGTTAAATTGAACGGATGAGATTGAGTGAAATTTGAGTAGATTGGATTGAATAATATATAATCTTTGATTTGGTATATCGTTGCATCAGATTAAATAAAATTATTTTTAATAAATATAAAAATTAAATATAAATTGATGGTAAATAATTTAATAATAAAATCTAACATTGGATATAAAGTATTTTGACAAAATATAATTATCTTGAACTAATTTATGAGTTATAAATAAAATAACTGAAGTTCTTTTGGAGAAAATAATTGAGTTTTACTAAAAAGTAATAATAATGTAGCCGTCGAGCCAGTAATCAAGTGATTGACAATATATACATAATATATATACGAATTCGACAGCCATTGGATTAGTTGAATCCCAGTTTCCAGGTTGTTTGCCTCAAGTCCTGATGTGGACAGTTGCTCAATTAATAAGTGAGCAGATAGAGAACTTGGCTTGTTGATTGACTCAATTAATATATATTATATTTCTAGTGTGCTGTCTAGCTTTGTTTTCAAGGGTGTTTGCTTCGTGTCTAGGCTGCTAATTCAGCTGTCCTCATGCTTCTTGCTAATAAAATTGCCTCTAGTTAATTAAGATTCTGATTATGCACCAGGATGGAAGATTTTGCTCCCTCTGTGGAGGCTTCATTGCTGGCTGATTTGCCAGTTCCTTTCTAGTTTTGGTTTTGATTACATTTCCAGTTAAAAAAGAAAAAAATATATATATTTTTTTAGACACCAAATCAGAAAACTATCAGGACCTAACTGAGATAAAACTCTATTTCAATAGCTTAGGAATGACAAAAAATACCTGATCCGACTCAAACTAGTGGGTCCGATTTGTTTGGGGTAGGTTTGGAAAATTTAATAGGGTTTTGAATCGAGTTTGGATCAGAAATATGATTCGAGTTTGAGGTGAAAAGTGGTGACTCATTCATATCATGGATTTGGCTTGGGGGTACCTCATCAAAAAATCCAGTCGGCTTTGAGGCAGGTCAATCCAGCCACCCTTGCCATCCTTACACACATATGGGTCAAACAAGTTTCCTACTCGCTGTGTCCGATTTTCAACTTTTATTTTTGGTGTTTCGAGTAAGTGGTATACCTTTGAAACAAATATATACTAGGAAAAATTGCATTAATGACCCCTAACTTTAGGCAAAATTAGACTTATATACAAAAGATCTCATAACTGTGCAAACCTCACCTTAGTAGACCTAATGGCCGATTAACAGATAGTTAACCGTGGAAAGGGTAAACTGAACTTTTCTACGTCTTCATTTCTCAATTATCCTTCGATCTTCAATAAAATTGATTATTACTTAATTTTATTTTTTAAATAAGATAAGTAATTTTATTTTCTAAGCAAGAAAATTTTTTTGTTTATCCTTATCTATTTAGAAATTATAACTTTTTAACTATGAATTCAAAAATGATACAATCTTTCCTAAAGGTTTATAAATACATAAATTTAGTCCCTTTTATCAAGAATTTCATGATCAAGCTTAAAAAAATATAAAAAAATATATTTTGTCCCTATTATTGAAATAAAATAATTAATTAATAATTAAAATGAAAAATTGATTTCCTCCGGTTAGTTAAATATTTTTGTAATTGATTTATTTCATGTCAAAATTCAAAACTGATATATACCTTTAGAGAAAATAAAAGAGATGTATAAAAATAAATAAATAAATAAAAACACTTGCACGCACTAGTTTTGAAGAATTTTTTTATGGTTAATTCAAACTTCGATGGAATATAACAAAAATTATCTTGATGATTGGAGAATCTCTTTGATCTTGTGCATTATGTGTTTCATATCTCTTGAATATTTAAATCACACACACATTTTTGTAATTGGCTTATTTTCTGTTAAAATATTTTTTATATGCAACATTAGCTTTACAAGTTTTGGAATTAGATGTTAAAATAACTGATGAAGCTTGAAGATCAAGAGAACAAGATATGATGACTTGAAGTGGTTAGCAAGATTCAAAAAGCACTTGAAGATTAAGTAAGCTTGTATTTTACATGATTAATCAATGTTTTGTTTGCACTTGGTGTCATACATTTGGTATTTCATGTCCTAGGAGCTTGTACACGTAGTTTTCTAACTTATAGGCATACATTCATAATATATGATGTGTTTGCATGTTTTCATAAAGTTCAAGTTTAAAGGTATGGAAATAAGGGCACTCTTAGGATTATAAAAAACCTTTTTTAAGACAATTTCTTCAGGAAAAATTTAGCTCCAGATGTGAACTTATAATAATTTAAAAAAAAAAAAAAATGCAAATTGGAATGCACCAGTAGCCCACCGGAACACTACCCTTGGGGGCAGTGGACCCAACGATGGCTAGAAGTGCTTATTGCCAGCGGCCGTTGGGACGACCAATCCAGTGGTCACCATGTCTAACCTGAACATGATTTTTTATCGTTTTTGTTTGTTTTTGCGTGTTTTCCTTCCGAACTTTTTATTTTTTTAGGATAAAAATACATTAATTGAGGGTACTTCAAAAAAATAATAATAATAATTGAAGGATACATATATGAAACATATGATGAATCTTGACTTGATTTAGGACTTCCTAAATCATATTCCTAATCAAATTATTGACCTATATGATTAACAAAAAAATTGGAAAATGATTGACCTGTATGATAAAAAAAAAATTTAAGGAAAATGTTATACAGTGACCAAAAATCATATTATTGTGAAGATTCTTTAACTATCTTGAATAATCAAATTAGTCAATTTTAGAAAAAAATTTACTTATGTTTTATATCGTAAAAAGATGAGATTATTTAAGAAACTTGAGAATTGATTTTTGAATGGCAAATTTACTTCAACCAATCCAACTTTAATTTTTATTCATTTTCAGTTAAGCTTTAATGCACGCTACAATATTTTAAGGCTACTCGAATCAAAATTTGAGTAAGAGCCCTACAAAAGATTGCTCTTAGTTAAGTGCCAAATTTTAATTTCAACTTTAATTTTCATTCATTTTTTGCTACAATGCTATCAATATTGCAGCATAATCGAAGTCCTGGGCCATGGCCATTGCAGGACTTGAGACAATCACTACCATTACTCTTGCAAAATCTTTTCCCTTCATTAATCAAAATTCAATATGCTTGGTAGAGAGTATTTTACATGTCTTAATAAGTGAAAGAAGTTAAATTAATTCACAGTCAAGCAAATTTGTATTGAAACCAACACACACAATATTCATATAGAAGACGTGTAAAAATTTGCATACGCTCGCAAAAATATAATATTTTTAATCAGACACTTTGGAGTCTTCTCTGGATTCCAAGGTCACATTAAAATGTAAAGCAACTCAATGACTTTGAATGCAAATAAAGTGATGATCGAATAAATTTCCTGCAACTCGGCAGTCAAGTCACATTCCACCTAGACAGTGAGGAGAAGTTAAGAAATTAGAACTTGATAGACACCATTACTTTTTCTTTTTGGAATTGTTCTTGTACAATATAAGGTGAGGAGTCCATCAATTTTGTAAATGTTTTAATTTTAAGTAATTTCTTGAAACAATTCAATTGCACTCGACTAACTGATATTTTGTAACACCTCTCACCCCGATTTCCCGTCGACGCGAGATTCGAGGCGAAGAGCATTACGGTTCGAAACTGAAAATTCATTTAGTTGAAAATTTCTTATTAAAGGAAATAGAATCACCACTAAAAGTTTTACGATATTGAAAAACTTTAATATAATTTTCTCGTGTATATTTTTAGAAAATTCGGCAGAGTCTCCCCTGTTTTTCTGATAATCCAAAATTTAAAAACCTGTAAAGAAAATGATAACACTTCTATAAAATTTATTTCTCAACTTCAATTTGGACCTCCCGTCCGATTTCAAAAATCACTTCAACACGCAAATAATTAAAATAAATATTTAATCAAAATCCACCACCATAACATTTTATACTTTATACTCATTAAATTATATACATAACTTACAAATTATTTCTTATTAAACCTATCAATTCGATTTGTAAGGATTTTATTACAAATCCCGATGAAGAACATATTATTACTAATAACGCTTATTAATTACATAATAATCATTTTTCATATATCTATATATATATCTCTAATATATTTTTCTTGAATTAATATAACACAATTTTATTTAATAATATTTAATTCTCGAAATACCAGTTGCCAATTTATGTTTTATAAAATTTCAAACTATCATCAGTTTCGCTGATGATCTAAGTTGCTAAAAATTCTAAATGCAAAACATATAAATAAGTTATATCTATTGATAATTCACATATTTTCTCAATTAATATTTTTAACGCCATTTTTAAACTTTCGTTTGAAAATTACTAATCAATCGTTTAATCATAATTACACAGACAAAATCAATAAGTTATTTCCTTTCAGCTTTTCATCAGCTTATAATCAGATCAAACGAAATACATAAACGATCAATTTCTTAAAAATACGTCTATCCAATAAGGTTCAATATAAACACAATATTTATTCCAATATGGTTCAATATAAACACAATATTTATCAATATAAATTCTAATCACATAAACTTTTCTGAAATCCGTTATTAAACACATTTACATTTTTATTCTTTCAATTCAATTTCCTATCATATTTCAATTATATTTTCGAGACTAACATATTATCGTCAAATAAAAATCAAAACACACTATACAAATTTCAATAATATTTGCGTAATATATATAAACTAATCATTTAAAAATTATAATAAATCGGAGAATTCATCACATAATATTAGTTAATAACTAAAAACCTCAACATTAATATTTTCAGATCTCATTTGTCACACAAAATATCAATATTGCCCTTTTTATTTAATTAGAGTCCTTTGTAAAATTCTATCACGATACCATGGATCGGTAACGGGTTTACTAGCATCAGCCAGACTAAACGGCAACCCCGACAACGGCCGCTCGGTGTTTATCCACCGGCTTGCATATCACAATCTGTTTCCGTTTCAGGATCGGGCACTCGGTGCCTCTCAAAGTCCGTCATACAACGTCTGATATTAATCGTAACGGTGCAGTACTGTTAAAATTCACCCTATTGGCTAGCCAACTACCAATTCCCACCTACCGGTGATTAGTTTTACGCGGGCCCTTTCTCAATTTTATTAATCACAAATTTCATATTTTGATGACTTTTATTTCTATATAAAGATTTCATTCGGAGAGCAACAAATACAATTTGAGACACGTATTTTCCTATATATATATATATATAATCAAATTATCAATATGAACATCGAAAAGTTTTATTTTTCATTCCAGGAACTCATCAAATCCTTCCCAAAACGTTCGTGTCTTTCTTCCGATATCCGCTCGGTCAAGACACTGAACTTATCTGTTTCTTTTCTCGTTTTTATTTAAAATCCATTAAAATCATATTCAAATAATCCTTTATTCCAATTCACCGAGATAATTTCATATATTTCATAATCAAACAAAATTTCAATTTAAATTTTATTCTAACATCATTCAAAATATATCCAATTGACATAAAATCAAAAACCCATCATAATTAATATATATTATTTCAATCAAATTTATAATCTTTCACAAACTTATAAATACTGATTTTTCAAAGGAAATGTACATAGATATTTTTGGGCTTGAGTTTGAGATATCATCTCAAACGCCTACGTACCCATTCTATCATTGGGATCAAAGCCCTCATAGTTCAAATAAACTTTTATTATAATTATTATTATCACAATAATTTCACAATACGCTCAATTTCTATTTTCAGTCAAGCATATATAGTTCTCAAACTTTTTATTTTTCATTACATAATGTTACAAAATTATTTATACTAAACATGAAATTAATTCAATTAAAAATAACAATATTACACAAGTTACGAAATAATTAATTTGTTTTTAATACATAATACACACTGAAATATACATCAATATACTAAAAAAAAATTTCACTTTAATCATTTTCAAATCTTAAATCATTTATAAGCAAAATTATTATAACTCGATTTCTAAATATAAACATAATTATCAAAATACATATTCTATACTCAAATACTAAATTCTAATACCTAATCATTAAATTAATAAACTAATTAAATAATTTTCTTTGAATAACACTTAAATAAATAAAATCTGAAACATATATAAACTTTTATTTTAATTGTAAAACATAATTTATAACCCTAACTCAATCAATTAAAAATAAATCTATCTACTTACATAATTCTCTTAGTTATTTATTTATTATCTTAAGATTTTATTATTCTCTCTTTCCACTAACTTCTGTATGTATATATTTTTATTTCTCTCGGCCTTCAATTGCCGATCTTCAACATATATATTTTTATCCAACAAATCCCACTGTTAATAACAAGTAAAACTACATCTATTTCTATATATTTTTCAAGTAGATCCCACCACTAACATGTATATATAAGTATATATATATATAAAAATCACACTTATAAACAAAAATCATCACCAAAATCACACACCCATGCCATATATTTCATTAAATCTCTTCAAGCCCGAAATTAAACTTGACAAATAGATAGGTTTTTGAAATTTTGAGCTTAGAAATAGGTAGATCATGGAAAAATTAAGAGATTAAAGGAATTAGTTGAAAAATAAAATAAAACAAAATGAAGAAAATAGAAAAAGAAACTCACGGCGGCAGCAGAGCAGAGGAGGGAGTCAGCTGAAGCTGAAGCAGAAAACAGCGATGAAAAATCTGGAAGCAGTCAGTTTTTATAATAATCAACTTTTAAAAATTACGCTCTTGCCCTAAAATTTTTTATAGTTACAAGTTGACCCCAGAAGTTTTTACTTTCTGCATTTACACCCGTACTCACATACTAACATCCTATTTGACATTTTTGACACCCCACTCTTCCACTAACTTATTCAAATTTATTCATAACCTTATTTTACCCACAAATACATAATTTATTTTAATGGAAAATAATAATAATAACAATAATTATAAAAATACTAATAATTATATAATAAATCATTTATTGAATTCAAACATTATTCTCTATAATACAATCTAATTACTCTATCCTAACCTTCTCATTTTGCTACTTATTTTATTTAAACTCAAAAACAATTCTTTGCGGGACAAAAACGTTTTCGAAAATATTAAATTTCACAAATTAACAATTAAAACATTTTACAATCACGCAAATTTCATCAAATCCAAATTTATTCTCATTTAATAAATTACTTTTGAAATCAACGAATATAAATCGGACAGAAATAATTATCGGGGCGTTACATATTCATTACACGAAAATGCTATCAAAACTATATGGCAGTATATTTAAGTAGTTTCCACAGAGTGTTGTCAAATCAAAGTGATAAGATTGATGGGCTGGGGGATATTAGACTGAGAGAATCTTGTTCTACGTTTATCAAGGATGAGTATAACAGAAATTTTTTAACTTGTTGAAGTGAAAATTAGCTCAATCATCGTAAGCAAATGTCTATTATTGTAATTAATGCGAGCGTAACTCCAATGTTTTAGTAGACTAGTAAGCTGATGAATATTTGTGGAACCAACATTTATTATGGAACAAGGATACGACTAAATTTCATGGTTTATCTGATTGTATCTTTTGCTTCAATATAAAGACTCTGTTTCAGTAACAAAGTACAAGTCGCTGTTTCTTCATTTCACTAAACAGTATTAACAATCAAAGTGTTAGAATTTCTTCTTGATTGCCACAAAATGTCATTTTGATTAGTTGGGAGTTAAAGTGGCTTCCATAGCAAGCATTAAAATTTTGATACATGAATAGTTCAGGAACTATTTCCTGCAGCTTTCACGGAGAAAAACTGAGGATCCTACGGACTAGGCTATACAAAATCAAGGTTCCAAAAATCATTACGAGCAGTGAGGAAATAAGCAGTGAGTTTTTGATTACTCATTAAATACTATCATGGATGGATAAATCAGGTCAAATCTATAAAAAAAAATAATAAAAATGTTTCATAAAATCAAAATACAATCATATAACTATTGATCAATTTGTTTGGTATTTTTGGCTATTGATCATTAGAATTTAACAACAACTCTTTAAAAATAAAGTGTATATCTATTGAATTTTTGGAATCTTAAGATAGGTTCATGTCATTATAACCAAAAGTCAGATATTAATATAATTTTATTGAACCCTAAAGAGAGCTTGCCCAATTTGCCAAGATATATATTGTCAACGTTAATTTTCAATCAACCAAGATTCTGATGGTCCAATGCTGTAATTAACATGAAACAAAGCAAGAAATGAGAGGAGAGAAGCCGAGAGGAAGAACAATGCACGAGATTTTATGTAGTTTGGCTAAGGGACTTGCCTACGTCCACGGTGCTTGCTTCGTTGTGAGAGAGGCAGTCAGTATTATTATGTTTCTGATATCAGAGAGCCAGCCCCTTTTACAATGATTTTCTCCCCTATTTATAGAAAGGGGGGGGAGGGGAGGTGTTACAGTTGAATATAAATAAGAAACAATTAATTACACTTTCCAATACTGACACTTATTAATTACATGGTCAAATCCCATAAAATTCGGATCTTAATTTAGTAGTTGCGTGTTCCTTAATTTGCGTTGCTGCCATTCTTAGAAACATATGAAGTGCACTGTACGTCGCTCCACGAGTTGGCTTTGCTATGGGCGAGCTCGAGCTCGTTAGACAGCTCTGATCATGGTCAGCGACCTGATAGCTTGTTTATGCGAGCTGAGGTCGCATTCTGTGCTGAATGTTTGAGTTACTAAACTGCTTTGTAATATGAGTGCTCGCTTATACGAGCTGCTTGTTTAGAGCTCTAAAAGGTCGCTCTGAGACTTGGCAAACGGGTCCTTGTCTGCTGGATTGGTCCACTAGATCATTCTTTTGGGCTTTTACCAGCTCGGTTGTACAGTCTCTAAAAATATATATAATATATATATACATATAAACACACACACACACACACACACAAAAAACACATAAAAACCCTCATGAGATCAGCCTTCTTTATCACAGATTTGACTCTCACATCGCCTCTCTTCCGCTCATTCGATTTTCATTTTCTCAGCCTCTTTTCTTACAATCTCACTCGTCCTTTCTTACCCTTCTATAGAAATCATCATCATCATTATCGTAAAAAATGATTTCATTCCCCCACACCTTTTGTCGTCTCTTTTGCTTTTTTGGTGGTGTGTGACCAAATAATAAGTTCCCGAAAATGGTGGCACCATAGCAAGCTATTGTGAGCAAGAAGGAGATTAAACAGTTGTTGCATTTGGCCTATGAAGAAACCATTAGAGCTGAGCTCAAGGGCTCTCTTGGCTATGCCACCATCTCCGTCCGGTGCATCGTCTGTTTCTTTCAACCATTGCGCAGTACGCCTAGTAAAAGGTTGTTTTGGTATGTTGATTGGTGTCTTCGATTTGAAAAAATAAAATAAAAATAGGACCAGATGAGCTGGGCTAATTACTCGGCCAACTGGACCGTACTCATTTGGTTAGAACAAGACCTCTAAGTTGGGACTAATCAGACTGGTACGATACCGGTTACTAATTAATAGTCAAGAACTCGACCTACTCGGTTAAGTTTTGAAACAATGAACAAAACAATAGAATTCGAAATTTTTTATGCAATAAAGTATTTATGAAGGAGATTTTCTAGAACTCTAGGAATAAATAGACGTCTTATTTGTTCTTTTTTTTTTTGATGAGAAATGAATGGACATCTTTATGTTTGTATTTTGGCATTTTTTCTTCTGTAACTAAAATAAGGAGTCCATCAATTTATTATTTATTTTATTTGTTACATTTTAAAACCGCATAATAGCATGACATTAAATCAAACATTATTCATACTCTAGGTGAATATGTCTTTCCTTAACTTGAGACAAGCGTGTCCATTACTTTATGGAAGTCCTTGTCTTGCTTTTATCAAAACTCATTATATGTGATAGAGGTTATTTTACATGTCTTGATTAATGAAAGACAACAAATTAGTTTACTATCAATTAAATTTATATCAATCCAATACGTAACTACATTCATAAGTCTTGCCAAAAAAAAAAAACTACATTCTTATGAAAGATCATAAAACACTAGCATATTCTTAGATCAACGTGATATTTGGGAATAAATATTGACATTAGATTAATAAAAAATCTAAAATCCGTATATTAAAATTATGTATTATTAATGCAACTTAAGCATAGTTGAAGCTATTAGTTTTCTTTTTTCTTTTTTTTGGTTAAAAAGATAGCTCTAATATTATGCAAAATATTGAACAATAGAAATTGATGATAAATATTTAAACTAATTTAAAATGAAAAATGGAAAGCTCCAAAAATGTCCTCTTTTGCATTGACTTTGAGTCTTCTCTAGTTTCCAACGACACAGTGTATTAATTTTTGAAGCAACAACGTAATAATGATGAAGAAATTACAACTCCAATCACAAAACTATTAATCCATCATTATTCATGCTCCAAGTGAATATGTCTTTCCTTGACTTGAGTGACAAGCGTGTCCACTACTTTGTCGAAGTCCTTGTCTTGCTTTTATCAAAACTCAATATATGTGATGGAGGTTATTTTACATGTCTTGATTAATGAAAGACAACAAATTAGTTTACTATCAATTAAATTGATATCAATCCAATAAGTAATTACATTCTTATGTCTTGCCAAAAAAAAAAAAAACTACATTGTTATGAAAAATCATAAAACACTAGCATATTCTTAAATCAACATGATATTTTGGAATAAATATTGATATTAGATTAATTAAAAATATAAAATCCATATATTAAAATTATGTATTCTTAATGCAACTTAAGCATAGTTGAAGCTATTAGTTTTCTTTTTTCTTTTTTTTGGTTAAAAAGATAGCTCTAATATTATGCAAAATATTGAACAATAGAAATTGATGATAAATATTTAAACTAATTTAAAATGAAAAATGGAAAGCTCCAAAAATGTCCTCTTTTGCATTGACTTTGAGTCTTCTCTAGTTTCCAACGACACAGTGTATTAATTTTTGAAGCAACAACGTAATAATGATGAAGAAATTACAACTCCAATCACAAAACTATTAATCCATCATTATTCATGCTCCAAGTGAATATATCTTTCCTTGACTTGAGTGACAAGCGTGTCCACTACTTTGTCGAAGTCCTTGTCTTGCTTTTATCAAAACTCAATATATGTGATGGAGGTTATTTTACATGTCTTGATTAATGAAAGACAACAAATTAGTTTACTATCAATTAAATTGATATCAATCCAATAAGTAATTACATTCTTATGTCTTGCCAAAAAAAAAAAACTACATTGTTATGAAAAATCATAAAACACTAGCATATTCTTAAATCAACATGATATTTTGGAATAAATATTGATATTAGATTAATTAAAAATATAAAATCCATATATTAAAATTATGTATTCTTAATGCAACTTAAGCATAGTTGAAGCTATTAGTTTTCTTTTTTCTTTTTTTTTGGTTAAAAAGATAGCTCTAATATTATGCAAAATATTGAACAATAGAAATTGATGATAAATATTTAAACTAATTTAAAATGAAAAATGGAAAGCTCCAAAAATGTCCTCTTTTGCATTGACTTTGAGTCTTCTCTAGTTTCCAAGGACACAGTGTATTAATTTTTGAAGCAACAACGTAATAATGATGAAGAAATTACAACTCCAATCACAAAACTATTAATCCATCATTATTCATGCTCCAAGTGAATATATCTTTCCTTGACTTGAGTGACAAGCGTGTCCACTACTTTGTCGAAGTCCTTGTCTTGCTTTTATCAAAACTCAATATATGTGATGGAGGTTATTTTACATGTCTTGATTAATGAAAGACAACAAATTAGTTTACTATCAATTAAATTGATATCAATCCAATAAGTAATTACATTCTTATGTCTTGCCAAAAAAAAAAAACTACATTGTTATGAAAAATCATAAAACACTAGCATATTCTTAAATCAACATGATATTTTGGAATAAATATTGATATTAGATTAATTAAAAATATAAAATCCATATGTTAAAATTATGTATTCTTAATGCAACTTAAGCATAGTTGAAGCTATTAGTTTTCTTTTTCTCTTTTTTTTGGTTAAAAAGATAGCTCTAATATTATGCAAAATATTGAACAGTAGAAATTGGTGATAAATATTTAAACTAATTTAAAATGAAAAATAGAAAGCTCCAAAAATGCCCTCTTTCGCATTGACTTCGAGTTTTCTCTAGTTTCTAAAGACACATGGGGTCTACTAGCAACCAGTTGTTATTAATTTTTGAAGCAACAACGTGATAATGATGAAGAAATTACAACTCCAATCACAAACTATTAATCCATCATTTGTCTATTTTATATGTCATAATTTTTAAAATTTTATATCTTTCTTGAACAACTGAATTATAATTTATTAATTGAAATTGACTATCTAAAAATGTTATTAAAACTGCATGACATAATCCTAACGTATTATGTGTAAACTCATATTGACACATATAAGGGCGGACCTAGTGTGAGCCTAGGTGCGGCGTTTGTCCTTCCTGAAATTTTTTATAAATTTATTATATTAATCATTAGACGTTTAAATATATAAATAAAATACTACATCCTTTCATGAAAATAAAGAAAACACTGATAGCTGGGCTTCTATTCCTTTTGAGAATTCACCCCGGTTTGATCCTTTTACCCCCATAAAAAAATGTTGTTTTTTCTCCTTTTTTTTTTTAGTTATTAAATACATTATATAAATAAAATGTTACCTATAATTGCAAACACTGGAAGGTGGTTTGGAGCTTGCTTTCCCTGTTCGAATCAACCACGGTTTGATCCCATTGAAAAGCGTTAATTTTATTTTCTTCTATCCACCACTGTTTAATCCTTTTCGCCGTCAAAACATGCATACTACTTTTTAACCTTTTTGCTCCATGATGGTTAAATCCATTTCCCAATCAAAACTTCTTTTTTTTTTCTCATTTTTCTCCCATTATTAAAAACTAACCTCCAAATTTGAAACATTTTAATTTAATAAATTATTATCCTCATTTTAAATTATTTTTTTATCGCAAACTATATCATATTTACACAAATAAAAAAATAAAACAATGATATTATTTAATCTTAAAAAACTTGGTTTACTTATTATTATTGGTATGAATTATTATTTTTTATATAAACTATTTTAAACAATAAAATTTAAAAATAAAAACTCTCATATTGATTATAATTATTTTTATCATTAATTTTTACTTTATTTTACTTTGCTATAAATCTACATGCATTATTACATAACATACTAAATTGTAGATTGATTAATAATTTTAATATTAAATGTATGCAATTTGACTACATATATTTATTTACAATTTGAATAACAACTCTCATCATCAATGATATATATCAGTAAATTATTTTTTTTTAAGCAATATAAAATTCAAACATATCTTACAAAGAATAAGATAGTTAGTGTAAAATCAACTCATAATTGATATACTTTTATTTTTATACTTATATCGAGAATATTATTTTAAAAAATTTTAATTACAATCTTGTAAAAAATGAAAGTACAAACTTTTTAATGGCTATGTATTTTAATTACTTTTATTTCATATAACACATTTCTAATAATTATAGAAAATATCGTAAAGAAAATTTTTTCTAATTTAGTTTGATAATACTGTAATTATTATATAAAAATATTCCTTACGAATAAAACTATCCATGTTATAATTATGGTATAAAAGTGACCCTCGCGTTTATTTTTAATCTGTCATTGGACATAACTAATGGAAAGGCATCAGGAGTTGCTTTGTGAGATGTTATCCCTCACATCAGCGATGAAACGACCCAAAAAAGAGAACGAAGATCCACCGTCACTCAAGGCGTTTCTACTCATCACACTCATCTCTTTGACTCTCGTCCTGCATTCGGTATCAGACTCCATCAGGCGCCTGATTCCACTCTCAATCTCCTCCGAACTTACAAGAATCACTTCATCCTCAGTCATAAAAATTAACTCCCTCCTGTAATCCATTTTCATGTCCACGGCCAAGCCCAACTCTGTCACCATCTCAAAGGCATTTATTTGCTGCTCCGCGTACATCGGCCACGTGGCAATCGGAACACCAAACCATATGCTCTCCAAAGTTGAATTCCACCCACAGTGCGACACGAACCCCCCGATTGCTGGGTGGGCCAGTACATCCACTTGTGGGGCCCAACCAATCACCTTCCCAATTCCGGCCGTCCGATCCAGAAACCCATCCGGCAGGACATCCGTCAGATTCTCGTAATCACTTGGGAACGCAATCTTATCCTTTGGAGGTGATTTGCGTAGAGACCACAAAAACCTGTGTCCACTCTGCTCAAGCGCGCACGCTATCTCCTTCACCTGATCCACACCGAAGCTTCCCACGCTCCCGAAGCAGAGGAACACCACCGATGATTCTGGTTGATCGTCCAGCCATTCCATGATTTCTGACTTTTTACCGACATCGTTATTGACACCGTTCAGATTCAATATGGGACCCACGGGATACAAAGTTGGGAAATTAGTTGATAAAGAGTTAACAGCATAGGATTCCAGCTCAGTGAACGTATTTACCATAATACCCTTAGTCCTCCTAAACCTCGTAGTATGTTCATACACAGATACGGACCAATCTTCGTTTAACATGCAAGAAGGCAAAACCCTAACAGGAACTGGGTTTTGGAGACTCGGCACGACCAACTCAGTATTGGAGTCTTTCAAGTCAGTGGTGGGTGGTCCTAGGTTGTCATGCACATGTTGTCCATGAAACATGAGGCCAAGAAAAGCTGCACCAGACGTGAAGAAGATGTAGCTAGGCACTCCAAGTTCATCGGCAACATCAATCATGTAAGTGCAAAACATGTCAAGAACGAACCCGGCAAGCGTAGGGGAGTCGGGTTGAGAGAATCTGGTGGTGACAACTTCCTTGACATGGGGTTTCTGGCTTTCAATGTAGGTAGTGATAAAGTTCCTTGGGTTATTAGCGTCTGAGGAGGAGGAGGAGGGAGTTGGGAGGTCAATGAATTGGATACGGTCGAGTGGACGAGTGTAGGTGGAGGTGACGTTGGAATCAGAGTTGGGGAACTTGATAATGAGGACGGTGACGGAGAGATTGCGGTCGCGCTCCACCAGAAGCTTAGCTATCTCCAACGTCGACGTAAGGTGGCCCAAAGCCGGTGAAGGGATGAACACAAGCTCAGCTGCTTTCTGCATTTCGGTTCTAGTTCTAGTTTTTTATGTTGCTTTTGTTAAAACAAGATAAATACTTACTTGGACCGCACATAAACTCTTGTGGAAATTTATTTATGGAGGCAAGAGTTGAGATGAGGTCATTGCTTTGCTGGTGAAAGTAAATTACGTGACAGTGGCCAAACAGCTGGCACTTTTTGGTTTTTATTTGAATCTTCCCAGACAGCTTGACGTAACGTAGTGACTCTTGGGCTGCCATTTAGCAGCAGAAAAATTAAGTGATAATTCTATTTTTTTTTTTTTTTTGAAATAATAAAAAAAATTGATTTTAAGAACCGCCAAGAATCCTTTAATAAATTATGAAATAGATAAAATAATTTTTTTAATTTATAAAAATAGCTAAAAATATCTTTTATCTATTTAAATATTAAAAGTCAATATTTGACTGTTAGTATGAAAAGATAAAACCATCAAAACAAAATAAAATATATAATGTTACGGATAATTTAACGGTCAGAATAATCGAACTCAGAAAGATCTACAGTGCAGGCTCAGTGGCTAGAAGGTCCAATTATCCGCCATCTTTTCCAATCCGTCTCCCTGACGGAAAGCCCATTCGTGATCGCTGATCGCTGACGCTCAGCCTGACCGTTGATTATGACCGCAGACGCCTATTCTGAAAGCTGGCTCTGACCGCTATCTTCTCCGCCATTCAGACTGTCGATCTCTCCGTCAGCTTTGTTTGCTCAGTTTGACCGCCAGTCTTAATCGCTGGTCGTTGGCTTTCATCTCTCAGATTGACCGCTGGCCACCATCCGTGACTACCAAGCCTGCTCGCCAAATTATCCGCCATGATTGACCGTCTGCCTTTTCGCCAATCCTTCTTGACTGAAGTATTCCCCAAGAGGAGTCATCCGTCAAAGATGTCTAACAAGTCCTTCTCGTCCAAGATGATCTGATTGAGCTAATCGCTAATCTCTAATCTCTAAGCGTGGTCGCGTACCGACTCCTTCACTCGTGATCTCGCCGGCCTCACTGTCATGACCAGCTGCGGACATGCCGACTCATAATCCGCCTCCTCGACTCTCCAGGTAGCCAGACTTATCAGAGAGTATCTTGTTCTCCCAACTGACTTGGTACTCAATCTGCTGCAAGATCCGTCCCCTCCTTGCTCCCTAGAATTCGAAGTCAACAGAAGTCAACAGCGCCATGCAGATTACAGTTCTAAGATGTGTCATGCACGCTATATCCACCAGAAGCTGTGATCGTGATCTCGACAGCCCATCATGACATATTCGACCCAATCATCAGAAATCTGCCTTGGGCAGACCTCTGATGCGACGGATTCGGTTGCATTTAATATATTTTCAGTCTCATTTAATGCACTGTCAACCGTATTAATTGAGATTCCGACACATTAAATGCTGTTTGTCATTGTAACTGTAGCTAACTGTTTACTTTTGTATTATTCTATTTCACTGTAACATGTCCCATTCTTCTATAAATAGGGGACGATTTTCACTGTAAAGAGGATTCGAATTTCTGAATGTCGTTACTCTACCAAAATAATGAGAGAGTGAACAGTGGACGTAGGTATCTTTTTGGGCCGAACCACTCTAAAAATCTTCTGTGTCTTCTTCTCCTCGCCTCTAACCACTCTTTCTCATTCTTATTGCCTTGCACGCATTCCATTGTCCGTTCGAAACTGCAGCTTGGGGGCAAAAACAATCTCGTTGACCAAGAAAACCATTTTCCGATATTAACATATAATAACATTAATTAATTAATTTTTTAAAATTAATAATATCATCTTCGCTGCTCATCGAAACGATGGATGGTGAAGATGAAAAAAAAAAATAAATAATAAATAATTAACTAATATTAAAAATAAAAAAAATAAAACAAATCTTTAAAAACAAAATAATGTTATTTTGGCCGTCCATCATAATGATAAATGGTGGAGGTGGAAAAAATATATTAAAATGAAAAAAAAAAAAAATGTAATACCTAACCCTAAAAAAATTGTCTATCCCAATCTTTGTCTTATACTTCTTCAATCTTTTTCTTCGTCCATATATGACAACAAGAGCGAAGGAAAAAAAAAAAGAGATAATATTGGGTCTCCTTCGCCGGAGATAGTTTGGTCTCTGTCGCCAAGAAGACACAATGTTGTCTATTTTCTTTTAGTTTTTTAGTTTTAGTCTTTTTTTTAATTATTATTATTATTGTGATGGTCATTGAATAGGTGTTTTTTTTATTGTTGATTTTGTGGCTTTTGTTGATGAAAAATGAAAAATATCAATGTTTCAAAGAACAATGTTTTTTTAATGAAGAACAAATTTCATTTTTTAAAAAATTCTTTTCGGATGGCTAATGATGATGAATCGTATCTGTTGTTGATTGTTGATTTGGTCTTTTTTGTTGTTACTTTAGCGTTTGTTGATGTTAGAAAATGAAGAAGAATATTGTTTTTCGTTGAAGAAGAACAAGAATGGAGATCCACATTCGTCTATTGAAAAATTGATGGATGGTGGAGATCCAATATAGAGATTGGATCCATACTTTTTAATTTTTTTTTAAAAAAAAATTGTTTCATAAAAAATTTTTGTTAACTTTTTATTTTTAATTAACGGGCAGTTCGATCTTTTTACATGCTGTCATTATCAACATCAACTTTTGTTAATAGAGTTGACAAAAGAGGTAAAATAAGATTTATGTAAATTATAGGGGTAATTAACAATTACGTCAAACAATCGAAAGAAATTAGAATTGTCTCTAAAATTAAGATAGATATATATATATATATATATATATATATTAAGATTGTTAGGCCTGTTTTTATATCAATAATTTGTTGTTTTGGTTTTAATTAAAAAAAAAAAAAGTTTTGGTTTGTTTTCTACTTAATTTGACTTCCTTTTTTCTTCATTAAAAAATAAAATAAGATAATATAGACTTCCCGTTAAGGGCTGACGGTAGTATCATTGAAAAGGAGTACTCTTGCCAACTATTTTTTTAATAAAGCTATAATTATTAAACAATAATACGTTAAATTATTTAAAAAGATATATTCAAAAAACATTATTTAAAAGGATAGAATAATTTAAATGAATAAAAAATTACATTCTATGGTAAATTATCATAAAAGCTAATATTTATATTCATCACCCATCCAATTTAATATACAATTAATTATCGTAAAGTCTAATTTTCATTTTCAAATTTGTATTTAAATTTTATTTAAATTTTTTTTAAAATAATACAATTGAAGATTTGAAATTTGATATATTTAAGATCAATTATGAAGGATAAAAGTATTACATTAAGTAGGCTTTCAAAAATTATGAAAACAGATAATTAATTATATATAAATACGTATATTAAAAGAATGAGAAAGAATTCATGAGGCCATAAGAAATTTTAATGGATAAAAGACTATTAAATAATATAGACATAATCAGGAGACGGTTGGTTGCTTCTACTTCTTACATGGATAAGAAGGGTGGCAATTCTGATTGATGGGTCAGATTTGATCAATACAAACACGATATAATTAATTTGTTCAATACGAATGCGATATAAGTAATAAATGGGTTAAACTCTTTAAATGTAAACACGATACAATTACATATTTGAATCAACACGAACACAATACATTTAACCCATTTACTTTCGAGTGATGTTCGAACATAACCCAACTCATTTAATTGATCAATCTAACCCACTTAATGATACGTTTATAAAATCCATTTAAATGAATTGTTAATTGACACATTTAGATGACTCATTTAATGATCAATTTATAACTCATTTAATCATATTTAATACATATAATATGGATCTAATAAAAGATAAATTTATGTTTTAAATATATAAATATAATCCGAAATATAAAAATAAAAACATCAATACAGATAAGTAAATAACCCAGTTCATTAAAACATATATACAAATATAGTTCTTTATATTTGCATATATTTGTATACAAATTAAAACATATATAAAAGAACATCATTACCAATTATTAATAGCATCCATCAAACGGGAAGTTGCCAAATATAATAATAGCTAATTAGTAAATTATCCATTTATATATAAAAAAAAATTAATAAATATTTTATCAATCCCAATTAAATTTTAACACTACATGACAATGCACATATATACTGAGAAAGTAGAAACAAAAACAACCATGCCATTCAAATTTGATAATCCAATTCCTCGGTCTTCGATTTTAGTACTGTTAAGATTTCAGAATGAAAAAAGATTAAAAAAAAAATCTCTAAGTTAAATAGAGGTTTGTGGTTTTTTTACCAAAAAAAAAGCTAAAAAGCAGAAAATGGATATAACTAATGGAAGACATTAGGACTTGGTTTGTGAGATGTTATCCATCACGTCAGCAACGAAACGGTCTAAAGAAGAGAAAGAAGATCCACCGTCAATCAAGGCATTTCTACTCATCACACTCATCTCTTTGACTCTCGTCCTGCATTCGGTATCAGACTCCATCAGGCACCTGATTCCTCTCTCAATCTCCTCCGCACTTACAACGATCACTTCATTCTCATTCATAAAACCCGTCCTGTAATCCATTTTAATCTCCACCGCCAAGCCCAACTCTCTCACCATCTCAAAGGCATTCATCTGCTGCTCCGCGTACATCGGCCACGTGGCAATCGGAACACCAAACCATGTGCTCTCCAAAGTTGAATTCCACCCACAATGCGACACGAAACCCCCGATTGCTGGGTGGGCCAGTACATCCACTTGTGGGGCCCAACCAATCACCTTTCCAATTCCAGCCGTCCGATCCAGAAACCCATCCGGAAGGACATCCGTCAGATTCTCGTAATCACTTGGGATCGCAAGCTTATCCTTATCCTTTGGAGGTGACTTGCGTAGAGACCACAAAAACCTGTGTCCACTCTGCTCAAGCGCGCACGCTATCTCCTTCACCTGATCCACACCGAAGCTTCCCACGCTTCCGAAGCAGAGGAACACCACCGATGATTCTGGTTGTTCGTCAAGCCATGCCATGATTTCTGACTTTTTTTGGACATCGTAATTATGATCACCCTTCAGATTCAATATGGGACCCACTGAATACAAAGTTGGGAGATTGGTTGATAAAGAGTTAACTGCATACGATTCCAGCTCAGTGAACGTATTTACCATAATACCCTTAGTCCTCCTAAATCTCCTACCTTGTTCATACGAAACCATGCACCAATCTTTGTTTAACATAAGAGTAGGCAAAACCTTAACAGGAACTGGGTTTCGGAAACTCGGCACTACCAACTCAGTATCCGAGTCTTTCAAGTCAGTGGTGGGTATACCTAGATCGTCATGCAGATGTTGCGTATGGAAGATGAGACCAAGAAGAGCTGCACCAGACGCGAAGAAGATGTAGCTAGGCACTCCAAGGTCATCGGCAACATCAATCATGCAAGTGCAAAACATGTCAAGAACGAACCCGGCAAGTGTAGGGGAGTCGGGTTGAGAGAACTTGGTGGTGACAGCTTCCTTGACAAGGGGTTTCTGGCTTTCAATGAAGGTAGTAAAAAAGATCCCAGAGTTATCGGCGTCTAAGGAGGAGCGAGGAGTAGGGAGGTCAATGAATTGGATACGGTCGAGTGGACGAGTGTAGTTGGACGTAATGTTGGAATCCAAGTTGGGGAACTTGATCATGAGGACGGTGATGGAGAGATTGCGGTCGCGCTCCACCAGAAGCTTAGCTATCTCCAACGTTGATGTAATGTGGCCCACAGCCGGTGGAGCGATGAACACAAGCTCAGCTGCTTTCTGCATTTCGGCCCTAGTTTTGGTTTTTTATGTTGTTTTCGGAGCGCACATAAACTCTATATTGTAAATTTATTTTTGGAGGCAAGAGCTGAGATGAGGTCATTGCTTTGCTGGTCAAAGAAAATTACGTGACAGTGACAAAATTCTGGCACTTTTTAGTTTTTATTGGAATCTTCCCAGACAGCTTGACGCAACGTGGTGGCCCTGGGGCTGCCATTTGGCAGCAGAAGATAAAATCACGAGATAATTCTAATTTTCTCCCATTATTTGATATAATAGTCAAAAGAATCCCCTAATCTTAAAAATCTTTTAATAAACTGTAAAATAGATAAAATAATCCATTCGATTTATCAAAATAGCTAAAAAATAAATATTCGATCATGAATGTAAAAAAATAAAATCATCAAAATAAGATAAAATATAAAATAACATTAATTAGTTAAGTAATTTTTTTTAAGAAAAATAATATTATCACCTCCATAGTCCATCAAAATGAGGGATAACGATTATGAAAACAAAAAAAAAATAATAAAAAGAATATTAAATAACATTAAAAATAAACATTATTTAATCTTAAAAAATTTGATTTATTCATTTGAATTATTTTTTTATATAAATTATTTTATATAATAAAATTTAAAAATAAAAACTCTTATATAAACTATACTTATTTTAATCATTAATTTTTAAAAATAAACCTCAAGGAAGATTGGTCCATATCTTTGCATGAACATACTAGGAGGTTTAGGAGGACTAAGGGTATTATGTTAAATACGTTCACTGGGCTGGAATCCTATGATGTTAACTCTTTATCAACTAATTTCCCAACTTTACATCCCGTGGGTCCCATATTGAGTCTGAGGGGTAACAATTACGATGCCGGTGAAAAGTCAGAAATCATGGAATGGCTGGACGATCAACCAGAGTCATCGGTGGTGTTCCTCTGCTTCGGGAGCGTGGGAAACTTCGGTGTGGACCAGGTGAAGGAGATAGCGTGCGCGCTTGGCAGACTTGGACCGCACATAAACTTTAGTGTAAATTTATTTATGGAGGCAAGAGTTGAGATGAGGTCATTGCTTTGCTGGTGAAAGCAAAAAATCTGGCACTTTTTATTTTTTATTGGAATCTTCCCAGACAGCTTGACGTAACGTAGTGAGTCTAGTGACTGTTGAGCTGTCATTTTGCAGCGAAAAAATTAAATAATCCTAATTTTTTCTTGACGTAATAAAAAAAAACCTAATTTTAAGAAACGCTAAAGATCTTTTAATAAATTATGAAATAGGTAAAATAATCCCTTTAATTTATGAAAATATCTAAAAAATTTTTATCAATAACTTAGATATTAAAAATCAATATTTAATCTTTAGTGTGAAAGAATAAAATTATCAAAATAAAATAAAATATATAATAATATTAATTAATTAATTTTTAAAAATAATAATATCATATTTACTATTCATCAAAATGATTGACGATAAAGATGAAAACAAAAAAAAATTAAAATAAAAAATATTAAATAACATTAAAAACAGAAAAATAAAGTAATTCTTAAAAAAAAAAAACAATGTCATTTGCACCGTCTATCACAAGAATAAACGACGGATATGAACAAAATTAAAATGAAAAAAAAAAAAAAATTGTTTAGCACCCAACACCCAATCCTAAAAAAACCATCCATCTTTTTCTTCCTATTTTTATTCTTTTTTTTCGTCCATCTTCGTCTTCTACTTCTTCCATCTTCTTCTTTGTCCATTTATAGCGATGGAAAAAAAATGAACAATACTGGGTCTTCCTCGTTAGAAATAGTTTAGTCTCCATTGCCAAGAAGACCCAATGTTGTCTCTATTTTTTTTATAAAAAAAAAAATTATTTATTTTTTTTTTTTTTTGTGATGGTTGTTGGATTGGTGTTTTTTGGTTGTTGATTTGGTGGCTATTGTTGATGAAAAATGAAGAACAACAATGTTTTAAAGAACAATGTTTTTCGATGAAGAACAATTTTCATTTTTTTTTAATTCTTTTTAAATGGTTGATGATGATAAATCCTATTTGTTGTTGATTGTCAACTTGGTCTTTTTTGTTGTTACTTTGGTGTTTGTTGTTGAAAAATGAAGAAAAATATTGTTCTTCGATGAAGAAGAACAAGAGTGGAGATCTAGATTCATCTATTAAAAAATTAATAGACGATGGAGATCTAATATAGAGATTGAATCTCTACATTTTTGTTTTTGAAAAAAGTTTTGTTTCATAAAAATTTTAGTTAATTTTTTTTTTTTTAAATTTTAATTGAGGAGCAATTTTATCTTTTTACGCACTATTATTGTCAACATTAATTTTTACTAATAGAGTTAACATAATAGGTAAAATAAGATTTCTATGAACTATAGGAGATAATTTGCAATTACGTCAAACAATAGGGAGAAATTAGAATTATCTCCAAAATTAATATATATATATATATATAAAGAATGATAGGCCTGTTTTCATATCAATAATTTTTTGTTTTGGTTTTAATTCAAAAAAAAAAAGTTTTGGTTTGTTTTCTACTTAATTTGACTTCCTTTTTTTTCCCATAAAAAAAAAAATGACCTCGCATTGAGGGTTGACGGTAGTATCACCGAAAAAGAAGTACTCTTCCCGACTATTTTTTTAATAAAGCTATAATTATAAAACAATAATACATTAAATTATTTAAACAGATATATTCAAAAAATATTATTTAAAAGATAGAATAATTTAAATGAATATAAAAAAAATACATTCTATGGTAAATTATCATAAAAACTATATTTATATTCATCACGTATCCAATTTAATATATAATTAATTATTGTGAAGTCTAATTTTCATTTTCAAATTTGCATTGAAATTTTATTTAAAAATTAATACAATTGAAGATTTGAAATTTGATATATTTATGATCAATTAGGAAGGAGAAAAGTATTACATTAAGTAGGCTTTAAAAATTTATGAAAGCAGATAATTAATTATATATAAATACACAGATTAAAAGAATGAGTAAGAATTCATGAGCAGTTGAACAGAATTGATATTTGAGAGACATGTTGAAATTTGGTCTTAGGGTGAAAATGATAGTGTCTGCATTCAAGGTGGTTTGAATAGTAGTAAGACAAACATGCTGATAAGAAGCATAACGAGTATCCAATAAAGCCAGTCTGTAGGAACACAGGAAGGACTTTTCTGTTATGATAGGTGACGGTAACTCTAATGAAACCAAAATAGGTATAAGTGTATCAAAGTGGAAGTTTCAAGCCTAGTCGGTTGCATTATCATTAAATTTTCAAGTAGATTTTAGCAATCAAATATACAATTGAAAAGTTTGAATTCCATCTCCTCGATCATCATTTTTTTATGAAAATTGATATGAAATCTTTCTCAAAAATACTGAAATTCCACAAGAAAAAACTACCTCATCAACTCCTCCTTAGATGATCAGATGGTTCAATAAGAAATAAAAAGACTATTAAATGATCTATAGACATAATCAGGAGATGGTTGGTTGCTTCTACTCCTTACATGGATAAGAAGGGTGACAATTCTAGTAGAGGAGTTAGATTTGATCAATGTGAACACGATAAGATTATTTTTTGTTCAACATAAATATGATGTGATTAATAAATGAATTAAACTTTTTAAAAGTCAATATGATATAATTATATTTGTTGACATATGGAATTGGTCAATTAAGTTCTTCCAGGCCCAACACTGCATGAAACGATGAACTGAGCAAGTAATAAGCAATAAAAGTAGCGATGGCAAAGCTAGAACGCAAGACAATGAGGTGTTTAAGTGGTTCGGCCAAGCTTGCCTACGTCCACTGTTTGTTCTTTCAATATCTGGACAGAGTAACAGCCAGTTTTTCACTAGGTGTTTCGCCCTTTTTTGTTACAAAGAAGAGCTTCTCCTATTTATAGAAGGAGAAGTGCTACAGCGATGTTCAATGTGTTAAACTAGAATGATTACAGTAGTTAATGAACCTGATCCCCAATTAATGCAGCCGGATTACATTAAATGCAAGGGACAGGTGGAAGATCTACATGACTAACCCACGCGGATTAGGTGTGGTGATCTGTAATCTGAACAGTAATCTCTGACAAGCTTGACGTGCAATGCAAGCTAAGTGATGATCTGGCATGGCTTGTCATAGTAGTAAGCAAAGTAAGGGCTCCAGGTGGACTGGATTGTCGTTAGAGAAAGCTGAACGGCGACCTTAGCTCCTCGTTCCCGGGTTTGACTTGACGTGGAACGGACTCAACTCTGCCGAGTGAGCGATTCGGACTCAGGACTTCGCACAACGCTAGGTGAGATCTCTCAATACATAGTTGTGAATCTCACTCCGTTGGGGTTGCATTTTGCTGGAAGTGTTGGAGCACGTCGCGGGCAAAGTGGTGATTTC
Organism: Dimocarpus longan; assembly: GCA_022984855.1. NCBI lineage: Eukaryota > Viridiplantae > Streptophyta > Magnoliopsida > Sapindales > Sapindaceae > Dimocarpus > Dimocarpus longan. The sequence continues at coordinate 10,505,175 of CM041026.1, forward strand.
TTCTGGTGAATAAGTTGATCTTGGGCTTAGCCCAGATGGGCCAGTTGGCTGGGCTTTTATCAGGCCCCATAGGCATTACTAAAAATACCCACAACATAAGCCCCCTAGTTCTTAGGGCGTATAGCGAGCTGAGAACTCCGAGCTGAGCTGATAAAAGTTGAATAGGCGGGAACCGTTACTTTGTGTATTTCGAATTTGTCTTATCTGACACGTGGCAGCTGCCTAGAGAAGGTGAAGAGGCGTGTCCCGTACAACGTGTGCATTGAATGCACGTCTTTCAACTGCCGGCGCCATGATGACCGTTCCTGACTTCGCGCGAGACCATTAGATCTAAGGCGGTTACAAGATCTAACAGTCAGGGCGCTTTGGGGAAACAAATAAAAGTACTGTTCAGATACTCTTTTTTCATTTTTCTTCAACAGCGACGCAGCCATTGCCAAAGAGAGAATCTCAGTTTTTTCCCCCGCGATCGTGATTGTTACCTTCGTTCTTCACCGGCGATCCAACTTCATCTTTTCAGGCAACTCAAGCTTTGTGCTTAAACAAGTAAGTAATGATAAATCTTTTTATGTTTTGATATTGAGATGAAAGTAGTCGTTCAGATTGTATTTTGAATGAGAAGTGTTCTTCATTGTCTTGCCATTTTGCATGAACACTTTGAGCATCAAATATAAAGATGACCGTCTTTAGATCTTTACAAAGGCCATAGGGTAGGTTGCTGGTTGTTTTTCCTAGACTTAGGACATAATAAGTAGGGAAATGAATACGCAGCTCGGAGGTCGCGATATAGTGGCCCGAGCCTGACCTCGCTTATAATTCCCTCTAGTGTCTGCGACCTGTTGCTCATAGGTAAGCCCATAGAAGAATTAGCTTTAAAGTTAATTTTGACAAGCTTTTAGGCTGGGTCTGCGTACTGCGGACTGATGATTCCTTGTCTTGTGTAGATGGCTTCAGGAAGCAGACGCCAACATATAGTAGGAGAGGGAGAATCCTCGAGCTCCGAAGAGCAAATAGGGCAGGAGCAGGCTCCCCAGGGACCAGTTCCACAATCTGGAGAGGGTGCTTCAAGCGTCTTTCCTCCCTGGGCTTCTATTCCTTTGGCCCAGGCTTCAACTATGGCAGACCGAGCTGCCGAAGAGAGGGCGGCGAGGGAAATGTTCAAGCGTCATCCTTCCAACGTCGCTGTAATAGACTTGATGGGGATAGTGCTTGAATTTCACCTCCCTAGAGGCTGTCGTATATTAGCGCCTTCACTAGAAGGTCACGTCGCCTATCCCCCTGATGGCTTTATAGCTGTAAGCCAACAACACTTAGAAGCGGGGCTTAGATTTCCAGTTTCTCCGTACCTTATTGGAATTCTCAGTGAACTGGGAGTAGCCCCATTTCAACTGACTCCAAACACCTTCAATCAAATAACTTCGCTAGCTATTCTGTTTAGGAAGAATGGCTTCCCTTTCCCCAGTCCAAACATAATTAGGCACTTGCTTACCTTCAAAGGGACTAGTGCTGAACAACCAAGAGACGGGTACTATTACTCTTCACCTTGCCGAACCCGTCATAAAGATATTTTACCCAAAGGTCAAGAAAAGGGAAAATCTAATGTAGGAGACTATAAAACACATTGGTTTTATATCTCATGCCCTTCGCTTGTCACTTTAAAATATTTTACCTTCCGGGCTGAGCCAGGTACGACGCTTTGCTCAACACTACTGCGGGTATGATATCCAGTTTAAATATTCTGACTAATCTTTCCTTCTCTTTTGATGTGCAGACTTAAAGGCTAAGAGGGTCGATCTGACGTCGGAGGAAGAGGCTCAACTAGACATCCTCTTAACAAGAAAAACAGAGGAGGACGACGTCAAACTGACAACCGAGCTGCTTCGAGAATTTGACCTCGCCCCGTCTCCCCAGAGTGCAATCATTAAAAGCAAGCACGCGGGAACTCAAGGAGTTGACAATATAGGGTCGGTTTTTACTGCTGAGGACATCAGTGAAAGTTCTGGCACACCCGAAGGACTGAGTTCTCCCAACGAAGTGGAGGCGCATAGAGCTCCTGAAGAGGCAGTTCCCAGCGAAGTGGAGGTGCAGATAATCTCCGAAGAGGCAGCTCCTAGCGAAGTGGAGGTACAGATAATTCCTGAAGAGGCAGCAAGGATGACGGAGCCAAGGGGTAAACTGACTTTATTGCCGCTCCCAAAGAGGAAAGCCAAACCCGGGGCTTCGATGGCTGCCACTTCTGCAGTACCTGGTTCTTCTTCAGTAATGGCGAGGGAAGTGCCCGATCTGAGCACTGCGGAGTCTCCAGCTATTATTGCTCCGGAAGGACCTCCAGCCTCTACAATTCAAGAGACAAGTGCTGAAGTCCGGCCTCCGAGCTCCCAAGATCCAATCCATCCTCCGAGCTCCCAAGATCCAAAGGATACAGCAGTTGCTAAAGGCAAGAAGACGGGGGCCAAGAGAAAAGAGTCTGGGGAGGCCAGTAAACTTCCTCCAACAAAGAAGACTCGAAAAGAAAAGGGCAAGCAGGTCGCTGATCAACCTCCCAAGTCGAGACCAAAAGTTTCCGTGTTATTAGCTCCTACAGAGTTTCCTGGGGGAACTTATTTGGATGCTGCTTGCGAACAAGCTCCCTCTCTGGTGGGTTTAGCAGCGCAGAGGCTTGAGGAAGAAGAATTCATTGGTACCCGGCTGCTTACTTGGGGACTTCGTCAATCAATCCGGGTAAGATACAAAATAAACATTTTCTTTACCTGTTGATTTCCTGTCAACTTCTGAGCATGTGTATCTTCTTGTAGACTACTATGGCACTTATGAAGGCCGTAGACGAGGAAGAGTATTCGGAGGAAAAATACAACAGGCTCAAAGTTGCCAATAAAAAGCTGAGAGATGCCTCCAAGAAGAAGGATGAGGAGCTTGTTTTAGTCAAGGAGGAGCTTGTGAAGGCTCAGGAGTCCGCGAAGAAGGCCGAACAAACAGCGAAGTCGTCTCAAGTAGCAGCAGCTAAAGCTGAGCAAGCATTGCAGAAAGCCCAGGACATGGCTGCTGAAGCAGGGGATAAGGCCGCAGTGCTTCAGTCGAGATTAGATATAGCTGACGCCGCTAAACATGCTCTTGAGGTCGCTCAGGCAAGAGAGAAGGAGCTCCATGAGATATCCTCCTTCAAATTGCACTCCCAGCTCAAAAATATTAAAGATACATTAGGCGAACGGGAGAAGGAGGTGGAAACCGCTTCTCAAGAGATAACTAAACTGAAGGAGCAGCTCGCCGCAGCAGAGGCCCGCATAGAGGAGATCAGGATAGAGACAGAGACAAGGATGCTGTATACCTTGTGGAATACTTATCCTACTATTGACTACTCTATTTTTGGTGAAGGCGGAGTCAGAGAGGTTCAGCAGTTCGCTGAATATGCAGCAGAAGAACAGGCTGAAGCGCAAGGTCAAGTCCCAGAGACATCGCTTGCAGGAAATGTTCAGATTCTTTCTGCTGAAGGTACAAAGGATCAAGCACCCTCCTCGTCAGTTCCTCAGGATCCTGCAGCCTGATTTTATAGCTTTTTGCCTATATTTGTTTTGAATTCGGCTATTCGATTTTTTGTAATTGAACCAGTGTTATTTCCTTTACCTCGTTAATGAGGAAGTTATGCACATTATTCCAACTGAATTTGACTTTTACTTTTCATGCCAAATTACTCGTTAGAACAATAAACAGAGAAGAATCAATAATTCCTATATCTCTTACATATTACCTGTCTTAGTAAACTTAGAATAACAAAATGAATGTTAATAACAAACTGAGCCAGTAGGAGTGCAATAGTATGAGCAAGTTATGAACTTACTTAAAAGCTTCAGCATCAATGTCATCACCATAACTTAAATGTCAACTATGATAAATACTTATTTATTGTGCCAACAAATATTATCAAAATCAAGGCATGTGCGGCCTGCCAATATGAGTAGGCGAAGTGAGCACACTTGGCCTATCAACAAAGCCTGCCAATATAAGTAGGCGATATAAGTATCCACAAGGTAGGTGTGGAGTCGGTTAGTTCATCGATATTAAACCCCTTACCCTTATGGTTTGTTTGTAGCCAGAAATCATAAATATGTCATCTTTGGTGCCACGCTTCAGTAGTTGTTATAAGCAGGATAGCTGTTAAGGGTAATCACAAACGAAATGAATCAATAATGAGCAAGGATACTTTTATTCATTTGTGAGAATATTCATATATACAAAAAGACGTGAGGGACTATTGGAAGTAAGGCCGGAGATGCTCAGCGTTCCAAGCTCATGATAAGATATCTCCCTCCATTGTCATTAAGTGGTAGGCCCCGTTCTCCAAACTTTCTTGGATAATATAGGGTCCTTCCCAGTTCGGTCCCAATGTCCCGTCACCCCGCTGACGAGCTCCAAGTAGGACGAGGCGGAGTACGAGGTCGCCAGGGTTATGTTTTCGGACTTGGACCTTTTTGTTGTAGTACCTGGCCACTTTCTGACGATAAATAGCAGCTTTCATACTGGCAGTCTCCCTTAGTTCTTCAAGAAGGTCCAGATTAGTAATGAGGAGTTGATCATTGTTCACTGGAGCGAAGTTAGCTCGACGATGACTAGTAACTTCGAGTTCAGCAAAGATCATGGCTTCAGAACCATAAACTAGGGAGAAATGAGTTTCTCCTGTGGTAGTGCGAACTGTTGTTCTGTAAGCCCATAATACTTGCTGTAATTCGTCCACCCATGCTCATTTTCGAACTTCCAGCTTGGTCTTCAGTATCTGTTTGATTATCTTGTTGACAGCTTCTACTTGGTCGTTTGTCTGGGGGTGATCAACTGCTGAGAAGCTTTTCTTGATACCAAGACTGTTACAGAAGTTAATAAATTTCTCGCTGCTGAATTGAGTACCATTGTCGGTCATCGGCTGTTGAGGGATTCCAAACCTGTAAATAATGTTGTTCCAGACAAACTGTTATACCTTTGCAGTGGAAATGTGGGATAACTCCTTTGCTTTAACCCATTTGGTGAAGTAATCAACTGCGACAATTGCATGTTTACAGTTACCTCGCCCTACTGGAAGTGGCCCTATTAAGTCCATTCCCCAAATCGCAAAGGGCCATGGGCTGATCATTTGGTGTAGGTAGGCAGGCAGAGCTCATGGAATTTTGGCAAATCTTTGGCAGACGTCACATTTTTTCACTAAATTGAGAGCATCATGCTTCATGGTAGGCCAATAATACCCTTGCCTCAGGGCTTTTTGAGCTAGGAAAATTCCCCCAGCATGATTTCCACAATGTTCTGCATGAACCTCAGTTAAAATACTGGTACAGTCTGGTTTGTCAACACACCTTAACAAGGGAGCTGAGAATCCTTTCTTGTAGAGCACGTCGTTGCATAGACAGTATTTGGCAGCTCGCTTACGCAAACGACGTGCCTCTAGCTTGTCATGGGGCAGTCTTCCTTCTTGTAAGTAGCTGACTAGCGAACTCATCCAGGAATCAACTGCCACTGTCAGAGTCCTGACCTCTTCTTGAGATTCAGTGCTGGATTTGGGCAGATACTCTATAGGTATTTCCTCAGAAAAAGTAACATATTGAGCAGCTGCCAAGTGGGCTAAAGCATCGGCATAGGAATTCTGAGCTCCCGGGATTTGGTTTATTTCATATTTATGAAATCGCCTTAATAGATCTTGCACCTTTTGCAAGTAGGCCATCATTTTGATCCCTTTGGCTTGGTATTCCCCTTGTATTTGACATACCACCAATTGAGAATCACTAAAGATTCTGAGTTGCTCAACGGACAATTCTTTTGCCAAGCGAAGTCCCGTCAGTAGAGCTTCATATTCGGCTTCATTGTTGGTGGCTTTGAATCTGAATCGAAGAGCATAGAGAACCTTTTGCCATTCTGGGCTAACTAGTAACATACCAGCCCCAGCTTTTTGGTCATTGGAGGAACCATCAACATATAATTCCCAGTAAGGTCCCTCCGAGGTCCCAGCTTCAGATTCATCACTAGACCCTGTAAACTCAACAACGAAGTCAGCTAAAATTTGCCCTTTGATTGCTGACCCTGATTTGTACTCGATGTCGAACTGAGCTAATTCGATAGCCCATTTGAGGAGGCGGCCTGAAGTCTCTGATCTCTACAGGACTTGCCCTATAGGGTACTTGGTGAGGACGGAGATCGTGTGCGCCTGAAAATAAGAGCGCAGCTTTCTGGATGCCACAACCAGACAATAAGCAAGCCTCTCCATGGGAGTATACCTAGTCTCAACATCAACTAGTTTCTTGCTGATGTAGTATACTGGGTGTTGAACGCCCTCTTCTTCTTGCACCAGAGCTGCACTCAAGGCGTGAGGAGAAATCCCCAAGTAGAGCAACAAAGTTACTCCCCCTTTGGGTTTCGCGAGGAGCGGAGCTCGCCCTAAGTACTCTTTCAATTGTTGAAATGTTTCCTTACACTCTTCATTCCATTCAAAGGTTTTTGTTTGTTTCAGAACATTGAGGAAAGGAATGCATTTGTCCGTGGCTTTGGAAATAAATCGGTTTAGCGCAGCGACCTGACCGTTAAGGCTTTGTACTTCCTTTTTGCAGACAGGGGGCTTCATGTCTAACAGAGCCTGTATTTTCTCGGGATTGACTTCGATGCCCCTGCTATACACTAGGAACCCAAGGAATTTACCTGAAGCTACTCCAAAGGCGCATTTTAGAGGATTGAGCTTCATTTTGTACGTTCTTAATACCTGAAAGGTTTGCTCCAGGTCGCGGACGTGACCATTGGCTTGAGTAGATTTTACTAGCATGTTATCAACATAGACTTCCATGCTCTTTCCTGTGAATTCTGCAAACATCATATTTACTAACCTCTGGTAAGTTGTCCCTGCATTTTTCAGTCCGAAGGGCATAACTTTATAGCAAAACAGTCCATGGTCAGTCACAAACGAAGTGTGCTCCTCGTCTGCAGGATTCATAGGAATTTGGTTATATCCGGAGTACGCATCCATAAAACTGAGGAGCTCGTGACCAGCAGTAGCGTTGACGAGTTGATCAATCCTGGGTAATGGAAAACTGTCTTTTGGGCAAGCCTTGTTGAGATTGGTAAAGTCAATACAAGTTCTCCATTTGCCATTCTTCTTCTTCATAAGTACATGATTGGCAACCCAGGATGGATAGTGGGCGATTCTGATGAAATTATTTGTCAAGAGTTTCTCTACTTCATCCTTTAATGCTTCATATCGCTCCTGTGTCATAGGTCTCCTCTTTTGGCGAACTGGCCTGCAATGGGGAGTGATATTTAACCTATGAGACATCACCTCCAGACTGATCCCCACCATATCCTCATGGTTCCAAGCGAAGACGTCGAGGTTAGCTCTCAGGAAAGTGACTAATCCAGTCTTCACTTCGGGGATCAATCTGGTTCCCAGTTTTAAACATCTCCTAGGATCAGACTCACTGACCGGTACATCCTCTAATTCTTCCACAGGACCTGTGGCCCTATCAGTATCGACGTCGCGAGGATCCAGGTCGTGAGTTACCCCGATTTCTGTCATGACGCGTACTTCACCACCAGACACCACATTGATTTTCAAAGTTTCTTGGATGCCTATCTTAACAGCTTTTTCATAGCACTGGCGAGCTACGCGCTGATCGCCTCGTACGCACCCCATGCCATTAGGAGTAGGAAATTTCACAGTAAGGGTCTTGGTGGACGTGATCATGTCCAAATCATTCATGGCTGGCCTCCCCAGCACCATATTGTAGGCAGAAGGTGAGTTGATGATTAGGAAATCTGTAAGCACAGTTGAATGACGTTGGACGTCTCCCAAAGCTAAGGGTAGCTTGATTTGTCCTATGGGAATAATGGCATCCCCTGTGAATCCATACAAAGGCTCTGGGGATGGTTGAAGCTGTTCATCTCCAATGCCCATCAGGTCGTAGCAGCTTTTATACATCACGTTTACAGAGCTCCCGGTGTCAATCATAATACGTCTGACTTCAACATTTCCCACCCGAGCACGGACTACCAAGGCATCATTATGAGGCCAGCAGATATCCTTGGCATCATTCTCTGTAAATACGATTTCTGTTGGGGCTATTTTAGCTCGCTTGGAGGATTCTTCCCCTTCTCTTGAAACTGCAACCTGTATATGATTGGCTTCGCGCACATAGCGCAGATGAGATCTGTTAGAAGTACCTGCGATATGAGATCCCCCATGGATAGTGAATATAGTTCTCACTTCCTGGCTTCGTTTTGGCTCAGCATCTTGTCTGCCAGATTTGGGCGGTGAATGCTGCTGAGGTCGTTGATTTTGAGGCCTTTGACCCACAGGTCGCACTACATAATCGCGAATATGCCCATTTCTGATCATTTCCTCAATGGCATCTTTCAACGCGCGGCATTTTGAAGTGAAATGCACTGTTTCATTGTGATAAACGTAATACTTATTCTTATTTCTGAACCGATTGGGAATATTGGTAGGATCAGGTTTCCCGAAATTCTCTCTGTCCCTTTCAGCAGCAAAGATCCTGCCCACGGAGTCAGATAGGAGGGCATAGTGCTCATATCTTTTTGACGGAGGAGGTCGCTCAGGTCGTCCATTCGTCTTGCGCCCTGATTCACTTCGCACCTTCTTTGCGACCTGATGGGTACTTCTCTGTCCATCATGGTTATTTCTCTCGTTGTTCCTCTTCTTGTTATGTTGACTGGAGCTATCAGCTTTGTCTCTCTGGTCAGCTGGTTTTTTGGACCCAAAGGCCTCTTCCCAACGTATCTCCTTCTCTGCTTGTTCATAAAACTCAACTAAAGTCTTCACAGGAGATTTGTAAATATTTTCATATAACTTCCCATCCTTCCTCAGACCTGATGAGATAGCGTTCAGAATACCTTCTTCAGTTAGGCTATCAACCTTGTTCACTTCGTGTCTGAATCTATCAATATAGTCCTTCAATGATTCCTCACGACGTTGGAAGATGGTGGCCAAATGACTCGATGGCACAAGCTGTCTCTTCAACGCCTTATATTGATTCAAGAACTGCTGCTGACACTCATCCCAACTGCTAATACTATGGTGTGGGAGGCTCTTGAACCATAATCGAGGAAGGTTCCCCAGTGTCGCAGGGAAGACACGACATTTTACCAGCGAACTGGTGGTTTGGAAATCCATTCTGACATTGAAGGCATCCAGATGTTCATGAGGGTCAGAGTCGCCATTGTATTGAGGAATACTGGGGATTTTGAATCTGGGAGGAATGGGCTCTGCTTCAACTTCGACAGAAAAAGGAGTCTGTTCTCCCAAAGGAATCCTCTGCTCAGGCCGCTCCGGCCTTGCCTCCAATTGTTGCATCCTTTGAAGAAGGTGCTGAATCACGGCTCCTTGCACTGAAGGTTGTCTGAAGGGAGAATGCCTATCCAGTCTACTCTCTCTATTGGGAGGATACTGATCAAGTTCACGCCTCCTACTCCTATGTTCAGGAGAATGACGATTGGGCTCCTGTCTCCGATGTGATCGATTTGGACTTCTATGTGAGAGCCTTGATGGCGTTCATTCTCATTTCGACGAGGTGACGCCTGAATATCTCCGTGGCTCACTTCGACTTTCCTGTGCCCACCATGATTCACTCTCACCCGTAAATTCGAAGGCTGAGCTTCATTTTCGTTCTCGCGAGCTTGCCTGGCTCGGGCTACTGAACGTATATTGGATGACAAGTTTGACCCCTGGAAAGGTGGCCCCTCCCTAGTTACCCTTCTTTCGGCTGCAGGGATGTCATCCGGTCTGCGAGGTCCCATGGCTTGAACTTCAGTCAATGCTCTCACAGCTTCAGCTAACTGTTGGACTGTACCTTCCAACCTCTCCTGGCGTTGTAGGATTTGCACAGAATTTCCCCCTTGAGCTGCTCTATCCATATGAACACGAGAAGGACCTGCACCCAGAGTTACTGGCACCTCACCTCGCCTATGGTGCGAGCCTTCTGCTCTTTCGACAACCATATTTGAACTTCTAGTGATTCTACCCTTTGCCATGATTTCGATGAAGAAAAGGTGCAGATGAACCCCTCCTTCTAGCGCCAAAATGTTGACGTATGGAATTGGTCAATTAAGTTCTTCCAGGCCCAACACTGCACGAAACGATGAACTGAGCAAGTAATAAGCAATAAAAGTAGCGATGGCAAAGCTAGAATGCAAGACAATGAGGTGTTTAAGTGGTTCGACCAAGCTTGCCTACGTCCACTGTTTGTTCTTTCAATATCTGGACAGAGTAACAGCCAGTTTTTCACTAGGTGTTTCGCCCTTTTTTGTTACAAAGAAGAGCTTCTCCTATTTATAGAAGGAGAAGTACTACAACGATGTTCAATGCGTTAAACTAGAATGATTACAGTAGTTAATGAACCTGATCCCCAATAAATGCAGTCGGATTACATTAAATGCAAGGGACAGGTGGAAGATCTACATGACTAACCAACGCGGATTAGGTGTGGTGATCTGTAATCTGAACAGTAATCTCTGACAAGCTTGACGTGCAATGCAAGCTAAGTGATGATCTGGCATGGCTTGTCATAGTAGTAAGCGAAGTAAGGGCTCCAGGTGGACTGGATTGTCGTTAGAGAGAGCTGAACGGCGACCTCAGCTCCTCGTTCGCGGGTTTGACTTGACGTGGAACGGACTCAGCTCTGCGGAGTGAGCGGTCCGGACTCAGAACTTCGTACAACGCTAGGTGAGATCTCTCAATACATAGTTGTGAATCTCACTCCGTTGGGGTTGCATTTTGCTGGAAGTGTTGAAGCACGTCGCGGGCAAAGTTGTGATTTCTTCTGGTGAATAAGTTGATCTTGGACTTAGCCCAGATGGGCCAGTTGACTGGGCTTTTATCAGGCCCCATAGGTATTACTAAAAATACCCACAACAATATTCGAATAACAGAAATACAATATATTTAACCCATTTACTTTTGAGTCGTGTTTGAACATAACCCAACTCATTTAATTGATCAATCTAACTCATTTAATAATATTTTTATAAAATCCATTTAAATGAACCATTAATTAAAATGTTTAGATGACTCATTTAATGATCCATTTAATCATATTTAGTATATTTAATATAAATCTAATAAATGATAAGTTTACGGTTTAAATTTATAAATATAATCCAAAATATAAAAATAAAAACATCAATACCGATAAACAGATTGCCAAGATCATAAAATCATATATGCAAATATAGTTTTTTATAGAAAAATACATCATTACCAATTATTGATCGCATCTATCAAACCGGAAGCTGCCAAAAGATAATAATAGCTAATTAGTAAATTAAACATTTATAAATAAAAAAATTAATAAATATTTTATCAAGACCAATTAAATTTTATCACTCCATGACAATGCACATATATACTGAGAAAGTAGAAACAAAAACAAACATGCTATTCAAATACGTCGATCCAATCCTTCAGTCTTAATTCTAGTACTGTTAAGATTTCAGAAGGCCAAAAAAAAAAAAAAATCTCCAAGTTAAACAGACGTTTCTGGTTTTTTTACCAAAAAAAAAACAATAATAATAATAAAAACGCTAAAAAGCAAAACATGGATATAACAAATGGAAGACATTAGGAGTTGGTTTGTGAGATGTTATCCATCACGTCAGCAACGAAACGATCTAAAGAAGAGAAAGAAGATCCACCGTCAATCAAGGCGTTTCTACTCATCACACTCATCTCTTTGACTCTCGTCCTGAATTCGGTATCAGACTCCATCAGGCACCTGATTCCTCTCTCAATCTCCTCCGCACTTACAACAATCACTTCATCCTCAGTCGTAAAAGTAAACTCCCTCCTATAATCCATTTTAATCTCCACCGCCAATCCCAACTCTTTCACCATCTCAAAAGCATTCAGCTGCTGCTCCGCGTACATCGGCCACGTGGCAATCGGAACACCAAACCATATGCTCTCCAGCGTTGAATTCCACCCACAATGCGACACGAAACCCCCGATTGCTGGGTGGGCCAGTACATCCACTTGTGGGGCCCAACCAATCACCTTCCCAATTCCAGCCGTCCGATCCAAAAACCCATCCGGCAGGTCATCCGTCAGATTCTCGTAATCACTTGGGATCGCAAACTTAACCTTATGGTCCTTATCCTTTGGAGGTGACTTGCGTAGGGACCACAAAAACCTGTGTCCACTCTGCTCAAGCGCGCACGCTACCTCCTTCACCTGATCCACACCAAAGCTTCCCATGCTCCCGAAACAGAGGAACACCACCGATGACTCCGGTTGATCGTTTAGCCATGCCAAGATTTCGGACTTTTTCTCGACATCGTAATTATGATCACCCTTCAGATTCAATATGGGACCCACTGAATACAAAGTTGGAAGATTGGTTGATAAAGATTTAACCGCATAGGATTCCAGCTCTGTGAACGTATTTACCATAATACCCTTAGTCCTCCTAAACCTCCTAGTATGTTCATACAAAACTATGGACCGATCTTTGTTCAACACAAAAGTAGGCAAAACCTTAACAGGAACTGGGTTTTGGAAACTCGGCACTACCAACTCAGTATCCGAGTCTTTCAAGTCAGTGGTGGGTGTCCCTAGATCGTCATGCAGATGTTGTGTATGGAACATAAGACCAAGAAAAGCGGCACCAGACGTGAAGAAGATGTAGCTAGGCACTCCAAGGTCATCGGCAACATCAATCATGTAAGTGCAAAACATGTCAAGAACGAACCCCGCCAGTGTAGGGGAGTCCGGTTGAGAGAACTTGGCGGTGACAGTTTCCTTGACACGGGGTTTCTGGCTTTCCATGAAGGTAGTGGCTAAGTTCGTGGGGTTATTGGCGTCTGAGGAGGAGGAGGAAGGAGTTGGGAGGTAAATGAGTTGGATACGGTCCAGTGGACGAGGGAAGGTGGAGGTGAAGTTGGAATCAAAGTTGGGGAACTTGATAATGAGGACGGTGATGGAGAGATTGCAGTCGCGCTCCACCAGAAGCTTAGCTATCTCCAACGTCGATGTAAGGTGGCCCACAACCGGTGGAAGGATGAACACAAGCTCTGCTGCTTTCTGCATTTCGGCCCTAGTTTTGGTTTTTCATCATATCGTGTTTGGAGCGCACATCAACTCTATGGTGTAAATTTATCTTTGGAGGCAAGTGTTGAGATGAGGTCATTGCTTTGCTGGTGGAAGAAAATTACGCGACAGCTTGAAGTAATTTTATTGGAATCTTCCCAGACAGCTTGACGCAACGTAGTGGCTCTTGGGCTGCCATTTGGCAGCAGAAGATAATATTATGGGACAATTTTACTGTTTTCCATTAGTTTGATATAATAATCAATAAATTCTGTGATTTGAGAAATCACTAAAAGTCCTTTAATAAATTATGAGATAGGTAAAATAATCTCTTTAATTTATCAAAATAGCTAAAAAAATTCTTGATCGTCAACTTAAATATTAAAAATTAATATTTAATGATTAATATGAAAAAACAAAATAATCAAAATAAGGTAAAATATATAATAATATTAATTAATTAATTAATTTTTTTAAATAATATTGTGTTAACGTCGGAAAATGGTTTCCTTAGTCAACGAGGTTGTTTTCGGGCCCAAGCTGCAATCCACTGAAAATAAGAGAAAGAAAAGAGAAAACAGAGGCAGAGGAAGAAGAAAACGAGAGAAGAGAAAAGAAAAGCACGCAAGATCTACGTGGTTTGGTCAAAGGGAAGGCCTACGTTCACGGCGTCGACTTCGGTGAGGGGCGCGACAGTCACTGTTATTACTGTTCATTTTGTTACAACTGTAGAGAGAGAGAGCTAGAAAGAACGAGTCATTTTACAATGAAAATCACTCATATTTATCAGGAGGGACAGGAACTACAGTAATAGTATAACTTAAATAGGAAAGCATTAAATGCATATTATAATTTTCAAAGTCTTCTGTCATAAAGTCTGAGTCGTCTGACATGGTAGGTGAGATTCCCGAAAATCGCGCTGCTAATATTCTGAGAAGGGCTTGACGCGTGCACGTCACGCTATCCACGAGTTGGGGTGATTCTGGGCAGACAGACTCGGGCGAGCAGATTTGAGCAAACAGACTCAGCAAACACGACCGACGGTCAGACGGAGAAATCAACGGTCAGTCTAGCGGATAGGTGGATAAATCAGCGGTCAGTCTGGCGGACAGGCGGAGAAATCAGTGGTCAGTCTGGCGGATAGGCGGAGAAATCAACGGTCAGTCTGACGGACAGAATCAGCGGTCAGGATCAGCGGTCACACTGTCAGTGATCAGCGGTCAGGATGTCAGCGGACAACCGGGCGAGCAGATCTGGACACCTTGTTGCTGCTGGTTGCTGTCAGAACTTTTTGACAGCAAATGTAAACCTCAAGAACACATCCATTAAAATAATAAATTTGAGGACGCAAACGGCATCAACCGGAGGATCCCTGGTTGCCACACTATAGAGCACGAAAATCCCTTTCCGAAAATATATTATAATAGACAATCTGACATTCGAGCACAAAGTTATGCTCGTTTCTTTGGACCAGTAACTTGGACCCTCTGTCTGTTGGGACGGTTTCAGCAGGTTATCTTACTGGGCCTCTGAGCTTTTACCAGCCCATTTGCGGTAGCCTAAAAATACATATAACATATTGTCATCTCCACTATCCATCTGAAAGATAGATGGTGAAGATGAAAACGAAAAAAATTAAAATGAAAAAATTATTAAAAGGAAAAAAAAAATTTATTTAACACCCAACCCTAAAAAAACCACTTATCTTCTTCTTTTTCGTCCATCTTCGTCTTTTACTTCTTCCATCTTCTTCTTCGTCTATCTACGACGACAAAAGTGATAAAAAAAAATAGATAACATTGGGTCTCCTTTGCCGGAGATAGTTTGATCTCTATCGTCAAGGAGACCAATTCTGGGTTTTATCTCATGGAGACCAATTTTGGTCCCCATAGAATGAAAACCGTTAGGTCTTATTTGTCAGAGACCTTTAGTCTCCAACAAAGGAGATTCGATGTTGTCTATTTTTCTTAGTCTTTTAACTTGTGTTTTTGCTTTTTTCAATTTTTTTTTTAATGGTTGTTGAATTAGGGTTTGTTGTATTGATTTGGTGGCTTTTGTTGATAAAAAATGAAAAAGAACAATGTTCTTTAAAACATTAATGAAGAACAGTGTTTCTGTTACGAGTATTTTTGGGACTGCGTAGATGGGATGGTAAAAGCTCAAGGTTGATCTAATGAATTGATTAACTGAATGAAGGCTCAGCTCGCTAAAAGGTCCAGTGCGTTCAACGTTTAGCTCATCAAGTGCACAGTTTGCAAATACGAGCTCTCAGTTCGTTGATCTCAAACCATCTAACTTGTTGAAACGAGCTTTCTGATTATCACTATAATTCTCGGGTCACTGATCAACTATAGTCAAAGCTGCTTGTTATCTAATTGCAGGTAATTCGAAGCAAGATCCAGCCCATAACTTACCGTGCGCGTTAAATAGAATTTTTCATATGTGTAACAGTCTAATTTAAGAAAAAACTCAACTGCCAAATATAAAGATAAAATCAAAATCCTACTTTTACGGGATTTGACACTACACTGATGGTCGTTAGTCTTAGAAAATGTAATCAGTACAAACTTCTTATTTTTAATTGTAATAATACTGTAGCATCCTCCTCTATAAATAGAAACTGAAATTTCATTGTAAGAGAACTAATAAACTAATAGTATACTATCTCTCTGTCAAAATAACTAGAGAACAGTCACGGACATAGACATCTTTTTGGACCAAACCACGTAAAAACCACTTTGCAACAGTGTTCTTCCTCTTCCAACTCTTCTTTTCTCTTTTGTTTTGTATTATTTGCATGTATTGGGTGAAGAATCTAGATTGACAGAATTCGCACATATCGACAGTTTTAAAGAACAGTGATTTTAGTTGAAGAACATTTTTCATTTTTTTTTAATATCTTTTTAGATGGTTAATGATGAAGAATTGTATTTGTTATTGATTGTTGATTTGGTCTTTTTTGTTGTCACTTTAATGTTTGTTGTTATTGAAAAATGAAGAAGAACAATACTGGAGATCCAATCCATCTATCAAAAAATTAATGGATGGTGAAGATCTAATATGAAGATTGGATCTCCAATTTTTTACCGTTTTAGAAAATTTAGAATTTTGTTTCATAAAATTTTTTGATTAATTGTTTATTTTTTTAATTAAGGGGTAGTTTGATCTTTTCACGTGTTGTCGTTGTCTGTATTGATTTTCACTAATAGAATTAACTAAATGAGTAAAATAAAATTTCTATAAATTATAAGGGGTAATTAACAGTTACTTCAAATAAAAGAGGAAAAATTAGTAGTATCCCTATGATTAAGATAGACCTTCATATTGTTTTGGTTTGTTTTTTACTTAATTTGACTTCCATTTTTTCCCTAAAAAAATGAAAATGGACTTCCTTTTAAGGGCTGACAGCAGTATCACTAAAAAAGGAGTACTCTTCCCAGCTATTTTTTTAATAAAGCTATAATTTTTAAATAATAATACATTAAATGATTTAAAATGATATATTCAAAAAAATTATTTAAAAAGATAGAATAATTTAAATGAATAAAAAAAATTACATTCTATGGTAAATTATCATAAAAACTAATATTTACATACATCACCTATCCAATTTAATATATAATTAATTCCTGTGACGTCTAATTTTCATCTTCAAAATTGTACTGAAATTTTATCTAAAAATTTTTAAAAATCATACGATTGAAGATTTGAAATTTGATATATTTAAGATCAATTAGGAAGGAGAGAAGTATTACATTAAGTGTGCTTAAAAAATTATTAAGTACATATTAAAAGAATGAGTACGAATTCATGAGGCTACAAGAAATTTTAATGGACAAAGAGACTATTAAATGATATAGACACAATGAGGAGATGGTTGGTTGCTTCACTTGCTTGTACTTCTTACATGGATAAGAGGCATGAGAGTTCGGATTGACGGGTTAGACGTGGTCAACACAAAAATAGTACAATTATTATTTATTCAACACGAATATGATATAATTAATAAACATGTTAAATTCTTTATACGTGAACACAATACTATTATATTCTTTAACTCATTTACTTTCAAGTCATGAACCAACACAATTTAACTCATTTAAATGACTCAATTAATTCATTTAATTATACTTTTATAAAATCTATTTAAATGAACCGTTTATTGATATATTTAAATAACTCATTTAATAATTCGTTTATAATATATTTAATCATATTTAATATAGATCTAATAAAAGATAAATTTATATCTTAAATCCTTAAATATAATCCAAAATATAAAAATTCAAACGTTTATATCAATAAGTAGATAACTAAGTTCATAAAAACAAAACATACATGTAAACATAATACTTTGTATAAAAAAGCATCCTCATCACTCATTGATTGCATCCGTCAAATTAGAAGTTACCAAAAGATAATAATAGCTAATTAATAAATTACATATTTATACATAAAAAAATATTTTAATATATATTTTATCGATACCAAATAAATCTTATCATTACACAACAATGCACATACATACAGATAAAGTGGAAACAAAAAAAAATATAGTATTCAAATTTCATGATCCAATCCTTCAGTCTTCAATTTCAGTACTGTTAAGTATTAAAAAAACAAAGGATCTCTGAATTAAATAGAGGTTTGTGGTTTTTATTTTTATTTTTATAAAAACAGAAAACAGAAAATGGATAACTAATGGAAGGCATTAGGACTTGGTTTGTGAGATGTTATCCATCACATCAGCAATGAACCGCTCTAAAGAGGAGAAAGAAGATCCACCGTCAATCAAGGCGTCTCTACTGATCACGCTCATCTCTTTGACTCTAGTCCTGAATTCGGTATCAGACTCCATCAGGCACCTGATTCCTCTCTCAATCTCCTCCGCACTTACAACAATCACTTCGTTCTCGGTCCCAAAACCTGTCCTGTAATCCATTTTAATCTCCACTGCCAATCCCAACTCTCTCACCATCTCAAAAGCATTCATCTGCTGCTCCGCGAAAATCGGCCACGTGGCAATCGGAACACCAAACCATATGCTCTCCAACGTTGAATTCCACCCACAATGGGACACGAACCCCCCGATTGCTGGGTGGGCTAGTACATCCACTTGTGGGGCCCAACCAATCACCTTCCCAATTCCAGCTGTCCGATCCAAAAACCCCTCCGGCAGGTCATCCGTCAGATTCTCGTATTCACTTGGGATCGCAAACGTATTCTTATCCTTTGGAGGTGACTTGCGTAGAGACCACAAAAACCTGTGTCCACTCAGCTCAAGCCCGCGCGCTATCTCCTTCACCTGATCCGCACCAAAGCTTCCCCTGCTCCCGAAGCAGAGGAACACCACCGATGATTCTGGTTGATCATCAAGCCATTCCATGATTTGTGACTTTTTTCCCACATCGTAATTCTCACCCTTCAGATTCAATATGGGACCCACTGGATACAAAATGGGGAAATCGTTTGACAAAGAGTTAACAGCATAGGATTCCAGCTCAGTGAACGTATTTACCATAATACCCTTGGTCCTCCTGAACCTCCTAGCATGTTCATACAAAGCTATGGACCAATCTTCGTCTAACATAACACTAGGCAAAACCTTAACAGGAATTGGGTTTTGGAAAATCGGCACCACCAAATCAGCATCCGAGTCTTTCAGGTCAGTGGTGGGTGTACCTAGATCGTCATGCAGATGTAGTGCATGGAACATAAGACCAAGAAAAGCTGCACCAGACGTGAAGAAGATGTAGCTAGGCACTCCAAGGTCATCGGCAACATCAATCATGCAAGTGCAAAAGATGTCAAGAACGAACCCGGCAAGTGTAGGGGAGTCGGGTTGAGAGAACTTGGTGGTGACAGCTTCCTTGACAAGGGGTTTCTGGCTTTCAATGAAGGTAGTAAGAAAGATCCTGGAGTTACTGGCGTCTGAGGAGGAGGGAGGAGTAGGGAGGTCAATGAATTGGATACGGTCGGGTGGACGAGTGTAGGTGGAGGTGATGTTGGAATCAAAGGTTGGGAACTTAATGATGATGACGGTGATGGAGAGATTGCGGTCGCGCGCCACCAGAAGCTTAGCGATCTCCAACGTCGATATAAGGTGGCCCGCACCCGGTGAAGGGATGAACACTAGCTCAGCTGCTTTCTGCATTTCGGTTTTTTATGTTGTGTTTTGTTAAAACAAAGTCGTGTACGTAACGTATCTTTATTCGGTATTTAACTATTTACATACTTGGAGCGCACTTAAAATTTATATTATAAATTTATTTTTAGGGGCAGGAGTCTAGATGAGGTCATTGCTTTGCTGGTGACTGAAAATTACGTGAAAGTGAAAATATAGATAAAAAATTAAAAAAACAGTAAATTATAATTTGACTAGTTAAAACTATAATTCAAATATAACAACTATTTTGGTTTTACTGCAATTGAACCCCTCACCATGGGTGGTTCTTTGTTAGAAGTAACCGATTAAGGGGTAAATTTATCTTTTGATTTTATTTTTAATTTTTTAAAAAATAAATTAAATAAATTTTTAATTAAATCAATCAAAAAAATTATAAGCATTAAATCGAAACAATTGATGAAAAAAAACAGCATTGTTCTTCTTTAATCTTTAATGAAACACACAAACCCCTCTTGTTCACACATAACCTCAAATAAAATCAAACACAACACAGAAGAAATCATACATAACCTCAAATAAATTCAAACACAACACAGAAAAAATCATACATAACCTCTAACAAAATCAAATACAAACCCTCTTATTTGCACCCATTCGTCAATCATTGCCCTTCTTGTTCACAACCTTTGTTTCCCCAATAGCCTCTTCTTGTTCACACCCCTTCGCCAATCACTAGTGATCTTCTTTCCTTAGCGACATTTGCTTGTTTGCCAACCGTCGTTCCCTTCCACACCTTTGAAACCCATCCAAACCCAGTTGCTTCAGATGTCATCTTCATTATTTGCCATCGCCAGAGACGCCATCTTCATCCTTTGGTTGATTTTAAAGTTGTGTTTTGTTTGAAAAGAAGAAGAAGAGAAAAAGAATAAGAAGAGATGAGAGAGAGAGAAAAGAATATGGTGCGACGTAACTCTCCGGATTTTGTCATTATATAGCAGTCAGTTGAAAGACGTGCATTAAATGTATACGGCGCATGATGTGACCTGTAACCATTACCTGGAGTAATGCTACGTGGTCTGGAGATAAAGCAAAATTTAAAAATAGCGTAACTGTTCTCGTCAGGATATTTTGTATGTGAGCTCGTAGCTCCTGGTCCACCAGATGCACTAAGAGCTAGGGGGCTTGTGTTATGGGTGATTTTGTGATCAAGCCAATTGGGTCAAGGAAGGCCCACAGTATGGGCCCATTGACCCGAAGACCCAGGAAATCCAGTGATCAACCCATTTCTTTGATCGTCCGCCTGATCGCCAACTTGCTCGCTTTTCTGATCGCTACTATGTCCGTATTCGAAGTCTTCTTGTTGGTCGTTAACTTGTTGTTTATTAAGCTCGGTATCCTCCTCGTTATCTGTCCGTCTCTGTGCTCACTCATCAGATCGAACAGAGACCTATTTGCTTTGATCGATCAACTGCTCGTCAATTCCTGCTCGTGCTCGCTTACTTGTTCGTAATTGAGACTGTTTGCCCGTTGAATTATTTGACCGCTTGAGAGCTCGCCAATGATCTGCCCTTGTGACCTTTAGGGTGTCCAATTATCTTGAGCTTTATTTGCTTGCTGGTTCGAGAGAGCATTCTGTTCGCTGGAAATGTTCACCTCTACCCCGTTCATCAAATCATAAGTCAACAGAAATCAGAGCTGGCAAGTGGATTACAGCTCAAGGCGTGCCGTCCACGCCAATCCCCTCAGAAATTACCGCTTGAATTATGAGAATCTCACTTAACCCGTGTGGGTTAGCCGTCTAAACCCATGCTTTGAGCAGAATGAACCTGACACCGTCATCCGCATTAAATACAATTCGGGCACATTAAATGTGGCCCATCATTGTAATATTTGTTTACTGTACATTATTTTATTGTATTCTACTATAATCTCTCTCATTCTCTATAAATAAGAGAGGACCCTTATTGTAAAAAGGGACAAATCTTTTGAGTACCGTTACTCTGCTAAAATAGTGAGATAGTGAACAGTGAACGTATGCATCTAATTAGGTCGAACCACTTAAAAACTTCTTATGTCTTCTCCTTCCTCTTTGACCTCATCTCCTTTGCTTCTTACTTTACTTATTCAACAATATTGAATCCAAAACTGTAGTTTAGGCCTAAAACACGAACCTGGGACATAATATATTTAATCATATTTAAGGAAAAAAATCATTTTAGCCTCTAATTTTTGGGAAAGTGTCAATTTTTTAGCCATATTTTCTAAAAAGACGAAATAAACCTTAACTTTTTAGAAAAGTATCAAATTAGTCTCTTCCATCGGTCAACTAACAGTCAAACTTAACTGATAGCATACTAAATTGGGGTAAATTTGGTATTTCCAATTATAATGGAGGAAGATAAAATAAGGGAAAAAATCATTTAAAACAAATAAGGAAAAAAATTCAAAAAAAAAAAAATCTCGTTCGACAAAATTATTTTAAAAAAAATAATTTTGTTAAATGTGAATATCATCTCAAAGCATATACCAATTATACCATATATATGTAGATCTCAAATATATAATATTATAGACTGAAAAAAATTAATAGATACAACAAAAATATTAAACAGATGGAGCAAGAGCAGAAACTGTAAAAATATTAAAAGATAGAGCAGAAATTTTGAAAAAAAAAAGCAAAAATTACAAGCTAAAGTAGAAATTTAAAAAAAAAAAAATCACACTCATGAATAAAGATTTAATGAAAAATTTTAATTGTAAGGGTAAAATGATAATTTTACAATTAATAAATATACATAAGATCCTCAAACAAAACGACGCTCAATCAAAAATTTCTAAGGGTAAAACTGTAACTTTATGAAAATTATATGCAACTCATTAAGGGTATTTTGATAATTATATATTATTTAATATTTTATTTTATTTGAGGGTATAATGATCTTTTTATCTGTTTTAATAGTGTCCAGGGTTAAATTAGTCTTTTCATGTTTTCCATTAGGTTTGACCGTTAGTTGACTGATGAGAGGAACTAATTTGATACTTTTTCGAAAAGTTAAGGTTCATTTCGTCATTTTAGAAAGTATAGTTAAAAATTTGATATTTTCTTAAAAGTCAAAGACTAAAATGATTTTTTCCTCATATTTAATATATTTAATATAGATCTAATAAAAGATAAATTTATATCTTAAATCCTTAAATATAATCCAAAATATAAAGAAGTAATTGCACAAAACCTCCCTCAGGTTTGTCAAAAAACAAATGGAAACATATTTACCATTTAATTACACCAAACCCCCATATCATTAGTCAATTTCCTTCCATTTTAACAGTTGACCAACATTTTACATTAAATGACTCTTCTATCCTGATTCCAACTCTCTTAACTCCACTCTATCTCCCAAACCCCACCAGATTTCTCGGCCACCAAATGTCGCCGCCGACCCCTCTCCCTATCCCCTTCTCTACGGCGACGACTTCGTCGTCGTCGATGACTTCGCCGTCGTCGATATGGAGCCTCAGTAGCATCACTGTTACCCTCACCGTCCTCACTCTAACTTCTCCCAAACCCCACTAGATCTCTCTGCCACCAATGTCGCTGCCGACCCCTCTCCCTATCCCCTTCTCTACGGCGACGACTTCGCCGTCGTCGATATGGAGCATGGCCTCGATGGCATCACAGTTACCTTCACCGTCGCGCGAACGACATCGATCTCCTCTCATTCTCATCCATTCTCATCGCGATTCCGGCTTGCCGACTACGACTTCGCTTCCGTCGACATGGAAGATGGCTCCGGTGGCATCTCCGTTGGCCTCACCGTCGCACGAACGCCATCGCCTCTCTCCTTCCTTCTTTCTCTTCCCTTTCTTCTTCCTTACTTTTTCCTCTCTGTTCTTTCTCTCTCCTTTCCGGACTCAAACTCCACCGCTCCGCACGGAGACCAGTTCTGGTCCCCATCGCACGGAGACCAGTTCTGGTCCGCGATAGAGATGGTTAGGTCTCCTTCGCCGGAGATCCTAGTCTCCGGTGAAGGAGCCCTAAGTTTCTGAACTTCATTTTTTTAAATTTTTTTTTTTTAAACGGTTGATGTTGTTAATGATTTTATGTTATTTGTCTGTTGATGTTGCTGCTGATTTTGTGGTATTGTAGTATTGCTGTTGTTGCTGATTTTGTTGTTGAAGAACTATGATATTGATGAAGAATAGTATCTGTTACTGTTGATGATCTGTTGTTTTTTTTTTTTTTCTCTTAAGTTCTCTTTTGGGAAGATCTGGGTTCAAGTTGAAGATCTGGAACCCAGATCTTCAATCTTAATGTTCAATGACGAAATTGCCCTTTACTCAACAAAATTTGACTAATCTTAACGGAATTTGACTAACGAAGTGGGGGTATTGTGTAATAAAAATGAAACTTTGTTTCCTCTTGTTTTTTGACAAACCTCAGGGAGGTATTGTGCAATTACTTCAAATATAAAAATACAAACATCTATGCCAATAAGTAGAGAACTAAGTTCGTAAAAACAAAACATACATGTAAACATAGTACTTTGTATAAAAAAGCATCCTCATCACTCATTGATTGCATCCGTCGAATTAGAAGTTATCAAGAGATAATAATAAATTACATATTTATGCAATAAAAAAATATTTTAATATATATTTTATCGATACCAAATAAATCTTATCATTACACAACAATGCACATACATACAGATAAAGTGGAAACAAAAATAAATAGACTATTCATTATTCAAATTTCATGATCCAATCCATCCGTATTCAATTTCAGTACTGTTAAGTATTAAAAAAAAAAACAAAAAACAAAGGATCTCTGAATTAAATAGAGGTTTGTGGTTTATATTTTTATTTTTATAAAAATAGAAAACGGAAAATGGATAACTAATGGAAGGCATTAGGACTTGGTTTGTGAGATGTTATCCATCACATCAGCAATGAACCGATCTAAAGAGGAGAAAGAAGATCCACCGTCAATCAAGGCGTCTCTACTGATCACGCTCATCTCTTTGACTCTAGTCCTGAATTCGGTATCAGACTCCATCAGGCACCTGATTCCTCTCTCAATCTCCTCCGCACTTACAACAATCACTTCATTCTCAGTCCCAAAACCTGTCCTGTAATCCATTTTAATCTCCACGGCCAATCCCAACTCTCTCACCATCTCAAAAGCATTCATCTGCTGCTCCGCGTACATCGGCCACGTGGCAATCGGAATACCAAACCATATGCTCTCCAACGTTGAATTCCACCCACAATGGGACACGAACCCCCCGATTGCTGGGTGGGCTAGTACATCCACTTGTGGGGCCCAACCAATCACCTTCCCAATTCCAGCTGTCCGATCCAAAAACCCCTCCGGCAGGTCATCCGTCAGATTCTCGTATTCACTTGGGATCGCAAACCTATTCTTATCATTCGGAGGTGACTTGCGTAGAGACCACAAAAACCTGTGGCCACTCAGCTCAAGCGCGCGCGCTATCTCCTTCACCTGATCCGCACCAAAGCTTCCCCTGCTCCCGAAGCAGAGGAACACCACCGATGATTCTGGTTGATCATCAAGCCATTCCATGATTTGTGACTTTTTCCCCACATCGTAATTCTCACCCTTCAGATTCAATATGGGACCCACTGGATACAAAATGGGGAAATCGTTTGACAAAGAGTTAACAGCATAGGATTCCAGCTCAGTGAACGTATTTACCATAATACCCTTGGTCCTCCTGAACCTCATAGCATGTTCATACAAAGCTATGGACCAATCTTTGTTTAACATAACAGTGGGCATAACCTTAACAGGAATTGGGTTTTGGAAACTCGGCACTACCAAATCAGCATCCGAGTCTTTCAGGTCAGTGGTGGGTGTACCTAGATCGTCATGCAGATGTAGTGCATGGAACATAAGACCAAGAAAAGCTGCACCAGACGTGAAGAAGATGTAGCTAGGCACTCCAAGGTCATCGGCAACATCAATCATGCAAGTGCAAAACATGTCAAGAACGAACCCGGCAAGTGTAGGGGAGTCGGGTTGAGAGAACTTGGTGGTGACAGCTTCCTTGACAAGGGGTTTCTGGCTTTCAATGAAGGTAGTAAAAAAGCTCCTGGAGTTATTGGCGTCTGAGGAGGAGGGAGGAGTAGGGAGGTCAATGAATTGGATACGGTCGAGTGGACGAGTGTAGATGGAGGTGATGTTGGAATCAGAGTTGGGGAACTTAATGATGACGACGGTGATGGAGAGGTTGCGGTCGCGCGCCACCAGAAGCTTAGCGATCTCCAACGTCGATATAAGGTGGCCCGCACCCGGTGAAGGGATGAACACTAGCTCAGCTGCTTTCTGCATTTCGGTTTTTTATGTTGTGTTTTGTTAAAACAAAGTCGTGTACGTGACGGATAGTCTTGATTCGGTATTTAACTATTTACATACTTGGAGCGCACTTAAACTTTATATTATAAATTTATTTTTAGGGGCAGGAGTCTAGATGAGGTCATTGCTTTGCTGGTGACTGAAAATTACGTGAAAGTGAAAATATAGATAAAAAATTAAAAAAACAGTAAATTATAATTTGACAACTATTTTGGTTTTACTGCAATTGAACCCCTCACCGTGAGTGGTTATCTGTTAGAAGTAACCGACTAAGGGGTAAATTTATCTTTTGATCTTATTTTTAATTTTTTTAAAAATAAATTAAATAGATTTTTAATTAAATCAATCAAAAAAATTATAAGCATTAAATCGAAACAGTTGATGAAAAAAAACAGCATTGTTCTTCTTTAATCTTTAATGAAACACACAAACCCCTCTTGTTCACACATAATCTCAAATAAAATCAAACACAACACAGAAGAAATCATACATAACCTCAAACAAAATCAAACACAACACAAAAGAAATCATACATAACCTTAAACAAAATCAAACACAAACCCTCTTGTTTGCACCCATTCGTCGATTGTTGCCCCTCTTGTTCACAACCTTTGTTTCCCCAATAGCCTCTTCTTGTTCACACCCCTTTGCCAATCACTAGTGATCTTCTTTCCTTAGTGACATTTGCTTGTTCGCCAACCGTCGTCCCCTTCCACACCTTTGAAACCCATCCAAACCCAGTTGCTTCAGATGCCATCTTCATTATTTGCCATCGCCAGAGATGCCATCACCAGAGACGCCATCTTCATCCTTTAGTTGATTTTAAAGTTGTGTTTTGTTTGAAAAGAAGAAGAAGAGAAAAAGAATAAGGAGGAGAGAGAGAGAGAAAAAGAATACGGTGCGACGTAACTCTCGGGATTTTGTCATTATGCAACAGTCAGTCGAGAGACATGCATTAAATGTATATGAGGCATGATGTGACCTGTAATCGCTACTTGAGGTAATGCCACGTGGTCTGGAGATAAAGCAAAATTTAAAAATAACGTAATTGTTCTCGCCAGAATATTTTGTATGTCAGCTCGTAGCTCCTGGTCCACTAGATGTACCAAAAGCTAAGGGACTTGTGTTATGTGTGATTTTGCGATCAAGCCAATTGGGTCGAGGAAGACCCACAGTATGGGCACATTGACCCGAAGACCCAGGAAACCCAGTGATCAACCTATATCTTTGATCGTCCGCCTGATCGCCAACCTGCTCGCGTTTCTAATCGTTACTATGTCCATATTCCAAGTTTTCTTGTTGGTCGTTAACCTGTTCGCTATTAAGCTCGGTATCTGCCCGTCCTTGTGCTCGCTCATCAGATCGAACAGAGACCCATTTTCTTTGATCGATTAACTGCCTGTCAATTCATGCTCGTGCTCGCTTACCTGTTCGTATTTGAGATTGTTCGCCTATTGAATTATCTGACCGCTTGAGAGCTCGTCAATGATCTGCCCCTGTGACCTTTAGGTAGATATGACCACTATTCGGTTCGAATCGAACCGGGTCAATTGAACCTGAACCGGAATAAAGGTTATGGTTCCGGTTCAGAACCAAAATCGAAACCTCTACTGTAGCGGTTCCGATTTCGGTTCTTTTATTAATGGAATCGGAACCGCCAGTTCAAAGAACCGATGGAATCGGAACCGCTTTGAACCGACGGTTCCGGTTCTAACAAAAAAAAAAAAATCAAAACTGCAAGGTCACCTTTTTTTTTTTACATTTCACCCATTTCTCTTAATTTCTCTTTTAACCTCTCCCTTTCCTCTATAAATACACATTCTATTCTTAATTTCTTCTCACACCTATCTCCCACAATCTCAACTCTCTTTCTCTCCATTAATCTCAACTCTCTCTCAATTTTAACTCTTAGTTTCAATATTCTCTTAATTTTCAATCTTAATTTCCTTTATTTTTTTTAATTATATCCATAAATTATAATTTTCAATTTATTGTTTGAAGTTTTAAATTCTTAATTTATTATTTTTAAATTTTAAAATCTTATTTTATTATTTTTAAATTTCAAATTATCAATTTATAATATTTATAAATTTCAAAATTTTTATTTATAAAAAAGGTTCCGGAACCGGAATCGAAACCGTTATAGAATCGAAATCAGTACCAAAATCGTTACAGAACCGTCGGTTTCAGAATTGAACCGGAACCATTTTATTTCGGTTAAGGTTCCGGTTCTAGTTTTTTCAGAACTGAAACCGTTGGTTTGGAACCGAAACCGGAACCGAACCAAACCGTTGTCATATCTATCTTTAAGGTGCCCAATTATCTTGAGCTTTATTTGCTCGTTGGTTCGAGAGAGCATTCTGTTCGCTGGAAAGGTTCACCTCTGTCTCGTTCATCAAATCACAAGTCAACAAAAATCAGAGCTGACAGGTGGATTACAGCGCAAGGCGTGCCGTTCACGTCAATCCCGTCAGAAATTACAGCTTGAATTATGGGAATCTCACCTAACCTGTGTGGGTTAACCGTCTAAACCTATGCTTTGGACAGAATGAACCTGACACTGTCAGACGCATTAAATGCAATTCAGACGTATTAAATGCGGTCCATCATTGTAATATTTGTTTACTGTACATTATTTTATTGCATTCTACTGTAGCCTATCCTCTTCTCTATAAATAGGAGAGGACCCTCATTGTAAAAAGGGACAAATATTTTGAGTATCGTTACTCTACTAAAATAGTGAGAGAGTGAACAGTAGACGTAGGCATCTAATTGGGTCGAACCACTTAAAAACTTCTTGTATTTTCTCCTTCCTCTTTGACCTCATCTCTTTTGCTTCTTACTTTACTTATTCAACAACATCGAATCTAAAACTGTTACTTATTCAACAACATCGAATCTAAAACTGTAGCTTAGGCCTAAAACATGAACCGAGTCGGTTAAATCCAGACATCGACATAATATATTTAATCATATTTAATACATTTAATATAGATCTAACAAAAGATAAATTTACATCTTAAATCCTTAAATATAATTCAAAATATAAAAATACAAACATCTATACCAATAAGTAGATAACTAAGTTCATAAAAACGAAACATACATGTAAACATAGTACTTCGTATAAAAAAGCATCGGAAATCACTCATTGATTGCATCCGTCAAATTAGAAGTTACCAAAAGATAATAATAGCTAATTAATAAATTACACATTTATACATAAAAAAAATATTTTAATATATATTTTATTGATACCAAATAAATCTTATCATTACACAACAATGCACATACATATAGATAAAGTGGAAACAAAAATAATATACTATTTGTTGACATGGGAAACCAGTCAACCAGATTCTTGAGCCCAATGCCGCAACGGTAAGAAGACCTGCAACAGGGAAACCAGATAATGGCAAAAGAGAAGAGAAGAAGGAGAAAAAGGCAAC
Organism: Dimocarpus longan; assembly: GCA_022984855.1. Lineage (NCBI taxonomy): Eukaryota > Viridiplantae > Streptophyta > Magnoliopsida > Sapindales > Sapindaceae > Dimocarpus > Dimocarpus longan. Next base: position 10,534,184 of record CM041026.1, read on the forward strand.
ACAATTTTTAAAGTGGTTCGGCCCTTATAAGCTGCTTACGTCCACTGTTTCTGTTATTTCCGGCGATATCTCTCTCAAAGTGTTTTGTTCTCTCTTTACAATAAATGCTCCCCTTTATTTATAGAGAAGAGGGGGCTACGAAGAGAACAATCAAACAAAAAAAGTCTTAATTTATCACAATTAATGCTTCTGGACTGCATTTAATGCTTCTGACTTTCACCAGGTCAATTCTGGCAACACGTGGGCCGAATGCTAACCCATGCTGTTTTGGTGAGATTTCCCGAAATTAAGCTGTCGTTAGGTGAGAAAACCTTGCTTATCGTATAAGATACGCAATCTTACTGTTCTGAACTGGCACTGAGCGATCTGAGCAGAAAACGGGTTGAAAATGTGGGATGAGCGATCTCGACTACGCCCGGACTTAGCGATCTCTACGTCGTCAGAAGAGCAATAGTAGCTTAGCGATGTTGACTTCGCAAATACTCCCGCGGCCTTGACCTCGATAGCCTTTCAACTGGGCTCACGAACTTCTATGTTGGGCTTCATATATTTGATTTGGTGGTTTGGGCCACTATCTTTATGGGCTTCTGCTAGCCCATTTGAGCATTTCGAAAAACACCCATAACACTATTCAAATTTCATGATCCAATCCTTCGGTCTTCAATTTTAGTATTGTTAAGTATTATAAAAAATCAAAAAACAAAAAACAAAAAACAAAGGATCTCTGAATTAAATAGAGGTTTGTGGTTTTTATTTTTATTTTTATAAAAATAGAAAACGGAAAATGAATAACTAATGGAAGGCATTAGGACTTGGCTTGTGAGATGTTACCCATCACATTAGCAATGAACCGATCTAAAGAGGAGAAAGAAGATCCACCGTCTATCAAGGCGTCTCTACTGATCACACTCATCTCTTTGACTCTAGTCCTGAATTCGGTATCCGACTCCATCAGGCACCTGATTCCTCTCTCAATCTCCTCCGCACTTACAACAATCACTTCGTTCTCAGTCCCAAAACCTGTCCTGTAATCCATTTTAATCTCCACTGCCAATCCCAACTCTCTCTCCATCTCAAAAGCATTCATCTGCTGCTCCGCGTACATCGGCCACGTGGCAATCGGAACACCAAACCATATGCTCTCCAACGTTGAATTCCACCCACAATGGGACACGAACCCCCCGATTGCTGGGTGGGCTAGTACATCCACTTGTGGGGCCCAACAATCACCTTCCCAATTCCAGCTGTCCGATCCAAAAACCCCTCCGGCAGGTCATCCGTCAGATTCTCGTATTCACTTGGGATCGCAAACCTATTCTTATCCTTCGGAGGTGACTTGCGTAGAGACCACAAAAACCTGTGTCCACTCAGCTCAAGCCCGCGCGCTATCTCCTTCACCTGATCCGCACCAAAGCTTCCCCTGCTCCCGAAGCAGAGGAACACCACCGATGATCCTGGTTGATCATCAAGCCATTCCATGATTTGTGACTTTTTTCCCACATCGTAATTCTCACCCTTCAGATTCAATATGGGACCCACTGGATACAAAATGGGGAAATCGTTTGACAAAGAGTTAACAGCATAGGATTCCAGCTCAGTGAACGTATTTACCATAATACCCTTGGTCCTCCTGAACCTCCTAGCATGTTCATACAAAGCTATGGACCAATCTTCGTTTAACATAACACTAGGCAAAACCTTAACAGGAATTGGGTTTTGGAAACTCGGCACTACCAAATCAGCATCCGAGTCTTTCAGGTCAGTGGTGGGTGTACCTAGATCGTCATGCAGATGTAGTGCATGGAACATGAGACCAAGAAAAGCTGCACCAGACGTGAAGAAGATGTAGCTAGGCACTCCAAGGTCATCGGCAACATCAATCATGCAAGTGCAAAACATGTCAAGAACGAACCCGGCAAGTGTAGGGGAGTCGGGTTGAGAGAACTTGGTGGTGGCAGCTTCCTTGACAAGGGGTTTCTGGCTTTCCATGAAGGTAGTAAAAACGCTCCTGGAGTTATTGGCGTCTGAGGAGGAGGGAGGAGTAGGGAGGTCAATGAATTGGATACGGTCGAGTGGACGAGTGTAGATGGAGGTGATGTTGGAATCAGAGTCGGGGAACTTAATGATGATGACGGTGATGGAGAGGTTGCGGTCACGCGCCACCAGAAGCTTAGCCATCTCCAACGTCGATATAAGGTGGCCCGCATCTGGTAAAGGGATGAACACTAGGTCAGCTGCTTTCTGCATTTCGGTTTTTTACGTTGTTTTCGTTAAGACAAAGTCGTGTACGTGACGGATAATCTTTATTCGGTATTTAAGTATTTACATACTTGGAGCGCACTTAGTCTTTATATTATAAATTTATTTTTGGGGTGTATAGATGAGGTCATTGCTTTGCTGGTGAATGAAAATTACGTGAAAGTGAAAATATAAATAAATAATTAAAAAAAGAGTAAATTATAATTTAACTAGTTAAAACTATCATTCAAATATAGCAACTATTTTGGTTTTACTACAATTGAACCTCTCACAGTTAGTGGTGCTCTGTTAAAAGTAACCGACTAAGGAGTAAATTTATATTTTGATCTTATTTTTAATTTTTTTTAAAATAAATTAAATAAGTTTTTAATTAAATCAATAAAAAAAACTATAAGCATTGAATCGAAACAATGATAAAAAAAAAAAGCGGCATTGTTCTTCTTTAATCTTTAATGAAAATGAACAACACTATTCTTCAAACACAAACCCCTCTTGTTCACACATAACCTCAAACAAAATCAAACACAACATAGAAGAAATCATACACACCTCAAACAAAATCAAACACAAACCCTCCTGTTTGCACCCATTCGTCAATCATTGCCCCTCTTGTTCACAACCCTTGTTTCCCTAATAACCTCTTCTTGTTTGCACCCCTTTGCCAATCACTAATGATCTTCTTTCCTTAGCGACATTTGCCTGTTAGCCAACTGTCGACCCCTTCCACACCTTTGAAACCCATCCAAACCCAGTTGCTTCAGATGCCATCTTCATTATTTGTCATCGTCAGATATGTCATCTTCATCCTTTAGTTGATTTTAAAGTTGTGTTTTGTTTGAAAAGAAGAAGATGAGAAGAATAAAGAGAGAGAGAGAGAGAGGAACCCAAATCTGGGGTTGAAGAAGAAGAAGAAGAGAGAGAGAGTGACAAACCTACCTAAATCTAAAGAAGAAAGAGAAGGGAAGAAGAAGAAAAAGAAAAAGAAGAGCGAAATACAGAGAGAGAGAGTGTGTGACAAACCTAGTAGATCTAGGCTTCTTTTTTGTTTTATTATTATTTTTTTTCGCTTTTATGTTTGATTTTGGTTTTTATTTTGATAGATTTTTGTTGGATCTACACATTAAATCAACTACATAAACTTTCATATTATCCACATTTAAAAACCACAACTAAATAAACCCAATTTAAACACAAATATAATAAATAATTCATAATCAAACATTTAAATACTAATTCAACACATAAAAACCTACATATTAAATCAACTACATAAAATTTCATATCATTCACATTTGAAAACCACAACAAAATCAAACTCAGTTTAAACATAAATATGATAAATAATTCATAATTAAATATTTAAACACCTAATTCAACACATAAAAACCTACACATTAAATCAACTACATAAAATTTCATATCATTCACATTTGAAAACTACAACAAAATCAAACTCAGTTCAAACAAAAATATAATAAATACTTTACAATCAAACATTTAAATACCTAATTCAACACATAAAAACCTACACATTAAATCAACAACATAAAATTTTATATCATCCACATTTAAAAACCACAACAAAATCAAACTCAGTTTAAACACAAATATAATAAATAATTCATAATCAAACATTTAAACACCTAATTCAACACATAAAAACCTACACATTAAATCAACTATATAAAATTTCATATTATCCACATTTAAAAACCACAACAAAATCAAACTCAGTTTAAACACAAATATAATAAATAATTCATAATCAAACATTTAAACACCTAATTCAATACATAAAAACCTACACATTAAATCAACTATATAAAATTTCATATTATCCACATTTAAAAACCACGACAAAATCAAACTCAGTTTAAACACAAATATAATAAATAATTCACAATCAAATATTTAAACATCCAATTCAACACATAAAAACCTACACATTAAATCAACTATATAAAATTCCATATCACCCACATTTAGAAACCACAACAAAATCAAACGCAATGCAAAACCATATAAATTAAACATTATCATTCTCCAACATAAAACTTTTGTTACTTAAATTCTTTCCCCATTGACTCCAAAGGGACCTCCAAGCAACACGAAAATCACAAAAACACAAAATTATATATCTACATTTACAATCTTAAAATTAAGAAATATAATTAAGAAACTTTACCACTAAGTGAAAGAATTTAGAATTGAGTCTTCTACTGATTCACTTGGATTACTTGCATTAGGGGGAGCTTCATTAATACTTAAATTTAATATATCTTCAGTTACATCTTCTAGCAAAATAATCTCCCTCTCTACAATAATTAATGATAAAAGTAACCGGAAGATAATGAAAATAATTATATGAAATCACTAGCACAAAATTAGTGTATTACTTCTACCAATTATCCAATCTTGACTGTAAATTATTGTTTCCATCACATCAGGTTTTAGTGTACTTCGGTATTGATCAATAACTCGACCACCATTACTAAATGTGGATTCGAATGAAACTGTAGATAATGGGATGCATAAAATGTCACAAGCCATGACAGAAAGTTCAGGAGAGCAAGCTTCATTAGCCTTCCAAAAGGTTAAAATGTTCAAATTAACTAATCCTTTAAGCCTTTCTTCTAAATAAAGCTACAATTGCATCTTATGAGTTGTAATGCCTCCATCAACCAAGTTTCATATCAAAATCCTATCAATATATAATTAATAATAAAAGAAAATATTATTAGATAGATTGTTATGGTAAAATAATATCACAAATTTATAATAAGGAAATTATATTATTTCTTACCATCAATACCAGGTCAAGTTCATCTATTGTGTTCACTTATGCATTAATCACTTGTGCACTAGAAGTTGCTGATGACGTGGTGGCCTTAGAGGTAGATGCCTTAGTGGAACTTGTCATATGCTCATCAAACAAAAAAAATAATTTACTTCTAACATGTGCTAACTTATCTGATTCATCAATAACACCATACAATTTCTGAAACACTATCTCAACAAATTTCATTTTGTAATGAGAATCTAAGACAACAACAATTGCCAAAATAACACAAAAATCAACCCAATATTTTTGTAATTTTTTGTACATTTGATTTGCCATTCTTTTCAAAAACTCATCGTCAATCTCCAAGTGTTGCAGCAATGTCAAATACACCAAAAACACCTTAGTCATGGACAAGTTCGAAATGGGATAATTTGACGCAGAAAAAATGTTAGTTGTCTCATAAAAATAACGTAAAAACTTGTAAATTTTTTGAAATCTATCCCACTCATTTGTAGATGGATAATGCTTATAATTGCTATCGGTTAACTATAAAGTACGCCAAGCATGTTGATAATAAAGAGCACTATCTAGCATAAGATAAGTTGAGTTCCACCTAGTAGGATCATCTTATCATACACCCTTCTTCATGTCTAAATTAACTTACTTGATACATTCTAAAAATTTTTGTTTCCTAACTTAAGACCTTTTCACATATTTCACACTCTCACAAATTTTATGTACACCTACGTCTATCTCTTTCAACCCATTCTGAGCAATCAAATTAATAATATAGGCACAACAACAAATATGCATGAATTCCCCATCACAAACACATACTTTACTTATATTTAATTGACTTTTTAAATTATCAATAAAACACCTGTTTGATGAAGTATTATCCAAAGTAATGGAAAAAAGCTTCTTATCAATACCCCACTCAGACAACAATGACATAATTTTTTCAACAATAGAAACCCTATCATCTTGAGGAGACATAAAACAAAACTTCATCACTCTCTTATGTAGAACCCAATTAGAATCAATGAAATGCGTAATCATACACATGTAATCTTCAGTAACTATGGAAGTTCATAAATCTTTGGTTAGATAAATTTTACTAGAGGCATCTTGTAACATGTTTTTAAGATTTTGTTTTCATTTGTCAAACAAACTCAGCACATCCGCTTTCACAGTGTTCCTAGAGACCATATGTAAATCATCAGTTAAAAACTCAACAATTCTTATAATTCATTTCCACTCCACAAATTGGAAAGGCAAATCATGCAATATTAAAGCTTCAACAACTAATTCTAAATTTTTCTTGAGTCTTAGTCTTAGGTTGGCAAACAATAACATACCCAGATTTACTTTTTTCAATCACCATTTGACGTACATCATATGATTTATACTTAGGACAAGTAAGAGCTAAGAGCCGAATCATGTTACCTATACCACTCAAGGTTGGGTAGAGATAGACTTGGCCATACTATTTGCATTTATATCTCTCCTTTCGCTTTTTATCCTTCGATATCATTTCGAAGGACTTCCATACATGCGAAGTACGCTTTCTTTATCGAACGACTTTACTTTGCTTTAACTTGCTTGAATTTCCCACATTTTGAATCTCATATTCAAGCTCATCTTCCATATCGATGCTATTGTTTTCGACGTCAACACTTAGATCCGTATTTGAGAACCAATTGACCATGAAATCATATTACGTTACATTTAAGATATGTATGAAAACCGACAAAAAACCCTTTTTCAACAATTATATTACATAAACAACCAAAGAAAATTGACAAAAAAATGAAAACTAGAATAAAAATACATAACACACAAAAGAAAGTGAAAGAGAAGGACACCTGAAGCTGGTCAAAAGTCTCAAGACTGTTTTGAGAGACAGAGGTTGTTTTTCGACGAAGTCAGTTGTCGATTTGATCTGATATAGTGGTGGAGAGGATAGATCTAGTGGTGGAAATGGTGGATTTGATGGTGGAGTCGTAAAGAATGAGTGGCAACCTTGAAGAGAAATAGAGAACGGGCGGAGACCTGAGGAAGAAGAGGAGAACAGTCGACAACCGTAAAGGAAGAGAGGAGAATAAGCGAAGACCATGAGGCAAAATGTGGTGACTGGATAACAATCGAGAGGAAGAAGGTGGTGACCATGAGAGAGAAGGTGGTGATTGAACGGTGACCAAGAGAGAAAAGGTGGTGATCGTGAGGGAGAAAGTGGCGACCGTGAGGGAGAAGTTGGTGACCTGATGACTACCGAGAGTGAGAAGGTGGCGATCATAAAGGAGAAGATAGTGCCGCTGGTAACCATGAGGAAGAAGGTGGTGATCGTGACCGTGAGGAAGAAAATGGTGATTTGGTGGAATGGGTGGTGTCATATAGGTGGCTGCCGAATGAGTTTGAAAATTGAAATGGCCAAATGGGTTAGGTTTAGGAATTTGTTAAATGTGTGTGTATACATAAATGCATAATTATACACTAACCCTTTTAATATGTTAAATTATAATTTGATCCCTATTTTAATCGTGTCAACCAGCGATTTGTTTAAACAAACCCGATTTGATTCGTTTAATAAAGGGTTAAGGCCCTAATTTTTTTTTTTTAAATTAGAAAAAAAAACTTTTAGGATGATTTTTTTTTTTTCGAATTAATCTCTATTGTCTATTTTAAGATGAATGACAAAGATTTGGCGAACAAATTTGTTATATATTTTTTTAATTTTTGTTTATTTTTTAAAATTAATCTTCACTGTCTATCTTAAGATGGATAATAGAGATTTGATGAACAAATTTTTTATTTAATTTATTTAATTTTAATTAAGTTTAAATTTGGGGCAAATATAACATTTAGTGCTTAGAGTCACATTTTCAAATAAAAAGTGTAATGACGGAATGAAATATCACTCTTTGGTATTCCATAACTCTCCTATTAATATATCTTATTTACTTATTTTAATGTCATATGTAACTTATACTTTTACTTATGATTCTTATGACTCTTTGCCTATAAATAGAGAATGTAAGAAATGTGTTTGAAATACAATTCGACAAGTGAATGAACGAATGGAAAATTATTCTTTCTTAAACTTCTCTTGTGTTTTTCTTTCGTCTATATTATTTTGGTTATTGTTCTAATACTTTTAGGTCTTATTTCATAACACGTTATCAGCATGAGGACTTTTCAGAAGGTCATCCATCCTAATACTGTTTTTGTCTAAATACGCTTAACTTCAGAGTTCTGATGGGAATCGATGTATTAGTGCTGATATGATCGCATCCCACTTTTATTATTAAAATTATGAGATTTTTTTTATTTGTATAAGTTGTCTTCCAGTTAGGTGTGAGTGACTATAGATCATACGAGAGTCATTTATCCGGATGATATTATTAGTATCTTATCCGTATAGTTTCTATTGTTTCTGAATTAGTATGGATAATTAAAATATATATATATATATATATATATATATAAAAGTAATAAACGGGATCATAATTAACGGAACATCTGAGAAATAAAGGACTTCTGTGGGCCCGCCTTCTGAGTGTGATGGGCCCTAATTGGACAGGGTGTTGGTCATATGTTACAAGATTCAAATTTGTCCTTCAGTTTTACACAAATCGAAAGGAAAACAAACAAAATAATAATAATACAAAATGAAAGCAACAAAAGTTGAAACACGCGGGACATACTTTATGTTTATTGTCTGTTAGTAATTCCTAGTCCAACATCTAGCGGCTAGTATTTCCTGCCATTCCAATCCGGTCAAGACGCATAGGCCCACATTCAATGGCATTCAATAAACCAATAATAGATGTTAGTATTAGGGATGATAATTCCTAATATTGTTAACTAAATATCAATTAAACATGTCAATAGTAGAATTTACTAATTGTGTTGTAAAATAAGTTGTTTTGGGCTTAACAGTCTACGCGATTATCTTGCAACGGAATAAGACTATCCTATGATATCAAATTCCATCAAGTATAACGGACTGGTACATATTTATGATATCGAATTGTGTAACATAATAAATGTAGTCAGATGCGAAAATGAAAGAAAAATAATAATAATCCCTTTCATTACTAGTCATAAACTAAAAATTTTTGAGATGCAAAATTGGATTGAAGTATTTTATTGGAAAGATCAAATGGGCATTTGATCTAATTAAGTGAAAATTAATAAAAAGGATCACATTTCAAATATGATAATCATTTTTTCTCCCTAATGGATTCGAAATCGTTTTTGACCCTTAAGCAAAACTATTTTTCATGGGTATCCCTAAATTATCGAAAAGCCCTTTCAATTAAGAAAATTGAGATCTCATATTTTATTATTATGTATATTTACAAAAAAATTATGAGAATATCGAATAATATATTATGGATAAATATCGACATAAAATTATTGATCAAAACAAAATTAGAACTATACTTATGTAGTTATATTACATTTGTTATGTGGATGTCTAAAGACGTCATATGTTTTGATCAAAATAATTATTCATATAAAAATTAAAACAGTGAGATATAATTGTTTTTTAAATGATTTATTACAGAAACTTAATATTGATAATATGAAAATAAATTATCTCTTAATTGATTTCATATTATAAGAATTAACAGTATCTATATAAGCTAGTACCTTAGAAGCAGTACAATCTCCTGAACATATACAAAATCTTAGAAATATAGAAATTTTTTTAGAGAACTGTGGAGTCATGATAAGATCATCATTTATAATTTATTTGCATATACACAGTTACTGATATTATAAATGATATTCATGAACCACATAATATCAATGAGTGTCAGAAAAATCATGATTGACCTAAGTGAAAAAACACAATTAATGCATAATTGACTTCATTAGCCAAACATAATATATTTGGACCAATAGTCCAGATGCTTAAAGACATCAAACTAGTTAGATATAAATGAGTATTTGTTTGAAAACAAAATGAGATGAAATGTATTTACCAATGATGGATACAATTACATTTCAATTTTTTCGATTAATTTGGTAGTCTCTAAAAGACTAAAAATGTGTCTTATAAATGTGGTAATGACATATTTATATAGGTCATTAGATGTCAATGTATACTTGAAAATCCCTAAAGGATTTAAAATGCCAAATTGTATGATTCAAATTTGCGTAACTTGTATTTAATAAAGTTACAATGGTCTTTATATAGCTTACAACAATTCGAAAAAATGTGGTATAATCATCTTAGTGAATATCTCATAAAAGGAAGGATATATTAATGATTCTATATGTCTATGTGTATTCATAGAGAAATCAAAATCTGGATTTACAATTATAGCAGTATGTGTCGATGACATGAACTTAATTGAAACTTTTGAAGAGCTCTTAAGAACTGCTGAATATTTGAAAAAAGAATTTGAGATGTAAGATTTTGGGAAAACAGGATATTGTCTCGGCCAGAAGACCGAGTACAAATAAGAGGGAATATTAAGCCGTCAATCAGTTTATGTTAAAACTATTCTAAAATGATCAATCTGAAGAAAACATACCCCTTAATTATTCATGTGATATCCATTCTTTGGGCCAAAAGAAATATTTATTTTGACCAAAAAATGATGGTGAAAAGCTACTTGGTCCAGAAGTACCATATCTTAATCATATTGGCGTTTTATCATACTTGGCACAATGCATAAGACTAGATATTGTATTTTCAGTAAATTTTTTTACAATGTTTAATTTTATACCAACTCGAAGATATTAGAATGGAATTAAATATATTTTTTATATCATCGAGAAACTATAAAAGTGATAGTTGTATATTTTTCAAAGGGAGAATATTCTTTATTTTTGGGCATATATACACTGCACTCTTTTCTTCTTGACCAGGTTTTGTCTCACTGAGTTTCACTGATGAGATTTTTAATTAGGCAGTATTTGAGCATGTCCAAGAATCTTGAAGGATATTATTTATGTCAACTTAAAGATTTTTGTTGAAATTGCTAAAAGAAGACACATTGACATAAGGGGAAACTATTGCGTACTGCTCTATTGTTCCTTTAGTCAAGGTTTTTCTTATTAGGTTTTTCTGACAAGATTTTTAATGAGACAATTCTGAACGTAAATCCTTTTAGAATAATGTACTCTTTTTCTCTTTATTAGGATTTTTTTCATAGGGTTTTTCCTAGTAAGGTTAAAGATTTTCATAGTAAAGTTAATGAGACATATTCTTTGTACAACAGACATTCAAATGAGAGTGTTATAAATTAATAGATGTGTGGATGCCACTCTTTGGTATTCCATAACTCTCATCTTAATATCTCTTATTTACTCCTTTTAATGTTATATGCAACTTATGCTTTTACTTATAGTTCTTATGACTTTTTGCCTATAAATAGAGAACGTAAGAATGTGTTTGAAATACAATTCAACAATTGACTAAAAGAATAAAAAATTATTCTCTCCTAAACTTCTCTTGTGTTTTTCTCTTTTCTCTATTATTTTGGTTATTGTTCTAATTATTGTAGACCTTATTTCATAACAATTGGCCCGTTTTCTTTATATCAATAATTTTTGTTTGTTTGTTTGTTTTCTACTTAAATTTGGCTTCCTTTTAAAGGCTGACTGTAGAATCACTGAAAACGCAGAACTCTTCCCAACTATTTTTTTAAATAAAGATATAATTACTAAATGATAATACATTAAATTATTTAAAAAGATAGAATAATTTAAATGAATAAAAAAAATTACATTTAGTTTCCAAAAAAAAAAAAAAAAATTGATAAAAACTAATATTTATGTTCATCACTTATCCGATTTGACACATAACTAATTATTGTGAAGTCTAATTTTCAAATTTGTGTTGAAATTTTATTTAAAAATTTTTAAAACTAATATAATATAAGACTTGAAATTTGATATATTTAAGATCAATTAGGAAGGAGAAAAGTATTCCATTTAGTATTCTTTCAAAAATTATGAAAGCAGATAATAATCATACATAAATACCTATATTGAAGAGAATAAGTAAGAATTCACTAGATCAAGGCTTCAAGTTGTTTGGTGTGATTGTCAAACACACCCAATCTACTTTTCATGTGCAACATTAAGATTTGAGTACCCATATCTAGAAAGTAAACATTTACCTCATAATCTATTTATACGTGAGTAAATCATGCATAAATCGCTCTAGTTGAATGGTAATTTTTTTTACTAAATATGAATCATTTTCCCTTTATAATTAAGAAATAGAGTAAAAATAATGACGTGTTTCAATCAGTTTTATAAAATTTTATGTAGATGGTTCGATATATAGAAAATCCTGAGTGTCACAAGAAATGTTAATGCATAAAAAGACTATTAAATGATAATAAGGATAACGAGCAGGCAGCTGGCTGTACTTCTGATATGGATAACCAGGGCCTCTACAGCCTGTCTATCCTAATAGTCCAGATCGTACTATCACGTGGTGTGACTTTTGATACATCATACTAGAGGAGTCAGGGTTGTTTACGGAACTAGAAATATTTTTTTTTTTTTTTTTAAATATTGGTTTTGATGTTGAACAATATCAGTGCAACACTTTTTTGGCGAGAAAAGCATAATGCAATCTCTTAGTTCATTCTTCATTCAATATATACTAAATATATCAAATTATATTTTTATTATACTTGATACACATCTAAAATGTAAACTTATGAGAAGTGAAAATATAAATAAAATATAAATTAATATATACATCATATATTGAATGAAAAGTGAATTAAAAGAATATATTTACTATTCTTCCTTTTTCCGCGGTTCTATACTTCTATCATGATGATCCTCCTCCTTAGTGTATATTTCATATTCTTATTACTGTGTCATATTAGCAACCTCAATTTTAGAGGATGGGCCTCCATTTTTTGGTCAGATCTTCAAAAGCAATGAGAAATTCAAGTTGGAATTGGCCCTTTATGCTTTGAAGGAGAGGTTTGATTATTAAATTAGAAAGTCGAATAAGTATTGATTTGAGGCAGATAATCTGTCAGTCAGTCCTTTCCTTGGGCAGTCATAGCCGTGCAGAGCACAGACCGTGTGTGAAAAATTTCAAGGGTCATATCAAATCACAGAACGTACCTTGGACACATATCAAACACACTTCCATCATGTAAGTGCTAATGTAATCGGACAAATGTTAGCCCCTAAATTAAATAACCACTAATCAAGTCATTAAACAAATTTTAAGATATCAACATATGACAACGTTATCTAAATTAAGATGGATGTTCAGAAAGTGAAGGTTTACCACGACTGGATAAGTAAAAGGAACACAACCTGTTAGCTTCACCCTTATGAATCTTTGTTATCCTTAAACTACTATAATGGTTGGTGTTGCGAAACCTAGAAATTTTTCCCTTCCAATTGCTTTGCAAGTATAAGGGTTTTATTAAAGAAATTATTTGGTTTTGTTGACTTTGGTGATCAGTCAATAAGATTCTTTCAAGTTCAACACTGTAGAGACAACGAATACAACATAAAATAACAAGTAAATAGCGAGTAACAGGTGTAAAAGAGACAAATGTAGAACACAAGACGAAGAAATGTTTAAGTAGTTCGGCTAACTTTACCTACATCCACTGTTTGTTCTCTCAGTATCTGGACAGAATAACTGCCAATTTTTTCTAAGTGTTTCATTCTTAGATTACATTGAGAAGCTTCCTCTATTTATAGAAGGAGAAGTGCTACAACGATGTACAATGAGTTAAAACAAAATGATTATTACAGTTAATGCACCTGACTTAATTTTAATGCAGTCGGATTACATTAAATGTAGCCAGATTGCATTTAATGTTAGGGACATATGTAAGATTTATATGACTAACCCACGTGGGTTAGGTATGGTTTTCTCTAGTAATCTCTGACAAGTTTGACGTGCAAAACAAGTTATAATATGACCTGGTACGATTCTGGACGAACTGGAGGATCTAGGCGAACTAGAGTGTGACTCAGTTAATCAATAGCAATGCATGGTCTGACTTTGAGCGGACCTCACTTCGCTAAGTATGCTACGCAAACTCCACGCCGCGCCTGGATTTGAACATGCTTCACTTCGCGCCCGGCTTTGAATGGACTCCACTCCGTACCAGACTCTGAACGGACTCCACACCGCAGGATCTATGAGGAACATGACCATAAACTTCTTCTGATGGGCTGGCTGAAATTGGGCCTGGCCCAGTTGGGTCAGTTATTTGGACTTTTATCAGTCCAATTAAATATCTCAGAAAATACTCACAACAGGTTCTAAATAATTTAATTATAGGAAACATCAAAGTGTTATAAGAAAGGCAATTCTCCAACTTCAGTGGAATGTTTCAATTAAAACTACTGTAGCTCAAACATTAAACAATACAAGTCTCGATAGTTCCTAATATTAGCTTAAATAGAACCACCAAGTTTGTTAATAGAGAGGTTCCAATAACGGAGTTTGGAAGAACCTAATTATTGTCAGTGGTCTTTCGCCTGAAAAGTCGATTTTGTAAATATGTGAAAAGGGGACTAAGAGAGTGGGTGAACATTGTCAAAAGTATTGCACTTAATCTTTACTTGCATCATAATTGAACATCAACAATTGTTCATGTCACATTTTAAGCAGTATATTCTACTTTAATCATAAATAATTGAAGACAACAGTTGATTTTAGCACGACTAGACCGTTCCAAATGCTATAAAAGCATAAAGATTTCATTGAATAGAATTATTTAGAGATGGTTCTAGACAATTTAATTATAGGCAACATAAGTATATTTTAAGAATGGCAATTCTCCAATATTTAGAGGAATATTTTGATTAACACTATTATTGCTCAAACATTAAGTACTACAAGTCCAAATAGTTTCTAATTTCAGCTGGAATAGGATCCGTAAGCTTGTTAATAGATATGTCTAAACTATGAAGTTTGAAAGAGTCTTACAACTGTTATTGATATTTTGCTTAAAAATTTGGTTTGAGAAAAGACCTACTCCAACACCGTTGTTCAATTGAGTGAGATCATAGAGAATAGTACCCATAAACTTTGCTCAATTGGGGGCAATACCCTTGAAAGTACTTGTGGACTATAGACTAACTGGAATTTTTGGAGGGGGAAAACCCAAGATTTCTACAACTTCACTCATTGCAACAATTTTAGGCCAAAAAATGTTGTGGTTCAGTTAGCAATTTGTCATCCTATCCTACCCGATGTTACCTTCTAACATCTAACATGTTTCAATTTTGTTTTATGTAACCACATTTCTTGCCTACATAACTTTGAATTGGGTGGCCTTATTGCCACCAAAAAATCTGATTTCTGCACCCCTCATCAACAAAAATTTTATAGCACTAAAAGACCCTAACATAAATTTACTTGTAAATTCCTCCATTTTCTTCATCATCCTCTCACCAGACCTGCTTGTTGGTCCTCCTCTTAATAAGAAAAACACAAATATTTTACCAAAGATTAATACTCACCAATATAGTTGACAAATCTTTTACCAAAGGTTAATACTCACCAATATATTTGGCAACGAAAATACAGTGTTAGTACATATGCACATCTCTTGCGCAATTTTAAAATCTCTCTCCTTCTCTCTCTTCATTTTTTCCAAATGTTAATATGTCAGTGTAAGACAATCCTAGATATGGAATTCCAATGCATTAACGGAAGCAATGCTCACTCAAAAAGGTTGGCAAATGAATGAACTAATGATGCCTCAGATAAAAGTGAAAGGCTAGAATAAAGTTATTTAACTTTGAATAGTTGATTGTTAGCTTATAATTCTGCCATGAAACAAGATAAGGTTTTGCAATAAGAATGTGAAAGGGGTAAAGCCTTGCTGCAGTTTTATCTAAGCTTTTAACGGTAATGGTTAAATTATTTGTTGAGAAGCTTAAATTCTACTTAACTCAGAACTAGAGGTAGTTGCTGATGATTAAATCGCTAACTAGCATCATTCGATCAGATAAGCCAAGTCTAAACGTGCCAAAGTCAACAATGAATGTGTCAAGTTTTGAGTTTGATACAATGTTAAGTTCGATATGTCACAATGAATTTGACTAAAAACCAAATAAAGTCTAAAATCTGAAACCTAAATATTGTTTGAAACCCAAAACTTATATGATTTTTATTTTTCTATGTCTGAACACAAGTACTAAAATTGTTTGTTTTTCAAAAAATTTTGACCTTTATAAGCTTATAACATTTTTATTGGTTACGATCCAAACAACTACATAGAAAGCATGCATCACTACTTACCTGTTGGATCAGGCTTAAAATCAGTCATGCATCACTGTACTACTAGTTTTCTTCTCTTATGTTTGATGAAGAACAAAACATGGGTAGAATTCTTTGTCAGAGATTCTATGAAGTTGCCGTTTCAATTTCCCTGGTTTGAGTATATAGGCAGTAGAGGCATAATGGCACAAACAGGAGAAACGGCAGCGAAGGATTCCGGGATCAAACCACAATTGAGAAGATGCTGAGAGATAGTGATAGGGTGAATCCGGTCTCCTCAGGTTTCTGCAATCTACACAGCATTTAAAATTTTCAGAAAAATAGAAACTGAATCTTTTAAATTGTTAATGAATTAATTTTAAAACCTCATATGCCATCCCTATTTCCCCAAACCTAAGGACATAAAATAGAGCAAGACAGCAGCCAAAGTACTATTAGCAAAGTTTAAAAAAATATAGAGCAAGACAGCAGCCAAAGTACTGAAAAATAGAAACAAAAAACCAGAAACCACAGAGATCTCAGGATGTTTATTGCATTGGATTGAATTTGGTTATTTTATGAGACAAGATTTGATTGGATAAAATAGGATTGAACTGGACTAAATTGGTACTATTAAGATTGGATTATTAATAAAATATATTAAATTATTTTTTAAATATAATAAATATTATATATAAATTATTTATAAAATAAATAAACAAGAAAATGAAGTGAAAAAAAAAAAGGACATAAGAGGGAACTAATTAGTCCCACTATTTTGAGTGGGACTAATTTATCCCACTCAATTGGATAAAAGAGGAGGTGGGATTAAATTTTGTCCAATCCCACATCCTCAACGAACATTGGATTGGAATGCTGGCCAACAAACAGGCCCAAAGTAATAATTTTCTTGTTTATTTGATGAACAAGGGATTGGGAAGTGTAGCACTATTCTATCATAAATATCAATATAATGTGCTTTTAATTTTGCTTGTTTAATTGTTTGCGTAAAATTTATTCCCAGCAATAACCAGTTCAGGACTCCAATTAAAGTAATCCATCTTCTGTGCAGGTCTAAAGTATCAAAAACATTTGAATGACAGAACCCAAATGAAAATATTTTAGAAAAGTTATACTTTTTATTTATTTTATCAGACTCCAAAAACATACAAGAAAAATGTCCACAGGGAAACTGAACAGGATACCCACAAGATTACACATTCTCATTTCACACCCAAAAAGGAACTAAAAAACAATCCCCTGGACTGAAAACTATAGAGACAACTTATCCACTACAATGTACAGAATTAATAACAGAAACGAAAGAAAAGTCTCAACAGATATGAAAATAAGTTATAATAAAGTTAAGCCCCTTACTTACTTCACCACAGTCACGAACAAAGAACAATTCGATGTGTTAAAAAAATAAAAAATAAAAAATCGATGCTCACAAAGAGCCGCAAACTTCTTGCCGGAAAGCTTTTTCTACTGACTTACAACAACCTCAGCGAAGGCTAAGGTGAAATCACTGAAACTATTAGTAGGAATTTCAATGCTACATTTTCAATATCTTTAAACTCTTAGCCAAAAAGACAGGCGGCTCAACCTAAATCTGTTATGGTTAAATACTTAACTTCAGCACAGAAAAGACCTTGATCCCAAAAAGGGCAAGACAACAGATAATGACCACACCTACAAAAGAGGAAAAAAGAGAATCCCCACAATTGGAAAAGGTAACACACTAACAATAAAATATATAAACTCAAGCAACAAGATAAAATACACATATTCACACTCGGACAGCATATAAAATACAGCCCCATTGCTCATGTCGGGCATAGTGTGAGATCATAAGATCATTTATAAATAAAAATGAAATTATGACAATGCAAGTTAAATAAAAAGTTTATTCTGACTGACCTGAACAAATGGAATGAGATTTTTTTAACCAATTTGAAAACATTTTCCAAACATTTCTGGCACAATCTCCATTAGTGAGGAAGTATCAGTAGCAATCTGCTCCATAAAATATACCGTCCTGCTCCAAACATCTTGCCTGTAGTAATTCAGCCAGAAATCCCAAAATCTCAGTTTGGACTAATGGCTCCACATTTAGAAATACCACGATATTTGTATCCGCCATAAGCACAAAGAAAAACGAGTAGCCATCCATCAGCCAATCAATTTTCTGAAGCTAGAGCTATCTTGTGTTTGCTTAAACATTTAGTTTGCCACTTCCAAAAGCTGTAAGCAATGTTGTTTTATTCATCCAACTTGGAGATGACTTCTGGATTTATGTTTTAAGAAACCCTATAATCAATACCTTTCATTTCCATGGCTAAACCTTCCAACATTTCATATATCTCATTGCTGTGAGGATGCTCTTCGTCCTTAGACAAGAAACAGTTCATATGACCCCCAATCTCAATCCAAGAACAACCAATCTCTTTTCTCAACCCCCTTTCCCTCATCTCTTTTCTTACTTTATTAACATTTTCCCACTTTCCTTCTTCTGCATAGATATTTGAGAGCAATACTTGATAGCCTGTCATGCTGTTTCTTGTATCCATTTCAAGCAACTTCTTGGCAACAACTTCTGCTAATTCAGATTGTCCATGAAGTCTGCAAGCACCAAGAAGTGATCCCCACATTTCCAGCACATTACCCTCATCACCCAATTGTTTAACGAACTCATAAGCTTCAAAGACCATCCCAACCCTTCCTAGCATATCTGCAATACAACAATAGTGCTCAGTTGAGGGCTGAATGTTGTATTCTCTCTCCATCAGGTCAAAGATTTGAAGACCTTCATCAACCAAACCAGTATAACTGCAAGCTGATAATACTGCCACAAAGGTAATTGCATCAGGTTCAACTCCAAACTTTAGCATTGAGTGAAACAAAGAGAGGGCTCTCTCACCCATCCCATGTTGACCATAACCCAATATCATCGCAGTATATGTAACAGAATTTTTTTCAGGGGTTTTAACAAAAACATTTTCACCGTACTTAATTGCCCCTGACTTGGAGTACATGTCAACTAGAGCAGTGCCCACAAAGACATTTTGATCCAATAAGTGGCGAATGGAGAATCCATGGAGTTGCTTGCCCAACTCTATGTTTCCCATTGGGTTACAAGCTGGGAGAATTGATGCTATAGTCACAACATTGGGAGTTACATTCAATTCGAGCATCTGTCTAAAAGCAGTGAAAGCTTCTTCAACCAGTCCATTTTGGGTGTACCCAGCAATCATAGCATTCCAAGTGACTTGATCCCTGTCTCTGGTTTGGCTTTTCTCAAAGATTTTTTGTGATGTCCTAATCAAACCAGATTTTGCATACATGTCAATAAGATAACTTTCCATTCCCTCAAATTGAATCCCATGCCTAAGAAGATAAGCATGGGTCTGCTTTCCAATATCCTGGTTTTTAAGATTTGATGCTGCCGAAAGCAAAGCAGTAACAGTCACGGAATCAATCTTAAATTGTTGCTTCTGCATCTCATACACAAGCATCAATCCTTCATCATCCAACCCGTTCTGCACAAAAGCAGATATCATAGTATTCCAAGATACAACATCTCTTTCCAGCATCTTATCAAAAACTTTAAACGACGTATGAACAGAATTGCACCTTGAATACATGACAATAACTGCATTCACTACAATAACCGGCATTGTTGCTAAATTCTTAATTATAAAGGCATGCAGCTGTTGAGCCAAGTCTATTTGCTGCAACTGCGAAACTGCACTTAACGCCAACAGAAAACTCACATCATCAAGGACAACCTCATCCAATTGCACAGCTTGAAGAAAAAGCTCACTAGCTTCAATGGGAAAATCATTCTGTACATACCCACTAATCATAGTGTTCCAAACCTCAGTATTCCTCTCCAAACAACGGTCAAAAATTATCCTAGCCAAATCAACTAGACCAAGTTCAGCATACATGAATATAGCCGAACTCACAACAAACAAATCATTCACATATTCACTTCCCAATTTAACAAGAAATCCATAGAGCACATTAGCATTCTTATGGTCTTCTAAACTCGATAAAGCTGGGAAAACATTAACAAAACTAACCGCACTGGGTCTAATTCCCATTCTAATCATCTTCTTAAATTCTATAACTGCTTCCATGTATCGTTCTGTCTTCACATACCATGACACCAAAGTATTCCATGCAACAACATTTCTCTTACGGATTGTATCAAATACTTTACATACTACATCATATTTTGAAAAACCAGAACAACCCACTTCACCATCTATGGAACTCAAACAAGTGGAGTACATGTTCAAGAGTGAGTTATAAACAATCCTACTGGGGTTGGACAGAGAGCGAATAAGATGGCAATGCACTGCTTTGCCAAGCCTCAGATTGCGAGTCTCAGCGCAGGCTTTGAGAGTAGAAGAGTAAGTGTAGTTGTCACAAACGGTGTGAGGGGAGGAGTTCTTCTTGCGGGCGTAGAAGAGAATGGCTTCATGAGGCATGTTGTTGCAAATGAAGCCGATGATGATGGTGTTCCACATAGCCGTGGTTGGGCGGGTAATAGCGTCGAACAGTTGGCGAGCCAGATGGGGTTGGCCTTGTTGGCATATTTTGCTTAGGCGGGAACGTATTGTGGGAGTTTTGGGTTTTGGGGTTGGTGGGGAAAGGGAGACGGTTGGAGAAGAGAGGGGTTTTTGAGGAGAAGAAGCGGTGGTAGATGATGGTGGTGATGAGAGTGGAGGAGGTACGGAGGTCGCCATGGGAGAGTTTTGGTGGCCTTTTCCGCCAACAGCTTTCGGGATGTGAGTGTGATACTGGTTGGTTGGCAGTTGATGCTTTGAATTACCGTTATCCTTCCCCATGCGCATTAACACCTTAGCTTTTCACGTCAAACTATAATCATAATTAAAAAAACAAATTACAATTAAGCTACCCGATTTAAACGCTTTCATAGACGGAACAAATATTTCCATGTTATTACAATTTACCTCCCTACCGTTAATGAATTCAATTACACTTAACTGAGTGAGGGGTAAAATTGTTTTTTCATATTAATTTTTTTTTTTAAAAAAAAAATTTATCCCAAACATCATCAACCGTAAAATGATTCCAAACATCATCAACCAGCAACCATCATCAACCGTAAAATGATTCCAAACATCATCAACCATCATGAATCAACTAGCCAACATCATAATCCACTTCTGAAAACCCAAAAAATGACCTCAAACATATTCATCAAACCCAACATTATCAATCTCCCACAAAACCATCAAACCCAACATCATCTAAAATCAAAATCATCAAAATGAAAAAAATATATATATACCCAGATTCTGGGTTCACGAACGAATCCAACTGGGTTCGTCAGGAACCCAGATCTGGGTTCTCAGGAACCCAGATCTGGGTTCCTGACGAACCCAACTGGGTTCGTTCATGAACCCAAACTGGGTTCACTGACGAACCCAGGTTCTGGGTTCGCTGACGAACCCAGATCTGGGTTCCTGATGGGTTCGTCAGTGAACCCGTCAGCGAACCCAGCTGGGTTCGTCAAGAACCCAGATCGGGTTCACTCCGAGGACGAACCTTAGTGAACCCAGCTGGGTTCGTCAGCTAACCCAGATCGGAGTGAACCCGGATCGGGTTCACTCCGAGGAAGAAGAAGAAGAAGAAGGAAAGAAGAAGAAGAAGAAGCGAAAGAAGAGGAGAAGCGGAAGAAGAGGAGAAGAAGAAGAAGAAGAATGAGAGGAAGAGAGAACAGCTGAATGAATGAGTGAGTGAGGAGTTGACCAGACTATATATTTGATCAACTGGTCAACTTCAGTCAAATGGTAATTTCGTCTTTTTACCGTTTTGGTATCATTTACCGTCAAATGTAACGAATCTTACTAACGGTAAGGGGGTAAATTACAATAACATAGAAACATTTGCTCCGCATGTGAAAGCGTTTAAACCGAGTAGCTAAATTGTAATTTGCTCTAATTAAAATAATAATAATAATAAATAGAAAGACTTTGGAGATTAATTGTTGTTCATCCAACCTAAATAGTAATTCCTATAATTAGAAGCAATTAACTTAACGAGATTAAATACTATTTATACGATATAAATAATTATACTCGTAATTATGAAATAACTATTTACACATATAAATATTGTAAAATGTGCATTATTGAAATAGATGAGATGAGAAGGTGCATAGTTATCTATACTAAGAGGTCATGTGCCCGAGTCATTTGTGTTTTACAAAATAATAATTTTAAGCTTTAAGACATGATCCTAAAAAAACTATAAACTAGTCTTTTAGTGGTGTGGGGCGTGGGGAGGGGAGACGGGACGACAACCAGGTTTTTCTTGTTTTAATATAGAATAGACAAGAAAGTAATAAATGAACTTTTCAAAAAAGAAAAAAAAAAAAAACACAAAACAAAATAACAAAGGAAGTGGATAATAGTTATAAGTTATTTTTTAATGAAAATGTCATTAAATGAGACTTTTTTTTTTTAGTATAAAAATTATACCTGAGATGGATCCAAAAGACTGCCAGAACCAACTGAGATAGGACACTAATGACACGATCTGGAGGACTATTCCTAATTGAGAGGGATCCACTCATATGGAGGTAGAGAGAAAACTCATATGAGGGTAAGGGAGTGACCCACACAAATGGTTGGAGACCTATTATTATTATTATAAATATTATAAGGATTATTATATTATATTATATTATATTTTATTTTATCATTTTGGATTTTTGTGGGATGGGATGTCGAATTCATATCTCTTACAAAAGGAGGCATGAAGGTTATTAGCGCCAACCAATAACACCAGAAACCAAAGACCATTAAATGAGACTTTGGGATATGAATCACTGATCGTACAATTTTCTATGTGCCTTGGAATCATGAACCATAAGATTTTACAAAACTCTGATTTTTGTAGCTTTACAACCATATAAAGCACAATGAGAAAAAAAAAAAAAAAAACTCTAAAATAATATAGTTCAATCTTTTAATAAGTGACATGTGAAATACATGAACATGTATACGTGTGAGTGTATATTCCTAAATTCTTAGAGAGACTAAGAACTAAGAATTTGTGCAAAGCACATAGCTTGTGATCCAAGAATATTTAACATAGAATGGATACACACAATAAGCATTTTGTTAAAAAATTAAGCTAGTACAAATAGTTGCTCTTACAATATAATTTAATGTGAAACTATTAATTTGTATGTGCTTAAGATTCTATTTTAAGCTTCATGAGATAATATTTCTTTAGATGTATTTTGTTTTTGAATAATTGATATTAACAATAATATTCATGACAAAATCAATTTAAAGTATGATTTTACTTTTGTTCTTAATATTCAATTTTATAGATGTTAGTTACATTTTTATGACTACATGTTACTTATATTTTTTCTTATATAAATACAAAGAACTTAACACCCCTAGTTTTATCCTTACTTAAGTGAGATTAATAAATCCCACCTTGAAAGATGGGACTAGTTAGTCCACATCTCATGTACTTTTTGTTATTTTTTTAAAATTATTTTATTAACAATTTATATTTAAAATTTGAATTATATTTAAAAATTAATTTAATATTTTTTTAAGAATATTTTAAAAAATAATATTTAATATCAATTGAATAATAAATATTATTCTATTTAAAAAATATTTTTAATATTATTTAAATAAAATTTTAATCACAATTATTTTTACATATTTGATTTATTATTAAATTGATTTAAAATAATTTTATTTTATCTAAAATTTTATTTAATTTTATCTTATATTAACCAATTTTATACTCAATCGTAACATATAACTATTTATATTCAATTCCACACTACGTCAAAAAAAATAAAAAAACAACTCTATTTTTAATCGAATCCCAATTGTATCAAGCACATTACATACCTAATTTTATCAAATTCTATCCAATCAAATCTAATAAAAATAATTCAATCTAATTTTGTATATTAAATGAGCTCTACAAGATATGAATTAAATAAAAATAATAATGAATTAAAGCTATTTATAACAGTAATTTCTATTATACTTTGAAATACGGATCAAATATAAACATAGTTTAGTGCTTTAGAAATGCTTTGTATTGATTCCAAAAACATGAAATTTCAATGAGAATTTTATCTATAAATTTATAATAAAACCAACAAACAAAAAATAGAAAGAGAAATTAAACAAGGGCAGAATAGGGAAAGAGCGGAAATATTAGGGACAGCACTGTCTCTACACACACAAAAATCTAAAAATTTCGTGTATGCAAGTCACGTGATCGGAAGAGACGTTGTTTTGGAAGTACTCGATTACAACGGTCACTTTTTGTGTCTTCTTCAACGTCTGTCAATCTCTCTTTGTTGCATAAAAGAAGCCAAAAAAGTGGAGATAATCTCTCTGCTAGTTTGAGTCTGACTGCAAGGAAAATGAATCTCGAAACAGAAGAAGAAGAGAAAGAGAGTCTGATAACAAAGGGAGCGAAAGTTGTGGAGCATTTGGAGCCAATATTGTCCAGAGAGCTTCTCTGCAAGTTCCAAGACAAGTCTACATTCGATTTCGACTACACGCAGAGCTCGATATGGTCTCCTCTGGTTAGTCGCGGTTACAGCCAAATGGAGGTTGATTTGATCACACCCAGAAAGCTCTCATACGAGTTTGGTTTGTTTGGATTTGCGTTGGAGAAAAATAGCACCAAGAAGAAGAAGAAGAAGAAGACAACGACCACTACTAGTACTACATCATTGAATGTGAGTCTGAATCTTTTCAAGAAGAAGCAGAAGAAGAAGATGGTCTCCGAGTTCTCTCCAGCTACTGTTAAGGGCTCTTGTGTACCTATAGCTACTAAGGTATGTATATTATATAATTTTTCAGAGGATTTAACTCTTACTGGCTACCCATCGATAACCATTCTAAGGATATTTAACCTTGGATATTTTTCTAATAATCATCCTAAGAATTGTTATTGATAAGTAATAGTACATCCAGTGAGGTAATTGGGAATCTGCAGGCGCTTTATTTTTTTGGGTAATTTATGGAGTGTGTGTGTGTGTCAGGGATGGAGTAAGCTGCTAAAAGCTGCATGTAGACATTTTAAGAAGGAGAAGAAGAAGAAAGATCCAGCAGGGCATGTGAAGCTTACCAACTGTTTGAGAAATGCAAGTGAATGAAGTGATCGAAGACTGAAGATGAAGATTACTACCTGTAATTTTTTAATTGTTTTGGTTTGTTAAATTCAAGTTTTATTTTCTAAATTACTCTGTTGGTGAAAATATTTCCCAAATCGTTGAGATTGGGGAATTCCTTTTTGTTGAATTGTATTTCTATGCCACAATTACAATAGCATATTTACAGTTATGGTCATAATTGTTTCAAATTATGCGATTGGAGAGGTGTTTCTCAATCATATTGAGATAATAAATTTAGAAACAGTAAAATTAGTAACATTTAGAGAAAAAAAATTAAAAAAGATATATGAATACTCAAAATATGAACATATTTAAATTTAATTAAATAAAAATAAATGTGACTTAAAATTATCTTATGAAAAACTTTGATAGCAACCATGTTTAAAATAAACAAACAATAATCTTTACAATTTTCAATAATAATAGTAATAATAAACTTAAAAAGTTCTTCCTCATTCTTTATCAAATCATTTACATTGTTGGAATTGTTTCTAACTTATAAAACAATCACTTATTTCATAAGTTTAGAGCAAGGTGGTTTGATAAACCTTTTATAATTATTATTTTTTTCTTTTTAATAATTAGTTTCTCTTATACTTAGCTCTCGAGAAGTTAGTTAGAACCTGCTTGTTAAAGTTAATTATTGGATAAATTAATCCCTAACATTTGAAATATTCATACTACCCTCCATATTTTAATGGAAAAAACAATAATGCTTTTAGGTGTAGTAATAGATTTTTTTGAGTTATTGTTTAATAATATCTTAAAATTTAATAAAATAAATTCAAAAACAAAAATATAATTATTTTTAATTACAATTAGTAAAAATATATTTAAACAAGTTTCAAAAGCAAGTGGTGGCACCAACAATGTACCAATACTACCGATAGTGGTCGGAGGAGAGTCTGCATTCATCAATGGCATTATTGTTAGAAATGGCTAGTTCTCCTATAGTAGTAGAGAAAGAGTAAGAAACCCTCTTGCATGCCACGCGACTTCGTCATGAATCCATTGATTCTATTACAGATCCAATAATTTTGTCATGGATTTGGTTAGGAAATGAAGAAGGCTTCATCCTTCTTCATAGATAGAGAGGCTAGTTTTGCTTCGGTGGTGAAGGAGTCTCCTTCTTCTCTTGTAGAATTTGCAATGACATATCGTGATTTCATCAGAAGAAAGGGCCCATTTCAATTGTGAGATGTTTGGTGAATGACATGGGAGTTAAGCAAAATATGATGTTGCTTAAGTGTGATAGTCAAAGTGTTATTACTTTAACTAAGAATCAAGTGTTTTATGCAAGAATCAAACACATTGACATCTCATTCCATAGAATAAGAGATTAGATTGCCTCGAGTGAAGTTCTATTGAAAAGGTTCACCCAGATGAAAATGCATACGGTATGCTTATTAAATCAATTACAAGAGAC
Source organism: Dimocarpus longan (assembly GCA_022984855.1). Lineage (NCBI taxonomy): Eukaryota > Viridiplantae > Streptophyta > Magnoliopsida > Sapindales > Sapindaceae > Dimocarpus > Dimocarpus longan. Next base: position 10,561,080 of record CM041026.1, read on the forward strand.
AAGTTTGAGCATTACTTGAGCTTATTAAATCTCTGTACTTTTTGTGTTTAAGTGGTCACCGTACCACTTGAGATGTGTAGAGACAAGGGATTTCTCTTCAAGGTGGAAGTGTTATAACTACGGGTGTCATCCAATAATTTTCAAAGGCTGAAGCTTCTTTTTGACAAATTGGTGATTGTTGATGTATGTCTTAAAGTAACTACATGTGTGGTAGTATTGGGGCTATATTATAATTTCTAACTTAGGTGGGTTTTATTGTAAATTTAAAAGGTCTTTTAATATATATTGTTTGATTAAGAGATAGGTTTTTTGGAAGAGACAAAATGCGTGTCTCTACAAGTATAGTGAGAACCAAAAAAAAAAAAAAAAAAAAAAACAAGACTAAAATTGAGAGCTCGTGACGTTGAAGGAGAACTAGAATGAGAAATAGCCTATGAATAAAGGTAATTTATTGCAACTTTGTTATCTTCAACCTAGTGAAATCACTAATATCTGTGAACATAGCTATGTCAGTTAACCACATAAAAATCGTTTTTGTTGTACCCAAAAATGTACCCAAGCTTTTAATCCAATAAAGCCCAATAAAAAATAAAAGAAACCAAAAAGCCCAGAAGCTTATAGGAGTGATGTCACCATGGAGCCATGGTGACCCCATTAGCCAATGCCATATTAGCATATGCCACATCAACGGGAAGTATTTGATGTCTATCGCTCTAAGTAGCAAGTGGTGAAAGTAGCTCGAACCAATTAGCTCACATATATAAAGCAACTCGAGTTAACTCCAAATGGCAGCTCAAAGTATAACAGTTAGGAGTTTTTCTTACGATAGTAGAATTTCAGAAAACGAAAGAATTTTATATCAGATAGAGAATCACTACAAATAGAAATCTTCTAGAAGTGTACTTTGATTCAAATATATTGTACTTAATGTAGTTTGATGTAAAATATGAAATAAATCTTAGTTTTTTCTATATTTTAGTGACCTAATTATATATAAGCAAGAAACTCTAACACTATAAATAAAGTCCTTTACATGAACGAAGGGACGGATTGGTCAATGTTTTAAAAGCTCTGCTAAAATTATAATTCTCCCATCAAATAATAATAAAACCATGGATATAGGCTTCATTCAAATACAGTCAGAACCATATTAAATACCCTTTTGTCTCATTTATTTACTGTTCTTGCACCTTTATTATTTTGTTGTTACACCATCATTTCACTGAGTCGATCGTCAATTGTATTCACTAAGCACTAATGGAGTGTTGACCAATTTTTGACTTCAAAAACAAGTGAATACTTGCAAGTAGATAGAATTAATTTCGCTTTCTCTTGTAAGGAACCAAGATTAGCAAATGTTCGACAACTTGATGTACTAAAGTTTTTCTCCATTTCTAGAGAGAGCAAGAGAGAGTTAGAGTAGAAAGCAAGTAAATGAAAAGATGGAAAAAGAAAAAGATTTAAAAAGAAAGAAAAGGGTAAAAAAAAAAAACCGTTTATTAGTCTTTCTCATCTTCCAAGCAAGCATTTATTCGTAGTAATGTTACACTGTGTAGCAGTAAATGAGAGAATACATGGCCAACAAGAATCTTTTTAATCGAAGTTGTTTTGTTTTATATTGTTAGTTGCATTAACTTTTTGGCCAGCCCTGACCATTATCTTTTCCTGTTATGTACTGATGGTGGCCTCAATGCTTTGTATAAATTATGAAGGAAGTAGAAAATTCTAGTTGTAAGCTAAGGGTGTTAAACTCAGATGAAAACTTCGTTGCATGCTATGGAGCCAACAAGTGTTCGTGTTAGATTGTTGGTTTTACTTGCTTATGTTTCCATCTTAGCCACCACCTTCTTCACAACTCTCACAGGTAATTTTTTTTTTTTTTTTTCAATAGTTTTGTTTCTTGAATGGTTTACTTTGTGCTTTTTAATTGAAATTAGGTGGAGCAGAATGATTTTAAATTTCACCAGACATCTCCTTTTTTATCTCTTACTTCCTTAGTCCTACAATTTCAATATATAATGTATATAGTAGGCACCTATGGCAAATTCTAAAATAATTCATCCAAGTCTTTTTGTGCCATACCTTATTTGAATAATATAAATGACTAATTTTCAGTTGTTAAAGGCTGTAATTCATTGCATGCATGCTCACATGTCAAGGAAAAATTCTCAAACAGATAATATGTTTCAATTAGTTATTTACGGATTAATTGATTTGCGTCTGTCTATAATATTGGCTGCAGATGCAAGAGTGCAATTGTTAAACTTTGAAGGTTCCCAAGTCAGTAAAAGAGCAATCCCCAAATCAGAACACACAGAAGCTGATCAATCATATGGCCTTATCACTCCAATGTCTCCCGCACCACTTCTCTCACCTGATAAATTCCCTCCCTTGTGTATGAACCCACCGTCGACATATACACCGCATCTTCCATTTCAGAGCCCACCACCAACCACACCTCAAAGCCCATCGCCTAGCCCAAATCCACCTGAACATGCAACAACCCCACCTACCACCATCCCCACTCCACCTCATTATGGACTTAGCCCACCAAAATATGTTTCCAGCCCACCTCAGAACACCCCAAGCCCACCGAAACATATTTCCGGCCCACCTCAGTACACCCCAAGCCCACCAAAACGTGTTCCCAGCCCACCTCAATACACCCCAAGCCCACCTAAACATGCTTCGAGCCCACCTCAGTACACCCCAAGCCCACCAAAACATGTTCCGAGCCCACCCCAATACACCCCAAGCCCACCAAAATATGTTCCCAGCCCACCTCAACGCACCCCTAGCCCGCCAATCTATCAACCGCCAATGGTTAAGCCACCACCTCCTCCTCCACATAAAAAGCCTCAGTTTGCCGTTTGGTGTGTGGCCAAGCCAACAGTGCCTGACCCAATAATTCAAGAGGCCATGGATTATGCATGCGGGTCCGGAGCAGATTGCAAGTCGATTCAACCCAATCATCCATGCTTTCAGCCCAACACTTTGTTTTCACATGCTTCATATGCTTTCAATAGTTACTGGCAGAACACAAAGCTGCGCGGAGGAACTTGTGATTTTGGTGGGACTGCCATGCTTGTCACCACTGATCCAAGTAAGTTTTATAAAATAAAAATAAATATACCTTTTCATTGTATTTCCTTTTTTATTATATATGCTTTAATTTTTTTTTAAATTTTTATGAATTTGACTATTTTATTGATTGGGTAAAGTTACTCATCAATGAGGACCATTAGATTATATTTATTTATTATACATGTTTTTTTAAATATGAGAAGATGTGGTTAACCTATAACTGACAGTGGCTATGCTATTAGTACTTAAAATATGGGGTCGAAATTAACTAAAAGGTAGCCATCCCAATTGACAGGCAATTAATCTCAATTTTATCTTTAATTAATTTCTTAAAACCTAATAATGGATCTGCTGTTGCAGGTTTTGACGACTGCCATTTCATTTGCAAGTAATTTCTGGAAACTAGAGAGAAGAGCCTTATATGAGATTCAGAGAGAACAGTTCAGACATAAAACCATTTTGTCAAATATAATTAAACTTTCGCGGTATCAGATCTTGTTTGGATTTAGAATGTTATTCTATCATTTAGTCTAGCTATTTTTATTTTTCAACTACTTTGCTCTATCCGTTGTTTTATTTAATACTATTGTTATTATTTTTAGGATAATTTTCTTTGTTTACATCTCAAATCAACTTATACTTGGCACTTGTATACATTGCTGAACTGTGTTTCCTGATAATGAAAAAAAATAAATTATAATTCATGTAGGTACTGAACCTGTTTTTTGGTGTGGTTTAAGCTAAAAATGAACATGAAACTACTTGTTTGGCGGGTATTTGGATATGTACATAGAGTTAATTGAACAATAGGGCATGCCAATTTGTAGATGTCATTGTAAAAATGATAGTGACTTAAAATTTTTGGAGAATATAATATCAAAAAGAAAAAAAATTGGAGCAGATTCTCATTAAAGTAAGGAAAATTTCTAAACGCCACTGGTAGTTTGGAAAAATTTTCATTTTCTTACTCTCGTTTAATTTTTACGTAAAACTCCCTTACTGTCAATTTGTCAACGGTAGGAGTTGAAATATCGAATTTTCTCTAGATTTAAATAATATCAAAATTAAAATGATAAAAAAAATGTAATCAAATTAATTAGTCTTAAATTTTAAAAATAATTAAAATTGAAAAATTTCTTAAAAATTAAAAGTAATATCTGTACAATCCATCATATTGATAGATGAGCTTGAAAGATGAATTATCATAATTTTTTTTTTTTATTTCAATAGAATCCACAACGAGAAATTACTTTAATTAGGAATTTTCATAATAGCTTGATTTAGTATTTATGTAATTAATATAGATTAAAGTAAAATAGGAAAAAGAATTCTTAGTCTTTCATATGCTTTAGTCACCTGATACTATAAATAAGGAACCCTAATATGTAAACAATGAATTGTGTCACTATAAAAAGGGGGTCATTTATGCATGAAAAAAGACATTTGAACTTCGGTCATACAGGTCGAAACCCTAATTCTCTCTCAAGCAATAGTGTAACTGTGAACGTGGACCTTAAATTTACAATCGAATCACGTTAAAATTCTTGTCTCTTTTCTCTTTTTTCTCTACTACATAAACCATATTATGTACCATCCCTTCAATTTCGTTAATTTACATTAAATTGCGTGTTGATCAATTTTATTGGTTAATAATATTTTTTTAATTAAATTGCGTGTTGATCAATTTTATTGGTTAATAATATTTTTTTAATTAAAAAAATAAGAGGTTTTTTTAGTGAACTCGATCGCAATTTAAAACTTGCAGGGTACATTGACAGTTTTTAATTGTCAAAAAAAAAAAAAAAAATTTGTCTTTTTGTGAAATCAATTGCAATTTAACACTTGTGACAAAGCAATTTATGAAGCGATGAGAGTGCTACCAATGAACGCGTCCTTGCCCTTCAAATTTGCTTGACGAGTGTGAATGTGGTGGCAGACACTTGTTGGTTCATAACAGCATATTGTTGTCCCGACATGTAAATTTGAATACCAGTATAAGAGATACCTTAAAGACAATAATAAAAAGGTCAGAATAAGCGGATCGTTACGCGGTGCAGTGGCACCCACCACATGCTATTTGGCTTATCTCAGTCAAGTTTATGATTCGATTTGCTTAGCATCCTTGATCTGAGGATAATTTTCTCAGGAAATGTGGATTTATTTTTTCAATTTTAGTTTTGGACCGTACTTAAAAATTCGGATCAAAAGTATTTGATATCTAATATCAATAATGTATGGGTGATTAATAAAAAATAAAAGAAAAAAAGTCAGAATAACGTTGGAAAGTACACCACCCAAGTCGCATGCAATTTTTTTCCCTTTATAAATAGCTCATAATTTTATTTATTAATATTATGTTGTCAATTACTTCTCTTATAAAAATAGTAAATGCCCTGAATCTCCTTTCTTCTCTCCACCTTCACATGAAATACTTTCTAACATAATGCTGCTAATTTGAGTACAAAATTATTAGAACCTGCTTGTGAGTTCCTTTTATGTAAAAGTTACTAACGCTTCAGAGAATAGTGTTTTCATCTTTTATAATTGATTATACGGAGATTAAGCTTTTCCAATGAGATCAACATGGTAAATTGTAAAATTACTAGTGGAATAAATAATTTCAAGTGTAGAAGCTAGTTTTGCATTTATAGAGATCTCGATGGGGTTACCACAGCAACAGTTTACTGAACCTAATTTGAACCTAATTAAGTTCTAGATATTTTCGAAGGACATCCATAATAGAATATATATATATATGTGTATAAAATAAAGAACGAATAGAAACAAAAGCTTAATAATTGAGAACTTACCAAACTATGTTCATAGCAGCAAAAAGATGGTCCATACATACTTTGCGCACACTTGCCTAATACAGAAGAATCAATCAATATTGCAAATTGACAGCCTCGTGGTCCCCTTAGAATTTGCTAATGCAAGTAAATAAACAGAATTAAAGTAATGTCTCCAACAAGTTTTATATCTTTTTATATTTGTACATTTGCGACCGACAGTCAAGAAAAAACAAATAGACATGATTTTGGGTAAATCCACTTGACAGAAATCTGAGTGCGGTTTTGTCGTTTTGTGCAGATTTATGTAATATTGTAAAGCAAGTGAAAGGGGTCACATGAATGCATGGCTTGGATAATCTTTAGCCAATCACGGGTGAATAGTACTCACAAAACGTTAAAACACAATCAACCAAAAACCGCGTTTATGATCGTCTTGTCCTTTGGAAAGATGAAAAGTTTAATCAACTCTACCCAACTCCACGAGAACGCCTCCCTCCACCTAACACCGCTCGGTCGACCACTGTCTCCCAAGAGTTTTTATTTATTTATTTATAACTACAAGAAAGAAATTTATCCGATTTTATCCATATTAATAGTTTACATTTAGATTTGGATATTCTCTTGAGCTAAATTTTATTTATTTAATTTTTAATCTTATCACATATAAACACAATATATTTTTTTTGAAATACTAGATATTTTATAACCAATATGCCAAATTAGGGAACCATAAGAATACGGTCTAAAATCAGTCAAATTTGGAGCTACCTGGAACACATAATCACACTAGAGCTTGTCTCATTCAAAGAATCAAGTAGGGAAGATCAGTTGGAATACCAGACGATTCCTAAACATAGGAATGGCTAGGCAACATTGGATCCAACCAACCACAAACATTTAAACACATGATTAAACATGAAGGAACCCGACCCGGATTTCCTCTTTAGGGACTTGAGAAGAGTCCTTTCGGCACCTTAACGGAAGCCCTTGCAGTCTTTATATCGGTGACTCTAAAGAACTCAGTGGAATGAAAACGTGATATATTTCTATTTTATAATCGTTTAGAAATTAGAGTTGTAAAAATAAAAAATTTCAGCAATCCAACAGTTGTTTTCCAATATTTTCAATTTTTTATTCTAATAACTTGAAATCAATTTATAAACACTTCAAAATCATACATTCTTCTCCATCTCCAATTTGGACCTCAGGTCCATTTCACGATTAACGTTTAATCACAATTAAAAATATTTCAACCAAAACCATTTTAATTTTCTTAAAAAATATATTATCATGCATATAATCACAAGTATTTACATTATGCAAATTTACTAGACATCAAAATATATACAATATTTTCATAATTATAGTTGTCGGAAGTGTCCATCTAACTCTGCGTCGAAGATCGCTCCCTCTAAGCAACCATCTTTGCACCTAGGGAGGTTTTTATAAAATAAACAGAAAAGAGTGAGCTAAATAAGCTCAGTGAATGTTATAAAAAATATATTTCTGACAATGATACCTCCTAAGATATTTAAAAATCTAAAATTCTTAATGATTTATCCAAATTATAAATCTCAAAGTTTTGCATACATATTGATATAAATCCACTTGAAAACATAAATGCATATATCATTAAAATCTATCCAAAATATGAACATAGGTATATAAAATAATAGTATTATTCATGTAACATATAACCAATAGAACCCAGGAAAATCATATCTTACCGATCGATCTTAAGTTATCGGTGATGGGGACGATCCATATCTCTTATAAACCACTACGCTGCGGAATATTACCTTGTCTTACGTAGGGTATCAATCATGATACCTTAAAAACGCGCAGAGGGCAACACGTTAGACTCAATTCTCCCATAGTTAGTGATACGTCCCTCCTTAACATGCCATGCATACATAAAATACTTCGGCCGGTTCTTAGTCATATCGTGGGGATTAAAGTAATCATTGGTTTTGAAAACTTTTTTCAATTATGTTTTAAAAAATTTAGTTAGCATACTAAAAGTAATCAAACATAAAGGCATGTTACTTCAAATTGTTGCTAAAAGTATAAAAATATATTACTTCAATAATTTATGCTATAAATATTTTTTTAGATGAATATGTAAAAGTATTTATAAACTAACATCTTTAATAAAGCTCATTTCAATTTCAAGATACTTTAACATTCATAAAAGCATTTTAAAGCATGCTAAAAATGTATTTAGTATTTTATAGAATAATTTTACATTTACTTTGTCTCAAATTGGCTAAATGACCTTTAATAATTCTCTCTTGATTCTTTTACTTCCTTCTCACCTATAAGAAATTTAGAATTCATCACCCTAATTATATGAAATCAATGTCAATTACCTTTATTCATCCAAATTTAATTTAAAATACTACGTATACCATAATTCATGTACTTCGCATAAACTTATACTAACATCATGACATTCTTTTCTTTTCATTTTCTTTGTGCAAACTTGTTTAACTACATGTATTACCTCATAAAAACACATCAAAGTGATTGAATTTCTACTTTGAACACCAAAATGTCATATTGACCGAAATTTGTACCTCAGGCATCCAACCTAATTTTTTCATTTTCATGATCACCAAAGGTATTAAAATCACACCAATATTCATCTAATACCCTAATACCAACTCAATTTAAGTTGCTTTGCAAAATTACATAAAACACTAGAATACATACCTTGATCATTTCCTTACCTAATTGCTTCCTTTAAACTTTCTTTCAATTCCACACTTGAATATAAGATAATCTACTTCCAAACATGCCAAAAATTATATAAACTCATCAAGTTATTACACATTCAAGAAACTATCAAAACATCATAGAAAATCAACTTACTTATCACTCTCTCTTCACTTTCTTTACTTAAATTTTGCCCTAACACTTATTTAGTGAAGATCAATTGAGTTTGATATCCAAAATTGGTCAAACTTTTCTTTCTCTTCTTCTTCTCCCCTTGGCCGAATTCACCCTTTACTCTCTCTCAATTTTTCTTATCATTTCATGCACAATTCAACTTTATATAGGTCTCCTATTAATTGACCAAAATGCCCTTGGACTATTTTCATAATATCAAACAAGTCCTTAGTTACAAATAATAGTGTGTGATTGGTTCATAGGATAACTAGTAATTAAACTAATTAAATCCCACAAATTTTAGTTGCATGACAACTAATTAGTTAATGTAATGACTTCCATGTAGTCTTCTCTCATTGGTTTATTTTATTTCACATGAATTGTGTTTTTTGCTAGGTTTTATTACATACAATACTTACATATAATTCATGTGTGTTTAAATTTGAAAATGTCTATTTTACCTTCTAATGAATTAAATTATCATTCATGCCTAAATAATTTTCAGAAATATTCCAGAGTCTTTCCATCATCCAATTGACCATGTAATACTTTAATTAAGTATTTTACCTCTCAATTTCATATTAAAAAAAAAAAAATCAAATAAGTGTAAAATCATCAATACCCATTATTCTCCAAAAAGATGTTTTCGTCCAAAAAAATCTTCAAAACTCTTAAAATCTACTCAAACGGGCTCATTTTTTATTCATTACAGTTTCTTTAGACTCTAATACCTATTTTTGAAATTTTCGATTTTCGAGATCCGTTTTCTCAAAAATCACCATTTACTCAGTCACTATTCATTTGAAAATATTATTTATCAGAAAATTTTTTATTTATTATAAAAAGAGAAAATTCTGGACTTTACAAAATAAAGAACACGAATATGAATGAAAATAAGTAGCACCCAAATAAACTATATAGTACAACCTTCAAAACCCATAGACAACAATAGAGGATGACCATTGGGAGATAGGGTATGGTGCATCAAACGGGAAATCCCTATGACAATTCAATCTTCCTCTTAAACTTGAAAACTTATTTGAAGCATTATAAAATCTGTGATTATAGTGCCTAACTCCAGATGAAAATCTTCAGTAACCATCATTACCTTGAATCCCCAAGGAGGCATACAACCATTGATTTTCACCTATCACCTGAAAGATACACAAACAAAACCAAAAAGCAGTTAGCTTTTTAGAGTCGGATCCAATTGATCTAGTTATCAACTAGATCTAACTCTAAAAACCCTAAAAATCAGAAGAAACCAGAGCAGGAAGAGCACAATAACGAACAAAGAAGGGGAGGAACAAGAAAACATTAAAAGTCGACCTGAATCTCACCAGAAAAAACTTCCACAACAGCTTTCTCTCTCTAACGATAAGAGATCTTTTTTCTCTCTCTCAAGAGAGAGCTTTCGAGAAGACAATATAAACACTACAATTATTAAGATATTAGGATTTGATTACTTTTTATTTTTATTTTTATTTTTTTAATAGCTAATCATATATTTTAAAAAATTTAAAAAATAGCTTAACTAAGGAATGAATTCAAATTCTTTATATTTAAAAGACTCATCAAAGAGAGAAAAAAAAATATATATATATACTTACACAAATTTTGTAAAACATTAAACTTTAAAATATGAACTCTCGCTGTTGAGGTTGATAAAAGGTGCTATGTATACTAGAGAAGGATATATATCCCTTCTTGAGCTTGTAGATGTAAATAAAAATTTTACATTTTCATGATATTAACAAAAATTTAAATGTTAATTCAAATTCTTCACATAAAAAAACTGATGTGTGACTCTCAAGTGAAGTGGTGCGGTGGCACCACTCTCACTTAGTCCATTTCTCTACAAACAACTGGAAGGACTCGAGTATCATTGCCTATAAAAAGATGACAATTTCCTTATAATTTACATGTGTGTAGGCAAATTCCTTTTAAGTCCTTTCAGTTGGTGGAAAGTTATTTTCTCACTTAGTATGAGTTACTATCATCCGCTTAATTGGAAGTAAAGAATAAAGAGTAATGATCTGGACTATATCATAGAATCTAGATCAGGTGGTCTTGAAAGTTATGTGTTTGATAAATAGAGTTGCGAAGAGATTCCATACATTGGATGTGTATGCTATACGATAAGATTTAGATTCAAAAGATACCATGCATTGATACACACCCCTATGCCTCCCACTGTGTGAGGTATGTGTTCGACACTCATCCTGTAACATCCAAATTATATATAATATTTAATAATAATAATAATTCTCTCATCACTTGTATAAGTTGATTTCCCACCCTCGTGTAAACCTGTTCTCTATTTTCGTGTGGGTAGATCTCTCCTAATTGAGAGTAGCCCTACAAACCACGCAACTAGTATCTTATCTCGGTTGATCCCAATTGTTCTTTGAATCCATTTTAATTTCAGTTTTTATACTTAAAAATAAATAAATAACTTTCCCTGATGTTGATAGCTACCCTAAAATAATTCTTATATTTAATATGAAGAAATTGAAATCCACAAAGAAAGGTAATATATAATAGTGATATTTTTCTCTAAAGAATGTACTAGTCATATCAGTATGTAGTATGTCTGTAGTGATGTGAGGTTGTTTCTCACGTTTGAAGTCAATGAATCAAGACAAAATACAAAAGTTGAGGGGAGCAGGGTTGATTGCTCCCTTTCTATCTGCCCGTCTTTAAAAGAAGGATAATGCATGAGATGCTCTTTGTACTGAACTCTCCAAGCCCTACTCTTAGGCTATGAAGATGGGCAAGTATGCTCTAGCCAATGTTTTGATCCTCCTCTTGAACTTGGGCACTTTGCTTACTTCTCTTGCTTGTCCATATTGCCCTTACCCAATTCCTCCTTCTAAGCCACCACCAAAGCACCCTCCCCATGTAAAACCACCCTACCACCCCAAACCACCCCATCACCCCAAACCGCCGGTCGTCAAGCCACCTCATCACCCCAAACCGCCGGTCGTCAAGCCGCCTCATCACCCCAAGCCACCTTACGTGCCCAAGCCACCCCATTACCCTAAACCACCCACTGTGAAGCCACCAATAGTGCCCAAGCCACCTTATGTACCCAAACCTCCCCATGTACCAAAACCTCCTGTTGTAAAACCACCTCCTTTTGTACCGAGACCTCCTATTGTTCATCCTCCATATGTTCCAAAACCTCCAGTAGTGAAACCTCCTCCGTTTGTACCAAAACCTCCAATTGTACACCCTCCATATAGACCAAAACCTCCTGTTGTAAAACCTCCTCCCTTTGTACCGAAACCTCCTGTTGTAAAACCTCCTCCCTTTGTACCGAAGCCTCCTGTTGTAAAACCTCCTCCCTTTGTCCCGAAACCTCCTGTTGTAAAACCTCCTCCCTTTGTACCGAAACCTCCTGTTGTAAAACCTCCTCCCTTTGTACCGAAACCTCCTGTTGTAAAACCTCCTCCCTTTGTACCGAAACCTCCTGTTGTAAAACCTCCTCCCTTTGTACCAAAACCTCCTTATACTCCGAGTCCGCCAGTAATTTACCCACCGTCACCACCAGTAGTGAAGCCACCACCAACTCCAGTACCAGTAGTGAAGCCGCCACCACCAACAACAGCGCCACCACCAAAGGAAACGCCTTGCCCACCACCACCTCCTCCGGAGGTTCCATGCCCACCACCGCCACCCAATGTGAAACCCTCCCCACCACCACCACAAACCTGTCCCGTTGACACCTTAAAATTAGGTGCATGTGTGGACGTGCTAGGGGGACTGGTGCACGTTGGTGTAGGAAGTAGCGCAAAGGATGCATGTTGCCCAGTTCTGCAAGGACTATTGGGCTTGGATGCCGCAATATGCCTTTGCACCACCATTAAGGCAAAGCTTCTCAACATCAATATTATTCTACCCATCGCTCTTCAAGTGCTTATTGACTGTGGCAAGCATCCCCCTTCTGATTTTCAATGTCCTGCCTGATTGTGTAAAGATTTTGCGAGGCAGTTGTCACTTTGAGGAAGATAATAACGTGTGAACGCTTGAAATGCAAGCACTGCTGCTTCAAAAGAAAGTGTTTTAGTTTGTGTTTTGTTCATCTTATTGTTTTTCAATTCAATATAAATGTGTTTTTAAGTTTTAATGCATGTGTATGAGTATGCTTTCCCCTCTTCTTTATTTCCCTCTCTTTCTTTCTTTCTTTTCTTTATTTTTTTTAAAATTTTTTATTGTTATTTCTCTCTTTTGCTACTAAATAATCAATCAAAGTACACTGTCATCCTCTACTATTTAACGTTGACATATCAGTAGCAGTTCGTGTGTAACGAAATTCACTCTTCAATCGAGATTCAAAAATTGAGATACAAACAAATGACAGCTTATTGACTCGTATCCGTTTGATATACGGGATTAAATTAGAATAAAATGAATTAGATTGGATGAGATTTATATAGCAAATCACCGTTTTATGTTTGATAGAATTTAAGATTGGATTAAAAATTATACCACATCATGTTTGATATTAATTGAGATTGAATTGAAATAAAATTAATTTAAATTTTTTATTATATAAAATTAATTTTATAAAAAATATGAAAAAAATAGAATAACATTATAATATTAAAAAAAAAAAAGAATGAAATGAAAAGATTAAAATAAAAAAATAACATTAAGTTTGGTATTAAAATAATATTAAGTCTGTGACTCTTTAGAGAGAGAGAGAGGGAGAGGATAAAATGAAAAGTTTAAAATAAAAAAATGGAATCCCATGAACTTGGGATTTTAGAATGACATGGGTAAGGTTGGCATTCTATTTCTTATGTTGAATGAGAATGGAAGGGAGGTTGGGAATTCTTATGTTGAATGAGAATGGAAGGGAGGTTGGGAATGGAAAGTCCATTCCCATGGTTGACTCCAAACGTGGGATTTGAGGGAATGGGAAAAAATGAATCCAAAGTCCATCCAAAATTTTATGTTCCAAACATACCTTTAGAGAAAAATAAAGTATCGGTGATGTTACTTTCTAAAATTTTAATTCTTAAAATGATGAAATTTTAATGATGATTACCATCATGATGATATAAAGTGAGATGTCAAATTCTTTTGTAGAATGTATGCATTCAGATAATATAATAGCAATTTTAGTTGGCTAAAATCCACCGGGTGTCTAAAAATTCGTATTAGAATAATTCATATAAGAGTAGACACTTTAATAAATTAATAATATTATTAAAAATAATTAGAATCACAATAATGAAAATTCATATTTTTATAAATTTATAATAATATTAAAAATAATTAGAATCACAATGATGAATAATAGAATTTTCTTGTTGATTAATTTCTACGCACCTCCAACCATATGAGAATAGCCAAAAATAAAAATAAATAATTTAATAATTTAGTTATGAAACATAAGAAAAATAAGTAAGGATTTTCTACTATCAATTTTTTTATTAATATTTTATAATTTAGTGACATATCAATCTTTAAAAAATGGATGATTATTAGTATTTTTATCTTATATATCATTTAAATTTAAATTTCTCTTGTAAAAAGATTAACACGATGCCACTATTGATAGTGAATCTTTATTAAAAAAAAATTATAAAATAAAGTTTTTACCAATTTAGTAATTCATTTTTTTTTTTTATGGAGGAGAGAATTAAATTTAGAAAAAACTAAATGTTTTAGGATAAAGGATGAATTTGAACGATTAATCTATATATTAGCATTAAGAGAAGTACTCATCTACTTGTTCTAAGGTATGGTATAATTAATTTTAATTTATAATTATCATTTAATTTCATCCACTGCTATTTACTAACATTGACATATGAGTAGTACTATTTAGTGTGTAACGAAATTAAGGCAAGGATACATGTTGCCCAGTTCCATGCCCACCACCGCCACCCAAGGTGAAACCCTCCCCACCACCACCACAAACCTGTCCCATTGACACCTTAAAATTAGGTGCATGTGCGGACATGCTTGGGGGCTTGGTATAGGAAGTAGCGCAAAGGATACATGTTGCCCTGTTCTGCAAGGACTATTGGACTTGGATGCCGCATTATGCCTTTGCACCACCATGAAGGCAAAGCTTCTCAACATTAATATTATTCTACCCATTGCTCTTGAAGTCCTTGTTGACTGTGGCAAGCATCCCCCTCCTGGTTCAGTGTCCTGCCTGTTTGTTTAAGGATTTTGTGAAGCAGTTGTCACTTTGAGGAAGATAATAACATGCGATGCGAACGCTTGAAATTCGTGCAAGCACTTCCGCTTCAAGAGAAAAATGTTTTAATTTGTGTTTTGTTCATCAATTCAATATAAAAGTGTTTTTCAGTTTCAAGGCACATGTATGAGTTGATCATATTTTGCCCTCTACTTTATTTTACCCTCCTTTTTTTATTTTAATTTTTTTAATTGTTATTTCTCTTTCTTTCTACTCAATAATTAATCAAAATATGAAAATACACTGTCATCCACTACTAGTTTCTAACGTTGACATGTCACTAGTACTTTTTGCGTCACGACATTGGGTCTTCAATCGAGATTCAAAAATAGAGATACAAACAAATGGCAGCTTGTTGGCTCATGGACAAAAATAGAGTATCGGTGATATCACTTTCTAAATTTTAGTTCTTAAAATGATGAAAATTTCTTATGAAAATAATGATGATTACCATCATGATGATATGAAGTGAGATATCTCCAATTCTTTTGTAGCATTCAGACTGAATATAATAGCAGTTTTGGTTGGTTAAAATCCAGCTGATTTAAAAATTCATATAAGAGGAGACACGTTAATAAATTAATAATATTATTAAAAAATAATTAGAATTATAATAATGAATAATAGAGTTTTCTTGTTGATTAATTTTTAATCATCTTCAACAATTTGAAAATAACTAAAAATGAAAATAAATAATTTAATAATTTTTAATTATAAAATATAAGAAAAATATGAAATAAAGTTTTTATAGATTTAGTAATCCATTTTTTTTTATGATGGACGGGAGAATTAAATTAAGAAAAAATTACTCACATTAATATTTTAGAATAAGAGTGAAATTTGAATATGTAATTTATTAGGTTGAAGAGAAATATTTGATTACTTTTATCAAAGAATTATGTAATTAATTTTAACTTATAATTATCATTTAATTTCATCCACTAGTATTCACTAACATTGACATATGAGCAGTATTTAGAGTGTAACGAAATTGACCCTTCAATATGTTTAAAAAAATAAAAAATGAACTCTTCAATCGAGATTCGAAAATTGAGTTGTTGACAGCCCCTTTCTCTGTTTTTTTTTTTTAAAACAAATGACAGCTTGTTGACTCCCAGAGAAAAATTGAGTATCGGTGATCTTACTTTTTGAATTTAGTTTCTCGCAATGATGAAATTTTCTTACAAAAATAATGATGATTACCATCGCGATGATATGAAATAAAGTGAGGTATGTCAAATTCCTTTGTAGAATGTTTGCATTCAGACAGAATATAATAGCAGTTTTGGTTGGTTAATTACGGTGGCCCATCTAGAAATGCTAAAAATTCATATTGGAGAAGGTGTTTTAATAAATTAATATTAATATTAAAAATAATTAAAATCACAACGATAAATAATAAAATTTTCTTATTAATTAATTTTTAGTCATTTACAATAGTTTGAAAATAAATAAAAGTGAAAATAAATGATTTAGTAATCTCTAATTATAAAACATAAGAAAAATATGAAATAAAGGTTTTATCAATTTAATAATTCATATAAAGAAATAGAACTTAATTTTAATTTGTGATTATTATCATATAATTATTAAAATCAATTACTTTTAGTATTATTTTAATAATATAAAATGTCCCTTCAATCAATAAATTCTTTTTTTTTATCACTTTATTGCTTGCATATGGAGAAAAATCACAAGAACAAATGAAAAATAAAAAGGTACATTTCTTGTACTCATAAAAAAATGAAAAATAAAAGATAAAAATTAA
This sequence comes from Dimocarpus longan, assembly GCA_022984855.1. Taxonomy (NCBI): domain Eukaryota; kingdom Viridiplantae; phylum Streptophyta; class Magnoliopsida; order Sapindales; family Sapindaceae; genus Dimocarpus; species Dimocarpus longan. The sequence goes on from CM041026.1 coordinate 10,577,830, forward strand.
ATCATGATTGTACATTAAAAAATTTGATGTAACAAATTAAAATTTAATATTTAAAGATTTAGAATTCATAATTAAATTCTTAAGTTCAGTTAGAGACGATATATTTAAAAAGTCTATCAAGATACTAACATTTCAATAAAATTCATAAATATATTTACACTTTATTATTATTATTATTAAATTTTCAAGTCCAATTAAAGATATTATATTTAAAAAGTATACCAGGATACTAATATTTTAATAAAAGTCATAAATATAGTCACAATTTTATTATTATTATTATTATTAAGTTTCTATCAAATAGAAAATAAATATATAAATAAAGATAAAAAAATAAAAATGAAATATTAATAAAGATGAAGATAAAAATTAAAAATAAATTAAATAATAGATCTACAATTTGTCTTCTAACTATTATATTATATATCTATATTTATATAAGAAAAAGGCAACAAAAATATTTTAAAAAGTAAAGAAAAAAAAAATGATTTTCAACAATCGAGGAGGAGCACGTGACCCCTATAGTTGTAGGCTGGGTCCGTCGGTGGTGAAATAACATGATTTTTATAACAAAATATAAGGATATGATCTAGAATCCGGCTGTAAAACTTAATACTACGTTAAAAAAATAAGGGAACTTAATAGCACTAATAATCTCTGGTGTCTTTTAATTTCAGTTGGTTAAAGACTTAGTTGATATGGCTTTAAAATTTATCAAATATCTTCTTTCGATTTTTGAAATATGAAGAATCTCCTTTTAAATTGTTTTTTTCTTGAAAAAAAAAAAAAAACTTATTGCTTAAATTTATCCCAAAAATCTTACTTATATAGGATACTATGATGAGATCAGAATCTATTCTATTCATATTTAGGGTACAAACTAAGAGTAGATAGTTGCCTCAATTAAGCCTTTTTATTTGTTTTACTTCATTTTAATTCTTAAGATTTCGACAAATATCAAAATTTTAAAACTATTTTAAAAATAACTCTTTTTATATCTGATTTTTTTAAAATTTTTCGAAAAAATTCAAACCGTTAGTCAATCGATAATCAACGATGATAGATTGCTTGAGCAGAAAGGGTAAGACGATCTTTTTATGTGATAGGTTAAAATCGTGATATGTGGATGGTTAGAATTTTAAACATATAATTTTTTTTAAATATATAAAAAATTAAAAAATTTTAAAAAATTAATTAATAATTAATTAAAATTATTATATATATCTAGGTTTGATCTTCAACCCAACAACCTAGCCTCATCTTCAACCACAAATCCCAACTTGTTAATAAGCTAAAATACACTCGATAGCCCCAAACATCAAATACCAACCAATACCCCCTAACATTTATTAGACCCCAAACATCAACCCAACAATCGCTAGACAAAAAGAGAATAAGAGAGAGAAGAGTGGTGACAAGAGAGAAATTGAAGGAGAAAAGAAGAAGAAAACAATGTTCCTACTCAACAAATCCCAGTATCATAATCTCCTCCATTCAAATTACACATAACCAGGTTCTAATTTTTACAATTTTTACAATCAAGTTTTAATTTTTACAACTGTTGACATTCGATAATGGTCAACTACTGGTTCGTGAAGTCCAAATTGCAGATCTGTGAAAAATATAAATAAACAAGAAGAGAAGCAGAGAGGAAGAAGGAAAACGTACGAGATTTTACGTGGTTCAGTTAAGGGGAAGGCCTACGTCCACGGTGTCTGCTCTGGTGGTGGAGAGACAGTTATTGTTATTACTATATTTTCTGGTTACAGTTGAAGAGAAGAGATCAGAAAAAACCATCCTCTATTACATTGTTTTTGTTGCTATTTATAGAGAGAGAGTGGTGTTACAGTTTTAGTCTGACTCAAATAGAAAAACATTTAATGTTGATTTACATTCCACAACTAACACCCTTAATGTTCGAGATTTGACATGATCCGTCGACTTGGTAGTTACGTTTTCCTTAATCTGCGCTACTACCATCTTGGGGAGATTCTGCGTGCACGGCATGTTATTACGCTAGCAAACTCTGGCCTGGGCGAGCTGGTGCTTGGGTGAGGTCAGCGACCTGATAGTTCGAGCAGAGATCGCGCAAGCTGGTGTCGCAGTCAAGTAGAACAGATTGGTTGTGCAGGATGTCCGAGCAGCTTGGGAGATTGGAATGCTAAGTTACTTGTGCAATGAGCTCGTTGAAGCGTGCAAATTGCTCTTACGCTAGCTGATTGTCTGAGCTTGGTCTTGACTAGATTCTTACTCGTTCATCATCTTGTCAACCTTACTCGTTGACGTGAACAGGATGTTGTGTACAGTCATGCGAGTTGCTCATGCGACTGCTCGCTCATCAGCCCATCTGTATGCTTATTCATAGACTGTTCGTTCAGTGCTTTTTGACACAGAATGAAAGAATAACAGGAGTGCAAACGTTAACCTCAAGAACACATCCATTAAAACAACAACTTTTAGGATGTCAACGGCATCAACGGGGGAACCTTGGTTACCATCACGCAAATCTCATTCCGAAAACATATTATAATAGGCAATCTGACAATCGAGTATAAAGTTATACCCGTTTCTTTGGACCAGAGACTTTGGTTCTTATCTGTTGGAATGGTTTTATTGAGCTTTTGAGCTTTTACCAGCCCATTTGGGATAACCCAAAAATACATACAATAATAACGAAGTTGTAATTTTTTATTTCACTAAATTTAAAGATGTCACACCTATCTCCAATAATCAGTGACTAAATAACTGAGGACACCTCGACCAACAATCAGTAGATCATTCTCCCCAACCAAGCCAGAAGATGTGCCCTTCACTTCCCTACTAGCTACAACCAAAATGTCAAACTAGACAATTCATCAAACATGTAATTGACGTTAAAAGAATTAATATTAATAATGCACATGCATTTAATTACTGAATATGGATGATGTGTTGGCTAGGAGAGAAGTGGCCATCGACGACGACGACGATAGTGGTGGTCTAAATATGACGATGCAAATTCAATTGTTAAAGAAAATTGACTTTTTGGATGATAGAAAGTCAACAACAAGGTGGTGTGTGAGAGCTCTGCTACTGTGAGATCTAGTTGTGTATTTTGGTTTTATTTTATTTTATTATTTTTATGTTTAAGTGTTTTTAATTTAAAATGTTTCCAAATCTTCAACATCTAGAACTCTTTTTTAAAAAAAAAAAAATTCTTGCAACGTTTTTTTTTTAATTTTTATTTTCTGGATTCCAGATCTTCAAGGTTCAACTTAAAAATCTGGAACTCTTCTTTTCCTTTTTAAGTATTTTTGCAACATTTTTTTAATTTTTATTTTTTGGATATCAAATCTTATTGATTTTGACATTATAAGTAATTTGGCTGATTTTTTTGTATATGAGTAATTGGGAGAGGAGATTTGTTAAGATTCATTTGGGTGTTTTTATTTTTATTTTTTATTTTTTAAATCTTTTAAATTTTTCTTAAATTTTGTTTTTGATTTTAAATTGCTGGGATCTTCATCTGGGTTTAACTTTTTCTTAGGAAAAATCATTTGGGTTGAAATTTGTTTTCTTTTTTTTTTAATTATTATTTAACTTTTGAAAAAAAATAATCATATATTTTTTTAAAAGAATAACAATTATATTATTGTATATGTGTCAACTTTTTATTGGTCAAATATCAAGTAATATTTTAATTTTATTTGGGACCAAACGATTATTTTAGGTGATAAGAGGCAATTGAGTCATTTTTATTTTTTTGATTAGTTTGGCTATAAGTTGATTGGCGATTTAGACTTTTTAGAAGAATTTTGGAAAAGTTAGGGATGAAAAGAATTGTTTATAAAATAGCTTTATAAAGTTGAAATTTTTTAAAACCTCAAGAACTAAAATGATGTTTTCCCTTTATTTTATTATTTTATGTGAAATTAATACCAAGACCATATAAAAGGGTTGTTGAGCACTATTAGATTTAAAAATTAGTAGCATAGTTTAAATAGATTTATTTCAAGCATTACTAATGCAAACGGGAGTGATCAATTTTATTCAGTACTTAGCGCGGTCTAAATAGTAAATTTTTTGTCTCAAAAAGAAAAAATTTCACTTTAATCCCTAATTTTTGATGAAATATTTTTTTTTTCATAAATCCGTTTTTAGTTTCCATCATCCCTAAATTTTGAAAAATTCATCAAACGAGCCTAACAAAAAAACTTATGATCAACTATAATGAAAAATGATAAAATACCAAAATACTCTTAATCATCTCAATTTGTTTTCCTATAATAAAATAAAATAAATGGATCTCCATGGTTCATCTCTTAAGATGGAGAGTGGAAATAAAAATAAAATGAATAAATAAATAAATAACAATAAAACATAGCATTAAGTAGAAAAGGAACCGTTTCCATAATGAACATTAAGTAAATAAATAAATAAATAACAAATAAATTGAAAAAGAAAGAAGCAAATCAATTAATTTGGTTTGACTAAATCGAAGGTTTTTGTTTGACCAGATAAACTTCAATATGGTTGAACAAGATGAATATGTTAATTGTGGTTGTGGTTTTGATGATTATATATATGTGTGTAGATGTTGAAGAAGTTTGACGAATGGTGTTAAAGAAGAAGTTGAAGTTATAAGAAAGAAGAAGTTTGATGGATGCATGGTGTTAAAGAAGAAGAATTGTTTGAATGAGTAAAAGGGTTACGAGTTGAATGAGATGATTTGGGTACCCAAATCGTGGTTCGACGATTTGGGGACTCAGGTCGTGGTTGGACAACCTAAGAACCCAAGTCATTATGATTTGAGTTCAAACAATTTGGGTTTGAACCCAAGTCATCAATTGACAATCTAGGTGAAATTTGCTCAATCCAGACGACCTAAATCGAGTTATACAATTTGGGTTTCATCCAGATCATCTGTTGAGCTAGGTTGTTAAACCCAAATCATCGTCCAACAATGTGGTTTCTTAGATCGTCGAACCATGATCTCCTAGATTGCAGTTTGAGTTTCATGGTCCATCGATTTTTTATTCTTTTGATTTAAAAAAATTCACTTCAATTTTTATTTTATTTTATTTATTTAGTAACTTTTGATCTTCACCGTCCGTCTCAAAGATGGATAGTGGAGATCCACTGTCTTGTTATTTTTATTTTTATTTTTATTTAATTTTTCTTATTAAATCTCTACCATTTATCATAACTTTCATGGATGGTGAAAATCAAAAGTTTTTTTCTTAAATAGTTTGTTGCATAAAAAGATCAAAACATCATTTCAACTACTAAGTTTGACTAATGGTTAGTTGATGAAATGATCAATTTGATGAATTTTTCAAACTTTGAGAATAATGGAGACTAAATATGTATTCGTGAGTAAAAAAATAATATTTCATCAAAAAGGTTAAGGACTAAAGTGAAATTTTTTTTTTCAAAAAGGAAACTTAAACCCATAAAATCAATAAAAAAAGTACAAATTTCTTGTATAATCTCTTAACTGAGAGTTGATATGCATCAATTGATCTTTTAAAATAAATAATTAAATCTTTTAAATTAGGTGTATTCTAAGAAAATAAATTAAAGTCATACTTTATTAATAAACTTATTATAGAATAAGTCAATTATTCAAAGACATACAAGAGCCACGTATAAGACTTAAAGGCCACATTAACACAACAAAGGAAACCACAGGTAATTAAGGCTACTAGCAGATGGCTATTGGTGCCACGGGCACCCAGCCTATGAGAGTTTGACCCATTTGGATAAGATATTCATGGTTCGATCTGCATCCGAAATTCTTGAGTTAAAAACAATTTTTCCATGAGATATAGACATTTTTCTCTCATTTGGGAGCTCCAGTTTCGGACCACTCATCAAAGATTTTGATTAAAAATGTCTGATAAACTATATAGTATATAATATACTTATGATATATATAGAAGAAAAAAAAAAAAAAAGTAATTAAGACTACTAATTTGAGGGTCGACTCCAATTACATAATAAAGGAAAGGCTATCCTTCATCGTTGTTACAAATGGAGTGCCATCCAAAGGGGGTGAAACTAAAAATATATAAAACTCCTTAAATAAATCAATAATGCTATTTTTGTAAAAATTTTCCCAAACTTTTCTCCGAAATAATGTGATAAGAGGATTTGTAATAACCACCTTAATTATATGATGATATATTAATAATATATTAGTTACACGTAAGTTTGTCACATCATTTGGACAACCAATTTAGATAAAATTTTAGATAATATAACATTATATTAAATAAATTTATATAAAAAGAGAGTGTGTGTGTTTTTCTCAAATTTGTGCCATTAAATATTTACTTTTACATAATTAATAAATAATTTATTACTAATGCATAATCAAATGGAGATCTTGAGTTCAAATATCCCCTACCTCATTGTGAAAAAAATAAAAAAGTTACTCACTATAGTCGTATAACTTGCAGTTAATGAAGCAGATGATGGGATCTGCTGTTAGTTTCCTGAGGACTAGCAACTGCAAAAAAATAAAGCAAGTGAGGTGAGATACTTCGACGCTAGAGTGATGTCGGTCAAAGATACTTGACACTCCAGTTAGTAGGGTGAAAGAAGATAATAGGAAAGAATAAAAGTAAGGGAAATAAAATAATTCCCAGATAATAATAACGGTTTAAATTTGGTTGAAGATCAAAGAATGGTGGCTGTAATGGTGATGAATATTTCTGGGCGGATTCAAATAGTAGTAATTTGGGCATGGAACTCTTCTTCCCCTGTGATGAAACAAAATTATGCCTTCTACAGGGGTGAATAAGAACCCCTTCTTTTCAGCGGGTAGAGAAACCTCCGAATTAAGGGTCTACCCTCCAATTCGCTTGACCTATTCGTGTATGATCATGCCTAAGTGTTACCTGGGAGCGGCTGCTGACAGTTATGGACCAGGCTGGGCTAGCTGTTAGCCCCTACTATTTTGGGCTTTTTAAAAAAACCGCTTGTTGCTGGGCTAATCATATGTTGGGTTACCAGCAGATGGGCTGTTATTTTTAAAAAAGTGGGTGGCTAATTTTATTCCAATTTACTCAAAAATCTGGTGTGTGCAAGTGTGAACAGATAGATACATGGGACAAAATAAAAAAGATAAAATTCGTTTTACTGAAATGAAACGTTAATAATTTTTAGCCCCGAACAAAACTTAATAATTTTCAATTTGTTTAATTTTGCACAACAAGACAAATTCGCTTTTGATGAAAGAAAAAACCTAATTGTTTTTAGTACCATAGAAAATTTCAATCGTTCTTTAGCCATTTAAATTTATACAATATTTCAAATTTAATGAGGAACTAAAAATGATTAATCTTTTTTGGTGACAAAATAAAGTTTTATTTTAATTTTTTGAACGTATGTGTGTGTGTGAGAGAATTTTAACGAAGTTAAAAACATTTTAAGTGATTTTCATGGAAGTCTTTGTTTCTTCTTTAACGGTAAGCATTTCAAATATGAAAAAAATGTAGAGTGTGTGTGGATTTTGATGAAGTTTAAACCTATCGAGTGACTTAGTAGGGCCATATGGCCATAAAGTAAGGAGAAATTGTCCCACTGCTTGTGACATTGCACAAATCACAAGCAAAACAACTTTTGCCATAATGACGCAACCTCCCCGCCATTAATTGTAGTTAGCTAACTTTCTATAGTTAATGGTCAAAGGTGTGAAAGGACCAAAATGTCTTTACCTTCAAGGGTAAATGTAAAAATCCCATTATTTTAACTTCAAAAAATAAAAAAATAAAAAATGAATTTAATTTTCGTTCCTATATTCTAATGTTTTATCACTTCTTAACTGTGTATTCACTTTTGACTCACATTATCTTCGATATTTTAAAAACTAATCGTTTTAATCCCTATGACCAAAATTTTAGCATTCAATGATAATTGAAAGTGTAAATAGTTAATTTATTTCTTTGGTATAAGTAGACACCTTAAAATTATGATTTTTCCATTTTAAAAATTAAAACTTTATATCTCCATCATCCATCAAGTTTAGATCAATAGTAAATAGAAGATAAACTTCACTTTAGTCCCTAAATTTTTAAAAATTCTCTATTTTAAAATTTGTTTGCATTAATGATTTCTGTGATTCCTAAAATTTTAGAAACCCATCAGTTTGCTCTCTTTGACCAGGATTTCAAAAGTTAGCGGCAACAAAATGTAGGTAAAAAAAAAAAAACTTTTGCCCTTGATAATTATATTCACGGACTAAACTAGGATTTGAATTGGAATATCCAGTAGTTTTAAGTATCTGTTGTAAAGTCTAAACTGAGAGGAAACCAGTGAGATGAACGTAGTGGGAAATGAACATTGACAAAGAAACAAACATGAAACACATTTCATGCCAAAAATGTGATTAAGCTAACACGCGAGAAAAAAGTGAACATGGGTTCTACTGCACTGCATGCTCTCAGTTAAAAGTAAAAAAGAAAGCATGCAGAAGAATCTTTCCCAACTGTGGCGTGACGAAATTTCATCTTACTGATGGTGTGTGTGATCAACATTCAGAATACTTTATTTTTTGCTTATAATATAAGCAATGTCTATATATATGTTGGAAGTGTGCCCACACTCTTCCCATGTGCTCTCCCAATTTAAACATTGTAATGTCTTACATTAAATTATGAATTGCAAGTATTTATTCATTTTTAAAGATAAAATTGCAAAGGAATTTGTCTTTTCCTGTTTATTTCTCTATTAGTTTATTTTCTACAACTTATTCCTAAGCATGCTACTATGGAGTATGGACTTACAATTTTCTATAAGCTGAGTAGGAATCTACTTTTCTATCTGGCTAAATCATTTTGAAGAGGGTTTGGATGGTTGCATGAAAGGTTTGGACCACTTACTCTTGTCAAATCTTCTGTCTTTTTTTTTTCTTCTTTTTCTTTTTCAGACAACACATTTGGCATAACTACTCAAATCTAAAATATAATTAAATTTAAATTGAATGAGAACTTTATCAAATTTATATTAATAGTGTACTTTTATTAGAGTTGGTATATTATAGTGAAATAATTATTTAATAACTTTAACTCTTGGGTGTAAGAATACCTTTCAACCTAAATGGACTAATTAAGTGAACAATTATTCAATCAGAGATTATGTTCAGTTGGCACCAGTTGTATTTGACTTCAAACAAAGTAATTCTTTCAGAAAATGTTACTGTTGGGCATTAAATTTATATTTTGAATATAGATTTAAATTAATCATCAATGAAGTATGTCGATTGGTCGATTTTTCTTCAGAGCGAAAACATGGCTTTAGAGGTTATTAGTTTCTGTATATCTAATCAGGTTAGAAACGATTAATTGAATCAGTCGGTTTGGGTTGAGAAAAAGATTAAATGGATCAAGCCTAATAAAGACGACTAGATAAAGTGGATTACAATGACTACAACGTAAGAATGAAGCAAATTTAAAGATTATGTCACCATTAATTAACTTTATTGTGTTTGCCCTAACTCAAAATTAAAGTGATTGTCATCACCATTATAACGCAACAGATAAGCATAGTAACAAAGAATTGTCGTATATTCCATTTAATATATGACACCTCCTTATATATTCAACTTAATGGTGAAACTCCGAGTTTCACCGAACATATTTCGCAAGTTTAATGAGATAATTTTAACCTTTGATTGTAAGAGTATTTTAATTTGTTTTAATATGGGAGTAGATATTGATAGATTTTTCATCTATTGGATGTCAACTTTAAAAGGAAAAAAAAAGGTAAAAGAGCGCCCTTTGTGGGTGGAGGTGGTGGTCCTGTAGCAGCGGTTGCATTGTTGCTGAAAAAGAAGTCAGTTAATGGAAACTGATGCTGATATATCAGAAACTATTACAGACCCAGAGGTAGTGGCATTTATTACTTAAATAAAGCGAAGCAGTCGGCTGATGAGTGATCGGGAAGGCTGTGAGGCTGACTGTGAGTGCGATGTCTAACCGAACATACTTGCCTTTCCATGGACACAAACGTCAAAAAAGCAGTCGTGGTCCATCATTCTGATTATCATCATTCAACTTCCTATTACAATGCCCATGCAATGCAACAGCAACAGCAGGTTAACTGAATCTTCATAGCATGATTCATATTCATATCGCTTATTGTACTTAAAAGCCATTTTTAGATATACTTTTCGCAATGTTTGCTGGTCTCATAAGTCTTCGCTTATTACTACTTATCTACTGTTCAATAGCTAGTCAGCCATGGGAGATGGGAGTGAGTAGGGATGACAATTCCACCAGCAAACTAAAATTTCGCAGATTTTCACTTGCAATGGACAGATGTGAATTTTATTAAATGGGTTTGTGAGATGTGAAATAATTTCCAAACATGATATGGGTTTATGTGCAAGTGTGAGATAAAAATCCGCAGCCACACCTATGCTTGAAACAATATTTTTGTTATGTTTGAAAAAAATCCACATTGCAACGATGAACCGGTATAATTTATGTTTTATGTGTTAGAATTCAATATTTATTGGATGTCAAGTTGGAAACGTTTAATTGTATTTTTTCATTGATGTTGTTAGGATTTGAAAATGAATTTAATTTTGGTTATTTGGTTATATTTGAGTATATATATAGTTTTGTCATATATATATATATATATTTAAAAACTTCATATCTGCATGCAGATGTGGATGTAAAAAAAAAAAACTTCATGGGTGAGGGTACAAGGGCCGGTTTTACCCGACCTATCTGAACTTAATCAACTGTTATCCCTAAGACCGACTCGCGGAGAGATGAGATTATTAGTTTTATCCTTTTAATTGGCTTCAAGCATGGGTAAAGAATTATTTTTATTTAAAATTTTCCAATCTTACAATATTCTGATTACTAAATGGATCCAAATGATCAACTACTAAGAGTCTGTTTGGTACATGAGATTTGAATTGGATTATTTTGATGAAATTAGATCGAATAAATTAATATTGTGATGTGTTTAGTGTAGTATAAAATTGGACTAAAAAGTATAAATAAAATAAATGTATTTTAAATTTATAATTATTAAATTAATTTTAAAATAATATAACTTATTAAATTATTGTCTAAATATAATTATAACTATATATGATCAATTTTAAATAAGTAAATAATTATTTTATAATTAATATAAAAATATATATTTTTTAGAAATAGTTAATATATATTAACTTAACCTTCAAAATAATTAAATAATTTTGTATTATATGTAAAGGAAAAGGCAAATAATAATAATAAATAAATAACAGATATACAAAAGGCAAAAGGAAAAAAAAAATTGATAAAAGGAAGGGCAAAAACAAAAGTTGATAAAGAAAAGGAAAAAACAGAAAAAAAACTGATAGCCACAGCCACTTAAAGCAAACCTGTATATTGAATTTAAACCCGCCCCAACCGCTTAAAAAATTGACATGCCAATCTCATGTCACAACCAAACATAAGATTGAACTGAGTTTTATCCAAACTCAATCAAATCCATTGAAACAAACTAGGCTTAAGACTATATGATTGTTGGGAAAAACTTACGTCGATTTTCATTTTTTTTTTTCTAGATTTTCTTATTAAATCCATTTTCCTTTCCTATACACATCTATAAAAATTATAAGTTCAAAAAAATTGTAAAAGCAATTTATATTATTATAATATTATATATATTTTTATTTTTTGGCACTCTAATTACAAGTATACTTCATTTTGAAATAGAAATAATTTAGTTGAACTTTTAAATACACTCCATTCTATTTTCATATTTTACTTTTAAATTTTATTGAGATTTTTCTTTTGGAAAACATTTTAAGGAAATTCTCTTTATTTTCGAAAAATTCTAAAATATAAAAAAAAAAAATGAAAAAAAAAATGTAGTTTTTTAAAATACAACTTGAAAATATTTTATCAGTTGAAGCTTCTTATAGGATAATAATCTATCTCCAGTGAAACTTTTTCTTTCTCTCATTTTCTTTCTTTTTCTTCTTTTTTTTTTTTCTCCTTTTCTCTTTAATTTCTTCTTTTTTGTTCACTCATTTCTTTGTCCTCTTTCTTTGACACCAATCTTCTTTGCTGACGTAGATAATACATTTTTATTCTTCGGTCTCCTCCCTATTTTTTTTTACGTTTCTTCTTCTTGTCCATCTTCTCATCTGAGACGGAGAAGAAATCTGTCGATTTTTGCAAATTCCTAATGTCAATCATGCTGGGAATTCTGAACATTGGTCACACTAGGAATTCAAATGAAGGAGGAAGAAGGAGATGATGAGGAAGAGGAGGAGGAGAAAAAAGAAAGGAGAAAAAAAAAGGTGCCGATGGAAAAGTGTTCAAAGTTTGTCGAAGATAATAATCAGAGAAAATAGAGATCGAAAATGATACTCTTTTATTCTTCATCCTTATTCTTTTTTTTTTTTTATCTTTTCATTTTTGAAAAATACTGAAACATTTAAAAAAAAAAACTTAAGAATATTTCATCAGTTAAAGCTCCTCAATAGATGATGCTTTATTTTCATCGAGACTTCTTCCTCTCTTTCTTTTTATTCCTTCTCCTCTTTTCTTTCTTATATTTTTTCTTTTTCTTTCTTCACTTCTTTCTTTATCCTCTTTCTCTTGCACTAATATTCTTCGTTAACGTCGATAATAGTTTTTAATTCTTTATCCTTATAATTTTTTTTTCAATCTTCTTTTTCTTGTTCGTCTTCTCATTTGGGATGAAGAAGAAATTTGTAGAAATTAGTTGATTTATGCAAATTCTAATGTCAATTATATGGGGAATTTCCAATGTCAGTCACATTAGGAATTCGTAGTGTGACTGACGCTAATAGAAAAAGAAAACAATTGCATAGGAAATTTGTAGCATTTAATGATGTTGAAATTTGCAGAAATCTGTGGCCATATTTTTCGATGAGAAGTAATCCTCAGGGAAGAAGGTAAAAGAAAGAAGAGGAGGAGAAAGAAAGAGGAAGAAAAGAAAAAGAAAGAAGAAAGAAGAGGAAGAAGAAAAAGAAGAAAAAGAAAGAGGAAGCAGAAGAAAGAAAAGGAAGAAGGAGAAAGAAGAAAAATGATGAAGATGAGAAGGAGGTGGAGAAAGAGAAAGAAAAAAAATGACAAGAAAAAAGGTATTGGTGGAAAAATGTCTGAAGTTTGGTGGAAATGATAACCGAAGAAGATGTGCGTCGGAGATGGAGGTTGTCAAAGATAGAGATAAGAGAAAATATAAAATTATTTTTTAGTTTTCTTTTTAATTTATTATTATAAATAAAAAATTAAAATGATAAAAGGGTAACGTAACACCTCAAATCCAATAATAAAGAAATAAAATGTTACGATCAAATTAGATCTTAAAAAAAAAAACCTACAAATAAAAATTTTATTCCAAACTTTGAATTTAATCAACAAAAAAATTCAAACGTAATCCTCCAAAAGAAAATTCTTAAAATTAAGTTCTGAAACAAAATATGTTTTTGTTAAATTTCTAATCCTTATAAAATCTGAAACTAAATATAATGAATTGTATTAACTATCACCAAAGCCTTACGTTCGGGTGAACTCCAAGTTTTAACACTCAATGTCTACAAATTTATTCATACTCTGCAAAATAGTGGAGACGAGGGGTGAGCCGTCAACTTGATAAGTAAATTTATGTATAATGTTAATGTCATCATAGTTATCTTCATAAGTTAAATATAAAACATCAATACATATAAAAATATATAAAAATTATTATTTAATATAATCAACTTTTAAATTTGCAAAAGATATCATGTAACATAGAATAATAAGCAAAGTAAATTATCATATTAAAACGTATATTCACATAATGTAAATAAAAAATATACTCATGTCTCAATCTCACAAGTATCCATGTGACATGGTCAGAATAATAGAATGTCACAATTATCCGTGTGATGTGATCAGAATAACAGAAAGTCATAATTACTTATGTGACACGATTAGAATAATAGAATATCATAATTACTCATGTGACACGGTCAGATAACAAAATATGTACACACAAGAATCCAGTTGGACCAATATCATAACAATAACTATAGACATTGAGTTAAAACATTTTTTTTTTTTCATAATCTTATCTAAAAGATATATTTTTAAAACACATTATAAAATATTTAATAACTGTAAATCAATTTTAAGAAAGAATAAGTCTTAAATAAATTTTTGCAAAACTTTTGAATTACTCTTAAATTATAAGTTTTCTTTTTAAATCCAATGATAATGTAAATTTTATAAGTAAATTTGAAAACTATTGGAAAAGTATTTTATTGCTATATAAAACACTAAACGTTAGATCTGTGTTTACTTCCTGGATTAAACAAAGGGAATGGGGAATGTGATTGATTGATGTTGTTTACTTGCTTAAAATCCATTCCGTAATGGGAATGAAAATGTGGGCCCCACATCAATTTGGGGTTGTGGAATGGGAATCTCATTCCCCCCAACCCACTTGGGAATCCCATTCTCATTCCCTTTGTCAAAATAAAATGTCTCTTATACCCATTTTTTAAAAAAATAAAGAAAAATCTATTTATTTGATGTTAAAAAAAAAAAAAAAAACTACATATTGTAATAAAAAATTGAACACTATTAATTTTTCATCACCAGTTTCTTAATTATCATGATGGACTAATAAAATAATATGTAATTTTTTTTATTATTATTATATGTAGTTTTTTTATTTAATATTAAAAAAATTACATATTATAATAAAAAACTACACACCAAGTTAGTAAACTATTAAAATAATATTAAGTTTTTTTATTATAATATGTAGTTTTTTATTTGATATTAAAAAAAAGAGCATATTATAATAAAAAACTACACATTATTATAATTAATCCATAATTTTAATTAAGGGTATTTTTGTAACTTATAATTAATTCATTCCGATTCCAAAGTAAAGTAAACAGTTTAATGGAAATAATATTGATTCTGATTCCGATTCCTGTAGTTGAAGTAAACAACTTATATGATTCCGATACTTCATTCCGATTCCAGATCATTCCGATTCCTATTCCGATTCCTCCAAGTGAAGTATCTAAAAATTCATGAACCAACATACATATATTATGAATGAATTTATTTATCTTGAATGAATATAATTACAATCTTATTACCATAATAATTTTACTTGGACAAATTTAATTTTATTATAATAAATCGGAAGTCATATCATTTTTGTTTCAAAATTTCAGTCCTAACACTGTCGCTTTAAACATATTTTAATTAACTCTCTAGATCTTCAATCAACATAAAATTTTATATGGACATTACAGACATATTAGTCAACCTCCAGTAAAAATTTCAAATTAATCTGGGATTGTTAGTTTGGATAACAATTTATTCATTTCAGCCTTTTGAAAACTGTTTAGAAAAATGTACTCTAACAATAGTGCACTACAAGAATTTTAATAAATTCTGTAGTTGCTTAAAAATCACAAAATTTTATATGCTAATAGAAGACATATTAATCTATCTAAATATTAAATTTTGCAATTTTCTGAGTAGTATAACTAAACTAAATAATTTCTGAAAATCGACTAATTTTCGAAACAAGATATTCCAATAGTACTTAATTTTGAAAATTAAATATGCTAATCATTAGTATAATTTAATCTCTCTCCAAAATCATCTAAATCAATCTCCTAATACTAGTAATGAATACTTTCTTAAATCAAAACTCAATTGATTCAAAAAGAAATAACTACATGCATCAACATATTCATCATTCTAAAAATAAAATCTATAACCTATGAGATACAATCTAAAGCTTGTATAAAATTATATAAAGAAGAGGCTTACCTAGAACCTTTTGATTATTGAGACTCAAGAGTAAGTTGATTATATTCGTTGGAGAAAAAACATATATTATTATTATTATTATTTTACTCTAAAAGTATCCTATTTATAATGTACAAATCTTATAGCAGTAGAAATTTTAATCCGTATACAAATCCTATTTAAACTAAAAATATATATATATATAGTGATATTTTTATCTTTTAAGAAATCAATATCCTTTTCTTTTTAAGCTTCCCAAAAGAAAAAAAAAAACTCCATAATTAAGTAATTACTATTTTCTTCTTAAAAAAAAAAATATATTGCGTTACAATGTTTGTACATCTATGTCATTTGTTGACAATCATAATAAAATTAAGGAATTGGAAAAAAACTGCCATAATTTGTTATCATTTCCCAATGTTTCCTTTATTGCATTCTTTTAATAGCCTTAACGTTATCAAATTTTGAAATATTACATGGCAATTTCTGATTGGATCCAAACAATCTTCTGCCTCATTGAATTGTCAATATATCAGGTTCTGCAACCTAGAATCCTCTAACCACAGACTCAGAACACAACAGATCTACTCCCGGGACAAATACTTCAATGCAGAGGCCTGTAATGAATATTGTCCGATAAAACCATTCCCTCTCTCTTTCTCTCACACTCTCTGAAATATTAAGTCTTTGTGTTGTGTTAATAAAATAAATCCAGTACTTCTGCAGTGTGTCTCTCATTCACGCCAATGACTTCACCACACTCTCTCCTTCCTCTATTTATTCTTCTACACATTGTATCTCCATCGCTTCAATATCATGATGATCATGACAAGATCAATGCCGTTGATTTAGCAGCACTAGCATCCATCAAGAGCACCCTCACCGACATTCCAGGCACAAACTTCTTCTCCACCTGGGACTTCAACTCACCCGATCCCTGCTCCACCTTCTCCGGCGTCACCTGCTCCTCCAACAAAGTCACCATTCTCACACTCGGCACTGGTCTCTCCGGCTCACCCGGACTTGCAGGCTCTCTCTCCCCTTCCATCTCCAATCTCACTGAGTTAACCCAGCTCATCCTCTTCCCTGGACTCGTCACCGGTCCCATCCCTCCTCAACTTGGTCGACTCACCAACCTCCGAGTCATTTCCTTGACCAACAATCGCTTAACCGGCACAATACCCACTTCGTTTTCTTCTCTCAACAGCCTGCACACCCTCGACTTGAGTTACAACCAGCTCACCGGGTCCATCCCGGCGTGTCTGACCGCGTTGCCAGAGTTGAAAGTCCTGATTCTGGCGTCCAACATGTTGTCGGGTGAGTTACCTCGGGTGTCGACTCAGTTGCTGCATCTGGACATGAAGAAGAACAAGCTATCCGGACCGTTGAGATCGCTTCCCTCAACTCTCCGTTACGTGTCGTTGTCGGATAATTCAATGTGGGGCCCACTCAGCAACGGGACTCTACAATCACTCTCAGAGTTAGTGTACCTCGACTTGAGCATGAACCAATTCAGTGGGCCCATTCCGGCCTCCTTATTCAATCCCGCACTCTCCTCTCTCTTCTTGCAACGGAACAATCTATCTGGCGGGATCCCACCAAGACCTATCGACCCCACCACTTCATCCTACGGCCAGGGTTCCATCGTCGACCTCAGCCACAACCTCCTCACTGGCCAGTTGTCACCAATCCTCGCAGGAGTGGAGTCCTTGTTCTTGAATAACAACCGTCTGATTGGATTTGTCCCGGAGGACTACATTAAGAGCGTGTACCTCGGTACCACTAGAACGTTGTACTTGCAACATAACTATCTAACTAGGTTCCCATTGGTGCCGGGATTCGCATTGCCAGATACAGCGTCCTTGTGCTTGTCCTATAACTGCATGGTGCCTCCCATTGGGCTCAACCTTATGGCCTGTCCCGCCAGTGCCGGTGGCCGTCTATCAAGACCGCCTTCACAATGTTCGGTATTCAATAATCATACTTCTATTAATTGACTTGTATCTATTGTACATTTTAATCATCGTACATGAAAATATAATACTACGTTTTAATTTAAATTATTTCGAATTTCATTATTAGTGTTTTTCTATTTGACATTCACATAATTGCATACTAAAATAAGTCTAAATGAAAATTTAACAGACATTGAGAGAGATCTATTTACATTTATTATGAATATTAACATAAAGGATAAAACTTATTGCTACTTAAATTTATTATTCGGAGATGATTAATTATTAAGTCATCCCAAAAGTTTAAGGATACTTTTAATTAATAAATTTTTTGAAAGGTTTTTGTCTGTGCTTGATATAAAATTCAGGGAGGTAGTGATATTACGACTCGATGAATAAAGGTTGTGTGTTTAAATTATTTATTACTAGAGTGGTTTTGTGGTTTGTTTTCAGAATTTTATATGTGTAAAGAAAGTATGTGAAAGTAATAAATATAAGTTAAAAGTGTCACATTCTCTCATGGTCTCATTCCTATTTATTTTATTTTATTCGAAAAGCTTTTACTATCAATTGACAAGTTACGTGAAAGGCGTGGATTAAGATAAGTTATGATAAAACATCGTACAAAATACCAAGAGAATTTATTAAGTTTGTCGCTCACATAACAAGTCCCATGTCCATTTGTGGTCCAGACTACACGTGCTTCTTTTGTCCATACGCGTGGGCTTTACAATAAAATGTGGAACTGTTTTTATGTGAATGTCTAAGATTTTATGTTTTCTATATTTTTTTTAACGATAAAATTCATAGGTATTCTAATGCAAGAGGCTGAACCCTTCGTACTGATCTAACACCTCAAAGCATCTCCAATGCTCGTATATATTATGAAAAAATTATATATCGTATAAGATGAATAGATATTGAATTAAAATATACTTTTCGAATATAATTATCACTTATCAATGTCAAATTGAAGTAGCACAAAAAATACATTGAGACATTAAATGAAAATATATAAAAGTATTTGAGAACAAATTTTTAATTTGATTAACTATTAAATGATACATATGTCATGTAGGAAGTAAATTTACTGATATTCATGATATGTTACTTTTTTTTTTTCTTTTTTTTTTTTTCAAAATACAATCCATAAGAGTATGAATGATTCTTTTAGTTAAATGTATTTAACGCTAATATTCATTATTCATGAAAGAAATAAAAGTTAAAAGAAAATAAATTGTAACCACATTTTTCAAGTAACGTTTATGAATCTTAAAAGTTTGGTACAACTTATATTAAAAAAGCCGAAGTTATTTTTTAATTTATTGGGAACATTCTGGGATAACGTTTCGTAATGGCAGAAGGGTTCAGTCCAATGAAATGTTACTCACATCCACCATCAATGAAGTTGTATATTTGAGTTATTTGCTCCCCGACTTAGGTATATAATACTTTTTTAGGAAACGTATAGTACTACTGTAGAGTGCATAGTAAAAAAAATGTTACATAAATAATAATATATAAAGAAAATTTAATTAGAAGATTTTATTCTGATTTCTATCACATTCTATTGTTTTAATAATATAAATTAACACATGTTGTTTTTTAAAACAGATAATAGAAAGTTTAAAAAAAAAAATACAATAGATCAAAGGTATGATAGAGTATTAAAGTGAGATTAATAAGATCGAGAGAGTAAAGATTATTTGACCGACAGAATAACGGTAGAAATGAATAAAGTGTGGCTTGGAGAAAAGAAAACGCAAAAAGATGAAATTACAGTTATTTGGTAATACGAATATGTGGTCTTGTTAGGTAGAATGAAAGAAAGCCTAGATTTTTATGTCTTAAAGGGAAGAAAAAAAAAAAAAAACTTAGATTTGATTTACTATCTATGTTTGAGAAAATGATTTGACTAATTGATTCAATTTATCAATTAATAATAATAACAACTTTTAGATATTCTTCAATAATTATCCCTATAATATATCCAACCGTTGTGATTGATAGGTAACATTACTGGTTGTACTACAACAAAACAAGCTATATATTCATATTGAAATATCCGTACCGGGCCTTAAAGGTTTAATATGGATAATATTATTTAATTTTTAAAAAGTATATATGGAATTATCCATACCGGGGGATGGATAATACTTATTTTATTTTTTAAAAATTTAAATTTGATTATTCATACTGAGCATTAATGACCCGATATGAATATTCATGTTTTTTAATTTTAAAATATTCATTTTAATATCCATACAGGGCCCATTAAGGCCTGATATGGATCTTGATATAATAATAATGAGCTTGGTATGGATAGTATATTTTAAAAAAAAATAAAACAAAATAACTTATTATCTATACCAAACCCATAATTGGCCCGATATAGACAATTTAGATTATTCATATCTGACGAGTCAAGTGCACCGTATGGATGGTATATTAAAAAATAATAATAATATAACTGATTATTTATACCGCGTGTTTGACCCATTCAGTATGGATAATTTGGTCAGTCCCTCCCCTACCCCTTTATTTCTCAATTTTCCTTGTATAGATAATCTGAACTCTATTACTGGTCAATCCCTTCCCTCCCCCCTCATTTCTCCATTTTCTTTCTTCTCTATCCCTTTCTCTCACATATTCTCTCCTTCAAACCCTAACCTCGCCGCACTGGTAGCCGACAATCACCAGTTAGTCCTCTCTTCTTCTTCTTCTTCCGTTGGTGCAATAGTCAAACTGCCTTGTAACCATTGGCATTGCAGTCTAGCCGTCGTTTTTTTTTTTTCATCTAATTTTTTCACTTCATTACTTTTCTTGTAGCCGTCACTGAGGACTGTCGCTGTAAGACACTATTGTATTCATTAATCTACTGCTCTTTCGCCGTCTGACACCCTTATCTTTGCCGATCTACTCCTCTTTCGCCATTTTTTTTTTTTTATCAAAAAGGTATGAATTTTATCATTTTATGTTTTTCGATGTTTCAATTTATAATTTTGTGTTTTATAGATTTTACTGGATATCATATATGTATTATTATTATTATGATTTTGGATTCTTTTAACATAAACATGATATTGTTGTTAGGGTAATTTTATGTTTTTGGTTTCGTGAAGTTTTTTTAAAGGTTAAAATTGTAATATTTTTTATGTTTTGTATGTAAAAGATATATACATATAAGATGATTGTAATATATGTAGATGTGGTTAAGAATGATAAGAAATATATAAGATGATTGTAATATATGTAGATGTGGTGAATGCCTATGTAAATGTAATCGTTTTCTTTTTATTCAAAGTTTAATAATTTTAATGTAGTTTAATACTATATTGTGGCATGTTTTATTTTTTAGTATTATATGATTTTAAATGGACAAACAATAGTTAAGATTTTCAAGGTTAATATCATAAATTAAATCTATAAGGACATAAAATTTAAACTTCCAATGTTTTTAACAATTTCTTCATTTTTAAACTTTCCTTAAGCCAAACTGGTGGATCGAATGGAAATTACTGCAAGTTATTAGATTAGATGGGTAGAGGAACAGTGGTGGCAGAAGTGGAAATTGACTCAAATGATCCTAAACTCCTAATGCTAAAGTTCATCACCTCAAGCTTGGTCTAAATTATTGGCGCATTTGTGTGAAGAAAGTAATGGTTAGTGTTTCGTTACTGCGACCTACCAACGAGCTACTAACGTTGCAAAATGTATTAAATTCATTTATTACTTGACCAGTAAAATATATTGCATATTAAGATTATATACTGATTTGTCATAACATATCATGATGTACGGTGACTTTAAATGATGTACGCTAACTTTAGGTGATGATGTACATTAACATTAGACAAAAAATATATATATATATGAAAAAACGCATTTTAGATGTATGTTGAAGTTTGATTAATTGTTTGATGTATGTTGTTACTTTTATTGCAATATTAAATTGTATGTATTTTAATTTATTTTTTTTAAATTAATATATTTTCCATACCGTACCACCCGGTATAGATACTTATCCATTCCGGGCTCTAACCCGATATAGATAAAGGTGTCTATATCAGGTCAGAGCCTAGAATGGGTACTATTATTCATATCAAGCAGATGCTCGGTAAGGATAATATTACCCTTACTAGGTGCTCACTTGATATGGAAATGGAACAGGTCTCAGGTTGACCCATGACCTGTTTCATATTTATACCGAGTTTTGCCTGGTATGGATATTGTTGATATCCATACTGTCAATATCCACGTCTGGGCCGTCTGCCTGGTATAGATAGTCAACCATACCAAGTAATGCCCAGTGTGATTAACCTATTTTGTTATAGCGTTGAGTAAAGTTAATAATCATTGGATATGTTGTAAGAGTGATTATTAAAAAATATCCAATAATTGTTATTGATGAATAATTTTATTGGTTAAATAAGGTAGTCGAACCTTACTACAAAGGTAAAGTTATCCACAAATTTTTGGATATGTTAGCCATCAATACTAATTTAGAATAAAAGAAAGTCTACCCTGTAAATTCCTCTTGTTTCTTGTGTGGATTATTTACTCAAGGTCAATGCTTTTTCTTCAAAAAACATTTAACATAATTCTTAATATTAGCATTGATAGCCATATATATATATATATATTTAATATTTTCAGCATCTTATTTGTGGCTTGCTTCATTCTTCAACTTCTCAAGTTGTTCTTAATGATCTACACAATTTCGAGTTTAAGATTTAGAACTGTATCCTTGAAATTTTTATTCTCATCTTCGTACACTTTTATCGGACTTTTATACTTAAAAAGCTCATTCTTAAGCTTTTTCTTCTCATCCACATTCCCATATGATTTGTGACTTTAATTGCTATCACGATCATCAGCAATTAAGGAGTTCACTATGTCGAGCACAAAAAGCAACATAGGATGCACGAGTGGATGCACCTTCTCTTATGTTTCTGACCATGTTTGCTTCAATGATCTCCCACACTATTTGTAGGGACCACTTTGATATCCAAAGGCTATAAGACCAATCGTGTATCAAGACTTGACTATGCAGATCACCTGATTATATCTAGTAACCTGCTCTAATGCCAATTGGCTATAATACCAATTGCGTTTCTAGACTTGACTACCCAAATCACTTAATTAACAAGCCCCATTGACACTAATTGAAAGTCCAAGTGAGTACTAGGGGGTGGTGTGGGGTGAAAATTTTAATCTATGAAAAATCCTTTTTATCAAAGTAATTATGTAGCAGAAAAATCAATTACAAAAATAAAAGATAGAAAGAAGAAAGAAATTGGGCACAAAGGTTTTTATGTGGAAAACCCAATCAACTAAAAATCATGAGATTAAAACCCTCTCTAACCACTTTTGAATGAAATTCAACTAGTAAAAGACGAGTTACAAATAATGTTCATAATAATCGTCTTGCCCAGTTATTTGTCCCTACCTAAGTACAACCAATCCGATTTCGTCCTTCACAAACTCAACTAATAACTTTGTCTATCTCTCAAATCTGCTATAACCTCGAATCTGCCTCATGGACTCACACATAAACGAAGCGAACTCTTCTCACTCATTGATGTTCCAAGAAATCAAAGTCAGAAGATGATCGAACCGATCAAGGTAATGCACACATTCACAATGAGATTTATGCAAACAAAAGTGATATACTTGATCAAAACACACTACGAAAGTCCAGATGCAATGCAAGTTCTCACATGAATAATCTAGACTTGAGAAGAATAATAATCTCTCTAAGCTCTCACAAAAGTAAATTAATCAAATAAGCTCTGTAACCAAATCAATTGAAAGAGTTAACTACTTATTGACACAAAAGATTTAGAATTATTAACTGTTTAAAAATATTTTTATGTTACACTCCTATTGCCATTAAAAGATTACTAAATGTTTGACTAGAAAAAACAATTTAAAAAGTTCTAAAACAAATCAATATTTAACTCACTTTTGACATGTTTATCCCCCAAATAATA
Organism: Dimocarpus longan; assembly: GCA_022984855.1. Lineage (NCBI taxonomy): Eukaryota > Viridiplantae > Streptophyta > Magnoliopsida > Sapindales > Sapindaceae > Dimocarpus > Dimocarpus longan. The sequence goes on from CM041026.1 coordinate 10,601,563, forward strand.
TATTTTTTACATATAAAAATCATCGAAAAAATTTGGAAGGGAAAACACAAAAACGAAAAAGATAACCAAATTTGCACATGAAATACCACCAACCATCACTCACCAAACCGCGCCAGCAGTTTAGTCAGCGATGCTGTCTGCTTTTATCTCTACATGACTTTATGGTTTTATCCATAACATCTTAATTTGACCTTCAAATGACTTGTGGTTTTTTTTTTTTTTTGTCCTTTTCCGGTTAGTTAAGACCTAGAGCTACATTTTGTATGAAGAAATCATCACAAAAAAATATATGTAAAATAACAAAATTACCTTTCGTTTCAGACCCTCAGACATGAACTTTATGAAAATATTCAAACACACAACATATTTTATGAATGCACACCTATAAGTTAAAAGACTATACATTTTAGCTCCTAAGACATGATTTACTAAATATATGTTAAAAGACTATACAAAACTTTGATTAACCACGTCAGATGTGAGCTTACATTCTTCAAGTGTTCTTAGAGTCTTGCCAACCACAATAAGTCTTCATATCTTGATTCCTTAACCATCAACCTTCTTCCAATATCCTAAATTCTAATTTCAAAACCTATGAAGCTAGTGATATACATGAACAACATTTTGATAGGAATTGAGTCAATTACAAAAATATTGAACATACAATCCCTCTTTAGCTACTTCTTGATAAAACCTTCGTAATGCAATACATATAAGGAATCAATAAATGCCTAGTCTGTATTTGTTGTTGAAGTCAAAGCACGAGTGAGATCAAACCTAAAAATAAAACCTCAACAACTAAGATCAAGTGCAAGACATCATGAAAAAATAAAAATCCAATAAAAAAAAACAAATCATTAAACTCCCCCTATCTAGAAAAGATCCTTATAGTTTGCATCCACATTTGCTTATGAACCCATTTAATCAAATTCACAACAGTCCATTATAGTGGGCATTCATGGGATCGCCAATTTACTGTTGGATGGATCATCCTTAGTCGTGCATAGATACATTTATTTATATTTCATTTGTTCTTTTCAATAATTTCGTTTCAATGAAAAACTGTAGTCTTAGAAATATTAGGATGGGACCATGACCAGTAATACTAGTCTGAACAAAATTTAAAAGACGTGGGCCTAAGTGATTGACCATACAAGCCCATATACCTCTTCGATCATTACAAACCCCGTATACATCTAAACCCAATGTAATCATACTCGACACTAATTCAAAGATTTGTCCTATTGGCGATTGGCCCCAGCTTATATATGTTGGCCTTTAATTTTTTATTTTTTCACCTTTTTTTTTTTTTGAAACTTATTTTAACTATGGGATCACTCTGATAGATATTATTGTGTGATCAGACATACAACATTTTGGCCTTTATTCTTAGGGGAAAAATTGCTCATACCATTTTAAAGGGATTTAAATGTAATTTGTCTATATATAGAGGTCGAGTGGTAATTATTCACATTTTCGTGGATGATATACATTCGAATCCGCGCATCATTGTTGAACGCAGGTATGTTGTGTTACCCAGACACAACAGCTTTGAGTGATTTATTCTACTTTCAAATTAACGAAAAGGAGAAATTTCTTATTGAGGCTAGACCTAGCAATGGGTGTGAATTGGTTTTCTATCTTATTCCAACTTTGCTACAATTGGTCTCACTCGAACACGCTCCATTAGTTTAATGGGTCGATGTATAAAGGTCCAGAATCATTTATTAATTTAACAAGTAATCTAACAGAATCCGTTTATTGATAATAAAATAATCACCAAATTATCAAATTAATACAAGATTAATATTTCTTTCAATATATATATATATATAAGATTAGTATTTGAAAAATAACAATTATATTATATCCCATATATGAAAAATGGCTAAGCCAAAGACAAAATTCTCATTTTATAAGTATCATTATTTGGTAATTTAGAATAAACTTTTTTTACAAAATGAAGAATATAAATCATTGCAAAATGTTATATCTGAGATTTATTAAAAAGTTAAAAAGATATCTCTGTGTTAACAGGTTGTAACGAACTAAAGTTATGGTTTCAAAAGTGAACCCAAAATTGATCCTTTGTACTATAGTTTTCATGGATTAACCATTAATAATATGATTCAATTAAGTTAGACTCAATGGGTGATAGGTTTATACTAAGCCAACTTAGAAAGCGGTCGATGATAGGTCTATTTAAACTTAAGGAATTAATTCAAATCTTACCCTAACCTATTTATTAAAATGCAACGCAACCTCAACATAGTCACCCGCAATTAATTTCACTCACAAACAAAATTAAATACCAATGTTAAATGACTAAATTAGCTTTAACATCCAATCATATTAAACACAACATGTTATCTTGGTCATATAAAATTTTTATCGATTTAATCACTTCACTTAATCATGGTGTTACTTAGTTTAATTACTTGTTAATTCAACCAACATGCTTGCAAATGTAAAGTGCATAATGTGAACCATGACATCAAGATTTTTACATGAAAAATCCAACAGGGAAAAAATTACATAACTTTATCCAGTAAAATACCGTCCACTAGATAATAAATTTTTGACCTAGATGCTTTTGCAGTAGCTTCACCGACGCATACTGGAGTTGCCCACCTATGTCTATAACATCAAAGCTCCAGGAAATAGTCCTACTCCCAGATTCGAGTTGTCCACATATATCTTTAACTTGAAGCTCTAGGAAATAGTCGTACGTTCTCTTGGCTATATTATGCCTCATCAAGAAATCTAGAAGCTCTGTTTTTCGGCTCCAAGTTAGATTGGAAGGGATAAATTCACCAAGTCTCTAACTCAAACACATCGCCACTCTAGATCTTACGCTCATCATTCCCAGTGAACGTTGTAACCAACAACCAACACTTTTTCAACCTATAAGACTTACTTTCGCTTCTACGATATTGTCAAGCCCAAACTTTTAAGCTTACGTTCCCGATACTACTTCATTTAGTTATTAATATGAGGTATACATGTATGCAAGTAAAGCAATTAAGCATTCAATACACACCATTCAAGACTACCCAATATCGTCATGCAATCGAGTCATGATCATTCATGTATAACTTAAATAATTATCCTCGCATAACTCATAATTACTTGAGTAAATAATAACATGGCTCCTCCATGTGACATCCTCCTCTGCCGAAGGAATAGGTCTCCACCATCAGCGGATGGTGGTCACCATTGTTTTCTATATATAATAAAATTAATAATTTATTTTAAATTCGAATATTTTCAGCTTTTAAAATTATTATTAAAGTAAATATATTATTTATTTTTCATTATGAAATAAGTGATTATTTCATAAATAGAAATAATTCCAAACGAAATCTTAGGGTGTAGGTCGACTGCCTCTTTTCTTCCGCCAGGGTCTAGTGACTTCCTCTTAGATCTTGGGAGGAGGTCATCAGCGTCCTCTCTTTAAGTTCAAAAGGAGACTGTTGCTCTCCAAATTTTTTAATTAATTTTATTTTATTATATGAATTTTTTTTATTAATACAATTTTATTAGATTATAAATTTAATAGAAATATAATATTACTTTTTCCTTAACTCTTTATACAAGACAACACCAAACATACAATTGAATTAGGATCACTCTAATCTAATACAGTACAATTCAATTCAATTCAATGTAATTAAATACAGTAATGTGCCAAACGAACCTTGAAAATTACGAAAACACAATCAACTCTTCCGCAAAAGCCATTAGAAATGTGTACTTTTTAAGATTTTGTAGAAGATTAGGAACGGAGGACGAGTTTCTATATAAATTTATTATATGATCATATTTTAGTTAAAAAAATATTTTGGCTGGTAATAGGGCTACCCTCTATAAAAATAGAAGATTTGATAGTTGAAAAAAATTAAAACTAAAGAAAAATAATTCACTTTAATTCGGTTTCTATATGGTAATTATATCTAGGTGAAAACCATATGAAATAACATATAAAATCTGAGTATTTGTTTGATTAGTACCAAATAATTGAGTTGAATTTTACTAACACCTTCTCCAGTTAAAAGACAATGATAATTGTCATTAAAAGACAATTAATGAAAAACTTTCCATCAATCTTCGTCAACCTTTAGCAACCTCTATGGTTGCTCTCGACCAAACTAGCAAACTCCATTTCTTCAACCTTCAGTAACTTCCATGGTTGAGGTTGCACTGATCCGACCAGACCATCATTGTCAGTCGACTTTGAACCTATCGAGTCAATCGTCCGAGTCAATTATTGCTATCCATCTTCATTGTCAAGCTCGCTCATTCATCTGTTTCATCAATACAGGCTCGTCAAAGATTAGTTTGTGAACTCAATTAGTTCACAAACACAAGCTTTTGCCTATATTCGTGAACTATTAGTTTGTGAACACAATAGAAACCTGTGTTTTGTTCTGTTCCATTTCATCAACACATGTTCCATTGTTTTTTTAGGCTTATGCTATTCTACAATGGAACAGTTCGGTGACAGTCCATCTTTGTCATTCATCTCTGTTTTGCGAACAACTCGGCGATAGTTCGACGAACAGTTCAAGCTCATCTGTTTACTTCTCCAAATTTGTCTCCTTCAAAATCGGTCTTTTAAAACAAGTATATTTTTATCATTAAAATTTGTAAACAATGAAATAGTATTATTAAAACTCATTTAAGTTCTTTAGTACCAATAAAACATATGTCCAGTTCTCTAATGTTATATAAAAAAGAACCCCTAGATCTAGTATTAGGATTATGCTACTACACAGATTTTGTATAACATTTTTGGTTAATAGTAGTTGAATTGCAATTCCTAAATCTACAACAATCGAAAGTTTGATAATTAAAATGCATTTTTCCCATTGAAACATAATAAACAATAAATGGGCTGATCCAAACTAAATCAGCTGGTTTGGTTCGTTTTAGTATGGTTGGGATCAAATAGTTAGGACAGCATTATTATAATTATTTTTTTTTTGGGTTGGATATCATCTGGACCAAAACTAAATCGTTAGGCCTTATTTGTTACAACATATTGGATTGGAATAGGATAAATTCCAATCAAATCCCTTGTTTGATGGTTGCATGGGATTGGATTTCTCTAATCTCATGCAACCATTTTATCTTATGTTGATGGGATAAATTTAACCCACCATACCAAATTAGTGAGTTAAATTTATCCCACCAACATGGACATTTTTTTTTTTTAATTTCATTTCTAACATTAATTGTATAAAACATTAAATTTATTTTTAATATTATTTTTAAAAATTTTATTAAAATATTAAAATAATATTATTTTAAAATTAATTTTAAAGAGTTAGATTTTATATTTTAAAATTGTTTTATAAAAATAATATAATACATAATTATTTTTTATCCAATCCCATAATAGATCAAATAGTGGACCATACTATTTTAATCTAATCTCATACAACACCAAATACATCAATAACATTAATTTATCTAATCCAATCATATCATATCTTATTCAATTCAATGTCATCAAAATAATTTAATCCAATTTCGTGTGCCAAACAAAATCTAAAAATTGTCCATGATAAGCTTTTTCCCGTTTAATTTTCCTCCCGGCCACAAAAATATTGTTCACACATTTGTGCATTCCAAGACCACATAATGCATATTAGCCAGCTAACATAAAAAGTTGACTAAAATAGAACAATGTTGTGTTACATGTGTGTGTGTGTGTTAATCGAAACAAAAAAAAACAAAAGATAACAATATTAGTCCAAAAGAAGTATGCATATTTACTATATATAAAGATACTTTGTTCAGTAATAAAGTAGGAAGAAGCCAAACACGATGCTTCAAAGCCAAGCTAGCCTTAACTTCAGACCAAATTAAATCAATTGGTTTCTAGCTCATTGCCTTAAAGATAACAGTTATCTTTTGTACCCAGTACCTATCTTTTGTACCCAGTAGTACCCACAAAGTCATTTGTCACGCTAACTTCAAAAACTTTCATTTTGTTTGTTTTATATAAAGCGTTAAAAGGGAGAGACGTAAGAAAAATCAAAAAGTAGTTTTACAGCTCCAAAAAGTTTCAAAATATTTTTACTGGTGTTTTTCTGTTTCTATTAATTATAGATAGAAGTTCATCAATATTCATTAAATTTTATTAAAATATTTATGGACCTTAATACAACATCTCCTTACTAGAAAATCAATAAAGATCAGAGTTGTTAAGATGCGTTCTTCTACACATAATTTTAGCATAAAAATTCATTTATATTATTATAAATAAAAAAAAAAATCAAATTTCAATGATTTATACTATATCAATGATCTTTTAGTGGATTTATATAGCTCCTAATTATTAGAGTATCTTCCAATGCTATTGTACATTTTTGAGTTTTAATTAGTAGTACATCAATAATTTTTTTAATATGGATTCACTTTGTCATATATATATATATATATATATATATGCATATTTTCATCTTCAATGCGATAATCTTAAATAAAAAATGCACCCATCTTTTATTAATCATTATAAATTATGTGTTATACTCTCTTATCTTTTATATTATACAATTAAAAGGAGAGAGAATGAGACATCTATATTTTTAATTGTTGAAAAATGTGATAAATCCTAATCAGATCTCTAAAAGAATTTCTCAATTGAAAAACTCATTTCCATACAATTTTTTGCCACATCAACTCTATATTTGGGTTAGAAATATAATTGCATTGGAAAATTATTTTTTACTTTTTTACCTTATTAAATATCTATCGTATGTGGTAAGAAATTCAATTCAATTAGATAATTTTTGCATTGTAGATGCTTTTATCTACACAAAAATTTCATGCTGAATATCTGTCAACAATAAAGAAATATTGTTTCTTAATTTTTTTTTATACTATAGTCACAACAAATATCTCAAATTTCTTATGTCAAGTAATTTTATAGGCGACAAATAATAATTTCCACATAAATGATGTGGTGAATTGTATTCTAGATCAGTTACTACATCAAATTATTTGTTTGTTTGTTTGTCTTTTTAAAAGATGTTACTGTATCAGTTGAGACAACCAATTTGGGATAATATTATGCGGGTAGGAAGCATAAATCCGTTGGTATGTCATAATATGTTGAAGACAGAATAAAATAAAAGGAGAGAGAAAAGAGAAAACAAAAAAAAAAAAAAACAGTATTTAGATGAATGACATATATATAAAATTAAGTAGATAATTCCAAAATTTATTAGCGGCTATTGCATTTTGAAATGTTCTTTTTCTTTTTCAGTTAAAAAAACAGATTTTTTTTTTTGAAACAACTATATTTTCATTAAAGATCAACATAAGCTTAAATAATACAATTTACACGAACACTTTGCCAAGTGAGGTCCTCCATTGAGGACAACGTCAAGGGCAACCAGCTTGTGTATCAGACGGTTTTTTATCTTGAAAATGCCCTGACAAACCAAAATATCAGCTAATAAAATGTTTGACTCAAAGAAAATCTAATAATTTGATGGAGTGAAAAATCACCAATTACTGTGTGCATACTTTATCAAAAAATAGAAAGTACTGTGTCTATCCATGTACATGTTTAATATTTTAGAGCTAATTAGAACTTTTTTTATTCTTAGAAAAAAGTGTGCAGGGAAAGTTAATGATAAAGGTTATTGGAATGATATGCAACAAGTGGTTTACGTGTATGACAAGGAAGATCACGGAAAGTCATGATCCTGCCTTGCGATGGCCACATGACAATACGATTGAAGAGACACTACTAGCGTTAAAAAGTGAAATTTTATCATGTTATATAAGTGATTAATATCACTGTGTAGCTAAATAATTGGGCCAAAAGAATCTTCTTTTGATTGTTATAGAAGGAAAGCAAGCTCCAACTCCTCTTTCAATGCTTTTTTTTTTTCTTGAAGGACCTCTTTCAATGTTGATGATGTTAAAATTATAGAGGAAATACAAAAACAAACTATATTTATAAAAACATGATATGAAATAAATAGATTATTCTTTGTATTGATATTTTAAAAATTTTAATAATTTAAATTATATAAATACACTAATGTGTGAAATGAATTAAAATCTACCTTAATATGTATCCACTTAAATCTATTATGTATTTCCATTTTTTTTTTTTTTTTGGTTTGTCAAAAGAATAATAAAAAGAAATGCACAGTTTAAGTGTGTGTCTCATTGAAGGAAGGCAAGCTCCAACTCCACTTTCAATCTTGATGATGTTACAATTACAGAGGAAATACGTTCACAAACTATATTTATAAAACCATGATGTGAAATAAGTAACTTCTACGTATTAAAATATTATAACTTTTAATAATTTGAGTTATATAAATACACTAATGTTTGAAATGAATTAAAATTGACCTTCACATGTCCTCAAATCTATTGTGTGTAGCCTTTGTTTTATGAAAAAACTAAGAAAAAGGAACACATTTTTTTTAATTACTAGATCATTCCAGAGTACAATTAAGACCAACAGTAATAAATATTACAATGCGGTCCGAGAATTAGCTCTTAGGAATGGGAGGAGCCAACCATATAGAGTGGAGGGGACAACTCATAATGATGAAGGAAGAAACCTACAACAAATTAATGAGGGATACCCTTAAACTCATGATCTTAGGGTTGCATGAGTGAAGGCAGCATTTACCGCTACACTAACCCTACTTTGTGCAAAATACACAGTGTAAGAATGTCTATCTATCACCTTTCACAATTAAGGACAGTGATTCTAAACACAACATGGATATTTATTGACGTTTGTTTGTATGTTTCATCATTTTTAATTATTATAATAAAAATTAGTGATGACCTTTTGAAATTAAGGACAACGATTCTACTCATAGATATGTATGTACGTAAATATCCATTCATAATAGATAGATATAATTATAATAAAAGAAATACGTATGGACAGATAGAAATATGAAAATTCGTATCATATTTATTGTGGGTGCAAATAGTGTGTAAAATTTATGTCTGTACTCTACCCAGTACCAGTACCAATATACATTACCCGTTTCCATCTCTGCACACGACTTCTGTAGGAAAAAATAAATGAAGAATTAGGTCCCCCTCTAACCATGTCTACCTCTCGACCTAATTATGTTTGGTTCTAACTTTGGTGTTCTCCTCTTATTAGAATGTGCAAGCCCTCTATACCGCTCGTATCTAATCATAAGTTAACCGTTAAATTATATTTTCGTAACCTTATTTTGATGAAAAACAATTTTAACGTAACTTTATGTGTACCAGTAAAGTGGTAGGTTTAAGCTGTAATCCATGCAAAAAATAGGTAGAAGCATGGTAACTTTCTCACAACTTGTAGGTAGATCTCTCCCAATCTCTGAGAGGAGATTTTCAAACTGCACGATAGAGTCTTATTTCAGTTAGGTCCTGATAGTTATTTGATCTAGTGTTAGAAAGGTCAATTAAATAAAAAAAAAAACACTTTTAATATAACGATTATTATTATCACCTCAACAGACAACACACACATAAATAGAATGCGACCTCAATAAACAGCATTGCACAATAAAATTTTTGATAATAAATTATATAAAATAATAAAAAATAAAAAATTATCATATATACTATGAACTTATGATAATTTCAAATATTAAATATTATGATTAGATTTTTTTATGGGTTTAAACTTTTGAATCTGATGGTAACTGATATATTATTAGAGTTTGAAGATCTTTAATTCAAACAATCTCGCATTTCTTTAAATGAAATTCTTGTTGCATATATTATACAATAAATGTCAATGTGTCATAATTGCAAATGTTATATGGTGCGTGTCAATGTGTCGTAACTTCAAGTTTTAAATAAAGTTGAACATTTTCCTATAGATTTGTTATGGGTATTTTTAAGCCACTTTAGATAGGCTGGTAAAAACCCAACACTATTGATAAAAGGCCAAAACAGTTTGAAGCTCAAGACCATCCAAGAAGAAGAGATGATATAGTTGGTTAAGGCACAGCCCGCTGGAACGACCAGATCCCCTCAAACCTCGAGCCCATCAAGCATATAGCTCATTGTTCATACAACTTGAGTAGACCGTCTAGCAGACCTCCGATTTGTCATCCTAACAGCTTGTTGAGGAGTAAGTCTCAAAGTCCAGTTCGTCAGAAGTATAATCCTAATCCAGAAGAAGCACTGCATGTCGGTCATTCACAATACAATTCACCCACCATGCAAATCCTTCAAATATAGAGATCGCCAGGTAGTTAGGTCGTAGAATCAGAATACACGGTCAGTTTACAAAAGCAAACCTTGAGTATAGCAACTTGTCCCGACGAGCTATCGAACTACTTTAGCTCGCTGACAATATTCAACTACAGTCAGAACCATCAAACCAATCACAGACCAAGACGTGCCATACACGCTAATTCCGTCAAAGATTACGACGATTACAGCCAAAATTACAGATAAAATTACAGCCTGAATTAAACGAATCTCAGTCCACTTGTGCTAACCACTTGGATTAGCCGCCTAAGCCACTTGCTTCAATAGCTTTCATACACATTTAATGCAGCCCAGATGCATTAAATGTAAATCAGACACATTAAATGAAACCTTCAAGTATTAACTGTAATCATCATTATATCTTAACTTATTGTACACTACTATAGCCTCCCCCCTCCTATAAATAGGGAAGGATCCTCACTACAAAAAAGAGATAGATAATATACACAGATCACCCCACATAATACTAAGAGAATAATGAACGTAGACTGATTTTGGACCGAACTACTCTAAAATTCTTGAGTGTCTCATATTCTTCTTCCGACTCATTTCTTTATCCACCATTCTCAATCTTATCATCCCTATGACCCTCTGCAGTTTGGGCTTACACGAATCTCGTCGACTGAATCCATAAGTCGACAAAGTTTAAATTGTTAGGTCTGATTCTTGTTATATATGTTATACGATGTGTATCAACGTATCATAATCTCAAATATAAAATAGGATTGAATATTTTCTTATGAGTTTAAACTTTTGAATTTGATGGTAACTAACATATGTATTTAGCAAGTTATACATGAACTAAAAATATTACCGGAGGAATAGATATAACTTAAGTGGAATATATATACACATTCTTTTCAACTTTGTGATATAAATTTGAGTTTCATAAAGCATATTTATTATCATGCATTGCAAAACTTCACTTTGTATCGTGAAGTAAGTATTTCCCGAAGTTTAATAAGTAGAATTTTAAATTTATAGATATAGATTTTGGTAAGCGCGACAGATTTCTTACTCCAAATCGTCATTGGTTATATGATTAGATTAATTTTAATTAACACACCGGTGTAATTAAGATCAATTCAATTATCACCAACGATTCCGCCTGCATGAAAAATGTGCGGTATTCCTGTTCATTACTGTCTATATGCTACTGATTCTACTAGGATTAGATACCAGGTAGTAACGATACTAAGGTATTTTTTATGGTTAATTATTGGCATGTGAAGATACAGATGAGTAATATATGATTATGAAGTATTCAACCATCAACAGAAAGTCAGCCGTATGACAAGGAGAGATGAGTACTGACAGCGATGGCTTTTGGAAAAGGAGCATGAAAACTCGGTATCTTTTGTTGTCTCTGCTGTTATAGAAATATATGACCATCTATGGCATGCTTTTTCCTGAACCGGTCATTTCTTCTGGGTAAAATATTTCGTATATATTACTGCATTTGCTCTTGAGTTTCTTCATTAATTACAACAAGGCAATGATGAATATGGATGAAAGGCACCCTTTATTCTTCCAAGGAGATTCATCATCATCATCATCAAGGCTTGTGCTCGCAACTGATACAAAGCAACGACTTCGATGGACGGCCGGGCTCCACCAGCGATTTGTCGATGCTGTTACTCTGCTCGGTGGCCCTGATAGTACTGTCCACCCCTTCTCCTTTTTTACACTCTTATTGTCTAAAACACAGACATTTATCAATTAACAATGTTCGAATTTTACAGGGGCAACCCCAAAGTCAATCATGAGAATTATGGGTGTCAAAGGCCTTACTCTTTACCATCTCAAGAGTCATCTTCAGGTTCTAGCTAGTTACTTTCAATGACTTTCTTTCCTCTATAAATCGTAGCTAGTCTTTTAAGGTACATTATATTATGTTGAAAAAGACTAGTTAAAGATTTGGAAATATATATACATATACATATACATATATATATCTATTTGAAAGATGTAAAATTTATAGATATATGTTCTGAAATGATTTTATACTTAATTTTTATCAATGAGAAACTTCTTCAATGTTTTCTGTTTAGTCAAAAAGAAGCTTAATTAATTTTTCTCATATTACTTCTTTAATTTTTGTTAATAGAAATTTAGGCTTGGGAAGCAATCACAGAAGGATCTAAAGGACCAAGCAGCAAGGCAAAATCTAAAAGGTCACTTTTCTTACTTTTTCCATCTATACACACACACATACATAGATATATGTATATATATATGTATATATATGTGTACATATATGTGTGTGTCCAACATATAATGATGAATTGTGAGAACATACATACATATATATATTTGCAATTCATCATTATGTACGTTGGATAAAATATTAAATAGAATATCATCAATCTGACCTCCTAATGCAATACTTTTCGGAGCAGTAGGCCTTGAAAGAAACGTTGCCGCTATATCTGAGATACCAAGTTGCAGCCTGAGACAGTAAGTTAGATTGATTAAATATAATTATAGAAACTATAATATATATACATACACACTCACACAAATAAGAATAGTTATTTCCCACTACTTATGTTTTTGGAACTCAATTCTCTAATGTTTTATTATCAGAAAAATTTACCATGCTGAAAACCTTCAAATACAAATGGAAGTACGAAGCAGATTAAATGAACATCTAGAGGTACAATTAGCAAGTACTCATTGAAAATAAAATTAATGTTAAAACTATTTGTTTTTAAAAATTCTACAGTTTCAATCAAATTTTGTAGGTAAAAAAAGAAAAAGATAATATTGAATTGGGCATAGACAAACGTTTGTTGTTATGTTAATAGGTTCAGATGCACCTTCAAAGGAGAATTGATGCACAAGGAAAATACATGCAGAAATTACTGGAGAAAGCTTGCCAAACAATTTCTGATGTAAATATGAGCTCTCAAAACGAGACATATTTTGGCAATTGTCAAATGAGAGATTTTGGTTTGCGTGGCGAAGAGTTTGAGAGCTCTCACAACAATTTCGTGGTAGCCAAAGATAATAGCAACAGCCAGACGTCCTTAATTTGGTGTGATGATTTACAATTTCATGAGATGGCAAATGCAGCTGATATATTTTATGGGGAAAATGATGATTTTAATTTCGGGTGGGATCAGTTTCAAATGGCGTCTCTTACAATTGATGATGGTAGAGAGGCAGCAACTTCATGAAATGATAGGTTTTAAATCACTTTGTTTGCATACCAGTAGAGATGGCAAAAGTATCTGATCCGACCCAAATCGATGGAACATTGATTGATTTGGAGCGGATTCATAACGGAAAGTAACGATCTGTTTGAAGCATGGATCGGGTTTGGGGTATCTCACCAAAAAACTGGGTTGGATTTAAGGCAAATAGATCTGATCTGATTCGACTTATTACCACATAGATGTCTATACTATTATACTATAGTCATAATTTTCGTACTTGTGAGGGAGTTTTACTATATAGTAGAAATATTATGTGCTACTTTGTCATGTATGTAATAAGTATTTTGATATTTCTAATAATTTTTTTTTGTACTAATTGCTTTAGTATTTGTATTTAAAAAATTTATGTTGTCTGTGAATTTTATATTGATAATTATTTAGATATGATGTTATCTTGGAGTTGTTGTAGCCTAAACTGTCGTACAAAAGTTTTCAATATCTTTGGATGATCCTTTCCTTCAATGAAAAACTTGTCTTAACTATCTACTGCAACTCAACCCTAATCTGTAATATTCGTGTCAGATTCATGTCGACCCGTGGTGTCGGGTTTCAAATTGCCACCTTTAATAATGGATGATGATTATTGGATTCATAGATCATAACGATGGATGATTTTTGTTTTGCTTCGTGATGAATATATCTTGTTACCAATTTTTTTTTTTTTTTTTTTTTTAAATATGTAGTATTTTGTTATGTTTGAAAAATTAATTCCTAATAAAAACTTACAAAATTGGTTTTCACTAATGGATTGAGATCTTCTTCTATATTTGTTATTTGGCTGATCTAAAACACTTGAGAACAAGATCTTGCTTTTAACATAAATAAATAAAAGGAACATAATATATAAATCATTGATTATGTTGTAAGTTTTTTGGGATTACCTAAATAGATGGGTAAAAGCCCAACGAACTAATTTAATGGACCGACTCAATGGAGAAAAGCACAATCCCTCAGCACGCAGCTCGCAAATATGAACTCTCAACTCTCAGGACAGTCGGTTCGTATAAATAAGTTCCCAGTTTGCTGACCTTGGGTTGTTCAACTCGTAGAAACAAGCTCTCTGTTTGCTGCTGCAGTTATCAAGTTGTTGGTCGACTATAGTCAGAGCTGCTTAATATCTAACTCTAAGTTGTTCAAAGTGAGATTCAGCCCGTGACTTGACATGCACGTAAAAGAGATTTTTTCAGAAAAGTAGCAGTTTAATTTAAGGAAAAACTCAACTATCAAACATAAAAATAAAATGAAGATCCTACTTTTGCGGGATTTAATCCTACATTGATGGACACCAGCCTTGGAAATGTAATTAATGTAGATTTCTTTTTTGTTTTAATTGTAATAATATTGTAATCTCTCACTATATAAATAGAAGTTGAAAGTTCATTGTAAAACAGATATATAATTAGTAATACATCGTGATCCTGTAAAGGTAATCAGAGAAACAGCCGTAAACGTAGACAATTTTATTTGACCGAACTACATAAAAAACCTTTTGCATTCTGTTCTTCCTCTTGTCTCTCTTTTATTGATTTTATTTTCTGTTTTTGTGTGCTTTAATTGCAGTATTGGATGAAGAATCTGGGTCGATTGAATTCGACAAATTACATATCTTATTATATCTATGTGGGTCAGTAAGGTATCCATGCAATTCAAATTCTTCATTAATCCACTTTGTTATTCAGAATTTATTTAAAAAATAATAATGAATATAGCATAAGATTTTCAGTATATAGAAAACAGTCATTGATTTTTATTCAAAAATAATAATAAATCTAGCATAACATTCTTAGTAAACGGTAAACAAAGCAAAAAAGAAAATAAATAAATAAAAAAATTGATAATTTGTATTGATAATGCAAGATTCTGAAAATTAGGTGGTTAAGCAGCGTCAATTGTTTGTTGAATTGAGAAAATTATCTGCAACAATTATTGTGTTGTAAGTTGTAACTTAAACCTTCGCAAAAAAAAAAGTTATTACTACATCCAGCTAAATAACATCCAACTAATTAATTCAATCCAAATCAACTAAACATAAATAGTTGATCAATTTAGCTCTATGTCAGAAAACCTCGGCCAAACATTAGAGTTGACAAACTTTGACCAACGGATGAGGGATAAATTGTTATTAAAAGGTAAAAGTTAGTCCATTTGCAAAAACACAAACATCGTGCTGGTAATGTGCAAATTGTTCTCATTGAAATTCAAGGTTCATAATCCAAGCCAAAAATTCATGACCAAAATTTAATCACATTTCAATTGATGATATATATATATATATTTTTGGTCCATCACAAATCGTGAAGGGTGCATTTGTTATGCGAGTTGGTTTACATTATTTTTAAAAATTGAGGATAAATTTGATTAAATTAATACCGTAATATGTTTGAGACAAAAAGTAAATCTTCAAAAGTCTTGCGTTATCTTTAGCCCAAATGTCAAGGAGAGTACAGCGTGAATTTGCTCGGCCTCGATGACATCCAAGCCCATGATCGATATCTAGGCCTTCTTTCAGTAGTAGGCGAGGGGAAGAGGAAATTATTCAAACGACTTAAATGGAGTCTGGAAAAACATACAAAGTTGGAAAGGGAAAATGTTCTCCATTTGGTGGACGAGAGTTTCTCTTTAAAGTGGTAGCTCAAGCCATCCCATCTTATTCTACGAGTATATTTAAGCTCCCTACGACTTTCTGTCAAGAATTAAAATCTCTAATGTCAGGTTTCTGGTGGGGGGATCCGAGATAGAAAATGGAGAATTAACTGGACCAAATGGGAGAGACTAAGCATGCCAAAAGATAAGAGGATGGATGGGATTACGAGATTTATTACTCTTGAACCAAGCCTTCATTTCCAAGCAAGCTTGGAGGTTTGTCACTAATTGGAACAACTTCCTAGTCTATAAATACGTCAAGAAAGAGTTGTTGGAGGTCCAGATAAAACTAGGATCATCTCACCTTTGGCGGAGTGTGATGAAAGCATTCGTTGGAGGTAAGGAATGGCTACTCAATAAAGTCCTTTAAGGACCCCAGCCTCTATCTTTAAACCAATCTCTCCATAACTCAAATTTTAAGGATGTGAAAGTTAACTCCCTATTCAAAACAGATGGCAGATCCTAGGATGAGGAGATAAAAGATAATCAACCAAGCATTCAATTCATGGAAGATGACAAGAAATTGATCCTGTCTATCCCTTTGGGCCTTGAACCCAAAACAGACTCCGTTACTTGGCACTACGATAAAAGAAGCAATTATCAAGTCAAAAGTGGCCATCGCCTAGACTTGGAGGGGGCATCGCCATGAGAAAATAGTGGACTTAGTTGTGGAACCTGAACGTACCCCCGAAGGTGAAAATCTTCACTTGGAGATTATGCAATGACGCCCTCCCTTCCATATCCAACCTCTTTCGAAGGAAGATTCCTATCAACCCTTGTTGCCTTTTGTGTGGTGAAGAGGCGGAATCGATAGAGCATGCCATCTTCTGGGTACAGCAACAATAGAAATTTGGAAAAAGTCAACCTTTTGGAATGAGGTGGAAAACCTGAGGAGTATGACAGCCTCATAAAGAGTTGGATGGATATCAAACAAAGCTTCCAAGGTTGATATGGAGCTGTTTTGTATGTTCCTGTAGGGAGTTTGGATTAACAAAAACAACACCATTCACTAAAGAAGAGTCGGATTTGCAAACGAGCTGATTGGTTGGATTGTAGGCCTCCTAGACCAATTTAAAAAACTCTCGGATGCCCCTTGAGCTTCTTGGGATCCATGGGGCACCTTCAGTTGGATCAGATTGGTTCCCCCCACCTGTAGGGAGTGTAAAACAGAATTCCGATGCGGCTGTCAAAGTAGGCCAGGATCTTATTGGAGTTGGGATTGCCATTCGAAATGAGAATGGTGCGATTGTAGCAACTTTCTCTAAACCTGTTAGGGGATCTTCTCCCTAGAAGTCTAGAGCTGGGTGAATTTATCACTTTGAGGGAAGGTCTGTTGTTGGCCAAGCTTTTTGCCTGACAGTTTGCTGGGTGGAGATGGATGCTTGCAATGTTTTGGTAGCTGTGAACTCTAATTCGACATGGAGGAATGATGCTTGCTGCATTGTCGAAGATATCAGGGCCTAAGCTGTGGAGTTAGAGGTTCAGAAATGTCAGACCATTTCCCATTCAAGAAATGGTCTAGCCCATAATCTCGCCTCAATGGCATCTCTTCTAGGAAAAAACAGATGTGGAAAAATTACTTTCCTAGTAGCTTATTAGTTTAGATTGTTCTCCTGTTGCTTCCTTGGTTTGTAATTTCAGTTTATAATATATATATATATATATATATATATATATATATATATATACGTAAAGTCCTAAGAGGTGGTTCAATCCGCAGCAACTTAGGATGAAAATCAAACGTTTCAAGACTAGTACGAGGGCTACAAAAAAGGCAAAAAGGAAGATGTCCAAAAACAGCAAGACCAGAAACATCAACCAGAGTCAAATAGACCTCCTAAATGCTGCAGCAGTTTATTTCTCATTCAAAATTATTATTCTCAGAATTCTATAGGACTGTTTTAACCTTTGTTTAAGCTCTGTTGCGGAATTATAAAGCTGTTTGCAAAACATCTATAAGTTAAGGAAACCTTTTTAAGAGGAAGAACATCTTCAACAACTTGACCTCGAAACCAAACACATGGCATGAGAGGCACCAATTGCAACAGACAGCACATTGTGGGCACCCAGTCCATCATCCTCCATTAGGAACTTGACTTCAACAGGATACGGTTGCACCTCTGGAAGCCCAGGAACTCCCAATTGAGAATCTTTGGCATTTCCCCACATGTACAACTTCCCTTTATCTGTGTAAAATTATTTAATCAACATCAGCTCCTGACCAAGCCATTACAGGACAACAAGCAGAAACATAAGATAACAAAAATCAAATATCAAGTTTAGTAACTGTTGAAATCTGTCATTTCCAAGATTGTGGTTCTGTTATCTTTGTAATTATTGTTGGAAATTGTTTTCTAGCCGTTTAGTGTTATTAGTAGTGTTTTTTAGTTGCTGTAAATGTATTGGGAATTATCATTTAGGTGGGAGTATTTAGTTTAGTGGCAGACAGTGACTGTTTTAATGTTAGGTGGTAGTTAATTGCTTTTATTAAGGTTAGTTTAAATAAACCTATCTCTTGTAATGAAAACTGATGAGAAAATAAGAAGTATTTTATTTCTCTTTCAAAAATCACATGGTGTCAGAGCCAACTCCGGCTATATTCATCATTGCTTTTTCCAGCAATACTTATTTCTGTTATTTCCTCCAGTAAAATCTACATCTTCTATTAGGATCAAACATGTCAAAATTTGGAACGGTTTTGAATGTCGATTCTGAAGGATCTTCCTCTGGAGGAAGTACTATCGATCCATCTCCAAGTCCTCAAATCATCACAAACCACAAGTTAAATGGGCATAATTATTTGCCCTGGTCACAATCTGTTATACTTTACATTAAAGGGAAAGGTAAAGCTGATTTTATCACAGAAAATGTGGAGATTCCAGAGAAGACAGACAAGGGATACAAGATCTGGGAGGCTGATAACAGCAAGGTGATGTCTTGGCTCATAAATTCCATGACACCAGAGGTTGGAGAAAATTTTCTATTGTATGAAACTGCCTATGAAGTTTGAGAAGCTGTAAAGGAAACCTACTCAAACAAGGATAACATTTCGGAGAGGTTTAGAATTGAAGGAGTTTTACATGAAGTAAAATAGGGTGATCTAACGGTGATAGAGTATTTCAACAAATTGTCACGCCTTTGGCAGCAAGTAGACATGTTCAACAAGTTAAACTGGAAGTGTAACGATGATGGAGCTGTTTTCAGAACATACCTGGAGGAGATGAGGATTTTTAAATTTCTTATTGGCTTGAATGATAACTTAGATGAGGTTCGTGACAGAATATTGAGTGTTAAGCCACTGCCATCTATTTGAGAGGTGGTTTCCGAAGTACGGAGAGAAGAAAGTCGAAAGAAGGTTATGCTCAGGTCTGAGTCAATGCCAACCAGTGAAGATGCATCAGCACTTGCAGCCAGAAGTAACTCAAACAATCCTGTTGATGGTAAAATCAGAAAAAGCCGACCATGGTGCGATCACTGTCGTCGTCCAGGCCATTACAAGGAAACCTGCTGGGAAATCCATGGAAAGCCAGCAGATTGGAAGCCACGTAGTCAGATCAAGAAGGGATATTCTGCGAGCGGAAATAATACTGGTGATGGAAATCTGTTCAGCAAAGAACAGATTAAGCAACTGAAAATATTATTTGGTCACTCTCTATCAACGTCTGTTGGGATTGGTTCTATGGTACAGTCAGAAACATCTTCCAGTGCTTTAAGTGTTAAAAATGAAAAACCAGGTTGTTGGATTATAGATTCGGGGCCAACTGACCATATGACAGGGGATCCTAATGTGTTCAAAACATTTAAGCCATGCAAAGGTAATTTTAATGTTAAGGTAGCAGACGGAACATTGTCAAAGGTGGCAGGTTATGGTAATGTTGTTCTCTTAAAAGCTTTAACCTTACAGTCAATTTTATTTGTTCCAAACTTAGACTGTAATTTGCTGTCCATTTCCAAACTTACCTATGACAAAAATTGCCTCACTAAATTTTACCCTACCTATTGTATTTTCCAGGACTTGATATCGGAGAGAATGATTGGAACTGCTGAATTACGATCTGGTTTATACATTCTAGAAGCAGAATCTGCCTTCCATTCTCAGTCTCACTCCTTCAAGCAAGTAGTTACTCAAAGACTCTCTAGGACTAGTTTAAATAAAGAAAGTACTGTGATGTTGTGGCATTACAGATTAGACCACCCAAACTTCTTGTACTTAGAAAAACTTTTTCCTGATTTATTTGTTAATAAAAGTCCTAGTGAATTTTCTTGTGAAATTTGTGAGATATCTAAGCATACTCGTACTTCTCTATCTCCTAGCAGTCACCATGTTTCCAAGCCTTTTGCACTTATTCATAGTAATGTTTAGGGACCATCTAGAATTCCTAATGTGACTGATGCTAAATGGTTCATTTCATTTATTGATGACCATACTCGAGTTACTTGGGTGTTTCTCATGAAAGAAAAATCTGAAGTGGCCAATATCTTCAAAAATTTCAATTCCATGATTAAAACTCAATTCCAAACTAAGGTGCAAATCTTAAGAACCGATAATGGAAAGAAATTTATCAATAAATCTCTAGTAGATTACTGTCTTAATGAGGGAATTATACACCAAACTTCATGTGTTTATACCCCACAGCAAAATAGTGTGACTGAGAGAAAAAATAGGCATATTTTAGAAGTTACAAGATCTCACCTATTCACTATGCATGTTCCTAAAAGTTTCTGGGCGGATGCAGTTCACTTAATCAATAGGCAACCATCTAGAATATTGAACTTTCTCACACCTACTCAAAAGTTGCTTAATGCATATCCCTATAACCATCTATTGTCAAACATTCCTCTGAAAATCTTTGGGTGTACCGTGTTTGTGCATGATAATTCCCCTTATCACAGTAAATTAGATGCTAAGTCCTTTAAATGTGTTTTTCTTGGTTATTCCCCAAATCAGAAAGGTTACAAGTGTTATCACCCAACATCTAAGAAATCCCAACATCTAAGAAATTTTTTACCTCTATAGATGTTACTTTCTTTGAGAATCAACCTTTTTTCTGTAAGGAGGAAGAGTTAAGTGAATTACAGTTTCTTAATGATTTTGCACCAATTTCCAGTTCTAATAACAGAACACCAAGTCATAATTTAACTCAACCAGTTCACAATCCAGTCAATAGTCCTCATCTAACTTCAAAATTCTGTCCTAGTCCTGTATATTCCCAAGATGTCACAGAATTCATAGACTTTGATGTAAATACAAATCAGTTCAACACACTGCCCCAAGAAACAGAATCTGTCCAGAAAAATTCATCTGATACTCCTCCCAACAGTTTGTCCCAAAAGCCAACTCTTGTGTATTCAAGGTAACCAAAACATGATAGAGTTGTATTTAAACCAGATGTTACTCAGCAGGTCCATGATTTCCCACCAGGATCAGATGTCCAAATTCACTCAAACATTCCATTTTCTGCCTCAAATGAACATTCCTCTGATACAGAAGAGTGTGACAATCAGAGTAGAGAAATTTCAGCTAGTGACAGTGAGGATGTTCAACCAGAAAATGAGTTGCCAATTGCTCAAAGAAGACCTATGAGAAAATGTAGAGAGAGATCATTGTATCCTCTTAGCAGATATGTGTCGTATGAAGGTTTGTCACCTAATTACAAATTATTTGCTATGAATATCTCTAATATTTCTGTTCCAGCAACTATTCAAGAGGCTTTGAGCATACCTGAGTGGAGACAAGCTGTTCAAGAAGAACTCATGGCATTACAGAAAAATCACACATGGGAGTTAACAGTACTGCCTGAAGGAAAAAGGACAGTAGGATGCAAATGGGTCTTCGTAGTAAAGCATAACGCAGATGGAAGTGTTGACCGCTACAAAGCAAGACTTGTAGCAAAGGGCTTCACACAATCTTATGGAATAGACTATGAAGAGACGTTTGCTCCAGTCGCAAAGCTGAATACTGTCAGGGTTTTTTTGTCAATAGCACTGCAGTAAATCTAGATTGGCAATTACACCAAATGGATGTGAAAAACGCATTCTTAAATGGTGATTTATTGGAGGAGGTATATATGGAGAGTCCACCTGGTTTAGAAGCAGAGTTTGGGAACAAAGTTTGCAGACTAAAGAAATCATTATATGGGCTGAAGCAATCACCAAGAGCCTGGTTCGAAAGGTTTACGAAGTCTATGATAGGGTTTGGATACCTTCAATGTCAAACAGATCATACTTTGTTTGTAAATCATACTTCAAATGGCTCCATTACTGTTCTTATAGTTTATGTTGACGATATTGTCATCACAGGCAACAGTGAAGATGAAATTCAGAAGTTGAAAATATTCTTGAGTAAATAGTTTGAAATCAAGGATCTTGGTTTTCTAAGGTATTTTCTAGGAATGGAGGTAGCAAGATCCAAGAAAGGCATTTGCATTAACCAACGCAAATATGTTCTAGATCTGCTCAAGGAAACCAGAATGGTGGACTGTAAACCAGCTCAAACTCCTATGGATTCGTCAACAAAATTGGGATTAATAGAAGGAAGTCCTCCTGTGGACAAAGGAAGGTATCAACGGCTGGTTGAGAAACTTATCTATCTCTCTCATACAAGGCCTGATATTGGCTTTGCTGTCAGTACAATAAGTCAATTTATGAACAATCCAAATGAAGAACATATGGGAGCTGTGTACAGAATACTCAGGTATCTTAAAATGACCCAGGTCAAGGCATTTGGTTTAAGAAAAGTGAATGTAGGCAAGTAAGAATTTACACAGATGCAGATTGGGCTGGATCAACTCTTGACAGAAGATCCACCTCTGGTTATTGTTCTTTTGTTTGGGGGAATCTAGTAACCTGGAGTAGCAAGAAGCAATCAGTAGTGTCTCGCAGTAGTGCAGAAGCTGAATTCAGAGCCTTAGCATAAGGGATCTGTAAGGGAATATGGATACAAAGGTTGTTGGAAGAATTAAAGGTTCCCAAGGTTATGCCTATAGAGTTGTTATGCGATAACCAAGCAACTATTAGTATAGCCAAAAATCCAGTTCATCATGATCGAACAAAGCATCTGGAGATAGATAGGCATTTCATCAAAGAGAAGATTGAATTGGAAGTTATCAAATTGAACTATATTCCTACCAATTCTCAAATAGCAGACATCTTCACCAAAGCATTACCTAGGACTCAGTTTGAAGGTTTGCGTTCCAAGCTGGGCATGCTTAACATTTACTGCCCAGCTTGAGGAGGGGTGTTGAAATCTGTCATTTCCTAGATTGTGGTTCTGTTATCTTTGTAATTATTGTTGGAAATTGTTTTCTAGCCGTTTAGTGTTATTAGTAGTGTTTTTTAGTTGCTGTAAATGTATTGGGAATTATCATTTAAGTGGGAGTATTTAGTTTAGTGGCAGATAGTGACTGTTTTAATGTTAGGTAGTAGTTAATTGCTTTTATTAAGGTTAGTTTAAATAAACCTATCTCTTGTAATGAAAACTGATGAGAAAATAAGAAGTATTTTATTTCTCTCTCAAAAATCACAGTAACAATGCAACTATAACTTGCAAATTTCTGATCCTTAATTACCAATTATCCTTTTAGAATGAATGCATTGAGATTAAATTTTGCTGTACCTTAGTTCTTAAAGCTAATTTAAAGCGGTCCTGGTTATAAATAGTGGACACTGTCAGACACCAACTAAAATTACAATCAAAGAGACATATAAAGGGCTTCTTTCTATTGAAGGCTTACACACATTACAATACTTTGCTACATGATGCTTAGAATGTAGGATATGGACCTAACCATATAATATTTTCCGAAAACATTTTAAACAAAAACAACTGCATTTTACCTTTACAAATGATTTTGATTAAATTTGTGATGATTCATTATTCTAAACCTATTTTATCCCTATCAAAATGTTGCAAGCTGCAAAGCTCCTCAACAAAATAGAAAAAAATAAAGTTTTCATAAGCTAGTGTGACATAGGCCATTCTTGTTTTAGCTCATAACCTAAAGCATTCCTACACCATGAGCTGGAGGAGAACATTATGGAACCACAGCAAGGAGTCAAGAGAAAAGGAATGATAATTCCATATGTAAACTTATTTGATATCTTTATGAACTCAAATAGTCTCTCCTAGACAGTGGTAACAGAGGTTTGATTCTCTATGATGCATATTGGCTACAAGAGGAAAATCTTAGACAATAGTGTTTTTAAGATGCTTAGGGTAATGTCTTGACATTATGCTAATTGACTCTAATAATATGAAGTTTGTTAGTAAACACCTAGACCCAAAAGTTTAAATTATTGAGAAAGAGTCAATAATAGTATTCAAACACTCTAACACACCTCTAGTGCGAGACTAAAAGGCCTACCACATGGCTCAAGCTCAAACATAGACAATACAAGCAAATAAAAAATCTGATTATAATCACATGGGACTTGGGAGACTTGATTTAGGCTGTCTTGATAAAACTAACTATGATACCATGTTATTAATAATCATTCCTAAAAGCTTAAGTTATCAAAAAAAGAAAAATGAAAAAAAAAAACAACATAGTATTTAAGCACCCTAACAAAGTCCATATTACAACAGGTTTCTTATAGGAGAGATCTAGGCACAACTGAAAGTATTCTCAGAAAGGGACAATCAGGTAAACTTTAGTTGTCAGAGTAATTACGGACGGCCTAGACAAGTTCAACACAAAAAATGTAATATCAGTCTCTACTCCTCTAGCTCCTCTTGGGGACCGCTTTACTTTACCTTAAATAATGTTTTTCTAGAGATGAAAAGATGGAGGAGATATGAGGAATACCATAGTACAATCTCTTCAATAGTGTAGCAAACACATTGGATAAATGCAAATACTAACTAGAATGCAGTTAAATGAATATTTAGGTACTTAATTAGATTTTGATACCCTATTCCATAGGCAAGCGATTTGGAATGGCTTATGGAACTAGTTTGGACAAGTTGTGCCATTTGTAGATTCAGACTATGCAGATTATATGAAATGATTCAAAACATGTACTCTCTATTACACATGTAAAAAATTACAAGCAAAGTCTCAATAACATAGGTTCCTAAAGACCAAAAGTCAGAATGGAATATAAATGCACCTATTTAAGGGTGTCAGTTCAATTAGCAACCAAGAATGACTTCTTGACACTCTACAAAACTTTAAGATAAAATTAACTCAATTTTCTAATTTTTAGTAATATTGAACTTATTTAAATCTTTGATAGAAATATTTGTAACGTTTTCTTTACTGGTCACTTCAATCTCATTGTGAACAGTTTTGGAACTCTAGAGATTGTAGTATAAGATTCAATGGATAACCATCAGAGATCATGTAACTTCTCTTACCAGTTATGGCTGCTGAAGAAGAGCCTCCACAAGCAATATAAATTATATGGTCATCAGCTAAAGCCTCAATTATTACAGGTATTTTCTGATTTTGGGTTGAAGAATGACCCAACTGACCATGTCCACCATAGCCCCATGAAAGAACTTTGCCTTCGTCTGCAATTATACATCATGATGAGTGAAAATACTCCTACAACCTAAAGGGCAAAAGTGTAAA
The DNA here is from genome assembly GCA_022984855.1 of Dimocarpus longan. Lineage (NCBI taxonomy): Eukaryota > Viridiplantae > Streptophyta > Magnoliopsida > Sapindales > Sapindaceae > Dimocarpus > Dimocarpus longan. The sequence goes on from CM041026.1 coordinate 10,627,262, forward strand.
TGAAGGACAGTAAAATAAATTACAATAACAGTATGGTTACTACAGTAAAAATAAAACTTTGCGGTTGCTTTACCGGTTAATGCAAGAGAGTGATAGCCACCACATGCTACCTGAATGATGCGAACATCTTCCAAACTAGGGACTGGGTTGGGTTTCCAGCCACCAATTTTATCATCTCTGCCGAGCTCATAGTTAGAATTCGCTGTGTAGAAGACAAGAAGTAATAATACATCATCATTTTCAAATAACTGACATAAAGACGGACAGAATGTTGATGAAACAAATTTAACTATGATGAAGTTAATTGATAGCCAGTCAGTTGATCCTTACCAGCAAAACACATAAAAAAGTCAAAAAGAAAAAGAAAACATATGCATTTTGTGATATATAGTAAGGTTTTAAAGATTAAGACATCAAAAATAGAAGATGCTCTTTCAAAGAATTGCCACATTACTGCAAATTAACAGATCATTTGATGACAACAATTTATACTTCTGTTTCATGTGCAGGTATGCAATTCAGAAGTAAACTTGTGGAACCAAACACACGGTCAACAGTGAATAGTGATATAAAAACTGATTCACAAACTTCAGTTCTATGCCAGTTCACCTATTAATCAATCAAAGAATTGCATTATTTCCCTGAGGTTTGCCTATTAACACCAAAGACAACTTTTGCTAAAACTGACAATCACCTCCTTTCCCATTAGTGAGTCAAAATTAAAACTTAACAATCAAGAGGTATTCTTGCCATCAGATATATAGAAAATAACAGAATTTAAAGAAAATTGAAAAAAAAGAAAATATAGAAAAATAGAAAAGAGAATTGAGCACCGTCGAGATGGCTTGCTGCCTCCACCCAAATGGAGGAGATGCGCAGCCTCTGCCCAGAAGGAGGTTCACTGTGATTGTACAAGAGGAGGCTTGCACCATAATCCTATATCTAGAGGAGACTGCTGCTTCCTCCTCACTGGGGAGGTCACCATCTGCTTCCTCTTATCAGAGGAGGCCACTAACAGTGTCTTCATTTTGACCATTTAATTTTTTTTTTTTTTTTTCTTATATATATATATAGTGTTTTTATAATGAGGACCTCATAACTTTAAAAAGTTAGGACAAACCAATCAAATTCATCAATTGCATTCTCTCTCCTAAAATAAATTCTCTTTCCTATTTAATTCAAATATAATGGATAAATTTGATTGGTTCGTTACAATTTTTTAAAGTTAAGAGATCCTCATTATAAAAGTACTATATTTATATATATATTAATTTAAATGAATTAGAAGTTATACTTTCCATACTTTTTATTTTTTGAATCATTTATTTTCCATACTTTATAAATCTATATCATTACTTTTTGGTGATTTACCAGTATTTTGGTATTTTAATGTTATAGTAGAGGTATTTTTGTCTTTTAGAGTTCAAACACGGTCAATCATTAGATTAACGGTGACCCATTAGTGCAACAGGATGTGAGTGTCAATTTCGAAGAAGTTGTCTCCAAAAGTGAAAAGGAAACCTTAGTGGAAGTTGGTGCAATTCCTTCCTAATTGATATAACAACAGTAAGAACCAATAATCAAAGAGATTAAGCTCTCAAGTGCTGGAAATAAGAAGCATGAAGATGTTAAAGGGCTAATACTACTTTTATACATGCTTTAAAGACCATATAGAATAGATCTATCCGATACATGTCAAACTTCCCTTTCAGTTTCTCCAGAAGACTATGCAAAAATTTTTAACTTGTTTTCTGTCAATATACCAACTCAAACTCAATGTTTCAATATCCATTCAAATAACAAATTCATTATTCTTTTAACAAGGTCACAACTGCTAGAGGATAGCATCATGTTTTGCAGACCCAGTGTAATTGTCATATCTAAGATTGGGAATGAAATTTCTCCATCAACAAGATCAATGAAAGTAATTTAACTATGATAAGACAAATAGACAACATTTAGATTATAACAACTGACATTGTTACCTCCCCAATTCCAAAGTTGCCCTTCCTCTGTCAGCACCATCGTGAAAAAACCACCACAGGAAACAGCAGCAACAGGTACAGGTAATGCTTTGACATGTGAAGGGATACTGAGTCCACCTCCCTCATTTGGACCCCGACCAGGACCAAGGCCCAATCTTCCATCACCTTCATCCCGACCCCATGTGTGAAGTTCCCCTACATGCAACAAAATATTAGACAGCTTTGGATATTTGACCATATTTTTTTATAAAAGAAGAAGGTTTTGTTATGCTAACCAGTTTGAGACAAGTTAGATAAATAATAATTTGAACATACAGAATCCTCTCATGAATAATAACAGGAGATCCATACATGACTAAAAGAAGCAAATTAAAGAATATTACATGAAGCTGTGACTATTTTGATCAAAATATTTGTGGATTGAATTCATAGCAGGGTCTTACAGAACAAGTCATGGTAAAGCAAGCATAAAAATGCAGTTTATTAGGAAGATATCAAGGTATAAGTAAATTGGAAATTTTCATTTGGGCTACATCCTTCTTTGGAAACTAGGTTATGTTAATTTATTCTATCAATAATGTATGACTTGACGAAATTTGGAACGTTGCAGAACAAAATCCACATGTATTGAGGAGTTATAGTGTCATGCAACCCGCATGAAAACAAACTGACAACAACTGAGACATGCTGTCAACAGTGTGTTTGTATATAACAGAAGTTTTCATTTTAATTTAACATAATAATGCTTCTAAATTCACCAAACAGGTGCTTAGAGTGTAAACATAAGTACATAACAGTGCAGAGAACAATAGAGCATGGCAATTCTAACTGCACAAGTACAACAGTGGAGGAAAAGAAGATCTAAATTGTAAACTAAATACTATATAAATGTAGTATAGTATTCAATAAATCATATGCACACACTACTGCCATCTATGCTTTTCTTACCAAAATTTAAGTTTCAAAACAATATGAGACCTAATCAACATGAATAAATTCAAAACCATGCATATCCAGCATTAATGTGGTCTCAATAGAGAATTCGTTGCAAGCTTATCAGCCGTATAACAATTCATTCCCCAAGGACAGCTGGACAAGTAAGCTCTAGAAGATAACCAAATCCTAAAAACTGTAATAGGAATAGTAACTAAATCCTATTAACTGTAAGAGAAAGAGACTGAGGGATCCAAAATTTTTGTAACTATTGATAGCATACGAAACCAAATCTTTGAATCAACTAGTTATGTACAAAATCCACTCAATTTATACAGCCAAAATAAATAAATAAGTTAAAATTTAAATTAAAGAAAGGAAAAAAAAAATCAAAGAAAAATAATTAAAACCTGATTCAGTGATAGCAGCAGTATGTGTCCCACTGGTTGCAATATGACGTATTTTCCCATTCCAGGTACCTTCAACCAATCTAGGGAACAGCTCTCTATGATAGACAGAATGTCCAAGTGCACCAAAACCACCATAGCCCCTGCAAGCTTCATTTTTTATAATAGGACCATTAAATTATGAGGCCAAAATCTTGTTCAGGTCAGGAGACAATGTGGCATATCTATATGTGCATGTTCTTTTTCTTTTCCTTTCTTTTTCTATTATTATTATCTTTTACAAACTAATTAATGGAATTACATTACTTATTATGTCAACAAGTAGCTTAGGCATTAGATTTAATCTTCAATGACATGTATCGGTTGAGGTAGAGTTGATTCAGCACTGACCAGGTGAAAACCTGACCAAGAGATGTTAGAGCCATAGAATGCATTCCACCCAAAGCAGTGCAGTGAACAGGGTCATCCAAATAAGGGTTCAAAGTAGGCACAAAAGCAGAATTCTCATGGCCAAATCCAAGACGGCCACCATCTCCTTTGCCCCAAACCCACAACTTACCATCCACAACCAATCCGGAATGAAACAACCCACAAGATATGCCTATGCCAATGGCATTACCTTTGTTACTACCAAGATTACTATTATTATGGTTGATAAGTTGGCCCGAAGTTTGGGAGAGATTAAAGGTCTCGGATACAATAAGGTTGGCAACCGGAGCTGGATAGAGCCTCATTTCTTCAATGCCACCACCCAACTGGCCTGAGCCACCTCTGCCCCATGACAAAACTTGAAGGGTAAGGGTCTCTTCTCGGTTCTCGCCTGATTCATCACAATCCGGGCTTTTGTAGAGCATAGGCACTTTACTTCTGGTACTAGAAGTAGAGATATGCCTTGTGAGAGTTGAAAGCCGTTGGCGAAGAAGCATTGAAGAAGGTCTTTGTAATTGTACAAAAGGTGAACTTCAGCAATGCTGCTCCTCCTCTTCAACCCAAAACTTAGTTTTCTGTTAAACATAATATCAAAATGAGTCATTTACAAAACCAGCCACCGAAATGAAGTCATAATCCTCCTGGTGCCATATAAAAACCTCGCAAATTTACTCACGAACATCCAGGCCACGAGCGTGTCACAATCGTGAAAAAAAAATTTAATCTAAGAAACATCATTTATAGACAAAAACACTATAAAACAATAAAACATAACAAGAAACTTTCCAGGAAACATTTATTCGAACAGTTTGCATGCATAATAATTTTTTTCCCACCATGGTACATGACTCAAAACATCCCAGGCCTGACTACACAATTTAAGCATAAACTCATCAGAAATCCAAACCCATTGTTGAAAGGTAGGCCAAAGTAAAGAATTTACCTCGGAATCAATAGTTTGATAGATTGTAACGATGCTCAAAATGCCCTGCAAAGAGCTTATTAATGTTCTGCTAGACAAGTCGGTAGTTTGATATGGCCGAATTGTCACATGTTTTTTTTAACTAGAATTATTACATGTACAGCCAAGTCAGCATTGGTATTGCAATTGTTGATTTTTTTTTTTTTTTGCGAAGACCTTTGCACCTTGTATTTTAATAATTTACTTTAATTCTATAATAATGATCATTTTATTCTTGATTATTTATGTAATAGACTTTTATAACAAAATCTATATGTAAATCATAATTTTGGATGATAATATCTTTATCCTATTATATAGAATAATACTATAGTATATAAATTTTGATTAAATAATGTAGTAAACTGATTTATAATTATCAAATTAATTTTAAAATAATTTAATAATTATACGTAATTTTATTAAATTATTTGGACAATAAATTTCATAAATTTTTAGATAAAGTTGCTATGATATTTGATGGAATGATAATACAATAAAAATTTTATATAACTAAAATGTTAAGTCCCTCCCTCGATAAAAATATTAAGTATTTGTGTAATAAAACGTAAATTTTGTCCAACTATATAAATATGCCAAACCTCAATTTCAACCAAAAAAAAAAAGGAGGAAGTCCAAACCTCTAAATAAAATATTCTAAACACGTGGATCGTGACATACAGCAGTGTATTGAAACTTCAAACTCAGAGACAGACGCTTGAGTTGGAGATGGAAATGGAGCAGCTACTAAGCATGGGGTTCCCCAATGAATTAGCGGCCGAAGCGTTGGCAGCCACCGGCGGCAAATCTACCGTCAAAGCCACCGAGTGGATTCTCTCCCACATGTCTTCGACTCCATGTTCTTCTTCTAATCCTCCTCCTTTTCAACCAAAACTCGACCGCTTCTTCCACGTACCCTCCAAACCCGCCAACCCAACTGACAAGGAAACCACCGATGATCATCCTCCCTCCAAGCGTTTCAAGACAACCCCACTTCCACATCAGCCTTTGTCAGAGCGTATGCGTCCTCGCACTGTAGACGACGTTGTTGGACAGGACCACCTTCTTTCTCCCACCTCCATTTTACGTTCTGCCATCGACTGTAACCGCATACCTTCTCTCATCTTATGGGGTCCGCCTGGTACTGGTAAGACTTCAATTGCCAAGGCCATTATCAATTCCATTCCTTTAAACAAGCACTACCGGCTTGTTTGCTTGTCTGCCGTCACTTGTGGTGTCAAGGATGTTAGGGACACTGTTGAGGAAGCTAAGAAGATGAGAGTCAAGAGTAGCAAGAGGACTGTGTTGTTTCTTGATGAAGTCCATAGGTTTAATAAGTCTCAACAGGACTCTTTCTTGCCTGTTGTTGAAGATGGAAGTATTGTCTTCATGGGGGCTACTACTGAGAACCCTTCTTTTCATTTGATCACCCCTTTGTTATCTAGGTGTAGAGTTCTTGTTTTGAATCCCTTGAAACCACACCATATTCGAACTTTACTGGAGAGAGCTGTTAATGATGTTGATAAGGGTTTGTCTAGGAGTCTTGGGATCAGAGTGGAGGTGGACCATGATGCTATAGAGTTTTTGTCATCTAATTCTGATGGTGATGCCCGTGTGGCCTTGAATGCCTTGGAAATTTCTGCTACTACAGCAGCTGCTCGAGTATCTGTTAAGCGGTTTGAGTCTATAGAGGAAGAAGAAGGAGAAGTAAAAGATGAAAATTTGGCGTTGAACGAAGAAAATGATGTTGGTTCAGTTGTGGCTAGTGTTACTCTGGATGATGCCAAGGAGGCGTTTCAGTGCAAGCATCTTGCTTATGATAGAGCAGGGGAAGAACATTATAATCTGATTAGTGCACTACACAAGTCTATGAGGGGAAGTGATGCTGATGCAGCTATTTATTGGTTGGCAAGAATGTTGGAAGGTGGTGAACAGCCTCTTTACATTGCAAGGAGATTGATAAGGTTTGCAAGTGAAGATGTTGGTTTGGCCGATCCATTGGCACTTAATCAGGCTGTTTCCTGCTACCAAGCTTGTCATTTTTTGGGTATGCCTGAGTGTAATGTGATTCTTGCACAATGTGTGGCTTACTTGGCTTTGGCTCCTAAGTCTGTTTCTGTTTATCGAGCAATAGAGGCTGCACTGAAGGTTGTTAGGGAATCGGTTGGACAGAATGAAGGAGTGCCACTTCATCTTAGGAATGCACCAACGAAGCTAATGAAGGAACTTGGATATGGGAAGGGCTATATCTACACTCCTGATGATCCCTTGTCTAAGCAAAGCTTTCTACCGCCCTCACTTCAGGGTTTCAAGTTCCTGGAGCATCCAACTAGTAGTCGCACTGATCAATGATGATTTAATTTATTTACCTTTGACGGTTTTGGAGTTGATAAGTTAATACTGGTCAGGAGCTCTTTCCTTGTCTCTTTTTGAACTCGTTTCCCTGTTTTCCTGTAAAAAGCTTAGTTTTGTTGATTGAAACAAGATGGAAAGATAAATTTTGCTAAGTACTCTTAGAACATGCAGGCTCAAAGTTTCAGATTGGGGTATTTCTAAGTTTTGTCAGTGGAAAATTTGTCAGTTGTTACTTGGAAAAAATACAATTTCTACAAGATGAAAAACCAAATCTTGTTATCAGTTTGGTTACTCTGCAACTCATGCTGACATAATATTGTACTTCAAGGCCATTGCAAACTTCAGATTGTAACATTATCTCCTTGGTTAAACATGGAGACATGAAATTGTTTCTGCTTTCAAGAAATGGAAGTCAGATCAGTGCCTGTGGCTAATGGTTTCATTGAAATACTAAAAAGCTTTGGGTTGAAAGTTCTTGAGTTTCATGTAAAAATTACGAATTGAATGATTAAGAAATGGCAACCCATGGAGAAATAATTTCATGCATATCTCATCTACTTGTTGCAGAAATGGTTTTTCTTTTCTAGTTTAATGTGGTCCATTTGGTGACTTAAATAGGACTCAGAAAGATATCGTTGGAGGCTGATTGTTCTATTTAAATGCTTCTTTCATAGCTATAAGGTTATATTGGAGTCATTAGAAGTGCCTTACTAATGCAAATATGATTTTGAGTTATGCTATGTCACTTCAAGGCTTTTGAATCAACCATGTGTAAAGTTTGGAAATTTCGTTGCTACTCTCTTGGCTAGTTTTGTAATTTTGTTTTGAATGTAGAATGCTAAATGGAAAATTATCATAGCGTCTGGTTGAATATTCTCCCATCTGATTCATCTGTTATTTCAGTAACTTTCCAATAAGTTCCATCTTTACATAAGAAAGGAGAAACAAGAGTGAGAGCTACACTAATCAACAAGTAAATTGAATATACATATTTCCTTTCATTTGTTGTTCTAGACCAGATGCTCATCTGTCCCCGTTTGGCAGTTTTACCAGGATCATCCAATGGCAAATAATATTAATGACTATCATTAAGTTGCATCTAATTACATTTATGCAATCCAATAGATACCAACTGTTCGAGTAATATTACATTCTGAATTGTTTTTATAAGCAATTCAGATTTATATATGTTTTCCAGCCAACAAATCAGGGTTTCAAAATGACTGTAGTAAACTGGTTTTAGGCTAATGTATGAGTAGTGAACGGCCTGAAGGTATTTGATTAATGCTCTGAGGATTCGAAAATAAGCAGATATGCGGGTTTGACTTGACAAATCTTCTGTTTGTCACGTTGTTGTGTCCTGATTTGTCTACTGTAACCAGGTTAGGCTGATTAATGTGTTTGAAAGATCTGATTATATCCTATTTCTGCAGTTTCATTTGTCAAGTGGAAATTGATCTTTTAGTATTCCGAGTTCAACCACTTTCTGCAGTTGCTATGATTTCCTTCTTAATTAATGAAATTTCTCTTAATATCCTTGGTTTCTGCCAATTCGGATGAGAAGTGGCATGCTTTTGTAAGATTTAATCCACCTATTGCTAAATGTCGACCATATGAACAACAATGCAGATATAGAAGGTAATTCTAGGGTGACAGTGATGATACTAGAATGAAATCACTCAAAACACTTCTGATAAAACTAAACTAAACTTAAATTAAGGCCTGAGAGTAGTGTGACAAAATTGTTGCTTGTGATGATTCGATTGAAGAAATGGGATAAACTGGACAACCATACCGTCTTTTGTTAAAAGAAAATTTTAGATAGATGCTTGAATCTGAATGCTTGATTAATAAGACCACAGTACATCCAAAGAGAATGTTTGTAGTAAAAACCATGAAGGCAATTGGTATGTGGGGGATAAATAAATGAAGATACACCTGAGTGTAAGGGAAGAGATTCTTTGAAACTCCATCTCCGATTGTAACAGTACATCACACTGGGAGAAGACAAAAGGAAAATAATTTGACAAGAAAAGTCAAAGAATTTCCCACTCCCTATCCCTCTAACGTTAACTATCCTAGGAATGTCTTATTAACAAAAGCATTTTCCATTCACATCAGAAAGAGGATAACTAGAAACGACTCTTAAATTTACTACGAGATACTCTTATCACCTTCGAAGTTGTAGTTTACTTCTGACAAAGATGCTAACTTCTATTGCCAGGAAACCACAGAAAAATATTACAACGTATCGAGGGGGTAAGTGAGAAACCAGTGAGAACCCCAAAAAAAAAAAAAATTGAAGAAAAACAGGAAACACTCTACTGACTGCAAATATATTATTGTAAATGATTTTAAATCCATTCTTTTGGGTTGATGCAAGCATCTAATAGTTTCCATTCTTCACTTCCTTCTTCTGGTTGCTGCACACCAAGAAAATTAATTCTCTTATCATCATTTATTCATCTTTTATCTTCAAATAACATTCACATTTTACATATATTTTAGACTGATTCAGAGAACTTACATGGTCATATTCCCATCGTGCAGTCAGTGGGAGAGAAACAAGAATGCTTTCAATTCGGCCTCCTGTCTTCAACCCAAATGTTGTACCACGATCATAAACCTTCAATTTTAAAGAGACAAAACAGTAAGACATAATTTTTATTAACTTAGGAGTTAAGAGGGTGAGTTTGTTCCAAATCCTCAAAACTAGTTTAAATACCAAGTTAAATTCTACGTATCGTCCCCTTCGCAACTGTTGCCATGCCTTGTTCTGCTCTGTAAATGGGGTATCTTTTCTTCTCTCTATAATTGGTATGTATGCAGGAACCACAGAATTTGCACATTCTGCAAGTTAACAACAAATTTAAGGTATGAAGAAATTAAACCTATTGAAAGCGTGAGACACTTATCTAATTAGAGATATATTCAAAGGGCAAAATCTCTTATGCAATTACCAGTAGCAAATGAAAGGAGCATCTCCTGATCATAATCATTTAGATCATCAAAAAATATTCCTCCAAGCCCCCGCCTCTCACTTCGATGCTGAATATGGAAGACAGTCAACATATAATCCAATGACATTAAACATGGAATACATTATAACTTGTTTAGAATACAATAATTTGACCCTGCTCAGTCTGCCACAGAACTAAAGGCTAATGAGAGTTATTAAAAATTATCAACCCTCTCCTACCAAAGATTTAGACCTAGGAAGATTAAAATATACCATCAACCATAATGATAAAATGAGACAAGTGGATGATCCAATCTAAGAGCTGTTAGTGCATCTAATTCTAAATGTTATAATTCCGGACAAGTTGGTAAATCTGAAAATGTTGAAAAGTTAAACAGTTTTTCATATTTGAGTCAGACAATTTATCTAAACCAGTATCCTTACAGTTACAAGTATCTAATTCTTTGCAGCAAGGTATAAACACAAACACGACTACCCAATAGTTCAAAGCCAACTGAGTGACTATATTCCCAACCCTAAGAAGTCCATAACGGGCAGAAAATGACTGATTGACCAAATAACTTTTCATTTCTGTATATAGAACAAAACTATTTTGATTGAATCGAAATTTATGCTATCACTTGATGTTTCATATGGGAAAGTAGATGGAGCAGCATTTGATTAGAATGAGGCAGCAGCTTAATGAGTGTATAAAACAGTTTCTCATGTTACAGTAGTTCGGTAGAATCACCTCCTCATGACACAAAAATCAAGATTAAGACATATTTTTGTTTCTTGAAATTTAGAACTTTTAGACCATGACTTTATCAATATCAAACACTATGCTCATATATCTTGTGAGCTAAAGACACCAAATTTTTCAAGCTACAAAATTTTAATCCATTTGTCCGTTTAGAGCTTCTAGTTGATAAACATTTCAATAAGAGTTGTTGATTAGAACAATACAGATGTTCTGTTTCTACTACACAGAGGTGGTCCTTTTCCTAACCACTCTTCAATGGTGACTTCAATACCAAAAATGAAATGGCAAACAATTCAGAAGCATCAATGAATCTCATTGTTATGCAGATGCAGCTGCTTTTATCCAAATTAAATTTAGATTCAGTAAGGTCTGTTTTAATCATCAAAGCGTGTATTAACAGCTTCATCTAGTAGCATTATAATCTTAAAGATGTATACCTTGATGCAAAAATAGTCATCGCACCATTTCTTAAATCGAGGATAAAAGGTAGGATCAAATTTGTCACAGGCTTGTTTTTGAACCTACAAAAGGAGTCATATATCAGTAAACAAAAGGATTAAAAAACATTTGTTTCATATTTGTATCTACGAATCAAACATATCTGCAGTTGTTATAAAGGATGCATGGACAGGTCTATGCAAGTTATATATTCAACTTGTTAGAGTGCAATTCAAACAATTTTTTCCTCTAGATGTAAATCAAGCATGCACAGCATTCTTGAATTGGAGGTCTGACCAAATCTATCACAGGCGCGTTTTTGAAGCCAATGCTAGATTGCTTTGCTCTAAAATGTATCATCATCAAATCTACAAGATTGACTGAAAAATTGAATTCTTCCCAGACAAACTAGCATTAGAAGGTGCTACTGCTGTTTCCTTAATTCTACAAGAATAATTAATATATGCGCGTGTGTGTGTGTTTCAAGAGAGCTGATAGCTGTATAAAATCCCAGATGCAAATTGGAAAAAGCCCTGTACTTTGCTTCATGAAAAACATAGTAAAGGCTTTAGTTAGAGTACATACTGAGTGAAAGTGCTTAACATCTTCCTCAAAGATATATGCAGGAGTTAAATCTGTTCCACCACCAAACCACCATTGTCTAGGTGCTCCCGGTGCATCTGCATGGTTTAGCAATTAACAATCACTTACAAGTCCAAAAACTATGAGGGAAACATCAATTTGTTTGTTTAAAAGAAAATTGTCTTCAGTAGCAAAGGTCCTTCTGAAACTATTGAATGGTACTTGGTTTATTAATGCTGATGGGAAGAGATAAATAATTCTCTTTGTATTTCTTATTTCTTTTATAGGAGAGATACATAATTCTTATAATGCTGATCAGAGGAAATTAGGAATTATGCTGGTTTCCTTATCGTTATTTTCGATTGTTTTTTTGTTCTCAGTATTCTGTAAAATAAAATCATAGAATAAACAAAAACTTTTAAAAGGAAATTACATAGACCTAAAATCAATACAAGATCTAAAAATCTATATCCCCAAGAAAAGCCTGCTGCCAAGTCAGACAGTATCCCTACCTAGTCCTGACCAGGTAAGCACAGTGGACTCCTATTATGTGCATAGTTTTATGAATCAACATATCTCAATTTAGGTCTCCGCAACAGATCCAACATATAAGAAATAACACTTCACTGTTTATCTTACATTTTTTAACAACATCAATAACATTTCAAGCCTCCTCTTCCAAGAATATAATTATAAAACATATGGTAAACATAACATCTTTCATTCCACAAAAAACAAATGCAACTTGTGAGCTAACTGGAAAACATTTCATCTTATATGTCAAAAATAGTGTACTAGTAACTAAAAAGTGAGAAGAATACACAAAGATGAAACGCTTAACTCAATGATGCATTCACACATTTCAACTAAAAGGCCTCGCTTACATACCCTATACACGGTTTCTAGTCCAGATTCCAGAAATTTACTGGGGCATCTTCATCAGTACCCCCCTTTTTTTTCTCTTTTCTTTCATGTATTTATTTGCATTTAAATTAATCTAACAAAGGTAGTAACCACAATTCATATACCATAGATTTACGTTGCACAACAAACAAAACAAAACATATCTAAGCTACATGAGCTCTTAATACCAGGTTGCATTTAGCAAGAGGAGACATTAGAAGAATCCATAATAATACCTTGTGGAGAGTCAGTCTCAAAGTAGCGATAATTAAAATGCAAAGTGGGGGCAAAAGGGTTCTTAGGATGCAAAACCTGAAAAATGTGACAAGACAATAAAACAGAATCGTAAATATATCTATCTTTATCGGAGTAACCAATAATGTTAACAAAAGGGCGGGCGGATGATAAAATGTTTTACCGAGCTGATACCGGCAGCGAAAAAGGGGACGGGACCGGGCTTCTGGTCGACGGCGGCAGCCTTGGCAGCTCTGTAAGCTTCAGGAGGCATAACGCCGTAAACGACGGAGACGTTGACACCGGCCTTCTCCCAAACGGCACCGTCCTGGAGAACTCTACTGATGCCGCCACCACCACCAGGCCTTGACCACACATCCTCCTTGAACTTGCCTCCTCCATCGACTGCTTCAATGGCCTGGCAGACGCTGTCCTGAGCGTCCCTGATCATTTTCTCGAACCGGGCCCTCACAGAGGATGAACTGGAGGAGGGCTCTTTGTCGTCGTCCGATTCCCGAAGGAATGTGTGGGGCCGCTCAGTCTCGGCCACCTCTTTTTCAATGGAAACGGCCGATCTTGCGGTGGAAGTCATCTTCTTCAAAGTGGGGAAGCGAAATGGCGAGTGAGTAGTCAGATGGGTGGGTTTGGATTTTGATGTGGAAGAAGAAGAAGAGCGTGGGAAGAGAGCGAAAGAGGAGGAAGCGGAGACTGCTGTGGTGGGTGGCATTGCAAATGTGGGTGGTTTTTGATTATTGATTCACTTCGCTATTTATATCTACAGAATGAAACAGGAAATGAGAAGAGCAGAGAAACCAAGATAAAGAAGAAGTGATAAGGGTCGGCCCACAGTTTCTTGTAACCGCAGTTTTTTACCATTCTGACTTGCGATACAGACAGTTGACCGCGCCTCTTGTTTTTGAGGTTGCGACTCGATTACCACCCATAATCACACCAAATCCTCTTTCAGCCTACTAATGACTGCTTTGCGGTCGCGGCCTATAAATTTAGTTTTGGCAGAATTTTTTATTCTTTAAGCGATGTTCCTTTGTTTATTTCCTCTTAAACAAGGTTTTTTAAGTAATATTGAAGCCAAAACTTTAACTTTATACCACTCAGAACAATTATCAATGGTCATCACAATCACAAGCAAATCCGATCTACACATAATCACTACTCAACTTAAAGGTACAAAAATAATTGAACTAAACTTCTCTATGTTCATTGATTAGCGGTTGTTCATCATTAGTCATTAACAGGGAAGAGACCAATTTCTTTCATTATTACAAATGATCTGTGTTTGTTTCAACATGGAAGGCAGTTACTACAATAGAACAAAGATGGAGATTGTTCCGTCTCTATTGAAAACCCACGTCACAATCTGGACTTTTCCCGAATATAATGTGTTTAATGGTTTTTAGTTTTCTTTTTATTCCTTTTTTTAAACTAAAATTCGGTTTTTTTTAATTTAATTAATAATTATTCATTCAAGAGTAAAAGTATAACTGCTCCTCCATTGTTAGAGCATCTCTAATGCTAACGTGAATGATAAAAAATAAGATGTCACGTAAAATTATATGAAAAAATATCTCTCCAATGCAAACGTTAATCTTCGTTATCAAGCTGACCTAATAAAAAAAAAAAAAATCTAAGAGCATCTCCAATACTAGTGTGAATTGTAGAAAAATAAGATGTCACATAGGATTGTATGAAAAATGATGTCTCCAATGCAAATGTCAATCTCCACTATCAAGCTGAGTTGGCAAAACAAAAAGTGGACATTGTGAAGGTGACTCTCTATTGATAGAGAGTCTGTTAGATAACCATCTACTAGTTGACTCAGCAAATCATTAAATACAATTTCTTTTTTGCTCTCTCAACTTACCTTTTCTTTTCTCCACCTCTAAATTCATCTCCCATCTTAAATGGAAGTATTGGAGAACATTTTGTAATTTTAATGTCTATCAATTACTATTCAATACCACCTAGGAAACAATTCCTTGAACATTGATGACATGATAATGGATTGTGAAAAACAATCCACATTTGCATTGGAGATGCTCTAAGAGCATCTCCAATATAAATATTGATTGTCTTTTAAAAAAAATGAACATATCATCAATATCAAGGAAATGTGCATCCTACATGGCATAAATATGGATTGATAGATACTCAAGTCTAAAAAGACTGTCCAATGTCATTCTATTTATTTCAATGATAAATAGTAAAACAATAATTTATCATTAAAGTAAATTATTATAAAATATTATTTGATAGAAGTCTCATTCATTTATTGCTGACTTGACTATCTAGGAAACTCTCTAGAAATAAACATTGAGGTTGACAACTTTTATTTCTTTTTTGTCATGTCAGCTTAATAATGGTTATGAAAGTTTGTATTGAAGAGGTTAATTTGAACCATTTATCAATTTATCCTATGTAACACTCTATTTTTTTATAATTTATACTTACATTGGAGATGTTTTAAGAGTATGAAGTTAGCTTTATACGTAAAGAGTGCTTATTAAACAGAACTTGAAATGTTGACTCAACAACTCACCCTGGATGCTCTCTCCTTCTTTGAGACTCGGTCTCTCTCTTAACGCCAAACTCATCTCCCAACTTACCTCCTCTTCTCTTTTCTCACTCATCCTGACCTAAAAGCTTGACCCATTACACTAACCTTCCCGATGATGCTGATAACAATTCACACACTGTTGCTAGACGACGATTCACTCACTGCCCGTTGACGACAACTTTGCTGAAGATACGAGGATCGTTGTAGTCCGTCTGGGCAAAGGAAGAACTAAGAGCAACGATAGGGAAGTCACAATAGTGGCAACCTTTTCTGCAGAATGAAAGGTGAACAATTGGTGAGACATTGTAAGTTGTGTGAGAGAACAAATGTTTTGAGTTTTTGGGTTTTGTTGGGAAGGATGAGAGAATAGGTGTGAATGAGTGTTACTGGTGCAGATCATTAATGAGTGTGAATGGATGTGAATGTTACAGTTCATCAATGGGTGTGAATGTTCCAGCTCCTTGGTGGCTTCCCTAGCTAGAATTATTGTGGAAGTGAGATTGATGAACATCAACAACTCACCATCATCACCACTTATAATCGAAGTTTAGTTCCAGTCGGAAAAAAAAATGAGCAAATTACTGGATAGTCTCTAGACATTTATCTTATTACAATCGAAAACCATTTTTATCTTTTATAACAATGACCTTCCCTGTACTTACGGTTTGACCATAGTAGACTGTTTGAGATAATTGAAAAATGACAAAATAGAGCAAAAAGACAATAATACCTTTGACTAATTATTTTATAATTTTTAAATTATAAAATAATTAAAATTTAAAAAAAATAAAATTATGAAATGAGATATGCACTATCTATCATATTGATGGATGGTGGTGATTAATTTTCAAATAAAAAAAAAATCTTTAATATTTTAAAAAATTAAAAAAAAATTAAAAAAAAGATGGAGATCCAATCTGGAGAGATTGGATCCCATTTATAAAACCTACTGACTCTCTCGTTTTTTTCCTCCCCTGGTCTTTCTCTTTCTCTTCTCTTTCTTCTCTTTTTTTTCTTCACCTTCTTCACCAGTCGATATCCTTCTCTCTCCTTCTCTTCTCATTTTTCTCTTCATTTTCATCTTCTCCTTCTTTTGCCCGAATGCCCAGATTGTTTGGGTATCGAGCGTCTGAGTTCCTATACGGAAACCCAGATCTGGGTTTCCGATCTGGAAACTCAAAAACATATATCGATTTGTTGATGATGATGATAATAATGTTCTTGGGTATGTTTGATGATGATAGTAATGGTTTTTGTTTGACCATGACAGTAGTTTTTGTTTATGTAGATGATTGATGATGTTGGATTATTTTTGATGAACCATGCCTCTGTTGATGAACTTAGATGAACTCACAAACCCACATATGAATGAAATGTTGATGAACGGAACCACCATCAATTTTTTTTTTCTTTTATAATTTTTCTATTTTTTTTTAAATATCATTATTTTTTTTCAAATTGATCTAGATCATCCATCTTTAAGATAGATGGTTTAAATCCATTTGAAAAATTTTTAAATTAATTTTTAAAGTTTAAATTTAATTTTTTTTTAAATTTAAAATTATTTAATTTTAAAATATTTTTAAGTTTTAAAATTTTAAATTATTTATTAATTAATATAATTTTAAAAGAAAAATAAAAATAAAAGAAATTGACCAAAATACCAATACTACAATTAACTTTTACGGTCAACTATGGTCAAACCGTTAGTACAGGGAAGATCATTGTTACAAAATGTAAAAGTGATTTTCGATTGTAATAAGGCAAATGTCTGGAGGCTGTTGAGTAATTTGCTCAAAAAAAAATTACACTTGAAAAAAAAAAAAATTCTCATTTGATTTTGTTTCTCTTGCAATGTTATACACTTTTTGTGTTATGACTGTGATGATTTTGACTTTTGCCAACGATGACTAAAACTAAGCAAAAGAACTATAATGGTTAAAAATTATCGATCGACAGATGAATTCAAAAGGACTATTGAAGAAACACGTTGAGCCAATTTAAGGCCAAATGGTCTTATGGGTAGATCGACCCTACGTAGCTTATCTCATGCCTTTAGCGCATTCTAAGTATACGATCTATAGTTCGGACGATAACCCAACAACAAACCTAGTTCAAGAGGTCCATCAATGGAGACCAAAATTAATATTTTCCTAGTTTACTGTTGATCTCTTTAACTTGCTTCCCAAAGAAAAAATTTTCCTAAAAGATGATATGAGAAACTTTAGAAAAAGAAAATTTATTATTCGGAGTTAAAAATCTAGGGAGTAGTTTGAGATCCTTAGATCTTTTGAGATACCATCTTTTTAACATCTTTACTCTAGGAAGCTACCGAAAATAGAAGACCTTTCAAGCCTATATAAGAGGGTTTTTCCTTTTTATGAGGGGTACATAAGGAGGAGCAACGAATGACAAAAGAGATTATTCTTTTCATGCATTCTGTTTAACCTTTCTTGAAGGTTATTCCAAGAGAAGGTCTGTCTCCCTAGCCGAACCCTCGTCACCAACTGATATTATTCTCTTTTCTTAATTTATGCATTATTTCCTTATTTAATAAACTATTGACTAATTTGAGCGTCACAGTGCCAATGACTAGCACCACACCGGTGTTCTAGTCATTTTTGCTCTTTTGTTTGACTTGCATAGGATACGAATTATCGAATTTTAAAGAAGTTGACCAACGAGACCAGCTCCACATCAGTATACTGTAGAACGATCCATTATAAGAACAAAACCAATATTAGGTGCGCAAACATATTTTAATTATGTGAATGTGTTTTTTTTTTTTTAAAAAAAAATCTTAATTCTGTGAATGTTATTGATTGGAAAAAAAAAAAACAAAATATACATGTATATACACAAACATGAAATGATGTTAATGTTGGATTTGACATTTTGTAGAAGACTATGATAATTTGAATATTTATGGCATTGTGGTGGTTTGAAGTGAAAATTTTGGAATGTTTATTGATATAGTGACTGAGAAAGTTTTGTGGTTAAAAAAAACAAACACGTCTTAAACAAAGTGTGGATTTTAAATGGAAATATTAGAGACCATTTTTTTGTTTGATTGTCTATCAATATCGTATAGAAAGTAAGTGACTTGCCATTGATGGTATGACTTTTTTTTCAAAAGACAATTGTTAGGAGCACTGAATATGTTTTTAAAGCCAACTTTTTTTCAAAAGACAATTGATAGGAGGACCGGAGATGCTTTTAAAGCCAAAATCCTAAAATCGAGTGCAAGTAGTGACAAAATCAGGAAAGTTTGTGAGATTCGCCCTTCTACCGTTGCTCGTAATACTACCTAAAACTGGGGGTTTGTTCAAATTTTACTTCTTATAATGATTAGAATAGATGGAGTGGGGTAATGCAATAATTCGACAGGAAATGGAAGCAATAACAAGAGTGCAAAGGCTAGCCGAAGCCGGAGTGGGACAGGTCCCAGCCCAGTACATACAGCCTCCGCACCAGCGTCCAAACAAGCCCATTTCACCTCCTCCTAGCAATGATATTCCTCTGATCGATTTGTCGAAGAAGAGGGAGTCAATCAGGTACGAAATAGGGGAGGCTTGCCGGGAATGGGGGGCCTTCCACGTCATCAACCACGGCGTTCCTCTGGAGCTCCTCCGCCAGATGAAACCTGTCGGCAGATCCTTCTTCGAGGAGTCTCCGATGCCGAACAAGCTCAAATACGCCTGCGACGCAACCTCCGCCGCCTCCGAGGGTTACGGGAGCAAGATGCTGGTCAAAAACGATGACACCATATTGGACTGGAGGGACTACTTCGACCACCATACGTTACCCCTCTCGCGGCGGAACCCTAGTCGGTGGCCCGACTCTCCGGCGAATTACAGGAGAGTGGTGGCGGAGTACAGCGGGGAGATGGAGGCGCTGGCGGTGAAGCTGTTGGAATACATATCGGAGAGTTTAGGGTTAGGTTCTTCATGTATAAAGGATGCTGTTGGAGAGTTTTATCAGAATATAACAATCAGTTACTACCCAGCATGCCCGCAGCCGGAGCTGACACTTGGACTGCAATCACATTCAGATATGGGGGCCATCACGCTTTTGATCCAAGACGATGTTGGGGGTCTTCAGGTTCTCAAGGACGCTGATTGGATCACTGTTCACCCTTTACCTGATGCCATTGTTGTCCTTTTGGCTGACCAAACTCAGGTACTAACTACCAGGATTAGCTAAGGTTACTTAATAAGATTCTTCAATAATGATTTTTGGATTGGTTGTAACATTCTTCAGTTACAACATTGGATGTTATTGAATAATAAGCGGATTGTTTACCGTTACCTGATATGATTATTCAATAATAACCTTTTGATTAGTCGTAAGATTTGTCGGTAACAACATTGGTTGTTATTGAAAAATAAGCGGATTGGCTAAGGTTACCTAATAAAATTCTTTAATAATAACCTTTGGATTGGTTGTAAGATTTTTCAATAACATTGGATGTTATTGAAAAATCTTATTGGTAAACTTATCAAACCAGTAAGGCAGCTAAGCCTGTCCGGATTAAATTCTCCACACATGCCAATAAATGTGCATAGTAGGACTCGGAACTCGAATCTTGTTACTGATGTGAAAGGGAAGTGAATTATCTATGTGATTATGATGGCTTTAATATCTGCATTATCTATGTCACGTGGATTGAAGTAAGTTGTGTTGTGTCTTTTTAATGATATCTTGTGTTTTTGCAATTTAGCTTTCATGGGTGCTACTATTATTTAAAAGTTGTAGATTGTTTAAAATAGACACATTTGTAATTAAAATTCTGATTGTCATGGAACTTAATAATGTAGTCTTGACCTTGCTTGTTTCTCCACTTGTGTTTTGTTTGTGTTTTTGTAAAGAAATCAAATGTGATGTGATCATGTGTGTCACAACCATGGAACTGAATTTATGATTCTCCATTCTTATCTGTTGAAGAAGTTATTGATGTATCTTTTTCTGATTGAAGATTGTATGTTAATACATCTCTTGTTCTTGATCTTGTTCCTGAGATGGTTTGAGGCTTTCCTCTTTCGAGCTTTAAGAGTCTTTGTGGAGTTTGAAGTATAAACTTTACAAACTCAGAATAGACGTTAAGTGTTCAGAACATTAGGTATTGTTTTACAAAGTGCAAAATCACATGAGAAATGTGTAGATTCAGAACAGCTGAATATAAATTTGTATATTGAACATACAAGCTCAATATACAAACTTAGCCGTAACAGTGGTCAAAACCTATAGAATAAATTTGTAATGCGGTCATTCAACGTTTTGAAACACTAAGTTTAAGTTAGAATATGAAGAGTTTCAATATACTAATATACAATCATTACTTACGCAATACATGCAAACCAATTTCATGGAAATGGAAATAGATGAGCTCTTGCTTCTGCTTGTTTATACTTCTCCAAATTGACAAGTCTTGTAGGTACTAGGTACTCTGTACAAAGTAAGAACTTGCCTATTGGATGTCTCATGACAGCTTGCTTTAACCAATTAAAATCAATGCGACAATTTCTCTATCGATGAGCATTTGGTTTCTTTTCTCTTGCTACGACTAGAAAAGTTCTAAATTTAGAGTTAGAAAGAAATGCCCCCTTGTCTCTGTTTGTAAAACAGTTGGACACCTTACAATATTCTGCATTTCTGCTATATGATTTTATTTGGTTTAAAGTTGGTTTCAATGAACTATCTTAGGAATGACATTTCAACATGAGGTGAATTTGATGCTTTACTGCGCTTATGCTTGGAACTCAATTACAGTCTGCTAGTTGTGTCTTTGTTATCGTGTAGTTTCCATTCAATTGTGGTTTCTTGCCTTCAATTCTGATAGACTGCTCATTATCTGTGCTGGTTAACGGTTCTTATCAGTTGAAAAACGTTGCAGAAACAACTTTCTTATCAATATATTGGAGAATTGGACCTAGTAACCATATGTCAGTTCTCTTCTAATCGAGTGGTTTTTGTTGTTGCAGATTATAACAAATGGAGAGTATATTAGCTGTCAACATCAGGCCATAACAAATGCCAACAAAGCTCGACTTTCAGTGGCTACATTTCATGACCCAGCAAAGACAGTAAAAATATCTCCTGCTTCTGAGCTCATCAGTGAGTCGTCTCCTCCCCACTATCGTGGCGTGGTTTATGGAGACTACGTTTCATCATGGTACACGAAAGGCCCAGATGGAAAACGAAATCTTGATGCCCTTTTGCTGAATATTTAGATAGAAAATTGGCAATCTCTCTAGTTTAATTCTGTGAGATGAATCACAATAAAACCTTACTTAATATCATCAGTAATAGCCCTTAAAAGGTGTAAAATTTCAGGCATTTTCTTTACACATTTCGTTCTACCCTGGTTTTACTTGAGTATCCGACTCATTTTTCCTTGTCAAATGTTCGGTGCTGTATTCAAATCAAATTGACAAGTGTTGGTGGTATCAAATAATTATCATGCCCAACTATTTGGACACTTTTAAGCACTGTTCTAAGTATCGACTTAGACGGTCGTCTCGAAAACCCGCTAATTGGGGGTTATTGGTGAAGACCTGTCTAGCTCTGCCTAGTCGGCCTATTAGGGCTGCCTAGGGCGATCCATTTATGCGATTTGGCGGTCAGTTTTTTCTTTAATATATTTTTATAATTTCTTTTAAATTGATTGGCTGTCAACAGTTCATCACCTATGTGCCTCCTAGGCATCCTCTTGCCCGGGCTGATCCGATTAGCACATTGAAATATTATGAAATAATTAAAATAATTAAGAATATAATATATTATTAGCGTAAAGTAACAGAACGGAAGAAAAAGTAGTCCGTAGAAAGTGATTTTTCATTGCTTAATTTCCATCCGATGTGCAAACGAAATATTTCAAGGCTCAATATGTTAAGGCTTATATCATAGCCCTTCAATATGGTAATAAATTGCAAGGACAATGATCATAATACTTAGAATAATGATTATAAATTTAATCAAATAATTTCGAGGTAATGAAGCTAATGGGATGATGAGGGGATTAATGTTATGCCTATGGATTTATGAATATTCATTAAAATATAATTGTATTATATTCCTAAAACTTTTCTATGAATGTTTACCGTATAATGAATATGTCTTATTCCAACTTTAACTGTTGAAAACAGTGAGACAAAAACCTAGAAGAGTAAAAAAGTACATTATTTCATTTACATTGTACTTTAACCTTTATTGATATTGGAGATCAAACTGTCTGACTAAAACTTTCCTAGGTAAAACCTATAGACAATAAATGTATGACAACTATTATAATCGAAAATTGAATGTACAGTCTCCGCACTAGCCAAATATATACAATGCATCTTATTAGGTAAAATCCAATGAACAATAGATGTATAACAACTACTGCAATCAAAATTGAATGTGACATCTTAACACTATCAAATATACACAATGTCCATATATACATAGTTCTTTTCTCCTTATGATAAATTTAGCTTTCCAGTTATCAACCATTAAATCCACTTACTCCTATTTATTTTAATTTAGTCAAACTTACTTGTGCTTAAACACTAATCCACATACAATATACTGAATTAATTTCAATGTGTATTGGAGTGAAAACTATTATATATATATATATATATAGACGTATCATCATTTAAAACCAATAAAAAAAAAAAAGTGAGAGAAGGGGATAGCTGCCTATCAGCAACCGCCATTGACAGGTAGTTATTCAAATGCTCCATTTTTGCCCGTCAGCAACCGGCACTGTAATTTTCCATTTATGACAATGAATGTCGTTCACATTTATATCAACGCATTTTTCAAACTTTGAATTTTACATATTAGTTTAACAAAGAAAGGAATAACAATATACATCAATACAACTACCTAAAAATTATTCTGTACATAATGCACAAAAATTGGGGAATACAGTAGCTGGGCCTGAGCTTCTTTGGTAAACGCTTACCACGCGGCCCCCGCTCCCCACCCCCCGCGTAGTGAAGCATGGGTTCTACTTCTACACCCCAAAAAAACAGCCTCCCACCTCAACTGTGGATTTCCTCTCCAGTCATCTCCCCACACATGGTGCTCCCTCTCTTATGAGAGCTGTTTCCTAGACCGCACCCTAGAGTCAAATCATGTTTGGTTTCGACTGATCTCTGAACTTATACCAACCATAAAAAAATTAAAAAATGGGGAATACAGAAATAATTACAAGGAAAAAACAGGCCAACCCAAGGCCTGACTATGAGGATTAGCTTTGCTCCAGCATGTCCTCGAAATGAAACCCTGAAGCTTGCCCATCAATTTGGACAGACAAAAGCCATCTCTTATCTTTGGTGCCACGCGGTTTTGTGCTAAGTACCACGAAATTGACAGGGTTTGCACTAAGTACCTCAAGCCATGAATTGGGTGGTCTGTTTGGTGCCGAGGGGTCAGTTTTATTGAAGGGCATATCTGGTGGATCCTTGACTTTGAATCTACTTGATATTACTCTGATGCAAAATATATCCACTGCCCCAGCTTCGTCCTTTGCCTTGTTCAATCGTAGACAACAATATCTGCAACAATTCTTTTGCATCTTCCTGGGATGTCAATTCCAAGTTGGTTTGAAAAAGCGGGAGGGGAGTTGAAGAGTCATTCCACCATTTTGTTCTTCTTCCACTACCTCTTTTGGGCAGATGCTGATTCTGTCTTGATAATCCACCTGAATGGCTTCCCACAATGTGTACAAATGCTTCACTGGAATCAGCATGGATCACACTGTCCAAACTAATTTCTGATTCTATCACCCACTCTGGATCCACAGCCACACCTTGAAAATCTGGCTTCCCAAGATCCACCAGGCTGGAACAACTAACTATCAATATGACTTTCTGGGTAACTATAACGAATTTACCTGCTTGTTTGAGTGCTTTGGACATGACTAGCACCTCATCCTTGAACTTCAAGCCATCATCAGCCTCCATTAGTACTGAAGTGCCGACTGCTTCTTCCCAAGAGTAAGGCCTTAAGGGAAGTTCTCTATTTAGAGGCCTGGGAAGGCGGACCCGGTAGCGCTTGGATCTTATATGGTAGAGCCTACTTCGGTTCCTAATACTTTGAGCAGTTTTTCCAGTGACCTCAAGAATACTAGCTGCTGGTCTAGCCACAAGTCCTGTAACCCCATATGCAAATCCTGTGCCAAAAGAAAACAGGCAACAAGCATAATTACTACATAACAAACACTCCCATCAGGTGCATTTCAGATATTATGCATGCCCATTAATCTCCTGAGTTATTAATGATAATCAAGCTTTTTTGTGTGCATTACCTGAGAGGAGACCAGGAAGACCATGCTTTTCAGCTTCTTCAATTGGTGACTGAAGGAGACCAGTGAGTCCCTGGAGTTAACAGCATTGTGATACCTTATTAGAACTCAGTCCATTATGAAGAAATGGTGTATACTTTAAGGACACAGTTAGAGATCCAACAAGCAGCCCTAGCTGCTCTACCTTACTCCGCACGTTAGGTTAAAACTGATCCAACCAACCCACCCACCTCCAGAATTAAATAACCAAATTGACCTAACTCTAGCCTAGACAATTCCAAACAAGAATTCTCAACATAGCCAAAAAAAATTGAAAACAGCTTTGCCTCGCAAACTGCAAGATTTTAGTAATAATTGCCAAGAGAATATAATACAAACCCTAATTTTAAACTCCTATTTAAAGCAAATCAACTTCTTAATTTTTCTTGGAAACAAGGCTTCCTTAGGAAATAAAAACCTAGAAGGAAACAATAAATAACTAAAGGAAATAATATCAAATTAAGAAAAGGAAATAATATAAAAACCAATTCCGAAAATCCAGCAATCAGCCTGCTCCAAACCAGCGTGCCACCCAACTGTGCCACCTAGGCTTGCACCCAATGTTGGCGGACTCTTTCTAGAGCCGTCCACCGCCAGCTCGCGCTAGCCTAGGTAGTGCCCGTCACTAACACTCTTTCCAAAGCTATCTGCCACCAGCTCGCGCCACCCTAGGTAGCGCCCCTTGTTAGCCTCACTTCCCACTCTCCTCTTCACACTCTCAGACCTTCTCCTAGTGTACTCATCAACTTACTTACACTTAATAAGGACAAGTGTTCCTTTTATAGGTAATTGTGATGCATATGTCACTAAAAAGCAAGTCTATTAAAGAAAGATGCAAGATAAGTACTCGGTAAAAGTAAAAGCTTTATCTGCATGTAACTTCTGTACAATGCTTTATAAGTATCAATTAACCAGTACAAATTCACAATATACTTCAATTTGCCAATTTAAATCCACGGATCACTATTAAGAGAAGGTGCTGCTTAATAGAAAATGTTTATTTCTACAAGGAGGGATTTTCCTTTTCTATAAATTTGTCAGCTATAACTTAAATTACTCCATACATCTCGTACTTCTAACTTATGAGAACTGATAAAAATATGAAAAATACATGAAAATAACTATGACATACAGATAAGGTACCTCTAAGACTTCGTTTATCACCCCTTTACTGTGTGAAG
Source organism: Dimocarpus longan (assembly GCA_022984855.1). Lineage (NCBI taxonomy): Eukaryota > Viridiplantae > Streptophyta > Magnoliopsida > Sapindales > Sapindaceae > Dimocarpus > Dimocarpus longan. The sequence goes on from CM041026.1 coordinate 10,653,301, forward strand.
CTACTCCCTTTTGCTGTTTTTCCATTCTTGCAACAGCTTGGTCATCAAATGTCAATGCAACTATTCCCTACAAGTAGAATATAATTATAATATATTAATCAACCATAACTCTTCCTTTCAGTTATATGAGTTTTATAAGACTGTAGCAATACCTTGTGTGCAGCTTTACTGAATTGAGTGGCAGCATCACTTAATGCGTAGACTGTGTTGCTCACAAGACTAGTAGTCCCTTGTGCCATGCCCGAAATAAGTCCTGTAGGACTCTGCACATGCAATAGCTATAGATTCAACATTACATAAAAACAGGACAAGCTTCAATCATGTCATATAATTTAACTACCTGCAACACGCTTCTGGCAGGAACTGATAAGAAATCACTGATGCCAAGCCCCAAACTCCTAGCAAATCCCATTGGATTACCTATAACACCAGCAGACCCAAACACCTGCAAATGTTTAATGGTACAATTGTGAATTCAAGATAAGTGTTTGATTTTCATGAAAATGCCAAATGACTATTAAACATACAGTAGATAACATAGAAGATATGTACATAAAGGACAAACTCAGTATGAGGCAACTACTTCGACAGCATAAATAGATATCTTATCCAAGCTAAACCAGTGATTTGGCATGATGGCTACACACATACATGTTACAACACAAAAAACAAATTTACATTCCCAGGATCATTAACCAGAAACAGGCATGCATGGGATGGACAATGTTTCAAGGTGTCAATTCCCTTGGCCATTTGGATTCATTAAGTTTGTTTTGTTCAGTGTGTCCTGGTGCTTGTTAACAAACCATTTGAAAGCAAACAACAAATTTTAAAAAGATTTGATTGACAGATTGTAAGGGAAACACTCGCGAGGATATAACATCATCAATATTCAATATAACAACGAAAAACAAAATTTAGTTAGTGGAATTTTGTCATCACCTTTCATCAATGAGTCTTTCAGATAGAAGCAAGCAAGACTCTATGAACTAAAAAGCTTAAAATCAAGTGAAAGTTCAATAAGAACATAGGTAACTGCAAGCCCCACCATTGTGATCATAAATACACGCATAAAATAGTTAACAATTTGTGTATTCAAATCAGTGTAGCCATATTCCTAACATTACAATGTAACAGTGAGTGGCGTGGATAACAACATTCTCATCATACAATCCATCTACCACACGTCATGCGCTAGCAAAGTAATTGTTTTTGAGTCTGCGAACCAGTGAACAAACAAATCCATTGCATAAATATTTACCTTGTACATCTCATGCAGAAGTTGCCGAGTATAGTGTCTCATGAGGATCTCCTGGATGGATTCCCAACTAGCCATATGATGTGCAATTGTCAATTGTTTGAGATGAATTTGCGCTCCCTCTACATCTGCAAGAGCCATAAGACCTCTCTGCAATTTTTCATTACAAATAATAAATAATTTAACATAAACAAATTAAAAGATCCGTAAAGTGACACAAAGGTTATGCATGAATGCCAGAAAAAAAAAGGAGACAAAAATCAAACTTTAGGAGATACTATAAATCCTCAACGCACACGTTATAACTTCCTCAGTGACATGAAATCGGTGCATCACTGGAGCAATTAAGAAATTCAGAATACATTCTAGTCAAGTGTAAAGAAATGATTGAATGTTTTGCTTTCGTCAGAAACTTATAACTCAACTGTCATCTTTGTAAAAGTAAGACATATTAAAAACAGAGAATAAAAATATGAAAACTGTTTGAATTATTCTATACTAGTATGTACATTAGTATTTAAAGTAATTTCCTAGGAGATAAAAGAGGAAACTAATCTTCCTAATTAAGAGAAAATAAAACAGATCCCTAAATATCTCTATCACAGCTCACAAATCTCTCATCTAACCAAATATACCACATAAACAAATATTGTACATAAATGCAAATATTCTTCAAAATCTTCCAACACTCCCCCTCAAGCTGGCATGAAGATATCACCCATAGCAAGCTTGCTAACTAAATTCTCAAACTGCACTTTAGGAAGTCCTTTAGTGAGTATGTCTGCTGTTTGGCTCGTGGTAGGTATGTAAGACATGCATATCACACCATTGTCTATCTTTTCCTTGATGAAATGTTTGTCCACTTCTACATGTTTAGTTCTATCATGTAGAACTGGATTGTGAGCAATAGAAATTGCAGCTTTGTTATCACAATAGACTTTAATAGGCGTTGGTATAGGAATCTTCAACTCTTCGAGCAGTCTTTTGACCCATAACACTTCACAAAATCCATGTGCAACAGAGCGGAATTCTGCTTCAGCACTACTTCTAGCCACGACACTTTGCTTTTTGCTTCTCCAAGTAACTAAATTTCCTCCTACAAAGGTGCAATAACCCGAGGTGGATCTTCTGTCACTCACATCACCTGCCCAATCTGCATCTGTATAGGCTTCTACCTGGAGATGGCCTCTATTTCTGAACAGAAGTCCTTTTCCTGGAGTACCTTTGAGGTATCTCAAAATTCTGAATACAGCATCAAAATGAGTAGGTCCCGGTGAATGCATGAATTGGCTTACTACACTTACTGCAAAAGCTATGTCAGGTCTAGTATGCGCCAAATAAATTAGTCTTCCAACCAATCTTTGATAACGTTCTCGGTCCACCACTTCATCAGTAGCCGCTGTCTTCAATTTCACATTAGGTTCGGTTGGAGTATCTGCCACCTTACAACCCATCATTCCTGTTTCCTTGAGCAAGTCAAGAATATATTTTCGTTGGTTGATAAAAATTCCTTCCTTAGATCTTGCGAACTCCATTCCGAGAAAATACTTTAGCTTTCCCAGATCCTTGATATCGAATTCAGCTTCAAGCTTTTTCTTCAAGTTGTTGATCTCAAGAGAATCATCTCCAGTCATAATTATATCATCTACGTAAACTATCAGAATAGCCACTTTACCTTCAGCGGAATGTTTGAAGAATAAGGTATGATCAGCTTGGCTTTGTGAGAAGCCATGTCTTCTAACAACATCTCCAAAACGCTCAAACCAGGCTCTAGGAGATTGTTTTAATCCATATAAGGCTTTCTTAAGCTTGCACACTTTACCTTGTCCAAGACTTTCTTCAAATCCAGGTGGCAGGTCCATATATACTTCTTCTTGCAAATCTCCATTCAAAAATGCATTTTTAACATCAAACTGATGAAGTGGCCAATTGGAGTTAACTGCAAGAGAAAGAAGTATTCTGATAGAATTAATTTTAGCAACAGGGGCAAAAGTCTCTTGGTAGTCTATACCATGAGTTTGGGTAAATCCTTTTGCAACAAGCCTTGCTTTGTATCTTTCCACGCTTCCGTCAGCTTTGCACTTTACTGTAAACACCCATTTGCACCCAACTGTCTTCTTGTCTTCTGGTAGATTAATGACACTCCATGTATTATTCTTCTTGAGAGCATTCATTTCTTCCATCACAGCTAATCTCCAATTCGGATCATCTAATGCTTCCTGAACAGTTCTTGGAACAGACAGATTTGTAATCCTAGACACAAAAGCTCTATGTGTGTTTGATAATTTTTCGTATGACAAGTATTTTGCAATAGGATGTTTAGTGCATGTTCGGGTTCCTTTTCTTAAAGCAATTGGAATATCAAGATCAGACGGAGGCAAATCAAGAGGATCAAGGGATAAAGAAGTAGGAATAGGAGGAAAATTACTCTGTATAGTAGGACCATCACTCGGCAAGGAAGATTGATCAGCTGCTGGAGAGATAACTGGACTAGTAGTATTTTTGTGAAACTTCTTCCTGGAATAAACCTGAAGCTCAGGCTGAGGATTGTGATCTGCTGGAAGTACTTCTCCCCCTATCTCTGATAAAGTAACATCTGGCAAAGATGGATTAAGAGTACTATCACTAGGTTCCATATTTCCAACAGTTATTTCCAAGGATTGTTTTTTAGAATTAATTAAAGGCATGGACACCATTTCCCAAAAATTATCTTCCTTAAATATATTATTTTCCAAAAAATTGTCTTCCTTAACTATGTTCTCCCCCTGAAGAGAATTTTTTTGAAAGAAAGGTTGGTCCTCAACAAAGCTTACATCCATACTTTCGAAAAATTTCTTAGTGACTGGATTAAAACATTTGTACCCCCTTTTATTGGATGCATAACCAATAAATACACACTTTTCCGTTTTTGGATCCAATTTTGATCGAAAAATATTTGGTATGTACACATAACAAATGCAGCCAAATACTTTTAAAGGAAGATCTGCAGTTATCCGAGATATAGGAAAAAACTTTTTTAAAACTTGTAAAGGTGTTTCAAATTTCAAAACTCGAGATGGCATTCTGTTTATTAGGTAACAAGCAGTCAAGAGGGCATTACCCCACAAATATTTAGGAACATTCGTTGAAAACATAATAGCTCGAGCAACTTCAAGTAAATGTCTGTTTTTTCTTTCGGCAATACCATTTTGTTGTGGTGTGTCACGACAAGAGGATTGATGAATGATACCTTTTTCCAAAAGAAATGTCCCCAAATATTTATTAAAATATTCAGTCCCATTATCTGTTCTTAGAATGCCAATTTTGGTTTGAAATTGATTTTCAATCATAAAGAAAAATTCTTTAAACCGTTGTTCCACTTCGGATTTCTTTTCCAACAAATAAACCCAACATATTCTTGTGTGGTCATCAATAAAAGTAACAAACCATTTTTTGCCAGAAAGTGTGGTAACCTTAGAAGGACCCCAAACATCACTATGAAACAAATAAAATGGTTTTGAAGCAAAATAAGGTTTTGTTGGAAATGAAACACGATGATCTTTAGCTAAATGACAAGCTTCACAATGAAATTTTGAACAATCAATTCCTTTAAACAATTCAGGAAATAAATGTTTGAGATATGGAAAGCTAGGGTGCCCTAATCTCTTATGCCATAACATTACTTGATCATAGACAAAGTTTGAACTAGTACTACCTACTCCATAAGCTTTTTTATTCTCAAGTGCAGTTTCATCAAAGTAGTACAGCCCATTTATTTCTCTAGCAGTTCCAATCATCTTCCCCGAGTTCCGATCCTGAAAAACACAAGTGGAAGGAAGAAAATGAATAGAGCAGTTAGAATCTTTAGACAATTTGCTGACAGAAAGAAGATTACAAGCAAGTTTTGGAACATGTAAAACAGATTTTAATGTAATATTTTCTGAGATTTTAATTTGCCCTTTGCCTGCAATTGATGAAAAACTACCGTCAGCTATTCGAACTTTTTCTATGCCAGAACACGGATAATATGAACCAAACAATTGGGAACAATTTGTCATATGATCGGAAGCCCCCGAATCAATGATCCAAGGACTGGTTTTTTCAAGAACTGATAGTGCCAAAGGATTGCTACCTGTTTGTGCCATAGAACCGGTAGGAACATTAGATGTCGAATAGGATTTTAGTAGTTTAATAAGATGATCTACTTGCTCTTTACTGAATGGAGATGACTCAGCCTCATTCACTGTAGGTGTGCTTTGTTCTCCGGGTCTGTTTGCTCTACTATTAGGAGGTCTACCATGCAGTTTGTAGCAATTCTCTCGAGTATGGCGTGGTTTTCCACAGTAATCACAGCGCAGGTTATTTCTGTCCCCTGCACGCTGATTTTGGGGCATTTTACGGCTGACTTGAGCTGCTGGAATGACTAAGGCAGACCCTTCAACAGGTCCGGTTGTACCTGCTGCCTTTTTGCCCAGCATGACATTTCTGCGACTTTCTTCTCTCCGCACTTCTGCAAATACCTCCCCAATCGGTGGCAGGGGATTTCTTCCAACAATTCGGCCACGGACTTCATCATATTCAACGTTCAAACCTGCAAGAAACTTAAAGACTCGGCCAACATCTACCATCTTCATGTAGTGATTGCAGTCTTCAGATGATTTCCATTCGTAATCGTTGAATAAGTCCAGGTCCTGCCAAATCCTTTTAAGAGAATTAAAGTACTTTGTAACAGAATCCTCACCTTGACGAATTTCCCCAAGTCGTAGGGTTAATTCGTATACTTGGGATTGGTTCCCTAAATCGGAGTACATCTGTGAAACGTTGTTCCATAATTCCTTGGCTGTAGAATAACTGAGATAATTTGCACTTATCTCCTCGGCCATGGAATTGACTAACCATGTCATCACCATCGAGTTTTCAGCGTCCCAAACGGCATAGGTTGGATCCTTCACGTCGGGCTTCTTTGTATCTCCAGTAAGGTAACCGATCTTTCCTCTTCCTCTGATGTACATACGAACAGTTTGCGACCATCGGAGGAAATTATCACCATTTAGTCGGATTGTAGTAATCTGAATGGGGTGATTTTCAGATGAATTCCGAACGATTTGAGGCTCGGACTGAGATAGCTGAGAAGGCTGGTTTGTCTCGGACATGGCTTCAGACATTTTAGGAACAGAAATGAAAAGAATTCAAACCCTAGGATTTTATTTTCTGCTCTGATACCATAAAAACAGAGAATAAAAATATGAAAACTGTTTGAATTATTCTATACTAGTATGTACATTAGTATTTAAAGTAATTTCCTAGGAGATAAAAGAGGAAACTAATCTTCCTAATTAAGAGAAAATAAAACAGATCCCTAAATATCTCTATCACAGCTCACAAATCTCTCATCTAACCAAATATACCACATAAACAAATATTGTACATAAATGCAAATATTCTTCAAAATCTTCCAACACATATCAACAGCTAAAATCACACATCTAATATATAGAAATTAGTTGAGCTATTCCTACCATTCAAGTATACAGTATTACATGATTACAAAGTTTCATCCGTGTGCCCCTTTCCATTATTTGTTTATTCTCTTCTTCTATCCTTTTAGAAAGTAACTTGTACTTTGTTATTCCTTTCTCATCAAAAATTTGGGGGGTGAGTGGTATTATGCCTCTTTGTCAGCATATTCTGACCTTTCATAACACCTATTTACATCTTAGTCCCATGTGGTTTCTAGTTTCTCGAAGACAAGAAACTTCTATTAACACATAAAAATAAAAAAATAAAAAACTTGGAATAATGTCTGTATTTATTCCATTCCACATTAATCTCTGCTAGAACTTTTTAGAGAATTCCTTCTTTAACTTTATGATTTTAGGATTTTTTTTTTTTTTTTTTTTTTTTTTTTTCCGCTTTTGTTTTGTTTTCTTCCCCCTTTTTGGTGATGAAAATCATGGTTAAATTTATTGGTGAAAACTAAGGATTTATTATCACATGCAACAAAAAACAATTGATGATGTGATTTTCACCAAACAAATTTTCTGTCATTGAAGAGTCATTAAAATGGCCCAAACACTAAGATAGACACAGCTAAAATTACAGACAAGTGATAGACTTTGGTCTTATCTTTCTCACAAAAAGCATAATCATGTATGGAAAACCTCAGAAGATAGCTGGGGTGCTTACATGGATAAGTGATTCTGCAGATGTTAGAAGCCTATTCCTTAGCATCCATGGAGCACTAGAGAAGCTGTTTATTAAAAAAAAAAAAAAAAAACATGGAAGGTAAGGATCACTCGGCAAGTAATAGAGGGAGGGGTAAAACCACATAACTGAGATGCAGTTCCACTAAGGCAACAATCATGATTTCACCTCAAAGAGAATTTGATAGGGGACAAATCAAACAATTCCACATATATTTTCTTTTGTCTTCTGGCCAATAGGTAGATTTGCTGCCAAGGAGCACCAATTGGAATAATTGAAGGTAGCAATGCATTGCTTCTCTGACTTCTATTAAATGCAGGATCATTCATTCCTTCAAATTGGTCATGTCTTGCTTTCACATGGTCAAAATTGTGACGATGGACGGATGACTCCTTTACAGAACCCAGATCACTTGTACTAGGAAGCAGTGCCAAATCTGAAAATGGCAAGACTGCACTTTGAAAACTTTGAGTGACAGATTTAAAGAACTCAAGCACACTTAAGATCACTTCTTGCTCAAGTTCAAGACGAAAATCAGCTAGTCTGCAAGCATTTAACAAAATATAATAATCAATGAAATATTTAACAATGATTGAGATGACGTTTAATGTGGCAATAAGTACCTTAAGCTTATATGTTCAAATGAAACCAATGAGATATCTTTCTTCCTCCATTTTGCCACAGATAGGTAGAATACAGGATCAAAAGAAGTATCTGAAGTAATTTGCAATCCTCTTTCACTTCTTAGTTTTACACCAGCTTGATTGAAGGACAGAATAACAGGATATGGGGTTGAGTGCAATTGGTTGTCTAACTGTAATGAAGAGATTTGAAAAGAGAGTTGTTGTTGATCCAGACTCTGAAGCAGATCAATGGTTATGTTTTTCGCACAAGCGAAAAGTAATTCCTACAAAAGAAAGAAATATTTAATGGACTTATAGAAGTTCACTTCAAACGTGGTTAAATGATTTGACCATCAAGCCTTTTTTTTTTTAGAAAAAAAAAAATAAAGGAAAAGAGAGTACAGCTGCCATTTGATGTACCTGTGGATATGAATTTATGACAGAGACACCAATGTATGGAATATTAAATGAAAATCTCTCCCTGTATGTGACAAAGTTATCCTGTTTCTGCTCATGTTTTCTTTTTCCTTGGGACCAAATGTGAGTTGGATTCTTCATATCTTTCAGGATATGGTAACTTGAATCGATAATGCTGAACACCTAAATCGAAGAAAACAATCAATCACTGACAATTCTGCCAATAAGGAGGCAAAAACCATAGAAAATATACCTTTGTGGCCCCCTCAGCATGGTTTGATAAAAGCAAAGTTCTTTCAGGTTTCTGAAAATTAAAAAAAAAAAAAAATAGTGAAATTCAATATAGTAAATGACAAATCAAGATTGATAGCATCCTACAAGAAACAGCAAATTAATCTAATTCAAGGAAGATAACATAAAGGGCAAAAGGAAAAATTAAGCTCATTTGCTCTCTATTGTTACCATTATCATGGCTTCATTTGTTTAACCAAGTGGAGAAAAAGAAACCCTAACTTGTAGGAATGTGAATAATGTAATGGGTAAGCTGAAGCAAGTTTGAACCACATTTTACCAAATTCATAACTGACAATGAAGTATGTCATCAAGAACATGACATTTGGAGGCTATCAATGTTGAAGTATATAACATTCTCCTTTCCACTCAAGAATATTTTAATATGAATGGATCTTTAAGTACATCAAATTCAACAAAAAGCATTCAGCTGAGGATAGCATCATCCAAGTAAGATGGATGCCATCAGCCACCTTTTCCTCCATTGTAACATAGCTTTGTTACCTTGAACCAGACTAACCAGGGAGGCAACGATTTGATGGCAACACTATATACAAGTTTAATTTTTCTAACATGATGAAAAGCTTTTATTTTCTGAAAATTCCCGGAGATCATATTCTAATGGCATCAGAGCAAGTTGTTAAATAATCTTATCAAGTCTATTATCACTCTGCAGGGCAATTAATTTAAATGCAGTACATATAGAATACCCGACTATGACCACACAAAATCATCTATGCCAACAACCATTGTAGCAGGGTTATCATAATGGATAAAGAGTAGATTAATGTACCTCTGCAGTCGAGCGCAAGTGTACAGGTATGTAGTCTTTCAAATCATCAAGAATGTATGACCCTAGAACACGCTCGCCAGGCACCTTACAAATATTGAACAGATATTCATTACCAAGAATTAGAAAACCATCCGCTATTTCAGTAAAAGAATATTAGGGGGGAGAAAAAAAGAGGCAGAACATTTACCTCAACAATGAGACGGTGTGGATAAAATGGTTCATCCCATGCATAAGGGCAAGAAGTGTAAGGGTGGATAATAGTATCAAATGTTTCACACTTTTGTTGGTAAACCCGTAACCTCTAGAAACCAGCAAAAATACCATAAGGAACATGCATGAGACCATACAACAAGGATAAAATGCAAAATTATTTTAACTAGCAGATCAGCACTAATTGTTTGAGAGAAAGGAAGAGAGAAAGACAGTCAACAGTACACAGCACAGAATATGCTCTGTTAAGGGTGAGAACAGAATAAGAGGATGTAGCAAAATGGATGGTTTAAAAATAGAAGACAATAAGAATGCATTTTATTATATAAGACAGAATAAATAGAATTCAAAAAATTCTGAAGAAGGCTAAATTGAGTTAGCATTGCTGCTTCCATCAATAAACCTAATCAAATAGTAGAAATATAAAACAACTAACTACCTCCTTTGAGAAATTATCTATTCTGTATGGCATATAACCAGTATCATCATCTGATAAAAGAATCAAGTTTGTCCCGGAATTTCCATGGAGACTTCCAACAATCTTTTCATCCCTAATTGAAACATCAGCATTCTGCACCTCCACCCTTATTGTTTTTAGAGCACCCGATACATAATTTCTCATTTTCAATTGAGTATCACCAAGATGATCTGGCAGGAAGCAGCCTGACCATTGCCATCCAGGTTCGTTAAAGCGAATGGAAACCAGTAATTCTCTGCATAAAGTATACAGCGATTAAGAAACCAAAATTGCGGAAAAATTATTCTATGATTTTTTGAGTACTGTAGGTATTATTTAAATAATTTGGCAGAGAAATTCTTTTCTAAATGACAGTGTAAGGGAGACTAAAAAATGAAGCTCCAGTTAAAATCAGCTGGTTTGGACTCAACCAGATATAAGAAAAAGTAACAGTAACAATAAAGGACCAGAGAATAAGTGAATGCAGGCTGCCTAATGAGACCAATTTATCAATATAAATAGCTGGAATCAAGTGAATGCAGACCACCGAACACTTCTTAAAATTTACAAATGAAACTAGGTGTAAATGAGTTGGATGAGATGAAAGAATGTTCAGAATGAAGTAATGCTTTCTTCTGAAATTGTAAGATATAAGTTTGGAGGAAACGAAAAGCATACTAATTACACATATACATGCACAAAAAGATCAGGAGAAAAATTGCTAGGAAATGCCTTACCTTAAAGTTTATGCTGTTAAAAAATGACCTAAAGATAGTATTAAGTAATATAATACACGCGCTCACAAGTACAAGACCAACAAACTTGCTACAGTGCTCAAACCCAGAAGCAGTTATATAACAAATAAGATACAACAATAATCACATGATGGGAGAGGAACTTCAACCCATACACAATGAGTAAAACAAGTCTTTGATATCATGTTAGGTAATCGTAGAACCTAAAAGCTTAAACTGTTAGAAAATGACCGACATAACAAAAACAAAAGAACAAATTACAATTTAGCTATCCAATTCAAACATTTTTTCAAACGGAATCAACTTTATCAGTTTATTACAATCTAGCTATCTACCGTTACTAAAAACCTGTTAATTTTAACAACTGCCCTAATCAAATAATGAAAAGACTATAATACCTTTGAAATATAAATAAATTTTAAAAAATGAAATGAAATCTTTGTTAAAAACTTAAAAAAATAAATTACTTCTTTTCTTCTTCTTCCCTATCGCTACCGACCTCCACTTCTTCTTCCCCATCACCGTTGACCTCTACTTCTTCTTCCCTATCGCCATCAACCTTCACTTCTTCTTCAACCCCATAACTGCCGATCTCCATTTCTACTTCTTCCCCATCACTGCTACCCTCCACTTCTTCTTCTTCCCCATTACCGCCAACCTCCACTTCTTCTTCCTCCTTATCGTCGTCGACCTCCATGTCTTCGTCATCTAGATTCTTCTCCATCGCTGCCAGATTACTTCTCCTTCCCCATAGCCAACCTCTTTTTCCATATCCACCATCGCCGTCCTTTTTACGACGTCATTGATCGGTCAGCTGATTCACACTCACCAATATCACTCCTACTAGCTCTACACCTAAAAAAAGCCTCCTCCTCCTCCTCCTCCTCTTTTATCATCGATACCGTCACAACATAAAAAAGTCGTTTGACGTCACTTCAATCTAGAATTGATTCCAAATTGAAGGTCTGGGTTCAAACTTGTAAGGGTCCTGTAGATAGTTATGATGATCATGATTCTGCAGATGATGATGATTTTATAAACGGTGATGGTGATTTTGGTCGTGTGTGAGTGGTTTTAGAGATTGGTGGAGTAGCGTGAGTGGTATTACATTGGAGGAGGCTTTGATCTAGGTTTTCAAACAGTTTTTATTTTTATTTTTTTAAATTCTTCTGCAATTTTGTGCATGTTTTTGAGTGAAAATGGACATTGAAGATATGAATTTTAGAACCCAGATGTTAATTGATGCAGGTGTTTTTTGGAACCCAAATTTCTAGATTCTGGAACCTAGAAATTTGGCAACATTGATGGTGGTTGATGTAAGTGTGGTGGGTGGGTGATCTTGGATCTCTCTCTCTATGGATATGGAGAAGGGAGTCTAAGATCTCCACCCTTTATTTTATTTTATTATTTTAGCTTTTTAAACTATCAAAAAATATAATTTTTTTATATTATAAAAAATAAAATATAGTTAAAAAATAAAAAGACCCCATAATGTATTGAAATTTACTAACCGTTGACTAGCCTAAACTAACGGCAAGAGGGTAATTTACAATAAATGTTGGAAACTAGAGTGGAAAGGATTGCTGAAAATCAGCCTAGAGTTGACTGGATTGCTACAAATCAGCATGTTTATTTTTTAGGATTCAGTTTCCTATTTTATGGCTCTATGTATAGAAAAAATATTATATAGTTGACTAAGTGTAGAATCTGTAATCGCTGTAAATAGTCCTAGAAGATAGTCATTGTACTCCATTTAAACAGTGGTGGAATAGAATAGAAGCAGAGCTTTTACCAGTATTCAAATTCTTCATGGTATCAGAGCCATCCCTAGGAAACTCTTCCTAAAATTCTCCCAATAAAACTTTTCTTCCTTACTCTACCATGTCTGATTTTGGAAAAACAGATTCCAAACCTTCATCCACTGATCAACCTTCGTCTGAAAATCAGCCTATTCGAATCAGTCCTATTAAGTTAAATGGTGAGAATTTTCATAGATGGTTTCTCATAATTCGTATGTATATCCGTGGGCATGGCAAACTCGGCTATCTCACTGGTGAAAAAGAGGAACTTGCGAGTACCGATGCCTCTCACGGTACTTGGGATGCAGAAAATTCTATGGTCATGTCGTGGCTCGTTAATTCAATGGAAGAGGAAATCAGCCTGAATTTTTTGGGTTTAGCCACAGCTAAGGAGATGTGGAAAAGTCTTAAGGAGATGTATTCAGATCTTGGAAATCAGTCCCAAATATATGAGTTGTAGTTGAAGATTGACGAACTCAAACAAGGAACTGATAATGTCAAAATATTTTGCTGCCCTTAAGCGACTATGGCAGGAACTCGACATGTATCGTGATTATGCTTAGAAGGATCCTACTGATGGTGCTCACTATCAAAAGGAAGTTGATAACACGAGGGTGTTTCGTTTTTTGGCAAGGCTGAATGTGGAATTTGATGATGTTAGGAGTCGGATCATAGGTCGACAACCTCTTCCACCTCTTAATGAGGTCTTTGCAGAAGTTCGTCGTGAAGAAAGTCGTAGAACAGTAATGTTGGGATGCAAGGAGAGTTCACCTAATTTTATTGAATCCTCTGCATTGATGTCACATGACAATCCAGCAGGTTTTAAGGTTGTTAATCACAAACCTGAGAAAAGAAAGAAGGTTTGGTGCGACCACTGTCAACGACCCCGTCACACTAGAGAAACCTATTGGAAATTACATGGAAAACCTGAGAATTGGAAGCCACAGGGAAGACCTTCTCCTATTGCCAACTCAGCAGAACAAGTCACTCTTACTAGGGATCAACTTGACCAGCTCCTAAAACTAGTACCTGCATCTTCTTCCACTATTAACAGCAGCTGTTCTCTTGCTCATACAGGTAATTTATCCTACTGTTTCTTAAGTCAGTCCACTGCTGTGCCTTGGGTCATTGACTCAAGCGCATCCGATCACATGACAAGTGTCTCTTCCCTATTCCTAAACTATATATGCTGTTCTAGTCATGAAAAGGTACGTATTACAGATGGGAGTTTATCCCCCATTGCTGGAAAAGGTTATGTCAAACTATCCGAAACAATTACATTACATTCAGTACTACATGTCCCACATTTATCATGTAATCTATTGTCTGTCAGCAAACTGACAAATGATGCTAACTGTTCTGCTGTGTTTACTTCTGAAAAATGTATTTTTCAGGACAGGAACTTGGGGATTGAGGAAGGAGATTGGCAATGCTAGAGCAATCAATGGTCTCTATTATTTTGAGGACAGTGTCAGTACACCAGTTATAGGATTATCTTGTGATGTAAGTTCTCTCAATGTTAGAGAACAAATAATGATTTGACATTTTAGGTTAGGCCACCCTAGTTTTCCTTATTTACAACATTTGTTTCCTGAGTTATTTAAGAATGTGTCATGTTCAAGCCTTCAATGTGATATTTGTTCTTTTTCTAAAAGTACAAGGCAACCATATATGTCAAAACCCTATAGGGCTTCAAAACCTTTCTATTTAATTCATAGTGATGTGTGGGGGCCATGCAAAACTTCTACTTCATTTGATAAACGGTGGTTTGTAACGTTTATTGACGATCATACTAGACTATGTTGGATATACTTAATGAATCACAAATCTAAGGTTCAAACTCTATTCAAAACATTCTATAACATAATTGAAACACAATTTCAAACTAAAATTAGTATCTTGAGGACGGATAATGGTAAAGAATATTTCAATCAATGTTTAGGACAATTTTTCAATGAAAAGGGTATCCAACACCAGTCTAGTTGTCGTAACACACCCCAGCAAAATGGGGTTGCTGAACGGAAAAATAGACATCTTCTTGAAGTAAGTAGAGCCCTCATGCTAGCTATGAATGTCCCTCATTATCTATGGGGAGATGCAGTACTTACTGCTGTCTACTTAATTAATAGGGTTCCATCTAGAATTCTAAAACATAAGACACCTCTAAGCTGCCTGAAACTTTATTTTCCAGAAAATCGTCTTAGTGCTAACCTACCTCTCAAAGTCTTTGGTTGCACTGCCTTTGTATATATGTCTGATGTGTCTAGATCTAAACTTGACCCGAAAACTAAAAAAGGAGTGTTTATTGGTTATGCTACTAATCAGAAAGGATATAAAATATTTTTATCAAAGTCAAAAAAATTTCTGGTTAGTATGGATGTTGTGTTTAATGAGCAGCACTCTTATTTTCCCAAAAATCATCTTCATGGGGAGATAGAGTCTAATAAAGATGAAATTTCAGTGTCTAAACAACCTATATTTGATTTGGAAACTAGACATTTTGTGTTGAAAAATAGTCCTATACCAGAAAATGTTTTTGAGCCAGAAAAGGTGTCAAAACCCGAAATTGTTGATCATAATTCTGACACTAGACCAGCCTCAAATGAGTTCACGACAGGGGGAGAAAATATATCACAAGATCCTACAAGTCCAGCAGACATAATTGTGTATACGCGACGAAAGACTCTGCATAATAGTGACCCAGAAATTGCTCAACCTATCCAAAATCCTTCTTCCTCAACAGAACCTGCACTAAATCAAAATACTCAAGGTAACCTCCCTTATTTTTCTAATTCGTCTAGTTCTAATAATCCTGAACCAAATGTTACTCAAATTCCTGCACCTAGTTGTGACACTGATCTTGACATTCCCATAGCAATTAGGAAAGGAAAACGGTCATGCACTAATCATCCTTTGTCAAATTACATCTCATACCATAGGCTGTCTAGTAATCATAAAGCATTTGTCTCTAAGATAACAGATATTCCTATTCCTAGGAACATAAAAGAAGCTTTAAATTGTCCAAAGTGGAGAGCTGCTGTTATGGAAGAAATGGGGGCACTAGTCAAGAATAGGACTTGGAAGAGCATTGAGTTACCTAGTGGGAAAAAAACAATAGGGTGTAAATGGGTGTTTACTATAAAATGTGGTGTTGATGAAAAAATAGAAAGATATAAAGCACGTTTGGTGGCTAAAGGATTCACTCAAACCCATGGGCTAGATTATCAGGAGACTTTTGCTCCAGTCGCTAAGGTAAATTCCATTAGAATTCTGTTTTCCTTGGCTGCAAATCTAGGTTGGCGTTTACACCAACTTGATGTGAAAAATGCCTTCTTGAATGGACATAACAAGTGACCAAATGGCGACCGCTGATGAGGAAGCCGAAGATGACAATGGACAACGAGAAGGCCAGAATCTAGATGACCATGATCTACACGACCTGGATTTGGTAGAAGAGACCCGCCGGATCGGTCAACATAAGAGGCTAGTTTGAGACGATCTACTGCCCAACAGCTTTGACCTGACACCCTCTATGGTAGCCCAACCCCTTTTGAGTATGAAAGATGTTGGAAAATGTTTCTAGCCGTCAAATTTTATTAGATGTGTTTTAATAGCTGCTGTTGTATTGGGAATTATCATTTAGGTATGTAACTTTAGTTTAGTGGCAGACAGTGGCTGTTTTAATGTTAGTTGGTGGTTATTTGCTTTTATTAAGATCAGTTTAAATAATCTCTCACTTCCTGAATGTAACACAGAAGAATAATGAGAAGGATTTGATTTTCTCCTCTCACTCACAAATTCTCTCAAAATCACATGGTATCAAAGCAATACCATACCTCATGATAAAATATGGTATGGCCTCATCAAGTACATCATTCGAAATCTCCTCAAATCCAGTACCATCTTATTCTACCGTTGGAGGAGGAGTTGATAACACAAATAACTCCAATCTTATCATCACAAGTCATAGACTCAATGGACATAACTATATCCAGTGGTCATAATTTGTGAGAATATTTGCGACTGACAAAGGCAAGACAGATTTTTTGAATGAAGTTTCAAAGGCACCAGCAAACAACGATCCAACCTATAAGAAGTGGGATGCAGACAACAATCTAGTAATGTCTTGGCTTATGACATCAGTGAAAATTTTCTTTTGTATGAAACTGCAGAAGAGATTTGGAGAGCTACAAAGGAGATTTACTCTCAAAGTGACAACAGGTCAGAAATAGTGATTATTGAGAACATGATTCATGATTTACGTCAAGGAGATCTATCGGTCACACAATATTTTAACACACTGGTGAGATTCTGGCAACAAATAGACATGTTTGAACATCCTAAGTTCAAATGTGTTGAGGATAGAACCAAACATAAAGAATTCATAAAGGAAAAACGAATTTATAAGTTTCTGTTCGGTTTAAATCAGAACTTGGATGATGTGTGAGAGAAGATCTTACGTATGAAACCTCTTCCAAGTATTAGAGGAGTATTCTTAGAAGTAAGGAGAGAGGAGAGTCGAAAGAGGTTGATGTTAGAAACACAAAACAAGGCTGAAAACAGCTCTAAAGGTTCTGCACTGATTGTGCATGAAGGACAGCTCGTTGCAACAGAAAATCGGGCAAAGAGAGGAGGAAGACCATGGTGTGAACACTGCAGAAAACCAGGACATGTCAAAGAAAAATGCTGCAAAATGCATGGAAAAACCAACCAATTGGAAGCCAACTAAGTTCCAGCAACCTAACCAGAATGGTCAAAGTAGTGAAAATATGGTGGCGTAAGGAGAAACTTCACGACAGTCCGGTGAAAATACAGCAAACTAGGAACTCATGGAGATGTTGTAGAAACTGACCTTTCAGACAAGAGCCTAAAATTTTGTGAATGGACCTCTTATAGGTATTGGGACAATAGCACAGAAAGGTCAAAATCTTAATACTCATATGTCTGAAAAGCAGAAAATAAAGTATTGGATTACTGACTCAGGGGCTTCAAACCATATGACAGAAGATTTATCATTATTTGGGTCATATGATTCATGTACTGATGATCATAGTGTTAAGATTGCTGATGGATCTCTATCAAAAGTAAAAAGGAGTTAGATCAGTAAATGTTACAAAGGATATCACTCTAACATCTGTGTTATTTGTTCCAAATTTAGATTGTAATCTATTATCAGTAAGCAAGCTCTCAAATGACTTAAATTATATAGCTAAATTTTTTTCTCATTGTTGTGATTTTTAGGACTTGGACACTGGGAAGATGATTGGTGATACTCAAATGGCATCAAGTCTTTACATCCTCAAGAGTGATTTCTCCTTTGCAAGACAATTTTACCCAACAAGAAGTTTAGGATTTCAAAGTCAGTCTGCTAATTATGAGGATATTATGATGTGGCACCTTAGATTAGGTCATCCTAATTTTGTGTACTTAAAAATTATGTTTCCATCTTCGTGTAGTAATAAAAATCATAGTCAATTCAAATGTGAAGTGTGTGAAATTTTAAAGCATTCTAGAAACATTTACAAAGTTCAACCTTACAAACCAACTAAACTTTTTTCATTAATATATAGTGATGTATGGGGACCTGCTAAGGTCAGCAGCATCACTGGATCAAAATGGTTAGTATCATTCATTGATGATCACACTAGATTGACTTGGATATTTTTTATGAAGGAAAAATCTAAAGTTGGAAATATTTTCAAAAACATTAATAACATGATCAAAACTCAATTTCAAGGAAAAATTCAAATTTTGAGAACTGATAATGCTAAAGAATTTTTTAGTTTATCCTTAAGAGATTACTTATCTGCTGAAGGTATCATCCATCATAGTTCATGTGTGGATACACCTCAATAGAATGGAGTTTCAGAAAGGAAAAATAGGCATCTTCTTAAAGTTGCTAGGTCTCTAATGTTTACATCAAATGTTCCAAAATTTTTCTTAAGTGAGGCTGTTCTTATAGCAACCTACCTAATCAATAGATTGCCTTCTAAGGGTGCTAAACTTCCAAACTCCATGTCAGGTCTTTTAAAATTATTATCCTACTAGCAGACTCATCTCTTCTCTTCCTACTAAGGTTTTCGGGTGTACTGCCTTTGTACATATTCACTCTTAATTTAGGGGAAAGCTGGATCCTAAAGCAACAAAATGTGTACTCTTAGGATATTCGGTAACTTAAAAAGCTATAAGTGTTATTCCCCTTCAACTATGCGTCTTTATGTATCAATGGATGTATCATTTCTTGAAAATAAATTTTTTTATGACAAACAAGGAGAAGGAAGTCCTAAGTCAATTGAAAACAATTCTTTTGATGCTTCTAGCAGAATATACCCTTGTATGGTTAATATTCCAATTAGATACCAAGAGAGTGAATCTTATGACTTTCCTACTCATAAAAATTCCTCCACCCTTGACTCATCATCTCAAAACTCATCAAAACAGTCCAGTGAGGTTCCGAATCAAACCAAATCTGTTCCTAACACCAACAGACCTGATGTAATTGTCTATAGAAGGAGAAATAAAACTCAAAATGAGGCTGAAGACCCTGTACGTTTTATTCCAAGCCAAGAACCTTCTCAGGTGTTTCAAGAACCCTAATCAAATTACTCAAAAGGAGAATGAAGGTCAACCTATACAATACAATGAAGAAAGTGTGACAGAACTGGAACAGAACACAGAGTATGATCTTCCTATTACCCTGAGAAAAGGAAAAAGCTCAGAGTGCAGGTCTTGTCCACTTTATCCAATCCGCAACTATATTTCCTATAATAAGTCATCTCCTAATTTCAGAGCTTTCACAATCAATATAACAGAAGATCAAACATCCAAAACAGTGGAAGAAGCAGTGAAGATTCTAGTATGGAAGGAAGCTATTAACGAAGAATTAAGAGCCCTGGAAAAGAATGGAACTTGAGAAATTACTCACTTTCAGAAGGAAAGAAACCAGTAGGCTGCAAATGGGTGTTCATAATCAAACAAGGCAGATGGAAGTATAGATCACTACAAAACTAGGTTAGTTGCTAAAGAGTATACCCAATCTTATGGCATTGACTACCTAAAAACATTTGCATCAGTAGCGAAACTAAATACCATTCGAATCCTGCTGTCCTTGGCTGCAAATTTAGACTGATATTTACATCAACTTGATGTAAAGAATGTCTTTCTAAATGGAGAATTGGAAGAGGAGGTGTAAATGGAGATTCCATCAGCTTGTGAGGAAAAGATGGGATCCAAGACTGTTTGTAAGTTAAAAAGATCTCTTTACGGACTGAAACAATCCCCTAGAGCTTGGTTCGATAGATTTACTAGGGCTATTAAGAGATTCGGATATAAACAATGTCAATCGGACCACACTCTATTTGTAAAACATTTCCCAAATGGTAAAGTGACTATTTTCATAGTTTATGTTGATGATATTGTGTTAATAGAGAATTATGAGGAAGAGATCAAGAACTTGAAAGGATGTTTGGCAAAATAATTTGAGATCAAAGACCTAGAAAACTTGAAATACTTCCTAGGGATGGAGTTTGCATGCTCTCAACAAGGTATCTCAGTTTGCTAGAGGAAATACATCTTGGATTTACTAAAGGAGACTAGTATGTTAGATAGCAAACCAGCAAAAACTCCCATTGACTCAACCACTAAGCTAGGCAGTATGAAAGACAGGGCTCCAGTTGATAAAGGATGCTTTCAGAGACTGGTAGGCAAATTGATTTACCTATCTCATACCAGACTAGATATTAGTTTTACTATTAGCATTGTAAGTCAGTTTATGAATGATCCTAATGACGAGCACATGAATGCAGTATGCAGAATATTAAAGTACTTAAAAATGACACCAGGAAAGGGCATTTTCTTCAAGAAGGGAACTGAATATGGCTTGGAAATTTTTACGGATGCAGATTGGGCAAGTTCAGCAGTGGCCAGAAAGTCTACTTCAGGGTATTGCTCATTCGTGTGAGGAAATCTTGTTACTTGGAGAAACAAAAAGCAATCTGTTGTTTCTCATAGCAGTGCAGAAGCAAAATTACGTGTAATGGTATATGGTTTATGTGAAGGATTGCGAATTAGAAGACTTTTAGAGGAATTGAAGGTTGAAGTTAAAGGCCCAACAAAGTTGCTATATGATAACAAGGCTGCAATCAGCATGTCTAAAGATCCTGTCCATCATGATAGAACAAAGCATGTTGAACTAGATCGACATTTTGTTGAAGAAAAGATTGAAGAGGGTATTCTGTGTTTGATCTATATTCCAACAGGAGATCAACCTGCAGATATCCTAACAAAAGCTTTGCCAAGAGCAAACTTTGAATATATGAGTTCCAAGTTGGGCATGATTAACATCTATCACCCAACTTAAGGGTGGTGTTGGAAAATGTTTCTAGCCGTTAAGTTTTATTAGATGTGTTTTATTAGCTGTTGTTGTATTGGAAATTATCATTTAGGTGGGCAACTTTAGTTTAGTGGCAGATAGTGACTGTTTTAATGCTAGTTAGTGGTTATTTGCTTTATTAAGGCTAGTTTAAATAATCTCTCTCTTCCTGAATGTAACACAGAAGAATAATGAGAAGGATTTGATTTTTTCCTCACACTCACAAATTCTCTCAAAATCACAAAAGAGGTAACCAAGATATTTTTGGGTGGCACACTCAGTGTGACCTAATGTCGTTGATATCTTCAAGTATTTTCCATCAGATAAATTATCTTTGCAATCACAAAATTCGATGGCGATACTTTTTTTTGAGCAGAGGGGATTGATATAGGACAATATTAGGAATTCCTACTAGTTTAGGATTTCTTATCCTATGTTATCATTGAACTTCCTATTATTAAATTTTTAGTTTAGGATTAGTTTCAAATTAAGAAATTAAGATTCAATTAGGATTTCTATTTCTAATAGTTTTAGGATTAGAAACATTATTCAAAAGTTTGATTTGTTTGTATTTAGTATGCTATTGTTTCTTTTTTTCGGTAATAATAAACTTTAGGTTTGTGTTTTACCGTTTCTATCAAATTTATTTGTTTCGTTTTGA
The DNA here is from genome assembly GCA_022984855.1 of Dimocarpus longan. Classification (NCBI taxonomy): domain Eukaryota; kingdom Viridiplantae; phylum Streptophyta; class Magnoliopsida; order Sapindales; family Sapindaceae; genus Dimocarpus; species Dimocarpus longan. The sequence goes on from CM041026.1 coordinate 10,675,119, forward strand.
ATTGCGTAATCATAGATTGAACCATCTTAGGGGTAACACTTCCAAATATTGCAGGTTGATCAACGTCTAATGTTAAAGATAGAACGGACAAAGCTGCAATGGACCTCAAAGTGTCTGCTAAGAAGATCCACGACTTATACCATTTAATTGATTTTGCTCATTCATAAGTTTTTAGCACAATTCGCCTTCCAATGTCCAGTTTGATGGTGGTAAGCACACTCACCTTGGGCAATCCTTTGATTAGATTTGGTAGTCGAAGGCACAGTAGGAGAAACTGTAGACTAACAGCAAAGACGGACTACATTTGCAACAGTAGGTGAAAGATGTAATATAGAGATCTTAATGGCTCAAATTCATCTCGTACGGCCCTAATGCTAATGGGTTGGTTTCGAAATAGAACAAATAAATTTGATAAAAAAAGTAGAACACAAACCTAAAGTTTATCATCACTAAATGCAAGAAAGAAACAATAATATACTAAACACAAGCAAACCAAACCTTTAAATTATGTTTCCAATCCTAAAACTATTAGAAATAGGAATTCTAATTGAATCTTAATTTCCTAATTTGAGACAAATTCTAAATTAAAAAAATTTAATAATAGAAAGTTTAATGATAACATAGAATAAGGAATCCTAAACTAGTAAGAATTCCTAATCTTGACCTACATCATGAACAATTCTGTGTTCAAAGAGAAACCATTTACACCATAATTCTTGCCAAACTCATAAAATACCAATAGAAAGCAATCATCAATTACATACCACAGAACTCAAACAAAACTGCTAGATTTTGAAAATGTTTTGGTTGTTTGATGGAACGAACAATATTATACAAAGAACATAAAGACTCTACATCAATAAATTGAGCTACAATTAAAATAATATATATATATATATATTCTAATTGCAACTACATATCGAGGATAAATTATTCTTATTTTTGTTCCATTTGGGGGAGCTAGTAGTAAACCTAAACCGCTTTGGACAAGTGCCATGCTGGCTCTCCTTAGGGTTGTTTGGATCGAAAGGAATATAAGAATTTTCAGAATAAACAGCAGGAAATATTTCCTTTTTGTGGGACAGGATTCACTTTTCGGCTTCATTTTGGCCTTCAATTTCTTCCATTTCAAAGAAGTTCCTTTCTTCTTAATCAATCTAAATTTGGGGAACTGCTTTGGCTTGCTAGGGTCTGTTTTGCTTGGCTAACGTTTCATCTTTCAGAAGCTTTTTCCTACTTTTTGTTATGGACGGTTTGCTCTCTAATTTTATAAATCTTTTTGTTTAATACAACCAGTTTTGTTTCATCTCAAAAAAGAACAAAACAAAACAAAAAACACACACATTTTTATAACACATCCATTTAAGCTCATGATATCTTATAAACTCCACAAGAGAAATACCTTGCAGTATCTGTCCAATGAAGATGAGAATGCTGTCCAATGCCCAAATGACAGACAAAATCTGTTCCCTTCTGTTTATAACATAAGTCCTTGCTGCATGCATTACTAATTACATATCTGCAGAATGTAAGAATATCAACATACAAGAGAAACAAGATTGTTTGACCATGAAGAATATTTCTGGCTAACATAATTCAATTTTTAACTGCAAAAATCATCACCTGGGTTGGAATGTAATAGCTCGTGTCCTCCCAGCAAATGGTCCAGTTAGACCACTAGCTGTCACAGAAATTATGAATGCAGCATTAGATGATGGTTGAGGGACAGTGACACTTGTTGAACCACTTGGTGGAACAAGAGGAAATGCTCCCGACCATGAAGAATTGGGAATGCTTTGTGTCCCACATTCAGGAAGGCACCTACTTACACGAACCACAATTTCACTTGCAGCTGAAACAGGAAGCGGAGAATACATGCATGCCTGAACCTTTCCAGGCCCATTATTGATAAAGTCAGTATCCTTCAGAGATGAACGTTTGGACAAACACAAATGGTTATCCACACTATATACAGAAGCTTTTTGTCCTCCAAAATCATGCCTGTTTGATTGCTCAGGAAACAGTTGAGTAGAATCATGAGAAATCAAAGGCTTGATTAGAAATTCTGTCAATTCAGGATTTACATTTTTCCTAGTTGAGACAATGCGGTTTTTCAACAAAGAACTTCCCCGACCATTGATGTCAGGAGCTCCAACATGGATATCCTGGTCTTGAGATAAAAGGCTTAGTCCATCTTTTTTGCCTTGGTCTAGTTTTTGTTCATCTAAATCATAAGAGCAAGCAATTGTGCAGCCATTTCCTTTATTTTCACCGGTAGAGTGTGAAACGATGAGAGGAAAACCAGTGCAATTATACAGAAGAAATGGAACAAAAATGAAAACTTCACGAGCACCAGAAAATGCATTCATTGTCTTTTCCACAATAACATATGTTGAATCTACAAAAACATAATAGAGATTACTAGATAACACTTATCTGAAGTTAAAGATGATGGGATGAATTCCATATTAAAAATATAAATCTCAATAGCATATATATATATATATATAAACATTTCAATGCTTTAGCCATGTGTCTCATTCTTGATTTATAAATTTTCAATCGTCTTTCCATTGTAATTTATTTCCTTAATTTTCTCTCTCTCCTCTCTCTAACATTTTTTTTTACGCGTTTGTTCCATTCTCCTATTTTCTCTCTCTTCATCCCCTTTACGTATAAATTCTTCATACTATATACTCACTCTAAGAAATAAAATTCAAAATTTATTAAGAAAGAAAGTGCATTCAAATGATCCAAAAATGATAAGTTTCCTGTTAAGATTGGTAGAGTATTTTGGAGAATTACTTGTCTAATCAATCTCTTGAATGAACATAGAATTAAGAAATATGAATGAAGAAATATTTAAATGGAAATAGGAGAAAAAAAAAATAAAAGAGAAGAAAAAATATTAGAAACTAATACAATTGAAAGAGAAATACACTGTAAAATGTGAAGTGGCAAAAGCAGAAATAAATAAAAATTAAGAAAATAATTTAAAATGGTTAGGGAACATTGAAAATCTTAAAATTAAGAATGAGATGCATGAGTTAACCTAAATAATTGAATTGTTATTAATTTAAAGACTATAAACTTATGTTAAAAATGTGTCCCTCAAATATATATATAATTAATTAATTAACAGAGATGTTATTTATAAAATTGATTAAAATATAATCCTTTAAAACCAAATCAATGCTAAGCATAAATTACCATTAGATAACTCGGGATCCAAGGTCATGGTTTCAGAAAGAGAAAAATTTGTTCCATTGAACTTTGCCACTGTACTGAAAGTTTCTGCACGCGGGAACTTCAAAACTGAAGGTCTGAATCCATGAATATTGAACTCCAGTCCTAGTTCATGCGAAGGGTCAATGTCATGAAATGAAGTTACAACCTGAAAAAACAAGAATGTATATAATCACGTTAAATGATTACACAACTTCAGTAAAATTGATTAATGCACAAATTTTTCTTTCATCCAGCTTACGACACATTATCTCAACAAAGTTAGTAACAAACCTCCGAAAGCAATGCAGTACGAGTAATCCCACTGGTTTCAAATGTCAATGTTACAGTCTCAGGAAGGTGGTTGTTTACTACAAATGGTGTGCTTAAGGTCACCAGGTGAATGAATCGATTCTTTGAGTTATTTAACTCATGCGCTTCATCACAACTTCGAAGTGATTGCTTCAAAGTGTTATTAGCATGACAAAACAATCCTTTTCTTAAGCTAACAGTTGAAGGCAACAGAATATTTTCAACTGATATGCAACACCGAAAGGGATCACTGCTTGGATGAGATGGATAACAAACAAAAGACCTAAGATATCCAAGCTTGCTGTCTAGTGAAAGAATATTGGATACATTATGCGCTTCACTCCACAGATAAGACTTTCCCAGTGGACGCCACCTCATGCGACCACCTTCAGCCAGATGGAGAGGCAATGGAAACTCCTGACCAGGATATATTGGGTCCAGAATCTGAATAAAAAAACAAGTAGGAAGTTTAGAAACTGTCTTGAGTGGGAAATATGTCGAGCTGGTATGGTAGTAGAACCATTTTTGTTTTGACTTCTAATACCTTTGGGGATACACTAAATGGAATGTCAAACCGTAGTTCCAGCGGTACTGAAGTTGCATTAGAAAGTATGACCTGAAATAAAGCAATGTGAGAGGATACTAAAGAATTTAAGAGCACTAAAAGAACCAAAAATAGTTTATCTTGTGCTTACCGTTGAGTACAATTGAATTAACTTACTATAACCCTGCACCGAAACATCAAACACAACAGGGACAAGAAAACCATTATGGGCATTATGACTAACATTCTCTTCATTCTTCATATTGTATTTCGATGTTTCTCCAGTTTCTTCAGATTCCATCTTTTTCGAACCCTTTGAGAAATCAACTTCAAAGTAGGTAACTCCCACAAGATCCATAGAAATAGGAATTGAGGGTACAGAAGTGCCATCAAGTTTAATGGTCATAAAATGATGAGCAACTGCATTTGATTGCTTTTCACTAAGCCTGTCAGAAGAATAGGCGGACCTATAACGAAAAAGTTGTTCATAAGGAATTTCATTTAGATAAATTGGAATAGAGGCCCCTGGTAGCACAGGTTTTCCATCCTTCATATCCGAGACATCAAATTCATCAGAATTGAGTAGCCCTTGGTAAACGCTGAACATTAGAGGCAGAGCAGTCAAGTTCTGAAGTACATAAGGTGCATATCTTCCTCCAGGAATATTTTCAGTTAACTGAGGATTTACGACTATCTGGTTTCTAGGACCATCATCTGGTCTCAATAGACCCCAAGCATCCTTGATCATCTGAATGGTCCTCAAAATACACTGCAATAAACAATAAAAAAAAAAAAAAAAAAAAACAAAGATAAGTGCAATCATAATTTCTTTGACAAAAAAGAAGTTAATACCAATAATTTCAAGTTATTGTCTAGCAAGGGCAAGAGTGGACTATCAGCCTGTATATTTCTTAACTAATGACTTATTGTGGTCTAAGCAGGACCAACAGTTGGTCCCACTATACTTAGGAAATTTCAGCAACCAACATGATTAATTAATCTTTTCCACATAGTTAGGTGCCAGCAAAATTCTCATAGTGATATGTTTCCATTAGCACTTGATGAAGGTGAATATCCATCAAGAACAACAAAACCATCAACAACATTGATATTCATATCCACAATTCTTCCAACAACAAATTAAAATTATCAACACGAAGATGTTCAATAATTAAAAATAAACAAAATTATCAGAAAGCCTCCATTTTAGTTATTGCTCACTGGTACCTTAAAGCAGTAGGCAAAATACAATTGATCCATTCATACAATGGATGTCCAATGACCCCTCTAATTAATTGTCTAAGTTGAAAGGAGATCCGTATAACTTTACCTCAACAAGGGATTCTGTAAAGTTCAAATTAAGCTGTGCAGTTGCTGTGAGATCAATATCTGTAATAACAGAGTTGTTTAGGAGAGCACTCATCTCATGTTTTCTTGTCATGTTTATCTGAAACTTCCACGGTTCGATAAAAGGCTCCCATGAGACCTACAACCAATATAACTGACAGACTTATGAGGTTCCACCCTAAAGGAAAAAACCAATAATTTAGTAATTGATATACCTTTCGAATGTTATTGTAGTTGACTTTAAGTTCACTTGTAACTGAGCCATCCATGCTATTTTCAGCCACACTAGTATGTAGCAAGAAGTTGCTTACAAGAATTTCCAACAGATGGCCACTACAACTCCACTACAGGAAAGTGAAGAAAATATGTTAACATAGAAAAATTTGAAGCACATAGCAGGATTTGAAGCAAACCGTGCGATAAAAAAGTCAAATCTTTGTTTTGGTAAAAAAAAAAGGGTCAATCTCATACCATATTATTATCTAACGTTTACATAAAAATATAAAAAAACCTAACACTCACAACAGCTACTATAAATTTGGCATTCAAGAACTGGAAAATGGATATGCTTCAGTAACTTAGATATATAGAGACAAGGAGATGGCCCAAAGTTGAAAAATTGTCAAATCAAGATATAACATGATATACTGATGTAAGGTGTAGAATTTGCTAAAATGCATCGATTTGTGAAGTTCAATATGATCATCTTAACCTAGATTCAAACTCATTTAACAATGGGTTCAAACAAAGATTGGAACTTGATACATTTACAAAACAAACCAGCCAAAGTTGAGCCCAGGACCAAATAAGCCTCAGTCACTAATTTGCAGCCCCAATACAACATTAGGGAAGCAATGGTGATGGTTGCTATAGCAAAATTTGAATAGTGCAAATTCAATTGCAATATATACCAAGCCAAGTAAAATACCATACAATAACAATATCAATCAGAATAATTATAATAGTCAAGAACTGCATAACTATTGAAAAAGAATAGCTACAAAATACAAAAAAATTATACAACATAGGGAGAATGGGCTACATGGAGTAAATGATGTATCATGAGGAAAGTATAGTTCAATGAACGAAGCTGCAATTAACAATTATAACATCTCAAATAATGCTTCATGTTATGAAAAACTATGCAAACAGAACTCATAGCTTGAAGTAGCTAAAATTGAAAGCATACCCTTCCATCAGATATAAGTAGAGAAATCTTCCTTAACTGGATTTTAAAATTCATGCTAGGAATTGCAAGTTGGGAAGATCTAGTGTCAGGAATGTCAAACACCACACCACGCCAAAAGTAAAGTACTCGATGTGAAAGCCACACATCTATTCTATGGCACAGAACATTTATAGTAGTGCGCACAAGGTCCATCCGATCCCTACAAATATCTGTTTCCACATCAACTTTAAATATTTGGAAGAAAGGCCATGAGTTAACACTACTCTCCTCACATGTCCCTACAAAGCCACTTGTTTTGTCCAGAATAGTCTTCACTTTGACATTTTTTCCGGCTATAGTTACTTCACTGCTTTTACTATGAGTTGTAATGGAAATATATTTACTGTGCTTCCCTACCACATGGTTGGGTGAAATGTTTTGAGGCCCTTCCTCATCAATTTCAGCTACACCATATTCTCCCATAGTGTCTTCATTGATCCAGATAGGAAAATGAACTGTAATGCCCATATTTTCTGACCTTAAAATAATGACGGCTGTATCTTGCTTCATGTTCTGTGACACATGGCAAGTTGACATGCTTGAATCTTGAAGAAGACTTTGAGACGGAGCTATTGACAAAGTTTCAATCATATCCACCGTACTTATGGCCACATTCTTTGATGATACATCCGCTCGTTCAATTTTTGCCATTTTTTGAGAATAGGTGTACGAAAGGTCAATGATCTCAGTCCAGTCGTAGATGTGTAGCCAAATGTCAAAAGAAGGAACAGAAATACGAAACTCATACTCACCATGATCAGAATTTGAGAAACAGATGCCAAGAACTGATGGAGTTGAGTGCCTAACGGTGCATTTTGCTAATACGACAGAGTTGAGCAGTGAATGAAATGCTAAAGAGGAAAATATAACATCCAAGCTTCTAAGTGTCTCATTCACCAATGATGCAGAAAATGTTAATTGCATTTCCACCTTAGCCACTGGCTTTAGTAAAACCAAGTCTTTTACAAAGCGATGCAGCCTTACCAGCAGTGAGTCAAAACAACATCTAACTTCTATGAAGATCATATCAGAGGCAGCAGGTGTCATTGCACCACTTTCCCTTAGACACTTCTTTAGCTGAAGAAAATGTGGAACATCAGTGGTAAATAATTTGGATTCATCTTCAACTGAGGAAAACTGATCTATGACTTCCAGCAATGCCTCAAATCCATCAAATGAGTAGCAATCTGGCCATAGAAAAAGAACAAATACATCGACTGTCATTACTTTTTCCTAAGAACAAAATGAATATAAAAGTCAGAAGCAAAAGTGAAAGTGGAAAACAAACCATCCTACCATCAGCCAAAAGTTCACAATCATGGATCCTTGACATGATACATATCGAAGCTGATGAGCTTTCACTAGTTGATTTGCTTTCCAAGGGTATTCTCACCCAAACATCAGCGCTAAATGGAGCAATTAAGATAACATTTACACACCCAGTATCTTGATCAAACATTACGCAATTACATCCATCATCCTTCATCTGCATAAATGATAGGAATAAGTCTCGTCCAAATATATTTAAACAGTTGTTCTCTTGTGCAACTTTATGTGCTGGAACCAAGTATTCAGGTGGGACGTCAGTCAGTACATAATCTGAAGCACAATGATGAATGTAACTACAGTAAAACTGTTGCATTTCAACCTTTAGAAACTGGTGCAAATCATTTTCTACAGGCACAATCAAAGTGCAGTCAAGTACTTCAAACTTGTAGACAACACTTTCATTTTCCATATCCATCTGCTCACTTGAATTTGAACTCCATGCAGGCAATGAAAAGTAACCAATTAAAATTGCCAAATATTCAGATGGTAAGACACAGCATACATGCTGAATGCCTACGCTGACTTCCAGTTGAGAACTCAATGATCCAACATTTCCTTTCCTCACTCGTATATTTAATATCGGAGACAGATTCGGTAAGGATGGACCCCATAGAAATTCATGGAAAGTTTTAGCCCACCAAGATGAAGTGAGGACCAATCCCTCGATGGAAAACAATAAATCCATACTATTTTCATTAATCAAAAGTGAAGATTCAGAGGACGGCAGCGTAAGAGTTCCAACAACACAAGAAGAGTCATGGAAATGAACTCTGACTCTAGAGAGACAGATATCAATAAGAAATTGACTCGTTCCATCAGAACTTCCTGAAATAGGGAATTCTACCATATCAAATGTGGACTCCAATGAAGTAGCATTAAGAGCCTTAGATCCCATTTTCAAGCTGCATTTCGACCTTGTCAACTTTCTCTCTCTTACATTGAATACTTTCTTCCAGTCAGGAATGGAATGGAGAAGAGAATTTTCAAGGCTACCGAGAAAACCAGTATTGCTGATTGTAATAAATGGATAGCTATCCAAAGAAATGGTTGCATGGTCCGAGGAACCACTTTCGAAGAAATTTGAGGAACCAAACCTCTGAAACCCAAAACCAGGCATAGTTTTTACATTTTTATCATCCACAGGAATTGAACAGCTCTGACCAGTACCAGCTTTACCATAAGAAGATATTTTATCAAAAAATCCTACCAATGGAGCCAATATAGATGGGTAGCAGTGGATATCAGTATCAGTAAAACACACTGTACACTTCTTGCAAATGTAATCGGTAGTTCTTTGAGGTTTATAATGTAAAAAGAAGCAAGTTTCACTTGATGAGCTTCCATCAGCTGACGGTTGCCTTTCATGCTGCTGAGCAGAACTGGTAGCAAATCCATTCCCACATAAAGCCAATATAAGATTGTCCTTTTTATCTCTCAGAGGATAAAAGATGATCTGCAATGCTTTCATGCAGATCCAGCACTCTTCAAGCTCTTTAAGAGAACAGCTGTAATTTAACAATGGGTTAGAAAAATAAAATAAAAGAAAAAAGTAACATTTATAATTTTTTGGAATGTTAACACTCATGATTGGAAAAACAATCTGGTATGACCTACAGGATTGAGAGACATTAATTAAGAGACTAGATATCTGAACAATTGATGCCAAACCATTGATACAAACCACATTGAAGGATTTTCCACATAGCACTCACTAACATGCCTCACGAACCACATCGAAAACTACTGACTAAAAGATACAACCATCACTTCATAATTACAACCACAAGTACACGTTTTATAATGTAATTCATAAAAATTGATTAAATAAAAAAAATAGTAATCAAGCAACATTTGAAAATATTTGGAAGGTTAAAACTTGTCCTCAACATTTTGATAAACAATCTGATGCAATTATACTATTAAAAGAGAAAGAGGGGAAAAAAAAGGAAAAAGAAAAGAGAGAGAGAGAGATTAGATATGTTCACTATAGTAGTGGCCACAGGCACAAATGTGAATACTAAATCATTTATATAATCCAGGAGGAAGGTTTACTACACAGGTCTCAGTACATCCCACTTCCACAACATCAAAAGCTACAGATTGAAAGATACAAGAAACAATTCCTAAAAATATGACTTCTAGTACATTGTTCTACGATTTTTAAAGTTAGAGCTAACAGGAATACAAACACATATAATCACACACCAGATATCAAAATCTTGTAGAGTGAGCATGAGAAGAGAGCTGTTTTCTCCATCATTTTCAAGGTCAACAAGTATGCTGACTGACTCCAAATTTGCAGAAACAGAGAACCCAAAAACAGAAGTCTCAACTTGATTTGATGTGACATTTAAAGAACTGGAAGTGTTTAGCATTGTAGGTACAGTCCTTGATTCCTGCATTTCTAGATGTGCAATCAATGTCATAATTGACCCATATATAGATGGAGACAAATGTGCTTGAAGCAGCGATATGATGACATAAACCTGAAATCAAAAAAATAACTGATGAAGACCACTATGGAGACAATTAATCTCATCTAGATATTCACATAAACTAGTTGATACACAATGCATAAAATTATCCAAGTTGTATAACTTTTTTCTGACAACCAATGCTTATATGATTAGGACTGATTAGAAAATTTATTTCTTACAAAAACAAAGATAAAAATCACATTTATAAAGCCAACATATGATTCACAATATCTCAATCACAATTTTTTTCAATATAAGAAAAGAAAAATTTGCATTACGGAATGGAGTTTACAAGCAAAAGAACAAGCTGATTATAGAGTACCTGATCAGCTCAAAAACAAATAACGGTAGGACAGAATACAAAGAATCAAAATAAGAAAACGTTAGCTAGCACAGATTGCCTATGAAGAATGACGAAAAAAGCAGAAGAAACTGAAGACCTTAAGAAAGACAAAAATAAACACCGTCCCGGTGTCTGAATATCATCTTCTATACATTATCTTCTAACTCTTTTGTTCCTTTCTAGCCAAAGGACCCAAAAATACGATCATCATTCCACAGTTCAAAAATATCTCAATCACATTTTATTCAACAGAAAATATCTAATTTAGGTCTAAATTTCACTTACCATTATTTGCAAAAGTTCTCCCAAGATTTCTTTCCACCAACTCAAAGCAAGAATAGCAAATGTAAAAGAATTAATAACAATGACATCCCACTTTAACAATATAAATGAGAGACTGACCACCAACCATCCTTATCCTGTATTGGTTTTCTTTTATTACTTTTATTTTATTTCCATTAATCTCGCATTTATTCTGTGTTCACCGAGCTCCAAACTAGATACTATTACCAACCTACAACCTTCATACTAATATACAGAAATTTTGTCAATAATCAAACAACAAAATAGCTTTTAATAGCAATGTCAAATGCAAGAATTACAATAATAAAAAATGCTTCTGAAAGGGTTTTCACTTATTATTGACATTTGACAGGGGAAATGGTCATCAAATTTGACAAAAGCTTCATTTATTTATTATTATTTTTTTTAATAATAAACTAAAATGTATTAAAGGAAATCAGAAATACAGAAAGAGAGAGAACAAGCAGTCCACAGATATAAAATTAACAAAACATAAGTGTGTGCAAAATGTGGCAGCTGCAGCACATTAGAAAGAAAGTACTCCAAAAACAAAAGGAAACTAGAAACAAACTGAGAATCCCTTTATAAATAAAAATTTCTCAAATGACACACATACGCACACCAAAAAAAAAAGCAAGCAAATGGCCAAAAAGCCAAAAAAAAAAAACAGTCTTTGTGCAGGCTTTTGTTTGTTTTGGGTTCTAGAGACGAACAGAAGGTGTTTGAGGACCATAAGAGAAGGAGATCTGTACATTGTAGGACAAAACACATTTTTGGGCATCTCTTTGGGCTTCATCTCTGCAGACCTTAAAGGAGCTTCTTTTTTTTTTTTTTTTTCTTGATTAACATTAATTGGGAGGCTGCTGTAACCTCGAGATGGTCCATCCTTTTTGGTTTGTGAGGGCTCATTGTATAGGTTTGTGCATTTTCTTTTGTGTATTCTTTTTTATGTTGATCCTAACAGCTTTTGTGAGCTAGGATTAGACTGTCCTTCCTTCGCTTGCATATGGTTTCTTGACTTCATGATATTTTGTTGTATTTTTGCTAAAAAATGTAAATATCAAAACAAAAACAATATGAAATCATATATGTACCTGAAGCAAGAAATAAAAGACCTTTAATACTTGAGCAATTACACACAATGCAAAAGACATAAACCTAGAGAATTTAAGACAATTCCTTATTTTTCATCATACTACCTCCAACTGATTTAATATTGATTCCTCAGGGATAACAGGACAATTCTGTATAAACATGACAACATACATCTAACAAAGTTCAAATTAATTACCTCCAACTGATTTAATATCGATTCATCAGGAATAACACTAGAAGCCAAGGTAATACAAGCACAAAATTTCTCCACCATATGAACGGCCCGAAGATAATGAGGCATCAGAAGCTTTATCTGCAAGATGTCAACTTCGACAAATCAGAAACTAATGCAAAGATGAACTTCAAACACAACTAGAATACTGACCTCACAGTCATTTAGTGTGACCTCAAAGTGATTATAGAGATCTTGAAGTTTGAAGCCCAATATAAAGTCCCGGTTACAGGTAGAATCCGGTAAGCGTTTCAGGATATGAGATTGTTCTTTACTATTTGAAGCGAGAGAATCTAGATCACATTTTGATTTAATAATAAGAGTTCCCAATTCAAAAACCTGCACACTATAGTAGGTCAAGATAAAAGAGACATCGGCAAACAAACATAATGAAATTAAAAAATGATTTCATAGGAAACTGAAAATAGAAAATAAGATAAGGTAATATAATGGAAACAACTAAATAAGTGAACCAGAAATCCACTAAGAAAATAATCTTAAGTTGACAAACAAAAATACAAAAACAACTTAAAATTAAATAAACACAACTTCAAATCAAGCATAATAAAAACTTAACTACAAACCCAACAAGCAACCAAAGAACAGAAAAATATCGAAAGGAGAAAAAAGAAGCAAGTTTACATGATGTATGCCACAATGTAGTCAATTACGAGTTACAAGTTCATGTGAAAGACATATATGTTGCTGTGATTATCTATTTTTGTGAGAGGATTAATCTATCTGATGTAGGACAAGAATAGGAATTCCTACTAGTTTAGAATTTATTATTCTATTTTATCATTAAACTTCATATTATTAAATCTTTTTAGTCAAGGATTAGTTTCAACTTAGGAAACTAGGATCCAATTAAGATTCATATTTCTAATAGTTTTTGGATTAGATAAATTATACCAATTTTGGTGTAGCAAATAGGTTGTTTCGAAACGAAACAAATAATCTTGGTAGAAACGATAAAACACAAACTTAAAATTTATTATTACCAAAGAAAAAATTCAATAATATACTAAACACAAACAAACCAAAGCTTTAAATATGTATCTAATCCTCAAAAGTAATAGAAATAGGAATCCAAATGGAATATCAATTCCCTTATTGGAAACTAATCCTCAACTAAAAAGATTTAATAATAGGAAGTTTAATGATAACATAAAATAAGAAATCCTACGGTAGTAAGAATCCTAAACTAGTAGGAATTCCTAATCTTATCTTACATCAATCCCCTCCGCTTGAAAAAAACTCGCTCTCGAGTTTTATGATTGCAAAGATAACTCATTTAAAGGAAAATACTTGAAGATTTCAGCAACATTGGATTCCATTGATCGTGCCACCCAAAAACACCTTTGTTGATTCTCTTGTACACACAAATCGGGGCCGGGTCACTATGGTTGAGGCTGGTCATGACTGCTAGGTCACAAAATCCCTCAAACCAACCTTGTTCGCCACCGATCTGGGGCCTCAACCCAACTTCTACTGGCTCCGATGTGGGTCGAATTATGCCAATCTAAAGTTGCAAAACGGGTTACAAGGGTCTAGGTCTCCTGTGTTTTGAAAGAGGTTGCGCGAGTTCCATGGATTCTATGGCAGCGGATGGGTTGTTTCGAAACAAAACAAGTAAATTTGATCAAAACGATAAAACACAACCTTAAAATTTATTATTACCAAAGAAAGAAATCAATAATATACTAAACACAAATAAACCAAGCCTTTAAATAAAGTATCTAATCCTAAAACTATTAGAAATAGGAATCCTAATTTCCTAATTTTAAACTACAAAGATTTAATGATAGGAAGTTTAGTGATAACATACAATAAGGAATCAAAAACTAGTAGGATTTCCTAATCTTGTCCAACATCAATCTCTTCTCCTTGAAAAAAAAACTCGCCCTCTAGTTTTCTGATTGCAAAGACAACTCATCCGAAGGAAAACACTTTAAGATTTCAGCAACATTGCATCTCATTGATCGTGTCACCCAAAAACACCTTGGTTGCCCCTTTCCTATACTTGAAACGGATCAGGGTCGATATAGAGTGTATCAATTCAGGGCTACAAGTCACGAGTTCTCCCAAACCAGCCTCTTCCATTGCCAATTTGGCCTTCGCCACTACCGATCTAAGGTCATCGGCCCATGTCACCTTTGTTCCAGTCTCTGCTGGCTCCGATTTGGATCAGGTCACATAAATCTAGCTTTCTAGGGTTGCAAAACGAGTTGTGGTTGCTTGGATCTGCATATGGGTTGTGCAGACTTGGATCCAGAAGTGGGGCGGTGTGCGAATCTCATTGATCTGGTGCACGGAACCATTTTGGCAACACGCAAGCAAAGTGAATGAGTTTGCAAGTCTCACGAATCTCCTTGTAGGTCCTTTCTGCCTAGATCAAGGTTGTGTAGGTCATGGTCGTCTAGATTTTGACCTCTCTACCTTCCGTGGTCATCTCGGCATCGTCGCCGAAGGTCACCATCCGATTACCTGTCTAAAAAGGTTGACACTTACCAGCAATTTGTCGACCTTTGAGAACCATTGCAGCAATCATCCACAGAAGGTTTCAAAATGTTTCTTTGATCCTAGATTAAAAAGATTTAATAATAGGAAGTTTAATGATAACATTGAATAAGTAATCCCTTTTTTTTAATAGGAAACAACAACTTTATTGAAAAAAGAACAATGATACACCTGTGAACCAGAAGTCCACCATAAATCATACAAACACAGTCTAATCCTAAATGCAAAATTGGAAGAAACAATCAACAAATAGCGGCCTTCCAATCTAGCAAAATAAGAGATAAGGACAAGTGTTTAAATTCTTCACTGGAAGACGCCTAGAGAGAAGTCAAATAAAGCGCTTTATATCTTAGAAATGTGTCTTCCTCTTCAACTTCTTCAAAAATTCTTCTGTTTCGTTCCTCCCAAATAACCCATAAGATAGCGAAAACTCCACAATTCCAAAGAATCCTAGCCCTCTTACCTTCTCCTAATGCACAAAATCTTCCAATAAAAAAGCACCTAAGTGATTAGGAGCTGCCCATCTCAAACCAAGTGAAAAAAATAATTCATTCCATAACAAGCCAATCACGGGACAATGAAGAAAAAGGTGATCCAAGTTTTCCCCCCAACTCTTGCACATGACACACCGAAAGGGCAAGAGACAGGTATTAGGAGATCTTTTTTGAATGATATCACCTGTACTTAGTTTTCCATGAACCAAAATCCATACTAAAAACTTTATCTTGTTCGAAGTCTTTGACTTCTATATCAAGTTGTCATACTCAAACCTAAGAAGAGAGTCATCTTGGACTAACTTTTCAAAAAAGGACTTGCATGAGAAAATGCCATTGGAATTTAACCTCCACGCCCTATAATCCTCCGAACCAGGATTGAGAGAAACACCCTCGAGCAAAGCAATAAAATAAGAAAATTCTTCAATCTCACTATCATTCAGATTTCTTCTAAAATCAAAGTACCATCCTTTATGAATAGAAGAACAATCCACTCTGCTTAAAACTGAGACATTTTGAGAAGAAGTGAGCTTGTACAATCTTGGAAACTTTAAACAAAGAGGTTGGGAATCCAGTCAGCCATCCTCCCAAAATTGAATTCGCGATCCATTTCCAACTACAACCTTTAAATTACTGGAGAAAGCATTGAAACCTTGCATAATAGATTTTCATGGACATCTACTACATCCTTTAAGAGCCGAATTAGAGTCCCACCCATTTCCTTGGATTCCATACTTACTTTTAATCATTTTATACCACAAAGAGTTAGATTCTAAAGGGAACCTCCATAGCCATTTACCAAGCAAAGCCACATTCTTCATCACAATATTCCCAATCCTTAGCCCACCTTTATGCTTAGGGCGAGAAACAACATTTCATCTTACTAAATGAGTCTTCTTTCCTTCGCCTATCCCCTCCCACAAGAAATTCCTCATGATATTCTCAACTCTTTTTGCAATCCCAATAGGAATTCTAAACAAAGATAAATAATAAGTGGGAATGTTATGCAAAACTGCTTGAATCAAGACCAATCTTCCACCCCTTGAAAGGAAAGTATTTTTCCAGCCCTCTAATCTCTTCTCAACTTTCTCCACCACCGGAGCCCAAAATTCAAAAGATCTCGGATTACCTCCCAACGGCATCCCTAAGTATTTCAACGGCCATCTCCCAATCTCGCATCCAATAGCATTGGCCAAATTAGCTACTTTTCTATCATCACAATTAATGCCCGCTACTAAACTTTTGGCCAAATTTACCTTCAACCATTGTTTGTAAATACTGCCGTATCAGGCCGTATATACGCTGATACGGCCGTATCAGCTCTGAAACGTACAGATACGGGCATATATTGCTCGTATCTGTTTTTTTTCATATAACGCGTACTGGTACGACCGTATACGACCGTACCGTACACGTACGCCCGTATATGTCATTATACGGCAAGGGCAAAACGGGAAAAAATTACATAAAATCACTGCCACCCTAAAACTCTCCCATTTTCTCCCCCAAATCCCGATCGGCTACATCCCTTCCAAACCCTCTCCTTACCGACACTAAAGCTTCTCTTTCCGGCGAGTCGGCGACCGAAGCTTCCATTTTCGGCGACCGAAGCTTCCACTTCCAACAATGGCGTGACGCAGACTGATGAAGGAATGGAAAAGAAGAAAAGAAAATGGTTGAGAGAGAAGTAATTGGAGAGGAGAAAAACTAATCGGAGAGTAAGAGAAATGGGTGATAACCTTTTTGATATTTGAAAACTGAAACTGATGAAGAAAGGGGTGAGAGTCTCGTCTATTTTGTAAACTGAAACTGATGAAGACAGCTAGCATTTACATGGATGGATGACCCCTCGTTTTTGGTGTTTTAATATACTAAATTTTTTATAACATTTTCTTAGTATTATATTTCATGAATTTACTTTATTATCTTACAAAAAATCAAAATTAATTTTTTATTTATTTAATATAATTAAGTAAACATTAAAATCTAAAAAAAAAATAAAAATTAAGTAAATAAAAAAATAAATATTTATTTAATATAAAATAAATTTTAAAAAATTTTAAAAATGTAAATAAATAGTGTTTTAAAAAAATAAATATTAAAATTTTAGTTTTTTTTTTTTTAAATATTTGCCGTATATGCATGCCGTATAATGCGTATTAAGCGTACCGTACCGTACCAAAACGGGGTGTCCGTACCGTACCGTACCACGTATTTACGAACCTTGCCTTCAATATTGAATAAGTAATCCTAAACTAGTAGGAATTCTTAATTGTCTTACAACAGATTCCGAGATGTATCAATTGGATTTTGGGGGACTAGGCAATGAATCGAACCTACAAACGGGTCGAAAGGGGCTGTCAGACCTGTGTATGGGTCTGGATGACTTGGTCACGAGTCTTGCGAGTCGAACAGGTTGAGTTGGTAGGTCTTATTGAGGATTTTAGAGAAAGACTACTTCAGTATTTTATTCATCTTTGATTTCTTAATCAGAAAGTTGTTTATTTATACAACCTAACCATATTGTACCAGCTAAGAGATATCTTCCCATCTAACAAAGAAGTCTATCCTCAAAGTTTATCCCAAAAACAAATAAAACATAATTATCTGAACTAAGAGTTTTAATAACAACAAACTCTCTCTTTATTCTCCTAATACTCTCCTAACCGTAATTCTCAACACTTATCTACCTAGAGCCAATTTATGTAGATCATTGCCATCCAGATTTTGGCCTTCTTGCCATCCACTGTCAACTTCAGCGTGCTCACAGGCAATTGCCATTCGGCCACTTGTTAGGCCAATTTGTTGCTTGCCGAAGGCACGTAGACTTTCGAGAACCATCGTAGCAATCATCAGCGGAAGGTTTCGAAGTGTTTCCTTGATCCCGTCAAGTTGTTGCTCGACTCTATTAAATCGTTCATTGACTCCATTCATTTATTGATTATACTAAATCGTTCATCGATAATTGTGAACCGTCGTTCATCGTCGGAGGTTTGTTGTTCACTTGAACCAATTTCCGCCATTAATTGAGTGTTGACCATGCTTTGATACCAATTTTCGTGCAATAGATGGGTTGTTTCAAAACGTA
The DNA here is from genome assembly GCA_022984855.1 of Dimocarpus longan. Taxonomy (NCBI): domain Eukaryota; kingdom Viridiplantae; phylum Streptophyta; class Magnoliopsida; order Sapindales; family Sapindaceae; genus Dimocarpus; species Dimocarpus longan. Next base: position 10,693,656 of record CM041026.1, read on the forward strand.
ACAAGTAATTTTGGTTGAAATGATAAACACAAACTTAAAATTCATTATTATTGAAAAAAAAAAAAAAAAAAATCAATAACATACTAAACACAAACATACAAAGCTTTTAAAAATAATGTATCTAATCCTAAAACTATTAAAAATATAAATCCTGACTGAATCTTAATTTCCTAATTTGAAACTAATTCTCAACTAAAAACATCTAATAATAGGAAGTTTAATGATAAAATAAAATAAGAAATCATAAACTAGTAGAAATCCAAAAGTAGTAGAAATTCCTAATCTTGTCCTACATCATCGTCGTTTTTTTTTTTTTTTCTGCTAACTTGTCTTATTGAATGGAATTGATTGCAACAATGCATTCTAAACAACCTTCATCCACATAATAACTAAGCTACTATATGATCAACCTCAATATTAGACAATAATAAAATACTCTCGTATGCCAAAACTGGTCTTGACCAAGACACTTAGCAAAAAAGGGTTCAAGATTCGGTCTAAATAGCTTTTTCTAGTTTATTAGTAGTGTACAAATTATAGAGACAATTTCAAAAACTCTCAAGGACAATAAAGAGACAGAAGTGAACATCATCAGCATATGCATATCATAAGTTATAATTAGGTGTCCCTTAATCATAGTCTACTTCTATTTTAATGACAGCATAATTTATTTTTCACTATTTGGGGTTCACCAACTGTGTAAACCCTAACTCCTGTACATTTTTATGCACATTGAGAAAAACTTTTAATCAAATAGTTGATTCTTTTTCACCTCACTCTTCATTCTTCCTTTGAATCGATAAATTTTGCAAACATAACCGCATATCTAGTATTCATAATATTAGCAGAACATTAACACTAGAAGGGAAATGCTCCAACATGCAAATGCCAACATGCAAATGGAATGTAAGAATATCAGCAAATACCAGAACATTGGACCAGATTTAACAAGAAGAACAATGAAACACAAGATCCAGAGCATTTATTCTCCTTATGTGAAACATGATACAAAAGAATTTACCATATTACATTCTTCTGCATTGAGAGTCTGCCAAGGAACACTTATGGTAATTCTGGTGATACTAACATCCCATATCACTTTTCTACGACTTGATAAAATATACCTGCATAACATGAAGAACCACATATTACTTAATAATTAGAGACTAAAGCAAATTGAAACGACAAAGTTTGCAAATATAAGTCTCCTTATGAACAATATAACAGTAAGCAATTCTTGTAGAGAAAGAATATCACATTAAATTCGGAGAAAGAACTCACCCCGCTTTTGATAAAAGTCGAGCTTCAATATCTTTGATCCCATTTAAAGATGACAACACCTACAGTACCATAAATTTTCCTTTTACAACTCAAATGTGCTAAACTCAATACCAGTCTTTTGAAAGGAAAATACTGCACTATAGACTTCAAATTCATTATCATTGAGTTTTCCATGACAAATTGCACAGAAACTTTATGGTATCTACTACTCCATCAAATGTTAGCATATCAACTTTAAGGTAAATTTTCATAAAATTTCCCTTGTTTGATGTTAAATGAAAATTCTGATTCTTCATCCTTTGCTCTTACTTACCCTCCTTTTTTCTTTTTTTTAATTTTTAAATACTGAATCGGAGAAAGGTTGTTGGGGGAAAGGTTGAGAGGTAGAATACCCATTAGCTTTGTCATCAATTCTATCATATGTGATTTGTCTCAATCCCATATAGACAGTTGTTATCTTTTTCATCTCCAGCCATCATATTTCTTCTTTTCATCTCCTGATAATTTTGAAGGGTCCTAGAATTTGTTCACTGGTTTTCTAATATTGATCTGTGGTCAAAATCATATAACATCTCACAGTGCACAACTATGGGCTCTAATACCAGAGGGACAATTATGATAAAAATTGAAACAACAAAGAATAAATTTCCTAATTCTTCACATTTGGACCAAATGAATGATTTTCCATATCCGGATGATTTTGATATATTTTTCATTCCCAAATCTGTGGTAGTAGGTTGTAATTAGGAAAACTTTATGGGGTATTAGTGATTACAAACCAAGAGCAGATGGATGACTTTAAAAGTGAAATTTAACCATATTTATGCTCAAAGAATGTCCCTCAACAACAAAGGTTGAAACATTGTACCTCTATTTCTCTAGACAATAATGATCTATGTTTTCCTTTTGGTGGACGATATTAAAATGATAAAACATTCTGCATCAGCATTAAACCATGGCACTTCAATAAAACACATGCTGACATGAGTTATCTAAGCAAAAGCGCATTTTCTAAATTTCCCCACATAAAGTTACATTATTACCATTTCAAACTTATTTATCTCAAAGCACCCCAATGCAACATATATTTATCCAATGAGAAAAACATATATGTATGCAAAAATAATAACTGAAAAAGAGAATGATCAATCTAGTTGACAGTGTTCATCAATGAGAGAATCAATAAGCAAAATACAGACATATCAATCCAGAATGATCCAGTACAGATAAAACTCAATCTTTGCACATAAAAGCTCACCCTTTCATGTTGAGATTTGAAGGACTTCAAGACAGCAAAAAACTCCATGATGCTTAGAAAAAATTCTCTATCAAAAGTAGCTTCAAGTGGTTGAAGCATGACCTGAATACACAAGTTATGTATGGTAACCAGAGAGTGGGTATAAACAAGAGTCTAACATAACCAAAAAGTTGAGCAAGCATATATAAACAATAAAATCACAAGGAATTGCACACCGATGGACACTAAAATCCAAAAGAGAAGAAAATAATGATCACTAAAAGTACCTTCACTGACCATTCAACATCTTGCTTTGTTGTCACGTCCACTTCCACTTTTAAAGAACACTTTTCACCTTGATGTGCATTTTCATCAGTCCATGACTGCAAGAAGATAAAATGCGACTAAAGTTAACATAAGATGCTTTCCTCTACAAACCTGAGCACAAAAGTCAAAGACAAAAAGCAAGACTGAAATGTTATTTCACCAACTCATTGTATCTTATCAAATGGAGCAATAAAAAATTTTACTAGCCAGTTCCAGCCAGACTAACTTAACAATATTCTACAACCAATGACCTTTTACAGTGCTTGGAAAAGTAATTTAAACAATTTTGGAGCTCAATGCTATTATTCAGGCCCTACCAGCATGTGAAGATTTTGGTGTAGCATTAACTTAACACTGTATAGGAACTAGGTTTACTACAGAGGTTAAGGGTTCAAGTTCCTTTATGCAACTCTGTTTGTAGTTGATTGAAGGTATATGAATACTACGACAGTTGAATCTATATTTGCATTTCGACTGACTACATACAAACCCGTTAATCTTACACGTGAGGGCTGTTTGTGTTTAATATTGCTATTTACGTTATACATGCAAGATTAAACTTTTAAGTGTAGCAATTACTAAGAAAGCAAAGTGTAAATCTATTTCATTATTCTTTTCTCAGCATTAAGTTTTTTAGACAATCCCTCCAACTATAAGTAATTTACACAATAGTCATCTCATAATTATGATTGAACACTATCATTAGATAGATTTGTAAAAATCATCATGATTAAAGAATTTGATTATCCCTAATAAGTTCTCTATGATGGCTAGCTTTAAAACACAAATATGTATACAGTGAATTACTGTAAATCCAGACTTTGAAAGAATGTGATTATCCTCGCAAAAAGAGAGTATATGCATGCATGTTTGTATGTTTGAATCAACATAATAACTATGTAAAAGGAGGCTTTGGAAGCATTGTCCATAAATTTATTGAGAGCTAGAATGATAGAATGGTATCTTTCAGAAGTATTAATATCATTTACAATTGTGTGTGTAGATAGGTAGAGAGAGAGAGAGAGAGAAACAGAGATTCAAAACAACAATCAAATGCAAAAAAATAAAATAAAATTGGGTACACTTTTATTAAAAGTATATATGCATAATAGATAACTGGAAGTTATACAGATTGTGCACAAGTGTACCAACCCTTCCTTGTAGTAGAATGATTTTCTCATTACAAGGAGAAACCATCTTCACTGATTTGACAAGAGCACTAATATTAGCCAACTCTTCCCAAATATTGCAATCAATTACAGCTCCTTCAAAAATGAGCTTAGCAATTTTTTTGGTAGAACTCCTGAAATGAAAGCACAATAATGTGATATAGGTCATAAAAGGGAAATAGAAAAGGGGAAGAAATAGAATTGGGATAGGACGAAATATAAAAGGGGAAGAACTACAATCCACCTTGCATGCAGCTATGTTTCTTTAAACTACACATGCAATTACCTTTCTTTCAAAGGGTCTTACAAGTTACAACAATACTTCATATTTTTATAAGCTTAAACCTTATGTTCCAAAACAGAATCCATATAAATATGACATCATCAAGATTCAAGCCCCTAATATTCTTTCCAACCAAACAATGTCCCCACAAATAAAGCTTGCCCTTTTGTCATCTTTATAATAATTGTATGTTTACTTTTTATTCAAAATATCTTATGCTATATTTATAAGAATTGTCAGTTTATTTTTCACTATAAAAATGTGCATCAGATAGGCAAAAATACCTGCTTCGAAGTGCTGCAGAAATCTGACCAATATTGAACTTCATAGCACATGTGTGAGACTTAACATTTGCTTCAAAATCCACATTGGACATCAAGAGTGGATGAAACTTTGTTGCCTCATATATATCCTGCACAAACGGATAGGCTAAAATTTTCTACAAACATTATTTCTAAACTATTTTTGACACAGGATAGCTACCTTTACAACTTCATCAGAGACAACACCAGAGAATTGGCTAGAATCATCAGTACCTCCAGCACCAAGCATACCACGGGAGAGCCAGTTCAACCATCCACGGGACCTTCCAGATCCACGCTCATCATTTCGTGATTTTTCAATGGAATGGGTGCTACCATTCTCTCCCGTGAGAGAATCTGAAGAGTTCAATAGAACTTCCTGCAGATACATAATAAAGAAAAATTAATACACTAAATCACCATCGTGAACCTATAATAAAGTCAAGAAAATCAATTTTTCCTGCAGTTATAAAAGGATCCCAACTATATTGAGTATAGTAGTTCCAATCTGTTAACCATCATAACTTTAACCAATGCAAGGATTTGGATCATAGCATGTTAATGCAAATCTCTAACCCGCACATCAGATATATTCATACCTGCAGCTCACGTTCAGCAGTCGACCTATAACTCAAAATATCATCTATGTCTGATTCTTTCTCCATTTGCTCCAATTCCCGAACAATAGAGTCATCAATCGACTGAAAATCACATGTTGTTAAACAAATTAATCAAACAATCTAGACAAAAACCCTGAGACATTTTCATATTCAAAACACAACATTTTATTAGTAACTAGAAAGAGTATAAACTTTGGACCAGCAGTCCATGAGAGACAACCTCCAAACAGGAAACACACCTAAACATTAAGATACAATCATTTAACAACTTCCTCCCAATTAGGTAAACAACGAAGAACTATTGAAATCCTTTTGAAACCAAAGCCCACAATTAACCAAATTAACGACACAAAAAACAGCTGCCTTCTCCTTTAAATTCTTCAAAATTTCTACCATTCTTATCTGCCTAAATTGTCCCAAAAAATAGCTCTAGCGGCAAAAGACCATAAAATTTCAGTTTTTACCACACAAAAGCACAAATTTTCCAAAAAGTAAAGAAATGCAAAACACCACAGGAGCCTAACCGAATCCTACTAGTCTACTACACAGAATAGTTTATTCTATAGAATAACCACTAGACAATGAATAACCAAATGATCAATGTCTTCTGAGCAATTTATGCACATCATACACCAGGATGGGGAATAGATAATGAATCAAGTCACAACTCACAAGTATGCACTTTTCAAAGCAAAGCCAACCAACCAAAAACTTAACCTTGCTAGGCATCGTGGAATTCCAAATAACCTAGTAAGATGTTAGGCCCCCAATCATTGCCACCTATCATAGAAGGCAGAAACCAATCAAAGACTTTAAGGTTTATAAGAGGAAAGTCAAACCAATGAATGTGGATTGATGGGGTTTGGTTTAGGAAATTTGTATGATTGGAGGAAGTTTGTCTAGTCAAACCAATCAATGTTGATTGATGAAGTTTGGTTTAGACAATTCACTTGATTGGAGGAAGTTTGACTAGGCATCAAATAACTATTTAAAGGGGGTATTAGGATAGTAGCTCTGTTAAGGTTTAATGCAACACTAGTCTCATGAATTCCTGATGTATCACTAGGAATATTGTATCTATCCTTTTGTTTTCTAAGCAATAAATCCCCTATTCAGTCTTTGTTAGTCTTTTGTTAGTTAGAGTGATTTCCATGGCATTACTCCATTCGTGTATTAACCATTCAGTGGTCCCTCATACAGACTTTGATACCAATAGTTAGAACTCTCACTAACAAAGGACTAACAAAGATTGAATAAAGTATTTATTGCTTAGAAAACAAAAGAATAGATACAATATTCCTAGTGTTACACCAGGAATTCACAAGGCTACTGCTGCATTAAGTCTTAACAGAGCTACTCTGTAAGTTTATTACAAAAATTCCAGATAACTATAACTATCTTAATACCTCATTTAAATAGTTATTTGATGCTTAGACAAACTTCCTCCAATCAAGCGAATTGCCTAAAACCAAACCCATCAATCAACGTTGACTTCTTCCAATCAAGGACCAGACAAACTTCTTCCAATCAAGTGAATTGCCTAGACCGAACCCATCAATCAACGTTGATTGGTTTGACCAGACAAACTTATTCCAATCAAGGACCAAACAAACTCCTTCTTATCAAGCAAATTTCCAAAACTAAACCTCATCAATCAACATTGATTGGTTTGACTTTACTCTTATAAATTTTCAAATCTCTTATTGGTTTCTGCCTCCTATGGTAGGTGGCAATGATTGGGGGCCTACCAATATTATCCCCTTCAACAACCGCCTAGTCATTAAGGTGGAACGCCGGCTATCTCTTCCTCCTCCTCAGTTGCAATCATGAACATTGTTCGTAAATACAGCCGTACCGGACCGTATATACGAAGATACGATCATATCGACTGAAAAGCCCATCCACACGGTCATATTTTGGCCATACGGAATTTCAACTGTATAATGCATACCGATATGGTCGTATACAGCCGTCTGGTACGGATACAAGCATATATTGCATTATACAACGGGTCGAGTCTCAAGGAAAAAAAGAAAAAACGGGTACAAAAGGAAAACATCCCTAAAATCGTCTCAAAACCTCATGATCAGCTATGCCTCTCTCACCCTCTCTCCTCAACAGCGAGTATAGGTTCCATACAACACGGTAGTAGCTTTTCGACGTGTAGCTTCCATTTCTGGCGGGTCTAGGCGCCTAGTACCACGTATATATTTACGAACCTTGGACAAAGTTACAATGAAGCAACGGAGAGGGCGAGGAAGAGTGACTGCAACGGCTAAGTTAACATACGAAAATATATAGATAAAAATTGTAAAAAACCCCCTAAGTTATCATAAATTACCCAATTGAACCCAAAACAAGTATAAATAAACCCTAATTTATGATAAAATATCCAATCAAACCCAAAAAATTATAAATAACCCTTAATAATGATTAAATACTCAATTACACCCACTAATTTGAAAATTAAATAAAAAAATTCCTACAATTACATATACATATATAAAAAGACCATTTACCGTATATACGCCCGTATAATACATACCGACTATATCGTATCGTACCACGACGGACTGCACGTATCGTATCGTACCGTATAACATATTTACGAATCTTGATCATGACTCATAAGTATGCATTAGAATAGATCTGGTTTGGTGAGAACTGTCCTTCCCAACGAAAGCAATGATTTCTAGCCTAGCGAGCTCACATTTCAGCTAGAGAAATGGTGAAATTTCCCCGTCCATTTCAAGAGAATACTTAAGTCATTGATGCCGAAAAGGTGGATGGTTGACTAACAATTTTTGGTCGTTGTTCAGATCGTGACTTGATGGATTCAGTAGAAGTTAGGTTAGATAATGGGCAACCCATGAAGCATGGGTTGCTAGACATGAGTGGGTATTCACAGTTCTCACGATTATATATATATATTGATTAAAAAAATAATTTTTTTGAAATACATAAAAAATATATTAGTAAGATGGAAATTTATAGTTTATATACATAATTATAAAAAATAAAAATTAAGTTAGTGAGATGGGTTTAATAGTTTTTATATATATAATAATAATAAATCATATATATAATAATAAAGATCATATATATAATAATAAAAAATAATTTTTTTTGAAGAAAAAAATTAAGTAAGTGGGGTGGGATTTTATAATTTATATATACAAAATGATAAAAAAAATAAAATCATCTTCATCACTCAAGTCTCAACACATCTCCTCCTCCATTGAACACTTCAAGTTAGTTTTTTATTTTTTTTTTCTTCAATTGGATTGAGGCTACCGCCTTGTTCTCCTCAAGGCAACTATCTCGCCTCGTTAAGGTTTTATCGCCTTGTCTCGCCTTTTGCCTTTTAAAACATTGGGACCAAAACCTCCCCGACAACCGCCAGTCAACACCATTATATTATAAGTTTACAAAGAATCTTTTTTCGTTTTACAAGAAACAAAATTTTATTAATAAAAAACAAACCAGATAAAACCGTGAACCAAAGGTCCACTAACAAAACAACCAAAAATTAAAACAAAAATAAAACTCAATGAACAACCGCCTTCCAATCAAGAAAAATGAAAAATAAGAAATAGTTTTTGAAATTTTCACAAGAACATACCCAAAGAGAAGCTAAATAATATGTTTTATCTCCTAAAAAATCCGTCTCCTCTTCAATATCCTCAAAAATTCTCTTATTTCTCTTTTCCCAAATAACTCATAAAATTGCAAAAACTTCACAATACCACAAGATACCAGTTTTCTTTCCTCCTCCGAGAATTAAAAAATCTTCCAAAAGAAAAAAATGAAAAGAATTAGGACCAGCCCACATCAAGCCTATTGAAGAAAATAATCTACTCCATAATTTACCAATCAACGGACAATGAAGAAAGAGATGATCCAAATTTTCTCCAGAACTCTTACACAAGATACACCAAGAGCAATGTTCGAAAATACGTTATACGGTACGGTACGGACACCCTGATATGGTCCGATACGGTACGCTCGGTACGATTGGTACGGGCGTATCGACCAAAAATTGTATAAAAAAAAGAAAAAATATATAAAAAAATACAAAATATCATAAATTTTTAGAACAAGAATATATTTAAAATTAATTGTCTAAAAGTAACATAACCAAACTTTCAAAGTGCCAAACTATAAATAATAATAATAACTGAATCACAACACAACTACTGCCTGTTTATATAAAAAAAATAATAATAATAATAAATTAAACATAAAAACATAGCTACTGTTCTATGTGTTGAAACAGAAACTGAAGAACAAAAATAGTGGCCAGAAACAGAAACGGCAACATAGGATAGCTGTTGTCGTTGTTCAAAATCAGAAACAGAATGCTTGAAACAGAAACAAAAATGGAAAAAAACCAGATGGAGTCACCGACGCACTGTTCTAGAGAGAGGAAGCTGCTGCCGTTTCACTTTAGTCGTTGGAAATGAGAGAGCTGCTGCGATTTTCAGTTTGACTGCCGAAAACAGTGGAAATGAAAGAGAAATGGTTGGAAAAGAGGAGAAGATCGCCGGTGAGGAGAAGGCAAATCTGGGTCGTGTGAGAAGGGAGTCGGGCGACCAAGTCTGAGTGATTTTAGGGCTTTTTTTTCATTAAATACCCGGTTTTCTTTTTTTAAAAAAATTTTTTACGTGACCCGACTCGGCCGTATAACTCCATATACGGCCGTATCGGGTCAGTACGGCCGTACAGTATGCCCGAAAACGGATTTTGTCATTTTCAGTCTCCGAAACTGGCGTACATACGCGTTTTGCGTGTCATACGTCTGTACAGGCGTATACCATATTTTTGTACACTGACCAAGAGAGAGAAAGATGACTTAGGAAAACGCTTTTGAATAACTTCACAAGAGTTTAATTTCCCATTAGCAATAAGCCACGCTAAGAACTTTTTTTTTTTTTTTTTTGATAGGAAACAAAGACTTTATTAATAAAAGGAAGAAAATACACTTGTGAATCAGAAGTCCACCAAAGAACAAACAACCAAAATGACAACCTAAAGGAAAAAAAGAAGAAACAATCAACAAACAGCAACCTTCCAATCTAATAAGATAAGAGATAAAGTTAAATGTTTAAATTCTTCACTAGAAGACGTCCAGAAAGAAACTAAATAGTATGTTTATCCTTTAAGAATTTGTCCTCCTCCGCGACCTCTTCGAATATTCTTCTATTTCTTTCCTCCCAAATAACTCATAGGATAGCGAAAATTTCACAGTTCCAAAGAATCCTAGCCTTCTTATCTCCTCCCAAATAAGCCACGCTAAGACCTTGACTTTGATTGGAACCTTACACTTCCAAATTAGATAGCAACTTCTCAGTGTGTTTTAGTTTTGAACATAGGATAGTTCTTCTCTTCATACAGGATGGTTATTTTATTTTAAGAGGAACTTGAATGATAGGCAGATTGAGGAATTTTCTTCTCTTATCTCTTTACTCGAAAGTGTTTCCCTCAATCTAGGAATGGAAGATCAAAGGGTTTGGAGACTAAGTTCCAATAGCATTTTTTCTTGCAAGTTCTTTTTTGAAAAGTTGATCCTTAATGAATCTCATCCAAGGTTTGTCTTTGATAATCTTATTTGGAAGTCAAAGGTCTTTGATAATCCGATGAGCAATAAGCCAAATTAGAAATCCCTCATGATATTTTAAATTCTTTTTGCAACCCCAATAGGAATTCTAAATGAGGACAGATAATAAGTAAGAATGTGATGCAACACACTTTGAATCAACGCTAATCGCCCTCCCCTCGAAAAAAAAGTATTTTTCCACTCCTCTAATCTCTTCTTTACCTTTTCCACCACCGGAACCTAGAACTCAGAAGATCTTGGTTTACCTCCCAGGGATGAACCTAAATAATTCAAAGGCCAAAAACCTACCTTACACCCAAAAGCTTTGGACATGTCTGCTATCTTCCTTTCATCACAATTAATACCAGCCAACACACTCTTGGCTAAGTTAACCTTAAACTCTGATAAAGAACAAAACAAACGAATTAACTCAACTAAGGAACTGAATTTCTCTTCATTCTCTGAGGAAAAGAAAACAGTATTATCCGCGAATTGTAAATGGGTAACCATCTCATTTTTGGATGGTACGAATGGGGAATTGGCTTAAAAATTGGACGAGAAATCCAACCCCACCCCACCCCACCGACAGATTTGAGCACATCCATGTATTAACATTCCAAACAAGAAAAATTCCCCAAATCTACCAATTGCAGAAAAAAATTGTTCCTTAACAATAAACGAAAATTTAAAGATATACTAATCTCAAATACAAGTTGAGTTTTACACCACACCTTCGCATGCCACAATTTAAATCAAGGATTCTACATGACATGATCTTCTCTTGGCAGAGCTCCTGCTATAGTAGGTTCCCAGTTCTTCCAACAAGTTCTTGTTGCAGTTCATTTATATTGCAAATGGTATTCCTCTCATTATAAAACCTCTTAACATAAATTTATTCCTATTGAATCTATCATCACAACTAAAGGGTTGTTTGTTTTTTGTCTTAAATCTAATGGGTCTGAAAAGGATGCAGCTAGTTCACTTATCTTGCAAATGGTATTCCTCTCATTATAACCCAATGTGACTCATCTCACGAGTCATGTTGGTATAACCTAATGTGACACATATCACACGTCATACTAGTATAACCCAGACCCTCATGTGACTCATCACTCATGTAGTCGTGAGATAAATCAGGTTGAGTCTACAGATTTACATATTCTGTAGATCTACTAAATTTTTTACGAGAAGTGCCTCCCCGTCGAAGAAGGAAGAAGAAGAATAACAAAGAAGGAAAAGAAAACGATGAAGAAGAAGAAGAGGAAAAGGAAGGAGAAAGAAGAAAAGGAGGAAGAAGAAGAAAATGAAGAGTCACTAGAGATGGAGCATTATGTTGATGAGGAACTTCGTCCAACGAGAAGCTTCATCGGGCGAAGAGGTTACCAGAAATTAATTGGAGATGAGTTTTCTAGTTTAAAATGATAGAAGGGCATTTTGGACCTCATAACAACATTTTTGGGCAAAAGTAATCAAAAACATTGGAGAAGGGTAAAAGTAATAACTGTTTTTTTTACACACCTATTCATGGGTATATCCCTTCCGGATTCACAACCTCTCGTGTAACAATACTTGTATTTGTTTCTATATTCAGCATTTGTATTTGTATAGTTCACGAGACAAGCCCATTAATCCTACATCTAAGAGCATGTATTAAAGCTCAGTACCAATATAACAAGATTTAGATTTTTGGTGTAGCAGTTACTTTACATATCCCTTTTCAGAAACCATTATCATTCAATTAAGAAGGTGGTATTGTAATAAAGAAGTCTATGAGAACAAATATGAATAGAAGTCAAATTGTCTTTATGAAAACTAAAATGATGCAGCACATAGGTGAGGCTGTCTATGTGTAAAAAAAGAAATAAGTATATGCTAAATAAAGTACCTGTTCTTGTTGAAGACAATCAAGTTTAATCTTATATAAGTTAACATACTTCCGACGGTAACTCCTGTAATCAAGGAAAAGACAATTCCCACAAGTTATGATGGTAAACTATCATGGATAGACATTAAATTGTCAGCGATTGCTACATAAGGAGTCAGAAAACAAACAATTAGATTGTATGAACAGTGTTACAAGTATATTGTATTCTGCATGTACTAAACTTCTTAAGTTGTTGAATTACCTTGGAAACCTATCAAACATTAAGTTCAATAATATTTAAATGATTTAAGTAACTTTACTAATAAATTGTCATTGAGAAAAACATATCTACCCAAGAATAAAGTTTAAATTTCTAAACTTTCAGCCAAATATACCGTAACTCCATTCACTTTTGCAGAGCTAATGTGATCTTCCTTTTAAGTAACTAGTAGACATAAAGTTTAAACTAATAGGTAAAACCCAACTATAATGTTTAAACATAGATAGACAGGATTTGAGAAATTAATACATGCCCTCACATGCAACAAGATACCAAAGCCATGAGGTCTTCAGTTCAAGTCTACACTCTCCGCCCTTTCTCTAGATTTCTTGCTTTCTTATTCATATGTTAATCATTAAACCCAAAATTTTTAATTATTAAAAAAAAAAAAAAAAAAAAAAAAAAGCTAAATAGTAGTATATTATGTTTAGGGTGCGTTTACTAATCAGGAATAAAATGAAAGGAAATTAAATTCTAGAGGAATGGAGGACAATCAGAATGAAGTTGGAAGTTTTCATTCAAGTGTTTACTAACTTTTAGGAATTGGAGATGAAATTAAATTAATTACTTTTCTTGTGGTTACTAAATTAAGGAATAGGAATGAAATAAAATTGTTGGAAAGCGGACAGCTATTTTAGGATAAGTTTTGATTTTGTAAATATTAGGAAGATTAGCTGTTGACATTCCTTGATATAGGGATCAAATTAGGAAGAGAATATTTTATTTTATTCTTGATTTCTAGTTTCTATACATAGCCAATATGCAGTGTATATATATCCTCATTATTGTGCTTAATAAGATTAAGAGAGAATTTCATTCTATATTCTGACATGGTATCAGAGCCTTAGGGTTTCACGCCTTTGGGAATTTTTGTCGGCCTTCATTGCCAAGTTTCTACTTGTTCTTTCTCGGCCTTCATTGCCGATATTCTTTCTTCTTTCTTCTTCCTGTTATATCAGCCTTCATAGCTGGTATTTTTTCAATAGACAGTGATGTCTGAGATTGTCAAAACAAATAACTCTCCTAAATCTGATGAGGGTGAAACAAATACCCATCTTCCTGCCAATGAATTGCAGAATATACACCATTCTTACAGATTCAATGGTCAAAACTATTTGAAATGGTCTCAGCTGGTTCGGACCTACCTAAAAGATAAAGGAAAAATTCGACATCTTCTCGGCACAGGACCCAAACCAGATGATCCAACTTTTGATGCCTGGGATGAAGAGGACTCCATGATTGTGTCCTGGTTATGGAGTTCAATGACACCTGAAATGAGTGATACGTGTATGTTTCTCACCTCTGCAAAAGATATTTGGGACGCTCTTCACCAAACATAATCGAAAGCCAAGGATGCAGCTCGCGTGTATGAAGTCAAAGTGAAGACTGTTGCTGCGAAACAGGGTAGCAAAACTATAACAGAATATGCAATTCCTAACACCTTATCTGAGGCTTTATCCGATGAGAAGTGGAGAGGAGCTATGAGAGTAGAGATAGAGGCACTTGAGAAGAACAGAACGTGGGAAATCGTAGAGCTGCCACAACATAAAAGAGCAGTAGGTTGCAAATGGGTGTTTACCGTTAAGTACAGATTGGCTAAAATGAATACAGTAAGGGTTCTACTGTCCTTGGCTGCTAATTTCAATTGGGATTTACAACAGTTTGATGTGAAAAATGCCTTCCTTCATGGTGACTTAGAGGAAGAGATATACATGGAGATTCCACCAGGCTTTGGAGGAGAGATCAAAGGGAACAAGGTTTGCAAATTAAAAAAGGCATTATACAGGCTCAAACAGTCTCCCGAGAGCTTGGTTTGGCAGATTTACAAAGGTAATGCTTAATACCGGGTATAAGCAGAGTCAAGGCGATCATACATTATTCATCAAACACACGACCTTAGGGGGAGTTATTGCTCTTCTGGTGTATGTTGATGATATAATTATTACTGGGAATGATGAAAAAGAAAAGGAGGCCTTAAAAAACTGCTTGGCAAAGGAATTTGAAATCAAAGACTTTGGAAGGTTGAAATACTTTCTTGGGATAGAAGTAGCTCAATCTCAATAGGGTATCTTTATTTCCCAACAAAAGTATGTAGTTGATCTCTTGAAGGAAACTGGTAAATTAGCATGTAAACCTGCTTCAACTCCGATTGACCCTAATCACAAACTTGGAGAGGCATGTGATGATAAGGTAGTAGACAAGGAAGGGTTTCAGAAATTGGTTGGGAAGCTAATATATTTGGCACACACTCGGCTAGACATTGCCTATGCATTAAGTGTCGTAAGTCAATTCATGCACAACCCTAAAGAAGTTCACCTACAAGCTACAAACTGGATACTTCACTACCTGAAAGCTAATCCAGGAAAAGGAATTTTGTTCAAAAAATGTGAGGGGCTGCTTCTTGAAACCTACACTGATGCAGACTATGCAGGATCTCCAGTTGATAGACGCTCCACAACAGGTTACTGCACATTCTTAGGTGGCAATCTGGTTACGTGGAGGAGTAAGAAGCAAAATGTGGTAGCTCGATCAAGTGCAGAAGCAGAGTTCAGAGCTATGGCTCAAGATGTGTGTGAGCTACTGTGGTTGAAAATTATCCTTGAAGATCTCAAGATAAAATGGGAAGAGCCTATGAGACTATACTGCGACAACAAGTCAGCTATCAATATTGCTCATAATCCAATACAGCATGACAGGACAAAGCACATTGAGATCAATAGACACTTTATAAAGGAGAAGTTAGACAGCAAATTAATTTGTACTCCATATGTGTCTACAAAGGAGCAACTTGCAGATGTGTTTACAAATGGACTTAATGGTCACGACTTCTCAACGATTATATCCAAGCTGAGAATGGATGATATCTATTCACCAGCTTGAGGGGGAGTGTTGGAAAGCTAACAGCTATTTTAGGATAAGTTTTGATTTTGTAAATATTAGGAAGATTAGCTGTTGACATTCCTTGATACAGGGATCAAATTAGGAAGAGAATATTTTAGTTTATTCTTGATTTCTAGTTTCTATACATAACCAATGTGCAGTGTATATATATACTCATTATTGTGCTTAATAAGATTAAGAGAGAATTTCATTCCATATTCTGACAAAAATTAATTCCAAAAATACACTATAACTGAAAATGGATTTTAGTCTTCAAGTTTCATACCGTGTTTTTTTATGCCCTTACATTCTAATAAAATTTCAAACCACTAAGAATGAAATTCTGAGGGCTCTTGCTGATTGCAAACAGCAATCATCTGCGTTTTGCATTTGGTTGCAAAAATTTTTGAACTTCCATTTCGTCGTTCTCTCTCTCTCTTTCTATGTATATATGTGTGTGTGTGTAAGAAC
Source organism: Dimocarpus longan (assembly GCA_022984855.1). Lineage (NCBI taxonomy): Eukaryota > Viridiplantae > Streptophyta > Magnoliopsida > Sapindales > Sapindaceae > Dimocarpus > Dimocarpus longan. Next base: position 10,709,966 of record CM041026.1, read on the forward strand.
ATATGTTTAAAATAAATAAAATGAAAAGCGTTGTGAGTTTCTGTAAATTTATTCTGAAACACGGTATCAGAATGTGTCAATATCGAAGCAGCAATACCCATAAATCTGGAGTGATTCCACATAAATTTAAATTAAGTTCTATATTTAGATAGCTTGTGCACATCTCTATATGGCACATAAAGTATGCAAGGTAAAATATTACTAGGAGCAACTAGTATCAAACAAAATACTTTTTGTTAATATAGCATGATACCAATATGATCACATTCACATCTCAATAATAAAGAACAGACTTACAGTCGCTGTCCAAGGTATCTCCATGAAGTTTTCTTCAGTTTCTTACGGACATCTGAGAGGACAGATTGCTGTGCATATTGCCACCACAACTTCTGCCAACCATCTGGTTTTTTCGATAAGGCACTACACATGGGACGATAACGTCCATACCTACATCATCCAACAACAGCAAACAGCATCATATCACAACCTTTCTTCTCAAAATAAATTACTATTCAAAAGAATATAATAGACACGTACATTACTCATATCAACATCGTTTTTTTTTTTTTTTTTCAACAGAAGAATTTAAAAAAAAAAAAAAATGCATCATCAAGAGATTTCATAGCATCAATTCTGCATCAAAATTATTAGTTTCAGAGACCCTGTCCAAGAAGTAGCATTGCCAACATTTACAATTCCAGTGCTAATCCTATTTCTAGAACCTTTGTAGGTTTATGGAGCACAATCAATATATAATCCTTTAAGGTGCAAAAGGAAAAATACTAAACATATCTTGAAAGAAAGTAGTCCTAAATGACTAATGTGATTCTACCGGTATTTATTTACAGAATTTAAAAAATAAATAAATAAATATAATTACGCCAGTTGGGACGAGAACATACAATTCATTTGCAATATAAACGTACCTACTTGCATCAATATATCAATAAAAAATTTAAGTCATGTCAAATCTTAAGCAAGACATGGGTAAAGAAAATGAAAACAAATATCATACCAGAACAATTTATTAACCAAAACAGCAGCAAAAATTATAATGAGAAAATACTGAAACTCACTTTTCCCTTAATTGACTTGTCGATAAATAATCTAATAGGATAAAGATCTCTTGTAGTTGAACTTCATCTAATGACAGGACCTATGAAAGTTTACAATGAATTTGTTACGTAAAAAGTAAGTCGATGAATAAGCTAATGCATTTTATAGAGAGATCAAAACTGGAACCAACCAGTCTAGTTAATTCAGTATCAATTGAATACTGCGGTACATCATCAAGTTTTCCTGATCTGTTGATCTGTATGAGGGAAAAAAAATAAACACTTCAGCAAACAAGAATAAAAACTCATTTAGACTTATCTTACAAAAATTAATAAATTATTATATATTACTTCAAACAGAAGACAGTTAAGCAAAAACGAAAATTTAAAGATGTAACAATGGTTTGTTGAAACATAATCCTCAACCTCTATGTAGTAAAAATGAATTTATAAATGGTAAAACTGCAGCAACAACTTCATTCATCAACCCTAGTATTACTCTCTTTAATGTAGACAAATTTAAATCTCAGCTAAACACAGCAATATGGGCATTCTTAGCTTCAGCATAGCAGAAGGATACAGAAAGGCACACTTCAAATAAATCCACATCTATCATGCCAAAATCTAACTCTTACTGCACTGATCATTTTTAAAGATTAAGATGTAAGAAGCCAAATAAAAAGCAGTCTTCTAAAATCGCAACATCCTACAGAGCAAAGAGCTATGATATTTCCAAATTAAGAAGTTTTGTAAGAACTTCATCACCCAAAATGCTCCACAAAAGATGCCACGAATTTCATTTACCACTCGTCAACATGGCTAGAATAGTCAATGTAAGGTTTGAAAATACATAAAGCAGTACAGTGCCGTCGCCTAGCCATGAGGTGAGGCAGGCATCTCAACTCAAAAACGATAATAAAAATTAAATAATTAAAAAACCGAAAGCTAACTAATTGTAAAGGTCTTTTTTGCTTATTGTTCAAATCAAAATGTTTGATTTGATATTTTGTCAAAAATTAGGGGGGATTTGCAATTATTCTTATATGTATGAATGTGTGTCTGTGTGTGTGTGAGAGAGAGAGAGAGTAGAAAGAGCAACCCTAATTTCAATTAGAAAATAAAACAGAAGCCTATAGTAGCAGCTACCACCATCCTTCCACCCTCTTCAACCGTTGTCATATATATACATATATATATATATATATGTATATATTGATAAGAAACAAAGACTTTATTAGAAAAAAGGAAATTGAAAACTGGCGACCCACTGGAAAGCATCTTTCCATGCTAGCAACCCATCGAAAAACATTCTTTCTTGCCAGCAACTCACTAGAAAGCTTCAAACATCACTCAGACTCGCCGTCACTCATTGGAAGCCCATAAATCACTTCTTTTCTCTTCCCACCTCGCCGGAAATGTGTTTTCTTCTTCCATTATCAGAAACCTTCATTTCCAGCACTTACTGGGGTTTTAAAAGAGTTTCATGGTTTTTCACTTTTTTTCAAATTTTTTTTTTTTTAACTTCTACAAGCCCAAGCCACCTCAGGGTCGACTCGGGCCCGAGGCAGCTAACATTTGGTTCAACATTGAGATGCCTCAAAGCCCGAGACAGTGCCTCAAAGCCCGAGACAGTGCCTCAGACTGCATTTTAAGACACTGAGTAAACGGTGACGATAAACATAAGTAGACAACAAATATAAATTTTCCCTAGCTTATTTTCTCAAACCCTAGACAATGAATTTGCCCATCATACATTGAAGAAGAATCCAGTTTACCTTGAATAAGAGACACAGTCTACTGCATAAAAACAAAAAATAAAAAATAAAAAAGAAAACACATACATCATTAGACAGCAAAAGCATAATAAGACAGAAAAAGCACAAAATTTATTACATATGTGGCAGATGGATTCTAATCAAGCATGCGTACCATAAGGGACACTGATACATTGAATGGCTTTAATATATGGTCGAATTTATTGCCTACACCTCTTGCATTGCTCCAGAATTTGGAATCCACATAGTCCAAACTCAGCAAATTAACATCTGATTGAAATGTACTGCAACAAACTTCCAAATCTTTAATCTCAACAATTTTGTTTACTTGCCCACCTCTGGCCTTCCCACTATATGATCTGCATATCAGAAGATAATAAGCTACTTTCTTTTTTTTTTTTCTAATAGGAATAATAAGCTACTATTTGAATACATCCAATTATTATAACAGCATAAAAGGATCCACAGCAGGATCTATTTTTCCTAAATAAATGAGTGAATCAAAGAACAAAGAGGTACATGTTAAGACAAAATCAATGAAGCTATTAAAGAATACAAACTTGTAAATGCCTTTTCAACTCACGAAATAAATTTATAAAAAAAAGTCAAAATAGAATTAAATAACCAGTTAACTGAAAAATAACCTAAAAAATTACCCAACCAGATTTTGCTTCATTATGGTCAAGCTGGAAAACTTTAAGCTGAAGATAATCCGTGCCTGTACATATAAGAAAATTAGTATCCGCGCTCTATGATCCAATCACTTGCAAAAAATGATACTTAAGAATCCAAATAGACAAAATTTTTTATCTCTGAATAATCAATAACATCAATCTGTAAGGACCTAGCATATACTTTTAATATACAATAAAGAAATTTCCTAAGAAGCAAAATTTTTTGAAAGCTCCATTTATTGTAATATTTTTCTTATTGGAAATGAAACTTGAAAATAAAAAATGAAAAGTGAAAAAGTACACAAGCAATCCACTTAGAAAGAAAACATAAAGCATCTGTGGACAATCAATAGCTATACAGGAGAACAATAAAAAGTTCATGCTTTATCTACATTCAAGTCCTATCTTAGAAAACACATGTACAGTCCCAAAAAGACCCCAATAGTTGCAAGGACAATCCATAATGCTTCCCAATATACGTGAATAAATAAGGAAGCAAAATCTTCAAATTCCTTTGGACCAAAGACCCAAACAATTCAAGGAGCAGAACTCTATCCCAGTATCCCACAAACAAATCACATCACCTCCTTTCTTATCTATGTGTTTTTTTTTTTTTTGATAGTAAACAAAACTTTATTAGGGAGAAAAAAGAAGAAACAAAAGTACAAGAGTGAACCAGAAGTCTACCAACAAACAACAGAAACAAAAACTAAATAAGGCTGACAAAACTAACAACAAACAACTAACAAGTAACAGCCTTCCAATCTAACAAAATGAAAAATAACGAAGAATCTTTAAAATCAACACATGTAGATGCCCAAAGCGAAGCCAAAAAATACGCTTTGTCCCATAAAAAATTCACATCCTCTTCCACTTCAGTAAAAATTCTTCTGTTTCTTTCTTCCCATATAACCCATATAATGGCAAAAACTCCACATCGCCAAAGAATGCCAGCTTTCGTTCCCCTTCCAAGGGCTTGAAATTCTTCCATTAAGAAAGACCATAAAAAATTAGGAGTGGCCCATCTCAAACCCACCACAGAGAACAACTTACTCCATAAATTACCCGCCACCGGACAATGAAGAAAAAGATGATTCAAGTTTTTCCCACTACGCTTACACATGATACACCAGTAAGGAGAGAGACGAGTAAGGATATCTTTTTTGGAGGACCTCACAAGAGCTTAACTTCTGATGAGCGATAAGCCAAACTAAGAACTTAACCTTGTTTGGCACCTTTGCCTTCCAAATAAGATTATCAAAGATAAACCTTGGGTGAGAATCATTAAGAGCTAATTTTTCGAAAAAGGACTTGCAAGAAAAGATGCCATTTGAGCTTATCCTCCACACCCTTTGATCTTCCATTCGAGGATTGAGAGAAACTCCTTCGAGTAAAGAGATAAGAGAAGAGAATTCATCAAACTCCCTATCATTCAAGTTCCTTCTAAAATCAAAAGACCATCCGCTATGGAGAGAAGAGCTATCCCATCTGTTTAAAACTAAAGCACTCCGAGAGATTGCAAGATTGAATAATCTTGGAAACTTTAAACAGAAAGGCATATCTTCCACCCAAACATCCTCCCAAAACCTAATTCGAGTACCATTTCCAACCTTCAACCTCAAGTTTTCCGAGAATGCTTGATAACCTTGCATGATAACTTTCCAAGGACAACGGCTGAAACCTTTAATAATCATATTAGAGTCCCATCCATTCTTTTGTAAACCATACTTGCTTCTAATCACTTTATGCCACATGGATTTAGGTTCCAAGGGAAACCTCCACATCCACTTTCCAAGCAAGGCCAAATTCTTTATAACCACATTCCCAATCCCTAAGCCACCTTTGTCCCGAGGACGGGAAACAATGTCCCAACTCAATAGATGAGCCTTCTTACCATCCCCAAAACCCTCCCACAAGAAATCTCTCATAACCTTTTCAAGCCTCTTTGCCACTCCAATAGGAATTCTGAACAAGGAAAGAAAATAAGTAGGGATGCTATGCAACACCGCTTGAATCAAAACCAATCTTCCTCCCCTGGATAAAAAGGCGTTCTTCCATCCCTCTAGTCTCCTCTCTACTTTCTCTACCACCGGAGTCCAAAATTCTGAAGATCTGGGATTGCCTCCCAAAGGTAACCCTAAATATTTCAAAGGCCAAGAACCTACCTCACATCCAACATAGTTAGCCAAATCCACAAGCTTACTACCATCACAGTTTATACCCGCCAAAACACTCTTGGTCAAGTTTACCTTAAGCCCAGAAATCCAACAAAAGAAACGAAGCACCTCAACCAAAAAACCAAAATTCTCTTTATTACCTGAAGAGAAAAATACAGTATCATCTGCAAACTGTAGATGAGAAACCATAACATTCTCCTTTCCGACGCAAAATCCCTCTACCAAGTGACACTCCTTTGCTTTATCAAGAAGTCTTCCCAAACAATCCGCTACGAGAATAAACAAAAATGGAGAGAGAGGATCTCCTTGTCTAAGCCCTCTAGAAGCAGAAAATTTTCCTTTAGGACACCCATTTATCATAATTGAGAAATTTGTAGTCTTCAAGCATCCCCTAATCCAACTTCTCCATTTTGCCCCAAAACCCTTTGCTTCCAAAACAAAATCTAAAAAATCCCAATCAACATGATCATAAGCTTTTTCAAAATCGATTTTGAAGACGACCCCTTCTTTTCCCTTCATTCTGTACTCCTCCACAACCTCATTAGCCACCAAAACAGAGTCGAGGATTTGCCTACCTTTAACAAAAGCAGACTGACAACTGGCAATTGTGGTATCCAACACCTCTTTCAATCTAAAAGATAAGACTTTTGCAATAATTTTGTACAGGCTGGAAACCAAGCTGATAGGTCTGAAATCCCCAATTTTCAAAGAGTTAGATTTTTTCGGAATGAGACAAATATAAGTTGAGTTGGTGATGTTGTTGATGATCCCATTCCCAAAAAATTCTGAGAACACATCCATCAAATCTTTTTTGATTATCTCCCAACATTTATGAAAGAATTCTATGTTAAAGCCATCCGGACCAGGAGCCTTTTCTTTACTACAATCCGCAACTGCCTTTTTAATTTCCTCTTCTTCAAAAGGTCTTTCTAACCAAGCGGCTTTGTTTTGATCAATGCAATCCCAATTAAGCCCTTGAATAGAAGGTCTTTCTACATTTTCTTTAGAATATAAGTTCTGAAAGAACTTGATAATTTCTCTCTCGATGGCCCCTTCTTCTTCTAAGATAGAACCGTCATTCAACTCTAGCTTGTTGATACAATTCCTAGATCTTCTTCCATTGACAACTTTATGAAAGAATTTAGAATTGCAATCTCCTTCTTTCACCCATCTAACTTTAGCCTTTTGCCTCCATAAAATTTCTTCTTTACATATCGTCTTCTCAAGCTCTATCTTCAACTGGGATCTTTCTACCCGCATCGATTCATTCAAATCTCCATCAGCCTCGACTCTATCCAAATCAAAGATCCTTGACTCAATCTCTTTCTTTTCCTTGAAGATGTTTCCAAAAACTTCCTTATTCCAAATTTTCAGCTTCCTTTTAACCCAATCAAGTTTCTTCATAAACCTGTATCCCTTCCATCCCTGAGCGTCTGCATCGGTCCACCATTCCTCTATGTTTTTCATGAAAGAGTGGTGGTTCATCCAAACATTCTCAAACTTGAAGGGTAAGGGACCCCAGATCCTATGGGAAGAGTCTAACAGAATAGGACAATGATCGGAAATCGATCTCACCAAAGCTTCTTGTCTAACCTTTCCACCGACATACTCCTCCCATTCATTTGAAAAGAGAAATCTATCAAGTCTACAACAAACCACCCTTTGTCTAAAATTTGACCAAGTAAAGTCGGCGAAATTCAAAACCGGATCGATTAAATTGGTTTCGCGAATAAGACACATTTTAAGCTCAAATGTTTCTATGGCTCATCATATAATTTAATATTCAGCATCAGCTATAATTTATTGAAAAATTTTATTTTATGAATGGATAAAACAACATATAACACCAAAAGTAAAGAGAAATGAGCAGATTACAATATAGAGGCAACTTACCAAGTCAAGCTCTGTATTACAGTACAAAACGTGGAAGTTTCTAATTGACACTTGGATGCTATCAAGAACCTAGAAGTAAAAGAAAGGAATTACAGTGGAAGAGGAAAAAAGCTGATGCAAAAAAGTAAACTTTAAATATTCAATTTAATATCAAGAAGTATCCAAAATCAATTGACATTAGCTTAAAAAGTGATATCAATAATGAATTCCTTTGAGAGTTCTCTCACCTTTGCAGTAATGTAAGACACAAATGATTGTCCGGACTGATTATCTGCAGAAAGAAAACTAAGCATCAACAACCAATGCTCCAAATTGAATCAACTACAATTCCATCTAAAAGCTAGTAAACATAATTTGCTCAAAACGACATATGCATATATATACAGATTGCCATGAAGACTAATCCACCAAAAATCTTATTAGCATTAAACAAATCAGCAAAAGTATAAGGAAGACCTTACGTTGAGAACTGTTGTTTATTCCTTATTTGTCCTATATTCTAGGAGTTTTACATGATAAGGAGACTTGGGTAGATTGTTACCCAATCTCAGCTAGGATTTAGTTTCCTTGTTAACTGAATAAGTTTTCTACAATAGGTAGATAACTAAGTCTTATCTGTCTAGCGGTTTCTATACTGCTTTTTCTTGTATTTAAAGGTGTATGTATTGGATTTATTTAATAAGAGAAATCAATTTCTTCTCTTAAAATCTTCATGGTATCAGAGCATCCTCTAAAACCCACATCTCCCTAAATGACCCAATAAGGGATGGCTACTGATAAGCCAAGCTCATCATCAAAAGTTACCACCAATCCAAAATCAGTTACTCCAAGAAACGATGGAGCTTCTGATAATTAACATCTTCCTTATCTTCCCATCACAAGACACAAATTCAATGGAAACAATTGTCCTAAGTAGTATTGATGATTGTCTGCAGAAAAGCCAAAGATGATCATCTCACAGGAGTTTCAATTGCACCAAACAAGCAGGAGCCAACGTATAAAGCGTGGAAGACCAAGAATGACATGGTAATATCGTGGCTAATTAATTTTACAAATAACAACATAGAAGATAACTTTCTACTCTATGGACCAGCTAAGGAAATATGGGAGGGAGGCTGCAAAAGAAGCTTATTCAAACAATGAGAACACATCAGAGTTGTTTGAAATAGAAAGTAATCTCCATGATTTAAGCCAATATTTCAATACCCTCAAAGCCTCACTCAACATAAGCAGCTAGACATGTTTGAAGAACTGGATTGGTCTTGTCCAGAAGATGGAGACAAATACAAGAAGATCACAGAACAAAAATAGTTATTCAAGTTTTTATTAGGACTGAACCAAAATCTGAATGAAGTTTGAGGAAGAAGAATTCTGGTCACAAAACCTTTACCAAATATCAACAAGGCTTTTTTAGAAGCTCACAGAGAGGAAAGTCGGAAAAAGGTTATGATGTGGTCATAGAATATTGCTCCAACCACAGAAACTTCAGGATCTGCGCTTGCCACTCAAAGAACTCCAAATCAGCCAAGTGATAACCGACCAAGAAAACGGAGACCATGGTGTGATATTGAAAGCTTGGTCACAACAAGGACACCTGTTGCAAGCTACACAGAAAACTTGCTGACTGAAAACCACCATGTTCTACCAATGAAAGTCACAGTAATTTAGTCTCTGATAACGAGACTAGCAATCCAACCAAGCCAGGTCCCTTCAACAAAGAACAGATGGAAGTGTTGCAAAAATTGTTCAACTAGTCAAGTTCGGTCATTAGAGCTGGTAAAAATTTTAGAATTGAGTTCCAAGCTGAGAATGATCAATATCTGCAACTACAACCTAGAGTGTTGAGAGCTGTTTGTTTACTTTCTTATTATTTTTTTTTTTGATAGGAAACAAAAACTTTATTAATTAAAGGAAATAAAATACATCTGTGAACCAGAAGTCCACCAAAAACAAACAATCGAAATGACAACCTAAAGGCAAAAAGGAAGAAACAATCAACAAACAGCAGCCTTCCAATCTAATAAGATAAGAGATAAAGATAAATGTTTAAATTCTTCACTAGCAGACGCCCAAAGAGAAGCTAAATAGTACACTTTGTCCCTTAAGAAGTTGATCTCCTCCTCGATCTCTTCAAATATTCTTCTATTTCTTTCCTCCCAAATAATCCATAGGATAGCGAAAACTCCACAGTTCCAAAGAATCCTAGTCTTTTTACCTCCTCCTAAGGCTCCAAAATCTTCCAATAAAAAGGCACGTAAACACTTCGGGGATGCCCACCTCAAGCCAGCTATAGAAAACAGCTTATTCCACAACAAACCAATCACCGGACAATGAAAAAAAAGGTGATCCAAATTTTCTCCCCCACTTTTGCACATGACACACCGAAAGGGCGAAAGGCAAAGACTAGGATATCTCTTTTGAATGATGTCATAAGTGTTTAATTTCCCATGAACTAGAAGCCACACTAAAAACTTGATCTTGTTCGGAACTTTTGACTTCCAGATCAATTTATCATACTCAAACCTATTAATCGAATCATCTTGGACTAACTTTTCAAAAAAGGATTTACACGAGAAGATGCCATTGGAACTTAACCTCTACACCCTATAATCCTCCAAACCAGAATTAAGAGAAACACCCTCAAGAATAGAAATAAAAGAAGAAAATTCTTCAATCTCCCTATCATTCAGGTTTCTCCTAAAATCAAAGAGCCATCCTTTGTTTACTTTCTTATTTGTCCTGTATTCTAGGAGTTTTACTTAATAGGGAGATTCGGCTAGTTTGTTTCCCAATCTCTACCAGGATTTACTTCCCTTGTTAAGTGGAAGAGTTATCTACATTAGGTAGATAACTAATCCCCTATTTTTCTCGCAGATTCCATACCTCACTTTCTTGTATTTAAAAGTTTATTCTATTTTGGATTTAATCAATAAGATCAATTCTTCTCTTAAATCTTCACCTTACAAGAACGAATTAATCACAAGAAATTAGTGAAATACTAAAAACCTTAAAAGCTCAATAAGGGTAGAGATGATCGAAGAGCTAGGACCAATTAGAATGAACATCGAACAAAGCTTCCAATTCATGACAGCAATGTAAATACCAATATACCTACTAGAGCTTCCAGTGTGACTAGAGAACCAGGTTTACAAGAAGGCAAGACCGTAATTCTCTCTCTTCTATACTCTCAGACCTGCTCTTTCAAAACTCACACAATCATATACATGTACCTATTTGTTCTATTTTAAAACTCTTTTAGTAAGGAAGCATATGTAGAACACCTATCTACTTGGCGATAAGCAAAAACAATTTTAACTAGAACAAGCTTAGATTTCTAAATCAAAAGCATATAACTCAACAAATGTACACGCTAAACAAGCAAACTTTCATGAAGTCAAAGTTCTGGAAGATGAATTACTAAGTTAGTATTTGCAGGCTCCTACAACCAAATTTACTGCAGTAGGTATTAACCAAAAGAATTCCTCCATTAAATGATTTTGAAAAGAACAGTCCATAATTTAATAATACGTTCCAAAAAATAGGAACACAGGACAATATGTCATTATAGAGAACAGGACTAAAGACTTAAATTCAAGTGACAGAATCTACACTAGACTTTAAACACATAAGAATTAGTATTAACTATAAAAATCTTTCAGAACAAAGGAAAACCATGGTTCTGACCAATGAATATAAGGAGCAAGATCAGTTGTTTTCTGATCAAAATCACAACCCATGCTATTATGTAATTAGCAGACGTGAAAATGGTACAAATCCATAGAACAACAGTAACAGAAATAAAGCCTGTGGATTCAAAACATTGAGTCACATGATCCCCAGAAATTATACAGAAGCAAAAGCAAGTCCTTGTACACAAAACACTTGCATAATCAACACTTAATGGGAGCACAACCAGTCATAATTAAAATGGAAAAGCCACCTCAGACACATTTTATCCAGCCGATAACATTGGCAGGCATTGCATAAAGAATATTAAGCGAATAAGTTACGTTTGCTCGAATCAGACTCACCGCATACACGCCTAGATAACTTTGCCAGTTCAGCAGCAGCAAGTTTAGCCTTTTTCCCAGCAAATTCTCTTCTTTCAACTGCATCCAAACTCCACTGAGAAAAACAAAAGCCAAACATTGAGAAACAGAAAAAATGTAATTTTATTCAAACAAAACAATAAAAGTTAAAGAATATGTAATACTTCTTGGTCATCCCGCTGAGACGCAGAAACAAAAACATCCTCTAAAATGATTATGATGGGATCCCACCCAAGGCTTTTCCATGGAATTCTGATACTCAACCTCCCAACGCGACCTAGAAACAAAAACCACAACTACTCAGAAACAAGAACCATTTTAAACAAAAAGAAAAAGCGATACGAATGGGTATAAACATGCCTTGCTTGAGAGCGAAAGGTAACTGGAGATAATCAAAGGCTTCGAGAATGAGGTCGACATTCTCCAACAAAACTTCTTCGTTCCAGAGAGTGATCTTGAGCTGCTCTTTCTGGATATCCTTCACGAATCTCCCTAAATAACCTAACAACAACTGTCGAACTAATCCTTCAAACATCCTTTCTTCCCTCAAACTTGCTTCTCATGTCTTTCTCACCAACTTTCGCCTCGACTCGACAAACATAGGTAATTCGCTTGAACAACCCAACTACTTATAGAAGGATGGCTTATTATCAACAACCCCTCAGATTTGACATATTCGCATAATTGGTGCTCCAATTTTAGGTTTCATTTGGGGTGACTTCCCGTTCGACCTTATTTATTGAAAAAAGCAAAATACACAAAACCCCCTAAGGTAAGACCTAAATACAGTTATAGTCAAAGATTGAGTTTAATAACACAATAACTCCAGTTTAACGGTCAAAATGTGTTAAAATTGATGGTCAACTTTAATTTAAAGTGTAAAGACGTAAATGCCCTCCATTTTTAAAATTAATTTTTTTTTCTTTTAAAATTTAAAATTCTCTGCAACAACCATCTTCCAGGCCCTTTATCTTCATCCAGAAGGTTATGAAGGTTTCTACACATCCAGAAACCTTCATCTCCCAAACATCAATCTGCATCCAGACATAAATGGCCACTACATGCAAAAACCCACATCAATATGTAAAAACCCAAACATATTATTAATCATCTGCAAAAATCCAAACACATTATCAATCATCTTCTTCAAACCCAGATAAACTAATCCAGATATCATCTTCAAACACATCCAGACATCATCTTCAAACAGATCTGGGTTGTTTGGGTTCGAACCCAGATCTGGGTTCGTCGAACCACGTCTGGGTTCGTCCAACCATGACGAACCCAGATCTGGGTTCGACGAACCCAGATCTGGGTTCGACGTGGTCGAACCCGTCGTGGTTCCCCAAACCACGTCGAACCCAGGTCTGGGTTCGTCGAACCACGACGGGTTCGACGAACCCAGACGAACCCAGATCGATCTGGGTTCGTCATCTAGGAACCCAGATCTGATCTGGGTTCGCGTCGGATCTGGGTTCACGCCGACGCGAACTCAGATCTGATCTGGGTTCGCGTCGTTCAAACCCAGATCTGATCTGGGTTCGCGTCGTTCAAACCCAGATCTGATCTGGGTTCGCGTCGTTCAAACCCAGATCTGATCTGGGTTCCACGAACCTAAATCAGGAAGAAGAAGAAGAAGAAGGTGGTGTAGATCAGGTAGAGGCAGAGAAGAAAAAGAGGAGAAGAATAAGAAGAAGAAGGTGGTGGAGATTAGGTGGAGAGAGGCGAGGATGTGGGAGTGACAGAGAGAGAGTTTTGGAAAAATGGTTTTAATAATTTTTTAATAATTTTTGTTATTAGTAAATGACGAAATTACCCTTGACCAATAGAGAGTTGCCTAACAGATACTGTTAACTCGAGGGTATTGTGTCATTAAACCTAATCTTTAACTATAGCTGATTTAGGTATTACCCGAGAGGGGTTTTATGTATTTTGCTCTATTGAAAAAGGGAATTAAAAGTTCAAGTTTTTAAATTTTTTTGTTTGTTGAAAAATAGATAAAATTATCAATTTAAAAAATTCATTAATTAAAAAAAATAGCTTCATTGTTTTGAATAAACCCTTCCTAAAAAAGCTAATGAACTTAGTTTTCCAAGGTTTTGAAAACCAAGAGCTATTTTTGAATAAACATCCAAATAGTTATTAAAGCTACTTTTATAATCCAAAAGCCAAAAATTGGTCTAAAGAAGTTGTGCTAGACAGGGCTATTGGCTATATAAAAACTTCCTTTAATTTGCTTTTATAAGTCAATTTACCCCTTGTTATGGGTATTTTTTGGTGCAATAAGAAAAGGCCCAAAAATGGAGGCCCATTAAGAGCCAAGAAGACACTTGGTCAAATAGTCAAAGGAAAGTTAAAAGCACAAAGATAACCTGCTCGAACATTCCTACTGACTGGAGATATGTTCGTCTGCTCGGCGGCCAAAAGAATAAATAAGTCTGCTCGTTTGCTCGGAGATATCTGCTCGCTCAATTTGCTGTCTGATCGTTGAACAGGCAAAACACTTAAATTGACCAGTTGACCTTCTGGAAGAAGAATCAATCCGAGACCTTCTGGAAGAAGAATCAATCCGAAACGGGAAAGGAGTCGAATTACCTATTTGCATGCAAATCGAATCTCTACATTCTAGGAAATTGCTATATACGAGAGATAATCTCAGAAGATATTATCTTAATTAATGTATATTATTTTTTGCCTTATCTGTAAGATTCTCAAGCCTATTCTGATTATAACATCTCCATTATAAATAGGAGATATAATTTAGGGTAAAGGAGAGGGTGAAATAAAAAATACAATTACACCGAGAGAGGGTAATTGTCGTGGACGTAGGCCATCGTTTTTTGCCGAACCACGTAAAAGTCTTGCTGTGTCCTGTGTGTTTTGATCCTATATTGTTTGCATTGTATGAGGTTTGTTGTGTCACAGGTATTGGGCTTGAAGAACAGGGTTGACCAAAAATAAGTGTCAACATCTTTTGGCGCTAGAGGAAGGGCCCAGACTGTGATTTAACAAACTTGTTTTGGTTGTGATACGGCTGACATGGCTAGGGTCAAGACAACCAGGGTTGTAGCATCGGAAACCGATCAATTGGAGGAGCACCAAGGTCAAGGTCAGGCAGCAGGGACGTCTTCTGCCGCTTTGCCACCATTGCCTCCTCAACCAACTGATGGTGGCGGAGGTGTTATGCCAGCTTGGCAGCGTCGTCAGGAAGCACGTCAGGAGGCTTTAGAAAATACGGTAGCACAATTGGCAGAAACCATCAGAGCCTTGACACAGGCCCGAGTTCAGGAAGTTCCAGGGAACGCAGACCACCAGCCCCGTTCTGTGAGTGCCGTTCCAGTTAGGAGAGGAGAGGCTGGCAGGGACAGACAGCAACCAGCAGTTTCTGTTCGTTCCTCAAATCTGCGCCCACAAGGGGAGAGGCATCCGGCTCATCAAGAAGTGGCTCCGCATCCTTCCAATCAGAGGATTAGAACAAGTCAGGGTAATAATCGCCGAGGGGAAAATAACTCTGATCATGGAAGGGGTCGACAGCGTGAAAGGGAACGTTCACATAGACAAGGGACACCCCATGCAGGAAGTTCTCGCAGGAGGAGTGGATCACGTGAAAGGATGTCGTTGGACCGGGGAAGGTCACAAACCCGTCTCTCAGCAGCAGGAGAAAGCCGGGGGAATCGACAAGTCCCTGCGAACGGGATTGAGCGGCAAGATCCCATGGTACAGGAACTAATGCAGAGGGTGCGGCAGTTAGAGACTAGACCCGGACACCGTGACCAGGGTAGAGAGCAAGACAGAACCCCGTTTTCAAGAGAGATTGAAACGCAACTGCTGCCTCCAAGATTTAAACTCCCGAACATCCCAATTTATGATGGAGATAGTGACCCGTATGATCATCTGGACATTTTCAACGTTCAAATGGACCTGCAGACCTCTAATCCTCTGGTCAAGTGTAGGGTATTCCCAGCAACACTGGGGAATACTCCAAGGACGTGGCTAAGGAGTCTTCCGGCCCTAAGTATAAACAGTTGGGATGAGTGCCAGAGAAAGTTCGAGGACCAGTACAAAGCGCTGAGAAAGCAGCTCGCGCCGACTTGTCACTTAGCGACTATCTTTCAGAAGCGGGAGGAAACTTTAAGAGATTACATCGCCAGATTTAGGCGCGAGGTAAACAATGTGCAAAATCCCTCTGATGAAAGTGTCTTAACTGCAATTTCTGCAGGACTGCGAAAAGATGGAAAGCTTTACAAAAGCATTTATCGTAATCCTGTGAAGAGTTTGGGAGAGTTCTATGACCGTGCAGCAAAAGAGATGTGCTGGGAAGACACATTCGGACAGAAAAAGCCTAGCAAACAAGAAAAAGGAGCGAACAGTTCGCGACCAGGAAAAAAGAGGGACCAGCGCGAAAATGAAGAGAGCGGTCACAAACATCGCTCCAGTAATCAGGTAGCGAAGCGGTCAAAAAATGAGTCTCGGAGGAAGGCATCTCCACCCAGAGATCGTTACCAGAATTACAGCGTCCTGACGGACAGACAAGATAGGATCTTTGAAACAGAAAAAAGACGGGAGAACTTCGGAAAGCCAAGTCCCACAAACATCCCGAGGAGGTTTCAAGACCCAAGGAAGTATTGTGCTTACCATAGAGAAAACGGGCATTATACTTCTCAATGCAGAGAACTTAGGGATGCAATTGAAGAGTTGATCAGACGGGGTCGTTTGAGGGAATATGTGGCGCAACCTGAAAGTCATCATCCTCTGCAGGGAAATCAGCCTGTACAAGAACATCCTAATATACCTCAGCAACTTCCTCAACAACAGCCACAACGCCTGATTGATCAAGGTCACCAGCCCGCTGTGAGGACTATCTTTACTATTCATGGAGGACCGCACGTCGCAGGGACATCCAACCGATCACAGGAGCGCTATGTGCGGGAGGCTGGCCGAGTCTTGTTGACAGGTCAAAATGGAAGAGAAGGGCCATGTAAGAAGGCCAGAGTTGCTGGAGGCGGGATGTTGTTTAATGAAGATGACGCTCAAGGCTTGCATTGGCCCCATAATGACGCACTGGTCATCAGAGCAAGGATTGGCGGTGCTGAGGTAAGAAGGATAATGATGGATACAGGCAGTTCAGTAAATGTGATGTACAAGGGCTGTCTCGAGCACATGGGTTTAACAATTGGGCAGTTAACTCCATCCCCAGAACCTCTTTTTGGCTTCACTGGGGATGCAATTGTACCGCTGGGGCAGATTAAACTTCCCCTCGCCATAGGAGACGTGAACAGACAAGCTCTTGCAATGGCCGACTTCCTAGTTATTGATTGTCCATCGGCATACAATGCCATCCTCGGGAGACCAGCTATGAATGATCTTGATATAGCAATATCCACCCGAACACTCACCATTAAATTTCCCACTCCCAATGGGGTAGGGTGTGTTAGGGGCGAGCAAGAAGTGGCAAGGAAGTGCTATAAAAACGCCGTAAAGGCTGGGGTTAAAGGAAAAAATATCAGTATGGTGACCGAGGAGAAGAAACAATCTGCCAGTAGTACAGGAGTTAGTCAAGATCTGGATCCAAGAGAAGTGGATGAAGATCGAACGGCAGGCCCTGTAGAAGAATTGGAAGAAGTACAAGTTAGCGAGCAGGATACCAGACGGTGCCTGAAGATAGGGAGAGAATTACCCTCAGACATCAGAGAGCAGCTCGTTCAGTTCTTAAAAGAAAATCTGGATGTCTTTGCGTGGACTCATGAGGATATGGTGGGGATCAGTCCCGAAGTAATGTCGCATAGGCTAAATATTGATCCCCTCCATAGGCCGGTTCGTCAAAAGAGGAGGCCTATGACAGAAGAGCGATATGAGGCGCTCAGGGAAGAAGTGGAAAAACTGCTAGCAAATAAATTTATCAGGGAGGTTCACTACCCTGTGTGGGTAGCAAATCCTGTTCTGGTGAAAAAGAAAAACGGAAAATGGAGGACATGTATTGACTTCACCGATTTGAACAAGGCCTGTCCAAAAGATAGTTTTCCTTTGCCTCGGATCGATCAACTCGTTGACGGAACTGCTGGGCATCAGCTCCTTAGCTTCATGGACGCCTACTCAGGGTATAATCAGATCCCAATGGAACCGAGTGATGAGGAACACACGTCTTTCATTACTGATCGGGGACTTTATTGTTACAAGGTGATGCCATTCGGATTAAAGAATGCAGGAGCTACTTACCAACGGTTGGTGAACATGATGTTCGAACATCTCATCGGGGGGATAATGGAAGTGTATGTTGATGACATGTTGGTAAAGTCAAAACAGGCGTGTGGGCATGTGCAAGATTTAGGAGAGATGTTCCGAATCTTGCGTAAATTCCAAATGAAGTTAAATCCTCTGAAATGCGCGTTTGGAGTTGCTTCGGGCAAGTTTTTGGGGTTCATGGTCAACAGCAGAGGGATTGAGGCAAACCCCGAAAAAGTCAGGGCTCTTATTGACTTAAAGTCGCCTACTAAGATCAAGGAAGTGCAGAGCTTGAACGGCCAAGTCGCTGCCCTGAGCAGGTTTATATCCAGGTCGACAGATAAATGCATTCCATTTTTTGATGCGTTGAAGAAGGCTAGGAACTTTCAATGGACTGCAGAATGTGAAATAGCCTTTCAGCAACTAAAGGAATACATGGGCCGAGCTCCACTGTTATCCAAACCAGTAGAAGGGGAGAAACTGGTCGTTTATTTGGGTGTTTCCCAGCACGCTCTCAGTGGGGCCTTGGTTCGCGAGGAAGACGGAAGGCAGCTTCCTGTGTATTATGTAAGCAAAAGGTTGATTGATGCAGAAACCAGATACACACCTATGGAGAAGCTCGCATACAGCCTGGTGGTAGCTTCCAGGAAGCTTCGTCCTTATTTTCAAGCCCACGCAATTGAAATCCCGACCAAATATCCTCTGAAACAGGTTTTGCAAAAACCTGATGCCTCTGGTCGTTTGCTGAAATGGGCTATTGAGCTCGCCCAGTTTGAAATAGAATTTAAGCCTCGAACGGCGATCAAGGGGCAGGTATTGGCCGATTTTGTTGCTGAGTTCACGGGGTCGAGTAATGATGAGCCCGAGTCTTCTGAAGGTCCATTTTGGGAATTATATGTCGATGGTTCTTCCAGCGAGCAGAAAGCAGGGGCTGGAATAATGTTGATCAGCCCGGAAGGACACAAAATCTTGTCTGCTTTAAGATTCGAGTTCAAAGCCACTAATAATGAAGCTGAGTATGAAGCGTTGCTGGCAGGATTGCGACTGGCCTTAGAAGTGCGAGCAGAACGAATAAGGATTTACAGTGATTCCCAGCTTGTTGTAGGTCAAGTCCGGGGAGAATATCAGGCCAAAGGATCAAAAATGACCCTTTATCTACAGAAAGTAAGGGAACTCTTGACAAAGTTTGAGAAATATGAGCTGCAGCATGTCCCTCGATCGCAAAATTCTCACGCGGATGCTTTGGCTCGTTTAGCCACTGCAAAACATGCAGATTTCATGGGAGTTGTGCCAATAGAGGTATTGCCCATTCCTAGCACTGAATCGCAAGATGAGATAATGGCAATTGTGGTAGCACAGGACTCCTGGATGAATCCTTTGGTAGAATATTTGCAAGATGGGAAGCTACCTGAAGGAAAGCTAGAATCTCGCCGCCTTCGGACGCGAGCTGCTCGGTACTGCATCTATGATGATAAATTATACAAGAGGGGATTCTCAGCTCCGTTGCTTAGGTGCATTGACGGTCTAGATTGTCAAGTCGTGTTAAATGAGATACATGCTGGGCATTGTGGTAATCACGCCGGGGGGCTATCGTTGGCCCAGAAAGCCCTCCGACAGGGGTACTATTGGCCAACTATGAAAAAAGATTCAATTGAAATGGTCAAGAGGTGTGACAAGTGTCAGAGATTTGCCAAGATACCTCGAGCCCCTCCAACTTTTTTGCAACAAATGATCAGTCCGTGGCCATTTGCCATATGGGGAATGGACCTGATTGGACCTCTTCCTACAGCCCGAGGAAGGTGTAGGCACGCTATTGTAGCAGTTGACTATTTCACTAAATGGGCAGAAGCAAAGGAGTTAGCTGAAATATCTACCACCAAGGTCGAAAAATTTGTTTGGGAAAATATTATCTGCAGGTTTGGAGTCCCCCAACAAATCGTAACAGATAATGGAACCCAGTTCAGTAGCGAACAGTTTCAAAGATTTTGCACGGATCTGGGAATTAAAAAGAGCTTCTCAGCGGTGGACCACCCTCAGGCCAATGGACAAGTAGAGGCCATTAATAAAATCATCAAGCAAAACCTGAAGACTAAGCTGGAAGCGAGAAAGGGGGCTTGGGTAGACGAGCTGCAAAAAGTGTTGTGGGCATACAGAACTACTGCTCGCAACACTACCGGGGAAACTCCCTTTTCATTGGTCTACGGCTCGGAGGCGATGATTCCAGCAGAATATGAAGTTGCCAGTCAGCGCCAAACAACCTTCAACCCAGAAGATAATAGCAGTTTGCTCGTTGCTAGCCTGGACCTGGTGGAAGAGATGAGGGATGATGCTCAAATAAGGATTGCTGTCTATCAGAGGCGAGTGGCCAGATTTTACAATAGAAAAGTCCGTACCCGAAGGTTTAAGACGGGGGATTTAGTTCTGCGCCTTATTCTACCTGCTGCTCGGAAAGCTGGTGAGGGAACACTTGGTCCAAATTGGGAAGGGCCTTACATTGTGAAGGAAAGTTTGCAGAACGGAGCCTACCACTTGACTAGCATGGAAGGGGCGCTAGTTCCCAGAGCATGGAATGCTGAAAACCTTCGACCATATTTTATTTAATTGGTTTAAGTTTTTGTTTTAATTCGCTTTGATAATTTGTCAATTTTGTTTCAGTGCAGTAAAATTGAATCAGATTCTCCTTGAATGGCAATGCTTGATCGTTTTTTGTTGTTACTGATGATCTACTCGCGTTTCGATTGAAGCAAATGCTCTGGAAGATGTGATTACCACCTGTGAGTAGCCGGGCTCTGGAAGGTGTAATCATTATCTGTGAGCTATAAAAAAAAAAAAAAAAAATGTCCTGGAAGACCTTAGCATAACCTGTGAGTACAAGGACTCTGGAAGGGATGCTTATGGCCTGTGGACTTAGTAAACCTTGGAAGATCCATGTAACTTAAGAACGAATAGTATCTTGAAGGAACATTGGGTCTGTAGGTTCAAACGAGCAGAGGTAAGGGGCCTCAAAAATGGGTAATTTCAGCATGACTAGCTGTCCCCACACTTACTCTGCTCGAACAAAATTTAAAAGCTGGGAGAAATTGGCCATTCAAGAAAGCTGGGAATTTGTTTTAATCAAGCAGAGGAAAGGGGCCTGAAAGGGTAATTTCGGCAAGTTGGCCGTCCCCACACCTACTCTGCTCAAATAAGTACTAGTCGAAAATCCAAGTCACGACTAAATAAAAATAACGAACATAAATACAAACAAGAAAATAAAGATTTATTTAAAAATTGTTAAAAAATGTAATAAGTACAAAACAAAATATCATCGAACAGGAAAATTCCTCTGGTCGCTGTCATCAATGTTGATTGGACGAGGAGAGCTGGGAGATTCTGAGCTGGGAATATCAGCAGAGACAGCACCAGCAGAAGAAGCTGAAGGACCGGCTTTAAGTTTATCCTGCTGAGCGTACAGCTTTACTTCAGCCACGGCGTCTGGACCAAAGAACGAAACGTCCACATCTGGTCGCTTGAGCCACAGATTATACAGGAATAAACTTCCTGTCCTCTCTTCTGCCTCTCGAACCGCGGCTTCGATACGTCCCTTCTCCGAAGCAATGTGTTCCTTGAGAGAAACTGTTTCCTGCCTCATTGCTTCCATAACAATCTTGGCCTCCGCGGCTTTATGCTTATGCGAGGACAGTTCTCCCTTTAGTTCCTTATTCTCAGTTTTCAACTTCTCCTCCGATTCCCGAGCAAAGTGGAGATCATGCGTCAATGTCTCGATCTTTTTATCCCTAAAGGCAATCTGTATTTCCTGCCTCTCCAAGGACTCCCGCTGTTCGTTCTTCTGATTGTTCAGTTTCTCAATTTCCTGCTCCAGCTCACGATGTGCCCCCTGCGCTTTTTCCAGCTCTAGTTCATGATCATCCTGCAGTTTAGCCTTCTCTTCCTCCAGAGAATTGATGGTAGTTGCCATGGCGGCCTTCTCCTCGGGCCAGTCCCCAATCTCCCGCAAAAGCTTCATGTACGCCATGGACGCCTGAGACAAAGCATTTGTTAGTACAGAAAAAATGGAAAGAGATACTATAGCAGCAAAAAAGTAAAACTTACAAGCGTACTGTGGAAGCCCAAATAGTTGATGAGCCGTTCGCCCGTTATTTCTTTCTTGTACAGGGCAGGCTTCCTCGCTCCAAGGAATTGGGGCGCGCGATCTAAAAGATCGCTATAATATTCCCCGGCATCAAACTCTTGGGACTGCTCCTCAGCACCAGAACCGGCCGCGGCTGTTTTCTGGCGTTTATGAGGCGGTTCCGCAGTTTCTGAATCGGCGATCCCTTTGCCCTTGTCGACATTTTGAGTAGAGGCGGATGGGGAACTGCTGGGCGGAGCAGGCTGAGATATATCCCCTCGACGAGCACTCTTGTTCGAAGATTTCCTCGCCACTGATTTATGCCTTATCGAGCGAGCAGGAGAACCGACAGAACCCTGTTGAGGAGGCGATTCTGGAGAGACTTCAGCAGCAGGGGGAGAGCCAGAACCTCCGGCCGCTAGAACAGGCTCTTTGGGAGCAGAAGACTGAGCAGGAGCCTGGCTGGGTAAAGGCTGCTCGAAATGAAGCCTCACCATTTCCGAAACTGAAGTATTCGCTGGATGTGGAATTTCCTGTCCGGAAGCTTCGAAAGCAGAAGGAATTTCTTTCTCCTCACGAGAGCCTAAATCAGAAGCGGGGTCCAATAATTCTTGGTCGGCAGGAGGAGCGAGACCATGAAATTGAAGCAGGTGCTCGGAAGGTGTCTGATCGTCGGATGGTGTCTTTACATCCGAAAATTTATCTAACAGAGAGAGCTCCTGATCGGATAGAGGAATCTCGCCCCTAGAGACATCTGCACAAAGAAAAATGTTAGCAACGAGCAGAAATACAAGATGGAAAACTGAGACAAATATACTTACTGGGCGAAAGGCAAAAAGAAAAATTCTTTAAATCCGACAATGATAAGCACGACGCGTAGAACCATCGTGACTTGTAATCTCCTACGTTGGATTTTCCAATCCCTTGAGGAAGGTTCACTTTGTAAGGAGATTTTCGGGCTGAAGTATAATAAAACCCATCCTTCTTATTAGCCTTCGGACCCGTAGTACTTCTAAACAAAAAGAGGTGATGGATCATCGCGGGGGTAGGAGGAGGAAGGTCGTTTTTAATAAAGATGGAAGCCAAAGCGGTGAGATGAGCATAAGAGTTGGGGGTAAGTTGAAAAGGGGCTAAGTTAAGGTCGTTTAAAAGAGCGACCAGGTAAGGATGAACCGGAAACCTGAAACCGGCTTCTATGTGTTGATGACTAATGGCAAAGAAACCCTTGGGAGGAAAAGCTGCATGGTCAGAAGCCTTAGGCACCATAGCTCGGCAGCCCTTAGGTAAGGAGAAGCCCTCAGCGATGGTTTCAAGGTCGCTGAGGCCAAGGGAAGATTCATAATGAAAAAAGGGTGCGCGAGCAGAGGAGGAATGGTGTTCAGAAGGGACTGAAGTAGCCCCACCACCTTGAGAGGTAGCACTAAGATCCTCCTCGGAGGCAACATCAGTGGATCCCACCTTATGACTGCGACGACTACGACCAGACATCTACAAAATCAACAGGGGTGTCAGGTCGCAGAAAGCAGACCAGAACTCAGTACATACGGATACGATACTCCTATGAACACAAGGGGGGCTATTGGAGCGAAAAGTTGGATGGGCAAGAGATATTACAAACAGACAGCAACTCAAAGCAACAATACAAGTATCTATTTAAAAAAAAAAAAAAAAAAAAAAGAAAAAAAGAAGAAATCATGCCCCAGATACGCAAATAGTAATCATGGAAGAAAATAATCGCAGAAGAAAAGAATAGGAGTTACCTTGAAGATGGCGTTGACAAAGAACCTTGAGGATGCAGGAGAATGGTAGCAGACAAAAATGTCAGGGTTTGCAAAGGCAGAAGAGAGAAGACGAAAAGAGAACGACAAAGGGTAATATATAGCTGACGCTTCGGAATCCCAATCGGCAAATCAAGACATTTCAATCGTCGCCAAAGTTTGGCAATAGGCGCAAAAAACCGAAAGAGCCATCATGAGCAATTATTGAAAAGACGCGCATTTAATACATGCAGTAAGGAGCGCGACAGTTGAGTGACAAGTAGTCAGCGCCTGGGGGACTGACACAGGGCAAAAAGGAAGAAAAGCAACGGTTCACATCTCACTAAAAGTTTTCTGGGCGCAAGTCTAGGCGCAAGAACATTGTTTCCAGTACAAAAAGTGTACCAGAAACAAGGGGGCTTGTGTTATGGGTATTTTTTGGTGCAATAAGAAAAGGCCCAAAAATGGAGGCCCATTAAGAGCCAAGAAGACACTTGGTCAAATAGTCAAAGGAAAGTTAAAAGCACAAAGATAACCTGCTCGAACATTCCTACTGACTGGAGATATGTTCGTCTGCTCGGCGGCCAAAAGAATAAATAAGTCTGCTCGTTTGCTCGGAGATATCTGCTCGCTCAATTTGCTGTCTGATCGTTGAACAGGCAAAACACTTAAATTGACCAGTTGACCTTCTGGAAGAAGAATCAATCCGAGACCTTCTGGAAGAAGAATCAATCCGAAACGGGAAAGGAGTCGAATTACCTATTTGCATGCAAATTGAATCTCTACATTCTAGGAAATTGCTATATACGAGAGATAATCTCAGAAGATATTATCTTAATTAATGTATATTATTTTTTGCCTTATCTGTAAGATTCTCAAGCCTATTCTGATTATAACATCTCCATTATAAATAGGAGATATAATTTAGGGTAAAGGAGAGGGTGAAATAAAAAATACAATTACACCGAGAGAGGGTAATTGTCGTGGACGTAGGCCATCGTTTTTTGCCGAACCACGTAAAAGTCTTGCTGTGTCCTGTGTGTTTTGATCCTATATTGTTTGCATTGTATGAGGTTTATTGTGTCACAGGTATTGGGCTTGAAGAACAGGGTTGACCAAAAATAAGTGTCAACACCCCTTATCATTAGGATTCCATTAGTTAACCATTAATATTATAAGGGTAAATTTGTAACTTAAATTTTTAATATTATAAAAAAAGTTTTAAATAAATAACTGATGAAATATTAAATTGAAAATATTAATTTAAATTACTTAGAAATGTTAAATAAAAAAACAAAAACTCAAAACCTTTCTTTTTCTTTTCTGTTTCTTTTTCATCTCTCTCTCTCT
Organism: Dimocarpus longan; assembly: GCA_022984855.1. NCBI lineage: Eukaryota > Viridiplantae > Streptophyta > Magnoliopsida > Sapindales > Sapindaceae > Dimocarpus > Dimocarpus longan. Next base: position 10,735,029 of record CM041026.1, read on the forward strand.
CTCTCTCCTTTTCCATCGCTCACTCTTGTCATCTTCCCTTTTATTAGTACCTCCTTCTTCAATGAAGAACACTACACTATTCTTTGTTAATAAAGAACAATAATGTTGCTCACAAGCATCTTGCCTTGGTAGAGGTGCCTCACCCAGCTTGTTTGTCTTTTGACAATAGAGGACAATGTTCGAGCGAGAGGGCCACCAGGTGTGGGCAATCTTCTTTAATTCTCATTAGTTTGTAGGTAATTTTTCTACTATACATAGTTGTTGTTTTTTTTTTTTTTTTTGAAATATCGGAAATCGTATTATAAACCAATCCCCAAAGGAAAAATACAGTGAGACTGAACGTTGTACCAACGCAAAACCTCCGAAGAGGACAAGGCAAGAGAGGCGAGTCTATGAGCCAAGCGATTCCCATCTCTAGGAACGGCTTGGCAGGTAAACACCCCCGCCTCCCCACACAACACCTTGATATCATCCACTAAACATCCCAAAGCCCCTTTAATTAAAATACAAGAGTTAAGAACAGAGGCAACGTTACAAGAGTCCACTTCGACCACGTCCACTTTCAGCCCAGCTTCAATCGCTTCTCTGAGACCTTCTCGCACAGCCAGCATCTCGCCCACTTCCGGATTAAACACCCCCTGCCAATGTTTTGCAACAGCCAAAGAAACCCCCCCCGAGTGGTCTCTGACCGCTGCTCCCAGCCCGACAGCAGCTCCCCCTACCCTGATAGCCACATCTGTATTCAGCTTCAAACAACCAGAAGCAGGAGGCCTCCAGCACACACGGTTGACACCAGCCTTCTGAGCTTTCTGAACTAATAAAGACCTGCTGGTCTTCTGGAACTCCTCCAGCAAGCCCATTGTTTTATCAACAACATCCCCAAAAATACCTTTACCTCCCCTATGCAGCTTGAAATTTCGGCTTCCCCAAATACCTCACATTACCATACACACACACATCAGGCGATCTACCCCATGCACTCTCAGCACAGCCAACAGGACCTCCACAATATTTTTACATCCTGGTAACAAGTTTTCCAAAGACAGATCACTAGAGCCCCAGACCTGCACCGCCGCTGGACATTCGAACAACGCATGGAAACCCGTCTCAATCCCTCCAGAGCACCCCTCACAGACCCCCTCGCTGACAATATTTCTGATAAGAAGATTCGCTTTTGTTGGGAGGGCCTCCTTACATGCCCTCCAAACAAATATTTTGACCTTGGGAGGGACATTTAAGTTCCACAGAGTCGCCCACCACTTCTGAATTTCCGACGAGGCACTGGATGACGCTTCCTCTTTTCGGCGCTCCTCAAAGGCAACCCGGTACCCACTTTTGACAGAAAAAATACCATGTTTATCATAAAACCAATACCAGCTGTCTTCAACATTTCTAAAGCTCAGGGGGATGGACAATATCTGGTCCCTATCAACCGGGAGTAGTGACTCATTGATCTTTTGAATATCCCAAATGCGCTTGTTCTGGTCGATCAGCTCTGCCACTCGCATGTGAACACCTCCTCGCGGCGCGACCACCTTAAAGGAATTTGGACGCGGAATCCATGGATCCTCAAACACATCAGTTTCCTCCCCATTCCCCACCTGCCTAAGCCACCCCTTTCGCAGCAACTCCCGACCCCACAGAATACTCTTCCACGCATAGGACGCTCCCTTCCGCTCAGGAGCCTGCATGAAGTTACAATTAGGGAAGTACTTCGCTTTTAGCACGCGCGCTGCCAGAGAATATTGATTAACCACTACTCGCCATGCCTGCTTGGCAAGCAAAGCCTGGTTGAAAAGCGAGAGGTCTTTGAATCCCAAACCACTAAGAGACTTCGGCTTACACATCCTATCCCAGCTAATCCAGCTCACCTTCCTCTTACCCTCCTTCCTTCCCCACCAAAAACTGGCCGCTAACGACCCCACTTCCTTACACAGCGATATAGGCAACCGAAAGATACTCATCGTATATGTTGGGATGGCTTACAGCACTGCTTTTATAAGAATCTCTTTCCCCCCTTGCGAGAACAGATGGCATTTCCACCCTTTCAACCTATTCCCCACCCTATCGACGATCTCAGCAAAGGTTTTGGATTTATTCCTACCTACCAAGGAGGGGAGCCCCAAATAATGTCTATGATTTCCTGCATTATCCATTCCCAAAGCCTTAAGGATCTCCTTTCTTAGCCCTCCATCTACATTCCGGCTGAAGCAAATGGCCGATTTCTCCAAATTTATCTGCTGGCCTGAACCTCTACTGTAGGATCCTAGCACCTTCCTTATCAGCTGACAATTTGCCACCGAAGCCTTGCAGAATAGTATACTGTCGTCAGCAAATAGCAAATGACTCACTAATGGCCCCGTCCTGCTGTTTCTAATGCCCAGACCCCTGCCCCCCTTCTCCGCATCTTCCACTCCCCCTGAGAAGGCTTCAGCACACAACAGAAACAAATAAGGTGACAAGGGGCACCCCTGCCTGATTCCTCTAGAAGGTTGAATACGCCCAGCCGACCGCCCATTAATGAGGAGATTCATTTCCGACGTGGAGACACAATCCATGACTATCCCAATCCATTTGTGAGGGAACCCCATTTTCAGCATTACCGATTCCAAAAAACACCATTCTACCCTATCATACGCCTTACTCAAATCCAACTTGATCGCCATCAAACCTTTCTTCCCTTTTTTGCGACTATGGATGGTGTGGAGCATTTCAAAAGAGGCTAAGATATTGTCGAATATCTGTCTCCCTGGAACAAATGCAGACTGATTATCCGAGATCACACCTGGGAGGACATCCTTCATTCTATTGGCCAGCACCTTGGTGATGATCTTATACGCAACCGAACTCAGACTAATAGGCCTAAAGTCCTTAACTCTCTCAGGATTCTTTGTTTTAGGGATCAACACCACATTGGTACAATTGAAGGTACTAATCGATGCATCCCCATCCAAGATCCTTAGGCAAACCGCTACCACGTCCTTACCAACAACTTCCCACATTTTCTGAAAGAATAATGCCTGGAAGCCATCCGGTCCCGGCGCCCGAGTCGGTCCCAAATCAAAAACTGCCGCTTTAATTTCTTCTTCCCTGAACGGCAACAGCAGCCCTCTCCTCTGGTCCTCGTTCAGACACTTTTTAATTCCCCTACAAGCTACTTCGACCTCTACAGAAGAAGGATTAGAAGAAGAAAATAGCTTCCCAAAACAATCACAAAAGACTCTACCAATATCCTCCTCAGCATCCACCACACTTCCATCATCATCTACTAATCTCATTATCAAGTTCTTCTTTCTTCGAGCAGTGGCTTTAGCATGAAAAAACCTAGTATTTCGGTCCCCCGCCATCAACCAATCCGTTCTAGCCCTTTGGCGCCAATAAACCTCTTCACTAGCCTGTAGCTCCTCCAACTCCCTCTCCTGATCTTTTATTTCCTCCATAACCCCTTCAGCCGAGACTGTTAAGTACAGCTTTTCGATCATCCTTTGCTTGTTCTCTATCCTTTTCCTTAAAGATCCAAACCTTTCTCGACTCCAGGCCGAACATACACCTGCACACTCTTCCAACTTTGCTTGCAAATCAGTCCCGGATTCAGCTCTCCCCCCTCTCTCCCAAGCTCCCTTGATCACCTGTTGAAGATCCTCCTCTTTAAACCAAAAGGGTTCAAATCTGAATCCACCACAGTCCACTCCTTTCCACTCTCTCTTTTTCTGGATCCTTAACAGCACCGGTCTATGATCCGAGGAACAGAAATTCAGGTTCTCCACCGTAGCATTTTCATAACCGTCTCTCCATTTTGTATTTGCGAGGAAACGATCGAGCCGCTCCTGGACATTATTCTTACCATCCCTTCTATTTGTCCATGTGAATCTAGGCCCACAAAAACCCAAATCTGTTAAGTCACAGTCAAAGATCAACTTCCTAAAGTTTATCATACTTCCCACCCCTTTATCAGATCCTCCACACTTCTCACACTTGCTTAGGATTTCATTAAAATCACCCCCGAGCACCCAAGGTAAATCGTCTACATCTCGCAGCCTTCTAACCAACTCCCACGAACTACTTCTCTTACCAGGATCCGGGTTACCATACAATCCAGTAAACCTCCACAGAATACCATCCTCCATTCGTATCCTAGAATCTATATGCCCCCCTGAGTAGGAAAGTATCGAAATATCTACACCTTCTTTCCAAAATAATCCTAACCCACCACTTTTTCCCGAACTGTTCACCATCATACCTCTCACAAAGCCACAGCTATTTTTTATCCTATCTACAGCATTATCTTTCAGCTTGGTTTCCGACATGAAAATCACCTCCGGGGAATACTTTCGGATGACCCTTTTGAGGGCCGAGAATGCACGGGGATTTCCCAGTCCCCGCACATTCCAAACTAAAACATTCATTGGTCTCGGCGGGCCTGTTCCACAGGCACCGCCGTTTCATTCCTATCATCCACTTTCACCCCATTCCCGCCTCTGCTCTTCTTTTTCTCCCCTCCCTGCTCTATATTAAACACCAGCTTCCTCTTCCTATCACCTATATCTCTAGTCCCTCCTTCCCTATCTAATTCATTCTTTATTTCTCCTTTAGCCTTTATAGAATCTCTAACCAAATTTCCTCTCGGAGATTTTCCCAAATGACCAGGCGATTGACTGCTACTACGCCCTCCTTTCCTACTCCCTTGTTTTAACGACAATATTTTCCTATCGGACTCCTTGCTTTTCCAACTAACTTCAATTCCCTAGCTGCTCTTTTCCATTTCCTGGAAGAGCTACGAGTAGGACTCGTCATCATATCTACTACTACATCCACCATATTTCCATCTTCGTCATGATGAGCTTGTGCCATCCTAACTATCTCGTCCGAACTTGAGCCCTTTCCTTTTACTAACATATCACTAGCTGAGTTATTAATAGCCTCAGTACTTTGAAGTTTAGCAGCAAGTTGAACTTCCCCTCCCACAACTAGTTGGTCACACCTTTCCCCACACTCTGACCCCCCCAACGGGACCACACCCCTGCTCAATGGAAGCTCTTCCACTTGGTTTGAACCCATCCCTATATAACCTTTCGTACCAAGACCCTCAGTTCTACTGCCCACCTCATTATCCACTACCCTATTTTTTCCCACTTGCTCCCTGTTACCTATATCAACCCTTTTTCCTCCCTCTGACGTTCCCGCCGAAACCCCTGCCCATTCACCCGATTTTCCTTGTTCTTCCATTCTTCTACCTTTCGACAAAGAATGTGGGTAGCTACCGCTGCTTTTAGTTCTATTGTCTTCAGCATGAAAGGCCCTTAACCAAGATCCATATTTGGGTGCCCCTCCCTTCCTTGCTATCTCCCTTGCCATATCATCCCCACAGTCCTTACTCCCATGCCCTATGCGCCCACACAAGAAGCAAAATTCTTGTAGTCGTTCATAATGAAGGGTCACCCATGATGCCCCTTCGTCCCCTCCCCCATCCACCAACAAGCCTCTTCTCAACGGTTTCCTTATATCAATCGTTACTCTTACTCTCAGGTACTTACCTCTATAATCCTTAGGATCATCAGGGATTGCCACAACCTCCCCAATCTGCCTAGCTAACACAGCCGCCACCCTCCTATTCATGCACATAAGAGGGATATCATGGATTTGAACCCACATGTCCACCTTGCTAAAACCTAACTTAGAAATATTCCCCATTCCACTAGGGATTTCCAACACTAATAGACTTTGTTCAAAGTGCCAAGGTCCCCTGTTCCACACCCTAGCTCTGACCTCTTTTTGTTCAAAAAAGAACATAAAAGTGTTATACCCCACCAGCTCCACCTCCACCTTTCCAAACGATCCCCAGAGTTGTTCTATTACTATTTTAAAAGCTTCCCTATTAACTTTTTTCCCCAGTAACAATTTCCCTACCAAACAATGGTCCACCTCTTCAAACCCCACATTCCTATCCTCTCCTTCAATCCTACATATCCTCCCCTCCTCCTCCGATAAAGAGAGCGATTGACATAAATTTGCAATTTCCTCAGTGTCCATTGTCCCCTTACCAATCTCTCTTACCCCCTAGACCCAAGCTGAGATGAAGAGAAGAAAAGGACTAAGCCCACCCCCCCTTTCCCGTTGAAAGACACTCTGCCCTAAAGACTCTCTCCCTCTACACTGTTTCTATCATTAGAAGCAGGAGAGGACTTTTTCTTTTTTTTTTTATTTTCCCTTTTTTACATAGTTGTTGTTGTTGTAGAGCGAACCGTTACTAAAAAATCTAATCCTTGAGGCCTCGAAAGTTGTAATGAGTACTTATACTATCAAATATATATATATATATTCTTTATTGATGAAGAACATTGAATTCATGCCCTAAAACAACCTAGATCAAGCCTTGAAACAACAAAATAACATCAAATGCCAATCAAACTAAAAATATGACACAATGAGAAAACGAAAGAAAGAGACAAATCAGAGGGAAGAAAGACTTTTGGGAGAAGAGATTAAAGCACCTAGATGCCATCCATGAAATAGACATCAACAAAAGGAAAGACAACGGCAGTGAGCAATGGGAGAAGACAGAGAAAGAAAAGAGGATGAGAGAAGAAGAAAAAATGAGATAAGATTAAGGTTATTTTCATTTAACTTTTCTAAATATTAAATTATTATTTTGTTTAAATATTTTATTAATTGTATTTATTTTGATATTTTATCAATTTATTTAAAAATTTAGTATAATATTAAAATTATCTACGGTATGATTTTATCCCTATAATAATAACGATTGACTGATGGAATACTAATAGTAAGCATAAATTGACAAACAAAGCAAATTAGAAGGATGTTTTTTGTTATAAATAAAACTAGGGAAGCAACACGAATATGTAAAACATTAAAGATTTTTTTTTAAAATAATAACCTTTCTTTAATATGATTAACTAAAAATTGTATGATATACAACTTTCAAGAAGAATAATTCATAAAACAAACAAGATTATAAATTAACGGAGCAACTTTCATACTGTTGTATGGGTTATTGCCAATAATTTCCAATAAATGTCAAAAGCATAAAATAGGAATTAAGTTTTCTTCCTTGTAATGGTTCTCGATTGGTAAATGGGCTATAGTTTTCAACGGAGTAAAAAAGATTTTTAAACTTCAAAGGTGAAAACCAAAAACTAATATATGATAAATGTACTTATTTTAAAAGTAAATAAATAAACTTTTAAATCTAACCCTTGTACTTTATGATTAGGTTCATTTCTTGAGCAAAGATTTTCTATTAGTCTTATTTATTTACTTTGACTATTTTAAAATTAAAACATAAGAGTAAAAAATATATATATACATAGTCATTTATTAATTTTTATACCGATATGTCACTCGATAATAAATAATCCAGATTAGGGAAAAAAAATGGTTCAAAAACTAACAATCTTCGTCATCTATTATTTTTTAAAGACTAACAATCTTTACCATCTATTATTTTTTATGTTTACTTGTGACTATAAAATGTTGTAGTGCCAAAACATCTAGGCCTAAAGTATAAGCCCACTAAGGTAGTTTGGCGCAATATCTCAGCTTACATCGATTAACGACCAAACACATGTGTCAATTAAATGGCTTAAAGCAAATCGGATGGACCAAAACCTAAGGCTACCTTAGTAGGTCGATCTAACAATAGCCTAGTCCACACTTTGACCTATCAAGCTGGGCCTAAATTACTCTATCAGACTGGCCCAAAGGTCTAATCAATAGTCCAATTCATAGTCCAATCACAAAGCCCACAAAACGAATCAGAAACCTACTTTACTATTCTGATTGTAACACAACAGACTTTAACACCATTTAGGACTGTTTCCTAAATGGTAGGAAAGAGATTGAACGGGATACTACTAAATCTATATGAAGAATCTAGGGATAAATCAGAGCACTTCTAGATTCTCTAGGACTCAATCTCTTAAGCCTACTCAGACTATGAGAGTATCTCGAATTTATAGGATTCCCTCACTTATATAAAGAGGCACTAGCCTCATGGCAAAACACAATTCACTTATGAGGAGCTCTTACATACAGACGTTCTACTGGAATTCTCCAAAAGATCCTACTTTGGGCAATTCATAGGTTAGACTACGACGGTCTGCCACCACCACCATCCTTCGGCACGATCCTTCCTCTGTTGGCTCAACATCACTCCGAGACTGTCATGTCGTCTCTACCACTACAACGCCGCCTCTATTGACTCTTGGTCAACAACTCCTCTGTGTCGGACTGTTGTCTTAAACTTTAGACCATGCTACCATCCAACTTCGTCATTGTCTCAAACCACATCTAGTACCGATCCTCTTTTGATCGACTATCGTCAATCGACATTACTCTATTTGTTGCATTCCTTTGCTTCCTTTATTTGATCAGTTTACTAATTTTGCTTCCTTTATTTGATCAGTTTACTAATTTAAGTATCGAAATGTCATCGGTTGGCACCACGCAGGTGCCAAGATCACATGTGCTCTCTCTTGTTTGATTTGTGTAGGATACAAATTGTCAGGATTCCAAGAAAGTTGACAAGCAATGTATGTTCGACGTCAGCATATTGTAGTTCGACCCTACTATAAATATTTAATATAAAAAGCTTATCCTAATGTTATCAAGATATTTTCTTACATCACGAGACTCAAGATGATCAAAACTATAGCCAATCAACCTAGCAGATACCGCTTGCTCTATCGGGTATGAAGATGAAGACATACTGTATTTAATATTAGGCATTTTTAATATGAAGACATGCTTCCTGCTTTGGAATGGCAATTACTATAGAAGTTTTATTCTCATTTATGAGTTTGAATGGTAAATCGTCAAGATATACTAATGTTTGCAGCATATCAAGTCTGATCAAATGATGATGTCGATCAGAACCGTTTCAAGGTTGTTGGCAACTGATTATTATTATTCTTGCTTGCAAATCGAATAAAATTGTTTTTCAACTTTTCAGGCATGCAGGATACTATTTGTAATCATTAGTTTTTATTGAACATTGGTTTCTGAATAGCCACAGCTCTTGTTTTGACCCCCACTCTCTCTTTTCAACTTTCTCTCATTCATGTAGCTGATAGCCTTCATGCTGAACATGCAGAGTTTGGATCAAGTTTATTTGTCTACTATAATTAATAAGGGAAATAACCCTGTATTGTTAGTCTATAATAAATGCGTTGAAACATGGATATTAGGCTTGAGGTTATGGCAAAACGTTATCTTACTTGGTGAATCCCTATGGGTTGACTGGTTGACCTCTCCAACCAAAGAAGTCATCCCCGTTTGGCCACCAACCTGGGATATATTAAGATTCCTTCATTTTTTGGAATACCATAATTGTAGCGTTTCAACAATAGTCCTAAGTTTAAAGTAGGTGAATAAATATAGGTCGGGGGATTTTTGAGATTCAAATGATGATGATGTTGATAATAATAATAATATCATGCTCCATTCTGCTAATGGATTTTACCGGCAGAATTCATAATCAATCATTCTTAAGCACATCCAAGACCAAGTCCTCAACCATGAATGTCTTAATCGGTTTGCTCTAAGGAGAAAATAACTATCATTCGTATATTCTCAATACATACGTAAATCTCCCTTTTGAGATGTGAAGACGGATGCATCCAACCATTCCTTCTAGCTCTGTTTCAAAACCAATAAATTTTCTACCCTTCGATCCATATGACACAGCTCAGAAGAGGGTAAAAGCATCGCATTATACTTGCAGGTGAAAAACACACTGGAGAAGAATTAGGAGAAAACAATAGAACTTAATACACAAACACAATGGTTACATATATCAACAGCATGAAAATATGTGCACAATTGTTAAAAAATACAAAATTACAGATATGAACAGGTAATGATAACCTACAACACTTCTATAGCTCAGAGAGAATGGCAGGGATGTAGTGGGATAACTCTGCAGTTAGTGACTGAAATCCATTTACAAGCTGTGTATGGAATTCCTGGTCTTCTTCTCCAATCAACCTAAAGTGTACTCTGATTGCACGCTTACAAACAGCCATGAATTCAAGGAGTGCAGCGATGAGTTGCTGCAGTTCCTGTGAACGTAATCTTGTAGCCGGCTCCCCTGACAGAAAGGCTGTGCACACACTCAATACACCGCTGTTTACCTGAAAACATAAAATTTACCGTCATGAAGCTGAAAATCCGGTTGGCCAAAACAAAGAAAATACAAAAGAATTCTCTCATAGAAAGATATTTATAGTGTACTGAGTCAAATATTTTGACAGATCATTGATACCAAGGTCACAATGCATATGCTTAGACAGAAATTTAACCAAATAGAACAAACTAACAGAATGAATCCAACATAACAAGACTCACTTGGACTGCAACACTGCCTTGAAGGATTCTCTGCAGACTCTGAAGCCGTGGAAGTTGATCACCTTCAGAACTGCGAGGTTCTTCCAGCTCGTTTCGTAATGCGGCTGTTCTAGTTTCAATCATCCCAATTGCATTCTCCACCGGTGAGAACTCAAGGGATTCAGACTTGATTACCAGGAGCCTATTCACCAGTGCTGGGAATGAACCTTCAGTCTGAAGAACAGTCCGCCTCTTCCATTGGTCTTCCAAACCACCTTGGGTCTTACCATTTTTTGTGAATGGAGTATCAAACAAAAAGCGGTCAAATACACGGGCACGGACACTTCCAGTGGAAAGAGAAAAAATTCTTTCCCTTCTGCTCCCTAAATCTTCATCCTCCATGACTGGATCAACAGCAGTAATCTGTAGGTAGCTGACTCCAGGCTGCAATTCATCCGCTTTGACTTGTCTAGAATCAGGAATTATGTGCAAAGTGTGGTTGCCGTCCATCCTAGACTCATATATATGACTAAGTTTCTCCATTATGTCACCAAGACGTACATCGCGAGGCTCACGGTACACATATTCCTTTCTATCCAGCTTCCCAAATCTATCACTATAGAACCCAACCCTATAGTAAGTGGCATCAGTAAAAGGAATTGGACTTGATTCCTGCTCGAGAATTGATTCATAGATATTAGTGAGTAATGTATGGCATTTAGCCAATTGGCCATATGCCCTCCTGCTTTTATAAACTGGGATTACAAGCTCTAAAATGCTGGCACAGAAATGATAGAGTTCAGCTTGAGAAAATAGCTTATTTGCCAGCTGTAGGTACTTCACAGCAGAGTCAACTGTGAGCTTTGAAGCACCATAACCTTCCACCTCTGCTGCTGATGCTTCAGCAGTGATCTCACCGCTTACAATAGGGCAAATTTTATGAAGAGCAGCCACATGATCTTTACTCCAAACACCATCATTTCTGGCCACAAGTGCCTAGAGTGAATATATTCAAAAGATCAGCCAAAAATGAATAGCAGATGCAGCAAGACCACTTCGCAGATTATGTAGTTATTTTCCAGATTGTAGAAAAGCTCATCTATGATTGAAGTTGCCCAAGCAGCAAAGCTTGAACACCAACAATTAATTAGTCTCAGATACATTAACAGCAAATGTTTATAGTAGATAGATTAGACAATCTAAGTACTCCAGGATGCAACTCCTGTTTAGGACTTAAGAGTATTTTAGCGGTCCATTAATAATATTATTGAAAATCTGGAACAGAAGTGAGGGTAATCCAAGCCCTTCCGTTACATGGTATGTATTCCTGACAGGATCAGTTAAAAAGATTAAGTTGCAGAATGGCCCGTGGTACACTATAACTTATTAAATCCTGAACTCTGCATTCAAAATTTTAACTTGTAGAAAACTTGATCAGAAAGTGCTTTGATAAGAAGTTGCATAACAAGCACCCAGAAGAGTGCAATACCTGCATGACAACACCAGCAACAGCGACAGCACACTGTGCAGCTTCAGCCCAAGACTGCATTTCCTGATGCGCATCACACAAATGCAGTAACCACATTATGTGAAGATCCGGGACAGGGGCAAATGCCATTGCAAGTTTATAGAAGCTTTCAGCAGCTGCATATCTGTCCATAGTCATTACAGAACCCTGGCAAAAAAAATAAAAACAGTATGATACTAGTCCAATAGAGCTTACACATCCCAAATACAAGTGAAATAGCTATAGACAGGTAATGGGGCACATGTTTATGACCAGGATTTTATCCTCTATATCAGCCTTCAAGAATCAATGAGGTAAATCTTAACAATGGTGGTTGCATGACATGTCACAGCTACAAGTTTCAGGTGCTGATAAACTAGTTTAGTGAGAAATGGAACATGAAGAAAGTCAATATAAAAGCCATGCTTCTTGACTCCAGTTCTTCAATGTGAGAACATAGAAGAGCCAAGGCACAAACCACCATTTTGTAACGCACGCGACATAAATTACCTAATTTAAATGAAGGCGAATATTAGTATAAATCCTAAGTACCAATTTTACATCATTACTACTGCAGTGTTTGTCAGTAGGGGTGAAACCCAGATCCGGATCGAACTGAAATTGCATGTTCAGTTTGATTTACAAAGGCTATTCGATTCAGTCAGGGTCACTCTCAAATAGAAAACAAAACCAAACCAACATACAAATAGGGAGTAAAAAATCCTAACTCCCTTAGTTTGTGTTCTGCCACCTCTCACCTTTATTATTCTCTCACAAATCCTCTTGGTTGTTCACCATTATCACTAGACAGAAGCCCATCATCTTCCTATGTCGATAATTGAAGGCATCTTGAAGCCTCTTTTTCCTTTTTCCACCATCTTCACCATTCCATCTATATTTTCTGTTATATGCAAGTTGATGGGTCTGATCAGTGGTAGTTATACTTGTTGTTGTGTATTTGTGAATATGTAAGTATTTTACTCTCTTTACTAAACCCAATTTCGTGATTTGAATTTTTTATTTTATTTTATTTTATTTTTGTTTTAACTGGTAGTTATGAATTATGATTTATTCCGAATTTGGTTTTGAGTAAATAATAAAATCATATCTATGCCAATTTTGATTCTGTTTCTAATCGTATTCAAATACTAATCTGATAATTAATTAAAGGCCTAAAAGGAGAAATGAGATACTTCTAGATCCATTCGAAAGCTTAAAAACCAATTAACTGAACTGAACTGAAATGAATCAACTTTCAGATTCGGTTCAGGCTATATACCAAAAGAGCCTCGCTTCAGTACAAATTTTTTTGAACCAACTAATTTTCAGTTTGGTTCAATCCCAACGCAGAACCAAACCAATAGATGCCCAACCCTATACGTTGGTAACATGAAGTTCCAGGTTGCGGCAACAGAAAAATAAAGTGTGAGGAGGGCAACGTAATTTATTGTGCTTCATAGCCACACGAAAAACAGAAAAAAAAAAAAATCTATCCACCAAAAGATGGGAAAGAAAATGGGACATGTTAAAACTGGCATAAAATGTCAAAAACTTACCAAAAGTGCATGTTCCAAGCTAGCATCAAGAGCCAACAGAAGACTGTCAGATAAAGATTTCACTTCTGACCACGACCACCTGTTCTCTGAAAATCTTTCTGGAATAGCTGATAAAGCATTCTCAGGAATTCCACACTCCCTAAAAAGGCTGAGGCTCTTAGTTTCATCAGCCATTTCCTCCAAAGATTTTCGAAGGCGCCGCGCTTCTCCACTTTCTTCTAGCGTTCCATCAGATTTCATTTGAGTCACTTGCACATCAGACATTAATTCAGACAATGTGATAGTGAGCATGACCCTCAGCCTTGCAGTCTGCATAAAGTAGAAGGAACTCTGCAAGAATGAAAATAATTTACATGAGCTAGTAAGAGTAGCCACAGTAATCCTGTCAGATGTCAGAGAGCCTACCCTCACAAGTATCTGCAGCCCAATAACAGCCCTTTTCCTGACATTGTCATTTCGAAAAACTGCAAGCCGAAGAAGATGGAATGCAACTTGCTTCAAGAAGCGATCATTCTCCCTAGCCATCAGAGTAGCCCCATGAAGATCGAAAACACGGTTTAAGACAGGAAAAAAGGCTTTCCAGAATGCTATTGGCTGATTTCGGGAGAAAAAGCCCATAAATATGGCTGTGATACAATCAAGTTTTCCATAATCAGTGGCAATGCTATGGGATGCTGCCATCACAGAGAATTTCTCAGTCATTTCCAAAACCTGAAGACTGACAGCAGCACTCAAATTTTCTTCCCAAAGTTCCTGCAGTCAAAGCAAAAGCTGTCAGTTACATAGAGTGACAAAACATTGAACAGATCTATAACAAGCCAATTTATAATTTGAGAATTAAATAAACAACTTAAACAAAAAACAGGAATCTTTGGCGCAAATTATACCAGTTTCTGTCTCAAAATTGGGTGCAACGATTCTCTAAGTGCCTGGGACGAAGCTCCAATCCTAGAAGATTGTGCCTGCGCCAGAGCTTCCCTTAAGGAATATGGCTGGCTAGGGGAGCTTAGCTGGGAATTCACCCTCTGCCACAGATAACCATTTTCAGGCGTTCCCTGTGGCTGCATTAGAGAAATTCAAATGGCATAAGAAATAAAAAAATAAAAAAAGAAATTTCCTAAGTCCATGATAGCAAACCAAAACAAGTTAAGAACTCCTTCAACTAATTTCATTTTTTCACAGATATAAGAAGTTAATCACTAATGACAACAATTACCAATGATCTCGCAATCAAGTAGTAAATAAAACAACTAATTGGAACATAAAGGGTTTGAGCACTAACTTTTAAAATCAATAGCAATTAGACTATTAGCTTACTCTGACTTCTTGTCGTGATGCCTCAGACAAGTAATTGTTGATCGCAGGAGAAAGTCTATCTGAGTACTTGGGGGAAGCAGAACCCTCTCCAACAGGGCTGCGAGAACTAGCACCCAGAAGCATTCCATCAGCAGGTTTTCTGTGCTGTAAATGACATCAAGCAAAACAATTTGCTCAGGAGTAAAATAGAAACACCTATGATACAGTAGGAAATACAGTTAATTTAAGCTTGCAAAATTATCCCTCTTATGTGTTCAGTAACATAATTATGCATCCGGAAAGCTGGTCATGTAATTATTTATTTATTGTGGCTTCAACTATTTGCAGCCAGACAGAATCCACACTAATATATTTTACACTAAAATTACCCAACCAGCCTCAAAGCAAATGAGCCCCATGATATCAGTGTAAGAACTTAAAGAATCAATTTACAACTTTGCATAGGCTAAAAATCAAGTTAATGTCTTAATTCATCCTTAAAAAGTCAAAATAACAAATACATAAACTAGCTTGGTGCATAATCAAAACTGAACTTGAACTTTCAAAGAAAAAGCAACCTCGAAAAGAATCAGGCATTCCTCCATGAGTTTAAAAAATAATCTAGTTCGAGCAATGCTTTGCTGCCATGCCTTGACCAGTGATGCATCATCCAGATTTCGCACAATTTCCAAAACAACAATTAGAACTTCACGCTTTTCTATGGCATTTAGGTTGTAAAAGACAGGCATCTCATCTAGGATCTGCACAGATCACAAAAATTCGTCAAGGAACATAAGAATAAATAGTATGAATTGTTATTGGGCAAGTACTATATGTGAGCGCATCTCACCTCATAGTACAGAAAACAGATATCATGTTAGCAGAATCATCATGTTACTGTCTAGCATATAGATATTTTTTTCTTCAACAATTATTCTATGCAATTTTGAAAAAAGAAAAAAAATGTTAACAAATCTTATGACTCTTAAGCTAAATTCCTGAAATTTAATTAAACCACCCACAGCCAGTGGCCGGAATGTCGCTTTCAGCGGCTGGAATGCCAGCAAGAGCAGAGGAGAAGAGAGAAGAGTGGTATGGCGACACAAAAGTTGGTTTCCGCAGCCGGAAGCCTTTTAAACATTAGAGGTGTGTGAGGCATGCCTTTCGCATCCATGCCTCATGCCTCACCAAAGTCGCCTCGCCTTGCCGCTGACAAGGAGCAGGGGCCATGCCTCGCGCCTAGGTGCACTTTTAAAAACTATGATATCATATACCACACAAGTGAATTTTAACACTGCAATCTACCTGACCAATAAGTGGAAAATATAGTTGAGCGATATATAGCTTATCCTCAGGCTTTTGGTATCGAGCATCAAACTCATGTTTGCACAAGAGCACTACTAAGATTCTCGCCGCCTATAATAAACAAAAGCATATGTCAAGAAAATATAAGAGCATAACATATATATATACATATTATTTTAAGGTACGAACATCCTAATCTACAGATTTGGTCTTTTAGTGATTTTTAACATTAAGAGTCAATCATTTACATTAAGGATCATTAAAATATAAAATTCAGTAGATCAGGATGTCCAAACCTAATCATTAGTATATAAATAAATTACACAAGAATAATAGTATAGAGTGTCACCAAAGTATAGATGACAGATTTAATCATAAAAAAAATAAAAAATTGACAAAGAGATACAGAAACATGTACCTCTCAAAATATAACATTTTCATTTTCAATTCAATTCAATTTTAATGAACTTACCTTGACTCGCTGAGATAAATCATCATGATCCCAAGTAAGGAAAATCTCTTGTATTAAGACCGATGAAAGGTAGTTCCTGCAACAGTCAAATAGACTTGGTCAAAATCATCAGTTGTAGGGGTCATATTTGAATTAACTAACATCTTCAACAACCAAAGTAGAAGTTTAAAAATGACTCCAAAAACATGTATGTATCTCTCTCTCTACATATATATATATATATATATCAAATGTAAAAATAAAAATAAAAACTAGAAAGATAAATTATCAAAGCTGAATTTTCATGCATCATAATCTCCTACTTAAATTTATCAAATCCAATTAAGGAGGGAAGAAAATAGAAAATAAAAATATAATTCATTCTGGATCACCCTAAATAATCAAGCCATATGAATCCATGCTAAATTTAATGCCAGGCAATGTAAGATGAAATACCACATGAACTGATAAATCAAAGAGTGAAATTTTAAGATGCAAAATGCACTTCATTTGAAAAATTCATGGGAAAATATCACCTATATTAGCTAAAACTGTATGAAACCATCCATCATTTCAAAAATTACCAATTTTTGTCTCCATCATAATGAAAGAGACCATAATAAATCTGAATCATATTAAAGCACTATCACCGTGGGAATATTCTCTTTCTAGAAATGTAAAAGGATACTATAGATTATTAAACTACAACTTACCACCCAACAATCGGCAGTATATCCTATAACTTTGACACAAGGAAACTTGTAAATCGTACTAAATGAAAGAAAAATAACTGCCCTCGGATTATAAGATACAAAATGAGGCTGTCGTAATCAATTTTGATAACCAGTTATTCAGAATAGGCTTCACCAAAACCCTCTTTCAATTTGGGTTGGACGATCAAAGGGTTTGAAGGTTGATTCCAATGGTATTTTTTTGTGCAAATCCTTTTTTGAAAAGTTGGTTCAAGACGAATCTCTCCCAAGATTTGATTTTGCTAATCTAATTTGGAAGTCAAAGGTTCCAAACAAAATCAAGTTTTTAGTTTGGCTTATTGCTCATCGGAAATTAAATACTTGCGATATTCTCCAAAAAAAAATATCCTAGTATTTGTCTTTCCCCCTATCGGTGTGTCATGTGTAAGAGCTATGGGGAAAACTTGAATAATCTCTTTCTTCATTGTCCGGTGGTTGGTAATTTATGGAACAAATTGTTTTCTTTAGTTGGCTTGAAGTGGGCTGCTCCTAAATCCTTATGTTATTTCTTTTTGGAAGAATTTAAAGTTCTTGGAGGGGGAAAGAAGATTAGTATTCTTTAGTATTGTGGAATTTTCGCTACTTTATGTGTTATTTGGAAAAAAGAAACAAAAAAACTTTGATGAAGTCAAAGAGATGGAGAATTTTTTAGGAGATGGAACGTATTATTTGGCTTTTTTTTTTAGCTTCTTCTAGTCATGATTTTAAAGATTTTTATTTATTTGCCATCATGCTTCATTGGAAGTCATTATGCTTGATTCAAGCCGTGTTGCATGGCATTCACACTTATTATCTTCCCTTGTATAGAATTCCTTTAGGGGTGGCAAGGAGAGTCAAGAAGATTATGAAGAATTTTTTGCGGGATGGAAGTGGTGGAGGAATAAAGGTTCATCTAATAAGTTTGCTGTCGTTTCACGCCTTTGCGATAAAAGTAGGTTAAGGATTGGAAATATTGTAATGAAGAATTTGGTCTTGCTCGAAAAATAGATATAGAGGTTTCCTAATCTTCATGACATAAAGTGATCAAAAGTAAATATGATATTCAAGAAAATGGATGGGATTCCAATGTGGTTCTCAAAGGTTTTAGCCGATGTCCATGAAAAGTTATCATCCAAGAATTTTATGAGTACTCGAGTAATTTGAAGATTATAGTTGGAGACGATTCTTGAGTTCAGTTTTGGGAGGCTTGTTGGTTGGATCCGTTGCCTCTTCACTTAAAATTTCCAAGATTATATATGCCCGCTTCTTCTTAAAGTGCTTCGATTTTAAGCAAAATAGATTGTTCTTCTAGTCATAGAGAATGGTCTTTTGACTTTAGGATGAATTTGAATAATAGAGAAATTGAGAAATTTTCTTCCCTTATTTCCGCTCTAGAGGGTGTTTCCTTCAATTCGGGGATAGAAGATAGAAGGGAGTGGAGGTTGAGTGCCAATGGCATCTTTTCTTGCAAGTCTTTTTTCATAAGTTGGTTCAAGATGATACTCTTTCAATGTTTGATTTCACTAATCTTATTTGGAAGTCAAAGGTTCCGAACAAGTTTTTGATTTGGTTTATTGCTATGGGATCAAGTTTTTTATTTGGTTTATTGCTAATGGGAAACTAAGTACTTATGAGGTTCTCCAAAAAAGATTCTCTAATATTTGTCTTTCTCCATATCGATGTATAATGTGTAAAAGTTGTAGGCACAGCTTGGATAATCTATTTCTTCATTGTTCGGCTGTTGGAAACTCATGGAACAAATTGTTTTCTTTAGCTGGCTTAAATGGGCAACTCCTAAATTTTTATGCTCCTTCCTTTTGAAAGATTTTAAAGTTCTTAGAGTAGGCAAGAAGGCTAGCACTTTTTGGTATAGTGGAGTTTTCACCGTTTTATGGGTTATATAGGAAAAGAGAAACAGAAGAATCTTTGATGAAGTTGAAGAAGAGAAGTAATTTTTAGGGGATAAAACGTATTATTTCGCTTCTCTTTGAGCTTCTTCTAATGATGATTTTAGAGATCTATCTTTATTTTTTATTTTACTTGATTGGAAGACGACTATCTGTTAATTAATTGTTTTTTCCTTGTACTTTATTTTGTTTTTTTTTTTTTTTTTTATTTTGTTTGTGTTGGTGGACTACTGGTTCATATTTATACTTCTTTCCCTTTTTCAATAAAGTCTTCATTTTTAATCCAAAAAAAAAGAAATACTTTTGTTTGCTGATTGAATGTTCCAATCTTGTATTAAGTTATTGTTTTTGTTTGTTTTGTTGGTGGACTTCTAGTTCATATATGTAACTTTTTGTTTATTTTTAATAAAATCTCTATTTCCTATAAAAAATTTAAAATAAATAAATAAATTAGGCTTCACCAAATCCCTCTTTAGCAAAACCCACTTTAGCAAACATGAAAGCATCTATGTGAATTTTTTGTGTCAAATCTAAACCAATTTTATGGCTTATACACCCCGTTGAACCAACGAGAAAGGCATGATTTGGACCACTTTGAAAAGTTTCAAGGGCAAGCAAACTATAACCATAGTAGTCAACTAAACAGTCTGGATAAGTTCACATAACATATCATCAAACAGAAAGTAAAACGTGGGAAAAAAAAAAAAAAAGCTTTCTTTCACTGACATAAAACCTCACATATTAGTAAAATATATGTTGAATTTATATATTCCTTGTGGTATTGAAAAATCTGGCTTTGCTCGGAAAATGGATGTGGAAGTTTCCCTTGGAACCTAACTCCATGTGGCATAGAGTGATAAGAAGTAAGTATGGTTTGCAAAGCAATGGATGGGACGCTAATATAATCATCAAAGGGTGTAGTCATTGTCTTTGGAAAGTTATTATGCAAGGTTATCGAGCTTTCTCAAATAATTTGAGGTTAGTGGTTGGAAACGGTACTCGAATTTGTTTTTGGGAGGATTATTGGGTGGACACTCTGCCTCTTTGTTTAAAGTTTCCAAGATTATACAAGCTTACTTCTTTTCAGAATGCTTTAGTTTTAAACAGAGTGGATAGTTCTTCTCTTCATAGAGGATGGTCTTTTGATTTTAGGAGGAACTTAAATGATAGGGAGATAGAGGAATTTTCTTCTCTTATTTCTTTACTCGAAGGTGTTTCCCTCAATACAAGAATGGAAGATCGAAGGGATTGGAGGCTTTGTTCCAATGGCATCTTTTCTTGCAAGTCTTTTTTTGAAAAGTTGATCCTTAACGATTCTCATCCTAGGTTTGTCTTTAATGATCTTATTTGGAAGTCTAAGGTGCCAAACAAGGTTAAGTTTTTGGCTTGGCTTATCGCTCATCGGAAATTAGGGTCATGTGAGGTTATCCAAAAAAGACATCTTATTCTTGTCTCTCTCCCAATTGGTGTGTAATGTGTAAAAGCAATGAAGAAAACTTGGATCATATTTTCTTACATTGTCCGGTGACAAGTAAGTTATGGAGTAAACTGTTCTCTTTGGTGGGTTTGAGATGGGCGGCTCCTAGGTTTTTATGGTCTTTCCTTATGGAAGATTTTCAAACTCTTGGAGGAGGAAAGAAGGCTGGAATTCTTTGACGGTGTGGAATTTTCGTCATTTTAAGGGTTATTTGGGAAGAAAGAAATAGAAGAATCTTTAACGAAGTTGAAGAGGAGAAGAATTTCTTATGGGACAAAGCGTATTATTGGGCTTCCTTTTGGGCATCTTCATGTGTAGAATTTAAAGACGTTTCGTTTTTTTCATTTTATTAGATTGGAAAGCTGTTGTTTGTTGATCGAATGTTTGTTTCTCCAATCTAAGTTTTTTTTTTTTTTTTGGGTGGACTATTAGTTCACTTTTGTGTATTATGTTTCTTCTTTCTTCTCCTTAATAAAGTCCCGTTTCTTATAAAAAAAAAAAAAAAATTATATATTCCCCAAACCGACTTTACTACTTCCACCAGATGGTAACACATTAAACAACAAAATTTACCAAGTGAAAGAAGTGTAAAACAAAGAGAAGATTTTGATTGATGAAGTACCTATCTGAAGGGTCTCTACCCGGCATTTCCACATAAAGATCATGATCGCATATAATCTGAAGGAATATAAGCTTGCAGTCATGCAGAACTGTTTGACATACCCCAGAAAACTTGTCCAGGTACAAGGACACCTGCAGCAGTAAAAATAAAAACAAAAATAAAAATACTGAACAACAGCAATACTGACACAACCCAATAACAGCAATACTGAACAAAAGTCCTCATTAAATTTTCAAATTTTCAAAAAACTACCAATGATGTATTAAAAATATGTATAACTTTTTAATCATATTCATGTACGATAGGTATCGTTGCATATTACTTGGGCATTCATCTGTCAAGCGAACTCTCCAAAATATAACCATATTTATTTTCTAAATTTGTAGAGATGATCCATGATTAAGCAAAAATATGATAGCAAAACCTTCACATATGAATCATATAAATGCTCATTCATATAAGTATGGCAACAAAGATTACAAGAAATGCAATTATGATTTTTTTGAAGCAACAAAAGAAATGCAATTAGATGAAAAGCTTACCAGTTCAAAAACTTGGCGAGGTTCAATAATGGACAAAAGATCATAACAAAAGAAGGCCAAACTGCTGTTTAAACGTTTGGCCAAGCTTAACCCCTTCTTACAACGCTCGTGCACTTCTGTTAGAAGACAATCATACAACTGAATTATACATCTGAACACACTCTCTCTCAATTGCATAGGAGGAACATCTTCACCTGTATCATAACATCACAAAAGCGAAGTGTGAGAAAAACTAATATTTAAAAGATAGATTAAAATGTTAATTATTTTCATTCAAGAAACCAAATTTATTGAATATCAGGAATGTTCTACAATGATAGTGAACAAGCAGTCCACCTCAAAGTAAATAAAGAAGATAGAATTGTATATTAAAACCTAATAGTAAAAAGCCTCCCAATTCTTATATCAGAAACCCAAAAAAAAAAAATGTACTGACGAACAGAGAAACAAGTAAACTGCCCATGAAGGAAGTGAAACGATTATATGAGAGTGCATCCTCAAGCCATCAGTGATAGGACCTAAAAATATTAGTAATTAAAAGCAAATAGCTACCAAAATCCCTATACATATTAAGACAACACGGCCTCTCATTGATATAAATGAAGAAGAAACATTTTTTTTTTATAGGAAACAAGACACAACCACGAACCAGAAATCCGCCAAAATAACAAACAAAACAAGAACAAAATACAAGATCAGAAAATTTAATCAACTAACAACAGATTTCCAATCAAGTAAAATGAAAAACAAAGAAGAGTCTTTGAAATCCTCGCTAATAGAAGCCCAAAGAGAAGTCAAATAATGAGTTTTATTCCATTAAAAATTCTACTCTTCAACTTCATCTATAATTTTTCTGTTTCTTTAAATGAAGACAAAAAATACATGTTGAAACTCTTGTGCAACTGAAACCCATAAATCAGCTAAGCCTATAAAACTGTACCAAAAAATATGTTCTCCTCGACAATTCTTCTTATTCTTTCTTGCCAAAAAAAAATTACAAAATTGCAAGACAAGACGTTTGTGTAAATCTCTTGCCATTAATCCCCAAAGAAATGCACAATGCTCCTCATAAATAATGAAAAGAAGGATCCCAAGATGCACGGAACCTAAAAAAAAAAAAAAAAAGTGTGCTTCTTATAGAGTTTCCACTGCAACCCCACAAAAGCAAATGGCAGCAATTAACAAATGGTCAACAGTTTTTTCATACTTGTTTAGGCCAACTCCTCTAATTTCATCTTTCTTTGGAATTCATAGAAAATCACAAGTTTGTCTCTCTCTATCCTCTGGACTCCTAGAAAGAATGTTAATAACACCTGGTTGCTCAGAAACAAATTCTAGGCCAATACTCTGTATGAATGACGGAAATATTGAACATGATAAACTTTTCGATGACAAACAATAATGTTGAATTAAATCTAAGAAAAGCCAAAAAGAAGCAGTCTACAAAAGTTACATCCGATCTAACAAAGAACCAACAAAAATAAAATAAAAAATAAAAACAAACTAACACACTCCCAATTGTGTAAAATAAGAAACAACAAAGCCTCTTGAAACCAAAAGCCATAGCAGAACTTATCACACAAAAACCTACAATCTTTTCCTTTGGCTTCTCCAAAAATTATACTTGCCAAATTCAATAATATCCACTTCAAATCTCCTATCGTTTAAATGCAATAAATGCTGGCTTCGGTAGTTATACAGCAGTCCTTAATTCCAATAACATGAAGGGAAAAACTCTTATTAGATCAATTTTCATAATATCTAGCATATTTCAGAAACAAGACAAGATCATAGATGACAGGAGTAGCTTCATGGCAATGAGGTATGACCATCACAAGACAGGGTTTTAAATTTTATAAGCACTATTTTGGCAGAGGCTTCATTATCTATATATATTAGGTACTTAGATTGTTGAATAGCTACTAGACTTAAGAACTTAAGGTGATGGGTAAGAGGTCCAACAATGCCATTTATGCTCTCTTCTGTTTATCAGAACTACCGTTTATGCTCAGACTTTTAGCTCTAACATACCCATTGAAATCTAAGACCGATTTTTTTGTAGAGCTATCACGTGGATATTGAAGGCCTAAATTTTGTTTAGCATGTGCTCATCATATGTCGATTTTGGATGTTTTGCTGTAATTAAAATTTACTTAACAGACCTGAATTACATGGATCCAAACACAAGGCCTTCTGGTCATCTTGACTCCGATACCATAACTAGATTGTCAAGCTTAAACCAATATATATATAGGCTCAACAATAGTATTTACACTCTAATATAGGCCATCACAATAATGTGTTCTTTCTTAAAGATGCATGAAATAACACAAACAACTATTAACAAGAAAGTAGCCAGCTTATTAAAAGCAAAACAGCTATTGGATTTGCAAAGAATAAATTTTCCTAATACTTGGACCTACCTAATGGAAGACTATGATAGAAAAGACGTGTCTGCTCCAATGCCATTGACTTGACAATTAATTCGAGAAAAAACCAGGCCATTGCCAGAACGTCATCATATACTGGTCCAACACGGTAACCCTTAGCCTGCCGAAAAAAGTTAATCAGAATTCAGAAGAAATAATACAATAAACTATAACATATCTGTGATGCCATATTAACAATTAAGTACAACTTGCACTGAACACAGCATCCATGAATGCAACAGTCTATTCTTAGAAAAAACAATGTTGTCTACTTCCTACCAAAAACAAAAAAGAATTAACAAAAGAATGTTGTTGACTCCAACAAAAATTAGAAAGAGGAAAGATGAAACAACCCCAGATGTTCAGAATCAAGATAATAGTCTCAAACAGCACATACCTTATAGGTTCCAACCGTGGGATCAAATGTAAACTCTATCCCCAAGTCTAAGTCCAGCTATTTTCTTAAGTGTATAATTTCTTATCATTGCATTATTCTTATCAGTTATGAAGATTTTTTTCTTTTTTTTTTCATTTTTACAAAATGATTGTTAAGTTTATTTTGCTTGAAATCAGGCACTCACAGGAGCAAGTTATGTTTATCATTTTCATTAAATTAATTACAAATACAAAATGAAAATCAAATTCTAGTTATTTCATTTTTACAGCACGTCTATGTTGATTTTATAAAAAAAACACTTGTTTATGTGAAGAATTCTAGAAGGACAATTTTGCATTCCACCGAATATACTTAACTGGCGGTCAGCTTTCAAATCCTTTTATCCTCCGATCCCATATTGAGAGAAACTCCATCAATTAAAGCTTTAAGTAAAGAAAATTCTTCTATCTCCCTCTCATTCAAATTTCTCCTGAAATCGAATGACCATTCAGATGTCTGAGAAGATATCTCTTTTCTACTTGAAATTGAAGCGCTTGGAGAAGAGACAAGCTTATATAACCTCGGGAATTTCGAGTAAAAGGGCGTAGAGTTTAGCCAACAATCCGATCACCCTTGCCAACCTGAAACTTCAAATTAGAAGAAAAAGATTGAAATTCTTGCATAATAGCTTTCCAAGGACATCGACTATAACCAGTAAGACCCAAGTTGAAATCCCAACCATTTCCTTGGATGCCATATTTACTCCTAATCACCTTATGCCATAAGCAATTAGATTCCAACGGGAATCTCCACATCTATTTACCAAGTAAAGCCAAATTTTTCTTCACAATATTCTCAATCCCTAAACCACCTTTATCTCGAGAACGCGAAACAACATCCCACCTTATTAGATGAGACTTCTTTTCTTCACCCATGCCACTCCATAAGAAATTCCTCATAATCTTTTCAATTCTTTTAGCCAACCCAAAAGGAATTCTAAATTAGCAAAGATAATAAGTAGGAATACTATGTAGCACAGATTGGATTAACACCAATCTCCCTCCCCTCGATAAAAAAGCATTTTTCCATCCCTCTAATCTTCTCTCAACTTTCTTCACCACCGGGGCCCAAAAATCTAAAGATCTAGGATTACCTCCCAAATGCAAGCCTAAATAATTCAAAGGCCATGATCCTACTCTGCACCTTACAAAGTTGGATAAGCCAATAATTTTCCTTTCATCACAATTGATGCCAACCAAGACGCTCTTGGCTAAATTAATCTTCAACCCTAACACCCAACAAAACAAACGAATCACCTCGATCAACGATTTAAAACTTTCTTTGTTGCCTGCGGAGAAGAATATAGTATCATCTGCAAACTGAAGATGGGAGACCGTAACTTTATCCTTGCCTTCCACTATCTGACACTCCTTAGCTCTATAAATTAATCTCCCTAAACAATCTGCCACAAGAATAAACAAAAAACGGGAAAGAGGGTCTCCCTGCCTAAGACCTCTAGAAGCATTAAAAATTTCCCCTAGGTCTCTCATTTATCATTATTGAAAAGTTTGAAAATTTGAGACAACCCATGATCCAGCTTCTCCATTTTAACCCAAAACCTTTAGCTTCCAAAACGAAGTCCAGAAAATCCCAATCCACATGATCATAAACTTTTTCGAAGTCAATTTTGAAAACCATACCTTCTTTTTTCTTCTTTCCATACTCCTCGACCACCTCATTGGTCACCAATATTGCATCAAGAATTTGTCTCCCTTTAACAAAAGCATATTGATAGTCTGAAATATTACTATTTAGCACCTCCTTCAGCCTAAGGGATAAAACTTTGGCAATAATTTTATATAGACTGGAGACCAAACTAATTGGTCTAAAATCGTCGATTCTTAAAGAGTTGTGTTTTTTTGGAATGAGACAAATATAAGTAGTATTGGTGATTCTGTTAACAATCCCCTTACCAAAAAACTCCGAAAAAACTTTCAACAAATCATTTTTAATAATATCCTAAAATTTATGAAAGAAATCGAAATTAAGACCATTAGAACCCGGAGCTTTTTCCCTACCGCACTCCATCACTGCCTTCTTGATTTGTTCTTCTTCAAAGGGCCTTTCCAACTAAGTAGCTCTATCTCTACTTATTTCATCCTAACTCAGCCCTTAAATTCTAGGCCTTAACCACTTCCTCCTTAGTATAAAGATTTTGGAAGAATCGAATAATTTCCTGTTCGATGACCCCATCCTCTTCAACTATAGACCCATCCTTTAATTCCAACTTAATAATGCTATTTCTACTCATTCTTCCATTAACAACTTTATGGAAGAATTTAGAGTTGCAATCACCATCTCTTGCCCATTTGACTTTAGCTTTTTGCCTCCATAAAATTTCCTTTTTAGCAACCAAATTTTGAAGCTTCAATTTCAATTGAGACCTTTCCCCTCTAATATGATCGCTCAACTCCCCATCACCTTCTTCTCTATCTAGCTCGAAAATTCTAGATTCAGTCTCCTTCTTTTCCTTTAAAATATCCCCAAACACTTCCTTATTCCACACTTTCAATTTCTGTTTGATCCACTCGAGTTTCTTCATAAATCTATAACCTTTCCAACCATGAAAGTCGACTTCATTCCACCAATCCTCCACGTTTTTGACAAAAGAATGATGTTCCATCCAAACATTCTCAAATCTGAAAGGAAAAGGACCCCATTTCCTATGAGAGGAGTCCAAAGAATTGGGCAGTGATCAAAAACCGATCGGACCAGAGCTTCTTGTCTAATCCTCCAATGGAAATACTCTTCCAATTCACAAGAAAAAAGAAATCCATAAGCCTACAACACACGGCTTTCTGTCTAAAATTAGACCAAGTAAATTTCGAATAATTCATATTAGGATCAATTAGATTGGTTTCTCTAATAAAACGATTGAAATCCTTCATGCTTCTAGTTTCCCTACCCCCCAGTGATTTTTCTAAAGGAAATCTAACAACGTTAAAATCTCCACCTAAGCATCATCTTGGAGAACATAACCCAAATAAATCAGTCAACTCCTCCCAAAAAGCTTCCCTCTCTCTTTTCTTATTAGGACCGTACACCCCTGAAAGCCACCAATCAACACCATCACCTCCGATGATATTAATAGAAATTGAAAAGTCTCCAAGAACTGAATTCTTCACCTTAACAACTTTAGAATTCCATATCACCAAAATTCCCCTAGAACTACCAACCAATGGTAAGTAAACCCATTGCTTGAATCTCGCACCCCAAACACTCCTGATGATCCTATGATCCACTAATTGCTTCTTTGACTCAATTATAATAACAACATCCAGATTAGCTTTTCTAATAGTCTCCTTAATCATCCTCCTCTTCTTCCAACACCCCAAACCACAAGCATTCCAGCTCAAAATCTTCATAATAAATATTGAACGCCCTTGCTACAGCTGGATCTTCCTTTCTCATAATTTAATCCCCACTACAGATTCAACAACTCTCTTTTCCCTTTCTTGTTCATAGTTGTTTTCGAATTCTGATCATAAATAACAGAATAAGAGAGGGACAGATTCATCTTCTTAATTAAATATTTACTCTTTTCTCTAACTTCTGCATTAGGAGAATTTTTTAATTCTTCAACACCATTTGACTGGGAGTTGTCAGGTTTCTTCCTTCTGCTATATTGAACCAACCCACGTCCCTTATTGTCCTTTTCTGCGGCAGCAGAACTACTCTCATAACCTGAAGCCTCCTGCTGCTCATCAAACAAATTGTTTAGTTCTAAGTCCTCATCAATGAAGACCTTAGCTTGAGAGGAAGTTTCCTCTTCTGAGTGAGTTCCTACTGACTCACTGTCAGAAATTATCCTCACCTTATTTAAAACTCACCACGAGTCTCTCTCCCTCTCTTTTCTCCTCTCTCATCCCTCTTCTCTCCCTAACACGCCATCACCGTCGCCATCGAGCTAGTTGTCATCATCGCCATTTTGAGATCATGAACTCCCTTCGTCATCGTCGTCATTGTCTCTGAATCCAATCCCTCTTCATCGTCGCCGAAATCTTTTTCTATCTCCTCTACATAGTTGGCCGTTCAAGTCTCTTTCTCTGCCGGTTTAAGTCTTCTTCTCTATCCCTTCATGTCATCGATGTCTTCCTTCAAGTCGTCGTCGTTGTCTTTTCCCTTCAAGTCGTCACCGACCGAATTGCAATTGTGAGTGTAAGTGAGGCTATGAATTTCACTCCTTGTTTCTCTAATTTTGCTTTTGTGTGTTGTTTATTTCTCCATGGTTGTTGGTTATTTGTTGGGAGAATTGGATTTTGACTGATTTTTGGGTGGTGTTTAGGATGATTTCCAACCGGTTTGAGACGAGTGGACTCGCTGAGTCAGTCGAGTTCGGACGAGTTGAGCCGACTGTCCACCTCTAGCGAGCAAGACCTCCGATCTAGGGGTTCTCGGATCGACAGAGTGCCGATTATCAAGAACCCAGCTTCGTCGAGTTTTTAAACAATGATCATATCATGTATCACGATGTAAAAACAAAAAGAGAAGGAGGAAACATTCTGTTTCAATAAAGATGGAAAAGGCTTCTCTTATGGCCAATTGCATCTAAGAATTCAATGAGGATAAGCATTAATTTGATCAATGATTAGGAATTATAGTTATAGGGTCCTAAAGAATCCTAGTACTGAGTGTGTTAACAAAAATTTCACAAGCTGACCCTCCAAATGTTTAAAGAACTTTTTGGACACCCAATAAATGAAATGATTAAATTTACATCATTGAAATTAAAAAGAAGTGTTGGAGAATAGTTCACAATGATACTCTGCACTGAACCACTACAGAAGTACCATGGTTAAATAAAATCTTTGCTTTTTTTAAGGCACACTTTTCAAAAGAGGATATTGTAGATAACTAAAGGATACAAGAGAAGGGCATAGGAAGGGACACAAAGGGCATATTTCCAAAGTAAGAAACAAGTATAATCAATGCAATAGACCTACCTTGCTGCGAGCCAAACTACCCCACACAGTAGACAAACCGGGATACACGGGTGGTTGACGACCCCCAAAATCATCAAAAGCATAATCCACATAGTTGACTAGAAAACGATTCCGTTCAGCATCATCAACTGACTCCTGCTGCACCCTGCAAAATAAACTTCTGCACTTGTTAAGGAATAAACACCAAAATGCACTCAGATATCAATAAGAAAAGCTTGTTCAACATGCATTTGCTAACAAAACAAGAACGCAAACTCGGTCGTCCATATGGCAAGTAAAATCTGATGCAGTGACTTTCAATAAGTTAACATTGATAATATATACTACTTGTGCTTTCCAAAAAGTTTTGGCCAATAAAACTCAATGTTTTTCATACTTTTGCCAGCTTAGTATTGTCACTTTGAGAGGCATCTGCCAGACAATTGTGTTGGTACACTTAAAATAAGATAACTTACATCGCTAGCCTATAAAAAGCTATAACTGAGAAGCATACCGAGTTAAGATATTAACCATGGCTCTGAAAGCAGCAACCTGAAGCAACAGTAAAAACAACAATTTAAAATGAATACACAAACAAACTAGAGGTAGAAAAATGGAAAAAAGAAAAAAAAAATAATCAGATATGAATGCAAAGACAGAAAATGATTTAACAAAAGATAACTAAGAATATAATTGGAGATAACTGATGGAAAGATTAAAACTAGAAACCACTGAAAAAATTATCAGACAACCTGAAGTGTTTCTCCGCCATTGCCTATAAGATGGAGAAGCATATTCAGAACTGGGTGAAGGAATTGAAGCAAAGCAGTCGAATCAACATTCTTCAAACTGTTAATGGCCTGCAAGGAAAATCAATAGAAATCCAAATCAAGTTTACACACAAAACCCCATTGAACTCTACCTGAACAGCATTTATAGTTACAAATTACATGCATGATGAACCACAACAAAGAGAACAAACTCCTAGTAGATAACAAATCTTAGGTGAAGAAAAAAACCTAACATGTATATGAAAGTGTAAGGCAACATTCGGAATATTCAAGACATACCAATATTACACAGAAAATTGTGAATGGCAAAACAAGTTTTATATTTCAAAATCTACATCTCCATTCAAGGCCTGGGCCCAGCATGGTTCTTTATTGTATAGGCTTCTCCTTTCCCGTTTTCCAGGAAAGGGGAAAAGGGAGGGAAGTGGAACCTTGGCTAATTATGATAGCAAAACTAAGGGGTATACAAATACACAGACATGCACACACACACACACAGAGCAAAACATTCATGCACACAGACATGCACAGTCACAAGAAGAAAGTTTCCGATCTTAACTGCATCCACGGTTCTGTTTACCAGTTTACATACTCTTACAGGCTACAGCTAATTTTATATAAAACAAAAATCAATAAGATCATTTAGGAATACCCAATCTTTAATAAGGAAGATGGCAAATAGCAGAGATGAATGTAAACGCACAATAAATAAAATACCTCAAGAAGTTCAGAACCCCAAGGTGGGCTTGTTCGAAGAGTGTGTCTATCATATTCAAGAAAGAAATCCCTAACACGCTCATTAATGGGGTACAAAGATGAACAAAGTCTTAACCGCAATTTAAAAGCATTCTTTCCATCTTCCAAATAGTCAAGCCTCTCCTACAAAATAATAATAAAAATGATAAGAAAATAATGAAAATCCAGAAAATTAACAGAAATCTTCAGGTCATGAAACAAAATTCAAAAAGCTTCAACAGAGTAGAGTCATAATTCATAATAATGACAGGGAAAACTATTCCACATTTAAGTGTAAAGCTTCCAACCCAAAAATTAAAATATTGTTTATAAGCACCATTGAAGTAAATGAACCAGTGAAATTATTTTAATAAAAGGAAAAGGCATCAATACAACTAAGTTCACACTTAAACAATCAAGAATAAACTTGGTAGAAACTTAATGGTTGAGAGCTTTTCCCAAATAAGGCATAATACATCTTAATAGAAATCATTTAAATATTTATATCATTTCTCTTTAAGATAGTGATAGTTCTAATACATTTTTATCAGAATAAAAAAAAAGTCAAAATTTCTTCATCCAAAAGCAAACGTCTCAATGGATTCTCCCAATTTGCTTTTCTTTTAAAAGAAATCAAAACATGATTACAAACTTATACATTTAAATCTAGTCGTATTAATGGCCACAAACAGAAACTGCAACCTCATTGTAAAGATCATATTTCAACAGCCATGACTTGCTTAGTTGTTACTCGTTTTTTGTTTTCAGCATCACTTTGCCTGATATTGAACGGAAATGAAAAAACAGAAAAGAACACACTCAACAGTTTGATGCCACCACAGACTTATCAGGCTGGGCTCATTAGATTAGCAACTACAGAGAAGGAGACGAAGGAACATAAAGTCAAAAAGTGAAAAACTTTTAATTAAACAGAACTATAAATTACCTTCCCTGTATCTTGGAGATAATGCGGAACCAGTTCTTTCATTATTGGTAAAGAAATTTCAGATCGCAACCTGAGGATTATCATTATCTAGGACGTATTAGATACCCTTTAGCAATATTGAAACCAAAATCAAAATTTTAACTCTATAAATAGTAATAATTGGCAAGTTCATAAAGTAAAACATAATTATATAATTAGTATAAGCAAGAACATGTTCTATTATGTCAAAAGTTGCAAGCAATAATTGGCGCCATGATTAACTTGCACAAATAAACCTAATTCTTTACGATTGGGCTAAATGTAAGGCTACCCTCTTCTGCTGGAGGTTAGTTTAGTCTATTGCATGGATCTCATATTCAGCAACACAACTTATCAAAAGGGAATTTGACTGTCATACGACAAATTGAGCTGATAAAAAAGGAGGGAATAAAGGAACACAAAAGAAGGCTATCGCCATGTATTGGTCTTGCCTAAACAGGTTCTGAAGGAATGTTTAGGTTTACGCTCCTAACCTTAAGCATTTTTGTGCAAAATGGCACTTAAAGACATGCACCTGTATTTTTGTTAGCTTGCGAGTTTTAACATTATAACAGCAATGGCCCGTTGCTTTTTTCTTCTCTTATTCTTTCTTCATTTTTATTTTATAAGAATTCAAATTTGTACTATTAACAAGAATACTTTAAAATAATTTCCGAGCAAGCTGTCCATGGTAAGCCAGACCACTTGTTCATTCTTAAATTAAAACTTACAAGAAAAACCACCTCAAAAAAAATGATGTGTTTCCAGTGTTCTAAAAGGCACTAGGCGTCAGTCAAGCAATGGCCCAGTGCCACCTAGGCAATTCCTTGGCAGTCAACAGTCAATGTGTTGACCGCCAAGTCAACCAAAAAAACAAGTCACCATTGGAGTGACTTTCAAGTGGGAGAGACAGTGTTATGGTTTTGAAGTTTTGAAGTTGAAGTTTTGGAGTGGGGGGCTGTTTCAGTCAAACTAAACAAGAGCACCTCTGCTGGTGCCCTTGTAAATTTTTCTTTTGTTAAACTTTTTTTTATAGGAAACAAAAACTTTATTAATAAAAGAAAGAAGATACACATGTGAACCAGAAGTCCACTTTAAAACAAACAAACAAAGTCTACACCTAAAAGCAATATTGGAAGAAACAATTAACAAATAACAGCCTTCCAATCTAGTAAAATAAAAGAGAGAGACAAATTTTTAAATTCTTCACTAAAAAACGTCCAGAGCGACACCAAGTAAAACGTTTTATCCCTTAAAAAGGTCTCCTCCTCTTCAACTTCTTCGAAAATTCTTCTGTTTCTTTCCTCCCAAATAACCCATAAAATAGCGAAAACTCCACAGTTCCAAAATATCCTAACCTTCTTACCTCCTCCTAAGACTCCAAAATCTTCCAATAAAAATACACCTACATAATTAGGGGCTGCCCACCTCAATCCAAGTAAAGAAAATAACTCATTCCATAACAAACCAACCACGGGACAATGATTTTCTTTTGTTAAACTAACACCCAAAACAATAAACGGCATCGTTTTGGGTGCCTCTAAAACGCTCAAAACAACGCCGTTTTGGGTGTCATAAAAAAATTAATTAATTAATTAATTGTCTCCACGGCTGGGTGCCATGAAGACCAACTAGGCCGCAAAGCCAGTCTGCTGACTAAGGTGGCCGCTTAGGGGTTCTCCAGTACAGCTAGCAGCCACCTAGGCCCTTTTTTTAGACAGAGTGTGTTTCAAATAGAATCCATCCTGGGCGCTAGCTTCTTAAAATAAGATCATTTTTCTACTAAAAAGCAAATAAAACTTAACAGTTATTCTTCACCAACAAAATACCATCTTAAAACCTAAAGAGAAATTTCCCACTGCCCCCAAATCATTATACACTCATACACAAAATCCATAAAACAAATAGTAAGTTAAACAAGAGACCTAGCCTTTAGTCCTAGAACCATCAGAAAATGTAGACATACAATCGATTACCATAATGGAAAACTTGATCAGAGAAGACCACCCACCAAAACTACAGTTTTTAATTGCCTCCAACTGACATCAACATGCATCTGATTCAAGAAATACAACTAAACCCCACCAACACACGTAATCATAGGCCTTTCCATTGTCTAATTTGCTAATGCATATCGAATTATAACACTGTTAACACAATCTAGAATCCATACACTTTAGCTATCAATAAAAAATTAAGAATTCAATTTCCTTCCACAAATGCTTTCTTAAAATCTGAGACCACAATAGCACTTACTCTTTTAAGTCACTAAAGCAGAATCATAATTAATTCATGTTAACATACAATCAATGAATAAAAGCTGCAGTATGGAAGAAACAGAAAGGGAAAAAAGATTCTTTCCTTCATAGTTCTTACAACAAACATCAAAGAAAGATCAGATATAAAAGCATGTACATACTGAGCATGGGTAGATAATGGAAGCGATGCATATCCGATAACCACCTGAAAAGTGATGCATACAATAAGTATTCCTATATGATAGATAAGAGAAACCCAAGTAGCTGACAACTTTAGCATTAAGACCAGAAGAAAGATTTAATTCAGGGATATGCGCAGTTAGCAAAATGGAAAGGCATCATTGCAGATATAAAAATTGAAAAGATCATACATAATTACTAAAATTTCCTTTACAAGGGTATAAAAAACATACATATAACTTACTGGTTTTGGAGCTTCTAGTTTTGTTTGCAAATCAACATGGAAAAACGTAAATAGAAGGTGATGCAGAGGTGTCCAGATAGCAGGTAGTGAAACTTTTATTTCATCATGGTAGCAAGCAACCCTAGCCCCAGCAGCAACTTGTGTATGAGCCCACTTCTGTTGCGATACACCTGGCTCCCTTGGATACATCGCCTAATCATACATGTCACATTAAAACAAGTAAGATGAAGTTCTAAAAACAAACTGGTTTCAATATAGACTAACAAACAACATACTTACCTCTAAAGGCTGTCTACGAACATCAGCATCGTCTTTTCGTAATTCAACTCGAATGAACAAATTCCTCTTCCGACTCAAACTTACACTCAAGGGATATACATAGAGACAATGAAACAATTGCAAGAAAGGCTCATTTCTTGTTGTGGTGCGAAAGTCAAAAGCTTGAAACTGAGAGTTAATAAATACATTTATTAGGATAATTGAGCTAAACAAAAATACTTGATAATGTTCAAACCTTCATTAAATAATTTTCAAAAATTCAAAGCTCAGATGGAGAAGTAGCATGCATATCAAGAGTCTCTTGCCAAATACAACACACCAATTGAAGGGACTGCTCAATTAAAATCAGTAAGAATTCTATGTGGTACATAAGTTGGCAAATAGGACCGGTAAATTCAAAACTAAGAGAACCATAGTTTCAAAAACGAATTTGGTGGAACCCTAATTCTGTTTGCTTCTTTACAATGTGTGTGACAATGTGGTGTATTAAGCATGAGAACGAACCACAACTTGATTTGACTATGCATATTAAATAATAAAAAAATGAGTTCCACTCCTATAACAATCAATTCACTTACCAGTTTATAATATATAAAGCTATTAATTTGGGAAAAATATGAGGTAAGCAGAGTGGGATAGGTGAGAATCACTGTCAATCATAGAAAATGTTAACTGGAATAAGGTCTGAAGAAGAAAACCACCATTGTAAGAAAAAATTTTAATCTCACTTATTAATTGCTAACAAAGACCTTCCTGTTATGCTATCAAAATTGTGCAACGTTACATTCAAAGTCAAGCAGCTGCCTTCATCATTATGCTTGTCACAATGCCGTCTTCTTTACCATTGCACAAATACACAAAGTAATCATTTTTAAAATTTGCTCTCTGATTTCTGCATCTATTATAGTTTTCCCAGACTAAAAGACAAACAAAGAATCCAACACTGACACAAGAGACAAGATTATTAAACCCACTCAGCTAATCAAGAGCTATATCCATTTCCAAAAGCAATTGGAATAAACAAAGAAAGAAAAGGAAAAAATGAAGAAAAAGAAAAGAGAAACATACAGAAGAGAAAAGATAAAGGAAGCAACCATACTCTGATTGTGAAAGCATCAGAGACCAACCTATGTTTATGATAACATGAAGAGCAAAAGGTAATTGTCGCTTAGAGTGTAATGCCTATATAGTAAATCCTAACACACAATACATCACAAATAAATCTTACACTTACATCATCAGCATTATAATCTGGAACATTTGATCCATTTCCAGAAACTTCTTTCCCATCGCTAAAATTCCATTTAGAGTTACTCGATTGAGGCCCTTCAGAACCATTACTCGGGCACTTTGTGAACATCAAATCAGTAACATGGTCCCCTGGATCAACAGAATCATTGGTTACACTGCCATTCTCAGATATATTTTCCAACTCAGTATGAGCTGTCTGGTGCTTCTCTATTTCCAGTCTTAAAACACCCTTGACTGGTTTGTGAACCTTGCGTTTAGGATCCTGTAGCAATAGGAAAAGCCCAAAAGATAACAGTGTTACAAGGGGCTACAGTGACCTAGATAGTAACCATATACCAGTGTCATTATTCCTGTAAAAGATGAGGGTAAAGCAAGAGACAAAATATGAGTTCACAATTCTTCCATTATTAGTGTTAAAACACCTTTCTCTGTCCATTATACAATCGTAGAGCACATTTGATTTGACATAAATTTCATTCATTAATATTTGAAAAGCTTAGTCAAATAAGTGTGAGAAGCATGAATAGGAACTTCATCATCCAATTACACTATGGATAGAATTTTTTTGATAAGATACACTATGGATAGAATAACAAGGCCATGTTTGCAAATCAAGCAAAGTTCAGCTTCTTCACATTGAATGACCTCCAAACAACAATTTTTGTAGTTAATAATATAGGTAAAGAAAAATTAGTCAATTGTTTTGCTCAACTCCAGTTAGAAGGATTAAGCCCATATAAACAAGTGCCACAGAGTATTAAAAGAAGGCGAATGATATGATATATGAAAACTCAATAAAATACTAGTGAGAAATTTACAAAACATATATAGAAATGGTACATAAGCGCACAATACATATGTTTGTGTGTATATACAAAAATGTGTAATTCTTTTTCTTTTTCCTTTTTTTATACAAAACATAACTGTTTAACATTTGTGTACCTTTGCAAGGATGTCTGTGACTCTAAATTTGTTAGTGTGTATCAATTAACCCATTGCATTAAATGCTAGCTAATGATTTCATGCATAATCGTAAGGGACAATGTGCACAGCAAATAAGTTAATAACAAAAGCCTAAGAGGGGAAGTCCACCCACCTGAAGTGCCTCCTCCATATAGCTTTCTTTTACTTTATTTAAGTTGGATATTTCAACCACAACAGAGTTTCCACTTGAATATCCCAGCTTCCCATCCAATGTGATCTTTGCAATAGGCTCAAACACGCCATCATGGGAACTTGACCCAGACACGCTGGGAGCTAGTGGACTGCTAGGGGAAGCAGATCCACCAGAAGCCGCACCAATGCTGTTATCAAATAACGGAACAATGGCCCAGGCAAAGGACTCCCTGTAAGGCATAATGCGAGACCACACCTGAAGCTTCTGCTTCTCTCTCTCCGATAAGTGGACCTGTTCATACGGGTGAAAAATGCATTTGTCATATAATAGAGAGAGATATTTTGGCAGAAAAAACAGAAACATTTATTCTTTTGTAAAGCATGCCAATTTCATATACACTAATTCGTTTTATCATTTTTCAACTCACAATAATTACTATGCACCAGCCTCACACAACAGGCATCATGTTTCATTAAGCAAAATAGTTAAGGGGGAGAAGCACCCCTAACAACCCAACAAATTATGAAGCAAGCATCCACACTACAACAAACTCAATGTAGAAAATGGATGAAAAAAGGAGAGAGGAGAGAGAATGAGTTACTTTTAAATATTGAGATACATAGGAGTAAAAAGATTCTGAATTAAACACGGACTAGTCAGCTGCATGAAAGGTAAGCAAAGACTCAGCAAGGAATCAGTATGGCCCTAATGTCATAACAAGGTATAAGCAGACTTGTATATTTTGATAGGGAAAAGAATATTACACAAAGAAATCTTAATTTATCAAAAGGTCAACATAATTAAATCCAGTAGTCATCTAGAAACATGATGGGGAAAAAAGAAAAAAGAAAAAAAAAAGCAAGTTTATGACAATCAGAGAGCAATTTCTGGATTCCATTCAACTTACAGGTTCTTTACGCGAATAAACAGATGGTGTAACTCCACCTTCCTCTGTGGCAGGCCTCTCTAACTGGATCAGTAGACAAACCGATGCTGATGGAGCATCTAAATAAAAAATACCACGAGGTTCACAAGACATTTTAGCCTGGAAACAATAGAAGGGAATAGTATGTAAGCAAAAATAAAACATACATCGAAAAAGAAATAAAGTACAGCTACTCAATTTTATGACCTACATCCTGCATTTCAGTCGGTAGCACTCGGAAATAGAAATCTTCAGACAATTTTTCTCTTCTTTCCCGATTATATAAGCAAATTGTGCCATAAAAAGGCTCTAAGACAGACAGAGAGAGGTCAGAAAGCATGAAATATTTTCTATTTACACGTTAAATTAAGCAGTATCATAGAAATATAAAATAGAAACTCACCAACCAGTCCAGCTTGAAATGATAGGGACAAAACTTTTACGGAGATCTTCAAACTACTGAATGCACACAAATATGAAAGAATTAAAAAAGAGAGAGACAGAAACTCACTAAGATATATAAGATTTATTTAACCAAAAAAGGAAGAAGAAGAAGAAAAACTAAGGAGCCTGATACCAAAGTATACTCAGCAATGAGATTTAAACCTGCCATACTGTGCCATAGGGGTTTCCGGAATCCTCTGACCAAATATCGTTGATCTCTCATTTTCCCAGTCAAAAGCTGGTTCATAAGCAGGGAGAGGAGATTGGCCAAAATGCTACAAGTAGATCATCAAGTTCAAACAACAAAAAAGTTAAAACCAAAATCAATTCAAAA
Source organism: Dimocarpus longan (assembly GCA_022984855.1). Classification (NCBI taxonomy): domain Eukaryota; kingdom Viridiplantae; phylum Streptophyta; class Magnoliopsida; order Sapindales; family Sapindaceae; genus Dimocarpus; species Dimocarpus longan. The sequence continues at coordinate 10,774,076 of CM041026.1, forward strand.
ATATAGAAGAAAAAAATCATATTTCTGTATTCTTAAAAGTATGGGAACCACAAAGAACCATTACGCAATGTAAACAAAACCAAGATTCCAAACACCACCAACCTTCAAAACATCAGTAGCGTCCAAATGTTGCCTTCCAGAAGTACTGGGCGTGTCATCATCAGTAGCATCTTCAACCTTGCCTCGCCTTGCACTAGCAAGACGCGCTTCTGCAGTACAAACAGAGCTCAAACTAAATCCACCAACAAGGAAACACAACAACCAACAGAATAATAATAATAATAATAAAATAAAAATAAAAAATAAAAACACAAAACAAAACAAAACAAAACTACGAACAAGGATAGAAACAATCACCCGTCTCAATATCAGTATCGGGGCCTTCAAATATCTGAGTTTGGAAAGAAGGAGGACTAGTGCTTTCATAATGACCATACTTGTTCTCATCCTTGACCCAATCAGTTCTATAACACTGTACCAACTCGTTCAAATGTGGCCACTGCTCCAAATTCTCATCAATCTACATGATATCCATAAGCCTCATCACAATAACAACCTTCCATTTGTAAATCGAATACAACCTAATTTTAACTAACAATGGCATTCTAAATCAAACATTACTTAAAAAAAAAAAAAAAACTTTTCAAACACACAATTATTTAACTATAAAGCAGAATGTAAGTGACTGTGAAGGAAAATGAAGTGAGAACAGACCAATGGGTCCAATTTAAGATGAGCAAGCGAGTGACGAGGTAATCTCCGGAAGCGTTGGCCTCCACTGCCGCCACCACTGCTGTCCATAGAGCGCGCGCACTTGTTCTACTCCTACATTTCGACGAAAATGCAAGTCAGTGAAAATGTAAACGAAGCATCAAGTAAGCGAGACTCGTGTTGGACAGATCTGATACCGAAACTTGAGTTCTAGGGTTTCAAGTATATTACGAGAGAGAGAGAGAGGGTACCTGAGAGAGTGAAAAGCGAGAAATGCGAGCAATGTGAGATATGACGATTTGTTAAAACGAAAGCAGGGGTTTTGTAAATGAAAATATAAAAAGGACACACCACCAAACCCCACTAGGACACCAGACTGGCGCAGGGCAGGGACACTAGTCAAAATCAGTCCTCACGCTGCTGCTAAGGCCTTCAAACCTTTTTTTCTGTTTTTGAATGTAGATACCACATATTTATCCTATCTGTCCACATCAAATATTATTTCTACCGGCAATATGGATTCTGCTCATATTAAATATTAGTTATGTGACTAGAATATTTTATGATATTGATAAACTGGAAGTTATAAGATCAAATATGGCCTATAGGCAAGATAATAAGTTCAAAGCAATTAAGATGAGATTAATTAAATTATATTTGATAGCTTTTGGAACTTACTTGTTGACTTATTAAGCTCAAGAGCTAATTTAGGAGCCATCTCAATGAAAATTGGAAATTATTGAAAACTCTTTGTAAGGAAGCCAATCCTTGTAGCTGACTGAAAAAAAAAATAAAAAATAAAAAAAATTCACTTTTCTTCTTCTATTATTAAAAATCAAAAATAAAAGTTATCTGCTTTTATCTATTTATATTCAGAAAGCAACTCATGTCATTGGATACATAAAACTAGTGTATTTTAAAACTTAGCTTTCTCTCCAATAGAATATATTTGCTTGTGCTTTTATTTTTTTTTTCTTTCGCTTCTAAGAAAAGCTATTATCCTAGGTGAGTAGTATATGTTATTGGTGCTTTTACTCCATCACTCTTTGACATTTATTTAAAAAATTTTCTTTCGGAAAGTATTTGTACTTTATAAAATAATGTATCGGTGGGTGAATGCAACTTCTAAGAAAAGCAAGCATTGATTATGGGCTGTTTGTGTTGTTTGTTTTCTAAGTATTTGTTAGTTGTATGTCTCTGTTTTTATTACAAGATTTCAAAAACGCATTTTTTTTCAAAGAATTTGATCTCAAAAGGATTCATTGGAACTTGAAGAAAATCAGTATTACATAAACAGTTTGATTACTATAGTCAATAAATTTTATGTCTTAAAAGATAAATTAATACTATGTTGCAACATTATGAAATTAGAAGATGAGATCAGATAAAATGGGGGACCTAAATATCAAAATTTATTATTATCTCATAATACTATATGCTAAGATTTCAAAAACGATTTTTTGTTTAAAAATAATAAGAAATTGGATAGATTAGTGATTTATTGAAACTGCAAATATTAAGTATTATGTGAACAATATAGATGATATCTATTAGGACCTTTGCACAAAAATCTGCTCTTACAAACACGTGGAGAAATCTAGTTGATAATTATACATGGTATAACTTAAAATCTCCACAACAGATATCGAAAATGACCTGCACACTATTTAAACTAAGGTTGATAATTGTACACGGTGTAACTTAAAATCTCAACAACAGATATGGAAAAGGACATACACACCATTTAAACCAAGGTGTAGATATCCTCACCTAAAATTATGATTTATATATATAAATTTTATTGTAAAACTTTATTACAAAAATAATCTCAAATAAAATAACCGTTATAGATAATCTGATTAAAATAGATTAACTGAAATACTTTCCATAATGAATTTACTTTCATTAGGTTACTTTTTGTATTAGATTGGGTGTTTATAGTAAAATTAATATTAAGATTTTTAATGATGGGGTACTTACAATTTAGGTGTATAAATCATATTTTTTGTAGCAATATCTTCACCTTTAAACTAAAAAGGACGTAAAATTTAAAAATGTTTTTGAATCTGACGATTATTAATTATTTTGATGTTATTAACTTACATTTGTGTATATAAATCCATTCAGTGCAACTGTGTAATATAATTACTGAACTTTTATTATTTTATTTAAATAAATTAGTTACTCGACTCGATTCAATTGGAAAATAAATAAAGAGAAATTATATCTATCAAGCTTAAAATGAATGCATTTCAACAACGAGAAGGTTTGATTGTGAAAAGTTGCAATAATTTCCATTTACTTTTGTGGTTAAATTCTTGGTTAATAAATGTAATTATTTGCAGTAAAAGTATCAATGATGATGTAGGTGATAAAAATAAATTATAAGTGTCAACCAACTATTTGTTGATATGTCTGAACTATAATTTGTTCTTGTATGTAATTGTTGACAGATAAATTTATTTCTTGTTCTTGCAAAATTTACTTAGCTTACTTTTTTATTTTTTTAAAAAATTTATATCTTGTTCTTGCAAAATTTACTTAGCTTACTTTTTTATTTTTTTTTAAAAAAGAAAAAATAATAATTTGAAATATTAATAAAATTTTGGAGTACCATTCCTTTTAGGACAAAATATTATGGTACCCCTCATTGACAGTGCAGTGATGTCAAACACTTCGGAATTATTAACCGGCTCAAAATTATGGTTCACAAAAATATTAATTTGTTTATAATTTCAAAAAAAAAAAATATTAGTTTGTTTACATTATTGACAATGAATTTGCCTAAAATATAATCTTTCGAAAAAAAAAATGATGCTACATCACTTTCAAAGGAAAAAAAAAAATGATGCTACATAGTAAGAGACACCCTATATATGGTCAAAATTCATCACGGGTGATCAAATGTTGAAGCAAAAATGTTTTGTTTGAAGTGGAGAGGATGAGAAGTTTGTCATATCGGCGCTTGTACTTTCGGATTGGCATTGATGCTTTCTCACAATGGTTTGTTCATTAACAATCCCACCACTTGTTTCTATTTCTCTTGTTGCCGCCATTCTTGTCTTTATATTTCTCACTTGGCAATTCCGATGTTAAGGGTGAGAGGTTTATTATCGAGGAAATGTAAGCTGGTAGCCTTTTCCAATATTCAATTGATATTTTTATCTCATTAAAATAAACTTAACAATTGTGTCCCAATCCTTTTTTTTTTACACAAATACCCTTAATAACATTTTTTATCTATCTCATTTTTTTGCCGCCCCTTCCTCTTTCATTTATCTGATAGCCCCTGCTTCTTCTTCACTTTCTCCTCCTCCTTCATTTCTCTAACAGCCCTTGCTTCTTTTTCACTTTCTCTTCCTCCTTCATTTCTCTGACAGCCCCTACTTCTTCTTCCATTTCTTCTTCTCCTTCATTTCTCTGACAGCTCCTGCTTCTTCTTCACTTTCTTCTCCTCTTTCATTTCTTTATTCTACCAATCTATTTTTCTGTGTTTTCTCTTTGGTCTCTCTTCTCATTTTTGACTACACAGACACCATTCACCATCCACCATCCATCTTCATCTTCTATACTACGGGTAATGTATCTTAACTGTTGAACACTTGTTTTTCAATTATTATTTATTATTGTGGTTAGCTATGGTGATATTGAGCTTTAGGAAATGGCTCTAGGGTTTATAATGTTAATAATGTTATTAGTCACACCAATAGTAACGAGTGTGAATCATACTCGTCATACTTGGTGTGACTAGTGGTACCATGTATTGGTGGAACAAAACCAGAAGCCAATACACTAGTCACATCAAGTGTAACGAGTGTGAATAATACTCGTCACACTTGGTGTGACTAGTGGTGTCATGTCTTGGTGGAACAAAACCAGAAGCAAATTCACTAGTCACACCAATAGTGACAAGTGTGTAATCATACTCGTCACTATTGGTGTGACTAGCAATGTCATGTCTTGGTGGAACAAAACCAGAAGCAAATACACTAGGCACACCAATAGTGACGAGTGTGAATCATACTCGTCACACTTGGTGTGACTAGTGGTGTCATGTCTTGGTGAAACAAAACTAGAAGCAAATACACTGATCACACCAATAGTGACGAGTGTGAATCATACTCGTCACATTTGATGTGACTAGTGGTGTCATGTATTGGTGGAATGAAACCAGAAGTCAATACACTAGTCACACCAATAATGACAAGTGTGAATCATACTCGTCACACTTAGTATGACTAGTGGTGTCATGTCTTGGTAGAACAAAATCAGAAGCCAATACAATAGTCACACCAAGTATGACGAGTATGAATCATAGTAGTGGTGTTATGTCTTGGTGGAACAAAATCAGAAGCCAATACACTAGTCATACCAATAGTGACGAGTGTGAATCATACTTGTCACACTTGGTGTGACTAGCGGTGCCATGTCTTGGTGGAACAAAACCAGAAACAAATACACTAGTCACACCAATAGTGACGAGTATGAATCATACTCGTAACACTTGGTGTGACTAGTGGTGACATGTCTTGGTGGAACAAAATCAAAAACAAATACACTAGTCACACCAATAGTGACAAGTGTGAATCATACTCTTCATACTTGGTGTGACTAGTGGTGCCATGCATTGGTGGAATGAAACCAGAAGTCAATTCACTAGTCACACCAAGTGTGACGAGTGTGAATCATACTCGTCACACTTGGTGTGACTAATGAATTGGCTTCTGGTTTTGTCACACCAAGACATGTCACCACTAGTCACACCAAGTGTGACGAGTATATTCACACTCGTCATACTTGGTGTGACTAGTGTATTGGCTTCTGGTTTTGTCATACCAAGACATGTCACCACTAGTCACACCAAGTGTGACGAATATGATTCACACTCATCACACTTAGTGTGACTAGTGAATTGGCTTCTGGTTTTGTCATACCAAGACATGCCACCATTAGTCACTTCAAGTGTGACGAGTATGATTCACACTCGTCACACTTGGTGTGACTAACGTATTGGCTTCTGATTTTGTTCTACCAAGACATGTCACCACTAGTCACACCAATTGTGACGAGTATGATTCACACTCACACTCGTCACACTTGGTGCGACAAGTGTATTAGCTTCTGATTTTGTGCCACCAAGACATGCCACCACTAGTCACACCGAGGGAACTAGCGTGATTAACACTATTCACCTTTGTGTGACTAGTGTTTTGCGTACTGGTTTTTGCCAACTGAATATACCTTTACATATGAATATCATACCACCTCAACATAATGCAAAATATATTTGTAAAAACCATAAATGTTACATAGTTCAATTAAAGTAACTTTATATATATTTATATATATAATGTTTTACATCATTATTGACAATTACTCTACATTTCCATCAACAGCATTACAAAAAATATGGCGAAAGCATATTCCCTTCTCATTTTGTGAACTTCTGGTACCCCCAATTCCATGATTCACCTTTCCTACTGATACACTCGATATATTTACAAACAAATCCACCGCAGCTATTGTTATCCTTTTGAGTTAGAATGCTTTTAGGGTTCAACATCTGTACGGTAAAGAAGTCCTCTCTCTTGTCCATGTGTTTCTCCTCAAAATAACCAAACTTTGCCAACATGGAAGGCAACAAGTACCTTAAAGGTGCCACCTGGTTTTCTCTATATGTCGAATCAATTGAGATGTTATGTCGCAACGAATCGTGTATAACAATACTCCACTGTGATAAATCTACCTTACATAAGATCTAATAACCATAAGGAGATCCAACAGCACACGGAATTAGCAACTGCATAACAAAAAACAATAAATTAAAATAAACCATGGACAGACAACAATGTCAAATAATATTAAACCATACTTACTGTGTTTACAAATGTCCATCTTTTCCCCCATGCTGGCTTTTCTCTAGTACCGTATAGTATCCAATCATCAAGGGCGTTAAACGACAATGGATCAAATTGACTAGTAAATGATTCTTGCACATCTGGATGAATTTCCTTCGAAGCCTCTAACAATTTTGATTGCAAGTTATACCATAACATGTTTTAAACAATTAAATTGTACAGTAAAATCAAAACAAATTCAACTCGACTTGTAATAAGACCCTAAACTTACAAGAAAATTAACGCATAACACTGCAATATCATCATGAAATAGACTGGAATGCTCGTTCTACGCTTACCCAAAACTGCTAAAATCCCATCAATGTGCTATATTTATATAGAAAAATTTTACACAAAGTAACATAAAACAACTTATAAATAAACGTTGATAACATATTTCAAATATAAAGCAAATGTTGACATATTCAACGAGTTACTCACGTCATTTGTCATCCAAACTAAAGTATTCTCCAACTCGGCAAAGAACTCCTAATCCGCAAAGACTTCGGTCACAATATTTAGTCTAAAATGAATAGAAATCATTAATAAACAAACCTTGAAATTGACTTTTATGTAACAGTAATCATAAATGTACTCACAAGACTCCACTATTTTTTGGTCTCTTGTATGCTCTATATTTTTTTTTCTTTTGGTCAAGTACTACGTCCTTTGTTACCCAAGGATTGATGTACGAAGAAGCATAATATTTTGATGCAATCTTTAATCTAACTGTTCGCTCAATATATGTCTCCGGACGAGGAACATCCCGAAACATGACATCGACATCATCATCCTTATACACTTAGATATCCTCAGTCATCATATTAACAGGACTGTTCTGATTATACCTTTCACCATCCGATTTCTCCAACTGAGAAGCCAACGAGCCTTGACCATTCTTCCTTGTCCTTGTATTTCCTTTTTTTTGATAAACATACAGCCCCTTCTTGGTTCGGACCTGAGGTACCCCTCGTGATCGTGCCTCATAAGTCGAACCACGTGCCTCATCTGATTGTTGTAATTGACTTGGAGTACATGTGACAACAGTGTGTGTAGGAGTCACCGACGCATCCATAGGAACCGATTGTGGCTCAAAGGATATCCTATAAGGAGGCACATCATCTTCATTCACATGTGCAGAGAATGTATAATTCTGATACCCCTAATGTACAGGAGAAATTTGGTTAGCCTCTGACAATTGATACGAACTCAAAATAATTTAAGTCTGTATAAGAAGTTGCGCATATACCTGATCAGTTGAATATTGCTGGCGATTTTCAAATGCCCTATCAATACGGTCATTTAATCGACCCTCTAATACCTCAAACTTCTTATCGACATAGTCCTCCAAAAGTCGTGGGATTTCCTCTATCGCATTCTTCACTAACTCTAATAAATTCTTCAATCCTTACATAGATGAACAATGATATTCAAAAGACAAACAAACCAGCGGTTTTACTTAATAATGATACTATTTTTGTGTACTAACTTCTGAATTTGTATTTGACGGTATTGAGTCCTCTGCCATTGGGGGGTGGGGGGAGATAGATCTACATTGTGTGACCGCTTATTCTGTCTCATACGACGACGTCTTTGATTATTCCCAACAGCACCACCATTATCACTTTCATCATTATCCACTATTGTGAGTGGAACAAATTCCACTCCTTCATCTAGATTGGATTTAAGACTTTTCCAATAATTCTATCTTGCCTTCTCTCTTGTTGGTCGCAGGTACTCACGAGCTAGATAAAACTATAACAAAAAAATGTAAATGTTAGAAAGGGGCAAAACCATCGTAGATAATAATAGTTGTTCAAACTTACATCTCCACGCTCCTCTATTTCTTTAAGACTTTGGAGAAAAGTTTTAGAATGCTTGTAGAAACTCCATCTCAACATTCTCGGGTAGGTAACACCAGATACCTGAGTAGCTAATAATTCTCTCATTGATCACATGGTCTCCATCGCCCATATTTGTAAATACAAAAATGAGAAAATGGTAAATGGTCAAAACAATATAAATATAAAATATATATGAACATATGAAACAAAACATATAAAAACCAACCTGTAAAGCATAAGGAAACTTATAATAATTACATTTTCTAAGTATTGTTCTCAAATAATACAATATTAACTTAAATGTATAATGTCCCCAAGGAAACGCATTCCACTCATCTACAATCTCAACCAACATTAGCAACCATAATGTCGTTTTGCTCTTGGAAATTTGCCCAAATAATACTGTGTTTGCTAGTAACACCAACGCTATCTTCATACAATCTCCTTTTTGGTAAAATTCCTTGGTGGTAATATGGTTGTGTATCTCGGAGAGTGGTAATGGTATTTTCTCATCAAAATATCAATCGTGTATCCCCCCAGGTACCATCACATATGGTCATTAAATGATATCGGATAATGGACCAAAAGGTAATCCAGTTATTAAACAAAACTCAACATGGGAAAATCGACTCTTCATGCCCCCGATGGAAAACCACATCTCATGAGAACTTGCTTCTTTCATATTAATCTCTTTTTGAAGCAACTGATGAATCAACCGGGCAGCAAACATGTGTTTAATTGGTATTTTCAGTAAATACTTGAAAACTATTTCTTCAGCTAGTTCATACTCCTCTTCTCGACGCAATATATTTTCAATCAACCCGACTATATCAATCTTAGAGTGGATGTTTATTGACCTCTCTGGTACCCAATGTGCTCTAGGTATTTTCAAAAACTTATCATAGTTAATTTCTGTCATCTACAAACAAATAAATAAATATATCAGTTAACTTCATGCTCTTTATATTAATTGAAAACATAGAAAGTATAAATGATTATCCAAAAGCTTTTTAGTGTTTATCTTTTAATTAAAGAGCGAGAAAAGGCAGCTACAAGAGAAGAGTGTTAATAACTATATACTATTAGTGTGACTAGTGATGAAATAAATCATCAAATTAAGCAAGCTATAAGATTCCATCCTTATAAGAAACTATGATTATCACAATAACCAAAAGCAGCACAAGTAAGACATTTTGAGCAATTAGGAAAAAATATCAAATCAATCAGAAAGTCATTTCTCTACATTTTTAGATTACCAACATGCATAACAAATACAATGATAAATAACAATGGATGCCACAAATAATAATATTAAATATCTGAACCTACAAATAATAATCAATCGTATCCAACATTAAAAGAAAAATCACACATACTGACTTCCGACTCTGTAGTCTACGCAACTCCACACATATTAAAAGATATAATATTAAATATCTTCAAAGTTTGGCACCCACGATAGTCCACTCATATATACAAGCATCATACACCCTCACACAGTCATTTACCTACAAATCCATGAAATTAAATAACATATATTTAAATTAAATATATTGTGATTAGTGTGTGAGTGACTCTGTGAGGCAATCCAAAATCATCGCAAAGAGATTTCAAACTTGGTCCAAAACTTCTCTAAAGCAGTCAAACAGTTCCAAATTATCAATGAATGTCAAATTCACAACATTTAACCACTTGAAGCATAGATGACTAATCAATCATCTGTTGTATTCTTTTACTCCTAAATAACAAATCTACAAACAATGTATCAACTGAAATAACCAATCAAATTCAACATCATATAAAGATAACCACTCAAATTCAATATCATATAATGATAACTGAAATTATAAGTTCATTTAATTGAAAAGACAAACTATTCACAATGACCAATTAAGCCAGTATATTAAATTAAATAAAATAAAATGAACATATTGGGAAATGGATCTCATTTAAAGAATAAACAAACATATGAATACATAGTTCTGCCTAAGATTAACTCAATTAACAGAGGGTGACTCAAGTCTCATAGTTTCCATGTCATGTCTCATGGTTTCCATGACATGTCATTGTCAAAAACAAATAAAATCAGATCTATTACTAATTTTTATTGTTTCTAGCAATAAAAACAGTTCCAATCAACCTAGAACAGTAGTCATGATACAAATTGCAACAAAATTTCACCAAAACAGCCCATGAACATTCACTTATTGCACTTTAGGACGAATGAGGCTAGATCAAATATTTACACAAACAAAGCTTGCATACATAAAATTAGTAATATACCTCAAAACTCGCAAGCACATGCAATCAACTTCTACGGTGTATGATGGACTTCCTTGAACAAACTAAGAAGAACGTGTATGTATCACTCAATCTCTGATATCTTGACAGCCTAAACAAACTAACATAGATGTGTGGTTTCAAGATTGTTTAAGAGTGGCCTCAAGGTGGGTTCAATGTGAGTTGACTATTTATATTTGTCCTGTTATCATGGTTTCATATCTCATTTTGGTGGTCACAACAAGGTAAACTGATACAATCGTACGTCACAATGCAGTTAATGAAGTCGTTAGAAAGTTGTACCTCAATCTCTCTCCTAATCTCTGAGAAATCGTAGAACCTCTTACCAGGCACATGGCGACGCGTGCAGATATCGTTGCCTCGTGGCAGGAAGTCTCTGCCGACGAGCGATTCAAGGACTCTAGACTTGCCGCTACTTTGGCTATCGACAACTGCCACTTGCGGCAGATCGATCCTGGACTAGAAAAAGAAGGGAAAGAGGAGTAGTCCGGTCGTGCGGAGGAAGAAGATGAAGGGCTTGGACACTGACGGAGAGACGGAGGTGGATTGTCGATCTGCCAAAACAGATAGAAAGAATAGGATGAGAAGAAGAAAAAGAAGGAGATGAAGAGTTGTGGCGATAGAGAGTGAGGGAGCAGCTGGAGTTTGAAGGTGGAGGGTTTGATGTTTGTAAAAGTGAAAATTACCACATAAACCTGTTTTTTATGACAAGGGTATTTTAGTATTTTCATATGTAATTTGAGACCCAATTGTTCCATTTATTGGAAAGTGACTTGAATGTTAACTCACTCTTTTATAATGTCATTTTTGTCTCTGTCCCGTAATGATATATAAAGTCTATTAACATAAGAATTAATAAAAAAGTAAAGTATAACAATTGCATAATCAAGTTAAAATAATAGAAAAGCTTGTCTCTTGATTATGCAGCGAGAGAAGAACAAATAATATGACTGGAATTTAAGAGTCTTGACAAAAGAAAATTCAAAATCTTTTGTTCCTTCTCTCAAGCTTTAATATTGTGACAAAAAAAGAGTTATTTCTTGACGTTTCCACGAAATTTTACTTGCTTCCAATTCATGAAAAACATTTGAAACATAAAAAAAAAAATAAAAAAACCAGAAACATTTTATCTTCCTGCACTTATGCACCAAAATAACAATATTTTCTTTTACCTTTATAGCGTTCATGTAAACATTAATCAAAGTGGGAAGTGCTCTACTTCCAACATGCACTTCTCCTTGTACGGATAAATGCTCATATCAAACTTCAATCTTTGGAATCTCAATACCCACTCTGTTTCACCAAACAAAAAGATATTTGTTATTTGTCAACAACCCATATCTTCAAATGATAACACAAAATGAAGACACTAGACATGTATATGAAAAAATTAAAAATTATCAAACATATATATTTAGGCTAGCAAGCAGCAGTGACAAAATTAAAAGCTCCTCATTGCATGCTTCTTTGTAGTGTATTTTTTACCTTTAAAATGTAGAAATGTGAGAAAAATATGGTCACACAACCATAAAGCTCATGCAATCGTATAGAATGGAAGTTTCATAAACACATGCATCACAGTTTAAAATCTCTTTAGTCAGATTAATAAGACAATAGTTCTAGCTATATATATATATATATTTATAACTAGGAAACATTTATATATAAAGTTGCAATAGCGTTAATTAAAAATATTTCCACTTTTAAAAACATTTGAATTGACATTGACTACTTTTTGTAAGATGTTAAGATATCCAAACACTTAAATAAAATTGTTAATCTTAACGTATATTAACAAAATCAGATTGTTAAAATATTCTCACGAAATTCATACACATTATAGTTATAACTTTTATTGATATTATTCCATTAGATTATGGTTGGGGTACATGATTGAATTAGATTGAGTTGGATAGAAATATATACTAGCTTAGAGTATAGTTGAGTTTGAAATTAAGCAATATCCAACCTGCTCAAACGTTTTTCTGATCAATGAGAATTTATCGTAGTTTGACCCAAGCTAGTTCAATGTTTGTATGTATACCTATTTATTTGAAATTTAATGAGGCTGAGATATATTCAAAAGGCAGAAAGTTTATAGAACTGCATATAAGATCTCGCCAAAAATCTAAGATTGTAGGTGATGAGGAAAAAAGATTGAAATAAAAAATTAATCTGATCACATAATCTAACTTAAACAAAATTGAAACAAATATTTCAAGCAGCCTAGTCTAGCAAATTCTTAGAAAGTAAATTATCTCTAGTTAGAGGAAGAGTAAAAACACTTACGAGCAGTAAATCTTGTGGCAATTGTCATGTTCTTCAACAGCATACCATCACTGAAACCAATATTTGGACAACTTCTCTATTGACAAAAATATTTGGTCTGCAGCAGCTGAAGCACAAGCAGGCGACGTGTGCAGATATCGTTGCCTCGTGGCAGGAAGTCTCTGCCGACAAGCGATTCAAGGACTCTAGACTTGCCGCTACTCTGGCTATCGACAACTGCCACTTGCGGCAGAAGATCGATCGTGGACTAGAAGAAGAAGGGAAAGAGGAGCAGTCTGGTCGTGCGGAGGAAGAAGATGAAGGGCTCGGACACTGACGGAGAGACGAAGGTGGACTGCCAATTTGCCAAAGCAGATAGAAAGAATAGGAGGAGAAGAAGAAAAGGAAGGAGATGAAAGGTTGTGGCGATAGAGAGTGAGGGAGCAGCTAGAGTTTGAAAGTGGAGGGTTTGATGTTTGTAAAAGTGGAAATTACCTTTTAAACCTGTTTTTTATGATAAGGGTATTTTAGTATTTTCATATGTAATTTGAGACCCAATTATTCCATTTATTGGAAAGTGACTTGAATGTTAACTCACTCTTTTATAATGTCATTTTTGTCTCTGTCCCTTTATTATTTGGCCGACCCAATTTTGCCGCTTGGCATTTTATTTGCATGAACCATTATTAAGGAGTATTTTTCATAAAATTTTACGAATTGACTTTCATACTAATCATCTATCAATTTCTATATATATTCAGCTAGTACTTCACATGATGTTTAGTGCTTTAATCTTAAAAGTTATGGGTTTTCATATAGAGTAATGTTATACTACCCAAAAATTTATCTAAATTTATTGTCAAAATGATATAGTAATATTATATATAATTACTATATCATCAATATATTATCTCAAAATTACTGTAATAATTACTAAATCAGTTTGTCACATCGTTTTGACAAAATTTTTGGATAAATTTTTGGAAAGTATAACATTATTATTTCATATTAGTAATGTTAAGTTTTCCAAAAATGTTATCTAAATTCATAATCAAATGATATGACATGTGAATTGTCAATATCATATTAATAATTATCATATTATCCTATAATTTATAAAATTTTAACAATCATGTCACACCATTTAAGCGTAAATATGAACAAAATTTTTGAAAAATCTAGCATTATTTTTCCACAAAACTTTTAAATATTTAAACAAAATCATTCTCTTAAATAGTCTTTTTTGTCCCTTTATATCATTAAAGCCCTCCAAATTTTAGCACTTACATATATATTTTTTAATCTAATACTAATTGGGTTAGGTTTTTTAATTTGACACCAATAATGGTTAAGAATTTTTTTTTTTTTTTTAGGATCAACCTAGAAAAAACTATTACAAATATGGTGTGGAATACAACTGTCGATACAGAAAAAAACAGTCTCTCCATATTTTACGATTTAATTGACAATTACAGAATTTGAATCCCTATCACAAAGGTGAAAGGGAATTACAATTACACAACTATTTTTCTTTTTAATTGGTAATGGTGCCATTCGAAACCCTATCACAAAAGTGAAGAGGAATTAAATCAGTTCGCTAATGGTGAATTTGCAAGTTTACATATTGTGGACCTTAGTAGAAGAAAAAATAGTATTTGAATTTTACATTATAGTACAGTGAAGTGCAGTTTAGACTTATGAGAATAAGTCTATTGGATTTCTGTAGTGTGTCATTATTGTTTTTAAAACATTAATTTTTTGTCTTAATCATTGGATTAAAATTCAACAAAATCACCATTACATCAGTATGCCTTTTGGGTTTCGTTTTATTATTGTTGCTGCTATTTTTTTTTTTTTTTTTTGGGAGAATTTGTTGCTGCATTGCTCTTTTATTTGTTATCAATATTAATTATTATTATAATTTTTTTTTTTTTAAGATGTGCAACAGAACAAGGTATCAATGGATTTCAACCCTTCCGTTTCTAATAGAAACATAACATTTCCTATACAGCGTGGAAAACTGCTAAATTTGGTAAGTGGTAATCTTGCAAATGGCATTTACTGATCATACCCTTTTGGTTGTTTAGACTTTTCATTCCGTTTGAATTAATCATGAGATTCGGCTTAGAAGTTATGTGCTCGATTGTCTAAGTGGCGTTGCACATAACCTACGTTGCGTTGGTGACATCCAAATCGGATGTTTGGACAAAAAAAATGGTGTCCCCATCTGAAAAGATATAACAATTGATTTATACTGTGATGCAAATTAGAATTTAGCTATTGTCATTTTTGTGGTATGTATAAATTTGAAAAGACTGAAATGAAGTTGTCAAAACGTATAGTAGGAACAAAAGCAAGCGTGCCATGTTCAAGGCGAGACATAAGGTAATGGATGTCATCCTCGGGCCTACCTCCATTCCCACTCTACATGGGAAATGAAATCCCAACCTTGCCCATGTCTTTGCCATTTTTCAAGTTCATGATTTTTTTATTTTTTATTTCATCATCTCACTCACCACAAACTCTCTCTCTCTCATCTCCACCACGTCAAGTTGTCGACCCACCAGGCCACTACCACCACAAACTAGTCTTTGTCTCTCTCATCTCCTCCTCCATCATTTTTTTTTTTTTATCATTGTGAATCTGATTTTGGGTTCGTCGAACCTAGAATTAGATGGTTCTGGGTTCAAAATCCCCATATTCTGATTTTTTTGTCTTTTTATTTTCATGTTTTGATATTGTTGTTGAGGATATCGTTGTGGGAGATGATCATGTTAATGAATTTGATGGATAATACTGTTGAGCCGTGTTTGATGATGTTGAATTATGGGAGATGTTGATAGATTGGATTGATGATGAGATGATGAACTGTTGTTTTTTATTTTTATTTTTTGGATTTTTTACAAAATTAATTTTATATGATAAAAAATTTAAATTAATTTTATGTTAATCCAATTCTAACCTATATCAAATATGATGTGGTATAATTTTTAATTCAATCTCAAGTTTTACTAAATATGAGATATAAATTTTCTATTTCAATCCAATCCAATACATTCTAATACAATCTCGCGTACCAAACGCAGCCTAAGGTTAACACGAGGGCTAGATTCACCGGTGACTCCCATACTAGGTTAGACATACTTGGTAGAAGGGATATTTCTAAAAAACCCCTTAATTTTTTGTCCATAATAAGAAAATGTTCCCCATAATTTCGTAATTAGTAATTTTACATCACACCATTAATGTTTCTATTAGAAAGTTGACTCTAATACATCTGGAGTAATAAATGACTTTTTTGCTGCATATTTAAATTTAATTAAAATAAAATTAAAAATAAAAATAAACTTAATTAAAATAAAATTGGAAAATCAAAATTAATAAAAAAAGATATCCACCATCTAACCCAAATTTGTAGGGGTGGACATCTTCAACCCAACCCAATAAACTTAACCCAACCGATCAAACCACTTTTTATCGGGTTGAGATTGGTTAAATTTTTTTAAAAAAATGGGATGGATTGGATTGAAAATTAAATTGGATTGTGTTAGGTCGAAAATTTTTCAACCTCACTCAACTTGATAAATGCTCATCCCTAATTTTAAATCGGAGATGTTCTCATTCTTCTCAAAAAACAACTGCTAGAGAAAACGATCAATGATAGTCTTTGCAATTGATTAAATCTTTTATTTTGAATACTTCAATCTTTATTTGTACTTGTTTTATTGTAATCAAATTACTAAAATTATTAGAGTTATCAATTAAACTTTTTATGCTTTTATGGTGGATTATCCAACCCAATCAACCCAACCCGACTATTATTAGATTGGATTGAAGAATATATTGGGTTGGATTGAGTTGAAAAATTTTCAATCTAACGCACATTGGATTCAGAAATTTTCAACTCAACTTAACCCGAACCCAAAAACGCCCACCCCTATCAATTTGGATGAACAATGGAGATCCAATCTAGCTAATGAATGAAGATGGTAGATGTTAGTTGAGTGATGAAATGAATGTGACTAAAGATGAATTGGGTGGAGATCCAACCCATATTTGGATGGATAATGGAAATCCAATTTTTTAAAGATTTTTTTTAAACTTTTGTAAAAGTTTTATTTATTCAAAAGTTTATTTTAATTAGATTTTTTAATCTGATCTGAATGGTAGAGATGAGTTTTTCAATATATAAGATATTAATTTAGTAAAAGATGAAAATACCCTTATATTAGTTAAGTTTGACTAACTTTGATTGACAGAGTGGGGTTTTGTGTTACAAAAAATGAAAAATTGTTTATGCTTGTATTAAGTGTTACCTTGGCGGGGTGGCGGGCGTGGGTGTTATGTGTATTTACTTTTTTATACATTGTCCAATCATAACATATACCAGTGGCGAACCCAGAAATTTACGTGAGGGGGGACATTTTTCTATAATAATTAGAATATCAAAAAATTGAATTATATGAATTTTTTTTTAATATTATTTCATTCAATTACTAGAAGAATGTTATATGAAATATAAATAATTAAAATACATAACTAGTAGGATATATATAATTTTACTTTTTACAAGATTGTAAACATAATTGAGAAAAAAAAATATATGTTTTGATAGCTAAAGATATTGAACCATGATAGATAGAAGAAAGAAAAATAAGATCCATGCCATCGAAAAAAAAAAAAAGAGATAGAGAAATGATTATGAGAGAATTAAAAAAAAAAAACACATTTCACATGATGGATAGAAGAAAGAAAAACATGATCCATGCAAAATAATAATAATAATAATAATGAACAATAGAGAATTGAACCAATGCTCCGGTAGAAAGAGAGGCAAGAGCAACAATCCAAACCTTACCATGTTTGTGCTTATATATAATATATTAAATTACTAAAAAAAAGGTAAAAATGCAACAGCTACCATGGTGATGTTGGGACGGAAAAACATGTCATATTCCTCAGCGCCATTCTGCTGTTTATGCAGCAATGTGACATTAAATTTATATATTTAAAACTTCAGTAACTTAATTAATTTTTAAAAAATTTCAGGGGTGGGGGAGGTGGGGGGCACATGTCCCCCTCGGCCCAACATTGGGTCCGCCGATGACATATACCATCAAGAGACTATATAAATTTTATCCAATCTCTTATTACATCAAACAAATCTTAATACTAATTTATTCAATCCAACCAAATATGTGTATTTAATTAAATCCAATCCAATTTTATAAAAATAATCCAATCCAATCTCGTATATTAAACGGGATACCTGGTCAAATTTAACATATATGAGTTAGATTCGCTTCAAATAAGAACACTAAAAAGGAAATTGTTGTTATTGGTAGAAGAATATTGGCTCAAGATTATGGTGACAAAAATATTACTTGTTTAAGCTACTGACAGTAAATTTGCCTAATATATGTTCTTTGAAAAATGATACGACATATATGTTCAGCCTATAAATATTCACAATTCTTCGTGTATACAAATCCAAAATAACTCATTTTTGCATACAAATCCAAAATAACTCATTTTTGTTTAAGAGAGGATGGGAGCTTCTTTGTGGATAATTATGGTGATAGGTGCTTTAACTTTTGGATCGGAACTGGTGCTTTGTCACAATGGTTTGTTCATTAACAATCCCACCACTTGTTTCTGCTTCTCTATTTTTCCAATTTTTATATACTTATTATTATTTTTTATTTGGCAATTTAATGTGCAAGTAGGAGGGATTTACTATTAAACCATCACATTTGTGTCACTTGGTAATATATTTGCATAAACAACTTTTAAGAGTATATATATATATATATAAAGTTTCAATATTCAATGTGTCTTAACTTTTAAATTATTGGAATCACTAACTATTTTAGTCATTTATTATATATTTTTTCTCATTTAAATGCAGATGTAATAAATAAATGAAATGGTTGATGATATTAATAATTTAAAAGTTAGGACATATTGATCATAGAAGCTCTGTACATATATATATATATGTACAAGTATGTATGTATGTATATTTAACTAGAACTTCAAATGACGTTTTATCTTAAAAAATGTGTTTTAATTTACTTCCACAAATTCCTAAAAGATTATACATCATTTTTTGTAAGGCCTCGTTTGGTATGCAGGATAAAATTAGATTATTTATGTGTGATTAGATTGAACTGGATTGGATGAGATTTGATTGAATTAATTTAAATTTTCTCTCATGTTTGATAAAATATAGGATAAGATTAAAAATAGTAAGTATAAATTTAGATTTTAAAGAAATTTCTCATGGTTATTTTCAGAAATTTTGCAAACACTATATTAATTTACACCATTTCCAGGTGCTTCTTAAAGCTAGAAAATTGTAGAACTGCCAACTCCCAACCTTCCTTCTCCTTATGTCCTTCGCCTAGAGAATTACACTTTTAAGTTTAATTAATTAATTAATTAATTTTTTTCTTTTACCCTTTAAAAAAATAAGATTTTTTAAAATGAATGACGTATGGTTCCCATATAGCAATGGGCAATTGCTTAAACAATGATTAAATCCAGGTGCCAAGGTGTAGCATAGTAATGGAAAAATGTTAAAAGTTGACTCTAGAAGTTTTTAGCTCAAAGAATGCTAATTTAAGCTTTAGAATCACCAAGCTCAACATTCTTCACTAAAGAGGCATCCTTTATCTGCTTCAAAAGTTCTACATCCTCTTCGGAGAAGGTCTCTTTCATATGGGTGACGGTCTTGGTATTAGCTTGCTTTTCAACCTCCACTGCCCAACTATATACTACCATGCCAAGAACAGCTAGGGCCATCCCAAGTATATTTTTCAGGGTCAGTTCTGAATCAAAGAGCAGCCAAACCAACATCAGGACACAAACGGTTTTCATGTGGCCTAAAACCTGGAATGATGTAGCTGAGAAGCGTCCAATGCAGAGGTATTGGCTCACGTTGCAGAAGACTGCTAAGGAGCATGAAAGTAATATAAAAAACTGCATAGATTCCAATCAGCCGTTCAGTCAAACTTGAATATCAAACAAGCTGCAAACTTGAATATCTGAAGAATCATTGAATTTACTTACAAATGCACCAGTAGACAACTTATAATCTGTTAGGAGTTTGCCATTCAGAAAGTAATCAATGAATGGGCCAGTCACAACAAGGGATAGAGCTTGTATGGGGGCTGTCTTGCTAAGCAACTCAAAAGAACCTATGGAGTACTTTTTTTGTAAGGAACCGATCAACTGTTCACAAAATAATTGACAAGCAAACATCAGAGATTGTAAACCAATGATCGGTTGCAAAATCACAAAATTACTAACAACTAGCAGTCCAATTACGCTTCTATGAAATATTTATCTCACAGGCAACCAAAAAAACAAATAGGACTGAATTCTGCACTCCAAGAACTATTGCATAAACATGTGATAGGTTCACATTTACATTTCTAGTTCTAGAAACCCAAATTCTGGTGGCAACCCAAAATCTGGTTTTCAGTTTCTGGAAACCCAGATTCTTCAAAAAAAAAAATAAAAATTCCAACAGGTCATAGAAATTTATTTTTTTAAATAATAAAACATTTAAAAGTTTTTAAAATTTATTTTTTTAAATAATAAAACATCAAAAGACAATTTTACCCTCAAACCAGTTAAAACTAACTTAAGTTCACTAACGGCGGGGGGTCAGTTGTAATAAAAACGAATAAGTTGAAACAAATATTCTTCTACCAATAACAACAATTTCCTTTTTAGTGTTCTTATTTGAAATGAATCAACTCATAAATGTTAAATTTGACCAATTATCCCGTTTAATACGCGGGATTGGATTGAATTTAATTAAATACACATATATGGTTTCATTGAAGAAATTAATATTAAGATTTGTTTGATGTAATAAGAGATTGGATAAAATTTAGAGCAAATTACAATTTAGCTACCCAGTTGAAACGCATTTACAGGTGGAGCAACTGTTTCGTTTTTATTACAATTGACCCCCTGCCGTTAGTGAACTTAAGTTAGTTTTAACTGGTTTGAGGGAAAAATTATCTTTTGATGTTTTATTATTTAAAAAAATAAATTTTAAAAAATTTTAAATGTTTTATTATTTAAAAAAAATAAATTTTAAAAACTTTAAAAATACTCCCTCTCTCTCTCTCTTCCCTCAGCCATTCGCTGTGTCTCTGTCTCTTCTTCTACTTCTTATTTTTCTCTTCTTCTCGAACCCGATCTGGGTTCATCATCTTCTTCTGCTTCTTCTTCTTCTCGAACCCAATCTGATGAACCTAGAAATCTGGGTTCATCACGAACCCAGATTTTGGGTTCTCGACGAATCAGTTGCTCCGCCTATGAATGCGTTTCAACTGGATGGCTAAATTGTAATTTGCTCTAAATTTTATCTAATCTCTTATTACATCAAACAAATCTTAATATTAATTTATTCAATCAAACCATATATGTGTATTTAATTAAATTCAATCTAATCCCATGTATTAAATGGGATAATTGGTCAAATTTAACATATATGAGTTGATTCATTTTAAATAAGAACACTAAAAAGGAAATTGTTGTTATTGGTAGAAGAATATTAGCTCAAGATTATGGTGACAAAAATATTACTGGTTTAAGCTACTGACAGTAAATTTGCCTAATATATGTTCTTTGAAAAATGATACAACATATATGTTCAGCCTATAAATATTCACAATTCTTCGTGTATACAAATCCAAAATAACTCATTTTTGTTTAAGAGAGGATGGGAGCTTCTTTGTGGATAATTATGGTGATAGGTGCTTTAACTTTTGGATCGGAACTGGTGCTTTGTCACAATGGTTTGTTCATTAACAATCCCACCACCACTTGTTTCTGCTTCTCTATTTTTTCAATTTTTATTTATTTTTTATTATTTTTTATTTGGCAATTTAATGTGCAAGTAGGAGGGATTTACCATTAAACCATCACATTTGTGTCACTTGGTAATATATTTGCATAAACAATTTTTAAGAGTGTGTATATATATATATATATATATAAAGTTTCAATGTTTAGTGTGTCTTAATTTTTAAATTATTAGGATTACTAATTATTTTAGTCATTTATTATATATTTTCTCTCATTTAAATGCAGATGTAATGAATGAATAAAATGGTTGATAATCCTCATAATTTAAAAATTAAGACATATTGACCATAGAAACTCTATACATATATATGTACAAGTATGTATGTATGTATATTTAACTAGAACTTCAAATGATGTTTCATCTTAAAAAATGTGTTTTCATTTATTTCCGCAAATTCCTAAAAGATTATACATCCTTTTTTTGTAAGGCCTCATTTGGTATGCGGGATAAGATTAAATTATTTTTGTGGGAATAGATTGAATTGGATTGGATGAGATTTGATTGAATTAATTAAAATTTTCTCTCATATTTGGTAAAATATAGGATAAGATTAAAAATAGTAGATATAAATTTATGGTGCGTTTACTTCACTTAGAGGAATTGGAATGATCTGGAATCGGAATGACTTGGAATCGGAATAAAGTATCGGAATCATATAAGTTGTTTACTTCAACTACAGGAATCGGAATCGGAATCAATATTATTTCCATTAAACTGTTTACTTTACTTTGGAATCGGAATGAATTAATTATAAGTTACAAAAATACCCTTAATTAAAATTATGGATTAATTATAATAATGTGTAGTTTTTTATTATAATATGCTCTTTTTTTTAATATCAAATAAAAAACTACATATTATAATAAAAAAACTTAATATTATTTTAATAGTTTACTAACTTGGTGTGTAGTTTTTTATTATAATATGTAATTTTTTTAATATTAAATAAAAAACTACATATAATAATAAAAAAAAATTACATATTATTTTATTAGTCCATCATGATAATTAAGAAATTGGTGATGAAAAATTAATAGTACACAATTTTTTATTACAATATGTAGTTTTTTTTTTTTTTAACATCAAATAAATAGATTTTTCTTTATTTTTTTAAAAAGGGGTATAAGGAACATTTTATTTTGACAAAGGGAATGAGAATGGGATTCCCAAGTGGGTTGGGGGGAATGAGATTCCCATTCCACAACCCCAAATTGATGTGGGGCCCACATTTTCATTCCTATTACGGAATGGATTTTAAGCAAGTAAACAACATCAATCAATCTCATTCCCCATTCCCTTTGTTTAATTCATGAAGTAAACACACCACTAGATTTTAAAGAAATTTCTCATGGTTATTTTTAGAAATTTTGCAAACGCTATATTAATTGACACCATTTCCAGGTGCTTCTTAAGGCTAGAAAATTGTAGAACTGCCAACTTCCAACCTTCCTTCTCCTTATGTCCTTCGCATCGAGCCCCCCTTATCTCATCCTTCCACCTCTCCTCATCTCTGCCACATGTCGTTCCACATTGAACCCCTTTCTCTCATCCCTCCACAGCTCCTCACCTTCGTCGTCAAGTCGTACCTCCACTCTTCACCATCATCTTCGCTTCATCTCTGAATTTAAGCCGAGCGACACCGTTTTCAAAGCCACTTCTAATGTTATTTCCAACATGTTCTTGTTGGACTTGGAGGCGATGCGATCGCCGTAATCGGTGTCCAATTAGATGTGGTTGTGGCAGTGTTATCTCGTCGAATAACATGTTGAGGTCGGCGAGAGATGAGAGATTTGGTGGGAGAAAGTTAACCCACAATTTTAGGCCTCGTTTGTTACGCGGGATAGGATTGGATTATTTATATGTGATTGGATTGGATTGGATTGGATGAGATTTAATTGGATTACTTTAGTTGTTATATCATGTTTGGTGACATTAGGATATAATAGGATTTAAATGAAATTTTTCAAGGACTTAAATGAAAATATTCATATATATTTCCATATCATCCGTTTTCAGCTCCTACCCCCACCACCGTCTTCTCTCATCACCTTCTAAACCCATCTAAAACCACGTTCAGCTTCTCTCCCACCACCGTCGTCCCTCTCTCATCACCCTCCAAACCCATCCAAGACCACGCCATTTTCAGGGACGGGGACACACGGTGGAAACGACGGAGGCCCTTGAACAGCGGCTAAGACGATGCGAAACAGTGGGGGAGATGGCGCTGATCGATACTGGCACGAATCGGCGAAGACAGAGAAGATTGGTGCTGGCGGGGATGATGCAGATCGGTACTGTCGGAGAAGATAGAGAAGACCGGAGAAGAGAAAGAGAAGGACGATCGATATTAGTGCGAATCGGCGTGAAGATGAGGGCGGCGGCGACGGCGACGGTGACGGAACTGGAGCAGAAGGAGCCGGAGAGAGAGAGCAGATGTGGGATAAAATTAACCCACTCTTTCAACAGGTTTCAATTAACCCATACTAGTAGGATAAAATGGGTGATGAGATAACTTAGTGAATAGCATTTGATGGCACCAAACATGGGTTTGGATAAAAAACTTGTCCAAACCCAATCCTATCCTAGCAAACAAACGTGGCCTTAATGGGTTAGATTTATCTCACTCCAGTGGGATAAAATTGTGATGGGTTAAATTTATTTAGTCTCATTTGTCAGCATCAAACGTGAGTTTGGATAAATCCAAACCCAATCCAATCTTGACAAACAAACGTGGTCTAAGAGTTTTTGTTCCTTTATATCATTATCGCTCTATTAAATGTGTACAGTGTAAGTTAGGAGTCTATTAGGATGTAACGAAATAAAACTCAATCCTGAATAAAACTCAAAATAGGGAGAGGCCTTCCATTACTTTGCGTTGATAAAGACGGAATTGAAAGACGGAATTCAAATCCTTATCATAAAGGTGGAGGGGAAGTGTTCAACTATTTTTCCAAGAATAAAGTTGCAAGTTTATAAATAGTTGGCTTTAGTGGATTAAAAAATATTTTATTTTATTTTTTTAGAATTTTACCTTTATAGTATAGTTAAGACTTACAATAATAAGTCTAATGGAATTTCATAATTTATTAATATTATTATTATTTTCTTTTTCAGGTGTGCAACTAAACAAGATTTCAATGGATTTCAATCCTTCCGTGTCTGCTGAAAACAAAACCGTTTCCATACAACTTCGTAAACTGCTAAAGTCTGGTAATCTTGCCAATAGCATTTGTTAATCATAACTTTTTTATTTATTTAAAATTTTCATTCATTTTGATTTTGAAGTTGCACCATCTTAATGTTATGCAACTTGGATTTCATGTGATGCGACTTAGAAGTTATGTGCCCAGTTGTCCAAGTCATGTTGCACATCACCTATGTCACTTCTAGGACCTGCAGTCCCCATATAAGAAATTTAGCCTAGAGAATTACACTTTTAAGTTTAATTAATTAATTAATTGATTTTTTTCTTTTACCCTTTAAAAAATAACCTTTGTCATACAATTCAACTATTGTTGCATTTATATGGTCAGAAACTGTATATTTAGATTTTAAAGTATGAAATGAAGTTGTCAAAATGTGCAGGAGGAACAGAAGCACACAACGGATGTGCAAATAAAGACATAAGGATAACACAAGGGACACTGCCTCCCCGACCAAGTGGGATACCAACATACTTGGTGGAAATTACAAACATGTGTCCAACAAATTGTGCCATTAAAGATATCAAAATCTATTGCTCAGGCTTCACCTCTCAAAACCTCATTAATCCTTTAATATTTAGGCACCTACGCTCCCCCAACCATGACTTGTGCATTGTCAACAATGGCAACCCTCTTCGGGCTGGTGCCATCATCTCCTTTCAATACACCACCACCTTTATGTACAAGTCTTTTTCAGTCTCCTCTGTTGCATGCGCTTAATGAAAATGAAGCCCTCACCCCTTGATTTGGGAGTGTGATAGGTTGGAACACTGATGTAATGCAGTAGCTCATAAGAATGTGTCTACTTGTGAGCAGAAGACAATAAAAATCCTTCAAAGCCACTCTCTTTTGAATTCTATATATTGCTTGACTGGAAGTCTTGTACAAACAATTTACAAATATGAAACATTAAACCTAAACCAGGTTACATAAATATAAGATTTTTTAAAATGAATGACGTATGGTTCCCATATAGCAATGGGCAATTGCTTAAACAATGATTAAATCCAGGTGCCAAGGTGTAGCATAGTAATGGAAAAATGTTAAAGTTGACTCTAGAAGTTTTTGGCTCAAAGAATGCTAATTTAAGCTTTAGAATCACCAAGCTCAACATTCTTCACTAAAGAGGCATCCTTTATCTGCTTCAAAAGTTCTACATCCTCTTCGGAGAAGGTCTCTTTCATATGGGTGACGGTCTTGGTATTAGCTTGCTTTTCAACCTCCACTGCCCAACTATATACTACCATGCCAAGAACAGCTAGAGCCATCCCAAGTATATTTTTCAGGGTCAGTTCTGAATCAAAGAGCAGCCAACCCAACATCAGGACACAAACGGTTTTCATGTGGCCTAAAACCTGGAATGATGTAGCTGAGAAGCGTCCAATGCAGAGGTATTGGCTCACGTTGCAGAAGACTGCTAAGGAGCATGAAAGTAATATAAAAAACTGCATAGATTCCAATCAGCCATTCAGTCAAACTTGAATATCAAACAAGCTGCAAACTTGAATATCTGAAGAATCATTGAATTTACTTACAAATGCACCAGTAGACAACTTATAATCTGATAGGAGTTTGCCATTCAGAAAGTAATCAATGAATGGGCCAGTCACAACAAGGGATAGAGCTTGTATGGGGGCTGTCTTGCTAAGCAACTCAAAAGAACCTATGGAGTACTTTTTTTGTAAGGAACCAATCGACTGTTCACAAAATAATTGACAAGCAAACATCAGAGATTGTAAACCGATGATCGGTTGTGCAAAATCACAAAATTACTAACAACTAGCAGTCCAATTACGCTTCTATGAAATATTTATCTCACAGGCAATCAAAATAACAAATAGGACTGAATTCTGCACTCCAAGAACTAATGCATAAACATGTGATAGGTTCACATTTACAATTCTGCAATGAATTCTATATTTAAACATAATTCAGTTCAGTTTGCATTTATTGTTGTTTACAATCCCTTGTCAGCAACACAAGGCAACATGAATACTTGTAAAAAAGGGTCAACTGCAAGATAATGTTGATCAGAGGCAATCTTGGGCATCTTGATCACATTGAGCTATGCGCTAAACTTTACAGTTGTTCAATTAATATTTTAACTTCCAATTCCTGGTTTGAACTTACACAGGAAAACTAGTTTACTTGGCAAAGATAGAACTGGATGATGAATCTAGTTTCCATAAAAACAGATGCACCAGCCTACCAAAAATAAAGCGAGCTAAAAATATCGGATGCAATTTCAGTATGAGTTCCATATCAAGACATCCACAATCAGAACTAGTACATCAAAATGACAGCTGTTATAAGGTAGTCATTTAAACATGAATTAAGATTCTATGTATCAATATAGCTACTGTCACACTGGTAAGAAGTGTAAAGCAAGAACCCTTCATGTACAAGGGGTGCAACCGACAAAAGACTTGTGTACTTCAAGTTCCTTCAAATAGGCCTATCATAAGAAACACAAGACAATATTTCTTATATATTGACAAAAAAATCAAGTAAAGGGATAATTATGTAAGTTGATTTTGGTTGACATAGCATATGCATAAGCAGATCCACTCAGCAGACAAAAATTAAACGTTATAGTCAATTTCCTAATCTCAAGAGGGAGATGTGCACTTGAAGGGTTTGCAAGCATATTGAAACAAAACGTCGTGGAAGAAATACTTACAATCTGTTGTAATGATGTAGAGAAAACGGCAACAGAGGCAGCAAGAAATCCCTTGGCATTAACTTTGACATCGGTGACAGTACAGACACCAACACCTATTACCACCACCCCAACAGCCATCTTCACTTCCTTTGAATAGAGTTTACTGTGAAGAATCCATTCCATCACACAAACCACTGGAATCATGCTTAACTTTGAAATCTACAGCCACACACAACCACTAGGATTAATAAGATCGAATGGAAGGGCAAGTATAAACACACACACACACACACACACACACACACATATTTTATATTACCTGATAAAATCCAACAGAGTTAAGCATGAGGCTGAGGTTCATGCCGGTGATGGACACATTGGCAACGATTGAGAACCAAACAAGTTCCCATAAAGGGACATGCTTAGATGCAGAATAACCAGCAGCATTTGACACCAAACCAACCAATGCAGTCACAGTGAAGTGCAAGCCAGTTAAAGTTGTTGCTGATGATTTTTTTTTTTTTTTTTACAAAATTTTCAAGAATTTAACATCAACAACACAAAAGGGTATATATAAATTTATGAAATTGAACAGCATATATATATATGTAGATTGTACTAGATCAGATTGATGAGATTGAAGAGTAGAGAAGAAAAAGTAAAAAACTAACCAAAGCCAAAAGCAAGACCAGTAGGGGACATAAGGTGCTTGTTGGCCATGATAAGTCCAACAGAGCTGACAATATTCATGCCCCAAGCACCCACATTCGACAGCGACGACGACGACGATTTAGTCTCCCCCTCCATCTTCTTGCCTCCCTTTGTCGAATCACCAAGCAGACACAAAGGGAGACCGACAAAAAATGAAATTATAAATAGAAAATATAGGCGGAAGATAATAGGAGAGCATATAGGAAGGCTGTAAGAAAGCGAATAATGGAAACATATATAATAACAATATTATTATGATAATAATATAAGTGGAAATTACAGGAAATACCCAATAAAAAAACATAAATTTTGTTTTTACCCCTGAAATTTGAAAAATTGTTTTTAACCCCTCAAACAAACTAATTACATGCTATACCCAAAATACCCAGAATACCCCTAAGTATATAGGTGGCAGAAAGTGATGGAAAACAGTTTTGGATCACCGACCAAGCGGAAAACCGATCGGTTTTTGAGAGAAACCGAGGGAGAGCGAAAAACCGAGCGAGAGGCGACGCACAACCACTTTTTCCGGCCACAACGGCGACGATTCCGACTTGCCCAGAGGAGGATAGAGCTCGGGGGACGTGAGTGCTTTTGGCAAGGTTAGTTTTCGGTTGGGTTGTTGAGTTTTTTTATTTTCATTCGCGATTTGAACATGTTTGTGGAATATGGATGTTGGGTATTGCTTATTTGGTTTAGAATAGGTTGGTATTGACTGGGTTTGGCCTGATTTGTGGCTGATATGGCCGATTCCGACCATATGAGCGTCGTCTGGAACGCATCGGTTTTCCACAGGTGACCTGTGGAAAACTGATCGGTTTTGCACCACAGGTGTGGAAAACCGATCGGTTTTCCACCACACCTGTGGAAGACTGATCGGTTTTGCACCACACCTGTGGAAAACCGATCGGTTTTCCACCACACCTGTGGAAAACCGATAGTGGAAAACCGATGAGTTTGGAAAACCGATTTTAAATGTTTGTTGGTTGAATAGTGAAAAACCGATACGGTAAACCGATGTTACATATGAAACTCTGATTGGGTGATGCACTTTGACATAGGTTTTTCGAAATGTTATGAATCATATCGGTTTTGTCAGTTGGGTTTTTGAGATCTGCTCATTTCAGGTGAAAAACCGAAGTAAAAAACCGAATCGGTTTTCCACATGTATGAAAAAGCGAATCGGTTTTCCACATTGGTGTGGAAAACCGATTCGGTTTTTCACATCGGTGTGGAAAACCGATTCGGTTTTTCACATCGATGTGAAAAAGCGAATCGGTTTTCCACATCGGTGTGGAAAACCGATTCGGTTTTTCACATCGATGTGAAAAACCGAATCGGTTTTCCACATCGGTGTGGAAAACCGATTCGGTTTTTCACACCTGTGGAAAACCGATTGTTTATGTAGTGGCAGAATGGATTTTAATCCTGATACTGATCTTTTTATCACTGTTTTTGTGTCCTACAGATGGAGTTCAAGTATAAATATAGTTTGCAAACAATTCCAAAGGAAACGAAAGGGATTACACATATTGGTCAGAAGTTGGTGAAGAAAATAGTTGATATCCTGACTGGAAAGAACTTGTATGACCGGTTTATAAGAGAGTGCCCATTCGGATATATGTTGAGGAATACCAACCATACGGCTGCCGGCTCCGTTCTATTATGGGTTCTCGCTAGAGAAGTGGAGGTGAGTGGACGTAAAGATGAAATGTGGTTTGAACTTGGTGGGAGCATATATAGGTTCGGGAAACAGGAGTTTTTATTGATTACAGGACTTCATTTTGGAGGCATAGACCGTGAAATTTTCCAGGCAACCCAAAATGACCCGAACAGTCTCCTACAGCGATGGTTCAATGGAGTATTGCCGACTATATCCGAGTTTGCTACATTTGTTGAGGCAAGAAGTCAGTTGAACCGTGAAGACGAGGATGTATTAAATGATGAAGATCTTTTAAAGTTAGCGAATATAGGGATTGCTTTTCATCTGTTTATGGGGCAGGATGAGAAGGCGAAGATGTCGCTATTTTTGTGGATCATCATTGAGGATATGGAGAGGTGGAACTCATTCCCTTGGGGCACATTATGTTATAGTGTCCTATTCCATTACCTCCGCATGGCATTGACTGAAGAGCGGATCAGAAAGCCACCGCGTAACATCAATATTTATGGCTATGTCTATGCGTTTCAGGTATAACCAATACCGTTAATATTTATTCCTTTGCAATGTGGTTAAATTAAGTATATGTAATATTTGTTTTTTTTTGGCATTATAGTGGTGGTTGGTAGAAGTGTTTCCGGCATTGGCAAAGAGAATATCAGAAAGTGTCCGAGATTTACAAAATGAATTGCCAAGATGCTTGAGAAAGTCACTTAAAAGAACACCGACATATATCAACAGTCTTGATGATTTATCTCTCGTAAGTGGCAAACGTCAACTATATTAGTTTAGTAAATTTATTGTTTGTTTTAATTACACTTATTTATATGAAGTATAACATTATAATGTAACTGTATACATGTATATAATGCAGATAGTTGGCTTAGAGCAAACCCTTGAGCCTACCGACGCCGAAAGACAAACGGCTTATTGGAAATCCTTCAACCCTAATAATTTAGTAACGGGTGAAGTACATAAATCTGGCGGGGGAGGGAGTGAGGGTGACAGTGAAAGTGATGATGATGCGGATGATGACGATGATGATGGCGATGATAGTGATGATGATGATGATGGTGATGGTGATGATGGTGATGGTGATGATGATCATGACGAGGTTGACGATGTTAGGGTGGAGGGTGATGATGTGGTAGAGGGTGACTCTGTCGCAAATGAAGACGTTCAAGGCATGCAATCATCATCAGAGGATTCCCTTTCAGAGTTTCGTTCAAAAAAGGTCCACGATATCCCAAACGTCCATCCTGAGGTACAAATCATCCCTTAATATGATTATCTACGGAATATGAACATTGTATATAATGTAAAAAATATGAACATTGTTGTGTGGTAGTATGGTGTGACGGAGAGACAGAGTCTCTAAACATGATAGACGAAGTGTAATTTATTATAAGCAGGTTATGTTTTTTTGGATACTTAAAAATACAGGGGAGACTCTGGCAAAATTTTTCCTACAATCGTATAACCGTGTCAAAATTTTGTTACAGGTGAAGCAGTTGTTTGAATATATTGTAAATTTACAGAAGACAACTAATGAGAAGTTGAGTAGGATGGAGAAGAGGCAGAAGGCAACTGTGAAGATCGTTGAGAGCATGGATAAGAGATTAAGACGGATGGAAAAGGATTTCTTATGGATTAGGACGTATCTCAGCGATAGCGATGATTCAGATGATGATGACGGTGACGACGACGATCATCGCGGTGGGAGCTTTGTCCCAGAGGAGCCCATTTATGTCCCGACTACAGATCAGCCAGCACCATCAGCTCTACATCAGGACGAGGGGGTTCGTCAAACATCTATCTCTGAGGACGAGAGGGTCCAGCAGTCACCTATTGAGGTGGGCCAGTCAGACATCCAGCAGGAGATCCAGGATGTCGTTCTGGCACAGGGGGATCACCAGTCACCCATTCAGCAGGAGGAGCAGGAGCAGGAGATCAGCGGTGTAGCCGCTGCAGAGGCTGGGCCGGATGATGACCAGGTAGACATAATTTAAACAGTGTGTTTAACGTTGACGATTGAATTATAAATATTCTTTTGTGTCTTTGAATTTGAGTGCAGCAGCAGGGAGAAGACGGCCACGAACGGGCCAAACGAAAGACCAGGCCAGCAGCACCTCTACGGACTCCATACACGGATCCTGGGCCGGCGAAAAAGAAAAAAAAAATTGTCCAACAGCAGGTGACAGAGGTTGCACAGCCTGTAGATCCCATAGAGGCCGTCTATAATGAATATAAAGCTTCAGCACATTTGGACCTTAGGTATGGAAAAAAAAATAATAATTTCCTACAATCGTAGTTGTTGCCGTAACTTTAAATTTTTACCAATTTTTTAAAATTTTTTATTTTAGACGTGCGGTTGAGCGTTGCGCGTGGTGCGTGATTCCGACCACATTGGTGACCTTGGAGGACGAAAATAGTTGGTTGACTAGTGAGCACATCGATGCGTATTTGATGTGCATACGAAACGGATGGTGGAATGAGGACGAGGATAGAAGATACGCCCTTCATGGCACTTCTTTATTTGTAAGTTATTGGTTGATAAATTTTTCTAATGTATCATTGAAATCAAATAACATTATTAATTTTTAAAATGTGCAGGGCATTATGACCATGGAATACAATAAGCAATATGTCAACCAAGGAAAAAGATTTGATCCAGCTACAGCCACTATACCCCCAGAATGGCTGCCATTCGGATGTGGCAAGATAGATGCATCGGTCCCGTGGTGGTGTGTTGAGAATGTAAGTGTTGTTTTAATATTAGAGTCTTTTATTTGATAATTGGAATTAGTCCTACAACACTTACATTGAGAGAAACTGTAGGTACTATTGCCCTGTAGCTTGGACCAACAACACTGGGTCCTTTGTCGAGTGTGCTTGAAAGAGAAGAAAATCTATGTGTATGATTCCCGGGCGTCCATTGACATAGAGGTACGGCTCCGAGCATTGGAGCCGTTGGTGTGTTTTATGCCCGTTATGCTTCGCTTTATTGGGTTTTATGAGAGGACTCAATTACATATGCCAGCTGTAGATGAGCGATGGGAGGTTGAGCGTATTGATGAGTCAGCTGTGCCACAGCAACCCGATGGGTGAGTTGTTAGTTAATATTTAGTTATTAATTAATATTTAGTTATTATTTAATATTTAGTTATTAATTAATATTTAGTTATTATTTAATATTTAGTTATTAATTAATATTTAGTTAATCATGGAAGTTTTTAATTACCAAATAGTTAGTATCTCTGAATTGACATATATTTATGAAACAGGACGAGTTGTGGAGCATATGTCGCCATGTACGTACGGGACCTTTTGCAATCCAGGGAAAGTACATGGGAATCACGACCACGTGATACACCTGCGGACGCCCTCGCACTGAGGGCTTCGCTTGCACGAGATATTTATTCATTTTCACGTCCTTTGTATAAAGTAAATAACTCTGGAAAATGGATGATTGATTCTTACGGGGAAGTTGTACTTAAGTGACATCAATAAACAGTTAATTATCCATATCCTATTCAAGTTTTGACTTAAAGTATTTATGTCAATCAGTGAAAACAATAATTTAGTTTAAATATTTTTTTAGTTATTAAAATATATTAATATAATTAACTAACAATAATTTAGTTTTTTATAATTCCACTAAATGAATAATTCCACTTAAAGAAATCATGAAATCAGTCGCACTAAATATTTCATCAAATGAAACCAATTTAAGTTAATTAATTGACATATATTAGAGTCTTTATTATGGTTAGGATATGTTAATTTAAAATTTCGAAATCATGAAATCATTGGTTTTGAATCATCCAACACTAATGATTTCATCAATTGAAATCAATTCAACTGAACGCATTGGCCTTTAGTTATTAAAATATATTAATATAATTAACTAACAATAATTTAGTTTTTTATAATTCCACTAAATGAATAATTCCACTTAAAGAAATCATGAAATCAGTCGCACTAAATATTTCATCAAATGAAACCAATTTAAGTTAATTAATTGACATATATTAGAGTCTTTATTATGGTTAGGATATGTTAATTTAAAATTTCGAAATCATGAAATCATTGGTTTTGAATCATCCAACACTAATGATTTCATCAATTGAAATCAATTCAACTGAACGCATTGGCCTTTAGTTATTAAAATATATTAATATAATTAACTAACAATAATTTAGTTTTTTATAATTCCACTAAATGAATAATTCCACTTAAAGAAATCATGAAATCAGTCGCACTAAATATTTCATCAAATGAAACCAATTTAAGTTAATTAATTGACATATATTAGAGTCTTTATTATGGTTAGGATATGTTAATTTAAAATTTCGAAATCATGAAATCATTGGTTTTGAATCATCCAACACTAATGATTTCATCAATTGAAATCAATTCAACTGAACGCATTGGCCTTTAGTTATTAAAATATATTAATATAATTAACTAACAATAATTTAGTTTTTTATAATTCCACTAAATGAATAATTCCACTTAAAGAAATCATGAAATCAGTCGCACTAAATATTTCATCAAATGAAACCAATTTAAGTTAATTAATTGACATATATTAGAGTCTTTATTATGGTTAGGATATGTTAATTTAAAATTTCGAAATCATGAAATCATTGGTTTTGAATCATCCAACACTAATGATTTCATCAATTGAAATCAATTCAACTGAACGCATTGGCCTTTAGTTATTAAAATATATTAATATAATTAACTAACAATAATTTAGTTTTTTATAATTCCACTAAATGAATAATTCCACTTAAAGAAATCATGAAATCAGTCGCACTAAATATTTCATCAAATGAAACCAATTTAAGTTAATTAATTGACATATATTAGAGTCTTTATTATGGTTAGGATATGTTAATTTAAAATTTCGAAATCATGAAATCATTGGTTTTGAATCATCCAACACTAATGATTTCATCAATTGAAATCAATTCAACTGAACGCATTGGCCTTTAGTTATTAAAATATATTAATATAATTAACTAACAATAATTTAGTTTTTTATAATTCCACTTAATGAATAATTCCACTTAATGAAATCATGAAATCAGTCGCACTAAATATTTCATCAATTGAAACCAATTTAAGTTAAACCAATTTAAATATTATTGTGTAACTTAAATATTATTATTGTGTATTAACATCAATAACAACAGCAATAATATGATATATATATTTTTTTAAAGAAATAATATTATATTATTGTGTAATTTTGAAACCGAAGCTTGATTCGGTTTTCCATAGATCTGGAAAACCGAATCGGGTTTTCAGATTCCTCTGGAAACCCGATTCGGTTTTCCAGGGATCTGGAAAACCGATTCCATCATTCAGATTCCCCCTGAAAAACCGATCGGTTTTTCAGGGTCACCCAAAAACCGATTCGGTTTTTCAGGGTCACCCAAAAACCGATTCGGTTTTTCAGGAACCCTGAAAAACCGAACCGGTTTTCCAGGGTTACCAAACACCGAACCGTTTTTCAGGGTTCCTGAAAAACCGATCCGGTTTTCCAGGGTTACCAAAAACCGAACCGGTTTTCCTTTGCATGGAAAACCGATTCCGCTAAAATATTGGACTTTCTGTAACTGATTGAAGCACTTATAACAGATGAATGCGGTGTGCGGACACAGTCAAGCAACTGTAACAGATACTAATCTATTAATCCGTTAAACAAAACTAAAAGCAAGACCAATGCGATTATAATACATCAATTTAACGAAATAAGATAACTTAAACATGCTTCAGAGAGTTCATACGCGATTCCTACTCATTGTTTTCATCATTATCCATTTCTTGATTGGTAGCAGGAAATCGCAGAGGACATCGACGTTGGTTGTGTCCAGTCTCATGACACAAGCGGCATCTGCGGGACGGTGGGCCGTTGTCAATAACAGATGTGCTTGGGCCAGCTTCCGCATCCGCAGAACCTGAGCTCATCCCACCCCTGGTAGAAATAGGGGGGTTAGGGCAACGAAGACGGTTGTGTCCCCTCTCGCCACATCTTCCACACTTTTTTCTACGACGATCTTCTCCGGCTGAAGGAATCCGAACTTCTTTCGGCCTACCTGGTTGTCTTTTTCCTATGGGTGGTAGTACAACCATACTTCTAACTTCCCCAGAAACATTCCAGCTGGCTAATTTAGGGACTGGATTGATCGGACTTGCATATGCAGCTTTCAACCATTCTGTGCTGTAATACTGACTGGAAAGTGTATCACAACTGACGCCCTTGAACCTGTCAAATTATCAGGTAATACAAGTTGAAGTGTATAGACATAACATGAAAAGCTGAAAGCAAACGTTGAAATATCATACCTGGCCACAGCACATGCATGAACACATGGCAACTGATCTAAGTTCCACTGCTTACATGTACATGTGTGCTCTTCAATATTAACCACCGCATCTCCTTTACTAGGATGCATGACACTGTACGTTACCGGTTCTGTAATGGGATATACACAACCTTCCGTTGCTAGATTTTTTGCCAACATGATGCGATCGTACGCAGCAGTGGTAACATAAGTTGTCAATTGAGCAGCAGCAATACGTCTATTATTAAACCATCTCTGCAGCACATTTCTTATATATTCATGTGCAGTTGTTACTGGCAAACGGCGTGCTTGCATCATACATTTGTTGAGCGACTCTGCAATATTGGTGGTCATCATTTCATATCTTCTTTTAGGACAATGTGATCGTGACCACCTGCTCACCCCAGCTTTAACCAAAGTTCCATGTGTCCTCGGATGTAACACTCGCATTTCTTCCAATATCCAGTTGCATTCCTCAGTTACATAACAGTATGCTGCATTGTAAAATGCATTTTCCACATCCGAACGCTTTTTACAATGCTGCTTTAGGTTTTGCCATAAGTGAAAAAAACATAACACATGTGGAACTTCTGGAAAAGCTTCTTTCATCCCATTCGATATGCTTTTATGACGATCGGATACAATAAGCAAATCGTCCGACACGCCGATCGCCAATCGTAATTTTCTTAAAAACCACGTCCACGAACAGTCTGACTCTCCGTCAGCAAATCCATAAGCAATGGGATAAATCATCTCTTCTCCATCTTTACATGCAGCAAAAAAAATCACCCCTTTATATTCACCTTTCAAATGAGTTGCATCAACAGCAACAACCGGTCTCATATAAGCTCGGAAACCCTCTATCGAAGCTCCAAGTGCAACGAAAGAATACAAGAACCGATCGTTTTCATCTCTCTCAATTGCTGTTATTGTGCCCGGGTTTGCTAACTTTAACATCTCAAAGTAGGACGGAAGCTGTTGATATGACTCATCCGCTTGTCCATACGCAAGTTTCTTTGCATATTGTAAAGCCTTCCAAGCTTTGCTATACAAGATTTGAACTCCATACTGCTCTAGCATTTCTCCAATCAATCGATTAGGTGTATACATATCTCTCCCCACCTTTCCCGCATACAACTTTCCGATGACAATGGCCTTCACACTTTTCATATGTGATTCCATGGCTGTCTGACGACACGTGTGCTCCGCCTCATACTTCAACACAAACCACATCGAGCAACCCTTTCTGCATCTAGCACGAACTATAAAGCTACAAGTTTTGTCCTTGCAACTAGCCTCAAATCGCTCCGTGTCTGAACGTCTAACCCGATATTCAAATTTCGCTTTCAGAGCATATTCTCCAATAGCTATACTCATTTCTTCTTTACTATTAAAAAATGCTCCCTCGTATAATGAACCAAGTTGGTAGACGGTTGACATAGCACTTGAAGCAGGCTCAATGTCGCCCAGTTCAACACCAGGAACAATCCAATGTGGTTGTAAAGGATTGTTCTGAAATTGTAAACCTGAAAATCTTATTTCTGGAAACCCTTCTTCTTCAGACACATCATCACCTCGAGTTCCCTCGTTATCACTATCTCCAGTTTCCTCAGAATCACTATCCCGTATCTCACCACCATTATCATTTATGTCCCA
This sequence comes from Dimocarpus longan, assembly GCA_022984855.1. Lineage (NCBI taxonomy): Eukaryota > Viridiplantae > Streptophyta > Magnoliopsida > Sapindales > Sapindaceae > Dimocarpus > Dimocarpus longan. The sequence goes on from CM041026.1 coordinate 10,812,232, forward strand.
ATCTTCATCATCAGTACCATAATTCATATAGTCATTGTTAACATCGCAAATTGGACTTTCTGTACATGTAAATTGGGTGCCAGCAGCATCCAGCGGATTATTGCTCCCAATTCCTGAAGTTCGATGAAAATGACTTTCAACCATTTGAGGATTTATAGGTCTTGACGTTTCTGCCTCGTTGTATCTTCTTCCTGGTATTGAGTTGGTGGCAATCGGAAAACCGATACGCCTGCTAACCTCAGCTCCACAATCTTTCACAATCTTATCCACATAAATCTCTTTAACATCAATATTTTTTATTGCCATCAAACCAACAACACCAAGATCGGACATGATACGTGTCTTTTTAATTTTACCACTTGTCGCACTTTGTAGTAAATAATGTATACGAATATCCCACATTCTCCTATCAATACCAGCCTCTCTGTACACAATATCGACTAATGATGAAAAACTATTATTACTGTGAACCCCACACATGATCGACTCCCCTCCTACGTAATTACATCCATTCCACTCTCCGTCAAAATTGATTACAATTATTTCTTGAGTCATTCCTGTAACGTTCAAATAAAATAATAAATCAATCTCATTTCAATTGGGCAACATTACAAAATACAATCTTATAATCAACTTAATTTATTATTTTAAATTAACTGTAATCGGTTTTTCAGTACGGTTTTTCAGTGCCACTGGAAAACCGTTCGGTTTTCCAGTGGCACTGAAAAACCGAACGGTTTTCCAGTTCCACTGAAAAACCGAACGGTTTTCCAGTTTTTGCTTCGTTTTTAGCCACTGAAAAACCGATCACACAAAAATCGATCGGTTTTTATCGATTTTTCTGTGATCGGTTTTTAACAGAAACCGGTTTTTATCCCTGCAAATCTTCAATGTCTGACTGAAAAACCGATCGGTTTTTCAGACGCTATTCGCCCCTGAAATACCGATCGGTTTTTCAGTTTATCACTGAAAACTGATCGGTTTTTCAGATCGGTTTTCACTGACTGAAAAACCGATCGGTTTTTCAAGCCACTGAAACTGAACACCGATCGGTTTTTCAGTCCTGAAAAACCGATCGGTTTTTCAGTCCTCAAAAACCGATCGGTTTTTCACTCCTGAAAAACCGATTATCACTCACGAAAAACCGATTTCGTCGCAGCTTCTGCAATTTCCGTCGCATTTTCAGATTTCCATATCCATCAAAACCAATACAATCTTACAGCCCTAAACCATGCAAATATGAACTAAATAACCCAAAAACTAACAAATAAACATATACATTACCTTTGATCACCAAATTCTTCAACAATCAAATCCTTCAATGGATGCCACTAATGTTCAAAGTCCTTCAATGGATATTGTGAGGAAGAAGATGAAGAGCAAATATAGACACTCAAACTCAAATCTCAGAAATCATCAATGCAAAAGTAGGTAGAGGAGAAATATGGAGGTTTTAGGAGGAAGATGAAGGTTAGTTTTGTAATTTTGAGTGGAAGATGAAGGTTAGTTTGGTGATTTAATCTTAAGGGTAATTTCGTAATCTTGGGTATATAATAGAAATAGTTTGTTTGAGAGGTCAAAAACAAATTTGATTAAGAATTGGGGTAAAAACAAAATTTCTCATTATATTTGGGTAAAATTCATAAATTTCCCATATAATAATATACAATATCATTATTATTCTTAAGAACCATAATTAATTTTGATTGTGTAGTATACTTTGTCTTAAAGCAATATAATTAATTTATTTATATAAAAAAATCTTATTTTTAAGAAATATAATTAATTTTATTTTCTCTCAATTTAACCACCTCTCCCCTCGTAAAAACAAAAATAATAATTATGATAATATTATGTCAAGGTTGGGTGGTATTTGTCGTGAGTGATTGTAGCAAAAGTATATCTGGGGATCGTCCATATTCTTTGCTTGCTCTTTTCTAATCGAACCGAACCTGTAACATACAACTGAGTGTGTGCCAGAGAAAGAGAGAGAGAGAGAGAGAGTGATGTGATAATGCTCGCTTGCTTTTTTATGCTTGTCTTGTTGACAACAACCGGTGCTAACTAACGGACATTGCATGTAAATTTGGTTTGGACAAAACGAACCGTTAGCGGGGGGCCCACTATTCATGTTGTGGCGCCACCTACCTTTTAATTTTCGTTTTGTATACCATCAAACGCCTCTCCCCTCTTTAATTAACGACAGCCAACTTTTCCTTACCTAAACTCGTAGGCTTTTATCATCGTACTTAACAATTCTAAACCACAATTTTCAGTGGAGACTCCTTTTTGTTTTCAAACAAATTCCAATATCTTAGTGTGAATTGAATATTTCTAATTTAATGCGTATGGTTACATCTTACAATATTCATATAACTTCATATTATGAAAAATTCAATAAAAATAATAATAGGTTTTCCTAATTTTTTACCATCATTTATGCTCAAACATAATATTTGTTTTGACTGATTTTTCTTAAATAAATTTGTTTTGAATTTAAAAAAAAAATAACAAATGAATGGTTAACATCATGCTAATTATCACATCATTTCATGATTTATAAGATATTGAAACCTATATATCATATCATTTGAGTGTGAATTTAGATAAAAGATCTGAGAAACTTATCATTATTTTTCTAATAAATTGCCCTAATAAGTGTGAATTTCAAAACAAGCATGAAAATTATAATTCTTTTTAGCATCTTTAGTTTTCTCGGACTTCTCTTTTTTAATTTATAAAAAAAAAAAAATGCATTTTTTTATTCAGTGTTAGTTTCGACACTCAGTACTAAATGTTAATGCTAAGAACAAAAAGAATTTAAATTGTATGTTATTACAATAGGTTCAAAATAAATAGCTTACACAGAACATGAAACATGTACAATTTTGAATCCGTGAAAATATTGACATATGCAAGTTGCATTACAGGCTTATGGATAAGACAAATTTATAAAATTGAATAGACTTATGGATAAGACAAATGTTATAAAATTGAATAGACTTTTATTTTTTTATTTTTTATTTTTTAAGAAGGGGTTTATGGTGTTAAACGTTGAACATTCAATATTGGGAGTATTCAATTTCATATTCCACTGAAATTTAAAAGGATTTTAAAAATTTAAGTATATTCAATTCAGATTTATATGAAATTCATTAAAATATAAGTGTATTCAATTTATAATTATAAGAAATTCATTAAAATCTAAACATATTCAATTCAGATTTTATATATAATCCAATAAAATTTAAACGTATTCAAAAAGTTATCAATTTCACATATTTCATTTAAATGATATATTTGGATGGAGTTTAAGAAATTTTTTTTTAACAAATAATACCATTATCTTCAAGATTTTATTAGATTTCTTAAACAATTCTAATAAAATCAATATGTAATTTATAGACATGTTTATGGTTTTAAATGGTGGACATTCATTATTGGGTGCATTCAATTTAATATTTTATTGAAATTTAAAAATTTAAAAGTTTGAATGTATTCAATTTAGATTTGCATGAAATCTATTAAAATCTAGATGTATCTAATTCATATTTCTGTGCTATCCAATAAAATCTAGGTGTATTCAAAAATTCATTAATTTCACATATTTTATTTAAATGATGAATTTAGATAGAGTTTAAAGTAGTTCTTACGAAGAACAAATTTATGACAAATATAACAATTATATTTAAGATTTTATTGGGTTTCTTAAATAATTATAACAAAATTAATATGAAGTACATAGAATCTATGAACTTCACCATAATTTATCATTACAAAAAAATCATCAAACGCCAAAAAAGTCTAGATGGAATACACTCCACGTGTTCTAACACACCATTATCGATGGAGACTCCTTTTTTTATTTTAAAAGAATTGAATATTTCTAATTTAATGTGTGTTAACGTTAGGAAAATGTTCCCTTAGCCAACGAGGTTGTTTTAGGGCCCAAGCTCACGGTTTCGCACGATCAATGGGTTGCATGAAGGACAAGGAGAACGAGAAGGAGAGGTTAGAGCCAAGGAGAAGAAGACACAGAAGATTTTTAGAGTGGTTCGGTCCAAAAAGATGCCTACGTCAACTGTTCACTCTCTCACTGTTTAGGCAAAGTAATGACCCTCAATCGTTCCTTTTTTTCTTACAGTGAAAATCGTCTCCTTTTATAGAGAAAGGAGACATACTACAGTAAATATAATAAGATAAAAGCAAATAGTTAACTACAGTTGCACTGACAGACAGCATTTAATGCGCCGGAAACCCTATCAATGAGGCTGACAAGGCATTAAATGCGGTCGAAAACACAGTTAATGCGGTCGAATCCGTCACATCTGAGGTCTGTCGGAGAGAGATTTCTGATGATTGGGCTGGATTCGGCCTGATGGGCCATCAAGGTCATGATCGCAGACTCTGGCGGACGTAGCGTGCATGACAAGCCTCGGGACTATACTCTGCATGGCGCGGTTGACTTCTGCTGACTTGTAACTTCCAAAGGCGTGAGGGAGACGGTCCTTTCCAGCAGGCTGGAGAGTTGATGGAGTGGATTCTGGATTGGCATGTCCGCAGCCGGTCACAACATTAAGGCGGATAACATCGTGAGTGAAGGAGTCGGAATGCGTTCACGCTCAGAAAACAGCGACCAGTTCAGACGGATATTTTGGGCACGGATGGCTTGCTGGACATCTCTGACGGGTGGCTCCTCTTGACGGTTACCTTAATCGGACAAGAATAGTGGGCAGACAGACGGTTGATCAAGGCGAAAATATGGCGAGCAGGTTTGGTTGTCACGGATGGCGGATATTCCAGCGGACAAGTTTGAGGGATGAGAACCAACGGCCAGCGATAAGGAACAACGATCCACCTCAATAAATAAAACTGACGGGGAATACGGCGATCTGCATATCGGAGAATATAGCGATCACAACCAGTCTTGTAGAATAGACAATTCGCGGTCATAATGGACGATAGCGGTCAGCAGCCACAACAAGTGCCCACTGGTGGGCCCCTCTTCTAGGCGAGTGGACAGAAATGATGGCGGATAATTGGGCTTCTGGACCACTGGGCCTGCACTGTGGATTGTTTGGACTTAAATATTCTGATCGCTATTTTATCCATAACAATATGTATGGCTACAATATTCATAAATTTTCATATTATGAAAATTCCTATAAATAACTCCAAAAAGTGTCAATTTCAAAACAAGCATAAAAAATTTTGGATTCTTTTAGCATATTTGGTTCACTCAGGAACTATCTTCTTTTCAATTTACAAAAGAAATTACATGCGATCTAACCATGCTTAAAAAGTGAATTTTTATTTATTTATTTATTTATTTTTTGTCTCAGTGCTAGTCTCCACCAAATTTTGGTGTTACAATAAAAAAGCATTTACTCTTATATTTTATTGTAGAGTTAGAATTCTCTCATAATATTTCTTTCTCTAATCTTTTTACATTAAGAGAAATTGAAATCTGAGTGATACATGAGAGATAATCAATATAATAATCTTGATAATTTATTATTTTTTATATTAATATGTTACTTAATTATAAAAAGATTAAAAAAAAAAGGATAAGGAGAAATCGCTAGCTTATTATTATAGTAGGTTTAAAATAACACACCTAACAAATAAATAACCCATCCGAAACATTAAACATGTAGAATTGAGCGTGCTGTGATACGGACGTAGAAGTTACGTGATAGGCTCATAGACAAGACAATGTCGTAAAACTGCCTAGCTGGGTTTATGGTGTTCAACGTTGAACAGTCAATATTGACTTGTAATTTTTCAATATTGACTAGTAACCTTCGAGGTTCCGGTTAGAATAAATGCTGTGCTGTTAAGAATGCAATTGTAGAAATGGATGATTGTATAATGCACATAAGTTAAAGCAGTAAAATGATGATCAAATTATTACATTATTCTCAATTCGATGTCTTTAATCCGTGAAAAAGTAAATTTAATCCAATCCAATACCGCTCTCTTTTTTCACCACCCTAATGGAAAAAGGCTTCAACATATGTGAATTTATAGGGCCATATGATCATGGCTGGCACTGCGTGCCCTTATTTCATAAAGTGCGGGGTTATGCCATTGCCAGCAAATTCCCTTGGGTTATCATGGCCAACCCTTGTGCCAACTGGCGCCTGTCTGCAAGCATGTGACCACCGATCATTTCTTACCAACTTTTTTTTCTTTTTTTGGTGCACAACCAAGGCAAATTTTGAGAGCTGCTCTCTGTGTAACATTCAATTAAATAAGTTTTCTTCGAAAGTACATGCCGAAATTTTCTCACTCAAATTAACTAGCCTAGTACTTGCCCAAATTTTCTCACTAGAACTTATATAATTCTTATAGTGGGACATGTTTGGGACTGATCCAGTCCGTAATAACTTTAGTGGGACAGGTTTACATGCCACGACAGTACAGTCCTAGTCACAACAAGCCGCGTGGGATTGGCCCACAATTATGATTGATTACCCACACCACACCTGAGTGTGATTTGGGGGAGTATCTTTTTTCCTAGCTGTCATTGATGCCAGAGAAATGGTATACTGTCAATTTTGAAAGAGAATCCAGCAGGAACATGTATTGATTCCAAATAGCCTAATCAAAACAGCCATATTTCAACAAAATGAAACAATAAATACTTGGCAACAGGACACGTGTGCACAACAGCTGTAATTACTAAAAAACTAAAACCCCATCTAATCCCCAGAAAAAAACGATTCCAGGAAACAGAGTGTTTATGGTAAACTATAGAATATTAAAATGTATGGATCGGATAGCAACAAACAGAGCGCATAGACAAAGCATCAAAGTTGTGATATGACCAACTTCCTGCTTATCAATGTAATTTCATCTAACACACTGACAAAATCCGACATACACATTCCACAAGTCCTCCATTTTACAGGAAAGCATCCTTCTCCAGCAGCTTTAGTACTTCATGCTGGTTGTTGAGTTTGGCAACATCAATAGGAGTCTTGCCGTCCATGTTTTGAAGGGTTCTGCATTGAGTTCAGCAAGGATAATATAACGGAAAGATTGATAATAAGCACGTACAAATTTCCATACATGGGAAATCGATGTTAGTTAAAAGGCTGTTGACTTACACAGCGGCTCCATTCTCCAGCAGAAGAGCTACACAGTCCTTCCTGCCATAACCAGCTGCATAGTGAAGTGCAGTATTCTTATTCTTATCCAAAGCATCCACATTTGCTCCAGCCTCAAGAAGGATCTGAGCACACTTAACCTATAAAATATTCAAGTGTAACACTCAGCTTCAGCCATACAAAAAACTTTCCAATTTGACTAGAATTGAAAGCACTAGTATATAGAACCTGGAAGTTTCAGTAGGAAGGAAGTGCTTGTAGGCACTAATTGTTACAACTGAAGCTTGTAATATAAGCAGCTTCTTTTTATTTTTTATGATTTTGTTTCTGTGATGCACGAAAGCATACTATCCCAAACCATTATTATGTTTTTCTTTCCTTTCATGAAAATTGTATAAAAATTGCAATCAAATGTGGAAACACATAGATATTATATGTTATTTAACTTACAAAATTTTATTTCAACTTGACACCTTTTATGTCCACTCCACATATTGGAATCCATTAGTTGGACCAATTTTTTATCAAAATGAATGTGTTCTGTTAATACTCAAAGTTGCATCATGAAAGTTCTTTTTTTTTTTTTTTTTGGTTTTGTGTGTGTGTGTGTGGATACTTTTGCCATTCCTGGTTCTCTGCAAATAAAATAAAAAATTAAAAAAATAAAATCCTTCATGTTAATAGTATGGATGTGGCACGCTTGAGCTCTAATTTCAATGACCAAGTTACTTTACTAGGGAATTCTACCTGCGGAATGAAGTGTCTGACAAGTGACTTTTAGCATGACGGACAAAAGAGATCATAGTTTTTTCTCCCCACCTTAAACATTTGTTGCACCCAAAGAAGGAAACAAAATAAAAACAATCAAGCATCGATTGCTAAGATAAAATAACAGATCTGGGTGCATTAACTATTAGTATATCTGATCTCCCAATGTGTCCTGGAGAATAAATAAATCTTGCAACAATATTTGAGCTCCTAAATCCATGTTCAATATTTCTTCATCAGGAATAGTTTATTTACTTGCAAAAACAATTTTAATAGTATTTAAATTTTAATAAAGGTAGTATCATGAATTGTAAAAGTACTATCCATATGCACACATCTATCCAATAACAGGCCATCCTTCAAGAATTAAAATTTTCCAAAAAGCAAATGTGTCACTTCTTCAAATAGAATAAGCATGACTACCTATGATCTAAGTAATATCATCAACTCTCTCCCTTCCAAAACTCAAACAAAAGACGAGGGACAATGAAGGTTTGAATTATTTTACCTCACCGTATCCACAGGCAAAATGCAATGCTGTCCTTCCTTCTGAATCTTCTTCATCCTTGTCAGCACCAGATGCCAGCGCAGTTTTCAAACCCTAAATGAAGAACAGAGAAAATAGTTTAATTTCAGCATATCAGCTAAAATGAAATATACTACTATGATATACACGCATTTAATCTTAGTCGAACAGATTCAACTCAAAGACAAAGCACAGAATAAGCATTCTCCTAGCTGTCACCACTAGGCATACCACTTGAGCTAGGTGCAAACTTGATTCCAAATGAAGTGTGTATATAAACACTATCTTCAATAATTTGGTGCTCACTAGGACGTTTCATGAATCATGTTGTGTTTTTATACATGGTATCACTATACAGAAATGGGCCAAATAAAAGCCACCAACACAATTCGATAAGAACTCATCACGATGCCACAGTTCTACTCAAAGATCCTTGTATACTCATCAACGAATGAAAGATAATCAGAATTGTTGCACAAACTTTACAAAAACACACACACCAAAAAACGTACAGGGACATTTGATATTTTGCAAATTAAATCAAGTGTGAGCTTCTTGTGTTTGTGTTAGCCTATTTGCTTTGCAACAATCACAAATCAACATCAAAAGTGTGAGATGATGCATTCAATAGTGATGCACAGAATCTTTTCTCCAAAGCACTTAAATGTTTGATATGGTCTGAACAAGTCAAACATGAGCTGTTGTTGGCTTTTGTGTCACAAATTAAATTGAAAGATGTGCAATTTAAGAAAAACAAAAGTTGTATCTACTCCACCTCTTTCTTATTGCTCTAACAAACACATTCAGTCATTCAGTATCTAGAAAGACTCCACTGCATGTTTAATGATACTTTTATTAATGCCCACAATAATTCCAAACCTAGGGCACAAGCAAAAGGTTGAATTCAGAAGATATCTGCTAAAGTTTGCATCACTGACAAGATTAATTAAATATGGACATTCCCTTTTTGTTTTTTGTGAATTGTTGACTTCAGAAGAAAGCTTCTGAGCTTAAAGGAGGTCTTCAACATTGGATTCCTTATTTAGAGTAGAGTTCGAGGACTAATATACCCATTCAAAGCATCAAATAAGTCGCAGATTCTGTTTGCTTCATTCTAAGCAAATCCAAGCTGTAATGGTTTATCCGTTTATGTTATAGAGGTAAGTCAAACATTAGGAAGTCCATAAACTTAAGGTGAGTTCCAAGAAAATTTTCAGCTAACATACCAACTTTTCTACTAATTTATCAAACTTCCAATTTTTTTTTTCTGTTATTTTCATAACACCTAAGATTGTGTTATCTGCTTGCCATAACATCACTGATTAGATAGATGTCAAATCATTGAAATCAATCATGCAAAGCTAGTTAGACAAACAGAAATGTATATTTGGCCCTTGCCCACCACATTGCCTACAGTGGAGCTACCATTAAAAGGCATTCTCCTTAATAATTTTTTTCATGGTTAAAAATCCTCTGAACTTTTCCTTCTCTCCACAAGATTCTCAGTACAATGTCACTTTAACATTTATCATATGTTACACATTGCCAAAGTGTCAATATACTCTAATCATCATCTACAATGAGCAAATCACACTAGTTGTCGTCAAAAGACAGGGCTTTACTGTTTCGTTGTACCAACTGAGGACGAAAGAAACCTTCAGACTCCATCCTTTAATTAATTGTTCAGTTGAGGAGTGCAGAAATTGGGGGAAAACACCCCCCGTTTAAAAGACGTCTTCTAAATTGTGAAGCAATGAAGACTGCTAGATAGTGAACAATTGTAATTCAATTTTCTTTAGTCAGGCTATTTGCAGAAGGACCAAATGACTATGTACAGCCACTGAACCACATAGGTACAATGAGAACATCAAAGCTATATAATGAAGCATCTGGAGATCATTTGCCATCTTAGAACATCAAGATACCCACATAAGATCAGACAGTAGAAGCACCAAAACTCAGTCACTGAGCTTCAAGGAAGCATTTACTAGTTTCTTTGAATTTACATATGACACCGAGAATCTTCTAAACTTCGTGGATGTGCAAGGATGTATCTCATTCTATAACAAAATCCAATGTTCTAATAATGATAATAATGTCCCTGAAAACAGACATCTAGAACTAAAGAAACATACCCATACATTCTATAAAATACATCTATTCTTTCACCATAGTGTGGATTATGAGGACTCAACATGCATTTGAGATTTTTTTTTTTTTTTTCTTTGGGTCACAATCTTTGCAAGTCACTTCCTCATTTGATAAAAAAATCAAGCAAAGCAATGATAAACTCGGAAACTAAAGGTTCAATTCAGAGGATAAACCAGAAAACCAAAGGTCATATGAGTGAGCATTGAAGGAGAATCCATCAAGACTGGAGAGTAGAAAGTCATGTCCTACCTCAACGTCTCCAACACTAGCAGTATGATGAACAATTGACTCATCCTCGTTTCCAGCTTCTTCAGAGTCATCTAACCCAGAATTTTCAGCGGAAGTGGCTGCATCACTTCCAACAGCAAGACCCATTGCTTCACCCAACTTCTGTAGAACGTCTTTGTCATTCCAGTACCTATTCAAACACAATTATCCTCAACTTCATTAGATGTATAAGGGCAAAAAAATGCACAAGAATTATTCCAACCGTATGACAGCAATATAGAACCAACAATATTAGAAATCTTAGCATTTCAATTTCTCACTTCATCATGGCAGCCGGGCCACCAGTCTCTATCTCTTCTAAAATAGGCTTCAACGACGGATCTTCCTTTATTCGTGCCATCCGTTCCTCAAGCTGGTCTTGTTGCACTGGGTTTGAAAAACTCTCAAGCATAGTAGACATAGATGGGTCCTTAAAAACATAAAAAAACTTAAACTTCAGCTACAAGACAACATCTTAAATGCATATACTTTCTCCATACAATCAGTAGCATTAATATCAAAACAAACAACAAGAATAAAAAGACTGAAAAACAAAAAAAAAACACAAAAAGGGAAAAGCGAACATATACCTGCATTAATGCATTACCAAGGCGCTCAGCCATAGTCCTAAACTGAGGATTCTGCATAACCTGCTGCATGGTGGAGTAGTACTGCTGTGAATCGAATTGGAAACTATCCTCCCCAGATGGACCTTGAAAAGTTTTCTGCAGCTGCTCTGCCATCTGATTGAATGAAGGATCTTTGGCAATATTTGAAGCTAGTTCCTGAATACTCGGGTCCTAAACATAATAAAAACAGTTGCAATTCAAAACCATGAACAAAGCAACAAACACATATGCAACAACACCTTCAACATCCCCTTTCAATCAAAAACAAATAGCAAGTCCAACTCCACAACATCAACCTATATTAATTACTCTAAACATTTATTATAACAAACCAATCCCCAGATTCAAAAAACAAAAACAAGTTAATAGAAAAAACAGTAAACCATACATTAAGCAGGCCAGACATAGCAGAGAAATCAAAAGGGTTTGGAGGAATCCCAGTTTCAGGCAGAGAAGAAGCTGCTGCTCTTCTAGGTGAATCTCTAACAGCAGACCCAGATGATGTTTCTGATTTTGGGGCAGACCCTCCTCCTGTCTTCTCCTCTACCATCAAAAAACATTACCATATAATCAAAAACAATCAATCAACCACCATAAACCCTAAAACAGAATAATAATTTAATTACCAGAGGGAGCAACATCCTTGTTGGGATTGGAAGCCATGACCAGACCGAACAAGTCTGCTGAATCAAAACAAACACGAAGATTATATTGACAAAATCTTGAATTGGAAGTAAACAACAAACGAAAAGAGAGAAAAGAGTGTGACCTGCTGATTGAAGGAGAGTATAAAAGAAAAAGATGAGATCAGATTTGGAGAAATCCAAAAGGGAAAAACCTACAACTCACTCACCACCACCGAATTTATACACACACCAATTAGTACTCCTTCCCTGTGGGCCATCTCAATCCTTTCTTCTATGCTTCTCCTCACTTTCTTACCATTCTGCCCCTCCTTTTTCTTCTATTTACTACTTTACCTCTCTTTACTTTCAGTTAAACTGTTAAATGTAACTGATATATGTCAATATGTCATGCGTACATGTGTTCAAGTTAAAACAAGACTTCAACTTTTGGGAGTGTCCGACCCAAGTGATGCCACTAGATTTCCCAGGGAATCAAGTTTCGGGTACTCTACCGCTTCTGTGGTTTTTAAACATTTTATGCCATTTGCTTTCTTCTGATTTACCACTCTGGGCCCATTCCATATTTTTGGTTTTTCTATTTTATTCGTGTACAAGGAGAAAATCTTCCAATATGGGCCTCCTTAATTTTAGAGCCGTTGTTGGTTTTGTCATCTTCTCGGGATGTTTTTATTGTTTTTACTTAAACATTTGGTGCGATGATCAAAATGCTCCTATGCTATTTTAAAATAAAAATAAAAATTAAATATTTTGTCCCACAATTTCGTCTTTGACCATTAATGGTTGTTTTGTTCTCCTTTGATGAATGTCTTCAGTTATCTTTGATTTCTCTCTCTTCAAACAAGTGTCACTTCGTGCTCTCTCTATGTCTGGCATCTTCTCCATCTTATCACCAATGAGGAAGACGGTTTTATTGAGCATCGTGAATATGGGTTCATTTTTGTGAAGAAATTGAAAAAATTGAATATGAGTTCGTTTTAATTAAAAAAAAAAAAATTATTTGGGGAAGAAGATTAACCTCTCAAGCAAGGTGAATCAAAATTCCACCTCAGGGGGCATGTGTGGCTCCTCCGACGAGGAGTGATTTATTCCTTATCATTCTTTTGGTGAGGAGCAATCCATTGTTAATGGAGTTCATTTTCTTTTTTTAATAAAAAAAATTCTACTTACAATGTAAAAATGATACATGGGTAATTTTAGGTACATTGAGGGGCAACTTTGTCCTAAAGATGACATCAAAAATAAAATAATCGGTGATAAACAATTTTTTTTTTTTTAATTCTTGAATGCGGATGTCGATAGGGCCCCAAATCACAGGAGTTACTTTGATAATTCTTTAAAATATAACTTATCAACACTCACACCTTAGTTGCTAGTTTTCATATATGATACATTGACCCATTATATACTTCAGTTAGTTGTAACCACCACACAATCTTTTTTATTAAAAAAAAAAAATGTTTTGGATTTCATAAATTGATATATTATGAATTTAAATTATCAAAATGTTATGGAATTATTTTATGAATTATATGTGTTCTTTTTAAACAAATTTGGGTCAAACGAGGTGAAATGTGGATGGAAGAAACAAGGGAAAGGAAGGAATGAGGATGGAGATGAGAGAAACGAGGGAAGTGAGGGAATAAGATGGAAATGGGAGTCCCCACACTTAAATACATCTCATTCCTATTTCTTAGATGGGAATTTGGATAAAGATTGAGGAGGAGTACAGGAACGGGGATGGGGGAACCCACCCCACTTCCATTTTCCCCCATTGGCATCCCCACTCTTAAACTTTATGTATAAAGAAAATATGTTATGTATTTATTTTATTTATTCAATTAGACACAAATCAAATAATTTTAATTAAAATATCAAGTAATTGAGATTAGGGATCTAAAATGTTTTAAATTTATCCTCAAAAAGTGATTATTTATTTGACAAGAGTATTCTATTCACTTCGGAGTTTTTTTGAAATTCAAAATCTCATTGAAAATAAAGATGAAATGCAATTAAAATAAGTAAACAACAAGAATTCATTCTTGATGTATCAAAAAAATAGCATCTACGCTAAAAGCCCAAATTAGGCTCAATAGGTCTAACATGCATAAAGGCTCCCAAGAAGCTTAATAAATAGCCAAAATGATATAAAACTCATAATCTCATGACATATCAACGCATGTCAAGTCAGTAGAAAGTATTTATCATATTCGACTATACTAAATAAGGGAAGCAGATCGGGTTTAAGCAGGTCACATAAGAGGCGTGAAAGACTGAAATTCTAATAGACCCAAAAGATTAATTGAAATTCAATTTATTATTATTAATTTGGTCCGATTTAGGTTTTAGAAATAAAGAAGTTTATAGATAAATATCTTTTTGATGGACATTTTTAAAATAAATCAAGAAAATTGAGTGTGAAAGGAAAAATGTCACAGCAAAAGGTGGGATGTAAAAAGTAAATTTATAAGTGATAAATGTGATAGATCGTATCTATGGAAAATTGAAAAAAAAAATAATAATAATAAATAAATGAGAGTGGGGTGGTTGTGAGAGAAAATTGTGATTTTTTTTATATAAAAAAAGGCATGAGAGTAGTTTTTTGTGCGTGTGTTTTTTTTTTTTTTTTTTTATGTATATGGGACCAATAATTAAGGTACTATAGTACATATATATGTTTTCAAATAGAAGTAAATCACATATGAAACCAAACCGCATAGCAAAACAAAGAGAAAAAGAAAATAACAAGCTGAACAAGAATAAGAAGAAAAGAAAAGGTAGAGAAAATAGAAAATAATTGAAGTTGATTACTGGGTTCATTTTGTATGTAATAAATTCAATTCCAGGTTTAATTTTTTGATTTTTTTTGATAGATTCTAAATAGGTTTTTGTGTTATTTTTAGGTAGAAAAAACTCAAAGATAATTTGGGTGCTAATGATTTCAAATAAAATTTGACACCAAACTTATGAGTGGATTATTTTATTTAAATCGAATTAATTGTTTATAATTATCTATATCTTAAATTTTTGTTAATTATGGATTATTGCAAATGAATTATTCGGTAGGTAATAAAATTCTTGAATTGTTTATATCAATTGAAGTGAGTTGTTTTAAATTATTTAAATTTTAGTTTTTATTTATTTAATTATTATTAGAAGAAAATTATTTAATTAGTTAATTTATTATATAGATTATGAATTATGACTTACATTTGGATTATTATTATGTTTTAAGATTGATTTGAGAATTTATTATGTACACATATTAGAATTTCAAGCAGAATTTGATGTTAATAGTTTAACTTTATTATAAAAAGGATTTCATCGGATTTTAAGTAATATTTATTTATTTATTTGTGTTTCAAGAAAAATAATTATTTTGAGTTACATGTATATTTAGGAAGTAAAATATTTATATTTGTATACAAAAATTATTGGAGATTTGAAAATAAAATAAAAATGAAATTTTCAAGACACCAAGGTTGCACTCTACCCTCTAACGGTCAAACAGGTTACACGTGTGTAAGTCCGAAAGAGTTGCCTAACACAAGTATGACAAATATTATCCCTAGTTTAGAGTGTGTGTTGTGTATCTCCACCACGTATGACAGATTTATCTGAATACTAGATTAGTGTAGATCGAGCTTTTATTATTAGTAAACAGAAATGATCCATATATATATTTATATTTTATCATGATAAGAGATATAATTTTAGTATTATTCTTAGATACGACTGAATATGAATTATAGAGATTTTATTTATTATTAGTCACATATTATATATGATAATTATTATTGAAAATAATTTATTTAGTGTTTAAAAGTATATCCACTCACTGAGCGTCAGTGTTCATCTTTTTATATTTTTAAAACATTTTCCAGATAACCGTCGGGTCTTAAAATAAATCTTCAGATAGGAAGAGATGGGCCACTCAATCATATGACACTAGGAAATGATATTTTAATCTTGCATATATATTTTGTATATTGCATGACATCTAGGTTTGTATGTATATGCTTATTACTTTAATGTTATAAAGTATTTAATTTATTATCAATGTTGCTTATGTTTTGATCTTCTGATTTGAAAATGATATCAACCTACTTTATAGTTATGTTTCCACATGAAAATAAGTTTGTTTTATATAATATTTCCCATATTTGAAATATTTTAAAAGTGCTTATTTCAATTATTTCAGGGTGGAATTATTGGTTAAATTGCAGTTATATTACCAAAATTTTATTAAACCATTTTATGTATTGTTAAATTTCTAGATAATTTCTATAAGAAGGTTTAGAATCGTATACAAGTTTTCAATGTATCACAAGATTTTTTCGAACTCAAGATAGAAGTTTGGGAATGTCTTGTCAAGGAGGCTCGAGTTTGCCTTAACCTAACAGACCTAAAAAGCGCTATTAGCTCGAAATTGTCTAAAGATGCAAAGTTCTAGAAATAGAATATCTTTTATAATCGGCGTAAGCTAGCATGTTCTCTCATTACAACTATGGTGTGTTTACTTCATGGATTAAACAAAGGGAATGGGGAATGAGATTAATTGATGTTGTTTACTTGCTTAAAATCCATTCCGTAATGGAATGAAAATGTGGGTCCCACATCAATTTGGGATTGTGGAATGGGAATCCTATTCCCCCCAACCCACTTGGGAATCCCATTCTCATTCCCTTTGTCAAAATAAAATGTCTCTTATACCCCTTTTTAAAAAAATAAAGAAAAATCTATTTATTTGATGTTAAAAAAAAAAAAAAAAAACTACATATTGTAATAAAAAATTGCGCACTATTAATTTTTCATCACCAATTTCTTAATTATCATGATGGATTAATAAAATAATATGTAATTTTTTTTATTATTATATGTAGTTTTTTATTTAATATTAAAAAAAATTACATATTATAATAAAAAACTACACACCAAGTTAGTAAACTATTAAAATAATATTAAGTGTTTTTATTATAATATATAGTTTTTTATTTGATATTAAAAAAAAGAGCATATTATAATAAAAAACTACACATTATTATAATTAATCCATAATTTTAATTAAGGGTATTTTTGTAACTTATAATTAATTCATTCCGATTCCAAAGTAAAGTAAACAGTTTAACGAAAATAATATTGATTCCGATTCCGATTCCTGTAGTTGAAGTAAACAACTTATATGATTCCGATACTTCATTCCGATTCCAAGTCATTCCGATTCCTATTCCGATTCCTCCAAGTGAAGTAAACGCACCACTAATCTCTAGAAAAAGGAAAAATGCCTCGTCAAATAAGAAAATTCCCTTGATCAGTAGAAGACCACTTCAAATAGAAAGTAGTTAGAATTGCATTACAAGTCAAATATAGAGGTGATTAATCGCAGTTTAATTCAATATATAAGATTTCGTTTGATACAACTTTTTCAAGTAGATCTTTTAGAAGTTGATTTTTTGGAGGTAGATCTTTTATTAGTAGAGCTTTTAAAAATAAGTTATTGATTGTTTAGTTGTCAATTAAAAAAAAAAACTTTTAAATTATAAATTTATCAAAAAAAAAATGGTTTTAAAAGTATAATGAAATTAATAAAGTTATATTAGACATTTCAATTTTTTTAAAAGTTTAAAAAGATCTATTTGAAAAAACTTAAAATTTGAGTTTCTCCAACTAAATCTTTTTTAACTTTTTTAATTGCCAAAAAGTTCTATTAAAATGACAACCAAACGACGTAAAAAAAAAATCAAATAGAATTTTTGACATTAAAAAAGTACTTTTAGTCAATAAATAAGTTGTATCAAACGTATACTAAATACTTAATCCAATTTCGTGTAAAATTAAAAAAAAAAAATCCTTAGTTTTTTCTATATTATAATGATCAAATTATATGTAAACAAATAACCCTAACACTATATAAAGAGGTAATTGGCTTGCACAAGATGCAACATTCAACAGCCCTTCTACCTCTATCAGAAACTTTACTAAACATCTCCTCCCCCTTCATAAATCATATAACCGTAGATGTAAACATTGTATATAGG
The DNA here is from genome assembly GCA_022984855.1 of Dimocarpus longan. Taxonomy (NCBI): domain Eukaryota; kingdom Viridiplantae; phylum Streptophyta; class Magnoliopsida; order Sapindales; family Sapindaceae; genus Dimocarpus; species Dimocarpus longan. The sequence goes on from CM041026.1 coordinate 10,830,367, forward strand.
GTCAAACCATGTAAAAAAACTCTCTGTGTTTATTTCATTATCTCCACTTCTCCTTTACTTTGCATTATAGATTTCTATTGTTATTCACTTCTTCAACATAATTAGCCTGTGTACTTTCATCACCGCTTGCAATATTTCATCGCAACCCCATTACAAATCTCTATATTTACATAATTCACATAAATTTTGGTGCTGACATTTTTTAACATGTACAAAACTTGAAAATATTATGTTAATTTTAAAGGGCATGTATAAAACGTGAAAATATTATTTAATTTGAAAAGTTGTATTTTACATTAATCATAAAAACATAATCATAATAATAACAACATTTTTATTGTAAAATACTAGTTAAATATTAACAAAAATGATAACTTATCCAAATTTGATAAACTCATTAATTTTATGTTGGTTTTTGGTATGCAAATGTGTATTAGTAAAATCTATAAGAGTGGGGTTATTACCACCCATGAAAATAATTTGAACACCCAAATATTTATATGTCAAAATTATCCCTAAATAAAATTACAAAGAAGGACAGACACAAATCAGTAATTTTTTTTTTTTTTTTTAAATATTTTTACAACTTGAAACAATTTTCTTTTTCCTTTTTTGTTTACAAATAAAACAAACAAAATTCTATAAATGTTCCTTAAAAAAATCTACAAAAAAAATTATGGATATTACATATATCAAATGATTTTTTAGATATTTTTAAACGCAAATCATTGTTTTTTTTTTTCAATTTTATTTTTATATTTTTTTTTCATTCATATAAAATGCAAAGACTGATTTAAGCATAAAATAAAGTCTCATTCTTGGTGACAAATTTGGTGGCTTTAATTTTTAGTTATGGGTATTTGTTATTTTTCTTGATAAAGTATAAACTTATGGTTAAGAATTTATGTTTAAAAAAAATTAAGACAAATACTAAATATAGAAAGTTTGTTTTAGAGGAATATAATTAATTTTGATTGTGTAGGAAAGTTTATCTTAAAGGAATATAATTATTTTTTTTTGAAATAGGAATATAATTAATTTTGATTGTGTAGGAAAGTTTATCTTAAAGGAATATAATAATAATAATTATTATTGAAATAGGAATATAATTAATGTTGTTTGTATGAGAAATTTTGTTTTAAAAGAATATAATTAATTTTGTTTATATAAGGTTATCAGGACATGTTTTTCGGTGCTTTACTTATATGTAGATTTTGAAATTTAATCAATGGGTATATTAATAATTTGAGTTGTGGAAATTAGATTTGCGGGTGGCAATATGTACACCTGATCTAAAATTATCTTTTACAATACAAATCACTCACTCCTCTACGTATAAATTTAAGAATATGTTCAAAACATTTTACATTTTTCCGTCAATTTTGTAACAAGTTTACTCTCACCTTCTAAGTATTGTATATTAAATTTGTAACAAGTTTGTTTTAGGCTCGGCCGGTCATCATAACATAAAACAACCTAAATTTTGAACAATAAAAAACCAAAAAAAGAAAAAAAAATAAACAAACAAATAATTGCCAGAAATATAATATAAGTATTGTAAATATGTGTTATTCGTTTGGTTTTCCACCACATAATTATATTACTAAAGTGTCATAATGCATGTGATGTTAAGTGTCAATTTATCATCATGCAAAGGATATAAATACATATGTATATATAGAGGATTTATGATCAATTCCCTTCAAACTTCAATTTATGCGAAAGTGAACAAAACTGAGTTCATTTAAGATAAATAAGATATCATTAGAAAATTTAGTTTAAGTGTAATTCAATTATATAAAAGAAGTCAAAATAAAAGGCCGAACACATTGGCACATGTATCAAGAAGGCGGTAGGGTCAGTTTTGAGCAGAAAATAGGTATGTTATATAATTTCCTATTTTAACGAGTTTTTGATTGTTTTGAGAGTAAGGAAAAATGTTTTCTGAAAAGTTTTTGAATTATTTTATGACTAAGAGGTTGTTTGCTTTTTATACTTAACACTTAATAGTACTTAATTTGGCTAATTAAGAGATTTTTGTTTGTTTTTTTAAGTGGTCAAACCACTTAAAACCACCCAAAAACCACTGAAAAAAAAAAAGTAACATTTTTTGACTTTTCACTTAATACAAAATTACTTAATGATTTATAAATATATTATTCCAAGTTTATCCTTCCTAAAATAATATGTTTCCAAGTTTGTTTTAGTTTTATATTATAAAAATTTCTTTTAATACTTTAATAAACAATATTGAAAAATAAAAACTCTAAATATCTCAACATCAAATTTTTTTTATAGCTGAATTACTATATTTCTCTAATTAAATTATGGTAAGAATCTTTATTGATAAAATGTTTATACAATAACTCAGAGACCAAATTACAAATCAATTTGTTTAAGTATTTGATTATTCTTGTTTAATTATATCAGAAAATATATATTACTTTACAATTTCAATTTTCGTTGTAATAGTAATTTAATTTAAATCATTTTATTTATTTTTATTTGAATATATAAATTTAATTGACTCTACTATTTTAATTAATCTTATTTTAATTATGTATAAAAATACTATATATATAAGTTACAATTTCAACTTTTGTTATAATAGTAATTCAATTTAAGATTATTTTATTTATTTTTATTTGAACATATAAACTTAATTGATTCTACTATAATAATTAATTTTATTTTAATTATGAATAAAAATATTATATATATAAGTGTTTTAATATTTGTTAAATAATTTATTACAATTGTTTGTATCATATTAAATAAAATTACACAACAACTAATAGTAAAAGGATATAAATGTCAAATTACTAGTAATCAGATAATTTTAACTTTAAAAAACAAACAAGATTATTATACATTCAGAGGTAAGAAAAGAAAAAACAAACATGTCAATCAGATTTCAGATTTCAGTCACTATTCAGCTTTCAGTCTTCAGCAGTACTGTTCAGTCTTCAGATAAAAAAACAAACGACCCCTAAGTAAACTCATGTTATAAATAGAGGTTTATCATCTATTTAGATTATGCACTAAGATGTGGTTAGACATTTAAAGGGGGTGTATTCAACTTAGGAGTCTATTGGAATACAAAAGATTTAAAAATCTAGGTGTATTCAATTTAGACTTTTTATAATTCTATTAAAATTCGGGTGTATTCAATTCAGATTTGTAAGGATTTCAATAAAATTTTTGTGTATTCAATTAAGCCATTTAAGAAATCTAAACAAGTCAATGTGTATTCAAAAAATCAATGATTTTGTAGGAATTGTATTTTATTAGATTTTAATGGATTTTTTGAACTTAGATATGAATAAAAAAACTCATATGAAATCTTATCCTACCCTCAAAGATTTTATAGATTTCATACTTTTTTTTTTTTTTATCTCTTGAAATTTTTGTCCGGTGATTATATCACCAAACCTCCAAGTCTTTCAACAATCAACAAGTCTTTTTGTTTCTAATGGAACTCAAAATTCTAAAAAAATCCAATATTTTGATTGGTGACAATTGCAATCTCATGTTAATTTATATAAAATCTAATAACTGAGATTCGAAGAGGAAATTAAAATTTTTCTATTTGTTGATACTTTATGAGTTAATGCAATTGAAGATTGATTTACATCTTGATTCTATCTAGGTTTATTCTGTTTTGACTTATTACGGTCATGGTTTCATAAATGATAATTTCATAATGCACAATAACAATTACGGAAATGGATAAATGTTGCATAGGTATAAATGAAAAATGGATATAAACTAGACGATAGCTGTTAAGGTTCTTAAGCAATAATAACACATAGGAAAGATGACAATTTCACCCTGAATAATGTTATTAATATTTTTAAGTTTTTGATAATTACTCCCACCTATTTTATTAATACATTATACTTACAATTTACATGTTGTTGGTTCTGTTAAATATTGTCACTAAAAGTTTGCTAATTTGGAAACGTGAAACTATCAATATTATATATATATACATGCAAGCACACATACATACAAAAAGAGGTTTTGCTGATGCTATAGATTTGCATTGATTTTTAAACTTGATGTTTATCAACTTTATTGAATGTGACATACTCTTCAAAAATGTATAAATACGATATGATATGATCTTAAGTTGATACATACATACTAGTATTTTTTTTTTAAAAAAAAATCAACAAATAATTAGACGTGAAAAAACGAATATCATTTTATAATATCAAAATTTTCATTAATGTGATTTATAAAAATAAAATAATTATATTCATAATTTATATAATTTGATGGTGAAAGTTGGATCAAGTAAAACATGTTACTTATCATATGATTTTTTTTTTTTTTAAGATAAAATCATTAACAATTTCATTTAAATCTATGTAAAAAATCCAACAAACTCTAAATAGAATTTTAACAAAATCTGATGGAATCTATTAAATAATCTAATAAACTCTTAATAAAATCTGATAGAATTCATCAAAATCTATCATTAAAAGAAACTTCAACAAACTCAAATAAAATCTAGATTGAATACATCCCCCTAAACAATTAAAGTAATGAGCTCGATTATAAGCTCTGGGTTTGATATACTTGGTAGTGAGTTTAGAACTATTGTAATTTGGGTTTAGGGTTAAAAAGAGTATTGTAGTTGTAACTATTTCTACATACTATTATTTTTTTCCTTACTGTTCTAATGGTCATGGTTTTTCCCGGCTTGAGTTTTTCACATAAATTTTTGTGTTATTTGATTGGATTCATCTAATTTTTCTATTAATAGATATTGTTTGCTTTGTGGTGAATAATATCAAGGCTTGGTGGGAAATGTACAACACTCTCTTGCTTTCTCTTTAATGTTTCAGTTTCTTTACACTTTTTCTTCCCTTTCTTAAGTTTGATTAGAACTAATTTTTCATCTTTAATTTCATTTTTTTTTTCGTTCATTGTAGTAGGTAAAAGGATTCTTAGGGAAGTATTTTACTTACCATTATTTTGATTCGATTATTTACTATAGGTAATTTTATATGAGTATGCTCTGTGACTTTTTATACACTGGATCCCCCACATCAGAATGTAAATTTAGTATATATTTTTATATGTGTGATTTTTTATTTGAGAGATGTACAAGGAATTAGAAGTTTCAAATTTTGAATACAAGCAACCATAAGCTTTCAAGTTTTAAATCTAATCAGGATTTAAGTTGAACTAGAAGCTCAAAAGTAGAACCTGAAGATTTGAAAATTTGGATAAGAAAATTTTTAAATCAGAAGGAATTGAGATATCTTGGCAACCCATATAATTAATGAAAGGAAAATATAAACACCTGAACAGTAAATCATCAATGGTTTTTGTTAATTTCACGCAAGTGAATATTTCATGTTTAATATTGTACGTAAAATATTTTCACCTATGTGAGAGGTTTCCAAGAGAATATTACGTGTGTAATGTTTTCACTTAATTGAAATATTTCACGTAGGTTTGAAAATATTTTAAGTGCAAAGCACATTTCACATGAACTGTTGCACGCGAAATGTTATCTTTGGGGTTGAAAATAAATAACTCTTCTTTTTGGACAAAAACAAATATTTCGTTTTTATTTGGGTTGAAAGTGAAATTATATCTTATGTAATTTGAAATTGGTGAGTGCAAAATCAATTTTTTTTTTTAATTAAATAGAGTCATTTTGAATTGATTCTTAAAAAAATTATTTTAAAAATTTTAAATTATATTTTGATAAAAACTAAGCATTTAGAATGATTTTTTTTTAAAAAATATTTAACTTTTTAAAATTAATATTAAAAAATAGCATTAATTTATTATTGATATTAAAATTGATTAATCTTCCTCATCAATTTTTTTTTTAATAAAATATACTAAATTAATTTTTAAATTTAAATTAAATTAATTTAATTTGCATATGAATAATTTCAAAGAAGAGAAGGGTAAAAAATAAAATAAATAAAATTAAATAAGATAACATAAGTGGTGTAGGACTGTTGTCCCTTGGGATGCAATGAAACTACTTTTTTATTTTTTAGTTACTGAAACTAGTTCAGAAAATAATCGAGATCACATTGGTAGGATACTAATGGCACGGTCAGGATAAGTAGTTCTCATATGATTGAGAGATACCCATACTTCGGTAGGGGATAACTTATATATATAGAAGAAAATCTCATCATTTTATTTGAAGGTAAGGTGCGTAATCTCTCGAACCTATAACTTATCATCGAAAATGTGTAATTGTTTACTATCCAACTGATCCCCTTTAGGATGCAATGGAACTACTTGAGCTGGTAGAATTGAGAAATATCGGTCTAATCCTATCTATCAAAATCACCGTTGAGGTTGTTTTAGAGCACCACATTGTACTCCCGAATTTGATCAATTTTAACGGGATTAGATTTCATGCCACCGATGGGAGTAATTTGTCTCACCAATAATTAGTCCTACTTCATATGGCACTAATTTGTCCCACCCACATGGGACAAATTTTACTTTATTTTTTTTGTTCTTTTGTGGTCAATCCTTTTATTTTCTATCTTTTCTCTTAAAATTTATTTAAATAAGACATTAAATTGATTTAATTTATTTTAAGAATTAATTTTATATAATTTATTCAATCATTTAAAAAGTAACATTTTTCAATAATAATTATAAAATAAATGTTATTTTGAAAAAAAAATTAAATAATTAGATTTATTTTTAAAAAATAGTTTAAATATTTTATTCTATTCAAAAAATAACTTAAATATTTGTTAATCAAATTTAATATGATTTAAACTATTTAAAATAATTTTACTCTTTTATAATGAATTCAAAATAGCTTTATTTTATTAAAATCTGAAAATAGCTTTATTTTATTAAAACAATATAACACACAAGTTTTTTTTTTGTTCAATCCTATATTGAAAGTCTCACACTATACCAAACACATAATAATATTAATTTATTCAATCCTATCCCATTACATAATTTAAATCAATCATGCATGCTACACATGTATTTAGAATAATTTTAATATATAAATTTGTATTTTCAATTAGCATACCAGATAAAGTAAAGAGTTTGCCACTGCACCGAACAGAAAACACTTGAGTATCCACAATTTATTACAAATCATCCAACCTACTCATTCAATTGTGTTTGGCATTCAAAACCAAACCTTACAATATCAGTCTTCGGACTGTACTTGTGGTGGCAATGAATATCCAATTACATACATGCCAAGCTACATGAGTGGACAGGCCATACTCAAGAATTTTCCTAGTGGTTGAGTTCATATAAAGATCATTGGTTGTAGAAATAAAGAATTAATGTGCACACTGAAATTTGCTGTATTCAACTCCCGGATACCAAATAACAGGTTCTTCAGAAACTTTGCTCCCTCTTTTCAATAGGATATAACTTAGCTAATGCTTTAAAACATCAATTGCTACAAGCATTATACAAAGATAAAATACTGCAAAATTTGGGGTAGATGGCCTAGCTTGTGGGGGACAACTGAAATAACTTCTCTGCTTGTTCTGGGAAGAAGGTGATGAATAGATATGCACCTGCACATTTGAATAAAGTGTTATCATCGAAGAGTTTGAGCATAGCAAGAGTTTGAGCATAGCCTTCTATAATAACAAAAAGTAATGGGGACTTACAGATGAGCACGGTTCCAAGTACAGCGGAGATCTTGCCTTGAATTGTTATCAAACCGGCTTTGCCAGCATTTTGCAACTCAGTGGAACCTACAGAATCAAACATACCTGCAGAGAGAAAATTCTTTTACTATAATGCTATAGTTGATATTAATAATAGTGTTAGAAACAGAGTTTTGACCTGGTTTTACAGCCTGAAGCCCTGATGTTACACATGCGATATTTTGGAAACCAGCCTCCTCTAACTTTTTTGCTGCAGCAGGAGATCTAAAAATAAAATGAAACAGGATACCGTTAATCATTACCAGATCAGGCGAAAATGAATAGAAGTGGTGTAACAAGAAGAACAAGTGAACAGAGGCATTCCGACATTTAAGAAGCATGTCAACAGAATCTAATGAAGAATAAGCATAAAATAAATCAAAAGAAGTAAAATAGATAAATAAATCAATCAATCAATCCGTAGGCATAATATAGTACTACTATAATGCCAGAACCTGATTTTTCAATTTTCAATTTTCTCAACCTGATTTCTAAGGTGAACTTTGCCTTTATTAGAACCTGATTTTTCAATTCTTATATTTACTCTCAGAGTTTTTTTCCACATGGCTGTTTTGACTTAAAATCAAGGATAATGGCTGGTTTAGTGAAAATGATCATAAGCCAAGCAATGCCACTACCGCGATGATTCAAATATATAGCTTAAGGAATTGAAAAGTCTATCCTCTATGTCAGTTCACGTAATTTCATCATGAATTTATAATCTGAAAGAAAGTTAAGTACACATAATTTATAAGCATCATGAATTTACAATCTGAAAGAAAGTCAAGTGCTTGACAAATCAAGACTGATACAACGGATAACGACGGCAAACTTCTTATTTCCATTCCTTGTTTCAATAACTAATACAGCAGCTATAGTAAGGAAGAATAAATTGTTCCACTTTAGAAATCAGGGCCAAGAAAGTGTTGAATGGAATCCCAGATCTACCACCTAAATCAATAAATCATAGTTTTCAGGCAGCTAGTCGTAACCAGCAACTACTAGGTGCAGTTTCCAGCCTCTTTCAACTGGTCTTATTAGAAGTCATGTTCAAACTCAGGATGCTCAACCTTTTATAAGTTTATTTAGTATTTAATTACTTACACATTAGATGTTTCTCATCTAGGAAATGGAACTGGACTTCAAAAATCACGTAAAGGAAGAGTAGCCTATTATTTGAAGCAAAACATAAATATTCAGCTTGGAAGACAACATATCAGTTAAGGCAACATTTTAAATAAAGCCTAGTAAGCATCGATTCCTATTTCCCATTACTACGTGGATAAAAGCATAACAATTTTACAATTGTTCAGAATACCCATGTCCTCCTTGTGATATCTACCAAATTAACCTCTCTCAATCTAATCTAATGTACTGTCACTGATTTCAAGGATAAATGCATTTCAATCCAGTACATTCTGTATATTGTTTTCCATAGCTGTCCATTCAGTCAAACTATGCTTGGACATTGTGATCTTACTGGTTGAAATTTCCAACAACAATGAATTTAGACCTAAAAATCCCAACAAAATCCAATGCCACAACCATGTCAAAGCACGAATATCCAACTCAGGAGTTTACAGTCATCTGAAATAATGAGCTTATAAACTCTTAGGGTGGTACATCAGAAACATGCTTAAAATTTTCAAATAGCTAGAAGTGTTTTTCCTTCTCTCAGAAATAGAGCTATTGCCAAGACTTTGCTTGAAAAACTTCTGAAGGTCTTCTCAATAAAACTGGTCAAACAATCAGCAGATGTCAAAAAACTAACCTCAATCCTTCCTGACATACAAGCAACAATTTATTTTCAGGTGAAAACTGGCTCCTCACAGATTGCACAAACTCAGGATTGGGTTTGGTAAACGGCAATCCAAAGAACAAACCAGAAAAATTGTTGTGCACAGTCCTCTTTATAATTGTGCCTGCACAAACATAGACCAAAATTACTTAAATGACTCTCTCAAACCATTTTATAAACCACTTAACCGGTTTTTACAACTAACTTTACGGTACCACATAAAAAATATGAAAAAAATGAGATACAAGGAACAAATAAACCGGAGGAAGCAGCTTTTACCAAGGTCATTGTCTTTGTTTTCAATAAACAAAGGCACATGGTAACATGATTTTATATGAGCTCGATCAAATTGAGTTTTGTCACGGACATCCACAATTGCATATCCATCCACTGCTATAAGCTTCTTGGCTTCTTCAGCATTCACATAGTTCACCTCCGCTCTAACTTTCAAATTCCTTCGATAAATTGGTTTGCCTGACACGATTCTTCCAGGATGAGTCTCAAATTCCAACCAAGTAGTCCGCAATTTGCTGAAAACACATTCTTAATCCGTTACTTCCATTTTCAAAAGTATCAAATTCTAGTTTCCACTACTGGTAGACTGAATCATTTCTCAACTTAAGATATACAAAAAATTACCAAAGTAATCATAACAAGAATCTAATTTAACACCATTTTCATCAAATTCGTAAAAGGTCTTGTCTAGAAGCTGTTAGAAGTAAAAAAATGGACAAATTCAAGCACAGTTTTTAACTTAGTTTTTGAAGGGTAAAGATAATTTTATCCAAAACAAACTTATTTTTGAATCTTGAGAAAATTCATCAGTTGAAACAATGTTATATCTGGAAAAGGCTAGGACAAGAATACAAGACTAAAATGGTACATATAATTGAGGCCTAATGCAATCAGAGCACTCAACTTTCACAATTTTTTCTACCAAACACATTGAGGAAACAGCAAACACAATTCTTCAAATTTCACCATATATTGAAACAGAGCCATTCGATTCAACACTACATTTTTATATTTCATTTTGTCAATAACCATGTAATGGGTAGCTGAGAACACTAAGAACGAAACATGGAACAGTTATATTGCCACTACTACTCAACAGCCGAAGAGACACAAAGCCAGAGTCGAACAGGAAGTTTGAGAATGAGTGAGTAACTGTATATTGCAAAGAAAAAGGAAAAGTGGGTACCTTGTAGAAGAAAGAATGGAGCAGGAGGCACCAATTGCTGCCATTGGAATGTCAATTATTAGCTGGCTTTCTCCAACACAGCTTCATGGACATACACCACTCATTGAACCGGTGGCCCATGAAATTTCGCAAATGCAATCGGTTGCTGCCACGTGTATTCCGTATCCGATATATTTTTCTCCCAATTCCTCCATTGTTCATTAATATAAGACCAAACTTCATGGGACATTTTTGAGAGGGCTGTGAAGACCAAAAAAAAAATAAAAAATAAAAAATAAAAAAAATAAAAAAAATAAAATAAAATGAAAGAAGATGATCTTTACTGTCCATTCAGAGATGGATGGTAGAGATAAAAATTTATCTTATTTTTTATTTATAATTCAATTTATCTTATTTGATAGGGAAAGGGCTTTTCGTTAAATGTTATTGGTGCTCAGTTAATAGCAGGGAAGTTTGTTAAAAATCCAAAAGGCATCTTCATTTATGCATAAATTTTTTAAACTCATGCAAGTCATTTTCGGACTGCATTCATTTTTAAAATAGTGGAGGAGTATTGGAATAATTTATAAAGTAAATGTAACTTATGTAGTGTAGGCTTTTAAAAGAATTGAATGATGGTTGTGACTTTTGTCAAAAGATGCAATTCTTTTGTCAAAAGAATTGAATAATGGTTCTCTGGATAAGTCGTAGGTATAATTTTTGTACTAAAAAAAAAAAAAGGTAGAACTTTCATGAAAAGATAAAATCTACGCTGTCAGATTAATAATAATAAAAATTACAAGATAGATTCGATGATTTGAACTTAGATAAATTTAAAATGAATAGTCAAAATATGTGGCTGCAAATGTTATGAAATGATGAAAAACATATTATAAATTGATCACCCGTTTCATTCATTTCTAGATCAAATGTGCCAAAGCTTTATAGTTTGACAAATTACGCTCTCCACCCTTGTTTTCTCATTTACAAATAAATATAGTTTTGCTTGATTTTGTTCTTGCATAAATACCAATATTCTGTTAGATTGTAGCAACGAAATATTATATTTTGGGAGCGAAATGTTATATCTCAATAGCTTCAATATCGATTGTGTTCGTGATTGAAGTAGTTAGAACATAACAATATAAATAAAAAGGCCTCATTGTATATTAAATGCAAATTTGCTCAATCCAGTACATCATTTGATTGATGATGGTAAATAGTATCTTAAGGTTAGTGACATTTGTATACAGTATATTTTGTTACTGCTCCTCTTATAGGTTCAATTCTTGATTAAAAACATTTCTCAGTAAAGCAACTTTCAGACAATGACAAAAAAAATATCTATATGAGTTAATGATGTAATAAACATCATTGCTTAAAAAAATGATATAAGGAAACATCAAGATAAATATCAACCAAAAAATCTTTGTTTTTTGTCTCTTAAAAAGTCAATGACACATGCATTGACAAGGAACGGCTAATGATGCAAGTGCTTATAAGTGAAGCAGTTGTCGCGAGAAGTTGCGTGATGTTTGAGAAAAGCAAGAGATCAACAATGGGGTTCTTGTCTTCCTTATGCTGCTGCCTTTATCGTCCTCGTGTATTCAGCCGCGATGAAGGGCCGCTCAGGCAATCTTCGAAGCCAAAATCCAGCCAAAGAGAAGGGCTGCTCAGTCAATCGTCGAAGCCAGACTTCATCCAAAGAGAAAATCAACCGCCACTTCTAGTTCCTCACTTCCCCATGAATAGGAACCTTCCTTGTTTATAACTCCTTGATTTTACCTTTAAATTATTATGTTTGTATATATAAAATGGTTGTTGTAAATACTATGCTTCGGCTTCCTACTGCATGTACGGATTTCTTAGAATGATGATTTCAATTAAAAGATGAGGTTCTGTGATTTTGAAAGTGGTGCACGCAGCTTTAACATTGCTAATCTTGAGTCTCTTCATATCCCCCTGCAACAGAATTTTTGTTATTCCACCTACCAGTCCAAAATATAGATTTGCTTTTGCTCTCTTCTTTTTTTTTTTTTCCCAAATTGTATTTAGTGAATTACTATGATTTTGATCCAATCTCTAACTACATCAAACAAAGGATAATAATCCATTTATCCAATCCAGTCTCATCAAATTCTGATTCTTTCCAATTTCACTCTTAAATCCTGTTTCATTTACGTGCCAAACGGGCTTTATAGGGGATCACATTTATGAACTACAAAAAATGAAACAAATCAAACGAGACTGCTCCAACGACTATTTGGTTGCATTCGCTTGCTCATTCAACTACTTATTCAAAGCACCATTTCAAAAAATTAGCCAGAGGATGATTGTTCTCCTATTATATTTCAAATTATCAGAAAGCAGTAGCAATTGCATCAAATTGAAAACATCTTAAGAACAACAAAATGGTATAGATATTTATTGCCAAACGTCCACTCAGGTAGAAAACAATGAAAGAGAAACAAGAGTATGGTTACATCTCTTAAAGCAAACATCAGCACCTTGAAAAAAGGCAACTAGTTTTTCGTCAACTTACCCTTGTCTTTCTTTTCAATAGTAACATTGAGAAATTATTGATCAACAGCGGGCCTTTTCTTGGTGGTATAAGGATAGTATTCCTTGCCAGTATCTATTCTTGTAGTCTGACCACCAGCATCAATGACCGCAGAAGTAACTGCCAGTGCTGCCCCAGCAGAAAGAGCTGTTGAGATGCTCCTTCCTGCAAGATGGAGAGAGTTTTAAAATCATGATGGTGACAAAGAAATGGGGCTGGATTGACTTAAATTGACATGACTAGAGATTAAGGTTCTTGTTCAATCTAGGACAGACAGTTGAAGGTCACCTGCATTTCTTATGGTCATAGAACTCATAAATTAACTTTTCTTTTGAAGAATAAAGTGATATCTTTATGTATAACAAGTGAAAACCAATGAGCATGACAGTAATTATAAATAAATGAAACAACAGAATTTGGCGCCACCCAACTACAAGAAAATAAGAAGATTATCATAGATGATCAGTGGACTGGCCTGTATGAGGTTTGGTTGCATCATTACTAGGCAAGTGCACCCTGACTAAAGCTCAAAACATTGTACTAGCTTGGAAAGTTTTTAAGTTGTCAAAGTAAGCTGAATAATCCACTCATATAAAATAATTTATATGCAATGAAAATATGCATATGACATTCTAATTGCAAAATTTAGGATAAGGTCTCCCATCCTCTCTCCCTACCCTACACAAACAAAAGGGCATATGCTTGGAAACCCAACTCACTCTACAAGAAAATTTGCACAATCCAAGAATGTAACCCTACAGTCAGCATCTTTGCTCTCCTAGATTTGAGGCGTTGGCAGCCCTCAAAGGATCCTCACTGGCATCAACACAATAATCTAAAACCCACAATATTTTATAATTAAATATAAACTAATTTCTAAAATAGTTTCATTTCAATTATCAATAAAACAAAATAAGTAATATTACTTTAAACTATTTTTAAAAAAAATCTAAAACATTTTTTTATCTAAAATAGAATAATTTTATTTTTCTTTATTGTTAATGATATAAAATTATTAGTACATCTTTTCCTAAATTACATATCAATCCCATCCCCATATCATGCAAAGGAAGGAGGGTTCTAAACTAAGGTCGTGATTAAAATTACAATGGTATAGATCAGACATAAAATTAAACATAATTACATCTAGTGTGTGATATCCCGACCAACAAATGTGGCCTTAATGATACAACTATTTGATTGTTTAAAAACAAGCACTAAGCCCACATATTCATTGGCTGGATGGGACGTGACATTTAGCATAAAAAAATCCAATCCCCATATTTTCAATGCAAGTTGGATTAAAATCTCAATCCCAGCAGAAAATCACTCTCAAGTGATATTTTAAAATGTGGAATTGAGATTGATATGTAATTCTCAAACAATTTAATGACAACTTTATGTCATTTTAATCATTGAAATTAAGATAAAATTATTTTAGATAGATCAATAGTTTTTATTAAATTGAAAGAAACTTTATGTTGTCAATAATGATTTCAAATAACTTAAATCAATAAATTCAAAGTTGATTTAATCCAAAAAATTATTCAATCCATATAGTACCAAATAAGGTAAAATGCTTCTGTAATTCAATCTAAATCCCAAATCCTACCCTGTTCCTCACAACACCAAAGGCAGCCTAAAAGAATAACCCATATATCAATGTAGGAATTTTTCAAGTTCTCTAAGAAGAATTATAAACTCACATTTCAGTATAAGCTTCTATAATCCAGCAATCAACATACTCTCAACAAATAATAATCTCACCAGTAGCTATACAAGAACAAGAACCTCTAACTGGGCGTAAACTTATGCAATCAAATTCAGGGCCAGGCAAGAGGTAGGAAAGGGACCGAAAAAAGTACATGTGGTTAGGAACTTCTACGAGCGGAAGGTATAAGACTTCATATCAAATTATCAATCAAGCACGCAAATATCCTTACAAAGCTTTGAATCTTTGAAGAGTTAAATTTTCATTACCAGGTCAAGACACAATAAGAGTCAAAATGAAGAAAAGTAATTCAAACCGTAATCCATGTCCAAGTAAGGAGTAAGGACACATCATCAACTAACTATCTCATTAAGCCATACCATGTCACACATCAATTCATGATGTTACGAATCCAAATGAAAGTAAATAACCATCCAACGTAAGGGCAAAAAACAAAAAAGAAAAAACGCTTACCTTTGTAGCCAAGAATGGATGCCCCAGCGACAAAACCACCAACAGCTCCATTGACAAAATCTCTCTTCATCCTGTAGTTTTGCACGAGCTGCTCAACACCAATGTACACTCCGCCAATGGCAGCAAAGGTCATCCCATAATTACCCATCATCTTCAGTGTCCTTATCAACCCGGGAAGTGCAACACTTCTCTCAACACGAGGCACATCATACCAAGTAGCAACAACAGTTCCCCAGATAGTTCCAGCTACTAAACCAGATGTTGCACCCTTGATCGTTTTCATTATCGGAGTATCCTCATCCTCCAAATACCTAAGTTCTGAAGGATCCATCTTCTTCTTCTAAAGTGGGTGTGCACTGAACAAATTAACAAACCCATCAAAATACCAAGTGTTAATTAACAACATAGATATGGTGCCACCAATACAATCTTCATAGAGACTCAATTTTACTAGTCAATCAATGTCAGATGGCTTAGTTTAATATGTGAAAGAAACATATCTAATAACAAAACCTGCAACTTTAAAACTACACATCTCTAAACAATCAATGATTATTATCTTATAAAAGATATTTGAAGCAAAATGAAACATGAATCCCAATATGCAGATCAATTTGTGAATTAATGGGTGCTAAAAAAACCCTAAAATTGAACCAACAAAAACACAAAACGGACAAGTAAATTGGGTATTGCAAGAAAAGATAAGATCAGGGAAAATATTGAAGGAGAAAAGGAAGAACCTGTTCGAAGACTGAATTTGGAGAAGGCGTCCGTGAGCTCGTAAATGACACTGTGACTGTATGACAAGCGTTTAATTCCAAATGTATTACTCCCTTGCTCATTCGAACCACGCTTTTTATTTACCATTTTGCCCTCGTCCTTCTTCTTTTTCTCCTCTTCCCTCCCTACCTTCTTATTTCTTTTTCTAGAATTACAGGACGTTCGACGTCAATTTGATGAAAGTTTTTATAATATTAAAAAAACTCTATTATGTTTATTGGGCGAAACTAAATTTTAATAAACTCATTTTGAGCTATTTTAAAAGATACAAATTGTCTTAAATACTCTTATTTAATTTTATAAATTTTAAGAAATATCTTTCTAATATAAAACCCAATTTTATTTCTCAAACATCTTTTTATAATTTTTTAAATTATTGATCATTTTAAAAATACATAATCAAACAATATTCTGCTTGAAAAGTGATATCAAACACAACGTAATTGACTGTTGAAGAACAAGGCTGTTCTTTTTATTTTAATTTTTTTTTTATTTTCTCATTTCTAATACTATTTTATTTAACCGTAGAAGGGTAATTGTGTCTTTTTGTCCTCCACACAGGTCTTATAACATCGTCGTCAAAAACAGTAATTGGCGGATATGTTAAAAACGAGGGTATTTTGGGGAATAGAGCCTCTTAAAATTGAAGTTGAAAGTAAAAACGCAGCTGTCAAAATACTTACTGGTTCATAACCAGGTTGAGAAGCCGAAAACGAAACCCATACTCTCTCTGTCTCTCACAGCGATGCAGACTCCGGAGGACATACGCAATCTGCCAATCGACATCACTTTCTCTCGCCTTGGAGGTATCACACTCTCCTCTCCTCCTTTTATTCACTACACTGCTCTTCCTACTCTTCTTTAAACTAATCGTATCCGTTTTGTTAATAATGAAGAATGGTTGGTTGATCGGAAACGCATACCGTCCGATTGGAGAAAACGAATGGCTCTGATCAGGTCCAAAATCTCAAAGGAATTCTCTTCCCTTCCTAAGGATATCCATCCTTATTTCCATACCCTCGACTCCGATGGTAATTTATACATATTCTAATATACATATATACGTACGTACGTGCATACGTATATTTGTTTATAAAATTAATACAGTTGATCTCTTAAGTGCCGAGTAACAACCTCGTAACTCTGTTCCAGGAATTGGTTACTTAGAGGCCAGAAAAATCTATGATATTCTACGAGAGTCAACACCGGAAAGCCGGAATATATTTGGGCGGCTATCAGGTGCTGCGGTAAGATACTTCTCTCTCTGTGTTGTGCGTACTAAGTTCATCTGCATTGTCAAGGTCAAACTGTATTTTCATTTGTGGCAGGGTTCGTGGGAAGCGATTGTGCGTTCTTTTGAGAAAGATCATATTTACCTTGGTGAGGCTGCGCAAATTATGGTTCAAAATGTAAATTACGAAATGTAAGCGTGTGCTTTAATGGTGAACTGCTTCTTTTGATGACTATAGTTATGACCTTTTTTTTTTTTTTTTATTAATCATCTCATGAAGCGGTTTACTTGATTTGTTTTCGGAATATGTAGTCCCTATCAGAAAAAACAGGTGCAAAAGATTCAGCAACAATTAGCGGAACTTGACCGCAAAGAAACTGATATAAAAAGAAGTGCAGCTTTATCGGCGACTAAATATGCTGAGGCTTGTCAGGAGCTTGGGTTGCAGGTGATGATGATGACTATTCTTTTGACGGTTGACAGAGTGGTCTGATCTGTTTTGTTATGTTTGCAGGGGAAAAATGTGAGGCTTGAACTTTTAGAGACTGCGAATTCGCTTCCAAGCACGTTCAGCAGGATATTGGAAGTTATAAACAGTGATTCTATGTCGAATGCTATGGAATATTATTCCAATTTTGTTAGAGATGCTCACACAGAAAAGGATGTAAGGCAGTAATTGAACTTTAATTATTTAATGATTTAAGGGTTAAATATTTCCGTAGGCATTGGTCATACTTGTGATATCCAGATTGAGGTTGCTGTTATTGTGATTCATTTCTTCTTTAAATTGGTGTGTAAAAATATGGTTGCAGAAATCTTCAGGGATTGTCTTACAGCATTTGAAAAACGTTCATGAAGATCCCCCTTCTTTGAATGTTTCTGTGGCCTCTGAGATCTCAGATTCTACTGATGTTCATTCAAACTTAAATGATGCAAAGAATTTGCAAGAGGACATAGCTGTTGCTGCAGATAATATTGACTGGGATATTACTGTTGACAGTGCTCAGATTGATTGGGATATTGGTACTGTGGAAGAAACAGAAGATGCTGGTAATGGTTTGGGCCCGTATGAGATAGTTAATGCCAGTGAGATCTTACAGAGTTCTTCAGCAAATGAAACCGTGGGAAGTGAGCAAACTCCATTTAATAAAGATAAAGACACCTCGCATCCCGAGGTTTCTGTTTCAGAGATATCTTGGGACATTAGTGTTGAATCACCTCAAGTTGATGTGATTGATAATGTTAATATGCCAAACAAAGGCGTGGAAAATCCGATATATGTTCCAGATACCTTAACTCAAACCCCAGGAATCAAGGAAGACAGAAGCCAGCTACTGGATACGGAGTACAGGAACAGGATTCTTGATGATTTGTATGAGGTATATTAAACATTTAAACTTACTATATCAGTGTATTTACCTGCAATTTTTCTTTCTGTTTTGCTTCTATTTATTTTTGTAAAATGACCAGTTGTGTAAAATTGATAAGAAACAAAGAACAAGAATGAGATAGAGGGACGAAAATCATTGACAAAAAATTTCTAGTAATTACATCAAAGCATTCCCACATTCAAGAATTTATGTTTGGTATTAATGTTGATTTATCAGGTCAAGGCATTTTTAAATCAGCAATTGGTAGAGATCAGGAATGATGAGACTTTGTCCCTGCGAAATCAAGTCCAGTCAGTTGCTCCCTTGGTGTTGCAGCAGTATACTCCTGATGCTATTGAGACTATGTTATCCAATGTTTCCTTAGCCATTTCTTTGCTGACAAATAGGAAAACACGGGACCTGATCATGATTCTCAACTCCAAAAGGTGTGGTTAGATAATTTAGACTGGTTTTAAGCTTTTCCCATTTTCCTTGTTTTGTTGTTGCTGTTGAAAACACACACACACATGCGCCCACACACAGACAGACGGATGCATCCTAACTGAGATATCAGAAAATGATGATTTAGATTGGATAGTAGTATGAATGGTGGAAGTAGGGATGTCAATGGATCTTGAATCTCCAAATCTCCATCCCTATTTGAGGGAAGATTCAGAGGATTTTGGGAATGGGAGATGGGGATAGAAATGGAAATATATCCCAAAAATGTAAATGGGGAGGCATCCTTACCCTCATTTTCTCCATTCATTTTTGTATAAATATAAAAATATAAAACATTTATATTTTAAATAATTAATATTATTTTAATTTTTTTGTATTTTTCTTTTAAAAGTCAAAAGTCCTTACTCTACTTACCTAACCCTTGTAATTTCATCATTTATCATATGTAATAGTTGAGACTTTGCTTGAACTTTTGTAATGAGGCGGGGGGGGGGGGGGGGGGGGGGGGGGGGGGGGGGTGTGGTTTATAATTTTTTGTGGTTTTAGTATGTTGATGGAATTATTTGCATTTATTTTATTTTATTATTTATTGGGAATTATTTTTAATTATATTTATTATTTTTAATTTTGTGTCAAATATGGGGGATCGAGGGAAAACGGGGAGAACAGGGCGGGATGGGGGAACCCACCCCTAGATACCCTATCCCTATTTTCCCCAAATGGGGATTTGAATGGGGTTGGGGAAAGAGTGGAGGAGTGGGGATGGCAATATGGAAATCTATCGTCATTCCCAAAGTGATCCATTAACATTCCTAAGTGGAAGCAACAAGGTAAGCTGAGGGGATATTCCCATTCTTAGAAAGAGAAGACCATAACTAAGCATCTGTTAAATGAAATTCTTGTCTTTCAATCACAACTTTAGATAGTTCTATGTTTATGGTGGAATTCAAATTGTTTATCGACCACTTTCACACAAATTGTTTATTGACCACTTCCACTGTCTGAAAATTACAGAAAACGGTGGTCACTGGTCAATTTTTGGCCCAAGTATCAGTCAACCACTAGTATCACTGGTCAATTTTTGTAACCATAACTAAAGTTGACAAGGATAAACCACTAGTATTGCAGTTTTGAAACATTGAAAATGTGATCAGTGCAGCTAATAGCAGTTTTCTCAGTAGTCATTCAACTGCAATTATTGTACCTAATGAGATGTTGATAAAAAAATAGTTTCCCTGTTGGTGCATTGTCTGCTGAAAATGGCTTTAAATGCTTCTTTTTACTTTTTTAATATGAATAATTTGTCCAGAATAATCTGCATAGAGTACTGATGGTATTATGAAACCTGTTAACTTATTTTGATGTATGATTAGTGCATGATTGTTTAATAAGTTCTCATCAAGTCCCTTTTTTGCTTTTTCATTGGGCTCTTACAATGCATTTTTCTTCTTCTGCTTGCTTTGAGAATCAGCTCTTTCTGGCAGTAACAGATTTTGGCTATTTAAGTTTGTTTGACTAGATTGCTTTCTTGTTTGTTATAACTCTTTCTTTCATATCGTTTGATTGATAAGTGGTCATGGCTTTCCTCACTGTATTCCACTTGTACATAACCCCGGATTTTATTGAAACTGCAGATATCTAGACAGACTGGTTACTGTATTGGATGAAAAGAAACATCATGAGGTAAAATTGAAAGAGGGGTTGAAGGACTTGGCTGCGAAACGTATGGAGCTTCAAAATTCTTTATCTTCCTCATGGCCAAAGCAAGTAAGCATTCTTGATGTGATTTGATGAATTAGGTTTGCGATGCTGTGTCATATGTGAACATTGATATTGTTTTAAGAAAGGGAAAAATCAGGTTTCTTCTGCTGCCATATTATAAATTGAGTCTTTCATCACTTTTTCGTATAGCTCTTCCCCGTTTATCCATAAGAGAAATTATTTATGTTACTTCAGAATGTTCCCTCACTCTCTCGTAGGGTGATCACTGACCACCCAAATTGAGGTCATCTGAAAAGGCATTTAGCACTTACAGGCTCTGCCCTGAATCCTGCTCTCTCATTAGTGCAGTTGTTCTTCTACAAGATTTTCTGCTGATTGTTTGAAACTATTATATATTTTTCAGTTTTGATTTCTAGAAACTGGTTTCTCATGCTTTTGATAAATCTGTTAAACTGAAGATTCCTTCTAACTCCATTTTCTAAACATAATATTACAAAATTTGTGTTTTTACTTTGCAGTAGGAGATACAGAAGTTCTCTAAATTCATTCAGGGTCTTTAATTAGCGAAAAGATGGGAATAAAATATGTTTATTAGAAAACAAGAGTCATTTTCCTTGAGCGTAGTGGACACCGGACAGATGAATTTTTGATACAGAAAATAGTAAATAAATGATTTTTGAATTGCAGGAAGCAGCTCTTGCAAAAACGAGGGAGCTGAAGAAGTTGTGCGAGAGTACACTTTCTTCCATGTTCGATGGAAGACCTGTGAACATAATCGGAGAGATCAGTGCTTTGTTGAATAGTGGGATTAGCATGTAAGCTTGACAAGTGGAATCAGTAAAATTACCAGAATGAGAGCAGTTTTGAGATTGGATTATTATTGAATGAAACACAACGTTGCTGTTGTTTTTTTTTAACTAGGGTAAGGTTTTGTTATTCTTGATTCTTTATACAAGCATAAAATGGCAGCCTGATTGACAACCACTTTAGTAGTATCTTAAAAAGCGTTCAATTATTATACATGATCACATATTCGGAGTGCTTCAATGTAGGGCTGTAGACCTGTGCAGTGCAAGAATGAAAAATTAAAATATGTATAATATTCCATATTTAATATATGCGCGATATTTATGTGAAATACTATAATGCTATATAGTTGCTACTTGATTACAAAAATTATTATTTATTTTTTTAAACCACCCTTCTAGATATTTAATACTTCAAAAATACTAAATTGATATCTAATAAAATTTAAAATGATGTAATAAGTAAATAATAAACCTAAATTGTTTGTGCAAGTATTCAACAATTGATTAGAAATAGGACTTTAATTTCAAAGTCAAGAACAAATGGAGTTAGTAAGAAGCATCAAGAGATCATGTGAATTTAAATTAATTAATTAAGTGTACTGTATTTAGACTATTGATAAAACATAAGAAGCTTTCTAACGGTGAATAATTGAGATATTGAATTTATTAGATATAAATAGTTGTTGATTAAGTTAAAGAGAACATAACAGTTAATAATTGAGACATCATACACTAAGAAATAAAGAAAATATCAGTTTATATATATATATATATTCCCTGTTGATCTCAAAAGCCTCTCCATCTCTTTTGCATGTAATTAACTTTTGTTTATTTTAAGTGAAACAATTAGCTTCTTGTTTTTGCTAGCTTGTTTAAGTGTAAGTAGTTTACAATTGTGTTGCTAATTAGTAATTTTTATTTGTTGTTTGGTTTTTTAATATGTTAGTTTTTAGAATCATTTATATTATGTAATGGAATGTTTGAACTTTTATATAATGAAATCACGTGTTAGTTTTTTGGAAAAAAAATGCCCAAACTTTTATGTAATATAACCATTCATATTATGTAATGGAATTGTGTGTTAGTTGCTTTATTTATAAGGACAAACCCGATCAATCCAACCTAATTATTATTAGGATGAGTTGGGTTGAAAAATTTTCAACCCGAATCCAATTGAGTTGAAATCAACCTAACTCAAGCCTGAAAATGTCTACTCTTACTAAACACAATCTAAATTATTTCAATCCAGTACAAATGAATCTATCTAGTATAATATGACACGCTATAAACATTGCCTTCAAGGAAACATCATCTTCCAAAAAATATTCTTCAAAGCATCTTTACATATATTCGTTTTTTTTTTTTTTTTTAAAAAAAAATATTCGAGTGGCACTAAACAAAATCAGTTACTGGTCAAGATGTAATTGAATGGGAGAAGGCTTCTGCACTTGATGTAATGATTCCTAAGACATTATTAAAGCCTGCGAAAGAATTTCTAAACACTACTCACTGCATTGGAGAAACATTCTTCAAAAGCGTTTGCTGAATTTGATACCAAGATAAAAAAAAAATGCTTTAAAATGTGGCATTATCTACCGCCAAAAGGCGCACAGTAAGAATTTAGTTATTTTCAGATGTAAGGGTTTGATATAATGAACTTTCATTCATTAAAACGTATTTCCCATTTTTAACATTTATGTCACATTGGAAAATCTCTAACTGAGATTCAAAACACAACACTCTCTCTCAAAAAAGAGATGAAACCTATCTTTTACCTTTCATTACTCCAGAAGAATCTATGCAATTGGTAATGAAACCAATGCCTTATGCACAAAAAGGAAATAAGGAAAATGTTTCAAATGGACTTTGAGTCAACAGTGCTAACTACATGGCTATGTGTGAGTTATTTATGATTTTATCAGAATACGCAGTAAATTCAGATACTGTACCAGTCAATAGCTTTGATGGCTCAATGCAGGGGAGCCTAAGAAACGGGTGTGTGTTGAACGGAAAGACCTCTCAAAGGGATCAACTTCAGTAACATCTGCTGCACTGCTTTTGGTCATGCTGAACTTTGTTAACAGACAAGTCAGAGATTCTGCAATTTCAGACATCGGTGGTCGGAATTCCTTTACAGGCTGTTCAAATTTAAGTCATACAAAAGGAGTTAACTTTGATCAGCTTAAAGAGGCAAGATGACCATCAAAACATCATTGTATTTGAAAATACAGTTAGACATAGATGTCAAAGTATGTTTCATAAGCAGCTTTGACAAATAAATACTCCTAAATAGACTTCCATAATAACTACTCCTGACAAAAAGAAGTTGAACATTGGATTAACTTTCAATAATTTTGGTGTCTAAATCAATCTCAATAAATAGGTTAATGCATTCTAAAAATGGTTGGAAAGGGTTGGCTCTAGTTTGAGAAGGGTATGTGACTTATCTCACACCAACACAATTTAATCATGCTCACCTGAAAACATAGTCAGTACTGATCTATCCATATTCAATATGCTTTCCAATCTACCATTCTACTTAGAAGCAAATTATTTAAAATTGTCAGTACCTGAATACACATAGAGATAATATCAGCAAATCGGGAAAGAGCTTTGGGAGGAACTGTTCCTTTAATTCCTGGATCAATCATCTGTTCTAACCATTCGCGGTCATGAAGCCGAGATGAAGCCCACTTTGTCAAAGATTGTTCTTGCCTAGGTCGTGAACTGTGTTAAATAAACAAAAAGGTCAAGATATAGAAAGTCTGAAGCAATAAACAATAAGCAAGAACCTTACTTATCAACTGGCTTCCTTCTAGTTAACAGCTCCAAAAGCAACACTCCAAAGGCATATACATCAGTCTTAGTGTTATCACTTCCTGGTTCCCCATGTTCGGGTGCAATGTAGCCAGTGCCACCAATAGCAATTTCAGAAGCCTGTTTGCATTAGTGTGCCAATTGTGAGTTTTTTCTTCATTTTCAATTATCTGATAAACTTGCTTAAAAAACATTTCTCTCAGCTTGGAACGGCGACCAAGCACCCAATTCACGTAGGGCTGCTGGAAGGAAAATTAACAGCTTAGAAATCTTGAACATTTGCATAATTACAATTTTTAGCCAGGACAATCTTCAGCTTAGGAATCTCCAGGGTTTGGTGAGAGTGATGAGGGATGCTGGGCCGGGGGACAAAGAGAAAAGCATGGATTTATCAAACTTGAGTTACAATTTGCCATCCTTACAAGTTATGAGGTACTGGCTTTTGATGGTGTGGGGATATGTTGCTCAGATAAGGTTTGTAATATAAATGTAAAGAGTTTTCAACGATTCCTGAATGTGCTTACCTTAAGTTTAACACTGTTGCTTGTAAGTGGTCTTAATATAGCCAGCCCACAGTCACAGATATGTGGCATTAGTTCTTCATCAAGTAAAATGTTGGCAGCCTTAATATTACAGTGAGCTACAGGAGGCGAGAATGTGGAGTGCAAATAACTGAAAATAGCAATTGCAAGTTGGGAACCATTAAAACTCAGAAAAGGGAAAAAAAAAAAAATGACAGCCAATCTACTTCTGCCTCAGAGGCAGAGCAACCTTTACTCAATATTACCTAGAATGCAAATTGGCAGATTATGAAGCATATAACCATGATAGTGTGTGACCACTCAGCATATTTTGGAAAGAAAAGTATACTTACAGTATGTTTCAGTTTGCCTTATCTGATATAATTCCTTAATGGTAGTTTTTAGTGCACTATTAATTGAACAAAATGATAGGATCCTATAAGAGAACAATATAGAATACTTACTCCAGAGCATGTGCAATGCCAAGGGCAATATGGAGTCGGATACTCCAAGAAAGGGGCTTGTATACTTCATGCAGAGCATCATCAAGAGACAAGTTTCTGACATACTCGTACACGAGAATGTGCTGCCCATGTTCTACACAAAAGCCAAGAAGTGGTACAATGTTTGGGTGCCGTAATTGGGATGAAGTCCGTATCACATCCATGAACTGTTCTTCTTCATGGAAAGACAGTGACACCAAGTTGATGTTCTTCACAGCCAAAATCTAGCCAAAAATGGTAAGGAGTCAGGAATGCTCAAGACTTAACATGAAATTTGATTGTTGTAATAAATTGCCATAAATAAATTGAAAGTGAACTGCAGGTATATACTTGGCCATCAGGAAATACAGCTTTGTAGACAGAACCAAGAGATCCCCCTCCAAGAAGGTTCTCTTCACTGAAGCTGTTGGTGGCTAATTGCAACTCAGCCACACTGTAAACTTTGGCACTTACTGGCATTTTGCAATTCTTAGAGAAACTTTTTCTTCTACTTGTTTTCTCTATTATAATGGGGACGGGAGGTGTAGGCCTTTGGCGGACCAAGAATGGGGAGCTGACAGCAAAAGGTTGGGGGCTCTCTGCAAGTGCAGTACAAGAAAAGTCTACAACCAGGAGAAAAGAACAAAAGGGAAAGAAAAAAGTAAGAAACAAATCATCGCAAATGAAACAAGCATGCTTGATATCCCACAAAGCCATGCTCCATGCAGAACAAAGGATTTAATCAAACATGTACTGGACAAGAGTTATGGATTCAAACATGCATTATGCCATTCCTTAGAATGTAAGAATCCAAAAATGTACCCAAAAAATAAGGGAAAAAAAAATCAATGAGAGAGATAACATCACCACAGTTTATGTCAAAAATATCATGAGATAATTAAACATGGTATGCAGCAGATATTTATGAGCAGAAGAGATGTTTCCCTATCTTGTATTCAGGAATAATAAACATATATAAGACTATAATTGTATCAAATTAAATCAATCCTGAATCCTTGAAGTTTTATCATCTATATAGTGTAAAGTTAATATTAACGAAGAGATGTGATATACAAGTAAATATGCACCAATAAGTACCCTCACCTCTGTCTGTAGTCATTGGGATAGAATGCAGTGTATTATTGCTGCCATCCAAGCCTTTAGGCTTTGGGGCATGTGCTCGATTAATTCGGATAACAACAAATAGTGCTGCACTGGTTGCCACAAGAGCTGCACCACAAATAAAAGCTATTCCTCCAGGACCCAGTCCCTTTTTGTTGTGTCCATCTGCTCCAATAGAGGGATAGTTCTCGATGGCACTTGACTCAGTTGTTGGGGGGGTGGTAATATTATCATAGAAGGGCAAATTATCCAATGGGAAATTCCAAGGTGGAGCATTGAGGTCCACTTGGAACTTATTCCCCCAAAACCTATTGACAGATAAAAGAGTAAAATAATGCATACCGTAATTGTTATGGTAGTTAAATATAGCAAAAAGATGAGTGCAACTTTACTCACAATAAATTTGGAATTGACTGAAATTCATTTGGAATAACACCACTGAATTCATTATCCACAATGTTCCTGGCAATGGCTATGTGTCAGGAAATAATCAAAGAAATAAAAAATCAGAATAAACTGAGAAATTCCAGGAAATTCAGAATGAAAAACATACAGGTCAATCAGGGGAAGATTGGAGAGGTAAATAATCGATCCAGTGAATTTGTTACTCTGCAAGAACCTGCAGACATGTCCAAAACAATGAATGGAAAATCAGCATGATTTATACATGTACATAGTTACAGACTATACACAAGGATACGTTGAAAGAAATGACAAACTCACAGTCTGGTAAGATTTGTCAATGATCCAAAAGAACTAGGTAGATCTCCAGTAAAATTATTGTATGATAGATCCCTGTGATAGCGGAAAGAAACAAAATTAATAAAGAAAGTAGTATGATTTGGAAAAGAACATCAGGAAATTCACAGCAATAAGAACACAGAAAGGACTCATATTATTTTGATATCTAAGACAGATTATAATCCCATCCCATGAACAACATTGTAATTCAGTTCACACTAGTGTAAGTCCAATTTGGCAACTGATACCAAAAACCAGTTTCCTTTCCATATGTCATTTCTAAACTGTCTAAAGTAAAACATTAAGAAATAAAATCCTACCAGTTTGGTTTTAGATGGTTGAGATTCACTCTTGTTTCTTTCCATCTGACTTCATTAACAAATCTATGCTAACAGAGGTTAAATCAGTGAAGTAGACTCAGAATTTTGCCATTGTCTTGTACTTAACAGAAACCCCAAATTTTATCATATAGAAGCTTTGTTTAAATCCAGTCGTTATAAATTTGGAGTTCAAATCAATTTCATCGACTTCAAATGCTAAGAAAACAAAGAAACAGGATGGAGAAAACGTACAACTCTTTAAGATTCTGCAGGTCAGTAAACACATTGCCAATTGGTCCGGCTAATGAATTGTGGCTCAGATTTCTACAACGACAGAGCGAAAAAAGACACAATCAGCTCAATAACGAATAACCATAATCCAAAACCAATAAAACATGCAGTCAAAGGGATAGTTAACTCACAGATGTCTGAGGTTTTCCAAGGTAGACAAAGTGTGAGGAATAGTTTGGCTCAACTTATTGCATGCCATATTTCTGCACCATCCACAATAAAAGCAAAATATGCATCAACCTATACAAGACTCAAACATACAAGGAGATCATAATAGATAAGATAAGCATCTTACATATGAGTGGCATCAGGAGGTAAGTCATTGGGAATTTCACCCTGAATATTATTGGAGCTGACATCCCTAATAAACGAAACAAACACATCGAAATGCCATTAAAACACACAAAGTAGCATCTTCCATGACTTTTAAACAGCTAAATTGAATGAAGACACCAAATCACTTACAAATGCTTCAACTTATGGAGATGATGGAGCTGGCCTCCAAGATGCCCACTGAGGTCCAACCCATGAAGTTTACTGTATAAAAAAATCATAACACGAGAAATTAATTGGCACTTGCACAAATTGTCACGAAATCAGTAGTTAATTAAGGTTAATTACAGGTGTATTATGGATGAGCCAGAGCAAAAAACCCCGGTCCATGATTCCCCACAGGGATCGCCCCCTTCTGATTTCCATCTGTCCAGATGTGATGGGCAGTTTAGGGCCTTGAACAGATCTTGAAGAGCCGTCACTGCATTCCCAAGACTCTAAATGAGCATCATGTTGCAAGAAAATCCATTATTTACTGTAGACCCTCACACACTGGATAATTGCCCAATATAACTGCAAATTTTTCTGATAACGCTTTTTCCCGCCAAAATGTAAAACGAATATAATTTCACTCTTGTTTGGCTGCCGAGAAAATTGAGGCCAAGCCAAGTAAGAGAATGTTAAACGAGTGATCAAGAGTGGTAATCTTGGTTTGTTGTGTTTTCTCGGGAACCAAACAGAAGAAAAAGAATAAAGTAGAGTTGAGAGAAAGGATTTATCAAGAAGTTACCATCAAGCTGGTCGGTGGAAGCCAGAGCCTGTAAAGCCAGAATTGCCGAGAAGACAATCATAGTGAGATATTGTTTGGCCATTTCTCGAGAAAATCAACAAGTTTCCTGGAAAACTAGAAAGAGCGTAATAATGAGAGAAATCCGAGAAAATAATCCATCCAATCCAAGATTGAAAGAAGAAGAAGAAGATTATACTTTTGAAGAAGGTGGTTGTTTGTCTCTCTCTTGAGTCTCGAGTGAGTGAGTGAGAGAGAGAGAGAGAGAGAGCAGAGATGGTGAGTGAGAATGGCGACGATCAGTTCATATGCAACCAATATGCTCACCTGCCACGTCACCACAAAACCGTTATAGTCCAGAAGGACTTGTTTGGCTCTCTTTATCAGTCTCCCTCCTCTCTTACAAAAACTTTAGTACGCTTTGGATTGAACCATTTTCAAGCCATTGGATTCAACTGAATATGACTATATTAGTACTGTCATATGTTTGGATAACTGGATTTAGATTAAAAATAGTCCTATCTCTTATTTAACGTATTATGAGATTAGATTAAAAAAATAATTAAATTTGATATACAATATTATGAAATTATATAATACTAGATTAAATTAGTTTTTGAAAAAAAAAATATTTAAATTCTTTAATGAAAATAATTAAAGTTATTTATAATAGAATGTTTATATATTATTGACATTACAAAATCTAGGATATATTAAATTAATTTTAAAATATATTTTATATTTTAAATATAAATTGTTGATAAAATAAAATTATAAATGATTATTCTAAATAAACTAATATTTACTTAGAATATTTTGTATATTTTATATTTGATGTTGTTTTAGTATTATTCATTCTTTTAGTCTACATAACAAATGGTAATACCCCAAATTCCGATACAAAGAATATACAATGATATTTGGTAAAACTTAATCTAAAAAATGTACTTTATTCAATCAAAAGCTAACATATCTAGTGGTAATAGGTCTATAATGATTTTTTTCCCCCAACTATAATCAAGCATGCACCGTAGATATGATCCATAATCACACTATCGCCTACATGATTCACTATGGTCAAGCAGAATTCTAAAGGATCAGCGGTTTTACTTGCAAGCACAACAAATGTAATTTCCTTATCTTGCGACTTTTTTGTTGTGGTTATTTATTTGATTTTTCTGATTATTTGAATTAAATTTTTTTGACTAATAAATATTTCTAAAGGAAGTTGTTCATCACCTTTAAGTTTTATATTGATTGATAATTGACACTTTCATTTATAAAAGAATAAATTAAAATAATCAATTGCTGAAAATGGCATATGTAATGACTAAATTATTACTATTATTATTTTGAAGATGACTAAATTATTATTGAAATATACTCATCAAGGGCAAGGTTCATAAATCCAACGATCAATTACATCAGTAATTAAAATTTCAGATATTTCAAAAGGAGGTTCGTCCAGCCATACTTTAGGTTCTTCAATACTAGCCCCAATAGCAGCAACCTCATTTGCTCCCTGATTGGCATTAATATCCACTTGGCGAATCGTTACACTATGAATATTATTGTTATAGGTATTTTCTGAAGTGCTCAATCGGACTGATAAAAACCCAAACAATTGGTCCAACTGGGCCAGACCCAATTTTCGCCAGTCTATCAGAGGAAATTTTCAAGTCATGTTCCTTATAGACCTTGCGGTGTGGAGTCCATTCAGAGCCAGGTGCGACGTGGAGTCTGCGTAGGACACCTCACGAAGTGAAGTCCGCTCAAAGCCAGACTGTGCATTGCCATTGTTAGCTAAAATTGTCGCTCATTACCTACTATCTTTCTGGACTCCTGTTCGCTCAGAACCGTGCTAGGTCAAAATTGTGACTTGCCTTGCATGTCAAACTTGTCAAAGATTACTGTCCAGATTACAGAAATCATACCTAATCCACGTGGGTTAGTCATATAAATTCTACACATGTCCATTGCATTTAATGTAATCCGACTGTATTAAAAATAAATTATGTGCATTAACTATATTCATCATTTTGTTTTAACTCATTGTACATCGCTGTAGCGCTTCCTCTCCTATAAATAGGGGAGGCTTTTCAATGTAACCTAAGAGTGAAACACTTATGAAAAACTAGCTGTTACTCTGTCCAGATATTGAGAGAACACACAGTGGATGTTGACAAAGTTAGCCGAACCACTTTAATATTTCTTCATCTTGTGTTCTACCTTTGTGCTCTTTTGCATCTTTTACTCGTTTGTTTTACGTTGTATTAACTGTTTCTGCAGTGTTGGGCTTGGAAGAATCTCGTTGACTAATTTCAAACGTCAACAATTATCAATTAAATGTAAGCATGCTTGAAGATGTTCATAAATGATTTGTGACTCTGGATTTGTTACTTGCTTACGAAGAAACCCTATTATGGTCGAATGATCTCCTTCTATTTCCACATAATCCACTTCATGCATTATAGCCATAGTAAGACCAAACATCAATCCGATCAATTCTGCTCCTACGAGGCTGTTACAATTCGCGATTGAAGTTGCGCTTGCAGCTATGAATTTGGCATTTTGATCGCGAAGAATGTATCCAGCTCCAGCATTTTTCAGACCCATTAACATGTCCAGCAAAGTTGATTTGCCATGACTCATCAAGGGAGGGAGTCCATGAAATGAGATGAGACAATATACCATTCTCAATAATGTGCAGCCATGAAGGAATTTTCTAAGAGAATTAAAAATTGTTGGATAGAAGGAAGTTAATCCTAGTCAAGAAAGGTGACTATATTCAAATAAACTAAAGCCTTTAAATAATAAAGTGGAAGTGTTATAGAGGGTAAGAAAAAACGAGCAAGTTATAAGTAATAAGTAAAACAGTTGCCAAAAGAAGGGTTGCGATAATTTATTACCTAATTTATAATTGGTAAAAAGTTATTGCATTTCTATTTATTGGCTTACAATAAAATAATTATATTTTAATTTAATAAATATTATATGATATTACTTTATATTTTAAAATAAAACTGTTGACTGATTAACTGAACCAGAAAAATTCGATTGTTGAAATAAAAAACTAAATCAAACCGATCTAATTCGATTTGGTTTGGGCCATTTGGTTTGAGCCTTGAAAATGGTTTTTTTTTTTTTTTGTTTTTATGAATTGTTGTTAAGAAACTTTGTAGACGACAAACAGGTAGAAAGTTATAATCTATTCAGAAAATAGATGTGAATGTGAGCATGAATTTTGGAAAAAAAAAAGGCTCCGCAGCAAGGATTTGGCCACCTAGGCGGCCAACCGTCCAACAGCAATGATTTGCTTTAATTCAATAAGGTCGACTAGCTCATTTTTTCAAACATTGTTATAGACAAGGTTCTTGACTAGTTTTGATGAGTGATAAGCAAGGAACTATGGCCTATAATTAATAGCAGTCATTTTAATTCATTAAGTATGTGTAATATAAGTGTGATAGTCTTGTAAGAGAGAAGAACAATATTGTGCTTTCTTGCTTTTGTTTAAGATTGTCCCAGCTTGATCTTGAGAGATTAGCCTCTTGATATATGAGAAATTGATTGACACACATCCTTTCTTAGATCGTTCTAAAAAATCTATCACATGCCTCTTGAAGCCCATTTATATAGCTTGTGGTTTTAGATATAAATTTTGTTTATTTTATGCAAACTTTGACTATGTTTTTCTGGCAATATTCAAAACTCCAATATGGAAAGAATGAGAAGAGAGATGATGGCTCTTAGCAACAAAGCTGGCAACTAAGACAAGAACTATAAATAAAATGCATTTTGCGTGCAAAAATGTGGAAGTTGCAACAACAATGCTCTCAACGCCCAAGCAATAAGAAAACCACGATTCATATTATGGTTCAAGGAGGCTAACCCAACGGATATCGATTGGAAGACTAAAGATATAATGCAGTTTATTGAAGTTGCAAAAGGGAAAAAAATAAGCTAAGAAACCAAATATGATAACAAGTTAGTGGACACGCCAAACTGCCTAAAAGATAAGGTTATTGATAGGAGGAATAATGTAGAGATTAGAAAATAATTACTGCACATAATGATGATATATGGACAAGAAGACACTTGGAAGAAAGAAGAAATGATCCAAAGAATAATAAAATTGCACATGAAAAATGTGATTAGAGATATTCAATATATTGCGAGATATGATTTTAAAGAGATGATGATTTATCATATGCCAAATTCCTATAAATAGTGAGCACATTATGCCTTATCACATTATTCAATATAATTTTATTTTTCATATTTTCTTTAGTCAATTTTCTCTAATTTTAATTTCATTTCTTTTGTGTAGTAATTTTGTGTTTTACACATACCATATGATAAGTCCTCCTATAGGCCAAGCCAGTTCCATCACCCTTGGGAGCCAATTTGTAAAATTTTTAAAATCTAGATGGAATAATGTAACTAATAAAAAATATGGGACCAAATTTAAATAATAACTACCTACGCTATATTATTAAAAGACAAAATTGGGCCTACAAGGCTCCAAATGACTTCGCCACTAAATTATTTATGCTACATTGAATAATTTGAATGTAGTGAGCATATATTCCAGACAGCGTCCAGCATTTCCTCTTTTGTAGTTTATACATATGCCTACTTCAGAAACATTATCTCATCTCACTAAAGATTTTAATTAAGGCTGTCTAAGAATTAAAGAAAATTTGCACCAGAATGAGAATTTCGATTGAACTCACTAACTAGTTATTTACAAACATATATTTTGTACAAAAAGGACTTCCTTAAGTGCCTAACCTAGCTCATGCATGAGCTTCCTACAATAAATCCCACAAAACCAGGAGATTCCCTCTCTTTTGAAGCCAAAACTCTGGCAGTAGTTGATTAACATAACCTGGCAACCTTCACTGTCTATGTTGATTGCTTGGCTGGATCATCCATCGTTTTGAGCACAGATTTTTAAATTCTTATCAATTGTTGTTGGAGCTTAATCATGACACAGTAGCCATTCTAGTTCTTAATCAAAGTTGTCGTCACCGCCTTGCTGCTGAGAATCCTGCAATTGTTGCTGTTGATGATTTTCTTTAGGCTGGTTCAGCCCGTTTGCTGATAAAATGTTTGTCTTTGGAATGTCCACTCCCCATTGATATTCTCCATTGTGTCTCCGAGTGATTCCTTATCTTCTGATATATGCTTAATGTTTTGCACATCCACCACCTCACTAGCCTCTTTAACAGAATTATTTTCGAGACACAGATATAAGGCGATTGTTTACTCAATGTTCTTGGCAACAGCCATGTGTCAGGAAATAATCAAAGAAATAAAAAATCAGAATAAACTGAGAAATTCCAGGAAATTCAGAATGAAAAATATACAGGTCAATTAGGGGAAGAATGGCCAGTAAATAACCGATCCAGTGATTTTTTTACCGTGCAAGAACCTGCAGGCATGTCCAAAACAATAAATGGAAATCAGCATGATTTATACATGTACAAAGTTACCGCCTATACACAAGGATACTTTGAAAGAAATGACAAACTCACAGTCTGGCAAGATTTTTCAATGATCCAAAAGAACTAGGTAGATCCCCAGTAAAGTTATTGTATGATAGATACCTGTGATAGCAGAACGAAACAAAATTAATAAAGAAAGTAGTATGATTTGGAAAAGAACATCAAGAAATTCACAGCAATAAGAACACAGAAATGAATTATATTATTTTGATCTCTAAAACAGATTATAATCCCATCCCATGAACTGGACATTGTAATTCAGTTCACACTAGTATAAGTCCAACTTGGCAACTGATACCCAAAAACCAGTTTCCTTTCCATATGTCATTTTTTTTTTTTAAAGATCCATATGTCATTTCTAGACTGTCCAAATTAAAAGTTTAAGAAATAAAATCCTACCAGTTCGGTTTTATAATAATAGAGGTTAAACCAGCGAAGAGGACTCAGAATATTGCCTTTGTTTTGTACTTAACAGAAACCCCAAATTTTATTGTATAGAAGCTTTGTTCAAATCCGGTCATCACAAATTTGAAGTTCAAATTAATTTCCTCAACTTCAAACACAAAAAAACAAAGAAACAGGATTGAGAAAACATACAACTTTTTAAGATTCTGCATGTCAATAAACGCATTGCAAATTGGTCCGGTTAATGAATTGTGGCTCAGATTTCTGCAATGACAGAGCGAAAAACAATACCATCAGCTCAATAAAAAATAATCATAATCCAAAACCAATAAAACACAGCCGAAGGGATAGTTAACTGACAGATGCCTGAGGTTTTTCAAGGTAGACAAAGTGTGAGGAATATTTTGGCTCAACTTATTGCATGCAATATTTCAGCACCATCCACAATAAAAGCAAAATAGCCATTAACCTATACAAGATTCAAACATACAAGGAGATGCTAATAGATAAAACAAGCAACTTACAAATGAGTGGCATCAGGGGTAAGTCATTGGGAATTTCACCCTGAATGTTTTTGGAGCTAACATCCCTAATAAACGAAACAAACACATCGAAATGCCATTAAAACACACAAAGTAACATCTTCCATGACTTTTAAACAGATAAATTGAATGACGACACCAAATCATTTACAAATGCTTCAACTTATGGAGATGATGGAGCTGGCCTCCAAGATGCCCACCGAGGTCCAACCCATGAAGTTTACTATATAATAAAAATCATAACACAAGAAATTATAATTGCCTAAAATAACTGCAAATTCCATTGATAAAACGCAAAACCAATATAATTTCACTCCTGTTTGGCTGCCGAGAAAATTGAGGTCAATCCAAGTAAGAGAATGTTAAACGAGTGATCAAGAGTGGCAATCTTGTGTTTCTCGGAAGCGAAACAGAAGAAAAAGAAAACGGTACGGTTGAGAGAAAGGATTTATAAAGAAGTTACCATCGAGCGGGTCGGTGGAAGCCAGAGCCTGTAAAGCCAGAATTGCCGAGAAGAAAATCACAGTGAGATAATGTTGGCCATTTCTGGAGAAAATATACAGTTTTGCTGGAAACTACAAATAATGAGAGAAACCATCGAAGATTGAAAGAAGAAGAAGATTATACCTTTGAAGAAGGTGGTTGTTTGTCTCTCTCTTGAGTCTTGAGTGAAAGAGCGGAGATGGTGAATGAAAATGGTGACGTTCAGTTCATGAACAACCAATATGTTCACCTGCCACGTCACCACAAATAGTCGTTAAGGCCTTGTTTGGCTCTTTGTATTAGTCTCCCTGCTCTCTTACAAAAAGTCGGGATACTTTTTGATTGTATGGAACTATTTTCGAGAGATTGCATTCAATTGAATAAGATTATATTAGTGCTGTCATGGGTTTGGACAATTGGATTTGGACTAAAAGTAGTCATGTCATTTTATTTTTTATTTTTTATATTTTTTAACGTATTGTAAAATTGGATAAAAAACAATTATACTTGACATTCAATATTATGATTTTAATTGATATAATATTAGATTAAATTAGTTTTTGAAAAAACAATATTTAAATTCTTTAGTGAAAGTAGTTAAAGTTTTTTATAATAGGATATTTATTTAGTATTGAGATTACAAAATCTAGGATATATTAAATTAATTTTAAAAAATATTTTATATTTTAAATATAAATTTTTGATAAAATAAAATTATAAAAAGATTATTCTAAATAAACTAATAATTACTTAGAATATAAAATATCTTTTAGTATTCTTCATTCTTTTAGGCTACATACCAAAATTTAACATGTTAAATTTCGATACAAAAAATCTAGAATGATAATTGATGAAACTTAATTCTAAGAAATGGCAAGAATGTACTTTATTCAATCAAAAACTAATATATCTAATGGTAATAGGTCTATAACAAATTCATTTCCCCCAACAATAATCGATCATGTACTATAGATATGATATATAATCACACAATCACTTCCATGATCCACTATAGTCAAGTGAAAATCCAAATGATCAACAGTTTTACTCGCATGCACAACAAATGTAATTTCCTTATCTTGGGAATTTTTTATTGTGGTTATGTATTTGATTTTTGTGATTATTTGAATTAAAATTTTATAAATATTTTTGAAGGAAGTTGTTCACCTTTAGGTTTTATATTGATTGATAATTGACACTCTCATTTATAAAAGAATAAATTAAAACAATCAATTGCTGAAAATGGAAGATGTAATAGCTAAATTATTATTGTTATTATTATTTTGAAGATGACTAAATTATCATTGAAATACACTCATCAAGGGCAAGGTTCATAAATCCAACGACCAATTACATCAGTAATTAAAATTTCAGATATTTCAAAAGGAGGTTCGTCGAGCCATACTTTAGGTTCTTCAATACTAACCCCAATAGCAGCAACCTCATTTGCTCCCTGATTGGCATTAATATCCACTTGGCGAATCGTTACGCTATGAATATTATCAATAAAATGCAAGCATGCTTGAAGATGTTCATAAATGATTTGCGACTCTGGATTTGTTACTTGCTTACGAAGCAACCCTATTACGATCGAATGATCTCCTTCTATTTCCACGTAATCCACTCCGTGCATTATAGCCATAGTAAGACCATGCATCAATCCGATCAATTCTGCTCCTACGAGGCTGTTACAATTCGCGATTGGAGTTGCGCCTGCAGCTATAAATTTGGCATTTTGATCTCGAAGAATGTATCCAGCTCCAGCGTTTTCAGACCCATTAACATGTCCAGCAAAGTTGATTCGCCATGACTCATCAAGGGAGGGAGTCCATGAAATGAGATGAGACAATATACCATTGTCAATAATTAAGGGTTGTGCAGCCATGAAGGAATTTTCTAAGAGAATTAAAAATTGTTGGATAGAAGGAAGTTAATCCTAGTCAAGAAAGGTGACTATATTCAAATAAACTGAAGCCTTTAAATAATAAAGTGTAAGTGGTATAGAGGGTAAGCAAAAATGAGCAAGTTATAAGTAATAAGTAAAACAGTTGCCAAAAGAAGGGTTGTGATAATTTATTACCTAATTTATAATTGGTAAAAAGTTATTGCATTTCTATTTATTGGCTTACAATGAAATAAATATATTTTAATTTAATAAATATTGTATGATATTACTTTATATTTTAAAATAAAACCGTTGACTATTAATTGAATTGGAAAAATTCGGTTTTCAAAATAAAAAGCCGAATCGAACCAATCTAATTTGGTTTATTTAATTCGGGCCATTTGGTTTGGGCCTTGAAAATGGTTTTTTTTTTTTTTTTTTTTTGAATTGTTGTTAAGAAAATAAACAAACAGAAAATTATAATCTATTCAAAAAATAGGTACGAAGGAGAGCATGATTTTTAGATAAAAAATAAAAAAGAAATCATTTTGTAGCTAGGTGCTGCCGAACCTGATTTGGTCGCCTCGGTGGCCAACCGCCTAACAGCAACGATTTGTTTAGAATTGGTACGATCAACTAGCTTGATTTTTAAAATATTGTTTTTGACAAGGTTTTTGACTAGTTTTAATGAGTGATAAGCAAGGAACTATAGCCTATAAATAACAAGTATTTTAATTCATTAAATATGTGTAACATAAGTGTGATAGTCTTATAAGAGAGAAGAATAACATTGTGCTTTCTTGCTTTTCTTTGAGATTGTCCCAGCTTGATCTTGAGAGATTAGCCTCTTGATTTATGAGAAATTGATTGATACACACCCTTTCTTAGATCGTTCTTGTTGACGTTCGGATCTGGTCAACTAAGATTCTTGATACCTAGAACTACAGATAACACAAACAAAGCGAAAACTAGAAGAAGCAAAACAGAGAGGAAGAAGAAAACCACAAGCTTTACATGGTTCGGCCTTGAAAGAGCCCACGTCCACGGTGCATGCTTTGCTTAGAGAGGCAGTATTTTCTATTCAATTTCTGTGTATTTTTTTTCAACCGGCCCTTTACAATGATTTTGAGCTCCCTATTTATAAAGAGTGAGGTGTTACGGTTGTAATACAATAAGGAAACAATTAATTATACTTTTTCATACTGACACTCATTAAATACTGAGTCAAATCCCATAAAATCCGGGTCTTGATTTGATAGTTGTGTATTCTTTAATTTGCACTGTCACCATTCTGAGAAATGTTGAACGTGTACGCCAAGTAATGAACTAATTCTGCTCCGGACGGGCTGGAGCTCATTTATGATGAACCAGCTCGTTTTTGGATGAGCTGATGAACTGATGGATGAGTTCATGTAAAGAGTCGATGGGCTGATGGATGAGCTCATGTAGAGAGCTAATGAGCTGATGGATGAGCTCACTGATGAGCTAATGGACGAGCTCATATAAAGAGCTGGTTAGTTGATGGACGAGCTCATACTAACCAGTTGGGCCTCTACCTGTTAGGCCGGTTCATTAGATCATTTTCGTTGGGCTTTTACCAGCCCATTTAGACAGTCCAGAAAATACCCATAACAGTTCTAAAAAGTCTATCACATACCTCTTAGAGCCAATTTATATAGCTTATGGTTTCAGATATAAAATTTGTTTACTTTATGCAAACTTTGTTTATGTTTTTCTAGCAATACTCAAAACTCCAATATGGAAAGAAGAAGAGAGATGATGACTCTTAGCAACAAAGCTAGCAACTAAGGAAAGAACTATAAATAAAATGCATTTTGCATGCAAAAATGTGGAAGTTGCAATAACGAAGCTCTTAATATCCAAGCAATAAGTAACCACGATTCATAGTATGGATCAAGGAGGCTAACCCGACGAATGTCGATTGGAAAACTAAAAATATAATGAAGTTTACTGAAGTTGCAAAAGTGAAAAAATAAGCTAAGAGCAAACCAAATATGGTAACAAGTTAGTGGACACACCAAACCAATGTTGCCTAAAAGATAAGGTTACTAATAAGCATGGTTTAAAAACTTGGCGAGTTTTGCTGAGTTCTCGTCGGGTTCTCATGGATCGGCACTCCGTTGATCCGAGAACCTCTGGATTGTAGGTGCTGCTCGCTGGAGGCGAGCTCTCGGTCAAACTCGGACGGTTAATCATCATCATAAATTCACCTAAAATCATCCTAAAAACCACAAAAAATGGGCCAAAATCCACTCACAACAAAACAAATCACAGTCATACCAATGAAAATCTAATCAAACAAGTGAAAATGTGAAACCCTCGCTCACAGAGTTCAGTGACGACGATAGTGACGGCTCAAAAATAGAGACAGATGCGATGACGACGACTTAAGGAGACAATGTCGAAGACATGGAACAGAGGAGAAAGAAACTTGAACCACCATGTAGAGGAGAGAGAGAGGGCCGGTGACGATGAAGATGGATGGGCTTCGACTGCGGCGACAACTCATTGGACCGGCGACGACGACAGCGACAACTCATTAGAACGACGTCAGCGACAGTGATGTTAGAGAGAGAAGGGTGACGAGAGAGAAGATAGGAGAAAGAGAGAAAATAAGGGTTTTGACCTGGTGTGTGTTATATATATAATGAGAATAATTTGGTTATGACCTCTGACATTTAAAGAAATTTTAGTTTATGCTTTTAAATTTTAAAAATTATAATTTAGCCCCTAAACAGTAATTTTTGAGTACTCGTCGAGTTACCGATTACTCGCTGCTCGCTGGGTCATCAGTCAAGTAGCGAGTAACGAATTTTGGAACACTGCTAATAAGAAGAATAGTGTAGAGACTAGAAAATAATAATTACACATAATTGTGATATATGAACAAGAAGACAGTTAGAAAAAAGGAGAAATGATCAAAGGAATAATAAAATTGCCCATGAGAAATGTGATTAGATATATTCAATATATCGCGAGATGTAATTTTAAAGAGATGATGATTCATGATATGCCAAATTCCTATAAATAGTGAGCACATTGTACATTATTAGATTATTCAATAAATTTCATTTTTCACATTTTCTTCAATCAATTTTCTCTAATTTTAATTTCAATTCTTTTGTGTAGTAATTACGTGTTTTACACCTTCCATATGAAATAAGTCCTCCTATAGGCCAAGCCAATTTTATCGCACTTGGGAGCCAATTTGTAAAATTTTTAAAATATAGAAGGAATAATGTAACTAATAAAAAATATGAGACCAAATTTAAATATTAATCTACCTACGCGATGCTATTAAAGGATAAAATTGGGCCCAGAAGGCTCCAAATGACTTCACCACTGAATCTCTCTATGCGATTGGTTTTTGTTTTTTGGAACATACATTCCAGATAGAGTCCAGCATTTCTTCTTTTGTATTTTAATTAAGGCGGTCAAAGAATTAAATAAATTTGCACCAGAATGAGAATTTTGATTGAACTCAACAGCTAGTTATTTACAAAAATATATTTTGTACAAAAGTACATCCTTAAGTGCCTAACGTAGCTCATGCATGAGCTTCCTACAATAGATCCCACAAAATCAGGAGATTCCCTTTCTGTTGAAGCCAAAACTCAGGCAGTAGTTTGATAAACATAACCTGGCAACCTTCCCTGTCCATGTCGATTGCTTTGCTGGATCACCCATCGTTTTGAGCACAAATTTTTACATTCTTATCAGTTGTTCTTGGAACTTAATCTTGACACAGTAGCCATTCCAGTTCTTTATCAAAGTTGTCATTACCTCCTCGCTGCTGAGAATCCTGCAGTTTTAGCACTTCATGATTTTCTTCAGGCTGGTTCATCCCCGTTTGCTGATAAAATGTTTGTCTTTGGGAATTCCACTCCTCATTGATATTCTCCATTGTGTCTCCGAGTGATTCCTTATCTTCTGATATATGCTTAATGTTTTGCACATCCACCACCTCACTAGCCTCTTTAACAGAAAATTATTTTCAAGACAGAGATATAAGGCGATCGTTTACTCAAAATGAAAAAGAACTACAATAATAGAAAAAACATTGACATATTTGGGCGATGATGAAGAGTGTGCTGTGGATGTGGGTGCAAGTGGAAGATAAAAAATTTACGAGAGACAAATTATACAGATTAGTGTAACTAACGTAAAATGTATCACTTGGCAGCTCAAAGAAATTTATTCAGAAATAATTACATGCATTTCCAAATTCTTGTATTAATCATTTTGTGATTGGCAACTAGAACATGAAAAACAAAGAAATGTACCTGCAATGGCTTGTTTCTTGGCATCTGAGTATTGGGTTGACATTCTTTGGAGAACACCCAAATCAACCTCCATACCCTGATATAAGTGGTAACCAAAATGAATATTAGATACGCTTTACTCCACAGGAAACATTTATTTAACCGTTAGGCTTAACAATGTAACAGAATTTCTCTCTTATGGGAGGTTTTAATTTACTTACCATGTCCATGTGGAGGAAGTGTTCAATTCGAGTACTAGCAAATAGCCTGTTAGTCAAAAGGAAAGCAGAAACACCATGACAAACAGATACTTGGAATCATAAGGATGTTTACGAAGGCAATACTACAACAAACAAAAATATTATGCTGACAACATACTTATCACATGCAAGTTGCACACGCGCATTCTGCAACTCTGTGAGTTGGTTCACTGTCTCGGTAACAGAGCCTTCATTCAAGTCCACAGATCCAAACAGAAAAATGTTCTTTTCCAACATCTTTTTCACCAAAGCAGGTACAACTCTAACACCATTACCTTTTGCCTCAACAACAAGGTCTTTAAGCTTTTTCAGCTCTCCTGTTGGATAAGGATAGGAGACAAGCAAAGCAGAAAGAAGAGAAGAAAACCAAAAAAGATAATGATGTCATCAAAGCTAGTAATAACTGTAATCAAAGCTATCTTCATTTAAAAAAATAATAATAATAAGGAGGTTACATTGTCTATTTTCCTAAGGTTTCGATAGAAAAATCGAATTAATAGCTAAACAATATGATATTATACCCTAAAAATCATCACAAGCAATAAAATTGGAAGTGAAAACATACCAAGAGAGATATAAACTTTGAAAGGAGGCTTGAAAGGTTGAGTCTCATAGAGGCAATAAAGGCAATAGAGTCCACCTAGTCTGCATGACAAGGAAGCAGTAGAGATCATGTGACCTGCAGCACAAGAGCAAATGCTTATGTATTCAGTAGAGACAGAAAATAAAGTTACTGAGAAATAATGACTTCAAATCTCAGAAAATGAAGCAGCATACAACACTACCTAATTACAATAGGTCTAATAATATCACGATACACCAAAACATACAATTTATCCCTGCTCAGAACTTGGATACAATTTATCCCTGCTTAGAACTTGGATACAATTTATCCCTGCTTAGAACTTGGAGCAAATCTTCCACTGAATGCTGAGTTGGCGTGTCATGGTGATGTTTTCCAATAACAAGGTAACACGGGATATTTTTCTTTTATAAAAAATTAACGTTGATGTCTTTCCTCATTTACTAAAAAAAATTCATTTAAAGAGTTATATGATGTGTTATATTGTTATTGAAAGGTCATACTAACATTAATTTTATGAAAGAGAAATGATACATGTCACATTGTTATTGAAAAAGCACACTAACATTAACATGACACACCAACTTAGCATACCATGGAAGATTTTAATGCGAACTATGCGAGCTTCTGCTTTGGTCTTCTCTAGAAGATCTATGATTTGGAACTTGTACATCAATCACACACACATCATAACAACACAATCTAAGAGACCATCAAGCAAGAAATATCAGGACAGAAGGGATCAACAAAGTCAAATATGTTAAAGGTTACCAATTGCATGGGCATACAAGGATTGTATGAAGAAGGCCAAGTTTTTCGAAGGGCTAGCCTCGAAGATGTAGGAAAACTTTCTCGAGAGCCACACTCTCTTCATATCCGCTAAAGTCGTCATATCACCCTGCAAGTAACCACAACTTCCACAAGTATGAAATAAAATAAAATAAAGTTAAAAACAAAACAAACATAAAATATCACCTCAACGAACTCTTGTATAAGCCCATCAATGTCCTGCTTAAACGGAGTGAGATCCATTGTATTCAATACTAGTCCTTCAAGCCAAAATCTCTGCTTATTCCAAAATAAAAAAACTAAAGTAATGGAAACAATTACAAGTAAGCAAAAATATTTGTAAAATAAATCAAAATAAGAAAAAAAAATTAAAAAAAAAAATACCTGGACGATGAGACCAG
Source organism: Dimocarpus longan (assembly GCA_022984855.1). Lineage (NCBI taxonomy): Eukaryota > Viridiplantae > Streptophyta > Magnoliopsida > Sapindales > Sapindaceae > Dimocarpus > Dimocarpus longan. The sequence continues at coordinate 10,874,641 of CM041026.1, forward strand.
CAACGACTGCAATGGCCGGCGAGGAGTAGCAAGGTCGGTGAAGACGGCTTGAACGGTGCAGCAAGTTGCAACCTAAAAAATCACCAAATTACAGAGAATAAAATGGATATAAAAACCCGGCCCATTGACTGTTGTGTGAAGGTCTAGGCATTTCCTTTCCCCCCTTTATACCGGGTCGGGTCGGGGCAAGCTACTCCTAAAATCGCCGCAAATCATATTTATCTTACCCGATTCGGGACTAATATTTTTACCATCGAAATATGGGCTTGACTATGTTTTGGTAGCATTACCAAACCCGTATTTCGTCGAATTGGATATTTTTGTCTTGTTGGGTGATTGTTTTGGGTTCATCAGGTTCCGTGGAGTGCTACTACCCTAACTCAAATTGACTTAGAATGGAGTGCGTTGTTCAAGGAATTATAGAAACTCAGGTAACCTACCTACCTAGTTTTGTTTATTTTTAGAGAAGAATACCAGATGATAAAATTCATGCTGTTATTGCTTACATACTGCATTTGTATTGAAACTATAAAATCAACTTTAGTGTTTTCAAGTTTGTCTGATATGAACATACAGCCTAATAATGTCTGCGTAAGATTTTCTTAGGTTTTTATGGTTTTTTGGCTTGCAGCATGTTGAGGCGCTTGAGATTCTTCTTCAGGGACTTTGTGGTGTCCATAGAGAACGCTTGAGGGTCCATGAAATATGCTTAAAAAATGGCCCCAATATTGGTAACTATACTTTCATTTTTCATTAATTTACAATTCTACCAAAAATTATTTATCTGCCAAATTCATGGTTTTTCAGACATTGTCTAGCTATCAACATGTATACTCACATTAAAAGCAATCTGATGATTATATTTCTTTGTCTGGTGGGTTATTTGCTGGTGAAATTGAGGTGTTGTTGATTTATATTTTTTGCAGGGAATGTTGCTTCAGAGGTTAGACTCTTGTGTGATCTTGAGCAGCCTGAACCGACATGGTAAACTGTGTTGCATATTAAATTTTGTGTGTGTATGTATGTGTGTGATTTATGTGATTGTGGAATTGCTTGTCTGCTGTGTAGGACTGTTAAACATGTTGGGGGTGCAATGAGGGGTGCAGGTGCAGAGCAAATCTCTGTTCTGGTTAGGACTATGGTGGAAAGCAAAGTAAGCAAAAATGTGCTTCGTCTATTTCAGGCCCTTGGCTACAAGTTGGACCATGAGTTGTTGAGAGTGGGGTTTGTGTTCCATTTTCAAAAAGGTGCTCAGATTACTGTTACTGTGTCGTCAGTTAATAAGATGCTGAAGCTACATGCAACTGATGAGGCTGTGCCGGTAACTCCTGGGATACAGTTGGTTGAAGTGACAGCACCTGCATCATCTGAAAATTATACTGAAGTGGTTGCAGCAGTGTCTTCATTTTGTGAATATCTAGCACCGTAAGAATTCTATCATTCTTGAAGCTTATTTTGATTCCTTGTTTGATTAATTTTAAGTATTATGATTGTTTGTCAAATGGTAAAATTGAATTATGCTTACTTGGGGTTGGAACTCATTAGTTTGATATAATCTTATACTCCACATGAAGCTGGTGCAGCAATTGTTCTGGATTCTAGAAAAGACACGATTAAGATCTCATGTCATGAAAAAGGTTATTGGCTCACTTGGCAACAATAGTTGTTGGCATGCTACACTTAGCGTGAGCAAGTCAACGGTTTGCCCACACTGACTCCTCTTGTACTAAGTCTCATTTTTTCATTTTAATTGCAAAATTTATGGAAAGCAAAAATGCATTCTTTATCACTTAATCACAATTCTGCCATAACAACTTGATAGATGCTTGAATTCGTTCTGTGCCTTTGTGTACTTGCATTTAGGAAGTATTATTCTGAATATTTGGACTTATTTCCTTCCGTTCTCAAGAGTCTTTATTACAAAGTTTTTTCCTCAAGCATTACTCTAGCTTTCTTAGTGTTTGTGTCATTGTTGTTTATCATTGTCCTTCATGGATAATCTAACATTTCATATCCATTATGTTATTTGGCCATCTCAACATATTACATCCCAATTGTATGCAAACTTTAAAATGTTTCATTTACTAAATATATGAGTGGATAAAGTTCACAATTATGTTATTTAATGAAATTGTGAATATACCATCTCCTGTTCGATTTGCTTTTGACATGCAATATTGTCTTGCTATCTAATTCAAACAAGAGTGATGATTAGTGACTCCCCTTTCTCACTTCAGTCCATCTGTTGTACATACAAACTTCTAGTGAGTTCTTTAGATGTCTTTAATGAACAAGTAGCTTGTTGAGATACCAAACAAGCTATGCCTGACATATTTTTAATAAAAGGAATGTCTCATGTAATGAGTTAGACTAAACTCCACTATAAGATTCTAAAGTTTTTCCATATAACTATCATTTTCAGGTTGTTCGATTGTCTTGTTGCATTAATCCAAATTCAAATGGAAAGCATTCTCTAAATTCATTGTTATCTAGAGAAGACCGTTCAATGTTAAACAATTACGACTTTGGCATATGAAAATGTTAATTTAGACACTTGTAATTGGCTTTACTCATCATGGCATTTAATGATTATAGATGTTTACAAACTCTACTGCTAGTGATATAGGAAATTTGTATCTTCCAGTAGGCAATTCATCAAATTGTTCTGCTAGTTTCTTCTGGATCAGGTGAAGGCCAAAGTTGTATGTTCTGAAGTTGCCCATGATGTTGTCTAACAACTAACTGCAAGTTTCTTATTTTTGTTTGGCAGGCTTCTACATTTGTCAAAGCCAGGTGTTTTGACAGGGGTCGTTCCTACAGCCGCCGCCGCCGCTGCATCTCTTATGTCAGATGGTGGGGGCACTACCATGTAACCAAATTGTAAGATTTCTATATGTTAGAATATTTGGTACTAGTACTGGCGCTGGTACTAGTGCTAGCGTAATCAACGAATTCTCTGTCTTGTGTGCATTTATGTGACCGCTTGAAGTGAAACCTCTTGATATCATGTGTTCTAAATAAATAACAAGATGTGAAATCCTTGTGGGGGCGCATTATGTCACCATAGAATTTCGCATATGCTAAAGAAAAGAAGTGATCAGCTAGTTATGCCTGGAATTTAGAAGCTTGAGGGTTGATAATTACTCAAAAGTGCATACCATCGCTGTGGAAAAACACAGGGGAAAGATGGAAAAGGAAGAAAAAAAAGGAAAAAGAGTGGTCATTGAATGAGGAGTGGAATACATTTTGATACAAGTTTATAACTATAGCCCTGGTTGTGGAATGTTTAGTGCCTTAATCGGGCTATATATAGTACTAGGTGAGTTGGTGAAGTTTCTGTCATTTATATTTATCATGTCAAAACTAGGCAAAATTGCGACGTGAGATGTTACCAACTTATTCTACGCATTCAAATGATGATTGACATGGAAAAATCAATCTGTAGAACAGTTTTGAGGTGGTACTATTGAATTAAATTTTCTCAGTACTTTATTGTGGATTGACTACATAACTTTATGATGTTGTGTTTTTAAGTTGGATGTTCTACACACGAGAATTACTTCATTTGATAAAAACAGAAAACACAAATATGCTTTGTTCAAGCTCCCTTGAACAGTTCATTTGATTACAAGCTCCCTGGAATGGTTCATTTGATCACGCTGCTGTGATTTTCAAGAAAGTAGTGAGAATTTGAATAACCGGGCATTTGGCTTATGGGATTTGCTAAGTTTACAAGAACTATATAGCAAATTGGTAGATATTAGAAGGGGGGTAATTTTTAAAATCAGTATTTTAAGTTGTTTTAGATTCATCCACTCTTAAAATCTGAAGTTCTATGTATCAGTAAATTCTTTAATTTTTGGAATGTTAATTAAAAATTTAATTGATATTAATTATGAATAATTATACATTGTCAAAAAATTTGCCTTCATTGGACATTGAATTTGATGTATGTTTTTGGGTAATGTAATATATACATTGATTATTTGATAACCAGACAATAGTTTATATGGATGCAAGCTCGGTTGACTTGATACGAACAGTTTGACGCTTCAATCTTCCAAAACCTTTCTGTGACCTCACCATGTAGTCCTAATCTCCAAACACTATGGTCACCTCATAAAGTGATCCTAGCATATGAATACTCTAACCACCTTATTACTATAGCCATTTCACCATGTATTGCCTACACTATCATCAATTCCCCATGCAATCCTAGTTAATGTTTCCTTGTAAATGGGAGCATGTAGCATCTAATCTTAGCATGCAAATACTATAATCACCTTATCACTACAACCACTTCACCATCTAATGTCTACGCTCTCTTCAACTCACTATGTCTCCCTTTTAATGGAGGTATATATCAAGCAATAAGGTATTGACTTAATAATAAGGCAAAGGACAAACATAGCCTAAAAATTTAGGAAGTTTGACGTTTTGCTCCATCGTATTATTCTTAATATTTGAGTATTAATGATCATACGATTGAATAAAAATGTCTTTAAAAAAAAAAAAAAAGGATAAGTACAAAAATAACATATTATATTAATAACTTAACATTTATGTCATTTTTTAAAAAATGTAACAATTAAGTCCTAAATCATATGTAAAAATATCAAAATATCCTTATAACAAATATAATAATTGAGTTTTTTCTCAAAAAATGTAGCATTTTCATAAGTTTTATTAAGAGTATTTGTGTAAAAAAAAAAAAAAAAAAGGACTTGTGACTCAATTGTTAACTTTATTAAATTAGGACAAGATTGTCAATCCAATATTTAAAAGTGTCATCCGGTAATATTTAAAAAGAAAAAGAAAAAAACATTATCTTTTTCAACCATTTTTAATGAACACAATAATCAGAAATCAGAATTTCTGAAGAAAAAATTCTTTATTCAAATGTGAACTGACATCCACGCAATTTTGCTTAACAAATGTTACAAGGCCAAGAAAACAGTGGCAAGGTTTATTGAGGGCCAAAATTTGAAAGACGTAAAGATTTCCAGACAAACCTCCATCTATAGCAAAGCAAAAGTTGATGGCTGAATCAACCAGAGAGCAGAGTAGCAATGAAGAAGAAGAAGAAGACTACATGGGTGACCTCTCTCTGTTTCTTCCTCCCGATACCTCTAACCCCACGAAACCTTCACTCAAGAGCAAGGTCTGTGCATTTCCCCACAAACGCAATTTCCACTTCTATGTTGTTAACTAGATATTATTTTAGTATATCGGCAAAAGTTTTACTTGTATAGGCAATAGCAAAGTAGAACATGAAGGAACATTGCAAATATTGTTATGGGTAGTTATGACTTGAATCAAAAGTAGACTATTTATATAGCCTATGCATGTTAGACTAGTATATATGTTATTTTTCAAGAAAATTTGATCATATATGTTGATATATATATATATATATATATATATTTGACCAATTTTGGATAAATGAGAAATGGGGATTTTATGCAGATACCTGACAGAGAATCAATTACTTGCAAGAAGAAGTCCAAAACCCTAAACTGGCAGGAACAACGTAAAATCGAAAGAGAGAGAAAGCAACAAGAAGAGGATGAACAAACCTTAGCGAAAATAGATGCTCCAATCCCAGAGTCTAACATTGGATTCAAGTTGCTAAAGCAAATGGGTTACATGCCTGGTTCGTCACTTGGCAAGGAGGGCGGAGGCAGGGCTGACCCTCTGGGGCTTGAGATTCGAAGGTCACGAGCTGGGATTGGACGGGAGGACCCTTATAAAGAGAAGAGGAAGAGAGAGGAGATTGAGGCTCAGAGGAATAGGAGGGAGGAGGAGGCTTTGATGGCAGAGTTTGGGTCTAGGCAAAAGTCGCATTGGCAGAGTCGGAGAATTGTTATTAATTTTAATAAGGCAAAGGCGGCTCTGGATCAACTGGAGAACAAAGAAGTTGTAGTTCCAGAGAAGGACAATGAGGAGGGTGAACAAGAGGAAGAGGAAGAGCAAGAAATAACAGAGGAGGTATGTTCCTTAGAATTGTACATTCTCTTTTTGCTAGTTTGCCTTCTTTAATGCTACGTTAGAAGGTTAGAGTGATTTTATTGAGAATAATTTCACATTGATATTCTTGTTGATGAGCTTCTAATTGAACGTAAAATCATGTTACTGATTTAGTTCTGTGTTGTTTATGCTGGCACAGTATGATAGTGAAATGGTATCGAGTCATTGTTTCAGAATTTGACTTTTCTATTGCTTTATAGAATTTTATGTTATACTTGTGAGAATTTTTGCTTGTTAGAATTATTTGATGTGAAAAATTTTGAGATTTGATGGTTCGGATGCAAAGGAGAAGAAGATTTGATGGTTCAGTCTGCATGCTTATTTTTTATTGCTTGTCCTAGATGAAGTGTTTTCTGATTGGTTATAGGTTGACTCTTCAGTTGTAGATCTTGGAATTAAATTCTTAGTTGGGTGAGCTGCTTAAAAGACAGACAATTACGAGCAAGATTGAGGTAAGGATAAGCAGCTTTACCCTGCCCCACTTGAGGTCAGGTTCTTAAAACAATCCCCAGTCCCACTCGTGCTCTCAACCCCAAATTTTGGGTGAAACCTTGAACCATTCGAGATGGGGTCCTGCAGGGCCCAAAGAATTGAGTTTCTTAACATCTCTGTTGCAAAAAATAATTATAGAAGAAAATAATTATAATAAGTAAAATGAAATTACTTTTTACTTAAATTATAATGTCATTCAGCTATTAATATATAGACCTTAACTCTTGTTGTCTCTTCTTTAATTAACCGGACTATCAAACAGTAAAATCCATCTCCTTTGTTCTCTCTTTCATTGTATTAATCACATGGATGAATGAAATAATAAAGTTTGTCACTTACCCTTGGTAGTTCCTTTTTCTTTTTTGTTTTCTTTCCTCCTTACTAGTACAAAAGTTTGATGTATGAATTGAAATAAAAGAAACTTGTCTAAGATGATATGGTTGGAAAGAGAATTTGTACAAGTTTTTACTTTGATGGTTTGATAAATTTATATATCCTTCACCATGATTAATTCCTTTTCGATTAGTCATCTGACAAGTATACAGTAAGTTCATGTAAAAATCTAAAAGAAAAGAATTAAGTAGGCAAGACGGAAGATGGCTAGATAACAGGCGAGCATTTGCAACCATTTCTACCCATCCTTATGAACCAAGATCTACTCCATATCTATTCTGCTGTTGGATTGCGATATTCCCTTTCATTAAATAATGTGACGTCAGTACTTTCAAACTCAACTCTTGCGTAATTGGTTCCCATCGAAACTCTATTTGTAGTCTGGTGAGACTCTGTCCTTCACCCAGTTCCATGTGTTCCTGAGTACTCCATGTTCACGTAGTAGACTCTTGACCTAAATCCACCCTTTTTATGGATCCCACTTAATTCATGCGATGGCACAAGGGTGTGCAGATCCACCGTATTCCACATATTTTGACAGGTTCTTTAGATCATTTTTTGCAATGTCACTCTGCCACCATTGCTTAAAATTTTCTATTATAGGACTACTATACATGAAAGTAATGGAAAATTCCGTGCATCACATCAAAAACTCTTATCTCTAGTCTAATTCCTATCGGCAGAATAGACTCTAATTCTTGACCCAAATTAACCACTCAATATGGATGAGAAGGCCCACAAGAGATAACAGTTTGGATCTACTCTGGTATCATTCATCATAAAATCAGAAATTTGTGACTGAGATTATATCATTTTGCTTGGTTGATTAGTGTAATTAGTAGGACTGATATTCATATTTATTGAATAAGTGAACAAGTCAATTCATGTTTTTGTCATTCATGTTTGATGGTTTATAATTTGAAAAACTTTTATATGGATGACTTTGGAAGATTTTATTGAACGATGGTTTCACTCATGGATGCAGGATTTACAAGACATATTGTTAAAATTGAGAGATGAGTATCAATATTGCCTCTTTTGTGGATTCCAGGTTTGTGTTGTGTATCTTATACTTCTTAAAAGCAATGTTAAAACTTCATAATTACTATTTTCATAGGATTGTAATCTGAAATTCATTTATCATGGTTGCTTATGCATGGACCTGCCCTATTTTTTTTTTTTTTTTTTCCAGTATGAATCACCAGAAGCACTCTCATCCAACTGCCCTGGAATTAGTGAAGATGACCACTAAAGTGTGATAACGTAGACTCCCAAATGCCTGCTTGTTCAGTAGAATTTGACCATTGGAAGTCCTTCAGCCCATAATATCAAGTGCCGATCTCGTCTCCATAGATGATTATTGCTATATGGGTTCTCTACTAACGCTGCTTCTAGAGTCAGCGTGAACCGAAAGCAGATAGCATCATGTCTGAATTTATTAGATCTATGCAGAAAGCATCGTGTCTGAATTTACTAGATCTAGGGTTACAATTAAGGATTAAAGCTGTATTATGCCAGTTGTGTTGGTGTGTTCTCAGCTACAGAAAACATTCATTACAAATCCATAATGTATCTAACATTGTGATTGATACAGATGTGATAAAGAGCTCAAATATTGACACATTGATACCATATTACTGTATTAGCATAAGGCAATATATTTTGTTGGCCAATGACACAAGGAAAGGTTTGGTCTCCCTGTCGGGTGCGTATTTTAGAGGGCTTTTGTCCAGAACAGGTCGCTATTTGTCATGTGGTTCTTATTTCTTTACCAAATGGAAATCAGAATAATGTTGACAAACTACATCATTGTAGCATCTCCTTGACTGTGAGTCACATTTGCACCTGCATAGCTAACTTGGTCATTGTCTTACAGAGAGTCGGAAGCACAATCAATGAGATGGCACCTTTTAATTTGACCTTTTTTTTCTCTTTATACCCTAGGTTCTAATATTTAATCTGAAGGAATATGATGAGAAACAAGCCTATAAAAAATTCAGACGCCCCCAGAAAATGAGCTCAAGTCCTTCAAAATTTTAGAAGCCCTGGAAATGAGGTAAACTCAACACTCTGTTGTCTTCCATCACCAGTCATTGAGAGGGAATCCTTGAATAATTAATGAGCCGCGCTAGTCATAGGCAGCTCTGGATACTGTCATCACAATATTTTCTTAAAGCATTTTCCTGCCATGATGATATTAGACAAACAGTTGATAATTGATACTCAGACACCAGCTGACTGAAGCCTGAATAGAACAAGCCTTGAAGTTGGCTTACAAGCGTTTTACAGTCCTAGGAAGATACAAACCAGGAGTCAGTTTGGTAGTAGCCCAACAAAAAACAAAAAGGTCATAAGCCTGATGGTAGGGAAATCATTACAATTCAAAAGAAAACAACCAGGCAGGCCTGGTTAAGTTCGATAACAACCGAACACAAAAGGAGTAGTTAAAGTGACCAGTTCATCTGTGGAGCGGAGTCCTCATAATCCCCGGATTGTTCAACATCCGCATAATGCCTCCTCTGTGGGGATAATTCGAGCCCACCTGAAAACTGACTGTTAACAGGCTGTGAAATGGAACCCAAACCTATATGTGGGTGCATCTGGTGTGAGCTGCTACTGGCAGCTTCGTTGCCTTTGAAACCCCACGACACGTTTGGATATTGGTCAACAGCAACACCACGAGGTGATGCTGGTTGTGCCATGGGTGCCCCTTGAGCATGCTGATAGTCAGTCACGCCAAGACCTGATGCTCGGTTTCTGGAGCCCCATGTTTGATTTGACAGAAGAGAGAGAGCACAACTTGAATCAGAAACTCCTGTGAAGCATTCTCCTGAAGGAATTCCAGGACTGGAAAAGCCAGTCCCTCCAGCTGAACCTTGTCCGAAAACATCAGATGGAGGATTCTCAGAGTAATTCTGCCATGGCGGATGTGGAAGAGGCCTTGCTGTGACAGTGGTTTGATTCCCAGGTACCCGCTCAGACAATCTGGTCCCTGGCCATTGGTCCCTGTTAGCAACTCCTCTCGGGTATGCACTGAAGTCAACTAGAAATCCTCCAGCTCTACTGCTGTTTTCTGTCATTGCAATATCAAACATTCCCACTTGTTACACCAAATTAAGAAGCAGAATCAACGACTATATTGGCTATGATAATTTTTCAAAGCTAAGAGGATGCCAAAAATGATTTGTAGTCATGATATCTAACCAAAGGCAGAAGAAGAGAGCCTGCCATAGCGAGCAGCCAACAGTGATCCAGGTGGCGGCTTTCTTCGACGCTCGTTATGGCCAGCCAGGCGTCTGCGGCAACTTCGTTTTCCTTGATCAAATTCAGGAAGCTGATGAAATCTGGTTACAAACAATTCATTTTAATAGACTAAGAAAAAAAACAGCCAAATTCTGCAGGAACTCAACCTCCACAAGATTTTGAGAACATCAAAGAACAATTTAAAGTACATCATTACTTGCCAATCAGCCATATATAGGATTAATCCTGAATAAACCTGAAAACTCTTGCAATTATTTTGTTCAACATTATTTTAATATTCTACAAGACATTGAAAAATAGAGACGATTAACCAAACCAATTGTCACAACCGAGAAAATTTCAGTAAATTATGTTAGTATTCATTTGACATGGCATGTAAGACCGATATGTTTGCGGCATGGACCGAGGTCAAACACAAACACATAATAAATTCTAATAACAAATAATGAACTCGTGGGAGCACAAACCCTGAATTTGACTGTAATGTTAGGAACCATTTAAACCAAAAATTTAAGTTGTAAGGTAAGAGTCCTAACAATATTATCACTCACTAACAATTTCTAGTTGATCAGATTAAATCCCTATCCTGGAAGAGTACACTTGTTCCTTCAATTAATATCCTCACAACATAATTCAATGTGTTCTTCAGTTTATAACACATAGACAAAAACTGACATTCCTTGAACTAAACATCTACGGCTCAACAAGCAATGAAGCAACAAGACAAACAGAAGGAGGCACAACGCAACTTATGCAGTCAAATTTTATAAACTACAATAAAATAGGTCACTAATTTATCAAAAGAAGGCAAACATGTAGCTATATTCAAGATGAGAATAGAGACTTCTGTAGTTGGCTGTTGAAGAAATTGAGAGACACTTCACATCCACATAATCTCAAATTTTACATATTTTCTTTTCACCTTGTGTAGTTGCCTCAGGTAAATTGTCAAAAGGAATTGCTATACATTATTTTAAGATATGACTTCATTGCATCCAAAACGAATTGTTTTTATAGAAATAACTAGAAAGAAAATGCACACATGCATAAATAAGTACAATTTTACTGCACGTAATGATGCCATGAGTGAGAATTAAAGGGTAAGCAATAAACAACCCAACACTAGACGAAACGAGAATTTCTGGTGGTATAGATGTATTCTCAAACTGATTACACTAAAATGCAATATTAAGATCAATTCAGCCTCAAGTTGCACTCTACAAGGAAACATTGTGGATTTTTTATAATAAATATTATAAGGAGATCGTTTTTCCTGAGAACAGAACTGATGGAGACTGACAGCTCACCTAACATTCATTTTGAAATGCTAGTACAATTTCAACAGTGACACCAAATAAAAATACCCAATGAGAAAAAAAACAGCCCTTATAAAAACAATGCCCTGAGGACATATTGATCAGATGCAACAAGAGATAAAAATAAAAAGTGCACAGTCCATGCTTCAGTGTGCCTCTTATTTGTATACTATAGTTCCATGCTCTCTTAGCTTTCTTCTTTTTTCAAGTTGATATCAAATGGGTCAAAGTCTGATAGAATCTAGCGATATCAATGATTACAACTCTCATAATAAGAGAAAAAAACTATTCATATAAAGTTTATAAAATGCACATGATGGGACTTGAACCCTAATCATTAAGGTGAATAAGGAGGCGTTCAACCATCTAAGAGGTGATATTTGTTTTCTTTTATCTACTTATCTTGCCATCAAGAGTAAGCATTTATTGTATAGTTAAGTCACTGTAAACAGCTCAACAATTTAAAAAAAATTCAATACCTTTTCTGATATTCAGAAGTTCTATGACCTTCTTTTATATAAACAAAGCTCACAACATGGACTAGAACCAGAAACAGAACCCAAAATAATAAAGATCAGTAGTCAAGAAACTCATGGACTATTGTTTTTTTCCAAGTAGGTGGCCCAAGGAATTAAAACCCCGACTGCTTAAATAGAAACAAAAGGACTGACCACTCATTTGAGACAATAACATGCTTCCAGCATTTATGATAGCAGTTAATTCCCGTAGTCATAGCTTTTCAATTTTCATAGTTTTATGTGAGACATTTTAGTTAGAATTATTTTCTCAGAACTATTGGAAACACACCTAAGAATATTGCTGAATAACCTGAAAGATTCAAGCTTATGACAAGAACAACCAACCAACAGTTGTATTGTGGCCTATTTGTCTAGTTGCCATCAGTGCAAGATTCCAAAAACCGAACATTAACCACAAACAAACTCACAAAAGACCCCCAAATACTCACAATTTCAGAGGGAGAAGCGCGAAGTAATTTAAGAGAAGAAGACAAACAATAAAAGCCAAAACACCATATGGACCAATTAAAAAAAAAAAAAATCAACACAGGAAAAAACACAAGCCCCAAAGATCGAGCTCCAAAGTATCAAGCCCATCACACAACATCCAAACACAAGACAACAAACAACCATGTCCAAGAACAACAACACACATTAAACTAAATAAATAAAAAAAAAAAAAAGCAAGCAGTTAACGCCCCCCAAGCATTCATTCAACCAAATAACAGTTAACTTACCAAAAATATAAACATTATAACTTAAAAAAAAAAATAGCAAAGCTCAAAAATTATTATAAAAATGAGTAAAAATTGAAAACACACACACAAGTACAACCCACTCAAAAAATTATTAATAAAAAAAAAACTAAAACAAAATAAATAAATAAAAAGAGTTAACAGAAGTAGTGTATTAAAAAGAAGGTGCAAGTATGGAGAAGAAGCGACCTGCTACACTGCTGGCAAAATCTCTGTTGAAGGCCAGCAACAATGACCATGGGAGACTTAGAGTGCATGGAACAGACTTTATGCCTAGAATAGTAAGCCTTTGCATCACTTAGATCCAGCTGGCATCCCTCCACCTGGCACCTTGGTGGCTGCCCACTTTGCATCACTCCACTACCACCACTCCTCACCTTCCGCCCTGAACCTGAACCTGATGACCCCGTTGTTGTTGTTGATGATGAGCCCGCTCCAGATGCTTTAACTGAACTACCCACATCCTCAAAGTAGATTTTTTTCCCAAACTTCAAACCATTAAGTGACTCGGTTGAGGAGTTTGGTGGAGAAGAGCCACCACCAGACTCAGTCAAAGAGCCTGAACCCAGTTCCATTTGCTGTCACTAGTATCCATTCATGGAGGTATTGTAGGTCATCATCATGAGAGCGAGTGTGAGTGAGAGAGGGAGAGAGAGAAAGAGATAGTAATGGAGAGAGATGGGTTATATATTATATTTAGAAGTAAACAAGGGTAAAAGCAAAACACAAAGTGAAGGAAAATGAAAGTGTAGTTTTAGTAGTTTGTTGGTGGTGGAGAGATAATGGAAAGCAGACACCTGACACTGTTCATACTGGCCCATGCCAGCGAGAGAAAAGTGTAGTACACTGTGTAGTTAGTGAGAGAGTGTGTCAGAGCTCAGAAAACAAAAAATAATGGACACGACAAGCTGTAGAAAGAGAGAGAGATAACTTGGAAGTGGTACTGCTACTTTTCTACTTGGTTATACTTATTGGGCATGTATGTGTTACTTGTTCCTCCTGCCGGGGGTTGGCCCCTTTTTTTCGTTACACTTTTAAGTTTTAACAGTCTACACTATACTCAACTCCAACTCTACTGTTTAAAAACAAAAAAAATTCCAACTCTACTTTTTTTTTTTATTGCGATAATCCTATTTTCTTGAAATAATATCAAAATTTTCTAATATTTTTTAAAATCATTAAAATTCTTTTATCAATTTATTAAATAGATCAAATACTTATATAATTTATAAAAATATTCAAAAAACCACTTACTATTAAAGTTAAACTTTGAAAATCAAATTTTAATTATTAATATAAAAAAATAAAACTACATGATATTTTAATCATTTCAATAATAATAATAATAATAAAAGATAAAATAAGATCTTTTAAAATTGAAAATGGATAATCAGTAATTTTTGTCGAACTAAAATGAATATAGTGGTATTATCCCTTTTTTTTTTATCTTAATTTTTTTTCTCTCTCCCTCTGCACCAACTACCATTTCTCCCTTTCATTTTGCACATGTGATCAATGATGATTCACAATTTTTTATCTTCTGCCTAGATGGCATAGACACTGTCTAAATCATGGGTAGATAATTTAAATTGTGCGGCTCATAATTCATCTGATACAAAATATGATATGATTTTTTTTTCTTTTTTTTATGAGTTATCAATACTATTTCATAAGATAATCGAGATTAAACTAAAATGATTATTGATATGGTAAAATAAATAATTCTCATACAGGTAAAAGTCATCCACACTTCGACGGGGAGACAACTCACATTTATTTACCGTTGGACCCATATGATTTATTGTTTAGGTTACACGTCTACGTGCCTAACATGGACTAATTAAGTTGGTATAGTTGGTTGTTTTTCTTTTTTCCATTTACTATAATGACAAAAGAGACCAGAAGAACAATCATGCTAGCTTATTGTACTTTAATCTCTTCTATTGCTATTATAGGACTATGTTGGATTAGTTTAGAGTTTTAGTTAGACTAGTGCAATCAAATTCAATCATCCTAACTAGATTGGGCTGAATTTTCATTTATTATGAAATACATATAAGTGAAATTCCATTAATCCTAAATGAAAAGGCATTTTTGCACCAATTATATTTTTTTTCATTGTTAAAAAATATATCAGTTTTCTTGTTTGCTTTTACACTTCTCTATTTATTATTCAAACTCCTTACACAATTCAAATAAAATATTATAAAGATCATGCAAATAGAATTTGTCATTATTTTTTATTTTATATGAATAAATAAATGTAAGAACAATTATTAATTAAGAGTATTTTTGTAAATAGCACTTAACTTTTTCTTACATTATGAAAATAGTTCCACATCCTAAATTACTATATTTATTGTTTTATAATTATTTTTGCCATTCTACTTTCTAGATAAAAATACTTTTATTTCAGGTTAGGGCTCTCTGTTGTAAGACAAATCAGTTTTGCACCCCAATAAATCTTGAAATCTTACACTAAGTCTTAGCAGCAAAACATAATAAGTTTCGAAGATTTCTAGAATGTATGTTTTGAAAAATCAAATAAGTCTTGAAGACACACAATAAATCTTGAAGGTATGAATATGTCTCGAAGACACAAAGGGCATTAAGTTTCGAAACGCAAGAAAATAAGTCTCGGTATAAAGTATGTTTATTCGTAATCTTTGTTATTAGTTTATTATCAAATTATATAATAACATAATTTTCAATTATAACATTAATGAACATTAAACAAAATTGGATGCTTATGTTTAAAAGTAAGAATAGGTTTCGTAAAATTTTAAGACACAAAAACTAACTTGATATTTGATAACCTTAAATTTTGTTGAATTTCGTTTTGTCACGTGTCAATCTCAAATCTTAAATATTATAGATGGACCCTTTCCTATCAGCTTAAATTTTTGAATATGATGGTAACTAACATGGTATTAGAGTTTGGAGGTCTCTGATTCAAACTCTCTCTCCTTCTTTTATCTCAATATTATCTCGTTATACATGTTATACGGTAGGGAGCGTGTAATATGTGTTCGCTATCTGTCATCTGTCTACGTGAAGGGAGCGTGTCACGTGTTAACCTCAAGTCTTAAATATTATAGTTGAACCATTTTCTATAGGCTTAAACTTTTAGGTCTGATGGTAACTAACACGCTTAATGCGAAATAAATTTTGTTGAATTTGATCTTTGAGATATGGATATGATTATTTACGGACGAAAAAAATATATTTTGTTTTTTTTTTTTTCCTCGAAAGCAACTAGTGAGGAAGTTTTGTAGTATTGAATTATCTAGCAAATGTTTGTTATTCAATCATTAGATATGAAGTTTGAGGGCTGAGAGGTAATGACAATGATGCAGGGAGCAAGGCTTAATAGCAATAAAAGTGTATATGAAATGTGGTCAAAATTAAGTGTAACAAATTTTGGCCTACATGGAAGAATCAACTGCGAGACTTTGTAGTTCATTTTTGTGAGTGATCCAACTCTATTACGTGAGTTACATCTCTCCAAACTTTTTCTAATCTCATAATACATCAGTAAAAAAAAAAAAAATTAATAGATGATCAATATTGTTATTTTTTTTTTTTTAATTTATACATCACTTAAATTAAACTCCTCTTATAAAATATTAAAGTAAAAAATAAGATTATGAAATAATTCCTTCTCATATTACGTCAGTGAGTCCTACAAAATTTACGTAGTTCATATGTGTGGTTCCACATTGGATAATTTATATATTTATATATATATTATATTTGTATAAAAGTTTTTAGATTTGATTTTAGCACTATAACTATTTTTTCATTTTTTTTTAATTTTAATCACAAATAGTTCAATCCCCTTCATCCACACAAATAATCAAATCAAAATATATTGAAATTGATTAAAGTCATCGGGGATATTAATGTCAGGAGATCCTTGGTAGAGAACAACTTCACGTATAAGCATGTATATATGCATGTATTTTATGAAGCACACCAACCAAATATACCCTAAATTAATTTAATTGGAAATTGAAAGCGATTTTGGTTTCCTACAGAAAATGAGGGCAAAGGAGTGGATAAGGAATCAAAGATGTGACAAATATGGTTACAAAGAAGTGTTGGCAAAAGTGACAAGATATAATGATAGTATACAACAAATTTAGGCATATCAAAATTTTGAGACTATTTTTGGAACATGCTTGAGTATAATTAGGCAGGAATGCGACTGCAAAATATGATGGTTTCTCGATCGTATCTGTTTCTTGCCAATCACAGTCAAAGCAGTGCTTTCCAGCTCTGAAAACCTAGAAGCCTACTCATAATAAATGGCCTTTGTAAAGGTGATTCGGCTTCACTTCGGGGTTACTTTACTCCTCCTAGCTAGGCCATAGCTGCTTTTAAAAGTTTGATTTGATTTTAATTTGGTTAGATTTGTACAAAAAATATGGTTGGTGGATTATATCAGGAAAGTCTACCATCTTACGAATGTATTACCGTACTGTTATTTTTTTTTATTATATCTAATTAATTACGTGACAACCTTCAACTGTACTATCACAAAAAAAATCAATAAATCATGATAATAGTTGGGATTGTAAAAACATCTTTAATAATATAATTATCTATTTAAATTGAACTTATTTCCATATAAGATGGATAGGTAATGAAAAAAAATTCTCTCAATGCAATTATCTAAGAACATGTCTCACGTTATTATGTATAGGTAATTGTATTGGATATGAGAATATACATTTATATATTTTTTTGGTCAAAGTGGATAAATATTATTAAAAAAAATGTTGATGTATTATTAATAAAAATTCAAAAATACATAATAGTACTATAGAAGTGCTACAATATATTTTAAAAATATATAATAAAGTATATTTTAAATATAAACAAATAATATAATAAATCTTTAAAAGTATTTCAACAAAGACTGGTTGGAGGCCTTTAACGGAATGAGTATGCACAGCAATTTATATATTGATTCAAAAAATAATGATGCATCTGTATTTACTTTCAAATTTTAGCTACTGAAGATAACATAAATTGATTTTTTTTTTTTTATTTTCAAAAATAATATAATATGTGATCAATATTTATTAAGTTAATATAATCACAATGATGTGATATTATGATTATGATTATGATTATTATTTTAGCCACCCAACTTTGGGTGTAGATTGATGAATTGGTGAAATCAAATGGTAAATAATAGGAGGTGACCCTGTCATCACCGTTAATATTACAAATCAATCTTTCAGGACATTTTATAGTTAAAATATGTTTGGGAAAATTGTAAGAACTTACCCTCAGCTTTTCTGGAAGGCAAAATATGTAATAAATGACCTTAATACATAGAACTTCGAGTTGCTTGCCGCTTGCAAGTAATCATCTGTAATATTTAACCACCATAAAATATAGTTGAGTGATATGACGTTTTCATTTAATACCATAATATCATAAATTTATATCAGTGTGTCGTATATAATATTATAAAAAAAAATTATTAATTTTAACAATTGATCGGAAAAAGGATCAAAATGTTGATGAATTGAAAGAACAAAATTTTAAGAGTGCAAATATAAAAGTCTCTCCGCAACGTTAAGTCCCGTTGGCAAATTGTAGAGGAGATCTCCTCCTGATGTGATGTCCCCATCAATTTCCTATGTGATGGGAGGAGAGGAGATCATGGATGTTTTCACGTCATAAAAGAGATTAAATCTCCACCATTGAAGCAGGTGTTTTTTTAAAAAAAATAAATAAATCAATTTTTTTTTTTAAAAAAAAAAATACAAATTTGATATGGTTAAAAAAAAAAAGAAGACATGGTTAGAAAAAAAAAAAAGAAAAACAAATTTGATATGCTTAGAACCAAGTTAATTCCAAAAAAAACAAAAAAAGTCCACCATTGATCTAAAAACTAGTTTGACAATCGATCTGATTTTAGGTAATCATTTGATGATATTGTTATTCGAACAATAATATAGTGAAATCAAACAGTTCGTCGACTAATTTTAAACCAGATTGATAGAATTTTTATAGCGTAATGGAGATCGATTCTCTATTGCTAATGATAGATAGTCTTCTAGATTGTCATTAACCATTGATGGAGATAGAGATCTATTTGCATCAATGGAGATCTAATCCGGATCTACACCCTTTAATACATACATTTTTATTTCTATTAAATTTTTATTTTTTGGTTTAATTAATTTTTTTTTTTAAAAAAAATCACTATCTTCCATTAATGAGTTGGACAGTGGAGATCAAAATTGATTTTTTTTTTTCATTTTTTCATGCATTTATTATTATTATTATTTTAGAATTGAATCTTCATTATCTATTTTAAGAACGGTAATTCCACCAGCAAACTCGCTAATTTACGACTATAAATAGATATGTGTGAATTTTATTAAATTGATTCAGGTGAATGTGAAATTCCACACCTAGTGAGGGTTTAGATGTGAAAAAAAATCTATTATATATGTGTAGTGGTTTTACCATTAGTGTCTTCTAACTTTAAAAAGTTAGAACGAACCAATCCAATTTATCTATTGTATTCTTTATTTTAAAACAAATTATCTCTCTTATTTAATTCAAATATAATAGATGAATTTGATTGGTTCATCATAACCTTTTAAAATTAAGAGAAATTGATGATAAAATTACTCAATATATATATAATCTTTGTGATTTTTCTTTAAAAAACCATGCTTAAAATAGTCTACTTTGTTATGTTGGGGAAAAAAAAAAACCAACGCACTCTCACATTTGAGACGTGGTTTCGATGGTATTTATATGTGGTTGTATTCTTTTAAAACTTGAAAGTTTAATGGATGTCACGTTAAGCATTAACAATAAATCAATTATATAAAAGTGAACCACACAAATGCATGTGAAATACATATGTATGAAAACACACAAATGCAAGTAATGCAACCAAGTATAAACACAACCACTCAAGACTGACTAAAGATGTTATGCAATCAAACAAGTCATCATCATTCGAGTGTACCTTAAATGATCATGCATACAAACAGCTCACAATCACTTAAATAGTTATGTACACAAGCAAACCTTAAAGCACTAACCCATTGAATATCAATTAATCTGAAGTCATTAGACATTCAAAATCACTTAATTAACATTCATATATCATGCAATGAATTATATCAAGGGCAGCAAACAAGCACAAATAGAAATGACACAACGTATGCAAATACCAAGATCAAACAACTTGTATCGATTCGGTTTTTCACTTTATTAACTAGTGATTTCTCCTAAATTAATCAACCAAGTTAACCATGAAACTACAGTAAATCAATTCATAAAAAGCATATTGAAACAACCATAATAATTCAATCACAAAAACAAGGCAATCGCGCACATGCAATTTCACCAATGTTACTACTTTCGGCTTTCTAATTCAAATAACTTAAACACCTAATAATCTAACAATATAAGTCAATATTCTAGCTCATATTAGATTGTGCAAACTACACAAAAACCCCTAAGGTTTGCTATAATTGTAGCTGAATGCTACTTTTACTATTTATTGCACAGATATCCCTTGCCGTTAATTATTTATAACTAAGGGAATATAAAATAGTCCATTCAACCCTTTAATAAGTAAAATAATTTGAAAGTCGATAGGAACATAATAACTATCCTAGAGTTAATCAACCAAGTTAAACATCAAACAACGGTTAGTCAATTCACAACCACAATAATTCAATCACAAAAGCAAGACAACCGGACACATGCAATTTCATCAATGTTAATACTTACGGTTTCCTAATTCAAAAAACTTAACATCTTCTAATCTAACAATGTAAATCAATATTGTTAGCATATAAATGACTCACTAAAATTACTAAAACAACTAAGAACTAAATTAAATTAAAAAAAAAAAAAAAGCATTCATATCAAAACAAAAAAGTTCTTAAAACTCACTCTTTCAATGAATCGATTTTTCATATTAAGTCAAGAACGAGCCTATTACAATAGCTGCTGTTAAAATGTGTGAATCCCTTACGGTTTGCTATAATTATAGCCTAATGCAACTTGTAGTATTTATTGCACGGATGTCTCTTTGCCGTTAATGGTTTGATATTAATTATTGATAGTTAAGAGGATAAATTAATAGTCCATTCAACCCTTTTAATAAGTAAAATAGTTTAAAAATCCCTAGCAAACAAATAACCATCCTAGAGGGGCAGGTTACTTAAAAAAAAAAAGTGTTTTATCTTGGTTATATATGCAATGAAAAAAAATCAAACAAAAACGAAAGAGTATGAGAAGATAGAAAAACATGTACAATAATTTTTACATGGAAAACACAAGAAGATAAAAATCATGAGTCTAGAGTCACTTTTTGCCACTTTCGAACAAAACTCACTATTATTAGATAGAGTACAAATTTTTATTGCAATATCTCTTACCTAGAAATTTAATATTTCTCAACTTAATAGCCATCTCCTGTCTCATTTTTCATAAATTTGAAATGACAACTTCATTTGTATTTCAAATCGACTCTGTCACTTTAAACTCGCCTTCTTGGTTCATGTGCAAGCTTGACTAATCCTCTTTATCTCTTATCACATGTAACAGATGGACCCGCCTCACGATCTCACACATGACGACCGTTCCACTCATCCTACTCTCAGGTCTCGACCCTCAAGGGATCCCCCACAAGGTTGGTGAGCATGTACTATCTTCTAAGCCTATAGGATTTTCATACGCCTCCCATACTCCTCTTGAACTCAGCATTTACCCTTAAATATAGTGTAGAAGTAGAATGCGTACCATTTGAGATAGTAAAAATATGCATTTTTATATAACAAATTGATCCGCCCCATGCTCTTACATGTGACGATCGTTCGGCCCACCTCACTCTCGGGCCTCGGCCCATAAGGCTGGTGAGTAGGTACTGTCTCCTGGGCCTACATGATTTTTATACGCCTCCCATACTCCTCTCGAACCCAGTACTTACCCTTAAATGCATTGAGAAAGTAGATTGTGTACCATTTGAGCTAATAAAAAAAGGTCTTTTTATATAACGGATTGATCCGCCCTACTCTCTCACACATGACGATCGTTTGGCCCACCCCACTCTTAGGCGCTCGAGAGTGGGGTGGGCTAGACGATCACCACGTGTGAGAGCTTGGAGCGGACCGATCCGTTACATCACATGAGAAGCAAGGCTTTAGATTGATCGAATAATCAATCAAGATTTTAGCACACACATATGCTAATGCTAATGTGTATGTACTAATAAGTAATGTGTTTGATCAAAACACCCGACATAAGTTTATATGAAATGTAAGTAATTAAATAAATAATATTAAACTTAAGAACAGAGAAACTCTCTCAAAAAGCTCTGTCAATAAATCCATTAATCAAAATAAGAGCAGGTGCTTTTTTGCGAAAAAGATACCTATTTACAATGTAAAGATTAGAGTTAAAACTAATTGAAAAAACTTCCCTATAACTAAGGTTCCTAATCAAACTTAGTCTGGACCTTATATTCAACTAGGAATACAAAATAGGACAGACAAATAAGGGTTAACTTCAAACTTGAAAATTTCATATCAATCCTTTCCAAAATATATTTTAATCATTAAAAAAAAAAAAAAAAACCCTTTAAAAAAGACGGGAAGTGAAAATATGTAAAAACAGGCTTTAATAAACAAAAAATAAAAGGGAAGAAAATCGCGTAAGGAGAAAAAGACGATCAGAAATGGCGATCACGGGGGTCACTGCTTAGAACGGTGACCTTAGCGGTCTCACTGTTGCTATTCTAACCATGTGCACTATTACGGTTTTTAAGTCCTTTAATTTAATTTTTATTAATTCTTTAATATAAAAGTACAAAATTACCTAAAAACAACTAAAAAAGGTAAGAATTATTGATTTATAACTTAATTACAAATCACTTAGTAATTAATTTATATATATTATCATTTAATTATATTTAAAATATTATATTCCAAGTTTACCCTCATCAAAATAATATATTTCAAAATTTACACTAGTTTTATATCATATAGAATTTTTTTATTTATTTCAAATTTATATTATTCAACTTTTAGTAATATAAAGTACTGTTTAATTTTTAAATAAAAAAACTAACTATCAGTCTATCACTAACTTTTTTAGTTATTTTGTTATTTTGAGTCTATTAGCTCACCATCACTTTTTAATCAAGTACAAGAAGAAGTGATATCTCGAAGAAGTGATGAGATATTATACAGTTTAAAGATTTATGTGTTTCTTTAAAAAAATATATTTTATTTAATAATTTTAATAAAGACAAATTTATTATAAATAAAAAATTATTAAATTAAAATATGAATAGATTTTTAATGGATGATTGACAGCAACAGCATGGCTTAAAATATTAAATGTGATATTCCTAAAAGAAAGGTTTTGGACAAAGCTCCTGCAAAATGGACCCAAAGGAACGCAGGTTTGGGCCATAGCTCATTTATGGAGCTCTGCCAGAATAAATCACAATAATTGCCCAAACACGTCAAAGGGACCCAATTTTAGGCTCCAACTCATCACATTTTCATGTCTTTGAGAAACATATTGTCTTTTCCATCTTAAATTGGGGCCCTTCCATTCATCACATTATATCCTTGAGGCCATTCTCCATAATCAAACAAAATTCAATGGCACACAAGTGCCCTTTTGCCTTTTTTTTAATTATTAATTTTAAGTGGACTGGAACAATAATCCTCAAAAAAAAAAAAAAAAAAGACTGAAACAGTAAGGTCTGTAAATAATAGTTTTACATAAAACTTAGTTGTGAAAGATACTTTGATTTATATAATTTAGTGACAGAAAACTTTTAACCAACCTAATAATATTTTAAATTTGAGTCGTTATATTACGTGTAGGGTAATATTAAAAATATATATATTAAGATAGTTTGATTTATATAATTTGATGATTATGAACCTTTTATCAATTTAATAATATTTTAGATTTGAGTCTTTCAATCAATCTAACAATGTTTTAAATTTAAATCATTAGATTTAAGTAATATTAGGGAAAAAAAAGAGAAAAAAAAAAAAAACTGATTAGTGACTTAATTACACTTCCCCTCTACTTATATATGGATTGTGACTTGGACGACTCTTCATTCTCTCCATGTGGTAGGAATATGACTTAATTATAGCCCGACATCCACTACGTTGCTAGTTCATGTCTGCTTAACCCAGCAAATGCTGATTGATAAAAGTGCTACCTAATTACTTATGAATTTTTTTTTGGCAAATTTTATTTTGATCCTTATATTTTTGAAAAACTTGTCATTTTGATTGAAAATATATTTTATGATTCCCATAGTTTTTCACGTTTTGAATGCATCATTTTATGTCTTCTGATCAAAATTTTAATTATCAAAGCTAATTGAAAACATACATTGACCGTTTTATCCTTAGAGTGAACTTATCTTCACCATCCATTAAGTTGAGATAGACGATGGAGATTTAATTAAAAAATTATATATTTAATTAAGAAAACATTTAAAAGGAAAAAAATTAAATTTCAAATTTAAAAAATTAAAAATTAAAATCTCTACCATTCATTATAATTATAGACTATAAAGATTTATGTGTAAAAAATTTTAAAAAAATAATATTTAACAATGTTGTAAAAAAAAAAAATAGAGGATTTAGGTATTGGGTTCGAACCTAAATCTTCAATCTTTGATGATTTAGGTGCATTCGGACCTAGATTTTCATCAAGATTTAGGTCAAACTTAAATCTAAAGATTTTGTTCAATCTTCAAAGATTGAAAATCTAGGTTCAAAATGAAGATTTGGGTTTAAACTCAAATTTTCAATCTTTGAAGTTCAAGATTTAACCTAGATATTTATTTTATTTTATTTTTTTAATTTTTAGTTTTTAAATTTTGATTTTTTTTCAATTTTTAATTATATATTTAAAAATTTATTTCTGACCATGATTTCTACCATTCATTATATTGTGATGGATGATAGAGATTACAGTTTTTTTTTTTTTAATTTTTAATATTTAATTTTTTTAAGTTTATTGAAATGATGAAAATAATTCTTCCTTCGTTAAGGTGGACAATCATTTGACTAGTGATAAAGATTAAAATGATATATATTTAAAACATGAGGGATTATACGAGTCATAAATGAATTCGTAGTTAAAAAAGAGAAGTTTCGCAAAACTATAGTATCCAAAATAAAATTTGCCTTTTCTTTTGTACAAAAAAAATGAGTGTTTTTTTTTTTTTTTGTTTTTTGTTGTCCGCGCCTACCAACGTTATGCACCTTTGAAGAGTCAGCACACCTTTTTAGGTTATATATATATATATTCTCGATCCATCTAGTGGTATAATAACTATATATATATATATATATATACACACACACAGATACCAATTCGTGATAATAAAAAGAGTAATACTAAACATTTAATCTTTTGTATATCACTTCAATCCAATTAGTAAATAGATAGTTAGAGAAATAATTATTAATATATATTCATTTATCAGTTGATATATCATAGATTAAAAAATAAGTTAGATTTAAGTTAGAATGTTTAGCATTATTCTTAAATAATTGAACATCACTCTATTTATTCATATATTTATAGTATATAGGGTTATCATTCTTATGAGTCGAATAAGCCACTATATTTTTTATTTATTTTTGAAATTTGACATAAGAAAACATGTCTACTGATTTCTCCAACAGTCTTTGTTAAAATAAAAATCGTACCAATTGTCAAAAAAAAAAAAAATAAAATAAAAATCGTACCAAAGAAACCAAGTTTCAGCTTTCTAGACTGTTAATTTCTAAGAATGTAACATTTTTATGTGAAAACAGAGTACTGTGAAACTTTCGAGACAACAGCATGAGGAGAAACATAATTAATTTACATAATTCAAGGATTAACTTTATATATTTCTGGATTAAAGAAAAGCCTGAAAGTACATTAAGCAGCAAAAATGGAAGGAGAATTTTGGTCTAATATTTTCCGACCATGAGGACTTGTACAAATTAAATTAATACTTGCATGGTGCATTACCTCCCTTGGGAGACACCAATCACCAATGTCTCGGATTTCTTAAATTCTTTGTTAATGGTTACTAAAACTTTTCAGGTTTATTTTAGAAATGAAAGCTCGAATCATTCAGACCCATGAATATAATTAGTATTCATTCTTAAACCTAAAAGTAGTTATAATCACTTTTAGTGCATTTCCAACCTTAAAAATCATGTAGGAACAAACATTTCACGTAGAATATCATATTTGAAATGTTTCAAAAAGCTAATAAGAGATAAGAACGACGGGATATTCATTTTTGGCCCAAAAAAGTAATCATTTTTAAATCTAAATATAGTTGCAATCGTTTTTAGTTCATTTCCAAACTTGAAAAATATTTTAAATAGGAACAAACATTTCACACATGATATTACATGTAAAATGTCTCAAAGGACTGAAAAGAATTAAAAACTCTTGAAGTTTCATTTAAGGTTAAAAATAAATACCATTTTACGAGTGAAAAATGGATTTAATCACATTTTTATTTTTCTTCTACCGATTTTAAATTTATCCCATCAACATTTACTTAATTAAGAGGTTATTAATTTTTTTTCACTAACATTTAAAGAAGCTAAATTAAATTTATTAAATTATCTTCAAAAAATGAATTAAATTTCTTAAATTATTTTATTTTTTAGTCAAACAATTTAAAAAATAAATAACTAAAAAGCAACGGAAAAAATTATGAATTTTGATTTTTTTGCTTAATTCCAAATCATTGAATTATATTTAATTTTTTTTTATAAAAAATTATCCTCTTAAAGATAATATATTTTCAGTTATATCCTAATATTATACCAAATAATTTTGTTATTATATTTATAATAAAGAAAGAGGTTTAGCATATATATATATATATATATATATATATATATAAATATAAGGTGGTGATATTGCCACTTATAAATATGATTTACACACCCTTTTCATAAATACTTACATGTCAAAACTTTAAAAATAAATTCATCTCTATAAGCATCCATTATAATACCAATAGTATTCATATCTACTCATAAATAGGCTTTATATATCCATTTATAAGTGTACCCATATATGTATTTATACAGAATTTCTATGGTCAGTATGTTATAACATTTAAATTGTTAGAACCACCAATCAAATTTATTCATTGCACTCTCTCTTCTAAAAAAAAGTTTTCTCTCATATTTAATTCAAATACAATTGATGTATTTAATTAGTTATCCTAACAATTTAAAAGTTATAACACACTGATAATAAAAATTAGATATATATATATATACACACACCAAATTTATCATGTGCATTCATTTACTATCTTCAAATGAAAATTCATGACCACAACCAAGTCTCAAACTTGCACTGATTTTGGCGAGTCTTTCCATTGATTTTGGTGAGAAATATGAGTGTCTAGATTTAAAGATTAGCATTTCATTTTTTTTTTTCGCGTAGCACTAAAATATTGGTTACATATTTTACTAGCACAAAAAAATTGAAAATATGTTTTTTTAACTTTTTTTACTTTTTTTTTTTCATGACAAAACTGTATTTGTTTTAAAATTTTAGAAAACATGTATAAATTTTTAATTCTAGACACCAGAAATAAGATGGAGGTCAAATTTTGACCGGCTTCATATGGTACGGGACCTATCCATAAGGTATGGAGAACACCTTAATAAGGCACGGATAACACCCATTAATGCGGGTCAAATGACTCGCGCCCTATAAGATGCGAGTCAAACAACCTGCGCCTGTACGAGACTTGCGCACTAATATTAGGATGCGTTTGGCTCGTACCCTAATATAGGACATGATTCACATTCTCTTTCTTTCAATTTTTGTTTTTTTCTAAATTTAAATTTTCATCTAGGTGATTCGAGTCCTCTTTCATTCATCCATTTCTTTTTTCTAAATTATTTTCGTTCATGTTTCTCTAAAAAAAAAAATATGTTTGTCATAACTCATCCATCATCCTCAACACCATTATCACCTATTCATTTCTTTCATTCATTCTCCCACAACAACATCATCATCGATAACAATTACATCCACAAAAAATTAAAATAACACTAGAAAAGGGAATAAGATAAAATAAAATAAAATCAAAGTAGTATCTATGTTGAATCAAACATAAACCAGATAAAGGATCCAAGTAATGCACCACTTTCCCAACCCAGCCCTGACAAAATCAACTCCACGTTCCAAGTATGGAGTCCCTAGAATGGGACACCACCAAAATACTGTACCTCAAAATTGCATTGATAGACCTGGATTCACTATTAAGCCGAGAGCTAACTGATAAAAACCGCAGAAATTTAAGCGTTTCAACACGCGATCATTTTTCGTAAACTATTCATAGGTTATTCATGAATATGCAAAACCAACTTTAACCTGGTTGTCATCACTATTAAGAAGCACAAGCATATCTTTTCTGACTGTAGATGATTATGGAATAAGTGAATAACATATATATGCAAAAGTGACTAAACCACAAAAACAGCATAGAAATATTTTCTGTACTGCACCGTCAAAATTACATCCACAGTTTCAGTATCGGCCAAACAAATTGCAGACATTAGAATATGAAATAAGGGATGTAAAACAATGTATTGTTGTAAAGATACGAGGAGTCTGTATATTTTACATAATTCAGTTGTAAAATGCAAATGTTACTCAATAATATGAATTATCTCAATATACTGCTAATCTACTATTAGTGCGACTGTTACAGGCAGGTGTAACTTCACTTGGTGGCTTAGCAACTTACATTGGTCCGGGCCACGCATTCAACAGCCAGATCTTCTATAAAAGCATCAGATTATCAGTATTTATTGGCAGCATTGATACAATTCCTTCCAGCTTCAAGTCTTCAATTTCATTTCTGAGCCTCAAGCTTGCATGAATGATTATTCTCACTTTCCAGTAATGTGATTATGATGACCATATATAATTCTATCCAAATCTGCCATTTTATGGATTACTCGTGGACTCCCTCAAACGTGTTCATTTATGTTATCAATCAGCCTCAGCACATGCACTTTTATTCAAATAATGGGAGATATGAGATGCAAGAAAGGAAGAAAGTTAATTGGACAATCTATCAAAATGTCAAAAGCAGATGACCATCAAATAATGATATTTGGTAATCTCATGGTGAATTTCAAGCAGTGTAGTATCTTCTGAATAAAAAAAAAAATTCCAAACCAAAGTTTGTGAGAGAGCCTTCAAATATTAAATCCGTGCAATCCGCACCCTCTCTCCCTCATACAGAAAAAACACATAGAATGCAAGCAAACAAGCTCTGCTCTACACTCTAATAATTTATTAGTGATGGAAATGAAGGTATAAATCCATCACGAAAAATAACCAAAAATTACCAGCATTTGGCACCAGCTTCAGCACCTTGCTAATAAGCTCCACTTTATAATAATCATATATTTGGTTTTGGAAATGCCAGTATAATGACATCACAAAAAAACTAAGCAAACATTACTTGCATTCAACACCCACTTCAGCAGCTCGCCGAGGCTTGTTTTTTCGCCTGCTCCCATTTTGTCGGAATCCAAGAGACTTAGTTGAGTCATCATTGCTTGGTTTCAGTGCAATGCCATTCTCATGTTTCATAAAATCTTTTTCTTCATTGGCCTGTGGAGACCCTTTCCTCTTCCTTCCATTTACTGTGGCAGCCTGAAATTTTATATCTTTGGTAGAGATGAAACCCTTTTTATCATCACCATCTTCTTCTTTATTCTCAGCTTCTTCTTCTTCTCCAACATCATCATTCAATGGCTTTTGTGGCCTTCCTCTTCTCCTATATGCTGGAAGTTTTTCCTCTTCACCACTTCCAGGATGCTCATGAGACGAAATAACATTTGGTTTCTTCCCCTTTCCTCTACCTCTTCTCATACTCCTAAGCACAAAGCAAACTTGAAGAAATTTTCCAGCAACCTGAAAAGATTTCTATGAAGAAAAACAGATTATCTCAGAAGATGAAACAAAATTTAAGACAGAGAATGAGGCCAACAGCAAAAGAACTACAACAGTTGTGGGAGACAAAGCAAAAGACAGGCAACATTATCCATGATCATCCAAAACAAAATACTTTTGATTGACTTAATGCCAACAATTAATTCAGGACGTCATCAGTTGAGAGAAATATCCTCTGAACCAAAAGCATTAGGTCCAAGAAGCAGGACGTATCTTCAATGTTATTACTAAAACCTAAACAGGCAAACAAATGAAATACTTCTGCTCTATATTGAGAAATCAACAGATCCAATTTAGCTTTGATCCAAGCAAAAATGGGTTCAGCTACATGAATCACTTCACTTGAAAACAAATTTAAATTTTCGGAAACTCTACTTAATTGCTGGAATAGAATGAAAGAAAACACAAGTTTCAATCTTTCATCTTACCTCCTCATAATTTTCGAAAACTGTTTCTAACTTCAATCCCATCAGAATGTTCTATAATGTCTGTGAAAGTCGACATTTTGTTTTTGTTGGTCTAAACAACTTTCCAATACACATTCAAAATTATAATTCCTTTCCTTTGATACCATTTACAACAACCAAGTCATGAATAAGTCACATTACCAGCACAACATTGGACACCGGATAGATATGGCATCAAACTAATTGATGGACTTCAAAGAAAACAAAGAAACAAAAATTCCCAATCTAATCATCCTCTTAAAAACTGAAATCCAAATCGAACAGTCCACTTGTACAGAATCCAAAGCCAAACACGATGAAGAATGTACACCACCAATCAAACAAACAAGCTGTTCATATTAGCTTCAAATTGAATCAACAAATAAAATGAAAAAAACGAAAAAACGAATACAAAACTATAGTCCCTCTTTTTAGCTACAAGCCATTAAAAAAGCAAAGAAACACTTTATTCTTCTTGTCTCTATGTGTTGTGTTCATGTAATCCATATCATCAAGACTCACTGATACACATATACATATATATATATATATATATATTCAGGTTTCAAACAAAGAAGATATCGGAGATTTAAAACAGTAGTATATATTATCAGAAACCAAACAAAGCACCACACATTCACATTCACATTCTCATGAGAACCCAAAACTCTACAGCATAAATATATAATTTTGCATCATAGTTTGCGATAAAAAGAGAGGAAGAAAAAAAAAGTAGACCTGACAACAAATATCCACGTTTTGATAGGTTCACACAAAACCCTTTTCTCTGGAGCCGATTATATGAATCAAGAAAGCAACAAAAGCCCCAATGAAACAGATTGGCTCCAATCTTATGAATGGTTTTCCACAGTGAATAAGTAATGACTAGTTGAGAACTAAGTGGTTGAAACAATGATCCAATATGAGAAATGAAGATGACCCGGATCAGAAAATGACGTTTTTCAAGATCGGAATTAGCAGAAACAATGAGACTTGTAGAGGTCACTTCAATGACTTGAAGCCACACACCATTCCAGTGAGAGCAAGGAACTGAAATCCAAGTGTGAAAAGATTTTACCTTTCATTGTTTTATTTAAGAGTTTTAATGGTTATTAATAGAATATTGGTTAGCTTGCACTAAGGCCCCCGGATTTAGATGAAATTGGACCTACAAGCGATGAATGAAAAAATATATATATTATTTGTACAAATCCTCCTGTAAATTTGATTAATAAAAAATAAGTGTTAACCTCAGTTGAAACTAACTAGTGACCAACATTCACACGTATATGGTCATGTATACCTTTGAACTACAATATAAAAAGTTATTGTTATCCATATTCATAATAATTGAATAAAAAATATATAATATTTATATAATTTTATAAGATATTAAAATAAATATAAATATTTCAAAAATAATAATAATAAAATAAATATAAAAGAAATTTTTTTTAATAAATCCTTTTGCAATGGAGATTCCTCCATTCTATTGGAAGAGCAGATGAAATTTATGAGGAAATTATGCGATTCTCCTTCATGTATAAAAAAAGATTTGTGTAATATTTTTTTAGATGTAAATAAGATGAGATAGATCTCTACATTTAGAAGAAAGTAAGCATCCTATGGAAGCTCGTAAGATCAAAGTCAGAAAAACAAAGATATCAAATGTGGCTGTAGTTTTTTTTTTTTTTTATTTGTCTTTTAATTTTAAATAATACTTGTTTTTATTTATATTAATTTTAAAATTGTGAAGATATGATATGGCTAATTATGATTGGCCTAAGCCCTAAGGTTAATTTTTCTTTAATTTATTTGATGTCATATATAAGAGTCTATTTTCTCTTCTCATTATTGACTCTCAATTATTCAAATGTTTGGTCAACCACAATTTAGGAAGAATTATGCAATTAATGAATATTTTGTATATGGATCCAAATTTACGTAAATCAGGGGTGGTAGTGCTATTTTCAATAGAATATATTACATGTGAAGTAATGAAGAAAGTATTGCGTGTGTTGCTCGTACTCAAAATATGTCCTTTGTATACTTTGAGGGAACCAACTTAACCCATCATTTGTTATGAAAACCAAGTAAAAGAAACAATCTATAACACAAGCAAAATTAAGAAAAACCATATTTAGGCAAGCTCGAAATATCCCCATGCAATAGGGCTTTTATTATTTATTATTTTTTGTTTTATCTATTAGAGAGTCCCATCATAAGAAGAAGAACAATTCAAATTATTTTTTTCTATAAATATATAAGATACACAGAATTATTCATATATAAAGGTTAAAAATTAAATATAAAAATATAATATGTTAATAGTCCCCTACCATATATCATGATACAATTTAATGATTTTTAATCATCATAATTCATGTGACTTCCCACCGCATGTGAGAAGCACCAAATGTTCATGAACATGAGAAATACTATGCACTTGTACCCCTTACATTTATGTGATGGTTGTTGCATGGGGATATGATTGGGTTGTTAGTTCAGATCATATAGATAATACTCTATAACCCAAAAATCAATTCAAATAACAAGATAAATAATTTATCCTTACTTTGTCATTCAATACATCCTTCTTTAGATTTTATGTTAATAACATATCATTTGAAGTAATTTTTTTTAATTAAATTTCTAAGTTATGTAGCATTATTCAAATCACATTTATTCTCTACATAACCAAAATTCATGTAGTCAACTTCTTAGTGTGTTTCACTACTCACCATTATTCTTCTAGGACGTTTTACCCCATTTTTTCTTCTTTCTTCCTTTCTATTTCGCTCGTTTTCTTATTCTTCTTTTTTTTTTTTTTTTCCCAAGTCTATTTGTTTTATTTGTTAAGCTCTTTATAAATGAAAATTTAATTTAATTTAATAAATTTTTAAAGTTAATTTAATATAATTCATTAAAATATTGTAAAAAAGAAATTGTGTTCAATATCAACTAAAGCTAATGTTATTTTGTTTAAATAATTTAAAAGTGATCTAAAATAATTTTATATAATATAAAATAATTTAAAGTTATTTAATGCATTTTTGAACCAAATTTAATTTAATTTTGTTGAAATTCATTTAAAATTAATACATTTTTAACAAAATTAATTTAATTTTCCAATATCATATTGTATTAATATTAAACACATTTATTTTTAATCTAATCTCATATTAAACCAAAGGAGATATAATACTATTTTTAATCCAATATCATTATAACAAACACATTACAGCACCAACTTAGTGTAAGTGTCTCTAATTATATAAAAATAGTCAAATCCAATTCGTCTTGCCCAATAGTCCCAACAGTATCTGAAAGTGCAGTATTGGATATATGATGCAAGAATTATTACCGATGATTTTAAATTCTAAAATATTCATGTAATTAATTTTAATAACTCCATTTCCATTTTATTACATCTTTAAAGTAGGTACTTAATTATTTTAGAATTTGATTTGATTAAGTCATTCGTACTATATGCAGGAGTCATTGTTGTCCACGAAGGAAGAGTTGTTACGAATTGAAGTTTATCAATAAATTAACTCAAGTGTTTCCTTTTTCTTTTTAACTCAAGATTAAGCTTATTTGATTAAACTATTAGCTGATATTCTTGGTGAATTAACAGAGTATAGTTCTTTCACTTTTGGTACAATATTTGCTTCTGTTATAATTATTTTCTACTGCATTAAAATGAGACTAAAAATGAAATAACTTTTACATCCTCTCCTCTCATCTAAAAGGTTAACGGTTCAAGTTTCATCTTTATCCTAAAATACAAGGTGTAAGTAGTTTTCTCTTAATTTAATTCACATTTTCCTGCCATTAAAAGATGAGAAAAGAAAAATGGATCCTCTCCTCTCACCTAAAATGTTTTAATTTGAAGACTCAATAAGTTGATGAATAGCTCAGAAATTATGAACTCCAAATTTATAATAACTAGATATATATATATATGATACCTAAAGAAAACCAAATTGACTCATGGCATATAAATAATGTACCATAAATTCACCGTCTAGCAAGCAGAAATTATCTCTAAATCATATGCGATATATAATAAACAAAAATGGTGCAAGAAAACGGATGTAAGTTTCATATAAATATAATTTACTAAGATGAAATTAGTCCACTATTTTACATATCATGCAAAAGCAATAGTGTAAACATAGAAATAAAATTGTAATTGCATCAGCTTCCCTACCCTATTGTTTTGAACCCAGCTGATTTCAACAAACAGAATTCTGAAAATGGTGACAAGAATCAAAAGTTATAGGATGCTGAAAGGTCAAAGAATGATAAAATTATAAACACATAAGAACCAAAACAAGCTCTACTTGGCCTCACATATTTGCTTATAATACTGCACTTGAAGAGAGCTTCACACAATCTTGCTGATAATTTGCATTGCAGAACCTATTCAATTAAAAAGTAATAAAATAGATATGTTTTATCAATAACAAATTTGTTTCATCAAATCTTGCCAAACTTGTGGGCCTTTAGGATGAAGGTTTACATATCGAGTTACAAATGTATGATCTGGACATGTCAGTACAGTACTAAGGGCCAACTTAGGGTCCACTACTCCTTGATCTTTAAGCCAATTATACATAGAAGATCTAAGCTTGATCCTCTGCACTGTATAGTTAAGATATGATGGAAATGAAGTAAGAAATGAGATAGGGTAACCCAACTCATGTACAAGAAAATCAATCTTCCCTTGTATGACATCCTTTTTGTGGTTAAGAAAATGAGGGGACTTAACTATCATCTTATGAACATCCTTCTTATCGATACCAGCTTTCACGATGCAATTGAGTCTCTCCTGAAGCTCCTCTCCTCTGGCTCGAATAAGCTTGGCAGCTTTTTCCATTTGCTTTGAATTCTCTACAAACCCCAAGTCCAACAAGAACTTGGTCTTCAGCATTTGTGATCTTTCTTTCACTCCTGAACTTGGTAATTGCGCAACTCTTGTGCCCCTAACCCATTTCTTTAGCTCTAGAGGGTTCTCTTGGATGTAGTTACAAAGCCGCTTTTTTCCAACATTCAAACTAACAAGTAAGCTATCAGTTTTCTTCAAATTACAGGAACCAAGCAATATGGGGTGAGAATGAACAATATTCACAATCTCCTTCATCTCCATCTCAATCTCATTTAGGAATTGAAGGCATTGCCTCAAATTTGAAACAAACTTCCCCACTTGCATTTGTGGAAACTCCAAAAACACTGAAAATATATGATTCATTGTAAATCCAAATTTTAGCAGTAACCCAATCAGTGTAAGAGACCTATCCCCTGAACCCTCTAAGACAAGACCTGGGTGCTGCCTGATTACTCTACTCAACGGCTTCTCACCGCACCCAATCTGACTAAATAAGCTTAAAAAACTGAACATCATACTCCAATTACAAGAAGGCTCCAAATGGTCCTCAATCAAACTGAATTCAATTCCCATATTCTTCAACATCTCTATCACCTTAACAAACTCCACATTTGCATCTCCAATCAAAAGACGTGGACTACAAACAATAACCTTACCTACAAAAGACTCGCTAAGCCCTAGTTCCTCGTACACTCGAATCTTTGATGGTAAAATGCCGCAATCATAACGAAAAACTTCCATTGCCTCCCTATAAATCTTCCCTATCTTATTCCTCTCAATACCATAATCACACAAAACATGACAATTCTCTAACAACAAATGGTCATCACACAAAAACATCAAATTACGAGGAAGAAGCGAATTATACTCACAAGGTTTCAGTCCACAGCTCTCAAAGAAAGGCTCAAATTCATTAATAGGATGATACCGCAAATACCGGACCATACACTGCCGGATATTCTCCTCATCCTTTATCTTCTCCAAGATCTTTTCAAGAAAAAAAGGTGAGTTTTTGCTCATAAGCTCTGCATCCACGAACTGTAAACTCCTAGTGGAATGCAGATATTCCAATAATGCAGCTTCAGCTTGTCTTCTAATGGCAGGAGATACTTTACGGACATTATTATCACAAGCCAATGAAGTTTCATCAAAATCTTTTTCTGGTTTAACATTTCTTCTCCTTCCATAGAGGCGCCTAGGGTTTTGGGCAATGTAAAACGACCAAATTCGTTCAAATGGGGTTTTTGAAAATCCAACGTGGTTTTCAACAAAATTTGAAGAAACCCATTTGAATATAGATGTTGTTCTAAGTTTCTGCAAATGGGTCATGACTATTGTGGTCTGACATGAAATATAAGGACTGATGCAGTAGCAGAGCAAAGGCCAAAATGAAGCTTAGCAGGAATGAATAAGATAAAAGTATTTAGTGGGATAATTTACCTTGGATTTTAAATGGGTTTTTGGGGGTTAGTCTCGAGATGCTTAGCTTGCTCTTCTTTGGCTGCTTCGGTTACTGCCATGAACCTTCTGCTGCACAACCGTTAGGGCTTTAGGTGGTTTGACCAAACTACAACCTAAAACCCTAACATTCAAGAACGTGGTTTTTAATGTCTAGGGAAAATTGTATTCTAGTCCTATATTGCTATGAATTTATACGTAGGTTTGGTAATTTTTTCTGTTAATTGTTATGAACCTATATAATATCTAAAAACAGTCATAAAATAAGAAATTTTAAATCTATTTGGTAGAAATATATTTCTATATAATTAAGGATAGCATATAAGTATTTGTATCTTAAAATTAATGAAGATAATTTCATAATTTAAAAGATTTAAGAGAACCAAAATATATAGATATATATATATATATATATATATAACTCTTTAAGATAAGATTTTGTACATATGAAAATAGATTTTCGTTTTATTAGAGCATCTCCAATGTAAATGTGGATTGTCTTTTTAAAAAAATTGACATATCATTAATGTTAAGAAAATGTACATCCTATGTGGTATAAATATGAATTGATAGATACTCAAATCTAAAAAAACTCTCTAATGCTATTCTATTCATTTCAATAATGAATAGTCAAAGAATAATATATCATTAAAATAAATTATTATAAAATATTATTTTATGGAAGTTTCAATTATTTATTGCTGACATGGCTGTCAAGGAGGCTCTCTAAAAATAGACATTGAGGTGGACAGCTTCTTTTTTTTTTTTTTGCCACGTCAGCTTGATAGTGGTTGTAGAAGTTTGTATTGGAGAGCTTCATTTTAACACTCTATCAATTTAACCTATATGACACTCTATTTTTTCATAATCCATACTTGCATTGGAGATGCTCTTAACACCAATTAGTGATGGAGTGAAATGAATGATTGAAAAAGTATAGTGAAGTGGCTAAACAAATAGTAGAGGGTTATGTTTTTGGTTTTGTTATGGGTATTTTTGGATTCCTCAAAATGGGCCGGCAAAGGCCCATCAAGATGGTGGCCCAAGTTACCAAGACCAAGTGTAAGACACTATTCCTCAGATCGCTAGATCGCTCCAGTAGATTGACAAGATCGAGCCCGTGAGAAGACTAACGAAGACAATATCAGATCGCCTTCACAGCGACGTTGAGGTCGCAGACCGGTGATCGCGGCATCGAGATCGCCAGGACGGCTCGAAGTCAAGATCGTCACGACGAAGATTCAGTTCGTTTTTTACCCAGTTCACCCAGTTTCAGTGCAAGACAGTAAAATGACGTGTCTTGCACGATAAGTAAGAGTTTCTCACCTAATGACAGCTTAATTTCGGAAAATCTCACCAAACCAGCATGGGTTAGCAGTCGACCCACGTAAAGTCAGATTTGACCTGGCACGAGTCAGAAGCATTAAATGCATTTCAGCAGCATTAATTACGACAAGATCAGCCCTTTTTGTCTGTTTATTCCATCTGTAGCCTCATCTCCTCTATAAATAGAAGAGGGCATTTATTGTTAAGCATCCAGAAATTGAGAGATTGAGAGGGCTGTTACTCTGTCGAAATACAGAGAGAATAAGCATATAGAGAGAAACTGCCATTAATACCAGAAAAAGTGGACGTAGGCACTTCCAAAAAGGCCGAACCACTTCAAACATCGTGTGTTCTTTTTCTTCCTTTCTTCTCTTCTTTGCCATTATCTGGTCTGTTTGTTGCAGGTCTCCTCATCTGTGCGGCATTGGGCTCAAGAATTTGGTTGGCTGGTTTACCACGTCAACAGGTTTTAAAATGGTGTACAATTTAAGCATCAAAATTTTGAAAATTGGTAATGAGTACATTAATCAATTGGGTGTGTAAACCATTTTCTTCTATGGCAATATCTACACCATTGAGAATAATCCTAAAAACAAGTTAAAAGACCAAAATACCTTTCAATTAATTAAATTTGACTAAATCTATCCAACTTTGACCAACTGAGTCGGAATTTCGTGTTAATATACGAAAACTTGTTTTTGTGTGCATAAAGTCTACCATGGGAGGTTTCGTATAAATTTTTTTTGAGATATACATCTTATTATTTAATTTAAATAATCACTCTACAAACTAAGCCTTCATCCATCTATTAAAACTACTCTCCAATCCAATTAAAAAAAAAAAAACCATTTTTATATCTGTTGACGTCAAAATCTGGTAAGATAATCCGGATCTCTAGTCAACAAGATGCTTGAGCTCAATGCCGTAGATCAATGAGAAACAGAACAAAAGCAAGAGACCATAGGCAAAGAGGAAGAAGAAAAGAAGCAGAGAAAGAAGCAAATCACACATAAATCTACGTGGTTCGGCCCTTAAGCATGACCTACGTCCACGGCGCCTCCACCGTTGGTGGTAGCAGTCACTTTTATTATTGTATTTTCTGGGTACAAAGAGAGAGAGCCGAGAGAAAAAATCATCCTCATTTACTAAGATTTTGCTCCTATTTATAGAGAGGGGGGAGGTGCTACAGTAATAGGAAAGCATTAAATGCATAATATAATTTTCAAAGCCTACTGTCAAGAAGTCTGAGTCTTCTGACACTATCCACGCTGTAGTGGTTGAGTAAATCAAGCTGCTACTGATCTGAAATGATTGACCGTGCACGTCACGTTATTGTACGAGCTAGAGCTGCTCTGGGCGACCTGGAGCTTATCCAAAACGACCTGAAGGAGCTCAGCGATCTGAAATAGCTCAGCGATCTGAAGGAGCTCAGCGACCTGAAATAACTCAGCGACCTGAAATAGCTTAGCGACCTAAAGGAGCTTAGCGACCTGAAATAGCTTAGCGACCTAAAGGAGCTTAGCGACCTGAAAATAGCTTAGCGACCTGAAGGAGTTTAGCGACCTGAAAATAGCTCAGCGACCTGAAGGAGCTGGAGCCTGGTAAATTAGGCTTCTGTCTGCTGGGCCATTGGGCTTTTACCAGCCCATTTGGGGTATCCCAAAAATATATATAACAATATCAGAATTATCAAATAATGCTATCTTTGCTTTTCAAAAGAAATATTAAAGGAAAAATTTTAATTTAATCCCTAATATTTGATAAAATATTGTTTTTTTTTACTAACATTTACATTACGAATTTTCGTTATCCCTAACGTTTCGAAAATTTATCAATTTAATCATTATGTTAGTAAAATATTAGTCAATCTAAACAGGAAAAATCTTAGTTTGGTTATTTTAACTTGAATATATTTATTTATTTTTAATATATATTTAATATAATATATATTTTTATATTTTTAATTTAATATATAAAATATTTTTAATTAAAAAAATAAAAAAAAAACAAAGATTTCCATGGGTCTCCCATGGAGACCATTCTCTTTCAAGCGAGGAAGACCAGAAAATTGGTCTCCATCGTTGGAGTGAAAACTAGGCTAGAGTGGAGATCGGGTGTCTAGCGATGGAGACCAACTGGTCTCCATCGTTGGAGATGTGATAAAGCTTCATCGCGTCCCCGACGATTAAGATCAGTTGGTTTTCAAGAATACCTATATTGGTCTCCACCATCGAAGACTAGTCTGTGACGATGGAGACTGATTGGAGATGGTGATGCCATCTCCAATTTTTTTTTTTTTTTTAAAAAAAAAAAATTACATAAACATTTTTTTTTTAATTTGCATAAATATATATATTTTTAGATTTGTGAGATGTTTGGTTTGATATTGATGTTTAATTTAGGTGATGTTAGCTTGATGAAAATGATGAAGATGATGATATTGATGAATGTAGAAGATAAAATTGAAGATGAGAAAGATAATGAGAGGTAGACGATAAAGAATATTTTTTTTTTTAATTTATATTAAAAATAATATTTTTTAATTAAAATATTTATTAACAATAAATTGAATTAAAAAATTTTAATTCAATGATATGTTATAATTTAATTGGAAGGTGGTCAACGATAGTTTTATAATAATAGAGATTATTATTTTGTAATAATCAATTTTTAAAAGGGTTATTAGGTCATTTTAATTATTTTAAATTATATAAATAATAAATCGATCTTTTTATTATGTTTGTCACGTTTGACTGTCATTTTTTTTTATCAAAAAAATTAAATTATGTTATAAAGTTTCTAGATGATATTATAATAATATAATAATATAAAATATTTTGTTTAAGTCGGTTAAACCGACTTAGTTTGCCTATATATACATGTGTAACCTCAGCAATAAAATATACATATTTCTGCTTTCTTTTTGTTTGCCTCCTTTCTATCTCTCTCTCGCTTTTATTAAATATTTTGTTTATTTTATTGTTTTGCTTTTCTGCCGCCTTTTTCTCTCTCCTGTTGCCCTGCCATTATTTTGTTTGTCAAATATCAGCTCAAGTCCCTGGTAAATTATCTTTAAGCCCCTGATAACTATTAATTTTATTATATTCATTTATTTTAATTTTATAACACGTTATCAGCACGATCTTGAACCTGAAGTTCTTGATATTCTGACTTTAACTCTAACTGAGAAGTTTGGCTATGCCAACCCAATATATGTACGGCTCTGCCGACTCAATTAATGTACGGCTCTGCCGACTCAATATATGTACGGCTCTGCCGACTCAATACATGTACGGCTCTGCCGACTCAATCAATGTACGGCTCTGCCGACTCAATTAATGTACGGCTCTGCCGACTCAACCAATGTACGGCTCTGCCGACTCAATTATTATTATCATGCATTACAGATCTAACTATTTAATTTTATTTATTTACTTATTATTACGTACTATATGTGCAGCTCTGTTATTATTATTTACTATTTTTATTATGTATTTCATGCACGGCTATGCCGGCTCAATATATTATTAATTAATTGATTTGTTATCTCTGTTATATCTTTATATTTTATGTATTTTATTCTCTTAAATTTATAATGTACTAGAACCTGAAGTTCTAGATTTTAATCAATGGAATCTGAAGTTCTAAATATTTATTGTTAAAACCTGAAGTTATTATTTTTGACCTGAAGTTCTAAAAATATAAATGAAATTTTTGGCAACCTGAAGTTTCAAATATATCATTTTGATTATGTCACTAATTGTGATATTTTATGTATATAGCCATGTCAAATATCGCAAAACCAGAATTTGCTCTACTAGATATTTCAGGAAATAATTATCTTTCATGGATCCTTGATGTAGAGCTGTATCTGCAGTCCAAGGGCTTAGCTGATACAATTAGAGATAATAATGAAACATCTCTACAGGATAAAGCAACTGCAATGATCTTTATCCGCCGTCATTTACATGAGAG
Organism: Dimocarpus longan; assembly: GCA_022984855.1. Classification (NCBI taxonomy): domain Eukaryota; kingdom Viridiplantae; phylum Streptophyta; class Magnoliopsida; order Sapindales; family Sapindaceae; genus Dimocarpus; species Dimocarpus longan. Next base: position 10,916,542 of record CM041026.1, read on the forward strand.
CCTGAAGACTCAATACCTCACAATTAGAGATCCACTGACTCTGTGGAAAAATCTAAAAGATAGGTATGACCATCAGAAAACCGTCGTCCTCCCCAGAGCCCGGCATGAGTGGAGTAATTTAAGACTCCAAGATTTCAAATCAGTCGCTGATTATAATTCTGCCCTGTTTAAGATAACCTCATAGCTAAACTTGTGTGGTGAAATACTGACTGATGCAGATCTGTTGGAAAAGACATATACTACTTTTCATGCATCTAATGTGCTCCTGCAGCAGCAATATAGAGAACGCAGGTTTACAAAATACTCTGAATTAATCTCATGTCTCTTAGTGGCAGAGCAAAATAATGAGCTTCTGATGAAAAATTATGAACTCCGCCCAGCTGGCGCAGTTGCACTTCCAGAAGCAAATGCTAGCACAAGTAAAGGCCGTGGACGTGGACGCGAACGTGGTAATCATGGTCGTGGTGGGAATAAAATTTCAAATAATCGAAACCAGAAAAACATCTCTCAAAAGTGGAATGTTTATAATGCTAAACATAACAAGGGCAAAAATGTAGAGAAACATGCCCCTAAAAATTATGAAGATGTTTGTTTCAGATGTGGTATGTCTGGACACTGGTCTCGTACCTGTCGTACGGCTAAGCATTTGGTTGATCTGTATCAAGCCTCTGTAAAGGGGAAGGAAAAGAAAATTGATACAAATTTTGCAGATCAAAGTGATGATCCTGTAGATATCACAAGCCTGGAATTATCGGATTTTCTTGATAATGCGGATGGAAAAGTGGATTACTCAATTGGTGATGGAGATATCCATACCAATTAGAAAGTTGCCTAGTTAATATAGTCATATTAACTTTTGTTATGTTAGTACATATTTTTGTAATCTTCCAGAAGTAAGATAACTTATTTTGCTTTATATTTTGTTATCAATGATGTACTAACATATGGTTTATCTGATGAAAGACAGATATGGATGAATTATCTATTCTCAAAGGGGAAGGTGCAGATATATGTATTGTTGACAGTGCAACAACACATACTATTCTTCAGAATAAGAAATATTTCTCAAATTTGACAGTAGCCAAAGCCAAGGTAAATACTATATCAGGTCCTGCAGATCTGGTTGAAGGTTCTGGAAGAGCCATAATCTTATTGAGAAATGGTACTAAATTATATATAAATGGTGCATTATACTCTAGTAGATCTAGAAGAAATCTACTCAGTTTCAAAGATATACGTAGTAACGGATATCATATTGAAACTACAAATGAGAAGAATGTTGAATATTTATGCATTACTAAAATTATCTCAGGCCAGAAGCTAATTGTAGAAAAACTCAGAGCTTTCTCATCTAGGTTGTATTATACAATTATGAGATCAATTGAAACTTATGTAGTTTCAAGCCAGAAGCTGTTTAAACCAATAACATTTCGACTTTGGCATGACCGTCTTGGTCATCCAGGATCTACAATGATGCGTAGAATCATTGAAAATTCTCATGGGCACCCATTAAAGAACCTGAAGATTCTATTATCCAATGACAATATATGCACTGTCTGTTCACAAGGAAAATTGGTAATTAAACCATCTATTTCTAAGGTTGGTTTTGAATCTCCATCTTTCCTGCAAAGAATACAAGGAGATATATGTGGACACATTCATCCACCCAGTGGACCATTCTGTTATTTTATGGTATTAATTGATGCATCAGCAAGGTGGTCATATGTATGTTTATTATCCAGTCGTAACATTGCTTTTGCTAGATTGCTTGCTTAAATCATTAGACTCCGAGCACAATTTTCAGATTATCCAATCAAGAGTATACGACTAGATAATGCTGGTGAGTTTACATCAAAAACATTTGATGATTATTGCACATCAATCGGAATTGATGTTGAACATCCAGTCCCACATGTACATACCCAGAATGGTCTAGCAGAATCATTCATCAAACGTATCCAGGTGATTGCTAGAACTTTATTGTTACAAACCAAATTACCGGTTTCTGCTTGGGGACATGCTGTTTTACATGCAGTAACATTGATTCGACTTAGGCCTGCAGCTTATCACCAGTACTCTCCATTACAACTTGTACTTGGGCACCAACCTGATATTTCTCATTTACGCATTTTTGGTTGTGCCGTACAGGTCCCTATTGCTCCTCCTCAAAGAACCAAAATAGGACCCCAACGTCGTTTGGGAATATATGTTGGTTTTAATTCACCTTCAATTATCAGATATCTTGAACCACTGACATGTGATCTTTTTACTGCTCGTTTTGCAGATTGTCATTTTGACGAAACAACTTTTCCACCATTAGGGGGAGGAAAAATTTCTCCTGAAGAGAAGCACAAGAAAAATGTCACTATTGGAGAGAAAAATGAGCTATCATGGAATGTGACAACAATATCTCATTTAGATCCTCGTACTACCCAATGTGAAAGTGAGGTACGAAGAATAGTTAATCTTCAGATGATTGCGAATCAGTTGCCAGATGCATTTACTGATGCTGCTAAAGTGACAAAATCACACATACCAGCTGCCAATACACCAGCTAGAATAATTGTTCCTGTAGAACAATGTAATCAGAACGCAGTAAATGAATCATCTACTGCACGCCAGAAGCGTGGTAGACCAATGGGCTCAAAAGATAGTATTCCCCGGAAACGGAGAATGAAAAATTCTGATTCTTCTGAAAATAATACTCAAGTTACAAAATCCATTATCTCTGAAAGATCAACTCCAGGAGAGTTGCCAATCCCTGAAGAGACTAAAACCCCCAAAGAGGTACAAACAATTGATGAGTCACAAAATTCTGGAAATCAAGAAATTTCAATCAATTGTGCTGAAGGTATGTGGAATCGTAATGAAATAATCATCGATGATATATTTTCATATACAGTAGCTTTGACAGTTATGAACGATGATTATGAACCACATACTGTTAATGAATGTAGACAAAGACACGATTGGCCTGAATGGAAAAATGTAATTCAAGCAGAATTAAGTTCCTTAGCCAAACGTAAAGTCTTTGGACCTGTAGTCCAAACGCCTGAAAATGTCAAACCTGTTGAATACAAATGGGTATTTGTACGGAAACGTAATGAAAAGAATGAAATTGTAAGACATAAAGTAAGGCTTGTTGCACAAGGTTTCTCGCAGAGACCAGGGATTGATTATGATGAGACGTATTCACCAGTGATGGATACAATTACTTTTAGATTCTTGATCAGTTTAGCAGTCTCAGAAGGACTCGAAATGTGGCTTATGGACGTAGTGACAGCATATTTATATGGGTTACTTGATACTAATATTTATATGAAAATTCCTGAAGGATTTAAAATGTCTGAAGCATTTTTCAGGGGGAGTATATTAAATCAATGTGGACATATGTGCACTGCACTCTTTTTCCCTTCGATCAGGTTTTATCCCACTGGGTTTTCCTGACAAGGTTTTTAATGAGGTAGTCATTTTAAGCACATCCAAATATTATTAAATCCAGAAGATTATAATATTTTAGATCCAGCAGATCATAAAATATATTTTGTTTAGATTTTATTGGTAGAAAATTTTAAATATATTATAATGATATCATCTAAGGGGGAGTGTTATAAAGTTTCTAGATGATATTATAATAATATAATAATATAAAATATTTTGTTTAAGTCGGTTAAACCGACTTAGTTTGCCTATATATACATGTGTAACCTCAACAATAAAATATACATATTTCTGCTTTCTTTTTGTTTGCCTCCTTTCTATCTCTCTCTCGTTTTTATTAAATATTTTGTTTATTTTATTGTTTTGCTTTTCTGCCGTCTTTTTCTCTCTCCTGCTGCCCTGTCATTATTTTGTTTGTCAAATATCAGCTCAAGTCCCTGGTAAATTATCTTTAAATCCCTGATAACTATTAATTTTATTATATTTATTTATTTTAATTTTATAACAAATTAATATATATTTAAAACTTTAAAAATGACGAGAATTTAAAATGTAAATTTAGTAAAAAAATAATATTTCACTACAGGCGAGAGACTGCTCGTCAAAATTTCCGCAATACTAAATGGAACCTTTATCAGTGGGATCTTTCGTCATTCGTGAAAGTGTAAGCTCATCAAAAAATATTAAACAATCACATTATGAAAATTTAACAATTTTTTTTTTTTATATCAAAATTATTAAATAATTGAGTCTTCTCGAGCTTTTCCCTCTAAAAAAACTCTAGAGAGAAACCTTGTAGAAGGATTTGTCTCTGTAAAATCCAATCTCCGACCTTGATTCTTGCCGATTTTCTTCTGGTTTACTTCCTATTCTCAGCATTCGCTTCTAGATGCGGGGTTTTTAAAAGTTGGATCCAGAGGTTTTTTTGGATCCTTCCCTTAAAAACCAAAACTATGTACAGATCAGGTTTTAGCAGAGTTGTGGCCCGCTTTTGTCTCCTCTTCTTCCTCCTCTAAGTTTCTTTTAGGAGGTTTTGGGTGGGTTTTTTTTTTTTTTTTTTCTCTTGGTTGGGTTTTCAAGGGTCCTTTAAAGGCCGTTTGTTTTGGAGTGGAGGCCGTTGACTCGTGTCTTGGGAGAAAATCAACAGTATTTGCAAGTCTTCTTGATGACCAAAGGTTTCGAAGGATCCTGGATCCTTTCATTGGGTATGGGCCGATGGCGGACAAAACAATGTTCGTCAATGATGATTTTATGGTGGCTAATCACCCAACTGTGAATCTTTCATGAGAATGAATTGACAATAATGAATCAGATGACGATGATTAAAAAAAAAAAAAAAAAAAACTAATGCATAAATGATTATATAAGTTTTTAAAAATATTATTAAGACTATGAATAGACACATATATTGCTGTTAGGGACAATGGAAATGTTGAATACTCTGTGACACATGGTGTGCTGATACACTTGCAACTGATGAAGTAATGTATAAAACTCTACAAATTTCAAACAACAATACCTATTTCCAAGTCTGCTGTGCCTCATATTATGCTAATTGACGAAAATTGGCTGGATGGATCTCAGTCTGAAGAGACCCCAAAGACGAGTACAATCCCATATTACACTAAAAACAATAATATTAACTTCATCACATCCATTCTCAAATATTAATCCTATCTCATCTCACGCACCAAACACATCCAATTACAAATATCAAACAAATTTCTTTTACTCGGTACGAGATTGTTTTATTAAATTCTGCCAAACTTGGGGGCCTGCAGGATGTTGGTTTACATATCGCTGCATAAATACTTTATGTGTACATGTAATTAGAGTACTCAAGGCCAACATAGGTTCTGCAGCTCCTGCTTCTTTAAGCCAATTATACATTGATAACCTAAGTTTTATCCTTTCCACTGTGTAATCAAGATATGATGGGAAGATCGCTAAATATGATACAGGGTAACCCAAACCATGTACAAGAAAATCAATCTTCGTTTCGATGACACTTTTTCTCTGGCCAAGAATTTGTGGTGATACTCTGATCATTCTACAAACATCCTTCCTATCCAAGCCAGCACTCACAATACAATCAAATCTCTCCTGAAGCTCCCCTCCACGGCCTCGAAAAACCTTCAGAGCTTTTTCCATTTCGTTAGAGTTCTCTGCAAATCCCACATCTATCAAGAATTTAGTCTTCAGCATTTGCGATCTTTCTTTTTCTCCTGAATTTGGTAATGGCTCCATTTTTGCTCCCCTAACCCATTTCTTCATTTCTAGAGGATTCTCCAGGAGGAGCTCACGAAGTCGCTTTTTCCCAACATTCAACAAAGTAAGTATGCTATTAGGTTTCTTTAAAGTTAAGGAACCCAGAAACATGGCATGAGAACGGATAATCTTTCCAATCTCATCCCCCCTCAACTCAATATGAAACAGGAACACAAGGCATTGCTTCAAATTGGAAAAAACTTTTCCCACCTGGATTTGTGGAAACTGAAGAAACATCAAATATATCTCATTCATCGTGGTACCAAATTTTAGTAGAAAACCTATCATTGTAAGTGCCTGATTCCCCGAACCCTCTAAGATAAGTCCTGGATGTTGCCTAATTAATCCACCTAACTGCTCCTCACGGAAACCAATTTTACTAAATAAGCTTAAAGCACTAAGTATCATACTCCAATTATAAGAATCTTGTTCCGACAAATGTTCCTCAATCCAACCCAATTCAATTCCCGTTCTCCTCAAAATTGCCAATACCTCAAGGAACTTTCCATTCACACCACCAATCAAGAGATAAGGACTACAAACAATAACCTTAGCTACAAAGGACTGGCTAAGCCCGAGTTTCTCATAAGCTTGAAGCTTCGATTGCAAAACTCCAAAATCATATCGAACAACTTCCATTGCCTCTTTATAAATCTTCCCTATCTTACTTCGTGCAATACCATAATTACACAAAACACGATAGTTCTCCAGCAACAACTCATCATCACTCAAAAACATCAAATCATGAGGAAGAAGACTAGAATACTCGCTATGTTTCAATCCCAAACTCTCAAAGAAAGGCTCAAACTCATTAATAGGATGATAGCGCAAATACCGGGCAATAGACCACTCAACATCCATTGCATTTTCAAACCCTTTAAGAAGCTTTTCAACAAAATGTGGGGAGTTTTTGCTCATATGTTCTGCATCCATGAACTGTATGCTCCTAGTGGAATGCAAGTACTCCAACAATGCAGCTTGCGCTTCTCTCCTAGTGGCAGAAGATACTTCACTAATACTGCCATCACTTAAAACCAATGCTTTAGTCCTATAGAGCCTAGGGTTTTGGGAAATGTAAACTGACACAAGTGGGGTTTTTGATGATGTAAAGTGTGTTTCAAAAAAATTTGAAGACACCCAGTTGAGAATAGATGTTATTCTCTGTTTCTGCAAATGGGTCATCACTGTTTTCATGAGATATGAAGTGACAAAGACAGAACCAGTCCTCCCAAAACAGAGAAAGAGACCAGAATTAAGGTTAATAGAAATGGAATAAGAAGAGGTTGGGTGCTTTTATCTTACCTTCGCTTAGAAAGAAATGAAGCTTTTAGCAGCAGCATTTGCAGTTTGGTCATTTGTCTTCTCTCCATGATTCAATGGGCGCCGTGGAGTTTACTTGCAGAATCGCAAGTGACAAGACGACTTTAAGGAAAATTAAGGAGAGCTCATCAGGGCATTCTCGTCATTCTCTGTTCTTGGTTATTTCTGGGATATTATCAAACCCGTTTCATAAAATATTAATCAAAATCTACCTTGTAATTTTATAAATAGCCAAAATCCATCGTGTTTCATAAAGTATTGGTCAAAATCCATCCCTAATTTCACAAATGATCAAAATTCACTCTAATATTTTCATTATTCTCTATAATCCATCCCAGCATTAAACATCCCTTAATCATCATAAGAATAAATATGTAAATGCAACATTATATCTTAAATAAATCAATTAAAAATTATTCTATGAGAAACTAATTTAGATTAAAATAATAAAAAAATCCCTAAAATTGTATTTAAAAATAATTATAAATAATTTCATTTTATTTTTAAGAAATAAATTTATAAGATTTATTTTGTTAGAAAAAGTACTTAAATAAAATTTTGTTCCATTTTAATTTATAACATTTTATTTTTCAAAAAATGATATAAATAACTTTTATTTAAAATTAATTTAATTTAATATGATAATAACTATCTCTTATAATATCAAACATAAAATATAAATTTTTTATCCAATCCTATACAGGATGAAACAAGAGAATATTATTTTTAGTCTAATTTAATCTAATTTATAATATTTAATTTATTTAATTGTTAATCTAATTATTTATAATCAATCTAACATAATTTTAAGTTTTTTTTTTGGTTCGGATATAATGTCACATTTGTATATTTACCCTTATCATGTTTAAAGAATGTTTGATATAGGGGTGGATTTTAGAGAATAATGAAAATGTTGAGGTCGATTTTCGTCATTTATGAACTTAAGAGATCGATTTTGTTTAATATATTATGAAATAGGGTACAGTTTGATAATATCCCTTTTTAGCTTCAACGGTATTGTCAATTCAACTCATATCTTGTACACTTCATTATTAACGACAATTTTTACATAATTAAATTTAAAACCAAAAACAAAATTCAAGCATTTAATTGGTTTTAGTCCAAAAATTTATCTTTTTTTTTTTTTTTTTCTTATAAAGAACAATTAAGTTTCTTTAGGCTAAATATTAAGAATTTTAATCTATATATTATGCTGAAAATTTTACTAGATATGCTTTAATATTAATTTCCATATTTGAATTAAATTCATTGATTTATGTGTATATAGCATTGAAAATTATTAAAAATTTCATCAAAATTCTTTTTCAAAACAAACTTCGTCAAAATTCATAATAGGCATATTAAAATATAATGAAGTGTCTTAAAACGTGTAATTAATTATTTTTTAAGTAAAGGTTCTTTAAGATAGTAGTATGAAATTTATTTTTCAAAATGAATAGGAGTGTCAAAAGATAATGTTAACATCATAAATTGAGAAACACGCGAATTGATATGAATTGAATGCTTGAAGGTGAATGAATAAATGTGATTATGAAAAATAGTAAGGCAATAATGGTGCAAGAGGGTGAAACAAAGAGACAATATAATGTTTACATGATTCCACCCTTCTACTAATGCCTACATCCATGGTTATGTATCATGTCTTTTAGGATTGTCTAGTGCCGATGTGTTGTTATTGTAACATATCTTGTGTGTTCAGTAGTATTAAAATTCTTTGTTTACATTTAATTTAGTTACTAAAACACAAGAAATGCTAAGCTTTCTTTTCTATTTTACATAAATTTACATTTCATATATCCATATTTTTGTGTGTTCAGTACATACGAAGAACTATTTGCATAGTGTTGAGATTCTTTGTTTATATTCAATTTGATCATTAAAATACATAAAATGCTAAGTTTTCTTTCATATTTTACATAAATCTGCATTTCATATATCCATATTTGAATCAAAATGCAATTCTATTAATTTTTTGTTCAAAGTGATCATCTTCTTGATATAAGAATTTTCTTGTTTCCAAAACTCTCTACTATTAAGAAAAAATGTGTTTTGAGCTGATATGTCACTGTGACCTCAAACTGTTTCCTACATGAGCTCGTTGTTTCGAGCTACCCTTATTATCTTAAAAAAAATAAACCTTCAGATGCTTTTGATGATGTGATTAATGTTAACGTGTCACAAGTCGACAGGCTTCATCATGCTTTACTCCCTTTTTAGGCCTTTGGGCTTATTGATCTTTTAGGCCTTATTTGAACTAACGGCCCAAGTGCTATTTCTCAACAAGGAGCATTCCTTATTGAAGAAGGTAGAAGAGGAAGGTAGAGGAAGAAGAAGAAAAATAAAGAAGATGAAAAAAAAAGACAGGAGAAAGGAGAAAGAAGAAGAATTATAAGAAGAAGACAAAAAAGTATAAGAAGAAAACAAAACCAAGGAGATGAAGAGAAATAAGGAACAAGAAGAAAACAAAAGCAAGGAGATGAAAAGAAATAAGGAACAAGAAGAAAACAAAAGCAAGGAGATGAAGAGAAATAAGGAAGATGAATAATTAGAACAAGAAGAAAAAAGGAGAAAGAAAGAAGGAAGAAGAAGATGATGAAGAAGAAAGAAGTTAGAGAAGGGTTGATAAAGAATTGCTAACAAGCAAGTTTGTCAAAGATAGAGGTTAGAGAAGATGAAAGTAGTCATAGACAAAGACCAAAAAAAAAAAAAAAATTGAAAAATTGTTTTTTTTTTTTTATATATATTATTAATTTTATTATTTTAATAAAAATATTAAACTAAAATAGGGTATGTCCATCCATCCATATCATTGACGGACAATCATAATTATATATATTAAGGATGTATAAAAAATGGGAAGAGGGTGTGTAAATAGTGATAAAATTCCATACCCATAGATTTTGCTTGAAACTGAAACAATATGTCTGCCCTTGATAGTGTGAATTGCGGAGAGAAATGGTGAACACTCTAGAACCTAATATTTATTTAAAAATATAATTACATTTTTACTATTGATTGGAAAGGAAAACTTCGTAACAGAAATTTAAAAAAAGAAAAAAAAAAACTTATAACTAAGTGTTTCAAAGTCTACAACCTTGCTCAAGTAATAAATCAATTTTAATATTTCAAAAAAAAAAAAACAATGTTAAACAATCCAGCTGCCGATTATTCTCAATATGGACAATAAAATTAAGCATCCAATCATCTTTGTTTCTATCTGACATGAAAAATAAAAAATTACAATGATATGCTTCAAAGCAAAACACACATATGATCCTAAAAAATTTTATAAATATAAACTGTATAAAAGCAAAAATGATAAAAAGGTAAATAAATCATTAATACTTATTTGTGGCTGGAAATTCAAGTGTATAGAGTTGTTGAGTATTGACATGAGGTATGGTTGGTAGTTCGTGGTGCTTATTTGGAACTGTAGTAATGAGATAAAGATTTAAAAAATTTTCATGAGCAATCTATTCTGTCTAGCTAGCTGAGTTCCTTGTGTTTCCTCATTTTCAAATATGAGTCCTGAATTTTCTTCAAAGATCAGCTATTTTTCTTATGTCATCTATGTAAAAACATTTTTTTTGGGTGTAATTATTTATATTTAATTACATAATTTATAGATAGTTGTAGTTGTTGAAAAATATAATCTCACAATAGATAATCTATTTCAACTCTCTGCTTAAGAAAACTATAAAGATTTCGAAAAAACCAAAAAAAAAAAAAAAGCTAAGAGAAAATTTACAAGTCCAAATACTAACTCACCCAACTGTTAACAACAACAACAATAGTTAATAGAAATAACAGTAGAACATGCAAGAAAAATAAAATAGAGAGGATATCTTACTTGTAGAAATCTACAGATTGGATCTTGTTAGAGGAAATCATGATGTGATGATGGAGAGTTAGTAATGATCCTATTTTTTTATTTTTTGGTAATAGAGAAAACCAAAGACTACCTGAAAGTGGCTTTACTCCACACTCACCAGCTAACACAACCTAACACAACACCACAATGCCATAAACAGTCAAAAACACTACCTAACACAGTCACAAACCCACAAATAGCCTCTTCCATCACCAACCATAACCCAAATCAATCACCGAAACCATCGAAATCATTACCTTCACCATTAACAGAAAGTACCTAAATCAAACTAACTAAAACCAAACCAAACCGGGTTAAACACCCACCCTAGGAAAGAGAGATGACAAGGGAGACAAAGAACTGAGAGAAAGAGAGGAAACAAAAGAAGTGAAGGAAGAGAGATTAGGGTTTTAGAAAGTTAGAATTTGATAGAAGAGATGAGAAAACTGGAAAAGAAGAAACAAATTGGAGAAGAGGTTGAGAGATTGACAAAAGAAGAAGAAAGAATAAATAGAAGGTTAGAGGTTAAAGAAGAACAAAAAAAAGAGAGAGAGGCATGAATAAAAGATGAGAGACAGAAAGAGAGAAAGAGAGAATCTATTTATATTTCATTATCATTTATTTTTAAATCAATATTTTATATATTGATTTCAATATTTTATTATTTAATTTTAAAATATCTTTAGATGTAATGGTAAATTTAGGAACTTTTGATGGTAAATAAGTCTTTTTGTTAATTCCACTATTGTCAAAGGGCAATCGCATGTCTACCATTTGTAGTTGTCCAAATGTGTGTAATTAATTGTTTTTTTTTTTCCAAGTAAAAATATGTATTAGGGATTATCATACTTATTTTAGTATAATAAAATTAAATAAAAATTTAGTCGTTTTAAATGTGCTCATTAATAGTATTCAAATATTTTCGAAGTATTATAAATTTATCAATTTCGCCCTCTGACAATAATTTTAATGGTCAAGCTTAACCAAAAAAAAAACAAGTAGAAAGACCATTTTACTACTTATGAGTCCATGAAATTACTTTATTATCCTTATAAAATGGACTGTGATGAAAATGTTTATAATTTAATTTACAATTTTAACTTTATTAAAAAGAAAAACAATTTATTTCGAAATAAAATTACACATTTGTTCTTTCTAACCATAATTCTAATGGTCAAATTTAATTTAAAAAAAAAAAAAAAAGCAAAGAGACCATTTTATTACTCATGAGCCTATGAAATTACCTTAATACTCCCTGAAATAGAATGCAAAGAAAATGCTCCCAATTTAATTTATACTTTTAACTTAAAAAAAAAAATTGTTTTGAAATAAAAGTAAACTTAAAAATAAGAAAAAAATTCAAATTAAACTTAATAAAAGAAAAAAAAAATTGTTCCATATCATTTTTAAACAATCCAGAATTAAGTGTGATACTTAAACCAAATTAGTTGGAAGTGAGTCCTCTTAAATTTTACATTATCTAATGTTGGTCTATTTTTTTCAATATCTTTAGATTGGAACAACTTTCAACTTGGAACTTCGAGATTTCAATTTTCATAAAAGGTATATATTGTGATTTCAATTTTTCATCTTATAACATTGTTCTATATATCTCATTTGTCTTGAGTGTATTAGAATTTAGTTAATTACAACAGTTATTTCATGCCAATATTAGTCGTTTTTATATACGTATTATGAATTATCAGTTTTTTTTTTTTTTTTTAATTGTTGTTGTTAGTATATATTTTCTATGGATTGTGGTGTTAATTTCTAAGCTAATTTGCTTATTCTTAAGTTGACGAACTACATTCGTTGTTTATATCAATAGAATTTAGAAACTTCAAATTTGATTATTAATATGTTTTCATATTAATTAGTTAAGTAGACAAATTTTGATGGAAGATAAAGTTCAAAAATAAAGTTGGTATGCCTTTTTATTTGAGGAAGAAAGAGAATTAGTTCATAAGAGAAGGAGAGAAACATATGCTAGAAAAAAGGCTATTAAGAAGGAAACTACTGATCAAGGAAACCAAAGAGGTATATAATTATAAATGATTATAGCAATTAGGCAAGTCATTTGTTCCCTTTTTTAGTAGTGAGAAATGTTTTGTATGCTGAGAAAAAGACATGCATAGTTAATGTTGCAAATGATGATGGTGCTTCTGAGTTCGCAGAACAAGTTCATAATAGAGGTATTAAATTCTTTCTTAGAATGGTCGTACTTTTCTTTTTCTAGGTGTGAACAAATTTTAATCATATAATAACATATGTCATAATCGATACAGACAAAGACGATACACAAGCCAATGAGTGTGGGAAGAAAAAACAATACAATAATTTAACCAATAAACAAAAAGAAAATAAAAGAGAATATGATAGAAAATATTAGTTGGAGAAAAAGAAATTCATGACAAAAAATGATTCACAAAAGATAGATGAAATCAGGAATGAATCATTCATTAAGAAGAAAACAAATCCAATGCATAAAACAAATGATAATAAATACATCCAAAATAGATAATTAGTCATAGTTATCGATGATGCAACCCAAAATACAATAAGTAAGAGCAAAATGAGTACCAAAACAATAACTAACGAGAATTACTTTGGTAAGTTTTATGGATTCACTTTATTTGAAATTTTAGGAAATCAAGCATGTCGGCTTTTACTCTCAAAACAAGTTGGCAGAGGAAAGGATCAAATAAACTTTCATACAGTTTTTGAAGATGATATGATGTTTTCCAATTACTAGATGAGATAGTATTATGTCTAATATGAAAATTAAAAAATATATATGTATATATTATTGTCTTAGCTAGGATCAACATCAAGTTAATTAGACACTCCCATTTTACGACATCAATAAGGTGCCAAAACTTTAGGTAAAAATTTCTTAATTTGATTTTATCAAATAGAAATTTATCCAACTAAAATTATTATTAGTAGAGAAAAATACAAAATTCTTATACATATATTATTTATTGCAGATATTAATAATAATAAAAACAAAGCAAGATATTATATGCTACAAATGTACCGACAGAGGCAAGTATCTTGTCACCTATTCCAATATGTGAATATTGCCAAGCAAAAAGATTTCACCATTAGTTCAAAGGATTTTATTGCTCTAACGAAGAGATATCACTCAAATTCAATGAAATTCCTGAACAACTTTATAAATTATTTACATCGAGTTCTAAAGAATCAATACAATTCCAAAAGTATGTTTGAACCTATAATAACACTTTTGTTTTCACATCTTTCGGAGTTAGATATAATAAAACTTATGTAAAAAAACAAAAGGTATATATACATTTCGTGTTCAAGGACAAGTATATCACTATATTGATGAATTACTACCAACAAATAATAATTCTTCTTATCTACAATTACACTTTTATGATGCAGAACATGAAGTGAAAAATCAAATATTGTAAAGCTCTCAAAAAATGAATCCATCTATTATAAGTAAAATAATTGATATACGAAGAATTAGCTCTTATTGTGTTTTTTTTTTTTTTTTTGAAATCTTAAAAGCATATCTGATTTGAAAAACCATACAATCCATATAAGATCAAATGTTGGATTAGAATTTATAGTGCTCCATTACCTTTATAAGTAACAGCAATGTGGATAGAGGATAACCATACTGAAGAATATAAAGATCGTGATATTATTGTTTATAACCATTCAGGTTATAGTCTTAAAGTCCAATATTATTTTGAGTGCTATGACTCTTTGTAATATCCTTTATTATTCCCTCATGGAGATACCGATTGGCATCAAGGTATACAAAAAGTTGATAAAAAAAAAAAAAAAGAGTTCATCATGTGAGGGAGAATTGTTATTGCTTGCTAATAAAATGAGATCTTCTACAGAATTAATTGAGAAGGAATTGCAAGATATGTGATTTGTTAATCAACATCCTATTTGGAGTAATATTTAAGATTGACATCTTACTAATGAAGTAAATTATTATTTTCAGTATTGTAACAGAGCAAAAAACGAGAGATGATCTCTTGTCAGGAGTATTATTGTTATAAGTTACAAATAATATCATTAGAAAAATCAATATTACTTCATGCTGGGCGTCTTTTACAATAATATGTAGTGGATATGTATGTTAAATTAGAAACTTCTAGTTTAGATTATGTTGACGTCTGAAACTGGTTCAGTCAACTTGCTGATTCGTTCAAGCCCAAGACTGCAGATCCGTAAAAGATACAAACAAACAAAAAGAGAGGCAAAGAGGAAGAAGGAAAAACACACGAGACTTACGTGGTTCGGCTTTAAAAATGGTCTACGTCCACGACGCCGGCTCCGATTAGGGACGGTAGTCACTGTTACTATGTCTGTTTTGTGTTTACAGTGAGAGAGATCTCGAGAGAGTCGTCCCCTTTACATTGATTTTGATCTCCTATTTATATAGGAGATATTACAATTTGAATAGGTTTCGAAATCTTACAGATAAGGCAAAAAATAATATACATTAATTGAAATAATATCTCCCAAGATTATCTCTACCGTATATATAGCAATTGTCAAGAATATCGTGATTCTATTTGCATGAAAATAAGTAAGCTGGCTCCTTTCTTGATTTGAATGGATTCGTCTTCCAAAAGGTCAACTAGTCAACTCTAGCGAGCATATTGAGCGAACGGCTTACTCCAGCGATCAGATATTGCAACCAACGAGCAGACTGTGGCCTGGGTAAGCTGGAGCTCGTGCAAAACGAGCTGATCAGCTCGTTTTGGACGAGCTGACGAGGAGATCTGCTAGCTGATGGAGCTGATGAGCAGATCTGCTAGCTGATGAGCTAGCTGACGAGCAGATCTGCTAGCTGATGAGCTAGCTGACGAGCAGATCTGCTAGCTGATGAGCTAGCTGACGAGCAGACCTGCTAGCTGATGAACGAGCTGATGAGCAGATCTGCTAGCTAATGAGCTAGCTGACGAGCAGATCTGCTAGCTGATGGAGCAGATGAGCTAGCTGACGAGCAGACCTGCTAGCTGATGAACGAGCTGATGAACAGATCTGCTAGCTGATGTTTATGAGTTGGGCCTCTGCCTGCTAGGCAGGTTCATTAGGTCATTTTCATTGGGTTTTTACCAACTCATTTAGGTAGTTCAAAAAAATATCCATAACAGATTATTTTCGAAATTAACAAAATGAGATTTGAGCTGAATTATATCCAGGAATTATTAATAGTATTCAAGACGGTGAAACTTGAGGTTCAAAAGTTAGGCGAAAAATAATTTTGCCGTAATCCTTTATAAGTGGATCCTAGAGATATGCGACGAAGATACATGGATGCAATGACATTAGTCCAACACTTTGGAAAACCTGATATATTTCTTATAATGACATGTAATCCTAATTGGGTTGAAATTAAACAAGAGCTAAGATTCACTGATGAAGTACAAAATAGGCCCGATTTAGTAGCTAGAGTATTTAGAGCAAAATTAGAAGGGTTAAAATTTGATTTATTCAAAAAGAAAATATTTGGGCCTATAGCTGGATATGTATATATAATATAATTTCAAAAAAGAGGTCTCCCACGTGCACACTTTCTAATTATTTTAAAGTCAAATTCTAAGATTATTGCACCGGAAACTTTTGATAACATTGTATCAGTTAAACCTTCCAACTAAAAATAAAAATTTACACTTATATTCAGCTGTTATTAGACACATGATGCATGACCCTTGTGGTAATCTCAACCCCTCTAATGTTTGCATGACAAAAAAAGGAAGATGTAAAAACCAATATCCCAAAACATTTTCAAGCAAAACTATTCAAAAAAAAAAAAAATCATATCCAAAGTGCAGACGACGTGATGATGGGGAAAAAGTGAATGTAAGGGGTCATGACTTAGGTAATCGTTGGGTCCTTATAATCCTTATCTGTTGGCAAAATTCAATTGTCATATTAACGTAGAAATATGTTCAACGATTAAAGCTATTAAATATTTGTATAAATGTATATATAAAGGTCATGATCATATAGCTTTCTATTTATCATTTCAAGATAGTTCTGAAGATGCAAATGAAATAAAGAATTTTCAATCTGCACGTTGGATTTCTCCATCAAAAGCTATATGGAGAACTTATGGTTTTGTGGTAAATGAAATATATCCATCTGTGAAAACATTACAAATGCATCTTGAAGATAAACATTTTTTTTTTTTTTTTTTGAAGAATGAAGATAAACAACTTGTTACTTTTAAAAAGTTAGATAATCTGAGTCACGTTATTAGTAATGATTTTAAATAAAAAAACTATGCTCACCGAATTTTTTTCTATGAACAAAATAAATAAAAATGCATGAAAATTATTATACAATGAATTTCCTGAACAATTTGTTTGGAATAAAAAAGATAAGGTTTGGATTCTAAGGAAAAGACGAGATGTTATTGATATAGTAGTTACAGCAAATCCTACTGAAGGTGAAAGATACTATTTACGATTATTATCAAATCATATTAGAGGTCCAACATCATTTGAAGACTTGAGAGTTGTTAATAGTGTGCAAACTTAATCATTTCGTGAGGTTGCTTTATTATGTGGACTATTAGAATCAAATAATAGTCTAGAGTAGTGTCTACAAGAGGCATGTTTATATCAAATGCCTTATAATCTGTGACGTCTATTTGCTACGATATTAGTATATTGTAAACTTAGCAATCCTAGAATGCTATGGAAATAATTTGAAGAGCCAATGTCCGAAGATTACAATAAGATGAATAATGTTTTGATAAATGTTAAACACAAAGTGTTACAAAGTATTAATTCTATCCTAGAAACTATGTGAAAAAATATTAATGACTACACTTCAGTAGATTATAATATTTAAACAAATGAAGATGAAAAAGTATTGAGTTAAATTAATGATGAATTACAAGTAGTTGTTCCTGAACAAGATATTCTTATAATATTATCCTTAAAACTAGAACAAAAGTACGTATATGACGTGATCTTATAAAATGTTTTTTCAAGAAAATCAAGAACATTTTTTATTGATGGTTTTGGTGGAACTTGAAAAACATTTTTATAAAATTAGATCAAAAAATCTTGTTAGTAAGTTAAATTGCTTTTAGGTAGAACTATTAATTTTGAATCATTTTGTGGAGTTTTATTATTTTTAAAAAATATGGGTTCAACGAGGTGAAGGCATACAAATTTGCCTCGATTTGCTTGAAAAGACACGAACCTGCAGCAAACATGAAGACCCTCCGCGAAAAGCTTCAATACATTAAAGTACCTTTCACCCAAATTAATGTGACCGAACTTTTTATATAATTACTTGTTTGAGCTTCAATACACATAAGTACACTTTAAGTAGCCTCTAATTAAATCGTGCTATACGTCGCGACCTTTTACACAATCAATTATTTGCGTAGTATGATATGATGTGAATAGAAGATCGAAAGCTTAAATCATTAAAAAAAGTAATTGTAAACTTGCATGGGCCGCGGTTCGATTAGGGATAATCAATTGCTCACCAAATAACTGCCAACATTATCTCTATCATCTTCAAAT